>JAKFHU010002080.1:16052500-26052500 GCA_023783475.1 Daubentonia madagascariensis | reverse complement strand
AAAAAAAAGCTAAGCTCTTTCTCCCTTTTCATAGGTGATTTTGTATTTATTTCCTTTTTACATATGATCAGAGGTATTCTGATGTGTTATTTTGAACACATAAGTAAATAGAATGTGATAATACCATCTATTTTTTCATATGCTGATAACCACACTACTAAAAAAGATATATAAAGCAGAAGACATAGTAACCAAATTGTTTATTTAGTGAAAAGATTAAAAAAACTGTTTTGTGAAATAAAATATTCACCCAGATGAGGTGAATTATCTCTTTCATGCAGCTGTAGGTATGTTCACTCTTCTCTCAGTGTCTGGAATAGTAATATCCAGAAACCCCAGAAAGGCAAATTAACTTCACATGGGATGACACTTTATTTCAGAACAACATAATTTTACTTGTTAGGTTAAAGCTCTTCAAATACTCGGGCAACTTCATCAGTGACCTGACCAGCCTCAAATTAATGATAGAAATAGGTAGAAATATTCACATATTGCATTTGTTTATCTTCTTTTTTTTTTTTCTTTAAATCCTTGTTGGAATTGATTCTTTAAGTAGCTGGACATTTCAAACAGATTTGTAGCTGACACCAATAAACTTTAAAAATCCTTCATGGAGTAAAATGTGTTTACACTTAACCTTTTGCTTTTCTTTCATTTTATAAATACATCCATCAAATACAGTACATCATTAGACCATAAGGAATAATGGAAAATAATTGTAAAATAATTCTTTTTATATAGAACTTTTCTATTTATATAATTTTTTTTTGTAAAAATCAATAACACTTCTTGAAGAAAAACCTTTAAATAATTACTTCCTCACCAATCATTATGGTTTTGGAATGCAAGTGAAATGAATAGCTTTTTTAGGCCACATGCCCAGGAAATTAGGGAATCTATTTTGTGTATCTACCATTAGGGATCAGCAAATTTTATTTGTATATAAGAAGACTTTTGCATTAATGATCTGGTAGTTTGTAATGTATACAAATTGTAATTTATTTGAAATTAATTTGCCCAGATATTACTGGCTAATTATTCTATAATATTTATCATATTTGAAAGTAATAGAAACTGTTGTTAAACATAGTTGATGTTTTATAAAATATTGTATAATTCAGACATTTTACAGAGTCAGATTTGCCAACAACTCCATTGTTCTAAATGAATGAGTTTTAAATTGATTTCACTCTTTTATTCATTCTAAAATATTTATCAGGCTCTTCATATTCATCAGATCCTTTGCATATGTGTTGAGTGGAGCTCAATCCCTTTCCTCAGAGAAATTCTTATCTGGTTTGAGAAGTGACAAGTAAATAAACAATTATAAGACAGTGTGAAAAGTGCAATTATAAAGGGGCATGCAAAATCCAGTGATGTACAGAGGCTGGAAGGTCAGGAATGTATCCTTAGAGGAAGCAACTTCTCTACTAAAATTTAAAGGATGGATAATTTTCTGTATAAACAATGGTTAGAAGGATATTCTATTCAATTAAATCATATGCAAAGACATCAGGAAATCAAAATAGATTTCTGAAGACTCACATACAATGATTAAAATTACTGACGAAGTCAACCTAGAAATAATACCATTTAATGCTTAGTTAACTCAGAATCTAGGGGCTGAAAGGAGATGGAATTGAGATCAGGGTTTGGTAGAATTAATGATAGAAGGCTTCTGAAGGTAGACTTTAATATACACTGAAAGGATGTCAACACTGCAAGTGATTTTGAAATATTTCATAATTTTAATGAAAGGTCAAAATGGCCACAGAAGGGTAATAGGGTGTTTCAAGTACTTAAAATTCTGTCAGGCAAGTGGGAAATATGGATCACACTAATTTTAAATCCAAAACATTTAACGGAAGTGATGTGACTTATAGGAACTTTCCACATAAACAAATGGGGCAAAAGAATCAAATTAAAAATCTGAGAGCAAACAATCAGCAATATACCAAATGAGGAGTTGTATTTTCCTTCTTCTGTAGTTATTTCCCAATACTAATGCATTCATAGACAAAGTGGTCCTACACACTGTCTTAGTAACCAGAGATGCCCTAACTCATTGCTCTATCTGTCCTACTGAGACATTGTTTTCTTACTGGTAGTCCTGGAAATATTTTTTATAGATATTTCTGAGGATAGCTGTCCAAACCAACTTCTAAATCCAGCAATCCCACTACGGGGTATTTACCCAAAGGAAGAAAAAAGTCATTTTATCAAAAAGACACTTGCACTAGAATGTTTATTGCAGCACAGTTCACAATCACAAAGATGTGGAATCAACCCAAGCACCCATCAATTCATGAGTGGATTAATAAAATGTGGGATATGTATTCCATGGAGTACTACTCAGCCATAAAAAATGAATTAATACCTTTTGCAGCAATCTGGATGGAACTGGAGACCATTCTCCTTGGTGAAGTACCTCAAGAATGGAAAAACAAACACCACATGTACTCACTATTAAATTGGAACTAACCGATCAGCACTCATATGTACATACGGAAGTAAAACTCAACGGAAATCAAGCAGGTGGGAAGGGGAGGAGGGGATGGTTGAAATCATACCTAATGGGTATAATGTACATTATTTGGGTGATGGGCACACTTATAACTTTGACTCAAACACTACAAAAGCAATCCATGTAACCAAAACATTTGTACCCCTGTGATATTCTGAAATAAAAAAGAAAAAAAATCAAAAACTAATGTTCCCTCTCCCTTTGTATTACTCTTTTATAAAGTCATTCTATATAGGGAAGCCAGAGAACTTCATTGACATTTTTACCCAGCTTCAAATTTTAGTTTTTAGAGTGGCATGCATAAGAACATGCACTTGAGAGTAAAGGCTTTCCTGGGTTCAATTCCTGATAACACTCACTCTGCATTGATAGACAAGTTACTTACATTTTAGTTTCTACATTTGTAAAAAGGGAGACTGAGAATTCCTTAACTTACTCAATTGCAGTTATAAGAGAAGCACCACATATAAAAAAGATTTATAATTATGCATGGTACTTACCATGAACTCAAAAAAAATTAGCTATCATGATAATTATTATTATTGTTAGTGTTCACTTGTAGAATAGAATATATCCCAATGATGGGGTAAGCTGAAGTTTGTGTGATTTGATGCTGTGCATTAAAACATTATAAAACAAACAGATCTAAACTAAATAAAAAGATGTCAGCAAAAACAATAAGGACCTCCAAATATTCTCCTCTCCATAAAAATGAGAAAAATGGCAACAAATGTCAGATATTTTCCAGAACTCTGAAAATTAATGAAAGCCTTGTCAAAATCTATAAAAACAGCTGAATCTTGGTAAGAATAGTGAGCTTTGTGGCATTTTAACTTCTTATTTCCATATCCTCCTGCCCAGTTCTATGAAACAAACAGACCCATAATCACAGTGAAAATAGCATCTTGGCAACCACTGGAAGGGCACAATAGAGTTGGAGTTCCTCCAAAGACTCATTCCCAGAGAATTGTCATTATTTTGCGTAACTGATGGTTCTTGCTGGCAAGGTTGTTTTTACTTGACCTGAGTTGGAGCTCACCTGGTAAGAACAGCCTTTTCCCCAGAGCATCTGTCAAAAACAATTAGAGACAATTGTTAAATAGTTTGATGGCCGGAGATGGTGGTTAACAGTTGGAGCAAACAACAGGCTAACCAAAAATCTCAAAAGGAGAATCTAGGGAATAAGATGTCCCTAGGCAGCTTTGGAAAGATCTGACATTTTTGTGGGGAGAGGCATTTTTGAAGGAGAGGCAACATGCATGTGTAAGACTGTTCACATGGCCAGAGCTGTGTATATGCTAAGAAAAACACCTAGGAGGACGTAAGCTTTTGTCTCTGGATAACTCTGAAGGCTCTGTGCAAGCAGAAAGTGGAGGCTAAGATAAAGTTATAAACTATCTGGCTGAGTGTTGAAGGCATCCCCAAAATGTGCACACAGCCCCTCAGCAAACATTGGGAGACTTATTGTTTCCTGGCATCTAAGAAAATCTGGTTCAATTATTAGCTGACTACTAAGAGAACTGAGCAGAAACTTCAGTGACATGACAAAGAATACAGGTTTTACAGAATTAATTCAGAAAAGTCAATTATAAGCAACACTAAACAGCAACAACAGCAAATCCTAGGAACAGGGAAGAATCTGATTTCCTGAGTTGCCACATTATATTGTTTAAAATGTCCAGATTTCAACAAAAAGTTATGATATAGGCAAACAAACATGGAAGTATGACCTGTATAATGGAAGAAAAAAAAGTCAGTAGAAACTGTCCCTGTGGAAGCCCAGATGTTGAATTTCCTAGACAGACTTTAAAGCACTTACTTTTTTAAAAGTTCAAATAACTAAAGGAAGGCATGTCTAAAAATCAAAGAAAAGTTTGATAATGATGTCTCACTAAACATAGAATATTTATAAAGAGATAGAAATTATTTTTTAAAGAACAAAATATAAAGTCTGGAGTTGAAAAGTGCTATAACTGAAATGAAAAATTTCCCAGTGGGGTTCAACAGAAGATCTGAGCAGGCAGAAAAAATAATCAGCAAATTTGTAGGTAAATCAATTGAAATTATATAGTCTTAGAAGCAGAAAGACAAAAGAATGAAGTAAAAGAGAGCCTTAAGAACCTATGAGACATCATTAAGCTTATTAAAATATACTTTTCCTAGCTGGAGAGAAGAGAGAGAGAAGGGGTCAGAAAGAATATTTGAAGAAATCATGGCCAATAATTTCTCAATTTTAATGAACAAAATTAATTGACACATCCAAGAAGCTTAACAAACTCCAAGTTGGAAAAACGCATAGCTAGATATGTTGTAATAAAACTCAAAAGCCCAGACTTTAGTCTTTGAGAATCTTGAAAGCAGCAAGACAGAAAAAACTCATTGGGTGCAAGGGATCCCTAATAAAATTAACACCTGATTTCTCATCAAAAACAATGGAAGGCAGAATACACTTTGAAGATCTATTCAAATTGCCAAAACAAAAAGACTGTTAACCAAGAATTCTATACTTCAAGAATCAAGAAGAAATTGAGATGTTCATAAAAAAGCAAAACTGGGAGAATTCATTACTAGCAGATCTGCCCTGTAAGAAATCATAAAGGGAGTCCTTCAAGATCAAATGAAAGAACCCTAGATAGTAACTCAAACCCAAATGATGAAAATAAAGAGCACCAGAAATAGTAACTACACAAGTAAATGTAAAAAAAAGTATAAATGCATTTTTGTTTGTAACTTTTCACCCCAACTAATTTAAAATACAACTACATAAAGCAGTAATTATAAATCTGTATTGATAGTAATACAGTACATAAAAATATAATTTGTATGACACTATAAGCACAAAGGAAGGGAAAGGGAATGGAGCTGCATTGGAGCAAAATTTTCTGTATATTACTGTCATTAAGTTGATATTAATCTGAACTAATATTTGTAAGTTAAGATGTTAATTGCAATTTCCAAAGCAATCACTAAGAAAATAACTAAGCAATACATAGTAAAAGAAATAACAATGGAATTAAAATTTTACACTAGAAAATACCTATTTAACACAAAAGAAGATAGTAATGGAAGAATAGAGGAACAAAAAAGACATAAGATATATAGAAATAAATAGCAAAATGGTAGACATAAATCTTGGCTTATTAGTAATTACATTAAATATGAATGGATTGAATACTCCAACTAAAAGGAAGAGGTTGGTATAATGAATTAAAAAAAAGATCCAACTATATGCTGTCTACAAGAGACACATTTTAGATTTAATGACACAAATATGTTGAATAAGAATAGAGAAAGACATACCTTGCAAATGGTAACCAAAAAGGAGCTAGACTGGCTATACTAATATCAAACAAAATAAACTTTAAGAGAAAAATTGTTACTAGAGACAAAGAATGATATTTTATAATAGTGAAAGGGTCCAGACATCAAGAAGATATAATAGTTATAAACATATAAACACCTAACATCAAAGCCCAAATATATGAAGCAAAACTGACAGAATTAAAGGGGAAATGAACCACTCAACAATAATAATTGGAGACTTCAATATCCCATTTTCAATATTGGATAAAATAAGTAGACAGAAGATCAATGCAGACATAGAAGAGTAGAATAACACTATAAACCAACTAACTATAAACCAACATTCTGTCCAATAACAGAAGAATATAAATTCTTCTTAAGTCCATGGAATACTCTCCGGGAAAGACCATATGTTAGTCCATAAAACAAGTCTTAATAAATCTTAAATGATTAAAATAATACAGGGTATGTTCTCTGACCACAGTGGAATAAAACTGATACTCAGTAAGAAAGGGAAATTCAAGAAATTTACAAAGAGATGAAAATTAAACAATGTATTCCCAAATAATTGATGGGTTGAAGAAGAAATAACAGGGAGATTATAAAATACTTTGAGATAAAAGAAAATGAAAATACAACATACCGAGACTTACAGAAAGTAGACAAAATAGTGCTGACAGGGAAATTTATAGCTATGAATGCTCAAATTAAAATAAAGATGTCAATTCAGCAAAGTAAACTTACACCTTTAAACACTAGAAAAACAAGAGAAAATTAAACCTAAAACAAATAAAAAGATCAAAAAATGACTATAGTGGAAATAAATGAAATAAAAATATAAAAACAATAGAGAAAATTATCAAAACCAAAGTCTGGTCCTTTGAAAAGTTCAATAAAATTGACAAACCTTCAGGTAGAGTGACCAAGAAAAAGCAAGAGAATGAGAGCAAGAATGAGTAAGTGAGAGAGAGAGCACTCAAATTAGTGAAATCAAGAATGAAACAGGAAATGTTACTGATGACTTTACTGAAATAAAAAGGTTATTTTAATTAATAAAATGTGGTATATGTTTACAATGGAGTATTACTCAGCCATAAAAAACAACAGTGAATTAGCACATCTGGTATTATCCTGGATGGATCTAGAGCCCATTCTTCTAAGCGAAGTGTCACAAGAATGGAAAAACAAGCACCACTGGTATTCACCATCAAATTGGTACTAACTGATCAACACGTCAAACATGGCAATAATATTCATCAGGGGGCGAGCAGGCGGGAGGAGGGTGGAGGGGATGGGAAAACTCTCACCTAATGAATGCGGGGAGCACAGTTTGGGGGCTGTCCACGATTGTAGCTCTGACAGGGGCAGTGCATGGGCAATATATATAGCCAAAGTGTTGTATTCCCATAATATTCTGAAATTTAAAAAAATTTCTAAAAAGATTTTTTTATATTGTATGTCAACATATAAAATTGAAATCCTATAAAATTGTATGTCAACCAATTAGATTATCTAGATGAAATGAACAAATTCCTAGAAAGACATCCAAACTACTGAAACTGACTCAAGAAGTAACTGGAAATTGTATTAAATGAGACAAAACTTATTAAAAAAAGGAAAGGAAAAGAAAGAAATGTAGGAAGGAAGGAACAAATGAACAAATGAAGGGAGGAAGAGAGGAAGGGAGGAAGCCTAAAAACCTGGTCTTTTTATTTTCATTTGCTTCTTTCTCTAAGTGTATTGTGTCTAATTTAAAAAAAAAAAAAACTCATATTGGTTAATTGAGCAGTCTGGTTGGTTGGGATCCAGCTAGTTTGTGGGATAAAATGTCTCTCTTTATTGCTAGCCTACACCATAAGGATGACTACTCACAAAGTTGTCTATTGTTTTTCTAATGTTGGCATCCTGTTAGCTAGGAACAACATGCCCACATTTATGATTGGAAAGGGGATATCACCCTCATACTGGACTCATTCATTTTAGGTGTTATTTATATTTACAATATCAACAATGAGCTCCTCCGTTGAGTTTTTATGGTTGGTTACGACTATGTGGAAACTGATAAAATATGGCATCATGGCAGTAACTCCCTATACCAGCAGATGTGATTTTTATTGTGACACAAGCTGGCTACATACTTCTGATTTAAAGAAGTGCTTTATAGTTTACATTTGGCTCCCTACAGCATATTTGAAATTAATTCAAGAGACTGTGAAACTCCACTTAGTACTAATGAGAATACAATCAGTTACTCACTTTTCCTACAAACAAAGGCCCCAAACACAGAATCATAAATATGGTGTCTGGAATAGATGTATGCTGTTGATTAATACTAGTTTTTTAAGTAATATATCATTATTTTTATTGTGCTTTCAGAGACTATGCCATTATTTGTCACTTTCTTCTTTGAGTTAGAAACAATGATGAGAGAAATGCACTTACATGTCAATTCAGAAAAGCAGATAATTATTATTCAGGAGAGGTTGTGGGGATTCTTTTCTCTTAAGTTTTATATTTTTATAGGCCTTTAGTATGACCAGATAACTGTAATTGCCACTATAGTGCTTGGCCAGAAAGCTGTTATATCAATCAATCAAATAAATGGGCAAATTAATTAATATTTTTTGTTGAAACAATTTAAAAGAATTATAGCAAAGCAATTTTGATTTTCAACAGTCCTACTCACCATCTGCATTTGGTAAAGCTCTTGACATCAGTCTGGGTTGCTAAGCAATAAATACCTCTGCCATGACATCTGAGTCCCTGGGATCATTCCATAATTTTGTCATTCAAGTATGTCACACAGCTTGGTGTGGGCCTCCAATTCCTGCACAGTCAGAAATGTAGACTTGCTGTTCCCACTGCAGAAAGAGAATAAATAAGAGAATTGTGAGACAGTGAGATGATTAAAAGACTGGGGAATTGAGGCTACATAAACCTCAGAATTTGGGGGATGTTCTTTTTAAAGAAATATAAGTCATCATAAAGTCCATAGTTTAATCATTTTAAAAATGCAGGTAATTTTCACGCCCAGCAGAAACTCACCATGTTTGGGGTACTTAAACTAACTTTGCTATCTTAGCAACTGTTCTCAGATAAAATATAGTATGTTTGGTAAAAGCTCCCATCACATTTTCTATTTATCAAAGGGTAGACCTGATCATTTGATCATCAGCTATAGTAAATTCCTGACTTCAGTGAGGATGGGAAAGGCTGGTGAGAGTTTTTCGCTAATTTAAAGGTTTTGACCGTAGGCTGACTAGTTCAGGAAGCCTCTAACTATTAGGATGGTATGTAATTTCTTACTGAAAAGCAACTTTAAAAAAATTTTTAAATTTTAATGTCAGTGCTATATTTTGTGAGAATACTTATCTTGCTCTATTTTGTGATAGAGGTACATTTATTTATTGCTACATTTTTGGCTCTAGAAAAAGGAGAATATTGACATACTGAGGTGCTTGGAAATGAGTTAAGACTTCATTTGAACTACAGGAATAAAGAATAAAGAATACATGAGATGTGTAAATTTTTCTAAGCCATCAATCAAAATCCTGGACATCTATTTCAAATTAGTAACTTAGTCCTTTGGAAGAACTAATTTAGATTAAATAGAATAGATGGGTCTTGAAAAGATGAATTTAATCATTTTCGGCAGAGCTGAGATGAAAAATAATAGAATTTTCCAAACTTCTTGGCTGTATTTCCTTAGGTTATTTTTCTAGTATAAAATAGCCATGTTGACAAATAATTCCAAAGGCCACATTCAACTCAAAAACTTTTTCATCTTTAATATAGAAGCAGAAACAAAATGAGTTAAGATAGTTTCACCCAATATGAGAAATTCAGTCAAATTAAAGACAAAAATCTGCTAAATGACTGTTTGATTATCTCCATTTATACCACATTTTGATTTGTCTTAATGTGGCATGTGAACAAATAATCTAAAGACAATATATTTCAGCCATTCCTCAGTATTATTACAGTGAATGGTTAGAGAAATGATGTGAGTTTATGGAGTGAAATGACCAAGATGGAAAGTGACCTCCTCAAGATCACACAGTCTGAAAGTGTAAAGCCAGGATTCAGATCTACCCCTTCAGACAGCCAGGCCAGAGGTGTTCACAGTACAACACTTTCCATTACAGAAAAAGAAATATTCCAATATCTTTATTTTTCAGCCAAAGTAACTGAGACTCAGAGATGTAAATTGACTTGCCCCCAGAATGACTACAGAATGGAGGTTAGAACCCACATTTCCTGACTATCATCTTGATGTTCTTTCTTCTTATATTACCCAGATTCAGAGCAAATCTTAATTCTTCCTCTATTCCATTTTGGAGAATAAACATTATGGGGAAGGAGAAGTGAATGCATTGGAATGTCATAATAGTTTGGTACTAAACATTTGGACCAGTTTCTTGAATTGCTCAACCTTAAGTTCTTTTTGGTTAGATTTTTTTTTCCCTTTTTAAAGATAACCCAGATGTCTACTGGCTTGTCAGTACCTGATTGCAAGAAGGCAGGAGCTCAGCCTCACTTCTAAGTATCCCTCAGCTACTTTATTATGCCATGAAAGGCCTATCAGTTATGTATGTAAGGCTATTTTGTCATCTAGAGTCACTGTAGATGATTATTTATTGAGTGCTTATCATTTGTGATATGTGCTTGTTATGGGCTATTTTAGTGCATATCCTAGCAACAATCACATACCACAGATACTATTAGCTCCCTCATTTGACAGGTAAGGAATCTGAACCACAATGTAGCTCAGGATTTCATAGCCATTAAGTGGCAAAGCCAAGTTTAGAACCCTGGCAGGCTGACTGTAGAGCTGATGTGCTTACCAGTGAAGCTCCACACCAAATCTCCTATTCTTCCACTGTTCCATGTGCCACATGTTCTCACTTGTGGCAAATGGAGTCACTTGAAATTGCCTTGACACTTCCTATGAGGGGATTCAGTCTCAAAGTGCTTGTCAAGTTTCCAATTCTCAGCAAAAGCTGGGCTATGATCCATGACTTGGAGGCCTCTTCTCCAGCTCATGCCACATTTTGTAACGTGAGCCTCCAAAATACCCGTGCCTATATGTAGTTTCATAAAGTGAACAGTTTCAACATCTTTTCACCCCTTATTCCTTACTCATAGGAACTCAAACCCAGTCCAAGAGGCCATAGGAGGATCAGGTGCTCCATCTGCTTCCTCTTTCTTTTGTCTCTTTGCCCCTCGTCCACACAATCTTTCTCCCTCTCCTTCCCAAACAAAACCTCTTGTACATGTCAGTATGTTTGTATGTGTGTCATACACCCAGCTTCGTAGCCAAATTAGTACCTTTACAAAAATAATATTAAATGTCATAACATTTAATTAAATTACTAGTAAAGAATTATAATAAAATTCTACCTGTTTAACAATTTATTTATTATGGCAAAAGGGATATGTGTTCCTTGAAGAAGTTGCAGATGAGCCTGAAGAAGACAGTAAAATTCACCAATAATTCCACTGCTGATTTAGAAGTAACTATTATTAACTCATTAACACATACAAATCCAGAATCACACTGTAATAGTGGTCTCATATATGTATTTTTAATTCTTTTTTTCCAATTGTATTTCAATTTGAGAAGTTTCTATTGACCTGTCTTTCTGATTCCTTCCATAAACATGTCCAGTCTACTGATAAGCCAACTGAGAGCATTATTCATTCCTGTTACTGTGCTTTGATTTTTGCATTTTCTATTGATTCTTCCTTAGAGTGTCCCCCTATCTACTGATATTATCCATCTTTTTCTTCATATTATGTAGTTTTTCCATGAGAACCCTTAGCATACCAGTTATTTTAAGTTCTCTGATTATTCCAACATGTGTGTTTTACCTGCATCTAGTTCTCATAATTGTGTTTTATCCTTAGAGTATTTTCTCTTGCCTTTTGTCATGCCTTGTAATTTTTTTTGTTGTTGCTGTTGTTGAAAGCTGGACACATTGTTTTGGGTAATAGGAAATGGTGTAATAGGCATTTAGTGTGAGGATTTATGTTAATTTGGCCAGGGGTTTGGCTGTGTTTCATATTTGGTGTAGCTATAGGTATTATAGGCTTAAAATTCCTCTATTGGCCTTGTTTTTGTCTCCCCTCTTGACATTGGGCTTCCCTAAGTACTCCTATTCAGAAAGAGTCTGTGTCTTGTAACTCTCTCAGGTATAACACACTGTTATTATACTGGAGCCCTATTGGTGGTGGTAAGGCATGGGGAAGGGTAGTGTCCTATAATCTTCTGATGAAATTTTAGTCTTTTAGCTGGCTGATGTCTTGGGACTATGATTTTCACAAGTCCAGTTATAGAGCTTTTGGCCCCTCTCGCATATGCCCCTACTCCCTTCCCAGCTGCAATATTTTCAATCTGTTTCCTTGAAGCTCTGACCCCTGTTGACTATGGGTTTGTTCCCCTGTTAGGTGAGATAGGCTTGAGGGTTCTGGAGTGAGGAGGAATTTCCTCTGCCTGCTGAGGTAAAGTTTCAGAATTGAGTTCTGGCAAAGTCCTTTACTATGGAGAGTAGGCCTTCATTGTGGAGAATGCTCCAGGCCTATTTAACAGTGGTTATTTTCCCAGAACCAAGAGAGGATCGTTCTTGTATCTTGGCTGTGAGAACCTGGTAGAATTCCTAGAAGGATATCCCGTAAAAGTGTGGTGTGTGTCCCCAAAAATTGTAGCCCTAGGAGTTTCTCATTCTCAAGTTATTCTACGCTAAGCCTCCAGAAATTTATTAAAATTACCATTTAAGTATTCCTATTAGTTTATGGCTCCATTAACTTCTATTCCAGTTCTCAGTTGCTGCATCTCTCTAAATGCACCCAAAGCTCCAAATGGAGATTTGCCCTGCTACCACATTTCTACAATGAGTCCCAGGAAAAGTCATTATTTTTCAGTTAGTTTATCTTTGTCTTTTTCTTTTTTTTCCCTTTTATAAAATATCTGTACATAAATTTATTGTAAGTTTTTTATTATTTCAGAATATTACAGGGGTACAAACGTTTTGGTTACATAGATTGATTTTGTACCTTTCAGTCAAAGTTCTTAAGTGTGCCCATCCCCCAGATAGTGTGCATTGTACCCGTTAGGTTTGAATTTACCCATCCCCTCATCCCCCCTCCCACCTGCATGATTTCTGATGAGTGTTATTTCCATATGTGCACATAAGTGTTGATTGATTAGTTCCAATTTAATGGTGAGTACGTGGGGTGTTTATTTTTCCATTCTTGTGATACTTCACTTAGAAGAATGGTTTCCAGCTCCATCCAGGTTAATACAAGATGTATTTGTTCACGATTTTTTTTTATTTCTGAGTGGTACTCCATGGTATACATATATCACTCAAATATTGATGGGCACTTAGGTTGTTTCCACCTCTTTGCAATTGTGAATTGTGCTGCTATAAACATTCGAGTGCAGGTGTCTTTTTTATAGAATGTCTTTTTTTCCTTTGGGGTAAATACCCAGTAGTAGGATTGTTGGATCAAATGGTGGGTCTACTTTTAGTTCTTTGAGGTATCTCCCTACTACTTTCTATAGAGGTTGTACTAGTTTGCAGTCCCACAAACAGTGTATGAGTGTTCCTATCTCCACATCCACACCAACATTTGTTGTTTTGGGACTTTTTGATAAAAGGCATTCTCACTGGATTTAAGTAATATCTCATTGTGGTTTTGATTTGCATTTCCCTAATGATTAGAAATGTTGAGCACTTTTTCATATGTTTGTTGTCCATTAATCTATCTTCTTTTGCAAAGTTTCTGTTCGTGTGTTTTGCCCACTTTTTAATGGGGTTGCTTGATTTTTTCTTGCTCATTTTCTTGAGTTCTTTATAGACTCTGGTTATTAGCCCTTTATTGGATGTATAGCATGCAAATATTTTCTCCCATTCTGTAGGTTGTCTATTCGCTCTAATGATAGTTTCCTTGGCTGTGCAGAAGCTTTTTAATTTGATCAGGTCCCATTTATTTATTTTTTTGTTGCTATGATTGCTTTTGGGGTCGTCTTCATAAATTCTTTGCCTAGGCTGATGTCTATAAGAGTTTTTCCAACATTTTTTTCGAGAATTCTTATGGTTTCATGCCTTAGGTTTAAGTCTGTTATCCATCGTGAGTTGATTTTTGTGAGAAGTGAGAAGTGCAGATCCTGTTTCAGTCTTCTACATGTGGCTATCCAATTTTCCCAGCACCTTTTATTGAATAGGGATTCTTTCCCCCACTGTATATTTTTGTATGCTTTGTCAAAGATAAGATCACAGTATGAGAATGGTTTTATATCTGGGTTCTCTGTTCTGATCTATTGGTCTATGTCTCTGTTCTTGTGCCAGCACCATGCTGTTTTGGTTACTATAGCCTTGTCGTATAGATTGAAATCTGGCACATCGATGCCTCCCAATTTTTTCTCTTTGCTTAAATTTGCTTTGGCTGCTTAGGGACTTCTCTGGTTCCATACAAAGCATAGAATGATTTTTTCTTGATCTGTGAGACATGATGTTGGTATTTTAATAGGGATTGAATTGAATATGTAGATCACTTTGGGCAATACAGACATTTTAACAATGTTGATTCTCCCAATCCATGAGCATGGTATGTTTTTCCATCTGTTTACATCCTCTGCTATTTCCTTCCTCAGTATTTTGTAGTTGTCCCTATAGAGGTCTTTGACCTCCTTAGAAATATATTCCTAGGTATTTTATTTTCTTTGTTGCTATTGTGAAAGGTATTGAGACTTTGATCTGGTTCTCAGCTTGACTGTTGTTGGCATATATGAATGCTACCAATTTGTGTACATTGATTTTGTAACCTGAGACTTTGCTGAATTTGTTCATCAATTCCAGGAGTCTGTTGGCACAATCTGTGGGGTTTTCTAGATATAAGAGCATATCGTCAGTAATGAGCGATAGTTTGACCTCTTCTGCCCCCATTTGGATACCCTTGATTTCCTTCTCTTGTCTAATTGCTCTGGTTAGGACTTCTAGCACTATGTTGAATAGAAGTGATGATAGTGGGCAACCTTGTCTGGTTGCAGTTCTAACTGGGAATGCTTTCAATTTTTCCCTGTTAAGTATGATGTTGGCTGTTGGTTTATCATATATGGCTTTTATCGTTTTGAGGTAGGTCTCATCTATGCCTATTTTGTTAAGCATTCTTATCATAAAAGGATGCTGAATTTTGTCAAATGTTTTCTCTGCATCTATCAAGAGGATCATATGGTCTTTGTTTAGCTTTTTCTTGTTGCAAAGATGAGAGTGACAACTTCCAAGCTCTTTAGTGTCAGACTCTAAAATGTATATTTTTCCCTTAACAATATATCCTGAAGATTTTCAAGTCAATGCATTATCTCCTACAACATTTTTAATGCCTACATCACATTGTACATATTTACATTGCTGATTAAACCATTTTACTGCCTTTGGGCATTTTTCATTATTACAAATAGCACCATCATAAGCATCTTTGAAGCTAACCAAATATATTCACACATCTATGATGATTATTTCCTAAAGATAAATTATTATAAATAAAACTTAGAGGTTGGAAAGTTTGTATATCTTAAAGTCTGTTTTTGAATGTTGCTAAATTGCTTTTCAGAAGGTTTATAATAATGTGTGCTCTTTCTAGTCATTGAAAGGCCCTGATTTTCTGTCCTCTTACCAGCACTAAATTGTTTTTACATTTCTACTTCCATGTTTCATGTTCTTGTTTTGACTTGGATTTTTCTGACTACTAATGAATTGGGTATTTATATATATTTTAATATATTTTCTACATTTAAAAAAATTAAAATTGCCTATTGATTTAAGTGTTCATTTATATAAATTGTTCTTTCTTTGGCTTTTCAGAATTTAAATATTTCTTATTAAAATTGATCAACTTTTTTCTTTCCTTTTTGATTTTTCTTCCTTTTTGTCTTATGTAGCTAAACATATCCTTTGAATTATGATGTTAAAGCAGGACACAGTTCATCAAAGGTGTATAGAATTTCAGAATATTCTGCCCTTGGATGTGAAAAGTACCTGTCTTAGGCTGGCAAAGAGTACACTATAGATTCAGGTAAGCCTTGGCTAGAATAACTCTCCCTTCCCTAAACCTGAAATATTCTCTGTATTTTCTCATTATGTCCACATAATGCATAAACCATTGTTCTTGTGCACTATGTAACACACCTTTTTATCACAGAGCCTCTGCTTTTCTGTTTTGAAAAGATAGGTTATCTAATAAATATCTGCTGCATTCACTGTGTTGAATCACTGAAAGCATAAGGCATTATACTAGTGCAATAATAATACTGAATTAAACACCAACAAGATAAGGTGAAATGTCTTGGCAAGCAAATTGGTTTAGTAGTGGATATTAAACATACATATTATGCTTCTGTTATTTTGTGAATAGATGATTTAATTTGAAATGAAGATTTAAGTCTTCAGATTACATAAATATGGGTCAGCTACCACAGTATATATTGGTAGCGGGGCATGGGGAATGGTAATGTGTTCTGTATAACATCTGACAATGACTGACAGAGGAAATTTTAATTTAGTTTAATTTTATTACTTACATCAGGCCTGTTATTTTGGATATAAGATTTTTTTAATGAAATGACAAAGAAAGACAGAAAGAAATGTTCAAAGGATGTATTTCCAAACCTAGGCATAGACTAGCAGCTTTGGCAAGTATGAAATGGGCTTTTGTGCAGTTTGGAGCAATTGCATGCATTACTTGGGTAAGAGCCTAGAAATTGAAACTACTAGGTTTGATCAAAATGTTCAATAACTTTTAAAAAGAATGTAAGGAAAGACATTAAATACAAGAAACACTTTTCATTCTACAATTTATTGCTCAGTTAACCCTTAGTTATTACTCTGAATAGGCAAGATTACTATTATGATTAACATTCAAAGTTTAAATGAATATATTTGCAGCTATTAAATGAAAACATTTATATGCATCTGGCATTATTTCCTTAAGATAAATACCAAGAAATGGAATTTATAGAACAAAAGGTATGCCTATTTTCACCCTACCTCAACTTCCTCACTAGATAATGAACATCTTGTGAGCAGAACTTTTTTACTCATGTGTAAACATCATTGCCTAATACATCTTATAAGGAAACTGGGAATGAGAGGGCTTAAGTAATCTCTTGATTAATGTTTATTAAATGAATAAATTTGTTAATAAAAAAAAATCTTTTAAAGATTGAATGGAAGAAAAAAACAGCTTTTAAAACAGGCCATACAGCTTAAGCTATGAATAGTTGTTCAGTTGTCTTTAGTCTTAATCTTATAGAAAAAACATTGGTCAATTATGATTTATCCTCTTCATGTAATTGTATTTCTGATGCAAATGTGGTTGGAATACTGCCAAAATTAATTGTAACATAGCATTGAATTAAGTACACCTACACATATATCTTCTTTTTTTTTCCTTCAAAATATTAATGGGGTACAAATGCTTTTGGTTACATGAATTGCTTTTGTAATACTTGAGTCATGGCTACAGGTGTGCCCATCTACCAAATAGTGTTCATTTTACCCATTAGGTAGTTTTTTGTCTCTCTCCTGATCTCCCTCCCAACTGCTTGATTTCTGCTGAGTTTTACTTCCCTTTGTGCACGTGTTGCTCGTTGGTTAGTTCCAATTTAATAATGAGTACCTGTGGTGTTTGTTTTTCCAATCATGAGATACTTCACTTAGGAGAATGGACCCAGTTCCATCCAAATTGTTGCAAATGGCATTAATTCATCCTTTTCTATGGCTGAGTAGTACTCCCTGATATACATATACCATATTTTATTAATCCATTCATGGATTGATGGGCACTTGGGTTGATTCCACATCTTTGCAATTGTGAATTGTGCTGCAATAAACATTCAAGAGCAAGTATCTTTTTGATAGAAAGACTTATTTTCCTTTGCATAGATACCCAGTAGTGGGATAGCTGGATTGAATGATAGGTCTACTTTTAGTTCTTTGGGGAATCTCCCTACTGTTTTCCATAGAGGTTGTACTAATTTGCAGTCCACGAATGGTGTGTAAGGGTTCCTTTCTCTCTGCATCCATGTCAGCATCTATTGTTTTTGGACATTTTAATAAAAGCCATTCTAAGAGAGGTAAGTTGATATTTCATTGTGGTTTTAATTTGTATTTCCCTGATGATTAGTGACATTGAGCATTTTTTCATATGTTTATTGGCCATTTATATATCTTTTTTTGAGATGCTTTTGTTCATGTCTTTTGCCCACTTTTTAATGGGATTGTTTGGGTTTTTTTTTTTCCTTGCTGATTTGCTTGAGTTCTTTGTAGATCCTGGTTATTAGCTCTTTATCAGATATATAGTTTGTGAATATTTTCTCCCATTCTGTAGGTTGTCTGTTTGCTCTGTTGATTATTTCCTTAGCTTTGCAGAAGCTTTTTAGTTTAATCAAATCCTATTTATTTATTTTTATTGTTGCTGTGATTGCCACTGGGGTCTTTTCATAAATTCTTTGCCTTGGCCAATATCTAGAAGAGTTTTTCCTACATTTTCTTCTAGAATTCTTATGTTTTCATGCCTTACATTTAAATTTTTTGTCTGTCTTGAATTATTTTTTGTGAGTGGGGAGAGATAGGGGTCCTGTTTCATTCTTCTGCATGTGGCTATCTAATTTTCCCAGCACCATTTATTGAATAGGGCTTCTTTTCCCCAGTGTACATTGTTTTCTGCTTTGTCAAATATCAGATGGCTGTAGGTAGGTGGTTTTGTATCTGGGTTCTCTATTTTGTTCCATTGGTCTATGTGTCTATTTTTGTACCAATACCACAGTCTTTTGGTTACTATAGCCTTGTATTATAGTTTGAAGTCTGGTAATGTGATGACTCCAGATTTGTTCCTTTTGCTTAAGATTTCTTTGGATATTCGGGCTCTATTCTGATTCCAACCAAAGCATAGAATTATTTGTTCTAGGTCTGTGAAGTATGACATTGGTATTTTGATGGGGATTGCATTGAATCTATATATCACTTTGGGTTAGTACGTGACTCTAATTATATCTTTTAAGAGACACATTTCCAAATGCCCACCTAGAATGCTTACTCATTTTTCTATCTGAAATGCATTTTGATAAGGATGAATCATTTTCATTGTATATGACTGTTTTAAACATTCATCTTCAGTAGACATTTTTGGGAAATTCCACTGTGTAGCCTTGTAATATTGTTCAAAACCATAAAAAAAAATTAAATAAAAATAACCCTGGTCTTTTTCAAATAATTCATATAATTGGAATCAAAATATCAGAGTAGCATTAAACTGAAGATGCTAGCACAGCTAGTTAAAAATAATAAACCGTAAATAGAAATGTTTTTATTGAATTCAAATATGTTGACCAGGTGTTGGCTAAAGGAACAAAGTCAATCAGAAGAGTGCTGAGGATAGAAGAATAATTGGAAATGATAAATTGGCACCTAAATTTGAGAAGAAATGAGAGTTATGAATTGGCAAATATGTGAGGAGCAGATGTTTTAAATGCAGCATTGTTGTATTCAAAGGCAGGATGTTTGTTGAAAGAACAGTTTGTAGGGAGCAGAGGGATATTCACCTGATTAAGTGACAATAAGATTGGTAAAAAAAAACAAGAGAGGAGTTGATTGACTAGCTACTGAGCCTGGGGGATCCTCCCATAAGCTTCAACAGAGAACACAGAAATATTGTAATGATAGTGGGAAGAGCAGTACATTCCTAGCTTATACATATTGGGGGAGAGAAAGGAAGAAAGAAATAGATGTAGATGATCTCAGAGTCATTTCGTGGGAAAAGAATCAAATATTCCTGTATTGAGATAAGAAAGATATTTTTAGATTCTAGATGATTCTGTGTGTGTGTGTGTGTGTGTTTGCTTCCTGGAAGAAATGTAAGTATTAAATAATAGCATCCAATTGATGACTTGAGAACTGAATAGTCTTTGAACTAAAAACTTAAACTGTAAAAAGTATCATCCTGCTAACTTACCCTACTAACTTCATTTAGACACATGATATGGCTTGGATAATTAACTCTAGCTATTATGTATGTAATTTTTTGTATAACTGTATTTGGTGCAATGAAAAAGATTATCTAATTCAGAACCACCTGATTTGCACCAAGGGCTTATCATTCATTTTTCCTTGCACATCGGCAGAGTTAATATGAATTCTAAAGTTATTTGGTATTCTTTATACTTGAATGATCTCTGAATAGAAGTATGAAAAAGCACCCTGTAGAGACAATGAACCAAATCTCAGGCTTGCAAACAAAGGGACAGCCTGAGTTTAGAGGGGCATGCTAAGTAAATCACCTAAACTTTCACAATACTCTTACTGTCCCTGATGGAGAATTCATATAAAAATGTGCATCTTCCAGAAATGTTGCTGCCAAATTCAGAGATATAAAATGACACCTTTTATATATTTTAAAAACTAAACAAGATACCCAAATCTTTCCTTCTTTTGCATATCACTTATTCCTAATCATCAAGGTTTTTTGCCTCATACACTAATTATTAAAAAGAATTATTTCTCAATTATTTTAATCTTACATTAAGAGGTACAATATTTTTCACTGAAAATTTTCCAATTTAAGAAAGCAACAAAATGGAGTTATTTTTCACAGTTTGTTGAAAATGAGAGAAAAAGCTTTGGAGTTCCTTAATTAGCTGTGAGTGAAGCCTTGGGCTTTGCCATGAGGGTAATTGACAAAGGCAATCAAGGGAGGGACAGGTAACTATGATGAAAATGTAAATGGCAGACATTTGGGGAAAAGGAACCTGCATCTGACAGACTGGCTTGAACACATTCATCAGTTTCAACAACATCTGCCACAATTAATGAACACCATCCTGTTAATATTATGGCAACCTTGGCAGTGCTATCTCAGATTGTCAGCTATGCCTAGTACAGTTGTGCAGGTAACTTCCTCACAAGTATATTTTACTTTAAATCATCAATGCTGACAATGTTAGATTGCACTTTTTTTCCCTCATAGTCTCTGGGATCTCTGCCTGAGCATGGAAGCTAAATATGGAAGTCTTGTCAAGTCAGGCACAAAACTGAACAAGCCTTGGAACAATGCTAGCCATCCATCTCCTCCAAAGAATACTACATTGGATAAAAGGAAAAGCAAAATATATCGATCATATTAAAATTATTTCATTGAAAATAAGTCAATAACTGAGAGAAATACATTAGGCCTTTTTTGAGGTAGTCAAAAAAGATGACAGAATGAAGTTATAAAAAGTAATTAACAAGATTGAAATAATAGTAAATGAAATTTAGTCCCTTTGATAAGGGAATGAGACATCATTGCAAATGTCGATGGGAATATGAGACAAGATCATCATTATTTCTACAATATATGATTAGATACATAGAAAATCGAAGAATCAATTGGAAAATGTCAATAATTAATCAAGAATATTCAATAAAGTGGCTGGATAAAAAGTGAGTAGAGTTGACTCTCATTATTCATGGATTCTGTATTTGAAAATTCCCCTACTAACTAAAATTCATTTGTAACCTCCAAATAAATACTTACCATGTTTTTGTGGTCATTTTCAGACATGCACAGAGCAGAAAAAAATTTAAGTCACACGATACCCACATTCCTTGCTGAGGCAGAATGATGTGATGCTCTTCCTTTTTGTATTGGCTCTCATATCGTAAATGAGTGTCCTTTTGTGGTCTATTTGATGCCATTTTTTTTGCATTTTTGTGGGTTTTTTTTGGTGATTTCACCATTTAAAATGGTCCTAAAGTGTGGTGCTGAAGTGCTGTCTACTGTTCCTATATACAAGGAGGCTGTGAAGTGCCTTATCCGAAAGAATTGAAGTTGGTATTTTGAAGATATATCTGTACTCCCATGTTCATTTCAGCATTATTCACAATAGCCAAGATATGGAAGCAACCTAAGTGTCCATTAACAAATGAATGGATAAAGAAAATGTGAAATGTGGTATATATACACAATGGAACATTATATTGCCTTAAAAATGAAGGAAATTCTGTCATTCATGGTGACATGGATGGAACTGGAGGACATTGTGTTAAGTGAAATAAACCAGGCACAGAAAGACAAGTACTGCATGATCTCACTTATATGTGGAATCTAAAATAGTTGATCTCATAGAAACAGAGAATAGAAAAGTGGTTACCAGTGGCTGGGGAATGGAAGGTGGGGATAGGAATGGGGAAAGAAAAAATATTGACCAAAGGGTGCAAAGTTTCAGTTAGACTGGAGGAATATGTTTTAGGGATCTATTGTACTGCATGATGATCATAGTTAATAATTGATTGTATACTTTGAAATTGCTAAAGAATAGATTTTTAACATCACCACAAAAATAATAAATTGGTAAGGTGATGAATATGTTAATTACTTGATTGAATCTTCCTATATGGGATGCATAGACCAATGCATAACATTTTCTCCCGCAAATATACACAATTATTATTTGCCAATTAAAAAAATTAATAGACAAGGAATGTTCTACAAATGAATTAATACTGATGTATATGACCTAAAGAGGCTAAATGTATTAATACATATGAAGCTTATATAAATAAATGAGAAAACTGCAATCTCAATAAACATATAGAAAAAAGGCAGACTACACAAAAAGAAATGCAAATAGGTAAAACTAAAAACTTTCAATTTCATCTATAACAAGAAAACTGAAATTAAAAAACAGTAAATTCATATTTTTGAGGGCTATCAAGTAAGCAAAGTCATGTGTTTGTTTTTAAGTGAGGTTTATCAGCACTGGCAAGTAAGGACATAGTGTAATGAGCACTCTCATCTACTGTTACAAATCAGTTTGACTTTGAGCTGAAAAACTATTATAGGAATTTATCCCCCATATGGAAGAAAACTGCTCAGAGATGTTTGTCTTAGCATTATTTATACAAGATAAAACTTAGGAATGAATTCTATTCAAGTAAAGGGGTATGACTATGACAAACGTGTTATATCCATTTGGTAGAAAGGTACATATCAGTTAAAAGCAATATTTATGACAGTTTTTAATAATGGGAAATGCTTAGGTCAGCTTTTGCATTCTGCAGAACGCTAATGCTTTGGTATAGAAGTGAATGCTTTGGACAAAAATGTTTCCATTATTAAATAATTTTGAGAAACTCTAGATTAATTGTACACACACACACACACACACACACACAAAATGTTCCTTTTTTGGTAGATTTCTCAAAGCCCCTTATATGCTGTTCATTTTATCAACAGAAATCACTGGCATAAATATCAATAAACTTACATCCTGGAAGAACATGAGATCACAGAAAAGAAACAAAAAACTTAACAATTATCATTTAGGCAGCTTTTTGCAGTTTACAAAGTATTTCCTCACAAACAGCTTTACTTACTTTTCACAATAAACTGTTTAAGAGTGAGGGTTCTTAAGTTAGAACACCCAGATTTAAATTTCTGCCCAAATGCTTATCTTCAATTTACTTTTGACACATTACTTTGTCTAAAACAAAATTGTCTAATCTGTAAATTGAGAACCATGATGGTAATTAATATCTTATTTTTTGTTGTGTTTTAAAAATTAAATGGAGACTAAAGCTTTTAGCAGGGAGTAAATAATCTGTAAGTGTTGGCAATTTTTATTGTTATCTCCAATTGCCAGTAAGATGAGAATTGAAGATTCTAAAGGACTTGGCCAATAAATAGAGCCAAGATTCAAATTTATGCCTTCTCTGATTTCAAACTCATTGTTAATCCCATTGTGCATAGTGCCTTAGAAAATTTCAGGATTGAAATGACCTAAAGATAGAAAACCAGTATAACCCAAGCATTTTGAAATGGCACTGGTTATTTTCCACAATTGTTGCTTCTTTCAAGTGTCCCTTTGTTTTTATTCATGACTAAAGTACATCTTTCCTAAATAAATTCTCTAAGTGTAAATTCTCTAAATTTATTTATTTCTAAATAAATTTTCCCTCTGCTCAGCTTTGTCTTCAGTGCTTGCTTTGTCAACAGTAATTACCAGAGAATTTTTTCCCCCAAATTACAAAGATGGTAAGCCAGTAGTTGCATGGGGTATGGGTTTGAAGTATTCCATATGATACTTTAGTGGCAAATACCTGCCACTATGCAATTGTCAATACACACAGAATTTTAAAGCCAAAAGAGTAAATCAAACTCTATTTAAATTAAATTAAATTATTCAGGATGTGGAATATCTCAACACCAATACACAATGTGATGAAGAATCTAACTGTATCACAAATTGCTATTTTTTAATTCTTTTTAAAATTTATATAAATTTATGGGGTATGAGTGCAGTTTTGTTACATGAATACATTGCATATTGGTGAAGTCTGGGCTTCTAGAGTAACCATCACCCAAATAATATGCATTATACACATTGAGTAAAATCTCATTCCTCATCCCCTTCCCATCCTCCCACCCTTGTGAGCCTCCAGTGTCTATTATTCCACGCTGTATGCCCATGTGTACACATTATTTAACTCCCACTTATAAGTGAGAAGAGTATGTGGTATTTGACTTTCTGTTTCTGAGTTGTTTCATTTAAGATAATGGCCTCTAGTTCCATCCATGTTGCTGCAAAAGACATGATTTCATTCTTTTTTATGGCTGAATAGTATTCCATGGTGTATATGTGCATGTGTGTGTGTGTGTGTGTGTGTACCACATTTTCTTTATCTAATCATCCATTAATGGACACTTAGGTTGATTCCATATCTTTGCTATTGTGAATAGTCCTGTGATAAACATACAAGCACATCTATCTTTTTGATATAATGATTTCTTTTCCTTTGGGTAGATACCCAGTAGTGAGATTGCTGGATCAAATGGTAGTTCTATTTTTAGTTCTTTGAGAAATCTCCATACTGTTTTCCATAGAGGTTGTACTAATTTACATTCCCATCAACAGTGTATAAGCATTCCCCTTGCTCAAAAATCTCACCAACATCTGTTATTTTTTTTTTATTTTTTAATAATAGCCATTCTGGTTGCTGTATCTCATTGTGGGTTTAATTGCATTTCTCTGATGATTAGAGATGATGAACATTTTTTCTTATGCTTGTTTGCCATTTGTGCAGTGTCTTTTGAAAAAGGTCTATTCATGTCCTTTGCCTACTTTTTAATGGGCTATTTGTTTTTGTTGTTGTTTTTGAGTAGTTTGAGTTCCTTATAAATTCTAGTTATCAGTCCCCTGTAGGATGCATAGTTTGCAAATATTTTCTTCCATTCTGCAGGTTGTTTGCTCACTCTGTTGATTATTTCTTTTGCTGTGTAGAAGCTTTTTAGTTTAATTAAGTCTTATTTGTCTATTTTGGTTTTTGTTGCTTGTGCTTTTGAGGTCTTAGTCGTGAATTCTTCGCCTAGACCACTGTCCAGAAGAGTTTTCCCTAGGTTTTCTTCTAGTATTTTAATAGTTTCATAGTTTTAATAGTTTCAATAGTTTTCATAGTCTGTAATCCATCTTGAGTTTATTTTTGTATATGGAGAGAGATAGAGGTCCAGTTTCATTCTTCTGCATATGGCAATCCAATTTTCCCAGTACCATTTATTGAAAAAGGTGTCCTTTTTACAGTGCATATTTTAGTCGACACTTTCAAATATAAGTTGGCTGTAGATATGTGACTTTATTTCTGGATTGTCTATTCTGTTCCATGGATCTATGTGTCTATTTTTATACCAGTACCATGCTGTTTTTGTTATATAGCCTTGTAGTATAATTTGAAGTCAGGTAATGTGATGCCTCCAGATTTGTTCTTTTCGCTTAGGTAGCCAGGTTTGGTGGATCATGCCTGTAATCCCACCTACTCAGGAGGCTGAGATGAGAGAATTGCTTGAGGCCAGGAGTTCGAGAATGAGTTTTAAGGCCACCGAATTAACCAAACTGCCACACTTTGTTATCTCCTGAATTATGGCTTTTCGAATCAGATATGTTTCTTTAAATGTTTGATTTAATAGAAGAGAGCTGAGTTCTCATATCTGCTTTTGCATGCAATCTATTCTATTATCATATTATCACATGTCATGTAGCCTCTGGAACACTCTACTGATAGTTGTGAGAGAGTGAGTGTAAAAACGGCAAATGATGTCTTAGTATTATTATGAAAATAATTTTTGTATCAAGGATCCTCAGTCCACACTTTGAGAATCACCAATTTAAAATGTATGTAGGTATGTATAGCACACAGAAAGCTTATAAAAAAATAAAAGAAGTTCCTTTGTCCAGTTACAGTAAAGTTTATTTTTTAAAGAAATTTAGTATTAACCTCAAGTACAACATGTGAAAGATGAGTTATGCAGCTTAACTACTTTTAAGTGGTTTAACATTTTAATAGAAGGAAATCACATATATTTACAAATGTCTCAACAATGTGAGAGAACATATTAAATGGCACAAGATGGCCAAAAAAATACCAGAAAGCTTCAAAGGAAAGAAAAATGACATCCATTTGGGGAATTTAAAGAGACTTCTTATTCCTGAGAAATTAGTAGAATTTTGATACTACTACATAATATTTCTTAAGAGTATATTTTGTGCCAGTCACTGTTCTAGAAACTTTGCATGTACCAGCTCATTTAATCTTAATAATAACTCTACGAGGCAAGCAATGTGGTGTGTTTCCTCAATGAACACGGTTATTGTTTCCCTAATAGGAATTTTTAAAATGTGTATGTGTGATATGAGTGCATGTTGTAGGAGATCAGTTAGAAGAGATTTGGACAGTGCAGTTGGCTGTATTATCAAAAATTCAAAGTAAAATGGTAAAATGTAAGTTTAAAAATTCATTTCAGATTATACTGTAGGGACTGTTGACCAGCAAAGTAAGGTATACACATAATTTGAAGAGCAATGGAAAAATGCTGAAAAAATTTGGGGAGCCTACTGAAATGATTAAAACTATGATTCAGGAACATTCACCTGGTAACACGGTATAAAATGGGCTAGAAGAACCAGGCACATAGATAGTTATTGCTAGAGAGATTGAGAATGAGCCAAAGAAGTTTAGAATTTGAGTTGTGGCAGTGAGAACAGAAATAAAGCTATGGTGGAAGTCAGATGTACAGAGCCCTGTACTTGATTAGATGCGCAATATTTTCATCTGTGTTGCAAAGGGGTGAATGTGGGGTAGTGATGGGAAAAATAGAAAATAATATACTATATGTTAATCTGACCCATGGCCCTCCAAACCCCATCTGAGGGTGTCTAATCTCCTACTGCAGGATTGTGTTGTTCCGGTTTGATTTTGTTATATTTTATTATGTCATTTTTTATAATTTTTTACTGTGGTAAAATACAACACAAAATTTATGTCTCACCTATTTTTATGTGTACAGTTCAGTGGTATCAAGTACATTCATAATGTGCAACCATTACCACCATCCATCTCTATAACTCTTTTCTTCTTGTAAAACTGAAACTCTGAACGTATTAAACAGTAACTCCCCATTTCCCTCCCCCTCTCAGCCCCTGGAAACCACCATTCTACTTTCTGTCTCTATAATTTTGAATACTCTACCTCATATAAGTGGAATCATACAGTATTTGTTTTTCTGTGACTGGCTTATCTCACTTAGCATAATATCCTCAAGATTCATCCATGTTGTAGCATATGTCAGAATTCCTTCCTTTATAAAGCTGAGTAACATTCCATTGTATGTATATACCACATTTTGCTTATCTGTTTATCTTTCAGTGTATACTTGGGTTGCTTCCGTGTTTTTGCTATTATAAATAATGCTGCTATGAATATGGGTGTACAAATATCTCTTTGAGACCCTGCTTTCAATTATTTTGGGCATATACCCAGGAGTATACTTGCTGCATTATATGGTAATTCTATATTTAATATTTTAAGGAACTGCCATACTGCTTTCCACAGTGGCTGTATCATTTTACATTCCCATCAACAGTGCACAAGGGTTCCAATTTTTCCACATCTTTACCAGTACTTGTTATTATTTTCTGGGCTTTTTTTTTGATAGTAGCCATTCTGATGGATGTGAGGTGGTATCTCATTGTAGTTTTAATTTTTATTTTTCTAATGATTCATAATATTTATCATCTTTTCATGTGCTTATTGGCCATTTGTATATCTTCTTTGGAGAAATGTCTATTTAAGTCTTTGCCCATTTTTGAGTTGGGTTTTCTTTTTTGTTGTTGAGTTTTAGATGTTTATATATTACAGATAGTACTCCCTTATATGATTTGCAAATATTTTCTCCCATTCTGGGGGTTGCCTCATTATTCTATTGATAATGTCTTTTGGTGCACACATTCTAAACAATTTTTATGAAGGACAATTTGTCTATTATTTATTTTGTTGCCTGTGCCTTTGTATCATATCCAAGAAATCACTTTTAGATAGAACTGCATGAAGATTTTGCTCTGTATTTTCTTTTAAGAGCTTTATAGTTTTAGGTGTTTCATTGAAGGCTTTGATCCATTTTGAATTAATTTTATATATATATATGGTGTTAGCTGAGAGTCCAACTTTATTATTTCATATGTGGCTATTCAGGT
This sequence comes from Daubentonia madagascariensis, assembly GCA_023783475.1. Lineage (NCBI taxonomy): Eukaryota > Metazoa > Chordata > Mammalia > Primates > Daubentoniidae > Daubentonia > Daubentonia madagascariensis. The sequence goes on along the minus strand of JAKFHU010002080.1, from coordinate 26,024,112 downwards.
TTCTTAGCACCATTTGTTGGAAAGACTTTCCTTTCCCCATTAAATGATTTTGGCATCCTTGTCAAAAATCATTTGACCATATATGTGAGGGTTTAATTCTGAGCTATATTCTATTTCAATGGTCTATATGTCTGTCTTTACTCTATTACTTGGCACTTTTGATTACTATAGCTTTGAGGAAAGTTTTCAAATCAGGAAGTGTGAATTCTCCAGCTTTTTTCTTCTTTTTAATGATAATTTTGGCTAATATGGGTACCTTGAGATTCCATATAAATTTTAGGGTGAGGTTTACTATTTCTGCAAAAAATACCTCATTGGCTGTCATTGGTATTTTGGTAGGGGTTGTATTGAATATGTAGATCATTTTGGGTATTATTGCCAACCTGTATGAAAAGTAGTATGGAGATACCTCAAAGAACTAAAAGTAGAAGGACCATTTGATCTAGCAATCCCACTACTGGGTATTTACCCAAAGAGGGGAAAAAACAGCTTATCAATATTAAGTTCTTCAATCCATGAACATGGGATGTGTTTACATTTATTTATGTCTTCTTTAATTTTTTAACAATGTTTTATAGTTTTTATTGTACACATCTTTCACCTCCTAGGTTGAGTAAATTCCTAAGTATTTTATTCTTTTCAATTGTAAATGCAATTGCTTTTGTAATTTCCTTTTCAGAAAGTTTATTGTTAGTGCACAGAAATGCAACAGATTATGATGTGTTGACTTTATACACTGCTGCTTTGATGAATTCATATATTAGGTCTAATAATTTGTGTGTGTGTGTTGTGTGTGTGTGTGTGTGTGTGTGTGTAGAATCTTTAGGGTTTTCTACATACAAGATCATATTATTTTTTAATGAAGATAATTTTACTTCTTTCTTCCCAATTTGAATGTCTTTTATTTCTTTTTCTTGCCTGATTATTCTGGCTGACATAACATTTCATTTTAAAAAGCACCTATTGATTATTCATTATGTGCAAGACATCATACCAGATGCGTCAGGAGAAATAAAGGTGAATGACATATATTTTTACTCTTAAAGTAAGTTTATGTTTAGGGACTTACTTGAGTAGGAACTTCATGAAGTCAGAGTTTTTTGTCTGTTTTCTTAATTGCTATAATCTTTGCATTTAAAATAGTGCTTAGCACATAATAAGAGCTCACTAAATATATTAATGAATGGATTAATTAGGAGGCTACTTTCAAAATGAACCAATGGGGAAAGAAGAAAACTCAGGACATGATGCCTGGGAAATAAATGAGGAAGTAGCCAGCATCTTGACTCAACATTGTGCTACTAGATAATATAAGATAAAGAGACAGTTTTAAAATCCTATCCTTTGGTGTAGCTGATTGTAAAGCAACCAACTTGGGTCTGATAGCAGGCAACATGCATGATAGAAGGGACACTTTTAACACTATTTTTCAAAAGCTTCACACATTGATTTAACTTCAATAATTCAGTGATTCCTTCAATAACTTATTCAAAAAATACATTGATATCCTACATACCAAAAACTATACCATCTGGTCAGAATATACATGATAAAGTAATATAAAATGGTTTCTTGTCCTCATGGAACTTACATCCTAGTGAGACAAAATTATATGAGAGGGTCATATTGTGATATATGGAAGAAAACTAATAGACAGGGTCTTATGGTGGAGAGTATGGTGGGGTCCACTTAAATCAGGAATTCAGGAAAGGTCTTCCTGAGGAATGAGCTTTTAGGTGAGGTCTGATTGATATGCAGGAGCCAGCAAGTGGGAACAGGGAAAGAGTTTTCAAGATGAATGGAAGAACATGAGCAAAGGCATCAAGTGGGGAACAGCTTGATCTCATTTTGGGTTGACGGCCAGTCTGTGACTAGAACATCACTAGCCAGGTGAGGAAATGGGATTAGGCACAGGCAGACAGGCAGATCCAGATCATAGTGTCTTATGGGTTAGGGTAAGGATTTTGAAAACTGAAAGGGGCCCCAAAAGTCATCTAGTTCAAGTTACGTACAAGCAAAGAGGACAAGATCCAATACTGTCACTGATGAATGACAAATGTGGGTCTTGAAAATGAAAACATAAAACTCACAGTTGTATTGTGATCTATTTGAATAAGAAAAAAATTGGGGTTTCCAATTGATGGAAAACTCTTTACATTATTGAGAAATTAAAAAAAAAATACAGTTCTACCAAGTCAATGAATTGGTGGAGCTTTAGGAGCAAATGGTAGAAAGTATTAGTAAAAGCCAGGGTCTTAGCTGTGCATTGCACCATGAACCACAAATTACCATATTATCAGAATGTGATGAAGGTGACTTGACTGATATTATCATTGCCATTGTCTACAAGAGTTGAGAGAGACTGCAGATTTCCACTTCAGTGAAAATAATGCTCTTTTTCATTTGCAAGAAATTTTATTTGTTTAAATTTTTATCTCAAGTATATTACTCCAATTTCAAAGAACAATTTACTGGGTTGCTTAAAAACAATGATTTAGCTAATCCTGTCCATTATGAATTAGAGAAAGTTATAAATGTTAAAACAATGTTCATTTCAGAGTTAGTTAAGGTAGCCATTTCATGATCATTTTCCAAATATAAATAAAAACATTAATTAGTAATTAAATTTCTAGTGCTGCAGTGGCATTTTATTTCACAATGTAAAAATTTCCTCCTGTGTTTAGGCCAAAAACAGAGATAACAATTGTTCAACTAAATTGATCTAAGGGAACAATTAAGAAAAGAACAAACAAAGCAATCTTCCAGGGTGATTTTGGCTCTCAAAAACTATCTGGATTCTTAAAATTAAAGGCTGAATCATCTAAATAACTCCAAATGGAATCATGTACTGAAGGAAGAACTTTGAAAGATGAGGTGGAGAGGGTAGGAAAGATACCGGAACAGTAGCTTCCAAACATTTTGTTTTGTTTAACCAACAAAAAAGAAATTTATTTCACATTGTGGCCCTGTGTGTGTGTGTGTGTGTGTACAATTAATATGTAAATATAATATAATATGTATGCAATAGTGCATAAAACTGTGTGTCCTATAGTAAGTATGACACACTCTAGTAGTTTCCCTCATTATCTGCTCTATTTGGATCTATTACATTTCATTACATGGAAAAAAAAAGATTGATTTCTCTAACCAATGGGCTGATAAACCAGAACTTGACTATGCCACAGCATTTCAGAGAGGATAAAAGATTAAACAAAAAGATAGAATAGACAAGATGGTTTATATAATAAAAAAGATTTTATGCATTTTCACCAAGGACCTCATTTTGTGAATTCATGGAATGCTGCTTGAAATCCCACAGGTAAGGAGGGAACTGAACAGGCACCATAGGAGGCTAGGCCAGTTGCTTAGGGAAATCTTAGCTAAGACAGAAATGGGTGGAGACAAAAAATTGAGAGCCTTGCTTGCAAAGGAGTAATGAACATTTAAGGAAGAACTGAAAGCATTCTTGGTGTCTTCTAAGATCTTGTGTCCCAGGTGGAGTCCTGGGAAAACAGAAAGCATAAGCAGCAGGAAGTGAATTTATTCTAAGGAAAGGGAATAGAGTATCAGCCACTAGCTGTGGATGATATGTATAGGTTTCCTGACTGTGGTTCCCTAGGAATTTTTAATGACTAAATTTAGTCTACCTACTTAAGGTTTGCTATATTACTATAGAGTAATTTCTGCTAATTAAGTTACTTTATATAATTTTGTCACAAGACTGCTTGTTGAGTGAAGTGCTGGAAAAGTAGATTACTTCCATCTTACAATATTCTACCAAACTAGTTAAGTTGAGTTATCTGAGATATTCATGAAAGTTTGCATGAATTTTTGTGCTATACTGGGGCTCGCTTGGAGTATTTTTATGATTGCTTGCTTTGCTATAAATCCCATCCCCGCATCCCTTGCCAGCACTGAGGTCATCTCGGAGAAGTGAGCTCCATGTAGCATAATGTAGGGAGAAGGATAATCAAGTGATATGGCTGTTAGAGGTCTGATGCAGTGGAAAGAACATAAATTCCTTTGAGGCATGTTTGATCTTGAGGATACCCTCGGGCTATGAGTGAATAAGTATTGAGAGGATGCCGCTGACCATGTTGGTACTGCTGCAGTTTAGGAGGACAGGTAGTATAGAAGTCCTCTGGGCTAGAGTTACCTTTAAGATCCCCTAAAGCAGGGGTCAGCAAACTTATTCTAAAAAGGGCTTGACTAGGTATTTTTGCTTTGTGGCCTGTATGGTTTCTATCTCAAACCTGCTGTTGTTAAAAGAAGCCATTGGTTAAAAAAGAGTAGTGTGACTCTTCCAATAAAACTTTATTTACCAAAACAGGCAGTGGGCTGGTTTGGTCTGTGGGCTGTAGTTTGCTGACTCCTGCTCTAGAAAGATAATCTGAGTGTAGGCAGAGCTAAAATGTTTTTGCAGAAAACCGTCTTCCTTTTTTGGTGAGCAAGACTCATATTGGTTATTAAATATCCCAGTTAGCCCTAAGTCTTGAAAAAGCTGTAGAGGAGTGAAGCAAGAGCAGTCACAGGAGAGTTCGCTTCATGGGAAGTTCCACACATAACTGCTCGAACATTGCACACAGCTGCGTCAAAGCAATAGTTCCTGGAAAGACTCTTTGATGCTGCCTGAGAGTATATTCCTCTCTTGTTGGTATTTATCACCTTATTTCCCTTTCTGGTACAATTTCATTTCTCCTCTAGACCAAAGAGGTACTTTCCATAGCCGTTAGGTCCTCTAGTGGATTCTCTACCTCTCAATCTTCCAGAACCTTCTATAATTTATTGAGTCTTAACAATTTCAATACTCAAAGGAGAAAACTGCAGCCCACCCAAGTGAAAAGAAGCTGAGGGAACAAAGCTCAGCCGGCACAACCACAACTGGCTCCTGACTCCCTTGCCAGCCAACTTTCCATCCTACCACACTTTACTCCCCAAAGCTTCATTAAATTTCCAATGAAAAATCAATACCCACGCATCTGCTATAATTCAAGCTGCACACATATTGAACATGATTTTACTCTCATCTTTGGAATGTACATTATAGTCTTTCCAGTGTCATGGCAGAGAAAATATATTCTTCCAAAGCCAGTCTCCATTATCCTCAGATACCCAGGGAATGTAGTTTCCCAGAGAATCCCTTGGTATCCACTTTAGCCATAACCCAGACTCCAATAACAGTTCAGTAAGAGCTTTCACTCCATCTTGACTTTCAGAGAGCAGAAACATACCTTGGGGATATCACAGAGAAGATTCCAGGAACAAATGTGGTAGAATTATTTATAATTTCTAAGCTTTCCTGAATATTTCAGTTGGATCTCTTCACTGGAGAAAATGCCAGGTACATCAGATTTATGAGCATGCATCATGTAAAAAGAGAAGTTTAGTACAGAGGCTATACTAAGAGGGCAGGTTCTGGAGTAACACTGCTTGCAACCTCCTAGTTCACTGTTCCTTTCTTTAAGCATCACATAAAAAACAGAGATCAACAGAGAATAAAAACGTAATAAAATAATCACAATATCTCTAATTTACTGAGCAACTACTAGAACTTTTTATTGTATTTGGCAATGTATATACACAACAATTCTTCAAGGTGTGTATTTATTACACTCAGCTACTAAGCCAAGCAAGTGTTACTGCTTGGCTTAGTAGCTGAGTGTCTATTTCCTCATCTGTAAAATGGGGATAATTATAATATCTCATTGAGTTGCTGTGAGGGTTACAGATAAAGTACTTGGAACAGTGTCTGTCACATCATAAGCATTCAATAAATATATAAAAAGAGAGGTCTAGGCTACATGTAAATGAAGGAAAAGAAGGACGGATAGATAGTACATATTCCCCTTATGTAACATTATGCTAGTTTTCCTCTGTGGATTCATTAAAATGAAATAGTTCACAACTACTATATGATTATCTCCTCCCACCTCGATTTCCTCTTTCTCCAGTGTAAAAAGAATCTTTGAGTTTTTATAATATCAAAAATAAAATCAGAACAAGTTAGAAAAATTTTAAAATGTCTTGTGCATACAAAGAATAGTCCATGAACCAGGAGATCTCAAACCAAAAATGATAAGAAGCCCTGCTCACAGCAGTTATACCACGGCGGTTTATAAAGCATAAAGGAGGAAGTATTTTGATCTTTTCTGTGATTGGCTGTTATACATATACATTCTTTTTAAGGCAAGTAGAGCTGTTTAAGCTTATCTGTCTATGGATGATTGGCTTAATTTCACTGAATCATACTGACAAGGATGTAAAGCTTAAATTTTGTGTTTCATTTATGATTAGAGTTAGTATCTCAGGGAAATCAGGATGACAAGTTTTGATTACATGGTTGTGGGTGGTTGGCCTTGAGGTATATCTGAACTGTGGCCTCCATTTTAATTTTTTTGTTTAACCATGACCTACATATCATTTGAGGAAGGCAGTGGCTAGTGTGCTGATTTGGAGGATTCAGGATTTGAATTGTGGCTCTATGAATTGCTTCTTATATGATGAAGTAGAAAGTGGCTTTGTGGTTAAAGCCAATTCTCTGAGTCTCAGTTTTATAAAGTGCAACTGAGTTTATAATACACACCTTGAAGAATTGTTGTGTATATACATTGCCAAATACAATAAAAAGTTCTAGTAGTTGCTCAGTAAATTAGAGATATTGTGATTATTTTATTACGTTTTTATTCTCTATTGATCTCTGTTTTTTACGTGATGCTTAAAGAAAGGAACAGTGAACTAGGAGGTTGCAATCAGAAACCTGAATTCTGGGCCCACCTCTGCCAAGAACTACCTGCAAGACCCCAGGCAATTCACCTCCCTTTTCTGAACATTTTATTTCTCTTTGAAAAGATGAGGAGGTAATGTTAACTATATTACCTTGCATGGGGTCTGATGAGGCCAGATGCACATCAAGAGAGAGAAACCAGAAGAGTTTTATAGTTGTGTTACTTGAAGTTCCCTGGGAAGAGCTCAGCCTTGCCATGATAAAAATGGTGGAAGCACTGGGGTTGGTCAGGAGGCAGAGGGAGACTGGGGAACTGTGTCTCCCTTTATTGCGGCTTCTGCAGCAAGGAAAGGGTGAGGTAGGGTAACCAAGTTCAGGATTGGCTAATTTGCATAATTTCAGCAGGCTCTGGACATAAAGACTGTCCCTAGTTGTCTGGTACTGCACCCTGGGGTGGTTAGGGCAGATGTATAGTGGCCTGGAATGTAAGAGCCCAGAGAATGGAAGTGGTTGGGATATGAACTTCATTGGCTGCTCAAAAAGGGGAACAACTGGCCCCTAGCCAGGGCCTCAAAGCTGGATCAAGACAGTACACAAAAAGCTATATTATAGAGGCTAAATTAGATGACCTTAAAATCCTTTCCAGGCTTATGCTCTGATTCAAGAACCAGTAAGTTCCTTGCTTGGCAATTGTTGGGCCAGAATATACTTGTCACACATGTGTAAGCAGGGACACCACGGTCTTCTATTGGATGGGTCAACCAGGACTATCAGTGTTTCCATTTCCTGACTTGTCCACAGGAAGCACTGAGGATCCTTTCCTCTGGGAAGACATCTAGTCAAGAGGATCTGGTTTAGAGATGATAGTCATTTTCCAGCTTACAGTAAGGTCCAGTTTCTCATCTTGTTCTATGCCCTATAGACCTGTTTTCCAGTTGAACTTTCTGTTGACTTTCTAAGTGAGGGTAAAATCTGACCTCAAATGTTCAAAGGACTTTATTCACTGATTACAAACTAATTGATCTGTCAACCCATTTCTGAAACTTCAGTTGCCTTCAGGGTAGGAGGTAGTAAGCAGTAAGCAGTGCACAGCATCACAAAATAGCTTCCCAGCTCACAAAGTAAAGACTACCTGATCCAAGGTTGACAGAATGCGATTAATGACAAATTGAATTCAGCCTGGGGTGAAAGTGCAAAGTTTAAAAGAGAGAAGTAGCTTATTTTCCAATTTACATTGAATCTTGTATTTTGTTAGCATAATAGCTGTAATTTCCTAATTTCAGGACTTTGAAATATGAAACCTCAACATTTTACTTTTTTAAGTTGATAAAGTAAGCTTATCATGAAATAGGAAAATAATATTAAAAGAGAACAAAGGCAGATCTCTTTTAGAAGTGTCTAATTGCAATAAATCTGCGCTCCATAATGCAAATTATACTCATGACTTCATCATACCCTATCTCCTTTGCTTTATTTTCTCCATAGAATATTTTATTAACTGAAAAATAATCTATCTGAAGATTGGCTGACTCCCCAAACTGAAATGACAGCAGAGATTTTATCTGTCTTGTTTACTGTGGCACCTTTGCTGACTACCACTTCATAGACACTTCAAAACATTTGTTAAATATTTGCATGTAAAGTGATACATTTATACATATGAGGTACCATTAACACTACTGAAAAACTTTATTTTCAATAATAAAATTTTACAGGATTGTTGCACCTTTATTAACATGATTTTGCTGCGAAAACAGTCGTACAATTATAGAGCTAAACGTCTAAACAGAAATCTGGAAAATTTCTTTAATGAGGCTCGCTGAAGGTTTTTGCAACTTTCAAGTCAAAGCCACCCATATGTGATATCAATAGATGGCCATTCTTTTTGTTGACTCTTTCATTTAGTAGACATTAATATTTTAAGTATCTTTTCCTATGCCACTTAATTTTTCTTTTCTAGAAGATTTTGTTCATTTCATTTGCTGAATTCAGGTTGCGGGGGGAAGGGTACCTTGAGAGCAAAGCATTCTTTACTCATTTTGTGGAGAATAAAAAATTTGCTTACTTAGGGGTTTGCAACGTTAACACATATTTACTAGGTCAGTTTAGTAGATTGCTAAATTGTAGTCTTCAATAAACTCTAGTAGTACACAATACTTTTAAAAAATGAATACCTAATTTAGTGACTTAATTTCCCATTTTATGTATTAACAGCAAGTAGCCATTTCAGACCTAAAAAAGAAAGAAAATATTAGGAAGTCAATATCCCTTGCTCCTAAAAATGTAATAAAAATCTTGAATTGGGGATCAAGTTCACACTTCATCAAGTGGCTCCTCAGTACCCTACTAGCAGCCACTGTCTAAACTTTGAGAAATGCTATTGTACATGGAAAAGATATCAAAGCAGTTGCCAGAATATAAGGCCACAGTTCCTGCTTTGCAGTGAACAGACTTCATGGACACGACCAAATCATCTAAATTTCCTGGTTCCCAGTTTATCTATAAATGTAAGTAGTTGAATATTGATGGTTGAAAACTCCAAAGGTGACCAACTTTATGAGAAATATGTGTTATAATTCCAGGTGTTCTAATGATAAATCAAATAAATTATTCAGTAGTAGTCATAAAACATTAGAAATGGAACCAATGTCTTATGAATATTCTAAACCCATTTTTTCCACATTTTGGGTAGTTTAATTATTCACTTGTTACTATCAATCCCATTCTTGTAAAATATCATTACAAGTAATCTAAAAATTCTTTATGCTTTGGTAGTAAACAAAATGAATTTACATACAGAATTTATTAATCAACTAGATAAAATTGTTAATAAATAGCATTAAAAAAGAATTGACATCGTCTAAAAGTCTGTGTCCACAAATTGACCAGAGTAGTATTCACTTTATATGTCTAACACAGTGGTTTTCAACAGTGGGAAATTTTTCTCTCAGGGGACACTTGGCAAAGTTTAGAGACATTTCTGGTTTTCACAACTGGGGGACAGGGGAATCCTACTGACATCTAGTGGGTATTAACCAGAGATGCTACTAAGCTTCCTACAATGCACAGGACACCCCCCACACACACCAAAGAATTATATGGTACTAAAATGTCAATAGTACTGGAGTCTAATGACAGAATAGTCATGTAGTTTTTAGGTTACAGTCAAAGAGAATGATTTAACTATACCAACCTTAAACATAAGCATGTGGAATTTGAGTTCAGTGATTTTTTTGTTCCATGAACTGATGCATGCATATACATTAAGCCTTAATAAGTATGCCATTTTTTTTTTTGCTTACTTTAGTTGGTGGGCTGAAATTCATTACATTTGATGTAATGATGCATTCCAATTATACAAAAAGATGAAACATTTTCCCAAACTCAAGGTGGTAAATTATGTCAGGTCTGGGACCGAAACCCCTTCAGACACATGACTGCCTATTAGCCTAGTGATTTATAACCTAAGGTGGGAACCTTCTCTGGTCTTCCTCCCAGCTCCCAGCTACACCTCTGTCATCCTTAACCTGCCCACCTCCAGCTCTGACTTCTTTCAGAAGATGATCTGCCTTCTTTGTTGCTCTATGGATGTCTATGGGAAAGAGAAATATAATCATTTATTCAGTGAAGCAGTACTCAATCTGAGAGCATGGTTTGGTTAAAGTGATAAAGTGAAAAACTTCTCTTTTTATTCTACTGCTATAATAAACTGGTGAAACAACCAACAAAGTCCTAGGTAATACCAGCCACTTGGTTAGGTAAATGTGTATATGTATATAATTGACTGAATCAACTGTGTGTTTGGCTTCATGAAGAAACAGTGACAGAGCAGTAACAGAATTCAGTTGCTTAACTTATAAATATGCATATCCCTAATTTGTTTTTATTAACATATGCTTCAAATGCGTCTGATTGTTTTAGAAATAGCATATAAAGCTCAGAGTTAAAGCACATGAATGGCATGTTATACCTATAAAAGTATAATGTTATTACAAAAGAATAAATAAACAACTGGAAGCTTTTTTATTGTGGGAAGTTTGATAAAAGGAATATTTCTGTGCAGTCAAATCAACATGTTTTACCAATAGATGGCACAAGCAATTTTTACATTTTTTTTGATGTACTATGTCCCCCAACCCTCCAGAGAGAGACAGATAAAAGAGAAGATAATTTCTTTTATGAGTTTAAAACTAATGGACAGTTGGAAAAAAGTTTTGGTTTTTTTCTTCTTTTCTAGCAGTTTTAATTAATACATATTATCTGAAGATAAAATAGATGTTTGTTAACATGTGTGTCCTGTGGCTTGTAATTGGGCCACATGTATATTTGCAGGAGTTGTAAGCCATTGTTGCTAAGCTAAGCTTTGTGCCTTTTTAGGAGATAACATTTAAACTATGTATTGATATTAATTATCTCTGATGTGCCATCTGCACATAAAATCACATTTTTAATAGCATTTGGATCTCTAGATGGTTCTATCCATTACAATAACATAGAAAACATTTTAAAGAAATGGTGTTCAAAAGATTCTTTTGACTTCTGGTGAGATTCAAGCCTATGTATCAGAATCCCAATAGGAAATTTGCAATACCCTGGTGTTTAGAGATAGCTAAGATTTTTCTGGACTCTCTACAGTCTTAATCACTGTACATGTCATTACCTTTATGAAGATAAATGTTCATTGGACCAAAGAAATGTAACACCTATTTTAACATGCTTAATGACTTTATCATATCTGTGTATTTTTTAAATAATATATTGGATTCCAGAAAATTTCTCTTGAATAGATAGCAAAGATGTTTCCCAGAGAGACAATGAAATTTGAACATTGAAAGCAGTGAAATAAGAAAAAAAAATATTAAAGGTAGAAGGTTAGTTACTTCTTTGCCAAAAAATAAGTTCCTGAGTCATAAAAGTTTTGAGCATGATATCATGATATTCGATGTAGAATCAAATAAAGCCTGCAGATGGTATTACTGTCAGAAGTTTGGCAAACTGAGAAGGAAAATCCAAAACCGTATGAAGTGTCTATTCTGGGGAGGACAAATTGCTGTCTCATTTTTGAAAAAAAATGGTCTAGTATAATCAACCTTTCACTAGCTGGTTCACTGATCCCCCTAGGGTTCATTACTTATCAGACAATCAGGGGCAGACACGGCTACTGGCAAACTGAACATTCAACTGTATAGAAGCCAGGTCAGTCTTGTGGAGGGGAAATCTATTGTGCCCATGGTAACATCTGTTCCTACCAATATGGACCCTTTGCTAATAAGCTTAGTGAGCAATGATTGAGTTGGCTGCACAATGAGGTGGATTAACATCCACAGAGAAGATCATCATACACACTTGATTATTGAGAGCCTTATCTGCAGTGGAGACATTTTTAGCAAACATTCACATAGGATAGAAATATTCTTACACTTAAGACCCAGTCTATCTAATTTGCCCTCAAACCACCTTGTCCCCAAATGTTCGGTCTTATTCATTTTAAGTTCTTGATTATCCACCAAACTATTACCCGGGAATTAATGAATCTCAAGAGTAACTATTGGAATTTATGCTTACCATTAATATTTCCTTCAGTCTCCAGTGCCCTTCAAAGTCACTTGAGTGAGACTATTTCTCCATGGAAAACTATTGCCATCAAGTATCAGTGTGTTCTGCTGAGCAATCTGTAAAACTGACTCAAATGTTTTCTTCTCAATAATCTTGTCATAAGGAACTCCATCTAAGCTGAGGGTCAAGGCCGGGTTGGCAGTGGAAGTTTAGTCACAACATTGACAGGAGGAACCTGCCTATGAAACTCCCTTGTGCATTTAGTACCTAGCTATACTCAGTCCCATATATAAGAAATCCACTTGGTATGCAGCTGTTGACACCACAATTGTATAGCTTGATCAGATAATACTCAGTTCATAAAAGGTAGTTTAGGCTCATGGTTCTCTTCTAGAAGTTAGGCGTTCCATTTTTATTGGAGCTCAGATGCAAGGCAAAAGCTGCCTATCAAAAGGAGAACATTTACTTTCAAGCTTTAGGGACATCTGGTATAAGTTTCTTACCAAGGTTTACAAGAGTCATTATTCAGCATTACAATCTGGCATAGATATTTCAAGAACATTGCATCTGTGGTCTAGTCATACTAGTCATAGCAGAGAGCCTTCTTTTGTTAAGGACCCATTCAAATCTGGCAGCCCTTTGGGCCATTCAGCAAATGGGTTGCAATAGCAATCCAAATGTGCTATTTGTTATCTTGAAAATCCAAAGAATTACACCGAATATTGTGTCTTCTCCATTGAATTAGGGCTGCAAGGTAAATGCTTTCTGGAAGGTTTATCTATAATTTTAAGTAAACCATTTCACATTCTCTCAATCCACCTCCACCTTTTATTTCTGATACTGCTCTGGAACAAGTTGCAGAAAATACTCCCTTGTCTCAGTTGCACTGCATAGACCTCAATTCTTGGCCCCGGGCCCTTCTGAAGCCTTGGCATGGGAAACCTGCAAAAACTCACTTAGCATTTATCCATGTACAATGTGGAAGTGTAGAGGAGTTAATGGACTGCTATAGTTTGGATTTTTGTCCCCTCCAAATCTCATGTTGAAATTTGATCCCCAATGTTGGAGGTGGGGCCTAATGGGAGGTGTTTGGGTCATGAGACAGGATCCCTCATGAACCTCACCCCTCCCTAAGAAGGGGTGAGTTCTTACTCTATTAGTTTCTGTGAGAAACTAATAGAGTAAGCCTCGTTGTTAAAAAGAGCCTGGCACCTCTCCCCTCTCTCTTACTTCCTCATCCACCATGTGGTTTCTGTACATGCTGGGTCCCCTTTACCTTCCACCATGAGTGGAAGCAGCGTGAGGCCCTTACCAGAAACAGATGCTGGGACCATGCTTCTTGTATAGCCTGTAGAACCATGAGCCAAATAAACCTCTTTTCATTATAAATTACCCAGTCTCAGGTATTTCTTTATAACACCACAAAATGGACTAAGACAGAAAATTCATATGGAGGGGTGGGGTGTTGCTCTAAAGATACTTTAAAATGTGGAATTACTTTTGGAACTGGATAATACATAGAGGTTGGAAGAGTTTGGAGGGCTCAGAGAAGACAAAAAGACAAGGGAAAGTTTGGAACTTCTTAGACTGGTTGAGTGGTTGTTACCAAAATGATGATAGAAATATAGACAATGAAGGCCATGCTGACAAGGTCTTAAATGAAAATGAGGGCCTTATTGGGAATTGGAGCAAAAGTTACCCTTGTTACACTGTAGCAGAGAACTTGGCTGCATTGTGTCCATGCCCTAGGGCATCATGGAAAGCTGAACTTAAGAGTGATGATCTAGGGTATTGTTCAGAAGAAATTTCTAAGCAGCAAAGAGTTCAAGAAGTGGTGTGGCTACTTTTAATAGCTTATGATTAGAAACGGCAGCAAAGCAATGGCCTAAAGGTGGAACTTATAATTAAAAGGGAAGCAGAACATAAAAATTTGGAAAATTCACAACCTGGACTCATGGTAGAGAAGGAAAGAGCATTTTCACGAAAGGACTCCAAGGGTATTGTAGAGCAACCACCTGCTGGAGAGATGAGCACAGATAAAAGGAAGTCAGGTGCTAATAGTCAAGACAATGGGGAAAGGCCCCAAATCCCAAAGGTACTTTAGAGATCTTTGAGGCCACTCCCCCCATCAAAGGCTCAGAAGCCTGGGAGGACAGAATGGTTTCAGGGTACAGGCCTTGGGTACTGCTGCCCAGGACCACCTCAGGGTGCTGCTCCCACATCCTGGATGCTCCATCTTCAGTTGTAGCTCAGGTGGCCCCAAGTACTGCTTGGGCTCCTACTCCAGAAGACGCAAGCCATAAACCTTGGTCATGTCCATGTGGTGCTGAGTCTGCAGGCTCCTAGAATGCAAGCATGGTGGAGGCTTGGCAGTTTCTACCTCTATTTCAGAGGATATACTGGAAAGCACGGATGCCCAGGCAGAAGTCTGCTGCAGCATCCACCCCACAGCCACCGCAGAGAGCCTCCACTAGGGCAGTGCATAGTGGAGTTGTGGGAGCAGGGCCACTGCTCTCCTGACCCCAGAATTACAGAGCCACTGGCAGCATGCAAACTCACTCCTACTATGAATTATCCATTTCAGTCCATTTTGTGTTGCTATAAAGGAATACCTGAGGCTAGGTAATTATAAAGAAAAGAGGTTTATTTGGCTCATGATTCTGTAGGATGTACGAGAAGCATGGTCTCAACGTCTGCTTCTGGTGAGGACCTCAGGCTGCTTCCACTGATGACAGAAGATGAAGGGGAGCTGGAGTAAAAAGAGATCACATGGTGAGAGAGGAAGCAAGAGGGAGAATGGAGGCTCTAGACTCTTTTTAACAACCAGCTTGTGCAGGAACCAATAGAGTGAAAACCCACCTCAGAGACAGGGCATTAATCTATTCATAATGGCTCCCCTCTTACACCCAAATACTTCCCATTGGACCTCACCTCCAACATTGGGGGTTAAATTTCAACATATTTTGGGGGAACTAACATCCAAACTATTTCATGCCCCATGGGCAGTCTGTAACTAATTAAGTCTGGACCATGCTAGATACATGCTCAAGGAAACAATTTTGAGACATATTTTACAGCTCCACAGAAAGCCTGACTGTGCTATATATTTCTTTCTTCCTGTCCTGAGGCAACTCTGTTGATGTAGCACAGAACCCTGTGGAAACCTACTCAGGTTTCATGCATTCAAACTTTAGAATTACAAACTTTGAACAATGGGAAATAGAGCCAATCAATAGATTGCTCTATTGCTATTCCTTAGGTGAACAGATCTGAGACACATTCTGTACAACTCAGAAGGATTGACTGACTCAATAAATTAGCTCTCCTTCCTTTTCTATTTTACTTTCCCCAGTCCTTCACTTCTGTTTCCTTGGATCACTTCCCAAATAAACTACATGCATGTATCAGGCTTTGCTTTACAAAGTGACACAAGCTAAGAAAATGGGATCTCTCAGCATGCCTTGGACTCCTGGGCCATTAGCTTTACTTAAGTGGCTAGTGTCATATATCTCCTGGTTTCTAACATGTGTCTTACAAAGCCATTTTCACCATGTTCTCTTACCATAATGTCATAACTAAAGTAGATCAAGATGATGCCCTGAAACCTGTGGAATGATTAAGGTTCCTGTGGACTGAACTGTGGTCCAGTTATGAAGAACTGGTAGAGACCTGCTTTAGGATGCTAGATGTGTGCAGCTGTCCCAGTCAGGGGAAAGCTAATAGCTTCTAGGATTTCCTGATAATAGGGATAGAAGTGAAAAAAACAAAGACCCAGGTCAATAAATATATACCAGGTACCTGGAACTGTGGTGATTTGCTCCAGGAAAGAGTCCCCATCTGGAACAGCAGCTGTGATTAGATCCAACAACTGATTAAGCTTATGCTAATCAATTATAATTTCCAAGAGTCTTCTGTCTGCACAGGCCCGTCAAGTTAAATGGTGATACGTTAGAAATAATCATGCCTGCTTTTTTCATTCCTCGGTGGTGATTCCCCCTGAGATGTGATATTGTCTTTGGTTTATTATTTTGATAGGGGGGGCTCAAGAGGCTTTTCTTAGCTAGCTGTCAAAATAGCCTTTGTTCTATTAGAGAATGCTAGTTTATCTCTTTATCTACAATCTCAGAAAGTAGATTTTTTAACACAAGATGGGCCTGGGATCCCGTTGGACCCCCCAATGAGATGGAATCTGATCAATCTGCATTTTGTACCCAAAGCAGGAAGGTTTGCTCCCTGAATACTAATTCAAACCTGCTTCAGCCTCTCTCTCTTCTGTGAGAAGCTAGACAAATTGTACTAAAATTCCTAGACTTTCTCCGGCTATGATTATGTGACATAGTTCTGGCTAAGTGGAATTCAGAAGCACCTGGAGAAGATTTACTTCCTGAATAAACCTGGCAAAGTTTTGTGAAGAAAATATTTGACCTTGTCTTTTGCCTTACTTTCTTCTTCTTGCCTAAATGCAGATGCAGTGCCCAGAAATACAGAATTCTGATCTGCCTCCTTCTAAACTTCTCAACACATAAAAAACATGAGAAAGATGACATGTTATCTCACCAGCTTGGTAGGGTTTTCTTATACTCATGATTCACATACATAATTGAACTGAGAGACCACAAAAGTCACATTGGTCTCTACTCTGAGCAGTGACCATAGAGTCCAGTCATTCTGGAATAGTATGGCTATTTTCTTTTACCCATTTCACAGTTTCTCCACTGTAAAGATAAAAGTTACATTGGAAAAGCTACGAGAAAAATTTATGATACAGGCTATGATATTATTGCAAGTATTTCCTCAACTTTATCTTTCCCTTTCTATATCCAAGGAACTCTCAATCTTGAACGGACTCAAATCTGAGATTAGGCAAGGGGCTATGACTTTACTGTTATTGTATTAATGTTACATCTCTGTCATCAGACTGAAAATATATTTTCTTATGGGAAGAACATAAGATCTTAATTGGTTTTGCATCTATTTGAACCTGTAGATTACATGGTAAATAATGATTTCAATAATCTCTACAGGTGGTACTATTTGGATTACTAGTCTATCCCTCCTGTGTATTACAGTAATGATGCCTACTTTTGTCTCTTAATTAAGTAGCACAATATGGCATCTTCCAGCCAGGAATTCCTTCATTCCCTTTGAAATTAAGGAGCACATTTTAATATCAGCATCTTCTACCAGTATAGTTGACTTATAAAAATTAGCCACTACAACACTTTTCAAAGATTTAAGCCCTTTCATCTCCAATGTATTTCTCAGTATTGTAAAAGGATTATATTCTGGGTTACTATTGTACCAATTTCAATATAAATCAGTATTCTTAGTTGCATGGTTCATAGTAAGCTTTATATAATAAATGTATGCAACATTTATTTCTCCATAAACTATTGGATTCCTTTTTTTCTGGTATAAAAAGGAATTTCTTGCATCTCAAACTTACTTAGTCTAGTTCACTATGAAGTACATATTTCAGCAAAACAATTGAGCAAATTAAAATTACTTCCATCTACCCCAGCTAGTACATTGAATCCAAAATTTCTGGTAAATATATCAATCAATTCAGTCAGATACAACAATGTTTCTCCCTGTTTATTTAGCACCCTTAGAATCCATTCTCACACATATTTTCCAAGTCTTAACTGATACCAATTAGCAACATATTGAATCTTGCTTGGTGCCTAAAACTTTTCATCCCAGAGTCGAGAGTAATTGATGGCTTGTGAGGGGGCAAGGAGAATATTGGATTGATTTTGTGTGGCAGAAGGTGTTAATTGTATACGATGACATTTAAATTCATTCTCCCCTTCCACATTAATCTCAGAGCCCACTTTTTAAATAGCACATTTCCCAACACTCTTTGCACCTAGGCTTGCCATATAACCAAGTCTTGCCAATGACAGGCATACAGAAGTTACATGGTTGTTGTGAGAAGCTTCCTCAGAGAGAAGGAGTTCACCCTCTTTTATTTCTCTTCCTCTCCCACTGTCTAGTATTAGAACTAGGACTGGAGTTTAAGACACTCACCATCTTGGACAATGTGGCAGTATGCAAAAGATGAGGAACAGAAAGATAATTGGAGCCTGGGATGCTAGTGACCATGAAGAACCCATCCCAAGTCCTAGACTATTTGGGGGCTACTTTTAGGTAAGAGGGTAAACAATCCTCTTTTGTTTAAGTAACTTAATATTTTTCTGGATAATGAAGCTAGACTTAATTCTAACTGTTTCACTTTTCAAGGTAACTGTTTGAATAAGGTTATTAAAGGGTCTTCAAATAAGACTGCAGCAGCCATATCTCCCTAGAGGCCAGGGGATGGTTCTGCAGGCAAAGGAGGCTCAGTCAAACTGGGGAGTTCTCATTGCTCAAAGCTAGTGTTTTTCAATAGGAGTGCTACAGGCACTGGTGGGACAATTCTTTTTTTTTTTTTTTTGCAGGATTTTCCCCATATTTTGGGGCATTTGAAATCACTAGTACCTAAGTGCTAAATGCCAGTAGTATCTCCAGGTAAAAGTACCTCCACATACTATGGAAGCCCTCTGGAATTGGTAGCACCTTCAATTTTAAACCACTGCTTTAAACTATGCATATCCTTCCACAAGTCCTGATTGCATTTCTTGGGAAATATGTCATTCCCAATATATCATTTTGAACATTTACATAAAAGATTTGCCAAAAGTTGCAATTCAACTGATGTAAATTTACAACCATAGGATTGTATTTTGTTTAAATCAAAATTTGGAGTATTAATAAAATTTTTATATCTACAAGTTTGGTCACAAACATTTTGTTGAATTTATTTCTAGCTATTTTATCATCTTTTAATGTTTGCTTCTGTTACTGTAAATGGATTCTGTATTCATTGAAAATAACTGATCATGGCTGTCATATAGAAAAGTGATTGGCTTTTCTATATTTATGACACATTCAGGATTTCTTGCTCAACTTATATGTTAATTCTAGGACTTTGCTATTAGATTTTTGGGGGTGTTTTCAATATACCTACTCTTAAGATAATTTCATCACTTTTTCTCTAATGGCTACTTTCTATGTTTATGTTTTGTTTTTGTCTAGATTTTTCAGAAAAATGACATCAAATAATTATCATGAGAGGATTTTATATGACTTGATTAATTGGAATTTAGTTAGTATTTCATTACTTATTACTTTAAAAGAGATAGCACTGAAGTTTAAGTAATATAGTTCATTTTATCAAATTCTTTTTAAAATCAGAAACTAATGCTGATTTTTTATTGCCTTTTGACATTTATTGTCACTAATCTATGAACATTCTTATAGACACATTGATGTATTAAGTTAAAATAATATATTTTCTTCCATAAAATGATAATTACATTTCTCTATCAAGGCCCACATTATTTCTGTGAATAACTCCTTTACTGCATTCTTGAATTTTGTTTCTTAATATTATATTTAGGATTGTGTGTTACAGTCTTAAATGAACTTGGTCTCTGGGGTCACTAAGTATGCTGTTTTTATCCTGCTTTGATTCCAGGGATCTGCTTCTCTGTAACTTGTCTTGGATGCCTTCTATCTTATTTTTAATGCTCTGGAGCAGTTAATTATTTATTTATCAAACATTTTAAATCAAATTCTAAGGACATTTTGTTCAGAAGTCCTTTGTGGAAATCATTCTTTGTACATTTCTAATATTTAACCATTATTATTGAGTCAATTATGGTAAGGTAATTTTTAATAGATAATCAAACAAATAGAAATTTAAATACTTATTAGCAGAGAGCAGTAATTCTTAAACTTCAACATGACTAAGATTCACTTGATAGAAATACATATTCCCAGTTCATTCTCCAAACATTCTGATCCAGTAACTCTGTTAGACTTAAACATCTACATCTTTCACTAACATTCCAGTTAAGTCTTAATTAGAAGATTTAGGAACTATGCCTTGAGGAATACTGGCATAAATTTCACATCACATTATTTTTTAAAAAATGCCCTCTCCCTGTGTTGCTTATTGTATCTTTTGTCTCATTCCTAATTTTTTTTTTCTTGTGTGTCTCTCTTCTCTTATTTAGAATTGCCAGGGGTTTATCGCTAATATTTTACATGTTCACTCTCTTATATTCATTTTTAATTTTCACTGTTTCCATTTTATAGTTTACTGATTTCCTCTGATTTTTATTATTTCCACCTTTATTTAAATTTGTCTTGTTTTTTACAGTTCTTGAATTTAATATTTACTTTAATTCTTTTATTTCTATCTAAAACAAAAGTATTGAAGGTCATGTTTCTGAGCATAGTATCTTCATCTTCCATAATATTTAATGCAGTGTCCTAATTTTACTTATTTTTTAAAAGTCTGGAATCATAATTTGAGCTTTCTTTAAATGCAGTAGTATTTAAGATATTTTATTTCTAAGTTTTAATTGCTTACTATTTTACCCTTTTGTGATTGGTTTCTGGGTTACTGCATTGTGGGGAAATATAGTTCATATGATTTTCTTTAGAAGCTATTGATATTGCCCCTGTGGCCTAATATACCATCCATTCTTTTCAGACTGTGGCTACTTTAAAAGAAAAGTTTTAGTTTTGTAAGATACAAATTTCCAAGTTTACTATATTATTTATATTCTTCATGTCTTTATTTACATGTGTGCATATTTATGCCAAGGGTTGTTTGGGATATAGTTAAAACTATCACAAAATGGTGTTTATATTAATAGCTCATGTGTTTTCTAAAAGTTTTTTACTGTACATAATTTAATACATTATTTTTATATATAAAGTTTCTTAAATATTATATGATGAATCCTACCTTTTTATGGTACACAATCACCTTTAAAATCCATTCAATTCTTGAACTTATTTTCTCTTGTCTAAAATAGTTTCCTAACTCTGTTTTCTTTACATTGGTATGTGGTCTATAAATCTCTGTGAATGATTTTATTTTTAACATTTATTTGTCATTTTATTGTAGTTGTGCCTCTTATCCACCAGAAAGGTTAGAAATCAAACTTTGCTTATTAAAACTTTTCTTATCTTTAAAGTTTTCTCTCTTATTTAAAAGTCTTACCAACATTATTTTGTTAAATAAATTGTTTCTCATTTACTTACTGTGCAGAAAAATATTTAAAAAATGTATAATATAGTCTGTTTTCTTAAAAATCACAAATTACCATTAAATTATTATTTTTACATTGCATATCTTGCAGTCAGCATGTATTGTTTTATCTTTTTTAATTTTTTTATTTTTTTCCTTTTATTTCAGAATATTATGGGGGTACAACACTTTGTT
This sequence comes from Daubentonia madagascariensis, assembly GCA_023783475.1. Lineage (NCBI taxonomy): Eukaryota > Metazoa > Chordata > Mammalia > Primates > Daubentoniidae > Daubentonia > Daubentonia madagascariensis. The sequence goes on along the minus strand of JAKFHU010002080.1, from coordinate 26,002,552 downwards.
TATATGTATTGCCTATGCACTGCCCATGTCAGAGCTACACTCATGGACATCCCCCAAACTGTGCACCCCACACCCATTCAGTGAGAGTTTTCCCGTCCCCTCCACCCGCCTCCTGCCTGCCCGCCCCCTGATGAATATTATTGCCATATGTGACTTAAGCATTGTCAGTTAGTACCATTGATGGTGATACCAGTGGTGCTTGTTTTCATTCTTGTGACATTCACTTCGAAGAATGGACTCTAGCTCCATCCAGGATAAACTAGATTGTAATTCTCCGTTTTTTTATTGCTGAGTAATACTCCATGGTTACATTACCACATATTATTAATTCACTCGTGTTGTTTTATCTTTTTAGGCACTGTTTCCTTCTTAAGGAGTAGCCTCTCATTTTGGGCAATTGCTTCTTTCTACATGCTAAAGATATCTTTCCAGCACTAATGCCATTTGTAGTGTGTTGCCTTAGTAGCCATAATTAATTTGCACAGCAGTTGGCCCCTGACATATGGCCTTCTTCACATATTTTAGAACTAGAACCGTGTCAAAAGATAATGTTAAAATATATATGACATTTGATATATAAAATATATTATGAGGGAAAATGTGAATTATGAAGTATGGAAAATACAAAAGCCTATGATTCTAGACCTTTGGGAAGATGCCAGTCTAAGAGATGAAATGTGATGATAAGCAAAGAGAAATGGAGATGGAGATAGAAAGGTGTTCTCATTGGTATTTGAACCCCAAGCTCCTGACGACCCTGAGCTCCAACTGTTTCTCTGCCTTTCCTGTGGTTGTGTTAGCCATCCAGTCAGTTCTCCAGACTGAACGTGAAAAGATGGCGTGGGCAGGGACAGTGGAGTTTGAATAGCCCTCTAAATAATTAAAAGCCTCAAGGCTAACCTGTTGATTAAAATCTTGTACACGTAAACCCACCAACAGACAGTAGGCAAAGTAAAAAAAAAAACAAAAAAAACCCCAAAAACAACAAAAAAACCCCACCATATTCTACTTTCTGTTTTTGTTTCTAGCAGCATAGAGCACTTTGACCAAAAGTGGGATTTTCAATCCTGTTCCATGAATCTCATAGAGAAAATTCTTTCTGTGTTCTTGAGAAATATTGATTGCCAGAGTATTACCATCGTTGCTGCTTTTCCTTTGGTTTTTACCTCTTCTATGTACTTAGCATACATTAAAGGTAATTTGAGAGAGGACATTTTAAACCACATACTCTCATGCATTCTTTTCATTGTGAAAACATGTTTGTTTGTTTGTTCATAAATTTGGGTTAGCCCACATTTCACGTCTTTCATTCCCCATATATGAATATCTACCTATCAATATATATAGGTAGAGAGTATACAGTTTAATTGCTCCTCTGTTAATTGTACTGTGAAAAGAATCATTCAAGTGAATCTTTATCATTTTACTTCATAAAAAGCTGATGGGTTGAAGAAGTTTAATTTGGACTGATTTAAATATATACTAAGCAATTTTATTAGGTGAACAAAAATCTGTTCATCCTTTGATTGTACTGAAAGCACTTCTGAAAATAAGTAACACCAGCTCTGATCTTAACAAACTCTTAATGAAAGTGCCAGGGTACTTTTATTTGAAATGCAACCTTTTCCAAAGTTGATCCATCGTAGTTCATCACCATTTGACTTAAATGATGCAGTTTCACTAATTAGTGCAACATTTAAAGTGTCACTGAAATTCGGAAAAATGTGCTACATTTTAAAGACCTGAAGTGCTGATTGACATGGATCTGAGTTCTATTATTAACTGCTAGAATAATAGCTGTAGCTCACTAAGGGAAAAAAAGAATAACAAAAGTAGCGTTCACTTCATTGTAGGGCAGTAAATAAGGGTTTCTATCTCTAAGCAGGTCATAATTGGGTAATTTGGACAAGTTTGATAATTAATTTCCAGAATTATATAGCTCTTCCATAGCTGTTAGTCCAATATCTCAGTAAAGTATTACAAAAAATTCACATATCATAATTTTTGTTAATTTTTCTGTGACTGTGAAAAAGCAAAGTCAAATTATAGAAAGGTTAATTTATAAAAACATTATAATTCTTAGAATCTAGTTGAGAAAACTCTTTTACTGTTCTGGCTGTCTTGTTATTCTAAGTCAAGTGTCCTTAAATTGGGTTCAATCATCCAGGAGTTTGTTGAATTTGGAAAGGAAGAAATTCATCTTTATTTTCACTAATCTCTAATTGAAATTTATGTTATTTCCTTTATAATTTAGGTAACATATTTCATAATATTAGTAGTATCTGTGATTTTGTCATCAATAGAAATTACAAATATTATTCTACAACATAGAACTCAAAATGCTATTTATACTTATGGCTACTTCAAATTTATAGTAATTATTAGATCACCTCTAAGATCTTGCAATTTTGTGCTTTCATGAAGAATTATATGTATTACTATACCACAAATTCATTTTCTAATGTTTTAATGCCTGTATTTAAAAATAACCAGTTGTATTTATAATTCTATGTATGCTATTTTATTCATTTAAAAAATTGTAAGATGTGGTCATAACAACAATAAAATGTTAAGAACCCTTGCTGCAAACTCCTGAAAAATGAAAGAGAAAAGGAATGAAGAGAAAGAATAAAAGATGTAATTTTTTCAGGAAATTTTCATTATATTTTTAGTATTTCATAAAAAGGAAAGTAAATTGTGGTTTAAAAGGAAAGATATTATAGTTCTGTAGCCATATTTCCTGATTGATCTGGGATAGTCCTACTTTATGCCTATTTTCCTATGATAAATATTGAAGCATTCCTTTTCACTCTCAAAAGTGTCTCAGGTTGATAAATGATATGAGTATGCCACATAGTATGTTCCCAAACTCATAACAGAGAAGGTTTAGCATTACATTAATTTAATGTGGATGAAGAAGAAATAGAATGTTTCTTCTGTCCACCTTAAATTAATTTTTGTTAGTGGTGAAAGATATGGATCCTGTTTCATTCTTCTGCATGTCTTATCCAGTTGTCCTAGCACCACTTATTGAATACAGATTCTTTTCCCCAGTGTATACTGTTGTCTGCTTGTCAAAGATCAGTTGGCAATATGAGGATGATTTTTTATCTGGGTTATATGTTCTGATCCATTGTTCCATGTCTCTATTTTTGTGCCAATACCATGCTGTTTGGGTTATATAGCCTTGTAGTATAATTTGAAGTCTGGTAATGTGATGCTTCCATATTTGTTCCTTTTGCTTAAGATTGTTTTTGCTATTCAGACTCTTTTCTGGTTCCAAACAAAGCATAGTACTATTTTTTCTAGATCTGTGAAATATGACATTGGTATTTTGATGGGGATTGCATTGAATCTGTAAATCATTTTGGGGAGTGTGGACAATTTAACAATGTTGAGTCTACCAATCCATGAGCCTGATATATTTTTCCATTTGTTTGTATCACCTGTGATTTCTTTCCTCAGTGTTTCATAGTTCTCTTTGTAGAGATCTTTCACCTCCTTGATTGAATATATTCCTAGGTATTTTATTTTCTTTGTAGCTATTGTGGATGGTATTGAGTCTTTGATTTGACTCTCAGCTTTATTGTTATTGGTGTATAGGAATGCTACTGATTTGTGTATGTTGATTTTGTTACCTGAGACTTTGATGAATTTATTTATCAATTCTAGGAGTCTCTTGGTGGAATCTTGGGGTTTTCTAGATATAAGATCATATCATTGGCAAAAAATGATAGTTTGACCTCCTCTTTCCTGATTTGGATAATTTAATTTCTTTCTTTTGCCTGATTGCTCTGGCTAGGACTTCCAGGACTATGTTGAATAGAAGTGGTGACAGTGGGCATCCTTGTCTTGTTCCAGTCCTTAGGAAGAATGCTTTCAACTTTTCTCTTTTTTACCTTAAATTTTTTTCTTTTTCTCAATTTCTTCCATTTCTTAGAAAGACAACCAAATGAAAGGTTTTCTTTGAAATTCAAAAGTGTCAAGATGTCATTTTCTTTGGCACTCAAAATATTGGAAAACAAGGGAGGTTTCTCAGAAAGTTTCTATGTTTAATTAAAAGCTCTGTAAACTAGAACAGGAGTATTCATTGATTTACTGTCCTGCCTCCATCTCTAGTTCAATATACTCCACACAACAACCATAATCTAAAATCTAGAATAATCATAAAAAGGCCATGAAGATAGGGTACAATCTGTTATTCACATAGGGGTATTATTCAAACATCTGAGAAGCAAGCAGACATTGAATCTTTAGTATAGATTTCACTGAAGGATGAAGGAGAAACAAGTTCTTAGACATACATGAAAATATGAAGATTATACAGGAAGGAAGAAAAATTTCAGTGTAAAGCTATAGATTAGGATTGCAAAAGTTCATGATATAAGACTAGGCAAACCTTTTTTAAAAAAAGACCCAACAAAACTATTTTGTAATTTAAAATAATTTTATCATGATTACAGATTAGTAGAAAATTTCCATGGAAATTAGAATAAGAAATTTATGCAACAATGGTGCCATTTTACTGGCAAAAAGAAAAATATATGCAATGGCAGAAAGAGGCAAGAGTTGGCACAAGTAAATGTGACCCCTTATTGGGCTTTTTTGCTAACCATTAGATTACCTTGCTCTAATACTTGCAGGAAGAGAAACTGCAAAGCATGTATTATCTATGAGCTGGCTTGTCTTCAGGAAGAGAGTATTCACCTTTGATAGGTGAATTATAGAAACCACTTTCCATATTCTTTTTTTGCCTTAAAATAGTGTTTTTGTTCTCACACTTTGGCTTTTATCAAGAATGGATCATATTTGTTTTGTTCTTGCTTTCCTTCTTGTTTATATAGCTGTCAGTAAAGGTTTTTTTTGTCTCCTCATCTATTTCCACAGAAATACCAAAAACTTCCCAGTAAAATCTATATACAACTATTGCTTTAAAAGTGGAATGTCATTCCAAAGAGTGAAATTTCTTTTGTGAGTGATTTAAAACAATTTTTAAAAATGAAATTATATTGTGAAAGGTACATAAACAGAGTTCTCTTTTAAAAATTTATTCTGTAAAGGAAAAGAAAAAGAGTGTGTTAAAAGCAGCCACAGCAAGGTGTAAATCAAATATTCTATAACATGTAATCTAGAGTATTATGATGAGGTTGTGTAGAAATATGCTTTTGAGAGACACTATTAGTGAAACAGTTGAGTTTTTGTTTTGCTTTATATTTTGTAATCAGATCATTAAATCACTGAAAAACAGGGGACTATGAAGGAATCAGAGAATATTACGAAATAGAATAAATATAAAACATACAAACACAACAAAATATGCTTAAAAATATTTGTACAAGGTCAAAAGAAAGCTTTCCTGTTAAATAATTTTTTTATAAATTTACCTCAAAAGATAAATTAACCAACAAACATAGAAAACAGGGGGAAAAAGCTACAAGAAAAGTGCTACCAAAAATAATGCAGGGAACAGAAGATTTTTCCAGTAAGTTTTAAAAAAATATTCCAAGGGAAAGATGCTTCTTATAAAATGTAAACTCATCTAGAGTATAAAAATAGTAGGAAGATGTACAAAATGTTTTGCAATGTCAACATAAAACAGGTTTTAGAGCTCAGAACAAAAATAAAACTATAAATAAATCTCTTATAAAAATTAATGAAACTTAAATGTGCAAATAAAATTAAATCCAGCTACATATTTTAGAAATAATGTAAAATCTCAATATTATTAAAGAAAAACTTCATTACCATCCACAAAATGGATATTTATGTGACAAAATTTTGTATCCATAGATGCTAAAAAAGTTTCAATGCAGCAATGGGAAATAGATAAATTAATAGATAGAAAGATAAACACATGTGTACATCTGTTCCTTTGTATATATATATTCGTTATATACACACAAATATATATTCCTAAATGTAATCCAAATATATATGTGTACATATGCACATAAAACTATAAATATATAATACTTCATTAAACATGGTGTATATTAAATTTTAAAAGTGTATGACTATATAAAGTAAAGCAACAAAAATTTCTAAAACCCATTAACTAAAGCTTGATTATTTGTAGAAATATTTCAATGGGATTTCTACGGAATTCAAAGGAATGGATGATTCAATAAAATTTTTAAGAACTTGACCAAGTGATTTTTACAGGCCATTTTTATGGACCATTTATGGAGCCAAGACAACTCTGACAAATTAAAAAAGAGATAAATGGTTCCTTTAAACGTTAACATGTTGTTATAGAGAAAGAATAATTAAAATGATGTGGTGTTTCTGAGCAAATAGACAAACTAGTGGAATAGGCTAGAAAGCCTTCAATATTCTATATTTGTACTATAAATCTAAGATTTATTATAAAAGGAAGAATTCATCAATAAATGGAACTGGGGCAATTAGTTATTTTTTAAAAAATCACCTGAGTACCAAAATATAGTCCAAACGGATAAAATATTTAAGTACAAAAGGTGAACTCATGAGAAAGTAGAGGTAAGTATGATTAATTTTTTATCTAATTTTCTCAGCCTAACAACCAAGAAAATAAATCAATATAAATTGATAGATAAAACTAGTTAAAACTTTAAAACTCTCTCTTCAAGTTTGTATAAAAATTATTTAAAAGAAACTAAAAATCTAGAAAATTTGTGTGTCATATGTGATACTATCTAGTATCTTTAATATATAAAGAGCTGTTCTTACAGATTAATAAGAAAATGACAAAAACACAGAAATTGGGAAAGGCAATCCATAAGGGAAGAAGTAAAAATTGCTAAATTTTGATGTTAAAATTACTAGTGTACAAACACACAAATTAAACATAGTTTGTACTTTTCAAAAATTAAAATAGAAAATAAATTACAGTTTTGGCATAGTTATACTGAAACTGGAACTATAATATCTTGCTATTAGGAATGCAAACTGCTAGAACCTTTCTGGTAAGAAATATGACACCAAGTTTCAAAAACATAAAATTATACATGTTTTCTGAGCAATTGAATCTTATTCTAAAAATATTTAAAAATAAACATTAAATAACATAACAAAATCTTCATTATAGCATTATTTGTCATAATACAGATCAGCAATAAAATGTCCAGTCATAAAATTATAATGTATCCATACAATGAAGTATTAGGTACACATCATAGATCATTTTCTCTAAAACCAAGGAAGGATACACATTATAGTATACAAATTTTCATATAGATGTATGCATATCTCATATATACATCTTCAAAATGATATATATTTCTCCAAAGGGTGTATACACATATTTATGTTTATATGTAACCAGTTTACCTCATTAATTACCAATGAACTATGAATTATGTAATAAAAGATATTTTTATTGTTAAAGATTATCTCTAATTTGGAAATTTTCTGCATTAACATATCACTTTTATAATCTGAAAATGTTATATAATATTTGTAAAGCAGAGGTATATTGCTCATTTTTTATTCTTGTGGCTATTTTTCTCTTTCTAATATCATGGCTTTAATTTCACAAAAAAGGATTTGGCCTACTACAGGAGGTTTGGTGGATAGAGTGCACTTGCTATGAGTGATATTTTTCTACCACTTGGCTAAAGTGCTCTATTTAATTGATCCAGTGGCTTTCTGATAGGAAATCAAAATGATTTTGAAATGGCATTTGACTGTGAATGGAAAAAATATATATATATTGTCTGATATATGAAATTCAGATTTAAATACCAATTTTCCTCTTCTAACATACTAAAAGAAAGTTCTCCATCCCCAATCTCCCTGAAAGTTGAGAATGTTGTGAATAAACATATTCAAGCAAAAATAAAATTCAAGATTTCCATCAGTAAAGTTGGAGGGAATACAAACTGGGCTTTCTTAACATATAATTCTAATTGACTATATTTCTCACCTAAGGAAACTTCTTTATTAAAAATTCCAAAATTCTTTAAATGTGGTTAGCATAATTTAAAAATTTTCCCTATTTTTTGTTATGTGTATACTCCAAAATATATAATTTAAATTCCATCATAAAGGTTTAGTTGCTTATATTGTTCAGCATGTTTTAGTTTTGCTATACTTAATGACATTCTTGAGTGAATTTTTTATTGGCTGTATATATGTGCATGTGTGTGTATGTGTGTGTGTGTGTGTGTAGTTTTGCCAAAATGAAAAATTAAATTTGAAATATCTGAAGTTTTTATATCTACTTAGAAAATCAATACAAATATCATATCATCTTGAAAATGAATATATATAATGCTTAAAAGTTGTTGGGAAACATGAGAAGTGTTCATCAGAGTCAACTTTTAGCTGTCCCAATTCAAAACACTCCCTCTTCCAAGCTCAAATTTCCAAATGATAACAATTACAACAAAATGCATGTACCTAAAATAATGCAACTGTCACTTATACAAGTAAAATTTTGCTTTTCTTTGTCTCTAAATGCAGTTAACAAAAATTTCAACTGCTAATATGACCTGCTTTAAGGCCAGATTGTCATAGTGCTTTTATTCTTCCTCTAGTTCCAGCTTTCTCATATTCTGTAAGCTGTGAACTAAATTGTCAAAGCTAGCCACCACCAATGTACCCTGTATATGAAAAGAAAGGAACAGGAAAAGGGAGGAAGAAAAAAAAACAAGTGAAAATCATTTTAATCTGTTCATCACACTGAAAGGGTAAAGATATGGGTTGATACCACAGGCCAGGAGTACAGGATCAAGTCTGTGTGTTAGCCCAGGTTCACTCTGATCCGCCTATACTTCAGTCCTTGTGCGCTGACCTTGCTTTAGAATAGGGTGGCTCCAGAGGTGATTGTTGCATGTTATGAGGCCGTGTCTATTATTAACTTCACCTCCTAACACTACAGATAGTTTCAACCTCCTTCACAGTAAGGCTGAGCTTTTGGCCAGGCTCCATTGAGTCTGCAGGGCTGGAGACTGAAAAAATCTCCAGTGCCCAGGTTCATTACAAATGAAACCACTAAGGCTCTGTCTTTCCCAGTGGCTATTCAAAGGGGCTGTCTAGCACAAGCTGAAGAGATGGTGTTATCTGCCTATGGGTTAGACTTTGACCAGTGAGAGTTAGGAGATGGTGATTTATCCAGTAGATTCATTGCTTCTTCCCCTTCCTGCCTATACTGGACTGTTCCTAGAGGTGGTAATTTCATATAGATTCTCCCCAAACTCCCTTAACCAAGAAACCAGCTGTATGATCTTGAGAAACTGTAAACATTCACAAATGCACTACCCTATTTTTGCTTCGTCTCCTTTCTGACACATTTCTTTTTTTTTCCCTTCACTATTGCTTCCCTGGAATTGAACACTCATCCCCTAAACTTGAGTACATAAACTTTGCCTTAAGCTATATTTTCTAGAGAACCCAAATTAAGATATTGTTTCTGCAGTTGTCACAAGGCTATTACTGATATTTATGCTTTCATTCTCCATTAATCATTCAATATTTCATTTCTCAGCCAACACTGCAGGCAGTTGAGACTGTTTTCATGATGAGGTAAATTAAACTACTATTTCTGGGGAATAGAATTCATTAGTGGGCCTACCTGTATGAAGTTTCTATAGTCTCAACAGCTTCTGGAGTCATCCAAATAAATTTTACTTCTATAGATTTCAGACTAGAAGGCACCCTAGGGAAAACCTTGGCTTCTAAATATACTACAGCCCCTCGCCCCAGCAAACCTGTTTCCTCTTGATAATCGGGACCCATAAACCCTATTTTACATCTCTGTCCTGCAGCATGAAGAACTTGAAATGGACAAATGGCAACTTCAGACTCCAATTCATTGAGACCACTGGAGGGTCCCCTGAATAACTTACCCTGTGTTCTAAAACTTCTTTGCAGGGTCCTAAGACAGGATGGCAGAACTAGGAGATGGAAGAATGGGAAACACCTTGTAAGGGTTTCACTAGATGTGAGAGTGAGAGGTGTAACACAAACTTCTATCCCTTGTTTCCTGTATTCCGGCCTGATTCAGAGAATATACACACTTCATATTGGATAACTGTCTAATTTATTAGATGTTAGCTTCTGTCTTATTTCCATTTAGTCTTCAGACAATTTCAACTCTCTGTAAGGTCAGGTAATTCTGTGTGATAGAGTACATGGTAAAATAGTAAATTCTATGATTATCAGGCTATTGTCTTAATTTTGTCCATGTTAAATTAGTTCTTTGGTCAGAAGCAAATTTGTGAATAAAGCATTCTTTAAGCCCAGAGATGGGGTTGCTGAAAGAAGCATGTCAAGGATGGAAAAAAATTCTAATCCAGAGTGAGCATCTAGTCCAGTTTGGATAAATTATTATCCCTTTCATGTTAGAAGAGGCCCAAAGCTTTAATCCACAATCATGTGGTTGACTAGATCACTAGGGAATGATACATTTAGGTTTGGTCTCTTTCACTGGTGTTGGCAATTTGGATACTCAGAGACAGGAGCCAGTGAACTGTGGAGTAGGGAAGTATTTGTTGCTACATAGCATCAGACCCTGCCATCAGGGTCATAGAGTTCATTGGCTAAGCAGTAGGGAGACTCAGGAAAGAGGCCAACTGAAAACCACGAGAGTACTGAGAACTTTTTGGTGAACAATCACATTTCACATGTTGCTTAATATTCTCACACTCTGATTCCATTCCAAAAGTTCTATCCACATACTTCTTTCTAAACCATCCGAGTAACCAATTCTTACATACAAATTTTTCCAAGTTCTTCTCTGTCCAAACAATTATTTACCAACCAGTTATGTAGATTCTTATCTTTGTCTTATTCAGCCTTCTCGTCTTTTGCCAAAAAAATTACATACTATATAATTCAACTTGTGAGTGGGGCTGAAATGCTACAAGTCTCCTATTTCTATTTCTAGCGTACTATAAAAGGTCTTAAGGAAATCATCTCCTCTTAAGGAGATTTACAGCATACTCCTCCATTTGCAGTTGTGTTTTGAGGAAAGGGTGGAAGTATGTCAGGGGTAAATACAGTGGAAGCATAAGTTACTTCTCAAACTAGCATACTTGTGCCTTCAGATCCTGTTCACATTTGCATTTCATGATTTAGATCTGAAGAGCATGAATGATTTCTTTGGCTTATACAATTTGATAACAGCCAGTCATGATAGGCAAGTCAGGTTGCCTGGCCACAGAACAATAATCAGTTCTATAATCAGGTGTTCACTCTATACCAGGACACATTAGTAAGCTAAGGATTATTTACCTTAAGGAGCATAATTACTTGTCAATGAAGGCCTGGCTTTACTCTAAAACCATAAAAACTATGCTGTGATTCTCGAGGTAGGGCTTACCACAGATACCATATATTATCCAAGTATGCCACAACACTTAGAACAATATTGGATTCCCTAGGTCATAAGGTTTCAGTGAGAGACCTACTGCATACAGCCTAAATCAGTTGAACTATCTTCTCTTTTCTATTTTTCTTTCAATATTGCAAGAATTTTGAGCTACTTAGCAAATGAATCAAAGCAACACACTCAAATTGATTATATTTTTTCTCGCAAAATAAAAACTGATGTACCATGTGTTGTTTCTCATTCTTTTGGTAAAGAGTGCAAAGCAAAGCAAACTATCTTTCATTTTGGAAGAAATATCCTAAAATTTCCAGACTTGTAAGTTCCCCAGCGCTTCACTGAGGAATCCAGCTGCTGTAATTTTATATGATTCATTTCCCATCCTCTAGTCATAGTGTCTTCCTAGTCATCTTGCAGACCTGCTGTTTTCTTTTCACCAGAAGCCTGATATTATCAAGTTGGCAGAGCAGTGGTACAGCTTTGGTGAGAAGATTAAAAGGTCTTAAGTGACACAGAACCACTGAAGCAAGTTAATGAAGGTACAATATTACCCCTATTAAATTAAAGCAAACAAATCCTGATTTTTTGCTAACTTCTAGGATAGACAGGAAAAAAAACATATTCAAGATTAATAATTGTAAGTATGCCCAGAAAGATACCATGTAAATATAATGTGATAATGACTATAATATGAAATAACATCAGCAACTGGAATCACTAACCGAGTTCATGATAATCCACTTATTCTCCAAGATCCACCTACCTTCTGCATGGGACAGTAGGCATGCTAAATCATTATGTGATTGGAATCAACACCCCTACATCTTTTGCCTTTATGGCATGAGATATTTTTATTGATTTACTTTGTGAGAAGAAGGGTGATGATCAGGATCTTCCAATTGGCTCTTTCAACTATATTAACCTTTAGACCAAGGACAGAGAGTTACTACAGATAATCTCTCAGTTGCTGATCATATTTATTCCCCTCTTAATTTGGGAACCAGGATAACAACCACTTGTTTGGTTCAAAGATCCACTTGGCCACATGAATAGAATTATGTCTAATCTCCAATTATCACCTGATTTCAATAAACTACCACTTGGACCAGTGGACTCAAGTGTTGTTCTGGATTCCCAAATATTATTATTAGGATGAAAACAGTAATAACCTGAATAGTCCATGAAGTGTCTGGATTTTTTCACTTCCTTGTGCACAAGTACTCTTTTAAATGGCTTAAGTCCCTCTGGGGAAAGTTGGAATAAAATTTATAGCATGTTCTCCTGATATCACAAGGTCCATTTTCAAGTGTGTTCATTGTTTTATGTCTGTTGTTCTGTTCTCTACACTTCACTAAGAACTCAAACATCCTACACAGGACAGAATTATTGTAACATCAGCAACGTGTTAATAAACATACCTCACAGCAATATTAATTTTTACCTCCCTTCTAAAAAATCCTGTTTGAATTCTGAAGAGTAAGCAAGAATTCACTGCAATGGGATTCTATTTAACCACTGCTATCACAGAATTAATTATAAGTGAGATTAAGAAAATACAAACTTTAGTTTAGATGGTCATGATATACAGAGAGGATTTTAAAAAAAATCTATTCAGTGTATTGACAGGGTCAACAAAACAGCAAAGCAATTAGTTCTTAATGTTGATTTACCAATTTTCTCTAATGGTGTTGCGTCTCTTGCCTCTAGCACTTGCTGTTTGGCCATGGTTAATTTCTGAGTAGGGCTTCTGTCAGTGATTTTGAATTAAAAATAAAATCTCACTTCTCAGAAAGACATAATTAATTAAATTTGCATTTTATACTTTAGTAATTGTAAGCATCTGCTTATCACATTGATCAAACGCTTAAAGAAGAAAAGGATAACTTTAAACATCTTTGTGCTAGATAAGATAGTTTGTTCATGACTAAAGGTGACAGGGCATGATTCTAAAATTCTTCTACACTTAAAATTTCACTAGAAGGCAAACTTTCATAAAGAACACATTTTTTTAATATCAGAGAGACTAAGTTTTGCAGAGTGGATATGCTACTGAATTTTTTTTTAACTTAGACAAGAAATTTAACTTTTCTGAGCCCTGGTTTGTGAATTTTCAACTGGAAATATAGAAATATCTTGCCAGTTCAATATTAATGTTTAAAAAGCATATAGCCAGAACTTGGTGCATAGCAATTAAAGAGTAGCTGCTATTGATTATATACTGTAAAACATACAAATTATGAGAGAATTATTTCATGGAAAAGTATTCTGAATGAACACCCTTAAAAAGAGGAAAAGTAGGTGTAATTCATACGGATCTTTACGGAAGTGGATGGCAGCAATATCTCCTCTTCCACATCCTACTCCCATTTCAATCACTCCTTACTAATGACTGTGCATACTGGGGCTTAATTCATACTGGGCATTGAGGGGAGAGGTGGTCTGCAATTGTTGAATATGTGGGCAATTGGGTTCAGGAGACCAAATCCAGGACTTCACACAATAGCTTTAATCAGAGGGGCAATGTTTTTTAACCATTTTATATTTTGGCCTTTGGAGTAAGGTTTAATCTGAAGGAGGGATTTTATGCTGCCCATTTTTCGAAAACCACTAGCCTAAACCATTTCTTCATGGCCTTTTGAGAATAACAGACATTGGTTAAAACCACAAACAAGAGCCAGATGGATGTCATCTTCTGTTTCTTCATTAAATACATACTTTGTCTTTCTATAATGGTAGACCTGAGCACAAACCCACAGTGAATGTGTCTTGTGTTTTTATGTCCCTACAAAAGGAAATTTATTTTTTGTTCTAGTGTATGCCCTTATATTGAGGTGTTGTAACCTATTCTCTCATCATTAAAAATATAAACATAATCTTATTTCAAAATGTTTGTTATATTTTTCCTTTTACAATTTCCAAAGCTGTTTCTCATCTCCATTCTTTCTCTGTGAGTTCCAAAAATAATAGCTAATGATTATGCAACATTCCATATCTGTGTCATCATTCTCAGATCTTTAAAAAAAAGCCCACTTTGTCAAGCATTTTATGGCTACTCTTAAATGTTGTTTAGGTTTATTTTTTTCTTCAACTTTGCATTTAAACAAAATGGACTTTATTGTCATTTCTGGAAATGAGCAAGTCTAGGCAAAATAAGAGGGCTGGAGTTCATTAAGCTATTCCTGAGAGAACATATTATTGGATCCTTAATACCTGGATTTGGAGTGCGTCTCCTCAGTTAGGGGAATAGTAGGTGCAGTCCATATAGTTTGACTTATCTTTATAAATCGATCCTGCTTAAGTATTCTTGTAAACAACTCTTTCTTGACCTTGTATTTTGCATTTGTCTTCAAGGGCATTGCTTGGCTTAGCCAAAGCTCTGCCATGCCTTTCAACACTACCTTCCTGAAGAATAAAGATCCGTTCTTATCTGCATGGCTTCCTATCCAAAAAGGTAGCTGAAGTCCCGAGATCTTATTTTTCTGTAGCATTTGCAGTGTCCACTACTGGAAGAAACAAAATACCACCTAATACAGAATAGCAACAAGAACAAATATCCAAAAGCTTTCATTCTAACAGGGCCTTAATCTAGTTATCAGATCACTGTTGAATATTGTTTTAAACAAAGTCAAAGGTAAATATTGACTTTTCAATAATGAAAAATATGCAAAATTTTCTAAAATGTTACCAGAAATCTGTATTAAGTGTATATAACCTAAGAGAAAAACTCCATATCCATAAAAAATTCTCAAAGATGTTCACTCATATTTCTTATCATAGTAATAATAGAAACAAAAACAATAAAAGTAGTAAATCTAAACCTCCACTAGGGAAATGGGTAAACTGACTATAGAAAAATTTCTGAATGGAATATCATAAAGTCCTAGTAAATTGATTACCATGCTTATATTAATGTGGAAAAGATTTATATTTTCATGTTAAGTAAAAAAAAAAGCAGAATGAAAGTAAATGTGTGATTAAAACTATGTAAACAAACAGAAACTCATGAAGAAAAAAACTAAAATAAAATAATCTACATTTTATATTGAGTTGTTTTAAGTGTGAGGTATTGAAGTAATTGTCTTCTTCATTTTATTTTCTGTGCTTTCAATTTCACTTATTCAAGGAATATCTATTAAATAGTTATAGTGATGCAGGCATTATGGTGGGCACCGTGGAGATGGTGATAACAAGACAGACATAGTCATTCTCTAATGGAGCTTTCAGTGTAATGGAAGAAATGGATGGTTATTCAATAAATATAATTATACAGAGATTTTAAAAATTACAGTGAGGACAGGTAATATGCAATGAAAACATGTGATATCAAGACATAACTTGCCCTGAACATTCACTTTTTGGAAAAAGTAATATATAGTCTCTGAATGTATAATTTTCATAATGGGACTTCTTTTGTATAACAATAAATA
Organism: Daubentonia madagascariensis; assembly: GCA_023783475.1. Classification (NCBI taxonomy): domain Eukaryota; kingdom Metazoa; phylum Chordata; class Mammalia; order Primates; family Daubentoniidae; genus Daubentonia; species Daubentonia madagascariensis. Next base: position 25,986,817 of record JAKFHU010002080.1, on the reverse strand, counting down.
TTCTTAAACAAGTTGCTCAGTCCAAGAATTAAAATAACATCAGAAGTTTAAATGTACTATGTGCTCTTTCCTTATGTGAGTTTATTACCTTCCCCCAAAGGAAAATACCATGTTTAATTTTGAATTTATCACTTATTTGCTTTTTCTACCTTTTGTTATCATCACATATATTTAAAAGCTTACCAATAATATAGTTTATTTTTGCTACATTTTACTTTATATTATACTCTTTATGCTATGTATAGTCATCTGAGAGATTTGCTTTTTTCCTCAACATTATGTTAAGTTAGACAATTCTAGTGTTCACAAGTGTTCTCTCTTTCTCAGCTTTATCATCATTGATTGGGAATGTAGGGCCAATATTGACCAATAGACTCTGAGCAGAAGTAGTGTGTGTAACTTTGGGGCTGCAGCAATTAATTATTGATGTACAGCTGCCTCTAGTGCTCTCCCCTTCATGATTGTGATCTTGGAGGAGCTCTGCTGTTGAGATTGTGTGGTGCAAAAGGGTCAAAGCATCCTGAATCTATGAGCTACCACAGAAAGACCAGATACTCTTGGGAATCATCCAGACCAAGAATTGGCAGCTGCCAATTTTTGGAAATAAAGTTTTATTGGAATACATCCATGCTTATTCATTTATGTGTTATCTATGGCTACTTTTATATTTTGATGACAGAGGTGAGTAGTTGTGACAAAGAGCCTACAGTCTGCAAATCCTAAAATATTTACCATCTAGCTCCTTGCAAAAAAAAAAAAACAGTTTATTGATATATGCTCTAGACTAATGGCAGTGTTAGAATGTGTAATGTTAAACCTTTGTTCTGCTTAGTCATTTAAATTATCATATATTGTTTCTAAAGTAGTATAATGTGTCCTATACCAAATAATACACTAATATTCACCCATGTTGCAGCATATAGGTATAACGCACTCATTTTTAGAGCTATTTAACACTCCTTTTTGTGATTATAACACAATTTATGTAACCATGCCACTGCTGATGGACATTTTGGTTTTTTGCAATATTTTGATACTAAAAACATTGCTTCACTTTCAGTTATAAGTTTCTTATAATGACAGAATAGATCCTGTTGGATCAATCTTATACAGATAAAAACCATGAACTCTGGACACAATATAAAAAGCAATCATTTGAGGGCACTGGAGAGTGACTGAAAGCAGGGAGACTGGTTGGGGTCTCCACTTGGAAGAAGAAAACTGTACTGTGTGAGTTTTTATGCCTTTTAGACTAAGACATTCTCCAGTATGTGCTATGGTAGGTGGTTAAAATAGGCATGAAAAACCTTTAGCATTACAGGCTTGAAAAATTAGAGAATAGAATTTGGGGCAATATGGCAACTGAAAAATGAGGACAGAAATCAGAATGGAGAGAGGGAAAAAGAGAAGACAAAAATCCTTTTTATAATTTCTTCTCAGATCTCTATGTAATACCTGAACCACACATGTACTAGATTCCAAACAGCCCAGTTAGGCTAAAAGAACAGAAGTGACATTTTAGTTACCACTCACCATAGGAAAAGACCATTTGCAGTTTGAATTTGAGTTAAGACAAGATAACTCCTTGAAAAAGTTTCTTCTGTGGGGAAACATAACAAAATCCAGAGTGTCTACAATGTATAATTCACAAGGCTCAGGATATAATCTGCCTACCTTGCCATATAAAACCAAATAAGAAATTGTTATTTATACTCAAGAGAAAATACAATCCCCAAATTAACAATTAACCAAATAATTACAGCTGCATTTTATTTATCCCCAAATTGTTTCAGACCAGAAAGGTTTAGTTTTGGAACTTACCTTTAATTTTTTCACCTTTATATACCAGTAATTTTTAAATTAAAAGCACATCATACCATGACACACTTACATCTTAATATGCCCATCATATTCTTGTACATTTCAGAAACTTAATGAAATGAAAACATGAATTCTTAACTATGTGGCAGTGAGTTCAAATACGGTTATATGTGATAGAAAGTTATATGTGAGACAAGTGAAAAGGAACTTAATGTCTCATTCGTATTATCTTTAACAATTATTCTACAATTTCAGTTAGTTACTGTAAAGATGGGTGGGTGTTCTGCCAAATTTCCTGGTGTACTTTAGCATTGCCCTCTATTTGTTCATTTTTTGGCCTATTTGGAAAAGGAGTACAGATTTTAGAATTTTCATTGAAATTTGACTCTTTTTTTAATCCTCTTTTCACAGAGAAGATGTAAGAGCCCTGAGGGACTGTTAATAAGGTGCAATTAAATGGATTCTGATCAACTGGATATTACCATTTGTTCTGAACAGAAAGGAAAGGTGGATAAAATTTGAAAAATTAAATTACTACCATGTGTTCTTTCAAAATAGAAATGATTTACTTTTATACATAATTAGTTTCTTCACAATGATGAAATATCAATAGTAACTGGATTTAGAATAATTGATACAACATGATGGACTTCAATTAGAAATGGATACCTCTTCTATGTCAATTTGCTTTTGAGTGTAGAGGAATTGTGGAGCCCTTAGGAAAAAAGAAAAGAAAAAATGAAACGACTTTGAGCTAGACATTTCTAAAGAAATCAGTTTGTTTCTTGTGTTGTTCTGGGTTTTTTTGTGTGTGTTGACATATATATATATTATCCAAGTGTTAAATGTAGATGTTGATTTAAAGGATTAATATGTCTAATTTTTAGTAAAGAATCATATTTATACATTTTCAGTGTTTCAGAGAAGGAAAACATATATTCTTAACTATTCCAGTGGTCTTCACACTTGTCTCTATAATGACAAACCAGGCCACATGACAAGCATTTGGTCCGTCAAACAACTTCTCATCAAATTCAATTGATCTAAATATACATTCCTTCATGATGATGATTATGGCCAAAATATGCCAAATATATCCAAAAACATCTGCATAATATGATCACATAGCAAATAAATTGCTAAAAGAGAAAATAAAAGAGTAGAGTTGGTTCTTAAATGATGGCAATGTTGCTTTTACTAACATGTTCTCATTTCTTCCCTTCCAGAATGTTTATATGCTATTGCATAGTCCCAGGCATGCCATCTGTTCCTGAAGTCAGGGCCAGTAAACTCAGGTGAATAGAACATGTTACATTTTTTATTTTGGAATAGATCAGTTAGCTACATACGGAGAAATATTGTGTTTTGTGGCCACTTGTTATGCTCTCAAATCATATAAACTCTCCTGCAAACATGTGCAATGTGTTACATGGGAGACTAGATAAAAGAGTATAAAGCCAGTGGAAATCCAGGATAGTCACATTATTTCAACATTTAGGGGCACATTCTTTAATCAAACACACTGGACTGAAATTTTGGCTCAGCCATTTACTAGCTCCATGACCTTAGGTAAGTTAATAACATACTTTAAGACTTAGTATCCTCAGTTGTGAATCTTAAAGATAACAAAAGTAACTATCTACTATGTATGTTTATGAAATAATGCATGCAAAACTCTCATCACAGTTCCACACTTACTGTAAGCATTCTATCTTCATTAGTTATTATTATTATGTGCCCTACTAAGTTAGTACAATAGCAATTTTAATGTATTATTAATGATCTCATTTATATTACAAAATAAAAGGAAAACAGAGTGTATTTTAGTTTATTGTGGATTGACGTAAAGTTAAGTGACAGTATATTCTTAAGATCATATAATGTTGTTCATGGCAGATTTGGGAGTAAAATCTAGTTTTCTGACATGATCCAATGTTATTTCTGCTAGCCTAGCATGCTTAAATAAACTTGTTTTTTAAAAGACATGTTAATTTATGCATGTATTCACTGAATTTTACATGCCTTAGTTGAAGTAAAACACCCATTGTTATTTGATTTCAAGATAAGCATAGTTTCAGAATATTGACAACAACTAACAATATACAAACAAATATGAACATAGAGAAGATGGTTCTGGCAATTCTGAAAATCACCTGGAGAGGATATGAATTCAGTGAGTGATTTTGGGCTTTAAAAAACCCTGTCATTTATTCAAATAAATGCTAAAAGTCACCCTACACATACATAAACAAGGTTTATTAACAATCTGAGACATTTTAGCTGAAGTCAATCAATAGAACCTAGCCAAGAGAACTCCAACAGGGGCAAATTCCACTACTTCTTTCTCGGTAAAGGGGAGGGATTGCTGCCTGTTTTCCAGGTAGTTACCTTATTTTTCTAAATCACATTTCTTTTTCAGACATGATTTTAGATATTTTATTCCCCTTTAGATTTTTCCCCTGGACATTCTAAGAATTTTTCTGCAATGAGTCCCAAGAATATGTTCAGTACCAAGATGTACTTTATAAATTTAGCAATGCCTTACACTCAAATGAACAAATACTTTCCCAAATGTGGTATTTTCAGTTAGTGTTGGTCACCCTTTCATAGTTACGGAAATTTTTATATATTTAACTAAATGATGAAGATTTCGTAATATAAGAACTTTTATGTAACCTATGATCATTGCATTTAGCTGAGTTATATTTTCTGGTACTGTCCACTTTTCCTTTACAACATTCTTCTACCATTATTTGTCATTCATATCAATAGATTAAAAAATAAAATAAAATAAAATCATGGATTATGTATGGTTTTTTTTAGTATCTAATATGTTCCAAATACTTTGTCAACCAACTGGATCCTACAGCATAACCTAATAAGATAGACTCTTTAGTTACGAATCACAGATTTATCAGTTCAGTGGTAGAGACAGAGATACAAAAAACTGACCAGAATTAGCATCATGAGGAATGTGTTAAGATGATGGTGGAAAGTACAAGGATGAAACAGAAAGAGGGCTGCATTTAATTGTGATTAGTGTTTCAATACCATTCACAGTGGGTAAACTGGCCTTGTGACAAGTTATGGTTTCTAAAGTGTCCATCAGAATGCAACAGACAGAATGCCAGGAAGGAGAAAATCCATGTTCATGAGACTTTGCCTTGTATCTGTTCCTTGACTCTATCAAGCTCATCCTCTCCCTAGGTCTCTAGATGATACTGTTGCCTTTACTAGGAATCATCTTTCATAAGGATTTTACCAGCTTCATACCATTCAGGTCTCAATTTAAAGGGCACCTTCTCAGATAGGCCTTCCCTAATTTCTTCAGAGTCACTCTCTTTTTATTTTCTTTACAGTATGTTTCAATCTTGATCATTTATGTGTTTTCTTATCATATTTCTATCCATCCTCACTTGTCCATCCCACTATAATGCAAATGTCATGAAGACAAGGACCTTGCCTTATTCCTTGCTCTGTCCCCAGCACTGAGGACAGTACTGGATGGCAAATGTTTGCCCCCCCCAAAATGTATGCCCAACAGATAAATGCATGAATGACATTGAGGAAATAAAAGCATTGGGGATCAAATTAGATGGTCTTTATTTTAGGGCAGTCCTTCCCACTGAAAGGAGAGAAGAGTAACCAATGTATAAGGGACTTGCAATTTTCAATGAGGCCAACTAATGATGAGCTACTAGTGTAGAATTTCTTCAATTTTCCTTTTAGGACAGTTAGAATGTAGTGAGGGCCTGTACCTATAGGAAAGGGTTAAATAAATCTTAAAGAAACACAGGTGAAGAGGAAAGGAAAAAAAATCATTATATTATTTTATCTACCTGTTATGGAAAAATAAAAATATTTTAGCAAAAGCCTCCTTTATATTTGAGTTAGTTGAAAATTAGCTTCCCAAAACTAGTGCACTCACATTTAACATATTAGACAGAAGCAACCAGTTGTTTTAGACAATCAATTGGCTCATTACACTTGTTTTTGTACCTCAACAGCACAGTGATAGTTTTCTACCACAAACATCATCTTTTAATAGAATTAAAATCTGGAGAATAAGAGACATGAACATAATCTTTTTTTTTTATTTTGCCCTTCAAACAGATTATGTTAAGGTCCTAAGTCCTTGCAGTACCATCCCACTTTAAGACTAGTTTAGTTTACTCCAAGGTTAATGCACACTAGTGTTTTGCCAAAGAGACATAAATAGACATTATGACAAAGTCCAGTTTATCCCAGGATTGCAAGAAGGTTTAATATAAAGGGCTTTAGCTAACATTCAAGCTTACTTGTAATTAAAAGAAAACTACACTTCAGTGAGCTAAGAATATAATCAAAGTCTCCTACTCAGCTTAAAGATAGAACTAAAAGACTACATTAAGCACCATATCTTATGGTGAAAATTTAAAAATATTCTCACCAAAAGGAGTAAGAAAAAGACAAGGGTGTCCATTGTCATTGCTACTATTCAATATTTCACATGAGATTAACTATGCAGAGAGAAAAAAAGTCACTTGTAACTATCTGAAGGTACTATTATTGTCCAGCTATGAAAATCAAAGCGAATTAATTAAAAAATTTATAACTCATAAGAGAGTCTACTAAGGTATCCCCCAAAAGATCAGCATACAAAATAGGTAGAACTTCTCTGCTTAAATATATGTCAGAATTTATACAGGAATAAAAGAAAATAATCTCATTTACTATTGCAAGAAAATCACTAAAACACATAGGAATAATTCTAAGAAATGTTACTTTATGAAAAAAAGTATAAAACTTTTCTGAGTGATGTATACAAATAGATCAATCAAGTAATAAATCAAAGAAGCTTACTATTAAATGCCTATTCTATGATTTCAATGCAATTTCTGATGGATCCAAGAAAGATTTTTCATGAAATTTGACAAAATGGAACATCAATCTAAAAGGAAAAATTGCAAAATAACACCTATATGTAAAAAAAATGGGCTGTAACCTATATTATCATATATGTAAACATACTTAAGAGCTGTACTAATGTTTAAAAATTGTATTGGCACATTAAAAGACAAGTAGAGAAATGTTACTTTAAATAGTGAAAGAAATATATTTATTTATAAGAATTTAGTTCATGATATAGTTTGCATCTTAAAGTATGCTTGTAAGGTAATTGGGAAAATGGGTTATTCATCTGGGGGGAAAAACAGGTTAGATATACTACCTCACTCCCCCACAAAACATAATTCCAGATGAATTAAGGAGTCAAATGTAAAACATAGGAAAAATAAACAAAATTAAAGAAAACATAGTAGATATTAAAAATAATCTTAAAATGAAAAATGCTTTTCTGAGTAAGACACATAACCTAGAAACCACAGAATAGAGTGAAAGATCAGAGGACATGCAAGTTAAAAGCTTTAATTCAATGAGGACACCATCTGCAAAATTAAAAGACAAGTAGCAGATGAGAAGAAAATCTATGCAACACGTTTAACTGAAAAGGATTTCTATGCACACTACATATGAACCATAAAGAGAAAAGCAACCCAATTGAAAAATGTGGAAAGGCTATCATCAGTCATTCACGTAAAGAGCATAAATGGCCAATAAACATATAAAACGTACTGAATCACAATAGTATTAAAGAATAAAAAGTAAGATTGTTTCCAATCTATAAGATTGATAAAAATTTTAAGCTTGAAAATGCCAAGTTTTGTTGAGAACAGAAATATGGACACAGTCACACTGTTGGTAAGAGTGAAAATTAATAAAGTTATTTTGGAATGCAATTTGCAATATATTTAAAAAATACGTCACAAAGAATTAATCCTACAATAAATATTCATACCTATCTGAAAAAACATGTTAAATATCGATTTCACTACTGTGTGTGTTAGAAGAAAAAATTGAAATAAATCTCTTCCAATGTCCAAGTGGTAAAATAAATTTTTGTATATCCATACTTTGGAATATTTAATATCTGTTAAAGACAATAAGAGAAACCTAAATGTGCCAGTGTAGAAAGACATGTAAGTCATTTTACATAGAATGCATAGCATGAATATAAGGATTTTAATTTATATGTGAAATCTATTTATGAAAAGAAATCTGTACATATAGGGAGGCTTGAGGGGAAGCACACTGGATCTCTGGCAGTGGTTATGCGTGTAAAGGGGAGCAATGGCAATAGTTGGTAGAGGAGAGGATCTCATTTTGCTTTGTCTGTTTCTATACCATTTAACCTTTTCAAGGAGAATGTTTTCATATAATTAAATTTTTTTCAATATAAGTGAAAGTTATGCATTAAGAAAATTTCATTTGCCTTGGTCACAGCAATTTCATTTGCATACTAAGATGATTTCTTTCTATCAAAATCAAACCTAAACTAATTTCATTGAAATAGCTACCTGTCTATAGTGTATATTTTGAACTTCTAATAGGTTTTAGCAGGAAAAATAGTGCAATTATAAATTTAAGACTCCCACTGACAAGATTTTTCTTTCAGGTGATTGATCGTGATATTATAGATCCTTTGACTGACTTACTAGTCTATTAACCAGAAAGAACTAGAAAATGCAGGTATAATTGATATCAACAGCAAGATAGACCTAACATTTTTTTTTATTGGCCTAGGTCACACAAAACCTGTGAATCAGTTTTATACCCTAAGGTGTACTTCACTTATCTAAGAGAATTATGTGCCTGTCAAAGAAATTCCTACCTAAACTTGTTATATTCTTGTTTCTGAGACAAGAGATATGATATACTGCACGCGTACACATACACTTACAGGCATGCAAACACAAATAAAGAAGTTGAAACTGCAAATCTGAAACGTCTGGAAAATAAGATCTATTCTATGCTTATCAAGGTCATTGCATATTGATTTGGAAAAAGGCCATAGAGATTATGTAGTCCTCCTCTTTACAGTATACACAAAGAAATATGATCTGGGTTTGTTCAAGGTCATGTTAGTTATTAGTGTATGGATTAGGCTAAATCCTAGACATCCCAGTTTCTATCCCTGGACTATTGCTATTATACCCATTTTCCATGATGATAATTAATGTCATATGATTTTTCTTAATGTGAGAGTTCCACTTTTATTTGGATAAAAATAAGATTGTCTTAAATACTAACCTAAGATTCATCTTAGGGAAACCCTGAACCTGAAATAGTTTTTCTAATACAATAGTGTGGAATTTTTCTGCTGTGGACTAATTTTATCAGGGAGTATGAAAATTTTATTTGTGGGCTATTCTTTTCCTGTAATGCTATATGCATTGAATTGGATGTCCCAAAAGACACTGTTTATGTAGTCAGTGAATGACTTAAAATGATAGTATTACTTATATTACTTAATCTACTTGATTAGCCTGCCTTTTAGCCATAATCTGCCCTCAGGAATTATTAGTAGAATGATTGATCCTCTCACCCATTTTCATTCAACATCTGTTTATTCAACAAATAATATTTATGTGCTTGACATTTGTTTACTAGAACCGTAACAAATAGACGAAAATTCTCTGTTGAGAGATTCCCCCACACATCTTTCAAACTCCATCTAAAACATCAAAATCTGTAATGCCACAAGTCAGACATAGCTTTTTCTGCCTGCTCTTGGCTTCTGTAAAACTTTGTACATTGTTCTATTATAATACTTATTACCCTAAAGGTAACTGGATGCTTACAACTCTTTCCCCAGTATTAAAATGTGAATCTACCAAGGAAAGTTCATCAATACATCACCTTCTCATACACACTATCTTTCCCACTATCCTAAGAATATCTGAAGTTTCAGAGTTAAACATCTACCGTAAGTTTACATTGGTTTTTCATTCATGGGGAACATTATATAGAAAAATGCCAGGTACTAATTTTACACCCAGCATTTTAACACAGAAAATTTCAGGGAAACATATTTGAAATAGTTATTTAATCTTTCTTGCAATTATTGTTACTCTTTCCTCACTCCTTGTGGAGAATCATGAATCCAAAACCCTCTAAGGTCATAGTTCTGTGCTGCCTATATTCAATGGCTGAAATTTATTTCATTTTACCAGTTTCTAGTTATTTTAGAGTGGGAGGATAAATCCAGTCCCTGTTACTCTGTCATGGCCGGAAGCAGAAGTTGCCTTTTCCTTCATTAATCAAATATCATAAAAATTCCAAATTTGGGGTAGTCCTAACTATGCTAAACTTTACTCACTTTTGTGTATAAAATTGAAAGTTGTGTTTTAAGAATGCTTACCCAGAAACTGAGAAATCATCTTAAGCTCATTACACATCTTAAAATTTATTTTAATCTTATTTAAGCTCATCTACCTCATTTATAACCTGTAATGGTGGCACTCTAACTAATTTAATTCTTACCAGCATTCTTCTAGTTCTTATTCTATGAGATCTTTAGGCTGTGGAAGTCTTACAATCTGGGAGGAAAAACAACAACAACAACAAAACAAATAAACAAACAAAAAAACCCTCAACAACTCATGGCCAGCTAAGTTACTCTCTCTGAAATTCTTTTAAAGTCCATAAAACTTCCAAACCTCCAAATGCTACTCCAACATGAATTCCACTATTTTACTCCACCCTTTTGTTAAAGGTGAATTTCATTACTGTTTAACATTTCTTCATGCTGTAGGCATGTCCTGTACCAACTTGACTAATATTCCTCCTAGAAATTCTGATACGATATTACTTGTTGATGGTTTATATCTTAAAATATTCAAGAAATACTATGTGCTGAATGTGCTATAACTTCTGAACGCTTTGTTATAAAAAAAACACGTCTTTAACAACAACTCGTTCTATTCAGTTGGCTAAATTGATAGCTCTTACAAATCATGTTGCTTTGCTATGTTTTAAGAGTAATATACATGCTCATCATAGATACATCTTTGAGTGTGTTCACTATTTTGACATGGTGTAGATATAAAGAGGTTTCTAAATAACTGAGGGACCCCATTAAAGTAAAAAAAAGAGAAAGAAATCCATAACTTTCTAAAATGCAAAGAAAATCTTTATTATTAAGATTACAATCCATATTAAATGTATACTTTAAAAGCAAAGGGAATATCTTTGCTAACTACCTTGCAAAACAAGTATCACTTAATGATTTTACAATTATTGGTATTATAAAGACAGATACTTGATTTGATTTCCAGAATCCAGATCATATTTAAATAAAACAATCTACCACTATAGATGAGAAAATATACTGGCCATTCCAATACTCTCTCATGGATGATGATGGATGATGAAAGTTCCTTGGATGTTCTTAAGACCATTTGCAAAACTTTCATTCTCATCCTACATTAAGCATCCATAATTATAGGAACAAGTTGGTTCAAACTTCACAAACATATTGGTATGGAGATTTTATCAGAAAGATTTAATGAATGACTGAATCTAACCTCTCTACAATTTACATACACTGTGGATTTGCTGCATAGGTAGGAGAAGTCTGATAACCTCTGTTTCATGGACCACTGGAATAGTTACAAATGGACGTCATTTGTGCGCATCACAAGCCATTGTGCAAATCATAAAGCCTGGAATATGTTTTGGAAATAGTTTGTAAATTTTCTTGCTGAATTGAAGTTTTCTCTTACCCAAAGGTAAATAGCCTATTATACAAAAGCTTATGGTTTATAAGTCAACATACATTGAGCATCTTCTATGAGTTTGGCACTGAGCTAAGAAATGTGGATCCAGTAATTAGCAAGATAAACCCATTTCCTGCTCTTATAGAATATATTATCTCATGTGTAGTAATCATTAACCATTAAAGGCATCCAAAGTAAATGTTAAAATGCACTCAGGAAAACATAATGGGATATAAAATCTGCTTAAAGAGCTAAGTGTACCATTCAAATTAATTCTAGGTTCTCCCGGCAATATTCACAAACAATCGTTGTTCATTAAAATATAAGGCACAAAAAAGCCATTTGAAATGTTTTACTGAAGAATGAACGTACTGTTTCTTAACTAGAGGTGTACATTAGGATCACCTGGGGAGATTTTAGAATTATTATACCTATGCCAAGTCTAACTCCTAGAGATTCTTCTTCAGGAGGCCTCTCTCTTTTAGATGTTCCCAAGTAATCCTATGCTCACACTTAGTTAAGAACTGCTGTGATGTTAAAAGTCCTCATTACAGAGGCAGGATATGCCTCACCAATAGTATTGAAAGAAAGTAAAGCAAAGATATATATGTAATCATTAAAAACATAAATTAATTAGAAGAGTCTAGGCAACACCCAGTGTTTCAAGCAAAGGATGTTTCGTGACTGGTTAGTGATACTTCTCAGTGTGCAACTTTAGAAGTAGTTAATGCCTGAGGTAAATGAACCAGCAGAACCAAGGGAAGAATGCTTCCACTTGTTCCATGGATTTGGAAAACTTGAGCAAATGACTAAAGGATTCTCTGAGGCATCGTGTGATTTTCAAATCATCAAGGGAAATGCGGTAGGTGATATTAACTGGTATATTTGAATTGTTTCCTTCTGTTTGTGAAGACCCTAGAAAAGAAAAGAAAAAATAGTGACCACTAAAGGTCTGCAACAATGTGCACAATGCTAAGAAAAAACTATCCCCTGGTAAGTTTCCCCAAGCATATAGCCAAGAGAAGTACAAGCTGTTATCAAATTATTCCATCTAGCTGAAAACTTTTCTTAGAGTTTGTGCATAATTCTTTTAAATTAACATGAAGGAACAAAATACATTGACTATGCAAGGCACTTGTATTATCTATCCAGTTATTCATGCCTTTATAAATGGTGACAGAAAAAATGTTTCTGCAAAGGTACTTATAATTTTAAATGTTTTATTTAATAACATTGCTGCCTGCTAAAATAAAACATATTTCTAAAGAATTTGTTCCTCTGAATGTGCCAATTTGATTCCTGTTGTCATTAGGAATGCAGATGGTGTGGGTTCTGAGAGCCCAAAGCTTTTTTCAATCTGTTTTGACTAGAAATAATAAATGATTCCTTAATTAGTATGCAAGAAAAAAGAGGATTTGGATTTAGACTGAAAGAGTGTTTGGTTTCAAAATATGTATTTCTGAAAAATAATAGTTTATTCATTCAATTATATAAGTATAAAATACATAAATGCTTATAAATACTTGACTGCAGGGTATTTATTTTATATCTTGCACATTTGTCTACCTTTTTACCAGTTCTTTTGCCTCTGTTTATTTTATAACACTTTAGAGAGAAAAAATGGGCTTGGCTTGGCAGACACCTCCTATGTCTAATTTCTAGAAATTCATAAAAAAAGATGAAATCTCTCCATTGCTACTTTTCTAAACTAAACTTCAATTAGTATGTTTCTTCAATTATTTTTGTTTTCATATCAACTTCTGAAGGAGGAAATTAATAAAAATCCATATTTGAAAAAAATAAAGAAAATAACACACAAAATTTGTATTTAGATTTGTGTCTGCAGAGTTAGTAATAAAGTTCACAAAAAGAAGAAAATTAGAAACAATCAGTGGACAGTTTCAGGGAAGCTCAGAGATATTTTCTACAAAGAGGAAAAGGAACTCGAAAGAAGAAGGACAACTCTTCATCTACAAACCCTTACTTTCTCCACATGTTGCCATTGAGATCCAGGTTACTTTTTTGCTTTAGCCCTGTATGATCCTGAGGTAACATTCAACTCATTGATCCACAAGTTGTGAATATGTAAGAGCTTTTCTCTGTATAGGATTTGCTGGGTGGGAAATATATAACTGATCTCTATGAAGAAACATTTTACTCATTTGTCAAAGAACCCGTATAATAATTAATTTTGCAGGTTGGTTTTATAGATAAAGAAATAAAACTTCAAAGAAACTTTCTTCAAGTTTAATATTCTAGAGAAGTTTTGTTTTAAAAATTTCTCTGTAAGCCTAAACACTTTTTTTTTAACTATTAAGTATAGGGAAAGGTTGATTGGAAAGGGAAACTTTTGATTACACTAGCATTTTCCACTGATAACGCTTTTATTTATATATTTGGTAGATAATCAAGGTGAATTTTGACAAGATTAGTGTTTCTCATGGGGACTGTGAGGTCAAAAACTATTTTCATATTAATACTCAGAGGTTATTTGCTTTTTTCACTGTGTTAACATTTTCACTGTTAGTGCAAAAGCAATGGTGAGGAAAACTGAGGATGTTTTGGCTTAGAATCAAAGCAGGGGCACTAAACTCTACAGTAGTCACTGTTTACTGTCCTTCATTCATAGTTTAAAAACATACAATGGTAGTTTCACTTAAGGATGTTCTTAATGGAGTTGTAAAATTTATTAATTTCATTAAATTTCTGACCTCGTGTACACTACCCTTTAATATTTTGTGGGACAAAATGGGAAATATGAATTAAGCCCTTCTTTTGGCAACCAAAGTAGGATGGCTGTCTCAAAAAAACCAAAAAACAGACAAAAAAAACTGTGCAATTGTTGAAGGTGTAAACTGTGAGCTGAAATAGCAACTTTTAAAAAAAATTGGACACCACATTAACTTGAAAGAATGACAGATAGACAAGCATACAGATTTAGGTATTAGGCAAAATTTTCTCGCAAATAAACAAGTGAGCCCATCATGTCGAGAAAAAAAACAGACAGTATTTCCCGCCAATGAAAAAATTTAAACATTCAAGCAAAAATTAGAATTTTGGAAAATGTTTATGTACCATAATGAGCTTGATAGCTTCACAATACTTAAAGACTTTTCTGAAGTCTGTGCTAATATTTACAGATGTTATATCTTAAAATTATATAACATGTCAACATTTAGACAATCTATACAATTTAGTGAACCAATATTTCTCAAATGACCAATGTCTGATAATATAAAATCATGCACGGAAAACATTGTCATTTAAAGTGCAAGATCAATAGATTTTATTATAATAGATATGTAAAATGTGAAAAATTATTATTGATATGGGGTCAGATTCTACACTTCAACTAATATTTAAGGAACAATATTTATCAATTTTTGGTGTAGCATCAAAGAAAGATATTCAAAGTTATATGAAAAGGCTATTGAATACTGCTTCCTTTTCCAAACAGATATTTTGTAAGGCTACTATTTCTTCATATATCTCAATAAAAACAAAATATTACAATAGATTAAATAAAGAAGCATATATGAGAATCCAACTTTCTTCTATTAAGCAAGAAATTAAAGAAATTTGCAAATATATAAAATCATGTCATTCTTCCAAATAAATTTTTTGAAAATTAAGTTTTTAACAAAAACTGTGTTCTTTATGTTACTATATTGTAGCTTTATTATTGTTATTTAACAAACAATTTATAAATCAATATTTTTAACATTTCTATATTCATTCTAATATGATAAATGTTGACAGATGTAACTCACATTAAATAAAAACTTTCTAACATTTCTCAAAAGAAGAAATACAAATGGCCAACAGGTATAGGAAGAAATGATCAACATCGCTAATCATCAGAGAAATGCAAATCAAAACTACAGTGAGGTATCACCTCCCTCCTGTTAGAATGGCTATTATAAAAAAGACAAAAGATAACAAGATTTGGCAAGGATGTAGAGAAAAGGGAATCCTTATACACTGTTGGTAGAAATATCAATTATTATAGCCATCATGGAAAAAAGTATGAAAGTTCCTCAAAATAGTAAAAATAGAACTACTATATAATATAGCAATACCGCTAAATGGATATTTAGCCAAAGGAAATGACATCAGTTGTCAAAGAGATACATGAACTCTCATGTTTACTGCAGCACTATTCACAGTAGCCACGATATGGAGTCAACCTAAACGTTCATCAGCAGATGGGTAGATAAGGAAATTGTAGTATATACATATACAAAGGAATACTATTCAGTCATAAAAAATGAAACCTTGTCATTTGCTACAATATGATGGGACTGGAGGACATTATGTTAAGTGAAATGAGCCAGGCACAGAAAGACAAATACCACATGATCTCACTCATCTGTGGACTCTAAAAAGGTTGATCTCGTAGAAATAGAGAGTAGAATGGTGGTTACCAGAGGCTGGAGTGATTAGGGAGGAGGGGAGATGGGGAAAGGTTAGTCATAATTACATAATTACAGTTAAATAGGAGGAATACGTTCAAGAGATCTATTGTACAGCATGGTAACTATAGTTAATGATCATGTATTGTATTCTTAAGAAATTCAAAGAGAGAAGATGTTAATTGCTCTCATGCAAAATGATAGCTATGTGAGGTAATGCATTTGTTAATTAGCTAGATTTAATGATTCCATAATGTATATACACTTCAAAACATCATGTTTTGCATAATAAATACACGCAACTTTATCTATCAACTTAAAAAATAATTTAAAAATAATAGATTTTGGGGGTCCTTAATAGTTTTTAAGAGTATATGTAATTACTAAGTCATTTTCACAATAAACAAAATTAATAATAGTTCCTTAATATTACCCAACATCTAGTCTGTATTAAAATAGCCTAATTTTTACACAAACATGATTATATATTATAATCAGTTTTTCAAATAGAATTCAGTTAGGTTTTTCTCATTGTTATGGTATGTTTCTTCTTTTTAACTGTAAATGTGCAGCCTGTCCCCTATTTTTCATGCTGTTGCTAAGTTGGATAAACCAGTTCTCTTGTCCAATAGAATGTTTTAATTTCCATATTTGGCTAATAAGTTCCTTTGTTGTAAATAATCTTTCTTCTATTCTCTATGATCTCATAGTTAGATGAGGAGGCGTGATTAGATTCAGACATGTTATTTGACATGAATACCTCCTAGATGGATGCTTTCAACTTCCTTCTGAAGGGCATCTTGAAATACAAAGTGTCTTATTATTCCATTTTTAATGAAGGCTAAAGCTGGTAAGTGGGTACAAGTAGGGCTAACCTGATTTCTCCACTATAAAGTTCCTCACTAACATTTACTTAATGCCTTTAGAACCCATTTAATAATTGTTTCGTATGGTCATTGACTCGCTTTGGGTGATTTTATAATGCTACCAATCTTCCTGCATTTAAAAAGCTGAACATTTTCTATAAAGAACAATTTTTCCTCATTTACTATTGGTTATTCTGAAATACAGATCATTTAGGAATTACAGGATAAATGCTTTGTCTTTTTCCTTTACTTTTCAATTTCAATGTAATGAATTGGTGCACTAGTAGCCAACAATGTTGGTCAATGAGAGTTTTTTTAATCATTGTAATTATAATAATTTTATATATGATGTATTTTAATCAATTGTAGTCGATTTTTTTTCAATGATCAAGTTGCTCCAAACTTGCCCATGGGAGGCCCTTCCAGTTGGCTCCTGCTCTGTGTATCAAGTTGGCTCCTGCTCGTGTCATGATTGAAATGGTCATTTGAAAATTTCCTTTTTTCCTAGCAAAATAAGATGTCCCAGGCTTATCTTGTACATTTCTTGCCCCAAATATGGAAATAGCCATTTCTGTAAGGCAATATGGTTTCCTTCCATAGAAAATAGTATTAGAAATTAGAATCTAGATGTAATCTCATTTCACTTTTAATTTCTCATATTAATCTAAGTAAATTAAAATTGTTAATTAAATAACTGCTAAGAAAATCCCAACATATATTTCCCAGCCTAAGTAAATATTATCCAGATATTTTGGTCACTGGTGGAGTTTAGAGGAAAGCATCTGATTGTTTAATGTTCATTTTTCTCCATGAATTATAATAATTAAAATTGATTAAAGTTTGATTTATATATAATACTTTTAATTTGTCTAACTGAAACTTATTTTATTCTTTTCATATCCTAAAACAAAAAACCCAGCAAGGACAAAGTGTATTTAAAAATTGTCCCCTAGGTTTATATTTCAATATTAAAGATATTACAACACTAATATCTTGTTCTCCTTATAGATTCTTTTAGACAAATCTGTGAGTGCCTCAATATCCCTAGATAACACAATTTTTAATTTTCTAAATATTTGGGACAAGAAAGATGGATAAGGGAGACCTTTGAACTTCCAGATTCTGAAGTCATAATACTTAATTTAGGTATTCTATCTGATCAAATTATCAGATAATTTATAAACTCCATTGCACTTTTGATAAAATATCTTCCAATATACAGTTCATTGCTTTACCATTTTGATAAATACTTTTTAACATTAGTGATTTTAACCCTTATTTCAAATAAAATGTTAATCATAACCCTAATATTATCAAAGATATAAAAAATAAAACATGCCTAGCTGCTGTGTTTGAAACAGAGATGGGTGTGGGATAAGGGTGAGAGTGAACCAGGAGATCTCAGCCTTGTCCACTGAAATATTTCTTGGCTGCCTTTTATGATAGACTCTCTAGATATGCCCCCTAGGGTTCTCAGGCTTTGTTAAATGTAGTTTGAAAGCAATTAATTTTTGTCAGTCATTCTCAAAGTATGCTACACAGACCTGCAGCATTAGCATCACCTGGTACATTAGCATCACCTGGTACCTTAGAAATGCAAATTCTCTAGGTACACCCACTGGGTCAGAAACCCTAGGAATGGGGCAAAGAAATCTATGTTTTAACAAATCCTGATATATACTAAAGTTTGAGAACCACTGGCTTATATAACATTTCATGTTTTTCAAAGTGCACTTCGTATATCCAGTCCTTGTATCTTTGTAACAACTGGTGGGTCAGTGGTTATCTCTGCTTTGTAGTTGGAGAGACCCAAAGAAAATTCTAACTAACGTTCAGATCTTCTCACTTTTGAGCTGGGACACTTTTACCATATCATGTCACACTGTCTCCTCTGTCATGGAAATTCGGTATTTCAACTGCTGGGATATATTTTTAAATTATGCTTAGCAATTATGTAATGAGAGCAAGAAATTCTTCACCTGTGAAAATTCTGGGGTTGATAGGATATATTTACATTCCTGTAAAACAGTAATCTGAATGCAGAAATTATATTTATCTTGTGAAGCTGCAGGAGTGTCACATGAAATCAAGCTCTGGGCTCTCCATATAGGGACAACAGTGTGCACATGCATGGACTTGGTTACTGCCATCATTCCTCCTTCCTTTTTTTTTATTTTATTTTTTTAAGCAATCACTTATCTAGGGAATTGGCAGCAGGGTAAGATGCCTCTATTTTAAGTGACTTTCATTCTTGAGGTGTTCTGAACTATAAGAGACACTTCAATTGTTCCTTGCAAGACATGCGAGAGACTGAGTTGAAAGATAAGAGTATATTTCCTCCTTCCAAGAGACAAACTTCTTGATTATTTCTTCAGGTCTTCTGAGCTGCTGGAGCAGCGTCCACAGCAGCCATAGTGTAAAGGGCATCGTGTGCAGTGAGAAGGAGATTTGGCACCCAAGGAAATGAAAAAAATATTAGCACTGCTATTATCTGTACTTACAATGGAAGTACTGTATGGCAGATAACTAACAGCTATTCGAAGTTCTCTTTTTTATCTTGCATTACATCTTCTGAACAAAACCAATATGTAGACAACTGAGGCTTGTTCTAATAACAAAATTGTTGCCTAAAATGAAATTCTTGACATCCCAATCATTCTCTGTAGCCAAATCATTTTTTTCACACAAAACATGCTTGGAGAACACTTTAATGAATGTTTTGCACTTAGTCATCTACTTCATTATAACTATATCCTTATTGTGACTTATGGTTATATTTTATTTCTTATTCTATGTCTGATTGCTAGAATTGAACATTTTGTTCATCAAATGCATTTTACTATTTAAATGTTTTTCTTATATAATTTGTTATACTCAAAAGTTTTAATATATCGTATTTTTATTTGAGGCTTAAATATTTTGTAATTTCTTCCTGATTTCCACTCTAGTTTATGAATTATTTAAAATTGATTATTTAGCTTCCAAATATTACATTTTGGCCAGCATTTTTTTAAAATTTAATTTAATTTAATTGTAGTCAGTGAACATGGACTTTATGACATTGATTTTCTTGGGAAAAATTGTTTTTTTGTGGTCTAATAAATGTATGGTGAATATTTTATATTATACTGTTTCTTTTTATTAATATGATATGACTCTCTGAATTCCTATTAATAACTTTTCCTTTGAATTATATTTTGCCCAGTGCAACTCAATTTAGTTAGTATTTGTGCAAAATAATTAACTTTGCTCTTAAAGATCTCCGTGAAAGTAAATATTATTTAATAACTTAATCAGAAGACTGAATATGCTGTGTTGAAGGCACTTTAAAGGGATAACTGTAAAAAAAAAAAAAAAAAAAAAAAAAAAGGGAGAAGTTTGATGTCCCTACAACATAGTCTTTGGGGAAAAGAAACTCCTGGTCCCTAAACTGATGGCAAAGGAGGAAAAATCCTTGGCAAGGATGATGGGAAGGCTTTTTAATAAGTGTAGCTCTAGATCTTCTTAATCAAAAAGAAAAAAAAAAGAGCATACTCACTGAATTCAGGTGAGTCAGAGTCCTTTGGGATGCTGAACACAGTTAGGAGAGAGTCTGAAAATATCTCCCTTCATATCCTCCACTTCATTTTCCAAATCCTGCTTAGAAAGCAGGTACAGCATCTGAATAATGTTCTGTTTTCAAAGCAACAGTCTGAAAGAATTGTCTACTTTTCCAGGGAAATGAAGTGTCCCCTCTTCATTTTCCCTTTGTTTCCTAGGAATAAGAAGAGGAGAAATATAAATAGATATCGGGGACAACAGAAAAGTAATTTTGACCATGAATCCTTTTGAGGTCCTTTTTTTTTTTATTTGGGTGGGGAGGGGAAGGAGGGGAGTATTGTGCAGCAAGATGAAGAGCCCAGACAATCCATCTCCACTGGAGGGAAAAATTTCACTGATAGTGCCAGGGTCCAATTGCTCCTCACTCTGATTTCTGGTCATTGATTCTTCTCCATTTTGAGTTTCTCCACAGACTATGACATGGGCACAGTCTGAAATTTCAGACTCTAATTTACTTGTTTTAAAAATTTCTTAGAGCCTTTCTTGTGCTATCATTTACACTTCAGGAGTTCTAGTAAATTAGGGACCCAAAGCCTGAGTATCTTAATGTAAGAAGATGTTTCCAAGGATTAATATTCAATCATAGTTTGAGTCTGCTAATGTAGATATCCAGGGAATGTTAAGAGAAAGATATGCCTTCTTGTTTGGTTACATGAGAATGTGTTAAGGATTTGTAAGTATTATTATTTCTTGTTTCCAAAAACAATTGTCAACTTTGTACAAGTAGACGTAGAGAAGGAAAAAAATTGGATTGTCTTGCTAGCATGTATTTCCTACAAGAAAACCCATTTTAAAATATCTGTTGCCTTCTGAGACAATTCTATATATTGTCTAGATTAAGGACTCTTTTTCACTCTTAAATTGAATTGAATGACAAGACCAATAGATCACAGAAAAGGATAGAAATAAAATATATTTCAACTTTAACTAAACTTTATGGTTTAGTTCCCCATAACAAATTCATACACAAATAAAGAAAATAGTTTGAATCATACTCACATTCAGTGCATCTAACCAATTAAATATTCCATAACTGTAGCTACAGGGGTTTAGTGTTCTCCTGGGGGAGACAAGAAATAAGCAATGTAAATATAAAGTTTTAAGAAATAGAACTTTATTTAAATATTTAAATATAAAGTTTATTATGAGTCCAAAATATTTTAAGATATTTTGTTGATCACATGTGTGTTTTCAAACATTATATTATCATACCGTTTGTCAAAGATAATCTTATGCAAAAATATAATTTATGAAAAGATACAAGTGGAACTTTATTTGTATTCCTTTATTTTCTAAATCAAGGTTCAAGAGAATTACTCTTTTTAAATAAACCTGTCAGCAATAATGATTTAATGAGCCCAGCCATTTTAAATTCATGATTATAGATTATAATTTCAGAATTTTATTAGTCTCAGCATATAGTTATGTTTTACATTTTCTTTGGCTGAATAACATTATTAAAATACTGATTCATCAGGTACATATTTTGCAGATGAAACATATTAAAATATAATACCTTGAAGTCTCAGGGCATTCTTCAAACAAATTGACACAGGGTACAATTTCTCTTTTAAAACTTTTCTTTCAAAATTGAATCACACAGATATATATTTTTACTTGCTTTGTCAGCTAAGAAGGCTAGAAGCAATGATACCCCAAGAGCAATGTGTTTCTATGGGACAGATTTTGATTTCTAATTCCTTTTTCCAATAAAAGGAATCAGGGATCCTTAGAAAAATGGCTGATTCTAGGACTGGGTAAGGAAATATACAAGATGAACCTGGAGCATCTTATAGTGCCAGAAAGTATAGGATACTAAAAAATATAAAATTCCACAGTGATTGGTATATCAAAGTTATACAAGAACAAACTGAAATAGTTCCCAATGATCAGTGAACAATTTGAGTAACAAGATAAATAAAGTAGTTTTGAATTCTAGCCCAAAGTATTAATTAAATATCCATGAATTCATACATATATATAAGTGATTGAATAAGCAAATAAATAGCAGAGAATAGACAAATCACCTATGCAGAAGAATTTTGAATAATTTGTGTTGATATTCTTCCCTCAGTCTCTCAAGGAAGGGAGCATAAATCCCCACTTCTTAAGTGATTATCTTACAAAGAGTACAGTATGGAAAGTGGAAAAAAGAATATAGAAGAAGGGGAGAGTAACTTACAGTGGAGAAAACTGACCAGTACTACTTCAATCAGGTAATCAAGGTTAATATCAACAATGATATTTTATGTTGATATGATATAGTACGAGGTGATAAAAATGACACTTGATCTCTGTGATCTCCACCCCCCGAAAAAAAACTCCCCACGCCAATATAAACATCAGAAAGACATCAAACAAATTCCAGTAGAGGAATATCCTACAATATAATTAGCCATTATTTATCAAAATTATCAAGGACATCAAAACCAAGTCTATAGAATATTAAACAAAGAGGAAAGCATTATTATGATAACAGATAACATTATAAAATACTTAGAAATAAATTTAACATAAAATATTTGAACACATAAAAAATATAAAACACTGGAATTTCATAAAAGTAGTATTGAACAAAAGTATCTCTTTAGAACATGGAAACAGCATCAATATATAAATTATCCCTAGGTTAATGTATAAACTTAATGTGATACCAATAAAAATACGATAGAGTTTTCTCTGGAGCTGGTCAAGTTGATGGAGAAATTAACACATGAAAATAGCTAGGTTTTGGTATCAGGGTGATACTGGCCTCATAAAATGAGTTTAGAAGTGTTTCCTCTTCTTGCGTTTTTTTGAAAGATTTTAAAAGAACTGCTATGAATTCTTCTCTGAAGACTTAGTAGAATTCACCTGTGAAGCCATCTGGTTCTGGGCTTTGCTTTGTTGGGGTGTTTTTGATTACTGATTCAATCTCCTTAGCTGTTATTGATCTGTTCAGGCTTTCTATTTCTTTTTTTTATTTTATTTTAAAAAAATTTTTAATTTAAATATCACAGCTTTTTATTTCTTCTTGATTCAGTGTTAGTAGATTGTATGTGTGTAGGAATGTATATGTTTCTTCTAGGGTATTCAGTTTGTTGGCATATAATTGTTCATAATAGCCCCTTATGATTATTTTTATTTTTGAGGCATCTGTTATAATGTCTACTCTTTCATTTCTGATTTTATTTGAATCTTTTCTCTTTTTTTCTTAGTTTAGCTAAGAGTTTGTCAATTTTGATTATCTTTTCAAAAAACCAACTCAGTTTTGTTGATTTTTTTCTATTTTTTTTACTCCCTATTTAATTTAGTTCTTTTCTAATCTTTATTATTCCCTTTCTTATGCTAACTTTGGTTTCATTTGTTATTCTTGTCCTAGTTCTTTAAGGTCTAAAGCTAGTTTGTTTATTTGAGATCTTTCTTCTTTTTAAAGGCAGGTGTTTATTGCTATAAACTCTCTTAGTACTACTTTTACTTATGGAATATAATAAGCTCTGGTGTACTGTGTTTTTGTTTCTTTTGTCTCAAGATACTGCTTAAATTCCTTTTTGATTTCCTCTTTGACTTAATGGTTGTTCACAAGTATATTGTTTAGTTTCTATATAATTGTGATACCAAAGGTGTGTGATCCTTTTAAGGTGCTATTGAATTCTGTTTGCTAGTATTTTATTGAGGATTTTTGCATCTGTTTATCAGGGATAGGGCCTATAGTTTTTCTATTCTGTGGTCTTTGTTGGGCTTTGGTTTCAGGGTGATGCTGGCTTCATAAAAAGAATCTGAAAGTGTTCCCTATTCTCACTAATATGTGTAATATAAAGTAGTCAAACTAATAGGAGCAGAAAAAAGAATGGTAGTTGCCAGAAGTTGGGGGAGGGGAAAAAGAGAGATGTTGGTCAGGAAGTACAAAGTTTCAGTTATTCAAGACATGTAAGTCTGGAAATACATTGTACAACACTGTGACTATGGTTAATAATACTGTATTGTACACTTGAAATTTGCTAAGAGGGTAGATCTTAAGTGTTCTCACTATACACACACACACACACACACACAGGAAGACAGTATAATAACCAAGTGAGATAAGGGATATGTTAATTATCTTGATTGTGATTATTACTTCATAATGTATACAGACATCAAATAATCAAGTTGTACATTTTAAATATATATAATTTTAAATTGTCAATTACACTTCAATAAAGATAAAAAATAGCTAGGACACCACTGGAAAGGAAGAGCTGTGAGTAGGAATGATCTTTTACAATATGTTAAACATGCTACAAAGCCTCTGCAATTAAAACATGTACTACTGGCACATGAATAAATAAATAAGTCCAGAAATAGACACAAGTACATATGCAAATATAGTATATAGTAAAAAAAATTTCAAATCACTGAGGAAAAAATGAGTTTTTAAGTAAATGATGGTAGGACAATTGGATAAATATTTTGAAAAATAAAATTAGACAATTTCCTCAAAACATACACAGAATGAACTCCAAATAAATCAGAGTTCTTATTATAAAATATAAAACTATCCAAGTACTAGAAATAAACTTGAGTGAGTTCCTCTATAATAGGAGTGTAGGGGAAGGCTTTCTAACTATATACCAAAATTCAGATACAATAAAAAAAATTATTACTTTAGACTTTATACTTACATTTATATATATTTGACCTATTGATATATACATAAGCATATATAAATATTTATATAAAAGCTTACATAAATGTTTCAATAAGTATTTTATATTTATTAAAATTTACACAAGGAAAAAAGCACATCATAAGCCAAATCAAAAGGCAAGTGACAAACTGGAAGAAAATATTTGCAACATATATAACACATATAGAGTTAATATACCCAATGTATAAAGAAATTTTAATAATTTTGAGAAAAAACAAAAATCTGATAAAAAAATGAGCAAATGATGTGAATATAACTATATGCATCTGTAGACACACATAGAATTTTAAAATACTTAAATATATGAGCAGATATTTAACTTCACTCATAAGATAACTGGAGTATTGGGCAAAATTCAAAAGCTTGACAGTATATTCTGTTAGGGCAATATTGGTGAAACTGTCAGGAAATAACCACTCTCATGTTGTTGGTAAGACTAAAATGCTACAACCACTATGGAGGGGAATTTGGCAATGTCTAAAATTCTATCTATGCATTTATCCTTTGACTCATCCATCTATATTCTGAGAATTAAGTCTGAAGATGTACCTCCAACAATACAAAAGTAGCTTTGCTCAAGGTTATTCATTAAAAATTATTTGTAATTGTAAAATATTATAAATGACTTAAATACAGGATAGGTCCAAATATAGGAGAATGATTGAATAAAATATGGTTTATACACCCAAAGAAGTACTGTTCAGCTGTGACAAAAAGTGAGAACATAAAATGATTGAATTGATTTACAAAAAAAATTGTGATATATTTTATAATATGAAATATATTAATAAGTACACGTGTGTGTATATATAGTGTTTTTTCATGTGTCTAAAAAAGAAGTAGAAATAACAAAACTTACATGAATCTGCTAATTTTTGTAAAAGACAACACAGGATCTGTGACATTGGTTACCTACGCAGTCAGGCTAGGGGAAGAAGTCTGAGATAGGGAGAGAAGCAACACTGCTCTGAGTACATATTTTGGTTACTTTTGTAAGCACATTCATATGTTAATAATTCAAAATTAAATCAATAAAGAAAGAATTCTAAAATGAAAGGCAGACAGAAGGAAAAGAACCCGACTATTATTGTAAGTAAATAATAACCACAATGAATGGGTAAACGGGAGAGCCAATTTAAATAACTATTGAACAACAATTCGACTAAATAGATTCAAGTTAAGGAACTAAAACTAAACTAAACTAAACTGTTGTAAATATATTTTACCTCTGTCCACTGAAAGGACCTAAAATTGATGATGCCTTAGTAACAGTGAGAATATCTAGCACCCAAATCTTGGTTTATAAATACTATTTCCCACTATAAGGAACCAGAGATCCTTGGAGAAATGGTTAATTCCATGCCTGGGGCAGAGACGGTCCAAGATGAGCCTAGAAGTTCTTGTTATGCCACAAAGTAAGTAGTATTTAAAAAAAAAATGATGAAGACACAGGAGAAAGATTGAAGAGGCTCCCACTGAGCAAATTTGGTTCACTTTGAAAATCAAGTAGAGTAAGTTCAATAATAAATTATACATTTTTTGATAAAACAGCAGCTAGTTAGCTGGATAGATCATATGAGTATCTCTTTCTTACAGTAGGATGTTGATTGATAAATATACAGGGAGAGTGGAGGTGGTGCGTTATTATTTTGCAATTAACATTCTAAACATTTAAGAATCATTAATGTGTATTAAATATAGGGGGCAAAGTTTGACAGATATCAGAAAATCTGCATAATTTCAAAGTGTCTACCCATACATTGCTTATTAGTTGCAAAGCAAAAATAGTAGCTATTCAGTGGAGAAACTGGAGAACATTCTGACCTTGTGATCAAAATTAACATCACCAGTAAAGAGCAGACAGACACCATGTGCCTCTAAACAGGATATCCTCTAAAGGTCACAGTATCATTTATGCAGTATTCTAGCAGCTGGGAATGCATAACTTGAATCTAATTATGAAGATATATCAGACAAAACCAAATTGAGAAACACTCTATAAAATAAGTGTCCAGTATCCTTCAAATTATCAATGTTATGAAATGTAAAGAAAAGCAAAGGAATCCTTACAAATTACAGGATATTAAATAACCGTGACTAAATGCACTATGTATTCCTAAACTAGAGCTTGTACTGTAGGGAAAAGTGCTGTAAAAATATATTATTATGATATATAGTAAAAGTAGAATATGAACTTTAAGTTAAATAAAAGCATTTTAACAATGTTAATGTTTCTGAATTTATAACAATACTGTGGTTATAAAAACAATAATCTTGTTTTTAGCTTTCTTTACTCTCCTCCTTATGTTATAGTTCTATGTATTCATCTACATGCATAGAAAACTGTCTGGGTGATGGACACACTTATAACTTTGACTCAAACTGTACAAAAGCAATTCATGTGACCAAAATGTTTATAGCCCTACAATATTCTGAAATTTAAAAAAGAAAGAAAGAAAGGAGAGAAAAAGAAAGAAAGAAAGAAAGAAAGGAAAAAAAAAGTGTTTGCAATTTAAAAAAGAAAGAAAGAAAGGAGAGAAAAAGAAAGAAAGAAAGAAAGAAAGAAAGGAAAAAAAAAGTGTTTGCAGGGAAATACCCTCAAAGGAAGGCTGGAGGACTAAATACTCTTACCAGTGAGTCCTTTCAAACTTTCAGTGAGCTAATTTCTAATGCTCCATAAATTGCACCAGGAAGAAACAAAACAGAACAAAACAAAACAGAAACCTCCTCAGTTTGTCTTATGGAACTAAAATAAATTTGACACACAGACACAAAAAGAAAACCACAAAAGCAAAAATAGTATGACTTTTCATTTCATTCATCATACATATTTTAAAGAATACAAAAGAAAAAAAAGTCTTATAATTACCCAGGTATTGACTGTATATGTTATTCTTCCTTCATTTCTGAAGTTCAAACTTTACCTCCGGTTTCATTTTCCTTCAGCCTGAAGAACTCTCTTTAGCATTTTTTTCAAAAAGCAGGACTGCCGGAAGTAAGTTTTCTTAGTTTTCCTTCATCTAAAAAGGCCTTTATTTCACCTTCATTACAGGAAAATTTTTTGCTGGATAAAGAATTCTGGGACATCAGTTTCTGTTTGTTCAGCATTTTAAAGATGTTTCACAGTCTTCTAGTCTCCACAGCTATCCCACTCATATCCCATTTTCCTTTGTATATATTGGATTGAGATATTTTTTCTTTAGCTTTGATTTTCAGTGGTTTAATTGTGATATACCTGGGCGCAGTTTCTTTGAGTTTATTCTATTTTTGTTTGATGATTATCTCAAATCTTCAAATTAGTATCTTCCACCAAATTTGGAAATTTTTCAGATATTATTTTTTCAAAACAATTTTTTCTGCACTAAAATCTTTCTCCTCTTCTTCTGAAACTCCAGTGATATGAATGATAAGCCTTTTGTTATTGTCCCACAAGTCCTTGAGACTTTGATCTTTTTTTCTAAAAGTATTTTATCTGTCTATTCCTCAAGTTAGATAATTTCTATTGATCTATCTTTAAGATTGCTGAATTTTTCCTCTGTCATCACCATTCTGCTATCAAGCTCATTTAGCAGATTTTCTACTTTAGCTAATGTATTTTTATTTCTAAAATTCCCAATGAGTTCTAGTTAGAGTTTCTATTTGTCTGCTAAGAACAATCACTCCATTCATGTTAAGCCTATTTAGTGTCTACACTTTGCCTCATGGTTAGAATAGCTGCTTTAAAGTATTTCAGTATAATTCCCACATTTGAGTCATCTCAGGGTTATCATCTTTTGATTGTATTTTCCTTTGACAATTGGTTATATTCGTAGGTCATAGTCCCTGGGGTCTTTTTATGTCATGTAATTTTGGATTGTATTTTGGATCGTATCATGAATGCATAGACTATTTTGTTATGAGAATCCAGACTCTGTTAAAATCCTCTGGAGAATGTTGATTTGTTCCTGCTGCTGCTGCTGCTGCTGTTGTTTTCTAACCAGGCAATCAACTTAGGTTCAGCTGCAAGTCCTTTCTTGCCTTTTGCCAGCAGTAATCCCATTGTCAATTGAGTTTTCAAGGCCTCTATTATAGTGTTTGGATCTGACCATGTCACTCCTGGATTTCTAGGACTTGGCAGTGGTTCTCAAAGCCTTTGCTATGCTTTTGGGGGCCTGTTGCACACATACTCAGATTGTGGGTGAGTCCAGTACTTGTGTTGGTTTAAACACATAATGATAGGATTCCTTCCCCAGTTCTATGCTCTCTAAGACTTTGCCTATAATAATCTCTGGCTACCAAGGTCCCTCTTTCCCAGGTTCTTTGTCCAGAATGATAGACTTATTTGCCTGCTGAGTTGTTATATCTGACTGGGGTTACCCTCAAGCAAAACTGTGAGAGAAAAAAGAGAAAAAAATATTGGTAATTCCACATTATACACTCTTTGGACACCAGTGACCCCTTTTCCTGGTTTATCTGGTCAGAGACACAGGTTTGACATTGGGATTTTATATACTTATGACTCTATCACCACTACTGTAGCAGCTATGCATCTCTGCAATAGGGCTGGTCCTGTAGCAGGGCTGGAAAAGAAAAAAACAAAACAAAACAAAACCCAAAAACAAAAACAAAGGATTCCCCCTGAACCCTCCATTTTTCCTGGCCCTTTGGCCAGCAAAAGGAATTTTCCCTCAAATTTTGCTGTCGCTGTCCACTGCACAGTTCCACTAATTTGAGCTACTGGGTCTTCCTTAGGTGAAGGCTGGTAAATAAAAAGAGAAAAAGCAAAACAGAAACAAAAAAAACAACTCAGGAAATATGCTGGTGCTGGTCATTCTTCAGGTTTTGACTTGCTCTTTTGTCTACCTGTTATTGTTTACTTTTTCCGAGTCCTCAGGTAGTTGATATTTGTATTCCGTTCAGGATTTATACTTGTTACTCCACCTTGGCTGGCACTAAAAGTCTCTATTCCTGTCTTAGGAAAACCATCTAAAGTATTAAATGATAAAGAGGCATATTGTATGCATTGTATACTCAAATGGTCCAAAGAAAGTAATTATATTATATACACATAGAGCTAGATATAGATACGGATAGATGGAATGTTAAAGTGTAGTAAATGTTAAAAATTCATGAATCTGGGTAAAATGTATAGAGTTCTCTGCTTTATTCTTATAATTTTTTATTAAATTTTCAATGATTTTTAAATAAAAGTTGTTTTGAAAAAGAAAAGTAACTCTGGAACATCTTCAATTTAAGAATTTTTTTAAATAAAATTGTTCAATGCATTTTATTTACAAGGCTATTTTGAAAGGTCTTGGCATCTCTTTAAAATTTGTGCCTCCCCAGGCAAAACAGAATGACAACTTTAACACGATAAATCTTCATTTTTTATAAGAGAGTCTGTTCCTAGGGCAATTCTTGCAATTTCTTTTGCATCATCAATTCAGAAACCCACTATATTGTTACAAATTAATATGATGAGGTCCTAAAAAACTGATAGAAACACTTTAGGGCACCTTTGTTATATATGTGTTAAACGTTTTGAAATTATTTTATTTTCATTGTATTCACTTGCATAAAAACTCTGTATCAAAACAAGGAAAATGGAGATGAACACAATGACTGTGCTCTATTCCAACTGAACAGTGATATCCTGCTGAATTATAAAAATGTCACAACATCTTATTCTTTAACTAAATTAATCAGTTATCCCAGGTGATAATTTTCAGTTTAGACAATGGTGAGAGCTATATTTTTTTTTGTCACATTTGCTCATAAAAACACTTGTTTCAATGTCAGTAGCATAGGATTTGGAAGATGTTTTTTCTGCCTGTCAGTATATGCTTCTTCCTTTCCTCAGAATAAACAAACACACTGTAATATCACAGAGTCTATAGAGTTTTATAGCAACATTTAACTCCAAAAAAGTAACTTAATTTTTTTGGAGTAAATTACATAACTTATTTCTTATAAAACATAAAAGTCTATGTATTATTCTAATTTCTTACATTCAAATGACTTTGGGTGGGAGCATTTGGTGATTTATGCTTTAATTCAGTCCATCTGATTGACAGTTGTTACACATTTATTTTTTTTATTTTTGTTTTTTTCCCTCTTTGATAGTGTCTTTATTTATAACACAAAACAAAAAATAATGTGTAATAAGACATAGTGGGATTTATTTATTTATTTAGGGGCAGGGTCTTGCTCTGTCACCCAGTCTGGAGTGCAATGGCATGATCATAGCTCATTGTAACCTTGAACTCCTGGGCTTAAATGATCCTCCTGTCTCAGCCTCCTGGGTAGCTGGGACTGCAGGCATGTGCCACTATGCCCAGCTAATTTTTAAAATTTGTTGTAGAAATGGGATCTTGCTACATTACC
The DNA here is from genome assembly GCA_023783475.1 of Daubentonia madagascariensis. Taxonomy (NCBI): domain Eukaryota; kingdom Metazoa; phylum Chordata; class Mammalia; order Primates; family Daubentoniidae; genus Daubentonia; species Daubentonia madagascariensis. Next base: position 25,955,490 of record JAKFHU010002080.1, on the reverse strand, counting down.
CAGGCTGGTCTCAAACTCCTGGCCTTAAGTGATCCTCCTGCCCCAGCCTCCCAAAATGCTGAGATTACAGGTCTGAGCCACCATGCCCAGCTATAGTGGGCTTTAGAGTTGAAGTCAAAAGAAAGATTTCAGCTATCACTTTATTATTTTTAATGGTATTATATTACCATTGAATTAATGATTAATGACATTTTGGTTCCATTTCTTTGTAACATAAGACATTATGATTACACATTTTAAAAGGAAAATATTTAGTAGTAGTTTTTATGTGGAGTTTTTATGTAATTTTAAAGTATATCCAAAATAAAAAGTAAAAATAAAGCATTTTGAAACTGTTTAGCTATTGTTACTTTTGAGTAAAAAAGCTAATTTGGAGAAAATACAGTATGTATCTCTGACCCCCCAAGTTTTTCACTCCATAGTTTTGTTTTTCAATCTTTTCCTACACATAAGCATGGCAGAATATCTTTGATCTCAGCCCTATTATTCCATATATTTTGCTGCTATTAATACTAATAATTTCCTAATCTGCTCTAGATGTATTTTCTTGAAACCTTGAAATCTTCCTGGACTGTCCAATTGTCAAGTCTAAAGGCTACCTGAGCCAGGGATTTGATTCTGGCTTGTGTAGCTATTTATACATCCCATATTGAATTTGCAGTCATAGCCCCATGACTATGGGTATGTCCTGGTTAATTCCCACTGTTATCCTTCAGTTGCTGACAATTCCTTCCTCAACCATTCTCTGGTTACTTCCAAGCTGTTATTATCAAACTCGAGTCCTTTGATGTCTTAGAATTTTGCTCCTGTCCATTCATGTGTAGTTCAAACATGGTATTAGGTGATTAACATTGACTATTTCACTTAAAGCAATAATACTGTCTTGGAAAATCCTCACTTTAAACCTGGAATACAGAGGGCATTCTTTATGATTTTTTTTTATACTCACAGAAAACAAGGCTATTTCTGAGATAATGTACTAGAATAAAAAGCACCACCCCAGCAGTAACTCAGTTCAGAGAGGCTTTTATTAATGGTCTGAATTTAGAATTTCAGGTTTTTTTCAAGTTCTTTTTCTTATTTACTTTAACCATCTATCCATCTTTCCATCAGCCAATAAATCAACCCATCTGTAAATTATTACTGAGTGGCAGTCATTATCCTAGATATTGTTGGGGAGAGAATACTAATAATAATAATTTACATATTCTCACTACCTTCCTAGAGCTTGGAGTTTAATTAGCATATGGATAAGCAATCAGGGAATTTAACATTGTGTGTGTGTGTGTGTGTGTGTGTGTGTGTGAGAGAGAGAGAGAAAGATAGACAGAGAGTGAGAGAAGGGTTTTGAGAGCAAAAGGAAAAGGCTCTGTGGCAATATATAGGAGAGGCAACCATCTTGAATTTGTGGATTTGGAGAAGGTTTCCTGAAAGAAGAACTATTTAGGCTGAACTCTGAAGATAGATGAAGTGACGGTTGTTATACATTTAATTGATGGTAGTGTATGTGAAGCAGTTCAGTATTGCTCCTGCCCTCATGGAATACAAATTTCATGGATAAAATGGGCAATAACAATTGACAAACAGATAAGTAGGATGATTTCAAATGGTGATAAATAGGGTTTTATAAGACATAAAAGAATGAGACCAAAGAATGGGAATGTTTCAGAAAGAGGAAACAACCAAAGATGTAAGAAAAGACTCTTTTATATTCTTGAGGAAACAATGGGAGGTCAATGAGGTTGGAGGTTAATGAATGGAGGGGGTGAGTGGTGAGAGCTCACCGTTCGAGAGTAGGCTGGAAAAGCCACGTGGGACTCTGAAAGCCATGATAAAGGGTTGGGATTTTATTCTAATGCTGAGGTAAGACATTAAAGTTGTATGTTTTAAGTATGAGATATACAATACATATTTCTCTGATTGCCAAGTAGATGATGGATTGGGTGCAACAAGAACAAAAGCAGGAAATCCAATTAGGAAGCACTTGCTAAAATTAAGACAAGATGATGTTAGCTTGCATCAGGTTGGAGCCTATGGAAATGGAAAAATGTGGATGCACTGGGAACCTATTTTTGAGGTAGAATTGGCAAGAAATTCTAATATATTAGATGTTAGGTTTTGAGAGAGAGGCATTATTCACAAATTTCTAACTTGTGTAGTTGGATAATTATGCAATCTATTGAGATGGTGAAGAATGGGGGAGAAACATTTCAGAAGAGTTTAATTAGGGATTTTATTTTGATTATCTTAAGTCTGAGATTGCCTATGCAGTATGGAAATGGAGATGGCAAGTAGAGTGGTTGGATGTACTCTCTAGCCTGAAGCTCAGAAGACAAGTCTGGGTTAAAGACCTTAGGAGTCATTAATGGGTAGAAGATAAAATTATGAGACAGTCTAAGGGGAAGAAAGAGAAGAGGGCTTGGGACCTAGTCCTAATTAAAAACACCATTTAGTGGTTGTGCAGAAAAGGAGTCAATATAGGAGAATGAAAAAAGGGCGACCGTGAGGTAGAAAGAAAATTATAAGAGGGGTTGTTACAACAAATAGCTGAGAAAGATAAATGCTTCAAGTAGGAAGAGGTAATCAATTGTGATAAGTATTACAGAAAAGTGTAGTAGTATTAGAAAAATATCTATTTTCGTATGGCAATCTAGAGGTTGCTTGAGATAAGTGACATAAACTTAACATAAATTTTGGTGGAGTGGGGCAGTGCCAGATGGCAGTAGTTTAGATAGTGAAATGTAGAGGAGGAAGAAGAGAACGTGTGCATCAGACAGATGGGTCTTTTGAGATTTGGCTAGAAAGTAAGTGGGTGGTAGCTGTAGTTTTTTTTTTTTTTTAAGATTAAGTACACAAGAATATGGTCTTACATGAATGCAAACAACTTAGTAGAGAAGGAGAGGTGAATAATGTAGAAGGGAGATAATAGAAGGGGAGAAGTTCCTGACAAGGCAGAAAAAAAATGGGATCCACAGCAAAAATGAAGGGTTAGCTCTTAACAAGAGGATTCATTCGTCAATGTAATAAAAGGGATGAAAGAATCAATAGGTGAAAATGATGATAGCTTATGATAGGTTTTTATATTTTCTGCTGGGGAGATGAGGGAGTTACTTTTTGGTAGCTTTTAATTCCTCAATAATGCATAAAATAACATCACTAGTGGGGGTGGGGGGCAAGAGAGAGAGAGAGCGAATGAGAATATTACTCAGGGCTAAGGCAAAGTCTCTGGGTTCGCTGTCAACTAATACTGGCATATCAGTGGGATTCACATATAAAAGCCCACGATGGAAGGAACTTCTAACACATGGTTAAAAAATTGGTGTTGCTGAAATATTAATCTGGCAAAGTTATGAGAAATAAATTGAATGGAGTGGAAGGAAAAGAAAGTAAAAAATTAGACTTATAAAATAATTTAGAACATGATGCCATGGACTGAAATCAGGGGCATAAATTGGGTAATAGAAGGTTGAAATAGATTTGAAAGCTCTTATGAAGGACACGCGAGCAGTGCATGTGTATTACCTGGAAATGGTAATGAAAAAACGAAAACCCAGATTTTTAAAAAATCTTATTATTTTAAGTAGGAAGACCGGATAGTAAGCTGGTACTATTGAAATAACTTCTTTAAAAAATTAACTAGGCTAATTTTTGTATGGAGAAGATAAGTTCAATTTGGAACATGTTTTATTTGAGGAACAAGAGTGAAACATGAAAGAGTGGCCAAATGTAGAGGTGAAAGATTGAAAGGCCTCTCACCAGGCATGATCATAGAAGGTATAAAATGCTCTCACGTCTCCTCCATCTTAAGACAATAGCAATAACAATAAACACTAAACATTCCTGTACCTATGTCCTATTCAAGGTAACAAATCATATCTTTTTTCCTTTTCTTCTTTAATTCATTTATTTAATTAATATTTTGTGAGTTTCTAATATTAAAAAACCCCTATGTTTAGCTTTGGGGTGTGGTCAGGGGAAGAGGATGGGGGGCATAGTGAGAGAGGTATGGTCCCTGCTCGTGGTCACAGAGCATATGGTTATCAATATGGAGATAGATTACACAAATGATTACATAAATGCTTAGATAATAATATTTGTTATAAGAGGTAATGAGAAAAAGCCCATAGTAATATGAGATCACATAATGTAAATACCTTTGTAGTCAGGGTAGTGGGAAGAGGCAAGGAAGTTGGAACCCAAAAGGTAAGGAGTTGGCTAGGATAAGAAACAGGACAGCAGGGAGTTCCATACAGAGACAATGGTATGACATGGTCAAATAAGAAAGAGGGTTTGTGTGCCTGGGGCATAGTAAACAAGGAAAAAAGTGGTGAGCTCTGAAGCAGAAGAAATAAGGGACACAAATCTACAATTTCTTTAACTTCATTTGTGCATTTACAATGTTGTGATGCCTATCTCCATTTAGATTCCTTATAGGCATCTGAACTTAACATGCATGAAGGTGAATTTATTTCTCTCTCCTCCTATATCTTGATTAACAGCATTAAAATCTATTAGTCATTCACATACACCCTAAACCCTGTATATCTTTAGGTTCTTCTTCACACTTCACAAAGAAGTTGAGTCTGCCTGTGAAATTGTTTTTCCTGTGAAATTTGTCTTTAATCAGAGAAAAGTAAATCAATCCTTCAGCTAAGTTTTTGTAACTTTGTATTTCCTATCTCCTAAGCATCTGTACTTCCAACCTCCATTGCCCAGTTATCCACTGGGCTATGAGCCATATTTCACCTTGATACTCAAAGTATATCCTACATAGTACACATGTATTAGTACCTACCAAATGATAAATGAATGACTATATTGCATGAATGGAGAAAATGTAGGATAAGAATTTGTGGGAATATTCTGAATAGAGAGAATAAAGATGTAAAGGAAAAACAGGCAGTAAAGTTGTTAGATCAGTGGTTTCCAACAATAATTACATATTAAAATAACCCAGGGAGTTGTTAAAATAAGAAACAACTGATGCCTAGACCTCATCCTAAGGAATTCCGATTTAATTGGTCTTGGTGAGGCATAGGAACAGTTACATTTGAAAATATCCTCAGATGTGTCTGTTGTACAGCCTTAGGAAGAACTATTAGGATAGATGATAGGGGATGGGATGAATGAAACCAATAGTCACTGTGAAATAAGAAGTGATTGAAGTTTCAACAAAGGAAAAAGAACTTCTTGATATAGCCAAAACATCTTACACTGTGGCCAACATACAGTTCTACAGAGAAAGCAACAAGAATTGAGGTAAAAAAAAAAAATGTTGATGTTTGTGTTTAGAAAATCATTGTTGAACTTTACCGCAGCAATTTCTCTTGTGTTTAGAGAGAAACAGATTGCAGGGAAGTGGGAAAACAAATTAGCCATAGGAGAATGAATGGTTAATAAAATATGTTTAAGAAGTTTAAATTTAAGTAATTTTAGAGAGACTGGTTGTTAGCATGATGAGTTTTTTATTTTTCTTGTGGTATATTTCTACCACATTTGAAATCATTATAGGAACTAGTGGATAGAAAGATAGATTATTTAGGGTCAAGTATCTCTGAGGAAGTGGCAAAGGATACTATTTAGGTCAGATATACAGGTTAACCTTGGAAAAAATGAAGGGAATTTGTCCTTTTTTTCTCTCAGAGAAGTGGACAAGGAAGTGACTTAGTTTAAAGAGAGAGAAGGATATTTTTTAAAACAATTGTGGAAATTTTACTGTATAATTTTATTAGTCAAGGTTATCCAGAGAAACAGAACCAATAGGATACAGATAGATAGATATTTAAAAGGAGATTTATTATGGGGATTGGCTCACTCAATAATGGAGGCTAAGAAGTCCCACAATATGCTGTCTGCAAGCTGTAGAACCAGGACAGTTGGTCGTGTAGTTCAGCCTGAGGCCAAAGGCCTAAGAACCTGGTGGGGGGAGGGGCTGCTAGTGTAAATTCCTGAGTCCAGGGGCCAAAGAACCTGGAGTTCTGATGCTCTCTGAGACGGGAGAAGATGTATGTCCCAGCTCAAGAAGAGAGAGAGAGAGAGAATTCACCTTTCTTCCACCTTTTTGTTCTATTCTGGCCACCTCTTAACAGATTGGTGAGAGTGGATGGATCTTCTTTACTCAGTCTACTGATTTAAATACTAATATTTTCTACAAAAATCTCACAGACACACTCAGAAATAATGTTTTACAAGTTATCTGGGTATTCCTTAGCCCAGTCAAGTTAAGTCATAAAAGTAACCATCATATCCTCTTTAAAAACCCAAGGAGTTCTTTGCAGAGTGTAACTACACATTTGAAATTTTAGTGGGTGTTATAATCTGCTAGTACTAAGCTGAGGAATCACTTATGTGAAAAAAAATATGACATTCTGCAGCAAAAAAATACCTAATTTTCCAGATAATTTTGACAAGTCCTCATAAGTTTTGAGCAACATTTGCATTCAAGCTGTGTTTAAAATTTCTATAACTTGGTTTAATTCATTTTCTCAGCTAAAGATGTTTGAATTCCTTTCTTTTAGAACCCTACAAGGGAGGCAAGCTTATGGGCTGGCTCCAAGACAGGAATAGGTTGAAAACAAATGAAGAGACTTTGAGATGATTGTGTAACCACCGAGAGTATGTTGGGGTCATGCTGGTCATGGATGTGTGGCTTAAAATATAGAATTATAAAAGATGTTATCTCTCCTTGATCCTCCTGATATTGAGACATCACTAAGTTTAGCTGATTTTCTTAGTCTGTTTTGTGTTGCTAACAGGAATACCTGAGGCTGATTAATTTATAAAGAAAAGAGATTTATTTGGCTGATGGTTCTGAAAGAACCATGGTACCAGTATCTTGCTTCTGGTGAGGGACTCAGGTTGCTTCTACTTATGGCGGAATGTAAAGGGGAACCAGCATGTGTAGAGAACACATGGCAAGAGAGGAAGCATGAGAGAAAGGGGAGGGGCCAGGCTGTTTTTAACAAACAGCTCTCAAGGGAACTAATAGAATGAGAACTCATTCATTCCCAAGCGAGGGCATTAATCTATACAGGGGGGATCAGCCCCATGACCCAAACACCTCCATTAGGCCCCACCTCCAACATTGGGGATCAAACTTCAACATGAGGTTTGAGGGGTCAAATATCCAAACTATAGCACTGATAAAAGATTTAAATACATTGAGATGTTGTTGACATAGGAAGATTTCCCCCTTGATTACTCTACTGTTTTATACCATTTCCATGGGATCAATATTGGTTGTCACTTAAATGCTGCATTGACTGGGTAGAGCAGTCATTTGTTTAAATATGTAAGGTTGGATATGAAAGTTTGGTATGAAGTAAATACCAGAAAAATTGAAAGTATTAAAAGAGGGAATAAATTTGCATCATTTTAGTAAATAGTGGTGAGATTTAGTGAAGATGATTGCTAATGATCTTGAATAGACAGGGGAATAAGTCTTCTAATTTTTTGCATAGCTACTTGGTAGAAATGTGCTTAGAAAAGATTTCCAAAAGAGATCCTTTTAATATGATATGGTCTGTTCACATATGCCCTATAGTGCTGTTTAATATGTTGGAGGGTGACCTCAGATCTTGTGAATACAGAACATTGGCTGGGATTTTAGATTTATTAAAAGACACAGGCATAGAGAGAACATAAAATTACTATGTGAAGCTGTGTTTGGTAAAGGATGATAGAATGTTTCATACTAATTCTGCTGTAGTAAGTAGAGAAAACATTCTCCTCTTTTCATATGTGCCAGATACCAATGGGTACCAATGAAATGACGTTGGGCACACACAATTGATATATTCTATCTAGCCCTTGAGAGTAAATTTAATATGATAGTTACTGACAGATATATACTCTGGAACCAAACCACTTAGCTTTCTATCCTGTCTCTGTCATATACCAGCTGAGTGACCTTGAAAATATTATTTCATTACTTTGGGTATAATTTTTCCCATTTTAAAATGGAGATATACTAATACTTACCATATAGCATTGTTGATGGAATTAATATATATAAATATTAGTATTCAAGTATTAATACACTAAGACCAGTGTCTGAGGGAGAGCAAGCACAAAAGGATCTTTTACTATCATTATTCAGGTGAGAAGAGGAGCAAGAATGAGCTTTATACAGTCGGCTTTAAACAGTGTCTCCTCGAGCTATAACTCTAGTGGCTTTTGCAACAGCTCCTGCATACTTTCCTTCTTGTTCTTAATTATTTTATGCTTTGATTCAAATTCCATTTAGTTCCCAGCTTGTATCTCAGTTTGTTTTTGTTTTATTATCTCAATCCATTGCCACCGGTGTCAGAATTTGCCTTGGGTTTCTGTGCCTTCTCTTTTGATCTCTGTTATGGTCCGAATGTTAGTGCCCACCCACCAATTCATACATTGAATCCTAATCCCCAACGTGATAGTATCCCAATGTATATTAGAAGGTAGGGTCTTTGGGTGGGGATTAGGTCATGAAGGCAGATCCCTCACGAATGGGATTAATGCCCTTATAAAAGAGACCCAAGAGAGCTATCTAGCCCTTCCACTATGTAAGTACTCAGCAAGAAGCCACCATCCATAATGGAAGGGACTTCACCAGACACTGAATCTGCCAGTGCCATGATCTTGGACTTCCCAGCCTCCAGAACTGTGAGAAGTAAATATTTATTGTTTATAAGCTACCAAGTTTCTGGTAGTTTTGTTATAGCAGCTTAAAACAGACTAGGACAATTCCTCATCAAGGACTTGCTTTGGATTCATCTCACATTTTCTCAATTTTCCTCACTGTGTAATGTATCCATTTCAAATGCTTGGGAGACCTGGCACTTAGCCAATCCAACAAGGAAAGCATTAATGAGAATACATGAGGGCCAAAGATTATTCCCACTTTAAGGCCACAGTGGCCTTACCAGAGCTGGAATTCCTTATTTCCTTTCTTAATAAGAGCAAAGGGCTCTAGTAAAGGGGGTTGTTGGTTTAATAAACTTGTACTGGAGGATATTTGGCTCTGATAGTGCAAACACCCCATTAGCAGGCATGTAGTCTTTTACTACTCACTGGTCAGTAGCAGGCATGGTCCTGATGTGCAGGTAAAGTATTGACAAAGCAGTCAGGCTCCATAACCAGATGGCCTGGATGCCAATATTGGCTCTTTCACAGCCCTGCTCAGTGGTCTTGGACAGGTTACTCAAGCAATCGTTTCCTCAGTTTTCTCATCTGTAAAATGGAAGATAATGCTGTTTTCCACTAAAAGCAATCCTGAGGATGAAATGAATTGGTGGAGATAAAATATAACAGGGCCTACCTTATACGTCACTTACTATTACTATTAAAGAGATACCTGCTATTATTAGTAGAATTAACTTGTTAGCCCAGCACCCCTTTCAGAGTTGGTGTGAAAAGGGTCATGGCAACCCAAAGGGTTTGTAGGCAGGGAATACACCACCACCTCAGGTACTGAAGGAAATGGTGGGAAGATGACACCAATGCCAGTAAAATGTTGACAGATAATGGTGAGTACCAGGTTGATCTTCATGATGAGGCCCCAGCAGGAGGCACCCACCTGTCATGCTCATCTCAATGAGCACATACTTCGATTTTACTACAGATGAGCCATTGCTCTGATGTTTGGCTGCAAAAGCTATCTAGACCCTGTAAAGCATGATATACAGGCAAGTCCTGACTATCTTCCAATGGAAGTCAAAGGATGGATTTGGTAAGCAGAGTTCAAATCTGGGCCCAAACCTTCTTTGTAGCTTCTGGAAAAGTGTGATATTCCTCACTGGTGGGGTGGACACTCTAGGGACTCCCACACAGAGTGGCCTGTTTCATTGTCACCACCTAGCCTGGCATTAGCCCATTCCACACCCCTTCCTCCAGGGGGGTGTGAGCACTTTCACTCTATGACATATTTTGTAGCCATTAAAATGTTTGCAAAGAGTGTATAATAACAGGGGAACTTTATGTTATATTATAAAGCCGAGTGAAAGAAAATATGAAGTTTTTAAAAAAATAATATTTTTTCTTTTTCCCTACCCACTCTGGGAAAATGTATAAACTTGCTCCTTCTCTATGTGTATATCTTCATCATCATACAGATAAGTGCATTTTAAGACACATACTACCTTTTGAAAAAGGACAAAAGGATGTTTTTGAATTAGAAATGAGTTTCTAAAAGTAAGATGGAAATTCTTACTCACTTTTCTATCTTATGTCTTAATACAATGCCTAACACATAGCAGTTATCCAATGAAAGTTCACTGAAGGAATGAATAGATGAACAAAAATCTTTGCCACTAAGGTTTATTTTTAAAAAAGAGCCAAGATATGGAATCAATGAAAATGTCCATCAATAGATGAATGGATAAGGAAAATGTGGTATATATACACAATGAAATACTATGCAGCCATAAAAAAGAAAAATTCTGTCATTTGTGACCATATGGATGAATGTGGAGGACATCATGCTAATGAAATAAGCCAGGCTCAGAAAGACACATCCCACACGATCTCACTCATGTGGGATCTAAAAGAACAGATCTCATAGAAGTAGAGAGTAGAATGGTAATTACCAAAGGCTGGGGGGTTTAGAAGGGAGAGTGGCCAAAGGATACATAATTACAGTTATATAGGAAGAACAAATTTCAAGAGATCTATTGTACATCAGGGTGACTACAGTTAATGATGTACTATATTTTTGAAAAAGGTAAAGACAGTAGATATTAAGTGTTCTACCCACAAAAATGATAACCATGTAATGTATTTGTTAATTAGCTGGCTTTAATGATTCCACAATGTCTACATACTTCAAAACATCATGATGTTCATGATAAAAACATGCAATGTTATCTGTCAACCTAAAAAATTTTAAAAATAAATTAAGCTACAATTTCATATTTTGGATATTTTGAACATCTTTCTTAGAGGAATGGAGATATCTTCTTTGGTTTTCTTTAGTCCTAAAGTGGTCAGTTAGTTTGTTTTTATAAGCCCACATAAATTAGACTAAGTAACATCATTATTTCTGTGAGAAATGTTATTACTTTTCAGAATCATGGGCCTCATTGTCATTACATCACCAATCTACACACATTAAGCTCCTTAAGCCTAACTTGGAAATTGATGTTTCCACTCCCCAATCATTTCTGTTGCCTGTCTGTCGCACTCTTGATGAGGCTGTATTACCTCAGACACTGTTATCAGATGTGCTCTCCCCAGAGCTTTGTAGCAAAAGGCTATTACTTTCCCATCCTAGGATCAAATGTCTCTTTATATGCAGCCTTGAAAATCACTGCCTGTCTGGGTACTGTATTACATTGTCTGTGCAATTCTAATTTGTCCTCAGTTTTCAGCCATTTGTCTCTGTTGGTGATATTGATTTCTAGAGCAATTCTGCTCATTGATTTCAGACTATTTTCCTGAGGTCTATTCTTGTTTGTTCTCTTCGGTGTTTATGTAGAACTTCAGAAGTTAGCATATACACGCTTTAGGATAAGTCTCACAACATCTTTGAAGTAGTTTTTGGCATTTCACAAATAGATGTGAACAAGTCACAGGAAGTTACAACAAACTTCTATGAAATGAGTAAATTTTTGGTGCAAACAAGATAGGAAAATGTGCCAGAGAAGCTGGGATGGAAATGGTGATTACAAAATTCTCTTTTGCTTCTTTATGGGCCCTTGGAAATGTCAATTGACATTCTTAAATCTCAGTTTACAAATATGTAATGATGGAGAAAGATGGAGAAGGTAAAAAAAAAAAGGTTTTCTTTTTCTCTTATCTACCACATATCTTGCAGAATTGTTGTAAGGATCAGTTGAAATATTGACTATAAATATTTCACAATGCTTTCACAAAGATGAGTTTATTTTGGCATAAATAAGCAGTGATTATATTTAATATAATTTAATTCAAATGTTGACAAGAAGAGTTAATGAAATAATCACTAATGCTGACTGCTTGTTGAAGTTTTGTTTTTGTTTTGTTTTTACAGTTTTCCAATTGTCCTCGTGTCAGAATCACCTGCATGTTCAGTAAAAATCAATGAGATTCACTGATTCAAATCAAGTTATCTTTTATATGTGTTCTACCTCCTAAAAATTAAAAATATCTATGAAGATTTAGAAGACTAAATCTGACTGGCCTAGTTTGAATGTCAGCTCCACTAGCTATGTGCCCTTGGAAGAGTTATTCAATTTCCAGTGCCAGTTCCCTCAACTAGAACATGGGGGCAATGTCCCATCATCTATTTGAGGATAAATGAGAAGGCAGGCCAAGCCCTGAAAGCAGTACCTGGCACATATTTAGTCTCAATAAATATGTGCTATTACTAATTTTTCTTTTAGATACATTTGACTATGAGTATTCTGGTGCTTATCCATCTATCACTAAAAATATGGCTGCTGGTTCCTTTCCTTCATTATGTGCCAAGCTTGTATAATAGATGCTAGGGGTACAGAGATGGATGAAATTGATTTTGTTCACACACTAGCTAGAACTGGAACTTGTTCACTGGTTCCCCTCACCGTACCTTGTACATAGTCCGTACTCAATAGTTTTTTAATTAAATGAGTTAATGTGTCATAGTGCTTTTGGCCCAGCAGTGGAGATGATTATGTAAACAATTTTGCAAAGTGCATTGTAATGAGCATTATAATTTAGGAGTCTACTATCTCAATTTAATTTCATTGTATCATACTATTCTGTTGTTGTTTAGTTGAATTTAATTTTCTTTCCTTTTTCCTTATTTTTCCCTTATGGCATCATTGTTATTGGTTCTTAGGCTTTTCCAACATTTGCAGTGTCTCTTAATGTCGTATCATGTAAAAATTTCGTTAACTTGGTGTTTATTCCCTTTGCGTGATGTTGAATAAAAACAATTTTATACAACAGTTACTAACATCCACCTTCATTCTGTGGCTGCCCTTCCTAGCCTGTTAAACACTGAAGTTTATCATTTGCTTTGATCTCTGGCCTTTGAGCAAGTGTGAATTTTCACAACTATACTTTTATCAAAGGCAATTTTGTAAGCATATTTTCTAAGAATATACTTAGGGAGAAATTTATGAGATGTGCCTCTGTGTGTGTGTGTGTGTGTGTGTGTGTGTGTGTGTAAAAGAGAGAGAGACAGAGCGAAAGAAATTCAAAGTAAATCTGAATTGAGTGGTATGACTTATGTTTAATATCAATCGTGATAAAATGATCTCAAAGTGAACTATTTTCAAAAGCAGAATATACATTAGATCATGAATGAAGAACTTCAGTCTCACATAAAATAACATTAGCTAATGTCTTTTGAGTATTACAGATTGTCAGGTATTGCTCTAAGTGTTTTTATAAATTAAATAAACATTTTAATGAGATCATTCTAGAATTTTCTTTTATTTACAGATGAAGACTCTGGGGTACACATAAGTTAAGTAACATGTGCAAAGTCACAGAGCTGGTAAACACATGGCAGAACTGAGATTCCAATCCCTACACATGGGCTCCTCAGCTTATATACTTCTCTACTAGGATTTTTAGCTTTTATAGTTTGTCTGCCTAGAGTCCATTCCTCCTGTTTCTGTTAAGAGCACCTTCATTTAGCTCTGGGCACCATCCTAGACCCACTGATAAGAGACTCGGTAGGGCTGTCCATCAAGTTTCCTGATCTCTCTTTACAGAGAGATTTGTGCAAAACCCAAGAGCAATCACAATCTTTCTTTGTAACATTTTTATTTTAATTGGAGGAACACAAAGACTAAAAATGATTAGAGTTCATTCACCCCTAGGGCAGCAACCTGAGCAGACTCTTCATTAGTTCCTGCTTTTTAAGTCTCTGGAGCATCTATGGATTTTGAACTTCCAAAGACTGGTTTTTATAATTTCCTTCAATTCTCTGAGGTTCTGGAGTAAGCCCATGGATTATGATCATACGGGTTATGCGCTGCCCAACTGCAGAAGGGACCAGTCTCAAGCAAAGGCAGCCTTGTCTCTCACATCCTATCAACACACTCCTTTTAGTCAAAATTCATCATTGTTAATATGTATCGCTTGCAATTAAAGAACCCTAATCAATCTTTCAGGACACAGAGGCTGTTAGGGACTGAAGTGTATTCTTACAAAATAGGAAGCCTCAACCCCCAGTATGATTGTATTTGCACACAGGGCCTTTAGAGAGGTAATTAAGGTTAAATGAGGTCATGAGGTTGGGGTTCTAGTTTAATAGGACTGGTGTCCTTATAAGAGGAGGAAGAGACACAAAAGTCCTCTCTCTGCATACACAGAGAGGAAAGGCCATATTAGGATAGAACAAGAAGGTGGTTATATAAAGCCAGGAAAAGAGGCCTCGACAGAAACCAATCCTGATAGCACTTTGATCTTGGAATTCTAGCCTCCACAATTGTGAGAAAGTAAATTTCTGTTGTTTAAGCCACCTAGTATATGGTATTTTGTTATGGCAGTTCTAGCAACCGACAACTGTCGGTACCATGAAGTGAGGTGCTACTGTTAACAAATACCTAAAAATGTGGAAAGTGGCTTTGGAACTAGGTGATGGCTAGAGGCTGGAAAAGTTTTTGAGATGAATGCTAGAAAAAGCCTAGAGTGTTTTGAAGGGATTTTTGGTAGAAATATGAATGTTAAGGGTGATTCTGGTGAATCATTTCAGATTCTCAGATGGAAGTGAAGAACATGCTGTCAAAAACTGGAGGAAAGGCAATCCTTCTCATAAAGTGGCAAAGAACTTGGATGAACTGTGTTCTAGTATTTGGGGGAATGTAGGACTTGTGTCTAGAAGTGTTGATGATGTGGTCTGACATCTTAGTGCTTATGGTAAAATGCTAAAGGAGAGAGATAAATTGAAAGAATTGTTAAGCAAAAAGTAACCCAAACTTGAAGATTTGGAAAATTCTCAGCCTATCTATATTGCAAAAAAATGCAAAAATGTGTTTTGGAGAGAACACCAAGGGTGTGGTTGGACAATCACTCCATAAGGAGATTACCCATGGAGTTAATCAGCCATCTCAGCAGAAGCAGAAATAGAGATGGGGTTATGCCAGCCCTGACACTGCTAATTTGAACCAAAGGGAAGAGAAAAAGGATAAAATAAAGACTTTCAAATTTCTGGGTTTCTATAAGAAAGGGCAATAGAGCTGTTGAGCTCCAAACATTCTTTATCCTTCAAGAAAAGAGTGACCCCTAAGGCAACCGAGAGATCATTGGAGCTGCCACTCTCACCACAGGCCCAGGGGGCAAGGCTGTTTCCTTCTATTTCATAGGGTGGGACCTCCTTATTGGATTTAGCTTGTGGGATATACCTGCCCAGTGCCTCAGGAACCTGCCCCAGAACTGAGGGGGCAGGACCATGGCTGAGGGCCCCAGGAGGGATGCTGCCACCCTAAGGGCCTGAAGGGAAGAGCATCAAGACAAAACAGATTATTCTTGAAATTTAAGATCTAATGGGATTTGCCCTTCTAGATCTTGGACTTGCTTGGGACCTGCCACCACTTTCTTCTTTCCGATTTATTCGCTTTGGAATGAGAATGTTTATCCCAGGCCTGTCCTACTATTGTATTTTAGAAGCACATAATTTGTCTAGTTTCACAGGTTCACAGCTAAAAAAGAATTTTGCCTCAGGATGAATCATACCTAAAATCTCACACACACCTGATTTAGATGATATTTAAATGAGACTTTGGACTTGGTCTTAAATGCTTGAATTAGTTAAGACTTTTGGGACTGTTGGGATGGGGTGAATATATTTTGCATATGAGAAGGATATAAATTAAGGCAGGCAGAGAACAGAATGCTATGGACTGAATTGTGCCCCCCACAACTTATATATTGAAGCCCTAACCCCCAACGTGACGATATTTGGAGAAAGGGATTCAGGAAGGTAATAAAGGTTCAATGAGGACATGAGGCTAGTTCCTTAATCCTGTAGGACTGGTGTTCTTATAAGAAGAGACATCTCAGGCATGTCTCTCTCTGTCTCTCTCTCTCTTTCCCTCTCTCTTTCTGCCCCCTCTCACCCCCCTTCCCTCTCCCTCTCTCTCTCCACACACACACAGGAAAGGCCATATGAGGACACAGTGAGAAGGTGGTTGTATACAAGCCAGTAGGAGAAGATTCACCAGAAACTAATAGTGATATTACCTTAATCTTGGACTTCTAGCCTCCAGATCTGTGAGAAAATGAATATCTTTTGTTTAAGCCTCCCCATTCTGTGGTGTTTAGTTATGGCAGCCCTAGCAAACTAATACAATGACCTTGAGCTCTTTCACGTTTTGGGGTGATAAAGCAGTGCCCCCTGCTCTGGCTGTCCAGAGGCTAATATCTAATGTGAAAGGCTATTTTGATTATTCCTCCCAGAGTCTGTCATTGTGTGTTAAGCGGCATGCTAAGCAATGAGGAGTCAATGGTGAACAAGGTGGACCCGATTCCTTTCCTCATGGATGTGGTTTAAAGTACATAATATTTACTTCATGCCCAGCTCCTTTCCTTTCTTAAAATATATGTTAAAATGGTAACTTATCAGAGGTCTTTCCTGGCCACCGACCCCAAGAAAACATGTCCTAACCATGAGCTCTCCCAATCCTGCCTTGGTATTTGCCTTCTATAACATAGCTCAGTTGATATATTATGTATTCATTTTCTAACCTTCTTGTCTTCTGTTCCTCCACTAGAATGTAATCTCCATGAGTCCATGGTCCTGGTTTTTCTACTACTGCATCTTTTTCAGTTAGATAGTACCAGGCATCTGAAGACACTCAACATATTTTTACTAATTTGAATTAATTAGAGGGTGAATAAATAAAATACATAGCAAAGTGAAACTCTTAATTAAATCAACTTTTTAACTTCTCTCTGTATGCTTTCCCATCATATGAATTGCTTCTCTCTTCCTTGGTGTGTTTGTTTTCAGCACCAATTTTCTCCTCTGCTTTTTAACTCTGTCCTTACCTCTGTCTCTCTTTTTTTCTGTTATCTCTAAACCTGCCTCGTCTGCTCACTCTTTTTTTTAGTTACCATTTTCATAACTTATCATAAGATAAATTATATAGTATATTTTGAATTACGTAAGTAGTGTATGCATTCTTGTTAATTACAAAGCTGATGAAGTTATTTAGTTAAAATTCTATCTGAAAGAAAAGGGTGAGCAAAGTTATATTTGATCTGCATCCTAATTGACTAGTGATTTATGAATTAAAAAATGTTTCTCAGTCCTATAAAAACCCTAGTGTTTCATTCCAAAGCCACTGATATTCCCACTTATATGGATTTTTTTTAAAAAATTAGATTTAGTTGCCAATATTAAAAATTGTTTAATGCCATACTTTAAAAACCCTAAAAATCTAGGGTTTTTGGCTCTTCTTGAGAAATCATATCCTAAAGAGGCTCCTATTGCTGGCTAATTAGCAGCTCCCCTGTGTGCCCCAGAGATTTTCCCTTCCCCTCACCCATCACTCTTTATCCGATTCCCTGCAGCTGGCTGCATTTGTCCATTTGCATCTTATGGTTGACCTCTAGAGATATTTAGCATCATAACCCCAATCTGCACAAAGGAATAAAGGAATATTTCCTGTAGGAGAAATATATATATATATTTATATTATAGTATAAATATATATATATTTCTACT
This sequence comes from Daubentonia madagascariensis, assembly GCA_023783475.1. Classification (NCBI taxonomy): domain Eukaryota; kingdom Metazoa; phylum Chordata; class Mammalia; order Primates; family Daubentoniidae; genus Daubentonia; species Daubentonia madagascariensis. The sequence continues at coordinate 25,937,876 of JAKFHU010002080.1, read as the reverse complement.
ATATACATAGTCTACTTAAATAAAGCTACTGCATTCAGTTAAACCTTTCTGGAATGTCTTCATGGGGTAAGACGGACTTTAAATGGGAAATATGTTGGACAAGTATTATAGTTAATTCCATGTCAAGTCTATGGTTTTATTTATGACTTGCCTCCCTTCTATCCTGGCTACAGCAAAGGTCAAAGTCAAAGAATCCCTGGCTAAGACATCAATGCTTCTTTATGATATGTACCCAGTATTATCAGTACTCATAAAGGATTCTCATCAAAAATCTTAATCTTACAGCTAATTCTGCTCTTTCTTCCCACCCAAGTTCTAAGAGCTAGGATCTTGCATTGTTTCTGTTGCCAAGACCCCAGCCTTGCAGCTCCATTTAAGTAATACGCCTTTCTCTTCCTGGCCTTCTGCCTTGGTGTCCCACCTGCTCTTACCAATTATTGTAGGGACTACATTCTTGCCTTTGAACTCACATACATATAGTTTGTATACTCTCCCTTGATAGGAATTTAGGAATCCTTAGTTCTGTATGTTTTTTTAACAAATTGAGAAATAGACACATAGTGCCAAATGAAAGCAAAGCACAGCATCAGTCCTATTTCTAGCAAAACTGAATTGGAGACCGTGGCTATCATTTTATTGAAAAGGAGTTTCCTTCAGGTAGCTTGAGATTGCCACTTGCTAAGAATGGCTTTAGACTGGAGATCTAAGTCTCCAATTAGAATAGGGAAGGATTATTGAAAGAAAGTCATTCCTTTTTGCTATTTAGGCTTGTACATAAACCAGGCTGGTATGCCTGATAGGAATAAAGCTCCCTATCGATTAGATACGAAGATGAGATATCAGGAAATCTGTTGTATATGAAGGTAGGTTAACTCTTTGAAGTATGATGGCTTCAATGTAATTAGGATTTAATGTAAGGAAAAGTTGAAAGGAGAGGATTTTAATACTGCCCTCTTTTGGGGGTAAAGTGATCATCCAAAATTAGTAATATAAGGATAAGAGAATGTTCCCTCTGACATCCATAACAATCTTTGGTGTCAGCATACTTACAGTGTTTGTTTTACAGATGAGGAAACTGAGACTTAGGGATGTTAAGTGAATTGCAGGAGGGCATATGCCTATTAAGTGGAGAATCAGAACTTGAATTTGGCCTCTAATGCTTGTTGATAGACTACCTTGAACAGGAACACCTGCCTGCTTGGCATTCCGTCTACACCACCCGGGTTCCTACCTCATTCTAGTTTGTAGTTCTATTCTGTAGGCTCTTCCCTGTCATTCAGTGTATACACACTGACAAGTAAACCTTTTTTATGGCTATTTCAATGAAGTAATCTGCTTTGGATAAAATATGGGAAAATAGCAAGAAAAATGAAGGGAATAAGATAAATGTTTTTGTTTAACTTTTTAGAGTCCAGAATGAGAATAATATTCTTTCATTAAAGTCTTTATATGTTTATTCTGGGGAGTAGCACCACGCAGAGAATGTGGACTGTACTTTATTAACAAGAGAAGCAGATGTCCTGGTACAGAGAAATTAATTTATTTGTTCATTCAGAGCAAAGACACATTTGTAGACAATAAAAGATTTGATTTATTTTACTACTTGTGAATATACCCCACTTGTAATCTGTAAGCAGATTTAATCTGTGGCTTTTAGGAAGATCTGTGATAGATCTGCATGATAAGAAATAATGTAGTGAGGTTAAATTTGGAGGAAAAGTTTTAAACCTAGAATGTAAATCTCCTGAGTGATTTTTGTCCATCCTATTCACAGCTGTAACCCCAGCATTTAGAACATTCTAGACACAATAAATATTTGTTGAATGAATGAGTAAAATTTTGTAAGAATATTAAGTCATAGGGAGTTGGGGCATAAGTAGCTCACTAGAGTATAGAGATGAATATCAGTACTATGATAGGATGTTGCTGTTCAGAATTTATTTCATGTTTGGTGTAATTCAGTTAGCCCTGAGTACATCTCTGAATTAGCTAAGGTTTGCATTTGGCCCCCAATGCAGTTGAGCCCCTTGGAGATACCCTCTTCTCACTCACTTTATGTGTCCATTTCCCTTATGGTCCTTCCTTTCATTTTCACTTTATGGTTCCCAAATCTAAAATATGCTTTGAGGGAAACATCTCTAATTAATATCAAGTGATGCATATGCACCCTGATTTTTTAAATTTTTGATAGGGATGAACATATAAACTCAATACAAGAGAAAAAAGAGAGAAAGAAAAATAAGTCATAAGTCCTCTGGTTGAATTTCATGCAGTGACATCAAGTATGGAACTTACTGATGATGCCATCAGATAGTTTCTGGCCCCTTTGTCATTGCAGTACAAGCAGAGCCTGTTCAATCTGCACCAGTTGTGGAGCTGAGTTTGTGATCACTCAAACACATTTATTAATATTATTCTAAAATGTTTAGTGTTATTTAGGGTGCCTTTCTGGTTAATAAGAGCTACTCAACTCAATATGATTGTGTTTTGTACTAAAAGGAATATTTATCAAATGCAGCTGCTTCAGTTACAGGTTTATTAAGGTTTGAGGGAGAATCTTGAGAAAGAAGAGAATAAAGAGTCATCAGGATGTCAAATTTCTTCACTTTATAATGTTATAAATCTCTCTAATAAGATGGACAGATTCATCACACTGGGGTAGCAGTAGAGGCATTCATACAAAGACTCAAGCCACAGAGCAGAGGGAACATAAATTGATTATGTATCTAACAAATGTGCTCATGAATCTAACTCCTTCAGAGATTTATAAACACTAGTGCATAACCTAGGAAAAAGAGGAATCATTGTTTTAAATATGAGCCTTGTATTCACTCATGGCAGGAAGGAAACTAAAAGTTTATGAAGAAATAATAGAAATGACAATATGTTCCTTATGTTATTTGATTTACTCTAATATCAGACTGTGCAATTTCCAAATTGCCAAATGAAGACTATGGAAGCAATATGAAGATTCCCTCTGGTAATTGTCATTTCATGTGTGAGACTTTAATTTTTTTAAGTCAATAGCCAGTGGATCTATCAAAAGAAACCGCATTCTTGCCTTCTGTGATACAAATAATAACAGCAGACTTCTAGGAGGTGCTCAATAAATATTAACTTGTGACAAGAATCAACAACTTTTCCCAACCCCTCTGTATTGTCTCTATTTAATTTCATATTTGAACATCAACTCTACTACTACTCATAATAAATAAGTATATAAATTAATTAATTAATGGTACAAGTCCCTTTAAAAGTTTTCACTGCTTTCATATTTTCAGTTTTTCTGATTATATGAAGATTATGTTGAAGTATCCTGCATCAGGAATGTGGAACAGCAGTGAGTCTTTTTTATTATTGAATTGTATTTTTTAATTATTGTTTATTTGGGGAAGAGAATGAAAGAAAATAATTTGTTCAGGACTAACGTTGTTCTATTAAGCAGTTAGTGAAAGTGTTCTATTCCTTGCTAAGGCACGTGCATTACACTGCAGACTGGAGGGAGAATTCTATACTAGACTTCGCCATGGTCCCTGTCTCCAAGTTAGAGGTAGCTCTGGAGCAGAAGCATAATCCTGATGTTTATCGCAGTATATGCCAGATTGAGGCTTTGAGGATGCGCCCTCTCCTGTGTTGGTGAGGTCCTGAGGACCTCCACACTCTGGCTCCTCCAGAAAGAACTGCTTGCATTGGCTGTGGGACTTGCTTTCATAACATTTTATGGTGACCGATTCCTAGATTGCTTTCAGTTATCTCGAGCAGGTGGACATTCATATCACTTAATCGGAGAATGAACAAAGCAAAAATGACAAGAAATACAAATTAAGGGAATTAGGAACTTTCTCATTCACATAAGAACTACTAACGGAGATGAAGGTGGTGGTGTTTTGTGGAGAATGATGCTAGAACAGGAGTAAGACCACTTTGGTTCAGATTCTGCCTGTGCCACCAATTAGCACTGGGTCAGGCAAGTTAGTCCAGCCTCTCTAAGCCTCACCTTCCCTATAATGACTCCTGCTTCAAAAGTTTGAGTTGTAAACTTCAAGTGAGATAATATATGCAAAGCCCTAATACATGTTAAAAGCTCATATTAATATTGTAATGTTTTGTTGTTTTTCATGAAGACCAGCTTAACCACTGGCTGCTCAGTAAATTCTCACCTATCTAGGTATAATTCTTGCCAATTTCTAATAAATGTGTCTTTTAATTACCAAAAGATATTGAAAGTTTTGAATCTCACAAATAGCCCAAAATATGGCTTTCATTATGCTCATTGACATTATACTATGCACAAAATCCATCTAAAATTTTGTGGGTGCATCTAGTTGTTACATAAACTCTGAACAAAGGAGAAATGTGAATAATTCATCTTCTTCCCCCTCAGAGACTTTTAGAGTCTTCAAAAAGATTCTTTGGCAAGTCAGAGTACAGTCTGCGGTTTCTCATTTTCCTGAAGAAATGACTAAGTTCTATGTTTTTAATTGTTCTTTGAGACCTTAGCTTCTCTATTGAGAGGATGAAAGACAAGTACAGCGTGTGAGCCACACTTTCTTCATTCACAAGCACAGTGCAGAGAGGAAGGAAATGGCCTTGAATACTTCACAGGCTCAGCAGCTCTGATGCTCCGGAAAGGCAGTGTGCTTCTAGAAGGCTTCTAATGTGCCCTGTTAGCAAGATCTGGGAGAATGGCACTTTCCTTGGGCTGTATTTAAAGTTACAAAGAATGGAAAAGGTATTGGCTTTTCAAAATGCAGCAGAGGCATTGTGTCTATTCCTTGTCTAAAGTTTGATTTAGCTGGTTGGAAAAAAAAAAAGAAAAGAAAGAGAAAGAAAGAAGCAAACTTATTTTAGGGGTGTGATGTTTCCTTTCCATTTTTTAAGATCACTGAGAACTCTATAACTATCCTCACACGAAATCTAATGCTTTGTTCCTGTCCCTCTGTCTTCTTGCTGCCACGCCACCGATCCTCGCCCCCACTTAGAGAACACATCTGCAAAAATCCTTACTTTTTCACTTCCCTGTTTTTTCATGCTGTTCACCCCATTTGGAATTCCCTCTCTATTTCTCTCCACCTATTGTTTTTTAAAGATCTAAGTTCTTCCCAAACCTACCCTAAACAGTGTAAACCCAAACGAGCTCTTCTTTGTCTGTAAACTGATACTTGAGTTACCTGCACGTGTCATTTGGCAGTTAATCATGTACTGCCCTAAGGGACAAGTCTGAGATTGTTGTTTTGCAGTGCTATTCAATTTACCATACAGTGAAACCTTGTCTTCCACTCCAGTTTGTAGGTTTCAGGGTGCCATTCTGCCTTATACAAGTAAGTTTCTTCCCATCTGTTTTTGAAATGAATGTTTGTTACTTAATTTAGTTTGAGATTTGTTTTTATTAATTTCATTTTTATTTTCTACTTGTCAAAGAGTCAAGAAGGATAAGAAACATACTCTGATTTGTTGCTTAATTGGCTCATAAACTGTCCATATAAAAGTTGATGTCCCCTGAAATCCTGGCACCCTTGGGAGCCAGACAAGTCACTTTTTGCTTTATCTTTAATCTTGCATTGACTCATGTGCTCAGAGCACATGTCTGTGTCTCTTTTCAATAAAGATATTATGTTTACACTAAAACTATTAATAATAATGAGATGTTAGAGAATCAGAAGAAATCATGAATGTCAAGTTAATTAACTAATAAGGGTTTGGGATAATAAAAACATAATTGGGGCTGTAGGGTTTCAATCAATATAATTAATTCATTGATTTGAAAGAGACTGGTCCGTGTTAATATATCTCAAAATAGGTCTTGCTAAAAGCATTTTCTTTGGCTATATAGATAAGTCTTATAACACTTTGCGGAAGGAGATATGATTACAGCATTGAGCCCTGTAATTATTAAGTAGACAAATATCTGGAGCCTACCAGTTCACCCATCCCTTCAAAACAGCATGGAAGGAGTCAGGATGTGGCCCACAACCTGGCAGTGCTCCAGGTAAGATTGTCTCTCTCGCTTCAACACCAGGAGTGAGTGCTGCATGATCCAAGGAAGCCCCTCTCTCCACCTTCCCCTTCCCCTGTCAAAAGAAAACTCTGATATCCTAACCATCACTAACCGCCTTGAGCCAAAAGGTCTAATTTCATGCCCTTATTTCCTGTTTACATCAGTATACAAGATGTGCAGAACTCTCAGGCCATCTCTCCCCTCAGAGGGATTCTCCTCCCAAGGTAGCTCAATGGACAGTGAGGTCATAATTCATCATCAACCTCCCTGCCCCTTCTCTCTGTAATATTTGTCCATAGCACTTATCACCAGCTGAAATAGCATATGTTTTACTAATTATCTGTCTCCCCTGACTTGAGTATATGCTCTATGAGGTCAAGTTTATGTGTGCATGTGTGTGTGAATGTCTGTTTCTGTATCTCTAGTGTTTAGAATAGTGTCAGCTCATTGTAGGCACTAAATGGACACTTGTCGAATGAATGCAGGAATGCATTCAGGGAAGTCTTCCTTGTGAGTCTGTCTGCAAAGGGGGCCGGGGATCTGCTGGGGCTGGCCTTGCTTAGTGGTTCCTGAAGCCATTCTCCTCAACCTCAGCTGCTTATTTGTAGCTACCACTTGGCCACTTTTTTTTTAAAATATCTGGGAATGTTTCAGAAGCCCAAACTTCAAGGGCTTTATGCAAAGAGATAATCTAAAAGGTGAACAAACTTTAATGCCCACAGATGATGACTGAAATAACAAGCCATTCGTTCATTCATGTGTTTATCCAACCATTCCTCTATTCAACAAATTTTCATCAGCCACATATTATGGGCTGGAAAATGTGTTGTATGTTGAGGCTGTAATGGTAAGCAAACTCACCAGTCCTTGTTCTCATGAAGAAGTTACAGCTTAGTGGAAATGATCAAAATTTCCAGTATCAATGCAATGACTGTAGGTTAGATTGGGTAAGATTACTTGTATTATATTTTATATACTGGTGACAAAAAAATCATGTATTAGCATATCATTATCCTTGTCTCCCTCTCTAACCACCCAACCTCACCTCCACCCTAGACCTTTTCATCATTGTATTTCTATGCCTGCAATACCGTACATTCCCTCAATTCATTTACTAAATGAGATTCTTTTTCTCCTTTTGAGTAATGAACCACTATCTGCACACATCTATCATAAATATACCACATTGTTTTGTAATTATTTGCTTATTCGTTAGTCTTCTTCATTTTAGTGCAACATATTCAAAATAAAATATGTTTCTTATTAATTAATTATTGAATCTCTGAATTCAAAAATCACTGAAAACACTCTGATGCATGGAATGATGCAGGTATGTGAACTAATGCATGAATAAATGAATAAATAAATGAATGATGGAATTTTAGCACTCTACTAAATGATGGACAAACCCTGAAATTAGATATGGTCACTCTTCAAGAATTTTAATCATGTGCAATAAGTATACATTTAATCTATGAAGTAAACTTTTCTCTTCCTAGTTTTCTTGTAATTTCTGTGTTTATTTGTACATGAGAAATTTGAGCTTCTTTGTCTCGGAGGTTGATGCCTCTAATTTGTGATAGTGAGAGAGAAAATGCACTGAATATCTGAAATGCTGCAATATAACCTCTTAATAGACTTCAAATCTCTATTTCTGCATATTAACTCAATTTCCATACAGCCCATTAGAATTTGCATTAGAAGTAATATTATAGAGATAGTGTTATTATAATTATGATGGATCCTCTTTATGTTTACCAAATTATTTTTGTTGGGATTTCTATTTTGTTTGGTTTAGGATACATTCAATCACACAATTTAAGAAATGTTTACTGAAGGTTTAATATATAACTGTCACTGTGCTGGGGCCATAGTGAGAAAATATACCAGGCAGACAAATTTCACGAGAGAAAATACCTATTTCAGAAACTTCCTATTTAATATCCCATAGCCTGACTGTCATAATCTTCACTATCTTTTTTTCCCCACAAAACTGCCTTCAGCAGGTGAGTTGATCATCACCATTCACATTGGCCAACATGTCTTTATATGGTATGTAATGTAGTTAGCTCTGAACTATAAAAATGCACCTTATTGCTTTACTTTAATTTACCAGCTCATCATGTTTACAATCTTTTTAATGGAAAATATCAAACATAAAATATAGAAAGAATAGATAGAGTAGCATGGTGAATTCCCAGGAACCAATAACTCTGCTTCAATAATTATCAACTCTGAGCTAATCTTGTTTGATCTATAGCTCCATCAATTTATCTTCCTCCTCACCTATAACATATACGTTATTTTGAAGTAAACATATAGTTAATCCTTAAGTATTTGCATATATATCTAAAATATTTGAATTAAACATATGAATTCACCCTTAAATATTTACATATATCTCTAAAATATAAGTACTGGATTACTATTTTAACAAAATCACAAAACAAATGTCATCTTAAAATTTTAACAATAATTTTAAAAATTTCAGTGTTCATGTTTTCAATTGCTACATAACATCATTATTTTTCTCTTCGTTTGAAACAGGATGCAAATAAGTTACACATATTGAAATTGGTTAATATAACCTTTAATTTAATTTTATATTATAGGCCCATTCTCCTGTAATTTTTTCCTTTGCAATATATTGTTAAAGAAACCCTGTTATTTGTTCTCTAGAGTGTTTAAAAGTTTGGATTTTGCTGATTGCATTTCCATAGCATCATATTGCATGTTCTTGCATTCTACGTATTTCTTATAAATTGGTGGTTAGATCTAAAGTACTAAGAGGATTTAGATTCAACGTTGTGCCCCCAAAATTTTCAAAACTGGTGGTTTGATCTTCTATCATGTGACAAATAATGTTTGCTTATATTTATTTTTGTGATGTCGGCAACTGTTGAGGCTTAGTTTCTAAATCAATTAATTTATTAATAGCTATAAAAATGATATTCTAAAACCAACTTTGCTTCATTTATTACCTGAAATATTTCTATAAAAAGAATAGTTTCTTCCTTTGCTATCTTTACCAAGTGATACACTTAACATAGGGAAATCAGCATAAATGTTTAATTCCTTTGCTTTATTTTCCAGTTTTCAAACTAATGAGTTAGTTCATTAACATCTGCCAACAATAACTTTTTTCATTTTTTCATAATATATGACAAATTAATATGTCTAAACATATTTGGTATTTCAATGCATTGCAATTGTTATTATCATTACTACTCAAAGTGTCCCAACTTTGGCCAATGGGAAATGCTTCAAATTGTCCGAATCCTTTAGATAGAACCCTACTAGACTGTTGTATGCCTTACTGTTTAGTATGACAAGTGCATCTAGCATATTTTATACCTTAACTATGTAATTACCCACTACTACAAAGAATGCTTGTTTCTTTTAGTGGGAAATGATATTCAAAAACCTAATCTACACACTAAAGGTATTCATTGCTATTAGCTCTTTACTATTTCCAGGACTCTTCAGTGGACAGAGGAAGGGAAATTGAATGCTCATTTTCTTAAAATACAAAAGAATGTTTTTACTTTCAATTAAAATGTAACCTTCAGAGCTTTTACTTGATGTCCTAGTCCATTCATGCTGCTAAATACCTTAGATTGGGTGATTTATTGTTCACAGTTTTGGAGACTGGAAATTTCAAGATCAAGGTGTTAGCAGTGTCTGTGTCTGGTGAAAGCCCATTCCTATTCCTTAAAATGGAGTCTTTTTACTATTTCCTCACAAGATGGGAGAGCTAGCCCTTTAGGAGTTGATTAGGTCATGAGGGTGCCAGCAGATTCAGTGTCTAGTGAGTGCTTGCTCTCTGTTTCAAAGATGATGCCTCCTAGTTGTGTCCTCACATGGTAGAAGGGGCAAAAGCTAATAAGCTCTCTCAAGCCTCTTTTATAAGGGCACCAATTCCATTCATGAGAGCTCCACTCTCATGACCTAATCACATTTGAAAGGTTCCATCCTTCAAATGATCACTTTAGGAATTAAGTGTCAACATATAAATTTTGGGGGGACAAATTTTCAAATCACAGCACTTAATTTGTTCTATTTTACATCTGTTTCTTCTTTCTCCCACAAGAATCCTGGAAACCACTCTGGGAATGATGGAATTTGAAATTGCATGCTCATTACTTTACCCCTATTATGTACAATGTATGCATCCCTAGAGATAATCATTAGAACAAATGTTAGGCTTTATGTTCTCATTTTTAATATTAGCATATATGCACCTATATGAGACATATATGCCTATATTAATATATGCACATTTGCATATACATACATGTGTATATTTACTTTTCTCCTTTCTCAGATAAATATTATGTAAGTACTTTTCCCCTATGTATTCTACTTTATTTACCATTTCTCTAATTATTTTTCTTTTTTTAACAAACAATTGTGTCTTTGTTTCAATAGTTACCTTTATGGTAGTACCCTTCTAGTACTCATAGTTTCCTCATTGATGGTTATTATCTATTGGTTCACTTTGATGATCCATATTAAATTTAACTAGTAACTTGTTTTTTTCCTATCTCCTATCTCTCCTCCTTGTAATCTAGTATCATTTTAGATGTGGTCCTTTGGTTTTTGGCTTTTTTCTTTTAGTTGCTCTTTTTTTTTTTTTTTTTTTTGAGATTCAGATAGATTAAAGAACCATGCAGCTTTCATGTCTGTCTTCCCAGTTAATATACTAATATATAACTTACATTATCTCTATTGAAGGAAATTATTGGAAATTTACTGTTTAGGAGGAAAATAAATCAAATTCATTATTTTATTTTCGTTCTTTCATATTTCCAACTCAAAGGAAAGTAATTTATAAATATGTTATATTCAGAATAGAAAATAAACTAGCCTGTAGATTCTTGATGGCCAAAGAGTAAATGTTCATCAGACTTGAACCTTAACATTATAAATTTCTAGGTAATTACTGTTCTCCTAAATGTTAAAATGCTGTGAGAAGTTTTACAATTCTGGTATATGTCAAATGTATTCCAGGTTATTTTGTTTTTATTTCTTTATTTTAAAAAGTTAATCTCATAATTAACAAAAAGCAATTATAAAGTACTTTATAAGTCATGAGAGTTATAGACATACTGAATAATAACTGTGAACTTTGTATGCCTTTTATAGTTTGTAAAGTTTTACATTGAATGAAAAAAAATTACTCTAGAAAATGATGGATCGCTCCACTTTGTTGAGTTCAATAACTGTGCATTAGGTTGAGGAGTCTCTCAGGAGGAAATATAAAACAAAGGAATTCAAGATAATTGCAATGGGGCTACAGCTTGTGTATTTTTTTGTTTTCATCAAGTCCCTTCGGTAATCAAGCATATCTTTTCCTTTGGGTAACCCCCTGTCAAGATCTTTGAATTTTAGACTCAGCATTTGCGCTGTGGAAGAGATCCATGCAAAAAGTCTCCTCTACTTCTGTTGAATTCTGGCATTGCATTTGTACTCTGGCCTGAATCACAATCATTTGCTTTCAGCACTGTGATTCCCTTATTAGAAAAACTAAAAAGAGAAAAGCCAATTTTTGGTGGCAAACACACAAAATGACTCTTCTTTTCAAAATGAGAGATTATTCTCTTCAAACTGTTTAGCTTTATCATGAACAGCAGGTAAAAGAGAGTAAAAAATATCTGTAAAGGTAAAGAATATATATTTTCCTTTGTGTAGTTTTACTCTCTATGTATGCTGTTTGAAGAGTGTTTTGTGCTGTGTATGTGAGTCATTGATTAGGGCAAAATTTATGCAGTGAAAGTTTGCCTTTACCTCCATCTCTGCTTTGGTCTCTGTCTTACAAAGTTGGAAAAGGGAAAAAGAATCCCATATTGCAAGACATTTTCTATAACACCTGATTGTTTGCACTCACAATTTGGTTTCTACTTCCTTCCCCAAATGCCACCAAAGAAGCATTTTAGCTCAAATGGAAGATTATTTACACCTTGAATGTGTATCCTGTAAGGCTTCATTTCTGAACAGAGATTTGTGTTGCTGGTATCCTGGTCTGCCACTGAGAGGGAGCCAGATTCTTCAGGACTCCTGCATTTCTGGTGCCATGCCAGAATCAGGAGGGATTAGAGCCCCTGGGGTTTAGATCTTTTCTGAGCCTTAGCAGTCAGCAAAAAGGCACAAGCTCCTTGCCTCCTGCTGGGCTGGTTAAAGTAAGAATTTCCTAGACCCTGCACTCTGTGCCTTTTGGTGATAATTTCCCTTTTATAAAGGCTGACATAATGACATTGCCACCTACTCACAATGCAGTGAAAATGAAGGTGATGTTTCCAAGGAACAACACACTCTGCAGCTGGGAAATTCAGCAGTGGTAGAGAAATACAGCGCCAGCTCAGAGCAAGCTGATGCGCACTGATAAAAAGCACCCAGACCTCAGTGACTTGCTCCTGGGCGTGCCCTTGGGAGACTTGAGTAATTATTTTTTATCTCCTCTTACATCATTGCCATTTTCTGCCCCCCAACACCCAGTTTCAGCTGATCACCACAGCTTACTGCTCCAGCTACACTGGCTCCCTTTTGTTGACTTCATCACATCAAGCTCCCTTCCTGCATCAGGTCTTTACTAGCTTTCCTCTCTTCCTAGAATGTTCTGCCTCAGATCAGCCATGGTCAATCAGTTCTTGCAGAGGTTTTCTCTCCATATCAAAGGTAGCCCTATTAACTCCCTAACACACCACATTATAGTATTTTGTCAAACCACCTTCAGTGGTATTGTTTATTTATTGGTTTAATTATTTTGTAAACTGAGCCCTCTTTCCCCACACCAAAAAATTAGAATATATGCTATATTAAGGGAAAGTCTTTGTCTTGTACACTTTTGTCTCTCCAGTGCCTAAATAAGTAAGCATTCAGTAAATATTTGTTGAATAAATGACCATTCACATTTTCTGTCTTTTGGAAAAGTAAATCTCTAGTCTGGAGAGGTATTTTAAATCAAGAACATTTGATTTTTCTTGTATATAACTTTTATACCAAGTACTAAACTGCTATCCAAAATGTGAATGTACTCTTGCAAAAATCAAAATTCTGATAAAGGCCTAAGGAGTCATAAATGGTCAGTGGATGAATCCATATTGACAATGTGGTTTGCCTTTAGATGACTCATCAATTTGCTCAAATGACTCTGATGACATAGTCTACACTCCCTCCATTATAAGCTAGAAAAGAATATAATTGATTTAGTGGTGTTGGGAAATTTTTGCTCCTAAGGTGGTGATTTTAAGTGTTGATTTTTTTTTAAATCTAAGTTACATGTGCATTATATGTCCTTTTGTGTATTTCAAAGTAAAAGAGAAAAGAATAACACAGAGATTTACAGTTTGGTAAATATAGATTAAAAAGACCCATTTGCCTTTATGAAGCTTTCAGCTTAGCACAGTGGTACAGCCCTGAAGAGGAAGAAACCCTGGGACAATCTTGTTCTGTCTTTTTCAGATGTAATCCATCCTATTTTGTGACTTCCTAGACTTGATTATCACACTATTGGCTAAATTGTTAGAGGCATCTAGATCACCCTTAGCTCTCCTATGTAAAGGGTATTATTATGTTGATATAAATGTTGGTCTGAAGTTTGAATCGGCATAATGGAGTTATTGGTTGGGGCAATTTAAACAAGTGAACCAAATTACCAGCTGTTTGCACCTGAGTGACTGATAGGGATTCCATTTGTACTCAGTTCGACTCATAAAAAATGCACATTTTAAGACTCCTTTTTTGTGTGGCTCTACAAAGCACTCTCTATTTTGCAGCTATGCCCACTGCAGTTAGTGCTGGAATACATGATCATATATGGTGATGGAAGAAGCCGATGTAGCATCATATTGAAACCACAGGCTGCTGGGTGGTTCCCCTCCTTTTGAGTGTACTAACTATAATGAAAATGTGGGAGATGCCTTCCACTAGAGACCCACTTTCTTTTTCTGAGCCAAGGGTTTTGGGGAAATGATAACAAAGTCAACTCAGGTATTTTGCTTAAAAGTGTAAGTACGTGTTTTGCTCTTGTCATTTGAAAAAGATGAAAGTGTTTGTTTGTTTTTTTTAAAGATTAGATACAAATATGCAACTAGATCTATGGCCTGGTCATAACTGATACATATAATTGTACTCTACATTTTCTTGCTTCCCATCTAAGTTATCTATTTGGATAACCCAATTTCACAATTGATTGAGAACAAAACAAACTACATGTTAGACTGGTCTTTAATTTTGGAAGACATAAACTTTACCTTTTAAATATTAATTTTTTTCTTAGACAAAAGTTTAGTGAGTTCAATTATGACAAATTATTTGTCAAGAATTGTGATGTGGCAATTAACACAGTATCTAAATTCTGAACAGTTTTCAGGAAAACAGGTTTTCCAGAGCCTTTTTCAAGATCATGATTTTTGAAATCAGAGACTTTGTTTCAAATTCTGGCTAAACTACATGATGGCTGTATGAATGTAGGCAAATTACTCAAACTACTTAATTTTCCCTGTCTCTGCTTTAAGATAGCAGTGATTATACCTACTTGATAATGTTGTTTTGAGATTAAAATGAAAAAAGAATTATGCAAAGCTTCTACCACAGGGCGATAAATAGAAGTTGTTATTGTTACCAGAGCTTTAAAACTGGATTGAGTTACTGGATCCTAGTTGAGGAGATCTCTTGAAGCCACAATATAATGAGTGATTATTGTTAGAACTTTATTGTCAAGTAAAATAACTTGACAATAGACAGCAGTAAAGATTTGCATGCTCACAAAGGAGAGAAAAACTACAAGACTGCTGAGAATTTTCAGCTTTAAATCTGTGTCTATACCTGTCTATATCTAGACAGGTAGAAAGGTTAGGACCTTTCTATTTGCCCTGCATTTAGTCATTGAGAAACATAGTAAAACATTATTAGTTTAAGTAGAGATGTCTATTTGCCTTTGGGGCTTAGGATCAGGTAAGTTTCTATGTCAATAATTGTGTCTGGCTGGACTTTGATCATCTATACTCAGGTATAGTACATTGATCCCATTGGTTAATGTGAGAGAAATTTATGATTTTCCTAGTTGATTCTATTTCAGAGGCTGAGAAGGGATGGCAAGGAAACAGAGAGCTTGAGGCATGGATTGATTAGGTCTGTGGACAAGGAAAGTGAATTTCACTGGTGAAGTGAAACCATCAATGGAAGAACTCCTTGGAGTGGAAAGACCCAGACAGACAGAACAATTGGTGATACGGGATGACACAAAGGCCGTTTGCTTATTTCAAAAGTTAGATTTGTGTTTTCTCTAAGAATATTTTCTCACCCTATTCTCAGATGTCAATTTGATCTGATTTGAAGTTTGAGGAAGTTATTAAGAGAACAAAGGAGGCAGATTTGTTCTTGATCACAGCTGAATCTCCAGTGCCTGGAATAGTGCCAGGCACCTGATAGGCATTCAGTAAATATTTGTTGAATAAACTAATAAATAATTGCTATGCTTAAGACATGGTTTTATTTTCCTACTGAAAGGCATATTTAACTTGAAACTCTTCAAGATTCCTGTGTTGTTTTGGGGAAGGGGGGTCAACTTATGTGAAGAGGTCCATCTGGCTTAAAGCACGTAATCTATTTCAGGTTCCTGAGAAGACCTCTGAAAAATGTATCATTTTAAAATCAAAACATATGAAACTGTTGCTACTTTAGAAATTAAAAAGCACAAGTCAGGTTTAAGAAAAATCTGAAATCAAGAATGACTTGTTTAAAATAATGTCTGTTCTTTGAGTCTGTGGCTTTCAGTATAGAAGCAAATTTGGCACTTTGTCTTGAGTCTATGATAAGTCAGTGTGCACATCACAAACCACAGTGATAGAGTGAAAAAGGCACTTTTAAAACTGAGATAAACCCAAAACACATGGTAACTCTGTGTAGTTCTAGTCCCTCAAATAAATTAAGCTTTGAAACTCACTTGTAAGTTACAGATTGACTTCCTAAATAAACCACCTGTATCCCTGACTTTCACAATGCTGATGTCTAAGATATAGGATAACCTTTACAGTATAATACATACTTGAAGAAAATTGCTAATTTTCCACCATAAACTGACTAATGGTAAGATAATCTTTGAGATTTTATAGTTATTTTTCTTTAGTTTCTTCCCTTCCTCTCTCCCTCCATTTCTTTCTTTCTTTGGAGATCAACTTCTAAAGAAAATGGGTAACAATTGTTGAACTGTTGGATTAAGAATTCTCATGCCAAGCTTGTGGAAATATGAGCTGGTACAAATCATATTTCTTTCAGAAATTGATTTTTTTGGAAATCAATCTGGAAATATTTAATAGAATTAATAGAATAGAATTAAGAATGCATATCTTCACTGTCACTATGGGTAGCACTCCTTGACATATAAACCAATTAATTTACAAACAGATTATAAGGGACATAAACCAAGATGTTTATTCTGGTTGTGTTCAGGGTACTGGAGAGCTGGAGACAAACCAGGTGTACTTCACTTGAGGAAGTAATAAGTTAAATGTGACCACTGCATACTATAATATGCTCTGCAGCAGCTACAATCAACACAAGGACACTCTAAATATGCCAGTGAAACAGGAAACAGAATTCAACTTATAGCATAGTACTATTCAAAACAAAACAGTGCACTTATCTTATAAAGACATATGCATTATTTCTATCAAGCTACCCAGGTGGGTTCTCATAGGTATAGCGGTAAGGGGAAATAGGGATTAGCAACCAGGGTGAGGAAATAATAAAATAAAAGAGTAGCGGAAACTTGCAAGGACTGGGGATGATAACATGTTGTGAAATGAAGAGTATAACAACCCTCAATATCTGAATGCCACCCCTTCCCCTACCACACTCATACTGAACCTCCACTCTGTGTCAACTCAAGTAGTTTAATGTGTTAGTGAGAGAATCATTTCTTTCAGGTACTCTCTCTTTCCTCTCTCTCACCATGGAGAAAATAAATTTTGAGCTTGATCTTCTATAAATACTGTGCATTCTCTCTTTGTCTTCTCCAAAGAAATAACTAAGAAATATTTCCTGTCACATGCCTGAGCTCTTGCAATTCAACTGAAGTGATATGAGGGGTCCTAGTTGGAAGAACCTCTGGAGTTTGGCTAAGAGAGACTTTAATTCTTTTCCTGGCTGGAATAATTTTATTGCTCAATTCCATTCCTATGTTAAAGGAGCCATTATATTGACCTCTCAGCCAACATTTATCTATCAGTATTATTATCTTCATATGACTTCATGAGGACAAAGTCTGTCTGACTTTGTTTTCGTTGATTACAGCCAGGTTCTTTCTGGCATAAAACTAATGATTCCTACTACTTTACAGTAAAAATAGAAGGCTCCCAACTCTGCCAACCATTAAAAATCCATGTGGGCTTTTTGGATTTGGATGTGCAATAGCACTCCATTATTTATATGTTCATTTATCTTTCATTGACATGAAATTAAGTATAAGGGCATTTTTGCATAGGCACTGTCCTGAAATAGGTAACTATTTCTGATCTCTATTAATGCTGTCTTAATTGTTTCTAATTGATGTATTTTGAGAAGCAGATTCAGAATATTCAATTAACCTTAACAGGAGATGGTAGTCCTTAATCCAAAGTGTCATACTCTGCTTTGAATTCCAATGAAGGAAAAAAGGAAAAGAAAACTTATCTCTCTTACCTTTTATATCTTAATGCAAGTGCATGCCTCCATATTTTCCTGTCAATAGAAAAGAGAAAGCCAGGAATTTGAATATAAGTTGTTAGCAAATAAACCTTCATAAAATTTAGTGCAATATGAGTCCTGGCTTCTTTTCTTACTTTGTAAGTTAGAGGAATGATTACTTGATTAAGCTCAAAGATTTGTATCCAAGCTCTAAGACAAACTAGATGAATTTCCTTGAAGAAGAAACAACTTTCTGAGCCCAAGTTTCCTTAATCATAAACTAAATATAATTTTCCATATTTGTTTGAAAAATTAAATGAGATAATGCGTAAAATGTTTGTTTACCATATATAGCAAGCACATGGCAAATGTGTGCAGTACAATACATAGTAAGATATTTAAAATTTTTTCCTTTCCCTTAGAGTCTTAATGTGCATATTAGTTTGCCATTTTAAAGAGTTTATGGCATATGACAGGTATATGAGGAGAATAAGAAAAGAAAGGTTAATTAATAATAATTTTTGGAAGATGACACTTTAAATAAGAGAATATTTTCAAAGTTTGCTCTTATTGATAAGCCAATATTTGTAGAATATGGCAATATTATCCAATCTCCATTAATGGAATCCTAGAAGACTCCTTTCAATTTCTTTGATTCTTAGTGGCTGATTTGTACCACTTTTGTTTGTAAGATCACACCATAATGACAATATCTCAGAACTTACATCAACCTGCTCGTAAATAGTATCCTTTATGCCAGTAAATTGTTAAACAGCATGAAATTATTTCCACTGAGTTTTGATTTTGTTTAAAACAACCATTATCTGGAAATTAGATATTTACTGATAAACTAGAAAAATGTTTGTATTATGCAAGAATGATTTGTAAATATGGAGAAAAATGAAGCATACTGCAGCAGGTGAGAAGAACAGAGCCAACACATGCACATTTGCAAATAAATATATATTGGGACATGATTTTCAATAAAAACGTGCATATGAATATTTACAATTAGGGAAAACCTGCTCTGGAATTATAAACCGGTTAATTGCCATAATGGTCATTCATATAAAATGAATAACATTAGGAAAGCTGTTTTGCTTCCTGGATATCAATGAGATATTTTTATATAATGAGCTTTCTAACAGAAGGGGAAATTTCTTGGTAGTTTTTGGCTGATGTGGTGAACATTTACTTATTTTTAATTGAAGTACCTTGAAAAGGGCCACTTTTCTTTTATCACTTTCATTCAGGAATCTGTTCTAGTGTTTAGAATTCCCAAAACTTGATGTTTATTTCACTGTAATCTATTCTGTTAGAGGTCTAGGAATATGTTGAATAATTATCTATTAATTACATCAGTAGCATTGGCCATCATAATAACTTCATTCATATAGCTGGGGTCTTTAGGTGGCTATGTTGGGAAATAATTATCCATGGGTCTCTTTTGTTTCTACATGTCTTGACAGTAAAATCATTGACTGCTCTTTGTTCTAGATGATCTTTTCAAGGATTTTTGTAGAGCAAACCACCTTGGAAGATAGAGAGTGTACACCCAGGCTACTATGCATTATTCCATGTGACTTGAGGGTCAAAAGGAACTGATGTAACCAGTAAGCTCATGTTGCTTGCTGTGTTGTGAGTTATAAAGTCTTTTGTCTCTGACCAAGGAGTCTCATTTTCTAGCAGCATCCATGAAACTGAAGGAGGCTAACTTGTTAGCTTGCAAGTATGATAATATCATAGACCCTTCACAGTTCTCGACAGACCATAAAGGAGATACACCGTGATGGGAAAGTGAAGAAAGACAAAGAGATAAATCTAGAATGTGGAGTACTCTATGGGTTGCCCTGGATACAGAAATGTGTAGACAGTGAGGGATGTTGGAACCTCAAGGGCAAGTATTGGAAGAAGAGAGGGTAATTCCAGAAAGGAATGGAGGGAGTTTGTTAGAGAAAATGACTCATTTCACTTCTAAGTTAACAATCTAATGACTTTTAATTTCTTAGCATGAGGAGACAGTAGGACTCACGTTTAGGCTCAATGACCCTAGAACATGAAAAGGGAAAGTTCTATTGCTAGTTTATGTCTCTGGAGAGAGAAGAAGTAACTTGTGCTAGAATAGGAGAACATTTTTTAAATGAGGAGACTAGTAAAGTAATACCATCAAAGAAAACAATGAAGTCTGCGTCTAAGCTGAAGTTCCAAGTGAATAAATGTTAATAAAAATGATTGGGCATTCTCAGCATCCTCCTCCTCCTTCCACTCCAGTCCATTTTCCATACAGCAGCTAGAGTGATTCCTCTAAAATTCAAGTCAGATCCTGCCAGTCTCAAAATTCTTCCAATGCATTCCCAAAGGTCTCAAAACTAAACCTAAATTTGCTTGCCATTACTTACAAGGCCCTCCATTACCTGGTCCCTTACTATCTCTCTCTGACCTCATCTGTGATCATTCTACCACCTGCTGCCTCCTCTCCAGGCCCTCTGACCACCTTGCTAGTCATCAGACATGCCAACATTTCTCTCATCTTGGGGACTTGCACTTGCTGTTTCCTCTTCCTGGGCCACTTTCCCCCTATAGATCCCTCTGGTTTGCTTACTCCTATCTTCTAGGTTTCTTGTTTAATTGTAACTTTTAAGAAAGGCCTTCCTGACTGCCATCTGTAAAATAAAACTTATTCCCCAGCTGTCACTCTCTATACCAATTTTTATTATTTTTTTTATCATACTTAACACCACACAATGTATGTACCCATTTACATATAATACATAAATGCACACACACATATTCACTTCTAGGTTACTTCCTTTGACATGTATATGAGCATCTAAAAACCTGCTTTGTAAGTGCATTTATCAGTAAGAAATTGATCTTTATGTCCTTACAGTTTTGTGAAAAGGAGATTATCTTTTAACAAAACATCTGATACTTGACAGATAGAGTGACCAATAAAATTTACTAGTCAAAGGAGTCTAGAGAACAGGAGTCTTAAGAACAAAAGGCACAGTTAATAATCCCTTTAGGATAGAGATAAAATTGGACTGTCCTAAGCAAACCAGCATGCATGGTCATCCTAGTGATAAGTGACGTTGGTGGGAAATTCAGAGAAGAAGCTTCTTCCTGCACCTGGATTGCCTCACTCTACCGATGCTTTATGCTTCCTTTTATGCTTCAAGACTCACCTCCTACTTCACTTCCTCTGTGAAATCTTTGAGGATACTGTTATGTACTTAAAGCCCAGCAGAGGCAGTCAGTATTGTCTCTTTCTCAGACATTTTTTACATATCTGAATTCAGTTGTGACCCCTCATGGCCTAGTGCAGTGCCTAACTCCCATTAGATACTCAATAAATCTCCATTGAATGAATTAATTCATGACTTGAGGCTAGCTTCTGACAGGAATGTGCATATCCATCTGGGCATGAGGCTTGAGTTGGATTCTAGACCACAAGTACCATTAACAGGTCCATAGAGAGTTTAACAGATATAAAAGTCCTGATCTTTATATCTGAGGGAATGATGCCCTATACCACAAAATTCCAAGGGAAAGCTTTTTTTTTCTTTCATGACTGTTTTATTATTATTATTATTTATATATATATATATTTTTTTTTTTTTTGCCAACTTCACATTCTTTCCAAAAGGCAAGAAGCCAACTGCCCATCTCTCTATCTCCAGCAGCCAGTTGAGCTGCCTATTTTACTGTCCTCTGGAGCCTGACAATTAACCACTGCTAGAAACCCTCTGGTCAGGCCTGTAGGAACTGTTTTAATGCCATTACTTCTTCAATTTTCCCTGCTAAGGAAGTCTTCACAGTTCAATAACTGAATACCAATTCGAGCACAATCTTTCCACAGGTTTTTCTTAAATCTGCAACATTTCAGCTTTTGGGCATTGGAAATCCAACACAAAGAGGCTTTTTCTTTTTTCTTTTCTTATTTTGTTTTGGGGAGTTTTTATTTTTTTCATTTTTTCTTAATTGCAACCTCATTAATTATGCAGGAGTCATGTCTTTTGCTAGTAAAAGGAAAATCCGTCACAAAAGAAATCAGTATACAACAATTTTTTGGGGGGGAGAGGACAATTAAAAAACAGAGAAAGTAATTTTTCTTCCAAGAATATTAAAGACACTGTGAGAATAGAAACCATAGTCTTATTATTTGCCCACCATAGAACATACATGTGTGTTGTATAGATACTAGGTGTTAAATACTTAGAGTTGAAATGTCTAATATGGTAACCTCTCACCCAGGTGGCTAGTTCAAATTGAGATGTATTTTAAGTGTTAAATACACACTGATTCCAAAGGTAAAATATATAAAAAAAAATGAAACCTATCTTATTAATACTTTTCATATTGATTACATGGTGAAACAATAATATTTTGGATATAGTGGGTTAAATAAAATACACTTTTAAGAGGAATGTCACTTATTTCTTTTTATTTCTTTAATGTGGCTACTAGAGAATGTACAATTACATATGTAGTTTCCATATTTCTGGTGGACAGCACTGACTTAGACATTAAAAACAATCAACAATTAATAAAAATGGCAATGATAAATATGCAATTCCTCCTGCCTACTTATTACTATACCCGTTGATGTCCCTCTTTTTTGGTGTAGTATAAAGAGAATATGCTTTTGTTTCATGCCCATTTTCCCGAGTTCTAGTGCTGCTTTTGTACTTTATTGTTCTGTTGCGTTGGCCAAGTGGCTTAACCTCATGAGCTCTTATTTTCTCATCTTTAAAAACTGGCAGTATCAATACCTACCAATAAGGTATATTTTGAAAGTATTTAATTCATAGTGTTACAAGTATTTTGTCTTATTTTCTCTTTAGAAAGCAGTATTATTTTACTTCTCAATGATGTTTTGCATGTTTAAATATTTGATTAGACATTTTGGCTGAAAGGAAATTTATAATATCTTTAGAAGCAGAAATGCATGACTAACTTCATCATTTGGTAGAAAACAGATTCGGAATAATAGAGAATCTGTAGAGAAGAAGGCAAAAAAGTGGAGTACGTATGCAACAAACCTGCCAAAGTACATATGCCCAATTAAAACTGTATATATTGAGGCAGTCACTCTGTTTTTATTTTCATGATATGTAGTAACTACCTGTATATTTTATGCAAATTTCCTTCATGTGATGATTTTCAGATAATTTTGTGAAGTTGATGTATTCTGATTTACAAATCCTTCCCGAAATACCATATGTACTAGGGACTCACTCACCCTGGATTCATATTTAGATTTTTAATTAAGAAAGAATTCTATCTAACATACTTCCTAAACATTCTGTGGCTTGCTTATAGACAATGACTATTCCTAGGAAGTCCCTGGATTTAAAACCTCTTTCACCTCACCTGCAACCAGGGATGTTCCATCCAGTCTGGCCCGGCCTGCAAACCTATGGGGTGCACTTGCCTTTCAATTAGGAAATATGCTTTTTTCTTTTGGTGATTTCTTCAGTGCCTTGACCCATAGTAAAAACATATTTCCACGGCCATGTAGCCCTGCCATATAACACACACAAAGCCCTAGAGTCAGATAGGCAAACTCTCAAATATGTCTCAGCTCAAGTAACATTTCTGATTGTCAGCTAGTGGGTATCTATCTATAGGCCATGAGTAGCCTCTCTACCTGAGGCTCATGTATGGCTGAAAACTTTCAGGATTTGACCAGGAAGAAAGGAAAATCAATACTTATTTTTATGTCATTTCTTCTTTCTTTTTTTCCAAGGAGTCTTGAATAGTCTTTATTGCCATCCTATTTCTCTTTTCAGTTTACCCTCTGATTAACCTCTCTTTGCCATTTGCATTCCATACTAAATCTATGATATAGGCCTCAATTTGCTCATTGTTCTTGTTATTTTTACAACTTTTATTTTGAGACTGTGATCAAGTCAGTTGTCTTTCATATAATACGTCATTTATTATCAACCTCTAATAATGTACACCAGTGGTTCCCACCCTTGAGCATGCATCAAAATCACCTGGAGGTTTTCCAAAACTCAGAGTTTCTGATTTAGTAGGTCTGGGGCGGAACGTGAGAATTTGCATTTCTAACAAGTTTCAAGGTGATGCTGATGCTCTTTGTCCAGGGACCACACTTTGTGAACTGCTGGCTTAAGCAATGCTATTTGAGGCCATCATCATAACAACTACTTTGAAATGATGCAACTGCCGTCACTGATTTCTACCTGGGCTTCTGGATATTGCATTGCAAGTAAGATGCCCAGTGTTGGGAGTTTGAAGGTTTGACTAGTCCGGTGGCATAGTGTAAGGTCAGTGTCCCATTTGGTCTCTAAGCAATAGTAGTGAGGCCTGGTAGATTAGTTGGGGAGTATTTTTTTAATGCTTTGAAGTGAGAAACACTTGGCTACTGCAAAGGTGTTTTATTCTATCTTTATTTCCAGGTGTCTGCTGTGTGCTTTCTAATTAAATTTGAGAATCTGTAGTATACTGCTTAGAACTGCAAGGATTCATCATATTTGGACCAATTTTTAAAAATTCAGATAGCCTGCCTTTTACCTATTTTTTTATTTAACATAAAAGAAAGAAGTAGGAGAAATACTAGGCTGTGTCGTTTTTCACAACTTCAGCTCTTCAGGAACATCACCCCTTTCCAGTTAAAAAGCGTCTGGGCTCAGTACCACAGCCCTCAGGATCTTATTTCTCTCTCTTTTCTCCTTCTCTTTGCTGTATGTATGTTTCTATGGTGACTCAGTTTTCAATTACTTAGCATTTTATTGTTATTTCAGCAGAAATATAGATGAGGCTTTAGAATTACGCCTTCTAACCCCTAAACTGTTACATGCCATAACGCACATTAGTGCCCCCCGAACCACTAACTAATGAAAGAAAACTGAGCTACTTCTTGCATTTATAATACAAAAGGAAATATAGTATATGAAAAACCATGAAGGAATGTATTTTTCTAATATGTTCTGGAAGTGTGTGTTTGGGGTTTTTCTTTCTTTCCTTTTTCTTTTCTTTTCTATTTTTCATTATTTAGTTTAGAATAGAATCTACCAGCTGATTGCTTGATCAATTTTACTGACTGGGGGCAGTAAGGTAGAATGAATTTTAATCACTTATTTTTACAAACCAGTCATTTTCCAGTAATACCAGGAACAAAATGCACTGTTGTAAAAATGATCTGCTAACTGAGGCCCATATCTGGTTACTGTTTAGTTCCCTTGTGGGTTATTTTAGGTAAGTCCAAGTCACCATTATCTTTCTGAATGGATAAATACAGGGCTTATCTATACAGCTTCCCATTTAGAAAGTCAAAATGATCACAGTCAATGATTTAAACGGTGTGCTTCACCTTGCCAGTTTGCATAGTTTCATCCATCTCTCAGCTGCCTAAATTCCCTCAAGTGCTCAAATTATCCTTTCATTTCTAAATGACTCATGTGTTCAAGGTTTAAAAAAAAAGACAGTACAACTACCATCATTTTTTTCCAAACTGTGATTATTAAATATAGCAACTCATATACTCAGATGGCTAGTGCAGAGAGAAAAAGAAGGAGACAGTGAAAGGAAATTGGAAGTGTTAAGAATCTTATCCATTACTCATATCTTTTTTCCCCTTGTTTTTATCACTCTATGAGGTCTTTGCATGGCTATTGTTTTGAAGACAAAGAATAAGTGAAAATTT
This sequence comes from Daubentonia madagascariensis, assembly GCA_023783475.1. Classification (NCBI taxonomy): domain Eukaryota; kingdom Metazoa; phylum Chordata; class Mammalia; order Primates; family Daubentoniidae; genus Daubentonia; species Daubentonia madagascariensis. Next base: position 25,912,539 of record JAKFHU010002080.1, on the reverse strand, counting down.
AGCCAAGCATCTTACTGTTAAGGAAAAGTAAATTATTTTCTTTTTCTCATCAATTGAATTATGCCAGATAAATATTATATTTCCCTTAATTATTTTTTTTGTTCATCTTATAAATATGGCAAGGCCATGGCTACAAATCAAAGATGAGAAGTTTTATAATTGTCTTGATTACCAGGTATGTTAATGCTTACAATTAAGACTGTCATGGGGGAGTCTAACTTGAAATTCTTTTTTAATCCAAACTGCCACTATCCCACTGTTGTGAGATCAGGCTATGGGGTCTATACAAAGAGTCTCATAGTTATTATCTCCTGCCTTAGGCTGGAAATAAGTGCTGTGAATCTCTCTTTTCATAGTTAATTATAATTTATAATCTTCTAAGGCAAAGATGTGCATATAAATTAAGCATACCAATACAAGTTTGTTTCAAAGAAATAAACAAAATACCTGTTTTTTAAGCAAAAAAAAAAAAAAGACAAAGAACCTAAATTTTTAGGCCCATTAAAGGGATATGGGGCATTCTCTGCCCTACCTCCATATATTTCCTTCAACTCACTCTGACTTCATTTTATGACCTTATTTAATACAAATAAACAAATGAACAAATAAGCAAATAAAGTTCTGGATGCCATACTAAACATTCTCAACCATGTTGGAATTAAGTATACTCTATCAAAAATGAAAAACTAAACACTGAAAATAAAAAGTGTTTAAAAAAATCACAGAATGAAGATATTATGCCTTTATTTAAGACATGGAAATTGAAATGGAAGTTTGCTTTTTTACAACTTCCATTAACTACTCCTTTAAAAAAATACTAAAAAATTAAATTCTAAATAATAAATTGCTGTGAGATAGAAATGTACACACAAAAATGTCACTGCTCTGAATACTGCAGTAAGAATGGAACAGGTATCAATAAAGCAAAATTCAAATGCTAAGTGCATTGTTATGCATTTTTGGTCTGAGATAGCATGTAATAAGTGCATAATGAATGTCTGCTAAGCCAAATTTATGTCCAGCTATAGTTTCCAACTGCTATAAGTATTGAAATTCAGGGGAGAGTCCGTTGAAAGATCACATGGCAGATTTCACCTAGTTGTAAATGTGTTATATAATTCAACCCAGAAGATTGCCTTCTACCCTTCCTGTGTCCTATCCTTCATTCATCTCTTAGAGTAACTGCATTCTTCTTTGTGAAGATCAGATTCTTTAAAGGCTGTCTTGGCCAGATGGTAAGGCTTGGGTCATAATGGTGATGAGTCTTCACATTTACTTACTTCTTTGATCATTATAGTCCCACCATCCCACTCTTTGGGAGTTCAATACCATGATGAAAATAATTCCTCTCTTCTCCATCTTGAACAATAATACTTCAATCAACACTCAGGGTGTGATTTTCACCCGGATTTGCTCTGGCTGAGCATCTAGATTTTCAGGCTACAGCATAGCCCAACTTCACCTCCTCTGTGGCCATCTATGGGAAGCCACATCTGGCAGGTGCATAGGTGAGTCCTGCCAATGATTTGGTTTAGAAATCCAGTAGATGGCTCAAAATCAACAACTTGATATATTCTTGCATTCTTATATTGATGCAGCTAAGCTAGATTTGATAATTCTAAGCTGAATCACTTAATTAGCAATTGCACTCTTTGCCAACATCAAACTGCAGAGTAATATTAATGCCTCAGTAATAAGCTTACTCTCTTAAGACACCAGAGATCTTTATTTGTAAGTTTTATACTCATGTATATACATGAGTATAAAAGTACAAAAGATTTAAAGTTTAGGGAACATATTTGACCCAAAATTCAAGCTTTTCCACCTCTGATCAGGAGAGAAAAAAAATCTTGGCAGAGGTTAAAATATGGAGCTTACCATGTGACTGCAGTCTTCAGGTGGACTGCTGTTAGAGTCTTACTACAATAAAGCACTCTGGATGTGGTTCTGTAAGAATTTGGATACATCTTAACAAAATATACTTTCTGATTAATTATCTGTTTAATTACATTTCAATGGCCCTTTATTATTTATTTACTCTCAGTTTTCCATGTAGAAGATAATTATTTCTATACTCTCAGACACCAAGATCAAAGGGCCAATGGAGCTTGGGTTGAAGCTGCTGAAATACAAGATACCTGCTTTTCAATGTACCATTCTTCCATGACAGCATATACATAAATATATTCTGTTGGACCCTCTGTTTAGAAGCCAATTCATAAAATGTGATCTTTATGAAATGTTGTATAATATATTTTACTCCCATCTTAAAACAGCAAAGTGGGTGTTCATGCATGAATGTCTGTAAGCATTAACTTTAAATACTAAAACATTCATAAAAAGGATCATGCTATGTTATGGTTGTTTTATTGGAGCCATTGTATTATGAACAGCTGCTGGGGAAACGTGGGTTCTCCCATGAAAAGAAATGGACACTTACTGGTTTTTGTCCTGATGAGTAGGGCTATGGACTGAAGGTTTGTGTCTCCCATGCCCAAATTTATATGTTGAATCCCTAAGCCCCAATGGGATGGTGTTTGGAGGTGGGGCCTATGGGAGGTAATTAGGTAGATGACCTCTCTCTCAGCCATATGAGCATACAGCAAGAAGGCTCCCATCTGTAAACCAGGAAGAGGTCCTTCACTACACATTGAACCTGCTGAAACCTTGATCTTGAACTTTCCAGCCTCCAAAACTGTGAGAAATAAATGTTTCATTTAAGCCACCCAATTCATGATATTTGTTACAGCAACTTGAGCTGGTAGACTTTGGCGTTGGATGAGGTTGGGCTTTTTTTCCCTGTGGGAAATAGGGGGATGTGGTAGAGACTCAGAGGGATTTCCATTTGATGGGCTGTGGTCATGTGATTGGAGAGAAAACTGCACTGTCCAGGAGAAAGCAGGTGTGGACCACACACCTCACCAAGTCTCCAATTTCCAAAGATTTGCAGCAGCAGTGCAAACCCCAGAACGACAGTAAACAATATCTTGAGCTGCACAATCAAAGGTGGCAATGGGTGACTCCAGCCTCAGGGGGGTACAGAAGTTAGCAGGAGTGAGGAACATCAGGAGTGGTCATCAGTAAAGGCAGTTGTGCCCATTGCAACAGAGCTAACAGCAGTAACAGCACTGTGATGGCAAGTCAGAAAGGAAGGGAAGAAGGGCTAAAGGGATAATCTAAAGCATCTATGATGCAATGACAGGGAAAATTCCCAGACATTATTGGTTGAGGTGGAGAGCAGAGACGAGTGGTAAATTCTTTAACAAGAGATAATTTTTATCATTAAGACAATGAACATTTGAGCTATAATTTAAAAGCCTAAGAAACAATTCAAGGATTTTGAATTCTGCTCATAACCTTCTGTTGCCTGAGGAGCTTTTAGAATTCTACCTGAGGTGCTGTAAGAAAAAAGTTTTCTTATAATTTCCTATTAATTGGTTATTAAAAAGCTTTAACTTTATCCTTTTCATTTTTAGTGAACATGACCCAGAACAGAGTAAGAGTTAAAATAAGATATGTTGGCATAATAAGGTGACTATAAAATAGTGCCTGATTTGACTAATATATTTTTACTATTTGTTTCAATTAATAACTTCCTATGTGTCGAGAGGAAAAAAAGATTTTCTATTAATAATAATTTTGCATCCTTTCCATATGTGTAGGGGAAGTATCTATCATAGGTGAATTTCTGTTTACATAGGAGGCAATAACTGAAAAGCAAATGCCCTGTGTCTTTTAGGTTTAATGTTCCTTTTGTATCTTGTCCAGAGAGTTCTATTTTATTCAGTGCACCTAAATAAAATTAATTAAATTAAGTAAATCCCCTAGGTAAGTTTCTTTGCCATTATGACAATGAAGGAATTGTTCTTACCTATAAGCTTCACCCCCAGTCAATTAGTTTGTTTTGCTGCCTCTTTGGGTGAGGTTCCTCCTAAATTTGAATTGGATTTGAAACCAAGCTTTCTCAGAAAGCCTTCACAGATTAGATATCATTCACTGTCCTGTAAACAAAATTCTGCTTTTGGGCTCCTTCCTTTTAACAATGACGTTAAAAGTCTGAAATATCTCAATAAGTGATTTGGGCAGATGCTTCTTTTCCCTCCAACATTCTCAAACCTCAGTTCTCTGTTCTTTTTCTCTGCACCACTCAGGAATATACTTAACCAAGGAGGCGAAAGATCTCTACAAAGAGAACTATGAAACACTGAGGTAAAAAATTGCAGATGACACAGACAAATGGAAAAACATGTCATGCTTATGGTTCAGTAGAATCAACATTGTTAAAATGTCCATACTACCCAAAGTGATTTCCAGATGGGGACTGCAGATTCAATGAAATCCCCATCAAAATAATGTCATATTTCACAGATCTAGAAAAAATAATTATGTGCATCATTTGGAACCAGAAAAGAGCCTGAATAGCCAAAACAATGTTAAGCAAAAGGAACAAATCTGGATGCATCATATTACTAGACTTCAAACTATACTACAAGGCTATAGTAACCAAAACAGCATGGTATTGGCACAAATATAGACACATAGAAGAATGGAATAGGACAGAGAACCCAGATATAAAACCATCCACATATAGCCAACTGATCTTTGACGAAGCAAACAAACAACAATATACACTGGGGAAAAGAAGCCCTATTCAATAAATGGTGCTGGGAAAATTGGATAGCTACATGCAGAAGAATGAAACAGGATCCATATCTCTCACCACTCATAAATATTAATTCAAGATGGATAAAAGACTTAAATGTAAGGCATAAAACTATATAATGCTAGAAGAAAATGTTGCAAAAACTATTCCAGATAGTGGCCTAGGTAAAGAATTTATGACTAAGACCTTAAAGGCAATTACAGCAATAACAAAATAAGTCAGTGGGACTTGATTAAATTAAAAAGCTTCTGCACAGCTAAGGAAACAATCAACAGAGCAAACAGACAACCTACAGAATGGGAGAAAATATTCACAAGCTATACATCCAAGAAAGGGCTAACAATCAGAATCTACAAAGAACTCAAGCAAATCAGCAAGAAAAAAACCAAACAATCCTACTAAAAAGCAGGCAAAAGACATGAACAGAAACTTTTCAAAAGAAGATAGACAAATGGCCAATAAACAGATGAAAAAACAGTCAATGTTACTAATCATCAGAGAAATGCAAATTAAAACCACTATGAGATATCACCTTACCCCTGTCAGAATGGCTATTATTAAAAAGTCCAAAAACAATAGATGCTGGAGTGGATGCAGAGAGAAAGGAACATTTCTACACTGTTGGTGGGACTGGAAATTAGTACAACCTCTATGGCAAGCAGTCTGGAGATTCCTCAAAGAACTAAAAATAGACTTACCATTTGATCCAGCAATCGCACTACTGGGTATTTACCCAAAGGAAAAGAAGTCATTTTATCAAAAAGATGCCTGCATGTGAATGTTTATTGCAGCACAACTCACAATTGTAAAGATTTGTAATCAACCCAATCACCCATCAATTCATGAATGGATTAACAAAATGTGTACTATGGAGTACTACTCAGCCATGAGGAAGGATGAATTAAGACCTTTTGCAACAATTTGGATGCAACTGAAGACCACTGTCCTAAGCAAAATATCTAAAGAATAGAAAAACAAATACCACATGCACTCATTATTAAATTGGGACTAACCAATGAGCACACATGTGCACAGAGGGAAGTATAACTCAGTGGAAATTAAGCAGTGGGGAGGGAGGAGGAGGGTGGGTGAAAACCTACCTAACAGGTACAGTGAACACTATCTGGGTGATAGGCACATTATAACCCTGACTCAACCTTAAAAAAAGCGATCCATGTAACCAAAAACATTTATACTCCTGTAATATTTTGAAATAATAAAAAAAAGAAAAAAGAAAGAAAATAGAAACAACTATTGATTATGCTGGTCATCAATCATGGACACCAGTTCAATAGATAATTTGGCCTATTTTCTAACTTCAGAAAAAAATGGCTCAAGAGCAACCTTATTAAATCATTTAAATTATCATTTTTGGCAAATGTCTTTCAAAATTAAATTAGTTTAAAATATCTGATACAATTTAGGAACATATTTTATGATATTTTTTGCTCTGGAATATTCACAGTGAAACTACACTACTTAAGCTTAGTTATTATATAAGTAATATTTGGCTTATTTTATTAAATTGCCATTATAGAAAATGATATCTATTTTTATAAAAATAATCTAGAATCAAATCAATACTTCCATGCTCTATGTCTGTAGAACATTGAGCGCTTAATCATTCATGCATCATATCTTGGAGCAGAAAGAGGAAAAACAGTTTTCAAAAGAAAGTACTTGTCCTGCCGGTAGAAACTCTTTCAACAGCCTACTTTGTGAAGTCCAATTCTTTCAAGTGAGATTCTCAGGTAAGCAACCAAAATTTTAAGAGAATGTCTAAAAACTTATTGTTCCTTTGGTTTTTAGAGTATATTTTCTTTCCTTTAAAAGTTAGTCAAGAATAATGTGTTGCTATAAAATATAAACCTAAGCTATTCAGTTAATTGAAATAAATTTTATAATAAAACAAATTACATTGTATATAATCCCATCAGTAAAATAAGAAGGCTTCAGAGATTTTTGTTTCAGTGTTATCTTTTAAAATACCCCATCCTTCCATTTCTAGTGATATTTCAACTTTAGACTAAAGAGTTTATTATAAATAGAGGTCTAATTTAATTAGCTAAAAGATATTGTAGTCTAACCTATTATATAAACCATAAAAGATATGTGAATAAAAGAGGATGTACACACTGTAAACAAACAAAAGAAACCACGTTTATGAGAGGCTAAATTGGTCATTCTGACATATTATTATTCATGGAAAAGACTACTCTCCCTCAAAAATATGAGTATTTGCCCTCCCAGGTGGATATATCACCAGAGCAGAAAAGAAAGCCTCCAATTATCTTTGTCAAAGACACTGATAGATTGTCTATATCCTGGTGTTTTGATATTACATTCATCAAGCAATCTTCCAATTTTAATTTGACTACCCATATAGGTTTTCCACAGGGAGAGAATAGGCTACCCTTTAGACATTCAGTCTACTTGGAAGAGTTTTTAAAATTATAAATGAATAAATTTTAATTCCAATTTTATACATCAGTCCCTTGAGCTTGGTTAGCTTGAATCTATCTAAGAAAGACTGATTAATTCTCAGTGCATTGATAAAATAAAATTTCACATCACTCCAAAGTGAGAACAAGATGTTGCAAATAGTGACACAAGTAAGGTGCTATTTTGGAGGGCCTTCCCAGATATTAGACTGAATTAGATTCATGGGGGAAAAGGTGGCAAATAATATACATCATGAAAAAAATACTTGGGAAGTAAAATCAACACTTCTCTATCTGGCATTTCATAGATCAGAACACTTTAATATACATGATGGGGAAAGGCATAAATATACGATGATACTCTGTACAACTTTAGGAAGAAAAAGTAGCAAATCAATAAAATATCCATATCTTTTATCAATGCAATACTGTTCAACCCTTCTTGCAGGTGGGTAGGTATTTTGTTCTATTAGGGATTCTATAACAAAATAGCATAAACTGAGTGGCTTATAAACAACAGAATTATTTCTCACAGTGTAGAGTTGTGAAGTCCAAGATCAAAGCACCAGAAGAGTCAGCGAGGGACTACTTCCTGGTTTACAGAACAGCACCTTCTTGCTGTGTCCTCACATGGTGGAAGAGGCATCCAATCTCACTCAGCCTCTTTTATAGAAAGGCACTGATCCCATTCATGTGGGTGGAGCCCTTGTGATCTAATCACCTCTCCAAACCCCACCTCTTAATACCATCACTTTGGGGGCTAGAACTCCAGCCTATGAATTTTAAGAGGATACAAACATTCATACCATAGCAGTAGATGGGGCCATGCAGAGTGTCCACAGAGGTTGATACCACAGCGTGGTCACTAGCAGCCAGTGTTAGGAATAAATTTTGCCAAAGAAGGGCCACCGTGGACCAGGCCAGATGCCAGTTCTAAGCCTGCCACCAGAGCAGTGAGAGGGGAAAAGCCAAAGAGGAGCCTCTGAGGAATGAGGCTGAGAAAGACAATAGAGGAGAAAGATACGATTGCAACAGACGACCAGGATGAAAAAGTGGAGTGAAAGATATTACTGTAATCCAGAGGTACACTGAACTGGGAAGGACTCATAATATTTATGCCTTGGATTTTCTCATCAGCCTTCAATAGGAGCTATAACCTTCCCATCTGTGCAACTGGGTCCAGTCTTGTCCTGACTAGTTGGGGCATCAGGTGTGTGATGATTAATATTATGTATCAGATTGATTGGACCCCAGGATGTTCAGATATTCGGTCAGACATTATTTTGGGTGTGTCTCTGAGGGTGTTTCTGGATGAGGATAACATTCGAATAAGTAGACTGAATAAAACAGACTGTCCTCCCTAATGTAGGTGGGCATTATCCAGTCAATTAGAGACATAAGTAGACCAAAAAGATTGAGTAAGTGGGAACTTCTTCTGCCTGACTGAACTGAAACTTTGGTCTTCCTGGCTTTTGGACTATACTGGACTACATATTGGTTTTCCTGAGTCTCCAGTTTGCCAACTACAGATCATGGGATGTCTCAGCCTCCAAAATCATGTAAGACAATAAATATCTGTCCAGATATATACAAGATATATATCTCCGATTGGTTCTGTTTTTCTGGAAGACTATCAATGCAGATTTTGGTACCAAGAAGAGTGGTGCTGCTATAATAATTACCTAAACATGTACGCATGTGGAAGTGGCTTTGGAACCGAACTGAGTAATGGTTAATGGGCAGAGGCTATAAGAGTTTTGAGATACATGCTAGGAATATGAATGTTAAGAGTGATTTTGGTGACTCTCATATGAAAATGAGGAATATGTCACTGGAAATGCGAGGAAAGGCAATTCTTGTTGTATAGTGTAAAGAACTTGGCTGAACTGTGTTCTAGTGTTTTGTGGAAGGTAGAACTTGCAAGTGATAAAATTGGATATTTAGCTGAGGCGATTTCTAGGCAAAGTATTGAAGGAGCAGCTTGGTTACTGCTGACTGCTTGTAGTAATATGTGAAAGGACAGAGACAAAATGAAGAAGAATTTGTTAAGAAAAAATAAAACAGAACTTGAAGTTTGGAAAATTCTTAATGTGTATATATTCCAAAAATATAAAAAACATGTTCTGAAGAGAACACCAAGGGTGTGGCTAGACTGTTAATTGATAGAGAGTTTATGGGATTACACAAAGCAAAAACACTGGCAGTTTGAGTTGAAGGGGATGGAGATGGGACAAAATGAAGGAGGACTGTCAGACTTTGTGAATTTGACAGGATGGCGTGATAGAGTTATTTGGCTGCAAATGTGTGCAATTCTTAAAGAAGGGAGAAAAATGACCCTGGAGAAGATTTAGATATCATCAGTGCCACCTTCTCAGTTTCAATAGGCCACAGAGCCTCCACCTGGGATGGTGCTGCCACTCCAGTGCGCCTGGAAGGAAGAATATGGAGACCAAAAGGATTATTCTTGAGTCTGAAGATCTAATGGAATTTGCCTTGCTAAATTTTGGATTTGCCTGGGACCCCAAGCAAATGTGGATGTCTCTTCTATGCCTGCCCCACCATTGTATTTTGGAAGCCAGACCTAAGTTGTCTGGTTTCACAAGTTCACATTAGGAGAGGAATTTTGCCTCAGGATGAATCATTCCTCAACTCTCACCCATATATTGAGACTTTGGACTTTAGACTTTAGAGTTCATGCAGTAACAAGACTCTTAGGGCTAATAGATGGAATGAATGTATATTGCATGTGAGAAGGAATGAATTTTGGGGGGCTGGGGTGGAGTGCTGTGGACTAAATTTTGTCCCCTCAAAATTCCTATGTTGCAGCCCTAACCCCAAATGTGATGGCATTTAGAAATAAGGCTTTTGGGAAACAATTACATTTCAATGACGTCATGAGAATGAGACCTTCATTGTAGGATTAATGCCCTAATAAGAAGAGACATGAGAGAGCCTGCTTTGTCTGTCTCTCTCTGCCATGTGAGAACACAGCAAGGAGACAGCTATCTGAGAGCCAAGAACAGAGCTCTCACCAGAATCCAAACATGCTGGCACCTTGATCTTGGACTTCCTGACTCCAGAACTGTGAAAAAATTAATTTCTGTTGTTTAAGCCACCCAGTCTATGGCTTTTATTATGGCAGCTCAAGTTGGCTAAGACAGGGTAACGTTGTCAAACAGAGAACTGGACCGACAATACTGAAACCAGAAGCGTGAACGGAGTAAAAGTGTAGATTTGGAAGTAATCAGGGAAGGATGAGAATCATAACAATATATTAATGCTCATCTAGTCAGAAAAAAAGGGGACAGGAGATGTCCAGGTAGAGGAATTGGTTCAAGGGAAAGTTTGAAGCCAGGAAGAAGCTTATGATGCGTTTGAAAAACAGTAAGTCAAAAAGCTAGCTAAAAGGGAAGGTTTTTGAAGGAAGATATAAAGGCTCAAAGTCAGTCGTCAGGGTGATGACTCATATATTAGGATGATGTATGCATTTCTAAGGCACTATGCATTGTCTGGTTTGGCGGCTGTGGGGATAAATTTACACTGATCCTTCCATATATTTTCTCGTACTGCTTCTTGAAAGTAATACAGTTGGACCTTTAAAGTCCTTTCAAGTCCCAAGGTACTCTGACTCAATTGCACATTTTTAACATGCCTGACTGAGATTAAGGACGTAGTCTGTTACTATGTATAAAAAGATATTAACTGGCAGAAAGAACTATAAAAGCTGTGACCTTGACTTTGTTCACAACACTATTTAGTCCAGTTAACACCAAAGTGGGCACACAAACTCCTCAGGATTACAATATATGATCTATGAGGCCACTGTCAGAAAAAAAAATTTTGACACTTCTGTTTCTGTTCTTATTTATCTTACGTTTTGGGGAACATTTTGTAATATGCATAACATATTAGCAATTATATGCATATAATTATATATGCATATATATTTTTATGAGGGGGTAGTTAAAACATTTACTGATAGAGTTATGCAACATAAAATTTTAAAGATCATTGCTTTAGTCAACTGTAGCATTCAGCAGGTGGAAGACTTGAAGGACTTAGTAGGGATTTTAGATGGTATTCCCGAGAAGTTGAAGATCAGCTGGAGGAATTTAAGTGTGGGAATGACAAGGTCAGGTTGTTTTTCAGAGAGCTCACCCTGAAAACTCACTGGGAAGCAGGTTTGAGGGGGAGTGAAAAGCAGGATGAGCAGTGAGGAACCTGTTCCCCTCTCCCTGGGTAATTGGTAATGAGGGTTTGATCTGGTAGGGGTGCTAATGAGGACTGGGAGGAAAGGACTGAATAAATACATAGTGATCAGGTAAAATAAGCAGGATGTGGTGATTGAGTAAAAGAGGAATGTGAGAGAAAAAGAGGAGGGAATGATGCTTTCCACAATTTCAGCTTAGATGACCATTTAAAAGTCACCTGCAGTAGAGAATATAATTAGGAAAGGTTTGGGATAATCAGTGCAGTTGTAACCATGTTGAGTTTGAGATGCTCAGAGGTCTTTTTTTAGGTGAAGGTATACAGAAAAAAGCTGGGATCTGAGGCTCCGAAGAGAGGTCTGGAAGGATACGTCGGTGTAAGAGTCAGAAAAGGCACAGGGAGAGGGGCTGTGAGGTATAAAGAGTGAGGGTATAAAGCAAAAAGGCAAGACTGAGTGTGCCGGGGAACATGAAGAACACTCATGTGCTGGGCAGCACATGCAAGGCACTTTTATTTATCTGATCTAAACTTTGTGGTTTGAATTTTTTTAAGTGAATGGATGAGGTGGAAAATGGTGATTCATAGGTAATGATATTTTTCAATCTTTGAAAGCATCTGCTACTCAAGATGGCATCATGAGGTATTGAAAGAAAACTTGCATTGTGAAAAATTAGTGGAGTGGTAATTTTGTTTCCATATTATAGAGAATAATGATTTCAGGATTAAATGTTATATTTAAAATAAATAAATGCACTTATATATTTAGTGAATTTATGTATTTTCTTTTGTAAAATATTGGCTAAACTTTGTTCAGATAAATTAAAGATAACTCCATCTAAATTAACATTTCACTTTATCATATACTGAGAAAAATATTATGTATTGACAAAGTTGCAAATGTGTGGTTTCATCTCATTAATTAAAAATATGCCATTCTTTCACTTTCTTGAACCATTGAATTATCCTTTTTTCCTTTATCTTGAATGTTCTCCCATCACATTTCATCCTAGTGAACTCCTACTCATTACTCAATACCCAATTCATAGTTTACATCCTCGTAAACTTGATTTGAGCTCCACATATGTTGTCTCACGTATCTATTCTATCCTAGAGATTTTTCCTTTTTACCTAGTTTATAATATTTTATTGTCATTATTACTTTCTTCCATATTGTACTTATCTATTTACTTTTAATACAGCATTGTTTAACTTTTTTTCTCAGGTACAGAGAGTGGAGCTAATAATGCTCTTTAGTTCACGGCGCCCCAGCGTTATTTTTCTACTCCCATTCTCCCCCCCATCCCTAGTTAACATTCCCACTTATCTGTGATATAGTTTTTCTTTGTATTGTTGTAAAAATATATAGTATAAAACATGTACTTTTAAATGTTTCCTCCTTTTTTGTCTAAGCACATTTTAAAAATATATATATTCAGGTTTTATAGCATGTATTTAATCTGTTGCTTTTAATATCTCCATAGTACCCATGGTGCGCCTCCTCTACATTTTGCTTATGGACTCCTGTATTACTTTCAGCTTGGAGTTAACACAAAGATTACTGCAATGTATATTCTTGAATATCTGCTTATAGATATAATTGAAACATTTCTTAGCATTTGGATTACTGGGTCCTAGAATGTTTATAATTTTAATGTAAATAACTATGAGAATATTCTCAAGAGTAACAACAGGAGCACATCTCTAACAACATTTGACATCTAGCACTTTTGCCAAACACATGAATATAAACAGATAACTCATTATCTTAGCTTTATATTTCTAATTATCAATAAATTTGAATATCCTTTCTATACCAGTTGGACATTTGAACCACCTTGTGTAAGTTTACCTGATTATATATTTTTTGTTGATTTATTATGAAATTTTGTTTCTGTTTCTGAATGATTGGCAGGCATTTGGGGTATATTTTTGATATTGTTCCTTTATCAGTTTCAGACACTACAGCTGTCTATCCCGGTCCATTATTGTTCTGTTAATTTCACTCATAGTGTCCTTCATTAAATAAGAATATATTGATTTCATATAATTAAGTCATTAACCATTTACCTTTACATAGCTATATAAATTAGTTAATATGTTCACTAGATTCATTAAAAAGAATCCTACCAGATTTATGATTGGGAATTTCTCTAATGGTTTTGGGACACTTGATATGTTCATGATATTAATCTTCCAGTAAAGGAGCACAGACTTTCTCTCCATTACTTCAGAAGATCTTGTATATTATTAGAATTATAGATTATTTTCCATATTATTGGTTATTCTTTCTTAATTCTTAGGTACTTTAATGTTTAATTGCTATTACAAATTTTATCTTGCTACTGCTTATATTTTCTAGTTTGTTATTGCTGATGTACAGAAACAGTATTTATTTTCATATGTTGATCTTGTTCCAAAAAACATGTAAACTTAATTAGAGACTATATTAATGCTGTTGGCTTTTCTTCAAGGTAAATTATTTTGTCTTTAAACAATAACAGGGTATGTCTTCATTTGCAAATTTTATACCTCTTATTTGTCTTTTCCTCTAGTATTTTTTCAGAACCCCAGTATTGTTATTGTTTCACAATAACAATAACAATGGGCATCCTTGTCTTGTTCCTTATTTTAACAGGAGACTATATCTAAAATGTCTTTTTCAAGTAAAATATTTGCTGTCAGTTTTTCAGATTTGAAAACTTATCAAATTAAGGAAACTCACATGTGTTTATAATTAGCTTTTCCTCCCTTGCACTATGTGTTAATTTATATCAGATGCTTTTTCTGCATCTCTTCAAGTAATGATGAGTTGCTACTTTTATCTGTGGCCAATTACATGGATATATTTTCTGATATTGAATCTTTACATTCTCAGGATAAGCAATACTTGATTATTTATTATAATCATGTGTTACAATCTACTGGATTCAGGTAGCCAGTATTTTTTTTAAAATATGTACCTTTCTGATCATACATTCAAAGGGACTATACTTAATAATTTTCTTTTTGTTGTACTGTCCATATCCAGGATTGGAATAAAAGGTTCAGTAGTCTCATAAAATGGCAATATTTCTGTGTATTTTTTTTTCTGTCTCTCACTATTAATTGGTACATGGATAGATAGAAAATACAGTTCTTTGTAATGGTATTATCCTGTATATCTGTATATGTACAGCTTCTTTATTTCTTGTTTTCCTTAACAGTAGATCTCTAACATTATCTCATGTTCTTACATTTTAAAGGTATAATTTTAATTGTAATGTACTGTTCTATGAAATAGTAATGTAATATTCTATAGAATAATCTAATGTGTGGATTTCTTTTGAAATTTTTGTCTTTTAAATGAAGCTATAATGATAACTACATGCTTTTGACAAATCAAACCCCTTATATTAGTAAGTTCCTTGGTATCTTCAACTTTGGGTCCCTACCACACAGGACAACTCAGGCACTTAGGAAGGCGCATATGTCAGGTAAATAATGGAATAAGTGAGGGAATGGTTATTTTCCCCCTGCCAGTATCTATTTGGCTAGTGAGATTTCTGTTTGCTGATACTACATTAAATAGGCATTAAACAATAAATCGACCTAAAAAGCACAGAACTAGGGAAACTGGAAAAATAAATCTAATAACTCTTCTCTCTCTATTTAGCTCCACATCTGAAACAGTTGATGTATCAACATCTGTCTGTGACTAAAGATTGACCAGTCCTTGAAGAATACTGTATATAATATAAATGATATTTTGTTTACCAGAAGAAAGCCTATTTTAAAGAAATAATAATAGCCATCATTTCCTCAATATCTACTAAGACCTAGGCTCTTTTCTGGAATTACCTTATCAAACTGAGACCACAGTCTATGAAGTAAATACTTATCTCCATATTTGTGATAGCACATTCAGGTTAAGTGACTTGCCCAAGACCATGCAGTTAATACAGATGGAAACTCACTTCTAACTCAAGTCTGTCTGACACCAAAGTTAGGTCTCTTAACCACTATGCCTGTAATGTCAAATGTGTTTCACCTTGCAAATAAGTCTAAATGACTGGCACTGATTGCAAAGATTGGTGAGTTAAACAGAATTCCACACAAGCACTTAGGCTTGATAGAGGACATAGAGACTAAGTGTCAACAGCAGCTGCCGTGGATGGGGCAGAGATTTCTGGCAGCATTCGTGCACTTATTTAACACCTTCCTTTCTCTACTATCTCTGAGCATAGGGTGCATTCCTTTAATACAATACTTTCTGTGCTTATATTCCTGGATTCTCTTCGTCATGGACTTGTCCTTGCTGCTCCTCTAGTGCCGCTCCCTCCACGCCTCTGACACCAGCCTAACAATGGGCCTTCTTGTCTTGTTCCTGTTTTCTCTGGAGAGCAGGAGACCGTTCCCCCTCAAGCCAATCTCCACTGTGGTGAGAGAGGATTCCATCTTCTTTTTACCTTCCTCACCTCAACCATTCCAACAAGGAGGTTAGGAAGCAAGAAGAAACAGTAGATTCCTGCAGGAAAGAATTCACATACAGCCATTTTGAGAAAGCTTATTATATTTTGAGAAGTGCCTGCTTTCTAAGTAAAATGTGAATTTCTGAAAATTGTATATTTTATTATGTAAAAGTAAAGAAAATGAGCATATATTCCACTGGAGTCTTTCATTGACATGCTAAGTCATTTCTTCTCTGTTGTTTTTTCCATGATTTTTAAAAAATTTGTTCTGTTGGTTAGATGACAATGAAAGCTACTTTTGGGAAAATTTTTATGCTTAATTCTACTTGTAAACATCATTCATAAAGGGGCCTCTTTTTTTGGCTCAGAGTAGATGTGGTTTCTCATGGCCGCATTTCCATTTTGCAATGTGGCTCTCATGAGAGCGTCTTTCCTCAATGTAGGTACTTCATTAGACAATGTTCATGATAATACATTTTGCTGTCTGCAGGGGAGAAATCACACTCTGAGCTCTGAATTTGATTATTTAGTGAATCAAGAGTAAGTTTCCTATGGAAGGATAGGTCTTTAGCTTAGCTTTTGTTGGACATTAAAGAAAGTTAAAATATAAGATTAAAAGCAAATAATATTTTTATGTCTGCAAAGCCTTTTAGCATTTTATTGGCATATTCTTCTCATGATGAATTCACCAGGAGATTTGGAGAATATTTTAGGAGCTACTAGCAAGTATAGATAGAAACAGTCACAATCAGATTGGTATAGATGCATAAATCTACCATTATGATGAAAATAATTGAGTCCTTTAGTGGAATTTGTCAAAGGAAGAAAAGGATGTCGGAACTGGATATAGACAAGTCTTCCACTTCAGAAAACTTTAATTTTAGTTTTTGAATCCATTCTCAAAGGAACTGGGATTCTTTCTGCTGTGTATGTGAATCCCTCTGCTTTCCTTTCTCTTCTGTCTTCCTGCCTTGGGTCCATGTTTTTCTATGACCTTGACAGAAAGAAAAAATTATAAAGAGACTCACACCTCCCACTCAGAGTGGGCACAAGCCTTCCCATCTGATGAAGGTATTGTGTGGAAATACAATAAGCATAGGTTTACTGTGCAAAATGCAGATCCCATTGTGAATAGGAAAACCTTTTTGTGTGTTATGTTATGCTTTATATTCTAGGTTACAACTCAGAATTTTTAAATACTTTGATTATAGAGACCATATGTGCCCTTACTTACACTAGTGCTACATACTTAATGTTTGTATTATACACGTTTTTTTCAATGTATTTTAATCAGCTAACTAAAATTGCCTGGAATTTTGTCAGTCCTGGACAGTTTTGAACATCAAATTGTTTTGATAAAAGAGACAAAGAATAGAAACAGTATCCTACCAAAGTGTTCAAAAAGACAAATGAAGGCACAGTTGTAGTTTCCACCTTCCAGACACTTTCTGTCCTAGGTACACACATGAACAAAGCTTTTTTTTTTTTTTTTTAAAGAATGTATGTATTCTTCTGACCAATACCCATATCAGCAAATTGCGTAGGGTAGGCCACACAATGTTTGAAAAGAACACTTAAATTACAGTTAATGTTAGAATACGTCCATAGAATGATGAGGCTCTGCATCAATTGGATTGCAGTTTATAATTTCAAACCTCAAAGAAAGTAAGCTGTATTGACAAGCAGCACCTCCACTAAGAATTTCACTCTGTGGTCTAGAAACAAATCTACTTTTCAATCTACAAATTGCTGTGTTGTTACCTGACTTTATTTCATTAATCTGTGCATAGAAAATGTCAAGGAAGACAGGTAACAATACACTTAAATAAGAAAACAAAAGAGAAAAATAATAAAAATAGTATATAGCAATCTATAAGAAATGATTTTTGACAGTTGAAAGGCAAATGATCGATATAAAGATTCTAATAAAAAAACTTCCTCTAAATGTGGTAAAAGTTATAATTTACTATGCATGTATATACATGTCTTTTTAACCATTTTCTTGTGATTATAAAAATTTTACTTTCTCCCTATAAAATTTCTGGAAAATTCAGCATTGTGTGAAAAGAAAAAAAAAATCCATTCTGTCACCACCAAACTTCTGATACCATTTGGCATATTTACTACAAGGCTCTTTTCTGTATTTGTAAACATACTTGAGATTATTTTGTTTATATCTATTTTAATTATTTTAATTGATTTTATATCTCCAAGTTTTTCGTTAGTATCACATCATTCTTGTGGTTAAAAGTTATCCACCAGTGCCTTTTCATTTTACTTGTCATGAGCTAAATGACCCTGGCCGACCTTGGGACCTCATCTTCTCCCCCTCTCTTCTCACTCATTCCATCGCAGCCATCCATACCTTCTTGTCTTTCCTCAGCCAAGCCTGGAACACCCTTCTCTTCTGGGGTCTTTGTCTTTACCAACCCGTCCGCTCAGAGTGCCCTTCCCCTTAGTGTGTATATGGCTTTCTCCCTCTCTTCATTCAAGTGTCAGTTCTTATACCAACTTATAGCAAAGCCCATCCCTGACCAACATATATAAATAAAGCTCCTCACTACATCACTTTCTATCTTCCCACTCTACTTGGTTTCTTCATACTACTTACCATATATATTTATTTTCCTATTGTCTATTTCTCCTCCATCTTATATGCACATGCACCACCCCCCCCAACTCTAGCACAGTGGGGTTTTTGGTTTTTTCATGCTTAATTAAATGGAGAGAATGTCTGAGGTTCTGAGATGGGCTCCTA
The DNA here is from genome assembly GCA_023783475.1 of Daubentonia madagascariensis. NCBI lineage: Eukaryota > Metazoa > Chordata > Mammalia > Primates > Daubentoniidae > Daubentonia > Daubentonia madagascariensis. The sequence continues at coordinate 25,894,020 of JAKFHU010002080.1, read as the reverse complement.
CCAGGAGCTGCTGGTCTGAGACAGGGCCTTCGCCGAGTTCCTGAACACGTACGCCAGTGCACAGAACACGAACAGGCCTCGGAGCATGACAGGATAACGGACATCAGCAGTCCAGGGAAAGGGGCTGAGCAGATAGAGAATGGCATGCTGGTGATGGACACCGTGAACAGGCAGCTACAGAGACGGCTCAACAGTTCCTTCTCCTATAGCGAGGACATCAGCAGGTACCCCATTGTCAACAGGACCCAGGAGCACACTCTGCAGAGCCCTGGACATTTCACAAGAGTGATAATGGACCCTCCTTTGTAGCGGAGGTAACCCAAAAGTAAGCAAAGCCCTACACCTAGAATAGAAATTACTTACATCCCAGAATTGATATAAGAAACCCATCTAAAGTGAGATAGGGTGTTGCCGCTTGCCCTCCTCTGGATAAGGGTAGCCCTATAGAAGCAGGCTTAAGTTAAGTCCCTAAAAAAAATAGTTTATGAGAGACCCTTCCCAACACCCTGAGGTAAGTATGGTAATATAACCACAAGTAAAAGAAAATAGAAAAAAACAATATGTCAATTGCGTGGGTCAGGTGCTAACCACTATATATGAATTTGTCTCTTTCAGGTCCCTGCCCCAGTCGGAAGTAGAGAAGTGGAAGGGGCCTATGACGTGCCTCTAACAACTCACACCTTGTTGAAATTGTCAGAAGTGAAATCTTGGGTCCATCACACCAAAGTAAAGATGTGTAGCCCCCAGCGGAGGGACCAGCCTTTAGGCAATCTAAAGTATTTGTTTGAGAAACAGAAAAAAATGCAAGTGATGATATTTTCAGAAAAAAAAAATAACAGAGCCTAGAACAATGCCTGGTGTATAGTAGATACTCAATAAATGGTTGTTAAGTAAATGATTAAATTTATTGGCTGCAAGTTTTCCATTTCATAGATATACTATTTATCTGTCAAGTTTATTTCCATATGATTCATTCTTATCAACAAAATTATTGGGTTAACCGGTATGAAAGTTTTGAAACATTCCTTTTAAACAGTAAAAATACTCATCATTAACTTCTTTAGCAAATTTTATAAGTTAGGCCTACACAATTTATATAAATATTCAAATTTCTGTGTGAATATTCTGTACTAATTTATACTTTGGGCTGCTTCGCATATAAATGGGCTTTTACTGCAATCTAGCCAGGAAAAATATTGTGATTTTTAAAAAGCTATACTAATTTGAAATTTTATTTTTAAATAATGATGAAGCTAAATGAATTTTTGTGTGTGTGTTTATGATTTGTTTTTCTCTTATGTCAAGTGTCTATTTTTGTTTTTGGATTAATTTTGCTTTATTTATTGAAGACTTATAGCTTAATTATTGCCTTATTCACAAATTATATACATAAAACAATGATATATATACATTTTCCCATGGGTAAAATATATAAACATTAAAATATTCATTTACTTAGTAATAAAATATAATGCATTCCTTAATATTTAATAAACACCTTACTGGAAATCCTAGCTAGAGGAATCAAACAAGACAAACAAACAAAAGGTATCCAAATTGGGAAAGAGAAGGTCAAACTATCACTTTTTGCTGATGATATGACCTTCTATCCAGAAAATCCCCAAGACTCCACCAAGAGACTCCTGGAATTGATAAATAAATTCAGGAAAGTCTCAGATTACAAAATCAATGTACACAAATCAGTAGTATTTCTATATACCAGTAACAGTCAAGCCAGGAGTCAAATCAAAGACTCAATACCATTCACAATAGCTACAAAGAAAATAAAATACATAGGAATATACTTAACCAAGGAGATGAAAGATTTCTACAAGGAGAATTATGAAATGCTGATGGAAGAAATCACAGATGACACAAACATATAGAAAAACATAGCATGCTCATGGATCAGTAGAATCAACATTGTTAAAATATCCATTCTTCCCAAAGTGATTTACAGATTCAGAGCAATCCCTATCAAAATACCAATGTCATATTTCACAGATCTAGAAAAAATAATTCTATGCTTCATTTGGAACCAGAAGAGAACCTGAATAGCCATAGTAATCATAGGCAAAAAGCACAAATCTGGAGGCATCACATTATCAGACTTCAATCTATACTACAAGGCTATAGTAACCAAAAAAGCATGGTATTTGCATGAAAATAGAGACATAGACGAATGTAACAGAACAGAAAACCCAGATATACAACCATCTGCCTACAACCAACTGATCTTCAACAAAGCAGACAACAATTTACACTGGAGAAAATAAACCCTATTCAATAAATGGTGCCGGGAAAATTGGATAGCCACATGCAGAAGAATGAATTTCTCACCACTTACATAAATTAATTCAAGATGGATAAAAGACTTAAATGTAAGGCATAAAACTATAAAAATTCTAGAAGAAAATATAGGAAAAGCTCTTGTAGGTATCAGCCTAGGTAAAGAATTTATAACTAAGACCTTAAAGGCAATTACAGCAATAACAAAAATAAATAAATGGGACTTGGGGATCAAAATTAAAAATCTTCTGCACAGCTAAGGAAATAGTCAACAGAGCAAACAGACAACCTGCAGAATGGGAAAACATATTCTCAAACCATATATCTGATAAAGGGCTAATATCAAGAATCTACAAAGAACTCAAAGAAATCAGCAAGAAAAAAAAATAACCCAATTAAAAAGTAGGCAAAAGTCATGAACACAAGCTTTTCAAAAGAAGATAGATAAATGGCCAACAAATATATTAAAAATGCACATCACTAATCATCAGAGAAATGCAAATTAAAACCACAATGACATATCACCTTACCCCTGTCAAATGACTATTATTAAAAAGTCCAAAAACAGTAGATGCTGACATGGATGCAGAGAGAGAAAGGAACACTTATACACTGTTGGTGGGACTGCAAATTACTACAAACTCTATGGAAAACAGTATGGAGATTTCTCAAAGAACTAAAAGTAGTCCTACCATTTGATCTAGCAATCCCACTACTGGGTATCTACCCAAAGGAAAAGAAGTCATTTTATCAAAAAGACACCTGCACTCAAATGTTTATTGCAGCACAATTCACAATTGCAAAGATGTGGAATCAACCCAAGTGCCCATGAATTCATGAGTGGATTAACAAAATGTGGTGTGTGTGTATATACACACACACACACATACACACCATGGAGTACTACTCAGCCATAAAAAAAAATGAATTAATGTATTTAGTAGCAATTTGGGTGGACTGGAGACCATTATCCTAAGTGAAGTATCTCAAGAATTGAAAAACAAACAACACATGTACTCTCTAATAATGTGGAACTAATTGATTGGTACGCATGGGCACAGAGAGAAGTAAAAGTCTTTGGAAATCAAGAAGGTGGAGGAGAGAGGAGGGGAGGGTGAAAACCTGCCTAACAGGTATGGTGAACACTGTTTGGGTAATGGGAATACTTACAGCCCTGACTTAAGCATTATAAAAGCTGCCCATGTAACAAAAACATTTGTACCCCCTTAAAATTTTGAAATAAAAAATATATAAAAGAAACAACTTACATTTAAAGTGTGCAATTTTCCTTTTTTGCAATCCCTAACTGCCAAAACAGCATGGGAAGTTTTATTTTATCATTGCCATCTTAGAAGAAGAAATTGAAGTTTATATATTAAGTAACTCTCATGGTCTTGGTGAAGTAAGAATTTGTATTCTGTCTCACAATTCATACTCTCTCTTCAATATGACATGTAGCCAACCTATATGTGTTGTTGTTGTTGTGCTTTAGTTTTATTTATAGTGTTTTTAACAAACAGAAATTTTACATTTCAATGTTGTCAAATATACTCAGTTGAAGCACATGAAATGACTAATATTTGACCATTTTTGAGGTATATAAATGGAAATTTCATATGCTTTAACCTAATATTATTTTCATTATTCTTTTTCCTTTTTAATTTTTTTAAATTTTGAATTATTATGAGTACATAATCATTGTATATCTTTATAGGGCACATGGTGAAGTTTTGATACAGGCATATAATACCAATTAATCAAATCAGGGTAATTGGGGTATCCATCCCCTCAGGCATTTATCATTTCTTTGTGTAAGAAACATTCCAATTCTACTCTTTTAGTTATTTTAAAGCATACTCTAACTTATTTTTGATTATGGTTACTTTGTTGTGCTATAAAATATTGTTCATCCTATCTAACAATCTAACTATATTTTTGCACGCATTAACCATCCCCATGTTATCCTTCCCCACTATCCTTCTCAGCCTCTGGCAAGACTTTGGAAGTGTTCTTCAATTCAAATATTTGTTATTAACTTTTAGAATTTTATGCTTTTAGTATTTCTGTATACTTTTAAATCCACCTGGATATTTTTTCCAGGAAATTAACCAATATTCCCAGTACTATTATATCAGTAGTATATACACTATTATTTATTATATTATAAATAATCTTTCTTTTCCTTGTCAATATTTGATGTCATCCTTTTATACTATAAAATTGCTATGTATACTAACTGTATTAGTTTCCTAGGGCTGTCATAACAAGGTACCACAAAATGAATAGCTTAAAACCACAGAGGTTTGTTGTCTTTGACTTCTGGAGTCTAGAAGTCTAAAATCAAGGTGTCACCAGAGGCACATTTCCTTTGCAACATGTCGGGGATAATTTTTCCTTGACTTTTCCTATATTCTAGTGTTTTGCTTACAATCTTTGTCACATCTTGGCTTGTAGATACATCACTTCAATCCTCCATCTTCATATGGCATTTTCCTTGTGTCTTTCCATCATTTTCCAGTGTCCAAATTTCCACTTTTTATAACGACACCAGTCATATTGAATTGAGTCCACTCTAATGAACACATTTTAACTTGATTACCTTTTAAAGATCCTATTTCCAAATAGGGTCAAATTCTTATTTACTAAGGTGGAGGACCACGATATATCTTTTGAGAAGGACACAATAAATTCTATCTATAACACTAATGTTCCTAAAAAAAAAAAGGTGCCTTACTCTATTTTATTAATTAATATCTCTACTGTGGAAAAGTGAAGTGATATAATAATTTTAGTTTTATACTAAGTTTTACTTTCATAATAGAATCAGCCTTCAAATATCCATCTTTTAAAATATCTTATTCTCAAACATTTTTATTTAAAGAAGAGTTTCAGAATATTATTCTTCCAACTTCTGATAAATCTATAAATTAATTTGGAAATAACTGGCATCCTTGCAGCAGTCATTTTTTCTATTTTGGAGCACAGTATATTTCTCAATTTATTATTCCTTCTTTTATATATGTACACATGGTTTTATACTTTTCTTCATATGGTACTGTCAGAATGCTTGAACAGGTTATCGCCAGGTGTTTCACAGCTGTGTTGCTGTTGTGAATGGGTTGTCTTTTCTTTTTGTTTTCCAATGGTTATTGCTAGTACATATTAATATAATGATGCCATTAATTTTAACACTAATATGACATCTAATACATTTATTAAATCACTCTATCTTTTCCAATAGCCTATAAACTGGCTTTCTCGCATCTTCTAGGCATATAATCATATTGTCTACAAAAAGTTTACCTATTTTTTTCTCTTTTAAGTGGTTGCTCTATTTTTATTTCCAGTCTTATTTTATTGGTCATAAATTTTAGGGATAATAATTATGAATAATAAAAGTGCACATCACGGTCCTTTTCTTAGACCTTTTATTATGAATGTCTACAATATTTCACCATTTTAACTATGATTTTGGATGCTTGGTAGAAATATTCATTTTCTTATTAGGAAATATTCTCTTTTATTTTGAGCTTTTAAATTCATAATGAATATTTTAGTTTAACAAATAGCTTATTATTTTACATATATATAAACTATTATATTACATAATGTATCCATTGATAGGAAACATGTTACTTTGCTATAGGAATTTACATTGTGTGGAATTGCTTTGTCTGAATTGTTCTATCCTAAGTCAATGTCATTGGTTGTAAAATCTTGCTCTCTAATCAGAGTACCTCAGTTATTATGATGCACTTCTGCCAAGAAATTTAAACTATTTTGCTCTTTAAGTTTCAGTTCAATAAAATTCTTAAAATATAGAAAACTCTTAGAAACAACTCTTAGAATGCACTATATTATATAAAAATTGTATCTCAACAAAGTTGATTTTTTAAAAAAATACAGATGCCAGTTTGTTTAATTTTTATGTTAATTGATTAATTAATTTAACTGTGGGCACTATGCTAGGGCATTGGGAACACAAAAGTGAACCATCAAGAGTAAAAACAGAAAACATATTTTTTTCTTCTTCTAGAGTATTTTCTTTATGGAAGGGGATGATATCACATATCACTCAAATATTCACATTATGAAAAAGGAGTTTACAAATGCAATACATAATCTAGTAGAAAAGAACATTTAAAGGAAGCATGTAGGGACAGGGGTATGGTTAGATTGGTGAGGGAGTGGTCATCTGGGAAGTCTTTCTAGCAATGATAATTTTTGAGACAAGATTGGAAGTATTAGTGAGAATGACAATTTGAAGAAGAGCAGCAGGAGCATCCTAAAGAGAGGGAGATGCTTATATAAAACCCCTGTGTCTCAGGCAGCTGAATGCCTGAGAAACCAAAAGATAACCAGAGAGACCGCAACTGTAGAAATGAGCAGGGCCAGACAATGCTGTGTCTTTATAGATTATGTGAGGATTTTGATTTTTAGCCCAAGAACATTGGCAGCTGTTGAGAGATTTCGAAGTTAGGATAAGCTAAATTATCAGGAACCACAGAGGAGGCAGGTGAAATGACAAGGAATGGATGAATTAACACACATATGGAAAATAAAAGTCTATAGCAAAATGAGAAATTAAATTTTCCTCAAAGATCTCTCCAAATCAAGAGAATGAAACTATGTAGGTCTCATTTAAGCTTAGGCTCCAGAGCGCCTGCTTCCTTCTGAAACTACAGATATACTTCAGAGACTGGACAATGGCTCTGGAAGATGGAGTATATTGATGAAAACCGGGGGTTTCCTATACATTACGCATTCTTCAAGTAGTATTCTTACTCAAACCCCAATATTACAGCCTTGAAACAAGAAATCTTTTCTTTAAAAAATTATATAGGTCACACTTCTAATGAATTCAGACTTCCCTCAATTTCAATTTATCCATTAGTTCTATGTATTAAGACTATTTTAGTTGTATTTCATAGAAATCAACTATGATAGTGTAAGCATTTCATTCTCTCTGTATCCCCATCTCTCCCTTCTGCCTCTCTGTGTCTCTGTGTCATTTTCTTCTTTTCAGATAGCCTTCCTCAGACTACTTAATGAACTATCATGGCCATCAGTTTACATGTTACAGATCTTCTTTCTGTGACATGTAACAGATCTCTCTCTCTCTCTCTCTTTCTCTCGATTCCTGTGGAAGGGACCCCTTAGTAAAGCAGTCTGGGTCAAGTTTCCCACCCTTGTCCAATTAACCACAGCCAGAATGGTGACGTATAAATTTAAGTGGCAGCTGGGGATGCCACGTGTCCTGGGAAAGGGAAGTGGTTGGGAGTAAAGCAGACAAATTGAGGTGAGGGAACATTCTAAAAAAGTTTACAATTTATAGATTTTTTTCCTAATTCTGCTTAAATACTCAACTTAAAATTGGCCTGAATAATAATATGCTTTAATACGGTCTTCATAAATTAGAACAGTCAATATGTATCAAGACTCCTCAAAAATATGTAAGAAATAATTTATAGCATCATGATGTAACTATTTTACATGAAGATTTATAAAAGTAATGCATATTGTGACCAGTTATTTTAAATGCACAATGTACTTTAGGATACAAGCAGAAGCAACTTTTTGCTTTTCCATTAACTATGCTTAAAAATTCCTTTCTGCCCTAGGATGAAATCTTATGTAAATCTCATTGTTTTCTTAGTCAGTTTAAATAACAAAAGTCATCTGGTCACTTTGAAACATTAAATAGTTCATTTCAGTGTGATAACTGAAATTTATAATCTCCAACTTAAATCATTCCTCCTCCCTGAGCTTTGGTTTACCTCAGATAGGGAAGTAGATAACTAGGTTCCTCTCCCTCATTCCACCTTGTTCTAGACTCACCAGCACTTGTTTCTGACACTTGGAAAAGAAGATTTAGGTGAAAAGGGCACAGGTTCATGTAGTTGATAGAATTGTGATGGGGCATCAGAATGCATAGAAAGTGGCAGACCAAAGCTAAATTTTTTTTCATGAGACATGTTTGAGGATCCCTTCTGGTTGATTGCTTATGACTCATTGCTCAGCTCATCCAGGTTGCCCCCTTGGTGGATGCACATCTACGAAAACTCCAGGCCGGCTCTGTTTGGCAGGTGTCACAGCTAGACTCAGGAAATAGATATTGCCCATACAGCCATGTCTTGGCAGCCTGAAGCAACGTGGCCTGAGCCTCTCACTTCAGACCTTTAAGGTATGGGTCAGAGTCCTATGCTTTTTTCCCCTAACTCTAGGGGATTTCATGCTCTTTTAAAAAAATATCAAACTTTTATTTATTTTCAATTTTTAAAAAATTTTTGAGACACTCTGTTGCCCCAGCTAGAGTGCAGTGGCATCATCAAAGCTCACTACAACCTCAAACTCTTGGGCTCAAGTGAACCTCCTGCCTCAGCCTCCTGGGTAGCTGGGACTATAGGTGCATCACCATGCCTGGCTAATTTTTAAAAAATTTTATAGAGACAAAGTCTTGCTGTTGCCCAGGCTGGTCTTGAACTCCTGGCCTCAAGCGATCTTCCCACTTCAATCTCCCAAAGTGCTAGGATTTACAGGCATTAGCCACTGCATCCGGTCTTGTCATGCTATTTTAAGGGTTATCTTGAAGCCCCTGTCACTGGGCTTAATGTGAGAAGGAAGCACTCTTCTCTTATTCCCCACAAAGCACGCCAAAATATTATTCTAAAACTTCCCTTTCATTCTGGAAGTATGGTCTCTGGAGCTGCAATGTAGCCTGATGGATTGTTGAAATTATAGAATCGCACATCTCACCTCAGGTCTACTGCATTTTATCAAGATCCCCAAGTGATCTGTATACAAATGAAAGTGTAAGAGCACTGTTTCATTTCACCTCAACTATTTTATGCCCTGAATATGGAAGATGGATTGATTTTGGCTGAAATGCATTTGTAATCTCAGCATATCCTACTTAGGTAGTCCCGAACTTGGATAGGGGTTTTGGCCTTTGGTACCTCAGCTAACACTGAGACAGAATAAGAGGCCCACTTTAATATGTGCATTATTCTCATATTTACCATAAAAATGTAAACTTTGAGAAAATAGATAAATAGAAAACTTTTATGATTATACTATTACTTGAAGACAATTATTGTGAATGTTTTATTTTTATGTATGTCAAATCACTTATTTGATATTATACTTAAAATAACAATGCAATTAGAATGTGTAATGTTAGTACAGTTCCTAAAGCAAAAGTGAAATATTTTATTTTCATTATACTTATTATTCATGAACACATGTTCCTATATAACAAAAATACCAAGGAATATTGGTTAAGAAGCTATAATTCCCTTTCATTCCTCCACTCACCACCTCCCTCCCAACTCTGCTCCCCTCTCCTTAGCCCATCTTGCTTTATCATTTGGCAAATATTCTTTCAGACATTTTTTCAATATATACATAAAAAATTTTAACATAAATTGATCTACAATATAAATTTTTTCTGCAGCCTGATTTTTAAAAATTTTTTGTTTTTAATTATTATTATTACTACATATTGTAATCCAATTTTTAAAAGCCTGGCATACCACAGTGATGTCTGTGTGTTAATACATTTAGATCTAAATTATCTTTTTAATTACTAAATAGTATCCGAAATTATGAATATGCCAAACATGTAATCATTCTCCGTTGATGCGTATTTACATTGTCTTTACGTTTCACTGTTATTAACGCAGCTGCAATGAACCAAGCACCAATTCCACTCCTGCATGATTTCTCAATTTATCAACGCACTGGAGTTCCTTTGGCTAGTTTTCCACTTTTGGAAAATATTTGGCCTATACTCCAATTTGAAACAGATTTCCCACTCATGCTCTACACTGCCAGAGCTCCGTGAGACTCACGGTGAATCAACGACTCTTGGTCAAGGCAATTTGGCAGGACTTTTCCACTTAGTTTCATTTTCTGGCTGCTCTGTCTCCTTGGCCTGATTCTTGGATTAATTTCTTTCTGTTTTTAGCTTCCCATGTCTACTTCTGACCCCCTGAGTTGTGACTAGTTTAATCTGCCTTCCCTTTCTTTTGCAAACAGATTCCCACTTAGCTCTTGGAACTGCACATATATCCAAGTTCAGCTTTGGGTAAGACAAATCTTAGACTAGATCCCAAAAGTCCAGTGACCTTCTGGATAGATTGATCTTTTGTCACCTCCATCACTCACAGTATTTGGTTCAACGCTGGGATGATTTCCAAATTCATGCTAATAAATTAAGTTCATATGTAAGGTTTTTCTGTATTTTGGAATTTTATCTCGCATTAGTTTCTCAGTAATAGATTTACTTTGTAAGGGAGATATTTTAAGGCTTTTGAGTCAGATTGCTAAATGGTTTTCAAAAGCATTTCCAGAAACTTGTGCATGTTGTTATCACAATTATGTATTGCTTTCACTCCTCATTCATTAATCCTAGATATTTTCTCAATATATATGTCTATTTAGTATTCTATGGAGCTATTTTTTCAAGTACTACTCTAAACATTTCTATGTGCCTAAGTACATTATTATTTTTAAAAATTATAGGGTGTTTTACTTACAGTGAATATTAAACATATAATAATGTGAATGAAAAATTTGGTAAATTTTTTCCATATTGAGATTATGCAGAAAGTTACTATTATCTAGTTCAAAACTGAAAAACTATCTTCAGGTCTTGGGGTTTTTGTATCTCCTGCTTTCTAATTGTTAAACTTATTTTTAGGCTTAATGGTCATACTGCTGATTTCCAAATTTATATCTCCATCCTGAATTAGTATATCCAACAGTCCACTTGCATACCTCACTCCTTAACACCTTAACTTGGATGTCTAATAGGCATTTCACACTTAATGTGCCCAAAAGCAAACTTCTGATTTTTTCTGTCCTCCAAACCTGCTTTCCTCACAGACTTCTCCATCTCAGTTAAGGACTATTCAATGCTCAACCCAAAAATCTTGACGTCAACCTTGAATTCACTATTTGTCTCACACCACACAGCTGATCCTCCAGAAAAATCCTTTCAAAATGTATGTAAGTTTCACTCCTACTCACTGCCTTTTCTGCCTGCATCATCTCTCACAGGGATCGTTGCAGTAGTCTTCTAACTTGACCCCCAGCTTCTATCTCCTACTACTCACCTGGTTCCCTCTGCTCCAGCCACACTGGTCTCGTTGATGATGCTAGAACGTTAGATATTAAACCATGAGGTGACAGCCCTCCCCCCTGGCCTTAGTACTTCTCATTCCCTCTACCTGCAACACCTTTCCTCTTGTTATATATAAAGCCACATTTTTCACCTCTTTGATGTCTTTATTTAAATAATGTCACATTGGTGAGGTTCTCTCTGAATATCCTATTTACATTGAGCTCTCAACCTCTACATGCCTCCTTTTCTAATTTATTTTTCTCCTTAATATTCTTGACTTTTGAACTTGTTTTTTATTATCCTTTTTTTCCACTAGAGTATAGGTCTCCTGAGGACAAGAATTTTGATTAGTTTTGTTTACCTGTTTCCAGTATCTACAACAGAGTTTGGAACATAGAAGCGGTTTAGTAAGTAATTAATTAATGAATAAATGACTCAATGAATAAATTGATGCTTCTTCTCTCAATGAATACTAAATGCATACATGTGTATATATTGGGATTCTTAGGTTATTTAAGATTAACACAGCAAAAACTTCAAATAAACAATGATATACCTTAAAGAACTAGAAAAGCAAGACCAAACCAAACCCAAAATTAATAGAGGAAAAGAAATAACAAAGATCAGAGAGGAAATAAATACAATTAAGACAAAAAGTCCAAAAGATCAGTGAAACAAAAGTTGTTTTTTTTGAAAAGATAAAATCAATGAACATTTAGTCAGACCAACTTAAAAAAAAAAAAAGAGAGAAGGCCCAAAGGAACAAAGTAAGAGGTGAAAAAGGAGACATTACAACTCAAGTAACATAGAAATTCACAAGATCATTAAAGACTATTATGAGCAATTATATGCCAATAAGTTGGAAAGCCTAGAAGAAATGGATGAATTCCTAGACACATACTAACTACTAAGTTTGAACCATGAACAAATCCAAAACCTGAAAAGATCAGTAACAACCAACAAGACAGAAGCAGTAATAAAAAGTCTCCCATCAAAGAAAATCCCAGGACCTGATGGATTCACTGCTGAATTCTACCAAATATTTAAAGAAAAACTAACACCAATCATACTCAAACTATTCCAGAAAATAAAGGAGGAGGGAATACTTCCACACATTCTATGAGGTATTACCTTGATACCAAAACCAGACAAAGAAACAACAAAAAAGAAAACTATAAGCCTAAATCTCTGATGAACATAGATGCAAAAATCCTAACAATATACTATCAAACCAAATTCAACAACACATTAAAAAGATCATTCACCATGATCAAGTGGGATTCATCCCAGGGATGTAAGGATGGTTCACTATACACAAAGCAATAAATGTGATACATCATATCAACAGAAGGAAAGACAAAAATCATATGATCATTTCAACTGACGCTGAAAAAGCATTCAATAAAATTTAACATCCCTTCATGACAAAAGCTCTCAAAAAACTAGGTATAAAAAACACAACTCAACATTAAATAAACCATAGATGACAAACCCACAGCTAGTAACATACTAAACAGGGAAAAACTATAAGCCTTTTCTCTAATATCTGGAAAAAGACAAGGATACCTAATTTTACCACTGTTATTCAACATAATATTGGAATTCCTAGCTGGAGCAATTAGACAAGAGGAAGAAATAAATGGCATCCAAATTGGAAAGGGAGAATCAAATTATCCTTGTTTATAGACAATATGATCTTATATTTAGAAAAACCTAAAGACTCAACCAAAAACAATTAGGACTGATAAAGTAATTCAGCAAAGCTTCAGAATAGGAAATCAATATAAAAATTACTAGCATTTCTATATGACAACAAAAAATCTGATAAACAAACCAACAAAGTAATCCTATTTACAATAAGTGCAAATAAAGTAAAATACCTAGAGATAAACTCAAAAGAAGTAAAAGATCTCTATAATAAAAACTATAGGACATTGATGAAAGAAGTTGAAGAAGATGCAAAAAAAAATGAAAAGATATTCCATCTTCATTGATTGGAAGAATAAATGTTGTTACAATGTCCATACTACCTAAAGCAATCTACAGATTCAGTGCAATCCATAAAAATACCAACAACATTCTTCACAGAAATAGAAAAAATAATCCTAAAATTTGTATTAAAAAAAATATATATATATAAACCCAGAATAGCCAAAACCTTCATGAGTAAAAAGAGCAAAACTGGAGGAATCATATTATCTGATTTCAAATTATACTATAGAGCTATAGTAACCAAAACATCATGGTGCTGGCATAAAAACAGACACATAGACAAAGGGAATAAAATAGAGAACCCGGAAATAAATCCATGCATCTACAGTGAATTCATTTTTGACAAAGATGCCAAGAACACACATTGGAGAAAGGGCACTCTCTTCAATAAATGGTGCTAGAAAAACTAGATATTCATACACAGAAGAATGAAACTAGACCCATATCTCTTGCGATATACAAAAATAAAATCAAAATGAATTAAATACTTAAATATAGAACCTGAAACTATGAAACTACTAGAACAAAACAGTGGAAAAACACTCCAGGATATTGGTTTGGGCAAAGATTTCTTGGGTAATACCTCAAAAGCACAGGCAATCTAAGCAAAAATGGACAAATGAGATGACATCAAACTAAAAAGCTTATTTCACAGCAAAAGAAACAATCAAAAAAGTGAAGAGACAACACAAAACGGAAGAATATATTTGCTAACTACCCATCTGACAAGGGATTAATAACCAGAATATATAAACAGCTCAAACAACTCAATAGGAAAAATCAAATAATTTGATTAGAAAGTGGGAAAAAGATCTGAATAAAAATTTCTCAACAGAAGACACACAAATGGTCAACAGGTATATGAAGAAATACTCAGCATCACTAATCGTCGGAGAATTGCAAATCTAAACTACAATGAGATATCATCTCACACAAGTTAAAATGGCTTTTATCCAAAAGATAGGTAATAAGGAATTCTGGGGACGATGTGGAGAAAGGGCCACACCTGTCCACTGCTGGTGGGAATGTAAATTAGTTCAGCCATTATGGAGAACAGTATGGAAGTTCCTCACAAAACTAAAAATAGAACTACCATATGAACCAGCAATCCCACTGCTGGGTATATATTCAAAAGAAATGAAATCAGAATATTGAAGAGATATCTTCACTCCCATGTATATTGCAGCCCTATTGCCAATAGCCAAGATAGGAGGTCAACCTAAGTGTCTATCAATTGATGAATGGATAAAATATAGGTGATACATATACAGAATGGAATGCTATTCAGCCTTACAAAAGGAAGGAAATGCTATCATTTGCAACAACATGGATGGAACTGTAGGACATTGTGTTATGTGAAATAAGCTAGGCACAGAAAAACAAATATCACATGTTGTCATTCATATGTGGGAACTAAAAATTAAAAAAAAATTGTATTCATAGAGACAGAGAATAGAATGTTGGTCATCAGAGGCTGGGAAGGGTAGTGGGTAATGGGAATAAAGTGGGGGTGGTTAACGAGTACAAAAATACAATTATAATTGATAAGATCTGGTATTAAATAGCACAATAAGGTGACTGTAGTTAACAATAATTTATTGTATATTTAAAAATAACCAAAAGAATGGAATTGGAATGATCCTAAAACAAAGGAATGATAAATATTTGAGGTGATGGATTACCCCAATTACCCTGATTTGATCATTACACATTGTATATCAAACATCATATGTACCCTATGAATATGTACAACTATTGTATACCTATAATAAAAATAAAAGTTAAAAAAATGGGATGATAATTTTTGTTTGTGACATAAAAAATAAGAAAGAAAAAGAATGAGAAAACCCAGTGTTGATAAAGATGTGAGAAAATCAGTACTCTCTTTCACTACTTCTAGGAGAATTTATACTAAAAGCTTCAATAATGTGCCTCCCTATTGACCTAACCATTATATTTCCAAAAAAAATCTAAGAATATAATTAAAATACTTACAAATCTTTATCCCTAGTGATTTTAGAAACAAAATGGTTTATAATTGAAATACATTTGGAGCAACTGTTCACCCTCAAAAGGATTAGTAAAATACATTCCATGTTTATGATGGAATGTGATATGATTATTAAAAATAATGATGTGAAAGATTAACTGATAACATAGAAAATCTCTTATATTGTTAAATGAACCAAAGCAAGTTATAAATCAGTTTATACAGTCTACTCTTCGAGACGCTGTAGACCAATACTCTCTCTCAATAGCTCAATCCAATCTTTTAAAATCTAACCTTACAATATATAAAAAATCCCTCTCACACAAGCAGACAGAATAGTTAGGAAAGCACATGCTGCAGCCTAATGACAATGCCCTTGATGTTAGTGAGTTTTAGTAGCCTGAAAAAATATATTACTTGTGATTGGTTTTTCACTTCAATTAAAATGATTGTTTACTAATAACCTGATTTCTAGGCTCATTTATTTTGAACATCAAACCTCTGAACTTTCACTAATTTGAATTGGTTCAATTTTAATAAGAATTAGTGAGAAATGCTAATGCCAGTCTTTCTGTGTTATTTTACACAGTTGAATTGTCCTTTTTAAATCTCTCCATGTCTTTTCTTCCAAATTTCATAGTTCTGATTTCTCCCTGAGTGATCTTTTCTCTGGAGTCTTTTCTTCTTGTTTCTCCCTTATCGTAAGTATTCTTCAAAATTCCAATCTTGCCCTTATTTCTCCTTGTCTCTAATGGCAACGGCAATTCTTTCTTTCATTCATTCACTCATTCATAGATATGCTCTTTAAACAGATACTTGCTTATTACTTAATATGTGCCAAACACTTAATATGGCATCCAGACATCGTGTCATTTAAAACTGCCAGAATGATATCAATTTATCAAAGTTGAGAATCGTTGCTTAAACCTTGTCTGCATGTTAGAATCATCCAAGGAGCTTCAAAAACTGATGCTAGAGATTACTAGCAATTTTGATTTATGTATTTATATTTCTTGAGGTTGAGACTAGATATTGGTACTTCTTAAAAGCTCCCACAGATATTCTAATATTTAGAAAGGATTAAGAATCTCTGTAAAGAGACACCCACTTGTTTATGTATAATTATGGAATATATTGAATTATTTTAAGTGATTATTTACCCTTATCTTAAACTTATTTCACTCCGTGGAAATACAATGTCTTTGAGGGTTTACTTAGTCTTTCTGCATAGAAGTTAGAGAGTTGGCTTTATTCCACATGTAATAGAAACATACCCTTAACAAAGAATTGCTGATCCATCCATTTGTTTAAGTTAAAAAAGTTCTCCCTTTCCAAATTGTTTCATATTAAACCCAGAAATATTGACCTAATTAATTTAATGGGTGTTTGTTTACTAATAATGAAGTGAAATGTCATACCTTTTTCTGCAATCTTAATACCAAAGAATTACATGGACTTAAAATAATAAATGAACTACTAGCCCTGAGCAGCAAATATAGGAAAGTTAATTCTAAATTGCGTAGTTTAATGTCAGTTTAGAATTGGTGAGAAAGCACACCAACATCACACTATACAATACATTAATTGAATCTATTTAAATTCTTGTATTTTAATAATATTTGTACTTGTCTGACCACATATTGTATAATATAGTAATGAAACATCTGAAATACATTCTTATAGTTGTAGATATAATAAGAACAGAACCTGGCTTTAACTGAAAAATGATTTTAACTAATATTTATATTATAGTGCATATTTATACAAAATGTATTATATGTAATATAATACATAATATATTATAATACATGTTGAGAAAGACAATTTTTGTGGCTACGTATTTTATAGTATTCCTTAACAAGAATTGTTGGTGCTATTGGAAAACATACCCTAAATGCATTTACCAATTTCCGTTGTCAAAACTCTAATCTAGTTCTCTATTGTCTCTCACCTGAAATACTGCAATGCCCTACGATGTAGTCTCCCTACTTCCATTCTTTCCCTGTACAGTCCATTTGCCCCACAGTAGCTAAAGAAGTGTCATAGCAGCACAAATCATGTCATATATCTTGTTTACAATCCTCCAATGGTTTCCTATCAGAATTGGAATAAATTTTCATCACAGTTAAAGTAAATCAAAGGTCCCACCTCTTTTTCCCTTTTCCATGTCATTTACCCTCTCATTTACTATGCTCTAATGATGCTAATCTTTTTTTCTGTTCCAAGCATTTGCAACAGCTCTAGTCTCTATTTTGAATGTTATTTCTGCAGATCTTTGTGTATTTACTATAGTACCACAAGGAGCTGAATTACCAAAGCTGACTCTCACAAACCATAGCACTTCCCCAATGCAAGCTTTACTAATAATTGCTAAGGTATATAAGGAAAAAGCAGACACAAACACCACATTCCAACATTGTTTTTGGAATGGCCAATGGAAGTCATAGGCACATGATTCATTTGTCACACAAGATAAACTAGAAAATCTGAATAATTATATGACTATTAAGGAAATTGAATTTGTAATTAAAACCTTCTGAAAAATAAATTTCCAGGCCTACATGGATTCACCAGAAATTCTACCAAACATTTAAAAGAGAGATAACACTAAATATGCACAATCTTTGCCAGAAAATATAAAAGAAGATTATACTTCCCAGCTCATATTATAAAGTCAGTATTATCCTGATACCAAAATCATACACAGATAATAGAACAAAAAGAAAATTATAGGCCTCTTTCCATCATGAATATAGATGAAAAAATCCTCAGCAATATATTAGCAAATAATATCCATCAATACATAAAAACAATAATGTACCACAACCAAGTGGGATTTATTTCTGGTATGTAGGTTTCAATATTAGAAAAACAATCAATGTAAACCACCACATTAATAGTCTAAAGAAGAAAAACCACTTGATCTTATCAATTGATTCAAAAAAATCATCTGATAAAAGTCTAACACCCATTCAAGATTAAAACTCTCAGCTTACTAAGAATAAAAGGTAATAACTTTAAGCCAAATAAAAATATCTAAAAAATAAAAGCTGCAGTGAAATGATAATTAATGGTGAAATTGCAGTGCTTCTCCCTAAAATAAAATTTTTTAAAAAGACAAGGAAATTTTCTCTCATCAGTTCTATTTAACATAGTATTAAAAGTCTTAGTCTATGCAATAGGACAAAGATGAAAGGAAAATTTATACATATTAAAAAGGAAGAAATAAAATTCTTCCTATTTCCAGATGACATAATTGTGCAGTAAATCCCATGTAATCTATTAAAAAAATTGAAGTAGTGAGTTCAAAAGGAAGCAGGATACAAGGTCAACACACAAAATTCAACCATATTTTATTATAGAATCATGAGTTATTTAGCAATGAAGATACATTCTGAGAAATGTGTCATTAAGTGATTTCATTGCTGTGCAAACAACATTATAGAGTATACTTGCACAAACCTAAAGGTATAGCCTACTATACACCTAAGCTATATGGTATAGCTTATGGCTCCTAGGCTACAAACTTGTACAGAATGTTACTGTACTGAATACTATAGGCAACTGTAACATAATCGTAAGTATTTGTATATCTCAACATATCAAAACAGAAGAGGTACAGTAAAAATACGGTATTAAAGATGAAAAATGGTACACCTGTATAGGGGACTTACCATAAATGGAGCTTGCAGGACAGGAAGTTGCTCTGAGTGAGTCAGTGAGTAAGTAGTGAGTGAATGTGAAGGCCTAGGACATTACTGTACACTATACAATATTGCAGACTTTATAAATATTGTATACTTAGATTATAATAAATTTATTTTTAAAATTTTCTTTCTTCAATATTTAATTAATCTCATCTTACTGTAACTTTTTTACTTTATAAACTCTTAATTTTTTAAGTTTTTTGACTCTTTTGTAACAATACTTGGCCTAAAACACAAACACATTATAAAGTTGTGTAAAAATATTTTTTTCTTTATATCCATATTCTATAAGCTTTTTTATATTTTTAATTTTTTTAAAATTTGCAAACACACTCATTAGCCTAGGCCTACACAGAATCAGGATTATCCATATCACTGTATTCCACCTCCATATCTGGTTCACGGAAAAGTCTTTAGGGGCAATAAAACACATGGAGCTTATGATATGATATGATATCAATACCTCTTATGATAACAATACCTTCTTCTAGAATGCCTCCTGAAAAACCTGCCTGAGGCTGTTTTACAATTCATTTTTTTTGTGTAAGTAGAAGGAATACACTCTAAATTAATGATGCAAAGTATAGCACAATAAATACATAAACCAGTAACATCGTCATTATCAAGTGATGTAATTGTATGTGCTATACTTTTATATGACTGGCAGTGCAGTGTCTTTGTTTATACCAGCATAACCACAAACACACGAGTAATGCATTATTGAAGTTAGGAAGGCTATGATATTGTTAGATGATAGAAATTTCCCAGCTCCCTTATAATCTTATGGGACCACCTTCTTATGTGTGAGTCATTGCTGACTGAAATGTCATTAAGTAGGGCATGACTGTATTAGTGATGAACAAATGAAATAAAAATTAAATTCAATAACATTTATGATAACTCCAAAAATGAAACAGGTATGTACTTTAAAATGCATAGTATCCACAGACTTAAAATAATAGAATGGTAATAAAGGAAATTAAAGTAGACCTAAAGAATGGAAACATATACCATATTTATGGATTAGAAGATTCCAGATGGTGAAGATGTTAATCATCCCTAAATCAATCCATAGTATGAATGCTATTTTTATCAAAATTCTGGCAGCTGTTTTTTCAGATATAAACAAGCTGATTCTGACATTCATATGAAAATGTATAGGAAGTATAATAGGTAAAATAATATGAAAAAGGAGACTAAAGTTGCAGAAATCATACTACTCAATTTTAAAACTATATAATCACAGTTACCAAGGCAGTGTGGTATTGGAAGAGGGATAGAGACATAAATCAATAAATAGAATAGATAATCCAAAAATAGACTCACAAAAATATGACAAATGCCATCCAATGAAGAAAAGGTAATCTTTTCAATATATAATTTGAAACAAGTGAACTTTCATAGGCAAAAATATGAATCTGACCTAAACTTCATTCCATATAAAAATTAACCTAAAATGGGTAATAGATATAAATTTAAAACATTGAACTATAAATCTTCTAGAAGGCAATCTAGAAGAAAATCTTTGTGACCCAGGGTTAGATGAAGAATTCTTAGACATGACACAAAAAGAATGATCCAGAAAAGAAAAAAAAAAATGATAAATTGGAACTTCATCAAAATTAATATTTATTACTTTGAAATACCCTTTTAATAGGATGAAATGTTAAGTCACAAACTGGGAGATAATATTTACAAAGCACACAAACAAAAGGAAAAACATCCCATGACCATGGATTGGAAGAATCAATATTGTTAAAATATCCATACTGTCCAAAATGATTTATAGATTCAATGCAATTCTTATTAAAATATCAACATCATTTTTCACAGAATTAGAAAAAAGCAATCCTAAATTTCATATGGAATCAAAAAAGAGTCTGAATAGCCAAAACAATCCTAAGCAAAAAGAACAAATCTGGAGGCATCACATTACCTGACTTCAAATTATACTACAAGGCTATATTAACCAAAATAGCATGGTACTGGTATAAAAGTAGACACGTAGATCAATGGAGCAGAAAAGAGATCCCAGAAATAAAACCATATGGCTACAACCAACTGATCATTGACAAAGCAGACAAAATATACCCTTGGGAAAGGATGCCCTATTCAATAAATGGTGCTGGAAAGACTGGATAGCCATATGCAGAAGAATGAAACTAGACCTCTATCTCTCACCATATACAAAAATTTACTCAAGATGAATTAAAGACTTAAATGTAAGCACTGAAACCATAAAATTCTAAAAAAACTAGCAAAACTCTTTGGACTTTGGCTAGGCAAAGAATTTATGACTAAGACCCCAAAGCAATACAATAAAAATATAATAAATGGGACTTAATTAAACTAAAAAGTTTCTGCACAGCAAAAGAAATAATCAATAGCATAAATAGACAACCTACAGAATGGGAGGAAATATTGGCAAACTATACATCTGACAAAGGACTGATATCCAGAATCTATAAGGAACTCAAACTAATTAGCAAGAAAAAACAAATAACCCCATTAAAAAGTGGGCAAAAGACATGAACAGATTTTTTTCAAAAGAATATATACAAATGGACAACAAACATGTGAAAAAATGTTCAACATCACTAATCATCAGGGAAATGCAAATTGAAACCACAATGAAATATTATCTTACTCCTGTCAGAATGGCCATTATTAAAAAGTCAAAAACAATAGATGTTGGGATGGATGCGGTCAAATGGGTGAGCTTATACACTGCTGGTGGGAATGTAAATTAGTACAACCTCTATGGACAGCAGTATAGAGATTCCTCAAAGAAATAAAAGTAGACTACCATTCAATCCTGCAATCCCACTACTGAGGACCTACCCAAAGGAAAATAAGTCATTGTATCAAAAAGATACCTTCCTTCATATGTTTATTGCAGCACAATGCACAATTGCAAAGATATGCAATCAACTTAAGTGTCTATCAACTGCTGAGTGGACACACACACATACACACACACACCATGAATGTGAGATACACACACACACACACACATCAGGGAATACTACTCAGCTATAAAAAAGAATGAAATAATGTCTTTCGCAACTTGGATGGAACTGGAGGCTAATATCAAAAGTGAAATATCTCAGGAATGGAAAAACAAATACTGCATATACTCACTTGTAAAAGCGAGCTAAATGGTGGGTATATATGGTCATACAAATTGGTAAAATGGACATTGCAGACTCAGAAGAGGAGCAAGTGGGAGGTGGGTGAGGGATCAAAAATTATCTATTGGGTGCAATGTACACTATTTGAGTGATGGGTACACTAAAAGCCCTGACTTCACCACTATACAATTTGTCTATGTAACAAAAAACACTTGCACTCTCTAAATCTGTCAAAATAGATTTATAAAAATACTTTTATCTAGAATATTTAAAGAAAAATGTTTCACTAAAAATTATGTGCAGATGTCAAACAAATACATAAAAACAATGTTCAACATCATAAGTCATACTAAAGCAAAAATTAAAGCCATAATGAGATACCTATACTATGCACATCAATGAGAATTGCTAAAATAAAAAGTATTGATAACACCAAGTGCTGGCAGTCATATAGAGCAACTAAATATCTCTTACTTTGCTGATAGGAAGGTAAAATGGTAGAGTCACTCTGCAGAACATTTTGGCAGTTTCTTATGGTGTTAAATGTGTACTTACCATAAGACCCAACAATCATTTCTATATTTATCCTAGAGAAATAAAGATGTGTGTTCCAAAAATCTGTACCCAACTATTCATAGAAGTTTTATTTGTTGTAAATAAAAACTAGAAACAACCCAAATGTTATTTGATGAGTGAATGGATAAACAAGCTGTGGTACAAGCATACATACCGTGGAATATTACTCTGCTATGTAAAGAAATAAACTATTTATACGCACACACAAACTAGGTTGGATCTAACGGGGATTAGGTGGAGTGAAAAAAAAGCCAATCTCAAAAGGTTATATATTGTATGATTTCATTATATAACACTTCCAAATTGAAAAAAATTATATTGATGGAGAAAAATTAGCTAGGGTTTAGAGTTAGGGTAAGGTCTGACTATAAAGGGGAAGCAAGAGGAAGTTTTTTTCTGTCGATGGAATAGATATGTGTCATTTTTTGGTGATAGTTAAACAAATCTAGGCATGCAATAAAATTTCACTGCACTATACGCTGAACAAAAAAGAAAATGAGTATGTATAAAATTTGGAAAATCTGACTAAAGTTTACAGTTTAATTAATAGTACTTGTACAAATGCCAATTTCCTGGTTTTCAGAATGTACTATGGCTATATAAGATGTTACTGGGAACAGATGGGTGAAGGTCACATGAAAACTCTACTATTTTTGCAACTTCTTGTGAGTCTTAAATTATCTCCAAATAAAAAGTTAAATAAAAAGTGGAGCACACACTATGACCAAGGTAAGGCCTCAGGTGCTAGAGATACAAGGGTATCTTTACCCTCCAGGAGCTCACAGTAAAGCAACATTGGTCCTGTAACAGAAGTAGGAAACAAAAGAGGAGAGGCAAACTTGAGAGTGGAATTTGCAGAACGCCTGTAGAAATCTAGGCGTAAGTACAGGAGACAATTGGATAGAATTAAAGTTCAAGAAAGAATGGCTACATAGATATGACAGTCATCAGCATAGGGCGAGATTATCAGCAGAAGGTGAAAATATGTTATGGAAGAGGACCTAGAAAGGTACTATTATGATCACTAGATGTGCCTCCTTCAGCTGCACAGCTACACTAGCATGGGGTGGTGCCTTCTCTCCTTCTGTAAACATATTGGTACTTTGGTAAAGGTCACAAATTCAAATGCTGAAAAGTAACCTAAATATGTGATTTGAGCTCAATGTAAACAAGACAGAAAATCAGAAGGGCCACTAGAAAACGGACAGAAATATGCCTTGTTTAAATTCATTAAAATTCAAATTTTGTGCAAACACTTTTGTGTTAGCCAAACAAAACAGGATTGCATCCAGATTCTGCCAAGAGCTGCTGGTTTGCAACTTCTGTTTGGGCATGAAATTTGACTAGTTTACTAATCTCTGATTCAATGAGGACACATTAATGGCTTAATATATTACCCTTCTAGGGTATTTGTATATTGGAAAATGATTTTGTGAAATTCAATACTTTTAGCACATGGAAATTTCACACAAAGAAATGCTGTAAAATATTATAGGACAGTTCTTTAAGCTATGCTTGCTAAATTACACTACAAAGAATAAATCATGTGAAAAGCTGACGCTTCTTTGAATGATATATCCCTATAACACAAAAAATTCTATGTTCATTTCATCAAACTAGTCATTTTTTAGTCCACCTTTGTTGATTGACATAGGAAATGCTATGTAAAGCTGGGGTAGAGCAAGATATGGCCAAATAGAAACCTCCAGGGATCGTCCCTCTGCAAAAACACCTAATTCAACAACTGTTCACACAAGCAAGCACCTTTGGAAGAACCAAAAACCAAGTGAGCAATCATACTACCTGGGTTAACATTATACCAAGGAAAGAAACACTGTAGAGGGCAGAAAAGACAGTCTTGCATTGCCTACACCACCCCTCCCTCAACCTGTTGCAATGCCATGCCAGCATACCCAGTGGAGAGAGAATCTGTGTGCCTGTGAGGGAGAGTGAAGTGATTATGGGGCTCTGAATTGAAACTCATGGCAGCCCTGGAATAGGGGAACACAGCACAGGGCAGAATTCTGCTAGGGCCCACAGAGGGAGAATTTTGACCAGCTCAGCCAGAGGAAAATCCTCCACCCCAAAGCCCAAGTTACCAGTAGCCCCAAGACCAACAGGCAAAGAACAGCCCAGGGCCTGGACTAAACTCATAAGTCAGTCAAGCTACAAGGACTATGGTCCTTGGGCAATTCCTGTGGCTGTGCTGGCTAGAAGCCAGTAGACTTGAGATGCACATGACCCAGTGAGACACCCAGTGAGCTGCAGCCAAGTCAGTGCCTATGTCACCCACCTCTCCTTGAACTACAGGCAAACTGGCTCAGGGAGAGTCTTCTTCCATTTGAGGAAAGGCGAGAGCTCAGAGGACTTTGTTTTGAAATTTGGGTACCAGCTCAGCCATAGTAAAATAAAGCACCAAGCAGACTCCTGAAGCCCCTGAGTACTGGATCTAGTTCCTGGATGGCATTTCTGGACCCACATTTGGCCAGAACGAAACATGCTGTCTTGAAGGGAAAGACCCAATCCTGGCAGGATTCATCACTGGCTGATTAAGAAGCCCTTGGGCTTTGAATAAGCATCAGAGGCAGCCAGGCAACAGTCGCCATGGGCTTTGGGTGAGACTAGGCTGGCTTCAGGTATGGCCTGGCACTGGTGGCCACACTGGAGTGCCTACATCACTCCTCCCCCAACTCCAGCAGCCAAACACAGAGAGTGAGAGGAGAGAGTGAGAGACCTTGCCTGGTGACTCAGGGAATTCTCCCATATTTTACCCAAGTCCACCAAGGTGGTACCACCAAGAGTCTGCAAGAGTCACAGCATTAGTGGGCTTGGGACATCCTGAGTACTGATATGGCTGCAGCAATCGGAGACTTTTTAGATCACAACATTCAATTCCCTTTGAATATGTGGAAAGCCTTCTAAAGAAGGATAGGTTCAAACAAGTCTAGACTGCCAAGATTAAAATAAATACCACATCTTCAATACCCAGGCATTGATGAACACCAACAAGCATCAAGAACACCCAGGAAAACATGACCCCGCCAAACAAACTAAATAAGTTACCAGTGACCAAGCCCAGAGTGATGGAGATATGTGACCTTTCAGACAAGAATTCAAAATAGCTGTCCTGAAGAAGCTCAGTGAACTTCAAGACAACACAGAGAGGGAATTCCAAAGCCTATCAGAAAAATTTAACATAGAGATTGAAATAATAAAAAAAAAAATATTAAGCAGAAATTCTGGAGCTTAAGAATTCAGTTGACAAACTTAAATATGTATCAGAGTCTCTCAACAGCAGAATTGACCAAGCAGAAGAAAGATTTAGTGAGCTTGAAGACAGAGTATTTGAAAATACACAGTCAGAAGAGAAAAACGAAAAAGAATAAAAAAATAAAGCACACCTACAAGATATAGAAAATAGCTTCCAAAGGGCAAATCTAAGAGTTGCTGGCCTTAAAGAGGAGGTAGAGAGAGAGATTGGGCTGAAGTTGTATTCAAAGAAATAATAACAGAGAACTTTCCAAACCTAGAGAAAGATATCAATATTCAGGTACAAGAAGGTCACAGAACACCAAGCAGATTTAAGCCAAATAAGACAATCTGAAGACGTTTAATAACCAAGCTCTCAATGTCAAAGATAAAGAAAAGGCCTTAAGGAAAGTAAGAAAAAAGAAAACAAAAAACACATATAAAAAAGGAGGGAGGAATCACATTACCTGACTTCAAATTATACTACAGAGGTGTAGTGACCAAAACAGCATGGTATTGGCATAAGAACAGACACATAGAACAATGGAACAGAATAGAGAACCCAGAAATAAATCCACACATCTATAGTGAACTTATCTTTGACAAAGGTGCCAAGAACATACAGTGGGGAAAGAACAGTCTCTTCAAAAAATGGTGCTGGGAAAAGTGGATATCCATATGCAGAAAGATGAAACTGGATCCTTACCTCTTGTCTATATACAAAAATACAATCAAAATGGATTAATGACTTAAATCCAAGACCTGAAACTATGAAACTACTAAAAGAAAACATTAGGGAAACACTTCAGGACATTGATCTGGCTAAGGACTTCATGAGGACTTACTTCTGTGAAAATTATTGGGAATTTTATCACAAGGCCAAACATTTTGTATATGCAAAGAGCTTCCAAGTGTATTGATAAGAATAAAATTAATAACCCAATAGACAAATGGGCAAATTATGTGAAAAGGCAGTGCAGAAAAAGGCAATATAATTAGTCCATAAACGAAAGATGCTCAATCTTATTGAAAATAAGAGAAATTCACAGTAAAATTACACTGATATACCACACTCTATTAGTGAAATGAAAATCCAAAAATTTGATAGCATTCCTTTGTTTGTGAGATTCGAAATATCAGGCACTTTTCTACACTGCTTTTGGGAGAGTCCATTTGTGTACATACTATGAAAGACAATTTGGCAGTTGCTTGATAAAACAAATACCTATCCCCTTTGCACACCGGAATTTATTCTACAGATACATTTCCAGAAGGTGGAAATTAAATAGGTGCATTGCAGTGCTGTTTTTAAAAGCAAAATCTTGTAAACTTCCTAAGTATCCATTAATAGGAAACTGTTTAAAAGTATTAAGATATATTAATACAATAGGAAACTATGCGGTCATAGAAAATTATGACTTTATATACTAATATGGAAATATCACCAACATATATCATCAAATGATAAACATAAGTTGAAAAAAATGAATAAAATGTATTACCTTTTGTGTGAAAATGGAGAAACAAAAAGCTATGTTAATATTTGCTAACATATATAAAAGAATGCATAAGAAACTAGGAACAGTGGTCTGTGGGTTGGTGAGAAATGTGTGGATAAAAGTAAATGAAGGAAGGGAGAAATTTCACTATTTATATTCTGTTTTTAAAACCATGTAAATGTAGTATCTACACAACCAAATAAGGGGAAAAATACTCATTCACCTCAGACATGGTCAAAGTTTGTTTTTAAAGAGATAGGTTTATTTGTATGTATTTTTTTAAGCACATAAGGGGAAAGAGTCTGTATAAGATCTTAAACCAATTTTTAAGAGTAAATCAATTCCTTTTTAAATGAACTTTATATTTTAGAATAGTTCTAGATTTACAGAAAAATTGTAAAAATAGTACAGAATTTCCATACTCCACATCCAGTTAACCCTATTATTAACATCTCATGTTAACATGGCATGTTTATCACAATTATTGAATCAATATTGATACGTTATTATTAACTATAGAAATGCTATGTAAATATACATCTTATTTCTTGTATATATCAATTTCTACTATAAAGATTTTCATTTATGAATTCAGATAGCAAATTAATCGAACTAACAAGAGTTTTGAGACATGGAAGATGAATCAATAAGTTTTACAATTATGATTGGAATCAGACACTCCACATTTTATGCTAATGCTAGTGATTCACATGACTGAGTAATTTGAAATAAATTATCTCTGCAAAGAGTCATCCCAACACTGATAACAAGTGTGTAATAGTCTCATATGGCCACTGGCTACTGGATTGGATGGTGAAAACACAGAATAATTTTACCAGTATTGAAAGTTTTATGAAAAATTGGTGCAGAACTATAAGGACTTTCAGATCATAGGACCTAAGTGGAATATCTCCTTTCACCATAGCCTGGACCCTTTTGCACCCTTTCATACTTTAGGTACCACTAAAAGCTGACAGTCTTTCATGTCACTGAGGAAATGGATTGGGACCAAGTTTCCCAAGTTAAGAATATGCTGCCTTCAAAATATAGAGTCCTATGAAGTATTGCATTTCTGACTTTTGAAATATGCAAAATTTGATAATTATTCCTATACATTAGATTGGATATCCTAATATGACCTGGATTTCTGGACCCATAAAATTTCACTGACATGGCAGATCCTTGAATCTTCATAGAGTTTACCTTTCACCCTCTGGAGCCTGTGTATCTTACTTAGCCCTCCATGCAACTTGATACTTCTTGTTCATCCTTCTATCAACATGGTATAAATACTATAATGGACCACAGTAATCACTTATCTAAGGATAAGTGTATACTGTTGTCCATCTCATGTGAAATTAACTATTTGCCATGCTCCTTTTGAGTATGATATGGAAAGTAATGTGGTAGCCAGATCAATGGCCACATGTTCCAGAGGCTAAATTAATCTACTCTAGCAAAGATACCATATTTGGCACAACATCTGTAATTAGAGCTACTACTCAGGAAAGTTTGTATTAGGCCACTGTCATCCATAATAGTCTATCTAATTTTTTAAGGGGCTAGAGTGCTGAATCATATGGGAATCTGGTGGGGACAGTCACATCTGTTGGTACGGATTGAACATGTCTTCCAAAGTTAATGTGTTGAAATCTTAATCCCCAATGCAAAGGTGTTAAGAGGGGAAACCTTTAAGAGGTGATTAGGTCATGAGGGCAGAGGCCTCATGAACGGATAGATGCCATTATTGTGGGAGTGGGTTAGTCATCACAGAAGTGGGTTTGTTATCATGAGAATGGATTTGTTATAAAAGGGAGCTTGGCCCTCGCCTGTTCTCTCTTGCTCTTCTGCCTTCTACCATGGGATAAGACACCAAGAAAGCCCTCACCAGATGCTGAGCAGATGCCAGCACTATGCCCTGGACTTCTCAGCCTTCAGAATAATGAGCCAAATAAACTTCTGTTCATTATAAATTACCCAGTCTCAATTATGCTGTTATAGTAACACAAGATGGACAAAGCATCTGTCGTCCTTCAATATTTTAAGGTGATATTAATCCTTTCCTTCAAAAATGTGTTACTATATTCTATTTACTATTTTTTCTGGGTATATGGATAGTTTAAGAGGCTTTCACTGTCATAACTCTTACCACACAGACTAACAAATCAATATTGGGGTCTGCCAACTACCAAGTGTATTCATTCCGGTCATATTTAGAGATCAGGGGCATGACTGCTGCAGTTCATAGACTCATTAGATCCACAGTGAACCAGGTATGTTTGTGGACTTCATTAATAATCCCTACTCTAACAGGAGGAAAATGGTGGTACTCTGGGCCCACAGGCTTTAATGCCAATTCAGACCCATATCCTATAATCCTCAAAAGGTGTGACTATTCCCTCTTTCTGCATGTATGGTTGTTAAATACATGCAGAAAGAATTGGAGGAATTACTATTTAATACACTTGTTGTGGTGTTGACTGATCCTTCCTCACAGTGACTCAGACTCGCATTCAGTCAATGGGTTCTGGATCCGGGAACTGACTCCGGTCTGGAAACTGGGAAAGGGGTAACAACATTTTATTGATATAGTTGTGCTAAGTCTCTCAATCATCCATCCTTGATTTTTTTAAATTATAGAAATTAAACAACACCGTTGGTGGCTTCCCATCTAAGTGCCTCTGGAAATATTTTATATCAATCATCTCATTCTTTCTCTGTAGTTCATGTCTCCCCTACCTGCCGTGTCAGCCTTGCTGCTCAGAGTGGTAAATGTGCCCAGCTTGCTTTGACAGTTAAGTGCCACTACCTGGATTCTTTTATTTCAGCTTCTCTCACTGTTGCTCTCAGGGCAGCCTGTCCTGTCACAGCTTCCCCTACAGAGGAGAGCCATGCTGAGCTTCTCAGCAATGCCAGTGCTTTTCTTACCAGTGCAATCCTATTGCTTTGGTGAATTAGCTTGCTTCCGGTCTTCTTTGGAATGCAGTTTGCTGGTTTTTCTGACCTTAACATAGTATGTCACTATAGCATGCACATTTCTTTCAAACATTCAATGCCTTCATCTTCTGTCATCCAATTCTGACATTTCTCCTTCATTTACGTGGGCCATCACTTTTTCAGACTTTCCAAGTGTCATCCTAGTGGCATATTAGCACTGTCTCCTGGGGTCCTTGGCAGTGTGTTAAATCATATATCATAGGAGAGTGCTCCATATTGATAAAGTCTCTGTTATTCAACTCTATGTTGTATGCCCCTTTCCCTATCACCTTCAGGATCCAGTTTCCATCACCTTAGGGTCAATCACTTCTGGCTTCTGTGGTATCTGTTCAACAGATCCTGCAGTTCCTTTATATACAGTCTCTTTCTTCCCTTAGCTAGCTCAGCATTTTCCTCATTGGGCTGTGCTGGGATTTGACCCTTATTATTGGTCTGTATGCCAGGAGGGACATGAGGGTAGATCCTTAGGGTATGGGGGGCTTAGATGGGAACATGAACTTTTAAAACATCTAAGTCATTTGAAGTTTCTGTATGATCTCCAAGCAAAGCTTCCTTTAAAAGAGGTTAGAAGATACTTCCACCAGACAAGGAGGTTCAGGAAAAAATGGAACTTCAAGGTTCTCAATTATATCTAATCAATTATCCTTTTTCCAAATCTAAGGGGAATATTCCTTCCTTATTAGTACCCTGGCCTTGGCCTATGAAACATGCTAAGGCTGAGAATACAATCTTCTTTGAAGCTCCACTAATTGTATTATAAGGTTTTGAACCTAGTCCTTTACCCTGTTTGCTAGGAGGTGATTAGAGTCTCCTTAAATTCAGCCAAATCCCTCGGGTTTTCAAATTTTACCTTGGATTGATAATTAATCACTTGAACTTTTCATTGTCTTTCTTCAATTAAAACAAAATGGTTCTCAGTAAAGTCCGTTTATTTCATAGTTCTTATACTTACTATTTCCAGTATGACATTAAGCTCCTGAAATAATTACATAGCCAGTGTGTCTTCTTCCACCAGCATTGCATCCCAGTTCACTACTTGTGATAATTTTAACAATTGTGAAATGCCAAGTCTGTTTATTCTCTACTTATCACCAGCAATGTAGTCCTCACTGCCAGATGGACTGAGCATTTTGATCTAGCTTCAGAATCTTCTTTTAGAGTGTGTTTTCTAGGACCTCTTCTGGCATCAAGTGAATTAGATTGTTACCTAGACATAGACTCTGAGATGGAGAGTTTTGTGCAGAGGGTTTATCAGAAAATGCTCTTGGGATATATATCTGTAATGAACCAAGGAAAGCAGGATTGAGCAGAAAGAGAAGTCAACCTATAACACAGTTTCAATAAAGCTTTAGAGCTGGAATGGCCCTTCACAGTTATCCCAACTTGAAATAAAGGGGATTGGCCTTTGTATCCTTGCATCGTCCAGAGATGGGATATGTTCTCTCCTCTGGGAGGAGAATTTTTTATAATAGGGAGTTCTCTGTGGCTAAGGGCAATGCCAAGCCACTCAGAGATTCAATTGTGAGTTGTCAGCAGCAGACATTCTCTGTATCTGGGGTATACAAGATTTACCAGAGCATCAATTATCTATTACAGCATAAACACAGAAAAATGTACAAATGTATGCATACATCAATAATTAGTGAATTACTATATAGAGAACACACATAGCCACCATACCTTTCAAGAAATATAGCACTGTAGATATGGAAAAACCCTCACAGGCCCTACTCAGTTACTAACCCCATTTCTACAATATTAATCATTACCCAATTTCTAACACCATAATTTAGTTTTTCTTATTTTTGAACTTTATATAAATTGAATCAAAACAGTGTTTTTGTGTGTTTCTAACTCCCTTTACTCAGAATTATGATTGTGACTGGGCACATTAGTTGTTATATAATATATAAAATATTATATTATATAAAAATATAATATACTTTATATATTATACAAAAAATATAATATAATATTTTATATATATTTGATAATATATACTCATATTTATATATATTTATATATATTTTGGTGAATATAGGTATGTTGTGGTTATATGAAAAAGTGAAACTGATGAGCTATAATAGACTTAATAGACTGCCAAACAGGATTTTTGCTAATGAGGTGGTATCCATATAGACTCCCACTAGAAGATAACTAGTGCTCTAGTTGACCCACATCTTCTCCCACCCTTACACTTAGTAACAGGGTTCCTTTTAATTTATTATTTTATTTTAACCCTTTTTAGTGGGTATGGTATACTATCACATTGTAGTTGAATTCACCCAACATACAACATCTTAGATATTTATACTGATATTTTCACTTAAAATTCAAGACTACAGCACTTTCATTTGATGTCATTTCTGTTACACTTTTATCTCCTGATTCTAAAGGACATGAAGAAATTAGAATGTGGATATACCATAATTGTTCATTTGTTTGATCCCATAGTCTCAGAATAAAAGTACTAATATTAGATCATATTAATTTTTTACATCTCCACATTGTATACTATTACCCTTTATAAACAAATTGTCAGTGTGTATAGTCATTGCATACTGTACTTTCTTCCTCTGAGCCCTCATTTCATCTTAATCCTATGGGTAACAATATATTTAATACTCACCACTAATCCCCATGTCCATGTCTCTCTAGTCATTTTGGTTGTTTATAGGTTATTCCATAGTTGATTTTCCAGGAAATGCTCATGGGAAGATCATTCTTTGAGTTTTTTCATGTTGTTAACGGTTTATCTGTGTCTTTTGTCGTTGAAAGTTGGTTTCATTGGGTGTAAAACATTGGCTCATGGATTCTTTCCTTGACTATATTAAACATTTTTTTTGTATTTTCTTCTTACTTAAAGTGTGACTTTTGAAATTCTTATGATAATCTAAAATACTTTCTCATATAAGCCAAATGCTTTATTTTCTAAATGCAAAATTTTTTTCTTTCTATTTCTTTCAAATCTAGTAATTTCATTTGAATGTGTTTTGGTATTAATGATTCTGGGGCAACATTCTTAGGTCCATGGTTTGCTATTTCAGTATATAGTTTCAAATATTTTTTCCTTTTAATTACTTAAGGAAAGCTGTTTTTATTACCTTGCTTTGGTTCTGAGTTCCAGAACTCTTATTACTTTAATTTGGACCTTCTCTGCCTATCTTTAATATTTGCCACTTTTTTCTCATTCTTTTTATCATTTTCTTCAAGTTCTTATTTTATTTTTAAAAATGTACTCTTTTATACCTTCTATTTCTTTTAAGGGCTTATCTGCATTTATTCACACTGTATTCTTTCTAATTTAGTATTATTTTAAAAATAATCATTGTTTGCATTTTTATTTTTTTCTTGAGGACTGACACCTGATTTCCAAGTTTTTCTAACTTTTATTTATATTATGTTGTTCTTACATGTGTTATACCATTTTCTTAATGTTATTTAGCTTATCTTGTGGCAGTTAGCTTATCTATATGGCATGCTTTCTTTGTAGGTTTGTTATTCTTCTTATTCTTTTCTTGCTATAATTTTACACTGTACATTTTCATGTACAATTAGACCCAATACACTTTCAGGATGAAGCACATTCCAAGGAGGCTTTGATAACTTCCCACGGCGCCCCGTATGTTGTTTCTCTATAAAGCTCAAATGTATGACAGCTTGCTTTCTGAGACAGACTGGCTAGAGAGTCCTCCTTCACTTTGTTTTAGATATTGTTTTGTTTTTTTGCTCTTTGTCTATATTGCCACTGTCCTCCTTAATGTTGATTCTACTCCCAGAAGTTTTTCTTCACTCTTAGGCCTTGTCCCAAAATGGAGTGCTGATAGGTCAGTTTTTCTAGTTCACAGGGACTAGACTGCTCTAGCAGTTAGGTGTCCTTTTTCATAAAATTTTAATGCATCTGATTATTTCCTTGGGAGACATTGGTGAAGGAGTTAATGCATTAAATAGTAGAAATGTTAAAATATTTCAAATGTAATGACATATAATGCTAAATTTCTTTCAAGATATTTTGTGCCAAATTATACCCCTATTAGCATGGAATAGCAAGGCCCATCACACCATGCACAGGCAGGCACTGAATATTGTTCTTTTTGTGTTTGCCAATTTAATAGCTGAAAGGTGGTTTATCATTGTTATTTTAATTTGCATCTCAATCTCTCTCTACAAAAATACACACAAATATGCTTATATAACTAAGTAATATGATGTCCATGAGTTAAGTAGTATGTTTGGTTTGAAAACTTGGAAGTAATTGTAGCACCTGTTGGACATCGGATGAGGCATCAAAACTCCGGTTGATTATGACTGGTTTTCATTCATTATTAATGTCAGAATTAAATAACTCTTCCAGACTCTTATCATTATGCTCCTCTTGCTGTTGTCCTGTCTTCTCTTCCTAATGACATTCCTTAATTCCTCTGTAGTTTGAATACAAAGTTTCTCTTTTATTCCATATAATATTTTTCACGTTAACTGCTGCTCATCCACCACTGTGCTTAAACCCCAATGCACAAATGCCCACATCCATACACACTCACACTCTCACACTCACAGATACTTCACTTTCTCACAGGAAATGACTTTTTACTTTCAAATCTGGACACTCTAGAACCCTAGGATAAAAGCTGAAGTTTCACAGTCACTCCTAGGATTCTGAAGTTTAATTTTGCAGGATAGAAGTAACATAGTACAATGATAGCTCACAAGCATTAAGGAGCTTTTAAATATTACTCATTGAGATAATTGAAACAGTTCCTAAGTGAGCAGATTTAGAAACCTAAACCCTGCCCTTTTTTGTAAACACATAAAAAATAAGCAAGTATTTAGGGTCTATGGACTTTGATTGTCATTAAAATTACTTACCTTATTAGTGTGCATTTTAAACTACATATTAAAAATTAGAGTAATTCATAAGTATAATAATCACTTGATATTTCTAAAATCTGATTAAGACAAATCATACAGTACTTTAATTTGAATCTGTTGTGTTCTTCAGTCCACGAGTGTTGCCTGTGAGAGGGCAGAGGAGAGTTGAGTAGGTGTGAGTCAGGGTAGGCTGTGTGCCTCTTCTACAAACTTTGGCTCTTTTCTAGAGGTTTGGTTAACTTTTATGCCCTGTCTGCTTCTAAACTAGGCCTAGACAGATTAACATGACATTTTGATGGGGAATTGCATAAGATTTGCTAAATTTGCCATTAAGGGAAGACTTTCTCTCTTCTTAACACACTCCTCCATTCTGCAACACAAAGGCCTTACTTAATATGATAATGTAACTAATTTCAGTGTACAGTATTAAGAGAAAGGAGGAAGATTTTTTTTTCCATGAAAGATTTTCTTCCCTATCACCAAGATAAATTCTTCTAGAAAAACATTATTTTAAAATTTTAAGTTTATTTTGGTTAAGTTTTATTGATTCTATTCAATAAAGAATTTAATAATAATGAGAGAAATTATCAAATTGATACTACTATTTTAAAACCATGACAACAAACAAACAAATGTTACTAGTATATCATAATATTGTTCATTCAGCATTCTGATGAGAGAAGCAGTAAGCCATCCCCATTAGGCAGTGGTCATTTTGGTCAAAAAATAATACAAAACAAAATAAAAACTCTCAATTAAGTATATTAGCATAACTTGGCTTTTCCCCTTCAAGTAATTTTATTGATTTTCTTAAATCTATGTACATGAGAAAACCAAACTGACAAGAAATTATCTTTTTTTTCTAAAGCCAAAATATTACCTGAAATTAGCCAAGCATTCCTAACCTGGATCTTGAGAGTTTTAATACCGAGCCAACGTCACTTGCACTTGAAAATTTTGCTTTGAATTTCTCAAACTTGTGCCTTATGTAAGAATTCTGTCTGGTTTGGCCTTTGCATGACTTTGTTTTCAATGGAAATTTTAATTTCATATATATGTAAGTCATTTAAATACCATTTTATACTTCTTTTAGTAGCTCTTATCTTAAACAAGAATAATATAATAATGTATAATTATTTAAATTATATATTCTCCAAAAATATATTTAAAATATTTTAAAAATATTTTTTCATTTAAAAATAATTCAAATAAAATAACTACATAATAGCTAAATGTTATATATAGATGGGTGTGTGTATTTACATAGTCTTAAATGAAAGGGGAAGCTTAATATTTATTTAGTGTTTCTTTTCTGTCAGATATGTTAGATGCTGATCTCTGGTATATTGATTAGTAGATATTAAGGCCCTTAAAATATTTTACATAAATATATGAATGAATAAAAGACTTTGTGAGAAACACATTTTATAATCTCTGCATTTCAGATGAAGACACTGAAACTCAGAGAGATTGAAAAACGTGCCCAGGATCACCTTGTCAGTTGGAATAAGAGCCTAACTTTTAGACATAAATCGGTCTAACTTAAAAAAACAAAACAAAACCCAAACCTGAGTTCTTCCTACCAACCCAATTTGTATAACAATAGGCTAGAGCATATGCATTTGGAAACCTGAGCTCAATGAAGGCATTTACAAGAAACAACACAGAAAAATTTTGCTGCATATAATACATAGCTATAGCTCATTCTGCATTAGAACTTTATTTAAAATAATACCATCATTAATCCTATTTTTGTCTAATCATAAAATCCTTTATGATCAGAAGATTCGGGGTATGAGTTAAATAGTAATAGCCAAAGGAATAAAGTAAATATATTTGGATTTTTTACTTTTTGAAATGTTTTGATATCTAGAAAATGTTAGTTGCCAGGGTTATTTAAATTAAATATTGCTAATATATAATTCATTTGGGAGAGAGATAATACTGACATAAGAGCTACTACAAAGAGAAGTATTAAATGATCTTTAAATGACTTCTTTTATAATCTATGCAGACAGAGTATACTTTGCTTACATATTCATATCCATATATATTTTAATTTTTGAAGAAAAACATCACTCTGTGGGGAATATGCAATAATAATGACCAAGGTTATAAGACAGAAAACAAATTATATAGATATTTCATGTAAAATGAGGTTACCAGGCTTATTCCAGGACAAGGTATCTTGATTATCTTATCTACCTTGACTGGACCTCAGGATGCTGACACAATATTAATAAGGTCTTGATTAGATACTATTCCATAATGCTATCTGAAGTAAATTTTTAAAAATTTGATGTTTGGCTGTCTATGTGAATTCTACTCACTTTATGAAATGAACAATATACAGTTTCCTAACATTCATTCATTAATTCAACACATATTTATTGAGTATCTGCTATAGGACAGGTATTTTGCTAGGCTTCATAGATATGATAATGAGCAAAACCAGTCATATCCTCTTTGGTTGAGAATTAATATATCTCAACCAAATTGGCTAATAAATGGTTGCTAATGCCAGGAATTGTGGCTGCCAACTGTAACCCTAGCATTTTGGGAGGCCAAGGTAGAAGAATTGCTTGAGGCCAGGAGTTCCAGAACATCCTGGGCAACATAACAAGACCCCCTCTCTAAAAAAATTAAAAAATTAGTCAGGCATGGTGGTGTCCACCTGTAGTTCTAGGTACTTGGGAGGCTGAGGCAAGAGAATAGCTTGAGCCCAGGAGTTTGAGGCTGTAGTAAGCTATGATTGGGCCACAGCACTCCAGCCTGGGCAACATAGTGAGACCCTGTCTCAAAAACAAAAAAGTTGCTAAATATTTTTTAGATAATCAATGCATGCTCTTCCCCAACATCGGATCTGCTAGTAAATCCTGTTGACTTCACCTCCAGACTACATCTGGATCCCAAACACTTCTCAGCATCTCCATTCCTATTTTTTCCTAGCCCCCATCTTCTAGGTACAGAATTATTGTAATGGCTTTCTAGCTTGTCTCCCTCTTTCTGTTCTTGTCCCTATCTCTTGATGTGTATTCCCAACACAGTAGCTACAGTGAAAATTTCAAAACATGTTAGATCATGTCACTTCTCTGCTTAAAATCTTCCAGTGACATATCTCACCTAGAATTCAAATTCTGAGTCCTCACCATTGCCTTAGGTTTGGCATATTCTTACCTTGTCATCCTCTCTGATCTCTTTTCCTACCTCACCCCCACTATACCCCAACACTCCGATTCAGTCACTTTGATTTCCCTGCTGTTCCTCAAACATGCCAAACACAATCCTGCCCCAGGGTCCTTGCCCTTGCCCTTTTTTCAGTCTGCAACAGGGTTGCCCCATGTATCTACTTGGCTCACTTTCTCGCTCCCTTCAGATAATAACTCAAGTGTCTCCTTAGTGACTTCTTCTCTTACTTCTTATATAGAAAAGTAATTCCAATCCCCAGCCCTTTTTTCCTTGACATATTTTGTTATTCTCCATCGTATTCTCTGCTATTGACACCGTTTACTACTTGATAATTCTCAAGTGACTTAGAATACTACCTGGCACATTGCAAGAATTCAGTATTTGCTTTTGAATCAATATGGTTACATAATATGTTGAAGTTACAATAATTCTATATAGACATGATTAATAGCATAGAACATTTGAAAAACCTCATGAGCCAAAAATAGATGACAGATAGATCATCAAAATATTATCTTTGAGTAGGCTTTGTTTGGGTGATTTTATTCTTTTGTGTGATTTCCCTTATTCCTAATTTTTTACAATGAATATGGATTAGCTATGTAGTTAGTAAAACACAATATATCAGTAAAATGCAAAAACAATTTTAAATAAATGAAAACAATTTGAAGAATAGTGATAAAATATTAAAAATAAAATTAGGAATAATGTACTGGGATAACTTCAGCATAATCTGTTTTAATACCAATCAATCATTTTACAGTATGGATTAGTTGGTGGGGTGAAGCCTCTTAGCTAGGAAAGAGTAGAATTGTGGATCTGATCCCTATCTTGGTAATCTTTTGTCATCACATTTCTATGGCTCTAATTTCCATTCTCCTTTTTCACTAACTCATTTTTCTGGCCTATTACTTATATCAGAGATTTCTGCTCATGCACGAATTATTAGTTCCTTTGTTTTAGATAACATATGTTCAGTTTCTAAGAGTTCAACAACTCTATTTCTATTGTTCTTGCAAGTTCTGTTTTGGTTTCTAAGTTTAATTGCATGAACTTTTGCTACATCATGCATCTCCAGGAAGGGAAACCTTCTTGTATAAGTCTTTTAGAAGGTGGATGTACTCTAGGATGAATGATTGCCTATGGCTATAAAAAGTACACTGTAAAAATTTCTATTTTATATATTGAACACTTCCCATAAACTTCTTCTCTACTATTCTTTGAATGCCCATCCTTCACTGATGATGAGTTTTCATCACAGACATTTTCACCATATTCAATCCTGGGATTGAACTTAATTGAGCTTCATGAGACTTTGGTCTTTCACTGATGGATAGAAAATCACACCAGGGTTTGGGTTGCCTTAACCTCAAATATCTACTAAAATCACAGGGATAAAAGAATCCTAAAATGATTTATTGGATATTCTTAGTGGTTTTGAATATTAGCACTTGACATTTAGTGGGGGTTGGCCTAGGAGGGTGTTTCCATAGTATCTGACAACGTTACACTGGTGTAGCAACTTCGTTTTTTAGTTTCCAAGAAGTTCAAATTATTTGGCCATCTTTTTAGTACTGATTTCTAGTTTTATTCTAAGTTGATTAGGTTATGACCTAAAATATCCATTACTTGTTAAATATATTGACATGTGTAAGACAGTCTCAAAAATATTCCATGTCATAAGACTATAATGAACATTTGAGCATGTATGTAGGTGTACACACTGTGTATAAAATTCTTATTCCATTTTCATTAGAAGACTCAAATCCTATTCAGGGAAGATTTTTATTTATAATTTTATTTATTATTATATCTCACTATCTTTTACTATTTCTCTTTCTGGAAAATATTACTTGCACATTGTGCTTTTGACTCTGTCCTTGAAGACCCTAATATTTTTACTTATTATTTATATTGATTTCTTTTTTGTTAAGCATTATAGGAATTATTTTTAAGGTTGATTGTGAAGGCTACTACTTAGTTCTAGGACATACCTATCAAGTTTTTCTTCCAGTTTACACTTTAAATTATTATTTTACTTCTGCACATTGTTTTTGTGGCCTGTGTTTCTCTCCTTGAAAGTTCTTAATATCATTCATGAATGTTTTCTACTGCCTCCATAGAAGCTGACAATTATAACATTTAGCTTTATTTCCCTCTCTCACATCCAAAAGTCCTTATGAATAGGCATACTCACTTTTATCTTCATGGATATTATTTCCCAAAGAGGTAAGTTTTTTACTGGCAGGAAGTGATAAGCCAGTTGTAGAACATGAACTTCTACAATGGATCACTGACTAACATGGGGAAAGTGGGAGGTTTCTCTGCTTCCAGGTTTCTTCATGCATAAGTGTGGTACTGTAAGACATAGTGAGGCAATTAAGTTTCATCATCAACTCAAACAGAGTCTTATAGCAGATTGCGTACAAGAATGACAGCTGCCAACTATCCCTTGACATCATCAAAGCAATGCTCTGACACCTGCAACAGCTGAGTATTCTGTGGGTTTTTCCCAAGATTCTACTGTAAACTTAGGAGCCCTTGACTCACTCAGGCATCCCAGACAATTTTCCTCTGGAAAGTTGCAAGGTCTGCAGTGCACTGAGATTTGTCCCACCCATCCATCCATCCATCCATCCACCAGATTTATTTTATTTTTCGAGTACTTTTCTGCAAGGAGTTAGAAGACAGAAGATTTAAAATGTATGTTTCTAACATCTTCTTCACTGAATCACCTTATTTTGGTATCTCATTTCTTTTACATATTATAAAATCATTTAAAAATCAGTATATGGCAAACTAGAAAAGGATGAGTAACTGCCTCTAAGGAGACATAATCGAAACAGTGATCAGGATGATGGTGATGATAAAGACACCTTATTGTCAAAGGGTTCAAAAAAGATAGAGACACAAAAATACTGGTAGAGAATAGACTTTGTAATCACACTCATTTATATATTCATTTACTAAGTGAACAATTATTTATTAGCATTCACTATATGCTAGGTACTCTGTTTTTTGCTGGGCATACAAAGATGAATAAGACAAAATTCTTCCTCTTGAGGACCTCACAGTCTAAAAGTTTTAATAGCATTAGTTGTAGCAAACAATCAATCAAATAATCAACATTTCTTGTGCACCTAGAATATTCTATTTCTCTGCTAAGTGCTCTGCGTGTGTTTCCACTTTATAAGTATTATCTCATTCAATATTCAAAATATTTCTATGAGATAGGGCTATCATTATCCTCATTTTGCCAATTAGGAAACAAAGGCATTGGGAGACTAAGCAACTTTGCCAAGATCACACAACTAGTGTGAGTAAGAGCAGGAGTTCAAATTCAAGTAGTCCGATTCCAGAATCAATTTATTAGTTACAATGATGCCTTGTCTGGCATGTATAGTTTAGAAATCACTAAGTAAAAAAATAATAATGCAGTAAAAGAGACTTGAAAATCATCTAAGCAACACAGAACAGGGAGGGAAGAGCTCTGCTGTGGAAGAACACCTGTGAGAGTCCTTAGTATCCCCTGCATTGACCAACATGAGGTTAATTCCACTGGGTTAGCTGAGGAGGTTTGCATTGGAAGATATGCACTTCGGAAAAAAAAAGTTTGAAGGATGAGAATTATCTTGATGGAGAGTAACATGATAAAACAGAAAATGCAATGTGGAAAGGCTTACAGTGTTAGATAAGTAACTGTGAGTTCCCAAACATATGAGCAATTAATTTTTGAAACTTCTTCAGATTATGAGGATTAATATATAAATTCTTATGAAATACATTTTGGAATTGAAGAAAACACAGGTAGTTTCAGCGAAAAGAAGAAAAATTTTCTATCAGATTGA
The DNA here is from genome assembly GCA_023783475.1 of Daubentonia madagascariensis. Classification (NCBI taxonomy): domain Eukaryota; kingdom Metazoa; phylum Chordata; class Mammalia; order Primates; family Daubentoniidae; genus Daubentonia; species Daubentonia madagascariensis. Next base: position 25,851,560 of record JAKFHU010002080.1, on the reverse strand, counting down.
ATAATATGAATCATTAAGAATCCTTGACAAATGAGGTGAACACACCTTCTCACTTCCATTTTAGTCAGAAAAAAGAAAAGAAAGGAAACAGATTATCTTAGCTGAATCATTTGAACATTTAAGCAAATACAGGCACGATGATCCAGCAAATCTTAGATGTGAGTAATGGTTTAATGTTCTATTATTGCCAACAAGATAGATTTTTGTTAACTTTCCTACTAAGAACTGTTTCTTTCAACCTATTCAACACATGCAGCAAAACAAACTTGTCAAAAAAAACCCAGACCCAACAAACCATGCATATTATAAATTATATTCTTAAAACATTGTGAATTTTCATGCAGTGCCTTTCCTATGGGGAAAACATATTAATTGACAGAAATTGTTGTAGGGAAATTGAGCTTCCTTTTCGGGGTGTGAGGGGGAGAGTACCAGAATCTCAGGCTTTCCATTTTAAAATTTTCATAGATCTACTCTGAATGGTTTTATTGTAACAGATTTTTTTTGGTTTTTTTTTTGCTTGGCGAAAACTAAATCACTTTAACTTCAATGCCCAGAGCCCCTCGTTCCTTTGCTCACACTCTCTCAGATTTCTTAACAACTCTATGCACGTATTCATAGTATCCACACATAAACAGTTTGAGTTTTTGCCTTCTAATTTTCTGTGATATTTTTCTTGCTTTATTGCACAAAAATTTCCAATATGATGTTGAATAGAACTAGTAGGAGTAGACAATCTTGTATTATTCCCAATTATTATTACTCCCAATCTTAATATTTCATCATTAAATATGATGCGAAGTGTATTTTTTTAGTAACTGCCCTTTACTGGATGGAGGAAACAGTTATCTATTGCAAATTGGCCAAGATATTTTTATTATGAGAGTTGAAGTCTATCAAATGCTTTCTCTACCTCTACTATAAAGACACTCAGACACTTTTATTATGTTAACATAGAGAAATATGTGGATTGATTATTTTATGTTGATCCAACCATTATTGTACTTTAAAAAATATTGTCGGATTTACTTTGTTAATTTTTGACAATGATTTTGCCTGTTTTGTCAGGAGCGATATTGGGATATAATTTTCTTTTTATGTAATGTCTCTGTATCAGAAGCATATTGGAATCATATCATAAATTGGTAAGTATTCAATTCTACTCTATTTTCTAAAACAAATATATGTAAGATATGTATTATTTCTTCCTTAAATGTATGATAGGATTCACCAGGGAAGAGGTAGAGGCCTGGAGTTTTCTGTCAGAAGTTTTTAGTCGATTCAATTTTTAAAATTTATTCAGTACATTTTAATTTGCTTAATAAATACACACCTGTTCTATTAAATTTACTTAATAATCTTAATAATTAATATAGTTAATGTGTATTAATTTAATAAATACAAATTGATATATTAATATGATCACATTAATTCATTAATAATTACATTTAATAAGTATTCTACCTTCCTTTGTTCATTTTGCGAAATTGTATTTTTTAAGAAATTTGTCCATTTCATCCAAATTGTCAATTTTATTGCCATAAAGTAATTCATTACATTCCCTCATATCTTTTCTTCTTAATTGAGGTATAATTGATAAGTAACAATTGTATCAGTATTTTTTTTTTTTTTTTTGGAACAGGGTCTCACTCTGTCACCCAGGCTAGAGCGCAGTGGCATCATCATAGCTCACTGCACCCTCAAACTTCTGGGCTCAAGTGATCCTCCTGCCTTGGCCTCCCAAGGTGCTAGGATTACAGGCGTGAGTTGCCCGGCCTCAATATCCTTGTAATGTTTGTGGAATCTCTAATGATATGAAATTTTTGATTCCTGACATTAGCGATTTGTGTTTCTCTCACTCTTCTTGGTTTTTTTGATGTTTTAATAATCATTTAGTTGTTTTAGTAATCATTTCAGAAAATGAACTTTTGCTTTTGTTAGTATTCTTTAATGAATGTATGTTTTAAATTGTATTAGTTCTACTATTATTTTTATTATTTTTCTCCTATTTCCTTTAAAACTGTTTATTTTCTTTTGTATTTTTTATTTTCTCAATCCTAATGTCCTTCCAAACTGTTAATTTGAGTTCTATCTTTTAATCCAACTTGAAATCCTTATTTTTTATTCTATCAGCATTTAACATAATTACTGATATTATTGCCTTTCAGTTGATCATACTGAAATGTTTTTTGTCTCTTTTATTATTTTTTCCTTTATTTTTTTCTTTCTTGATTTATTTTATATTAATCCAATATATATTTTTAATTTTCTATTTTGTCTCCTCTATTAGCTTTTTATTTTGATTTTATTTTGATGCTTTTAGTATCATTTATTTACTGGTTACTCTAGGAACTAAAAAATGCAAGGTTAGCTTAAAACAGTCTACTTTATGTTAGTACTTTTACCATTTCCTACAATATGAAACCCTTACTACAGTTTAATTTCCATTGTTTTATACCTGCCTTCTGTGATACAAACTTCATACCCGGGACATCATTGATTATATATATATCTCTGTTATGTCCTGTTCAGTTCAATTTTTTCATTCTTTTTTCTTTTTCACGTTCCTTTTGGATAATTTTTTGCCCACTGCTTTACCAAGCCTTTCTTTTGCTATATCCAGACTGTTAAAACCATGCAATGCATTCTTTATTCCATAAATTGTTTTTATATTTCCAGAATGGCAGTTGGATTATTTTTCTAGATTCTAATTTTCAATTGAAACATTCTGTTGATTCATCTAATTTATCCACTTAGTTCTGTTTCCTTTCACATATTAAACAAGTTAAGTTCTTTTTGCTGACCGTGATATCAAGACCATCTCTGGGTTTACTTCTATTGGCTGCTTTCACTCCTCATTCTCAGTCAAATTTTCCTACTTCTTGACATATTTAGTAATTTTTGATTTATGAAGTATGTTGAGCATGACATCATATAGAAGTTCTGGATTATGTTATTTTCCTCCAAAGAGCAGTGGATTTTGTTCTGTCTGGTAGCTAAATTACCTGCTGATCATACTGCTCGTGCTAAGGAGTGGTTTTAGACTCAATTAGGGTAGGTCTATTTCAGTTTTTACCTTTTTTTCAAGGGCACAGTTCTTTCTTCTAGGCTTTACAGCTAAGGTATGTATTTTTCTGGTATTTCTACTCAATGCCAATGTATGCATCAAGGTCCCTCCACTCTGACTGGGACTGAATGTCAAAGTCAACATCTCTCCAACTCTTAACAACCTTTGAAATATCTTTAGCCCCCTGTCAACTGCTTGTGCTTGCTCTGCGTGTGTGTTTTTCTCTCTCTCTCTCTCTCTCTGTCTTTCCCTCACTTCCAAGATTCTCGGTCTTTGCACGTAAAGTTTAGAAGTTGGCCAAAGACCTGATGAAAATATCTTACAGGTTTCTAGGGCTTATATTCTGCAGATATCTTCTGTCTGGTACCCTGACTCCTCCTTGATCTTTGCTGCCTTAATAATTTTGAAGTCAATCTGTTTATTCCACCCTGAGACTGTGTCATTTTTCACGGTAGTTCAGAATATGCCCTCTAGGAGATTGCTGGTGTATATGGGTTCATTTAGTATGCTTTCCTTCCCTCAAAAATCATAGCCCAAGGTTAGTTGCTGTCTAGTGCATGCAGAGAGTTCTTTATAACTTTTTACATCTTTTTATTTCGTTACAATTTTTTTTTTTTTTAGCTATTTGTGGGTGGAGGGTATGTATTTCATGGCCAGAACTGAAAAGCCCATTGTTATTTAATTGTTCGAAAATATTTATTGCGAGACAAGAGTTAGTTTTTGAGAATACAGTGTTGTGCCAAATAACAGCCTGTGCTTTCAAGACCTTATGTTTTCAGGGAGAATTCAGACAACTGGAGAGACAGCATTCTGTGTCTAGCAAGGAATTTACAGTCTCATAAAATGCTCCAGAAATTGATTTAAAAAATCTTTAAAACTCTTCATGTATCTTAGATTTCTTTTCCCAAAATTCTTCACAGAATAGCTTTGGCAACAGAATACAGTTTGGATATATGGTTCCAAATTTCTGGCGTAAATTATCAGTCTTTGAAGTTGGTCATTAAAATATTGATGAAAACTATAAACATAACATGCTTTCTTCCTTAAAAATATAATATCTATTTCAATGTTTTTTATTCTTTAGTTGTATATACATTTTGATATTTACGACTACAGAACAATGTAGTACTTTCCAAAGAGAAATATGGGAAGAATTTAGTCGAAGTATCTATATCTGCATAAATATTTAATTTGAAACAAAGATATTACACATTTATTTATAGAGAAAATAATTTAAAAATTTTTCTATAAACAGCTGAAGTTAGTATTTTAACATATCAAGGAGTTTAGCAGTTAGAATTTTCTAAAGACTTTCATTATTTCTGCACTCTCATTTAGTCAATTAATGTGAGCAAAGTCTGACAGTATAGAATATCTATTCTCATTACATGCAAGTAGTTTTTAAGTGCCCTTTGAAAAAGTTATATTCTATACCTTAGAATTTGGTGAGCAAAATAAGAATTTTGTCTTTACCCATACTTTCCAAAGGATGGAGATTTCTTGTTTAAAGATCAAATAAATTGCTGACAAATTAACAGAATTATAGTCATTCCTATCTTTACAAGGTGGTTTTAATATCCTGAATTACTTAGAACAAATCTTACAATGGCTATGGTGATTTTATGTGGGGAAAGTCTTACTCCAGATCAATAATTTCTGGTTCATAAGAATGTGAAAACTTTAAAAAGTAACTCCCATTAATTTAGTATTGGATTTTACTGTTGATGTGTTGATTTGTGTTATTGCTTTATGAGGCTTTTGCCATGTATCTCAACATATTTATTTATTTTTTATTTTAATTTTTTTTATTTCAGAATATCATGGGGTTACGAATGTTTTGGTTACATAAATTGCTTTTGTACTGTTTAAGTCAAAGTTATAAGAGTGCCCATCACCCAGATAGTGTGCATTGTACCTGTTAGGTGTGAATTTACCCATCCTTCCCTCCCCCCCGCCACATGCTTGATTTCCAATGAATGTTATTTCCATATGTGCACATAAGTGCTAATCAATCAGTTCCAATTTAATAGTGAGTATATGTGGTGTTTGTTTTTCCATTCTTGTGATACTTCATTTAGAATAACGGTCTCCAGTTCCATCCAGGTTAATACAAGAGGTATTAGTTCACCATTTTTTTTTTTATTGCTGAGTAGTACTCCATGGTATATATATAACACACTGTATTAATCCGTTCATGTATTGATGGGCACTTGGATTGTTTCCACATCTTTGCAATTGTGAATTGTGCTGCTATAAACATTCGAGTGCAGGTGCATTCTTTTTTATAGAATGTCTTTTTTTTCCCTTAGGTAAGTACCCAGTAGTGGGATTTCTGGTAGTTCTACTTTTAGTTCTTTGAGGTATCTCCATATTTCTTTCCATAGAGGTTGTACTAGTTTGCAGTCCCACCAGTAGTGTATGAGTGTTCCTATCTCTCTGCATCTATGCCAACATTTGTTGTTTTGGGACTTTTTGATAAAAGCCATTCTCACTGGAATTAAGTGATAGCTCATTGTGGTTTTGACTTGCATTTCCTTGATGATTAGAGATGTTGAGCATGTTTTCATATGTTTATTGGCCATAAGTCTATCTTCCTTTGAAAAGTTTCTGTTCATGTCTTTTGCCCACTTTTTAATGGCATTGTTTGATCTTTTCTTGCTGATTTGCTTCAGTTCTTTATAGATTCTAGTTATCAGCCCTTTATGGATATATAGCATGCAAATATTTTCTCCCATTCTGTAGGATGTATATTTGCTCTATTGATCATGTCCTTGGCTGTGCAGAAGCCTTTTAATTTGATCAGGTCCCATTTGTTTATTTTTGTTGTTGCTGTGATTGCTTTTGGGGTCTTCTTCATAAATTCTTAGCCTAGGCCTATGTCTATAAGAGTTTTTCCAATATTTTCTTGTAGAATTTTTATGGTTTCATGCCTTAGGTTTAAGTCCGTTATCCATTGTGAACTGATTTTTGCAAGTGGTGAGAGGTGCAGAGTGTATTTAGAAGGCCTTAGTTTTTATGATCTATAAAAAACACATGACCTGCTATATAAGTCTCAGGCTATCCTAAAAACACATAAATGAGAGTCTTTCAGTTTTCCTTATCCATCTTAAAGACAAGTCTGGGAAGCAAGATACTAGTCAGGGTTTCTTAACCTAACCACTATTGACATTGCAGATGAGATCATTGCTTGTTGTGATGGGCTGTCATTTGCATTGTTGGATGTTTAGCAACATCCCTAGATTCTGGCTATGACATGTCACATGTCAACATTATCTCCACCCTAGTGTGACAACCAAAATGTTTTCAGACATTGCCAAATATTCCCTGGGGGGGAGGAATTGGTGTGTGTGTACAAAATTGCCCTCAGTTAAGAACCACTGTGCTCTAAGAAATAATTCAGCTCCTATTAGAGAAAATATTGCTAGGAAATACATGTCCACAGCAGCAGAATGGTAGAGCAGAAAGGGCACCGAGTAGTAATAGGAACAACTGAATAAAACAATAACTAAGATATGTAGTGTTCACTATGTGCCAGGCACTGCTATAAGTCTTTCTATATTGTTTCTTAATACTCTTCACAGACTTATTAGTTAGCTATTTCTGCATTTTACAGATTAGAAAACTGAGGTACAGAAATTTAAAATTATTAGGACATACAACTGAGAAGCTCATATCTCCAATGTGAGCTTCTTTTTCTGTTTTTAATATGTGGAAACTTTAAAAAGTTTATGGACAATGGTATTAAAAGACAAAAATATAAAATATAAACTTTATTTCTCAACATAAGCTCCATCAAGTCAAGACACTTTTGTAAATGATGATACTAGCCTTTTAGTCCCTTCCTAAACAACTGAGGGTCCTGGGAATTTAATCATGAAAATGCAGTCTTTTTTCCATTATTAACTGCAGAAAAACGGGTACCCTTTAAAGATGTTTTAAGATTAGGAAACAAAAAGAAGTGAGAAGGAGCCAAATCAGGACTCTAAGGTAGATGCCTATGCTTTCTCTTCAAAACTCTCACAAAATTGCCCTGTTTGATGAGAGGAATGAGCAGGAACATTGTAATGGTGGAGAAGGATTCTCTGATGAAATATTCTCGGGTATTTTTCCGGTAAAGCGTTGGCTAACTTTCTCAAAACCCTCTCATAATAAGCAGATATTATCATTCTTTGGCCCTCCAGAAAATCAGCAAGCAAAATTCCTTGAGCATCCCAAAAAACTGTTGTCGTGACCTTTGCCCTTGGCTAGTCTGCTTTTGCTTTGACTGCACCACTTCCAAGTCTTGGTAGTCATTGCTTTACTGTGCCTTGTCTTCAGGATCACACTGGCAAAGCCATGTTTCATCTCCTGTTACAATTCTTCAAAAAAAAAATACTTCAGGCTATTGATCTCACTTGTTTAAAATTTCCAGTAAAAACTCTCCTCTTCTCTGTACCTGACATGGGTGCAATGGTTTTGGCACCCATTGATGGAAAGTTTGCTCAACTTTAATTTTTTCAGACAGAATTGTGTAAGCGGAACCAATAGAGTTGTGTAGGGTATTGGTTATTGCTTCTTCTGTTAATCATCTGTCCTCTTAAATTAGGGTTCAAACAAGATTAAATTTTTCTTGCAAATTGATGTGGATGATCTGCCACTGTGGGCTTCATCTTCAATATCATCTCGTCCCTTCTTGAAATGAGTTATCAGTTTGTAAAATGCTGATTTTTTGGGAATATTGTCCTCATAAACTTTTCATAAAGCATCGACAATTTCACCATTCTTCAACCCAAGCTTCGACATAGAGTTGTTGCTTGTCCTTGTTTGAATTTTAGCAGAATTCATGTGATATGATAGGAGCTCCTTTCAAACTGATATCTTATCCTTCCTAGTGTCTCAAACTAGATCCTATTCATACATATTATAAAAAGCTAGTACAAGTTTATTTTGGTGCAAAAATGTTGAAGTTCATGCATAGTGTTTTTCATATTATGCATTTTCCACGAACTTTTTGAAGATCCTTCATATACTTTTTATTTAGAATAGTTTTAGATTTATAGAAAAGTTGCAATGATTGTACAAAGATTTCACATATGCCCCATACTCAGTTCTCTCTATAGCTTCCCCTAGTTTGCATTACTATGGTACATTATTCACAAAAATGAATAAGCATTGATATATTATGATAAACAAAAGTCCATATATTATTAAGGTTTTATCAGTTTTACCTAATATTCTCCCCCACCCCCAGGATCTAATCCAGATACCATATTGTATTTAGTCATCTTAGTTTCTTAGGCTCCTCTAGACTGTAATAGTTTCTCAGAGTTTCCCTGTTTTTTTATGTCCTTGACAATTTTGAGGAGGACTGATCAGGTATTTTATAGAATGCTTATCAGTTGGAGTTTGGCTGATGTTTTTCTCATGAGCAGATTGGGGTCATGCGTTTTGGGGAAGAAGAGCACAGAGGTAAACTGACATTCTCTTCACATGGTATCAAGAGTACATGCTCTCAATATGAGTTGTCACTGTTGATGCTAACCTTGCCCACCTGGCTGAGATAGTTTGTCATATTTCTGTAAAGTTACTCTCTTTTTTTTAAGTTACTCTTTTTTAAATGTGAAGTTACTCTTTGTTATTTCCCCTTTTTCATACTGTCTTTTTTGGGAGGAGATCATTGAGTGCAGGCTAAAATTAAAAAGTGGGGAGTTATACTCCACCATAAATTTATATACATAAATTACTTGGGATTCTTTTGCCTGTGAGATTTGTTTAATATCCCCATTCATTTATTTATTCAATCAGTTATATTAATATGGACTTACAGCTATTTATTTTATTTTTTGAGTTATAAACCAGTACTACTTTACTTATTTTATTGCTCAATTTTTTCCAGCTTTGGCCATTGAGAGTTCTTTCAGTTAACTCTTGTGTCCCTTTGACATACCCCCATTATTGTGTGCATGTGTGTGTGTGTGTACATTTTAAGCACTTCCTCCCTTTCTGGCATTATAAGATGTTCCATATTCATCTGTATGTTCTCTGCATCAGCCATACATTCAGTCATTTCTCCAAGAAGTCCTGGCTTGTTTTATTGAAGGATGATATTACAAAGCAAGGTCTGGGCACTAAGTGTGTTTATTGCTACTGAAGAATGGGTATACCAGCCCATGTACAATCACATATTTACAAATATTTCTATATGTATCCCTCAATATTCCCCCGTATTTTTATTATGATAATTACAATTATATCTCCAAATCTAATCCATTACTTTGTGAATCATTCAGATTTTCTTTTCTTGCTTATCTGAGCTGTTATAAAAATAATTATATAGGTGTATAATCATATCTATGGAGCTGTTGTCTTTTTATACTTCAATATAGAGTAGTGGGAACAAAATTTTGTGAGCATTTATTTTAAAATCTCTCACTTAACAAATAAGAAAACTGAGTCATACAGCATAGTCTGAAGTCAAAATAAGAAGGTTAGGAAATTTCATTTTACATGTATTTAAAATGACATGGAAGCAGACCTTTTCTAAGAATAAGCAGAATATATCCTGCTCTCACCTAGGATGATTCCTTTTGTCAGTGAATTCTCCCCATGTTAAGTGCATAATATCTGTGGTAGTAGAATTATGCTCACCTCTTCTCCACTCCTGTCCTCTGCTCCTTTGGAGGCTCAGAAAAGTCTACGTGTCCCAGAACCTTTGCAGCCAGGCAAGGAGTGTCCAGATACTTCACATCTCGGCTGAGGCCAGTGAGTGAAATCCCAATGACCTTGCAGCAATCTCTTCCCCCAAAGGAAAGCAACAAGCATGGAATTTTTGTCTTGCTTTTATTTATTTAATAAACAATGAATGGCAATTTCTGTTAATTTTCAGTCACTTTGAAATGCATTATTTCAATTTTAACTTAAAAAGGCATACTTTGTACATCATCCATCACCATTATTATTATTATTATTAAGTTGAATGAATAGCTGAGTGTCTGTAGTCTTTAGTATATTAACAGATTCTGAGGATAAGTTTTAAACTATATAATAAAAAGTAAGTGTCATTGAAAGAGAAAATATCTGTAATTAGAAGAAAGGTATCACCTCCTGAGAGGATTTTTTTGTTAGCACCTAGATTTAGCATTCTGAAAGGGTAGAGTCTATCTGTCAACTAGAGAGAATTCCAGGAGAGTAATGCAATTCTAGTGGAAGACTTTTGGATGTGCTCAAAAATGGAAATGGCTAAACTAGAGCTCATAAACTGCTGACAATAACTTTTAAATGGATACATTTATGCAAAATAAAAAGATTCTATATATACACACAATTGTCATTCTGTAAATAGGAAATTTAATATCTAAATTACAGCATAGAAATAGTTGCTTGGAAGAGTTCACCTATTGATACCTCTGGAGAAAGTGTAACTGCTTATATTTCCTGAAATTGTGTTTGATAAAGTCTCAGTGGAAACTTAAATATTTTTCTCAAATGATATTTTGTATTAAACCTAGATTCACATTTTCATTCTCATGAAAAACAGACTCACATAAGTCACTGTGAGGTTTGACATTGAAATGGTAAAATAATACATTTATTGATTCCAACCATTCCTTGATTCCATGTTCAGTTGGAATTTGCATACTACCAAATAAGAAATAAATAACAAGAACTGAGCATGGAACCAAGGAATGGTATTTGTTCTGATGTAATCCATTCAGACTGTATCAAATCTTCCAGAATAAATAAGTTCATCTCAGGAATGCTTCTGAAGATCAGAAGAAGTGTCAGAATACTTGCAGCTTAAGTTATAAATATACTAACATAAAACCATCAAACCAATTCAGCTGAAAACTGAACATTTTGGGGCACCAAGTATTCAAAGACACTCATGGGCATTATCTTTAAGGAGCTCACAGTGAGGGACGGAACACAAAGAACAGGCATGTGCTGTAACGGAGGTGGGTGTTCAGTACAATGAGTACAGAGATATGGGGAGCGAACAGGTCTGGTTACAAGATGGCATAAGGGGAAGAAGATGAAAACAAATAAAACAACAAGGCTTTATGCTATCAGTTCATTGCCTAACAATTTAATCACTAGTAGATTCTCATTATACTAATGACTAAAATAAATATCAACATTGTAAAATGAGAACAATAAAGAACAAAAATTATTGTTGCTATAGCACAGTCTTCCATCTATTTTCTATAGGGAAAATAGAATCTTAAAATTTCAGGGCTCTCTTATGACATTATTTTTTAGGATAAGTGATTTCTTCTGGAGGAAATTATATCTCATTGCATATTTGACTACAAGAAGAAATGTAAATAAAAGATGCAATAGAAAACTAGAGGATATTTGGAGAAAAAGGTTGGGTTGGAATTTGTTTTACTCGAGAAAACACAAAACATCTCTATAACCCATAACAATTAAAGACATAAACTGTTTAATTTTATTTATGTATTTGAAATATTGGTAGAAAGAATTAGTATTAGGTCATTGAATATGAAATGTCTGATTTTTTTTTTATGTTTTGTACATAATACTTATGTAAAAGTTTTATTCTATAAATTTTTCTTAAATATTAAATTTCTTTTTTTTACAATTTTTTTTAATTTATTTTTTTATTTGAGAATATTATGGGGGTACAACACTTTGGTTATATATATTGCCCATGCGCTGCCCGTGTCAGAGCTATAATCGTGGTCATCTCCCAAACTGTGCTCCCCACATCCATTCAGTGAGAGTTTTTCCCATCCCCTCCACCCCCCTTCCTCCTGCCCGCCCCCTGATGAATATTATTGCCCTGTGTGATGTAGGTGTTGATCAGTTAGTACCAATTTGATGGTGAGTACCAGTGGTGCTTGTTTTTCCATTCCTGTGACACTTTGCTTCGAGGAATGGGTTCTAGCTCCAACCAGAATACCAGATGTGTTAATTCACTATTGTTCCTTATTGCTGAGTAATACTCCATGGTATACATATACCACATTTTATTAATCCACTCGTGTATTGACGGGCACCTGGCTTGTTTCCATAACTTTGTGATTGTGAATTGTGCTGCTATAAACATTCGCGAGCAGATGTCTTTATTATAAAATGGCTTTTTTTCCTTTGGGTAAATACCCAGTAGTGGGATTGCTGGGTCAAATGGTAATTCTACTTTTAATTCTTTGAGGTATCTCCATATTACTTTCCATAGAGGTTGTACTAATTTGCAGTCCCACCAGCAGTGTATGAGTGTTCCTATCTGTCCACATCCCCGCCAACATTTGTTGTTTGGGGATTTTTTAATATGAGCCAATCTCACTGGAGTTAAGTGATATCTCATTGTGGTTTTGATTTGCATTTCCCTGATGATTAGAGAAGTTGAGCAATTTTTTATATGTTTGCTGGCCATCATTCTGTCTTCTTTGGAAAAGTTTCTGTTCATGTCCTTTGCCCATTTTTTAATAGGGTTGTTTGATTTTTTCTTGTTGATTTTCCTAAGTTCTGTATAGATTCTGGTTATCAGCCCTTTATCAGAGGTGTAGCATGCAAATATTTTCTCCCATTCTGTAGGTTGTCTGTTCACTCTAGTGATAGTTTCCTTGGCTGTGCAGAAGCTTTTCAATTTGATCAGGTCCCATGTAATTATTTTGGTTGCTGCTGTGATTGCTTTGGGAGTTTTCTTCATAAATTCTTTGCCTAGGCCAATGTCCATAAGAGTTTTTCCAACGTTTTCTTCGAGAATTCTTATGGTTTCATGTCTTAGGTTTGAATCAAAGATGTAGTTTATTATAACTCAAACAAGAAGCAGTACAATTAATCAAAGTATACTCCTAAACTGTTGACACAGTTTTGTCTTCTTAATGGTAGCTTGTTTATGCCAGCAGTGAAGAAGGCTGGAGAGCAAGTGGGGATGAAATTACAAAAGGCGTTTTGCACAGCTTTTTCAGAATTGAATATTTTCCCTTGAAAGAAGTGGTCCAAAGCCTGGAAGAAGTGGTAGTCAATTGGTGCAAGGTCTGGTGAATACAGTGGGTGACAGGGAGTTTCCAAGTTCAGCTTCTGTAGTTTGAGCAGTGTTGTTTTTGCGACATGTGGTACAGTGTTGTCTTGCAAGAGGATTGGCCTGTCTCTACTGACCAATCTTGGCTGCTTAATTGCCAGCATCCTCATCATTTTGTCCAATTGGTTGCAGTAGACATCCATTGTAATGGATTGACCAGGTTTTATGAAGCTGTAGTGGATAATACCAGCGCTGGACCACCAAATAGACACCATTAGCTTTTTTGGATGAGTATTTGGTTTTGGACTGTGTTTCGGCACTTCATCTTTATCCAACCATTGTGCTGAATGCTTGCAATTGTCAAAAAGAATCCATTTTCATCACACGTAACAATACGGTTTAGAAATTATTTGCCTTTGTGTCATGACAGCAAAGAAAGGCAATCTTCCAGACGATTTCTCTTCTGATGCTAGTTTAGTTCATGCAGAACCCATCTATGCAGTTTCTTTACCTTGCTGATTTGTTTCAAATGGTCCAATAATGTTGGACTAGTAACATCAAACCTTGCTGCTAATTCACACATAGGTCGAGATGGATTCGCTTCCGCTACAGCTTTCAGCTCATCGTTATCCACCTTGGTCTCAGGTCGCCCACGTGGCTCATTTTCAAGATTAAAATCACCAGAATGGAACTTCTCAAAACATAGATGTACTATGCATTCATTAGCCATATCCTTCCCAAACACTTTGTTGATACTTTGAGCTGTCTACATTGCATTAGTTCCATGATGGAGTTCATATTCAAAAATAACATGAATTTTTGACTTATCCATGGTTTCACAAAAATTGCTCTAAAAAAATGGAAAGAATCACATGCCAAAATGTGCATTTGAAGGACTGAAGATGCACCTTCACAATAAAAAAAAAATAAGAAGTGTCAAAGTGAAATGTCAGAGATATTAACTGTCAAACTTAGTAATTAAGGAAATCGGACATTTCATATTTAATAACCTAAATAAAATATAAGCAAAAGATGGCTGCAGCCTAATAATTTGGCAATAAGGAAAATTAGTTTTTCTTCCATAAAAGATAAAATAAGCAAAAGGATTAGATGAAATAATGAATATTACTGAAAGAGAAAATGGTTTTTGGCCCTTAAGGACAATTGGATGAAAGGTATATGAACACAGACGAGTGGAAGTTTCTTATTGTAATGTAATATGGCATCTGTTTTGTTCTGTTTTCTTTTGTTTATCATTCTTCAGGAATATTTCATATTCGATGCACTGGTAACTTCAAGACAGTTACAGTTCAATGATAGATATATAGGAAGAATTGTAATTTATGCTTCTTAAAAGAATAAAAACTTTTTTTAGCATTACGAAAAGCCACAAGAATAAATTTACAGCCAGCTCAGAAAACCACAACTCATTTTGATACTTTGTGTTAACTAGAGGCATGAGGAGAAAATGTTCTAGTAGGAAAGAGGCACTATACTTAGGAAAGAGTAAACATAGGATGTAAAAGCTATTGATTCTTAATTTGATGCCTATTCCAGGAGTAGATGTTTAGAAAGTAAACATGTTAGAGACCTAGAACTCTTCCCAGCATTCCCATTAGACCTGTATTCAAGGTTTATTTCAAGCTCTGATGTACAAACAAAGCCCTTGGGTCCTCTGTGATCATAGAGAGAGTAGGAGGTGGTAGGGGTTACAGGGAAAGTTTCCCTGCAGCTGAGCAGGTTGTTGGCTGGGCCATTTCTTCATGCTCCCTGTATTCAGCCTGCCCTTAGTAGGCCAGCCTGCTGTGCACTGAGATGTACTGTGCGTGGAGCTGTACTTCTGCCAGGCCATTGTTATATTCTTCTGAACTAAAGGCTCTCTAAACAGTTTTCATCAGAGAAACTGCATTGTCTAGTGAAATTAGAATTGTCCTAGGAAGTAAAATGTGTAGTGCAATATTTACAAAGGAAACTCCATATCTGCTGTATAGGTCCGTGGGCAGGTGTTGACATTCTCAGTGGGATTAGGCAGGACAGTGGTGTCTGGAGATCTCCTGACCTGAAGGGGTAATCCTCCTTCTGAACTTGCATCACCCCGCCCCATTCTCTGGTCTTACAGTAATTTACAACTATGCTCAATTTGCTTGATTTGATTAGGTAAAAGAAAAGGGAGGAGCAATATGCTATTAACAGTAAAAAATTAATGATTTTAAATAATTTGAAAGCATTAAGTTTTAGAGAATTGTAAAGCTGTTCGTAATGAACTGAGAATTTCCCAGCACCTTATAGTTTCAGAGCTGGAAGGGCCTTTTAAGATCCACTTAGTTCAAATGTCTCATTTTGCAGATGAGGAATTGAATCTCCAGTGGCTGAGGCTTGAAAGAGAAAATATGGGAAAAGAAAATGAATTCATTATTGAATATATTAAATTTGAGTTTCTAGTAAGATGCGTGGTGGGAAATATTAATTAGGCATTAGGAAATACGATCACAGGACCAGGATTTCTTCTTTCTATGTAGTGTTTATTCTGGAATAAATTTTTCCTCAGATATTATGGCTTTGATAAGGATCACACATTTGTTACAGCAAGAAGGGTCGTATTTCTTTGTTACATATTGGGAACAAGGAGGCTAAACTAACATCACTCCTAAATTTTCCATCAGGAATTTTCTCCACAGGATGAAATCTATGAATCTATAGCAGTGCCAGATCTCCATGGGCCTCCCTTTGCTCCGTGAGGAGTTACTCTGTAGAGCTTCTGGACTCAGTTCTTTTTGTAGGAGCCAAAATCTTCCACATGGATGCCAGTGGCTGTGAATGCAGAGCATGCTGTGGGCCTACAACTCCAACACACAAGTCTATGCGTGTGTCTCAACATTTAGGGCTGGGGTGACAAAAGGGAATTGCAATGTAGAAGGAAAGTTAAAACAACATATTTGTCACTTTTTCCATTGTTAAAGAAAAAAGCTTCCTAAAATAACACTGTTGTAAAAGTGTCATTATCTTAAAACTTAATGATTCCCAACTCTGGTTACCTATTAGAATCACTAATTTTAAAAATTTGTTTGTTTTGTTAAATACAAATGCCTGACTTTTACCCAGACCTAATGAAATCAGTATTTTTGAGGAAGTAAATAAAGCAACTGTGGTTTTTAAAAACTCCTCAGGTGATTCTAAGTATAACTGGGTTGAGACACATGACCCTAAATTCTGTGTGGGATTCTCCATTCACCTCTTCTAAAAACTGACCCCATTCACTACGACTCCTTCAGCTCCAGCCTCAAAATTTGCCAAGGGACAAAAAATTTCTTGGGAATGATACAGGGCAGGATAACAAGGTGTAGTTACTTTAGGCAATCCAATTTCTGAAAACAGTGAGAGATTTTGGTGCTTTGGGCCCGGTAGTACATTTTATCTTATACATGAGATACAAAACAAATATCCTTTGAGATTTCTCAACCAGCCACCTATATCAGTCAGCATGGATTGTAAACAAGTATCTATATTTTTCAGGTCTTTCAAGGGGTGAACATTGCATAAATCAAATGGATAAATAAAACACCATATACACACACACAACCCCCTTAGAATAGCATTAAATCTCAGAGACGATTTTGTCTAACTAGAATGCCTTGAGGACCAGGCAAGTAACATACATTTCAGAATTGAATCTGTGTAAATCAGCAAGGAGTGGTGATGCCCATAGTGACCAGAGAGAATATGTCATATTCATTTTTTTAAAAATAGCACTAGGCTATTCAAATAAAAGCAAAACTCTTGACAATATTTATAATCTCTAGCTATGGACCCAGTTTCTTACCTAATTCATACTAACAAGACCACATCCTCTCCTATGATAGAGTCTTTCTACCATGTCATTAGGCAGAGAAGTATTAGTTCCCTCACTTTTTAAAATCTACCTCTTCTTGCAGTTGTAAACTGTGCTTCCTTAGTCCTATGAGGACTAATACACAGGCTCATTACTGAGCCAGATATTTTCTATTAGCTACTACATAAAGACTTATCCAAAATTCACCATTACTTTGCTAAGAATTCCATTAATTTCTTGGTCTAAAACTAGACCATAGATTTGTTCTATGGTCTATTTTTGTCTCCAGTCTCTGTCTCAGTGGGGATCTGAATAGGGTATGAAGGACATTTTGTTTGTTTTTTGGTTCATCTATGTCCACTGAAAGTAAATCCTTCACAGATGTGGGATCAATCAGCTACATCAGAAGCTCATACAACGACCAAAGTGTGGACACAAATTACTATGTATTAACTAGATTTATACAATTTTTTATCTTTAAATATAGCATGTGGTAGTGATAGTTACATATTTATCAGGGCGTCCTTTAAAAATTTCTTTATGTAGCCTCTCAAAAGAAGACAAAGCAATTTCAGGAGAACAATTTCTGTATATACATTTCTTATCTTCCCAAATAGAATATAAGCACTCTAAAGATAGCAGGAATGCCTTAATCTGTTTGTGTAATACATAGTGTTTATATAATGTTGGACATATTGCAGGTGCCCGGTAAGCACGTTGGCTCATTTTTAATTCTGCACTTTCTGTTATACAAAAGAACCAAAGGGCATAGCCTTTCACTAGGCTATTCTAAGTATATGACTGGTTTTCTCTGAATCTTGAGAGAGACTGGAGAGATTAATGAACTAAGGTTTATAGTAGTCCCACATAGCCTACTGGGGACCCTGGAGAGGTAACTTTGGGTCTACTATAGAGAAACCTTCAGTACCAAAATGGTGCAGAATATACCAAGATAATTAACATTAAAATTTCCATTAAAGACTAAGACTTTTAAACTTTAAGGAAATTTTAATGTCAATGAAGTTGTAAAATTTGGATACGAGTGCATTCCTCATATTTTTAAAAAAAGGGAGAAACCCACACTAGAACTTTGTTCCTTTTGCCCCTACTAAATTGAGATAATGAATTACAAGAGAAGTTATATTTGCTACTATAACAAAGCACATAATCTTTAAATTTAAGAATTTGGTGAATAATTTTCCATGTGGAACTTATTATATTCTTCACTTCTGATCTTTTCCAAGACCTGAGAAAGGGATATCAGTAATTTTTTGTCAAGAAATTAGTTTTCTACAACCATTCTAGGAGTAGATCATGACAACTACAGCTTCATTTCTTGTTTCTTGAAGCCACAGTATACTCTATAGATTTGTTCTAGGGTCAAAGGTTTTCATAGAATGACTGCCAGTATGTCTGTGATTGACATTTCTATTACCAGATGTAATCTCTCACTTCAGAGAAGTAATCATAGCATTCAAGGCGTTTTTGCAGAAAACTTAGAGAACTTTTAGAGAAACTCTCTTTAGACTTTCCATTTTTATGATAACAAGATGTTTTGGGGAAACTTTATTTTTTTTTAATTCAACTCTCAGAGTTGACATTTAGTTCATTGGCCCCGAGTTATGTGCTGTATTTCTTTTTGCTTGAGGTTTAAGAGAATCATATGCATCCTCAGAGTGCCAATGACCCCAGAATAATAGTCCTCAAGAGTACAGACTCATGTTCAAACTAATATCCATCATAAATACATTAGAAATTCTGATATTTTTCAGGGAGTGTTCTGCATCATCACATCTCAAAAGAAATATGCTGTCAGAAAGACATCCTAGTTCAATTTCACTTTATTCTCATTAGACTAATGCTAATAGCCAGCATAGAATATGGGAAACTCTTTTTGTTTGTAAATAAATTTCATGTTTTATTTCACTGTTATAAGAATTATACACATATATAATAGAAAGTATGGGAAAATAATGGCAACAACAATAAAAAAAATCACCCACAGTCCCACACTACAGTCCCACTATAAATATTTTTATATTCTTCTAATCTTTTCCTATGATAATTGTTTGGGTTGTTTTAAGAGCTATAAGCACACTATAGGTAAGATTTTGTATTTTTCATTTAATGTATTACTGGTTTATCTCTAAAATTTTCTAAATGACGGACTCTTAAACATTATCTTTTAGATTTTGCCTAATGCCTGAGAAAGAGAGTGGGGGGACAGACACACAGAATACCAAGGTTGGTCCTGTGAAAGGAGAATCAAAAGAAAAGAATTACAGAACGACAGTAAAGGTAAACTCACGCTCCACCTCCCAGAGATACTGCTCTCTATTGCTGTCAGCAGCCAGCTACGTCATTTCCTCCTTAATCCACTAAAACATAAAATAAGTAAAAAAAAAGTGTCTGTGCTTGTGGTGAACAGACTCTACGAGGGCCTTCAGTTATCCTTTATTTTTGTGCTCATGTATTTGTGTATTCCCCTTCCTTTCAGCATGAGTGGGACCTGTTTCTAACCAATGGAATATGGCAAAAGTGGTGAAATGTCACTTTTATGATTATGTTATGTAAGACTATAACAATATTTCTGCTAAGAGACTCTCTCCCTTGCTGGCTTAGATGAAGCAAGTCGCCATGTTGAAGGGGTCCACATGGCATGAAACTGAGAGCAGCCTCCAGCCGATATCCAGAAAGAACCCGAGGCCCTCATTCCAACAGCTCTCAACAATCACATGAGCTTAGAGGTGGCTCTTTCCCCATTCAGACCTCCAGATGAGAGCCTAGCCCTTGCTATCACCATAATTGTAGCTTTGCAGAGGACCCAGCTAAGATATGCCTAGGATGCTGACCCACAGAAACTGTGAGATAATAAATGTGTGTTGTTCTGAACTGCTAAATTTATGATAATATTGATGCAGTAATAGAAAATTAAGATGGTGTTATTAACTATGTTTTGACACTGTACTAAAGGAATAGAATTAAATAAAGTCTGTAATTTAAGGGACTTCCCATTTCTCTGATAAGCAAATAATTTAAAACAACATAAGTTCTAAAATTAAGTTGGTGCAAAGTTCTCGTGAGAAAAAAACAGAAAAGAGGGATTATTTTGTGTGCAGAAATCAGGGATGTCTTCAAAGAGAAGATGGATCTTGAGGAATAAATAAAATCAAACAGACATAGAAGAGTGAGAAGTACACTTGGGGAGTACATCAAATAAAAATAGACTAATATGAGACCAATTTCTCTTATATATCAAAAAGAAGCACTAAAGGATAAGTAAGGTGGTCTGTATGGAAGAACAGTTGTGGTGGCAGAGAATGAGGAATTGTGCCTTACAAAGAGTAACATTTCATAAAATCAGCATTATGCACATTTCCCATCAGTTTTCTCTCTTTTCTTCAGTTCTCCCTCATATCTCCTGTACACCAAACACTCATGTGTGTGAGTATACACACAGACACACGCAAGCACACACTTATTTTTCTTTATTCTTTACTCCTTGAATGTATAAAAGAATACAAAGTATCAGTTTTCTAGGGAACTTTACAATGAATGGAATTGTTGAAATAAACAGTGCTTGGGAATTGTGGCAGGAAACATGGGTAAGGTGGGTGTGTCTCTTCCTCCCTTTCTAGAAGTCTGGACTCAATCTACAGAAATTGGAGAGCTAAGCCTTGGTAACTAATTAGAAGATATTTTCTAACCTTCTTATCAATATGTTTCTAGATTTATATATTTATGATGCTGTAACCACACAATTAAGGAAAGCAAAGGTAGAAGACCATGTCAGATTGACAATGAGAGACTATTCTCTTAGTTCCTGCTTAAAGTTCTGCAATTGAACCTTTCCAATGTTAAGAAAGTAGTGGAACTTCTTTACATTTACTTTTCTCTTTAGACTTTTGTTTCCATATACAAGGCTTATCTGGTATAAATTTTTATTTACGAAGAGGTTACTTTCATGAAAGTGTCTTTTCTAATATTATATCATATTCAAACTTGACTGTCAAGCTAAGAATATACTTCAGGTTACAGGCAAAGAATTGATCTCTTTGACTTATGTTTACTTCCTGAGTAGAGACTGATAGAATATTTCATCTGTGGGAACCTTTCAGTTAGGACAAAAATGTCCAAAATGTAAAAATACAGAAAATAAGATGATATTTATATTTTCTTGCTGAATGTTTTGATGATGTTTTAATCAATACATACTGTTTGTTTATAATTTAACTTTAAGGAATTACATTTTTAAGCAATTCAGACACCAAAGTCATAGGGAGACTTGAGTTATATTGTTTATACATTTTCCCCTGGTGCACTAATAAAACACAACTTGAAGCCATATGTTTCTTTAGGCATTTAAAGGGAACTGTTAAAGAATAGTTCCTAAGCTGGAGTCAGTGGATGCACTTTCTTATTTTTCAGCCCCTCTTAAAAGAATACAGGACTCCAGATGTGGTTTTTATCAGTGAGGAAAACATAGAAAGAATCTCTGCTCCTGTCCCTTCATCTGGGTAACATTTACTGCATATTTTTTGGCTTATATTGGCTATATAATCAACTGGCTTCCTGATTTGGAAAACAATGATATGCCTCTTCAGTTTTCAGTAAGCCTCTTTCTGTAAGAACTGTACACCCCAACAGCCATGATTCTACTTCATCACCTTTCCTGCCACCTTGGCTACAGCTGGTTGGACCAGTATGGACATCTGCTCCTAGCTGAACCAATTATTGTTATTTTTCTGTCTGGAATTTGGTATAAAGACTAAGAGATTTGTAGTCAGTCTGGTTAGATCAAGAAAGGGAAGAAAATGTAAAGTCAGGAAGTCCATTATCTTCATATGTACATGAAGAAATCAGAAAGAATAAGCATGCAAGGAAAGAAGAATGAATCAAACAATGGAGAGATGAAAGGATGAGAGATAAGGAAGTTACACTATTTAGGTTTCTGATGACTTTCCAGCTACTGTTTGCAGTCACAGCTCCAGGAATAAGGATCAGCTGCTTTTGATTTCCATGAAATAGCAAAAGTTTCATCAAATACATTTACTTATTTTGCTTAAGATAACTTCAGTTTCTCTCTGCTACTTACAATTCAAACAGTCATGACTAAGACATTTCCTAGTTCTCTTTCAAGTAAAAAAAGTTCCCATATAGGAAAATTAATAGAATTAGTTTTTCAGAAAGTAAATGTAAAACTCAATATATATCACTAATATTATAGATCAATGATAGATAGATAGACAGATAATCTGTAAGCTCTTTCTCCAGCCTCTGTTAATTTTGGAGCTTCTACCAAATACATTAACTCTCTCTCCCATGTTTGTACCTCCAAAAATTTTGTAAGCTCTCTTTGTGTTTCATTATCTAATTATGGCTAGAAATAGTAAACAGAGTATGTCCCAAAACAAAGGAATGCATCACACTACTGGAAATATCCCTGAGTGATTAACATTCTGTTCATCAACAGTTTTCTGGTATGTTATACTTAAATAGCAATACCTTCATTTTCTGTCATCAAGAACCACATCCTTCAGTTTCATAATATTTATATCTTTATCTACATCTATATGTACATCTATACCTATATCTCTATCTGTATCTATCTATACTGACACCTAAACCTATATCTGTATCTATCATAAGGAATTTTCTAGACATTGATCAGTTACTTGTTAATACACAGATGAATTAGGACAATAGCAGTCCCCCAATATAATCACTTTAAGAAAGGGGAGCAGGTTGGTATATCATAACATGTCCTTACTTTCCATTCTCTATTTATCAATATCTCTTCTCCTTGTTGATGTCACTTCCTCTCCCCCTCATCCCAGTGCAAATATCTTCATGCACTTTTTGACTGTTCATAATGTTCTGAAAACCCTGCAAAATATGCTGTGATCTGTGCTTTCTCCAGCAAGTTCAGCCCCCTTAGGTGAGTGATTGGTCAACTTTCCACTGTAAGACCTGGACTTCATAAGTCCATGTACAGGGACATTACACAGAGGAAACAGCACTACACACCTTCAGCAGTCTTTTGATTTCTGGAGACAATATGGAGCTATGGTAATCGTTGGTTTATGGCGGTGCAGCTTATGATGACTGCATTCAGGTAGATCCATGATGTTACCAGAGCATAGCTTTGTCAAAATTCATTAAACCACTCTGGATCTTCTTCAACAATAGTTTATGAGTATAAACTCATGTCCCTGTTTTTTGCAGCCTCCAAACTTCATGAGATTTTTATCACTTGCCCTAGGCCTACTGCAAGGACATCTTAGCTCAACCTGCTATATTCGATCACTCTTTTTCTTGGGTCTGTTGGGTAGCACATTGTCCAATTAATCCTCTCCGAATCTTGCGTCCTAATATCTTTTACAGATTGGTATCCAACTCTAGCTCTTTTTAAAGTCAAAAATTTTTCCTTAACAATTAAGATTTTCTATCATCTAGCCCCATGTTATCTTTATGATTGCATTCCTACACCCTTTACAGCTATTCCGGAAATTTTATGAAGGCAGTTCAATTTCCCCCATATTTCGCCCAGCTAACATTCTATATCATACCTATCTGATAACCCTCAGTTTTCACTACTTACTTTTTTGTCACCATTATATGTTAAGTGATTTTCACATATCAAGTCATTTAATCCTTACAACCCTATATAGCATGCATCATTGTTCACATCTTTTAGGTGAGGGCAGAGATATTAAGAGGTAGCTTCCCCAAGATCACACAGTTAATTTATGATGCCATTAGGATATGAAGGATATCTGTCTACTCCAGAAACTAGACTCTTAATGATTATCTGCAAAAGACTTGCCTCCATTTCTCTGTGACATTTTTCATAATTTAAATTGCACAAGTTTCTATTTAAGCAATGTTTATCTTATGATTACCAACTTTTCTATATTTACTTAGAATGGCTGTGGTCATCCAAAATAGATTTGAGACACTACTGTGAGATCACACATTCATTTTTGGTTAAGTTCCACAATATTTTATTGACTATATATTTTGGGCCAGCAAAGAGACTCAGTAATGAGTAAAATAGTCCAGTCTTCCAGATGCTTAGTAGAGCAGAGAATATATACACCTGAAGAGAAACATTTAAGCATTTGTCTTTAATTTTTATAATTTGGGATAACACATGGGACTAGTTAAGAATGGAAGAGTGGGCTGCTCTAGGGAGAATCTTAAAGGACATCTAGCACCATCACCACCCAGTGCTAAATTGTTTAGTAAGAGGAGCATTTAGTTTATTGTAATGCCTCAGAAATATTTTGAGAATAAATGAAATAATATATAGGAAGATTCTACTTTTAAAGAATGCAGTGCAGTGTACCTGTAAGTAGGAGAGAGATCTAGAATTCAGTCTCAGGGACGGATTTTCACCAGCTTAATCATGGTTAGTATTAACTATAGATAAAGTGTTGGATCCTATTGCTGGGCTATGGTAACTAGCAAATAAGAATAATTGATGTCACAGGTGGTAATGATTTACACTTGTGATTGACACACACATTTGATAACCTGCAATTTGGACAGGGAAAATAGAAACCTTATTCATAAACATGTGGGCGGTACAATTTTATAATAGGTTCGATGCTTTAAAATGAAAGTGAAAAGATTCTCTCCATATTCTGAAAATTATAATCCAAAAGAGTTCACAATGCCTGTTAAAAATAGTGTTTGCTGTGTAACACCTACTCTGTCCTTGGTGTCACATTGGATATGATATAGCAAAAGAACAATCTGCTTCTGCCCTTAGGGGATTTTCAATTCAATGAGACAAAATCATTACACAATTCCTTCTCCCCTTCTGCAAAACAATTTGGATAAAACTGACAAATATATTTTCACTTTCTCTACACTGATTCAATTGTTGCATAAGGAAACGTTCAGAGTCATACACATCTCACATGAGTTTGGCATGTGACTGTGGGGGAGAGAGTGGAATTGGTTTCATGCATGTGAAGGGAAACAACTATGGATAGGATGGAAGAATGGGCCATCTAGAAGGCCCAGGAAGGAGAGTAGGACGGGATAAACGTAGCCATGAGCAAAACTTTGATTAGCAAAGCATAACATTAATGTAGGCAAATCACGGAATATCTGAATATCATGAAGATGAGGCAGATTAATGAAGTCTCTAGAATCTGAGAATAATTAACTTCAATTTGCCCAGGCGATTGAGAATTTTGTGAAGATAGGTTTCCTGTGCAAAGGAAGAGATGAGAAAAAGTATTTTGAAAGTATCTTGAGAACTTTCTTACTGTTTTGAAGAAATAAGCCCTAAGGTACGCTCATTGCCTCAGGAAAAGATGAGAAGGTGGGAAGTCCAAAAATGTACCAAAGGAGTTTAAATATGCCTTGTGGGAAGAAAGAAAAAAGCAGGAGTTTCAAGGAAAAAAATAAAATGGCCTAGAACAACTAAATAAAGGAAAAGGTGGGGGCATGACAACTTCTATAATTATGAAGAGGAAACAAGTAAAGATGAATAAGAATTGGGGAATAAAACGTGGGTGATGGAAAAGGACAATATTAATTTCATCTCAGTCAGGTATATTCACCCCAGGCATCCTAGGGCGCAATGGAGAAGGGTTGGGGGAAAACATTCATTGTCAAACCCGACTACGAGTGTGGCGGGGACACTTTCCAGAAAGTGTAAGTGAGAGCAACTAAGCTCAAGCCACCGGAATTCTACCTCTTGAACTGAAAAGATACATCCCTCCCTTGTAACTGAGTCTGAACTGGGTGTTATGTTTTGTTTTGTTTAAGTTTGGGGCAATATTCTATCAGTGGCAATATAGAAAAGTGAAGTATCTCATTGGCAGCATCTAAACACAGACACATTGCTACTAATTGCCATGAGTTAGGTAATAAAATTAGCTCTGTCCTCTAACAAAGAGTATTTTTTTTTTTTACTCTGAGTAAAGATAATAAAATAAAATGAGGTAAAAGAAGCCATAGAAGGAAATAGATAAAATATAAAATTTCATGACCAATGGGAAAGGGAGGAAGTAGGAACTAGTAGAAAGGAAAATTATTTTTTTGTTTGCCTCCTACATTCTAGGGCCTCCATGAATATGCTCTGTATATTCACAAATCACATCTATGGAACGGATGTATTACACACATTTTACAGATGAGGAAATAAGCAAAACAATAAAACAATCTTCCCACATTCATAAACCCAGTGGCTTGATGCCTCTGACTTTTCATACATTTCCTGTGCAATAAATGCCTTTACCCCTTCTCTCTTGTAAAATCATATTCATAAAGCCCTGCGTGGGCCTAATTTTTTCTCTGTAGCTTTTCACAAACATTTGCCTAACAATAGCAGTGCTTTCAATTAATAAAGTCCAATTTTAGAAAAAAATTGTCCTGGAAGGTAAATCTTAGTACCACTGACAAAGAGGGCCTTAACATTCCCCTCAGCTTGAGTAAACTTTAGATGGGTTTCTTCCTGACATTAGACCCTGAATTCCTTTTTCTTAGAGTAGTTACTTTAGAAAACTTGTAATTGCAAAGTCTTTATATGACCCTTTGCAATGCATATAAATCTTCTCCCAGACACTTGCCAGATTTACAACCCAGGAATGTCTTTCTTTAGGACCTAAAGACCAGGGAGTCATCTTTTTGAAATACAATCGTTAAGTCTCTGTTGGAGAATATGAGCCTAACTTCAGTGGGCACCTATTGGCAAAGACAGATATGGCCTCATCATAGAATAAAACACTTGCAAACTCAGGAATAACTTCATGTGGTCCATACAACCTACTGATCAACCTCTGCCACCCAGTGTCCTCCAACATCTTCCCACTAGCTCACCCCAGAGCTTAAAAAGGCTTCTGCCTTTGGTTTCAGTGGAGTTGAGTTCAATAGTCCTGAATAAGTCTTCCTTGTCTTTTTAAATTTGTCCAGTGCAATTTTTCTTTGACACTGCAATAAAGTAACATGGAGAAGGGTGAAGATATTTACCTGGGCTATCAGTGAAGAGGAATTCACTATTTGAGCAGCTATTATGTACACAAAGCTACACTGAATACTTTTATTCATAATCTCATTTAACTCTTGTAATATTAAATCTTATCAGGAAGGTAGGATTGCTCTATTTTTTGCAAGTGACTAACAAGCTAAAGAGAAATTAATTAACTTGTTCAATACATACAAAAAGAGATTAATATGTATTCTAATCCTGGTTTCTTCCTCCAAAACATGTATTTTTTCCACTATTAATCCACTATTTAATATTTTTCAAAGCACTTTTGCATATTATTTCAACTAAATTTTCCTTTTCTAAATCTTATAAAACAGATTTTATCACTCTCATTTTTTAAATAAATATACTAAAGCCAAACTGTTAAACAATTTTCCCATGGTTACATAGTGATGGTTGAAACAGAACTTGATAAGCCCCACTTTCTTTAATTTATGTCTTGGTGATAAAATGTAATGAAACAGAAGTTACAGGTCTCAGTCATTAATGAAAAATGGAAGAAAGAATAAGGATGTGTAGGCTTAGGGGCATTGAGAAAACAGGCACTTAGCCATTGCATCTTGCTAGAGGATGAGAAAAGGTTAGCAAATATTCATATATCTATTATCATAAAATTTAAGTTAAATATGTACTTATTGTCTACTTTATCATCATAAAGTTGTGTTTCTAAGCCCATCTGAATAACAGAGTAAAGAGCTATTCTTTACTATTAAATTATTTGTTTTACAAGTTTTAAGGCTTCCTGATTTATAACTTGAAATGTATTTGGTGTAGAAAACTACATTTGTATGAATGTTTGCTGAATAAAACTGTTCACTTAAAGTAGTAAACTATCTTTGCCAAAGGAGGTTAATTTTACCTACCAACCTTGATAATTAACTCACTATGAACTAACTTAAATTGTTCCAGTTAACTACTGTGCAGAAATTTTTAATGTTAGGGATATAAGCTGAAGGTAATTTCTTCATTATGAAATGTATTTTACAAGTAAAAATAAGGTGATTAACTGTTCCAAAAAGAAACATGGAGCATTCAAGTGAGGATAGTTGAGAAAAGTTGAATGAAGGAACAAATTACAAAAGAAATTGGTAGGGTTAGGAAAAACTAGCCAAGGATGATGAAGCACTCTGGGGTTGGAAAGGAGCTATTACTACTCTACTTCAGGTTAAGAAAGGGGAACAGTTACCAAATACTCAGAGAGTGGCTGTATTATAGGTGGTGGTACTTGACAGAAGTTGAGGTCTTTGGTAGGTACATTCAGCTCATCTACCAATCGCAGGCTTATCATGAAAGGAGATGGGGAAATAAACATCCTTCACTTTTCCAGCTCTCTGATATTCTGCTGGTGATTGCCATAAACCTAACTCAAGCAGTGGCCAGAGGACAACATAGCTTATAGATCCATCTGGAAAAGTCTGCATCCCAGGGAACAGAACTTGGCACAGAGAGTGGAGAACAGATATGGAGAAGTAGAACAAAGTCTGTTGCTTTTGTCCCTCGGCATTCACTCTCATCCTTTGCCCAAGTTAAAAATGTGTATCCTCACCTCGGGAGATATGCAAACTACCATATCATCACAGAGTCAAATCAATTCAGTCAAAAATCACACCTACAACCTACAGCAATCACTAAAAATGGAAGTAGGAATTAATTAACTTAATACATAGTTGCTATAGGTTCCACTTTTGCAGGTAGTCAAAAAGCCTTCTTTAACAAGCAAAGCTTCATTCTGCTATACCCATTTCTTGTTCTCCTTATGTTTTGCTTGCTGGTAACATAGTTGGACAAGTTGCAGAGACCCAATATTTTATTCCTGTGTGATCTGAGTCCTTGCTGCTCTTTACAGAATCACTGCAGTTCTTCATTGACATAGAGAGTCCTAAGAAAGTTTTAAGAGGAATCTGAGTGAATACTCTCATTCTAGACAGTTCTAGACAGTTTCCTTGCACCCATTGTATAAATTCAATCTAATATCTCCTTAGTAAATAAAGTCAATTCCCATGGCCAGTGACTCTCTCTCTGACTGTTGGTTCAGTGGCAGAAACACCCTATCCACAAATTGCCAAGGGGCAATGTCAACTTCCAAATTAATGAAACAGTAGTTATGGTCCATGATGGAAGCAGTTCCTCCCTTGTACACTCTCCAAATTAACCAAGCCCAAAATTGCAGGGAATGGGTAGTTTTAGAAAATGAATCCCTTGAATGGGATACACTACTATCTATGGGACAAGCAACACCTATATTGACTGCTAGTTTAAGGAATACATCACTTTCTATAGGATAGCACCCCAACTATACAGAGTGTTGTCTCCCAGCTGGTTCATTAAATAGACATTCACTAAGTCATTCCACCACTCTATCTGGCACCTTCTTTGGGGTGATGGCACACATGTAACTCTTTATTTCACAAGTGTGAACCCTCTATGTACTTTCTTTGCCATAAAATTAGTTCTCTGGTTAGAGGCAATGTTTTATTGCTATAGAGTTTTGTAAGTCAATAAATGGTGGCATTAGCAGAATTGATATGAGCAGTGAATGCAAGTCAGTGTTTACTTCTGTAACTCTTTTAGCTCAAAAGCTGTCTTCTTCTGGACCAACCCTTGCACTTCTCCATCTGCACTATATTGAACTCTTTCTAATTCTCACTATTGTCCTAGAAGCAATGAGGTACTGAGGAGAAACACCACCTCGTTATGAGGCAACTGTGAAATCACTGAAAGGCTTTTATCCCATGGAAGACTGGTTCCTTCAGGTAGGGGGAGCAGGAAAAAGACTTTACCCACAGGATAAAAAAAAAGAATTTTGGAGTTCAAAATTCACAACATTTTCTGGGTATATTCATCTGCCCTTCCCACTTCTCAGGCTCCCTTTTCTTCCCCACTACTGTCCTTATCTTACTACAAAAGACTTGGCATTGTTCATATGATTGGTGCTAAAATTATACCCTTACAATCAGATCCTAAGCTTAGTCCTCAACCATATCTATCCCTGGGCTATAAGACATAAGGTACTCCTTCAAACTAGCATAGAGATATTTTTATCTTCCTATCCATGTTCTTAGTTGGGCATTCACATTATCAATTTGTCATTTTCCCTCTGTATGATGTCTAGGGCCATGGCCAGAAGAAGCCATAGTTTGCCATATCTGTTTTAGTCACTGTTGTCACCATGGTGACTAAGAACCACAGCTGCTTGCTCTACCAATGCCTTGCCCTCCACTTATACATTATATGATACTACCATCTGTGATAACCTGAATAATCATCATTCCACTTTATGCTATGTATCAACACTTTCCTGGCAAGGAAATTATCCATGTGCTTCTCAAATTTGTGTGCATTTAAAAGTGGGCTTCAAAACATTGGCAGAGGAATGAAGCCAATGCCAACCGAAGACTTGGAAGGAAGGGACTTCAGTCTCTTTTCCTGAACTTGCTCTTTTCTTGACTTCCAAATTCATGCTTATGATTTTCATTGGCCATATGTAAATTGAAGCTGGTTTGCAAGGAGCCTGCCGATGTAGTTCATATATCTGGAACACACAGCAAGGTGGAGTAGAGTAGAGTGGATATAATAGCTAGGCAAACAGAATGTTCAGCACATTTGTAGAATAAATTAAAACATCATGCAGAATCTTAATCAGAAATGATGGTTATAGGAATTAAATCTAGGTTGTTTGACTATGTCAATGTTCTTCCCATTGCCTATGTTGTAAAGACTCATTTTGATAACTCTATATATTTCTTACCTCACTCTAAAATTTCACTACAGAGTTTAATATGAAATAATTAAATAACCTGTAAGCAAGACAGACAGTGGTCATCAATATTACAGCTTTTTCTATTTCTCAACATGCACTGTCAAATCCATCTTGTATTTTTTGCATGTTGTATTTAATTTAGGACTATAAATAAAAATAAAACACAGTGTGAGTAGCTGTTAAAAAAGGAGATAGCATAGGAAAGTAGATAGGCTTCTATTCTCATTAGCATTTTTCTGATCTTTTCAGATTTGGGAATTGTCATCTATTTGTAGCCACTAAAATTGTCAAATAAGATCTTGTGAAACAAATGACTCAATGTTTCTCTCTCTAACCCCCTGGATGCCAGACGCAGCTATTTCCCCTGAGAAGCCTGAGTTGGCGTCTAGGTTACCGCATGTGACTTGGAGGCCTTGATGGAATAGGGTGTGGCCGGATTTGAATCTTTTAACATGTTGATTGATTATGCCTATCTCATTTGTGCCTTCAGGGCAGGATCTGAGAAATGGTAATCCACCATTTCTCCATTTGTCCCACTCTGCATTTTCTTAACTCTTCCTTTGTTCTCATGAGACAGATATTTTCATATGATCAGCATTAAAACTTTGGCATACTTTTCTGAAATGCTACTTCAGGAAAATATACTAAATATGTTAGTATTCTAATATGCTACTAGGTGATTAAAAAAAATCTAGATTCTAAGTTGCTTTGTTAATAGAGACAACAAAACTACATGAGATCTTTAGAAATAAAATGTTCAACAGAATAATGTGGTAGCTCTTCATGAACTTAAAACACAAAATTATCAAAAGGCTTCTTGAGGATTTTGTACTTGAATCTACTAATAAGGAAGAGCTTGTAAGCAACAGTGTGGCAGCACTATTTTGTTTTCACTTTTATAGATAGATAGATAGTTATAAAATTAAGCCCATTTTACCTCTTGAAGACTATTTTTCCCAGTTAGTATAGGACTTGACCAAGAACCTTCTCATTGACCCATGTCAACCCAACAAAGCCTAAACACTAGTGTCAGGCTTACTCCCAGCCTGCATCTATGCTATTACGTTTGTGTTTCTCTCTCCTGACTATACATTCAGAATGTACGTGTCTTTGCCTTCATGTATCAAGATCTTCCACTTCTTTCAAGATGCCTCAAATCCTCTCCCATGAAGTTTTTCCAGTGCCCTCAGTCTACATCTACATGCCTCTCTGAAATGGTTGTTTTTATACAATCATTATACTTCATAGTACATAGGATTCTTTGCTATGGTTTAATTATGTGAGCCACACAATGTAGTATTTTATTAAATGATAATACAGCGTTGTTCTATAAAATTCAGCAATTTTAAAAATCAGTTTAAAATTCAATGCTTAATTTAGAGTTTTCCAGCCTCTCAAGGCTTTAAAAAGGAAAAAAGAAATTAAAGTTGGAGATGCCATTGCATGTGACTGTGCCTACAAGGACTTCAGGACATTATACTGAGCATTTCAGAAATGCTCATACTATCAGGTCAGTAATTTTATTCATTGAATAACACACTATCTAAATCATCAATAAAGTAGCTATAGGGTAATGAGGAGGATTATCTAAAAATGACCCTGGGAAATTTATGTAGGGTATCCTGGACAAGATAGCTGGGACTGTAAGGTCCAATCTTCCTTAAAGGCAGGATCTGCCTGCAAGCTCAGCTTCCCATCAGACTACTGACCTTGCCCCCATGGCGGGGGCCAGCAATATTCCACAGTCCTTCAGGCCTCCAGATGCTGGGCAGCTCATGTTGCAGGTAATGCCTTTAAATAGCTGGCACACAGATCCAGGTACCTTCTTCAATAGCTTCTAATCTCTTCATTGGCAAGGCTGTTTTCCCCCACTTGCCCTTTTAAAAAAGTAAAAATGGTTGGGGGTGGGGGGCAGATAGCCACAAAACAGACCCTGGAGCATCCTGGCCACGGCACACACCTCTGGGAGAGAATGGGGGAATTGGGGATTCTGTATCTGTATCCTCCCTGCTCTTGCTGATACTTGGTTTTTGTAAAATTTCCAAATGTGATCTACTCCTAAACCTTACTATATGACTTTGTGGCATTTGTCTAGAATTCTAGTGCATGACAAGAAATCCAAAAAGGACCACCTTTTATGGCAGAAACTAAAGAATAATTTTAAATGTGGGGAGTGTTTATGTCTTAAAACACGATTAAAGCATTGCCCTGAGGGGAGAATCCTACAAATACCTTATATTTGTAAGACAGAATGCTCTTTAAAGAAAGTGATCCTCCAAACAAACCTATGGGGAAGTAGAACACTAAACAGTCACCTGTCCCCAGCCCTGGGCAGCACAATCTGTTCAAAACATGTGCATGATTGGATCACCACACTGCTATAAACCCCAGGATCTTCTCTTCTGCCTGTGCAAAATAAGTGCAAGTTTCTTAGCTTGCAAATGAGACTTTTCATGATCTGGCCCTTGCCTATCACTCCAGACTCATTACATCCATGGTTCCCAAAACTTGTCACACTCTTTCTTGCTACCATGCCTTTGCAAAGGTTGTTTCCTCGGCCTTAGCTACGTCCCTTCCTTATGCCCTGACACTAATTAAAGAATATCAATTTTGTCAAGCCAACTCAAGCCCCTCCCAACTGCCCCCATAAAATTTTTCCTGCTTTTGACCCTAGAGGTATTCACTTATCTTCTACATTTGTATTATGGCCCATCTATTTTTACTAGTCATTTTATATTGTCTTTTTAAAATTATGTTTATTTTCTCCTACTGGATTGCTGCACACTTTGGGGTTTTATTCCTTTATATCCCTGAAACCTAGCATAGGGCCTAGCCCATTGTGAATTCTTAGTAATAACTTCTGAGTGTCATTGAATTGTATTACTATTCTTTTTCCTTTGAAGGGTGACATGGAAACTCTACTGACCAATATCCTAGCTGATAAAAGTCATAGTTGGTATGTGAAGTTGTCTTTTGACCTTAGCTCCTTAGTTCAAAGTTCTTTCTACCATTATAATAATAATAGTAATAATAAAGTTCTCCTTAAAGAAATTACTTTTAAAATATTGGAGGGAAACCAAATGATTAAGAAAGAGTTTCTTTTTTCACTTGATTCAGTTGATTTCATAGGTTAAATTTTGGAAATCTTGTCAAAATGCAGTTTCCTGTCTGGTGGCTATTTTAAACTGCTGTTATCTGATGACAAATGGTAGCATTATCGATATATGGTTCACTTACCATACCCTTCCTGACATTGTAAACTAATTTTCTCAGAACTCTGACATTTAATCTGATCATTTAATAAGGAAATCTCAAAAAAAACTAAATGTACTTTTCTCTAAAAAAATGGAATATTTATATTGTTGGGTCCTCTAAGACAGAATTTTTCAAATTACTTTTTCATATTAGTAAAAAATACTTTATGGTTCAAATAATGGTAATTATCACATAGTCTATCATCTTTTATAGATTCATCAAGCATCTTAGTAAAACAAAACAAAACAAAAATGTAAAGCCATTGATTTGGTTTAAGCCAGCATTTCTCAAACATATTTATCTGCAGAACCTACCATGGTGCAAAACCTATTAAAATCCTATTGATATTATTTGGAAAACAATTGAACACCACTCAGGGAGTTTGTAACTTTAAAAAAATAGCAACAGCAAGTTATGGATTGCTAATTAGTCAAAATAAAATATTTCCACCAAATCATTACTGAAGAGACTGATTCTAAAATTCTAAGATGAAATAGAATCAGTCTGTGTTACAAATAAGGTGAGACATTCCTGACAAGGAATTATTTTTCCTTCACTCTGAAGCCCAAATTTGGGGATCCTAAATTTGAGATGCCTAACAGGAATCTTTAAAATTGAATTGAGCTAGATTGAAAGAGATCATATCCCAGAGAAGAACCTGAAGGAGTGAAACGTGGAGGATTCCAGTGGGGAGAGTTGTGCGAGGCATGGGGAGAGCACCTACCCTTGCGCCCCTGAGCCAAGCCCTCCAGTAGTGGGGACAAAGACCGTGATGAGGAATGGGAGACCGAGACCAATCAGTACCGTGTTATATTGACCTTGCTGAAATCTATCAATTGCACTGATGATTGCTCAGTCAGTCCCTCTGATTTTCCCATTGCAGAAGTGACCACTTAGGGCCCATTTCACAGTTTGTGACAAAGCACTTACATGGTTTTGTGGGGTTTTCTGTACTACACTTTACTGTAAAAACATAGTTGGAGCTGCAGTGACTGGATAAACATATTTAGTGCAGAAATTTTCCCCATTAGCTTCAAATATAGGGCAACCTAAATTTAAGTCAGTAAGATATGAGACCATGTACTTAAACTGCTTTTCACGTAATCACAAACCTAAAATCAGTGAAACTATCTTACAGTGCTGAGGTCTGTTTAGAAAGCAACCACAGATAAAAGTTCATCTATTGTTACACAGAAGGAAACTATAGTCCAATAGAATAAATGCTACCAGATCCTCTTCATTTTTGTTAATACTTCATCTTTTTCATTAAACATTGCCATGCAAAGCTTCTAGAACTCCTTGAAACAACCAGAATAGGTTTGTTTCATTTATATCATCACATAAAATATTTTCACCTCTTTACAGAAAACAAAAATGTATTCCTTCTCAGTCAAGACCATAAACCATAAAGCAATGACATATTTTCAGCACCTATATCATTCCTAAGAGTTAAATTTTTTTTTTTTTTCTGATTTGGAGAGACTATTTTGCAAGCTCTGTTATCATATTGGTGAATCAATATACTCAGTTATAGGAATCTCATTTTACATTTCTTCACAAGAATGCTCTGGAATGAAAATGAATTTGTTGAATGGCAGGTAGGTGTATTTCATAAGAAATGGGATCACTGGCTTCCCAATGGTAGTATAAGAAACAATTCCACTTGGGGTGCTGTTTTTCAAAGGGGAGGCATACCTGTTAAGCCAAAAAAGGTAGCAGAACCCGAGCAGTTAGGTTGATCTCCTTCAAGTCCCTCTAAAAATGCCTGAAGTATAAGATTATTATCTTGGATTTCTGTAAAAAAATTCTTCCAGAGATCTGAGATTTTTTTTTAAGTAGGTAGAGCATGATAGGGAGGATTTTAAGTAAGGGATGTATCATTTTAAATAAGGTGGTGAGGGTTAAACATATTGAAAAGGTGACATTTGCACAAAGGCTGGAAGGAGGTGAGGGAGGTAACCACGATGAATCTGAGAAGAGAATTTCCGGCAGAGGAAACGGCTCTTACAGAGTCCTTAGTATTAAGAAATGGTAAGGAATATGAATGTATTAAAATTGTCACATGTGCCCCAAAATTATGCACATCTATTATGCATCAATAAAGAAATAGAAAAAGAAATGTCAAGGAGAATGGCTGGAACAGAAGGAACAAAGAGGGGAGTAATTAGAGATGAGGCTCAAAGCAGAGCAGTTGGGGGTGGCGATCACGCCAGCCGATAAGCCTTGTAAGGACTTGCACTTTTTACCTGAGTGGAATGGAATGCCAAAGGAGGGTTCTGGATGGAGGAGCAAATGGATTTTAAAAGGATCAATTGACTAACATGTGAGGAACAGGATGTAGGGGACAAGAACGGAAGCAGCAGGCAGGTTAGGAATCTATTGCAACATCAGGTGAGAGGTGATGGTGGCTTGAAACAGGGCAGTAGCTGTGAAGATGGTGAGAAACAACCAGATTCTGGATATATTTTAATGGTAGAGCCAAAGGGAGTTCCTGAGAGAATGAATAAAGAGAGCGCGAGAAAGAGAATTGTCAAGGATGAGTCCAAGGTTTGCGGCCTGAGAAAACGGAATGATGCTATTTGCATGGTGGACTTTCTCACCCCCGGATTCCTAATGAAAGTGATATCCAATTAAGGAGGTTGCACTCTAGTGACAATTAGCATGAACTGCTTTTACCCAACTTAGAAAATCACATGCTAATATTGATAATCTGGATAGTCTTTGTACCATACTTCAGTGTCTTCCACAAACTCATTAAAGCCTGCATCCCTTGGTATTCTACCTGAACTGTCCTCTCTCGAGTATCTTTTTTCAAGTACAAAAAGTCTTCCTGCCTGGACTTGGCTAAAATCCCTTTCTTTGAAATAGGCTTTCTGTTTTTGTTACCCAAACTTTTCATTTCTAATTGTACTGCTCTTATGGTTTATATAGTTGTTCCCATCTGGTATGTGTCACATAACAAGAACTTACTAAATGATATCTATTATGAATAGTAATAATGCTATTATTAGACAATTACAGTAATACATAAACAATGGAAATCAAAGTCTGCTGTGTGGCTCTCTTCAAAAGCTTACAGATGCCTGTGAGTGTACGAGTCCTGTTTTTGTTTTTTTTTTGTTTTTTTTAACAAGGGAAAGTGGTTTACAGATTTTCATGGTATTATTTCTGGGAAACATAACTCTAATCATTCCTGAGCTAAAGACCGCTCCTTCCTAAGGCTTCCATTTTCATCCTTGTTTCCTGTCTTCACTTGGCAATGCCCTGTTGGCTGCCAAGCTGAGCCGGCCTTGGGCTTCCTGCTGCCACGCTTTGTGTTCTCCTCATATGCTCCACAGGGGTGAAGGAAACAAGAATGACAGGGACCAGGTAAAGATAACGAGAGAAGGAATTGGGTCTGAGAATGGGATTCACGTTCTGTGTAAAAGCAGGAGTTGAAAGATGTACTTAAAAAAAAGTCAAGTCAGACCTTTTGTTTTTTTTCTCTAAAGTGTCAATTTTCTGAGAAAAAAAATTATTGTTTTTTGATAGGCAAAGTCAGCCCTGTTCACAAGAAAATATATTAAGTAAATTGTAAATTAAATGCTTATTTCAAAAGCACTGACTGATAAAATTTTTGACCAAACCTTTTCCCTAAAGAGGAAAAAATTTTTTTCATAAAAATGTTTATTTCATGCCTTTTTCATAACTGGTTAAATTATTAAGCACTCTTAACTCTCCATATCCACATAGGGCTTCTCTGGATTTCAACAAGTAACTGATGTCTTCCTAAAATGCCTATCAAGTCAGGTTCTGATGTGAGTTAAATTTGGGATATGCAGTAAATATAAAGTTTTCCAGAGAAAGCAAACTATTTCAGAGAAAGTTATTCCTCAACTTCAAAAGGAGAACAAGAATGCATAATACAGCATTATTGCCAAATGTGTTCATATTTTCTCTATTTTATTTTTTCAGTGAATGAAGATGACATAGTTCTGAGTGAAGGTCTGGAAAATTCCTAATTTCAGCCTCTTATCAAGTCTTTGATTTATCTTGGTATTTCACTTCTGTTTCCTTACTGCTAAGAGCAAGATGTTACCATATACCTTGAAGAGATGCTATAAGAATCTCTTTCTAATAATTATTTAAGCACTTAGAAAATAGTTGTTATACGAGAGTCAAGTAAGATGATAAATGCTTTGCATTATATAAACTCTATCCTAAAATAGAAGTTCCTGAATACATATGTGAGACATTATGTTTGGACAGTGGTGACTCACACAAAACTAAGAGAAATTTTATACAGTGACTTCAATTTTTGGAATAATTTAAAACAGGAAATGTGATCTATGAATGTAATTACTCAGGTAGGCATACTTCTCAAAACTGTAAATGCATATTTGTTTACACAGTTGGAGGCGAGAAAATTAGTAAGGTTTTCTGTGTTACTCTCCGGCCCAGACAACGGGGGAGGAAGTAGATAGACATTAATACTTTTGTGAATCAAAGTAAATTGATTAGAAATTTATTTTAGAGTACCTGAAGGTACAATTAAATTTCAGTGGCTACTCAGTCTGTTGTTTTGGTAATTCTGTTCTTTGTAACGATCTGTTAAATGCATATTTTCTACACAGTTCCTTTTATTGGCTGAAAGTAAAAGAAAGCTCTCCAATAATGAAATAAACTTTTGCTTCTTTAAAGTAAACAGTAGCTTTTATCAAAATTCTTGAGGAAAGACTGTGCAAACTTTTTCTAGTAAGGACAATACATTTATGATTATTAATATCATCATATTTTTTGGCCATGTTTATTATTTTTTCTCAGCTTTTGGACTTATTCCACTGTCACCATTTTCCCCAAATGAGTTATAGAAAAATAAATTAAAAAACTGTGGTCACTTAACCTCAGGTCGATATAATCTAGGAGTTTACTAGCAATTAACCTTCATGCTGTCCATGAAGATTACATGTATGGAAAACATTAGGATGTGTGCATGCAAATGGCATGCTTGCAAGAGTTCTCATAAAACAAAGTGAACATAAGCTACCTCACCCTCACCCCTGAAGGGAGCACATCTAGGGAATATGAATTCCACCTTCAACACAGATAACGTATATACTGATTGTGACCAAATAAATTCATCACACTTTTGCCCTTTTAATATCCATTTTAGTGTAAAATTAGGCAGTCATTTAACTGATGAGTTTCACTGAAAAATAAACCATGTTGGCTGCAAACACTGGGCTTGGGAAGTTACTAGTGTTCAGGTATTCTGATTTTCCAGTTTTCAGTCTCTCCCAGTTCTGAGTGATCATTCAATTGATGACTTTCATAAAGCCTAAAATTCTGTAGGGCACATCTCGGATGAGCACAGAAATAGAAAGAGGACTTAAGGGTACCACTTTTCTGTCCCTGCTGCCACCTGGCTGCTCCATTCCTTTATAAGGCTCTGCATTTATTCATTTTATAGATTTAAATTCTTGTGAGGTTTCACTTGAAGATGTAATTCTGCTGATTCAGAAATTTTGAAAACTACACTCCTAAACAATTGAGATTACTTACTTAGTAGTTTTGATGTTTTGCCAGAATCCAAAGGCTGGAACCCACAGACCTTGCTGACAGGTGTGAATACCAGGTCAGAACAGGAAAGGGATCAGGAACTCACACAGGAAGTCCCTTTGCTACACAGCAGGTAAGTATAAAATGTCAGAGCAGGGGAAATTTCTAAATTCTAGGTAGAAAGGTAAAGTACCAGAAGTTGGAGAACAATGAAATGAAATTGACTTTGTTTTATATGTTCAAGTTATAGTGGTCTCAGGGTGTGGGTTTCTTGAGTTCATAAGCGCAAGTTGATCAAGGTCTGCTGTTGGTTGCAAAGCTGATGGAATATGCTCTTAATTTAACAAACAAGTTTTCCTCATGTGCTGTGCCATTTTGTTATGTATTTAAACATATTGTGAATTGTAGCATCTGGTTTTGATCAGTGGTTCTACAACTGTTGTGTACATTGGAAATCAGTTGGAGGTCTTGTTAAATGGCAGAGTTCTGGGTCTCACCTCCAGAATTTCTGATTCAGAGACTGGAGTCTGGTGGGGCCCAATGCTTTGCATTTCTGCATTACCAGTGATGCCTCTGCTGCTGTTCTAGGAATCACACTTTAAGAATGCACTATTGGTTTAGAAATGACTGTAATTTACTTTTGAATTAAATGATTTCCATATACCAGGGTGAAGTATTTTTCATTTCTAAATTTATTTTCTCCTCTTAATGCCCATCCCCTCACCCCTTTTCTATGGGAACTCTTGACATAATGATATGCTAAATTTGTGCTGAGGTGATTAAAATTAGCAAAAGGGGAGGTTTGCTTGTCATGAAAATATAGCACCGTAACTAAGAGATCATGCACAAACCAATAGGGGACTGGGCTATCATTTCAGCACTATATTGGGCTAAGGAACTGAACCCCACTTTTGAGAACAGCCAAAATGCTAGATAATAAATATATAGAGATACCTGGCTTCTATTCAGGGATATGGAAAGCTGGAGGGAAAGTTTATCTCAAGCTTACAGTAATAAAAAGTGTCAGATTAACTTCAAATTCATGACTTTTTAAGAACCATTAGAGAGTGAGGTCACAGAGAAACCCACTGGGCCAAATGTAAGAAGAATGATGGTGATTCAGGGATAGAAGTGATATGAGCCAGCACTTGCCTGGAGTAGATGCAACCAGATAATAGTAAAGAATTAAGCTAAAATAGTTCACAGAGGCTGGCCGGACAGAGTAAAACTCCTGGGAGAGCACAGAAAGGGCAGAGTTTGCACTCTCTTACAGGCTTTGTCTGCATAAACCCCACCAAGCACTCACAAGAAAAGATCATAAAAATCCCTAAGAAGTGAAATTGTGGTTAAAACCTGAGGAAGAAATCAAACCTACAGAAGAGGCAAGAAACTCCTCCTAGATTCTCCTTACCTATCTCCCTTACAAAAGACTTCTCATGTGGGGAATAAGAAAAAGGTCAATAAGCAGTTATTTAATTTGATAAAAGCCATCTATAAAAATCCTACAACTAACATTATATAAAATGGTGATAGATTTAGATTTTCCTCTAAAATCAAGAATAAGGCAAGTCTGTCTTCTCCTACCACTCCTGTTTAATATTACCCTGGAAGTTTTAGCCACCATACTAAAGTAAGAAAAAGAAAATAAAGGATGAAGATTGTAAAAAAGATAAACACGCTATCTCTGTTTTGCAGAGGACATGTCTGTCTAAGTATAAAATCCCGAAGAATCTGCTAGAACTAATAAAAAAGTTTAGCAAGGTTATAGACTACAACATCTAATTAAATAGCCAATTTTATTTCTACATACTAACAATAAGCAATTGAGATTCAAAAATTTTTTCAAAAAATACTATTTACAATAGCACCCCCTAAAATGAAATACCTCAATATAATCTAACATAATATATGTTGAAAATGACAAAACATTGATTTAAAAAATCAAAGAAATTATATGTAAACAGAGAAATTTTCCAATTAATGGATTGAAAGACTTATGTTATTAAGATGTCAGTTCTCCTCAAAATGATTAATTACTTTTAATTTATATATAAAATACAAAATGTATATATATATATATATATATATATATATATATTAAGGAATTAGAATAGCCAAAACAATTTTGAAAAAAGAAAACAAAATTGGAAGACTCACACTACCCAGTTTCAAGATTTACCTTAAAGGTACAGTAATCATGACAGTTGATATTGATTACAGAATAGACATATCGGTCAATGGAACTGAACAGAAAAACAAAAAACTACTCTATACAAGTATAGCCAACTGATTTGGACAAACATACAAAGGAAATTTAATAGAGAATAAATAATTGGTAATTACTAATCTCAATGCCAAAAAAAGAACCTTAACCTATATCTCACAGCTTATACAAAAATTGACTTAAAATAAGTTATAATACTAAATTTAAAACTTAAAACTATAAAACTTCTAGAAAAAAGATAAAGAGCCATCTGTGTTTTGGTAACCTATTGAATGCAGACAGAAATATCCTCAATGAAATATTTGTAAACCAAATTCAACAATATATAAAAAGGATTATTATTGTACTATGACCAAGTAGAACTCATACCAGGAATGCAAAAGTGGTTTAACACCAGAAAATCAATTATATAGTACATAGTATTATATTAATGGAATAAAGAAAAAATGGCTTTATAATCTCAATAGACACAAAGTATTTGGAAAAAATACAGTACCAATCCCTTATTTAAAGTGAACAAACAGCAATAATAACAAATATTCTCAACAAACTTGAAATAGAAGAGAACTTCCTTCACCTGACAAATGGCTTCATTTTACTCAATGGTGAAAGACTGAGTACCTTTGCTATAAAATCAGGAAAAAAACCTGAGATATCCACTCTCACCATTTCCATTCAACATGGTACTGAAGGACTTAGTGCACACAATAAGAAAAGCAAACAAAATAAAAGGCATCCAGATTGGAAAATAAGAAGTAAAACAGTATTTACTGGCAGATGACATATCCTGTATATAGAAAAATCTAAGGAATCCACCAAAAATTTATTAGGACTAATAAACATCTATCACAAGGTGGCAGGAGACAAGATAAGTATGTAAAAACTATTTTTTTTTAAGAGACAGAGTCTCACTCTCTTGCCCAGACTGCAGTACAGTAGTGCATTATAGTTCACTTCAGCCTTGAACTCCTGGACTCAAACAATCCTTCCACCTAAGCCTTCCAATTAGCTAAGACTACAGGAACACACTACCATGCTTGGCTAATTTTTCTTATTTTTTGTAGAGACAGGGTCTCACTATGCTGCCTAGACTGGTCTTGAACTCCTGGGCTCAAACAATGCTCCCGCCTCAGCATCCCAAAGTGATAGGATTACAGGTGTGAGCCACTGTGCCTAGACAAAAATTAATTATGTTTCTATTTATGAGCAATGAATAATCTGACAATGAAATGAAAAATATAATTCTTAATAAAAATAAGAATGAAATTCAATGAAGAATCCATATTAAAATTTGTAGAATGTAGCTAAAGCAGTGCCAAGAGAAAAATTTATAGCACTAAATGCTTATGTTAGAAAAGAGAAAAAGTCTCAAATCAATAATCTAAGCTTCTACTTCCATAAATTAAAAATCAAAGGGCAAAATAATATCAATATAAGCAGAAGTAAAGTAAAAAAAGCAGAAATTAATGAAGTTGAAAACTAGAAAATAATATAAAAATAAATTAAATAAAAATCTGGTTCTTTGAAAAGATCAATAAAATTGACAAACCTCTAATAGAACTGAGAAATAAAAAGAGAGATAATATGGATTACCAATATTAGAATTAAAACAAAGGACATCACTATAGAACTAGAGGACAACAAAATAATAAGGAAATACTACAGACAACATCATGCACATGAATTTGAAATGACCAATTTTCAAAAACACAATCTAACAATACTCATCTATCATGAAATAGATAATTTGAATAGTTTCATAACTAAAAAGGACATTGAATTTTTATCTTAATTCTTCTAAGTGAGAAACATCTGAGCTCAGTTAGTTTAACTGGATAATTCTATGAAATATTTAGGGAAGAATTAACAATTCTACACAATCTCTTCCAGAAAACAGAAGAGGAGAAATATTTCTCATGAAGATAATTTCAAAATTATTAATAAAATATCAACAAATAGAATTCATCAATTTATAAAAATAAGTACACACTGTGACCATGTGGGGTTTATTCCAAAGATACAAGGCCTGGTTCAATATTTGAAAATCAATAAAATTAATTCACCGCATTAACAGTAAAGAAGAAAAATCACATGATTATATCAATTAATGCAGAAAGAAGCATGTGAATTAATTCAATTAATTCCTCATTTATTTATGAAAGAAAAAAATACTATCAGAGACTAGCAATAGAGGATATTTGTTAAAGGTCATCTACCAAAAAACCCACAACTAATCTTGTATTTAATGGTGAAAACTTGAATGTTTTTCTCTTAAGATCAAGAATAAAGCAAAGTGACGGCTTTCATTACCTTTATTGAACATAGTACTGGAAATCCTAGCCAGCACAAAAAGAGAAAAAAAGCAAAAGGTATACAGAAAGGAAAGAATGTTCTAAAACTTTACTTATTTTCAGATAACATGGTAGTTTATATAGAAAACCACAAAGAATCTTAAAAAATCTATTAGAACTAATAAGTGAGTTCAGCAATATCATAGCATACAAGATAAACATACAAAAATCAACTTTATCACTATATACTAACAATAAACACATGGTCACAACAATTTAAAAATATAAAATTTACAATCACTGAAAAAAATGACATATGTATAAATCTAACAAAAATATATAGGACTT
Organism: Daubentonia madagascariensis; assembly: GCA_023783475.1. Lineage (NCBI taxonomy): Eukaryota > Metazoa > Chordata > Mammalia > Primates > Daubentoniidae > Daubentonia > Daubentonia madagascariensis. Next base: position 25,807,275 of record JAKFHU010002080.1, on the reverse strand, counting down.
ACATATGCAAAAAAATACTACACAAAGCTGAAGAAATGAATCAAAGAAAGACATACAATGCTTATATTATGGAAAACTCAACAAAATAAATATTTCAATTCTCCCCTAACTGATATATACATTTAACAATTCCTGTCAAAATTCCTGTCTAAATCACAACCAGATTTTATTTTTTATTATAGACAAGATTATTCTAAAATTCATGTGGAAAGAAATAAAAACCTGTAATAGTTCAAACAATTTTGAAAAAGAAGAATGAAGTGAGAGAAATTATTCTCCCCAATTTCAAGATTTATTACAATACATAGCTATAGTAGTCAATATTGTATGCTACTGGCAGAAAACTAGATATAATAAATCAATAGAACATAATAGAGAACCCAGAAATAGCCCCATGCGGGTATCGTCAACTGATATTTGACAAAGATGCAAAAGCAATTCAGTGGAGCTTTGAAAGATGGCCTTGTCATCAAATTGTGCTAGAGCAATTGGATGTTTGTAGGCAACAAAAACAACAAACACTTAAACCTGACCTAAATCTTACTCCATGTATAAAAATTAAATCTTACACCTTGTATAAAATTTAAAATAAATTTTAAATAAATAAATACACCTTGTAAATAATATACACCTTGTATAAAATTTAAATTTAAACATAACACTATAAAACTTTTAGAAAAAAGTAGGAAAAAATCTTCAGGATCTAGGACTAAGCAAATAATTTTTAGACATGGCACTAAAAGCAAAATCCATAAAAGAACAAAAATTGATGAGTTGGACCTCATCAAAATTAAAATTTTATTCTGTGAAAGATTCTGTTAAGAAATGAAACCACAAGCTACAGACTGAGAGAACATATTTGCACACCAGATATCTGAAGAAGAACTAGTATCTAGAATACAAAAAAAAAAGCTATCAAAACTCAATAGTAAAAAACAAACAATCCATTTAAAAAATGGACAAAGGATTTGAAAAGATGTTTCACCAAAAGTGATGTACAGATGACAAATAAACACATGAAATGATATTCAATATCATTAGCCACTGGGGAAAAATTCAAACTAAAGCCATAATGAGATATGACTGCATATCTATCAGAATGGCTAAAGTAAAAAATAGTGGCAAAACTATTTAGTTTTGATAGATTTTTTTTTTTTGTATTCTAGATTCTAGACCTTCAGATATCTGGTTGCAAATATGTTCTCTCAGTCTGTAGCTCTCTTGGTCTCTGAAACCAAGAGAATGTGGTTTCATTCTCTTAACAGAATCTTTCATAGAATAAAATTTTTAATTTTGATGAGGTCCAACCAAATACTGGTGAAGATGCAGAAAAACTGGATCATTCCTACATTGCTGGTGAGGAAATAAAATGGTATAGCCTAGGGGTGGGGAACCGTTTCATGTTGGAAGGCCCATAAATTTAGCTGTAATCAAATAAGGCCGCATTCAAGAAACTTCAATTAGATATACTTAAAAATGTACATTATTTTGTAAAAATCTAACTACTATGTACTTAATAATTTCAAAAAATTAAAACTATTTGTTAATTTTAAAGTTAACTTATCTTTTAATGACTTTGTTGTGTCTGCTCTTTGTTGGAAAGCGTTTGAATACTTGGTTGCAGCATGGAGTTCCACAGTTTCAGTTGATCCTCTAGATGGGTATCAGTCACTTGTGACCTTAAGGGAGTCTTGATTTGGGTTAGGTAGGAAAATGTAGATTCGCAGCAATAAGTAGCTGAAAGGCAAAAACACCTTTTTCGAGCATGTTGCTGAAGGCGTGGGTATTCTATTGAATTTTTCCATATTTTAGTTGGATCTTTCTTAGCATCAAACAACTTGAAAATGTCATCTACTTAGAGCTCAGTGAATTCCATTTGTAGTTCTTTAGGTGCCTTGGTGATATCAAGTAAGTGAGGCTGAAATGCTAATTTGAGTGTGATGTCGTGATTCTCAAGGTCAGTGAAGCTTTCATTATATTCACCAATTAATAGGTCTATAACAGCTGCATATTCTTCAAATGATTTGCATATATCATCCTCATCAATGACCTTTGCTAACGGGAAAATGTTCATCCGAAATTTCCTTTTGAAGAAGTGTTTTGAAAAAAGATAGCTTTTTGTAGAAATGCTTGGAGTTTTTGCCACATGTCATATACAGACGTAGTTTTGCCTTGCAAAGAAATATTCAAGTCCTTTTGATTTGACACATCACATAGAAATGCTGCATTCCTATGGAAATCTTCTTTCAGTAATTCACATTGTTGATTCTGTTCTTCATAAAATTTAACTATCTGTTCTCACAGAGATAAATTTTTGCTAACACCTGTCCCTGCGATAGCCAACCCACTTTAGAACGTGCAAATCCACATGGAATACCTCATCATTTAACTTTAGCGTGTTACAAAACTGACAATGCCCATTGCATTTGCACAAATAGTGCAAGATACAATGAAAAGAAGTGGGAGCATCTGGATCTGTTAATACCTTTTTTATCTGTGCAATAAACCCTTCATGTTTTCCTGCCATGGAAGGCTCATGGTCTGTACATACACTTACTAAATTTACCAAATTCAATCCAACTTCATGACACTTATCTTGAAAGTTGTTAAAGATATCTATTCCCTGTTTTTTTTTTTTTTTGCAAGAGTGCCCAAAGCAAGTGAGTCTTCGTAGCAAAGAAAATCTTCTGTTATGATCCAAACGAAGTATAAAACCTGTGCTGAGTCAGTAGTATCACTTAATTCATCCAAAGCAATTGAATAATATATATTTTCCTTTTGAAGTATTGCATGAAGTTGTTCTGTTAAGCTGAAGCCTAATTCATGCTGCCGATCTGTTATGGTTCTTCTCAAAAGAGGCAGTTGTTTGTACTTTGAAACATTGGGGTCTAAGTATCCTACAACTTCAACAATACATTCTTTCACAATTTCTACATCACTGAATGGCGTCCCTTTTTTCCCAAGTATATAAGCTACTTTATGAGTTGCTTCAGTGGCGTTATTTCCAGGTCTTACTGCTGCTCGAAAGAATTGTCTTTGCTTTTGCTTTTCATCTTTTACTCTGCAATACAACCTTTTGCACCTCTCCCTCTAATTTAAAATATTTGTGGTCTTTATGAGTGTTATAATGCTGATGAGAACTGAATTTCTTTAATGTTGATATTGCAGTATCACAAAGCAAGCAAATCATCTTATCTTCGACAGAGAAAGATAATACTGCAATTCCCAATCCTCATTAAAAAATCTGTTTTCTTCCTTAAGCATTCTCTTGGTCTTCTTTGATATGATGGGCTGTTAAGCAGACAGAATTAAAAAAATACTGTCGAGATATGCAACTATTCACAAACTCCACTTCAAACAGAAACACAGTGCACCATTGTCAAAAGCTGTTAACAGACTGGTGGACTGGACCCCCATAAACTCTCACTAACCAGCCTCATGTGATAGTGGCACCAGTCAGGTGGGGGAAGTTAGAACTAAATCATGAGCATAGGAGCCGTCAATTTAGGCCTTATGGCTTACTAATGTTCTAATTTTGCCAGTCAGTCTGGAAGGATTATTTTGTTGAAACTTATTTTATTCTTTGGTATTTTAAATATACTCATTTTAAAAATAAAATAAAAATATAATAAAAATAAAAGGATTTGTTCTGTAAAATTTGGATTTAGTCAAAAGGCTGCACTTAAGGTCCTAGAAGGCCACATGTGGCCTTAAGGCTGCTGGTTCCCCACCCCTGGTATAGCCATTCTGGAAAACAGTTTGGCAATTTCTAAATAAGCTAAACATGCAGTTACCATATGATCCAGCAACTGAACTCTTGTGATTAATCCAGAGAAATAAAGACTTACGCTTACACAAAAACCTGTAGTAGTCAAAAACTAGAAACTAATGAAAAAAGGCTTCAACAAATTTAGATCAAATAAACAAATAAAACAGATATAACTAACATATATAATTAAAAACTATAATAAGGAGACAAAACATGAATAGACTTACAGTAATTGAAGAAATCAAATTGTTAAAAATCTTTCCACAAAGAGAACTCGGACACAAAGGGTGCTGCTAGTAATATCCATCAAATATTAGTATATTCCATTCCTTCAGATGATTCCTACAAAAATTAAACTCTCATAAAACTATTCTTGAATGTAAGAAAAGAAAGAAACTCATTAGCTCATTTTTTTTAAACTTGCATAACTTTGATACCAGAACCTGACAAGAGGAATTTTCAAAGGAAATTCACAGGGAAATATTTCACTCATGGATATAGACACAAATATACTGAACAAAATTTTAGTCAACTGAATGAAGTAATATATAACAAATACAATTTATTATTATCAGCATAGTTTATTTTAGGAATAAAAGTTATTTAATAACAAATTAACCATCTGCAATAATAATTCATATAATCATTTCATTAGTCTCAGTAAAGTATTTGAGAAAAAGTCTACATCTTCTTAAAATCAGTAGCAAAATATTAATAAAAGAGAACTTCAATAACCTAATTAAAGGTATCCACAAAAACCTACAGCAAATCTTGTGTGGAGATGAAATGTTAAAAAAAGTTCTGAAATCAGAAATAAAACAAAGGTGCTATTTCAACCACTCTACTCATAAGTGTACTGGAGGTCCTAGACAGCTTTGTTGGGCAAGAAAAAAAAAAAACAACGTAAGATTTGGGGGGAAAAATTCATCCCTTACAGATTCTTATTTCAAAATAATTATAAAATATCTATAAAATATTCAAGCATATACAAATATACTGATAATACCAACAAAACAATGAGCATTAAAAGTAACCTTTGGGATGGTTTAATGTCCCAGACCCGCCTTCCTCACACATCTGTCTGGTGTGGTAGAATGACACCATCTCTGATTGCAGTCCTGGCTTCAACACGCACTGGCTTTGTCAGAGCTGCCTCACCTTTCTCTTCCTCAGCTGTAAAATATGCATAATTTGCACATTTACCTAGATGACTTGTTTCAAAGATGGAATAATACAACAAATAACATGCACCTTATTTATAATATATGATTATATATATTACTTATCTCATCAGTGATAACAATTATTATTTTGAGGTTTTGTTTTTGGTTTCCTTTGCCACGATTCAATGACATGGGCAAAATATTTTATTTAAATGGAAATGTCCATGATGTAATTTTCATGTTTGTAAATCTTGGAAATAATATGATTCCTAAAGTAAAATCAATATTTGTTTTTATTCACTTGAAAAAAAAAAAAACCCAGAAAGTTAGGATTGATTTTTACCATTTCAGAAAACTTATAATTAGTTAGAAAAATGCTTATTTTTTTTTGTACTGATTCAATATTGCATTGAAAGTGCAACTGTAAACGTTGAGAGAGAGATGGCCTATTTCCTATCCTGGCTGCTTTTCCTCCTTTGTGCCCCAAAGAATGGTCTAGTTTCAGTCTGTTAGTGCAGCTGTTCAGCTGGCAGAGTCCCTCAGCATACAGATGGGCATCTGGAACCCAATCCAGGCATCCCTTAAATTGACACCAGTGCATGCTTTCCTTTTGCAGCCAAGTCCCTGAAAGGCTCAGCTCCTACCCCTCCTGTATTCTCATCTGTCTTGGTCATTACATTTGCTACAATACCTCTCCTATGTCATCTTTAAACCCTCATAGTACTCCTACCTGGTTGCCTTCTGCTTCCACTCCGCCAGTGTTCCACATTACCGTCCCACGGCCATAGCCTCCAAACACACTTGGAGTGCTTCTCCTGGCTTAACGAAGCTCCTGAGACTTTTCTGCCTCTTTCTGTAGGAGATGCTCTCGCTTGGCTTTATACTTTCAAGTAGCACTAGAGAGATGAAATCAATTTGGCAAAATTTGCATGAGCTAAACAATATTAAAGTGTATTTTTCTAGGTCAGACATGTAGGTTATCTTTAACCTTAAATCAAATGTATGCATAAGTTGGTGTGTCCCAAAATTGGCATTCCTAAAGGTTGAACCAAAACTTCCTCCTTACAGTCATAGTCATTGTAGTCTGTAACTGACTGTGATATCTTCTCCCTCACTCCACCTTGTATGAAAAGGGAGGTAAGATAATAAAAATAAAGAATATTAGATGGACAACTTAATAGCCTACCCATCTAAAGTATATAATCCCTACTCTATTTCAAGAGATGGTTGCATGTGGAATGAGTATTCTATATTGCCAGATCTTTCTATGTGTTGAAGATAAACCTGCTATTAAATGTGAAACAGCCTAATATGTAATGTTTGCAAGTAATTAAAATTCTCAGAATCTTGCTGGAAGCCCCCCAAAAAGGCACACATGGACCAAGTTTGAGCAGTGGACTACCAATCTGAGGTCTCTATTTTAGAAGTTGACCTAGGGGCAAAGTCTGTTTTTCACCATCCCATTTCAAAGGATATTTAAGCTTCCATGACCAAGATTTTGTTTTTAGTTTAAATGCAAAAATATAAAAATATAACAGGTATAGTTCCGTATTTCCTCTAAAGCCTTTGAAAATGGGTAATATTACCTTTGTTTAAGCTTGTATATCACTTTAGTCTTCTTCAGGTTTATCATCAGTTTGTACTAAAAATCCTTGGAATGCTGTTTGCAGTATTAACACTTTATATGAGTTTGAAAAATGATGCATTTCTGGTTGCCAGGTTTTACCACTAATATTGTTGTTTTCTGGTATAACTCAGTTTGTGCCTGAAACCTAACTCCTTTTGCTAAGCACTTGAAGATGTGACAACAGTACAAATGAGATTATTATAATGCATCAAGGCATTCCAAACCTCTGTAATGAGAAAAATGCCCTGGCAAGAAGAAACAAATATAAAGGAAGCAATACATATACACTGTTTCACAGATTCATAGATGTTTACTCACTACACAAAGGAGGGAGTCATGATTTCTGAATTCAAATATATTCAAAATCAAACTATTATACCTAAGGCATAACAGCAACCACTGACAATAACTGATGAAAAAGACCTTGGGAAAATTCACTGATTGGCAGGTGTAAGAACTTTCCATGGATCTTCCACTTCATTTAGTTCAAAAAAGAAGGACTTGTGTGTTGCTAAATAAAAGCCTAATATTAGTCAATCATGGGATGTTTGAAACATGTAGTGAATTAGAATAAGCAAAGTCTGTTAGTCCAATTTTATTATTATTTTTAATAATTCAAGAAAGACTTTATTCTTTAGAATATGGTAACCTAAAGAAAATCTTAGGCAAAGATGTAAACTTTATGGTTACTGCCTTTGGGGAGTTTTTATGCTACTGCCTTATGACTGCCATTCATGTAGACTTACAATTCAAAAAGACCCTTGTCATCATCTACCTCTTTGACTTTGACTAGTAAAAATACCTTCTTAGCAATTCTCTCAAAGCATCTTATTCAAATTTTCACTTCAGAAGTTTCAGAGAAGTCTAAGTTCAATCCAAGTCTCCCATTTCTCTATTTTGAATAATTATGCTGAAGACCTGGACTGCACATCAATTACAGTCTATAGGTTAAGAATCTGAGTTGCATGTAAACACCTAATTTCCACAAAATAAATCCAATTCACCTAATGGCTTCCAGACATGTGTAACAGCAATAAATTAAAATGTACTCCCTTTCTTACTTCTAAAATACATATCTTGAATGACAGACTAAATCAAAATGAACACAATGACATTGTGATATTATTGAAATATGTCTCAGGGGAAAGATATCAATCTCATGTTCAACTGAGGACATTATATTGGGTTCAATGTTCTGTTCTGTCTGAGCATAGCACTATACTTCAGAAAGCAGACCAACAAAGTAAAATTTGTTGCCCACGTGGAGGAGGATTTAGAAACCATGTTCTTTGGTGGAGGCTTCCAACAGTGAATGGCTGGGAGGAGAGAAGATTTCAGAGAACATTATAGCTGCCTTCAAGTATTGATGAGCAACTTGCCATGTGAGAGATTTGCTAGTTTTGAGTTGCCCTAGCAAGCAGAACTGGCATCAAAGAACACCAAGAGACACAGTTTGGCTTCTATAAGGGAAAACTTTCTAATAATTATAATTGGTCAGCAATGAAATGGAACACTTTATGTAATAGGCAATTTCATATTTCAAAATGTTCTGGGAAGCTGGATAACTATCTGGATTGCAGATATGATTCCTTTGAAAGATAAAATATTCAATGCCTTCCTCCTCTAACTTACTGTGAAATTATTCTTCTAAAGTCATTTTGACCCATTTCTAGTCTCTCTGTTATTTTTCATGAGAGAGGTATTTTTTTTCCCATTGTCATATTTTTCCAACCTGGTCACTAGTAGACTTCAATGCAAGTTGGATACAACTAGGACTAATTCCCTGAGGTCCGTTATGCTAAGGTACTTACTCCCCAAGGTTACCAACATCTTATTATCTTACAGATCACTTATTCTTTGAACTAGAATGATTCAGAACTTATTGAATCCCTATTTTACTACCTTTCAAAACTTAATTATCAAACATTTATTACTTGCCAGGTACTAGGCTCAGTGGCTTGACAAACAAGATGAACAATTTTCTCATAGACTGGTAAGAGATGTTCAGTAACTTCTGATTCCTCCTAAAATATACAAGCTCCAAAGTGACCTATCTCATTATACCAATTGTCTAAGCAAAATTTAAATTCCATTTCTTTGATCACAATTTTTATAGGTTTCTACTGAATAAATGTTTAAATTATAAGAATCCCTAAATTCTGGAATGTTATGTAGTTGCCACAAGTTTACCTGACTGAAGGAAAGATGATAAAAGTCACAGATAAATTATATTAGTTCTTATACTGTGTATAAAGGGTGCAACTATTTAACCGTGTAAAGGCAGCATCATTCCCACTGGAGGTAGATTCTCAAGCTCGATAACCACCTCATTAGAGTAATAGCCCTATTCAGTTATTTTAAGAAGCCAAATCTATTATTTTTTTTCCATGGAGGAGTGGGTCTCTATAACTCTGTAACCATTCTTGGGTGGAGTGAGAGGTACTTGGCAATCCTGACTCTGTATAGTCCTGCTGGCCTAGTGCAGCAAAGCACAAACAATAGTCTACTGATCAGTTTATTAGTGCATTTTTCCATGGAATCATTCATACTTATGCCTCTTATAATATTAACTTATGGATAGTGCAAGTCATTATAACATATTTTTGAAATGTTCAGTTGCTAGGTTGAATCAGCAGCCAATGCTGGGTATTGCTGAGTTCTGACAATCCGTCTTGGGACCAGATTTCAAATACGTCTAAAAAATGTTATCCCTATCAACTGAGCACTTATTTCTGAATATATCATATTGTATGCATTTTGGAATCTTATTTAATTATTTCAATCTATATGTATTTGGTTCTGAAAGACTCTACCAAGCACATTACTGGCGTACGAAAGTAAATGCTGCTGCTGTTTCAAATCATCAGAGTATTAATTGTAGCATCTTGACACTTAGGCAGTCAGTGGTTTCTTTTTCTGTTTTCAAATTACATTCCTTTCTACAACACCCATCTATTCACAAGCACATTTGTGACAGTATACACATTCCATAAAAAACAAGTGTTATGTCAGAATGACTCCTGTTCTTAGTTGGGGTAGATTCCTCTTCTTTCAAGATCTGAAGATGTTCCCCAATGTGCCCATACTGTTCTCATCCCAGGGTATCTCTACTGGAAGTAGCTACTTCATACAGAGCATTCATTAGTATTTACAAACGTCATTAATCTCCACATTTACAAATTTTCAGTGTTTGTAGTCACCATTTGATTTATACGGAAATACCATATATTAAAAACATTTTCACAAGTCTCCCTGCCACAATGCTTCATCAAATTGTGCCACATGGACCAACAATATCAGCATCACCTGGGAGCTTGTTAGACATGCAGGCCCATTCCAGACTTACTCCATCAGTCAAGGTCCAGTCAGGAGACAAAAGACACACCTGTCATTTTAACAAACAGAATTTAATATTAAGATTTATGTAGAATTAAAGTTGCTAAATAGATAATTTTTAAAAGGCAAAAAGAAAACACTAAGGTATTGTGGACACAACAACTGTAAGAAGCAGCTCCCACTCCCAGGGCTGGGTGAAATTATTATATATTATGAACATGGAGAGGCTCCGTGAAGCTAAACCCAGACCAAGAGAAAAGGGATGTTAGTAGCTGATGCTGGAATACCCTGAACTTGGAGGAGGAGCCCCAGTGGGCTGAGACCCATACCCTTGAGGAGAAGCAACTAGGCAACTTTTGGTGGCATTTCATTTCAGGGAAAGAGGCTCCTTGAGTCTGAAAATCAGGTCTCTGAGAAGGGAATTCTTATAGACTGGTGCTGGCTTCCTGTGGTGGGGTGGCGTGGGGATACAAGGAGGCTGGTTCAGCAAATGCTGGAAAATATGAACTGGATTCAGCAGCTGCTACAGGAAGGAAATGCTACTGCCAGTATGAAATGGTATTGTTAAAATGACATTCACAGGAACGTGAAGCAGGCAGGAAGTCCAGAGGAAACAAACAGGAAGGAGCAGATCTCCTCTTCCTTCATTCTTGCTGTCTTCATCACATGCCCTATTGGCAGAGCCTCACATAGACTAATTTGGTAAAATAGAAATGTAAATTGCAGAGCTCTCACCTCATCATCAAAACACAGAGTATAGAAGGGTGGGTTTGCAGCTTGCAGTCAATAGCTCACCCTCAGAATAAGAATCTTCATTTTAATGAGATGCATTCCTTTATCCTCCATGCCCCATGATTCACAAGAATATTCAAATATGAGAAGGTCTCATTCAGTGGACGTTCTAAGTGTTAGAATATCTTATTTGGAAAGTTAAATTTGAATTCTTCCCCACATATTAGCAATTACTTAAGAACCAGACATAATTTGCACGTAGACATTTAGGCTGTCTTTTTGGTTTTGTCATTGTATTTTTTTCATCCTTTCAACCAAGTCCCTTAACTTGTGCTGCTGCAGTTACTCTAACCTACTGTCGTTGGTTCTTAAGTACATTAGCAACATTAATTTTTTGTAAGTATTAGTCTTAGTTTCCATTTTTGAAACAATAAAACTGATATAATATTATCTATCTATAACATCATGTAATAAATTCATGGGGATCTATATGGTTATACAGATAACCTGATATTTTTATAATAAGTATAACGATTAACTTGTGGTCTCTGAATTTTCAAAGAATTCAAGTAGAATTTCACACATGAGTACCTGGAGTTTCTGTTGTAAGAGCCAGACATAATTTGCAGGTAGACATTTAGGCTGCCATTTTGGTTTCATCATTGCCTTTTTTTATCCTTTGCACTAAGTCCCTTAATTTCTGCTACCAGATACATGGAGATGTGATGTATTAGCTCTGTACTTCAAAGGTTGTGTAAAGATCACTTGAGTTTTCAAGGTAGGCAGGTTCCTCAATATAAATAATGCATATATGAAAGTTAATTACAGCAATAAAGAAATAGTATTTGTTTTGAGCAAAAATTCCAGACTTTACCTACAAAATTCATTGTCACCCTGGGAGGGTATAATATTTGGGTATTCTTACCTAGGGCTACTCCCTGGGATTGCACCTGTGGAATGAGATTTAGTTTCAGAGGTGAATTATTCTGAATATTCTCAATTGTAGCACATTATCCTTTAAGTGGTTTTATTTTAGAAATAGACCCTTTCAATACTCTCATTAGCTCATCCCACTATGAGGAGAGAAACATCTCTATCTTGATTTCTATAATTCCAGTGCTAAATTTGGGCCTGACATGTAGAAGACTGCATCAAGATCTGTTCAGTAAGAGAACAAATGAATGGCTAAATTAAAGAATACAGGTGAACAATAAAATTTAATTTTTGGCCAATGTATAACTGTAAAATTGTTATAAATAAATCTAGAAAATGGCTATAAAAGTGTTACCAAAATAGAAAGTTCTAAAACTATATTAAGCAATGGAATAGGTATAGAATTGCAAAGGAAAGAGAAAATATTGACCTTGAAAGGCAATTTGTTAGGTTTGTTTAAGAGTTTTATAATTATAAGATTATTTAAATCATTCTTATAGTAATATACATATTTTATTATATACTTCTGTAATTACAAGGACAATCATTAAAAGTTTTTAAAATTATGTTTGTAAGCATATTTCTCTCTGACTTGTTTTACAATATTGCTCCAGTGCTTGAGAATTAGTTCAGATACACTAAATACATTAGCCTTTTTAGTGCAAATTGCTAATATTTGCGTCAAGCCGGGATTGGCCAAGTCAATAACTGAGTTTTTGATCTCAGCAGCTGAGAATTCTATTTAACTGTAGTGACCACAAAATGTCATGCCACTCCAGGATGCAATAGCTCTCAAGATCTTTCAGCTGCAGGCTGACCTATTCAGAAGAGATGACATTTGGCCGGCTAAGACTGAATATCTGGGAGTGGTTTAGGTTGAAAGAAAGGTCTACTATTCTATTGAAATACTGAAGCATTCTGCATGGAAGGCCCAGAGAGTTTTACTATATCCATATAGAAAAGGCAGAGGAGTGCCTGGTTGCTCCAGGAGATGGAGGTCCTTGCTGTGCCTCTTGTCCACATAAGGCTTAGAACACCCATAAAATCATTCTGACACTAAGTGGTCAAAATGATGGTGTAAATATGCTGAGACAATACGAAAATAAACAAATCTAGGAATGCAGAAATTGGAATATAACGACCCTTATCTGGTGACTTAAAGGATTTATTATGTACTAGTATTCATTTGATAGATGCTCTGAGCCACTTGTTGCCACATTCATGATGAATTATTATGTGACCAAAAATTTCTCATTTTAAATAAATATATAAAAGAACAATAATAATTTTTAAATAACTGTCAAAATTGTTGTCTTCATTATCATCATTTTTCATGGAAAAAAAGCACTTTTTCCAGGCTGGCCTTAGACAACATTGTGAAATAAATTTACTTCCTTCTCCTTTCCCCTATTCTCAGAGAATAAATTCAATGGCATGAAATTGTATGAATGATTATGAAATGACTATTGAGCAGTTACTGTGTGCCAGGCACTCTACTTTCAGTGTATTACAACTTTAATTCTCACTCAACCCTGAGGGGCGCATACTGTCTTTTCTGTATTTTATAGGTGAAGGACCAAGACAGAGACAAGTTGAGTAACTTTCCTAAAGGCCCTAGGACAGACAGTGTGACTCCAGAGTCAACATGCACAAGCACTTGCACGTGTAGGAAGATACCCTTGCATAAATGCATAAATAAATGCATTTTAAGAGATTTAGTTTAAAGAAATCTCCTGGGAAATAGTCTAAGAAATTTCTTTAGAGGAATTCATGAACGGAGTCTGAACTGAGTCAGGATTGTTTTGATGGACAAAGGATGTCCTAATGTTCTTGGAGCAGAAACCCTTGGAGAGATAACACCCTCTGCCTAATTCAGGGTTTTCCTAACTCAGGGCCATCTAATGGGAAACAGGGATGCAGGCAGTGAATCTGATGAAAGTGTAATCTCCTTTTCCCATGCAATCTGTTAAAGTTTCTCTTTTGTGTCCCTTTGTGTGTCCTTGACTCTGGGCAGATGTTGTGCACTTCTTTTAGCATTCTCAGGACTTCCTCCTCTGCTTCCTAGAAAGAGTTAATCGCTCCCTCTCTGAGTCCCCAAGATATTTATCCTCATTCTATCCAGCACTCCCTGTGTTGTATTGATGCCATATATTTGATGCCTCTTTCTATGATGTGAGTGAGTTCCTGCCGTGCAGGGACTGTGTCAATCTTCTTGGGATACCCACCCCCTAGCACAGTCCCAGGTTCCAGGACTCATAAAGTCTTTATGATGCTAGTGTCTGTTGACAAAAATTTAATTATAACATGCCTTGAATTTGAGGTATACAATATTACTAGTTTCACAGGTGGAATAGAGCCTAGAGGGGGAGAATAGTATTAGATATACTATGCCAGGGTAGGTCAGTCAAGGTCTCTCTGGTAGGGGGCTTTAGGATGATAACAAAGGTAAAGACTGAAGAAATTAGAGAAAATGAATTATGATAAACTATGATATGCTTCCTTTTGAGGTATAAGTCTATACCTTAGTAAGTATCCCCTAAAAGCTAAAGTTTTTATTACTATTATCGTCTCTTGAAGAAGATTATTTATAAAGCCCTTTAAGTGGTAGACCTCAAACTGAATGCTGGGACTTTACATTTTTTCACTCTAAAATTGTACAAAACCTGGTTTAAAATGTCACATTAGTATCTCCTATTTAAAGCACTCATCAATTTGTCAATTTAGGCTTTGTGCTGCAGATATTCCATGATTCTGGTGACTTCACCTGTGGAAATGTCACATATTTTGTCTCTCAAACACACATGAGGGCATTTTATCCTCATATTAAAAATTAATCACTCACATGTCACCTAAATATGTGATAACAGAAGTTAACATTTATTCTAGGCTAATTTTATATTCCAGGCCTTAAACCTAGCATGATATGATGCTTATCTTACTTTATCCTCACAAGAATCCTGTAAAGGAGGTGCTATTGCAGTTTTAAAGACAGGAAAACTGAGAGATGAGGTAATTTGCCTGAAGTTGCTCATATCATAAATGGCAGAGGCAGTATTTATTCTTGGGCAATGTGAGCTCAAGGAAATGATGCTATACATCTTTATCATAAACTGCTGAAGAGAACCCAGAAGAGCAATCTCACATTCTCGGAAAACTTTTAGCTATAACTAAAGCATGTAAAACCATCTGAGTGGTTGTGGGCAGCCCTTCCTCTGTTCTGCTGACTCCAGAGCAGGTGGCCCAGTGGTAAGCTTCATGGGGTCAGTCAGGATAAAGCCTTGAGATGGTGACACACAGGAAGTGATGTGAAGCCTGATTAAGCCCATGTATTTGATTGTTCTGAATCTCCTTTTAAAGGCAGTGTGTTACCATGAGGAAGCTATACCTTGGGAGCAACTTTTACAAATGAAAAACAAAAGAAAAACTAGCCAATCTCTGTGAGAGTTGGTTGGCCTTATAACTTTAAGTATGAAGGATAAACGTGTTTGAAAGAATAGTTCTCACGTAATTCATGAGATCTTGCCCAATCTAGAGACCGCAGAGTGTCACATTCCTGTGTATACCATGGAATACTGTGAATCACAGTCACAAAATGCATAAAATTTAAACTAAAGCATCCACTTCAGTGATCTCTGTTCTAATTGATAGTCATGTCAAGCACAACCCTGAACATGGCTCTACCAGCCACATATCCTCGCATTTGCCTAAGTTGGAGCAGTGCAGTATACATGCACACTGAGACACTGCATTTGCTAGATGGAAGCTAGTCTGCTTGGGGTTTGGCCACAGAGAGTGCAGACTAAGAGGACTTGTAACACATCATTAAAAAACCAGAGTGTATTAGGTCTGAATATCACTTACATCACTTACATAAAGAAATCAAGACCCAGAGAGGGCGAATGAATTGTCCAAAGCCTCACAGCTCAGCAGGAGCAGAATGCTAAACTTTTACTCCATTCCTTTCTCACTTCCTCTGTATTTGTATCTTTACTTAAGGTCAAAGAACACATCTGATTGCTTTAAACAGGAATATTATCTTTGTATAAAATCCAAACTCTTTTTCTCATCATATATTTTCTTGCTTGCTAGGTGTTTTTTGTTTTTTTTGTGTGTCCTTTCTTTTTCCTTTTGTATATGACTCTGTTCAGCTGTCCCAAGTAGCTAGCACTGCTATGGTTGTTTGTTATGAAGTGTGGATCCAAATAGGAAAAAGCAGTACTGAATTTGCATTGTACATAAAAAGCATAGTGATATAATTGGGTCTAAAAATAAATGGTATTGCAAATCCATATGGTATATTTAAAAAAGGAGGTCATATTTCCCATCACACTAGAATGCTCTTTGAAACACCACTATAAATGTGCTATTGTTGTGTCCATATGCAGTGTTCCTTTATTTATCTTAAAAGAGCTTCTCAGTTGACATAGCATTTTAAAATTCAGCAATCCACCAATGAAAGCATCCAGTAAACATAATTGAGCCTGCAAGTGACATTAGGGCATCTCATGTGGTTTCTCAAAATCATAGGCCACAATTGCCTCCTACCCATCTGCATGGTAAAAGCAGTAAACATTGGCTAAATGGGATGCCAGATATAGTTGATGGATAGCAGATTTGTAGTCAAAGGAAATATGTATAAAGTAGCTCTTTGGATAATCACAAAAGCCAGCTGGTCTTGGCAATAATACCAGTAAGGATGCTTTCAGCTGCAACTGTCTCAAACAGCAAAGACATTCACTAGATGACATTGCTGGTAGTTGGTTGGCATTAGACTTGGTTGATTCTTTTGCTTAGCAATAAGACTGTGTTCTCGGGCTTTTCCTATCACTATACTCTGCTAGTAACCGTGTTGCTTTCATCCTCTGGCTTGTGGCTAAATAAGTTCCATGTACAATATCCAGAAAGGAACTATATCAAGAGGTTAAAAAAATCCCTCTCTTACTATACTACTAAAGTAAACTGCCCACAAAAGTCTTTTATCATTGATTTTTCTCACTTCAAATGCTTGAACCAAATTCTTATTGAAAGAATGGATTACGCTCCTAACATGAGATGCCTATTGTAGGTGCGAGTGGATTCTATGCAAAATGTTGACTACAGCAATACTTCAGATGGAAAGATCCGTGGAGTATACGTTAGGAAATTCCCTAGGTAGATAGATGGAAAGTGTGGACACACTCCATTCATGCACTCTCTTTAAATGCTATATGACATACATTTCCAATTTACTATTGTTCTCTCTAATATAATCATTACATGTTTAACGTTAAAATAGTTCTAAGGTAATTTGTCAATACATTCCAATAAATTACCTAATTTGGCCCTCACATAAGCCATGTGGTTAGACGGTGTGTTAGTTCTATGGCCACTGTAAAAAATTACCACAAACTTTATGTCTCAAAACAACATAAATTTATTATCCTACAGTTTTGAAGTTCAGAAGTCTTAGGCAGATTTCAATGGGCTAAAATCTACGCATCACCAGGGCTGTTTCCTTTCTGGAGGCCCTACATGGGAATCTGTCTCCTTCCCTTTTTTAGCACCCAGAGGGTGCTTGCATTCCTTGGATTATGGCCCACTTCCGTTTTCAAAGCCGTAAATGGTGGGTTGAGTCATCACTTTGCCTCACTTCAATCTTGTTCCCATTGTCACATCTCCTTCTCTCTTCTGCCTCCCTCTCCTAAGTTTAAGGACCCTTGTGGACATTGGGCTCACCTGAATAATCCAGGATACTCTTCCTATTTTAAGGTTGGTTGATTAACAACCTTAATTCCATCTGCAACCCTAATTCCCTTTTGCAATGCATCATGACATCCTCAGGTTCCAAGGATTAGGACATGGACATCTCTGGGGAGTGCTATTCTGCCAACCACAGAGAATGTATTATAGTATATCTCCATCTCACAGATAAAGAGACCAGGAGACAGACAGTTTAAACATCTGCACAAAGGTCAGACAACTAATCAGTGACAGAGTTAAGAATTTGACTCATTTACTCACACCCCAGACTCAGTGGATTATTTTGGAAGACAGAGAAGTTACTCCCTAATGACTTTCTGAGGAAAGCTTTGTTTTCATTGTTTAATGGGACAAATTCACATCACTTGTAAATATGAGATAGAATGTTCTGAAGCTGTAGTAGGAAAATTATCTTTTTGCTAGATACGTAAACATTAATTTGACCACAAGCTGCTTTGAATGAATGTGGAGTGAAGAACCACCACTTCTCATCATCAGGTTCTCTGCTCAAAGTTGCCTCAGGGAGGCCTTCCTTGAGCCCCAGTCTGAGCAGTAGCTTACTCTCCCCCCTTACTGATCCTTCATCACATCATGTTATTTTCCTCATGGTACTAATCATCATGTGAAATAATTATGTCAATGTATTTGTTTAGTTGATACACATCTCTCTCCTCTCATACATATTAATGTAAGTTTCCTATGAATAGTGAATGTATCTCTTTTGATCATTTCTGTATCACTGTGACTAAGGTAAAACCTGGTAGAAAATTGATAAACAGCTGATCAATGAATGACTGCCAAAATTATCTGCACAGAAGAAGGCAAGACCAAGGTGGGATAGGAGAGGGTCTTTGTCCAACTCTACTCCTACACCCCAGATAATGAAGAACCAGCAACATCCATATGCAACAAAGTTTGTCTCACCATCCTCATATGATTTGACATTCAATTAATTTCTTGTCTCCCTTTTTTCTATGAAAAATAACAGGGTGATGAATATCATTTTACAAGATTATTTTTCTTGATTTTGTCCTCGGATTAAACTTGTAGAAAATTACTGGGTAAAAGGGTGAGTGCTTTTTAAATAAATATCATCTGTTTTTCTAGAAAGGTTGAATCAAATTATCTTCTTACTGGCAGAGGCTCTGTTTGATCACATCCTTCGAAACAATGAGTATTGACTACTAAAACATTTGCTAATTTGAGAAGTAGAAAGAAGAGAATCTAATTTTTTTTACTTTAATTACTAATGAGATGCACAATTTTCATGCTTGCCCTCTTTTATAAATATGTTCATAATTTCATAGGTTACAAATTATTTGTTTATGTCTTTGGCCCTTTTTAAAATTGGATTCTTTCTTTTTTTTTTAATCCATCAATGTCTTCCACAAGTTAATTATATTAAATTCTATTACATTTATGGTATTTTCCCATTTTGTCATTTATATTTTGCTTTTATTTGACATACAGAGAATTTTGTTTTTCCTAGAAACCCAGATATATGTTGACTATACTCCTCAGTTTCTGACTATCAACTTTATAAAACTATACAAGGCCCCTCTTTTTCTTCCTTTGTATGTATTCGGTATGTGTAGCTAAAAAACATATGGCATTTTATTTTATATATGTGTTTTATTTAAACTTTATTATTTTTCTTTATTTTCATTATGCCTTGAATTTGAAGTCTATTTCTGATGCCATGAGCAAATATAAATAATTGTAGTCTAGTATAAAATCACATGCACAGATCGTTATAGCAGACACTGTTGGTGTTCTGCCCATCTCCTCAGACTTCCTTACTACCTTTGTGTTTTCCAGGTTGATTTCCAATGATCAGCACTTACAATTTGGTCAATGGCTTGCCCTTGGCCTGCAGGAATTCACTTTGCTGAAGTGCATAACATGCCAGAGTAACCGGAAATTAATATCCACCAGGCAGCTCTTAACAATTGCTGCTGCGTGTGGGTGTGTGTTAGGTTGGAGCCGAGAGGAAAACACGTGAAGCCCAAAGATATAAAGAATTGTTTATTTGAGCACCTGGGTGCAGGTGGGTGGAGGCCAAAAAGGGCGTCCACCCCGAAATGGGGTCTAGTGAGTTTTTTACAGTGGGTTGGGAGGAGGGAGTGGAGTGGAGAGGGGGAATTAAACTATAATCGCAGTATACAGCATGTCCTTGAGGTTTGGGAAGAAGTTGTGCCATAGCAGATGGCTAGTCCTTGAGATGTCTTTCTTTTCAGTCGCATCCCCCTTTTAGGCTTGCAAACCTTCCCCGTTTTGCCTGCTCAGCTGCCTTCTATCTCCCCTCCTCCTTCCCATACCCTTTTCTGGTTTTGCAAACCTTCCCTAAGGGTAAAGACCACATACCTAACAATAAGTACCTTTGCTCCTTCACCCTTGGCTGAGATTATCCTGGGATATGGGGTTTCCACAGTTTCCAGAGCCCATCTGTGGGATTAATCTTCATTTGCCCACTGTAGTAGCTGGCTTAGGAAATACTGGCTGCTTTCCTTCCTGATTTACCTCCCCACTTCCTTTTGGTGTCATCAGTCCTTGTTTCAGCGTCAGCTTCTAGAGGAAAACCTAGGAAACCCCCCCTTTTTTTTTCCAGGTGGGAGGTTTTATTATGTTTTACAACCGTGAAAACACAGGAAGGTGGCTACTACAGCAGACATTTCAGATAGAAGAATCGGCTGAGCTGCCCAACCCCACCCTTGCAGCCTCCTTCACACGTCTCCCAGAGAATGTTCTGGTGATTTTCCCTTGCAAATGCAAGAATGTTGAAAGTAGACATTTAAAGTAGCAGGAATACCATGGGTCAAATGGAAGCAGAAGGATACCTTTGAGAAACAACTGATGAGAAACACACTACAGAAAACCTTTTCTATCATGTTATGATGTCAGGGTGCAAGAGCGTGCCTGGGGCTCAGCGTCCATCCTGTCAAGACACGAGTCATATGGGGCCCTCAGTGATTCCCTCCAGAGGTAAGCTGGGAGCACTATCTGCAGTGGGACTCTCCTCTTTCTTAAGCAAGGTCAGGACTTGAAGACTGATGTATGGTTTATGGCAGGCTGTGTTGGCCAGAGGAGGGTAGTGCTGTCTGTAGCAGATGTATGCAAAAATTAGGCCAATGACTCTGCCAACAAAAAAGCAGCCGGTCTTTTCTTAACTATCTTCCTTATGGTTAGTTGATAGATTGTTTCCAATACTTTGTTACCATTTAAAAAAATCATTCTGATAAACATAATTTTATATTTCCACATGAACCTATGCAGGAATTTCTCTCTAGGTTATATGGCTCAGGAGTGGATTGTATAAATGTCAGGTATATCACCCAAGGCCATGGAGTATATGATTATGTATACAATTTCACTCTGTACTTCAGATTGTTTTTGGGAATTGCTGCTCAGTTACAATCTCTTCTCTTTTTTTCTCTGCATCCTCACCAACATTTCATAACATGCAACTTTCCAAATTTTTGCCATCCTGCTGGGTATTAAGTGGTCTTTCATTGTTATTTGATTTGTATATCTCTAATTACTACAAAATTATCCATTTCTCCCTATTCTTCTTAGCCAAATGGGTTTCTATTCTATGAATTATCTATTTTTACCCTTAACCCAATTTTTCCATTGAGTGTCCTATTTTTCTTGCTAATTTACAGAAACTCTTATATATTCTAGGTGGTAATTTTTTTAATATTAAAAACATATTCTCCTCATGTGTGATCTTCTCGTTGATGTTTTGTATAGTGTCATTCATGTAACAGACACCTTTAATTTTGATGCTGTAAAAGCCACCCGTCTTTCCCATTATATTTTATACT
This sequence comes from Daubentonia madagascariensis, assembly GCA_023783475.1. NCBI lineage: Eukaryota > Metazoa > Chordata > Mammalia > Primates > Daubentoniidae > Daubentonia > Daubentonia madagascariensis. The sequence goes on along the minus strand of JAKFHU010002080.1, from coordinate 25,786,152 downwards.
TTTGGGCTCTAAAGAAATCCTCTCCTACCCCAAGATTACAAAGATATCCTTTTACATTTCTGTTTTTTCTAGTACTGTTACTTTTATAGTTAGAACTTTAATACATTAAAAGGTTATTTCTATATATTGTATGATGTAGAAATCCAATTTTTATCTTTCTTCAGATCATGAACTAATTTTTCTTACACTATCAGCTATATAGTCAATTTTCTCTGCACTAATCTGTAATGCTGTTCTGTACTTTTCTGGCCTTTCTACTGTATTGGACAGGTCCATTTGTCAACACATGTGTTGACACAACATAGTTTAATCACTCCTGCTTTTTAATGTCTAGAAGGGCAAGTATTTTTTCCCATCCTTTAAGTCTTTATTTTCAAAATTGTGTTAGATATTTACAGACCTTGTTTTTTCTATGTATGTTTTGAATCATTTTTTCTGAAGTTCTCAAAAAAGAATTCTCCTGGTCAAATGATCAAATTGCATTAAATTTATAGATTAATTAGCAGTAAATATACTTCAGGACAATTATGCTTATAATATATATTAATCTATATTTTTATTTTTTAATAAGTTAATTTTTATGCATTTAATGTTTAATACATCTAAAATTCAATTTTTAAGTTATGGAGATAAAGTTTTGATTATATTTTGCAATAAGTTAATTAATCTTTGTCTAATTTATTCTTTACTGATTTGGGATACACATTTATCCTATTTTAACTTTTTGCAATGCAAGGATTATTTTTCCTGCAATCTGCGCTGTTGCAATGATTTGTTGACATCTTGTAATCATAATAGGTTTAATATATGTAATTCTTAGAAAGATGATAGCCCCACTGATTATTCTTATTTCTCAACATTTTGGGAGACTCTTCTTGTTCATTTACTCTTTCTTTTTTCTTTTTTCTTTCTTCTAGGATTCCTCCAGTGACAGAACATTTATTCTTATATATGAACAAATGGAACGCCTTGTCAATTAAATAAAAAATTACATTAGAATTTTTAAAATTGTATGAAACTTTATTTTGTGAAATTACGTATTCATAACACCCTGTATTTTTAGTATGTGTTTTTATTCATCCAAGTATTCTTCTATATCACTCACATGTGTCTTTCATATGCATCTTGCCTTACAGATGACCTTTCTAAAGCAGTCTTCAGTCCCTCTTCTGGTGGCAGGAACTGATAAGAATATGGGATTATTTGGAAAGATTGTGTCAAATTAAATATGTTGCATAAGAATAGCTTTGAATGCTAGCAGGATAGACTCAGGGCTATGTCTCTCCTAAGATCAATTGTGATGTATTACAAAGAAATACCATAATATGCAAAATCAATACTAGTTACAGATAAATACTCCCTGTAACTAGAAAAGGGCTTTGTACAAAGAAGGTTATGAAATTGAATGATTAAATGCTGCAATTCTAACATTAAGGCTTCATTTTTCTAAATATTATAGACTTGGATAATTTATTTAATGACTTAACAGGACTGGTCTATCACAATTTAAAAATATTCATACAGAAGTCTGGTCATATCAACGCAAATAGTCATACTTCTGGTTGAACTAATTAAAGCTTCACAAACCACACATTGTTTGCCTTCATTTTTGATTTAGCAATAGCTTCAGAAATTTTGCACGCTGCAAATATTTTCCACACATGACTTCACTAATCACTACTGAGCTGGGAAAGAAGCCAAAACACTTGACATTCATATTTCTTTTTGCTGAAAATCTGCATTTGCAGTGTGTGTTTTTTATTTTTCCTGGTATGCGTTATTTAATGATTTTAATTGCATTATGGGAGAGGTCTGTATAGATTGAGTCAGGAAAGTAAGATTAAAGATATCCCTGAGGATCAACTCTCCTGGCAGCTCATTAATCTTTACCTAGGTAGCTCATGTTACAGTGGCGATTCCAATCACAGCTGGTGCAAAATCTAATTGAAAGTTCAGAGTAGTAACAAAGTTATCAGTTGGACCATTCATGTACCTATAGCCTGACAGCAGCACTAGTTCTCAGCATCAAGAGAGAAAATTTCCCTTTTATTTCCAACTACTGGAGTCCCAGAAGATTCCACATAAGAACCTCTTTAATAGCCATTGGCTATGGTAGAGAAGTTACTGCAATACACAAGAAAAAATTCAAGTTCAGATGATTAAGAACACAGAGCTACAGATAGCTACACCTCTTTGATGACCAGGAGACCTATAGGTACCTGAGGTAAATTGAAACACCTGCTAAATTCCAAATCATACTTCATTCTAAGACTGGGTTCATGGAGCCTCACTTTGTCTTATCCTTGAATTCAGATGTAGGGCTCACCTTAGTGCCCACAATTTCACCCTAAATATTTTGCTCACATCCATCTCCTACCAATATTTTTGTCTCTATACAGCTATGAGGTTCTTACATATAAAAAATTGTATCACTTCCATGTTCAAAATTTTCTAATGCCGGAATAAAATGGAAATGTTTTGCCATTACCAAATAGTGCTGAATAATCTCACTCTTGACTTTCTTTCCAAAGCCGTCTCTTGACTCTTTTCTTTAGGCCCTCTCCATTCCAACCGCACTAGGATGTTTGTTGTTCTGTGAACTTGCCAAACTTATTCCTGCTTCAGGTGCTTTGCACAAACTGGTGCTTCTGCCTAATGTGATCTTTTCCCATGTTTTCACACATTAATTATTCACTTAATACCAGTCTCTCTTTACATTCAATGTCTCCTAGAATCCTTTCTTAAACACTCTGTATAAACACCACTCATCACTTCCTTGATTTGCCCTATTTTTTATCTTTGTCTTCATAGTCTATCTTCTATACTAAAATTTCAGCAACACAAAGCAAGAATTATTTTATTCCATGCCTCATTTTGCCACTCATTCTATCCTTCACAAATGCGTGTTCATGAGCAACAAATACGTGTGAGAATCAAACCCATGTTAACTGCAATTTGTCTGATCCTGGGTGTCAAAGGGTTAAAAAAACCACTCCTAGACTTATTCAGTTATGGGAATATTTGACCTTCAGTTGTAAACAAATATTAATCAAGCACCTGCTATGATTAGTGCACTGTTTTGGGCACTGAGAATATAGTCATAAGCAAAATAGTCATGGTCTCTGATATCCAGAGCTTAAATCCTGGTTGTTCATATAGAGATTATGGCAACTTTTGACTCATTAGGCAAATCCGTGTTCATCTTGGATCCCAATGAGAAATTCTTCACATTTAAAAGACTAGACTCTCCCATTGCAATAGTGCTGAAGGATATAGGTACAGAAACAGAAGCCCAATAATATGTCCAGAGATGCAGCAGTCTCAGGACCCAGTGAATACTTTTATCAGCTAATCCTAAAGAAATAAGAGATTCATAGAAGGTATTTAGGAGCATGTATTTGGAAATAACTACTTCCTTAAAAATACTCTTGATAAATATTGTACTTAATGTAAATTTTAAGGAATTACAAGTGCATGGACTGATAATTTTACACAAAAAGTAACAACGTACAGGATGTTAAAAAGGGAGAGGGAAGTGGCTCTAGGTCAACTGAACGTTTCGCCAATTAAAAAAAAAAATAACATCCAAATAAACTTCTTGATCCTACATCTAATAATCAGAAAAACATGAACTGGAGAATTCAGTTTGAATCATACACACAATGGCAAATGTTGTCAGTATCAGTACATTGTTGCTCTACTATTTCATTTCCCTTAGATAAGCACCAAATAGGAAATATCTATATTTCTAAATAGTATGCCTTCAGATTCTCCTATGGTATGAGATTCAATATTGTTGACTTTATCAACATGATTAGCCTAGCTTTCAGCCCCAAAGCTTGTTTCTCTTCATAGTGGATTGGATCAAATAAATCCCTTTTATGATTGAAAGCCTACAGTTACAATACGGAGGGTCAATAGTGTTCTTTGTCATAAGTCTGATCCATAAGAACTCTAAGGGTTAAATAGGGAGACTTGCCTGAATTCCCTATTAATGAATTATTAGAATTAAGTAACCACTTAAATGTGCCCTCAGTGTGCTGCCTTAATGACTATGTTAACTGATGTATCTCCTTTATTCATGGATGTTTGTACATATTTCTGACTTCCCAATGACCTTTAAGACATAGAACATGTCTCAGTCTTTTCTGCCTTCCCTGTGCCTTGCATGGTTTCTAATACATACATAAGAGATGCTCAATAAAAGCAAACAGACTATCAAATGAATGCAGAAGTAATGTTCTGGTATCAGGAGACTGAAATATTTTCTTGGAATCTAAAAGCGGATGGTATTATAAAATATTACAGTGCTCAGAAGAGAAAATGCTTTTGGAAAATTATTTACAATTTAATTCTCAATTCACTTAATATACCTCTATTTTATATACATAGGGGTATATTATATATTATATATAATTATATAATAAAAAAATAAAATTGAAAAAACTGTTCAGGGGTTCACGTATGTGTGTGTGTATGTATATATATATACGCATATATGATGTGTATATATATATTATATATATATACACATATATAATATATATATAATATATATATTATACACTGTATATATATATATAAAATATATATATATTATACACTGTTTATATTGATAAACAGTGTAAGGGAACATTTTGGAGGTTATAATTAAAAATCTAACCAGACAAAATACATTGCCAACAAAAAGAGTTGAATATTGGAGGCTAGATGGATGTTCTCTATTTTAAGAAGTTTTCTTTTCCCATAGACTCAACCATTTCACCTAGCACAAGGACTAGTTAGGAATCTGGAATACAAAGATACTGAATTTTTTTTGTCTGCTTGAAGACAACAAACTTCATGGGGAACTCAGTGGAGAGATTTGTCAATCTAAAATGAGGACAGTGGCATTAGAAATATGAAATCTGCAGTTTTTAAATGGTGGCTAGTTAAATTTGGGGACTTGGCATGATTTCTTTCCATAAAAAAGTTAGTTTTATATTTTTAAGGCTTTTTACAATAATTGATTTTGCCACACTGTTGTCTCTAGAGTAAGCAGGTCAATATGTTTTCCATAGCATGAGAAAATTTACCATAGTGATGTTCAAAAAGTCAGCCAAAGCCCTAAGTGTTTAACTTCAGGATTTTTTTATTTCCATCTCCACAACTCTTTCTTGGAATCCTTTTCAGCAATTAATGTTCTAATCCAGGGCACTGCTCTTTTAAGAAATCACCTTGGGGAGTAGGATTTCAGCAAAAATTGCTCCCGGCCTGCAGAGGAACCACATTTCTTTTCAGGCCACTAAGCCATCTAGGTTTGACATTCCAACCATGGTGTTGTCTGCCTTTAGATGTGTGACTGTATCTGTCCCCAGCTTTGCATCTTGCTTCCTAAGAAGAAATGATTGCCCTTAGTAATAGCATCTGCCTTAGGTAAGAAAGATCAAAAGGAGAGTGAAAATAAGGCGCAGAACCACCAGGTTCATTTATGTGACTCAGGGTGTGAAAAGCACTGAAAGCAAAACAGAATTCGAGCAGAAGATAATAAAATCTGTGAGTTTCCAGTTGAAAAGGGATTTGTTCTGCCCTTTCATTTATAAATGCAATTATGGAAGCATTATCATAAACAAAAGGAAATAATCTTCAGTCATCTTCTGGAGAGAACTATCAGAACTGGCTAGCCAGAATTCAGGAATTTCAGAAGCTGCTGCAATAGGATATTGCCAACACAGGGGTAACAGACCCATGCTCGTTGCGTGAAAATAACAAAATTGAATAAACTGTTCAGGTGGTTTAAAAACTAAATAAAGCAACAGTGGAACTATTTCTGATATTAGGAAGAATTCAAAGTAAAATAAGCAAAACTAATAGATATTACTATCTAAGAATCATCATTTAGTGGCATATATTTTAACTTTTGAAGTAAAGATGGTAGAGCAAGTCTTCAAATAAGTAATGGGATGAGACAAGACATCTGGTATAGTGATATAAATGGAACCTCTGAGATTTTGTTATAGACAAGCTGCCAAATGCCTCCATTGGTCTGGTGTGTGTGCTTTCTGAGAAATATCTCTATGTTTAAGACAAAGGCCACACCAAACTCTCCTAAGCTAAGCTGGGTTTGCCCTCCACTCTGCCCACCTCACATTAGCATACTTAAAAAAATCTAAAGAGAACCTACAAAAAAAGACGTCGTCACTCAAGGCAATGAGGAATCGACAAAGCTGTGACTGCCTTTCTCTCTATACTTCTGTGACACTAACATGTGCCTCAACATATCTAAGACTTGGTTTCTTCAGCTATAAGAGACCTTAACTGAGGTCAATAACCAGAGGAATTATTCACCCAATAGAGTGTGAAAGATGTGTATAGTGCTTGTCCCAGTCCACATTGAGAGAGAGGACAAAAGCCAGTGTTATTGCAAAATGTTCATTCTTGAAAAGAACTGTCCTTCCCAGTATTTAACAAATTGTGGTCATATTTAATGTTAGTTTTATTATCACTATTGATTAATAAACTAAAAATTGGGCTACTCCATTGGTCTTTCCTTATGTGTATGCTAATTCATGATTAAATACCACAAAGTTTTGAAACTGTCCTAACTTCCGTAACTCAACAATGAAGCTGACCAAGTAGCTGATTACTCTAATGCAAAATGGCCAAGGAAGCCCAAGCAGCCCAGCCAATGTAAAAGAGAGGATACAACAGAATGGGGTCCAAGGAAGAGTTTACCATTAACATATATGGAAAGGGTTCCAAAATATAATCTAAATCTACCCTTAGATAGGGACCTTAGATATCCCTTAATTCTACCCTCTCAATTAGCAAGAAGGTTAGACCAAGATTAAGGGACTCACCCAAGCTAGAGAGTCTGCTCTGGGCAAAGCCAGGAATAGAAACTTGAACGACCTCTTAAAATAATATTTATTCTCTTCTAGTAAGCTACTTCATTCAGAGATTATTTGGTTAAACTTGCTCATTTTGTAGTGAGAAGGCCGAAGGCACAGATTCACGAAACTGAGCTCTAAGGAAAGCAAAGTTGAATGCTGCTGTTGGGGAAAAGAAGGTGAGAACCATGAGAATTTTTTTTAAAGTGTTTATGATAAAAAGAGGACACCAGAAGCAATAGTGAAAGAGGAGGTACTTTGCAAAAAGAAATCATCAGAAATAAGGCTCAGACTATCAGAGAAGACTGGACTGAGCAGTAGAGTACAAACTCTAGACAGAACCATCAGCTACAGGGTGAGCCTCCTCTTGACCATTCCTCAAGCCAAATCTCCACCCTCCTCTGCTGGCCAATATCTAAACCCTCTTGAAAGAGGGTGGCTTAGGTACAAGGGAGAGAACTTTGTCACGAAGTCTCCCGAAGATCATGAACCGCCTACCAAAGAGATTGTGCTGAGAGAATTGTTTCCTTAACCAGCTAGACAAGGAGAAAAGCGAAAACTCTTGGTGAATAAGAAGAAGCAGGAAGCAGCGCAGGCAGAAGACAGAATGTAGTCAATAACCTATGAGGAGCAGATTGACAATATCCAGTGCAGCAGGACTTTAGAATGGCAAAGAAAGTCTCTGATGGCCTGCAAGAAAACCCCTTCTCTCCTAAGAACTCTTAAAGGAAATTACTGAAGATTCACAAACTTCTGGGGGAGGAGAGATAGAAATAATCTGGTAACACATAAAAGAAAGCTCAGGGTCCATGGGAATAACAGGGAAGGGATTCTGGAAAAATATGGCCTTATTCTAGGCAGAGGGTTAGGATTCCAAACAAAACTACTTGGAGTGTTTGTATAAATGTAATACTTTTATATTCATAGGCTGCCAAATTTTGTTCATTTGGTTATGCATATACACAATGATTGGCAATGGAAAGAAGACACAAGAAACAATAAGAATGGATACAATGTGAATGAAAGGTTATTCATTCTTACTGTATCTATTGTCGGAGGCCATTTACCAACAGAGGCAAACAACCCCATAGAATTCATTAACTTGCTCCACCACCTGACACAAGATATAGATTCCAGCAATTGTTTTTGATATAAAATGGTTTGAATGACTCCTTACTTCCTCTACAGAGCTCTATTTTTTCAATGTTATTTCTTTATTTTTGTGATTAATCAAGATTAAATGTTTCACATTTTCCCATGGGCTAGGTTTACTTTGGTGTATATCATTCGCACACCACTGTAAGGAATGGTGACTGACAAGACAGGATTTGGTCATTCCTTGGTTCCAAATGATAATATCATTTATGGGTTGAATTGTATCCCCTCAAAAAATATATGTTGTGTTGGGGGAACAGAGTAAGATAGCCAAATAGATACCTTCAGTGATTGTCCTTCTACACAAACACCAAATTCAACAACAACCCATGCAAGCAAGCACCTTCAGAAGAACCAAAAATCAGGTGAGCGATCAGACTACCTGATATTACATTATATCAAGGAAAGAGGCACTGAACAGGGCAGAAAAGACTATCTTGCATTGCCTACACCACCCCTCCCCCATCACCTGGCAGTGCTGCACCAGCACGTGCAGTGGAGAGAGAATCTGTGTGTCCTGGAGGAGGGAAGGCGAGAGAGGTAAGTGATTATGGGGCTTTGCATTGAAACTTAGGGCCGCCCTGGCACAGGGGAACACAGCACAGGGCAGAAATCTGCAAGTGCCCATGGAAGGAACATTTAGACTAGCCTGGCCAGGGAGAAATCCTCTGTCCTGAAACTCAATTTCTGGCTAGCCCCACCACTGGCTGCCAAAAGGCAGCCTGGGGCCTGAACTAAATTCAAAAGGCAATCAGGACACCAAGGCTGCTGTTCTTGGGCAATTCCTGCAGGTGTGCTGGCTCAGAGCCAGTGGACTTGGGGTGTACATGACCTAGTGAGACACTAGCAGTGGTGGCCAAGTCAGTGCCTGTGTCCCCCACCCCTCCCAACTACAGGCAGTGCAGCTCAGAGAGTCTTCTTCAACTTGGGGAAGGGAAAGGGAAGAGTTCAGAGGATTCTGTTTTGCAACTTGGGTACCAGCTCAGGCACAGTAAAAAAAAGTACCAAGCATACTCCTGAAGCCCCTGAGTCTAGGCCTTAGTTTCTGGAAGGCATTTCTGGACCCACCTTCAGCCAGGTGGGTATGTTAGGTAGGGATCAAATCTGCAGGTGGTGGGTGTAGGCCAGGAGGGTGGTTCCTAGGGGCAGAGAAGCCAGGGACCAATCAGGGGAAGGGACTGCAGGAAAATGCAGAACACCTGATAATCATTTGGTACTATCCCACATCTCCTGTAAGCCCTCCCCTGGACCAGGCCAATAAAAGGAAACCACCTGGGAGTCCTGAACGTCTTTCTCCACTAATGGAGACTGACCCATTCCTCTCTCTGGAATGTATTTTCACTTTGGGTAGCTTCTTTCTTTACTTCACTTTGTATAGTTTCTTCCTTTTCTGTAATAAACTGTTTGTGTGGGATTGCTCTGTATTTGTGATCACTCCGTCATTTGCTCAACTCGGTACCAGTACTTACTCTTGACACTGGGAACTGAGGACCAGGGAACGTAGAGATAGACTTAACAGGTATGTATCCCAAGGAGGGGAATTCAGTGTATCAGAAAAATATCTTCACTCCCATGTTTACTGCAGTACTATTTGCAATAGCCAAGATATGGAATCAACCTAAGTGTCCATCAATGGATGAATGGATAAAGAAATTGTGGTATAGAGACGCATGGAAAATTACCCACAAAAAAGAATGAAATCTTGCCATTTGCAACATGTATGGAACTGGAGAACATTATGCTAGGTGAAATAAGCCAAGCACAGAAAGATAAACCTTGTATTCTTTCACTCATATGTGGGAGCTAAATATTAATAACAATTGATCTCATGGAGGCAGAGAGTAGAATGATGGCTACCAGAGGCTGGGAAGGGTACTGGGGAGGGGGGATAAAGTTGGGATGATTAATGGGTGCAAGAAAAATGGTACATAGTTAGATAGAATCAACAATATTTGATAGCATAACAAAGTGACTATAATCAACAATAAGTTAGGGTATATTTTAAAATAACTAAAAGAGTGGAATTGGAATATTCTTAACATAAAGAAATGATAAATGCCTGAGGTGATGAATACTGTAATTACCCTGATTTGATTAATTCACATTGTATACCTGCATCAAAACACAGCTATTATATACCCATAATAATTTAAAAAAATATGTTGAAGCCCTATCCCCCAGTGCCCCGGGATGCTGTGATTATCCAGGGATCTGCCTTCTCCCTCGTCTCATCCCTCTCATTAAAGTTTTAGTAAACACTTTGGGGGTCCCTTATAATAGCCATGAAGAAAACTAGCTACACATATTGCAGCCCTCAAGCAATCGTTGCTAACTAGGTCGTTAAATGGGCCAGCTTCCAGATTTCTGGGAGCCGATTTCCCTAGCAGAAATTCATGTGGTTTATGACCTCTATGTCCTCCTCCAAGTATTGACCAAAGTTCAGGACCTAAAATTAGAGATTCCAACCTCATGTCATTGCCATATTCTATTGATATTTCTTGCTTTTCTCTTGAAGCTGCATTTTATTTTTCTGCATTTGTACATATTGCCCAATCCATATGCTTGATGCCAACAAAAACATTTCAACCCACTAACCTTGCTGTTCCTTAAGCAAGCTATCAGGATGTTACAAGAATCACAAAGATTTCTGCAAAGTATAGTTTATTTTCTGTTAAAACATACCAAAAGAATTAAAGAGAACAGGATTCCCATCAAGGAGCTGCTTCTTCCATCTTCCTACCAAAGCAATTTCAACTTCCTGAATTTTCTGAACAGAGGTAGCCTGGGGTAGGAAGTACCCTAAAAGTCTGTTGTCTAGTTTTTATTATATTGTTATGAGCATTTTTCTAGTAATGATTCCACTCAGAGCAGGCACTAAACCTCACTACTACCCAAGTCAAATTCATTCCAGCTTCATGGCCATTGTTTTTGCTGTTTCCTTTGTCTACTTTTTGCTATCTCAAGATATTTTGCTATCTCAAGAGGTCCCTTTTCATCTTTCAGCTCTTAGCACATTGCCCACTCCTTCCATGAAGCACTCTCTGTCCATCTGAGAGTACCTCCATCCATTATCATTATCTTGTTCACTGCTCCATTTTAAAAAAATAGTGCTTAATACAGCCTGAATTATCTTATATATTTACTTTCATGTTCATTGTCAGTTTCTCCCCACCAGAATGGAAGCCTTATTAGGGCAGAGGAGGTGTCTGTCAGGATATGTCAGAAGGTTCTCTGTTAAAATGGACATTCTGTTGAAAATGAATGTCCCAATTAAGAATATTTTGCTCCATTTTCTGTGCTTCTAAAGAATACCATTGTTCCATTGCTACAGCACTGTTCATACTGAATTTAATTGCTCATGAATTTATCATGCCCCTTAGAATGACAGCATTACAAATGTTGTGGCTTGGCATCAACTATGGCACCATGTCACAGTTCTTGGAAATAAAGAGATGCTCAGTCTATTTGTTGAATTATTAAATGGGTAGATTAATTCATTTAGCATTTATGAGAAAATGTTATAAGTATGATATTGATTTTTCTAACTAACATGATTTTTGGGTCATATTTGCAAAAATAAGCATTAATAGATCCTGTTTTGAATTCAAGGCATCTCCAGGTAAATATTTAAAATGTCTCAGAACCTTGTTACTTAATACCTAGTACAAGATTTTTGTCTGTATGTCTTCAATTCTGTGGAAATGTGCATAAAATGAATACAAATATTAAAGGTCGGTTAATATATTACATAGCCAAAGTAGTCACTGAATGCCTGTGACTTAGCTTAGGAAGTGATCTAGGATCTTTAGGATCATCATCAGATTCCAGGGTTCCCTCCACCAAGCTACCATTCTTCTTCCTTTGAAGCCCACCTGAGGTCTTATCTTATGGAGCCCATGTCCATCTAATCTAAGTATCATTAAACAAGGATACTCCTGAATTCTGTTATCCTTACTTAACATCCTCCTCACATAATCTTTGTTTCCTTGTAAGCACCCTGTCTGATCCATGCCCATCCTGATGTAAGCATCATCCCAGTGCACAATGTATGCTCATTAACTGTTGCGTGAAGATGATGGCTGAATCACAGGATAGACATGCATTCAGATGCATAGTATTGTCATTATCCTCACATCATTGATCGAAGGAATTTGCTTTTCACTCCTTGATATGATGCATTTTCATGAGGTCAAAGTTTTTCTTCTGTTCTCCTTATTTTCTTGTCACTCTTTCTCATAACTTTGTAGATAGGTTCTTATTTTTCCTTAATTCTGAAGTTTAATATACCTTCCTAGCTTTTATTATTATTATTATTTTCTTTGTTGAGGCTAGAACTGTAAATAAGCTATTTTTCCCACATGAATGGCTTCCCTTAAGTACTTTTTGAGCTATTAAATAAAGATTATCCTTCCCTTACATTGCAAATGCAGTGCTAAGGACACTGGAAGTAGGAACATTTATTTCTAAAAGGCTTTTGAATATAAAGTTCCCAGATTAGGCTCTTTCCCTTTCAAATCCACCTTCAGATGTCTGAGAAAGTGAAACCTGAAAGTAACCTGCATGGGGATTTTGGCTGGTGAATCATCCCACTGGCACCTGCCTGAGCCCTTTCGGAATGACCTGTACATAACAGCATTGAATTGAAGAACCCAGAAACCACAAAAGAACAGATTGGGTAAAAATTGGTAGGTTTAAAGGAATAATAAGTGGCTGTTAAAAGAAATCATTTTTCATGAATGAGCTAAAAGGGGTGACTATGGAAACAAATAATTAGAATGGCAACTCTAATCAGATGCTTCCAGTAGGTCATTAAAATAATTATATTCCTACATTATGATTGCCAGAGAAAAACCACATGCTGAAGATGAATAATAAAGTTTAATACTTTTAAAAGAAGTTTCCCTGTCTTTTGACTTTCAAAAGAAGTCCATCCTTCCTTCCTTCCTTCTTTCCTTCTTTCTTTCCTTGCTCCCTCCCTCCCTCCTTCTCTCTCTCTCTCTGTCTCTCTCTCTTTGTCTTTCTTTCATTGGGACAGAAAGAGGTTGTGGAAAAGCAAAAAGCTCTTTTACTGGGCATGAGATTATACCTCTAATTAGAATATAGTTAAAATTTAAAATTCTGAATGACACATTATGAGTAGTTGTTATTAATTATTTTTGAATTTTTTAATGTTAATGTGATTTTAAAAATATGTCCTTTAAGTTTCCATGACTGCAATCCCTAGTTTCACTGTGCTCAGACAGCGGTGTATCCTGTCTAATAGCAGTGTTTCATGCTACTCTGACAGGAATTTTTTCTTGACAGAAAATGTGTGGGTGACATTTCATATTTGTCTGCTTTAATGATTATTTTTTGGAAATGTAATATGAACATTTCATGCCAACTAATCAGTTTTGAATAAAGTTTTTTTTGTTTTCCTTTTTTTTCCTTTCCAACAGGCTAAAGGAGTTATTGACCAACGTTTTCTAGATGTTTTACTTTTATTCATTTATTAATACAACCACCCACCATTTATTAAGTTTGACAAAGACTCTCTCCTTGACCAAACTTTAGTCAGGCTCCTCTGAGCCCTCTTCTCAACTAGACCTCAACCTTGGCCTCCATCTTGTCTTTGGCCTGCTTAGCCAAGCTGTAGCAAAGAATCCTTCTAAGTCAGTTTAGTGAGAATCACCCAAGCCTTGATATCTGATCACTCTTGATATCTGATCAAGTTCTTTACCCTTCACCTTTGATGTCTAAGCCCTTGGCCTGTCTTTAGCAAGAATCCTCATACCCTTGTTGTCTCCTCTTTCTGCTGACTCCCACACCCTGCTTTGGACATAATCCATAATTGTCCTTGTTGTATTTAGGAACCCAATCTCTCCCCCCTACTGTAAAATCACTATTGCAATGGTCTTAAATAAAGTCTTCCTTACCATTTTAAGAAGTGTCAGGATAATTTTTTTCTTTAATAATATGGTTCCCATGACTCAGACAGAATCACATTCACCATTGAACCCTGAACCTCTCATCCAGGACCATAAGTGCACATCTTTGAAGCCTATGTCTTCATTCCTGACTGATTGAGGATCCATTAGTGAGTCCCACTTTTGATCCAATCCAGTGCTCTGGGTGATAGTTCACTGAAGCATGGTAAGGACAGACTTAAGAGTTTCAGAGAATTCTCTCTGAAGCTGGTGTAGAGACCCAGTTGACTCAGTTTGTGAAGTACCATTAGTTAAAAAGTGGGAGCATCTCAGTCAACTGACACCCTCCTTCTTAAACCTTTGCTTGCTATGTCCTCCACCACTATGGCGCTAACTGTGTCTATTTCCTTTCTTGTTGTCATGATTTTACTAAAGATGATAGGGAATTTTCTTGCTTTCTTTGGGAAAATAAGTATCTTTCCAAACTGACTCATCTAAGACCTCTCCCTTCCCCCCCCCAAATTCCTCCTTCTTCCTTTGACCTCTGTATCCCCACCCTCCTTCTACCCACTTTCAGTCTTCCCTTCAGGTCCCTTGAATGCTTGATATACCTCTCTTCAAACCCCTACCTCCCCACTCCTCTATTCACCCCATCAGAACTTCCCTTTCCCATTCCAGACCCTCAGCTCCTTATACTATATCAGGTGAATGAAAATCTTAAAAGTCTCCTCCAGAAATAAAGTCTTATTTTAATTTTATCACAAAAGTTACAATACATACACATATATATCACTATAGCTATTTATTGAGCTGTATGCTTACAATCTGTGCACTCTTCTTTTTTCAGAAAACTGAGAGCAAATTTTGCTATGTTACACAGAATATTCTATTGACTTTCTAGTTGGCATATTTGCATTTCTTGAAATGTGATTTAACTCAATAAGAAATTACTCTGTGCCCTCTTTAGGATGTGAGGAATAGCTGTCTCTAACAACTAGAGTTGGTTCAGATAATCTGACGTGCTGGCAATTGTCCTCTACCTTCTTCAACCTCATGTCACCTAAAGCTGTACAGTATATTGAAAAATATGATCTTCCCAAAGGGAGGTATGTCTTCTGGGTATAACACATTTAAGGATTGATTAAAAATATTTATACCTTTATTTTTAATCTCAAGAAGTAATTTTATATGACTTTAAAATTGTGCTGTATTTGTCTTACTCTTTATACTCAGCAGTTATCATGAAGCAGTAAATAACATAGAAAGCCTCAGTGCTGCATGTGTACAAATCTACCACTGTTGACATGTCTTGCTAATGATCCCTTAACTTTTCAAATAAATTAAAGATGAACTGCTTAAAAATGGCAAAGAAAGAATGAAGTAAACATACACTGTTTCATTATGTTTTAAGTTTTCTCATCATAAAAACAACACATGGTAATTTTAGGAATTTTAGAAAATTTAAGAAAGTGGTAAAATAAAAATTAACTAAAATCTTACTATTCAATAATTATTACATCAAAGAATGATTCTCTCCCTTTTGGTTGTACCCACACACACACACCCCCCTCAATAAAATGTTGCAAACCAAACATGATGATCACTATGCAGAAGATATACTTTTTCCTAAATATGAGAAAGTTAAATTTTCTTGTCATTTCAAAACAAAAAAATGGACAATTTTAGTTACATTTTTGTGTATTAATTAAGGTAAAATTAAATAAAATTACCAGTTATGAATGTTTGTACATAGTGATTTTAATAATTAAAACTATCTTTTATCACTTGAGAGACTTAATAAATGAATATCTCCTGTTTTGCTTTCTTTTTGTACCCCACATGGTCTTCTATGTCTAATGTGGCAAAAAGGCATAAAGCCTTTTTTGAAGAAGCTTTGAAAACATAAATTAAATAATGTATTTTCAAGTATTTAGTATTCTATTATTCTTTCTCTCTCTCTCTCCATCTCTATTTAGTCCTATCTCTATCTCTCTACCTCTCTCTACCTCTATCTATCCCCATCTCTATCACTAGAGAAATCTCTCCTCTTTCATGATTCAGATACCAACTGGAGTGACAGATGATGCTTCCCAATCTATTGCTTTCAAAAATTGTCAAAATTTGCTCTCTTATCTCCACTGAATGTACTTGTGATAAATGTCCACTTCCACATATTTATTTCAACAGCCCTTTTCTTTGGATTCATCTGTCAGTCATACTCCTATTCAGTGCTTTTATCATTTTATTGTGCTCTTATATCTTCAGATCAACAGCTCATACTTCCCTAATTGTCATATTTATACAAGGACTGTAAGTCTTCACTCCATCCCCACAGAATACTTCCACTATGGGAAATAGCCCAAGGCTCTATTTGCTATTGTTCCTACTCGATACTAACTCAGGCTTCACTTATGGCAGCCATCCTGCTTTTTGAAGAAATCATAATTCCTGATTTGCACTGTTTGTCCCAACATCCCTTTCAGTTTGACATTTGTATTGTATATTGTAAATTTTTATAGAGCAATGATTTACAGTTGGCTCTCCATATCTGCAGGTTCTGCATCTGCAAATTCAGTCAACTGTGGATCAAAAATTTAGAAAAATACCAGTTAAAAATAACAATACAACAATAAAAATACTACCGATTTTAAAACAATATGGTATGCCAATTATTCACATAGCACTTACCTTGTATTAGGCCTTATACATAATCTAGACAAGATTTAAAGTAATATATAGGAGGATGTATGAAGGTTATATGCAAATATGAAGCCATTTTAAATAAGGGACTTGAGCATCTTCAGATTTTGGTATGGTGGGGGGGTTCCTGGAACCAGTCCTCAGTAGACACTGAGGGATGATTGTACTTTAAATTTCTTTTTTATTTGCAATGCCAATAATTAAATACCACATGGTTCTCTCTCATCATTTTTTTCATTTGATTTTTATTCATTAGGTTCTATATTTTTTCCAGTCTTGTAATTTTTTAAATATAATAATAGACATTAACTAAGAAAAATCATGAAAGCCCCAGATAATATTATCTTCTTCCAAAACAGGATAATTTCTATTTTCAAAAGTTCTTAGAGTGCCAGATATATACTTGACTTTTTAAAGTATTGGATGTCACTTTTTTAGGGATAGTATATGCCTGTTTGCTATCATTCATTCCCATAGTGTGGTCTCTTTGGAACCGCAACAAAAAAAACAAGGGTTGTACTAAGGCTGTTCCCACCTTGGCAGGGTTTGTACCGGGTATTCTTCTTCTCAAGCATTGTGTAGCTGCTAAACTTGTTCCTTGGCTCTTTAATCTTCCAGTCGTGGGTTCTAGCTGGAATTATTGAAATCTTGCTCTGTACACTTTTAACTTAGGAGTAAATCAATGTTTTGAGAAGAGAGTTGCATATGACTTTTGAGCTGCCTAACCCCCTCTTTTCAAGATTTACTCCTGAAGTTTTAGCTGTTTCAGTAGATTTCAACCCATCTCTCTCTACTCTTCCCAGCATAACTGTCCTTTTTCGTTTGGACTTTACTCTGCATGTTGGAAATTTTAAAAATGACCCATTTAAAAAAAAAAGCATACGCGAATTTGAGGCTTACATTGTTGTGCTTCTAGTTCAAATATCACAGACCCTCAATTCTTGCCTTGGTCGCTCTCCAGTAATTTCTACCGACTGTTTTTCAGTAACATATATTTCCTGGTTTTCATAGTTTCTTTCAGTAAGATGACTATTCTAATGCAAGCTAATTATGATTAGAAAAAGAAGCAGCTTAATTTATTTTAAGTTAATTTCTAGAAATATTACAACTTGCAGGAGTATTGAATTTTTGTATGTTATAAAATGACCCTTATTATCAATATTAATGCCTCTTGCTTAAGATGAATTTTGCCTGATTTTTTTAACTTTCAAATTTACATATTTATTTAATGAGTGTATGTTAAGCAGCATGCAATTTCTAAATAGCCATTCTGAAAATCTTTTGTCTTTTTGTTTGCATATTAATTCCATTTACATTTCACATAATTTTTAGTGTACTTTGGTTTAAGCCTACACCTCGCCATTTAATTTTAATTTACACATCATTATACATTCTATCTTTCCTATTCTTGCCTTTCTCATTGTGCTAAGCAGAATAACCCCCCTCCCAAGAATCCACCTAATTCCTAAAACTGTGAAGATGTTAACTTTCATGGCAAAAGAGAATTTGAAGAGGGATTAAGTTAAGAATCTTGAGATGGAGAGATTATTCTGGATTGTCTGTGTGGGCCTAATGTGATCACAAGGATCCTTACAAGTGAAAAAAGAAGACAGGAAAATCAAAGAAGATGTGATGGTGGCAGCAGAGTCATACCATGTGAGCATGTGAGCAGAGTAATGCCATAAAGAAAGACTAGACCAGCTGTTGCTACTTTTGAAGATGGAAGGAAGATATATGACAAGGAATGGAGGCGGCCTCTAGAAGCTGGAAAAGGTAAGAAACGGACTTCCCCCCAGATCCTTCAGAAGGAACTAAATCCTCCCAACACATTGATTTTTAGCTTAGTGAGACTCATTTAGGACTTCTGACCTCCCGAACAGTAGGATAGTAATTTTTTTTTTTTTTTTACAACATAATCACATTTGTTACTTTCTGGGCAATGCAAGAACTTTAAGGCACTTGAAATCATGTTATTTTCTTTACATTTTGTGCAATATATTTTAATCGTTTATATTTTATATGGCCCAGGAACATTATTTTTAATGTTATTTTTGCTTTCATTGTTTTAGGTGAAAACTCAGTTGTCTCTAATAGTCACTTTTTTGAAGGAAATGTGTCTCTTTGTTTTGTTTTGCTGCTTTTAGGATTTTCTTTTGTTTGTTTTTCACCAGATTTGCTATGTGTCTAGACAAAGTCTTTTTTTTTAATGTTTACGCTGTTGGGAGTTTGTAGAACTTCTTAAGTTTGTGGCTTGATACTTTCAGTCAGTTGTAAAAAATTCTTAGTTCTCAACCTTTAAATATTGCTTCTGCCTTTTTCTTCTTTTCTCCCCCTCTTGGATTCCAATTACATACATGCTAGTCATTTTAAATGTGTCCCATGTATCTCTATGCTCTTTCCTATATGTTGCATACATTTTCCTTCTTTCCACTATGGCTGTACATTTTCTACTGATCTACATTTCAGTTCTCTAATCACTTCTTCAATTGTTAAATCTGATGTTAAACTTAACTATTGAGTTGCTTAATTCCAATTATTATATTTGTTGGTTCTTAGTTTATATTGGATTTTCTTTTTAGACATTCAAATTTTCTGCTGAAATTATGACATGATTCCCATTTCTTGAGCATATTTATTGATTTAAATTCCATGTTTGACTAATACCAATATCTGTATCTCCTTAGATATTTTCCTGTTTTCTCTATTTTCTGTTTATGCATTTAGTCTCCTTTTTGTGTGTTAGGTAATTTTTAATTGAATGCCGGATATAGTGTTTGAAACTTTGTAGGGATATTTTGAGAATCTAGATGATATTCTATTTTGCTAAGGATAATTCTTTTGTTAATGTTAGGTGGTTAGACTTGGAACATCTTACATCAAACCAGTTTGAGACTGAGGTATCTTGTGGCAGGTATTCAGACCTTGCAATGGCAGATCTGTTTCTAGTTAACCCTACCTATTCCAACTGAAAAGCTAGGGTGTTTATAAAGTCTCCTCCTCTATGATTGGCTCAATTCTAAAATAGCAATTCCATATCCCTGTAAAATGACCCACCTTTCAGCCTCCTGATCTCTAATTTCTCCATGGCTTTCCTGCCACTTAAATCCTCTGCTACTAGTTTTACTCAACAGTTGGCTTTCAGCCTGTAGATGGTAATTGTTTAAAATTAGGCAAATATCTCAAGAGAAATAATGGCTCTGAATGTCAGGATCACTCGCACACTTTGCTTTGGAACCTTGACCTCTAAAGATATTGATGCCTTAGTGACTCTTAAACAAAATTTAATTTGTAATAATGTTATGTGTATTTCTTTGATGTTCACAAAATTGTCTGATACAAGCTATAGCACCACAACCAAAAAAAAATAGAAATCCCAGTGATTTTTTAAAATTTTTAATATTTTTAATCAGACATTTAGAAGTAATGAGTTCATGTAATTTTTTATTTCAAAGTAAGTTAATAACATTCAACATGGAGGATGTAGTAATATTTCTTACCACATAATAACAAGGAGACCCCAATCCACTGAAAAAAATCAGTATTTATTTAAAAAGTCAGCAATTTACAATAATTTACAAAGGAAGCTATAAAAGTGGTATTGCATATCACTCTTTGAATCTTGATTTTTAATTCAGATAAAATAACTGTTGTCCTTAACTAATTTTACTTATTTTTGATCCCAAATATTTTTGTGCATGCATAGAATGATAAATGTTTGCTCTAATTTGTTGATTCCATTAGCAGAAGAACATTTCAAATCATTTCTCTCTTTACTGTCTGCCTCAAATCTGATATTTAAAAATGATTGAACCTTTGAGGAACTGATTTATAAATGTTAAAAAATTAAATACAGTACCATTGTCTTCTATGTTTTGAATATTTAAAAAAAATTATTTGTTCATTTTTCAAAAAAATCACTTGGAAATCTATAATCAATAAATAAAATGTCCAAACTCCTTCAGCTTTTCAAGTTTTTAACAAATTGCAATTACTGAAAGAACGCTTGCAAATAGGAAGTCATTTAAATGTATCCCTAAAAAACAAGTAGAAATTGAATTAATTAAACAGTAGGAACTCAAAAGGTGTTACTATGTAATTTTAGAATATTACCACTGTGCTTTGAACATTTTGACTTGTGGGAGGAATATTTTAATGAAGCTCCAATATTTAGTTGGGTAAATTTACATTTTGTTCTGGAATGGAATAAAATTCAGAAGCTCAATTATTTTTCATTGTCCTATTTTAGAAAACATTTCAGATTATCCCAAATAAAGAAAATTTACTTGAGTTTTTTCTTATTAAAAGATAGTTGAGGAGAGGAAATTTTAAGTGGGGCAAAATAGAGAAATGAAAGTATTGCAGTGATATACATTTCTATATGAAAAAATTGAAATTAAAGATATCTTACACTAGAAGACTTTTCTTTGAGCTTATCTGTGACCTCAGTGCTTGTACAAAGATACTGGCGTAGGCAAAGAATTTATGAAGAAGACCCCAAAAGCAGCAGCAACAAAAATAAATAAATGGGACCTGATCAAATTAAAGAGCTTCTGCATAGCCAAAGACACAATCAATAGAGTAAATAGACAACCTACAAAGTGGGAGAAAATATTTGCATGCTATACATCTGATAAAGGGCTAATAACAAGAATCTATAAAGAACTCAAGCAAATCAACAAGAAAAAATCAAACAACCTCATTAAAATGTGTGTAAAAAACATGAATAGAAACTTTTCAAAAGAAGATAGACTAATGGCCAACAAATACATGCAAAAACGCTCAACGTCTCTAGTCATCAAGGAATTGTAAATCAAAACCAAAATGAGATATCACCCAACTCCAATGAGAAAGGCATTTATCAAAAAATCTCTAAACAACAGATGCTTAAATGGATGTGGAGAGAAAGGTACACTCATACACTGTTGGGGGGTCTGCAAACTAGTACAACCTCCATTGAAAGTAGTATGGAGATACCACAAAGAACTAAAAGTAGAACTGCCGTTTGATCCAGCAATCCCACTATTGGGTATTTACCCAAAAGAAAAAAGGACATTCTATATAAAAGACACCTGCACTCGAATGTTTACAGCAGCACAATTTGCAATCACAAAGATGTGGAATCAAGCCAAGTGCCCATCAATACATGAGTGGATTAATCAAATGTGGTATACGTATATCGTGGAGCACTAGTCACCCATTAAAAACAAAGTGGTGATCTAGTGTCTTATGTAACAACCTGGATGGACCTGGAGGCCATTATTCTTCATGAAATATCATAAGAATGGAAAAGCAAACACCACATCTACTCAATACTAAATTGGAACTAATCGATCAACACTTATGTGCACATAGGGAAGTAAAACTCAAGGGACATCAAGTAGGTGGGAAAGGAGAGGAGGAGATGGGTAAATACACACCTAATGGGTACAACATACAGTACCTGTGTGAAGGGCACACTTATTATAACTTTGACTCAAATGCTACAAAAGCAAATTATGTAACCAAAACATGTGTACCCCTGTAAAATTCTGAAATAAAAAAAAATTTGGATAAAATTTTTAAAAATGTTGCAGTCTACAGAGAAGAATCAATTGAAGGTATCAAGCACATTCAAACTTACAAATATCAACAGTAACAAAAGTGTGTGTATGTGTGTGTGTGTATGTGTGTGTACCTTTGAAGAAAATTTAAGGCAAATTTATAGCAAAAATGAAAATGATCATTGATATTTTAAAATAGTATTTTCTTCTGAGAAATGTCAGGAACATGGAATTTGAGTCAGATATGGTGGAGTAACTGATTACAATATGTGAAAATGTAATAAATACCTATTCTGCTATACTATTCTTTAAAGTTATGATAATCAAAGAAACTTTAAAACTTTTGCTTCAATGTACCTTACTATAAGTTCTTATTTCTTTAGAAAAATTATTTTTGAAAATATTCTTTAAAAGCACTAATTTTTCATAACAAATCAGTTTTTCATTAAATGAATAAAATGAATAAATTTCAAAATTTATCTCATGTTAATTATTTTAGCACCTCTGATTTTTATTTTTGTAAAAAACACATAGCATGAGATCTAATCTTTTAACAAATTTTTAAGTGTACAGAACAGTATTGTTAACTATAAGTGCAATATTGTACAGCAGATCTCTAGAACTTTTTATCTTGCATGACTAAAAATCTATAAATATTTTCCTCTCTTTCCAGCAGCTGGCAACTACCATTCCACTTTCTGTTCCTATGAGTTAGACTACTTTAGTTAGCTTATGTGAATGGAATCATGCAGTATTTGTTCTTCTGTGACAAGCTTATTTTACTTAGCATCATGAAGTGTCATTCATGTTGTAACATACAACAGGATTTCCTCTTTTTATGGCTGAATAATGTTTCATTGTATGTGTATACCTTATTTTCTTTATTCATTTATACATTCATGGACATTTATAATGTTTCTATATCTTAGCAATTTTTTTTTAATTGCAGAATATTACAAGGGTGCAAACTTTTGGTTACATAAATTACTTTCGTAGCATTTGAGTCAAAGTGAAGTGCCATCCCAATAGTGTCTGTCGTTAAGTGTGATTACCACCCTCCGCCCTCTGATTGATGAGTTTACCATAGACATAGGTGATATATTCATTAGTATGGTACTTGTGTTTTTTCTTGGTTTACTTAAAGGTCTGTTATCGTATCAAGAGATATCACATTTTAATGCTGAGTAGTACCCATGGTATTAATACATTTATTATCCTTATGTACGAGGCACTTGGGTTATTCCACCTTGCAATTGTGAATTGTGCAGCTAAACATTCGAGTGCAGTGTCTTTTTTATAGAATGTCTTTTTTTCCTTTGGGTAAAAAGGAACACCCAATAGTGGAATCACTGGATTAAATGGTAGTTCTACTTTTAGTTCTTTGAGGTATCTCCATACTAATTTCCATAGAGGTTGTACTAGTTTGCAGTCCCACCAGAAGTGTACGAGTGTTGTACCTCTCCGCGTCCACACCAACATTGGTTGCTCTGGACTTTTTGATAAAAGATATTCTCACTGGAATTAAGTGATATCTCATTGTGGTATTGATTTGCATTTCCTTATGATTAGAGATGAGCATTTTTTTAAATATGTTTTTGGCCACTAGTCTATCTTCTTTTGAAAAGTGTCTGTTCATGTCCTTTGCCCACTTTTTAATGGGGTGGTTTGATTTTTTCTTGCTGATTTACCTGAATTCTTAATAGATTCTAGTTATCAGCTCTTTGTCAGATGTATAGTATGATCACTTTGGGTAGTAGAGACATTTTAACAATGTTGATTCTGTCGATCCATGAGCATGGTATGGTTTTGTGACTTATGGTGCAATGAATATGGAAGTGCAAATATCTCTTTGATATACTGCTTTTGATTTTTTTCAATAAATACCCAGAAGTGAGATTGGTAGATAATATGGTATTTCTATTTTTAATTTTTTTGAGCAAGCTCTATGTTGTTTTGTATAGCAGTTACACCTGCAGCATTTTACATTCCTACCAACAGTACACAAGCATTGCAATTTCTTCACATCCCTGTCAACACTTGTTATACTCTGGTTTTTCTTGTTTTTTTGTTTGTTGTCTGTTTTTTGTTTTTTATAATGGCCGTCAGAACAGATTTGAGGTGATACCTCATTGTAGTTTTTCTTTGCATTATCCTGATGATTAATAACATGAAGTAACTTTTCATATTCCTATTGGCCATTTGAATGTCTTCTCTGGCAAACTGTTCAAGTCTTTTGCCCACTTTTTAATAGAGTTTTTGGGGTTTATTTTGCCATTGAGTTGTATGGGTTTTTTATATATTTTTATATTAACTTCTTATCAAATATATGGTTTGCAAGTATTTTCTTCCATTCTGTAGGTTACCTTTTCACTCTGTCGATTATTTCCTTTGCTGTGCAGAAATATTTTAGTTTGATATGGTCCCACTTGTCTATTTTTGCTTTTGTTGTCTGTGTTTTTGGTGTTGTAGCCAAGAAATCATCATGAAGACTAATGTCAGGAAGTGTTTCCCCTATATTTTCTTCTAGGAGTTTTATAATTTTAGGTCTTATGTTTAAATTTTTAATTCGTTTTCAGTTTATTTTTGTATATTGGTGTAAGATGTGTCCAATTTCAATTTTTTGCATGTAAATATACAATTTCCCACACCATTTGTTGAAGACACTATACTTTCCATATTGGGTAGTCTTGGCACCCTTACTGAAGATCAATTGACCATATGTGCACAGGTTTATGTCTGGGTTCTCTATTCTGTTCCAATGTTCTACATATCTATCTTTATGCCAGTACCATACTGTTTTGTTTATTACAGCTGTGTAATAGGTTTTGAAATCAGGATGTATACGGTTTTTAGCTTTTACTATTTTCTCAAGATTGTTTTGGCTATTCAGGGTCCTTTGTGGTTACAAATGAATTCTAAGGATTTTTTTTCTATTCCTATGAAAAGTGTCATTAAAATTTTGATAGGAACTGCATTGAATCTATAGATCACTTTAAGTAGTATAAACATTTCAACAATATTAAGTATTCTAATCCATAAACTTGAGATATTGCTTCATTCATTTGTGTCTTCTTTAATTTCTCTCAGCAATGTTTTATGGTTTTCAGTGTACAAGTCTTTCACCTCCTTGGTTAAGTTTATTCCTAAATATTTTATTCTTTTTGATACTATTGTATGGAATTATTTTCTGAATTTCCTTTTTGGGTTGTTTGTTATAAGTGTATAGAAATACAACTGAATTTTTGTAGGTTGATTTTGTATCCCACAACATTGCTTAATATGTTTATTAGTTCTAACAGAATCTTTGTGAAATCTTTAGTGTTTTCTACATATAAGATTATGTCTTTTTGAATAGAGTTAATTTTAATTCTTTTCCAATTTGAATGCCTTTTATTTATCTTTTCTTGTTTAATTGCTCTGGCTAGTATTTTTGGTATTATATTGATTAGAAGTAGCAAGAGTGGGTATTCTTGTCTTGTTCCTGATTTTCAGGTTTTCACCATTAAGTATGTTAAGTGGTGGGCTGTTCATATATGTCCCCTCTGATATTGAGGTAATTTTCTTCTAATCCTTGTTCGTTGCATGTCTTTAATCATGAAAGGGTGTTGAATTTTGTGAAATGCTTTTTCTGCATCTTTTGAGATGATCATATGATTTTTATCCCTCATTTTGTTAATGAGGTGTATCAAATTAATTGATTTTCATATGTTGAACCACCTTTGCATCTCAAGAATAAATCTTTCTTGGTCAAGGTATGTGATCCTTTAATATGGTGTTGAATTCTGTTTGCTAGTATTTTGTTGAGTATGTTTGCATCTACATTCATCAGGAATATTGGCCTGCTGTTTTAGTTTTCTTTTCTTGTAGTGTCTTTTCTGACATTGGAATCAGGGTAGTATTGTCTTCATAAGATGTATTTGGACATATTCTCTCCTCTTCAATTTTTTGGAAGAATTTAAGAAGGATTGGCATTAATTCTTTTTAAATGTTTTGTAGAATTCACCAGTGAAGCCTTGTGGTCTTGGGATTTGTTTGTTGGGATTACTGGTTTAGTCTCCTTACTAATTAGAAATCTATTCAGATTTTCTATTTCTTTGTGATTCAGCTTTAGCTTTTTCTTTCTAGAAATGTATCTATTTTAATTTGTTGGCATATAATTATTCATGGTAGTCTCTTATAACCCTTTTCATTTCTGTGGCATAAATTGTAATGTCTCTTTTTTCATTTCTGAATTTGAGTCCTCTATTTTTCTTTTTTAGTTACTCTAGCTAAAAGTTTGTCAATTATGTTGGTCTTTTCAAAAAGCAACTGAGTTTTTAAATCTTTTTATTGTTTTTCTATTCTCTATTAATGTCTGCTCTAATCTTAATTATTTTCTTTATTTTGATAACTGTGGCTTTCATTTGTCCTTTTTCTAGTTCCTTGCAGTGCAAAGTTAGGTTGTTTACTTGAGATTGCTCTTGTTTTTAAATGTAGGCATATATCAATGTAAACTTCCCTCTTGGTGATGCTTTTGCTGCATACCACAAATTTTGGTAGTAACTCTTTGATTTAAAGTTTAAATAATAACTTATATGGCTATCTTACTGGTAGGTTACCCTTACAGTGGAAAAACTCCAAAAGAAAGAGTCAGAATATCAAATAAATTTTGGATTACTTTTCTGATTATTTTGGAATCTTATATATTTTTATCTTCTGAAGGCTTAGTTCCCTTACTAATTTTATTAGTCAAGGTAACTAATGTTTGATATTGCATAAAGCCACAATATCTCGAGAACTTAACAAAATAGAAGTTTTGTTGTTTTCTCATTTACTGAAATTCCAAACTGGGTTAGTTGACTCTTCTAGGTAGCACTCCAACTGAAGGAGAGTTAGAGAATTGGGCTTCTACTTTGTGCTATGCCATTTTGAATTACCTCTCTTTTAGCTACGTGAGCAGGGAAGAGAAAGTGTGGGTATGATATACCATATTCTTAATGTGTTGTCTCCAAAGTAACAGCTAACATTTCTGTTCACATTTTATAGTTCATAACTAAAACATACTGCAGAGAAAACTGATAAATATAGAGCTGGATATGGGTATTTATGAGTATAGCAGTCCTTACTATTGAGTTACTTAAATTAATTTTTAAGTTTATGTCTCAAATTCTCTGTTATTGTCAGTCTTTAATTTTGTTCATCTGGTTATTTTTGGGAACTATTTTATGAACAATATATTATTATCTTCACCAAATTACTCTCTTCTCTCCTTCACATACTTCTCAAAATCCTGAACTCTCTTTATCATATCTATATTAGTCAAAGTTCTTCAGAGAAGCAGAACCAATAGGATGTGCATATATTCAGAAAAAGATTTATTATAAGGACTTGGCTCCTGTAACTATGGAGGCTGGCAATTCCAAAATCTGCAGGTTTGGCTAGCAGGCTAGAGCCCCAAGAAAGCCAATGCTGCAGCTCCAGAATGAAGGCTGGGAGGCTGGAGACCCAGGAGAACTGATGTTCCAGTTTGAGTCTAAAGGCAGTCTTCTCCAGAATCAGGATGGACCTATGTTGCAGATGAAGTCTGAAGGAAGTCTGCTAGCGAATTCTCTCTTCCTCAGGGAAGGCTGGTCTTTTTGTTCTATTCAGGACTTCAACTATCTGGATGAGGTTGACCCACATTATGTAGGGCAATCTGCTTTACTCAAAGTCTACCTGTTTAAAGGTCCATCTCATCCAAAACACCCTCACAGAAACACCCAAAATAACATTTGGCCATGCTTCTGTACAACCCATGACCCCCCCACACTGACATATAAAATTAACCATCACAACATCCAAACTCCTCTTTTCATAATTTTCTTGGATTGTATTAAAATTATTTAATATGTGTCTGCTTTTCGTCACAGATGATGAGCTCCTTACATCAGGGTACGTTTTCTCACCTTTGGCACTATTGTCATTTTATGCTAGATAATTATTGTAGGAGGCTGTTCTGTTCATTGTAGCATGTTAACAGCATCCCTAGCTTCTACCAACTCCATGTCAGTGGCATCTCCCACCCTTCAGTTGTAATAACCAAAATGTCTTCAGACAGAGTCCAAAGTGCCTTCTGGGACAAAATGACACCATTGAGAACCACCACTTGGATGAGGATTCGGCTTTTTCATCTTGGACTGAAAAGCACTAAATACAGGACTTAACGCATGAGTGAAATGCAGAAATATTTCTATAATAAAAAATATATGAATAAACTAATCAATCATTAATGTCAAAAATGAATTAGGGCACCCATGTCTACTAGTGGTAAAAAATACTAATGCTCCACTTTTACTCAACAACTACCTCACTTGGTTCTAAAAAAAAGCATTTCCTGATCTCTTTCTAGACTATTAACTCCCTGAGGGCAATTTTTATTTTTAGTCAACAAATCCTAAGTCCTAGCACATAAATTGGGCTTTTGACAACCTGAAAAATAAATTCTTCTGAAAGGAAATATAAAATTATGGGTTTGGCTCTTACTCTGATGTGTGTTTTTCTTATCCGTGTTGTTATTTCTCCTAACCTCCACAAGACTCTCTCTTAGTACCTTGTCATTTCAATTGGTTTTGTGTGTTACACTACTCTAGTAGCAAGGCATTCTGGCACTAATGATAGTGATGGACTATAGAATGTGCTGAATTTATGTGTCATTTTATTACTTCTTCTAAGTATATGGGGAGTGATAATTTTGTATAAGTAGTATTCTTTTGAAGTTATGACACAATTACAGAAAATATTAAATTTTTTTTTTGCTTTTTAAAGCCATTTTTTCTCTTTATTTAAAATATAAGACACTTCATATAATTGAGCGGCAAAAAGAAATCAATTTTATCTTTCTACTGGGGGAGATTTTTCCTTTTAGTTATTGTTACATCTTAATATTACACATACTGCAAATGGACTGAATGTTTATGTCTCTCAGCATTCGTATGTTGAAATTCTAAACCTCAAGGTGCCAATATTAGGAGATGGGGTTGGGTCTTTGGAAAATGATTAGGTCATGGAGACGTATGGGATTAGTATTGTTATCAAAGAAGCCCCAGAGATATCCTTCACCCTTTCCACCATGTGAGGTTATAGCAAAAAGATGGCAATCTATAAACCATCTGGGCCCCCACAAGGCACTGAATCTGCCAACACCTTGATATTGGCATTCCCAGCTTCCACAGCAATAAGAAATAAATTACTGTATATAAGCCACCTGGTTTATGGTATTTTGTCATAGCAGCCTGAGCAGACATTCTATTTGTCATTTAGAAATTGATGCTGATAATCTCTTCTTTAGTTCACCTTTAGTTTCACTCTCCTTCATTGGAGATAAAAATTAATTCACTTTATGCAAATACTCTTTCCCATTCAAAAAATATTTTATGTATAATACAATATATGTAAAATTTCATATACAATGCATATGTGAAAATAATATATTACATATAGTACATATAATAAAATTTACAAAGTTTAATTGCACAATTAGATGGGTTTGACAAAGAACTCACATGTGTAGCCCCACATTAATCAAGATATAGAAGGTTTCATTATCCCGGAATGCTCCCTCATTTCCCTTTGCAGTTAATAACATCTTTCCCCTTACTTAGCTAATTGATTCAATATAAATTTTGCCTATTCTATAATTTTATATAAATAAACTCATACAGTATGCAATTTTTTTCTTTCAGGTTTACTCATTCTGTTATGTATATTGGAAATTTACTCATTTTTATTCTGATTACCATTGCATTATATGAATACACCACAACTTGTTTTCCAATACATCTGTTGGTGAACATGTGGGATGTTTCCAATTTTTATCTATTATAAATATAGTGCACTAAACAATGTGTATAACTTCTTGAAGACATATGTTTTCATTTCTCTGGGATAAATAACTAGGAAAAGAATTGCTGAAGCATATGTTTAACTCTGTAAGACATTACCAAAGTGGTTGTACCATTTAACACTGGCGATAAAATATCTTCTTTTGTGTCCATTTGAGGTTTTTGCACCCATTCTTAAAATCAGTCTGTCTCTCCTTTTTGAGTTATAAGGGTGTTTTATGTAGTCTAGATACTAATTATATATATATATATTTATGTATATATATAGAATGACATATTTTCTCCCAGTTTATGGCTTACATTTTCATTTTCTTAATGGTGGTTTCAAAGAGTAGAATTTTTAAATTTTGATGAAGTTCAATTTATCTTTTTTTTCTATTTTGTTTGAGCTAAGGAATCTTTGCCTAACCCAAAGTCATGATGATTTTTTCTAGTTTTTTCTTAGAATTTTTACAGATTAAAATTTATGTTAGGTTTATTATCCATGGAAAATTAATTTTTGTTTATGGTGTTATTTTAGAGTCAAGGTCCATGATTACATCTATTTGATTCAGCACCATTTGCATTATCTCTTTTCTATTGAATCACTTTGGCCTTTGGTCAAAATCAATTGATGGCATACGTATGTATCTACTGCTTCATCCTCTAGACTGTTTCATTAGTATATTTTTCTATCCTTTTACCACTGCCACACACTCTTGAATATTATCAAATTATAATAAGTCTTGAAATGAAGTAATGTAAGTTCTCAAACATTGTTCTTTTTTTTTCCTCAAAGTTATTTGGGTTTTAAATCTCTTGAAATTCCTAATAATTTTAAAATCAGCTTGTCAACTTCTATACATGAAAATCATGGTGGGATTAGGTTTGGGATTATGTTGACTCTATTTACCTATATTAGGAGAATTATTATCTTAGTCCATAAATCTGGCATATTTCTTCATTTATTTGACCTTCTTTAACTTATTTCAGCAATGTTTTATTGTTTTCAGTCTAAAGGCCCTGCACACATTTTGATAAATTTATTTCTAAGTACTTTTGTGTTTTTGAATACTATTATAAATAGCTTTTAAATATTTCATTTACCAATTGTTTGTGTAAGCATATCAAAATAAATTTTTTATATTGAGCTTTCTTCAAACTTGTTCCTTATCAAATGTAACAGGCTTTTATAAATTTCTTGACATTTTCTATATAGACAATATGTCATATACAAATAAAAGCAGTTTTGCATTCACCTTCCTAACATTTCAAACATTGTCAAATGATTTACTATATTGTTTATCATATAATTTTTATCACAAATTAGATTAATATGATTTAATAACTTAATTGATTTTCAAATATTGAACCAAGTTTGTATTTTGGGGATGAATCTTACTTGGTCATGGGTCATGATGTAGTCAGCTTTTTACTTAGTGCTAAATTCTAGTTTCTAATATTTTATGAGGAAATTTGCATCTAGGTTTATTCAGAGTATTGGTCTGTAATTAATTTTCTTATAGTTTATTTTTCAGATTTTCTTATGAGGATTATGCTAACCTCCTAAGACTAGCTGAGAAGTGTTCTATCCTCTTCTATTTTGAAAAGTGTCTAAAATTGACATTTATTTTATAAATTAAATATTTACTTTTATATATTTAATATATAATATTATATTTATGTTTAAAAATATTATTTTTCCCTTAACTAGTTGATATAATTCACATGTAAATTCATTTGGGCCTGGGGTTCTCTTTTTGATATTTGTATTATAAACTCAAATTTTTTAACAGCTATTGCACTAGTCACATATTATTTCTTCTTCAGTATTATTAACTTACTTTTTTGAAAAAAATTTACTAATTGCTCATAATTGGCTGTTATTATCCTTTTACTATCTTCTATTGTAACTATATTTCTGTCTTTCATTGCCAATATTGGTAATCTGTTTTACCGCTATCTTCAATTTAGCTCAATTTGCTGAGGCTTTATCCTTTTAATTAAGATTATTCAAAGAAGCAACTTTTGGCTTTGTTGAATTTTTCTATTGCTTGTTTTGTATTTCATTTATGTCTGGTTTCATACATATATTGTCTTCTTTCTCTATTACTTTTGATTTAATTTGTTCCTCCTTTCAAACTTAAGGTGAAAGTTTGGATAATAAATCCTAAAATTTTGGCATTTAGAGTTATACATATCCCTCTAAGCACCACTTTTTTTGAATTCTACAAATTCTGATATGCTGTCATTTCATTTTCATTGCTTTAAAATATTTTCTAATTTTCAAAGTAATTTTTTCTTCAGTCCATAAAGTATTTAGAAGTGTGTGCTTAATTTCTAGTTATTTATATTTTTTCCAGATGTTTTATCAGTACTGATTTGTGATTTAATTCCATTGTAGTCAGATAACATACTTCATCAAACTTTAATTTTTTGAAATTTATTGAGATTTATAGAGATCCAGCATATAAATTATTCTTGGTGAACTTTCCATGTGTACTAAAAAAGAATTTGTATTTCACAGTTGTTGGGCTTAGTATTCCATAAATATTAATGAGACCAATTTGGTTGGCAGAGTTATTCAGATCTTCTCTGGTGTTACTGATTATTTCCTACTTATCCTATTAATTAGTAAGACAAGGTTATTAAAATCTCCACTTATGATTGTGAATTTACATATTTTTCTTTTTACTCTACAGTTTTTGATTTATGTATTTTAAACTCTTTTATCTGGTATATTTTTTATATCTTCCTTTTGCATTGGTCCTTTTATCATCCTGAACTACTTTCTCTCTAGTAATATATTTTGTCTTGAAGTCTACTTTTTCTGGTATTAATATGACCATAACAGCTTTCTTATTTTTAGTGTTTGCAAGTCATGGTATATATATATATTTTCCATCATTTTAGTTTCAATTTGTCTTTGCCTTTATATTTAAAGTGCATTTCTTACAAGCAACCTGTAAAGGCTAAAATACCATTATGATAATCATGCCTTTTAATTACAGTCATCAATTCATTTATATATAATGCAATTATTTGTATTTATGTTTAAGTCTACCATGTTGCTATTTGTTTTCTGTTTGTCCCATAAAAGGTAGTAGCCAATTTTTATTAAGAAATTCTCACATTTCAATTTGAGATACACAAATATTCATGATTAATACAACTAACACCACTGGAAAACTGGGCTGTAATGACATAAGACCATTATTAAATGATCACATTGGAAAAGTGAATCGTGAAGTAGTACCATACCGAATCCAGTAGACTATTATAATTTAAGAATGCATATTGTAATCCCCAACATAACCTAAAATATTATAAAATATTGCAAAATCAATAAAGGAAATAAAATATAATATTAGAAGTTGTTACATTTTTATTTAAAAATTAAGATAAAAGTTTTTAAAATTAAATTACCCTAAATGAAGGGAAGGACAAAAGAACACAAAACATATGGGACTTTCCTGTTCCTACTGGTGCAATATTCCTAGAAAATTTGTTTACAGCTTTGTTTTGCTTTGGAATGTTAATCTTGAAAGTTTGTGTCCTGCATACCTGTCGGTCCTCTTTCTCTTAACATTCTTCCTAGTATACCTTGGAGTCCTCGGGCAAATAGAATTCCTGGGGACTTGCTTTAATTTCCCAAAGGAAAAGTACATATGTAAAGCCCCCATTGTTACCCTTGCCACAATCAGAGGAAAAATAGTAATAATAACAATTAGAAAATGATATTATTTGTTTAATGCTTACCATGCACCACACTCTGTGCTAAGTACTTTACATCTGTAATCTCTTTAAAACTCACAAAAATTCTGGAAAGTAAGCACTATTAAGCACTATTAACATTACTGCACAAGTAAGTAATTTTCCCCAGGCAATTTGGAACTATGGAAGAATGATGCTTCAAATCCAGGTTGGTTTGGGTCCAAATCACTTTCTCTAACCTTATGCTAAAATGCTGTAGGAAAATGACAGTAGCCTTAAATCTCACTGTCCACTATTCCATCCATGTATTAAAAAAACCACAAATGCTCCTTAATGATGGTTCTATATAGTTCTGCGGCACACTCCTTATGTCTGGCTTTATTGTCTTAGATTGTCACAAAATCACTTTTGCTGAGCAGGTGTCCATTTTGTTCTTCAGTTTAAATTGCACTAATTCTGATCCAAGCTCTTGAAAGTCTTATCTTAGGGACTGAGGTTTTATTTCTGTATCTTGACATAGATTAATGTTTGACTCATATCTACTTTTTCCATGATCATGAACTTGTATTTTAATATTTGTAGGCATTTTGTAGCACCCATAGTAGCCCACAAATGTCTACAATATCTTATACTTTGAAGATAGGCTTGAGGCCTTCACTATCTTTTTAATCCCTTATTATTCCTTCCTATAAGGTATCTTTTGGCTGTTAATCTAAGCTTCCAAAGCAATGTACTTGTTTCCATAAGCATGTTCTACCTTATGGTTATACTAAAACATATACTAGTACATATGATTATACTAATTTTTGCAAGGACTAAACTGACTTTAGAGACCAATCTTCTGGGAATATGCTATGAAACACAACCTATAATCAACAACCATCAATTACTCTAATGCATTTGACCATTTGCTTTATTATAATTCAGTAAAACCAAACTACTTTGAGCACATTAAAAATTGTGGTCATTGCCCCATAGAGATCATAGCATATGAACTACTACATTACAACAAATTTACAGTATCAACAAATAAGCTGATCCACAAAATATTAGCCATGAAAAAGAAAATATACTCAAAATTATGTGAGAAACTAATAGCCTATTTAATCTCATCCAAAAAGAACTCTTGATTTCCACACATGACCATCAATCAATTCTTGCACTCTCTTAGTCTTTACCATCTCAATAAATGGTATCACCATCCATCTAGTTGTTCAGCTCAAAACCTAGGTGTATGCATGAATTTTCCCTTTTTCTTACCTACACAACAAGGATTTCTATGAATCCATCCACTCTGCAACTCCCTCTGTAGTCCAGGCAACATCATGTCTTGCCAAGACTACTTTAGTAGCCTGAAACTATTCTCTCTAGTTTCACTTTTGCACTCCATTCCAAAGTTTTCCTCCCAATATGAATCAGATTATGCTACTCCCTGATATGTAACCTAATAATTTTACATTACACTTAAAATCCAAAACCTAACCATGGCCTATAAGAAACTACTCCACCTGTCACCTGCTCTTCTCGACTTCATTCTGGACCACCTTTCTCGTTGTATGTTAAGCTCCAGGTACACTGACTTCTCTTTCTGGAATACACTAAGCTCAATGCTATCTTATGACTTTTGCTCTTGGGTGCCATTTCTTGGCTTGTTCCTTCTTTTCATTAAGATATCAGCACAAATCAACTACTTAGGCTTCTCTAACACCCAAATTAAAATGTTATCAAAGCTCTTCTATCACATCAACACATGGATGTCTGATATCTTGTTACTTGTGTATTTGCTTATTTATTTTTTCAGTTTCTTCCTCACTGAAAATTGGTACCAAGTCTTTCTGGCTTAGCACTACACCAATAAACATTTGTGAGATAATTGAATGAATATATTGATGTATCATTGATATATAAATATTAAGGCAAAGATGAAAATTGTGGAATCGAAAATAAGGAAATATTAACTATAGGAAGAGTTAATTATGATCATGGTCTAGTAGTTTGGAAGGATTTCACAGAGGTGGTAGTAAAGAGGAAAATCTTGAATTTCCTGAGGCATGGCACAAAAGAAAGGACCAAAGTTGAAGGTAAAAGTAGTGATGACAACTGATGACCTAATTAACACAAGGAATTTCTTCAGAGCTCATCTCCTGCTGTTCCTGGCTTTAGGCCTAGAATTTTTATTTCCAGACACTATTACAGGGGTACAAATGTTTTGGTTACATGAGTTGCTTTTGTACAGTTTGAGTCAAAGTTATAAGTTTGTCTATCACCCAGATAGTGTGCTTTGTATCTGGTAGGTGTGAATTTGCCCATCCCCTCCTCCCCGCACCCCCATCTGCTTGATTTCCATTGAGTTTACTTCCATATGTGCACGTGAGTGTTGATTGATTATTCCAATTTAATAGTGAGTACATGTGGTGTTTGCTTTTCCGTTCTTGTGATACTTCACTTAGAAGAATGATCTCCAGTTTCATCCAGGGTGTTACAAAAGGTATTAGTTCACCATTTTTTTATAGTTGAGTAATACTCCATGGCATACATATACCACATTTTATTAATCCACTCATACATTGATAGGCACCTGGGTAGGCCTAGATTCTTAACACCTGGATTCTCCCTCACTGACTACTTCTGTAGAGTTGAGAACTTGGTGCAAGAGTCCACCCGGCATCTAATTCAAATTTTTCATGGGACAATATCTCATCACTTTCTCCTTAGCTTCACACAGTGAAACCTTTAGACATGCTTTGCCTTTACCAGAACTGACACTGGTTCTCAGGAAATCTCACCATTGCCTTGGCTCTGGCTCTGCTTACCTGAAAAAGGTATGTGGGAGAATTAGGAGCATGTGAGAAGAGGGAGAGGAAATCTGGTATGATCTGGTAAAGAGACTTAGAGTTGAATATCAAAAACTTGATTCTGATGTAATGTCATTTTTTAAAGGTGCAAACCTCTAAAGAGAACAGACCTTTGAGTATTCAGGATCAGCATAATGTGGGTTAGGTATGCCCTTGGCAATTTTATTAATAATGGCTTGGCTAAATAGTTTTTACACATAGAAATTATTAAGCAATAATTGTAATGCTATAATCCTGAATGTAACAGCAATACTGGTATCCATGGTAGTCGTGATAATATTGCCATTTATTGAGTGCTTATTAGATAGTACTAGATAGCAGAAAACATGTAATTTAATCCTATGAATAACAAGAAATAGGTACTTTATTTCTTGATTTCAGATAAAGGAATTGAGTCTCAGTCCCAAGTCTTAAAACTGTTAAATTGATCCAAAATTTGACTATAAGTCTGTTTGGCTCCATATACCTCCATTAATTTTAAAAAGCTAAAGGATCACCCTATGCCATTAAACTATTAAAAAACGAAATTCAAATTAGAATTTTGGGGAAATGACTGGTATGCTGTAGAACAAAAAGTATGAACATCTGTTTTTCTGTTTAAGTTTCCAACTAAAAGACTCATCCAAAAAAGAGTTTTAATAGAACTCTTTATTAAAAGGTACACAGTCTTTACATACACTGCAAGGACAGTGTATGTAAAGACTTATAAACAGACTTATAAACAGGCTATCCCTCATCAGTTGGGAGAATTTAGGGGAACTCTCTTCTATTCTAAGATTTTTCCTTAATTCCTGATGTGCTAAGTCTGAAAAATATTAATTTGACCAACAGGTTTTCTACATTGCCAAACAAGGGAAGAGAAGAGTCAGCAGGCTTCTGAAGACTGTAGTTAAAAATCTATAAAAATGACAATTCTCAGAGGCATTCAATCAACGGAGTCATTCATATAGTAAGTATCCTGCTCTCTTTTATTAAAATTGGCCACTTCGTGTACCTCCACATACTGCAATATATTAGACAGATATAAATATGCATTACACTCAGGCATTTGGGGACACTAATCTAGGCCCTTTGCATTAAAGAGTCCCACTTTGTGCCATCTCTGAATGCATCACACCCATAGGGGAAGGAGTCCCTGAAGCCACTAAGATAGGCCCATCTACAGTTCACATCCAACTTGAATTTCAGAATTCCCTGTTTAAACTAGCATCCTAGCCTGTGTATGAGGTCTGCATGATTCTCCCTCCCAAGTCACATTTCCTGAAGATGGCCTATGCTGCCAATGATTTGGGGGAGAGTGAGTAAAAAGATTTTGGACATGTGGCTGGGTATCCACACGCATGTGCAAAAGGCTATTTCCAATTTATGGTGGTGTCAGGGGTAGGAATGTAAGGTAGATGACCCACAGGCATATTAAATATTAAGAGTGGTTGAGACTATGTGTATAAATTAGCAGGGGTGAATGCATATGTATTTGTTAGGATGATTAATAATAAAGGTGAAACTATGCTTCATGAACTTTCAAATTAGTATATGATGTACGTAATGTCTGTTGTTATCTGATCCTATAGTTTTCCCATGCTTCACCTCACCAAGATCTCAAATTATATCAGTCTTATTTTATTGTTAAAATAACTTCCCATGAAAAAATTGGAATGGTTAGAATACAATAGTGACAAAAAACTGTTTCTCAAATATAATCCTCAAGTTTGAAATTTATAAATAATTTTAAAGAACCCTCAAGTTTGTCATTTTCTATTATTGACAGTTTGTATGATGGATCTAATTATGATCACATCATTTTACCTATTAATGTGAAAAATAATACATGCAAATAATGTATGGACAAAAAGTATAATAATGCTGTGGATGCCCATCTTAAATATTCTAAAGTAATCACTTTATGATGCTACAAATAAGCTCAGTGCTTTGGTTATGACCACGCTCTGTCAAAATAAAATCAATTTAGTCAAACTTCAAACCAAAGAGAAAAAGGTCAAATCTGTTATTGAATCATATTTGATTTGAGGGCAAACTGAACTGACCAGTTAATTCTTTCAAAAAAGCTTATGTTGTAGTTGTACATGGAACATTTACCCTCCTTCATAATATTTCCTTCTCCTTTTCATAAACAATCATTTTTAAATTGCTATAAAAACTAGAGTTACATTTATTTTTAGGGAACCAAAAATAAATCTAAATAATACCTTTGTTTTTTGTAACATCAAACCCAAAATATTGTAATCCAAACAATTATTATTTTTTTCTATATTCCAAAGGGCTGTGCTTAATTGCATATTTGTTATTCTAGCTTTCCACATTTGCATATACTTCTTAAGTTTTGTTTCAAAGAGGGGAAAAAAACTATTAAATTCGTTTTTCAGTCTGATATGCAAAACCCAGTACTAAGCCAATACATATCAGTTTAAGTGATAAATAATGGAATATATTCTTACAACTAAAAACTGAAAATCAAAGAAATGCATCTTTTTCAACCCTCTCTATCAAGTGACATGCGTCACTATAAAAATGACTAATGATCAAATAAACCTCTGCTTAGAATGCCTACTGACAAATGAAATGTGAAGAAAATATCTTAACATGCATATGAAAAAAACAACATAATTGGGGGCTAAAAAAAATGTAGTAAAAAAGATTCAAACTGACCTTTGAAATATTAAAACAAATGTACCCACTTGAGGAAAACATGAATACTAGAAATGATTTAGAAGAATTAAAAGAAAATGTGACACTTGACAAAACACTGGATCTTCAAAATGACTTAGAAGGGACAAAGAAATTAATTAGTAATCTAACATTGTAGGGGACCAAATGACAAACTTATCAATAGAGGGAATAATTCTAGAAAGAATCTCAAAACCAAGTTAATAATATATGAGTCATTCAAATTGGCTTTGAACAGCTCTTTACTTTTATAACTTAACTGGCTCTACTACATGGTATAACATGAAGTAAAATTATTGAAAATACTCTGTTGGAGGAATTGGGGTTCTGGCATACAGTTTTATTGAGACTTGTCTCATTTGGTCCGTTATATTAATGAAAATCTCTTAATTCTGGGCAGATATAACAACATAGGACCAAGGCAGAAATAGGCCATTAGTGTCCAGGCAGGTGATGAGGAGATGCTCTGGGCTTCAGGCCCTGCCAGCAGGATTTCACAAGAGAAAGATAAAAGCATAGACTTCAAGTATCTGAAAGGGTATATCTTGAGCACTAAGGGTAAATGTTATCATGGGGCTTGTAAAAAACATAGTCAAGAAGTTTAGGCATTTTTGTAATTGCTGAAGGCAAACCCTGGGCATCTAGGAGAATTTCCATGTGTGGGTTGGTCCCACTCTTGGAACTTTATTCAAGCACAAGTCTCCAAGGACAAGGTAATTAACTGAAAATAAAAACTAAGCACTTCCTCAGATCTTTTTGTCTTTCACCTGGGAAGGTTTTTAAAAATGTAGATTCATGGGCCCTACCCCAAATCCCTTGAATAGGAATTTATTGAGGTGAAGACCATGAATTTACATGTTAAATAAATGCTCAAGTGGTTCTGATGCATTGAAATGAAAACTTATCAAGGGAGGATCTGATAAACTTGATGGTTTAGTTGAATAAGACTTCATAATGAGAAACCAAAGAGAATCTACATATTAAAATTACAGACTTTAAAGGCAGAAGTAGGATGAGACACAGGCATAGGAATTGTACATGCCAGCCTTATTATAAAAATGGAGTTGATGTATCATATCAAGAAATCATAGAAATCCAGGGTTTAGGATTAGCATCTTCCTTGGAGACAAGTTTTCCGCAGGAATCAATCTGGGCACAAGCAGCACATAGAAGTCAGACTCACAGAGAGATTGTTCTTGATGCTAAAATGACATAACAGAAAAACAAACCAAACAAAACCCGCTCCCTGAAGTCTTAGTGTTAATAGCAAAAAAAAAACACAGATAAAGAATTGACTGAGGAATTGAAAAAAATGTTTTTAAATGAATAAAAGTGAATTAGACAACATAGGCTATCTTCTATAATAAGCAACATCCAAATCTCGGTGGCTTAACATGCTAACATTTATTACACATGACAATCTAATCATCTTGTGAGACACCATTATGGGTCTAGGATCCTGACCCAACACCAAACAGAGGTCTGTATCATGTGTGAGAGGAATAAAACTTTCCTACTGAAGATGAACCAACTGCAGACTAAAGGCCCAGTTTGCTACCACAAAGAAGAGTTGCAGGAAAGCTAAGAAAAAAAAAAAAAAAAAGACAGGACCAAGGCACACTTGGTCTGTCTAAGACTGAAGCTGAACCTAAACTACAGAGAACCTTCTTACCATCTCCAAAAGCCCAGCACCAAGTAATAAGCAACAGCAGCCTACCACTGGAAGGGGGGCAACACCATGGAGAAAGACTCCCTTTGTGGCACACATGTAGGATAACCAATGTTTTAGAGTCAACCCAGGACACAGCCATACCAGACTAACAACAAAAACAAATATAATAATATAATATATGGTAGATAATTATATATTTTAACATGAAAATGTGACAAATAGGTATTACTCTCTTTTTTACTTTTCTGTTCCATAAATGATACTGATTAATCAAAACAATGATAGGACTATTTCACAGTGGCAGTTAGTAAATAATAGTAAGAATAACAAAACAAATAATAGGTCTGAGAAAAATATAATAATATTTTTATAATGTTTCTGTCCTCTGACACAGCAATTTATTTAAACTCTTTTTAAACTATTGGATATTTAAATTTTGTAGGCTATATTATCAGGTAATAGTTTTATAGAAACATGTCTAAGGAGACTATTTTCTTCATTTTAATAAAGTAAAAATTTAATTATGTATAAACATATGAGGTTTTTAAAGAACATAATTTAATTAAACAAATATTATGCATATTTAATAAAAAGTAGTAATGGGATGTTTCCTTTATCCCAAAGTACAATAGGATAATTTTACTCTTTTTTTTCCTTTTCTGGTAATACTTTCCCAATCAAGCTACAGCCTTTAAAAAACTGTTTCTCTTCTTTTATATAGTGGCAAAATTGAAATAGTCAATCACAAACTTTATTCAGACTTGCATCTCTGCTTTTATCAAGTCTGCATTACACTGCTTTCTGGTATGAATCCCATGTGATGGCATCAAGCCAAATATTATCTCAACAAAAGCAGTTGAGTATGGGCACTTAAGATTTTACTTACTAGCAACAGCAAGTTATTAGACACATAGAAATTAGTTTTCAGCTCTTCAAAAGTGGCCACCCACTTTGCATCTTCAAAGTTATTTTGGTAGACAAGCTATTCGTCAATCAGGTATTTTGGATCTATAAGTTTATCATATAAGCTGTCCATGTCTAAAATGTCAAATATTTTTAAATTCTGTGAAGCACATTGGATATCATCATGTTAAACCTCTCTTTCTCAGGGAAAATGGTTTTAAAACACAAAAGTAATTTGAAAATGTGAGAGTTGAATTCTAAAACAGTCATAGTTTTAGTAAAGAAGTACGAAAGTTGTGCTTAACTTGGCTGCACTAATATGGTGACATGTTTTTGAGTTCTGAAGTAGTCTTATTTCCAAAAAAATTTGTCTTCTTTCTTCTTCGTAAGTTTTTATTGCAACTTAAACATAACATCAAATAAAACAAGTGTAGTCAGTTCATCTTTTTCTTGGTAACTTATGGTCTCTAAACATCATAAGTTTTGGAGAAATATTATATAAATTTCTATTTTATTGTAATGTTTTTATTATTCTTATTTGCACTACATTTCCTAGTTAGAAGGTACTATTCTTGTCCCACGCTTTGAAAATTTGATTTCATGGCAGAGCAATACTTTAACATATTGTCTATGGCAGATAATAATAATACCCATTTTGTAAACACGTGTCTAAGGAGACTATCTCCTTCCACTTTAATAAAGTTAAAAAAAAACCTCACTAACTGCTTCTGAACATTTTGAGGAAACAAAACTAAACAAAAAATTTCATGAAAACCTCAAGATTACAGATAAACAAATTACACCATTTTTTAGGAGTGTTGTGTACAAGGTGTGCAGAACATTTAGTAGTTAAGACCTTTCAGTTTTCTTTGATGAAGAAGTTTATGGACTCAATTAAATTTGCCAAAATTTACATTTGCATTGTTTGCCAAATATGTGGAGAAAGAAAGTACATTTTGTATTTGTACAAAATATCAATAATCTTTAGTTTTACATTTTCTTACATTTAATTTATATCTTCATACATATCAAAAAGGTGATTTGAAACTCCATTTTTTAAGTCAAAGTTCCTTCTAAGAGTTTGGGAAGGACATTTTTGTTGTTGTTGCCACTATTCAACAAATCACTTGATAATCTCTGGAAAGCATGATAATTAATATCTGACAGAATTTCCTCTTCACTGTAAGGGATCACCATATCTGCTATCAAAATTTTTTTCGTACTTCCACAGCACATTTTAGGTGCAATCTTTAAATCAGGAAATGTATGTTTATTGAGTTTCATGGAGCAATCAAAGGAACAGTATGATAATGTGTGTTTGATCATGTGGTATGCCCTAACAAATTCAGTGGCCACTATTTTCAACCAAGCATAGGTACCTTTTAGGGAGATGAAAAGACATTTTCTTGGCTTGGAAGTATTTGCCTATCTCATACTGGACTTGAAAGATTCAATCTTCACGTGTGCTTTCACACCCCCTTCTCCACTGTGGTCCAAGCCCAAATTCTTTTTTGCATATTGTACTATATGCTCTGTTTTGATTATTTACCTCCCTATTCCAATTGTATGCCTCCTTCCATGTGTCATTCAAATAACACAGTAAGTTTTCCTTCTTTTTTGGTGATGTTCTGCTCATGTTGGTTTTGGTATTGTAATTGTTTGATAATCTTCACACTTAGAAAACATGTTCACAATATTCACAATGTTAAAAACTAAAGTAGCACTATCTTAATACAAAGCTCAATAGTCAATCTCCAGACAGAGTTAAAGATGAACTCCTAACACTCATGATTATCAAATTGCACACTTAGTTGCTTCATTCAGTGTGATGCAATAGTGGATGATCCGGTATTGTGAACTGTGAATTATGGTTGCCAACATCAGTGGAAAGGGCGAAATACAATGAAAGCAATTCCAGAAGGTGGACTATATAGTATCCCTTTGATGCTACAAATCTGGCTGCTTTCAGCCACTATTTTGGGGACTGCAGTAGGAGTTTTGTACATTTTTCCCAAGTTTTTGCCCCATTACCAAAAAACCCAGCACTTTCTGCCTCCTGGGGAGCAGTTTCTGGAAAGTAGGACTGTTAAAACTGGAATAGTCCCAGGCAGACCGGAACAGTTGGTGACCCTATCACATGGGCAGGGACTGTTGGAAACTGAGGATGGAGTGGAACACTGAGAAAATCTCTAAAGTTAAATCAATCTTGCATTCCTATCATAAACCACCCTTGTACATGGTATAGCCTTTTTATATATTGCCAGACTGCATTTGCTTATACTGTAAGAATTTTGTTAAAGATTTTTGATT
Organism: Daubentonia madagascariensis; assembly: GCA_023783475.1. Taxonomy (NCBI): domain Eukaryota; kingdom Metazoa; phylum Chordata; class Mammalia; order Primates; family Daubentoniidae; genus Daubentonia; species Daubentonia madagascariensis. The sequence continues at coordinate 25,742,005 of JAKFHU010002080.1, read as the reverse complement.
CTATGTTGATATAAGATATTGGCTTGTTATTTTATTTTCTTGTAATGTTTTTGTCTAGTTTTTATATCTGGTTAATACTGCCCTCATAATATGAATTAGGAAGTAAATGAATCTGAGACCACCCAGATAATCCTCTTCTTTTTCATTCTGATCCTATCATTCTATTCCACATTCATTTCACCAGGATGATCTTGTTCAACAATTCTAATTCATTGCTATGCTTCTCATCTTTCATCATCCAGTCCCACTTGCATACACAGTCAAGTGAATCTTCAAGATGCACGGATTTTCTATTGTTATTTTTGTCTTTCAGGGACTCCAGATTTCCTATGTAATAAAATATAAATCTCTTAACCTCACTTTTAATGTTTCCATCATCTATACTTTCCCTCAGATCTCGAAATTCTCTATACCAGCAGTTCTCAAACCCACCCAGCTGCATATTAAAACCACTTATGGAACATTTACAACATACTGGTTATGTCACGTGGGAAATTATGTTGTTACAATGGTGGCCTCCAAGAATGCTACCAAGCAAGCTATTTGCAGAGGTCACAGAATGGAAACGCTCACAGATCAAATTAAAATACTCGAATGGGATGGTTATTGAGTAACTTTAAAAAAGCAAGGGGAAAGAGATGTGTGAGTTAACTAATTTAGGATAACAGTCAAGCAGGAAGGACTTACTACCTGAATCGTGGCGTAGTCAATGCTCACGTGTGTTCTCTCTCTCCCTTTCTCTCTCCCACATCAATCTTCTCCATTGATGGTGTGGTTATGAGGACAAGAATTTCTTAAGCTGTAAGACCCAAAGATAGCAAGTGACTTGGTGTTGCTTTTTTGGATAGATACAAGGACAATTACTCCTATCCACAGCTGTAGCTTGCCCATTGGCCTGACAAACTGCCCTGGATTTTATTTGTATTTTTTGAGCAGAGGACTCATGGGGCAGAAAGGCTTTCCAGATGATTCCATTGAACAGCCATGGTTGATATTTCCTACTCCATCCCATCTAGGCTGGCTAATCAAACATCCCCACCAATACGCACTGCATCAAGAGTTCTTACTTCCTCCACTTTATTATGCATGCCATTTCATCCCATACTCATCCCATACTCCCTTTCTCTCTAAATTTATCTAAGTCCCATTTCACCCTAAAGCTCTCTGTAATCATTCATCTGTGTTGTAAATTTCAGCTTCTCAAAGGTTAGCTTGCAATCAGTTGAGAACAGCCTCATTGGTTCAAATGTTTTCTGAACATCCACTACCATTCTCTACTAAATCCTATGTAGGCTGGATATTTCTCTTTCAGTGTTTTTATGTATTTGTGTACTGTATTGATTTATTGTTACTGAGCTCCTCATTTGAGTATATTTGCACCATGCAATTATAAGAGGTTGGACAGCAGCTGAAAAGGGAGTTAAATATAGAGGAACCAGAAGCAACCTCAGGGAAGTTAACCTTATGGAAATAATCATAACCATATGGAAATAGTCAAGTCTATTTGATAGTTACCAGGAGAGAGGGAGAAGAAGAGGAAGAGACAGGGAGGTTTTCACATTTTAAAAATGAAAATGCTTCTAAATAAAAAATAGAAAATCTTCTCTGACCACCTCAGTGGATCCAAAGACATCATCATGTAATGAAAAGCGCATTATTTGTACTTCATTTCAAATTATCCTACTTATTTAGTTCAGAGATCATAGTTTTGCTAAAAAATAATCCTGAAGACATTTGTATTAAATCACTTGTGGTAAATCCATTCTTCATCCAAATTCTCAGCAGCAAGTAGCACCAAACTCATACAGACAATATCATGCACTAGAGCAAATACTTCTAAAAACTAGTGAATAAAAAACTGTTTCAGCTACCTGCCACCAACTAGGCTAGCATTTAGAAAACCTGCATCCTTGCCTTCATATTCTATTTTGCTTGTTTTATTTTCTTATAATTTATGAGATCATTTAGTAAGTGATATGAACTGGTGCTAAAGAAAAGTTGTCTTATATTACACAAACTTTACAATAGCCTATTTGATTTAATGATATGGCTGTTTTAATTAATTCATAAAATATTATCTTAAAGTTTGATTTTGAATATGTATCTGATTGAGTTGATTATGTTGATCCAAATCATGTTAAATAAAACTTTAATATAATGTTGGGTCCACAATCTATGTAAAGAAAAATATATTCCCAGTAGAAATCTTGAGGAACAGAATTTTCTATTAGGTTCAGAATTATTGATTGCAACTCCTGCTATTACATTCCACATGACAGAAAGTATTAAGGAACTGTTGCTCACAAAGTGTTATGAAACACTGTCTCCTAATCCATCAGTGAATAGCTGGGAAATACCTGAAGGTGGGCTGTGGCCTTGGTTAGACATTGGGTCAATTATTAATTTACCTTGTCAATAGTTGCTATATATTGTAAATGGTTAGGATTAAAAGTGCCTCTTTCATTACTGATATCTTTACTCTGAGCAGTTAATCTTATCTGATTTTTTTTAATGTTCTCAATTCCCTCAGCAAGCGGAATACCTTAAACTTCCCTTCTCTATTTGAATTACTATTATTAGATTATAAAATGCTAATAGATAAATCTGAAATTTCATTAGGGTTATAACTTATTACATGTTTAGCTTATTTTGATTGGGCAAGACTGAATTACCAGTAAAAATGAGAGTTATTAAATTTTAATGTCAAAATGAAGACAAATTATGTGGGCCTTATGTAAATTAGACAATTATGTAAGAAACAGTAGTTGGCTTCTCATCATGGAAATTTGAATTCTTGACAAAGATACAATATTGCAATTTTTTGAATGTTCTAATCAATTTATAGGAATAAAAATGATATTCATTTATTATTTATGATGAGTCAAAGCATATTATAATAATATTTTATGGAAAACATTAAAAAGGAACTTTTTATGGAAAGTTACTAAAAATTTATCTTTTATTAAATGTCCAATTTCCTTATTTGAATATCGTCTGTCCTAATGTAAGAATCTCCTTTTCAAGGATGATATGAGAAAGTCAGCACACACCACTTAGGATAAAAGAAGATTGAGGAGAGTAACTAATCCTTCTCCTTTTTCTTCCCAGTCTGGGGTTTTTTATTATAAAATATTTTCTAAAGCCTTGTTTTATAAAATAATGTTTCACATTGCATTATTATGTAATCACCTGAAAGTTTATCATCACTTAGGGGAAATACATTTAACCTAAATTCTCATCATTGCAGTTTTTCAGAAGGTAGAAATGCAAAAGCTGTTGTATTTTATATTTCTCATTAACTTTTCAAAGCCAACAGTTTAGATGCAGTGTAAATGAGGATATAACTTTACCATTTAGGGCAAAAAATTAAGGAAATTATTCCCTCCTAAAGAAAGTATTAAGAATCAATATTACTTTTGTTAATTTAATTATTTATTTGACCATATGGCTACCAGAAATTTGCATATCAGCAAATGTAAAGAGAACATATCAAGAAAATCAACCTTGCACCTTGTCTTTCAAAGTGCACCATCAAGAAAGTGAAAAGACACAACCAACACAATGGAAGAAAATACTTGAAAACCATATATCTTCATAGGGGACTTGTACCCAGAATATCTAAAGAAATTTCATGACTCTATCATAAAAGACAAATAGACCAATTAAAAGTGGGCAAAGTATTTGAATAGATGCTTCTCCAAAGAATATATACAAATTGTCAATAAGGGCATGAAAAGATGCTCAACATTATTAGTCATTAGGGAAATTCAAATCAAAACCACAATGATATACTACTTTACACTCACTGGATGGCTAAAATAAAAGATACAGACAAAAACAAATGCTAGCAAGGATGTTGACAAATTAGATCCCATGTATATTACTGGTAGGGTTACAAAATGGGAAAGCTACTTTGTAACACATTTTGTCAGTTCCTCAAAATGTTAAATATAGAGTTACCAGATGACCCTGCAATATCATTTATGAGGATATATACAAGAGAGTTGAAAATGTGTCCATGCAAAACTTTGTGCACCAGTGTTCATAGCATCATTATTGCTAATAGTCCAAAGGTAAAAATAACAAAAATGTCCATCAGCTGATGACTGGGTGAACAAAATGTGATATATCCATACAATAGGATATTATTCAGCTATATAAAGGAATGAAATACTAATACATGCTATAATATGTGTGAACCTTGAAAATCTCATTCTAAGTAAAAAAAAAAAAAAAAGAAAAGAAAACAGACACAAAGGCAATATATTATATGATTCCATTTATGTGAAATTTCCAGAGTAGTAGTAGGACTGGAATTGGGGAGAATGGGGAGTGACTGCTGATGGGTATGGGGTTTCTCTTTTAGTAATGAAATATTCTAAAATCAGATAAATGTAATGATTGCACCACTCTTTAGTAAATATACTAAAACCCCCTGAATTATACACTTGAAAGGGATGAATTTATGGTATGTGAATATTATACCTCAATAAAGCTGTTATTTAAAAAAACTGGCAGACTTAAAACATTTGATAAAGCTCATGGAATCTATGTACTTTGGGTCAGGCTTGTTGAGAATGGCTTGTCTTTGTCTCATGATGTCTGGAGCCTCAGCTGGAAAGTCTCAAGGGGATGTGTGTTGCTCTATGGCTGGGGACTAGAATCATCCAGAAGCATCTTTACTTTCATGTCAGTCACTTGAAGCTCATTGTTTTCTGAGACTTCAGCTGGGACTGTTGATGGCACTTCCTCATCATCCCTTCATATGCTCTGGGCTTTCTCACCACAGAATAGTGCCCACAAGTCAGACTTCTTATATGGCAACTCAGGGCTCCACAAGTGAGTGTCTAAGCAAACAGGGCAGAAAGAAATTACATTGTTTTCTCTGACACAGAATCAGAATTCATGCATCATTCTTCTGCCTCATTCTATTCGTCTCAAGCAAGTCAAAAGCCCATTTAGATTCAAGTGAAGGGGACATACAGCCCTCCTCATAAAGGATGTAAAGGAATTTGTGCTTGTGTGTTTTTTTTAAAAAAATTATTGTGGTAAAATACATATAACACAAAATTTGCCATCTTAACCATTTTTAAGTGTACAGTTCAATAGCATTAAGTGCATTCACATTGTTAATCTCCAGAACTTTTTTTCATCTTAGAAAAACTAAAACCCTGTATTCATTAAACAACAACTCCCCATTGCTCCCTCCCACCAGCCCCTGTCAAACACCATTATGCTTTGGGTTTCTATGAATTCCATTAGTCTAGGTATCTCCTGTAAGTGGAATTATACAGCATTTGTCCTTTTGTTAATATCTTATTCACTTAGCATAAGGTCCTCAAGATTCATCCATGTTGTAGCATAAGTCAGCATTTCCTGCTTTTTTAAGGCCAAATAATATTCCATTGTATGTACATACTACATTTTGTTTATCCAGTCATACACTGATGAGCATTAGGGTTGCTTCTATCTTTTGGCTATTGTGAATAATGCTGCTAAGAACATGGGTGTACAAATATCTCTTTGAGGCATTGCTTTCAATTCTTTTGGGTTTATAATGAATAGTAGAATTGCTGGATCATCTAATAATTTTATTTTTATTTTTTTGAGGAACTGCCATACTGTTTTCCACAGTGGCTATGCCATTTTACATTTCTAACAATAGTATACAAGGGTAACAATTTCTTCACATCCTCACCAATATTTGTTATTGTCTTCTTCATATTGTTTTGTTTTGTTTTAGATAGTAGCCATCCTAATGAGTGTGAGATGGTGGTATAGCTGTGTGTTTAAATCATAATTGGGCTTAGAGATTCAAGGGAAAAATATTACCAATTAAACTGCTTTCTTGTTTCATCAAAATTTTTTATTGCATTGAATTTGATATGCCTTGTGACTTATCTTGTCTAATAGAAGGAAAGAAGATGAACATTATGGAACTTCAAAGCAGAGTCTTAGTAAGTATGAAAGCTGTTTCTATCACCCTCTTAGAAATCTTCCCCGGATCCACCAAGTCAAGAAACCACACTACCCTACTATAGTATGAGAGTTCATGTGGGATTCAAGGTATCCCAGCCTACAGTGAACACCAATTGCCAAACATGTGATCAAAGCCATCTTAGTCCATCCAAGCTCTACTGAGATGCCAACAGATCACAGCCACATGAGCAAGTGATCCTAGGAAAGAACAGCAGAGGAACCACCCAGTGATATCAGCCGAAATTTTTGTCCAGAATTGTAAGCCAATAATGAGTTGATGTTTTAAGCTGTTAAGTTTGGATGGTTCATGATGCCACAATAGAAAACTGATATTGTCAAGTTTATGGTGTATTGGAGACAGCTCCTACCAGATCAAAAAAGCCAAGTGTGTGCAACTTTTCTCAACTTCACATTTAATGAAGTCACATTGCTAGCATGAAATTGTCCATGCTGAGAGTATTTGCACATGAAAATCAGAAAACAAAATGGAGCTTGTTTGTTTATTTGTTTTACGATTAAACATTTACAACACCCCACTAGATGTAGTAATTTAGATGCTGAGAGGATAGCACTTAGCTATCTGGTGACAAACGAGCAGACTTGAAAAACACTGTGGAAACTGTGAGAGAAGCAGCTGTTGGGAACTAGTGGAGCTGTTGGCCCCAGATGTAAAAGTATTTAGAGCCGCTATTACCATTTGGAATTGTACTGCCACAGGTATTGGCTTGGGTTTTTGGTACTGCTGTTTATTGTGTACTAATGGGAACCACTGCAACTAGAGACGAGATGTGACAATATCTATCAGAATTAAAAGTTCCTAATGGTACCTGCTGTGGGACTAACTGCCCTACACAGAGAGGGTATATTGCATAGGCTATAGGATATTATATAGCATATAGGCTAAGCTTCTGTAACAGACAGACATCTCAAAAGTGGTATCTCAAATGGTATAGAAATTTATTTCTCTGTCTCTTCACAGCCCAAGAGGAGATGGACAGTACATTGTGGGTAGGTGGCTTTGTTTCACAAGGTCTTCTAGGTACCCAGGTTATTTCTAACTTGTTGCTCTTCCATCTCTCAGGGTATGATCCTTGTCGGCATGCCAAAACTGCCTCACCAGCACCACATCTGATTTCTAGGTAATGAGAATAAGCAGAAGACATGTAATTTCTTTTTCTGGAAGTGACACAGAAGTTGCACACATCACTTTTGTTCACCTATCATTTGTAGGAATTTATTCACACAATTCACCCAGGGATAAGGAGAAATTTGTTTATAACTGAACAGCCATATGCCCAAAAGAAACTCAAGGGGTGATGTCTATTTCTAAAGGAAGAGGTGAAGAATGATGTTGGGGAATTATTAGTAGTCTTCGCCATACCCCAAATCACTATTTATAGAATCATGCATTGATCTAACAAATATGAAATGAATCCTATTACGTGGCCTATACTACTTTAGGTACTCATCATGAGAAAGAAAGCTTAGTAATTATCCTCAAAGTTCTCACAGTGTAAGATAAAATGTAATAATATGTGAAGCTGTACAAGTACTGTGAACAAGATATCATGGGGTCACTGAAGAAAGATCAAATAACTCCACCTGAGGGGGTTAGGGAAGGTTTTATTGAACTGGAATGTAAATAGAGTCTTGAAAATTAAATAGGCATTCACCAGATAGAAAAAGAAAGGCCGTATAATTAGAGCAAGTACCTTGTTATCCATGGCATGTCTGAGATTTGGTAGAACCTATGATAAAACCTAAGGAAACTGGAAACTCAGAAACCCAGAACTCAGAATTGTGAAGGAAAATGTGGCTTGAAGAATAAAAAAGAGTTTTTTTAATAAAATTATAAAAGAAATTGCTTAGTGTGACATGTATAAATCATGCATTTATTTAAAAAGTTCATTTAAAATGTCATTTAAAATTTTAGCCCTAAAATGTGATTATCTAAATTTTAAATGTCAGTGAGAGAATCAACAGGATAGTGACACCTGAAGTCTTTCTAGATGTTACTACCTTGATACACTTTCCACTCATTGTTCCTTTGATATCACTCTGTTAATATTCTCTCACCAGACATTTTCTGAAATAATACCCCATAGCTCTAAAGCAAGCCTTTAAGCCTTAATCTATTCTATAAAATCTATAAATTTAAGAGCATTCTGTTCTTTTAATTTAATGAGAAATTATATATTGCCTTATTGGAGTGGTATTGCTAGAGTGTCTTATTTCTACACTTATTTCCAGATTCTGTTATATCATTTCGTTTTTTAATCAGATGACTTAAAGATAATAGCATTTTATAGGCCCATTTTATAGACCCATTTTATAGAAGAGTTCTTTGTGGTCAGACATATTAGAGAAAATGAATAGCGATTTTGAAATGGACAATTTTATGTATTTTGTTGAAGTAATAAAAGCTCTAAAATACAATGAGGGATACCTGAATGAATTGATTTTAATAAACTAATTATCTCTGTTCCTAATCAGCTATTTGATTGAATTCACTTCCCTCCCAACTCACTTTTGTGAGTCAGTTTTTATAGATATAATTAATGTGGCAGCACATTCTTGAATTTTTGACATTTTTTTAAAAAAAGAAATCAAATGTGAATTGTATTGCAAACAATACAATACACATTTGTAGAAGAAGTAGCATTTTCTGTCATTTTACTGAAGATAAATAATAAAACCACTAGAAAAGTCATGTCTTAAAAGCCCTGATGAACCATGCTCTATAATACCTTGGGAATGAGGACTCTTGGGCAATGCAATTTATCCAAGTGGTTCTGGCACAATTATTTCAGTATTTCTGGCAGGAAAGTCGGAGGGCTAACTGAGAAGTTTCTACCAAATAGGTGCGTGTCTGAAAATAAGAAATGGGACTGGATGATTCTCCAATTACACAGTAAAACAAAGAGTCAATATGCCTAATGAGGTGAAAGAGGACAAGTAAAAAATTGCCATGATGTTCTAAAGTTATTTTAAATAATGAAGATTAATGCATTATGGAATTATATTTGGGGGATTTGGGAGAAAACCAAATGCTATATTGCCATGAATTTCTGCATTCTTTAAAAATGTTGACAAAAATGGTAACAATTCAGTAATCATTGTTATTAGAAATAATTCTCAAAAGAAATTAGAATGGAAGTAACTGAAAATATTTTAAAAATAATTTTCATTAAATTCCTGATGAATGGTTATTATATTACAAACATTGGTTCATTTATTTTTATATTTGTTTAGGAACATTCAATAGCTTCTTCACAGATCTTTAAAAGGATTCATAGAAGTATCAATCAGGACAGATTTTGTTATGTTGTGAAAACCAATGACAAAAAACTCTCAGCAAAGTTTATTTCTTGCCTACGCTACATGCTTCTATGCACTGGCAAGGTTGACAGAGGCAACATTTTGACACAAAATTATATTATCACAGAATTGGGTGCAAGACAGTATGGAAAGCCATGTTCTGATACTTAATACCTCTGCCTGGAAGTGACACATAGCACTTCCATTAATGTTTTATTGGGCAAAGAAAGCCATAAGGCAACATCTGACTTCAAGTGGCAGATAAGTACAATTCTATCACATGCCTGGAATGAAAGTACTCAACATCTTTGAATAGCCCTAATGACGAATAGAGCCTACCCTTTGAGTCATAAATATTTAATATATAGGTCACTATCTTTTCCACATGTAATATACACTTATTTCCCCTAGGAGGAAGAAAATCCAAAAGTCCCATCCAATCTTTGAATCAGCCTCAAAGTCCAGGGCTTTGAGATAATTTGTATCAAGTCCAATGTGGTTTATCTAAGTTTGAAAATCAGAAAAAAAGTTATTTACCCTCAACAAACACCATATAAGTAGTAACTTAGGGAAAAGGTTATGGTGATAAAACACCCCCATTCTAGTACTACATATAGTTAGCAATACTGAAATCTCACTGAGCAGGCATTGTGAGGAGCTGCTTACCCTTGGCAGAGGGCAGGAGGGAAGTGGTCCTTCAGTTGGCTTCTGCTCTGCTCCCTGTGGGTAGCTTCATAAGGTGGCTTGATATTTTTTTCATGACTCTTTGGCTTTCATGATCCTTTGGGTTGGGCAGCTTTCTTAGTCTGCTTCCTGCTCATACAAGATTGAGGTCCCGAGGTCTATTTCAAGACTCTAATAGTCATACCCTTTTGTAGTTCAAGCTGGTGATATTTTAGACAGTACACTAAGTTTTTAACTCTTTTAAATACTTAGCTGTATCCTTATCTATTTAAACCTAGTCAACTCCATGTTCTGTAACAAAATACATAATTCTTTTAGATGCGTGTAATTCTCTCTAGACTTAATTGTGTGTGTCTTGAACCTCTCAGGTTTCTAGGTGATAGCTAAAGTATTAATCTCTTCTCCCTGAGCTATTATTCAGCACCACCTTAATACACAGAGAATTTAACAAGGGGAAGGCCATACCCTTGATTTGATCCATTCTGTAGAGCTTATGTTTTAATTTGTGTTGAGAAGTTTCCTTTCCAAACTTACTAGTGTTACATCACTGTACTCTCTCTATCCTTTTAATTTCTTCTTGAAAATTAGCTGCTTTTTTCTGAGTCCATCTCTTTTCAAATGTGGCTAATAGCAATTAACTCATGCTATGAGTGTTCTGTTTTCCATCCTCTTCACCTGAAGCCACAGACTCATTAAAGACATTATCTTCCTTTTAAGTTAATTTCAGACAAGCATTTTATCACATTTTGCCACTTCATAATACTAATGCCCATCCTTCTATCTTTTAATAATTCTCTAATAGGTATTTAGCACCAATCTATATAACAATAGCGTCAGTCTATATGGAGTAGAGAATAATGATATATCTATATTGAAATTGACCATCCACAGAATGATATGTCTTGTAAGTTGTTATGAAAGCATAAAACATAGTTTTACTTGTGAGAAAAAAATAGTTGAACCATAACATGATAATTATGATAAACTCTTATTTATCATTTACAGTATGACAGACACTTCTTAAAGTACTTAAATATTGAGCATCCCTAACCCTCATACACTACTGGTGGGAATATAAATTAGTACAGCCACTAAGGAGAACAGGATGGAGAGTCTTCATAAAACTAAAAATAGAACTACCACTTGATCCAGCATTCCCATTTCTGGGTATATATCCAAAAGAAAGAAAATCAGTGTATCAAAGAGTCTGCACTTCCATGTTTACTGCAGCACTATTCACAATAGTCAAGATATTGAATTGACCTAAGTGCCCATCAGTGGGAGAATGGATAAAGAACATGCGGTACATATACACAATGGAATATTATTGAGCCATTAAAAGAATGAAATCTCGTCATTTGCAACAACGTGAATGGAACTGAAAGACATTATGTTAAGTGAAAGAAGCCAGGCACTGAAAGACAAATATTGCATGTTTTCACTATATGTGAAAACTAAAAAAATTGAACTCATAGAAATAGAAAGTAGAATGAAGGTTACCAGAAGCTGGGAAATGTAATGGGGAGGGGTTAAAGAGAATGTAGTTAATGGGTACAAAAATACAGTTAGTCAGAAGAATAAGATCTTGTGTTCAGTAGCATAATAATGCAATTATAGTTAATAATTTATTGTATATTTCAAAATAACTAAAAGAGCAGAACTGGAGTGTTTTAACAAAGAAATGATAAATGCTTGAGGTCATGGATACCCTAATTACCCTGATTTGATCATTACACATTGTATGCTTGTATCAAAATATCACATGTACCCCATAAGTATGTATAACTATTAAGTATCCATGAGAATTAAAAGTAAAAAAATTTAAAAATTTAAAACCCCAAAAGATCTGAAATGTGAAATGCTCCAAAATCCAAAACTTTTGAGTACTAACATGATGCCAAAGTGGAAAACTCCTGATTTCATTTCATGAGTCACAGTCAAAATGTAGACATACAACTCATAGTTTATTCAGTATCTCCAAGGGCAAAAAGACACCCCCCCCGGCCCCTCTTCAACTGCAATATATCTTTTTGCACATGTCTGGATTCCTTCATGCAAGCACACACACAAAGGGTTATAAAATGGCACATTTGCAGGTTGGATGAACCACAAGCAGGTTCCCCACAATGCCTCACATGGGGCCAAGACCTATGTGTATTATTTACTGTATTTTTTCACTTGTTCTCTGTTTTTTGGTATAAAAATATTGCTGAAAATATCAAAAAGGTGTGAAGATACCCTTATAAGTAACAAGGATAGGAAAAGAGGAAATATTTCTGTTTATAGCACAGAAATTCAAGCTGTTGGAGAAAATAGACAGCAGCATAAGTGTTAAACATCTAACAGAAGAATATGGTGTTGGAATAGCCACCCGTATGACCTAAAGAAACAGAGGATAAACTCTTGAAATTCTGTACTAAAGGTGATGAACAGAAGTTATTGAAAAATAGAAAAACACTACTTAAAGCTAATAATGAAGTTCTCTATTGCATATTGAAAGACTAGATCTATCAATGTCCCGGTGAACACATATATGCTACTGAATGGCATGCCAATCATGAAACAAGAAAAGATGTATCATGAGGTACTGGAAATTGAAGGTAACTGTGAATATTCAACAAGCTGGTTTCAGAAATTTAAGAAAAGACACGACATTAAATTTTTAAAGATTTGTGGTGATAAAGCATCTAATTACAAAGCAGTGGAGAAATTCATTAACGAGTTTGCCAAGGTCATTGCTGATGAAAATGTGATGCCAGAACAAATCTATAATGCTATAAAACATTACTTTTAGTGTTATTATAAGAAACACACTACCTGCAGCTGATGATACAACCTTACAGTAATTAAGTTTACCAAGGACAGAATAACTGTGCTGGGATGTGCTAATGCAGCAGGCATGCATATGTGTAAACTTGCTCAGATAGGCAAAAGCTTGCATCCTTGCTGTCTTCACGAAGTGAATTTCTTTCCCATTATTGTGCTAACAAAAAGGCATGGATCACCAGGAATACCTTTTCTAATTGGTTTCACAAATATTCTGTACCACTGGCTCATGCTTATTTTAGGGAAACTGTACTGAATGACAACTGCAATATTTTGTTATTCCTTGACAAATGTTCTACTCATCTTCCAGCTAAAATTCTCATCAAAAATAATGTTTATGGGGGGATTCTGGAAAAAATGGAGGTCTGATAGAGTCCTCCCACCACACCACTCCCAGGGAAGGAGGTGAAAAACCCCAGCGGCTACCTGCGAGCACAGACCGCTCACTCCGAAAACAGCATTGCGAATGACAGAGAAACAACATGGAACGCCAGCCCAAGAAAACAGGTACACAATTTTCACAAAGGTCGAAGAGCACACGGAGCACAATAGAGCCCAGAGCGCGGGAAAGACGCACTCACCAGGTCGGCGCCGCACAACCTGCCCCCGAAGCAGTTACGCACCTCCCCATCCACTCAGTCAGGGACAAGCCCAGAGTTGGGGCAAAGCGGTTGTGCGAGGCAGCAGATCCTGTAGAGAGGAAGCAATTGCAAGAGCCAAACACAACTCTTAACTGCAATATATAGAGACCGCGCAGGGCTGGGGAAGAATGGGGCAGGGACTGGGCAGAGATACAGCTTCCCGGGACAGTGTGCGGGAACCCGCAGGCCAGCACTGTGCCACTAGAAGTCAGCGAGACGGGGCCCAGGAGTTTAACACAGAGCGGGACAAGCCCTTAGAGGCTGCTAGCAACTGCCGCTGCTGGCGGAGAAAAGCTGCGCTCCCAGGCACAATCGGAGCCCTGCTGTGCACCAGGCTGGCGGCGGCAGCCATCTTTAAAGCCTCCCACGTGCAGCTGTGAGCTGCGTCTCTAGCCCCGCCCCACCCCGGCCCAGGGGTTCATCCGCTGGGGCGAGACAGGCTTTGCCTTTGGTGGCCAGGGATAGCTGCATCCATGGGTTCCAGGTGGGATGAGATCCCGGAACTGTAGCAGCAGGACCTTTGTGTATTGGAAACAGTTTGCAGCTCATCCATCTGGTCCTGCTACCCCGGCTCTGGTTCTGACAAGTCCGCTACGTGCTGGTCCTAGTGCCCGCCCTTCAGGTCCCAGCCCTCCTGTACACCAGAGATTGGTCATTTTGAGGGTTTCTGGCTATAGTGACTCATTTGGTATAACTGCCGGTTCTCATGACAACCAAATACCTCAAGAGCCACAGGCTGAACCAGAACAGCTCCCCATAACGCTGCCCACTTCATTAGGGAATGTTGCGCCATCCAAAAGCACTTCCAGTGGCCACTATTCCCCCTTCCCCATGGAAACATCCCCCTGGAGGAGACTGCTGGGGATAGAGACAGCCACCTGCCTTGCCTTGGGGTCTAATGGGGGAAAAGAGGTACACAATTGGAGATCCCCCTATCAACTAGTATCATGCGGACACGCGCATCAGAAGGGCAGACACACGTGGCTAGATGAGCAACCTCTGAGCTGTGTAGAATTTTCCCAAGTCAGCTCTCACACTGCAGCCAAAGAAATTGTGTTTCTACCTGCACCTCAGGAGGAGCAGGGTCAAAGTAAACCCTAGGAGCTACAAGGCCCCTCCCAAAGCACGGGGCTTTCGCATACCCCAACTGGGGGATCAGAGTCTGCCACAGACATAACAGAATACCTAGCTAATAGGGAGCTGTGGGCTCATATCCTCAAGTACAATTCACTAGCTTAGAGCTCAAGCTGGGAAGTCATTCTCACCACACTCCACCGGGAAGAGGACAAGACAACAGGCCAGAGATAACTCAAGATCCACCAAACTTGCTAAAATACACCTAAGGCAATACGGGCCACTACTTCTCTCCCTGGCTCTGCCAAGGAACGAAAATTCGTGGGCTTGGAGACAGGGCCATAAACTAGCCCTAACCCCCCCAGCTCTCGACCAAGAGGCCAGATGAGAAAAAACCAGTGAAAGAACTCAGGGAACATGAAAAATCAGAGTGAAAAGTCACCTCCAAAAGAAACCATCAGTTCCTCAGCAATGGATACCAACTCAAATGAAATGGGTAGAATGACAGAAGAGGAACTTTGTTTATGGATTATAAGAAAGCTCAATGAAATTCAAGAGAAAATTGAATCCCAGCACAAAGAAACCACAAGAAAAATGCAAGAAATGAATGAAAAATTCTCCAAAGAAATAGAAATATTACAGAAAAAAATCAAATAGAAATCCTAGAAATGAAAGAAGCAATCAAGGATCTACAAAACACAGTGGAAAGCCTTAAGAATAGGCTGGACCATTCAGAGGAAAGATTTCAGAGCTAGAAGACAACTCCTATGTGCTTAAATAAATCAGTCAAAGAGAAAGAACACAAAAACAAGAGGCATGAAAAAAGCATACAAGAAATGTGGGATTATGTAAAGAGGCCAAACATAGGGATCATAGGTATCCCTGAGGGAGAGGAAAAAAATTCGCGTGGACTGAAAAATCTATTTGAAGGAATAATAGAGGAAAATTTCCATGTCTTAGCCAGAAATCTCGATATCCAAGTACAAGAAGCACACAGGACTCCTGGGAGAGTCAACGTGAAAAGGCATTCACCATGCCACATAATTATTAGACTGACCAAAGTAAACACAAATGAGGTACTCCTCAGAGCTGTAAGACGAAAAGAGCAGATAACCTATAAAGGGAAACCGATCAGATTAACTGAAGATTTCTCAGCTGATACATTACAAGCCAGAGGGGAATGGGGAGCCATCATTAGTCTCTTAAACAAAACAAAGGCCAACCCAGAATCCTGTATCCCACCAAACCAAACTTCTTATATGAGGGAGAAATAAAGACCTTTCCAGACAAGCAATCACTGATAGAATTTGCGAAATCCAGACCAGCCTTGCAAGAGCTGCTTAGACCTGCATTGTACACTAATCAGCACAACAGACACCCACCTATGTAAAACTACGCAAAAGCTAAAACCCCAGAAACCAGATTCCACAATGACGCAAGAGGTACAACAAAAGACACCACCCAATAGAATAATCAGAAATTTACCCCAAATATCAATTCTCTCAATAAATGTGAATGGCTTGAATTGCCCATTGAAGAGACATAGGCTGGCTGAATGGATTGAAAAATACAAGCCAAGTATCTGTTGTCTTCAGGAAACACACCTTACACACAAAGACGCATTCAGACTCAAGGTGAAAGGATGGAGTACAATTTTCCAGGCTAATGGAAACCAGAAGAAATCTGGCGTAGCCATCCTTATTTCAGATGATATAAACTTTAAAGCAGCAAAAGTAAAGAAGGACAAAAATGGACACTATATAGGAGTGAAGGGAAAAATCTTACAAGAGGATTTAACAATCCTAAACATTTGTGCACCGAACCCAGGAGCGCCCAGGTACATAAAGCAAAAACTGCTAGATCTAGAAAACATAATAAGCAGCAACGCCATAATAGCAGGGGAATTCAACACCCCACTGACAGAACTGGACAGATCCTCCAAACAAAAAATAAACAAAGAAACAAAGGACCTAAACAGGACTCTAGAACATTTGGGCCTAACAGATATGTACAGAACACTCTACCTAAATAATACTGAATATACATTCTTCTCATCAGCTCATGGAACTTCTCTAAAATTGACCACATCCTAGGCCACAAAACAGATCTAAACAAATTCAAAAAAATAGAAATCATACCATGTATCTTTTCAGACCACAGTGCAATAAAATCAGAAATCAATTCCAACAGAAACTCACATCTTCATCCAAAAACTTGGAAACTAAACAATCTGTTGCTGAACGACTATTGGGTCAAGGAGGAGATTCAAATGGAAATCAAAAGATTCTTCGAACCAAACGATAATGGGGACACAAGTTATGAAAATCTGTGGGATACAGCAAAAGCAGTCCTGAGAGGAAAACTTATCACCTTAAATGCCCGCATCCAAAAGACAGAAAGGTCACAAATCAGTAAGCTAATGAATCCTCTTAAGGAAATGGAAAGGGAAGAGCAAAGCAATCCTAAAGTCAGCAGAAGAAAAGAAATAACCAAGATCAGAGCAGAATTAAATGAAATTGAGAACAAAAGAACAATACAGAAGATTAATAAAATGAAAAGTTGGTTCTTTGAAAAGATAAACAAAATAGACAGGCCACTTGCCAGGTTGACCAGAAGCAGAAAGGAAAGGACTCTAATAAGCTCAATTAGAAATGAAAAAGGAGAAGTCTCAACTGATACCACGGAAATACAAAACATCATCTTCGAATACTACAAAAATCTCTATGCCCACAAACACGAAAACGTGGAAGAAATAGACAAATTCTTAGAAACATAGTACCTCCCTAGGCTCAACCAGGAAGACACAGAATTTCTAAACAGACTAATATCAAGCACCGAAATCGAAGCAATAATAAAAAATCTTCCCACAAAAAAAGTCCTGGACCAGATGGGTTCACACCTGAATTCTACCATGCCTACAAAGAAGAAATGGTGCCTATACCGTAGAAATTATTTGAAAATATCCAGAAGGATGGAATCCTCCCAAACTCATTCTACGAAGCCAATATCACATTGATACCAAAGCCAGGAAAGGACACAACAAGAAAAGAAAACTACAGACCAATATCCCTTATGAATATAGATGCAAAAATTCTCAATAAAATTCTTGCAAACCGAATTCAAATGTACATGAAAAAAATAATTCATCACAATCAGGTGGGCTTCATTGCTGAGATGCAGGGATGGTTCAACATACGCAAATCTATAAATGTAATTAACCATATAAATAAAAGCAAGAACAAAGATTATATGATCCTTTCAATAGATGCAGAAAAGGATTTTGACAAAATCCAGCATCCTTTTATTATAAGAACTCTTAACAATATAGGCATAGATGGCTCATACCTCAAAACTATTAAAGCCATCTACGATAAACCCACAGCCAATATCATACTGAATGGGGAAAAATTGAAAGCATTCCCCCTTAAAACAGGAACTAGACAAGGTGCCCACTATCTCCACTTCTTTTCAACATAGTGCTGGAAGTCCTGGCCAGAGCAATCAGACAAGACAGAGGAATCAGTGGTGTCCAGATGGGGGCAGAAGTGGTCAAACTTTCACTATTCGCAGATGATATGATATTATACCTAGAAAACCCCAAAGATTCAACCTAGAGATTACTGGAATTGATAAATGAATTCAGCAAAGTCTCAGGATACAAAATTAATACACACAAATCCATACCCTTCATATATGCTAATAACAATCAAGCCGAGAAACAAATTAAAGATGCAATACCTTTCACAATAGCAACAAAGAAAATTAAATATTTAGGAACATATCTAACTAAGGAGGTCAAAGATCTATATGGAGAGAATTACGAAACACTGAGAAAAGAAATTGCAGAGGATGTAAATAGATGGAAACCCTACCATGCTCTTGGATAGGCAGAGTCAACATAGTAAAAATGGCTTTGCTACCTAAAGTGATTTACAGAATCAATGCAGTCCCTATCAAAATACCAACATCATTTTTTGCCGATCTAGAAAAAATAATTCTACACTTCGTGTGGAACCAGAGAAGACCCCGTCTAGCCAAAGCAATCCTAAGCAAAAAGAACAAATTGGGAGGCATCTATCTACCAGACTTCAAACTATACTACAAGGCTATAGTAACCAAAACTTCATGGTATTGGCACAAGAACAGAGACATAGACCAATGGAACAGTACTGAGAACCCAAATATAAAACCAACCTCATACAGTCACCTGATCTTTGACAAATTCCAGAAAAACGTACACTGGGGAAAAGATTCCCTATTCAACAAATGGTGCTAGGAAAACTGGATGGCCATATGTAGAAGACTGAAACTGGACCCACACCTCTCACCTCTCACAAAAATCAACCCACAGTGGATAACAGATCTAAACCTAAGACGTGAAACCATAAGAATTCTCGAAGAAAACGTTGGAAAAACTCCTATGGACATTGGCCTAGGCAAAGAATTTATGAAGTCCCCCAAAGCAATCACAGCAGCAACAAAAATAAATACATGGGACCTGATCAAATTAATAAGCCTCTGCACAGCCAGGGAAACTATCACTAGAGTGAGAAGACAACCTACAGAATGGGAGAAAATATTTGCATGCTACACATCTGATAAAGGGCTGATAACCAGAATCTATACAGAACTTAGGAAAATCAACAAGAAAATATCAAACAACCCTATTAAAAAATGGGCAAAGGACATGAACAGAAACTTTTCCAAAGAAGACAGAATAATGGCCAGCAAACATATAAAAAATTGCTCAACTTCTCTAATCATCAGGGAAATGCAAATCAAAACCACAATGAGATATCACTTAACTCCAGTGAGATTGGCTCATATCAAAAAATCCCCAAACAACAAATGTTGGCGGGAATGTGGACAGATAGGAACACTCAAACACTGCTGGTGGGACTGCAAATTAGTACAACCTCTATGGAAAGTAATATGGAGATACCTCAAAGAATTAAAAGTAGAATTACCATTTGACCCAACAATCCCACTAGTGGGTATTTACCCAAAGGAAAAAAAGCCATTTTATAATAAAGACATCTGCTCGCGAATGTTCATAGCAGCACAATTCACAGTTGCAAAGATGTGGAAACAAGCCAGGTGCCCATCAATACACGAGTGGATTAATAAAATGTGGTATATATATATCATGAAGTATTACTCAGCAATAAAAAGCAATGGTGAATTAACACATCTGGTATTATCCTGGTTGGAGCTAGAACCCATTCCTCCAAGCCAAGTGTCACAGGAATGGAAAAACAAGCACCACTGGTACTCACCATCAAATTGATACTAACTGATCTACACTTACATCACACAGGGCAATAATATTCATCAGGGGGCGGGCAAGCGGGAGAGGGGTGGAGCTGATGGGAAAAACTCTCACTAAATGGATGTGGGGAGCACAGTTTGGGGGATGACCACTACTGTAGCTCTGACACAGCCAGTGCATGGGCAATATATATAGCCAAAGTGTTGTACCCCCATAATATTCTGAAATTAAAAAAAAATAATAATGTTTATGTCATGTACTTTCTTCCAAAATGGGACTCTGTTAATTCAGCCATGTGACCAGGATGTCCTTATTTATATCAATGACAAGAAATATAAAAACAGTTTCTTTAACAGCACTCTGTTTTTCAAAGGAGTTTAGCATGAAGGATGCTGTATATGCTGTTGCCAGTGCTTGGAACACAGTGCCTAAAGACACAGTATGCATGACTTGCAAAATCTGTGGCCCATGTGCAGTGATTATGATAAAAAATTTGGTGTCTTTGAGAGATTCTATATGTCAAGTGAGAAAAAAGTGGTATCTGACCTCCTTACATATGCAAAAAATATACCTTTAGAGTCTGTTAGTAAACTGGAAGATGTGGATATCAAAGATGTTTTTAACATCGGTAATGAGGCTACAGTTGTTCATTCATTCACCAATGATTAAATAGCCTAAATAGTTTTAAATCAGTGTTATCATGAGAATAGTGATGATGAAACTGACATTGTTGACACTGCAGAAAAAGTGCCTATACAACATGGTGAAAATGTGTGATGGGCTTATTGAAGGACTAGAGCAGTGTGCATTCATAGGAGAACAAGAAATTATGTCAGCATATAAAATCAAATAGAGATTCCTTTTTTTAGGTAATGTGTGGTTTTAGATAGATTTTTATTTTTTATTTTTTGACTGCTTAGGGAAATATTCATTTTTATTTATTTTTTTAAATTTCAATATATTAAGGGGGTATAAATGTTTTTGTTACATGGATAGCTTTTGTAATGCTTGAGTCACAGCTGTAAGTGTGCCCATCACCTGAATAGTGTTCATTGTACCCATTAGGTAGGTTTTTGCCCCTACCTTCCTCCCCACCTGCTTGATCTCCAACGACCTTTACTTGCTTCTGTGCACGTGTGCCCCTCAGTTAGTTCCAGTTTATTAGAGAGTACATGTGGTGTTTGTTTTTCCATTTTTTTAAATTTCAAAATATTAAGGGGGTACAAATGTTTTAGGTTACATGGATCACTTTTGTAATGCTTAAGTCCAGGCCATAGGTGTTCCAGTCACCAAAATAGTGTTCACAGTACCCATTAAGTTGGTTTTTTCCCCTCTCTTCCTCCCCTCTCCCCCCTGGGTGTTCTCCACTGACTTTTGCTTTCCTCTGTGCACTTGTGTGCTTATCGGTTAGTTCCAATTTAATAGTGAGTACATGTGGTGTTTGCTTTTCCGTTCTTGAGATACTTCACTTAGGAGAATGGTCTCCAGTTCCATCCAGATTGTTGCAAAAGGTATTAATTCATCTTTTTTTATGGCTGAGTTGTACTTCATGGTGTACATATACTACGTTTTATTAATCCACTTATGAATTGATGGGCACTTGAGTTGATTCCACATCTTTGCAATTGTGAGTTGTGCTGCAATAAACATTCAAGTGCAGGTATCTTTTTGATAAAATTATTTCTTTTCCTTTGGGTAAATACCCAGTAGTGGAATTGCTTGATCAAATGGTAGGTCTTCTTTTAGTTCTTTGAGGAATCTCCATACTGTTTTCCATAGAGGTTGTACTAATTCTAGAGGAAAATGTAGTAAAAACTCTTCTAGATATTGGCCAAGGCAAAGAATTTATGAAAAAGACCCCAATGGCAATCATGGAAGCAACAAAAATTAATAAATGGGGTTCCATTAAACTAAAAAGCTTCTGCACAGCTTAGGAAACAATCAACAGAACAAATAGACAACCTACAGAATGGGAGAATATATTTGCAAGCTACACATCTGATAAAAGGCTAATAACCAGAATTTACAAAGAACTCAAGTAAATCAGCCAAAAAAACCCAAACAACCCTATTAAAAATTGGGCAAAAGACATGAACAGAGGCTTCTCAAAAGAAGAAAGACAAATGGCCAATAAACATTAAAAAAAAACTCAACATCACTAATCATCGGGGAAATGCAAATTAAAACCACAATGAGATATCACCTTACCCCAGTTAGATTGGCTTTTATTAAAAAAGTCCAAAAACAATAGATGATGGCATGGATGCAGAGAGAAACACCTATACATTGTTGGTGGGACTGTTTTTCCATTCTTGAGATATTTCACTTATGATAATTATCTAGTTACATCCAAATTGCTGCAAAAGGCATTAATTAATCCTTTTTATAGCTAAGTAGTACTCCATGGTATACATATACCACATTTTTTTAATCCACTCATGAATTGATGGGCACTTGGGTTGATCCTACATCTTTGCACTTGTGAATTGTGCTGCAATGAGCATTCGAAATGAAAAAGGAGATATTACAACTGATACCATAGAAATACAAAATGTCATCTGTGAATACTATGAAAACCTATATGCACATAAACTAGAAAACACTGAGGAAATGGACAAACTCCTGGAAACACACAACCTCCAACGTTCAATCAGGAAGAAGTAGAACTCTTGAACAGACCAATAACAACCAGTGAAAGTGAAACAGTAATAAAAAAATCTTCCAACCAAAAAAAGCCCCAGACCAGATGGATTCACAGCCAAATTCTACCAGACCTACAAAGAAGAGCTGGTACCCATATTGCAGAAATTATTCCACAACATCAAGAAAGAGGGAGTCCTCCTCAACTCATTCTACAAAGCCGGTATCACCTTGATACCAAAGCCAGGAAAGGACACAACAAAAAAAAAAGAAAATTACAGACAAATATCCCTTATGAATATAGATGTAAAAATCCTCAATATGATATTTCTAAGACAAAAACCATTATTAATGAGGTAGAGGACTCTGGAGAAAATATTTTAAAAAATTAACCAGCAGAATGCCTCCTCATTCCTAGAGGACCCACTTGCTCTGTGCCTCTAATGTTTCTTCTCAATGAGAAAAATAAAATGCACTATACAGTAACCTTTAAATAAAAACACAGCATCATAGGTGATGACTAAAAGCCTGATGCTGTTTGTTGTTGCTATTGTTTTACAGCTGATGCAGATATTCTGGTGATGCTACTGTACTGCTTAGTTACTGTGAAAACATTATATTTTCACTATATTAATGGTATGTCCTTTCTTTTTACTGTTAAATACTTACATGTGAATCAGCATAGGAAAATGATTGCTTATTGATAGCATATAAATTTAGATTCAGGAATGATGGTGATGCCAAACAACCACAGATTGTCCACATGGGTGGCTGAGATAGAGACATCTTTGCTTTCTAATGGCTCAATGTACACAAACTTTGCTTCATGCAAAAAATTATTTAAAAATATTATATAAAATTACTTTCAGACTATGTGTATAATGTATATATAAAACATACATGAGTTTCCTGTTTAGACATGAGTCCCATTCCCAAGATATCTCATTATGTATATGCAAATATTCCAAAATATACAATAATCTGAAATGCAAAAATTTCTGGTCCCAACTATTTTGAATAAGGGATACTCAACCTGTAATATGTGCCAACTTATTTAATCATCACAGTGACCCTTGAGAGTAGATCCATTTTTTCCCCTAATTTTACATATGAGGAAGCTGAAATGCAGAGTTTAAGAACTTGCCCAATGTCATTCAATTAACAAGTGCCAGAGTGGGGATTTGAACACAAAAATCTGGCTCCATCATTTGCATTTTAAGCCAGTGCTTCTCAAACTTTAATAGACATGAATCAGCTGGAGACCTGTTAAAATGCAGATTCATATTCATGGAACTGATGAGGCTTGAGAGTCTGCATTTCTAACAACCTCCTTGGTAGATTGCTCATGGGGATGTTGAAATGGTACATCTGCCAAATAGTGTGGCTCTAGATATTATTCAACACCCTTATTCATCAAAAGTTTTCAGATGCACTTACTGGCATATTTTTCCACATTAACACCTTCTGATTTAATTCAGTGGCATAATAGAATTCAGTGAAGGAAATTGATTATAGGAATTGCGTAGTATTATTAGGACATTGATGGTACTCCAGTATGTAACTTGCTATATAACTTGTATGTATGAAACTCTGCCTTATTCTGCAAATTAGAATATATCTGCCACCCTCTTGTCAAGCCTCAGAAACATCAGGGCGAGAAACAGATGTTTCCTATATGCCTGGGAAGAAACGGTCAGGAACCGAGATGCAATATTTGGGTTTTCTCTCACCAGACTCTATCTATTCTCTCTTTCCCCATTTGACTACCCCACATCCCCTCTGACCCATTACATTGTCACATTTTCTTGTTCCTGACAGCTGCTGCTATATTTGGACACCACTTATACTTCTGTCATCTTATCACTTTTGGATTTGTGAAAAACATGATAAAAGGCCAAGCAAGATAAATAGCATAGAAGGGTTTGGTGGCTCTTCATTCTGAAAGTGGATATATGATGGTTAATTTCATGCATCATCTTGACTGGGCCATGGGATGCCCAGATATCTGGTTAAACATTATTTCTGGGTTTGTCTGTGAGGGTGTTTAGCAGTTAAATCAGTTGGCTGAGAAAAGCAGATTGCACTCCCCAGTGTGGGTGAACATCATCCAACTCACTGAGGGCCAAAAAAGAACAAAAAGGCAGAGGAAGGTTGAATTCTCTCTCTCTGCCTGACTGCTTGAACTGAGATATCAGTCTTCTCCTGCCCTTTGAAAATTAAACCATGAGCTCTCCTGGCTGTCAGGTCTTTAGACTTGGACTGGAATTTACACTACCTGCTTTCCTGGGTCTCCAGCTTGCTTGCAGATGGCAGATGGTGGGACTTCTCAGACTTCATAATCATATGAGTCAATTCCTTATACAATTGACCACTGAACAACATGGCTTTGAACTGCACAGATCCACTTGTATGCAGATTTTTTCCAACCAAAATCAAATGGAATACAGTTTTTGTGGGATGCAAAACCCATGTATATAAAGGGATAACTTTTCATATACACGGGTTCAATAGGGCCGACTGCAGGACTTGAATATGGGTGGATTTTCGGCATACTCTAAAAGTCCTGGAACCAATCCTCTGTATATACCTCGGGATGACTGTAATAAATATCATTCTAAATATCTATCCCATTGGTTCTATTTCTCTGGAGAACCCTAATATAGGATGTCTGCATGTGGATGCAGGTTCCACCTACACCTCATTCATTCTCCATTTTAGTAGCTAAGAACATTTTAGAGTCTTGGTATGACTTGAAGGAATTCAAACTCTTACTGACTGGAAGAATCTTAAGAGATTTTATGAGGCATATAGGCATCCAGAGTAATCAGATTTATAAGCAAGAACATTAGAATTTCCCCACTTCTCCAAAAACCCTTCCCTTTTCTATCACCATGGCAATGAGAGTAATCAACGAGAAAACAGGGTAATCATTTCATACTGTCTTGTCTAGGAGCCTTGGTTAACTGTGAGATTTTCCAAAATTTTTACCACCATCAGTCTTTATGCTTTGAGGAAGCAAATTTCCTTAAATTTGTTTATCGTTAGTATTCTTTCCCTTGAGGGAATTTGGGAGAGAGTTTTGGAAACAATAGTGGTATTCTGAAACAATAAATTAATTAATTTGATCCAAAGAAAAGTCACAAGGAAAATTTCTATGCAAATTTGTATATTCAGTGTCATTCCAAAGTGAAGAATCCTTGTAGATAAGGTAAGATAGTAGATTTGAAAGTGTTTATGGCTATAGATTTAATAGATTATTTATTATAAATATCTGTCCCCTGTGTGCTTCTTAGTATTGGTCTTCAATAGATATGAGCAAGTCCAAAATTTTAAAAATTAGGAAAATATTGGGATCTACGAGCAAGAAACCTGGGACCTAGAACTGAGCAGAAGATTAGGAATAAACTTCAGGCTGGAGCATAAACAAGGATATAAAAATCCAGACAGGATGATATATGAGAAGAAATGTAGAAGCATGAGAAACATGGAAATTTGGGCCCCAAATATAGATCGAGTTCAACCAGGAATTAACTGGTACAGCAGGAAGGCTGGGTGTAGTTTCAGGAACTCAGAAGTTATAGACAGATAGACAGTTAGATAGACAGCTAGATTAAATTAAATTAAAAAGAGCACCAGCCAGGTCCAGACAGAATTCTTTTGCACTCTGGAGTTGCTATATATTTCTACTGCTTCATTTCAGACACTATTGATAGCCTCCCTGTATATGTCCCCTCATTGTTGCACATGTATACGTATATGTTTAACAGAAAAATATGCACAAACCTTACCTAGAGATGCCAAGTGGTTCTTGATATCAATCTGAGCCCTTTCTGTCTCTCCTTTCTACTAGAATTCAAGCCTTTTGCGGGTAAGAATTTCCTCTGTTTTGCTCACTGCTGAATCCTCAGTGCCTAGTGCAATGTCTTGCATGAAGCTGCAGAACAAATTTATATAGAAGCACGTCTGTTTCCTTCCTGTACAGTGTCATGTCATTACTCAGAAAAACCCTCAAGAAGCCACCTTCTCATAAGTTGCCATAAACTTGGGGTAGCTAACGGATTACAGTACAAAATCCATTTGCTATTCATCCCTCATCATGTCTCGTATGGCTGTCGACCTCAGTCACCACCAGGAGCTTCCACCTCCCTAGTCTTTCTCATTACTTCGTGTTTTTTTTAATACTGCTTCATATAATTTCAAATTTCATACTTCTGCCACACTCCATGAAACTTAAGTTATATTTTCAGTAAAATGGAAGTATCTTTGCCTTCATTTATTTTTCCTTAAAGAGACACTACTTCCCTTGCAACCCTCACAAATGCAAGCTGTTTTATTCTATCAGATACTATATATCTCAAGGCCAGGAAGTCAAGTTAGTGACATGCTTCCCACCTGTTGCCACTTCAAGACTATTACTCCCACCTCCTGCCAAACTTTTCTTAGAGGCATGCTGCTCTCATGAAGGGTCTCACTAGACACTTTGGTTCTTGGAAGTTACCTGAGGATTTTGTGAGTCTTTTTCCACTGAGCACATATCTCCTGGATTGGGATCAATCTTCAGACTTACATCCTATTGGGAAATCCCTTAAAAGTTTAATCACAAGCCTTCTCCCAACTTGACATCAGTCCTCATTCAATACTGATTTTGCTTGCACTCCTGTGCTTTTGGTGGCATGTTCTGGCCTTTTCCTCAGCGATAGAGCCTCAGTTCTGACACTGTTAATAACTGTACTTGGTAGCCTTGGTTAAGTGTTTCAATTGCTTTTTCCATAGTAAAAACCTAATCACTGCCATGGTCAGCATGTATACTGATTGGTTCATTTAGAAAAAATGTCCTAATTTGGATCAAAGAGTTGACAACTGTATGTACTAAAACACATTTCTCATGTGCTATCCAAGCCAATTAAACCATGCAAATTACTTTTAATTGTATTTATTATAACAGTGTCTGTATATCCAGGACAATCCAGAAATGGGCACTACTGACTAAAAGAAAGATGATTGCACCTAAAAGTTTCAAAGTAATTTTAATATAAGACAATATACTCATTAATCAAATCTTATCATACCCTATCTTATCCTCTATTTGTTGATCGATTCTAGTGGATTTCAGAGTCATTGCAATGAATGCTAATTTTTATTGTAGAATATTGTGTTTTTTATATTTAGAAAGTGTTCAGAAAGGGCTAAATCAATATTGACCATTTGAGCTACCCAATGATTGATTTGCTGTTTATTTAAATATAACCATAAAGCAAAGTAGTCATAAAGTAGGACTCAGTGCCTTGAAAAAAGTAGATATTCAATAATTATTGTATTTCAAATGCTATACAGACTATCTTATCAAAAATAGTAGAAAATAACAGAAATATCCTTTCTCTATTTTTTCCTACAACCAAATTCCATCTGCTCTGTGTTGCAAAGTGTTTCTTCTGTGACATTTTACTTTCTTTCTTATTTTTTTTAATAAGCAAGCTTCTTTTTAAATTAAATTTACTATTTTCTGATAATTGTTGATTCTCATTTTGTTGTAATAAATAGTACAAAAAGATCTCATGTATACTTTACCCAGTCTCTGCAATGGTAACAACCTCTAAAACAAATTGTAAATTTCATAACCAGGATATTGACTTTGATACAATCAAGATATAGAACATTGTTATCACCATACAGATCACTTATTTTTTCTTTTTTTTAATAGACACACCAATTTTTCTTTCTCCTCCCTCTCACCATACTTAAAGCCTGTAAACAAATAATCTATTTTCCATTCAATATTTGTTTTTTATTTCAAGAATGTTATTTAAATGCAATCATATAGAATGTAATATTTTGGGATTGGCTTTTTTTCACTCAGCATATTATTTGTGGATTCATCCAAATTGCTGTGCATTTCAATATTTTGCTCCTTGTTATTGCTGATTAGCAGTCTATGGTATGGTTATTTTAAACTTTGTCTAATTATTCAGCCACTAAAGGATATTTGAATTTTACACATACCAGTTTCACCACTTCCTTACCAGCATTTGGTATTGCCACTGCTTTTTATTATAATCATTCTGATAGGTATGCAGTATTATCCAACTGTGATTTTAGTTGGCATTTCTCTTGTGGTAATGTTGTTGAATACCTTTTCATACACTTACTTGTCATCTTTATAACCTCTTCAGTGAAATAACTGTTCATGTTTTTGCCTATTTCTAACTGGATTGTTTTTCTTTTAAATGTATTTTGTTTGTTTTTGCTTTTTACTGTTGAATTTTGATAGTTCCTTATATATTTTAGATACTAGACTTTTGTTGGATATATGCTTTGCAAATGTTTTCTTTCAGCCTATAGCTTGTCTTTTCATCTTCCTAACACGGCCTTTCACAGAGCCAAACTACTTTGATGAAGTCCAATTTATAAAAATTTTAACTATGTGAATTGTACTTTTGATGTCAGGGGCTCTTTGCCTAGCTATAGATTCTAAATATTATCTCCTATTTTTCTTTCTAAACTCATGCAACTTTACTTTTACATTCTGCATTTAAGTCTGTAATCCATTTTGAGTGAGTTTTTCTATAACACGTGAGGTTTAAGTTAAGGGTTTTTTTTTCTTTTGCCTAGCAATGACCCATTGTTGAAATGGTCATCCATCCTCTAATGAATCACTTTTGTACTTTGTCAAAAATCAGTAGGCCATACTTGTGTGGACATATTTCTGGGTTCTCTATTCTGTTTAATTGATCTGCATGTCTATCCCTCTGCCAATACCACCAGAATCTTCATAACTGTAGATATATGATAAGCCTTGATATTGGTTAGACTATTCCCACTTTATTCTTTTTCAAAATTGTCATAGCAGTTTGAATTCCTTTATTTTCCATATAAATTTTAAAATAAGATTGTCTTTATCTACAAAAAATCTTGCCGAGATTTGTACAGGAATTGTGTTAAACCTGTTTATCAATTTGAAGAGAATTGACCTTTTTTACACTGAGTCTTCCAATATCTGAACAGATTAAGTCTTTCCATTCATTTACCTCTTCTTTGATTTCTTTCATCAGTGTACTGTAATTTTCAGTGTGCAAGACCTGTACATATTTTGTTAGGTTTATATTAATATCTAAATATTTCACTTTGTTTTGAGTGATTTAAAATGTTATTGCATCTTTAATTTCAGTGACCATGTGTTTATATCTAGTATATAGAAGTGAAATTGATTTTTTTATGGTTATCTAATGTTCTGTATCTCTTCAGAATAAATAGGTGCTGAATGCACCTATTCGTTCTAGGAGGATTTTTTTTTTTTTGGTAGATTCCTTATAATCTATAAAATCTATGTCTGCAAATAGAAACAGTTTTTTTTTCTTTTCAAACTTTTTTTGAATTATTTCTTTTTTTAAATCTGATTACACTGGCTAAAACTTTAGTAAAATGTTGATTAAGAGTGGAAAGAGTAGATATGTTTGCCTTGTTTCTGATTTTAGAGAGGACAAATTATCTATTTTTACTGTTGTTGCTTGGGTTTTGTGTCATATCTTAAAAACAGTTACTTAATCTAAAGTTGCAAGAATTCTAAATTTTTAGAAGAAAATGTTTTAGCATTTACATGTGGGTTTCTGATCCATTATGAGTTAATTTTTGTATAAGGTATGAGATATGGGTCAAATTTCATTCTTTTCCATGTGAATATCCATTTCATTTGTCCCAGAATTATTTTTTGAAAAGACTCTGCTTCCCCCCAACCATGTTGTCTTGGCATCCTTGTCTAAAATGAATTGATTGTAAAAGTAAGGGTTTATTTCTGAATTCTTAATCTTATTCCATAGATCTTTATGCCTATCCTTATGCTAGTACATATTATGTTGATTATTGTAGCTTTGTATTAAGTTTTGAAATAATGAAATGTGAGACCTCCTACTTTGCTCTGATTTATCAAGATTGTTTTGCCTATTCATCATCCTTTGCAGTTCCATATGAATTTTACTATCAACCTGTTAATTTATGAATACCAGGCTGGAATTTTGATAGGGTTTGTGTGGAATATGTATATCAATTTGTAGAGTATTTTGATCTCAACAATATTAAGCTTTCCAATTCATGGGAATGGGATGTTTTTCCATTTATTTAAATATTCTTTAACTTCTTTCAGTGATATTTTGTGGTTTTTAATGCTCAAATCTTGTACTTTGCCAAATTTATTCTTAAGCATATTATTTTTGATACTTTTGTAAATAAATTGTTTTTTTAATTTCATTTTCAAATTGTTCATTGTTAATGTGTAGAAACAAAATTAACTTTTTTCTATTGATTGTGGACCTGCAACCTTGAGGAACTATTTATTAATTCTAATTTTTATGTGTGGATTCTTTTGGGTTTTCTACATTAATGATCACATCATCTGTGGCCAGAGAACAGTTTTACTTCTTCCTTTTCAATCTGAGTGCCAATATATATATTTTTTTCTTAACTAATTGCCCTAGCTAAAGCTCCCAGTGCAACGTTAAATAGAAGTAAGAAGAATATATGTATTTGTCTTGTTCCTGATCTAAGGAGAAAAGCATTCAGTCTTTCACCATTAAGTATGATCTTAGCTATGAGATTTTCATAGATACACTTAATAGAGTGAGGACATTTCCTTCTACTTGTAGTATGTTGAGTATTTTTATCATAAAAAGGTAATGGCTTTCATCAAATTTTTTTCTACATTTATTCAGATGATCATCTTCTTTTGTCTTTATTCTATTAATATGCTGTATTGCGTTGATTCATTTTCATATATTAAACCAACCTTGCATTCCTGTGATAAATCAGACCAGGTCATATTATACAATCTGACTCTCTACTTATATTTTTTCTTTATTCTATTTCACAGACTAGGTGATCTCAATTCACCTACCTTCTTTGTGTCTTTTTTTTTCAGTTCAAATCTGTTTTTGAGCCCCTCTAGTGACTTTTTCATTTTAGTTATTGTAATTTTCAATTCCTGAATTTCTATTTGATTCTTTTTTTAAAATTTCTATCGGTGGCACACTATTCTCGTACTTTTGTTTAATTATGTACATGTGGTTTCCTTTACTGCTTTTAAGATATCCATTATGGGTGATTTAAACTTCATTTCAAGTAAGTCTAACATCTGGGGTCCTCTGACACAAACTCTATTGCTTCCCTTTTGTCTGTGTATAATTTTGTAAAGTAAATATTCTTTTTTATGTGTGGGCACTGCAGTCTTGCCTAGTTACTTTAGTGATCAGCTAGTGATGGGACAGAGGTTTCCTTAAATGCCTTGAACTAGTACATCTCCCGGCCTTTGTCGAGGGACTCTCTCTGAGTGTTGTTGTAGTCTTTCAACACTCCATCAGGCAGTTTACAACTTTACTTTGCCTTCACTTCCTGGTTACATCAAACCTCAAGTTCAGCCAGATGTAGAGATTAAGGTTTTCTCAGGTCTTTCCTAAGCATGTTCACAGCCCTAATCATTTGTATGATTGTCTAGGCTTCCATAAACATATTAGAGTTTTTCAAATTCCCTTATGGACATCTCTTTACAAAGTATTTTATTTTTAAGGTTTTTTTTTTAGTCAGTTTCTTATTAGTCCCAACTGGAATCTCCACTGAAAGCAGCTGCAATATGTACCAATTGCCTAGGATTGGCTGTGCTATTTGCACAAAGCAAGCTGTAAATCAGCTCAAGCAAACATAAACCTTGATCCTGGAGCTTTGTATGAAACTTCCAAACGTGCAACATAATGACAATTTTCTGGGGTGGGACCATCTCCAAAATTATTCTGCCCCTACAATGGCTGCTAGGCTTCTGCTTTTCACAATCACCACATTTGCAAAGTTAGTGGTTTTCAAGGCTACATGGAGCAAGAAAAAAGGGAATGGGAATAGGGCAGATTAAAACACCACAAAACATACTCTTCCTACCAAGGTACAGCGTTTTTCTTGAATAATTGTTCCTCAGATTGTTTCAAGCCTTGGATTAACTTCCAGAATTCTTAATTCTGGAATTGAATTCTAAAACATTTGATTTTCACAACCTTTGCCAGTGCCCTCATTGCCTTTTTGGAAGATTAAATGTTCAGAGGTTTTTATTTTTCTGTTTCTGATGTGCTTCTGCATCCAGATTATTTTTAACAGCCTTAAACATATTTTCAAAATTGTTTTCATGAAATCCTGCTTTAAGTCACTTACCTGCTGTCTATAGAATGGAAGAAAATGCCTTAGTTAAATATTCAAAGTTCTCATATTCTGATCCCAACTAATCTTTAAAACATATTTCTAAATATCCCTTGCATTTATCTTACCCTCTAAGTCAATCCACTGATAATGTACTTATTTACTTCAATTTTTCTTTCAAACTTATTTTCTTTACCAAAGTAAAAGTACAAATGTCTGGGATGCCAGTTGTATCTTCCATCTCTGCATGGCTAATATTGTCTTTTTAAAAATTCCTAAAGCAATTAAATTTTCAAACAAATATAAAATTTTCTAATATGTTTTAGTTTCCTAATTTATAGCAATTGATTTTTTTCCCATTTTTTTCTGTTATAATGAAAGCTCTTAGGAAGTAAGATAATATTACTTGTAGCCTTGGAAATATGTCAGGCACTCAATAAATGCTTCCTGAATGATTAGATGGATATACTAATGAATGAATTAATGAAATATAAGTAAATAAATACTATTTTCTTATCTCTTTTAAAGAAACAATTATTTCTAATTTTTATTTTTCCCCAATATTTCCTAATAGCATTCTTTGTGTGTAATTAGAATGTATTATATTACTAACCTAAAAAAGAAACTATTTTATAATGTGTAAGTTGAAAATTACATTTGTTGGTAATTGCCACATATATTTGCATTTTTAATATTTTGAGAGGTGATTGGACAAAGGCATTGACACTGGAGTAATTTTAACCAATTTATTTTCTGATATTAAATGCCTATGTTTGGGATAAAATAGCTAATATACTAAAAACTTCAGTCTTGTAATTTGTGTACTTAATTTATACTGACTATAATCAGTGTTATGGATTCCTAAAAAGAAAATTCATATTCTATAGCCTGAAATAAAATAGTCATTTTATTTTTTGATTATGAGTATACATAAAAAAGGCAAAGACAATTATGTTGACAGGATTTTTGATATATGAAGCATCAGAAGAAGAATGTGAAGGAAAAAACATCATCTGTCATATCCATGGCCAAATGTCATCTAAAAGGACTTGGATTCTGCTAAAAAGACACTACTAGCCAGGCGCGGTGGCTCACACCTGTAATCCTAGCACTCTGGGAGGCCAAGGCAGGAGGTTCCCTTGAGGTCAGGAGTTCCAGACCAGCCTGAGCAAGAGTGAGACCCCATCTCTACTAAAAATGGAAAAATTAGCCAGATGTGATGGTGCACCTGTAGTCCCAGCTACTCGGGAGAGTGAGGCAAGAGGATCACTTGAGCTCAGGAGTTTGAGGTTGCTGTGAGCTAGGCTGATGCCACGGCACTCCAGCCTGGGCGACAGAGAGAGACTGTGTCTCAAAAAAAGAAAAAAAAAGACACTACCATAACCTATACTACTACAATAAAATCCCCTTGGAAGAATCCCCTTATCTTTCTTGAGAACGGTTTAGTGATTTACTTTTAAGTAAAGTTTCATTCACGTTTTTATTGAAAATTATAGATAATATCTTGACTGGATTAGTAATAAAATAAATAAAATAAACTGAATTATTGCTTGGGTATGACTGATACTATTTACTTAAAATTTGCTGAGATACACTTCTAACTAGAATTTAAATTATGGCAATATTGCACCTTTTGTCAGTTCTTCTTTCTTCTCCCCTAGAATTTTCCCTTCTAATAAAAATCTGCAAGAGGGTTACAACAAAGCTTTTCTGTGTTTATCCTAGTGGTGGGTATTTTCTGGAAAGCATCCCCATGCTAGTATTTGTTTTGATAGTCAGTATCTACAACAGGACACACATGCATCAAGTCCTTCTGTACCCTGACCCCCATAATTTGAAGGTGTTTGTAAAACATCCTCTATCCTTAGAGTAAGATCATACATATATTGCATAAAAAAGTAAATGACATTCAAATTCACACCATGAAAGGGTTATTGAAAATATGTGTAATATATTATGTATTTTTAAATCAATAAATTATTATATATTGACGATCAATAATGGCTTAATTAGTTATAATAGCATTTTAAACACACTATATCAGAATTAAATGGAATCATGTACCTAGAGATGATATATATCCCAAATATATAATTAGATAACATTCATTTGAGAAAAATGGAGTTAAATAAATTTAGCAGGCTTCTTGTCTATGGATTTCAAAATAGTACATTTTACATCCTAATACTTATTACAAAGCCCTAAAAGGGAATTTTCCATACTTATTTTACTACGCAGTCATACTTCTAATGTACTCTTATTATTGTCTCATGTGTGTTCTTTGGAAAGTAATTTATAGAACATTTTTCAGAATTTTATACCAATTATGCACTGTCCAAATTCTGGTGGAGTTAATAATCCTTGTTTTTTTCCATAATCCAATTCAGATAGGCATCTCTAACCTTCACAGAATACTCATAAAGGGAACAGGTAAAGAAATAGAATGATCAATGCAAATAGAAGTTCCATAATTAGGAAACCAACTACAATAATGCATGCCTTATGATTCTAAGAAAGGAATAAATTTTATACTCAAAAGACATTTGTATTAATTCATTTTTTATTTTAATTTTTTAATTTTATTATAATGGAAAATTTATTCATACACAAAAGTGGAAAATAAATGAACCCGTTCAATGTATATACCTATCACAATATGCCACTCTTAAAGCTTGTGGGGAAGTGAGCTCGACACATACCACCTTGGCTGAGAGTGAGACGGTGGTAGTCCATGAAGGACAACAGAGTGCTGTTATCCTCCTCAAAAAAAAAGGAATTATGAGCAGGAAAAATATTGTTTTTCCATGATAATTATGTTGCATAGAGTTAAAACAAACAACTAGAAGACATAAAAAATAAACAACCCGTCTAAATTGACTGAATTACAATACACACACACACACACACACATCCCAAAACATAGGAAAGAATAGCCTAAGATTTTTTAATGTGCAAAAAATACCCAGAAAATTAATATAACATAACACAATTAAAAACAAACAAAAGTAATAAAGTATAGCAACAGATGTAAATGGTATCAACTCATTTACTTAAATTTAGATTTGGTTTTATTTACTAAATCAACCAACTGACTGGCAAAGACACAACTGTGTTCAAGGGACATATCTAAACAGAGTTTCTCTAAAATTTGTAAAGGAAAAGAAAAAACTGAGGTATATTAATCAAATACTATGGTTGTACTATTGGTATCAGACTAAGGTAATTCATTCTATAAGTATGGTGAAAGGTACATCTCATTAAAGGTAGTCAATCAGAACAATATTCCACAAAGAGAACTACTGTACTTAATAAATAAGAATATATTATTAATAACAAAACTTGCAGAGTATAAATTATGTGAATGGAAAGGAGATATCAACAGATACTCAATAATAGTAAGTATTTTTACTCATGTGATCATGACAGATAATATAAACAAATCATATTAAAGTGTAGAGAATCTGAAGTATATAATCAATAAACCTGAGCAAATATAATTTCTTTAACTTTATAGAGAACAAATTCTTTTCATTTTTTCAAGTTACATATACAAAGTGATGATATATTAGGACACAAAACATTAATATATTTAAAATTTTAAATACTGATGATGTTTTGAAAAAATTAGATGATAATAGAAGTTAGTAAAAATACAGAAATAAAATACCTTACACAACTAGAATTAACAAAAATAACCTTCTTTAAAATCCTTAGATCAGTAAAGGAACTCAAATTCAGTCAGAGATGGTTAATAAATAACATTAATGGGGAGGTAACACATCCAAATTTATGGAGTAGTGCTAGAGATTATTGCAGAAAATTTATTATTAGACATATATATACATGTATTTGTAAATATAAAAAAATTAAATTAACTTAGTTCAGAAGTTAGACTAGACAAATTATGTGTATAATATAAAACTAACAATCGGAGAGAGAAATAATAAAGATAAAACAAGTAAAAACAAAAACAAAATTGGTAAATTGATCAATAAAATAATCCACCAGAAATGAAATAAGATAACTCTTTAACCAATTTATGTAAGACAGAAAGGATAAATTACTAAAAAAAGAAATTTGTGACTTAGAGAGGAATAACCATAGATATAGAAGATAGACTAAAAAGTTCAAAATTGTTTTAATTTAAAAATTTTTTAAACTGTATTTGCAAAGGTCTACTCAAATATATCTGAAAATGTGATTTAAATGAATAATTTTGGGGAGATTGTAAATACCATAAAGAAAACTAAAAATTCTTTTAGAGAATTTATTCTCACTGGAAACACACACACACACACACACACACACACACACATGCGCACACACCCCCGATCCCTGATAAGTTATTGGTAAATGGTGAATTTTTTCTAATCTTCAAGATTATAGATTCCAATACTAATTTAATGTCTGCAGAAACAAAATAAGCAGAGACTTTTCTCAATTTATTTTTGTAAGGACCACACAAAACTTTCACCAAAACTAAAAAAGACAACATAAAACAAACAATCAAACAAAAAAGTACCTCAGTTTCACTAATGAATATATGTGACAAAATGTTAAATTACATATTTTTTTAAAAATCCATAACATGTTATAAGCATAATTAGCACTGCTCAATGTTGCTTACCCCAGAATGGAAGAAAAATCAAATATTAGGATGTATCTGAATAATTAACCTCATTATTAGGTCAAAGAAGAAAAAAGTATATGATTATTTCCATATCTGTGGCATCTGAAAGCAATGTTATTTTTCAAAATCCAATACCCACAAACCATTAGACCACTTACTATGTGGCTACCTTTATTGCATATGTTGTGGTAAACATAATGGTCCCCCAAAGATATTTGAGTTCCTTTATTGATCTAAGAATATTTAAAAGGAGTGTTTCTTAAAAATTTTCAGTTGTTTAAGGTATTTTTATTTCTATATTTTCACTAATTTCTACTACTAACTAATTTTGTCAAAATATCCTAATCTCCAAAACCTGAGACTATGTTAGCTTACTTGGCAGAGGCAACTTTACAGATGAGATTAATTTAAGGACCTTGAGATGAAGAGTTTGTCCTGGATTATCCAGGGGAGTCCAAGGCAATCACAAGATCCTTACAATAGGAAGGCAGGAGTATCAGAGTCAGAGAATATGTGATGAGAGAAGCAGAGATCAGAGCTATATGAGGCAGCAGTCGTGGACCAAGTGGTACAGGCAGCCTTCTGAAGCTGGAAAGGCGAGGAAATGAATTCTCTACTAGAGCACCCCTGTTGATACCTTGACTTTAGCAATCACCTTCAAGAACTGTAAAATAATCAATTTGTGTTGCTTTAAACCACTAAATTAGTGGTAATTTGTCACAGCAGCAATAGGAAGCTAAAATAGATTTATATATGTAAACATGTATTCAGAAATACACAATATTTTTATACATATTAATTTATGTATAGACATTTTTGCATAAACATACATGTGTTTAAGTATATATACATGTGTATACATGCATAAATCCAATATTGTGATTAATGATGAATACTGGAAGAATTCTTAATTATTAAAAGAAAAATAATAGCATGTTCTCTCATTTAGTTAATACTTTTCTAGAAATAGTATCTAAAGCAATCACATAAGGGAAAGAAGTTCTATAAAAATTGGGAGGTAAAAGAAATAATCATCCTATGTAGAAACTGTTTTTATATACAGTATAAAAACTATATAATAGTCAATACTCATTAGAAACAATGAATAATTTGGTAAGGTATCTGATTATAATATTAATATGTAATAAGCAATAATTTTCTAATATAAAATATAAACAATTCCTAAAGATATAGTTACAGATGTGATCACAGAATATTGACACTAACACATCGGGAATAAAACTAACAAGAAATATGCAGGATCCATTTATAACATTAAAACTTCATTAAGATATCTAAAATAAGAATTTAATAAATGGAAATAGATACCTTGTTTTTGAATGGGAAGACTCATTATTATAAAGATGTCAAGTTTTCCTAAATTGGCCCACGTGATCATAAAATAAATTTCCACAGGTTTTTGTTGTTGTTAGAAACTGACAAAATATGTAGCAATGATACTTAAATACCTTTTTTAAGATTCAGGGTGCCTATCTTCACCCTGGTTACTAAAACCTGTATTCAATTGTGACCAACATTCGGTGAAATGTAGATGGCAAAACTTCCTTAATTCAGCATAGAGAAAGAAGTGGAGCTAGTGAATAAATATTAATGGAATGTGAACAAATGTGCTATGTTATCTAAGTCTGAGATGATTAAGGAGTGCACATGCATTCTCTATGCTCTCTCTTCCCCTGTATCTGATTGGATATTCATGTTAGAATGACTTTGGAAGATATGTTTTACAGGAAACAAAATCAGCCAGATCCAATAGTATGTTCTTTCCTTTCTGCTTTAACACCTGTAGAATCTATTCCTTCTATTCTCGTCTCTGTCAACATAAATGAACAAAATCTTGTAGTTCTTTCAGTGTTTAGTCTACATCTTCTCAGGTACAACCCTATCTTTATCCTCATGGAGTATGTTGGGACCAGACTTGATATGGATTAGGAGACAATGAAGAAACAGAGTGCAGATCTGAAAGAAAATCAGGATCCCTGAGCATATTAGTTTCCTAGGGCTGCTGTAACAAATCATCAAAAATTGGATGACTTAAAGCAATAGAAATTTATTCTCTCACAATTCTGGAGGCCAGAAGTCCGAAATTTGTGTTATATTGGCAAGGCCATGCTTCCTCTGAAGCCTCTAGAAGAGGATCCTTCTTTGCCTCTTCTAGCTCTAGTAACCTAGGTATTCATTCCCTGGATTGTGATAGAATAACTCCATTTTCTGTCACTGTCTTCAACTGGTTGTCTTCCCTGTGTGTCTGTGTCCATGTCTGTGTTTTTCTCCTCTTCTTATAAAGACACCAGTCATATCTGATTAGAGCCCACCCTATTTCAGCATGATGGCATCTTAACTTGATTACATCTGCAAAGACCCTATCTCAAAATAAGGTCACATTCACAGGTACCTGGGATTAGGACTTCAACATATCCCCATAACATCAGGCAAGGTAACTTCTTCAGGTGATGTCACTACCAGTTCTTTCTAGCAAGGAGGTGATAATCTCCTTAGACAAGGAAGGAAAGTTTATTATAGCAGGCAAATGAAGATCACTGAGACGGAGAGGTTAAGCATATTGAGCCTCATCTGAACTCATGGGCATGCCCCTATTCCAATTTTAAAGGTCTTACTTGTTTTTATCTATACTCTTAGTATTCTGTATGAGTTATCATTGTCACCCACTAGATATCAAACAGTGTTTTTTCTTCAAGTACATCTGCACTCTCAAAGGAAATAAAAAATTAATTTATAATAGTCATAAAAGTTCTCTGTTTCTCTCACCATGCTGCTAACTGATAATTCAATGGCCTGATTTTGTCATTTTCTTTCTTCAAACTCTATTATAGTAAGTAACAAAATCAACCTATGCTCTTGTAATCATAAGATTCCACCACTAAATTACATTTTCAAATCACTTTGTCTTTCTATTGATTATCCCTTCAATTAGTACTTCATTCCAAGGAACTAGATGGAAAATTTAAGAAATTATTTTGCCCCTGGAGTTCAGGCATTACCAGTAATTTACTGGTGATGAGATGAGATCATTACTGTTAAATCTAAGCAGGATATATAATCCAACTCAGATTACCTTTTTTTCAGGATCTATTTTCTAAAGCACTTTTGAGTAATGATATAAATTAGGGTTTTTTCAGTAAGCTAAACATGATTCTACGTGTTTTAAGCAGAAATATATTTACTAATGTGGGAGTTTTTAAAGTGTTAGAAGAATGAGAGGAATAAAGGTCAAGGAAAGCTGCCACTGGCCATCAGTGTTCAGAGTGTTAAGACATTGCAGAAACTGTAGGAAACCACCAGGGATGAGCACACCTGAGGGTATCTTTTAAGAAGTGATTTTCAGGAAATCTCCTAGAGACTGCTACAAAATCTCAATAGTCCAAATCCCATGTTTGACAGGTTATATTTTCCAAAGACAGCTGTAAAAATATCTCCTATTCTCCATCCTTTCCTGCAATGCTACTTTCCACTACTACAATAAGACATAGAGTTCTCTATCCCCATTGTTATGGACTAAATATTTGTGTCACCTCAAAATTTATATGCTGAAGCCTTAACCCCTATTTTGATGGTATTTGGAAGTAATTACCTTTGTGATTAGGTTTAGACAAGGTCATGTGGGTGGGACCTCCATGAGGGGATGTGTCCTTGCATGAAGAGGAAGCTCCTTATATGAGAAATGTAAGGGTACAGTAAGAAGGTGGCCATCTCCAACCCAGGAGGAGGGACCTCACTAGGAAGGGAATTTGAAGGCACCTTAATTTAGACTTCTTAGCCTCCAGAACTGTGAGAAATAAATGTCTGTTATTTAAGCTATCCATTCTATGGTGTCTTGTTACAGCAGCCCAAGCTGACCAAGACACCCATGAATCTATCCTTTGAAGATGTTGACCAACAAAATACAACAGAAGTGAAGGTTATACCAGTTCAAGTCATCATGCTTTTTGGCTTGCTGCTTATTGCCCCAAGGATACATATTTTTGAGATTCTTCTTCTCAGAAACCCATGCCACATTATGAAAATTTCAAGCTACATGGAGTGAGTTCTCTGGTCAACATGTTCAACTGAGCTCTGAGATGACAGCCAGTATCAACTAACTGCCAACCATGTGAAAGATCCATCTTACAAACAGAACTCACTTGAGACTTTGTGCAACTATGGACTCAGCCAACACCTGCTTGTAACTGTATAAGAGACCTCAAGTAAAAAAACACTTGGCTGAACCCAGTCAACTGAAAGATAAGATAATTCATTGTTTTAGTCCACTACATTTTGACTCTGTTAGAGAGATCGAATCTGAACATCGTGCATTGCCTCTTCACTCCTGGTGAATCAGAATGCTTATCACCTCTCTTTTGCTTTCCAAATCTGTGCCAATGCACTCACTTGCAGAATCTGACCCAAAATTCTGCTTGGAAGAAATTCTGGAAAGTCTAGCTACCCCAAAAACATAAAAACAGAAAGTATATTAAGCTACTAACAGAAAATGTGATAGTAAAACTAATGAAGCTATAATAATTAAAATAATTTATTACTATAAAAAATAAATAAATCACTAAAACAGAATTAAAAAGTCTAGGATCAGAACAAAATACATTTTGGAATGAGCTAAAAGTGAAATACAAATAGGTAGGGTGAAAAGTTTTTTAAAGTGAACAGTTTTGGGACAACTGGCCAACAATTTGGAGACAATGTGTCTCCAACAAAGCAAAGCCAGGATGGATCAATATTTTATTCTTTATACTAGAATCCATAGAATCCAAACCTGGATCAATGTATAAATGTTGAAATAAAACCAGAAAAGTGAGAAAACACATGGGTAAACTCAGTATAATCATAAAATAAGGAACATTGTCTTAAATGGGACATAAATACAAAAGTCAAGAAGAATGACAAATATGACTTCGTAAGAAGTAAAAACTTTGAGTAGCACAACAAAGAAATCCATAATTTCTTTAAAAAATGAGAAACTGAGAAAAAGTTGTGCAAACATATGACAAACTATTTTTCCTGACTTGAAAAGTACTTGTATAAATTAATAAGAAAAAACATTACAACTCAATAGAAAAATGAAGATATTAAAAAACATTTTCCAAAAAGAAATGAAAATTACTTTGAAACACA
Organism: Daubentonia madagascariensis; assembly: GCA_023783475.1. Classification (NCBI taxonomy): domain Eukaryota; kingdom Metazoa; phylum Chordata; class Mammalia; order Primates; family Daubentoniidae; genus Daubentonia; species Daubentonia madagascariensis. The sequence goes on along the minus strand of JAKFHU010002080.1, from coordinate 25,699,632 downwards.
TAAAAAAGGATTCTCAATCTCACTTATAAGACAACGAATATTAATTATCTGTCTTACAATATGCTTTGGGTATAGTGACATGAAGAATCCAATGATATATAATATAAAGTCCTTTCTCTCAAGAATACTATAAAGCAAAATGAACTGCATTTCTGTTAACATTTTTGTATTACTTCAGAATTTAATTTACTGCATTTTAGTTATTTTTCCCACAATCTATTACAGAAATATTTATCATTAATAAATTATTATTACCCCTTTAATGTAAATTTGAATTCCATAGTTTATCCATAGAAGTTTTTAGGGGCACTTAGTTTTGAAAATAATTTTATGTTTATTTTAATTATTTATTTTTAACTATTATGTGTACATAATGGTTGTATGTATTTATATGGTCAGTACATGTGATGTCTTGATACAGGCATATAATGTGAATTAATCAAATCTGGTTAATTGGGGTATTAATCACCTCAGGTATTTATCATTTCTTTGTGTTAGAAACATTCCAATTCCACTCTTTTAGTTATTTTAAAGTATACCCTAACTTATTGTTGATTATAGTCACTTTGTTGTGCTATCAAATATTGTTCATTCTATCTAACTCTCTAACTATATTTTTGCACGCATTGACGATCCCCATTTTATCCCCTCCTCCCTGTTGCCCTTCCAAGCCTCAGGTAACGATTATTCTACTCTATGTGGAATCTCTTTGATCAGAGAATGTCACAGATTTTCCATATTAAATTTGAAGTATTGTATCATCAGCTAGATTATTAAAAATCTATTATACATACACAGACACTCACATATATACATACATATGTGTATAAAGACATTAACAGAAAATGCATATTCACATTAACTAGGCAAATGCATGTGTGGGAACATTTTATTTATATCAATAAGATAGTTTTTATTCAAACTATACTTAATACAAACCTGATGCTTTTCTGTATAGGATTTTTTTAAATTCTAAAAGAAATGATCTCACAAATGCTGAATGAAAAATTAATATTTGTGAGTATTTCATTTTAATACCATTGCACCATATGTATACTAATTCTAAAAACAAATGTTTTCAAATATCCAATGTTCAGATATGTTAAAAATGACACCTCAATCATTTGTTACTAATTGTTCTGATTTAGTATTTTACTCAAAAAATTGTATACTTTCTGCATTAAAAGTGTATTTAACCCCCCTCAAAAAAATGAAAAAAAAGAAAATAATTTTAAAAACATTTTTTACACAATTTCTTATCAAAATATTGGGAGATCATGACATGTCAGAGATATTGTCTCAGTCTGTTTTGTGTTATTACAAAGGAATACCAGAGGCTGAGTAAATTATAAAAACAAAATATTTATTTGGCTCATAATGCTGATGGCTACAAAGCACAAGATTGGGCATCTGCATTTGTTGAGAGCCTCAGGCTGCTTCTACTCATGTTGGAAGGCAGAGGGGAGCCAGCTGTGCAGAGATCACAGGCTGAAAGAGGAAGCAAGAGAGAGGGGGGGGGAGGTGCCAGACTCTTTAAAAAACAGCTCTCATGGGAACCAAAAGAGTAAGAACTCACCCCAGAGGGAGGACATTAATCTATTTATGAGGGATCCATCCCCATGACCCAAACACCTCAAATGTTGGGGATCACATTTCAGCATGAGGTTTGGAGGGGACAAACTCTAAATCATAGCAGACATATTACAAATATATGTCACAGTAGTTTTTCCTTAAAGGCAAATTTGCTAAACAAGTAGTGAAAATGAGAAAACAATTGTTTTACTTTTGCTGGGAAAATCTTAATGTTTGTCTTTAAAGGCAAGAGTTGTCTACAGTCAGCTAGACCTGATTGTGTTACAGGAATTTCTTCAAGAACTGTTCAGTTTCTTTCATCTCCAGCTTACTGACTTTTTCTCTAATAATATGAGGTTGAGAAATTTCTCAAGGACCTCTTTTTGGTTTGTAGTTTTAAATCCTACAAAACTAATTATAAAACCCTTTTAGAATATTTAAAGCCCTGATAATATGGCTTACATTTTTTGATATAATTCCTAAAATTTTCCTAAGAATACAGTGCCTAAAATACCAATTAATAAATACTTAATCATATTTTATTCTCTTTGTCATAATAGATTTGCTTTTATTTAGGAAAAAAAACACCCTCAGTCTCATCAGTTATAATTAGCAAGATAGAGGATTACCATAGAAATACCAAAGTGAAATAGCCCCTTAAATTTTCATCTTTTATTTCTCTACATAAACAGCTACAGAAAAGCAACTAGCCAGAATTTTAATCATTAACAAATGATGGCATCCCCCATTTAGAAGGATCATAATTTTCATATGGTCCTCATTACAGAATTTCCAATTTGAAAAATGTACAATTATTAGTTATCCATAACAAAAACTAAGTATAAAACATAAGTCCACATTCACCTATGACAAATAAATATGTTTTCTCCGTCGATGGGTTGGTATTAACACCTCTTATCTTTTAGATGAAGTATTTTAACAAAGAGAGGATTTGGGATAAAGGGAGCTACATTTCAAAAAGTAAAAATAAACAAAACAAACCCCTTTTGTTACTCTTTAAAGGGCCTAGAATAGCCAAATGATTTTCATAAATGTTCTGAAAATAAATGTACCAGAAAGAGAAAGTTTATCATCCACAGTGATCCCTACACTATCCTGTCTCCCCTGTTTTCTGTTTGTGCTTCGTCTTTCTGGTAGGTCTAAACTGGAATAGTTAGTGTCATTATTATGCCTGCCTTTCCTCCTTTGTCTATTCACCCAGCTTAATGTGATAAGGTTGCAATATTTCTAGAACTTATTTTAAGAGAAATAAAAATTATTTGAAAATGTACTAACCTAAAAATACTATCCCTTTGTGAATATGAGACAAAACTGAGCTTTCAATATTTTTGAAATATTTTGAGATATTTGTTACTCAATATCTCTGACTTGATTGATGAAGATATTAGAACTTGTATTCACATTTAAGTTGGGATCAATCCTGATGTCTTTTCTGGTAGGGTGATTATTCCTTTCTAGAATATATTTTCTATCCTTCTCTTAGACTATGAATCTCCTCTACTTGGTTTATTCTCAATGTTACCTTGAAGGCAAACTAGCCTATGTGGGCCTGTAGTTATCTGAATGAACAATTCTTTTTTTCCTGGTGTTAAAAGCTTAATCCTGGGGTCTCTGGGTAGCTGACAAAAATGGTGCCTGCTTTACTCCACATATCTCAATATTTCCTCCAAAATCAATATAAAACAATAAGAATAAAGAAAATAACACAAAAATGCCTTTAACATAACTTGAAGACTAAGAAGGCCCACACTTCTAAATAATTATAAGTAAAAATATTAAAAACTACAAATTCCAGGGAGAAATCTTTTGTACTCTCATAACACCATAAGACTTTGTGGCAAACTAGGACAGGACTAGAAAACCTGCAAAGAACAGAGAAGAGAGGAGTGAGTCATAGGGTTCAGGATGATATATTAATAAAACAACTGTTCTAAAGAGTAAAATCATGGTAATTGGGGGAATTCTTAAAAGTGGAGTAGGACACACAGACTACATTAAAGAGACTTTAAAATACATGAGACTTAAAGTGGAAATCTTTGAAGTCATAGATTCAGGAGCGAACAGTACAAAAAGAAGGGTGGGGGTGCCCTTTGACAATGGGATGATGAAGGGAAAAAGAAGAAAAAGGAACGTTTGGAGTCCTGCAAGACAAGAGAAACAAATCTCAGAGAACACACAATCCCTTTTCATGTCAAAAAGAAAACAGTCCACCAAAGAATATGAACTTTGTTACACCTGTAAAAGAGGATACAATTGAACTAGAAACCTGAACCATTTCAAATCCATGAAAATAAAAAGGTGAAATTGAATAAATCTATGCAGATTATCACAAAAACATCAGAAAAAAAGATTCAATACCTATCATCTGATGAAACATTCTCTCCAGCTCTCCACAAAAAAAAAAACAAAACAAAAATGTACAACCAGGAAGCAGAAGAAAATTGTAAGACAATACTCCAACTTGAATTAAACTTTAAACAAGAATTTTGGTTATTAAAAACTATCTGAATCATAAATTTGAAATTGAAAAATAGAATGGACAAGAAAAATAGAAAGGGAAAGAGTTGATTAAAATCATGGAAAAAATTGAAAAGAGAAAATAAACTGAGATAGACAGATAGATAGATAGAATCGTGGCTTGAGGAAATGCAAGAAATAACCATGAGTTTGAAATTGAGATAAAACGAGATTTTTAAAAGTATGGATTTATTACTTATTCAACTTCTTAGCTACACCTAGATCCTTTTGATTTTCTATTTCTTCTTGAGTTATTTTGGTAAGTTATATTTTTCTAGAAAATTACCCGTGTCATGTAAGTTTTCAAATTAATTGCCATAAAGTTATTCATAGTATCTCTTATTATTTTAAAACTTCTCTGCTGTTTCTTTGGTTACGTATCTTTTCATTACTTTTCTCTCCTATTTCTGGATTCATAAAAAATGCATTTTTGATATTATTAATGATTTTTAGAACCAGTTCAGCATCGCTGTTCACCCCTCTTGTAGTTTCTTTTCATATTAATATTATCCTGTCTGTATTATTATATTTTTGTTCTATATCCCTTGCCTTTATTTTTTATTTATTTTGTTGCTGTTATTTTTGTCTTATGGTGGACACTTATTCTTTGAAATGCTATTTTTGTCTTAAGATGGACACTTATTCTTTGAAATTCGAAGCATATTCCTTCCTAATATAAGTATTTATTCTTATTTTTATTTATTAAATTTTTAATCTTTATGGGTACATAATAGTTATATATCTTTATAGGGTATTTATTCTATAAGTTTCATTTGAAGCAATGTCATACAAGGTTTGATATACAATATTTCTATAACTATTTATCATAATTTATTACTCAACTTGTTAGTTATTTGGAGAAGTCTTGAAATATCCATTTTTAATTATCTTTTTTATTATTGATCTCTTAATTAATTGAACTGGGATCAGAGCATGCATTCTGTATGATTGCAATAAAAAAATGTTGATGTCAGCTTTGTGCCTTAATTTTTGGTCAATTTTCCTTAATGATCCATATGTATAGTTTCTAATAGTTAGGTGTTTGTTCTATATATGCCTATTAAATAAGCTATAATCTATACACTGTTTTGTGTTTTTGCTTGATGGGATAATTATGGAGTGAGCACGTTGTGTTAAAATTTCAAATTCTACTATGGATTTACACATGTATCCTTGCAATTAAGGGGAAGGATGCCTGTGTTGTTCAATGCATATAAATTTAGAATTGTCATATCATTCTGGTTAGTATTAAGTTTTATCACTATCCAGTGGCCTTCTTTATTCCTATATAGTAATTATTGCTTAGGGTTCATCTTACCTAACATGTTGGAAGGTTTTGGTTAGAATTTGTCTGTTATATCATTTCCCAAAGTTTCATTGTTAATTTTTTCTATGGTTTTGGTTTGTCTCTTTTACATAGTCTATGCCTGGATCTTGTTTCTTTAGTACTCTTCGATAATCTTGATTCTTTAATCCTGTACAATAATCTCTATTTTAACCATATAATTAAGGTAATTAAATTAACATTTATTTTAACTGATGTATTTGAAATTATTTCTATATGTTTTTGCCTTTTCTCTTTATATTCCATTTCCTGTTTTCTTGCTTATACCACTTTTATGCCTTATTTTTGATTAACCTATTATTTTCTCTTTTCTTTTACCCACTCTTCTGATTTATTTTTTTTCTATTCTTTTTGAAATTATGTTTAGAAAGTTTGCATTCGTAGCTATGACAGAAGCCTAAGGTATGTCATCATCTCCGCTGCTTTCCCAAACGTGTGAGGATCTTAGAAATATGTTAATCTGGAAAACAACAACCCATTTTTGCCTCTATTGGATTCCAGAATTTTATTCTTGTCTTATAGTTTAATCATAAAATGCATCATTATTATCATTATTTTATACATTCAATGTCTGCTTAAACTGGTTTACAGATTGACCAATATCATTCTTTCTTGTACTCAATTCTTCTTTCTGAATTTAGTTTAATTCATATAATATGAATGTGTTAGAATTTTTTTTATTGAAGACCTATTAACAGTAAGTGTTATCAGTTCTGATTTGTCTGAAAGTATTTTTATGTCTCACTCATTCTTGTTGAGAGTTGGCGGGGGGTACACAATTATAGGTTGACATTTGTATTCTTCCAGGTTTTGATATTGTTCTCCCATCTCCTAGCTTCTATATTTGTCTTTAAGTCATATGATGGCCAGTTTAATTTTATTTCCTTTTTTTCTAATTATGCTTTAAATTAATCTCTTCATTTTTTTGTCCTTAAGTTTCATTATGTTGCGTCTGAGTATGAATTTCTATTTTCCTTTCTTAGAATTTCTATTCACATTGTGTTCCATGTCTGTGTGTAGCAGGGGTATTGTTCGTTTGGGACCAGGTTAAAATTTCAACTTGGGATTTCCAAGGTCACACAGGTAGCAGCAGAAATCAAACATTAAATCCATGTTCACCTATATGCAGGGTAAAAGTGCTTTTTTGTTTTGTTCGCCTCTACCTGGGCTTGGAGAATTGAAAAAAAAAAACTAACAAAGTTTGTTTACCAAGGGGTAGATTTGGTCAACATTTTCTCTATTTGGAATCCCTAAATTCCCTGTTCTCAGGTCTTATCTCTTATCTCACAAAGAATTAATACCTAAGGTTCTTGATTACTTTAAAAGACAAATGCTGTTCTTTGATATATGGCTCCGAGCATGTTTTTAGCCCCTGAAGATATCCCTTACTTTCTTTTGAGTTCAACTATGTATTTAAACAAATGTTTGCTATGTTACCTCTAGCATTTCTAACTTTTGTATTGAGAGGATTTTCAGAACCTTTAATCTACTATAAGTCTAGAAATAGAAATCTTCTATTTTTTTTTTATTCATTTGTTCAAACACATTTAATTGAGTTCCTGTTATATGTTAGGACTAGCCTTAGCACTAGTAAATCGCAGTGATGAAAACAAACTCAAATCTCTGTCCTCCTGGAAATTGCACCCCAGTAAGGAAAGAAGAGAATAATCAAATAAGTAAAACATAAGCTATGTAAAATGGTGATATATATGGGAAAATGCACACATTAGGAGCATTGGGAGTGCTGGTGGGACTTATAAGTAGAGGAATCAGAATGTGAAAAGGCCCTGAGGTAGGAGTGCGCCTGGCGTAAGACCCAGCTAGTCATCCAGAGCAAGCAAAATAGGAAGTCAGAGAGGACCTGGGGTGAGGAGGGTTATGACTGTGCGTAACATTAGAGATTATTCTTAGGACTTGGGCTTTTACTGTAAGATGCTGAGCCATTCAATGGATTTATGCAGAGGAATGACATGATCTGACTTGAGTATTACAATGATCACTTTTATGAATAGCTATGATATGAGATTACATATATTATAGATATGATAGGACATTGCTTTGTTTATTAGTTCACTTAAGACTGGTTGGCATATGAATACAAAAAGTACAGATTTGGCAGTCACATTAATTGATTACTGTTGACAACTAAATTGGATAATTTGAGTCCCAATATAGAAATTTTGGAATCGGTTTTTCTGGATTAGACTTACATTTTCATTAATTTAACTTTGCTTCTCCAAGCTAACTTTTTCTAACTTTTCCTGGTTGCTGTCTGAGTCCTTGTTTACCCACATTCTCCAAAATAGAGTCTAGGTCAAGTAAGAAGCTATAAGAATGCAGATCTATGTGTAAAAGTAAATCTTTATTAGACTTCAAAGATGGATTCTATAAACATAACCAATTAAAATTGTTTTTTATAAACCATAGGATTTGAACTTTTTTAGTATCTCTGTCTTTCTCTCATAAAATCTTTATTGCTAAATTCTGTCAGTACATTAAGAAGCACAGTAATTCAGTGTTTGGGGTGAGAAAGCTAAGTGAAGAAAAATTATGTATAAAGAAACGAGAAAATGCTGCATCATTTTAATTTGCTTTTACAACCTTTCACAATGACCTCTCCTTGAATGTGGCAGCATATTCTAACAAATAGCTAAATTTCACTAAAATCACTAAAATGACCCACTGCTAGTTTTTAAAGTGGCAAAATAAATGGCATGTTTTGTTTTTATATTCATTCATCTGTGCCTAAAAATATAATAAGATGCTGAATATAAATTTGACCAATATGACCTCAATAATACTTTTTGCACAACCCCATCGTAAGGTATTATTTCAGATTTCTTGCTGAAAACCAAAGGGTTTTCAGAAAGAGGCTTAAATAATTACAGGAATGGGAAGAAAAAAGAATTTTAATAAAATACTATAAGTCTGGGTAACATTTGGAAGTACTAGACTCAGAGTCTGGAAGAAAAAAACGTGCTCAAAAAATCACTTGAGCATGATTTTAACTCATTTCTCCAAGATTCAGACAAACATCTATACCAGGGAAATATATTAATATTTTAATTTTGTATTACATACTTTCCCCACCCTATGTTCTAAGACTTATAATTCATTGCCTTAGAAAATTTTGCTGTTAGCAAAGCAGAAGTTGCTTCAAATATTTTCATTTCTGGGTTTCGTTTTCCTAAAGCTTGAGCCCTTGCATGGATTATGCTAGAATTGCCACAAAAGAAGACAAAGGGCCAAGAAGCAGATAGGTGGAGAGGTGAGATTCATCCAGCCTCAAGAGTACAGGTCCTGTGTGGTGGCTCCTGCTAGTAATCCCAGCTACTAGGGAAGCTAAGGCAGGAAAATTGCTTCAGGCAAGGAGTTCCAGACCAGCATGGACAACATATTGAGACACTTGCCACCCTCTAAAAAGTAAAAATTTCTTTCTAAAAAAATTAGCCAAGATGTACCAGTAGTCCTAGCTACTTCAGAGGCTGAGGTGGGAGGATCCCTTGAGCCTAGGAGTGCCAAGCTGCTCTGAGGTATGATCGCACCACTGTGCTACAGCCTGTGCAACAGAGCGAGGGCGCATCTCAAAAAAAAAAAAAAAAAAAAAAAAAAAGATAGATCTGTCAGTCAGTCCCCTCTTGGGATCAGAACCTGCAAAGGGCAAAGGTGATTTGACCTCAAAGTCAGAGCAGTTAGTACACCAGGGAATCTAGACATTGGTTCAGGGGTATATTCACATTATTGTGCAGCCATAACCATCATTTTGGAAACTCTGTACCCATTAAACAGTAAGTCCCCAATCTGCCCTTTCCCAAGCACCTGGTAACCTTGACTCCACTTTCATTCTCTATGAATTTGACTGCTCTAGATACCTCATATGACTAAAATCATATAATATTCGTCCTTTAGTGACTGCTTATTTCACTTAACATTGTGTACTCAAGGTTCATCCATGCTGTGGCATGTGTTAGCTACATTTTAAGGGTGAATAATGTTCCATTATATGGATATACCACATTTTGTCTTTGTATTCATCTGTCAATGGACTCCTGGGTTGCTTCCCCCTTTTTTTGTATTTTTCTATTTTCTTTTATTGATACATAATAAACATACATACTTTCAGGGTACATGTGATAATTTGAAGTCATATAATCAAATTAGGGTCATTGGGATATCCATGACCTCAAACACTTATTTTTTCTTTGTGCTAAGAACATTCAAATTGTTCTTGTATAGCTGTTTTAAAAAGTAAAACAGATCAATGTTAACTACAGTCACCCTACTGATCTATCAAACACTAGGTCTTATTTCTTCTATCTAGACATATATTTGTACCCATTAATCAACCTCTCTTCATACCCCCTTCTTAGTACCCTCCCCAGCCTCTGGTAACCACCAAAACCACCAATCTACCATCTTCATGAGATCTACTTTTTGGGTCCCACATATGAATGAGAACATGCGATATTTATCTTTCTGTGTCTGACTTCATTCACTTAACATAATGACCTCCAGTTCCATCCATGTTGATGCAAATGACAGGATTTCATACCTTTTTATGGCTGAGTAATATTCCATTGTGTATATATACCATAGTTTCTTTATTCATTCATCCATTGACGGTCACTTATGATGATTCCATATCTTGGCTGTTGTGAATAGTGCTGCGATAAACATGGGAGTGCAGATATCTCTTCAGTATATTGATTTCCTTTCTTTTGGATATATATGCAGTAGTGGAATTGGTGGATCAAATAATAGTTCCATTTTAAGCTTTTTGAGGAACATCCATACTGTTTCCCATAGCGGCTGCACTAGTTTACATTCCTGCCATCCACGTACAAGGGTAGCCCTTTCTCCACATCTTCACCAGCATCTGTTGTTCTGTGTTTTGATAAAGTCATTCTAATTGGAGTGAGATGATATCTCACTTTAGCTTTGATTTGCATTTCTCTGATGATTTGCGATGTTGAGCATTTATTCATATACCTGTTTGTATGTCTTCTTTTGAGAAATGTCTATTCAGAACTATTGCCATTTTTTAATTGAAGTGTTTTATTTTGCTGTTAAGTTGTTTAAGCTACTCATATATTCTGATTACTAATCCTTGTTTGAGGGATAGTTTGCAAACATTTTCTCCCATTTTGTAGGTTGTCTCTTCACTTTGCTCATTGTTTCTTTTGTTGTGCAATAGCTTTTTAGCTCGATATAATCCCAATTGTCTATTTGTGTTTTTGTTGCCCATATTTTGAGGTCTTATACAAAAATATTTGCCCAGACCAATGTTCTGGAGCATTTCCCCAACACTTTTCCACCCCAAAAGAATATGCCTTTTGCAGATGCCAATTTTTCCTGAGGACATGGTATAACTTTCTATTGACTTATATCTACCATCATGTCTAACAGGAATATTTTATAGATTTTTCTGAAATAGCTCATATATTTCTTATTAAATTCATTCCTAGGTATTTTGACTTTTTGGATTGTCATTATAAATAGTGGAATTCCTTCCATTCTATCTTCTGACTGTTTTTGAGTGTATATAAAATTTACAGATTTATGTATATTAATTTGTGTTCTTTACTAAGTTTTTCTTTTGTTTGTTAAAGGTTTTTTGGTTATTTTCTTCAGTTTCCACTTATATATTTATAGTATATAAAAATAGTGATAGTTTCACTTCCTTTTGCAAATTTTAGAAATTTATTTTTCTGCTTTAATGCATTAGCTAATGCTAGCAGTACAATCTAACTAGTGGCAAAATCTCCTATGTTTTCCTGTTTACTATAAGTTTTTTATATATGTATATGTATGTATATACACACAGACACATATATACATCCATATACATACCTATATAAACTATGTTAATAAATGCATATATTATTTATGTATGCATTCTAGAGAAATATTTATTAATATATTGTCTTTTTTTCCTCTAGAGTGAATATTGAAGCTTTATAAATGCATTTTTTCTTAATATGGAGCAAATTGTACAATATTTCTATTTGGCTGCATTAAATACAAAAAGTATATTAGTAAATATTTCAGTTGTGAAACATCCTTGCCTTTCTAAAAAATCTACATTATCATGGCATATTATTATATAATGTGATGTTGAAGTCTACATGCTAACATTTATTTAGAATTTTTGCATCAATTCGTCCATAGTTTATTTATTTTAGAGTTTTTTATATATTTTGTATTTGCTTTATAAAAACAGTTTTGGAAGTCTTTCTTACTTTTTCATGCTCTAGAAAAGCTTAGAAAACATCAAAATCTGCTCTTTAAAAGTTTAGTAGAAGTGCCTGTGAAAGAATGGAAGCCCAGTTCTATGAAAGAAAATGATTTAGCTCTTTTGCAACTTTCTCTTTTTTTTTTAAATAGAAATTATACCTTTAAACTGTTTAAATAAATTTCAGCCTGTTTTAGTAAATTTCATTTTTCTCAAAAAAATTATGCATTTCATTCAAGTTATTTGTCACAGAATTGTGCAAAGTAGTCTTTTATTATTTTAAAAATTTCTCTCAGTTTCTGTTATCTGGTCCCATTGTTTACTTCTTATATGTACACCTATGAGTTCCTTTATTTTTTGCTTGACTACATTAGCTAGTGATTCAACTATTTAACTGACTTTCAAAGAAACAGATTTTTAAAAATTTCCTCTATCATTTTTCTAATTCTACTTTTATTCTTTTTTATCAATTCCTAACTTCAGTTTATTTTGTTTTATTTTACAGCTTTTAAAATTAGATGCATAATTTACATGTGGATGAATAATATAGTTTCATACATAATAAAACATAAGAAAATTTAATTTTATGAATGCTCCCATGAGTAGAATTTTATCTGTCCTTTATTTGTGTTTATATGCAAATCTTAGAATATTGATTTGAACCTCCCTCAAATCAACAATTCCTTAAGATAAAGTTTTAAGATCTCTAGCCAGGAGGATTATTTTCTCTGACTTTTAAAAATCTTGACCACAATTTAATAAAAATAGAAATTAAAAATCTAATAGCTATTTTTATTAAATTGTGATAAAAATGTTATATTTATTATTTATTTTTATTTATTTGGAATTTATTAAAGTTTGCTTTGTATCCTTTATATTTGGTCCATTTTCGTGTGTGTTTTATGGGCAGGCAAAAAGAAGATACAGTCCCTCTTATTAAGGTAAAATGCTAAATATATATCCTTCAGATTTACCATATCAATTTGGTTGTATAAGTCTTTGATATCCCTACATTTTTGTTCACTTGATTTGTGTTGGAACACAAAAGACTCAAACCTCCTAATATTAATGTTCTGTATATTTTGTTTTATCTCTTGTAATTTCTGCTTTATAAAAATTATTTTCTATTACTTTGTATAAATTACATCTGTATTATAAGTTTTACCTTTGGCATAATAATTTGCTGGGTTTTTTGGTCTTATTGAATGAATTTTAGGCAAAATTCTACAATGTTTTTTTTTCAGAATATTATGGGGGTACAACACTTTGGTTATATATATTGCCTATGCACTGCCCAAGTCAGAGCTACAATTGTGGACATCCCCCAAACTGTGCACCTCGCACCCAATAGGTGAGAGTTTTCCCATCCCATCCACCCCCCTCCTGTCTTCCCGACCCCTGATGAATATTATTTCCATGAATGACATAACTGTTGATCAGTTAGTACCAATTTGATGGTGAGTACCAGTGGTGCTTGTTTTTCCATTCTTGTGATACTTCACTTCAAAGAATGGGCTCTAGCTCCATCCAGGATAATACCAGATGTGTTAATTCACTGTTGTTTTTTATTGCTGAGTAGTATTCCAAGGTATACATATACCACATTTTATTAATCCACTCATGTATTGATGGGCACCTGGGTTGTTTCCACATCTTTGCAATTGTGAATTGTGCTGCCATAAACATTCGAGTACAGATGTCTTTATTATAGAATGTCATTTTTTCCTTTGGGTAAATATCCAGTAGTGGGGTTGCTGGATCAAATGGTAGTTCTACTTTTAGTGCTTTGAGGTATCTCCATATTACTTTCCATAGAGGTTATACTAATTTACAGTTCCACCGGCAGTGTATGAGTGTTCCTATCTGTCTGCATTCCCACCAACATTTGTTGTTTTTGGACTTTTGGATATAAGCCAATCTCACTGGAGTTAAATGATATCTCATTGTGGTTTTGATTTGCATTTCCCTGATGATTAGAGAGTTTGAGAAATTTTTTATATGTTTGCTGGCCAATATTCTGTCTTCTTTGGAAAAGTTTCTGTTCATTGACTTTGCCCACTTTTTAATGGGGTTGTTTGATTTTTTCTTGTTGATTTTCCTAAGTTCTGTATAGATTCTGGTTATCAGTACTTTATAAGATGTGTTGCATGCAAATATTTTCTTCCATTCTGTAGGTTGTCTGTTCACTCTAGTGATAGTTTCCTTGGCTGTGCAGAAGCTTTTTAATTTGATCAGGTCCCATTTATTTATTTTTGTTGCTGCTGTGATTGCTTGGGGGATCTTCTTCATAAATTCTTTGCCTAGGCCAATGTCTATAAGAGTTTTTACAACATTTTCTTCTAGAATTCTTAGGGTTTCATGTCTTAGGTTTAAGTCTGTTATCCATCATGTGTTGATTTTTGTGAGAGGTGAGAGGTGTGGATCCTGTTTCAGTCTTCTACATGTGGCTATCCAATTTTCCCAGCACCATTTATTAAATAGGGATTCTTTTCTCCAGTGTATTTTTTGTCTATTTTGTCAAAGATCAGATGACTGTAGGAGAATGGTTTTATATCTGGGTTCTCAATCCTGTTCCATTGGTCTATGTCTCTGTTATTGTGCCAGTACCATGCTGTTTTGGTTACTGTAGCCTTGTAGTATAGTTTGAAGTCTGGTAGATTGATGCCTACGGTGTCTGATAGAGAAAGACATCTTTTTTTTTTTAACCCCATTTTCTTGGTATACAGCTGCCCAAAAATTTATTATAGCATTTTGAAGTAACTTTGTTTACTGTGACACCTGTATATACCATAGTTGTTGTTTGCCTTGTGATACAATATAAGACATTTTTATTTTAATACTTTAATTCAGCCTAATTACATTTATTAAAGTCACATTTCATTGGCTTTATCTCTGTCATGTTTTATAATTTACACTTTTTTTTACAGTTTTAAGGTTTTCATTATATTGTCTGCTTATATTGTTTTGTGTGTATGTATACACACATAGCTTTTTTTTAGTGGTAACCATTACATTTTTATAGAATTCTTAGTACCCTTTTAATTTAGATAGATAATTTTTATTTATTCCCTCCTACAGGCAAAAATAAAATTAACTTTTATCTCCTCCCCCTTCATTACCTAATTTTATTCAATAGTGTTATCATTCTTTTCTTTGCATTCTTTAAACTTTTCCAACTAATATATGTATCAACCTTAATTGATATTTTTTGACTCTCAGTTATTAAAGATTTAGAAATTAGCTATACCATTTGACTTAACATAACCTCTCTGTTTCCCATTTTTTGATGGTTATATCATTTCTTTTTTGTCACAACATTTATACTTCATTCTGTCACACTTAATCTACCTTTACTTTTCCTTGTAATTCAACTTAAATACTCAAGGCTATCTTTTGGCTGTAATCTCCTCAAAACATCTGTTTGGCTGAATTTTATTTTCAACCTTTTCCTGAAGGACCTATATGAACATTATTCCCTGAGTCATTCCTCTCTACTTTTCTTTGGTTTTTTTACTTGAAGAACATTAAATAGAATACACATTAGATGGTCTCAGTAGGGTAAGGGAGAAAGAAGAGTAATGCGAGTAAGAATGTGGGTAAAGAAACTTGTAATAATAATGTGACATAAACTGTGATTAGAACAATATTAAATGCTACACTTTACAAGCATCTAAATTTGGGCCCTGAAATTCATACCCACTAAATAGCATCATTCTAGGCAATAAATCTTTAAGTATCCAGGGATGAAGTAAAACTGTGTATGTTAATCCGTTTAAAATGATACTACTCTATGATTTGTAATTACAGGCTATTTATTTATTCAACACTGTATTGTTCAGTGACACATGCCAAGCATGGTTCTTTGTGCTAAGGTTCAGCAAGGAAAAAGATAGACAATAATCCTTGTCTTCCTGGAGCTTACAGTTTCATTAGTTAGAAGTATTTGTCTTTCAGAGTCTTTTTAAACATAATTTTTGGACCTTCTCTTCTTCTAATTCTGTGATAGGCACAGAATTTTAACAAAATTTGCTTATATTTCTGAAACATCTTTTAGTCTTAGAGAACTATATACAAATTATTCACTTGACTTTTTAAGTGCTGTGTTCGAGAAGAATAATAGTGTCAATTGTGTTTATAAGACAATATATCAGTCAGTAACTAAAATATATTTTACAAATAATGATTAAGATCTATAAGAACCATGTATTTTGGCTTACCTGAATTGGCCAGAAATTGAATCCACTCTAATTCTTTATACTCCTTAGATATTTCATGTAATAATATGCTCTTTTCCCTTCAAGAGAAAAAAGGGAAAGGAATATTAATTTTGAATGGAATTGGAGATTTGTCAGCCTTGTTTGCTTGAGAATGTTCATATTTTACTTACATACCCTTTAACAGCACTTTATGTATATCTGTATCTTAGTTCTTTCTACATGATGCTGAAATTTTCTATTTCTGGGCTTGACTTCCCATCTGGAATATAAGCTCTTTTGTGGAGACAGATACAGTGTCCCTTCATCCCTGTATCCAGTCTGCTCATCACTAGATCTGGGACATAGTAAGCCCTTCAATATATGTTTGCTGCCTTGAGCTACACCTTTCCATGCAGGATAGCAGTTGTGATCATACTAGATTTGCTATCAGAATGCTTATATAAATAATAGAATGCTTCCTGCCTGGGTCTGCCTAGGTGTTTGTTTTTCTCAGTGTTTTTCTGCACTCTGCTTTGCTTATATATTCAGAAGCAGGTGGCCAGACTTTCATGGTAGAGAGGGAACTAGGTCACAGAGACCACTTAGGTTATCTACATGGTGTCCTGCGTCTCAGCTCCAAGAAATGTTGCCCCTTGGTGAGTTGCTCTCTGACACCCTCCTCAGCATGTTGCACACAAGGAGTGGATTTGAACATTGTTTGCCCCAGATCAGTGGCTACTCTCTCCTGATTCTCAGTCTCCTAATTTTTCTGCCGTGTCAGCCTCATACTGAATGATTTCCTTAAATTCTCTCCCCTGATCTTCATACAATTTAGTCATGTCCTAAATAACTAAGAAGTGGAAAATGGATGCACAAGGATTGGCATTTTCTGCCAGGTGAATGGAAACAGTGTGCCATTGAGAAGTGAAACTGAACTGAAAGTCGGTGTTAGTAAAGTGAAGTAGCAAGAAGCAGGAGCTCAAGGAGAGAATAAGCTCTCATGTGCTCACTGCTGAAAACCAGAAGTCTACAAACCTGCAGAATCCTAGGACCTGAGGGATAGAAAGGTCTTCAAAAGTCAGCTAGTATTTTTTAGTTCCTATACAGTAATTCCTTCTGCATGGTCTAAGCAAGAGATCATCTAGGCCTTTCTGGAACATGATCATTGAAGGAAGAAAATGTAGGCTGTAGAATATGACTCCCCAACACTATACATAATAACTGTGGCCAAAGACCAAGTACATATTATTAAATAACATTACATTCTGAGGGGTAGGAAAATCCATTTACAATATACAGAGGTAAAATTTAATTGCTGAGGCAATGACCAAACTAAATAAATCAAAATATAGACCTTTGCCTAAAATATATAAACTATTTTATACCTTTTATTATGTGAATTTATTACAGTTTCTGTTTGCTTTTCAAAGTGACATTAGATATAAAAACAATTCCTCCTTACTTCCAAAACTTCATCTTGTTTTTCACACTTTTTTTTAAACTAACACCCAGTAAAAATACATTTCCCATCATGTCTTGGTACAAACACATACACACATACACAACTGAAATTAAAACAAAAGCTTCCCAGAAGAATACTCACCCTTAATATTGATGCAATCTGATCATTTCTATTATTTACTATTCTATTCTACTTTTTTGTTGTTCTATGAAATCACCAAAACTTTAATTCTTATTCACACTGGATTCAGAGTGGATCTCAGATATACAAAGCCCATTTTCATAACCTATATATTTTTTATCAGATCTCTATAGACTAAGTTTTCTTTTATAAAAAATCTCCTAAAAACCAACAATATGGTAATGAAAACACAAACTTTATATGATTTTTTTACTCTATCATTTTTAAATATTTATTGTCACAACCATTGTAAAGGATTTAGACCTATAGTTTGGAAAACGCTGTCCTATGGAAGTTCAAAGAGGTTCAGAATGTAGAGAAGTGTCTTTGTTTTCCATAAGGACTGATTGTAAGAAAAAAAATATTACATTGAGAAACTAACATTACAGAGCCATGAGATACCAGGAGTGCTGGACGTAAGACTGAAGTCAATTCCATAGACAAGTGATAGCTAAACCTTATCTCAGAAAAAGATGTTTCTAAATTAAAGCCAATATCTGTCTGTAAATATTCACAATGGAAAAGTAGAATAAAAGAACCCCTGCTAAAATAATTTAAATTGTTAGCAATTTTCTGTTTTTCTTCCTTTTTTTGAAAGATAATTTTGAATAATAATAATTTCTAGCCCTTTTTGAGCACTTATAATGGTTGAAGTCCTGTTCTAAGAGCATTACCTACTTTATCTCAATTAATCTGCACAATAACTTATAACGCAAAGATTATTGTTATCTCCATTTGACAAATAAGAGAACAGAGAGGCAGAGATTAAATAATGTGCTTATGATCACTCAGCTGGTGAGTGGCAGAACCAGGGTCACACGTAGTCTTTCAGGCTTTAGAGAATATATTTTTTTTTGTCAAACTGTGATAATATACAAAAAAACACAAAGTGTATCATTTTAACCATTTTTAAGTGTGCAGTCAGTAGCAGTAAGTATTCACATTGTTGTGCAACTATCACCACCATCTATCTTCAGAACTATTTTTATCTTCCAAAACTGAAGTTCTGTATTCTTTAAACAATAACTCCCCACTCCCACGCCTCCCGCCCCCAGTCTCCTGCCCCTAGCGACCACCATTCTACTTTCTGTCTCTGTGAATTGTATTGTTATAGGTATCTCAAATAAATGGAATCATACAGTATTTGTCCTTTTTTGACTGGCTAATTTCACTTATTGTCTTCAAGGTTCATCCATGTTATAGAATGCATCAGAACTGCCTTCCTTTTTAAGGATGAATAATACTCACTGCATATGTATATCACATTTTGTTTATCTATTCATCTGTCAATGACACTAGGGTTGCTTTCCAATTATGGCTATTGTGAAAAATGCTGCTATGAACATGGGTGCACAACTATCTCTTTGAGTTCCTGCTTTTAATTATTTTGGGTATATACCCAGAAGTGAAATTGCTGGATCATATATGGTAATTCTATTTTTTAATTTTCTCAGGAATTGCCATACTATTTTCCACAGCAGATGCACAATTTTACATTTCTACCAGTAGTGCACAGGCGTGCAAATTCTCCTCATACTTACCCAAACTGGTTACTTTTAATTTTTTTTTCAATAATGGCCATTCTAATGGGTACAAAGTGATATCTCATTATGGTTTTGATTGCATTTCACTAATGATTAGTGATGTTGAGCATCTTTGCTTGAGCATCTGATGTGTTTATGCATTTGTTGGACATCTGTGTTTATTGGTCATTTGTATATCTTCTTTGAAGAAATGTTTATTCATGTTCTTTGCCCATTTTTGAATTGTGTTATTTTGTTCTTTTGTTGCTGAGTTTTAGGAGTTTTCTATATACTCTGGACATTAAACCCTTATCAGTTATGTGATTTGTAAATGTTTTCTCCCATTCTGTGAGTTGCCTTTTTACTCTGCTGGTAGTGTCTTTTGTTGCACAAATTTTTTTTTAATTGTAGTGTCTAATTTGTCTATTTTTTTTCTTTTGTTGCAACATGTGTTTTAGGTGTCATATCTAAGAAATCATTGCCAAATCCAATGTCCTAAAATGTTTTCTTATTATTTCCCCTTAAACCTTTCTTCTAAGAATTTTATAAATTTGGCTCTTGCATTTAGATCTTTGATCCATTTTGAATTAATTTTGTATAGGGTGTTAGTTTAGAGACCAAGTTTATTCTTTTCATGTGGATACCCAGTTTTTCCAACACTGTGTTGAAAAGACCGTCCCCATTGAGTGATCTTGGTACCCTTAACAAAAATCATTTCACCATACATGAAAGGGTTACTTCTGGGTTCTCTATTCTATTCCATTGGTCTATATAACTGTCTGTAATGCCAGCACCACACTGGTTTAATTACTGTAGCTTTGTAGTAAATATTGAAACAGGAAGTCTGAAACCTCCTACTGTATTCTTCTTTTCCAAGATAGTTTTGAATATTTTGGTTCCCTTAAGATTCCATATGAACTTTAGGATGGATTTTTCTATTGCTGCAAAAAAAAAAAAAAATCTTCTCTAGTCCATTTTGGATTGCTATAAAATACCTAAGACTGGGTAATTTATAAAGAAAAGAGGTTTATTTAGCTTGGACTGGCAAGTCCAAGATCAGGTGGCACATCTGATGAATTCCTTGCGCTACTTAAACTCATGGAGAAAGCACAAAGGGACATGCAAAGCAAAAAATAAACCACTAGGACGAACCTCACTTTATAACAATCCACTCTCATGGTAACTTATCAAGTGCCCCAAGAGTGATAATTCACTCACTTCTGCAAGAAGGCATTAATCTCTGTGGGCTCCCATGACCCCAAATGCACTATGCTCCACCTCCCAATACTGCCACATTAGAAATCAGATTTCAACATAAGTTTTGGAAGGGACAAACCATTTTCAAATCATAGCAACATCCATGAGATTTTGAGAGGGCTTGCATAAATCTGTACAACTCTGTAAGTTGTGTTGACATCATAACAATACTAAGTCTTCCAATTCATAAATAGAGGATTACTTTCCATTAATCTGTGTCCTCTTTAAATTCGTTAAGCAAAGTTTTGTAGTATTCAATGTACAAATTTCTCACCTCTGTTTTGTAGTTTTCAATGTAGAAGTCTCTCACCTCTGTGGTTAATTCTTAAGTATTTTTATTCTTTTTGGTGCTATTGTAAATTGAATTGTTTCCTAATTTCCTTTTCAGATTCTTCATTGTTAATGAAGAGAAACATATTAATTGATTTTTCTATGTTGATTTTGCTACATTGTTAATTTGCTGTTTTTGTTAAATCTTTAGGGTTTTCTACATATAAGATCATATTATCTGTGAATAGAGATAATTTTACTTCTCCTTTTGCAATTTGGATAAATTATATTTCTTTTCCTTTCCTAATTTCTCTGGGTAGTATTTTTGGTATTGTGTTAAATAGAATTGGCAAGAGCAGGCATCCTTGTCTTGTGTCTTATCTTAGAGAAAAAGTTTTCAGTCTTTCACAATAGGTAATGATGTTAGTGGTGTTTTTGTTTTATTTTGTTTTGTTTTGTTTTTTTCATGTATGGTTCTTATTATGTTGAAGTTTCCTTCTATTCCTAGTTTGTTGAGTATTTATATCATGATAGGGTGTGAAATTTTGTCAATCGTAGGTTTTTTTGCATCAATTGTGATAATTATTTGTTTTGTTTTGTTTTTCATTCTGTCAGTGTAGTGTATTAAATTGACTGATTTTTGTATGTTGAACCATCCTGGCATTCTGGGAACAAATCCCAGTTGGTCATAGTGTATAATCCTTTTATATGCTGTTGATTTTGGTTTGATACTATTTTTTAAGAATTTTTACATCAGCAGTCAGGGACAAGCCCAGAGTTGGGACAGAGGGGTTGCTCGGGCCGGCGAGCCCTGTGGAGAGGAGGAAGTAGCCAGAGCCAGACACAACTCGCAGCTACAATATACAGAGACGGCCGAGGGCTGGGGAGGAACCGGGCGGGGACCGAGACACAGCTTCCCGGGACAGTGCGCGGGAACCCGCAGGCCGGCACTGCGCCACTAGAAGTCAGCGGGACTGGGCCCAGGAGTTTAACGGGGAGCGGGACACGCCCTTAGAGGCTGCTAGCAACTGCCGCTGTGGCCGGCGGAGAAAAACTGCGCTCCCGGCGCGATCGGAGCCCAGTTGTGCGCCAGGCTGGCGGCGGCCGCCATCTTTACAGCCGCCTGGGCAGAACCGTGAGCCGCGTCTCTAGCTCCGCCCCGCCCCGGCCCGGGGCTCTTATGCTGGGGCAAGACAGGCTTTGCCTGTGGTGGCCAGGGACAGCTGCATCAGTGGGTTCCAGGTGGGTCGAGATCCCAGAACTGTAGCGGTGGGACCTTTGAGTATTGGAAACAGTTTGCAGCTCGTCCATCTGGTTCTGCTACCCCGGCTCTGGCCTCCGACAAATCCGCTCCGTGCCGGTCCTAGTGCCCGCCCCTCAGGTCCCAGCCCTCCTGTACCCCAGAGATCGCTCATTTTGAAGGTTGCTGGCCATAGTGACTCATTTGGTATAACTGCTGGTTCCCATGACAACCAAATACCTCAAGAGCCACAGGCTGAACCAGAGCAGCTCCCCATAATCCTGCCCACTTCAATAGGGAATTTCGCGCCATCCAAGAGCGCTTCCAGCGGCCACTACTCCCCCCTCCCCGTGGGAACATCCCCCCGGTGGAGACTGCTGGGGATAGAGACGGCCACCTGCCTCGCCTTGAGGTCTAGTGGTAGAAAAGGGGTGCACAATTGGAGATCCCCCTATCAACCAGTATCACGCGGAGACACACATCAGAAGGGCAGCCACACGTGGCTAGATGAGCAACCTCTGAGCTGTGTAGAATTTTCCCAACTCAGCTCTCACACTGCAGCCAAAGGAAATTGTGTTTCTACCAGAACCTCAGGAAGAGCAGGGTCAAAGTAACCCCTAGGAGCTACAAGACCCCTCCCAAAGTACAGGGCTTTCGCATACCCCAACTGGGGAATCAGAGTCTGCCACGGACATAACAGAATACCTAGCTAATAGAGAGCGGAGGACTCATATTCTCAAGTACAATCCATTAGCTCAGAACCCAAGCTGGGAGGTCATTCTCACCACACTCCACTGGGAAGAGGAGAAGACCACAGGTCAGAGTTAACTCAAGATCCAACAAACTTGCTAAAATACACCTAAGGCAATACAGGCCACTACTTCTCTCCCTGGCTTTGCCAAGGAAAAATAATTGTGGGCCTGGTGACAGGACCATAAACTAGCTCTAACACCCCCAGCTCTCGACCAAGAGGCCAGATGAGAAAAAACCAGCGAAAGAACTCAGGGAACATGAAAAATCAGAGTGAAAAGTCACCCCCAAAAGAAATTATCAGTTCCTCAGCAATGGATACCAACCCAAATGAAATGGGTAGAATGACAGAAGAGGAATTTTGTTTATGGATTATAAGAAAGCTCAATGAAATTCAAGAGAAAATTGAATCCCAGCACAAAGAAACCACAAGAAAAATGCAAGAAATGAATGAAAAATTCTCCAAAGAAATAGAAATATTATGGAAAAATCAAATAGAAATCCTAGAAATGAAAGAAGCATTCAAGGATCTACAAAACACAGTGGAAAGCCTTAAGAATAGGCTGGACCATGCAGAGGAAAGAATTTCAGAGCTAGAAGACAGCTCCTATGTGCTAAATAAATCAGCTGAAGAGAAAGAACACAAAAACAAGAGGCAGGAAAAAAGCATACAAGAAATGTGGGATTACGTAAAGAGGCCAAACATAAGGATCATAGGTATCCCTGAGGGAGAGGAAGAAAATTTGCATGGGCTGGAAAATTTATTTGAAGGAATAATAGAGGAAAATTTCCATGTCTTAGCCAGAAATCTCGATATCCAAGTACAAGAAGCACACAGGACTCCTGGGAGAGTCAACGTGAAAAGGCATTCACCACGCCACATAATTATTAGACTGACCAAAGTAAACACAAAAGAGGCACTCCTCAGAGCTGTAAGACAAAAAAAGGAGGTAACCTACAAAGGGAAACCCATCAGATTAACTGCAGATTTCTCAGCTGAAACCTTACAAGCCAGAAGGGAATGGGGAGACATCATCAATCTCCTAAAACAAAACAAAGGTCAACCCAGAATTCTGTATCCTGCAAAACTAAGCTTCATATATGAGGGAGAAATAAAGACCTTTCCAGATAAGCAATCACTGATAGAATTTGCGAAATCCAGACCGGCCTTGCAAGAAATGCTTAGACCTGCATTATACACTAAACAGAGCAACAGACACCCACCTATGTAAAACTATGCAAAGGCTAAAACCCCAGAAACCAGATTCCACAATGACGCAAGAGGTAAAACAAAAGATACCACCCAACAGAATAATCAGAAATTTACCCCAAATATCAATTCTCTCAATAAATGTAAATGGCTTGAACTGCCCATTGAAGAGACATAGGCTGGCTGAATGGATTAAAAAATACAAACCAAGTATCTGTTGTCTTCAGGAAACACACCTTACACACAAAGACGCATTCAGACTCAAGGTGAAAGGATGGAATACAATTTTTCAGGCTAATGGAAACCAAAAGAAATCTGGAGTAGCCATCCTCATTTCAGATGACATAAACTTTAAAGCAATAAAAGTAAAGAAGGACAAAAATGGACACTATATAGTGGTGAAGGGAAAAATTTCACAAGAGGATTTAACAATCCTAAACTTTTATGCACCCAACACAGGAGCACCCAGGTACATAAAGCAAATGCTGCTAGATCTAGACAACATAATAAGCAGGAATGCCATAATTGCAGGGGACTTCAACACCCCACTGACGGAACTGGACAGATCCTCCAAACAAAAATTAAATAGAGAAATAAAAGACCTAAACAGGACTCTAGAACATTTGGGCCTAACAGATATCTACAGAACACTCCACCCAAATAACACTGAATATACATTCTTCCCATCAGCTCATGGAACTTTCTCTAAAATTGACCACATCCTAGGCCACAAAACAGATCTAAACAAATTCAAAAAAATAGAAATCATACCATGTATCTTTTCAGACCACAGCGGAATAAAATTAGATATCAATTCCAATAGAAACTCACATCTTCCTCCAAAAACTTGGAAACTAAACAATCTATTGATGAATGATTTTTGGGTCAAAGAGGATATTCAAAATGAAATCAAAAGATTCTTCGAACTAAACGATAATGGGTACACAAGTTATCAAAATCTGTGGGATACAGCAAAAGCAGTCCTGAGAGGAAAACTTATCGCCCTAAATTCCCACATCCAAAAGACAGAAAAGTCACAAATCAGTAAACTAATGAATCATCTTAAGCAAATGGAAAAGGAAGAGCAAAGCAATCCTAAAGTCAGCAGAAGAAAAGAAATAACCAAGATCAGAGCAGAATTAAATGAAATTGAGAACAAAAGAACAATACAGAAGATTAATAAAATGAAAAGTTGGTTCTTTGAAAAGATAAACAAAATAGACAGGCCACTTGCCAGGTTGACCAGAAGCAGAAAGGAAAGGACTCTAATAAGCTCAATTAGAAATGAGAGAGGAGAAGTCACAACTGATACAATGGAAATACAAAACATCATCTTTGAATACTACAAAAATCTCTATGCCCACAAACACGAAAACGTGGAGGAAATGGACAAATTCTTAGAAACACACTACCTCCCTAGGCTCAACCAGGAAGAAACTGAATTTCTAAACAGACCAATATCAAGCACCGAAATTGAAGCAGTAATTAAAAATCTACCCACAAAAAAAAGTCCCGGACCAGATGGGTTCACACCTGAATTCTACCAAGCCTACAAAGAAGAACTGGTGCCTATACTGCAGAAATTATTTGAAAATATCCATAAGGATGGAATCCTCCCAAACTCATTCTACGAAGCCAATATCACCTTGATACCAAAGCCAGGAAAGGACACAACAAAAAAGAAAACTACAGACCAATATCCCTTATGAATATAGATGCAAAAATTCTCAATAAAATTCTTGCAAACAGAATTCAAATGTACATCAAAAAAATAATCTATCATGATCAGGTGGGCTTCATTCCCGAGATGCAGGGATGGTTCAGCATACGCAAATCTATAAATGTAATTCACTATATAAATAAAAGCAAGAACAAAGATTATATGATCCTTTCAATAGATGCAGAAAAGGCTTTTGACAAAATCCAACACCCTTTTATGATAAGAACTCTTAACAATATAGGCATAGATGGCTCATTCCTAGAAACTATTAAAGCCATATACGATAAACCCACAGCCAATATCATACTGAATGGGGAAAAATTGAAGGCATTCCCCCTTAAAACTGGCACCAGACAAGGGTGTCCACTATCTCCACTTCTTTTCAACATAGTGCTGGAAGTCCTGGCCACAGCAATTAGACAAGACAGAGGAATCAGGGGCGTCCAGATAGGGGCAGAAGAGGTCAAACTTTCACTATTCGCAGATGATATGATATTATACATAGAAAACCCCAAGGATTCAACCAAGAGATTACTGGAATTGATAAATGAATTCAGCAAAGTCTCAGGATACAAAATTAATACACACAAATCCATAGCCTTCATATATGCTAATAACAATCAAGCCGAGAAACAAATTAAAGATGCTATACCTTTTGCAATAGCAACAAAGAAAATTAAATATTTAGGAATATATCTAACTAAGGAGGTCAAAGACCTATATAGAGAGAATTATGAAACACTGAGAAAGGAAATTGCAGAGGAGGTAAATAGATGGAAAGCCTTACCATGCTCTTGGATAGGCAGAGTCAACATAGTAAAAATGGCTTTGCTACCTAAATTAATTTACAGAATCAATGCAATCCCTATCAAAATACCAACATCATTTTTTGCCGATCTAGAAAAAATAATTCTACGCTTCGTGTGGAACCAGAGAAGACCCCGTCTAGCCAAAGCAATCTTAAGCAAAAAGAACAAATTGGGAGGCATCTGTCTACCAGACTTCAAACTATACTACAAGGCTATAGTCACCAAAACTGCATGGTATTGGCACAAGAACAGACACGTAGACCAATGGAACAGGACTGAGAACCCAAATATAAAACCAACCTCATACAGTCACCTGATCTTTGACAAATTCCAGAAAAACGTACACTGGGGAAAAGATTCCCTATTCAACAAATGGTGCTGGGAAAATTGGATGGCCATATGTAGAAGACTGAAAGTGGACCCACACCTCTCACCTCTCACAAAAATCAATTCATAATGGATAACAGATCTAAACCTAAGACATGAAACCAGAAGAATTCTCGAAGAAAACGTTGGAAAAACTCTTATGGACATTGGCCTAGGCAAAGAATTTATGAAGAAGACCCCCAAAGCAATCACAGCAGCAACAAAAATAAATACATGGGACCTGATCAAATTGAAAAGCTTCTGCACAGCCAAGGAAACTATCACTAGAGTGAACAGACAACCTACAGAATGGGAAAATATTTGCATGCTACACCTCTGATAAAGGGCTGATAACCAGAATCTATACAGAACTTAGGAAAATCAACAAGAAAAAATCAAACAACCCTATTAAAAAATGGGCAAAGAACATGAACAGAAACATTTCCAAAGAAGACAGAATGATGGCCAGCAAACATATAAAAAAGTGCTCAACTTCTCTAATCATCAGGGAAATGCAAATCAAAACCACAATGAGATATCACTTAACTCCAGTGAGATTGGCTCATATCAAAAAATCCCCAAATAACAAATGTTGGCGGGGATGTGGACAGGTAGGAACACTCATACACTGCTGGTGGGACTGCAAATTAGGACAACCTCTATGGAAAAGAATATGGAGATACCTCAAAGAATTAAAAGTAGAATTACCATTTGACCCAGCAATCCCACCACTGGGTATTTATCCAAAAGAAAAAAAGACATTTTATAATAAAGACATCTGCTCTCGAATGTTCATAGCAGCACAATTCACAATTGCAAAGTTGTGGAAACAACCCAGGTGCCCATCAATACACGAGTGGATCAATAAAATGTGGTATATGTATACCATGGAGTATTACTCAGCAATAAGGAACAACAGTGAATTATTAACACATCTGGTATTATCCTGGTTGGAGCTAGAACCCATTCTTCGAAGCGAAGTGTCACAGGATTGGAAAAACAAGCATCACTGGTACTCACCATCAAACTGGTACTAACTGATGAACACTTACATCACACAGGGCAATAACATTCATCAGAGGGCGGGCGGGCGGGAGGGGGGTGGAAGGGATGGGAAAAACTCTCACTGAATGGATGTGGGGAACACAGTTTGGGAGATGACCACGATTGTGGCTCTGACACGGGCAGAACAGGGGCAATGTGAATGGCCAAAGTGTTGTACCCCCATGATATTCTGAAATTTAAAAAATAAATTAAAAAAAAAAACACTTGTGTAAACACATGCCCACACTTCCTCTATAAATACATAACTTTTCCTACTGAAAAAAAAAAAATAGGGAAATCAGGCAGGGGAAACAATAAGAGGAAAATGAAGAATTCTCAACTCTATTTAGTTTCCAACACCAATGGGATATTCAAGTTTCAGGACAGTGATTTTTTGTTACTATCTAATAGCAACACAATCTTGCATGTGCATGGGACTTAATCTCCAAACATATTTTATACTCATGTTCTCACTTAATCCTCATAACACCCCTCTAGGATACTGTTACTCCATTTTAAGAGAGAAGAGGAAACATGGTTCAGAGAAGTGAAATGGCTTGCCCAAAGTCCTACAGCTAGTCCACGCCTTCTGTTTCCAATCAGAAGCTATTGCCATTATGCCATACCTGCTTCTCTGTGCAAGATTACAGCCTCTCTTTAGTTCAGCCTAGCACACGTTTTTATTTCTGTGTCCCTCTAGAAGTCACCACTATTTTCAATGCAGCAAATACCCGCAGAAACTGGGTCATTTTTGGCCACAGCCCACAAAATTAAAAAGGGGGGTTACAGATATCCAATTCTAAAATACCTTTAATTGGTCATATCTTAAAGTAGGAGTCTGAACCCCAGGAGGACAAGATGCTGCAGTGAATTTATGGTGCTAAAAAAAAAAAAAAAAAAAAAAAAAAAGAATTTTTACATCAATATTCATCAGGAATATTGGTCTGTGGCATTCTTTTCTTGTAATGTGTTTCTCTGGCTTTAGTATCAGAGTAATGCTGGCCTTATATAATGAACTTGGAAGTGTTTCCTCCTCTTCAGTGTTTTTGGAAGACTTTCAGAAGGACTGGTATTGATTTTTTCTTAAACATTTGGCAGAGGTCACCAGTAACTGTGTCAGGTCCATGGCTTTTCTTTGTTATATTTGGTGTTATTGACTCAATCTTCTTACTAGTTATGAGTCCATTCAGATTTTCTATTTCTTTAATTCAGCATTTTCAGGTTTTGTGTTGCTAACAATTTGTCCATTTCATCTAGATTACGCAACTTGTTGGTACACAATTTTTCAGAGTACTCTCTTATAAACGTTTTATTTCTATAGACCCAGTAGTAATTCCTTCACTTTCATACCTGACTTTAAAATTTTATTTTTTAAATTTCAGAATATTATGGGGGTACAACACTTTGGCTATATATATTGCCCATGCACTGCCCGTGTCAGAGCTACAATCGTGGACATCACCCAAACTGTGCTCCCCGCATCCATTTAGTAGGAGTTTTCCCATCCTCTCCACCCCCTTCCCGCCTGCCCGCCCCCAGATGAATATTATTGCCCTGTGTGATGTAAGTGTTGATCAGTTAGTACCAATTTGATGGTGAGTACCAGTGGAGCTTAGTTTTCCATTCTTGTGACACTTCGCTTTGAAGAATGGGCTCTAGCTCCAACCTAGATAATACCAGATGTGTTAATTCACCATTGTTTTTTATGGCTGAGTAATACTCCATGGTATACATATACCACATTTTATTAATCTACTCGTGTATTGATGGGCATCTGGGTTGTTTCCACATCTTTGTAATTGTGAATTGTGCTGCTATAAACATTCACATGCACATGTCTTTATTAAAGAATGTCGTTTTTTCCTTTGGGTAAATAACCAGTAGTGGGATTGCTGGATCAAATGGTAATTCTACTTTTAATTCTTTGAGGTATCTCCATATTACTTTCCATAGAGGTTGTACTAATTTGCAGTCCCACCAGAAGTGTATGAGTGTTCCTACCTGTCCGCATCCCTGTCAACATTTGTTGCTTGGGGATTTTTTGATATGACCCAATCTCACTGGAGTTAAGTGATATCTCATGGTGGTTTTGATTTGCATTTCCCTGATGATTAGTGAAGTTGTGCAATTTTTTATGTTTGTTGGCCATTATTCTGTCTT
Organism: Daubentonia madagascariensis; assembly: GCA_023783475.1. Lineage (NCBI taxonomy): Eukaryota > Metazoa > Chordata > Mammalia > Primates > Daubentoniidae > Daubentonia > Daubentonia madagascariensis. Next base: position 25,669,758 of record JAKFHU010002080.1, on the reverse strand, counting down.
CTTTTGAAAAGTTTCTCTTCACGTCCTTTGCCCATTTTTTTTTATGGGTTTGCTTGACAGTTTCTTGTTGATTTTCCTAAGTTCTGTATAGATTCTGGTTATCAGCCCTTTATCAGATGTGTAGCATGCAAATATTTTCTCCCATTCTGTAGGTTGTCTGTTCACCCAAGTGATAGTTTCCTTGGTTGTGCAGAAGCTTTTTAATTTGATCAGGTTCCATTCACTTATTTTTGTTGCTGCTGTGATTGCTTTGGGGGTCTTCTTCAAAAATTCTTTGCCTAGGCCAATGTCCATAAGAGTTTTTCCAATGTTTTCTTCTAAAATTCTTATGGTTTCACACCTTAGGTTTAAATCTGTTATTAACCGTGAGTTGATTTTTGTGAGAGGTGAGAGGTGTGGATCTAGTTCCAGTCTTCTGCATGTGGCCATCCAGTTTTCCCAGCACCATTTATTGAATAGGGAATCTTTTCCCCATTGTATGTTTTTCTGGAATTTTTGAAAGATTAGGTGACCGTATGAGGTTGGCTTCATATTTGGGTTCTCAGTCCTGTTCCATTGGTCTACGTCTCTGTTCTTGTGCCAGTACCATGCTATTTTGGTTACTGCAGCCTTGCAGTATAGTTTGAAGTCTGGTAGATAGATCCCTCCCAATTTGTTCTTTTTGCTTAGGATTGCTTTGGCTAGACGGGGTCTTCTCTGGTTCCACACAAAGCATAGAATTATTTTTTCTAGATCAGCAAAAAATTATGATGTTGGTATTTTGATAGGGACTGCATTGATTCTATAAATCACTTTAGGTAGCAAAGCCATTTTTACAATGTTGATTCTGCCTATCCAAGAGCATGGTAGGGTTGTCCATCTGTTTACATCCTCTGCAATTTCTTTTTCGTAATTCTCTCTATATAGGTCTTTGACCTCCAGTTAGATATGTTCCTCAATATTTAATTTTCTTTGGTGCTATTGTGGAAGGTATTGCATCTTCAATTTGTTTCTCGGCTTGATTGTTATTAGCATATATGAAGGCTATGGCTTTGTGTGCATTAATTTTGTATCCTGAGACTTTGCTGAATTCATTTCTCAATTCCATTAATCTCTTGGTTGAATCTTTGGGGTTTTCTACATATAATATCATATCTTCTGCAAATAGTGAAAGTTTGACTTCTTCTGATCCCATCTAGATGCCCCCGATTCCTCTGGCTTGTCTGATTGCTCTGGCCAGGACTTCCAGCACTATGTTGAATAGAAGTAGAGATAGTGGGCAAACTTGTCTGGTTCCAGTTTTAAGGGGGAATGCTTTCAATTTTTCACCATTCAGTATGGTATTGGCTGTGGGTTTGTCATATATGGCTTTATTAGTTTTGAGGTATAAGCCATCTATTCCTACATTGTTAAGAGTTCTTATCATAAAAGGATGCTGGATTTTGTCAAAAGCCTTTTCTGCTATTGAAAGGATCATATAGTCTTTGTTCTTGCTTTTATTTACGTGGTGAATTACATTTATAGATTTGTGTATGTTGAACCATCCCTGCATCTCAGGAATTAAGCCCACATGATTGTGATGAATTATTTTTTTGATGTACATTCGAATTCGGTTTGCAAGGATTTTATTGAGAATTTTTGCATCTATATTCATAAGGAATATTGGCCTGTAGTTTTCTTTTCTTATTGTGTTCTTTCCTGGCTTTGGTATCAAGGTGATATTGGCTTCGTAGAATGAACTTGGGAGGATTCCATCCTTCTGGATGTTTTCAAATAATTTCTGCAGTATAGGCACCAGGTCTTTGTTGTAGGCTTGGTAGAATTCAGGTGTGAGCCCATCTGGTCCATGACTTTTTTTTGTTGGAAAATTTTTTATTACCGTTACAATTTCGGTGCTTGATATTGGTCTGTTTAGAAATTCTGTTTCTTCCTGGTTGAGCCTAGGGAGGTGGTATGTTTCTAAGAATTTGTCCATTTCCTCCACTTTTTCATGTTTTTGGGCATAGATATTTTTGTAGTATTCAAAGATGATGTTTTGTATTTCCATGATATCAGTTGTGACGTCGCCTTTTTCATTTCTAATTGAGCTCATTAGAGTCCTTTCCTTTCTTCTTGTGGTCAACCTGGAAAGTGTGCTCTCTACTTTGTTTATCTTTTCAAAAAGCCAACTTTTCGTTTTATTAATCTTCTGTATTGTTCTTTTGTTCTCAATTTCATTTAATTCTGCTCTGATCTTGGTTATTTGTTTTCTTCTGCTGGCTTTAGGATTGCTTTGCTCTTCCCTTTCCATTTCCTTAAGATGATTCATTAGTTTACTGATTTGTGACCTTTCTGTCTTTTGGATGTGGGCATTTAAGATGATAAGTTTTCCTCTCAGGACTGCTTTTGCTATATCCCACAGATTTTGATAACTTGTGTTCCCATTGTCATTTGGTTCGAAGAATCTTTTGATTTCCATTTGAATCTCTTCCTTGACCCAATAGTCCTTCAGCAACAGATTGTTTAGTTTCCATGTTTTTGGATGAAGATGTGAGTTTCTGTTGGAATTGATTTCTAATTTTAATCTGCTGTGGTCTGAAAAGATACTTGGTATGATTTCTATTTTTTTGAATTTGTTTAGATATGTTTTGTGGCCTAGGATGTGGTCAATTTTAGAGAAAGTTCCATGAGCTGATGAGAAGAATGTATATTCAGTATTATTTGGATAGAGTGTTCTGTAGTTATCTGTTAGGCCCAAATGTTCTAGAGTCCTGTTTAGGTCTTTTGTTTCTTTGTTTATTTTCTGTTTGGAGGATCTGTCCAGTTCCGTCAGTGGGGTGTTGAAGTCCCCTGCTATTATGGCATTGCTATTTATTATGTTGTATAGATCAAGCAGTATTTGCTTTCTGTACCTGGGCGCTCAGGTGTTGGGTGCATAAATGTTTAGGACTGTTAAATCCTCTTGTAAGATTTTTCCCTCCACCACTATATAGTGTCCATTTTTGTCCTTCTTTACTTTTGTTGCTTTAAAGTTTATATCATCTAAAATAAGGATGGCTACTCCAGATTTCTTTTGGTTTCCATTAGCCTGGAAAATTGTATTCCATCCTTTCACCTTGAGTGTGAATGTGTCTTTGTGTGTAAGGTGTGTTTCCTGGAGACAACAGATACTTGGTTTGTATTTTTTAATCCATTCAGCCAGCCTATGTCTCTTCAATGGGCAATTGAAGCCATTCATATTTATTGAGAGAATTGCTATTTGGGGTAAATTTCTGATTATTGTATTGGGTGGTGTCTTTTGTTTTCCCTCTTGAGTCATTGTGGAATCTGGGTTCCAGAGTTTTAGCTTTTACATAGTTTTACATTGGTGGGTGTCTGTTGTGTTGGTTAGTGTACAATGCAGGTCTAAGCATTTTTTGCAAGGCCAGTCTGGACTTCACAAATTCTATCAGTGATTGCTTGTCTGGAAAGGTCTTTATTTCTCCCTCATATAAGAAGCTTAGTTTGGCAGGATACAGAATTCTGGATTGGCCTTTGTTTTGTTTTAGGAGACTGATGATGGTTCCCCATTCCCTTTGGCTTGTAAGGTTTCAGCTGAGAAATCTGTAGTTAATCTGATCGGTTCCCCTTTGTAAGTTACCTGCTCTTTTCATTGTACAGCTCTGAGGAGTGCCTCTTTTATGTTTACTTTGGTCAGTCTAATAATTATGTGGCATGGTGAATGCCTTTTCACATTGAGTCTCCCAGGAGTCCTTTGTGCTTCTTGTACTTGCATATTGAGATTTCTGGCTAGGCCATGGAAAATTTCCTCTATTATTCCTTCAAATAGATTTTCCAGTCCATGTGAATTTTCTTCCTCTCCCTCAGGGATGCCTATGATCCTTATGTTTGGCCTCTTTACATAATCCCACATTTCTTGTACACTTTGTTCATGCCTCTTGTTTTTATGTTCTTTCTCTTCCACTGATTTATTTAGCGCATAGGATTTGTCTTCCAGCTCTGAAATTCTTTCCTCTGCAGGGTCCAGCCTATTCTTAAGCCTTTCCACTGTGTTTTGTAGATCCTTGAATGCTTCTTTTGTTTCTAGAATTTCTATTTGATTTTTCCATAACACTTCTGTTTCTTTGGAGAATTTTTCATTCATTTCTTGCATTTTTCTTGTGGTTTCTTTGTGCTGGGATTCAATTTTCTCTTGAATTTCATTGAGCTTTCTTATAATCCATAAATGAAATTCCTCTTCTGTCATTCTACCCATTTCATTTGAGTTGGTATCCATTGCTGAGGAACTGATGATTTCTTTTGGGGGTGACTTTTCACTCTGATTTCTCATGTTCCCTGAGTTCTTTCACTGGTTTTTTCTCATTTGGCCTCTTGGTTGACTGCTGGGGATGTTAGGGCTAGCTTATGCCCTGTCTCCAAGCCCTCAAGGTTCATTCCTTGGCAGAGCCAGGGAGAGAAGTAGTGGCCTGTATTGCCTTAGGTGTATTTTAGCAAGTTTGGTGGATCTTGGGTTATCTCTGACCTGTTTTCTTCTCCTCTTCCTGGTGGAGTGTAGTGAGATTTTCCTCCCAGCTTGAGCTCTAAGCTGGTGAATTGTACTGGAGTGTATGAATCCACAGTTTCCTAATAGGTAGGTATTCTGTTTTGTCCGTGGCAGACTCTGATCCCCCAGTTGGGGTATGCAAAAGCCCCGAGCTATGGAAGGGACCTTGTAGCTCCTAGGGGTTACTTTCACCCTGCTCCTCCTAGGTGCGGGTAGAAACACAATTTCTTTTGTTTGCAGCATGAGAGCTGGATTGGAAAAATTGTATACAGCTCAGAGGTTGCTTATCTAGCTGCGTGTGTCTGTCCTTCTGATGTGCATCTCCCCATGACACTGGTTGATGGGGGATCTCCAATTGTGCACCCCTTTTCTACCACTAGACCCCTAGGTGAGGCGGGTGGGCGTCTCTATCCCTAGCAGTCTCTGCCAGGGGGATGGTCCCACGGGCGCGGGGGGGTGGAATAGTGGCCACTGGAAGCGCTCTTGGATGGCGTGAAATTCCCTAATGAAGTGGGCAGGGTTATGGGGATCTGCTCTAGTTCAGCCTGTGGCTTTTGAGGTATTCTGTTGTCATGAGAACCAGCAGTTATACAAATGAGTCACTATAACAGCAATCTTCAAAATGACCGATCTCTGGGGTACAGGAGGGCTGAGACATGAAGAGCGGGCACTAGGACCAGCACGTAACAGACTTGTTGGAGGCCAGAGTCGGGATAGTAGGACCAGCTGGACGAGCTACAAACTGTTTCCAATACACAAAGGTCCTGCCACTACAGTTCCGGGATCTCATCCCACCTGGAACCCACAGATGTAGCTGTCCCTGGCCACCAAGGGCAAAGCCTGTGTCGCCCCAGCGGAAGAGCCCCTTGGCCGGGGCGGGGCAGAGCTAGAGACCCGGCTCACAGCTCTGGGCGGGAGACTTTAAAGATGGCTGCCGCTGCCAGCCTGGCACATGGCAGGGCTTCAATTGCACTTGGGAATGCAGCTTTTCTCAACCAGCCTGTGGCCTGTGGAGGCAATTGCCAGCAACCCCTAAGGGCATGTCCTGCTCTCCGTTAAACTCCTGGGCCCAGTCCCGCTGACTTCCAGTGGCGCGGTGCCGGCCTGCGGGTTCCTGTGCACTGTCCTGGGAAGCTGTATCTCCGCCCAGTCCCTACCCGGCCCTGAGCGGTCCCTGTATATTGCAGCTGAGAGTTTTGTTTGGCTCTCACAATTGCTTCCTCTCCACAGAGCCTGTTGTCTCCAGGGACACCTTTGCCCCAACTCTGAGCTTGTGCCTGACTGAGTGGATGTAGAGGTGGGGGTCAGGTCGCGCTGCGCTGACCTGGTGAGCGCATCCTTCCTGCGCTCTGGTCTCTATTGTACTCTGTGGGCTCTATTGTACTCCGTGCGCTCTCTGATCTTTGTGAAAATTTTGTACCTGTTTTCTTGGGCTGGGCATTCCATGTTGTTTTTCTGTCATTCACAATGCTGTTTTCAGAGAGAGCGGTCCACATGCGCAGCCAGCCGATGGTGTTTTTTACCTCCTTCCCTGGGAGCAGTGAGGTGGGAGGACTCTATCAGATCGCCATTTTTCCAGTTTTTACCCCCTAAATCCATTGTCCTGACTTTATTAATTTGAGTATTCTGTCTTTTACTTAGTCAATCTAGTTACAGATTGAAATTGAAAATTTTGTTGTTTTAAGAATTAACTTTTGGTTTCCTAGATTTTTCTCTGTTGTTTTCTATTCTTCATCTCATTTATCTCTGTGCTAATTATTATTTTCTTTCTGCTAACTGTGGATTTAGTCATTCCATTTGTATTTTCCTGGGTAGTAAATTTAGGTTTTTGTTTTGAGATTTTTTTTTCTTTTTTAATGTGTTTACAGCTATAAATTTTCCCCTTAGTATTGCTTTTCATGCATCCCACAAGTTTAATATGTTGTATTTTTACTTTCACTCACCTCAAAGTATTTCCTAATTTGTCCTGTGACTTATTATTTGACCCTATTGTTGCTTAAGCATGTGTTATTTAATTTCCACAAATTTGTGATTTTTCCAGTTTTTTAAATTTTATTGATTTCTAATTTCATCCCATTGGGGTGGAAGGGATACTCTGTATCTTTTTAAAACCACTGACTTAATTTGTGGCCCAACATATGGTCTATTCTGGGAAATGTCTCATGTGCACTTGAGAAGAATTTGTGTTATATAATTGTTGGTTAGACTATTCTTTATATATCTATTATTTATAGTTGATTTATTGTATTATTAAAGCCCTCTATTTTTTAAATATTTATCTTCTCTCTGGTTGTCCTTTCCATTATTGAGAGTGTGGTACTGAATTCTCAGAATATCATTGTAAAACTGTGGATTTCTCCCTTCTATTCTGTCATTTTTTTTTTTTTTGCTTCAGATATTTTGATGGTCTGTTGTTATGTGCATAAACATTTATAATCATTATACCTTCTTTTTGCATTGAACCTTCTATTAATATATAATGCACATTTTTCCCTTGTGAATTTTTTGATTTAAAGTCTATTTAGTCTGCTGTTGATACTGTCATGTCTATTCTCTTTTGGTTACTATTTGCATGGAATGTCTTTTTATATTGTCTACTTTCAACCTATTTGTGTCCTTTGAATCTAAAATGAGTGGACAGCATATAACTGGAGCATTTTGTAAAATTTATTCTGGCAATATCTCTTTTGATTGGAAAACTGGATTCATTTATATTTAAATAATTACTGATAAGGAGGGCCTCATTTTGATCATTTTGTCAATTGTTTTCTATATGCCCTATCTGGTTTTTCTGTATTTCATTTCTTGCATAACTGCCTTCTTTTGCATTTAGTTGATTTTTTTTTGTAGTGAAACTTTTAAATTCCCTTCACATTTCCTTTTGTGTATATGCTATAGCTACTTTCTTTGTGGTTACCATGGGGATCACATTTAACACCCTAAAGTTATAATAGTCTAATTTGAATTTATATCAGCTTAATCTCAATAGTACACAGAAACTTTGCTTCTATATAGCTACTTCCCCACATCTCAGTTATTGATGCCATAAAATTACTCCTAGTGATTTTTGTGCATTAGTCTATTAAATCATGTAGAAAACCAACACTGGAATTAGAAACCTAGGTTTCAATAATACTTGCTTTTATAATTGTCCATGTATTTACCTCTACCAGAAATCTTTATTCCTTCATACAGCTTTCAGTTACTGTCTCAGTCCTTTTATTTCAACCTGAAGAACTCCCTTTAGCATTTCTTGCAGGGAAGGTCTAGTTGTAATGAATTCCCTCACCTTCTGTTTATTTAGGAATGTAATAATTTCTCCATCAATTTTAAAAGACAGTTTTTGCCAGATACAGGGTTTTTGTCTTTTGAGGGTTATTTTTTCCATCATGACTTTGAATATATCAACCACTACCTTCTGGCTTCCAAGATTTCTAATGAAATATCTGCTGATAATCCTATTGTAGATGCCTACAATGTAAGGGATCTTGCTGCTTTCAAGATTCTGTCTTTGCTTTTGACTCTTGACAGTTTGATTATACTGAGTTTTGGTGTGGATCTCTTTGAATTTATCCTACTTGGAGTTTGTTGAGCTTATTCAATGTTTATATATTTTTTATCACATTTGGGATGGATGTTTTCAACCATTATTCCTTCAAATAATCTCTTTACTTCTTTTTCTCTTTCTCTTTTCCTTCTAGGATTCTCAAAATATATATGTTGGTTCTCTTTACAGTGTCCCATAGTCTCTTATACTGCTGACTTCTTCATTATTTTTTCTTTTTTTTGAAAACTTGGTAATTTTAATTTTCTATATTCAAGTTCACTGAGTCTTCCTTCCACCTACTCTGTTTTTGAGATCCTCTAGAGAATTTTTTATTTCAGTTATTATACTTTTAAGCTCTATTATTGGGGAGCAGGTCCTTTTCACATTTTCTATCTTTTTATTCATATTTTTATTTTGTCTATTTATCATTTTCTTAAATTTGTTCATATCTCCTTTTAGTTCTTGGGTATGTCTAATGCAATTGTTTTAAAGTCTTTGTCTAGTGAGTCTTCCATCTGGTATTTCTCAGGAATGATTTCTTTTTTATTTTTCTTTAAATGGGCCTACTTTAATGTGTCTTTGTATGACTTATAATTTTTTTGTTGAAAACTGGATATTTGACTCTTTTAATGTAGTAACTTTAGATATCAGAGAATCCCCCTTCCCTAGGTCTTTTTGGCTGTTGTTGTTTGATTGTTGTAGGGTTTCTCTATGCCAAGCTGCATGTGTAAACTTAAGGTTTTCTCAGGTCTTTTTTCAGCCTGTGCCTTTTCCTAGGCATGTGAGGTGAATTTCTAAATTCATCTTTATCTGTGATTGCTTTTGAATGTCCTAGTCCTTAGTTGGCTGTCTCCCAAAAGTATAAAAGAGAAAAATGAAGGGAGAAAATTATGCCAGAACATTACATCTCCTGTAAGTCACTTCAGAAGGGAAGAGGCTTATAACATTGTTGGTAAAGGTTGCAACAGTGGCTGCCTGCACTCTGTGTTTGCACTTCTGTGATCAGAAACATCAATCAGTAATCAGAAAACAGAGCTCCAATATTTGGAGGACTGGATCTCTATTCTCCAATCTGGCTAACACAAGCTACCTGTAAGCTCTTCTACAGACTTACATGAATAGCCATCTCCTATAAAATTATAGAGTGGATGATAGCTGCTCCTGCCTTAAGAGCTAAAATTGACTGAAATTAACTGCAATTTATAATCCAATCCTTCTCCTAGAATTTGCAAGCCTTCAATAGACTTCAGGGTTTTAAAATAGTTAAATCAGACAGGTGCTGCCATTACAATTGTTTTCTAGGTAGGGAATCAAATTCCTGGTGCTTCCTACACCACCATCTTCCCTGACATCACTCTGTAGAGAATATTTTCTTAACAACTACACTATAATCTCTCATGAGTTTGCTTTGTTTCCTCTTCTGAACAAAATTTGCCAATTGGCTTCTTTATAATTGGATATCTGAGATATGTGGCATAAAGAAATAATTGCCTGGACTTTTCAGAATGAATCACACCAGCAAGGACTCTATGGCCAACTCAAAAGGCTCAAGCTTCTCTGTTAGTCTAAGACAAACTTCAATTTCCCAGCCTCTGCTCACACTTGCTCTACTCCCTTGCCATGGTCATTTTTTTCACTTAGAGTTAAAATAGGTCTCACTATTTAAATGATTGAGAAAGCTAACTTTGTATTCTCATTTTCCCTGAAATTCTATTCACAATACTCATTGCCCTTTCACTGTCACAAAAGAGTCATGGGAAAGGGGATATTTTCCCCAAAAGCCAAAAATTTTTAAGTATAATTTTGTTGATTATATCTCCTTAATTAGTTCACCTGTTCTCCTCTGCACCATGACAACTGCTAGTGCTATCCTAAGTGAGTCTTCTTTATCTCTCTTCTAAATTATATTATTTATTTGCTAACTGCTTTCCTGTCCCCACTTTCTACCTCTCTAACTGGTCTTCTATGTTGGCACAGTGTGACCTCTCAAAGACGCATATCTAATCATGTCATTACTCTGCTTAAAACCTATGTTCACATGGTGTGAATTTGGTCAGCATGATTTGAAAGCAGCATGACTCTCCATCACTACAGAATATATGATATATATAGGATAATATATATATTGGTGATATGTGGAGAGATACAGCCTACTGAAGATTATTTTCCTGTGGTTAGAAACATGGAAACTGAGGTATAGGCAATGGTGATGGCAGATTTAAAAAACTATGTTGAAAGAGAAGATTAAAAAAGAGAACAAGACAAAAAGCAAAATACCATACATGTATATATGTGTGTGTGTGTATATATATATATATGTATATATCTCACATACTCAATAATAATAATACCTATGTAGCATTCTTGGAAAAATGTTTAACTTAATTATAATCATGAGGAAACAATTATTAACAGAAAAATTAATTCAGCCTTCTTTCTAGAAGACAAGTGGCTTATGTCTTCAAAAATTAATATCATGAAAAACAAAACAGAGCCAAAAGCTGAGGACAGTTCTAGAACATAGGCAGCTAGATAAAGAGGATTCAGTGTATGAGCTTTATGAGATTCTGGATCAGAGAACACACACACACACACACATACACACATACACACAGCTATAAAAGTCATTGTGGTATAATTAGGGAAATTAAAATACGGCCATATACTAGTCAGTAAAATTGCATTAATATTATATCTCTAGGTGTGATAATGCTCTGGGAAGGAGTTAAAAGTGGTACCTGAATGTGAAGCGGAAAAATAAAAGAGAAGGCATCTTGATTTGACAAGCATGATTATACTAATACCTTGAACCTCAAATTCAGCTGGAAAACATAGAAACAGATATCAAAAACTCCTGTAACCTCCAAGATAAAATGTAATTCCCTTAATATTTCCCATGAGTCTTGCAAGATCTGGTACTTGTCTACTGCTCCTGCCAAGCTCCCTTATTTTCTCCCTTATTTTCTTCCCACATGGATACCATGCAAAATCACAATGATTCTTGCAGACTGCTATACTCCTTCATGTTTCTGCTGCTTTGTTCATGCTGATTTCTTTGCCAAAAATGTTCTTCCCCTTTTATTATCTAGCAAAAACCTACTCCTTTTTTTCAAATGAAAGGATTTATTAAACTCCCTACCCCACTCTTCTGTCATTTCTTTGAACTTTCTCTCTACTTCTCTCTCCCTTTCCCTCTTCCTCTTGCTCTTCCTCTCCCTTTCCCTCCCCCTCCCCTTTTCTCCTTAATTCTCTCACTATATATTGAAATCCTCTTAATGTGGAGGCAATATTTTATTCATATTTGTTTTCACAAAACTGAGAATAATGACTGATATGTGAATTATCTTAGTCTGTTTGCTAATTTTGTGTTGCTATAAGAGACTACTTTAGGCTGAGTAACTTACAAAAGAAACAAATTTATTTCTCACAGTTCTGGAGGCTGGGAAGTCCAATGTCAAGATGCCAGCACCTAGCAAGGGCCTTCTTGCTGCATCATCCCAAGGTGAAAAATGAAAGGGGAAGAGAGTACAAGGGACTGTAAAAGAATAAGAGATCTGACTCAGCCTGAAGCCCATTCATACTCAACTTCAATTCATTTATGTGGCATAATTACCTCTCAAAGTTCCCACATCTTAACATTGTGGCATTGGGATTGCAAGTTTTGCATGTGTTTCCAACACATGCATACTGAGGGACACTTTCAAACCATATCATGTATGTTCAATAAATATTTGTTAAATGTATTGAAGAAAGAAGAGCACTGTGGTCTCTTACATTGTCAGGTTGATGACCAGAAGGTGAATTGTTTGGCAAGGTCAACAAGTGAAGAAGTGAGTCAGCACTAGGTAAATCCTAGAACAGAGCTCTCTGATATAGCACATTATATAATCATGCTATCTTCATTGACTTGCAAACATTTATTGACTGCCCACAATATGCCTGAAATTGTTCATGGTTTTGGGGAAATAAATGAGTAAGACACAATTCCTATGCTCAAGTGTCTTAGAATCTAGTGGAATCAATAAAACATATTATATATTTTTAATATTATAAATAATATCTTGAAGTAAAAATGAAAATATTTAAGGTTTATAAAAGAGATTAGCCCAAATTTAGTGTAAAGAAAAGTTTGAGAGAAAACGTTTGCATATATCTTAAAATATGCATGGAATTTAGTTAGGTAGGAAGAGGGGAAGAAAAGTAGGAATAGTTAAAGGGAATACCTCAGAGTTCAGATAAATTGTGGTATAATATAGGTAAAGAAGGAGAGGGAGTGAATACCTCTAATCTTTTCTCTCCTACTCCATTCCCACAGCCGTCATTGCCTTAGGTCAGGATCTTATTATGTCTCGTCTGGTATACTGGTTGCTGTGCCTCCATATTACCTCCATTTCCCATCCTCAGCACCCTTCAACTCATTTTCTACTCTCTAAAGCAAAAATCAGATTCATTGGTATTTTGCTTAAGATACTTCAAAGAACCAATTTTCCCTGCAGGCTAAAATTCATGCACCTTTCCTTATTTTTGAAACTTCCCCATGTATTCTCTGCTGCCTGCTGTCTGGTTTCAGCCCTTGCTTATTTCCAACTTGTACTCAATGTGCCAATTGCACCGAGCTCTTGAATTTACCTGAACATCCTAAACTCACCCTTCCATATCTTAGCACATATTGCTTTCATAGACTGGCATGCTTTCCGTATACTCTACCTTTTTTTGCCTGGCTATTATAATTTTTTAAAACAAATATTTACTGAACACATACTATGTGCTAGGTATAGTACTATATGTAGAGGTATAACTGGAAAAAAAATACCTGTAGCTCCTGTCCTTGTAGAGCTAATGTCCACTGTCCTTCCCAGATATGTTCTTGTCCCTCACACTAAGATTAGTTGGCCCTTCTTTTTGCCCTCAGTAGCAGCCCATATATAAAAAGTTTCTTGTTTTTTTGCATTATATATGCCACATTATAATTTTCCATTTATTTTTTCTACTACTGATAGTATTTTGTGATAGCCTTGAAGACAAGAATTTTATCTTTTTTTAATCTGTTTTCCAAGTGTCTTGAACAGTGAAAAAAAATTTTGAAGTGAATGAATAAACAATTTCCAGATTAATTTCTAGATTCATTTACATTTAAGAGTTACTTACTGAAATACTATATGTAATTCAACACTTATTGCAATTGAGGATATGAAACATAAAAAGTTCCATGTGCATGGAACTTACATTTGACTGGAAACACCTTGAATTATCTTTGCTAAAATAAATCAGGTAAGGTCAGTCACCTGCTCAATATCTATCCCCTATTCTTCCACCTTACTAACAGATATCTGTGTTTTGAGAGTAGCAATTTACTCATGTTTAAAACTACTTTGCTATTTCCATTGAAGATTGGGGTGAGCAATGTTATTTAAAAGGATTTTGTTGAGTGAAGCCTCCAAAAAGGCTTTTTAAAGAGACTGACTCTTTTAACCCATGTTACCATTTACATTCACTCTTTCCTCTTCTTTCTCCTAGGGAATCAAATATGATGACTGGAACTGCAGCCACCATTTTGCTTCCATGAGGATAGACACCACACTGTAAGAGTGGTGGAGCAGGAAGACGGAAGGAGACTAAGGCATTGACAACATCGTGGAACCCCTGTTCTTTCCGCAGACTGCCTGCCTCCTGCCTCCAGACTTAAGAGACAAGGAAATATCTTCTCATCTTGTTTAAGACACTGTTCTTCAGGTCATAGAAGTTAAATTTAATTACTAACAAATAGAGTAGACAATCGGGAGCTAGTAAAATATCTGAGAAGAAATGACAGAGGGACCAGATTGGAGACTAGAATGATAGTTTGAGTAAAACAAAACTTGATTGTCTGAGAGTAGAAGGTAAAGACGAAAGCATGCAGGAAGGCTGTTTCAGATTGTATCTGAGGAAGAGGCCAAGGGAGAAATCAAAGTTAAGATCACGGATGGCGCTAAAGAGGTTAAGAGAAAGTTGGAAACATTGTCAGACATGGGAAAATTGAGGAGAATTTAATTTGGCAAGTCAGAAGAAAACTCATTTTGTATAAACTGGTGGTAGGAGGTCAATAAGATATTCTTGTGGTGATATCTTTGGGGTTCTAAGACAGTTAGGAATGATGTTCACAGAGAGCTCTGGATTTGAGCTTAACATTAAACACTCATGCACACAGACTCATAGGAATACTAGGAATACTCAAACATTACCACGGGAGAGTAAAAAGACAGGAAGAAGATTGAGTGTTGGTCCTTGAGGAGCAACAATCATGAAAAGGCAGCAGGAAAAGGAGAAGCCAGAGATGTCTTTTTCCACAGGAAAATCAGAAGAGGTAAGTGTCATGTAATGAAATTAAAAAAAAAAAAAGAAAGAAAGAAATGATGTTATGTGTGTCAGTGTACATGTCAGTAAACTTTGATCAAATTTAGATTGCAGGCTCATTGAAGGTAAAGACTAAGGCTTAAAAAATATTTTAATTACCAAATTTCTTAGCAAAATCTAGTACATCATTGGCTCTAAAAAATATTTGCTATTTTGATTTTTGTTGATTCACCAGGATAGAGGAAGGCTCCATGCTGTGCAGACAATGAGGCGCTTTTGGATATTTTCAGACTGCTGATGCTGAACTTTTCATGTAACTTGCTCTATATTCTTTGGGATACTTTAGAAGTGAAGTATAAATATTTAAAAAGGAAAGGGTTATTGCTGTGTTATCTTTGATTGATATGTGAGAAAGGAAAATCTGAAAATTTAAAGATATTCTATATGCTCTGCCTTTATATCAACTGAAATAACTTCAACTCCAATTACCTCTAGGTTGCTCTGGTAATCAGTCTTTTCTAAGGTGATATCTGAAGTAAAATGGATACTACATTACTATTTTAATACATAACAAGATTCTGAGAAAAAAATAGCTTATCCCCACATAGTGGTAAAAAATCAGTAAATGTTAAAATAAGCAGACTGCTGTAAAAATGGACCTGGCTGTTAGCCACAGCAAGTTGCCTCAGTTTTTAGATAGGAGAAATCTTTCTTTAAAATGTTATGAATTGGAAGTGAGAATTCTCCAGCCTGTACCATAAAGAATATCAATGGTAGGGCCCAAAGTATATATATTTTTTATTAGTCTTGGGAATCTTAAAAACCTGCAAAATTGCACTTAACAGAGATTTGCATGATTTCTACGCCATAATCCATTCCTTTTTACACAGCTACTCTATTTTTGCACAGGGCTGCTATTCTGAGCCCCTTGGTGCTTCCTTGCATTATTATTAACAATCAAGTTATTTCTATCATTTTACATATCTATCTTCTCCACTATGCTTGAAGATTAACTCTAATATTTTAATAGACAATACATAAAAATATAAAGGTTTCATCTATACCATGAAGAGACCATTGTTTAATATATATATATTCCTTTTTTTTGCTTTATCTAAGAGAAATAACTTTTAATCTTAAACTTAAAATTTCCTGAAAATATTTACCTGAGTTATTTGTGGTTCATTCATTCTTGTAGAACAGAAATTAAGAGCCCAGAGTTGGGTTTAAATCTCTGTTGTTCCAATTACTGACTGTACGACCTTAGGCAAGTTGCTTTATCATCTTGCACACCAGTATTCTTATCCACACAATACAGAAAAAGCAATATCTACACTGGGATTTTTGTGAGAAACTTTATATGTAAAGCCTTCTGCAAAGACAGTTCCTAGATCACAGTAAGCCCTTAAAAATATTAGCAATTGTTCTTTAAACATTTCTTAGGCAATTTCTACTCATGAAAGTATATGTACATTTTTCTGTGGGAAACAGAAAGAAAAGACCACACTTTCTGCCGGTCAGTCCCCAGGCATGATGACTATGTTATGATAGTGATGCCTCTTCTGAAATATTCCAGTTTTAAAATTCTCAACCATATGTTACCAATACTTCACAATCCCAAACAAATGCCCACACAGAAACCAATGGTAAAACTATCATGTTAATCTCCAAATAGAAGAAATCTCAAGGTTGAATACGTATTTCACTTAACATTTATATTAAAAGTGTTTTTTGTTTGTTTTGCCTTACTTTTGATAATCCAAAAGATGATGTTATCACCAGTAAATGAGAACACACATTGATAGTATGGAGGGTGTCATTTTTATCAGCAGATAAGAAAGGCAAAACTATGTTTTTGTATAGTTATTTAAGTGTATATCACCAATTCTTTCTCATCCTATTCAGTGTTATATGCTTTGTAGAGGAATCTTCAGCAGGAGATCTCTTGATGGCTCCAAAGCAGTGTTCTGAAGGAAAATGGTTTCCACTGGAATTTTATTAAGTCAAACTGGGACAAGCTGAATATACGTAGAAAATGCTAGAAAATGGGACAAGCTGAATATAAGTAGAAAATGCTAAAAAAAAATGGCATGAAAAATAAAGTCTCAACATGCTCAGTCAGTATTTTTTTAAATTATATCTACTTTGTCTACAATTCCCTGTACTCTTTTGGAAGATTTCAAAGAGGATACTTAAATGCATGGTCTTTTCAATCTGAAAATTAGCATGCCATGCAGTGGATAAAAAATAATTTTGTTTCTTCACACATATTCATACTACTGGCATATTGATACTACTTTTGTTTCCCATAAATATTAGGATGAATATTTACCTTCCCATGTTTCAATTCAAATAATTTTCAATATATGATGATAAGTTCAGTATCCATGGGCTGTGGCCACCAAAGAATAGTGCATAGATTTGACTTCATATTTCAAATGCACAGACATAATGTTTCAAAGTCAGGAAATCCTTGAACTTTTATGTTTTCTGTTCACAGCAGTTAGATATCCCTTTAAGGAATAAGTTCATAATTATCAGGACTGAAAAATGAAAAATAAATGGCACTACATTCTATTTCTAATACATAACTTGTAAATAAACCAAACAAATGAAGTTTGAAAAAAAATGATGATGCAAAGCAATAGTGGAAAATGATGTATTTTTTTCATACTTTGAATAAAGCTTATGGTATGCAAGTAGGTTTTGGGTGTTGAAGATAAAATTGCAAATAAGAGAGAGCACTTTTTCTCCTGGAAATTAGCATTGTAATAACAATGATATCTAAAAACATAGGTATATATATTTACGTGAGTTAAGATGCTAAGTATATTTTCATGCTTGAGGACAGAATCACCTTGGGATCCTTCTGTTTTACTATTTTGGTGCTTTGAATAAGCCATGGGTGTTTCTATGTAAAGATGAATATCAACAAATAACACTATGTTTTCTGTCTTTAGAATTTATGATGTTTGGCATATAGGAAGTATACACAATGAGATGCTACAGTCATAAAATTTTCAGACATTTCTTAGGCCTGTATGTGTAGACATGATTTTAATCTGATAAAACGGGTAAGTTATGGTGTAACAACAACAACTTAAGTTAAAAGCTGTTCAGAAAAATATTGTGGATTCTTTGGGGTTCCTATTACTAGACTTTTTTTTTGTTTTTACCTTAAATATGCACAATAAAATATATTTTAAAAAAAGCTGTTCAAACTAAAAGTAAAGAAGTGCAGTGGTATTAGAAATATGGAGAGTAATTACATGAGGGCTAGTGATTTAAACAAAGGCCTGATGCCTGGAACAGTGGCAGCCATTTGTGACCATGAAGTAACAATCCTGGGGAAGAAGAGCAAACATAGTGAAAATGGTAGAAATCAATAATCTCATATTTGTTTAAGCTTCTGTTGGACAGGTGTTTTCTTATTTGCAGCTGATGGCATTCTTCAATGTGGCAGCTAGCACGAGTGAAAAGGAAGGTTTGGATTAAGAATTGCTCCTACCATGATGTGAAGGTATGAAGGTAACATGCTTACGCAAAGGCCATAGTTTGACCAAAAGAGAGTAACCTGACTATTGATCCTGTGGGAGAGAACCAGACTGGAATGCAGAGAGATGCAGCAGCCACAGAAAATTAGGAGCAGGTATTGCATATATGAGGGAAAGTGGTAATTTGCTGAGGTAAAGGCATTGTTGATGGTTTAATCAGAAAGGGAAAAGGTAAGTACTATGGTGGTAATTTCTAAATCCCGATTTCAACTCTGTGCTCTGCATATCTAGCTGTGTAGCTAATCAAGTTTTTCTTTCCCTTACGTGTATTCATTTCTTCTTGGTATTAATTCCTATACAGCACTGACTGTGTCAAGCAATAAACCTTTAAGCAGTAAGCATTATTTTGTAACTTGGAAAGAGTAAAGTTAATTAACACCTTTGACATTTGAAGACTTTAAAACTTGCCTAAGGTCACCAAAAATGAGCCCTCATGGGTCTTTATTAGCAACATTTTGCTTAGTCCACTGGGTACCTGTAGGTCTATTTTTGTCAGAATTTTTAAAGAAATAAATAATTTATATTCTAATTATGGAAAGTTTATTATTTCAGATGGTTATTAAGAATGGCCACAGGAAGTATATCAACCTGTGTAGTAAAACTGTATTCATTGATGTAGAAAAATAGAAGCATTTTTTTTGGAAAAAAAAAAAGGAGATGGTGGAGTTTAGGGAAGTAAGGTAAAGATATAGACAAAAGGTATAATTGAAACAAAAATTAAAACAGGAGAACTAGGAAAGATCCTAAAAATAGTATGCTGTATTCTAGAGAGAATTTTTAAAAAATAGCAGTATGAAAAAGAAACCATAACAAACATCTCTTCAGTTCATCCTTACAAAGCAAAGATTGAATGCTTTCAGATTTTGTGAATTGCTTCAATCCTCTGGCTTGAGTTCTTTTACAAGAATTAAGAATGTTGCAAATATAACACAATTCCTAATAGGATATATATTTAGTGCAAAGTCGCTCTTTCAGGAATATTGCCAATGATTTTGCTTTTCCCTAGAAATGTAGCAAAGTAAAATCAATTCCAAGTTCTTAGCTTATTATTGATTTTTCTTTATTCTACATATAAACTTTCCTGTTAAGCACTCTCCAGAATGGCCATGATTTAGTGAAGGGGAGAACAATGTAATGTATCTGCTCAAAAAAGCGTTCCATTAGAATTTTAGACACGATGGCCATTTGAGAACAATGTGCCTATATTCCTAGGCACTACACTTTCCTCTCCTTTCAGTAAATTTAGCTAAAAGAGATAGAGGTGGTATTAAATACAAGGTAGGGTAGGATTCTAAAAAATATATAACTCATAGCCAATTAATTGGAAGGTAAAGAAAATAGTCCTTTCTTTTATAGCATCTGCCAACCTGAAATGGTCTATAGGCTGGTACTTCACGTGCTTGTCCTATTCATTAAAAAAAAGAAGGTTTTCATTTTTTATATAATTATAATTTGGGGAAGATGACTTGAACCCCTTGCAATTTATAAAGGATGTGTATAGTGATTTTCTTGTTTAAAATGTTGATCCTGTTGTTATTTTTAAATGTCAGGAAAATGCATATAAAAACCAAAGTTCAAAAACAGTAACTGGTTAAATACAGTTTATTTCACCAAGTGAAATACTATGCATTATTTAAAACATTTAATGTAGAGCTCATTTGTTGGTCAAGAAAGGTGTACAATGTATTTTAAGTAAAAAATCAAGTTTTATATCAGCAAAATCTCATTTTTTATTAAAGAAAGTTTGTGATTGTGGAGTTTCTGTATCTGTTAGATACACAGGGAAAAAAGTGTAGAATGGTATGCATCAATTGTAACAGTACTATCCTTTAGTTGTATGATTTTTAAGGGAATTTTAATTTTCTTCTGTGTCTTTTGCTTTTGACTTTGATAAAGAGAAACAAAAATGTTATTATAAAAATGATATTATAGATTTTTAAATTCAGAGAAAAATTAAAAGTTTATTCCATCTCATCTTCTATCTAGTATTAGAATGCCTCCTGCAATATTCCTATAGTGATAATTCACCTCCTAGTCCAATGCCTCTAGGCAAGTGTGGCTCACTTAATTTCTATGCAGGCTAAATAGAAAGCTTCTATTGTGGGAAATGTCTTTTTTTTTTTTTTCTAATGCAGTTCTACTTGTAACTTCTCTTTGATTCTCCCTGTCTTCCATTAAATGGGTTTAACAAGCTTATTAGTTCTTTTAGAAAGCAGGCTTCCCAGTACTTAAAGGACTTCTTTGAAGTCCGTCTCCTCCCTTTTCCATGACCCTTTAATCTTTTGGCAGAGGCAGGCAGATGGTGGAAGGATGTAGAGAGCCAGGACACAAATCATGCTTCTTCGCTGCTTGAGTAGACCACCCCTTTCCTGGAACAAGGTGCCAGGTGGCCCTCTTGTAAACACTTCATTCTTACAAGCAGATCTCCTATGGGTTCCTTCACCAGGCTGGGGGATGAGGGAGGGTGGCAAAGCACCTTATGTGAAGGAAGATAAAAACATGCGCACTTCCTCCTGGTCTGATAACATGGAATTCAGCCTTCCTTTATGTGATCTTGTTACTATCTGGAAGTGGCCAGATATTTGATGGATTCACAATGAAAGCAGAACGGAAAGGCAAATTAGAGGTAGCAAAGTTGAAGGCAACACTTGGAGAAAAATAAAAAATGACGTAACCCGCAATTGATCACACGAATTTTAAATATTTCCCTTTGTGAGACTACTTGAGCTCAGCTACTTGAGCACTTTTAAGGCTAAGGTGTTCTTTAAGTCATTCATAGTACTTGAGTCATTGAACACAGTAATGCTTAGTGATATTTCTTACTATTAACTGCATGTTATGTTATTCAAATAAAAATATCCATAGTCATGCACACATAGACTCTCACAATTAGAATCACACGTGCACTGGCTCTCTTGAAACAGGCCTATCAGAAATTTGACATACTAAAATATATCCACATTGTAAAACACACAGCCCATAATTATACTGGCCAGTTGAAATGTATACAGAACATGAATGAATAAATTGATAAATTATTTTTTTCTATTATTCTATTGTTTTTGAATATGGACTGGCTTTATTATAGCATTATAGTAAATTTTCTTAGAAATTAAATAAAAATAAAATCCCATACTATCTACAAAGAATCAAATGAGCATCTACTGGTAAAAGTCGGGTTTCTTAAATACTTGGTGGTCTTAGTCTGGAATCTAGATGTAAGTATTGGTTTCAAATTGTCCCCAGAATCTTTCTGGCTAAGGAAAATACAAAAATGTAAGAACAGATTCCAATTTAGCAGAAAATATGGAGTGAGAAAACTTAGATCCTTTGGGAAATATTAACTCATGCACATTATAAAAGTAGGTAATAATTCAAAGTGCTATTTTCTAGGATCCTAAAATCTCCCACAGAGGCTCTATTTATTTGGGCTTTCAAAATAGCTCAGCACAGGATAGAGCATGAAATGCATTTGGGCCACAGTGTACATAGAAGCATCACAGTGATTCAGCAGTCACAGTTTTTTGTCCCATGGGTCACAGATCAGTCTGTTCAAAATCCTGAGAGGGAAAATTCTTGTCAGGTTATATAGGGTGAAAATTTTTCTCTCACTTAGCAGGAGGAGGGCAGCTCCCCACAGTACTGTTTTAGTCCTGCTACTCACTGGTCACCCAGGGACCTCAAGGGCTCAGATTCTTGATGGTAACCAGGAAGAGTTGGTGTCACTCACCCATGCACCTCAAAGCAGAGCGGAAATGTGGCAGAATCATCACTGGTTCAGCAACTCAGCCTCATGCCTGAGTGCAAAGCTTGAGCCCAAGGAGAAGTTGAATCCAAACAGGATAGAACCGTGCAAGGATAGATCAAGGATAAGAGAGGAAAACACATAAAGATAGACAGATACAGATGTTCCTGTGTATAACTTTGTAGCAACACTTGGACCTGACTCCCTCCCTCTTTTAACTGGGTCTATTTAGTGGTTTAATCTTCCCATGTGGTTTTTAATTTCAATTACTATGCACATCATTTCCAGAAGAGCTATGTTGTTACTTTCTCAAATCTGGTCATTTTTTGTTTGTTTTTGTAGTAACTTGTTCTCTGGTCACATTGCCTTTCTTTGTTATTTCTCTAAGCATGTTAAGAATAATTATTTTATACTTTATATACAGCTCAGCATTTATACTTTGTGTCTGATAATTCTAATATCTGAAGTCTCTTTGGGTCTGTTTCAGCTGTATGTTGTTCTGCTGGTTCTCTCTCTTAGGGCCTTGTTTTATGATTTTTGACTATAAGTGAAGCATTTTCCTTTCAACCTTGTTTACGGGAATTTGTTGAAATATGAGTTGAAGTTGAGTTCCTCAGAGAGACTCTGCTTTCTTCAGCCAATTTCTGCAGCAACTTCTGATCCAAAATTACTTGCAATTACATTATTAGCTTGAAGCTGTTCAGTCCACTCTGGTTGTGTGAACTCAGAACACAACCCACGAAAGACACCCAGTGTTATGAATTCTCAATATAGATCTCCTCAACACAGCTCAAAGCCACAGCAGACGGTCTCTCCACTTGGTAGGGTTTAGTTCATCTTACAGTGAGGGTGTAGTCTGCCAGCACCTATGCAGTTTACTGTCTTTAGATCCCCTATTATGCCAGTTCCTAGTCTTTGTCTTCTGTATTCTTTACCCCACGTGGCCATCAAAAGGGAAGATTAGTTCATCTCCCAGGCTTCCTAACCTCACATCATATTTACTTTCAACTTTGAATTTTCTTTATTTTTTTGTGCCAGCTCAGCTCAGCATTTTAATTGTTTCAAACAAGAGGGTAATTCAGGATATCTATTCCACCAAACTGCCAGAAATAGAAGTTTTTATTGCCTTAAAAATGTTCGCGTCCTGACATATTTCCCCCATGGACTATGTTTATAATCAGTCTCTTCCCAGAACCTTGTACAGAGCTGACCCAGAGTTGGGCTAAATAAAACTATGGATGAGCAGAACAAATGCTTCTCATTCACTCCTCCCATGTGGAAGGAGACACATCAGCTTCTTTTGGTTCTTCCTATTTGGCGTGATCATTTCCACATCAAGACATTTGTGAAACTGAGACTATTGCTTCTTAGCCTCCCACCTTCGTTAATTCCAGTGCAAAAATCTGTTCCTTAAGAAGCCTTTCTAATGTTGTAGACAAGGTCAAGTCTGCCTAACTTACATTTATGTAACACTCTGTCCTCCTCTTTCATGGTGTTATCACAATCACAATGAAATGATTAATCTGGGAATTGTTTAATGTGAGTCTCCCTAGTCTGAATGGAAGCTCATAAGGAAAGGAAGTGTGTATCTTGTTTATGGAAAGATCCCTAGTGCCTGGCATAATGCCTGGCATATAGTAGGCATTTGTAAATTCTTTGTTGAATGAGCACATAAATGAATAATTGAGAGACATTATACAGAAATACTAAAAAGAGAAGAATTGCACAAGAACCTCTTCCTTACCTTTTACCTTAAATGTATAATCAATAAATATTTAATATACATTTAAATATTATAAATATTTAAAAATTTAATAAATATTTAAATATAAAAATATATAACTAATATAATAGATGTATAATAAAATTTGGGAATTTAGGAAAACAGCCAGAAATTGTGTCTCTGTTCATGCCCCAGAACTTATATCACTTACAAACAAGAGTTTAAAATAGAGAACAACACTTATTTTAAATCCTTTACATAATTTAAGTTTTTTATCTCCTCAAATTTATTTGAAATAAGACATTACATGTTTAAAATATTTATAATTCAACTTTATATTCCCTATAAGGCATTATAAAATAAAGATCATATAAAAGGCAACTGTTGTAAATATAAACAAGGGAACATACCAAAACATTAGCACCAGTAATCAAATACATATTTTCCCACTCACAGAATTGTATCATTTTGAGTGTCAAATAAACCTTTATGATGGTCTCACTTGATAGATTCCCATTTTATTCAAGCAAGGAATGGAATAAAACTTTAAGGAAAGAAAACTCAATAAAATAAAATAATTCTGTCAAGAAATATTGTATTTATTCTAGATTCCTTTAATGGCATTCTTTTTATGATATGACAAGAATAAGAAACTCATCTTAAAGATATTTGGAATAAATTGATGCTAAAACCCTAAAACAGTAGCTGAATATTCCATAATAAGTTTACCACAATCACTTCAATTAGAATATTCTGTAATTGTATTTAACTCCATATATCTGTATGACAAAAGGGATTTTTGTTTCTTATTTTTCTTGTAAAGAACAAAATCAAAAACAAACACAAAGCAAACCCCCCAACCAGACTACATACGTTTACATTAAAAAGAGAATTAAAAAGAGAAATCCAGTCAGAAGTGAATCTGTAAATTTTTTGTGCCATTTTCACACTAAGGAACTGTTAAAATTTTCTTCATAAACAAAACTGAAAATAAACAAGTAGGACCACTTATTTGTTTAAAAAAAGATCACTTTCTCCAGCCAGAGAATCCAGAATATGTGTGGTTTGTAATGATGGGTACAGGGATTTCAAATAGCCACAACCAAAAACTCATTTCCCAGGGTCAGCAAATTACTTGGCCTGTTTACTTTGCTTAGGAGAGATAGAAGAGGGACGGTCCAAAAAAGAAAAAAAAAAAAAAAAAAAAAAGCAAGCTGGAGCGTTAGCTAAATCAAATAGGGGAGATTTAACCAAGAAAATAATGAGTAATATTTGTGAACCACTTCACAATTTATAAACTATAAACTACTTACACAAGCTGTTATCATCTGATTCATACACCAATCACATG
This sequence comes from Daubentonia madagascariensis, assembly GCA_023783475.1. Classification (NCBI taxonomy): domain Eukaryota; kingdom Metazoa; phylum Chordata; class Mammalia; order Primates; family Daubentoniidae; genus Daubentonia; species Daubentonia madagascariensis. Next base: position 25,645,004 of record JAKFHU010002080.1, on the reverse strand, counting down.
TGATGACTCAGGAAAAGCACCAGTCCATCTTTTAAAAATGAGATATTTCATAGAACAAACCCCTCTTTCTCAAGATCAAAAAGCCTATAAGCAACAGGATAAAAATTGGAGGCCAGGTCTTCTTACTGCTACAAATTAGGTGCTTTTCTCATTATGCTGAGCAACTGAATTTTGACTGAGAAAATGAACTACTCCAGCATAGCATGGGAAGATATGGTTCTGCAACAGAAATGAAAAAACACAGCATGATATCAAAGTATAATGTAAATTAAATAGTGCAATAGGTTAGCAGAAATGTAGAGTAGTGTGAAGAAGGTGATCATCTACTTTTAGTCTGTATTGTTCAGAACACCATAAAAATATTATGTCAAGTTCTGAGACTTCTGCTTTAGAAAAATTATAGACCATGGTAAAGGTTTTGGGGATGTGGTCTCCTCCCTGGGGCTGGGAGTAGGAGGGAATTCTACATCAACAAACTGGATCTTAAGGAAAAAGAAAATAAGAAGGGTCAATATGGTAATTAGTGTGGTTCTGATGACTCTTGCTGAGGTTTTCAGAATGTTCCTAAATCACTAGTAGTTTTTCACACAGAAGTACTGCCAGGCAATATAATGTTCTCAGGTTCACAACCAGAAATAGAACCCACGTGCCTTCTCTTATTAAAGGATAGACATTATGCTCTTTAAAGGCTCCAGGAATCTGGGCACCTTGAATTAAAATTCATGAATAAAGACGAAAAATATATATATTCAGCAATCTGGAGAGAAAATAAATTTAGAATACAAATACTTCTTTTTTCCCTTTTTGACTTACCATAAACCAAGCTTCCCTCTCTCTTTCTCTCTCTCTCTCTCTTGTCCTCCCTCTACCCCCTTCTCTATTTTCTTTTTCTTTTTACCAAAATACTTATTAAACGTTGAGTCCTCCTTCCTCCCTCTTTCTCTAATTCTGTCTGTCTGTATCCATTTAAGTTGTTATTCTGTTCTTTAATGTTATCTTTCTTTCCTCTGCTGAGGTGTAGAAAGATTCGCTGCATTCATTTCAAATTTCACTGAATTACAGAGACAGGACAATGCTTAAAACTATTTCTTCTAATAACCAGTCACAAAGGTTCTACCCAGTTATCGCCCAAATGGATAAATGGGGAGATTTTTAATTCCTGCTTCACACAGCATCCTGAGTTTCTAAAGGCCCAAAAGAATGCTATATATCTATAATTTATGGAAACCAAAGTTTTAAAAGACTAGTGAGTACAGACATAAGGTGAAAGGATAACCTAATTGCAATTAAAATGCACAGATGTTGACATGTGGCATTTTTGAGGCAATTCTTTTCAGGAAGGATCACATGGCCTTTTCTGTGAAGCAATAGCCAAGAAGGTAATACCGCGGAGTGTTTGGTATGCAGACACTGGGACCAGACTGTTCAGTTCATATACAAGATTTAGAACAATAGCAGCTGTGTTTTTGTGAGATGCATCTTCAATTTTTTACCTTTGTTTTCACATGTATAATAATAATGGTACTTACATTATGGGGTTTTTTTTTGGTAAAGATTAATGAAATTAATCCCTGTTAAATGCCTAGATATCCCAAATGTTTAGAAAGTGCTTTTAAAAAAACTTGTTTAAAGTTTTTTACTGAGTACAAATGACCTCCAAGATGTTGAATTCACTACAATCCAGATGATAGAATAAATCTCAAACCCTGCTGCACATTTAAGTGTTAACAATTGATCATAAGAACTGTATGACATTATAAATGAATCGGTACAAAATTATACCTACTGCTATGCAGAAAAACTCAAATAGTCATAAGAGATATTTATTCATTCATAACTCATATGTATTTATTGATCTCCATCTAGGCACTAGTGATTTATATGAAGGCCAGCTCTTTCCCAGAAGAACTGATGGAATGCAAAGTCAATGTTTCCTTTGGCAACTGTGGGACAAAATAAGCAAACGAACCAGCTTGTGCCTTTATTTAAAAAATATGTTTCCAGATATGGTGCCCTGAACAGTTGCCCCTGCACATTCGTCAGTACTTTTGTTTCCTTGGGTAAAAGTAAGCTGATTCCATATTACATAAACCAAGTATCTTCTGAATAGTCAAATTCTAAGTGATTTAAGCAAATTAGACACAAAAAAGGGTCTGAAGAAGCACTTTTATTATCCATACATGGCTAAATATTTAATTGTGATGCAATGTGATTACAGTGCCCAACAGGCACTAAATTTCTAAATGGTGTGTGCATAGGGGATGAACAATGGTGGTCCTGTAAGATTTCATAGCCTAAGACCACACAAGTCACAACGGCAGGACAGACCATCAGTAAATATCACACGTAAGATGCAATCTCTCTCTCTCTCTTACACACACATACATACACACACACATAGACACACAAATAAATAAAACCTATTTGCCATGAGAAAAGAGCAATTATTTATTAGATACTGCTTTCCTGAAGAATTACTAGATTTAGACTAGAAATATTCTATTGAAAAATACCTTTCTTCTCAATGAACATTTCCATTTAAAGGAATTTGTTTTTTTAATAGACTGTCAGTTAATATTAAGAAACTTCCATTCTATGACTATAATGAGTAATTCCAGTTATTCCCAGTAATGCCAGTGATTCTGTTTTGCTTTCTTTTTCTTTTGATCTAGGGAAAATTTTCAAATCTAATTTTAATTTGAAAAATTAAAATCTAGCAGTTTTTCACCCTCCAAATCAATTTTCATCAGAGATGCCTTTCCCTCTCGACTCTGCTCCCCTTCTTACAAATATTCGCTTCTCTTTGGCTTGGATGGTTGATAAATTATCCTAATGATGCTATCTGTGTTGAATCTAATGACCTGTCTAAAGGAATTAGAGATGTATTTTACAAAGTGAGAAGTTTGACTACCAAAACAGAAATAAAAGAAATCTTGTCTGAAATGACAGGTTGGGGCTGGAGTAACAGTGATATTTTTTTTTTTGATTTGCTAAAATTATACCATCTGACCAGTGGCCACAGTAGATATCAAAGATGATCTTCAGCATGTTGAATTAAACTCTTGGTAGAAATAGTACACAAAGAGCACAGCTTTAAGCAATGCCAAATAAAAGACATAAGTATTTCATTCAATTTTAGGCAAAATTTAAAATTAGATTTTTTTTATACAGGATATATAGAAAATTAGTAAATGGCTCACAGTTTAAATGTACTGAATAATGCCTTTTTGAAAAAAGCTATTTTATCTGATAGTTGCTTGAAGGATTTTTTCTTATTCTGAGCAGTTCTTGGTGATTCTTTCTATTTCAAAACTGGACCACATTATTCTGTGCCTTTGCTGAGTCCTAGTTTAATGGGTCTCAGGCAAAGACACATAATGCAACTTGAAGCATCAACATTTAAAAAGTGCCCTTCTTCTCATCCTCATATTTTCTATTTTGAACAAGGAAATTAATCTTGGTATCCACAAACAAAATTATGGAATTATCTAAAGATTTTGGAAATGGGAGATTTGCTTACTAAAGTGTAAGAAAATTTAAAGCTACAAAAGAAAAAAATAACTGAAAAAACATACAAAAATGGAAAAATCTTAAAATCTACTCTCTAATGAATTTAACAGAGAAATCTGTACCCTAAGTTTCTAGCTGCTGTTTAAACAATTAGATAATAAAAATGACCAGATATTATGTGTCATAACCTAGTTTATACTAGACACTTGATAAATATGAAATAATAGCTTTCTGGCTGGTAATAAAATGTAGGTCACATTTTTTAAAAATAGAAACAGGATCTGGCTCTGTTGCCCAGGCTAGAGTGCAGTGGTGTCATCATAGGTCATGTAGCCTCAAATTCCTGGGCTCAGGCAATCCTCCTGCCTCAGCTTCCCTAGTAGCTGGGACTACAGGTGCGTGCCACTGCTCCCGGCTAATTTTTTTTTTCTATTTTTAGTAGAGACAGGGTCTTGCTCTTGCTCAGGCTGGTCTCTAACCCCTGAGCCCAAGCTATCCTCCCCCCTTGGCCTCCCAGAGTGCTAGGATTACAGGAGTGAGCCACGACGACCCAGCCATTTGTGAATACTTTTAAGGCTTTTGATAGTTTGCCAAGTTTCCTTCCCCCAAACAGATCAACGTATACTTTAGTTTGAGTGTGACAATTTAGTGTACCCTCACAACACTGGGTAATAATTTTAAAATATTTTATATAATTTTTGAAAAATGAAAAGTTATATATCATTTTGTTTTAACTATCATTTTACTATACCTGAGGTGGCAAATATCCCCACACATAGTTGTTCTTTCCTAAATGAAATCTTCATTTTTTGTACATTTTTTAAATAAGGCACTCATATTTTTAATTGATATGCTCTAATTTTTTCATTTATTGAGAATATGAGTACCTCTATCTAATTGGTTGCAACCATTTTCTCCACTTTCTAATGGTTTCAAAATTCATGTTTTGACTTTAAGAGACTATATTTTTTCTGGTTATGAAAGTAGAAAATATGCATAATGAAATATAAAGGAAATAAAACTCACTATAATTTCACCACACAGAGATAAATTCCTTAAACATTTTGAGTATTTCCTATCCTTTTTATCTATTTTCCATTTATTCATATTTTGCTAGAAATTTGAGAAGGGAATCTGAGAGGAGGAAAATTAGGCAATTATGCTTACAAAACATCTCAATGAGAAAAGTCTCGATACCTTATCTATTTTTAGGAATAATGCTATTTAAAAATAACAGCACAGTAAAACACACCTTAGCCAAAAAAAAGTGAACCTACATTCCTGAGACACTAGGACCTTTATATAGAGCCGGCAATGGGGATCAATAAGAGAGAGAACTATATAAGAAGGGGCCTTCCTCAGTTGATTGACATAGCTCCATGAGCTCTGTCTCATGCACCACTGAGGTAGCTGCTACCAGGAGCAGGAAAGAGAATGAATCAAAACATCCTCTGTCGTTTCTTTCAACATGACCTCCAATGCAGGCTGCAATAATGGAAGAAACTTGAAAAATTCTTAAAAACACATTGCAGAACTTTAAATGTAGCACACTCAGTTGACTGTTTAAAAAGCATATTCATGCCCTCTATCTCTACCTCCAGAGTGGACAGGGGCAGGAACTTGGGAGCTAGGATTCGGGCACAGTAATTTCTGATATCAAGTTAAAGGAAAAGACTCTGAAAGAGAATTCAAGATCAGGAGGGGCATCAGTACTCTTTGTACTGATATAACATAACGAGGTCATAATGAGGTCATATTTTATATTAGCAGGGGGATTATGCGTCTTATATGAAAAGCCAGTAGGGGCTACAATTCATGAGATACTAGTTAGACCTGTATAAGATGTATTTGATCTATCTAGATGTTCAGGGTAGCCTAAGATTAAAAAAAAGGAAAGAAAGAAAGAAAAAGAAGAACATAAAATGCAGTCCATAGTGGAGGATTACAACCACTCTCTTTTTGTTCTGTTTCCTCTCTTGGCATTCAAAGCTTGTCATGAGCTCCTTCTCCCAGGAGTATATGTGGTGGAAGAGAGAACATCTCTAGCTAACAACACAAGTTGGGAGGCTGCAAGTTGCAAAATGTATAGACTTCAGATAGAGTATTGGGTAGTGTTAACTCTTAACTGGAAGGGTACTGAGCCTGAGAAATAGAGGATTTAGTGAAGTGAAAGGAAGTTAAAAAGTCAGAGGCAAGGGATGGAGGGGTAGGTGAGGAGAGAGAAACAATCATGAGAAAGAACCATTCAAGTGGGTGGCACTCCCCTGGTCTAAAAACATTTATATATAGACATCTCGATAGTGTGGTCAGCAAAGCTATGTAATCATTTACAGATTAAAGGTTAAAGTAATTATTCAATACTAGGCTTTCATATCTGAGTTTTCTCACAGAGTACAATTTTAATCTTACTACTGAAAACCTTAAATAAACATATGTTTAAAACTTCTTTGAAATATATGTATTAATATATGACTATTTACTAGAAGGATCAAGGTGGTAACTGGCAAATAGAGGGGTGTATTTTCTCCTATTCTTCACAGTCAATGTCAGGGATGGAGAATCCTTACATGGAGAAAGAGGGGCAAAAAATCAATTAGGAGAAGAGAACAGAACAAAGCTAAAGACATAAAGCTTCCCCCCAAAATCAATGCCACCCTAACACACCCACAAAAATTCCCCAGGAGAGCTACAAAGATACTCTGTAAGCCAAAACCAAGTTCTTGGCCTTGGATACATTTCCAAAATGACAAGTCAAATTGTAAAACTTTCATAGATTTCACTTGACTAAATTACTTGAATTAATAAAATGTGGATAAAGCATAGCATTTAAAAATTTAAAATTCTGGGGCAGCAGTTAGATAACATTAAGCTAAGTATTTATATGCTCTTGTAAGTATGTCAGATATTAGATGATAATTAATTCAAAGTGACACTATGCTCACCCACTTGGATTTTATAATGCAAACAAAAAGAGACCTGAATACATAGCTGATCCTGTTGCCACAAGTGTGTGCATGTAGTAATGCAGAAATGTATGACATCAGTGAGTACTGACGTCAACTTGGGCATTGTGTATCTCTACAGCGGGGAAGCATTCCAAGCATAACTTTTTATCTTGCCTTAAAAAACTCTGGTAGGACTACCAGAGAAATGGCCTTGCAGAGAATGAATGTACCAGGAAAAAAGGAGTTATTCTGCATTATTTCTGAGGGGGGATTAGTAGCAACAGCCTATATTTTATTTAATCTCTTGAATTAATAAGTAAATTTAAAGAATTCTCAAATTGCAATGAAATGAGATGCTTGATTAAGATAGCGGAGTTTGGTAAGTAAATAATGTAAAATATTTTTTATTCACAAACCACTGGACTTTGCTCTGTTAAAGTTGGTCAAATCATATGTGCTCCCATTTCCAAATGATTTCTCTTGACTATAGAAAAATCTTAGATATTTTGGATACAAATGCAAAAGTTTGAATCATTTTTCAATCATTGCTTTTCATTGTGCACTCTGGGCCTCATGTAGCCGCTAAATAATGTTTCCTTTAAATGGTACCTCAGACGTATTTCACAACTTTTCCATCTCTTTCAGTATTTGAACAGACTTATTTTGGTTGCTGATTTGGTTCTCGTCTTAAACATCAATCTCCTGTCTGATTTAAAATTCCTCATTTTCCTTCCCCAAAGTTCAGATCATACCATCTCGGAATGGAGTGAAAAAGTCTCTCATGTACTTCCTCTTTCTCCTCCTCTAATTTTATCTTCTGAAGTTGGGGCAGTGCTCAGGGTCAATCCCATGGAAATTAATTTGCTGAAACCAGTTCACCAAAACTAAATTCTTCCAATGGTCAGTTTGCTAACTGGTTAATTGGATGAATAACATATTTGTTTTTTTTTTAAACTATAATAAATTTTACAACAATTTTGTATTGCAAGAGTTTTTGAAGGCTTTAAGTTTTTTATGAAGGTTATTTTAATGACGTTCATGTTATCTTCTTTTATAGCATTTTAAACATGCCTGCCACATATGGTTGAGTAGGGGGTTGCAGAACTTCTATGATTGCCAAGTTATGAATTGATGGGGCTTATTCTGACTGTAAAGAATGATTTTTTTTTTAATAATTTACAAAAAGGTGTGCTATAGGAATTAGTAGGGACTGAAGCATTGAGAAGAAGGAACAGGAGAGAGGACCCCTTACTGGGAACAAGATGGAAAAGCACATCAAAATACAACATTGCTTGGGCTGAAAAAGGGGGATGTACTGATGGCCTAAAGAAGGGTACACTGAGTGGGCGAAGACAAAACATGGAGTGAAGACGTTGAGACCAAGGGCCTAAAATGGGGCTGGAGCACAAAGAAATAGAGGTCTCTGATAAAATGGACATTAATTTTCTTGTATTTGGTGTGGACAGGTAAAGGCCAACCTGTCCTGCTGAGAAACAGGCTCATTTGTGTGTAGTTCATTTAAGCTCTGTGTATTACCTTGGACTCGAGCTGATGGCATCACACTGTCTTCTTCTTGTGTGTATGTCTCTTTGGAAACCATACAGTAGAGGTACTGGAAATATAGCATTCCCCAATCTTACACACCTTTGGCAGATCTCAGACTTACCGGAGGGTGAAGGGTCCATCTCTTGTTTCAGTAATCTGAAAGTTAAGGAGGTGCAGTGCCTAACCCTTTCTACAGGCAGTCTGTCTTTCTATTTGATGTTCCTCCAGTAGCACCAGGGAAGACCATGATGTTTCCAGGTCAATGGGCAAATATATGCCAGTCTTCCCTTCTTGAAAGCAACCCTCATTCCATCCTTAAAAGTGATTCCCTGGTGCTCCTTCTCTTAGCTTTGATGAGAAGGGATTGCATTCCACACAGGTAGGATCTGCTTTCCTTGTCTTCACCTGCCATTATTGGAGGGTAAAAGGAGATCATATTAGCTTTTGGAGCCACACTGGTTGTTTACAGTTAGCATCCATTTGAGTTAGTCAGTACTGTGGCAAACTGGTTAGTGAATATTTTGAAATAGTCACTAGTGAAATCTATTCTCTGAGTTCACCCCCTTCAATAATTCTTTTTAAAGAGGTGGCTGGCCCTAATCACAACTCATTCTCAGAACATACAAATCAGGATACTTACTTCCTCTGGTCTTCAACTTTGGGACTTGGTAATAATTCTAGGGCAAAGTTCTGTATCATTCTCTAAAAAGAGTTTAATAACAATAGATAGTTTATTCCTGTTTTTTATTTGTTTAATAAGGATATAGTTACACTATCCTATATTTTCTTTGATTAATAGTAGAGTATGTTATGATATTTATCCATTTATTCATATGTGTATTCAACACATAAATACTTAGTTTATATTGTGCTCTGGGCAACTTAAGTGAAACAAAAATAAATATAAATAAAATTAGAACCATGAAATCAAGAAGCTTAAGTTTTAAGGGGAGAATTAAAAAGATCTTAGTATGTATAGACAAAATATAGTGATAGTTATATAGAAGAGATTACACACATATTATGGAGAAGATTAATTTTACCTAGGTCTCGAAAGAAAGACAGGAATTGGAACCTCAGAAATAGAAAAGATATAAGATGTTATGAAAAGCATCTATCTTCTTTTCTGATTTATCTTCTTCTCAGAAAAGTACTTAATAATAATTTTTTCTGCTTTGAATTATTTTTTCTCAATTCTTATGAAATCTTAAACCTGCATCTGGATTAATTTGGACATTTTGATTATTATATCATGGACTTTTAAGAAAACAATTTCTCTATTTTATAATTTAGCCATATTTGTGAGTGCCTACTATGAGTCTATGAGAAATAAAAGATACTATCTTAACCCTCAAGGAGCTCACAATCTAGTAATAAGCAAATATGATGAGTTATTGATACTATTCTATTCAAGTTTTAAATTTTAGGAGAGAAGCAGGCAACTTATAATCAATATTATTCTGTGTGTGTCAGAAGCCACCTGCATTTTGCCATCCATGAATTAGCCTTTCTCCAACTCTGAGTGACTATAAATGACTTCTATATATTCAGGGAAAGGTTTCTCTTCATTTCACCCTACGAGTTCTGGACTGGCACATAAATGTCTTCACATCTTAAAACTGACAGAATTTAAGCAGCTCATATTCACTGAATGCTTAGGAATGTGTGATACATCTTGTGCCAACTTGATATTTGGAATTATTTAGCAAAAGCTCCTTGTTGAAGCCATCATTTTGTCTAATGTGGAATATATATCCACAATGTGAATAAGATGATCCAACAGAAGTTCTTGATTTTTTTAAATTAAAAATGGAATATTTATAAACTTAACAAAAAGACAGATTTCTAATGCCACTTTAAAATGTTAGGTATAAAACATGACATGAAAAGAGATTGTTAATATATGACTTGATTAGGCTTAATATTAAATGGACTTTCATTGAAAAAATTTTTTAAAGCAGCTGAAACACAAAAGGAAAACAATCAAGACATTTTTATATAACTCACCAAGGAGAAATGTAGATAGTAAGAAATCATACAAAAATCCTCTATCAATAACTTCTAGAATGTAAATATCCCAAAATATTAAGATAAATTATTTCTGGTGGTAGGCTTATAGCTGAATCTTATCTTGTTTATGATTTACTGTATTTTATGAAATTTCTAAAACACATGCATATTATTATCATCAAATGTTAACATTTCTATAATGAAAAATTTCAAACATGCTTTCAGAGAAAAGTCCAATCAAACCCCACACATTCAACTCCCTAAATCAATAATTTTTAAGATTTTGCCAAAATTGCTCCATCCCTTCCTTATTTTCTTTCCTTTTTTATTGCTGAAGTTATTTTAAAGCAAATTGCAGCCATCACGTCATTTCACCTCTACATACTTCAGTGTGCACATCCAAAAAGTATAGACAATTTCCTGCATAAAGACAATGTCATTATCCTTCATAACAAAATTAACAATAGTTCCTTAAAACCAAATAATATCAAGCACATAGTCAAATTTCCCAGATTTTTTGAACTCTTTTTTTGTATTTGGTTTGTCTGAATCAGGATCCCCAAAATTTCCACACATTGGTAATGTTTGGTTGTCTCTTTCAATATGAAGCAGCTCTCACTAACTTATTCTAAGCCACTGATTTGTTTCAGAAACAAATTTTTTTTAACTTCTAAAATGTTCCTATCTTTAACTTCCTCCCCATCTCTTATCCTAATTATAATTATAATCTTTCTTTTTCATTCCATCTAGTCTATTTGTATGTCTATAAAGATTTTCTTCATTTCCTTGCTTTCATTTTAGGAGAAATTTCTTCAATCAAAGATTTATGCCTATTTTGTCATTTTCTCTGACATACTTAGCGGAGTGGGATTTCCAGTATCATTTAGAAAGAGAAATGTTTTCCTTTCTGTGGAACAGATTTTTGTTTTGTTTTGTTTTTAAGTTGGAGAAATCCAACCAGAGAATGATGATTTGAAGCATTTGTCTTAATAGTTTTACTCTTTAAGAAGGTTATTTACATTCTGGAAAAAAAACAGCACTCCAAGTTGCTAAAAAATCTGTTTATGAGAATTTCTCTTTTGTCATTTTTGGTTGATCAATTTTTTTTATTCCTCAAGACTTTCTTTATAATAACTTCAGAATATATATCTCCTGTACTTGATTACTTTTCTGCCCAATTTTTTCTTAAGTTTTTATTTTGTATCTTTTTTTCATATTCATTGATCTATGATTAATATACCAGTCCAAAGGAACCTATTAATACACACAAATTCAAATGAGTGTTAACCTGATTTTTTTAAGGGTTGAACCTTTTGCTAAATATTTTAAAAGTATTAAATATGCCACAATCTCAACTTCATATTCCAAAAATAACTTTATTTAATGAGTATATTGAGTATATTTTTTAGAAGTCTGATCTTTTATACATTTAAAAGAGATTTTTTTGTGTTGTTCTGAAAAAATGTCTTGTAAAAACTTTTGTTTTATCTCCAAACCTTTTGTTTTATCTCCAGACAGGATATTTAAGCAGTGCTTCCAATCTAGCTTCGTTTCTCTCTTCTAGAATCAGATTTGGGTTCCATGGAGAAAATAGGGCATAGTAGAGCAGATTCAGTAGCTCTACTTAAACACTGTCAGTCACCTTAAACACTGTGCACCATGCCAAAGTCTCTCTTTCTTTCTCTCTCCCTCTATCTCTCAATATTTATTTAGCTTTGTATGAACATGGGTTTGTTCTCAACCATGTGGAATTATATTTTTGGGAGACATATGTACTGCAATAAAATAATATAAAAACATATAAAAACTTGCTGTTTCTATTGTTTTCTTGTAAGGACTATGTTCAATAAAGAACAAAGTAAATATATCTTCTTTTACTCCAAGACCATGAAAAATTTTCTTGATCTTAGGTATAGAGACTAGGAGTTACTGATCAGGTTGCTGAAGTAATTCATTGCTGTTACCTTCAGTTGATGGAGGTTTTTGTTTTTCTTTTATTATTATTTAGTGAATTATTTCACATATGTAACACTTAAGTGTGGACTGAGAGATCAATATTGACTTTATTTATTTATTTATTTATTTGTTAACTGAGTATTTTTTTTCTCTTTTTTATTCCTTTTTTTATTTTTAAATTTCAGAATATTATGAGGGTACAAACACTTTGATTACATGTATTGCCTATACACTGCCCAAGTCAGAGCTACAGTAGTGCTCATCCACCCGACAATGCACCCCACACTCATTAGGTGAGAGTTTTCCCATCCCCTCCATCCCCCTCCCACCTGCCCGACCCCTGATGAATATTATTTCCATATGTGTACATAAATATTGATCAGTTAGTACCAATTTGATGGTGAGCACCAGTGGTGCTTGTTTTTCCATTCTTGTGATACTTCGCTTAGAAGAATGGGCTCTAGCTCCATCCAGGATAATACCAGAGGTATTAATTCACCATTGTTTTTTATGGCTGAGTAGTACTCCAAGGTATACATATAAAAAATTTCTCAATTACTCTAATCATCAGGGAAATACAAATCAAGCCCACAATGAGCTATCACTTAACTCCAGTGAGACTGGCTTATATCAAAAAGTCCCAAAACAATAAATGCTGGCATGGATGTGGAGAGATAGGAACACTCATACACTGCTGGTGGGACTGCAAATTAGTACAACTTCTATGGAAAGTAATATGGAGATACCTCAAAGAACTAAAAGTAGAACTACCATTTGATCCAGCAATCCCACTACTGGGTATTTACGCAAAGGAAAAAAAGACGTTCTATAACAAAGAAATCTGTACTTGAGTGTTTATAGCAGCACAATTCATAATTGCAAAGATGTAGAAACAACTCAATATTGACTTTAAATCTTCCTCCTATTTGGATCTGAAGAGCCAATTCACATTCCTAATCCAGTTTTTGTCACTAAGACACATCAAACTAATTCCTTTTCTTTTTTGAAATTTCCATCCTCTCTACTCTTTTTTCTCTTTCTCTGGTTCATTCAGCAAAGCATGCAAGCTCATTTACCAGTCTCTACTATGCCCTTGTGTCTTCATATGTGTCCCTGAGACACAGATCTTGGGAGACTTACGAGTTATTTGAAAGATTACAATATTGGAAGTATCAGAATACAAGTTATTGTTATTTAGAGTATTTGTTATTAGCTAGTTTTTTAATTCACCTTTTTAAGGTATCTATTTGTTTAATGCTGATTTCTTTGTCTGAATCACCTTGGCAACACCTGTGTCAACACTGTCAGACTTGCATCTTAAATTCCCCAGGGATAGATTATGTGTAACTTGCTGTGCACGGAAACTAATAAAGCATGCTATGATGATAGATTCTCAATGTGTTTGATGGTGATAAATTTTATTGAGTATATTTTAATATCTTATTCTGGTTAAATTTTAAAAGAGAAACAGTACTATCAGTAAACCACACAATTAGCCCTAGTGCATTTGAAAAGAAAACTAAGATATAAAATGTATTTGAAATTTATATCTGAATTATCTGAACTGTATTAATTTTGCAGAGAAAAATTATACAAGATACAATTCAAATGCCATTGGGTGGAAAGTAATTTAAAAATACCTTGAAGACTAAGCTTCTATTAATATCCAATTAATGATCCAATAGTTTCATCAAAGAAATGTGTTTAATTTAGTCTGTATTCATTTAAAATTTCAAAGTTAGATTTGGCTTAAGGCCACTGCACCTTCTTATGGACTAATACCAATAATTATACAATTCTGCAGTAATTAACATGCTGCTAGAATTCTCAGTTTATTTTAAGGTTGCAGAAGGATGTCAAAAGAAATCACTTATAAAACAAAGATGTCACAAAATTATTATTTGGTGTTACTAATAACAAATTATACTCCAATGAATTTAGCTACTACTTTTTTTGTCAAAATTTCAAAGTGAATTTTTATTTTAGTAAAGTTTTTTTGTAATTTATTGCCCAATGAATTTTCATCCAATACGAGCAAAAGAATTCTTTGTGTACTTAAATTTTTACACATAGACATTTTGGAGCAAGCGTAATTTATTATGGCTTCAGAAAAATGTCTACTCCAAAAATTTTAAAAGAAAGAACAACTCTGTTAGGGTTTTGCAATATACATCCCTAGGAACTATTGTTCATCTTTTAGATGGAGATGAACCAAGAGACAAAGAAAGCTCTGTAGCTCTTCCATAACCTAAGCTGTACAATGTCACATCGAACACAGTTTTATTTGAATTCCAATACAAACCACATTCCAAAGGGAATTAAATATTTCACTATTGTGAATAATCTGGAATGGTTATTGTCTTTTAGTTCAGTTAATTTAGGAATAGGAATATATGTAGACTATTTTAATGTCAGTCTCTTTAATCACTTTGTAAATCTAAATCAATGGTGAAGCCTTTGGCTTTTTGATCTGTCTAGTGCTGCTTCCCAGCAGGTCTCCTTAGTCCTACCCGCCAAAATTAGTGAATTTACTTTTTTTTTCTTTTTTCTACCATGGCTCTTTTGCTTAGGTTTCTTTCCTGGAATGTTCTTTCTCTTCTTAAGATTGATTTCTTGCACCTCTTATAAGTTTCCTGTTCAAGTTCTACCTTTACCTTGAGGGCTTCCTTGACCATTCTCATCCACAGTCCTCTTAGTCTATGCCAGAGTTTATTATTTGACAGTCATAAAAAAAGTCACATGACAATTTTATTTTTGTTATTTAACTTTTGTTATTGTTAATTTTGCATATTCACAAAAATTTCTGTAGAAAATTCTATGAATTCATTTCATTGCCAAGTGGAATACAAAGAGAGTGTTCAATAAATACATGCTAAAAAGAGAGAACAAAGAAAGTGAATGAAGGAAATGACTTTTAGAGCACTCTCAAACTGAGTTAACATTAAGTGACCCTACAAAGTTGATTCATTTGGGTATTACAAAAATTGCACTTTAATGACAAGAGGAAAAGAGTTTGTCTATTGATTCTGGGTATGTAGAATTTGTGCTATAAGAATAGTTGATTTAATGCTAGGAATAATATGGTTTGCTACAAGATACTATGTTTTTGTTGAATTAAAGCTAGTTTTATGGTTACCATAGCCTTGTAGTATAGTTTGAAGCATGGTATTGGCACAAAAATAGAGACATAAACCAATGGAACAGAACAGGGAACCCAGATATAAAACCATCCACATACAGCCAATTGATCTTTGACAAAACAGACAACAATATACACGGGGGAAAGAAGCCCTATTCAATAAATGGTCCTGGGAAAATTGGATAGCCACATGCAAAAGAATGAAACAGCATCCATATTTCTCACCACTGACAAAAATTAATTCAAAATGGAGAAAATACCTAAATATAAGGCATGAAGCCATAAGAATTCTAGAAGAAAATGTAGGAAAAACTCTTCTAGATATCATAAATAAACAGGACTTGATTAAATTAAAACTACTGCACAGCTAAGGAAATAATTAACACAGCAAATACACAACCTACAGAATGGGAGAAAATATTTGCAAACTATACATCTGATAAAGGGCTAATATCCAGAATCTACAAAGAACTCAAACAAATCAGCAAGAAAAAGCAAACAACCCCATTACAAAGTGGGCAAAAGACATGAACAGAAGCTTTTCAAAAGAAGATAGACAAATGGCCAATAAGCATATGAAAAAATGTTCAATGTCACTAATCATCAGGGAAATACAAATTAAAACCACAATGGGATATCACCTTACCCTTGTTAGAATGGAACTTATTAAAAAGTCCAAAAACAATAGATGCTGGTGTGGATGCAGACAGAAAGGAATGCTATACACTGTTAGTGGAACTGCAAATTGGTACAATCTCTATGGAAAACAGTGTGGAGATTCCTCAAAGAACTAAAAGTAGACGTATCACTCAATCCAGCAATCCTGCTGCTGGGTATCTACCCAAAGTAAAAGAAGTCATTTTATCAAAAAGACACCTGCACTCAAATATTTATTGCAGCCCAATTCACAATTGCAAAGATTTGGAATCAATCCAAGTGTCCATCAATTCATGAGTTGATTAACAAAGTGTGGTATATGTATACAATGGAGTACTACTTATCCATAAAAAGGGATGAATTAATGCCTTTTGCAGCAATTTGAATGGAACTGGATACCATTATCCTAAGTGAAGTATCTAAAGAATGGAAAAGCAAACACCACATGTACTTGCTATTAAATTGGAAGTAACCAATGAGCACACATGTGCACAGAGGGAAGTAAAACTCAGTGGAAATCAAGCAGGGGATACGGGGGATGAGGGGATGGGTGAAAACCTACCTCATGGGTACAATGAACACTATCTGAGAGATGGGCACACCTATAGCCATGACTCAAGCATTATGAAAGCAATCCATGTAACCAAAAGCATTTGTATTCCCTTAATATTTTGAAAAAAAAAATAGTTGTATGTTCAGAAGAATTGGGAACAAAAACACTTTTACAAATTGTAAAAATAATTTAAAGTAGAATTTCTTTTATAGGGATAGGATAAGTGAGTACTTAGAAAATAGAGCAGTTGCAAGTGGCTATTTGACATAAGTTGCGTTCAACATACACTCTAACTGGCAAATACTGTCTTTCTTCGTTCTTTTCCTCTGTTAGAAATAAACATGAATGATTATTTTCGTTACTGAATTTGAAGGTCAAGGAAGTTATTGAGACATAATTTCATGTTGCGAGAGAGAGGTTTGTCAGTTTGGGCTTTCCACATTTGGTGCATTTTCTTTACATTTTTTGCTTGTTATTTGCTTGTTTTTAACTGAAATATTATATATACATATACAGCCCAACCATAAAGAGAAACCATTTGTCATTTCAAATTTTTGTTCTGTTTTATAGTTTTCCATATTTATAATAATAGAAGGCAGAGGAAATATAAGGGAAAATATATAACATTAGGAGAGAGAAAAATCTTTAAAAAATAGAGAATGTTTCTTCATCATCATTGAAATATAAATTGACCTTATTTCTGAAGCCCTTGCCTTACAACCACACGTCCACTTACATTTGGAATCCAGAGCTCTTGTGTCCCTGAGAACCTTACTCCACTAAGGAAGACTGCTTTCCTGCCTCTTCTACTTTTCATGCAGACCTTTACAGACAAATATGAGGTGTCTTGTTAAATAACATAAAAGTGAAGTAAAATGCATAAACATTTTATGCGAAAACTGTGCTTTTTTCCAATAATTTTTATGTTTCACAAAGAAGGCCTAACTGAGCCTTGTGTCATGAGTGCTAACTTGGTGAAAGCCTTTAAATCTCTGAAACCAGGGTTAGCAAACATATTTTCAGGATTTGCAGGTTATCTACTAGAACCTTATATTAATATTAATATTATATTTTTATTTCAACAATAATCTAAAAAAGAAAAATAAATAAAAGCAACCTAAAAATAAGCTAGGATTTTTCATAATCCACTTTGCAATGGATGTTACATTTAGCATAACAAAGACAGCAACTAAAAGAATTTAAAATACGTTTTATTGACATGTCTAAAGGACATTGAAACCAATCCCATTTACAATCCAGAATAATGCTTCGTGGAAACTCTGTCTCCTATTCCTCTAGCTTTCAATATCGCTCACACTCTTCAGCCTCTCTCTGTAAACTAAACTCCCGCTATTGACACTTCTCTAAGCCCCTGCCCACATAATCATTCTTTACTTTTTTCCTCTTTCCCTGCCCTCTTTTCTTTCTTTCCTCTTCTTTATTTTTTTTCTCAGATAACTGAATCTTAGCCTTTTTTGCAGGCACATACTCCCTCCTCTGTTTGAGTACTTCCTGCCCACATCTCCAAACTAACCAAAGATGATAGTACTTTAGGACGTGTACATAAGCTTTATAATCTCTAAAGCAGGAACTAAGAAGAGGAGAAGGAGAACCGTCCAGCCGATGAGTCGTGCAGAAGTAAGAAAGAGAAGCGGCTGTGAAATATCTTTAAACAAATAATTTGCGACTGTTAAATAACATATCCTGACCTTTTTTGGGATGGCCAAACGATTTTCATTCTGTATTTGAGTAACAAACAGTCCCATTAACTCTATGTGACCACATAAATTAAAAATATTTGCCTTTTATTTTTTTCTACCAGCAATAAGAATAAGTTTTTTTGCAATTATTTATTTTTTTATTTCATATTAATTTTTATTTCAAATATTAAGGGGGTACAAATGGTTTTCGTTCATGGATTGCTTTTGCAATGCATGAGTCAGGGCTATAAGTGTGCCCATCACCCAAACAGTGTTCATTGTACCCGTTAGGTAGGTTTTTGCCCCTCCCCTCCTCCCCCGCTGCTTGATTTCCACTGAGTTTTACTTCCCTCTGTGCACATGTGTGCTCATCAGTTAGTTCCAATTTAATAGCGAGTACATGTGGTGTTTGTTTTTCCATTCCGTGATACTTCACTTAGCATACTGGTCTCCATTAATATTACATTTTTAAAAATTTCAAACTAGCAACTAAAGTTTTTGAGAGACCCATGGTAATTTCTGAACAGTCCTCAAATTTTTACATTTGAGATTACGCATTCTGAATTGAAAGTAGAATGAACTCACTAAAATGAGGGTAGACGATGGTATAGACTTGCACGGTATGTTTGGGATGGAGAGGACTTGAGAATAGTAGGGAATGGAAAAGCGAAGAGTTCTAGGTGTCACTCAACACACAATAGCAAGTATAAAGAAGGAAATGGAAATAGAAAGGGAAGTACCAAGTGTGTCCTGTAAGAGGGAATAATAATTTCTACAGCCATCCGAACTAGCTGGGTTGGACAAAAAGACGGAAATTCACTTTGTTAAAGGGGCCAATTTAATTAACATTCTTTCAGTAATATATATTCACTTACTTTTTATGATTTTTAATTGACACATAATAATTGTACATACTTATGGGGTATAATGTGATGTTTCAATACATGTATACAATGTGTAATCAAATCAGTGTAATTAACACATCCATCACCTCAAACATTTATCATTTCTTTGTGGTGGGAACATACAAAGTCCTCTCTTCTACATATTTTGAGACCTACAATACCTTGTTGTTGACTATAGTCACCCTACTCTGCAATAGAACACTGGAACTTATTCTTCCTAATTGTAGCTTTATATCTGTTCACCATCCTCTCCCTAGATACCCCTCCCGCTGCCCTCCACAGTCTCTGGTAACTACTATTCTATTCACTACTACCATGATATTAACTTTTTCAGATTCTATGTATGAGTGAGAACATGGGCTATTTGTCTTTCTGTGTCTGGCTTATTTCACTTATCATAATGTTCTCTGGGTTTATCCAAGTTGTCACAAATGATAGGATTTCATTCCATTTTAAAGCTGAATAATATTCCATTGTATATATACCACATTTATTGTATTCAATAAATATGGTATTGAATGCCTCAAAACTTAGCCTTAAGCTCTCTTCTCCTCCCATCTAGAATATTGGTCTCCAGGAAATCTCATCCATCTATCTACATGGATGAAATTTAAATATTATCCATATGCTGTGGACTTCTTGTGTTTCCTCTTTCACAAGTTCCAGGTTTATATGTGCAATGGACTACTGGACATCTCCTCTTGGCTATCATATAAATACCTCAATTTTAGTTGTCAAAAGGGAACCCTTGATGTTCTCCTGTGCATTTTTCCCTCTGTGTCTTCCACCTTGGTAAAAGACACTACATCTATCTTGGTACTCCAGTCAAAAACATAGGAAATCATCTTACTCCTCTCTAATTCCTTCTGAGGTCCTTTCTAATCTACCTCAAAAAATGTATCTGGGTTCTCTTCTTCGTATTTCCACTGTCTCCACCCAACTCACCCTCATTTCACCCCTAGGCAACCAAGAAAGTGTCATAACTCTTCTCACTACTTCCTCTCTTGCTTCTTCCAAACCATTCTCCACGAAGCAACCAGAGTGGTATTTTGAAAGTGTAAATTACTCCGACTTAAAACTTTTAGTTAATTGGCTTCTGATTGCATTTAGAATAAAACTCATATTTCTTATTATCCTACTAAATATGACACAGTCTGACCATGGTCTGGCTATGCTCTGGTTTCCTATACCTTAATAAACTTTTTCTCCAGCCACATTGGCTTCTTTCATTCTTGGAACCATGAACCTTGTCTTGGCATCTTTCCATTTAGTTTGGGATTGATGCGTATGCTTCCAGTTTTTTGCATGACTGGCTCCATCTCCTGCTTCATGGCTCAGCTTAAAAAATCTCCTTCACTTCTGAAATATAAAAAAAAAAAACTCCTTCCCAATGAGGACTTCTCTGACCACATTATCTGAAATAATGCCCTCTCCTTCCCCATTATTCTTTATATAACTGACTCTGTGTATTTCATTTTTAGCAATTCCAAATTCTATATTTGTTTGTACACTATTGTTTTCTGCTTGCAATATTGCACTGTAAGCTCCATTTTTCCCTGTCTTTTTCATCATACCTGTTAGCAATCCTCCAAGAAATATCAATAAATACAGAAGAATGTAAGTCAGGAAAATAAGGGGAAAAATCAGATTGCCCCTACATCTAGCTTGATTCCTACTCATTATTTTCTTAATAAGTATTTTTAATCTAATGAATTGTTTATTATCAATTTATTGCATACTTTCACTTTTTAGGAGCTGGGGAATCAACAGTGAACAACAGTTCACAGTCTTATACAGTCTACTGGTAAGTCAAAGTACAATTCTCCTATCAGCAGTGTATGAGGTTCCTATCTCTCTGTATCCACACGAACATTTGCTGTTTTGGGACTTTTTGATAAAAACCATTCTCACTGGAGTTAAGTGATACCTCATTGTGGTTTTGATTTGCAATTCCGTGATGATTAGAGAAGCTGAGCATTTTTTCACATGTTTCTTAGCCATTAGTCTATCTTCTTTTGAAAAGTTTCTGTTCATGTCCTTTGCCCACTTCTTAATGGGGTTGTTTGATTTTTTTCTTGCTGATTTTCCTGAGCTTATAGATTCTAGTTATCAGCCCTTTATCAGATGTATAGCATGCAAATATTTTCTCCCATTCCATAGGTTGTCTATTTGCTCTAGTGATAGTTTCTTTGGCTGTGCAGAAGCTTTTTAATTTGGTCAGGTCCCTTTTATTTATTTTTGTTGATGCTGTGGTTACTTTTGGGGTCTTCTTCATAAATTCTTTGCCTAGGCTGATGTCTATAAGAGTTTTTCCAACAATTTTTTCTAGAATTCTTATGGTGTCATGCCTTAGGTTTAAGTCTGTTATCCATTGTGAGTTGATTTTTGTGAGAGGTGAGAGGTGTGGATCCTGTTTCAGTCTTCTACACGTGGCTATCCAATTTTCCCAGCACCATTGATTGAATAGGGATTCTTTTCCCAAGTGTATGTTTTTGTCTGCTTTGTCATAGATCAGATGGCTATATGAGGATGGTTTTATATCTGGGTTCTCAGTCGGGCAGGTTGGGGGGAGGGGTGGGTGTATCCACACCTAATGGGTACAGTGCGCACTGTCTGGGGGAGGGGCATGCTTGTAGCTCTGGCTCAGGAGGTGCAAAGGCGATATATGTAACCTAAACATTTGTACCCCATAATATTCTGATATAAAAAAGAAAAAAAAAAAGTACAATTCTAATCATGTGTGCTCCAGTAGGGGTCAGCACACAGTGATGCATAAAGTCTTCACTTCCTTGAAAAATGGGTGAGCTGAGCCCTAGATCCAATTCCATGCAAAGCCCTTAACCAGAGTGGCAGCTGCTTCTTTCCTCCTTTCAGAACCCAGTTGTCGTGCTGTAGAACACTTAAGCCTCGTGGAGAATCCATATGGCTCCAGTCCACTACCAGCCATAGGAGTAAACTGTCTGAGGAATCCCAGTTAAGCCAAGTGTTCAGATAACTCAAACCCCAACCACCATCACCCTGACTGCAGGAGATATCTCAAGAGCGATCACAATTGAGCCCAACCCACAGCCCACCCAAAGATCTGGAAGAAATAATAATAAATTGTTGTAAGCTACTAAGTTTTGAAGAGGTTTGTTGTGTAGCAATGGGCAACTGAAACAGGGATGAAATTTTTGTTTTGGCAGTAGTGTTGCTAGGATGTGTTTGTTAATATATGACAAGAAAAGAAAAGAGGGAATGTAATTGCTTAGCTGAGGGAAACTGAGGCAAAAGAAAGCATTCAGGTTAGTTTCACATTGCCGTGTGGAGACTCAGGTTCATTTAATACTTCTGAAGCCCCCTTTCCATACCTAGATCCCCCCTTCCATCCACCCAGCCATTTACTCTCCCATCCTTCAATCTGTCCATCCTTCCTTCCATCCATCCATTCATCGCCCCACCTATCCATTCATTTAACATTCATGGAGCTCCTAATGTGAGGCAAGAAAACAAGGTTTTTGCTGTCAAAGAAAAATTTATCATTTAAAAAATACTGCAGGGAGGCTGTGAGAGTTGACAGTAGAAGATAACATGGTTTTCTGTTTGTTTATTTGTTTGTTTTCCTCTTTGGTATTTTGGAAAACAGCTATTTTTCCTAAAGTTTCAGATAGTTTTCAGTTAGATAAAAATCTCAAATTCACTTCTCTATTCTCTCTATGTACTAGATAAAACAAGTCTTGATTGAGAACAGTTTAGAGGCTACTGAGGAAGATGTGTTGCTGTGGGAGCTGAGTCTGGAAACAGAGAAAAGACAGAGTAATTGGGAAAAAAAGGGTTTTATGCATCATGCCCTCTAGGCACCCTCCAAAAAATACCAGCAGATACAGGAGAATGGGAGTCAAAACATAAGGGAAACAATCATCTGATTTCCTTTAGAAGCATAACATACTCTATTCACATCAGTTGCAATTTTTAAGACTTTATCTACATTTATTTATTCACTTCATTTTATATAGACACAACTTATGTCTATACAGTATTAAATATTAAAGGAGATGAGATATTTGGCAACAATTTTGTCTGCTTGATCAATATGGGCTGTATAAGATAGTTGGCACTAATTTAGGGGACATATTAGATTATTTACAGTTTTATTGTAAGTGTAATTCTGCACTTCCTAAATATTTTTATCATGTGTGCCCTGCTACAGTGACACTAAGAACAAACTGAAGTGTTCTGAACAGATTACAAATATCTTTGCATTTTATTTTTTTGTGTCTGTTCCATCTACCTAGTGATTTTTCTACAAGTATGTTTATCTTTGGTAGTCAGACCATGTTGCATGCAGTTAACCATAAAAAATTCATAGGGTTCTCAAGTTCACTTCAAAAGCACTACCTGATCTGTCAAAACACATTTTCAAATGTCAAAGTGCCTTTCCATTATGGACTTATTTGGCGCTATGGTGCTTTATAACCCCATTCTAGTGGGAAAAACAGAGGTGAAAAGGCTCACATGTAGATTCTCTGCCGCAAAAAGACAAATAGCAATGCATTGATGTTTGACAGAACATTCATAAACCCACAATGGTTTAATAATTTATATTTGTAAATTATATAAATTCACATTTAGACCCTCGGGAAAAACATGTTTTTAAAAACTGATGTAAAAATTAATCACTATGATTTTTAAATTATTTAAGGTAAAACTAGCAAGATTAGCCCCTTACAGTTACCATTTTATTTTAAAGTGTATATTAACCAGTAATAAGTTCTCCTGATAACTAGATGTGAAGATACTGACAGTTTCAGTCTTAATGTGTACTTTCAAATGCAACTTAATTTTGGAGTATGAAACATAGTAGAATCAATTTCAAAGAACTTGATATACAACTGATGAACCATAATTTTGCAAACCATAGTCACTGCATTTCACTATTTGCCACTCAGCTTGATTTACAGTTCAAAACATTTCATCATATAGCTGCTAAGGTCACTTGCTCAAGAAACAAACTCATTTGTTCCTGCAGCAGCAAGGCCAGTGAGCTTTGTTCAAGTTTCTGATCATAGGAGACTCTAGCACCCCAACCTCACTCCTTCACAATCTATTAGGGAATCTATGTAATAAAGAATGTATATTAAATATATTGATGTAACTTAATCACTATAAGAGAGAAAAATAATCTCAAGTTGAGGGCATCCTTATAGTGAAACCATACCACAATTACGTGTGAGAGCTAATAATCATTATTATGTAAGTACCTATCTTACTTTTATGCAGACATTAAACAAAGGTGATCTAGAATATGACAGATACTGAGAATTGAGGGTACTATAGCTGGGAAGCAATATAGACATGGCTGCTGTCCTCCTGGACCACACACTCCAATAAGGAAATGATGGAGGGGGAACTGCCAGTACCTTAGCCTCACCCTAGGGCTTTAGGATAAGATGACATAAAAACCAAGCCATCTTCACTTAGCTTGCAATAGTCTAATACCAACAAATGACTTCATTTATATGATATATTGCCCTGCGAGAAAAAAAAGAGTTCTACAACATAGATTGAAAGAAAGTAAATGCAATATGAAACAACACATAATAAACATTAAGTCAGTTTAATAATCTGATACTTATAACTTTATAGAAGATAAAAAAAACCTTAGTTTTTTCTTTGAATTTTTTTTCTGTGTACACAGTTATTTCCTCCTACTCTGTGAATCATTTTGGAGTAGAGAAAAGAAAGATGAGCATTAGGCAGAATCCAGTCTCTCTGGGGGTCTTGTGCCTTATTGACAATTTTTCTGTCTTCCCTTTTCTCTGTAACTGTAACTCTGACAAACGCTGGGGCTGCCTATTCTCTGAGAGATTTAAATCACATTAGTTCAAGTCCCTATCCCATACTTTAGGGCAATTCCAATAAATCTATCTGGTCCCTTCTGACCCTGAACCACCACCCTGGCTGAACCCTTGATTTCTATCATTTTTTAACTCCTACTACTGTTTCTCACTTTCTCTTCCATGCCCACCCTAAATTTCTATGCCTATTCCTTTTCTTTGATTTCCCCCATGTCTTAGTCTATCTTGTGCTACTATAACAGGATACCTAACACTGTGTAATTTATAAAGAACAGAAATATATTTCCTACAGTTCTGGAGGCTGAGAAGTCCAAAATCAAGGTGCTGGTGTCCAGTGAGGGCTTTCCTGCTGTGTCCTCACATGGCAGAAGGCAGAAGGGCAAAAGGGGCTGAACACTGTGCTTTCATAAGGCAGAAGAGCAAAAGAGAGAAGAAACTTACTCCTACAAGCCCTTTTTATAATGTTATTAATCCATTCATAAGGGCTCTGCAACACCTGGCACCTAAATATCTCCCAGAAGCCCCACCTCCCAACACTATTTGCACTGGTGATTAAGTTTCCAACGCACGAATTTTAAGGAACATATTCAGACCATAGTCTCCCAAGATGACTTCATTTGTATTCATTTGTGTATATATAGCAGACTTCATTACAAGGTTTTTTTAATTTATTTTTTTTTTCATTTCAAAATATTATGAGGGTACAAACGTTTAAGTTACATATATTGCCTTTGCACCGCCTCAGTCAGAACTGCAAATGTGCCCCTCCCCCAGACAGTGCACACCACACCCACCAGGTGTGGATACAACCATCCCCTCCTCCCCGCTCCCACCTGCCTGATACCCGATGAATGTTACTTTCATATGTGCACATAAGTGTTGATCAATTAGTACCAATTTGATGGTGAATATATGTGGTGCTTGTTTTTCCATTCTTGTGATACTTCACTTAAGAGGATAGGCTCCAGCTCCACCCAGGATAATACAAGAGGTGTTAGTTCACCATTGTTTTTTGTGGCTGAGTAGTACTCCATGGTATACATATACCACACTTTATTAATCCAGTCATGTATTGATGTGCACTTGGATTGTTTCCACATCTTTGCAATTGTGAATTGTGCTGCTGTAAACATTCGAGTGCAGATGTCTTTATTACAGAACGTCTTTTTTTCCTTTGGGTAAATACCCAGTAGTGGGATTGCTGAATCAAATGGTAATTCTACTTTTAGTTCTTTGAGGTTATCTCCATATTACTTTCCATAGAGGTTGTACTAATTTGCAGTCCCACCAGCAGTATATGAATTTTCATATCTCTCCACATCCATGCCAAAGGAGCGAGCTTTAAAGATATTAAAAATGTTAGTCTTTAAGACTTGACCATCTTTTTTCAAAAATCATGGTTGCTCATTTCCTGCCAAGCTGTGCAGGAATCTTTCTGCTGCAAAATTTCAACATTTCAACACCCTTCTCATTATTATGCAGAACATTTAGCTTCCTCTACCCAGGTCACACTTGCTTGCTAAAATAAAGCACTATCCACTCCAGACATGAGTCTTTCTTAGCACAGAAAAGGGTTTTTTTTTTTCCTCCTGTATCCTTTATTTATCAACCCCTGTTGCAATATACATGAGAATCATATACTAAAGTGATTTAATTGTCTACTGATGTGAACTACCCCGCTTCAAATAGAAGACAGTGGGGACTAAAGCCACTCTGGGTTTTGAATAATTTTTCACTCTGTTACAAAACCTTGCTCTGATTCTGAGTTAGGTACCTCCTCCTCACTCCCACAGAAGTCATCACTGCACAAATTACCCTGTATTGTCATTATCTATTTAATCATCTATATCTCCCACAAGGACAAGATTTCCATGTGGAAAGAAACCCTGTATATTTTTTGTCTGTATTTTGTAACACCTTGCATTGCCTGAAAGTAGCTACTCGACAAATATTTGCTATGTGAATAAATTAAAAATATCATATCCCTGATAATGACAAGACCTGGATTTTTGACATCTTCTATATTTATAACATTTTATAATATAGAAGATACTACAATTAAATGATTATAATAAAAACTATGAAACAAAAACAAATCCAAAAAGATACCCCTGTCTAAGTTCCTCACTCTAAAGCTGAGAACCTTGTGGCCAGAGAAGAGCAGTGACTTAGCTTAGTCTTCCCACTCTGTAAGCCTGAAGGCTGACTTCCCCTCTCTCTCGGTCCTGCATCTTTCCATTATACCACATCTAAGCCTGAGGAATCAGACATTCTGTCTTTCGGAGCTATGGAAAAAGGTAGTAGACAGTTTTCCAGGGGCAAGCATTGATTGTTATTGCATCTCTTTCCAAGTAGTGTGGGATATGAAGCAGCCTCCCACTCCTGGAAGCCTGAGATGGCTTTTCAAGCGTAGAAAAATAACCCAGGGGGAGCACCAGTATCTTGAACCTCGAAGGTTGCCTTATATTCTTGACAAAAGTACACTGGCTGTTCAAGGGCATTTTAGATTTTCAAAAGCTGTTCTTGGACACTAGGAAGCTTTAGTTCCATGAAGGTGATTTAAACTGCTTCCTCTGGGCATGGAAGGATTAGGATTTAAGAATCATAAGTGAAGTTCATTTAAGAATAATAAGGATTAATGGTCAAAAACGGCTTGCTTGTTTATTTGTTCTGCAGATATACCTTCCAGGAAATATTTTCATTGCATAACAAATGAGAATAGTTGGGAAAGAACTGATAATCCACAAATTTTAAAAATCTCATTGAGTATAACCACTAGGTATTTGATTCTACTGTGTCCCTCTCTTTTCCCTTTAAGTTTCTGCATCTTATCTCTTTGGTCTCCCTTCCAACCTGTCCTTCATTCACATCCTGCATACAAGCTACAGACAAGTACCTGAAGTGCATTGTGAGAGAGACAATATATCAAAAAATGCCTCCATTAAAATCCATGCTCTGTCACTTTCTAGCTATGTGACCTTCTAGCTGTGTGACCTTTTGAGCTGTGCTGATTTTTCTGTCTTGTTACATCTCCATTGTTATAACAGTAAAGCACTTGCACAGCACATAATAGTTGATCAATAAATGTTACATAAGATTAACAACACCTTCTCTGCAATTCCAAAACTAGGAATTGAAAGCTTCTTTGTAGTTTCTTTTGTAACATACTCTAACCTGACCTTAAGTCATTTGACAGAAAAGTCTCACTTGAACTGATTTAAGACTGTATCTAGTCTACATTTATTCCACTTAAAGAAAATATTCATTTATTTTACTGTAGAAATTAATTCATTTGATTACAATGTGCTGCACTAGACTTTACTGGGTGCGTATGTGTGGCTTATTGTTTCTTAAATCTAAAAAGATCTGAATTCTGAAGCACATTTGTACCCAAGATCTTTATATAAGACACCATGGACCTGTATTACAATTATTTCAGTACAAGCCTCTAAATAGACTATGCTTGCTGTGCATACCACTGCCTCCCTAACAATGTTTGTTCTCACATTTCCCTGGTTCTACTCATTCTTTGAGTTCAAGATACAGTATATATAGTTCTGTGGAAATTTCTTTACTCTTCCAAACCTTTGGACTTTTCTCCTTTTTGTCCACCATAGTACTTAACACTATACTCCATACAGTTTTCTTTGCTGAGTTCCTGAATTGTATTTTGAGAAAATTAAGCATCACTTCAGTGAACATATACAATTGTTCCCAATGAATATTTTTTGCTAACTCTATAAATTTGATAAAAGTAAACACTGAATTTTCTAAACTCTGATTTAAACTGATCCTAAACTGCTAGACATTTTTAGTGACAAAATTAAATTATATAAATAATAAACATGCATTCTTATTGTGATTTCAAAAGATAAATTATGTTATTGTTATAAAATGTGTCCTGACAAATATGTACATATAATTTCATGAAAAACACAGAATACAAATACAACAAAACAAGAGGCTGCCCATTGCCAAAGAAAAAACTGCTCACATTGAGTACTAAACAACCACAGATGTTTCCGTCATCTACTATCTTAGATAGTCATATGGGAATAATTTCCAACAAGATATGAGAGGGTATTTGAAGCTTATTAAGTCTAAAAAGTTTTTATGCACTGTAATTTTTAACATTATTTATCAATGCATTTTGAAAAACTGTTCTTTTATCATTTTACAACATTGATTTCTTATCCTATCACAAAAATAACACCATTGTAACAGAAAAATTAGAAAATACCTGTAAGCAAAAATGTTGCTAATAATCTCACTATTAAGAAATGATATATATACTTATTTATGAAATTATTTGCCTATATATGCATATGTAAATAATGTGCATGCAGGTGTGTGTATGTGTGCTTGTATATACACATATATTAAAAGAGGATTATCATGGATCTACTATATTTTAGTTATAGTAAAGTTGTTATATTATGATGCAAAGAAAGTATTATACTTTGGAATTTCTAAATATAGTGATATATGGGCTGAAGGAGAAAAAATAAATAAGTCACACACATGTAAGTATATAGTTACAAGTTGTGATTTTCTATGAAGGAAATAAACAAGGAACTGAAATATAGGAAAACAATGGCAGTGGTTAGGGTTGTTAGGGAAGAAGTCTCCGAGCAGAAAATTTAAAAAGGCTTTGTATCTGAAATGCTGAGCAAAGTAGAGACTGACACAGGATGAAGGTGGAGAAATCGATAGAGACCAGATCATACAGTGTCATATAGTCCATTGTAAAGATAACAATCTGTTTTGATGAACAATGGGAAAACATTGGAGAGCTCTCCACAGAGAAACTGATGGGATTTGTATAATCTGGTTTCTCAACATCAGCACTATTGACATTTTGAGTCAGATATTTCTTTTTTGTAGAGGGTTGTCCTTTGCATTGTAAGATTTTTAGTAGGACTCCTGGCTTCTATCCACCAGAAGCAAGTAACGCCATCCTCAGTTTATGACAACCAAAATGTTCCAAGACACTTCCAAATGTCCCCTATGGGTTAAGGGAGCAATCGTCCTGCTTAAGAACAACTGATATTTTAAATGATTAAAAATTATTCTAGCTACTAGATGAAGGATAGATTTGCTCCTTCTCCTGTGAGAGCATACCTGATCACAACAGGTAGTATCTTATCACCTCTAGAGAAACCAACCTTAAAATGACACTAGCCTGTGGATTTCAGAGCAACAGTAAAGAATCTGGATCCTTGATGCATTAATTAGCGGCTGAATCAACGAACCTTGGATTTCACATTATATTTTTCTTATTATTATGTGATAAAATATGTTAAAATTATAAGTGTAATAGAATATAGGAGTGAGGATGAGAAGGCAAGTCAAAGTACAAAGTAGAAGACCAGTGAGTGAGGTAGCTAGTGACCCATGTAGAAGATGGCGTCTTGGATGATGGAGACATGTCTTAGAGTTCTGTCTGTTTTCTGTAGTGTCTTGGCATTGTGGTTATGGAGAAGTTATAACAGTCAATATTCTTTTAGAGCTAAAGTAGACACGACTTGGTTCTATATTTCAATCCAAGCTATCACTCCATTCCTTTGCTCCATTTCACAGCAAAACTTCTCACAAGAGTTTTCCATTTTCCACATAAAGAGGAAAATACATAGGGTGTGTATTACCTTGGTATATGACCAAGATTATTGTATGAATCAAGTAGCACAAAATGAACTGTTTAATAAGTATTATTAGAACAAATGACATTCTGAATTATGCCAAAAAATAGATTTCCTACGCTATATCTTTTGAAAATAAAATTCAAGTAGAATAAAGACATACATTTGGAAAACAAGACATGAAAACTATGGGAAATAATGCAGGATAACATGCCTATGATCCTGGGATAGAAAATGATATTTAGTGATAATACCAAAGCAAATCTCATAAAAGAAAAAAAAGTTGAAATGCATAATGTCACGATAACAAAAGTTTTCTGCCTTGTAAAAGACTCCATAAGCCAAGTATAAAGGCAAGATAGTCTTAGAAAGTATTTTTATAATATGTATAACAGACACGGGATTTATATGCAGAATAGATGAAGAACTTCTTCATATCCAAGAGAAAACAACCCAATTGAGATACGTGTTAAGTAATCCCTAACAGAGGTACACCACATGCCACCCCCCACCACACACACACAAAAATACATGAGCAGCTTTCCAACTTCACTATTAATTAGGGAAACACAAATAAAAGCAAGAATAGTCAATTCCATTCACAAAATATATTATATTCACAAAAAATAATACTGATAATTCTCAGTGCTCTTAAACATGTGGAATGTAAGAATTCTGACAGTGTCCGGTAAAAACAAGTCAGGATAAACTGTTATGCACAGTGATTTGGTAAATTTCAAATAATGTTGATTCTAAAAACATCAAGCTTTTTGGCTTCTGGGTATATGTATACCTTAGAGAAATTCGTGATACCTTAGTGTATCATGAGACATTGCAATATTGTTTATAATAACAAAAACAAAATCTTAATATTCACAAAATGAAAATATCTAAAACAGTTAAAGTCAATGAAATATAGCTATATATCAACAGGCTAGAACTGAAAATTATACTGTTGGCTATTATAAATAATACTCTATTGAACATTCTTATTCACATATATTTGGTTCTCATGTATACACATTTCTGTTGGACATTCATCTGAAAATGAAATGGCTGGTTTAGAGGGTATTATGTTTTACTTTAGTAGATTAGTAGATTATATTACAGCCCAGGAGTTTCCAAAGTGGTTATGCCAATTTATATACCCACCAGTAGTGGAAAACTAGGAATAACCCAAATATCACCAGGAATAGAATGGATCAATAAATTGCAGTACTTTCATATGATGAAATACTATTGAGCAATGAAAGGGAAAGAACTATTGCTCCAAATCTCACAGACACGATGCTAAGTGAAAGAAACCTGATGCAAGAGTTTATATTTTATGATTTCATTTATTGAAAGTTAAAACAATAACAAATTTAATCTATAGTGATAGAAGTCAGAATAGTGATTATATTTGGAGAGTTATGACTGAATGTGGACTCCAGGGAAGGTTACCTGTGCTGGTAATGTTCAATATCATGATCTGCATGAGGTTCTAACTATCCATGCATTTGTTAAAAGTTCATCCAGCTGCATGCCTAACATTTGTGCACTTTATGTATAGTTTAATTCAACAAAAAGTTTGTAAATATAATGTTAGATGAAAAAAGTAAGATACAAAATGGTTGATAGAATATACCAACACATGTAAAATTTTCAAAGATACAGAAAGCAACACTATATTTAATGACTGTGTGTGCATATATATATATATATATTTAAAAACAGATTGGAAAAATGGAGATAAAATTCACAACAGGAAATGTTTGTTTCTAGGAAAGGAAGTCAGAGAATGACCCTGGGAAGTTGAAAATAAAGAACTCCATTTATCTGTAATATTGAATTTATTTTATTAAACATCTCAGAAGCAAAAATGACAAATGGGGTAGGGGTGTGGATGTCTAACATCTTATTATTTGTATATTTAAGTTTCCTTTAAATTTATTTTAAAAAAAACCTTTAAACTTAAAAATTTAGAATCTTTGTTATTCCCAGGAGATTGCAATATGGTAGTGTTGATGACAGTCAGCCGGTTATGAAGTGATGTGAGAGAGGCAGAAAGTGCCCCAGGAAAGCACTGAGGAAAGGACATTTGTGGGGTAGAGTCTTGTTCAGTGGTCTGGTGGATGGCAGTAATGAACAAAGAGCCACCTGCCTGGATTTGAATCTTGGCCCCACTACTTTCACATTTTGTGATCTTGGATAACTTATTTCACATCTCCACTCCGTCCTTTCCACAAGCTGTTAAGTAGAGATAATGGTAACTCCTACTTCACAGTTGTGAGAATCAGATGAGTTAATGGATGTAAAACACTTAGAAGAGTGCTTGGCACAAAGGGAGCACCAAATGATACAGAACATCATTCTTGCTTTTACCATGGAAGAGTAAAATTTCATCAAGTATAATTAGGCCGTTAGAGGTAGAATTTTGGAAGTGTCACTTTGTCATCTGCCATATAACTGAGCTTAGTGAATTGACAATTTTTACTCTTCCCAAATATATGTTTAATTTGTCTGTATGTGTATATGCGTGTATATATATTCTCCCTCTGTATATATGTATATATGCCCTCTCAAATTTATCTCTTGCTGCAGACATGAATAGAATTAAATGAATGAAACTTGCTATATTCAGTAGCCCCAAAATGGAATCACAAAATATCTTAAGTTAGCTTAACTTTAATCTTTAGTTATGCTGAGCAACATCATTACCCTTTCTCCATGGAAAAACTCTGTTATAGTAGAAGATTTAATTATTCAACTTTAATGGCTAATTTTGAGCTTCAAAATTCACATCTTTTATTTCATAAATGACAAATTAGACAATCAGCATAGAGGACAAGTTTGGGTTAGTTATAATGCATATAAATATTACTGAACTGCCTGTTTAACCTGTGAGTTTAACTGATTATGTTTACAATGCATGGCGTGGTGTGCTTTTTTAACCCAAATCATTTTGACCCTTGTCCTTACTCCAATTCTGCTTCATAATTATCACCATGAACAAGGTTAGAGATCTCAGATACGCTCTGGTTTTAAGAAAAAAATAATGAATAAACAAGAAAGCCAAAGTCTTTGTGATTTAAAGATAAGTTTAGGCTGGTCATGATAGCTCACGCCTGTAATTCTAGTACTTTGGGAGGCTGAAGTGGGAGGATTGCTTGAGGCCAGGAGTTCAAGATCGGTCTAAGAAAGAGCGAGACCCAACCCCATCTCTACAGAAAATTTAAAAAGTTTGCTGGACGTGGTGGTGCACAACTGTAGACCCAGCTACTCAGGAAGCTGAGGCAGGAGAATCACTTGAGCCCAGGAGTTTGAGGTTGCAGTGAGCTGTGATGATACCAGCACACTCTAGCCTGAATGACAGAGCAAGACTCTGTCTCAAAAAAAACCTAATTAAATAAATAAAAGTTTAAAAATTTTTAAATGAAAGATAAGTTTCAATACTGACTTTTATTCATTAAAAAAGTCTCCAGAGAAGTAAAAACATACACAATGTATAATAATTTACCTGAACTCCAGCTAATAAGTCTCTTTCAGCCAAATGTAAATTTTCTGATATTGCAGTTCAAGTGTAAAATAATTGTATTATTATTTCTCCTAAGTTAAAAATAATTGTATTACTATTTATTGAGCACATACCATATGTCTGACACTTGACTGGTCCTGGGGATAAATGGTGATCAACTAAGACTAGGATTCCATTCTCTTAATGTTTAATGTCTTTTGAAAAAGACAGCAAATAATTATGCAAAGAGATTAACTGCAGTTGTGCTAAGTGCCCTGAAGGATAAATACTACCTGATATGAAAGCATTGAACAAGTCGGGGAAGCCAAGCCCTGTTTGGGCAGTTAGTAAGATTGCCTCGCCTCTCAATAAATACATTCTCAATGTGGGGGGAAAATCACGATTCTGCCAAATTGCCTTAAGAGACTCTAACCTGGCTTAAGGTGATTGACATATAATTCAAATTCATAAATTTATTTTTGCCATTTTACTGTGCTTCTATAAACCTGATTTGAAAACTTATATCAGCTTTTAAGAAAATAAGAAGTAGGAATTAAGCCAAAAATAAATAAGTAAATATATAAATAAATCCTTAATGTACACACTATCATTTTGATGCTTTTATATTTAAAATGTGTTATATAGGAATGAGTTCATAAAATTTACAACTGATCAAGTAATTCCTTGTAGGTTTTTTGTTAAAGCATAGAAAGGAGTAAATAATTCACTCAAGGCCTTTTTCACACCTCATTGTTAAATATAAGACCATATTCATAATAAGCTTGTCCCACATTTTTATACTAAAGTAAAACATATTTTAAGCATAGAGTTTTAAAAAACTAAACTGTGATAACATGAGAATGACCACATACTATCCTCTCAACAAAAAAAGAATGTGCATTTTACTTCTAAAAATAACTGGCATCTAAACTTTAAAACACTATAAATAGCAATGGATTAAGATGGGGGTGTGATTTAGTAGAATGTAGAGAAGATTTATTAGAGTTCGAGTCTCGGAAACTATTCCAGGTTTAATACATCTGAATGGCCTGGGTGAGCTGCTCTCAAGATGGCTTTTTACAAAACCATTTAAACAATTCTGATGTAGCTGAAGAAGTGTTTTGTAACCACTGAATTGAAAGGTCCCATCCCACTCTAGCATTATGTGATATCATTTTATGCATAACATAAAGAAAAAACTATTAGACTATATATATATGTGTGTGTGTGTGTGTATTCAAGTGCAGTACCAACCAGAAAAAATACAGGTGTTTTGTTGATGACTTTCAGAAAAACATCTTAATAAGTCTTTCTTCAGTTATGAAAGGCAAGTTTTATCTATGAGACTCTGAAAGAAGTTTGGCCAAAAGAGAAATATATGAAGAAGGAAAGATGCATAAAAGAGGATGTTGCATTCATCACAGATGAAGTAGTAACTTTACTACCATATTCTATGGTAGTTTAAGTCAAATAAGTCAATAAATAAAATGATTTTTAAAGCTTCACAAACATTAATATCAGCAAATGGAATACAATTTTGTCCCTTTCTTACAGGTAACGAAACTCAGGCATAGAGGTATAAATTTCCTTCCCAAGTTCACAGGGCCAGTAAGAGGCAGAGGAAAATTTGAACCCAGACAGTGAAGAACCACAGGCCATGATCTCAACTACAGTGATGTGCAGCTTCTCCAATAGAGAATTAGAACACAGAGATAGCCACGAAGGATTATGAAATATATAACACATTGACTTCAGAAAATAGAAAACTTGGATAATTCAGACCAAACTACCTGCTAGTGAAAATTAGAAAATCTACACATTGTACAGAATCTGCTAGAAATTATCAAAAAATGGACACAAGCTATGATCACACCACTGCACTCCAGTCTGGGCTGCAGAGTGAGAACCTGTCTCTTAAAAAACAAAACAACAATAACAATGACAAAAAGCTGACATTGTGATGAGAAATAGCAGGCCAAGAAGTGAACCTGACATTTTGATTTACTGATATGGGAAAGGCCAATGATAGCCTGGGCAGCATTTTTGACAGCTTCATGGATCTGGGCCACAAGCTGGAGCATGGGGCCCATGAAGAACGGATGTCTAGTGATCTACCTTCTATGTGGAGCCAGAATGGCAAAGAGCTGCACCCAGGAAAAAAGGGGGGACCCTTGCAGAAACTATAGCTAAATTTCAAATCA
Source organism: Daubentonia madagascariensis (assembly GCA_023783475.1). Taxonomy (NCBI): domain Eukaryota; kingdom Metazoa; phylum Chordata; class Mammalia; order Primates; family Daubentoniidae; genus Daubentonia; species Daubentonia madagascariensis. The sequence continues at coordinate 25,608,911 of JAKFHU010002080.1, read as the reverse complement.
TCTGGAGGTCCCCCAAAAATCCAATTCTTGAAATAGAATTGTAATGATACCACATTGTTAGTGGTCTCAGAACCAGGCAAACAAAATCCTCCCTTGAGGAAAACAGTATTGCTCTTGCTCTCAAAATTTCTCTAATTTTTTCAAACAAACTATCCAGTACAAAATTAAAAATTACAAGAGACACGAATATAATAAGCAACTTGAACAAAAATCAGCAAATCAACTAACAGTGGAAACAATGGTTCCAGAAATTGAAATGATCAGACACAGACTTTATCATTATGTCATCACTACATTAAGGCAGTAAAGATCAAGACAGAAAATTAAAGCAGACAACTAGAATCAGAGCACATTGGAAAAGAGCCAAAAGGCAATTATAAAAATGAAAAATATAGTAACTGAAATTAGGAAGGCAGTATAAGTAGGATCATAGCAGGTTATACATAATTGATGAGATAATTACAAAACTAGAAAATAAAGTCAGAAGGAAATAAATACAAAACAAGCACAGAGAAGCAAAAAAGATGGAATTAAAAAAAGAGGCATGTAATAAAAAGATATTACACACATATAATTGGAATCTCTGAAGAAGGTAGGAAAAAATAGAGCATGATAAATATATACAGAGATGTGGCTAAGAATTTTCCAGAACTAATAAAAGATATCAACCTACAGATTTGTCAAGCCTATTCTACACATTCAAGTCAACCTACAGGTTCAAGAAATTTGTACTTAGAAATATCATAGTAAAAATACAGAAAACCAAATACAAAGAAAAAAATAATCAAAGTAATCAGGAAAAAAAGAAAGACTACAAGGAATAACTTGTAAGTGACTTCTACATAAACAATGGAAACCAAAGACAGTGGTTTGACATACTCCTAATGGTAAAAGAAAATAATTACCAAAATAACATACTATACGATTAAAAATACATTTAAATAAATAAAGTAAAATAAAGAGATTTTCCATCCAAAAACCCAGAAGTAACATATTACCTTGCAGACACTGCCCTAAAAGAAATATTACAATAAAGGATATTCTTCATCCAACAGAAACCATAAAAGTCATGGATGGTTGAAGATGCAGGAAGGAATAAAGAGGAACTAAAATTGTAATTCACGATTAAATATTAGTAAATATTGACCAGATAAAATAACATTTACAATAGGATATTAATCATTAATAGCATTTACAAATAGTATTAAAATAATTTTAAAAATCACAAAAGTAGTAAATGGAACTAAAACATTCTAAAGTTTTAGTGTTGGCTGAAAAGTGGGAAGTATTAACAATTAACATTACATTTTAATTAATCAAGCACATTTAATCTGGATTAGCACTGAAATCATAATGAAAGTTTATAGCCTATAAATAATAAAGAAAAACAAATTATTAATAAGAAAATTAGAGTCGTTCTAAAAGAAGGCAAGGACATAATGAAAATGTATCATAAAACTGTCAAGACAAGCAGAAAGTACACATTAACAAAGTAAATGTTAGTATTTCATGAATCACTAATATTAGTGATTACACTGAAAGTAAATGGACAATGAGGTGAATTTACAAGTGACATTATATTCTGGAAATAAAACTATAGTCTATGTACAAGATACATATGTAAAATATAAGAATATTGAAGAGTAAAAATCTTTTTTATCATGTAAACAAAAGAAAGGTTGTATAGCCACATTAATATTTGAAAAAATGCACTTTAAGGAAAAGAATTATCAGTGATAAGTAGAGACAAAGTAATAATAGATTTCATTCATAATGAAGATACAGAAGTTCCAGATCCTAAATTTCTATACATGAACTAAATGGCACATTTATATGATTTTATATGCCTCTGTGTGTGTGTGATTGACAATTGAAAACTGACAGAACTGCCGGTAAAGTAAAAAAAAATCAACACTCTTACTGAGGGTTTTTAACATGCTTCTATCTGTAAGTGATAAAACAAGAAGACTATAATTCAGTAAATGTATAGAATATTTGAACAATAAGATACAAAAATGACTAAAGGCCATGCACAGAACATATACCAAAAATTATAGAACCACATTCTTTTCAAGCACACATGGAATATATCTAAATGCTGAACATTTACTGAGACATAAAGCATGATTACAAGAATATTCAAATGATTGAAATCACAGTCTATGTCATCACAAAAATAAAATCAAATTAGAAATTAATAATAATGAAATTATCAGATGATTCCCATCTTTTTGGAAATTAAATGGAAAGTAATGTAGAGATACCTCAAAGAACTAAAAGTAGAACTATCATTTGATCCGGCAATCCCACTACTGGGCATCTACCCAAAGGAAAAAAAGACGTTTTATAATAAAGACATCTGCTCGCGAATGTTTATAGCAGCACAATTCACAATTGCAAAGATGTGGAAACAACCCAAGTGCACATCAATACATGACTGGATTAATAAAGTGTGGAATATGTATACCATGGAGTACTACTCAGCCAGAAAAAAAACGGTGAACTAACACCTCTTGTATTATCCTGGATGGAGCTGGAGACTATCCTCCTAAGTGAAGTATCACAAGAATGGAAAAACAAGCACCACATATATTCACCATCAAATTGGTACTAATTGATCAACACTTATGTGCACATATGAAAGTAAAATTCACCAGGTGTCAGGCAGGTGGGAGCGGGGAGAAGAAGATGGGTATATTCACACCTAATGGGTGCGGTGCACACTGTCTGGGGGAGGGCATGCTTGTAGCTCTGACTTGGGCACTGCAAAGGCAATATATGTAACCTAATGTTTGTACCCCCATAATATTTTGAAGTAAAAATATATTAATGAATTTAAAAAACAGTAAGCAAATGAAAAAAAAAGAATTATAATTTAAAATTTATCATGAGTCACAGATATAATCATAATAAAAATTAGGAAAATTTTTTGAACTAAAGACGAAAACAATCTTAGATATTTAAGGCAAAAATAGTTTTACATATCTTATATAAATTTTATTATATGGAAATACATAGCTTAAAATACATGTGTTAGAAAATAAAAAAGCCCACAAATTAATGATCTTTTCATTTACCTCAAGAAGTTTAATAAGCAAATTAAACATAAAAAAGAAGAAAATAATAATGTCAACTACAGAAGAAAATGAATAGAAAATGAATATACAATAGAGAATCAATAAAACCAAAAGATGTTTCTTGAAAAGTAAAACAAAATGAATAAACCTATTTTAAGATTTTTTCAAGAAATATAACTGGATAGCCACATGGAGAAGAATGAAACAGGATCCATATGTCTCACCACTCACAAAAATCAACTCACGATGGATAACAGATTTAAGTCTAAGGCACAAAACCATAATATCTAGAAGAAAATGTAGGAAAAACTCTTCTAGATATAAGCCTAGACAAAGAATTTATGACTAAGACCTCAATGGCAATTACAGCAACAAAAAAATAAATAAATGGGACTTGATTAAATTAAAGCTTCTACACAGCTAAGGAAATAATCAACAGAGAGCAAATAGACAACCTACAGAATGGGAGAAAATATTCACAATCTACACATCCAATAAAGGGTTAATATCCATAATCTACAAAGAACTCAAACAAATCAGCAAGAAAAAAACAAACAACCCATTAAAAAGTGGGCAAAAGACATGAACAGAAGCTTTTCAAAAGAAGATAGACAAATGGCCAATAAACATATGAAAAAATGTTCAATGTCACTAATCGTCAGGGAAATGCAAATTAAAACCACAATGAGATATCACCTTACCCTTGTTAGAATGGAACTTATTAAAAAGTCCAAAAACAATAGATGCTGGTGTGGATGCAGAGAGAAAGGAATGCTTATACACTGTTTGTGGAACTGCAAATTGGTACAATCTCTATGGAAAACAGTATGGAGATTCCTCAAAGAACTAAAAGTAGATGTACCATTCGATCCAGCAATCCCGCTACTGGGTAGGTACCCAAAGTAAAAGAAGTCATTTTATCAAAAAGACACCTGCACTCAAATGTTCATTGCAGCGCAATTCACAATTGCAAAGATTTGGAATCAACGCAAGAGTCCATCAATTCATAAGTGGATTAACAAAATGTGGTATATGTGTATCATGGAGTACTACTCAGCCACGAAGAAGGATGAATTAATGCCTTTGACAACAATTTGTATGGAACTGGATACCATTCTCCTAAGTGAAGTATCTCAAGAATGGAAAAACAAACACACAAGCACTCACATTAAAATGGAACTAACCGATGAGCACACATGTGCACAGAGGGAAGTAAAATTCAGTGGAAATCAAGCAGAGGGGAGGGGGGATGAGGCAACAGGCAAAAACCTACCTATAGGTAGGTAATGGGTACAGTGAACACTATTTGGGTGATGTGCACACTTATAGCCATGACTCAAGCATTACAAAAGCGATCCACGTAACCAAAAACATTGGTGCCCCCATAATATTTTGAAATTAAAAATTAAATTAATTAATTAGAAAAAGAATATATATTCTTTTCAAGAAAGAATTTCAACATATATAATAATCTTTCTTATAATAAATATATAAAGAAATGATATATTCTTGTTATACACATATGTAACAATGATAGAAATTAAAAAGAAGTTATTACCAAAGATCCTGAAGATGTTAAAAGGATCATAAGACTACAGTCACTCATCACTTAACAATGGAGACACGTTCTGAGAAATGCATCATTAGGCAAATTTTTCACTGTGTGAACATCATAGCATGTACTTACACAAACCTAGATGGTATAGTCTAGTACACACCTAGTCTATATGGTGTAGCTACAAATCTGTTCATCATGTTACTGTACTGAATACTGTAGGCAATTGTAACACAATGATATTTGTGTATCTAACTACATCTAAACATGGAAAAGGTACAGTAAAAATACAGTATTATAATCTTATGAAACCACTGTTTTATAGGTGGTTCATCATTGACTGAACTGTCATTATGCGGTGCATGACTGTATATTATAAACAACTTTATGCTACTAAATTTTAAAGACTAAACAATATTATATGGGATTATTAGAAAAAGACACTAAAACTGATACATAAGAAAATTAAGGAGATAAAAAATATCAAACATGTCTTGTAAACTTGCATTTAAAAAAAAAAATCTTTCTACAAAGGAATCTCTAGGCCCAGGTGGCTTCATTAGTTAATACTACCATTATTTAAGGAAAAAATGAACCCAATATTGAAGAAACTCTTACAAAGTAGAGAAACAATGAGAACACTGTCAAATCTTTTATTAGGATATGGAAATCTTTACTCCAATATGTAAATATGTGACAAGAAGTATAAAAAATAAAATTTATAGACCAATCTCACTCATAATCACAGATGCAAAATTCCTAAACAAAATATTTGCAAACACGACAATATAAAAACAAAATAGTTACATAAGCAAAGTTGTCCACCATACCCACCCTCCAGAAATGTAGAGTTGATTTAACATTCAAACAAATCTAAATGTATTAACCATGTTAATATATTATAGGAGAAAAAATATGATCATCTGCATATATGCATAAGAAGCATTTGCTAAAATGCAACAGATGTTAATATTTTAAAAATTGCAAAGTGGGAATACATGGAGCATTTTATTCTAATACAAAAGAGTTCTACACAAATAAATCTAATAGTGAAATTTTGAAAGCTTTCTTTTAAGGTTAGGAAAAAGAAAAGAATGATTATCATTATTTCTATTAAATTATTTACTGTTCTTGTTAGTGCAAATTTTAAAAATGTAATGTTTGAAAAAGAAAACATAAAACTTCCATTACATGTTTCTATATGCAGAAAATCCAAGAGAATCTACAGATAAATTATTAAAATCAATAATAATAATTCTAAATTATAAGAATTAATGTATTTGCTGTATGTAAAATCATTAGTAAAAAGTCAATGTTGTTTCTACATTCCAGCAAAAAAGATGTAGAAGTTAAAAGTTTTTAAATGGTATTTTACTATAAAATACAAATTGCATATCTCAGAATATGTAGACCAAAAAATTGATCATAACCCTACACAGAAGAAAACTAAATTTTTGGCAAAAACTAAAGAACAAAATAAATGGTGACATATACCATATTTATGGATTGGAAGTCTCAATATTATAAAGATGTTAGAGTGGTTTCAACTGAATCAAGTTTTACTTTTTATTTTCTTTGACTTTTTTTGTAGAACTTGGCAAGTTGATTCTGAAGTTTATATGAAATACATGCAGAAATACAAAAATTTAAGCTGTCTTGAAGAATATCAAGTGGAATACTCCCTCTATCACATACCAAGACTTACAAATAGGGTAATTACATATGGCTACAAACTCAAGGATAGACAGAATTAAACTCTCGGTAAGAACTCCCACACATACAAGAATACCTGATTTAAAGCAAAGGTGGCACAGCTGAGCAGCGGAGAAAGAACAAGGAGACTCTTCAAAACATCATGCTTGGACATTTGGATAGCCATCTAGGAAAAAAATGAATTTGGACCCTACTTCACATTACTCACACAAAAATAAATTCCAGGCACGTGAAACATGACAATAAACCATTTAGAAGATAATGTAAGCAAATATCTTTATGTCATCATCCTAGAGAAAGATTTCTTAACAGGACACAAAGAACTCTAACAATCCAGGAAAAACCTTATCAATTTGATCACATTTAGAACTTTTTAAAACAACACCATTGAGAGAGTGAAAAGGCAAGCCACATTTCAGGAAAAAATCTGTAACCCTGTAACTGACAAAGAGCTTGTATCCAGATTTTATAAAGAATTATAAGTCAACAAGAAAAAAATTAAAAAGCAGATCTCCCAGTGAGGGGGAGAGATGGGTGGGAGAGGGGAGACTTGAAAAGGCACTTCATATAAAGGGATACTAAATAGCTCATAAACACGAAAATGTAACCTTCTCAGCAGAAATAAGAAAAACACACACTTAAACCACAAGGAGAAGTAACCACTGCCCACAAATGGTTAAAATTTAAAAAGCAATAATACCAACTACTGTCAAGTAGTAAAGCTCCAGGTAGGTACTCACGTATACTAATGATGAGACAACCCTTTGGAAAACAGTTTGGCACTATTTACTAAATTTGAAACTATGTGTACCCTAAGACCAAGCAAACCCACTTCTATGTATTTATCCAGGAGGATACCAAGAACTACATAGAGGAGTGTTCATAATGGAATTGTTCACTATAGTCATAAAATAGAATCCACCCAAATAATCATCAGTAGGAGAATGTGAAATTAATTTATATATTTATACAATGGGGTATAATGAATTGCAGCCACATGCATTTTGTGATCAATATGTATATACTACAATTCCATTTATAAACACCACACAAATTGGCAAAATCAAAGTTTAGTGTAGAAACTCTTCCAAAGAACAGGTTGTAAATAAAGAAAGGCAAGAAGGCGATTACCATAAAAGTCAGGATAGTGATCAACACTGGGGGACATAGGACTGGGAAGCGGGCATAAGAGAAACTGGTCTCTGGAGTACTGGCAACATTCAATCTCTTGACCAGGGTAGTGGTTACACAGGTGTTCATTTTATAATAATACATTAAGATGATCATTTGTCAGGGAGGAAGGGTTTGCATTTCTGGCATGTATGCTAAATTTCCCAATAATAAAGTATAAAAATTATATATTTGTTGTGAAGTATATTGGAGATACTAATTTTTATTAACCTGTTTAAATTTACATAACAAAACAAAATAAGAATATTAGGATGAAAGATGGGGAAGGGAGGCAATATTGTTATTATTATTATTTGTCTTATATCATCAAGGAGTTCTAACATGTTGACCAAAGAAGAAAATATAAAAAGAAAAAAATTCAAATATTTTGAGCCATATGGATGCAAATAAGCACTGAACCTTGTTTGCTGTATGTTTACAATGAGTAAATCCAATGTAAGAGATGTTTCTTATTGCTAATACTGTCCAGGAGTATATAAATCATCTAGTCTCTTGAAGATCAATTTAAAACTATTAACTTGCAGACCCTAATTTTGAGTGGGCTAAGTGTCCTATCACTCAGCAGGATACTGGACAGAATTTCCTGAAGTGTCATACTGACACTCTCTTTGAAAACATCCTAAAGGAAAGGTTTCATTCTTCCCTTTGAGCTATTTTGGGTTTTTTCTTACTTCATTTTTTTCAATGAAATAAATCCACATTTCAGTCCATAACAATCTGTATTCAAGTGATCATGAATCCTATGTATGCATATTATACATATTCCCCTTTCTTTCTCTCTCTCTCTTTCTTTCTTTCATTTTTAAAGATGGTGTCTTACTCTCTCACCCAGGCTGGAGTACAGTGGCCCAATCATAGCTCACTGAAGCCTCAAACTCCTGGGCTCAAGCGATCCTCCTCCTCAGCTGCCTGAGTAGCTGGGATTACAGGCACCCACCACCATGCCTGGCTAATTTTTTTTTTTTTTTGGAGACAAAGTCTCACTCTGTTGCCCCAGCTAGATTGCAGTGGCATCATCATTGCTCAATACAACCTCAAAGTTCTGGGCTCAAGCAGTCCTCCTGCCTCAGCCTTCCCAAAAGCTAGGAGTACAGGTGTGCACCACCACGCCCAGCTAATTTTTCTATTTTTAGCACAGATGGGTCTCGCTCTTGCTCAGGCTGGTCTCGAACTCTTGACCTCATGTGATCCTTCCACCTCTGCCTCCAGAGTGTTGAGACTACAGGAATGAACCACTGTGCCCAGCCTATGCACATTCTTGACATACTGAATGTAACATAATACAAATGGGGCCTGATATATGAATGACATTTCAAATGTACATCCGTCTGTCATACTTGCTGCATTTATCTTTTTATGCTGTTCTGTGCAGTCTTCAAAAGAGTGTTCTAATAAACTCTCTGTCAAAATAATCAATATGATCCATTTATAAGAATTAGCTAATACAAAAAAGCATCAGTCAATGGAGTGCAGAAAGATTGTTCTAACAGATTTGAACAAATGCCATGTGCAAATGCTTTTTGGTTATTTGTTTAAGTATATAAAACCAAACTTGAACCTAAAATTAAGCCTATCCATAAAAATACCTGACACTTGACAACATATGACTCATTAAATTTTCCTGTTCCAATCGGTATGCCTGCAATAAAAAGTTACACATAAAATAGCTATATCATTCACTATGAAAATTTAGGTATGTATTATTCTTTCTTTTTTGCAGAAAACTAAGTCCCCCCAAAATTGGTCACATGGCAAGGACATGCAAGATGGAAAATGAAAACCAAGTCCCCAACATCAGTTCTGGTTGTTCTTTCAGACAAAGATATCTATTTCATCTAAGAGTACTCTTTCTGGAAATTTGTAAGTTTGTTGTTGTTTGTTTGTTTGTTTTAACATTTTTTAGGAATAAAGACTTCCCTTTTCAAATGACAAAACCACTAGTTCTAAATTGTTTCTTAGAGAAGAGTTCAATACAGAATGTTTCTCATGCTGAATCACACAAATAATACTTAAAACACAGATTATCTATGCTGATATAAAGTAAATATGTACCTAAATCCCTGCACACTTAATACATAAGGATATAAATGTTTTCTTTTCTAAAAAATAGAAATTCAATCTATTTCAAAATACAAAATAATTCATTGATTCATAGTTTTTCACCCCAATGCAAACTCTCTTTTAAGCAATAATCATTAGACTTGCATGTCACAGAGGATTAAACCTATGACATCATAGAAACATTTTATTCTGATTAGTTATTAAACATATATTTACTTGGTAAATATTCTCTACTAGTAAAACTTTGAAATTATGTCTGCACAGTACAACATAGGAGGTCTTCCTCTGAGATTAAGTGTCACTTTGCAAGAGTCTTTTTATAGAATGGAACCTTGCTCATTACTGTTTCACTAACCTCCTAAATTTATAGTTCTTTATTCAATAAATGCTAGTTTTACTCTCCTTTTCTACAGATGCATAAACAATCACTTAAGTAAGTTGTTACTATATGTGGATTGCCATATATTTCCAGCATAGTGTGCCTAGCTGAGAACATGCTTTTAGCTAATAGTATCTGCAAGTAATTTCCCTTCCGCCAAATAACAATAATTGTTTGCATTGCCCTTCAGTGGCTAATGTGGGGGCAGCTTGTGTTATAGGAGAGTGACACTATGGTATATTTTTTAAGGCTGTACTTTATGTATTCTTTAATCTCATGCTCCATGCTTTTGCCCTTATTCCTAAAATTCTATAACTGACTATTCTAGTCCTTAACCTCAGCTGCTTTCTAGATAGTCATTTTCCCAGGGAAAAGCTTTTTATAATTCTGGCATTATGAGGCATTTCTGATAATGTTACAAAAAATGGAGGGAAGAGTATAGCCAAAGATGTAAGATGGGAAAGGCCAAATGTCAAGACAAATAACGTTAATCTGATTACTTAAATTTCTATAAATATTCTATTCAAATTTCTTAATTAAACCTCCACCCCCCACTCCCCAAAGTTTAAGATAAAGGCAGATAATGTCATTAAGAAGGACAAAATAACACAGAGTGGAAATTTTTATCTGACCTCAATGTACAAACATGTCTTCTGGATTTTTCCCTCCAATTTACAGAGTCTATGTTTAGAAATCCGGCTGTGGGATGACTTTGCAAAATAGCACTCTGAAAAACATAGTCAGTGCTTAGGCAACTCACACTGGCTCTTATCTAGGACAAGTGCTTAAGTTTCTTATTTTTCATAATTCAAAGCCATTATTCTAGGTTAAAAGTACTCTTCAGTCTCCATAGTAATCTTTTGACTATTTGATAACACAATCTTAAATATCTTCATATTTGTCTTAAAATAAAAGATCCTGCTGTCTTACTTGAACCCTTGGAAAGAAAAGATGAAAATGCTCCAGAATAATTCTGTGATTATACAACTAAAGGATGGATGCTTTTCAACAAAAGTTACTGCTTCTCACCTGTCAGGGATCTGGGGCATAAGAAGAAATCTGGGAACAAATTATTGTAGACATCATGGCCCCTGTCCTCAAAGCAGTTTAATATCCAATGGAGGACAGGGAATAGCCTGCTTAATATAAATACTTGATATACAAATAGATGATATACATATATATACTTTATATTCATTCATATATACACATACACATACACTTTATATTCAGAATATGTAACCACAGAATAGGAACATTATGTAACGACAGTATATAAAACATTTTGTAATTATATTAACGACTAGGAAGAATGAACCAAACTGAAGAAGTTTACTGAGATAAATTGAGATAAACATAGAGGCAGAACTTTTTTTTATTCTTTCAAATGTGGAGAGATTGCTAGCTGCCATGTCTATTAATAATAAGTATCATGTGCAAGTGTTTGTATTAGACCTATAAGGTTCTTGAAGCCAGAATTACGCATAATAGATATCTTGATCAATAAAGAGATGGTATGTTCCTCAGTGAATGCTGGGAGAAAATCAGGTGTCAGTGATGAGGGAGTAGCACAATGGTAAGTTATAATGGTGTTAGCCTCAAAGTAGCAGTGGATCTTCCTCGCATAAGGAACATAAAGCAATAGTTTACAAGGAAAGGGCTTGGAAAGAGTCTATTGACCCAAGATGTCACTTGAACATACTTCATTTTGAAAATGCAGAGTCTTCATGGCACAGCCAAGTTTAGTTAAGACTTGAGGGTAGAAGAGGTATTCAGAAAGGAGTCTGAGGATACAGTGCTGATCACCTATTCACAATTTGGGGACACAGTGCAAAGATTTGGATAGTACAAGAGGAGTGCAAAGATCAGAACACCACAAAGGTAGGAGTTCCACTGATAATGGTGACTTTGAAACCTCAGAAATATTCCCATGCCTAAATGACATGGGCATGGGGCCATGTTGGAGTTTGTCTTCCTAGTATCTTAGAGAAGAGTGGGTGCTTCTTGTAACGAGAACAAGGTGGTATCAGCAAGACAGCTTCCCAGGCAGACCTTCCCTCATACCACATGTCTGGCAATGACTGATGGCTTCAAAAGGATAGCAAAGAGATGAGAGTAAAACAAATGACCTGGTATTTACAGACAGAAAAGTTCAAGAGAGCATTGCTAACAAAGTTATGGGGCATAAATAAACTGGGCAACATCCAGAGACTGAAAATAGTTAAGTATGACTGAAGTGAAACTAACAGAAAGGGTTCCTTTGACAGACAGAGCTAGAGATAGTCAGAAGTGGCTAGACCATGAAAAGACTTTTTGGTCATATCAAGGCAATTTTTCTGAAAGAGTGGTGTAAAGGCCACCTGTACTTTAAAGTACTTTGAATTCTTGTTAAACCTGCAAATTTTTAAATCTCTCTCTAGTCCTAATAAATAAGAATTGCTGAGATATAGGGCTTGGGAATCAGGCTCTTAAGGAAGATGCAGGGGATTTTTTAGAACTTAATTTTGTAGGCAAACAGACAACAAAAAGTATTCAGGAGAGGAATATCATTATCATTCTTAGCATCTTGCACAGTGTTCTATATAGAAAAGTCTTTGATAGGAATAAAAAATACTGATTTAATGTACTTTTTAAATTTAAGTATAAATTTTATTTTTATGACATTTTCCTTTTACCAACTGTTACAATTTATTCACCCATGCTGAACACGTCAAATACAAAAATATTAATAGTAGCTGGTTGTGAAGTTGAGATTATTAGTGACCTCTTTTTTTCTTTCATTACATTTGGTGTTTTCTCAGCTTGGTTATGAAATTATATTATTTAAACAATCAGAATAAATAATTTATACACAATAAAAATTAAAGAAAAAGCCAAATGTTATCAATCTAATGCCGGCAAACAAATACTGGATCACCTATATTCAAATAAGAGTGAGGTATTAAAGATGAAAAATTATCAAATGGGAAAGGGAAAGTCATTTCACATAGATGAAACTAAAATCTAGAACTTTTATGGGCCACTGAATCATATTATATAAAGAAAAAGAATGAAAAAGTTATGGAAATAATCTATTACATTAAATTATACTTTAATGTAACTCTCTTTGTATAGATTACAAACATAAAAAATTTCAATAAGATTAAATTTAAGTAAATGAAAGAATTGCTCAATATAATAGACATCATACTCTAAATAGAGACTATCCATTTTCTTAGGCCACTGAGATATTGACAATTTATTTGCTAATTCTATTTAGGGTGTTGGCAAGAAACAAATTGCACACAAAAAGTGGCTAATTTGAGATGAGTTTTAAAAAGAGATCATTGCAAAGAAGAGGTCAAGATATAGAGAAATCACAAGGGAGAGTGCAACATCCAGGAGCTAGTACTAGACTCCCGAAAGGGTGAAGGGAGGGAGTCTGCAAAACCCTGAGAGAACTACTAGAAAAAATTGGAATCTTCAAAAAAGGGAAGGAGCCGAGGGAATAACTACCTCAATCACCCTTTCTTCCCTCTCTCTGATCTCCTGAGGAGCTTACTCCTTGTTTCTTGATGGCTGAAGACAAATCAGCAGCCAGTGGATATGATTAAACCCATAGTAGTCAGCCTCCTGGACCATATGCAAGGTGGAGAAGTGTGGAGATTTGATATGCTGGGTCCAACAGAAGACATCCAGCAGCATTGCAAAGAAAAATTCCAGTATGAAAACAAAATATATAAGCCTTATTTTCTAATCATAATTATTTCAGTTTATACTTAATTTAGCTAGAATAATTGAAGACTAGGTGAAAATCATTGTCACTCATACCAGAAACATGAAAACATGAAGAAAGAAAATTTGGTATAGCATGCAAAAAAACCCAAAACAAAACAAAACAAAACCTGAGTGCATATACTATTACAGACCGTATCTTGACTGATCTCCTCATTCTCAGTTACTTGGTCAGAAAGAAATGGAAAGCTAAAGGACAAAGCCATCATGTAACCCCCATGACCAGGTTTCAGGCCATTTTTGCAGTTTTCTTCAAGTTCTGTCTGTAGAAGTGAGAGCTGCTAAATTGCTTTATCCCAAAAGTTGGCAAACTGTGGCCAATAGACCAAATCCAGTTACCCATTTGTTTTTACCAAAAAAAATTTTTTTAAAGTTTTATTGGAACATGTCCATGTTCATTCATTTACACCTGTCTATAGCTTCTTTCACACTACAACAGCACAGTTGAGTAGTTGCAGTATAGACCACACACTGGCAAAACTGAAAATATTTACCATCTGGTCCTTTACAGAAAAAGTATGGCAACTTTTTCTCTGTTCTCTCTATATTCGTTACCTCTGCAGTAGAGGTATATTTTCTATAGCTTGCTAATTAGAATCAGGAACTGAATTTTTATGAGCTCAATTCTTTCATCTTGCTTCATTAGGTATAGCTTAAAGATATTAAAACAATATCAGGTTAACTACTTTGTGATCACTACATAGTATTTTTCCTTTTGTCTCACTGCTTATAAACAAATTCGAAGATTATTCTTTGAGTGTTCATGAACAAGTTTGAAGTTTGTTTTCCTTTCCACTAAATACGAGATAATCATGAGTCTAAATATGAGATCAGCACAGATAGAACTGAATTTCCTAAAGTAGGGTGTAAAGGGGCAATTGTTTGCATAGCGTGAGTAAAGTTAATCAGGTATAAAACAATAGATGCTGAATTTCTAGAGTTATAATCAATTCCACACTTGCATAGTTATATTGCATTTTAAAAAACTGTTCACAGACATAACAAAATTCCTAAACAAAACATGTCCGTGGGTAGAATGCACCTCTGAGGCCACCAGTTTGAAACACTTACCAGGGTAATCTAAAAGTGTAATAATAAAAATTCAAGGAAGTAATCTAAATTACTTAAAAAACAAAACTATGTTCTTGTGAAATCACAGATGAAATATAAATAAAAATAATTATAGATAATTTATAAAGTTATGAAAATAACATTATTTATAGAAATTTTTGTCATAAAGCCAAAATTACACACAAATATAAAATTATTGCATGCATTATTAAACAAGAAAACTGTTAAAGTAATATTGTAAGAGAGTAAAAAAAGAGCAACTAAATTAGTCTAGAAAAGGCAAATAAAACAAAGGAAATAAAAATTAATGATACTGGTTTAAAGTTTCTAAAATAAAAATGGTTATTGTAAAGAGTGAGAAAATTGTTATTTACAGGTGCTATTTGTCTTCCTAAGGTACAAAAGAGATATTCAGAAAAATCTATTAGAACAAAAGAAGAATACAGTTGGCTCTTTGATTACAAAACAAATATTCAAAAATTGAAATTTATTTATAGACAAAAAATCTCAAGAATTTAATGGGAATAAAATATTATCTTTTAAAATTCTACTAATTTATTTAAAATAATTTGTAACTATCTTGACAAGAAATATAAGATACAATATATAACTAAAATCTTTGCTAAGAAGTATTAAAAGGAGACATACAAAGTGAGGAACAGAGGCCTATTTACTTGAAAATCAAACCATGATATTGTAAGAATTCTTCCCAATAAATACTTATAAATATTTAATTTACTTGCAAATGACATCCCCATAGATACGTTTTTAATTACTTTGAAGTTCATCATTAAGAAATAAACAAGAGCAAATAGGTTTTTTTTCTGAAACAGTAAAGAATGAGACAATCTTATCTCTGTAGAATAGTAAAGTGTAATTTAAAGACAAAACAATTAGGCTTCTGGTTATGAATAATGGATTAAACACATGTTTTGTTTTGCCACAAATTCCAGAAAAAAGAGATTGGAAGAGGAGATAAAAATAAAATTTGAGAAGTTTAAGAGCAGAAAATGAGTGGTAAATAAATAGAAGACCCCAGAAAACTGAATCACTCATTGGAGTGAGTGCAGTTGTACTGCAGTAGCTCCTGTAGCCTGAAGAATGGATAGTAGTCCACACCTCTGGAAGTAGGGATGAAAGCAGGGCTAACAGAAAGATTAGTTAAAAGAATACACAAAGAAGTAACCTATCTTCTCTCTATTTATATTTATGGTATTTGCTATACAGCTTCTTTTGAAAGAATGAGAAAATAGTCATCCAATTAGTATTCCATGGCATTAATTTCCCTCCCAGAAATCTACTGAGAAAGATGAGACCTACCATGAAGTCTACAAAGCCTGCTCATGCATAGAAAATGACTATTAGCTTCTTTGTGTCCTTTTCTTACATATAAAATATAGGTGAGAAGAATGTCTAAGGAAATCATCTAACATAAGAAATGGAAGCCAAAACAAACAAACAAATAAGCAAACAAAGAAGGGAAAAAATGCTTAGAAAAAGACTATGAAAAATTTCTAAAATATTGCATCCATGAAGCAAGAAGGAGGTGTTTTGACAAATGAATACTAGAGAAAAAAGAACATTTGGAAATCATAAATGTGTTAGCAGAAATGATAAAACCTAACAGAATGATTGGGAGATAAATTAAGTCTATATGCTGCGAAGCACATCAAAAATTAAAAAATGAAGAAAAGCAGTAAAAATATTTTTTTAAACATTCACCCTAGAAGTTCCAATAGGTGAATTAGAGCTCTAGAAAGAGAAATTCGGGAAAGAGAATCATCAGAGAAATTTCCCAGAAGTAGGATCATGAATTTTTATTTTCAAATGACCTATTGAGTACTCAACACAATGGGAAAAAATAGACTCAGACTAAAGGTACACCCTCATAAAATTTTTAAATTTGGGGAACATAGTAGAAAAATTATACAAGTACCAATACAAAGGATAATGAATCAGAATATCAACAGCAACACTGGAAGCTTAAAGACAACGTGGTGCCGCCTTTAAAATTCTAGAGGGATGATTATTTCTAATTCAGCATTCTGTCCCCAGACAAACTAATACAAAAATGCCAGAGCAGAAGAGAAAATACTTTCAGATAAACAATACCTCCAGAATCTTATTTTCCATGCAGCCTTTCCAGGAAGAAACTGAGAGAATAAACAAAGAAAGAGGAAGGCATACGATTCAGAAAACAGGAGATCTAATATGCAAAAAAGAGGGAAAGGCAGTGGATAATGGTGAAGGGAGATCCCAAGGTGATAGCCTTGCAGCAGTCCTGGCAAGCAGCTAGTCCTGACTCTGGGGATGATGGCTGGAAGAGAGTGAAATGAATAAAATACTGCTGTGTTTAATGGCATCGAGAGGCATTGTAAGCAACTGGAAGAGATTTAAAGGGCATACTACATAGAAACAAATGAGGATGATTATTAACTTCAGGGAAAAAATATAGAAAAACAAAATTGATCATATTGTGCCACATGGTTCTCCTATGAATTCATTTTACATAGTCAAAATATGTAAAAATGAAAATAATCCCTCCAGTGGTATGATGTGACCATCTTGGGAGCATGAGAAGATAGGATTTATGCATGTGACAGTTGGAGTGGTAGAGAGTACAATAGTACTCATCTTCAAGAGTGCAAAGTTAACAGACAACAAAATATGAAGCAGCCGGATAAGCACGTAGTTTATACATATGGAAGTAAACACCAAAAGTAACAGCTGAAAGAGTTACAAGAGCTTACCCCTTGCACCACAGATGCGCCACCTTTTCCCTTATTCTGTGTGCTTTAGTGTCTCCTGCTACAGAATCTGTACTTACAGAATTCTTTCTAATTCTCCAATCCTTTCACACGTTAATGTCTACGCAATTTTCACCTCTCACTCAATTGTCACTTCCCTAAAAAGAATTCCTGAACATTTAGAATCTTCAAACTAGTTCCAGTCTCCTATTTTGTCCTCTAAAGGCATTGTATACTCTTCTTTGTAGAATGTATCATGGTTCCGATTGTACCTTATACTGAGAGTTCAGGGACCACATTGGTTTCACCATCCATTGTACTTCTGGCACCCAGCATACCAACTGCAGTAAAGTGGTTGCTTATTAAGTATTTGTGGAAATATGAATTAAATACTATAGCTAATTAATTAACACATAACTGCAAACTGTGAGCCCACTTTAAATGTTATGAGTTTAACAATCCTAAGTAACACATTTGCAAATAAAATTTAGCCATACATTAAAGAATTAAGAATACCACAATTTAGCAACTTTTTTTTTCTGGAATGCGTCTGTTAAGAGAATGTATCTAATTAACATGACAAATAAGAAAAGAAATATATCATTACTTTGCCACTAGAAAAGATATGATTATATTCAATATCAGAAAGTCTAGATATAGACACCATTATTAAATTAATTATACTAAAAAATAGAATAACCATGAGAGACCAAGTGTTATTATTACATTTAATGGTAAAGCACTACAGTTATTCACTTTAAAATAAGGAACAAGAAAAATGTGCTTATTTTCTCAATCATTATTTAACATTGTTCTTTGTGTTCTAGAGAGTGCAATTGAAAGACTGAATAAAAACTACTAGAAAAATCTTTGAATAGGATCACAATTCTTTTAGTACCTGTCTACAAGACCAGTTGGAAAAATATAGTAGAAAAGATCTTATTTACATTAATGAAAACAAAAATAAAGAAACTAGGAATAAACTCATGTAAATGAGTAGTCAGAAGTATTGTAAAAAAACCAGTAGAATGAAGCATCTTTAGATCAAAGAGAAAAGAATATTTTGAGAGGGAGAGAATTTAGAACAGTGTCGAAGACGGTTAGAGTTCAAGTAAAATGAAGACGTAAATATGAACATTGGAGATCAAGACAAAGAAGTTACCGGCACCCTAGTGAAACCTCTAAATGAAGAAAACCACAAAATTTTACTAAAGAACATAAATACTTAGCCAATAGGAAGGTATGCTCTATTTTATGATAAGAAGATTTAATTTCCTGAGACTAATAGTTTAAATTAGTGAAATTTCATTCAATATTGCAATTATTATTTTTAAAACTCAGTAATAAAGTTATAGATTAATTATATTTCAACATGATTATATATATCTATCTTAAGCTCAATTTCCAGCATTATCCTTAATGGGGAAACACTGGAAGATTTCCTAATTAAATAAAGAAAAAGAATAAGGTACCACTGCTATTATCTCTGGAAGTAAAATGAAAGAAATTAAAGCTATAAAAATTGAATAAGACATAGAACTATCACTATTTGCAGATAATATGACAGACTGTAAGAGAATTCAGTAAGGCAGCAAGGCATAAAATTAATATACAGAGATTAATATCATTTATATAATCAGAGCCTAAAGTGGAAAAAAAAGGACTCAATTTTCAATAGCCACAGAAAATATAAATTAGCAAGAAAGGAACTTAACTATAAATGTGTAAAACCTTCATGAAGAAAATTTTAAAATACTACTAAAGAACACAGGAGAATACCTGAACAAGTGTAAATATATAACATGCTCTTGTTTGAAAGTTCCAATAGCAACATTATGTCATTATCTGTAAGCTATTTATTTATTTATTTATTCTAGAGGTGGGGTCTCACTCTGTCACCCAGACTGGAGTGCAGTGGTGCAAGCATAGCTCACTGTATCATCAAACTCCTGGGCTCAAGAGATCCTCCCACCTCAGTCTCCCCAGTAGCTAGAACTACAAGCACACGCCACCACAGCTGGTGGTGTAGTGTTGGGGTCTCACCATGTTGCCAAGACTGGTCTCAAACTACCGGCCTCAAAGGATTTTCCCACCTGGGCCTCCCAAAGTGCTGGGATTACAGGCATGAGCCACCAAGCCTGGCCTCATAAGCTACTTAAACAACTTTATTATGATTCTAATTTTTTAAAAAGAGGATTGCTTTGAAAGTAAACAATTGACCATAAAATAAATATTAAAAAATGACCAAAAATGTAGAAAAGTCTTTGAAAATAAGACCAACAGGGGAGAGACACTACCAGCTGCTCAAATGTATTATAAAACTTGAACAGTAAAAAAAAATGGGAATGCACATAAATATACAGAACAATGGAACTAAAACAGAAAGCCCAGAGTCTACTACAAGTGGGAATCAAGATGGCATATCAAATCAGTGGAAAAATAGAGCTGAGATAATTTCATATTTAATTAGGTAAAAATGTTGGATCTATACCTGAAGTCATACAGCAGGATAATTCCAAAATAATATATAATATATATTTTAAAATGAAATAATAAAAATATAAAATGAAACCATCAAATTTATTTATAACTTTAAGTAAAGGAAATCCTTTCTAACTATGACTCAAACTTCAGAAGCCATAAAAAAAATTAATATAACTTAACCACATTTTTTAAATCTGAGGAAAAGCAAAAAGACAACAAATGGGGGAAATACTTTTAACTCACATCACAAAGTCTTTTGATTTTTCTTTATTTATAAAGAGCTCCTAGAAAAAATTTCCAGTAAAAATTGAAGAACTTGATAGTAAAATAGTCTTAGACTATAAATAGATTGCTAGGAAAAAGAAATAATAATGACAAATATGTAAACAGATGCTTAGTATCACTCATAATAGGAAAAATGTAAATGTGATACCATTTTCCACTATCAGATTAGCAAAATCCAGAAGTTGGAAAATACACAATGTTGTTAAGGCACAGGTACCCTCGTACATTGCTGGGGAGAGTATAAATTTATATAATCATATACAGATGACAATTTGGTAAGACCTATCAAAATTGCAAATTATTGTACTTTTTGACCCAACAACTCTATTTCTGATAAATTATTCTGCTGACACACTTGTTCTTGTGCTAATTTGTATAGGTACAAATTTTCTCAATGTGGTATTTTTTGTTAAAGCAGAAGATTGGCAAAACATTAACCGTCTATTAATAGGAGACTGATTATATAAATTATGGTACATCCATAAAATGCAATCAAATAATAAAAAAAGAATGAAGAAAGAATGTCCATGTGCTAAAATGAAGATGTCTCCAAGGAATATTAAGTGATAAGATTGTCTTGTTAAATAGCTTCTTTTGGGTAAAAAAGAAACTCTGGAAGGATATGTATGAAGCAAATATTAATGCTTACTTGTTCGTGGGGTTAAGATGGCATGGGAACCAGAAAGATGGCAAACAAGGATAGGAGGGAGAATTTTAACTGTATACCTTTTAATATCTTTGGCTTTTGAATTGAATGTTAAAAAAAAACTTATTCACCTACTGATGAATAATTTTAAAATTTATCAAGGATTATTAGGCGTAGACAAATAAAATCATGTAAAAGATACCTTCCCCTATTGGATAGTAAAATGCACTCTAAAATTATAGTCATTAAAACTGTGTCACAATGGCTCAATAAATGTAGATGTGGCAATGTCACAGAACATAGAAACATATCTACCTATGTAAACGATATCATATATGATAATGATAAATGTTAGTACAAAAACGATAGATTATTCAACAAATGATAATGAAGTTGATGGACAACAATGTAAGAAAAAAATTAATTTAGATCCCTCCCTCACACCATATTTTAAAACAGCAAAAGAAAAAATAAGACGCTTTCAATAACGGACCTAGTGACAAGAGAGTTGTAGATATTGTTTATGAGGGTGGAGTGATTGCATTTGGAATCCATGTCCAAAAACCATTTAAAATGTTCTGTGAATAAGCCAAATTAGAACTCCCTCAGACAAGAGCCCTTTCAGAACCATCTCAGTCTCACTGGCCCATAAAAAATATTTATTTCAAATCAGTTCTTCACAGGCAGCTAAACGGAAACTTCTGTTGCTTATGCTTTGACATATTTTCCTCACTAAAAATTCAGTTATTCTCTGTTGTCCATTTGAACTACCCAGCAGTAGTAGTTTTCATTATTCTTTTTAGGTTTAATCCTACAGCAGATACCTAAGTGGTTCTTGAAATTGGCCCATCTTCTAGGTTGTACTGATGATATATGAGTATTTTCCTTAAAGGACTCTTGATTTGCACTGGAACTCTAAACCTAGATTCTCAGCATGTGATGCTCTTTCATGGACTCTTTTCATCCAGCATTAGTTTTCTTCATAAATTCATATTTTATTGAAAAAGCCTGCCTTTAAATTTAGCTCTTTACCTTGTAAGTTAGGAAAATAAGTACAAAAAATAAAGCTACTTTTGTCTTAGTATTTCTTTTTTCTTTCCTTTCTCTGCTATCCTTCCTCTCTATCAGAGATTTTACTCATCATCCTCAAATCTGGCAATTATATAGAAAGAGAAATATTTGCAGGCAAATAAGATGTCTGGATACACTTGGCTATATTTCTCCTATTTTGTTTTTTGCTTTCTCATTTGTTTGGTTCTTTGGGGGTTTTTTCTTAATTTTTTATTTTTAATTATATTTATAGGGTACATGTGATGTTTTGATATAGGCATACAATGTATATTAATCAAATCAGGGTAATTGGGGGTATCCATCACCTCGAGCATTTGACATTTCTTTGTGTTAGTAACATTCCAATTCCACTCTTTTAGTTATTTTAAAGTATACTCTTATTGTTGATTATAGTCACTTTGTTGTGCTATCGAATATTGTTCATTCTAAAAAACAGGGAATGACAAATGCTGGCGAGGATGTGGAGAACGGGGAATCCTCATACACTGTTGATGAGAATGTAAATTAGTGCAACCACTATGGAAAACAGTAGGGAGGTTCCTCAAAAAACTAAAAAGAGAACTACCATATGACTCAGCAATCCCACTGCTAAGTATACATCCAAAAGAAATGAAATCAGTATATCAAAAAGATATCTGCCCCCCCCATGCTTATTGCAGCACTATTCACAGTAGCCAAGATTTTTAATCAACCTAAGTGTCTATCAATGGATGAATGGGTAAAGAAATTGTGGTACATACCCACAATGGAATATTATATAGCCATTAAAAAGAATGAAATACTGCCAGTTGCAACAACATGGATGGAACTGGAGAACATGACATTGAGTGAAATAAGCCAAGCACAGAAAGACAAATCTCACATGTTCTCGTTCATATGTGGGAGCTAAACATTAAAACAATTGATCTTTTGGGGACAGAGAGTAGAATGATGGTTACCAGAGGCTGGAAAGAGTAGCCGGGACAGGGGGATAAAGTGGGGATAATTAATGCGTGCGAAAATATAGTTAGTTAGTTATTTGTTTTAATAAAGCAGAGCTAGGGAGTATAGATGGAGTGAAAATATATCTGGGTTCAATCCTCATATTTACCTGCTTTATATGTGATCACACAAACATTCCTTAACCTTGCTGAGACTGATTACTACCTATAAACTGGGGATGTTAACATCTACCTCATGCAATCATTAGGAGGATTAAGTAAAATAGTTTTACTGTAATATTAACTGCATTGGTGCTAAAAATAAATCTTAGATGTTTATTTCAATTCCTAAATATCTCAGCATTTTGGCAATTATGAATAATGATACTGTTTCCTCTTGAAAGGATGGTGTGAAAAGTGAATCAGTGGCCTCAGAATCTAACAGTCTCAGTGTGAATGCCTGTCTGTTGTTATGCGGTGCTTGACATCATCCTTTTGATGTATGTCGCAGAAATTTATTCTAGACCCTAAACAAGTAATGTTTTTCTCAAGCTGTAATTCCACAGGGATGCCTTCAGGCAGAGAAGTTGAGCTCTTTGAAACCATCCTTCCATTTCAGAAACCACACAGGGTGTTGTACAGCTGCCCACAGAGAGATGTACTCCTGCACAGGGGGAGGCATAATCTCTAAGAAGTTAACTTGAGGAAATGGGACATAGTTAGGAAGATTAGGAAATGGATTGCAAGCAACAAATTCACTCCGATGTTAAACTCTGGTTAAGGAACCCACCCAGACACTCTGGGTGGGAAAGCCAAGTGAACAGAGCAGTGCTGTGGAAATGGTAACTCCATGCATAGCTCCCCCACAGGAAGAGATTTACTTCAGGATTGCAAACCTGCTTGTGGGTGTAGCCTTCTTGAAATCACATTTGTAACCTATGTACATCAGTGATTTAAATGTTTGATTGAATACATCTCTGGCCACAGGAGTAATTTCTAAGGATTTAACCTGAAGTTCAGACATGGAAACCTAAATTTACATGATGCACTTAGCAAAAGTTATTTAGTCTAACCCGTCTGAATTCTGACTGAAGCAATGCACATACATTGTTAAGCTAAGGGGTTTCAAGGGCATGGTGCACAACAGAAATTACTAGAAGCCTATAATGAAGAAACATGGGCCAGGTAAAAGTGGTGCTTCTCTCAAGAGTAATGAGTAATAAGCAAACAGTGCTTAAAGCTGACTCTGGACTGTCTTAGATATGGTGGATGATCCATATAAGTACAGTGATATTCTTCTTCCGATTTGGGCTGATAAGAGCTAGAAAAAAGTGTATGCAGATTTCAGATACCACAGAATATGGGAGGGAATTGCTTTAAGAAAAATAATGCAAACCAATCATCTTTCTCTAGATCCTGTGTGTTTCTACATCTTCTTCTTCAAGGATTCATAGCCAGAGGTAACAAAGGGAAACCTGATGGGATTGGAGGGGTAGGGAGAGAAATTGCCTTACTTTGATGTCTCTGCACCTGGTGACAATGTGCATATGATGATATCTCATGCTGTCATAATTGCTTCATGTTTGGCCATTAGGAGATCTTTCCATTGGCTTCTGTTTTCCTTCGACAAACGTCCACTGTTTTGTTTTTACAGCACTTTATTACTTTTTGGCACTAAAAGGTGCCCCATACTCATTTTGTGTATTCTCTGACTCAGCATGAGCTTGGTTTTTAGCCTAGATTGTTATTCTAAGCTTTCTATATTTTCATATATAGGATTAAATTTTAACTTAGGAGAAACAATGTCTTTGCAGACTAGATCTCACTAAATGTATTCTATGTAAAGCAATGCTTTTAAATATATTCAACTTAATATATCATTATATCCAATACATTTACTAACTTTCAGCTTTTATGAAGTATGTCTGGGAATTCTTCAAATTGTTCTTATCTGGGAGAAAATAAGATATTATTCAAGGTTTCTGGGGTATTAGGAAATATTTCTTACCAGAAAAAGCAAAGAAATTAAGAAAATAAATAAATAAATAAATAAAATATATAAGATGGGTAAAAATATGAAACAAAAAAAATGGGTGGAGCTGTAAGATAAAAAACTATCTGGAGGGGTTGACAAAATCTAGGTGGCATGGGTGCGAGTAAAGTGAGATACGAGGTCAGAGGATTTTCAGGGCCTATGGATATGAGATGGGGAATGAATGTGGGAGCCACTGGGCAGGTTTCTAGAATGGAAATTGTTGTTAGAGATCTTGTGACTAAAAATGAGGGAGATCAGCTAGAGAAAGCATTAATTTTAGAGGTCAATTTTTCAATCTAGAATTTTGACTCCTGTAAAACAGAAACTTTCTTAGAATGCTTACACCAACTGATGTTTATCCAAAGTTTTAGCACATCAGTAATCAAATATTAATTTTACTGTCCAAGTACTCACTTACTACCTACCCCTGTACTAAGTCCCATTTTAAGCACTATGAATACGGCACTGAATGAAACAGACAGAGATCTACATTTGACAAACTTGCATTCTAGTGGGGAGACATGAACAAAATGATAATAATAATAATAGACGAGAAAGAAGAAAAGAGAAAAGGAGAAGGAGGAGGAGGAGAAGAAAGAGGAGGCCCATCATCTTGTTGTAGTTTTAAGTACTAAGTAGAAAAACAGGAAAATGAGTTTACAAAATGATGGAGTGGAGGGTACAGTGGCCAGAGGATACCTCTCTGAAAGGTATTTGAGCAGAACCTAAGAGAATGAAGAAATATATGTAGATAAGTAGAGAGAGTGTATTCCAGGCAGAGGAAAAGCAAATGCAAACACTGTGAAGTGGCAGCCTGACTTCATGAGAAACACCAAAACCAGTGAGACAAGGTAGTCAGAGAAGGAAGGAGCACAGTGTGTCTTGTCTTGTGGGACCTAGTGGAAATGGGAAGCCATTGGAGAATTTTTAAAACAGAAATTACATGATCTGGCATGTAAAGGCCATCTGGCCGTTCTATTTAGATTAGACTGGAGGATTGAGGGAAAGCAGATGAAATATTAATATTTAGGAGACTATTCAATGACCCAGGCAAGAGGAAACGGAGAAAAATGATTGGATTAAGGTAGGCTTGACAGGCTTTGAAGATGATTTAGGTGTAGTATATGAGAGAAAGAGGAGTCAAGGATGGCTCCAGGATTTGGGGTCTGATCTACTATTAATAGAAGAATAGAGTTTCCATTGACTAAGATGGAAAAGACTACAAGAGGAAGGGAGCATAAAATCAAGTGTATGGTTTTGAATTTGCTAATTTTAAGAAGCCTATTAGACATTTAGATATCATCTAGGCAATTGAATATATGATTCTGGAATCCAGGAGATGGTCTGGGCTGGAGATACAAGATGTTTTGTAATTTTCATTGATATATAATGGCAGTACATATTTTTGAAGTACATGTGATATTTTAATACTTTTATACAACGTGTAATGATCAAATAAGTGTAACTGAGGTATCCAGCACCCCAAACATTTATCTTTTCTTTGTATTGGGAACATTCCAATTATTCTCTTCTGGATATTTTGAAATATACAATAAATTATTGTTGACTATAATCTCCCTATCATACTATTGAATACTAGAATTTATTTCTTCTATCTAGCTGTGTTTTTGTGCTCATTAACCAACTTCTCTTCATTCCCCCACCCTTCCCAATATCTGGTAAACACCATTCTCCTCCACATTTATGAGATCTACTTTTTTAGCTCCCACATATGAGGAGAACATGAGATATTTGCCTTTCTGTGTCTGGTTTATTTCACTCAACATAATACCACCAGTTCTATCCATGTGGCTGCAAACGACTGGATTTCATTCTTCTGTATGGCTGAAAATTGTGCATATATGTCACATTTTCTGTATCCATTCATCTATTGATGGACACTTAGGCTGATTCCATATCTTAGCTATTGTGAATAGTGCTGCAATAAACACGGGACTGCAGATGCATCTTTGATATACTGATATCCTCTCTTTTTGATATATACTCAGCATTGGGATTGCTGAATCATATGGTAGTTCTATTTTTAGTTTTTTGAGGAGTATCCATACTGTTTTCCATAACAGCTGTACTACTCTACATTTCCACCCACAGTGTACTAGTGTTCCGCTTTCTCTACATCTTTACCAACAGTCATTATATTTTTTTTTTGTCTTTTTGGTAGTAGTCATTTTAAGCAGGGTGAGATGATATCTCATTGTGGTTTTGATTTGCATTTCCCTGTGATTAGTGATATTGAGCATTTTTTTCATATACCTGTTGGCCATTTGTATGTATTCTTTTGATAAATGTCTATTCAGGACTTTGGAGATATAAATTTTAGAGTAATCATTATATGACATCTTTATTTCTTTCTTCATATTATAAGGCCAGCTGCTTCTGAATGTGTATAAAATTAGCAAACCTCTTTCAAGCTAACTTACTCCTCCACTTGTATTATTATAAAACAGCACACAAGCAATAATACATGGGACATATGACATTGAATAAGGCACTCAGCAAGCCACACGATGGTAGAAGCATTATGGGCAGAGGAAGCAAATCCATATTTAATATGAATGTTTATTACTATGAAGACAAATTGTTTTCTCCTCCATGATGGAAGAGATTTGATATAATCAACCTGCTATGAAGTGGCTGACTAGTCTCTCCAGATTCTGTATCTGGAGCTCAGCATTGACCTCTGCTGTTGGCAAGTGGGTCCTCAGCAGTGACAAATGCCAGATGAGTCTTACAGAGAAGCCCATGTTGTAAAACCTATGCATGGCTTGAATCCCGGCCACCACAGGCACTTTGTTCATGAGCCCATTGAGAAAGCATAGGAGTTGTAGAGAAAAAGACCGATACTCACAAATTATTTGTTTACCTGATTATTTAGAACTTTATTTGCAGTGAATGTCATTAATAAAGCATTTTATGAAAAAAATATTCTCTCACTCTGAGACATCCATCCCCATACTTCTTCCCTCTTGGCCATACCTTGTCATCAATCCTTCAATCCTATTCTTTCCAAGCCCCTGATCATTTGCCCATTCTGCTAGCGAGACAGTATAAATGACAATATCAGATCATCTGAACTCCTGGGCAAAGTGTACAGCCAGCTCTACCATGAGATGATTTCTCTATGTTTTATGGCCACCTTTTAATGGAATTGTAATGCTACAACAATGCTCTTATGGAAAGTGCTAGCGTGTCATATAAAATCACCCATAAACCAAACTCTATTTTTTTTCTTCTTTATTCAAATGGTCATAGGGGAATCCTTAGGTGGCTATAGGTATAGGTTGAAGTGAATGTGGCAGTGCAGTTGGAGAAGGTACACTGGGATGTGGGCCAACTCTTCATATAATGTCCAATCTCCAATCTCATGTATACTATCTCCACTTGATGATGGAATGCCACTTGGAGCACCCAATTTTATAGCTTGATAGATCAGATAATACCCAATTTGTAATGGGCATTGCAGGTCATCTAGTCACATTGGGTCTCATGGTTAAGCATTTAGTCTCAATCAGAGTCCACTTGCAAACCAAGAATTGTTTCTCAAAATAAGTGATTTATAGAAAACTACATGGCATTGCAGCAAAGTCTAAGGTACTTTTTACTATGATTCTCTTTCCAGGGCTTTCCACAGCCTCCATCAGTATCCTGTTCTGCCGTGGACACTTAGGCTAATGTTGACTGTACTTGTACCTAAGCCAGAACCAGCTAAAGAGACTTGTCTTTCTCTGTAGTTCACACAAAGCCTTATGGATTTCTAGTTAAGAAGGTAACACTTACCCTAATGTGTATTGTATATCCGTAAACTTTCAAAAATTCAAAGATGCCAGTGAGGCTTGCTTCCACCCTAGTGGCTTAAAATGCGTCATCTTATTTTTCACTTTAGATGGGACATTACAAGATGCTGTAAAACTACCAGATCCAAGAAATTTTACCAAGATGGCAGCTCCTAAATTTTAGTGAGATTTGTGTTGTTGTTTGTTTTTATTTGTTTAGTGACTTCATAAAGTCACTAAACAAACAGTTTAGTGACTAAACTAAACTAAAAAAACAGTTTAGTGACTAAACTAAACTAAAAAAACAGTTGTTTTTATTTGTTTAGTGACTTCATAAAGTTATTTTGGTGAAGTCTGTTTCCCCTACAGTATGCAGCTTCTGATGTTGCTCTTCAGAGAACACACCCTGGGAATACACAGAATTTTCCTAAAATGACCGTGGTTTTTGTGAGTTCAGTTTGTCTCTTTCTGTGATCTTCCTGTTAAATGTCTGGCTGATGTAACAATATGGATATCATACTCAACTATTTGCATCCACTCATTGCTGGTTGATTGCTCTATTGTTTTTGACAACACTGAGGCATAAATCCCTCCACAATATGATCTGATCAAAGTCAGGCCCCTTTGGAGGACTGGATTTTGTCAGTCTATGAGGCTTGTCCAACCCTAAGAGGTCTCCTCTAAGCTCTTTCTGTAGTTCTCTCTGATAAACTTCTAGTTTATCTACATTTCACTTGTTGTTATTAATATCATGGAGTTACCAGCCTTCTTCTATTTGTTCACCACAAAGATTTCCATCTTCCCCACACTGTGTTCCAAATAAAGTCAGTCCTCTTAGATAGAGCTTCAGAGCTCTCAGTTCTTACAGCCTCCCTCCTCCCTGAGCAGAATCCCCACACTGCACTGGAGACGCAGGCAAGGACAATATGCCACTTCTCACTCAGTGGCACCTTTAGTGACTTTAAATGACTACTTTTATAATTTTAGTTAAATTGTTGATTCTCTGGGATAGATTCTTCTGAGCTCCTCACATAGCCATTCCAGATTTTGATTTCCATGCATTCATTTTATTATTGTTGTTGTTATTATTATTTTGAGATATAACTCACATACCATAAAATTCATCCATTTGAAGTGTAGAACTCAGTGGGTTTCAGTATAATTACAAAATTTTGCAACCATCAACACTGTCAAATACCACAAGATTTTTATTATCCCAAAAAGAAACCCCATGCCCATTAACAGTCACTTCCCATGCCATAAGCCCCTGGAAACAACTTTCTATATCTATGGATTTGCCTATTCTAGACATTTCATATACATGGATTCCTATAATATATGGCCTTTTGTTTGTGGCTTATTTCACTTAATGTTTTCAAGACTCATCCATGTCGTAGCATGTATCAGTACTTCATTACTTTTTAAGGTTGAATAATAATCCATTGTACAGATATAAGAATATACATTTGGTTTATCTCCTCACCAGTTGATGGACACATGAGTTGTTTCCACTACATTGCTATCATGAATAATGATAATATAAACGTTCATGAACAATTTTTTGTGTTGACACATGTTTATGATTCTCTTGAGTGTATATATCTACACAGTTTTACGGTTCCACCAGTAATATATGAGGGCTCCAATATCTCTCAATCCATGCCAACACATTATCTGTCTGTTTTGATTATATTAGTTTATTAAGTATGAAATATCTGATTTCCTTAAGTACTAAGTTGGACAGTAGATATCTCTGAGTGTTCACTTTGACAGTTCTTGTTTTATGTTTATTGTGAAGGTACATCCTCAGTCTTTCAAGTGTATGTTTTGAGTTGTGATTATCTTTCAAAATTTTTTTACAGCAATTTTTGTGAAACCATGGATAAGTAAAAAATTCATGTTATTTTCAAATATGAGTTCCACTGTGGAACCAGTGCAGAACAGACAGCTCAAAATATCAATGAAGTATTTGAGAAGGATGTGGCTAATGAACACACAGTGTATCAATTGTTTGAGAAGTTCCATTCTGGTGATTTTAATCTTGAAAATGAGTCACATGGGCAGCCAGAGACCAAGGTGGATGATGATGAGCTGAAAGCTGTAGTGGAAGCGAATCCATCTCAACCTACGGGTGAATTAGCAGCAAGGTTGGACATTACTATTCCAACAATATTGGACCATTTGAAACAAATCAGCAAGGTAAAGAAGCTGGATGAATAGATGGGTTCTGCATGAATTAAACAAGTGTCAGAAGAGAAATCATCTTGAAGCTTATCTTTCTTTGCTGTCACAACATAAAGGTGAACCATTTCTATACCATATTGTTATGAGTGATGAAAAACGGATTCTTTTTGACAATCTCAAGCATTTGGCACAATGATTGAATAAAGAAGAAGTGCCAAAACACAGCTCAAAACCAAATATTCATCAAAAAAAGCTAATCGTGTCTGTTTGGTGGTCTAGCGCCGGTGTTATCCACTACAGCTTCACGAAACCTGGGCAGTTGATTACAGCGGATGTCTACTGCAACCAGTTGGACAAAATGATGAGGATGCTTGTGATTAAGCAGCCGAGTTTGGTCAATAGAGACAGGCCAATCCTTTTGCAAGACAACACTCGACGACATGTTGCACAAACAATACTGCTCAAACTACAACCTCTGAACTTGGAAACTCTCTGTCATCCACCATAATCAGACCTTGCACAAACTGACTACCACTTCTTCCAGGTTTTGGACCACTTCTTGCAAGGAAAAATATTCAATTCTCAACAAGCTGTGGAAAATGCCTTTTACAATTTCATCACCGCTTGCTCTCCAGGCTTCTTTGCTGCTGGCTTAAAGAAGCTACCGTTAAGATGGCAAAACTGTGTCAATAGTTTAGGTGCATACTTTGATTAATTGTACTGCTTCTTGTTTGAAATATAATAAACTACACTTTTTATTTGAAATCAGACATTTCATATTTAATGACCTAATAACATCCTAGTGTGTTTGAAGTGATATCTCATTGTGGTTTGAATTTGCATTTCCGTAATGACTAATGGTGTTTCACATCTTTTAATGTGTTTATTGAACATTTGTGTATCTTCTTTGGAGATGTGTCTATTCAAATCCTTTGCTCATTTTTATTCAAGTTATTTGGATTTTTATTGTTGAGTTCTAAGAATTCTTTATATATTCTAAAAACTAGAACCTTATCAGTTATGACTGCAAATATTTTGTCCTATGGATAATTTTATCACTTTCTTGATAATATTCTTTAAGGTACAAAAGCTTTAATTTTGATAAAGAACAATTCACTATACATATTTTTTTGGCTGCTTGTGCTTTGGCATCATATCTAAGATATCATTGCCATATACAATGATTTATGCTTATTTTCTTCAAAAAGTTATATAGCTTTAGCTGTAACATTAAGGTGTCTAATTCATTTTCAGTTAATTTTTTTTAATATGCTAAGAGGTATGACTACTACAGTTTCTACTTTGTCAGTGTATTAGTGGGCTAATAATTGGACAAAAGTTTCCTTAAATGTCTTGAACCACTAAATTTCTTACTCTTTGCCAGGGAGCTCTGTATGTGTGTTGATGCATATTTTCAATACTCAGGCAGTTGTTTACAACTCTGCCTTGGCCTGTATTCCTTGCTTTCACAAAGCCACAAGGTTAAATAGAAGTGAGAGCTTAGGACCTCCTCAGATCTTTCCAGAGCAATCACACTACCCTGGGCCTACATAGAGCTGTACATGTACGCACGGCCATCTAGACTCTCAGAAATAGGTCAAAGATTTTTCAAACTCCTTATGAACAGCCTATTCTCAAGCTTTTCCTTTTAAACTCTGGTTTGCCGAACTCTATCATTGCCAAACTCTATCATTTGCCTCTATCATTTGCCATAGATATCATTTACCATTATCTACTGTCTTGAGCAGCCAGAATGTTAAACTACTGCAATGGATTTTTTTTTTTTTTTTTACCAACATCCCTGAAGGAAAAGCTGTTAACATTAGCCAAGCTCTGAATGAGGTCAAATAAAGACAGCCGGTGAGTGGGGTTTTCCAGGAACTGCTAGGCAGTTTAAATAATGACAATTCTCTGGGAATGGGGCCTTGTGAAATGTCCAGTTTCATCTGCATCTTCTAGTATCTGCCAGACTGCTGGTTGTCACCATGATTGTGGGCTCCTTGTTTTCAAAGCTACTATGGAGCTGGGTACAAGGGGATAGGATTGGGCAAGTTAAAACACCACAAAGCTCCCTGTTTTTACCTAGATTCAGCTGTTTTTCTTGAATAAATACTCCCTGGGTTGCTGCAAGTCTTCATTAATTTCAAAAGTTTTGAAAAATTTGATTCTGATCATGTTTGCCAGTGTTCTCCTTTCTTTTATGAAGGAGATAATTTTTGAAGGTCCTTATTCTGACATCACCCCCATGCATTCATTTTTAATATTCTACTTAGAACACTTTCCCTGTTCTCATCTTTAAGGAAATGTTCACAAGGTTTATTTTTTATTTCACCTCCTCAGGATAGTCTTGGTTAAACATAAGATATTCTTTCATCCTCTGAAATCTCCTATAATAGTTATCATATTTGTAATTGATTTTAATAAAATGGCCTGTCTTCTAGAGATTATCTAAACTCTTATTTGAAGTTAATATTATTGGTTAACTTTTGATGTGTATTTATAATTTCTTTATCTATCTAGATTATAATTATTTTAAAAATAGGAACTGTATCTGATGCATGTTTGATACCCCCACATGTCCTGAAACAGTTCAGGTACATGTACTGAATTCAATGGGCCACTAATTTCATCAAAGTTATGCATTTGGCTATGAAAACTGTTATCAAAATTGTATGTATACTGTATGTACTATATTTTTAGAGTTGGAAGGTTTGGGGACCAAAAAAAACTTAATGACATTGGCAGATTATTACTTCAGATTATTTTTGAGGCATTTTCCATGTGACAAGCTTTATATTTTTTTATCACTTTTCTAAGAGATTGGCTTGGATCTTCACAGGAATTTAAATATTTAGCATGCCTCAAATTTTAATTATCACAAAATATTTTATAGTTACTCTCTTTATACTACAGCCACTACCTCCCATAGTCCATTAAATAGAGTACCAATGACATATTTATTTATATTTCTTTCTGGTAAAGGTACTATACTTAACCATGTTAGAGTTTTGAGAACTTAATACATTGAAAAATCATTTAATGTGAATGGATATTTACCACTTATAAAATGTAATTGCAGTGACGAAGGCTGATGAAAATATATCCTAAGGGTATTGTCAGCTTTTTTACTGGTAAAACCATAAAATATGAAATATACTATACTGTTGAAATAATTTGAAATAATGCACATACACTCACACCACAAACAAGAAAAGAATGGTGCAATGCTTGTCCTCCAAACAGATACTGCCACTTGCATGCCAGGTAAGGCTGCCTCTCCCTAAGCCTCACAGAAACTTTAAAATATTCATGGCCAAAGCAGCCATGCCTTTTCTGATCTAAGTACTGAGAACGAGAGTGGTTATATGTAATTTGACAACACCTTTTCTTGTTTTCCTTCAAGTATGCATTTGGGTTTTGCTGAAAATGAAAGAATAAGCTCAATTCTTTTTCCTTTCTTCATTTTCTCTGTTTTCACAGAGAGAGGGACAAGCACACAAGAAAATAAAATCATTCTATGTTTAAGCCAAGACTAGCAGAGCAGAGACTGTATGTGGGATATTCCTCATCTATGCCACTGCACTAGAATTAAAAATGAATGTTCTCTTTGTGTACACTCCTTCTCTTGCCTGCCGCCACCTTCCCCCACATAGAAGTTGTTTCTCTCCACTGAGCTTGAAGGGATG
The DNA here is from genome assembly GCA_023783475.1 of Daubentonia madagascariensis. Taxonomy (NCBI): domain Eukaryota; kingdom Metazoa; phylum Chordata; class Mammalia; order Primates; family Daubentoniidae; genus Daubentonia; species Daubentonia madagascariensis. The sequence goes on along the minus strand of JAKFHU010002080.1, from coordinate 25,574,238 downwards.
TAAATGACAAGACATGTAAACCTGACCCAATCAGAAGGCTTTTGTTTTTTCTCAAGAAAACTCTCCTCAATACGGCAGAAAAACCACTTGGAAACAATGGGTGGAAACAAAGAACAAAAATGATTTCCACATCAAAATGTTAACAACGCACCTGTTAATTCCCTGATGTAGTCATTTTTTTAAGTCAACAGTTAAAAATAAATCCTGTCCCAGTGATTCATCAAATCTGCCATGATAGATATCAACTAGAAGCAATACGTATCTATCGTCTTACAGAGGTAGTCAGCCATAACCAAGATATTATTTTGGGACCTCAAAATGTAAGTTGTAGTGTTTAAACATGAATGAAAAACAAACGTTATCAAATTCTATAAATTTCACTTGCATAAGAAAATATTTTCACTTCTATGTGTTCCAACACTGGTCTAAAAATCTGACTAAAGATTGAAGACAAATAATTAAAACTTTTTTCTACAATTAAACAACTAATTTTTACAATCACTTTTATTGAGGGTCGGCATATGTTCTGATTCCTTTCATATCTGAGAATATATGTCTATTGACTTAAAATGAAGGACAACTTAGCTATATAGAAAAACCTAAGGTCACAAGTTTTCCCTTCCCCTCAAAACTTTGAAGTTGTTTCATCACCCTCAAATTTTTAGTACTAAGAACTCAGGCCACTCTGATTTTCTTGTTTTGTTGTTTAGCCTAGGTTCTTGTCACATTCTTTATAAATAATATGGAGACACTTCAAAAGAGGATACTTGGAAGCTGATATCATTCTATTAACATCCCTTACACCCCGGGGCCCTTTTGTATATGCAGGTTCAAATCTTGATGCTATTCAAAAATAGTATTTTTAAATTTCCTGTTAACTATATTTGTATATATCCATCTTCTTTGCTATCTGCCCTGTTGTTCAACATTTTCTTACAAAATTCCTTACTGAGGTTCTGGTAGGATTTCATTCACTAGTACTGACCATTGATAATGACATCTATCAGGAGGGAGAGTTGCAAGTTGGCTCAGTGTGCTATTGTTATCCATACTATCTGAAGTACAAATTTTTATTAATAGTTTTACTACATGAAATGTATTACTCCATTGTCCCCAGATATAATTTAGGCCTTCTTTTTATTTTATCTTTTATTTGTATAAATTTATGGGACACAAGTGTAGTTTTGTGGCATGGATAGATTGCATAGCAGTGAAGTCGGGACTTTTAGGGTATCCATCACCTGAATAATATACATTGTACCCATCAAGTAATTTTTTATTATCTCTCCCCTCCCTTGCACCCTCCTGAGTCTCTAATATCTATCATTCTACACTCTGCATCCATGTGTACATATTGTTTAGCTCCCACCTTTAAGTGAGAATGTGTGGTAGTTGTCTTTCTGTGTCTGAGTTGTTTCACTTAGAATAATGGCCTCCAGTTTCATCCACACTGCTTCTGAAGACATGATTTTATTCTTTTATATAGCTGAATAGTATTCCATTGTATATATGTACCACATTTTCTTTATCCTATCATCTGTTAATGGACACTTATGTTGATTCCACATCTTTGCTATTGTGAATAGTGCTGTGACACATATATGAATGCAGGTGTCCTTTTGATATAAAGATTTCTTTTCTTTTGGATAGATACCCAGTAGTAATATTACTGGATCAAATAGTAGTTTTATTTTTAGTACTTTGAGAAATCTCCATACTGTTTCTCACAAAGGAAACACAGATGTTGTACTAATTTACATTCCTACCAACACTACATAAGTGTTCCCTTTTCTATGAATCCTTGCCAACATCTGTTATGTTTTATCTTTTTAATAATAGCCACTCTGACTCATGTAAGATGATACCTCATTATGGTTTTAATATGCATTTCTATGATGATTAGTGATACTAAGTATTTGTTGTATGATTGTTGGCCATTTTTATGTCTTGTTTTGAAAAATGTCTATTCATTTCCTTTGCCCACTTTTTTAAATTTCAATAAATTTAAGGGGACCGAGTGGTTTTTGTTACATAGACGTATTGTATAATGGTGAAGTCTGGGCTTTTATTGTACCCATCACCCAAAAAGTGTACATAGTGTACATTGTACCCAAAAGGTAATTTTGTACCCTGAGTCACCAATATCCTTTATGCCCCTCTGTATAACCATATGTACCCATACCTTAGCTCCCACTTATAAGTGGTATCATGTGGTATTTGGTTTTCCATTCCCAAGTTACTTCACTTAGGATAATGGCCTCCAGTTCCATCCAAGTTGCTGCAAAAGACATTATTTCATTCTTTTTTATGGCTGAGTAGTATTCCATGGTGTATATATACTACATTTTCATTATCTGCTTATCAATTGATAGGCACTTAAGTTGATTCCATATCTTTTCAACTATGAATTGTGCTGTGATAAATATATTAGTGCAGGGGTCTTTTTGATAAAATGATTTCTTTTCCCTTGAGACAATACTCAGTAGTGGGATTACTAGATCTAATGGTAGATCGAATTTTAGTTCTTTGAGAAATTTCAGTACTGTTTTCCATAGAGGTTGTTCTAATTTACATTCCCACCAACAATTTATAAGTGTTCTCTTTTCACCACATCTATACCAACATATATTGTTTTTTAACTTTTTAATAGTGGCCATTCTGACTGGAGTAAGGTGGTAGATGATTGTGATTTGGGTTTGCATTTCCCTGATGATTAGTGATGTTGAGCATTTTTTCATATGTTTTTTGGTTATTTGGATATCTTCTTTTAAAAAATGTCTGTTTATGTCATTTGTCCACTTTTTAATGAGATTACTTGTTTTTTGTTTTTCTTGTTGAGTTGTTTGACTTCCTTGTAAATATTCTGGATATTAATCCCCTGTCGGATACATAGTCTGCAAATATTTTTCCCCTGTTCTGCAGATTATCTGTTCACTCTGTTGAGTATTTCTTCTGCTGTACAGTAACTTTTTAATTTAATTAAGTCCTCTTTGTCCATTTTTAAATTTTTGCTGGTACTTTTGAGGTGTTACACATGAATTCATTGCTTAGACCAATATCTAGAAGAGTTTTCCCTGGGTTTTCTTCTAGTATTTTTATAGTTTCAGATCTTACATTTAAGTCTTTAGTTCATCTTGAGTTGATTTTTGTATGTGGGGAGTGATAGAGGTCCAGTTTCATTCTTCTGCATGTGGCAATCCAATTTTCCCAGCACCATTTATTGAAAAGAGTATCCTTTCCCCAGTGTATGTTCTTGTTGATTTTGTCATGGATCAGTTGGCTATAAATATGTGGCTTTATTTCTGGGTTCTCTATTCTTTTCCATTGATCTATGTGCCTACTTTTATACCAGGACCATGCTGCTTGGATTACTATAGCCTTGTAATATAATTTGAAGTCAAGTACTATAATTCCTGTGTCCCACAGGTTTTGGTATATTGTATTTCCATCTTCATTTGTTTCAAATTTTTAAAAAAGTTTTTGTCTTAATTTTTTTGTTGGCTCAATGATTGTTCAGAAGCATGTTGTTTAATTTCCACGTATTTGTGCAGTTTCTGAAGTTCCCCTTGATATTGATTTCTAGTTTTATTCTGCTGTGGTCTGAGAAGCTACTTGGTATGATTTCAGTTTTTTAAAATGTGTTCATACTTGTTTTGTGGCCTAACATATGGTCTGTCTTGGAGAATGTTCCACATGCTGGTGAGATGAATGTATATTCTGCAATTGTTGGATAGATTGTCCTGTAACTGTAGGTCTTCTTTAATTTGTGTCTTCTATTGGTCATTGCAATGAGAAATTGGAATCAGGGATAACAAGGGACCTGATGGGGCTCTTGTTACTCTCTTTCTTGTAAGTACAACTGACACTTTTAACTTGATTTTGTTTTCACATTAAAAGAGCACATGATGCATAGAATATAAAGTTCATTGAAGGCTTAAAGGATATTTGGTTGAAATTTGATGTTGATATTTAAATTTTCAAATAATTTCATCAACATCACTTTTGTCAGGATAACAGAGATATTATAATTAGAGTAAAAAGCTATTTTGTACTGGCCTCCAGACTGAAACATCACTGACAGTCCTAAAATCCTACTGACATTCAAATTGGCTGAACTAGATAAATAAAGAAAAAATGAGAGTTTTAATCTGACATTTTAGATTTATTCAGGAAGGGGAACTTTCTAAACTACAGAAGTAACAAACTCAATCCAGGAAACCATATTTAAAGATAGTGATTCTCTGATGTATGTAATACATACATACTTTGTAATTGTCCATATTGGTTTGTGATTTTAAAAATAAAATATTGAAGTTTTTAACGATTGCTAAGGTGAAGTAAGCCAACTACAGGCTACCTCATTCACTGATTACAACTGAAAATTCTGGATAGACTACAAAAAGAAACTACTTGAAGACTCTGAAAAGTAAACACTAGCAGGAGGATCTGAAGTTAAAGCTGGAAAGCGGCCCACAGTGAGTAGTGAGTTTCACATTTTTCTTCTTTCTTTATCTCTTGGCTTGGATATTTACCTAAGCTGCTACCTTGAAAGGCCCTGGACTTCAATTCTAGTCTCCCTAGCTCCCTGACAGTGCCAACATCTCTGCTTAGCCTCTATGAATCAGGTTCACTAATTACCATTTGCCTGAGTCTGATAAGACAGAACACACTCACACACAGCAGGTTATATGAAGCATATTTTTACTACAGATAGGCAGTAAGGGACCAAAGAAGCTTAGGATCCATTGTGAGCCGGTCTTCCAAGGCTCAACAAAGCTGCCCAGATCAAATGGCCCCTCGACTGAGCATGCCTCAGTTGCACTGCAGCCAGGGAAGCCAGACAAGCAGCCCACCCTGGGTTAAATATCCCAAGGGCCACATGATCACTGGACAAAGCTTTGAAGGACATCCTCCTTCAGGGGAGGGAGGAACAAATGGGTTGTCCAAGCAGTTCTTCCTTATGCACGACATTGCATTCCTAGCACATTACAGTTATTCTTAAGATCTACAAGCAAGAAAGGCGAGAGAACTGGGTATGTCCAGGGCTACCTGGAGAGCTTTCCGACAGTCTACCCCTCAACCCTGATATCTCCCTTAGCAAAGCTAGTCCATTTCATATGCCCACTGTCTTCTCTGGATCTGGAGGCAGAGGTTTATCTTGCCAGATTGAGTAACACCTTGACTGATACAATCTCGGTGCAACATCATTGACTAATAACCAGAATACATTTTACCAGGCCCAGGAGGACTACTTCCACTAGCAGGAAAGCCAGACCTGCCTAAAGCAGTGACCTAGCCCAGGGTCCCAGTGATCTAGGTAAGAAATTGCTGAAGAAGTCAAAGAAGAATCATTCAGTTGGCCCCATTGTCTGTAGCCAATGGGACTGCTTCCAGATCTCCTCTACTTATTCCTCTATGATACCTGAGGTGTTTATCCAGCTACAGAAAGAGACGTTGGCAATTGCATCCACTCCTCCCAGTTAGGCTGAAAGAAAGCCTAGAGCCATTCTGTTGTCTAAAACAACTTTCCCAAGGGATTTGAATGATGTCTATTTGGCTACCAAAGCAGTGGCAGTGGAGGAGTCAATGTCTCCCATGGTTAGGGACAGGGTTCTTAGCATTTTTTTATTGTTCAGTGACCCATTCATGGGTGTGGAGGCATTGGCATTCTCCAGCTAAGTTTCACTGATGGCATAGTTACATTAGTTCAGTTTCCTTCGTACAGTATATAGTCCATGAAGCTCCTACTCAAAGGGCTAGCACTAGTCCAGTTCTTTTTTTTTCCTCATTGCCATCTGTACACTTCTGGTCTATGTAACCAAAGGAGCTTAGAGCATCAAAGTACCAGCCCACCAAGGTTTTGTTAGTTGTAGTCATGACATTGTGCTACAAGGTCAGGTAAGTTAAAACAGGGATCTTTAGCTCCCTCCCATGCAGTGGGTGCCAGATGCTCACTCAATAAGCCAAGGCTCAGGTTCTGTTGATGTATACTGTGGATTTAAGGCATGCTGGTGTAGTTTACCACTGGCAGGACAAGAAGGCCACTGGGGTCTATGAAAGAATGAGGTCTAGAATGGCAGATCTAACACTTTGTCAAGTTTACTTTTGGTGGTCACAGCTTGGAAGAGCCTAAAGAAGGCATAAGGTTTCCAGGCCTCTGTTGCTGCATCCTTGTGGAAAAAGCAAATTTACGGGTTAGTGACCCAACCCTCACCCCTCCCAGGGTCTCAGGTATTCCCTACCTATCAAATAAGGTTGATGGGACTGAGTTGATGTAGTGAACCAGTCTGTCTGTCCCAGTCCCAAGGCTACTACATCTGTGGGCATCCATTGTCCTTGTGGCGTGGTCCAGACCTTTTGGCCTTAGTCATCCAGTCTAGGAAGGGTGGTTACGTCCTGCACAAATTTGATGTGTCTGAGAACATCACCCACTAGACAGGAAGGATCAAATGTTCTCTGCACCACCAGAGAAACCCTAGCACCCTGGTACTCCTGGGTCCTGTCCTCCACCTCTGTGAGATCCCACAGAGGGGAGGAACCCAGGGGAAGCACCACCTCCAAATTGGAGTTAGAGAGCCTTGTCTGGGGTACTATAATGGCCTGAACCACAAACCCCAAGACATGCACTTAATGGGAAAAAAGAAAAAGAATAGTTGGGAACACTGATATTGGGATTTTGCAGGCACAGTCTAATTAGGCAGTTGCTTAGTCCACATCCACCCCCACCAAGCTCAGCATTTCTCAACATGAACTGCAGTGCCCTATATCCTTTGAGCTGGAGTGCAGTGATTAGTGCCCACCTTGCCCTGGTCAGATGGCCTATTAGCAGGCCATCTTAATGTCCTTTCTTCAGTTGCTTTGGGAGTTGGCTACTCCATTGTTCAATAGCTCCATTGGCCTCAGGATGGCAAAGTGTATGGAAAGTCCATTGTATCCCCTGAGAGTGCACACATTGTGTTGCCTGGGCAGTGAAGAATGTTCCTTGGTCAGAGTCAAGTCCCATGGAGCAACCAAAAATATGACATAAGTTTCTTTCAAGAGCAGCTATGGTAGTCCCAGTATCCATGTGAGTGACATATACTTGTCCTCTCCAGGCAGCAAACTATTGTAATAGTCCTTGTCCTCACACAGGGGATCCTTTAATAGCCCAGTCACTCAGTTGCCATTCTCCTGACCAGACGGCTACGTTGTTGGCAATAGCTTATGTGTCAGTGCAAATGTAGCAAGAGATGGTGGCAGGGGTGGCCTGCACGGCCATCACCACTGCATGTAGTTTGGTCCATTGGGCAGAACTCCCACGTCCAGTCTCAGTCAAAGGATGGCTATCCCCTAGCTGGATGGCTGCCGCAGCCCAGTAGATCCTGTCTGTCTGTCATTTGACAGAGCTGTCAGTAATCCATGCCACACTGGTAGTAGGCACATCTGTGTGTCTTGGACCTCAGGTAGCCACAGGAGGATCCAAAGCATAGTCTACAGGCTGCTTAATCCCATTTAGCAAGTTAGCCATTTTCTCATCATGCCTGCTGGTCCCTTGGAGTCCTGGTCAGGCGTGACCTTGAATGTAGCCTTTCATTTGATAACTGAACTCTTTGAACCTATCCCATTTTGTGGTTGGGGTTTGTAAGCACCAGTGAAAATAGGCAGTTCAGGTCACAGTGTCACTTGTGGCACTTCAGCTGTCAGATGCACAATCTCCATCAGTGCCCAACAGCAAGCAAGGAGTCGCCATGCTAGGGGCTGCTTTCGGCAACTTACATGTTCAAAATACAAGAGCCTGGTGCACCCCCGTGGCAGATTTTTGTTGCCACAGACTCTAATCAGCATGAATGGAGATTGCGGACACTTATAATTTCATCAGGCTAGTAGGCTTTAAAGGTTTTAAAGGCAGTAACTGGGCCATGCCTTATTGAATGACTCCCAAAACCTCCTCCTGCAAAGGGTCCCAATCAAAGTTGATGGCTGTGTCAGTCACCTTGACTAAGGGGACCAAAAGATCACCCAGGTGGAGCACTTGCTGTCTCCAGTACCCAAAGACGCCTGCCAGCTGTTGGGCCTTCTTTTTATTAGTGGGTGCCTTCAGAGTTAAAAATGTTTATTTGACTGTATCTAAATTACTTTTTGGACTACTGCCCAAGTGGCCTTGGAATTCAGCCTCTGACAGTTAGCCTCCATGCCCCAAAGGTCTTTTTGACTGGCCAAACTGGACTGTTTCATTGAGGTAGGGTAGTGCATAGCAAGGCCTGAATTAACAGAGTAATGTCCCGTTCTCCACTTAGTGGCAGTACTGCTTTTGTTTAATAACCCACTGGGGCTTGGGTAGCTTAGATGGCAGGCAGGAGTGGATATGTCCCATAGTTATGGCTCAAATTCTTAGCTATGGAGGGGCACACCCCTTTAGGAGGTGGTGATGTTCTGTGCCACAAGTGGTGAAGATGTCAATGCTTATAATGTACTCAGCTATGGGAAACATAGCTACCAGGCACCCAAAATGGCCCAAAGAGCCTCACCCACAGCAGATAAGCACCGTGGGTCACCACGTTTGTCCCAAAATCTTCTGATGCTATCAGTTTAATTTTTCCCCTAAGGGGACCTGGAAATATTTTCATGTGGGCTCTAATATCTAATATTCCAGAAAAGTTTGTACTATCCCCTCTTCTCCTCTTATTTTTTGACAGGAGTATTAGGGACATTGGCCTCCAGTTAAGACCTTAGCCCCATTTTTTTGCATATAATTTTTTTTAACTTTTTAAAAATTAATTTATTTATTTCAGTAGTTTAGGGGGTACAAATGTTTTTTGTTACGTGGGTGAATTGTATAGTGGTGATGTCAAAGCTTTTAGTGTATCCATTACCCCAATAGCGGATATTGCACCTGATAGGTCATTTTTCATTCCTCACCGCCTTCCCGCCCTTCCCCCTTCTGAGTCTCCAATGTGCATTATACCACCCTGTAAGACCATGTATACCCAGAGTATAGCTCCCACTTATAAGTGAGTACATGCGGTATTTGTCTTGGCCTCATTTTTAACTGCATGATTCAGCCTGAGAAATTTGGATCTGCAATTGTCCCTTTATCAAACAAACACACCATCCAGGCTGCATGAAACTTTCCTGGCCTTTCTCCATATCCCTTCTTTAGAGAATGAGTCTCCCTCTCTGTTAAGGCCCACATAGCACATGTGTTGGTTCCCTCCCAGGTGCCTCAGGGTCCCTCTGAGTAGTCACTTCCCCAGCTCTCCGGCAAGGAATGAGCAATCTCATCAGTACCCAACAACAAGGGGATTGTGTACTGCATTCCTGTCTCTCTGCCTCAATCCACACAACCAGCTCACTCACACCTGGGGTGGGGGCAAGGTAACCCGTGCATGTTCCCTTTATCACCCTTCCTTCCCCATAATATATCTAGCAGCATTCCAGCCCCTGCATGCCCAGGGTGACATCTCCATCCTGGCCTGGGTACTGGGGTGTTGTTCCACCTGCTTTGGCCATAAGCCCTAAGCCGTGGTTCTGTCAAACCAGACTCTGCTGTCTGTGCCAATTTTATGAAACAAGTTCACTAATTACCATTTTCCTGAATCTGGTAAGACAGAACACATTCACACACAACAAGTTATATGAAGCACATTTATTATTTGCAGATAGGAAACAAGGGACAAATAGAAGGATGCATTGTGAGCCTGTCCCCCAAGGCTCAACAAAGCTGGCCAGGGCAGGTGCAGTCTCAACCAAGCGTGCCCTACCTTGCACCTCAGCTGAGGCATTCAACAGGCAGCCCGTCCTCAGTTATATACCTCATGGGCCACTGGATTCACTGGGTAAAGCTTTGAAAGACATCTGGCTTCTAGGGGAGGGAAAAACAAAGCCTGGGCTGTCCTGAGCAGTTTCTCCTCAACGTAAGATGTTGCATTCCCAGCACAATCTGTAGCTATTCTTGAGAACTACCAGCAAGAAGGGGGTGCCAACTGCGCCAGTCCAAGGCCAACCAGAGAACTGCAGTATCTACTTCTCCTTTTCTAATATCCGCACAGCACAGGATTTGGCAAACTTCTACACAATGTTGGGTTCATTTCTCTGTAGTATCCTTTTTCCAGAGCCTTGGCCTAGCTGACTCTCTTATTCTGATTATATTCTTTCCCAGGAGACTTTTGAAACTTCTCAATCTCTGCTTTCTACTTGGCTTCTCTGACACACTTGGCAAACATGCAGAGGGGAAAGCACAATGGAGAAGGCTGGCCTCTCATCTTTCGTGGCCTTGGCTTTTCAGGTCCTGGTTTTCTTTTTTTGTTTTTTAATCTGGCCTCTCTTGTCTCAACGTGACACTTGACTTGATAAAAGCTTCCATGTAGCAAGAAATGGAACTCTTAATAATTTATGGTTTTAGAAGTTAATTTTTAGTTTTATTGCCCAAATGTCTTCCAAGAAAGTTTTAAAAATTAATAATGCTTAAGTATGTGATGCTTGTAATGTGCTCTGTGGTTTTCCTCAGCCTATGCAGAACTCACAATGGACTAACTGACATATTTAGCTGGTACTCACCTACTTGCTGTGCAGTCAATGCATTCTCCCTCCCCTGTTCTTTAAAGGTTTTCTAGACATACAGGCCCCCTTCAATGTGAAGATATATGTATGCCCAAGGAAATTTTTTCTGAACATTTGTGAATATTCACAAATTTACTTTTAAGAAAGCTTTTAATATGCTTAAGAAATTACAAGCAATTAAGTGTATATTTAGTATATTCTTGCTTGGGAATTTAGGTCAGTACTAGGTTATAGGCTTCTCAAATCTTATGTAATCCAATGTGGAAATCAATATATTGTATAAAATGTATTTAAGTGTAAAAATGCCCCCCCAAAATAGATGAAATGTGATTAAACATGTCCTCACACACCCCTAAAGAAATTCTAAGCTCAACTAGCCTAATAATCTTCTGTAAAAGACATGGAACAATTATTTGATAAAGTTCATTATGCCAGAAAAATCCAGTCCTGCTGCTGCAACAACTATAAATCTGGCCTGATTTGAAAATTAGACAGGTAACATTTTTAAAACCACAAGATCCTAGCTACCAGTTATAAATGAGAATTCTTTATGGGGCTAGTATTCCCACTGAAGAAAAAGTGTTCTTCAGAGTCTTTTATATATTCTGTGGCTCTGATGGCTGAATAGTCACTGACATAAAGGGTTGAATTACCTTTAAGTTATTGGTGTCAGTTTTCTATTGGCTTTAAGCTCAGAAATGTGAAAAATTCACCTTCTAGAAAATATGACAGACTTTGCTTTACAAATCCTTAACTGAATTAAACAAAAAAAGGCAGGGATGGGAAATTTGATTGGCAAAGTACAGTGAAAAATTTACCCAATGGCTTTTGCATGTTAGAGTTCCATCGAGGGAGACACCTTTAGTCACATAAGGCCCTACCTATTCTGAGAGTCCAATTGCCAGCTTTATATTGTATTATTTTCTGGTCTTGTCTTCTTCAGCTATTCAGACCTAGAACACCTCTAGGATTTTCTGGCTTTTATCAGAAAGAAGCCTACATTTTTTCTTCCTAGTGTAAGGAGTGACTACATAAACCATGGCTTGCCAAATCCAGGCACTCTTCTTGGTGCAATATTTCTAAATAAAGCTTCACTCTTCTTGGGTGTGTGGACCACACCCTAAATGAGAGCACTCAGAGCCACATTTTATATGTCTTTACACTAAAAGACAACTGGTCTAGATTCACCAAAGCTTCATGGATGCTCAAACTGCAGGAAAACTTACCTTACATCAAATATTCAGGTCAACCTTGGTGACACAATTGCACAGATCACATCCAACCATTCTTTAGTATATTGCCATCAGACATATGTAGCTCCTATTAAAATTTCCAGGTAATTTACCACCAACCCTTCCAAGTGAAGCAGTGCCTTGTGGAAAGTATGTTTAGGGAATTGCTCCAATTTTATGAGACCTCTCAAATTACAGAGCTAAGAACAAATTCTAAATAAGCAAATTCTAATAATTGCTTAGATAACATAAACATCAGTGCCACTCACAATTTTGGTCTCATTAATGTAGACTAAAGGTAAAACCATCAAACAGTTTTAAACACTCTCAACAATGCAATGTTACAGTTTCAGGTACTCTCAGAGTATTATCTAATCTTGGCATCCATATCCTATAAAATCCATCTTTTTCCAGTTCATGTTAAGCTTTTATGTATTTTTAACATAATTTTCCTTGTCCCCATTTATCTCAGCAGTTCCTAGTGGTGTACTTGTGTACAAACATTTGGAAAGGATAATGACTATAGAAAATCAAATGAAGAGTTTGTGACCACAGTTTTCATTTGGCAATCTAGAATATAAGGGCACATGTCTGAAGACATGTTTTTTAGGGTTTTTTTGGTTTTGTTTTTGTAAATTTTTTATTTTTAAATGTGGGTATATAATAGTTGTATATATTTATAGGGTGCATGTGATGTTTTGGTACAGGCATACAATGTGAATTAATCAAATCATGATAATCGAGGTATCCATTACCTCCGGCATTTATCATTTCTTTGTGTTAGCAACATTCCAATTCCACCATTTTAGTTATTTTAAAGTTTACCCTAACTTATTGTGGATTATAGTCACTTTGTTATACTATCAAATATTGTTCATTTTATCTAACTATATTTTTGCACCCATTAGCCCTCCCCACTTTATCCTCACTCCTCACTACCCTTCCCAACCTCTTGTAGCCATCATTCTACTCTCTGTTTCCATGAAATCAATTGTTTTTAATTAGCTATGAATGAGTTTTTAATTAGTATGAATGAGAATCTGTGAGATTTGTCTTTCTGTGCTTGGCTTATTTCACATAACATAATGTTCTCCAGTTCCATCACATTGTGTATAAGTACCACAATTTCTTTATCCATTCACCCGTTGATGGACACTCAGGTTGATTCCAAGTCTTGGCTATTGTGAATAGTGCTGTCATAAACATGGGAGTGCACATATTTTTTCAATATGCTGATTTTCCTTCCTTTGGATATATACTCAGCAGTGATATTGCTGGGTCCTATGGTAGTCCTGTTTTCAGTGTTCTGAGGAACTTCCAGAGTATTTTCCATAGTGGTTGCACTAATTTCCATTCCCACCAACAGGGTATGAGGATTCCCATTTCTCTACATCCTCATCAGCATTCATTATTGTCTTTCTGATAAAAGTCATTTTAAATGGGGTAAGATGATAACTCATTGCAGTTTTGATTTGCATTTCTCTGATGACTAATGATGTTGAGCATTTTATCATATACCTTTTGTCCATTTGTATATCTTCTTTTGAGAAATGTCTATTCAGATCAATTGTTCATTTTTTAATCAGACTATTTTTCTTCCTATTGAGTTGTTGGAGCTCCTTGTATATTCTAGTTATTAGTCCCTTCTCAGATGGGAAGTCTGCAGATATCTTCTCCCATTCTGTGGGTTGTCTCTTCCCTTTTTTTTTTTTTTTTGATTGTTTCCTTTACTGTGCAGAAGCTTTTTAGCTTGATGTGATCCCATTTGTCCAATTTTGCTTTGGTTGCCTGTGCTTTAGGGGTATTACTCAAGAAGCCCTTGCCCAGATGAATGTCCTGAAGCATTTCTCCAATGTTTTCTTTTAGTAGTTTCATAGTTTCAGGGCTTAGATTTAAGTCTTTAATCCATTTTGATTTGATTTTTGTATATGATGAGAGATAGGGATCTAGCTTCCTTCTTCTGCATATGAATATCCAGTTTTCCTAGCATTATTTACTGGTCCTTTCCCCACTGTATGTTCTTGGCACCACTATTGAAGATAATTCACTATAGATGTGTGGATTTATTTTTGAGCTCTCTCTTCTATTCCACTAGTCTATATGTCCATTTTTATACCAGTAAGATGCTCTTTTGGTTACTACAATTCTGTAGTATAATTTGAAGTCAGGTAATGTGATTCCTTCAGTTTTGCTGTTTTTGCTCAGGATGGCTTTGGCAATTCTGGGTCTCTTGTGGTTCCACATAAGTTTAGGATTTTTTTTTCTATTTCTGTGAAAAACATCATTGTATTTTGATGGGTATTGCATTGAATCTGTAGACTGCTTTGGGAAGTATGGACATTTTAACAATATTGATTCGTCCAATCCACGAACATGGAATATCTTTCCCTTTTTTTCTGTCTCCTTCAATTTCTTTCATGAATATTTTATAGTTTTCATAAAGGGGTCTTTCACTATTTGGTTAAGTTTATGCTCAAGTGCTTTATTTTATTTATAGCTATTATAAATGGGATTATGTTCTTGGTTTCTTTTTCACATTGTTTACTATTGGCATATAGAAATGCTACTGATTTTTGTGATTGATTTTGTACCTGCAACTGTGCTAAACTTGTTCATCAGTTTTAAGAGTTCTTTTGTAGAGTCTTTAGGCTTCTCCAGATATAAGAGACCATATTGTCTGCAAATAAGGATAATTTGAATTCTTCCTTTCCAATTTGGATGCTCTTTATTTCCTTCTTTTGTCTGATTGCTCTAGCAAGAAGTTGCAGTACTATGTTGAATAACAGGGCTGAAAGTGAGCATCCTTGTCTTGTTCCAGATCTCAGAAGAAAGGCTTTCAGTTTTTCACCATTCAGTATGATATTGGCTGTGGATCAGTCATATATAGCTTTTATCATGTTGAGGTACGTTTCTTCTATACCCAGTTTTTTGAGAATTTTTATCATGAAGTGAGGTTGAATCTTATCAAATGCTTTTCCAGCATCAATTGAAACGATCGTATGGTTTTTGTCCTTCATTCTATTGATATAATGTATCACATTGATTGACGTGCATGTGTTGAACCATCCTTCCATTCCTGGAATGAATTCTACTTGATCATGATGAACAATCTTTTTAATGTGTTGTTGAATTTGGTTTGCTAGTATTTTGTTGAGGATTTTTGCATCTATGTTCATTAGAGATATTGGCTATAGTTTCCTTTTTTGTTGTTGTGTCTTTGTCTGGTTTTGGTATAAAGGTGATACAGGCCATGTAGAAAGAGTTTGGGAGTATTCCCTCTTCCTCGGTTTTTTGGAATAGTTTAAGTAGGATGGGTATTAATTCTTCTTTTAATGCTTGGTAGAATTCAGCAGTGAAGCCATCAGGTCCTGGGCTTTTCTTTGATGGGAGAATTTTTTACTGCTTCTATCTTGTTACTTGTTATTGGTTTATTCAGCTTTTGGATCTCTTCCTGGTACATTCTTGGTAGGTTGTATGTGTCTAGGAATTTATCCATTTCTTCTATGTTTTCCAATTTAAAAGCATATAGTTGGTCATAGTAGTCTGTAAGGATCCTTTGGATTTCTGCAGTGTCAGTTGTAATATCTCCTTTTTCATCTCTGATTTTATTTACTTCAGTTCTCTCTCTGGTTTCTTAGTTAGTCTCTCTAACGGTTTGTCTATTTTGTTTACCTTTTCAAAAAACCAACTTTTTGTTTCATTGATCTTTTGGGGTTTTTTTTGTTTCAATTTCATTTATTTCTGCAGTGATCGTTATTATTTCTTTTCTTCTACTAATTTTGGGTTTGGTTTGCTCTTATTTTTCTAGTTCTTTGAGATGCATCATTATGCTGTTTATTTGAAGCTTTTCTGCTTTTTGGATGCAGGTATTTATTGGCATAAACTTTGCTCTTATTATTGCTTTTCCTATATCCCACTGGTTTTGATACGGTGTGTTTTTATTTTCATTTGTTTTAAGAAAATTTTTAATTTCCTTCTTAATCTCTTCATTGACCCACTGGTCATTTAGAACATATTCTTAATTTTCATGTGTTTGTATATTTTCCAATGTTCCTCTTATTATTGATTTCTATATTTATTCTATTGTGGCCAGAGAAAATATTTTATATGATTCCAATTTTTTTGAATTTTTTAGACTTATTTTGTGGCCTAACATGTGGTCTATCCTTGAGAATGAACCATGAGCTGAAGAGAAGAACATGTATTCTGCAACTGTTGGATGAAATGTTCTGTAAATATCTAGTAGGTTCATTTGGTCTATGGTGCAGGTTAAGTCCAATGTTTCTTTATTGATTTTCTGTCTGGATGATCTGTCCAATGCTGAAAGTGGAGTATTTAGGTCTCCAATGATTACTGTGTTGGGATCTATCTCTCCCTTTAGCTCTGGTAATATTTGCTATATATATCTGGGTGTTCCAGTGTTGGGTGCATATATATTTAGAATTGCTGTATCCTTTTGCTGAATTGTCCCCTTTATCATTATATAATGACCTTCTTGTCTCTTTATACAGTATACAGTTCGGTCTGGAAATCTATTGTATCTGATAGAAGTATAGCTACTCCTGCAATTTTTTGGTTTCCATTTGCATGAATTATCTTTTTCCATTGCTTTATTTTCAGTCTATGGGTGTCTTTATAGGTGAAGTGTGTTTCCTGCAGACAAGATATAGTTTGCTCTTATATTTTTATCCATTCAGCTACTTTATGTCTTTTGATTTGAGAGTTTAGTTCATTACCATTCAATGTTATTATTGATAGGTAAGGACTTACTACTGCCATGTCAGTATTTGATTTCTGGGTGTTTTGTGGTCCTCTCTTTCTTTATTTCTTCCTTCCTATCTTTCTTTGTTAAAACTGATTTTCTCTGGTAGTGTGTTTTAATTTCTTGCTTTTTACTTTTGTGTATCTATTGTAGGTTTTTTGATTTGATGTTACCATGAGACTTGGAAAAAACATTTTATAACCAATTATTTTAAACATATGACAACTCTGCTTTCAAACAAACAAACAAACAAATAAACAAGCAAAAAGAAATCTAACAGAAATTCTACCCTTTAACTTGATTCCCCCCTACCCCAACTCTTTAACTTTTTGGTGGTTCCATCCCTATCTTTTTATACTATCTTTCAAAAATTTGTTGTAGTTAATTTTGATACAATTGTCTTTTAGTCTTCCTACTCAAGATATAAGTGGTTTATATACTGAAATTACAGTAATATTCTGTATTTGTTTACTTACTGTTACCAGTTGTATACTTTCAGATGATTTCATATTATTCTTTAATGTCCTTTTCTTTCAGATTGAAGAACTCCTTTTAAAAGCATTTCCTGCAGGATAGGTCTGATGTTGATGAAATCCCTCAGCTTTGGTTTGTCTGGGAAAATCTTTATTTCTTCTTCATGTCTGAAGGATATTTTTGTAGGGTATAATATTCTAAGCTTTTTCCTTCATCACTTTGAATATGTCATGCCACTCTCGCCTGGCTTGTAAGGTTTCCACTAAGAAGTTTGCTGCCAGAAACATCAGAGCTCCTTTATATGTTATTTTTCTCTATTTCCTTGCTTCCCTTAGGACCTTTTCTTTATTTGTGACCTTTGGGAGCTTGATTATTAAATGTCTTGAGGTAGTCTTGTTTGGGTTAAATCTGCCTAGTGTTCTGTGACTTTCTTGTACCTGAATATTGATATCTTTCTGTAGGCTTGGAAAGTTCTGTTATTTTTTCTTTGAATAAACCTTCTACCTCAATCTGTCTCTCTCTCTCTACTTCCTCTTTAAGGCCAATAACTCTTAGATTTGTCCTTTAGAGATTATTTTTCTAGATCTTATAGGTGTGTTTCATTCTTTTTTATTCATTTGTTTGTTTGTTCTGACTGTGTATTTTCAAATAGCCTTTCTTCAAGCTAATTCTTTCTTCTGCTTGGTCAATTCTGCCGTTGAGAGATTCTGATGTGTTTCTCAGTTTGTCAGTTGAATTCTTAAGCTCCAGAATTTCTCCTTGATTTTTTTTTTCAATCTCTTTATTAAATTTCCTGATGGCCTTCTGAAATCCTTCTCTGTGTTGTCTTAAAGTTCATTGAGCTCCTTCAGGACAGCTATTTTGAATTATTTGTCTGAAAGGTCACATATCTCCATCACTGAAGGATTGGTCTCTGGTACCTTATTTAGTTCATTTGGTGAGGTTATGTCTTCCTGAGTATTCCTGATGCTTGCAGATGTTCATCAATGTCTGAGCATTGAAGAGTTAGGTATTTATTTTAATTTTCACAGTCTGGGCTTGTTTGAACCTATCCTTCGTGGGAAGGCTTTCCAAGTATTCAGAGGAAATTGAGTGTTAGGATCTGAGCCTTTGGTCACTGAAGCCATATCAGCACTGGGGGTGCCCCAAGCCCAGTAATACTGTGACTCTTGCAGACTCCTAGGTACCACCTGCTGGACTTGGGTAAGATATGAGAAAGTCCCCTGGATTACCAGGCATTCTCTCACTGTCTTCCTTCACTGTCTGTGCTGGGTTGCTGGAGTTGGGGGAGGAGTGATGTGGGCACTCCCTTGTGGCCACCAGTGCCAGGTCACACCTGAAGCCAGCCTAGTCTCACTGAAAACCCATGGTAACTGTTGCCTGGCTACCTCTGATGTTTATTCAAAGTCCAAGGGCTCTTTAGTCCATAGGTGGTGAATCCTACTAGGACTGGGTCCTTCCTTTCAGTGCAGCATGTTTCCTTCTGGCCCAGGCTGGGTCCAGAAATGCCTTCCAGAAACTAAGGCCTGGACACAGGGGCTTTAGGGGGAGTCTGCTAGGTACTTTATTTTTCTGTAGCTAAGGTGGTACCCAAGTTGCAACACAAAGTCTTCTGAACTTTTCCCTTTCCCTTACCTTAAGTGGAAGACTCCCTGAGCTGTAGTGCCTGTACTGGGGAGGTAGTGACACAGGCTCTGGTTGTCCACCATTGCTAGTGTCCCACTGGGTCATATGCACCCTAAGTCCACTTGCTCTCAACCAGCACAGCTACAGGAATTACCCAAGGACTGTAGCCTTTGTGGCCTGACTGCCTTAAGAATTTAGTCCAGTCCTCAGGCTGCTTTTAGTCTGCCGGTGGTGGGGCTAGCTGGAACTCGGGTTTCAGGGTGGAGAATTTCTTTCTGGACAGGCTGGTCTAAATGCTCCCTCCATGGGCACTGGCAGAATTCTGCCCCGGGCTGTGTTCCCTTGTTCCCAGGTGCCCTTTATTTCAATGCAAAGACCCACAATCACTTCATTCTCCCTCCCCCAGGCACACAGATTCTCTCTCCACTTGATGCACTGGTGCAGCACTGCCTGGGGATGAGGCAGGGCTGGTGTAGGCAACTGCAAGACTGTCTTTTCTGCCCTCTTCCATGCATCTTTCCCTGGTATAACATTAAAACCAGGTACTGATTTTTGGTTCTTCTGAAGGTGGTTGCTTGCATGGACAATTGTTAAGTTTGGTGTTCATGCAGAGGAATGATTGCTGGAATTTTCTATTTGGCCACATTGTTCCACCCCCTCCTATGAATGTTTGATAAAATAAGTTCAGGAAATTTGAAACACCGGTTTTATTTTATTTCTAATACTTTTCTATTATCATAAAATTTATAATTTTTTCTATTACAGAATAATTTAAAACAGTTGTTTTTATTTTTTCAATTTACATCAACTGCTCTTTATCTGCTATGACGTTGTATTTTCTCAAATTAAAATCCTCGTTTATCATTCCTGAGTCATTAATTTTCAGTAATATTGAATATCTGTTTCCAGATAGTCACATGCTTTTATTGTTAGTGTTAATATTTTAAAATTATCATCTTGATTTGTGCTCTATTATTTTAATGACTTTTTGTTCCTAACCATAACTGCAGCTCCCTAGCCATGATTTCAACTCCCTTCTTTAGGAAAATGTTTTTTCCCCTGCTATGAATTTTTCTTTCAACAAAAGGTACCTTGGTCCTTGTTGACTGGCCTAGAAATGAACTCTACTATTCCATGCTGAGTTAAGTCATTGTACCCATCCCTGTGGCCAGATATCATTGGTTCAAGGATGTGCACCTGACCTGAGTTGGGTCTATGTGGACTTTCCTTAGTACTTTTTTTTCCATTTAATTTGAGAATAGTGAAGGTTAATCTTAATCATTTTCTGGTAAAGATGTTGAGAGCTACTAACAGACTTTTTTTCATCCTCGTGGGAAGGAGCTTATCTGAGATAACATTGTTGATATGAAGAGAGAGATTGACAGGTAAGATGGAGAGAATTTTTCCAGAGTTAGAATCATTGGTGTGGCTTTCCTGAAGCCCAGCTGCATCCCTGCCTTCCTCAGTGTTAATTAAGTGAGTAAATACTTAATTAATGCCTAAGCTGATCACATTGGATTTTGGTCACTTAAAAACAATAAAGTTATGACTAATCTGCCATTTAATACATATTTCACTATCTTCATTTCTAATAATTTTCATAAAGATTGACATGTTAGATTTCCTAGATTTTATCTTCATTTTCCTCCCCTTAAAATTTTTGCCTTGAAAATTTGTTTTGAATTTTGTCCTGAATTTTTTTGTCTTCTTTCCTCTTCACCTTTAGATATTTTCTTTGTTTTCTATAATCAAAAAAGATAAGCTAGTGGTTCAATTATTAAGACACATTCATTGATTTAGTGATTTATTAACATGAAAAGTTATATGTTATAGCTAAAATGTGCCCACTATTTATAAGATTTGAATTACTTCTGTCAACTTAATTATTCTAAAACATACAAAGGAAGTATGATGTTAGAATGAGTCAGGTGATGGCTTTTGAAGTTTTAGTAGCTGTCTTAATGTTAAACTTACCACCAAATTTCAAAAATAAAAAGGAAGTTTATCTGCAATAATATGAAAATCCCAGGAGACCAATTTTCTATTTTATTGTATTGATAATGTAATGGTCAAGAATTTAAAAATTAAAGAGTCAATGAGATTTTTCAAAAACAGAATCAACAGGAAAATCAGAAAAATTAATAATATCATGTACCCATATAGTACTGAAGGATGTAGACAATATTAAATTTTTTTAGATTTAGAAATATTATAAAATTTTCTGAGGTAATCTCTAGGTGCTGTTTTGAGGTCCAAAAAATCATAAGAAAGTGTGTTACACTTCTTAAGGAACATATAGGGCAATAAAAAAAAGTCCTCATGTTTCTTCTCAGAAACAATAGACTGTCAAACATTGCAAAGAACAAAAAATATAACATACTATATCTCTAAAAATCATGGCATAGATTCAAAGAGATTATATGATAAATAATATGAGGGGACCTCAAAAAGTTTATGGAAAATGGAGTTAAAATATAAAAATAAAAAATGTAAACTTCATTACTTAACATAAGATCCATCAAGACACTTTTGTTCAAGACATTTTTGTAAGCAATGATACCAGCCATTTAGTCCATCCCTAAAGAACTGAGGATTCTGGGAATTTAACCATTTCAACGTAGTCTTTTTACATTATTAACTGAAGAAATATGGGTGCCCTTTAAAGATTTTTTTTAAAGATTAGGAAACTAAAAGAAGTCAGAAGAAATCAAATTAAAACTGTAAGGTTGATGTCTAATCCCATCAAAACTCTCACAAAATTGACCTTGTTTGATGAAAGGAATGAGTAGGAGAATTGTTGGCGTGGAGAAGGACTCTCTGGTGAAGCTTTCCCAGGAAGGCATTTTTCTGCTAAATCTTCAGACAAATGCCTCAACATATTGTCATAATAAGCAGATTTTATTGTTCTTTGGCCCTCCTTAAAGCCAACAAGCAAAATGCCTCAAGCATCTCAAAAAACTGTTGCCATGACTTTTGCTCTTAACTGGTTCACTTTTGCTATGACTGGACCACTTCCAACTCTTGGTAGCCATTCCTTTGATTATGCTTCTCTTGAGGATCATACTGGCGAGGCCATGTTTCATCTCCTGTAACAATTCTTCAAAGAAATTATTCAGGATCTTGACCCTGCTTGTTTAAAATTTCCATTGAAAGCTCTGCTTTTGTCTGCAGTTGAGGTGAATGTAAGAGTTTTGGTGTCCATTGAGTGGAAAATTTGCTCAACTTTATTTTCGCAGTCAAGATTGTGTAAGCTGAACCAATTGAGATGTTTCTCGTGTTGGCAATTTTTTTTCTGCTGTTAATAGTCTGTCCTCTGCAATTAGAACATAAACAAGATTAATTTTTTTCTCACAAATTCATGTGGATGGCCTGCTATTGCAGGTTTCATCTTCAACATCATCTCATCCCTTCTTAAAATGAGCTATCCATTTGTGAAGTACTGAATTCTTGGAGCCATTGTCCTCATAAGCTTTTCATAAAGTATCAATGATTTCACCATTCTTCAACTCAAGCTTCTACCATAAATCTGATGATTGTTCTTGCTTCAATTTTAGCAGAATTCATGTTGCTCTGATAGAGCCTCATTTCAAACTGATGTCTTATCCTTCTTAGTTCCTCAAATTAGATCCTGTTCATACATGTTATATAATAACGAGTTAGTATGGTTTATTTTGGTGGAAAATAACTTTGAATCCACACATAGTTTTTTCATAATACACGCTCTCCACGAACTTTTTGAAGAACCCTCATATCAATGTTTGAAAAAATTGTTGTTTAAATATTTTAGAAAAAGTAATAGGGATTCTTCATGAGAATTTTTGATTTCCTAGTACTCTATGTATAATTCCACTTTTGTTTCTATAGCTACATCTTGACCTTAATACCCATGGTACACTAGTCATTTAAGTGTACTCTTTCTATCTCTCACATAACTTGTGTTGACATTGTCTTACATTAAAAAATAGGCTATGAGTGAAGATTTGCTAATTGCATGAACACAAGCTACATTCCAATATTATTCAATTGCTACAAGCAATCTATAATTTTCTTTGCAATCTAACCTATAATATCTTTTAAATGTATATATAATTTTATATATATATATACACACACACACGTATATACAAAATTTTAAACATATATATATACACATATATATACAAAATTTTAAACATTTGATGCCTCAGCTCTGATTAAACTTATTCTGCTTATCTAAAATTTGCAGATCAGGCTCTAGAGTTCCTTCTTTTTCTCAATAATATAAAGGATCCTCAAAAAGTAAAATAATTATACTTGCTTAAAATATCAAGTTCTTTTACTCCAGATCTGTGTTGTATGGTTCACACATGTATTTTTGACTAAGACATTGATGGTAACCTAAATTTGGTATAAAACTAGGCCTTAGGATCTATTCAAAGTCACCCCATTAGCGGATTTCCACCCACTTTCTCTTCTGGCTCCTAACAACACCCAACTTTCATAAATAATCATTTTTTCAAATCCCCAATGAGAGATCCAAAAGTGCACTTCAAGATCCTTGCAGTCTTTTCATAGTGTTTCAACATGGGCTTATATTTTTAATCATCATTATCATCAACTACTTTATAAATGTATATCCAAATGTTTATTTCCACATGAAAATTGAGATTTTGCTCTGTATATATTAGTGGCCAATTGTGGGGTTTTAATATTTATGTGAGAGACTTGGATTATATTTAACTCCTGGGCCTAAAATGCTAGAACTTTGACTGTCAATTGTGGAATGGGGATAGTGCTTGATATCATAACTTGGAAATGGGGTCAAAAATGATTCTACTAGCCATTGACCACCCACCCATTCCTCCCCCCAACATCCTCAGCTAAGAAAACCACTTTCCTAATGCAAAGACCTAATTTATATAAAAACTTAGTTTTCTTCATTGTTTTTCTTTGCAGAGCTAGAAAATCTGGCCCAATTCATTTTTTGTGGCTTTCTCTTTCCCCATTCCTACCAGGCTATACTAATGAAAGACAAAGATCAAATCCAATTTAACACAAAATTTCCAAGTTGCATTTGGTATTAGTTAAGATAGCTAAAGTAATAGCAGCAGCAGCAAAGCAGTGACTTACGATGACACCAATTTATTTTTCTTATATTGAACAGGCCAATGTGGAGGTCACTGGCTAGCAGATAGCTTTCCTAAATATCATAGTTTCTTTCATCTGATGACTTCATCATCCCACTTAAACTCATGACCTTTGTATTCAGGTGAGAAGGAAGAAAGAGAAGGTAGAGAAGGTATCCCTGCATTCTAATCACCTTGGACCAAAAGTGACATATTTTTGTGAGCCATATAGCCCACCCTGGAAGCAAGGGGATGGCAAACAGGGAAACTTGTTTATAGCCAGCAAAAATTACAATAGAAGGAAGTAGATAATCTTTCATAGATAATTAGACCTTCCAAAATAATAAATAAGTAATTATTTTTATAAATTAATGAAGAAATACCTAACCACATGTCCCAAAGACACTTTACCTGGTATGGTACCTAGCCATATTTTTTCTCACACATTCCATCCTATTAATCAGATATCTGTTAATATTTAGTTTCAAAATGATCCTGAATCATATTACATCAGCTCAACACTTTGCCTGGAGCATTTCTTACTGGATCCATCTGTGCTTCTGCTCCAATCTGGACTAGTTGCTCTTTGGTCTGATGATAATGTCACCCATGGACTTCCCTTCACTTCTTTTTTAAATTGGAATTACTATTTCTAGTTCCATTTCTGCCTCTTTTCTGCTTTACCTGCTTGTATTGCTGAAACACAAACTTCCTAAAGGGTGAAAACTTCCTTAAAAGGGTGAAAAGGAAAAATTTTGAGTCCTTCATACCTTTACAGTTTTATTCTACCTTCGTACTTGATTAATAATTTGGCTGATCATTAAATTCTAAATTAAAATTATTTTTACTGAGAAAGGTTAAGAAATTGCTTCATTTCCTTATAGCATCCATTATTATTCTTGAAGTCAAATGTAAATTGGATTCTTGTTCTTCTATATGTGGCCCATGGAAGCTTTTAGGATCTTTACACACAGGCAGGACTAACTACATGTGCATGTATCATGTGCAGTCACATAGGACCCCATGCTCAGAAGAGCCCTGAGCTTGGTTTAATGCTATGCCTTGGTTTAATGTCTTAAAATTCTTAATAATTGTTTTTGAATTTGTGTGTTATAACTGACGTCTGATGGGACAATGGAATGTGCATCAGGTGCTCACACATAGTCACACCTCCTGCCACCTCCTTGCTTTTCTGGGATGGGTTTTCAGCTGCCCATTCCCTGGCAGTGGTGCCCCAAGCCCTTGGCACACCAGGCCCTACCTGGCTTCTCCCCAACACCCCTGCCCAGTGATACTTGCTGCCCCCCACCACCCAAAGTGGGAATCAGTGCAGATGAAGGGACATAGGTATCAGGTGTCCAGGTACCAAGCAAATTCCAGCTCAGAGTTGTAGTACTTTGGGGTTACCTATCTGTGGTGGGTTAGGGTGAAAGTTCCATGAGGCAGCAAGTTGCCAGCCTTGACTTTCTATCTCTGGATATAGAACAGAAATAAGTTTGGTAGGTATGAAGAGAGGGAACCCACCCAATCAAGCAATGGAGCACCCAGCCACCTATGAGGGTCTGCACTTATGCTACCAGTATCACCATTCTCAAGGGAGTGCGCCATTAATGGCAAATAAAAAGCACCATGACAGATTGAGAGAGAAACTCTGCAGAATAAAGGAAATTGCTTGATAGTGAAGTGCCTTTAATAACACTTTTTTTCTGCTTTTTGAACAAGGGACCCTCATTTTCATTTTGCACCAGCCTCCACAACTATGCAGCTAGTCCTGCACTCAGAATTCTGAAGTATTTTTCTAACATGCCTCAGGGTGTATCTTTATTCATTCACCAAGCTGGACATACATTAAGTCCTTTAAGTTCAGAGATATATGTACCCTGGCTCTGGATGTTTTTATTATATTATGTTGCTGATAATTTCTTACCCTTCATTTTCTCTTCTTCTTTTTTTTTTTATAACTTCTATGGTACTAGTCAGTTGTTACTCATCCAATTTTATACTTAAATTAATATTTTCTTTCCTTTCTTCCATCTTTTCTTCTTCTTCTTGGAATATTTCAATTCTTGTTTGATTTATTTTGACTCTTACATTCTTAATTTACAAATCTTATTATTTTCTTGTTTGTAAGTATCTTCTTCATAAGATCCCATTGTGTTTTCTTAAATGTAACATTGTCTCATCTCTAAGGATAATATTAATTAGGTTTTGTTTGTTTTTTAAATTGTTGTTATTATTTGGTATTTCTTCTACTTCCTGCATTTTGTTTTTTCAGGAGTTTTTTTCAGGGTTGTTTCTTTTGGTCTCTCTTTTTCAGGTTGAAGATTCTCCCTCAAATGTTTCTTGATTGTTAGAAATCTGATTACATTTAAGAGTGAAAAACATAGAAATGGATGGTCTTTGTGCTTCTGTAGGACCTGTTGACTTAAATGTGTCAAAGGAGAGCAATAGGATGATAGCCACTTTTTCATTAGCGACTCACGAATATCAGTATCTAGAAGTTTATTCTCTTGGATCAGTCCGGGAGGAATTAACCAGTCTTCAATCTCATAGGCATGTGTCTGAATGTTGACACTGGTGTGACTAGCACAAACTTTCACTTAATCCCCCTATGTTCAGTTCTGTGCCCTTTGTTTAATTCCAACCCTTTGTTTTTCTGGTCTCGTTTCCTACAGAGTTTCTCTGGCAAAATTTCTCCAGAATTGCATTTTCCTAAGTCTACTACCTGAAAGTGGGCCAGAGAGGTAGACTGAGGCAGGGATAGCTGCCTGGGCAAATAGGTTAAGAGAGGAAGAATGGGTTCCAATCACTCTGCACACAAACCTTTAAATTATTACTCAGCTCCAACTACACACTTGTGTGTGGCATCTGTGGCTTCCCAAGAGACTATTCAAAAAAAGACCCTCTGCAGGTACAATAGATTATACCCTATTCCACTATATTTAGTCAATTTTCACTCTTCCATCTGTTTTCTTCCCTTCAAAAACTTACTGAAATCTCTTTCCCTTATGTGTTTCTTCTTTCATTCTCTCTGTACGTGTGTTTATAAAGCTCATTTCTGTACTGTCATTTAATAGCATTTCATGAAGTTGAAAAGATACGTGTGTGTTCAATTTAGCAACTTTAACTAGAGCCCTCAGTCATAATCGTTATTGGCTATGTAGCACTTGCCTGTTAGAATAAATCATAACGGAGCATACCAATTTCAACTATAGAAACTTTAGCTTATTACTTTATATTCACAATTATAAACACTATTTTATGTTTATATAATAATTCTCCAAGAAAAATCCCATAGTGGAATTTTTTAGTTGGGCTGTATGTGTTGTTAAAATGTTGATTATATACATATATCTTATTTGTGAGAAAGCTTCTATTGGTTACCATTAAGCATGGAGTTGGTTATTGGTTTAACACAATAAGTATTTTCTTTGCAATAACTCTTTTACATATTTCTTTATTTTTATTTCAGAATATTATGGGGGTACAACACTTTGGCTATATATATTGCCCATTCACTGCCCGTGTCAGAGCTACAATCGTGGTCATCCCCCAAACTACATATTTCTTTCAACAAGGAATAGATGTTGAATTTTATCAAACACTTGTCCATTGTATGTTTAGAACATATATTTTATTTGCTTTTTACTATTAATAAAATGGGTTGTTAAAAAGATTTATTGGTGTTGAACTATCTGAATTTCTGGAGAAAATCCTCACTTGATTAAGGTATATTATTCATTTAAAATAATTTGATTCCTAGTTATTTTCTTTAAATTTTGAGTTTTGAATATTTATTTGTAAATGTGTTTAATCTAAAGCTATTGTTTTTTAAAACTCTCTTTTAAAGATTTGGTACAAGAGTTGTATTTGCCTAGTAAAAAGCACTGGGAAGTTTTCCTTCCTAGCCAAAGTTCTAGCTTTATTATCATAAAGTGTATCTATTTTGAACCCCACTCATAAAATTCTTGATCAGAACAATTGTCTTGATCTTTTATTTACAAAATAGAGTCTTTATTTACAAAATAGAGTTCAAAATATAAGATAAAAAATTTAAGATTGGTTTGGGATACTGGGAGAAGCTCCATAAGTGCTTCTGTTAGGGAGGCAGCATGACAAAATGATAAAACCTCATATCTTGGAATTAAACAGCTCCATCTTTGAGTTTTGCCTATATTACTTACTGACTATAAAATTTCTCTGAGCCACATGTAACATGGAAGAATAATGATTAAATAAGGGACTATGTGTAAAATAGTGGCAGAATAGTACAATAAATAGCATCTTTACTTACATTTGCAGTAAAATTTTTAAAATCTTCTCTAAAATCATGCTATGATATTTGAGCAAAACAACAAAATGCAAACATATAGTAAAAATGTTGAGACACAATAGAATCTACCAAGAATTAAATAAGGATTCTTTTTCTCAATTTAAATGCTAAAAACAGCCAGTAAATATCTTGAGTACTAGAAATGAAAATGTGGACTTGTGGCAGGTAAAAATGTCTCAATATTTGAAGACTAAGACCCTATGGAGATTTCTGAGTTGAGAATCATTAACAGAGGTGGCTCTGAGCTCAGAGCACAGACAGATACATTTAACAATCCATAGAACTATATCTCTCATACTTCATCGTGCACCAAAATCACCTGGAGGGCTCATTAAAGCACAGTGATTCTAATTCATCAAGTCTTGGGTGAGGCCAGATAATTTGCATTTCTAACAAGGTCCCAGGTGAGGTGGATGTTGCTGGTGCAGTGACCACACTGGAAGAATTACTGCTACTGAGAAATTAGTCCCTTCATTAGTGAAGCCATCCCCTGAGACGACTATCTTCAGTAATCAAGGCTTACCATAAACTGGATCTTTTTTTTTTTGTTATCACAATTCCATGAGATGGTCAAATAAGTACTAGTTATTATCTATGTTTTTCATTTGAGAAAGTCATGTGATTCATCCCAAAATGCACAGTTAATATCACTAAGGCATGTAGAACCCTCACCTGGATCAAGAGAATCATCTTAGGCATCCAAAGCCCTCTAAAACTAAAAACTCCATAGTGCACCTCAGCCACCATTTTTAAATCCCTTGCAATCAGAAAATTAATCCTTTTAGTTAACACAAATCCTGAACTTCTATGTAAGTCGAGGAAACTGAAAAAACTGGAGATTTAAAAAAATGGTATTGTAAGCACATCGAAAGCAGGGACAAAATTTATCTTTCTAGGAATCATCTAGTTGCATGCTTGGCTTAAAATAGAAATGTATTACTTTTTAATAAATAGGATAAGCATTTACTCATTCTGGATTATTTAAGTCTCTTTTATTTATGTGATATCTCCAGTTCTATAATGAGATACTCCAAAGTGAGACATATTTGGAATGCCAGAAAAACATATTTAATTCTGGCATGTTACCTGAAGGATACACACAACAAATTAGGAAAAATGCATTTTAATGACTCAAGAAAGGTCATTTTACTATACAAAACTATATATCTACCCAGAAATGTATTCACAGAACAAATGTTTTATAAAGCACCTGACCTTTTTGTTGGTTTTCTCTCCAATTAATATGTGCCAAACCAATGCAAAAATAATTGAGTTCTTTGAAACTACATTGGTAATGCTCTTAAAAGGTGTTAGGAAACTCTCAACATTTCTAATAATTGATTTATTAGAACATATTTCATCCTATAACATAAATTAAAGAGTTTATCATAAAATATTTCTCAGAGCACAATATAATACAGAATTTTTTCAAAAAAAGCATTTCTATTTTAAACACCTGCTATTGTAAAATGAAATAATGCTCAAGCTTGTTAGCAAATATCATTAATCTATAAAGCATCAGCCAAGCAAAATAACTATTGATACAAGCCTAAGACCATTAGCTATTAGGCTAATATACTATTTTACATGAGCAGAAAACACAAAAAAGATACAGGAACTAAAAAAACTCATCAAATGAGTGAAAGAGTCATGTAATAAGTCTGTATCCTTCCTAGTACAATGCTCAAGACATGGACCACAACTCAGTCCCTTCTGTTAGAACTACTCCACAAGACTTTGGATTTATTAGGGATGGAGCAGGTTATGAACAAAAAAATTTAGTCAAGTAATTAAGGTCATTCACAACAAAAGCTCTCTGTCCATGAAGGTTGCTTTCCTGGAGAAAATTACGGCAATTCTATTAAATGTGTCAGTATTAATAATTGACATTATTGTGCTAATATATATTGTGAATTTCCTAAAAGAGAATAAAGTATGTGGCATTTCCCTAACTTATTTGGCCAGTGTATTATCTTCCAATTGCTGCTATAACAAATTACCTCAAACTTAGTGTCTTAGAACAACACAAATTTATTCTTTTACGGTTCTGGAGTCTGAAATGGGTCAGCAGAGCTATATGCCTTCTGGAAACCCTAGGGAAGAATCCATTCCTTGCCTTTTCTGTCTTCCACAGGCCACCTGTATTCTTTGGCTTGTGGCTTCATTTTCCATCTTCAAGCCAGAAGTGTAGCATCTTCCAATCTCTCTTCCTGTCCCTCTGCTTCCTGTGTCACATCTCTGACCCTAATCCTTTGTCTGTCTCTTATAAGGACACTAGTGATGCAGTGGACCCAATCAAATAATCAAGAATAATCCTACTCATCATTTAAATCACATGTGCAAAGTCCCTTTAGCCATGTAAGGTAACACATTCACAGATTCTGGGAGATTAGGATGCAATTATCTTTGGAAGGCCATTATTCAGCCAAGCACAACCATGGAGTCCTCTTTTTCATGGAACCCTCATAACAGTCTTGCAAAAATAGTCTTCTGTGTGTGAAATGTGATGTCCAAAATGGCATCACTCTGCTTTAGAGCTATAAAATGGAGCCAGGAAGCCATTCTAATAAGGACTATTTGCATAACCTGCAACCTTGCAAAATATGGAAAAAAAAAAAACCAGAAAATTTCTTTGAGCCTTTCAACTGGGACAAACTGTAATGACCATAACATTCTAGAAAACAGCTGAATTTCACCAGGGCTTCAACTCCTGAACAGTGACAACCAATGAACTATGGATTCATATGCTAAGCCAGCCACCTCCACCAATAATGATTCTTTCAAAACAACTTGTGTAAGCAGACTCAGCACTCTTTCAAAAATCCCTCCTCCACTCCCTGTCTTCAGAAAACAATTTGGCCTTTAGCCATATCTATGTCTCCTGAATTGCAATTCCTAAGACCCCAATAAATGTTTTGTCTTACTGCTTTGCAGTCTGGTCTTTTGCCTCTTCTTGGTTGACATACAGAATAAAGTTCGGGAAGTTTGTGTTTTTATAAGAAGATGGAAAAGATTCCAGACTCTGAAAGCATAAATGAGAAGATAAAGAATAAGCTGTATAGCAAGGACCAATTTACTATGGAGAAATCATAATTGTAGGAGCCCTGTGGTTTGTGATTTGAACCAGTTTTGTCAACACAAATGGTCAAATGACGTAATTCAAAGGACTTGGAACCCTATCATGACATGCCTCCAGATTCCTTAAATGCTATGTTGAATGATCCTTAAAACAATAATGGAATAATGTGAAAGTGTAATAAAGGAACAAAAGATGAATATGAACACTTTAATCTGTTGCATTAGGAGAGTTTGTATGTTTAATAAAGACATGCTGTGATGCATGGGAATGAGCGGTAATTAGAAGATTGGATTTTGAAAGTTCATGAGGTTATGTGAGTTGGATATCTTATGTTGTGCTAAACAGCCTATTCCCTTGGCTAGGCCAAGGCAAAAGACAAGGAGAAGGAGGAAGAGGGGGAGGAGGAGAAACCTTGTTTCAGTTAAAAGGCAGCACAGCATAGTGGTTACCAGCCTATGCTCTAAGGACAGATTGCCACATATTAATTGTTGCTCCACCACCTTATCTATCCTTTACCTCTTTATACCACAGTTTCCTCATCTGTAAAATGAGAACAATAATCATATCTATATCATAGCATTTATGAAGATTAAAATGGTTAATTTAGATGCATTATATAACACTGGCTCAAAATATTTTATCCACTATTATTACAGTTGCTCTGGTTTCCCAGGAGGAAAGTGAAGGTCAACAATGGCAGGAAAACATGGTCCAGAGTTAAATGGGAGCATACCTTCTGACCATATCCTCTCTGACAAGAAGTGGCCAAATGTCTGGCTATACACCTCCTAAAACAGTGAAATAAAAGGAAAGAATAATTCTTCTTTGACAACTCCATTTGATTATATGAAATCACCATTTATCCTGCACCTGTTAACAGAATATAAAGAATGCCTTGAAAAAGCAAAGTCCCTTGTCACATTGATGCACTTTATAATTAGCTTAAAATATTAAAAAATAAGCATCCCTAGGCATTATGATCTACTTCTTATGTGGGGCAACCTTGGCATTGGTATTTATAAATCTCCCTTGCTGAATCTAAAGTCAATAAAGTTTGGGAACCACTGCCCTTGATGGTTAGAAGACTGTTAACTGATGAGGAAGAAACATCAAGTCTTCCAGGGAACAATATGCTTTAGGTTTGAACTTTAATTACTTTTGAGTTTGTATTAATCATTCTTTGAATTGCTGTAAATATATAGAATCATATTGAATTACTGGATATTTGACTGGTTTGATCTATAAAAAGGACAATTTTGTATGCTATAATTCTGAGTAGGATTTACATAGAATAGCCTTGTCCTAAACAACGTAAATGTCTATTGATGGGTGAATGCATAACGAAAATATGGTGTATACATATAATGGAATATTATTCAGCTGTGAAAAAGAAGGGATCCTATTATATGTTACAAGGACATATATGTATGTATATGTATGTATATGCATATGTATGTTATATATATATGAACCCTAAGGACATTATGCTAAGTGAAATAAGCCAGTCACAGAAGGACAAATTCTGCATGCTTCCCTTTATATGAAGTATCTAAAGTGGTAAAACTCATAGAAACAGAAGTCGAATGGTGGTTACTAGATGCTAGAGGAGGCAGAAATTGGGAATCTCTGTTCAATGGGTATAGTGTTTCAGTCATGCAAAATGAAAAGTTCTAGATATCTAGCATACAGCATTGTGCTTATATTTAATACTGCATTATACACTTACAAATTTGTTAAGAAGATAGGTCACAGGTTATATGTTTTTTATCACAATAAAAAAATGTGCTGCTTAGTGAAAAACTGCTTTGCTAGCAAACACAGTACTTCTGCTACTTCTTCCATCTAGAATGTCTTTGCTTTGAACTCCACTTGTAGAAATCTTATCTAACCTTGAAGTCCTAATTCCAATGCTACATTCTCCATCAGGGCCTTATTTTGGAGAATACCATGATCTTTGCCAGTGGAGATAGGATTCTAGGGAGATGGCAGTGACAAAAGAAAAAAAGAACAAGGGCTTCCTTCGGGGAGTAATCAAAAAGTTAAGTAAAAAATATATTTGGAAAACCAATGGGTGAGAAAAGGTGGGGAAAAGAACTCTCATGAGAACGGGGGGAGAGAGGAAGAATCATGACATTGAATTCCATGAATAGTATGATAACAAAGAGGAAATGCAAGAACAGGTACAGCAGGAGTTGAGAGGTGGGACGAACAGCCCCAAGCAACACTGCAAAGCATGAGCATCTAATTGATGACATCGAGATCAGCTGAAAATAGAATGATACATGTACATGTTGGGATAGTTTGGTAAAAGCACAATATTGCCGCAAGCAATTAGATGTTAGAATTAAATTATGCTTACTGCTGTTATATTTATATTCAATTTAAATTGTGTATAATTAAGTAAGCTAGCATAAACAATTGACAGAAGCTGTTTTCATGGATTCTTTCTTGGCACAATTTATGGAAGGAAATGAACAGATGGTGAACTAATGCTATGAGGCACCACTCTCTGTACCTGATCCCTGGAGGGCCCTGTGCAGCAAAAAGCAGTAAATGTGTGAGGTTCCACAACATACTCAGAAAGAGGAATTTCTCATTTGGGAACAAAAGGGGCCAGTTTCCATGAACTCCCATCACCACCAGATTTTCACCCTCCTCCCCATCACCGAAGGCTTCCCTTTTCCTGAGTCAGGGGAGAGTGGTCATGACTCTACTTCTCATGCCATCAGTGTTCTAGGACTCAGAGAGACACAGCACCAAATTTCATTAATGACCTTAATGCAGATAAGTATCCCTTTGTTCTTCTTTTATGGTACTCACTGTCAAGGTGTGGATGGACTTTGATTAAGGTATCCTGTGTCCTAAGCACTACCAGCTACAAGGGAAGAAGGAAGAAGAATGAAGACCAGGATTCATGAAGGAAAACCAACCCAACAGTATAGCTAGTCCTAGGGCATGGCAGGTACAATATAACACATGGTGATAAAGTAGGTGACAGTCAATATGGATTTATACTCATCAGCAACAGATCCCCCAGAAAGTTACAACTGTGGTTGGAACAAGACAAAAGTGCAATGAATAGATATATTCTATGTTACAGGAGTAGTTTAATATTTCCAGGTCATTCTTTTATGAAGAGCAGATATCTAGCCAGTAATTTGGAGTGCATAAAGAACCATATTTCCTGTGGGAAAAGATTTGCTAGAGACAATTTGAGTGTTAAAAAGGTGTTCACCAACACAAAGTGGGAAACAGCAGTACTACACAGAGAAATGAAGGCAGAATCCCCAGCTAAGAAGGATGGCACTTGTGGTTTGAGTACATTTGTGCCCAGAGTCATCAAAAGTACACTGGATTTTGAATCTGAGCCTATGTTTGCCTATGTAATGCCTGATTTAGCCAAGAAGATGTCAGCAACTAAAAAGTTTTAGACTACTAGAAAAATAAAGCAGAAACTAGAAGTAAAAATATTGAGAGCATAGTCAGCTTTGTATAAAAATCATCATATGTGCTTAACATAGTCCTTGTACTAGAGGGTAAAAAGTTTGAGGGCATGGATAAAGCCTAATTTATAGCGAACCCCAAGAGAAATTTGTGCTTATTATAAATTTGGAAGATTAAAGCACAGAGAATTGTGAAAGTTCCTCTATGATATCATCCAGGGCTTCTTGATGAATTTATATTGAGTTTCATTCTGTAGATACACTTCTTATTGAATTATAATTGGTGCATCAATGCCATCTGGCACATCATGGCTAAGCAAAGAACCTTCTCTAGAAGGTGAAAAGTCAGTGGTAATGAATTTAACAGCTATGTCCACTGTGATAAAATAACATACTTTCTGGGCTTTAATCTACTACCACCACAATACCTGGAATGGAATAGGAGTAAAACACGACTTTCAAAAAATAATACCAATTGTGATGCATCATGCCAAACAAAGGAATGATAGTGAAAAATGTACGGGTTTTTTTCAGAGAATAATAGGTCACATATTCTTTTATCCTAGGCCTGTCGTCTGAATTTGACTTTCAGTACCCCTCCCCCAATTCATTTATCTCCCCATGGACTTCCTTTTTCCCATTTTTTTACATTCAGGCTCATTGCCCTTTTGGACCCTTTTATTTGCTGTTCCTCTTCCTTGAATGCTCTTCCCTTACATCCTCCCATGGCTGGCTCTCTCATTTCATTAATTTCACGATCTTATTCTCTGACAGCACTTCCTAAAAGAGGTGCCCTGACCCTGTTATTAATTTTTATTCCCTTTCCCTGGCTTATTTGTCCCCATATGATTTATCTCTATCTGGAAACATATGGCACATTAATTAATCAATTTGTTTATTATCTTTCTAACTCCTGTAGAATGTTAGCTCCATTAGGGCAAGAGTTTTGCTTTGTTTGCTGTTATATCCCCCACATCCCGAGTAGTGATAGGCACAGAATAGACATTCAATAAGTATTTGTTAAATAAATAAGTGAAAAATTATAGCATTTTCTTTGAAGTATGTTTACAGGATTCTTATTTTTTATATTATAGTTATTTAAGTGTATATTTAATCTTCCCTGGAACACTACAAGCTTCTTCAGGGCAGGAAAGGTGTCCATGAATGTATCCTATACACAACTAGCATATATTTTTGTACTTAATGATACAGAAAAAACACATTTTTACTAAATTAATTAATTAAATATGAATAGGTGTTGTGTTTGGAAGTTTTACATTTTAAGTTAAGAGGGTTGAAAGCTGAGAGGTAATCACTGTGGAGCAATTTTTACAGGTTCTTAGAGAAAAATATAGCTACCTGATACTTCAATTGAAGAATGCCATCCTCTTAAAAATATAAATAACTGAAATACTTTAATAATTGCTGCTATATTAAGCCTGTGATATAGAAAGAATTAGCGGTGAGGGAAAGTAAAGACAAGAGGTCAATTTAGAGATTATTATTAGAATTGGCTTGATGAAAAGTCATGAAACTCAGATTAGGGGCTATTCCAATGAGATTAGAGAGAAACAAAGATACAAGAGGCTCTCTAGAGGTTTAGTTAATAATACTTAATCACCTTGGTCACAGATTAGATAGGAAGATCATGGAAACAACAGGAATCAAAGCAACTTCAAAGTTGTGTACCTAGATAACAGAAAGGACAGTAATGTCAATAAAAATAAGAAAGAAAAGAGGAAGCAACAATTTAAGCAGAAAAATTAATACAGTTCAGGCATTTTGGATCAGAAGAAAAGGGATAAAAGCCTCAAAACAAGAACTGGAATAATTGCAGAGATAATTATCATGCCAAGGACTAAAATTCCATTTTTAAAATGATGATCCACATTTAAGATGTTGAAACTTGAGAGAGATGATGGATGGATGTTGATTCTAAGTTCTAAGAGCTGTAAGAGGTAAAAAACAGAGTGCTCTGAAATAAAGAAAATGCTTTGTGATCACTATATTGTATCTTGCATAAATAGCCTAACCTAAATAATCTTAGAAAAATGAAGAATCCACCACAATGTAGTTTTCTTGTGTCAAACTTCAGTAGAACTGAATATTGTACTACTGACATTCTGATCTTAAAAAAGGAACTATGACCTATGTTATATTAAATTCTGAAATTCTTCTTTTAAAAAAAAGAGAAAAACACTGTTTCATGTTATAGAAGGAAATGTAAAGAGAACAAAATTAATTTTAAAGTCATTAAAATGAAATTCAGGGTACTTGAGTTGCTAAGTTTATGTTATAATGTAAAGACACATCTAAAATCAAGCAATGTTGAAGTTCACTATGAATGTGTTTTTATATAAATAATTTGAAGATGTAACAAAATTTTTTTTTGAGAATCATGAATCATTAAATCAATGCTATGTAGAGAATTCATTTGTGATACAGTGTATCAAGCTCCCACTCTCTTTGGAGTTTTAATAACAACTTTTGTGATGCGGTTATAAATTTTTGTTTCATGTAGCCTCCATCTCGTGGCTGACTCCGCCTCTACAATGTTATTCTCCAGGTACAGTTAATGTAACAATAAGCATGGATATTTATTTTTATTTTTGTTAAATCTCAGGTATTTTCATTTAACCGGTAATGAATTTTGTGAATATAGTTTTATTACACATTTTAAGAGTCTTGGATACCCATTGATGTACCTTGACATATTCTATTCTCATCTCATCTATTGCTTCCACCTCAATTTAGAAAA
Organism: Daubentonia madagascariensis; assembly: GCA_023783475.1. Lineage (NCBI taxonomy): Eukaryota > Metazoa > Chordata > Mammalia > Primates > Daubentoniidae > Daubentonia > Daubentonia madagascariensis. The sequence continues at coordinate 25,536,887 of JAKFHU010002080.1, read as the reverse complement.
TTTGCTCAATATTTGTCACTTCCAGGTAAATTGTGGACAAAACTATAGCATAGATAAAAAATTTTTTTTCTAACTTTTTGCACATTTTAGTGTCAATTGAATCCAGGAACACTATGTTTTTCCATTGCATATCACATGCCTATGTTTTCACTGTTTTAAGATCTTTAAATATGCTTCACTTATACCCATAAGCTGTGAATAAATTTACAGTGTATGCTTCCAAGTGCCTGCACTTTTACCCAGAAATTTCTCTTTTCTCCAGTCTCTTATCTGCCAATAATCTCCTTCCATTTTCCCAGACTTCCCTTCAAATGTTAGGAGAAAATGTCCTCATCGGTAAATTCTTACTTTGGCAGCACCTCTTGTCTGAGACTGACTTTCTAATATGTGCTCCCTGTAGTTAGTAAATATTCAGAGCAAAAACCATTCTGATAGTTTGCAATTGCACAAAGGCATGTGTGCCATCATAGCTAATACTCTTTACTTACTGTGAGGTTCCAATAATCCCAAACTAATCCTTTATTATAATTTATAAATTTTGAACATTATGGAATTATATGTTAGATTGCCATGATTTTCATAGTAACTCTTTCAATCAAGCTATGCCAAGTCACTCACAGTGACTTTCAAGTCACTGCACTTGAAAGACATCTTTGGACATCAATAAGAAGGCATGCATTACAAGAACCTATACAAATAGAGAATCAGAGGAGGCTGACAAAAATGTTATCTTCATAACTGCTCTCACACTTCATAAAGCCAAAAGTGGAAGACTATGCAGGTCATTAATTTTTGTACTGATTGTCCTTTAATATGGATGTGTACTGCAAAGCAACATTGTGTCTTTTTCCCCCCTTTGTAGGTAAATTTTGGAAGTTTACAACTCTTTACACAACTTTTTTGGTGATTCAGAAAAAAAAAGTGCTCACAAAAATTACCAAATTAATTTTTTTTCAGGTTCATCACTCAGAAACTATTTATAGACTTAAAATAAATATTAAGTTCTTTTAAAAAGTTGTAGTTTCTCACTACGGTTTGAGCAACGGAAAGAGGAGTTGTAATGAAAGTCATCTTTCAACCTTGCCACCTCTTACTAACTCCCATGAACACAATAGTAAGTGGTGTAAGCTTTCACAGTCAGGTATAAATGTCTCCACTGTACAAGCAAGATGAAACCATTCCTATGACCTAAATATGGCCTCACCTGAATTAAATAATCAGGGAACATGCTGATAACAGCAGCAACAAAAAAGTTTTCCTTACACCTGGAAAATCATCATTGATCATCTTTTCCTAGGTGTACCTGCTGCCCCCAGAAGCCATATTATAACTAGCTCATCCATGTCTGAATCACAGAAACCCTTAATATATAGTACCAGGAACTTCTCATCACCTTTGGGAGCTTGATGGAAATACCATCTCAAAAATATTATTAATTAGTTCTTAAATTGGTAGTAAGTTCAGCTGGGCTTACCTAACAGCAGGAACCAAGTAGAAAATTCTCAGAAACAAGATCCCCAGAGTATGACTTGGTGAAACAGTTTTAGAACTTTTTTCACTCACACACAAAATAAATAAATAAATAAATTATGTTAAAATACGATCTCCAGATAAAAGAACAAACACTTTTTAAAGTTTAATAATAGCTCTGGGTCCTGAAATTAAACACAGCAGGAAATGAGAGTTACGGATTTCAAAAGACACTGCACACACTTTTTTAAGCTTCAGCTGGCATATTCTTGTGTAACCTCTAAGACTTTTGTGTAACTGCAAACACAGCATGAAGGTAACATGGAGACTCTAGGGAATGCCAGTAGGTAGGCTGAATGTTTAAAAAAAAAAAAACTGTGTGATCCTAGAATTCCCTCATATTTTATTTTATTAAAAATTCTAATATGAAAATCGGTGTAAAGTCTCTGGTTAATTGAGTGCTGAAAATTCTTGTGCTAGGGAATCTAGTGATCTAGTGATGGTGTTATATAAGTGATAGATTCCATTAACAAATATTTTATTAATCATTTTACAAGTGTCATGGAATCTCTGGAGTGCTCAGGATATAGCGTTAATATAACAATAAGATGCAGGACCACTATTTCAATTTTTTTTTTCAATAAATTCAGGTAATAAGATTCTCTATTAAATAAATAGATTGTACATTTAAAATATATATAAATATTTGGCATATGTGATTTTCCACTTCTTGGTTTTTTCATTTTGGGCAAGTGGCACAGTTACATTGGAACTTATTTTGGGGGCTTTATTGCTCTGATACCTAATTTTTAGTACCTCCCTTCTTTATGAAATGCTTTCTAAATAATTTTAAGGAACTCCCAATATGTTGCATTCCTTGACTCTAACCTCTCTTCCACCTGTGTGCTCTAGCTATTGCTCACAATGATAAAACAAAGTGAAAGAAGACATCACAAAATGAACAGAAAGGCAGAGAAGGGTAAAAATAAGTGCAGAAACAAAAAAACACAAGAAGTTAGTAAAAAACAATAGTTTAAAGGCCAAGAACGTGTTATAGTAATATAGGAAAAGAAAAACAGAAACAAGAAAGTGAAGGATGCCATTTACACACAGGGTCATAGCACCCCAAGGATGTCTTCTATTGTATACTGGCTTCTGCTCAACCAGGTCGTAGGAATAAAAATTACTTTGTTCTTTTTATCTGGACAGATAATCTCTAATAGTCTAAGTCCATGACTTAGTCCTTGAATCAAACCTTTCAGTTAGATTTTGAAGAACTAGGGAGAGATAAGGAACAGAGTTGTTCAGAGCAATTTAGAAAATCATAAGCTTGTTTAAGGTAGATTCATAAGACTTTTATTAAGATAAATGTTATTCTTGAGCCAGAGACCCTATCACACCACTGGCTCCTCAGGGGACTTGAAGGTTTTCTCATTCTTCCTTTATTCCCTGCCTAAACCCTCAGAACTTGGAGGAGGATTACTTATGACTATGAAAGATCCATGCCAAGAATTTAAGTACTGTTCATTAGAATTGCCTAGAGAGCTATTAAAAATTCAGATGCCTGGGCCCTATCCAAAACCAAGTAAACTTCAGAATTTCTGAGGGTGAATCTAGGACATCCGCATTTTAAAAACTTCTCGGATGATTCTACTGTTCACCCAGGATTAACACTCACTTGCCCATGATAACTCCTGCCTCTATAACCGCATTTCTTTAGTAACATCTAGCTCTGAAAGCTCACAACTCTTTTTCTCAGAAACTATAATTTTAGAAAAGGTCCCTGATCAGAACTCCTACTATGTGAATTTATCAAATATTTGGGAAGGATTTTCTTGAAATATGTTTTTCAGACAAGTTGCTGATGGTGTCCAATGAAATTGTAAGAATTTTCTGGCCCAAATGATAGTTAACAATGATATATGTAATACATAATACATAATAATCAACATTAGGGGGTTTTTGGATGCTGTGTATGTGTGAACAAGATTCTGTAAAAGAAATTATTTGAGATGTAGAAAAAACATGCACTACCATGTACGGTACCTGTCTCTCAGTCCTATGCACATATTAATTTGTACTTACTAAATATTGGAAATGAATAAAGCTCTATCATAATTCTTAAAGACTTCAGGTCAAACATTTTAAAAAGTCCTTTTTCACTCTATATAATCATATCTCTATTATAAGTCAGACCTTCCTCAAAACCAGTGAGACTTTGGGCAAAAAAATGCTAGAAATCTGCAGAATGATTTAATCCATTAAAATAACTTCATTAAGTGAATTGGCTGCGTCACAGATACCAGCTCATTTAAGATGAATCCAAACAATATAAAAATGTTCCTGGGAGAGAGAAAATAGCTAATTGAGTTCCACAAAAGAAATTGTCTTCATGATTCCAATTGAGATAATCAGTTAGGTTTTTTGCCAACAGTTTGGAAGCTACACTGAAATTGTGAAAAGAAACATAGGTAATCCTACTGTGAGTTTAAAAATGTTAGTCAATTGTTTTCCATTTATAATAAGTTGGTCAATATTTTAATGGTAAATAGATTTTCAGAATTTGGGTCTCCCTACAAAAATTTTGCAGTCATTTCAATTTAAGCCTTAAATAAGATGGCTCATTACCCTATTTTATTCATGTAAATGTCTAGTACAAAATACCTTACTCTGTCATAGAAAGGATCCTACAACAGGTACGAATCTTGGAGTCATTCATTTGTTTATTTTTTTTTAAATATCTTTATCCCCTGGTATATTGTGACTTTTTTTGAGAATGGAGCCTATTCAAATCTTTATCTTCCAGTAACTAGGACAGTGACTATACACTGGATACATTTGATGTATATATTTGTGTATAAGATTTTATTAGTTGCTTGGTACAAAAGAACTATACTGTTTTAATTTTATTTTACAGAGCTGGAATATAAAAAGGGTCATCTGTCAAGTCGTCATTCTCAGTGGGTAGTCCTAGAACAGGGTCTCAATCTCTGGCCCATAGATTTATATGGTCATTGTTGTGGTCATTTCATTTGGCAGGAAGAGTGTTTTAAAAGACTTTGTAACTAGGCCGGTAGTATGCCTGTGGTGGTAGCAATGGCAGAAGTGTTAAGTCTGGTGGAAGGTAAACAGGTGGCAAGGGAGTGGCTAAGGGTGGAAAGTGGGAACCGAATTGCAGCTAAGAATCAAACTGTGGCTAGGAACTATTCCCTGGTGGGAACACACATAGCAAAAAGTTCAGTTCCTAGTAACCTTAACTGACCTAGAGCTTATTACCATCTAATTAGCATAACATGGGTGGAGCCTTGTGAAAGATTCTGGGGAAGATGCATGTGCATAAAGGGAAACTGTTATATAACCTAGCCTGTTATGTAATCTGCAATGTGATCTGTTATATAACCACAGCTTGTCAATCACCCCAAAAGGTGGGAAACGACAACCCATCCTGCCAGGAGAAAGGTGGGACAAACTAGTGAGCTTATAAAAGGCAGCATGTAGTCAGGCCTCAGCGTCTTTCTCCACTCCTGGAGACTGACCCGTTCCACTCTCTCTGGCACGTATTTTCCTTTGTGTAGCTTCCTTTACTTTCATTCTTTCTTTTATGTGATAAGCTGTTTGTATTAAGGTGCTCTGTGTTTGTGATTACTCTGCCATCAGCTCGACTCAGTACCAGTGACTCATTCTTGACACTGGGAACGGGGGACCAGAGAACATCCACACAGACGAACCTAACAGAAGTCTAGCCCTGTGGTCTTACTTTAGGACTACTTCACACTCTACAGCACAACAGAATCCAGCATGCAGTTGAGTTCTGAGCCTTACCTTCTGAATCCAGAGCTTCAGGATTGAAAGAGCCACAGGACTTTATCTACCTCAGTCAAGGTTCTAGAAAGTGTCTATGTGATTCTATAAGAATTGGTGGCATATATTACTTTTGGCTAAATCATTGTATTCATTTTTTATTGCTGTGTAACAAGTTATCTCAAATGTAGCAGCTTAATACCACACACATATTTTTATGTTTCCATGGGTCGGGATTCCAGTCTTAGCTTAACTAGGATCTCCACTAAGGTTCCTACAGGCTGCAAATTAGATGATAGATACCTTTCCGGCAACCTTGCTTCCCAGGATACAAAAGTGTGTTAACACATATAGATGTATATATGTATATTTACATGACACATAAAATATGTAACATGCATTATATTTAGTTTAAAATATTATGTACACTGCATCTATTTTCATACATGTGTAGGTATATATATGTATGTGTATATGTGTGTAAATATATATAAATATGTGGATATTTACTTTTCCTCCTTCTTCTCTTTCTCATCCACTTGTCCTTCTCTTTTTTCTCCTTCTTCTTTCCTTCCCCTCTTCCTGCTTCATCTTTTTTTATCAACTAAATGCAAAATAGAGTTAATTTACATAAACTTCCAAAAATCAAGAGACTTAATCTTGATTATGAGAAATTAGGCTGAGGTTTTCAATTTCATTCATAAGAGAGCATTTAGTGGAACACTACGGTAGACAGTGTGTTTGTACACTGTAAATGAGATGGAGTTTACTTTTTACATTGGATAGCTCTCTAGAAAAGAAACCAAGATATCTTCTTAGCTGTTCATGATTATATAAAGAAAAATAAACCATCTGCAAGCCAATTTCTTTAAGGAAATTAGGGACATTTTTAAAGGATTCACAATAAAGTAAAATAAAAGTGAAATAAAATTTGATAGAGCCAATTGTCTTCTTTGTTCAATTAAAATCCCTTTTTAAAGAAACTGGGTTAAAGTGAATTTACTCAATGTATTTGCCTAAAGGATTTCGTCAAATTTGCAAGGTTTAAGAAAATAAAGTAAGAAAGTAAACTAAAGAGATTTTCCTATCTAATCAGAGATTTAAAAGTCATTTTATTCATAAGCATTCAGGAGTAGGAATTAAAGGAAAGATTTTGCAGGGTGCTTACTTTGAGATGGTAAGAAAAGCAAAAGTATACATCACAAACCAGACTGCGGAGAGGTCTAAAGGAAGAAATACCACTCAGGGATGTCTGGTTAAAGGCCAATTCTACCATTAACTAGCTCTGTCATTTAAGACAAGAGCTCACTTTTTTCATGTGGATTATGAATATGACTAACTTCTCTTTCCATTTCTCAGGGTTATTATAATTAAGCAGTATGACAATGACAAAAGCTTAAAGACAGAATCCAGATAGAATTCTGTTGTAGTTCTGGCTTTATTGCTCCCTAACTATGTGGACCTGGGCAAGTTATTTTTCCAGTTTTAACCCAAGTTTCCTCATATGGAAAATGATATCTAGTCTGAAGGTAACCATAAGGATTAAATAATTTACATAGACAAAGTAGATAATATGTAAGTGGTGTCTATTATTAGGATTATTAATTTAAAATATCAGTAAAATGTAAAGTGCAATTATTAATAACCTAGATTTAGAAAGACCCTCAAGCTAGCACAAAGAGTGACTAGTGAAATTTATTGTGCATGTGCAAAAATACAGTAGAGAGAATACATACTTTGACATTCCCCTACTAACCTCATTTCTTTATCTCAGATACAAATGTATGAAGCAAGAAAAACTGAGAAATTATTAAAATTTAACTCTTCTGGGATCTAAGAATATTCAAAATGATTCTATGTATCTGGATTTCAGAATTTTTACTTATTTCATCATTGTTTCAGAATATTATGGTCAATATGCTATATCGATTTTATGATACAGTAAAATAAGTGTTTTGGAACCTTTTATGTCCAAAAAAAGGGTTTTTGTTTAAGTGTTGTGACTTGTTTATTCTTTCTAGACCATTATTACCTCATGTATAAGATGAGGAAAGTTTATACATGCTCTAACATTTTGTATGCCATAAAGCATAAGGAATGATCTTTAGTAAGAAGGAATCCACCTTCCATTCAAGTTTTGCACAAAATATGATTAAGAAAAATCATTTAGATTGTTATCAGAGTGACCTTCTGAGAGATAATAGATAACACATTAGTTATTGATAATATCCAGGTAACAAGGGAAAAGGAAATAAATTCTGAATCTACAGGTTTGAATTGAAAAGAAGAGACCCCTTCCATTCCAAAGGGGTTTGTGTATGTTCATCACAGGAATTTTTGCTAGAAAACTCTCATGTAAATACTCTGTTGTACCTAAGTTGCTGCTGAGGAAGATGAAAGATTCCTACTCTCTCAAAATCACAATGCCAGGTTTTAAATGAAAGCAAATCTCAGAATGAATTCTGTCTTATATACTAGCATTTATAAGTCAAAACCTTATTAATAATCAGGCACAAAAACACTTATACAACCTGTCACTGTCAGCTTGATAAAGTCCCAGTTCTCTGGGTTTTTTATTTGTTTGTTTATTTTTTGTGATGAATCAACCACTTCTTGCATAAAATATTCTGTCACCCAACAATATTTTAGAGGCAGAATTCAGTTAACCTAATATTTGACACAGCCAGCCAGAATGTTCTAACCCATACGTAACATTAGAATCATGTCCTGAATGACATTCTGAAAAGTAAGGAGTAAAAAGCTGTCCTGACTTGATTATCCTATGCAAGCAGTGTTGGGAGAAGTTTAATATAGTTTACCAATCTGTATATGTTGAATACAACTAAATTTACACACAATTTATAGGCATATCCATTACGCTCATTGTAAAGCCACTAAATTCACTAATGAAAATCCTCTTCTAACATCCATTTGCAAAGCCTCGGGTGTTAGGCAGGGATAATGATAGCTAAAACACTTATAGTTGCCTTTTTATTAAATGTTATCATGTCCTCATGTGTATAAAGTATTTCCTATTAGGAAAACTAACTTCCCCATGAGTGAAGTTGAACTAACACCTACATAACACCCTATCTCTATGCCAAAGTGTTTTCAAACATATTTCCAGTGTCGTAACACCCAGAAGTATTTTTCTCCAACCCAGACCTCTCCTATAAACTTCAGACTGAGCATCAGTGGTCTACTAAACATAATCAATAGCCTCCTAATTGGTTCTTGTCACTACCCTTAACCCCCTATAGTTTTTTATCAATAGCATGGACAGAGTCATTCTGCCTCCTTTTGGTTAAGTATCTAGAGCTGCTTAGAGTAAAGGTCAGATCTTATCATCCCTGTGCTCAAAACCCTTCAGTGAATTCTCACCTCACAGAAGTAAAAATGAATATCATCACCAAGTCCTCAGGTCCTCTGACCTCTCTGACCTTACCTCCTACTACCCTTTCCCTGATCACTGCTGTCAAGTCTCAATAACAGCCTTAACGTTTGCTCCATGATATCAGGCATACACTTCCAGCCCAAGTCTGTTGGGCATGAGGTTTTCCTCTGCCTGGCATCCCCGTTCCCCGGATATATTCATGACTTGCTCCTTCACCTCCTTTAAGAATTTGTGCTAATGTCATCGTATTAGTTTCTTATGGCTGCTGTAAAAGATTACTACAAACTTTGTGGCTTAAAACCATAGAAATTTATTCTCTCACAGTTCTAGAGGACAAGCATCTAAAATAATGTTTCACTGGGCCCAAATCAAGGTATTGTTGGCAAGACCACACTCTCTCTGGAGGCTCTATGGGGAATGCATTTCTTGCCTCTCCCAGCTTCCAGTAGAAGCTGGACTTGTGTCCTCATCACTCCAATCTCTGCCTCCATGGTCACATTGCCTCCTTTTCTGTCTACATAAAATCCTCTCTGCCTCTCTGTTACAAAGGTATTTATTATAACATTTAGCACCCACTTGGATAATCCAGCATAATCCCCTCATCTCTAGATCTTTAATATAATCACATCAGGAAAGACTTTGCCATATGAGGTAACATTTAACATGACAGGATTCTGGGGGTAAACCTGATACCTCTGGGGAAGGCATCTGTGAGCCTCCCACAGTCATTTTCTCAGAAAGGCCTTCCTGTACTGCCACACTTAAAATCGCAACCTCCCTCTTCCACAGCTCTTCTCTTCCTCTTCTCTGCTTCAGTCTTTTCCATGGCATTGATCACGGGATGACACTGTATATATTAATATTTACTTCTTTCTTACATTGTTTTGCTCTTTCAGCTAAAATACGAGCACTATGAAGACAGAGTGGTCCCTTCTTCTATTCATTGCTCTTTCTCCAGCACGTGGAGTAGTATCTGCCATATAGCAGGCCTTTAATGAATATTTTTGAATGAATGGATGGATGAATGAATAAAGGGGTTTAAGGTATTTCAGTTGAATGGAAAATGTGTGTAGTGAGTTAAAGGAGTGCCCTCAAAAGATTTGTTCATGTCATAATCCCCAGAATCTGTGAATATTACCTTACATGAAGAAAGAGTAAATTGTACCTTATATTGTAAACGATGTGATTACATTAGGAGTCTTAAGAGTAGGAACTTATCCCAGATAATCTGGCTGAGTCCTAAATCTTTCATGTGTATCCTTATAAGAGATAAAAACAGAGGGAGAATAGAAAGAGACACACAGAGAAAAAGACACACAGAAGAGGAAGCAATGTGATCATCAATCACTCCAGCAACTGGAGTGAAGTGGCCATAGGTCAAGGCATGCCAGTAGTCACCAGAGGCTGGAAGTGGCAAGGAATATATTTTCCCCCAGAGACTTCAGAGAGAGTATGGCCCTGCCAAAGACACCTTCATTTTAGACTTCCAACCTCCAAAACTGTGAGAGAATATATTTCTGTTATTTTAAGCCACCAGCTTAGAGTAATTTGTTACAGCAGCCCTAGGAAATTAATACAATTTGGGTATTGATTTCCCAAATTTCCCTAGTTGCTTCTAATAATAGGAAGACAGAATATAAACAGCTAAATGTATGTTATTTTTATCTTATGGAAAGTCTTCTTATCTTGAAATTATACCTGGAATTACTATCTGGGTTTCTGTTGCCCTATTAAAAGCATCGACTCGGAAGACAGACATCTGTTTCAATTCTGCCCTCACTTCTGAGGACCTTGGGGTCCTTTGATCTTTTTGCCTCAGTTTTCTCATCTGTAAAAGAAGAATAAACCAATGCTTACCTACTTCCAGGTAGACCTGGAGTTTAAAAAGTTTAAAGAATTATAAGTACTTAGAAATGTGCCTACGCCTAGCATACAGTAAATGTTGTATCATAATTTTACTATTATTTTTATAATATTATAAAAAATAAAGTTGATTAGAAGTATCCTTGCAGTGAGATAATATTTTTACCCATCAAAGTGTTTGTATCCCCATAATATTCTGAAATTTAAAAAAATATTTTTACCCATCAAAAAGTATGAGAACACATTCTGCTCTCAAGGGAGTGGTGGTATAGACATTGTCACATATTGATGGTAGGAGTAAAATTGCTACAACTTCAATGGAGAACAATTTGATACTATTTATCAAAAGTACAAATTTACTAACACTTGTGAAATAACTTGGCTAGACATTGTAGCAATGTATTAATAGAAAAAGATTGGAAACCTAAATTCCAGCACTATAGACCAAGTTAAAATATGGAATATTCATTCAATGTACTATATTGTGAAGCAGTTAAAAAAATAAAGCAAATATTTCCGGTTCTGGCAACAGAAGAGTAACTTGTTGCTATCCACAGTCCCTCTAAGAATAAGAGAAAATCTAGACAAAATACAAGTGTGTGTGTGTGTGTGTGTGTGTGTATGTAGATATTAGGGCACTACCACAGCATCTAGGACTTGGGGGGCCAAGGTGCTGCAGAGAAGGAAAGTTCAGTGAAGTAAGCCAGACATTCTACACAGCTTTTCTCCTCAAGGAATGTGCCAATTTGAAAGTGGCATAGGACCAAGAGGCTAAATGCCTAGCAGAAAACAACAGCAAGAAAGCTAAATTGAACTTTTGGAAGTCTTATGGGGTTGGGAAGATATAATTTTGGACATAATGAACAGGAAGATAGCCAGGACTCCTGAAGTCATGATCTTGGAGGGATGGGAAAGACAGAATCACTTCTGATTCTGTCAGTAGTTGGTCCTGCTCTTTCCCTTAACACACAGGTCAAGTTGCCAATCATATATCTGATAAGGGGTTTTCATCTAGAATATATAGAAAACTCCTACAAACAAACAACCCAATTGAAAAACTGGTAAAGTACTCGAATATCTATTTCTTCAAGGAACACAAACAAATGGCTGATAAACATATGGAAAGATTTTCAACATCATTAATGATTAGGGAAATGCAAATCCAAACGCAATGCAATAACACGTCACACCCACTCCAACTGGCTACATAAAAAAAGATGGATAACAACATGTGATGGCAGGGATTTGGGGAAACTGAAACCCTCATATATTGCTGGTGGTGCAATTATGCAGCTGATGTGGAAAACAGGTTAGTGGTTCCTCAAAAAATTGAACACACAATTGCTATATAACCCAGCAATTCCACTCCTAGGTGTACACAAAAGCATTGAAAACGGGGGCTCAGACAGATACCTGTACACAAATGTTCAATTCAGCATTATTCACAATAGCCAAAAGTTGGAAACAACTCAAGTGTCCATCAGCAAATAAATGAATAAACACAGGGAGGGTAAGATGGCTGACTAGAGACATCAATTGCCAGATTGTCTCAGAAAGAAAGAAAATTTTTAGATGAAATAAAAAAAAAAAAACATAGCCCAGGTATAATTCTGAGAGAAAGTGCCAGACCTTACCAGAGATTCCATGGGAAGAAGTTGCCAAGCAGAACAAGAAGGAGCAAGATTTTGGCAGAGATCAACCCTCAAGGAATTTGGAGCCCCTTGGAATTGTAGGTGGGTGTGTTTGTTTTTCCTCTCCTCGCACCTCTGGCAGAAGCAGGCTCCTGAACTTTTGAAGAGCTTCTCTACCCTCATGAGCCCAAAAGCTGCAGCTGCCAGTGAACTGATATCTTTTTGAGAGCAGAGCACTGGGTTGCTATCCCCCTTGGGGTTGCTCCTCCTCACCGCAGACCCAAGCAGGGGCAGCAGGTGCCATACTGCTTCTCCACCCATTGTGTGCCTTTGTCCTCCCCAAGGAGCTTCAGCCCTTCAGTTTTCTTGTCGCTGGTCCCCACATAAACATTTCCCAACACATGCCCAGACTGTGGTGGCCACAGGGTGCTGGTGGGTCCCAGGGGAACTGTGTGATCACAGAGCTTGGACATTCATGGTAGGCTGCCTTCAGGGGAGAGGGGACAAGGGCACAAGCTCTCCTCCATTCAGACTCTTCTCCTCCTTCCTTCCCCTGACACAGCTATGGCAGTTCCCACATGGGTCAACATGGATGCCCCAAGGGATGATTGAGCTGGGGCTCTCAGGAGTAGCTGCTTCCCCTCTGTTAGTGCACCCAGCACACCAAGGTTTCCACAGAGAGTGGGGCTCATGCTTTTCCTCTTAAAGACCTGTAGTGGATCAAAGCTCAGACTTTGAGCTCCTTGCCTGCTGGTCCTCCCCAGTGCTGCCCACCTGGCTGCTCCAGCAGAGCAGGGCACACACTGAAGCAGAGGGACATTAAACCTGCTTGAGCACTCCACAGGCAACTCAGGACCAGCATGCTTCTCCCTAGCATAGTCAGAGATTGAACTTGGGGGATCAGAGGACAGGTCTACAGGCTGGATCTTGTACCCTCAGGACTTGATCGTGTTGTTCTGGGACATGGAGGGGAGATTTGTGAACTAATGTTGGGAGGCAAGGGAACCTACACTGGCAGAACTAAAAGGAGAGTGCAATATGGGTCCAAGCCAAAGCACACTCACAGAGCACCCCTCTCCCAACAGGAAAGCCATGCTTTCAGTCCAGGGCAGGATCCCAGGCAGGGAAGCTCCCAGCCTGTGTTATCATTGCTGTGATATCAGCTACTTTGGACTACTGCTGTGACCAGACACTGGAAGGAGATCCACAGGGCAAGAGATGAGGGAGGAGAGCAAAACCCATCCCCACTTGGCAGACTGTGAATCCTAGATGGCCCCTTCCCTATGAGCAGATTTGCTGGCTTGGTGGGACCACTTTGGACTGTCCCTGGTGCCTTTCCCCAGCAGCCTGGGAGCTGACTCTTGAACCCTGCCAAAATAGCCCTTGTGCCTGCCTGTGGATCCTGAACACAGGCTCGCTCAACTGAGCCCCACCTACCCTCACTACCCCACCTGCATCAGCTGTGGTGGAGCACAAGAAGGGATCCCCTGGAGCTCCAGGGCCCCACTCATCACCTGGAACATCTGAGTGCTTCTCCTGATTGACTAGAGCTAGTCAAAGGTCACAAAAGACACCACTGTAGCTGACTCTTTCCTGAAAGTGCCACCTACTGGTAGGGAAGACACAGCCCGTTATAGTACTTCTGAGTCAATCATACAGGGCATGACTGACTTTTAGCCACAAGCACAACCTGCTTACTTAAAGATTAAACTGGGCATCCCAATATAATTCATACTGTTAAGAAGACCACAGGGCTGGGGAAAGAGACAGGATTTCAAAGACCTCCATCTCCCCTAGTTGATAAGAGACAGGAAATCAGCCCATGCATGTAGTACACCACCACTACAACCTACAAACAACTAACAACCAAGAAAACCAACACACTAAGGATATCCTAGCCAATGTATCCATCCAGAACCTAGACCCCATCAATGTACCCACAAGCAAAGTCAAAGCTCCTTCCCAATATGTGCTACAGGCACACCCTTAAGTGTGAGAGAGGGAAAAGGCCCCACCTAAACAAAAGAAAATTAAAAAACAAGATATGACAGCTGCTCCAGAAGACAAAGAATCAGCATAAGAACTCCAGAAGAATGAAAAATCAGAGTTAAAGGACACACACCAAAGGAACACACCAGCTCTCTAGCAATGGATCCCATCTAAAAAGAAAATACTGAAATGACAGACAAGAAATTGCAAATATGGATTGTAAGGAAGGTCAATGAGATCCAAGATAAAGTGGAAAAGTAACTAAAAAAAAAAAAAACAGAAAAATAAATCAGGAAATAAATGAAAAATTTACTAAAGAGATGGATATATTAAAAAAACAAAAAAAACCCCACCAAACAGAAACTTTGGAAATGAAAAATTCATTTATGGAAATACAAAACAGTAGAAAATTTTAAGAATAAATTAGACCAGGCAGAAGAAAGAATTTCAGAACTTGGAAGACAACTCTTTTCAATTAACCAAGCCAGTCAAAAATAAGAACAAAGAATCAAGACAGACAAACAATATCTATGAGAAATATGGGATTATATAAAATGTCCAAATATAAGAATAATAGGAATCCCTGATAGTGAAGAAGAAAAAGCAAAATGCTTTGAAAACCTATTTGAGGGAATAATTGAGGAAAACTTCCCTGGCTTTGGTAGATATTTAGACATCCAGATAGAAAAATTTCAATGAACACCTGGAAGATTAATTGCAAAAAGGGTACCACCATAGTCATCAGACTGGCAAAAGTCAAGGTGAAGGAGGAACTTCTATGAGCTGTGAGGTGAAAACATCAACTAACTTACAGAGGAAAACCCATCAGACTAACAGCAGAATTTTTAATAGAAACCTGACAAACCAGAAAGGAAAAGGGGTCTATCTTTAGTTTCCTTAAACAGAATAACTGCCAGCCAAGAATTTTGTATCATGTAAAACTAAATTTCACAAATGAAGGAGAAATAAAGTCTTTCCTACACAAGCAAACACTAAAGAAATTTGTTGCCACTAGAACTGCCCTAACAAGAAATGCATAAAAATATTCTATACATGGAACACAACAAGCGATACCCACCAGTGTAAAAACACCCACAAGTTAAAATTACAGCTCTTAGGAAACAGTAACACAGGGGAGAGAAAAAAATAACTAGGTAACAATCAAAATGATGACCAGAACAGTATCTCAGATTAATATTTAAATACTAACATTGAATGTGAACAGACTTAATGCCTCCCTTAAAAGATGTACCTTGGCTGAATGGATTTCAAAACAAAAGCACAACCCAAATATATGGTGCCCTCAAGAAACTCATTTAAATTGCAAAGATTCTCATAGACTCAAGGTAAAGGAGTGGAAAAAAACTTCCATGAAGATGAAAACCAAAAGTGAACAAGAGTACCGATTCCCATATCAGATAAAATAAGCTTTAAATCAAGAATGGTAAAAGAACAAAAGACAAAAATGGTAATTATACAATGGTAAAGGGATCAATTCAACAAGAATATATAACAATCCTAAATATATATGCACCTAACACGGGAGGTCCCAGATTTATAAAGCAAATTATACTGGATCTATGGAAAGAAATAAACAGCAACCTCATAACAGCCAGGGACTTCAACATCCCACTGACAGAACTAGAAAGATCATCAAGGTAGAAGATCAACAAAGAAACACTGGGCATAAATGGGACCCTAGAACAAATGGAGCTAACAGACATTTACAGAACCTTCTACCCCAAAACTGCTGAATATACACTCTTCTCATCAGCACATGGGACATTTCTCAAGATAAATAATATCTTAGACCAAAAATCAAGTCTCAGCAAATTTAGAAGAATCAAAATCATACTGTGTATCTTCTCAGACCGCAGTGGAATAAAACTAGATAATCAATTCCAAGAGGAACCCTTAAAACTATGCAAATACATGGAAATTGAACAACCTGTTACTGAATTATCCTTGGGTTATTGACAAAATCAAAAAATATTTTGAATTACATAACAAAGATGACAGAAGCTTGCAAAATCTATGGGATACTGAAAAAGCTGTGCTAAGGGGAAAATCCATATCCTTAAATGCTTACATCAAAAAGACAGAAAGGAACAGAGAAAAAATGGTGGTCTGATAGAATCCTCCCACCTCACTGCTCCTAGGGAAGGAGGTGAAAAATGCCATCAGCTGCCTGCATACAGATTGCTCACTCCGAAAAGAGCAATGTGAATTTACAGAGAAACATCGTGGGATACTCAGTCCAAGAAAACAGGTGACTGGAAGATTCATTCACAAAGATCGGAGAGCACAGGGAATACAGTAAAGCCCAGAGCACAGTAAGGACGTGCTGGCCAGGTTAGCACAGTGAGACCTGACCTACAAGTGATTACGCACCTTCCCCACAGAATTCCCAAACACTCAGTCAGGGACAAGCCCAGAGTTGGGTCAAAGCTGTTGCTTCAGAGAGCAGGCTCTGTGGAGAGGAAGCAATTATGAGAGCCATACAGAACTCTCAGCTGCACTATACAGGGACTTCTTAGGGCCAGGTAGGGACTGGGCTGAGATATAGCTTCCCGGGACAGTATGCAGGAATCTACAGACAGGCACCTTGCTTCTGGAAGTCAGCAGGACCTGGGCACAGGACTTGAATGGAGAGAGGGACACGCCCTTAGGGCCTGCTGGCAATTGCCTCCACGGGACCCAGGCTGGTTGAGAAGAGCTGCATTCACGGGTGCAATCTGAGCCCTTCTGTATGCCAGGCTGGTGGTCAGCAGCCATCTTTAAAGGCTCCCACCTGGAGCTGTTAGCTAGGTCTCTACCATCACCCCACCCCTGGCCTGGGAGCTCTTCGACCTGGGTGCAACAGGCATCGCCCTTGGTGGCCAGTGACAGCTGCATCCATGGGTTCCAGATGGGATGAAATCCTGGAACTGTAGTGGCAGAATCTTTGTGTGTTAGAAAAAGTTTGCAGCCCATCCCTCCGGTCCTGCTACCCCAGCGCTGGCCTCCTACGAGTCTGCTACGTGCTCCTACTGACCGCTTTTCAGGTCTCAGCCCTCCTGTACCCCAGAGATCAGTCATGTTGAAGGTTGCTGGTTATAGTGACTCATTTTGTATAAGTACTGGTTCTCATGGCAACTGAATGCCTCATGAACCACAGGCTGTACCAGAGCACCTCCCCCAACCCTGCCGACTTCATTAGGGAATTTCGCTCAATCCAAGAGTGCCTCCAGTAGCCACTATTCCCCCCAGTGGGAATAGCCCCCTGGTGGAGACTTTTGGGGATAGAGATGCCCACCTGCCTCACTTTGGGGTTTAGTGGTGGAAAAGGGGTGCACAATTGGAGACCCTCCTATCAGCCAGTGACAGGTGGAGACACACGTTAGAGGGCCAAACGCAGCTGGATAAGCAACCCCTGAGCTGTGTAGAATTTTACTAATTCAGCTCTCGCATGGCAGCCAAAAGCAACTGTGTTTCTACCTGCACCTCCAGGAGAAGCAGGGTCAAAGTTACTCCTAGGAGCTACAAGGCCCCTCCCAAAATCTGGGCTTTTGTACACCCCACCTGGGGACCAGAGTCTGCCACAGGCACAACAGAATACCTAGCTATTAGCGAGCTGTGGATTCATAACCTCAAGTACAATTCACGAGCTTGGAGCTCAAGCTGTGAGAACAAACTAAGTACACTTCACCAGGAAGAGGTGAAGACAACAGGTCAGAGGTAACCCAAGTGGTCCTCCAAACCTGCTAAAACACACCTAAGGCAATACAGACCAGTACACCTCACCCTGGCTCTGCTAAAGAATGAAACATGGGGGCTTGGAGACAGGGCCATAAACTAGCCCTAACATTTCCAGCTCTTGACCAAGAGGCCAGACAAGAAAAAATCAGCAAAAGAACTCAGGAAACATGAAAAATCAGAGTGAAAAGTCACCCCCAAAAGAAATCATTAGTTCCTCAGCAACATATACCAACTCAAATGAAATGGGTAGAATGACAGAAGAGGAATTTCGTTTATGGATTATAAAAAATCTAAATGAAATTCAAGAGAAAATCAAATCCCAGCACAAAGAAACCACAAGAAAATTGCAAGAAATGAATGAAAAATTTTCTAAAGAAAGAGAAGTATTATGGAAAAATCAAATAGAAATTCTAGAAATGAAAGAGGCATTCAAGGATCTACAAAACACAGTGGAAAGCCTTAAGAATAGGCTGGATCATACAAAGGAAAGAATCTCAGAGTTGGAAGATAATTCCTATGTGCTAAATAAATCAGTAAAAGAGAAAGAACACAAAAACAAGAGGTATGAACAAAGCATACAAGAAATGTGGGATTATGTAAAGAGGCCAAACATAAGGATCATAGGCATCCCCGAGGGAGAGGAAGAAAATTCGTGGGGGCTGGAAAATCTATTTGAAAGAATAATACAGGAAAATTTCCATGGCCTAGCCAGAAATCTCAATATCCAAGACAAGAAGCACACAGGACTCCTGTGAGATTTAACATGAAAAGGCATTCACCATGCCACATAATTGTTAGACTGACCAAAGTAAACACAAAAGAGGCACTCCTCAGAGCTGTGAGGTGAAAAGAGGAGGTAACCTACAAATGGAAACATATCAGATTAACTGCAGATTTCTCAGCTGAAACCTTACAAGCCAGAAGGGAATGGGGACCCATACTCAGTCTTCTAAAACAAAATAATGGCCAACCCAGCATTCTTTATCCTGCCAAACTAAGCTTCTTATATGAGGGAGAAATAAAGACTTTTCCAGACAAGCAATCACTGATAGAATTTGCGAAGTCCAGACTGATCCTGCAAGAAGTGCTTAGACCTGCATTGTACACTAACCATCACAACAGACACCCACCAGTGTAAAACTATCCAAAAGCTAAAACTCCAGAACCCAGATTGCACAATGACTCAAGAGCTAAAACAGAGCAAGAGACTACCCAACAGAATAAACAGAAATCTACCCCAAATATCAATTCTCTCAATAAATGTGAATGGCTTGAATTGCCCATTGAAGAGACATAGGCTGGCTGAATGGATTAAAAAATACAAGTGTAGTATCTGCTGTCCCCAGGAAATACATCTTACACACAAGGACTCATTCAGACTCAAGGTGAAAGGATGGAATACAATTTTCCAGGCAAATGGAAACCAAAAGAAATCTGGAGTAGCCATCCTTATTTCAGATGATATAAACTTTAAGCAACAAAAGTAAACAAAGACAAAGATGTTCACTCTATAGTGGTGAAAGGAAAAATCTAGCAAGAAGATTTAACAATCCTAAATATTTGTGCACCCAACACAGGAGTACCCAGATACATAAAGCAAATACTGCTTGATCTAGACAACATAATAAATAGCAATGCCAATATAGCAGGGGACTTCAACACCCCACTGACAGAACAGGACAGATCCTCCAAACGGAAATAAGCAAAGAAACAATGGACCTAAATAGGACTCTAGAACATTTGGGCCTAACAGACATCTATAGAACTCGCCACCCAAATAACACTGAATATACTTTCTTCTCATCAGCTCATGGAACTTTCTCTAAAATTGATCACATCCTAGGCTACAAAACAGATCTCAACACATTTAAAAAAATAGAAATCATACCATGTATCTTTTCAGACCACAGTAGAATAAAATTAGAAATCAATTCCAACAGAAACTCAAATCTTCATCCATACACATGGAAATTAAACAATCGGTGCTGAATGACCATTGGATCAAGGAGGAGATTCAGATGGAAATTAAAAGATTCTTCAAACTAAATGACAATGGGGACACAAGTTATCAAAATCTGTGGGATACAGCAAAAGCAGTCCTGAGAGGAAAACTTATCACCTTAAATGCTCACATCCAAAAGACAGGAAGGTCCAAATCAGTAAATTAATGAAACATCTTAAAGAAATGGAAAAGGAAGAGTAAACCAATCCTAAAGCCAGCAGAAGAAAAGAAATAACCAAGATCAGAGCAGAATTAAATGAAGTTGAGAACAAAATAACAATGCAGAAGATTAATAAAACAAATAATAATAAATTTATAATAAACAAATTTATTTATAATAAATTATTTATTATTTATAATAAATTTATAATAAACAAATAATAATAAACAAAGCTGGTTCTTTGAGAAGATAAACAAAATAGACAGACCACATGCCAAGTTGACCAGAAGCAGAAAGGAAATGATTCTAATAAGCTGAATTAGAAATGAAAAGGGAGAGGTCACAATTGATATCACAGAAATACAAAACATCATCTTTGAATACTACAAAAATCTCTATGCCCAAACACATGAAAACGTGGAGGAAACGGGCAAATTCTTAGAAACACATTACCTCCCTAGGCTCAAACAGGAAGAAATAGAATTCCTAAACAGACCAATATCAAGCTCCGAAATTGAAGCAGTAATAAAAAAATCTTCCATCAAAAAGAAGTCCTGAACCAGATGGGTTCACACCTGAATTCTACCAAACCTACAAAGAAGAACTGGTGCCTATACTGTAGAAATTATTCAAAAACATCGAGAAGGATGGAATCCTCCCCAACATATTCTATGAAGCCAATATCGCCTTGATACCAAAGCCAGGAAAGGACACAACAAGAAAAGAAAACTACAGACCAATATCCCCTATGCATATAGATGCAAAAATGCTCAATAAAATCCTAGCAAACCGAATTCAAATGTACATCAAAGAAATAATTCATCACGATCAGGTGGGCTTCATCCCCGAGATGCAGGGATGGTTCAACATAAGCAAATCTATAAATGTAATTCACCACGTAAATAAAAGCAAGAACAAAAATTATACGATCCTTTCAATAGATGCAGAAAAGGCTTTTGACAAAATCCATCACCCTTTTATGATAAGAACTCTTAACAATATAGGCACAGATGGCTCATACCTCAAAATTATTAAAGTCATATACAATAAACCCACAGCCAATATCATACTGAATGGGGAAAAATTGAAATCATTCCCCCTTAAAACTGGAACCAGACAAGGTTGCCCACTGTCTCCACTTCTATTCAACATAATGCTGGAAGTCCTTGCCAGAGCAATCAGAAAAGAGAGAGGAATCAGGGGTTTCCAAATGGGAGCAGAAGAGGTCAAACTTTCATTCTTCATGGATGATATGATATTTCATCTAGAAAACCTCAAAGATTCAACCAAGAGATTACTGGAATTGATAAATGAATTCAGCAAAGTCTCAGGATACAAAATCAATGCATGCAAACCAATATGCTTCATATATGCCAATAACAGTCGAGCTGAGAAACAAATTAAAGACACAATACCTTTCACAATAGCACCAAAGAAAATTAAATATTTAGGAACATATCTAACTAAGGAGGTGAAAGACCTACATAAAGAAAATTATGAAAAACTGAGAAAAGAAATTGCAGAGGATGTAAGCAGATGGAAAAGCCTACCATGCTGGTAGAATCAACATTGTTAAAATATCTTTGCTACCTAAAGTGATTTACAGAATCAATGCAGTCCCTATCAAAATACCAACATCATTTTTTGCCGATCTAGAAAAAATAATTCTATGCTTCATGTGGAACCAGAGAAGACCCTGTCTAGCCAAAGCAATCTTAAGCAAAAAGAACAAATTGGGAGGCATCAATCTACCAGAATTCAAACTATACTACAAGACTATAGTAACCAAAACAGCATGGTACTGGCACAAGAACAGAGACATAGACCAATGGAACAGGACTGAGAACCCAAATGTAAAACCATCTTCATACTGTCATGTGATGTTAGACAAATTCCACAATAACATACACTGGGGAAAAGATTCCCTATTCAATGAATGGTGCTGGGAAAACTGGATGGCCACATGTAGAAGACTGAAAATAGATCCACACCTCTCACCTCTCACAAAAATCAACTCACGATGTATAACAGACTTAAACCTAAGATGTGAAACCATAAAAATTCTCAAAGAAAATGTGGGAAAAACTCTAATGGACATTAGCCTAGGCAATGAATTTATGAAGACTCCCAAAGCAATCACAGCAGCAACAAAAAAAATAAATGGGACCTGATCAAATTAAAAAGCTTCTGCACAGTCAAGGAAACTATCACTAGAATGAACAGGCAACCTAAGGAATGGGAGAAAATATTACATCTGATAAAGGGCTGATAACCAGAATCTATACAGAACTTAGGAAAATCTACAATAAAAAAATCAAGCAACCCCATTAAAATATGGGCAAAGGACATGAACAGAAACTTTTCAAAAGAAGACAGAATAATGGCCAGAACATATAAAAAATTGCTCAACTTCTCTGATCATCAGGGAAATGCAAATCAAAGCCACAATGAGATATCACTTAACTCCAGTGAGACTGGCTTATATCAAAAAGTCCTGAAACGACAAATGCTGGTGGGGATGCAGACAGATACATTGCTGGTGGGACTGCAAATTAGGACAACCTCTATGGAAAGTAATATGGAGATACCTCAAAGAACTAAAAGTAGAACTACCATTGGATCCAGCAGTCCCACTACTGGGTATTTACCCAAGGGAAAAAAAGACATTCTATAAAAAGGACATCTGCATGCAAATGTTTATAGCAGCACAATTCACAATTGCAAAGATGTGGAAACAACCCAGGTGTCCATCAATACATGAGTGGATTAATAAAATGTGGTGTATGTATTCCATGGAGTATTACTTAGCAATAAAAAACAATGGTGAATTAACACATCTGGTATTATCCTGGATGGAGCTAGAGCCCATTCTTTGAAGCAACATGTCAAAAGAATGGAAAAACAAGCACTGCTGGTACTCACCATCAAATTGGTACTAACTGATCAATACTTATGTCACACATGGCAATAATATTCATCAGGGGGCAGGCAGGTGGGAGGGGGGTGGAGGAGATGGGAAAGCTCTCACTGAATGGCTACAGGGCACACAGTTTCGGGGATGTCCTCAATGGTAGCTCTGGCATGGGCAGTGCATGGGAAATATATATAACCAAAGTGTTGTACCCCCATAATATTCTGATATAAAAGGAAATAAAATAAAATAAAATAAGTATCAAAAACAAAGACAGATCACAAATTAACAACCAAATGTCACACCTCAAGGAACTAGAAAAAGAAGACCAAACCAACCAAAAAGCTCACAGAAGGACAGAAATACCAAAGCTCAGAGCAGAACTAAAGGAAATGAAAACCAAGAAAATAATTCAAAGGATAAACAAAACAAAAAGTTGGTGCTTTGAAAAGATAAAAAAAATTGATAGACCACTAGCTATGTTTACCAGAAATAGAAGAGAAAGGATTCAAATAAGCTCTATCAGAAATGAAAAAGGAGACAATACAACTGATTCCACAGAAATTCAAAAGATCATCACAGATTATTGTACTATGAAAACCTCTAGGCACACAAACTAGAAAACCTAGAGGAAATGGGTAAATTGTTGGAAACATAAAGCCTCCCAAGCCTGAATCAAAAAGAAATAGAAATCCTGAATAGACCAATAACGAGTAGTAAGATTGAAGCAGTAATGAAAAATCTCCCAAAAAAAAAAGCCCCAGACCAGATGGATTCCCAGTGAATACTGTCAGACCTACAAAGAGGTACTGGCACCCATTCTACTGAAACTGTTTTATAACATTGAGAAGGAGGGAACCCTCCCTAACTCATTCTATGGAGCCAGTATCATCTTGATACCAAAGCCAGGAAAGGATACAACAAAAAGCAAAACTATAGACCAATATACCTTATGAAGATAGATGCAAAAATCCTCAACAGAATCCTAGCAAACTGAATTCAATAGCACATCAGAAAGATAATCTACCATGAGGAAGTGGGTTTCAGGCCAGGGATGCAAAAAATGGTTCAACATACATAAATCAATAAATGTGAGTCACCACATAAACAGAAGTAAAAACAGACTGTATGATCATCTCAATAGATGCAGAAAAAGCATTCGATAAAATCCAGCAGTTCTTCATGACAAAAACTGTCAACAAAATAGGAATAGGAGAAACATACCTGAAAATAATAAATACCATATATGACAAACCCACAGCCAACATTATACTGAATGGGGTAAAGTTGAAAACATTCCCCTATGAACTGGAACAAGACAAGAGCATCCACTGTCACCACTTCTAATCAACATAATAGTGGAAGTGGTAGCCAGAGCAATCAGGAAAGAAACAGAAATAAAGGGCATCCAAATTGGGAAAGAGGGGGTCAAATCATCCCTGTTTACCAACAATATGATCTTGTATCTAGAAAACCCTAAAGACTCTACCAATAGGCTCCCAGAATTGATAAATAAATTCAGCAAAGTCTCAGGTTACAAAATCAATGTACACAAATCAGTATCATTTCTATATACTAATAACAGTCAAGGTGAGAGTCAAAGTAAGAACACAATAACATTTATAATAGCTGCAAAGAAAATAAAATACCTAGGAATATACTTAACTAAGGACATGAAAGATCTCTATAAGGAGAACTACAAAACACTGATGAAAGAAATTGCTGATTATGCAAACAATTGGAAAAACATACCCTGCTCATTCATTGGTAGACTCAATATCATTAAATTTCCATATTGTCTAAGGCAATTTAGTGATGTACAGATTCAACACAATCCCAACAAAATACCAGCATCATGTTTCACAGATCTGGCAAAAATAAACCTAGGCTTCACTTGGAACCAAAAAAGAGCCTGGATAGCCAAAGCAATCTTAAGTAAAAAGAACAAATCTATAGGTATCACATTACTTGACTTCAAATTATACTACAAGGCTATAGTAACCAAAACAGTATGGCAGTGTTATAAAAGTAGAGACATAGACCAATGGAACAGAATAGAGATCCCAGAAATAAAACCATCTACCTACTACCAACTGATCTTTGACAAAGCACGCAACAACATACACCTGGGGAAACGAAGCTCTATTCAATAAATTGTGCTGAGAAAATTTGATAGCCACATGCAGAAGAATGAAACAGGATTCTTCTCTTTCACCATATACAAAAATTAATTCAAGATGGTAAAGATTTAAATGTAAGGCATGAAACCATAAAAATTGTAGAAGAAAATGTAGGAAAAGTTCTTTTAGACATCAGCCTATGCAAAGAATTTATGACTAAGACCCCAAAGGCAAATACAGCAACAAGAAAAATAAACAAACAGAACTTAATTAAATTAAAAATTTTCTGCACAGCAAAGGAAATAATCAACAGAGTGAATAGACGACCTACAAGATGGGAGAAAATATTCGCAAACTGTACATGTGACAAAGAACTGATATCCAGAATCTACAAATAACTCAAACAAACCAGCAAGAAAAAATAAACAACCCCATCAAAAAGTGGGTAAAAGACATGAACAGAAGTTTTTTGAAAGAAGACAGACAAATGGACAACATGCAAAAAAAAAAGTTCAACATCACCAGTCATGAGGGAAATGCAAATCAGAACTACAATGAGTTACCACGTTACCCCTATCAGAATGGCCATTATTAAAAAGTCCAAAAACAAAAGATGCTGATGTGGATGCAGAGAGAAAGGAATGCTTATACATTGTTGGTGGGACTGCAAATTAGTACAACCTGTATGGAAAACAGTATGGAGATTCCTCAAAGAAATAAATGTAGACCTACCATTCAATCCAGCAATCCCACTACTGAGTATCTACCCAAAGGAAATGCAGTCATCTTATGAAAAAGACACCTGCACTCAAATGTTTATTGCAGCACAATTCACTATTGCAAAGATGTGGAAAGTGCCCTTCAATTCATGAGTGGATAACGAAAATTATATATATATATATATATATATATATATATATATATATATATGCCATGGAGTACTATTCAGCCATAAAAAGGAATGAAATAATGTCATTTGCAGCAACATGGAGGTAACTGGAGTCCATTATCCTACGTGAAGTATCTCAGGTATGGAAAACCAAACACCATATGTTCTCACCAATAAGTGGAAGCTAATAAATGGGTACACACAGGGACAAAGCGATATAAAGAACATGAGAAACAAAGGAGGGGGGTAGCATGGGAGGGTGGATGTGGGATGAAAACTTGACTATTGGGAACAATGAACACTATTCTGGTGATGGGCACACCAAAAGCTCTGACGTAAGCATCATACAAGATTTCCATGTAATAAAAAAACTTATACCCCTTAATTAATATTTTGAAATTAAAAATAAGGTAAATTAAAAAAAGAAAATGTGTTATATATATACACACCATGGAGGACTACTCAGCCATAAAAAGGAATGAAATAATGTCATTTGCAGCAACTTGGATGGAACTGGGGGCCATTATCCTAAGTGAAGTATCTCAGGAATGGAACAACAAACACCACATCTCACCAATAAGTGGGAGCTAAATGATGGGTACACATGGTCATATAGTTGTGTAAAGGACATGGGAAAGTAAGAAGGAGGGAGGGGTGAGGGATAAAACTTATCCATTGGGTACAATATACACTGGTGACAGGCACATTAAAAGCCCTGTCTTCAGCATTATACAATTCATCCATGTAACAAGAACACTTGTACCCCCTAATATTTTGAAATAAAAATTATTTTTTAAAAAATGTGGTATATACATACAGTGGAATATTATTCAGCCATAAAAAAGAATAAACTTCTGACACATGCTACATCATGGATGAACCTTGGAAAAATTATGCTATGTGAAATAAGCCAGACACAAAAACACAAATATTGTTTGATTTTACTTATATAAAATAATCTAGAATAGGCAAATTCATAGAGACAGAATATAGATTAGAGGTTATTAGAAACTAGGAGGAGAGGGGGTGGAAAATTATTTCTTAATGGGTACTTTTCTGTTTGGATGATGAAAATATTTTGAAAATAGATAATGTGATGGTTGCACAACATCGTGCATATAAATTAATGCCGTTACATTGTAGACCATGGAAGGCTGGATTGTGGTGCACGCCATGATTTTTATTGTTATTCCCACCTTTCCATACAACACATTACACATACTTGGCACTCAATAAAATGCATTAAATAAATATTTGACTGCCCATCTCCTTCTCCCTGTCCTTCCCTTCCCTGGCCCACCACACTTTCTACCTCTTGATATCCTTTACTTCAAAAGTTCATGGAAACATTCTGGTCTTGGCATACAGCAAAAATATTCTAAGGAAATTTCTATTTTAAATTTAAATAGTTCATTACAAACATGCATGAATTAAACAGAAATATTGTTGCAGAAATATAATTAAAAACAAAATCTTCTCCCAACCCAGAAATCCTCTCTACAAAAGAAGTAGAGGGAAAAAAAAACCCCACATTTATTATTGAATAAGCATTAAGCCAGAATGTGATGTGCATCACAGTCAATCCACTGACAGATTGCAAAGACAGAAAGAAATCTCACCCTTTCATACAGACAAGCAGATACAGCCTATTTTCTAAATGTTTTCAAGATAAACGGTAACTAGTCCTCAAGCAAGAGGACTTGACAATATTTATCTCACATAATTCATCCAACTTTAATTGGGGTGACCATCTGTATTAGTTAATTAGCTTTATCCAGAGGAAAAGCAAATTCCTCATCTCTATATGACAGAAGGTAGTTTTGCACCTTGCCCACTGAAGTTAGGCTCCGACCCTCCCACAGAAACTGAGAGAGAGCTGCACTACCTCCCTTGATGTTGCATTTCAAAGAGATGGCTCCCGGGTTCTTCACAAAGACATTCCTGCGTCATAGAACTGACAAAAAGCCTATACAGTCTTCAAAAAGATTTATATACATTTCAAAGAAATAAGAAAATATTTAAGATTTTCAAAGGTAAATGCTCCAAGAAAAAGGAAGGAAGGGAAAGCTCTTACCCCATTTTTAACAGGGATAATTAAGTCTTTTATTTTTAATTTGTATTTGTATTTTTGTATTTGTAATTTTAATTTGTATACATATTTTATTTTTCTACATCTAGAAACTCTAACCTCCAAGATTTTGGAGTGATGCTTGAGATGACCAACACACCTAGTTTGGTGTGAATTGTATTTTTCCTATTGATTTTTAAAATTCCTGAAGGAGCTCACAATGTAACCAGGAAAAGAATGTAGCACAATGAATTGTTATTTCATTTTAATAATAAACATGTAAGCAATATGCTATGGGGAGACAGAGGTGGGAGGGTTAAGTTGGCCTGGAAAGTTCAAGGAAAACTCCACAGAGGAGGTTACAGCACAGTCTAGGCAGAAGGAGAACCATGAGCTAAAGAAAGGACTTACGGAAAGGTTTGGCATATTTGAGCAATGGATTACAAATTCCAGTGGGGTTGTATCAGAATTACCTAGGAAGCTTGTTAAAAATATGGATACTGAGACACTATACCAAAGTCAGAATTGCTGGGAGGTGATACCAGAAATTTGTATGTTAATACTCACCCATTTTTATTTCAACTTCCACGCAAGTTTGGGAACCACTGTGTTAGGGACCGTGCTTGGAAGCCAGTGCAGATGAGAAGTGCAAGAGGCAAGCAGAGGCTACATAATGAAAAGCTTTATGGGATGTCCCTAAAGTGGCTGAATTTTATCCTGATAGTTTCTGGCCAAGACTTGTCATTAATTTCCAGCCAAGTTGGGCATTAAAAGCCCCATGAGATGGGAGGAAGAAAGAAAATAAGAGGGGAAGAGAGTCAGGATTGAAATGTGAGTGTTAATTTAGGCTCTCCTCCTCCCCCACCAGCCAGGGGCTAGCTGTTGAGCTGTTTCTGCTACTTTGACTATTTTCTGTCCTGGCAAGGACAATGCACAATTTATTAGAAAAGACTTTTCCAAGGGAAGCATTTTGCTTCCAGCTGTGGTTCTGCCTGCTGTTCTTAGAGTCACAAAGAAGCTTCTGCTGGTAGACACGGTTGGTGTTTCAAAGAAGAAAAGAAAAGCCTATGTTTTGGAAATTATGGGGGAAGAACACCTTTCTTCTCCCAATCTGCGGAATAGATTATGTATACAGGAAAATATGTTGTGTAAGAAATGTGTTCAGGAGAGGCACCTCCTACTTTTCACATATCAATTATGACTGAGGGAAGGAATCTGTTGCATATAAAAGTACAATATATATATTTTTAAATGTACAAGAAGGTAAACAGTGACATTCTAATACCTATGGAGAATGCTTAAGATTTTCTAAAACAATGTTATGACCTAAAATGGCATTGGGACCTCTAGAGCATTCTAGCTGTTACAGAGGCCTGCTTGTTGCATGGTTTCTCAAACTCAGCATTATTAACAGTTTGGACTAGACAATTTTTTAATTGTGGGAACTGTCCTGTGTATTACAGAATGTTCAGAAGCAGCTCTGGCCTCTAACCATTAGATGCCTAATGCACCCTTCCCCAGCTATGGCAACTAAAAATGTCACAGACATTGTCAAATGTCTCCTGGGTAGGAGGGGGCCAAAATTGCCCCTGGTTGAGAACCAATGGTTTATTAGTAACATGTGAAGGTGAGATATATTCTGTGATTTCATTAAATCCTTACATTTAGAGGGACTAAGTCTAACCCTGTTTCAATTTATGAAACTAAATTCTACCTAAATCCAATGATGTTAATGCAATCATAAATAATTCTGCCCATAAGCAGCCTAATGATTGAGTAGTTGAAGCTTGAAGATACGCTTTCATAAAAAGCTTAATGAAACACACGCCATTCATTTCTTTCCAAGTATTAAATTGTATCCCAGTGTCCTTGAGAGTTAACACACCTCAAAAACCATCACTAATATATTCCTTTCTGGGTCTAATGACCTGTGGCCCTCAGAGATAGTGTAAAACAAAAGCATCTTCCACATACATTTCTATGCATGACATGGGCCCTCACAAAACTTCTGAAGTCAGGGTCTTTGTACTCATAATATTGTGGATTTGTAGTGTTTCCTCTCACTCATGACCCTGACCTATCTTTGCAGAATTTGGGATTCATTTTCTCTGGAATGATCATCCTTGGGCCTAAAGGTAAATTTGGCTACAAAAAGAATCAGGGAACAAGTAACCTCTAACCCACTCTGAGTCTCACTTCTATAGATTTCATTTCAACCTTTTGCCTCTAAAGAGTCTTAAATCTAACATACTTATTTAAATTTGACAGTAAATACTGGCACCTTCCCAGTGTTCATAGCTCCATTTCTTTTTGGGAAAATTATTATTTATATTGTGTGAAAAACTCTACAATGATAAATTACTCTACAACGATAAACAACCATTTAAAAATCATGGTTGGGAAGAATAATTAATGGTATGTTTGTGATATAAAGTCGAAGTTATAAAAGAAAAATAGAAAATATGTATTATAATCTTTATTTTGTAAATATATATATGATTGAAAAAAAGCATTTTACCTATCAGAGTGACAAATATTTCAATTCACATTTATTTTAGATTTTTCTTATGCTGTTCTCAAGGCCTCCACAGCAGAAATGGAGAAGGAACCTGAATGTTCAGAGCAAGAGAGACCTACTGCCCCCTAGACACCTCCTCTAGCCTCCCAACTCGAGGTGAACATCTGCACCCATCATTCTTACTATTTTCAGTGCCAACAAGGGCTGTATACCCTTCATTGCCAGATGGGGACATCTGGCTCTATTCTTTTTGGTGACTAATCTCCTAAAACTTTTTCATAATTCATTTGAGAACTCAAGGTAAATCATCAGTAAAAGCCCCCTTTATTCCCAACCACTTCTGTAGACATTCCTTTCACCTGTTTGCTCTAACAGGAATCTGGCTTTCTCCTGTGGAAACCATTCCTTGAAATCCACTCAAGTAGAAATTGAATTCATCCTTCTATCTCTTGTACCTTCCAGCTTGGAGCTGGACCAAGTGTTCTTTTTATCTCACATCATCATTGCAAAGCACTGTGCCCTCCTTCTCCCTATAGACTTGCTGTTTCCTTAAAGCACGTGCTTTCCAAAGTACGCTACCCACTACCCTTATGAAGTGGTAGTTATTTACAGTGTTCCTATTCATAATATTCATCAGTTCTTTGATTTTATACTAGTGCCAATCATCCTGTGCATGAATCCATTCCTCTCTATCGTTACCCAGCCTCCACAACTCTGGCCAAATCCAGCTCTCTCACATATAGTTGGAGTACTGAATAGAGTTGTGAATCTATTGAATTGGAAGAAGAAAATATAATACATTTTTTTAGTGGAGGCTGAAAGTGTTATATCAGAGAATTTAGGGTCAGCATTATGTATAGTAGTTCAAAAGTAGAAACACCCCATTTTCAACAATAAAGGAATTGGAAGCAAAACAAAATGATAAGGAAACAATTTCAGACCTTATGTTCTTTTGACCACAAACTGAGGTGATCCAAGAACACAGCAGTGTGCCAACAAATGGTACAAAGGATGTACATGAGTCTGGATAGATGAAACTGGATGTCTGCATCTTAGTCCATTTTGCATTATTGCAAAAGACCTGAAACTGGATAATTTATAAAGAAATGAGGTTTATTTGGCTCATGGTTCTGCAGGCCATACAAGAAGCAGAACTTTGGCATCTGCTTCTAGTGAGGGCTTTGGGGAGCTTCCAATCAAGGCGGAAGGTGAAGAGGGAGCAGGTGTGTCACATGGCAAGAGAAGGAGCAAAAGAGAGAGAGGAGGGGGTGCCAGGCTCTTTTAAACAACCACATCTCATGTGAACTAATAGAGTGAGAACTAACTCATTACCTCAGGAGGGCACTAAGCCATTCATGAGGGATCCGCCCTCATGACTCAAACTCCTCCCACCTCCAACATTGGGGATCAAATTTCAACATGAGATTTGGAGGGGACAAACAACCAAACTATATCAATATGAAGCTGTGCAAAAAAAGTACAGTCATTAAAGGCAGAGTTGGTTATAATCTATTAATAATTAGGTCCACCTTGGGAAAGAGTCTGAACTGGAGTTTGGGAAGGATTTGAGGAGACAGCAAAGGATAATTTTCCAAGAGGATGATCTGAGGTGGTAAATAGATTATTTTGCTGATCTGAGTGCCAATATTTATTGGGCCCTGCTGACCTACTGAGTCATCCACTGATGTGGTCATGATCAGTGAAAATACACAGCATTCTTGTCAATCTACTGTCACCTGTTTCCACCTGGTAACAATGACTACATCAAAGGAGGATCCAGCACTGGAAGATTGTTGAGCTCATTCTCCTTATGAAGGGTTTGCTAATTTGGTATTACAAGCAACAGCATTGTCTTTCATGCCCCTTTCTGCCACTGATGAAATAATAATGATAACTAACCTTTGTTGAGGTCCTACTATGTGCCAGGCACTGTTAGAGCTTCACATGCATTATCTCAATTAATTCTCACAACTCAGGGACTACTGTTATCACTTTTTGCAGATGAAAAAACTGAGACATACAGATGTGAAATAACTTGTCCAGTTACAACATTGTCAGGTTAAGGTGAAATTTGATCCCATGCAAAAAGGCTATCGAGCAGATGCTTTTCCTCACTAGGTGGTGATACACCACACAAGGTCAAGACTACCTAAAGGGAAGGAAAAGAAGGAATAAAATAGCCCCAAATGCCACTTTTACCCTATATACCACTTTTACCCTATATTTTTAATTTTTCTTTTTTTTAATTTATTTTTTTAATTTCAGAATATCATGGGGGTACAACACTTTAGCCATACACATTGCCCCTGTTGTGCCCGTGTCAGAGCCACAATCACAGTCATCCCCCAAACTGTGCTCCCCACATCCATTCAGTGAGAGTTTTTCCCATCCCTTCCACCCCCCTCCCGCCCGCCCGCCCTCAGATGAATGTTACTGCCCTGTGTGATGTAAGTGTTCATCAGTTAGTACCAGTTTGATGGTGAGTACCAGTGGGGCTTGTTTTTCCAATCCTGTGACACTTTGCTTCGAAGAATGGGTTCTAGCTCCAACCAGGATAATGCCAGATGTGTTAATTCACTGTTGTTCCTTATTGCTGAGTAATACTCCATGGTATACATATACCACAGTTTATTGATCCACTCGTGTATTGATGGGCACCTGGGTTGTTTCCACATCTTTGCAATTGTGAATTGTGCTGCTATGAACATTCGAGAGCAGATGTCTTTATTATAAAATGTCTTTTTTTCTTTTGGATAAATACCCAGTAGTGGGATTGCTGGGTTAAATGGTAATTCTACTTTTAATTCTTTGAGGTATCTCCATATTCTTTTCCATAGAGGTTGTCCTAATTTGCAGTCCCACCAGCAGTGTGTGAGTGTTCCTATCTGTCCACATCCCCGGCCAACATTTGTTATTTGGGGATTTTTTGATATGAGCCAATCTCACTGGAGTTAAGTGATATCTCATTGTGGTTTTGATTTGCATTTCCCTGATGATTAGAGAAGTTGAGCACTTTTTTATATGTTTGCTGGCCATTATTCTGTCTTCTTTGGAAAAGTTTCTGTTCATGTCCTTTGCCCATTTTTTAATAGGGTTGTTTGATTTTTTCTTGTTGATTTTCCTAAGTTCTGTATAGATTCTGGTTATCAGCCCTTTATCAGAGGTGTAGCATGCAAATATTTTCTCCCATTCTGTAGGTTGTCTGTTCATTCTAGTGATAGTTTCCTTGGCTGTGCAGAAGCTTTTCAATTTGATCAGGTCCCACGTATTTATTTTTGTTGCTGCTGTGATTGCTTTGGGGGTCTTCTTCATAAATTCTTTGCCTAGGCCAATGCCCATAAGACTTTTTCCAACATTTTCTTCGAGAATTCTTATGGTTTCATGTCTTAGGTTTAGATCTGTTATCCATTGTGAATTGATTTTTGTGAGAGGTGAGAGGTGTA
This sequence comes from Daubentonia madagascariensis, assembly GCA_023783475.1. Taxonomy (NCBI): domain Eukaryota; kingdom Metazoa; phylum Chordata; class Mammalia; order Primates; family Daubentoniidae; genus Daubentonia; species Daubentonia madagascariensis. The sequence continues at coordinate 25,502,890 of JAKFHU010002080.1, read as the reverse complement.
GGTCCACTTTCACTCTTCTACATATGGCCATCCAGTTTTCCCAGCACCATTTGTTGAATAGGGAATCTTTTCCCCAGTATACGTTTTTCTGGAATTTGTCAAAGATCAGATGACTGTATGAGGTTGGTTTTATATTTGGGTTCTCAGTCCTGTTCCATTGGTCTATGTGTCTGTTCTTGTGCCAATACCATGCAGTTTTGGTTACTATAGCCTTGTAGTATAGTTTGAAGTCTGGTAGATAGATGCCTCCCAATTTGTTCTTTTGCTTAAGATTGCTTTGGCTAGACGGGGTCTTCTCTGGTTCCACACGAAGCGTAGAATTATTTTTTCTAGATCGGCAAAAAATGATGTTGGTATTTTGATAGGGATTGCATTGATTCTCTAAATTAATTTAGGTAGCAAAGCCATTTTTACTATGTTGACTCTGCCTATCCAAGAGCATGGTAGGGTTTTCCATCTATTTACATCCTCTGCAATTTCTTTTCTCAGTGTTTCATAATTCTCTATATAGGTCTTTGACCTCCTTAGTTAGATATGTTCCTAAATATTTAATTTTCTTTGTTGCTATTGTGAAAGGTATTGCATCTTTAATTTGTTTCTCGGCTTGATTGTTATTAGCATATATGAAGGCTATGGATTTGTGTGTATTAATTTTGTATCCTGAGACTTTCCTGAATTCATTTATCAATTCCAGTAATCTCTTGGTTGAATCTTTGGGGTTTTCTATGTATAATATCATATCGTCTGCGAATAGTGAAAGTTTGACCTCTTCTGCCCCCATCTGGATGCCCCTGATTCCTCTGTCTTGTCTAATTGCTGTGGCCAGGACTTCCAGCACTATGTTGAAAAGAAGTGGAGATAGTGGGCACCCTTGTCTGGTGCCAGTTTTAAGGGGGAATGCCTTCAATTTTTCCCCATTCAGTATGATATTGGCTGTGGGTTTATCGTAGATGGCTTTAATAGTTTCTAGGAATGATCCATCTATGCCTATATTGTTAAGAGTTCTTATCATAAAAGGATGCTAGATTTTGTCAAAAGCCTTTTCTGCATCTATTGAAAAGATCATATAATCTTTGTTCTTGCTTTTATTTATATGGTGAATTACATTTATAGATTTGTGTATGTTGAACCATACCTGCATCTCAGGAATAAAGCCCACCTGATCGTGAAGGATTTTTTTTTTGATGTACATTTGAATTCGGTTTGCAAGGATTTTATTGAGAATTTTTGCATCTATATTCATAAGGGATATTGGTCTGTAGTTTTCTTTTTTTGTTGTGTCCTTTCCTGGCTTTGGTATCAAGGTGATATTGGCTTCGTAGAATGAGTTTGGGAGGATTCCATCCTTCTGGATATTTTCAAATAATTTCTGCAATATAGGCACCAGTTCTTCTTTGTAGGCTTGGTAGAATTCAGGTGTGAACCCATCTGGTCCGGGACTTTTTTTTGTGGGTAGATTTTTTATTACTGCTTCAATTTCGGTGCTTGATATTGGTCTGTTTAGAAATTCTGTTTCTTCCTGGTTGAGCCTAGGGAGGTAGTGTGTTCCTAAGAATTTGTCCATTTCCTCCACATTTTCATGTTTGTGAGTATAGAGATTTTTGTAGTATTCGAAGATGATGTTTTGTATTTCCATGGTATCAGTTGTGACTTCTCCTTTTTCATTTCTAATTGAGCTTATTGGAGTCCTTTCCTTTCTGCTTCTGGTCAACCTGGCAAGTGGACTATTTTGTTTATCTTTTCAAAGAACCAACTTTTCATTTCATTGATCTTCTGTATTGTTCTTTTGTTCTCGATTTCATTTAATTCTGCTCTGATTTTGGTTATTTCTTTTCTTCTGCTGGCTTTAGGATTGCTTTGCTCTTCCTTTTCCATTTCCTTAAGATGATTCGTTAGTTTACTGATTTGTGACTTTTCTGTCTTTTGGATGTGGGAATTTAGGGTGATAAGTTTTCCTCTCAGGACTGCTTTTGCTGTATCCCACAGATTTGGATAACTTGTGTCCCCATTATTGTTTAGTTTGAAGAATCTTTTGATTTCAATTTGAATCTCCTCCTTGACCCAATAGTCTTTCAGCAATGATTTTTTAGTTTCCAAGGTTTTGGATGAAGATGTGAGTTTCTGTTGGAATTGATTTCTAATTTTATTCCGCTGTGGTCTGAAAAGATACATGGTATGATTTCTATTTTTTTGAATTTGTTTCGATCTGTTTTGTGGCCTAGGATGTGATCAATTTTAGAGAAAGTTCCATGAGCTGATGAGAAGAATGTATATTCAGTATTATTTGGGTGGAGTGTTCTGTAGATATCTGTTAGGCCCAAATGTTCTAGAGTCCTGTTTAGGTCTTTTATTTCTCTATTTGTTTTTTGTTTGGAGGATCTGTCCAGTTCCGTCAGTGGGGTGTTGAAGTCCCCAGCTATTATGGCATTGCTGCTTATTATGTTGTCTAGATCTAGCAGTATTTGCTTTATGTACCTGGGCGCTCCTGTGTTGGGTGCATAAATGTTTAGGATTGTTAAATCCTCTTGTGAGATTTATCCCTTCACCACTATATAGTGTCCATTTTTGTCCTTCTTTACTTTTGTTGCGTTAAAGTTTATGTCATCTGAAATGAGGATGGCTACTCCGGATTTCTTTTGGTTTCCATTAGCCTGGAAAATCATATTCCATTCTTTCACCTTGAGTCTGAATGTGTCTTTGTGTGTAAGGTGTGTTTCCTGAAGACAACAGATACTTGGCTTGTATTTTTTAATCCATTCAGCCAGCCTATGTCTCTTCAATGGGCAGTTCAAGCCATTTACATTTATTGAGAGAATCGATATTTGTGGTAAATTTCTGATTATTCTATTGGGTGGTGTCTTTTGTTTTACCTCTTGCGTCATTGTGGAATTTGGTTTCTGGGGTTTTAGCTTTTGCATAGTTTTACATAGGTGGGTGTCTGTTGCTCTGTTTAGTGTATAATGCAGGTCTAAGCATTTCTTGCAAGGCCGGTCTGCATTTCGCAAATTCTATCAGTGATTGCTTATCTGGAAACGTCTTTATTTCTCCCTCATATAAGAAGCTTAGTTTGGCAGGATACAGAATTCTGGGTTGACCTTTGTTTTGTTTTAGGAGATTGATGTTGTCTCCCCATTCCCTTCTGGCTTGTAAGGTTTCAGCTGAGAAATCTGCAGTTAATCTGATTGGTTTCCCTTTGTAGGTTACTTGCTCTTTTCGTCTTACAGCTCTGAGGAGTGCCTCTTTTGTGTTTACTTTGGTCAGTCTAATAATTCCATGGCGTGGTGAATGCCTTTTCACGTTGACTCTCCCAGGAGTCCTGTGTGCTTCTTGTACTTGGATATCGAGATTTCTGGCTAAGACATGGAAATTTTCCTCTATTATTCCTTCAAATAAATTTTCCAGCCCATGTGAATTTTCTTCCTCTCCCTCAGGGATACCTATGATCCTTATGTTTGGCCTCTTTACATAATCCCACATTTCTTGTATGCTTTTTTCCTGCCTCTTGTTTTTGTGTTCTTTCTCTTCGGCTGATTTATTTAGCGCATAGGAGCTGTCTTCTAGCTCTGAAATTCTTTCCTCTGCATGGTCCAGCCTATTCTTAAGGCTTTCCACTGTGTTTTGTAGATCCTTGAATGCTTCTTTCATTTCTAGGATTTCTATTTGATTTTTCCATAATATTTCTATTTCTTTGGAGAATTTTTCATTCATTTCTTGCATTTTTCTTGTGGTTTCTTTGTGCTGGGATTCAATTTTCTCTTAAATTTCATTGAGCTTTCTTATAATCCATAAACAAAATTCCTCTCCTGTCATTCTACCCATTTCATTTGGATTGGTATCCATTGCTGAGGAACTGATGATTTCTTTTGGGGGTGACTTTTCACTCTGATTTTTCATGTTCCCTGAGTTCTTTCGCTGGTTTTTTCTCATCTGGCCTCTTGGTAGAGAGCTGGGGGTGTTAGAGCTAGTTTATGGCCCTGTCACCAGGCCCACAATTATTGTTCCTTGGCAAAGCCAGGGAGAGAAGTAGTGGCCTGTATTGCCTTAGGTGTATTTTAGCAAGTTTGGTGGATCTTGAGTTAACTCTGACCTGTGGTCTTCTCCTCTTCCCAGTGAAGTGTGGTGAGAATGACCTCCCAGCTTGGGCTCTAAGCTAATGAATAGTACTTAAGGATATGAGTCCACCACTCCCTATTAGCTAGGTATTCTGTTATGTCCGTGGCAGACTCTGATCCCCCAGTTGGGCTATGCAAAAGCCCCGTGCTTTGGGAGGGGCCTTGTAGCTCCTAGGGGTTACTTTGACCCTGCTCCTCCTGAGGTACAGGTAGAAACACAATTTCTTTTGGCTGCAGAGTGAGAGCTGAGTTGGGAAAATTCTACACAGCTCAGAGGTTGCTCATCTAGCCACGTGTGTCTGCCCTTCTGATGTGTGTCTCCGCGTGATACTGGTTGATACGGGGATCTCCAATTGTGCACCCCTTTTCCACCACTAGACCCCAAGGCAAGGTGGGTGGCCGTCTCTATCCCCAGCAGTCTCCACTGGGGGGATGTTCTCACAGGGAGGGTGGGTAGTGGCCGCTGGAAGCGCTCTTGGATGGTGCGTAATTCCCTATTGAAGTGGGCAGGATTATGGGGATCTGCTCTGGTTCAGCCTGTGGCTCTTGAGGTATTTGGTTGTCATGAGAACCAGCAGTTATACCAAATGAGTCACTATACCCAGCAACCTTCAAAATGACCGATCTCTGGGATACAGGAAGGCCGGGACCTGAAGGGCGGGCACTAGGACCAGCACGGAGCGGACTTGTCGGAGGCCAAAGTTGGGATAGCAGGACCAGATGGACGAGCTGCAAACTGTTTCCAATACACCAAGGTCCTGCCCCTACAGTTCCAGGATCTCGTCCCACCTGGAACCCACGGATACAGCTGTCCCTGGCCACCAAAGGCAAAGCCTGTCTCGCCCCAGCAGAAGAGCCCCGGGCCAGGGCGGGGCGGAGCTAGAGACGCGGCTCACAGCTCCGGGCGGGTGGCTTTAAACATGGCGGCCGCCGCCAGCCTGGCGCACAGCCGGGCTCCGATCGCACCCGGAGCGCAGCTTTTCTCCGTTGGCCACAGCGGCGGCATCTGCTAGCAACCTCTAAGGGCCTGTCCCGCTCTCCGTTAAACTCCTGGGCCCAGTCCCGCTGAGTTCCAGTGGCGCAGTGCTGGTCTGCGGATTCCCGTACACTGTCCCGGGAAGCTGAATCTCCGCCCAGTGTGATCCCCAGCCCTGCGTGGTCTCTGTATACTGCAGCTGAGGGTTGTGTTTGGCTTTCGCGATTACTCCAACTCCACAGCGTCTGTTGTCTTGTGCAACTGTCCTGCCCCAACTCTGGGCTTGTCCCTGACTGAGTGGATGGGGAGGCGCGTAACCGCTTGGGGGGCCGGTCGCGCTGTGCGGACCTGGTGACCGCGTCCTTCCCGCGCTCTGAGCTCTACTGTGCTCCGTGCGCCCTCCGATCTTTGTGAAAATTTTGTACCTGTTTTCTTGGGCTGGGCGTTCCGCGTTGTTTCTCTGTAATTCGCAATGCTGTTTTCAGAGCGAGCGGTCCGTGCTCACATGTACCCGCCGGAGTTCTTCACCTCCTTCCCTGGGAGCGGTGCAGTGGGAGTACTCTATCACACCGCCATTTCTTCTATTTTTAATTTTTCAATTATCATATATTACATGTATATTCAGAAAAAAATAAGTTCAATTATTTAATAATTTTATTGTCATTCATCATAGATGATTTCCCTCCAGGCATAAATGGACTTTGAGTATCAGAACTATAAGTGAACTATGATGCCATGTTTAACAGACACACAGATCAAAATTAAAAGAAAGACAACAGGTTTTGTCAGCACCATGTAGGAGTGGGAAGAAAAGCACAGGTGGTGAAGAGCCTAAAGCTCCCTGGAGGAGTCACTCATCTTGGCTGGCTCTGAAGACTCTGTGTGGGACATCTATGGGGGATTTCTCCATTCTTAGTAACTGGTCCATATAGTACGACAATCCTTTCCTGGGCTCTGTGGCCTCGCTATCCTAGGGTTCATTAACAAGATCCAATATGGGTCCACTCCCGTCCACTGCAATTGCTTCTTATGAAAAGAAGGAAAATCCTATGAGGTTTTGTTCCAGCTGATCAGTACGTCCAATTATCAACAGTGTTAGCTCCTTTCTCAGAAACACAAAAAAACAGACACACTGGGGTGGCATGCCTCACTTTTATCCTTAGCTAATGCATGATTTTCAATTATATCCAGCCCATATTCAATCTATCATTTGATTATGATTTCTGCTGACCTAAAAACTCTTCTGGTATTTTTTCTACAATTATATTTTTGTATTCTCTCACCATATAAACTGAAATACTCTGAAGTTGATTGTGTCTACTACTCCCTTTGCATCCCATCCCAAACCTAACACAGTGTTAAGCAAGGATTAGCTTTAAAAAGTGTGTATGTATTTTTATACATTAGTACTTCAGAGAGAGGACAAAATCCCCCCACTTTTTAATAATGCAGAGTGCTAAGAAGTCGTGACCTCACAGTTGACATTTAACCAAGGAGCATAATGCCCAGTGCTAGTTCATGCCCAAACACCAAACAAGCCGGGTGCATTTGGGCCGGCTCCTTAGTTTCTCTCACTCTCAGTTTCTTCACTTGAATGGACTGAACAAAATAAGAAATGAGTATTGAACAATTTAATTTTATACATAACAAGCAATTATTGAATACCAAGTTTGTGTCAAGGACTGTGCTAAGCACAGCGTCAACATCCTATGGTGACATAGATTTATTCCTTGGCAAATGTCAACGTGGTTTCCTATGCTTGTTCTCTTTTTTTTTTTTTTTAAAAAAAAAGAGCAGTTGTGATTGAACTTTTAGATATAGTCTACCTTCCAATGTCTAAATTTTGCTGGGATTTTAAGCACCATTCTATTCAAGATTTTCAAGATTTTTAAAATATTATTCATCATACAAATAGAAATGTTCTTGGAAAGATATTTCAAGATACGATGGCAGTTATTGTGCAGATTTGGGTGGGGAAGTAATTAGAAGTTATTGAGTCTGTACTCCATTTATTAGGTTCCATACATATATCCACTCATTTAGGTATTATTAATCCTGTTTTGCAACTGAAAAAAAACAGAGTTCAGAGAAAATAATAGTCACAAAATCGCAAAGGCAATGCTTAGAGCCAAGTTTCATACCTTGACCTCATCTGCTGCAAAGCCATTCAATACATCAGAGTACCACAGTTCTGTGGAAGTGCAGTGATTTATTCTGATCATTTTCTGGCATATATAATACTGACCACATTTACTAGTAACTCACTATTGTTTAAATAAAATGCCACATAGCTCAGGTCAAAGTGGCCATGTTTTCTGTTGACTTCCTTTTCATTTGATTGCCTTACTATATTTTGCTGCCTGTTCTCAAAACTCTACTACAGCACTCTTGTTGCTAAAGTAGAGCCTGGAGTAGAAGTTTATAAATGTTTGGAAGGAAATCATAAATGCAATAACTGCTTTATTAAGTATAAGAGATTACTATACACTGACTTTAATTAAAACTATGGAAGCTGGGGCGATGGAAAGACAGATAATCCAGATCAGACCGGTTTCTACAAATTCCACTCCCTTCTTGCAGATCAAACCTTGAGAATAGGATAGTGTCCCCTGGTATCAAAGGAAATGGCTAGATCTCACAGATTAACCTTTGCAGGGACATTGCACAAACTAAGAAAGTTTTAGTATCATCAGTGCCACCTTCAGGGACATAAATGAAACAGAAAATTTCCCTTTTTTCAAATGTTTTTAGAATTAATGTTACAGCAGGAATATATGCTAATGTGCATTTTGCATGCATTTTTTACAACAGATATTGTTTTCTAAATTTTTGTTATAATATGTTCCATTGCAATGAGCTATATGCTAAGATTTCCTCATAACTGATAGATCTTTAATCCCAATAGAAATATGTGGAGGATTTGTGGCTGATATAAAATAGGCTAGGAAAAAATTGTTAGTGGTTGTCAGATATTTAATTTCAGTCAAATTTGATGTCAAAAAGGACTCTAGATGGCAAGATGAAAGGAATATTTTTAAAAACTTACAGAAAAACATAAGAATGAAATCATGTATATTTCAGAAATCCTATCTTTTGCCCCCTGCCAACTGCTGAAAGCATCTATAATAAAATTCTTACCTTAATGCAGGTTAGAAAGAGACAGTCATGTGCCCAAAGAAAAGCTGATTGAGAGAATATATAACAACAAAAAAGGAGATATGGAATTCAATGCAAATATGAAATAATTAATTATAGTGAATTTATTTAGCTAATTATAAGTGATTCAATTTTTATCAAAGCTTGGAATTAATTGCCATACTTAGGCTTTCAGTAGAGTCTTCTACCCTTCCACCCACCCTATTTCTGCATGACTTTCTGCCTAGTTAACTGAGCTTCTTATGTCCCAGGGTCCTTAGCTACCCAGTGACTCTGCAGGAGGCTCCCTGAGAGATTAGTTCTTCCTATTCTTTGGACTACTTCATGCTTATCAAGCTTTCCTTTTACCAAATGTCTCTACTTTTTATTTCACTGAGCTCTCTATATTACTGCTGCTGGATGGTTCCATTAATTTGAATGAGTATTAATTGCTGATCTTGTTTACTCTTCTAGTATAACTTTTAATAGACATTTAAGTTCAGTGTTTAGCTTCAATACTATAGAGTATGAATTGGTAGGAATTTCCAGTGCCATGGCTTGTGAGTGAAAGAACTGCCATGAATATGATATATAGTTAAATACGGCATAAGTAACACTGAATATATAAATGAGAACACTGAACTCTATTCGTATCTCTACCATTAACCACCTGTGTGATACTGAGCACGGCATTCTCCACTCTCAGGCTCCCAGTTTTTAAGATGTAAAAGGAGGCCATGCACCACATGATCTCTAAGGGAAGTTTCTAGGATTCTTGCTTTATAAAACTATACACAGAATACTAAGACATACATGTGTAAATAAACATAGATTCAAGTTCTTAAGGAATGTTGTCTTTAGACCTAATTGGTGAAAACAATCTGTGATTACAAAATGCACTTAATTAATTTAACAGAGTCTCCACTGTATTCCATGTTAAGATAGGCTCGGTTATACTTCTATAACAAACAACCCCCAAATCTCACTGTCTGAATCCCACTTTATTTGGTGCTGTTGCCAAGTCCACTACAGCTCCAAACAACTCTCCAGGACAGCTGTCCTCTATGTTTTGGCTCAATGCTCCACGTTGCTAGGATCTTATGCCACCTCTGTGTCAAGATATGCTTCCATAAATAATGAGGCAGATGAAAGGCAATGTGGAGAGTTGAATGCCATCAATAAATGCTCCCTCACAGCTCTGCTCACATACCACATTTCATCTTTCAAAGGAAGCAATGTGGTCACACGTAGCTTCAATGTAACAGAGAAGTAGATCCACCCATGTACCCAGGAGTAGGGGAGAATTGGATATAGGTGAAACAAAGCCTACCACATGCAACACAGCCATTGAGAACCACCAGAAATTCAAAGCCACAGGTGCAATGGGTGGATGTGCATACCATGTCAGTCTATATGAGAAGACAAGGAATACAAAACACAGTGACAAGGCTAGGAAAGCCTGCTGGAATTCCTGCTGTAAAGATGTACATGGGCCTTTGCATTCATTTATTTATTCATTTAGCATTCATTTAACATTCACTTTTTTGAGTACTCACAGTGTGCCAAGTGCAGAAATAAAGCTGTCACATGATTTAATTCAGTCCTGAAAACACTGCTGCCAAGTGAAAAATCATTAAATGAAAAATATATTTCCATTAATTTTAGGAGGAACAATTATGGTACATTCATTCTATTCCCACTCAAGATACCCAAATAACTTTCAAAGATACAAAAATGCATCACTTGAACAATAAAAACAAGTTTAAATAGGCAATAAGCAACAATTGGAAAGTAAAAAATTGCAGTTTGCACATAAGTGAATAGATGGACATTTTGGTGACGGCAGCAAGGCTGAGCCAGCGGCACTGTCTCTCTAGTCTCCTCTGTTCTTGGCACTGGCTCTCCAGCTCTCTGTACACTCCACTGCCTGCCCCTCCACAATGAAGGAAAAGACTACCTCCTCAGGCAGGGACTTCCTGGCCAGAGGCATACCCATGGGTATCTCCAAGATGGCCGTGCCTAGATCTAGCGGGTCAAGCTGCTGCTGCCGGTACAATATGCCAGTAAGCAGACTGTGGCCAATAAGCAGAACACCTCCGCATCCCCAGGAGCAGGGCGTGATGTCCTTCTGGAGGGGCAACCTGGCTCAGGTATGCACTACCTGCCCACACAAGCCCTCAACTTTGCCTTCTCAAGGATAAGTACAAGCAGGTCTTCCTGGGAGGCATGAATAAGCACATGCAGTTCTGGAGGTATTTTGCCAGCAGACTGGCCTTGGGAGGGGCTGCCAGGCCATCTCTCTCTGCTTCATCTGCCCCATGGATTTTGTCTGGCAGCTGATGTTGGGCAATCAGGCACAGAGCAGGAGTTGAAAGGCCTAGGAGACTGCCTGGTGAAGATTACCAAGTGTGACGGGATCCAGGGTATGCTTCAGCATTTTGGTGAAAGGCACCATTATCTATCCAGCGGCCTGAAGGCCTAAGACCTGCTTCCCCACCCCAAGCACACCCACATCGTGGCGAGCTGGATGATAGCCTAGACCTGATGGCCTTAGCAGGCATGGTCTTCTACCCCTTGACACTGTGCTGTGGTGGATGATAGTGCATTTGGAGCACAAAGGAACAGGAAGGACCCTCAATTGTTGGTGGAAGACATTCAAAGACAAAGGCTGCAAAGCCTTTTTCAAGGGCGTGTGGTCCAATGTCCTCAGAGGCATGGGGGGAGCCTTCCTGATGGTCCTGTATGACAAGCTGAAGAAAGTCACCTAAGTGCATCTATCTCCTTGGTAGAAATGGAAACCAAGAGAATCATGTAGAACAGCGGTCCCCAACCCTTTTGGCACCAGGGACTGGTTTTGTGGAAGACAATTTTTCCACAGATAGGGGGTGGGGGGCCTGGGGGGATGGTTTTGGGATGATTCAAGCACATTATATTTATTGTGCACTTTATTTCTACTATTATTACATTGTAATATATAATGAAATAATTATACAACTCACCATAATGCAGAATCTAATGCTGGTGCTAATCTGATAGGAGGCGGAGCTGAGGTGGTGATGCGAACATGGGGAGCAGCTGTAAATACAGATGAAGCTTGGCTGGCTCACCTGCCACTCACCTACTGCTGTGCAGCTCAGTTCCTAACTGGCCACAGACTGGTACCGGTCCATTGCCCGGTCCAGGAGGTTGGGGATCGCAGATGTAGAATACTTAACCTTCACAAACCATTGACCTTGGAGAAATTCCAATCATCTTTGCCCTGGCCAGATCATGTCTATAGAGGGCTGATGAAGGCTCTAGAAAAGGGGAGCTCATTGTGATCACATTTGACCATTGGCACCCCAATTCCATGTATTGCTTGCTGGGTGGGAGAGGGGAATCCTAATATCATTGCAGCTCACAGGCAAGGTAGCTCCACTACTCAGACCTAGAGTCCAGATGCTTGTAGGACCTGAGTTGTGTTTAAGTATTTATTTAAAACAAAAGAATCATGTCTCCCATTTTTACTTAAACACTAGCTCCTCTTTCGCACAGCTGAATATTTGCAATTATGTTCTATGTTGGGCATTCTGCTGCAAGACAATAAAAAGAGGACACTGAGAAAAAAAATAGATGGGAAAGGATTTGTGTTTGTGAAACCTAAAGAAGAGAGAGATGGAAAGGGAAACAGGAACTATTAATACAATAGATATGTAGAGTGATCATTTAATTTCATTGGAACCAGGACAATGTTGAGCATTGATACACTGGGACAACAGACATAAACCAGGACCCTCCTGGGAAAACCAGGAATTACAGCCAGCCTACTCATATGCAGTGTCATTTATGAGCAATCATGAGATGAATGTTAAAAGCTGGTCTCCCAGGTTGCACCCCACTGATCACTCACACAACTATCACAGCTTCAGTTTGCGTAGTCCAGCACATGTTCATGTTGACCAGAGTGAGACAGCAAAGAGGGGCAGTCAGCAACCCTCTGTGGCATTAGTTTGGCCAAGCTCCCCTGATCTCCCTCTGTTCCTCAGAAACATGCAAGCCAGAAGTCCCAAGGAGTCAGCCTGAGGCAGACTTCCCTGTAACTCTAAGGGGCCCTCACCCCCTGCCACAGGTGCCCTATTTTCAGGTAGGTAGCACATGGGTATAAGAAGTCCAAATAATACTTATCTCAAATTAATCTACACAACTGAAGACATCTGTGTACTCAATACAAAAAAATAAACCTACAGACACAACTTGAATATAAGTTTTTTATATCCTTTAAAGACTGCTCTAATGGAACTTATATTCTTGGGATCCTCTCACCTGAACCCCCTCTCCATATATGAAATCACTGAAGAGTTTGATGCAAGGAGGTATAAATAGTCCTACCTGGGCTGAATCTCTGTTTTGTCATTGACAATTTGCTTGGCTGTGAACAAATTATTTAATCCATCTAAGCCTCAGTTTTCTCATCTGTAGGGTGAAAATAGTGACCCCTATATTTCAGTCATTGAAAGAATTACATAAGTTAAGGTGTATAAAGTGCCTAGCATATTAATAATCCTTTTTCTCCCCTTTAAAAATTTAAAAACACCAATAAGTCCCTTATCTTCCAGGTATTATTCTAAGTATTTAGTGTATATTAATCCAATTGATACTCTTAATAAACTTTGAGGTAATTATCCCTGTTCGTACACAAGACAACTAAGACATGAGGGGGGTAACTAAATTGTCAACATCACAAAGTGGGAGGGCTGGGATTTGAACCCCAGAAGCTTGACTCCAGAGCCTAGTACTTTCAGTCATCACACTGTACTGCTTTCTCTTCTGGTCTCTGACACTGTCTTGTATTAACATTTGATTTTCCATCCCTAATATATGCCAATATGCCAGCCCCATTGTTTGACCCTGTTGCTTCCTTTCTCTCTGACATCAGAGAACAGGTTTGCCTACATGCTCTTATGACAAGGGAAATTTTCGTGGAAGATATATTTGGCCGTAAATCATTCTCTCGTCCATTTTTGAGCCATCCCAGAATGTAACCTACTATCTAGGGTGTGTTTTCAAAATCTCAATGATTTTTTTTTACATCTTATTATTTAAACTTATTTTTTAAAACTTATTATTTAAAAAGTAGTCAATGTATAACAGTCTCGTTATGATTAGCATTTGAACAAAAAACTTATCTCAACCTCAAAAGCGTAAGATGTACCTGATATAGACATTGAATAAAGGATTTAGTCTGAATAAAGACTGGCATTTTATTATTATAAACATCTGTGTCACGATCTTTTCTCAAAACAAGAGATTAAGCTGGGCATGGTGGTACGTGCCTATAGGCCCATCTACTCTGCTTGGCAGGCTGAGGCAGGAGGATCACTTGAGCCCAGGAGTTTGAGGTTGCAGGGAGCTATGATCACACCACTGCACTCCAGCCTGGGTGACAGAGTGAGACCTTGTCTCAAAAAAAAAAAAAGATTAAATATTTGACAAACATAGAATTTAGTAGTAATATGGATTTGTTCAAAATATCCATTTTGATAAATTTTCCATATGTCAAGTTACACAATATGTATTTACTGAGAAGATATTTAGGAGATCTCAATTTGTCCTATTGTGTATTTCATTTCTCCTGAAGACCATGGCTAACATCTTAAACCTACAGCACTTTCAAAAAAAAAAAACTGAAGAAAACAGAGAAAACATCAAAAGTCAAACTCAATTCAAAGCTGAGAATCTGAAAAAAGTGTCCGTAGCTGATAAGGAGAAAGAAAGAAAGATTGGTGTTTTTATGTGTACTCTTCCCATATTGAACGATGTAAAATAATTCCCAGCGAGCTGAGTACCCGGAAAAAGCGAATGCCTGCTTCTCTTCTCGGGTCTCTGCTCTCCGACTGTGCTGACCCTGAGCCAACCACTTGACTGGCACGAGGCCACAATCTCTCTAACAGAGACTTCAGGATGTATAAAATTCTTTTCTGTTGTTGTTCACTAAAGTTCTAAGCTCTACACAGTAATTCAAATAGTTGTATGGTAACTTTAAATATTAGATCTTGTATTTCAGGAAGCCAGGGAATGGAACAGAACTCAATTTATGGGAATGGAATTGAAACTTTTCTTTCTAATCAGTTTAACTACCCTATATGTTTGCTTTAAATTAAAATTACTTTTAATTTTTTATTAGAAGTGATGCTTTCCATATGTATACTAGAAATGGTTGGTAGTGTGATATACCACCTAAATTCTCCCTGAAAAGTAAAAAGCTTATGATCTGAAACAGATTCTTTGCTTGTCCAAACTTTAGTTAGGCTTCTGAACCTTCTCCTAGGCCCATCTGTGTACTCCCTTGTAAAATCTAGTTTTAGCAAAGAACCCTGCAAAGTCAGTTTAGCAAGAATCCCCATCCTTGATATTTGATCAACCTCAAAATCTGATCAGGTTCCTTATCCTCTACCATTCCCTGAGTGATATCTAATCACCCTGGCCTGTCTTCAGCAAGAATCCTGTCACATTGGCTTAGCCAAAATCCCCCTTACTGCAGATGTTTCCTTTTAGTAATCTCCTATCCACTGACACCACCCCCCACACACACACCCTGCTCCTTGGCTATAAATTCCCACTTGCCCATGCCATATTCAGAGTTTAGCTCAATCTCTCTCCCCCAGTGGAAGACCCCTTTGCAGTGGTCCCTTTGCCTATTGTGATTGTCCTGAATAAATCTTCCTTACCATTCTTTAACAAGTATCACTGAGTAATTTTTTCTTCAACAGATCCCAGCTGCTAAGAGTGCTACGAGCAGACAGCCCTTAGCCAGGACCAACTACATAATTTGTGGGACCTGGTGCAAAATTAATATGTGAGGCCTTCTGTTCAAATATTATTAAGAATTTCCCTGTGGTGGCGGTAGAGCATAAACCAAGCATGGGGTCCTCATGAGCCCTGCCCTTAGCTGCCAGCCACCTGCAGTGATGGTCTCTGCAAAAGAGAACTATTTTACCCACAGTGATGCCTCTTCCCAGGGTAGACAAAGTTTAATAATTGGATTGAAACAGGAGTATAAATTCTGTTCCCTCACCCCAACTTGGGACCAATTTGTATGTCATCCCAGCTTTAGAGCTGCCCGTAAAGTCAGCTAAGCACTCCACTGAGATTACGTCCTACCTCAGCCTCTCCGTGTACCCAATCTGGCTTCCCTTCCCTCCCTTCCCTCCCTTTCCTTCCCTTCCCTTCCCTTGGACAGGTGTTAACCTGAAGAACACTCCCTGATAAAGCTTCTGCATTCTAAAGCCCCCTAAAATCTGCTTCCCAGGGAACACAACCTGTGAAACTGGACTTTCAAAAATCCTGTACTTACGAACACAATAAACATTAGCACAGCAGCCTTTCCTATGCCCATCTGTCATACATCAATCTCCAGATGGCATTGCGCTTTTGCATGGTGGAGCCTGCTGTGGAAAAGGTCAGACATTACAGAGGCAAGAGGCAAGAGGCTGTGGCGTTTGCAGTCAGTGTCCATGGTCATTTGGGCCCTTGCTAAGATTTCTTGAGAACTTACTATGGTAAATATTTTATATAAATTAGGTTATTTAATCCTCACAATAAATCTTTGTTGTAGATTTATAGCCCAATTCCACAAATTAAGAATGGAAGTAGCAATAGAGAAGTTAAGTAACTTCCCTATAGTCAGACATGAAAAAGTGGCACAGCCAATCTGTCTGATCAGAGTCAGAGCTCTTCATCCCTGCCCTATAATTCCTATCTAATGCTATTTTTCTTTTCCTGGCTTTTCTTGCTAAACAGAGATTCCTCAAATCAGCAGTCCCAATCTGTACACCCATGGTGTGCAGAGAAAATTAACTCAGCATGCCTCAGTTCCTCAACTCTCTGTATTCCCAAGAAAGGCCTACTTTTAGGACTAGCCCCTGATGGACTCTAAGCAACTGAACTCTGAACCCTTGGAATATTCTGCCTAAGAAGTGTTTTTGAGTGAGAAGTGAGAAGCCCTGGGCCACACCATACCAGTTTGACCAGATGGTTTATGTTAACAATGTGATTTATAGTGAGCACTTCTTTTGGCTCTGGGGACTGGAGTTGAGTAGCTGAGATCAATCACATAGGTACTGCATACTATGTGACTGACCCCCCAATAAAAACCCTGGACACTTGAGTTTGGATGAGCTTCTTTAGTTGGCAACACTTTGCACGTGTTGTCATACATCATTGCTGAGAACATTAAGTGCGTCCTGTATAACCCTGAGAGGGAATACCTGAAAGCTTGGCCTTCTTTCTTCTGGACTTCTCCCCATGACATTCTTTTCCCTTGCTGAGTCTAACCTGTATCCTTTTGTTGTAATAAATTATAGCCATGAATATAACAGCTTCTGACTCGTGTAAGTCCTCCTAGTGAATCATCAAGTCTAAAGTGATCTTGGAGAACTCAATTCACGTAGTAAGGGGAGAAATAACTTCATTTTATACAGAGCAAGATGAAAGAACAAATATTTCCTTTTTATTGTTGTTGTTGTTATCTTTAGCTCAAAGATAAATATCCTGGATGTCTAGCTCAGAATCTATCAAGATCATGCAACAACTGGATGCATAACCCAGAGGCTGAATGCCTCTAGAAAAGGAGGCATGGATAGAGCATTATAAACATTGTTTTCCTGTCACTTGCATATGCATCTAAACTGGAGAAATTTGTATTTTCTTAACAGATGTTTTTGCTGTATTGGAAGGGATAGGCTCTGTTGAGAGTGTATTTTGATACTAGTAGAGAAAAAACTCTAGGACCCAGGAATCAAATGATACTGAGGTTTTATCAGAAAGAAAGGATGTGGGGTATAGGGAGCAGGAAGGAAGAGGTGGGGGAAAACAGAAGTTGAGAGGAATAGGATGGAAGAAGATGAGCAGGGAAGAGAGGCCAAGTAGCTGTGACTAAACCATTAACCACTAATCATAATTTATCATATGTGTACATCTCTGACTATCTTTCCTTCAAGGCAAAATGAAGAACCAAGTGCACTGCTCAGAGTTCTGCCCACTGAGAGGACTTTCCTGCACCACAGTACTTCACACCTCTCCAGGGTGGGGCTGTAGTGCTGCTACTGCTTGGTGTCTGGTTGTGCCAGCATATCGGGCAGAATCATTTTCTTATTCAGTCAACTAGTCAAAGGGCACTCCTCACGAAGCAAGAGCTGTGAGATGAAGAGGAAGATGGGTGGGAGGATGGGCCATGGGCCCATCCCTATCTCCTACAAGTAATTTTGGCACCACTGAATTTGTTGGTTCTTATGACCCGAATGGCAGAGTAACTTGTGTGGCAGCCTGGACCTCTTGCGTGAGCTTTAACACCAGCACCTTTTTAGTTTGTTGGATAACTAGTCAGTAGCATGCCCAAATGAGATCTGTGTTTTCTTCAGGAAGCACACAAAGTGCCACGTCTCTTTCTGAGTGGTAGGAGGGACCAGACACAGCGCCCTGCCTTCACCTCGGCAAAATCCCTGGGCATGGGTCACGCCCCTGGAGCAGGTGTTGACAAGCCAGAGCCCGTAGGCTCAATGTAAGCCTCTGTATTTTTTATACAGCCCCTAAGCTAAGGGTAATTTTTATATTTCATTTTTAAAGGGTTGAGAAGGGAAGAAGATGGAGAAGAAGGAAGAGAGGGAGAAGGAGGATGGTGAGAAGGAGAAGAAATGGAGGAGGAGGAGGCGGAACAGAAAGAGAAAGCCTAAAATATTGACCACTTTATAGGCCCTTTCCAGAACAAGTTTGCCAACGCCTGGTCTATGGTGGTTTCTGTTTGGCTTTCTTTGCCCATAACAGCCCTTACTCCGCAGGTCCGGGAGACGGTGTGAGGATTCAGGCACTGACAGCGTGTCTGTCCCAGTTGTGAATTCCAACCTGGGGAGATAAGCACAAGGTCAGTTCAGAAACCCACTGGGCCCAGGGAGAGAAGGACCGAAACTCCCCTAATCACCTGACTTCCATAAATCTCCACTCTGACGGACAGACCACAATGAGATTTCGGGTGCCCAGGGGTTAGTGCCAGTTCAGAGCCAGTGTCCAGTAACTCTTTAAATGCCTGATTGTTTCCCTTCTCCAGTGTGCAGCCACTCTGGCAGATGGATTCACATCTCCTTGTGAAAGGTGAGGAGGAAGATTTATATTACAAATTTTGGGGTCGTAGCAGGCCCTTTTTCAAGAGGATCTGCCCTCTCCTTCATTTGGGGCCCTCGGGGTCTGTTAAGTGGCTCATATCTGGAGATTTGTTGAGAGGCTGTGACTTCTGTTCACTAGATCTAGAGCTTTTTTGCTTAAACAACATTTAAGATTTTGTAGGTTGCCATTCTATCCCATAGAAGTGGAATAGGAATCAGAGAAGGAGAAAAGAACCAAAGCCAACCAAAGCCAAGTATCTTTGCTGGACAGACCATTCTGATTACTGCTTTAGATCTGTTACCCATTCCAATTACCATGCCTGCACTGTCTTCACACTAGGCCACGTGCGCCTGCCACTCTGTAATGCCATCATCCCCCCTGACTCCAGGGAATCCAGCCCCATTTATCATTTCTGGCCTACAGAACATATCTACCACAGAGCTCTTTGAAAATGCCAGGACTCCTCTCTTGCATATATTTCTGAAAGACTTAGTGAAGGAAGTGTACTCTTCCCAGAGGATCTATTTAGGGGAAAGGCATACAGATCTGGCATGATAAATCCACTCTTGCATCATAATGACTCTTTTTCTACTCAGTACAGAAGGAAGTTTTGCCTTTTGACCTCTTTTAGTATAGGCCACCAACAAGTCCAGGTTTCAAACAAGCAATCACGTAATAAGCTGTTAGAGCCATTCTTAGCTCCTTAAGCTAATACATGGAATCCAAAAATTCTGCTTAGTGAGGCAATTTCAATAAATTTGACTGGATCCAATTTTATATTCCATCAACCAACCCTGATCCCACACCCCTAGGATTCATTCTCACATTTGTTTCCCAGATGTCTGTGGAACTAAATTGGCAAATAGCTTGCAATTCTTTTAATATATATCATACCTTCTCACTGGACACACTTTGTGCCTCCTTCCCTGAATCTTGTTGTTATTTGAGTCTGATTGTGGATTTAGAAGCAATGAGAGGTAAAGAAGGTAGGTCATGAGGAAGACAAGCAGTTTCTTGCAAGGCAACTACCTCAGGAAAGCCTATTAGAGTGTCTTTAGGCAAAAGGAGACCAACCTTCTCACACAGGACAGAAAAGGCTGCTTTTACTGTCAAAGACCATTTAAAAATGTATGTGTTCAAGGTTTTCAGTTTCATCAAAATATGACCATATAACCCCTTCCCAATTAACAAGTCCCTCTTACTTATCAATAACTTTAACATAAAATACATATATGCACTTGATTACAAGTGTCTAAAGATGACAATTTAAATAAATATTTTTCCATTGTATGCCGTGGAATACCAGTGCTACCTTTACCACAAGAAAAGGGTCATTAATGAATCTAAGTCTGATCAAATTAGAGAACTAATTCTAAATATCCTAGAAGCAACCCAGAAAATTCACACTTAAGGTTAGGTTCCTCTGGAACCACTTCTGATATCAATTTATTTATTGGTGAGGGTTTGATCTAAGGAGAAGAATTACTAGAAATGATATAAAAATAATAGACTTATTATAGGGATTGGCCTTACAGTATTGCGAGAACTTTCTAAGTTTTCACATGTAAGGCCGGGTGTGGTGGCTCCTGCCTGTAATCCTAGCACTTTGGGAGTCCAAGGCAGGAGGATCGCTTGAGGGCAGGAATTCAAACCAGCCTGAGCAACATAGCAAGACGTGTTTTCTACAAAAAATAGAAAATTAGCTGGTCATGGTGGTGTGTGCCTGTGGTCCCAGTTATTCGGGACGCTGAGGCAGGAGGATCACTTGAGCCCAGGAGTTTGAGGTTGCAGCCGTAAGCTATGATGACACCACTGCACTCTATGCCAGGCAATAGAGTGAGACCCTGTCTCAAAAAACAAAAAAAAGTTTTCACATATGCCTGTTGTTTCTGCACCTGAGCTAGAGCTTGGAGTCAGTAGGACAGACAATTGAGAAGGACAAATGGGTGTGAGGACAGATGGTTGCCAAGTGTGTGGTGGGACAGGGATGCAGAAAGGAAGGGAGCAGCAATAACAAACAGGTATCTGTGAGAATGAAATGGAAACCTCAAGGACAACCTGGAACCTGCTTTGGTCCTCATCTTTTACACATTTTCAATATGTGAGTAACATGCAGAAGAACATGATGCCCTTTGTCACGGAGCTAAATAAGATCTGGAGGGAGCTGCAAGAGCTGCAGGATGAGCCCCTGGATCCATAACAAGAGATGAGCTGCAACATCGTCTAACCATACCCCCACCTCCCAAGCACAGTCATGGCTGCTGCTTCCCTCCCCCTTCCCAGTCTCATGCAAACACTTCTTGTGACTAAGAGTATCCCAGAAACACATGAAGAAGAGAGTTTCAGCTTCAATAAGTTGACAAAGGACAAAGCCACTATAGGTGGTTTGTTATGTAAAAATAGGTAACTAAAACAATACATTTAGTGTGCTTAGACTTCTCATGAAGAAGAGTAAAGGGCTATGTTTTGCATTAAAGTTGGTGTGGAGTGGAAATGGCAAGTCCATGGTGGATGGAGTTGGGCAGGGAAATGGGAAGCAGGTGTACTTCCATTAGGCAAAGGATGGTCATTAGGGAACTAAAGAATAA
Organism: Daubentonia madagascariensis; assembly: GCA_023783475.1. Classification (NCBI taxonomy): domain Eukaryota; kingdom Metazoa; phylum Chordata; class Mammalia; order Primates; family Daubentoniidae; genus Daubentonia; species Daubentonia madagascariensis. The sequence continues at coordinate 25,481,942 of JAKFHU010002080.1, read as the reverse complement.
GATCTCCAAAAAATGGGGAAGTGGGTATTTGGCATTCACATGCAAGTTTCTAACGAAAAACACCCTGAGTCTGGTCAGGTGCTGTGTTATGACCCCAACAGATGATGAACTAGGGATGTGAGATCAGAGAAATAAGTTTGGCTAAAACCTGTTGAATGATTTCTGCCAAGTGTCTGCAAGGAGGGTTGACCTATGAATGTTCATTCTCACACTGAATCCCAATACCTCAAGAAGAGCAGTTGACTCTCAGAATCTGAAGCAGAGAAAGAAAGATACTACCTCATGAATTTTAGCATCTCCTTAAATAAGGAGCAAGAAACAGAGCAGAGTAGATACAGAGGGAGAAGAGCCCTGTTGTCAGCCGAAGTGGAACAGGAATCTTTTTGTCTGCTATACCAGTAGCAGAGCAAAGCCTGAGGCACCTGTAGGGAGTGCCAAGTAGCCTGGAAGTCAGCACAGTTCCCGGGTGACCATGTTTGTCAGACACAGCAGAGTAGCAGCTGCAGTCCAAACCTCAGCACTCCCAGACCAGAGCAGAGCACAACAGAAAGTGAGGGTACTTGCCTAAATTAGGGTTCACGGGGTAATCACAAGCCCAGGGCCTAACTGGTCATTTGGGGAAACGGGGAGCTGACAGACAAGCCTCTCATTGGGCAGGACACATGCCTCTGATAGGGGAAGAAAGGAGTTTTGGTGATTAACTGCATTTTTGGTCATTATCATTCAAGAGCAATTCCAATGACAGGAAAACTAGCTTTCCCAAACTTAGATTACATGTGCTTCTTACTGATGTCAGTGTACTTTGATTTTTATCCTCATTTATATCATGTAAACTTTTTTCAATTGAAAGATTTCATTGTACGTTTTTATTGTGTAACCTTTGAGATGAAATTCTACAGCTGATTTATATCTTAGAGTTATAGCTATTTGGTTATATAATTCCTAAGGACTGCTCACATCCTCAAATGACTCAGTTGTTTTTAATAATAGAAAAGAACGCTTGTTTATTTTTTTACCCCTTGGACTCAATTAGAATACAGTTTTAAAATTTTTGAAAGGATAAATATTTTGCCACATTAATCTATGAAATATACATTACAATCAGCATTAAATATTGTGGCTGCATTATGAAAATTACTATTCCAATACAAGTTAGGTGGTAATTGAATGCATTGATGATTAGAAAGTTACTATATTTGGAAAGAGTAGAGAATGTATTTTAGGCTCCTAAACTAACATTTGTTAAGCATGAGTAAGGAATGTCTGGAGAATTTGAAATTTTTGGGTTTGGGTTTTCTCTGACTGCATGAACATCTGCTTGCAGATTTTGCAGAAATTTGTGGTTTTGAGATATTCTAATTTTTGCACTTAAACAATTAGAAAAATTTAAAAGATTTTCTTTCTCACTAAAATTAGATGCACACAAACCAAAACTCTTGCACTGATTGCTTTATCAGGGTGAGAATGTACACGTGAAACTGAGGAAGGAAAAAAACAGTATATACTTAATGATGTTTCTCTAAACATGGTGGGGTTTTTTTTAGTGAGAAAATAAAAGGGAAATTTCTCTACTGTTGCCACCTTGTGGCTTAATATGTATAAACATACTAAAAAAGATCATTTTGTTTTTTTTTTTATAGAGAAGAGCTGTTTAAGAACTACATCAATAGTTATTTAGAAATAATTACCATAACATTTATTGTACATGACAATTACATTGACATATCTCATTTCTCAATTATTTATGAAAATATAGAATATATGTGTTATGTGGCACAGATTCATAGAAATTTTATCTGGAAAAAAACTGAGGCATTATTTAATCAAATCTTCAAATTTTATAAGTGAGAAAAATCAGGAAATAACAGCATAGCCTTACTTTGCTTTCTACCACATCATGGAATAAATGTGATGGAAAACACATCTACTCCTAGAAAAGGACAAATATAAAATATAATCCTTTAAACTGTATAGGACACACAATTCTAGGAAATATAAATTTTCTAAAGTTTTATAAGAATAATTAGAAATTATATTGATAATAAGATAAAATCAAAGTGATAGATTAAGTTCATTTTTAGTGCCTAGTATGTATTATATAAAGCTATTTTGGAAAACAATTTTCCTCTTTTCTGCAGTCCAAGGATCCCCACTTTTAGTTTGTCTCAGCTTCCCTTAAAGGCAGGCATGGCTATGTGACTAAGTCCTGACATATGGTATGCAAGGACAAGTGATGTGTGCGGTTTTCAGATCATTCCTTAATGGACTGATCGTGCCCTTTTTTCCTCCTGAAATGTAGATGTGGAAGTGAGCTATTTTGGACCAAATGAATCAAGAAAAACCCTAAGGATTGCAAAGCAAAATGTTAGAATGAACTTAGGTCCCTGACACCATGAAGTGACCACACTACCCCTGGACTTACACCCAGACTCTTAAGTGCGAGAAAAGTAAACTTCTACCTCATCTGTTATTTTGACACTATTTTGCTCTAGCTAAATTTATATCAGAACTAATAAAATGTGACAATTTGTTAATGGATAGTTGACAATTTTAGATGCTGCAGAAAAATGAAGTAAGACAGGAAGTGTGTATGGTTTGCTAAGGCTGCCATAACAAATACTACAGACTTGGTGGCTTAAATAACAGAAATTTATTTTCTCAGTTATGGAGGGTGAAAGTCCAAGATCAAGGTGTCAACAGTTTTGGTTTGTCCTGAGGCCTCTCTTCATGTCTTATAGATGGCCACCTTCTCACCATATCCTTACATGGTCTTTCCTCTGGGTGCATACATGTATGTGTCCTAATCTCCTCTTCTTTTAAGGACATCAGTCGTATTTGATTAGGACCCAAATGAATGACCTCATTTTATCTTAATTACCTCTTAAATGACCCTGTCTCCAAATAAAGTCACACTCTATGGTACTGGGTGTTAGGACTTCAACATGAATTGGGGGTAAGGTGGTGGGAATAATTCAGCCCAGAACAGAGTAAAAGTATTTATTGGTTAAATTAAAAATTCTATATACTAGCAGATACTAGGATAAAGATGCCAGTAACCCAGAGAAAATGAAAATATACTGGGTAAGTCACCCTTAAAGAAAAAATATCAAAAGCTCTGTGTCTTCCTAATAATAATTTGCATTTTCTATGACCTAGCTGACTATGCCTTCTTGGTCTCCTTTCTTGTTTTCTTTTTCAACCTTGAAAGCTTGGTCAACTCTGACTCTCCAACACCCCTGCCACCCCCCACCCCCCAGGCTTGATCCTAGGCTCTTCTCTCCTCTGTGTCTACACTGCCTTCCTGGGACAGCTCATTCAGTCTCACAGGTTCTAATATCCCTGCCTCTGTCTACCCACATATCACCAGGTTCATAGATTTCATAAATTGCCTACTTAACATCTCTATGGGGATATAGGAGAGGTATTTCAAACTTAATGTGCCCCAAACAGAAGCCTTTATTTCTTCCCCAAGCCAACTATTTCCTGAGCTTTCTCATCTTCATAAATGGCACCACTATCCACAAGTTTTCTAGAGCCAAATCTAGCAATAATTCTTGATTCCTCTCATTCATCACCCCTACTCTCCACCCATACCCACATAACCCACCATGAGGTTGAATCAATTCTCCTACCAAAACATATCTAGATACCACATTCCCTCTCCATCTCTCCAGTGATAACTGTAGCTCACGCATCACAGTCTGTCATGCGGACTACTATAGTAGCTCCTGACTGGTCTTTGTGCTTCTACTCCTGCCTCCTACAGTCCATTTTCAACTCAGCAGCCAAAGTCATCTTTTTAAAACACAAATCAAATCATATCACTGTCTTCTTTTAACACAGTAATGGTTTTCCATTGCACATGGAGTCCAAGTCACTCACAATGGCCTGAGGGGCCCTGTAAGATCAGCTCCTCACCAACCCCTCCTGCTTCATCTCATGCTGCTCTCTCCTTTCCCCCCATGTTTCTCCACATGGGCCTTCTTCCCTTCCTTTGAATGCTTTATGCTTTTCAATGCCAATTTGAGGTCTTTTCATTTACTATTTTATCTGCTTGGAATGCTCTTCATCCAGGTAATTCAGGTGTTACCTCCAATGTTACCATTCAGTGAGGCTGTCCCTGACTACCAGAGTAGGTCCCAATCCAAGTACTCTTTATCACATCACCCCCTTTTATTTTTTCTTATAATACTTACCACTATCTGAATTTGCTTGGTCACGTTTTGTTAGAAACTATTTATTTTCCTTACTATAATATCAACTACTGAAGGCAGGGACCTTATCTACTTTGTTAATCATTTTATCCCCTAATACACAAAAGAAAGTTTAGCAATAAACATTTTTGAATAAATGGATGGATGGTGTTAGCTACTTTGTAGAATGTGCATTACTATGATGAGTATCTTAGTTCATTTGGGCTGCTGTAATAACATATCATAAACCAGCTGGCTTATAATTAAAATTTATTTCTCACATTTCCAGAGGTTTGGAAGTCCAAGATCAAGGTAACCACAGTGTCTAGTGAGAGCTTTCTGGTTCATAGATAGCACCTTCTAGCTGTGTCCTTACATGTTGGAGAGACAAGCTAGCTCTCTGGGATCTTTTTCATAAGGGTACTAATCTTGTTCATGAGAGTGAAATTAATTACTCTCCAAAGGCCCCACCTCCTACTACCTTCACATTGACAATTAGGTTTCAATGCAGAAATTTTGGGAGGACACAAATATTCAGACCAGAGCAATGGGGCAGAAGCTGGGTGAATAGTACATTGGATAAGCTAATGTAATGTTGACAGTCAAGATGCAACTCACATTTGTGAAATTTCCTCCTTTGAGTAACATTTAAGATATCTAAGTGTTCTCCTTAGGAGATATCGTGCATATCACCTATATTCTAAAAGGTCTGAAATCCTTATTTCTTGAACTAACCATTTCCCTGAAGTCCAGATGTAATTAACAAAGTATTTCCTAGACATCACCTGTAAACCTCACAAGCAGTCAAGCTCAGCATGTACAGAAAATGGTGCTTTGCTTCTTTCCCCTTCTCAATCTGGAAGTCAAAAAATATGGAAATTTTTGATTCTAGTTCCGCTACTAGATGTACGACTTTGAGTAAGTTTACCTCTCTGGGTCATTTTATCTGTAAAATGAAAGGATGAGTCTAGGTGACATCTACGTTTTTTAAAACTTCATACGATATAATTATTGAATCATGCTAAGACATTTTTCCGTCCAAATCACTATATCTGAGTAGCCACAAGTATGACCAGGCAAATGGTTATCCTATTGGACCCAGAATGTACATAGTCAAATGAACTGTGACTGTAAAGTCATTTGCAGAGAGGGTCCCCCATTCCAGGTGCACTCTCTGTAACTCAAGGAGATTCTTAGCTATTCCTCTAGGATCACAATCTCTACTTTTTATTTGTGCATCAGATTATTTGGAATTCAGGGTCCATATATCCACATTCCTCTCCACAGTACTTCACTTACCTAAATCCTATGTTTTAAGATTTTGATCAACATCTTCCTTCTCTTTGAAGAGACCCTAGAACACTTGCAACTTGTCAATTGATGCTTTTTTCTGACTCATTTTGTACATATATATACATTCTTCAATACAGTTTATTTTCCCCCATTGACCAGTGTTGTTCTGTGCATATTCAAGGTGATTGATAAATATCTAAGAATAGGGATTGCTACCATACCAGAAACTTATCCCATCTCTACAGAAAAACATCACAAAGCCAATTTGTCTGCCAAAGCTTAAGAAATCTATTGCCCATTTGATGCCATTAAGAATCCTTAAAACCCCTTAAACAATTGGAACAAAATGCCAAGGACCTACAAATATTCTACACCTTTGCTTAAGGAAATACAGTATGTTAAGTAAAAAATGTTATTATTCATAATATAGTCACTAAGCATGGCTTAGATAATGAAATTCACTTCATAGAAGGTATGATTAATCATAAAATTTTCTGAGTAGAAGAAAAAAATGTGTTGGGGGTGGGTAGTGGAAGAAAGTGGAGCCAAGGGAGGATGGCCAGGAAAGTTAAAATGATTCTCTTTTTTAAAGGGTTATCCAGGATAGCTACCCACACGATGATGAGAATTGTCTTTTTGAGACTTCCATGAAAGATGAGTTTGTGATCGAAGATCAAGTTTATACTTTTACTCATAAGATAGAAGAGAATCTTAGATATTCTCAGACAAACACAAAGAGAACATAAGAAGAATACAGGACTGGCATTATTGTCCCCATTTTAATACATAGCAGGATGGAGGACTAAGGACACTGTGTCACCAGCAACGAGAACAACACACAAAAAAGAAGCAGCAGCTTAAATTTAAACTATACTTGCAACAGAACACAAAGGGTAAAAAACATGCTATATCTATCTCAGGAGAGGAAAAGCCTTTTAATTCTTAGAGGAGGAAGCCTACATACACAAGCATCTTTAGCAGGTAGAAAAAATAAATAAACATGAGAGGTTAGGTGAGTTTGTGAGAAAGGAGAAAAAGGCAATGGTACTAATATTTTTTTCTATGTTGAACAAATAATGAAAAGAAGAGGCAGCAATGAGAACAAAACTTCCCTCTGTTATTTTCTTCATATGATTCAAAAGAGATCATATCTGAGCATTTCCCCCCGAAGCACCTCACAGTTTGAAAGGGCCAAACAATCAGATTTAAGATCAGGAAACTACAATACAGTGATCACTGCATATAGATCTAAAAAGAAAAGAAAGATTCTGGGGGAGGAGAGGGTAAAAGCTATCTCAGAGAAAAATGGGATTAAAAGCCAAAGTAGATCAAGAGGCCTGATGAGAAGGAACCAGAGAAAGAACTCCAGAAATATGAAAAATCAAAGCAAAAGGACACCCCCAAAAGAAATCAATAACTCCTTACCAATGGATACCAACCTAAATGAAAAGGTTAAAATGACAGATGAAGAATTTTGAACATGGATTGTAAGGAAGCTCAATGAAATACAAGAGAAAATAGAAACCCAACACAAAGGAGTCACAAAATCAATGCAGGAAATGAATGAAAAATTCTCTGAAGAAATTGAATTATTAAAAACCAAACAGAAATTCTGGAAATGAAAAATTCATTCAAGGATTTACAAAACACAGTGGAAAGCCTTAAGAATAGGCTAGATCAGGCAGAAGAAAGAATCTCAGGGCTTGATGATAACGCCTTTGAGCTAAACTAAAAGTCAGCCGAAGAGAAAAAGTAGAGAAATAAGAGGAAAAAACAAAGCCTACAAGAAATGTGGGATTATGTAAAGAAGCCAAACATAAGTGTAATAGGCATCCCTGAGGACAAAGAATAAAATATACAAGGGTTGGAAAATCTATTTGAAGGAATAATTGAGGAAAATTTCCCTGGCCTTGCTAGAAATCTAGATATCCAGATACAAGAATCTCAAAGGACTCCTGGGAGATTCATCACAAAGAGGCAATCACCACAACACATAGTCATTAGACTTGCCAAAGTAAACATGAAAGAGGCACTCCTACAAGCAGCAAGGTGAAAAAATCAGGTAACTTACAAAAGATAACCTATCAGACTAACTGCAGACTTAAATAGCAATAGCCAAATAGGAAATATAGCATAATATAAAAAGATATATTTCAAAATTTTAATGAAAAGTAGAATGTACCCTGGAATAAACCTAACAATTGATGTGTAAGACCTTTATGGAGAAACTTATGAACGTTTATAGAGGGACATAAAGGGAAACCTGAATAAATGGAGAAATATTCATGCATAAGATGGTTCACTTTAGCTCTGGTACTTACTAGCCATGTGACCTTGGGAAATTTTTTAAATCTTTACCTATCTGAGCCTGAGGTTCCCCACGTAAAATGAGAATGGAATTTCCCTTATGAAGTTTTTTGTGACTATTAAAACTAGTAAAAGTAAATGTCATTTAAAAAATCCTCAAAATTATACGCAATATTTTAATGATATAAATATATTTATGTGGTTGTGAAAAACAGAGATATGAAAGGATGCACACAAAATACAATAATAGTTACCTCTAAGGAATATATAGAGATTAAAAGTTGACGTTCCACGATATGTAATGTTTTAATTTTTTTAAAAAGGGAATGTATTATTTATATAATTTAAAAGTTTTAAAGGAAAGTCCTTATTTCCTTGGTCTGGTTCTTTATATTTTTTCTGGAACAACCTAAATCAATCTTTCCATAGTTTACCTACATTGGTTAGAGATTGAGCCTTATAGCACATTAACTTGAAGGTAGACGTCCAAGTAGTTATCATATAGAACGTACTTATGTGTACTATGTATGAACATATGTAATGTGCATGGGCTTCCAGTATGAACAGTGTGTATTACACCTTTTTGGACTTTATGAGTATTATTATGTACATGTGAATTTTAGTATTTGTAAACTATGCATGAATGTATACAATAATTAAATAAATTAATTACCTGTACCTAAAAAAAAGTCAAAGTAATCTGAAATTTGTGATAAGTTTACAAAATTCAGTTATGTAAATGAATAGAATAGTATTTAATTCTGTGTGCTAAAGATACACTAAAGGACTCAGATATTGCAACTGAAAAAATCCTGTAGTCATTAAAAGCATTAACTTTAATAGTTTTGTTTTCATCTACAAGAGAAATGTTTTTTCCTCTGGTTTTTCAAAAGCTGTAGCAGAAAATTTCCTTAAGACAAATCAGTGGCCCAGGTAGTATGCATCTAAAAATGTAAAACTGTTGTGGGGTTTTCCAACTTTGGTCAACAGACAACTTCAAATCTACCTGCTTCCTTGGGAGTGGAGCAGGAACGTAGGCACCTTGGGATTTCATGGGGCAGCTCAGGGACAGCAGAAGGCAAAGTTTCATTATTTGTACCATTCCATGGAGATGGCAGTACTAGAACTTGCAAGAAATGACCCAGCATAACAATTTATTTTTAGTTAACCTTTGTACCATTGCTTCTATTTGATGCTGAAGTTCATCAAAAAAGCCTGACAAAACCAGTGTTATAGTGCTTAATTGGTATATATTAAGGTAATATGGATAATTAGAAATTGATCAAAGTTCCATCTTCCATGAAGGAGGCCAGATGTTAGTTAGGTTATCTCCTTAGCAATTTAACTTTGTGATTTGGTTTAAAGGTGAAAATAAATTAGTAACCCTTTCTTCAATAGGATTTGAATAACTTGCCAAGCAGAGAAACTTCAGTTTCTGTTTTCTGTAACTTCATCACTATGACAGCTCTTAGTGCCATAAGGTGCAATTTTTAAATTCTATTAGGATATGACAAAAATAAATTATCTTAAAAAAATACTGGATCCTGTTTGACCACCAGTATTAACATAAAATCCATCCAGAATTTGGTAGACAGACTGGGTAACCTCTGATAATATAATATATGTTAATGATGATTTGGCATTATATCTTGATAATATCTTCATAAACAAGAAACTTCTAATAATGTTGAATTACATGTTGAAATATACTCTTCGATGCTAATAGAAGGATAATAAATTGGTTTTAAACACTTCTGGAACAAGTCAACAAATCTATCACAATAATAAGATATCACATTGTTTATTTTTTTCAAGACTATTTTTTCTAAGAATAAATCTTAAGGAAAAAGTAGAAATGTAATAAAAGGTTAATGTAAAATTATGACTATAATAGCATTATTTTTAATATTGAATTAGTGGAATCAAATTTAACAGTTAACATGAGAGAAATGCTTAAGTAAAGTATCCCATATTCAAATTTTAAAAGTATCCAAAAAATCCTTAACCATGAAGTCTACAAAAATATTTAAAAACAAGGAAAATATAATATCAATTTAAAAGAAGGAATATGATTAATTCATCATAACCTCAAATATAACTAGAGATAGAGCTAAATAGAGAAATACAATGAAGCATAAATAGTAGAAATCTGCTGGAATTATGGGAAATTTTTACTTCTGTGTTTTCTACAATAAGCATGTATCACTAACAAACATAAATAGTGATGATGTGAACTTTTCCATTATTTGAACATGCAAAGATATTGAATAAGTCCACTCCTCATTAATGCTAAAATCATTTGTACAAGCTAGAGGTGAGACAGAAGCATACTGTTAATAAAGGGGAACAGCTCTTAATAAAAATAATTGGTATACATATACCACATTTTATTAATCCATTCATGAATTGATGGAAAAACAAATGCCACATGTACTCACTATTAAATTGGAATCGATCGATGAGCACACAAGTGTGCGCAGTGGTAAGTAAAATTCAGTGGAAAGCAACCGGGGGAGGAGGTGCTAGGGGAAGGGAATAAACTGACCTAATGGGTATTATGAACACTATCTGGGTGATGGGCACACCTATAGCCAGGACTCAAGCATTACAAAAATGATCCATGTAACCTAAGACATTTGTATCCCCTTAATATTTTGAAATTTTAAGAAAAGGTAAAAAATAATAATTGGTCTCATCAGAGCAACCCCAAATGCATAGCCTGGACTCTAGGAAGGCCTTGTTATGATGAGGACAGTTGGAATTGAGAAATTCATTAGTATTGTTAAAAGTGGTGCCATAGCATCTTTAATGTGACATGTTTCTACTGATGCTTGAGTGTTAGACTGGTTCATTTTAAAACAGAAATGAGGGAGGAAGGAAGAAAGGAAAGGAGAAAGGAAGAAATAAGGAAAGAAGGAAGGAAAGAAAAAAGGAAGGAAAGAAGGGGGAGAATGAAAAGAAAAGTATAGAAAAGGAGAGTAGAGCAAAAACAGCCACTGTAACTAATTCCAGGATCACAGGAATGAAATTGTGACCCCATATAATCTGTGGTTTTGGCTAACACCTGGACTTAACTGGACCTGGTATTAAGGCTGCCATGACAATAAAATTAATAGATATTCCCTTCCCATGATTTTTAATTCTTTGTTGTCCATAAAGGTGAGAAAATACTCTGGGATCTAGACAAAATTGGGGAGGGCTCAGATATTTTTCTCCAAATAATCAAGGCTATTAGGCCCAGATCACATCAACAATGATGCTTACAAATAAGATTAGGATATCAATACTTCCTTTGGCAACTTCTAGAGCCCCCCAGATTCTGTCTTTCTGCTCAGCAATTGGACAACCTCTGCTGGGTTATGACCAGATCTTACCAGGAGACCCTATAGCAGTCACACAAACATTTATGAAAACAGCTAATGGGAAGTACAAAGCTAAGAACAAATGGACACTGGCTCTATCTTTATGGACCATCTGACAACCAGCCAAAGCCCAGAGAGCTGGTGTAGAGCAGCTGTTTTTATGGAGAGTGGGTATTGACCACTTTGTAATGAACCAGAAGACCTATATGAAAAGTTATTTGGTATGAAATATAAAAAGTGTGATGACATAGTTTCACCTAGACTCTAAATTTAACTCCATGCTAAGAAGTTAATGAGGGTTCCTGCCTATTATTTTACTCCTTGACAAAATTCATATCTAGTCATCGAGTGGATAAAACAGGTATGGCTAATGTTTAGGTTTATGTACAACAGAATTTTTTTCCTGTGAAGGTATTTTTCCCTTTTTTATGATTTTTTTCCTTGTGAATTTCAATTATTTCTATGAGAAAAAGCAATGTTTTTTTACTTAAAGGCCAGCAATTAATTCAATGTTTTACTTTTCTGCTTTGTATTCACTCCAACTCAAGACAAAAAAAAAAAAAAAAGAAAATCAACCTGGAAATTGATATCCCAAGCATGTTTGTCAATCTTTTGATAGTCCAGGGATGCAGTGCCTTGTCCCAGGCAGAGTCAGATGAGAAGTCTCACAATGAAGGCACAGGGAAGAAAGGTGGTCAGAAACCTGCTTCGCCGTTTACCAAGGATGAGGGCTGGGGCCAGGTAGAGGGTAACACTTCTAAAGGCAAATCCTGACCTATTTGAAAGTAAACATCAGTCTTAGTCAGGATTTCAGAAGCAGTATGTGGATTGGCCTCAGCAACTAGAAACCTAGAAAATTGAAAAACACTCTAAATGTACGTGGTAGGCAGGCGCAGGCCTGGGAAAGCTGATTACGTGTAACAGTGCCAGCCATCAAGTCTCAGAAAGGGCCTAGGAGGATACTGAGGCCCACATCCAATGGTTTGGGGTCAGGGAAAGGCTTCATTCAGGTGGAGGCATGGGACGGAAGGCAGTGCATTGAAGAATTTAAGTGCTTCGTGAAATAACAAATGAAAACCAAGCAAGGGGGCCTTGAGGAAGTTAACACAGCTTATCAGGGAACCAGGATGTTGGAGGGGTAAGTTAGAAATTCTCTTATTTCAGTGTCACATCAGTATCTGAGTTTTCATTTTCTATATATTAACAGCTCCCAAGAAAGGTTAACAGCAGTGATTGAAGCAACCATGAAAAGGGTGGGCAATGGGCAGCATGGACACAAACCTGTTAAGAAGGAGACAGGCCCAAGTCTTCTGGAGGGCAGCATTCTGGTGCCACCTAGGAAGACCTGGAACTATGCTAAGGCCTGATCAACTCTCACAATAAACCATGAGTCTTACACAGAGAAGCAAAGTATTCCACTATCGTGATCTACCTGAACCATCATTTCACATATATATGCTGTTGAGCCCTAAGAAAACTAGGGTGAAATGTTTGTATAGCTCAGCCTAAACTTTTATATTACCACTTATGGACATAAGCAATGCAAAGCTTATGTCCTGCCACTTCTGAAACATTCTATGAATTAAAAAGCATATATATTTTATGCTAATATTAACAAAACAATTTAAAAATGTGTCTTTGCTGTGCTATAGCCCTCACTACTGATATAAAAGGAATGTATCAGTAGATCAGAAGGTGAATTTCATCACCCCATGAGACAAAAAAATAGCTATTTAATGAACAAATATCTTACCCCAAATGGCTTTAACTAAGTATATATGTTGAGTACCAAATGGAAATAGGCAAAGACATAGAAATGGAATTAAAAGCAAAGGCATCATTTCTACTGAAAGTCTCTACTTCTTGTTACTGATAGTCATTTAGAACCAACTTATTATTACAAAAAAAAACCCCACATCAGTATCAATTTACACATGACTTTCAATTAGTTAACATATTAACGTTTTTCCCATGAGTGGTCTACCAGTGCCAGAAGCTTATCATAGTTGTTATAACTTTTATTATATTGATTATTTTGCCATCTACTATTTAAAAGATCTTGGAATAGACATACTTTATAATAAACAACAAAAAATATATGCATTGCATTAACTTTTCAAAGGACAATAAAGAGAATTAGGAAATGGAATTCTAGAAGTGTCCTAAATTAAACTAAATTATAAATATTTACATATATTTATGTGAAGAGTGGTATGAGAATCATCTCTGCATTTCCAACCTGGTTGTGATTCCCACATCATGGATCAATTTTAACCATCCTCCTGAGACGCGAACTCAGAGTAGTTATGTGACCCAATTCAAGTCAACCTTAGTAGAGTACAATTTATCACCTGAACACCTACAATGCAGGTCAAGTCTACCCTTAATGAGTTTAAAAATCTTCTGGGAAAAGTAATTGCATATGAAAGTAACTGCTTTTAGACAACACAATTTATATTTAATTAATGTATGTTTCTCATAATGCAAAGGAAGGAGACATAATAAAAAGCTAACACTTACTTGACACTTACTATGTGCAGGACATTCTTCTGAGCACTAAAAGGCTTCTTGGAGAAGATGTCACCTGAATTAAGTAATAAGGATGGAAAAAATTTCAATAGTTAGAGAAAACACTGAAAGATGGTCTAAGCAAAGAAAAGTAACAAGTAGGAAAATAGTGCCAACGGTTAGTGGAGGCTAATTGGGCATGGCTATTACGTAAGTAGCAAGAAGATGATAGATAAATCTGGACAGGTAGGCAGGGACCACAAGGTAGAAATCTTGATTCCATTTATCTTAGAAGCATTTTGAGCAGAGAAATGACCAGCCAACTCTCCAAAAATTGCACTCTAGAAATCATTAAATTTGGTTCCAATGAGATAGAATAATGAGCCAAACTTTGATAAAACAAAGACATGTTTCATAGGATTCCATGAAAACAGAACCAGCTCAAAAAAAACTAAATAAATAAACAAAGAGACTAGATTGCTAACATATCAATTAGGAACAATGTTCTACTGCCTAAAATACTTAAATAATGGCTTAAATGGTGACATAAATTTTTATTGCTCATTTATTTGTTTGTTTGTTTTTTAATCACTTGCCAGCAATCCAAGGCTAGTAGGGAAAGTCAGTGACATTCATCCCATTTTTTTTTTTCCTGTTCTGCCATCCTTGGCATGGGTTTTCAACCTCATGTTTGCAAGCTGGCTGCTGCACCTCCAGTTATACGTTGGTGTCTGAGCAGAGTCAAGGAACAAAGACGAACAGTAAAGGGAAAAAGGCTAAAGGCTTATACAATCATCACTCAGTATTCATAAGGCAATTGGTTCTAGGAACCCTCTTGGAAACCCACATCCACAGATGCTCAAGTCCCTTATATAAAATGATGTAGTATTTGCATGTGGCCTATACACATCCTGCTGTATATTAAATCATCTCTAGATTGCTTATAATACCTAATACAGTGTAAAGGCGATGTACATAGTTGTCCCGTATTGTCCTTTTCATGTGTTTTTTTAATCAAATATTTTTGATCTTTGGTTGGTTGAATGCAAAACTCACTGATATGGAGGGCCAACTGGACTAGCAAAGTTTTGCCTTCTCATTCAGGATGGCAAGTCCTCCTCAGATACATGGGCTCATGTCTCCTTGCCAGAAATGTGTCCCATGACCGCCCACAGCCATAAGGAAATGAAGTTTATTTTCTAGTCTCTATAATACAAGAAAGAAGGAAATTGCAATGGGAGAGAGAGAAAAGGAGCCTTCCATGTCTGCAAAAGCTATGTATTCAGTGGTATTACCCAGGGAAGCACAAGTCTCTTCTAACTCTTAGCATGCTTCTTCAACCACTGACTATGCTCTCCTAATGCTGGTCTAAGAATTTATATTCAGAATCACTAATAAAAGTAGATGGCTCCCCTCAGGTTAAAGGCTACTTTGACAGGAAGAGAGATTTTAGTTTCATGTGGACAGAGAATAGAATGAGACAAAATCCATGAAAAGGCAATTATGGCAATGAAAAATCACAGGGCAGAAAACATCACAAAAGTGCTCATATCTAGCACCCCTTTGCCTACTCAAGAGTGATCCTGCCATCTTCCTTGCACTGATTCCATACAGAAATCTGACCTTGTGCTTAGGAAAGGTAGGTAACCTCAGGTAAATCATGATTCATCTTAGCCAACCATGGAAACCTCAAACTCCTTTGCCGGTGATTAGAATAAGAGTGTTTATATGACCCCCAGTTTAAGCCTATGAGACATAAGAAAAAAATCTACTCAAAGCTTATAGAATAAGGTGTTATCCCTGATAAAAGAAGGAACAGAAGAATTTTTTTCCTTGCCTCAGAGCTGCTGTTGCTATTTGTAAGAATGAAGAGCTCCATAATCCACACAAATGACAAAGTGAAAAAAATGTAAAACACATAGGTCCCTAATGATTTCACTGAGTTATTGAACCAGCCCTGAAATTACTTTCCCCTAGATTTCTTGTTATTTGAGATAATAATTATTTAAGCCACTATTAATTGGGGAGTTTGCACTTACAACCTCAAGCATTTTAACTGATATGAGTTCAAGATCCAAATCAAGATTCTAGGAATCTGGAGGAGAAATTAAGGAGCTAATTCAGGTCGCAGATCATGGTCCAGGACTTAAGCGCATGGAAAGAGTTGCAGGGGAGAAGAGAAATAAATAAAAGTGGGAAGGGTTCAAAATAAAGTAACCTTAGGTTTTGAATACATTTTGCTCATACAAAATCAAATTTTGGAATCTAAATAAAGGTTTAGTTCTCATTATTTTGCTAATATAGAATGTGATAGCTTATTGACTCACTTATTCTCCGCATAAAAGGCACTGTGCTATTATGCACTGGGTCTTGAAGTAGCTTACGTGACAGCCCAGGATAAGGCTGTGATGTGTCCAGCAGGTTTGCCATGGCACATTTGGCAGAAAAGCAATGGGGAGTGTCTGTGCCTGACATGAGAAAATTCTGACATTAAAAGCATTTCTGCAGTAGTAACATTTTTCCCATGCCATTACTCCACTTGCTTTTATGAAATATAAACTTTTATTAAGCTGAGTAAAATTCATAGCAGAACAAAACTGATGATAAATAACATATCATGAGGTTATTTCATCATGAAATTTACTTTCAGGAGACATTAGAAGAAGAAAATGCAATATAGCTGATGATAGGTATTTTGTGATAATATCTATTTACAATTAAGGTCACGTCTGGGCTGAGATGGGGGTGTGACTGCTGGGACAAATCACAGTGTAAGTTGTTCCCGTCCCATGCTCAATATGTTTAACCAGTTAAAATGTGTTCAGAATAAATCTCAAGCGCAGCCTTGAAGAAGAAAAAAGTGGGAAAAGAGTATAACACTTTGGTCTGTGGAGGAGGGACAGAACAGTCCCTCCAGCTAGACTTTGATGATAGTGCAGGGGATTACAGGCTGGTTAAGTGTATTAGAATCTCATCTGACTTTGCTAGAGCTATTATGGTGTATGAAGAAATTTATATACCAAATATTACTCAAAATTTGTACCAATCATGAGTAATAGACACTGATATCCTTCTGACGTTTCATATTCACCTCTCCCACAGCATTCATTCTCTACCCTTCTCTTCAGTTCACTGTGACCTAAAAGGATGAACTCTACAGACCATATCACCTGAGCTCCTTCACCCTCTGGCTTCCAGTTGGGTTCAGCCAGGGGAAGAAATGACCAGGACATTAGAAGGCGGGAGAAGGGATACTTCTTTCCTGACTCCTACCCTGCGTCAGTGCCGCTGTTCTTGTAGTGCTTGTATCCTTCTGTGACTTCAGCTTCTGAGGGGATTCCTCCTCCTCCGTGGCTCCCATTCTCCCCAGGCTGCAGTGACACTTTTCCCGTTGCATCTTCAAGCCTATTCAATAGTTTTCACAGTACTTAGGTCTTGAGTGTGTCAATATCTGTTGTTGATTCCCTTAACCCTCTTAATACTAGCCACACATCTATAAATAATCCATCTGAGTGTGACTTCTCATTCTGCTGAGACCACCAATAGACATAGTCCCCATTTTATGTATGAGGTTTAGCATTGTTAAGGAAATTTTCCAAACACACAGCTAGTAAGTAAGAGTTACTTACCTAGCTTCTGTTCTTAGTCGACTGCTCTTTCCCTTATACCATATTATATTTACATGTATGTGCATTCCAAATACCTGCTTTCCTCTTTCTACTTGTGCTACCACCAGAGAATTTCTAGGAGACTGCTCAATTTTGTCATAATTTCAAAAAGGCTTTGATCATTATTCATTTTAGAAAAGTATCTGAAATGTGAGCTCATTGAAGTATTTTCTCCATCACTTTCATGAAAATTCTCCTTCTGAGTAAATATGTGACCCCCACAAGGTTGAAAAGCTTTGGGAAAGAATGAATTATTAAAAAGTAAGGAGTTCAGCAGAATATGACTATTTTTCTCAAATAATAAGAGAAGGTGTCCCAAAATAGCCATTCAATTCTTCATTCAGATGAGTACAACCCTGAAGGTACACAATACTTAGGGCAGCATTTAATTGAGCCATGAATATAGCTAAAGGGAAGTCATATCAAGAAACAGAGATACATTCTCTATTTCAGTTTTGTCCTTTGCTGTTTTCTGTCGTGGGTTTAGAATGCATAAACTCATGTATAGACATAACTATAAAAATTACAACAACAAACTTTTCATTCTATTTTGCTCTTTCTGAAATCATAATGATCTTGGATATATGTAGAATGATACTATCAAAAATTGTTACAATGATATAAAATTAAAAATTAGATCTTGTCCCTTAATTATGATTTTCCCTTAGATTACCTTTATGTTTTTATTTCAAGGACCAGCTAAATTTTTAAGTTAAGCATGAACTAAATTATTATAATAACTAAATTATTATAATAACAACTATTTGATTGTGAATGCTTTTTCTCTTAGACTATAGGTTCCTTAAGAGCAGGTACCAAATCTTAATCATTTCTGTAATTTTGGAACCATTCTAAAATATATCGGGCACTCACTAACATACACTGAATTGTGACATTTTTACCACAAACCTACTCTGATAATCCTTTGCCATATTTGTATTAAATTCAAAATGTTTCCCAATGATTGTAATGCTGTTTTTGTAAAATCAGGTTATGTATTCTTTCTTCTAGTATTTCTCCAAGACAGCATGTCATTCAACCATCCCTGAACATTGACACTTCTATCTAGGAGATTCTCAGCCTCCTTTTCACAAAATTTACAGAAACAGTGTAGCCAAAGTTCCTCTTAGAGTGTGTGTCTTCACAAGCACACTGGACATGAAATGTTTTTGTCCATATGTAATTGATGGCATACACAAACAGGAACAGGTTTTATTTGAACATTTTTTAAAGAAGATATTGTCCCCTCTGGACACCAGAATCTTGACTTCAAATTGCTCAATTGTTGATTGAGTCTCAAGTTCAAACCCCTCTCCTGAAAGATTTCTCTCTCTCCCTCTTTTTCCCTCATTAGTTATTACCATGGATCTTTTTTTTTTTTACTATCCCTCAAGCTATTGCATTTTGCAACAAGTTATACCAAACATGTAAAAATCAGTTATAAAAAGTTCAAATAATAAATATATAGAATAAAAAATTGCCCTTCCTTGCCTTCCTCCCCACTTCATTCCCCTTCTAGTAATAATCACTGTTAACAATTTAGTTTGTATCTTTCTGACCTGTGTTCTTCTGCATTTACAAACAGGTATGGATAGGTGCAGATATGTGCATGTATGATTAGAAATGGTTTTTATTTTGAGGGTTGTATACACACAAATGGGATAATTTTTTCTGATTTTCCTTTTTCCCTTAAGTCTCCAAGAGATTTTCCTGTCTATGCAATATGTTACTTCACATAAGATGAAATTAAAGATTAAAGGTGAAGAGACTCAAAGGGGTCAAAATTGTATGACCCAAACTCACACAGTCACTAGTCCCAAAGATTTTTATGACAAATTTTCCTCCCGTATCAGTAAGGATAGGATAGATTATGATTCTGGCAACAATTAACCTACAAAATCTCAGGGGCCTGTCCCAACAAAGATTGGTTTCTTACTCACTGTCCATTCATCACAGGTGGAACTGTCTCTTCATGTCACCTTCCCTCCAGGACTCAAAAGTAGCCTCTGCCATTCTCACAACAAAGGGAATGGGGAGATGCTAAACCATTACCTAGAACATAAAGCTTCTGCACTAACCTGTCATTGGTCAAGGCCAGTTACAGGATCAAGCCTGAAATCAAGGGAATAGGGAAGTACAATAGTCAGCAAGAAGGAAACAATAATATTTGGCAAGTTGTAATACAATGTGTATACATCCTTTCTCCTTTGTTTGAATTGATTGAGACTTTTATTTCTTATTCCATTTTTTTCTCTCTGTGATTTTGAAAGCTATTTAAATGATAATTTTTACTCTCTCAAATAATGGAATTCAACTCTAACATCTCAACATTGACTTACCTGCTATTGTTCTCCAGTATTTTAATTATTTTTCTTACTTCATAAATCATACTTTATTGTTTTTTGATTTTACAGACAACATGTATTGGGATTTACTGATTTTCACAAAATATTCTGCTCATCTTTCCTTCTCTAATCACGGATTTTCCACATAGGATTACTTTCTAGGCTTCTGGAGTATATCCTTTAGAATATCTTTTAGTAAGGAGCTATTGGTGGCAAACTCTCTGGATTTCCCAGAAATTGCCTTTATAGCTCCCTTTTTCTTGGTTATATTATTCTATATTAAGATTTATTTTTGTACCACACTTTGAAAATGTTATTCCACTGTTTGTTTTTTGGCTTCCATTATTGAGAATGAGAGATATTCTGTTGATCTAAATGTTGTTTCCTATATTTAATGTCTTTTCCCTCTGGATGCTTCTAAGATTTTTTTTTTAATCTTTCATGATCTTCAGTTTTGATATGATGGGTCTTAGGTTTGACAACAAATGCTCGCAAGGGTCAATTTATAGCTAGATATCTCAAGGGAGCTTTTATTCTTCTCCTCGAACCCAGAACTTTTGCAAAGAATATTCCTTGTTGACTCTTTTACAGAAGGTATAATCATTCCTGGTCTGGCTTTATGTAGAAGTGCTTCTGTTACACTTCTGACATGGAGCAAGACCAAATCTTTGTCTTTTGACCCCCAAAGTCCTAGGCAGCCATGTAAATGAACCTCATGGAATTAACCATGGATAAGTAGATTTCCCTATAGCAGCCAGGGACCTGAAGCTTGCTCATCCACCTCTCTGAATTCATGATCTGCACTATATGTTTGCTTTTTGAGGATTTCTCTTACTTTCTTCTTGAATCAGCAATACATTTATAGATTTATTTGTAGATGATTTTCAGGGGAACTGGGCAGAGAGTATAATGTGCCAAAACACTACAAATAGAACTTCCTGATGGGCTTGTTTAATAAAAAAATTCATGAGCACAAAAAAAGAGTTTAGTTGAATTGAACCCATTTGATGGGATAAATAAAATACCACTTAATATAGACATTTATAATAAGAAACACTATACAGAAAAATTTTCTTTTTTAAACAAAATTTACATATTATTTAGATTAAACTTTATAAACTTTATCTTCTTCACCAAAACTAGCAGCAATATTTTTTATATTATTTCTAGATATAACACAAAACACTTAGTTTTATAGGTTTTCCAACTTTTGCTTATAAATCAAGATAAGGCAGTGGATATGGTTATGGAAAAAGACAGAAGAAAACAGACAAGTCAGTTGTCAGTATCCATGGCCTCTAAATCTGTCTTGACCATGAAACAGAAATGTTCAGCATATACCTGCTATAAAACATAGGAAGATGTAGACTCAACAAAGAACTGTAAACAGCAACAACCAGATGTGGAAAGTTTGAATGGTAGGCTCTTCCATTCAAATTTTAATGACAGCTTATTCCTTTAAGTTTCTTTAAGTTTATTTGAAAAAGACAAAATCTACACTGAAATCCTTGTTTGTAAGCTCACAGGCTTGTAAGCTCACAGGCTCATTTCTCTGGTAATATTTCTAACTGCCCATTACAAATTTTTAACAACATACCTAGAACTCCTACTAGTCAAAGGTCAATTGTGAGCGTCACTGTAAAATTTTAAAAAATGTATTTCTTCTTCCCGTATGTCTTCAAAATTTACTTCTTCAAATAAACCAACCTAATGGGTACTATGAACACTATTTGGGTGACGGGCACACCTATAGCCAGGACTCAAGCATTACAAAAATGATCCATGTTATCTAAAACATTTGCACCCACTTAATAATTTGAAATAAATTTTAAAAAATAGAAGCAGAAATGTTTAAGAAAAAAGGAATTGATAACTCAGTACCCAACAATTGGATCCACAGTGGTAATAAATGTTATGTCTAAAATGACTTAACTAAAATAATTCCAAAGTGCTGCTAGCAGAAATAAAACATGGCCCTTTCAATGCTATCTTCTGGAAGAACAAATGGGTCCTCAAAGCATGAGAGTTCAAACAGGAGACATGTATATAGGAAGATTACCAATAGCTAATGTATTCAATGAAGTCCTATGGGCAAATATATTCAGTTATTACATGGCCTACATACATCTTACAGCTTTTATTTCAAATATCAATGTAAGAGCCTATTTTAAAAGGCTCTTTGGTATGTTCAATAGTTTCTGAATTATCTGTGGGAAGCTTTGACTTAATTGTATGAAATTTGATAGATGTGTCTACCATTAAATCCAGATTCTGTTTTATATCAAAATTTTTGTTAAGCAAAGCCAAGTTACTCAACCTTTAGTCTGTCAAAGTTTGCTTTGAGAGGCCTTTGTACACTTTCATAGCACTCATGCTCAACCTTCCTCACAGGAAGAATACACAGGACCTTCAGCAGTGCATGCACACTAGGAAAGAACTTGATGTCAGGCAGGTGGAGGGCTTCATAAATGGTGGGCGGAAGCTCTGTATTTTTCACTCTGTGTTTGCATCTCATTCTCCAACAATGAAGCTTGGCTGAGAGAGTATCAAAATTGGGTGAGTCACTTCTGCACATGTCAGCATGGTGTTCCTCTAATGTATTAAATTTTAGCTGTTCCATGACTGAACGTAGCAGAGATAAGCATTTAAGAGCTTTTAGGTGCTGTTCTGAGAATATATCTCTAAGTTCATGAATAATGTGCTTTATTGTTGGAGCACTAAGGGTTTCTGTAGTAACTCAGAGGTTAGTTGACATTTCAAGTTATCTTGCTGAGTTCCATGGAATTTCCCAGGGGGTTTCATTTGAACATTAAGTTTGTTTGCAAATTCGTGACTTCCTCAAACCAAAACTTATGATAAACTTCAATATTTTCCATCACTTCATCGAGTGAATGCAGTACTGCAGTCAAGCTACTGGCTGCAAAGGGGATATCATCAGAAGTTTGCCCCTAGAGATTTTTCCCAAAGGCTCTTGTGAAGAATACATTTTTAAGAACAAAAATGGTAACAATGAAATATGAATCTGTTACTGCACTACAGAGTACAAATGCTTGACTAGCTATACAGTTATTCCATGTAATATTTTTGTCACTATTTGCGTCATCCAAACATAAAACAAGTGCTTGCAGGAGATTCACTAAAATTTCAAAAGCCTTTCTGTCTACCGGGAATGGCAAATTTCCTTCAGTTCTTTACCCTTTTCTTCAGTGTTCAGAAAAAGAACAAAAATTGCATTGTCAAGTTCTAAAAGCAGTTGTTGTAATCGATGGGAAAAAAAAGAAGAAACTTCCTCAATTGTTTCTAGTGCAAAAATTACTCCCATAACAGGCACTAATTTTACCAACCACATATTTAAGGCAGAGGAAGAGCACAGTGTGCAGATATCTTGGGGATATTTCTCTAAAAGTCTAGAAGCAACAACTTTCATTTTGGAAGAAAATCCACTGGGCACAATGAAAACCTAGCCAGGACAACACTCCATATTTAGCCCCCACTTCTCACTTATCATAGTGTGAAATTTTACAGCCAAATTCTGCATCAGCTTCATAAGGCAGGAAGCCCACAAAACCTCTCCCAGGTTATGGGATTCATTGACAAACCTCACCAACACAGGTAGGTACTCTTCTCCCGCTATGTTTACAACATCGTCAGTGATAATGGAAAAGAAGTACAAGTCTCTCACTTCCCTGAGAGTCTCTTCCCAAATACAGCTCTCACAGATCTCTATCATCTGATTCCTCGGTGTTTTTGAATAAAGCAATGATGTGTTAACTGCTGTTGTCTCAAAGTGCTTTCTCAGGACCTCTTAACCAGAATTTATCAGGCACTCCAGCAGTGCTTGAAAGTTACCAGAAGTAAAAGTTCCTCTGAGATTTTATCAGCTTCATGTCTATCCAGAGGTACATTTTGATTTCCTATAAGAATCAAAATTTCAAATAGAGATTTTAAGTATTCTTTGCTTCCTTTCTCTTCACGTATTAGAGGTAAAACGTCCTCATACTGTTCTTCATCCCCTTCTTCTACACTGGGGGTTCTGAGCATTGTTGCTGTTAATTTCTTTTTTTTCTTTTCCTGTTGAGTTTAGTCATTTTTTTTTTCTGTTTCAGTGTCCTGATTTTCATCTTCACTCAATTCTTTTTTTTTTTTTTTCTGTGTTTACTATGTGAATTGTCCAAATGATTGTTAAGATCAAATATTGTTAGTATCACATTTATTGAAGAGCTGTCCTATAAAGACTAGTGCTATAGGTCACAGAAGTCTCAAAGTGTTTGGCACATAATCAATAATGTTTATTTAGTTGATCAGGTGTTTTAAGTCTGCTATCCTACAATTCTTCACTCACTTCTGGCATCTGACAGATCCCACTGGAACCTGATGAAAACCAGGTAGGATTGTGTGCTCTTCCAGTGCAGCTGAGGGCAGCACGCAAGTTCAGCATTGCTCCTATCACTGGCCCAGCCCTCCCCTCCACACCTCCCCAAGGTGCTCTGCCTGCCCCTTGGGACCTGGGAGGGGAGCCTGGCTGGCCCACAGTGAGGGGCAGGCTATGGCACATTTCTCTACTTTTAAATTCCAGTCTTTATTCAGTAGGGATATGGGTTATCTCTAAGCTTAGTGTTTTGAAGTAATCAATACCACCAATACCACGGCAAACACACTATAAGCACTGACAAACCACTGACAGAAGGACTAAGAATTTCTCCATGATTACAAGTA
This sequence comes from Daubentonia madagascariensis, assembly GCA_023783475.1. Classification (NCBI taxonomy): domain Eukaryota; kingdom Metazoa; phylum Chordata; class Mammalia; order Primates; family Daubentoniidae; genus Daubentonia; species Daubentonia madagascariensis. The sequence goes on along the minus strand of JAKFHU010002080.1, from coordinate 25,457,550 downwards.
ATGCTTACTATTTGAACTGTCACTATTTTCAGAAACCAAATAGATTTGAATAAATTATCAGATAAATCTTTCATTATACAAATCTCCCACTATCCCATATCTAAGACTAGGGACCCAAATATAATAGAGTCAAATATTGTAGCATTCCTCCCCACGTGAACACAACTTCCAAACATGAATCATCCAAAGCCAGGAATTGAATAAAATCAAAGAACAAAGGATGTTTGTATTAAATAAGGTCTAATATGAGAGCGTGATATATATGGCATAGACCTTACAGAGTATAGATTTGTGGACATAAAGAAGATCAGTGAAAGACAGAGAACCAGGTAACAAAAGAAAAAAAAAAAAACATTGCATTTCCCTGAACTGTAGGCAAAAGGAAAAAAGCTTCACATAAGTGAGATGTAATTTTCAAGAGCCATTCCTCATTCTTTTTTTTAAAAAAAGGTCTATGATTCCTTTTATATTACTCTATCAAATATCTCTTCTGTATTGATTAAATATGGTTAAAGGTATCTACTAGTTCACTTGACAGATGCTTTGAGTTTAACAGCTTCTGTTCTACTTATGTGTGTGCTACCCATAGTTTGAATGTATCAATGGCCAAGGAAAATAAGTACAGCTGCACAGAGCAATTTGTGAAGCCATAATTCCCTGCAACCTCTTTCTTCTCCTCTGCCCCCATCAATTACTCCTTGTCCCAAACCCAAGCAAATTTTTAAATCTCTCCATTAAACTGGGAAAGACTTAAATACATTTACACTTTGACCAAAAAAAAGTTCACTTCCATGTTAACCCTGCTTGTTCTATTTGTATGGTAAGCTTTCATCTGTAATTGTGAAATGTAAGGTTGTCTTCTGTTAAAATAATATTTATGTGAACACATGGAAATAATATTCAGAAGGGGTTGGGCAGGTGGGAGGGGGGTGCAGGGGATGGGAAAACTCACACGTAATGGGTGTGGGGCTCACTGTCTGGTGGATATTCACTATTGTAGCTCTGACTTGGGCAATGCATAGGCAATACATGTAACCAAAGTGTTTGTACCCCCATAATATTCTGGAAAAAAAAAAGAATATCTGGCTTCAGCCTGACAAGCAGTAATTGTTTCAGGATGACTGAGGAATCTTCTAGGAAGGATAATAGCTTGAATTTTGCTGTTCCCACCACCCCCCCCACACACACACAACTCTCCAAACATTGGCATTTGCTTCCTTGGAGAATATTAGACCTTGGCTCCAACCCTCTATAGACAGTTTGAAATGCTGGACAAGGAAGGTGATATATCACAAACATGTCTTCCCCCCTCAGCCGCTCTACCTACCAGTCCAAAAATAAGAGATGCAAAAAAACCCCACCTGTATCAATAATAATTTTACAGATTTCTATTTTTATTCTTCCAAATCTGTTCTGGCTCTCATCCCAACTGAATCTCTAATAGTGGAATTTCAATGGCATGCTAAGTAGTAGGCAAGTTAAGTTTGGGGCCTGAACTCTTTGCTCATAAACAAAACCCAAACAAAACCCTACCTATGGTGTTTTGGACTTAATATCTGTTTGTGATCTGATTATACATGAAACTCAGCTATATCTTTGTTTAGGTGTTTAAGGGAACATTTTACTTTTTAAATTTTTTAAAAATTTTTAATTAACTAATTTTTAAATAATTTATCTTTGACAAATAATTGTATATATTTATGGTGTACAACATGATGTTTTGATATATGTGTACATTGTGAAGTGTCTAAATCAAGTTAACATATCCATTACTTCACATACTTATATTATTGTGGTGAGTACATTTAAATCTACTATCTTAGCAATTTCAAGCATACAACACATTGTTATTAGCTATAGTTACCACATTGTACAATAGATCTGAACTTTTCCTCTTATCTAACTGAAATTTTGTATCCTTTGACCAAAATCTCCCCAATCCCTATACCAACCTGAGTCCCAATAACCACCATTCTACACTCTGCTTCTATAAGTTCTACTTTTTAAAATTTCACATATAAATGAGATTATTCAGTATTTATGTTTCTGTGTCTGGCTTATTTCACTTAACACAATGTCCTCCAGGTTCATCCATGTTGTCACAAATGACAGAATTCATTCTTTTTTAAGACTGAATAGTATTTCATTGTGTATGTATACCACATTTTTTTAATCCATTCATCTGTCCATGGACGTTTAGGGTTTTCCACATTTTGGCTATTACGAATAACACTGCAATTAAGATGGGAATACAGATATCTCTTCAACAAACTGATTTCATTTCCTTTTGATATATACCAAGAAGTGAAATTGCTAAGTCATGTGGTGGCTCTATTTTTAATTTTTTGAGGAACTTCTATACTTTTTTTCATTATGGCTGTACAATTTGCATTCTCACCAAAAGTATACAAGAATTCCCATTCTCTGCATCCGTACCAACATTTAGCTCCTGTCTTTTTGATAATAGCCACCCTAATAGTGTGAGATGATCTCACATTGTGGTTTTGGTTTGTGTTTCATATAACTGTTGGTCATTTGTATGTCTTCATTTGATAAATGTCTCTTTAGGTTTTTGCCCTTTTTATAATCAGGTTATTTGTTTCATGCTACTGAGCTGGTTGATTTCCTTAAATATTTTGGATATTAACCCCTTATCAGATGTATGGGTTGCAAATACTTTCTTCCATTTGGTGGGTTGTCTCTTCACTCTGTTGATTGTTTCCTTTGCTAACTTCATTCTTCTGCATGTAGATCTCCAGTTGTCCCAACACCATTTATTGAAGAGACTGCCCCTTCCCTGCTGCGTGTTCTTGGCAACTGTGTTGAAGGTAATTTGACAATAAATACATGGACTTATTTCTGGACCCTCTATTCTGTTCCATTGGTCTATATGTCTGTTTTTGTGCCAGTACCATGCTGTTTTGATTACTGTAGCTTTAAAGGCACCTGCACTCAAATGTTTATTGTGGTGTAATTCATAATCACAAGGATGTGAAATCAACCCAAGTGCCCATCAATTCATGAGTGGATTAGATTTTGAGATCAGGTAGTGTGATGCCTTAGCTTTGTTCTTTTTGCTCAAGATTGCTTTAGCTATTCTGAATCTTTTGTGGTTCTATATGAATTTTAGTGTAGTTTTTTCTATTTCTGTAAAAAATGTCATTGGGATTTTTATAGGAATTGCATTGAATCTGTAGATCACTTTGGGTAGTAGGGAAAGTTTAATATTAATTCTTCCAATCCATTAATATGTAATATCATTCCATTTATTTGTGTCTTCAATTTCTTTCATCAGTGTTTTATAGTTTTCAGTGTATACATCTTTTGGCTTTTTGGTTATATTTATTCTTAAGTATTTTATTTTTATGCTATTGTAAATGGGGTTGTTTTCTTGATTTCTATTTCTAGATTATATGTTGTCTTTCTTTTCCATTATTTTCTGCTTTCTGCTGTATTGGACAGTAGTAGTGTCTGTTTCTGGTTCTACAGATCCTAATGTGCTTCACTGCCCCTATTCAACCAAATTTAAGTATTCAACTAAAATAATTTATCTTTAATCTCACCCAAAAATCCACTTCTTGGCTCTAAAAGGTCCCTAAACTGCTCCATTCGCATGGTGTCTTAGCTATATCTTTACCTCCAATCACAGTGGTTTTCTATTATGCCATTGAGCTGTGTACACAATCTATTTAGAGGTTTATATGAAGATTCCTCTTTTTCAAGTCCTCCAAGGTATTAATGAGGGAGAAACAAAATGATGAACTATTTCTTAAATTAAATATTTAACTATTGCACAGTTCTAGTAAAATGGATTTGTCATACTAAAGTACAGAATGTCTTTATTTTTAAGTCTTAAGAGAATGTGACATAACTCAGGGCAGGAATAATACATTTTTTTAATCTAACTTTTTAATATTATTATTTTTTATTTATAACTTTAATTGACAAAAAATTGTACATATCTATAGGTTCAGTGTGATATTTTGATATATGTATACATTATGGAATGATTAAATAAAGCTAATTAATATATGTTTTCAAAGTGGATAAAATAAAGGGAAGCAGTTAAAAATTCTGAATGTTTATTCAAATGATTTTAGTTTTTCCAAGGTTCATCAGTCTCAGAAACAGGTAGCTACTATTGGTGCTGGGATCACATGACCTGAAGTATGCCAGCTGGGAAGACCCTCCATTAGAGGTTATTGTCCCAAATTCCAGAACTGGTGTTCCATTTTGAGACAAATTACAGATATTTGATCCCCTGTTAAAATAAAATCTTTCCTTATTTCCATCTCCATCCCATGGGTACCACCATGATTTATTATCATTTAATAATACCTTCTGGATAATTAGTTTAAAAATTAATTTCAAATGATGACATTTGTAGAAGCAAAAGAGTATTTTTACAAGGACATGATAGTGTTGCTTAGGACTGGACCTGTAAAGTGAGTGATTTATTAATTTTGAAAACACTAATATTTCCATTTTATTATCATGAAAAAAATCTCTTACTTGGACAACCAAAATGAATTTTTAAAAAATATTTTAACTTACCTGTCCAATTAGTCAAACTGTTACAATCATTCTTTTACAAAGAAAAATCTGTAACCCTCTTTTTTCAGCTTACATGAGAAATTAATGTTCTAAGAAAAGTCATAAGAACAACAAATCAATCATATGGTTTCCTGCAACAGTCATGTAGTCCCTCCAAAGATTTATCGTCAGCCTATGAAGAGAGTCAGACATAATGAAACCATACTAATGAAAACTCTTAGTTCAAGACTAAATGTTTAATTACCAGAAAGTCAAAACTAAGTTAGGTTATGCCAAATCAATTATTCTTGCTCATGAACAGAGAATAAAATGTGAAAGTCAAGAAAGTACTAGACACATTTGTGATTTTATTTTCACCCTCAGGAAACAAAACAGAATGCTCCATAGTGAAGCAATGAGACAGACTGCTAATTTTATAATGATGGTCCCCAAGACTAAGCAGCAGTCATTCTCTTTGGTTGTATAATTGCTAATTCAAAACCACCCAGAAAAGAAAAACCTCTCAACATCAAGATAATGAGCCTGGGATGGCTTAATGGAACATCTTGCCTAGATTTGTGAATTCCAATGTATATTACACTGAAAAATGAAGCTATGGCTTGAGAATTAATGCAGGAAGAAACTTAGTTCACATTTAAAGAAATATGCTAGTTGTTTTGCCATAATATTTAATATCAAGTTTAAAGAAATAGTCTAGTTGTTTTACCATAAGACTGAGAACATTTTCCCCAAAATTAGAGAATTCAAGATACTGGTTGTATACATTAATGACTCCTTGAAAATTCTCTAATAAATATTAAAGCCAACCTCTCCTGACTTTTTGCTATAGACAAAGGGATTAAATTCTCTTAGTATTTTCCTATATGTGGGTTGGCTTATTCTCTTTATGTTTTACAGTGGAAAGAAAAACTTAACTAGCTGACACTTAACAAAAGGAGATAGAGTAATTTTAACCAAAAGAGTATTTGGTAAAATAGAAATGGTATATACAGTAAGCAAAGATAGCATTGTAGTTACAAGCTACATAGGTCTTAAAAGGTGACCTGATACTGCCTTTTTCCCAATGGTCCAAAGTCACAGTGGCTTCTACAATATAACCAAGGATGGCAATTAAGGTTTAATACTCTACCAGGAAGGCATCATATACTGAGGTTCTTGATTCCCAAGTGCATACTTAGTGATGAGTTTGCTTGTTTGTGTCTGGTATAAATGTTCAGAAGAATAAACACCAATTTGATCATTTTTGCAGAACTGGAAGACTATCACTCAAAATGACTGAAGGATGAGGCAAGCAATTCAGTATATATCATTAGAAGGCAAAGTTTATGGTTTAAAAGAAATAGATAAATATTAAATCAATGATTTCAAGTAAAAACTAGTAATTAAAATTTGAATTGGAAATATCAATATGAACTTAACATACAATTTATTACTTTTTGGAATGTTCCTAACACAAAGAAATGTTAAATGCCTGAGGTGATGGATACCCCAATTACCTTGCTTTGATTAATTCACATTGCATGCCTGTATCAAAACATCACATGTACCCTATAAAGATATAAAACTATTATGTAAAAAATTAAAATTAAAAAAAACATGCCTTTCCTTTAACTCTATCCACTGAAAAGTCTCAGGAAAAAACGCCACTCCGGCAGTAATCAGCACCCCTAGTGCCTAGATTGTAGTATTTAATCTCTTTTCCCACTAAAAATAAACCAAAGCCTCATAAAGAAATAGGTGACTATAAAGCTAGAAAAGGAAATATACGAGTCCAGGACATCTTATCATAATAGAAAATAATAAAGATATTAAAACTTCTTTGTGTCTTCTGTTGCCACATTAAAAGGACTTAGGAATCAACTTGAAGAACCTTCCACTGGCTACAGGTTTGGTTATTTCAGTCTCCATAAAAATAATAAGTGCAGTGGATTGAAATAAGCCAAGTATGAATTTACAAGTATATTTTAAAAACACATTTAGTGGGCCCCTTACAATGATACTAGGGAAGTAACTAATTTTGTTTAAAGTTAGTACACTGAGGGAAATAATCAAGCATTTATCCTTTTCTATATCTACAAAACTTTGGAGTAACCAAATCGAATAGTTGATGAAGGGGAATTTTCTCTTTATAGCAGTATTCCAGCTTTTAAAAAATGAAGAATAAATAACAAAGATTATAGGATCCTTTCAATAGATGCAGAAAAGGCTTTTGACAAAATCTAGCATCCTTTTATGATAAGAACTCTTAACAATATAGGTGTAGATGGCTCATACTCGAAACTATTAAAGCCACACACGATAAACCCACAGCCAATATCATACTGAATGGGGAAAAATTGAAAGCATTCCCCCTTAAAACAGGAACTAGACAAGGGTGCCCACTATCTGCACTTCTTTTCAACATAGTGCTGGAAGTCCTGGCCACAGCAATTAGACAAGACAGAGGAATCAGGGGTGTCCAGATGGGGGCAGAAGAGGTCAAACTTTCACTATTCGCAGACGATATGATATTATACATAGAAAACCCCAAAGATTCAACCAAAAGATTACTGGAATTGATAAATGAATTCAGCAAAGTCTTAGGATACAAAATTAATACACACAAATCCATAGCCTTCATATATGCTAATAACAATCAAGCCAAGAAACAAATTAAAGATGCAATACCTTTCACAATAGCAACAAATAAAATTAAATATTTAGGAACATATCTAACTAAGGAGGTCAAAGACCTATATAGAGAGAATTATGAAACACTGAGAAAGGAAATTGCAGAGGATGTAAATAGATGGAAAGCCCTACTATGCTCTTGGATAGGCAGAGTCAACATAGTAAAAATGGCTTTGCTACCTAAATTAATTTACAGAATCAATGCAATCCCTATCAAAATACCAACATCATTTTTTGCCGATCTAGAAAAAATAATTCTATGCTTCGTGTGGAACCAGAGAAGACCCCGTCTAGCCAAAGCAATCTTAAGCAAAAAGAACAAATTGGGAGGCATCTGTCTACCAGACTTCAAACTATACTACAAGGCTATAGTCACCAAAACTGCATGGTATTGGCACAAGAACAGACACGTAGACCAATGGAACAGGACTGAGAACCCAAATATAAAACCAGCCTCATACAGTCACCTGATCTTTGACAAATTCCAGAAAAACATACGCTGGGGAAAACAATCCCTATTCAACAAATGGTGGTGGGAAAACTGGATGGCCATGTGTAGAAGACTGAAAGTGGACCCACACCTCTCACCTCTCACAAAAATCAATTCACAATGGATAACAGATCTAAACCTAAGACATGAAACCATAAGAATTCTTGAAGAAAACGTTGGAAAAACTCTTATGGACATTGGCCTAGGCAAAGAATTTATGAAGAAGACCCTCAAAGCAATCACAGCAGCAACAAAAATAAATACATGGGACCTGATCAAATTGAAAAGCTTCTGCACAGCCAAGGAAACTATCACTAGAGTGAACAGACAACCTACAGAATGGGAGAAAATATTTGCATGCTACACCTCTGATAAAGGGCTGATAACCAGAATCTATACAGAACTTAGGAAAATCAACAAGAAAAAATCAAACAACCCTATTAAAAAATGGGCAAAGGACATGAACAAAAACTTTTCCAAAGAAGACAGAATGATGGCCAGCAAACATATAAAAAATTGCTCAACTTCTCTAATCATCAGGGAAATGCAAATCAAAACCACAATGAGGTATCACTTAACTCCAGTGAGATTGGCTCATATCAAAAAATCCCCAAATAACAAATGTTGGCGGGGATGTGGACAGATAGGAACACTCACACACTGCTGGTGGGACTGCAAATTAGTACAACCTCTATGGAAAAGTATATGGAGATACCTCAAAGAATTAAAAGTAGAATTACCATTTGACCCAGCAATCCCACTACTGGGTATTTATCCAAAAGAAAAAAAGACATTTTATAATAAAGACATCTGCTCTCGAATGTTCATAGCAGCACAATTCACAATTGCAAAGTTGTGGAAACAACCCAGGTGCCCATCAATACATGAGTGGATCGATCAAATGTGGTATATGTATACCATGGAGTATTACTCAGCAATAAGGAACAACAGTGAATTAACACATCTGGCATTATCCTGGTTGGAGCTAGAACCCATTCTTTGAAGCGAAGTGTCACAGGATTGGAAAAACAAGCCCCACTGGTACTCACCATCAAACTGGTACTAACTGATGAACACTTACATCACACAGGGCAATAACATTCATCTGAGGGTGGGCGGGCGGGAGGGGGGTGGAAGGGATGGGAAAAACTCTCACTGAATGGATGTGGGGAGCACAGTTTGGGAGATGACCACGATTGTGGCTCTGACACGGGCAGAACAGGGGCAATGTGTATGGCCAAAGTGTTGTACCCCCATGATATTCTGAAATTAAAAAAATAAATTAAAAAAAAATTAAAAAGAAAAAAATTAAAAAAATTGAAGAATAATAAAATTAGAATAGCCCCATTTTGCAGAACTATAATGAAATAATCTAAATAATTATTATCAATATTTTCTCATATTATACAATTAAGAACAATGAGATATTAGGACCTTCCTTCTGATGGAAGTACAAATAATATTCTAGCCAAACAATATTTTAAAAAATCAAACCTGAATCTAATCAAAATTCTAGATCTATGAGTTTACAGAGGAACATGCCAAACAATGCCACAGTGATGTAAAGCAAATTGATTTTTTAAAAAAGGAGAAAGTCAATCAGGAAGATTTTAACAACAAAAAAAAAAGTTTTAGATTATTCTAAGGACTTATTATTTATTTCTGGATGGCTAATGGTATCATTATTGTACTTTTAGGTTATTTTTTTTCTCTTTAAAACATTTAATGAATTACTTAAAGATGAAAAAATGTTATATCTGGAATTTCCTTCAAAACTATTCAGTGGGGCTGAGTGTGTGGTAAAACTGAAACAGGTATGCCTCTGAGTTGATAGTTATTGAAGATGGGTTGGACAGGTACATGGAGGATCTGTTATACTATTCTTGTATATGCCTGTGTTTAAAATTATCCATAATAAGAATGGTTTTTAATGTTAGCATTACAACAGAGTAAAAAGGATGCTTTGTATCTGACTACACATTTTCCCAATACTTAATATAAAAGGAGCAAATACTTGACAGAATATCCAAATTACAATTTGAATGATTCAAACTCAATTTAGAAAAGATTAAGAGATCTAATTTATTCAATTATTTAGGGAACAAACTTAAGTTTACCTTAATTCTAACTCTTCTGTCATTTTGAGTAATCAACTGAGAGAAGTTCTGTTAAAAATATCTGCAATTAATATTTATTTGAAAAGTGTAGATAGATAAAATGATCTTAGGCACACTAGTGTTTTTGTAGGAATTTTGGAAGAAGGTGTATAATTATCTTTAAACCCAGAGAGTTCTGGAGGTTTAAGAAATATTTCTGATTTATATAAAAGGGCAAATTTCAGGATAATAATTATCAATTTAAAAAATAGTGCTACTAAACATAAGCTTTATATGACAGTAAAAGTTAAATGTTTAGTAAGGCAAAAAGGGTGCAATGAGAACAAATAAAACAAGCTATGAGATGATATGGTGGCTTTAACTTCAGGAAAGTGCTGAGAAAGAGCACAGAGATATGAATATTTGGGTTACTTACTGTGTTTGTAGAGAATAGTAACCATGGAGACACCACCCAAGCTCATAAGGAAGGTAAAGAAAGTACAACAGCTTAATGAATTGGGGAAAGTTCTATAATATCCTACTGTGGAATAAGTTCTCTTGACAGTAATGTGTATGTGGCAAGAGACCTTGGTATAAATTAACAGATTGACTACTAAAATAAATACAAATAATACGCACATACCTGAGAGGTTAGGCTTTAGCCAACCCCATTTGGAATTGTTAAGACTGAAAATAATTTTTGAAAGATGTTCAGGAGGCAAATTTTGGATATGGATAGACTGTAGAAATGTGATATGGACAAATCTTGCATCAACTAAATATTTTTCCCCCAAAGGAATTCATAGTTCTAGGATTGGATTTAGTTAGAAATGCCAAAATGTCGATTACCACCACATAAATGAAAAATCAGGTACACAGGTTTTTGTACATGTTGCTGAATACAGAGGATATGCTCATATAAACTGAGCAGCAAGGGGAATCCCAGGGCCCTTGAAATTACTGTGTGCATTTCTTTTGGAAACAGTGGACATAACCAGAGCACCCTAAGTAGACATATACAGAAATGTAGATTATAACACTTAGCTATAGGAGGATAACCTCCGTTCATCATAAAAAGAGAATTTTTCCACAATGTTTGATAAATTTGAGGCTTACATTTCTAGATAGTAGACTCTAACCTTAGGATTGATCACAGATAGCAATAATCAAAATATTAACCATACATTCAAGCTGAATTACTTTTATTAGAATCCTTGAGTGGAACAATGTCTGATGCAGATTATGTTCTTATAATCTATTTACTTGATCATCACACTACAAAGTATGTTGTAGAATCAAAGCATTTTATATACTAAAATTTATTATGTACAATTCAGAAACAGATATGAAAATTTGGGTATTGAATTTAATGAAATAAAGCACAGAAAAAAGTTAAAGAAAGGAAAGTTTAATCATTTAGTTTAGAAACATTATATATTATATTAGTGGCATTAATAAACTCATGCATCAAGAAATAAATTGTAGTACATAGTCTGATAATATTAAAAACTAAACTTTTCATTACCATTTCTCTGTATATAAAATGTTTATAAGTATGGCAAATATTAGGAATTTTTAGATGTCCCATTGATTTTTGTATCTTGTGTATGAAGTAATAATTTTATATATCTGATAAACTATATTGAGAGACAATCCTCCATGGTCTCTCATGTTTCTGTACAACTTGTGAGCAAAGGCACTGGCTGACTATTTTTCAAAGGTTGTTTGTACTGAAAGCAGTCACGGAAGATAGAGATAGTGGAGCAAGGACAGGCTTCTTTGCAGCTCAGAGCAAGAACAGTGTGGTTTACAGATTACAGGGTTTCCCTCCCAAAAAAAAAAAAAAAAAAGGAAGGGGCAGGAATGTGTACTGCCCATTATAAAAGATTCACATTCCTAAGCATAGGATTCTTCTCTCTTCGTGCAATCTACTGTACACACAGATGTCATCTTGCTTCCTTTATGTCACCTTACAAGAATCATGACTTGGGAAACTAGCACAAAAATGCCCACTGCTAATGCTGTGAGTAATAAGTGAACCTTTGTGTCTGATCCAGGAGTCTTGTGACTTCAACCAGCATCCATGAACTGTGTGGAAAGCCAACTTGTTGACTTGCAGTTGGGTAAAATCTCAGACCCTTGACACTCTATTGTATGTGTTTTACTGTACTAGGTAAGGTTTAATTCTAACAATATAAAAAGGAATTGAAGAGTGTATTGCATCTCTAATTCTTTGGAGGTCTATTTTATTGTTGTTCCTGCAAATACTATGAATGAAGTTCCACGGCTGCTTTACATGTGTTTCATCAGTTCTGCTTTTATTTCTAATTTCTTGATTCTACTCATTTCTCCCAAAAGTGTTGCTTAAAAACAAATCATCCCTGCTTGAGCAGGCTATCAGTCAAAGTTTAACTATTGCTAGTTCATGTACCCACTGGTGATCCCATCTGATATGGCTGAGTAGGAGGGAGAGGAGAGGAGAGTACATAATACAAATAGAACTTTCTAAAGCTGCCACCATGAACAGGAACTCTAGAAAGGGCATATTCTGTCTGAAGGGTTCCTTACCATGTCAGGCACTAAGACTTGCATGTCTCTTAGAAATTCACCCTGTTTAAATGACCTCAATAGCAGTTACAACATGTCAATTTTTCTATGCCTCAATTTCTTTGTAACAAAAAAGGAATTACAATAATTCAAAAGACAAATTACAACTATATTCTGAAAATTAATGAGCAAATATGACTCAGTTCTTTAAATGATAGGCATTATAGATTGAAATTATTATTTGATTTCAACATTCCTTCTCCTGAGGGAGCTTTTGTGTTTCTCTAAAGAAACTGTAATTTGTTCCCAGTAGGAAAGCATCTTTCCTGTTCAGTACTTGATGGTATAGGATGAGTGTCACATCTCTCTAAATTATATTTTCTTTCACTTCTAACAATTTATTAATTTTATAAGCCAACATCTTGACCAGACTCCAAGCAAGTATAGATTTTGCAATTCACCAAACTTCTATTTAGATCCCCTCTTTCCCACTATTTAATTTTTATTAAAATACATTCTTATACTGGTAAAATTAAGAAAGCTGAGGCAAAAGTGATAAAATATAGATGATTCCCAATTTTACCTTGAGCTAGCCTTAGAAATGAAACCAAATAACAATTTCCTCTAATATATATAATACAAAAAGTCACATTCAAGAGTTATCTCCTTGGCCTTGCTTAGAGCCATTAGTTTTCCACTGAAAATGCTTCCACGCCCAAATTCCTGATTAAAGGACTTAATTCACATTAGAACTATACCTTAAAAACAAGATTTATAAGACTTAATTTTTATGAAATTGGCCTAAAGAAAAACATCCAGATTAATTTGTTTGCTTCATTTTATCAAACAATTAAATTTTTGTTGTTCATGGGTTTGGGTTTTTTGTCCTGCTACTGTCTTAAAAGTGTGGTATTAAATTGTCTGCCACTGTCAGAAAACAAACTAAATCTAATGTACCATTAAAATAAATAACAACCTCAAGGGCCTGCTCCAATTCTTTTGTTTTTCTAAATAGTTTTGTTTCTTGTATTCTTAACTATTTCTGTATTACTTTATTTTATTTATTTTTAAAAGCACATTTAAAGCACATTTTTCCCATTTTAATGGAAAAATGGGATTTAACTGGAACTAAAATGTGTCTTACATTCAATGGCATCTTGGATTCAATGAAATATGGAATCCTGCATATATTCTCTGGTTGCCCCCTCAATATCTACTTTCCACCTAATAAAAATTCTCTCTGGCTTGAGGTCTGAGCAGAACATACTGTATCATCTGGGCTTTCTTGTCCTCTGGATTCTTGATAAGGTCTTTGAATGGGATGCTCCAGTACTAGATAAAAGGAAAGAAGTCAGAGCATGTATTCATGTATTCCTTTGGCATGAAAATAACAATATTCCTCCACCCAAGACCCTAACTTTCATCTGATCACTACTCTCCCAAGGCATCAGGCTCTCACAACTCCTTACCTCCCCCGAAGAGCTACTAATTTCTTCCAGCTGTTGCTAGATCCTAGTTTCTTGCAGGCACTTGTGTATTTCCTTAACCTTCCCACACCTTTGTAAATTGTCTCTATATTTTTTTATTTTAAAATATTTAGTTGACAAATATAGATGGTATATATTCAAGGTATACAACATGATTATTTGATTTACATATACATTGTATAATGATTATCACAATCAAATTAATTAACACATCCATCACCACCCATGCTGTACATTAGATCCCTGGAACTTGTTCATCTTGAAAGTGTGCACCCTTTGATCAAATTGTTCCTGTATTTAATTCTCTCTAATTACCTTTTTGAGTGTGCTATTTCTTTCCTGATGGGCTCCTACCTAATAAAGTAATTTTTACCAGAAGTATCCTGAAGAAACAGCCATAAAAATGGAATTATGGGATTTGGTTGCATATGTCTTCGATGATCACATGTGCTGAGGGAAATGACACACTGGTAATCTGTGGCATGCACTTTTATCATGATTGCTCAATTTACCATCTGTGGCATATGGTTACTGTGGTGGCAATAGTGATTACAGGATTATAGGGTAAGTTGGCTACTCTGATTGCTCTTTAGAAAGTACACAAAGTTTTTATTGAAAGCCATAAATTCAAAATTAAAGTCACAAGTGGAAAATCAGAAAGACAACATCAACTTTAAAGGAATATATTATTGCTTGTAACCATAAATCATTTATGAATGAGAATCAAGTTCAGGCATTAATTTAAAAAGTTATAGAGTTGCAAAATCAATTTAATTTGTAATGACTCATGTTGAAGAAAGAAACAGCACATAGAAATGATAAACAGTCAGGTGATGGATACTCTAAATGTTGTGACTTGATCATTACACATTCCATGCAGGCAAAATTTCACATGTACCCCATAAATATAAGTAAATATAATATGTGCAAATATAAAAATTATTTTCCTAATTTAAAAACATTTTTTAAAAAGAAAGAAACATCCTTGCTACTGAAAGCAGCACCTCCTCCCCCATCTGAAAGAAAATTGTACACTAATTTCACCTGAGAAATTTGTCTCTGCAAGTCATACAAACTCTCCTCATGAACCTTCCTTACTACCCCTTGCTTCCAGGCCCATAAATATAATTAAAACCCACAATAGCTCAGAAGATAGACAAGATACATTATTTGAAGACATATCTTATAGACCAAATTGGCAGGATCTTGTCAATTTGTAAGTGCATGAGTTTGGAGAACATGTACATTAGTGTATTCCTAAGGTGTTAAAATAAGGAGGTCAGAATACTGCAATAGGCCAAATTTGTGTGAGTACATTCACCTAGGATTTGGGATTTAATGTGCTGGCTCAAGCACCTGGGAGTAGTGTCAACAATCTGCTGAACTGGTTAATTGAAACTTGAATTCAGTAGTGCCTACAATCATTTGAGATGCCAGAACTCCCCTGGCACTTGAAGGGAAGGAGTCCTAAGCTTCAGGCAGATGAAATGGATCAACTACATGCAACTTCTCCCTAACCACATCTTGTGGGAGGGCCTATAGGGCACTAACCTCACTAAGATATTAAGAAATATATTATAGAGAGACCACCAGGATCTTTGAAAAGCTCTGCAAACTAGAGATGGTGGTGGTGTTGGTGGGGTATATAGTGAAAATGATTTCCTTGATTTCAATGAAAATAATAGGATCCCAGAGTGGTAGATGCCATATAGCAGCAATTACCATCAGAGCCAGAAGGGTTGACCAAGGTCACAGGGAGAGTGGCAATCAGAGTGGTTTGAACAGTGGGGTTCTGCGGCAATGGTGTCCTAAGAATAAAATAAATGACGAGACTACCAAGCCTATCAAGGTGTTTCTTGACAAAAACTAGTGGAGAAATTCTAGATTTAGTGGACAGAAATCTAAGTTCAGATACAGTTGTGGGGACTAGCGGGATTTTCCCCAGTTCACAAACCTAAAGCCCTTCCAATGAAAAAGAGGTCATATCTCTTTTGATGAAGGACCCTGCAATGTATATTCTTTGAATCTTCTTTCCCCAGAGGGACGTACAGCTACTTGTCAAGGTGACTGTGCATTAGGGAAAGATAAACACCCAGACTTCTTAAGAGATATTAGCTATTGGCTTCAAACTGCCTCCAATCTCCAGAAAAAACAAAAAGCCTTCACAGACCATAGGTCAGAGTCAGGGCTTATGGAAGTTACACGACAGATGGAGCTTTGGCCTCAGTTCATTTCATGATAATTTTAATGGGACTACAGATCTTTCCTGTAGTTATTACCCCAGAAATTGATAGTGAGAACAGATACATTTAGTAATTGGCAGAATACTGCACTTGTTCCTGAATCAATAGACTGATGACTATTTTTACAGGAAGGGCTGGAAGGATGTCCTAAGAACTAACCTTCATCCACATCACTGACATAGTAAACTAAAAACAACACTGCATTCCAGGGGTGGGGGGAGGGTGGGTATTGCAGAGATTAATGTGGTATCAAAGACTCATAGCTTGTGGAAGTGGTAGCGGATCTACTTTTCCTCTTTAATATATCCTTTGACCACTGGAAAATCAAGATTCATTCATTTTATAAATAATAATTGTGTATTATTATAATCTTAATCTGATGGTGATACAATTTGAGCTGCAATTTTTGCTAAGCAAATCAACTCAGTCACTGGCAGCTAGTAGGCAATTATTTACCCATAAAATTTTTATTTTATATCCCACCTGGTAAAAGTAATCAGAAGCACTTTGTCCTCTTATGTCCATGATAGCATATACCCTCATTATCATATCTCCAGTCAATATCAACCCTCTTTATCCCTGTCATCATAGAGGCTACCAGAGATACAATCTTCTTATTCCACAGAACATAACACTGGTTCATTATTACACAGAATTTTGAAAATCCCACAATTATCAAGAGCCTGATATAGAAGACCACTATAAGGGCCAGCCAAGTTATGAAAATTTTGCAAGTATGATGGTCAGAGATGTTCTGATCCTTTAACTGGGTAATCAATAAAAAGAAGACTCTGCAGCAGGTCTGGACTACTGGGCAAGCTGCCCTAACTCCTGGACCTTATGATCCAACAGACTTAATGGTATGGCTAATATCTAGGGTAGATAGAGAGGTTCTACGGAACTTCTTGCAAGCTGCAATAGTTGAATCATGGTGCAAACCCCTAGGGTTTTAGAATGAGGCCATGCCCTATTCTGCCCATAACTATTCTCCATTTGAAAAGCAGTTTCTGTTGGCAACTCAGTGTTTAATCATGGCACATCAAATAACTGTACTACCCAAATTCTCCATCTGGACTGGGTGCTACTGATCCAACAAATCATAACATTTAATGTGCAGAGCAGCATCCTGTTGTATGACACCTGGCCCCAGTTGCATCAAAAGGTAAAAATAACTTTGTAAGTACTTATGACCACATGGGGAGTTTCCTGGAACAGAGGGAAAAAAATGCAGGCCAGCAATACAGATGGGTCTGCATGGTAATATAGAACCAGCTAGAAGTGGATAGTTGCTGCATTATCCCCCTAGTTAAGGTAGCCATGAAATACAGCAATAAAAGAATATACTCCTAGTTGGAAGGATTTCATGTAGTACATTTGGTTGTTTATTTTATAGGAATGAAGAGATACCCTGAGATGTGAATATACACTTATTCAGAGGCATTGTCTAACCTGTTGGTCAAGGATTTGTATAGGATATTTGAAGATAAATAGCACAAAGAGTTGATTGTAAAATCAGATTCACATATATATTTATTACTCAGTGTACACATTTACATATAGTTTAGAGGATAATTACTAGACACAGGAAGGGATAAAAGCTCTTCATGAGTTCAGCAAGGCTGGTTTAAAATTGCAAGGACCAAAACTGCCAAATGCAAAGGACACTGCCAGGCTTCTGTTTATGGCATCATTCCACGTCAAAACCAATCAGACACTTTGAGGCATGCTAATTACATTGAACTCCTTCCACAATGGAGAGAGCCTGGATTTGTCTTCATGAGAAGAGATACATATTACATAATTATACCACCTTCTCTTCCCACAAAATTTATGACAGCACCCCCATTTCCACGCTTATACAATTTCTTGGTATACTACAGCAATATATCTCTAACCAAGGAATTTATTTTATAGTGACAAAAGTATGGCATGGGCTTATGACTAGAGTATTCTATTCACTCGTCTTATATATGTGTACAAACACCAGAAGCAGCTGGATTGATAGAACAATGGAATGGCCTGTTTGTTATTTGTCAGCTAGGAAACAACACTGAGAAGTTGAGGCATCTTCCAAAAGAATATGGAAAAGGGCTTAAGCCAGCAATAACTATCTGGCACTATTTCCCCAAAGCCAGAATGCATTGATCTGGGAACCACAATCACGATCAGTGGGGTAGAGGTATGAATGGCTCATCCCACTGTAAGAGTTTTTTATTTCTTCCCTCACAACCTTGGGATCAGTGGGTTTGTAGTACTTACTCCTCAAGAAAGAAATGCTTCTACCAGGGAACACAACTAATGGGTCCATTAAATTGGAACTGAAAGTATATCTATTAGTTTTCTCTCACTGTTGTAACAAATTACCACTAATTTAGTGTCTTAAAACAACTAAACAAAATAGAATCTTTCAGTTCTATAGGTTATAAATCCAACACAATCTCACTGGGCTAAAATCAAGAAACCAGTAGGGATACACTCCTTTATGGAAGCTCTAGTTTTTTCTTGACTTTTACAATTTCACTTATGGTTCTCTTCCTTCATTTTCAGCAGCAAAGCTACATCTCTCTAGCCACTCTCCCATGGTCCTGTCTCCCTCTGTCTCTCCTTTTCTGCCTCCCTCTTTCACTTTTAAGAACCCTGTGATTACAATGGGCTCACCTAGATAATCCAGATAATCTCGCTTTCATAAAGTCAGCTGATTAGCAACTTTCATTGCATCTGCAACCTTTGCCACTTAATCTAACATATTTAAAGATCATGGAGATTAGGTAGGACATAGACATCTGGGGGGGGCATTATTGTGCCAATCACAGTGTACCTTGGCTATTTGAAGCTCCTCATGCTGCTAAACCAATTGGCAGAAACTAAGGTCACTTAGCTAGAAATGGTGATTAATCCTTTTTGTCACGGCAAAATTGCACAAGAGACTCAAAGATTACTATTTCTGAAATCCAGAGGATTCACTATGTCCCCAGGCTCAATGGATGATGGAGAATTGCAGCAACTAATAAATACAAGACCACTAAGGACTTGGATCCTCTGAGTATAAAAATTTCAATCATTCTACCAGATTAAAGATCCAACCAGTCAACATGCTGGTAGAGGGTAAGAGAAACACAGAATGTGTTGTGGAAGAAAAAAAGCTATTTTTTTGGCTTACACCTTGAAACCAACTACATAAGAGGGGACTATACCAGCCATGTTTCACGTGGATTGATTATTTATTCACTCCTCCTCTTTTTTCCTATCATATCTGAAGGTCACACGTGGTTCTAATATATTAATTTAAGTAAAAGGTGAGATTAAGACTATAGTGATATTCTATGTTGGGATGACTGTGTTTTCCTTTTGTTAGATAAGAATGGTGGCTAATGGGCAAAAAGGGTAGATATTTTTCATTTATCTTCAGTGCCACTTTTTACCTTTTCTCCAACCTACTCTGTGTTCTGAGAGGTGACATCAATAAACTGTCTCATCTAGGCTCCCTTGACACTGGCATTTGGTTGAGTTCAGACAATGGGAGACACCAGCAAGAGATAAGAGGGCAGAAGGAGAGACAAGACAGAATAATTTTTCCCTAATTCTTCCCTGGCAAGTATGCAACAGTGGTTGCAATTCTCTAGCTATGGCCACAGATTCAAATAAAACTGCATAATCTCTCTACCACAATGTATGCTATCATGAGTTCCAATAACTATTTCCTCCCTTGCACATTCAGGTTCAGGGATGGGAACAGCTTTCAGCTGTTGTTAGTCTCTTTGTGTTTCAGCATCCCTTGTGAGTTACCTATCCCTTTATCGAAGTAGCACTTCATTAAACTCTTTCCATTTACTGTCTAAGTATACCATTGGTTCCCTGCCTGAACCCTGAGTGACACATGTGACAAATTGTATTTTTAATGATGTAAGCCAACCCACATAGACCTATATTTTGATCTATTTTCTTTCTCTTTCTTTTTTTTTATTTATGGCCTTTCTTTTGCTCTAGCTCTTGCTCTTGCCCTTGTTCTCCTTTACCTATGTCCAGGTAACACATTGAAATAATACACCACAATGTTTTTATTTTGTATAAAATACGTGAAAGAAAAGTAAAGGTTCTTTTTTTTATGTAAAATGTGGAATACAGTGATTAAGATAAGGATTTGGGAATTATCTACCTTAGTGTCTGAATCCTCATTTTTCCATCATGAAGCAAGGTTGCAGGAATTCTAGTGCTGGTCAAGAGGGAATAAATCCACTACAGCCTAGCTCTCCTGCTGACTACAACTCAAACATCTGGACAAAACACAAAAAGCAACTAACTACCCAAGGATTATGAAAAGTTAACAATAACAGGCAGATTGAGTAGGGGAGTCAATGATTAAAGAACAGGGCAAAGTTTCTGGGGTTTTTTTTTTTTTCTTTTATCTCAGCTTTAGCCCAGAGAGAATCCCACTGCAGTCTCCTATCAGGGACAGCCAAAACAGAGAGAGAAACCAGGCCTTTCTGTTGGAAGATAGGGGACCGAGGTCCCTGGAAGCCAGTGTATGGGAGGAAGTACCAATTTATTTTCTTTATGTACTGTCCCAAAGGCAATTACACAGTGGTGGTGATAGCCACAAAGGCACCTAAAACCCTGAGAGAAAATCCATCTTTCTGACCAGAGAAAGAGACTTCTTTGGTCTGAAGAGTGTGGATGGGATTCCTGTATTTTTTTTTTTTTGTCTCTCTTTTCTCTCTCTCCTTTGCCCCAAGAAGACCTCATTCAGACAGAACTGTGGGAGCAGCATGGGTTGCTGAATCTCTGTGAATAATCCCATCTTTCTAGACAGAGGACTGGGAAAAGAAGAACCTGGGATCCAGAGAGTAAGAGGGACATTCCAAAGAGGAATAAGCCAGAGAAGGGGATCTCCCAATATGCTTTGAACTGACACAAGCCCTAAGCTCATCTCCAAGCTATGAACATATAAAACATACAAAAAGTATCAGAGCAAGAGCTTTGATAACTGAACTGACATTGAAACTACCGTCCAGAAGAAGTCAGAGGAAGAGACTAAACTTTTAATCTAAACACAGTGTGACGGATTACCTGCAAAAAACAATGCAACATTCTCTGGATAATTTTAACAAGACCCTGAGTCTTAAAACTAATATTCAAGATGTCCAGGATATAATTTAAAATTATTCAACAACAACAAAAAATAACAGGAAATGTGACTAAATCTGGAGAGAAAGAAAAGTCAACAGATGCCAACCTCAAGAAGATCCAGATGTTGGAATTTTCAGACAAAAACATTAGATCAGCTATTATATTTATGTTCCATGACATAAAGGTGAATACATTAAATAGATGGAAAGATAGAAGTCCTCAGCAGAGAAATAGGATTTTTAAAAGCCAAGTGAAAGATTAGAACTAAAAAATAACATATCTCTATAAAATATCAGAAAAACAAAATAAAAATTTACTGGATGTACTAAGTAGCAAAATGGATATGATAGAGGAAAAAGTTATTGGACCTGAAGATAGGTCAATAGAAATTATCCAGTCTGAAAAATAAATAGAAAAACAATATTTTTTTAATGGGAACAGAAACTCAGGGACCTGTGGGACAATAACAAAGGCCTTATATTTATGTCATCAAAATCCTAAAGGAAGAGGAAAAAAATTTTTGCAGAAAAATTATTTGTAAAACAATGGCCAAAAATATCACAAATTTAGCAAAAGATATAAATTTACATACTTAAAAAATTGGCAAATCTCAAACAGGATTAACTCAAAGAAAAGCTCACTCAGACACATCATAATCAACCTGCTGAAAACCAAATGAAAACCCGAAATCAGCCAGACAAGACAGTATATTACATTAAGGGACACAGAGGCCAGAAGATGGTGGGAAAACATCTTTAGTACACTAAATTAAGGACACGTCAACTAAGAATTTTATATCTAGTGAAAATATCTTTCAAAAAAGATGACATAATGAAGACATTCTCTGTAAAAGAAAAGGTAAATTCTCTAGGCTGAAGAGAGATGATGCAGAGAGAAACTTGGAAATTCAGGATAGAAGGAAGCCCAACAGAAATGGTAAATATCTAGGTATATATAATAAATTACTTTCCCTCTTTTAAGTCTATTAAAGAAATCAATTTCCCAGGAAAGCCTGTCCAAGAAAAAAACTCCACGTCCAGATAACTTCTCTGGTGAATTCTAGCAAATATTTAAGAAAGAAATAATACCAAATTTAAACAATATCACCCAGGAAATCACAGAATAGGTGTTAACACTTCTCAACTTATTTTATAAGAACAGCATTATTATAATACCCAAACTGGACAAAGACATTACAAGACATGAAATTTATAGACTAATATCCCTCAAGAACATAGACTCAAAAATTCATAATAAAATATTAGCAAACCAAATCCAGCAATTAAAAAAAAGAATAATACATTACAACCAAGCAGAATTTATCCCAAGAATGCAAGGCTGATGAAATATTTGAAAATCAATCAATATAATCTACTATGTTAATAAGAAGAAAAATCACATCATTATGTCAATGGGTATGGAAAATATTTGGCAAAATTCAATATCCATTCATGATGAAAACAGTCAGCTGAAAAAAGCCTATTACTAACATCCTCCTCAATAGTAAAAAAAAAAAAATTGTTTTCCTTTTAGGTTGTGAACAAGGCAAGAACGTCCTCACTCAGCATCCCTATGCAACACTGAATTTCTAGTCAATGGAGTAAGGCAAGAAAAAATAGTATAGTTACACAGATTGGAAAGGAAGACATACAATGTTCTTTATTCTGGTCCTACAACTAATAGATGAGTTAGCAAAGCCACAGTATACATGACCATATACAAAGGTCAATTGTGTTTCTATGCACTAGCAATGAAATTTGAAATTTTAAAAAAATCCACTTAAAATAGCACCAAAATAAAATACTTAGGTGTAAATTTAACAAAATACGTACAGAATCTATATGTTGAAGCTACAGAATACTGATGAAAGATATCAAAGAATACATAAATAATTAATAGATATACAATGTATATACCTTGGAAGATTCATATTTTAAGATGTCAATTCTCCTCATATTGTCCTATAGATTCAGCCCATCTCATTCCAAATTCCTGCAGGGTATTTTTGTAAACATTGACAAGCTGATTCTAGCAATTATATGGAAAGTACAAGGAGCTAGAATAATAAAATAAATCCGTTTTGATAATGAACAAAGTGGGAGGATTCCACCATGTGATTTCAAGACTTACTTTAAAGCTGCAACAATCAAAATAATTTGATATTAGTGTTAAGACAGAGAAATTGATCAATGAGACAGAATAAAAAGTCCAGGGATAGACTCACATCAATATGGTCAACTGATTTTTATGTTTTTATATCTTTGTTGAGATATAATTTACCTACCATACAATTCACTGATTGATTTAAAATGTACAAATCAATAGTTTTTAGAATATACACAGAGGTATGTAACTGTCACCACAACCAATTTTAGAATATTTTCATCTCCCAGCAAAAAAAGTATGTACTCTTTAATAGTCTTGCTCCATTTCTTCCCAATCCTCTCAGCATTATGCAACCATTAATCTACTCTCTGTCTCCATATATTTGCCTGTTCTAGACATTTCACATAAATCGAGTTTTATGTCATTTTGTGTGACAGATCTTTCACTTAGCATAGTGTTTTCAAGGTTCATCCATATTGTAGCATGTATCAGTACTTCATTTTTTCCATACCATGTTAATATTCCACTGTATGGATATACCACATTTTATTTGTCCATTTAGCAGGTAATAGACATTTGGATTGCTTCCACTTTTTGACTATTGAATGGATAAATGAATAATGCTGCTATGAACATTCACGTACAAGTGTTTGTTGTTGACATATGTTTTCATTTTTCTTGGGTATATATCTAACTGTGGAATTGCTGAGCCATATGGTAACTCCATGTTTAATATTTGAGAAGTTGTCAGATGGTTTCCTAAAGAAACTGAAACATTTTACATTCCCAAACAGCAGCATTTCTCCACATCCTCACCAATACTTATCTGTCTTTTTATTATAGCTACCCTAGTGGGGTGAAGTGGTATCTCATTGTGATGGTCAATTGATTTTTGACAAAGGTATGAGGGCAATTCAATGAAAAAAATACCACATGTATTTGCATACACACAAATACATATACATACATACACATAGTAAAGCATTTAGCATAGTCTCTGTTAGTACGTGCTGACCGAAAGTAGCTTTAATTATTGTACATAATTTGCCCGAAAATAACTATCGCAAGCCAGAAAAGAGGCAAAGGATAAAAGGATTGAGAACTCAGAGCTAGCTGGCTTGGTAAATGAAGAAGAAAAAGGGAATTAAGAATGTATATGTGCAGGTCATCTGGACCCATTACCCATTTGAGGTGTGGGTATAATGTCCTGTCTGTGTCAGGAACTCATTAAAATAGAAACAAAGGGAAATGAAGCCTCCCCACTTGCTCAGCAGAGATGCTGAGAAGCCAGAAAACAAAATACACTTAAGATTGTGTAAAGTTAAGGGCTCACTATCAGTCAGGTCATCTCAAAATGCCCCGGAGAATCGCTAAGATTTATAAGTATACACTGATGTAATTTCCCTTATTCTTTATAGTCAGCCTTGACTAAAA
The DNA here is from genome assembly GCA_023783475.1 of Daubentonia madagascariensis. Lineage (NCBI taxonomy): Eukaryota > Metazoa > Chordata > Mammalia > Primates > Daubentoniidae > Daubentonia > Daubentonia madagascariensis. Next base: position 25,432,796 of record JAKFHU010002080.1, on the reverse strand, counting down.
TTGGCACGATCAATTTTAATGAAAAATCCTGCAACAATCCAGGACAAGTTGTTAGCTTTAAGCCACTTCTTTTCATGGTCACGAAAAAAAAAAAAAGATGTAGAATCACTCTAAACAATTCATCTGAACATAAACACCACTCATTTTTTTCTGTATATGTGTCAGTCCCAATCACCATCATTTTCACAGAACCTTGCAAATATTTGTATTTTTATGTTTATCATATATCATTTTAATTATTTGTTAAGCTAGTCTATCTCCCTCATATTTGACTTAAGGGTAGCAGCTTTATCATCCATACCTGCAACTCAATCACATAGCACAATGCCTGACAAATAACAATAAATACACATAAAATAATGAACTATGGTGTCTGCTTTAGATACTAAAGTACGGTCCATCTATGATAATAATAAAAATGATAATTTCAATATAAATATTGAGTACTGACCATGAAGTAGATATTCTTCTAAAGATTTTACATAACATTAACTCATTGCATCCTTACAACTACACTATGAGATTGATACTATTACTTCCTTTTTTTCTAGATAAAGAGTACCTGCGAACGTTTAAACAAACAGCCGTTTACTTTTACTTGTTCATACAGAGATAGGGCAGCCTGAGTTTGCATTTCTTTTTTTCTTTCCTTTGGTAAGAGTCAGAATGCTTGAGCTACTATAACAAAATAGCACAGAACGGGTGTCTTACACAACAAACGTTTATTTCTCACAGTTCTGGAGGCTGGGACATCTAAAATGAAGATGCTGGGTGTATTCGGTGCCTGGCAAGGGCCTGTTCCTGGTTCATAGACAGTGGTCTTCTCACTATATCCTCAAAGGAGGGGAAAAGGAGCACTAGTCTCATTGATGAGGGCTCCAGCCTCACAACTTAATCACCTCCCAAGGGACCCTCTTCTTAATAAGATCCCATTGGGGGTTAGGATCTAACATAAAAATTTGGAGGGGACACAAGCATTCAGTCCATAACAATAAGGGAAGGGAAAAAAATTATGGACTTAGTATTCCTCCTGTGATACCACTTTTATTATACTCTTCCTCTCTACTCTGTACCTAAAAGTACTAGCAGACCCATGGTCCTAAGTGAGGCATCCTTTCATCAGGAATTATTTAAGTAAGAGGTGTTTCCAGGACAGCAATCATATTGTTAAGCCATAGTTAATGAATTTGTTGTTAGATTTGTCCAGATTTCAGATATGTGTAGGAGAGTGTCTAAATGAGACTTTAGAAACAAATTAATTGCTTGAATAGATCCCAATCATCTATAGAAATACTAAAAGTATTTATATGGCAATTCCATACACAGCATACAGAAGAGATTCAGTCTTTCTTCTCTCACCATGGGACTTAAGTTAGAGCTGTGGTCTTGCTTCTGGTCCACTTCTCTCATGATAGCATCCTCCTTTTATTGTTTACCTGGTGCAAGAGCTGTTGTACTTCCTGCATTTAAATGTAATCCCAATATTAAAATACTGTATAAGGATATTTTATACTTAACTATTAAAAACTTTTGCTGTACTCATCTCTCAAATGTATATGTTTTTGTGTCTTTTAGACCAGTGGTCCCCAACCTTTTTGACACCAGGGACCGGTTTTGTGGAAGACAGTTTTTCCACAGAGTGGGGGCTGGTGGGGGGGGGGGGTGTTGGGGACCGCAGTTTTATACTTTCCCTTTGTAATTGTACAATCTAACACCAGAAATCCATTGACTTCTAAAAGAAGAAATTTCTGATCTGCTGAGATTTGGGGGTTGTTACTACAACATAAAGCTGTCCTCTCTTGACTAGAATAGAATTTACCTTCAGAAGAAGATCACAAATGATTCAGGAAAAAAATGACTTAGAATCATTCTAAGCAACTTACCTTTATCTTCTACACCACCAGTTCTGATCAGTTCTTCCAAGCAACTGATCTTCAGGATGTCTCTTGAATCTAATAAAACATTTGATAAAATGACACAAAGTATAAGATTTAATTCAACATATTTCAGGAAAAAAGTTGAAACAGATAAAACAGGTGCCAAAATCTTGATAATTTTAAAATCTGGTGATAGCTATTATCTCTACTTTTAAATACATTTGAAAATTTTTATAAAACAAAATTAGAGATGAATCCTCAAAAAGACATGACTGAAGTATAATCGATGGGAAGAAAAGTTGTGATATACTTATTTTGATTGGCATGAAATAATGATACTTATTGTGGTGGATAAAAAAAATATTAAGATAAAATTCTCCAGGGTTATTTTACTACTGTCTGAGACATGTACTATAAGGAATTTATAAATCCTTTGTCTTTTATTGACCTAGATAAAATATACTTCACATCATGTAGCAGTTGATTTTATAATTACTAATTTCATATCTTGATATTGTGTATAGGTAGCTATTCTGGTGACTGGAAAGATGTATTCTCTTTTTAAATGAACGTATTGATACAATATCATAGTCAAAACAGCCCTGGCCTTGGAATAAGAAAGATTGGAATTGTAAACAAATATTTATTAAGACCTCATATGTAACCCATTGAAGATATATCTATGGACAAGACTGGGTACATGCCCTTAAAAAATTAACTTTCCAATGATTTGCTTTCTGTATTTTGCCCCTAACAAATTCTGTGACCTAGGGGAAATAGTTCAATTTCATTGGGGCTCTATCTTTTTCAGTTTGTTGTCTAAAAAATGAGGTTAATCCTGGCTATTTTATAGAATTTTAGAAATTAAATGTGCTATAGAATGAAGCACATAACAGAGAGACCAAACACATCAAAACTATTTTTACTTTCTGATTTACAGATAATTCTTTTGTAAATTTTATTAGCATGAAGACACATTTTGAATCTTACTACTTGTTGAATTGACAAAATGAAATTTCTGGTCCAACAAAGTTTAGGAAAATATTTTTTTTTCAGACACTGCCTAAATTTATAGGACTTTGCCTAAAGTTGATAAACTAGTTGCTATTTCTTAAATTTCTTTAATTAAAAGCTCTAAGTACAGGCATAGTAAACATCAGAAAATTAGAATTTATCTCCATGCTCAGCCATTAATGTCTTGCACTTCTAAGCAGGTAATTAGACTCTTTTGTGACTTTATTCAATTAGAGAGGGGGAACTGTAAGCTTTACGTTAAGGCAATTACCATATTTTCTAGGCTATTTATACTGTATCCTCAAGGGAAAGTTCTCTATTGAAAAATATATGAATGCTTTCTTTTTCATTTGTTTGAAATTGTTGAGAAATTTATTTGGTATTTGAATGTATATAAATGTCTTCTTTAACCACTAATTTCTGTTCGCATGTCCAGAATAATCTTTTCATGTAAACAGTGCCAAAAATATGGATGAACAGTATAATAACAGTTAACCAAAGGTTTCCTTAAATATTGTCAAATATATGAATATTTGGATGTATCCAAATGATTCATTAAAATTTTTAGACCTAGTCTCACTTAATTCATTTCAATTAAATCTCATTTTATATTAAGTAAATTAGCTCTAAGATTTTTCTAGATTACTATGAAAATGGTAATATATTTTGTGCATCAAACCAAGGCAACCTTCTATTTTTTATAAATATTCAAATATTTTTGCTAAGTATATTAACTAGGTTGAAACCTGAGTTGCACTTTTATCATTTTCTATAAACATAGTATAGACAGATGCATATTCCTTATTTAATTCTGTAATTCACTAAGTATAAAATTACAAAGAAATGTATTCTTCAGAGCCTGATCATCACCTTTAGAAACAGAGTTTCAGAAATACTGGTACATTAACAGAAAGACTTGAGATACTCATTGTAGCATTGCTAATAATTGTGAAAATACCAAAACAAGCTAAGTATCCATCAGTAGGTGAGGGGTTATATAACTATTAATATCCATATTATGGAATACAGAAACCTCTTTTCTTTTTCCCAAAGCCTATGTGTATTCATGTATTTTTTGTTTCTGTTTCTTTAAGTTTTATTAAGGTGTAATTTATATATTAAAAATGACACCTATATGATGTATCCATTTTGATGGGTTTGGGCATATGCACACACACGTAATATCATCACCACAATCAAGGTACTAAACATATCCATCACTTCCAAAAATTTCCTTGTGTTCTTTGTGGGTTTTTTGTTTATTTGTTTGTTTGTGCTAAGAACACTTAAGGCCTATTCTCTTAACATTTTGAAGTTCACAGTACTACTTATTAACTATAGGTACTATGTTGTGCAGCAGATCTCCAGAACTTATTCATCATGCATAACTAAAACTTTTTACCTACTGAGCCACAATTCCCTATTTTTCCATTTTCTCAGCCCTTGACAGCCACCATTCTATTCTCTGCTTCTGTGCATTGACCATTTGAGATACCTCGTGTTAAGTGGAATTATGCAGTATTTGTCCTTCTGTTACTGGCTTATTTCAATTAGCATAATGTCCTCTAGGTACATCCATATTGTTGCCAAATGGTATGATATCCTTCTTCTTTAAGGTTAATAATATTTCATTGTATGTATATACAACCTTTTCTTTATCCATTCATCTGTCATTTCTGTATTGTGGCTATTTTGAATAATTCTGCAATTAAAACAAGGGGTGCAGATATCTCTTTGAGATCCTGATTTTAATTCTTTTGGATATATACCAAGAAATGGGATTGCTGGGTCATATAGTTCTATTTCAATTTTTGGGGGAACATCCATTCTACGTAGCTCCACCATTCTACATTGCCACTAACAGTGAACAAGGGTTCCTTTCCTCTACACCCTTGCAAATGCTTGTTATCTCTTGTCATTTTGATAGTAGCCATTCTAATAGGTGTGAGGTGATATCTCATTGCGGTTTTGATCTGCTTTCCCCTGATGATTAGTGATATTGAGCACCTTTTCATTCATATATATATATATATATATATATGGTGGCCATTTATATGTCTTCTTTGAGGAAATGTTATCTATTTTTAACCAACTTTCATAAATTTATTGCTGTAAATCAAACAACCGTTTCTCAACTCTATTCACCACCAAATGATGAGTTTTGTTGTTCTTTATTTTTGGATTTCACAAAAAAATGGATTTTTATTTTATTTTTATTTATTTATTCATTTATGTATTTTATTTCATTTCAGAATATTATGGGGGTACAACACTTTGGATTATATATATATTGCCCATGCACTGCCCGTGTCAGAGCCACACTCGTGGACATCCCCAAAACTGTGCTCCCCGCACCCATTCAGTGAGAGTTTTCCCATCCCCTCCACCCCCTCCCACCTGCCCGCCCCCTGATGAATATTATTGCCATGTGTGACATAAGTATTATCAGTTAGTACCAATTGATGGTGAGTACCAGTGGTGCTTGTTTTTCAAAAAAATGGATTTTTAAACTTTTTTAGAACTTACCCTCTTTATAAGCCTATGTACTACCTGAGATATAAGTTGTTACAACCATTACAAAATATGAGAAGTCTATATGTAATGCTATGAAAACAGTGTCAAGAAACAAATTTTAATGGAAAGAGAGAGTTGCAGAATGACAGATGTATTATTACACAATTTTTCTAAGAAGATAGCTATACATACAGATGTGGATGTGGATGTAAATATATAAAAATAGACTCGAAGGATGCATATCAAACTACTAATCATCCTTACCTCTGATTCAGGCTATAAATGACAGATTGATTAGGAGTGGGATGAGGAGAATAGAACAGGAAGATCAAAGTGCTTTTATATTTTTCTTTATTTATTGTTTTAACTCCTTACAATGAGTAATTATATGATGAAGAAAACAAACAGAATTAAAAAGAAATATGCGCATAACAAACCGAAACTAGAAACAGAAAAGGAGAGAATGCAGTCTAGATTGGGATCAATGGCAGGTCCAGAAATACATTTTATATAGAAAAGGATTAGTGGCTGTAATCTTAATGGAAATGGAAGCCTGATGCTGCTTTTGCATAATAATGCATGAAAGATTAAAAAATAGCCTAGATTTTGTATCAAAAATCAGGAAAACAACTGAAATTAAGGGGAGAACTGGTGTGAGAATATTCCAGAAAAGTATCAAAAATAAGGAAGTAAATGAAGGAAAATAGAGTAAATCAAGAGGACTTGGATGAAGAGCTGTTACCTGAGGACATGCATGGTTGAATGACGGAAGAGTTACTATGGAGCAGTTAGTTCAAATCATCCATTGCTGTGGCTGCACTTCAAACTGAACATATAGATGGGCTGAGAAGGGTGAGGGGGGTTGGGGGAATGTCTGCGTTATTACACACAGCCAACTTTTAGTCTCTGGTCTATTTGTTTACAAGGAATTACAAGTTATAATGTACTGTATTGGGTAAAACTGCAGACCTAGTGACAGATTACCCAGCACTCCTGGAATCTCTCTGAGCTCCCAGCTTTCTGCTTACAAAATGAAGAAAACAAGACTTACCTCACAGTGTTGTTCTGAGTCCCAAAGATACAAGGTATGTGAAAGTGCTTGGGAAGTTACAAATTGCCATATAAAATTTATTATTTAAAAGGAAAATAAAGTACATGAGAAGTCAATATAAAATAGATAGAAATCTGAAAAATATAGGGTCTAAGTGCAACATGAAACCCTATATAAAATTTTGTTTTCTCCTGTAGGCTTGCAAATTAATTTTTTCACAATGTGTGAAACACAAAAACAAACAAAATAGAATAGTTGAAAAACTTTGTGATAATAATTCTATTGGACTTAAATTAGCCCTCTTTTTTATGACTGAAGATTTTCTCTTTTTAATTGGAAAATAGTACTATGCATAGTAAGACCAATCACTGGTGGATCTACCCCCAATAACATGATTATATACCCAGAAATTTTCTTCACAGATGCCCCAATTTTCTTTATTGTAATTCTCATTATATTATCAAAAATTTACTAGCAGTTTTCTTTTTATTTCAGAATATTACAGGGGTAGAAACTCTTTGGTTACATATATTGCCTTTGCACCACCCATGTCAGAGCTACAAGTGTGCCCATCCCCCAGAAAGTATACACTGCACCCATTAGGTGTGAATTTACCAATCCCCTCCTTCTCCCTCCCATCTGCCCGAACCCCAATGAATGTTACTTCCACATGTGCACATAAGTGTTGATTAATTAGTACCAGTTTAATGGTGAGTACATGTGGTGCTTGTTTTTCCATTCTTGTGATACTTCACTTAGAAGAATGGGCTCCAGCTTCATCTGGAATAATACAAGAGGTACTAGTCTAGTTCACCATTGTTTTTTATGCCTGAGTAGTACTCTGTACATTAGTACAACCTCTATGGAAAGTAATATGGAGATACCTCAAAGAACTAAATGTAGAACTACAATTTGATCCAGCAATCCCTCTACTGGGTGTTTACCCAAAGGAAAAAAAAGATATTCTATAATAAAGACATCTGCATGCAAATGTTTATAGCAGCACAATTCACAATTGCAAAGATGTGGAAACTAGAAGTTTTGTGATATTTAATATCATAGTACTTATGATGGTTAATTTTAATTTGAGCTGTCAATTTGACTGGATCAAGTGATACTTAGGTAGCTGGTAAAGCATTATTTCTGTGTGTGTCTGTGAGGGTGTTTCCAGAAGAGAGTAGTGTTCTTAATCAGTGGACAGAGGAAGGAAGATCTGCCCTTACCCAATGTGGGTGGGCACCATCCAATCGGTTGAGGGCCCAGATAGAACAAAAAGGCAGAGGAAAGGTAAATATTCTCTCTCTCTTTCTCTCTCTCTCCCCCTCTTTCCTCTCTTTCTCTCTCTCTCTGCAGGTGGGACACACTTCTTTTGCTGCCCTTGGACATCAGCACTCCAGGTTCTCCAGCCTTCAAACTCCAGGACTTGCATGAGTGGCCCCCAGTTTCTCAGGCCTTCAGACTAAAACTGAGAGTTATATCATTAGCTTTCCTGGTTCCGAAGCCTTCAGATTTTGACTGAGCCATGCTATTGGCTTCCTTGGTTCTCCAGCTTGCAGACAGCCTATTGTAGGACTTCCCAGCCTCCATAATTGTGTGAGATAATTTCCCCAATAAATCCCCTCTCATCTACCCATCTATCTATCTATATCCTGTTGGTTTTGTTTCTCTGGAGAACCCTGACTAATACAGTACTTAACTAACAACAACATAAAAATAAGATCACTTCATTAGAGAGAAAACTAATTTTTCAAAAGGAGAAGCTACTTTTTGAAAAATAATATTGTGTCTTATTTTTGGGACAAGAATGATGTAAAAGATTAAAAGTACACATACCTTCTTTGCCTACACTGATATCCAGAAGAGTTTTTCCTACATTTTCTTCTAGAATTCTTATGGTTTTATGCCTTATTGTTTAATTCTTTTATCCATCTTGAATTAATTTTTGTGAGTTTTGAGAGATATGGATCCGGTTTCATTCTTCTGTATGTGGCTATCCAATTTTCCCAGCACCATTTATTGAATAGGGCTTCTTTTCCCCAGTGTATATTGTTGTCTGTTTTGTCAAATATTAGTTGACTGTGTGTGGATGGTTTTATCTGGGTTCTCTGTTCTACTCCATTGGTCTATGTCTCTATTTTTGTGCCAATACCTTGCTGTTTTGGTTACTATAGCCTTGTAGTATAGTTTGAAGTCTGGTAATGTGATACCTCCAGATTTGTTCTTTTTGCTTAATATTGCTTTGGCTACTCAAGCTCTTTTCTGGTTCCAAATGAGGCACAGAATTTTTTTTTTCTAGATCAGTGAAATATGCCATTGGTATTTTGATGGGAATTATGTTGAATCTGTAAATCACTTTGTGCAGTATGGATGTTTTAATGATGTTGATTCTGCCAATCCATGAGCAAGGAATGTTTATCCATTTGTTTTTGTCCTCTGCAATTTCTTTCATGAGTGTTTTGTAGTTCTCCTTGTGGAGATCTTTTACCTCCTTTGATAAGCATATTCCTAGGCATTTTGTTTTCTTTATAGTTATTGTGAATGGTATTGAGTCCTTGATTTGACTCTTAGCTTGACTGTTATTTGTATATAGAAAGGCTACTAATTTGTGTACATTGATTTTGTAACTTGAAACGTTGCTGAATTTACTTATTACTTCTAGGATTCTTTTGGTAGTGTCTTTAGCGTTTTCTAGATACAAGATTATACAGTCAGCAAACAGGGATAGCATTATTAAACAAAGTAAAAATAAAAGTAACAAAGCCTTCCCATTAAGTATTCAGCTACTTTTTTAAAAAAAACAAAAAGTAGTTCATTGCAGATCATTTTGTCTTGAATTATTTATTGAGAGTTTATTATTCCAGAAACTGTGTTTTCTGACATACTATGGATTATATCATTTAATTGCATAGCACTCTTATGAAATAAATTCTACTTTAAAATTTTTTTTTTGAACTCTGTTATAGAGGGCAATTTGGTAGTGACTGTTGAAATATTTTATGTGGTGTATATCCATCATCTTATAAATCCTACTTCTGGCATTTTATCCTAGAAATATACATACCCATATATGATATGAGGTATGTAAGGGGCTACTCATTGCAGCTTTGTGTGTAATAGCAAATAGTTAGAAACAATCCAAGTGTCCATCAACCAAAAAATGGTAAAATAAGCTATAAGTCTGCTGCAAATATCTAATACCACCTAACAACCTACCCCAAAATGTAATAACTTGAAACGGTAACAATCATTTATGTTTTGTATGAATCTTCCATTTGGGCAGGTCTCAGCAAGAACAGGTCATTGCTGTTTCATGCAACACCAGCTAAAGTCACTCAACTAGGAGCTGGAGTAGCCACTTTCAATTTGACTCATTTAAACACCTGGCAAGTAGGTGTTGCCCATCAACTAGAGGCTTAAATAGGGCTCTGGACCATGGGCCATGGTTCCCCTCCACCTGGATTGCTTGGGCTTCTTTAAAGCATGGTTGCTGAATCCAAGAGCAAGAATCTTGCAAGAAACAGAAAGAAACCAAAACTCCCTTTATGATCTAATCTCCAAAGTCTACAGCATCTCTTCCACCTTAGTCACAAATTCTCCCATATACAATCTGCCACATTTTCTAAGACACAGTGAGTAAAAAATGAGATTTTTTAGATCTGCAAGTTTGGCTTTCTAGCTTTAGTATAAAACAAGGAGAAAAACAATAATATAGATTTGTATTTGCACTTGCATAAGAAGTCTAAAATGTTACATAAGTAGTTATGTTCTAAGTGAAATGGGAAGGAGTGATAAGGGAGAGTGGCAAAAGCAAGATTTTAATTTTATACCTTTTCATAGTTTTGGTTCTTGAATCATTTGATTGTATGGCCAACTCAAAATTTAAAGTATGTGAATGTGTGTGTGTGTGTGTGTGTGTGTGTGTGCGCGCGCGCATCCTGAGACACTTAGAGAACTTAAATAACCTATACATGCTCACCCAGGTAGTAAGTCACTGAATTAGGAATTAAAGCCTGATATATCTAACTTTGAAACCTAAGTTCTCAACCACATTGTTATCCCCTCTCCCTCTATGAAATCAAACCCACTCCGTATATCAAAGCAGCTCTACTGCAATATGACTCCCTGACATGGTGGACTAGGTCTCTCCTTTCCCACAGAGAATGAGCCTTAGCTCCCAGCACATTCCTGATTGTTATACATCTGCCTGATGTCAGCTCTTCTTCAAACTGAATATAACAGATTGCTTTGATAATGTGAATTTTTATTAGTTTAAAAAGAGAAAGAAAAAAAGATACCTAAATAGAAGCACCTTTATGTTTCCAGAGTTTTCAATAGCTAAGTAAGATCTTCTCCTAAGATCATATATAGAGAAACGAGCAATGTGTGCTTTAGCTTTACTATCTCATCTGAGTTGTCTAAAAATCCCATAACCCACAACAAAGTTGTTGATGGAAAAGAAGCTGAACTCTGTAAAATAATTTTAAAGGGGTTTATTCTGAGCCAAATTTGAGGACCATGACCCAGAGCCACACCCAAGAAGCCTTGAGCAAGTGGACTCGCTGTGGTTGGGCTACAGTTTGGTTTTATACATTTTAGGGAGATAGGGGTTACAAGTCAAAAATCAATACATGGAAGGCATACATTGGTTTGGCCTGAAAAGGCGGGCCATCTTGAAGCCGGGGGTCTTACAGGTTATAGGTGGGTTTAAAGACTCCTTGACTTGTAATTGGTTAAAAAGTGAAGCTTTGTCTAAAGGCTTGGGATGTTTTAGACAGGAGACAAGTCACCGGACATATATTTGTTGTGTAAATTTGTTGTGTAAAAGACCTGCAGGTTTGTCTTGCCTAGCCTTAGGCCTGTTAATAAGTTACAAAGGATATCTACAAGAAGGGAGAGGGGCATGGTGAGGCATGTCTGACCTCCTCTGTGGCAGACAATTTTGTTTTAGGATATCCTCTTGGCCAGGAGGGGGTCCATTCAGTCAGCCGGTGGGGGGGAAGATTTTTATCTGATTTTAGTTCACAAAGTTTATTGTCAGTATCACTTATTTTTCAGAAAGAGCAAAAGATAAATCATCTCAATATATTTAGAAACATCAAAATTAAAAAGCAGCCTCATAAGATAAACAAATTGATTACCACAAACACTTAAAATGTTAGGTATTTTCTCCCAAACTTCTATCTCCACCAAATCTCACCCACTGGTGTTCTTGTAGTATAGAGAAAACATGGAGAGAATGATTTACTTTCTGTTTTGGATTGGTCACAGCACCACTAAGGCCTTGTAATCTTAGAAGGTGACACAGACTATGGCAGCAAATAGAATAAAATAGAAGGTGAAGTTAACCCGAATCTTCATTCTAGCCAGCTCTCTGCTCTCCTGAGCACTCCTTAAACCATGATGAGCTCTTTGAAACAGGTTTGTGCAGTGGAAGAGCCTAGTGCAATGATTTGTACTTTGCAGCATTGGGGCAGGCCACATGCTACAGTGTGTGCAGGGGTGGGGGGATTTTTTTGGTTGGGAGGGGAGCACTGAATTTGGAGTCAGAAGACTGGAATTCAAGTCTTTAATTTCACCACTGAGAATAATAACACATACTTCCCATGGTTGACCAGGTTGATGTGAGGCTCAAAAGTACCTTGTAATCTGAATGACAATAAGGCTTTGTTATTAAATTAAGGAAAATAAGTCAAGTAGTTGCTGACTTCATGGAGTTATTTGGCTTGAATCATAACTTTGCCACAGCATGAACGAAGCAAACCGATGCTTCTTTTTCACAAAGGGAAAAAGAGAAAATCCAATTTCCATGGTGATTGCATCTTAGATTGATCAATTTTAGCTTTAGAAACAGCTCTAAAATGGAGTCAAATAAGAGAAAGATGATGATGACTATAAAGCATGTATACACAGGCCTTATTATAATAATTATTATTATTATTGTTTCCTTCAAATAGTCAATTATTGGGACACTGAAAATAAAACAAATAAAAATGAAATAGACAAGCACCCATGTTCTGTTTTGTGTTATTTTGTTAAATTATTTCTTTTCCTCATGTACCTGGGGTCAGCCCTTTTCTGCAAGTCTCTCTTAGATGGCACACTTAGAGAAGGAGCCATCATTGTAGGTAAATAGCTCATTAAGTGGGCAAGATGGAAGTAGTCTTACTAAATAAGTGAAAATGTCCATGTAAGTTTCCTGTTTCCCTGGAAAGTGACCAAGAGACAATAAAAATGTCATAATTAATCCCGAACATCCAAAATACACTAGATGACAACAAAAAAGATGACTTTGAACACTCACTTTTTATGGAAGAGTTGAGCTACCATTTTATTTATTTCCACATGGGGAATAGAGGCCTTTTGGATGATATTGGAATCAAAGTTGGCTTAATCTAATCTTCTAGAAAATAATAAAAGCTGTAAAAACTAAGAAACTGTATATGACAGAGTCTTATTGAATTAATAAAAAAGCTTCTGTATATCTTGGGTGCCACATACTCATAAATCATAGATCAAGTCTTTAAATGGCAAATATATTAATAAATGCACTTTGATAAGGAGAAAAAGTGTTAATCAGGTTAAAAGAAATAGAGTGAGGAATAAGGTAATGTGATTCAATGCTTAGGCACTCAAATTTTCAGAAAATTGCTTTAGGTTTTCCATTAAGAAACAATCAGACATCTATTCTGCTTCACATAATATGTCCTTATCTTTGCTGATATAAATCACTATTTTCAATACAATCTGTTTAACCAAACCCATAAATGACTCACAATTTGTTTATAAACTAATCATAGGAATTTTCAAATTTTTGATGAGCCTACCTCAAAAAGACCCTGCAGTGTCACTGCATGAGCTGCTTCAGGTAGAAACACACAGAATATATGATTTTATTGCCTTAGACTACTTCAGTGAAAATCTGGGGGAGGAAAATGCAGCCAAGCAAACAGGTGAGGTTTAGAAAAAAACATGAAAAGGAATATAAGGGTAAGCAGTAGCTTTGAGAGTCACATTTTGATGGAAATGCCTTTGGAATATGTTGTATTTCTATCTTTTTGCAATAACGTTTTACATGATATATGAGATATTTGTTAAGAATGATGGATCCCAGTAAAACACTGACAACTCTTCTGACAAGACTGCCCTGCATTGCCTGTTGAATTTAGTATATAGTAACCAAACCCATAAAGACAATGTAGGGTTCTACAAAATAAATCCCTTAAAAAGTATTTATAGACATCAAATGTGGGAAATAAGAGAACTGTAGAATTCATTCTTTTGCATATCCATCTTTACTAGGTATATTTTACTAGGTATACACCAATGCCCTCTAAAATTATATCAAATATTCTCTTGTTTTGAAGTTATAGGATCTATTTTCAGAGAGAAGGAATTGCTTATTACGTTGTATCCCTACATATGCAATCTATACTTGGAGACACATTAGACCACATCCATTCCCCTTTAATTTGTATCCCATGTTTAATGATATAATTTCACATTTAAATAAAGCAACACTTTTTGGTATTAAAAAGATCTTAAGATATTTAAAAACAAACATATCCACTTTGAGAAAAAATAACATATTCCCAATTGAAATATGAATGGTAATTTTATTTGGCTAATATAGAGCAGTCATCAACCCCCTGATGCAGGGGTATTTTGCTACCTACACAACTGATTTCCCCTAAAACACTTTGTACTGTGCTGTGCTGTGCTCCAAACGTCTTCAAGCTGTGCTCTTTAAAAGACAAAGACAGAAAATGAGTTTTGTTTGTAAAGTCTTTGTTACTGATATATTATGTTGAATGCCATCATAAAATCCACAAGAATTCAAAAGAAGGTTTTAGAAAGCGTTTTGTTGAAGTTTTCTTAACTAAAGTACTTAAGGAAACCTTCCCAAGCAAATGGATTACTATAAGAAAGAAAATAACATATATTTGAAACAGCATGCCACATTGTGCATGTCAGGACAGCTCAATAGGCTGAATTAATATATGATGGTTTTCTCTTCTTCCTCTTTGTTTAACACCTGCTATGCTGAGTTTGAAATCTGAGTATTTCTAGCTTTCAATGTTAGAACACAGTAAGTTTAAACAGTAAATACAGGCTTCTGAGAGCATGTCTGTGCATCTTGATGCTCTACTCATGTTCTCTGTCAGTGGGAGGCAGAGGAACCCAACCAGCCATAACAAGTGGGAGATTTAAACTACTATCTTGATAAAAATATATATATATTATGTTCATAAAGGGCAAAATTATTTACTGAGGTTGCCATCTGCCAAGTATTGAAATAGTAAATTATAAGTATTCCCTCCAAATATTATAAATTCAAAATGTTTTTGAAAATAACTGTTTAACATTTCCTTATACCTATAAATATATACACTGATGAAACCATAAGAAGACGCTCCTCCCCATTCTAATTTGTTTTGACACATAATTGGCTTCACAACTCTGAATTTTTCAACTAAGTAGTTAATTGTTTAATTTTATAGGCAAACTTGTACATGAGACTTTCTTTTCTTTTCAGAAGTATCTGTCATTTATAACTGAAATATCCATGATTAAATATGAATACAGATATTGAATAGTGTCATGGAAAAAAAATCTGTGACCAGTTTCCATAAATAAGAGTTGACTTACAACTTTGACTTAAACTGTACAAAAGTAATTCATGTAACCAAAACATTTTTACCCCCATAATATTCTGAAATTTAAAAAAAAAGAGTTGAAGTCATGGATAATTCATTAATTGGTGTCAACTACAATCACTATTTTCTTCCAGTGATATCACCAAGTCAAAGAGTCTCTATCCTTAGGATTTCTGTCCCTACCACCTCACTGACACTGTTCTTGTCAAGGTCACCAATTATTAATATTAATGCTTCCAAGTTGCCAAACACAGTGATCACCACTCTGCCTTCATCTCAGTGAACCACTCGCAATGTCCAACAGAGTTAACTACTCCCTCCCAATCTTCTCTAACATCACACCCTGCAGGTTTTCCTTCTCCCTCATTAGCCATTCCTTCCCAGGAGACTTGGATGACTTCTCCTGCTCTATTCAATCATCAAATATTTGCTCAGTCTATTAACTATACCTCCTAAGTGACCCCCCCTACCAATGGTTTGAAATCCTATTTATACAATATTTACTCCCCAACTTGTATCATCAGCTCAGATTCATATATTCTCCTGCCAGTCTAACATCGTGACCTGACTTCTAACAGACATCTCAATATTTACATGGTCAAAGTAGAACTCTTGATTTCCTCCTCTGAAAAATCTTCTCTATCTTACTCCTCCTTAGCAACACCATTCATGGGTACCTGAAGCCAAAATCCAAAGATATAATCTTGAGTTTTTCCTTGGCCCTTGCTCCCTTCATCCATAAACAGTATCTGGTGACTCAAACTGCAAATTCTCTCACAAATCCACCCATTTCTCTATATCACCACTGTTTGAACCCTCCTTCAGGACACCATCATATTTATCTTGGACCACTGTAATATTCTCCTTCTTCTTCTATCCTCTGTACACCATGCCAAATAACAGCTAGGGTGACCTGTGTTCAGTAAATTAGATCAGGTTATTCCCTTGCTTAAAAAATAATATTAATAATAATTCAATGCTTCCTTACTTTGGATTAACAGGGTACATGTGAACTAGCTTCTGGCTGTTTCTCTAAACTCATCTCATATAATGTCCCTTTTTGCTATATTCCAACCACTATGGCCTTCTGTTACTATACTGTGCTGAGCTCTTTCCAACTACAAATGTTTATACTTGCTATTCCCTTGGTCTAGAAAGGTCTTTGCCCAGATCTTTGCAGACATCTTATTCTTCTCATGCAGACCTTGGATTAAATGTCCCTTCCTCAAAGAACTTTTCCATGGACACCAAATTTAAAATAGACTTCTCCTCCCACTCCACACCAAACGTTCAATATGACATCATCACATTTTACATCTGTCACTAAAGAATACTTACATTTATTTATTGTTTGTGTTCCTCTGCTCAAAGACAAGTTTCAAACAATCAGGATCTTTGCCTGTTGAGCTCATTGCCAAGTACCAGCTTCTGGAATAGGGCTTGGAACATAACATGTGCTCAATAAATGCTATTAAATATTACACATGTTATAATGATTGGAGTATCCCCAAAGAAGCTTCAATTGGGAAAGGATATGGTCACCACTGGAAGCTGTTTCTGTATATGAAATGACCTTTGACTTTGCTAATTTACTTTACCTGGTTTCAGTCTTGCCTTTGTCTATCACTTAGTAGCTATGCTTGGGACCTTAAGTAAATGTTTATTGTCTCTAAATGTATTTCTTTAGATTAAAAGGAGATGTATATTTACATTAGTTTATTTAATAAATAAATAGTTTTTGCACACCTACTGTATACCAGACACTGTCCTAGGCACTCAGGATACATCAGTAAACGATACAGACAAAATTCTCTGCCTTCGTGGATTTATATTCTATTGGGAGGACTAAGACCATAATCAAGAAAAATAAGCAACGTATATAGTGTGTAGATGGTGGTAGATGTTAAACATAAAAAGAAAAACAGGAGTGTAGGGATCCCAAGATTTGGTGGAAAAGGAGGTGTAATTTTAGCTAGGGTGGATAATGAAAGTGGCATTTGTGTGAAGACATCAATGAGGTGAAGGAGTGACCTGTCCAGATGGCTCAGGGCAATGCAACTCTGGCAGAAGTAGCAAGTACAAAGAGCATGCCCTGTGAGCTGGAGGATAAAGAGGCCAGTGTGGTAAGAGAGGCGTGAGTGAGGGGGAGAAGGGTAGGAAACAAGATCAGAGAGGCAGTAAGGGGAGCAGATCACAGGGAGTGTTGCAGGAAGAACACTGGCACTTACACCAGTGAGATGGGGCAGCAATGGAGGATTTCAGCTGGAGGGAGGCCGTGATCTGACTTCTCCTTTAACATCTCTGTGGCCACTGTCCTGAGAATAGACAGTAGGAAAGCAAGGGTAAAAACAAGGAGATCAGTTAGGGGGTTCTGCCTTATAGGTTCATTGTAAATGTTTTTAAAAGGTAATATGTATACCTAGCTCTTGACAGGCCCCTTCCCCTGCCCCTGTGGATGGGTTAGACAGCATCAGAGTGATGGCACGTGCATCTAATGGTGAAACACTCCCCAATCCAATAATGAGCCACAGGATACTTTTATTAAAAGAAAAAAGAAAAGGAAAAAAGGAAAAGGAGAGAGAAGAGAGAAGAGGAAAAAGGAGAGGAAAGAGATTGATTCAATACCCTAATATTATAGGCCCAGGTGGAAAGCCCAAATGCACATTTCCACAATGGTAAAGGAATTTCGAATGTTTTTCCAGAGAAGTAATTTATATCATCTTTTTAAACTATGTAGACATGCACAGAAAACATTGTCACATCTAACATATGTACTTAAAATAATACTACAAGATAGATTTTTACACTGCAAACACTGCTCAATTGTATTCTTTATCTGAACAATATTATCACAACTTTTACAGATATTATGTATATATATAAATATAGTTTTCCATTAGATAAACCTAGATTTTTGCTAGTTTCTGCAAATGAGAAGAGCACAACCTTTTAATCAGAATAAACTCTCTTTCTTAGAAAAGGTATTGAAGTAAGATTGTATAGAGATCACTAAGCTTTACTTTTTATTTATCAGCTTGGCACTGATATGTCCATTTTAGGCAATAAGGGGAACATTGATAAAGGGAGAAGGAGGTCATTCTTTGTAAGCCAGTTATCTTGAAAGCATTTAAGGCAAGGGAAACAGAAACAAATATGAAAGAACAAAAAGCAAAAATAATGAAACATAATGAGAAAAGGCTTATATACATTAATTATTCATTTAAAAACCCAGTATAATGCCATAAAAGTAAGCTCCTATAATTGAATATGCACCTAATAGATAAATTTTGGTGATCTGTTTTTAATTGTATATAGTCATATTTTCCAGAGTATTTTTTATACAGAAAGCTTCTGTAACCAAAAAAGACTATTCCATACTAACTTTGTAAAAAATTAAGTGGAAAGATTCTAAAACACATTTTTAGAGTCAAGGATGCTGAAAGTCATGTTTCCTCTCAATGGACACCTGATGTTGAGTAAGCACAATGACATATTGTAATCAGGTTGCCAATTTCACTATTGTCTATTAGTATATTATACCCAGATGAAATAAAACATGCCCTGAAAATAAGTTTAGTGTTATTGACGACGTTAGGGAAATAGAATAAAAACAAAAATCTTCTCCCAACCCAAAAATCATCTCCACAAAGGTAGTAGAGAAATAAAACACTTGAGTAAGCATTAAAACAGAATGTAATGCACCATAGGCAATCCATTAAGAGATAACAAAGACAGAGAGATATCTCTTCTTATAGCCAAGCAGATGCAATCTATTATATACATGTTCTCAAAAGAAACAATATTAGTCCTCCAGTAAGAGGCCTTGACAGCACTATTTATTACACATAGTTTATCTTAAATTCACCTGATAATTGAGGTGACCATCTGTGTTAGTTAATTGGCTTTATAGAAAGGAAAGATAATTTTCTCATATCTTTATGAAAGCAGGTAGTTTACAACTTGGAGCCAGGAGTCAGCTAAAGTTAGGCTCTTACCCTCCAGAAACAAGGATATAGGGGTGCTATCTTTTTAGATGTTTACATTCAAAAGACATAATTACCAAGTTGTTGAAAAACACATCCCTGGGTCTTAAAACTGACAAACAGCCTATTTAGTTTTCAAAGTGAATTCATACATATTTTTAAAAGAGGAGAAAGTACTTAAAATTTCTAAAGTAAATGCTATCTGGAAACATAGGCTCAACTAGATAAAATAGGGAATATTTTAGAAGCAATGATTCAGTGGAATGTCAGACTAGTATATTTTCCCTAACTGTAAAGCTGGTTAATCTTAATGAATTGTTTTCTACTTCTAGTTCAAAGCTCTTCCTTTAATAGCAAAAAGATAAAACTCTGTTTATTTAAAATTTGTAAACACACATCTCTCTGTCTTTCCTTTTCTGCCCATAAAATTTACGCCAATTCAGAGACCTCACCTTTTAGACCATCTTTCTGATTCTTTAAAATGTAAATTTAAAACCAAACACTTTGCAAAAACACTGTTTATTGTTTTCTCATTTGGACTTTAGCATTATAACTGGAAAAGAAGAAAAAGCTGCAAATCAAGAAAAAATAATATTGGATCAAGATCATAATTTGGTGCTTGGTTGTAAATGCCAATTGAAATCTTCTTGTCATTATGCCTGGTTGAAATGGAATGCAATCAGTGATGGGAAAAAGTCTTACCCACATTCCCATTTTCTGACCCCATTTTTCACGCCACAGTTTTGAGGTACCAGACTGTTCATCTTCGTCTGTTCGTTTCTCAGGTACTCGTGATGCCGCTGGACAGCAGTCTCTCTCTGCCTCCATCCTCTGCTTTAGTTTTCTCACTTCTCTTTCATTGCTTTCTCTCTTCAGTCTCAATTTGAACTGAAACTAAACCCACTAGGCACTCACAGTTAATTAGAAAGTGATAAGAAGCTATTAGGCTCAAAAAAAAAAAGTCTAAATGGTATTTTAAGGCAGTGATGAGGAGATGTATGGGAATGTAACACTTTGGTCCAGCTTTTCCCTGTGAATTTAATCATTTCAATGTCCTTACTTAACCTCTGCTGTTCTCTCAAGTAGATTAGCCTCTATTATCTGGTTCAGGAGCCAAGAGGGAGAGTGAGTAAGGAGAGAAAGGGAAGTGAATGCAGCAGTGCAGCAGAGAGTGAAATCACTGATTATTTCTCCCATCTCTATAAAGCTGCTTGCTGATGGATCATCCGAACACAGCCTAAAAGAACGGGAGCATTGGGCTCAATATTTACATTGTGTATTACTGAAATCCCACCTTGTTTATAAGAAAGATTTCAGGTGGATCATGGACTTTAATTAGCTAATATTGCTTCTTATGATAATTAATTTTTTAGGCTCCAAGTATGTCTGTACTATCCTTAAAGATCGGGTTTCAAATTAAGGTGGATGTGGCAAACTGGTTGCATATGGCTATTGCACAATTTTTCTCTGGCAGACGCAAAGTTTTACAAAAGTTGAATCAAAATCCCTTCAGCCAGTGCACAGAAACATGCTCTTTCCAGCCCGCACCCCATCCTATTGCTTTGTACTCAACCTGATTTACAGATTAGTTTACCTTTCTGGCTTATAGATAATTCAGATAGAAACCTCATCGTTTTTCAATATGATTGGATGAGCCAAGAAAGGGAGTTTGAAGCTATGATGACATTTCTATTTGGTCAATACGAATGTACTTGAACAGGCATTAGAAATTCTCAGGTTTTCATGTCCTATATACTCCACCTTGGTTTACCAGATAGTCAAAAAGCTAATGCTTTGTGTTTCTAAATCAGCTCCATTTTAATTTGTTTAACTTCTCTTGTTTTCTACCCAGGAAGGTGGCAAACTATCATCTTTTCTCTGTCTTCAAAATAAGGGGTAATTATTAAAGATATTACCTGAGATTAAAATGTATACAGTCATCCTTCAGAAATCATGAGGGATTATTTCCAGGACCTCCCTTGAAAACCAAAATTCTTAATGTGCAAGTCTTTGATATAAAATGTGCACATAACCTATGCAAATCCTCCTGTCTACTTTAAATCATCTCTAGGTTACTTATAATACCTAATATAATGTAAATTCTATGTAAATAATTGTTATGCTGTATGGTGTAAGGAATAATAACAAGAAAAAAAAGTCTGTACGTGTTCAGTACAGAGGCAATTATTTTTTCCCCAAATATTTCCAATCCACAGTTGGTTCAATCCACAGATGACCCACAGATAGAGAGGGCTCACTGTATTTAAGAACTGGATGAACAATATATAATTTTTTGATCTATTAATCAAATAGTTCAATTTGTATCTTGCATGGCCATCTTTGTAATATATTTTAGCAATCAAACTATATACCTCTCAAGATGGCCAAATAGAAATCCCCAGTGATCTTCTGTCCACCCAAATACCAAAAACAACAACTATCCACACAAACAAGCACCTTCAGAAAAACTAAAAGATCAGGTGAGCAATCATACTACACGGTTTTAAAATTATATCAATGAAACAGGCACTGAAAAGGACAGAAAAAACAATCTTGTATTGCCTATGCCAGCCCTTCCCCAACTCCCAGCAGTGCTGCACCAGCACCACCAGTGGAGAGAGAATCTGTGTGCCCAGGGAAGAGAGTGAAGTGATTCTGGGTAACTATGCATTGACACCTAGGGCTGCCCTGGTACAGGGGAACACAGCACAAGGCAGAATTCTGCTGGTGCCCATGGAGGAAGCATTTAGACCAGCCCAGCCAGTGGGAAGTCCTCTACCCTTAAACTAATTCTGGGAATTCTGGCTAGCCCCGCCACTGACTGACAAAAAGCACGCTGGGGCCTGGACTAAATTCATAAGGCAGTTAGGCCACAAAGGCTGCAATCCTTGGCCAATTCCTGCAGCTGTGCTGGCTCAGAGACAGTAGACTTTAAGTGTACATGACCCAGTGAGACCCAAGCAGTGGTGGCCAAGCCAGTGCCTGTGCTGTCCTTCCCCCAACCACAGACAGTGCAGCTCAGGGATAGTCTTCTTCCACTTGAGGAAAGGAAAGGGAAGAATTCAGAGGACTTTGTTTGGCAACTTGGGTACCAGTTCATCCATAGTAAAATAAAGTACCAAGCAGACTGCTAAAGCCCCTGAGTCCAGGCATTAGTTCCTGGAAGGCATTTCTGGACCCACCCTGGGTCAGAAGGAAACACAGTACCCTGAAGGGAAGGACCCAGTCCTGGCAGCACTCACCACCTGCTAACTAAAGAGCCCTTGGACTTTGAGTAAACATCAGAGGTAGCCAGGGAACAGTCAACACTGGCTTTGGGTGAGACTGGGCTGGCTACAGGTATGACACGGTGCTGGTGGTCACAAGGGAGTGCCCACACCACTCCTCCCCCAACTTCAGCAGCCCAGCACAGAAAGTGAGGGAAGAGAGTGAGAGACTTTGCCAGGTAATCCAGGGAATTCTCCCGTATCTTACCAAGGCGATACCACCAGGAGTCTGTGAAAGTCACACCATTACTGGGCTAGGGCACATCCAGTGCCGATATGACTACAGTGACTACAGACTTAGATCACAACACTCAATTTCCCTTGAATATCTGCAAAGCCTTCTCAAGAAGGACAGGTTCAAACAAGCCCTGATGGTGAAGATTAAAATAAATACCTAACTCTTCAATGCCCAGGCATTGACAAACATCCACAAGTATCAAGAACATCCAGGAAAACATGACCTCACCAAATGAACTAAATAAGGTACCAGTGACCAATCCCAGAGTGATGGAGATATGTGATCTTTCAGAAAAGAATTCAAAATAGCTGTCCTGAAGAAGCTCAGTGAACTTCAAGACAACACAGAGAAGGAATTCAGAAGCCTAACAGAGAAATTTAACGAAGCAAATGAAAGAACAGTTAAAAAATCAAGCAGAAATTCTGGAGCTGAAGAATTCAATTGACAAACTGAGAAATGCATCAGAGTCTCTAAACAGCAGAATTGGTCAAGCAGAAGAGAGAATTAGTGAGCTTGAAGACAGGCTATTTGAAAATACACAGTCAGAACAACAACAACAAAAGAATAAAAAAGAATGACACATGCCTATAATATCTAGTAAGTAGCCTCAAGAGGACAAATCTAAGCAGTTATTGCCCATAAAGAGGAGATTTAAAAAAAAGAGATGGGGTAGAAAGTCTATATAAAGAAATAATAACAGAGAGCTTTCCAGAGACAGTACAATCAATATCAATATTGAGGGACAAGAATGTCATAGAACACCAAGCAGATTTAAGCCAAACAAGACTACCTCAAGGCATTTAATAACCAAGCTCTCAAAAGTCATGGATAAAGAAAAGGTCCTCAGGGAAGCAAGATATTCAAAGTGCGGAAGGAAAAACATATTAACCCTAGAATATTATGTCTTGCAAAAATATCCTTCAAGCATGAAGGAGAAATAAAGACTTTCACAGAAAAACAAAGCTGAGGGATTTCATCCATACCATGACTGCCCTACAAGAAATGCTAAAAGGACTTATTCAATCTGAAAGAAAAGGACATTAATGAACAGTAAGAAATCATGTGAAGGTATACAGCTAATGGGTAACAGTAAGTACACAAATACAGAATACTCTATTGCTATAATTGTGGTGCATAAACCACTTATATCTTCAGTAGGAAGACTAAAAGATAAACCTATTAAAAATAAGTAAAATAACTTTTTGATAGGTAGTATAAAAATATATGAATGGAAAAAACAAAAAGTCAAAAAGCAGGAGAAGATGGAGCTAAAGCATAGAATTTGTGTTAGATTTCTCTAACAGAATTTCTCTAATAGAATTTGTGTTAAACCACAAAATAACTAGAAATCAAATAATAACATGGCAGTAGAAAGTCTTTACCTATCAATAAAACATTGAATGTGAATGGACTAAATTCTCCAGTCAAAAGACATATTAATAGAATGATTGAATGGATAAAAGACAAAAGCCAACTATATGTTGTCTGCAAGAAACACACTTCACCTATAAAAACACACATAGACTGAAAATAAAGGGATGGAAAAGGATATTCCATGCAAATGGAAACCAAAAAAGAGCAGGAGTAGCTATACTTCTAACAAATACAATAGATTTCAAGACAAATATTGTAAAAAGAGACAAAGAAGGTCATAATGACAAAGGAGTCAATTCAGCAAGAGGATATAACATTTTAAGTATATATGCACCCAACACTGCAGCACCCAGACATATAAAGCAAATATTATCAGAGCTAAAGAGAGAGATAGACACCAATACAATAATCACTGGAGACATCAACACTCCACTTTCAGCATTGGACAGATCATCCAGACAGAAAATCAACAGAGAAACATTGAATTTAACCTGCACTATAGACCAAATAGACCTAATAGATATTTACAGAATGTTTCATCAAACAGCTACAGAATACACGTTCTTCTCCTGAGGTCATGGATCATTCTCAAGGATAGACCATATGTTAGGCCACAAAATAAGTCTTTAAAAATTCAAAAAAATTGAAATCACACCGAGTATTTTCTCTGACCACAGTAGAATAAAACTAGAAATCAATAACAAGAGGAACATTGCAAAATATGTAAACACATGTAAATTAAACAATGTGCTCCTGAATGACCAGTGGGTCAATGAAGAGATTAAGAATGAAATTAAAAATTTTCTTGAAACAAATGAAAATGAAAACACAACATATCAAAACCTATGGGATACAGAAAAAGCAGTAATAAGAGAAATGTTTATAGCAATAAGTATCTACACCAAAAAAGTAGAAAAGCTTCAAATAAACAAGCTAATGATGCATCTGAAAGAACTAGAAAAACAGTCAATCAAACCCCAAGTTAGTAAAAGATAAGAAATAATAAATATCAAAGCACAAATAAATGAAGTTGAAACCAAAAAAATTCAAAAGATCAATGAAATGAAAAGTTGGTTGTTTGAAATGATAAACAAAAATTGACACTCCTTTAGGCAGACTAAGAAAAAAAGACAGAAGACCTAAATAAATAAAATCAGAGATGAAAAAGGAGACACTACAACTGATACTGCAGAAACCCAAAGTATTCTTAGAGACTACTATGAGCAACTATACACCAATAAATTGGAAAACCTAGAAGAAATTAATAAATTCCTAGACAGATACAACCTACCAAGATTGTACCAGGAAGAAATCCAAAAGCTGAATAAACCAATAACAAGTAACAAGATTGAAGTAGTAATAAAAAGTCTCCCATCAAAGAAAAGCCCCTGACCTAATGGCATCACTGCTGAATGCTACCAAGCACTCAAAGAAGAATTAATACCAATCCTACTTAAAGTATTCCAAAAAATTGAGGAGGAGGGAATACTCCCAAACTCATTCTACAAGGCCAGTATCACCCTGATACCAAAACCAAAGACACAGCAAAAAAAAAAAAAAGAAAACCATAGGCCAATTTCTCTGATGAACATAGATGAAAAAATTCTCAACAAAATATTAGCAAACCAAGTTCAACAACACAGTAAAAAAATTATTCATCAAGATCAAATGGGAAGGATGGTTCAACATATGCAAATCAATCAATGTGATATATATTATCAACATAATGAAGGACAAAAACCATATAATCATTTCAATTGATGCTGGAAAAGCATTTGATAAAATTCAACATCCCTTCATGATAAAAACTCTCAAAAAACTGGGTATACAAGGAACTTACCTTAACATGATAAAAGCCATATATGATAGACCCACAGCGAGTATCATACTGAGTGGGTAAAAACTGAAAGCCTTTCCTCTAAGATCGGGAACAAGACAAGGATGCCCACTTTAACCACTGGTATTAAACATAGTAATGGAAGTTCTAGCCAGAGGGGTCAAACAAGAGAAAGAAACAAAGGGCATCCAAATTGGAAAGGAAGAAGTCAAATTATCCTTGTTTACAGACGATAAGATCTTATATCTAGAGAAACCTAAAGATTCTACAAAAAAAAAAAACTATTAGAACTGATAAGAAAATTTAATAAAGCTGCAGGATAAAAAGTTAATACACAATAGCATTTCTGTCTGCCAGCAGTAAACAATCTGAAAAGGAAACCGAGAAAGTAATTCTGTTTATAATAGCTACAAATAAGACAAAATACCTAGGAATAAATGTAAACAAAGAAGTGAATGATCTCTATAATGAAAACTATAAAACATTAAAATTTATGTTTGTAAATGTGATTTCAATATACATTAATGTTTCTTTGAAGCTGAAAAACTAGTTGTATAGTTGTTTAACAACAAAAAAAAAATCAATGGTGTCAGAAGAAATTTTAGCTATTTCTTCACTAACAATTTAAACATGCAGAGAACAAGCAACATAAAATGACCTAGGTTGGGTTTTGTTTATAAATCTTCTGTTGCAATCTTTTCTTTTTCCTGTATGTTGTTTTATCCCTATCCCTTGGATTATCATTGGTTAGATTCATATTTTACAAGTAGTCTACTAAAAATGTCTGTATTTTGTCTCCAATTCTATCATCTGCTGAGCAAACCCACACAAAAATGTTCCTATCTGGAAAATATGTATTTTGGAACTTTTCAAATCATACGGTAATTCTTCTCAATCAACAAAGTTTATGTTGTTTTTTATAACATTAAGTAATATCAATTCTTAATTTATTGAAAAATATTTTCGTAATCACATCTATTATTTTCTTAATTATTCAGCTGTTTTTCATACCCAAACTAATGTTCCCATAATCATGCTCATAAGGTTGCTTGGCTGATCTGTTGATGTTAAACGTCGCATCACTAAAACCTGAATCACGCATTCAACTGCCACGGGGCATTATTTTTCTCATTTACATATATTAATAGTTTCTGTTCTGTGGCACTGATTATAGATTTTAAAAATCAAATTATAATTATGAATATTTGATATTATTGTTTAATATGCATTTCTCTTTTTTCATGTTTACCTGAAATACATGAAAAACTGCTACTCTTAGATACATTTTTTTCTATCTCCAAAGAGTTTGAAATGTAGACAAAATAGAGAATCCTTTGAAACAGAATGAAGTAACCAGATCCTAGTCATTTCTTTTGTCATTTGAAATATTTATATAATATTTATTTCTAAAACTTCCTACCTTTTGGGAAGTTAAAATTTCTTACTTGAAATCAATAATCTTCAAAAAGAGAGTAATTTAATAGTCAAATTGCATAGTCATATACTTGGATTTGCAAAATCTATAATCAGATTAATTGATTTTTTGGAGATTTTTTTGTCTTTTAGTTTTGGTGAAGTTTTTCAGTTATATTTGATGTTTCTGAGATATATATTACTGAAACTAAACATTTCTCTTTTTTCCTGACATTCCATATTTTTCTCCAAAAACTTTTTGTCTGATGCAAATAATTTTTTAAATTTTCTTTTCTAATATCTTTCCATTTTCTATTGTTGATTCTGATAATGGTACTTTTTATTATTTTATTACATTCTTTTTGGAACTCTCAAAATTTATAGTATTTAAAATAACATGTGGGAACATGTCACTAAATTTTAACAGCAGTTAGTATTTGTACTAATAAAAGTGTCATTAAATAAAATTCAATAATACAATTAGTGGACCATTACATATTACTTACTAATTTATAGCAATAAAATATCTTTCTTGTGAATTATTAACAGTAGATAACTATTAGGTATTTATAGTATTTCAAGAGTGTCACTTATGATATTAATAATCAACATTTAGAAACTGATTGGAATAGCTCGTTAGTTGTTTGCAATACCATATCTAAAGACAAAATCTTTGGCAAACATTTCCATTTTTCAGTATTTTAATACTTTATAAATCATATTTTCATATACTATTTAAGTTTTTTTAGTATTCTGGATATTTATAATTTTCCTAATTTTACAAATATTGACCATTTGTCCAACAAATGTTTATTTTACACCTGCCATATGCCAGCTCACCAGTCTAGGTGATACATTCTAGATGTTCTAGGTGATTATATTTAGGCCATAAATTTGAAATTTTTTTATTTAATATAAAATAATTTGACTTGAAAAAATCATTTAGAGCATCAAAATTACATAATTTGAATTTTATCACTTTGGACTTTTTCTATTTATATTTCTATAAAATTGCAAGCCCAAGAGAACAAGATCACTTTCTGTCCATTTTTAAATATTTCACATCCTGTCTGACATAATGTCAAAAAATCATGTGAATAGTTCACCCATCTTCTTTCTCTTTGCTGGGCATCTGAATCATTTCCAGATTCTTGCCACTGTAAAATGTGTGACTATGAACATTCTCGCACAGATTTCCTATTGTATATTTGCAAAGTTTTCTCTTGAATATATGCCTATAAATTTTTTTGTGTCATAGGGTATGTAAGTATTCAACTTTAAGGGATAATACCAAACCATTTGCAAAATTTGTTGCACCATTTATATCTCACACCAAGAAGATATAAGAAAGCTGGTGAACATACTTTTCTTGATATTGTCAAGAAAATCTTTTGACATTGCTTTTAACTTTGCCAATCAAATGAATGCAAAAATTAATCTCCATGTAATCTTGCTTTGCATTTCTCTGATCACTATGGATTTGAACAGGTTTTCATATATTTATTGGCTATATGTGTTTTCTCTTCCATGAGATGTTTTTACATATATTTTGCTCCTTCTTCTATTGGGTTGTTTGTGCTTGGTGTATTGATTCATAGAATTTCTTCAGATACTCTTGATACCAACAATGGTTGGTTGTGTGTAACAAGAATATCCTTTTCTGGTTTAAATAATCTTTTCACTTACACAAATTATCTCCTGATGAACAAATGTTCTTGCTTTTAACATTGTAACATTTATCAATATTTTCTGTAAGCAGTATTTTTTATATTTGTTTTGCATTTTCTTTAAGAAAATTTTTCCTATTCCAGATCTAAGAAACATTTACCTGTATTTTTATGCTTTGTTTTGGAAATTTAATCCATATAAAATTGATTTTTGTATGTGATTTGAGGTAGGAGTCCAATTTGATCTTTCAAAATATAAACAATCATTTCTCCACTCCATGTATTGATAAGTTCTACTTTCTCCTATGATCTAAAATGCTACTTCTGTCATATAGTAACATTTTATAAATGCATGAATGTATTCCATTTAACTAATTCTATTCCATTTTCAATTTTTTTTAAATCTCTGGATCAGTACCATGGTATTTTCATCACTGCAATTTAATAAATGCTGAGAATTCGTAGGATAATTCCTTGCTCCCTGTAGTACTTTAGAAATATCCCAGCTATTCTTGGCTATTTACTTTTCCATACAAATTTTAGAATCATCTTATGAGGTTTCTTGTAAAACCCTGTAATTAGGTTTGCATTAATTTTTTTCATAACCCTTTAATTGGGATTGTATTGAGTCCATAGATCAATTGGGGAGATAGACAATTTTACAGCATTAATTCTTTTTATTTATGATCATGACATAAATTGTCACTCATTGAGGCATCCTTTACTGATGATTTACTGACACATCCTGATACTTTTCTGTCACCTTTATTTCTAGATACTTAATATTATTTATTAATATCATAAATGGTGACACAGAGAAGACATGCTTTCTTGTGGTTTGCTTTTGGTATTTAGAAATGCAACAGATTTTGTATTAGGTTGAACTATAACATATTCAATTTTTATATATCAAAATGCTCAAATAATGGCAAATTTAATATGATTTGCCTCAATATATTAATCTTATAATCAGTCACTTTGATAAAGATCCTTATTATTTCTAATAATTTGTTTGGAGAGTCTTTAAGGTTTTCTATGTAAATGAATATGGCATATATAGCTATATATTCTCCTTCCCCAACCATCTATTTGCAAATTTTTTCATGTTCTTCCACTATAATATATGAGTTATGTTTTTTATATATATATAATATATATATTCACATAGTTATATATACAGTTGATTATATAATGGTTGATTATGTAATTCATTGCATCATTCTATATTTTCAAAATAACTCTTCCATTGTTTCCCAATTAGAAT
This sequence comes from Daubentonia madagascariensis, assembly GCA_023783475.1. NCBI lineage: Eukaryota > Metazoa > Chordata > Mammalia > Primates > Daubentoniidae > Daubentonia > Daubentonia madagascariensis. Next base: position 25,402,644 of record JAKFHU010002080.1, on the reverse strand, counting down.
AATAATTGTACTTTTGAAAAATACAAGCAATTTGTTAGGTAAACAAAGTTATCTTCTAATCTTAATTTCCTAATAATTATTATTGTGAATTGGGGTTGAATTTTTACCAATTTTTTCCTGCATCAATTAATATGATCATTTTATTTTCCTTTTATATATTAACATGTTGAATTATATTTATAAATTCCTTAAAATTAAACCATTCCTTTAGATATAAAATATACCTGACATGATTGGAACATATCTTTTTTTTTATACACATTAAATGATGTTAATATTTTCTTTGTGGTTATTGCTTGTATATGTGTGATTGAACTATGTATGTGATTTTTTTTCCCATAATGACTTTGATTTTTGTGTATTAATTACAGAATAAGGTGGAGGATTTTCCTACTTTTCCTGTTGCCTAGAAAATTTGATAGAAATTGGGATGAAGTGTTGATTGAACCAGCATAATTCAGATATCTGGGGGCAGTTAGTAATAAAGGAAAAAGGATGGGAAGGTTACCGTGACTGGCAAGGCTCTGCAAGACAGACAGCAGGTATAGAACCTGAGGCTACTTCCCCAGGAGCAAGAGGAGTGGAGTGTTCCTCCAACGTCCCAGCTTTCTGTGTGCTGCCTAGGGACCTGGTTTCTGTTTTCATTCACCTGGAGCACTTCTCCTTAGAGTTTGGTGGGGGCAGCTAAAATCAAAGGAAAAGGAGCAGGTAACATGATATACCTAGCATGGTTCAGTGAGATTGGGAGAGGCACAGAACACAAGGCTTGTACACAAGAAATGAGGGAGAGTAGCGGAGCATGCTTCCAATGTTCTGGCCCATGGCACACATAACTCCAGAGATGAAACATCCAATCAAAAGGACTGAGAGGATCCCAGAATCTCTAGATGGGAAGGTTGGTGAAGGTCTTTCCCTGCCAAAGCCAGCCTGTAAATATTGAGAGAGGTGGATGTATTTTCAAATGTCCAGACACCAATGTAAAACTACAAAGAACACAAAGAATCAGGGAAACTACAGAATCAAAAGAACAAATAATAAGAATAAATCTCTAACAATGACCCTAAAGAAATGGATATTTATGAGTTGTCTGATAAATAATTCAAAATAATTATTTTAAGGAAGCTTAGTGAGTTATAAAGGGATACAGATAGTAAACAAAATCAGAAAAATAATACATGAACAAAAGTTGAATATCAACAAAGATATGGAAACTACAAAAAAGAACCAAGATAAATTCTGGAGCTGAAGAATACAATAATTGAACTGAGAATTTCACTAGAAGTCTTCAATTGCAGACTTGATCAAGCAGAAGAAAGAATCAGTAAACTTTAAGACAAGTAATATGTTAATAAAATTATCCAGTCTGAGGAGCAGAAAAAAAAAAGAATAAAAAAGAGTGAAGAAAGCATAAGAGATTTATAGGACATCATCAAACGAACTAATTTAGCATTACAGAAATCCCAGAAGGAAACGAAAGAGAGAAAGAAGCAGAAAGTATATTTAAAGGACCAATGGCCAAAAACTTAACAAATCTGGGGAAGGAAACGTACATCCAGATAAATGAAGCCAAATATAGCACAAGGAGGATGAACACAAAGAAGTCTACACTCAGACGAATTAAAAACAAATTGTCAAAAGTCAAAGATAATTTTGAAAGCAGCAAGAGAGAAGTGACTCATCACATACAGAGAAAGAAAGGGGCAGAAAGTTACAATAGGGATGAACTTAGAAGACATTATGCTAAGTGAAATTAGCCAATCACAGAAGGACATATACTGCATGATTCTGCTTATATGAAATATCTAAAATAGTCAAACTCATAGAAACAGAGTGTAGAATGGTGATTTCCAGAGGATGGAGGAAAGAAGAAATGGCTAGTTGCTGTTCAGTTGGTATAAACTTTCAGGTATTCAGATGAATAATTTTCTAGGGTTCTACTGCACGATGTTGTACCTACAGTTAACGATATTAAATTGTACACTTAAAAAGTTGTTAAGAGGGTAGATGTCATGTTAATTATTCTCACCACAGTAAAAAAATAAGGAAATTGGGATAGTTTCTTTCTTGTTTGACATAATTTGTAAAATCATTTTGGCCTGGTATTTTTTTTTTTGAGAAATAATTTTTTAACAACTACTTCAGTTACTTTAAATGACACAGAACTATTCATGTTTTTACTTCATTATGAGTCAATTCTCATAATTGTATTTTCCAGGCATTAATACATTTTTAAAATATTTTCAAAATTGTTACCACATAATTGTTCATAGTGTTTGTCTCATTATCATTGTAATCTCTACTTTATCTGTATGTATGCCCTCATTTTAGTTACAATATTTATTTGTGTCTTCTTTAATTTCTCTTTTGATCAGTCGTGACAGAGGTTTGTTTCTTCTATTAGTTTTTTTTACAAAAACTACACTTTGCTTTGTTGAACATCTCTTTTGCATCCTTTATTCTACTTTATTGATTTCTGCTTTTTTTTTTCATTTTCTTCTTTAATTCTTAGACTTTTTCTATGTATTCTCAGTGCTTTATACTGCACCTGTTAAATAAGGCTGAAGATACATTGTTTACATGAAAAAAGACATCTGTGGTCTTTCACCTCTCTCCCTACTCTCTTTGGAACCATTGAGAATTTCCCAACTTACAGTCAATAACTCCTTGAATAATAGCTTACATTAATCCTAGTCTTTGATTTTTTTTCCTTAAAATTTTTCTGTATATTTTTTGTGTTATCATGCAAATCAATTTGTGTTAGTGAAGTGTTTGAAACTTTAAAATATTCAGTTAATATTTGTGAATGAACTAATTAATTAATAAGATGTGGTTAAACCATATACACATTAATTAGTCCACTATCAATAAAAAGCAATTGTTTTTCCTAGAGGGACCTTGTATTTCCCTAATTTACTCAATGTCTTAGCATTTTAGCACTTTATTGGTTAGCTTTCTCCTGCTCTTCCAGATTGCATCCAATGTTGCTTATCAGTACCAGGGCAAGTACTATTTAACCTGTAAGTTCAAAATATATATTCTTGAGGTCCAAATTGCACAGGGCAATTTAAAAAACAAACATAAACTAAAATAGAGCTATATTTATGACACTGAAATGATAATATGCATACAAATTCCGGCTTTAATAGTATTTTTTAAAAAGTCATTGGCAATGTAAAGAATGAAACTAACTGGTACCTTTTCCAGTCAATTTGTTAAGTTAGTGAAGTACCCCTTTACTAAAATTAACTACATGATGAATACTGCAAAGATTTTCCATCTAAGGGTAAGTAAACCATGTAACTATTTAACCAGAAATTTCTTTTGTCTAGTTTACTCATAGCTAATGTTTGCTTAAAAAAAAAAAAAAAAAAAAACTAAAAGTGTACTGTAAGGTAACATGGGAAACTCTTATGTGTCTTTTTTGTTTGTTTGTTTTTTTGGTCATTATCAACCAAGCTAGATATGCAGGTGGTCCAACAGTACTAATAACAGACTCCAGAATACCAAGAACAGATTGCCAGCCAGACTTCTGACCTACGATACAACACAATATTTATTTAATTTCAAATTAAGTATATAACATCATAAGTATAATACTGGATATATGAAGCTGTCATAGACCAAGCATCTAAAATAATGCAGAAGGATTTGGAATAGGCAGAACAGGATATCAATCCTTCCCAAATTTTTAAAACCAGGCACTAACAACCAACCCGGTTTTCAGCCCCTAGGTTAACACTTTTGGAAAATTATTTTGGACATCAGACAAATCGATATGAGATAAGAGGCTTATTAAGAGCAGCTGGAAAAAATAATGGTCATCATTACAGCTATAGGACAGCAGGTTTCTTACTCACAGCTGATTAGAATGACACTTGGATGTGATAATTTGGGCCCCTCTCTTTTATTTCATTTTCCTCAAATTGGCAAATTGTAAGATTATTGAGTCAGAAAAAACAGCTAATGGGTAGGAGACAGAGAAAGTTCACAAGCAAAAATAGGCATATTATTAATTGATGGTGAATTTAGTGACAATAATTATATCTATCTTCTTCTTTCAAACATAATAATATTCATCACTATGCAAGGTCAAGTCCTTTACAGAGAATATCCCATTTAATTCTCAAAAACCTTTTGAGATATATGCAATTAGCTCTTGCTATTCGAAATCTTACTATCCATTCACTATGATGACTCGCAAAAAATTTTACCAGAAATTCACTATCAATATTAAAAGGTCCCTGAACAAAATTCCATGTTCACATCAGCAAAGATATCTTTATCAGGCACTTGTCCTTGTGAGAAAACTTTGATCTTATTGCAGTTCTATCTTTCTGTTCTCCTTATGAGATTATGACTTGTAATAAAGTTGTTTAAACCTTTTATAAGTTAATACTATTGTGTTCTCCACCCTTTACTTAGAGGTTTATGCCATCATGAATTCCTGTTTGCGTATGTCAGATGCCTGAGGGCACTACCAACAAGCTTCAATTTAGTTAGACTCTTCTATATTTAATACACTATTTCATTGTTTATTTGCATTGGAGGACCTGCTCCTTGCAGTGTGAAAGCAAAACTCACAGTAATATTGTATACTGCACAGACACATACTCACTAATGACTTTATTGCTTGTTAAATAGATATGTTGTACTTTGAATGCTTTATGTCACCCAGAAATCATTTGTGGATTGTTTCTTAGGTATTTAAGAATGTTTTAATAACATTTGGTTTCTGTTTTGGGACCCAGTATGATTTTTTCCATTAAAAATAATGGAATATAGTCTCCTGCTATCTGAAAATTTGCTATCAAATACTCTTTTAGGAATGAAAAAGATTTGGCTAATAAGAGTTGCCTATACTTTCATTACAAAAATTTACAGATGAAGAAACAGACCTCTATATTAGTTCATTTACTGAACATGTATTATGCACTTTCTACGTGTCAGACACTGATAATAATGTAGTGTATAAACTCTCGTAACTGTCATTTTAGAGAATCCTGGGAAAGAAAAGCCAATTGGCAAAATAAGTAAATTAGATTTTAGGTTAAGAGATGATGAGTAAGTACCATGGGGAAAAATACAGCAGAGAAAGCAGATGAAGTGTGAATGGGCAGAAGTATGGACAGGTTTCTATTTTTAGAAGGATGGTTACTTGAGTTTTCATCGTTAAATAATTCTGAACAAGGTGCTACATCAAAAGTTGACCATTTTTATCTAATTCTTGCTAGTTCTGAAAGTACTCACTGCCTGTACAAATGGGAAAGAGTCCATTCTGGGAAGAATAACTGGAAGCTTGAAGATTTTTCTGAGGAAGTTGCATAAATGAGACTTGCAGATATGACTTTAGGAGGGAGAACCAGGTTTGTCTCAGTGGGCTAATCTTAGATAGGGATGGTGATTGGAGCACAATGGCCACAAATGAGCTAAATAAATCAGCCATTGACAAATAGAGATACATATAAATATTTAGTAAGTAATACGATAAATCCACACCATCCTGGACTACATAGTTCTGGAACTAGGCTGCTACATTTGGGAGCTATAATATGTAAAAGGAATAAATCTCTGAAATTAAGAGAGCACTATTAATTTTATCAATTATTATTACTATTCTGCCAATGATGAGTATTTCTCATCATGGCATTTCTCCTTCTGGCACAGGTCTTCAACATTATTTAAAATGAAATAATAATGCACAGTCACATTGCAGCTCTTGCAGAAGACTCCATAGCAGCAGTTTCTCTAGGGAATATTTCAGTGACAATTGCAGGCCATGTTTTGACTTTTGAACTGATCTCGTGGTTTTTCTTTGACCTTTGACTCCTTTTGGCATGGTTGGAATACCTTGCCAGTTAGGATCAGAGTTGCAGGCAGAAAGGCCATGGTGACAGGGATAACTATATGAAGGTTAGATTAAAAACATCCTCTTTTATGTATTATAAACGTTACCTTCTAATTTGTGTTATTTTTTTCTCTTCTCAATTTAATTAAGAACTGACAGACAAATCATATTGCGTTGAGGCCCTCTAATCAATTTTGTCTATTTTTCTTTCCTATAATTTTTGCTTTCTTGAAAGTGTATGCATGCTCTATCTTGCTGAAAATACCCAGACCTAATGAGGAATCATGACTATAGATGCAAGTGAATAGGAAATATTCAATAATTTACAAACCAGCTCCTGCTATTTCCATACCATATTACCTTCTCTATATCCAATCCACTTTCAGAGGTGACAGATTAATTTACCACATTGACTTTGAAATATTAAATGTGTTCAAAAATCTATAAGCTTATAAGCAGGGAATAATTAATAGTTCATTACTGTAGAGGACAAAGTGTGAATTGGTAGACTCAGTGTTAACAGTCCTGAATCCAAATTCCAACTCTTTCTTTCTAGCTGTGAGAAAGTATAAGTTGCTTAACATCTAATATACTCTCCTACTAAATAAAAATGTGTATACACCCTCTTCTACCTGACTTGCTTACAAGGTAATTGCAAGGCTTGAATAAAAAAGTAGTTGGAATATAATATCATGAAATACTCATTTGTGTAGCCAAAAATGGTAAAGTATGGGCAATTTCATATGTTTCAAGCTAACAAACACTCAATTAGTATCCCTCTTCATTTTAAGAAAGCTTTATAGAGCTTTCTTGAAAAACAAAATAACCTTTAATGAGTAAGATTCAATAGTTGAAGAGTAATTAGTACTATGTACAAATACAAAGAAAGACCAGACCTGGTCACTGACAGGAAATGCAGATTTGAGTTAATGTCACACATCTCTGAAGCTAAGCATATCATTTACTGAATAATGCTTAATAATCCAGGACAAATGAATAAATGATTATAAATGAAATTAATTAAAATATAGCTTTATGAATAAATGTAGTGGTAGTACTTACTTCTGGAGAATAGTCATGAATTACAAGTCAGCACTAAATAACATTAATTTAGCTTTTTAAATGACATTAGTGACATTGCAACTTTTCACTAAAAAAAAAGTTCAAGGAATGCACAACTCCCCCTTCAGATCCTGGACAAACTCGGACATAGACTTTTGCTTGACCATCCTGGTAAAATTCAATGCATTACAAAAGTTTATTCTGCCACTGATCTTTAGATTTAAAACAAGGAAAAATTGAGATAGTGATCATTACAGAATATCAACACATTTAGTCAGACAAAAATAAAAAAGGGGCACCCCAATTCGTAAATTCAATTTAAATTTGAATTTGAGAAAATATATTGTTCCTGTTATCTATGGCTATGTGACAAATTATACAAACATTTAGTGGTTTACAATAACAATTTGTTATGATCTTCTCAGGAGTCTAGGGGTTGATTAGGTTAACCTGGGTGTTCTCATTTGGGGTCTTTTGTGCAGTTTTAGACCTGTAGAGGCTGGGGTCATCTGAAGGCTCAACTGGGATGGGCACCCAAGATGACTTCTTCACTCACACACCTGATGCTCCCTTCTCTTCCAGGTAGCCAGCCTGGAATTCTCTGTCCAGCCTGGAATTTTTATATAGCATCTAAGCACTCCAATAGATAGGAGGCAGCAACTGCTAGTTCTCTTAACAATTAGGTCTGGAATTAGATCACCTTCACTTATGCTGTTTTCTCTTGGTCAAAATAGGCATAAATCAGCCCTGGTTCAAGGGGGTAGAGGAATAGATCCCACCTCTTCATGGGGAGGGAAGTTAGTGATAGCAGCCACCTTTGGCGACAAGTTGCCACAAAAATATTAGCAGATAGAAGCTGAAAAGTCCTAGCAGTAAGATATAAGTCAGAGTCCAGAAATTAAAACTGCCTTATTGGCATCTTTTGTGTCTCTTATTAAGTCCTAACTCTGCCACTCATTGGTTGAGAAATCCTGGGCAATTTACTTAATCTCTCTAGCCTTAGTTTTCTCCATCTATAAAATGGAGCTAATTATCACTAACCTATAGGCTTGTGAGAATTCAAAGTGTAATGTCCTCAAAGTGATTAATGCCCTTCCTGGCTCAATAAATACTAGTAGTTATTGGAGTTGTATTTGGGACTTAAATTACATGTATGGAAATGACTTCCTAAAAAATACCTATTTTAGAGAAACGGGAAAGTTGTCAGTTGAAATAAAATAAAAATAAATATAAGTTCTAATGTTTCTTTTCCTGGCCCCATTAGCTGATCTTATGCATCCCTGGTGCATACCACGTACTTCAGAAACCACAGGCCCAGGCATCATGGTGCTAGACTGCCTAGAATATTGCAGCAGTGCCATGTCTTCATTTATAACTCTATAGATAGAGTGGTCATTGTCAAAAAAAAAAAAGAAATCATGCTCCTCTGTTTAAAATCCTTCAATGGCTTATCATTGCATTGCCTTGGGGGAAAAAATCCTAGTATACTAAACAAGATCCCTTTTGGTCTGTTACCTCTTCCAGCCCATATCCGGCCTTCTTCCCTGTTCCCTGACTGCCCTGAGCCTTACAAGTGTTCCTCCCTCCTCCTATAACTGGCCTCTGACTTCACTGAGCTCACTCTTATTCACTATTTAATATTTAGCCCAGGATTCATACCAAAAAAAAACTTTGTAGACAGGGACAGGTGGCCCTACTCTGTGATTTCAAGGCATCCTGGGCTTCCCTTTTTTCAGGTTAGAACTCATTTACCTGAAAATATAATCATCTGTTTGAGCCTGCTTCTACTACCTCTCAAGATCATAGACTATTTGCTTCTATATTCTTAGCATCCTGCATATTATCTGGAGCATAATATGTTCTCACTATCTTTTGAATTAGTGAATATCACATATGAGTTTTGAGTTTAAATTTAACTATTGTATTTTCTTTCTTCTTGAATAAAGAGATGCATATAGCAGGAAGGTTAAGAGCTCAGGCTTTGGAGTCATACAGACTAGACTCAAATCCTGGCTTTGCCATTTCTTATTTGTATAATATTGGTCAAGGCACTTTCCATTTCTGAACCTCAGTTTGTGCATCTGTTAAATGGAGTAATAAATCTTACCTGATATGATTGTTGTAGGGATAATGTATGTAACGTATCTAGCACATTTAAAGATATACTGTAGAAATTCAATAAATTGAGCATTTACTCCTTTCAAAGGTTTCCAAAATTGGGGGTTTCAAGAGCATTTGCAGGCTTTTGAAGCATCTGTTTTAAGCAACCATGGTATTAGTATTTTTGAACTTCCTGTTTTCATATTTTATTAATAAACTTTCATCATCTCATTTCATTTTGATCTTAGGATATTTTAAAATCTTTTGTTTCTGTTTCTCTTAAATGTATATCTTTCAATTTTAACTACAAATTTTCTTCTAACAGATCTTTCCCTCTATTTCTACTGTCATTTTTTTAAATCAATTTTTTACATTGCTTTTAAGTTTTATCTAGAAGACTATACCTAATCACCCATAAAATAGCTCTTATAAAATTTCAAGTCCTTTAATATAGGTCATGGAGTTCTGTAGACTATTATATTCACATATTTTTTAGTTTTACTTTTTTTCTTTTTTGCCTGTCTGTCCTAGAGGGGCACTGAAGCTAATGTAACCCTATCGTTGGTTTGATCCCTCATGCGTACATCATCTACACTAATGCCCAACCAAGGATAATTACCATAAAAATCAAAGAGCTATTAAGCCTTAAAAAACTGTGGTTTAACTGGCCTGACATTCTGTATCTCCCAGTAAGTAATGTTTAATCCTTAAGGGAAACTGTAGAACCCATTATGTTCTTAACTGTGTAAAACCATTCCAAGAAAAATGGTTTTCTTCTGTTAGCAAATCATCAGCTTGAGACCAAAACATAAGGACTAGAAGAATCCAATGCTTAGGAAATATTCCCCATAGTAAAATTGCAAAAGCTATTCTTATGCTTAGGGATCCTCCTATAGTCAACATCTTCCAGGATTAATTCAGTCTCATATCACACCCTGCTGACAATAATTTCTTTAAGAATAAATAAGCAGTTCTTTTTCCTCTTTCTTTTTAATTCTTAACTTTAGTTGAAGGTAACCTTTGGAATAACATATCAAGTTAAATATCCACTGAATATACAGAAAAAAGTGGTTTTTCTAAGACATGCATTTTATTGACCTTATCTTTCCCTAATTTTTTCTAACAATTTCCTCTTCAATACAAACTTATTCATGAAAAAGGGCTAGAATCTAGTCAATGGATGGATAATATAACAAAGTAGAAAAACCACAAGACTGAAAACAAATTGTTCTACAAAATTCACTGTAGGACTGCAAATATATAACATGAACCCTTGGTTGTGTTTCATTGTCTGTAAATTGAGGGGGTCTTGTCTAATCTCCCTTTGAGTCATATACTTTTACTTTGGCTTATTCTAAATATGGCCTTTATGTGGGCCCTTACCAAGATGATGAGCTGCAATACATAGTGCTTAAGCAACACATCCAACCATCTGCACATAAGATGATCAGCCTCTATACTTGTGCTGTAATCATTTGAGTTCCTTAATTCCTAAACTGTGATAACACATTACTTGTCTTACAGATAAGCATTAATGAAAACTAATGTCTGAGAAATGTAAATTAGTTTTCTCATGTAAAATAGAATTAAACTGGTAAAACACAAATCAAGACAGACTCAATCTCACTTGAAAGCAAACGTCACTGAACAGAATCATCATCACAAATTGAGAAGAGGACACAGATTCTATAGCATTTGGCCATGGTGGGGGTGGAGGATTATAATTACTGGTAAGTTTAGTATAATGGAGAGAAGATTATATTGAGAAGTGGTTGTTCTTTCAGAAAATAGAAATATTTATTACTATAAAAAAGGAGCTATTCATTTAATCTTTAGTATAATTCTGATGAGAGATAATATTATCCTTTTTTTTTTCCCAGGAGCAAACTGAGTCTCAGGAAGGTTTAATAATTTACCCAAAGTCACACAGTTTGCAAATATGCTCTAAAACTAGCTCTTTTTCATTTAGTCATATCACCTTCTTGCCCAAAGTATATTAGTAAATACTTCAGGGATGTTCTTCATGTCCACAATGAAAAACTTTAGATTGTTGGAAGGACTTTGTTGGAATAAAAAGGACTATCAAAAAATTTCTTGAAATAAAAATGGAGAAGTCAGATAGGATCAATAAGAAGCAGCTAGCATTAAGCTAGCATGTATTAGGTCCCAGGCACTATGCTCATCCCTTGATCATATAATGCATACAAAACATTACACACATCATCATTCTTTCATTCTTTTAATGTTACTGAATGCCTTTTATGTTACCTTTATGTTTAAAATGCCATAAGGTTATTATTCTTATCCCTATTTCACAGATGAAGAAACTGAAGTTTAGAGACTATAAATACCTGTTTAAGGTCTCACAATGCCATGTAATGGAGTCAGTTTAGAGCTGACTTTAGAGCTAGAACTTCTAACCATTAAACCTCACAATTTTGGAAAAAGCACACAGAAACTATCCATGAAAATCATGATAGTTATTTTGATAGAAAATGAAGAACTGCTCCAAAATATGTAGCTTCAAAATGAAAGCATGGAGGTACAAACTCCTCTTACCCAATATACTTGTGGTTAAATGACTTTTGTATAAAAATGTTTTAAATTTCAGGTGAGACACCAACAATTATCAACTAGTGCTTCCTTGGTTCTCTCTCTCTCAGATTTCGCACGTCATCTAATTTTTGTTAGATCTTACATCTAATTTCTTACCTCAAATCTTTCTACTTCTTATATATGAAATCAAATCCAAATATACTCTTTCTAGAGTTCAGTAAGAAACTATTTTTTAAATGAAAGGATTATTGTGACCATTTCTCACATCCACAGAATCTAAAACTTCACAAAACAGAAACCATAAACATCAAACAGAACAACTTGCCTACCTCCAGGATTCACACGAAGCAATCAAATGTGCTCTTCTGGCTCCCATATCTTGGCCTTTAATGTTATTCTCTACTAAAAGGGACCAGAGCTCTTTGAATAATAGCTGATTCAATGTCTTATGCCAGGAAAAAGCAAGATAAATCTGGAATGTATTTTAAAGATTTTATCTTTTTAGAGCTGTTTGAGGTTCACAGCAAAATTGAAAGGAAGATTCAGAGATCTCCCATAAACCCTCTGCCCCGCACAGGCATAGTTTCCCCCATTATCAACATCCCCCTCCAGAGTGGTACATTTGTTACAACCGATGAACCTACACTGACATATCATAACCACCCAAAGTCCATGGTTTACATTAGGGGTCACTGTTGGTGTTCTATAGTCTCTCGGTCCGTACAAATGTATAATGATGTGTATACACCAAAATAGCATCATACAGAGTATTTTCATTGGTGTAAAAATCCTCCGTGCTCTGCCTATTTAACCTTCCTCTCTATCCCCAACCCCTGACAACTACTGATCTTTTTACTGTCTTTATAGTTTTGCCTTTTCCAGAATGTCATATAGTTGGAGTCACACAGTGGGTAGTCTTTTTTGATTGGCTTCTTTCACCTAAGTGTTCAACTACTTCGGGTAAAATATGGGATATTTTTTGTGAAAGAATGCTTCCAGAGTACTCTGTGGTTATAATAATAATAATAACAACAATAACAACAACTGACAGAGAAGATAGCCTGCACAGAAAAACTAACGTCCAAGTAAAGTTGAGCAACAAATGGAAAATAATCAGAACAAGTTGCTATTGATGCTCATAGGAAAGGTAACAAAAATTGTACCAAAAGGAGATTATGTGAAAATGGGATTTTTTTTCATTGTCTATAAAAAGCTGGATATTGAGCAACCAAAAATTCTGAGTCTGATACTGAAGGTTTCTTAATTGCAAGATAATAAAATGCAAACATAGACTTGTTTTTATAGGGAGATAAAAATTAAAAAGATATGTAAAAGGAAGGTAAATGTTTAATAAAAATTATCCGAGAAAACTTGAATGATCAGAACTGAGATGAAAATCATATATTGTACGTATTTATGGTGACTAGCCTCAGAGATACCTCTCAGAGATTCTTGCCTACTGATACTCACACCCTGTGTGGTTCTCTCCTATATTGAATAGGGCTGACCTGGGTAAACAATAGTGTGACTTCTGAGGCTAGGTCATAAAAGACATTGCAGCTTCTGTCTTCCTTTTTCTTAGATAACTTCTTCTGGAGGAAATGGGCTGCTGTATGATGAGGAACTCAAATAGCCCTCTGAAAAGGAATACATATCAAGGAGCTGAAACCTCCTGCCGATAACAAGCACTAATTTGCCAGGAACCCTGGAGGTGGCTCCTCCAGCCTCGGTTAATCCTTTGCTAACATTTCGCCTAGAACTCATGAGAGATCCCCAGTCAGAATCATCCAGCTGAGGTGTTCCCAAGTTCCTGATCCACGGAAACTGTATGAGATAATACACACTTCTTATTGTCATAAGTTGCTAGTTCTAGGGGAAATTTGTTATGCAGCAACTAATAATTAATACAGTATTAGAGGAGAAGAATTATCCAGAATAGTTTGTAAGAAAGTGCAAAGTTGATAAGTGTATGAAAATAGAGAGTTAGGTAAAAGAAAGAAGAGAAAACCATAAAAGGTTTGGAAAAGGCACAAACCCCTCTGAACTTTTTATTCCCTTGGAGAATAAAAAAAGGGTATGCAAGTCAAAGTAAATGTGGGTGAAAAAAAGAAAAAATTAGGCCAAAATAAAAAGAAATAGAAGCCAAGAGATAAAGAACGGAAAAGTTCATTTTGACAAAAATGGCAAAAAAAATCCAGAATGACACCATTTAAAAAAGAGATTAAAAACAGGCTGACTTAAAAACAAAATTACTAGTGATTTCTAACAGAAATAAATCATCTAGCTTTCCTTATTATAATTATAGTACATTATAATGCAAAGAGTCCAAAGTCCAGGCTTAATATTGTTTGAGGTAGGGCAGTCTTAAGAGACATATGGAGCACTAAATAGGGCAAAGGAATAAAATGAAGAAAGATTTTGTTGTCATTGCCTTGTATAAATATGTAAATATGTAAATCCAACACAAATATTTAAGAATGTCTTAGACACCAGGAACATGGTATTCTTCTTGTTGACTCTAATCATGACACTATAAATAACAAATCATTTAGTTGCACGCTCTCCTAATTAGTTGGCTTTGCCAAATAAGGAGAAATGTTCAACCTTCATTCTCATTTGCCTTCCCCAACATATCTCATGATAACTCATCAGTATATAAATGCAGACACATGTACTACATCATCAGGCAGTATCCAAACGGGTAGAGGTTCCATCAGTCTATATATTTTGTGTCTTATTTTCAACTCCAAATAAAATTTAGCTAGGCATATATGTGAATAATAATTTTACAAATAGGGTAAAAGTTTCACTAGCTTTCAAATACGGTACCTAATCCAGTGATTTAAATTGAGTGGTATATTCTCTAAAACTCCTCAGCTGAGGAAAGAAGACGTGTTTGCAACCAGATAAAATTTCATATAGGAATACATTCTTATATTTTCTTTCTACAAAAAGTTAATGACAGTGAATCATTTTTGCACTAAGGTAAATAGCAACATTGTCAAATTCAAAATGTTAAGTCTAGTGCTGATAAATAGCTTATGTAAATGACAGAGTTATAAATTTTGATATTTTATTTTATTTGGTTTGTATCTATTCAAAGAACTGCTTGTTAAAGCATGATCACTGCTTTGGAGTAAGTCTACAAAAATTCATTTTAGAACATTCTCACACATCATGTAAATTCCTAGGCTCATTAACTTCATTACAGAATCAACCAAGTTAAAAGTTAATAAGCATTTTAAATCTTCCAGATTTTATCTGTTTTCCATTTTATAAAAATAAAGAGTAACACTTCATAACACAGAGTTATAAATTCTAAGTGAAGTATAATTTAACTCAAACTGATAGATCCAATTTAGGATGTATCTTAATGATAATTGCTTATTACATCTAATTCCTAATAGCTACACAAATTATTTTGTACAGGAAATGTTCTGTGTAAAAGAAAGTTGCAACTTTCAACATCAGTAAGGAGCCAAAACACAAACTCATACACTATACTTTGCAATTTTATTATGTTTTCCATTTCTTTATTCTATTCTCAAAGAGCCAAGCCCTATCTAATCTAACCTAGCCTTGATTTTTTTTTTAATTCCAATACCCAGACTGGTGCATGAGCACAGTGGATTAACTGCATGGGCTGGAACTATAGCCTCAACATTTTTCTGTCTCTGACACTCTGTGATTTTTTTTTCAGTGATCTTACACAGACAGGCTTAATTTTCTATATTTCTTACTCAGTACATATTTCCCTTTAAATGCCATACCCTACTTTAATACAACATTTTGGCATCTAGTTCAAAAGTTCATAGACTGAAGTTTTAATTTCCCTACTCTTTTCCTGGACCTGAATTAACCTAACCTAGATTCAGAAAGGCACTCTAAAATGTTAGCTGAAAGTTCTTCCTAGCAGTAACATCAAAGTCCTAAAGTTTAATCCTTAAGGACTAAAAGTGGTAATGAAATTTCATCTAATCATGGAAGCACCATGGCTTTGTAAGGAGTGGCAGCAGGAGAGACACCTGCCCTCTCCCACAGGTTAATTCTAACTCTTGCACAAATCACTGACAAGCCCTGTGAACCAAACATATGTATTTCCACATTGATGTGTATGAGTGTTTTTATTATAGCATATATTTGAAATAAAGTCTTTCTCATGCAACAGCTTATGAAAATGCACTTTTATTGACCAATGAGTTGCTAAGATTTCTGTAATCTCTTAAATCTTTATTCATGTTGTATCTCTTGTTGAAATTAATGAGCTATGTGAATTTCAACAAATGGTACAACTGCAGCACAGATAAAACAAAAATTCTTCAGAATTCTTTCTAAGACCTCTTTGCTATATTACACCAAAGACTTTCAAGTTCTACTTTTCTATTCCCCTCTCAAGTACAAAGCACAGGAATTTTTATTTTATTGACAACATTTCATATTAAATGAACTAAATAAACCATTTTGTCCAAGAAGAATATTTCAATAGTAAAATATAAGTTAAACAATTGTTAAATCTATTATTTTAATAATTTGAATATTTAAAACTTAATACCCATAGTTATTTTGAGAAATATCCAATGACAATATTCTTAACATCAAACTTTATTATATTGATGGTGATTGGCTAATTAACCATAACAAAGGA
This sequence comes from Daubentonia madagascariensis, assembly GCA_023783475.1. NCBI lineage: Eukaryota > Metazoa > Chordata > Mammalia > Primates > Daubentoniidae > Daubentonia > Daubentonia madagascariensis. Next base: position 25,386,436 of record JAKFHU010002080.1, on the reverse strand, counting down.
AGACATAATCAATAATATCAATTTGGCCTATGGCCTACCTATTGCTTACTGAGCTAAAACCAATGTTGGTTGATATAAATACTGGCATTGGTCCAAAATGATATCAGTAAATTTTTCTGTAAAGATAGGAAAGTACCAAAAATAATTCATTTTATTATTTTAATGTGTTTAATATGCCACTTGTTTAACTTTGAAAAAAAGTTTAGTTGATTAAGTGATATAGCAACACGTTTCTTTGGAAATATTTATTTTTACCTAAATTAACACTGTTAGTTATATCTTTATAGATTTGTTGAAAATTTAACAAAAACATTTCATATATTTCTATTTCCCAATATCTCTAATTATACTTACTTTCAAAGCCTTAGCTTTTTAACTTTAAATTAAACCAAATAACTTTGCTTTTTCTTGATTTCTAAAAGTTTGTATACCAAAGATTTTAATATGGTAATTTTTCACTCTTTTTACTTTTTGAAATGTGTGTACTGTTTTAACATTCAAATAAGTTTTAAAATTTAATGACAATGTACCTTTATTAGTTAATTTAAAACCTTTATGTTACCTGCAATTTTACTGCACCTAGACTTAGGTAATACTACCTTCTATTAGGCTAATGCAAACAAGCAAACAAACCCACAAACCCCCTCTTTTACTATTTTCTGAAGCCTCCTCATTTAAGCCAGTAACTAATCAGCTTACACGTAGCCCACGTTATGAGCTCTCCCCTTCACGTTTATCATTTAATTTTGTGTTGTGTATATTTCCCCCAGAGCATGACATTTCAATTGTCTGACTTCTAAAGGCTTACTTCAGCAGATGTACCACATGGAGCTGGAAAGAGTTGCCTGGTAGTTCAGTTTCTATAATTTTAATCAAATATTCAGTCATGGGAAGCCAGAGGGAGTTTTTGTTTAAATTACTGTAAATTTCACACAGAGCTACTGTGTGGTGCAAAGAATCTAAAATGCTGTTTTCTAAAAGGTTAGAAAGTCAGTTGAAACACAGTTGAATATAAATAAAAGTATGCGAGTGGCCTGATTCCCTCTCTTGCTTTGTCTAAACCTCAAAGCCAGGCTGCCCTCATCTGTGGGTTGAAAGTTTCCACCACAGGGTATGATTTGAGAGGTGCTGGAAAGGCCACCTTGTTTCCTAAAATCCCTCTCCCATCTGACTTCTGAAATTTCTTTTCAAATAACATGCACAGGCTCTCCTATCATCACAGACACATTTAAAATACAAGGATCCCTGAGCAAAGGAGAACTACTAACTTCAATTTGTGCAAAGGTGTAAATTACTGGCATTAGACCTAGAAGTTGAATCTGTGACTGCATTTGTATGTGTGAAAATCTCAGAGAAAAGAAGTGTCGACAGGGAATAGGGCAAAGGACAAAGAAATGAGGCAGAGATAGCAAAAGCCAAACTTTCTCTAATTTACAACTTTACTTAAGACAAGTTCTTCCTTGAATCTTGGATAAGATACTGCAAAGACAAAGAAAAAATTGAAATGAAAAAATTAAAAGGATTTTAAAAATTGAAATGATTAAAATTGAGCTTTTATACTGATTTTATAGTTCTTATGGCAACAGCTGTACCTTTATTTTGTCCTGGTTTATAACCAGGCTCAAATATTAATTTAACATGGAAAACTTAGACCTTGAAAATGGTGGAAAATATATTTCACATTTATACAACTTTTCCCTGTTTTATTCTTAGGTAATATGATACATACTTTAAGCTAATATTATAGCTTTAAGACAAAGGTAGGATAAGTCAGAGGCCATTTTTATGTGCCTTTATACACTTTTGTGTGAACACTTAGTGTTTTAAGTAACTTTATTTGCTTTTTTGGTTTTGGAGACAAGGTCTTGCTATATTGCCCAGTGGAACTCCTGGGTTCAAGCAATCCTCCTACCTCAGCTTCCCAAGAAGCTAGGACTACAGGCACATACCACCTCACCCATCTGAATTGCTCTTTTCATTAGTGTTACATAATTTCTGTGGAGATGTCATTTATATTATTTATACAATTGGACCTTGCAATGTGCATGGTAAATTTTTTTAAAAGTCAAAAAAGAGATTTTCCATCATGCAAAAAATCTATTTTAAAAATTTCTTTCCTTTCTTTGATTATTTAATGACAGTGTTCTGGATTAAAAATAAGAATAGTCTTTTGAAAACCAACTTGGAGAATCACTCACCAGTTTCAGATGGTGAAACAGTCAAGTGGAATACAAAATTGCCAAGTTCTAAGTATAAAGTCAGTTAGAATAGGCTAAGTTATGTTGCAGTAATAAACAACCTCAAATTTTCAATGGTCTAATGCTTCATGTCTAATGCAAATTTGTCAGAGAGCTCTGTTGTTCGTATTTATTCAAAGATGCTGCTAACATAGAGGTTTGACATCAACAAACTTCCTGCTTCCAAGATCTCTGAAGCAAGAAAAAAATGACTGTGGCAAATCACACACTGGCTCTTAAAGCTTCCACATGGAAATTACACATGACACTTCTGTTCAACGTTTCTTTGGCTAAGACAAGTTAGATGACCATGCCTAATTTAAAATTAGTGATAAAGTGCAATTCTACCACATTCCTGGAAGGAGAGAGAAATTGTTGTACTTGTAAACAGACCTAATGGCCACTATAAGAGAAAAAGTAGGCCAAGAAAAAGCAGGAGACTAGGGCATGTGTTGAGCTTAGAGGCCAAGCAGATGCTTCTCAGAGGCAGCCAGAATGGTGGTGGGTGTGGAAACAGGTAGTAAGTTTTGCTTGACAGGAGAGATGATTCAAACTATTCCACTATAGGAAGATGGCTATTAAGAAGACCACAAAATAGCTGGGCCCAAAACACCTTGCTGCCTCTGATTCTTAGTAAGCAAGAGGACAATTTGAACTCGGAGGTCTAAGTGAATCATGAGAGCACAAAGCACAGCTGCAAATGGCCTGTGTGTATGAATCAATGTTAACTACATTAGTAACTCATTACTGGTTACACCTGGATTTCATTTTCTTTTCCTTTGTTCTATAATGAAAACTCACTTTGTTTTGTTATTGGTAATATGTCTTTTATTCTCATAGAAATGGACAAGTAAGTACCTAAAGTATTGAGTACAGGCTTGAGACCTCATCCAGCTGCCAACATACTCTCTCCACTGGTTGTGCTCTAGCAATGGGTGTCACCCTCACTACCAGAAACCAAGAATCAGGAACAGGCACAGATCCAAAGATACCATACCACTACTTGGAGCTCAAGGCTATTTATTGATCCATCATTCACAGTCAGTCACAGTACCTCTAAATTTTTCTAATCATTCTCTTTATTACAGGTACTTCAAAACACCCTGAAGTTCACATCCTTCTATGCTTCCAAGAGCCTAGAACAATTTATCCTAAATAATTGAAGCACAATACTCATGTTGGAGTATTTCCTAAATCTACGTGAAAATTATCTGAAGAAATTTTGTAAGATGCAGATTACTTAATATGTGTTTACCATTTGCATTATCTTACCTGTTTTTAGCTATTCTATTTTCAGCTTTGTTCATATCATCATGAATATTTTCACAATTCAATGTTATCACTGGGTTCTTTAAGGGCCATCTTCAATTAAAAATATTTTTTAATCTGCTTTTTCAGCATTCTAAGTTATTTTCTAGTATTTGATAATTTTTTTAATATACTTTAGTTTTCAGCCAAATCATCCATTCTCAGTCTGCCAAAATCGTGGCATTATTTCCTTTCATAAATACAACAGCACATACGTCTTCATACTGTTCTTAGTCTTGAAATGATGAATAAAAATTTGCCTGGTAAGCAAATATCAAGTTTTCTCTCTCCTTTTTAAAACTATATATATTAACACACCACCAATGTAATTCAATTCAAATCACTCAACAGAAAAATATGATCAACAATTAAAGCAATATTAGATCAAAACAACCTCATATTAAATTCATTCTAAAGAATAACAGAAAAAAAGAATATATTGATCTAGTTTGATAAAACTCAAATGTAGTGAATCTACAATAAATAATGTAAAGCATTCCTTTCAATAATAACTTCTGATAGTTAACATTGGTTCAAAGCCTACTTTGAATCAGATATTGTATATAATTATATCTAATTTTATTTATAGTATCCCTACCCGATTAACATTCTTCAGGAACAACCCTCAACCAATAACTATTGATTAGGTTTTTACCAGCTCAAGAAAGCCAATTATTAAACTGTCAGGAATTTTGCAAGCTATGATAATTAAAGTCAGTCAGTAGTTTGTAATTGCTCATACTGAAGATATTTACACTGCAGATATTCTAAATGCAACAAACCAAGGGTTGGTTTGTTCATTTCTATAAAGGCAGCTGTTAACCTTTATGAGCACATCAATGGTTTGGTATATATACACCCCTGGATTCTTTACCCTGACTTAACCAATTCCTGTATTTTCTCTAGCTCCCAGAGTTTACTAGTGGGATTAAAATGGTAGCTAGCTTCAAAATATACCTTCATCCAAATAAACTACCTGTAATCAAATGCTTGTCTAAGAGTGGGCCTTTGGAAAAACTCACACTAAAACCACCCATTTATATATGGGCAATAAATATATAATAGAAATGACACTACAAACTAGTAAGGAAAGGATGATTTGTTTAGAAGATTATTTGGGGGAAAGGGATTCATAAGGAAGAAAATAAAGTTGGCTTGCTTCTTTATATCACATGTTATATTTTTAACTCCAATTTGATTAAAAACCTAAATGTGCAATGCTAAAATATAATATTAATAGAAGAAAATGTAGAAGAATATCATCATTATCTAGGTGTGAGGAAGGATTTCATAAAATTCAAAAATCAAAAGCATAAGTTTAACAATTGGTAAGTTTGATTATATAAATCAAAATAAGAATTACTCTTCAAAGAAGGATTATATGGATAACAATAGCGGAGGGAAGACAGACTGGGAGAAGATATTTACAATTTCCCAAACTGACAACTGATTGTTTCATCTATGACATACAAAGAATTAATTGAAATAGATAAGAAAAAATAGTAACCCAACAGTAAATGGTCAATAGATGTGAAAAGTCAGCTCCTTGAAGGGGAAACTGGCATGATTTTTAAGTACATAAAGATGCTCAATCCCTCAAGTAATCAGTAAACCTGTATTAAAACATCAATAAGACATCACTTTACTTCAATCATATTGTCAAAAAATAAAAAGCAAGTTAACACCAAGTGATGATGAAGAACTGATGTGTGGGAAAACGTAAACCATCATAAATGGGCACAAACTGCTGTAGCCATTCTCCATACCAATCTGCTTCAACTAAGTGAAAAGTACAATAGGTATAATCCTGTAATTTTATTTTTTAGTATGTATATATCCTAATGAAATTCTCATGTGGCCCTTAAAAAACATCTGTGAGAAAGTCTATTTCAATGTTGATTGTGGTCATAAGAAGTTAGGGACAGCCAAAGTGATAACTATGAGGGAAATGGATAAGTTAAATTTGGTATACACATACTGCACGTAGTAGGTATATGTTATAAGCAGCTGACAGCAGCAAAGATATAGAAGTAAAAGCAGCAAAATTGGTAACCCTTAAAAATGAGGTTGTATAAAAGCAGAAATAGAGTAAGATCTGTAGCCCAATAATATTTATGCAAATAAAAATCATGTGCATACACAAGTATGTATGGAATACTACATATTTTGACTAGGATGCATTCTATTAAAAGATATGTGTCAAACACATTAGAATAAGAATCTATTATAGATGTAGGCTATGGAGACAGGGACTTAAAATAAATTTAAAAAGAAGGAGGTCCTAGCAAATTCATTTCTCAAAACAAAAGGATTTGCTCGTTATCCACGGATTTCAATGTAATGTTTTCCTTTTCCAAATACATCGTGAAGGTTTCTTTTTTATTACTATTATTTCAAAATATTAAGGGGGTACAAATGTTTTTGTTACATGGATACACCGTATAACGCTGAAGTCAGAACTTTCAGTGTGCTCACTGCCAGGACAGTGTTCTTTGTACCTGACAGGTAAGTTTTTATCCCTCACCCCTTTGCCACCCTCTCCTCTTCTTAGTTTCCAATGTCTTTTTGTGCCCATGTGTACACATCGGTTAGCTCCTTCTTATTAGTGGGAACATGTGGTGTTTGCTTTTCCATTCATGAGATATTTTCTTAGGATAATAGTCTCCAGTTCCATCTAAGTTGCTGTGAATGACATTATTTCACTCATTTTTATGACTGAGTAGCACTCCATGGTATATATATATATACCACATTTTCTTTATCCACCTATGAATTGATGGGCACTTAGGTTGATTCCATATCTTCACAATAGTGAATTGTGTTGTGATAAACATTTGAGTGCAGGTGTCTTTTTGATAAAATGATTTCTTTTCTTTTGGGTAGATATCCAATAACAGGATTGCTGGATTGAATGGTAGATCTACTTTTAGCTCTTTGAGGAATCTCCACATTGTTTTCCATAAGGTTGCACTACTTTGCAGTCCCACCAACAGTGTATAAACATACCTTTTTCTCTACATCCATGCCAGCATGTGTTGTTTATTGACTTTTTAATAATGGCCATTCTGACAGTGGTAAGGTGGTTTTAATCTCATAGTGGTTTTAATTTGCATTTCTCCGGCGATTAGTAATATTGAATATCTTTTCATATCCTTATTGACCATTTTTCTATCTTCTTTTGAAAAACATTCTGGTCATGTCTTTTGTCCACTTTTTAATAAAGTTGTTTGTTTTTTCTTACAGTTTTGTTTGAGTTGTTTGTAGATTCTGGAAATTAGTTCATTGTCAGATGTATAGTTTGAGAATATTTTCTGCCATTCTGTGGATTGCCAATTTACTCTGTTATTTCCTTTGCTGTGCAGAAGCTTTTTAGTTTAAGTAAGTTCCATTTATTTATTTTTGTAGTTGCTGTAATTGCCTTTGGGGTCTTAGTCATAAATTCTTTGTCTAAGCCTATGTCTAGAAGAGTTTTTCCTATGTTTTATTCTAGAATTTTTATGGTTTCAGGTCTTATATTTAAGTCATTAATCCATCTTGAATTAATTGTTCTATATGGCAAGAGTTTTGGGTCCTGTTTCATTACTCTGCATGTGGCTATCCAATTTTCCCAGCACAATTACTGAATAGGGTATCCTTTCCCCAGTGTATGTTTTTGTCTGCTTTGTCAAAAATCAGTTGGTCATAGCTACATGATTTTATTTCTGGGTTCTCTATTCTGTTCCATTGGTCTATATTTCTACTTTTATACCAGTACCATGCTGTTTTGGTTACACTAGCCTTATACTATAATTTGAAGTCAGGTGATATGATGCCTCCAGATTTGTTCTTTTTGCTTAAGATTACTTTGGCTATTCAGCCTCTTTTTTGGTTCCAAATGAAGCTTAGGATTATTTTTTCTAGATCTGTGAGATAAGACATTGGTATTTTTATGGGAATTGCATTGAACCTGTAAATCGCTTTGGGCAGAATGGCCAATTTAATGATGTTTATTCTACCAATCCATGAACATGAAATGTTTTTCCATTTGTTTGTGTCATCTGCAATTTCTTTCCTCAGTGTTTTGTAGTTCTCCTTGTAGAGATCTTTGACCTTCTTGGTTAAATATGTTCTTAAGTATTTTATTTTCTTTGTAGCTATTTTAAATGGTAGGATTCCTTGATTTGACTCTCAGCTTAACTGTTATTAGTATATAGAAATGCTACTGATATGCACATATTGATTTTGCAACATGAGACTTTGCTGAATTTATTTCTAAATTCTAGGAGTCTTTTGATGGAGTCTTTTAGGGTTTTCTATATATAGGATCATATTTTTCGTGAACAGGGATAGTTTGAAATCCTCTTCCCAATTTGGATGCCCTTTATTTCTTTCTGTTGACTGATTGCTTTGGTTAGGACTTATTGTACGATGTTGAATAGAAGTGGTGACAGTGGGCACCCTTGTCTTGTTCCCGTTATTACAGAGAATGCTTTCAACTTTTCCTCATTCAGTATGATGTTGGCTGTGGGTTTGTCATATATGGTTTTTATTATTTTGAGGTAAGTTCCTTCTGTACCTAGTTTGTTTAGGGTTTTTATCATGAAAGGGTATGTATTTTATCGAATGCTTTTTCTGTATCTATTGAGACGATTATATGGTGTTTGGTTTTGCTTCTCTTTATATGGTGAATCACATTTATTGATTTGTGTACGTTAAACCATCTTTGCATCCCTGGAATGAAACCTGCTTAATCATGGTGAAATATCTTTTTGATGTGCTGTTGAATTCGGTTTGCTAGTATTTTTTTGAGGATTTTTCCATCAATGTTCATAAAGGATATTGGTCTGTTGTTTTCTTTTTTTTCCGTGTCCTTTCCTGACTTTGTTATCATGGTGACACTGGCTTCATAGAATGAGTTAGAGAGGATTCCTTCCTTCTTGATGTTATAGAATAATTTCTGCAGTATGGCCACCAGCTCTTCTTTGTAGGTCTAGTATAATTTGGCTGTGAATCTAACTGGTCTGGAGCTTTTTTTGTTGAAAGATTTTTTAATCACTGCTTCAATCTCACCACTCATTATTAGTCTGTTCAGGAGTTCTATTTTTTCCTGATTGAGTCTTAGGAGGTTGTGTGTTTCCATGAATTTGTCCATTTCCTCTACATTTTCTAGTTTAAGTATATAGAGATTTTCATAGTATTCACAGATGATGTTTTGTATTTCTGTGGCATCAGTTGTAATGTCTCCTTTTTAATTTCTGATTGAAGTTATTTGAGTTCTTTCTTTTCTATTTCTGGTTAATCTGGCAAATGGTCTATCAATTTTGTTTCTCTTTTCAAAGAACCAAATTTTGTTTAATTGATCTTTTGTGTTTTTTGTTTTTGTTTTTTTGGTTTCCATTTCATTTTAGTTCTGCTCTGAGCTTTGTTTTTTTCTTTTATTCTGCTGGCTTTGCATTTAGTTTGCTCTTATTTTTCTAGTTCCTTGAGATGTGATAGTAGGTTGTTAATTTGTGATCCGTCTTTTTGTTGTAGGCATTTGAGGATATGAATTTTTCCCTTAGCACTGCCTTTGCTGTATCCCACAGATTTTGAAAGCTTGTGTCCCCTTTGTCATTCAGTTTGAAGAACCTTTTGATTTCCATCTTAATTTCACTATTTACCCAAGGATCATTCAGTAGCAGATTGTTTAATTTTCATGACTTTGTGTGGATTTGAGAATATCTCTTGTAATGGATTTCTAGTTTTATTCCATTGTGGTCTGAGAAGATGCACGGTATAATTTCAGTTTTTCTGAATTTGATGAGACTTGCTTTGTGGCCTAAGATATGCTCAATCTTGGAAAATGTCCCACATGCTGATGAGAAAAATATATTCTGTAGTTTTTGGGTAGAGTATTATGTAAATATTTGTTAGGTACATTTGTTCTAAAGTCCTATTTAAGTCCAGTATTTCTTTTTTGATTTTCTGCTCAATGATCTGTCCAGTTTTTTCAGTGGGGTGTTGAAGTCCCCAACAATTATGAAGCTACTGTTTATTTCTTTGCTTAAATCTAGTAGAATTTGCTTTATGAATCTGAGAACTCCTGTGTTAGTGCATATATATTTAGGATTGTTATATCTTCTTGCTGAATTGGCCCCAATATACTGTGAAGATTTCTGGTTGTCTGTTTTACTTAAAAATCCTAGGGAGTGGCTCTTTGGTGTGGGAGTGATTTCTCTCTATTACATGAGTGTTCTGTTCACGTTGCCTTTGCCATCTCCACTCTCTCTGTTAGAGCTGCTTTCTCTGCAGGCTTAGGCAGGAAGAGCCACATTGAGCTTATAATTTAAAATAAACTAGTCCCCCCATCATCCTGCTCCCATTTTCCTGCACCATGCTATCTGGCCTCTTTTAATTTGGCTGAATCTTTCCAAGTAATTCAAGGTATGTCATGGTATACCTTGATGAAATTTAATTTTTGGTTATTTCAAATAATTCAACACCATGTTAAATACATAGTAAGCATTCTGTCAAGGAGATTTGTCTTTATTCCAAGAAAAATAGAAAAGGTCCTTGAAGGGTTTTAAGCATGTCACTCTCAACTTGAATGAAGATACCAGTGCAGATAGAGAACAAAGAAAGATAAAGCTTGAGGCCAATCAAGATAAGAATATTTTATATGTAAAAATTCATAAATAATTCAGGGCTCCCAGAGCAGAAAAGTCTGTTGTTACATAAGCTTCCAAGTTTCCTGTACCAACTAAGAGGGAAGTAAGGAAAGAAAAGGAAAGGATTTTACCTACCTGACTTTACCTAAAAAACACTAAGTTTTAAACCAAAAGTGAGAAAGTTTATTTGACTTGACAAGTTTAAGTTTTCTGATATGAATGAGAAATGTGGGTTTATATGCTAAACTGAGTCTAGATATGAAGAAATAAAGAACATTACAACTTTTGCACATGTGATGTTGTTACTGTTTAAAAGTTTATATGGGCTAAATACATAAATAGATTTCTGGGCTCCCTTAGCCTATACATGGACCCAGCTTAAAGAGACCTGACCAGGAAACGAGGTAAAGACTTGCTTGTGTGTTTAATGATGCAATGAGAACTGTATTTATTTATCCTACCCATTAAAAATATACAGCTATATAAAGGGTAACTTAATTATAACAGAGGTGACAGGGTTAATAAAAAATCAATATTCTACAGTATTTTTCATACAGAACAAATAAAAGTAGGCATGGAAACAAACTGACATATATCAGTGTAAAATTTTCATAAAATACTAATGAAAAACTACTTTAAAAATATTTATATTGTGTATTGGAAAATATTAGCAAATGCTATCTAATATGTAAAATGAATAGAAAAAGTAAAAATTTTCATGTTATTCCAAATCATTACTAGGAATTTTCAAGTTCAAATTACATAAACATAAGAGAAAAACAAAACATTTAAAAATAGTATTTTAATAAATTACAAGTTCATTATCCGAGCACTTATATTTTACAATCTGATGGACACTAAGAAAGCAGCCAGAATACTTGGGGAGCCATGAGAAAGCATTATAGATAGATGACTCTTGTCTTCAGTTCAAGAAAATTACATAGATTTTGCCAAAGGTAGCTAATCCTAAAAGTTAAGATAAATGCAGTGAACACGAATGTGGGAAAGAAAATTAAACCTGTGCATGAATCCTATCTTCAACATTTATAAAAATTGGACACCATACCTCTATTTGAACATTTCCCAATGTTTGAAAGCTCACCACATGGCAACATATTCTATTTTCCAGGAAGTCTTATAGTTAAAAGGTTATTCTTATGTTGGGTTAAAAATTATTTCCACGTAACTTCTATCCAGTAGTTATGATTCTTCCAACTAGAGCCAAAAATAAATCCATTTTATCTCCAGGTCACTTTAGAACTACTAACTCCTTCTAAATTGTCTTTGTCCCAGGTCATCCTCTCTCAGACCTTTCCATCATTTTTCATAAGTGAAAGTTGTCAATATCATCCCCCATTCTATGAACACTAATTTGTGTATGTCCATTTGAGAGTGAACTAAGAACTGAACACATTATGTAAGGGATAATCTCACCAAAAAAATAAAAAAGAAAAATTAACCAAAAAGTAAATCCATAAAAGATTTTTTTAAGTAAGCACATATATGTACTTAATAAATATTTATTTAGTAAATCAAACTGTTGATTCATGTTGATTTTATAGACAAAATTTTCCTGTATGAAATAAAGATATGTTTTTCCTAAAAAAGTTAAATATAATAGTTTATTCCAAATAAATTTCATCTTGTTAGATAAAGAACAGCTTTGCAACATACGGAGATCATTTTTAGATGCTGACTGTCACTCAATGTATTTGTTATACTCCCAGCTTCATGCTGCCTACAAATTTATTAAGAATTATTTCTATGTCAACATTCAAAACAGTAATAAAAATATTAAACTCAACAGCACACTGAGATACCTCTGGAGACCTGTAGGCTGACGACAATATAAGTCAGTAGAATTCTTCAGGTGTAGCAGTTCCACTGATTAAGAATTCACTTAATTTACTATCAGGTACTACACATGTCTTCTTCCAGGGGATATAATTTTTAAATTTGTTAAATTGTTACTGACATTAGAACTTGCTATATTACTTGTCCCACCATTTGAGCAAGTATATCACAAAAAGAAATGTGTTCCATCGAAGTATGACTTCTCGGTAAATCTACCTTATCCCTTGAAGTTATTTCCTCTTTAAATACTCACATCTATTTTTTAAAAATTTATCTTCAATGGTGACATTCAGACCTTGTTCAGCTAAATACTGTTCTTTTTGAAAATTTGGTTAGCAATTTGTGTGGGTGTCCAGTACACCTACTTTGATGATTAAAAAGCTTTCAATGTCTGAGAATATAAGTAAATAGAGCAGAATCTATATTTAAAATTTTCTTTTTCTCTAGGTTTGGCTGGGGGGAGGAGTGCCTACTAAACTAATATTACAAATGTTATCGTATTATTCATTCTGCCAAATGTCTTTCAATATTCATGTATATCATAGCAGATGCTAATAGAAATAAAACTTACAAAGACAGAATTCTGAAAATGGCATTGTTTACCTGGTTTTGTACATATAGATAGGATTCACCAAGTATAATATCTATATTAAATAATCCTTGAAAAGATTCTCTAACTGTGGATTCCTTAAAGATAACAAAATGAATTGTTAGTAATGATTTATTCTGCCATCTATAATAAGAATTATATATAATTTATTAAGCTTATATACAACAAATAATACAGAAATTCTAATACCAAGATTCAGCTTCTCTTCACAATGGTATTATTGATCACTTTTAACATTAAGAGTAAGAGAATAGCCTCATTCTATTCTCTAAATTCTGTAATCCCAATGACTTCTTTCCTAATGCAACCTGGATATCACTATTTTATTCAGGTCCTTTATGATTAATTCCAATTTGCAATTCTTCAAAGTGAATTCTTTAAGAACTGACTTTTTAATCAGTCGATTAATTCATTCATCTGCTATTTATCTAACATCTGCTCTTCCTGTACATTGTTCTAGACTCTAACTACAGTTTAAAAAGAAAAGTCAAATTAGAAAAGTCAAATTCCTCTACTTACCAAGTTTATATTTTAGCGGAATTTACCTTTCATGCTCATCAGAGGATAATGATAAGTGCTATGAAGAAATAAAAAAGAGTAAAGGGTTAAACTTCAGGGGAGAGAGTGGGGTTCTTTAGCCAGGCTGGAAGACCAGTCTGCAGAGATGGCATTTGGGCTGAGAACTAAAAAAAAAGAAGGCAACCACATAAAGATCTGTGAAGAGAAGTTTCTAGGCAAAGAGAAGTACAAGTGAAAAGTCCTGGCAGTTTGTCATATTTGAAAGGAGGAAAGAAAATCATTTCATCCGCAGCATATTGGAATGAAAGTAAGGTACAGGCAGTGTCCAGATCAGAGCCCTATAGACCATACTAAGCACTTATAACTTTATTCCAATCATATTGTGTAGTAGGGTGTTAAGCAGAAGAGTGATATGATCTCATATAAGACTACAAGACCATTTTGAAGACTGGATGAAGAATTCACAACACAAGAATGTGAGAAAGCTTGGAGGCTTGGTTGGGTATAGAATAATAGAGGGAAGGGGTCATATTTGGGATGTTTCTGGAGGTATTACTGGCTTGATGACAAATGAGATATGGGGTGTGAGGAAAACAGAGGAATCAAGAATGTCTCTTAAATGTTTGAACTAAGTAATTTGATGGTAGGTATTGCCATTATTGAGATAATGCAGATGAAGGGTTGAAGGTATGGGTGAGAAATCGAAAGTCCTATTTTGGATATATGTAAGTTTGATATCCTAATTAGACATCTAGTAAATATTTTAAAGAGGATCTGAGTTCAAGAGAAGATATTAAACCTGGGCATATACATTTTAAGAAATGATACTTAAAGCCACAGGATTGCATGAGATCAGGTAGGAAGAGCATTCAGATAGAGAAGAGGAGAAAGAGTCCTAGTTAGACTCTGAAACAAAAATTAATGTGGATTTCCCAAAGACACACATCTTGTTACAGTCTCTGTCCCCCCAGAAATCATCCTCTCTCATTACTGAAAGAATAGCTCAGGAGCATACTTGTTTAACATATTTTGGCTTTTGAGCTAACTTAATTATTTAGCTACTAATTATCTCAGTAGCTATTTTCTTCTCTACTTTCGTATTATCTTACACACTCACACACACACACAGTTGTTTGTATGTTTTCTCTGAAATAGAAAACAAATATTCCCAAGACTATATATCTTACTGAGGCGGGAATTTAGTCCAGGATTTTTAGTCCAAGCCAATGTTACTAGGTCAATTCAACAGCCATGAGGTATTTAATTTTATCAAGAAGAATATCTGAGATTATGTTGTCATGCTATTCCCACTTATCAAATTTATTCACATTGTTTTTATATAAAAAATGGTTTTGCATAAGAAATACAATGATGTAATTCCAAGATTCTCAGTTTGCCATGACCAACTTGTTAATTGTGAAATCTCACATCCATATATGAAAGTACATAGCATAGTTACCAACTACTGAGGAAGTCATTTAAAATCTAAGTCTATCAGAATATCTTCCTTCATTAAGCAACTCCTACTAATTACTGGAAAATGCTGTTAAGAACAAAGTAATGCAAAACAGTGTTTTTGGATATTAATAATGGCTGACATTAGCACTTACTATGTAGCAATGACTATTCTTAAATATATTAACATGTTTGATCCTTACAACAATTTATAAAGTATTATTATCATCTCTATTTTAAATAACCATTTTGAAACATATTGGAGCATTCTTTTCTTCTTAACAAGGCCTGCCCTCAGGAGAAACTATTTTACCATAGCCTACCTGATGGGTTTTTATCAGAGCCCAACCTACCCGGGAGAATAGAAATACCCAGCTTCAGCTTTCACTAGCCTTCCATGTGGAAGAAGGAAAATACCAAATTCCAGCTCCCTCTAGCCGTTCTGTCCCACTTAAGGGGTTGGGGGACTGAGAAGCACTGTTGAAGCTCACAGTTCAGAGTCACAGGCTCTCCAAAAGACTAAGACCCAATCATAGGACTATAGAATGCTTTCTCTTCCCTACATCTTACTGTCATGCCACTAAAGGTCTAGCTACCATAGTTCCTTTCACCCAGAAAATAATGTCCAGATTTCAACAAAAAATTACAAGGCATACTAAAAGGCAAAAAACACAGTTTGGAGAAACTGAACAAGCAACAGAACAAGACTGAGATATTGCAGGGATGTTGGTATTATCAGACTGGGAATTTAAAACAACTATGATTAATGTGCTAAGAGTTGCATGAAAAAGTAAACAACATATAAGAAAAAAGTGGACAATGTAAGCAAAGACGTGGATATATATTCTAAGAATCAAAAAGAAACTTCAGAGATTAAAAATATTGCAAAGGAATGAAGAATGCCTTTGATGAGCTCATTAGTAGTCTGGACACAGCTGAGGAAAGAATCTCAACAGCACCAACAATCAACTGGATATAATTGACTTTTATCAACTACTTCATCTAACAACAGCATATTACACATTCTTCTCAAAATTACATGGAACATTCATAAAGAGAGACCACATTCTAGGCCATAAAACACACCTTACAAAATGTTTAAAAATAGGTCATACAATGTCTTCTCTCAAACCACGGTGAAAACAAATGAAAAATCAATGACAGAAAGATATCTGGAAAGTGCCAAAATACTTGGAGATTAAAGAACATACCTCTAAATAACACATGGCTCAAAAAGAAATCTCAAGATAAATTTAAATGTATTTTGCACTAAATGAAAATAAAAATACAATTTATCAAAATTTGCGTGATGCAGTGAAAGCAGCACCTTGACGGAAATCTATAACATTGAATGCATATACTAGAAAAGAAGAAAGTTCTAAAATCAATTTTCTAAGCTTCTACTTTAGGAACCTAGTTAAAGAAGAGCAAATTAAATCCAAAGTAAGTAGAAGAAAATTTTTAAAAATTAGAATTTTTATTGTAATTAGAATTACAATTTCATAAATCAATGAAATTGAAAACAAGAAATCAATACAAAAAATCAAAGAACAAATTTTGGTTCTTTGAAAAGAACAATCAAATTGATAAGACTCTGCCCAACCTAACTAAAACAACAAGAAAGAAAACACAAACTACTAATATCAGATATGAAAGAGAGGATTATTACAGATCACCTAGAGACCCCATGGATATTAAAAGGATAATAAAAGAATACTATGAACAACTCTCTATCCACAGATTTGATAACCTAGATGAAACGGACCAATTTCTTGAAAGACACAACCTGTCAAAATTCACAAAAGATGAAATAGACAATCTGAATAGACCTATGTCTTAGTCTGTTCAGGCTTCTATAACAAAATACCTTAGTCTGGTGGCTTCTAAACAACAATAATTTATTTCTCATGTTCTAGAGGATGGAAAGTTCAAGATTAGAATGCTAGCAGATTTGGTGCCTGGTGAGGGCATGCTTCCTAGATGGCCATTTTTTACTGTAACCTCGCATGGAAAAAGGGGCAAGGGATCTCTCTGAAGTCTCTTTTGCAAGGGCACCATCCCTATTCATGAGGGCTCTTCCCTCATGTCTTAATCACCTCTCAAAGGCACATGTCCTACTACCATCATCTTAGGTAATCAACATATGAATTTTGAGGGGACACAAACATTCAGATCATAGCAGGCTATATCTATTAAATAAATTGAACAAAAATTAATAACCTTCCAAAATGGAAAGCACCAGGCTCAGATGAGTTCCCTGGTGAATTCTACTAAACCTTGAAGGAAGACTCTATACCCATTCTCTGCATCCTCTTTCAGAATATAGAAGCAGAGGGAGTACTTCCTGACTTATTCTCTAAAGCAAGCATTACCATAATACCTAAACTAGACAAAGACATTACAAGGATAGAAAGCTACAGATCAATTTCTTTCATGAACATAGACGCAAAAGTCCTCAACAAAGTATTAGTAAATTGACTCCAACAATGTATAAAAGGAGTTATACATTATGACCAAGTGGGATTTACCCCAGGAATGTAAGGCTAGTTCAACATTCAAAAATCAAGTAATATAGTACACCACATCAACAGGCTATAGAAGAAAAAACTCATGACCATATTAATAGGTGCAGAAAAAGCATTTGACAAAACTCAACACCCATTCATAATTAAAGCTCTTAGCAAACTAGGAATGGTGAGGAACATCATCAACTTGATAGAGAATATCTACAAAAAAATGTATAGTGAACATCATACTTAATGGTGAGATACTTGAAGCTTTCTTACTAAGATCAAAAACAAGACAAAAGTTGCTATGAACCTAAAACTGCTCTTAAAAATAAAGTTCAATAATTAAAATTTTAAAATCTTAGGCTGTGTGCAAAGGTTCACGCTTGTAATCCCAGCATTTTGGGAGGCCGAGATGGGAGGATCACTTGAAGCCAGGAGTTCAAGACCAGCCTAGGCAACATTGCCTATTTCTACAAAAAAAAAAAAAAATTAAAAATTGGCCAGGCATGGTGGCATACACCTGTAGTCCCAACAACTTGGGAGGCTGAGGCAGGAGGATCACTTGAGCCCAGGAGTTTGAGATTGTAGCCAGCTATGATTGTGCCACTGCACTCCAGCCTAGGTGACAGAGCAAGACTCTGTCTCTAAATAAAAAACTAAAACTAAAACACACATACACAAAAAAAACTTAACTTACAAGCTATGACAAAAGAATTTAAAAAATTCAAACTCCATACCACAACTTAAGAGTAGTTGTATTGTACATTGACTGTGGAAAATGATATTCATTGTTTTTTATCTGAAACATATCATTGATAAAAACAGCTCTCATGTGTGTCCCACATGGTAATCTTAATTGTCACAGCCTGCCTTTTCATTTCACTTACACTTTGCATTGTTTGATGTTTAATGTTTTCCAATATAGGAACTAGACATCAAGCAAAGAAAAAAAAAGAAGTGTTTTCAAATATAGTAGTTTATCTATCAGTTAAATTCCTTAAATACTAATAATGGTGCGAAGTAGATGAGAGTTAACTAGTTTACTATGAGAGGTGAGGTCGTGGATGAACTGCTGATTCAGCAATCATCTGACACGAGCCACAGATGGCCTATAAATGCAATAAAGTACATGTTTCCACTTATATTGTTCAGAAGTTTATTTCTATAAATTATGTTTATTTCTATAAATTATGTTAAGTGACTACTGTTTCACAGATTATTTTTACTCTTTGTTCATTATTTTTTTAATAATATGTTCTTGATTCCCTGGAAATTGATAAACCATACTGTTTGAGTAATAAAAGAGCTAAATATATATGAAGTAAAACTTCAGTGTCATGGAGTTAATTTATGCATGGATATTTGGCATTGCTAAACAGTATTATACATATTTATTGACCATTTACTATGTAATAGGCACCAGCAAGCCACGTTGGATATAGTAACAAATGGAGCTCAATGTCTGTCCATAAGAAGCTCATCATCTAGTGGAGGAGGCAAAAAACTACAACAATGAAATATTCATTATGATAGTGAATACCAAACACAAAGATGGACATGTAACGTGAGCAAGATATGAGGGGCAAGCTCAAACACAAGACAGACAAAGAGTCTTTCTGTAAATTGGACCCACATACATAACGTCACAAAGGCATGAGAGAGCATGGCATGCTCAGGAGACTGACTTAGGTCTCTGCACACCTGGGGAACAGTGAGCTTGAAGAGATGTGACAAGAAATGAGTCTGAGACCAAATCTCAAAGTGCCTCAGGTGTACTGCTAAAAAACTTGGACTTAATTACTGTTAAAAGAAGAAAGAGAAAAAGAAAACAAGTAGAAAGCAAATGATGACAATAAGAAAGAAGAAAAATGGGGAAAAATAAACATATTTCTTTCTTTCAGGGTTCATTTTGTGTATTTATGTGTATATCATCTCCAATTTGTTCAGCAGTCTCCAGGTTCAGAATTATTTCCGTGTGTTAAATGAGAAAACTGATGAAAGGGAAAGTTACACGTCTGTGATCGTCATGCTTCCTTAGCTAACAAGCTGGCTGAGTCAGCCTTGAACTCTGGTGTCCACAACTGCTAAGCTCACACCTGTCACAGGAGATCACATGGCCACGATGACCAACAGAAAGTAAATAAAGGACTTCGAGAAAGAATGTGTACACATTTATATTATTGCAAGAGTATTGGTGGCAATGTGGAGAATGAGTTAGAATAAAGACAGACAGAAAGCAGAAATATTGAAAGAACATTGTAAAAATACAGGAGAAAAACAGTGATAGCCTGAACTAAGACAATGCTAGCAGAGGGTAGAGAAATAAATGGATTTAAATTATATACAGTTATAGACCTGATAACTGATTAACATTATTTGAAATGTATGACTAAAAACTAATTCAGACTTATTTTCAGATTTGTAGCCTAGGAGACTTACAATATAGTGTTATTAATAAATGAGAAATAGAAATACTTAAGGAAGAAATAAGTGTGTGTTATAAAAGGATGAGAAATCTAAAGATACATATTCGAAAATCATGAGTACACAGGTATCATTTTAAACAATAAAAGATCATCTCCAGGGCAGAGGATAGAGGTGAAGAGGAGAAGCCAGAAGAAAAGACTAGGATTCAAAGTAATTATATGTTTAAAAAATGGACAAAGTCATGAGGTGCATAAGTGAGAAGGACAGTAGTCAAATAAGTAGGCACAAAACAAGAAGAGCAAATGTCCTTGAGCAAAAAGGGTGAAGATTCCACCTTCTTCTCTTGAATATTGGCTTAAAATAGAAGGAAAAAAAGGAGCAAAAGCACAAATTCATCTTTAAGAAAACGAAGAAACAACTGTAAACCTAAATTATGATATGTGAAAAAAGAACACTGAAGAAGGAATGATAGACAGCTCAGGAGAACACATGAAGGTGGAACCTAGATTACTAAAATGTAAATGTCTGCAGAGAAAATGAAGCTCCGAACTCAGAAATTGGAAGCACTAGTTACCTCTGAAGTCAGGGGCAAGCTAAGAAGCGAAGCCTAAAATAAGGAAATTGATCAAAGTTAGGAACAATGCAAAGATAACTGTTCTCTCCCAACCTCCACAGTAGACTGAGATCTAGTCTCTGGACCTGAACTAAGAAACAGAAAGGAGAGCAGATTAGGTAGCATACTGAAAACATAGGCATTAATAGAAATCTCTTGTTCTGAAAAATGAAATGCCTGACCTGCCCTCTTTTCCCTCCCAGTTCCACAATGCCAGCAACATGTTTACACTATGCTCACCGTCCAATCCACACTCCAACTCCAGCTGAGGCAATTAGAAGATTATTCTCTGGAGAAATTGAACTACCCAGAGAAATGCCTACAGATGCTGATATCAGGAGCTTCCCAACAAAAAGCTGGAATCTTTCCTCAAAAATAAAGTCTATCTTGTCTCTAAGTCCTACAATGCTCACAGAGCTTGCCATGAACTTGTTGGTACCTTAGTTCTATATTAGAAGGAATGACTAAGACTCATGGACATTTGAGGGAGCTTTAACGAGAGAGAGAGAGAGAGAGAGAGAGACAGAGAGAGACAGAGAGAAAATTCATATGAAAAAGAGACAGGCCAGGTGCAGTGGCTCATGCCTGTAATCCCAGAACTTTGGGAGGCCAAAGCAGGAGGATTGCTTGAGGCCAGCCAGGAATTTCAGACCAGCCTGGTCAAAAAAGCAAGACCCCATCTCTACCAAATAATTAATCAATTAATTAATTAATTAATTCAGGCATGGTGGCGTGTGCCTGTAGTCCCAGCTACTTGGGAAGGTAAGGCAGAAGGATCACGTGAGCCCAGGAATTCAAGGTTACAGTGAGCTATGATATGACCACACCACTGCACTCCAGCCTGGGCAACAGTGCAAGACTCTATCTTTAATTAAAAGGAAAAAAAAAAAAGAAAAAGAGACAATACAGGGAGTGAAATAAAAGACATTGCAATGCAATAAAGTATACACTGTTATTAAAAGAAACATTCAGCAAAAAAGAAAGATGTATTCAAAAACTATGATAACTAAAAAGATATGACAAAAGATTCAATAGAGGGCTTGAAATATATAATACAGGAAATCCTCCAAAAGGTAGGAGGAAAATCAAGATAAAAATAGGAAAGAAAGATAGCATTAATCCAGAATGTAAAGCATTAAACAATAGGAATTTCAGAAAAAGAAAACAGAGATGAAAAGAAAAGAAACCAGTGAAAAAATAAGGAAATATTTTTCAAAACTGAAGAACCTCCAAGCTCTAAGAAAAGGCCTACCCAAGTGCTTAAATAGTTGGGGAAGAAAAACCTACACTAAATAACCCCATAGTGAGAAACATTACCATAAAAATCCAAAACAAAAAGATAAAAAGAAAGCCCTAAAAGCTTCCCAAGAAAGAACCAAAGTTACATAGAAAAAATAAAAGACACCAATTCTCATCTTTTTAAAAACCATACTAGAAGCTAGAAGACAGTGATGCCATGCTTCCAACATTTTGAGTGAAAATGAGATTCAGTGTAGATCCCTTCCCCTATTTAAACTCTCAGTAAAGGGAATAGATATAATCAAAATGTTTTCCAATATACAAATACTTACATATTTGCCTTCCACGGGCCGTTCTCACGAAACTGCTAGAAAAACATGTGCCACCAAGAAACGAGTAAATCAGGAATGAAAAAGACAAAGACAAGAGCAAACAGGCAAAAATTTCCAAGACAAATGCTATACAACTGTCCAAAGAGGAACCCCTTCTGACTGGAAAAAGAGGTCAGAGAGTTCCAGGAAGATGTCTCCAGAAAAAAATAATTGAATAGGTAATTATTTAACAGACTTGTCCAGAGGAAAAATTGTATTGGGAAATATTTTACAAAATATTGTGCAAATACTTACTCTAATAAAATAAATAATGAGGCATTATTAATAAACTTATTTAAGAAAAAATAAAATCATAGACACTATTTGGAACAGAAATAAACAATATTTAAATTGTCATAATAGTGATGTTACTAAATATGGTATACAAAAATTTATGTGTCATTATATTGAGATGATATGGTCAAAGGAAGAGAAGGTCTGAGCTAAAATACTCACGGAACATAAAATGGAATACATAAGGTCCAAAAGAGATAAATCTTTAGATAGCAGTGAAGGAATATTACAATTATAAAAGTAAGTACCAAGGAAACATCTATAAGAATAGAAGTCATCTACATCTGGAGAATTGTGGGGAGGGGTAGTGCTGGGTGCTGATCAGGACCATTATTCTTTATCATGATGCCATTAGTACACAATTATTTTTTAAATTTTTGTAAGAAATGTTTTCACAAAAATTAATTTTTATCTTTTGGTGAGTGAGTGAAAAAAAGACACAGAAGCTCCTTGAATCAAATATAACAGAGAAGTTAAAATACTGAAGACTGAAGATGGCAAGATGAATTTGTTAATGGAAAGACACTTGTTGCTGACCTTGACAGGAGCAGGTTAGGGGAGAACAGGAGGTGAAAGCCAAATTTTGTTAACTGTGTAGATAGTAACTTTCAGTTTTCCTCCAGAAGTTAGACTGAGAAGGGAAAAATACAGCAGTAACTCATTCATTCACTGATGATTGGATGATAAAGAGAACTTTCCAATTTTTCTAAGAATTCTAAGGCATCGTAATTTTTCTCATTTTATTTTCAGAAATCATTCTGAGATAGGACACTAAGAATAAATCCTACATCGTCTCATTATCAGCCCTTGGCTTTGCTGTCCCTTCATGCTGTCCCCTCCATGCACAATCCCAGCTGTTGCCCATCTTCCTACTGTTTCTGTGGTGTGTCTTTTTAATTAATTGTTTTTCCAGCTGGACGAAAGAGTTAATACTGCTCACTATAGACATTGGAATGTTTGACTATTTTTTCCAAGTTTTATGATTTCCACAACCAAACATAAAACTAGTATCTCCACAAGTTAGTTTAGAAAATGTTGAAAAATCAGTAGCTGTTCACAATATATCAGACTGAATTAAATTTAATCATACCTAAATAAGCCACCATATTCAATCTCAAACAAGGTATGTATAAAAAATACGCTTTATAAGATAATTTATTTAAACAAATAAATTACACAGCAGAGCAATCATGGAATTCATTAACAACCTCTCTTTCTCTCTACCAAGTACCAAGGGACTTCAGTCAGGCCCAAAAAACCTAGTGGGCCTCCGTTGAGGCCAACAAACAAGTGACCTTATACATAATTAGTTAAGTCCATCTAGAATCAGGAAATCACACCACATTTTTCTTTTAATTTCAAAAATATAATTAGCTATTCAAACATATAACCATTATGAAATATAATATAAAAGACCCTCCTAGTAATATTTTTTAGACAAAAATTACCCTTAGGGTTCTTAAAACTAGTACAAAAACAAAAAGTTTTCCACAAAATAATGATAATGGATGAAATTATAAACAAAATTTACCAAATATTTTGAATAAATATGAACAATTAATCACAAGTATACCTTATAAGCAAATTTCTCTTTGACAGAAAAAACATAATTCATGAGATGAGACTTTCTTGAAGTTTTCTGGCCAGTGTTCCCTGAAGTCCCCCTCCCCTTTTGGCCTTTCTTAGCTTCTCTTCTCTGGTCTCTTTTCTCATCTTCTTATCAGAAATTCTCCTTGGCAGCTTCAAGATATTGAATTGGAAGAATTAACAGGAACAGTGGCTAGATCACACACCACTTCTACAAGCTTTCTCTGGGTCCCGGCTAATGAATGGCATGGTGCACCCCTAACATGATGAAGTCTTGTTAAGAGAAGAAGGGATGTTTACCTGATCTGCCCAGTGCTGAACTCCAAGAGCAGCATGACAATTTTGTGCAGGGTTCACTTAGACAAGATGTGTTTAAACAGTATTAGATACTTTTATTTCAGCCTTTGTAAAGGAAAGATGGCACAGGATATAAGCACGAATGTCTATATGGACAACACAAAACCTAAAGTAGGGAAGAATAGAATATATCTTATTAAGGGTTTCACCAGTTTTTTAACTAGGGAAAGATGTAAATTAATCAATACTCAAATACTGTTATATATGATTCACAGGTGATTATGTGCTTAAGTTAGATGGAAAGTAAAATCTGTACCATTCTAATTGGCAGTGTTTGTTTAGTTTCCCTCAATTTTTTTTGGTAACTTTTAAACCGTGCATGCATTATAAAAGCAGGCTGCAGTCTGATGTTTTAGGAAACTCTTTATCCCCTTCATTTGATGCTTGTTCTCACCTTCCTAATTCTAAAAATATTAGTTTCATCCTCCTTTGTTAGTTCCTCTGGTGCTAAGCTTCTTGACACTTTCCTTTATACAAGAGATGAGATATGATTTTTGGTTTTACTAGTCCTCTAGTGTATAAGGGATTTGATGTCTACAGGATCGCCCTGTGCTATGGTCTGAATGCTTGTGTCTTCCCAAAATTTATATGTTGAAATCCAAACCCCCAAGGTGATGTTATTAGGTGATAGGGCCTTTGGGAGGTGGTTAGGCCTAAAGGCAGAGCCCTCATGAATGAGATTAGTACCCTTATAAAAGAGGCCCAAGGGGGCTCAGTCACTTCTTCCCACCATGTAAGGACACAACCAGAAGGTGCTGTAAATGAACCAAAAATTGGTCTCTCGCCAGATATCAAATCTGCTTGATCTTGGAATTTCCAGCCACCATAAATGTGAGAAATAAATTTCTGTTGTTTATAAGCTACCCAGTTTGTGGTACTTTGTCATAGTAGCCCAAATGGACTAAGACACCCAATATCTATTTACCTTCCTAACAGCATTTCCATTTCCTTTTGGGAAATTAGCCATCTTTTATTGTGTGTATTATGGTAGGAATCCTTTCAAAGTCCCTTGCACTCATCAGCTAATATCCAGGTCAGGCCAATGGATGTCTTTTGTAAGGCTTTGCATCTTGAATAGACAGCTTCAAGGATTTAAAAATGGCCGGTGTGCACTTAGTCCAGCTGCTTCTCCCAGGCAGAACAGTGGAGTATGTCATTATGCACAGTTACCCAGGGCAGCCCCAATTCCCATCCTGAGGCCTGTACCACACTAAATGTGTAACCTTGAGCAATTTACTTAATTCCCTGTACCTCTATTTCTTTATCTGTAAAACAAGAACAATAATAACATACATCATAGGCTTATGGTGAAGATTAAATGAGACAATTCAAGTGCTGAGAACAGCTCTTTTGACCTATTCAACACCCAGTAAATGTTGTCCATTAGCCTGATTCTTCAGTCTTACAATAAATTTCTTTTTGGCTAAATTTAGCTTGGGTTGGTTTTGTTTCCTGGGACCAATGAACCCTGTCTAGTTTATTTGTCATCTTCCATGGTCTTAGATGAGGACTCCTACCTCCAGCTCATCAGACCATGGCCTGTCCAGACAAGCACCTCAATAGAAGGAGTGGACTAAGTCATTACCCGCCTGCTGAGGACAACTTTGAGGCTATGTGGATAATATATTTCATTTTCTTTTATTCACTTTTCCTCAATAAACTCTGTCTTAAAGTACAAAAATTCTGGATTTCAATTGAAGAACCAGAAAGAACATTTGCTTAGGGAATAAGATGAACATTAAAACTGTGGCACATTTCTTATTTTCTTACTTTAAACAACCCTGTTGTATCTATAGCTGAAAAGGATAAAATTACCTCAAATGCCTTGACAAGTCAGCTGAAACCCTCAAAAGGACAAACCATTCAGTACCCATTACATGACTGACTACTCCATGTAATCAATGTTAGTGGTCAATTCTCAAAGCAGTATTATCTTAACTTGCATAGTTACCACGTATAGGTAAAAGTCTCTAAGAACATAACTAAATTGGCATAATAAATCCTATTGAAATTTAGTTATTTCAAATATTATATAAACTACTATAAGAATACTATAATGTAGTTATTAAAATAGAAAATGGTCTTTGCCTATTATTAGATTTGCTACTTATAACTTTAATGCTAAATTTACACAGGGTTTATATAAATTTTATGACCTTAAAAAACTTACAGAAAAAAAGTTTAGCCTTTCTATCCAATTGCAAATTTGACTTGGAAACAGACTATGTTTGCCATAGTCTGAAAAGTTTAAACACAGTGTTTCGAATGTCATTTCATAAAACACAGACACTGTGAATTGATGGTTCTGAATAATTCGAATACTACCCATCAGGTACTATGTTAGTAACAGGTAATTTCAAAATGTTCTGATTCTGTTTTAGATGACAAAGTATTTAAGTTTGGAAGACATTTTGAAAATAATGTAATAGTTTAACGTCCCATGTACCAAAATAGACAGAAAGGTTTTTTATTAATTTTTAAGGAAAATTCTCTATTCAATTTTACTTCATTGGACAACAAAACTTAAAATTATAACCAAAACATATGAATGTGTAGGCTTGGAAAAGAAACAGTTTTAGCTGAGCACATTCATTCAGATTGATATGCTAACACTTGTAACATTTGTAGGTTTTTACGTTAGTCCAATTTTTTTGTATGCACTATATAAGAGAAAAATTTAGTGCTGCTGAAAGTTAGATTCAAATAGCTGTGGTTGGACCAACAGTAATATGAAAGGTTTCCATACCCCTTTTCAACTCAGTCCCCAAAGTGACACTGGAAAGTAATTGCCAATGCTGGGAATCACTTGAAGTTCAAGTGGGTCCTTGGCTTTGCACAAGAAAGAATTCAAGTGTGCTGACTGTGTAAGCGAAAGCTCCCTATATTTAGGAAATATAGAAGACCTACTCCACTGAAGCAGAGGCTAGTTCTTCCTGCTGGGGAGAACTGCACCTGTGGGTTTTTTTAATTTCTTTATTTAAGTAATGGCTTAATCATAAACTAAGCAGGGGAGGAATATTCATACTAATTTTCTGAAGTAGGTGATGTTTTCTTAGAACTGGGAACCTTCTCTTTCTATACTTTATAAGGTCCCTCCCAGAACTACCTCGGTGTTGGTGGGAGTTTCTTTTAGCATGTTAATGTATTATAATTAAACCATAATGAGCTGCAAGGTCAAGAAATGACCTATTTCTTTGCAACCTTAGTTCCAACCAGTTTCAACTTGTTCTGTCACCACATCCTATTTTTGATCTGGATGGTTAGGGGCTTTTTGACTCTGTGTTAAACAGTGCCTGCCAGTTCCCTATCTCAAAAGGTAACAGCCCACATTTGATGCGGCTGATTGTGCCAATAATAACCAAATTGCAGACAATTAAAATGTCATTTGAAATGCACTATAATTCAACTCAATTATTCCCTAAGTATTTTTTAAGTTGAATTGGGATAAGGGGAAATTGTTGTGCTTTCTATATTTTGCCGAATCTAACTGAAAATTAGGCAAAATTCTTTTTCCTCTTTTTGTCATGGGAGATTGCTATTCAGTCCCCAAGTAGTATATAAAGTTAAACGTTATTTTCAGCAATGGTGTGCTTTAAAATTTAGATTATAGAAAAGCAATTGCATTGTTCCATCTCCTCTATTTCTTCAGGGAAGAGTTTAGTCACTATTCTAATTAAAAAATAACACTAGTACTTTTACTGGTATTCTCACCTTTCAGCAATTCATGTAGAAATCTCTCTCTCTCTCTCTCTGTCTCTCTCTCAATTATGGACTCTTGTGTCAACCCATTTCAAGACTGTTTTATTTGGCTTCCAATATACATAGAAAAGGATAATCAGTAATAAATATTTATGATAATATTCTACAAATATGAGTCACACGAATTGGATAATAGCTTTGGATTCTTTGCTTTCTGAGCTAGCTAATAATAAATAAGTGAGGAAATGTTTTACTTGGATTCCTCAGTTTTCTGTTCCTATATTCAATCTTTATCTGATGGAAGCTGAAAATGATGTTATGGGACATATAGTAGAAAATTTACCTTGTTTGTGTTTCAGAATCAACCTCAGTTGATTATGATCACTTAATGTGTACTGGAAAAGTTCTACAGTAATACATTCACTTTTGCAGGAGTCTTATCTTATTAGCTATGGCACAGAATTTTTTTTTTAATTACCTGCTTATAAAGTACAGGATGATTCAATTAATTTTATTCTCTAATAACAAACATAACTAAAAACTGCAGTCATGGCTTTTTTATTATTATTATTAACTAGAACTTTTAAAATATTATGTGTTTTTAAAATAATATTAATATCATATCAAATTTATCAGTAAATCCTTTATATTCAAATGCACTAGCCTATAATAAATTGCATAGGGATTAATAGCTGGAAAATTCATTTGTAGCTAGAATAGCATCAATTGAAAACCATGAATATGTGTACCTCGTACTGGCAACTTGGCTTTTTTTTTTTGGTAAATTAGCTTATATTTAAGTTTTTAGTAAGATCCATTATTTTCATATTAAATTGATCAATACTTTTGAGAAATAGTAGAAATAAAAACTTAAATTCTTATCAAATTTTAAAACATACTTCTGAAAGAACTTCTGATTTTAAAATATTTGATCTCTGTCATCATTGTTTCCAGGACTTTGCTCTCAATAGTCTCCATTTTCTGTGGATTTGTGTGAAAAATTGCAACAATGGCCAAACTATTCCTTTCTATAGCAACATCTTTTACAAAGTAACCTTGTAGCTTCTCTTACCAAGAAGTCTTTAAATCTCCACACCTTGAATCTGAGATCATTCTGTGGCTTGTTTTGAAAAATACAATACAGTAAAAGTAATATTGTAACAGTTCCAAGACTAGCCCTCCACAGGCCTTACATGTTTCCTCCTGCTCTGCCCAGCTACCATGTGAACAAGGCTGGGCTCCTCTGCTGGATGATAACAGACTATGTGAACCAGAACTGAGTCCATCTAGTTGTCCTAAAAAAAGGCCCCAGACACATGAGAAAGCCCAGCTGAGATCAGCAAAGCTACCCACCTGACTACAGATGCATGAGAGAGCCCAGGCAAGAAGAAAAACTGCCCGACTGAGCCCACCCTAAATTGCATTACAGCAAAATCATGAGCTAAATAAATGGTTGCTGTTTTAAGCCAGTAAGTTTTGAGACGGTTTATTTCATAGCAGTAGCTATTTGATGCAATTAGGCATTGCAAAGTCTAATAGATTTGGGCTATGAATTGATACATCACTATGAAATGCTGTTCTCTAACATATGCTTTTTATCTCAGAATGATTCTTGTGTGAAACATCAATATGTTTCCTTTTCTATCATTATCTAGAATTTTGCATACTACCATATGTTGTAATTATTTTACTGAAAACCAAAGGAACTTTCTCCTTCTATTATTCACTCATTCTCTCTTCCTTGTCCTCTCTCTATCCGTCCATACTGCTACGTCCTTTCTCTCTCTCTCACCTAGAATAACATAGGCAACTGAAAGCTCAAACAAACACTACAGTTTACTCCATCCTTTGGAAAATTATTAATAGATTACTCATTGATTTATATAGAAATCTATCAGACCCCTATTTACCAGACTTTCTCTCAAAATATTTAGTGCAAGTATTTAACAGTATGCTCCTTTGTCTATTCTGTCTTCCATTATTTATTAGGGATTTAATGAAGTGTTAAGAAATGATGGTAGAAAGTTCCAGTGGCTTTCGTTTATTTCCTTTTAATGAAGCGATCTGAATGGAACAGAGATTGCCATTCTTTTGACTTTAAATAGTTTTTCAGCAATATCTATATAATTATATTGTTTGATGTACTAAACCTCTCAGAAACTATTTACTTTCTTGAGACATATTTTAGAACATATTCTTTCTTAGTCAATCTTTTTCTATTTTTTAAATTTAATTATATCATCTAAGAATCTCAATGTATTATTATAAGACATCCATTAATATATCTTACTCTTTCTTAAGCTACAATTTGAGACAAACTGATTTTCCTAGCATGTGTTCAATCTTAGATTATACGTTTACTAATTATAGACAGGAAATGCAGTCAAGGTTCTAATGTGCATGACTTTCAACTTAAAGAAGACAATATTTGTATATTAATTTATCTAACAAATAATTATGAGAAAATATTTAGCATCCTGCATTCTACTAGTTACTGGGGATACAAAGACAGAGATTATTTTTTTCTTTCAGATGCTCACCATATGTAAGAAAAGACAATACACATAAACAAAAATTATATGTCATAGTACAAAGAGATTGAGCAACCGTGAGCAAGAGTAAAAAGAATGGAGTACTTCTTCCTGAAAAGCTGAAAAATCTTCACAAAAGAAGATGCTTTAGGCTGGTTAAATCAAAGAAAGGTACAGATTTATAGGCAGAGGAATTGTTTTGATCACCTCCTGTTCACCCATTGGTGAACGGAGGTATTCTCGCCCTATGATTATAGGGATGACTGCACATACACCCAAATGGACAGATGAGATCAACAGCAGTTATTAGTCACATATACTCACAGCAAGGGGGAAGAGGGCACTGTATCACACAGGAGTACACAGGGGTTGCACTTGGGAACAGAGTGAACAGCAACTGGGGGCTGTGGAAGGCAGGCTTTGTGATAGCAAGAGGGTGGGGTACTCCCCTGGTTCCTGAGAGAGGATATGACTTGCTCATTTGAATAATTCCACAGCTCTTAGGAAACTGAAACCCACAACTCAGAAATAAGCCAGAACTATGCCTGTTGCCTTGATATCAAGGGTTGATTAGCTAGGGGGGCTTATCTGTTGGAGCAGAATTTGGAGGGGAACTTGAGGTTAGGACATTCGAGGCCTGCTAGATTTTATAAGATGTTAAGGTAGCATATAATCTTGAGTATTAATTTTAAAGTCTTACACCACAGAAATGGCATAAGTGTGTCAGGACATAGATGGGGAGAAGGTGACAAGGATGGAAAGTTTTGCACATATATTTAGTGTTTATGACAGATTTTATGAAAATAGTAATTCTTTGTGTCTCATTCAAGGCTGTAAACCCAGAATCTAGATAAATAATTGACACATTGTACAAGTTTTCAAAAAGTGTTTTGAAAGAGTTAATAAAATAATATTTTATGGGAAGACATGTTGGCACTGAGATGCACAGGTAAATAAAATCCGGCCCTTTTCTCATAGGCGTATTGTCTAGAAAAGACAGAACAAAAATATAGTTGGATAAGTGAAGTTAACTGTTAAAAGCATACTCAAGTATTATGTTGGGAACAGATTTTTAAGTACCCTATAAGCTAAACTACAGATTTACATTTATTTCTATAGTCAATGGTGAGATGAGAGAAGTTTTCAACATTGTAATGATATAATTGTGTCTGTTAGTTAAGTAGAAAACCCTGGTGGCAAAGGGAAATTTCAACTGAATTGGGAAGAAGCAAAGATTGTGGGTTATACTTGTCAAGAAGAGACGTTATGGGGATGTGATTTAAAATAATGATTTTTGGCATGGGGGAAATGATAGATGAAATAACTGAATTTCTGCAAGACAGAGAGCATGTAGAAAAGTGGCAATTAATATATAGTATTGAAATCCACCTCTCAGAATGTGTGCAAAAGGAAATTGATGTGACTGGGTAGCCCTGGAAAAACTTAACACTTTGACGCACTAGTGTGAAGGAAGATGGGTATGAAAATTGGAATACTTGGATATTGAATATAAAACAATGGAATTTTCCACTCCAGTGTACAGAATGCCTGGTGGGCAAGTGTTTAGTGTTTATCCCTCTAGCAAAAAAAAAAGAAAAAAACAAAACAAAAAACAATAATGTGTTTATCTCTAAAGAAAGGAAGTAAACTGGCCTAGGAGGGGACCATGCATTTTTACCTTACCAAATGCCCACATTTTGAAATTTAAGATATTTAAGATGTTCCTGACAGAGGAGGGGGCAAGATGGCCAACTAGAGACTTTGCCTGAAGAACCATCGTGGAGGGAAAATAAGATTTCAGATAAAGGAGAGGGGAGAAGAGATATAGATCAGGTATACATCATAGTGAGAGGTGCTAGAGCTTGCCAGGGACGTCATGGAGGAAATTATGAAGCAGAGAACTCAAGCAATTCAGCAAGAAAAAAACAAACAATCCCATCTAAAAGTGGGGAAAAGATATGAACAGAAGGTTTTCAAAAGAAGATAGATAAATGGCCAATAAACATGTGAAAAAATGCTCAACATCGCCAATCATCATGGAAATGCAAAATAAAATCACAATGAGATTATTACCTTACCCCTTTTAGAATGGCTTTTATTAAAAAATCCTTAAATAGTAGATGCTGGCATGGATTCAGAGAGAAAGGAACACTTCTACCCTTTTGGTGGGACTGCAAATTAGTACAACCTCTATGGAAAACACTATGGAGATACCTCAAAGAACTAAAAGTAGATCTACCATTTGATCCAGCAATCCCACTACTGGGTATTTACCCAAAGGAAAAGAAGTCATTTTATCAAAAAGACACCTGCACTTGAATGTTTATTGCACCACAATTCACAATTGCAAAGACGTGGAATCAACCCAAGTGCCCTTCAATTCATGGGTAGATTTATAAAATGTGGTATATGTATGCTATGGAATACTACACAGCCATGAAGAAGGATGACTTAATGCCTTTTGCAACAATATGGATGGAATTGGAACCATTATCCTAAGTCAAGTATCTAAAGAATGGAAAAACAAACACCACATGTACTCACTGTTAAATTGGAACTAACCAATGAGCACACATGTGCATAGAGGGAAGCAAAAATCAATGGAAATCAATTAGAAGGGAGGGGGCAGGAGATGGGTGAAAATCTACCTATCGGGTACAATGAACATTATGTGGGTGACAGGCACACTTACAATCGTGACTCAAGCATTATAAAAGTGATTCATGTAACCAAAAATATTTGTACCCCTATAATACTTTGAAATTTAAAAAAAATGTGTTCCCGCTTCTGGGAAAACCCACAGAAGACAGACACCAGACAGTATCTCTACAAATGTTATTTTCAATTACAAATTGCATGTAAAAATACCACACATTGAAGATACCTGATGTTTTAAATGAAAAAGGCTAAATTAAAACAAACAAAAAATGACTGCAAATCGAACAGTGACAATCCAAGGAACAAGACCAACTTAGAGGAGTTCAACATCCAACTTATAAGAACATCAGAATAAGAAAACAGAGGGGAGAAATTTTCAAAGAAATAATAGAAAATAATACCCTAGAGCTGAAGTTGCACATGAGTCTTTAGATACGAAGTGCCTAGTGTGTGACTTATTAATTGAATAATAAAAATCAAGACACCAAGATAAATCATTGTGCAACTTCAAAGCATCAGATATAAATGAAAAGCTCAAGTATTTTCAGGGAGAAAAAACTCAAGTAATTTATAAAGGATTGTGAGTTAGAATAACGTCAAACTTCTTATCCAACAACATTAAAAAGTAGAGTTCATGAGGAAAAGGAACCAAGGGTCGTCTTCCACATTTCAGTGGGGTTGGCCCTTTGCTCTGGTTGCAGAGCATGACTAGGTCACTGATTTTCCTTTATTCTTATTTCATCAGCCTTGAAATTAATTTTTTAAAAACCTCTCAGATTCTGACAATAAGGTGATACAGTCTTAAATTTCAGTGATAATATGAGTTTTTGTCTTTTCATTATTTTTATAGGGACTTAAAGGAAGATTTGGGAGACTTCCTAGGTAGAGATTTTTAAACCAGATGCCTAAAGTACATTATAAAATGCTAATTCAAGTAATAGAGTTCAGCAGGATTTTCTAGTCTCTCCTTATTGCCCTCCATTGGCATAACCTAATAGGAAGCCAGCTGACAAAGAAGAAATATATTTTAAAAGTCCCAGCCCCAGCATCACAAAGGAGAGTATGGAAGGGTGAGTGTGGAGCTAAGAGACAACAGCTAACAATTGGCAGTGCATCTTTTTGGCATTTTACATCTGTACCCATGTAACAACAATAGCCAACAATAGCTTTATGCTTTATAGATAATAAGATGTAACCATCCTTCACACAAATGAAGACACTGTCATTTTGAGATACTCTCCCCAAAAAGGAGACACAAAATCCCAACGGTCATCCTGTTCATTTCTGATGGACAGTTTCAATGTCCATATCTGAGCAACGTCAATTCTCCTCTAATTCAGTCACAGTCTCGTGTGGATATTAAGTAAATTAACTAAATGGTAAAATTAACCACCAACAGCAACCTTATGTAAAATTATAAGATGAAAGAAGGGAGAAAAAATTGGTTTATATGCATACACACAAAATAAACAAAGGAGGAAATATGTACAGCTGTAGTAGTCATAGTTCTGTAGCTTGCCGTAAGGTTATAAGCCAATATTTATAACTTCCTTCTTTCACAAACAATTCCACGTTCCCTTTAAAGTTAGCCAGCACCTTTGTGAATTGGAATTATTTACCCAATCATTTCTGAAGGGTCTGAAACCTCAGTGGTCCTGCCAATTTTGTATTACTTTATATGAATGGATATAGCACACCAGATGATCCCCTGGGTTCTATACATGGTCCTCCCTGCCGCATAGTGTAGCAGCAACATGATTTCCCCATGATAACTTGGACCAATCACCTCAGCCAATATTGTAACTCCCTAAAGTAGTCAGGTGTCAGTCTCAACTTCCAATTTAGTGGGACCATTATGTATCCCCTGTTGGAAGCATTTTTTGTCCTTGGGAACTAAGACCATCAAACTAGCAGTGTTCAAAGTTACAGGGAGGTTAGGTATACTAGTGAAAGTAGCCACTCCCCTTGCCACCCTGGGGGAAAAGGAGTAAAGCAGTTGGCTCGTGATCAGTTTCTCTGTCAATTGCAAGGATGGAGCGGGGTGGGAAGGGGAAACCCAAGGGAAACATAGAAGATAGGCGATTGTGATCTAATCAACTTACAAACAAGTTGGTATCTGGTTCTCCTGGTAAATAAACTAATGACATTGAATAGGAAGAGGACCTTTATCTATGGAACACTTCAAGAAGAATGTCCCCATCTCTGGTTTAGAGTTGCTTGTGGTATGCCAACTTATGAATTCATGAGTCACAGCTAACTGAAGAATGACACATAAGCCTTAGTACTATCTGGGGTGGAAATAGAGATATTATATACCTTAAACATGCCCTGATGTGTGAGGTGACCCACAAACCTCATTGGAAGCAACATCTATTTCTCTAGGACAGAACATGCCTGATACTGGAAGGAAGAACCTGGAAAGCCACATGGATGTCACAGACCTCTTCTGCTTCACCTATGCCTTTTGATGGCTTGTAACCTTAAAATTATTAGTAAAGCACACTATTGGGTAAGATATTTGAGGCTGATTTTATAATTCAATCCTTTGTGTTAGTTCACATCCCTTGATTCTTGCACCCGTGCATTATGGCCATGGGAGAAATAGCACAATATATTGGTCACTAATTCAAAGATAATACTACAACCAGCAAAAAGATCTACATAAGCAAATTCATTTTTGGAATGGAAAGCTACTTATAAACATTTTCTAAATAAAAAAATTTAATTTGTATTACCTTAAACGGGAAGATTTTAGATAAAGTAGTAAAACTCAATTCCCATCCTATTTCTCTTGAATTTAACATTTAAAAAATATGAGAAGCACAATATATCTTCTGTGCAGGGAGAATAGCTGACAGCAAGTGCTATTCGCTAGGACTTGACTGCTCAAATCCTCTGGGATTATTTTATGCCAAGCTTGTCTAAAAATGAAGACCCTGAGATTATTGAGGTAAAAACAAATGACAGGTATATAGATTTTGATAAATGGTTACCTGTCACCCATCGATTCTTCCCAGAAGCAATGCATGGCTTAGGTCAAGGGTACGTTGATGTGTCCAAGTATCCCTCAGAGTAAAATATACTACTTATTAATGAATGGATAGCTCACTGGAGTTAAAATTTGACCAAATTAGCAATTACATCATATAGGAGCATGATTAACTATAGCTTCACAAGATCCATTGATTTAAAAAAAATCACTTAGGTTTCCACTGAGAGATATTCATGAAAATGTTCTTAGTATTGTATTTGGTTAACCACAGGGATATATATCAACACTGACCTCTGTTTCTCTGAGTGGCTTTTACCTATACGAAACAGAACTGACTAGGAGAAAGCTAGAGGAAAATTGTGTTTCAGAAAGTGGTGTAGCAGGACTCATCTTGACAAGGATATTTGTCAAATTGAAATCAATGTTGTTTGTAGACCTGTGCACTAATACCTAAGGATTCATGTGAGGAAAACCAATCAACACTGCTTAGATTGTCACTGATTCTACTGTCAAATTCATGGCTAAGAAGCACAATAGAAGTTCCTCTACCTCCAATATTATATTCTTTATAGTATAAAGAAAAGAAAACATCCACAGGATCTGAGTCTGTCTTGGTCAAGGTCCAGAACAAGAAACTAGCCATTATGCTTTAAAGCAGGAAGTGATTTAATCAGGGAAATAGGTACCTAAATATTGTTTATGTGCCTAAATATTGTAAGGAGCAGATTCTAGGCTGGACTCTTGGAAATTTTAGGCAGGGATCAAATCTGTAGGTGGCAGATACAGGCCAGGAGGGTGGTTCGTAGGGGTGGAGAAGCTGGGGACCAGTCAGGGGAAGGGACTGCAGGAAAATGCAGCTAACCACCACAAAGAGCAGGAACTTGAGGTTTTGAGGCTTACACACCTGTAGAGCTGAAACTTTGTTATAAGAACACCCGTCAATCATGTATATCAATCATCTGGTAACATCCCATACCTCCCGTAAGCCCTTCCCTGGACCAGGCCAATAAAAAGAAACCACCTGGGAGTCCTTAACTTCTTTCTCCACCTGTGGAGACTGACCTGTTCCTCTTTCTGGAACATATTTTCACTTCGTGTAGCTTCCTTCTTTTCTACAATTGTGTAGCTTTCTTCTTTCTTCCTTCTTTTCTACAATGAAAGCTGTTTGTGTGGAATTGCTTCCTGTCTGTGTTCACTCTGTCACACCGGGTCTGCTTGCGATTATCCCAAGCAAGGAGCCAAACAACCAGGACATTTCTCTTTCAAAAACCTAACCCTGACAGAATGACAACTAGAACAGCATGGAACCCATGCCCTGAAGCCACCACCTCACAGAAATTGAAATCAGGAACCCACAACATCAACCACAAATGTCTATCTCACCTAGAATAAAAAAAAACAAAACTTGAAACTCAACTCCAGGGTTTAGGAAGTACAAGCAAGAACCCTCACCACTGCCACCTCTGCTTCTTGACACTGAAAGCTAGGACAGACACTAGGTCATTCTGTAAGCAAGCCATATGCTACCAAGTACTTGGTGATCAGCAGCAAAGCCGGGAACATCAGGTATGTGGCCTCTACCTCACTTCTGCCTTTCAAATACCACATGAATGTATCTAAATGGCAGAAATTAATCCACAAGAAATCTAGTTGCAAGAAAATCTGTGAAAGGTAGTTTTCAGCTTTCCAATGTCCACAACAAGAAGAGCATAAAAAAGAAGTTGAGTAGGACAATCAAAAAAATGTCATAGAATGTTAGGCATTTTATGGATAAATGAAAGAAATGAATGAAAGAAAAATAAACATCCTTTCCTTCCTAAAAAGAAAAATAATCATATGATTGTCTATCTGATAACCCAAATTTGAGGTTTACGGGCAGCATTATTTGCTTAATAGCATAAGCAAGCAAATAAATAAAAAAAAAAAAACCAAGAATACTAAATAGAAAAAAAAAAAATCCTACTATTTCATCTGCCTAAACACCCTGTCACACTTACAAGGTGGCTACACTTACTAGCTATCTTGTAAAAAGGTCATCACAGATTAAAAAGACCTAAATAGACAATATGACATGGATTTAGCACCTTTCACATTACTACTGTACTAGCCAATATGGTACTTGATGTGGTTCTAGAAAATTTATTATCTTTATAATATTTTTTAATAATTGCTATTTATATATATATGTCTTTTTCGTTCATAATATTGTGTATTTTTGTCTTTTTTGATTGATCTTACCAGAAGTTATTTTCATTAGATTTTTAAAGATTAGTCTTAGCTTTGCCAATCCTTGCAAGGATATCTTTGTTTTCTATTTACTAATTTATTTTATTGTATTACAAATTTTCTTTCTCATTATTTCCCTTTGAGTTTATTCTATTCTTCCTTAGAATAGAAAATATTATACAAATACATCGTATTCTCTAAGTTCTTAAATTGGGTTCTTAGCCTCTATTTTTCAGCCTCAATCTTTTCCTAATAAGAAAATAACATAATATTAATGTAAGACTTTAATTCTATAAATTGAAAATTTAAATATGCTTTTATAGGTAGAATTTTTTTTTCAAAATGAAATATTTTCTAATTTACCTTTTTATTTTTCCTTTGACCCATGATTATTTGAAATATGCCTTTAAATATCTAAAAATATAGAATATTTATGAGACCATTTATTTTAATCCACAGGCTAAAGGAAAATATAGGACCATTTTTTGTAATTGATTTCTAATGTATATAAATTTATGTACATTTCTAAAACTCAAAAGTGGTGGTATATTGGTGATTTCCTATGGTTTTAGCTATAATTGCATTTCAGTCAAACAACGTGGCTGTTTGATATCAACATTTTAAAATTCATTGAGATTACTTATGGCCTAGTAGGTGGCCAATTTTTGTAAAATTTTTACAAAATTTGTAAGGCATATTTATTCTTTAGTTTTGGAGTGGATTGTTTTATATATGCCCATTAAATCAAACCTGTTCATGGAGATATTTAAATGTTAAATCCTTCCTGATTTTTAAAAATAATTTAATCTACTTCTAAGAATATAAAAATGGATCTATTTCTCCTTGAAGTTGTGCAAATTTTTGCTCTATATATTTTAAAACTATATGTATTGAACCCTTTTTTTCCAAATACAGTGCTCTCTTTTTCTCTTTTAAGGTTTTTCCCTTAAAATCTATTTTGTAAAGTATTAGTATGGTTCCAACATCTGTCTTTAGTTGATTTATACCTGATATACGTTCTTTCATCCACTTACGTTCAACCTGCCTTTCACATACTCATATTTCAGCTATGTCTCTTATACAAAGCAGTTTATTTTTGACAATCAATGTCTTTTATTAGGAGGACTGAGGCTGCTTACAATGATTATGATTATTTACATATTTGCATTCACTTCCATCATCTAATTTTGTGTTTTCTACTTGTCTCACTTTTTCCTTTATGCTCTGTCAATCTTCTTGCCTTATTTGGATTGACTTTTGTTCTTGTTCACATTTCATTATTCTGTTTTCCTTTAGTGATTACCCAAGATATTTACACAGACTTATTTAACTCTGAAAATAGTTCAAAGATAACCAGTATCTTTTTCCTCTTCCTGAAAAAATATAAGCAGCTTATATTCCTTTTTGTATTCCAGGCCTGTGATTATTTTTCTTCCCCCGTAAGGTGTAAAAGTTCTTATAGGGAGAATCTGTTGGTAATGAACACTCTTTAAAATTTGTTGTCTGACAATGCCTTTATTCCAATGTCATTATTGCAAGGTAGCCTTTCTGAATTTACATTTATGGGTTGAATATCTGTTCTCTGTGCATGAAAGATATTATCACTGTCCTCTTTCAGTTTCCATTGTTGTTGAGATGTTAACAGTTTTTAGGTAATCAGTCTTGTTTTTTCCTGGCTGATTTTAAGATCCCTTTGTCTCTTGAGTTCTTCAGTTCTACTAGAGTTTGTCTAGGTGTGGATTTTTTTAAAACATTATCCTGCTTGAGATATGGGGCCCTTCTGAATCTGAACATTTGTGCCTTTGAAAAACAATCAGCTATTATCTCACATAATACCTGCTTCCTGCCTCTTATCTCCTTCTGGAACCCTTTTAAACATGCACCGGACTGTCTCACTGTAATCTCTATGTGCACTAATCTCACCTTCACGTTTTCCGTTTCTTTTTCTCTCTTAGCTTCATTCTGAATAAATTTCCTCTGCTCTATCTTCCATTTCATTAATTACATCTTTAACTCTGTAATAAGTTGCTTTTGTTTCAATTGCTATATACTGTTTTGATTTCTAGAAATTCTACTAGATTCTTTTCTTTAAAGAAATCTAGCTGTGGATTTTGGCAGGTTCTTATTTCCCAGCCTTACTTTCAATTCTGTCTTTTATTCTTTAAACACAACACCCTCGTTTTATATTCTTTATTTCATCATTCCAATGCTTCTAATCTCTGTAGGGGTCTGATTCTGCAGCTTGTTATTTCTGCTAAATTTTGCTTGTGGTAGATTGTTTCTTCCTATAAGAATGTACCACATTTTACTTATCCATTTCCTTTTTAATGAACCTTTAATTTGTTTCCAATTCATCCATGCTCATATCTCCTTAGGCAGATGATCTCTTTTTCAGATACACAGAATTGAAATTGCTGGTCACAGTGTACACATTTTCATTTCATAGCCTCTACAATGGCTACATACATTTCATCCCCACTAACAGTGTGATAAAGTAGTTGTTTTCCAGAAAACCTCATCAACACCTGACATTGTTAAAATTTTACACTTTTGCCAATCTTACAGGTTGCAAAATAAGTATGTACTTGTTTTTAGATTTGTATTTTCCTAATCACAGTAGCATACACATATTTTTAAATTGTTATGGCCATAAATTGTTTTTTATACCTTTTTTCTATTTCTCTAAAAAACAAATAGTTGGTTATTAGTTAAGTAGCATATTGTTTTATAGTAAAGTTTCCAGTGAAAACTCATCTGTGGCATTGTTGATTGAAAAGACATATATATGGCTTATGTACCAGACATGGAGAGAGCACCATTGCAAGGTTTTTATTTTGTAAACAACCCATATGAAGAATTTGCATACCCAGAAACATCATTCTCAACCCTTCTTTCCCCCAAATTTCTACTCTTTATAACCATTCTGTTTCTGAAGTAGCACCTGGGAATAATATCACAGGAGGTGGTGGGGAAAATAATTTGCACATATATGCTTCTTGAATGCTGTGTGAAAAACAAGACTCTACACATAATAAATAGGATTTCATTTTTTAAAAAGTCAGATGGTGGCTCAAGCAAAGAGAAAGAAAACTTAGATGAATTTAGCTCCTAACTATTTTCTCTTTTTTAGAAACTAAAGTTAATGTCCTGAATTTTAGGCATTAAGGAATCATCTATCTTGCTAATGCCAAATTATAAGATGTTAAAGTGCAAATACCAAAACTCAAGGTATTACTTGTCTCCAGTATTACATCAGGTTCTACAAATGAATATTATAATTGCCTCAAAGATTTTGGAAAAGAACAATACAGAATTCCAAAGCAACAATCAGCTAGTGCCCACATCAATTAACATAGCCACAAACTAATTAGCTCTAATGTGAACTGTCAGAACTATTTTCAGGCTGATTACTGAGAGATATCTGATTACAAATGCCTGCATGTTTTCAGTGATTTACATAGTCACTTTGAGAAAAATATGCTTCAGTAGACCCTAAGAACTACAAGTACTAAAAACCCCAAAGAAATAATGAGAGGGCTCTATTTGCCTAACAAACTAAAATTTATATATATGAACAAAGCTATTCACTATGACATTTCATAAAACTATAGACTTACGCAAGGCTAAAAGCCAATTTAAACTCATTTCTATAATCAGCAAACAACCATTAACAAATTTATTAATCAAGGGCCTGTTTATAGGTCTGTTGCGAAGGGTGATTATTTACTAGCTTAAATAAAACTCTGCATTTTGACTATTACTATTATTACAAGTATGTGTTTAGTGAGGTTGAATATTTGCCAGATATATAGGAAACATTCAATTTTATAGATGCTTATGAAATTCAAGGACATTAGCTCTTCTTGACAAGCAGTTCAAAAAATAAATTATTCTACTTGATGAATAGGTAAGATCCAATTTCAAAAACATTTTCTAAGAGTTGTTAACCTATGCATGGTCCTTCGTCATGGTCATCAAATTCTCATTCACATGACTA
This sequence comes from Daubentonia madagascariensis, assembly GCA_023783475.1. NCBI lineage: Eukaryota > Metazoa > Chordata > Mammalia > Primates > Daubentoniidae > Daubentonia > Daubentonia madagascariensis. The sequence goes on along the minus strand of JAKFHU010002080.1, from coordinate 25,344,326 downwards.
GCTGTAGAAATTCCATAGATTTGTTTAGTGAATGTGAATAATAGTTTAGTAGTGCATACCTGTGTCCACAAGCTCTATTGATAAAGAGGGCAGTCAGGAAACACCGTTGCTAGGCAACAGACTGCCCTCCAACTGCAACCAGCCATTTTGAAAGAGCCAATGTGAGACTATGAAAACAGATGTCAAGAATGTAAAAAAATAACCAATATTCAATCATTCCACAAAAATGAAACCATTACTTGAAAAACAGCTGAATAAAAAGGATAGAATACATTTACAAATTGCCTTTCAGTTTAAGAAACATTTTTTAAAAATCTCTGATTTGATTATCATAACATCTCGTGAGACAGCAAGGCAGATATTGTCATTATTTTCATTCTACAAATGAGGAAACTGTGACCCAGAGAAGTTACACATCTATTAGGTTGTAGGTACACAATTCAAACTCAGGTCATTGGTACCTAATGTTCTTTTCTTTTTATTACATATTTTTGAAGCATGTGACTTTTATGATAAGACAAACAGATATTTCAAGATAGTGGTTCCATCATCACTGGGAAGTATAGTTTGGCATGGAAAGAGAGTAAGAAAAGCATCCTGATGAATCTCACCAGATTTTGCTTCAAAGGCACAAAATACAAGGTGAAGAATAAGCCAATTACAGATAACTACCCATTATACCTTAATAGCCTGCTAGTTAGTAGTTGTTTTAACACTTGAACACTTGAATGTTAAACAATTACTAATTTTTTGTAACAAATTTAGAAACATGTATTCATCCATGATTATAAAAAACAGCCACAAATTGTTTATACTAAAACTACTTTTTGCAAATATCTTCTTAGATTTACACATATTCAAATACTCATATTTTTCTACTAAAGTTAATAAATCTATCCTGTAGTTTTTGAAAGAGATTCTGGAGATTTAAGTAAAAACCCTGGCTCCAAAGTAACCATTTTGTGGGCTTTACTGTGTACAGTTAAATTAATACATTTGAATATAACTCAATTTTTGGTGAATTATAACATAGACCATTGTGGGACAGGAAATATGATATAAATAATTTTGTGAAAAAAATGAGTATTTTTGATGAATATCTGTTTCTTAATTTGTAAGCTAAATTTGAAATGTCCATCCATATAGGTTTTTAAATAGAGTTAAAACATAATTTCATGTTAACAGATTATTTAGTAATTAAAAGAGATCATAATGGCTAATATTTACTAGGCACCAGACACTATACTAGGCAGTTTATATATATATCTTCACATTTAAATTTCAAACCAGTTCTATGCTACAGGTACTATTATTTGCCCCAGGCTTACAAATGGTAAATAACCCAAGATCACATTGATAGTAAATAAAACAGCCAGAATTTAATCTCATGCTCACTCCTGAGTCAGTGCTTCCAACCACCATGAGTCACACTTCCCATAGGATACTTAGGAAGATTGTATAGTAAAAGAGATAATTACAAACATTTTAACATTCTTTACCAAGCTATATTATAATAATATTTTCTACAAATTTCACCAAAGGTATATATTTTCTAAGCTATAACTGATATTACAAGTTATGTAATTAGATAAATGAATGCAATTCAATGCCTGTTTATTTAGCAAAAATATATTTTCCCCTGCCACAGAACACAATTCAATTTCAGTCTCACATATTTCATGTTTTTCATGACTGTACTCCAAATGCACTGAGTTTAAACGCACAGCAGGAAACTGCCTAAGAAAGATAAAGAAACCTATTCAATATAGATTTAATTATAAAAGCATTTAACTGCACTGGTAGTGATCATTACAGGGTAGTTCACATAACATTAAATGGAGAGCCTGTTAGGAAAGATAGATTAGCTCAGAACTGAAAGTCACTCATGTATCACTAAATTGTTAAACATCTTGTGTGTCTCAAATGGTTATTTCTTAAAAGTCAAAGACCAGGTCTGTTCAAATTCTTCCAGACTAGAGGCTGACCTGAAATTCTCTTTGGAAGTAAGCTAGATAAGTCATGTACTCTCAAATTAAATACTTTTGTTTTACTAAGTTAAATATGTTTAAGAGAATATAATATGCAATGATATAGAATATAATAATGACAGAGTTACTAAAAATAACTACTTACATCCCTAATAGTTAGATCTGTTTTATGTTCAATAGCACTAACTTAATTAAATGAAGTATTTTTATTTAAGTTATACAATTATTTTAAAAGTAATGTCATTTAAACTTCATAATATGCATGCCGCATCACACTGTTTTAATCACATTAATGGGAGGACACAAGTCCTCAGGAGTATACTTATAGAAGAAATGAGACAGTACAATCAGTGTATCAAGGTTTTGTAATTGAAAATAACTTAAACAAATATAAAGGTTTTAGAAATTTTTCACAAGAATTGGAGTTAAGCAAAGTTCTTAAGAGACAGCCAAGTGTCAAACTGTGATGACAAAATATCAATGTGAAGATTAGGAATTAAGGAACAGGACATTCAACCAAAAGCTAAGGAAAGAGTGAGAAGAGGAACAGTACTGAGGAACATAAAGAGCATCTGCCATCACCTATGTTGGTCCGTAGACCCAAGACTCAAAAATACACAGGGCTGCCTTCATTTAAGAGATGGCAGAACAATACAATCAGTGATGATTTACGGCATTAAAGTCTTCAGGTTTACATTGACAATAGCCCACTATATTTATCAACACAAATGAAAAGAGAAATTCACAAGTACAGATTAAATTAAGTAATTTTGTTATTCCTTGGTAAGAAATTAAAAATCAACAGCAGATGAAATGTCTGCAGTAGTGGACTGTGTTCAAGAACTTTGGATTTTGGAACACATAGACTCCAGCCCAAGCATATAAATGGGAGCTGGGGGTTGGAAGAAAATGAGAGAACAGAGAAAGTTGGAGAGAGACAGAAGGGTGACTTTAATAAATTTGTTTTCTATATTGTTTCTTTACCATTTTTCACATTGCTTGATTTTAATCATTTTTAAGGTCCTTGCAGAAATTTGCTTTTTTTCATGTTTAATGATTTGAGACTATTCAGGATAGGTATAAATTAAACATATAAAACACATTTTTCTGTGATATGATAAATATCTTTGCTCTCTCATTGGTTAAATTGCATGTTATTAAATAATACAATTCCATTTTTCACTGCTTAACTTTTACAAATGAAGAACCGTCATCTCTTTATATCCCTCCTCTAAGGGTTACACTGAATTTTAGCTAATTAATTGACTTGGAATTTTATAACCAATAGCAAACATGACATTAAAAAATCAAAATGATTTTGTTTTCATTGCTCATTAAAGTTTGTCTGGCACATTGGGAGAAACAATGGTGACACTTTCATCATTAATAAACACATTAAAATATATAAATAACCAAACCCACAAATGAGGTAATTTTCAGCAATGATTCTTAGTGCCTCTTCTGTTGAGATAGTGAGAGAACAAACCAGTTACTCTAGTTCAATGGTACTTGACCATTTGGAGAGTTGCCGTTTGAAAGCCAAGGGCTTTCTCTCCAGGTGTGCATCTAAACACAAACATATTATTTTATAAATTATTTGAGCGGTGAGGTTGGTAGCAGGAACAGGGGCAGGGACCCAACCTCTAGTGATACCTCTCCTCTGATTTTCTATTCTATTTTCTTTCAAAAATCTTCACAAAAATATCTTTCTATGAACATTGCAGATTTTTTGCCATAATACACTAACACTAGTTTGACCTCTCTTCTTTTATAAATTGTCTGACATATTTGCCAAATGCCCCATATCTTTAAAATGTTAATCTATTTCAGCTAATAAACATGTCTCCAATGAACTAGCTATTTCAATATCAGTAAATAAGCAAAATAAAATATCACACTTACACATGTGACCAATTACACATTTACAAGTAGATCTCAAAATAAACAATGATGCAATTAAAAGTGCATTCCCATTTCATCTGACTCTGTAAATTTTATATAATTACTCCCTGAGATGATTTTTGGAAACTAAGTCACTTTTGAACAAAGAAAATATATTCAAAAATGTGTCTGACATGTAGTATGTGCTTGTTAACTGAAGAAAATGACAAGGTTCATAAATTTGGAAAGGAGAGCTTTATTTCTCTTAAAGCGTTGTAGCCTGTGGGTGGCCATTCCAACAGGCCAGGAAGCAAAGCCCCAGCCAGAAGCCAGAGATGTGTGCTTCAAAGGATGGACAATGGGAAGAGTATTTATGCTGAGCAGGATGGCCAAGTATACATATTTAATAAGCTATAGGAGAAGTCATGAATATTTATGAAAGGAGAAAAATGCACATGAGCAATCAAGCTTCATGAGGTCCATGTTCAGAAAATGGCAGCTCTCTAATGATGAAGCAAGGACACAAAAACCCTCTCTGCTCATGCTCCATAGCCTGGTTAAAACCACTCCATGGGTGGTGGTCTCTTATCAGGGAAGAATGCTGGTCTAGGTCACAAGATTGGTTTCTGTTTAGCCCTTAGGAAAGAAGCCTGAGGGCTGTTAGGGGGTGGGGGTGGGTGGGGTATAATGAGGTGTGTTTGACCTGCCATCCTGTCATGGCTGGGACCTCAGTTTTAGGGTTTCCCCTTGGCCAAGAGGGGATCCATTCAGTCAGCAGCAGGCTTAGGATTTTATTTTAGTAAACATGCTTAATAAATATTTGTGGAATAAATGGATAATGTTGTCTTTGGATTCTTCATTATGGATAATGTTGTCTTTGGATTCTTTATTATTCTTTGTGTGTGTTTAAGGGAAGCTTGTACAGGATTTCACCTGTTTTCCTTATTCACAGTAATCTTCCTTGTTCACATTTAATATTTTTACGCATGTTACTCTAATAGTACCACATATATCTGGTATCAAGATGTTATTAAGTATTCAAAATACATTAGTTTTTCAACTAGGGGACAGGTACCACTTGCCTCTACAGATTTGTATAATAACTTTTATAAATTCTCCCCATTTCAACAGCTGATACTGTGAATAATTTAACCTTTTCTCAGTGATTCATGTTCACCTTTAACAACATCAGTAAATGCAAGATTTCAAGCCTCAGGGGCATGCCCTCTGGGGCTCTCAAGTTGGGTCTGACAGATTTTTTTTGTTCATATTAAACAACTGCAGAAAAATTTTTAAATTAGTTTGTCTGAATTTTATGGGGTATTTTTTTCCATTCTCCTTCTCATTGTCAGATTGCTAATTATCCCGACTTTGGATTTGTCTTTGCCTATACCTGCCAGGCCATTTTACCTCTTCAGACTTCGGTATCTGGTCTGCTTTCAATTAGCACGTAAGATAATCTGTGCCAAATGTGAGTAAATAATTATATTCTGAATGAAGGCCTATGAATAAAATACTTGGCTATTGAATCTTCATTTTTTAAAGTTAGTAATTGTTGTTCTGTATCACTTGGAGTTGCTAGACTTATATTCATGTGTCATGTCTTACTGTAAATACAATGACCACTGAAAAGACCTATTCGTATGTTTGGGGACATGCATTCTGTACGAAGGTCATCTCTGTGCTGGTTATTTGCCTATTAGCTCCCACCAGTTTGCATTTTCTCCTCTCCTCTGTTCACTGGTAGCTTTGACCAAAGGGGGAACTGGAAGATAATTAACAGCTGGAGGAGAGAAATACCAGGGTATTTCTCCCACCCCCAAACCTGCTTTAAGTGGCATTTTTTTCAGCAGCATCTTTTTTGATATTCCAGCTTTTATTAAATAGCTACTCCCTCTTTGGGTCTAGTTTCTCCTGGTTTCTGGGTTCTGGTAACACCATCTCTTCTTTGCATTTCTCCAGGCATAGGGGTGCTATTGGTGTTCTCTTATTGCTAATCTCTGGAGATATCTGTCGTGATATTGTGTGCTTACGAGGACATAATCTGGCATATATCACAGCTTCCCTCTATATACCCCAGGGGAAAGTGACTGCCCTGAGACTATCTTTGAGTCTCAGGAATATTTGAAGTGATGGTATACGGAGTACGGACTGCTCTGCAGTCTAGAGATTTCATCACTACCTCCTGCATTTTAATTGGAAATGTGTTCAGGGATCAAAGGCTGGAATACAGGTTATATACACAAACCAGACACAAATAGACAATTATGGCTGATGTGGTCTAATAAAAAATAGAACTGGGTAAAGTAGAAGCTAGATTGTAAGATTGCCATGGTAATAATGTCACAACAATTATAGGGAAGTTAATATGTTCTATAAGAATAAGAGCAACACCTCAATTTAGGCTAGATCTCTGTCAAGTAGACTACAGATTACCATATAATTCAATGTCCAAAGTGGAACATTTTAAGAGTAAAAAAGGGGTATAAGAAATAATTCAATAATTAAAAGTATACACTTTTGGAATATTTATATAGAGATTAACAATTTGTTTTATTTTCTTGTTATACCTGTTCAGTGGTTCTATTAAAAAATTAATGGTTCTATTAAAAACAGTGGTTCCATTTGAAACAAGTAATGGTTTCGTTTACAACAATGGTTTTAGTCAAAAGCAAATTTTAAAATAAAATATTTTATAAAAATTAAAATGTAATATATCTATGTGCATTGATATACATTAAAACAAGATAAAGTCTTTATAGTGATTATATGCAATTCTAAGCAGAAAAATAATTTTTGGTATATATTCATGTTCTTTAATCAGTTTCCTAACCTAATATGTACCTATTACTGTGCCACAGGAATTTTTTGGAAGAATGTATTTTTAAAGAGGATCTTATTACTTAAAATTTTTAATATATTTTTCCTTTTAAAGTATTGCCAAATTTAGATGCTACAAAACTGTAAACTTTCTTGATTTCATTTCAATAAGGCACAGAATTTGCATTTTCCTAATTAAAAATAGATACTTCATCAAAAGAGTCTTCCCACAATCAAGATTCCTAATTATAATTTTAAAATTTTAAAATTAAACCTTTTATAAAGTCTGTGTTCTCAATGCCCATTTGTTGAGTTCTTCCCTTGATTTTTGTAGGTAGAGACTTCCTGTTTGTAAGCTTAATGCTCAGTAATCACAATTTTCTAAAAATATTGAAAAGTTAAAATTTTTTAACACCCTACTTATTGAATGTTATTGAAGATTTTCAACTGATTTTGAGCAAAATGCAATAAATATGGGATTCATTTATGAAAACGTTTAATACTATTATCAAACATTTGGGATGATTAACAAAATATTTTCTAAATTCTCAAATATTTTAAAAATCTGATATAATATGAAAAGCAAAGAAAGAAAACGTGTTCTGCTATGGTACAATTTATTTATAGTTCATTTACTATGTTTACATGCAAACATATTTCTAAATTTTTTCAACTACAGTTGCTTATTTGGTTAGTAGACTATTGCTGCTTATTTGGATGCAACTATGAACTATGTTAGCAGAAAAGTTGATTTCAAGTTCATTTTTGATTCTTTGACTTCTGAATTTAGCAAGAATATTGCTGTTACCATTATGTTGTAGCCCACCCAAATACACACTCCTATCATCATCACAGCACAAATAAATTTAACTTCACTGTTAAACTTTTTCACAAAATTTACCTTAGCAATCATAAAATTGTCAAATGTTTCATCTTTAGCAGATATATTTGATTCCATGTCTTGGAAGAAAAATATGAACCATTATTGGAATTAACTGATTTTCTATTTGATTTCTATTTCCATTTTGATTGATCTCTGTTCTAATGATATTGGTATAAAGCCAGCCTCTTTTAAACATTTGTGAAGCTATTGCTCTGCTGATGAAACCAAACACAATAACATCCATGCACATGCTCATAAAAATTTGAAAACAAAAATGAGCAAATCAATATATAGGACATCTGCCCTTTGATCTAGATGAAAAGTCTTATCTCAAGGATTTGTGTATAATTTCACCTCCTGCAACTACATGTTAAATAATTGTCTTTATGCACAGTCTTAAACTCCAACATTTCAAATAGGTGCTGATGCTTTCTTAGTGTAGCTATGGCTTCTGATTTTTATATAATCAGTAATATCACTACAGCCCCCATGGTGGATATACGCATTGGCAGACATTATGTACAACTTGCACAATCATCCATTTTCTTGAGATTCAGAATTTCAGCCCTTAATAACTAAACATGCACTTTCATTTTTTAATTTATTGCTGCCAAAAGTGTATACTGAAGAATAAAATGCTCATGAAATTATAAAATAAAATATGGAGTTGCATATTTGTACCTTATGATAAATGACAAAACCACCATAGCAAGCATGCTCATATTGCGTGCTACATGTCCAAAAGAAGGATTTCTAAGTCTTTAATTTATGCAATACTATTCTGTATTGACATATATTTCAGCACATCTAACCTGTAATTTCCCATGTTCCCAACTGTTTCTGCCAACTTGAAAGCTGATGACTTCAGACCAGCCTCGGGCCATGGCACAATGGCAAGTATAGCAAATGGCCAGCAGGGGCAAGAGAAGGAATATTTCTCCCACCACCACCTATAATCAACTTAGGTACCTAACTAATCTTCTTTTGTCTCCTTGTCTATATACTGGAAGTTATCTTCTGCACCAGAATGCTGTAACAGTCGATTAGATGAATACCAAGACTAAAAGATTAGATACATTTAAGAACTGTGTGAGGAAAGGAGGCTAATTTTCAGAATGGTTCAATATATCATATCTAGTAATACAGCAAGACCTGAATTTAGAGTAAGTTTTGACATTCAGCTGTGGATGTATGTTTGTTGTTTTTAATAACTGTCCCTTTATGCAACACTTCATGTTCCTTGTAACCACCTTCAATTCCAATGAATCTTTAAGATTTCAACTCAAGATGAGAAATAAAATACCTCTAGCCCTGGGGTAAGGAAAGTTGAAAAAGAAAGGAAAAAATAAAAAGAAGGTGAAATAAGAAAGGAAAATGGGACTAAGACAATATAGGAGAGATACAGAGAAGAAATGAGTAATTAAACCCTCGTTAGTGTCTAACCATTAATAGCGTGATAACCGCCAATGTCAATGTAAAATTTACCTTTGATTTCTCAAACTCTTATCAAAGAATAGCCTTACAAATGAAATGGTTTTTCATGGTGGACGACCTTAATTCTTTCCAAAAAATGCTTTCTTAGGATTCAGGCAATTATTTCTTGCAAAAATAGCAGAAGATATAAACAGTGACAGTTGGATACCAACTGATCTCCCAAAAGACAGGAAATTGGAGAGGATGACATTCTCTACTCTGTCAAAATTAAAACATATCTATTTTGCAGTACAACAAAGAGCTTATTTATGGCATTTTGACTTTTATGTAACCTTTTATTGACCCAAGGAACTACACTGTCAAAGCAATGTCCATAAAGTGGGCAACTAAAAATCTTAACTGCATACTCAATTTGGTACCTCTCACTGGAAAAAGAAATTCACACAAAAATATTTTAATTTTAATTAAATTTCAATAAGAAGGCATTTGTGTGTTTATTATCACTCATTCAGAAACATCCCTCACAAAATAAGAGGAAAAACAAAAATGTGTGGATGTCTTTAGAAATCTTACTTGTGCAAATAATTCCTAAAATACTGCTTCTACAAAATAAATTAAAAATCAGGTTTATAAAGATATAAAAACATTACTTTTATACAAAAAAATGCAGATCTTGAAAACTCAGATCAAGAAGAAAACATTTCCTACCCTCATAGCTATTATCCTCTACCCACATGATATATACTGCAAAGGCACTTTTTTGTCCTCCAGCTTCTCTATATTGATTTATGAGAACCAATGACATCATACATGCAAGGTGCTTGGAACTCCTCAGATATGCCACTATCTTATAATTTTTAATGAAGCCATAAATATTTGAAAACATATTTCAGCAACTTTTGCTTATTTGAATAGTACTCAAAGCTTCCATTGAAATGTCACATTTTATCACTTTATCTGTAAAAGACAGGGGAAAAGGCAAGTACAAAGTCAAACAGAAAATGATATTTATAAAATGTACATCATTATTCCTTCTGAGTGACTGAATAAAATTGAACATAATTTTCCTTTTAAAAAAGGTCCTTCATTTTGCAGGTTTGGTCATGGTAAAAACTAATGTTTGTAAATGTCTTCACTCAATTTGATAGAAGTCAATACCTCATGTTGTGCTTCTTTTGATGTTCTGCTTTCAGAGATAGAGACCCGATCTTTATAACAGAGAGGTTTTATTGTGATGCATTATATGCTGTTTTATAATAATTAAGCCATCAGACTTTGCAAAAGGGTGAAAGAAGCCACTTTTTTTGCCAAAAGTTATTGAAGAGTTTATACTATCACTTCAGCTTTTTTTCAAAATTTAGTTTTAAATAAATTTGAGCATTTAAAAGCTGAAAAAAATCTTGGAAAATAAATTCACTAGCAATACATTGCAACATTCACTGCTCAGTCAGCATCAGTGATTTGGATTAATAATCAAAGTCATGAGACACAACAGGCTTCTCCCAGTACCAAGTTATTTAATGTTATGAAAGAGCCAGTACAGGCAACAGGGCATAGAGATCCACAGCATGCAGAGGCCCCAGGGCTGTACTCCAAACATGTGGTGTCAGGGGAGACAAGGTTGGGTGAGGCAGGCCACCCCAGCCTAAGGAAGCCATCAACAGTAAGTTCCATTACAGCCCCCTCGGGGTATATGACTGCACCCTGCATTTATGCACTGCTAGTCATATGACATACTCTCATTCTCTGGTGGAGATACTTACTAATTACTCTGGTTTGGCAATTACAGGTTACTCAGTAAGCTATTCCTAGTGTGAAATATAGGTGCTCAGGAGGTGTGTGCTATTATTGTGGATCTGGCATATTTCTATAATTCTTTGAGGTTGAGTCACAGGAGGATTCAATACAGCATCACATTCTTTTGTGTTTCTCAGGTTTGAGGAAATGTCACACACCAGCTATTAACCTTTTTATTTCATAGATAAATTAAAAACAAGCAAAATAAGTATTTAAGGGCCTGAGGCACATTTGCTACTTTAACTTCTGATTTTTCTCCATTCATTTGGCCCTTAACTCTTTTCAAGTGAGTGTCTACCCCACCAATTATTTACAATGACTCACAGAAGATTCTCTTGAATTACAAGGCTTGATTCAAAAATACTGTTCTCCTGCTAAAGTATAGCAATACCAAATACTGTCTCTGTCCCAAAATTCCAATAACTCATGTACTTTTCTTTTTTTTTCTTTTTTTCTCATTTTTTTTTTCCTTTTATTTCAGAATATTATGGGGGTACAACACTTTGGTTGTATATATTGCCCATGTCAGAGCTACAATCATGGACATCCCCCAAACTGTGCTCCCCGAATCCATTTAGTGAGAGTTTTCCTATCCCCTCCACCCCTCTCCTGCCTGCCCACCCCCTGATGGATATTATTGCCATGTGTGACATAAGTATTGATCAGTTAGTACCAATTTGATGGTGAGTACCAGTGGTGCTTGTTTTTCCATTCTTGTGATACTTCACTTCAAAGAATGGGCTCTAGCTTCATCCAGGATAATACCAGATGGGTTAATTCACTGTTGTTTTTTATGGCTGAGTAATAGTCCATGATATACATATACCACATTTTATTAATCAACTCATATATTGATGGGCACCTGGGTTGTTTCCACATCTTTGCAATTGTGAATTGTGCTGCTGTAAACATTCACATGCAGATGTCTTTATTATAGAATGTCTTTTTTTCCTTTGGGTAAATACCCAGTAGTGCCATTGCTGGATCAAATGGTAGTTCTACTTTTAGTTCTTTGAGGTATCTCCATATTACTTTCCAAAGAGGTTGTACTAATTTGCAGTCCCACCAGCAGTGTATGAGTGTTACTATTTGTCCATATCCCCACCAACATTTGTTGTTTTGGGACTTTTTGATACAAGCCAATCTCACTGGAGTTAAGTGATATCTCATTGTGGTTTTGATTTGCATCTCCCTGATGATTAGAAAAGTTGAGCAGACAAGAGAGAGGAATCAGGGGTGTCCAAATGGGGACAGAAGAGGTCAAACTTTCACTCTTCGTGGACAATATATTATATCTAGAAAATCCCAAAGATTCAGCCAAGAGATTACTGGAGTTGATAAATGAATTCAGCAAAGTCTCAAGATACAAAATCAATTCACACAAATCAATAGCCTTCAGATATACCAATAACAGTCAAGCTGAGAAACAAATTAAAGACGCAATACCTTTCACAATAGCACCAAAGAAAATTAAATCTTTAGGAAATATCTAACTAAGGAGGTGAAAGACCTATAGAGAGAGAATTATGAAACACTGAGAAAAGAGATTACAGAGGATGTAAACAGATGGAAAACCCTACCATACTCTTGGATAGGTAGAAGCAACATTGTTAAAATGTCTTTGCTACCTGAAGTGATTTACAGAATCAATGCAGTCCCTATCAAAATACCAACATCATCTTTTGCTGATCTAGAAGAAATAATTCTACACTTCGTGTGGAACCCATCTAGCCAAAGCAAATTTTAAGCAAAAAGAACAAATTGGTAGGCATCAATCCACCAGACTTCAAACTACACTACAAGGCTATAGTAACCAAAGCAGCATGGTACTGGCTGCTTTGAGACATAGACCAATGGAACAGGACTGAGAACCCAAATATAAAACCATGCTCATACTGTCATGTGCTTTTCAATATCACATGAGGACATCAGATTGATTCTCTTCACAAATTTTATATATTTTATTTTATTTTTAATAGAAATTGCCTTTTTCTAATTATAACATTATTACAAGCTAATCGTGAAAACTTGAGCCATAAAAAGGGCTGGAAGAAAAGTGTAAAAGTATCCTGGAATCTCATACTCCAGAGAAAACCACTGCGGCATTTTCAGTAATGTGAGCAGTAGTTTAAATAGGTTAGGAAGAGGCATCTTTGAAATTGTATTAGTGGAGAGAAGACAAAAAGGTGGAATAAACTAAAAGTGAGAGTTATTGCTGGCTCTGTCCACACCCTTCCAAAGGAACCCCTTCCACCTCTCAATCTCTGGAGCCTGGGCATCCATTTTCCATACCAAGTGAGAACTTATGCACAATTCTTTTAGAACAAAGCACCATAACCTTCCAAGGAAGAGACTGCCAAATCGTCTCTAATTTTTTATGTACATAGGTGAATAACAAGATAAACCAAGACCTCTCCTCCTCTGCTCGTTTAACTATTAATATAAAGCCCCTACACTTCTAATTCTCATCATACATTTCTCCACTTAGAGATCAGTTTGAGATTACACATATTTTTATACACTGAAAACAAACATGGAAGGTAAAAAATGGAAGGTCAAATCTTTCAAACATTCCCAATTAATAACTATTAAGTAGGAATATATTCCTCTCCAACTCATTATTAAAGTCAACACATTGATGAAATGGGAGTTTTGATTTGTGGGGAAAGCTGATGGAAGAGATGAATGAAGATACTTGACACCTGACTTAGGGAAATGGAGATCCATTTTCCACCTCCACCACCATCACCCCCAAAACTGGAAGATGGGTTCAGAATGAGAGTTGGGATAAACAAAGGCAAACTTGCCCTCCTATAAATTGGGTTTTTTCCCTAAGACAAGAGTGAAACAATGTGGCCTCTCTTTCCTTCCTAATTGTCAGTAAAAATCGAATGTGAAACTTGACCTAGAATTCCAAAGAAAGAATGGTTTTGAACTCACCAGAAGGCATGTTACATTTCCTTCCCCATAAAGACGGTAAGTTAAAGAACCTCAAATGCATACTGCAGATAAGCTTCTCATATACTTTTAATAATCCATGAAGTTATCAGATAGGCTATCTCATAAGTAGACTATTTTTGTTGATGTAGTTAACAGACTAGATAGAAATTTTTCATACTGTTTCATACTTTGCCTCTTCAGGATGTAAACATTAAATCCAATTTGCCTTAGAAAGACACATTTAGACTACATAAATGTCTTTACTTCAGAAAGTAATATAGACCTCAACACTATTGCCTTTTTCTACCAAATTCAAAATCTTCTTATCTAAAGCTAAAAATATTCAGGGTATTTGTTCACATTTTCCTGCATACTGTAAACTCAAGAAGTTTTCATTATGCAACTCTAAATGCTGCAATGAATATTTGTCTAGGGAGCTAGAGATAATTATACATTTTGAATACAATGTATGTGAACATAATGATAATTATAGGCCTGCACTGGCTTTCCAATGAGTAATATATGGTGCTAGTAAGAATATCTGATAACTCTATCTGCAGTTCTTATTTGTTATTGCAAACTGGGCATAGCCTTGGGGGGTTCTTCTTTTGTACCCATACCATTTGTACTTGAAGTATTTAATTACTTTGAAAGGCCTTACACTACAGTAACATGTGAATACTTTCAGAATTACACCACAGATTTTCAATAACAAGAGCCTCATTTGAACATTTGTGTCGCAAATATAAGATTTATTACTTTTTCCTCTAATTACATCATTTGTGAGAATTCCGGACATTCTGGGGAGTTGGCTCTTCCTTCACTTATAGTTGATAGATGTGTTTCTGAATATATCTCTGTTTCTCCTACATAAGTAAATTTTAATAAATATCTGCATAGAAAAATTCACCAGGAAATAATTTGTAAATTATTGAATATTGAATAATATTATTGAATAATTTGATATTCAAATTATTGAATAATTTGTAAATTTTGAATATTGCAATATCTTCAAAAATCTATTTTTGCACACCTGTTATTTCTTTAACTTATTCAGAGCTCAATTATTTGCTAAACTGTAAGCATAACTGTTTTGAGTTGATATGCCTAAAACACCTAATTCAAACCAAAAATTTTTCCTGGGGAATCTTTGTCAGTAGTAGAGAAATGCTACAACCTTTTAGTCTAAATCATGAGTGCTGTGTCAAAGCATCTGCAATTTCAATTCCAACACCATATATACATCTCCAGCCTTTGGTATACCTTTGCCTGATAGGTAGGAAAGGGATGTCCTAAGCAGAGGGGATAGCAATTCCAGAAATGAAAAACAATCCCAGGTTTTGTAACCAAGGGTAGGTTACTTACCCTTGTAGCAGCAGAGAAGTAATCGATGATTAGGGAAGTAATGCAATGAAATTATATATTTGAATTATGTCTTTAGAATAAGGAAACTCCCAAAGCTTTGCTTCATTTTTATAATTAATGAAATACACTCTGCTAAAATGATGCCTTTTCTCAACCAATGTAATCTTTTAAGGATGAGGAGGGGTGACACACAGTCAAGCTGAGCAATAGGACCAAAGTAATGGCCTATATCCTAGTTTTGTCTCACCTGGGTAGTTATCTGGATAGCAGATGACTTTGGTGTGATCCTTAACTCCAGTTTGTCCTTCCCACTCCACTTGTCAGGGAGTGAAAAGGAGTCTATTCAACGCACATTGGTTGGAAAGATAGCAACTAGCTCACAAAGGTATGAAAGCACAAGAATTTAAGTTTAAGGATAGTTATGTTCACATTTTCGTGGGATAAGAAATATGAAGTTAGCACAATTAGAATGATTTGAATGGATCATTGTTTTAGTTCTCTTTAATGCAGATGTTTATAGGCTAGACCCATGGAATCAACACAAGCAAGCAGGCTACAGGAAAAGTATGTTTTACAGTGGACATTTTTTAGGCTGCATATTGGAATAATTTGTATGGATTTATTCAGTATATCACAAAAAGTAAAGAATTAAAAGGTATAAACTATTAAATGCTTGTTTTCTTTTCAACCACAGAACTATGGGAACAGCAATCTATTATAAAACTTCAGATTTAGTTTCCAAACTTTTTCTGCAACAAGAAGAGATGGCAGTGTTTTGAAATGAGAAGACTAAAACTTTGAAAGCAGAAATTTTCTATTTTAGAGAAACTATCCTTTTCCTGGGTAAAGTCATGCTAGAGGCACCCTGCCAGGGAGACAGACTTTTTGCCACCCCAAGAATATTGTCATGAGAGTATATAAATCAGCCCTCCTATCACACAGATGAAAGCTGAGCACACCTAGAGGTAACAGTCTGCAATTACTCAGGCTCACCTCATCTCACTTTGGTAAAGCCCAGAAAAAAGAGAACTTATTTCTCTCTAAATAAAGTTTAAATTCCACAGGAGTATTTTTGTTTAGCCAGTTGGGTCAGGTGACTCACTCTCAGCCAGGTGCCAGAGGGCTATGTTGACATTCTCCTTCCAGAACCCATGGACAGGAGGAAGAGCACTTCCCTAAAGGAGAGGGTGGTGTTATCTCCAGCATTAGGAGGAAGGGATGGTGATCAGACAAAAACTAAGCAATGTCCTACACAAGTGACAAGGGAGATACGAGCAGCACTGGAAGGAAATAGAAGTGTACAGGGTCTGACTCACTTCTCCTTTGCACGTGCATATTTTGGATATCTAATAATTATAGTGGGTATTAAAAATTGAAAGATAAGCAGAATAAAATGCATATCATGCCTACTTTAGTAAAATATCAGGGAAAAAAGGTCTTTCGGGATGCTTTTCAACATGAGGAATGCAGCCTTTGTCAGCCCGAGGTAAGGCGGAAATTTCAAAGGCACTCACTGGACAATTATTGCAGAGGTGAGTGTTGGATCTTTTTATTATAAACAGGAATTGTCCTTGAAGATTCCGACTGTGACGAGTCATACTTTAATGACTAAGGTGCTGATTAGTTAGCAATTTGTGCACGAAATGGATAGGATACTCAGGCAATACAGGAGATAGCCAGGATCAAAAGGAAATTCTGCTATTAGGTAGCTTTGCATCACATATACACCCTAAGCCTTACCCAGGTTCTACGGCAGAAGGTTTAAAACTATTTTGTAGCAACATGCTCTACTCACTCTTTTTTCCCAAATGAAATCTTGCTCAGAAGCCCAATATATAAAGCAAATAAAAGTGGAGCTATTAATATTTGGGTTGAGTGTGGTAGGAGTGGGGGCACTCTTCACTTATCCAGCCCTGTCTTCCTCCTGCTTCCAGCCCTGAGGCTTGTGTATGGAGCTGGGTTTCAAGGCAAGCAGCTAGAAATTCATCATTCCAGTGGACAGTCAGCATCAGTCTAACAGCAAATGGAGGAGCAGGACTTAAAAATGTTAAAATTGTTGCTCTACCTTATGCTAACTTCTATTCTAACAATATAATTTTCAGAATAATTTTTAAATGTGGACAATTTAACTAGCCAAAATTTTCTCAGACACTAAACATGCCATTACAAAATAAGAAGAGCAAATCTATATGAGAAAGTTTAGAATAATGCACAGAATATCTGGAAAAAAATATTTAACAAAATTAACAACTTATAAAGTTAACAGATACGATACTATGAAAGAGTTGGATGAGCCAAAACATAGGTACTAAATCCAGCCTTCTAAGGGAAACACAGCTCTCCCAGTGATATATCCATGTTATAGGGCCTAGACAGAATTTGAAATCTCTGCAGAGAGAATGCCAACCAACAGTATGTGGAAGTTAATTTAAAGAACTAGAGAACAATTTCCTATTTGGAAAGTTTCTTTTAAGTGAATTTGTTGCAGAATAAAATTTTAAATAGGTTTTTGGGAGAAAAATGAAATAAACTAAGTTGTTGAATTTAAATTCAAATAGTTGGAAAAAATTTATCACAGTGCCATATGTCTCAGAATAACCACAAAGATAATTATTTATACTCCCCAAACTACAAGGAGCGATTGCTATTCTGACATTTTGGAGAATTAAAGTGCATAGAAAAGTAGCTTTCTTAGTCGTATGGAAATGTCTATAAGCCACAGGTAAAGCCTGGTAGTTTGAAGAGGGCTGTACAAAAGCCATCATACTGGTGTCTACTTTAGAATTTAAAAAGGTAGTAAATTTATTACTCTCAGAACCCTAAAAGCAACTTGGAGATGTCATCTAGTCTATCCATTCCTTTTAAAGCCAAATTATAGTTATATCATCCCATGAGATAGTCATCTGCTCCATTTGAAATACTGTGAGAGAATCAAGGAGTCTATGCAAAAGACTTAGATGTTTTCATTCATCCACTTAGCAAACAGATACCAGGCAATGCTGTCGTGTACACTGGCCATTAGGGATACACAGTGAATGAGATATGATCTCCATGAAGAATGCACAGTCTAGTGGGTAAAACAGTTAAAGAGATAATTTCAGCATACTATATGTATTCTGAGAAGCAGTGAAGACATTATCTTTGAAAACATGCAGTTGGCGTTTAATGACAAGAGGTTATTCAAAGAAGCATTTACCACCTAAACTGAGACAAGGCACACAAGCTTGCCAGGGGAAGAGAGTGATGAAAGGACGTTCCCATGAGAAGGGACAGAATATGCAAAAACCTAAAGACAAAAGAAGGGGCATGTTATAAGCTCAGGATAGTTCCTTGTGGAATAAAGCATGTGAGAGGAGATGTATTAAGATATTAGGCTGGTGAGATAAGCAGAACCTAGATAATGAAAGGCCCGAATTTCATGTCAAGGATCTTGGACATTATCATGAAAGCAGGGAGAAACAATAAGACTTGTAAGCAGAAGATGTATTTAATAAGATCTGAAGAGAAGAAACATTATTCTAACTGGGAATGGAGAATGGCTTGAAAGTGGCTAGTGAAGATAGAGAAAACTACCCTAATCCATTTGTTCTTTATAAGGCAGAACAAATAAGGACTTCAGAGCAGATGGGATATGGAGAGTAAAAGGAAGGCAACTAAGATGGTCCTGGATTTTTGGCCTTGGCACTGGCTGTCCTCAGGGAATACAGGAGGAGCTGGGATGGATTCAAGATGATGAATTAAGTTTGTAACATGTTGAATTTAGGGTTTTCATGATTTAAAAATTTTTTTTTTAATTTTCCAGGAGACACTTTTTATTTTTGTAGTTATCATGCCTTATTAAATGCAGCTACACTCTATGAAGTGGGGTAAGGGGAAGGAAAGGTTATATAATGAAGGCAAATAGGGATGAAAAAAAGACAGCAATTGGAAAACAAAATAGTGCACCAGATATGAAAAAAAGACACTTCTCAGTGAAATATAATTACATAATCATAAGTGCTGCTGTTAGCTTTCTAAATTTATAAGATGAAAAAAACAAGCAGCACCTGAATCGAGTGCTTGTGTAGCTTTATTGTGAGCATGAACACATGTATGTATACATAGAAGTCAGTGGAGACATGGGTTCTCCAAGGACTTTTAGGAGAGGATTTTGCACAAGATAATAGTAATGTCAGGCTGTTTACCAAGTATCGGACTGGTTATCTCATTAACCTGATAGGCCTTAATGTCTGTGTTAAGCTCTCAAGGACTTGGTGTACATGAAAAGTAGCTTCTAAACACATTCCATGTTGCATGTTCTGAGGCTTCTTGACTGAAGTTTTTAGCAAAGGAAGTTACAGGTTTGAAAAACCATGTTATTGCCCACAGAACTTTTTTTTGGTCTAATTATTTTTCTTACAATCAACTCATAGACAGATTGCAATTACTACTCTTGGGCTTAATGAACCCCCTCTTCCGTGTAACATGTAAAAAGTAATTATTATCAATCTTGACACTGTAAAAGTTAAAATACAAATAACAGAAGGTGGAAGAGGGAAGTGCTGAAAGGAGGAGAGAGAGGTACCAATATCTATATCTTACAAAGTAGGGAATTTAAATTACTGTTTATAATTAGTAGAACAAAAAGTAAAGGTATAAGAATACCTAATGTTTCAAATGTAAGAATTTAGGAACAAAGTGATATTATAGCTATATTGGAAGGAAGGAAGATGGGGTAGCTATAAGTAGGCTAAATCCTCATGTCTCTTAATAAGAACTTAATAGAAAATATCTAAGAATTGCCAATCAAGAAATTCCACAAATGTGCACATTACTTGCAGATGTACAAGTAACTGCCAGGGGAAGGACCTAGGAATGGGAGTGATAGGGCAGTGGGCTATTTGTTTGTTTAAGCCCTCTGATTTGGCAACCATAGGTGAATATTACTTTGATAAAAGTTTAAAAATTTTAAATATATATATAAAGGATGTATGCTATGTCACCTGAAAGATTATAAATAGCTCCTAGTTCAGTGCAGTATTTGACTGTAGTCATAACAATGGCATTAATATGTGTGAACAAAGACTGTCAGTCAGAAAGAACAAACATGGCATATGTGGCAATGTGCATCTAACAACAGAAGAGGAAAAGCAAGCGTTGGTGGATAGACATGGGAAGAATGATTCAAAATGTATTGACTGAGAAACCATTTAAGATCACATGCACTCTATGTTCACATTCCATACTCACCAGGCAACTTTTTGTTCATAATCGGACTTGCCATTCAAGCTAGCCTGTGGGAAGAGAAACCCTGTCACACTACCATGAGTATTCTGGTCTGTGTAGAGTACTATTTTACTATAAATTAATAATTTGGGGGAGAAGAGGCAAGATGGCTGACTAGAGATATCACCTGTTGGACCGTCCTGGAGGGAAGGAAAGGTTTCAGATAAGGGAGAGGGGAGAGGGGACGTGGCTGCTCAGGTGTAGATCACAGAAGTGCTGGAGCCTGCGGGGACCTCATGAAGCAAAACTGCACAGCAGAGAAGGAAGAAGATAAAGGAAAAAAGACGTCAGTGAGGATCAAACCCAGACAGCCTTGGAGCCCAGTGCAGGGGTAAGGGGGGATCCCTTTCTCCCTCCCACGCTCCTTCAGTGACCGGAGGGCTACCAAGTTACTTGGAAGCTTTTCCACCCCCACAAGCCCAAGCACTGCAGCAAACACATAAAAGTGGGGAGAACTTGTGTGATCCCAGACCTTGGACATTCCATGTGGGGTTCTCCTCCAAGGAGAGTGACCTGAGACACCAGAGAGCAGGCTTTCTTCCAGTCAGACTCTTATTCCTCCCTGCACCTCCACCACCCACTGCAATTGGGAGAGCAGTTTGAGCTGAGAATTTGGCCAGCAGCTGCCTCTCCCCAGTTGGCACGTCCTGCAGTCTGAAGTTTCCACAGAGACTGGGTCGTATGCCTTTCCCCTTGAGGACCTGCAGGGGACCTAGGTGCCCGATCTGGGAGCTCCGTGCCCGCCGGCATTTTGCAGAGATGCACGCCAGCAGGTCAAACATGCAGGCTGGATCCCATGTACCCTGGACTTGAGAGGGTTGCTGGGGGACACAGGAGGAAGGTTTGGGAGGTGGACTCAGGGGATGAGGGAGCCCATGTGGACAGAACTGACTGGAGAATCCTGTGGGGGTCTGAGATACAGAGATCTGAGAGATCACCCATCCCCACTGCAGGAAAGCAGATACCCACCAGTGTGAGTTCACCTAAAAAAACCCCAAAACTCACTACTCCTATAAAACAATAGAACAAGAGGTAAAACAAAGCAATAAGGTACTACCCAACAGGATGAACAGACCAACATCTCACATATCAATGCTGTCAATCAATGTGAACGGACTGAATGCTCCTCTCAAAACATATAGGCTGGCTGAGTCTATGAACAAATACAACCGAAGAATCTTCTGTCTCCAGGAAACACAGCCAAACCACAAGGATACACACAGACTCAACACAAAAGGGTGGGAAAAAATATTCCACACAAGTGGAAATCAAAAGAAAGCAGGTGTAGCCATTCTCATATCAGATAAAACTGACTTTAAGCCAACAATGACAAAGAAAGACAAAGAGGGTCATTAATAATGGTAAAGGGAGCTATCCAACAAGAAGACATAACAATCCTAAACATATATGCATCCAACACAGGAGCTCCCAGATACATAAAGCAAATCTTACTAGAGCTAAGCAAAGAAATAAGTAGTACCAGCGTAATTGCCAGGAACTCAACACACCACTGTCAGAGCTCAATAAATCATCAAAGCAGAAAATAAATAAATAATGGACTTAAACTGAACTCTAAATCAAATTGACCTAACAGACTTTTACAGAACATTCTACCCAAAAACTACTGAATACACATTGTTCTCAGCAGCATATGGGACATTCTCCAAGACTGATCATATCTTAGGCCACCACACAGGTCTCAGAAAGTTCAAAAAAATCAAAATCATACTATGTATCTTCTCAGACACAGTGGAATAAAATTAGAAATCGATCACAAAAGAAACACTCAAACCTACACAAAGTCATGGTAATTAAACAACCTCCTGCTGAACGATTATTGGGCCAAGAATAAAATTAAGATAAAAATCGAAAAATTCTTTGAGCTGAATGACAAAGGGGACACTATCAAAATCTTTGGTACATAGCAAAAGCATTCCTCAGGATAAAATCCATAACCTTAAACATCAAAAAGACAGAAAGATCACAATTTAACAACATAATGTCACACCTCAAGGAACTACAAAAGGAAGAGTAAACCAAACCCAAAGCCAGCATAAAAAAAGATATAACAAAGGTCAGAGCATAAATAAATGAACTGGAAAACAAAAAAAAATACAAAGGATTAATGAAACAAAAAGTTGGTTCTTTGAAAAGATAAACAAAATAGACAGACCTCTGACTAGATTAACCGGGAACAGAAGAAAAAGGACCTACATAAGCTCAATCAGAAATGAGAAAGGTGACATTACAACTGATACCACAGAAATACATAACAGCATCCATGAATACTACATAAATCTCTATGCACATAAACTAGAGAATGTAGAGGAAATGGACAAGTTCCTGGAAACACACAACCTCCCAAGACTCAACCAGGAAGAAATAAAACTGCTGAACAGAGCAATAATGAGCAGTGAGATCAAATCAGTAATAAAAAAACCTCCCAACAAAAAAAAGCCCTGGACCAGATGGATTCATAACCAAATTCTATCAGACTTTTAAAGATGACCTGGTACCCAGAATACAGAAATTATTCCATAACATTGAGAAGGAGGGAATCCTCCCCAACTCATTCTACAAAGCCAGTATCACCTTGATATCAAAGCCAGGAAAGGACACACACAAAAAAGAAAACTACAAACCAATATGCTTTATGAACATTGATGCAAAAATCCTCAACAAGATACTAGCAAACTGAATTCAACAGCACATCAAAAAAATAATCCACCAGGACCAAATAGACTTAATCCCAGGGATGCAAGGATGGTTCAACATATGTAAATCAATAAACGTGATTCACCATATAAACAGAAGCAAAAACAAAGACCATCTGATCATCACAATAGATGCAGAAAAAACATTTGACAAAATCCAGCACCCTTTTATGATTAAAAAAACCCTCAACAAACTAGGCATAGAAATAATATATCTCAGAATTATAAAAACCATACATGACAAACCCACAGCCAACATCATACTGAACAGGGAAAAGTTGAAAGCATTCCCCCTAAGAACTGGAACAAGACAAGGATGCCCACTGTCACCATTACTATTCAACCTAGCGCTGGAAGTCCTAGCCAGAGCAATCAGGCAAGAGGAGAATATTAAGGGTATCCAAATTGGGAAAGAGGAGGTCAAACTATAGTTCTTTGCTGGTGATATGACCTTGTATCTGTAAAACCCCAAAGATTCCACCAAGAGTCTCCTGGAATTGATAAATAAACTCAGCAAAGTCTCAGAACACAAAATCAATGTACATAAATCAGTAGCATTTCTACATACTAATAACAGTCAAGCTAAGAGTCAAATCAAAGACTCAATGCCATTCACGAGAGCTACAAAGAAAATAAAATACCTACAAATATACTTAACCAAGGAGGTGAAAGATCTTTACAAGAAGAACTACCAAACACTGAGGAAAGAAATCACAGAGGATACAAACAAATGGAAGAACTTATCATGCTCATGGGTAGGTAGAATAAACATTGTTAAAATGTCCATACTACGCAAAGCAATTTACAAATTCAATGCAATCCCCATCAAGTTACCTAAGACATACTTCACAGATCTAGAAAAAGTATTCTACGCTTCGTTTGGAACCAGAAAAGAGCCTGAATAGCCAAAGCAATCTTAAGCAAAAGGAACAAATCTGGAGGAATCACATTACCAGACTTCAAACTGTACTACAAGGCTATAGTAACCAAAACAGTGTGGTATTGGCACAAAAATAGAGACATAGACCAGTGGAACAGAACAGAGAACCAAGACATAAAACCATATACCTATAACCAACTGATTTTTGACAAAGCAGACAACAAGGTACACTGGGGAAAAGAAGCCCTATTCAATAAATGGTGCTGGGAAAATTGGATAGCCACATGCAGAAGAATGAAACAGAACCCCTACCTCACAAAAATTAATTCAAGATGGATAAAAGACTTAGATCTAAGGCATGAAACCATAAGAATTCTAGAGGAAAATGTAGGAAAAACTCTTCTAGATATTGGCCTAGGCAAAGAATTTATGAAAAAGACTCCAATGGCAATCATGGAAACAACAAAAATTAATAAACGGGATTTGATTAATCTAAAAAGCTTCTGCACAGCTAACAAAACAATCAACAGAGCAAATAGACAACCTACCAAATGGGAGAAAATATTTGCAAGTTACACATCTGATAAAAGGCTAATAACCAGAATCTACAAAGAACTCAAGCAAATCAGCAAGAAAAAAATAAAACAACCCTATTAAAAAGTGGGTGAAAGACACAAACAGAAGCTTCTCAAAAGAAGAGAGACAAATGGCTAATAAACATATGAAAAAGCTCAACATCACTAATCATCAGGGAAATGTGAATTAAAACCACAGTGAGATATTACCTTACCCCTGTTAGAATGGCACTTACTAAAAAGTCCCAAAACAACAGATGCTGATGTGGATGCAGAGTGAAAGGAATACTTATTCACTGTTGGTGGGACTGCAAATTAGTACAACCTCTATCAAAAACAGTATGGAGATTCCTCAAAGATCTAAAAGTAGACCTACCATTCAATCTAGCAATCCCATTACTGGGTATCTACCCAAAGGAAAAGAAGTCATTATATCAAAAAGACACCTGTACTTGAATGTTTATTGCCTCACAATTCACAATTGCAAAGATGTGGAGTCAACCCAAGTGCCCATCAATTCATGAGTGGATTTATAAAATGTGGTATATGCATACCATGGAGTACTACTTAGCCATAAGAAAAGATGAAATAATACCTTTTGCAACAATCTGGATGGAACTGGAGACCATTCTCCTAAGTGAAGTATCACAAGAATGGAAAAAGAAACACCACATGTACTCACTATTAAATTGGAGCTAACCAATGAGCACCCACATGTACATAGAGGGAAGTAAATCTCAGTAGAAATCAAGCAGGTGGGAGGGGGGAAAAGAGGAGCGGAATTAACCAAACTAATGGGTACACTGAACACTATTTGGGTGATGGGCACACCTATAGCCAAGACTCAAGCATTACAAAAATGAGCCATGTAACCTAAAATATTTGTACCCCCTTAATATTTTTAAGTTTAAAAAATAATAATAATTTGGCATTTGGGATTATACTTCAGTCTCTAGAGAACCTAGTTATTGTAAGTTATCATAGAATTCCTGTTAGATAGCCAGTGGCTGTCTTCTGGGAGTTCCTGGGCTTTGCAACACCTGTCTTTTTACCTTTACCAGTTTGAATTAGGCCTCCTTTTTTTTTCAGATCAGAACACATTCTTTGCTTCCTTCTAACTTCCTTGTTGTCTATAATGCCATGAGTCATCCATTTTTTAATAGTCCATAATGAATTGGTGCTCTAAGAAGCGGGGAATAGTTCTTAGGTTACAACTTCAGTGCCTTTCGAGTTGCTCTTAACTTTTAAGAAAAATCTAAATAGGAAAACACAACTAAACACAAAATCACATGTGACATATCTGAGTTTGGAGAAAGCAGGTCCCTGCAGGCAAACCTTCTACTCAAAAGTTCCTGTAATCAGAGTGAGATTTACTGTGAAGCTAATGAAGCTTAACTCTAGGGCACCTCACTTAGATGAGGCCCTTGCAATGCCCTAGGAGGCTCCCTTGCAGTGTGTTCATAAAATCACTAGTTATTCTAAAATTTTCAAAAGTGAGATATTAATGCCAATTGGTTAGGCTACTGTCTCTTTCCTCTTTGACTTCTCCATCACAAATCCCCTAGGGTCAGGTAACAATGGTGTAATCACGGCATTTTAGAATCTGGCTAAGGTAAAGTTGAGTTGGAGATATATTAATACATACTTGCATCTAATATACTTACGTTTCACAGTGTTTTACATGTATAGTTAAGTTGTTGCTGACTCATCCGTTATTGCTGAAATGAATGTATAAGTCCAGAGGTTATAATATGATACGAACATGCTCTAGGATTCCCAGCACAGAATATTCATAGACAACAGAGAAGAAATAAGGTTTGAAATGTATGGAGCAAGAAGCCAGTCTATGGAAAATTCTTCTAATTATCAGATGTAAAATTATAAGGAGAGGATTAAGTTCTCATTGACACCAATCAAAATGGAAGTTCTATTCCTTCAGGAATAGTCTCAATAATGCTGCATATATAGTTATCAAAACAACATAATGTTTTAGGAATCCCCCAAAATATAATTTATTAGAATTCCTTCATTTGTAGGGCACAAACCAAGAGCAATACTACAAATAGTAAATGTATCCTAACTATTAATAAAAAATTTAGTTTTCAATTTAGCAATGCTATAAGAAAACTAAATTATCTGTCTATAACCTTATAGAGAATGTTACAAATTCATTTGTCTTATAATGAGGTAATCAAAGAGCATGCAACTAAATATATAGGGAAGAGCATTACAGAACTATGTGAGGCAATTAATTAATAAATAAAGTTATAGTTTTGTATTTTTAATATTTATATATTATATAAGCTTTATAAAATGTGTAAGTTGTGTTTTTTCTTATTCTATATAAATGTTCATATTTGTATCTAACTTTAAATCTTAAATTTGATATTCCTTTTATTAAAGAGGGTCCCCAACAATTGTGTAATCTTCAGGAAAGACAAAAACTAGGATCTACCCTTGCATCTACTATAAAACTTAAAGTAACCTTGAAGGCACAAAGTAAAAGATAAAGGGTACTCTGTGTATGTGGTATTATCAGCCTTACACAATACGTATACTGAGAAGGCTCCTTATTTCCAGGGAATAGAAAATGTAGACATATTCAGTTTAAGTGTATTGACAAATGACACCAACACAAGGTTTAATCAATTGAGCCTAATTTTCCTTAACTTCCTCTTCAAGATTGCCTGTCTTACATAGAGTTTGTTTATTAAAGGAAAGATGAAAAAGAATCTATTTGGATGTTCTCCAGAATTCCAGACACTTTTAAAAGGTAAAAAGTACACTAAACCATGTTATTCATTTGAAGGTTGTCAGTAGTATAATAACAAAAGGAGTCTCATTTAGGGTCAAGTGAGGTAGCTGTCCTAAATACTTCCCAAAATCATAAAAAATGAATGGGACCATCAAAATAGAAATGAATAATTAAAGTTGTCTCCAATTCTCCATCTGTGAAGATCAGAAAAGCACAGAGATAGCTATTAATGTTTATTCTCTCTACTTAGAAGCCCAAATTTTATAATAAAAATTTAATAGCAAATATAACATTTGAAACTATAATATTATAATATAACAGTGTTTATGTGTCTGTGGAGAAGTTATCATACAAATAAAATGCTGAGAGAGAGCATACAGACTTCTACTGGTAAAAAAAAAAAAAAAGGAAGGAAGAAGTGAGGGACAAAAGATCGTGCAGTCATGCAGGTTGAAGCAGGCAGCGACTGTGAGAAGGGCGCAGGAGCGGTGTGAGGCGGAAGGCAGGCAGCATCCCCGACTACCTTATGTGCCGCAGCACATGTTAAGTATTTTATATTCCTTAAAATCATTTAATAGTCACATGCCCTGGGTGGTAATTATTATAATAACAATTTTAGAGAATAAAAACTTGCAGAGAATTAGAATAACTTATCCAAGAACACACAGCTGTAAGAGAGGAAGCTTGCATTCACAGTCAGATTTGTCCGACTTTAAAGCCCACACTCTTTCCATTCGCAAGGCCGAGGTCTGTCAAGAATGATACCGGAAGCAGAACTTCCATGAGTACAGTGTTGGTCAGACTCTGGAGCAACAATAATACTGTTGACAACGCAGCAAACACGCATAGTGTTTACTATGTGCAAGGCAGGATTTTAAGCACTTTAAATATATTTCCTCATTTAATCCTCCTAAGTTGATCTCATGGAAGTAGAAAGTAAAATGGCAATTACCAGAGGATAGAGTGGTTGGGGGGATGAGAAGATGTTGGCCAAAGTATATATATTTACAGTTAGAAAAGGAATAAGTTCAAGAGACCTGTATTGTGTTCTTGAAAAATGCTAACAAAGTGAATGCTAAGTGTTCTCACCACAAAAATAAGAACTATGTGAGATAATTTATTGCTAAGCTAGATTTAACCATTCCACAATGTATATATACTTCTAAACATCATGTTGTGCATGATAAATACATGCAATTTATATTTCAATTTAAAAATAAATAATAAATTTGGGAAAAAAAGAGATGGTGCCTGCAAAGTGTCTGGCATAAATTAAGTACTGAATAAATATTAACTTTAAAAAAATTTTCCTAATAACTACATATGGAAAGTACTACTATTTCCATTTAGCTAAGGAGGACATTTGCAGCATGGACTTCTGTTCCCTAGGCCTTTTCTTTACCTTCCCCTATTGGATGATCTGAATTAAACAATATTTAGGGCACCAGTGAGATTCTTTATCTGTAGTGGCCATGAGGCAGGTGCAGAGGAAATTAAAGCATATCCCAAAAGGAAAGATAAATTTCCAAGAGAAAGGGACCCTAGTTTTAATATATCCTTTTCTGTAGCATTGTAAAAGCAACACATGATTGTAACATAAGCTCAAACAGTTTGAAGTGTATAAAGAGTAATATTCTCCCGCATCCATTGTAATCCCACTCTGGAGCTGTGAAACACACAGGCACACACAAATCTAACACACCTAACTCTAGCTCATGTGCATCTTTCTTTTTAAGTACTTAAATTGACTTCATGATGCATGGTACTATTTTATAAATATTAAAAAATTGAATGGATGTACCATAATTTATTTTAAGTAGAATTAAAGGTACTTGAATCTATGCAAGTTTTACATATCAGTGAAAGAAATTGCCCCTACTTCTGTGGAAACATGTTAACAAGTTCCATCACCCTTCTCACTCTTAGCAGATACTCAGAGTTCCACTACAGTAACAGATCCCTTAACCAATCTCTATGTAACTGACTCATCAGATTAGCCAACATTCTTCATTTTGTCAGTAAAATATAGAAATGGATAGCCATGGCATACTAAATACTGAAAGCTGCCAAGCTACTTTCTATTGCGTCTCTTCTGTTTCCACCAGTTTCCAAGAGTCAGTTAGTTTTTCACCTAAACAAGTTTATGACACTTTAACATGTTATTGTAATTATAACACAAATTAAAGAAATACGAGTACTAAATATAGCTATTTCTATAAAAACTAAATTGAATTCTTTGGAAAACTTAGTAAAGATGAGTTACAAAAATAAAAGTGCTATGAAATCAGATATAGAAAAAAAAAACCTAAAAATCACAGGGAAATCTACAAGATTCCACAAGGATTACACACTCAGACTGTTTCACAGCTGCCTTCAAAACATTTATTTTAGTACCATCAAGACATCTAAATATATACAGAAAAATATTTCCCTTCATGAGACCAAAATCGAGTGCTTCCCTAGGCACATTATAGGAAAAAGCTGAAGGGGCGTGGGGATGTTTGTTTATTCTACAAGAAATACTCAAAAGCCGAAACCTATTTTAGAAGATGTATAAATGATATAGTTTAAAAAGGAGACAGCATCACGTTACTTTATTTGTACTCCACCTTCTTAGCTCACCTGCTAAAACATATGGAAGGAAATAGGTTTTTAGGACACATCATTCCTTTATTAGATAGAACTAGAAGTGTAGGAAGAAAGCAACTATAGATTTTAAAACAATTGCAAAAAAAGTGAGAAACGATTTTTTAAAAATTAAAGCTAAGTAAATGTTCAGTGCATACATGTAACTATATATGCTGCATAATTGAAAATGCCCAATTTATGTAAAGTTTCTTTGAAAATATAAAGCAACATGGAAATATAATGTGTGTATATGATAAATGAATTATTTTTTAGAATTGAAATACTAGGAAGGGTTTCACTATCTTTGTCAAAAATAAAAAATCTATGTGCATTATAGGAAATACCAGTCTGTCTAGGAAAAAAAATTATTTCAGAAGGTAGAATTTTTTAAATTTCCATTCCAAGTTTTATAAATCTTGAAAAAAAACTTAAACATGTTTATCCATTTGCTCTAAATCATATCCTACCAATTAACATAAAAAACAAAACAATAAATAGCAATTCTGGCTTTTAACAGAAAGCACTATATTAATAATAATTCATTATTTTAAGTATTTAAGAAGCATTTAAAAACTTTATCATAATAAACACTTTACCCTTTGCTTGTTCGGGAGCATAAAATTATGATGTTCTGTTATTTTTTGATACCAGAACTCACCATGCATATATAGGTAGTTAATATACACATAAGTTATCATATTTCAATGACTCTAGGATAATTTTTTACATTTGAATATTTATGAAATATTAAAGTATATTACTCCACTAATATAAATATTTAATAATGTTACTCTTCTTTTGTTATTAAATTTTTTAAAAATTGAGATGGCACGTATTATAAAGTACATCTTAGTTCCAAGGAAATCCAGCATTAAAATTATCATCAAAGCACTTATTTACCCCCAAAAAAAAGGATGTTAGGGCAGGAAAAATGCAATGTGAAAATCTTTAATATATAATCATCAAATACAAGTCAATAACTTCGAATTTTTTTGAAAAGCTATCTTAAACTCTATCAGAACCCAGAAAAGTTCTTGCAATTTCTAATACAAAAATAATGCTATTATTTACACAGTTCTGCAATAGTTTATTTCAGTGTCAACGCCCACAAATTTTTTAAAGGTAAACAAACCAAAAATGTAGAATGCACAAAATGATAGAATTTAAATGTAGACTGAAAGTTTAAGATCAGATTGTAATAATTTTTTCTCTTTATAAGCTCATCTGAATTTAATGCTATTCTGGTTGTACCATTTCTCTTTTCCCTCCTGCAGCATTTCAAGCCAAATGCTTTGAAAAAATATATTCAACCACCATTTTGACAAAAGGTATAGTATTTTAGTTAACAACAATATATAGTTTTCCATTATCAAAGAAAGACTTTGCTTCCAAGGTTCATCATTGAAACTATATGATTTAATAGAAACATACTTGATCTCAGCAGGATGAACCATATCTATCATTCTCACAACATGAAGTACTTGAATACTCTCTCTAATCTATTTCACTGTAGACCCTGAAAAGTTCTCTATTTTTACTAAAGATTGACATTTTTAAAGCACACACAGAATTTCTAGTGAAATACTGCAGATTGAATGCGTGCATTTATCACCAACGCCACTACAGTTACAATGCGAGTATTAACAAGATATTAATCTATGAAGACAATGAGAATGAAAAAGTAAATCTCAGAAAACAAGAAATTTTTTTAAAGTTGTAGAAGTAAGAAAGCTAACAGCCCATCAGTAACTACACAGAGCAGACAAAGATGTTATTAGGAGCTTAAGGTTGTGAACAGACAAGAAATTAGAAAATGCACATCTCAGGACCCTGGAAAGTGTCAAGAATTAGAGGTAAAAGGAGTACAAGAATTGGCACTACCAGAAAAGCATAAATACCGTGTAGTTTCAAAACAGAAGGAGTGGCTGAAGATCTGTACAGCTTGCAGTTAGACCCCTAAATCACTTGGGAACAGCCATCTCAATTTCATGCCTGGAGAAGAATTGCTGTTCCCAAGTGTTTAGGGGCCTAACTGCAATTCTCCTCCACGCTGAGGAGCCGGATGTAATTCTTCTCCACCAACTGCAATTCTCTACTCTGAGGAGCCTGGGCTGTACTCTCTAGTGAGGCTGAACTGAATGCCTCTTGACTCAAGACACTAGGCAGAGCTAAGTGAGAGATACCAGAACCAAAAACTGGGAAATTAAGCAAAAGATAACATATGAGGAGTACGACCCATTGGGGCTCTCAGAACCTTAGTTTATATCTCCAGACATGAAACTGAGGATATTCTCATCAGGGAAACTGACTAGGATAAGAGGAAAGGTCAATAAATATTGACTATTGTGGAGCCTTAAGGAAATGGCCAATCCTTGACTCATCATTAAAACCTTGCAGTCAACAAACCTTGCCCTTGCTGCAATTTTCAGTCAGAATATTAGTATTTCACTCTATAATATGAAAAGACAGCTAAGAATCACCTGATACTTGAAAAAAGCCTGCAATGTGAAAAGTAGATACCAAACAAACAAGTACCCAGAGGCAACAGAGACTATGCTGGGATCAAAAGGAAATTTTAAATACACTATAATTTATAATATCATGTATACATTTAATATATATAATTTATAATTTTTATATACATATATATCTGTATACACAGATATGTACTTAGATTAACAATTAAGTTTGAACTAAGGACAAAGACATTTTCAGATTTCAAGCTCTCAAATTTTACTCTAGTATATCATTTTTAATAAATGACTGGATGATGTGAGTCCTACCAAGAGTAGAGAGTAAACCAAGAAAATAGAAAAATGGAGAACGTAGGAAACAGGGAATCCAACACAGGAAAGAGGCAAAGGGAAAAGTTCTAGGATAATGGTTGTGTTACGTGCAGTAGAAAACTAGTTTTGATTGGTGCCTGAGGATAGAGGACTCCAGGAATGACATCTTCAGGGAAAAAAAATTAAATTAATATATTATTTCAGGGTTTGAATGAATTGGAAGATTTGCACTTATGTTGGAGAGTCTACAGGTGAAGTACTAACACATATATTAAAAATTAACAAATTTTTAAAGATGTAAAAAATTAACTTCAGAGAATTTTACAAGAAATTTTTGTGTACTATGTACCAGCTGAATAGTGCTCATATAGCCATCACAATATAAGCACCACATGTTTACCCCAAAATTTTGATGTGACTATATCAGGAGGATCAGGGAAAGAAAAGTGTGTAGGACAGGACTTGGTACAAAAGATCAGGAAAAAAATCCAAAAGTGAAAAATAATTATGAAACAGCAATATAGGCATCTTTTTACCAGGATATGGAGGTAAATATTTAACAGCACAAGGAATTCTTACCTCTTGAAAAAGCAATATCAGGATAAAAAGGAGTAGGAAAGTAGATTACTATTTCTGCTATAGTCTTATAGTGTTCTTTGAGATTTTAAAATAGCTACAAGTTTTAAATAGATAAAAATTAAAGTTAAAAACTAAAAAACTAAGTGTACATGGGAATAGGACTGTTCTACAAGCAGTGGGGACCCATGGCCACTGTTCATAATCCTATTTTACCTAAAATGCAGCCCTCCTCTGAGGACGCAGTTTCTCCTGCACCTGTCTGGAGGGAAGGCCATTGCACGTCTAATCTCCCGTATACCTCAATGCCTGGAAGTGGGCTAGCCATTCTTCCTGCTCCCCATTATTGCTTCTGAACCACTTCTCCACTCTTCTTTTTCAAAACCCCAGCCCCTCTAATGCAGATATCTTCTAGCAATAGCCACCCACTACTCTTTGTTGTTTTATTCTATGGATCTCCTGGTCACACTTCTTCATTGTTGAAAACTTTTACTCTCATGTGTGAGCTCCTCGTTGAAAATGTGTGCATTTTATTATATGTCAATTATATCTTAATACAGTTGATTTAAAAAATTAAAAAGGGAGAAAAGTCAGTGTCACAGGCTCCCAGAGCCTATTTAATCACTGATCAAGAAGGTAATATTTAGGGACAGAAGAGGGACAAAAAAGTACAATTCAGTGAGAAGGTCAGTGTGACAAACAGTAGGAAGGTATAGGTAAGGAGAAACAACCAGATTTCAAATCAGAAAGCTAGTGATTTAATAACTATTGTTAGAAACCACCTTCTTCACACACACCGCGCACGCACAATTGAAAGTATACATACATCCAGGGCAAAGAAAATAGTAGATTTGGTAAGAGGATACTTGGGATAATAAACTCCAAATCAAAGTTTTGGACTGCATCACCTCAGTCATTATACTTCTTCCACATTATTCATGTAAAAATACAATATAGCCTCATTTAAACATGAGTAATACTCAAAATGCAACTAAAATGGATCTAAGAATAGATAAAGGAAAAAATGGTGAACAAATTTAATAGCAAAATTTCTCCATTGCAATTAGATCACAACAAACTGATACCTCCACAAAGAGGCAAGGTTCAAGGAAGAAATATAAAGTTTCAAAGAAGAAATTACATGAAGGTAGAATAAGCTGAAGAGTAAGCTAGCAGATCTCAGTAGAGAAAGAAGAGTGCAAAGCAGAAACATCAACAAGAAGAAAGCAAGGTTTTAATCAACTTAGAATAACATGGTTAAAATCCAGAAAGAGACATTATGAGTTGGCAAGAGAAAATAAAATAAAATTAAATGGAAAATAACAAAGTTTTGCAGCCAAATACATAGCCCTTTTCTGGAAAATGACAGCAAAGAAGATTCAAAGTATGCATGTTAGTTATTCCTGTAAAAGAGAACTCATCAGATAAAATTTTCAAAGGTATTTTACAAGTAAACCTCCCTAAAATATGAACACATCATATCCTAAGAAAATTGGCACAAACAATCAAGACTATCCCGAGGTATATTTTAATGAATTTATTGAACTTTCACAATAAGGGAAGAAACACACTGACTTTTAGGTCCATAAGGCATACCCCAAGCAAAAAGAAAATAATAAGACTGTCTCAGATTTCTCCACAGCAACCCCATAGGCAGGCAAAGAGTGAAGCATAGTCTCCAAAGTTCTGAGGAAGAGATGGTAGTACCCAAAGATTCTATGTCTGTCCAAGTCGTTCTTCAACTATAAAGAACACATTTTCAAGTAGACAGGGCTTCAGGGATTACAGCATCCGTGAGCTTTGTTCACAGAACTACTGGCCAATGAAATACAGCCAAAAAAGGAAAAAGTAAAATTAAAAAACTAGGAAAGACAAAGGTAATCAAGGGTGAACTTAAAAATCAAGTTAAATATTGAGCTAAGGCTAAACATATGTGGATATCATGCAGAAATTAGAGAATAAAATTGAAATCATAATGCTATTTGAGTTCAATATTCCAAATTTATCCTCAAAACCAAGTATAGCCTACATTGCAATCTGAATAAAATTATCAAACTCTCTGAGCTTCTTTAGCTGGGATGATATTTAATGCTGTTTCATGGCATCCATGTTTCTATCCAATGGAAGATGTGGTATATTATTTTTTTGGATGTCTACGAGACCACAATTCCCCCACTGAGTCCTTATGGCTATACATCTCTCTCTGCCTATATGCCCCATCTCATAGACAGAGCTGACTGGACATAAGTGAGTAATTAACCCAGCTAGACCAATAAGATCCTCTCCCCTGTGGGCTAGGATTGAGACACAGGCACTGTAGCTGAGGATATGTAATGCCAGAACTTGAATTGTGGCCAAATAAAGTTCTATTCTGTAGAGAGAAATAAAATAGATACATGGTTAGTTGAAACTAAAGAGGGTAGCTGTTTACGTTTATGTCCTTCCTAAAGCTTAATATACTTTCTGCCTTAGGCTTCCATGAGAGATCCGTGTACATTCATAATAACTTCTCTTTTGCTTAGGTTGATTTGAGTAGATTTCAGTTATTTGCAGCCAAAATAGTCTTAAAGACAACAGAAATTAATATGAGAAATGAAATTATAATTAACAGATCCACATTAAAAAAGAAAACCATAAAACTGAATGAATTAAAGTAGAGTCCAGGTTGAGGGGCAATGATGATCCCACTATCAAGAAAATAGGAAACCAGCAGTTCTGTTTGGGGATAAAATAGTTCAACTATCATTGTTAACCCTGGCTATTCAGACTATATTTCTACAAAAAGAATGTCATAGCCAACTTAAAGATATCAGAGTATGTATATTACAACTTGTGAAATATACAGCAACAGAGGCAGATTTAAGACAAGAATTTCCTATAGACAGAGATGAATTTTTTTATAGACAGAGAGGAAAGCAGGGATAGCACCGTAAGACTACTCTGTTCTCACTCAAGAAATTATGTGACTTGCCAAAATGTACCATCTAAACTATTTTAATGACCATATATCTCCAACTTAGACTGATGTCCTTATTGGAAAAATATGTAGTATACTACATAATGGAAATATGTTAGAAAGAGGTTAGAAAAGAATCATTATCCATGGGTACCTCCATGAGCCAGAGTATGGCCTCCTACTATGTGCCATACCATAGCTCCAACCTAACACATAAGCAAATGCCTTAAAAACCCAAACTGCGTTTCATAACTTGGGTGTACTACACATGAGTAGATAAAGGAAATGTGCTGGCCATTGTTTTTCTTCTGGGCATTAAGACTAAAGCCATTAAGCAGAAAAATGGGATCAGAAAGAATCCCAGGAAGAGATATTGATAAGAATGATAAACCCAGCTCTAGCAGTTCAACCAAGCAAATCCATGGAGCACCATAATGCAACAAGTCCTCTGGCTTAGTTGACCGCACATAGAGCTCCCTAAAACCAAACAATATCAACATAAATGTCACCAAAGTCTACAAGAATGTTAACATCAAAAATAACACCAAAAAAGAAAAGAAAAGAAAAAAGAAAACTCTCAACCTAATCAACAGAACATGAATGACTCAAACTAATATAGGAAACTCAACACCTAGCTTTTTCCTAGACACGACTACAAAAGATATTGTCAAAGCCAGAGTGGATTCCTACAGACTATGGACAGCACCTTTGTAAGAACCTTCCCCAGTAGTCCCTTCAGGGTAGCTTTGAAGAACGTCAGATACAGATATCATACCAGTGGGCAGAACCTGAGGCAACTCAAATTGTTAACTATAGAGCTCACTCTGCTTCACGGGAAGTGAATCATCAGATTCAAAAACCTATGACATTAACTGGTCAGCCCCTCTTCCTCAGATTACAGCATGCCTTCCCTTGAATCTCAAAGTTATCTCAGAGGAAGAAAATTCTGATATCACCAATGTGATAAGATATAAAGCAAAGGCATATTAAATAAAGTATATTATTTATTCAGTTCTATTTTATCTCTGACAATGTTAAAAATTTTACATTTTTGTCAAGATAAATGCTAACAACAGAGAAACATTATGATTGCCATCTCATGGAGAGAAGGATCAATACCCCCTCAAGTTGCCCTCCACCAATCATTTTAGCCACACTACAGGTTTGACTTTCTCATAGCAACCATGGGCCACAGGAGGTTCAAAACACAAAAAGCCAGAGGCAGCAAAAGCACAGAGGAATGACAGCAGAGAAACAGTCAGAACTTTGGTGCCTCGCAAGGAGCAAAGCTATTCCCAGGGTATGAGTAATCAAGAGCAAGCATTTTGCAGAGTATTTTGGAGAGAAGTAAAAGCTCCTGGGTAAGTCAATGATAATAACTCAAATTTAAATGAAGCTGAGCAAAGGCTCTGGCAAAGACTAGAAATCTTATACAAATTGCAGTTGCAGCAAAACATTCTGGAGCAGACTGACATAGGACTAAAACACTGTGGAACAAGAACAAGAGGGATACAGAAGGCAACTGGTCAGTATAACTTGGATGAAGAAACATGAAAATTAAATATGAACAAACCACTCCCATATCTACACTTTCTGATGATTTTCACCAATTCCATTATGAAAAAAATGAAAATGTAGTATCAGTTGCTGAAAATCCATAATTATAGAAAATAAACAGTCCAGTTCTGCTATATAGTTCTTGTTGCATAGAAGATTTTTTATTGTTTTATAAAATACTAACTTTAACAATCCCTCCATGTATTCGTCAAAGTTATGATCCTTAGAGAAGAGAAAACAGGTGAGCGAACAAATTTGGATTTTGACAAGACTTGTCTGGGTGACCGACAAATCATTTGAAAATACAAAATTTTCGTTAAAAATGGATTTTTGCTTAGGTAAATATGCTCAATATCGATGTTCTGGATTTTCTAGTCAACTCGGTGACACAAAGAAAGGTTTGTCTGATATACTGAGATGTAAATACTGGAAAGGAGGAGACAATGTTATTTGTATAAAATTCAGCTGAAGGCACTGACTGACGTAACATTGCAGGTGTTCAATTTGGCAACATGGCAAAAAAAATAATATGCATTCTTTCAGGATATAATTTTAGCTCAAAAAATGACTTGAAATAACTAGAGATGTGAGTGAATATTTGTGGGAAGAATGTTTATAATAGTTTTATTTCTCTGGTAAGAAAAAAAATAGAGTGCTCACTTTGGCAGCACATATACAGTCTCCAACTTACGATTATGGTTTGATGTATGGTTTTTTGACTTTATGATGGCACAAAAGTGATACACAATCAGTAGAAACTGTGCTTCCCTCACCATGCTGGGCAGCAGCAGCCAGCCACAGCACCCAGTCATCCACATACTTTCGACACAATATTTTCAACTTACAATGGGTTTATCAGAAAGTAACCCCATTGTAAGTCAAGGAGCACCTGTACTAAAATTGGAACAATACAAAGAAGATTAGCATGGCCTCTGGACAAGGATGACATATAAATTTGTGAAGCATTCTATATTTTTCAACCCAAAGCATTTACCAAGATACATAATAATCAAATTATCAAAAATTCAAAAACAAAGAAAAAATTTTGAGAGCAGCAAGAGATAAGAAATACATTACACACAAAGGTGTCTCAATACAACTATCAGTAGACTTCTCAGCAAAAACCCTGCAGGCCAGGAGAGAATGGGATGATACACTCAAAATGTTGAAGAAAAAACCCTGCCAACTAAGAGTACTTTCCCAGCAAGTCAGTCTTTCAGAAATGAGAGCTAAATAAAAACCTTCCCAGATAAACAAAAGCTGAGAGAGCTCATCACCACTAGGCCTGCGTTACAGGAATTGCTAAAGGGAATTTTGTTTCTTTAAACTGAAACAAAAGGCTACTAATTAATAACACAAAACTTACAAAATCACAAAACCCAATGGTATAAGTAATAGAAAGCAAAATTCAGAATAGTGTAGGACTGTAAAATGGTAGGTAAAGTAATTTTATCCCTAGTGCAAGGGTTAAGAACAAAAAAAAATTATTAAGAATAACCATTGCTAAAATAGGGGATACATATTACAAAGTGATGTAAATTTAAACATCGAAAATGTAAAATGGGGGGAGAATAAAAGTGTAAAATTGTTGTATGCGATCAAAGTTTAGTTATTATCTGCTTAAAATAGATTGTTATAAATGCAAAGTGGTCTATGTAAGCTTCACTGTAACAAATCAGCAAAAATCTATAGGAGATGAACAAAACAAAAATAAAAAGATTTGAAACATACTACTACAGAAAACCAGCAAAGCACAAAGGAAGACAGCAAGAAAGGAAAAAGCAAAGTACTTATAAAACAAACAGAAAACAAAATTGCAGTAGTAAGTCCTTACTTGTCAGTAAATACCTTGAATGTAAATGAATTACATTCTCCAATAAAAAGACATACAGTGAATGAATAGATTAAAAAAAGAACAAGAACCCAATTATATGCATTCTACAAGAGATTTGCCTCATGTTTAAGGACACACATAAACTGAAACTGAAGGGATGGAAAAAGATACTCCACACAAAAGGAAATCAAAGGAAAATAGGGATAACAATACTTGGCAAAAAACTGAAGAGTAGGGAATACTTCCAAACTCTTTTGATAACCAAACTTTTTTGGTAACCCTGATAACAAAGCTGAGCAAGGACATACAGGAAAAAACAAAACAAAACAAAACTACAGGTCAATATCTTTGATGATCATAGATGCAAAAATCATTGACAAATTACTAGCAAATCAAATTCAACAACACTATAAAGGATCATTCGTCGTGATCAGGT
Organism: Daubentonia madagascariensis; assembly: GCA_023783475.1. Classification (NCBI taxonomy): domain Eukaryota; kingdom Metazoa; phylum Chordata; class Mammalia; order Primates; family Daubentoniidae; genus Daubentonia; species Daubentonia madagascariensis. The sequence goes on along the minus strand of JAKFHU010002080.1, from coordinate 25,304,256 downwards.
GGAATTTTTCCCTGGGATGCAAGGATAATTCAATGCTCACAAATCAATAAATGTGATACACCACATTAACAGAATGAAGGACAAAATCATATCATCTTGTCAGATGCAGAAAAATCATTTGACAAAATTCAATATCCTTTCATGGTAAAAACACTTAAAAATTAAGTGTAGAAGGACTGTGCTTCAACACAATAAAGGCCACATATAATAAGCCCACAGCTAACATTATACTCAGTGGTGAAAAATTGGAACCCTTTCCTCTAATATTCAACAGAAGACCAAAATGCCATCTCTCACTCTTCTATTCAACATAGTATTGGAAGTCCTCGTCAGAGCACTAAGGCAAGAGAAAGAAATAAAAGGCATCCAAATGGGAAAGGAAGAAGTAAAACCATTGCTAATTGCCAATAACATGATCTTATATATAGAAAACCCTAAGAACTCCACCAAAAAAACTGTTAGAATTAATAAACAAATTCAGTAAAGTCACAGGATACAAAAAAAACACACAAAAATCAGTAGTATTACTCTACACTAATAATGAACTTTCCAAAAATAAATTAAGAGAGCAGTCCCATTTATAATAGCTACAAAAAAAATACTTAGGAATAAATGTAACCAAGGAGATTAAAGACATGTACACTAAAAACTATAGATATTAATTAAAGAAATTGGAGACACAAATAAATGCAAAGATATCCCATGCTTATGGATTGGAAGAATTAATACTGTTAAAATGTCTATACTGCCTACAGAAATCTACAGATTCAATATAATCCATATCAAAATTGCATGTCATTTTTATAGATACAGAAAAAAAATTCTAAAATTTATATGGAACTATAAAAAAAAAAGAAAAGAAACACCAAATAGCCAAAACAATCAAGAGCAAAAAGAACAAAAGTAAAGGCATCACACTACTCGATTTCACACTACACTACAAAGCACCAGTAAGTAAAACAGCATGTTACTAGCATAAAAATAGACAGACACATGGACTAGCAAACAGAATGGAGAGCCCAGAAATGAACTGATGTACCAACAGTCAATTGACTTTCTACAAAGGTGCCAAAAAATAAACAATGGGAAAAGGACAGTTTCATCAATAAATGGTGCTGGAAAAACAGGGTATCCATATGTAAAAGAATGAAATTGGACCTTTATCTTACACCACATACAAAAATCAACTCAAAATGTATTAAAAACATAAACATAAGACCTATAATTGTAAAACTCAGACAAGAAAACATAGAAGAAAAACTACACAACATTGGTCTGAGCAATGATTTTTTTTTTTAGATTTGACCCCAAAATCACAGGCAACAAAAGGCAAATGGGATTTCATCAGAATAAAAAGCTTCTGCACAACAAAGGAAACAATTGACAAAATGAAGAGATAACCTATAAATTGGGAGTAAATATTTACAAGCCATCCATCTGATAAGGAATTAATATTGAAAACAGAAAGAACTCAAACAACTCTGTAGAAAGAAAACAACCTGATTAAGAAATGGGCAAGGGAACTAAACAGACAATATTTCTAAAAAAAAAAAAAGAAAAAGACTTATAAGTGGTTAACAGATACATAAAAAATTCTCAACATCACTAATTGTTAAGGAAATACAAATTAAAACCACAATGAGATATCACATTAACCTATTAGAATGGCTATTTTCAAAAAGATGAAAGATAAGTGTTGGCAAGAATGTGGAGATAAGGGGACCTTTGTGCAGTATTGATGAGAATGTAAATTATTAGAGCCATTATGGAAAACAGTATGGAACTGCCTCAAAAAACTAAAAATGAAACCATCAAATGATCCAGCAACCACACTTGTGGGTATTTACACAAAAGATTTAAAATCAGTATGTCAAAGAAATGTCTGCACTCCCACATTCATTGCAGCACCATTTATAACAGCCAAAATATGGAAACAACTTGTGTCCATCAATGGATAAATGAATAAAGAATATGTAAATATATATACAATAGAGTACTATTATTCTGACTTCTGAAAGGAAGAAATTTTGTCATTTGCAACAACATGAATGGAATTAGAGAACATTATGCTAAGTGAAATAAGCCAAACACAGAAAGACATATACCACATGTTTTCATTTATACGTGGAATCTAAAACAATTGTACTCAGAGAAGCAAAGAGTAGAATGGTGGTTACCAGAGGCTGGGGTTGGTGAGAAGAATGGGGAAATGATACTCACAGGATACAAAAAGCCTCAGTTAGATAGGCGAATGTTTGATTTTTTTTGAGATATATTGCACAGTATCATGAACATAGCTAATAACTGAAAATTGTACATTTCAATCACTTCGAGAATAAATTTCAAATGGTCTCATCAAAAAATATTAAACATTTGAAGTGATGATATATTAATTAGCTTGATTTAACAATTCCACATTGTATTAAAAAATCATAACTTGACTTTGTACTCCATAAATATATACAAATATAATTTGTCAATATATAATAAAAATAAAATAAGAAACAAAAGGAAAAAAATGAACTTGACATACAGACCATTTGTACTAGAAGGTTTATGAAATCCTAATTTTTTAATTTAAGACAAAAAATAAAAACAAAGACTATAAGTTCCCTCAAAAAAAAAAAAGACAGAAACATCCTTTACAGTCCAAACAATGGAATTAGTCAAATAACTTTTAAAATGAAATGAAAAAGTTTCTGCCATGGTCCCCCAAGCATCCGTGCACATCCCTGCTCAGGGTGCTAAGTTACAAGGTCTAACCTCCTCTGACCTGATGCTGTTTCTGCAGCTAGTCACATACACAATTCAGTAGGTCAAGGCAACCACAGCATGACTACTATGTGACTACTCAAGAGTGGTTTGTTAAGGCGGAGCAAGATGGCTGAAGAGAGCCCTCCAACAATCATCCCCCTACAGGAATACCAAATTGAACAATTATCCACTCAAGAAAGAGCCTTTATACAAACCAAAAATTCAGGTGAGGAATAACAGTACCTAGTTTTAACATAATGTCAAGGAAAGATGCATTGAAGAGGGTAGGAAAGACAGTCTTGCGTTGCCTACAACACCCCTCCTCCCAATCCCAGGAAACACAGCAAGGACACAGAATCTTTGTGCTTGGGGAAGAGAAAGAAAAGTAAGTATGGAACTTTGTGTTGGAACTCAGTGCTGCCATCACAGCAGAACACAATACAGGGCAGAATTCTGGTGGCACCTACAAAGGAAGTATTTAGAACAGCCCTGAGCCAGAGAAAAATTCTCCATCCCAGTGGAGGGAACCCTAGTCCTGGATGACTTCTCAACCAGCTGACTAAAATGGCCTGGAGCCCAGAATAAATTTAAGTGGCAATCAGGCACCAAGGACTACATTTCTAGACCAAGCTCAGGTGTCCCACTGGTCTCAAAGGCAGTGGTCTTGGAATGTGACCCAGGGCAACACCAGCTGTGGTGGCCAAGGGAGTGCTTGCATCACCCCTCCCCCAACTCCAGGCAGTGCAGTTCCAAGAGAGACTCCTTCCACTTGGGAGAAGGAGAGGGAAGAGGAAAGAGGACTGTGTCTTGTGACTTAGGTACCAGCTCAGCCACAATAAAATAAAACACCAGGCAGGTTCTTGAAGCCCAAGATCCTAGGTCCTTGCCCCTGAACAATGTTTCAAGACTCACCATAGGGCAGAAGGGAATCCACTACACTGAGTGGACAGACACAGAACTCATAGAATTCACCACCTGTTGACTAAAGTTGTCTTGGGTCTCAAATAAACATTAGCAGCAGCTAGGCAGTAGTTGTCACAGGCCTTGGGCAAAGCCCGAGTACTGTACTGGCCTATAGGGCTTCAGGAGAAACCTGTATAGTGCCAGCTGTGGTGGCCATGGGAGTACCTGCATCACCCCTTCCCCAACTCCAGATAGCCCAGTGCAGAAAGCCTTCTTCCGATTGGGAGAAAGAAGAGAGAGAACAGAGAAGAGAAAAGAGAGACTTTGCCTGGTGACCAAAGGAATTCTCATTTATCTTACACAAGTCCACCAAGACAATGTATATAGGAGTCTGCAAGAGTCACAGTGTTCCTGGGCTTAGGGTTCCCGCTAATGCTGAAATAGCTGAAGTGACCACAGGCTTAGGTCACTATACTTAATTCCCTTTGAATTCATGAAAAGCCCTCTCAATAAGGACAGGTACAAACAAGCCCAGACTGCAAAGATTGGAGTAAATACCTAACTTTTCAATGCCCAGACATCAAGAAATGTCCACGAGTACCAAGAAACTTCAGAAAAACATGACATTATCAAACAGACTAAATAAGGCACCAGTGACCAATCCTGAAGTGATGTAGATATGTGACCTTTAAGACAAGGAATTTAAAATAGCTGGCTAGAGGAAGCTCAACAAACTTCAAGAAAATACAGAGAAGGAATTCAGAATTTTCTCAGAGAAACTTAACAAGAGATTGAAATAAGTTAAAAAATCAAGCAGAAATTCTGGAGCTGAAAAACCAATTGACAAACTGAAAAATTCATCAGAGAGTCTCAATAGTAGAACTGATCAAGCAGAAGAAAGAAAGTGACCTTGAACACAAGCTACATTAAAATACATAATCAGAGGAGAAAAAAGAATCAAAAAGAATAAAGCACACCTGCAAGATCTAGAAAACAGTCTCAGAAGGGCAAATCTAAGAGTTATTGGATTTAAAGAGGATGTAGAGAGAGAGATGGGGTAGAAATTTTATTCAAAGAAATAATAACAGAGAAATTTCCAAACTTAGAGAATGATATCAATATACAGATACAAGAAGGTCAAAGAACACCAAGCAGACTCAAACCCAATAAGACTATCTCAAGGCATACAATTATCAAATTCTCAAAGGTCAAGAATAAATAAAGGATCTTAAAAGCAGCAAAAGAAAAGAAACAAATAACATATAAAGGAGGTCTGACATGTCTGGCAGCAGACTTCTCAGTGGAAACCTTATAGGTCATGAGGGACTTGGATGACATAGTCAAAGCACTAAAGGAAAAAAAAAAAACTTTCAATCGGGAATAGTATATCCTGAAAATTATCCCTAAAACATGAAGGAGAAATAAAAAGTTTCCCAGACAAGCAAAAGTTGAAGGATTTCATTAACATCAGACCTGTCTAACAAGAAATGCTAAAGGAAGTTCTTCAATCTGAAAGAAAATGACATTAACTCATTAATAAGCAACAATAAATCATTTGAAGGCATGCACAAAACTCACTGGCAATAGTAAGTACACAGACAAATACAGAATAACTCTATAATTTCTGTGTATAATCCACTCATATCTTTAGTAGGAAAACTACAAGACATAATCATCAAAAATAATAACTACTACAAGTTTTTAAGAGATAGAAAATCTAAAAAGATGTAAATAGACACAAAAAAGTCAAAAAGCAAGAGGGAAGGAGGTAAAGTGTACAGTTATTTAGTTTTCTATTTGCTTATTTTTTTCCTTTCTCATAATCAAAGTTAAATTGTCATCAGTTTAAAATAATTGGTTATAAGATGTTATTTGCAAGCCACATGGCAAGTACAAAACAAAAACCTATAATAGACATGCAAAAAATAAAAAGCTAGAAATTAAAACATACTACCAGAGAAAATTGCTTTTACACAAAGGAAGACAGGAAGGAAGAAAGGAAGAGCAGACCAATAAACAATCACAAAACAAAAAACTAAATGACAGTAGTAAATCCTTACCTATCAAAAATAACATTGAATGAAAATGGCCTAAATTTTCCAATCAAAAGACATAGAGGGGCTGAAATAAATAAATAAATAAATACATACATACATACATACATACAAAAAAACAAGACCCAAACATATGCTGTCTACAAATTTACTTCACCTATAAAGACACACATAGACTGAAAATAAAGGGATTGAAAAAGATATTCCATGCAAATGAAAGTAAAAAAGAGCAGGAGTAGCTATTCTTATATCAGATAAAATACGTTTTAAGACAAAAACTGTAAAAAGAGACAAAGAAGGTCATTATGTAACAATAAAGGGGTCAATTCAGCAAGAGGATATAACAATATCAAATATATATGCACCCAACACTGGAGCACCCAGATATATAAAACAAATATTATCAGGGCTAAAGAGAGAGATGGACCCCAACACAATAATAGCTGAGGACTTCAGCACCCCACATTCAGCACTGGACGATCAACCAGACAGAAAATCAACAAAGAAAGATAAGATTTAATCTGCACTATAGAACAAATGGACCTAAGAGACATTTACAGAACACTTCATCCAACAGCTACACAATACACATTCTTCTCCTCAGCATATGGTCTATCTATTCTCAAGGACAGACCACATGTTAGGCCACAAAACGAGTCTCAAAAACTTCAAAAAAGTTGAAATCATATCAAGTATCTTTCTGAGAACAATGGAATAAAACTAGAAATCAATAATAAGAGGAACTTTGAAAACTATACAAACACATGGAAATTAAACAATAGTTCCTAAAAAATGATTGGGTCAAATAAAAAATTAAGAAGGAAAATTAAAAATTTCTTGAAACAAATAAAAAAGAAACACAACATACTGAAACCTATGGAACAGCAAAAGCAGTACTAAAAGATAAATTATAGCAACAGCTACATTAAAAAGTGGAAAAGCTTCAAGTAAAAAATATAATGATGCTTCTTAAAGAACTAGAAAAGGAACAGCAAGCCAAACCTAAAATTAGCAGAAAAAAAAGAAATAATAAAGATTACAGCAGAAAAAAATATGAAATTGAGGCTTAAAAGAAAATAATGCAAAAGATCAACAAAATGAAAAGTTGGTTTTTGGAAAAGATAAACAAAATAGATGGGCTTTTAGCCAGACTAAGAAGAAAAGAGAACTAAATATATTAAAATCAGAGATGAAAATGGAAACATTACAACTGATACCACAGACATCCAAAGGATCATGAGAGACTATTATGAGCAACCATATGCAAATAAATTGGAAAACCTACAATAAATGAATAAATTCCTAGACACATATAACTTACCAAGATTAAACCCTGAAAAATTCAAAACCTGAATAGACCAATATAAGTAATGAAATAAAAGTAGTAATAAAAAGTTTCTCATTAAATAAAAGCCCAGGACCTGACGGATTCACTGCTGAATTCTACCAAACATTTAAAGAAGAACTAATATCAAAAAAATAAAATAAAAAGAACTAATACCAATCATATCATCCTCAAACTCTTCAAGAAAATTAAGGAGGAGGAAATACTTCCAAACTCATTCTATGAGGCCAGTATGTCCCTGATAACAAAACAAGACAAGAACAAAACAAAAAAGAAAACAACAAGTCAATATCTCTGACAAATATGGATGCAAAGATCCTCAACAAAATACTAGCAAACCAAATTCAACAACACATCAAAAATCATTCATCATGATCAAGTGGTATTCATCTCAGGGATGGAAGGATGGTTCAACATAGGCAAATCAATCAGTGTGATACATCACATCAACAGAATTAAGGACAAAAATCATATGATCATTTCAATAGATGCCAAAAAAGCATTTGATAAAATTACACATCCCTTCATGATTATTAATAAAAACTCTCACAAAACTGGGTATAAAAGGAAAATACCTCAACACGATAAAAGCTATATATGACACACCCACAGCTAGTATCATACTGAACGGGGGAAAACCAAAGGCCTTTCCTCTAAGATCTGGAGCAAGACAGGATGCCCACTCACACTACTTTTATTCAACATAGTACTATAAGTCCTAGCCAGAGCAATCAGACTAGAGACAAAAAGGCATCCAAATTGGAAAGGAAGGAGTCAAATTATTTTTGTTTGCAGATGATATGATCTTATATTTGGGAAAAGCTAAAAGTTTTAGTGTTTCCTAAAAAAACTATTAGAACTGATAAACAAATTCAGTAAAGTTACAAGATACAAAATCAATATACAAAAATCAGAAGCATTTCTATATACCAACAGTGAATAATCTAAAAAAGAAACCAAGAAAGTAATCCCATTTACCATAGCTACAAATAAAATATCACATTTATAATAGCTACAAATAAAATAGAATAACTAGGAATAAACTTAACCAAACAAGTAAAAGTTCTCTACAATGAAAATATAAACATTGATGAAAGAGATTGAAGAGGACACAGAAAAGGGAAAGATATTCCATGTTCGTGAATTGAAAGAATCAATATTGTTAAAATGTCTATGCTACCCAAAGCAATCTGCAGATTCAATGCAATCCCCATAAAATACCAGTGGCATTCTTCACAGAAATAGAAAAAATAATCCTAAAATTTATATGGAACCACAAAAGACCCAGAATAGCAAAAACAATGCTGAGGAAAAAGAACAAAGCTGGAGGAATCACATTACCTGACTTGAAATTATATTACAGAGATATAGGAACTAAAACAGCATGGTACTGGTAAAGAAACAAACACATAGACCAATGAAACAAAATAGAGAACCCATAAATAAAATCATGCATTTATTGTCAACTCATTTTTGACAAGGTTTCAAGAGCACACATTGGGAAAAGGACAGTTTCTTCAATAAAAGATGCTGAGAAAACCTGATATCCATATGCAGAAGAGTGAAACTAGACCCCTATCTCTCACCATATACAAAAGTTAAATCAAAATTAATTGAAGATAAATCTAAAACCAGAACCTATGAAACTATTAGAAGAAAATGTTGGGGAAACATTCCAGGAAATTGTTCTGGGCAAAGATTTCTTAAGTAAAACCTTAAAAGCACAGGCAATCAAAACAACCATGGAAAAATGGGATCGCATCAAGCTAAAAAGCTTCTGCAAAGCAAAGAACCAACAAAGCGAAGAGATAACCCACAAAATGGGAGAAAATACTTGCAAACTACCCATCTAACAAGAAAAAAACAAGTAATCTGATTTAAAAATGGACAAAAGATCTGAATAGACATTTTTCAAAAGAAGACATACACATGGCCAAAAGGTATATGAAAAAAAATGCCCAACATCACTAATCATCAGGAAAATGCAAATCAAAACTACAGTGAGATATCATCTCACTCCAGTCAAAATGGTTTTTATCCAAAAGAGGGGCAATAATGAATGCTGGTGAGGATGTGGAGAAAGGGGAAACCCTGTACACCATTTGTAGGAATGTAAAGTAGTAGAGCCACTATGGAAAATAGTATGGAGGTTCCTCAAAAAACTGAAAATAGAACTACCATATGATCCAGCAATCCCACTGCTGGATATAAATACCAAAAAAAGAAAAAAAGGGAAATCAGTATAAAGAAGAGAGATCTTTGTTCCCATGTTTATTGCAGCACTGTTCACAATAGCCAAAATATGGAATCAACTAATTGTCCATCAAGGGATAAATGGATTTTAAAAATGTGGTACATATACCCAATGGAATATTTTTCCACTATAAAAAAGAATGACATCCTTTTCATTTGCAACAACATGAATGAAATTGGAGGACATTATTTTAAGTAAAATAAGCCAAGTACCAAAAGACAAATTTTGTAAGTTCTTATGCATATGTGGGAGCTAAAAACAAAATAAAATAAAATTTAACTCATGGAGATAGCAAGTAGAATGATGATTACCAGAGGCTGGGAAAGATAGTGGGGAGAAGGCATAAACTGGGAGTGGTTAGTGGGTATAAAGATATAGTTAAAATTAATGATATCTAATGTTTGCCACTAGATCTTATGCTCATCTTATACTCAATAAGATGACTATAGCTAACAATAATTTATTTCCTCTTTTAAAATATAGAGTGGAATTAGAATGTTCCTAACACAAAAAAAGTGATAGGTGCTTTAGGTGATGGATACCCAATTACCATAATTTGATCACTATATATTGTATGCCTGTATCAAAGCATCACATATACCCCATAAATATATATAACTATTATGTACTCATAATAATTAAAAATTAAAATTTTTTTGAAAAAAGGAAATACAGTACATATAAACAACAGAATGTTATTCAGCCATAAAAATTGAAATCTTGTTATTTGCAATAACGTGGATGGAACGGCAGGACATTATGTTAAGAGAAATAAGCAAGCACAGAAAGACAAATATTGCATGTTCTCACTAATATGCAGGAGCCAAAAAAAAACTGAACTCATGGAGATAGAGAGTAGAATGATGGTTACCAGATGCTGGGAAGGGTAGTGAGGAGAGGGGGTGATAGAGAGGATAGTTAATGGGTTCAAAAATACAGTTACATAGAAGGAATCAGATCGTTTCGGTAGCACAATAGGGCAACTATAGTTAACAATAATTTATTCTATATTTCAAAATAACTAAAAGAGTGGAATTGGAATGTTCCTAACACAAAGAAATGATAAATGCTTGAGATGATGAACACCCCAATTACCCTGACTTGATAATTACATATTGTATGCTTGTATCAAAATATCTCATGTACCCCATAAATATATACAACTATTGTATAGCCATAATAATTAAAAACAAAAAATTGAAAAGAAAGAGTAGCTTATTTACTGCTTGTTACAAAAGGTGCTGAGCCCTTAGCCCTGAGTTCCAGCCTGTCCAAGCTATCACATCATCCCATGAAATTTAGGGTCAGGAGAACTGGCACTACCATGCTGATGCTCCTGCTGTTTGTGGTGCTTTGAGTAATGAACTGCCTTGCTCTGACCCACTGAATATGATAGTCTACTTTCAGCACCCCTGCTATGAGGGTTGAGGATTTTCCCTAACCAACTCCTTGCTTTTTTACCTGCCAGTTTTGTGTTGCTTCACTTCTTTGTGCTCTGGTTTGTGCTTTTTTAACATGAGATATTAATACATACCCTCTAGAGGTATCTTTAGGATTAAAGTAATAGAACACTCAGAATAGTGCCTTGCACATAAAAGTATCCAATAACTATTTAGTAATCATTATCAATGTTATCAACATCATCGCCTTCATCATCATTAGAATGATGCAATACAATCCTATTTAGTAGATTCCAGAAAAAAATGTCATCTTTGCTAAGTAAAAGAGTAAGTTCCAAAATGCTGAGCACAAACAGGGAAAATGTAAACAATTGTTAAATCTGAGTACAGGGTATATTGGAGTTCTTTGTATCAATCTTGCAAATTGTATGAAAGTTTATGATTATATTAACATAAAAAAGTTACCCCCAAAACCCAGTGAGTACAATAAGTACCAATCTGAATTTTTACATATATCTATATCTATATATATATTATACCTGTGCATGCATATATAAACACACAAATATCATATGCATGTTACTGAACCCAAAAAGGGGTCTGGTCTAGGTCCCATTGCCTGCTGCACAAAGAGCCAATTATTGAGACAATGAGGATTTCCAAGGAAGAAAGGAATTTTAATGCGACAGACTCTATTAGGAGAACGGGAGAAATAATCAAATCCATCTCCCTGACTGACTAAGGGCAAGGGCTTTTATAGTGGGTTGTGGAACGTGGGTCAGGTTGCATGGGGATTGAAGTCATAAGGTCTTCAGGTGGTCTAATTCAAGAATCAGTTGGTGATGGATGGTGAGTCTTAGGAAGTCCTGTGCAGAGGCTAGTTAAGTCTGGTTGTTAGGCTTGACTGGTAAAGTCTCTTGGGGAACAAAAAATAACTTAGGAAGGGGGTCATTTTGCAAGGCTAATTACATGCACACTCAAGCACACATAGATAAAAATAAATAGCCTATCTCATCAATCAAGAGCAATCACACTCGATGGTGTGACTGGGGATAATTTCCTTTTTTTGTGTTAGCTTGCTATTTTCCAAATTTTTAAATAGATATAATTATGTTTAAAACAGAAAAATTGGAGTGTTAAAAAAGAAAATTAGAAGCTCTTTTTATGAGAAGTTTTGCATAAATAATGGCCTCAAAATAAAATTCAGCCCTATGTCTTTATATTTAAATGAAGAAATTCAAATGAGATGCTTCAAATAATGTTCATTATTTGAGGAAGTTAGGAAAGTAGACACTCAAACTCATGAAGTTCAAGACTGAATAAATGTATTACTGTATATGAAGTTTTGCCTTCCAACTTATTTCGGACTCCAGAAGTTTACCACACCCTCGGCCTTAAATAATCGTGTAGCTAAAGGAGGCTGTGACTTGTAACTCGACTGACAGGCTTCACTGGATTAGATGAGGGTATATTCAAGTCACATGGGGCAACTCTAATTATACACTGATCAGAGGAAAAGATTTGTCACTGAGTAGGAAGACCAGATTATATGAAATTCCAGTAGTTCCCACTAAAAACAAAAGGAGAATAGAAGAACCATCAGTAGTGAGGAAAAAAGAAAGCATGAGTTGGCAGAATCTCGACAAGCAAATTTAGGTTCCAAAGGAGTCCTTGTTGCCTGGTTCCGTTTTCTCATCAAAAGGGCTCCCTGGACTGAGAAGAATAACCTCTTTTATTAAAACTTTGTTGAAAGTTTGTTTATTTTCTTCAAATGAGAAGGCCAATAAAGATGACTGTCATTTTCCCAAGTAGTACAGAAAGTACCAATATTCATGTTTCTGCAGAAAAATTCATATTCTCCAATAAATAAAAGCAAATTGTAGCATATGAATATATTTAAACACTTAACTATTGGATCATTTTCCATATTCATCTGTTCCTCTGCTCTTGGGTACAATAGCTGAATAAATATTTAACAGAAACTTCAGAGTGAACTTGTTCCTAAAGAAAAAAAGTATGAATTACAAAAGTAATCTGAATGTCCCAAAGAGATTTTAGCACTGGGTCACAGCAGGAGAGATATATTACTGCAAACGCTTTTGCTACAACTAATGGAATATCAAGAGGAAAGTGCCATAAGCAAGACGTAAAAGTCCTTAACTCTTGTAACGATAAATGCCCAGGTAGGTGGTTCTAAGATTGGCTACTTCAGCAATTCAGTCCAGAAAGGACTCTACTTTGGCTTCTCTGCTCTACTCACGGACACAGGTTAATTGCCACTTACTCAAGCAACACATCCCCAGGATAACGTGCAAAGACTGGCAGGATCAACTTCCTATCTTGCATTCCTTTTCCAGGAAGCATCCAGCTTACAAACCATTACATCTCACTGACCAGGGTTTTATCTCACTTCCATACCTAAACCAATCACTGCAAAGTGGGGAGGTATTATTTAATTGGCTTAGAATAATAAACCTTCGACCCCTGAGGTGCACAATGAGGAAAATGAAGATTCTATTTACAAATAAGAAGAGGGACGGTTGTAGGATAGGCAGCCAGCAGTGTCTGCCCCAGGAGAGTTCCAGAGAGTATAAGCTAAGCCAAAAGCCAAATTCTTTGCCATCCTATATGAGCCCGTATTCACCTTCTCTGCAGCTTTGCCTGCTATTACCTGAATACACCAAGCACTTATACTGATCTTATCTTTGAAAATTTGATTCCTTTATCCTACGTTGAATTTCTGAACACTTTCTTCCAATCACAATTATTTTTATCCTTCAAAGCCTAGTTCACAAGCAACGTCATCTACCCCCCGTAGCAGAATGCATCCCTCTTCTCTCTAGCCTTCCATGGTTTGGAACTTCTCTATTTGGCACTTGGGATTTTCTGCTTTGTACCAGTTGTATGTCTCTCACCACACTGGAGTGAAAGCTTCTCGAAAACAGAAATGGTGTTATATTCATCTTTTACGTGTGATTCTAGTGCTTTCAATGTAAAAGGTATTTAATAAACACCTGTAGAATTTATTTAAAAAGTCATCTTTTTTAAGCCACTCAGTAAAATTCCACAGTTGGGATGCTTTTGCTAAGAAGCAAAAAGAGTGCTCTAGGTGATTCATCATGTCCTGCTCTGAATGTCCTTTTCCATTTATCAAGCTTTATTAAGTTTTTGTCTTCTTTGTGTTTACTGTAATAATTTCTCCCTTCATTTAATAATATAACTTTCAAAGTAAGTATCAGTAAAATCAAATGTTGTGAACTCAAAAAGATAATATAGAACAAAAATTTACATCTCTTTAATCAAATGAGAATCCTACTTTAAAAGATCTCTGGAAAGGAGACAGCCTAACCACTTGGTAAGCCATGTTTAACATTTGTTAATCAGATAACTTTTCCTTTGACCTGGTCTAAATGTTTCATACTGCACTTTGAACCCCTTTCAATTTTACTCTGTTTGTAATAGAGATAAAACTAGAATCTTTGCATCTATATAACTGTGATCAGGTTTGGTTTTGTTTTGTGTTTTGGTATGATTATCCAGCATCTTAACATTGTAGCTTGTTTGTGGGACTCTCAAACTTATGAATCTTAACAGGAAGCAGAGCGTGTCCTCCATACAGAAGTCAAAAAAAGCCAGATCTTCAAAATTTTAAACCTAGGCCAGCAGGTCAGATGCACTGGGCTGGACTGTGATTTGGCAGCTGGTGGTGCAGGGGGAAATCCAGTCCTGGGTGGCAGCAGTGGCAGTGGGCCCACCACTGTGCCCAGTGTCCACGGGAGGCCTCGTAAGCTGTGGGGTCCAGGGTTCAGAAATGCCAGAAGCAGGGTCCTCACAAGACTAGTTCTGGTGGCCTGGCCTCTCTTTATTTCTGCCTGCTTCCCAAGACTGTTTCTCCAGCTTTCTTAGAAGAAAGCTGTCCTGATACCCATTCAAACTCCTGCTACGGGTGAGTCTTAGTTACTTGTGAATAAGAACCATAACCAGTATTTTATGTAAATACTACAAATATAAATGCTCATATTAGTGTGGTCCTGAACAGTCTGAAATTGCTTTTAATCGTTATTTCATTTGTACTTGAAAATTCCACAGGTTTCCTTCCTTCCTTCCTTCTTTCTTCCTTTTTTGTCATTTCTTTTTTGTTTCTTATTTATGAGGTTAGTGTAAAGAGTTCTAATAGTATTCTTTGTCTAAAAGTTTTCTACATACCTTTAAAAGCATAAATTTAAAGTGGATCTAGAACTCATGTGAAGTTCTGTAAACGCTAAAGATTCGGTGTAATTATCGCTGAACTTCAAACATCCCCTATAGACAAAATGGGGTAAAGATGGTTTTGGTGCTTGAAAGGCCAACTGATTTCTCTTGGCCAGCTTTTAAGCAAACATGGCATTGCATTTTTTAAATACAATCATATTCTGTATAATATTTTGGTCACTGATGGACTGCATATATGACAGTAGTCCCATAAGATTAAAATGGAGCTGAAAAATTCCTAATGCCTAGTGACACCATAGCTATCATAACACCTTAGTACAACACATTACTCACATGTTTGCGATGGTGCTGGTGTAAACAAACCTATTGTGCTGCCAGTCGTATAAAAGTATAGTATGTACAATTATGCACAGTACATAATACTTGATAATAAAGACCATATTACTGGCTTATATATTTACTATACTACTCTTTTTATTGATATTTTAAAGTGTACTCCATCTACTTATTAAAAAAAAAAGTTAACTGTAAAACAGCTTCAGGCAGGTCCTGCAGGAGGTTTTCCAGAAGAAGACATTTTTATTATAGGAGATGACAGCTCCACGTGTGTTATTGCCCCTTAAGACCTTCTAAGGGGACAAGATGTGGAGGAGAAAGACAGTAATATTGGTGATTCTGATCTTATGTTAACGAGTGTGTTTGTGTCTTAATTTTTAATAAAAAAGTTTAAAGAGTAAAAAAATAATTTTCAAAACTATAAAAAACTTATAGAATGAGGATATAAAGAAAGAAAATATTTCTGTACAGCTATATAATATGTTTATGTTCTAAGCTGTTATTATAAAAAAGTCAAAAAGTTTAAAAAAACTAAAAAGTTTGTAATGCAAAAAATTTATAGTAAGCTAAGGTTAATTTATTATTGGAGAAAGAAAAGTTTTTCTTATAAATTTCCTGTAGCCTAAGTGTACATCGTTTGTAAAGTCTACGGTAGCATACAGTAATGTCCTAGGCCTTCACATCCACTCACCACTCACTGACTGACTCATGCAGAGCAACTTCCAGTCCTGCAAGCTCCACTTATGATAAGTGCCCTCTACAGGAGTGCCACTTTTTTTTTTCTTTTATACTGTATTCTTTCTGTATCTTTTCTATGTTTAGATATGTTTTGATATACAAATACTAGCCATTGTGTTACAATTGCCTACAGTGTTCAGTAAAGTGACATGTTATACAGGTTTGTAGCCTAAGAGAAACAGGCTATACCATATAGTCTAGGTGTGTAGTAGGCTATACCATCAAGGTTTGTGTAAGTATACTCTATGATGTTTGCACAACAACGAAATCACCTAAGGATGCATTTCTCTGAATATATCCCTGTCATTAAGTGACACATAACTGTTTTAATTAATTTCAATAACAGGCATGGCATGTTATTTTGTTCCAAATATTCTACATATATCTTCGTGTGTGGGAGTGTATGTTTTTGTGCCAAATGCACTGTGTAAAATCTTTACCCTTCAATCTTATGCCTCAAGCACCTCAAAGAGCAACACATATTCAAGAAAATTAGTCTGTTTTTAATTCAGTGGAAAACTGGAACTTCAAAAGAGCCCAGCTGCTGCTCTCCAAATAAGAACCTTGCTGAATTTGTTGGAACTAAGAATTTTGATTTATCACAATGGTATACAAATAAACAATAAATTTCACTTGTCCTATCCAAATTATATGAGAAAACAAACTAATAAATTATTATTGTAAAATGATGAATAAAGCCCACAAAAAGACAAAGAGGTTATTGTCCATCTGGTCTCTCTCTCTCAAGTCCAGAGAGTCCCTAGGACTCTCTCCTAGGGGTTGTGCTGTCGATTCTCCACTTGTCTCCCTCACCATGTTCCACCCCACACCCCCTCAGCCAGATCTCCTCTTCATTGCCTGCTCTGTAGGCTGAGAGGCTGACTTGCAGTTGGCATCTCCTGAGCTCTCTTGCTGTCCAACATCATTCAGGCCAATGGAATTCACAGGCACGACATAAGAGAGTGGGAGGAGAAATAGGATGTGGTATTTGTCTTGTTCCTTCTCTGCTCTTCTTCTAACCAACCTCTTAAAATAGCCACTTTCCTCTACAACTACAGCTTCCACTGGGAAGCCCCTCTTCAATGGTTCCAGCTTTCACTGGACCAATAACTCCATTACCTTTTCTAGTCCTTTTGGCCCAAAGAGTGGGAAAGACTTTTCCTTTTTCTCTCTGTGGGTATCTCACCATTACCTGTTCATTCTTTTAACTATGCTCCAAATTTGGGCCAGTAGTCCCTTAATTAAATCTCTTCATTGGAACCACCCAAGGTATGTTTTATTTACTATCAGAACCCTGACTGCCTACAGGGTGGAACTACCTAAGGCA
This sequence comes from Daubentonia madagascariensis, assembly GCA_023783475.1. Classification (NCBI taxonomy): domain Eukaryota; kingdom Metazoa; phylum Chordata; class Mammalia; order Primates; family Daubentoniidae; genus Daubentonia; species Daubentonia madagascariensis. Next base: position 25,286,933 of record JAKFHU010002080.1, on the reverse strand, counting down.
TATAATATGAACCACGACCTTGTTTTCACCCTTTCAGCTCAGGGACATGTCTTCTTAGCACACTAGATTCATACTTTAGAAAACATGGAATCAAAGCTCAGGAAGGCATGATAAAATCAGAATGATAATTTATTAAAATACAACAATGATATTGTTGTAAGGACTGGAAGCCTGAGTCTTCCTGCCAGTTTACCTTTTTATTGTAGCATTTGTATGAGAAGCCAACTTATAGCAAATATATTCAAAAGTGTGCTTGGTAAGTCTAGATTCAGACTGAGGGGAATTAATTATATTATTCAAATATTTGATAACCTTAGACTAACATAGCCTGGAGCCTCCTCCATTGCCTCTGTACTCTCCTGAGGCACAGGCTAGGTAGGCCAGGGTAGTCTAACCTCTGAAGAGTGCCTCAATCTGCACTGCCAAAATTTATCTCTCTGACCCTCTTTTTACTGAGTTTTCAAAGCAACAAATATGTCCACCTACCAAACCCAATCCCCTTCCAGATACAAAGTTACGATGGGTACATTTCTTCTTTAGAAATGTTTTTCATTTACATAATCAAATCTTACAGTTTAAGGTCTATTCTGCCTTTATAAAGTGATCTTCATTCATTCATGCTTTCCACAAATATATGCTGAGAATTTTCAGTGCATCTGGCAGATGCTGGGTTTGAGAATATACCCTGAAGAATAAATTTCCTCTCTTACCCATTATATATTGGTTTCTTATTTTCAATATCAGAAAGCACAGTTACATTCTTCATCCCAAGCTCTTTAGGGACATCCCATAAAATTCTCCAACTACTAACAATACAGTTATTTCCTATATGAATACCAAAGAATAATCTAATCAGTAGCAGAGCAATGCAAAAGGAAAGAAAGAAAATGTTTATAGAACCATTTTAACATTTGAAATATCCCAAATTTTGCCAACAAAATAACCATATTTGCTAATAATTTGACCAAGTTAAGATTTATTATCCTTTTAAATTATGGTCTCCTGTTTAACTATGAAATGTGTATGTACTTGTTGCAATTAGAAATCAGAGGTGGTCCAGATCAAATTGTGGACTGCTAAATCTGTCCTTTTCATCTCCTCCTACATTGAACCATGTATGAAAGAATTGTTGTCCTTCAGTACGCCGTGCTACCACACGCACACTCACATACACAGCCAATACTTTTTTCTTCTCTCTTCTAATAAAGTATTCTTCACTAGCTTACCTGCTTCTCCTGCTGCTCTGTAATGCACTCCTCACTCAGCAGTAAAAGTGATAACTTAAAAATATAAATCTGAATAAATCACTTCCTGGGTTTGAATTCCAGATCTGTCACTTTCTAACTGTTTGACCACGGGAAAGTTACTTTACTTTTCTCTGCCTCCATTTCCTCATCTATAAGGTAAGGAAATTCATAGTACTTTCCTCACAGGATTGTTTTGAACATTAAATGAGTGAATACATGAGAAATATTTAAATGGATATCTAATATTAGTAAGCTAGCTATTATTTTATTGACAAAAGTGGTTTTTTCCCCACGTAGCCTGTGACACCCAACTCAGGCAGCAGCTAGGATATTTTATGCTTATTGCTACAGGGAAAGAATGGCATCAGAGAAAAGAGAAAAGATCTTTTGAAACTCTTGGCAGAGGAATTCCTTTGAGAAGACATAAGACATTTGGAGTTTCAAAGGTTTCAGGGTATAAAGTTTGTACTGTAAACAAATGATTTGGAAAAAAATCAAGTAAAAAAGCATAATGCCCAACCCTACATTAGATAAAAGTTGTCTGGTCAGGAGGGAGTCAGAGAACTTTGAGAAAAGGCCCCAGGCCCCGTCCGCACCTGCTGGATTAAACCCAGGGAGGGAAAAACACAAGTCTGGGTATGTTCGGGAAATCTGAGAACAATGAGGGACCCTGTGTCCTAGGACCTGAGACAGATGTAAAACCCCAATATTTTCTGAGAACAGCATGCTGTAAGAGTAAGGAAGTAGAAAAAGCTGCATGTCATATCTTAACAGAAGGGGACAGGAAATGTCGGGTTGGTAGTCTGTTCTCAGTTCTTGGTGTGCTCTTGGCTGAAGAACAACCAGACACACCAAAAGCAAGGTAAGCATGAACTGAAGTTTATAGAGCAAGAGCAAGATACATTCGCAACAGACGATGAACGGGCCCTGTTGTGACAAGAGGCTCCGGTTATGGTCTGGTTTCCTGTTTTATATTGTCTGGATTGGGCCCTCCTCATGGTTCAAACATCACCATTGAAATACTTTGATGGACAGTTAATGACATGATAATTAACATTAGGTTATTCTAGATCATTTTTGAGACCATATTTTGCCTGGGCTGTCTGGCTGGAGGGCTGGGGATTTCCCTGCTTCTTTTGCAGATTGGCAGGGTGTTCCTCCTTCCCCCAGGTGTGGCAATTGCTCAGAGCGGGATCAAGGTGGGGCAGCACCAAGACGGGGCACCCACCCTTGTCCTTCTTCCCCAGGTGTGGCAATTGCTTGAGGCAGCACCAAGGTAGGGAGCCTGCTTTTGTCCCTAGGAGAGCTGGATTTTCCTCACTATCTACCTAACATAAAGACCCCCCCCCAAAGTTCCCCTCATCCCTGGACTACCATAGGAGAGCGACCAAATATGCCCTGTGTCTCCACAGGGACACAAACAGAGAGAAGAGAAGGTACATCTTTCAAATCTCTGTGGTTAAGGTGAGCGACAAAAAAAAGCAGTCTGCATGGGTCATAACCAAGGACCAGATGGAAAGAAATATGCCTCAACAGATGCCAACATGGAGAAGTGGAACTGGCCACACCCTTGTCCCCTCTCCCAAATGCCTTGGCATGATAGAAGAACCCCTCCCCGGATGACTAAGATTATTCTATATTTTATGCTTAGCTAAAGGAGGTCTTAAAAAATTAAGTCCAGCTGTAGAAATATAAAACTATGTACATATCGTAAATGTTTCCCCATTGCTCTTAAAATAAATTGCAAGCTTCTTACCTTAGCCTACAAGCACTGCATGACCAGGCTCTTGTTTCTAACATTGTTTTGCACAATTTTTTTTTCTTTGTCAGTACATGCTAGCCACACAAGCCTCCTTTCTCTTTTGAGAACTGGAAAAACTCTTTTCCCAAAGTATTGGTGGATCCTGTGCTCTTAAAATGTCTTCATCATTCTAAGCCTTGGAGTATCATCAAAAATGTCTTCTCAAAGAAGCCTTTTCTGACTTAAAGAAAACTTCTCCATGTATTCTCCATTTCATCATATTAATTTCATCCATAGTATTTAACACTTGTTTATTTACTCATTAGTTTACTTATTAGATTTTTTCTAATCTCCACGAGGCCTGGAATCTTTTCCATCTAGTTCTTTGCAATGTCTTCAGCATCTAGCACATTTCCTGGCATAGAGTATGTACTCAATAAATATTTGTCAAATGAATGAGTGAATGTTTTCCTTCATCCAACAACAGTAGAGAAGTTCACACAGTAGTAATAATGACTTAATATTTTATCCTTTTCATTTTCAAAAAAATTATTTTGAAAAGAAACCTTAAAGGATATTTTCTATCCCAAATATATAAAGTGTATTATGTGCTCAAAGATCCCCAAGGTCACCTTCAGATTCAATGATTCACTAGAAAAACTCATAGAACTCAGCAAAGCTATTATACTCACAGATACAGTTTAGTATAGAGGATACAGATTAAAATTTTCAATGTGGAAACATAATATAGGTGATGGTAATTGTGAATAAGAGAAAAATCAAAGTGAATCTCTAGAGGCCTAAAGTAAAAGAAAAACTTGTGCATGGGCCCATAACTGGCAACCAGTCTTATGCACTGTGTTGCACCAAAAGCATGTGAACATGATCCCAAATAAATCTTTGCTACTAGAAATTTATTATTTATTTTTTGTAATCTCAATCCAAAAAAAATTGACACGAGTTGTTTTTAATAATACAATCAATATAGAGGTAAAACATCTTCATAAGCCAATGGTGCAGCATAGAGTATTGGGAATATTGGACAGATTTCAAGAACCCTGAAAGGACATCCACTAACCCGAGTGTAGATGAATTTGGGGACTCAGTTGGAATCAGAAATATGAGGTAAATGAAGACTTCCTCCTGCCTGCCCTTGTGTCCCTTCCCCAGAGACCTATAATGTCCAGAGGACAAGAAAGCTCTCTACGTGCAGAAGTTCTGTTTGAAAATAACCAACGCTATTTTACAATTCATTCCTTTACCCCTCCACTCTCATGTTTTACTTCTTTCTCCATCCTTTTAGCTCTGTTTAATATTATACAGCTAAAAGTATAAGAGAAACCAACATTATGGTTTGGGGTGTAAAGTTAAATAGTAGGAGCAAGAGAAATGTTAAAAAGTTATGTAAATGGTACAAGGAAAAAACTGGAGACTCCTTCAAACTATTCCTGAATAAATTCTTATACATGATAAGATAATTAGAAAGTGAATAAGGATAATCCTTAGTCTGAAAGAGTTACATTCAACAGATGTCCATTGACACTCTCACTTTGAGTAGAGGATGAATTGATCAAACAGCCCTGAGATCTAAAAGGAAGCATCAAACACTCACTATGATAAGAAGAGTTAATAGATTCTACCTTACTAATTGGTAATTACAGTAAATGACCATCAAGGACCTGCTCCTCTTCCAACTACCCTAACATCTCCTTCAGCTGCATTACTCCCACTAATTCTATAGGATTTACCGCCTCTTGAATGAATAACTTAACACTGCAAGCTAGACCTTGGGCTAGAAAAAAATGTGGGTTTTTTCTTTTTTTAAAGTGAATTAAGTAAGAAAGAAAATGTTAAGAGCCAAAATGCGTCAGTAAAATAGAAAGCTGTATATCCACCTGTAAGGTTTGGACTCTACACTGCAGGTGTCTGAATTATTGATATGGAAAACAAAAGTGAAATGCTTCTCTAAAGTCAAAGAAGAATAACTAAGAGAAGAAAACTATAAAAAAGTTGATAGAAGCAGGGGAGAGAGATAAAAGATTCTATCTACTAATAATTTTTATTGTTGAAGAGTAGGACAGAATAAATAAAGTAGAAAAAACAAAGATACAATTGAACAAAAACTGTCCTGAATTTTTAGATTCATGTCTGAGAAGTCTACACAAAGATTACTCTGAGTAGTTGTGAGGCCATACTGTGTTTGGTGTCCATCCTCCAGAAAGTAGTCAACAAAAACTTGGGCAATAAATGTAGAATCACTGGAAGATCTTTGTCCCCTAAGAAGAGCTCAAATATTCCTTGATTCTCAAGCTCATTAAAAAATTTCATTAAAAATCAGACAAAAATTCATCATATCTGCATATGTAGCCTTGTACATATAGTATCATGGGAGAGAAATCAATGTCAGAAGCAAAAGAAGTTGGTTAATGGGTACAAAAATACAGTTAGAAGGAATGAGTTCATAAGTTCTAGTATTCAATAATTCGGTAGGGAAAGTATAGTTAACAATAATTTATTGTATATTTCAAATTAGCCAAAAGAGAAGAACTGCAACATTCTCAACACAAAGAAAAGATGAATGTGTGAGGTTATATATAACCCAATTACCCTGATTTGATCATTACATAGTATATGCATGTATCAAATACATGTACCCCCAAAATATGTACTATTATATATCAATAAAAATTTTTTAAAAAGCAAAAAAATGAGATTATTTTAAAGCACTTAATAAGGGTCAGAGAATATAATAAAGCCTCAGTACATAGTTGATCATCATCATCATCATATTCATTACAGCTCTCTGAAGATGCTCTCATATCACGGCAGAAAAATGATAAGGAGAGAAGTTTGCAAGTCATAGATAGAAGGCTGCCATCCATCTTTAGTTCTAAAGATCTCTCCAAGGTCCAAAGGGCATTTGGGACAAAGGGCAAATATTGTCATGACAGTTACTCTCATAGGCAATTTATCTGAGAAAAAAATAACTTCTTTGGTTGTACTGATGTTACTAATAAAGAAACAACAAAACTCAGGCTGACCTATGATACCCCTGAAATACAAAATGGCAAAGATATTGAGGCAAGATCTACATCAATTTGAGGGTAAAAAGCTGTGACCTGAAATCCTGCTCCCAATCAAGTTATAATAATATTAATGTGCAAAAACAAAAGACATTCTGGGATGTTCAAGACTTTAGAGAGTGTACAACTCATATGCCCTTCCTAAAATAAAAGCTTATTTCAAAATGTTTCCTGAAGAAGGTGGTAAGTCAAATCAAAGTACTTTAGAGTGAAAATATTATGGCATTAAAGAAAAATTCCTAACCAAGACAAGAAATAAGAAAAAAAGAATAAATAAAAATAAAGAAGCTAAGTTCCCAGTATTTTCAGATTCAATTATTGTCTTTCTGGAAAGCCCAGCATGATCAACAGAAAAATTATTAGAATAGATAGCTCACTAAAGGAACCAGTTTAAATAACATATTTCCACACCTTTCTTTTATACCTGAAACAACAAGTTTTAAAAATCAAGGAAAAATTACCATTCCCAAAATAAGAAAGTATATCAGATGCCTAGAAATAACAGAACAAAAATATGAAAGCTATATGTATAAAACCACTGAAGTTATCAAGGAACATAAATGCTAACTTGAAATGGAGAACCATTCCACGTTTCTTAATGGAAAGGCTGAAGGATATACAGATGAGCTCTTAAATACACTTAGAGAATGAAAAGCTTTTCTAAGTATAGCACTACAGGCAGAAACCATGAAGGAAATCACTGAAATACACAACAGTATTAAAATTTTTAATATTTGTACATCCCAAAACTCTGTAAACAAAATAAAAGATGCACACCAACGTGGGAGTAAATACTTGCAACCTACATGACCAGCAAATAAATAATAGCCTTAAATGTATAAAGAGCACATACAATTCAATATAAAAGTGCATATTCCAAAAGCATAAAGGGTAAGAATATCAATAACTCATCCACAACAGGTGAAAGTAAATGGCAGTTATGAAAAATTATTCAAGCATATTGGTTTTCTGGGGGAGAAAGTTGAGCCAAAGCTTTTCTCTTCTTTACGATCCTCCTCATCACTCTTCCAACAAGAATGAAGTAAATTCGAAAAATTTTACTGCATTCCTAAGAGGACCACTTCAATTCCAACAGTACCACAATCAAAAAGATTGATATTTCAAAGGATTAAAATGTCTACCAAATATGAATATAATGCCTTTTATATTAGGTTATTAAGTATGGAATGTCCGATTTCCTTAAGTTCTAAATTTGACAGTTGATATTTCTGACATTTCACTTTGACACTTCTTGGGGGTTTTTCTGTTTGTTTGTTTTTTGTGAAGGTACATCCTCATTCTTTCAAATGCACATTTTGGCTTGTGATTATCTTTCAAAAATTTTTAGAGCAATTTTTGTGAAACCATGGATAAGTCAAAAATTCATGTTATTTTTGAATATGAGTTCAGTTGTGGAATCAATGCAGCTCAGACAGCTTGAAACATCAACAAAGTGTTTGGGAAGGATGTGGCTAACGACCACGCAGTACGTGGATGTTTCAAGAAGTTCCATTCTGGTGATTTTAATCTTGAAAATGAGCCATGTGGGTGACCTGAGACCAAGGTGGATAATGATGAGGTGAAAGCTGTAGTGGAAGCGAATCCATCTCAACCTATGCATGAATTAGCAGCAAGGTTTGACATTACTATTCCAATAATATTGGACCATTTGAAACAAATTGGCAAGGTAAAGAAGCTGGATAAATGGGTATGGCATGAATTAAATGAGCATCAGAAGAAAAATCGTTTCAAAGCTTGCCTTCCTTTGCTGTCACGACATAAAGGCGAACCATTTCTACATCATATTGTTACGTGTGATGAAAAATGGATTCTTTTTGACAATTGCAAGCATTCAGCACAATGGTTGGATAAAGATGAAGTGCCAAAACACAGTCCAAAACTGAATATTCATCCAAAAAAGCTAATGGCGTCCGTTTGGTGGTCCAGCGCTGGTATTATCCACTACAGCTTCATGAAACCTGGTCGATCAATTACAGCAGATGTCTACTGCAACCAGTTGTATGAAATGATGAGGATGCCTGCAATTAAGCAGCTGAGGTTGGTCAATACAGACAGACCAATCCTCTTGCAAGACCACATGTCACAAAAAACAATGCTGCTCAAACTACAGAAGCTGGTCTTGGAGACGCTCTGTCATCCTCTGTATTCATCAGCCCTTGCACCAACTGACTACCACTTCTTCCAGGCTTTGGACCACTTCTTGCAAGGAAAAATATTCAATTCTCAACAAGCTGTGGAGAATGACTTTCATGATTTCATCACCACTCATTCTCCAGGCTTCTTGGCTGCTGGCATAAGTAAGCTAATGTTAAGATGGCAAAACTGTGTCGATAGTTTAGGCGCATACTTTGATTAATTGTACTGCTTCTTGTTTGAGATATAATAAACTAAACTTTTGATTCGAAATTGGACATTTCATACTTAAGGACCTAATACTTTCTTTTTGATGGTATGTGTGCTAAGCTATATCCACGTGACAAAGAGAACCAGCTGCCCCACCTGTGTGTGTGTAGTTGTGAGGTGTGTATGTGTATCTCTCTCAGTTTGGACACACTCACTTGCAGGAGTCTCACAAAAATACATATAGCTTGAGACCTGTATCCCCTGATAGCATACAAAACTATATGATGTTATAGACACATATTAGTTGAATAGACAGATAATGTGACATTTTGCTAAGGGAGGAAGATCTACAGATAGCGTGATACAGAAAAAATATATGTAGATAGAATGGCTGACTGATTAAATGATTGATACAAAAAAGTCTCAAAAGGTATATAAATGTCAGCAATGCCATGTTTCTGCCTGATTCCTCCATCATCCTAATTCTGGTACATACATAGATCCCCTTCTACATCCTGTAGTTGTTCCAATCTCATAATTATCTTGTTAAAATGGTTCTTTATATCCAGTGCTCTATGCTATTGGTCCCTGCTTTTCTTAAATTGTCTTCAATATATCTAGGAAATTCTGGAACTTTATAGTAATAACTACTGTTTGTAAAACATTTACTATGTTCCAATAATTAAACCACTTATTTTAAATAATGAAGTTATAATAAGTTGCCCACTAAGATCGGTACTAATATAATGGTCTTCATTTTTACGCAAATGAGTGAATTGAGGCTCAGAGAAGTTAAATAACTCTAGGTTGTAAGAAGGGAGACAGGATTTGAGTCAAAGTATTTCTGATTTCAAAGTCCATGCATTGTTTAACCTGTACAGTGATCATTCTTACCTTTTTTTTCCATCAGCCTATTACCCTAGAATGGCTTTCTTCTTTCTTTATACTCTTTCCATGTGCTTATAGTAATGTGACTGAAGTGTCGTATACAGTAATGGTGTTAAGGCAAAAAGAAAGCAATTTATATAATAGAATGAACATTACCTGTAAAAGTGCCCACCATTAAACAGATGTCACTAATCCATATTCTTTCCTAAGCTACACTATCATGTAGAAAAAAGTCTGGGGGCTCACATATAAAAAAGATGTTTGTTAATCATTTCACTGTGCTAGGTGTGGGTATATAATTTAGGTAATATCAGAGTGGTTTTATCACTCATGGAGCTCACAGTTGGGTGGCTATTTTTTGCCCACCTATGTTTTACATGTATTTTGATAGCACTTATTATATATCTCTATTACAGTAATTCATATATTACAATAGACATTAATTCATTTGTGAATTTTTTGGAGGATAGACACAATGCCTTGTCCATCTTTGTTTATTATCAAAGCCTAACATAATGCTTGATACAAGGATGTAGTCAATGCATAAGTGTTGATAGTTTTACATTCTCCAACCAAAGCATCTAATATGATAAAAAGCCATATCATAGGCATGGATACTCTCAGTGTAACCAATCTCTCTCACATCCCCAGCTTTGGGTAGAAAATAAGTTTATGTGACTTTTAACAATAAGATTAATATGACTTCAAGTCTCCATTTTGCCACTCAGAGAAAGCCCTTTGTTGAATTCCTGAGGTGTGACATCCCAGAAAAACATATCTTCTTATATCACTTTATCCCAATTGTCTTCAAAACAGGCAACTATAGAGTTCCCTAAGGCTGTGGAGTCTCAGTCAATGCACAGCAGGTTTCCAGTTCTCCAAACACAGCTGCTGCTGTCATCAATACATTGCCAAGACAGTGGCCAGAGCATCAGTACTGATGGCACCAAGACATCTCAATAGCGAATGAGTCATCCAAGCACCTCACAGGAGGTGGGAAGTGGAATCTTCTATCTCACCCATCCAATGATGTTTCTCTCCATTTCTGCAACAATTTCACCATGGTTCAGGGGAATAAAAGTAGAGACAGCTGCTCCTGTAGGCATGAAATTCAGCAATGAGCACCCCATGCCATCAGCCTCAGATCCCACAGCTCTCCTCTGTTAGATATTGATAATCAACCATTCATCCAACACTCGCCAAGGAGCAACAGCTGAGTCAGAGAGTGAAGGAATTTAGAAAGGACTGTAGTTAAAGAAAAACTTTCATGAAATTTCATCTCTTTCTCTTTAAAAAAATATCTAGTTCCCATAGACTTAACACTGCACAAAACTCTAGGGGTTATGGCAAAGTGTCTCCCAGTTTTGCCAGAATATACAATTTGTAATTCTCCCTGGATAAGTTTTTCCACATGAATTGCAAAAAAAGAGAAGTCCTTTGGATAAATTTAACCACAAATATTCTCCCACAGAAGGGCCTGTGTTTGAGTAATTAGGTTAACTGTGTTCAGACTAGTTTTTTGTTACATGAAAGACAATATCACCTATCTCTTTGAAAGTATTATAAAATTTTCAAAGTACAATATATTCAAGTAGTTTAACTTTTTACATTTATTATTATGTGTTAACTATTCTGATTATAAAAGTATACATATTCAATGTAAAAAATATGGAAAATAGAGAAAAGCAAAAAAATTTAAAATTTCCTTGGCTGTGCAGAAGCTTTTTAATTTGATCAGGTCCCATTTGTTTATTTTTGTTGTTGTTGTGATTGATTTTTGGGTCTTCTTCATAAATTCTTTGCCTAGGCCAATGTCTATAAGAGTTTTTCCAACTTTTTCTTCTAGAATTCCTATGCTTTCATGCCTTAGGTTTAAGTCTGTTAGCCATTGTGAGTTGATTTTTGTAAGAGGTGAGAGGTGCAGTTCCTGTTTCAGTCTTCTACACGTGGCTATCCAAAATTATTCATGATCTTACAACTTAAAGATAGCAACTCAAAGTCTTAATGTATTCCTTTCCTGTCTATAAGGTTAACTACCACTAATACTAACACTATTAGTGTAACTTATTATACTGCTCTAATAAACTGCTATGGTAGCATAGACAGGATTTTATTTCTAAGAGCATTTGAAGAGATTCCTGGAATTAATGGCAGGATGTATCCTAAGGGAGGAAGGAACCACAACCAACTAGACCTACTAACAAAGCCAATAGTCAGCAGAGAAAGACACCAGGTCTGGCATGGAGGTACAGTCAGGTTGCCTTATGGTCCAGCATCATTGGAATCCCAGGGAGCAGGATGCTACAAATGAATGATGGAAGATTACTTTGTCCGAGATCTCAGGGAGGTATTGGGGATGCAAGGCTGTTCTATTTTGATTCCTTTCTAGTTGAGAGCAACACAATAAGGCATTCTCTTCATTTCAGCAAGAACAGTTATAGCTTTGGCACATACCTTTAGTAGTGAGGGTTCCAGAACCCCTGAGCAGCACTGATACCTCAAAAGCTCTAACATTATCAGCAGCACAGGGTACTCCAGAGAATAAAAAAGAGGACTTTGTGGGTAGGAGAAGTGTCCTATTGGAGATAGAAGAAAAGAATCGGAGAAATATAGAGCTTGCACAGACTGTCAAAGTACATGATGTCTATTCGTATAATAGTAAGAAAAAAGATTTTTACTCTCTTAGAAAAAGCCATTTTGTCTATAGAAAGGCAACCCAGAGCATGCTCCTAACAACTGAGAAACTAAGAGAATGCTAAATTGTTTTGCATTACAAAGAACTTAGAATTGCCTACACATATCTGTAAAAAAATAAGAGCTGTTCAGAAAAGGACAATGATGAAGAGATCTGAAGAAAAGAGCAAAGATATTGGCAGGAAGCAATGTGCAAGGTTGAAGAAAAGCCTATAAGAAATGCCCGGTGGAAGAAATGGTTAAGGGGCATTAAGAAGAGATGTTAAAATTTTATTTTAGATTGAAAGTTTGATGTGCTATAACCCTTCTCCATTGCCCTCAAATATTAAATATAAGTGGTCTGCCACACACAACTGCCTGATGTTGATGATGCTTAGGAGAAATCAAAGTATGCTCCACATTTTAATGTAGTGAAATGAAGAACAGCAGAAAGCAAGAACATTAGGGTTCTGGAAGAATAGGATTTGAAGAGGAGATGACTACCAGAATATAAACTTTTAGGGAGTAGAAAAAAATATCTTATCAATTATCATATGATATTATCATAAAATATATTAATATGTAAATGTAAACAGAATTGGAGAATGTTCTTTTTTATTTAAAGTATGTCAACATAATTTAAGTACATTTCTAACTTCCATTTTTATAGCTATAAAGAATTCCATGATAATACGATTTTAAATTTAATTTTTTTAAGTTTTTCTTTTTAGTTATCTCCTGTTGTAAACCTATGAGTTATTTCCAGGGTTTCACTATTATAGCAAATGTTGCAATCATAGTCATGTGCATATTTTGAGACATCTCTGATTTTTTTCTATAATACTATTTCTTAGAGTGGAATTAAAAAGTCTAAGAGTATGAAGGCTTTTCAAGTTGTGGGTGCGTATTGATAAATTGTCCTTATAAAGAATTGTATCAGTTTGCCTTCCTACCAGCAAAGTATGACAGCATCAAATTCCTTTAATGTAACAAGTAAATACTTGACATATTAGACCTAATATTGAAGAAAGAGCTAGCATAATTAAATGATGGTAATTTATCACAATCTCAAAAAGATGAGTTAACATTGGGTCATAGAAAGGGGTGGTAAGTACAAACTCCTGACCAAGATAACTTCACTAAACTTTGGACAGACCTCTTCCTGAACCCAGGCTCCTGATCTCCCTTTTTTTACAGCATTTACTTTAGAAAAGTTGTAAGCTAAAATTCTTCCTCTGCCCCTTTCAGATGTAAATCTTTTTAAAAGACTCTTGCTAGTTTTACAACCCAGAGCTGCCTGTCTCAAGGACTTGGGAGCCACCCGCTTTGAATTGTGACCATCAAGGAAGATACTGCCCCTGTCTCCCAGTCTCTGTGGAAGGTAGGAGCCTAACCAGGAGCCTCACTCTATGGGAGGATGGGAGCTTTGGTCCAAATTGTAAAGCTACCTCTTGTTGTGACCATATGAGAAAGTTTACTTTTCCTTTGGGAAAGAACAATTAGCAAACACAGGTGGCCTACAACGGCCTCACTCTGGCCCTTAAAAATTCCCCAGCCCTTTGTTTCCACAGAATTGATCTCAGGTTTAGTTTTGGCCTCTCTCCCCTGTTGCAATAGTCTTGAATAAAGTCTTCCCTGCCTGTGTAACTTCATCCACTGCAATTTTAGCTTTGACACTCCATAAAGCCACACAGAAAAGCAGAATATTTGTATGTGATATAATTGTAATTATTAAACGCTGTTGAAATAAACTAATTGGAAGATTTCCTAAAATTCTGTTATTTCTATCACCTACCGTAAATTTACAAAGTACTACCAAGGTTATGGTTTTTAAATTTTTTTTTACTTAGTAAATACTAAATTACTATAGGGTCTTGCACAAACATGTAATTTCTCTAATTCTCTGTTTCCTTGCTTATAAAATGGGACTTGCTGAATGGCTACCAAGATCCCCATAGATCTAAGAGTCTAGGGTCTGATTCACTCTACAAAATTCCAAATTACTAAACAGACTGTTCTGCTACAGAATGTGCTTCTACAACATCAATTAGCTCATATGCAATTGGGAAATAGAGGGATTATGTCAGTATAATGTGGACATAATCTGGTTCACACATGATTTATTTTGTAAGCAAAGGGAACCAGAAAAGCAGGAGTAGAAACAGAACCTTCGGCAGTGAAGGATAAAACTCTAAGCCTACAGTTGCTCAGGCAGCAGGAACTCTTTCAGCTCCATTTTAATAAAATTATAAAGAAGTCCTGCACCAGGGCATCCCTCCCCCAGAGGAGCACCCAAGCCTCACATGGCTTTGCCTCATGAGAGGTTGCACTCCTCCAGAGCCCATCTTCAAAGCAGCCTCACTGGTTTAGAGCTCTACTTCCATCCACCTGCCAGCCCTATGCTAATTAAGAGTTGTTAGCATTTCTACTCTATTTTTTCTGTGTTTTTAATATCGTCTGTGGCAGCCTCTAGCCATACTGAACTGCCTACCTGCGTGGTCTGTTGTCTCCCAAGGTGCCAATTACTCTTTTGCTTAGTGCTCTGATTACAAAGTTGCACTGGTGGGAGTGGTCTCCCATCACCCTCACTCTGTTTTTCCCATCAAGTTCTGTTAGTGCTAGTGGAAAATTTTGCTGAACATCAGTGTTGTGTTTTGTTTTGTTTTGTTTTGTTTCAAAAACACAAAACTTCTGTACCTATAATCATAACCTCTCCCAATTTACAAAAAACTGCAAAAATATGTAAATAAGCCTCCATACATTGCTTACCTATTTACCCAAAAATTATTTAAGTACCTGCCATGTGCCGCTATACTCTTCTCTTGCCCCATTTGAAAACACCTGAAAGTTTTGCATCTCCAATAATGATGGAAATACTTTTTGTACATTTACATTAATGTTCTCCATAAAAATATTCCTTATATGCATTAAAAAACATTCTTGAGCATACAGAGTGTTCTTGTTTTAAAAACTCCATTGATTTTGCTACTTCCACAGAGAGCTATAACTCAGATTTCCTCTCAAGTGGTTCAGCATTTTCCCTCCCCACTTTCATCAGGCTCTCAGGACAGGGACCAGCCCCAACAAGACAATCTCTATCAATTCCTACCTGGCAGCTCACTTCACAGCTGCTCGCACTTTTACTTCCACATCCTTGGGCTTTATTTCACAGCTGCAGGTTTCACTTCATAAACTAGACTACATTTGACTTTTCATCTTCCTAGAGCTGAATCATAACAGAGCTCCTAAAACAAAGCAAATCTGAACAAAACACACACCCCTCACTAATTTTATTATAAATCAAATATTTCTCTATCAGTTAGAGGAAAAATTTCCCTCCTGATGCAGTACTTCAAAAGCTAGTGTTTCAAATACCAAATAAAATATGGTTGTTCCACCCCATCAATTTACTTAGCCTCCCATGATTAGACAGAGAGAATTTTAGACTTTCAAATATTTTGTTTGTTTTTATAAGGACTGGTTAAGGTACAAATAATTTTGAAAGATAATCAAAACCTTACCCTAATTCACAGTGGGTTGATAAAGGTGAACATGTCTTTAGAGTATGCATGAATAGAAGCACACCAATATATGCATTAATATGTATGATACTGCACATTAGAATAATAAAATCAACTTCCTTCCCTGTACCAACGTACACACACAGAAAGGGAAGAAGTATGAATCTTTGTGCTATGGACTGAATATTTGTGTTCTCTAAAAATCCATATGTTGAAATCCTAACCTGCAATGTGATGGTGTTTGGAGGTGGGGCCTTTGGGAGATAATTAGGTCATAAAGGCAGAGCCCTCATGAATGAGATTAGTATTCTTATAAAAGAGGCCCAAGAGAGCTCAGTTGCTTCTTCCACCATGTGAGGACACAGCAAGAAGGTGCTGGAAATGAACTAGAAAGTGGGCCTTTGCCTGACACCAAATCTGCCTTGATCTTGTACTTCCCAGCCTCCAGAACTGTGAGAAATAAATTTCTGTTATTTATAAGACATCCAGTCTATGGTATTTTCTTATAGCAGCCCAAGTAGACTAAGACATTTTGCTTAAAAAATTAATGATTTACAAATAATTATTTTAAAATTTTTCCTAGGTACTTATGTAGCTAAGACAATGGCCTTCAAGAGGTATATGAATCAGCTGTAACCCAAGGGGCACAATTCTAAAGCAGGAGACTCGATTACTGCATAGTAATATGAAGCATGGATTGTATTATAGTGAGGCAGTCTTTCATTTTATATTATAGTTAGGAAAATATGTTCTTTTTCCTTAAAGTTTTAGAAATACTGTCTCAGGGAATTAAATCATATTCTTCAGAATGGTGTCATTTGTGTGTGCCTATGAATCTTCTGGATGAATGAAAGACTCAAGAGGCATGTCCTCAACCTACCCTGGTGGGAACTCCTACAGTGACCATATCGAAGCTGCTGGCCAGGAGCTGGTGCTCCAGACACTGTCCACCCTTGGTCCATTGACTGAACAGGACTTTGTACAACTAATGGCTACCAGAGTCTGACTTTCTGAAGCCTCACAGGAGGTCATTCTAAACCACTCATTCTCCACCCTGGCTGCACAATGAAATCACCAGGACACTTTAAAATAAAATCACAAAAGCACAGTGTTAAAAATGGCCTCACCCCTAAGCAAATAAATCATTATATCTGGGAGTCAGGCAATTCTAGGTCAATTATTCATACTTGAGTAAGTGAACTGCCTGACAGGTATGGGAATGAGGGTAGCAAGGCTATGGGCAGTGGTAGAAAGTTGCATGGCAGGAGCCAAAAACTCAGTACTTTCATAGGGAGGCCTAGGCCCCACACTCAGCTGCGTCAAACAGCACCCATTCACCTCACCATTCTGTAGGTCAGAAGTCCAGGCACATCATGGTTTGGTTCTCTGCTCAGGATCTCACAAGACAAATCAAGTTATGGGCCAGCCTGCATTCCTTTCTGGTTTATGGAATCCTCTTCCAAGTTCAGGTGGTTGTAGGAATATTCGGTTCCTTCTAGTTGTGGTATGGATGTTCCTGTTTTCATGCTGGGTGTCAATCGGGGGGCATTTTTAGCTGAGAGGCACCATTCCCAATCATGTGACCCATCCCACCCCACAACACTGTGGTTTGCTCCTTTCAAGGCCAGCAAGATAATCTCTGCTGCCTTAAATATCTCTGACTTCTTTGGGGGTCACCTGATTAGGTCAGTCCCACCCAGAAGATGTTCACTTTTGATTAACTCAAAATCAACGGATTAGGAGACAATTACATTTGGAAAGTCTCTTCTGCCAAATAAGGTTACATAATGGGAGTGCTATTCACAAGTGCTGCTCAAATTCCAGGGGGGCAAATCACACAGGACATGTGCACTAGGGAGCGGCAATCTTGAGAACCTTCTTAGAATTGTCAGAAGCTTAGAAGAGTTATTAACCTTCCTGTCTTCGTTTCCTCGACTGTAACATTAGAATAATAATAGCATCTATTCATAGGGTTGTTTTGTGAATTAAATAAGTTATAGATACAAAATTCTTAAAGTAGAGATTGGCACATAGTAATCCACTACATAAATGTTAGCTGTTATTTTTGCCCTAATTATTCAGGAAAGCCTGATACACCCATTCAGCCATGTGTAGTGGTCTGGATGGGGCAATAAAGAAACATGTGAGGCCAGCCCATCTTCAGCTCTCCTCAGCACCCATTCAAAGAAAGCAGCATTCTGCTGAGGACAATCTGACCTGAAAGTCATCTCTGTCCTTGTGTGACCAGCAACAAAACTATGAATGACCAGCAAAAAACTATGAGTGGTCCAAGGTAATGCTAAAAGCATCATAGCACTATGCATTTCTCTGGCCCAAAAATTTAGCCCTGAGCACTTAGGAATGTTCAGACAAATGTCTGTCACCACCATTCTATGCTATACAGGTGGTCATTTGCCTCACAAACAATGTTATTTCACATATGCATTACCTAACAGCATATTACTGTATTTGGTTGTAAACACTTGGACACAATCAATATTATGTGTTAAAGGTATTATTATTCATATAAGCAGAGCAGAGTTCCAAAGAGTTCTGTGACTGTTACTTAAAAGACACAGCTTATATAAACAGAAGAAGAGGGCAAGACACCTGATCCTGGCCACTCAGCACAGGTCTATTCTATCCCTTTGTGTAAACCATGTATGTCATATGGCACATCTTACCAACACCTGAAGACCCAAAACAAAGTTTGCAAGTGGTCATCTAGACAATCAGTGCTCAATAGTCAATATATACAAAACACAATACAAAACCAAGACCATTGCATTCTATATTCTCTGCATTTTTTAATGTCTGCAACAGTTCTAAGGGAATGCTCACTGAGGAATAAGGTAAATTTTATGAAGTACCTTGTATGAAAATCAAAAACCTTTTTAATCAACCACATTTCCCCAATTTTAGTAGTGATCTAACATTCTCCCCCAGATTTTAACCACTGGCTGGGTTTATGTAATGGCTCATGGCTCTTCTATTTCCATCAGCTTTCTGCTAAAGGCATACAGATTTCTCTGCCTGAGAGTACTTTTGCTTGAGGCCTGTTATTGCCTCCCATGAATAAGGTATTATTATGGGAAAGACAAAGAATAATCCTACCTGGTACATATGATATATTGATGCTTACCAATGGAAGTATATGAGGGTTTAACATAAGATGCCAAGAGTCTAGAAACTTCAAGAATCCAAGTATTTTTTCCAAGTTAGAAAAACCCCAAAAGGAGCAGACACGTTTCCCTCTTACCACTTTTATTATACTATATCCACACATTTAACAAATATTTATTAAGTACTTACTATAATATATACTAATCATTCTAGGCCTTGGGATACAACAGGAAATAAACAATAGTTTCTTTGATCTTTGTTCTTCTGGAGGAATGAGGAGGTGAAGGATACAGACAATGAACAATTGAAGAACTAAGATAATTTTATTTAGTATTTTTAAAAGGTAGTCAGGGAAGTCAAGGAGTCAGGGAAGATCTCTCTGGGGAAGTGAACAATGAACAGAGAATTGAATGGGGAGAAGGCTCAGGGAGATGGGAAGAAAGAACATTGCCTGTGGAGGGAACACTTGGTGCAGGGGCCTATTGATGGCAATCAGCCCAGCTGGCTTAAGAGAGCAAAAGTAAACGCAAGTGTGGCCACACGGAGTGAGCAAGGAGTAAAGGGAGAGAAAGGTGGTCAAAGGCAACTACTTGATGATTTTAAGCAGGGGATGATGTGATCAGATTTATGTGTTATGGAGACTTTATTGGTAATTGCCCATGAGGGCTGGCATTGGCACAGGAGGAGGGTGAAATTGAGAGAGGATGAATATAGTAGCAGGAGGAGGAGCAGATACCATCCACAGAATTCTGCCGACCTTCTCCTCTCTGACTCAGACTTAGGTTAGAACGCCGCAGGCTTCCTGTGGAGCGTTAGATAAAATCCTCAGCTCCACAGACTAACCTGTGCGTTTTTCATTTTAAAATATCTCAAAATCTAAATGGGCCATGACAACCAAATCAAGAGGATGGTAGAAAAAAAATACAGGTCAAATCTCAGGTAATATTCTAATAGTTGCCTAATCAATTTTCTGATAGTAAACTTAAACTTTTCTTTCCCAGTGCAATAGTTTTGAGAGATTTCAGAGTCACTATTCCTTATCCAGTAATATTGATTGGTCTTTACCCAGTAATATTTATGGAAAACAAGAGAACACATTTTCTACCTTTTTTACAGTAACAGCCTGCTTTGTTTTTGTTGTTGTTGTTGTTGTTAGCGTCAGGATGTGTTATATATACTGAAAAGCTCACATAACTGTAAACTTGATGAATTGTCATAACTAAACACATTCATGAAACCACCACCCAGACTGAGAAGTCCCAGAGACTCCCTCATACCCTCTTCCAGTCACTACTACCCCAAGGATGATCATTAACTTGACTTCTAACAGCATAAATTAGTTATGTCTGGTTTTGTTCTTTATATAAATGGGATCATAGATCATACATATGTTTTCTTCTGTGCCTGACCTTTTACATTTAATATGACATTTGAGATTTATCTGTATTATTGTGTAGTTCATTCTTATTGTTGTTCATGGTGTGAATATACCCCAATGTATTCATTCATTCTACTGTTAATGGGTATTAGGATAGTTTCCAGTTTAAAGCTATGCTTGTTGAACATTCTAGTATGTGTCATTAGATGAAAAGAAAAGAAGTATATAATATACAAATATATATATACACACACACACAAACACCCATTTCTGTTGGGTACATATCTAGGAGTAAAATTGCTGGACCAAAGGTTATGCACATTTTAAGCTTTAATAGACATTGCCAAACAGTTTTCCCAAGAGATTACACCAATTTACACTAGCACTATATGAATGTTCCAGTTGCTGCACCTTCTGGAAAGGCCTAGTTTGGCTTGTATATCTGGTCTACTTAAGAGATAATGAAACACATTATGGAATACTTTGGAAACATGTAATCTATCCAAAGATGCATTGCATTTCCCACATTAATTGGTATATTTCCTTATAGAAAAAACTATTATATTCAGCCACACATGTTACAGAAAAGAGAAAGGCATGAGATGAATGCGTGGAGCTGACACCACACTCCTCATCGCTCATGTCTGTGGGCCACTTCCTATGAGCAAGTCTCAGTGTTTTCTGTGTAATATCTCATGTTGTAAGGACAACAGAATGGCAACCATACACCTAGGCACTTCAGATTTGATTCTCTGGTCAATAACAAAATCTATTTCAGAATGTTAAGATTTTGTGCATACTTCTTAAATTGATAAAATACTGAATTTGGTCAACTATTGTATTGTAATCAAGCATGATTGGTTTAAATACCATCTCCAGACAGTTCATAGCAGGCAGGTTTTAATCATCAAGGAAAAATACTGATTACAAAATAATTATTTGGGGAAGATTTTGTCTAAAGCTGTCTAGCCTACAAAAAAGTTCCATCTTTGTA
The DNA here is from genome assembly GCA_023783475.1 of Daubentonia madagascariensis. Lineage (NCBI taxonomy): Eukaryota > Metazoa > Chordata > Mammalia > Primates > Daubentoniidae > Daubentonia > Daubentonia madagascariensis. The sequence continues at coordinate 25,265,921 of JAKFHU010002080.1, read as the reverse complement.
CAGTTTCAGAAACAAATCCAACTTTAACAACACTTCATGAATTAATTGTATTCTATGAGCACAGGGAATAGCTTGCTGAGAAAACTACATACTCACACTGAGAAGTTAATTTCTATTCTAGGCCAAAGTGTTGTACTAGGCATCTTGGAACAGTCTGCCATTAAGTGAAGTATAATACCAGCTCTTTCAAAATGCTTATGAGTGACATTGAAAGTTATGATATGTGGCTGGCAGCTGCTTCTGCTGTCTTGGCCAACTGGCTCAGTGATTAATATGGTATATTTTTCACATATTTTTAAAGGAAAGGCAGGATATGCAATAGGACAAATTCAATTAATGTTATGTTTAACCATGTCCAAGTAAAAGAATTATAAGTATCCATCTTCTTCCACTTATCCAATCATTCTTTACCTTCTTAATTCTAGGTAAACATACATTTTCCATAACAAAGGGAAATTTTCTAGGAAACAGTGATTGAGATATTACAATCCTTTATTCAAGATAGAGCACTAATATATTTTTAGTGAGATTAAGAATAGGGCCAGGTGCAGTAGCTCACACCTGCAATCCTAGCACTTTGGGAGGCTGATTCAGGAGAATTGCTCAAGGCCAGGAGTTTGGGACCAGCCTGAGCAAGAGCAAGACCCCGTCTCTACAAAAAATAGAAAAATTAGGCTGGCATGGTGGCATGCACCTATAGTCCCAGCTACTCTGGAGGATAAGGCAGGAGGATCGCTTGAGCCCAGGAGTTGGAGGTTACAGTGAGCTATGATGATGCCACTGCACTCTAGCCCTGGGAACAGAGTGACACCCTTTCTCAAAAAAAAAAAAATAGTGATAAAAATGCTATTCTTTCTGAGTAATAGGAAGTAGCAGACATGTAATATTTTAATGTGTATTGTACACCTATCCCATATTAAGTCTTGTAGAAAATGTGAGAACCTTACAAGATAATGGTATATCATTTGTGCACTTTCTCAAATGAAGGTTTCTCAAACCAATGACTATTTTAACTACTTCCTGTGGCTTATTATTGTGGTGGTGGTGGTTAGCTTAAAACATTGTGAGGATCAAAAAAAATGAATTATTAGAGTGAGGAAGTTCAGTTTGCAAATATGGGCAAAGTTGTACTCAGTATGAGGGGAATGCTGGAATTTCTATTGGCTATTGAAGCTTTATTATCATTCTCTCTCTTAAGATTGGTGCTTCTGTAACAAGTCAGGCAGAACAGGATTCTGTGTTCCAATTTGCACTGGCCTATCGACTTGGTTTGCACAACCGCCAACCCTTAATAATCACTGCACATACCTAGGATTCTATTCTACACTTCCTACACTCATGAAGATTCTCTTTTAAAATTATTTAAGCCACAATAAAATAAATATTATAAGAATGTAGTATTGTAGTATTTAACTTAAAAGAAATTTAAGGAATTTTGGTTTAGTTTTTTGTTGAGGATTCTCTTCTGTAACAGGACAAAGAATGATGCAATCTGTTATAGTGGCTAAGAGGTTGTTGGGGAAAAAACAACCCGGGTTTGAGTCCAGATTCTCTAGCTTGCTAGCTTTGAGAAATTGGGAAAGTTCATGAAGCTGGTAGAGGCTTAGACTCCTCATCTCTAAAACATGGGTAATAATATTTACCTCAAACAATATTTTATAATACAGAAACAGAAGAATATACACATATAGTCATGAGAATAGCACCTGACCCATCTAACCTCTCACCAAATGACAGGATCATTGTTGTTTGTTAATATTTAGGAAGAGTGCTACCTCAGGGATAAGCACTTTTATAGGTGTGATCTGAAAAAGTCCCCCCTTAAAAGTGGGTGCAGAAAGCAGAACTGAGAGTTAGACCAATGCTAAATTAGAAAATCTTTGGTTACATTTCAACAGGAATCTAGTATTTTTCCCAAATTTAGCATCTTTCATCTCTTTCTTTGCACTCCTTCCTCCTTTAGGAAAAGCGTACATGTTAGCCAGAAAATGGAGTCTTTTCATTTTGGTATCCCTAGCTGGGACTCAGAAACTGGTGATAAAAAGGAAAATGTTTTTAAAAGTGACTGAATTTCTTATTGTTTATCGGAACAGTCATGATAGTAGAAAAGACACTGAACCGAGAGTCCAGCAACCTGGATTGCTCTATAGCCAGCTCTGCCTCTGAAAAGCTCTGTCATCTTGGCAAGGCAATAAACCTGCTGGGCCCCCATAGCCTTATACGGCAAAAGGGAAGGCTGGTTATATCAGTGGTTTTTCAAACTTCAGAAATCAGAAGAATCCTTTTTTAAGTTTATATCTTACCAAGAATACCAACCATGATCCTCTCAGTAGATGCAGAAAAGACACTTGACAAAAAATCAACATTCATTCATGATAAAAATTCTCAACAACCAAAAGTAAGAGGATAGAAAAAGATATTCTATGCAAATGGAAGCCAAAAACAGCAGGAGTAGCTACATTTATATCAGATAAAATATATTTTAAGACATAATCTGTAAATAAGAAACAAAGAAGGTCATTATATAATGGTAAAGGGGTCAATTCAGCAAGAGGATATAACAATTGTAAATATATATGCACCCGACATTGGAGCACCTAAATGAATAGAGCAAAAATTAACAGATCTGAAGTGAGATAGACTGCAACACAATCATAGTAGGAGATTTCAACACACCACTTTCAATAATGGGAAGATCATCCACACATAAAATTAACAAAGAAACATTGAATTTAAACTACAATCTATACCAAATGGACCTAATAGACATTCACAGAATATTCCAACCAACAGCTGCGGACTACACATTCTTCTCAACTGCACATGGAACATTCTCCAGAATAGATCACATGTTAGGCCACAAGACAAGTCCTAACAAATTTAAAAAGCTTGAAATCATATCCAATATTGATTCTGACCACAATGGTATAAAACTACAAATCGGTAAAAGGAGGAACATCAGAAAATTCACAAATACATGGAAATTAAACAACACGCTCCTGAACAACCAATGGGCTAATGAAGAATGTAAAAGGGAAACTAAAAAATTTCTGAGACAAATGAAAATTGAAATACAACATACTGAAACCCAGGGGTTACAGCAAAAGCAATTCTAACAGGGGAGTTTATAGCAATAAACACCTACATCGAAGAAGAAAGATCTCAAATAAACAACCTAACATTGCACCTCAAGGAACTAGAAAAACAAGAATAAACTAAGGCCAAGTTAGTAGAAGAAAGGAAGTAATAAAGATCAGAGCAGAAATAAGTGAAATAGAGACTATAAAAACAACAGAAAAGGTAAAGATCAACAAAATGAAGAGTTGGTTTTTTGAAAAGATAAACAAAATCAACAAACCTTTAGCTAGACTAATTAAAAAACAGAGAGAGAGAGGATTCACACAAAATGAGAGAAGAAAAAGGAGACTTTAAAACTGATAGCACAAAAATACAAAGGATCATAAGAGACTATTATGAACAATTATGTGCCAAAAAATTAGATGATGTAGAAGAAATGGATAAATTCCTAGACTCATACAACCACCAAGATATACTTATTAAGAAACAGAAAACAGAAAATCTGATAAGACCAATAATGAGTAAGGAGCTTAAATCAGCTATAAAAAGTCTCCCATCAAAGAAGAGCCCAGGACCTGATGGCTTCACTGCTAAATTCTACCAAACATTTAAAGAAGAACTAACACTTAATTTTTCTCAAACTCTCCAAAAAATTGAAGAGGAGGGAATAATTTTAAACTTATTTTATGAGGCCAGTTTTACTCTGTTATCAAAAGCAGACAAAGGTACAACAAAAAAAGAAAACTACAGGCCAATATCCCTGGTGAACATAGATAAAAAAATTCTCAACAAAATACTAGCAAACCAAATTCAACAGCATGTTAAAAAGATCATCCACCATGATGGAGTGTGATTCATCCCAGGGATGCAGGGATCCCAAGGATAGTTCAACATATGCAAATCAATAAATATGATATATGACATTAACAGAATAAAAAACAAAAGGCATATGATCATTTCAATAGATGCAGAAAGAGCATTTGACAAAATTCAACATCTGTTCATGGTAAAAACTTTCAATGAATTAAGTATAGAAGGAGTATACCTCAACACAACAAGGGCCATATAGACAAATCCACATCTAATATAATACTCTACAGAGAAAAGTTGAAAGCTTTTCCTCAAGATCTGGAAGAAAACAAAGATGCCCACTATGACTACTTCTTTTCAATATAGTACTAGAAGTCCTAGCCAAAGCAATTAATCAATAGAAAGAAATAAAAAACATCCAAATTAGAAAGGAAGAAATTAAATTGTACCTGTTTGCAGATGACATGATCTTATGTATGGAAAATCTAAAGATTCTACCAAAAAAAGAGTTAAAACTAGTAAATAAATTCAGTAAAGGTGTAAAATGCAAAATCAAGCTATAAAAATCAATAGTGTTTCTACACACTAATAGCAAACTACCTGAAAAAGAAATCAAGAAAACAATCCCATTTATAATAGCTACAAAAATATACTTAGGAATAAATTTAACTAAGGAGGTGAAAAATCTCTACACTTGAAAACTATAAAACATCAATGAAAGAAATTGAAGACACAAATAAATGGAAAGACATCTCATGTTGGTGGATTGGAAAAAATAATATTGTTAAAATGTCCATACTATCCAAAGCAATCTACAGATTCAATGCAATCTCTATCAAAATACCAATGACATTCTTCACAGAAATAGAAAAAAAACAGTTCTAAAATTCATATGGCAGTGGTCCCCAACCCTTTTGGCACCAGGGACCAGTTTCATGGAAGACAATTTTTCCACGGACTGAGGTGCGGGGGGGAGGAATGGCTTCGGGATGATTCAAGTGCATTACATTTATTGTGCACTTTATTTTTATTATTATTACATTGTCACTTGCCACTCACTGATAGGATTTTGATATGAGTCTGCAAGCATATGATTTATTATGGTCTCTGTGCAGTCAAACCTCTCTGCTAATGATAATCTGCATTTGCAGCCACTCCCCAGTGCTAGCATCACTGTCTCAGCTCCACCTCAGATCATCAGGCATTAGATTCTCATAAGTAGCACAAACTACATCCCTCGCATGTGCAGTTCACAGTAGGCTTCGCGCTCCTATAAGAATTTCATGGCCGCTGATCTGACAGGAGGCAGAGTTCAGGTGGTGATATGAGGGATGGGGAGTGGCTGTAAATACAGATAGCGCTTCTCTTGCTTGCTCACCCACCACTCACCTCCCGCTGTGTGGCCCAGTTCCTAAAGGCCACAGACTGGTATCGGTCCGTGGCCCAAGGGTTGGGGACCACAGTCATATGGACCTTCAAAAGGACTCTGAATAGCCAAAGCAATCTTGCGTAAAAAGAACAAAGCTGGAAGCATCACCCTATATGACTTCAAAATCTACAACAAAGCTATAGTAACCAAAACAGCATGGTACCAGCACAAAAAGAGACACAAAGATTAATGGAACAGAATATATAGCCCAGAAATAACCCCTCGCATTTACAACCCATTACAACTGATTTTCAATAAAGGTGTCAAGAATGCACAATGCAGAAAGGACAATCTCTTTAATAAATGATGTTGGGAAAATTGTATATCCACATGAAGAAGAATGAAATTAGACCTTTGTCTCTTCCCATAAACAAAACCCAACTTAAAATGAATTAAAAACTTAAATGGAAGACCAGAAAACTATGAAATTACTAGAAGAAAACATGGGGGAAAATTTCCATGATATTGGTCTGGGCAATGATTTTCTGGATATGATCTCAAAAGCATAGGCAACAAAAGCAAAAACAGTCAAAAGAGATTACATTAAATTAAAAAACTTCTGCACAGAAAAGGAAACAATTAGAAGCATGAAATAAGAACCTACAGAATGAGCAAAAATATTTGCAAACTATGCATATGATAAGAGGTTAATATCTAAAATACACAAGGAATTCAAACAATTCAATAGCAAGAAAGCAATCAACTTGATTAAAAACTGAGCAAAAAACCTGAATAGATATTTCTCAAAAGAAGACATACAAATGACAAACAGGTATATGAAAAAATACTCAATATCACTAACCATCAGGGAAATGCAAGTTAAAACCAGTATTACATATCACCTCACTCCAGTTAGAATGGCTTTTACTAAAAAGGCAGAAGATAACAAGTGTTGACAAGGATATAGAGAAAAGGGAACCCTTGCATACATACTGTTGGTGAAAATGTAAATTAGTACAGTCATTACTGAAAACAGAATGGACGTTACTCAAAGAATTAAAATTAGAACTATCATATGATCCAGCAATTGCACCACTGGATACATAACCAAAGGAAATGAAATCAGTATGTTGAAGAGATACCTGCACTCCCGTGTTTATTGCAGCACTATTCACAACAGCCAAGATATGGAATCAACCTAAGTGTCCATCAACAGATAAATGGATAAAGAAAATATGATTTATATATATAATGGAATACTATTTGGCTGTAAAAAGAAATTCTGCCATTTGCAACAGGAGGCATGCACCTGGAGGATATTATGGAAGAAAAGAAACCCAAGTCCTCTAGGTAACTTTATTTCAACAAAGGACAATGGTCCTGGACAAAGGTGAGAAAGATGAAGACATTCTTATATTATTATTATTATTCCTTATATTTTTCTCACAAATGAACTTCTGCATTCCACAGTAAATATATATATGTGAAAATGAAAAAAACATATATGTGAAAATATCCTCAGAGAACTGAAAGTCACCTATTCATTCAGCATTTTATAATAAGTCATATCATTTCCATTCTTCAGAAACCTGGGTGAAATGCTTTTAGGCACAAATACTTTAGAACCAGATTTTTTAGGCATCATTATGAATTTTTAAATTAGGCTTAATTCTTTGTGACCCCTTCAGACTAGATGTTAGGAAAAAATTCAGGAAATACTGCTAAGAGTAGGGACAGAGGAACCACCGTCGTAAGCGAGCAGCTTTGAAAGAAATCAAGAATAACTTGGCATAGACTGAGCCTTTCAACAGGATTGTGTATTATGCTATTTCATGTGTGGGATGGGCCTTTGCTCCAGGGGAACCACTTGGCTGTAGGCACCAATCTCTGTAGGATCTAAAGCCCATCAGCTTTTTGAAGATGCCTTGAAGAAGTCAGCAAATGAATACTTTTGGGGACCATACAACCTCACACACTCAGAAATCAGATGTGTCTTCAGAAATCAAGTATCTAATTAACAGATTCTTGGGCTCTGTCATGTTAAGTGAAAAACTTTCCCCTGAGAGTGACTACTGTCTTCAGGCCCTATAAATTGAAATAATTACTCTGCTTTTAAGATGGCAAATCAATTCAATTTGCAAAATCAGATGTATTCACACGTACATTTTACAACCCTCTTCTTTCAGGGATGCTCCAAAAGCAAAAGTTGTACATGCTTTGTAATTTGTTTTTAGTCTTATTTTTGTCTTAACTGGGAATTAGAATCACTGCTAACTTTAAAATTAAGGATGAAATAAAACAGACAAGTTCTAAGTTCTATAAACTTTTCTCTGTGGTGATGTGTCACAATGTGTAACAGAATACATAAAAAAATAACAGTATTATCTTGTACTTACAATATTTTCCCTACCTTAAACTTTCTATCTGAAAATTGGACCTATAAGGAATACAGCTGAAAACCCCAGCTAAGTAGTCAAGAAATACATCATTTTATTTCATTTATTGATATATGCATTCTTTCATTCACCAAAAAGAATTAAGTATTCACTACTGTAGACCAGCCACTTTACTAAGCACAGGGAAAAAAATGATTAGCAAAAAGAATCTCTTTTATCATGAAATTTACAGTCAAGTTCATAAGCATTCCCTCTTAGCCTATTTATTTTTACTTTACATACAGTTCTAACAGCCCTACATATCTAGTTGCCAAACTTATATCAGAACAGAAGTATCAAGTACAAGGCAAAAAGACTACCAGAAAGCATAATAAGGGCAGGGGAAAAGGAAGACTTAGCAAGAAAGGAGAGATAAAACTTAATTGCATTCATTTGTTCAATAAATACTTATTGAATGCCTATTATGTGCTGACATTCCTCTAGGAACTGGAGACAATCAGTGAACAAAAGAAACAAAAATCCCAGTTCTCTTGGGGCTTACCTTCTCATGGTAAGCAAACATAAAAAAGCACATGAAGCTGAAAAGATTTAATATTTGGTAAAGATGTATAAATAATGATTACCATTATTATAGCAGCTAACTCTTTTCTACCACCACATACCAGGCACTGTTCCAAGCATTTTCTCTATGATATTAATAATTCATTCAATCCACACAACAGCCCTCTAAGATATGAACTTTTATTTTTGCCCATTTTACAGATGAGGAAATTGAGGCATTTCTCCAAAGGCAAACTTTTCCAGAAGCATATGTACAATGTACAAATATATTATTGGTTTACTTGAAGTCACAGTGAGTATCCTATTCACACCCAAATTGCCCTTGGTGATGCTTCTAGTTGCCCTTGGAAAGTCTTCAAAGAAAGGGACCCCTAGGCATTGCAGAAAATAATTTGAAAAGTCCTACCAAGGAAAACTCATTTCTTGTGAAGCTGAATAGGTGCGGCATCTACTCACTCTACTCTAAAAAACTATGGGTATTTTGCACATATCCCATTTCATCTTTTTCCTCCATCTTTCTATGAAGTAGGAAAAAAGGTATTGCTATTTTACAAATAGGTTCAAAGAGGCATAAAAAAGTTAAGTGACTAGCATTGTCTTTACCAGCTACTATGAGACTCATCAAATCTTAGAACTAGAAAAGTTCTTCTATTCTTCCCTCTGAATATCAACAGGCCCTAAATCATTAGTTTAGCTAAAAATTTCACAGAGTTCAACAACATTTTCAACTTAGGATTTTCATCCTCTATCAATATTTATTGAATAGTTATTACATACATCTATCATCAGATTAGGAGTTGAGACCACAGACAGATCTCTGACCTATAAAATTGAGGTTAAAATCTAGTTAAAGACAAAGGATATAAATGCTATTTTTGATGCATTTTATATCCAAAGTAATGTGTCTGTACGTGTATTAGTAGAGGTAAATGGATGAGCGAATGGATAAATAGATGAAGGGTGGAAGAAAAAATGGAAGGATAGGTGGATGGATGGATGGATGGATGGATGACAGGTTGATAAATGGATGAAGGGAGAGGGAGAATGGATACATACAATATTAACAGAAATAGACTGACTACCAAATGAATAGTAAAGATATGAGTACTACGAGTGTATGAATCTGTGCAGTATCACTGAGGTTGTTTAAATGATGTTTCATATTAAGTGTTTAGAAAAGCAAGACAACAGGTTCTGGACATTTTAAAAATGTTTTTATATATCTAATGCTAAAGAAATAAATTCTTAAATGTCTCTACAATAACCGTCAAAGAAAATCATTATTCATAAATCCAAATTCAATAAATAACTACTTGAGAAAGTACGGATGGAGTTAAGTCTTTAAAAATAGATCATTTCAGAAAAGTAGGAAGGAAGAAATTTCCAACACAAAAAAAGGAAGCAATGCCAGAGGGAGTGATATAGCATGTTCACATGCAAGAAATAAATTTATGTGTTTGATGTGGAAGTAACATATTGGAATAAGGTGAGGGATGAAGTTGGAGAGAAAAGCAAGGGCCAAAACACAGAGTGCCTTGAAAACCAGGATGGGTGGTTAGAGTTTCTCCTCTACAAACTAAGGAGGCATTGTAGGTTTGGGTTTTCGTTTGTTTTTGAGTTTGGTTTTTAGAATTTTTTGTTTGATTGATTTTAAAGGAGTAATATATTCAAACTGCTCTCTTGGGAAGATTATGCCATGAGATAAAGGTATGATTAATTAGCAGCCTACATTTGCTAAGAAAGACCATAACAGTTGTCCTCAAATATTCCCTTCTTAGAAAGGCCTTCAATGACTAAGCAACCTGAAATAAGTCCACCTCAATATGCACCCTCCAAAACTCTAAATCCATTCACTCTGCTTTTTTTTTTCTCAATAGCACATATGTCTACCTGATATAAATGTATATACTTACTTTACACTTGTTTATTTTATGTTTCCCACTAGAATATATGCTCCAAAAGGGCAGGGAATCTAATTTGCTCACTGCTTTATTTGTAGTGATTAGAATAGTCCTTGATACATAGTAGGCAATCAGCAAATATTTGATTTTGAAAAAACAAGTGAGTTTGGTCAATAAGGAGTTATTTTATTGAAAATCCACAAATCTGTAACTTCAGTTATAGTGCATATATTAGTTTATAAATTTTTAAATTTTGTCTTAGAAATTACATCCCTTAGCAGGGTGGCTTGTACCTACAGTCCCAGCTACTTGGGAGACTGAGGCAAGAGGATCACTCAAGCCCAGGAGTTTGAGGCCAGCCTGGGCAACATAGCAAGACCCCGTCTCAAAAAAAATTACACCCCTTAGTTAATTATTTAGCATATATTTGACATTTTAATATTTATGAATTGTCGCACAAAGCACCTGAACAGAATCATTAAAATAGCCAACAACTTTCTGTGGTAACAAGTTATTAAACTGGTAACAAAATTTACTGTGGCTCTGTTACTTGACTCAATTCTATCAAAGATTTCAGGGGAAAATATAAATTAAAACTTATATGCATTAGTTAAAAGTTTTGTTTTCAAGAAATAGTTCATAAAATGTGGAATGTATTTATTATACAATATTTTATGATCCAAAAAGGGAAAATATTTATGATACAAAATTAAATAATAGACACAAGACACTTAACTGTTTAGGCAGTATAATTCCTTTTCAGTCTGAAACAAATATGTATGTGTCTGTGTGCATGCACATGTGTGTATGTATAATAAATAATAAGAAAAAAATAACCAAAAATACATCAAGCCATGATTTATCTCTGGATATTTGATTTTGGATTATTTTATTTCTTCTTTAGAATTTTATGATTTATAAAATTCTTTATAAAAACACACTATACTAATAATACTTTTAAAAATAAGCCAATATTATTTTAATCAAAAAAAATTGAAGTTAAATAATGTAGTCACATATAGACAAATTAGACAAAGCAAAGCAAATTATAGAATACAAAACTCAGCTATTAATAATTTTAAACATATTTGCTATTAAAAAGTATTACAAAATAACAAAGGATTGTATAAGCATGTAATGACATTTAAACCACAAAACTCAAATCTCAGACCTGGTCAGAAGAAGAAGGATCACGAAGTCTGGGTTGTCAATCTACATAACCCTAAAGGAAAAGAGCCAGACAATGGCTTCTCTTGTAGTGCTAACAAGATTTGGATGAATTTTATATTAAATTTAAACCTGGCTCCTAGTCTACCTCATCTAGGTTTCCCACATGGAAGAAAAAATTTTCTGGCAAGGGAAAAGGTAATAAATCAAAAGTCCATCCAACTCATTTGTTTAGGCCTAGTCTTTTGGCTCTAGTATATTGTGAAAATATTCATCCTCTAGGACTTCCAGAGAAAAAGAGAGAACTGGCTGTCCTCATCCCACATCTCTGCCTTCCCTCAGAATCCAGGTGGCAGTTCATTTGGCCCAGGATAGCTATCACATCATTCCCAAGAAGACAAAACATTAAGGGAAAAAACAAAAATTTGCAACACCAACCATTTTATATTTGGAATCAAAGACTACATGGGAAATTTCTGACTCCTCTACACTAATAACAACTCTAGAAACTCTCGACCAAATGACGGGGTATCAAAAGCTGAAATATCTTTCAGCTCTGTAATTTTGCTAAGACACTATAAAATTTTAGATGGTACTTCACTAAGCCCCTTTTCAAAGACAGCTTGTTAAAACAAATACACACATAAACAAATAAGCATTTCTTCTAAAGATGAAAAATATGCCCTTTAAAAGCATTATAGAGCTTATTGTTCATTCATCTAGTCAAAGTTCAGGAATGATCCATCTGTATACACAACTTTCTCACCCTCTGTGCCCTCTCAACTCAACTTCTCCAATTTTAATATTGTGGTAAGAACAATATGCTAATTGCTGACAACAGCTGTTATCCTTTAGCAGAAGGAAACTTTTGAATCATCCTTCCCCAGCCACTTAAAGTCCAATCAGCTCAGAACCAAATAGTGTTTTGGCTGTGATTCCATTTCTAAGCCTAGAAATTATCCTGAAGTGCAAACACATCAAGAATATAAATATTCTGGTGACCTGGTCACACATTTGACATTTATAGTAGAGAAGGACCACTTCAAATTTTGGACAAATACTTGGGCAGAACCAACCCTTTGCCTGAGTGGGACAGCTTTACATATCAAGGTTAATCACTGGTTTTACAGTTTCATGATAAGTTTTCTGGGATGTCACTGCATTGATCTGTATTAACAAATGTCAAAAATTCAGGCCATCTAAACTCACATTGAAAGAGAGAGTTATTCTCTCTCTCTCTCTCTCTCTTCCCCCCTACCCCCCTCCTCTTCCCACCCTCTCTCCCTTTCTCAAGAGATGGTTTTCTATAACAGAAAATGTCATGTAATACATGAGCACTGGGCTGCTATCCCAGGGTGATCCCATTCTCCTCTTCATGCAAAACTTTGTTGCAAATATGTAAATGTATTTCTGTATTTTGATTTCCTATGCTCTCCCCAGGATTTTTCTTAACTCTAAGCACAACTTGGCTTCTTTATTCTTTGAAATGTTCTAAATCTCCAACTTCCCCTTCTCTATGGTATAACTTTGTGGCTTCTTTTTAAAAAATTTTTATTTTTATTGATACATAATATTTGTACATATTTAAGGGGTACAGGTGATATTTTGTTACAAGCATAGAATGTGTAATGATCAAATATTTAGGATATCCATAACCTCAGGCATTTATCATTTATATGTGCTTGGACAAGCACATAGTTCTGAACATTAGAACTTATTCCCTCTATCTAACCATGTGTACCTACTGACCAAACTCTCTTCATCTGCCCCACATACCACTCACACTTTCCCAGCCTCTGGTAACTATCATTCTACTCTCTACCTCCATGAGATCAACTTTTTTTAGCTCCCACAGATAAGAGAGAATATGCAAGATTTCTCTCTTACATGTTCTCTCTTATATGCAAGCCAGATTATGTGGCTTATTTTACTTAGCATAAAGACCTCCAGTTCCATCCATATTGCTGCAAAAGACATGATTTCAATCTTTTTTATGGTTAAATAGTATTCCTTTGTATATATACACCACATTTTCTTTATCCATTCATTCATTGATGGACACTTAGGTTGACTTCATATATTGGAGACTGTGAATAATGCAGCAATGAACATGGGAGTGCAGATATTCCACACACTGATTTCTTTTCCTTTGGATCAATATATAGTAGTGGGATTGCTGGATCATATGGTAGTTCTATTTTTTGTTTTTTGAGAAATCTCCATACTGTTTTCCATAATGGCTATACTAATATATATTCCCACCAACAGTGTATAAGAGTTTGCTTTCCTCTGCATCCTCATCAACATCTGTTATTCTTTTGTCTTTTTGGTAACAGCCAGTCTAACTGGAGTAAGATGATATCTCATTGTGATTTTGACTTGCATTTCCCTGATGACTAGTGATATTGAGCATTTTTCAAATACCTGTTGGCCATTTGTATGTCTTCTTTTGAGAAATGTCTATTCCTGTCCTTTGCCTACTTTTTAATGGGATTATTTGCGGGGGTTTTTTTGTTCAGTTGTTTGAGTTCATTGTATATTCTCAATATTTGTCCCTTGTCAGATGAATTGTTTGCAAATATTTTCTCCCATTTAGTAGGTTGTGTCTTTACTCTGTTGATTGTTCTCTTTGCTGTGCAGAAGCTTTTTAGTTTAATATAGTCCCATTAGCTAACATTATACTGAATGAGGAAAAGCTGAAAGCCTTTCTTCTAAGAACTAGAACTAGAAAAGGATGTTCATTCTCACCACTTCTGTTCAACATAACACTAGAAGTCCTAGCCAGAGCAATCAGGCAAGAGAAAGAAATAAAGGGCATCCAAATTGGAAAACAGAAAGTCAAATCATCCTTTTTTGAAGGTGATGTGATCTTACATTTAGAAGAACCTAAAGACTCCACCAAAAAATACTTAGAGCTGATACACAAATTCAGTGAAGTCTCAGGATATAAAATTGACATACAAAAACCAGTAGTGTTTTTATACACTAATAATGGACCAGCTGAAAAAGAAATCAAGAATACAAATCCCATTTGTAATAGCTACAAATTAATTTAACCAAGGAGATGAAAGACCTTTACAAGGAAAACTATAAAACAGTGATAAATGAAATTGAATAGGACACAAACAAATGCAAAGACATCTCACACCCATGGATTGGAAGAATTAATATTGTTAAAATGACCATACTATCCAAATAAATCTACAGATTCAATGCAATCTCTCTCAAAATACAATGTCATTTTTCACAGAAATAGAAAATACAATGCTAAAATTTGCATGGAACGAAAAAGGAGCTCAAATAGCCATAGCAATTCTGAGCAAATGAAACAAAGCTGGAAGAATCATGCAACCTAACTTCAAGATATATTACAATTCTACAGTAACCAAAAGAGAATAGTATTGGCATAAAAACAAGACACATAGACCAATGGAACTGAAGAGAGAACACAGAAATAAATCCTCGTATTCACAGCCAACCAATCTTTGACAAAAGTGCCAAGAACATACATTGGGGAAAAGTCAGTCCCTTCAGTAAATGGTACCAGGAAAACTGTATATCCATATGCAGGAGAATGAAACTAGATCCCTATCTCTTACCATATACAAAAATCAACTCAAAATAGACTAAAGACTTAAACATAAGACCTGAAACTATAAAACTACTAGAAGAAAACATAGGGGAAGCACTCCAGGATATTGATCTAGGCAAAGACCTTATGGCTGAGACCCCAAAAGCATGGGCAACAAAAACAAAAATAGACAAATAGGACTATGTTAAAATCATATGGCTTCTTGATGGCAGAAGTCATACATCAAGAGACATTTACAGAGAACATATTCCATAAAATAGAGGAAAAAAAATAAACCCATTGCAGTCCTCCAAAAATATGAAGAGCAATTTGGCTTACCAAGGCACTGGCTGGCTCTGGTCTCCAAGAACAAATCCAATTCAGCTCAATCTCTGGTGGCAAGTAGTCATGTAATTGAGTATAATTTGTCACAATTGGCCATTCTGCCTCAAGAGTTATTTAGGATTGAGCTAGTATAAACATTTCAAAAGCCCTTGCCACATTCTAACTAATAATAGAAAAGATATAACATGGCAACCTGCCCTACCCCAAAGAGAATCTATTAAACTATTACATTTTTCTATACTTTCTTACTTACATTGAATATTCCCCTTGCCAAACATCATCATTTGTTTTGATCACTGCCCATAAAAGGTAGCATTCACATTTAACTCTGCAGTGTCACATTTCTGAAATTCATTACTTATGTAGCATCTTCTCCTGAAGATTTTTACCAGTGTTTGAAAACTTTATGCTTGAGACAAAAACAAAGAGAAACCAAATCATTTTATTTTCATAAGTGATTCCCTTCCATTGATGCCATCTGACTATATAAATCTCTTGACTCTGACATTTCCAAATGTACTATATAGGATATGTAGAAATGAAGATGGAAGCACCCATCTATTTCTTGATCAGAGAAAAGAGTAGACTGTGACATTTACTATTAAGGCATTAAATAGTTAATAGCTTTAACAAAAGTAAAAATAAACCTCTAGACAAGGATGATAGACCCACATCATCAACTGCGTTATCAGAAGTCATTAAATGTTAAGGAAACAAATGAATATGTAAACTTGTCATAATGAAGACTAGTGGAAAAAGAAAAGAAACATGTTGTAATAACATGTTCTCGACTCGTAAAAAAAAAAAAAGATAAAAAACAGCAATACGACTGCAACACAGTTTTTCCCAGTCATCCTAGCACTATGACTTTCTGCAATAGCCACAACCCCTTAGAATGCATGACTTTATAATATACATGTGATGATAATAATAATAATGGTAAAAATAATAATGATTAGCATTCATTGAGTTCTGTTGATGTGCCAGGTAATCACTTTGATAACATTCAATATATAAATATAATCCTAACCACAATCCCATAAAACTAGTATGATTTTTTTTGGTTTGATTGATGAGACTTAAATTTGGAGAGAAAACTTGCATAGATTCAAACCCAGGTCTCCCCAATTCCAAACCTTGAGCTTCTAAACATTACATAATTCTATCTAAAAATATTAAGAAATAATCATTTAGGAAATTTTTACATGTATATTGAAAGAACTTTAATTAAGTTTTTAAAAATTTTTAAATAGTTAAAGCTTGTAAAAGTTTTTGCATATACCCTTAACTAAGAAGTTCATATTATTTTCTCAAAATGTATATACAATGCTTTTTTTCTCCTGTTGCCTACATATTCCATATATCACATTTATTTAACCAAGCAATGTTATGCTTTTTCAGTCAGCAAAAATTTTGCTTTGCTAATTTAGTAGATGAGTTTCACAAAAGTGGTTAGTGTCTGAGAGTTTTTTATAGACATCAATGTAATCCTTAAAGTTGTCTCCCATAGCACAATACATATAAAAGCATATAAGAAATATAAATCTGCACAACCCTACATTCTGAAGACACATCCTCATACCATTACAGGCAAATGAAAACAGATAATATAAAAAACAAAGTGAACAAGGACTTAAAGAACTATGTTTGACCTTTGTCCCTGATAATGTTTCCCAGCTTTAAAACCCTCTATGCCTTTTTTATGGTCAGTAGCTTGGATACCAAGTGGAGAGGAGGAACACATTGGATAATTTCATAATTCTTTTCTTTTATAAAGCTCCAATTTCCATCTCTATTGGAATATCCACCATTTTTCTCCATGTAACAGAATGAGAATGTTTTAATATAGCTTTAAATACATCTCAAAATAGATTGATTCTATCCTTTATGGGCAACAGGAATTTAAAATTGAAAACTCCACTAAGCTAGAATTGGCCAATTATTTTGTCCATAGAGCTCTTCATAACTTAAAGGAAATACTTCAAAATTATACACAATTACACATTTAACACTATGGAGTTAGTGTACTTTAAAACCATTAGGAAACTGTAAATTGCAAAATTATACATATAGAAGGCAGCATTTCTATGGTGGATTATTTGCAATAATGCATTATTTCTTTAAACTTCAATTTTAAAATGTGATGGAAATAGGATTCTTATAAATGATGTTGAATTGAAGGTACTAGAAATACAAGACCATGGAATGGGGAAGGAAAAGGAGAAGCTACTTTGGGCTTCACTGTATAAAATAGTTTTCTCCCACCTGCCTTCTGTATTAAGGCAATTATCTGTTTGCTCCTTTAAAATATAAAGCATCAGGAGAGTGACCATACATGTTGGTTTCCTTGGAATGATTCTGATTTGTATTAATTATGGAGTAAAAATTTTAAAATACCTCCCTCCATCTGATTTAAAAATAAATTATATAGGTCCCTTGGGTATTACCAATTCAAGGCCTGGTGGATTATAAATTCCTTATGCCTCTAAATTGCTCTTTTATAACTTTTACCCCTTTATCTCTGTCTGCTATAGTCTATTTGAGTTCTTAAACTGTTTAAGGTAATGGACCAGTTTTATTTTTTCCAAGCCATTGTAAATGATACTTTTAAAAAATATGATAAAATAAATTACTAGAAAAAACGAAATTAAAAAGACAAAAAACAAGTCCCAATGTTTTTCTTAGATTCAACAACATAAAATTATTCTGTTTACTTGTTATAAAATATTCTAAATGTTTACTAGTAATTTCTGTACTTACCTCAGTCTGGCAGCAGTTGGTAGAATTACACTGGTCCACAGACATCACCTAGAGAAGCACTAGTTTAGACTATTTCCTTAAATTTATCTTCCCATTAGCTAATTCCTTCCAGATACGTACCAAATATACTTTGAACCTATTTGTTTAATTTTATTTACTACATGTTTTTATTTTTAGAATTTCTATGTAGTACTTTTCTTTATTCATTTCTGTTCTTGGCTCATGAATCAGTTCCTTTCTTCATTTCCCTGATCATTTATAACATAATTAATGTGAAGTCTTAAATATTTCCACTATGCTTACTCAACCTTATCTGGTTCATATTTTAGACACTAAGCTCATCTTTAGCAGGGGCTGATTTCCCCAAAGACCCCTCCATGCCTGAGGTTATAAAAGCTGTCTATAAAGGATGCATCTAATATTCCTGCAGGCCATCTATCTTCAGAGTCCGTGTACCTAACACAGTTTCCTATTTGTTTCTAGAGCCTGGGTATTTTCCTTTTATGATTTTATGTGCTCACCTTTTTTTCTTTTTCATTTTCATTGTTTCTGATTTATTCTTTCAACATCATTTCATTCTGCTATATTACAGAATAACTTAAATGCTTTATATTATTGGTCACATGAAATTTTAACTTATAAATATTAATACCTTGAATAAAGACATCTATAGAAAACTACTGGCAATATTATTATAAGAAAAGGATAGCAGAAGTGCTCAGGTCAGATTACATGTGATTGATTTTTACTGCAATATCTATTAGAAAGTAAACCTTACCCCCAAATGGTAAATTTTTGACAATTCCAAAACAATAAATATAACATTTAGGTCATCCTTTATTAATATATGCATTAAAAACATGAAACTGAATTGGAAGGCAGGACAGGTAAGAAAGAGTTTTTAGAGGGATTTGAGTGGCTGTTTGTACCACTTGACAGAAATTTGTTCCCAGAAAATAAATAATATATAGAGTGATCATTGATTAGAAAATGTATCATCAAATTTCTAATTATCATTAATGGAATTATAGCAAACTAAAAAGCTTCTGCACAGCAAAGAAAACAATCAACAGAGTGAAGAGACAACCTACATAATGGGAGAAAATATTTGCCAACTATCTATTGGATAAGGGGTTAACATCCAAAATATATAAGGAACCCAAATAACTCAATAGCAAGAAAATAAACAACCTGACCAAAAAATGGGCAAAGGACCTCAAAAGACATTTCTCAAAAGAAGACATACAAATGGCCAAAGAGTATATGGAAAACTGCTCACCATCACTAACTGTCAGGGCAATTAAAATTAAAACCACAATGAGATATTACCTCACACCTTTTAGAATGGCTTTTATCAAAAAGACAAAAGATAAGTCTTGGGGGACCCTTACACACTGTTGATGGCAATGTAAATTAGTATAACCATTCTGGAAAATAGTATGGAAGTCCCTCAAAAAATTAAAAATAAAGCTACTATTTGATCCAGCAATCCCACTACTGGGTATGTAGCCAAAGGAAATGAAATCAGCATGTTGAAGAGATATCTGCCCTTCCATGTTTATTGCATCACTATTCACAATAGCCAAGATACTGAATCAACCTATGCGTCCATCAACAGATGAATGGATAAAGAAAATCTGGCCTATATATACAATGGAATACTATTCAGCCATAAAAAGAAGGAAGCCCTATCATTTGTAACAACATGGATGAACCTGGAGGACATTATGTTAAGTGAAATAAGCCAGGCACAGAAAGACAAATACCACATGATCTCACTTATTTGTAGAATCTAAAAAAGTTGATCTTATGGAAATAGAGAATAGAATGTCAGTTACCCAGTATTGGGGTGGTGGGGGTGAAAGGATGGGGGAGAGGTTGGTCAAAGGATACAAAATTTCAATTAAATAGGAAGAATAAGTTCAAGAGATCTCTTATACAACATGGTTGTTAATAATGTTAGCTATAGTTAATAATATATTGTATTTTTGAAAATGCTAAGAGAGTGGATATAAAGTGTTCTTACCACAAAAAATAATAAGTATGTGAGGTAATGTATATGTTAATTAGCTAGATTTAGTCATTCTACAATGTATATATACTCTAAAATATCATGTTGCATACAGTAAGTACATACAATTTTAACTGTCAATTTAAAAACTTTTTTAAAAATCTACTTGTACTTACAAAACTGATATTGTCAATTTATTGCCAATTTTCCTTTTAGTCAAAATAGGGAAGCTCTTTATTATGTATGGAAGACATGTTTTCATGCTGCTATATCTTCAGCTAATGTATTCATCCTTTCTTGATAAGTGGTGGGAACATATTTGTATTATTCTGATAAAATGTTGAAATTTATTTTTATCTTTTTTTTCCAAAATCTTCATTCAAATACTACCTAAGCCATAGGGAAATTCTCCTGACTTATGGTCCCTTTTTATGACTTCAATGGAACTTCTAAAGTGGATTCAACTCCCTTAGGATATGTTAGCATCTTCACTTGTTTCTACCTGGCAGTGGAAAGAGAACATTGTCAAGAATGTGAGGGCTTGAGTTTTAGTCCCAATTGTGCTTCTAATGAGCAGTATAACTTTGGAGAAATCACTCTACCTTCTGGAAATGAGTTTTCACATTTATAGAAAGAGAAAGTTGGATGAAAGTTTTTTGTTTCTTTTGCATTTCTAAGATTTTATGTTTTCAAGGACATTTAGCTACAGATTTATTATTTATTATATTTTATTTTCATGTGATGCTAATTAGATATTTTGGTTAGGTGATCTATATACAAACCTGAACTATCTTTGGACTGGTCTGCTTTGTATAAAAAGATTTTAACTACCTCCCCCTTCCTTGCAGTGGCTTTGGCCCATTGATACAGAGAGTGGGGTTTGTTCAATGTGCAGAGAGGGTTACTACAATTTTGCTGATTTAGATGAACCATAATTCAGATTCCCAAGCTTTCTGTTTATATCAATTTCACATAATAGAAACTCTAAAATATAGTGCCTTATAAAAGATAGAAGTTCCAAGTAGCAAAAGGATCCAGTTTCCTCCTATTTGGAGGCTCTACCATCCTCTAACTGTGAAGACCAAAGGAAAATTTTAACTCACCTAATTAGTCTTTCTACCTTTTGAAAGAGAAGAATTTTCATTTAAAAAAATGGCTTCCTATAAACTGGAACTTAGCTGGATTCAGGAAAACATTTTTGGCAAGGAAATTTCCTAGGCTATGTGGCATGTTTCATATTATGAAATATCAGAAGGCACATAATATCAGGTTGGTCCTTATTAGTGACACTAAGTAGAGACCATTTAGTTAAACTGATGACAGCTAGATCTCTCTACTATAATGGTATATTTGTCCTCTGCAATTAATAAATGATCTGAATATTGCTACTTTGGCACCATGCTGATATACCCTGTTCCCCTGTAACTCTTCCAATAATGGTTGCAGCATCTATTGATGAGTCTTACCTAAATAGTTATTAAACTGAGGGTCACAATATAGCAATTGTCTGACTGTTTCATTCCTCCTTCATTTATTAACCAGCATTCTTTTATAAAGACAAGCTGCTCTTGCACAATAGGCTATTCCAGGATGTCAAAGAAAAAAATCACTGAACAGAGTTAAACAGGCAAAGAAGAATTTATTCAAGACCATTCTAATAGGAGAGAGAGACTGAACTCAACTCTGGTGACATGAAAGGTGGGAGGACTGTTAAGCCCTGGGATGAGGCAGTGGAAAGGACTGGAAGACATTAGGGAGACGGTTGATCAATATGATTAGTCATCTGTGTTTGGTGATTTTTGCTCCCCAAAGTGAGGCTCCTACCTTCCCAGAGAGACTGAAAGGGGAAACTATCTTTCTTGATCATTACATTTCAGTGAGTTGGCTCCCAGGTCCTTGAGAATAACATTCCTGGATTGTAAAACTGACAAGAGGCTAGAAGAAGATTTACATCTCAAAGGGGCAGAGAAAGAGTTCACAATTCAAAGTTTTACCAAAATAAATGCTCTAAGAAAAAGGAGATCTGGGAACTAAATTCAGGAAGAAACCTACCTAAAGTTTAGTCAAGCTGAGGGGAACATTAAGGCAGTCTTGGTCAAAGCTCACCTTGTACTCTCCCATGATACAATACACATGGCCTCCATCTTCAAGATAGTTTCTTGGTCCAAAATGGCTGCTGGAGTTTCAACCATCATGACCACTTGCCGGGCAGCAGGAAGGAGAAAGGTGAAACAGCAAAACAACACCTGTCAGCTGTCTGTTTTTCCCTTCAGGATTCTTAAAACCACTCAACAACTTATATTAACATGTAATTGGCCACCCCTAGTTATAAGGAAGATTCAGAAATACGGTGTTCTTGCTGAGCACATTCCTGCCTGGAAAAGTCAGAATTCTGTTACTATTTTTAAGGGTGAAAATGGCTATTGAGTAAAAAAATAGAAGTCTCAAACATACTGGCAAACGTAGATGTTGTGTGTTACAGAAAATATAATAGAAACACTGGTAACAATGACCAAATGTTCAATAAATTGTTCTTCCTCAGATCTGTTACACATCATATTTTCTGTTTCACAAGTCTAATGCTTCACATCTGTTTTCAGCAAATCAACCTAAGAAGATATAGGAGGATAATATTCTTTTTAAATTATTAATTATACTTAATATTAATGGGCACTTATTAAGAATTCACATAGCATATTTAAAGTACCATATATTTGATATAAATTTTGAAATCCAATTTTCCCAAAATATAAAATGCCTATTCAATAACCTCAAGTAAGACAAAATATAGAAAATATTTTAGATGTTGTGGTTTGTAGGACCTAAACCGGCCCACCCATTTTAATTTGGCTTAATAACTTTGTGCTTTAGCAATGGGGAAAAAACCTTAAAAATATGTAAGAAGAAACTTTTAATGAATGACCTTCAGATTTTATCTATCTAGAACTGTACCAAATCAGAACTGAAAGTTCCAGATCAATCCTATCTGCCTAATGTTCCATCTGTGTAAGGTTGTTCCAAGGAACATCAGAAGCGTCAATAAAAACTACAGTTCTTCCCATTTATTACAGCATAAACTGGAAGAAAAGTTTCAAACCACAAAAAATGTTCCTAATTAGACAGGGCCAGCTTCCAACTGAAATTAAAATTCTAAGTTTTCACTTGGTATAGTTGCTCCTGATTTAAAAATAGATCATGGATAATCTTTCACACTTTCTATATAATCTCTAAACATCCCAATGAAAAGAAAAATCAAGCACTCACTTAGATTCATAATCATTATGCACGCACATTTGTTTTTGCAATTATGTTTCTCTAAGCACATTCTTAATTCTTATCTGATAGCATTATCAGCATACTACAGACATAGTTCATATTGGCCATGTGGACTGTAGGCATAGTCCATATTGAATGCTTTGTTCATTTTATTCCTAAAACACTGAGCATAGAATTTATAAATATAAATATATTTAAAATTATCTAAATACAGATTCCATATATTACTTTTTTTAATTTTCAGCCAATATTTCAGTTTAATTCCCCTTTAAGTGCATAGATCAAAGAATATGCTGATCATGCCTAATTATTGAAAGAAAAGTTTTTCTTAATCTCTGCATAAGGAACAATAACCCTATGGGCAAGTGGGAGTAGGTCTCCGTGCAACATATAAGAGTAGTTTGGAACTCTAGCTTAGAACTAGAGGAAACTGGCTTGGAATTTCACATGGGCCACTTACTGGGTATATATGAACTTGCCCAAGTTACTTAACTTCCCTAACCCCGAATTTCCTCACCCAGAAAGTAGAACAGATAATAATTTGTAAAACTGATAGTTTTACAAAAACAGATACGTTCTTTAAACTTACAGCCAAAAGTGACCTAGAGTTTTCATCCTCTATTTGTCTTAATACACTTAGTTGTTGAAATTGAACTGAAAAGTATAAAGAAATCCTATGCTATAGCTAAATGCAAGCAAATTAATCATCTTATTGTATCTTACCAAAATATCTAATTTTAAAAGCTTATATATGTCTCAAAAGGAGTGAAGAATACATCTACCTCTTTTACAGTACAATTCATTAAAACAGAAATTTGTATTATGTTCTTCTAAAATGTACTTTTAACTTAAAATGGAAAATGTCCCATTCACTTACAATGAACGTGCTAAAAAATGTGCCTTAATAATTCTTTCTCATAAATATTTCACCCACACTGATGTAGAGGACCATTCTACCACGCCACGTCACACTATTCTTATGGAGGCAATTTTCTATAATAATGAACAATAAGAACTGCCAAGTACATAAAGCTAAGAAGACAACCAGGGCTCCACAGTCTGTGAATAAACTTAGAACTTTCAAAAAGTATTTTTTCTTTGAAAATTAAAGGGTTTATTTTAAGCGCTAAGATCAATAATGAGACTTCAAATTTCAGAACTTCCTGGATCAACTAGCTCTAATGAGAAATAGGTCATAGATCCCACTAGAATGAATGATTTCTAATCATACCACTGTGGATTCTGTAAATTGAGCCATCATATTGGATTATTTTCAGCTGAATTTTGAATATAAATGAACACGAAATCATAGTTTCACTTTGTTTTTCTGATTGACAAAAGGAAAGGTCATTTGCTTTCCTGTGTTAACCAGACAGAATATATTAACTATCAACTATGCTACTTATGGGACCAGAGACAAGGAGCTCTCGTACCTGGTTGGAGGAGAGGAGGATGTGGTACTTTCTAGAACAGCCAGTGACCCAATTCGGCAGGTGCCACTTAAGACTCACTCTCCTTCCTGTTCATGGATGTTGTTCCTCCACAAAAATACATGACTTTCTTATCTTCACCCTAGAGTTAACAAAAACAATTTTATTGGGAATTCTCAGGAAAGGAAAATCTACCATTTGTTAAATGCCTCATTTTTTAGCAGTCACTATGCACTGGTGCTTCATACACAATATCTCATGTAAAGGCACACTTCATTGTAAAGATGAGGAAATTGGGCCTCAGTCCAACTCAGTTCTGTCTAAGGCCAAAGTCTGTGCTCTGTCTACCCTGTGACACTGGATGTATAACGACTCTTGAGACCACTGTTAGCCACCTATAAAATAGCAGACTTGGTAAAGATGTTTCCCTTTTACTATAGTTTAATGAAATTGGTCATATTAGCTGTTCTAGTTCTAGCTTGCCAGGTTATAGATTTAATGTGATGCTCTCTCCCATACCTGGCTTAGAAATAAAAACCTGTGATGACCCTTTATTGGTAAAGAGTTCCTAGAAGTATGTATGACATTGATGGATTTTAAGCACTTTTGTAAAAAAAGAGATGATGCTTTGTCTAAGTCAGACAGAATTTATCTAAATTTTTACCAGATGAATATACCAAGGAGTAATAAATATTATCAACTGGAAGCATTTTCCTGGAAATATGCTTTGCAATAATTCTGCATTTCTTTCCTTGTAACAATGCCTTTGAGAGAGAGAAGTGGTAAAGCCTAAATAATTTTGAAATGTATGTAATGGAGGAAAATATATAATGCATTTCAAGTAAATACTAGGTTTGAATCTGTCAGAAAATTAATCCAACAAAGTATAATACCATGTGAGAACAATAAATACCTAGGTTTTATTTAGACAAAATGAGTAGAAGTCTATGCATGAATAACCTCATATTATACGTGCTGCATAAACTTTACTTTGGAATTCCCTTGGTTCTTGTGATTTTCATGTAATGAAAACCAATGAAAATCATTTGCATTTATCTAAGTCTCAAAGAGCAAAGAATAGTTGGTCAGCTACTTATAGCAAAGAGAGCTCCAATGAAAAATGGCCCTTTGGTATACCTGGTCTCAGTCAGCCAGTTCACAGCAACTTTTACAGGTTAAAAAGAAAACTAAAGATTAATGCAGAGTTGAAAACTCACTAAAGCTTACTAGCACATGAAATAATTATGGTTTATAGCCAACCTTTAAAATTGATAAAATATGATTAAATTAAATGATTATATTTATACACTTTATGTTAATATGTAGTTGTATGTATAGTGTAGATAAAGCTTTATGTTTTATAAAGTGCTTTCAAATATACAATTCATTTGACTCCTACAACAATATATGTGGCAGACATCATTATGATACCACCACCACTGCCTCTTCCACAGTGAGGGAAATAAAACTCATAGAAATTCCTTTATTCAACCAGGTTTACAGAGCTAGAGCTAGTAATAGTGAAACATTCACCTGAACCAAAGAGATACTGGAAGTTTATTATAGCTACTTGAACCACATGTCCTCACCCTAGAATCCAAGCACTGTGTGTTGAGTGTTTCTCAAGATTTTTACTGCCCCTTGGAAGATACAACCTTCTCCCATCAGTAGCAGTGGCTCAACTCCACCATGGGGATGATGTATCAGAATGTTAGAGAAAGGCGGCATAATTTAAACACAAACTCCTTTGGGTGGTTCTGATACTCCCCTCATGAGGGTAGGTCTTCCCCCACCCTCAGTGAAAATCATTGATTTTAAAAAATATCTAACGTATAAAATGAAGACTATAGTTAATAATAGGGCATTAGATTCAGGATTTTTGCTAAATGAGCAAGATTATAGCTGTTCTTGCCACAGGGGGAAAATGGGTATGTAAGTGAGATGATGGATATGTTAAGTTGTTCCACTATAGTAATCATTTTACTATATATATATATCTTATAACATGTTATATAACTTAAATGTTCACAATAAAATTTATTTTTAAAAAATTAAATTAAATTTTTAAAAAGTCCCTGAAGGGTGGTTTTCAACATTGACTGCATTTCAGAACTGCCAGAGGAGATTATAAAATGTTGATGCCAGTATCCACTCCAGTCAAATTTAATCAGAATCTCTATGGTAGGACTCAGACATCAGCTTACAAAACAAAAGAAAGAAAGAAGGAAAAAAAGAAAAGAAAAAAAGCCCCCAGGTGATTCAAGTATGCATATAATGTCAGGACAGATTGCTCTAAAACATCCACAAAAATGAACAAAAGCAGAGATCTGAAACATGGGAACAGCAATATCTATGAGGATGTTCTTTGTAGAACTATTTATATCGGGAAATAAAATGGAAACAGTAAGTTTAGATAAATATTCATCCTTTAGATGGAATATAATGCAATCATTAAAAGCAATGATTTTAAAAGAGATTAGAAATATGGAAAATGCTTAATATATAAAGTTAAGTAAAAAGAACAATTGTAAGATTCTATGCTCCCTGATTACAATTGTGTGAATTATACATGTAAAGGGACTGGAAGCAGACACAATAATAAGTAAAAATATGGCTTTGTAAAGGTATCAGTCTGTGGGTGATGTGTTTAATTTTCTCTATTATCTGAAATTGGTTATATTAAATTTATACCTAAAATGTAATTATGAACATTTGTTGAACAATAGAATATTATTCTAACAAAATATTTAATAAACAAATAAAATCCAAGATAGGAGGTGTATTATGGTGGTCACTCTGTAATGCATGTGCTAAGCTAGATGTAGGTAACTGAAAACCTACATGTAACTGTGAGTACATACTCAAACCCCACACTTTTTCCCTGAGGAAAATCAGGAAGGGGGGTTAGAAAGTAAATATAATGATAAATATATCCCAGCAGGCTTCATGCTGCTTCCTATTTGGAATCTAGTAGAACCATATAGCAGGTGCAGGCAAAAGAGTGCATATGTGAGACCTTGCACTGGGGACCCACAAATGACAGAGACCATTCTGTCAGTCTCTGATCATATTGGTTTTTGAGGCATTTGAAAAAAGCAAGTCCTGTGTTTGCCCAAAGCTAAAGAAGCATAACTGGGGCTGATTTTTCCATCTTCTCAGGTTTCAGGTGCTCCAGTGAACCAGGCAGCCAAAGCTTGTGACACCGACACTGGGGTTGGAATAGTTGGGTCACCTGCATGGAGTAGCTAGAGCTTGAGGTGAAATTGATACAAGTGAAAGACAGGAATTAGATACAAGGGCTAGGAGGGAGGGCTTCCAGCAGCAGCAAGATCATGAACAAGGAAGCCAAGATGAGAGTTTGGCATGAGGAAAACAAGGACATCAAAATGGAGTGGAGGAGGCATGTTGAGGAAGATAGGAGAGAAGACTGAAGAGAAGGAATAGGACGCAAGTGTGGAGAGCCTTGAGGGCCAAACGAAAAGCAATCTGGACTATTCTGGGCCAGCATGCATTAATGAGTAGGTATTAATGGATAGCAGTGGAGAAATTAACCTGCTAATGTATGATGAATCTGAGGACTTCACACAGAGTAAACATTCGATCAATGTTTTCTGAATTGGTTGAGGGAGGCGATGTCTCAGTACAATGGCTGTCTGAGGACACAAAAAATGTCCCATCCAGGCAGAGCCTTGTGGTTTATTTGCTCCATGAGAACAAATATGAATCCCAAATTCTGTCACATATTGCCCTGAGCCTTGAAAGGGCCACAATAAGAATGTCCTGGTCAGGCAATTATGGGTTATTATCTTAGCCCTCACTTCTAAAAAAGAACACTGAGGGCTGCCTTCTAAATACATCTGATGAGAAGGTAAGTTCTAATATGGCCTTCACTTTATAATGGAAATGTTTCGATATTGCTAAGCAAAGAATTCTCAGACTCAGGTTGCTACAGCATTACATTCAAGAACTGGGATTTGATTATGTGGACTACTCAAACTAGAATGTTGAAAACTAAAGTAACTAGTAGTATGCTTCTCTGAGACAAAATGCACTAATTACAATAAGCCAAAATAAAATAAAAGTATAATACAGTGATTTATATGACTGAAATCAAGCCAAGTTTTTAAAATTTCCTTATAGAGTCCCAATATGGCTATCTCTGCAAACATGGCCCAGATAAAACAATGTCGGGTCATGTATTGATTAGGAGGCAATCTGGCCAATATCACTAAAGGAAACACTTCAGAAGATATTTTTTTATAAAAACCTGATTTTTACTTTTCCTCTCACATTCCCTCCACTCAAAACACCCCTGGAAGCTACCACAGTGGAAAGCAGTGAGCAGGTCGTGAAATTCTCCACCAGCAGGAGGCACAGGAAAAAATTCTGTGATTGAGCAGCTCTGTAACTTTGTTCAGCATCAGAAAGAGAGAGATCAGAAACCCACAACAGCCTGAGGCCTGTTAGCTGCAGTAAGTCTCAGCAGGCAAGGAAGGAGGCAGCTGGATAAGGAGGGTGCTTGGGGTGAAGGGGAGAAGCAACATAATATGCCAATAAATAAATAAACAGGTTTCAAAATGAATCAAGGATGGGTCACTTTATAGTTAACAGCAGGTTTTAGCCTTTCATGCTGGGAGATATAAATTTCCCTGGCTTCTGAGGAGAACGTACTCTCCTGTAGCCAAGGGCAAGTGTGTCTGAGCACGTGAAGAAAGACCCCATTTTCTCACTGGTTCAGGCCATCTGGGCAAGTGTTGCTCTAAGCGTAGCACAATAGGAAGCAGCCTGGGCTATTTAGATGGCAGTGGGAATAAAGAATAGAAAAGTCCAGCCTGGGCAACATAATGAGACCTCATCTCTAAAAAATTTTTTTAAATTAGCTGAGCATGGTGGTGTCCACCTGTAGTCCCAGCCACTTGGGAGGCTGAGGCAGGAGGATCCCTTGAGCCCAGGATTTCAAGGCTGCAGTGAGCTATGATTTCACCACTGCACTCCAGCCTGAGTGACAGAGTGAGATCCCGTCTCTAAAAAAGAAAAAAAAGAAAGATTGGAAAGGAAGCCTTCAAAAGACATTATGAAAGGAAGAGGAAAGATAACATGTTAGATAATGGGAGTATAGGAAAGGAATGACAATGAGCCCTTGAAGACATACACATGGTCAAGCATGGCTTTGTAGAGTCTGTGCAGCACTCATACCAATAAAAAACCTGAAGAATGGTCAAGATTGTGAGCATACCATGGAAATCCACACACAGGTCAAAATCCCGAGAGCTGAAAGTTGGTAGGCATTAGCGAGCTTTATTTAAATTACCTATGGGGGACAAACACCATCACAAAAGCCAGCTCTTCTTTGGATAACTAGCAGCTGTCCTTTCCGTTGTGTCGGGGCCTAACACTTCAGACCAAATCTGAAGACGAAAACACACGATACTTTTGAGTGGGCATCATGGGAAAATAATTACAACTATGACAAACCATCTGCAGAAGCATTTTGGAATCTGTAAAATTTGCTATAAACATTACTGTCATCATTACTGTCCTAGGTACTTGGTGATAAAATAAAAGAATCTGACTTATGGTAAAGAGGTCAGAAAAGCAAAAGCAACTTCCAACATTATAACATAACTGAGGCCTCTGAGAATCAGAAATAAAAGATGAAACTTGCATCATCTGTGCATAGTAAAAAGAGCCAGTGTTTCTCTATTTTAGCCAAGGCTTTGGATCAAAGTGAACATTTGAGTCAGTTTCACAAACAGGTGAGACCCAAAACAATAGCAGTAAGTGAATATCACAGCATTATCTGCATTAAGGTGGCTCCTGTTCTCCATCCACTGTGTACCCAGAGCTCAGTGCTACAGTCAAACTTCATTCCAGCTCCCTGTGGGTAAGGCTGTTTTTAAATATAAAGGGCAAAAACTGAATCAGATGCCTTCATCAGAGAAATACAAAAACAGCTTTAAAAAAATAATAATATATTTGCCTACCTTTTTGATTTCAAGGGATAAAGTGCTTTAGAATGCTTTCTTTTCAAATGCATCCAGGACCCTGTTCATAGATTCCTTGAGTTTCCAAATAGAGACAAATTAGTTCCTGGAATAATGTGTTGGCAGGTTGTTTACTAGAATTCAACCTGAGACTCATATTTACAGCCTCATGCTCCCCTAAGTGACAGCTGAAAATATTATGTGTGTAAGTGTGTATGTGTATGTGTGTGTGTGTTCATAAATGATATATTATGGAAGAATAGGGAGATGCTAGAAAAGGCAGAGACTGCTGAGATATTTTCAAAATATGTGTCACAAGTACCAAAAGCTTCTTGAAGGTCTTGGTTTCCTGTCCTCTGGTTAAGGTTTCCATAGGACATGAGACAACAAAAATCCTGAGATACGTTGAAGAATATAGAGAGGATTTTTCAGAGAAGGAGATAAATAAATTGGGCATTTTAAATGCACAGAACACCATAAACTCTTCAAGATGACACAGAGCAGAGATGGCATTGCTATTTATTAGTTGCACCTGATTTGGTGTTTTGGCTGTCATCATAATGATGCATACATTTACAGACCTCCAGAAGACAGAAAAGTTATATATCTGGGAACTTTTCTTGCAATAAAGGTAAAATTATAATAGCTATAATGTATTCTGTAACTCGTTTGTACTACCCTGTTATAGGCACTCAATATTTATACATTCTTAATTAACAGCTTATTCTCAATATTACTCTGTGAGATAGGTATTAGAATTCCCATTTTATTCATGGTGAAATTGAGATATAAGAATAAGGAACTCGTCAAAGATCTTCAGTGAGAAAGACAGGATTTAAACCAGAATCTTTTCTCACTCAAAACTATGGTTATTTCATTATGCTCCATTGCCTATAAATAGACATTTTAAGGGTTAACATCAGATGGACCTCAGCAACACAGAAGTAAGCCCAATTACTTGATTGATATTTGCTAAATGATACTGTTTTTAAATTCACTGGGTTTTTTCAGTTTTGAAATTTTCTGTACTTTTGGAAGTTACAGTTTTCATTATGCTCACCCTGAAGTTCAAGAGCACTAAAAATTAATGTGTATAAAGTGAGTCACTGTCTTAAAATGTGTCATTATCCTGTCCTTCTGTGCCTAAATAATCCTCCCAGGGGCTGCCCAAGAGGTAGAAAACTGGTTAGCTTCATTCCAGACCTAAGAAAGGATTGCCTTGCCTGAAGTCCACTTCTGTGGGGGCCTTTTGTATTTGTGAAGTATAGATGACATTTATCAAATTGGGTAACCTGTCTCTGAGTTCCTGACTCAATTGAAAGAAAAGGGATATGCCCCATTATCATGATCACTGCTGAATACTTAACTGTTGGCATCTCTCCAGCAGTTTCTGATTGTACCTTTAAAAGCTGCCAAGGGAAGACAAGAGATAATGCTGCTTTCATATATCCAGTGATAAGGGAGTATTTGCAGGGAATGTTTGAGTATAAAAGAAAACTATGTTCATTTCAGAAACGTTAGAAAATCCAGTAAAGGATAAAGTATAAAATGACTTATCAAAGGACCTATTTTGGTCTATTTCCTTGCCATTATCCATGAACTTACTTTGGGCCATTTACTTAAAATCTTTATTTGTTGAATATATATTCTTTAATTGAAATTATTCTGAAATATCATGATTTTATTTTTAGGTAATATTCCATTGTTGAGATTTTAACACTTTATTAAATATTAAGTGTCTGTGATATTACATTATGCTTTTTAACTCAGTCATTCCTGTGTTGTTAGTCAATGTTTCTAATATTTTTACTATTGTAAATAGAGTGATAATAAGCACTTTTTATATAAATCCTTGTTACATCATGATTATTTTCTTAGAAAAGCTTCTGAAAGTCATAGAAATGATATTAATGTCAAAGGGGTACATAATTTAAATGACTCGATACATATTGACGAATTGCTTTACTGAAAAGTTATATTAAGTTATATTTATGAATTTTCATTTTTTGTCACCCTCATCAAATTTTAGGCCTTTTAAAGTTAAGCTTCTCCAAGAGGTAAAATAGTCCTGGAATACATCAATTTCTACAGTGTTCTCATTAGCCTAATGAATGAAAGAGTCACAAAAATGTATGCCATCACTTAAAGGCAGGCTCTACCTGTCTCTATGCAATATTTTCCAGCACAGTGGTGGTCAGTAAATATTTGTTAAATGCAATGAACAAATGATGATGTTATTCTGTTAAACTTGAACTTAGATATGCCAGGCAATGTATGTTTTACAAAGGACTTCACCCTATATATGTATCTCATTAGATTATCACAGCTACCCAGTGGGAGATATTATGTCTCCAGCTTTACAGATAAGAAAACGTGTTCATTAAAGTTCCAGGATTTGGTTAAAGTTACAGTTAGTAAACACTGACATTGAACCCTGAACCCCAATTATTTCAAGGGATTTCCTCTATGCCACAGCAAAGGATGACAGGCCAGAGGGATTCATACACGCTGTAAATGCCGTGTGCTCCACACCAATAAAATGAAAGTCTCAACAATCATCTAATACACTGTGATTGCTAAAAAGCACCTCTGGATAATAACTCACTTGCTTCACCAAATGTGATGCCTTGTTTCAAAGAAATACAATTTATTTAACAAGCTTAGGTTTAAGTTTGTAAGCAATACAAAGGAGTATTAAACCTAGGTATAGTCCTCAATACTTCATGGAAATAGCAACAGTTATCGTTAGGTTAATAAAATAATAAAAATAATAGTTACCATCTAATGAGGCCCTATGTATTAAAATTTGACAGCCACTATACAAATTAAGTGTTGTTATCATTCTTACATGGAAAAGTGAGTTATCAATCCCATGTCATACATCAGCACTTCTCATACTCTAGAGTGTACAAATATCACCTCAAGGCCCTTGTTGGAAGACAGATTGATAGATACTCTTCCTTGAGTATTTCTGATTTAGGAAGTCTGGGATGGGGCCTGAGAATGTCCATGACTTGCAAGTTCCCTGGTGACCCTGCAGGTCCAGGGACCCCACCTTGAGGCTTACTGTCTTTCCCCCAGTAAATTGTAGAGATAGGAACTGAAGCCCAATTTGCCTGACTCCAAAAATCAGGCTATTTGCATTATTCCAAGTGGATTTTAATGTAAAGACCTTTTCTTAATTCAGACTTAGTCTGGTCTCTGAGACTTGCGTATCAATTAATAAAAGAAGGGCCAAGAAGTTCACATTGGAATACTAAGAAATAGGGACTTAACTGAATTAATCAACTTTCAGTGAGAATTAAGATAGTCATCACCCGCTCACTTTACCTTTTCTATTTCACAGAACAACATTTTAAAGCTAAAAGTGACCTTAGATCTCATTTGGTTGAACTCCTTCATTTTATAGACGACCAAGTTGAAGCCCAGAAAGCGTAAGTTCTTAAGATGCTGCAGTGGTCCTCCTACCTCACTGGTCAAATACTCATGGTTCAAGAAAGTGTCACCTCTTCTTTCCTGCACCACGCTGTAGAGGCCAACACTTCCTTCTCTATGCTCTGACTGCTTCTCATCTTGTAAGTGCAACTGTTGAAATCTTCCTGTGATTTACATTACCACCTATCTATACTTTAACTTACTGGCTTACATTATTGTCTCCTCTTCTGTACTAGGACCATCTAAAAGCAAGTATTACATTTACCTATCCCTTATAGTCACTTAGAAAATGCTTGTTGACTGAATGGAATTTTATTTTACTCTTTGTTCTTCTCTCTTTACTGCTGTACCCACGTCCCCCTCTGTGCTTAGCTTATTCCTGGAATGTAAACATTAGTAAATATTTGTCCTCTTTTTTAGTTATTTAAAGGATCAGCATTCTTTTTAGGATGATTGTTCTCTATAACGTATAAGGGATCAAAAAGTATTTTATATATGTAAAATGTATGTGTACAGAGATATATACATACATTTCATTAAAATCTTCTATACATCTCTTTCAAATATGTCCACCTCTTATTTTCTTAGAGAATTAAAAATCGGTTCATTTTATTATGGACAAAATATAAATTATTTTGACAGAGTACAATGACAGAGTAGACTACAGACATAACCTAAAATTCTTATAATGATCTTTTACTCCTTTAGCTCAACTCAAAAGAAATATGACTTTTAAATCACATAGACTATACAAAGGGACTTCACCCAACTACTGCCGTGAAGTCAGCAGAAAAGAAAACCCTGCAGATGCTTCTGTTTGAATTAATGCAGAACCTAACATTAAAGAACAGAGTGGGAAAATGTAGGAGTGGTTGAATCACAGGCCTCTGACACCGCTGACTTCTCCTTTTGCATAACATAAGGTCATGGCAATAGTCTAAAACCCCTTTCTCAAAAATGCCTAGACCAGAGGAGCCTTTACGACCCATATTCTCAACACTTTCCTAGCCTCAGCGCTGATGTTGAAAAATAAAACACTATCCCTGAGAAAAGGGGTGCATTTCAATAAGAATAACAGTGCAATAATAATAATGATGATAATAACAACAACCTTTTAATGGGTGCTTCTCACATGGCAAGCACTTTGCAAACATTTTCTAAATCTAGCCTTGAGAAAAAATCCTGAGAAGTAGACAGAAGCATACCCATGTTACAGACTCAAAAAGACGCCCAGAGAGGGGAGCTAACCTAACTGAGTTCACAGAATTGGGGTGTGAGTCTAGACTCTTTGATTCCAAACCATATCATTCATTAAAATTGTTACTTGCTCCTTTAGAAGTACAAATAAACATCTATATTTCAATGGAAAGAAGTACATCTTTTTAAGAATGATATTTTTTAAGAAATTAATTACTCTTTCAGAACTAGATGAAGAGTTGTCCTATTTTCCATCCAGTAGAAAACTAAATCAAAGTCTTTCTGGGCATATGATACACCCAAAAATTAAAGCAAATGAATGGAATTTTTTCTGTAGAACACTAGTCTACATGACAAAAATGCCATTCTCAGAGACCCCTCAAAAAATCTTAGAAGCAGACTTTTTTTTAGCAGTCAGAATGTCTCTCTGTTCCCTTGCAAGCCCTAATTTTCCAGGGCAAAAGATGTCTGAATGAAATTTGCAACAATAAAATCATAATTTCAAATGTTGTTTTGACCTTTCTCAATTAAATATTGGAATGCTCCAGAGAGAGCAATTCTATTGTGACAAAAGTCTATCTCCCAGATTGTATTTTTCACCCCAGAACTACGGCATGAAAATCCTTTCTTGATTTAGACTTTCTTTTGGGTTCTTTCAGTTATGAATAATTAGCACAGAGAGAAAAAAAAAAACCTTTAAGAGGTAGCTGAAAAGAGCTAAGTTGATTGCTTATAGCTCAGTATAGAATTGAGTTCTACAGTGGAAAAGCTCCTGTGTGCATGGTTGTGTTCATCCCTCCAGTTAAAACGAGGCAGAAAATGATATACAACATTGGTGTTGATTAGTGTCAAATGAGGGAGGTAGCATGCACTATAAATATTTAGAGCTGTAAGAAACCATGGAGAGTGATGATTTATCCCAGAGCCCTCTCTTTCATGGCTTCTAGGAAGAAGGGGAATGCAATGAAAAGGACTTTGACCTTGGAGCCAGAAGGGATGGGCTCAAGGTCTGTCTTTGCCACTTAGAAGCTATTTGACCTTGAAATACTTAACTAGCCTGAGCCTCCTTTGTTGCTTCATCTATAAAGTAGGAATAATAATTCCTACATTAAAGGCTTTTAAGGTTAGAGATGTGTCGTTTAAAATGCCTGATCTATTATAGATGCTCAAAAGACCAAGAAATTTTAATTCAGAGGGTTTGTGGCTTATGCAATATTACACAGCCTTGGTTAGTGGCAGAGCAGAAACCAGAACCCATGGCTGCCACCCAGACGAGTGCTTTTAACATAACCACATATGAAATATTAGAAGCAGACTCTGCCTGCACTCATTGATGATGTTGAGGATTAGTTTGTGTCATTCAATATTTGTTCTCAGTAGATTTTTGTTGATGCTGTTGTTTGTTTGTTGTTTTACTATTTCTAGATTAAAAGACAAATGAAATTAGAAGAGAGTGATGAAGTGCCCATGAAGTTACTGCTTAACTGAAAAGATGAGAACCCTGGCTTAGACACAGGGCCAGGACTCATGGATGGGCAGCTCCAGGATGCAGTGAATGCCCTACATGAGTAGAGGATGTGAGAATCCCATAGAAATACACTTGGACACACGTTCTGTGCAAAGTGCCTCTTCCTCTGGGTCGATACAGAAATGACAGTCAACAGTCAACCTCTTTCTAACTTGTGTGCCAAAGGCCGTCTCATAACTGAAGATGGGATTAAGAACTTTCAGAGACACTTCAGCCAGTAGCCTGAAGGACCATCACTTGCTGAGGGCTGGGCTAATCAGGGGTCTAGTAGTCTACAGTCATATAAAACCAAGCCCCAGGATACCTGAGCCAAGGCTCTGGGGAAATTACAAGGCTCTGGGGAAATTACAAGGCTCTGGGGACATCTGTGGATGTCCATCCTATCTGACAAGCAAGATTTGTGCAATCATTTCAAACTCTGCTTCTGCTTTAGTTTTAATTTGTTTTTATTAAATATTGACTAGATACCAAAGAATATTTAGAAAATGCATGTGAATTATGAATAAAAGTGGTATAAATACTTGTGCACCCACTACCCAGTTTAAGCAAAAAGATGTTCCCCTCCTTTTATGGAGGGCCCCCCCATGTCCCTCTCTGATCCCATTCCAGCTCCTCCCTACTGAGAATTAAGCACAATCTTCTGAATGCATCATTCCCTTGCTCTCCTTTAAAGTTTTTCCACATACCTTTCATACACCTAAAATAATTTTGTTTAGTTTTACATGGTTTTTGAATGTTACATAAATAGAATCATGTGGTATGTGTTTTTCTATATGTTGCTTTTTCCTTACATATGTTCTTCCTGAGAGTCATCAATTTTGTCACTTAACAGCTATAATTCTTCATTATTCACAATTCTCTAGTATCTCACTGTGTGAATATACCATTATTTATTTATTCATTTTACTGTTGTTGGGCTTCTGAACTGCCTCAACTCTCTGCCCTAAACATTCTTGGCCACATCTCCTAAAGCGTGTGCAAGAGTCACTCAGGTCTCTTCCAAACCCTCTCCTGTGGGTGTGCCCTCAGAATCCACCTCATTCCACATCCTCCCCAACAGTAAAAATTGCAAGCTGCTGTGAAATGCTATCCCCTTCTGGTTTAATTTACACTAATGAGACTGAGCACGTTTTCATGTTTGCCATTTATTTTTCTTCTTATGTGAAATGTTTATGCATTTCTTTTACCCATTTTTCTATTGGTTTGTCTTTTTGTTGTTATTGAGTTGAGTTATAATCCTTTGTTGGTTTTGTATATTGCAAATATTTTCCTTCTCCATTGTGGATTGTGTTTCTCAATGTTTTAAAGCATCTGCTGATGAACAGATAGTCTTAATTTTAATTTAGTGAAATTCATCTAGCATTTACTTTAAGGTTTGTGCTTTTTGTGCCCTGTGTAAGAAACTTTTCACTACCCTAAGATTATAAATATATTTCTCCTGCGTTGTCTTGTAAAAGTTTTATAGTTTTTCTTTCACATAAGTCTTTAAACTTTCATATGGTTTCCAATTGCTTCAACACCATTTTTTAGAAGTCCTTATTTTCCCACGTAGCTATTGTGCTAGCTTTGACCAAAACCATGTTTTCATATACATGTGCATCTGTTTGGGGACATTGCAATCAATTCTATAGGTCTTTTCTGTATCACTGTACCAGTACCACACTGTCTGATTTACTATGAGTGTTCTTTTATCTGAGACAAGTACTTCCACCTTGTACTTCTTCAGGGGCGTTTTGGCCCTTAAGAACTTTTTCATTTATATATTAATATATATAAATCAGCTCATCAAATTCCACCAGAGCACCTGTTGAGATTTTTATTGGGATTGCATTAACTTTATAGATCAATTAACAATGACACTATAGTGTCATTGATTCATCTATAGATCAATTGGCCTTTCAATATTGAGTCTTCCTATGTCATTTATTTAAATTTGGTATTAGGTCTAGTGGTAGTGTTTTATGATCTTTTCCATGAAGTTCTTGTTTATACTTTGTTAGATTTTTTCCCAAAGTAGTTTGCATTTTAAGGATATTTTAAATGGTATCTTTAAAAATTACTTTTGAATGAAATTTCCTACCCACAGTGTATAAAGATACAATTTTTTTTTTAGAACTACTGTATGATTCAGCAGTCCCACTAGTGGGTATATATCCAAAGAAAATCAGTACATCAAAGAGATATATTTACTCTCATGTTCATTGCAGCAGGATCCACACTATCCAAGATGTGGAATCACTTTAATGTCCATCAACAGATGAATGGATAAAATGGATAAAGAAAATGTGGTATATATACATAACGAAATACTATTCAGCCTTAAAAAAGAAGGAAATCCTGTCATTTGTGACAACATGGATGAACTTGAAGGACATTATGCTAAGTGAAATAAACCAGGCACAGAATGACAAATGATCTCATTTATATGTGGAATATGTGGAATCCAAAAAAGTTGGACTCATAGAAACAGAGAGAAGAAAGGTGGTTACCAGAGGCTGGGGGAGAGGGAGGAATGGGGAGATTATAGTCAGAGGATATGAAGCCTCAGCTAGGTGAAGAAATAGGTTCAAGAGATCCATTGTACATCAGGGTGCCTGTAGTTAATAACAATGTATTGTATTCTTGAAAATTGCTAAAAAGGTAGATTTTAAGCATCCTCACCGTACACAAAAGAAGAATGTGAGGTAATGGATATGTTAATTAACTCTATTTAGCCATTCCAAAATGTATACATATTTCAAAAAAACATGTTGTACTTGATATATGATTTTGTCAATTAAAAAATAAATAAAAATTGATTTTTACATCTAGCTAAACCCTCTTGTAATTCTAATAATTTATGTATAGATTTTCTGTTTTATTTTTACTTATGCAACCATGTCTTCTGTGACTAATGATAGTTTTATTTATTTCCCAACCCTAATCCCTTCATTTGTTTTTTTTGCCTTACCAGACTGGCTTGGACTTCCGGTACAATATTGAATGTAAGTGGTGATGGCTAACATTTTCGTTTGATTCTTAATCTTAAAAAGAATGCATTCAATCTTTTTACCAATATGTGAGATGTTTGCCCATAGTTTTTCTATAGGTGTCTTTTCCTGAATTGAGGAAGTTCATTTTATTGCTATTCCTCTAGGAGATTTTATCACAAATGTATGCTGAATTTTGGTAAATTTTTTCCTGCCTCCATTGAGATCATGAGATGCTACTCCTCCTTTAATCTGCTAATATGGTGAATTAAATTATTTTATAATATCAAACCAACTCTGCAATGCTGGAATACCCTCTAATTAGTCATGATGTATTATCTTTTCATGATTGTCTCAATCTGTCTGTTAATATATTATTTTTAGGATTTCTGCACCTATGTTCATAAATAAGATTGGCCTGTAGTTTTCCTTTTTTGTGCAGTCCTAGACTGTGTTTCATATCAAAATAATGCTAGCCTTGTAAAAAAAAATTGAACACATTCCTTCTTTTTCAGTATTGTACAATAATTTTGAAATACTGGAGTTATTCATTTCTTGAATGCTAGTAGAACTCATAGGTAAGAACTCTGTGGTTCTGATACTTTCATTGAGGAAAAAATTTTAACTGTTCTTTTAATTTCTTTTGTAGTTATATGACTATTAAGGGCTACTAAGTTTCTTTAAGTCACTTTTGTTAGATATATTTTTTCCTAGAAATTTGTTTTTCTCTCATCAAAGCTTTCAAATTTATCAATTTGAAATTACTCACATTATTATATTGTTTTCTAAATGTCTGTAACTTCTATAATTGTCTCACTTTTTATTCCTAATGTTATTTACTGTGTCTTCACACTTTTTTCATTATCAATTTTGACAGAGTTTTTTTTTAATTTTATTAGTCATTCCAAGTGAAACTTTTGGCTTTGTCAATCTACTCTATTATGTATTTGTTTTCTATTACATTCACCTACTCTATTATCTTTATTATTTCCCTTTTTTCTAGTACATTCTTTGTGTTTGTTATTCTTTTTCTTAAGTTAGCAGCCTAGCTCATTAATCTTGAGACTTTCTTCTTTTACAATATAAATATTTAAGTATGACTTTACCTAAATCCCCCCAATTTTAATATGCAGTAGTTTATTATTGTTCAGTTTGAGATATTTTCTATTTTATGTTTATGATTATTTAACTTGTGAATTATTTAGAAATGTGTTTCTAAATTTACAAAACTACAGGATTTCTTTTTTAGTTGTAGCTGTAAGGAATTCAGGGCACTTAGCCAATGGAGATGGTTCTTCGCCTGACACCGCTCTCCCCCACTGCAATCACACATTCTTTACGATTACATTTCACCTGATTCCCAACTATACTCCAGCAACCTCATCCCTGTGGAAATGAAGCATTGCTTTAAACACTGCATTCCTTCACTGGGTCAAACAACTTTCAAAGAGTCATGTGACCTCTTTCTGCTGTTTCATCCCATCCCACAGCCCAGCAGCTACCAGCAATATGCTCCAACCTTCCACTAAACTAACCATTTCAAAACATGGGACCACCTCACACCAAAAATTTTGAGCCTTGCTACTGTTTAACAAATATCATAGTCTTGCTTCACTTACCAGATTATTCCCCTTGGGCGAGGGACCACCTAGGATGTTATCTAGGTTCTCCAAAGATAGCTAAACATGTATGACAAGAAACAGCTGTACAGATTGTCCTATTTTCTGGCTTCTGATTGTTTCTCTTTTATTCTCACTTTCCATGCCTCCTATAGTGCTGTATTTGGGTCCCAAAGTATCTCGAAAGACAAGCCCACACAGGTTGGGACAGGCTTTACTTCTATCATAAACTGGAAACATAAAGAAAATCTACACTGAAGGAAAATTTTTTTCAAGTTGAATTTCTATTTCAAAAATTTTTTAAAATTGACATTAAAATTGTATGTATTTATCATGTACAACATAATATTTTGAAGTATGTATACATTATGGAATGGTTAAATCTAGCTAATTAACAAATGCATTACCTCATATAGTTATTTTTGTGGTAAGAACACTTACTATCCACTCTTGAAAATTTTAAGCAATTTTCAAGAATAAATTGTCATTAACTATAGTCACCATACAGTACACTAGATCTCTTTAACTAACTCCTCCTATCTAACTGTAATTATGCATCCTTGGAACAACACCTCCCAACCCTCCTTTCCCCCCTCAAGTTGAACTTCTGCCAAGCAATTGGAGGAACGCAAGGTTTTGCAGTAAAATTTGACAGAGTAAGTTGTGGAAGTGGCTAAGTTGAAGGCTATGGGTTGAGTATCCTCTATCCAAAATGCTTGGAAACATAAGTATATCAGATTTTAAATTTTTCTAGATTTTGGAATATCTGCATATATACAATGAGATATCTTGGGCATGGAACCCATATCTAAATATGAAACTCATTTATGTTTCATATATACCTATA
Source organism: Daubentonia madagascariensis (assembly GCA_023783475.1). Taxonomy (NCBI): domain Eukaryota; kingdom Metazoa; phylum Chordata; class Mammalia; order Primates; family Daubentoniidae; genus Daubentonia; species Daubentonia madagascariensis. The sequence continues at coordinate 25,223,667 of JAKFHU010002080.1, read as the reverse complement.
CACATAGCCTGAAGGTGACTTTATACAATATTTTCAACAATTTTGTGCATGAAACAAAGTTTTGACTGTGTTTTGACTGCAATGCATCACACGAGGCCAGATGTGAAATTTTCGACTGTGGCATCATGTTGGTGCACAAAAAGTTTTATATTTTGGAGCATTTCAGATTTTGGATTTTCAGATTGGGGATGCTCAACCTGAATTATGAGTAGTAAATGATACAGTTTAATGCTCACAGAGCTGTGCAAAGGATGCTCTGTTCTTTTCATTAAAATAAAAATTGTATATACTTAAGGTGTACAACATGTTTTTATAGTAAAATGATTACTACATTTGATGCGATGAATTATCATATCCATCATCTCACATAGTTACCCCTTTTGATTTTTGCTTTGTTTTGTGGAAAGAGCACCTGAAATCTACTCTTTTGGCAAATTTCCAATATACAATAAAATATTACTAACTATAGTCATCATGCTATACATTGTACCTCTAGACTTATTTTTCCTACATAACTGCAACTTTGTACCATTTGATCATCTTCCCATTTCCTCCACCCTTCAGCCCCTGGTAACCACCATTTACTCTCTTCTTCTATGAGTTGTACTTTTTTATTTTTATTTTTTTTTAATTTCAGAGTATTACAGGGGTGCAGACATTTAGGTCACATGTATGGCCTTTGCTCTGCCCGAGTCAGAGCTACAAGCATGTCCATCCCCAAGATAGTGTGCAGTGCACCCCTTAGGTGTGAATTTACCCATCCCCTCCTCTCCTCTCCCACCTGCCAAACACCCAATGAATGTTACTTCCATATGTGCACATAAGTGTCGGTCAATTAGTATCAATTTGATGGTGAGTACATGTGGTGCTTGCTTTTCCATTCTTGAGATACTTCACTTAGAACAATGGGCTCCAGTTCCATCCAGGATAATAGGAGAGCTGTTAGTTCACCAGTGTTTTTTGTGGCTGAGTAGTATTCCATGGCATACATATACCACATTTTCTTAATCCACTCATGTATTGATGGGCACTTGGGTTGTTTCCACATCTTTGCAATTGTGAATTGTGCTGCCATAAACATTCGGGTGCAGATGTCTTTATTACAGAATGTCTTTTTTTTCCTTTGGGTAAATCCCCAGTAGTGAGATTACTGGATCAAACGGTAGTTCTACTTTTAGTTCTTTGAGGTATCTCCATATTACTTTCCATAGAGGTTGTACTAGTTTGCAGTCCCACCAGCACTGTATAAGTGCTCCTATCTCTCCACATCCATGCCAACGTTTCTTGTTTTGGGACTTTTTGATATAAGCCATTCTCACTGCAGTGAAATGGTATCTCATTGTGGTTTTGATTTGCATTTCCCTGATGATTAGAGATATTGAGCATTTTTTCATGTGTTTATTAGCCATTAATCTATCTTATTTGAAAAGTTTCTGTTCATGCCCCTTTGCCCATTTCTTAATAGGTTTGTTTGATTTTTTCTTACTGAGTTTCCTGAGTTCTATATAGATTCTAGTTATTAGTCCTTTGTCAGATGTATAATATGCAAATATTTTCTCCCATTCTGTAGGTTATCTATTTGCTCTAGTAATAGTTTCTTTGGCTATACAGACGCTTCTTAATTTGATCAGGTCCCATTCGTTTACTTTGTTGTTGCTGTGCTTACTTTTGGGGTCTTCTTCATAAATTCTTTGCCTAGGCCAATGTCTGTAAGAGTTTTACCAACACTTTCTTCTAGAATTTTTATGGTTTCATGCATTAGGTTAAAGTCTGTTATCCATCATGAATTGATTTTTGTGAGAGATGAGAGGTGAGGATCCTGTTTCAGTCTTCTACATGTGGCTGTCCAATTCTCCCAGCACCATTTATTGAATAGGGATTCTTTTCACCAGTGTGTGTTTTTGTCTACTTTGTCAAAAATCAGATGGCTGTATGAGGATGGTTTTATGTCTGGGTTACCAGTCCTGTTCCAATGGTCTATGTCTCTGCTCTTGTACCAGTACCATGCTGTTTTGGTTATTATAGCCTTGTAATATAGCTTGAAGTCTGGTAGATTGATGCCTCCCAATTTGTTCTTTTTGCTTAAGGTTGCTTTGGCTATATGAGGTCTTCTCTAGTTCCATACAAAGTGGAGAATTATTTTTTCTACATCTGTGAAAAATGCTGTCGATATTTTGATAGGGATTGCATTGAATCTGTAGATGACTTTGGGTAGTATAGACTTTTTTTTTTTTTTTTTAGACGGGGTCTCGCTGTTGCTCAGGCTGGTCTTGAACTCTTGAGCTTAAGCGATCCTCCCACCTCGGCCTCCCAGAGTGCTAGGATTACAGGCGTGAGCCACCGCGCCCGGCCAGTATAGACATTTTAATAACGTTGATTCTGCCGATCCATGAGCATGGTATAGTTTTCCAACTGTTTGAATCCTCTGCTATTTCCTTCTTCAGTGTTTCATAGTTTTCCCTGTAGAGATCCTTCCCCTCCTCAAATATATTCCTAGCTATTTTATTTTCTTTGTTGCTATTGTGAAAGGTATTGAGTCTTTGATTTGGTTCTGTTTGACAGTTGTTAGTGTATATGAATGCTACTGATTTGTGTACATTGATTTTGTAAACTGAGACTTTGCCGAACTTATTTATCAATTCCAGTAATCTCATGGCAGAGTCTTTGGGGTTTTCTAAATATAAGATCATATCATCTGCAAAGAGTGATAGTTTGACCTCTTCCGGTCCCATTTGGATGTCCTTGGTTTCCTTCTCTTGTCTGATTGCTCTGGCTAGGACTTCCAGCACTATGTTTAATAGAAGTGGTGATAGAGGGCATTCTTGTCTGGTGCCAGTTCTAAACAGGAATGTTTTCAATTTTTCCCCATTCAGTATGATGTTGGCTGTGGATTTGTCATATATGGCTTTTATCATTTTGAGATAAGTCCCTTCTATACCTATTTTGTTAAGCGTTCTTATCATAAAAAGGTGCTGAATTTTGTCAAGTGCTTTTTCAACATCTATTGAGAGGATCATATGGTCTTTGTTTTTATGTTTATTTATGTGATGGATTATGTTTATAGATTTGTGCATGCTGAACCACCCCTGCATCTCAGGGATGAAGCCCACTTCATTGTGATGGATTATTGTTTTGATGAGCTGCTGAATTCAATTTGCTAGTATTTTATTGAGAATTTTTGCATCCGTATTAATAAGGGATATTGATCTGTAGTTTTCTTTTCTTGTTGGGTCCTTACTTGGCTTTGGTATCAGGGTGATGTTGACTTTGTAAAACACACTGGGGAGGATTCCTTCCTTCTCAATGTTGTGGAATAATTTCTGCAGGATAGGCACCAGATCTTCTTTGTAGTTCTGATAGAATTGTCGTGTGAAACCATCTGGTCCAGGACTTTTTTTTTTTTTAAGGAAGATTTTTTATTACTGCTTCAATTTCAATACTTGATAATTTTCTGTTCAGGAAATCTCATCTTCTGGATTGAGCCTAGAGAGGATGTGTGTTTCTCAGAATTTGTCCATTTCCTCCATGTTTTCAAGTTTCTGTGCATAGAGATTTTTATAGTATTCAGAGATGATATTTTGTATTTCTGTGGTATCACTTGTAATTTCTCCTTTATCATTTTTAATGGAGCTTATTAGAGTCCTTTCTTTTCTGCTTCTGGTTAATCTAGCAAAAGGTGTGTCAGTTTTGTTTATCCTTTCAAAGAACAACTTTTTGTTTTATTAATCTTCTGTATAGATCTTTTGTTATCAATTTCATTTAGTTCTGCTCTGATCTTGGTTATTTCTTTTATTCTGCTGGGTTTGGGATTGGTTTGCTCATCCTTTGCCAGGTTTTTGAGATGATTCATTAGATTGTTGATTTGTGATCTTTCCGTCTTTTGGATGTAGGTATTTATGGCTATGACTTTCCTCTCAGGACTGCTTTAGCTGTATCCCACAGATTTTGGTAACTTGTGTCCCCATTATCATGTAGTTCAAAGAATCTTTTGAATTTCTTCTTAATTTCCTCCTTGACCTGAAAATCATTCAGCAGTATGTTGTTTAGTCTCTATGACTTTGTGTAGAGATGAGTGTTTCTATTGGAGTTGATTTCTAATTTTATTCCACTATGGTCTGTGAAGATGCATGGTATAATTTCTATTTTTTTTTAATTTGTTGTGACATGTTTTGTGGCCTAGGATGTGATCAGTCTTACAGGATGTCCCATGTACTGATGAAAGTATATTTGGTGGTTTTGGGGAAGAATATTCTGTAAATGTCCATTAGGCCCATGTGTTCTAGAGTTCTATTTAAGTCCCTTGTTTCTTTATTTATTTTCTTATTGGAGGATCTGTCCAGTTCCATCAGTGGGGTGTTGAAGTCCCCAGATATTACAGTGCTGCTATCTATTGTTTTTTTAGATTAAGTATGATTTGCTTTATGAATCTGAGTGCTCCTATGTTAGGTGCATAAATATTTAAGATTGTTATGTCTTCTTGTTGAATTGTTCCCTTTGCCACTATATAGTGACCATCTTCATCTTTCACTACTTTTGTTAATTTGAAGATTAAGTTATCTGATATGAGAACTGCTACTCCCACTTTCTTTTGGTTTCCATTAGCATGGAAAATTGTTTTCCATCCCTTCACCATGAGTCTGTATGCATCCTTGTGGGTTAGATGTGTTTCCTGAAGACAGCAGATACTTGGCTTGTGTGTATTTATCCATTCAGCCAGTCTGTATCTCTTCAGTGGGCAGTTCAAGCCATTCACGTTTATTGAGAGAATTGATAAGTGGGGTGGAGTTTTGTCCATTCTGTTAAGTTGAACTTTGTTGTTTTGTTTTATCTCTTGAGCCACTGTGGTAGCTGGTCTTCAATCTTTGGCTTTTGGGTAATTTTACATTGCTAAGTGTTTATTGTGATGCTCCATGAATAACTCAGTTCTGAGAGCTTCTGCAGGGCAGGTCTTATCTTGACAAGTTCCCTCAGTGTTTGCTTGTCTGGGAAAGACTTAATTTCCCCTATGTATATGAAACTTAGTTTTGCAGGATACAAAATTATAGGCTGGACATTACCCTGTTTGAGAAGACTGATGAAGTGGCCCCAATTCCTTCTGGCATGGAGGGTCTCAGTTGAGAAGTCTGCTGTTAGTCTGATGGGTTTTCCTTTGTGAGTTACCTGTTGCTTTCACCACATGACTCGTAAGAGTGCCTCTTTCATATTTATTTTGGTTAGTCTGATGACTGTGTGTTGTGGTGTTTTCCCCTTTGTGTTGAGTCTTCCAGGAGTCCTATGAGCTTCTTGTACCTGGATATCTAGATTTCTAGCAAGGCCAGGAAAATTTTCTTCAATTATTCACTCAGACAGATTATCCAATCCTCGTGTATTTTATTCTTCACCCTCAGGGTTGCCTGTGATTCTTATGTTCAGCCTTTTTACATAATCTGACATTTCTTGTATGCTTTGCTCATTCCTCTTGCTTCTCTGCTCTATCTCTGTGACTGACTTATTTAATTCAAAGTTGTTGTCTTCAAGCTCTGAGATTCCTTCTTCTGCCTGATCTAACCTGTTCTTGAGGCTTTCCACTGTGTTTTGTAATTCCTTGAAAGAATTTTTCATTTCCGGAAGTTCTGTTTGATTTTTCTTTAATACTTCAATTTCTTTAGTGAATTTTTCATTCATTTCCTGTATTGTTTTTGTGCTTTCTTTGTGTTTGGTTTCTATTTTGTCATATATTTCATTAAGTTTCCTTACAATCCATGCTCAAAATTTTTCATCTATCATTTCTATATTCTGCTTTTGGTTGGTATCCATTGCTAGGGAGCTGGTGTTCCCTTTTGAGGGTGACCTTTTGTTGTGATTCTTCATATTTCCAGAGTTCTTTTGCTGGTTCCTTCTCATCTGCAACAAGTGTTGCTTCTTACTTTTTGATTTCCTTTTGTTTAGATAATGACATGCCCTGTTTAATCTCTGAGCCCATAGGTGGTGTTCCTGGGTGAGAACCGACCACACCCTATATGATGAGTCAGTAGATGCAGTCAAAGGGCATGCAAATTGACCTCCCTGTCAGTAGGTGGTGTGTGCTAGAAGGAACAGGCTGCAATGTTGTTTTTGGGTCCTGTGATCAGCACTAGTTCCTCATAAGGGAGGAATCTGATGCCTCTTGTGGTGGGTGGGGCTCTGGGACTTCCAAGTGAGTCCTTTATTCACCACCACAACAGAGGTGGGTGGGGAAATGAGGCTGGGTAGGGTAAGGTTGGGTGAGCCTGCCCTCAGGCTCCTCAGATGCTGTTAAGGGATATGCAGGGGTTAAAGGTCAGTTCTCCATCTCTGGGCTTAGTTGCCCTGGAGGAGTTGAAGTGGCCCTGTTCAACCAGAGAGTCTGCTCTCTATCCCCAGAAAACTCTGCCAGGGGACTCTACCCTCAGGGGAATATTGGCAGCTCAAGAAACTCTTGGGTCAAGCTGACCTCCCTTTTAAAGTGAGTGGTGGTAGGGACAGCTGCTCTGATTCAGCCTGTGGCACCAGAGGCATTTGGTTGCTATGGGAACCAGTACTTATGCAAATTGAGTCTCCTAGGTTCATCAAACTCTAATCTGGTGTTTCTCCCTTGATTCAGCAAACTTCAATATGAGGGTTCTCGGGGGAGGGGCTGGTTCAGCAAACTCTGGTATGGTGGTTCTCTGAGGCAGGAAGAGCCCACTTACAGATCCCTACTCTCCTGTGCACCTCCACACCCTCCCAATGGACATGGACTCTTACTCGCCAACCCGACCCTGAATCTACGACCTCTCCCCCACATCTCCATACCCTGCTTTCTGCACCTCCTGCAGGCAGACTCGCCAAGTGCTGCTGTGCCGGCTGGAGGCAGAGATGTACCCCCTGTGCTGAAAGGGGGACACTCAGCACAGAGATCTCCAGTGGCTGCTATGATGTAGGGAGAGGGGGTCACAGTTTTTCTACACTGCTCTCAGGCTAGGGGGTGAAAACTGGTCTGCTCTCCTCCTCTCCACAGCTACTCTGTTAGCAGCAGGCTCCAGGTGTTGACTACCTGCCACTGGATACAAGCCCAGACCCTCGGCACAGGCTTGGCAGGGAGTGCGGTTTTAGTCACCCACAGCCGGCCCACTCACTCAGCTCCGATTCAGCAGGAGTGTGCTTACCTCTGTCCAAGGCAGTCTCAGTCACACAGCATGGGTTTGGCAGGAGAGAACTTCCTGCCGCCTGAGGCAACATGACCAGCCCTGTCACTCAGTGAGGGTTTGGTGAGGAGCACGCTCCCCACCACCCAAGGCAGGCTCACTCAGTGCAGGCACAGAGGGAGTGCACACCTGTCACCCGAAACAGGCTCAGTCACTCAGGCAATGCGATTTGGCTGTTGCTATGGGGTAGATGTGGCCATAGGGCCACCAGCAGCTTTAGCCAAAATTACTGTCTGGGGTGCCAGGATTGTAGAAGGTGCAGAGGATGGGTCATCCAGACACAGGGATGCCGATTCTCTGGTTCTTCATGGCACTCCCCCTGGTATGAGAGCCCTGTGTTCTGCTGCAGGCCAGAGGCAACCTGGTGGGGGTAGGGGAAAAAAATCCCTTACCCTTTCCCTGGTCTCTGGCACTCCCTTGATTTGGTTCCTGCTGACTTTTCTCCTCTATCCTTCTGTTTCTCAGCTGTTCAGTCCTGCTGGTGGTATCTTGGACTCCGCTGGTGTCAGACCCCATGGTCCACTCCCAATCAGCAATCCTCCTCCACTTCCCTCAGTCTGACCCTCAACTCCTCCATCGGGAAGGCCCAACAAGCCCTGATTGTAGTTGGCCATCTTGAGTCTCTACTTTTTTTAGATTCCACATATAAGTGAGATCATGCAATATTTGTCTTTCTGTGTCGAGCTCATTTTACTTAGCATAATGTTTTCCATGTTCACCCATGTTGTCACAAATGATAGCATCTCCTTCCTTTTTAAGGCTGAGTAATATTCTGTTGTATGTGTATATGTGTGTGTATGTGTGTATACACACACACACACATTTTCTTCATTCATTCATCCATCAATGGACTGTTAGATTGTTTCCATATCTTGGCTACTGTGAATAATGCTGCAATGAACATGGAAGTGCAGACATGTCTTTAAGGTACCAATTTCATTTTCCTTAGGTATAAACAAGAAAGGAGATATCTGGGTTATATGGCAATGCTATTTTTAATTTTTTAAGGAGGTTTCATACTGTTGACCATAATGGCTATACCAATTTATATACCCATCAGTATTGTATAAGAGTGCTCTTTTCTTCACACCCCTGCCAACACTTACCTCTTGTCTTTTTGATAACAGCCAACCTAACAGGGGTGAGGTGATATCTCATTGTGGTTTTGATTTGCATTTCCCTGATTATTAGTGACATTGAGCTTCCTTTCATATGCCTGTTGGCTATTTGTGTGTCTTCTTTGGGAAAATGTCTATTTGGGTTTTTGACCCATTTTTTATTGGGTCATTTGGGGTGATTTTGCTATTGAGTTGAGTTTCTTATATATTTTGGATATCAACTACTTATTAGAGGTATAGTTTATAAATATTTTTTCCATTCTGTAGGTTGTCTCTTCTCTGTGTTGATTGTTTCCTTTTCTGTACAGAAATTTTAAGTTTGATGGAATCCCATTTGTCTATTTTTATTTTTGTGGCCTCTACTTCTGGGGTCATATCCAAAAAATCATTGCCCAGATCAATGCCATGAAGATTTTTCCCTAAGTTTTACGATTTCATATCTTACATTTAAATCTGTACTCTGTTTTGAGTTGATTTTGGGGTCTAGGTATAAGATAAGAGTCCAATTTCATTCTCTTGCATGTATATATCCAGTTTTCCCAACATCATTTATTGAAGAGACTATCCTTTCCCCATTTGTGTTCATTTGGTGACCATATTGAAAATTAGTTGACTGTATATGAATGGATTTATTTCTTTACTCTCTATTCTGTTTCATAGGCCTATGTGTTTTTATGCCAATACCGTACTGCTTTCGTTACTATAGCTTTGTAATATAATTTGAAATCAGAAAGTATGATGCTTCCAACTTTGTTCTTCTTTCTTAAGATTACTTTGTGTATTCAGGGTCTGTTGTGTTTCCATACAAATTTTAGGATTGTTTCTTCTATTTCTGTGAAAAATGCCCTTCAAATTTTAATAAACATCACATTGAATCTGCATATTACTTTGGGTGGTATGGACATTTTGACAATATTAATTCTTTTCATCTGTGAACAGGAAATATTTTTCCACTTATTTATGTCTTCAATTTCTTTCATTAATGTTTTATAGTTTTCAGTGTACAGGTCTTTTACCTCCTTGGTTAAATTTATTTCTAAGTATTTTATTCTTTTTCATGCTAAATTGGATTATTTTCCTGACATCCTTTTCGGATATATCACTATTGATGTCAAGAAACACAACTGATTTTTGTATGTGGAATTTATATCCTACCATTTTACTGAATAAGGTTATTAGTTCTAACATTTTTTTCATGGAGTGTTTAGAGGAGATTTTTCAAATTATCTTTTTTGCTCACTTATATATGCACTCATTAAGTTATGATTAGTCAATTACATTATAGTTAGCAAATGAAATGAATATAAAATTCATCCTTTAAAACATGTTCTGCAACCCACTATGTGTTATATAATTAAATATTCCTTGTGTTTTCAGAAAGAATATGTATCCTACAGTTCCTGCCTGAAGCTTATCTATTATGTTGCCAAATGCTTTATATTAATATTGTGATTGATATTCTTGTCTACTTTTTCTATCAGTCATCAAAATATGTGCATTGAAGTCTACCATAGTGGTACTGTTTTGTTAATTTTATTTATATTTAGCTAGTTCTGGCTTTATATGGTTTTCAGGCTATATATTAAGTGCATAGAAGTTTAGATTATTATATTTTCTTGGTTAATTGATCTTTTTATTATTTTAAAATGGATTTTTCCCCCCAGTAATACATACATCAAAGTCTATTTTGACTGATAATATAACAATTTCAATTTCCTTTTGGTTAGTATTTTTCCAATATATAATTTGATATTCTTTGATTTTTTTTTATCTGTTCTGTATCCTAATGTTCCAGATGTGTCATTTGCAAATTATATGTAGCAGGATTTGGGTTTATTAATCTGATAATCTTTAACTTTTAACAGTAGTATTTAAGCCACTTAATTTTTTTCCATTTTTTATTTTTTAAAATTTTGGGGGCTATTTGATACATTATATTTGTACATATTTATGGAGTACATGTGAACTTTTGTTACATTCATAAAATGTGTAATGCCCAAGTCAGGGTATTTAGGGTATCCATCACCCAAGTATATATCATTTTTATGTGTTAGGTATATTTCAAGTCTTCTCTTCTAGCTATTTTGAAAAATACAACACATTGTTGTTAACTATAGTCACTCTTCTCTGCTATCAAACATTATAACTTGTTCCTTCTATCTAACTATTAATATATGTTTGTACCCATTAACCAACCTCTTTTCAGCCTCCCCCTAAAACATCCTTCCCGGTCTCTGGGTTCTATCACCATCTTTACTGCTTATTTTTTATCATTCCTCCTGCATATTTTTTGTTGCTCTTCTTTCTACTTTCAAATTAATTTTCTTTTATTTTTTTTCTTACTAGTTAGGAAGACATAGATATATATATATTTTTTTCTATTTCTATTTTGTGTGTGTGTGCTTACATAGAAACCCAGATACTTTATCAAACCTACTTATCAAAGCATAAAAGTTGACCTCTTTACCTTCGCCCAGACAATACAAGTATTTTAAAACACGTTAACCCCAGTTATCCAGTCCAGACTTATATTATTAATATCATTGTCTGTTTTAGCTCTATCTTGTTTTCTAAACCCCAAAGATATTATCATTGTTGTTTTTATTTTATACAGTATTTGCTTTGATTTTTAATACCTTTATCATTTCTTCTTACATCCCAGTTCCTCTGACTAGGATAATTTTCCTTTTGCTTGCAGTTACCCTCTATTGGTTACAAATGCTCCAATTTTTTTCTGTCTGAACTTGTCTCTATTGTTCCTTGTTATTGACAGATATTTTCATTGTATACCAAATTCAAGATGGGCATTGCAGTGTTTTCTCTTAGCTCATCCAAGATACAGCATTATTCTACTTCTACTTTCATTGTTATGAGAAAAGCCACTGTCAGTCTAATTGTCACTCAGTTGAAGGTAGTTTTTTCTTTTTTCTTTTTAATTATTATGGCTACATAATAGTTGTATATCTTTATAGGGTACATGTGATGTTTTGATACAGACATACAGTGTGAATTAATCAAATCAGGGTTATTGGGGTATCTATCACCTCAGGCATTTATTATTTTTTTTAGGAACATTCCAATTCCACTCTTTTAGTTACTGTTTTTGTCTCTGGCTGTTCTTACGACCTTTCCTCCAATTTTTTGATCTTCTGTAGTTTTACAGAGTATGTCCAGATATGGACTTATTTTGCTTGGTATTTTGGTGGGCTTCCCAGGTTTGTGGATTCACGTCTTCCATCTATTTTAGAAAACTCTTGATTATTAGCTCTTGGGATTTTTATCTGCCCTATATGACTTCCCTTTTTCTTCTACATGATTAAATATATTTAGACCTTTTCATTTTATATTTCATGAGTCTTAACTTCTGTTTCAAATTTACCATCTCCTTATCTTTCTGTACTCATTTTAATTTCTTCAGATGTGCCTTTTATTCTACTAATTCTCTTTTTATATATATCTAATCTGCTGTCAAAATTATCTACTGAATTTTTAATTTCAACTCATTTTTAGTTCTAGAAATTCTACTTGGATCATCTTAAAATAAGTTTAATCATTTTAGTATCTTGTTTTTCTATTTACTTTTTCCATTATTTCATTTATATATTTAAACATATTAAATATTCTAATTTATATATTATGTGTATGATGATGCCAACGTGCAAAGCCTTTGCAGATTTATTCTGCTTTCTGTTGTTTCTATTGATTTTCTCTCATGGCACCATGTCAGGCCTTTTATGATTTTTAACTAAGAGCTCACATTGCTTGGAACTTCATCTGTGGGGAATTTTTGAGGCCTGTGCTGGAGGTGGATTCTTCTAGAGATGATGTGCAATTTCTTCTGCCAGTACCTGGGGATATCAGCTCAGAATCCTATTAAACTAAGTTATTTATTGTTTTTCAGCCATGTAGGTAGTATGAATGAATTCTGGCTACAAACCTGTTCAGAGCTATCTTTCAACTTTGAATACTCAAGAAGATATTTTCCCTCCACTTCAGACCAAGGTTCAAATCCAGCAATCTTCCATGTGAACCCTGGGGGTGGGTGGGAGGAGCATGCTTACTTCACCCTTGCACTTAAGGTGTATGTTTTTGGGTTTTCAGCTTTTATTCAGAGGAAAGTCCTGTTCACTACTAGTAGTGGTCCTTAATCTTTGCCTCTTGTCATTTCTGCACCCTGTGAGACTGAAAACAAGATTCAATGCATTGGGTTTGGCAAGTGCCCTTAAAATAAAATGTTTTCAATATTCTACTTACCTTTCTAATTTCCTATTTTCACTTAGCTTTGGACATTTATTATTCTTTACTAGCTTGCCATCTTACTCATTTTAAAAGATTATTCTCTATATTTTTTAGGGATATTGTTTTTACATTTTTTTAAGTGGTAGTGTTGATCTAACATATCCAACCCACAATGCTGCTATATATATTTACATACACTCTCAAGTAAATACACTAAACCTGCTAAACATGCCATATGCAAAAGCTAAGTAACTAACCACCTATTTTCTAGACTGGAAGAGTGGCAGGTAGAAGGCAGGGTAACAAGGATAAGAATGAGAAAAAGAAAGTGAAACTACCCAATGCACAATAGATTTGCACTTTATTCAGGGTTAGGATTCTTCATTTACTCCATGAATCGCACAAATGTAAAATGTCATTGAACAGTGCTTGTTTAGTAAACTCTAATTTACTCCTGGGGACTCATTCATTCATTGATTGGAAATGAGAGCTGACTACACACACACACACACACACACACACACGCACGCTCAATTTGAAAAGTTTAAAAACACAAAAGCAACTTTACTGTGTTCCTTAAGATTTTAATATTTATGTTATAAAATTCACTGAGTCAATCAGTGAGTATGTTGTTTTTCCCATAGAAAGAGTTTTGTTCTATTATTCATACCTCAATTTAACACGAGAAAAGTAGCTTTGCTACTTTAGTTTGCTAATAATCATTGTTTGGCTTTCAACCACAATCAGTGCTAGGAAAGTGCCTTAGAGAACTATAAAAGCCCTGAAAACTCAAAGCAGAAATCTCAACCCCTTATAAGTGATGAAAATTTTTAGTAAAAAACAGCACTGTGTTTAAGTTAATCTCTTTTGTTTCCAGTGAATCACCAGAGTCAGGGGGGCATACATGATTCTTTGGAACATTACTAATGATTTTAGATCTGACTGGTAGGAAAGAGAAAATACAAATCCAATTTCAACCTGATTAATTCAGAGCTGACAAGTTTACAATTTGTAATATAGTTTTAAAAACTCTCATAACTCTTAGAAACAAAACAACTGGAATTCCAAAAAAAAAAAATTACTTTTCTATGCTTTCTGAGGAGAAAGAGACAAAGGAAAAGAAAATAAGAGGAATTCCTTTAAATTTGTAGGAGACCTACAACCCAGTTTGGTATGCAATCTATAACTGCAGTAGTTTACAATATAGATTCATTTTCAAAAAATAAAAAAATATTTTGAGGGCCTATAAGTTCCACCATTTCCAAAGATTTAAGTTATATCCAGCTTCCAAGGCACACGGCTCAGTGGAAAGACTGCAGACTGTGGAGATGAGGTATGAAGGTAATAATACGCACTGTCACTGTCATTGTACTGGTATGTACATTCTGGTCATAATGTTAGTTTTCAAGTAGTAGAACCTATGAGGAAACTGAGGCTTAGGGTGATATAATAGGTAAGTGGCAGAGCTGGGGCCTCAACACAGATTTCCTTAACTAAAAACTGGTATTTTTTTAAGCTTGTTTACAACTATCTCCCTAATGTACATCCAGAGAAATGATAAACATGAATTTTTAATAATTTAATCTGTTACTCAGGACTAAGAAAGAACAATTATATTCAGAAAGTTTTCATGAGAATACAAAGAAATCATAATGCTCTTCCACTTTTAGAATCCTAAAAGTGAAAAATTAGATTTTCATGATTTCTCACTTGAAACTCAGAGGCAGAATTTCCACTTTAATCCCCTGCTATACAGTTTTTTCACTGATAATGCCTTTCTTGTGCTCATTAATGCTTTGAATACTATTGAGAAAGAAAACAACCATGTATGAGAAATTGGATGATTTCTACCTCATCCTGAATTTAGGAAAGTTAAATACTTTTTTTTTTTTTTTGGGAGTATGTCAGCATCAAATTTGAAAGATATTAGAAAAGAAAACACACAGGGATGATTAAAGAAACAACTGATTTACTGGAAGTATCTAGAGATTCTTATTCAGATTTCTTACTTCATTTTTGATGATGGATGAGACTTGACAATCCTATCTAGGTGTTTTCTTGTATTGCTGATCAAAATTAGAAATCAGAGCAACAGGATAAGAGTTTATTGAAGCAGTAAAATCCTATTTAAAATATTTATTTCAGAGGTATTTATCACATTAGCATCTAGGTGCCCATACTGATGTCAGAATTTTTAAAAAGGTAAGTTTTTCTCTCCTTGGGAGTCATATGAGGCTAGAGAGAGCATTTTAAAAGAGCAGAAAAATATCTATATTTCAGCAGATACTACTGAGACCTTTTATAAGTGAATAAAAAAAGCATGAGGAAATATTCAAAGTTTTGATCTATGTACTATGTTTAGTCATTTCATTCAAGTAAGAAAAATCTATTAAGTGACAGGTGGTAATCATAAAAACACATACATAATTTCATTTAATTCTCACCATAGTCTCATGTGTTAGGTATTATAAAAAAGCATCTCAACAAAATTTAAAACATAAAGCATAAGTTAAGTGCATTACTCAAGTTCATAGCTAACAAGTGGAAGAATCCAAGCCCTTCCAAATATGAGTTTATATTCCATTCTCTCAATGAAGAACAACACTCGAGGGTCTTGATGAGTTTGCTTTTGGTTTCCCTATTTGTATCATTCAAACATGGCTTGCAAAACAAGAGGAAATATGACACAGTGGAGAAAAGTTGAACTGTTTCAAGACAGACCTACACTTTGCAAGCTGGTTTCAACAATTAACCTGTCTTAGCCATCGTTTCATTACCTACTTTTAAAAAAATAGTCACACATTTTATAAGGCTATTGTGTGCATTAAACCTACACAGTTATGGTTAAATTAACAGATACAATAGAAAGAAAGATTTTTTCATGGTTGGGAATTTCCATTAAGACTTCAGAAAAATCAATAGCAAGATTTTTATTTTTCTGCCTACCACTAAAAAGTGTGCCAACCTATTTTTTTGAAACAATATTGAATGTAAACTAACATTGGCTTTTGTAAAGATTTGAGGTGCGTCAGAACAGAAGAAAAAGGGTCAATCTCATAACAAGCCAACAGTGGCCAGGAGTTTTTGTTGTGGGATGTTTTAAATTACTGATTTGATTACTTTAATAGATAAAGGACTGGAGAGAGAGAAAAATGTCAGTCTGACAGAGTCCTCCCACTGCACCGCTCCCAGGGAAGGAGGTGAAAAACGCCAGCGGCTACCTGCGAGCACAGACCGCTTACTCCGAAAACAGCATTGTGAATCACAGAGAAACAACACGGAACACCCAGCCCGAGAAAACAGGTACAAAATGTTCACAAAGATCAGAGAGTGCACAGAGCACAATAGAGCCCAGAGCGCGGGAAGGACGCGCTCACCATGTCAGTGGGGCACGACCTGCCCCCCAAGCGGTTACGCACCTCCCCATCCACTCAGTCAGGGACAAGGCCAGAGGTGGGGCAAAGCGGTTGCTAGAGACAACAGACTCTGTGGAAGGAAGCAATTGCAAGAGCCAAAAAAACCTCACAGCTGCAATATACAGAGACCACTCGGGGCCTGGGACCAGGCAGGGACCAGGCGGAGATACAGCTTCCTGGGACAGTGCGCGGGAAACCCGCAGGCTGGCACTGTGCCACTACAAGTCAGCGGGACTGGGCCAAGGAGTTTAACGGAGAGCGGGACACGCCCTTAGAGGTTACTGGCAACTGCTGCCGTGGCCAGTGGAGAAAAGCTGCGCTCCCGGGCGCAATCGGAGCCTGGCTGTGTGCCAGGCTGGCAGCGGCAGCCATCTTTAAAGCCGCCTGCCAGGAGCTGTGAGCTGCGTCTCTAGCTCCGCCCCCCCCGCCCCCCCCCCCCCGGCCTGGGGCTCTTCCGTTGGGGCGAGACAGGCTTTGCCCTTGGTGGCCAGGGACAGCCACATCCGTGGGTTCCAGGCGGGATGAGATCCCAGAAATGTAGCAGCAGGACCTTTGTGTATTGGAAACAGTTTGAAGCTCATCCTGCTGGTCCTGCTACCCCAGCTCTGACCTCCGACAAGTCCACTACGTGCTGGTCCTAGTGCCCACTCTTCAGGTCTCAGCCCTCCTGTACCCCAGAGATCAGTCATTTTGAAGGTTGCTGGGTATAGTGACTCATTTGGTATAACTGCTGGTTCTCATGCCAACCAAATACCTCAAGAGCCACAGGATGAACCAGAGCAGCTCCCCATAACCCTGCCCACTTCATTAGGGAATTTCACACCATACAAGAGAACTTCCAGTGGCCACTATTCTCCCCCACTGTGGGAACATCCCCCTGGTGGAGACTGCTGGGGATAGAGATGGCCACCCACCTTGCCTTGGGGTCTAGTGGTGGAAAACGGGTGCACAATTGGAGATCTCCCTATCAGCCAGTATCACGTGGAGACACACATCAGAAGGGCAGACACACGTGGCTAGATAAGCAACCTCTGAGCTGTGTAGAATTTTCCCAATTCAGCTCTCACACTGCAGCCAAAAGAAATTGTGTTTCCACGTGCACCTCAGGAGGAGCAGGGTCAAAGTAACCCCTAGGAACTACAAGGCCCCTCCCAAAGCACGGGGCTTTCGCATACCCCAACTAGGGGATCAGAGTCTGCCACGGACATAACAGAATACCTAGCTAATAGGGAGCTGTGGATTCATATCCTCAAGTACAATTCACTAGCTTAGAGCTCAAGCTGGGAGGTCAATCTCACTACACCCCAGCAGGAAGAGGAGAAGACAACAGGCCAGAGATAACTCAAGATCCACCAAACTTGCTAAAATACACCTAAGGCAATACAGGCCACTACTTCTCTCCCTGGCTCTGCCAAGGAATGAAAATCGTGGGCTTGGAGACAGGGCCATAAACTAGCCCTAACACCCCCAGCTCTCGACCAAGAGGCCAGATGAGAAAAAAACCAGCAAAAGAACTGAGGGAACAAGAAAAATCAGAGTGAAAACTCACCCCCAAAAGAAACCATCAGTTCCTCAGCAATGGATACCAACTCAAATAAACTGGGTAGAATGACAGAAGAGGAATTTCATTTACAGATTATAAGAAAGCTCAATGAAATTCAAGAGAAAATTGAATCCCAGCACAGAGAAACCACAAGAAAAATGCAATAAATGAATGAAAAATTCTCCAAAGAAATAGAAATATTACAGAAAAATCAAATAGAAATTCTAGAAATGAAAGAAGCATTCAAGGATCTACAAAACACAGTGGAAAGCCTTAAGCTGGACCATGCAGAGGAAAGAATTTCAGAGCTAGAAGACAGCTCCTATGCGCTAAATAAATCAGTCAAAGAGAAAGAACACAAAAACAAAAGCCATGAACAAAGCATACCAGAAATGTGGCATTACATAAAGAGGCCAAACATAAGGATCATAGGCATCCCTGAGGGAGAGGAAGAAAATTCGCATGGGCGGGAAAATCTATTTGAAGGAATAATAGAGGAAAATTTCCATGGCTTAGCCAGAAATCTCGATATCCAAGTACAAGAAGCACATAGGACTCCTGGGAGACTCAAAGTGAAAAGGCATTCACCATGCCACATAATTATTAGACTGACCAAAGTAAACACAAAAGAGGCACTCCTCAGAGCTGTAAGACGAAAAGAGCAGGTAACCTATAAAGGGTAACCAATCAGATTAACTGCATATTTCTCAGCTGAAACCTTACATGCCAGAAGGGAATGGGGAGCCATCATCAGTCTCCTAAAACAAAACAAAGGCCAACCCAGAATTCTGTATCCTGCCAAACTAAGCTTCTATATGAGGGAGAAATAAAGACATTTCCAGACAAGCAATCGCTGATAGAATTTGCAAAATCTAGACCGCCCTTGCAAGAAGTGCTTAGACCTGCATTGTACACTAATCAGCATAACAGACACCCACCTATGTAAAACTATGCAAAAGCTAAAACCCCAGAAACCAGATTCCACAATGACGCAAGAGGTAAAACAAAAGACACCACCCAATAGAATAATCAGAAATTTACCCCAAATATCAATTCTCTCAATAAATGTAAATGGCTTGAATTGCCCATTGAAGAGACATAGGCTGGCTGAATGGATTAAAAAATACAAGCCAAGTATCTGTTGTCTTCAGGAAACACACCTTACATACAAAGACGCATTCAGACTCAAGGTGAAAGGATGGAATACAATTTTCCAGGCCAATGGAACCAAAAGAAATCCAGAGTAGCCATCCTTATTTCAGATGATATAAACTTTAAAGCAACAAAAGTAAAGAAGGACAAAAATGGACACTATATAGTGGTGAAGGGAAAAATCTTACAAGAGGATTTAACAATCTTAAACATTTATGGACCCAACACAGGAGCACCCAGGTATATAAAGCAAATACTGCTTGATCTAGACAACATAATAAATAGGAATGCCATAATAGCAGGGGACTTCAACACCCCACTGACGGAATTGGACAGATCCTCCAAACAAAAAATAAACAAAGAAACAAAGAACCTAAATAGGACTCTAGAACATTTGGGCCTAACAGATATCTACAGAACACTCCACCCAAATGACACTGAATATACATTCTTCTCATCAGCTCATGGAACTTTCTCTAAAATTGACCACATCCTAGGCCACAAAACAGATTAAACAAATTCAAAAAAACAAAAATCATACCATGTATCTTTTCAGACCACAGCAGAATAAAATTAGAAATCAATTCCAACAGAAACTCACATCTTCATCCAAAAACATGGAAACTAAACAATCTGTTGCTGAATGACTATTGGGTCAAGGAGATTCAAATGGAAATCAAAAGATTCTTTGAACCGAACGATAATAGGGACACAAGTTATTAAAATCTGTGGGATACAGCAAAAGCAGTCCTGAGAGGAAAACTTATCACCTTAAATGCCCACATCCAAAAGACGGAAAGGTCACAAATTGGTAAACTAATGAATCATCTTAAGAAAATGGAAAAGGAAGAGAAAAGCAATCTTACAGCCAGCAGAAGAAAAGAAATAACCAAGATCAGAGCAGAATTAAATGAAATGGAGAGCAAAAGAACAATTCAGAAAATTGATAAAACGAAAAGTTTGTTCTTTGAAAAGATAAACAAAATAGACAGGCCATTTGCCAGGTTGACCAGGAGCAGAAAGAAAAAGAGTCCAATAAGCTCAAATAGAAATGAAAAAGGAGAGGTCACCACTGACATCATAGAAATACAAAACATCATCTTCAAATACTACAAAAATCTCTATGCCCACAAACACAAAAACGTGGAGGAAATGGACAAATTCTTAGAAACATACTACCTCCCCTCCCTAGGCTCAACCAGGAAGAAACAGAATTTCTAAACAGACCAATATCAAGCACGAAAATTGAAGCAGTAATAAAAAATCTTCCAAGAAAAAAAAGTCCTGGACCAGATGGGTTCACACCTGAATTCTACCAAGCCTACAAAGAAGAACTGGTGCCTATACTGCAGAAATTATTTGAAAATATCCAGAAGGATGGAATCCTCCCAAACTCATTCTACGAAGCCAATATCACCTTGATACCAAAGCCAAGAAAGGACACAACAAGAAAAAAAATTACAGACCAATATCCCTTAGAAATACAGATCAAAAATTCTCAATAAAATCCTTGCAAACTGAATTCCAATGTACATCAAAAAAATCACTCATCACAATCAGGTGGGCTTCATTCCCGAGATGCAGGGATGGTTCAACACACACAAATCTATAAATGTAATTCACCATATAAATAAAAGCAAGAACAAAGATTATATGATCCTTTCAATAGATGCAGAAAAGGCTTTTGACAAAATCCAGCACCCTTTTATGATAAGAACTCTTAACAATATAGGTTTAGATGGCTCATAACTCGAAACTATTAAAGCAATACATGATAAACCCACAGCCAATATCATACTGAATGGGGAAAAATTGAAAGCATTCCCCCTTAAAACAGGAACTAGACAAGGGTGCTCACTATCTCCACTTCTTCTCAACATAGTGCTGGAAGTCCTGGCCAGAGCAATTAGACAAGACAGAGGAATCAGTGGTGTCCAGATGGGGGCACAAGAGGTCAAACTTTCACTATTCGCAGACGATATGATATTATACATAGAAAACCCCAAAGATTCAACCAACAGATTACTGGAATTGATAAATGAATTCAGCAAAGTCTCAGGATACAAAATTAATACACACAAATCCATAGCCTTCATATATGCTAATAACAATCAAGCCGAGAAACAAATTAAAGATGCAATACTTTTCACAATAGCAACAAAGAAAATTAAATATTTAGGAACATATCTAACTAAGGAGGTCAAAGAACTATATAGAGAGAATTACAAAACACTGAGAAAAGAAATTGCAGAGGATGTAAATAGATGGAAAACCCTACCATGCTCTTGGATAGGCAGAGTCAACATAGTAAAAATGGCTTTGCTACCTAAATTGATTTACAGAATCATTGCAGTCCCTATCAAAATACCAACATCATTTTTTGCTGATCTAGAAAAAATAATTCTACGCTTCGTGTGGAACCAGAAAAGACCACGTCTAGCCAAAGCAATCTTAAGCAAAAAGAACAAATTGGGAGGCATCTATCTGCCCAGACATTAAAATGATTGGATGATATTGTGAATAACTTAATGCCAATATATTTAAATTTTTTGATGAATTGGCTAACTTAGAAAAACACAGCTTACCAAAATTGATTATAAGAAGAAATTTTTAAAAAGTGAATAGTCCTTTATCTATTTTTTTTCATTTCAGAATATGATGGGGGTACAACACTTTGGCTATATATATTGCCCATGCACTGCCCGTGTCAGAGCTACAATCGTGGTCATCCCCCAAACTGTGCTCCCCGCATCCATTCAGTGAGAGTTTTTCCCATCCCCTCCACCCCGCTCCTGCCTGCCTGCCTGCTGATGAATATTATTGCCCTGTGTGATGTAGGTGTTGATCAGTTAGTACCAATTTGATGGTGAGTACCAGTGGTGCTTGTTTGTCCATTCTTGTGACAGTTTGCTTCTAAGAATGGGCTCAAGCTCCAACCAGGATAATACCAGATGTGTTAATTCACGATTGTTTTTTATTGCTGAGTAATACTCCATGGTATACATATACCACATTTTATTAATCCACTCGTGTATTGACGGGCACCTGGGTTGTTTCCACATCTTTGCAATTGTGAATTGTGCTGCTATAAACATTCGTGAGCAGATGTCTTTATTATAAAGTATCTTTTTTTCCTTTGGGTAAATACCCAGTAGTAGGATTCCTGGGTCAAATGGTAATTCTACTTTTAATTCTTTGAGGTATCTCCATATTACTTTCCATAGAGTTAGTACTAATTTGCAGTCCCACCAGCAGTGTGTGAGTGTTCCTGTCTGTCTGCATCCCCACCAACATTTGTTGTTTTGGGACTTTTTGATATGAGCCAATCTCACTGGAGTTAAGTGATATCTCATTGTGGTTTTGATTTGCATTTCCCTGATGATTAGAGAAGTTGAGCACTTTTTTATATGTTTGCTGGCCATTATTCTGTCTTCTTTTGAGAAGTTTCTGTTCATGTCCTTTGCCCATTTTTTAATAGGGTTGTTTTATTTTTTCTTGTTGATTTTCCTAAGTTCTGTATAGATTCTGGTTATCAGCCCTTTATCAGATGTGTAGCATGCAAATATTTTCTCCCATTCTGTAGGTTGTCTTCTCACTCTAGTGATAGTTTCCTTGGCTGTGCAGAAGCTTTTTAATTTGATCAGGTCCCATGTATTTATTTTGGTTGCTGCTGTGATTGCTTTGGGGGTCTTCTTCATAAATTCTTTGCCTAGGCCAATGTCCATAAGAGTTTTTCCAACATTTTCTTTGAGAATTCTTATGGTTTCATGTCTTAGGTTTAGATTTGTTATCCATTGTGAGTTGATTTTTGTGAGAGGTGAGAGGTGTGGGTCCAGTTTCAGTCTTCTACACATGGCCATCCAGTTTTCCCAGCACCATTTATTGAACAGGGAATCTTTTCCCCAGTGTACATTTTTCTGGAATTTGTCAAATTTCAGGTGACTCTATGAGGTTGGTTTTATATTTGAGTTCTCAGTCCTGTTGATATGTGTTTTTTTGAATTTCTGATGTTGGTTGTTTTGCACATTCTTTATTTTTTCTGATCAGTCTGACCAAGAGTTTCTTGATTATTGTTGATGTTCTCTATTGTTTGTATGTTTTCTATTTCCATGACATCTGCTCCTAAATATGATGTTTTTCTATTCTCTTTGGGTTAAATTTGATACTCTTTCCCAATTCTTGTCATAGATGTTATTGGTTTTTTTCAGTTTTTTTTAACTTCTAATATATGCAATTAATGCTATAAATTTTCCTTTAAGTACAGCTCTGCTGATATCTCACAATTTTTAATATGTACTATTTTTATTATCATTTAGTTCAAAGTATTTTCTAATTTCTATTTTGCTTTTTTCTTTGACCCATAGGTTAGTTAGGCATGTATCTCTTTATTTCAAAGCATATGGTGATATTCTAGTTTTCTTTTTGCTATTAATTTCTGACATAGTTGCACTGTGGTAAAACATTGTACTCTATATGCCTTCAAACCTTTCAGCTACATTGAGGGTTGCTTTATGGCCCAATGTATGATCAATTTTTGCAAATGTTCCATGACTACTTGAAAAAGATGTACATTCTGCAATTTGGGAGAAGCATTGTCATAAATACATTTACTGGATCAAGACTGCTAATGGTGGTGGTCAACTCTTCTCTACCTAGTCACTATGCTCCTAGCTTGTGAAGCTATCAAAGGCTCCACTCTCGGCCACCCAAACTGAGTTAGTAAGTATCCCCCACCAAGGAGGGTAAGGGTGAGGGGAGCAACTTTAGACCTAAGGCTCACTGCCCAGAGCCTCTATCCTCCTCCATCCTGGTCCCATAATTCTCTACTCTTTTGTCAACACCCTGATGCCTTCTAACACATTTTTTGTGCATCTAGCTTTTCTAGCTAAAGCCAGTGGAATATTTTATTTGAAATACCAGTCTGCCCTAACCAAGAACACAGCCTATATGTTCTCTATCTTCCCCGGTGAACAATAACTATGTCACTATTGTATCTCCAGTGCTCAGAAGAATACAGAGAGTAAGTGCACGATAAATATTTGTTGAATGAGTGATTAAATATAAACTTCCACTCCAACATTATAAATAATTCTTCTCAGCTAAGCAACTTTCCAAACACACTTTCATAAAAGAAAGCTTTTTAGAGGCCCAACTTTTTGTCTGGCTACTATAGATCTTTCAGTTCTACATCTTGAATAATTGGATAGTTACCCTTTCTAATCATGTCTATGAAAGTCCCAGGAGTACTTAATTCATTGACCATTATAAAATGCTTTATCATCTTCAAATTTAAGGTTAGAAAGTGCCAAATTATATGCTTAATTAAATTAGCTTTAATTCCATATGGGCTTAAGATTAATGTTGCAGCACAAAAAGGAGAGTCATTAGGGACTCTCCATGTGAGAAAAACATTAACTATTATGTTGGGGTTGACAAGTCTTTCATCTGATAAATTCTAGGAAGGTGAAGACAGTTGAAATGTCCATTTATTCCTAGCTATTTTAAAGGAATTTAAAATAACTTTACCAAGCAAGATAACTCTTACCTTCATTTAAAACACAGTTCAAGTATTATGATACCAATTTATGTATGAGAGGACAAAGAGAGACAGCATAAATTAATCCAAGTCAAAGTAGTTAGTAGCTAATTTTCAAATCCATGTGCCCGTCTCTTGACTAAGTTCTGTGCCATTATATTATATAAATGGTGGAGTTTAAAATTGTTAAGGAGGCATTTGAAAAGACTAATGAAAATTAAATAAGATTCTACCTTCTGGGAAACAAGTGAAATAAACATTGGTAGGTAAGTAGGAATCAACCTCCTGGGAAATCTGTTAGAAATTAATCATCTCAAAGATTTTCCATCACTTTTTCAAACCTCGTTCTTCAAGTGCATTCTCTCTATTCCTCTCTAGAAGTTAGAACTACAGAGTAAAGGGTGAGGGGTATCCACTCTGCCCCTTGTGGACAGCCCTACTGCTAACTAGCCAACATGTACACCATGGAATCCTCCCTCTCTGCTGGTGACTACTGGCTTTAGGAATCCTTAAACTTGTATATCTATAGTTGGGTATTTAAAGGCATTTCACGTGTCTAATAAATTACAAACTTCTCTGGCTTTAATTAGATTAGAAGAGGGTAATGGTACAGCAACCCTAGATGAAGAGCTAAAAGAGAGGAAGTAGCCAGCCAAAAAGTATAGCTTTCAAGAAGCCTAGATCCCCCAAGATAGATGTCATGCAGGCTGCCCATCTCAGAATGCTAACTTAAAAAGGTTTATATATCTAATTCATCCTGAACCTCCTGGACCTAACCTGATCCCTGGCACACAGTAGTAGTAGTGCATAGTAGTAGTATCATAGTTGAAGTGAAAACAAGTTTGTTGTTTTTAATACAAAACAGAATTTGTTAAAAGTATATTGGTACCCTACTGACAACCAAAGAAGACCAATGTGCTTTATTATTACTACAATAGTCCCCCCTCACCTGCAGTTTCACTTTCCAAGATTTCAGTTACCAGAGCTCAACCATGGTACAAAAATATTAAATGGAAAATTCTTGAAATAAACAATTTATAAGTTTTAAGTTGCTGGCTCTTCTGAGTAGTGTGGTGAAATTTCACACCATCCTGCTCAGGAGTAGTGAATCATTGCTTTGTCCAGCATATCTACAGTGTATACAATACCTGTTAGTCAGTCACTTGGTAGCCACCTCGATTATCAGGTTGACTGTTGTGGTATTGCAATGCTTGTGTTCAAGTTACCCTTATTTTACTTAATAATGGCCCCAAAGCACAAAAGTAGTGATGCTGGCATATTGTTGTAATTGTTCTATTTTATTATTAGTTGTTAATCTCTTGAGTCTAATTTATAAATTAAACTTTATCATAGGTATGTACGTGCAGGAAAAAACAGTGTAGATACAGGGTTTGGTACTATCCATGGTTTCAAGCATCCCCTAGGGGGTCTTAGAACATATGTCCCATGGATCAGGAGGTACTACTATAGTCTAACACATACTATAGTCTCATACTGTATTACACCATTGTGGCATTTTATTTATTTATTTTTATTATTTCAAAAAATTTAGGGGTACAAGTGTTTTTTGTTACATAGATGAATTTTATCATGCTGGAGTCAGGGCTTTCAGTGTACCCGTCACCAAAATAGTGTACATTGTACCCAATAGGTAGATTTTTATCCCTCAACCCCACCCACCCTCCCACTTTCTTAGTTTTCAATGTCCATTAAGCAATTTTATGACCATACATATCCCTTGTTTAGCTCCCACGTATAAGTGGGAACATATGGTATTTATTTGTATGCTATTCCTGAGATACTTCACTTAGGATAATGGTCTCCAGTTCCATCCAAGCTGCAAAAGACATTATTTCATTCCTTTTATGGCTGAGTAGTACTTCATGGTATGTGTGTGTATGTGTGTGTGTACATATACACACACACACTACATTTTCTTTATCCACTCATCAGTTTATGGATGGACACTTAGGTTGATTCCATATCTTTGCAATTATGAATTGTGCTGCAATAAACATTCAGGTATAAAATGTCTGCTTGATATAATGACTTCTTTTCCTTTGGGTAGATTCCCAGTAGTGGGATTGCTGGATTGAGTAGTAGATCTACTTTTAGTTCTTTGAGGAATCTCCATATCATTTTCCATAGTGGTTGTACTAGATTACATTCCCACCAAAAGTGTATGAGCATTTCACTGCATCATACCAACATCTGCTGTTTTTTGACTTATCAGTGGTCATTCTGCCAGGGATAAGGTGTCATCTCATTATGGTTTTAATTTGCATTTCCATGATAATTAGTGATAATGAGAATTTTTTCATGTTTGTTGGCCATTTGTCTATCTCCTTTTGAAAAAATTCTGTTCATGTCTTTTGTCTGATTTTTGATGAGGTTATTTGGATTTTTCTTGATGCTTTGAATTCTTTCTAGATTCTAGATATTAGCCCTTTATTGGGTGTATACATTGTGAATATTTACTCCCATTCTGTAGGTTGTCTATTTACTCTGTTGATTACTTCCTTTGCTGTGCAGAAAATTTTTAGTTTAATTAAGTTGTATTTATTACCTTGTTGTTCTTGTATTGCTTTTGGGGTCTTAGTCACAAATTCTTTTCCTAGGCCAAAACAGAAGAGTTTTTCTGTTTTCTTCTAGACTTCTTATGGTTTCAGATCTTATATTTAAGTCATCAATCCATCTTCAGTTAACTTTTGTATATGGTAAATGATAAGGATCCAGTTTCATTATTCTGCATGTGGCTAACCAGTTTTCCCAGCACCATTTATTGAATAGTGCATCCTTTATCCCGGTGTATGTTTTTGTCTGCTTTGTTGAAGATCAGTTGGTCATAGCTACATGGCTTTATTTCTGGGTTCTTTACTCTGTTCCATTGGTCTATGTGTCTACATTTATACCAGTACTATGCTGTTTTGGTTACTATAGAATTGTATTAATAATATAATTTGAAGTCAAGTAATGTGATGGCTCGAATTTGTTCTTTTTGCTTAGGAAGATTCACCCAGTAGGAAAGGGGTGGATGTACTGTGAGCCTTTAACACTGCTGCTCTCCTGCATCTCCCCAGTCCTCTGTGGTTGTCATGAGCAGCTGGCTCGCTGCAGCAAGAGTGATCTACCTGCCCAGGTCCAGGAGCGGCAGCATTTGTCAGCCCACAGAGGCTTGTGTGCTGCCTTGCCCAGGTCTGCTGGCAGTGGCATTTGTCAGTGCACAGTGACTTGAGCGCTGCCCTGCCCAAGCCCCCTGGTGGTGGTAGGGGCATTAGGCACCCACCCATGGGACACATGAGCATGCCCAGACTTCCCTGCTCCCTCCCTGGCCTGGAAAGGATGAAGAGGAGGTGGCAGCAATGAATCTCACCCCCAGGTAGATGCAGCACTCTGGGGCTGGGACCTCAGAATGGTGCCAGGTGCAGCACCCAGGGTTTGTAAGCCAGCAGGATGCCACTGTGCCTTCTCTCTGGAGTAATTCTGCTGCATAGTCTCCAGTCAGCTCCCTATGTCAGTTGGCAGCCTGCTGTAGTGGTTGGGCCCTCCATAGCTCAGATTGCAATGTCCACACAGGAAGTGTGGAGCCCTAGGACTCTCTCCTCTGTCCCTTCTGTCCCTTCCCCACGTGCAAGTGTCTTCCCCATGCACCTCTGATCCTGCTGAATGGGTTTGCCCACTTCCCTCTTCACTTTGGGAGCCTCCTGTCACCTCTCTGTTGATTCCCAATGCTCTCTCTTAGACGATTGATTTGAAAGTAAATATCCACTCACCACTTTTGATCCTCTTCATGACGGCAGTGTTTGCAGGCTGCTTCTAGTCCACCATCTTGCCCCCTATTTCCTGGATGTGTCTCAGCATCCTCTCTACGGATCTCCCCATACCCATAGGTCACAGGGCAACAGAGGCTGTGGTAGAGCCACCGGGTGCCTCCTGAAGCCAGGGAGACTGAGCAGTGGAGAAGAGACCCTGAGCTAGGAAGGCCCATTGTGGCATTTTAAATAATTTAGGTTGTTTACTATATTCTAAAATACTACTATGTTATTATCATTGTGACCTCAAGAATTTCATGCATTTGATATTTTTAATTCATTGCAATTATCAATGTTTTTCCAATTTAAAATACTATCATATATTCTGTGATTATATGTGTTCTACATTATTTAAATAATTTTTATTGAAATATAACATTATACAGAACAGTGCACCAAAATGAACAGTTTGATTACTGTCCTCAAAACATAACCATGTAAACACAACAAGATCAAGAAATAGAGCATTACCAGCAACCCCAGGAGTCACCTCCAGTAACTATTCCTCCTTCTATATTGAATTCTTAATCACCATGTTGGTTTTGTCTGATTTTGAACTTCACATAAATGAATTCATGCAATGTTTTCTTTTGTGTCTGGCTTGATTCATTCAGCATTATGTTTGTGAGATCTATTCATGTCTTTAAATGTAGTAATAATCTCTTCATTTTCAGTGCTATATAAGATTCAATTGTCTGAATATTAAACAATTTATTTACTAATTAGTGGATATTTTGGTTTCTAGATTTTAGCTTTTATGAATTTTTATCTAGCTTCTACAATAGTCTTTTGGTACATATATACACACAATTATTTTGAGTCTGTAACTAGGAATGGAATTGCTGAGTCGAAGAGTGTGTATATGTTAAATTTCGGTAGATACTGCCAAACAGTATCTACCTATCTATTCCAAGGTGGAAATTTACAACTTACACTTCCACCAACAGGGTTAGAGAGTTCTGGTTGTTCTGCATACTTGCCAACATGTGACACTTGACACTTCTTTTCCATCTTCTTAATTTTAGCCATTCTGTTAGGTGTTCAGTGGGAATTCAGTAGAGTTTTAATTGGAATTTTTCCTGCTAACTAATGAGGCTTGGCACATTTTCCTATACCTTTTTTTCCATTTACATATTCTCTTTTGTGAAATTTTCTATTCAAGTGTATTCATTACAGGGAGAGTCTTTGGGTTGGCATTCACATGGGATACAACAGTCTCACACTCTGGGCCCAATCTGAGAGATCTGACATTTCTTCCCAAAACATCCTCATTCAAGTTCCTGACCATCTGATCAAACTAATTTCCACACTCTGAGTTGGGATAGATCCATGCCTCTAAGTATCTCTCTTCCCAGAAAATGTAGACTAAGTCTGAATTTCTACCTATTAGGATGCTTGCCTTCCTCTGCTGTGCTGCAGACCACACCTGAGGGGGACTGCAATGCTTTACCAGCATACCCTGGGCTAACTCACCTCAATCAACATGAGTATGCAGCCAAAGCTGTGGGTTAACAGGAGCAGGCACACTGTGAGTATGAGTCAACTGTATAAAATATCTTATTTGTGCCTTCAAGACCTTCTCAGACCTAAGGCCGTATTTCCACTAGCCAGCTGATAAGGGAGTTCAACTTTGGTATGTTCCAACTTTATAGCTTGGTATATCAATTAATGGGCCTTTTTGTTGCATAATCACTCAACAAACTATTCTAAGGCTTTTTGTCTTTCCCAGACCTAATAGCAAGGCAAGAGCTCTTCTCAAAAGAAAAAGAATTGTTTGCTGGAGAGGGTATAAGTTTGCTATAAAGTTCTAGAGATTACTGCTATTATTTTCTGATTGGAGCTTAGCAGAGCTCTGTGTAGAATTCTGATCTGCTTAGACACTTCAAACATCATTGAGTCATAAGGGACAACCAACCAGCCAAAAATCCAGAGAAATGATTCAGCAAAAGTACTACTGCCATCAGTCTGGACGATAAATTCAATATCTTGTACCTCTGACAAAACTGATGGAGGGCACTATTGCCCTGAAAACTATTGCCACTATTGTCCATAGTTAGTATTGCTACCATTGTCACCCACAATCAGAACGGATTCTGCACAAACCCTGCTTGTTTACATCACTAACTTTTGACCTAAAGTTCTGGGGCAGGTGTGTTGATTAACAAAGCCTAGATCATTTGTCCATTCCCTAATTCAAGGGAGACTGAGAAAGCAAATATCTAGATTTTTTTTTTTTTGGATGTTCATAGGAAGGAGATTTAAATTCTGGGCAGTCAAAATGATACAAAATGTCCATTTTGTTAGACATTCAATAAATTTTTGTTGAGCTAAATTAAACTGACCTAACTCCTCTCCTTTCATATCATGATAAATTATAAGGAAGTGTGAGCCAAGGTTTAACAGCTGTTCCCACAACACAAAGACACCTGGGAATATGACACTGAATTTACTCTTTACAACACTGTTTTCTAGAATGTAATGAGTTAAGATAAATAATAATTTAACTGTGTGCCATTTTCTAACAGATTGCTCCTGGTTAAGAAAATGAATTATGATCTCTTTGAACATATGGCTGAACTTCCTCTTACAAAAATCTTGGGATTCTCTGTTAGTTAGGACCATTTGTTGTAAGAGATCAAATACACAAATCAAAGGAGCTTAATAAAGGTAATTTGTAATCAGAAGTAGTTCTTAGTTCAGGCAATGGCTGATTGTCCAATTAAAAAAATGTTGGCCAGGACTCGGTTTCTCTCTATATCTATAAACTGCCTTCTACAGTATCTGTTTCATCTATAGGCACTACAGAGTGCCCTACGACCCCTCCCACCACACACACACACACACACACACACACACACACACATGACCAGACACTACCTGTAGTGATAGTCAAATGGATGCCATAGTTATAAATCTAAGAGATTTACATGCATCTTTCAGTAATTCTTGTAGAAGAAAATGGAAGCTTCTCTTTTCCATAAACTTTAGCAAGTATCTCCTCACATCTTAGAGACCTTGATTGGTTTATGTGTCCATCTCTAACCAGTTACTATAACTGGAAAGATGGGATAAGCTGCTTGATTTAAGATTATCAGAAGTCAACCCTGAAGGTAGGAATGAGTAAATTCCATCCCCAAAAAATAACCAAGAATGGAAGAAAATGGTTCCACCAAAGGAAATACCTTGGAAAGGCAGGGTACCGTTATAGAAAAGTAAGGAAATAGGGATCATAAGGCACACGATAAAAGCCCATTATGAACTGGTCTGGATTTTCTGTATAAATGCAGCCATATACTGGTTTTAAGGGTTAAGAACTATGCAGTCCATTGAAGACTGTTACTACTATGTTATTTTAAAGGATTAAATGATTTTTCAGTGATGGAATTCATTCATGTTTCCTAAACTTATAATCCTTCTCAAATGTTTATATGTCAATCCAAAACCTCAGAGACCAGCATTTCTATTTTACTCTGCACTAATGACATTAAAAATTCCTGTTAGGTATACCAAAGAGTGTCATGTATAAATTCACAAACTTTACCTGTTTCCTCAGGCACCATGCCCTTTGACTCTTCTTTAGATCAGAGTTCCTCAAGATGTTTTTAATATAAACAAAAGTTTGCAAAATTGTGAAAATCATATTTCCAGTTCAAACATCCTTAATTGAGGACACTGAAAATCATGATCACTTCAGTAACTTCTAGTTCTAAAAATGTTTTGAACTTGGGTATTTCGTGTCCCAACAAGCAATACTTAGTTTGTGCAGCATATTTCTTTCTTTCTCCAGGACATCCCACCAATCATCAAAATCAATTCTTGACCTTTCACAGCAACTTAAGAAGTCCACGCTTCTAAAATACAATTATAATTCATGAAAAATCAATGGAATGCTAAGATGTTTTTTAAAAAACTAAATTTTATGGTACTGGCTGACATTGAATTATTGTGGCTAAACTCTTTGTCTCTGGCACCCAACTGAGTAACTGGAATGATGCATTCTTATCTACCAGTGACAACATTTGTATAGGAAGTAGGCTGCATGAGGGGAGGAGGAGACAGGTAAGTCACTTGGTTCAGAAACAGGCAGCTTGACATTTGGCTTCCTCTGTACTTGGGCATTGAAAGAAAACCAGGCAAGCAGCCAGCTTTCATTCCCCACCCCAGAGGCAAGACACATGCTGAGCTTGCACATCCACTTCCAGGCAGGAAAGACATTTTTGCCTTTGTGAATGTCCTCTCCCTCCAGAAGTACACGGCTAGGCTAGAAGCTGCTGGCTTTCTGCACCAGCCATCTTACTCAGCAAAGCACGGATGAGAGCGTGCCAGGGACTCATTTTCTATTCACTTTTCACGTCCTGTTATTTACTATGACCTCAGGGATGGAGTACATGGCATTTGTCAAAGCAGCTGAGACAACCTGTCTAGGGAAATTTTATTCAGATTGCTTTCTAATCTGAGGTGGCAGCAATATGTAGAAATAGCTCTGCTAAGTGTATAGGAGAAAAAAAAGAGATCTGTAGCTATATCATTTCTGATGATGTTGAAAAATGTTAAGAGAACTGATACTTTGAAGTGAAACCATACCTATCTAATTGTATTGCCCTCTGAAAAGCAAATTGTTGTACAGTAGCAAAATAGACCAAGCATTTCATCTAGATGCCTTCCCTTTTATATATCTAGTTTTTCACTAAATCACAGGTTATTTTTACACTATTATTCATAGATAAAACAATAAAGAAAATACTTGTATCACTCCTTCACCCTGCCAACATTCCACTTTTGTTATTCTATACAGTCCAGTCTTTTACTATGTGCATACAGAATTTACATCCTAATCATAGTAATCTTAGTTTAAACATTAATAACATTTTCTAATCTCCCTTATTTCACAAAACATTATTAGATAAATATTATTGTCAGGTTGCAGTCTGAATGTCGGTTCTTAGTGTGCTCATGGCCAAAAAATGAACAGACACACCAAAGTAAGGCAAGCAAGAAAATGAATTTTATTGAGGAGAGAAAGACAGGATTATAGAGCAAGAGCAAGATATAGGTTTATACAGCAAGATATATATGCCACAGATGACGACCAAACCTATTGTCATAGCAAAAAGAGAGGTAAGAGGGCTTGGTCTTGTTTTACAGTGTTCGGATTGGGACCTCCCTTGTGGCTCAGACGTCATCATGGAACCACTTTGATTGGACAATTGGGAGTTATACGACCTGAGTCTTACTACACATGCAGATCTCCAGTGAGCCTCTGTGAAAGCCAATTTGTGGGGGTGGTGAACCCCAATGGCACCCACTTTCGTCCCTAGGAGACCTGGAATCCCTCACTCTCTATCTAACATTACCATGGTTTGTTGCCTGTACTTAATAGAAATCATTTTATTTTATGTTACTCCATTGAATTGATGAACAATATTTCATTAAATAATTCATCTATTGTTAGACATTTAAGTTTTTCCAAATTACAATTGTAAATAATGCTGCAATTAACATTTTGAGGAAGGGAAATTTGAAGGAGGAAAAAACCCCTTGTTTTTCTAATTATATAATCAACATTTATTCACTGCATAAAAGTTGGAAAACAAGGTAAAACACTAATAATAAAAGAAAAAAAATCACCTGTAATCCCACCACCCAGAATTAACTATTTTCCCCTTGGTAATGTCCTTCCAGCTTTTTTCTTTATGCATTTAAAGATTTTTTAATGGGATAATACTATATATTGTACTTTCTATCCTTTCCCTTAACAATAAATCATGCATTTCTCTGTATAATATTCATAAAGTTTAATATGTTTGGGTCTTATAGACAGTCACACCTAGGTCTGAATCCAATTTCAATTATTTACTAGATATGTGGCTTTCAGGTGTTGTGTAATATCTCTAGGGCATTAGGTTGTTATAAGGATTAAATTTAAAATTATATTTTAAGTGCACTAAGTGATACATAGTAAATATTCAATAAATATAGTCATTACTATTAGTGCTATACATGATTGAATGGATCCATATAATTTTGTTACATGGAGAACATAATTAATTCATCCCCAATTACTGAATATTTATTTCCACTTTTTCAGCATTATAAAGAAAAAGACCATAAACATCCTCAGATGAATGTCAATATGTATATCCCTCTATTTTCTAAGTATAAATCTGCAGGAGTGCAATGGCTGCATTGAAGGATGTAACTATTTTTGTATTTTTAATGCATGTGACAAAAAAAAAATCCAGGAAGTTTGCATCAATTTATACTCCCACACACAAACCACTTCCCTTCCAATTTGTTTGCAAAAACAGTATGTTGTTTATTTAGCACTTAGTAAATGTGTGCCCTTGTGCTAAGGACTTATGATTTCTCATTGCTGTGGTCAAGACAAGACAATTAATCTTGCTCTCTTGTGACTTCTTGTAGAAGAATGGACCATTCAAACTGGAAACACCTCAGCAATTGAATGGGTTTTTGTTTGTTTGTTATAATATAAACTTTATTGTGTATATTTTAAAAACTGACTGATATAAGGAAACATAGAAATTTACCAGCCAAGTTTTCACAAAAGCTTTGCATAACTGAGAATTGAACTGACATAATTTGATAAAAGTAACCAATGATGTACTTCTTTCATTTCAGTTCTGTGCTGTTACTACTACTAAACTGTGTTTGAAAATAAACTGTGTCACAAGAAGGCCTTCAAATCATAGCACCCAAAGTGTCCAACTAGAACATTTAGAAAGGAATGAAGTATATTCCAATCACACTACTTTAAAAATTCATTAGTAATATTTTTATAAAAGCAAATGCTTGAGCACATTATAAACCAAGACTCAAGAAGGTAACAAATATTTCTGATAATGTTGTTGTTGATATTAGTGACAACATCTCTCACATTTGAAAAGGTATTGTAATTTAATAATTTAAGATATTACGTTGCTCCTACATGCTTCACATGTCATAGGATAGTTACTTGAAATTTTTTCCTTAAATGCATAAAACCAATAGCCTAAAAAATTTAAAAATGTCTCATTACACAAAAGCTCTTTTATATTACTCCATAAAATAAACAGTTGCATTCAATTCCTTACATTTCTAAATATCAATTATTGGGTCTATGTGATATCAAAAGCTTACAGTATAAAGGAAATTGCTATGGACTGAATGTGTCTTGCTAAACAACAAAACGATTTATATGTTGAAGCCTAACTCTCCAATATGATGGAATTTAAAGGTGGAGCCTCTGGAAGGTTATGAGGATGGAGCGCTCATGAATGGGACTAGTGCATTTATAAGTGGAGGAGGAAACTAGAGCTGTCTCTCCTTTCAGCCATATGAGGGCCAAGATGGTCGCCTGTAAACCAGGAAGTGGGTCTTCACCAGATGCTAGATCTGCTAGTGCCTTGATTTTGGACTATCACCCTTTTGAACTGTGAGAAATAAATGCTTGTTGTTTAATCCACCCAGTCTATAGTATTTTTATTATAGCAGCCTGAACTAAGAAATATTTTAGTGTCTTTTATCAAGAGATTCTTTGATAAAAAACTTTTAAAAAAAGTATCCCTGAGATCAAGTAATCTACTAAAATTATTCAAACTTCCCCAAATCAAGATTACTTATTGATTTTATAAACATTGGGTTGAACTTATCAAAAAGTCCTGGAATGTTTAAAAGCTCTTCTGTTATTTCCATATGTGCGCATAAGTGTTGATCAATTAGTTCCAATTTAATGGTGAGTGCATGTGTTGTTTGTTTTTCCATTCTTGTGATACTTCATTTAGAAGAATGGTCTCCAGTTCCATTCAGGTTAATACAAGAGGTATTAGTTTACCATTTTTTTATGGCTGAGTAGTACTCCATGGTATACATATACCACATTTTATTAATCCACTTATGTATTGAAGGAAGGAGGGATGGTTAAATTCACACCTAACAGGTACAATGCACACTATCTGGATGATAGCCATACTTAAAACCTTGACTCACACAGTACAAAAGCAATTTATGTAACTAAAATGTTTGTATCCCCATAATACTCTGAAATTTAAAAAAAAAGTTCTTCTGACCTCCACGCACTTGTCAGAGTCCACAAATTATCAGACAAAAATATGTTTTAAATGCTTGAGGAGAAAATCCTTCTCCTAATGATTAATGGCTAATTGATATAAAAAAGATAGCATTTGTCTTAGCAAAGCATGTAATAATTTAAAATAAATTAGCAAATAAAAATTCCATAAAGATTTTAAACCTTGCTAACAATTAATAGAAGGATGATATTTCAACAATTCAGGTTAACAAGGTAATGGCATCACCTTGCAACCCTGGAATCTCAGAAAAAACAGCCACCTCGAAGATGCATATCCATCTGTTGCAAAGTAAATCCTAAGAGAGAGTGTGGCTGAGTCCACAAAAACCTATCACCACTTCAAAAAAGTAACTTAATTCATGCCTGGCCTGCTAATACTAAGCTAGTAGAATCATATTTCCACAAAACAAAGCAAATATTTCTACAATTTATCCTTAAAAGAAGTTTGCCCAGAATTAGATTTAATACTGTCTGTTGTAATACTGTGTGGTACCTTCATTTGTCATTAAATAAAGTACAATTCATTGTCATTGTAGTTTTTGTTTTATTACATATTCTAATTCTCAGATTGCTTTCATATCTGTGACACTACTAGGACACAAAGTAGTAATTTAAACAGCTCTGCTACCTACTGTTTGTGTTATCTTGAATAAATTTCTCAATCTCTCTGAACCTTACTTAGTTTTCTCATTTGTAAAATGGGAATAAGTATATCTTTCTTGTAGTATTGCTTTAGAATTTTTGAAAGGTCTAGATCAAATCTAGAGCAACAGTATGTGGCACATAATACATTGCTCAGTAAATCATAGCTATTATAATTAATTTCAATGTTTTATAATTGATAGTGATCATTGAATTGTTAATAAAACATCCTTAAGATTTTTTCTAACAGACATCAGATGCACCAAGCAACTGGTGAGAGAATAAATGTTGGATTAAAAAAAAAGTACCATTGTTAAATAACACTTTATGCAGTTCAGATAAAAAAAAAATCTATTTAAAACTAACTCAGTTCTAGACATGCATGCACAGCAAGTAGTAAAAGAATCTAAGGAACATGCTGTTTCTGTGTTGCCTAAATGGCAACTCCACAATAGTCAATTTCACATCAATAGAAGATTATAGTCCAAGTCAGAGTGGGGTTCAAGACCATTGGTGCTCAGTGGACCTCCATGCCACACTCTAAATTATCTGTTTGAAAGCTGACCTTGATGGCAACAGCAGAGTTTCACCAGAGTTTGTAGTCTATTCTGCTCTTTGTATTACACAGTCACTAAACTCAAGCCTTGTGAATTCAACAAAATGACACGTAAGGTTTAAAAAATCAAAACCAAATCATGTATGAAAAAGCTGATGGCAAATATTGACCAGCTATGTAATGAATGCTATCCCCCCCAAAAGCAGCAAAAACACTTAAACTAAAAGCCTCTAACAAGCTAAAACATTATTTTAGACATAAAATTGAGGTAAAATTTTTGTCCCACTAGCTTCTCACAAAAGCAGCTAAGCTAGTCAAGACAGAATTGTCTAATCCAATTTTTAACTCATTTTTCTGCCTTTTTGTCTCTACCATCTGGTCTGTTCTATATACCATGTCCATAATAAGCTTACCAAAACATTAGTTAACATATCAATTAAAATTCATCAGTGATTTTCCATAGTTTATAAGACAAAGTCTCCAGTTACCAGTCTGAACCCTACTTATCTCTGCAATTTCATGTCCTACCACTTTTGCCTGAAATTGCCCTACAATTAAACTTCACTGCCATTGTACCTCAAATACCTGCTGTATCCTCCTTCTCTTTGGCCTTGCTTAAATGTTTTTTATGTTATTCCATTATTGTTTTAAGTATTCTACCTTTCCCTCAAGACTCAATCTAAGACTCTTCTTTTACATCAAGTGTTGGAAAAATCAAACGTCAGACTCTGGTCACTAACAGAAATTAGTAGATTTGGAAATAAATGAGTGTAGCAGGAATATGGAACCAGTATTGCCATTTTGATTTTTCAAGAGAAGTCAGAAATCTCGATTTTCATATGAAAGTTTTTCATGATTAAATGATATAAAACTATTAACGTGTAATGAGATAACACTCTGACAAATTAAGTGATGTACTTTGCATTCTTGGTAATTTCTGGTGGAGCAGCTTCACTCTGCTCATCATCCCAACCCCATCCATGTCCCCACCCCCATTCAGGTGTGGACACCTCGGAACAGGTGATCCTCTTACATCTACTACTACCTTTCACACTCTATAAGCACCAACTTACGGAGGAAGGAATTGAAATCCAAACAGATTAAACATCCACTAATCAGAAAAATAAAAGCTCAAAATATAAATTACATTCAGTCATAGAAAAATTAAATTCACTGTTCAGCTGAGTTTGTGGCCTGAGGATGCACCTGCCCCATGTGTGTGTGGTCTGACAAGCACAGTGTGATCGTTGCCAACAGTCCTATGATCCATGACTTCTCTTATCCCCTAGAGTGCTAAGAGTTTCTAATTGTGAGCAGTTACAAAAGCTGATTTATATTGTTATCTCTTTGGGGGCTTCTTCCTCAACAAGACTGCTTCCCAAATTCGTGGAATGGCCAAATCTTATACTTTGTTCTATCATCCAGCACTAATCCCAGAACTCTCCCATAGTAGGTCCTTCATCTTTTTTTGAGGATTATGACTGGAGAAAAGGACTAAAGGTATGAGAGGAAAGCAGGAAGCACAAATAGATACATTGATGCAAAGATTGAACTAAATACTTATTTTGGAGGAAGGACCCTAACTTTCATCAAATTCCCAAAAGAATCTAAACTATTCAGAGCTGGTGAAGTTATATTGCAAGTCCCTACA
The DNA here is from genome assembly GCA_023783475.1 of Daubentonia madagascariensis. Taxonomy (NCBI): domain Eukaryota; kingdom Metazoa; phylum Chordata; class Mammalia; order Primates; family Daubentoniidae; genus Daubentonia; species Daubentonia madagascariensis. Next base: position 25,184,732 of record JAKFHU010002080.1, on the reverse strand, counting down.
GCCAAGGCCCAAGCCTTAAGTGTTTGCCTCTCCCTCATTGCCTGCCAGAATGAATAGAAAATATTTCCTCGGATATTAAGTGCTTGCCATATCAGTTTAATGTAGCCCTCTTAAAGAATGTCAGTAGGTTTATCCTAAATCAAGGAACTTTGCAGCCCAAGAGTTTATTGGTAGGTTCTACAGGAATAAAGTTCGGTTATAAAAAGTTTTATATTTGCAACTGATTTTAAAAATAAAAACTAGGACATGAAAGTAGGAAGGTAGGTTTGCCCTTACACAAGTTATTAACATCTTCCCTGTTTTCTGTCAACATTTAATTGTAAAAGAATGAATTAAGTCATGAAACTGACACCAAAAATTGTCCCCTACACATACGGTGCTACATTCTCAGTTGTCTCCCTAGACCTTAGGAATTTCACTTTAAAGAAAAAGTTATCTTCTTTGGAGAGATAAAATGTGGGGTGTTCTATATGCTAGTGTGATGTCTTGCATCACCCCTGCCATTATTTTTGTTTTTATGATCTAATATATAAGAAAAAATGGAACACCAGGATTTGGGTCATGCTGAGAAGTCTCACTGTGAAAGGGGACTTTTATCCTCCAGCATTCACAAGATTTTTTCACAGTATTGACACAGGGCAACCCTGGTGTTCATAGTTCAGGAGGCTTTGATAAATGGCTTCACATAAATCTGCTACTTCTATTTAAAGAAAGAAGTAACGTTTTGTAATCTTTAGAAAGAGGAACTATTCCCTGTGATGTGTCATTCAAATAGCCTGAGGCATCTAGACTTTATAACAGCTGGAACCCAAAGATCCCTTTAAGAGAACGCCCCAATGCTAACATACTTTCTAATTCAAGCCAGAAGTTCCTTGCAGTTTGCTGAAAAGTAATCCAGCACTACCAAGCAACAGCTAGAAGAATGCCCTGCAAGGGTCAGTCATTGTCACCAACCAGCTACAAATTAGTTGTAATTTTCTTCTTCATTCTCCTAATTTTTCTACCTTATTTATAGCCTTTTCAATAAACACTTAGATTTTATAGAACAAATCTATATTTTTTAATACCAGGACAACCATAATTGCCACTTTGAAGCCTCAGTGTCACACTCCTCATTAAGAAAGACTGATGTGATAGTTTAATCAAGTGTTTTATTTTGTATTTCAATATTTTTTACCTTAAATATTAATCATCAAAATCTGAACATAGAAGAAAAACAATCTCCAGACCATCCTGTACCATTACTCCTTAAGTCTAACTCAGGCTATTTTTAGCCTTTAATAATGAGTGTTTGTAGAGAAAATTACATGTAATACACCTATGAAGTGATGACAATGCATATGCTCTTGGCACTGTACTAACTGCTTCCACACTTTGTTGACTTTATCCCTCCCAACAGCCTTATGAGTCAGGCACTAATATTATCCCAGTTTTAAAGGAAAAGAGAACTGAGTCTTGGAGAGATTAATTACTTTGGCCAATGTCACACAACTGGACCAATGAAGCAAGGACTTGGACTCAGCTATTGAGGCCCTGGATTCCATATCCACATCACTACACAGAACTTCCATACAATGTGCTACCACCAAACGATTAAAACAGCAGACCCTGTTCCTGGACTCAAAAGCCAAAAACTGCTAATTAGGTAAGGGAATTTGGTTCTCTGATTAAGCTAAATTATCAAAATTCAGGTCCCACTCCCCAGAATACCTATTCAAAAGGCCTAAGTTCAAAGAGATGACATTGTGCATAAACCAATGTCCCAGCTTTCATACATATCACTTAATCTTCAAAATGACACTGTGGGTGTAACTTACTCAGGGATACACAGATAATAGAGAGTAAATCTGGAATTCAAATCCAGATCTTTCTAGCTCCAAGGAAGTACTGGAAGACCCAGGGGGGCCTTGGGCCAGAACATTGGTGCCCTTGTTTAGTGGTAGCACATTGTACGACAATTCTGTTTAATGGCATAAATATGGACTCTGGGGCCTCAACATCTGGGTCCAAATCTCTGTTTCATTGTTCCAACTGTGTGGCATCAACCATAGTAATTAATCTCTCCAATCCTCAGTTCTCTCTTCCTTTAAAATTGTAATAATGATGCCTGACTCATAAGGTTGTTATGAAAGATAACGTCAATAAAGCATGGAAGCAGTTAGCACAGTGCCAAGAGCATATGCATAAACATCGCTTTATAAATGTATTACATGTATTTTCTCTGGAAATATTCACTATAGGCAGAAGTCATGATAAGACTTATTCTTATTCTAGGATTCACTCCCAGCGTTATAACAGCCCAAATGATATAGACTGTTGGTAGATTCCAAGTTCTGAAGATGAACTGTGAAGGGTTGATTTTTAGTTATGGCCACAGAAAACAATTAGAAGCTAATAACTGATGTGAGGTTTAAAAAAAAAATGCCAAATTCTTTTAGCGTTCCTAGAAGAAAATATATATTTTAAACAGTTCTCTTATCTAATTATGTATTCCAAATGAATAATATAAGCACCAATCTAAGACTTTTATGGATTAAGATTTTTAAGGAAATGATATTAAAGTTGTTCAATGTCCCAATTTTTAATGGGAAAATTCAAAGATCATTCTTCCATTTTGAGCATCTCACCATTTTGCACACGTCAAAAACCTAGTACGCCTTCTTGATATTTTCCTACCCTTTGTCCTTAAATTCAAGTCCTAACCCATGTAAGACCCTGCATTTAAAAACTTTACATTGGAGAAAGTGGCAGACCAAAGGCACCACCAGCCAGAGCATCTCTGTAAGAAGGAGAAATTTTAGATGAAGGAGGAAAAAAAAAAAAAAAAAAACACAGACAAACATAATCAGATGACAGTATGAAGGAAGGGTGCCTGAACCTACAGGAGACTCCACGGGAAGAGGTTGCAGAGCAGAACGGGAAGGAGAAAGGCATTGGCAAGGATTAAGCCCAGACAGACTCAGAGACCAGCAAGAAGGGTAGGTGGTCTAGCTAACACTGCTCCCCCCATCTCGGATTGTTGGTGGGCTCCCGAGCTACAGGAGAGACATTCTGACCACACAAGCCCAGACCGCTGCCACCAGTGAGTGGAGAGCTTCTTGTGGACAGGGCACCCAGCTCTTGCCGCCACTCCCCCCCGACAACCGGGGTAACTCCCGCCCCACAGACCCGAGCCAGACGGCAGGCGCCATATTGCTACTCTACCCACCAGGTGCCTTTGTCCTCCGCAGGGGGCCTCAACCCCTCAGGATCTGTCTTGCTCATCCCCACACAGACGTTTCCCAACCCAGGCCCAGACTGTAGGAGCCACAGGGGCCCAGTGGATCCTGGGTGATCTGTGGGACTCCAGAGCCCCGTCAATCCGGGCGGACTACCTCCCATAGAGAAGATTGGAGACTACTAGAGGGTGGACTTTTCTCCACCTAGACTCTTTTTTGCCCCTTCCCCTCCACCACCTGCAGCTGCCAAGACAGACAATAGAGCCACCACGTAGAGGCTTCCACAGGGAATGGGGCTCAGACCTTCCCTTTTGGGGTCCCGCAGCAAATTGAGGGGTGCTTGGACCGTGAGATCCCTGCTTCCTGGCCCTCCCTGGTGCTGCTTGCCAAGCAACCCTCGCAGAGAGGGACACACCTAGAGGTGAAGGGACATTGAATCAGTCTCTCAAGGTGTGGGAGCCTGCAGGGGCCAATCAGGGGTGAGAGTGCAGAGTGGGTCCTAGCTGCCATGTGCTCACAGGGCACCCCTCCTCCCACAGGAGGGCCACGCTTCCACCTCAGGCTGGGATCCTGGGCAGGGAACCTCCCAGCCAGCATCACAGTTATCGGGGAGCTTAGCAGTCTTGAGGTCCTGCCTGCCAGCAGAGGCCCAGAAGAAACTGTAGAACAGGGGAGGATGGAAAGGAGCAAGGCCTGCTCCATACTGCCAGACTGCAGGTCTCAGACAGCCCCGCCTCCACAAGCAGAGGCTGAGTGGGGCCACTTCAGCCCCTCCCTAGCAGCTTTGCCCAGAGGCAGGGAATAGACCTTTGACCCCTGCTAAAAGCATTTTTGGAGCTTGAGGGCATGCTAACCCAACCCAACCATGCCCAGACTCACTCCCCCACCTGCCCCTGCTAGGTGCAGAATGACACACCTGGAAGTTCCAGGGCCCCACCCACCATCTGGGGTATTAGTGCTCCTCCTGAGAAACTAGAGCTGGTCCCAGGACCCAAAAACAACACTGTAGCTTGTTCCTCCCAGCAAGTGCACCTAATGGCAGGGAGGTCAATTTGCACGCCCTTTTACTGCATTTACTGACTCATCATACAGGGTGTGGTCAATTCTTGCCCAAAAGCACCACCTACTGGCTCAGAGATTAAACTGGGCATGGCAATATCTAAACAAAAGAAAAGCCATAGGTAAGAAGCAACAGCTGCTCCAGATGAGACAGAATCAGCGAAAGAACTCCGGAAGTAGGAAGAATCAAAGCAAAAGGACACCCCCAAAAGGGAACACCAGCTCTCTAGCCATGGATACCAACCAAAATCAGAACACTGAAATGACAGATGACAAATTTTTAACATGGATTGTAAGGAAGCTTAATGAAATCCAAGGCAAAATGGAAGCCCAACACAAAGAAATCACAGAAATAATGCAGGAAATGAATGAAAAATTCACTAAAGAAATTGAAATACTAAAGAAAAATCAAACAGAATTTCTGGAAATGAAAAATTCATTCAAGGAATTACAAAACACAGTGGAAAGCCTTAATAGGTTAGAGCGACAAGAAAGACTCTCAGAGCTTGAAGACAACATATTTCAATTCAACAAGTCAGTCGCAGAGATAGAACAGAGAAATAAAAGAAAAGAGCAAAGCCTACAAGAAATATGGGATTATGTGAAGACGCCTAACATAAGAATCATAGGCATCCCTGAGGGTGAAGAAGAAAAAACACAAGGATTGGATAATCTATCTTGCATCTCTGGAGTGAAACTCAATTGATCATGGTGAATTATTTTTTAATGTACTTTTGAATTCAGTTTGCTAGTATTTTCTTGAGGATTTTTGCATCTATGTTCATGAGGATATTTGTCTGTAGTTTTCTTTTTTTGTTGTGTCCTTTCCTGGCTTTTGTATCATGGTGAAACTGGCTTTGTAGAATGAGTTTGGGGGGATTTCTTCCTTTTCAATATTATACAACAGTTTCAGTAGGATATGTACCACTTCTTCTGTACAAGGCTGGTGGAATTCAGTTGTGAATCCATCTGGTCCTGGGCATTTTTTTGTTGGAAGAACTTTCATTACTGATTCATTCTCACTACTCATTATTGGTCTGTTTAGAATTTTTCTATTTCTTCCTAATTCATGCTTGGGAGGTCATGTGTTTCCATAAATTTATCCATTTCTTCTAGGTTTTCTGCTTTGTGTGCATAAAGGTGTTCATAGTGGTCTCACATGATATTTTGTATTTTTATGGTATCATTTGTAATGTGTCCTTTTTCATTTCTGATTGAGCTTATAGAAACCTCTCTCTTCTTGGCTAATCTAGCTAATGATCTATCAATTTTGTTTATTTTTTCAAAGAAACAACATTTGATTTCATTAATCCTTTGTACTTTTTGTCTTTCAATTTAATTTAGTTCTGCTCTGATCTTTGTTATTTCTTTTTTTTATTTTTTTTAAATTTATTTTTTTAATTTCAGAATATCATTGGGGTACAACACTTTGGACATACACATTGCCCCCTGTTCTGCCCGTGTCAGAGCCACAATCGTGGTCATCCCCCAAACTGTGCTCCCCACATCCATTCAGTGAGAGTTTTTCCCATCCCTTCCACCTCCCTCCCGCCCGCCCGCCCTCAGATGAATGTTATTGCCCTGTGTGATGTAAGTGTTCATCAGTTAGTACCAGTTTGATGGTGAGTACCAGTGGTGCTTGTTTTTCCAATCCTGTGACACTTTGCTTCGAAGAATGGGTTCTAGCTCCAACCAGGATAATACCAGATGTATTAAATCACTGTTCTTCCTTATTGCTGAGTAATAATCCATGGTATACATATACCACATTTTATTGATCCACTCGTGTATTGATGGGCACCTGGGTTGTTTCCACAACTTCGCAATTGTGAATTGTGCTGCTATGAACATTCGAGAGCAGATGTCTTTATTATAAAATGTCTTTTTTTCTTTTGGATAAATACCCAGTAGTGGGATTGCTGGGTCAAATGGTAATTCTACTTTTAATTCTTTGAGGTATCTCCATATTCTTTTCCATAGAGGTTGTACTAATTTGCAGTCCCACCAGCAGCGTATGAGTGTTCCTATCTGTCCACATCCCCGCCAACATTTGTTATTTGGGGATTTTTTGATATGAGCCAATCTCACTGGAGTTAAGTGATATCTCATTGTGGTTTTGATTTGCATTTCCCTGATGATTAGAGAAGTTGAACACTTTTTTATATGTTTGCTGGCCATTATTCTGTCTTCTTCTGAAAAGTTTCTGTTCATGTCCTTTGCCCATTTTTTAATCTTCTTGATTTTCCTAAGTTCTGTATAGATTCTGGTTATCAGCCCTTTATCAGAGGTGTAGCTTGCAAATATTTTCTCCCATTCTGTAGGTTGTCTGTTCACTCTAGTGATAGTTTCCTTGGCTGTGCAGAAGCTTTTCAATTTGATCAGGTCCCATGTATTTATTTTTGTTGCTGCTGTGATTGCTTTGGGGGTCTTCTTCATAAATTCTTTGCCTAGGCCAATGTCCATAAGAGTTTTTCCAACGTTTTCTTCGAGAATTCTTATGGTTTCATGTCTTAGGTTTAGATCTGTTATCCATTGTGAATTGATTTTTGTGAGAGGTGAGAGGTGTGGGTCCACTTTCAGTCTTCTACATATGGCCATCCAGTTTTCCCAGCACCATTTGTTGAATAGGGAATCTTTTCCCCAGTGTACGTTTTTCTGGAATTTGTCAAAGATCAGGTGATTGTATGAGGTTGGTTTTATATTTGGGTTCTCAGTCCTGTTCCATTGGTCTACGTGTCTGTTCTTGTGCCAATACCATGCAGTTTTGGTTACTATAGCCTTGTAGTATAGTTTGAAGTCTGGTAGACAGATGCCTCCCAATTTGTTCTTTTTGCTTAAGATTGCTTTGGCTAGACGGGGTCTTCTCTGGTTCCACACGAAGCGTAGAATTATTTTTTCTAGATCGGCAAAAAATGATGTTGGTATTTTGATAGGGATTGCATTGATTCTGTAAATTAATTTAGGTAGCAAAGCCATTTTTACTATGTTGACTCTGCCTATCCAAGAGCATGGTAGGGCTTTCCATCTATTTACATCCTCTGCAATTTCTTTTCTCAGTGTTTCCTAATTCTCTCTATATAGGTCTTTGACCTCCTTAGTTAGATATGTTCCTAAATATTTAATTTTCTTTGTTGCTATTGCAAAAGGTATTGCATCTTTAATTTGTTTCTCGGCTTGATTGTTATTAGTATATATGAAGGCTGTGGATTTGTGTGTATTAATTTTGTATCCTGAGACTTTGCTGAATTCATTTATCAATTCCAGTAATCTCTTGGTTGAATCTTTGGGGTTTTCTATGTATAATATCATATCATCTGCGAATAGTGAAAGTTTGACCTCTTCTGCCCCCATCTGGATGCCCCTGATTCCTCTGTCTTGTCTAATTGCTGTGGCCAGGACTTCCAGCACTATGTTGAAAAGAAGTGGAGATAGTGGGCACCCTTGACTGGTGCCAGTTTTAAGGGGGAATGCCTTCAATTTTTCCCCATTCAGTATGATATTGGCTGTGGGTTTATCATAGATGGCTTTAATAGTTTCTAGGAATGAGCCATCTATGCCTATATTGTTAAGAGTTCTTATCATAAAAGGATGCTGGATTTTGTCAAAAGCCTTTTCTGCATCTATTGAAAGGATCATATAATCTTTGTTCTTGCTTTTATTTATATGGTGAATTACATTTATAGATTTGCGTATGTTGAACCATCCCTGCATCTCGGGAATAAAGCCCACCTGATCGTGATGGATTATTTTTTTGATGTACATTTGCTTGGTTTGCAAGGATTTTATTGAGAATTTTTGCATCTATATTCATAAGGGATATTGGTCTGTAGTTTTCTTTTTTTGTTGTGTCCTTTCCTGGCTTTGGTATCAAGGTGATATTGGCTTTGTAGAATGAGTTTGGGAGGATTCCATCCTTCTGGATATTTTCAAATAATTTCTGCAGTATAGGCACCAGTTCTTCTTTGTAGGCTTGGTAGAATTCAGGTGTGAACACATCTGGTCCAGGACTTTTTTATGTGGGTAGATTTTTAATTACTGCTTCAATTTCGGTGCTTGATATTGGTCTGTTTAGAAATTGTTTCTTCCTGGTTGAGCCTAGGGAGGTAGTGTGTTTCTAAGAATTTGTCCATTTCCTTCACGTTTTCGTGTTTGTGTGCATAGAGATTTCTGTAGTATTCGAAGATGATGTTTTGTATTTCCATGGTATCAGTTGTGACTTCTCCTTTTTCATTTCTAATTGAGCTTATTAGAGTCCTTTCCTTTCTGCTTCTGGTCAACCTGGCAAGTGGCCTGTCTATTTTGTTTATCTTTTCGAAGAGCCAACTTTTCGTTTCATTGATCTTCTGTATTGTTCTTTTGTTCTCGATTTCATTTAATTCTGCTCTGATTTTGGTTATTTCTTTTCTTCTGCTGGCTTTAGGATTGCTTTGCTCTTCCTTTTCCATTTCCTTAAGATGATTCGTTAGTTTACCGATTTGTGACTTTTCTGTCTTTTGGATGTGGGAATTTATGGCGATAAATTTTCCTCTCAGGACTGATCTTTGTTATTTCTTGTCTTCTGCTAGCTTTGAGTTTGGTTTGTTTTCATATTAATAATTCCCTGAAGCATAACATTAGATTGTTAATTTGTGATTTTTTTTGTCCTTTTGATGTAGGCATTTAGTGCTATAAATTTCCCTCTTAGCACTGCTTTTTCAGTATCCCAGAGATTTTGGTAGTTTGTTTCACCATTGTCATTCAATTCAAAAAATTTCTTTGATTTCCCTCTTTGTCTTTGACCCAAAGATCATTCAGAAGCAGGTCTGTAACTTCCACATATTTGTATAGTTTTGGGAGTTCCTCTTGGCCTTGATTTCTAGTTTTATTCCACTGTGGTCTTAGAAGATATGTGGTATGATTTCTATGTTTTTTAATATGCTGAGACTTGTTTTGTGGCCTAACATATGGTCTATCTTGGAAAATGTTCCATGTGCTGATGAAGAAGAATGTATATTCTGCAGTGTTTGGTTAGAATGCTATGTAAATGTCTGTTAGGCCCATTTGTTCTAGAGTCCCATTTAAGTCCAGTGTTTCTTTGTTGATTTTCTACCTCAGTGATCTGTCTAGTTCTATCAATGGAGTGTTGAAGTTGCCTATTATTAAGTTGTTGTTTGTTTCATTTCTTAAGTCCAGTAATATTTATTTTATGAATCTGGGAGCTCTGCTGTGGGGTGCATATATATTGAGGATTGTTATATCTTCTTGTTGAAGTGATCCCTTTATCATTATATAATGACCACCTTTGGTTTTTTTTTTTTGTTTTTTTTTTTTTTACTGTTGTTAAGTCTATTTTATTTGCTATAAGATTAGCTATTGCTGCTTGATTTTGGTTTCCATTTGCATGAAATATTTTTTCCATCCCTTTACTTTGACTCTATATGACTATGGTTTAAGTGCTTGGAGACAGCAAATATTTGGGTTATGTTTGTCAATCAATATCTTAAGTGGGGCTTTTAGATCATTTACATTCAACATTAATCTTGATAAGTGAGGTACTCTTCCAGTCATCACGTTGATTATTACCTATTTATTTTTGTATTCTCCCTTGTGTTACTGTTTTATAGGAGCTGTGAGTTTTTACTTTAGGGTGTTTTTACATCAGTATCAACTGTTCTTTTCAGTGTTTAGAGCACTTTTGAGCATTTCTTGTCAGGAAACATTAAGGGAATTTGTCTAGTGGTGAGAAATTCCCTTAACATTTGCTTGCCTGGGAAAGATTTTATTTCTCCTTCATTTATGAAACTTACTTTTTCAGGATACAAAACTCTTGGCTGACAGTTACTCTGTTTAAGAATACTAAAGATGGGATTCCAATCCCTTTTTGCTTGTAAGGTTTCTGCTGAGAAGTCTCCTGTTAGTCCTATGCATTTTCCTTTATAAGTTACTTGATGCTTTCATCTCATAGCTTATAGGATTTTCTCCTTCACTTTGACTTTGGCCAGACTGATGACTATGTGCTGTGGTGATGTCCTGTTTGCAATGACTCTTCTAGGAGTTCAATGACTTTCTTGTATCTGGCTGTCTAAATCTCTAGCAAGACCCAGGAACTTTTTGTCCATTAATTCTTCAAATAGGTTTTCTATGCTGTTTGCTTTTTCTTCTTCTCCCTTGGAGATACCTATGATTGTTATGTTTGGGCTTTTTATTTAATCCCATATTTCTCAGAGACGTTCTTTATTTCCCTTTATTCTTTTTTTCCTTTATTTTTGACTAACTGGCTAATTTGAAAGCCTTTTCTTCAAGCTCTGAAATTCTTTCTTCTGTTTGATCTAGTCTGTTGTTAAAACTTTCCACTGTATTTTGAAATTCCCTGACTCTTTCATTTCCAAAAGTTCTGTTATTGTTTTTTAAATATCTTTTTAGTGAATTTTTCATTCTTGTCTTGAATTTTCGGGTTTTTTTTTTTTTTTTTTGGTATTGGTTTTCAACTTTCTCATGGATCCCACTGAGCTTACTTGCAATCCATATTTTAAATTCTATATCTGACATTTCAAAAATGTTCTTTTGGTTGGAGTCCATTGCTGAAGAGCTAGTTTGATCCTTTGGGGTGTCAAAACAGCCTGTTTTTTCATATTGCCAGAAGTCTAATGCTGGTTCCTTCTCATCTGGAACCTCTTTCCTCAGATCAAAATAGATAGTTTTGTGGTTCATCTGTTCCCTTGGCCCGGAGCTCTGCTGCTCAGTGTAGAGAGAGAAATGCACTGCCTTTTGGCTTGTGCAAGTAGGTACTCACTGTGGTATTGCTGGCAGTTTGGATCAGTTGGATGTTAGACTCCTTGGAGAGTGTTTAGGTACCAGCAGTGGTGGACTAGTTTAGGTAATCCCCAGTTCCCAGGCCCCTAGATGGCATGCTTGAGTCCTTGGGGGACCAGATAGAGACTAAGCTGGCAAACTTGCCCTAAGCATCCCTGAGTTTAGGCACTGGCTGTGATAGTGAGAGGTGGGGTGACCTTCTGTTCCATAGGAATGCTGAGACAGAAGGGTGGATGCACTGCAAGCCTGTGACAGGAGGGCCAGGCCCCTCTTGACAAGATTAGCAGAGGCAGGCAGCTGTGTGACACACAAGCCACTCACACCTGCAGTGGTCTCTGTCTTTCAGAGACACAAAAGTGCCAAGATTCCCAGCTGCAGCAGAGATGGTAGAGGCAACTCAACCTGCTGTGTGCAGGGGTACCAGACTGGCTGTGGGCTGTGGCTGAAATGCGCTGGTCGGGGAGGTGTGGTTGTGCCACGGACTTGCCTCCACAGACAGTAGGCTTCTCCCAGAACAGATAGGCAGCTGGCCCCACCCTCCCTTGAGGGAGGCAGTAGATTTTGTCCTTGGGGCACACAAAAGCACTTCCTGGGGCTTTTTAAAGGGAAAGGAATAAACCCCAAGCTCTGTGGAAACCTGGGTGTGATAGGCCCACTGTCAGAAAGGCAGGACAGCCACCTTCAAGTTCCCTGGCTTATTTGTACCCTGTGGGACCCTCGTAGGTCCTGAGCAGAAACAATGTTTCAGCCAAGGCTGCCTTGGTAGCAGTGTGCAGGGGAGGGAGGGGAGAAGGCCCTGAATGGTGGAGAGATTGTGACCTGGTCCCCTTTGTCCTAAGGGGTAATCTGGTGCGTGCACTCTCCTCTCAGCTGGAAGCAGCCCACCCTGAATGCCCATGCTCTGGGGGACCCACAGTTCCTCTGCGACCGACTGGTCCCCCAAGACTTCTGTGGTCTGAGTGGGTTCTAGGGGGTGTTGACTGTGTATCCAGTTATATAGAGACCCAGGGGCTGAGATTCCCAGGTCAGGACACCTGCTAAAACACTGTCTGTCCATGAAGGGAGGGAAATAAGCCACACCTTCCATGCAGAACCTGAGTGCAGTAAGCAGAGTACTATTGGGGGTGTACCCCCACCAAGCCTAGAACTGGCTGTTCCACAGCTCACCCATGCCAGAAGCTCATGCCTGGGAGCAGAGACAGCTATGTCCGCAGCATCAGGTTGTTGGATGAGGAGAGGTCCCATCTCCATGTCCCTTCCTAGGCTCTGGTGCTGCTTCTGCTCTGGGGTAGGCACACTCTCCTATATGCTCCTTTCCCACTAGCTCCTCTCTGCACTCGCATCTCCTCTGGGAGGGGTGCAAAAAACTTTGGATCACAAGCCAGGAGCTCTCTGGTAGAGGAGAGTGTACGTTCCTCCTTCCTCTGTCCTAAAAAGTGTCCTAAAAAGCACTTCCAAGTCCCCTTGGGCAATCCACCCTATAGGTAAACTCTGGGAATAATGCTGCTCTCCTGTGTCTTTCTATTCCTTTGTGGCTGTTACAGTCCAAGTGGGTGCTGGGGGATGTTTGTGGGGGTTCTAGTGACATGGAGACTGAGGGGCTATGACCTCCCCAGCAGGTTAAAGGCTCCCAGCATGTGTGTGGGCAACATGGTGCCCGCTGTCTCAGCTTGAGTCTGTAGTAGGGGAAAGTGACCCTACACAGGTCTGCAGCCTGGTGCTCTGCTACCCAGAAGCTCTCAGTTTTCCAATGGCAGCAGCGCCTGGATTCATCAGTGTAGAAGGGCTCTCCAAAAGATCAACAGACCAGGAGCTGACAGAATGTCACAGCCATAAGGGGAGGAAAAGTAAACACTTCCACCTACCCTTTCCACTGGGCTCCAAATCCCTCAGCAGTCAGTCTCTGCCAAAAGCTTGCTCCTTGTTTTTCTCTGAAAACTTCTTCCCATGGGATCTCTGATAAGGGTAAGTTCTGGCACCTTTCCCTCGGTATTTCACCTGGGCTATGCTTTTTCACCTGCAACTTTTTCTTCTCTTTGGAACAATCTGGTGACCAATGTCTCCACTTTGCCATCTTGCCCCCTCCTCTTAACACTGATTTCTTCTAACATCCTGATCACTGTTACTAATCCACTGAAACTTTGACATATTGCTTTGACCTTACCTCCTCCCCAGTCCTGACACCATTCTAGGTAACTTGAATATACACGTCGATAACCCATACAACAATCTAACTGCTTCATTCCCATACTTCAGCCACCACACCGTGGTCATATCCCATCATTGCCACCACTGGAAACTCTCTAATTCCATCCTTACCCCTGTGAGCTGTCCTTGCCAGGAACAACCCCTTTAATAATAACTTTAGTAGATATTTTTCAGTTCATGTCTTACTTGACCTCACAACAGTATTTAGCATCATTGGCCACCTATACTTCCTTGAAATCCACTGGTCCCTAGGCTTCTCTGTCACTGTGACTTCTTGATCTTCCTCCTCCTTTCTCTGGCTGCTTTTTCTGAGTCACCTTCATGGTTTTCTCCTCTTATTCTACCTCTATATGTTGATGCTTCTCAGGGTTCTTCCCACTGCTTGGGGAAAGTGTATAGAGAAAGGACAGAAGCAGGCTATCTCATCTAATTCAATTATTGTCTTTATTATGACAATTACTCTCAAATTTGTAGCCTAAATCCCTATGTTTATTAGACATTTCTGCCTTATGTCCTTAGAGAGCTCAAATTCTATGGCCCTATGCAAATATATAAATCCAAAACCTTGCATGGTCAGGACTAGCAGAAAATTTCTTCCATCTTTCATTTTAATTTTTGGATATGACATAAAGATTGGTTCTAAACATTTCCAAAATATCAATCACACTGGTAACCTAAAAGAATGAGTATATAAAAGAAAATAAATATTTTTTTAAAGTCCTTTGAATTTTGTAGAAAAATTGAGGTAACAAAACTTTCTTCACAGACTAGTGATGGCACTAAAGAGTCTGTCTTGACTGTATGCTATCACTATCATATTTCATTCTTACAACTATGTGTAAGAAGGAAACTGAGCTTCCTATTTCTACATTAAATGAGAAAACTGGGGCACAGGAACTATTCATCTTTGGAATTACTAGGTAGGTTGACATGCCCTTATCCTATAGCTAGATAACACTGACCCCATCCCTCCAACATCAGTTTAGTCCAATGAGCTCTGCACTGTCATCTGCTGTGGTTTTATGCATTATAACTAAAAATACCAGTATATATCCCAATTTTGCTTGGTCCCTGAAACAGAGTTTCCACTACAAGGCCTTGAAGAAGCATATATACCACAACTCCCAAGCACTTCTGCAAACTGTTTAACCATTGATCAGTCATTGCAAAGTGCACAGTTGCAGAGAACATATTGGTTTTCCATGAAGGCACCTGGAATTTAACAATAAATGCCAGGTGTAATTTGGATATTGGAAACAATGAAGAGTGTGGTTGCCCTAAGATATGATCTGACAGCTCAGTTCCATCTGTCAACCTGTAGAACACCTCATAATGACCTTAAGAACTAACTTACATTACCTGGCAGAAAGCCAAGTAATGTACCTTTCAAGAATTTCCTCAATGAAAAGAAATGGTTTTGTAGGTCATTTAAGCCATTGCCTCTTTTCTTATACAAATCACTTTTATCTGTGTGTGACTTAAATATAGTTCTTTTGTCCCAGACTTCCAGAATCTTGACTTGATTAAAACACAGACTGTGTGTTACGTCCCACTCAATCAAATTAAATTAACGCTGTAAGGACACTGCAAAGCCTGGTGTCTGTGTCTAAGTGCCTGGAATGCTCATTTTTGCTTTGAAATAAATATTTTGGTTAGGAGTTTTGATCCAGAACCTACATCTAGTTGATTTCAGTGTGCCCATGGCTTAGGCCTGACATTATGTCATGTTATGTGCCTTCCTTGGAAAACCTCCTCCTCAAACACATTTCAAAAATGCCTGACATGTGACACTGGAAAATTCTAGATATTACATGACACTGTATGTCTGAATAACAGGACATAATTCACAATATGTCTCTTGTTCATTTTTGAGTCAGGTTCTGTTGAATGAAGGGGGAAAATGTATTATATGTTTTGGATACTCTTTTTTCCCTTAAAACTATCACAGAAGCTTCTCTCAGAAGAAACAATGGCAGGAGTTACTAAGCACCAGTGTCTAGTAACATGCACATTAGTGTTGATCAGTCCTAGTGTGCTGCTCAGAAAGAGCCAGCAGGTTACAAAAAAGTTCATTTAACATATGTCCACCCCCCAAAACTATTAAATCCACTTTAAACATCATGCTTCTCCTCTTTATTTCATTGGGTTCAAAAGCAAAATTGGCATAGTTTTACTCACCACTGGAGATTAACTGCTAATAGAGTCGTTAGAGTACATACTCACATCTAAATCATTTGCCATTGTTTCAGAAAATAGAGAAATGAAGATTAAAAGAGAAATTGGCATAGATCTTCCAAATACTTAGAATAAGCCTGAAAATTACATTATTACATTCATGAAAGCCTCTTTAAGTTAGAAAAACGAAACAAGCATTTACAAAAAAAATATATAGAACACAAAGACCCATTAGCAGAAGTGGCAAGGGCACTGAAGGAATAAATCAGACCAAGTTGATAGCTTTTTCAGTGAAGTTATAACACTGATTAATAAAGA
Source organism: Daubentonia madagascariensis (assembly GCA_023783475.1). NCBI lineage: Eukaryota > Metazoa > Chordata > Mammalia > Primates > Daubentoniidae > Daubentonia > Daubentonia madagascariensis. The sequence goes on along the minus strand of JAKFHU010002080.1, from coordinate 25,168,962 downwards.
AGAAAGAAGATATGTGTTGTTGATATATGTAAGAAAATAATGATTCTCTAGCAGTCAGGTGTTCTAACCACACAAGCAATAGGATAATGGTAAACCATTCAGTCTTTTGACTGAGAAGGTAGCTATGATGGTCATTGGAATGCCCCTGAAGTTTTAACAAGAAAGCACTAGTGTTGATAAGTTCCTAATTCAGTTAAACATAGCTATTGCAGTCTGGAAGTACAATCATGCTATGTACTGAGATTTTTCTAATTTACCTGTTTAGGAAACCTACCTAATAGTTCTACAGGCAGAATATAGCAATGTATTCACTTAGTTTCAAGGTACTTACCACAATTTAACAAAAAAAAAAATTACCTAGAGAAATATAAATTACCATTAGAAGAGAGGTTTAGAGTAAGAAAAACTATTTTCTGTATTGATGAGATGGCATTGATTGAGTCCAAAATAAAGCATATCAAATCCAGCAGGAAATTTTAAATGAGCGAATCATGAGCAGGATTTATCCCAAGAATAGAAGGATTCTAACAGTGTAATTCACCACATTCACAGACCAAAGGAGGAAAAAGTATTTGAAGAGACAGTATATTTGGGAAGGGGCTATGAGCATTATAGAATCTTGGGAAATAGCAATCATCAATTTATTTATGGCAAATAAAATTGCTGAAAATAAGTCATTTTTTAAAAAAATTGCTAGTGACATATTTTTACCTGGATGTAAGTGTTTTCCTATAATAAATGATTAGGCTGCTGCTATTGTAATCAAACTTGCCATTACTTTCTGTGTTCCTCAACTACTATTCAACTGGCATTATAATTCATAAGTATTCAGTCTGACTTTCTCTTCTTCCTCAGCCCTTGTCTTCATGTATACTCCCCTCCCCAAAACACACATTTATACAGTAGATCTTTTAATTGAGACAGCCAAGTACTTAGGAGCTCTCAGCTGGGTCGCCAGATTAACCTCCTAGGCTATGGTGTCTCCCACTGCCACAATTTAACTGCCTATCTGGACTGAAAATTTCCCCTAGTATTTTGTGTCTGGTCTCAGATGTCAAGAGTGCAGCTAGAAGGAAAACCTTCAAAGTGGCAAAAAAAAAAAAAATTAGTGCCCAAACTACCCCACTACAATGCCTTTATAAATGCCTAATACCAAATTAATGATAGTATTTGCTAGCAGGTATACAATGCTTTACAATTTACAAATTAAGTCCACATTCATTATCTTATTTGGTCTTCACAACATTTTTATATGCAATAAGAGCTGTTATTATCCCCACTTATAGGTGAAGAAATTGAGGGTCAGTGAGGTTAAGTGTCTTGGCAAAGGTCACTCAGTTACATCATGGCAAAACCATCATTATTGCTCATATTTCTTCCAAATTACACTCATCTACTGAGACTGAAAACAGTTGCATTATCGTCATACTAGCTGCTGATTAGCCCACAAAACTAATTTGTCAGTTTACACCTATGACAAAGTCAAGGTGATAGGAAGGCATAAGGCAAGGGATTAAAGAAAAGAGGAAGTAAGGAGAGTCTAGTGGAAGAGATGAGGAGTATAATTAATTATGTTTGTTAAAAGATATGTATGAAGTCATCAGGGAGAGTTACTAAAATCTTGATATAAAACTAAGCAAGAATAAGTTTAAAAAGGAAAAATTTAAAAGACAAAGAAAACATATACTCAATCTTACCTAGAAATAGAGATGCAAAAAAAAGTAAAATAAAATAGCAAATCAAATCCAGCAGTAAATTTTAAATGCTGCAATTATAAGCATTTAAAGGATTCTATTAATCTAATTTACCGCATTCACAGAAAAAAGGAGTAAAACTATATGATGTTATCAATATATTTGGGAAGGGGAAAAGCATATATTAAATTTAATACTAGTATAATTTTTTTTTTAAATTCAGCAAACTTTGAATAGAAAGGAATATAACTGACTTGAATGTTCTTAACCTACTGTATTAGTTATCTATTCTTGCATAATACATTACTGCAAAACTTAGTGACTTAAAACAATAAACATTTATTATCTCTTAGTTTCCGTGGGCTAGAAACTAGGAATGGCCCAGCTGGGTCATTGTGGCCCAGAGTCTCTCATGAGATTTCAGTGAAAAGTGTCAGCGGGAGATACAGTTTTCTGAAGACTTAATCGTGGCTGGAGGATCTGGTTCCAAGATGGTCCACTCACATGGCTGTTGGCTGGAAGCTTCAGTTCCTCACCACGTGGCCCCCTCTACAGAGCTCCTCATGACATGACAGCTAACTTCATCCAGAGCAAGCAAAGCAAGCGAGCAAGGGAGAAGCCACAATGCCATTTATGGCCTACCCTCCGAAGTGACTTACCATCTGTTCTACTATATTCTATTGGCCACACAAACTCTGACACAAATTGGGAGGGTACTGCACAAAGGTATGAATACCAGGGGGTGGGCATCAGGGCATCACTGGGGCCCATGTTTGAGGCTGGCTACCACACCTACCTCCTCAAAACTTACATTGAAAATCATCCCCTGCTCTTCAACATGGTACTAAAGGGCCTCCCAAACACAATAATATAAGAAAAATAAATTAGAAATAAGGACTGGAAAAGAAGTTACAAAATTAGCATTATATACAAATAAAATGATTATAACTATATAACATAGCATGGCCTCTGTGAGAGTGAGCTCTGAGGCTAGCCCAAATGAGTTAAAATCCTGACTTTGCTACTTACTATATGAACTTGGGCAAGTCACTTTACTCTTCCGTGCATTAGTTTCTTTATCTGTAAAATCAGGTGTTACTAATACCTATTTGTGGTGGTGGTGTGAGAAGTAAAGAAATTAATACATATAACGTGCCTAGAACTGAGCCTGGCACAGAGAAAGTGACCAATATTGTTAGTTACTCTTATTTTAAATTACAAACAAAATCCAAGAATCCAGGAAATTTGCTAGGATAAGACCACAAAGAAAATTAATAATATTCCTAAAAACTGGCAAAGTCCAATTAAAAAAAATAATGATTTTAAATAATGATCCCATTTGCAATCACAATAAAAAAATTATAAAGTAGCTAAGTATAAATCAAAAAATATATGTCAATTTCTTTATAGTTAAAATTGTTAAAGAATAGGAAATAATACCCAAATCAATAGAGAGTTGTGGCACATTAATGGCTGGGAAGACTATCATAAAGATGTCAATTCTATCCAAATTAATTTATAAATTCAATGCAATTCCAATAAAATTTCCACAGGCTCAATCTTCATTCATTAAACATTTAATTGAGCTCCTACAATGTCACAGTGACCCTCTAGGTACTGAGGATATAGCAGTAAGTAAGACTAGATATATTCCTACCTCATAAAGCTACCCACTAAAGAAATGGGTCAAAGTTATTTTGATTGAAAGTAACAAACCCATGCAAGCTATATTGGAACAGGGGAAGTGGAGGAGTAGGTCATTTATTGAAAGAATACAGAAATATCTTGAAGAACCCAAAAGCCACAACTTTGGTCTGAGTACGCAAGGACCAGCGCTACGGTGAGAGACCTAGGTGTTCTCAGCAACCATGATGACTCTCCCCTCCCCTCCTTCCCTGCGGGACTCTCTTCCTTTCACGCATTCGTTTAGTAAACTACCTTCACTGGGCACCTCTTATGTGTTATGGAAAGTTCTCAGCACAGGTGATACCTTAGTTGTAAGAGAGTTGCCGTGATCTCGTGGCGCTTACACTCTAGTGGAGAAAGACAGGCAGTGAACAAATAAATTAAAGAAAAATAAAACATCACATAGAGATAAGTGCTATGACTGAGATTTACTTTAAATTGATTCATCAAAATGTAAATATATGACAAAAGACATCAAAAACAATGTGAATAAATTTAATAAAATTATAGAAGATATTTACAGTATCTATGTTGGACAAAAGATACCTAAGAAACTTTTTCAAATTACTAAGAAAAAATAAATACCAACAGGAAATAGATGGTCAAAAGATATGTTTAGACAATTCAGGAAGATGAAAACCTTGTGGCAAATGAGTATGAACGGATTCTCAACCTCATTAGTAATCAAGAAAATTGCAATTTAAAACAATGAGATACTCATTTGTAACCGTAAGATTGGCCAAAAAATAAGCTGATGAGGATTTTCAGAAACAGAATTTCTCATACTGATGCTAGTACAAATTTATACAGCTATTTCAGAGAATAAATTGGCAATATGTAGCAAAATTAAAAATGTACCTATCCATAATCTAGTATAATCTTTAGAAGATATGCCCAAAAAGACATGTACTAAGACATTTAATAATTTTTTTGTTAGCAAGTAATAATTGGAAATAAACTAAATGTATACGAAGAGGGGAATCTAATATTAAAATATAGTATAGTCATGCAGTGAAATATATACAGGATAATAAAGAGAATTAAATCTGTATGGGTAAACGTCAAGGAAAACAAACTGTTCAAGTGTTGAATTAAAAACAAAAACAAAAGTGGTATAATGGACACTGAAAAGAAGGGGGAGGGTGGTGGGGAGAGAGGGATAAAAATCTACCTATCACTTACATTGTACACTATTCTCGTGATGAGTACACTGAAAGCCCTGACTTCAGCATTATGCAATTCATCCATGTAACAAAAAACACTTGTACCCCCTAAATCCATTGAAATAAAAAAAAAGGAGAAGAAAAAAATTGACAAAAATTGTATACATTTATAGCATTAAAAAAAAACACCCAGTTGCAGGATGACAGGAATGGGACGAGTCCATTTACTTAAGAAATACACAGAGATGCTATATATTGTTTATGGATGCATTCATATTTACGAAATAGAGTAAAAAATGCCAAATTACAAGTATAATACACATTTGCCTGAGAGCGTAATGATTCTTGGAGGAGTCCTACTGATGCAGAAATTCAACTGCCATTTAGACAGGGAAGATGCCACAGTGTGAAGGGCATGAAGCTGGGGAAGGCCAGCATGCAGAACAGGGCCCCTCAGTCTTATGAGCCATTAGTCTTTCTGTAGAAAAGTGAAAACAGGGGGAATGGGGTTGGAAAGATACATGGACTGATTGTGGACCTTGGCCAGCCCTAGCAGTCTTGTCTCACCTCAAAGACATTGGTGAACCATTGACATTCTTCAGCTAGGCACTGACACCACACGAGTCATTTTAGGAAGATCGATCTGGGAACTGGGTGATGGATAGACTAAAATTTTTTTAAATTAGAGGTAAGTGTTATGTAAAAGCTAGTGCAGCAGCCCAGCCCTGAAGTTAGAAGGGTACTAAATTCAAATGTTCATAATCAAATTGGAAAGGAAGAGACAGATGAATGCATGTTCACAAAGAAAGACTTGACAACACTTGGTGACTGAGAAGAAGGTGTTATGGACTGAATGTTTGCATCCCCCCAAAATTCATATGTTGAAGCCCTAACCCCCAATGTGATGATATTTGGAGATGGGGCATTTGGGTGGTAATTACGGTTAGATAAGGTCATGAGGACAGAGTCCTGATAACGGGATTTAGTGCCCTTATAAGAAGAAACATTGGAACACTTGCTCTCTTCCCCTCCCCGCCCCCCAAGCAGTCATAAAGAGGTCATATAAGCACACAGTGAGACGGAAACTACCTACAAGCCAAGAAATGAGGCCTCACAATGAAACCTACATTGACAGAATTGTGATCTTTGACTTCCCAGACTGCAGAACTGTGAGAAATAAATTTCTGTTGTTTAAGCCACTCAGTCTGTGGTGTTTTGTTACGGCAGCCAGAATTGAATAAGGCAGGTGGAATCAAAGATAAAACTCAGATTTCCAATCTGGATTCAGAGGAAAATGATAACGGCTCATAAATGGGAAGGGAAGGAGGGGATCCAGTTTAGGGAGAGACCAATCTAAATCCACCTAATTCAGGTCAACTTTAACTGTCCCTGTGTTACGCAAATCAAACGGGACTGCATGTCTTGTGTATAATAAGAACAAATATATTTGAGTATAAAATGAGAAATGCGTGAGTAGGTTTCCGTAGGATGATCACACAACGATTTTACATTTGAGAAAATAGGATTAGCAAAACTAAGAATAAGAATCATTCAGGACTCTCTGCTACTGGTTTGTGTTTGAGTGCATGTTTCTATTTATTCTTCTCTAATGATGTTAGTAATGAGCTTATCAAACAATTTTACCACCAGGATTTACAGTACTATGTTCAAATTGCTTAGATTTTTATTGTTTTTACTATGACTTGCCAGTGCCGTATAATGAAGGGAAAACCATTTAATAACCATTCAAACCAAGGTTTTTTTCATTACCAAACTTAAAGTGGTAAAACAATAATTTTTTAAAAGGTTTTTATAAAAGTCATCAACCACATATTGTTCTGATAGCACAACAAATCTTCAAGATTAATTTTTTTTCTCCCACTGGGTTCATGTTATATAGGGCGGCTCTCAAACTCTTTGTAGAAGGATACCCAACAAGGGTCCATGCAAAAGTTAATCTCCTGGTATCAACATGACCAAACCTGTGCATGAGCTTTAGTAATTTAAAATTAAGTATTTCGAATAAGTAATTTTCTCTTGATGACTCTCATTGGTGTTTTACCAAAACCAACACTATTTTCTCCATTCAGTCTGATGAGGATATTTGTAGGGATAAGTTGAAACAAATTTGGGTAGAATCTTTTATTCCTCCAAAAAAGGTCCAAAAAAAAAAAGAAAAACCCAGTGTTATCAAAATCAACAATAGACTGAAATAGTCTTTGTTAGACGTTAAAAAGAAAAAGTTACAGAAAAACAAAAAAGCCAAACCAATCATGCTACAGTCAGTGGAATATAATTCCACATAGTTTAATGAGAAAATCTGTTATGTAACTAGACTGCCATCATTCCAAATGGCCCCAGGTAATCAAAATTTTCAGTAGTTCAAGAGCACTGTTATAATTTGAGTACCTCCAGAAGCTGACTCTGAGACAATGCAAGTGTTATTTGGAAGGTGATTGCAAGAGCCACTGGTGAAGTGAGATAAATGTATCAGAATCACCCTCAGGGCTTGTTAAAACACAGATTGCTATGTCCCACCCCTACACTTTCTTATTCAGTAGGTCTGGGTTAGCTCTGAAAATATGCATTTCTAAGAAGTTCCCAGGTGATGCTGGTATAGAAAGCACAGTTTAAGAACAACTACTTAAAAATAGTCTGGGCATCAACTCCCATGGTAAGCCTTTTCTGATGCCCTGCATTTTTTTCTGTATTTCACTCTAGTAACACCTTGTATTTCTGTCTTAGCATACTTTCCACTCTGTATTATAATGTTCTCTTTACTGCTGTGTCTCCCTGGCTAGACTCTGAGATTCTTGAGAACAAGGAAACTTCCTTTCACCTCTATCATTCAGTGACTTGCATACAACAGACACTCCATAAACATTGGATAAGAAAAGGAAAAGAAAGTCACAGAGAAAAGAGAGGGAAGGAGAAAAGAGTAGGGAAGGAGAAGGAAAGAGAGGTAGAGAGAATAGAAACCATACTAACAGCCTTAAAGCCTTGATTAGCTCAATGTCTTAGTTGACTTCTCCAGGAACAGCTGCTGAGTCAAGGATTGAGTGTATCTAGATTTAGACAGCTACAGGCAGGGATGCCCACCATCAGACAGGGCAGGAAAAAGAAAGGGAAGGCAAATAGTAAAGGATGCATTATTAAGGCGGCAAGCACAGTACATGACTGAAATGGGTGAGGGGAAAGCTCTGGAAAACAGTGTAAAACACATGCCTCCCAGCCAGGGGTTGAGGGAGCTAGCAGAGTGTATTTTCCCTCACGTCCTTCAGTCATTGGTTAGGGGCTGCCCCCAGGAGTGCTTTAAATCTCAGGCACTTCCATCCTGCTGTGCAAACGTCCTGGATGTTGGAAGCAGGCAGGCATGGGTGAAAATTGTAAGAGGATTCCAGGGGAGATGGATGAAGCACTGACAGCATCTGCTACACTCAGTGACCAGAGAGAAATTTCCACTGAGGTATGTTCAAGAAAAAGAGTAGCTGGTTTGGAATATGAAAACTTTGCATATTCTTGGTGCATCAATTAACATATTTTAGGCTTTTCTATTAGGAGACTATTTTACAATGACAGGAATTGGTCCAAGGCAAATTTAAGAACAGACACCATCATGAAGGAATTACACCTTAGCTTCACCAATATCAAGCTTCTTAGAGACAGTCAATTGCTTGTTTCAATCACTCTGAAGGAAATAAGAATATAAAACAGACAAAAAAGAAAGCATAGTTTTATGTCCCAGAAATAGGTCTAAAGAGGCAGAAAGGTTCTTTCTGATTCCCTGTGGTCCTCAGCAAGGAATTGATAAGTAAAAACAACCTCTTGCAGCATCCTCTTTCAAAGAATGTCTAATCAAGGTGTAAAGTAATCCATCAAAGTACTCTTCTGGAACTTACTAAGTGAAAAGATGTCCTTATAAATTCTTTACATATGCCATAGAAGTATATCATTTTGGTAAAGCTGTATTTTCTGCTAACTTAATGGCACTGTTTTAAATGTTACATTAATCCAAAAATAATTAGAGATATATACAGGTACTTTTTTTCATTTTTGACTACTTATAATCATTTCTCAGCCCAGTTAATAAAAATCACCTTTATGTGGAGTTTAACTTATGATTCATTTAGCATGCAGTAAATGCTTTTATGAGCAAGGCATAGGGCTAAGCATCATGTGTGACACAATGAAAAAAAATATAGTCCTCACTTTCAAGTTTGTGACCTAATAAAGGAGATATGATGGATGTGTAGAAAAATTAAGATTGCTAAGTGACATCACAGAAAATAGGCTATGGAAAGTCAGAGAGGGGAAAGTTTACTTGTGTTAGGGAAGATAAGACCTTGTGGGTCAGGTGGCGTTTGAACAAAGCCCTAAAGCACTTGCGGGATTTGGAAATGTAGAAGGGAGAATAGCAGTCTATGGATATGAAACAAGACAAAGATAGGGGAGCAAAATAACTTGGATGATTTACAAGTAGGAAAATAGAGTTCAACTTGACTGTTGCATGGAGTATATACAGAGGAAAGAAAAATAGAGTCAGAAGCAAGTTTGTAAAAGGTAGTGAAATTCTAGAACTTCACTGTCTAATACAATGGCCATTAGCTACCAATGGCCATTGACCATTTGAAATGTAGCCGAAAACATATTTCAAAGACTTAGTAGGAGAAAAACAATGTAAAATCTCATTAATTATTTTTATGTTGATGACATGTTGAAATAATATTTTAAATATATTGGCTTAAATATATTATTTCCACTTTACTTTTTTTAAATGGCTACTACAACTTTTTCATTTTTTAATATTTTTAATTGAGAAATAAAATTTATATATTTATAGGGTATGTGATGTTTTGATATATGTATTCATTGTAGAATGATTAAATCAAGCTAATTGACATATTCATCACCTCACATACATTTTTGTGGCTTTGTGTGAACGTTTAAAATCTATTCTTTTAACAATTCTTAAATATTCAATGTGTAATTATTTACTATAGTTACCATGCTGTACAATCCTCAGAACTAATATTTCCTGTCTATCTGAAACATTGTACCCTTTGACCAATATGTCTCTATTTCCCACCCCACCCCAGCCCCTGGTAACCACCATTCTACTCTCTACTTCTATTAGTTTGACTTTTTCACATTCCACATACAAGTGATATCATGCAGTATTTGTCTTTCTGTGCCTGGTTAATTTCACTTAGCATAATGTCCCCCAGGTTGCAATTTGCATTGTATTCTATTGCACAATGCTGCTTTAAAACCAATAGCTAACACGTTCATACTTTGTTCTGTAAGCAATTAGGTAGGGGCTTTAGGACAAAGGGTGAATGGCTGGGTGACAGGCTTAGAAATCTGCTTCAAGATGACATACCTTGATTTAAAAGGGAGGGACTAGAGGCAGAAAGAAGAAAAAAGAAAAGCATAGATGACGTAATGAAGCAAGGGACAGTTGGGTGTGCAGCACTGGAGGGAGATGGAAGTGATGTCAGGAAAGTAGAATTGGCAGTACTGGGCCAAAAGTATCATAAGTTATTAATATATGTATTAGATGCAGGAAAAGGTAGAAGTCAAGCACAACGCCAAGTTACTAGATAAAGTAATTGGAATAAGTGTGATGGTATTAATAGAAAAAGAAAGATCGAGTAGGTTTAAAAAACAAAAGATGGGTTCAGCTTAAGACATATGAGTTTTAGGTATCCGTGGGACATATAGGTAGAGTGGCTGGGCAGGCAGTTAGAAATGCGTGAGAATATATGCTCCTACAACTTGGGAGACTTCCAAAGACCATAGGAAGACAAAGCACTCACAAATTTTTTTTTAAAAAATAGCAACTTTTACTCAAGGGATGGAGCCCTTTTGTTCCTCTTAGATCAGGCATAGAGGCACAGCTCCCTGTGCTATCTAAAACACTATCCCAAATTGTCAAATGTTGTCAGGCAACGGTGTCTGTAAAAGGAAGTTCAAACTATGGAAAAGCATGAAATAAAGGAAAACTCCTCTTTCATTCAGTAATTATTTATTTAGCTCCACTAAGGGTCAGGTACTGCACAGCATGCTGAAGAAATGAAGACAAATAACGCTTCACCCTGTCCCGAGAGCAATCACAGTCACAGCTTTTTCTCAGGTAAAATAAAAGTCTTACAGAGTGATGAAGCTGGTATGAAAATATGTCAAATCTTTAGGTTGTAAAGATTAAAACCTCCAATAGAAACAAACCTTGAGACGAATGCCCGAGTTTCAAGAATGGCACTACTTTTTAATTTTGTGACTGCTTTTAGTGTGACACAACACTAGCCTTAATACTTCTTAGGATTCTGTATCATTAAGCTTCTATTGTTTTTAATGTTGATGCCCAGGAATCATTTCTTTGCAATAAAGACAAGGTCTGTTTTGTGTTCTATGTGAAGTCATGTCTCTAATTTTAAAATATCATTTCTATAATCAAAGATATCTACAGGAGCCTCCTTACAGCTGAGAATGAACACCACATATTACAGAGTAGAAAAGACCATATCCATTCACTAGTGTGGCAAATGAAAACACCACATCAAATTCTTACAGCATTAACTGGAACTGTATTATGGTTCAGATGCAATTGCATGGAGGTTTGCCGGTGGCACTATAACAACCACAAACAAAACATTTTGATATATGTGGGGGCAGGGGAAACAAGGACATTGAAGTCTTGAAGAATCATTATCTTCTCATGAAGTCTGACCCCTGCGTTAAAGGAATAGAGAACACAAACATTTTTCAAACAGTGAGATAGCAGAGCATGGTTGCAGTTTAAGAAATTGAAGGGTTATAAACAGAAACTGTAATCATGTCTGACAGAGTATGTAAGTACTGCACAATATTAAGCCTCAGCTCTGTCATTTCCACTGACTTAGGGCAACCCCACAGTTTTTCCAGATCTATACTGGTGGTTCAGGAAAAACACAGTGTAAAATTCTTTACAAAAAGAAGGCATAAGTCTTTAAAAAGTCCAAGTATGGTGATTTCTTACTGTGGATAAATTATGCAGTCAGTTTAAATCATTTCTCTTCCAAAATGAGGACAGAAAAGACAGATATGGGTCCAGGATCCTGCTTTGTTGGAATCCTGACAAAATGTTCCAGGATATAGCCATGGCATTAGGGACAGAGTTGGTAGCAAGTCCTTAAGCTTGTAATTAACCCTAAAAGAAAATGTGATTGAATGATCATCCTAATAAAAGAATAAATGATGATACAATGACAAATCAAAGGAATTCTTTCTCAGAGGAAAAATATGACTGCAATTTCCATTTTAATTTGAGTTCAACTATTATTTAGTAAAACTCTATAGATCCTTAAAGCCTATTAATTCAAATCTTCTATGGTGTCAGTGAAATACAGTATAACTTTATTTTTTTCCTCTTCATTGCTTCAGAGTCCTGACAGTGGAATGAATGTAGAAAAATGCCATTTTATGTGACCCTTATAATGATTATAGAAAATCAAGGCATTGATCTTATCCTCATTCCTTATTTAAATGATGACACGATCAGTGCCCCTTTCCCACTGTGACATTTGTTTTAAGTTTAATGTCTGCACAATTAGAAAGCCATCTTGTTATATTAAATGCAAGATATTAATTTAAAAAGAGATATAATGTCTATATCCCATGTTCCCTAAATACCAACTAGGAGAAAGTCACACTAGAAATAAAGGGAATTTTAAAATTTTTATGTAAAAATATTCCTTTTGGGAGGAGAGACAGCTAACCTTTACTGAGTTCTTACTAAATTCCAAACATTGGGTGAAGTGCTGCACATAGATTATGTCATTTAACCCTCACTCTACCCAATGATATTCTAAAACAGGATTGACATTGCTAGAAATATGGAGACCCAAGCAAACTCTACCCACCCTCTATGCTCTCCACTTTCCCACCCAATCACTCCAGCCCCTTCCCCCCGTGTCGCTTTCTCTTCTATCATATGAGGTTTGCTTGACTGGCTGCTACAGTATAGACTTCTATCACCCCAACATCCCTGCATAAAAGAGAACAGAAGCGTAAGGGGCAATAATAAATATGTATGTTTGAGATTCACATGGAGAGGAAAGTATAATCTAAATGTATCGCTCCTGTATTCATTACACTAAGCTAAATAGGAACATTTTGAGGGTTTTTCTTTGCCATAGCTAATAACTTTCCCTATTCATAAATAAGCAGAAAATGGTAGGAATGTAACAGAAATGTTTTATAAAGATAGTGGGGTGAACAAAATGCTGCAGTTAATTGCAAAGTCAGTGGAGGCAAGGAGGAATATAGTTACCTATTGAAAGCTGAATTAGAAGTATTAGTTACAAGCAACAGAAATCAAGCCCAATTAGTTTAAACAAAAAGGGGAGTGGAGGGATACTAAAGATTCTTTGGAAATACAAGAACAAGTTGAACAGACTGAACTTGGAAAGATCAAAATCAGAAAAGCTCTGATTCCTGGCATTCCTTTAAAAAGTCTGCCAGTGATAGTCAATAAGTACATGAAAAGATACTCAACATCACTCCTCACTTGGGAAATGCATGCAAATCAAAACCACGAGAGATACCGCTTCACACCCATTGGGTTGGCAGAGGAGGAGGAGAAAGAAGAAGAAAGAAGAAAAGAAGGGGAAGAAATAATGAAGAAAGTAGCAAGTCTTGGTGAATACGTGGAGAAATTGGAACACTTGTGCATTGTGAGAATGAAAAACGATGCAGCCACTGTGGAAAACAGTATGACAGTTTCTCACAAAAAGTTAAACACAGAATTACCATATGATTCAGCAATTCCATTTCTGGGTCTATACCCAAACCAAATGAATTTAAAGCAGGGTCTTGAAGAGATATTTGCACACTAATGTTCATAGCAGCATCACTCACAATAACCAAAAAGTGGAAGCAACCCAAGCATCCATCAATGGATGAATGGATAAACAAAATGTGACATATACATCCAATGGGATATTATTCAGCCTTAAAAAGTAATGGAATTCTGATACATATTACAACATTGATGAACCTTGAAGACATTACTGTAATTGAAATAAGCCAGACACAAGCAGACAAATACTGTATGACTCCACTCACATGGGGTACTTAGAGTAGTCAAATTCATAGATAGAGAAAGTAGAATGGTGGTTGCCTGGAGCTGGGGGGAGGGACGAGTGGGGACTTACTGTTAAATGGGTACAGAGTTTCAGTTTGGAGAGAAGAAAAATTTCTGAAGATAGATGGGGATGGTTGCACAGCAAACAGCATGAATGAGTGTATTAAATGCCACCGAACTATACACCCCAAAATGGGTAAAATGGTAAGGTCTAGGTTACGTTCCACAATAACAAAAAAAAAAATGACAATAGGGAAAGATAACTGGATCTATTTTTTAAAGTGTTGTCGGTTGCTGAGAGAGCAACTTCAGCAGAGAGGAAAGCCAAGCTGCAAACGGACCTTGTCTATTGTAAAGGACTCCAGACTCTGAATCAATCATTTTATTTCAACCTTCAATGTGACCTTTTAGATGCATTCTTATGCAAAAATACTACCAATTTTTGAGAAGCAATATATTAGAAAGATCACTGGACTTGATCTAGAAGACCTGGATGTCACCCCAACCTCACTCCTTAACCAGTCACAAAACTTTGAGGCTCAGTTTCTTTATCTGCAAAATTAAGGTAATAATTCTTGTTCAAGATGAAGTAAAATGGCAAGTATGAACCTGCTTTGTAAACTAGAAAGTGCCATAAAATACAAAGTATCCTAATTGTAAGTGCAAATACAAATTTTTAAAAAGAGACAATTCTCCTTGTTGAAAACAAGGGAAGAGATTTCCCTCTCCTTTTTCTTTGAGCATTTACCTTAGAAAACTGTTAATTGTAAGTACTTCTTCTGTTTGAAATGTATTTAAATCCTTTTGAAGATTAAGACTAGATTGGCATTCTGTCAGCTTTATGACCTGTTAAGATCTTTCTCAAGAACCCAGGAGGCTTCTCTATGAAATGTAAATATCAAGGGAGATAGCACCCCTACCCTCCCAGTTTCTGTGGGAGAATAGGAGTCTAACTTTGGTGGACACATTGCTCCAAGTGGCAACTTTTATCATAAAGATATGAGAAGCTTTTTTTTTTTTTGCCCTTTGGATAAAGCCAATTAGCTAACACAGATGGTCACCTCAATTACCAGTTGAATTTAGGATGAACTATGTGTGACAAATAGTGCTGTCAAGTCCTTACTTGGGGATTAGTTACTGTTTATCATGAGAACATGTATGGAATGTCTTATATTGCTTGTCTATACGTAAGGGTGAGATTTCTTTCTGTCCCTGCAATCTCTTAGCAGACTGCCTATGATATATCACATTCTGGTTTAATACTTATTTATTAATAAAATTGTTTTCTCTCCTTACTACCTTTGTGGAGATATTTTCTGGGTTGGGAGAAAATTTTATTTTTTATTTATTTTTTAATTTATTTATCGACTTGATCACTCAAGTAGGAATTTCAACGGGGGAATCTAATCACTGACCTGGATGAAAACAGTGCCCACCCTCACCATATCTCCAATGTAGGGGAATGGGATGGGGAGGGATGCAGATTCTAGTAAGATAAACTGGGAAAGAGGGAGGGATAGTTCTTTAAAGAAAGAGGGCTGCGCATGGGCCCCCCCAAAGTGTCCACTACAAAAGGCCACTTTTAGCAGATAGGCAGACAATTGTTATTTTTCCACATTTCTACATGGTTCCATTCAAATCTGATTACATTCACTGAACATAAGTATATCAAATTCACATTTCAGTGACCCTGAATTGCTGAAATTATTTGAACCCTCTCCCTGACTCCCGTCCCTGGATACTTGTAGTGATACTCTAAAAAAAATCATTTCTTTATCTCCATAAATCAGAATGTTCAATTAATAGAAAATATTTTGATATTACACATACTAGTGTATTTTTCTAACCTCTTCATTTTTAGTTCTCAAAAATATTAAGCCAAGGAGATACATTTCTTTAATGCTTTTAGTTAATAAGCAAAACAAAATACTCTCTGAAGAATGGAAATATGGTTCTCCTATTCCCTTCCCTCAGGCATGAAAGACAAGCAGATGGTCTCTTATCTGTGTAAACAACCATCAGAATGGCAATGGTGGCCAGATGAGAGAGAATAAGTTTAGAAATGAAAGAACAGAAATAAATGAATTAAAGGTGAACCAGCTGCTGCTTTTGGATTAACAAAAAGAACACTGCAGTTGAGGTCTGACAATTGATGTTTTGTGTTTGGCAAATAGTAAGTAAGTATGTAAACTAGTCAAAAGCAGCTCATACAGGTATTGTATCCCAGGGTATTCCATGCTGACCTAATTGCCTCAGAAAGAAAACACTTTATTGGACGAGGCAAGTCAAGGGCCATTCAGCCGTGTCTTTACCATGGTTTCTGCAGTTTAGGTCTCCAGAGGCAATTGTCAGTTTGGCTAAGAGTAAGTGAAACGACAAAGGGAAAATACATGCAAAACATTATCCACTCAAATTCAAAAGTAAAAACAAAATATGACAAAGTAGAGCAAAAGAAAAAGAAACACTGAGGTGTTTACATTTTGGCAGTCTTTATACAGGTAATAGTTAATAGATGATATTTACCCTATTCTGGATTTAATAATTTCCTTATGAAACTAAATATGCTTTTACTTCAAGTGCATTTTTTGGGGGGGAAGTAAAGAAAAAGAAAATCTAATTATATATCACTGCATAGAAATTTTGGTACAAAATGCCTTTTTTTAAAAAGTAAAATATTTGTACTAAAACTGAGGAATTCTCAATTCTCTCCCCTACACACAAAAAAGGAGTTAAAATTAAAGTTCAAATTTTTTAAAAATATTAAATTCCAATTCTAAAAGTGGCAAACCATATAGTTTTATCAAGCCCAAGATTAGGGATTCAACATGCAGTTTATCAATAAAAACAGTATCATGCTACTTAACTCTCCATATCATTGGCCTTACCAGAGGTGGAACAGTGTAGGAGTTAACCACGCATTCCTGAGAGCCCATCTCTGCGGCTACCCACCACTTAATCTCCCAGTACCTCGGTGTCCTCATTTGGAAAATAGAGATGATGATAATGAAAAACCGACCTGACATGTTTGTTGTGAACATTAAACAAAGTAACATATATAACATGTTTACAAGAGTGTTTGACACATAAAAATGTTACCATTGTATTTTCTAGTCACTTCATGTTCCAAAATCTGCAAGTAATGTTAAGTAGGTAGGAGAACAAATGGGACCCGTTTTTATTACCCTCCCTCCGGGATACCCCTCACGTGTCACCTTGCTTTGTTTGGAAACACCCACGGCAATTGCTCTCCCACCGCCCAGCACTCCCTGCTCTCCTCATCTTGCCAGGCTACTTCATTTGCTAGGTTCCGGGTCTCTCTGTTGCGTCTGATAGCATTAAGCAGCTTCTTTAAATATTGTACAGCTACACATGAATGAATACATAAATATGTTAGAATCGCATAACAATGCCAGTAAAGCCAGTAAAATTAAATAATTGCATATAGCAAATAAAGTCACTGCTGTCAAATGAATTACATATGCCATAAAGAAAAGGAGGAAAATTGCTATGGAATTTCTTATAGAAATTACAACATTTATACAGTATATTTAAAATATTAATATTCTGCCAATGCTTCGCTTATTAGGCGCTGACCACTCAGATGGGGGGAATTTTTTAAATTAATTTCATATATTATTTTGGTCAATATTTTCTTCTATCCTCAGTAAATGTCAATGTCCTTAAAACTTTTGAACAAGAAATCATAACATAATGAAGACAATTTAATATTGCATTGGATGACAACCACCTTGTTCCTTTCAGAAATAAGCATAAAAAGTGAGCTGGTAGGTAGAAAGAAACACATGATAAACCTCAGAGGATGGGTCTGTTCACTGCTGTAACCCTAATGCCTAGGACAGTGTCTGGCACACAGCAGACATTTAATAAATAGTTGTCTGCATTTTGAATGAATGAAAAAATTGTTTACCTCTCAACCTATTATAAAGCAGAAAGTTCTGGATTTTGTATGAGGGGTCAATGGTCTGAAGAGCTGTTCTCATTTGGAAACATGAGAGTTTGGCTCGGCACGATGACTGTGGGTGTTATGGGCGTCAGTAGGTGGAGTCCAAGGATGCTAAACTTTCTACAATATTGATGGAGGTGAACAGAACTATTACAGGACAGTCCAGCACGATAAACAATTTTTCTGCCAATATGCAAACAGCAGCCCATCAAGAATCACTAGAAGCAGAAATGGGGTGTTGGTGGGGTCAGAAAAAAACAAAAACTAGCAAATCAGAGCAAGAAAATTGGAAAGGTAGGGAGGACTTGGACATCTTATAGTACTCAGAGGTCTCTGCTATGAGAGGGGAAGGAACTGTTTAGAAAACTCACCTGGCTCAGACACAGCAGCCCACTAATATTCAAAAACACCTAAGTTAGAGCTAAGCATCTACTTTTTATAGTAAAACAAATATGGAATAATTATAAAGTAGGATGCAAATTTACTTTAAATTTAAGAGAAGAGATTCAAAGAAATTCCACGTGTATGGCATCCATCTGGGGCATGTCCGCAGAGCTCCATCTACATACTCCCACATACACTTCACCTACTTTGGTGGAAACCACTTCAGTCCCTGAGCATCAAGCGGTTCATCAGAGATGAGTAGGAGTGCTAAGGAGAAAACATTGTGGGGGTTGTTTCAGGATAGCAGAGAGAAGAAAAATGACATCTAAAGGAAGGTAAAGATGTTCAGGAGAGTCCTCCAAAGACAAGCTACAAAGCACACAATGTATGTAAGGCAACAACATTACAGCCTTGTGTATTTCACTTATTAAATATTTATTGAGCACTTATGTGCATCAGGCATTGTGCTGAGCCCTAGGGATAGACATCAACAAGAGACACAACCTGGCCCTCATGAAGTTTATAGTCCATCAGGAGAGGCAGACCTTAAACAAATAAACAATAATTGAAATTCCCTGGATGCCTAGAGAAAGGATAGCAAGGGGATCTATTTTAGATTGAAGTGTGAAAGAGGTCCTCTGTAAAGAAATACAATCTTCCAGAGTTCTGAAAGATAACAGGAATTAGGATGTCCCTGCAGAAATACATTCAGGGAAGGAGCTCAGCCTGCACCCGGGCCCACAGCAGGACAGTCTGACACATTCCCGGAACTGTAACGAGGGCAGTGTGGCTGTTGTCTTGGTGGGCATGAGATAAGGGTGAGAACATGCTGAGGACACACCCCTTCAACATCCTACAGGAACTTGGGTTTTAATTAAACTGGGGAAAATTGCTGGGCTTTAAACAGGCATGAGTCAGTTTGTGTCTTAATAAGGTCACTCTGCCCACAATATGGAGAAGAATTGCAAGAAAACAGGGAGACTATTATGAAAGCTAGTGCAATGGTCCAGGTGAGAAATTATGGTGACTTGATGGGAAGTGACAGCAACAGAAATAGGAAATATGGATAGATATCAGGTATAGAGTCAAAAGAATTGGTAATGCAGAGAGCGAGGAAGTGAGTGTCAAAGATGACTCACGAGCGTGACCAACTGCAAGGATGCCAGACGCTGCCGTGTTCCGAGGTGAGCAACCTGGAGGAGGAAGAGCCTCAGGAGAGGATAACCAAGGACTGCTCTGGACTTGGTTACTGTTAGTATCCGAGAGCCAGCCTAACAGAGATGCTTGATATTCCAATCTCCAACTCAGTAGTGAACTCTGGATCGGGGTGTGAATTCGGGAGTTCCAGGCACAGATAGCAACTATATAGAGAGTTGGCATTGGATATGATCACCTAGGAAACGCTTGTTTATCTTAGTTCATGGAGAACACACTATTAAATTCTCTAAAGTCGAGTAAATTTGATCACATGGGAGAATAATTTCATTTCTAATATTTTTTCCATTACATTTCACTCAGTAACCAGTTTTTCTGGTCTGTATTCTAATAGACTGAAGTGAAAAGTTAACCAAAAAAAGCCTTAGTGTTACGGCTCTATGTACTTAGCATTTAGATAAAAGATTCCATCTGAGGATGTAGCAATAATTGGTTTTTGTTCAGATGCTTTCTGTATTATTCATGAGTTCAGTAAAATTGTCCCTAACAAATGTTTATCAGAAGTTCAATGTGAATCTATAACATACTTAACAGCGTGTTAGTGTGGGAAGCATTTGCAGCCTAGTTACACACTTATGTTCCGTGACTTAAATCCTGCTGGCCCCATCATAACCTACAAATGAAACCTAAACCCTAGGCTGCATATTCCTCCAGCCCCTCTCTTGACATACCCATTCAACAGGGCATGATTTAGCAGCAAGTAATTATACTGCATCTTACACTTTCCCTGTGCCTAGGCAATGAGTCCCTTTCGTTTTCCCGTAAGTGTCAAATGTCCACTGCTCTCTCTGGAAGTTTCCATGATCTCCTTATTAGGTCACTCCTTCCTCTTTGCTCACTTGTTGATCTTCCTGTGAACTCCTTAAAAATCAGGGACTGGGTCTAATTCATCTCTGAATCTCTAATTCCTGGCATAAGGCCTGCCATGGGGAGAAATGTAAAATGTCTGTTGTATGGAATTACATTGACCAATCTTAATGTAGTGTAATATGGTAAAATTGGTTGTTTTGTTAAACATGGAAAAACTACCTCGTATTTTCTGAATTATGGAAAAAAATAAACTATTGTATTCCTGTAAATGCAGTTACTCTAACAATCTTAAAGACACGGGTCATTTTTTTTAAGTGCTATTTGGCTTAGAAAAGACAAGTTGTTCACTACCCAGGGCTGAGTCCATGTTGCAGTTTCAACCACTCACTGAAACCCAATAATCTTTTTGATAATGTTACTCATGGTACCATTTAAATACAGCAGAAGACAGTCCAAAAATTTCTTACTAAGAAGTTTACACTTTTAAAGTGTTCAAGGCTTAAATCGAGGATTCTGGCATAGCAGAAAATGGCAAGACTTTCTCAGAATTCAAAAGCATGGATTGCAAAATCATTTTAACCCTGCTCACTCAAAGCACACAACAAAAATAAATAAATAGCAGTCCTACAATTGCTCAAAGCAAATATCTATTGCTGAAAGAAAAGATATTTTCTCATTATATCTCTCTTAATTTATTCTGTTAATGTTATACAACAGCACTCAGACTTAATAGGGTTTCCCAAGAAAAATCAAAGATCAATAAGAAATCTTTCTTGGCATTAGTACTGAGCTGGAAGTCTGGCTTTCCTGGAATCCCTTAACTTCCTAGTTCCTCAGTTTCTTCATCTGTTTAACAGAACTAATAGTAATTTTACCTTAAAGTATCATTATGTGGGTTCAGTGAGAAAATGTACAGCTAACACTCAGTAGATGGTTGTGGAATATGAATCCTCATCCTTGATCACCTGTGTAGTGTAGGATTAAGGACATGGACTCTGGGATCTGACTATTTGCTGTATGACCATGGGAAAATTATTTAACCTCTTGGAGCCTCAGTCAGCTACATAATTTGCAGGGCCTAGTCCAAAATGAAAATGCAGAGCTTCTTGTTTAAAATTATTAAAAATTTTAAGAAAGTGACAGACAGCATTAGAGCAAGTGCAGGGCCTCACTTAGGTCCTATGCAATTGCACAGATTGCTGGCCCAGGAAGCCATTCTTGGCCTTAGTTTTCTGCCCTGAGGATAATAAACCCCTCATAGGGTTGGCATGGGGATTAAGTGAGGCAACATATGTAAAACAATTAGAATAGTGTCCAGTACATAGTAAGCATTATGTAAGTGTGAGATATATAAATATGTACAACAACAACATATACTCCATGACACTCTAGAGTTCTTTTTGATTAAGAGTCATGTCTTCCAAATCCTAACTTTATAACATAAATATTAATATATGCTATGGTCTGAATGTCCCACAAAATTTATGTGTTGAAGCTTAATTGAAGCTTAATTATGTGTTGAAGCTTCACTATATGTGAAGATGTAGTAATCATCCCCTTTGGAGGATGCAAGAACAAAGCACCATCTTGGAAGCAGAGACTGGGTTCTCACCAGAAACTGAAGCTGCTGGCACCTTGATCTTGGACTTTCCAGCCTACAGAACCATAAGAAATAAATTTCTGTTCTTATAAATTCTCCAGTATCAGGTATTATATTTTGCTATAGCAGCACAATGGACTAGGATAGTATAATGAAGAATGTACAAAAATTTGTCATATTTTGCATCCTTTATTCTTTATCCCCTTTCCACTGACATCTTATCCTAGTATAATTGAATGTCCTTCCCTTTCTATGTCATTCCCTCTTGGGATAACTCAAAGGAAGAGAAAGTAAAAGTGGAATCTGTATTTCAGCTTCTTCAGGAACTCGTAGAAAGGATGAACTGCCTAAAATGCACTGATCAAACTTCATTCTTAGAAAGAATTAAATAGTGAAATCCAGCAAGAAAAGATCTTTGAGAAAAGAGTAATGGAAATCAACCCAGACCCAACTAAAGAGAATCTTCCTATCTCTGTCAAACTGGAAGGAGAGGAGTCAAAGAAACAAAAGTCCTCAATATTGGCATATGGCCCCAAGGCCATTTCTGTTCCTAGACTGCCCCTCCAAAGAAATTGTAGAGGAGCAAGTACTCGAACTCACAATAAGAATATTAGAATTCATCATGCCTAAGTTGATATTTTAAAATATCTTCTGTCTGGAATTGACACTTCACCACATTGGGGAAATATTATGACTAAAACAGAAAAACCAGTTTGCTAATAAAAAAAAAAAAGAAGAAGAAGGTGACTAGAGTCATCACTGAAATTTCCCAATTTCTTTAAAAGAAGAAAATGATTTTAAATATTCTATCAATGGATCTTTGAAAGTTAACAGCATCTCTTGCTGATTTTATGTGATAAATAGGATAGACAGTTCCACTTTCCCAGACATTTTCTTCATATCCTAAAAAGGAAAATAATACCAAAACTATAGCAGCAATCATCATCATCCCAGTAATAGTGATTTTCTTCCAAATAGCTTAAAGTACTTGTTAAATATCATCTTATAATGGAAAGGAAAATGGACTATTGGACTAGTAGCATTACTATCATTATTTGGATAATGTAATAGCACCCGCAGTGAATATTAAAATAGTTGAGAAAATCAAACATCTAAGAAATATAACAACATACAGACATTTCTCTTATTTTGACCTCCGAACTTCATTTTCTCCATAAAAATGCCTGGGCGATTGGGTTTTGATAGTTCATAATGTAAATCACACCAGCATGAGTTTAAGATGATATAGCAATTTAGAAAATAGGCGGCCAAATGGGAAATGTCACATTACTCAATGTTCTTGACTCACAAATGGAGCAGCTATTCAATATTGGTGTCCATGATTAGCCTCATACCAGTTCTTTACGCAAATTAGATGTTGGGGGAATAAACATTTAGACAGTACAGCAATTTTTATTAGTCAGTTATTAGTCCATCATTATGGATCTTTTAAAAAAATAAATGTTTTATTTCTTAAACCAAGTGGTAGATAAAGTCATTAGTTTTATAATTTTTTTAAACTGTAGTTTGTGTATGTGTGTATGTGTATTTCTTTATATGTGTTTTTTTAATATTCAGGATTAATTTTTTAATTAACAAAAATTATGAATACTCATCACATACATGTTTTGAAATATATATACATTGTAAAATGGCTAAATTGAGCTAATTAACACATGCATTACCTCATATACCCTTTTTTGTAGTGAGAACACATAAAATCTCTTAGCAATTTTCAAGAATAAAATACATTGTTATTAATTATAATCATCATGTTGTACAATATATATCTGAACTTATTCCTCTTAATTGAAATTTTGTATCCTTTGACCAACCTGTCCCCTTCCCCCTGAAGACCCTGGTAACCACTCTCTACCTCTATGAATTCAAACTTTTTCAGGTTCCACAGATAAGTGAGATTATGTGGTATTTTTCTGTGTCTGGTTTATTTCATGAAACATAATGTCAAGGTTCATCCACGGTGTTGAAAATTACAGGATTTCCTTCTTTTTTAAGGCTGAAGAGTATTCCATCTTTAATATTTACCATATTTTTTTCCATTCATCTGCTATGAACACTTAGATTGATTCCATAACTTGGCTATTGTGAATCATGCTATAATGAACATGGAAGTGTAGATTATCTCTCTTTGACATACTGATTTCATTTACTTTGGATATAAATCCAGAAAAGGAATTGCTGGATCATATGGTAGTTCAGTTTTTAATTTTTTGAGGAAATTCCATACTGTTTTCCATAATGTCTATACTAATTTACATTTCTACCAACAATCACTACAGATCTTGAATTCATTTAGTGTACAGATAGTAATGATATCTATTTGAGGCTCTATTAGCACATTATCACTAATTCTTGTCAATTGATAAGTATGTTAGTTCTCAAATGCATAACTTTAACAAAATTATTTGAAAGTGAGACAGACATAATCTCACTAGCAGTATAACTGATCATGTTAAAGATAAGACTCACTTTATAGAGACAGAATAGTTCATTGGAACATAGTTCTACGAGACAGAAGTTTTGGAATCAGGCAGGATTACATAAAATTTCTGTCCCAACCACTTACTAGCTGTGTGAACTTGGACTAACTACTTTAATTTTTCAAACCTTCAGTTTTCTTAACCGTAAAATTGTCATAATTACAGCACCTACTTCATAGGGTTGCTGTAAGGAGTCAAGAAATAATTCACGTGACATGCTTGATACATGTGAACTACCACAACTCTTATCATTTATACATTAAAATGCATTTAGCAGTATATTAGAAAGAATATAGTGTCTAACACAACTTGGGATATGAGCCAATTTAGCATAATCTCAAAAATCAATATTGTCAGAATTTCTGACCACTGTTATGAGAACGTAGTTTTTGAATAGCTTCTAAGAATCAACTCAGGAGTTCTAGGGAGTTATCTGGAGTGGGGAAGACGTTGGGTGGTGGGTTGTGGGGAGGGGTGGTGGGTTGTGGGGAGGGGTAGTGGGTTGCAGGGAGGGGTGGTAGGCTAGGGATGTAAGAATTGGGATGACCAAAATAGATTGACACAAGCCTTTCCTCAGGCCCACATCATCTGAAGACACCTTTGGTTCCTCACTTTCTATTGCACCCACATCCAATCCATCACCTAATTGTCAGTGCTATGTTCAACATATATCTAAAATTTGGCCATGTCAGATCACCTCTGATTCCACCACTCTAGTCTACATCACCATCATTTTTCCCTGTTCTCTCTTGCGTTCCCAGCCCTCCCTCAAAATCTATTCTCAGCAATATAGTCACAGTGATCCTATTGAAATCTAAACCTGATCTTGTCACCTGTAATCAGGACATTCCAACGGCTTCCCAACTAATGTAGAGTAAAATCCAAAAATGTTTTCTACAAGGTCACCTACCACCTTCTCAAATATCATTCCCTAGCACACTCTTCTTCATGCTCTCTGCTCTAACCACAATGACCTCCTTGCTGTTCCTTGAACACGTCAAGCACATTTCTACCTCAGGGTCTTTGCACTCATGATACCCACTATCTGGACCACTCTTCTCCATGACATTAACATGGATGTCATGAATTCCTTCAGAATTCCTTCAGATTCTCTTCAAATGACACTTTACCAGAGATGCCTTCCCTGACCCTGCTGCATAAATGAGCCCTTACCAGTACCACTTTCTATCTCTTCCTGTTTTCTTCTTCATGGCACCTATCACCACCCCCAGAAAAACCTATTTAATTATTCACTGTTTACTGTCTGGTCTCCCCACTAAAATTTAAATTCCATCAGAACTTTTATTGTCTTCATTGTATCCCAGTACCTAAATCAGTCCTCAGTACACAGTAGGTGCTTAACAGGATTTTATATGGTTGGTATTCCATATCCATGGTTTCCTCATCCATGGATTCAACCAACTACAGATAGAACATATTCCCCACAAAACTGTATCTACACTAAACATGTACATACTTTTTTCTCGTCATTATCCCCTAAACAATACAGTATAGCAATTATTTACATAGCATGTACATTGTATTAGGTAGTATAAGTAATCTAGAGATTATTTAAAGTATACAGGAGGATGTGCATAGGTTATATACAAATACTATACCATTTTACATCAGGGACTTGAGTGTCTGCAGATTCTGGTATCTGTGGGAGGTTCTGGAATCAATCTCCCAGGAATACTGAGGGATGACTATAATGAATTGGCAGAATGAAGGAGAAAGCAATATCCTGGGATGACTCTTAGGATCTTGGCTTGTTTAAGTGGGCAGATAATGGTGCAATTCCACTGAGATTAGGAATCTGAGAAGAGAACTGGGTCAGGGGTATATTAGAGTTCTCTCTTGCTGCATATCAAATTACTTCAAAAGTTAGCCACTTAAAACAATACGTACACAGTTAATATCTGAGGGTCAGAAATATGAAAGCAGGGTAGCTGGGTGGTTTTGGCAAAGGGAATCTCAAAAGGTTGCAATCAAGCTACCAGTCAGGGCTGCAGTCATCTAGAGATTCTATTGTAACTCAAGAATCCACTTCTAAGCTCACTAATGTGATTGTTGGCAGGTTTCAGTTCCCCATAAGTTATTGGATTGAGGCCTCAGCTCCTTGCAATATAAGCCTCTCCATAGGACTGCTCGTAACACAGAAGCTTGCTTCCCCTCAAGCAAGATATCCAAAAGAGAGGACGCACAAGCAAGGGAAAGCATTCAAGAGGGAAGCTGCAGAATTTCAAAACTGATATTAGAAGTGACATACCATCACTTCTGCCATACGGTGTTGGTCACCAGACCAACCCTGCTACAATGCGGGAAGGTCCTACACAAATGGGTCAACACCAAGAAGTAGGGATCAGGGAGCCAGTTTGGAGGCTAGCCACCACAGGGGACATATGTGAGGTCAGCCAAAGAAAGGTTAATTTTGAGGGGACTTTGAGATATTTAAGTGGAAAAGTCAAGGAGGCAGTGGTGGGGGCAGTTCAAGCAAATGAAGACAGGTTAAGGGAACCAAGAAAACATCCTCACTTAAGTGTGCTTTAATGATAATCACAACACCTGATACAAATTTATTAACTTGATATCTTGCCAAAACTTGAGATTAAAGTCGATCTACTTTATTTTATTTTATACTACTGGCCATGTTTTTTCTGATGTATGAATTCTAAAGAATATATATGCTTCTTAAACTTTAGGAAAATCTTCATAACTAATAATTAATATTAAACTATGCAATTAAATGAACTATTAATTCATTCTACTAATAACATTTTACCTCACATCATTGAGGAATATTTATAAAGAATAAAATCAGAATGCATAAAATCGATTTTCCATTTATTGCACATTTTTATTGTGAAGTTTGAGATCAGGCAAGAACATTTCCTTACTGAATCCAATCTTCTCTATTATCCTCCATTTAAGAGAAAAAAAATAATACTTTCAAATGTGCCCTGGATGCCGCCTTGCCCCACCCTTTCTAGGAACTTGCTCATGAACAATCTCTCCGCTTCTCACTGGGCTTTTCCCCTTAGCTTATAAACATGCACACGTGTGCCCTTCTTAAGCAACTGCCTTTCCTTACCTTTCTTACTTTTTCCTTATCAACTATAATCTTATCTGCTTCTTTTCTTTCTCTGCCAAACTTTACAAAGAAAATGCACTAGGGATTTCCCATACTTTTCTCTCCATTTACTAAATTCCAACCTATATTCTCATCTGCTCTACTAAAACTGCTCTCCCAAGGCCGGCGATGATCTGCTAGCCATCAACTCCATTCATTGCCTTTTTCTTGATTTCATCTTCTCTGCAGCACTGTATTCTCTCAATAGCCTTTTTGTATCCAGATCTCACTTCTGGTTCACTACAGGCTCTTCTGCTCTCATCCCCGCCTATCTTCTCTGTCTCTTCGCACCAACCTAAATATAGTCTATGGATTTCTTCTCTTCTTCCAGTGCTTTCTCATCTTGTCAGTCTCACCTGGGCTCATGACTTCAAATACCCCCTGGATGTTGACAATTTCTACATATCTATTTACAGCTCTTATTTGTATCTCAAGGTCAGCCCCACATTTTAACTGAACTCAATATATTTCCTTTTTCATGGGGAAACCATCCTCCTGAGTCTCTAAGCTGAAAACAGTTTCACACCCCTAACACTTTACTTTCCCTTGATTGCCAACATGCAATCAATATTTATTCTGCCTTCCTAATAGCTACCACATCCATTTCCTCCTGTTTATTCTCACCAACACAATCTTACTTTAGGCCCTCATGATTCCTCATCCTCATGTTCCATTGCTGTTAGCTCCAAATTGTCCCCCTGCCTCTATATTTCTCCCTCTACATTCTGTTGTGTACACAAAGCCAGAATCTTCTAAAATATCCCTAGAAAGCCTTCAACAACTCCCCAGTACAAAATAAAGTTCAACTTTTTATTCTGACATTTAATTCCTTTCCTCCATTAACTGATCTATACTTACATGCCACACTGTTTAACAACCTCATAAAAAAAGGTCCAGCCTTCTTAATTCAGTTTCTGCTTTTAAGTGAACTCAATGCATTTTAGATTCACCACCAATAAGGTAGCTGTTTGGCTTCTGATTAATGATCAGATATTTTATCTCAGCTATATTTGAATTCAAATGGAAACAACCAACCCCCCAAAAAATGATCCCAAAGTCTCATTTTTTAAAGAAGAAGAGATGGCTTCCAATAAAAGATCTTCCACTAGCACATTTAATTATTATTTATCTGCAAGAGGACGGGCCTCTCATTATTCAGACAAATGTAAAGCTTTGCTCTCTGGCTTTGTCTGGAGTAATAATCCAACCATGTAGGCAATTTGAAATGCATCCTTTTTAGTTTTCTAATGAAAATAAAATCTATTTAATTTATGGGTGAATAAAAACTGTATATATTTATGGGGTACAACATGATATTTTGAAATATGTATAAATTATGAAGCTAATTAACATATGCATTACCTCACATAGTTTTTTTGTGACAAGAATGCTTAAATGCACTCAGCAATTTTCAAGAATGCAATATACTATTATTAACTATAGTCTCTATGTTCAATAATAGATCTTTTGAACTTATTCCTCCTATCTAACTGAAATTGTGTGTCCTTGGACCAACCTCTCCCCAACCCCACCCCCTGGTAACCACCATTCTACTTTCTGCTTCTATGTCAACTTTTTGAGACTCCACAGATAAGTTAGATCATGCAGTGCTTGTCTTTCTATATCTGGATTATTTCACTTAACATAATGCATGTATGTAGTAATGTGCCATGAGGCATACTTTTGTGCTTACAATTACCTATTAATCAAATATTGCTTATTTGATCAGTAATATTTTATGATTTAATCTATAAATTTAGACATAAAATCACTGATAAAGTCACCAATAATTTTATGAGCTATAAATCTAATAAAATTATGTAAAGTAACTCTACAGAATGTCAGCTAATTCCATCAGTCAGTAACAAATACTATATCAAGATTAAAACACATTTTAAACAGTGTGAAACTTCAGAAAATTTGACAGGAAAATAAATCACTAAAACCAACATGTTCGCCTTTTTCTGCCTAAGACTAAAACAGAGAAAGGTGAGTGAAGTGATTGATCATCCCACTGAGCATTTTCTCACACTCCACACGCTAATTCTTGCACGCTCTCTGGGTCCTGTCAGCTCCACCAGCAACGTGTCGGTCCTCACATTCCTAACTCTGGGCTCCAGCCTAGCAGTGGTGGGCCCACTGTGCTCTCTTAGTAGAGCTGGTTCGCCACATTGTCCAGTTGGGCATGCAAGAGAAATACTTTGCCTTCATGGCACCCAAAGAAGTCTTTCTTGGACCCCAATTCTTAAGTAACATTCAGCAGTTTTTTGTTAACTTCCTAATATGTGTAAAGCTTACACATCACATACACCACGTTGACCTGAAAGGAATCGTTTTACAATAACACTTTTTGGCAAGCACTGGTGAGCCATCCAGTAAAGGTCAGCAGAGAAAACGCTGGACACAGAGTCAGAAGACCCAGCGTGAATCTTAACACTGCCACTTTTCAGCTAAATAACTCCTCGCGTGGTGCACATCCTCCTTGACCTTCTGTTTCCTCAGCTGCAAAACTGAGGTTATGATTCTCTCAGGGGATAGTTTCAGCATAGGTAAAAAGTGAGGCAATACATGTGACCATCTTTTCGTGAAAGTGTAAACCAATACACAAATATGAGGCATTTTTTTTTTTATGAGTCCTCAGAAAAATCTCTCCTTAGCAAAACCAGATTCTTCAGGTCACATTTCCATCTCTGCTTCCTATTTGGGATAAAGTTCACACCTCAGTGAATCTAATATTTCTCAGGTTGAAAGACATCTAGTTCCATGTGTTTCTGTATGAAGCTGAAAAGCAAGTGCACTTTGATTGACTAATGGCTGTATAACTTTGAAGAAAACTGAGCTAAAATGGGACTTAGGTAATATTAAGGTGAAACTGAGCAATTTTAGAGCAAGAAGTACTGCTAGATTTCAGTACGTAAGGAGACAAAAATGTGAAATAAAAATATATATTCCTCACAAAACCTCTACAGAAGATGCATTTATTGAGATCAGCAGATACACTCTAACATTGATGGATCACTAAAATCTACGGATCACCAGCTATAATCTTCCAGGAGAGGGAGAAGAAAATTTTAATTTTTTTTCCAAATTATCTCTTCCCTCATATGGCAACATCTTTCCTTTCTTTTATGTGCTTCTGAAAATAGAAAGCCATTCTTTATTTCCCAATTAATATAACTCTCTATACATTCTTCTTATATGGTGGCTAAGTTCTTGGTCTAGATAGATCTTGTTTATATTTGCATATCAATCACAAATACAAAAGATGACACACACATATACCTGATGAGTTGAAGTTGATCAAATGTCTGGTTACTGAATATAGGCTTACACCAGAAAGCACTGGTTTTCAATAATGCCAAAATCTTAACAGTTGAAAGAAAGGGTTCACTGTTGGTCTATAATTACAGAATATATTAGAAGCAAGACTAGCTTTAAAGAAAAGATGAAATTAAACTTTCCCTTTGGCCCTTTCCATTCTTGGACGCTTCTCTGACTTTCTTCCCTCCCAGTGCTTTTATGCTATTCTCTAGTTGCCTAGATAATCACTCACACACACACCCCTACCATGACTCTCCCTAAATGCTATAAAAATCTCTATCCATCTTCTTTCAAACATAGCTCCTTTAGCACCACTTAACTGCCTTCTAATTATAGCAATTCTCATACAAATACAAGAAAGCTACCTCCATTAATATTTTGAACATTTACATTTACATGTAATTAAATAACTTTTGAACTTAAAATGCCAACTCTCTAGTAGTGGCTTTTACAGATTGTGATAGTCTAAGTGCAAAATATACATAATGGTAAAAAGACAGACGGGTGGCCAGATAGATACAGACAGATAAATGATAGCTAAGCAGCCAGAAATTAAATGCATATATGTCTATGCGTGTTTATGTCTTTGTACATTACTATTTGGGGGAGGATAAGCTTTAAATCGCACTACTTTACACAACCTCCTAGTCTGTTACATGTGAGGTCAGCCATGAGATTAAACCACCATTTTCTCCCCAAACCAAATAAAACCTCGAACAACAGATAACACCTTTGCAAAATGATTCTTGCACCGCAAACTTGTGGGCTTTTTTTTTAAATCTTAGGTAAAAATGATTTCTAAAATTAGTTTGGGACCTTAAAATTGTTCATAGTTGTAGCAATCCTTATTCTAAAGTCCCTTTCTGATGTCTTCGCCTCTGCGACAGGTTCCCAGAAAAATCTATTCTTTCCACTTTCCAAAAAAAGTTACTTGCTTCAAAAAACTCTCCTTTGGAATTCTCTTTTAAAATTATCTGATTGGAAAATAGCTATAACAGTGAGACCTATCTACAGAATTTATATTTAAGTTAATCATGTAATATTTATGTTTTATGCAATCCTTGAAATCAAGGAAATAAGTATAACCTCAGTTTTATGATGAAGGAAGGAAAGTATATGTACAATTTGAACTGACAAAGTCAAATTTAATATATAATAATAGACCACTTGTAGAAGAGTCTGACTCACATAAGATTAGGAATCAAAAGTCCTTGTTCCACTCCCCTTTACAGTTGCTTAACAAAACAGCCGCCCTGGGTTTGTTTCTTCCTAGTGTCACTAACACTTGCCCTGCCTGCCTCAGAGGGCCATGCTGAGAATCAAATGAGCTCATATGCTTTAAAACACTGAGTGTTTTAGTTGCTTTATTATTACTAATTTAGGCAAAGACCACTATAAATTATTTTGGTTTTTCATAAAAACAGAAGCTTCCAGTCTTTATTATTAAATTCCAGAACTAAATATTTTTTGGTAGATTAAATTTTTTTACTATCTGATAAAAATGCAGAGATGTGGGGCATAAAGGCCATGCAAATGATAGGATTGGTTAATTAATTGCTTAAGATTATATAGGTTTTAAGACACAGTTGAGGACACAACTTAACCAAACCTAATAGAGTAAAAGGAGCACTGGGCAGAGTTCATAGAGCTGGCTTAGGGCCCTAATCAACTTACTCTGTGACTTTAAACTTTAGTCATAACTTTCTGGCCTTGAATTCCCTAAGCAGGTGGCCCCAGATTCACTTTCCTCCTCTTTAAAGAAAATCTCTTTGAATAAGGATTAAATCTTCTTGCAACCCACTCCCCACTCCCTAGCATTATGTATTTCATAAGCAACCAGAATAGAAAAGTTAAGGCAATTATTATAAGCTCAAAGCTTATCTCCCTAAAATATTGCTTTCACCTTGTCATTCTGCTGCTTAAAACTTCCAATGTCTTCTTGCTGACTATAAGATGAAGTCCAAGCAGTTAGGCAGCCTTATGAGGATCATCACAATACAGATTCAACTCTGCATTCCCACATCATCTCCTAATGCCCCAAAAGCACCTGTACGGGTTAATACTCATGTCCATTCCCTTCCCAGCCCCACGTGCAATAACTTCTCTCCACCTATTCAAATGCTCCCATTCTTAACACTTACTGTAAAGATCCGACTTCTCTTAATACTTCTCTAGCTATCCAAACCAGTGTCATTTA
The DNA here is from genome assembly GCA_023783475.1 of Daubentonia madagascariensis. Taxonomy (NCBI): domain Eukaryota; kingdom Metazoa; phylum Chordata; class Mammalia; order Primates; family Daubentoniidae; genus Daubentonia; species Daubentonia madagascariensis. The sequence goes on along the minus strand of JAKFHU010002080.1, from coordinate 25,136,176 downwards.
CCAACACTTGAAGTACTGTTTGCATCCCTCATTTTTGCCTTCTGCTACTATCTGATTGTTTCATGAATATGTGTCTAGTTTCCACATATAAGTACCCGATAAAAGGATAAACTTGAATGTAGGGACAACCTCCAGAACCATTGTAGGAAAAAGCAACAAAAGATGGAGGTGATCATAAGAGTTAATATTGCCAACCTCACAGACCCTCAAAATTTTCATAGTATTTTATTAGGGTGGATGACAATTTAGTTCTATTTGCTATGGAAAATGGTAAGATTAAGGTTCCATCTTCTAAAGCTATGTTTGTGTTCAATTTATTCTATGCTTTCCTGAAAATGCAATAAGTATCAGAAAAGAAAGACCAAGGTATATATACACCCATTCACATCATTAAAGACAAAAAAAAAGCAGGTTTGAAACTATTATAGTTTAATTTGTACCCAGTGTAGGTGTGGATAATATTTCTGAACATTTTCAGCTATTGTCATTCATTTCTTCCACTTGAAAAATCTTCATCTATTGAAAATCAAGGAGAAATAAAGAAAATAAATGGAAAGTTTCATGAAATTTTAACCCTTCCTCCCAAGTACTTCACACTCCTAGAGCTCTTCAGATTTTAGAGGATTGTGAATTTATAACTGCCAGCTTCCCCTTCAGTTGAGCTTCTCCCAGTCTACTTTGGTAGCCTGCCTACACCTTTATCTACTTATGTTCAGCCCTTTCATTTCAGTATTAACATCTCAAAGGAGACATACCCTACTACCTGGCTCATGTTGTGGCAATCATCTAGCTTTATCCTCATGAAAATTTGCTCAACTTCTCTAATCATCAGAGAAATGCAAATCAAAACCACAATGAGATATCACTTAACTACAATGAGATTGGCTTTTATCAAAAAGTCCCAAAACAACAAATGTTGGCAGGGATTTGGACAGATAGGAACACTCATACACTCCTGGTAGGACCGTAAATTAGTACAACCTCTTTGGAAAGTAATATGGAGATACCTCAAAGAACTAAAAGTAGAACTACCATTTGATCCAGCAATCCCACCACTGGGTATTTACCCAAAGGAAAAAAAGACATTCTATAATAAAGACATCTGCACTCAAATGTTTACAGCAGCACAATTCACAATTGCAAAGATGTGGAAACAACCCAGGTGCCCATCAATACATGAGTGAATTAATAAAATGTGGTATATGTATACCCTGGAGTACTACTCAGCCACAAAAAACAATGGTGAACTAACACCTCTTGTACTATCCTGGATGGAGCTGGAGCCCATTCTAAGTATCACAAGAATGGAAAAACACACACATGTACTTACCATTAAATTGGTCCTAATTGATCAACACTTATGTGCACATATGAAAGTAACATTCATCAGGTGTCAGGCAGGTGGGAGGGGAGAGGAGGGGATGGGTAAATTGACACCTAATGGGCGCGGTGCGCACTGTCTGGGGGAGGGGCACGCTTTTGTCTCCGACTCGGGAGGTGCAAGGTCAATATATGTAAACAAAGTGCTTGCACCCCCATAATATTCTGAAATTTAAAAAAGAATAATGTAACTAGCATGCCTTGTAAAATAAAGGAAACCTTGCATTGAATAACATCAGACCATAAGCTTTGAAGGGTTTTGAATTCTTACCAATGGCTTTAAAAAACTAAGGATACAAGATAGTTTCCTTAAGAACAAATGTTCTTGATTCAACCCAGCCCTAAGACCTCTGTCCCACTCGTATGTTCCCCCCAAGAAACGCTCTCAACTTGTTTGACTTGACCTTAGGAGTAGGACCCATCTAGCTTCCTCTGGCAATCCAATTTTATCTTATAATACTTTTTATAAATGGTCATTTGCCTTCTGTTTCCATTTTCTCGCTAGGACCATGGTTATTTTGGTATATTGCATAAGTAGGGTGGACTTTCACCATTTCTCTCTTCCCATCACCCAGGGGAGATGAAAGAAATGTTCATTTCATTTGTAACATAGTGAATCACACACTAAATTTTTGAAAGATAACAGAATATATCATTATCTAATGTCATGTAAAATGTAATCTGAAGAAATTTTACTATTGTCTTCTAAATGTGAAAAGTAAATTTGTCTCTACTCCTATGAATTCAACGCTTTAGATAATGTACACAAAGTGGATCCGTAACTTCTTGTTTTAACTAAGTCACTTTCCTCAACCAGGAAATTCCTCTGCCTTATGCTTATATTAAATCTTATGTATTCTTAAACTTCAGCAAAAATGTTATCTTCCAAAAGAGGCCTTCCTAATACCACAAAACTTTCCTGGTCTCCCGCTCTCTCTGAGGGTCTTCATTTTCTCATGTAGACTCATAATAAAGCCCACCCTCACAATCCATACCTCACCCCCACATAAACATGCCTGTTCTACCACTCAGTCCCTCAGAACTCTGCCAGGTAGCTGAAGGCAATACAATGAAATCAAATGTTTTATCTACAAGAGAGTCAATCACTAACAGGCATAGCTGTGACGCTAGATTGAATGAGCTCAACAGCAGCCTTCATTGCTTTAAACAAGTGGATTAATCACGGGAATTTTTAGTCACGATGGCAGACGCACAAGGGGATATTTCAGGGTAAAAGATGACTTTATAACTCCTTAAATGGGCCATTCATAGTTGGTATCAATGCCAACACTATCTTTTCACAAACTTGTACCCTCTGAAATTCAAATCCAAACAGGAATCAAGATAAACAAGTAATTCAGGAAAACTATTATAATTCGTTCAGATCTTCTGTTGTACTTTTTCAAAGTATTACTACTATATATTAGTCCTTAGAAAGAATATCAGTCTTATTATATTTCACCTTATTGAATCAACCTAGGTTTAATCTTACAAGTAAGGTGCTTTTAAAAAAAATGTTATATAACCCCATAAATATTAAGATAGCTCTTTCTTCATTTCCTTTATACTTGGACATAGTTTGGATTCATCCCCTTGCACACAGTGTCTCCTGAAACAAGCTTGATTCCTACCCATTTCAATTAGTTTTACATAGGTAAAAAGTGAGAGTGAGAGAGAGAGAGAGAGAGAGAGAGAGTTAGTTCTCTAGCCATAGGCATTCCTCCTGCAAAAACACATCATTTGCAAAAGGCAAACCAGGTGACAGTATAACAAAACCTAACCCTCCCCCCAAAAAAGAATAGGAAATGGTCACCCTAACCATCTTTGTAGACATGTGACAATAAAAGAAAATATTTTGCACTATGGTTAATCTTGCAAGGTGCCCCAAATTCTTTCTAAAATTTAAACCCTAAATAACCATGCAATATAATTTTCACTGCTTATATTTAAAATATTTGGCATTTTTGTGATGATCCCATTATCAAGGTCTTCAGATTAAAAATTAGATAGGCATACATAATGAATGTTAGGGAAGCATAAATAAATTGATATGTCTATAGTACATGTGAAATTGTTTAAACCTTCCTAAAGTTGTTCCTAATTAGCAACAGTTTTGCATGAGTGACATCTAGGGACTTAAAATAATTAACACCAAAGCAGAGGCTTTATCCTAAACCCTTTTTTTTTTAAATGGTAGTAAGAACACTCATCATGAGATCTACCAACAAAATTTTAAATGTATGATACTGTATTCTTAAACGTAGGCACAGTGTTATTCAGCAGATATCCAGACTTACTCATCTTGTATAACTGAAATTTTATACCCTTGAAAAGCAACTGCCCATTTTCCCCTCCCCCATCTCCTGGCAACCACAATACTGTTTCTATGAATTTGACTATTTTAAATACTGTACATCATAAAAGTGGAATCATAAAGTATCTGTCCTTCTCTGACCGGCTTATTTCACTTAGCATAGTGTCCTCCAGGTTCATCCATGTTGTCGCACATGGCAGGATTTCCTTTTTTTTTTTGCAGCTGAATAATATTCCATTGTGTATACCCATACCACATTTTCTTTACCCATTCATCTGTAAATGGACATTCAGGGTATTTCCACATCTTAGCTATTGTGAATAATTCTGCAATGAACATGGGAGGGCAAGTATTTCTTTAAGATCCTGATTTCAAATTTTTTGGATAAATACCCAGATATGAGATTACCAGATTATATTGTAACTCTATTTTTAATTTTTTGAGAAATCCCCATTATGTTTTCCATAGTGGCTGCACAATTTTACATTCCCAAATAGTATACAAGGGTTCCAATTTCACCAACACTTGTTATCTTTTGATTGTTTTATAATAGCTCTCTTAGCAGATATGAGGTGATATTTCATTGTGGTTTTGATTTGCATTTCTCTGATGACTAGTGGTGTTAAGCATCTTATCATATGTCTGCTGGCCATTTGTATGTCTTCTTTGGAGAAATATCTGTTCAAATTCCTTGCCTTTTTTTTTTTTTTTTAAATCAGATTGTTTGTGTTTGGAGTTTTTGTTTTTGTTTTTTCTGGGGTTTTGTTTTTCCTTCCCCCCCCCCATTGAGTTATATGAGTTCCTTATATAATTTGGAAATTACCCCTTATCAGACATATGGAAATATTTTCTCCCATTCTGAACATTGTGTTTTCACTCAATTGGATTACTTCCTTTGCTGTGTAGATGATTTTGAGTTTGATGTAGTCCCATTTGTCTATTCTTGCTTTTGTTTCCTGGGCTTTTTGTGTCATATTTAATAAATCATTGCCAAGACCAATATCAAGGAGACTTTTCCCTAAGTTTTCATTTAGGAGTTTTAGAGTTTCAGGTCTTATATTTGTCTTTAATCCATTTTGAGTTGATTTTTTTGTATATGGTGTAAGATATCTAATTTTATTCTTTTGCATGTGTATATCCAGTTTTCCCAACACGATTTGTTGAAAAGACCCTCCTTTCTTCATTGTATATCCTTGGCACCCTTGTCAAAGATCAGTTGACCATCCGTGTGTGGGTTTATCTCTGGGCTCTTTATTCTGTTCCATTGGTGTATGTGCCTGTCTTTATAACAGTACCATATTGTTTTAATTATTGTTGCTTTGTAATATGTTTTGCAATAGAGATGAGTGAGGTCTCTGGCTTTGTTCTTCTTTCTCAAGATTTCTTTAGCTGTTCAAGCTCCTTTGTGGTTCCATATGAATTTTAGGATTTTCTTTATTTCTCTAAAAAAATGCTATTGGGATTTTCATAGGGAATGCATGGAATTTGTAGATCACTTTAGGCAGTATACACATTTTAACAGCACTGCCTTCCAATCCATGAACTCAGAAAGTCTTTCCATTTAGTTGTGTTTTCTTTAATTTCTTTCAAAGTTTTGTAATCTTCAGGCCAGGTGTGGTGGCTCATGCCTATAATCCTAATACTCTGGGAGGCTGAGGTGGGAGGATTGCTTGAGCTCAGGAGTTTGAGACCAGCCTGAACAAGAGCGAGACCCTGTCTCTACAAAAAATAGAAAAATTAGCCAGGCATCACGGTGCACTCAGGAGGCTGAGGCAAGAGGATCACTTGAGCCCAGGAGTTGGAGGTTGCAGTGAGCTACAATGATGCCACTGCACTCTAGCCAGGGCAACAAAGCAAGACTCTGCTTCAAAAAAAAATTTTTATAATTTTCAGTGCACAATCTTTCACATCCTTACTAAAGTTTATTCTTGTTCTTTTTGGTGCTATTGTAAAAGAGACTGTTTTCTTAATTTTCTTTTTAGTGTATAAAAATACAACTGAATTTTTTATGTTGGTTTTTATCCTGCAACTGTACTGAATTTGTTTATTAGTTCTAACAAGGATATTTGTGGAGTCTCTAGGGTTGTCTACATATAAGATCATGTCATGTACAAACAGAGACAATATAACTTTTTAATTTCCAATTTGGATGCCTTTTTTCCCTTAATTGCTTTGGCCAGGCCTTCTAGTAGTATGCTGAATAGAAGTGGTGAAAGTGGGCATCCTTGCAAATCAAAAGTTTCCAGTTTGTCACCGTTGACTATATTAGCTGTGGGCTTTTCATATATGGCCTTAATTATGTTGGTGTAAGTTCCTTCTATTCCCACTTTGTTGAGAGTTATCATTGAAGAGTATTGAATTTTGTCAGATGTTTTTCTGCATCTATTGAGACAGTCACATGATTTTTTATCCTTCATTCTATTAATGTGGTGTATCATATTAATTGATTTTTATATGTCAAACCATCCTTGTATCATTTGCATGCACTTATGTTTATCAGGGATATTGGCTTGTAATTTTCTTTTCTTTGTAGTGTCTTTTCTTGGCTTTCATATCAGGGTAATTCTGGCCTTGTAAAATGAGTTTAGAAGTGTTCTTTCCTGTTCAGTTTTTTTGGAAGAGTTTAAGGATCGTCATTAATTCTTGGCATGTTTGGCATAATTTACCAGTGAAGCTATCTCGTCTGGGCGTTTCTTTATTGGGAGGGTTTTGATTAATAATCCCATCTCCTTATTAGTAATAAGTCTGTTCAGATTTTCTATTTCCTCATGATTTAGTTTTGGTAAGTCATTAGTATCTAAGAATTTATCCATTTCTTCTAGTTTATCCAATTTGTTGGCATAAAATTGTTCATGGTGTCAGGGTTGGGTTTTTGAAAGGGAAATGTCCTGGTTCTTTGCTCCTTGCTTGGAAGAATCACAAGCAGGCCTGGTGCAATGGAGTGAATATAGACAGTAATTCCACACAAACAGCTTTCATTGTAGAAAAGAAGAAAGTTACACAATTGTTTAAAAAAAAAAAAAAGCTACACAAAGTGAAAATACATTCCAGAGAGAGGAATTGGTCAGTCTCCATGAGTGGAAAAAGATGTTAAGGACTCCCAGGTGGTTTTCTTTTATTGGCCTGGTCAGGGGAGGGCTTATGGGAGGTGTGGGATGTTACAAGATGATTGATATATATGACTGTCAGGTGTTCTGTGTTTTCCTGCAGTCCCTTCCCCTGATTGGTCCCTGGCTTCTCCACCCCTAGGAACTGCCCTCCTGGCCTGTCTCTGCCACCTGCAGATTTGATCCCTGCCTAACAATAGTAGCCTCTTACTGTCTTTTTTTTTCCTGTGGCATCAGTTGTAATGTCTCCTTTTTCATTTCTGATTTTATTTGAGCCTTATCTCTTTTATTAGTTAGTCCAGCTAAGGGTTCTGATTTTGTTTATTTTTCAAAAACCAACCCTTAGTTTTATTTATTTTTTTCTATTGTTTTTCTTCTTTATTTCATTTATTTCTGCTCTGATCATTTATTATTTCTTTTCTTCTAACTTCAGGCTTTGTTTTTATCTTTCTAGTTCCTCGAAGTGTAACATTAGTTTATTTGAGATCTTTCTTTTTTAATGTAGGAGTTTATTGCTATAAATTTCTCCCTTAGTACTACTTTTGTTGCATCCCACAAGTTTTGGTATGTTGTGTTTTCATTTTTATTTGTCTCAAGATATTTTCCAATTTCCCTTTTGATTTCCTCTTTGAATTTTTCCCTCATCTGCATCTGAACAATTGGAATATAGTTTAACATGGAGTATAGTTTAACACCAAATATAGAGTCTAGACCATTTGAAAATTAATCTCCTATTATCTAAAATGCCATTACCTAAGACCACAATTCTAAAAACTATTGCAATATTGAGTAAGTTCTACTGACTGAAGATGAGAGCTGGAGGATACTAGAGATAAAAGTTTGTTTTCTAAAAGTTAGCAAATTTTTAAAAAGAAAAGAATATAATCCTCTCTGTCCTTTAGATTTAGTATCCTTCCTTGTCCTCAATAAATTTCACTCTATTATCCCTTCATAACAATGATGGAATCCTCTTTTTTCCTACCTTATTTCTCATATAAAGCTTTTGTTGCTCTACCGTCTAAAGACAATGCTTGAGATAGTAGAAGAAAGAAAGCTTCCACCAGAGGTAATGGAAAGAAAAAAAAGAGATTAAGGCATAGATTATCTCCCTATACTTATGCTTCACTTGTATGAGGTATTTATTATAAGCGTTTTAAGTAGGTTTTAGAGTATAGAACCCATTAATATATTAAATGTGTTTAATTCAAACATGTTTACATAATTTTCTATATCCAAGTGTGGAAAACTACTTTTAGAATGTTGATGACTTAGCAATTACTTTAGACTTCCTGCTGCTCATATTTTTATATTTGGTTATTAACCAAATATAAAATAAAGCCATTTAGAATGTTTTAGTGGCTCTGGTATTATGTAAAATAAAGGCTTTGGTGTTCTCCTTGTCCTGGCTTCTATGTTTTAAATAAGATTTTCTAAGTATCTTAAAAATAACCCTATATTTTTCTGTTTTAAACACAACGTCTAGATTTTTAAAAATTTACTAGCAAAATCATTTTTTATATCACAAAAAGAAAGATCTTTTTAAAAATCTATTTAATTAAAGGTTTTCACCTCCCCTCAACTGTCACTACCTTATACACCATACCTTTAGTTTGGATGCACATTCACTTAGCTCTCCCAAAGGTTGTGAAGAGCCATTTTCCCCTTGAGAGACTAAATCTATTTTGAAGAGAAATTTCTAGGTCAAGAGTAAGTGTGTACGGACCAATGTTGATATTGGCAAACTTTAGCCACCTCTTTTTTCATGATTGCTAGTAAACTCTACTAGAAAATATCCCCATAACTATTAAGATAGCAGCTCTTTTTTAATTTCCTTTATTCCTGGACATAATTTGGATCCATCTCTTTCCACACAGTCTCCAGTTATATTCCAGTTAAATTGACAGCCGTATGACTACTGGTGATCTGGGGGGGATGTAAAAAATCCAATTCTTATGTGGAGATTAAAGTGAAAATCAACCCATGTAGGGGGGAGCCATTTACTATATGATCAAGTTTATATTATTTTTAAAGCTCACATTAAAACAAGTTACCTCAAAAAAAAGTGAAAATACAGGAGATTTGGGTCTGGCCTGTGTCAGGGTTATAATAAATATTTGTTGAATGCATAAATGAAATGTAAACCAACATAGTCACAGAAGAAGTCCACAGATAACACAAAACAAGAAAGGAAGTGAGTGGGGGATGCCAGGGACAGCGTGTTCACTCTCTCCATCCTACTAGCAAGCCAAACTCTATTGAACAAATCTCCCTCCACTGAATGCTTCATGTTTCTACCCTCCCTTACAGCTAATTTCATCCAGTTATCTGTACTCACTGTTACTACTTCACCACCTCCCATTTACTTTATAACTTATGTTTTATCGTAAGGCAGTCTTCCCATAAATCCCAAACTTGCATAAGGTGGCCACAGTAGAAGAGCAATGGTAGCAGGACAGATGGAGGTATGGAGAGGACCTGGGATATCATAAACAGACCTGGAGTTTCTCTGCACCTCCATGGGGACTCAGAGGATAACCTATTATGCTGGTCACTGCAGGTGAACTGGCCCTGAAGAAGGGGATGAGAGCTTCCCCAATTGGGGGCTGTCTTGGTCCATTTGTACTGCTGTAACGAAAATACCTAAGACTGTAATTTATAAAAAAAAAAAAAAAACAGAAATTAATTTTCTTACAGTTCTGAAGGCTGGGAAGTCCAAGATCAAGACACCAGAAGGTTCAGTTTCCTGATGAGGAATGCATCCTCTGGAGGGGAGGAACACTGTGGCAAAAGGCAGAAAGGCAAACTAGCCAAATGCCGTGTAAAGCCTCTTTTATAAAGGCCTTAATACCCTTCATGTGGGGAGAAGCCCTCATGACCTAATCACCACTTAAAGGCCCCGCCCTTTAAGAGTATCACATTGGCAACACCTGGATTTTGGAGGGTACACATTCAAACCATAGCAGGGGCTGAGTAGGAGTCATAGAAAGATCTCAGGCAGATCTGTAGGGAGAGCCAGTGGGAAGGAACCACTGTATACTGACAGTGCTAAGAGATCAAACCCCAGGCCAGCCAGCAGCACCAACACTGCAGGAGCAACATAGCAACAACACATATAGCCAGGGCAGAGGTAGATATGCACATGCCAAGCAAGAAGAGACCCCCTTCTGCGGAGGTCAGCAAGGGTCCGAGGACAACAAACGAACCAGAGGCTCCTCTCCTAATGCTATGAAGTTAAATAGAAATGTGATGAGTTGAGTAAAGACACCCCTGCACCCAGATTCAACAGGAAGGAGAGAAGGAAAAGGGGGAGGAAAGAAACGCCAAAACTTGAGTATTTTACTCAAAAGAGTCTAAGGTAATCTGGACAAAAATGAGGAAACTGGAGGGACTGTTACCTTCAAAGAGTAAGATTAATCACATGTGCCACACAAAATGGGGCTCAGGGATAAATTGAGCTCACTCACAGAGAAATAAAGGAAGTTATATGTCTGCATACCTGAGTTCTAAACCCACTGCACTGAAAATGGAGGAACTAGAACCTGATGAATTCTATATTTAGCACCTTCCCCTGCCAAATGGAGCCCCACAGAGGCTGAGCAGTAAAAGCTCAAGTGGCCAACAACAATTTCCCCTCCACAAGTGATAAACAGATGCTATATAATTCCCTAATTTTAGAGAAGGGAAATTAAGATGCAGAAAACAATAATGATTAGCTTAACTAAATTCTATGGCTCTACATATCCAATTTATCAGCTACAGAAATAAAAATCTAAATTTGTTTTTCCAGCTAGCACGAACATATGGGGGGAAATAGGAAGCAGACATGAGGGCCTGAGGACTTGCTCGGTGAAAGTTCAAGGAAAGAATACAGTTAAATCTTCAAGTGGAGCATAACTGAAATTACTCCTTTGAAACTGGGTTTTATATTTCTTTTATGAAATAATGAGCTCTCTCCCAGATAATTGAGTTTTAATCATTCAAGAGGTATTTGTTGAGAACCTAATTCTGATCAATTCAATGTATTCTGGTTAAGTGTTTACTGAGAATTAGCTGTGAGGCAGCCATTGTGCTAAATGCTGAGAATAGAGGAGTGAGCTAGATCTACACAGTCACTACCTCCCATGGACCTAAGGGGGTTAGGGTGGAAGGCAGGCTTTAAAGAAGTTATGACTGTTGTGATGTGTTAGAAATCAGAAAGTATTATATAAGGTCAATGGGGAGCACAAAAAAAGAGCATCAAATCTAGACTAGCCCTACCCATGTAAGTATGCTTCATAGGTTTTTATTTACAGAAGGTAGACACAAATTCATTTTGATTTGAGTTTTAAACTATAATGACATTTTTTTAAAGGTTAGCATTTTAAAATCAGATAACACAGAGAACTGAAGTATTGTAAGAATTATAGTCTATCAGGATTTGAACACTCATTGAACACAGCCCCTTGTTCAACATTTAATTCCCTCAGTAGTATTATTTTCTGGAGCTTCATATTTTATGTCCCAGTAATCACTGCTTGAAAGAAACTGAGTCACTCTGTTATTGAAACCAAATATCATTTTATGTGTAAATAATATGAATTTATTTTGTACATAATATATCATAGCAGAATTTATATTATGTTTTTGTTTATAACGAATTTTAAGACCTAAAGACTGCTACACTGACTGTGCTAATATTGAGAGTGAATTAATTGGAAATTCCATGAATCTATTTTTAAAACACTAAAATCTATCTAGTCTGGAAATCCTAAGTTACAGAATTTGGCAACATAATGGTTACTTCATTTATTGGAAATACAAAAATATAACTTGGAGCTAATAATAACTAAAAGTATTACAATTTAAATATTTCATTTTTATAAAAAAATTAAAGTACGTGCAATATTATTGATATAATAAAATTACTGACTTACTTGCATTCTGATAGCTTTAATGAAAGAGGGAGAAAGAGATGAGGTTATGAGTAACAAACTGGTCATGGCACTGGTAAATGAGCCCATGGAGTGTCAGATATGAGAATACCAAGTACATCCTAGGTTAAAATGTTGAGGACCTCTGTCCTAACTACTACTGATATGTTGGCCTCCCTGCCAAGGACTCTACTTCTTGTCCTTAAATAGTTGCAGAAACTGAAGACATGCCCATAATGAGTCTATTTTCCTGAAGGCTCTTGTTCTACAGGCAGACTGAAAGTTTAACAAACCAGGCTATCCCCAAGGAGTAAGGGGCCACTAGCAGAATGAATCCTTAACATCCAATATAAGTGAGGAAAAACAGCAATTCCATCTTTGTGGATGTGTTGAGATAGGAGAGGTGCAGGGAGATTTTGGAAAAATTTCACTGAAGATTTTCTTCCCAAGGTGAATTAAAGTAATCCTGCAGAACAGACATAGAGAATTAAATTCAGTTTAAGCAGGCTATAATGCACTCAGGTGTTGCTAGAAACTGGAGAGCTAAATATCTATTTCAGTGTAGCTCCAGAATGGGCATATTTACAATTACTAATACTTTTAATATTAAACCCTATTGGTAAACATTGCACATGTACCCCATAAATTTGTACAAATAAAAAAAGATAAAAGAAAAAATATTTTAATTATTAAATTACTATAATCAAGCCTGTTGATTGGACTTTTTAATATAATTTTAATTGGCTCCATTCTTTAGCCTGGAGATATTACGTCAAAATCTTATATTTTTATTTTAGAATTGCATTAGTTGGGATGAAAGCTAAGCTATTGTAAAAAAGAAAGACTAAAATGCAAGAGCCTAACCAAGATAAAAGTTTATTTCTGCTTCATGTAATAGTTGAGAATGAACAGATGGACTCTACTACACAAAGCTCTTCAGGGGTTCAAACCAATTGGGTGGCCCCTCCATCCTCATAAATTCTAATATGCTTTAACTTACATTCCATTGGTGATGACTTGGTCACATGAGCATGCATAGCTGCAAGGCGGGGTTAATATATTATCTCTTGCTGGGCAATCATGTGCCTAACCATGATTGGCAGCTTCTACCACAGTTTATCTGGGCCAATTTGCTTATTATTTTAGGATTTTAAGATCCCTTTCCCCTATCATTATCTGGTGCTCTGGATATACAATGCCACAGCATATAAAGTTAGTAATACTGAAATGGCTATTTAATCCATGCAAACAGTTTAGGGACATTGTACCTGGTCTGCAGTGAAACTTTTAAAGGAAGGATAAAGGCATGTTATTCTAAATTTACTGCATGATTCTGCATTTTTATTGATAAAATATTCTAGAACTTTGTCAAGAATTACTGTACTAAATTATAAAGGCATTAGTGAATAACTGGAATAGCAGCTAGGTAGACTTTATTCAACAAGAGAGGAGTAAATTATCAAGTAAATTAAAGCTATACATACATAATGGATTTTAGATTTGATTTTATCTGAGATATATGATCTGATTTATAGAGACCCAAGTAATATTAGTAAGGTTACATATACTTTAAAATTGTCCAATTAAACAGTTAAAATGAAGGTCTGGCATTTTTCTATGATTATTTGTAATGTTATATTTGATTTGATTCATCAAGAAAGTTGAGATTTCTGAAATTTCTTGACTGGTTACTTTTATCTTTGAGGATTTGGAAGAGAAATAAATTAGATAAAAATTAAACCACATGGATCACTGATGAACATAAAATTGGACTTGAAATTATTGATGGGCCTTCAAAATGTAATAGTCATAGCAAGGCCAATTTTATCTCAACTGTATCTTGGTTTGCAACCCAGTCAGCCTATAGAAACAACACTCTGTGTGAGAGGCTCTCAAATATTTGGTCTTAAGATCCTTTTAAACTCTTAAAAGTTGAAGACCTCCAATGATTTTTTGTTTATGTGGATTCTATCTACTATTATTTACTGTACTTAAAAGTAAAAGTGAGAACTTTTTAAATATTTATGTAAGTATTTATTAAACACATTTTATTTAATAATTGTTTAATATAAAATAAATTATTAAGTGTTTATTTAAAAGAATAAATATAAAAATTACTATATTTCCCAAAACAAAACAATTTGAGAGGAATAGTATTGATTTATGTTTTATAAAATTCTCTTTTTCTTTATATATCTGAAATTTATCTTTTTTAAACTATTATTTTTATTCCAGAATATTATGGGGGTACAAACATTTTGGTTACATGTATTGCTTTTGTACAGTTTGAGTCAAAGTTATAAGTGTGTCCATCACCCAGATAGTGTGCATTGCACCTGTTAGGAGTGAATTTATCCATCCTCTCTTCCCCCCTCCCACCTGCTTGAATTCTGTTGAATTTTACCATATGTGCTCATGAGTATTGATCAGTAAGTTCCCATTTAATAGTGAGTACATGTGGTGTTTGTTTTTTCCATTCTTGCAATACTTCACTTAGAAGGATGGTCTCCAGTTCCATTTAGGTTGTTATAAAAGGTATTAGTCCACAATTTTTTATGGCTCAGTAATATTCCATGGTACACATATAACACATTTTATTAACCCACTCATGTATTCATGGGTACTTGGGCTGTTTCCACATCTTTGCAATTGTGAATTATACTGCTAAAAACATTCAAGTGCAAGTGTCTTTTGTATAAAATGTCTTTTTTCCCTTTGGGTAAATATCCAGTAGTGGGATTGCTGGATCAAATGGTAATTCTACTTTTAGTTCTTTGAGGTACCTCCATACTGCTTTCCATAGAGGTCGTACTACTTTTCAGTCCCACCAACAGTGTATAAGTGTTCCTTTCTCTCTGCATCCATGCCAGCATCTCTTGTTTTGGGACTTTTTGATAAAAGCCATTCTCACCAGAGTTAGGTGATATCTCATTGTGATTTTCATTTGCATTTCCCTGATGATTAGTGATGTTGAGCATTTTTTCATATGTTTATTGGCCATTAGTCTATCTTCTTTTGAAAAGCTTCTGTTCATGTCTGTTGCCCAATTTTGATGTGGTTGTTTAATGTTTTCTTGCTGATTTGCTTGAGTTCTTTATGGATTCTACTTATTAGCCCTTTATCAGATGTGTAGCATGCAAATATTTTCTCCAATTCTGTAAGTAAGTCTATTCATTCTATTGATTGTTTCCTTGGCTGTGCAGAAGCTTTTTAATTTAATTGGGTCCCATTTATTTATTTTTGTTGTTGCTGTGATTGCCTTTTGGGTCTTGTTCACAAATTTGTTGCATAGGCTGACATCTATAAGAGTTTTTACAAGTTCTTCTTCCAGAATGCTTACAGTTTCATGCCTTAAGTTTAAGTCTGTTATCCATAATAAATTAATTTTTGTGAGTGGTGAGAGGTGCGGATTCTGTTTCAGTCTTCTACATGTGGCTATCCAATTTTCCTAGCACCATTTATTGAATAGGGATTCTTTCTCCCAGTGTATGCTTTTTTCTGCTTTGTCAAAGATCAGATGGCAGTATGAGGATGGTTTTATACCTGGGTTCTCTATTCTGATCCATTGGTCTATGTCTCTGTTCTTGTGCCATACCATGCTATTTTGTTGCTATAGCCTTGTAGTATAGCTTAAAGTCTAGTAAGGAGATGCCTCCTGATTTGCTCTTTTTGCTTAAAGTTGTTTGGTTATTTGGGGTCTTCTCTGATTCCATATGAAGCATAGAATTATTTTTCCTAGATCTGCAAAAAATGACATTGTTATTTTAACAGAGATTGCATTGAATCTGAAAGTTGCGTTGGGTAGTATAGAGATTTTAACAACATTGATTCTGCTGATCCATGAGCATGATATGTTTTTCCATTTGTTTACATCCTCTACAGTTTCCTTCCTCAGTGTTTCATAGTAATCCCTGTAGAGGTCTTTCACCTCCTTGGTTAAATATATTCCTAGGTATTTTATTTTCTTTATTGATATTGTGAAAGGTATTGAGTCTTTGATTTGATTCTCTGCTTGACGGTTGTTGGTATATAGGAATGCTACTGATTTGTGTACATTGATTTTGTATCCTGAGTCTTTGCTGAATTTATTTATTAATTCCAGGAGTCTCTTGGCAGAATCTTTGGGGTTTTTCTAGATATAAGGTCATATCATCAGCAAAGAGTGAAATTTTGACCTCTTCTTTCCCCATTTGGATAGCCTTGGTTTCCTTCTCTTGCCTGATTGCTCTGGCTAGGACTTCCAGCACTATGTTGAGCAGAAGTGGTGACAGTGGGCAACATTGTCTAGTTCCAGTTCTAAGGGGAATGCTTTCAATTTTTCCCCATTCAGTATGATGTTGCCTGTGGGTTTGTCATATATGGCTTTCATAATATTGAGACATGTTCCATCAGTGCTTATTTGGTTAACAGTTCTTGTCATAAAAGGGTGCTGAATTTTGTCAAATGCTTTTTCTGCATCTATTGAGAGGATCATATGGTCTTTGTTTTTGTTCTATTTATGTGGTGAATCTTATTTATAGATTTGTGTATATTGAACCATCCATGCATCTCTGGAATGAAGCCACTTGATCATGATGGATTATTTTTTTGATGTGCAGCTGAATTCATATTGCTAGGATTTTATTGAGAATTTTTACATCTATATTCATAAGAAATATTGGTCTGTAGTTTTCTTTTTCTGTTTTGTCCATTCCTGGCTTTGGTATCAAGGTGATATTGGCTTCATAGAATGAGTTGGGGAAGATTCCTTCATTCTCTATGTTATTAAATAATTTCTGCAGTATAGATACCAGTTCTTCTTTGTAGATCTGGTAAAATTTGGAAGTGAAACCATCTGATCCAGGACTTTCTTTGTTGGGAGATTTTTTATTGCTGCTTCAATTTCATTACTTGATATTGGTCTGTTCAGGAGTTATATTTCTTCCTGATTGAGCCTAGGGAGGTTATGAATTTCAAAGAATGTGTCCATTTCCTCAACACTTTCAAGTTGCGCATAGAGATTTTTATAGTATTTAGAGATGATGTTTTGTATTTCCATGGTATCACTGGCAATATCTCCATTTTCATTTCTGATTGGGCTTATTATGGTCCTTTCTTTTCTGTTTCTGGTTAATCTCACAAGAGGCCTGTTGATTTTTTGTATCTTTTCAAAGAAAAAACTTTTTGTTTCATTGATCTTCTGTGTAATTCTTTTGTTATCGACTTCATTTAGTTCTGCTTTGACCTTAGTTATTTCCTTTCCTCTGCTGGGTTTGGGATTGCTTTGCTCTTCCTTTTCTAATCCCCTGAAATGATTCATTAGATTGTTGATTTGTGATCTTTCTGTCTTTTGGATGTAGGCATTTAACGCTATGAATTTTCCTCTTAGGACTGCTTTTGCTGAATCCCAAAGGTTGTGATAACTTGTGTCCCCTTTGTCATTTAGTTTGAGGAATCTTTTGATTTCCATCTTAATTTCCATCTTAATTTGGACCCAGTAATCATTCAGCACCAGGTTGTTTAATTTCCATGACTTTGTGTAGAGTTGAGTGTTTCTGCTGAAATTGATATCTAATTTTATCCCACTGTGGTCTGAGAAGATATATGTTATAATTTCTATTGTTTTAAATTTGTTGAGACATCTCTTGTGGCCTAGGATGTGATCAATCTTAGAAAATGTTCCATGAGCTCATGAGAAGAATGTATGTTCAGTGGTTTTTGAGTAGAATGTTCTCTAAATGTCTGTTAGGCCCATTTGCTCTAGAACTCCAATTATCACTTGTAAGTGACCTGCTCCTTTTGCCTTATGGCTCATAGGATTGCCTCTTTCATGTTTATTTTGGCCAGCCTGATGACTATGTGTCATGGTGATCACTCTTTGCAATGAATCATCCAGGGGTCCATTGAGCTTCCTGTACCTGGATATATAGATTATTAGTAAGGCCAGGGAAATGTTCCTCAGTTACTCCCTCAAATAGGTTTTCCAACACTGTGTATTTTCTTCTTCACCCTCAGGGATGCCTATAATTTTTATGTTAGCCCTCTTTACATAATCCCATATTTCTCATAGGTTTTGTTCATTCCTCTTATTTCTCAGTTCTTTGCCTTTGACTGACTTATTTACCTCAAAAGTCTTATCTTCAAGCTCTGAGATTCTTTCTTCAACCTGATCTAGCCTATTCTTAAGGCTTTCCACTGTGTTTTATATTTCCTTGAATGAATTTTTCAATTCCAGAAGTTCTGTTTGATTTTTTTTAATAATTTAATTTCCCCAGTAAATTTTTCCATTATTTCTTGCATTGTTTTTGTGGTTTCTGCGTGTTGGGTTTCTTTTTCTCTTGTATTTCATTGAGCTTCCTTGCAATCCATATTTGAAATTTTTCATCTGTCATTCCATTTTTTTCATTTTGGTTGGTAGCCATTGGTATCCTTCCACTGGTAAGGAGTTGTTGTTTTCTTTTGGGGGTGTCCTTTCACTCTGATTTTTCATGTTTCTGGAGTTCTTTTGCTAATTCCTTCTCATCTGGCCTCTCGGTCAACACCTGGGGGTGCTAGGCCTGGCTTACAGGCCTGTATCCAGGTCCCTGAAGATCAATCCCTGAACATGCCAGGGAGAGGACTGCTGTTGCTGAGTTGCCCATGGGGTGTTCTAGCAGGTTAGGTGTACCACTCAGGTTACCTCTGACCTGCTTTCTTCACCTTTTCCCACCAGTGTGTAGTGAGTTAGGTCCCCCAGCTTAATCTCAGTGATGGTGGGTAGTTCTTGTGAGTACAAATAAGCTGCTCCCTGTTTGCTTGAGTTGGAAGGCACTATGTTTAATTATGGTGTTGTTCTCCTTGTCATTGGTTGATGTTTGCATGGAAGAGCCAGCTGCTGAGATGGTCTTTTGTGCCTGTGGTAAGCCCTGGTACCTCAGGTGAGGCATATGAATGCCCCAAGCTTTAGAAGAGACCCTGTATCTCCTAGGGATTTTCTTGATCTCTACTCCCCCTGAGGTAAGAGGAGGAGCAAGATGCATTGTGGCTGGATTAGGAGAGCCAGAGAGGCTTTGCAAGGCTTTGGCTGGTCTCAGAGGTTGCTTATCTGGCCACTAGGGAGAGCCACTGGTATGAAGTTCAGGGCAACCTCTCCAAGCCGGGTAGGCTGTTCCTAAGGGATGGATCTAATTACTTGAGAGCTAAGGCTTTGGGCCAGGCTCTTTCCACTCTTGTCTACTGGCACAGTTTCTCTGCTGGGTGGGGTGGGCACCCTCCCTATTCACTCCCTGTACCTCCACAGCACTCTTCCATCAGATCAATTTGTGTGAGTTCCCTCACTGCCTGAGACCAACTCTCAAACTACAGCTCAGTTTGTGTGTCTGACCCACTAGCATGTGTCTCCGTGGGATGCTAGTGAGTGGGGGGATCCCCAATTGTGCATGCCTATTCCACCACAAGATACCAAGGGGAGAGAGTTAGGCCTATCTGTCTGCATGGGCCTCTGCCAGGGGCATGCTCCCACCTGAGAGAAGCAGCCACTCACAAGTTTCGTGGCTCAGGCTGCACTTCCTATTATAATGAGTGGGGGGGAAGATCCGCTGCTCCCATTCAGGCAGTGCACCTGAAGCATTCGGTTGTCATGGGAACCAGGGACTATGGTAATTCACTCCAAGTGTTGCATCCCTATCCAATATGGTGGTTGTCCAGCAGTAGTAGAGGATAGGCACACTCACAGATACCCATTTTTCAGCATCCCTCCACACTCTCCTGTTGGATATGTCCATGAGAGCTTCCCTGCCACCCATGCCCAGGACCAACATCTCTCCCCCATGTCTCCCTGCACTGTTCTCATGTCTGGGGGGGCACTGGTTCCTGCCCACCTGTCTAAGCCACCAGCGTGCAACCCCATGAGATGCCTGAATGCAGAAAGGTCACAAATTGTGGTGGCCCCACTCTCAATGGTAGGTTCAGCTGGGAACACGCACCTACGGTGAAGATGCAGCCATGGGTGTGCTACCTGGTTCAGAGTATTCTCGCAGTTGCAATGGAGAGAAGGGGCCGGGGCTACCAGCGGCCTGACAGCTAAAATTACTCTCTCTAATGTCAAGATTGGAGGGGGTGCAGAGGAGGAAATGTCTAGGTGTAAGATAGCCAGCACTCTGATCTCTCGTGGCACTCTCCTGAAAAGTGCCCCATGTGAACACCTGAACTCCTGTGGATGCAGGTTCACCTAGCTGTTCCTATTTAACTACCGTGCATGGGCTCATGGAGGGTGGAAGTTCCTCTGAAATGTTTTATGTTCTGATGCCCACTGAAGATAACTATGTGGGGGAGGGGATGCCCCCCTTACCCTTTCACTGGGCTCCAAGCCTCTCTGCGGTTGGAACACACTTCTGTCTTCTCTTCTCTATCTTCTTCTTTCTCAGCTTCACAGTTTTTCTCACTTGGGTCTCCAGATGTCTCTGTTGTCTCTCCCTATGATCCACACCTGTGCTGCAACTGCTCTCTGCTTTCCTCGGTCCAATAATCTACCTTCCAGCTGGGACAATCTGAAAAGCAATGTCTCTAGTCAGCCATCTTGGCTTCCCTTCACAAAAGTCTTTATTATATGGCTTAACAGAAGGCAGCTGAATTTTCATATCAGCTTCAGCATTCAACCTGTTATGGTATATTATTTTTCTAGAAGTAGATGAAGAAAATCCAGCCTTGCAAGTAAGTGGAAAAGGGAGAATCTCATGAACCTCCTGAAAGGATCTTGTTGACTCCCAGGAGTGCTCAAACACTTTGAGAACCATTGCTCTACAGTTTCCTTGGGCCGTGGATCTAGGTGTTTATACCTGTCTCTTCAAAGGAATCCAAGCTTTCCTTGGCCAGGAAAAACCAGTTCTGAGGGAGCCTTAACCTTACTGGGGCTCTTAGCTTGAGGAAAAGTTTTTAAATGATTGTTGATAGAAGACACTCTTAGACTATTCTAAAGCAAAAGAAAAGTACTGAAGGATGAGAAATAGGACCAAATAATGGGAAATCAGGATAGAAGAAGTGGAAAAACTTAAGATTAAACATGGATGGAGTCAGTTAAATGATTATGATAGTTAACAGATAAAAGAGAATGAGAGAAATAATAAGAAGTGAACATCTGTCATTCACACATGCTCCAAATTTTCTGAATACCTCTCCACATTTGGAAATATGTATAAATTCTTCCTCACAAACATAAAAATTAAAACACTATTATCCATCTTCCCTTTCTGCTTAAGTGATGACAGGTGATTTAAATCCCACCATCAGATGCACTTGGGCAAGACTTTAATTCAGAACTGAATTACATGAAGAGATGACAACAACATCTATCTGGGTGGATAATATCAGTGTCAGTGTTGTTCTGGAATCCCCAGGTATGGCAGCAGCTCCTGATTCAGCAACTTACTGATCATGAAAGGCATGACATGCTTCTGTACCTGGCAACTAGGGTGGTACCTTCATAATTAGGAACTTCCTGGTCTTTGCAGAGGTAGCAGGTGGTGCTGTCAGTCTCAGAAACTCAACCTGTATCAGTCAGGCTCCCAATAGGAAATAGTTAATATACTCAGAAAGGTATAGCTATGGAAATTTATTAAAAGGACAATTTCAGAAATATGAAAAAATTTAAGGGAACCAAAAATGGATGATTACATAGCCAGGGACTAACCACCCTTAGGTTTAAGGGGCAAGAAAGGTAATGGTGTTCCTGAATCTCAAGGAAAGCTAATGCCAGAGAAGAAATCTGACCTGACAGAAGATATAGCCTTAAAGGAAGCTGGCCACTGCCAGAACAATAGCATGGGGGAAAAAAATAAGGAGGAATAAATACCTAATCTCTCTCTTCTTCTTGACTCTGATCTTCATACTCTTCATACTGATGTTTCCCACTGGATGGACCCAACTGGAAGCCAAGGTTCAAAGAGCCCAGCTAATGCAGTCCATAGAAGTCCATGTCCTGGAGCATAGCAGGACAAGGAAGGACCTGAGGGCTGGGGAACAGGTAGATAGCTAGTGGAAAATAGCCATCAATCAGCCTGTAGTCTGTTTATTCATCCTGAGCTTTCTATGTCCCTTAAAAAATCTGTTGAAATTGGCTGGAGTGGATTCTATTGTCTGCAACTCGAGAAACTGGTCTGTATATTGTTTTTAACCTGAAGTGTTTGAAGGCAAAAATTCCTCAGGGAAAGGAGATTGATTGTCCGACCTAGTTGGATTTGAAGCCAACAAAGATGCAGTTAACATTAGAGGATGGGGTACTACTAATCCTTGGCATGGGATGCAATGGCAAATATTGATTAAAATAGCAATTTGGTAACCTAGAATAAAGTAACTATGGAAGGAAAGCATTTGGCAGACCAAATGGCTCCTGTGAAAATCTATTAAGAGAGGCACAAAAAAGCACAAAAACTAGAAAGCAGGCTGGTTGCTTGAGAATAAGCAGGACTTTAAAAGGTTAAGCAATAAGTTGAATATTTTAAATTCCAGTTCCAGGCACCGTAAAAGATTCAAGGAATTTCTGAAATATGTGGATGTGAAAAGCACCAGTATCCCTGAAAAGTGCACTAGTGTCTGTCCTCGGTAGGCCAAGGAGAAGGATGAGGCATGCTGCCTTTGAAATGGAACTTGATCTGAACAGGTATGATAGGATCCTGAGGTGGCAGAGACCAAAAAGGAGCCTGAGAACCACTGAAATGAGGTGCATGTGGTTAGTGTGATAGGCAGCAGGGCCAGAGTGCAATAAAAATGAATTGGCCTACAGAAATCTTTGGTATTTGCATATTGATCATGAGGTATCTAATAGTGAAATAAATGGGTAGCTAATATCCTATATGACCATTATAACAACAACAAAAAAAATTAGATTTGGTGAATGAGACCAATAAACAGTCATGGCCCCTAAACAATGTCCTGGACCTGAGTCAGTTCCAGAACCCCTTGATTACAGAGAAGGATGAATAACTCGGTGAAGGATCCTATGATAGCACCACAGATACATATTGTAAATCTTCCTCTTAGCATTCTCCAAAGAGATAGGTAGACCAGGGTAAATGAATATTGGAAGAAGGTAAATACCCATATGTATAATAAATTCTCAGACACTGGTCTGAGTTAATGCAGACCTAAAGTGCCTGTAAGGTCCTCTAGTCAAGGGGGCAGGGAGCCATGGGAATAGGTGATAGACAGTTTTGGCCTGAGTCCACTTCATGATATGCCCATTGGGTCTGTAAGCCCAAACTGTGTTTTTCCCTATTTCCTGACAGTACGGTTAGAAGTGTCCCCCATAGTGGTTCTCTGACCTACAGATAGATAGAGAACTCTTATGGTTGAAATGGCCAGCAGAAGCCCTTGTTGCTCCTCTCTTAGATTCTGCTAAAGTATTGAACCAAAAGCAATACCATATCCCTGAGGGAATAATAGCACTCCAACATCAAGTGGAAATCATCAGTATAGAGCCACCATCAAAGACTTGAAAGACAGAGGGATGATGAACCCTATCACATCCCCAATTAACTTGTCTGTTTATTGCAAAAGACAGATGGGCTTTGTAGAACCACAAGTTTTGTTTGGTATTTAACATTAACTGCTTCAGTTTCAGCTACTTTCTCAGAGGTGGTGTCTTTGCTGAAACAAGACTGCCTATCCCCTGGAACAAGATATATAACTATTGATCTGGCATATCCTTTCTCTTCTTTTTGCAATAAACAGAAATACAGAGTCAATTTGTTTTTACTTGGTGTGGCTATATATGCTCTCCGTCTCTATTTCATAATTTATTCTCAGGCCCTTTGGTCCCCTCACCATCCCAGAAGACATCAATATTCAGTTCAACTATATTGGTGACATCCCCCTGGCAGGACCTGGTGAGTAGGAAGGAGAAGGTACTCTAGATGCCCTAGGAAAATGTTTTTGTACAGAGTGAAACAAAAATTCCACAAAATCCAAGAACTTGTGAGCTCATTGACATTTCTGGAGGTCCAGTCATGTGAAACATATCAATACGTCTTCTCCAGAGTAAAATAAAAGAAGCCAAGTTTGTACCTCCTACCACTAGGATAGGGCATTTGGTAGGCCTTTTTAGATTTTAAAGGCAGCATATAACATATCTGGACACTAGCAAGTAAACCATAAGATTTCTCAGATTCAGGGAGCAAAAGATGATTTTTCTAGCTGGTCCAATCTTCTGTTGAAGTCTTTCTGTCACTTGGTTTCCAAGATCCAACAGATTCAATAGTGCTATAGTGTCTATGGCAGATCAAGATGCTGCATGAATCCTGTGCTGGACCCTGGTCAAAAAATCACAAGAAAGGTTCTCTTCAGTGAGTAACTATCCTCTATTTTAATTATTCTTTTAAGAAATAGTCCTGGGATCATTCCTGGCACCTGTAGACACTGACTGCCTGACTATGGGGTACCAGGATCTATGGAACTTGAGAGCCCTTCGTGAATTTGGTAGTGTCTGACCCAATAACCCATAAATTCGGGGAAAATCAATAGCACTCCAATGACAAGTGGAAGTCATATTCCTAGGATCATCACTGGAGTTCCCTATGAAGAGTTATCTGAGAAGGAAAAATATTCAAGCCTGGTTACAGAACATTTTTCCCAGTAGGCTGGCTCCAGCTAGAAGGTGACTACTGTAACATCAAAGCTTTACTCATGGAAGAAAGAAAAGAATGTGACATATTTAAGTATGTAACAGAAATGAGGGAATTGTGTGTCCTGCTAAATTCTACTAGCTTCTGCCCTAAAGTCCTCTTTGTGCAAATCTACCATAACTCTCTTTTGGGGGAGGAGAGTTGGAAAAGTTTTCCAGTATTCATGGAGTTTTTCCCCATGTCAAGACAAATATAGTCACAAAAAACCTTTACCACTTGGGGGAAAAATAATAGAGAGGTCACTATCACCCGTGAAGAAAAGATTGGTTAAACTAGACCATTCCCACTTGTGGTTTCTAAAGGTGAAATTTAGAAAGTAATTTAACTTTATTAAAATATAGAGAAAATATTATTTTTCTAGCAGCTACAAGTAGGTACAAGAAATTCCCTTAAGCAGATACTCACTTTTGTTGAAAAAAGACTTTAAGCTATCTTGGAGTAAGAATTTCTACAAAGACTGACTACTTGCCAAGGCAAACATTTTGGACAAAAGGGAATTTGGGGTATTCAGAGAAGGAGAAAGCAGGAAAGGAAGAAAATGATAGAAATGAAAAAGAGAGATAAAGTGGAAGCCAAAGAGTTGATAAAGGGCTGTCTTAGTCTTTTTGTGCTTCTATAACAAAATACCTGAGACTAGGCAATTTGTAAAGAACAGAAACTTATTTTCTTATACTTCTAGGGGCTGGGAAATCCCAGATCCAGATCCCAGCAGGTTCACTTGTCTGGTGAGTGCTGCATCCTCTGAAGGAAAAATGCTATGTCCTCACATGGTGGAAGAAGGAAGGGCAAGAGAGATGAATTCCCTCCATCAAGCCTTTTTGTAAGGGCGCTTAATCCCATTCATGAGAAAGGAGCCCTCATGGCCTAATCACTCCTTAAAGGCCCCACCTCTTAATAATATCACATTGGCAA
Source organism: Daubentonia madagascariensis (assembly GCA_023783475.1). NCBI lineage: Eukaryota > Metazoa > Chordata > Mammalia > Primates > Daubentoniidae > Daubentonia > Daubentonia madagascariensis. The sequence continues at coordinate 25,110,918 of JAKFHU010002080.1, read as the reverse complement.
TACTTGAATTTTGGAGAGGACACATTCAACCTATAGTAGGGGCTCTTTTCAGAAACTAGTAAACATTTATATCCATTTGATATGGAATAAAACAGACCACACATAACAATAAAGCCTTCATAGATAGAAGAGACAGACCACAATGGGTAAAACCTGAGTTGTCTCTGACATTTTGGAAGACCTGGGGCTTCCACAGGTCATGGTATTTGTAGTTCAAATCAAGTTAATACATATTGAGTGAGGGAGGCCTCAACTGACAACTAGCTTATAAACAGAATATACAAATAATAAACATTAAACCCAAATATTGCAAATATTGCAAAGAGAAACTAAATCCTGTAAAAGATCAATTTTTCAATCTCCATCCTTAACACGTAATGACTGGAGGGATAGAGAGCTTTCCTGTTCCAGTGTCCCCATTCTAAGGCATCCTGTCTCTAGGATGTATTTGTCATGGTCCCAGTTCTCCTTCTGTGGGAATTCTAAGGGTTTTGCATCATTCCCTCCAGAATCCAGCCTTCATCTGCCCTCAACCTCATGCCTTTGATGTCAGCCACTTACTTAGAGAATGGGGTTGAGGATGGTCAAAATAAGTATTTCCATTCCCATGTCATCCCCATGTTTTTCTTCTTCCTCCATTTCTAGAAATAGTCAGCCACCCTTTCTTTCTAGAGTACCAGTCACGACGACTTGGCTGAAATGTAGGCATGGTGTACTGCCTCACTGCACTTGCCTGCTTACACAAATGGAGCTCCTGGCGTCTGGGGACTAAAAGAACTCCTGGGAAAACTGCAAGACCTAAAATGAAGGGAAGCACTATTAGAGGGCCACAATAAGGGAAGGGACAAATGATGAAAGATTGAAGACTTCCAGGGAACTATCTAGAAAGAGGATCACAGAAGGGAGCTCAAGGGTGGTAGACATAGTACTACTCACATTTCACAGAGAACTAAGGCCAATCATAACCAGGCTTCTGCTTTTAAAGATATCTTGAACCATATACCTCCCTGGGTATTTGCTATTTTTAAATTAACCAGTATTTCCTTTTTCTCTTTAGGATGCTAATAGTAAATTTTCTGTAAAGATAAAAGATGTTTGAGTGTTAATTTTGAAGGCTAGGAAAAAACTAGTGTTTAGCTCCATAATGGCTCTTGAAACAATAAAAAAAAAAAGATGGATCATAGTGGTGGCTTAAAAGGAAAGCTACATCAGTCAAATCCTTTAAGAACTGTGAATAAAAGATAAGGGGAGAGACAGAAAGTGATGAGAAGCCATTTTAGGAAATAAATTAACCCTGAGATTTTTAATGGACAAGAAATCTTGTGATTTTAGCTTTTGATGATGTGTGCAGTTAAGAAGCATAAGTATGGCAGTAACCAAACAACTATTAATAATTAATCAGAATCCAAACACCTAGCTCCACCACTTGGAGCTTACAGTGAGTTATATAATCACAGCCAGCTTTAGTTTCCTCACTCAAAAAATAAAAATAACAATACCTACTTCCAAGGATTATTGTGAGAACCTAATGAAATAAAGTGTGTAAAAGAGATTTGTAACCCCATTAATTCACACCTGTATAGTGCTTCCCTGCTGGTAGGGCAGCATCCTCCAGTGGGCAGTGCTGGCATTTGCAGTAAGGACCATATGGATCTGCCGTTATTAGCTGTGCAATATGTCGTATACTATTTCACTTCTCTGACTGTTAATTCATCCTCTCTGTAACTGTGATTTCCCAACCTTCTTCACAGAGTTGTTGTTCAGAAATATTAGTGCTTACCACACTATCTAGAATCTAATAAGTACTCAGTAAATGTTCCCTAGATTGGATCAATGGCCTCAAAAATATCTTAAGTGACCTGAGTGAGATCGCACTGGGCTCCTTCTGCTTTCCGTAGAGGCCTGAGCGCATCACGAATTTTTTTTTTTTTTTTGCCTTGTGAATTACCATACCCGAGTTTAAATCTGTAATGTATTAGTTGAAATAATTCATCTCACCTTAAAATTCATCTATAGTTTGAAGTTCAGGGCTAGGATATTGCATTATAATCATACATTGCTATGCTCTTGAATCAAATGACAAAAAAGAATGAAAATCTATAGACCAAGAATGACTCTGTAGGAAAAAATAACTTAATATTTGAAAAGGGTTTAATAATAGACATTCAGTTTCTGTCTCTGTTTTTCTTTCCTGTCACTTAACTGAAGCTGTATCTGCAAGAGTTACAGATATCCAGACTCCCAAAAATCAAATTAAAAATACTCTAGAATCTTTGCTTTCTTTTTATACTTGAATCCTTCTCACTTCTATTTGCAGAGATGCTGCCTTTCTTTCTTGTGGCAGAGCCTCTTGCTTCAAAGGAAACTCATTTACCCTGGCTATTAACAGCCCCACTAAATCAATGATTCTCTCTCTTTCCCTCTTTTGCAATGTTTTGTTTCTCAGTTCACACTGAGACCTGCACCAAGTTGTGGAAACTGCTCCTTCCAAGGGGAGATGAACCTAAATTCATCTTGAAGTCCTGTGTTCTGGCTGTTTCATGATGTACATATCTAACCCTCATCTTCCTTATTTAAAGCTGCAAGTCTCTGCATTACTACAGAGATAGGGAAGCTGATACAGGAAGCACACAACACACGTCAGACTCCGAGACCTCTCTCCATACTGAGTTCAGTTCTGATTTCCTCCATGCTTCATATATGTCCCTGGGACAAATGCCTGGACACAAAGTTTTTTCTTCCTAAAGACTCACCAAAAAGTTATGCTATTAATCAACAGTCTGTTCCTTAAAATAACTTGGCATAGCTAAACTTAGCAGAGTAAGGAAGTTCTGACATATGGTGAAGTTCTCCAACAGCAATTGTAGGATTACAAGATAACAACCACAAATCTGAGTGCATGGCTATTTTATGTAGCTCAAGATTTCTTGAGGGGGAGTAAAGAGCCAAACACTGCTGATGACACCCACTTCCAAATTCCAGTCCACTGCTCTGCATAACATAGGTGTTTAATACAGGTTTGTGGATGATGATTAAAATAATTCCTGATTGTATACCTGAATGAAGAGTATAGACTAAGCTTCCTTCGCTAGCAGCAATTCAAATCCATACTCCTACCTTTCCCATAAGCCAACCTAGGAAGAAAGCACTGTGAGAAAATCAATTCAAGGACTTTTTAAAAACTGTGGTTTTTGGCTTCTTTTTCTATATTTTAAGGGATTTAATCAAACAACAATGTGTAAAAGAAATTAATTCTGTAACCTATCGTTACTGCTAAAAGGAAAGAGAGAAGAGGAAAATTCAACTACAATAAAAGTTTCAATTTTTTCAATTTCACCTCTTTTCAAAATGAACATTATTTTACATCAGACATCTGTAATTTAGTACTAGTTTCCTCACTAAAATAGTGTCAATTATAATACTATAACCAAAAAAAGATAAAATACATTCACAAATTATTTAATGGTATTTATAAATTTAAGAATTATAAGGGACAACAAGATGGCCTACTAGAGACATCACTTTTCAGATTGTCCCAGCTGGAAGTTAGAATATTGGACTGAAGAAAGAAGAGATCAGTTGAGCTCAGGTGTGGATCACAGGGAGAGACAACAGAGATGTCTGAAGACCCAAGTGAGAAAAACTGTGAAGCTGAGAAAGAAGAAGACAGAGAAGAGAAGACAGCAGCACGGTCCAAACCCAGAGAGGCTTGGAGCTCACTGAAAGGGTAAGGGGGTCTTCCCCTCCCCCACATGGGTACCTTCAGTGAGCATCAGAACATAAAACATTTTGGAGGTGCTTTCACCCTCCATGAGCCCAGGTATGGCAGCTAATAAGAATAGTGGGATGAACCAGCAATCCACAGGAGTTCAGGTGTTCACAAGGCACACTTTTCAGGAGAGTGCCATGAGAGATCAGAGTGCTGGCTATCTTACACCTAGACACTTCCTCCTCTGCATCCCCTCCATGCTCAGCATCAGAGAGAGTAATTTTAGCTCTCAGGCTGGCTGGTAGCCTTCGCCTCTACCCCTCATTGAAACTGTGAGAATACTCTGAACTTAGTAGCACACAAATGGCTGCATCCCCACAGCAGGTGCACATTCCCAGCTGAGCCTGCCACTGACAGTGGGGCCGCCACAATTTGAGAGCTTCCTGCCCATAGGCATTTAATGGGATCATGCACTGGTGGCTTCCACAGGCGGGCCAGAACTGGTGCCCCCCTAGACATGAGAGTGGTTCAGGAAGACACGGGGGAGAGATCTCAGTCCGGACATGGGTGGCGAGGTAGCCCTCAAGTACATATCCAAAAGGAGAGTGTGGAGGGGCACTGAGGAATGGGGATCTGTGAGCATTCCCATCCCCCACCCGTGCTGGAGAACCACCATATTGGATAGTGGTGCAGCACTCAGAGTGAATTATTATAGCCCCTGGTTTCCATGACAACTGAATGCCTGGGGTGTACTGACTGAACAGGAGCAGTGGCTCCTCACACCACTCATTACAATAGGAAGTGCAACCTGAGCCAAAAACCCCATGAGCAGCTGCTTTCCCAGGTGGGGGCATGCTCCTGGCAGAGGGCCCTGTGGACAGGTAGGCCTACCTCTCTCCCCTTGGGGTCTTGTGGTGGAATAGGCATGCACAATTGGGGATCCCCCCCACTTGTCAGCATCCCACAGAGACAAATGCTAGTGGGTCAGACACACGGACTGAGGGGTAGTTTGAGAGTTGGTCTCGGGCGGTGAGGGAACTCACACAAATTGATCTGATGGGAGAGTGCTGTGGAGGAACAGGGAGTGAATAGGGAGAGCACCCACCCCACCCTGCAGAGAAACTATGCTAGTGGACAAGAGCCAAAGAGCCTGTCCTGAAGCCTTATCTCTCAAGCTATAGGGCCCCTCCCTTGAGAACAGCCTACCTGGCTTGGAGAATTTGCCCTGAACTTCGTACCAGCAGCTCCCCCTAGTGGCCAGATAAGAAACCTCTGAGACCTGCTGAGGCCTTGCAAAGCCTCTCCGGCTCTCACAATCCAGCAACAATTTGTCTTGCTCCTCCCCCCCACCAGAGGGGGAGCAGAGATCAAGCAAACCCCTGGGAGCTATGGGGTCCCTTCTAAAGCTGGAGCCATTTATATGCCCCACCTGGGGGACAAGAGCTTACCACGAGCACAAAAGACTATATCAGCAGCTGGCTCTTCCACACAAACATCAATCGATGACAGGGAGAACAACACTGTAGTTAAACATAGTGCCTTCCAACTCAAGCAAACAGAGATCAGCTGATTTTTACTCACAAGTACCATCCATCATAATCAAGATTAAGCCGGGGACCTAACTCACTACACACTGTTGAGAAGAGGTGAAGATAGCAGGTAAGAGGTAACCTGAGGGGTATACCTAACATGTAACAACACCCCATAGGCAACTCAGGATAAGCACTCTTCTCCCTGGCACTCTCAGGGATAGACTTTCAGAGACCTGGACACAGGACTGTAAGCTAGGCCTAGCACTCCCAGGTCTTGACCAAGAGACCAGATGAGAAGTAATCAGCAAAAAAACTCCAGAAACATGAAAAATCAGAGTGAAAAGACACCCCCAAAGGAAAACAGTAACTAACTCCCTACCAATGGATACCAACCAAAATGGAAAGATTGGAATGACAGATGAATAATTTTGAATATGGATCATAACAAAGCTCAATGAAATAAAAGGGAAAAGGGAACCCAACACAGAGAAACCACAAAAACAATGCAGGAATGAATGAAAAATTTACTAAGGAAATCGAATTATTTTTTAAAAAATCAATCAGAACATCTGGAAAAGAAAAATCCATTCAAGGAAATACAAAGCACAGTGGAAAGCCTTAAGAATAGGGTAGATCAGCCAGAAGAAAGAATCTCAGAGCTTGAAGACAACACTTTTGAATTAAACAAGCCAGTCAAAGGTAAAAGAACTGAGGAAAAAGAGGAACAAACAAAACTTATAAGAAATATGGGATTATGTAAAGAGGGCTAACAAAAGAATAATAGGCATCCCTGAGGGTGATGTAGAAAATACACAACGGTTGGAAAGCCTATTTGAGGGAGTAATTGAGGAAAATTTCCCTGGCCTTGCTAGAAATCTAGATATACAGGTACAAGTAGCTTAAAGGACCCCTGGAAAATTCATTGAAAAGAGGAAATCATTATGACACATAGTCATCAGACTGGCCAAAGTAAACATGAAAGAAGCAATCCTATGAGCCATAAGGCAAAAGCAGCAGGTAATTTACAAAGGAAACCCATCAGACTAACTGCAGACTTCTCAACTGAGACCTTACAAGCCAGAAGGGATTGGGGCCCCATTCTCAGTCTTCTCAAACAGAATAATGGCCAGCCTAGAATTTCATATCCTAAAAAACTAAGTTTGTTATGTGAGAGAGAAATAAAGACTTTCTCAGACAAACAAACACTGAGGGAATTTGTCAAAACCAGACCTGCCCTGCAGGAAGTACTCAGACCTGCATTATACATGGATCAGAACAATAGACAACTACCAGTGTAAAATCACCCAAAAGCTAGAGGTTAGAGCCCAGATACCACAGTGGCTCAAGAGGTAAAATACAGCAATAAAGTTCTACTCAACAGGATGATCAGAAATCCACCCAACCTATCAGTTCCTTCAATACATGTAGATGGCTTGAACTCCCCACTCAAGAGACATGGGCTGGCTGAATGAATAAAAAAATACAAGCCAAGTATCTGCTGTCTCCAGGAAACACATCTAACCTACAAGGACCTATTCAGAATCAAGGTGAAAGGATGGAAAACAATATTCCATACAAATGGAAACCAAAAGAAAGCCAGTGTAGCCATTCTCATATCAGATAACATAGACTTCAAATCAGCAAAAGTAAAGAAAGACAAAGATGGTCATTACATAACAGTGAAGGGAACAATTCAAAAAAAAGACATTCAATCCCAAACATCTATGCACCTAACACAGGTGTGCCCAGATTCATAAAGCAAATCCTACTTGATCTAAAAAAATTATAGACAGCAGCATTGGAATAGCCAGGGACTTCAGTACCCCACTGACAGAATGGGTCAGATCCTCCAAGCAGAAAATAAGCACAGAAATGACGGACTTAATTGGAATTCTAGAACAAAGGGGCCTGACAGATGTTTACAAAACATTCTACCCAAAAACCACCAAACATATATACTTCTCATCAGCTCATGGAACATTCTCTAAGACTGATCACATCCTAGGCCACAAAAGATGTCTCAATAAAATTTAAAAAATAGAAATTATACCATGTATCTTCTTAGACCACAGTGAAATAAAATTAGGTATCAATTCCAGCAGAAATATTCAACTCTACACAAAGTCATGGAAATGAAACAACCTACTGCTGAATGATTATACGGTCAAGGAGGAAATTAAGATGGAAACCAAAAGATTCCTCAAATTAAATGACAAAGAGGACACAAGTTATGAAAATCTGTGGGATTCAGCAAAAGCAATCATAGGAGGAAAATTAAAGCCTTAAATACCTACATCCAAAAGACAGAAAGATCGCAAATCAACAGTCTAATAAATCATCTTAAGGAATTGGAACAGGAACAGCAAACCAATCCTAAACTCAGGAGAAGAAAAGAAATAAATAAGGTCAGAGCAGAACTAAATGAAATCGGTAACAAACGTATTATACTGGAGATTAATGGCACAAGAATTTGCTTCTTTGAGAAGATAAACAAAATCAACATGTCTCTTTCCAGATTAACCAGAAACAGAAATGAAGGACACTAAGAAGCTCAATCAGAAATGAAAGAGGAGATATTATAACAGATATCATGGAAATACAAAATATCATCACTGAATACTATAAAAATTTCTATGCACATAAACTTGAAAATGTTGAAGAAATGCAAAAATTCTTTGAAACACACAACTTCCCTAGGATCAATCAGGAAAAAATAGAACTCCTGAACAGACCAATATCAACTAATGAAATTGAAGCAGCAATAAAAATCTCCCAACAAAATAAAGTCCTGGACCAGATGCTGAATTTTAACGGACCTACAGAGAAGAACTGGTATCTATACTTCAGAAATTATTTCATACATAGAGAAGGAAGGAATCCTTCCCAACTCATTCTACAAAGCCAATATTACCTTGATATCAAAGCCAGGAAAGGATACAACAGAAAAAGAAAACTATACACCAATATCCTTTATGAATATAGATGCGAAAATTCTCAGTAAAATCCTAGCAAACCGAGTTCAGCTGCACATCAAAAAAATAATCTACCACGATCAAGCGGGCTTCATCCCAGAGATGCAAGGATGATTCAACATATGCAAATCTATAAATGTGATTCACCACATAAATAGAAGCAAAAACAAAGACCATATGATCCTGTCAATAGATATAGAAATAGCATTTGACAAAATTCAGCACCCTTTTATGATAAGAACCCTTAACAAAATAGGCATAGATGAAACATACCTCAATATTATAAAAGCCATATATGACCAACCCACAGCCAACATCATACTGAACAGGGAAAAATTGAAAGCATTCTTGCTTCAAACTGCAACCATACAAGGTTGTTCACTGTGACCACTTCTATTCAACATAGTGCTAGAAGTCCTAGCCAGAGCAATCAGGCAAGAGAAGGAAATCAAGGGTATCAAACTGGGGAAAGAAGAGGTCACACTATCACTCTTTGCTGATGATATAATGTTATATCTAGAAAACCCCCCAAAGATTCTACCAAGAGACTCCTAGAATTGATAAATAAATTCAGCAACGACTCAGGATACAAAATCAATGTACACAAATCCGTAGCATTCCTATACACCAACAACAGTCATGCTGAGAATCAAATAAAAGACTTAATACCTTTCACAATAGCAACAAAGAAAATAAAATACCTAAGTATATTTAACCAAGGAGCTTAAAGACCACTACAGGGAGAACTATGAAAGTCTGAAGAAGGAAATCACAGAGGATATAAACAAATGGAAAAATATATCATGCTCATGGATCAGCAAAATCAACATTGTTAAAATCTCTATACTACCCAAAGTGATTTACAGTTTCAGTGCAATCCCTGTTAAAATACCAATGTCATTTTTTGCAGATTTATGAAAAATAATTCTACAGCTGGTATGAAACTAGAAAAGACCCCAAATAGCCAAAGCAATCTTAAACAAAAAGAACAAATTGGGAGGCATTTCCTTACTAGACTTCAAGCTATACTACAAGGCTATAGTAACCAAAACAGCTTGGTACTGGCACAAGAACAGAAACATAGACCAATGGATCAGAACAGAGAACCCAGATATAAGACCATCCTCATACTACCATCTGATCTTTGATGTTTCATGTAACCAAAACATTTGTACCCCTGTAATATTCTGAAATAAATAAAATAAATAATAAAATAATAAAAATTTAAAAAACAATTATAAACCTATCTAATTGGTAACGTTCTGTCTTTACAGTTAACCCATATATTTGTGCAGTGATGTGCAGGAGTTGGTTCGTATTGAAGAGCTGATTGTTAAATATTTAGGAACTACTGTTGAAATCAGCCATGCTGGAAGTATTAATGCTATGAAAATGGGCAAATGCTACAAGTGTGGTCTTTTGTTGCTGTCATTGTTACTGTTTCTTTGATCATTGAGAGAGACAGTTTACCATTGCACCACTGCGTGTAGTCAGCAATCCAGATGGGAATATTCTAGTCTAGAAGCCAAGACTGCAGTTGCTTCAGAGAAATGGCACCACACTGTAGCAGGGGCCTTTTATCCTTGACTGCCCTGGGCAACTCACTTGACCCCACCCAAAATACTTTCTTAGCCACTGTTTAGGTAAGTTTACAAATGACACATTAAGGTTTGTTAGACAGTAAATGATATAATGTACTCATTTTACAAGGGTTATATTAAACATCTGTATAGTAATTCAAAAGTCTATTTTAAAAATTTCAGTATCTTAGTTGTATTTCTTCTGTTTTTATTACCTAGAACAAAAGTATTTTTTATTATAATGAAAATGAGTAATGATATTTTACTCTCACCACAAAAAGATTCACTAAACCTATCAAAATAGTAATCATTATCACTACTGTTGAGTACCCACTATGTATAAGGTACTTTTTATCACATTGATACTTCTACTCAATGAGTTAGAAATTATTATTCCCATTTTACAGCAGCAAACTGAGGCCTAGGGAGTTTAAGTAACTTACCTAAAGTTTTAGATAGGCAAGAGTCCAAGCTGGAATTAGAACTCTGACTCCAAAGCTCATTCTTTTAACCACTACATTTAATTGCCTTTTGTGCACACATGATTCTCATGTAGTCAGGCATGCACAACTGTTTCTTTTCACCAGCTTAAAATCTTCAGAATTGTGTGCTAAGCTAACCATATAGTTATTGATATGCCCATGATTGATAGAGAGACATAGCTCATTTATACTGATGGCCTTTTGAGAGTTTATACTAAATTGAGTTGTTTGTTTTAATTTGCCCATCAACTAAATATTTGGTGTCAAAATTGACACAGTATTAAAAACATACCAACTTCTTCATTATATAGTTAAATCACAGTCCAAAATTTTCTCCACCTTTCACATCAACTCCATTCTCCACAATAAAATTTCAGTTGGTGCCAATGACTCCATATATTAAATAAATTCCTTTTAAATTAAGCTTTCCCATTGATCCAAGACAATATATAAAGCTCCTAAACATACTTTCCTGTTGTTTTATATATCTAAAAACTGGATCCTATTATTTAAATTAATTTGATCCTACAATCAATATATCAATTTTGTCCCCATCTTTATCAGTAAGAGGAAATTCTACACATTTAGAACGAAAAGGCTTTCTTGGAAATAATGCCAAAACATACCTGACAGAACTCCACAACAGCAATTGACAGGAAAATATCATTTACTTACTGAAACCGACAAATCTAATAGGGCCTGATATGTTGAAAAATGTCTTATAAATGTTAGAGAAGGAAAAGATTAAACCTCAGGGAAGTCACTGAAAATACAACCTTATAATAATCACATTGTGAGAAGAGAAATGTCACAGGATTCCAGGAACATTATTAATGCTGTGGGCAGACTTACTATTGGCTCACACACTATTCATTAGCACTTCACCTAAATCCTGAGTTCTCTTGAAATTGGAAGACCCTTACCCTGCCCATTTATTGTCAAGTAATTCCAAAAAAAGCGTTTTACTAGTTGATTTTTAATGATGAATAAGAGAGTTTAAGTGATTATCAGCAACTGCTTTTTAGCTCAGAGTCATTCTTTACACCTTAAAGAACAGCATAATTTAACTCAACTTCACCTTAATTTTCAGTGAAAAAGTTATTTCACATATGCAAGAAAAAATTGTATTAAAAACTCAATTACCTTGTTCAATTGGGATTACCTCCCTAGATGTAATGGTGCATTACCATAAAACCATGTACTCCAATCAAGCTTCTCTGATATTATGAGAAAATATATTTATTTCATTAATAAGGAGGTGAATTTGAAACCATATGATGTCCACTTAGATTAGCTCTGCATTTCTCCTGATAGCAACATAAATTTCTAGTGTTCATTGATTTCCCATAAGAAATTACACATGCAGCTTGCTGAAAAATAATCCTATTTGGGTTTTTTGCATTAGAAGGACTTAAGAGTTTACACTAGATTATTTTTAAGCTCCATTCCAGTGCTCAATTTCAATGACCCTATGTTTATATTCTATGCATTTCCATATTTATATACTAAATTAGTCCACAAAAAAGTTCTGTATGCTCAAGTGTCATGTATACTTATGCTATTTTTCTTCTAACATTTTCCTGATCTTATGTGATAGCAATATTACATTTTGCTCTTTTTCTAGTGAGTTTGACAACGAGTCATATGTGCATGACACCTGTTCTTAAGTAATTATTCTCATAAACAATGGCCTGATCTTCCTGTACAGCAAATGCACTGCTGCATCTGTGAAATCACGTTTGTTGCCATGACAATGGAAGTGGCCAACGAGGAGAAGAGGCAAAGCTTTTGTATAACATCATGTAGAACAGCATGTAATTTCTTAAAGTTATTATTCAAATTGGATTTTGTGATCCATTTCCAGAAAAGAGAAACAGTGTATAACTTTCCCAATTTTTTTCTCTCTTATAGGTTGATTGCCCCAGGAAAATATCTCTGTACAAGATAAAATAATTCAATTCAAATTCAATTTTTATAAGCTCAATTGGCATATGTAGCATGACCTGATAGTGAATATAAAAAAGAAGTGATATAACATTGGATGTGAGCGTTTGGTAAAAAGAGACTAATCCAAATTACTGTTTGGTAACCAGAACCTAGTTCCACGCACTTTGTTCAAATTTATGAGACGAGAAGAAGGAATGATTTGATGTAGATGTGTTTTTCTATTTGTCAGCACATATTGCCCACAAAATTACAGCCCAGCATGGTTGCCAGTGTGTGTAGGTAAAACCAAAAAGATTGATGTGGAGATCTCACTAGGCACACAGACAAGGGCCCTTCACTGTGCAGCCGAAGTAACTTCCTACAATTGGCTTTTCCTTACTCTACCTCTTAGGTCCCCAAGGATACTGAAGCCTTTGATAGGAAACTAGATAAGAGTCAAGGCCAGAATCTAAATGAAAATGACAACAACCTCTCTGTGGGAATGTGGGCTGATAAAAATTAAAAATAGAAAATAGAAATAAAAGAACCAGGACGTGTGGCTGAGCTCTGGCGGAGAGGCAGAGGTGATAAGCAAAGAGAAACAGACATGTAGAAATCAAGGGAAGGCGCAGTTGTGAGCTGTAAAGAGGAACAGAAGTGTTTGACACCCTTGAAGTCAGTTCTGTAAAGAATAAACAGAACAGCATGTATCAAACTGAGTAATATAATTTGGGGAAAATAAAGTAGGTAAAGGACGCTGCATAGGTGACACAACTCAGAGCCTTAACTGAATATAAGTAATTTTCATTCACATGCTAACAATCTCAAAATCCCAAGGCCAAAGTTATAAGAGTTATCACAATCAAACATTGACTTTCCTTGCCCTACGAATAGTAAAAACAAGTCAGTTAGTGTCTGAGACTGTCTCCCAGAGTTGTTGGTCCCCAATGGTTAGCTTTTATCTCTCTGTATACATCCTGAATTGTTTGGGGTTTTTTTCCCAGTAGACTTTATTTTCTAGAGCAGTTTTAGGTTTACAGCAAAATTGAACAGAAAATACAGAGAATTCCCATATACCCCTACCCTTACACATGCATAGCCTACCCCACTATCAACATCCCTCGCCAGAGTGGTCCATGTGTTACCATCCATGAACCTACATTGATGCATTATTATCATCCAAAGTTTATAGTTTTACATTAGAGTTCACTCTTGGTGTGGTACAGTCTATGGGTTTGGACAAATATATAATGACATACATCCACAATTATAGTATTATACAAAGTAGTTTCACTGCCCTAAGATCCTCTGTGCTCTACCTATTCATCCTTCCCTCCCCCAGTCCCTGAAAATCACTGATTTTTTACAGTCTCTATAGTTTTGCCTTTTCCATAATGTCATATGTTAGAATTAAACAGTGTGTAGCTTTTTCAGACTGGCTTCTTTCACTTAGCAATATGCTTCTAAGTTTCCTTCATGTCTTTTCATGGCTTGATAACTCATATTGTTAGTGCTGAATAATATTCCATTGTCTGGATGTCCCACAGTTTATTTATCCAAGTTTGGGAAGTTATGAAAAAAGCTGCTATAAACATTCATGTACAGTTTTTTGTATGGACATAAGTTTTCAACTTCTTTGGGTGAATACCAAGGAGCATGATTTCTGGATCATATAGTGTGAGTATGTTTAGTTTTATAGACATTGCCAAACTGTTTTCCAAAGTTGCTATACCATTTTGCACTCCCATCAGCAATGAATGAAAGTGTCTGTTGTCCCACATCCTTGTCAGCATTTTATTATATGTTGTCAGTGTTCTGGATTTTGGCCATTCTAATAGGTGTGCAGTGGTATCTCATTGTTTTAATTTGCATTTCCCTGATGATGTATGATGTGGAGCATCTTTTCATATGTTTATTTGCTATATGTATATCTTCTTTGGAATCCTGTGTGTGAGGTGGTGCTGAATGTTGACAAATGGATTGCACCCAACCAAGGTCCATCCTGAGCCCAAACAAGCCAGATGGAAATCTATAGCCTTGCAGCAGTAAGGATCCTCTGGGGAGCATATCCATCCCAGGGGAGATAAGCTTGCCCAAGCACAAAGCTTGGTCACTGAGAAAGAAAGTAGATTCTGAGGACAGCCCAGAGTATGTCATTATAACTGGTCTCCAGGCCCCTAGGGACTCCTGTCTGCACTGTTAAGCTCCTGTTATGCACTAGGCTTATCTCTGAGGATACAGAGATGAGCAAGAGGAGGATGGTTATGGACCTGTCAAAATCTAAAATCTGACACAGAGGCTAGGCACTACACGGTGAGCCACAAGTGGGATAGATATGTTAGGGACTGCAGAGTTCTGGAAGAGCATTCAGCAGGGAGGCTGCCATGGTCTGAATGTTGCTGTCCTACCAAAATTCATATGTTGGAACCTAATACCCAGTGTGATAGTATTAAGAGCTGAGGCCTTTGGGAAGAGATTAAATCATGAGGGCTCCACCTTCATAGATGGGATTATTGTCCTTATAAAAGAGGGTCGAGGGAGGTCCCTGGCTCTTTGGGCCATGTGAAGACACAGTAACCATCTTTGAAACAAAGAGCAAGCCCTCACCAGACACCTGAATCTGTTGGTCCCTTGATCTTGGACTTCCCAGCCTACAGAACTATGAGCAATAAATTTCTGCTGTTTATAAATTACCCAAAGTTATTTTGTTATATCAGCCCAAAGTGACTAAGACACAGACCTAACCTAAGCAAGTTAAAAGAAGTTTTCTTGGGGAAGAGACAATTAAATTGAGATTTAACCAAGCAGGGGCCAGGACCAAGGGATGGAGATTAAATTGTGTAAAGCCCATGAAGATCCATTTGACAAACTCAACTCCAGTGAGGCCAAAGTGGGGGTCAGTGGGCATTGCATTTTGTCGCTCTTATATCTTGTTTTAAGGATTCAGGCCTGTACCCTGAGGGCACTGGAAAGCCATTGAAAAGTTTTAAGCAGAGGAGACAAAGGGGCAGATATTATAAATTAAAATTGAAAAAGCTGTTTTTTGTAAACCCCAAAATATATCACTGCATAGGCAAGGTGGTTGGGCAATTCTCTGACAGATTAGAACGTAAAAGAGGGAGAGGGCTGTCTTTTCCCTGCTTTGTGATACACACAGCCCCTGCCAGCCCCCTAGCCTTATCTCTTTTCTTCCCTGGTTAGTCTCAACCCCAAATGTAACCCCTAATCTTTTACACATGGCTTTTGTAAGCATCGGATCTTTGCTGGAAATTTGGGGGCAACGTGGGGTTACATCACAGCAATGAATAAAACAACATTGAATAGTAGAGATTCCTTTTCTTAAAAGTCCTCTAGTGCCCCCAACCTCACAAAAATATCTCACAGGCTCCAACCTCCTGCCTGCTAGAATAATAACTCCTCTAAGGCAGAGATTTTTATCTGTTTTGTGTACCGATGAATTTCCAGTACCTAGAACAGTGCATAGCCCATTTTAGGAACTCAATAAATATTTGTCAACTAAAGCAATGAGTCTCTAGACTCTTCCTCACATCTCCCAGTTCCTCTGTTTTCTGAATTCCCTTTCAGAAGTTCTATCTTCTCACTTCATTATGCAGAACAATTTATATCCCACCTCCTACTCTTTTCCAGAGCTGCCCTTACATACCTAGAGATTCATCAATATGCCCTGGCACCATCCCTCCATGCCCCACCCTTCATAGCAGGGAGGAGCTGGCAGAGACTAGGATTTCAGGCTTCCTTTCACCTAAAGTCCCCAGAAAGAGTCAATGTGAGATTAAAGTAACCTGGTTTTTATCTAACCAGTCACAGGTTATAGAAACAAAACATTGTCTCTTTAAAGTAGATTGAATCATCTAAGCAGAAATTATAGAAACTAAGCTTCCTAATTTCACCAAAATGAAACAATACTAATGAAAACATCCAACCTGCTTTCTTGAAAGTTCATCAAAAAGTATTTTGTCTTTGCATTTTTAAAAAAAAAAAACACAATGCCTACTACTATTATAGTAAAATATTATATATAATATAATTATATTTATTATATATATTACATAGCAATTATATATAAATATATAGTTATATTTACTATATATATTATAGTAAAATTATATTATAAAATAACATGATCTAGTGATTAAAGTTTGTTCAGGGAGTTTCCTTTTTTCTCTGAATATACATGCTCATTGTATAAAACTATATCTATATACATATATACATACATATATAAACATATGCATATATATATACAAACATGCACACACTCATATACATACAAAAATTAAATCAATCATAATCCTTTTCTCAAGTCCCTTTTTTATGCATTTTTCTATACATAGTTGAAATGGCGCTATATGTACAGTACTGTGTCCTGATGCCTTGAGGGTCTTGCACACCAGGTATCTACTAATTAAAAAATATTTTTACATTATGATGTGATATAAGTAATATGTGTTATAAAGTGCAGAGAACAATAAAAGCCCTGGGACAGCTTTAAAAAAGAGGTTTGACTTTGACCTGAAGGAGAAGGAAAGGGCCATTTGGGGAGGGAGAAAATTTAGGCAGCAGAAATGTTTCTCTGAAGGAGAACAGGGCATTCATTTGGGTGAAGCAAGAGATTTATAATGAAAAAAAGGAAAAGAGGCACATGGGAAGATATGTGGAGACACAGTTTGGATTGCCCTAGAAGGAGGTAAATCAAGGCATGCTGATAGTCAGGCAGGTGTAGATGTATTAGCAACCTCACCCAAGAAATAGGAAGAGATAAACTTGAAAAACATTCTATTGGATCCTCATATGACACTTTTAATAGTAGTTTTAATTTCATATATATAATCTGAACATATATATGGACATATACATATGTACACATGTGTATGTATGTGTATATATAATATATATATACACCATCATGTGTAGAATAATGACATTTCAGTAAACGAGAGATCACATATACAACAGTAGTCTCATAAGATTACAATACTGTATTTTTACTATACCTTTTATATGTTTAGAAATGCTTAGATACACAAGTACTTACCATGGTGTTATAGTTGCCTACAGTATTCGGTACAGTAATATGCTAAACAGGTTTGTAGCCTAGAAGCAATAGGTTATACCACACAGGTTTGGTGTGTAGTAGGCTATACCATTTAGGTTTGTATAAGTATACTCTGTGATGTTCACACAATGATGAAATCGCCTAACAACACACTTCTCAGAACATATCCCTGTTGTTAAGAGACACATGACTATATATATGTATTGCCATACGTTCCAAGGCATAAACCTTTTCCTGTCTAAAGAAATGACATTATTTTAGAAAAGTTATTACTTTAACATAATCAGACTAAGTATCTTTTCAAGGAATAGGCCTGACAAAGTGAGTTTGGCCTATTTTTGCAAATGTAACTTTTCACTGCCAAAAAGCCCCCTACAATCTTGTAATTAGTGTTGATGCAATAACTTCTAGACACATCATGCTAAAATGTGAAGAGCATATGTAAAGGTCTCCTTTTGTACCATAATTTAACTTTAGGGAATAGATTTTTTTGGAAAGAGTAGGAACTGTAGGTACATAATTTTCTGTCACTTTTCCCGAAATTCTGTCCAAAAGAGTTTGGTTTTTGACTATAATTTAGCAAAAGGCAAGTTAAAATGGGTGCTGGGAAAGATTAAATTTATTCTTGTTTTGAATTTACACAGTAAGGCCTCAATCCCATGCTTCTTTTTAGTTACTCTAAGACCCTAGCTCACCGCTGAAAGGAAGAATAATGGAAGGGGTGGAGGGGGCGCTGCATCCTCGATATTATTTTTTAATCTTCAGAATTCATCTATTATATAAGACCCACTGATGTTATAGGATACTTACTTATGCTTCTGGCCAGAGGTATACTGTTTAAAGAAAAAAAAAGATCCACACTTAAATTATTCATATCATGTAATTAGACTTCCTCCATATTTTTAAACTGTCTCAGGAAGGATTTACTATATTTTTATTCCACTTTACTCAACATTAAACAGAGTCATAATTTGTAGACAATATTGTTCTACAAATTATACATATTAGACAGAAAAAGCTCCAAGGAGGTAGCAGATAAGCAAAAGCACTTTACAAACTATCTATCTTTCATGGATTCTTTCAATTTGTAAATGCAATACAGATCCTAATTAACACTATTTTTTCCACATACGGAAATTAAGCTTCCCAATACTGAAGATTAGCTTGTTCAAAGTCACAAACTCTACTAGAGTAAGCTCTCTGTTACCCTTTTGGATCTGCCATTCCAAATAGCACATCCAAATGACTTCATTTGTCATCCACATGCTAATGTTTGAGTTAAGATGTGTGAATCATAGTAGCAGTTAAAATTACCTAACTCCTGCAAAAACAATTTTTGCCTTTGGTTATCTCCCTGGCCACTGGGCCCCCGCGCTTCACTCATAAAAATGGATCTGCACTATATAGTCAAGTATACGGAACAAGATTGTTTAGGAGAGGGATATTTTTAAGATAGGTAACTAAAAACTAACTTTTTTCTTTCACTAAGTTTAACAAAAAATAGAAATTAATTATGACCTGATAGCCCTGATTTAGAGGAGTCTCAGTAAATATTGTCCTCATTCTATATTTCACTACTTCCAGTAGTATAGGCCTCCTTCAAAACAAAACTTATTATCATGTTACTCAGCTATATATTTCATGTTCCCCACAAAATATATAGCTATGAGAATAAAAAAGGATTGGAAGATTATATGAAAAGATTATTTTCAAAAATAACAAAGCTTATTTCTGAGTATTGGAATTATCAGTGATTTTTTATTTTCCTTAGGCTTTCTGTATTTTTTCAAAATTTCTTCAATGAGCATACATTATTGTTATAAAATATATTTTACTATTAATGCATGCTTTTAAACCATATACTATTTGTGTTATTTATTTTTAAAATATTTAACTGACCAATAATAATTGTTCAACATATACAATGTGATGATTTGATATATGTAGACATTGTGTACTGATTACCACAGTCAAATGAATTAACACATTCACCACCACCCACCATTACCCTTTTTTATGTTTGTGTGTGGTGAGGACACTTAAAATCTACTCATATCAAATTTCAAGTAAACAATATAGTATTATTAACTATAGTCACCATGCTATATATGAGATCCCCATAACTTACTCATCTTATAACTGAAATTTTGTACTTTGACCAACACGTCCCCATCCCCACCCCTGGCAACCAGCATTCTACTCTCTGGTACTATAAGTTCAATTTTTTTTAGATCCTACTATAGGTGAAATCATACATTTTTTTCTGTGTCTGGCTTATTTTACTTAGTATAATGTCCTCCAGGTTCATTCATGTTGTCACAAATGGCAGGATTACCTTCTTTTTCATAACTGCATAATATTCCACTGTATATATGTACCATATTTTCTTTATTCATTCAGCTGTCAATAGATGCTTAGCTTGTTTCCATATCTTGGCTATAGTGAATAATGCTACAATGAACATGAGAATGCAGATATCTCTTCAACATACTGATTTCATTTCCTTTGGATATATACCCAGAAATAAGATTGCTGGACCATATGGTAGTTCTATTTTTAATTTTTTGAGGAAACTCCATAATGACTATGCCAATTTACATTCCCATCAACAGTGTACAAAGGTTCCCTTTTCTCCACACCCTTGCTAATACTTATCTGCATGCTATTTCTGTTCTCTGTATTCTGACTATATAAAAGCTATGAATCCCTTATAAGAATTATGCATGAGACTTTTTAATCAGATATGTGAGACCTTTTTATCACGAAAATTATTGCTTAAATACCAGCAGCTGTTTCACCAAAATCTTGCCCCAGCAGATATACCAGCTGATGAAAGTATATAAACACTTCTTCACAGCTTTAGTTGTTACCTTAGTTATCAATGAAACTAGGTTATAAAACTAATACTTTCTTAAAGTAATGTGGTATCAACAAGAAACTATTACTATTTACATTACTATATGACCATTAATAATTCAATTCTTTGTAAAAACTTTAAGGTGTTATAAATTAGTTAAATCATTGTAAACTTATTAATTGTTTCAGATTTCCATGGACCAATAAAGTTAGTATGCTATTTTTGTCAAATAGTCCTCTGAAAATTACTGTAGGCATATCTTCCCATCAAAAATACCAACACAGAAAAGCATTACAAGAAGGAGCCAGGAAATATTACAAACTAAAAAAGCTAGTCTTATCAGTAAAGGTTAGTCTTTATGTTTTTATTCATATGGGTTAATGGTAATGATACCTTTGTTCACAATGTCTCTTCAATACAGAGTAGAGATAGCTTTTTTTATTTACTTGCTTGCTTTTTTGCTTTGTTTTTTCTGGTCTTGTTGGCTTTCATTTTATATCACATGAAATGAGGTTGAAGCCAGTCCCATAGCCATCACCTGAAGACAGGTGCTGTGTGGCATTGATTAAGCAGTGAGTTTAGTTCAAGGGGAAAATTCACCTGTCACCTGAAGACAGGTGCTGTGTGGCATTGATTAAGCAGTGAGTTTAGTTCAAGGGGAAAGTTCGCTTTTCCCTTAACTCTTGCTTTTTTAAATCCTAATTACACCTGGTGCCAGGCAACACATTTTATACCCACGTAGATTTTTCTAACTCTATGAGGCCCTTTTTCAAGGCACCCTAGTGACAAGCTGTCTATAAGCAACCTGGTTGACTCCTGCACAGTGCTAACTCAAATTCTCAACCTGCTGCCCAAGACTCAGCAGGGCAGAAAGGGAAAGCAAGGAAATTAGCACAAAAGTAAAAAACCTCAAGAAATGTCAAAAAATGAGAGGACTGAATTACATTTTAGAGAGGAGTCAACCACAAATAGAAGAGCTTTGAGAATCATGCACAAAAATTCAGGATAACTGTTATCTGTAAATGTCTTATCCTTTCTCTCATGTGAACTACTATACAAAACTGAACACAGTAGACACATTATAGGTGGCAAAAATCCCAAAGGGACACTCAATACCTTAGGTTAAAAGAATTATACTATCACTATTGGATTAAAGACTGCCCAAAACACAGAACTGGTCAGATACTGACCTTCAGTCAACCCCAACAGTTCTCAAACCTTGTTTTCTCTCTGTGATCTCTCCCCTCTGGCTGTCTCGGTGGGTGTGAATCTTTCTCACATCTGCATAACTGAGTGCAGAGTCCCTCAAAAAGAACCATCCTAGTCAATCTAAGCCCCATAATGTATTTATCATGTGAGCTCAAGTAAATTATTTAGTCTCTCTGAGCCTCTGTTTCTCATATGTAAAACAAAAATAATAATTGTACCTCCCTCATAGGGTTCTCGTGAGCATTAAATGTACACGCAGGATGATGCCCAGTACATTGTAAACATTCATTAAATGTAGTATAGGTGATAATACTCATTCTTTCCCTGCCTCCATGCAAGTTTAATGCCTAAAATAGGCACTGAAGATGTTTTCTTAAACCTCTTTGCTCTGGTGGGGTTTGAACTGAAAGAGGGTTAAAATGTCATATTTCCAACTTGTATTTGTATAGTTGTATAATGACATGGACATGAGTCTACATCCAATCTTAAGACAGAAGTAATGCAAGATAACTATCACTAACATATGTAACCAATCATTATTATATCATAACTAGGCTTTTAGTTTAATTTAAGAGCATTGCTGCTTTTGTTGTAGAACCCACCAGAACAGCATTCCAGAACTTCATCTAAACATATGTAAGATGGAATGGTATACTCCATTTTTAACATGTATCAGTCACTGTAAGAGCAAAGCAAACACTATATAACAATAAAATTTAATGTTTAAATAAAAAAAGTCATATTTCCAAATGAATGTGTGCAGAAATGTAACTTTACTTCATATTTTTGTTAAAATCCACGTAAATCAGTCTTTTTCAGGTACACATGTAATCAATAAAGCTCAAATTCCCTTTCAGGTCTGTTTCTCTTCACCAACCCATTCATTTGGCAACCACCTCGGCATGTCGGAAGCAAAGCAGTTTTCTTTCTTATTCCTCATGTGTCCTTATTCTGGTACAATTCTTCAAATCCTACCCATCTTTTACAGCCCATTTTGAGAGGAAATTTCTTCATAAATCTTTTCTGACTATACCAGCCAACTTTTAAGTTTTAAAACATAAAAATTAAAATTAAATAAATTTGAAATTATATCAAAGGTAGAGATTATACCTTAGTTTATATTTAATATTAATCACACAATAGGAAAAACACTCACATATTTTCTGATTTCCTCAAATTCCACAGGTATACAATGTTATAAAATTAGCTCTTATTTAGCAAATGTATTCTATTTGCCATTCTATAAACTAAGTGCTTCTTATATTTTACCTCATTTAAACCCCACGGCTTTAGCAGAAGAAAAAAGAGGTAGATTAAGGGAGAAAAAGGAAAGAGGATTATCATTTGTGGAGCCAGACATTATAAATTTTATGCAGGTTATTCATTGAGTTCTCCTAAGAATCTTTAATGGAGATACTAAATTCTCCACTTTATACATGCGAAAACTGAAGTTAGGTAGGTTTAAGTAATTGATCTAAGGTCATCTAAGTAGCAAATAGCAAGAGTGAAATTCAAATCCAGTGATTTCTAACTCCAGTGCCTGTGGACTAAATTCCATGCTGACAGAGATCAACTATCAAGCTCTGATTTATTTTTTGACTGGCTTGTGACCTTGGGAAAGTGAGTTGAACCTGCTAGATTTCAGTTCTCTTAATGGAAAGGAATTACTAAAACCAAAAGTTAACACTTATCAAAGATATACCATGTTCAGGCACTGTGCTAAGTGGTTTATGGGAATTATTCCATTTTCTCCTCACAACAAATCTACAATGCACTTATTATTATTCCTGTCTTACAGATAAGGAAAAAGAAGCAAAGAGAGTAATGGAACTTGTCAAGACTACGCAGTTAATGTGGCTGAGCTAGAATTTAAATCCCACTTTCCTCTTCATCATGTGCCACACTGCCTGCAGGGCTGAAAAGACCTGTCATAAACACCACGCATGGTGTTGTGAGTGCTAAGTGAAAGAACATATATGAAAATGCCTTGAACACAAATGTCAGTTTTGCTTGCAGAATTTCAAGTAATACCAGCTAATGTAGTAGAGGACAAAATCAGGCTCTACAAAATTCTTGACTAGCTGAAAGGATTGGCCAAATTAACAAGATCAAATTTCACAGGGTAACAGCAAGACCATAAAATTAAGTTTAAAAAATCCAATGTATCAGTTCTGAAGGGAGCAGGCATGGTTAGCAGCTGGTATATAAAAAGATTTTAATAGATTGCAAGTTCCAATATGAGATAATACTGTAATGTAGCTACCTTAAAAAAAAACTTAAAGTAATCTTGGGCATTATTAATAGAAATTCAATGTCCAAACAAGATGGACCATAGTGAGACTAAATTTGCACTGCTCAGATCACATCCAGAGTACTGGGGTTCACTCAAGGGGTCACATTTTAGAAAAATGATGACAGAAGTAAGCAGATTACTGGACAGAACTTAGAAACCTGCCACATTGGAAACTGAAGCCATGACAGCGTATCAGAAAACTCACACTAATGGTCATGAAATACTTGAAGGATTTATATTCTGGTGACCCTTAAAACAAAATAAGAATCATGGTGGAAGATACAGGAAATAATGTCTTGGATCAGTATAAGCAAAACTTTAAAATAATTAAAGACATAAAAAATTGTATGAACTTTCTTATGAATGTGAGTTGTCCCTGTCACTGCAGTGCTCAAGCAAAATGTCAACCACCACTTGTCAGAAATATTACACATGAGATCCTGGCAAGAGATAAAGGCTGGAGCTATGTGGACTTGAAGTCCCTTCTGGCTTTTTTTTTTTAATTCCATGTGTGAAGAGGAGGGGGAGAGTATTTTAAATCTGACAGAAGGTACAAACTGCATCTGTTTAAATTAATGTATACAGCACATAAATAGCATAGTGCCATACTCACAAGTGGCTTAATGGTCTCTAAATAAAGAAAAATGTTTCCGACATATCAAAGTAATCTACAGTGTCTAATGAATTGAAAATACAGTTTAAATCCATTCTATAAGATTAAACACTTTTGCAGGTTTTACAGACTATTAGTCAACTTACCATCATGTGTGACAAACCACATGAAGGCTTCCTTTTCCTCTCACTCTGCTTTTCTCTTTTGCTGATGGAGCTCACAAACCTCCCCCTCCACAAGATCTAAAATAGCAGCTATTGCTGGCCCAGACCATTTTTATGAGCTCCATATCTATATCACCCTACTTGATATTTTCATTTAGATGTCCAACAGGCATCTAAAAAAAAATTTCTATAATTGTGCTCCTAAGGGCCAGCTCCTAACCACAATCAATCTAGTCTTCCTCCAGTTTTCCCGGAGGAAATTTGGGGATGGCAAATCCCCAAATTTGCTTATACCAGAAACCTTGAAGTCATCTGTGAAAGTTCCTTTTTCTTATGTCCTATATCCTGCCTGTAACCCAGACTCTCTATTCTCAAAAACGTTCTTCCATCCTTTCTCTCCATGACTTCTGTTCACACTGTGTCCATTCCAACCTCATTTTACTCCTGAACTACTACAAACCTGCAGAACTAGTCTGCCCTGCCTTAACTTTTGTACATTAATTATACTGTCTCTGTTCCAATAGCTTTTCTTTTTATTATCATGTATTTGTATGTAGATAATCAAATTTGTCTCAAACAATATGATTTGCTTTATACTTTTCAATTTTTTTTTCCATCTCTTCATTATTCAATATATGCAATATTGAATATCATCTGTAATAGAAGATATTTTTTGGTGGTCTTTTAATATCTAGAGGAAGAGGGTCAGCCTTTCATGCCTGGAAAGAAATTATGTCTGTTATTTTCTATATTCAGATTAATATTTAATTTATTAAATGTACACATTTTAAAATATAGCTTTCTATTCTGCGGGCCAAGACAGCGAACTAGAAGCAGTCCACACACACTGCTTTTTAAGAGAGGATCGAACTGCAAGTAGATGCTCACTTATGGATGGACCCTCTTGGAGAGAGCATTGTAGATCATCAGAGAACTGACAGGAGAAACTCAGAGTGAAGGAGACATGGATGGGGAGATTCACTCACCAAGATCAGAAGGGACCTGGAAGAGACACCACCACGTGAGGAAGAGATAAAAGAGAGAACCCCAGGACCCCATGCTCTCTGTGCAGACACTGTGGCTCTAGCTGTGAGGGGCCCTCCACCACCACCAGAGGCCTTCATGCTGATTGGGGAACTGCTTGGAGACTGTATGGTGAAGTTGCATCAGAGAGCAGGCTGAGCAGGGACACACTGGCCTCAGTTCCCAGGTTGCCGCAGTTGATGCTACTCTGAGCTATCAGGTCCGAAGGTCCCAGTCTACATAGGGATCAGCTTCACTGCATCTGCCCCAACATTACCCCTTGCCAGGCCAGGGAGGGAGCAGGCAGAGTAGACACTCTCACATGCCTGTCTGGGAGCTGGGCACCCCTCCCACCAGGGAACTCGAGCAGAGATCCAGAGGTCCCACAGTAGCAGCCTCAATGTGACCTGTGTGAGGAGAAAGCCCTAGCCATCCCTCAGCCCAGCCCCCACAACCCCAAGTGCCAACCAGTGGACCAAGCCCCCCAACCTCATGTGCCACTGTGCCAAGGCCTATGCTCTCCTGGACCCTGGGCAAGTGGATATCCACACACCCACAGACCAGCATGCCAACATGTAGGCCACATGCCTGCAGTCCTGCAGGACAACCAGAGGAAAAAGACCCCCTGCCCAGTGCCCCACACAGAGGTCCATGCCCCCATGGACCTTAGCTCCATGCAGTGGGCCACGCCCCCAAGCCTGGCACAACAGGCAGGCCACACCCCTGCAGACTCATATATCCTATGGCAAGACATGCCCCCTAACTCTGTGCACTGGCCAGTAGGCCATGTGCCCTACACACACACACCCTGCACACTGCATGGTGGGCCATGCCCCTGCAGATCTGCACACTAGCAGGCTGGCCATGACCCCCCTGCCTTATGCAATGTTTGGCAGGCCATGCTCCTGCAGCCCCATGAACCAACCAGCATAACAAGCCCCCTAGCCCTATTCACCAGCCAGTGGGCCATGCCCCCACTGCACCATACGACATGCCCGGGTGCCAGCCAAGGTCAGGACACCCACCTCCCTGGAGAGGTACAGCCCCCTTCCTGAGCTTCCAACAATCCACCAATCTGAATGAATATCCCCCAGCATCAGCTTGGACTGTGACAACCACAGGGGATCAAGATGATGCAGGAGAGCAGCTATGTTACAGGCTCTCAGTGCATCCCACCTCTCCTGCTGGGTCAATCCTCCACAGTAGGACACAAAAGCATTATCTAGGGACCTCTCCTGCTTCTCACTAAGTAGAAGAGTTCCCAGGAAAGGAGAACATGTGGGCCACAAACCTATCAGTCCTGAGCTAAGAGAAGAGGTTTCAGATGAGAAGAAACCAGCAAAAGTTCTGGCAATGTGAAAAACCAAGCTAGTTCAACACCCGCAAGGATCACAATAGATCCACAGCAATGGACACCAACCAAAAGGAAATTGTCAAAATATCAGAAATGGAATTCAAAATATGGATGGCAATCAAGATGAGTGGAATTGAAGAGAAAGTTGAAAACCAACACAAAGAAGACAAAAAAGGTTTCAGGACATGAACGAAAAAAATGAAAAATTCACTGAAGAGATAGACAACATAAGAAAGGATATAATAGAACTTAAAGAAATAAAAGAGTCATTTAGGTAATTAGAAAATACAGCAGAAAGATTCAACAACAGGCTAGACTTAGCAGAAGAATGTCAGAACTTGAATACAAGGCTTTTGAACTAACTCAGTTAGTCACAGATGCAGAAAAAAAGAATAAAGAGGAATGAACAACCATGAAAAGAAATATGGGACCATGTGAAATGAGGCAATATATGAATTATAGGTATCCTGGAAGGAGAAGAAGAAAAAGCAAAAAACATGGAAAACCCATTTGAGGAAATTATTGAGAAGAACTTCCCTGGTATCACCAGAGATTCAGACATCCAGATACAAGATGGTTATAGAGCCCTAGGAAAATTCATAGCAAATAGGATATATCCAAGACAAATAGTCATCAACCCAGCCAAAGTCGAAATGAAGGAGAAAATTCTACAAGCTGCAAGATGAAAGCAACAACTAACCTACAAAGGAAAATCCATCAGGCTAACAGTAGACTTCTTAGCAGAGACCTTACCAGCCAGGAGGCATTGGGGCCGCATTTTTAATCTTCTTAAACAGAACAACTGCCAGCCAAGAATTTCGTACCCTGCAAAACCAGGTTTCATAAATGATGGAAAAATAAAGAGTACATACAAGCAAACACTAAGGAAATTTGTCACTACTAGACCCTCCCTACAATAAATACTTAAAAGTGCATTGTACGTGCAACAGCACAATTGATACTCAACAATGTAGAAACACCCAAAAGATATACCCCCAAAGTTCTTATAAAACAATAGCACAAAAGGGAAAACAAAATAAGGTATCATCCAACATGATAAACAGAACAGCATACCACATATCAATACTAACACTCAATGTGAATGGTCTGAATGCCCCATTTAAAAGACATGGAATGGCTAAATGGATGAAAAAAACACAACCTAAGTGTTTGCTGTCTCCAAGAAACACTTAAAAGCACAAGGACTCACACAGACTCAAAGTTAAGGAATGGAAAAAAATATTTCACACAAATGGTAAACAAAAGCAAGTTGGTGTAGCCATTCTCATATCAGGTAAAACAGACTTTAAATCAAAAAATGGTAAAAAAAAAAAAAAAGGAAAAGAAAAGAAAAAACAGAAAAAGATGGTCATTATATAATGGTAAAGGAAGCAATTCAACAAGAAAACATAACAATCCTAAATATATATGAACCTAACACAGGAGCTCCCAGTTTCATAAAACAAACTCTTCTAGATATAAACAAAGAAATAAACAGCATCTTAAATGACAGGGACTTCAACACTCCACTGACAGAACTGGACAGATTATCAAAGCACAAAATGAATAAAGGAACATGGGACTTAAACAGTACTCTAGAACAAATAAATCTACCAGACATTTACAGACTATTCTACCCAAAACTATTGAATATACATTTTTCTCATCAGCACATGGGATATTATCCAATATTGATAACATCTTAGGCCATAAAACAAGTCTCAGCAAAATTTAAAAAAAAATCATACCATATATCTTCCCAGACCACAGTGGAATAAAATTAGAAATCAATTCCAAGAGAAACATTCAATTCTACACAAAGTCCATGGAAATTAAACAACCTGATGCTGAATGATACTTGGGTCAATAATGAAATTAAAATGGAAATCAAAAGATTCCTTGAACTGAATGAAAAAGGAGACACAAGTTTTCAAAACCTATGGGATACAGAAAAAGCAGTCCTAAAGGGAAAGTTCATAGTATTAAATGCCTACATTGAAAAGACAGAAAGATCACAAATTAACAACCTAATATCACATCTCAAGGAACTAGAAAAAGAACAAACCAAACCCGAAGCCAGCAGAAGAAAAGAAATAACTAGTGGCAGAGCAGAACTAAATGAAATAGAAACCAAAAAAAAAAAAAAATACAAAGAATCAATGAAATAAAATGTTGATTCTTTGAAAAGATAAACAAAATTGATAGACCACCACTCGCCAGATTAACCAGAAATAAAAGATAAAGGACTCAAATATCCTCAATCAGAAATAAAAATGCAGACAGTACAATTGATACTGCAGAAAAACAAAATATCATCCATGAATACTATGAAAACCTCTACACAAACAAACTGGAAAACCTAGATATGGACAAATTCCTGGAAATACACAATCTCCCAAGCCTGAATCAGGAAGAAATAGAAATCCTGAACAGACAAATAATGAGCAGAAATACTGAAGGAGTAATAAAAAAAAAATCTCCCCACAAAAAAAAAGCCACAGGCCAGATTGATTCACAACCAAACTCTACCAGAAGTACAAAAAAGAACTGGTACCTATCTCCAGAAACTATTCCATAACATCAAGAAGGAGGAAATACTCCCTAACTCAGTCTATGAAGCTAGTTATTACCCTGATACCAAAGCCAGGAAAGGACACAAAAAGAAAAGAAAACTACAGATGAATATCCCTTATGAACATAAATACAAAAAGCCTCAACAAAATACTAGCAAAATGAATTCAACAGCAAATCAAAAAATAATACACCATGATCAAGTGAGTCTCATCCCAAGGATGCAAGGACAGTTCAACTTATGCAAATCAAGAAACATGATTTACCACATAAACGGAAACAAAAACAAAGACCATATGATCATCTCAATACATGCAGACAAAGCACTCGATGAAATCCAGCACCTTTTCATGATAAAAGCCCTCAACAAACTAAGCATAGAAGGAACACACTTCAAAATTATAAAAGCCATATATGGCAAACCCACAGCCAACATCATACTGAATGGGGAAAAGTTGAAAGCATAAAAAGAAAGGAAGTAGTCCTATTTAAAATAGCTACAAATAAAATAATATACGTAGGAATAAACTTAACCAAAGAAGTGAAAGATCTCTACAATGAAAACTATAAAACATTGATGAATGAAAGTGAAGAACACACCAAAAAACGAAAAATATTCTCATGGATTGGAAGAATCAATATTGTTAAAATGTCCATACTACCCAATGCAATCTACAGATTCAATGAAATCCCCATCAAAGTACCAATGATATTCTTTCCAGAGATAGACAAAATAATCCTAAAATTTATATGGAACCACAAAAGACCCAGAATAGCATAAGCCATCCTGAGCGAAATAACAAAATGGGAAAAATCACATTACCCAATTTCAAACTATACTACAGAGATGTAGTAACCAAAACAACATGGTACTGGCATAAAAACAGACACATAGACCAATGGAACAGGATAGGAAACCCAGAAATAAATCCACACATCTATAGTGAACTTATCTTCGATGAAGGTGCCAAGAACATACATTGGGGAAAGGGTGGTCTCTTCAATAAATGGTGCTGGGGGCTATCCATATGCAGATGAATGAAACTAGACTCCTCTCTCTCACTATATACAAAAATCAAATCAAAATGGATTAAAGATTTAAATCTGAGACCATTCATTGGTCTGGGCAAGGATTTCTTGAGTAATACCACAAAAGTACAGGCAACCAAAGCAAAATTGGGCAAATGGGATTACATCAAGCTAAAATGCTTCTGCACAACAAAGGAAACAACCCACAGAATGGGAGAAAATATTTGCAAACTAATCATCTAGCAAAGGGATAATAACTAGAATATAAGGAACTCAAACAATTCAATAGGGAAAAAATCAAATAATCTGATTTTTAAAATGGGCAAAACATCTGAATAGACAGTTTTCAAAAGAATACATACAAATGGCCAACAAGTATATGAAAAAATGTTCAACATTAGCCATCAGAGAAATTCAAGTCAAAACTGCAATGAGATGTCATCTAACCCCAGTTAGAATGGTTTTTATCAAAAAGAAAGGCAATAATGAATGCTGGTGAGGGTGTGGAGAAAGAGGAACGCTTGCACACTGTTGGTGGGAATGTAAATTAGTACAGCCAGTATGGAGAACAGTGTGGAGGTTCCTCAAAAAACTAAAAATAGATCTATGATGTGACCCAGCAATCCCACCACTACCCGAAAGAAAGGAAATCAGTATATCAAAAAGATACCTGCACTCCCATATTTATTGCAACACTATTCACAATAGCCAAGATATGGAATCAAACTGTCTATCAGTGGATGAATGAATAAAGAAAATGTGGTACATTTACACAAGAGAATATTATTCCACCATATAAAAGAATGAAATCCTGTAATTTGCAACAACATGGGTGGAACTGAAGAACATTATGTTAAGTGAAATAAGTCAAGCAGAGAAAGACAAATCACACATGTTCTCACACATATCTGGAAGCTAAATATTAAAACAACTGATCTCATGAATACAGAGAGTAGAATGATCATTACCAAAGGCTGGGAAGGGTAGTGGGCAGGGAGGATGAAATGGGGATGGTTAATGGGTGCAAAAATATAGTTAGATATTATAGTTAGATAGAATGAATAATATTTGATAGCAAAACAAAGTGACTGTAGTCCACAATAAGTTATGGTATACTTTAAAATAACTAAAAATATTGGAGTTGGTGGAATTGTAATTTTCCTACCACAAAGAAATCATAAATTCTTGAGGTGATAGATACCCCAATTACCTTGATTTGATTAATTCACATTGTATGCCTGTATCAAACATCACAAGTTCCCTATAAATACATACCAGTATTTTGTACCCATAATTAAAAATAAGAAATGTTTAAAATATATATTAATTTCTTTTTTTATTTATTATTTGACCTATAGATTATTTAGAAGTATGTATTTTAGTTTCCTAATATTGACAAACTTTTCAGAAATTTGTCTGTTACTAATTTCTGGTTAATTTTCACTGTTGAAAGTCTATCAAGGCAGTAACATGAGGCAATTTTAGGGCTCACTTTATTTATTTCCTGTCACTCAGGGACCACCATCCTTCATTGCCCAACGTCAAACGTCTTGAAAAATATTGTTTCACATAATTTGATTGGTTTAGTTGCTTTAGGCAAGGGAGCAAATTCTGGCCATGTTATTGTACATTAGCCATAGCAAAAGTTTCTTGAGACTCCATCTAAATTCTTATTTTAAAAAAACTGATTTAGGTATTTATGGACTTTTATTGCTCCAAACACATTTTAGAATTATTTTACTGGTTTTTCTTTTTTAAAAAAAAGTATTTTATATTAATTCTAGAAAAATTGATATCTTTGTAATATTAAGTAATCCTATCATAGATCATGAAAAATCCAAACATTTATTCAGATTCTCTTCTGTGTCTATGTTCTATAAATTTAACTAGCATTTTAATATTTTCTCTTTGGAGATTTTGTACATTGTCATTTGGATTAATTCCCAAATATTAAATACTTTATAGTTTCTGTTATTAAGAATGATCATTGCTAATGAAAGAAATACTACTAATTTTTGTAGATTGATCTTGTATTCACCAACCTTTCTGATCACTTTTATTAATTCTAAGAGCTTGTTGATTTGATTGGTTTTTCTAGGTAGATGACTATATAATTTGCATATTATAATTATATCTTCTCTTCTGGTGCTTATACCTCACTGATTTTCTAAGGTAATATTCAAGACTGTGGTACTAAAATTAATGCATGTAAAGTTTGTCCATTAAATTCAATGTTCAGGAAAAAAATGTAATGTTTGACATTTAATCTTTACCAAGTAAAGGAGTTCCTTTCTACTCCTCATTTGCTAAGAGTTTTTATAATAAATAGGTATTGAGCTTCATTGAATGATTATTGTGCACCCAATGAGCTAAGCCTACAATTTTTCTTCTTTAATTATTAATTATATTGATAGATTTCGTATGTTGAACCATCCTTGCCTTTATGGGATAAACATCACTTAATGTTGATATACTATTAATACTTTTTTTAATTGGCACATAATATTTAGGGGACACACAATGATATTTCAATACATAAAATGTAGAGTGATCTGATCAGGGTAATTAGCATATCCATTACATCAAACATTTATCATTTCTTTCTGCTGTAAACATTCAATATCCTCCTTCGAGATTTTTTTTTTTTTTTGTATAATTTATTTTTTTAATTTCAGAATATCATGGGGGTACAACACTTTGGCCATACACATTGCCCCTGTTCTGCCCGTGTCAGAGCCACAATCGTGGTCGTCTCCCAAACTGTGCTCCCCACATCCATTCAGTGAGAGTTTTTCCCATCCCTTCCACCCCCCTCCCGCCCGCCCGCCCTCTGATGAATGTTATTGCCCTGTATGATGTAAGTGTTCATCAGTTAGTACCAGTTTGATGGTGAGTACCAGTGATGCTTGTTTTTCCAATCCTGTGACACTTTGCTTCGAAGAATGGGTTCTAGCTCCAACCAGGATAATACCAGATGTGTTAATTCACTGTTGTTCCTTATTGCTGAGTAATACTCCATGGTATATATATACCACATTTTATTGATCCACTCGTGCATTGATGGGCACCTGGGTTGTTTCCACAACTTTGCAATTGTGAATTGTGCTGCTATGAACATTCGAGAGCAGATGTCTTTATTGTAAAATGTCTTTTTTTCTTTTGGATAAATACCCAGTAGTGGGATTGCTGGGTCAAATGGTAATTCTACTTTTAATTCTTTGAGGTATCTCCATATTCTTTTCCATAGAGGTTGTCCTAATTTGCAGTCCCACCAGCAGTGTGTGAGTGTTCCTATCTGTCCACATCCCTGCCAACATTTGTTATTTGGGGATTTTTTGATATGAGCCAATCTCACTGGAGTTAAGTGATATCTCATTGTGGTTTTGATTTGCATTTCCCTGATGATTAGAGAAGTTGAGCACTTTTTTATATGTTTGCTGGCCATCATTCTGTCTTCTTTGGAAAAGTTTTTGTTCATGTCCTTTGCCCATTTTTTAATAGGGTTGTTTGATTTTTTCTTGTTGATTTTCCTAAGTTCTGTATAGATTCTGGTTATCAGCCCTTTATCAGAGGTGTAGCATGCAAATATTTTCTCCCATTCTGTAGGTTGTCTGTTCACTCTAGTGATAGTTTCCTTGGCTGTGCAGAAGCTTTTCAATTTGATCAGGTCCCATGTATTTATTTTTGTTGCTGCTGTGATTGCTTTGGGGGTCTTCTTCATAAATTCTTTGCCTAGGCCAATGTCCATAAGAGTTTTTCCAACATTTTCTTCGAGAATTCTTATGGTTTCATGTCTTAGGTTTAGATCTGTTATCCATTGTGAATTGATTTTTGTGAGAGGTGAGAGGTGTGGGTCCACTTTCAGTCTTCTACATATGGCCATCCAATTTTCCCAGCACCATTTGTTGAATAGGGAATCTTTTCCCCAGTGTACGTTTTTCTGGAATTTGTCAAAGATCAGGTGACTGTATGAGGTTGGTTTTATATTTGGGTTCTCAGTCCTGTTCCATTGGTCTACGTGTCTGTTCTTGTGCCAATACCATGCAGTTTTGGTTACTATAGCCTTGTAGTATAGTTTGAAGTCTGGTAGACAGATGCCTCCCAATTTGTTCTTTTGCTTAAGATTGCTTTGGCTAGACGGGGTCTTCTCTGGTTCCACACGAAGCGTAGAATTATTTTTTCTAGATCGGCAAAAAATGATGTTGGTATTTTGATGGGGATTGCATTGATTCTGTAAATTAATTTAGGTAGCAAAGCCATTTTTACTATGTTGACTCTGCCTATCCAAGAGCATGGTAAGGTTTTCCATCTATTTACATCCTCTGCAATTTCCTTTCTCAGTGTTTCATAATTCTCTCTATATAGGTCTTTGATCTCCTTAGTTAGATATATTCCTAAATATTTAATTTTCTTTGTTGCTATTGCAAAAGGTATAGCATCTTTAATTTGTTTCTCGGCTTGATTGTTATTAGCATATATGAAGGCTATGGATTTGTGTGTATTAATTTTGTATCCTGAGACTTTTCTGAATTCATTTATCAATTCCAGTAATCTCTTGGTTGAATCCTTGGGGTTTTCTATGTATAATATCATATCGTCTGCGAATAGTGAAAGTTTGACCTCTTCTGCCCCTATCTGGACGCCCCTGATTCCTCTGTCTTGTCTAATTGCTGTGGCCAGGACTTCCAGCACTATGTTGAAAAGAAGTGGAGATAGTGGACACCCTTGTCTGGTGCCAGTTTTAAGGGGGAATGCCTTCAATTTTTCCCCATTCAGTATGATATTGGCTGTGGGTTTATCGTATATGGCTTTAATAGTTTCTAGGAATGAGCCATCTATGCCTATATTGTTAAGACTTCTTATCATAAAGGGGTGTTGGATTTTGTCAAAAGCCTTTTCTGCATCTGTTGAAAGGATCATATAATCTTTGTTCTTGCTTTTATTTATATGGTGAATTACATTTATAGATTTGCGTACGTTGAACCATCCCTGCATCTCGGGAATGAAGCCCACCTGATCATGATGGATTATTTTTTTGATGTACATTTGAATTCGGTTTGCAAGGATTTTATTGAGAATTTTTGCATCTATATTCATAAGGGATATTGGTCTGTAGTTTTCTTTTTTTGTTGTGTCCTTTCCTGGCTTTGGTATCAAGGTGATATTGGCTTCGTAGAATGAGTTTGGGAGGATTCCATCCTTCTGGATATTTTCAAATAATTTCTGCAGTATAGGCACCAGTTCTTCTTTGTAAGCTTGGTAGAATTCAGGTGTGAACCCATCTGGTCTGGGACTTTTTTTTGTGGGTAGATTTTTAATTACTGCTTCAATTTCGGTGCTTGATATTGGTCTGTTTAAAAATTCAGTTTCTTCCTGGTTGAACCTAGGGAGATAGTGTGTTTCTAAGAATTTGTCCATTTCCTCCACGTTTTCGTGTTTGTGGGCATAGAGATTTTTGTAGTATTCAAAGATGATGTTTTGTATTTCCATGATATCAGTTGTGACTTCTCCTTTTTCATTTCTAATTGAGCTTATTAGAGTCCTTTCCTTTTTGCTTCTGGTCAACCTGGCAAGTGGCCTGTCTATTTTGTTTATCTTTTCAAAGAACCAGCTTTTCTTTTCATTGATCTTCTGTATTGTTCTTTTGTTCTCGATTTCATTTAATTCTGCTCTAATTTTGGTTATTTCTTTTCTTCTGCTGGTTTTAGGATTGCTTTGCTCTTCCTTTTCCATTTCCTTAAGATGATTCATTAGTTTACTGATTTGTGACTTTTCTGTCTTTTGGATGTGGGAATTTAGGGCGATAAGTTTTCCTCTCAGGACTGCTTTTGCTGTATCCCACAGATTTTGATAACTTGTGTCCCCATTATCGTTTAGTTCGAAGAATCTTTTGATTTCATTTTGAATCTCCTCTTTGACCCAATAATCTTTCATCAATAGATTGTTTAGTTTCCAAGTTTTTGGAGGAAGATGTGAGTTTCTGTTGGAATTGATATCTAATTTTATTCCGCTGTGGTCTGAAAAGATACATGGTATGATTTCTATTTTTTTGAATTTGTTTAGATCTGTTTTGTGGCCTAGGATGTGGTCAATTTTAGAGAAAGTTCCATGAGCTGATGAGAAGAATGTATATTCAGTGTTATTTGGGTGGAGTGTTCTGTAGATATCTGTTAGGCCCAAATGTTCTAGAGTCCTGTTTAGGTCTTTTATTTCTCTATTTAATTTTTGTTTGGAGGATCTGTCCAGTTCCGTCAGTGGGGTGTTGAAGTCCCCTGCAATTATGGCATTCCTGCTTATTATGTTGTCTAGATCTAGCAGCATTTGCTTTATGTACCTGGGTGCTCCTGTGTTGGGTGCATAAATGTTTAGGATTGTTAAATCCTCTTGTGAAATTTTTCCCTTCACCACTATATAGTGTCCATTTTTGTCCTTCTTTACTTTTATTGCTTTAAAGTTATGTCATCTGAAATGAGGATGGCTACTCCAGATTTCTTTTGGTTTCCATTAGCCTGAAAATTGTATTCCATCCTTTCACCTTGAGTCTGAATGCGTCTTTGTGTGTAAGGTGTGTTTCCTGAAGACAACAGATACTTGGTTTGTATT
Source organism: Daubentonia madagascariensis (assembly GCA_023783475.1). NCBI lineage: Eukaryota > Metazoa > Chordata > Mammalia > Primates > Daubentoniidae > Daubentonia > Daubentonia madagascariensis. The sequence goes on along the minus strand of JAKFHU010002080.1, from coordinate 25,073,924 downwards.
TTTTAATCCATTCAGCCAGCCTATGTCTCTTCAATGGGCAGTTCAAGCCATTTACATTTATTGAGAGAATTGATATTTGGGGTAAATTTCTGATTATTCTGTTGGGTGGTATCTTTTGTTTTACCTCTTGCGTCATTGTGGAATCTGGTTTCTGGGGTTTTAGCCTTTGCATAATTTTACATAGGTGGGTGTCTGTTGCGCTGGTTAGTGTATAATGCAGGTCTAAGCATTTCTTGCAAGGCCAGTCTGGATTTTGCAAATTCTATCAGTGATTGCTTATCTGGAAAGGTCTTTATTTCTCCCTCATATAAGAAGCTTAGTTTGGCAGGATACAGAATTCTGGGTTGACCTTTGTTTTGTTTTAGGAGATTGATGATGTCTCCCCATTCCCTTCTGGCTTGTAAGGTTTCAGCTGAGAAATCTGCCGTTAATCTGATGGATTTCCCTTTGTAGGTTACCTCCTTTTTTTGTCTTACAGCTCTGAGGAGTGCCTCTTTTGTGTTTACTTTGGTCAGTCTAATAATTATGTGGCGTGGTGAATGCCTTTTCACGTTGACTCTCCCAGGAGTCCTGTGTGCTTCTTGTACTTGGATGTTGAGATTTCTGGCTAAGCCATGGAAATTTTCCTCTATCATTCCTTCAAATAAATTTTCCAGCCCATGCAAATTTTCTTCCTCTCCCTCAGGGATGCCTATTATCCTTATGTTTGGCCTCTTTACATAATCCCACATTTCTTGTATGCTTTTTTCCTGTCTCTTGTTTTTGTGTTCTTTCTCTTCAGCTGATTTATTTAGCGCATAGGAGCTGTCTTCAAGCTCTGAAATTCTTTCCTCTGCATGGTCCAGCCTATTCTTAAGGCTTTCCACTGTGTTTTGTAGATCCTTGAATGCTTCTTTCATTTCTAGGATTTCTATTTGATTTTTCCGTAATATTTCTATTTCTTTGGAGAATTTTTCATTCATTTCTTGCATTTTTCTTGTGGTTTCTTTGTGCTGGGATTCAATTTTCTCTTGAATTTCATTGAGCTTTCTTATAATCCGTAAACGAAATTCCTCTTCTGTCATTCTACCCATTTCATTTGGGTTGGTATCCATTGCTGAGGAACTGATAATTTCTTTTGGGGGTGACTTTTCACTCTGATTTTTCATGTTCCCTGAGTTCTTTCACTGGTTTTTTCTCATCTGGTCTCTTGGTCGAGAGCTGGGGGTGTTAGAGCTAGTTTATGGCCCTGTCACCAGGCCCACATTATTTTTCCTTGGCAAAGCCAGGGAGAGAAGTAGTGGCCTGTATTGCCTTAGGTGTATTTTAGCAAGTTTGTTGGATCTTGAGTTAACTCTGACCTGTGGTCTTCTCCTCTTCCCAGTGGAGTGTGGTGAGAATGACCTCCCAGCTTGGGCTCTGAGCTAATGGATTGTACTTGAGAATATGAGTCCTCCGCTCCCTATTAGCTAGGTATTCTGTTATGTCCGTGGCAGACTCTGATTCCCCAGTTGGGGTATGCGAAAGCCCTGTGCTTTGGGAGGGGTCTTGTAGCTCCTAGGGATTACTTTGACCCTGCTCTTCCTGAGGTTCTGGTAGAAACACAATTTCCTTTGGCTGCAGTGTGAGAGCTGAGTTGGGAAAATTCTACACAGCTCAGAGGTTGCTCATCTAGCCACGTGTGGCTGCCCTTCTGATGTGCGTCTCCGCGTGAAACTGGTTGATAGGGGGATCTCCAATTGTGCACCCCTTTTCCACCACTAGACCTCAAGGCGAGGCAGGTGGCCGTCTCTATCCCCAGCAGTCTCCACCAGGGGGATGTTCCCACGGGGAGGGGGGAGTAGTGGCAGCTGGAAGCACTCTTGGGTGGCGCGAAATTCCCTATTGAAATGGGCAGGATTATGGGGAGCTGCTCTGGTTCAGCCTGTGGCTCTTGAGGTATTTGGTTGTCATGGGAACCAGCAGTTATACTAAATGAGTCACTATGGCCAGCAACCTTCAAAATGAGCGATCTCTGGGGTACAGGAGGGCTGGGACCTGAGGGGCGGGCACTAGGACCGGCACGGAGCAGAGTTGTCGGAGGCCAGAGCCGGGGTAGCAGAACCAGATGGACGAGCTGCAAACTGTTTCCAATACTCAAAGGTCCCACCTCTACAGTTCCGGGATCTCGTCCCACCTGGAACCCACGGATGCCGCTGTCCCTGGCCACCACAGGCAAAGCCTGTCTCGCCCCAGCGGATGAGCCCTGGGCCGGGCGGGCGGAGCTAGAGACGCGGCTCACGGCTCCGCGCGGGTGGCTGTAAAGATGGCGGCCGCCGCCAGCCTGGCGCACAGCCGGGCTCCGATCGCGCCGGGAGCGCAGTTTTTCTCCGCCGGTAGTTGTTAGCAACCTCTAAGGGCGCGTCCCGCTCTCCGATAAACTCCTGGGCCCAGTCCCGCTGACTTCTAGTGGCGCAGTGCCGGCCTGCGGGTTCCCGCGCACTGTCCCGGGAAGCTGAATCTCGGTCCCCGCCCAGTTCCTCCCAGCCCTCGGCAGTCTCTGTATATTGCAGCTGCGAGTTGTGTCTGGCTCTGGCTACTTCCTCCTCCTCTCCACAGGGCTCGCCGGCCCGAGCAACCGCTCTGTCCCAACTCTGGGCTTGTCCCTGACTGCGTGTATGGGGAGGCGCGTAACCGCTTGGGGGGCCGGTCGCGGTGCGCCGACCTGGCGAGCGCGTCCTTCCCGCGCTCTGGGCTCTATTGTGCTCCGTGCGCCCTCCGATCTTTGTGAAAATTTTGTACCTGTTTTCTTGGGCTGGGCGTTCGGCGTTGTTTCTCTGTAATTCGCAATGCTGTTTTCGGAGTGAGCGGTCCGTGCTCGCAGGCAGCTGCTGGCGTTCTTCACCTCCTTTCCTGGGAGCGGTACGGTGGGCGGACCCTATCACACCGCCATTTTTTTCTCATTCCTCCTTCGAGATTTTTGAAACTATACATTACTAACTACAGTCATCCTACAGTACTATATACCACTAGAACTTATTCCTTCTATATAGCTATAAGTTTGTATCCTTTAACAAATCTCTCTGTATTCCCCCCTGTTCTGGCTACAACTCCTAATTCTATGTGAAATAAGAGTGGGAAAAGCTGGCATCCTTGTGTTGTTCCAGTTCTTAGAGGAAAAATTTTCAGCTTTTCCCCATTCATTGTTATGTTTGCCGTGGGTTTGTCACATATGGCCTGTATTGTTTTGAAAAAATTTCATTCTATACCTAATTTATTGAGTTTTTATTATGAAGAGATGTTGAATTTTATCAAATGCTTTTTCTGAATCTCTTGAGATGATCATATGGTTTTGTCCTTCATTCTGTTAAAGTGAGTTATCATGTTTATTTATTTGCATATGTTGAGCCATCCTTGCATTCCTGTGATAAATTCCACTTGATCGTGGTGTGTTATCTTTTTGATGTGTTGCTGGACTCAGTTTGCTAGTATTTTGTTGAAGATTTTTTAGTCAATGTTTATCAGGGATATTTTTGATATTTTAGGTGTTTTTTTTTTTGTCGTGTCCTTGTTTGTTTTGGTGTCAGGGTAATTCTGGCTTTGTAGAATGAGTTAGGATGAATTCCCTCTGGTTCAATTTTTTGGAATAGTTTGAGAAGAATTGGTATTAATTATCCTTTAAAAATTCAGTATAATTCAGCAGTGATGCCACCTGGTCCTGGAAGACTTTACTATTGATTCAATCTTATTAGTAATTATTCATCTATTCAGGTTTTCTATTGTTTCTTGGTTCAATCTTGGTAGGTTATATATATCCAGGAATTTTTCCATTTCCTCTAGGTTTTCAAATTTATTGGCATATAGGTGGTTCATAAAAGTCCCTAATGATTCTTTGTATTTCTGTGATATCCATTGTGGTGTCTCCTTTCTGTTTCTGATTTTATTTATTTGGATCTTCTGTCTTTTTTTTCTTCATCTAGCTAATGATTTGTCTATTTTGTATATCTTTTTTTAAACCAACTCTTTTTCATTGATCTTTTGTATTTTTTAACCTAAGTGTTGTTTTTTTCTACTATGATCTGTATTATTTCTTTTTCCTACTAATTTGGGGTTTGATTTGTTCTTGCTTTTTTAGTTCCTTGAGATATATCCTTAGGTTGTTTATTAGATCTTTTTACTTTTTTAATGTAGGCATTTATTACTATAAACTTTTCTCTTAATACTCTTTTTGCTGTGTCTCAGAGGTTTGGTTATATTGTGTTTCTAATTTCATTTGCTTAAAGGAATTTTTTAATTTCCTTCTTAATTTCCTCCTTTACCCACTGGTTGTTCAGGAGCATGTTGTTTAATTTCCATGTGTTTTTATAGTTTTGAATATTTTACTTGTTATTGATTTCTAGTTTTATTCCATTGTGGTCAGATAAGATACTTTATATGATTTCAATTTTTAAAAATTTTTTGAGACTTGTTTTGTGTTATGTGCTTATGAAAAGAGTGTGTATTCTGCAGCCGTTGGGTGAAATGTTCTGTAGATGTAGGTTACATACAATAGTCTATGGGGCAGTTTAAATTCAATGTTTCTTTGTTGATTTTCTGTGTAAGTGATTTTTCCAGTCCTGAGAGTGGGTTGTTAATGTCCCCAACTATTATTGTATTGGGATCTATCTCTCTCTTTAGATCTAATACTATTTACTTTATATATCTGGGTACTCTGGTATTGAGTGCATATATACTTACAATTGTTATATTCTCTTGCTGAATTGACCCATTTATTATTATATATTGTCTTTCTTTGTCTCTTTTGATAGCTTCTGACCTAAAGTATATTTTGTATGATATAAGTGTAACTGCTTCTGCTCACTTTTGGTTTCCATTTACATGTATTATCTTTTTCCATCCCTTCACCTTCAGTCTATGTGCAGCTCTACAGATGAACTCAATTTCTTGTTGGCAGCATAGAGTTGAGTCTCTGTAGTTTTTTTAATCCATTTAGCCAGTCTAGTCTATATATTTTAAGTGGGGAATTTAATATATTTACATTCAAGGTTATTATTGACAGGTGAAGATTTATTCCTGTCATTTTATAAATTGTTTTCTGGTTGTTTTATATATCCTTTGTTCCTTACTTCCTCTCTTATTTATTTTTGTGATTGTGTGGTTTTTCTGTAGTGATATGGTCAGATTTCTTTCTCTTTCTCCTTTGTGTATGAGTTCTACCATGAGTTTTATAATTTTGCATGTTTTCATGATGGTGGTTATCATCTTTTTGCTTCCATATGTAAGACTCTTGAGCATTTATTTTAAGGCTTGTCTAATGGTGATAAATTTCCTTAGTTTTTATTTCTCTTTCATTTCTGAATAATAGCCTTGCTGGATATAACATTCTTACCTGGCAGTTTTTTTCTTTCAATACTTTGAATATATCACCACATTCTCTCCTGGCCTGTGTAGTTTCTGCTGTGAAATATGCTGTCAGTTTAATGGGGATATCTCCACATGTGACTTGACTCTTTTCTCTTGCTGTGTTTAGAATTCTTTCTTTGCCTTTGACTTTTGTCAATTTAACTAATGTGCCTCAGAGATTATCTGTTTGGGTTGCATATATTTTGGGGACCTTTGAGCTTCCTGAATCTGGATGTCCATCTGTTTTCCAAGACTTAAGAAGTTTTCAACTATTATTTAATTAAATACATTTTCTATAACTTTTCCCTTCTCTTCTCTTTCTGGAACACCATAATGCAAATATTTGTTTACTTAATGATGTCTCATAAATCCTGTAGGATTTCTTCATTTTTTTTTTTTTTGTCTAAGTTATAGTTATTTTTAAAGATCTGTTTTCAAGTTTAGAAATTCTTTCTTCTGCTTGGTCTAGTCCATTGTAAAGCTCTCTATTTTCTTTTTTATTTCATTATTGAATTCTTCAGCTCTAGGATATCTGTTTGGTTCTTTTTTATGGTATCTATCCCTGTTGAATTTCTCCTTCAAATCATGAATTTTTTTCCTGATTTTGTTGAATTATTTATCTGTATTCTCTTGTATCTCACTAAGTTTCCTTAAGATTATTATTTTGAATTCTTTTTCAGGCATTTCATGTTTTTGTTATGATTGGGGTCTATTACTGGAGAATTATTGTGTTCCTTTGGAGGTGTCATGTTTCCCATTGATGTTTTTATGTCCCTACAGTTGCCTCTTCCAATTTTATGGAATACATTTTGTAGGGAAAGACCTATTCATATGGACAGGTCTTGGGGTGTCAGTGGGTGTGGTACGTTGTCTTTGGTTCTAGGTAGACACAGTAGTGTAGTCTCCATTCAGTTTCTTCAGATGTAATCTATGCTAGTGATGTTCGTGAATGTCTCAGCAGTCTAGGTTACAAGAGTTTATGGCAATGGTGGTGAAGTTTTGTTTGGGGTGGGGTTTCCAGGCTGTTTCTCAGTTCAGAAGTACATTGATGCACACAGTGGGTTAGCCAACTTGGGGTCTGGCTCACTGGGGTTGGAGCCATGGGGCTGTTACTCAGATCAGAGACAAGGGCACATGGCTGCTTGACCAGCTTGGGGGCATGTCTGCTGGTGGCGGGCCTGTAGGGCTGTTGATTCTCAGGCCCTAGATGGGGGCATGTGACCACTCATCTGGTCCCAGGGCGTATCTGCTTGGAACAGACCTTCTGGGCTGTTTCTCAGGCCCTGTGCATAGAGGCAGAGCCACTGGGCAGGCCTGAGGGCACGTCCTACCTGAGGCTGTTTCTCAGGCCCTGGGTATAGGCAAATAGCTTCTCTCCCAGCCTGGGGGAATATCAGCTGCTCAAGGTACTCTTCCACTCAGGGAAGGCACACAGTGGTTTGGCCCACTCAAGGGCAGGTTCACCCTGGGTGGGACTGCCAGACTATTCCTCTGACTAGAATTGTGGGCAGCTATGCTTGGTTTTCCTAATGTACAGGACAGAATCATTATTTGTCACAGCCTATGCTGGGCCAAGCTCCATGCCAGGGGTTGTGGCATTCAGCCACCCATGTGAGTTTGGCAGAATGAAGATGGAGCCTCAGGGCTGAAGATGCACAGTGGCTACTGGACCCCAGAACAGGACACACTCCAGAAGTGGCTCTGGTCTCAAAATGGCATTATGCCACGGCAGCTTGGATCACAGGGGATAGATGCAGAGTGGGAAGTGCACGTCTTGTGCTCCTAATCTGAAGTAATGCAGCTACATGAATTCCTGGCAGCTCTTCAAACTTGGCTCAGGGCTTGCAAAGACTGGTATTCTCCTGTAGTAAGGACTGTTGATGTTTGTGATGGCACTGGGAGCTGGTGGGGATCTTCTGCTTACTTTTTTCCTGCAATGAGAAGTCCTTCCCTCCTGACTCCAGGCAGGAGAGACAAGGCTGCAGAGGCCTGGTGCCTCCCTGCTGCCCTCCTTGGCTTCCAGTCACCATAGGTACCTCTCCCGTCCATCACTGCACTCCAGCACACTCCCTTTGATACTCCAGTCGAATCTTAATTTTTTGTTTGTTGCCTTTATTCCTTCTGGTCAATGCCAGGCACCTCTAGTTAACCACATTGCCAACATCACTCCTCTCCTTTTTTATTACACTACTGAATTTGGTTAGCTAATATTCTATTTAAGATTTTTGCAACTACATTCATAAAAGTTAACTTTCTTTCCTTGTGTTGCCCATATTGGGTTTTGCTATCAAGACTACACTAGCTGCTTAATAATATGGGCGCTTTTGCTCTTTTCTATTTTCCAGGATAGCATCTAAAAATAAAACAGAAATCAACTCTGCCATTAAAATTTGATGAAAACTTCTCTATAAAATCATGTGGTCCAAATTTTGGGAAGGAAGGGACATATATACTGGAATTAACATTTAAGTAAATGGATGGTACATGGTGGAGCTAGATTTCTCATTGTTGGAGTGGAAGATCATAAACAAGCAAAGGGAGAAAGCTAGAATGATCCATGTGGTAATGGATTACAGTTGGAGACATCAATGTAAATTCATGTTTAGCTTAATATAGATACAGACAGATAATATATAAAAATGTGTAAAGATACGTGTATATATGTAGGTTAGTACACACACACACGCACACACACATACCCACACATCTTTGCTCTACCAGCTGAGAATGCTGAGAAACAATGATAACTCAGTAGCAAAGAGCACATCTAGTACACAGCCCTTATTTTCCCTGCTCATCTGCCAAAGGAATCAAGGCTCCTTTAAGAAATAGCTGATTCTAAAACATGGAAAGACATGTACAAAAATGAATCTGGAGCATCTTGCAGTGCCAGAAAGTAAGGAAATTCTAAAAAATAAAATTAAAATAAATTTTTTGAAAAACTCACACACTCAATAATAGGAATATGTGAAAGAGACACAAGAGCCAACTGAAAGAGTCTCCATTGGCCAAAGCTGGAACAATTTGAGCAACAAAATAAACAAAATAGCACTGAATTATAACACAAAGTATAAAACAAATCTCCATGAGGCCATACTGATATAAATTAATTATTGTATAAACAAATAAATGGAAGGAAAGCATCAAATACCCCACTTAGAATTCCAAATAATTTATGCAGGTACTCCTCCATCAAGGATGTAAGCATAACTCCTAATTCTTCAAGTGTGGGCTCTGCATACTGACTTGGAGGTGTCATGTTTCCCATTGATGTTTTTATGTCCCTACAGTTGCCTCTTCCAATTTTATGGAATACATTTTGTAGGGAAAGACTTATTCATATGGACAGGTCTTAGGGTGTCAGTGGGTGTGGTACGTTGTCTTTGGTTCTAGGTAGACACAGTAGTGTCTTTCAAAGAGTACAGAATGGAAAGGAGGGGAAAAAAAGTTACTACATAGTGGGGAAAGCTGACAAATACTATCTCAGCCAGTTGTTCAAAATTAACATCACCAACGATAGGTCATATTGATAGTATGCACCCTTGATATGATCTGATGAGAATGGCACTTTACCTCTGTGATCTTCCTCCCAAAAATCTATAACCACAGTCTAATTATGAGGAAAACATCAGGTAAAAATAAATAAAATAAAGAGAGTGGGAGGAAACTTTTGGAGGTAATGGATATGTTTATGGCATTGATTGTGGTTATGGTTTCACAGGTGTGTACTTATCTCCAAACTCCTCAAGTTGTATACATTAAATATGTACAGCTTTTTGTACCTCATTAGTCCTCAACAGAGTGGTTTTTAAAAATCAGGAAAATCCCTATTGAAGAACTAAAGGACTAAATAACCTTTAGTCTTGAGTCCAAATAATGTCTGTTCTTTTTCCTTTTCCCCCGTGGGTCATATTTTAAAGTCTTTAATAATATGCTACAAAATACCTGACCAGTACTTCTCAAAACTGTTAAGGTCTTCAAAAAAAAAGGAAAGTCTGAGCCTCTGTCACAACCAAGAAACATCTAAAAAGTCATAACATCTAAATGGAATATGGTATACAGGATGGTATCCTGGAATAGATACCAGTACCTGGCCACAGCCTGAGAGTTGAGGACCACAGAAATAAAGGACACTAGGTAAAATATATGAAAATCTGAAAAAATGTGGACTTTAGTCAATAATAATGTTTCAATATTGTTTCATTAGTTGGGACAAATGGACCATAGTAATGTAATGTAATGTACATACTAACATTAAGTTTCCCAGTAGGGGAAACAAGGTGTGGCATATATGAGAACTCTCTGTAAACTTCGTGACTTTTTTGTAAATCTAAAATTATTTTAAATAATCTAAAATATAGAAAATAAAAACAAAATTAAAAGTTTTTAAAAATAAAATAAATAAAATGACTAGAAACACACAGAAAAAAGTACCCTGTAGCATGCAATGTAGATATTGAAATGATTGTTTAGATTGAAAAGAGCCAGATGTATTTTAAGAGTCAGAAATATGGGTAGAATCATAAGAATTCATTCCATTCATTCCTCCTCCCTAAGATAGTATCAAGTGTAGTTCTCTCCTATATTTTAAAGCCCTCTATATAAGACCCCAAACTTCCCTCGGTTGATTATCATAATTTTTAAGTTCCTTTACTGTCCCTCCAAAAATTCTTCCTCACAATCTAATTTAATTCATTCTACTACAATTCCGGCCCATCTTTTCTTTGATTTTCCTTAGTGAAGATATGTATGTAGAGTATTAAATTTTGGATAAATGCTATGCAAATACTTGAAGACAATTATAAAAATGACCTTTAGTCTTAAGGGCAAATAATGTCTGTTCTTTTACTTTTCCCTGATGGGTCATATTTTCTAATTTTTAATCATCTCATAATTTTCTTTGGAATTTTTTTATTAGAAAGGCTCAACAGTGAAAAGGAACAAATTATTTAGCAGACTTGCAGCATTTTAATGGCACTGCTAAACTTCATCATGCAGATTTGCCCTTTTCTTAAGCCATATTCAGACTTCTGCAGGTGAAACGAAAATGCCAAAACTTTGCCCTAAGTAGTGAGAATTGTATTCTGTCATTGAAATGGTATCTTTTTCAAAATAATACTGTTCAAGTTGAAACATCACTGTAAGTTTTCCAAAATCAAGAACATGGCATTCAGTAGCCAGAGCATCTAAGGAAGAAGGAGAACTTCTAGAAGAAAGAGAAAAAATAAACAGACAGAGAAACATAGATTGGAAGAGGGTCTGAAGGAAGGGTGCCAGAAACTCCAGGAGACTCCATGGGAAGAAGTTGTGGAGAAGAACTGGAAGGAGAAAGACATCAGCAGAGACCAACTCCTAAGAGGCTCAGAGACAAGTGAGAAGGGTAAGCGGAGTGGTTAGTTTCTCTCTCCCTCACATCTTGGAAAACTGATGGGCTCCCAAGCTGCTGGAGAGACCTTCTGCCTACCTGAGCCCAGAGACTGCTGCCACCAGAAAGCTGTGAACTTCTTGCAGTCGGGGCACCAGACCCCCAGGCCTCCCGTGGCACCTCCCACCCCATAGACCCAAGCCTAGATAGCAGGCACCATATTGCTTCCCTACCCACCATGCACCTTTGTCTTCCCCAGGGGGCTTCAACTCCTCAGGTTTCATCTTGCTCATCCCCACACAGACATTTCCCAACTCCAGCCCAGACTGCAGGAGACACAGGGGTCCAGTGGTTCTCAGGTGATATGTGTGACTCCACAGCCCAGTCATTATGGGTGAACTGCCTCCTGGATAGAGGGTCAGAGAAAACCAGAGTACTGGCCTTTCTCCACCCAGACTCTTTTTCTCCCTTACCACTCCCCCACTCATGGCTCCCAAGAGAGACAACTGAGCCACCACACAAAGGCTTTCATGGGGAGTAGGGCTCAGACCTTTCCTTTTGTGGTCCTGCAGTGGATTGAGGGGTGCTTGGACTGTGAGCTCCCTGCCCACCAGCTCTCCCTGGTGCTGCTTACCCAGTGGCCCCATTAGAGCAGGACATGTCCCAAGGTGGAGGGACATCAAATCAGGCTGGGCAACCCATGGGGGACTCGGGACCAGCATGCATCTCCCTGGCATGATCAGAGATTGATTTCCAGGGTCCCAGGAATAGGCCCACAGGCCAAATCCCATACCCCCAGGTCTCAATTGTATTGCCTGTGGGCACAAAGGGGATATATGTGAATTAGTCTCAGGAGGTGTGGGTGCCTATAGGGGCAGATCAGCAGGGAGAGTGCTGTGTGGGTCCTAGCTGTGATATACTCCTGAGGCATCCCTCCTCGCACAAAAAGGCCGGGCTCCCAGGTCAGGCCGGGATCCTGGGCAGGGAACCTCCCAGCTTGCATCATGGTTGTAGGGGAGCTCAACTGGCTTGAGGTCTTGCCTGTCTAGAAAGGATCGAGGGAAACTGCAGAATAACCAAGGGTGGAAAGGAGCAAGCCCTGCTCTGGACTGCTGGATTGTGGGTCTCAGACAACCCCACCTCCACACACAGACTTTCTGGTTGAGTGAGACCACTTCAGCCCCTCCCTGGCAGCTTTGCCCGGAGGTGGGGAATGGACCTTTGATGCCTGCTGAAGTTGATCACTTGCCAGTGTTTGTGGAGCTTGAGGGCAGGCTCACCCAACCCAGCCCTGCTCAGCCTCACTGCCCCACACAACTCTGCTGTGGTGGAGAATAAGAACTCACCTGGAAGTTTCAGGGCCCCACCCACCACCTGAGGCATTCGAGTGCTTCTCTTGGGGAACTAGAGCTGGTCATAGGACCTAAAACAACACTGCAGTTTGTTCCTTCCAGCAAGCGACATCTACTGACAGGGAGGTCAATTTGCACACTCTTTACAGCATTTACTGACTCAATCATATAGCGTGTGGCCGATTCTCACCCACAAGCACACCTACTGGCTCGGAGATTAAACAGGGCATGTCATTTCCTAAACAAAAGAAAATCCAGAAGTAAGAAGCAACAGCTGCTCCAGATGAGGAGCAATCAGTGAAAGAACTCCAGAAGGATGACAAATCAGGGCAATAGGACACCCCCAAAAGGGAACACCAGCTCTCTAGCAATGGATACCAGCCAAAATCAGAATATTGAAATGACAGATGAAGAATTTTGAACATGGGTTGTAAGGAAGCTCAATGAAATACAAGATAAAATAGAAACCCAACACAAAGAAACCACAAAAACAATGCAGGAAATAAGTGAAAGATTCATTAAAGAAAATGAATGATTAAATAAAAGTCAAACAGAACTTCTGGAAATCAAAAATTCATTCAAGAAAATCCAAAATGCAGTGGAAAGCCTCAAGAATAGCTTAGAACAGGCAGAAGAAAGAATCTCAGAGCTTGAAAACAACATCTTTGAATTAAGCAAGTCAGTCACAGAGACAGAGCAGAGAAATAAGAGGAATGAGCAAAGCCTGCAAGAAATATGGGATTATATGAAAAGGCCTAACGTAAGAATCATAGGCATTCCTGAGGGCAAAGGAGAAAATACACAAGGGTTGGAAAACCTATTTGAGGAAATTGTTGAGAAAAATTTCCCTGACTTTGCTAGAAATCTAGATATCCAGGTACAAGAAGCTCAAAGGACCCCTGGGAGATTCATTGCAAAGAGGTAAACTCCATGACACATAGTCATCAACTGAGACCTTACAAGCTAGAAGGAATTGGTACCCCATTCTCAGCCTTCTCAAACAGAATAATAGCCATCCTAGAATTTTGTACCTTGAAAAACTAAGTTTCTTATATGAGGGAAAAATAAAGCCTTTCTTAGACAAGCAAACACTGAGGGAATTTGTCAAGACCTACCAGCCCTGCAGGAAGTACTCAGAACTGCCTTATATACAGATCAGCACAGTAGACAACCACCAGTGTAATATCACCCAAAAGCTAAAGGTCAAAGCCAAGACACCACAATAGCTCAAGAGATAAAACAAAGCAACAAAGTTCTACTCAACAGGATGAACAGAAATCCACCCCATTTATCAATTCTTTCATTAAATGTGAATGGCTTGAACTTCCCACTCAAAATACATGGCAGGCTGATTGGATAACAAAATACAAGCCAAGTATCTGCTGTCTCCAGGAAACACATCTAACCCACAAAGACTCACTCAGACTCAATGTGAAGGGATGGAAAACAATATTCCATGCAAGTGGAAGCCAAAAGAAAGCTGCTGTAGAAGTTCTCATACCAGATAACATAGGCTTCAAATCAACAAAAGTAATGAAAGACAAAGGTGGTCATTATATGATGGTGAAGGGAACAATTCAACAAGAAGACATAACAATTCTAAATATTTATGTACCTAACACAGGTGCATCCACATTCATAAAGAAAATCCTACTTGATCTACACAAAATGATAAATAGCAGCACCATAGTGGCCGGGGACTTCAATACCCCTCTGACAGAACAAGACAGATCCTCTAAACAGAAAATAAACAAAGAAATAATACACTTAAATAGAACTCTAGAACAAATGGGCCTAACAGGCATTTACAGAATGTTCTACCCAAAAATGATTGAATATATGTTCTTCTCATCAGCTCATGAACATTCTCTAAGACTGATCACATCCTAGGCCACAAAACATGTCTCAACAATTTAAAAAAATAGAAATTATACCATGTATCTTCCCAGACCACAATGGGATAAAATTAGAAATCTACTCCAACAGAAACATACATCTCTTCATAGAGTCATGGAAACTAAACAACCTACTGCTGAATGATAGTAGGGTCAAGGGGGAATCTTTGAACTAAATGATAAAGGGGACACAAGTTATCAAAATCTGGGATTCAGCAAAAGCAGTCATTAGGGGAAAGTTCATAGCCATAAATGCCTACATCATAAAGACAGAAAGGTCACAAATCAACAATCTAATGAATCATCTCAAGGAACTGGAAAAGGATAAGCAACCCAATCTCAAGCCCAGCAGAAGAAAAGGAATAACAAAGATCAGAGCAGAACTAAATGAAATTGATAACAAAATAACTATACAGAAGATTAATGAAAAAAAAGTTGGTTCTTTGAAAAGATAAACACAATTGATGGGCCTCTTGCTAGATTAACCAGAAACAGAAAAGAGAGGACTCTAATGAGCTCCATCAAGGATGAAAAAGGAGAAATCACAACTGATACCACAGAAATACAAAATATCATCTCTGAATACTGTACAAATCTCTATGCACATAAACTTGAAGACATGGAAGAAATGGACAGATTCTTAGAAATACACGGCCTCCCTCAGCTCAATCAGGAAGAAATAGAATTCCTCAACAGACCAATATCAAGTACCAAAATTAAAGCAGCAATAAAAAATCTTCCAGCAGAAAAAGTCCCGGACCACATGGTTTCGCACCTGAATTTTACCAGACCTGCAAAGAAGAACTGGTACCTATCCTGCAGAAATTATGCCATAACGTTAAGAAGGAAGGAATCCTCCCTAACACATTCTATGAAGCCAACATCACCTTGATACCAAAGCAAAGAAAAGATACAACAAAAAAAAGAAAACTACAGACAAATATCCCTTATGAATATAGATGCAAAAATTCTCAACAAAATACTAGCAATCTGAATTCAGCTGCTCATCAAAAAAATAACCCATCAAGACCAAGTGGGCTTCATCCCAAGATTCAATGATGGTTCAACATACACAAATCTATAAATGTAATTCACCATGTAAATAGAAGTAAAAACAAAAACCATATTATCCTCTCAAAAGATACAGAAAAGGCATTGGACAAAATTAAGCACCCTTTTATGATAGGAAGACTTAACAAAATAGGCATAGATGGGACTTACCTCAAAATGATAAAAAAGTCATATACGACAAACCTACAGCAACATCATACTGAACAGAGAATAATTGAAAGCATTCCTGCTTAGAACCAGAACCAGACAAGGTTGCCCAATATCACCACTTCTATTCAGCATAGTGCTGGAAGTCCTAGCCAGAGCAATTAGACAAGAGAAGGAAATCAAGGGGGCATAAGAGGTCAAACTATCATTCTTTGCTCATGATATAATCTTATATCTAGAAAACCCCAAAGATTCTGCCAAGAGACTACTGGAATTGATAAATAAATTCAGCTAAGTCTCAGGTTACAAAAATCAATGTATACAAATCAATAGCATTCATATACAACAACAACAGTCAAGCTAAGAACCAATTCAAAGACTCAATAGCTTTCACAATAGCAACAAAAAGTAAATAAAATACCTAGTAATATATTTAATAAGGAGGTGAAAGACCTCTACAGGGAGAACTAATAAACACTGAGGAAGGAAATAGCAGAGGACATAAACAGATGGTAAAACATACTGTGCTCATAGATCAGTAGAATCAACATTGTTAAAATGTCTATGCTACCCTAAGTGATCTACAGATTCAAAGCAATCCTTATTAAAATACCAATATTTTTTGCAGATCTAGAAAAAAATAATTCTATACTTCATATGGAACCAGAGAAAACCCCATGTAGCCAAAGCAACCTTAAGCAAAAAGAACAAATTGGGAGGCAACAAGCTACCAGCCTTCAAGTTATAAGGCTATAGTAACCAAAACAGCATGGTACTGGCACAAGAACAGAAATGTAGACCAGTGGATCAAAACAGAGAACCCAGATATAAACCATCCTCATATCACCATCTGATCTTTGACAAAGCAGACAAAAAAATACACTGGGTAAAAGAATCCCTATTCAATAAATGGTGCTTGGAAAATTGGATAGCCATGTGTAGAAGACTGAAACAGGATGCACACCTCTCACCCCTCACAAAAAGCAACTCACAATGGATAACAGACTTAAACCTAAGGCATGAAACCATAAGAATTTTAGAAGAAAATGTTGAAAAAGCTCTTACAGACATCAGCCTAGGCAAAGAATTTATGTAGAGGACCCCAAGAGCAATCAGAGTAACAACAAAAATAAATAAATGGGAGCTGATCAAATTAAAAAGCTTCTGCATAGCCAAGGAAACAATCATTAGAGCAAACAGACAACCTACAGAATGGGAGAAAATATTTGTATGCTATACTGATAAAGGGATACCACAGGCTGATAAAGGGCTGATAACTAGAATTTATAAAGAACTCAAGCAAATCAGTGAGAAAAAAATCAAACAACCCCATTAAAAAGTGGGCAAAAGACATGAACAGAAACTTTTCAAAATAATATAGACAAATGGCCAATAAACATACAAAAAAATGCTCAACATCTCTAACCATCAGGGAAATGCAAATCAAAACTACAACAAGATATCACCTAACTCCAGTGAGAATGGCTTTTATCCAAAAGTCCCCGAACAACAAATGTTGGCATGTATGCAGAGAGATAGGAACACTCATAGGCTGCTGGTGGTACTGCAAACTAGTTCAACCTTTATGGAAAGCGGTATGGAGATACCTCAAAGAAATAAAAGTAGAACTACCATTTGATCCAGCAATCCCACTACCTGGTATTTACCCAAAGGAAAAAAGACATTTTATGAAAAAGACACCTACACTCAAATGTTTATAGCAGCACAATTCACAATTGCAAAGATGTGGAAACAACACAAGTGCCCATCAATACATGAGTGGATTAAGAAAATGTGGTACATGTATACCATGGAGTACTACTCAGCCATAAAAAAAAAAAAACTGGTGAACTTACCTCTTGTATTATCCTGGATGGAGCTGGAGACCATTCTTCTAAGTGAAGTATCATAACAATGGAAAAACAAACACCACATGTACTCACCATTAAATTGGAACTAATCGATCAATACTTATGTGCACATATGGAAATAACATTCATTGGAAATCAAGCAGGTGGGAGTGGGGAGGTGGGGATGGGTAAAGTCACACCTAACATGTACAATGCACACTATCTGGGGAATGGACACACTTATAACTTCGACTCAAACAGCAATTTACATAACCAAAAAGTTTGTACCCCTGTAATATTCCAAAATAAAATAAATACCTAAATTAAAAATAAAACTAAAGAACATGGCATTCAAAATGCATGATTTGACCTACTTTGGTATTGGTCAATAATTAGGTTATCACAGACAATCCATACTTCAATAAATAATAAAGAAACTAAATTCATAAAATAAAGCAATTACTTTTCAAAATTCTGATTTGTTTCCTTTTACACACAGACTCACATGACCTTTCTTTCATTACTGCTTGTGTAGAACAACAGATATATCTGAGGATGAATTACAATATCACAAGGCAGAAGAAGACACATGTCCCAGCTCAAATAGAAAACAAATTTGCTTTTCCTCTGTCTTTTTGTTCTATTCAGGCCTTCAACAGATTTGATAATGCCCACCCACATTGATGAGGGCAATTTTCTTTATTCAGTCTATTGATTCAAATGCTAATCTCTTTCTGAAACACCCTCATAGATACACCCAGAAATAATGTTTTACCACCTCTCTGAGCATCCCCTATCCCAGTCAAGTCAGCATATAAAATTAACCATCACCTCCTCCTAACAATGTTCTCTGGGATCACCACCCAAATAAAACCACCTACACTCAAATTCTTGTCTCAGGGTCTAACCTGAGACACTATCCATATGTCAATATTTCCTCATTTTTCCTTTCCATTCTCATGCCAAACGCAGAAAAGTTGAATCCCCTCATTGATAGTTGCAACTATGTTTAAGTTAAAATTTAATTTATAATCATGATATGATTTATAGGAATAAAGAATTTTGGTTAATCTCCATAAAAAGTATAAATTTGTGATTATATTAGAGAACTATATTATTACTAGATATAAGATAGTTTGAGATAAACTGTGCAATCATCTTACCAACTTCCTATAGTCAGACATGAACTTTCAGATTTCATACCTATACAATAATACTGCTTTACGTGTTATAGCATGAAATATTTTTCAAAGTATTTATCCATGTGCCTTATCCTGATAAACATAATGGTCACTAATCTGCATACCTATTTCATGAAATCTGAGATTTCAAGTCTCATCTCCATAAAATGAGATAATAATTTTTTGTATTGTCAACTAAGTGGATATTGAATAGAATTACAAATAAATGTTGATAAATGTTGAATAAAATTTGACAAAAATATTTAAATTAATTTAAAGACTTCAGCTTTAAATAATTTTGATTAGACACACAGTATGTAAGGATCTCTCTGTACTCTTTCTCTGGGCCTCACAGATGTCATGAGGGTCCCAAGGAACAGTAGGGACCACCTAGATCCTCAGAAATAGAATGTCCCCTCCACCTTCACAGAGCCATGCCCACAAAAAGAAAGTCAAAGTTGACACCAGAAAACTGGAAAAATTGGATTTTTAGGAGAGAATTTAGCAAAGAATGGAGAAAAATCTCTCTGTCATTTTATTCTGGGCTCTTGATTTTTCTTCCCACACAATTGGTATGGTTCTGAGAAATAAAAGTTAATCCTCCTATAATATCCAAAGGCACCCAGGGAAATAAATTGTTGCTTCTCGCCTCTCACACTAGGGGATCATTTTCTGGAATACTTTACAAGCACACTCACAGCACCAACAAGAGCCACTTGATAAATCTTAAGGGAAGTGTTATTTATTCCCTGATAAACTTTTAGGAGAATAAGGGAATTGCCATTTGGAGAAAAGCCAAATAGCAATATTCTCGCCATCAACTTATTTCCCAGGTGAGTTATGCTTAATAAAATAATCTTTTTAAACAAATATTAGCATTTTGGGGGAGAGAAATATAAAAATTCAAAGGGTTAAAATGTTGCTTTTATGAAGGGCCCCAGCACTGCAGAGTAATCACACTTCAGAGTGCTGAAGAAGCAGAAGACACCTCAAGTCTTAAACCAGCCTACTCTATGAGCCAGTAATCATCCAGAACTTTTGCCTAGTTCTCTCCCATAATTGTATCTGTATGTAGATCTAGGCTGCCATTTTATGTCCTAAGTTAGTCACCCATAATGGCAAAGTGGACTTGGAAAGCAGACTTCAAGGGGAACTTGAATGTCAACATAAGGAAAACTGATGATAGAGCTTCTCAAATCCCTTTAAGACAACACACACACCAAGGCTAGGTTAGTTTAAATATGTAATTTGTATTACCATAAACTTGGCAATTAGTAGCCACAGGCATAATTTAACCACAACAACTGAAATAGACCAAACACGACTTTTTTGCTATAATGTTTTAGCTAATAATATTGTGGCTGAAAAGAGAGAAACCCTAGCTAATTGGAGCAGAGGAGAAGCCGACCACAGAAAGCTAGACCTGTACAAATTGTGCTTCCTCAGGCCCCTTCCAAAGCTGGCATGACCATTCCTCTTCTAACTTTACTTTTTATTTTCTTCATGTATAATGCATCATCAGAAATCATGGTCAATGAATCATTTATTACATTAATAGAATGATATAAAACGTATATTAGCACAGTTTATAGCTGGAATGTGACTATAATATTAAAATTCATGTCAGTTTATGATTTCCATATGTGTAAGAGACAAGAAACTACCTAGGAAAAAAGACAAAAATTTAATTCTGAGTATTGTAAGGCAAATCTTTTTCATTTCAATTTCACATAGCAAATGACCGTGACAGTAACTAACCCCCTTCTTCTATGCTACCCTTAATGTCTTATGGCATGAGAGGGAAAGAATCAATCTGCATTCCTATCATTTAAAAAATATAAACTAGATTTCAAAGACTTGGTACAAAAAAATGTAAAATCTCATTAATAATTTTGAATATTGATTACATGTTGAAATACTAGTTTAGATATAATAGATAAATAAAATATATTATTAAAAATGTTTTTAAATTAAAAATGATTTACAATTTAATAAAATATTCATAAAGGGAAATCATGCTTTGAAAATTGTTTTCAAAGTGATGATGCAAGTCTATTTACTACCTTCCAGTGTAAATATATACACTACAAATGATAATTACCTAGAGTAAGAGACCAAATGCATATTGAATTTTAAAATAATTTCTCCAACAGAATGTATGCCAGCTAGAAATTTTAACAAATATTTATGATGCAGTGTGATGAGGGAGATAAATGTGCTTCTATTACTTTTCCTATGCCACACCCCCCAAGTCTTGCCTAATAGAATCCTTGGATTTCTTTATTTCCTCAGAAAAGCCTACCCTGACCCCAAGTCTGCATGAGGCATCCCCATATGTGCTTCATCTTATGAAAACCTGCATCTCCCATATGACAGCTCCTTTCTCAGCGCATCACAAGTTCCTGTGTACCTTCTGAAATCCCCACTGGCCAGCACACTCTGGGAAGTCAGAGACCGTTCCAGGCTATTGTCTCTGCTGTATCTCCAGTATCTCTCAAAGTGCCTGGTAGCCGGTAGATATTGCACACATACTTGTCAAACAAAATATCTCTTCAATAGGTCCATAGTCACATTTTAATCATTGACCTTTAATTAACCACCTTGTAATCTTTATTGAATCAAATTTTTTATTTAGTGGGCAGTCACATTTATAAGCGTATATTTGGATCATTTCCTTATTCCATTATTTAGTGCCATTAGGAAAGACGTGGTACTTTTAAACTTACAACAAATCACACGGATGAATTGATAAAGAAAATGTGTATATACACACAATGGAATACTATTCAGTCTTAAAAAAAGAAGTAAATCCTGTCATTTGTGACAACATGGATGAACCTGGGGAGATGTTAGTCAAAGGATACAAAATTTCAGTTTGATAGAAGGAAAAAGTTCAAGAGATCTATTGCACAAAATGATGACTATAGTTAATAACAATAAATTGTATTCTTGAAAAATGCTAAGAGAGTAGATTTTAAGTTATCACCACAAAAATGACAACTGTGTAAGACAATGCATATGTTAATTAGCTCGATTTAGCCATTCCTCATTGTATACATATCTCAACACATCATGTCATACACAATAAATACACCCAATTTTGTCAATTTTTTTAAATTAAAATAAAATAAAAAGTTTTTCAAAAGACAAATCACAAATGATGAGGTAGCTAAATCTGTTGCCAAAAAAAAAACTTATAACTGGCCTCAGCCTTCCTGAACCCCTATTTTCTCATTGCTCCAACTTAAATCCCTTGCAAATCTAGTAGCCCATGATTCTTTGATATTCAGTTCAGACCAATTAGCTTCCATAGAGTACTTCTATGGATTAATCAACCTGCCCCACCCCTTCCCCTATCAGAAGACCAAAACAAGTCCAGCCCTCAGATTTCTCACAGATCATTGAAATGCAATATGACATTGATAATGATTTTTAAAAGAAGGGGGGAAAATATATACAAACAACAGAAGTAGAGAGCCAGCAGTGATTACGTCTGTCTGTGAAGGTCAGGAAGGCTTCTGAAAAGAAATAACATTGGAGCAGTGGTTTTTTTTTAAGTAAAAAATGTATTGACATTTAACCTACATATATAAGCAGTGTTTTGAAATACATTCAACAGGAAAAGAAGGAATTGGAAATGGCATGGCATCCAGACAGACAAGAGATTCAAAAACATTGCAGCATATAACAGGTTGCTATGCTTGGGCATGTAAGTAGTTTAGGACCACTGGAGCATAAAGTATGAGGCAGAGTGTAGCAAGAGATGAGCCCAGAGAAGTAGCCAGGGCTTCAGATATTGTGCTAAGATGCTGATGCTACCTATGTGTAAGCAGAAAAGTAAAAGAACTAATGCAGTATTTATCCCCTTAGAAAGAGGATTCTAGCTGACATGTGAAGAATGGATCTGAATGTAGTGAGAAGAGAGGCAGGAGGACCAATTAAGAGGCTATTGCAAAGGACCAGGCAGTGCCAATTAATAGTTAGAAGGTACTGATATTCCATGCTGCTCTAGGCCAAATTGCAACTGCTAACCCCAGAGAAATGCAGAAACACACTTTTGTTCCAAAGGGAGAAAAAAATATTTTTTCCCTGATAGAACCCATTTTGCCCTTAGAGATAGTATTTGACATTACCTTTAAGATGCCGCTCTACAGTAATAAGTTTCTGTTGTTTAAGGTACATTTACGGTTCTCCCTCCATCTTTAACACTCCCTTGCCTACAGCACCACTGTAGTATGTGGAATGGAACAAGGTGCTGGTTTAGTTAAAATCTTCCAATCATAAAGACCAGAAACTTGCTCAATCACTGGAGACAGTTCAACAAGGACCGATTTAAAAAGGGACACTCAATAAGGATTTGCATAATCTGCCTTGTAGTGTGTGAGAACAAGAACCTGGTTTTGGAACAATTTAAAGTCCCATAACAGTGCCTTGCGTATAACATTTGTTGGTTAAAATGATGATAAATGAATATATACTGTAACAGCTTATTCAGGATTCCCATATCTCACTCTTTAAAAAATGCAACTGAGAATTTACATGTGTTCTTACACCAAATTTTTAATCATTTGGAATCTGACTTGTTTCGAAGTTTTGCTTACTTGTATTTGAGTTGCAGCTTGAAGGTCAACCATCCTAATTTTCAATTAATCAACAAGTATTAAGAACTGCAGGTCACGTGTTGTACAACATGGTGACTATAGTTAATGATAATGCATTGTTTCTTGAAAAATGCTAACAGAGTAGATTTTAAGTGTTCTTACCACAAAAAAAAAAGTATGAGTGGTAATGCATGTTAATTAGCTCAATTTAGCCATTCCACAATACATATACATATTTCAAAACATCATGTGGTACATGATAAATGCATATAATTTTTATTTGTCAATTAACAATTAAAATCTTTTTCCTTAACTTAAAAAAAGTAAAGACCTATAGGCCACAGTGCCAGGAGCTTTAGAGTCTCAAAGAGCAATAAGACCTTCTTGCCTTGGAGAATTTATAATCTGTTTGGCAGAACAAGAAAAGCAAACATAATAGTCAATCAATGTTTCTTTAATCTAAACCAAAAATAAGTAAATAAAGAACACATGATAATCAGTAAATTATTAATTTTTACATAGTTGAATTAACTGTGTTTAGAGGAGAATGAGAGAAATAGGAATGGAAAACTCTGATTTGTCATTTTGATATACAAAAGTCATATCCAGTGCTTTTTTTAAAAAAATCTACAAATAAAATCCTAATTTCCAGTTTCTGTCTAAAGGACCAGTGGCTGTTTGCAACTTAATATTTGTGGCTCACAGGTGAGTATCCTCCCCCAGACTGAATTATTCTCCAGAGGCAGTCTAGGATGTAAGCCTTCAACTGGATCTCATCCTCTTGGTCACATAGGGGCTTGGTCCACACTCACAGTTTGTCCATGTGGTGCTTCATCTGCCCACTTCCTCTTTCCATCTGGCTTCCTTTGGTTCCCCATAAAGAAATTACAGCATTGTGCCTGGAGAAAAACATTGATTGATCTAAATATAACAATTCTAATCCCCAGAGCTACAATTTAAGTTAAAGCAATACAACCAAATGTCCCTACAAAAAATTCCAACCCAAAGAAATTACATGCCTGGCAAAACCCTTTCATAGCCCGCTTGATGGGTTGCATCAATTAAGCAATACTGCATAAAAATATAGGACCTGCACATCTACTGCCATAGAATGTTAGAGCCATGTTCTTGTCTTGAGTTCTTTTCCATGGCTTCCACTAGCACTTTGTTAACCCATATTTAAACTCTCACAGCCTGCTATTCTCTTCCTATTGGTTCTACCCGTTTTACAATTGTAATTACTTTATCTGCCACCTCTTTAGTACTTTACTTTATTCTTTTACTCTTCAATAGGTAACCTCTCTCATGAGACTTTTTTTCCTACTTCTCAAAATGATAAACAAACATGTTAATCCTCATAGACATACTACAATAAAAAGTCACTCAAGTCTTAAGATCTATGTGCCATTGGGTAATAAACAGTTGTATATGTATTATTATCACTCCTTCTAAAAGATTTAACACAATTACGAATGTTCTTAAATAGAACCAACTGTTATAGCACCTGTATGTGCCCCAAATATACTGAGGCACCTTTCCCAAGGTGTCCTGTATTTCCAAATCAAGATCCATGGATCAGAGGTAATAAAAGTCTATTCAAGCACTAAACCATGGGATTTGAAGTACATTATCTCTTTTAATCTATGCAACAAACCTGAATAATAGCTATTATAATTTCTGGGTTACCAATTAGAAAATGGAAGCTCAAGAAGCTTATGTTCATCTCTCCTCCAAAGCCTTATGCAAAAATGTAATTGGTTCTTGGTATACCTCAGGTCTCTCTGCCCCCAAGAACATGTCCTTCCTACTCTTTTTTACATTAGACTTCTCTTCTTCCTACATGCTGACAGTGTATCATCATACTATTATTCAACTTGTCAATAAATTTTGAATTTTTCATGATATTCTAGAATTTTTCTCAAAAACTTACTTAAGAAATGGATGTAATTGGCCAAGTCTAACAGAAAATGACAGATAATGAAACAACCCCTAAAAATGACTATATCTGAGAGTTTATAAAAATTCACTTATTTTAGTCTGTTTCACTTTTGGTTCCTTTAGAATTTATACAAGGCAAACTGCATAGTGTTTAGCGACATGAAATTAGAATCTGCTATATCTAGGTCTGCATCTAACCTTGGCTACTTCCAATTTCTATACCCCTGAGCAAGTATTAAGAGCTTAACCATTCAGAGCCTATTTTCTAGGCTGTAAAATGGGCTAATATTGCCTTAGAGTTACATAAAATAAAAGCGTCAGGGACACAGTAAGTACTCAATAAAAGAGTCTCTGCTATGATGATAATTATCATTCAGACAGTATAGAAATGCATCGTTCTAAAGTATAAATTTAGTCATTTCACTCACCTACCTAAATCCTTCTAAGTGCAGTTCTAATTTCTTGGTGTGGTATATAAGACCTGCCACAACTAACCACTGCTCCCTGAGCACTGCCATCACTCAGCCTTCATGCTCTGTGCTCTTTGTGCCAATGGTGGGGCATGGCCACAAGTTCCCTCTTATCTCCTGTGCATTCTGCCTGGAATCTACACTTTTCCAATATGGTTTCCTTAGCCCATCCTCCACCTACACACCCACTGGTCCAGATTTGCACCCTCTTACTATTCCCATTATACCCTTGCAAGCCTATAGCATAACAACGGTCAGTTATCCTCTGGGTTTACAATCACTGATCACTTGATTACCTCTGCCCTTAACATGTAAGTTCAATGTTGAATGATTGAAAAGTTCACTGTTCATCATATAGGAAATTTCTCCCTGAAATTTAAGCTAACATCACCAATTTTTGTTACAATTCAGCTACTAAATAGACACTAGGCCATAAATGCATTAAAGAAAGTCAGTCAGTCAGTCAGTAAGTAAATAAATAAATAAATAAATAAAAGGTTGCATTTATTCTTTAAAAAACAAGTTCAGACATTAGAAGGTACCAAGAAAAAGTAATTTTAACATGAATGTTATTCAAAAAAAGTATTCACTGCTTTGTTTCAAAAGTTAAATATGAAAAAGATCTAAAATTTTTTCATGAGAATTGAAAATGAGCATCGGATGCAAAAAGTAATTCTGATTAAATGACATTTTAAGAAACATGTTTTATTCCCTATAGCACAGTTTTGCTCATTCGTTTTTGTATTAACCACTGTGGATAAGGACATATTATTCTATATAAAAATAGTTGCTGGTGATTTCCAAAGACATAATTTCTTATTAAGTGATAGCTAAGCATAGAGATGGTACAATATGGGGCTCTGAGTTTTTGTTTCTCAAGAGTCATTTTTTTAATGTCTGCTATCAGACAAAATGGAAATTTTTAGAATATTTGAGGGAATGGTTTACGTACCACAAAAAGAACTGTAATGGGTTGTTTCATATAATCATTTTCATTAATAACAAAAAAATTGACCACTAAAGTTTGGGCCATGAAAGGTATAAAGATTTACCAGTTAGCCAGTGGAATTAAACTTGGGTAGAAAGAAAATTAAAATCTATTAATTTTAGCATTTTCCCTTAAAATATTCTAGGAACTTTTTCTGAAAAGAGCTGAACAGACCCTGAGTAAGATGTCTTCTTTTTGTAATAATGAATTTACATCATCCTTTTGGGTTTTCCCAGAAGGTCTTCCCTCCATTAAAAAGAAAAAATATCTATTTCTTCTTACATTGAAAGTGAAAATTAAGTATCAGGCAGACAACCCTACCATTTAACAGTGATCACTCTGGTTAAATGTATGTATGTATCATATTTATTTTTATGATTTCTATTCTATTGATATTATAAATACCAAGACTATAAAGCAGAAAAAATATGTATTTCAATATGTTATCATAATTTAGAACAGTCACACAAGACCCATGAAATGAGTCTTCAATTTAAAGAAAAAAAAAACTATATGTTCTTGGGCTTATCCTTTTAACAGATTGCTAGCCAGCATTTAAATGACCTCATTCTTGTTAAAATAAATCCTAGTTCTTCCTCTGGCTAGTCTGTTAAATATAAATACATGGATTAGTTAATCACCTTTATGGCAAAATGAGGCTCAACTTTTACATCTTAGGTAAAATACCCACTTTAATGTCTTGGTCACAACTACCAAATTAAACCTAATCATTGTCTTCTATTGGGAGAATTTCTCCACCATGAGCATTAACAAGCCTTTTCAGAAAAAAGGGAAAAACCCAACTAGCTCAATCAACTCAGGGAAATTTATGATGATGATGATGATGATGATATTGATTTTTTTAAAAATCTACCAAGACATTTATTTCCATTTCCATCAACATCTCCCTAAGCCTGTCATCATAGCTTGTCCAGACTATTGAAATTCCCTTCTGCATGTTCTACTACCACATACTCTGGCATCCTACAATAGTTTCCACACTGCAGGCCAACTGATTCTTCCACCATACAAAACAGGTAATGCACACACACCCTTACCAGCCCTATCCCCTTAAAACTCTCAATGGCTTTCCATCACTCTGTAAATAAAGGCCAAAATCCTTAACATAGCCTGTTAAGCTTTATCTGACATTTGCTCTCCTCACTTTCCATACTCCAGCCGCACTGGCCTCCCTGCAGTCTTTCTAATTTCTCTTTGCATTCTCCCAGCCCCTATTCCAAATATTCATACAACTCCCACCTTGGGTTAGATGCCCACCCTGTGACTGGTGGAGATGGCAGAAGGAGGAGAGAACCAGGATCTTAATATCTGTACTGGATATGAGGAGCTACCACTATGGACTGGGAGAAATCACACAGTCATTGTGAGCTGGACAAGGAATCCTAAAGGTAAGCACTAGACTATGCTAATTTTAAGAAATATAGTCTCCCTTGGTAACATCTATCATGGTTTAAAAGTCTGAATGAGATCTAGAGCACATTAGCCCACCTTGCCCCTTGCATATCCCTGACTCAATAGGAGCATAGCAGGACATTGTCAGAAAATGGGAATATATGTCACAGAGTTCATGTGGAGCCCATACAACAATGGATGGGGAGAAATGGTTCAAAGTAAACTTTAAACTGTTGAGAATATTAAAGCATTTCCCAGGAGGGATACATGACAAATTTCACAGTAGGTATCGTGGTCAAGCATGAAAAATTTTCAACCCAGACCCAACTCTAGAAGTTGCTCTTCCTACCAAAAGGAAGGAACTCTTGAGACTCTTTCATCATGGCCGGTTGAGGTCAGAGAGCTCAAGAGCAGAGAGAGCTCAAGGCAAAGATGTGTTTCTATTAATAAGTACTTTCTTATGAATTGAGGCTTTTAATCTATAATGGGTCATGAAATCAATCTTGTGGGTCCAAACTATGATTTTTTAATGAAATAAATGAGACTAGAATAGAAAAATAAATGAGTGCACTGTATACAACAATGATGAAAATACTATCTCATAAACTCACTTTTGTTTCATTAATATAGATCACAATGCAAAATGTGTTCCTTAGTGTGATTCACAATAAAAAAGTATTTGAAAACACTGTTTTAGAAAACAAAGAAAGAGCAAAGGCCATTAGTAATTAATAGCAGAAAATGCTTTCTTACAAAGTCAAGGTATTTAAAGTAAACTGTCAGCAATTACATATGAAGGATTGACCATTTTCTACTACTTCCACAAAAGGTCTCTATTATGGGTTGAATTGCATGCCCACAAGTTTCGTATGTTGAAGACCTAACACCCATTACCTCAAAATGTGACTGTATTTGGAGATAAACTTTAAAGAGGTAATTACAGTTAAATAAGCTCATTGAAATGGGTCCCAACCATGTATGACTGGTGTCTTTATAGAAAAAGGAAATTAACCATCCAATTGACCTGGAAGCCAGGGTAGAACAAAAAAAGGAGAGAAAAGGATTTCTTTGCTCTTTCTCACAGAGAATAGGCTTTCCTCACTCTCTCTCTCCTCCTCCTGCCCTTGGACATTAGAACTCCAGGCTTTCTGGCCTTGAGACCCTGGGCCTACACTAGCAGCCCCTTGGGTTCTCAGGCCTTTGGCCTCAGACTCAGAATTACACCATCAGTTTCCCTGGTTCTGAGGCTTTCTGACTTGGACTAAGCCACTCTACTGGCATCCTAGGGTCTCCAGCTTGCAAATGGCCTGTCATGGGACGTCTCAGCTCCATAATCACAAGCCCTGTATTTGAAGCTGGATTATTTTTTCTGCTGGCTCTATTCACTTCACAGTTTTTCCCCTCCAGTAGAATTGAAAAGACCAGTGGCTTTGTGTGAATGTTGTACACACATGGGAGATGAATTGGCAGTTGCTAGCATAAACAATCTCAAAAAGATCAAGCTTTACAGTTGGTATTTGGAAGACAAATGCAGCTTATAGAACCAATCCATTATGAAGTGAACGGCTACAGTGGCTTAAAACTAGGAGGTACAAACCCATCCACATGTACCAAAAAGAACTCCTAAGAGGAGATTGATTTTATGTAGGACATAAATCAGGGCTTAATAGCTAAACGGACAATGGTTTCAACAAGTCAAAGATTACCTTACTACCATTATCAGTAGAACAAGCCAAAAAGGAATCTCATATTGAAGCAGTTCACTGGTTTTTGTAAATGTCCCTTAATCTCGGTTAGACCCACTTTCCTTCGCCCTCCATGTGGATAAATCTTTACATTGCTGGCTCTGTGTCATCACAGAGTCATCCTTTTCTTTTCATTCTCATTAGAGATAAATGTCAGAGGTGAAAACGTGATGCAGTAGATCCACTCAGAATTAAGAGATCCAGTTAAGCTTGATTAGTTCTCTTTGCACAATTCAGTAACTCTTATCAGGCTAAAAATGGCAGAGCATTTGGTTTAATTTTTACTCAGTTTTACTATCATTTCTATCCTACAGGTCTATCTAAAAAAAAGGAAATTCTTAGAATTATCAAATCATCAAATATTAGTGCTGGAAGGGACATTAAAGATGAGTCCAGTGATGACCTTATTTGACAGATGGGGAAAAGTGAATCCAGAGATATGAATGTTCTAGTCATGGCCATGACTCAGTTGATGACAGAGCTCAGAGAAGACCTGAGCCTTTGAACTCCCAAAACTTGGAAAATCTAAAAGTTTTCCCCATAACATCACATGGCTTGAGAATCACATGTGAACTTTTTGCAGTTTAAAAAGTGTCACTGCATAATAAAAAAATCTTCCAACAAAAAAAAGTCCTAGACCAGATGGGTTCACACCTGAATTCTACCAAGCATACAAAGAAGAACTGGTGCCTCCACTGCAGAAATTATTTGAAAATATCCAGAAGGATGGAATCCTCCCAAACTCATTCTACGAAGCCAATATCACCTTGATACCAAAGCCAGGAAAGGACGCAACAAGAAAAGAAAATTACAGACCAACATCCCTTATGAATATAGATGCAAAAATTCTCAATAAAATCCTTGCAAACCGAATTCAAATGTACATCAAAAAAATAATTCATCACGATCAGGTGGGCTTCATTCCCGAGATGCAGGGATGGTTCAACATACGCAAATCTATAAATGTAATTCACCATATAAATAAAAGCAAGAACAAAGATAGATGCAGAAAAAGCTTTTGACAAAATCCAGCATCCTTTTATGATAAGAACTCTTAACAATATAGGCATAGATGGCTCATACCATGAAACTATTAAAGCCATATACGATAAACCCACAGCCAATATCATACTGAATGGGGAAAAACTGAAAGCATTCCCCCTTAAAACAGGAACTAGACAAGGTTGCCCACTATCTCCACTTCTATTCAACATAGTGCTGGAAGTCCTGGCCAGAGCAATCAGACAAGACAGAGGAATCAGGGGCATCCAGATGGGGGCAGAAGAGGTCAAACTTTCACTATTCGCAGACGATATGATATTATACATAGAAAACCCCAAAGATTCAACCAAGAGATTACTGGAATTAATAAATGAATTCAGCAAAGTCTCAGGATACAAAATTAATACACACAAATCCATAACCTTCATATATGCTAATAACAATCAAGCCAAGAAACAAATTAAAGATGCAATACCTTTCACAATAGCACCAAAGAAAATTAAATATTTAGGAACATATCTAACTAAGGAGATCAAAGGCTTATAGAGAGAGAATTACAAAACACTGAGAAAAGAAATTGCAGAGGATATAAACAGATGGAAAACCCTACCATGGTCTTGGATAGGCAGAATCAACATAGTAAAAATGGCTTTGCTACCTAAAGTGATTTGCAGAATCAATGCAGTCCCTATCAAAATACCAACATCATTTTTTGCTGATCTAGAAAAAATAATTCTACGCTTCGTGTGGAACCAGAGAAGACCCCGTCTAGCCAAAGCAATTTTAAGCAAAAAGAACAAATTGGGAGGCACCTATCTACCAGACTTCAAACTATACTACAAGGCTATAGTAACCAAAACAGCATGGTATTGGCACAAGAACAGAGACATAGACCAATGGAACAGGACTGAGAACCCAAATATAAAACCAACCTCATACAGTCACCTGATCTTTGACAAATTCCAGAGAAACATACACTGGGGAAAAGATTCCCTATTCAATAAATGGTGCTGGGAAAACTGGATGGCCATATGTAGAAGACTGAAACTGGACCCACACCTCTCACCTCTCACAAAAATCAATTCACAAGGGATAACAGATTTAAACCTAAGACATGAAACCATAAGAATTCTCAAAGAAAACGTTGGAAAAACTCTTATGGACATTGG
Source organism: Daubentonia madagascariensis (assembly GCA_023783475.1). Classification (NCBI taxonomy): domain Eukaryota; kingdom Metazoa; phylum Chordata; class Mammalia; order Primates; family Daubentoniidae; genus Daubentonia; species Daubentonia madagascariensis. The sequence goes on along the minus strand of JAKFHU010002080.1, from coordinate 25,042,376 downwards.
CCTAGGCAAAGAATTTATGAAGAAGACCCCCAAAGCAATCACAGCAGCAACAAAAATAAATACATGGGACCTCATCAAATTAAAAAGCTTCTGCACAGCCAAGGAAACTATCACTAGAGTGAGAAGACAACCTACAGAATGGGAGAAAATATTTGCATGCTACACATCTGATAAAGGGCTGATAACCAGAATCTATACAGAACTTAGGAAAATCAACAAGAAAAAATAAAACAACCCTATTAAAAAATGGGCAAAGGACATGAACAGAAACTTCTCAAAAGAAGACAGAATAATGGCCAGCAAACATATAAAAAAGTGCTCAACTTCTCTAATCATCAGGGAAATGCAAATCAAAACCACAATAAGATATCACTTAACTCCAGTGAGATTGGCTCATATCAAAAAATCCCCAAACAACAAATGTTGGCATGGATGTGGACAGATAGGAACACTCATACACTGCTGGTGGGACTGCAAATTAGTACAACCTCTATGGAAAGTAATATGGAGATACCTCAAAGAATTAAAAGTAGAATTACCATTTGACCCAGCAATCCCACTACTGGGTATTTACCCAAAGGAAAAAAAGACATTTTATAATAAAGACATCTGCTTGCAAATGTTTATAGCAGCACAATTCACAATCGCAAAGATGTGGAAACAACCCAGGTGCCCGTCAATACACGAGGGGATTAATAAAATGTGGTATATGTATACCGTGGAGTATTACTCAGCAATAAAAAACAATAGTGAATTAACACATCTGGTATTATCCTGGTTGGAGCTAGAGCCCATTCTTCGAAGCGAAGTGTCACAAGAATGGAAAAACAAGCACCACTGGTACTCACCATCAAATTGGTACTAACTGATCAACACTTACATCACACAGGGCAATAATATTCATCAGGGGGCGGGCAGGCGGGAGGCGGGTGGAGGGGATGGGAAAACTCTCACGGAATGGATGCGGGGAGCACAGTTTGGGGGACATCCACCATTGTAGCTCTGACACGGGCAGTGCATGGGCAATATATATAGCCAAAATGTTGAACCCCCATAATATTCTGACATAAAAAAAAAAGTGTCACTGCAATGTGATATGACTATAACACATACTAACAGAGAGAGTTGAATCTTGGCTGAGCTGTTGATATTCAAGGTATTTAGAAACTCATTCTTCTGTGGCTCAGTTGGTTTGGACTTTTTGGTCGTGATTCCAAGGTCACTGAATTGCTCTCTGTGACCTGTCACTTCCCTGTGTTCCCTGGCCACAGGCCATTACTGACCAGTCATTTCACTGCATGCCACTATCCACCATGGGAACCAAGAGGAAGAAGGCTAATAAATTAGTAAAAACCCATGTCTGTTGCCAAAAGTTTATTATTCAATTAACTACATAAACACAATTCTCATCCTATAGTGAGAATTTAGACATTCTCTCCAAGGCTTCTCTATTATCCCCATAAACTTCCCAGTTAAAAACATCCCTCTAAATGTAGACACAGATAGAGAGCTACAAGATCCTTACTGACTCTTGCAGTCAGAACTCAGATAAGTTATCAGAACAGACAAACCAGGTAATGAACCCTGATTACAGAGCACTGCATAGTCAGACATATTCCTGCCTAGCTATGTTACACATGCACCAAGACACAAGAAAATTTGCTTACCAACTCTTCACAGCTCAGAAAATTCAAGCCATCAGCCACAGAAAGTCAGAAAAATAAATAATATGCCTGTCTGTTTTATCACCATCATTTCAGATGTCACACTGAATCATCCCCATATCCAAAAGCTAAGTTTTGAAATTTTTGTAGAATTTTATGCAGCTTCTAAAACATGGCTTATTATCAGACTGCTTTTATATTCCTTCTGACCATAATTTAAATAAATGGGTTATCGTTTTTCAGAAGTGATTTGAATTCTAACTGATAAGGCCAATAAGACACCTTAGATTTTCATATAAATTAGAAAAACTGCTTCTGCTGCCCTCTTTCTAGGCAAGGCTTCTTTAAAGCTGTGTTCTATACTTTCAACCTGTTTAAAAATCAAACTATTTTCTTATCTTCCTATTTTGCAAGTATTTTTGTGTATCTGCATACAGTCAAAATGACTGTTAAATTCTGAGTCTCCAAACAAAATTTTACAAAGATTTCCTCTGTAGCGCTTGATCAGCAAACACACACTTCCCACACATTATGAGGAGAATCCAGATTTCCTGGCCATCTACCTTCAGCCAGGAGTGGGTGAGCTTCCTGCACAATCAGGAAATTCAACAAGAATAATCAGGACAACTGGTGACTTAGGTTTCTATTTTAAAAAAAAAAGTGATTAAGCTGCCTTTTCCAATGCTTTATTTTTGTGCTGTCTTATAGATAGAAGTTTTGTCTGATTTTGATCATGCTCTTTGCATCTCACTGATAAAAGTGCTTATTTCTATTTGATTTTATGTCACCCTTTCCCCAATAAATTTCACATTTCTAGAACTGCCTAGCTGGAAGGCAATTTTTACCTTCTCATTATTATATTTCTTTAACGGAACCTCTTCCTATATATATAATCTAAACCCGCAAAACTAATAAACTAAAAGCTTCTCAAATAAAAGATCATTTTCATTTTGGATAGCCTAAATAGCACCTGACCCTACATAGCAGACACTCAGAAAAAGTGAAAGTATGAATAAATTAACGAATGCATTCAAATTAGCACTTTGTACTTAACAAAATCTGACTTCACCTTCCTATAAACTCCTGTATATACTTTGTGAGGAAATTTCCAGCTTTTGCACTAAAATCCACTGACTCGTCTCATGTAGATTTAGGCTTACTCAACTGCATACATTTCTGTCCTCCAGGTTTAGAATGATGTTCATGATTATATTAAACTTTTGATTATCTGTTCTGAGGAAGCAATGCAGGGGTGTGAATACCTAGAATAAAAGTTCTGATTTTTAATAGATTCAATTGTAAGAATTGCCTTACTTGGACTAATATTAAAATATGCTTGCATCAACTTGAAAAAGAGTGTCAAGGTGAGTTTCTGAAAGTGTGCTGGGTTCTAAGAGAGAGCTTAGCCCAAAATAAAACTTTACTGCCTATATATAATACACAAAGTGGGGCGGGGGGAATCACACAACTACATGTTGAATATATAAAAACTTGCTTGTTCACCTCCAAAAACTCACATCTTAATAGAGTCAGCAAGTTCGTATTTTTGCTGCAAATTATCTGTCAGTAAAGTGTTGGACACGTATTTGCACAGGGGCTATATGTCATCAAGAGATTATTGGTTCCTATCAGATGGTCTAGACTTCAAAAGGCTTTGCTGCTTTACTTTTTGTTTCCCTGTGGCATTGCTGAGATAAATAGTCTACATGATTATTCATGGCTTAGAGAATACTCTTGTTCAATGAGGTTTGTAGATGAAGCGATGAGGCCAGTTCTTTACCAGCCTTTCATGTGCAGTCCATTTCTCTTCATCAAAAGTTTATTTTATACTGTTAAATGTAAATTGGTATCCTCTGTTAAACAGCTTCTGTTTCAAAACCTTGGATGGGAAATTTCAAAGCATGCCTAGTGACTGCAGAAAAGTACCAGAGAAAGTAATTGTTAATTCTACTCTCTTGAAATCTCTGTAAAAATGTCAATGGACACTAGAAAAGAAAGATAATCAAACTTCATTATACTGCTGAAGGGTGGAAACCAAGAAATGGAACAGCATGATAGATGACAAGTATTACTTTCATTATCTCTATTTACAATTGAACGAATAAAGTTTGAAATTTTTAAGTGACTGTAATTTAATAACTACCTAGAAAAATAGTAGCAAAATACAGAGTAGTACTCCACATCCTATTTCCTTACATAGAAACCCACTACTAATAACCATTTTTATTACAAATGTAATTCTCTCATTAAAAAATTTTTATTGAAGACCTACAATTTTTTGGAACCTTTGAAGTTGCCACTTGTTTATCCCAAATGCAAACAAAAATTATAATTTTGTTTTAAAATCTTTGTGTGCTTTCATAAACTATGGATGTTGTTGACAAATAATTATCATCATTCGGAATGCATTACAAGTTAATTGACCACAATTTTTTTTTAAGGATTAAGCTAGGTAATGCATTCTACATTATTTGAGGATGCTGCACTCTGGGCAGATATTCTATGATAAAAGAAAATTTGGCCTCACTACGCTTTTACTTTTTCCGATCTTAATTAATTAATTAATTGGTACAGGTTTTGAAAGTTCTTTTTGCTACTGTTTTTAGTTTGTACTACTGGAGCTCAGATTAAAAGTTTGATTCTTATAACCAGTAATAAGTATCACCTTGAATAAATGTTTGTATGTGATATACAGATATTACCTAAACAAAAGTGGTCAATTAGAAAATGCTGTTGCTCTTTATAGAATTCCATAAGGAATATCGTTATAATTATCTGAGCTTGGGTAAAAAGGAAAATAAGAGTATTGCAGAATACTCAGACTTAGAATAGTTTTCTTTTGGATTCTAATTTTACTTCTGACAAAGCTGTTGAGCCAATTAGACTTCACTTCTCTGGATTAGCACAAGAAATAACCTGGTGATAAATAATCAACTACTTCTAATAGATCAACTTGAGGGGAGATTAAACAATGAGGAGATCTGCTTCTGATTGACAAGTGGGAAATACTACCACAGGACAGAGCCCGGGAACAAGGTTGGTCTTATTTGATTGACATATCCTTCCTGTTCAGATGATGGCCTGAGACCTGACCCAACTCTTGCAACCATCTATGAACAGGAGCTTGGGCGGAGGCCTCTCACAGCCTAGTCATGATTCCAGAGGAGCCACATCTGCTGCCAACCACATCCACATCAAGAAAGCAGCCATCAACTGTAGGAATGTCCGTCCTGTCTTGAAACAGGAGAGGAAGATATTGGCCGACAGGACTTATTTCCTTATCTTCTCCATTCAGTAAATGGGTTCTTACCCCAGCCCACCTTTTTAAAAAATGCATAGGTGCCAGAGAGCTCATTTTGACAGCTACCTGTAGGTTGTTTTGGCGAGAAGTAAAATAAATTACTTTCCCCCTCTTTAGATACTCTGGTTCACTTAGAGGTCTTCTAGAATCATCTTCAAGAGAAATGGATTTTTTAATGAGACTATATCAAGTCAAATCCAGCACTGCCACTAGGAAAACAACTCAAAGCAAATGTCCTACTTAAAGACACATAGTTAATTGGATTGTTGTGAGAATTAAATTACAGAATCCCTATAGAGTAAGTACTTAGCAAAATAAGTGCATGATAAACATGGGCTGTTAGCATTAATAATAGTGGTTAACCTTTCTGCCACATGTTATAAGATACTCTCAAGCATAGCATCCCATTAAATTTTCACAGTAAATTTCAGAGTTAACTAATACTTTCTACATATTACACATACAAAAAAAGTCTTACCAGGTTATGTAACATAAATTTCATGTCACCACACACACACTTTAAATAGTTCCATTTTTCATCTTTAAGATAAAGTTCAGCCCCTTTAGCATGGCATGAAAGGCACCTCATGATCTACCCCCATCCATTTCCCCAGGGTAACTCTTGCTGTGGCTGTACACATGCCCTTCACCTCATCACACCCCTTTCTTGCAATACACCATTCCCTTGCACAGGTGATTTCTTCGCAAAACACCTTCCCTCTAGTCCAATTCTTATCCACTTGGTAGATTCCTACTCATTTTTCCAGACTCAATTCAAACATCACCCCTCCCTAAAGAAACCACCTCTGATTGTTTCTTCCCCACCTTCTGCAGAGACAGCTTACCTCCTTCTCTGCTCACTCCTTTGCAAATTTTATCACACGGCATTAAGCTTGCCCCTCTATTTAGAGCTGAATGAGCACCAGTAACTGTTTCTCATTCATCTCACTATACCCAGCATTTTACACAATGTCTGACACAGGATATACACACTATATATATTGATAAGATGAAAGGAAAAATAAAAGAAGAAATAAATAAAATAGTGTACACAGGTGATAAGCAGTAGACAAGAACCTAAACCCAAAATTTCTGAATCCGAGTTCTTTACATAACAGACATTTGTGGAGCACCATTACTATTAATATTTTCTAAGTTCACTATGAAGCACTGGAAACAGAGAGTTGAAGAAGGCATGATTCACACCCTGCAAGACAAATATACACATGCTGTCAGGCCTCAAAAAAGTCAATTATTATAATGCTATTAGACATATTATTTGAAATACTGTCTTCCTGGCTCAATGCAATTGCTCAGACTTCCCTGCACACAGGAGCCAACCTTTGTCTTTCTGACTTAGACATTTAGCTGTACACCTGGTACTGATATCTTGAACTTTTCTTCACCTTAACTTTGCCATTAGACAGGCAAAGATACACAAAGGAAAACTGTAGTTTTTACAGACTATATAATTAGCAATCATAATTTCCAAGCTCTTTGGATTCTGTAGAACTTGACTGGGCAGGCAAAAGTTCTGAGATTACCCTAGTTCTAAATTTTTTAAGTGCCATTTAGATGATTATCACTTATTAAAACATTGTATAAAGTCACAGAAATGATCATGTTCTCTAGTTAACTCTACATGTCATCAGTCCACTCCAGTAGCTGTCTGGATTTTTTTCAGAAGGAAAAACAAATATATTTTATTTGAAGTCACTACCATTTTCCCTCAATATCTATGGGGGATTGGTTCCAGGACCCCTATGGCTATCAAAATCCATAGACGCTCAAGTCCTTTGTATAAAATGCATAGCATTTGCATAGAATCTACACACATTCTCCCTAGATTACTTATAATACCTAATACAATGTAAATGCTAAGTAAATTGTTGTTATACTATATTGTTTATGGAATAATGACAAGAAAAAAGTCTGTACATGTTCAGTGCAGATGAAACTATCTTTTTCAAAAATATTTTCAGTTTGAGGTTGGTCAAATCCACAGATGTGGAATCCGTGGACATGGAGGGCCAACTGTACTGAATCAAATATCAAGTAATAGAAATAAGAGCTGTTTAAAATTTTTATGGAAAGAAAAACAGAAAGCACAATTTCTCTTCTTGTTGAAGGTCAGTTTCAAATTTGGGATTAATTCTGACAGAATCTCCACTCTGAGATTGGAAGTGTGATTGGTTTAGACGGGGCCTTTTATGTCTAGGAGTGGAATCTTTGCATATTCATAGATAAGGTGCCTCCCTGGAGTGATGTAAGTGATGCCAACTGGCCCATCAGGTGCAAAATACAACCACATAGGCCACGCATGGCACTGACTTCCCCCAGGTCTGAAATACTCGCCACTGTGATTTACCTAGCCAACACAGGAACAAATGCTCGGGAAGATGGCTGTCACATGCATTAGGATTAATTGAAGAGAGCTCTCTGGTGTTCTGCTATTTAAGACAGCATGAAAAGTTTGAAGAAATGCAAGAAAGAAAGGGGTCAGTAAGAAAGATAATGAAAAGAGAAGGAGATCTCAGTTTTAAGACCTGCCCTGCCACACACACACACACACACACACACAAAAAATGCCACCTGTTTCAATCCTGCTTCTAGAAACAGGGAATAAATCTTCCATTTGAGCTTATTTTTATATGAATTATTTTCTAGTTATAATGAAAGTTTTCTTCCACTCAGTCTATACTACATCTTAAAAATATTGCATTTCTCCATATGCTGCCTTGAAATTGTTTTTAAGCTTATTTTAAGAATTCATATTAGGCCAGAAGCCATGTCTAATATTAATTAACATTAATTAAGTGCTTGCTATGTACAAGACACCGTGTATTAAGGGCTTTGGAAAATGTAAAGATGAACTTACACAACAGAGAGATTGAAGAGGAGGAGGTGGATAAAGCGTGAACATTTAATGTGGGCTTAGATGTGTGATTAGGATAATGCGAATTTCAGTGGTTTAATCCAATAGAAATGTATTTCTTACTAATGTAAGTCTAATTCATGTGTTATTGGTCTGCCAAAATATCTCCCTTTAAGGATCCCTTTAAGGATCTTTCTGTCTTAGGGCTCCACAATCCCCTAGGGTCCAGACAGAGAAAGCAAACTCACTTCTCAATTACATCAGAACAAAAGCAACCCACATCACTCCACCTGTCTTCCATTGGTAAGAGCCATTCATATAGTAGGTTATACCTTAGATGGAAGAGAGGCTGATAAATGTAGTCCTAACCCGGGAAGCTACCTCTTGCTAACACTGGGAGCAGGAATCTAGGGGACAGCCAGCCATCCCTGCCTCAGAAGAGATGTAACATCAATGGTTCAAATTTCAAGGGAGATGTTAAATTTTTAAAATTCTAGTTGAATGAAGTGGTTTAAAATATGAACTTTAATCTAAAGGCAGGATAGTACATTAGACACAGAGCCATGTCCTCAGTGGGCACTTAAATAATTTTTCTTTAGTTTTCTACTTATTTTTAAAGAAACAATCATTTCATACAATACTAAAAACAAAAGTTGCTGGAAAATGTACATACATCTGTCTTGTGTGTGTGTTTCTGTCACTAAACAGAGTCTATAGTATAATGACCTATAACAAGATATTAACACAGTCATATCCATGTACTAGAGTTAGGGTATTTTATTCTTTTCTTTTTATGTTTGTGTATTCTTAAATTTATCTATGATGAACAATTATTACATTCTTAATGATGAATAAATTATAAATATTTTTAAAGGTAAACACAAATCAATGTTTTGACACTTCAGGATTTGAAGAAGTGTTTTTCACTTTTTGTTTTCTCAAAGCCACATAAGTTTATACACTTTCGTTTTGTCTATTCGATTACAGAAGTAATTGCTTTAACTTCTGTAATGCTCACATTTCCAAAGCTAGAAGGTTGCATTAATACAGATCCAGCCAGAGAAACAGCAACCACACTCATTAATTCAATTAAAGGTGATTTAACGCAAGGAATTGCATTAACCAAACTGTTGGAAGAGCTAGTAGAGAGAAAAGAATAAGGTGATCAGTAATGACAGCGAACCACAACCATCCCTAGAGCTTGAGGAACAGAAAAGAAAGTGGTATTATCCAGAACTAATGAGCACTGCACCACTGAGCAGGAATATGGGAACCACATGCTTCCTAACAGGGAACTAGGAGCCAGCAGTTCTGGTGAAGTTTCTGGACTACTTTCTTTCATTGCTAGAGCCCAGTCACTTTCCACTGTTCCTGTAGCTGCTGAAGCCAGAAGCAGAAAAAAATACAGCTTCTCTCTTGTTTCTACCTTATGATCTTATGCAAGTTCTCCCGTTGGCTGAGTCAAGGGTCTCTAGGAAATATGGCTTTCAGACTTCCAGCCATGTGTAAGACAGAGGAGAATTTAGAAGGGCAAGTATGAAGCTGAGAGGCAAGAGACCTGACAGAGTGGCAGAGACAGAACTGAACTCAGGGCTTCTGAACGAGTCAATTATTTTCATTCGACATGTATTTGTGCAACTATTCTGAGCCAGGCACTATGACAGCTGTTCGTTAGGGGTTACCACTGAGAAATAGCTATACCTGGTCATGGACTTGTGGAGTTTACAGTGTAGTGGAAATGCATACTGGAACTCTTTCCATTACAGTCCATCCTCTGCACAGAACTGAGAGCACTTTCACGGTTGAAAGACTGTTGGATCTTGCTGTGTCAACTTGGTTAAGCTGGGAACTACATTTCCCAGTATTCTCTTCTCTGTATATTTCTGTGTTAGAGTTTGTCAAAAGAGGAATTTGCAGGAGATTGGAAGGCAGAAGTGAAGCAGAGATATTATTTTCAGAAGACTTTGTGGTAAGATACTGTTATGGGCAGGCACAGAAGTGCATGCTGAGACTCAGCTCTCTTGCACTGTACAACCAGCTTGTCTTCCCAGTCGTTGGTTCTGCTGGCCACCTAACATTTGGCTGCATGGAGGCAGTAATTATACAGAAGCAGGTGCTGCCCATGGACTACTCCCTTAGCTGCCCCTTCTCAGTCCCACTTCAGCAGCTGGATGTGCTTGGCTTTGCAGATTTCCCTGCAAGCTCTGACTTACCCACTCATGCTGTTATACCAGGCAGACTGGTTAGTGACTCCTCTGTTCTACCCTTACAGACCTTCACTTTCCAGTCCTCCCAAAATTATGTACACTCTGGTTCCTATTTAAAAAGCCCTTGTCTCATAAACTCAAAGTAACCCTACTATCCTGGCTGATAAATGTAGCATAGAGTCCCTTTGGTATTTCCAAAAATAAGCAGTATTTCAGAATCTTAAGAAGAACTGCTACATGCTACAATAAATTACTTTTTAGGCACATTTCATGGTGACTTCTCATATGTCTAAGACATATCCTCTCAATGTATTCCTCTCTCAATCATCAGCATAGTACTCTGATATAGCTACAAAATTCAAAGTCTAGTTGTACCACTGACATTAAAGTAATGAATAATTCAGCAAAATGTTTCTGGCAAGTCTCCAAGGAGCACCAAATGGATTATCAAAAAAAATAACTAAAAGATGATTTGAAATGCTTCTATCTCTTTCTATAAAATAAGTTTCTTTCCTTCATTGCTTACATTAGTTGAATTTTTCTCACTTCCCTGGTGTAATGTTTAATTCCCTATACTAAAATGCTAACATGACAAGTCTTCTCAATAAAGATCAGTAGTTGCCTTCTTGATCCCCAATAAAAAAAAATGAATAAGGGCTTTAGAAAGATAATCATGTGTTCTTTTCTGTGAGTCACTAACCCATTAAGTGTAATTTTCCTCTATGGTTTCAGTAACTGTGATAGAAAATGTCATCATCCAAACTATTCTGAAGTGCTAACCAACAGGGATAAGGCTAATAAAAAGATATTTGACAACAGTAGAGAAAAATTTCTGAAATCCCACATCATTTTATCCTCATTCAATACATTCAGTTAATAGTATATAGTGAATACATCAACATAAAATACAAACCTGGAATTTCTAGGAGCTCTGGGGGATTTAGAAGCAAGGACTCAAGTCAGAGTCCCAAAGGGTGAGCTGCAAATAAAAACTAGGGAGGTGGGCATTGTGGAAGGACAACATGGGGCACACAAGGCATCTTTTTGTGATTTATCATGACAGAATGAGGGGGAAGGGAAGGGAATAGAGGAACAGAGATCCCACCCATATTAGCAGAGCAGTTTTGTTCAGTGAGGCCTTGGTGTAGGATAGTTTAGAGAACAGCACAGCCAAGAACAGGAAGCAACAGTAGCAGAGGAAGGAACCATAGCAGCAAGGAAACACTTCAAGAGGCTCTGAGGACCAATTTGCAAAGGAAGCCAGAGAAGGGAAAAAAATGACAAAAGACACAAGGACTTGAGAGCACATGCCTAGAAGCAATTATCACACACACTCTGCAGACTTTGAGATCTAATGAGAGAGACTTTTTGCAGGAGAGGGGAGAGCTGAAGGCATCACAATAGCGGTAAAGATGAGGTACAGATTTACACTTAAATTCTTCCAAAATATTTTGGGACAGCTCACAATAAAATTAAAGATTGCAAACTCTTTAATTATTTGAGACAGAAAGAATGTCTTCTTATTCAATTCTCCAACCACTACTCCCCACCCAAGCATAACACTGTGCCTAGAACATAGTAGGACCTCAAAAACCATTTTTATTAATAATTAATGAGTAATAAATAACACAAAACAAAAAAACCTGACCAAATTCAACATTTAGACTAGTAAATAACATATAAGCAAAAACATCAAATCAAAAAAATTTGGGAAATGTAAAATAAAGAAATAATATAAAGAGCATAACTAAGAAAATCTGTAAGAATTGACAAAAAACTGAACTTCCTAGAAGCCAAAGTAAATATTTTATAACAATGAGTTTAATAGCAGCATAGTCTCATAGAAAAATGATAGCTGTTCATCAGTTTCTAAGAAGGCTTTGTCTCAAGGATATTTATATAAGAGACTGTGAGCAATGTAATGGACATATACTCAGAAGCCCATTTAACAAAAAACTATTACAAAGAACTTACATCAGAGCTTTGTGAAGGCTGAGGATGGAAGGTTAAATTTTTGTTAACAATCAACCTGATGGCTGGAAAAGTATCTCACTTATAAAAACATTGAATGAAAATGGTCTCAATGCCCCACTTAAAAGATGTACATTGACAGAATGGATAAAAGAACACAACCCAACTATCTGTTGTCTCCAAGAAACCCATTTACCTCATAAAGAGTTGCATAGACTCAAGGTAAAGGGGTGGAAAAAATGTTCCATGCAAATAGAAACCAAAAATGAGCAGGAGTAGCTAATCTCATATCAGATAAAACAGACTTTAAATCAACAACAGTAAAAAAAAAAAAAGATAAAGATGGTCATTACACACAACAATAAAGGGATCAATTCAACAAGAAGATATAAAAATCCTAAATATATATGCACCTAACACCAGAGCACCCAGATTCATAATACAAATGAAATGAATAAAATGAAATGAAACCTAAGAAATGAAATAAATAGCAACATAATAATAGTGGGGGACTTCAACACTCCAATAACAGAACTAGACAGACCATTGAAGCAGAAAATCAACAAAGAAACACTGGATTTAATGGGATGCTGGAACAAATGTACCTATTGGACATTTACAGAACATTCTACTCCGAAACATCACAATACACATTCCTCTCATCAGAATATGGTACATTTCCCAAGATAGATCACTTTTTAGGCCACAAAACGAGTCTTAGCAGTTTTAAAAAATGAAAATCATACCATGTATCTTTTCAGACCACAGTGGAAAAAAACTAGAAATCAATTCCAAGAGGAACACACAAAACTATACAAACACATGGAAATTAAACAACATCCTACTAAATGATCTTTAGGTCAATGAAGAAATCACGACAGAAATAAAAAAATTTTTTTGAGTTGAACGACAATGGTGGCACAAGCTACCAAAATTGCCAGGATACAGAAAAAGCAGTGCTAAGGGGGAAATTCATAGCACTGAATACCTACATCAAAAAGACAGAAAGATCACAAATTGACAACCTAATATCACACCTCAGGGAAGTATAAAAAGAAGAAAAAACCAAACCCAAAGCTAGCAGAAGAAAAGAAATAACAGAGATCAGAGCAGAACTAAACAAAATTGAAACCAAAAACAAAAACCAATACAAAGGATCAATGAAACAAAAAGTTGTTTCCTTGAAAAAGAAAACAAAATTGACTGACCACTAGCTAGATTAGCCAAATAAGAAGGGAGAGGATTAAAATAAACTCAATAAGAAGTGAAAAAGGAGACATACAACTGATACCACAGAAATACAAAATATCATACAAGACTACTACAAACACCTCTATGGACACAAACTAGAAAATCTAGAGGAAATTGATAAATTCTTAGAAATACACAACCTCCCAAGCTTGAATCAGGTAGAAGTAGAAATCCTGACCAGACCAATAACTAGTAGCAAGATTGAATCAGTATTTAAAAATTTCCCATAGAAGCAGTAATAAAAAGTCCCCCATCAAAGAAAAGTCCAATACCCAATGGCTTCACTGTTAAATTCTACCAAGCATTCAAAGAAGAGCTAATACCAATCCTACCCACACTATTCCAAAAAAATTAAGGAGGAAGGGATACTTCCAAGCTCATTCTATGAGGTCTATATCACCCCGATACCAAAACCAGACAAAGACACCATAAAAAAAGAAAACTATAGGCCAATATCTCTGATGAACATAGATGCAAAAATGTTCAATAAAATACTAGCAAACCAAATTCAGCAACACATTAAAAAGATTATTCATCATGATCAAGTGGGATTCATCTCAGGGATGCAAGATGATTCAACATATGCAAATCAATCAATATGATACATCATATCAACATAACAAAGGACAAAAACCATATGATTATTTCAATAGATGCAGAAAAAGTATTTGATAAAGTCCAGCACCACATCATGATAAAAACCCTTAACAAATTAGGCATAGAAGGAACATACCTCAAAATAATAAATGCCATATATGACAAACCCAAAGCCAATATCATACTGAATGGGGAAAAGTTGAAAGCATTCCCCCCATGAACTGGAACAAGACAAGTTTTCCCACTGTCACCACTTCTATTCAACATAATACTGGAAGTCCTAGCTAGAGCAATCGGGCAGGAGAAAGAAATAAATGGCATCAAAATTAGAAAAGAGGAAGTCAAACTATCCCTGTTTGCTGCCAATAAGACCTTGTATCTAGAAAACCCTAAAGACTCCATAAGACTCCTCAGAATTGATAAATAAATTCAGTGAAGTCTCAGTTTACAAAATCAATGTACACAAATTGAGGGCATTTCTATACACTAATAACAACCAAGGTGAGAATCAAATCAAGAACTCAATACCATTTATGATAGCTGCAAAAAAAATAAAATAAAATACTTTGGAATATACTTAACCAAGGAGGTGAAAGATCTCTACAAGAAGAACTAGAAATCACTGGTGAAAGAAATCATAGATGACACAAATAAATGTAAAGGCATCCCATGCTCATGGATTGGAAGAATCGATATTGTCAAAATGTCCATATTGCAACGTAATCTATAGATTCAATGCAAGTCCTACCAAAATACCAACATCATTTTTCATAGAATTAGAGAAAACAACCCTAAAATTCATATGGAACCAAAAAAGCACACAAATAGCCAAAGCAGTCCTAAGCAAAAAGAACAAATCTGGAGGCATTACATTACCAGACTTCAAATTATACTACATGGCTATAGTAACCAAAATAGCATGGTACTGGTATAAAAGTAGACATATAGACCAAGGGAACAGAATAGAGGATCCAGAAATAAAGCCCAATGCCTACAACCAACTGATTTTTGACAAATCAGAAAAAAGCATACACTAGGGAAAGGACCCCCTATTCAGTAAATGGTGCTGGGAAAATTGGATAGGCTTATGCAGAAGAGTGAAACTGGATCCCCATCTTTCACCATACACAAAAATTAACTCAAGATGGATTAAAAATTTAAATGTAAGACCTGAAACCATTAAAATCCAGAAGAAACCCCAGCAAAAACTATCCTCAACAATGGCCTAGGTGGAGAATTTATGACTAAGACCCCAAAAGCAAATACAACAAAAACAAAAATAAATAAATAAATGGGACTTAATTAAACTAAAAAGTTTAGTTTTGCATAGCAAAAGACATAATCAACAAAGTAAATAGACAACCTACAGAATAGGAGAAAATATTCACAAGCTACACATCTGACAAAGACCCAATGTCCAGAATCTATAAGGAGCAAAAACAAATCAGAAGAAAAAACAAATAACCCCATTAAAAAGTAGACAAAAGATATCAACAGATATTCTTCAAAAGAAGAGAAATACAAAGCACAGAATTATTTTTTCTACATCTGTAATAAATGCTGTTGTTATTTTGATACAGATTGCATTCAATCTGTAGATCACTTTGGGTAGTACAGACATTTTAACAATGTTGATTCTGCTGATCCATGAGCATGGTATAGTTTTCCATCTGTTTGCATCCTCTGCTATTTACTTCTTCAGTATTTCGTAGTTTTCCCTGTAGAGATCCTTCACCTCCTTAGTTAAACATATTCCTAGGTATTTTACTTTCTTTGTTGCCATTGCAAAAGATATTGAGTCTTTGATTTGGTTCTCAGTTTGACTGTTGTTGGTGTATATGAATGCTACTGATTTGTGTACATTGATTTTGTAACCTGAGACTTTGCTGAACTTATTTATCAATTCCAGTAATCGCATGGCAGAGTCTTTGGGGTTTTCTAGATATAAGATCATATCATCTGCAAAGAGTGATATTTTGACCTCTTCTGGTCCCCTTTGGACGCCTTTGATTTGATTCTCTTGTCTGATTGCTCTAGCTAGGACTTCCAGTAGTATGTTGAATAGAAGCAGTGATAGAGGGCATCCTTGTCTGGTGCCAGCACTAAGCAGGAATGCTTTCAATTTTTCCCCATTCAGTATGACACTTTGTATGGAACCAGAGAAGACCTTGTATAGCCAAAGCAACCTTAAGCAAAAATAACAAATTGGGAGGCATCAAGCTATCAGACTTCAAGATATACTACAAGGCTCTAGTAGCCAAAACAGCATGGTACTGGCATAAGAACAGAGACCTAGACCAATGGAACAGGACTGAGAACCCAGACATAAAACCATCCTCATATAGCCATCTGATTTTTGACAAAGCAGACAAAAACATACACTGGGGAAAAGAATCCCTAGTCAATGAATGGTGCTCAGAAAATTGGATAGCCACATGTAGAAGACTGAAACAGGATCCTCACCTCTCACCTCTCACAAAAATCAACTGACAATGGATAACAGACTTAAACCTAAGACCTGAAACCATAAGAATTCTAGAAGAAAATGTCGGAAAAATTCTTATAGATATCGGCCTAGGCAAAGAATTTATGAAGAAGACTCTAAAAGCAAGCACAGCAAAAACAAAATAAACAAATGGGACCTGATCAAATTAAGAAGGTTCTGCATAGCCAAAGAAACTATTACTAGAGCAAATAGACAACCTACAGAATGGGAGAAAATATTTGCATGTTATATATCCAACAAAGGATTAATAACTAGAATCTATATAGAACTCAGGAAAATCAGCAAGAAAAAATCAAACAATCTCATTAAAAAATGGGCAAAGGACATGAACAGAAACTTTTCAAAAGAAGATAGACAAATGGCTAAGAAATATATGAAAAAATGCTCAAAATCACTAATCAATAGGGAAATGCAAATTAAAACCACAACGAGATAACACCTTTCCCCTGTCAGAATGGCCATTACTAAAAAGTCAAAAAATGATGGATGCTGACAGGGATGCAGTGAAAAGGAACATTTATACACTGTTGGTGGGAATGTAAATTCATACAACCTCTATGGAAAACAGAACTGAAATTTCTCAAGGAACTAAAATTTAATCTACCATTAGATCTAGTAATCCCACTACTGGATATCTACCCAAAGGAAAAGAAGTCATTTTATAGAAAAGACGCTTGTACCTGTATGTTTATGACAGCACAATTTACAAATGCAAAGATATGGAACCAACCTATGTGCCCACCAACGATGACTAAAGAAAATGTGATATATATATATATATATACACACACACACACACACATATATACACACCATGGAATACCATAAAAAGAATGAAATAATGTCTTCTACAGCAACTTGGATGGAACTGGAAACCATTATTCTAAGTAAAGTAACCCAGGAACAAAGAACCAAATACCACATGTTCTCACTTATAAGTGGGAGCTGAGCAGTAGGGATACATGGTCACACAGAGTGACTTAACAGACACTGGAGACTTAGAACAGGGAGTGGGAATGGCTATAGGATGAAATATTATCTATTGGGTACCACATCCACTATGCAGGTGACAGGTATATTAAAAGCTAGACTTCTCTACTATGCAGTTCAGCCATGTAACAAAAAACCTCTTGTATCTCCTAAATCTATTTAAATTTTTTTAAAAAGGAAAAAAATTTTTTTGTTTTTTAAAAGAAATTCAAATGAAGGTCAGGGCACGGTGATATCATCTAGGTATGTAGCCTGCTGATGATTTTGCTTAATACATAAAGTTCAAAGAAGCTTATAGGGTGACTGCTTAACTTACCCCTTACTATCCCTTAGTTATCCCAGCCAGGCTTTTGAAAAGGATTGACATTAGATGATTAGAACTATAGCAACTAATGATTCCTGAAGAGTAAGTATTCTATGATGTTGATTCAAAGAGCATCCAACCCTTGGCTTTGGACAGCTGTAGTGGATATAACAAAGACACTGCTTTACAAGGGCCTTTGCTGGGTCTGATGTATAGCCTTAACTAATTGTAAATCTAAAAGGGAGTACCCACAAGTGGGAGTCAAGCCTTTTCTCAAGGTCCAGTGTATGTCAAATGTCCCAAAGTGTACCAAACTGAATATCACTCCCTAAAATATGGATGAAATGGCAGGGACCTAGATCTTGAAAGCTGAAGTTACCACCTTTACAATTGTGGAACTTTGACCTACCCAGACAAAACGATTTTGAACAGTGTTGAATCCCAAAGTCTGACAAGATATTAATCACAAACGGACCACCAGTTAGTCAAATAAAATCCCCTGTTGCATAATATTATAAAATATAATATAAAACATAATCTATCTCTATATCAAAACATCTGCCCAAAATGTTTATTTTTGTTTTGAAATAATTAATATTTAAATGTTCTTCCTAAAAAGGCTAAGCTAATTCTTGAAATTGCTGCTGCAGTGTGAAAGGCAGCCCATGTCATCAGCACAGAAAAAATCTGCAATCCTATTTGTAGGAAGTCTTTTGCATGCTGCATCTAAAATTATTCAGTAAGAAGTTTTAAAGGATGGGGCAGGATACAGCCCTGTTTTACTACATTTAAAGTAAGAATTTTCCTTAGCAGAGGTTATTCCTGCCTGATTTGACTCTGGAACTATTTTTGCCATCAAGACTTTCTGAAAGAATCTGAAAAATCTTTGATACATATAGAGATCATATAACTCAATCTATTAACTATATTTGTCTATGAAATTAAATGTCAGTAATAAGTCATTAAAGCTACAAAAACTATAATTGTTCTTACAGAGGTGAAAGAGAACACTGAAACAATGATCAATTATGGAAGGAACAGTTAAACCTAAATCATCCCTGTTCCTCTGTCAAGAAGATAAATTATAAAAACCAATGCCATCTCAGAAAAAGTTGTTGTGAAGATCTGAGAAGGTGTTCAGAATCTTGATGCACATATAATATTGGAAGTGAGTGATTAGCATGTTTGAAGACAAGAAAGACCACACTTTGTATTCTGCTTGTGGAGTCTATATTGGAGAAGTAAATTAGAATAACTGATATTGCAAGAAATTGAACTCATAGTAAGAAAAGAGTTTCAAGATCTCTTACATAAAATGCTCTTCCCTGGACACGTTGTTAGTCTTCCTTTATTTTTCTTTTTTTTTAGCCAACTGGGGTTGAACAGCAGATTCATCTATAGAGCTTTTCAAACTACATTTACTTGGGCTTCATCCCTGGAAAGTGTGGGGATCCCTGAGTCACTGCTTAGGAGAGCACAACCTACCAAGCAGTATCAGCCCCTAGGGAACAAGAAATAAACTTCTAGCATCTTTCATCTTATATATTTGGAAGTTTTTGTTAAGCAGCTAGCATTACAAACCCATACACGTGGCTAGAAGAATATGTGGTTAGAAGGAAAATCAGAGTCCAGTTTTTAGGATCTCTCTGCTAGGAAGGGTTGTTATATGCTTCCCCCTAGATAAGAGGGCCATAGAGCCATCAGCTGATACATGTAGCCCTACATCTGATCACATTCAGTTCATTTTACACTTTCTACTTTGATTCATCCTTGAATATAGAGTCTAATCAGAATAAACAGAGCCACTTCAGCATTTTGGCTTGTTCTATAATAAGTATACATCTGATCCAGCTTTAACAGTGCAGAACAATCTTTCTAGTCACCTAGCATACTGTTTCCCTACCAGCAACTTCATTAGAAATATCTATAATTTCTAGGAACTATGCCACAAAATCCTAAGAACCAAATTTAATGATATCTCTCTCTCTCACACACACACACACACCCCTTTCTGATACCAGTTTGTGCTTATTTTTTTTAGCAGGTATAAAATGAAGTATCACACAAAAAGCAGCCATAGCAAAAGGCAGTCTATTCCTTGGACTGTAGGGGTTGTCTGATAGAACCAAAGCCTTCTACTCTCTCTCTGAGCTTCCTGAACCTCCCACCACAGCATTCTAATTCTGCATGCTGTCAAACCCAAAGGGGTTAATACTGAGAAGGGATGTATTAGGATGAAAGGAGACGCCATCACTTTCAACCAGGGTTCTAGAGTGTCACTACAACAAACAAAGAATAATTAATAAGACTGATCCCCTTGAGTCATTACCTTCATTGTATGATAGAAAAATTATAGAGGAGAAACCTAAGACTTTGAATAGAAGGTAATGTATTCTTTAAAATTTAGGTCACTTGTAGGCAGAGCATGTTAACTCCCCTGAGAAGAGAAGGGAGAAATTTCAGGTGAGCACCAGTGTGTTTTTTTCCTTGCCCTGCCAAATTTCAAGATAAAATTCTATTTTTGTTTGTTTACAGAAACATTCAGAGCTGACAGGATCAGGGAATATTGCAGCTGTTTGCCTTTTGTAACTTAAAGTCAAACGTGTCTACAGTTTCTGATTTGCTAACTCTGACAGGGCTTGACGAGCTTGGTGAATACAGGGCACCTGACCAATTTCTTGGGGTGGGAGAATTTATAGACTTTTTCAGCTAACATACCCAAGGAAAAGGGCATCTGGGAAAAGTCAGCCAGCTCTGCAGGCTGGAAGTACACTAACATTGATGACAATGGAATTGGATGTGCATAAGGCTAAACACTGGGCTCTGGGAATATAAAATTAGAACTATTAATATTAAATTAACTATTAAACTATTAATATTAAAATTAGGGGGATCAAATTCGGGTAGAAAAATGGGTAGTGTGGCGGATATGAGGGAAATCAACTGAATGAGATTCTCAATGGGGGTGGGGGAGCAGGGTCTCTATACATTAAAATCAAATTGAACAACACAAATAAATTCAGGCAGAAAAGAAGATGGGAAATTAGATTCTGGAAAGGTTATTAGCATAAATGATTTCCTGCTAGAATGTGGAGTCTCAACATTACACACTTGTTCGGTGTATATGTTTTGTTTGTATGTGTATGTTTTGCCTAAGCAAAAAAGCTGTTCAATTTTCTCCAGGTGAACAAGGCAAGTTTTCAGGAGACTTCTTTTACTAGTTGTGATAAACAGAGGATTTTTTTTTTTTCAATAAAAGGCTGTACTTTTCTGGAGTGAGGGAGTAAATTAGGTTCCCTGATTTCAAGACATTGCAGATCCAAAAAATGGTATGTAAAGCCCCCAGTGCTAAAACTCCAGATGGAGAAAATGCCAGCCCTAATCAGCTTCTCCTTATTAATTTATGTTTTCCAGCATATACCAATCCTGGGGACAGGGAAAAGAGGAAAGAGCAGTAGGCAAAGAGAAGAATAATCATCCAAAACCACAATTACCCTCCCTCCCTCCCTCCAGAGCTGACCTGAAAACACTTATTCCCCCTCAGAGTTCCCATAAACATTTCTGAACATCCCCAGTGGTGTGGATCAAGCATTTCATGGCAGAGGATGGGGCATTGTCTCAGCTGTCCCTGGCATTCCCCATTTCTTCTCTTATTTCATGCTGCCTGTTCCACAGTCATGTTATTGGAGGCACCTCTGCTGCGCTCATCACTGTCAGTGTCCTTAACATCCGTGCACGTGCTGCCCACCCCAAGTGCTGACAGTGTGAATCTGCTAACTGTGCTGTGTCACAGGGGTGCCATCAGCCGTCCCTGCAGACACCAATGCTATCTGCTGTCACTGTCAAAGCTACTTGTGTCAATGTAGCTGATACTTTATTTATAGTCCCTTTAATTTTCACTCAAGCTTGATAGGACTTCACTTACCCCAGAGCTTAGCCCAAAGAGGCTGCAACAGAGTACAACCTGAATGATAACATTTTGCCATCCCCAAAATCCCTCCTCCTGTTGGACACAAGTCCACACTCTTTTTACCAACATTGAAATATGTCTTGATGTTTTCTTTTCCTGGATTGAGTTCCCTCCAAAGAAGTTTCTCTTTCCCTGTGGTGAATAAGGTGGCCTGTCTCCAGTCCTCTAGACATATCCCATTCTGTCTGAATCCAAAGCAGTTCTGGGTTATCTTAACTTATTTATTTATTCATTCGACAAATATTTATTGAACACCTGTTTACCAGGACTCTGCTAGATGCTAGGGATACAATGGTAAAAAAGATGAATATAATACAAGCCTTCATAAAGCATTCATTGTACTAAGGAAGAAAAAAGAAAATAATAATAAAATAAATGAGGCTGAGTTCATATAAATGGAAGAGAGCTAACTATATCAAAACATAAGGAAATTTTGAATCCATGCTTTGAAGAGAGAAAAATCAATTTGCTCAAGTTTATTCTGGAAGTAGGTCAACAAAAGGTAACAATGATTATGACCTTCTGAAAAAAAGTTTTGGAAGAATGTTCAAAAATACCTGGATGTTCTCCAGCATCAGTCCTAGGAAATTGAATTATAGATCCCTCCCTAGGTAAAGTTCCACAATTATTTCCTTCTTTGTCTGTGATAAGGGGCACTCAGTATAATTGGCCACAGTCAGCAATCATGAATTTCAGAGAACAAATTGCCCATGAAGTTTCTGAATTGTCCTGGAAATAAGGTAACAGCATTGTTCTAATTCATTCAGAACCATCTTTGAAGTTAGCCTCACAGCTTCCCTGCAGAGTTAATTTGACCAGTGGCTCTCCTAAATTTCCTATGTAGAAAAAGCCCAAATACAAGGGTGTCTAACTCTGCCCATGAGGCCACTGCAATTTCCACTTTTACTGCCACCATCTATGTGGTCATCACTACTTTTGTGCTGGAGTTCTGGGGCAGATGGTCTTTGGGAGATGAGGGGCAGAGAGCAAAGGCTCAGGGAGAACTTCCTACCACAGGGCCAGTAGATGGGGAGGCAGAAGAGGATCCTCGCTCTGCAGCCAGCGAGGTGCCAGGAATCTTAAAAAACAATAATAAGTGTTTTTAGAAGGAACAAAGGGTAGTCCCAGGCCATATTAGGACACAACAGATCATTATCCCAGCCACTCAGGTGTGGTGGACACAAAACCACTTGCAACACTTCAAGCACAGCTGCCATGGTACAGGGCCAATAAAAGACCTAGAACCTCAGGCATAAAGGTAGTGTTTATGACCACATAGATGGTAATAGTGGTAGCCATGAAAGTAGAAATTTCAGTGGAAGCAGCATTTTGTTGTCATAGAACCTCCTACCGTATTCTTCCAACATCACTCAAACCTTTTGAATGACAGATCACCCAAGTCTCTGGCCTCCATTCCTGAATCCCACCTCTTTTCTCAGCAGTCACCCCAGATGCCTACTTACCTTGTGCCTTGGATGTTGTTCTGTGCACCCACTCCAGCCCCTGACCACAATGTCCAAACGCTGCCACTGCTCTGCCCACTGGACTTATTTGGATTATGCATCGGGGTATCCTCCTAGTCTCTCCAGCCCTCATCCCTCAATTGGGATGGGTTCCTTCAGTCAAAAGGCTTTGATATCCCAATATCTCTGGCTGATTTCCTGCAGAAACCCCAGGCATACTGGTGAGGATCAAGGTTCTGACCCCTCCACAAATGTTTATTTTGCCTTATCATGTAAAACGTTGAACTTGCTATTGGAATTTCAAAGATGCAATCAACCTGACCTGTGCCCTTCAAGACTTTATGATCTCTCACAATCACCTTTGGAATTTAAAATGCTCATGTCGGGAGATATTGGTCAAAGGGTACAAAGTTTCAGTTAGACAGGATGAATAAGTTCTGGACATCTAATGTATAACAGGATGACTATAGTTACTAACACTGTGTTATATACTTGAAATTTACTAAGAGAGTAGATCTTAAATGTTCTCACCACAAAAAAAACATGGTAACTATGTAAGGTGATGGATATGTTAATTAGCTTGATTGTGGTAATCATTTCACAATGTACACATATATCAAAACATCACATTGTACACCATAAATACGTCTGATTTTTATTTGTCAATTATACCTCAATAAAGCTGGGGGGAACAAAAAAGAAAGGAAAAGAAAACAATAAACTTTCCTAAGAGGCAAATGAATGAATGAATACGATTTTTAAAATGTTCATGACAGTGTAGTTCAGTAGCTCAAAGTTATGGATTTAGGAATATAAAAAAATAAATATATTTAATGTCTGCATTTATTTGGAACCTTTAACAATGAGAAAGATAAATTCTACTGAGAGGGAAAGAACTAGTCAAATATTCTCAGGCCTGAGGGAGGGCCAACACGGGGCCCTGCGTTTTCATTCTTCACTGGGCCCAGCAAATTAAGCAGCCAGTCCTGCCTGAGTGGGTCAAGATCACACAGTCCACGTATTCAGCGGCGTCCTCATTCAGCAGAATTGGCAGGGAGTTTCCAAATAGAACTCAAATGAGATCACAGAGAGGAAGATACAAATCAATTATTAATAACATCAACTATTGAATTATACTAAGAGATTCAAAATAAGGAGAAAAATCAGCCATCTAACCTATCTCACAACCAGGGCAAAATTCTTCTTTGGTGTAGCCCTTTAATCTGTTCTTACTTTATGCTTTTAATCTCTCAGATAAGGAAGCTCAGAATTTTCACAAGAAAGATCTAGAGTAATCAGGGGGATGTCCTGGAAGAGTTAGAGCTTGACATCCTCTTTGCCTCTTTGTTTACATGGGTGAATATGATGTTTATCTGGAGAATATGTCTATACAGAGAATAAAGACTTTTTTCCCCAAACAAGAGATACAGCGTTGGCATACCATGTGCTAAGGTTAAGTGTAGTGCAGCATGTATATGGAACAGCAGAGAGAATGCCTTGAATGAGGAGTGAAGGAAAGAGGCAGATTCAGAGAAAACACAAAAACAAGAGTTCAAGAGATGGGTACTAGAGAATTAAGGTAGACTCTGAGCAAGAGAATAAAGTAACAAGTGCAGTTTTCTCTGAAGCCTTGTTAGACAAATTTTTTGCCTTTTGGTCTGGGGTAGGAAAATATGAAGTAAAGATAACCGGCTGGGAGAACATTGCAATCATCTACAACAATGCCAATAAGCATTGAAATTAAAGCAAGAAAGTAAGAGTTGTGTTTGTTCTTTTAATCATCTCCAGAATTTTTGGTGATCAATGGGGAATCCAGATTAAAGTAAAAAGAGAAAGATTGAGGAACTAGTGCAAATCCTTGGGCAGGGTTTACATTCAGCACCTGGGAAAATTATTGAAACCGGGAAACAAACACAGCAAGAAGGGTAAGAGAGACAAAAGAACAAAGAGAGGGAAAAATTTTAAAACATCCTGTACTGGCAGATGTTTCTAAGATATTAAATAAGAAGAAAGATAACTATGTAGAGGGCTCCTGAATTTGGCAACAAGCAATTTAATACTAAGATTTAATATATCACTTTTCAAAGGTGCAACAGTGACATACTTTTATTTTATAATTTTACATTTTATTCCATGAGGTAAAGTTCATGAGGGCATGGCCATGCATTCTGCTTGCCAGCATACCCCCAGCACCCAGTACAATGGGATGAGAAACCAACCCCTCCATAATCAGAAGAACCTCATGTCTTCTGAAAGGTAAAGACCTCAACTAACAAAGAGATTTTATGTCTTACTTCTCTTGACAAATGGTATAACCTGTTTACAGATCCTAAATATCTGACCAGACAAATACTGTAACTTTTTTCAATATTGTCATCAAATGCTTTCAAAGAGCCTTTTGAAGGATGATAACGTGACAACAGGTCCACTTTGCTCGCTCCTGCTGAGCATCTTCCCTACCTGTGTCACAAAGACCCCTTCTCCCCTTCTGACCATAAAGCAAATCTTGGAGGTGGTCTTGCTATCCTCAGTACCAAAGAAAGCCTGTCATTTTTTCATGTTAAGGAACAAGGTGTAATTGTCCCCAACTGGTGAGCTCTCTCCTCCTTCCTTCAATGCAGTTGTACAAACAGGGAAGCCTTGTTTATGAATTTTGTGGCGTTTATTTTCTACAACAAATGCTAGGGCCATAAAAGGCACTCCAAAAAATTTTGATGAGTGAATGAATGACGATACACTATGACCTCTGGATAGTCATCCCCATCCACAAATAGTGATGCTGACTTGGCTTTGTTTAAAGCAAGAAAAGAAATAGGTCTTTTATTTGTCCATTATACCTCAAAAAGCTGGGAAAAAAGAAATAGCAGAAATGCATGATGGTCAAAGGCTACAAAGTCTCAATTAGATGGTAGGAATACATTTTTTTAAACTTTAAGATATATTGCACAGTATGGTGAATAGGTGAATATAGTAAATGATAATATATTGTACATTTCAAAATCACTAAGAGAATACATTTCAAATGTTCTCACCACAAAAAATGATAAGTATTTGAGATGATGGACGTATTCGTTAGCTTGGTTTATTTATTCCACATTATATTCACAAATCACAACATCACTTTGTACCCCATAAATATATACAACTATAATTTGTCAATTTACAACTAAAAAATAAAAATTAAAAAAAAAGAAAAGGGTCTGTCTGTAAGTCATTGGGCCACAAATATTCTCACTCATAAAATCAGAATAATGAAAAGTCACCATGACTTGCTCAATGGTTATCAGCAAACAGTGGGTCATCTGGTGGATCTTGTCATCAGCAATCTGTGGTTGGCCTAATAGGACTCTTGATCTGTTTTTCCTCAAGGCCGTTGTGCCCAGCAGCTGTATAAGCAAGCAGCAAGTTAATTCTAAACTGTTAAGACAGAACAAGCTGAAAGCACACTGGAAGCAAAATGGCTTCCCTTTAGCTAGCCTAGCGTTATAGTCTGAATGCCCTTGGGGTGCACTTACAGGCAGGGGAGTTCCCACATGGGAGTGCCTCAAATCATCAAAGATGGAGCCAATTGGGATTCCAAAGAAAGAAGCACTGAACTCCAGGGTGATCAGTGCAAAGTATTTACTAGGGGACCTTACTTACAGAGTGCTGCACCAATCCTCCCCACGGACAGTGAGACCAAGGGGATGTCCTACGTAGGTATATATGCAGCAAGAGGCTAAGGGTATTTTACATGAAGGTTTAAGGGAGTTTATATGAGGGTTTAAGGAATTTGGCTCAGGGCTGGCCAGTTTCTTTTAGTGTTTTGGGCAACAACCCAGATATCTTTATCAGTGCCCAGGAACGTTCAAGGCCCCTATTTGGGTTCAAGCCTGCTAAGAAAAAACCTGCCCCTGACTGGATCACAGAGCGGTCAAGACACTCTGTGGTTTTCAGTCATGACACGAAAGAAATCAGGGGGACCTGGGGAACCCTACAATATGGGAATGACTGAAATTATTAGAAGGAAGCAAAGCCTATCAAAAAAAAAAAAAGAAGAAGAAGATTGTGAGCAAGGGAAAATCTTCAGAGGAAATAACAGAAGAAAACCAGAATAAAATGGTCATCCAGAAAAGTGTCACATTTTTCTGGTGTTTCATTTCCAAGATGTCACTACCAAAAATTTTAATAGGTCAAAAGGCAGTTAAACAACACATCAGGAGCCATTATAAGCATTGGCTAGAACCAACAAAGTAGTTATACAGTTCATTGGAGTGCATGTAATGCATAAATAAAGAATTTCGCAGGCAGAAAAACATACAGGTGCAAAACACAAAGGACCCAAGGACACCTCTCTAAGGCGCTACTAGGGAGGAAAAACCCATAAGCTGTGCTGTAGATATGGGTGAAAGCAATGAACTGTACATAGACAAGGATGTGATTCAAATTATGCTGGTGTCAAGCTGGATAAACTAATAAAGGAGCTTAATTACTGCAACAAAAGCCCAGGGTTAATAGTGACAAACTCCAGCAACAGTTGCACAACAATAATGTGAAAAAAGATGACTTTGGACAGAAGCTGTATAGTGGCTACTCTCTGCACCTGGAGAAGTTCAATAGAATCGTTTGAAAGAAATCGGATACAAATCTGTCCAAAAGAAAGAGGAAAAACTCTTACACAGATGGTATTTTTAAAATGATAATGAAACCAGCTTCAGAGAAAATCTTTGACAGGAAAGTGAGCTGAGAAAACAAGCATCCATTAGCATAATGAGTCCCAGAGTCCAGGTACAATGCAACGAGCGCAGAATGTATGGTGGATTTAAAAGGAGCCACTAATACAGCCCCAATCCACCAAAGAGTCTGGACTCCCAGAGTTGCCAAGAAAAATAAGAGAGCTTGTCATTAATTTCCTGCTTCCAAATGACCTTCTCGAGTGCAGAAGTTTCCCTGGAAAACTCATGACCTGAAAATCAATCTCAATGGGCAAAGAGAACTCACCCTCTGCCTAGTCACTCTTAACTCTGGAGCCAGGTAGGAAAAAGGGAAAGAAAAAAGTGGCATGAAAACCGCCTTTGACTTTCTAACCACAGTTAGGTAAAGAGGAAAATAACATCTGATGTTTATGTTACAATCATCAAAAAATGCACAGACACGGCAGAGGCTACAGAATATGCTATGTCCTTGTTTGAATCTAAGACAGATTTTTTCATAAGCTGTAGAATACGGAGACTTGCCTATTCCCATCAAGCACATTCTTCTCCCAATGCAACTCTGTACTCTCTGCATCTATGGTGTGGGGGGGTGTGTGTGTGTGTGTGTGTGTGAGAGAGAGAGAGAGAGAGAGAGAGAGAGAGAGAGAAACAGCAGAGAAAATAAGGAAATGGCATTAGGAGAGAGGCGGTTTGCTCATAAACATGTGCCCTTTGCTTGAGGTTGTATAATTTTCTTTACATTCCAAGTCAGCTAGTACTTGCCACCTCGCCCAGAGGAAGCCTGTTTAACAGAAGTCTGGGCTGGGGCCCTGGGTCTGAGCAGAAATAGGTAACCCAATTAGCTGGTAAGGACAGAGCAAAGGGCAGCCCTTGTGCAGATAACTCTTTCAATACAATTCTGACGCTTCATACAGTAATAAAAGGAGAAGCCCAACTTTGGAAGATTTTCTTCCCTCTGAGCCCTCTGCTGAGTCTATTTTGACTTAACCTTCACATGATTAACAAATATCGTAAGTCAATCATTTTCAACAAACTCCTCATGCCCTGCACACCGTTCCCTTTCTTCTAGGTCTACCCTCTCTTCCTCTGCCTTCTCAGCACCTCGCAGTTCTTTCTTCCTTGCTTCTCTTTATCCCATTTTCTTCCTGCCCATCATTTTTTCTAATATTTCCACCTCTCTCTCTCCACCTTTCTATCTCCCCCACTTTGGGCTCCTTTTGCCAAGCTGTTTCCTGCACCTGCTTCCACCTAAGCCTCCCCCGCTTCCACCCAGCCACCATACTGATTCTCTAAAACTTGCTGACATTTGGATTCAAGGTTTTTTAGCATAGTAACATATCTGTAATTCATCATAATTAGGAGGAAAAAAAGGACATTTTCACTTAATGAAAATTTTGAGGAAGAAAACATTCCTTAAAGGAACTGAGTTTCAAAACATTCCAGGAAAAAGCAATGAAACCACTGTCACAGGAGGCAAGCTGTGAAGGTGCTTTACCTGATAACATATTTATAATTAGTACATTCACTGTTTGAGTGCAAATGTTTCAGCTGAAAGCCTTCACTCTTAATCAGCATAACATGTCCCTTGTTTACTCTACTAATTTCCTTAGCAACCCCTTTTTCATAGATGCAGGTTAAACAAGGATTCTGAGTGACAAAGCTATAGGTCTCAGCAGATGGCCCATAGAAACAGCCTTGTTGGTCTAGTCAAAACAAATTTTGCACAACAAAATTTTAATTGGATATTGTTTGCTTTTTGCCCTGTAAGCAGACAGAGTTGGCCTTAGGTATAAATATGAATACAGTCTAAGTTTGTCTGCTAAGTCCTGCCCTCTCCTCTTCTTATCCTTCTCCCTTCTTCTATCCCACTGGAGCTTTGTCCTGCGAACAAGTGGCCCATTTCCTTGCCCTCATGGAAGTGCCTCCTTCTTCCAATGATCAGTCCCCACCCTGCTGGAAAATTTATCTCACTAATAAAACTATTAAAAAGAAAAGATGCCTAGCATTGTGCCATGGATATGGTTGGGATTCAATACATATTTGACTAATAAACTAAAAAAAGAAAAGTAACTGCTTATCAAGAACCCATTTATTATTTTGCCAGTCAACTCTGTTGTCTATAAAGTTTAACCTACTTTAAAAATGCTGAATTTTTAAGAATTTTATAGCCTTTTCTGGATCACGTATAGCTTTGAATCAATGAACATGAGGTCTCAAAGCACCTACCTTGTTCATAGCCCTTTTTATGAAATCTACCTATCACCACACTCTAGCCTGGACCCCGTTTTCAGAGGCTACACACCTTTACCTCCTGCTGAGAGGCTTTTTTTTTTTTTTTTGGCACTGCTGACTACTACACAACCTAGAAACTTCCTTGGCCACTGCTGATTGAACCAGGATATCTTACCCATGCTGAGCCAATTGATGCTCTTCCCAGAGAAACTGGCAATAGAACTGGGAGATTCCAGGCATCTGGAGTCTAAGGGCCTATATTCTTATGTAGACCTAAAGGCTGAGATGGGACTAGTTTGGGAGTTACCATGGTACATCCTCATTGCAAAATCTGGCCTAAAATAAGTTGATTATTTACAACCATTAGGTTCTTTCACTAAAGGCAGAGGCAACAATATTTTAGCATCACAATTTGGCTAAACTTCTCATCACAACTGGATGACAGAATCCATAAACAGAGCCAACCTGAGTCTTAAGACAAGAAATGCCCTTCCAAAAATGTAATCTTACACCTTCTCTAGGAAAGAAGTGTCACACATATGTTTCTAGCCACTCCCATATCCTGAACATCACACATTTCACTAATGAAAAATCATTTCTACTTTGTCATTTGTGCTAAGGTGAAAACTGTCTAGAGCTGATTTGAGGTAAACGTGATTGAAACTTGTGGTAACTGTTTTTGGAATGTGGATTTCTGGTTAAGTTCTTTCAAGTGTTAACAAACTAGTGTATATGGCCCATTACCACCTTCCCAAGAGGAGTACCTCATTGGGTACTTCAAATCTTAACTAATGGCCCTTCAGGTATGAATCAACTACGGATATAGAGATGTATATATACATACACCTACCTACATATGTGTGTATATATACCTATATGTATGTGTGTTTATATATACATATGTGTACACATATATATACATACTGTATTCACTAAAGTGTTTTAAAACAATTTATAGATATTATAACAGCCATGTGCTAGCAGAGCCCAAGTACCCAGTCTGCAGAGAAGAGTATGAAACTGATGTAGACAGAAGCAGAAGGGAGAGACTGGGGGCTCTCAAAATAGTCACCTTGTTTTTTGGTGATTTCCCTTACACTGCCTTCAATTCTTTGTAAGACCTAGCTGTGCTTCCTACTTTGGGCTCGTCCAAGATACCCCAAAACCATTATATTAAATTTCTCTTTTTTTAAAAATTCATTTGAGTATATTCTGTCACTAGCTACCGAATAATCCTAGGCTAAGAGATTAATGATATTGTTACAGAGTCAATATAATTACAAACAAATATAAAAAAACTTGACATTTTAGTTAGCCTCCCAGCCTCATTACAGGGTAAAGTGTGATTCCCACTAGGCTTATTAAAATACTGAAAATAGCTCAAGGATAACACTAACCATGTTACAGGCACATAGGAACCTCCAGTTGGTTCATAACAGAGGTATGAATGCTCAAGTGTTTTTTTCTAAGGCTTTCTAAACACATGTTCATTTCAAAAGAGGATGCTTTTTAAACTCAACCAACCGTTGCTTGGTACCTGATATATGCAAAGAACTGATTTAATTACAGTCTGAACTTTTAAACACTGGCCAGTTTCGGACAGAAGCAGGCAAAGGGAAATGATCATTCAGACAAGGCTGGCGTAGGACCCAGGCTTGTGAAGCACACAGCAGAGGATCAAAGGATGAACAGAAGAGGACTCCAAATATGGCCAGGACAAAGGCAATTCCTGGAGCTGTTCCTAAATAACAGTGCTGCCAAATCCTTGTTCAGGAGGGAATGGAGTAAATCTGTTTCCATATTTAAGTTAACTCTTTAGTAACATATATATGGTTCATTACATAATGTGAATTCTTTCAATTTATATAAAAATTTCTGTTCAAAACATCTTCCACCCCAGCCCCAGTCATATAGTATCAAAATGGTTACTTGATCCAGATGTATCCTAACTAACAATTGCAGTTAGGAGTCTGTGGTCCTGAGTGGGTGAATTAGCAACTCTCATTACGGAATTCTTCTCATTAAGGCCTCCTGTCTAGGTGTCCTGTGCTTCACAAAAGCACCCATTATAGTCCCTTGTGTAGTACAGATGTCCAAATGTTTGCTTTGCTTTCTTTGTTAACTTTAAAACTCTTCCATAATTTCATTCTCTATTCTCCAAAGGTCCTTGTTCATGTGAGAACTCATCAGCACAGACTCCCTCTTGCTTTCCAGTGGGACCCGTTGGGGGCTATAGTACCCTTTCCTGCCAGCAGGTCAATGCTACCTGGCCTACCGCACTAGTGTTGTCTAGATTAGTAGTGCAGAGAGCAAGGGCCATGATTCTCCTTTCTTCTCCTGAAGGCTTTGGCTTTCTTACACACAGTGATCTAACTCTAGTCATCACCCACCTCTGCTTGGAAGAGGTCTTGGGAGAATTCCTTTCACCCCACCCCCAGGACCAGGGGATCTATTTGCCATTTATTTGTATAACTAAGAAGACATTCAAATAACTCTCCACTTTACAAAGGCCTACTTTAAAGTAACTGCAGCTGTAAAGTAACTCCAGAAAGTACTTCATTTACTCACTCAAGTATTCCTGGAGTCCCTCCCGCGCTAGTGTGCATTTTAAATGTTTACTTCCCACCCTCTCACCCACTCAGCTCACCTAGTCTCTAAAAGGCACAATTTGCATATTCACTTTCCCTTTGAATTTGACATCACCACGTATTTTCTGCCAATACACTTGATTTTCCTTCCTTTGTGCTCAGTAAATTACGCTTCAAAAGAAAATCAATCAAATGCAGTGGTTAAGAGAGCAGACTTTGTCCCCCCACTTCCTGGGTTTGTCCCATCTCTGGCACTTATTAGCTGTGTGACTTGGGTAATTATGTCACCTCTGGTTCCCTCTGTTTCCTCATTTATGAGATGGGAAAAGTGAGGTAGCTCCAACTGACCCCCTAGAGCTGTTATGAGGATTGAAGAAGTTAATGTAGGTAAAGCACTTAGAAAGAGTTCCTATCATATTAAGCAAGTCCTACATAAGTGTCAGCTATTTTTATGTAAACTCCCGCTGTTAAAATGTTTCACTTATTCAGTGGTCCCAGACTTGTCAGTACAGCCTTGACCTTCCCCACTGGCCTAAGTCTGTGAGGCTCAATATCATCAGACCCAACATGCTCATTAATAACAAATATCTTGTAGTCTCACAATTACCATCTTGAAATAAAATCCATAGATAATAAAGCCTACCTATGTATTATTACATAATTTGAAAATAATTAATATAATGTCCTAACTGTAATAAGTAGGCAATATTAAAAATTACAATAAAAGAATATGTATTTCACAACATGAACTCTTGGGCAGACTACAATAGCACCATCACATTAAAATTTGGGAGGCTTGGATGAAAAGACATGATAAAGTAATTAAGTGCTCATACTTAGGGGCAGCCCTGTGAAGGCAACAGCCAAAATGCAGCCATGTTGTTTTGGCAACTCAAATACCATGCATGGCAATGCTGCTAGTGACTGGTATTCTGAAATGGAAACTTCCAAACAAAACAGAGCTCCATCTTCCCTCAATTTACTCAGTAGCTCTATTGCTAGAAAATTCAGTGTATAGTAAAAACATATAAACAGTTACTTTGTGATTTTATGTAAAACAGAATTGAGTTCAGTCTCACATAATTATAAACAATTTTTCACCTACCTGAATTTGAGGGTAACAGTCAAAAACAGTACAATATGTGAGACAATTCTTCACTAAGTCCATTAACTACCCCCCACCACCCTCCTCAGTCATTTGGCAACTAAAACAACACAACAAATTTCCAAAACAGCTTTTGGGAACAATACTATCTCATTAAGAATCACTGGTTTAATGAGTGTGGAGGTGGAGGGAGGGAAGATATTTGTTGGTGCACAGAAGGGACACAGCTTTGCTCCTAAGATCCAAGAGCATTAGTCCAACAATGGAAAAAGGTCTAGTGGCAGAACTATCCTAACAGTGGGACAGTCAAAATATCCTTCAGTAAGTATGTATTATATTTATAATTAAAATATTAGGAAATAAAGGAGAATTCTCAAAATCAAGTATGAATCAGCAAAACCCAGATACTGGGAAAACTCCTAGAAATACAAAAGTATCTTTACTTAGCAAATTGTAAGTGAGAGAGACAGGAGAGAGAGAAAAGAGATTTTAGATTAAAAGAGACTTAAATGAGATATTAATCAGTTGCAATTTGTGGCTTTTATGACATAATTTAAAATATGAACAATGACTAGATATTTGATGAGATTAAAGAATTATTGTTAATTTGGTTGGTGTGATATCAGAACTATGGTTATTTTTTAAGTAAGTCCATATTTTCTAGAGATACAAATTAAAATATTTATACATTAAAAAATATGGGATTTGCTTGAAAATAATATGGGATTGGGGGAAGTAGGTAGGAACATAGCTGAAACAAGATTGGCCATGAGTTCCATTTTATTTCTGGATATGTTTTATATATTTCATAATTTTAAAATATAAATAAAATTGTAAAGATATGGTTGTAGAGAAAGGAAGAACTAAGAAGGATCACAGTCTCGTAACATTCTAATTAATGCCATATTATAGGGGGGAAAATGTTTAAAATATAGAAAGGGAAAAAGAATCACAATTCCCTCACAGGGTCAGTCTTATTGTGATTTAGAGAATTTAACAATAATCCTTTTGTTTGTTATTTTCATCCACTGTTTCTTTTCCACTTTATAATGCTTTCAAAAATTTTTTTACAAACCTCAGTAGAGTTTCAGGGTCAGAAAAAGAGAAAAGGGTAGAGTAAAACTGTGTTCTATTCCATGGAGACACACTGGTATAAAGCAAAGCCTTGGATGGAAGCACCAGTCTCAGGAGACAGCAGGGATAGTGGGCATCAGAGGTCTAAGGAAGGAAGAAATGGACAGGGAATTGGCCTGGGGCCAACACACGTCTCCAAGAAGGTTTCAACTTACCAAAGTCCCTTGTCCTCAAAGATTTCTGAGCTCCAATTCCTTAAAATTGCTGTCTTTCCTCCTACCCAAGCCTTTACTTGCTCCTCCCAATGGACGAACAAACCAATGATTTGCAAAGAGTCCCCTTTCTCGGTTCTTAGTAGATAGAATGGAATGGGAAAAAGGAATCCTTGATCTTGCTGAGGTAATTGTCTCCTAGAAGAATATCATAATGTCTGTGATTTATTTTAAAATACATGAGCATAGAACTTGTGATGTATATGTATGTTAGTTTTAATCTATACCTAATTATTAACTTATATTTGATGGGCCCTCATCAGGCTCACTTCATGAGTGTTGGTTAGTATTTGAATAATGCTAATCAGAAGAAGCCCATATTCCAGAGGCTGCTACCAGAGGTAGCATTTTTAACTATTTTAATCTCCCATCAGCACTGAGCATTTATTAATTAGTATAAAAGATACAGAAATGACTTTACACTGGTAAAGTAAGAGGTATTCGAGACATATAGATTAGCTAGAAATATCATATGAGTACCTTGGCAATTACATTTGTGTAAATCTGGTCACCTACCAGCTTACCCTCTTGGAATGACATTCTTGGCCTAGGGCTCTCTTATGTCCTAGGTTTTGCCATTAACAGAGCATCTGTCACCCGATTCCTAGGTTATCTGAATCCTGACTACAGAATATTGTCTTCCTCCAGTGTATATTTCATGCATGGTTTCAGGGGTGCCTAAGAGTTAGACTTCGCTGAGACTGCAAGAAGTTGCATAACCACATTTGTGCCACTTGCTTTTTGATGTTTATGTATGTGAAGAATCCAGTGTGAGACTTGCTTATCCTTTAACTCACCTACTGCATATGGAGGGGGAGTTGAGGGAGACTCATAGCCCTTACCTACATCAAAATAATAATAGCTCTCCCTTCTACCAATAAAAACCTATTCATTGTGCACTGCCAACTTGGCTTAGATCATTTTGCAACAGATGTGTCCCTGACATTTTCAATTAGATATAAAAGGCTTTTTTCCTACAGAATCCTCAAGTTTCTCAAGTATTTTAACATGCAGGCGGTTACATACATACATACAGGGGTCTGCAAGCTACTGCTTAGGGTCAAATATGGTGGCCTGCCACCTGTTTTTGTACAGCCAATGAGCTAAAAATAGTTTTTACAATTTTAAACAGTTGAAAAATTAAAATAATATTTTGTGACAGGTGAAAATTATATGAAATTTCAATTGGAGCATCCCTAAATAAATTGAAACGAAATAAATATACTGGAATACAGCCATATCCATTTGTTTATGTATTCCTATGACTCCTTTTATATTGCAACATGAGTAGTTGTGACAGAGACAATATGACATGCAAAGCCTAAAATACTATCTGGTCCTTTACAGAAAAAGTTTGTCAACCTCTGGTGTATATCATAGTTGTTTTTAGATATATGAGAAACAAATCACACAATATTATGAAGAACTAATTTCCAAGTTCCAAATAGCTAACTTAAGAATTATTGGAGGAAATATAAGCCATCTGTGAGTTGGGAACAGACTTTAAGAGGGTTTTAGTACTCATTTTTAAAGTAAGATAAATGCTTGATAATCACTTGTGCATAAAAGTTAATAACCTTCACCAGCCCTTGGACTGGTGCCAGGGCACAGCACCTGACCACATGTTATAAACAAGGAATAGGAATGCCTTGCCATTATACTTCATATAGGCAAAAGGAAAAAATATCTCAAATAAAGTTGTCAATACCATGATGCCTCAATTTGCAATCTACTCCTATCTTTTTCTCTCACCTTATTAATCCTACAGATACATAAAAAGGTTTTTATGTAGCCTATGTGTATATTTCATGGTTTTTAATAGCCTACAAAGTCAAATACATTAAGAGGAGATTTATAGCAATGCTGGGCTAACAGCAATGAACCAATGGAAAGTTTCTGATAAATTTTTTGAGGCAAGAGCAGCCAATTAAAGTGTGCATGCTGCTGCCCCATGTCTAAATCATTCTGGAACAATTTGCCAATGAATAAGCCAAGAACTGCTATGAGCAGTTATTTTAAAACAAAAGAGGCAGATACATTTTAATATACTAATCTACAGATTTCTCTGGATGCTGCATCTTTCCTGTTTAACCTCAGTAAGAGTGTCTCCAAGCTAGACACAAACAACTTGTCAAAACAGTAGGTAAAGAAGAAAGTTCCGGCTCATTAGAACTGAGCTCATCACTATCTCACCTCTAGAAAAATGTAAAGTCAAGCAGGGCAATTGAGGCCCACATGAAATAAATCCAGATTTTTAAAAGCCATCTCTTCTAATTTTCATTGGCAAAGGCCAGCCATGCAGAGCATTTTTGACCCATTTATTTACCAAAAAAAGTTGTTAAAAGTGTATATATTCCCACATGAAGACATCTATTGATTTTGAAGATTCAGTAACCTATGTTTAAGAGACATTCCCAACCAACCAAGGAGAAATTCAGCAGATTAATATTAACATATGAAAAAATCGGTAGATAAACTCAGAATGGATAAAAAAATCAAATCTGTTTGCTGGTCTGATTTTTAAAAGCATGCTTAAGAAACTGTGAGGGAACTTGGCCAAAGTTTTCCTTTAACTTTTCAAGTGTCTAGCACAGGGCTATGCTACATGCCTCATAAAAACTGAATGTTGAATGTAACATTGAATAATATCATAGATTCCACTAGGGGTGTGGCAGGAACATTGGTGTGAGTTCAAAGCCATCAGTGAATGACTCATCCTTTTTTTTCTTGAGGGGACTATTTTTAGCAGTCTACTCAGCTCTATTCTTGTTGCTTACTCAGGATGAGCATCAGGAGGCCATGCTGCCCTTACCTGGGACCCTAGCGGTAGCCAGCAGCTCTCTCAATCACCCTTGGGTAAAAGTCCCGGTGCAAGTCACTCTACACGGAGACTCTGCATGGGTCTGCATTTTTATAACCATCCACCCTCTAACTCTTAAGACCTGTCTAGAATTCTGCTCTTGTTTTGCCTGATGTTCCTTTTGGCTCCTATGATAGGAAAAAGAAAAACACTGATTAAGAATGTAGCTCTGAGATCCAGAATGATGGGTCCAAACCTTGGCCCCCTGCCTTAGCAGTTATGTGACCTGGGCTAGTTATTACCTGTTTTTTAATCTGAAAATGGAGAAAACTATAGTCATCTGCATCATGGGGCTGCCATGAGGATAAATCAGTAGTTCTCAATCCAACACCCTGTCTCTATTACAAATATTTATTCACTTCCTCTTAAACATCTTGAAATGAAAGTCAGATACTGCTACCTACCAAGAAACTTTTTTAAAAAATGTAATATCTTAACTGTAATATAAAGAAATGAAAGAAAGGTAATTTATAATAAAGTAGTATATGTTTCAATAAGAAAATGCTTAGACATGATTATTGTAGGAGATATAATAAATTGCCCCATTCTGACACAGATAAATGGTATTACCATTAATGCAGCAGCTACAACCACCACAAACCATGAGGTGCAGACAGGGGCATAGTATCTGAAATACCGAAAAACTCTTGACAAGGTTCCAAAGAAAATGAAGTACAATCTTCCCTCAATTTATGTGATGGATGTGCTCTTGGAAATGTCACTATCTTCAAACCATTCAAAAATTATTTTCTGTTTATATGCAAAACAAAATTAGATTCTAGGTTTGAAAAATTATAAAAACTGGATTTTACCCATAGTAATAGCCACAGGACATTAGAGATGTATATGTGAGCCAGTTCTTCATTATGTGGGACTGTCCTTCACCCTGCAGGAAGTCTAGCATCCCTGGCCCTCACCCACTAAATGGCATTGGCACTCCCAAATCACTGTGACAAAAACACCCCCGAAAATTTCCACAATGCCTCCAGGAGGCAATAACATCCCCATTGAGAACCACTGAATTAAATGACAGAAGAAACACACTAAACAGTGTTCACCACATAGTCAATGCTCAAGTTATAACAGTTTTTGCTAACTCTTTCCACTTGCATACTGTGTCTTCCACTATGCTCAACAACCTGCCCTTACAGCATATTCTCATACCCTATTGTGCACCGGCAAAATAGAAACTGTTCTATGTGGAGCTGTGCCCTACATTAGAGCAGAACATGAGGGTCAGTATACACACCTTGGACTACATGTCTTAAAAAGCCACTGTTTCTCCCACCATTAGTAAATAGGAAAACGACGAGCAAGTTCTCTTCCATCATCCATCACAAAACAGGAATAGAGGTTAAAAAGGTATGAAACTCAGATAACTACAGCCCAGAGAGACTCCCTGATGAGTCATGTTTCCCACTTTAAAAGTCCTAACAGGCACTGATCATGGAGAATCATTCTCCAAGGAACGCAAGGAATGAGTATATAACATGATAGATTTGACCTGGGATTTTAAGAGCTTTGGAGTTGTGATTTTGTCCTCTGTCTTCTCATGTCTTTTCACATGTGTTCAGCAAGTATCAAATAAAGCAAGTAAATTAGTTAACCCAAGGTAGAAGGCTAGTGTGACTGATTTCTAGAGACTTTTGAGGCATGCTATAGGCAGGAAAGTGGATGCTGGGGCAAAGAAGTGCTTGATAGTCTACAGAAGAGGGGGAAAGCAGAAGCCAACCGGGATTCCACAACTAAGGCCAAGCACCTGATGTTGCTTAAAGAAAAATGGGACTTCGGTAATATCATTCTCCCCATCTATCTATTCTCACTTCCTCAGTCACCTCATTCAATCCCAGGCTTTAAAGATATACACCTAAATCTCTGGCCCTGACCCATGCTCAGAACCTCAAACTTGTCTATCCAACTGCTGATACAATAATACAAATTGGTTGTCTAATGGAAATCTCAAAATTAACATATCCATCTTGTGGCTTGAGGTGTGATACCCTCAAGGGTAGACGTGATACCCTCAAGAAGCATAATAAATATTTGTTGGATAAATGAACAAACCAATGTTAGTAATAGCCAGAGAAATCAAGGTGCAGCCCAAGTGGCATTCAAAGAGTCTTTGAAAAAAGAGAGAAAGACCTCTGAGCCTGAGAAACTGGGAGCAGCTGATATCTCTGAGGAAGGCCTGACTCCAGGATGGGACACCCCGGCCAGGGTCCAGGTACTTGTAGGCCTAACTAGAGCTGAGGTACCTGAAACTGTTAAGTCTGAACCTGTGAAGAAACATCTGACCTTTACCTTAGCTTCAGGCTCATTCTTCAGATTCAGTGAAGAATGCGTCCAGAATATAAGATTATGAGTACATAGGCATGTCCTATGGTGCAGAACTCTCTTTCTGGAAGCAGCTTTCTAATCAGGCATATATCCTCATTGGGTGCTTCAGCTTTCATAAAAGGATGTTAACCTTATTCCCAGATCAGCCAGTAGCTATTGCACGTGGGTTGCTTTTATGCAGTAACACAAATATCTGCACTCTAGGTACTTGTCAAGAAACATAACTTCAGATTTTCTTCCACCCAACAGCTATCATATGATCATTTGTGAAAGTGACACAGGGAGTTTCCTGAAGGATTTTGCATCCATCCTTTTCTTCCTAGGCTCTGCTAAGCCTGATCACTGAAGAACCAGGCCACGTGATTGTTTTGTTTCATAGCAGCAGTTACTCACTTGCCCTTGGGCATTATATCTTTAACATTCATTTAAGAACATTATAAGGAAAGCTCTATGGCACTCCATATCTTATTAGCTGTGCAAATATTATTGATGAAGACTATTTCATGACAACCCATTCTGAAGTCTCTCTGGGCTTAGTTCCAAAAATATTCAGGCCTCCCCTGATCTACTGTCCTGTTTTATCTCACAGACAATATGAATCATGTATGATCATCTGATCATAGTTTCCTTTTGGAGTGGCTGTTGGAATGTTTAGGAACAAATTTTTCAACCACTTTACACAAATTTTGGTTACAAAATTTATTGCAAGTTAATTGGCCCTTATCTTAATTTTGTTCCTCTCTAATCTCTTCACTTATTTTTATAAATAGTAAATCTAAAACTTACCTCTGTGTGTGTATATACATACACATTACATTTTAAAATTATTTTATATGTATTACAATGATTTATATTTCATTTGTCCAAATGCTATTTTTATTAATAATAATTTTTTAATTATTTGTTAACTTATCAAGACCATATGTCAACTATAATAATTTATTTTTTTAGACCTGAGACCTACATCCTTTCATTCTCTAAATTCATAGGTAATGGTGTTTTAATTTCATAAACAACTGTGAATTTCATAAGTCTTAGGCTATAGAGTAGCTTGCTTTATTCACCAAATATTTATTGAACACCAACTCTGTGCCAGGCAGTGCTCTAGGCATTAATGTATACAAAACAAACAAGGTTACTACCTTGTAGCATATATTCTGGTGGAGAGGGGTTCAGGGGAAATTAACAATAAACAAAAAAACACAT
Source organism: Daubentonia madagascariensis (assembly GCA_023783475.1). Taxonomy (NCBI): domain Eukaryota; kingdom Metazoa; phylum Chordata; class Mammalia; order Primates; family Daubentoniidae; genus Daubentonia; species Daubentonia madagascariensis. The sequence goes on along the minus strand of JAKFHU010002080.1, from coordinate 25,000,909 downwards.
AAACAGGATAATTTCCAAACAGAAGCCAAACTTTTAAGGCAATACAGTGGGTTGGTGTGATGATGATTGGGGAGCACTTCCAACCAGGTTGTCAGGGAATTCCTGAAGATTTAGATGATAAGAAGAGAGTCATGTAAACATCTTTAAGAGAAGAGATCTCTAGACATAGCAAATAAGTGTGAAACCTCTAATGTGAGAAATAGCTTGAGGTATTGAAGGAAGCAAAGAAGTAATTAGCAAGAGGGAAAGTGGTTTAAGACAAATCAGGAGGGTGGCAGAGGCCCTATTAGACGGAGATAAGGGCTATGCAAAGAATTGAAACAGAGTGATATGGAAGAAGTTACTGTGTGGCTACTTTAAATTGGGTAATGGGAAAAGGACTTTCTAAGGAGTTTGCATCTAAACTGAGACTACAGAGAGGCTGCGCTGGTGCAAGTCCTGAAGAGTCAAGCAGGAAAAGGACAGAGAAGTGGCCACTGGATTTGACAAGGTAAGGTTGTTCATGATCTTGACAACCAAACTAGATTCGGTGGAGTGTTTGGGAAAGAAGCCTGATTAGAGTTAGAGAGAAATGAGGTATATGCCATGTTTAGGGATAAGAAGACTCAAGATAAAACATTTTGATTCTGCCCAATTTTGTCCAAAAATTAAGACAAAATCCAGTGAAAATCTCTCCAGAGTTTTCATGATCTTACCATAATTTTCCTAAAATTAATATGGAAGTACAAAGAACTAGAAATTTCTACAAATACTTTGAAGAACATATTGGGAGTTATTTTTGTCAATTATCAAAACTTATCATAAAACTGTAGTTAATAAGATCATTTGCTCTTGATGCAGAATTATACAAGTAAAATATTGAACCAATGAATCAACGTAGAGATCCAGGAAATAATATAAGACAGGGACGGCACTACAAAGCAGGGGAGAACTGATGAGCTACTCATTCAGAATGCTAAGACAAATGGGCAAAAGATATGAACAGCCAATTCAAAAAGAAGAAACACCAATGGCCAATGAACACATGAAAATGTGCTCTATCTTACCAGCTATCAGGGAAATCATAGTGAGATACCATTTCAAACTCATCAATTTGACAGTGTGGAAAATTCAAGTGTTGGCATGAATATGGAGAAATAGGAACCTCTCATTTACTGCTGGTAGGGATGGAAATTGGTATAATAGCCATCAACAGAGAATAAAGTAGACGGCATTTATTCAATGGAATATTCTATAGAATTGAAATGAATAAATATGTTAATACAAACAAATCTCAAGAACATAATGCTGACGAAAGATGTAAGTTGTAAAATGACATATATGGTATATTATTGATACAATATTTGAACACTTATAAAAACAATATTATTTATCAGTTGGATATATATTTGTGCAGTGGTATATAAAAACATGCATGGATATGATGAACACCAAATTCAGATTAATGGTAGATGGTTAATGGTTTATGGTTGGTGCTGGAAGATGAGTATTGCTGAAGGACTGCCCATCTGACTATACCTATTTTCTCAGTAAAACTAGAGGACAGACAGGTGGAGGCTGGGGAGGAAATCATCAGGATGGGAATATTAAGGAGAAGGTGAGGAACAGGTTATTGTAAGAGTGGGAAAGTGAATTTACAGAGAAAATTCACAAAGTTATGTGTTGAATTGATCTAAGCCAATTTGGCTAAATACAGATAGGTTGATTTTAGTATATTACAGTGGGCTCTAATAGTTAAAAGTGGAAAAGAGGTAACTACTCTTCTACAACCTTAATACCAGGTTTTGGTAAAAGAAAGAATCAGACAAATATTTTCCACACATAAAAAAACTATTAGTATATTAGCATGTATTCGTAAGCAGAACTTAAATAGGCCACATAGCCTGTTCTGTAAGCCCAGTGAAATCCCTCGGTTTCAAAAGAGAGATTGAAATGCCTCCAGTCACACTTTGCATGGAAGTTTCCCTTAAGACAAACGTGAGAACATTCCAGACACCTTACGGTCATTGTCAGTCAGCCAGAATCCTCCAAATATGTGACTGGACAACGGGACTGTTGAGAATCAAGCTTTCAACTTCATCCTAAAAGTAAAGGGTGATATCCTAGACTCATGCCAGGACAGGGAATGTTTCTAAAATATTTTTACCAATTTGCAAATTTTAACTATCACTAATCTCACTAGTGCCCATTTCCAGCATCCATTATCAATTAACAAGCCACTAATTTCACCAATGAATGCTAATCACTACCTGTCATTATGCTAATATTTAAAACTCTGGTGTTAATTGGAATTAAAGGTTGTTGGAAATTGTAGTAGCCATCTCTGGAGTGTGGCCTTTTTGACCAAACGCTGACCATCCCTGCCCCACTCCTGGAGTTTGTATTGATGACCAGGCAACTGACTAAACCTACAGTGTGGCTCAAATCCACACAGGCAAACATTCACACAAATACATGTGCACATGCCAAAATACTTCAAAATAAGATACAGACACTATATTACATAAAGTAAGATATAGACATTGTTGAATTCCTGTTTCGGACTTGTGTCATGAGCTTCACTCATTATTTTTCCTGACGGTTACTAGGCGTGGGGTTCTAGCTTGTGAACAGAGACTGGACTTAAATCACTTATTAGCTGTGAGACATTAAGAACTTCCTTAGCCTGCTTAAGATTTAGTTTCCTCATATTCAATATGATAATGGTACTCACCTAATGTGGTTAATATAGAAATTGAAGTAAGTCATCTAAAGTGCTTAGAATAGATCCTGACACTTTAATGAGTACTCGAAAATGTTTGTTATTATGGTTAAAGTGTTTGGCTAACATCTTTTGTCTGGCATCATTTTGAAAGATGCTGAACTGGTAACTCTATTTCATTATCTCTGTGTGCATCATATCATTTTTAGATTGTAAGCCCTTGCAGGGCAAATGTCTGTGTGTTTCATGTTCTGACACTCCTTTGAGTCCTACAAAAATGAGGCAATTCAGAAACTTCCTTTTAGGCAAATGCTTGCTAAGCAGACGAAATCTTGTACTAGCAGTTCTCTCTCTCTTTCTCTCTCTCTCTATCTCACTCTCTCCCCCCTTCTCTCTCTCTCCTTCCCCAACTGTGCTACAAACAGGTACCTCTTCCATGCCTCCTGCTCTGCCTCTAAACAATCCTTTTTTAAAAAAAAAAAAAGTGCTTTGGCCTAACTAGCTTATCAAAAAAATTCTCTCTCATCTTTTGCTGCTAGGCTACATAATGAGAAGTCTCACTCACTGTCTCTACTGCACTACCCAATGACTCTGTAATGGACTGCAAACTGACTTCCTTCCCACTATGCTACTTAAAGGGTCTCCCAAAGGTCACAGATTCCTCTCCATCACAGATCCAACAGAGTTTCCTCAGCACTCGTCTTCTTGCTTCTCTTTGCAGCTCTTGACCTGCTGCCCATTCACTCTCCCTTGCCGTGTGTCTAAGTGCCCAGGCAATGAGCACTGCAGGAATTCAGACCTCAGAGATCTTTCAATTGCATCATTTAAACTGGGTTTTAATGTCTATAAAATTCAAGTCACTGTGCTCTTAGAATGTGCAACACTTATCATGACCTCTTTAACCACATATAGAAGGGAATATGCATAACTTGCTGACACCAAACATATCTTATTGATTCTCTTAGGAGATGTGGCTAATTTTTTTGGAAAAAATCTGCATTTCAAAATACATGCTGACTGACACCTTTAAGATTAAAAAAAAGCTGCTTGTATGCTTTTCTAGTATTCAGCTTATAATTATTTTTACCAAGAAGAGACTAGTTCAGTTTATTCTGCATCCACTATATTTATTACCAAGGGCCTGGAAAGGGGCAAGGAGGTGAGACAGGGAAGAGCCCTGGGAGGAAGGCTGACCTGCTTTGTTTCCACAAAAGGATGGGGTTTCTCAAGTCCTCCCACACTAGGATTCAGCAAAAGTTCTCTGAGAAAATAATGAGGGTGGATGAGGATGTAGGGCCTCTGTCCCTGGGTTGCTATCGTTCACATCCTCGTTAAAACTGTCATCTTGTCGACTTACGATTGCCTCCCTCCATCCCTGCCGTAGTGCAGTCAGCTTTTGGTAGATTCCATCTGTTGCTTCTCCTCTCATTATGCCTGAGGAATCCCTTTTCGTTTAATCCTGCAGTCTTTAGCTGACAGCCAAAGTGAGATGGATCCAGAGGGTAAACTCAGGAAACAGAAGCCCACCTTAAATGACATTCCCATTGGTATTACCCCAGTGTGTGTTTTTGTGTACTATATTCCTCCTTCCTAAGATACGAATAATAATGCAGGGAAAACTCTTTGAGCCACAGAGAGTAAATATTGTGTTATCAAGAAAGACGCTTACTCAAAACACCCAGAAGTACAGAGAAGGATATTGAGTTTTTTCCAGAGGAGGTATAACCTATTCTCTCCAGATCACGGATTTGATACTCATGGCGCTGCCCACCTTCCTTTCCTAGGAGTGGTTCCTTCTAGAAGTGGTTCAGCTACTCCTGATTAATCACACATTTTGTCCCTGGGTTGCTATACCTCAAGAATCCCCTCAAGAATACTTCAAGATTCCCCTTTGCCTGTGTGGATTGGAAAGACAAATCAACCACCAACAATGTGAACAAAGAGAAACCTAGAACACTAAAGGACAGTAGTCCTTCTACCAAAGAAAAGACACAATTCCAGAGAAGGAAACTTTCCAGATTTCTGTGTAGCTATTTTACTCATGTCCAAGTAAGTAGATACAATGTGAAGGAAAAGAACAATGTAAACAGTGAACTTTGAATAGGACCCTGCATTTTCAATGGCTTCTCTTTTGTTCATTGTTGTTAATTGGCCCAATGAGTATTAGTTACTTTCTTAGCATCTGTTTTCCCTACAGATGAACCGTAATGAGGAGCAATAGAGAGAACACAGGCTTTGCAATTAAAGAGATCTTGGGTGGAAACTCTGCTTCAGTTTGATTAGTCGCATAGTTGGGTAATGCACTTACAATCTCGGAGCCTCAGCTTCCTCATCTGTCAAGTGGAAATAAAAATAGTACTTCCCTCATAGGGGAGCTGGGAAGATGTCATACTATGCATATAAAGCACCTAACTGAGAGTTTGGTATTTAGTAGGATCTCAAAAAGTTGTAACTATTTTGATTAACAAATGGAACCATTTCTTTGTGATCTTAACCGTTTCATTTTGGTAAACACTGCTCATTTATATCTACTGATTTCAGATGAAGGAAGACATCTACAAAGACATACTGCCCTTTCCACACTACTTTGTACATTTTAAATGCACCACTGAATTCTGCCAGAAAATAAAGGGGAAAGCTTGCCTCTTTAAGAATATATAATTATTGACAGTCAACCACCTTGAAAGGCGCTTCTGGATTAATTAACAGCGACCCATAATTAAACACAACAGTACTTAGAGAAAGACCTGATGGTCCTGGAAAACATTGTTTCAGGAATAATGAATGTTTATCGTTCTTGTTTGCTTTCTAAGTGGAAGTTATCAATATTAGTTACACAGATTTTTAACCATAAGTGGGGAAAATGGCCAGGTATGGTGGCTCACACCTATAATCCCAGCACTTTGGGAGACCTAGGCAGGAGGATTGCTTGAGCCTAGGAGTTCAAAACCAGCCTGGGCAACATAGCAAGCCCTACCTCCACCAAAAAAAAAAAAAAAAAAATGTAATAGCCAGGTGTGGTGGCACACACCTGTAGTCCTAGCTACTTGGAAGGCTGAAGTGGAAGAATCTCTTGAGCCCAGGAGTTCCAGGTTACAGTGAATTATAATCATGCCACTATACTCCAGCCTGGGCAACAGAGTGAGACCCTATCTCTAAAAAAAAGTGGGGGAGGGGTGAAATATATAAGGTACTGCCCCATCAAGAGAAACTTTTCAATATTTGTTATTTTTAAATTAATTAATTACTTTTATATTCATATCTATGACAGAGGATATCTAAGAACACAAATTAGTCTATACCACATTTTTCTTTAAGTAACCCATTTCATCAAGAAGGCTGAGTGGAAATTGTTTCATAATTTGAAATTGTTGCTTTATCTCCTAGAAAAAGAGCACTGATGTTTCACAACAGCGTTAGAAACTTAAGCATAACACAGGGCTATATAGCAAACCAAGAGAGAAGTGTTTTGTAACACCAACCAGCTTTTCAACTCCTATGAATATATGATAGAAATATTTATGTGTAAATATGTTTCTATTCTATGCATTTTTATATCATTTTTTCCAGATATAATTATCTAAAAATAGATTTACTTTCCACTTACTTCATTTCTCATTTTAAGATACACTGTTATAAGGAGGATTCTACACCAATTTGATAATATTCTTTAAATATTACCAAAATAATCTGTACTTAAAGATGAGAGCTAAAAATCCATTATCCTCTGTTACCACTGGATACCCCAAGAAAATAATGTTAGAGGAATTTTTAAGTATGAAGCCACAACAAAAAATAGGAAAAGAGACAACAACGGTAATAAAGTTTTAGAATTTCTGCAGCAGATATCTTCAATATTCTAAGTGAATGTTATTTCTGACCTAGAACTCTATATCCAGCCAAAGTATCAACCAAGTATGAGGGTAGGATGGAAACCATTTTCAAGCATGTAAGATCTCAAATTTGTCTACCATGAACTGTCAGTAATCTACTGGATCATGTACCTGCTAAAGCAAGAGATTGAGTTCAGAAAAAAGAAAGCACAGGGTCCAGAAATCACAGGATCAAACACAAGACAGAGGTGGAAAGGGATCCTCAGGATGACTGTGAAGTGAGATTCCCGGGTTACTGCTATGAACAATGACAGGAAATTAAACAATGCAGACTGGAAGGGCTTAGAAAGCCCACAAAAGATAGACTATCTGAAGTGTTTAACTATATGAAGAGGAAATTTACACATCCAGGGTAACATTTGGGGATAATTTACTATTTTGTATTTAGAAAACTAAGAAAATTTTTAAAAAAATAAATATGAGACAATTGCAAAAAGCATCATGGGGGATAGTGGTTAAGAGTGTAGGCTCTTCAACTCGACTCTTTAGGTTCAAATCCTGGCTTTGCCACAAATACCTTATTCTCCTCAAGTGTAAAACAGAGATAGTACCTATCTCATGTTACATTGAGACATATATGGATAATCTATGGAAATCTCTAAAGACAATGTTTATCCATACACTACTATGCTTAATACATAGTACTAATTGCAGTATGTTCCATGGCTCAGCTATACATAGCGCGTATACAGTAAAAATAATATAAGACGGAATATTCAATAAACTGAAAATACAATAATACTGAGGCAGAAGGACGGAGGAATGATATGGGTACACATTCATGGTTAGTGGAAAGAGTGTGCATGGAAGGAAAGATATTCTCAATATCCATTATTTGATAATAGCTAAAAGTGAAAACTCCAAAATAGTAATAGAAGCATACTATTTAGAAGAACAAATGAGAATACTAGAAGAATTAGCCTAAGGAACTAAAAATGTTTGCCCTTTGAAAGAAGGTATGGGTACAAAGCAGGCACAGTCATTTTTCACAAACCTTATGGAAGAAAATATTTGACTCCTTCAACTCTGTGCATGAATACAGATTTAAAAACTAAAATCACACTTAAATCAAAAAAGCCATCTGTATGTAATGCCAGATAGAAAGCGATTTACAAAGCAGTACATAAAAGAGAATGGAGACAGCTTTGCTACCTGTGGAGACTAACACATATTGAATAACCATATAGTTCCAGGGATAGCAATTAAATTTTTTCAATGAATATTTCTTGTGCATGTCATTTTGGAAAACATCTGACCCTAACTGTCAGCCTTCTTCTGCATTTGGCAGGACTTCCCCTGGCTCTCTGCGTCACTGTAACAGGTGAATAACTAAGAAAAAAGTATGTCTGTGGACACTTGTTTATAAAGGCATTCAGGGTCCTGGAGCTAGGCTGACAGATGTTCCTCCAGAAGGTTAATGAGATAAAGGTTCCTCCAGCTGGCCCTTAAGCAGAGATTACACCTGAGGGGAAGATAAGAAGATTATTCCAGAAACAGACACTGCTACATGTTCTTCATAAATTAGCACCCTCATAAAGGCAGATCAAGAAGGTTATTCTCAATCAGCTGGCATCAATATTTAATTATTTTTCATATTTCTGTCATTTTATTTTTTTATATGAGACTTGAGGTTGTTCTGTGATTGTCGTCAGAATTACCAATGCACAAAGGCCAGAATGTATTTGGAAAGTAGAAGGGCTATTTTTGTCTTTTGGATTTTTCTCCAAGTTCAGGGAACCAAAGGTAAGTTATTTAAATGTTTATTTTTAAATTCCTTATCTATAAAATCTACTTGTAGAAGTGAACATTCAGAATCAACAAGGTCACAACTTTATCTCAGGGGGCTGGTATATGGTAGGCCCTGAATAAATACTGATTGGTTGATTAAATGAATGATTGATTGATTATCAGAAATGCTTTTCACCTGATTTAATATTTACTACATAATCTTAAGTGTAGTATATGTTAACAAAATAGGAGAAATGAATGTATCCTATTTGCTGTTATAAAACATTAAATACAATTCATATTATTAATGTCAACAACCTTAGTAGGTCCATGAAACCAATTCCATTTATCCACCTAAACTTGACAAATAAAATCTAAAAATAATGCTTTAAGTCATTTATGATCAGACAAAAAATTGTATTTCTTACATTCTCACAATGAACCATGAGTTGCTTTCCCTTAGAAAATAAGAAATGTACTTCATCTTTGGGGTTCATGATGACAACCAATGTAGAAACTTGGTTATTTTTCAAGTTTTATGCATAAAAGAACTAGACAGTGTATGTTCTTATGGCAAATCAACTGAATCTGAAATTAAAGCAAGGCACAAAACAGGTATCTTTAAGAAAAATAATATATTTTATTTTTTTAAAAACCTGTTGAATAAAGTTCGACTTTTTATTTAAGGATAAGCCTAATCATTATAACATACTCAATCTTTTTAAGACATTTGAAATCAATAACGTTCAGTTCTTCTTTAAGGATGACATAATTTCAGACAATGAATACTTTAATAGAAGTATTGGTTTGAAATGTCCATGAAAAAGTAAAACAAATAGTTATTGCATGTGTAAGTCACAAAATAACTGTGATTCCATCAGTTATTTGATATGTAACTTCTCAGTGGTTGCACTTGGAGGGAGAAAAAAGTTTCTGGAAAAAGTCATATTAAAGTTTTCTTCATGTTTTGTTACCTATTAATGATATAGCGGATGAAGTAAAAGTTTACTTACCCTTTCTTTCAACTATCAATTATATATAAATGTTTATATTTATAAAAACATTTAATTAGAAACAAATGATGGCATTCCAGTATATTCTGAGCCTAATCTCATGAAGCAAACCAATATGTCTATTTCACAAAGTTGACCAGACAATTCAGCTTTGTTTTTTTGTTTAATTATGTTAACTAATTTAACTATTTTTTCTATTTTCATATATTACATTTCAGCCATTACACACAATTATGAATAGCATAATTATATGTAGCAAGTTAAATGAAATAATCTCATCAAAAAAACTACAGTTTGTTTAGCCTACTTCTATGAAATGATGTGCTATAATTGCATTTTAAAAATCCAAATATGCTACTTTTTGGGGGCTTTTTATTTCATAAGAATCTCATATATGTGAATATGTGTTAATCTTCAGTTAGTGAGGACTACATTAATTAGAGTTTAGGTACCTCAGCCAAACTGGTTTCTTACCTATGACTAATTAACCATCATGAGTTTATTTACATAGAAAATGGTTTAAGGAGAGAAAAGAAGGATTCAGTTCAATACAACTAGCCATTAAGCATAACTATTTGGTAGTTAGCTCAATTTAGTTTCTTTTTTAAAAATTTATAAATCTGAAAAATCAAAGAGATTAAAAAATTTCCAGTAATACTTCCATCCAAACACAACCTGTGCTAGCACCTTCAGATATTTCTTCAGTCTTTTTTCTAGGTATACTTATTTTTACATGATTGCAGTTCTACCACACATACAATTTTATATCAGGCTTTTAGTACTTCTAACACAGCATATGAATGTTCTACATTGCTATCCAATTTTGACAAGCATCATTTTATTGGCTGCATAATGTTTCATTCAGTAGATGTATCAAGATTTGCTTTACCTAAATATTCAACAAAAGAGAACTAATTGTTTCTAATTATTTTGTTATTGCAAATAACATTGCAATGAATAGCTTTGTGCATAAGTCTCAGTATTTAAGACTCAGAATAAATTCACTAGAGTAAAATTATTGGATCAAAGCATTATAAACAGTTTTATGGTATTTGGTTCATGCTGTCAAATTGCTTCTCAAAAGTTTTCCTACGCCCTTAGGTGATTTTTCTCAATTTGATTCAAGAGAGTACTTTCCATGTACTTAATACAGTGCTAGATATAGAATATAAAGACATTCAAAGAAATGCCAATATTTCAAAAGATTTACTTTAAGCTTTGCAGATTCTGAATGTAGTTTTTTCATAGACACATAAACATGAAATGGCTTTGATTTCAAAACGTTCATTAAATAAAATTGTTTTAGCACAACAAAAACTAGTTCAAGAGTTTCAAAGAACATTTACTTCATCAAGGCACCAAAACTCCTTTCTTTGGGATTTGTAATGGGAATACCAGTTGCATCTGAGATGCACAACATGGCTTTATGCTCTTACTTTCCAATTCACATAAATAATTTTATTTAATGCTTGTGACATTCAATGTGTAAAAAAAAGAAAAAAGAGAAAATCTAACCTTGGCAAGTCCTCAAATGGAAATAGTGCTTATCTTAGTATGTGCCTTTTGGTTATCCTAAACAAAACCTTTTACTAAGTTATTATTAGTTCGCCAAGGTAGGATAATTATTTTAGTAACTGTGAAATGTCAGGAAATTTACATCTGAAGACACTCTGCTTCTTGCTAATCTTTTACTACTGGAGTATGCTCTCATTTCATAAAATTACCCAGGAAGGTATTTTCCTTCACTGTGGCTCCATTAACAGAGAACGTGTCTTCATTTGTATACCTGCAATAGCTGCCCAATGGCAGTCACATTAACTTTGCAGTTCCTATGCTTTGTTCATCTGTGCTAGTCTCAAAATAGTATAATTCAAAAGGTTCAAGGCAGATTATTTTGTTCAATTATATCTGAGAAGATGTCTCTAAAATCGAAGCTGTGTAAATTGAAAATACTTTGCGTCCAAATGAACAAACTGTGCAGCACACCTGAAACCATTTATTAGATTATATACTTGCTTTAAAAATAAAAGCAACTGCTGCCTTGTGGCCCCTTTGTGCTTGTATCTCTGATCATGCTAAAGGACTATTGCATGTGGGAGCTAATTAAACAGGGCTGACATGACCTACGGCTTTTTTGGCCTTTTCTGTCAACCATGAGAGTGCGACCACCTTGAACATTAACTGTATTTGCATGCTAATAATCTCAGGAAATTCAGATCCTATATGCCTTTGGTGCCACAAACATTTTCATAGATTTTATGCTATCTTAAAATAATCCATCTGAGGCAACAAAGTTTTGTTTTTCATAATAATCTCTAGGTTTATCTTATAATTCAGTATATATGTTGTCACAACCACAAAAAATGTCCTGACCTCATCACTATGTTGTGAAATATCAGGGGTGACTGAGGTCTCCATCCACACCACTCCTTCTTGCTTAAGGGTAGGAAAGACACTTCCGCAGTTGTGGGGAGGGAAATTGTGCCAACTCTAAGAATAACACAAAACAGTTTGTTGAAAGGAAGGAAAGCCTCTTACCAAAATGTGAGTTTTAACTTCCCAAAGTGGACAATTTTCAGAAACCACTGGGCCTGAGCTCACTGTCTGAGATATTTTCATCAAAGGACAGAATTTCAGCCTCACAAAACAAAAGCACCAAGCAGATGAAACCATTTTAATAAGGGAGGAGGGTGCACTCTTTGCTCTGGATCCAAGGCACCCCGCGTGCCCAAGCTTATCTTAGAATGAGTTTATGAGGTAACTGGCATAGCCCTGGTAATGAGAATTCATATATGGAAATGCCGCTGCCAAGCACTGAACTACAGCATGCACTGCTGTAATTATTTATTGAGAATGTTCTCCCCCTGCTGCCTCTCTCTGCTGGCCGTAGTGAATGTTGGAAGACTATGAAAAAGCTACAGAACAGTGATGCTGCTTCTAAGCATAAGGTTGTAATCAGCAGATAAACATTTTCCCATTTACATTCAGTCGTTCTTGAGGAAGCAGTGTCTTTCTGTGTGCCTTCGTAAAGTCATCTTCATACATCCCAACTTCCTGTTCTTCATTCAGGCATCACGCATCTCTTCACCACAGCCGGCGTCTATTTTCATAATTGCCCCCAGGAGAAAAGTTAAGGGAAACTAAACCAAAAGGAATTTTGTGGAGAAAAGTCAGGACTTCGAAATTAATGAAAAGTTTCTGCTTCAGAAATACTTTAACTCTGGGGTCCCCAACCCCCGGGCCTACCCGTTAGGGAGTGGGCCGCACAGCTCCGCCGCAATCTCGCCCTGGTCCGTAGAAAAATTGTCTTCCAGGAAACTTGGGGCAGGGGGTGTGCAGCAGGAGCTGAGCGAGCGCAGCCTCACGTGCTCCCATGGCTCGCATCACCGCCTGAGCCCCGCCGCCCCCGACCCCGACCCCGACTCCGGCCCAGTCTGTGGAAAAATTGTCTTCCATGAAACAGGTTCCTGGTGCCAAAAAGGTTGGGGACTGCTGCTAACTCCATACAGACAATGACACGTGTAGGGCTAATTTGTCTGTCTGAAAGTCACTTTGGCATTTATAAACAAACAGAAGTTTCATTTCATTAAGCTGAACTATGAAACACAATGACACTATTATTAATTCATTGTACTCAGATCAGTTCAGACCTGATCAAAACACTTTGCAGATGGTAATCATGTCAATAATCATTTAGCTTAATATATTTTTTTAATAAAAGCTCAAGCTAATTTGTGCTCATTTGTGGTTGGGAGCCTAAAGCAGAGAGTGCTAAGAAATATTCCTAAAATCATTTGAGGTGGGAGGGTTAGAACCAAAGCTGGGATGTGAGCTGTATCCATTTTTATCTTACATCTAGTTAATCTGATAATCAGTCCAATATAATATGATGAGTGGAATTAATATGGCTTTTACTGTTAATTCAAAAGCTAACTTTCTTCTGCTAGCACCACCACATGATTGCTGGTTCTGGGCCATTTCTAACATCTATTTTCATGATTGATCTCAGAATAGCTGGTCATATCCTTCAGCTCTACCCTAGAAATGGAAGCAGCTATCTTAGGACTTCTATTATTCAGTAAGAAAGACGTGTGATGTTTTGAACTCCTCAAAGAACTGGAGTTTATTCATGGTGTCATTTTAAATGACCACTACTACAGTCTAAATTTAGTAGTAAGTGACTTAATCAAGACTGTATTATGTATCTAAAGGCAGTATCTTGCTAATGGGTGTTATTAGACACAATGGGAAAGCCTCTTTTACCTCCTACCCGATCAAAACACTGAAATTTCACCTCCTGGTTTGTAGTAGTTTCAGCCTCTGGAGGTAACAAATTCTGAAACACCCCTTGTTACTCTCTCTGCCTTCCTTCTCTTGAATCTGATGTTATTCTCATCGAAACATCCCAGTCCCCCAGCCTCTCCCAGGTTCTCCAACTCCTCAGCCTGTCCAGGCCTCAGTGTGCTGCACATTATGCTAGGTCCTGTAGCCAGCTGCTTACCAGCTCTCAACAGTCTTCTTGGTAATATAACAGAAACCTTTACTGCTTGGCGTCTGTCCCATCTGCTTTTTTAATCCCACTCTGGGAAAATTTAGCTTTCACTTTTTCTGTTCTCATTCCTGAGCTGCCAAGCGTTATTAGAGAAACCCAAATAAACAGAGTGCTTTCATGAAACAAATCCATGCACTGTGACCTTACCTGGGCCCTACAAGCTATTCCACGGTCATATTCATCCTGATTTCCCGACTTAGTCCCCAGCCGGATTTCCAAACCTTCCCTCTCACCTTGAGCCTACAGCCTCATTCCCCTCATTCACCGAAGCAAATGGCTCTAGGGCTTGCACAGAACATCATTCTGCACAGAACAGTTCTGTCACTTACTATGTGACTTTGGCAAATTGCTCAGTCTTAAACATTACTCCCTCTTATGGTTTCCTTGTCTGTAAAATAAAAATAATGATAGCAGTGTCTGCCTCAAAGAGTAAAGCTTTTGGTGAGGTAGCTCCTACAAAAATGCTCAATAAATGCTAACTCCTAAGATGGCTATGACAACTTCCATTGTTACAATTATCACCTCCTCCTACTTACTGAGAAAATTGAAATCATTTGACCTCATTTGACATCTCTTGTTTCCACTTCAAAGTTTTCTCTGAATTTATCTAAACTCTTCTCATTCTCTTTTGTTTCAGAGAATAAAACAATTTCGTGCCTTTATTAATGTTATTTCTACCTACCTATGACTTTAACTCCATTTACAACCAATTCCCCTTAAGACCTTCCCAAAATGAGAAGACACCCTATGGATTGGAGGAAAATATTTGCAAACCATATATCTCATAAGGGGATAATATCCAAAATATAAAAAGAACTCACATAACTCAGTAGCAAAAAGTAGCAAAATAAATAAATAAATAAAACCCACAGACCAATTTGAAAATGGGCAAGGGACTTAAGTAGACATTTTTCAAAAAAAGACATAAAAATGGCCAATAGGTATGAAAAGGTGCTGTAATCATCAGGGAAATGCAAATCAAAACCACAATGAACTATCACCTCACACCTGTTAGGATGGCAATTATCAAAAAGACAAGAGCTAAGTGTTGGCAAAGGTGTGGAGAAAAGGGAACCCCTTGCACGCTGTTGGTGGGAATGTAAATAGGTACAGCCATTATGGAGAACAGTATGGAGGTTCCTCAAAAAATTAAAAATAGAATTACAAATCCCACAATCCCTATCCAGTAATTCCTCTGCTGGATATATACACAAAGGAAATGAAATCAGCACCTCATGGAGATATCTGTGTTTCCATGTTTATTACAGCATTGTTCACAATAGCCAGGATATGAAAACAACCCAGTATCCATCAACTGCTTTTATATTTCATCATTAAGCGAGATGCTTATTTTATCTTTTTTTTGCTTGTATGTTTTGTTCTTATAAATGCTCTTTACCAAGTAAAGTTCCTTTCTAATTCTAATTTACTAAGAGGTTTTAATTATGAATATAGAAATTTATTGTTTCTTCTATATCTGTCAAGATTGCCAAATTTTTTTTCCTTTAGTTCACTAATGTGATAAATTGCCTTAATCAATTTTCAAATATTAAACCAACCTTACATTCCTGAGATAAATCCAGCTTGGTCATACATTGCTTACATATTGCTGGATTCTATGTGCTAATATTTTATTTCTAATTGTTATACTCATATTTATAAGTGAACTTGGACCATAATTTTTTTCCTCATACTTCTTTTGTCAGGTTCTGTAAGAGTCTGTATTAAAATGGAATTATCTTTTTCTTGAATGTTTGGTAGAACCCATTGTTAAAGCCAGAGAAAGATATTTGTGAAAAGATATTTGAGCTCTCAATCTTTTTTTAAGTTATAATAATAACTATCCTATCTCTTGAGTTAGTTATTTGCATATTTGTAGAAATTTATTCATTTTATATGAAATTTACTGACAAAACACTGTTCATAATATCTTCTTGTTATCTTTTTTATGTTTATGTTTATAAAAAGTTTGTAAAAAGCATAATGGCCCAATTCTGATATTGCTTAATTTTGTCTTCTTTACTTGATCAGTCTCACCTGTCTATCTGTTTGTTTTTGCTATTAGTATTTTCAAAGAAAAAGTGTTTGGCTTTTATATTTCTTTTTCATTTCTATTTATGATCTCTTTTATATTTTATTACTCTCTGCTCTTATCTTTGTTATTTTTTCCCTGTATTTTCTTTGGGTTTATTTTGTCTTCTTATGCTAACCTCTTGAGTTGGATGCATGGGTCATTAATATGTAGCTCTTTTCCTAAGATAGGTATTTTAATGATACAATTTTACTTTTAGGAACTGCTGTAGCTTCATTCCATAAGTTTTATTATATAGCAATTTTATCATTTAATAAAAATATTTTCTAATAACAATGATTTCTTCTTTGACTTATGGATTATTTGGAAGGACTTTTTAAATTTTTAAATATATGAAGATTTTCCAGTTGTTTTTTAAACTGATTTCTAGCTTTCTTCCCTGTTAGTCTGAGAACATAATGTACATAATATTTGTCCTTTTAAACTTATTGAGATTTGCATTTTAGTCCAGTATATTCCCTGTGCTTGAAAAGAAGATATATTTTACAGTTGGAGATATAATGCTCTATAGATGTCCATTAGGTCAAGTTTGAGCATGTTTTTCAAATTTTCTCAATCCTTACTGGTTTTTACTTGCTTGTTCTATCAATTAAGAAGGAGCCCTAGCCCTAAATCTCAAAATATAGTGGCACTAGATCGTAATAACAGCTAACAATGAGCCAAACCTTCTGCAAAACGCTTAACATCTATTTTCTCATTTAATTTTTGAAACAAAACAAAACTACATAATAGGCAATCACTAACCAAAAACTATGGTGTTGGAATTATTATTATCTCCTTTTCAGGTTAGAAACCAGAACATACAGAAATTAATTATTTGCCCAAATTCAGGAATTGACTCAGGGAGTGGCAGAGCTATCTTGCTATAACCTCAGTGCCAGGTTCACAATATGAAGTTCACTTTACTTTTCAGCAGGAATTATGATGGGTCCTTATGCATCAGAAAGTTAACAAGCAGTGATGCACAGCTGTTTCTGTTCAATCTGTTCCAATTCTGCTCTCCTTGAGTATTTAGAATATCATTCTTTTGTGGCAATAAATACAACAAACTAATGCTATGTACATGCAATTCTCTTTACTCAGAACTCCTAACACACTCCAAGATCAGGTTTACATGAGAGCAATAAAACTAAAGGGTAGTGTGTGGTTTGTAATATTATAATTACAGACAGCACAAAGTTCCAGGAAACAGAGCTGGGCTAAATTACAGCTGATTCTGATATAACTACTTCAGATACGGTAAGAATCTAATGCGATAAAGTATTCCACCAAATATGTAGCACCCCTAGCAACCACAGGGAGAAAGATACCCTGTGTTACAGCACCCCAGCACAGCTGGAACCAGAAGGAAAGTGGGTATTTGGCACAAATCTTTGAGTTCCATAAGCAAATCCACATTCCTGTACCCTGGTATTTCCTCAGTGCACCCCAGCTTTTGAAGTTAGCTTACTCCCAAATTTTTTGGAATTTGTTTTATAGGCTCTTAGAGAGTCTCTGATTTCCTGTTACTTGTTTTCCCACCCACGTCCAAGTCAGTCTCATAGATCAGGAGGCTGAATCTGCCTCCTGTTCGTGAATTACCTGGTACTTTCTGGCATAACCCCTTGATTTCCAACCTTTGTGTCAAGCTAGGCTTATAAGAGTGCTCTGAAAAGTATAATGTTTCATACATTTTTGAGGTACAATTATAACTCATCATCCACATATCTCAGATTTACTTGTAAAATTTCATTCTGATTCCCTTATCAGTGACCTGTGTGCTTACTTAAACTCCACATGCTGAAACCTGTGGAGATGGTATCCAAAAAGTACACATAACGGGTTAATAACTGGGAAGCAAAGCAATGAAAATGGTTAGTGGAATTTAAGCTAATGTACAGATGAGATGATTGGGGGTGGCTTAATGGGGCTGGACCTACACATGTGAGAAGGTATCAGGATAATTTGAGGGGTAGTAAAAAGTCCAGCCACTGGAGAAAGCACCAGTTTCTTGTTGTCAGCTTCTGAAAACTAGATAGCCACGTGCAAACCCTTAGCTAGGCTGGCTAACAGCTTTAACACAATTGTTCTCACCTCAGTTTCACATCCTGTTTCCTTCATTTTGACCTCAGTGTTAATCCAACTCCATTCGCCATTTTTTTCAGAGCAATACTACTTTACAATTAATCACAGCTTATAAAAATATCCTACTCTACTAGCTTTCAAGACTGGCTTATGTGTGAGAAGAGTGGATTTTGCTGATTTTATTTCTGTATTCACCTGATCCTTAACATTTTAAATTTTTTGCTGAAATTCACAAGTAAGTTTAGCAGTCCATGAAGAAGCAATGTGTTGATCCTGTGGCTTCTCACAACCCCTGGCACAACACTGCAGACCCGGCGGGTACCTGTACCCCTATTTGAGAGGCAAAGGCATTCACCATTACTACAGGTGTGGTTCTGGACTTGAATCAGGAGCAGCATCTCTGGAGCTGGCAGCCGGATGTGAGAGGACCTCAACCGAAAGGCTGCCTTATCAAGCAATTTCATGCCCTAGATGAAGGCAGTGTGTACTACTCCTTCTCACCACCCCATAACTAGGACCTTGGATGTGTTTCTCTCCTTTCCCAGAACACAGAAAGGCCAGTCAGCTTTGAGAACACTCCTCCCCTTCTCACTATGCCCTGCTCTTCCTCCCTACTGAGATAGGTAGGCAGTTCTGGGTACAGTTGAAGACATAGCCCTGCTAGACTCCAGCCTCTTTCCTCCCTGACATTTCCCAGACGTGAAGAACTGGCAACTGCACCTGCTCAGAGGATCATCTTTGAACATAAAGAGGCAATCTTCTTTCTTTTTTCTGCCTCTCCCTTCAACTTCAGCTCTGTTCCTGCCCACTCAGCAAGCTGCATACGCCCTCGACAAAAAGTGCTATTTTGCACCTCAGCATCTCACCTATAGATTTGGTTCTTCCTTTTCTTTCTTTCTTTTTTTTTTTAGTGCAATGAGATGGGGTTCCATGTACATATATATGTACGGAATAGAAAGTAGACATTAACAACCTCTCATTTCTTGTAACGGTTTGCCAAGGTCCTAACCCCTTTCCTTCTGACATAGCAAGTTTAATGGCTAAACCAGATTTTTGCAATGAAGAGAAAGATAATGCAACCACTCTAATTATTTGAGAGAAGAGACCACTGATTCCATTCTCAGTAGGGAGTACCGTTGCTGAACAAATGCCAGTTTGGAAGGTAAAGAAGGCAGCAATGGCGTCCAACTTTCAAAAGCTTGAGAGAGGGAAATGATGTAGCATCTACCCCACCATTGATAATCAGTCTGCATACTGACTACTGTGAAAGCTTATTTACTTCATGATTCATTAAATGAAATAACTGCAAGTTTCCTTACTTTCTACGATCCTCTTTTGCATATTTATTCCAACAAGTTTTGCCTCTCAGGCCACAGACTGGAGTTGGCGTTGTGTACATTTATTGGGAACTGCATGTAGGAGGACAGGTGAGAAAGCAAGTTGCAGAAGCTTCTGTGTTCTCCACTTTATTATCCAGAAAACAGCATGCTGAAAATCCATCCACTCTTCTGCAATAGACTGAACAAAGTATTCAGTAAATCTGCATAATTTGTTGGTACATATTCAGTATGTTAAGCACAGTGTGTATTTAATTGCCTTTGCTCTTTGGAAAAAATTTCTCAGGTGTGTAATTGAGAATCTACTA
Organism: Daubentonia madagascariensis; assembly: GCA_023783475.1. NCBI lineage: Eukaryota > Metazoa > Chordata > Mammalia > Primates > Daubentoniidae > Daubentonia > Daubentonia madagascariensis. Next base: position 24,981,221 of record JAKFHU010002080.1, on the reverse strand, counting down.
ATGCAGGGGGAGGACAAGGATATAATGAGTCACAAACAAGAGGAATGTTTGCAGAAAGGCCACAGCCCCTCACTTTTTTTAGTAAAGTTAGAAAAGTTTGTGCAAAATTAAATTATTATTTTTGAAAACTTCCAGTCATTGATTTGGTCCTGAAATGTTATCCACTTTCTCTCTATGGAGTTCTGTTCTTCAAATGGAGATTTCATTCTGTAGGAATTCCAGTAAATTTTGTCTCTGCTCCCATTAATTCATTCATTAAGACATCAAGGCTTTTTCCCCTAGGAAGACATAATGGTTTCACTAAGTGCCAATGGCTGTTGCTTTCATAGCAATGCTGCCGAGAAAGCCCCATTCTCCTATTCCTGTTGTCTATAATTGTCACTATATGTGTACAGTAAGCCTATAGTATAAGCCTGTAGGGTTAGATAGCTAAAAAATATTCCTCTGGAAGAAAGAGTTTGGTGAGGAGTGGTGCAAACAGATTGGTAAAGCTACTTGAATATACAACCAAGAAAGAGACTGGTTCACGGGCAAAGCTGAGCCTGCAATGGAAATTTTGTAAACAGCTTATGATGGGAGGCCAACTCTGGTACCCAAAGGAAAACAATAAACTCTTGGCTGGACACAGGGGCTTACACCTGTAATCCCAGCACTTTGGGAGACTGAGGAGGAAGGATCGCTTGAGACCAGGAGTTCACAACCAGCTTGAGCAACATAGCAAGACCTCTTCTCAAAAAAAAAAAAGAAAGAAAGAAAGAAAGAACGGTAGGAGACAAAGTGGAGGAAATTCCCCAAGAGGAAAAACAACAAGAAGGAAAACAGGAAACAAAAGAGAACAGAAAAAATGGAGGGAAGAAGTCTGTTCCATAAATTTAAAAAAAAACACACACATTTAAAAAATAAATGAATAAATTCTTCTCTGACATGACAGGGAGATGATATGGCCTATAACAGCTTCAAGGATGCCATTCAACATTGGGGGTTCAAGGCCACCAGCCTACAACCCAGAGTGGAAATGACACTTTGACTAAAGAGCTGGCGTTCACGTTAGCTAACAGACACGCTTAGGCAACCCAAGTCTAATTTTTAAACAATAAATGAAGGGTCAAACGCCCGGTATTTCGGAACTGCCACTTCCATCCTTGGCTAGATTTGATTGTTTCTTAGGATAAAGTAATGTTTGGATTCAGTGTTTGAATCCAGTGGTTGTTCTTTTAATTTTCCTTTCTATATATTTGGAAATGTTCAAACTTATCATAGTTACACTGGCTTGCAGAATCTGGGTCAGCTCCAGCATAGAGTGGCTAAATAAAGAAACAAAACAAAGCAAAATAAAACCACCCTCCTCAAGTTAAACCTTCCGTGTTGGCCACTTTCCTCAGCCTTCTGGAAGTTTCCCTGCCCATGGCCATGTTATCCTCCTTCCTGCCCACCTAAATATTTTCCATCTGCCAGGGCTTTTATGAGAACCTCCCCGCTCGAGGGGAGCCCATACTACCACGGTAAATCTCAGCCCTTCCTCACATGGTCTATTTTGCTACAAAATCATCACTCTCACCGCCACCCCCATCAACAAATGTTAACATCCAAAGTCACAGAGGTGATTGCTGGAGTTGTAGTTTATAGTTGGCTTCAGTATATTGTGTGTTAGATAGCGACACCTTCTGGTGGAGCGTCGCATTAGCATACTGAATACCCCAGGCTCTGCGAGCACGTCACATGTATTGAAACAAAAAGAGAAGGAAAGAAAAAGAGAGAGAGAGAGAATGAAGAGGGGCTGTTGGTAGCCATGCATGCGTTATCAGGGGGTTCTCATTCAGCTAGGACATTGCTTTGTTCTAGAAAAGGAGAGAAAAATCTTTTAAAGAGTTTTGCTGTAAGTGTAAATAGAAAAATGAGTCAGTAGCTGGAGGGGATGTGGTATCAAGACAGGGTTTTTCAAAAGAAGGAAAAGTAATAACATGTTTGTGTGCTTCTATGCTTCTAGGAATAATCCCGTAGAAAAGGGGAAAATAATGATGTAGGGGAGATGAGAGGAGAGTTCTGGAAGAATGTCCCTGAGAGGTAAGAAAGGACAGGAACAGCGCCTAAGTGAGGGGGTTGGTCTTAGGTAGGAGCGTGAGACCAGTGATCAAATAGTCACAGAAAGCCGCGTATATGAGCAGAGGCGCCGCCAGCGAGCAGATGCAGAGCTGGAAGTTCGTGAAGTTCTCTTTTGGCTTCTCTTGTTCTCAGTAAAACGTGAAGCAAAGTCATCAGCTGAGAGTGAGGATCGGAAGGAAAGTACAGGAAATCTGAGGAAAGTTGTGTGTAGTTCTCCAAGAGTGGGAAACTGAATGGACCAGGAAAATGTACTGTGATTTTACTTAAGGATCATACATTTAAAGTGAGTCCATGCTTGTTTTTCTCTAGTCATGCTCGGCTACAAAGACACAGGGAAGGAGTAGGCAGAGGGTTGGATTTAATCGTAAGTGTGGTTTTACCTATCAGGTTCAATAATCAAGAGGCCAGGGAGTTGAAGCCTTGTCATCCTAAAGAGCCAGGCAGTACTGATGTTCTTCCTCATTGATACCCACAATCTTAATTGGTTCTCTGGGTTATTTATTTATTTATGGATAAATTGAAAGGGCCTAGGAGCACAGACTTTACTAAAGGATACTTTATACACAAACCCTTCTCTTTTCCATTCTTTTGGTATTCACTCACAGAAGAATTTTTATTTGTCTTTTCACTTAGGATATTATCTTCAATAAGATGACTGTGTCCTAAGCCTCTGATACTAGACACTGGAGAAGGGGCAGAAACTTAAAAAGGAAGTTGTGATAATGTAGGTGAACAGGGCATATGAAGCTATTTTTCGTGGTCTAATGGTTTTTAAAACAAATCTAACTCATACCTACATTGTAAAAAAGAAGACCATAAATATTTTTACCAGCATTTTTCATTGTCACTTAATTAATAGGTATTGCATATCTTTCACGTACAAAACAGTGTACTAGGTCAACTGGGGAGGGGAAGGCAGGATTACAGTACAAATCCTCAAGGTATTTGCAGTCTAAAGGAAGAAACTTATATATTTACAACAAATTATTATTCAAGGCAGGACAAAGCAAGCACTACAATACAAGTTCCATGACATTTGTTCATCAAGTTCACAACTATGCACCATAGTGGACCTGGCACATAGTAGTCACTTAATGAATACTGGTGAATCAATGAATGCTACAAAGACATGAGCCATGCCGCAGAAACAAGAGGGAGCAATGAGTGAATTCTGAATGAGACCTGAGAAAGCTCAGAAGAGAAGGTAGCATTTCAGCTGGCCCTCATAAAAAAGTAGGAGCACAGCAAACAGAGAAGGAAGAGAAGGGCCCACAGGTATGAAAGGGCAGACAAACCGAGATGAATGTTGCAGTGTGGAAGCATAGGAAGGCTTTACAACATGGGCATAGTCTTGTCTGAGGACTGAGGAGCAGCATAGTGAAAGATCATGTTAGAATGGAAGAGAGACACCAGGAAGTGGAATGCCTAGATTATCTGATAAAGGAGGTTGTTTTTCCAGGATGATTAAAATTTTAATAATAATGTCTTATGTGTGAGTGCTTATTATGTGTAAGGCTCTGAGTTTTTTAAAATTTTTTTAGTTGACACATAATAACTGTGCATATTCATGAGGTACATAGTGATGTTTTGATACATATAATGTATAGTACTCAGATCAGGCTAATTAGCATAGCCATCATCTCAAACATTTATTATTTCTTGGTGTTGGGAATAGTCATCCTCATTCTAGCTATTTGAAACTATATATTATTGCTAACTATAATCATCTTACAGTGGAAAAGTTCTTATTGCTCATTCTACACTGTGCTGGACACTTCTTTTTATTTTTTTATTTGTAATTTTTATAGCTACATAATAGTTGTACATATTTATAGGGTACATGTGATATTTTAATATAAGCATACAATGTGTAATGACCAAATCTTGGTAATTAAGATATCCATCACCTCAAACGTTTATCATTTCTTTGTGTTGGGAACATTCCAAATCTACTCTTCTAGCTATTTTGAAATATGCAATATACATTGTTCCCAGAGCCAGGGTGGAGTAAATACTCTTCCCAAGCCAAGTTATTCAGATCATTCTACAGAGCACAACATAAAACATAAGAACAGGACCAACCCCAAAGGACCGAAGATTGTGGGGGTGACAAAGTGGAGAAAAGACCAGCACAATAGCAGGACCCCACACCCTGCAGGCAGGCACTGTAAGAAGAATGGAGACAGGCAGGGCAGATGGGGGCACAGTCTCCCTAAGTATGGTCTGGGCTACACCAGATAGGCCTAGAATTATCCAGTGACACAGCTGCTTCTTCCATTCTAAACAGCAATTAAAATATAATTACAAAAACTTACTTTTTACTATGACAACTCTATTGTAATCTAAAAGTGTCTAAAAGGGTTATTAAAATTAATACTCCTACACAAAAATTCACATTTTAGTAACTGCAGTAGGCACCAATGGCTGTGTGTGTGACTTCTATCCCCCTCTTGCACTTTGCCCCAGTGTTGAATGGGCACATTTCACTTTGCCACACAGCCAGTACGACTCAGGAAAAACTATTCCAACTTCACAGTTAGGATGAGCCACTTCAGCTAATCCCAGTCCTCTGCCCTGCGATTACTCGTATCAAGCCAATAGCACTGGTGTATCCCTTGGCAACTGGTCTTGGGCCAAGCACATGGCCTAATTCAGCCAGACCTAAGGGAAAGGCTACTTTTCAATATGAATGAGAGTAAGTGTGTTGTTCCAGCTGCTGCTGGCCTCCAAAGGGGGATTTTAATAGAAGCCCACCCAGCCCACCCACATGAGGAGACAGAGCCCAAAGAATGGCAGAAAGTCAGCCACAGCTCCATTTTCATCAGGCATTCCCTACCTCTGGCTTTCCTTTGGATGCAATAACTTCCTTATTTCGTAAGCCAGCTTGAGGTGGATGATCTTGATTCTTCAGGTAGAAGCACGCTTACAGATCTATAAAACAGAGGTTCCCAAACCTGTCTGCCTATTGGAATTACCTGAGGATCTTCCAAAATTGCTGATGCCTGTGTTCTAACCCAAAGATTATGATTTATTGATCTAGTGTGTCTTTGGGTGAGTCAATTAATCTCTAAATTCCCTTCCTTCCTAGAGATTCTTTCCTAAGAATTTACCACTACCCAAGACTGACAGAGCACTCTGAGACTCTTCAAAGTGTTGGAGAATGAATATGTGTTCCCAGCAGGACTCTCTCCACTCCTATAATGTAGAGAGACTTTTACACTTTTGGACAAGATTTGAATTGCTCTCCAGCTACCATGCTTGGATTTCTGCTTGATTCTCCTTGTCTGTACCAAGAAGATCTGTGTTTAAGAGCCTTCCCTAGTAAAATGGGAATATAAATCTCTGTAAACCACATTTGGAATCTCAAGGGGCCATACATAGGAAGTGGTCCCAACTGTTCATCAATAATTCATTTCTTAAATGGTAGAATGGATAAATGGAAAGAGATGGCGTAGAAGAGGAGGAATTAAAATACGATTCTACTGTTAACATGTTTTGCCACCTCTAAGCCTCAGTATACTACTGCGTGGTAAACTGAGTAAAATAATATCTGTTTCATCTATACAGTAAAGCTTTTGTGAGAATGATATGCTATAATACATATAAAAAATTCAAAATAAAATGTGCTCAATGAATGTAAGTTATTGTTATAAGAGGTCCAGAAAGTGATAAATGAAGTCTTGAGCTAATCCTGATAGACCTGGCATGCCAGCCGGAGAAAATGGCTTAGGGAGCTACATTCCCTGCCAGCCTCCTCTCTGGGTCCTCCCCTTCATTCTCCCTCCCACCACCCCCCATAAACCAGTAAGCTTGCTCTGTAAATGCAACTCTGAGACACATCCTTGCCCAACTCACTTTCAGCCAGATTGCCACCCTCTGAGCCCTGCCAGTATAGAAATCCTAGGGCTGCCACTAATAGCAGGAAGGTTGTTTTGTTGCATTTTTCCCCCCTAGGTTTTTAGAAGCGCTCACTTCCTCATCAAGAGTACACCTCTGGGCACCACAATGCTATATCATTCCCCACTTGAAGTATATTATAAATATGTCTATCAAAAGAGGCATCTCTCGGGAAGCTTGAGTGCTAAGTAAGGAGTGATTTTTATAGAGATGTGTGGGAAATGGTTTCAATATTTGGCAGTTCCTAAAGGCAAGATGATTTGAGACGTTGGCTTTTTAAAAATTCTCTTGATCAGCTCATTATACTATTCTCTTATTTCTGAAAATGCCTTGTCATTTGGAATATTACATTTGGCAGTTGCACCAAGGTATAAATTTCATAAACCAAAGAATATTAATTTTTAGTTTATTTCATTCAAGCATCCATATATGTCACATACCTCACATAAGTGTATGTACTCACCAGGATATCAATCTTTCTTTTACAGATATCTCCATTAACATACACCATTCTGAAAGTAAAGACATAGACAATGCCCCAAGAATCAAAACAACTGAAAGTACTGAAAAAATGTACAAAGTGTCAACCATGAGACGAATATACGATTTGACAAAGCATCGAACAAAAAGATCAGCATTTTTCCCAACGGGGGTTAAAGTCTGCCCGCAGGAATCCATGAAACAGATTTTAGCCAGTCTTCAAGCTTATTACAGATCGAGAGGTAAGGAAAGTGATGAAGCCTGTTGAGCCCTTTGTTGTTTCTTCATCCCTTCCATTCATCCGTGGGTTGTCTTAGGCCCAGTACTTCCAGGGTCTCTCATTTAGCCACAAGAGTTATAAAAATCAGCCCACTACTCTGACAGTAATGAATAATAAACTTCCAGAACTATGGTAGATATCCCCAGTTCTTATGGTTTAAAATAAAGCCTTGTGCAACATAGAACCATTAGGGCATTTACAAGTCACCAGAAAGCCATGGCATCCAGATGTTACCTCTTTTTTTTATTTTTGCCAAAGCTCAATAATGAAATTTAATATTGTTCTTAAGAGGAGGAAGCACAGGATGTTTGCAATGTCAGGCATCTGAGCAAGTTGATTTATGACTTAAGTTTCATTTTTCAAAAGCAACATTACACACCAGATCCTCTCTCCCTTCTTGATGAGTTTAAGTAGTTTGTTGCTGACCCGGCAAAAACTTCTGAAGTTTGGAAACCTGGCGGCACATTGGAGTGCAGAGGACACACAAATTAAGAGTGGTTACCAAGATATAATGCAGGCGTGTTAACAGAATTTACAACACAATTACTGTGGTTTCTAACAGAGTCACAGTACAGTTTTCACCCTGAGACAGCATAACAGGATTCTGATAGCATTCCCTGGAAATCATTGAGGAGTTAAATCACAGCACAGCCATCAGCGGCTGTCCTTTTCATTTACTTATGTGAGGGTGAGGGGAAACTTGCCCTTTCCCCCGAAAGTTCACTGAAAGATTAACTCACAATTAAGGCAGATTAATAAGAGAAAGAGGTTAACTTACCATGTGCACAGGGAAAATCACAGAATGATTACCCAGTATCCCAGTGGGATCCAGAAATTGTTATCCCTTCCTTTTAGCAGGGAGGGGGAGATGAGGAATATAGGCAGTTCTGTTTAGGGCCAATAGATAGTTGCTAGAGAGGATGAATAGATGATTGGAAAATGAATGGATTGGGGGGACAGACTGACTTGTAAATTAACCTGAGAGACAGGTATTATGTTTAAAATGATTTGGGCCAGGTCTGGTTGTATTCTTGATTTTCTTTCCTGCAATATATTGAGACAACAGGGAGGGGATGGGAAGTTGATTTGTTCTTTTGATGGGTCCATCTGGTTATGCAGATAAAGGGAAAGCCCCTTCCAAGGGCCTGTTTATTTCTAAGGGCCTGTAATTCAAAATACTCTTTATACCAAGAGTCATATTTTGGGGTGAAATTTCCTGAGCTCCTTCATTCACCATGGATGAAAAAATTCCCATGGCTTCTTCTTTAAAAGAAAAAAAAAATCTTTGACAGCTGCTATTAAAATTCCCCAGGTAGCTACAAATAACGCAAAGTATCCTGTCTATCTAAGGCCTAAATTCAATTCATCTTACATGTGAAAGTTGAGGGGGTATACTGATCCCACCTTGATCACACTAGATGTTTGCTTCCATTCCAAAAAGCAGAGCCACCCTGCTCTATTTAAAGCCCAATGCCTACAGCAAGCTGATTCAATTCTAGCCTGTGATGTGTTATACGTTGTGACAACTGAGAACCCATTTCACACTATTAACATCCAACAAAGTTCTTGTGCATGGGTTAAATTAGTCTGAGGTGTTCCTATTGGATTTTGGAGGTATAATTAACTAACAGTCTCAAAAATATCAAGCCTTATGTTCCTCATATGTCTCATTTTATATGGAATAAAAAGATATTTGCTTTCAGACAGAAGCCACACCCATAGAAAAATGAAAAGAACTGAATCATAGTCAGGAGGACTCTAATTATAGACAATCAAGTGCACTGTATTAATATTCTGAGGTCCTAGCAGAGCATCTCCACAAAGCAGGTTCTCAGTAAACGCTTGTTGATGAGTTCAGAAGACAAAGAGACCATTGGGAATGGAAAGAAAAGACAGTGACATGCATAAATTCCTCATTTTGAGTGTGCCTACACATTGATCAGATAACAACACTAGTAAATTCCATCTTGTTTGTTCAGGGATAGAAGTATAAACATGTAGTATTTGAATCACATTGAATATGAACACAACTATTCCCAACTGTTTTCATACGACTTCTAATTCTTTACAACCTTCTCAAATAGGATTCACTGCAGGTATTTGTAGAATAGACTACTTATTGCTGCAACCAAATTTTTAGCTCAGAGTTTTTATTCTTAGCTGTTTTTTCTTGATTATTTTGCCTCCTTCATTCTGTTTCCCTGGATAAAACAAACCGTTGTTTTTCTCCTCACAGCAATGACAGTCCATTATCTTTATGGCTGCCCCTGGGTGATAGGAAATTTTACTATTCATCAGTGAAGGTTTCTTAAGTCTAACAAATTGGTTCACAAAGAAACAAGAAATAAGAGCCAGCTACAAAGCATGTTCCTTCGACAGAGTAACCCGTTTATCGTTCTTGTGCTATTTTACAAAATAATCTGTTGACATCTTTCAAACTTAGGGGAGAAAGCTCCCATATTCCTAAATCAAATGGAACATTGAGTTTTCTTTTCCCAGTGCTTAAAGCAACACAGTGAAAATGCTCTGAGATTTGCAGTAGAATCATCCATATGCTCATCCCAAAGCACAAATGCAAAAGAGGCAAGTTTGTTTCTGGTCATCTCCAGGCTGAACTCTGTGCTTCTCCCCAGCCCAACTCCCTGCTTGCGGGACACCTCTCCTCAGGCCTCCGCCTCGCCCGCCCACGTCTCTTCCTCCCACTTCCTCTCTCTCGTTTTCCCCCAGCCCCAATATCCACAGCTAGATCTTACTTCCACACTGATGTGTGCTTTAGAGAAGGTTGAAGATGGACAGAGTCCCTCTTCTTGCTACTCTAAGTGTTGTCCGCAGACCAATAGCAGCACCACCACCTGGAACTTGTTGCAAATGCAGAACCTCAGATCCCACCCCAGACCTACTGCCAGAACTTGCATTTTAACAAGATCCCCAGGTAATTCATTTGCGCTTTAAAGTTCTAGAAGCACTAATATAGAGAACACCTAGCCAACACTCCCATTGTACTGATAAGAAAACTGAGATCTGATGCAGTAAAGTGACGTGCCCAGGGGCACAGTTGGCAGCAGAGCAGGGACAGAGCCCAGTGTCCTGTCTCCCATTCCAGTGTGTTCTCTCTCTGTCTAATGTGTACCCAACCCTGCAGTGGGCATTTTCACATGCCATTGGCCTAACATAATACTTCCCAATTATGAATAACTATCTGCAGGTCTGAACCTCCAATTACAGACATTCATGCCTGGCTCCCCGGATTTTTTCCTACGTCATCAAACAAGCCAGGGTATGAAAGGCTAAAGTTCTGTGGTCAGATTTAAGGCATTGGCCAGCAACTGTAGGAAGACTGGGAGGCAAGGTGTTGGATATATCCAGAATCCCTGTGACAGTCCCTCCCAGTAGGTTCAGAAGAGGATGGTACAGAACAGGTAAATCAAAGGGTTAGAAAAATATAACTTTGAGAAGTTTTTGGATCCCTCCCAGCCCTGAGATCCTTTGATGCCTCAACTTTCAAGGGTTTTTTAAATACTTTTCAGTAAGGATGGGGCACTATCCTGGTGGGTTGTAGGCTGGTGCTCCCAATCACAGAAGGATTCTGTGCCTTCTGGTTTGTGGCAAACTTCTAAGAGGCCAGAAAATTACATCAGAAGAGCCACAAAAAAGAAGAGTCTGAGGTTTCATCCTTAACATTATGTACCCTGTAAACTACAGTGCTCTAGGGAGATAATTCTTCAAGCAGCTTTAGACATTGTGCTTCAAAGAGAAAGTTCTGTCAAGGCCTTTATGAAACATTTTTAAGGGGGGCTGGGGAGCTCTTTGTCCTGTGGTAGGAGGAAAGACAGCAGGGAAAGGAGCATGACAAGGAAGATACAGTCGCCAAAAACAAGCACCTCCTACTTGACAGTTCATCCTCAATCTCCCCAACCATATGAGAGGGCACTGCCTGCAGAAACTCTGCATAACTGGTGATACATCCTCAGGCTACAAAGCACCCAGGAAAATTAACTTCTATCTACATCAGGCATGCTGCTTGCAAGTTTGAGTTTTGGCTTAACTAGGAACACCTAGGCTCAACTAAGAACAAAATTCGTTCAAGCCTTAAACTGGACTAAAGTTTACTTTCCTTTTAAAGAAATCTTCATCTGAGACCAAAGGAACACAGACAAGGTCATGCCTAACTGGCAAGAGATTATTACATTATGACTTCCCAGATGTTTCACACACAGATATTGTCAGTGAAAGTCACTGACACTAGGTCTTCAAAGGTATTGTTAGTTTATTTTTTATGCATTGTTGTATCTCTGGCACTTAAATGGTTTTGAACTAAACTAGCAGGTACATTGTGGATGGAAGGGCAAAATAACATCCCCAAAGAGAGTGTGCAGTACATAGGCAAGAAGGATAGAAAGGACAGTTGGTTTTCTCAGACTAAACACACAACTCTTAGGTTTTGGACAAAGCTGAAAACATCCAAATGTTCTTTCCTTCTTGCATGGCATGTAGACTCTTGACTAGAGATGAAGACCCAGAGACTGAATGATGGTTTGTATCAGGAAAGGCATTAAAATGCCTTGATCCTTGCCTGGCAGGAGACAGGTCATGTTCACAAAAATGAGCTCTCTAGGGCAAGGCTATTCCATTGCCTCCCATATGTGTTGACTCCTGTTATTTCCCCAAGTGTGGGAAACTAGATGGCACATTTGAGGTGGTGGGTACTGCACCCTCTCCTGTCTTTGTGGGTTACTAATTAAAAGATCGATTACCTTGAAGGTTCTGGCCAGTTGGCTGCTGGTAAATGACCTGAGCTTCTATTGATCTGGAATTCTCTTTGCCTCGTAAAGCAGAAAGCTAAGAGAAATCTAGACATAGATCAAGTGAAGACAGGAGGGATAAGGCTCAGGCATAAGAGTTTCCAAACTGGTCTTGTCTCTCCTTGCTGCTCCCCACAACCCTTGTTCTCAGCACAGCACTGTTGTTCAAGTGTTTCTTTAGAACGTTAGGTGGTGTCGGCCTCTGCCCCAAAGGCTCCAGGTGCTTCCCATCCCCTGAGAGGTAAAAATCAGCATATTACAATTGCTTTTAAGACAGTCTTCCAACATTTTTTGCTCACTTAAACCCCTAAAATAATTTTTATGCTATATGCTCCCTTGTACACTTCTCAGTTGACATCTAAAGTTTTTCATCATAAGTTTAAATAATTAGGATATAATTTTCAGTGAGTTGTAAATATTGATACTTAAAATAGAACAAGAATTAGATCATTCTTATGTATCCAGTGGAATCTACCATAGCCGCTCAATACCTACCATCAAATTCTCTTAACAAATACATGAACAAACTCTTCTAAACAGTAGGAAATGTCACATGCTTCCTTTTTCTCCATATATCCACATTTCCATTCCACTTCCCCCTCAGGGTCTTATTTTAATATAATTTATATTTATGCTTGAAAATCTGTTATCTAAAATACTTCTTAGTAACAAAAATATATGTAAAGAATATAAACTGAGATTACATTTTTTATTTACTGTGACTACAGGCTTTATGTGTAAAAAATAAATTTCTTCTGGATTCAGTTGTGTTTATAATAATTTTAATATACAATTGATTAAAACAAATGTATACAATAAATTTGACAAATTTCTTTAAGTTTTTATTGACAAATAGAGCTAGGGTGAGATACACGTTTTGTGAGTATTAATATTTATAAATACAAAATTGGAAATGCAAAATTAAAAACAGGGTTTTGGAAGGAATCAGTATAATTAAAGGGTCCATGGCTTAAGCTTCCTTAGCTTCTACCTCTGGATTGATGAGATTGTTCTGGTTTTGCTCCTCTGTTAATTTATGTACAACTAGTCATTATTTATATTGTGTATTGCTAAAATGAGACACAATTTAGTACCAATTTTATCCCTATTATTTTACTTAGTTTCAGTTAAGTGCTGAGAAAACTTGTTTATATAAATAAGTAGATGGGAAATGATGGATTTTTGTTATAGGAATGACCTTATTCTTCAAATTCCTTTGGCATTACAAGTCAATAATCACATCATAATCTCCCATGATTATTTTTAATGATCTATCAGCTGTCAACTCCATTAGGATTCCTGCTGATTTGTTGAAAGCAAAGAATCAGAAATCACCTGAGTTGTCAAAATGTGTGTTATCCCTCCACTAGGTTCAATCTCTTTCTCAGTTTCAATGTTGTTCCTTCCAACCATGTCTTTGTGTGGCAACCTAGAGGTGTTGTGCTACGATACGTTAGGGGTGGATGAATGGGGAAGGATTGTGGCCAAAGGTCAAGTGAAAAAGAAGAGTTGTGTCTTCAGGGAGACCAATTTTAGTAAAGCATGTGCAGGAAAGTTGAGACCTGGAAATTGATTCCCTTTAAATGTCTGTGTACCTGCCCATCGCTTGGAAAGTCTTCAAGTATAGTCAGGGTACCCATGCCCCAGTTTGGAGACTGCTGGTGTATCATGCCCTACACAATCTGTGTTTGCCTCACTGCATCCTTCTGTCTTCGTCTTCTGTTACTCTCAACCTTGCCCAGGCCACACGGACATCCTTGCTTTCCTTCAATGTTCCTAGCAGTCCCCAGCCTAGGGGCCCTTACTTTTCCCAAACTGTCCAGAAGTCACCTTTATACTGAGGTCTTCCTCAACCACCCTATATTAAATTGCAGTCTTACACACACACACACATTACACACACACACCATATTCCCTATCTTCTTTTTTAACTTTTTAATTGACACATAATAATTGCACATATTTATGGAGCACATAGTTATGTTTCTATACACACAATGTATAGTGATCAGATCAGGGTAATTAGCATATCCATTATTTCAAACTTTTCTCATTTCTTTGTGTTAGGAACATTCAATATCCTTTCTTCTAGCTATTTGAAATATATATTGTTAACTATAGTAACTATACCACACTCCAGATCAGTAGTCCCCAACCTTTTTGGCACCAGGGACTGGTTTCATGGAAGACAATTTTTCCACGGACCAGGGTGGGGTATGGTTACAGGATGATTCAAGTGCCTTGCAAATATTGTGCAGTCAAATGTCTCTGCTAATGATAATCTGCATTTACAACTGCTCCCCAGCGCTAGCATCACCACCTCAGCTCCATGTCAGACCATCAGGCATTAGATTTTCACAAGGAGCACACAACCTAGATCCCTTGCATGCAGTTTACAGTAAGGTTCGTGCTCCTATGAGAATCTAATGCCACCGCTGATCTGACAAGAGGCGGAGCTTATGTGGTGACGCGAGTGATGGGGAGTGGCTGTAAATACGATGAAGCTTCCCTCACTTGCTCACCAGCTGCTCATCTCTTGCTGTGTGGCCTGGTTCCTAATCCATATTGGTCTGTGGCCCAGGGGTTGGGGACCACAGCTCTAGATGACTAGAATTTATTCCTCCTAATTGTAATTTTGTATCCTTCAACAAATCTCTCCCTAATCTTTTCTTCCCCCTACCTTTCCCAGCCTCTAGAGTCCTCTGTTTGTCTTTTTACTTCTATGAGATCAACTTTTTATAGCTTCAGCCTATGAGTGAGAACATGCAGTCTTTAATTTTCTGTTCCTAGCTTATTTCCCTCAACATAATGTCCTCCACTTCCATCCATGTTGCCACAAATGACAAGATTTCATTCTTTTTTTAAAGGCTGGATAGTATTCCAGTGTGTATACAAACCACATTTTCTTTATCCATTCATCTGTTGATGGACACTTGGATTGATTCCGTATCTTGGCTATTGTGAATAGTACCCCAATAAACATGGGGGTGCAGATGACTCTTCAACATACTGATTGCTCTGTCTTCAGATAAATGCCTAATCCCTATTTTCTTTCTTTTCTTTTTCTCCATAGCATATAATAGGTGCTCAATAAATATTTGTTAAATGAACTAATTTCTAGGGGCTGTAAATTAATGTGTCAAAATAAGCCATGAAAGAACTTTCCATGTTATGAGATTGTACCCAGGTTGGGGTAAGGAGGTCTTCTTAGGATGTGGCTATTTTCCACTCCTGATGGCTCTGTATTGCAGTGTGCCAGGAAGTGGTGTGGGAAGCATATCGGATCTTTCTGGATCGCATCCCTGACACAGAGGAATACCAGAACTGGGTCAGCATCTGCCAACAGGAGACCTTCTGCCTCTTTGACATTGGGAAAAACTTCAGCAACTCCCAGGAACACCTGGATCTTCTTCAGCAGGTGAGCCTAAACACTGTGTGGTTATTTGGAACACTAACCAAAGCACTCCCAGGCCTCCAACCCCCACCCCTTTTGAATTAGTTTCCACCAGCATGAAGTTTAGTTGAAGAAATGCTTGGAGATATCTGATAAAGGCCAACAGGAATTTTATTCTCGCAAAATAATATTGTACAGGCAGGTTGAAATGTAAGTTGAAGACAGAAGGGAATCAAAATAGACATTAGCTGTTCAGTGAGCATTATCTCCTGGTAAAATTACTTTTTTTCATTTTGCAGAGAATAAAACAGAGAAGCTTTCCTGAGAGGTAAGTATCCAAAATAGAGTCCTACGTGCTCTTGACTTTAGAAAGATCATATAATAGAGTGAAACTAAGCTATTGTACCTTTATAATTTTATGCCAGCCACTAAGATCTGTGTAGGTTACTCTGACAATTTTTGCATATATTGTGCTGAAAATAAATGGAATATAAACGGAAAATGGATAGACCTTATAAATTGAGATAAATGTTTGCATTATTTGCAGATAAAATGAATTCATCACTATGTGATATGTATCTAATGTGTATCTTCACTTATATAAGATATAGAGCCATTAAAATAGTTTGATTTTTAGAAGTTATGGTAAGCTGTTAGTTACATCAGGAAAATATTTAATACATCAGACAGCAACCCAAATTTTGAACTGTCGTTTGGTATTCTTTACAGTGTTAGTATTTCTCAAACTAAAGTACTAAAGCACTGAGCTATATCGTCAACAAGAATTGAATATCTAAGAAAATCAAAATGCAAAAAAAAAGGAAAAGAAAAATGGAAAGGAAAGGAGAAATGCATTAGATAAAATGATTAAAGAAGAGAGATGTTGTTGCCAAACTCTAAACTCACAAAATACATACATTTTATAACATTTAGAAATCTAAATCTAAAGATAAAACTACTAAGAGAGACACAAATTTGGCTATATGAGTTACTGGCGAAACTTTATAATGCCTTTCACATTTGTTCCTTTGTTTCTACTCCTTTGGCCACCAGCCTGGTCCAGGACCTTATTAATTAACTCTGTGAAAAATGTCAAATCTGATCTCCCTAACAGGTGTCCCTGTCTCTAACCTCTTCTCCTTAATTTGCATAACCGCTGCTAGATTAGTAAGTCTGAAATATTCTTTTTGTTACCTCGAGCCCTGTTCAATGGCTTTCAAAAGATTCCCACATCTTCCCCTTGCCCTTCTGAATATCCACTCCCCACCCTTCTCCAGCCCCGCTCTGTGTTCAGGAGGCTGAGTGGTAAGAACCGCACAGTTAGCATCGCTTGCCCTCTGGCTTCTGATTAGGGCAGCCGGCGGGGAGGAAGAGATTCCAGGGAAAGAGATTGAGGGCACGAAGCTTCTCTCTCTCTATCACACACACACACACCCCTGCAGAGTCTCTGAGGGCTCACGGCCTTCTTCAACCTCAGCTCAGCTGCTGTCCGGCAGCTCTTTCCGCAGCGCCTTCTCTGTCTCTGGCTCCTGGCGTCCTCCCAACCGCCTGGCCTAGGGGTGGTTTCAGCACCCCGCTGTTACCTGCCCTGCGGAGCTGCGCTCTCCCTTGTGGTTGCTTACACTCTTCCCACAACTTAGTAAATAATCCCTTTGTTACACTTTGTCCAAATTACCTATGAGTGAGTTTTCTCTCTCCTGCTAGGCCCTCCACTGAGGCAGAAGTCAAGCTAATTAATGAAGACCTTTCACGCCCTGACCTTTCCACCTCGGCCTCCCACTACCTGTGATCCAGCTGCCGCCACACACCACTGAGCACAGACCACGACCCACCCCTCCGGGACGCAGACCCCAAGCCTTTCCCTCTTGCCTGGAAGAACCTGCCTTCTCCGCCCCACCTATCTAAATCCCGCTCTTGCTCAAGCCCGGGGGTAGTCTCCCTCCCCATGGTGTCCTAATAGCCTATTTGAGCCTGCAGCAATTCTCCCTGCTGTGAACCTTGTACTCCATTTGGCACTTACGTTTTTATTTAACATTTCCTTGCTTTCTCTTGTTTCCCTGTGAGAGTATAAACTCCTCAAGGGCAGAACTGTTTCATACTTTTCCACCCACTACACAAAACTGAGTAAAGTCCTCATATATTTTGTTAATCGATTATGTCTATCAATCCACTCTTTTAAGAATTCTAAAAAGTTACTGCCAGGAGAAATAATGTGACTTAGGAAAATCTTAGTACTAGGGTATTACGTTTGTTCACAAGACACACACATGTTGACTCCTCTGATTTAAATATAGGATAATACTTTACTGACTCCTCTATTTTCCAAAAAAAAAAAAAAAAAAAAAAAGCAGAGTCCATCCATAAGAAAAGAAATCAAAAGAATGCACTAAATCTTGATGGCGAAACATTAATAATTATAAGAAACAACTATCTATGCCAGAAAGAGAAAGAAAGAAAATCATTTCATTCACTCCTGTGCTTGCCAGCATTGCTAGAGAGAAAGAAGGAGCATAAAACAAACATTTTACATTAACTATGGTTATCAAGTTGTTTAAAAAAAGAAAGAAAGAAAAAATTTTTCTTTTACTTCGAACCTTTTCAAGAAGACAAAACAGAAAATTTTCTCACCTGACTAGCGCATAAATCTGCCAATTTCAAATGACTTTGAAACAAAGGCTAGTGGAAGAACTGAGTGGCCCGTCTTCCCAATTTATAGCTTCTCGGTAATAGTATAGATTGGCAGTTTAGTGACAGAATCACACCTTTTAGTAAAGGATAAGGAAACAGCAGCCCACAAGTCTTGCACAAGTGAGCTGTTAATTTGTAACTAATGCAATAGCCAGCATTTTACTAACTACTCTTCTTGGTTATTTTCTTTTTTACAGCAAGGCAAAAAAAGGAGACAAGTAATTAGGAGGAAGGGAGATCTTACTATTAATATAAACAAAGATCTATAAAATTTAAAAAATTGTCTAAGTCATAAACATTATAATGTTTGATGTAATGAGAGATTATTAAATATAATCTCCATTAAAAACTACTTATTAAGTACATGGTATTATACCAGAAAAAAATAACAAGAATAGCTGGTTCCAAATTCCACTATGGAGTCTGAATTTATATTTGGCCTGTGTGCACCACTGTAGTCATCCATGTTTACAACTGACATCCATTCTGACTGGTCAGAACCTGTGCCTGGCTGACTGACAAGATTTTGTATACTTTACTTATTACTACTTTGGCAGAATTGGGTGTAGCAGAAATACATAGGTGGTACTGTTAGCTATGACCAATCTAGATGACTATGAAACAGCAGAACATCTAGCCATTCCCTTTGATCTTACCACCATCATGAGCCACAGATAAGTAGATCAAATACATTGGTCAACTGCTGTTATATTATACTAAAATGGACACAATCCTGTGGTACCTAATAGCTGACAGCAACAAATCTTCCAGTGAGCTTCAAAAAATATCACTATCAGTACTGCTTTCTAAATAATGCTTGCTAAAAAGGGGCAACATTATATACAGACAGCTTTGCCACCATGACCTTGGAACTGCCCCTAGAACATCTTCTGCACTGCCATTCCATGGCACTACAAACCTATCCTCAACTCCCTGGCTAGTTACCGTTGTAGACAATGGTGGTGTCCAGAATACAGATTTAATACACCTGCATTACCTAGAAATCAACTTCATTCCCATTACTGTAACCACAAGAGTTATGTTATTAGATAAGTTTAATGACTCTGGATGTGCAGGCTTGAGAGTCTGGAATTTTAGCAAGAATATTTCAGTCACAGAGCGGGTCATCAGTTATCAGGAACCCGGAGTGAGCACAATGGGACTATAAAACATCAAGCCCTAAATATCAGCATTGCCTACTATGGAAATGCTCCCCAGGACCACACGAAACTTATGGAAAACCCTGGAGTCAAACATAACCATTTTAGGAGGTTGTTTAAATTTTTCTTCAATGAGAAAACATTCAAATATTACTTCTGTAAAAAAAGAAAACATAGGTAAATCCAGTTTTAAACTATACTTTTTCTCTACTCTAATTTTTAGGTCTATTCAGTACAGGCAAATTTAAATGTATGTCCCCTATTGTCATCAAGTTCCTTGTCACCACCTCTGTTTTCTTTTCTGTTGTACTAATAGAAAAGATGAAATATCTACGGAAGAGACATTGGGAGAGCCTGGTGAAACCCCTGTGTTTTCAACAGGTAAGCTCAGATCTCATTTTGTCTGCTTCTGAACTTTAATTCAAATCATCATGAAAGCATGTTATTTACAAATCAATCCTTAATTAAAGTTAACAAAGTTTATAATATACTCAAAACTAACTCATATTCCTAACCTTATAAAATAATTTAAATTTTATTGTATAACACTTAGAAAATGTAGCAAAGAATAAAGGTAAAACCAAATCATCTATTATCTACAATTTAGAGGGAATCATCATCATTTTTGCCTATTTTCTGCCATCTTTCTCCCATTATGTGTATGTATTACTGAGACCATATGTAAGAGTTAGTATCATTTTTTTCACTTAACATAATGTAAAGAACATAAGTTCCACTAAAACTTCAATAATCATTTTGATGACTTTCAACATTCTATTGTATCCATACAAATGTAATCAATGCAACCATTCCATCATTGTTGTGTTTATAAGCTATTACAAATAATGCTTTTTTTTTTTTTTTTTTTTGAGACAAGCTGGAGTACATAGCTCACTGCAGCCTCAAACTCCTGGGGTCAAGTGATTCTCCTGCCTCAGCCTCTCGAGTAGCTAGTACTCAAGCACGCCACCCTGCCTGGCTAATTTTTTTTATTTTTTGTAGAGATGAGGTATCACTAGGTTGGTCTTGAACTCCTGGCCTCAAGCAATCCTCCTGCCTCAGCTTCCCAAAGTGCTGGGATTACAGGTGTAAACCACCACACCCAGCCACAAAAAATGCTTTAATTTAACATGTTTAAACACAAATCTTTGTCAAATCACTCATTTCTCAAAATAGACTACTAAATCAAAGACTATGAATCTTAAGCCTTTTGATAGATTTTGCCAAATTTGTTTTCCAGAAATTTTGTTACAGTTTAAATAACACACTGGTCAAAAGAGTCTGTCTTATTGCATGCTTGCCAATGTTAAATATTACTATTGGTTTTAATGTTTGTCAAAAGGAAAGGGAAAATAATTTTTCCTATTTTTATTAGATGTTTGAAATTTCTCTTTCATGTATTTTTCTATTACAGTCTTTCCATTTACCCGTATAATTTAAGAATACTTCTAAAATACAACATAAAACTATCCTCTAAGCAATGTTTTCCTCAGTTTATTTGATTTTTAGTTATGTTAACAATGTTTTAAGAAATCAAATTTTGATGAATTAAAATCTAGAAATTGACAAAATAGAGTTTTTTTGAACAAATGATAATATTGTTTCCCCATTTCTTTGTTTACTGACATACAGAGAAAGCTGTATTTCAGTATTTCAGAAAGCTGTGACTATATTTTAGTATCTTTTGTGAATTCAGCTAATTTACTATTTCTAGACTGACTTGCAGCCAATAATAGAACAAGCCTAGGTGAATTTCAATTACAAAAACGTTACTGGTCAAACACATTTTTTAACAATAAAAAGAAGAGCTACGTATTTGTTAATTCCCCTTATAAACAGCTCAAATTTAACCTGCACCACCTAATAACATCTTATTCAAAAATTATTATTTACAGGAGAAATAATATAAAAAGATGCTTTGTACTGACTTCATTTTTAATATTGGAAAATAACCAAAATTAATGCAAGAATTGAAATTTGTATTTCCATTTTTAAAATTTGAAGTTAGTATATATTAGCTGATAGAAGCTTTTGTAAAACAAGATTAAATTTAGTAGAGTAAACTAAAAGGTAAGTTAAAATGAACTCTTTATTACAAATTATTTTTCATTTTTTTCTTTACAAAAACTTTGAAAGAACAGTGGACAAATGATATAATTCAACATGGTATGTCACCACTATATATTTGAGTTCCAGCAACAAATGTTTTAGTGTTATTTCCCCAGAGCTCCTGAACACCTACGGTTGAGGTTCACACACAGATATTTCTACCGTTGAGATTATTTCCAAAATGCAGCTACAAAAAGCTGCCAGATCCTAACTACAATGAAAGCAATTCTCATCATACTTCTCAGAGACAGATCCGTGGTGATCTAATGCAGAAAGAGAGTAGAATATCTTCTTAATAGTGTGAACTTGGGGACACTTTAAAGACTTTACTCAAAAGAAAACTATGTCTTCTCCCGACTTTCACTCTCCACCCCAGCCCCCTCCATCATCATTATTGATAAAACTTGCAAGTGTAGCAGAATTTGGATATATAAGTTTGCAATTCAAATATTAAATTTCCATAATCTTTAACCTGAAGCTTGAACCCTTAAAATGTAAATGGAACACTCTCTGGGAGAGGAGGACATTAAGTGGGGTCAGACACTGATTGTAACTGAATTTTTCAGTTACAATAAAGTTTCCTGGGACTAGATTTTGATAGGGAAGTGTTAACAGGTGCCTTAGGTATGATGAGTGAGACATCTCCAAAATAGTTTGAATGCACTAGAAGATAAACCCAGGCTACCTAATATTTGTTCTTAGTTGTCATAGTGTGGATAATTTCTCTTTTCAAGGCAATAAGATGGAAGGATACCCAAATAACAACAAAAAATTTGTTCTTCTAGTGTACTAGCTAAGCACTTCTTTATTATAACTAAAAAAATATGGTATAAACAGATTATTTATAGAATTATAAAGCTTGAAGACACTTTAAATTGGTACTAGTCTGGTGAGGTTCAGGATACACAAACACATCCATCCCAATTGCTCACAGCAGGGTTTTTCAACTAGGACTGAAGGGGAAGATGACAGGGACCACATCCTTGAAGGTTCTGATATGCCACAGGATGTTTATTTTATTAGCCAAAAACAGCCTTCCCCAGATGAAATTGATACCCACCTTCACACACCCCCACTAGGAACCACAATTCCACACCCAGTGCGATGACTCCATAGTACCTCACAGTTACAAGTAACCCCTTGTGACTGCTGATTCCCAGATACCACATACTTTTCAGGGAGCAAGGAAAGATCAATTCATTTTTTGGTATATCCTGTTTTCTAAAACACAAAAATAAAGTAATACATTCTATGTGTTTGCCTAATTGAGATTGAAAAGGAAAGGTATTTCTGGCTAGATATAAACCAATTAACTGTAACACTATTTTTCCTGAGCATTTTAAAATAATTTATAAATAGAAATTCATTTGTATTACAATGATGGCTTTTTTTCTTTTACTTGAATAAAACTTAGACTTCCATTCTATGGAGATCTTTAAATATATCCAGACATTTGCCACATATCTGAAATGGTTTATGGTGGTCTGTTCTTAAAAGAGAGAAATTGATGGCATCTTAAGGTTCTTTCGTCTCTTGGAATTTCTGAGTAAAATCTTATGCCTCGATATTGCTAAAGCAATCTAAATTGTAAAGATTTGGGTAGTATCCTAAGAAAATTCTCAGAAGAACAAATTCAAGGTAAATATCTGTCTACACATCCTTTACATAGTCTCAAAAAGAAAAATTAATCGTATCTCATAAGGCAAAAGCATTTAGCTGTAACACATCTAGGGTAGCACCAAACTTGGGTCCTAAAGAGGAAGAATGAAGAATTTAACTGAGATTTTTTTAAAAGTATGAATCATATTTTTTCAAGGACATATTTATGTGATCTTAAAAATGTGAGTTCAGAATGCACCTAACATCTGTAAATTCCAGAGTGACAGAAAAAGCATATGGGATTTTGCCCTTGTTCTAATTTAAACTCCTCCAGTCTCATTTTTGTGTCTGTAATTTTTTTAATTTCCACAGATGCTGCCGATGTCTCACTCAAGCCCTACCCTCTCGCTCCTGATGACACATTCCTCAACGAAATTCTCAATAATACCCTCAACAACACCAAGATGCCCACAACAGTAAGAAGTTCCAAGAGTTGATCTAGCTTTTCACGTACTTGTTTTTGTTCTTTTAGCAAAACAGAAAGAATGGATGAACTGGCCATTCAGTAATATTAGTGCTGCATTTTTATCACTCTAATTAAGAATCAGTGACTTTGTTCTAGTCGCTATTCTCACTTCTTCCTAGCAACTGAGAGAAAAAACATAATAAATTGAGGACTAGGATAAAGTGGGAGGAATTACAAGAAACAACTTAATTATAAGCTCTGGAGGGCAGGAGCCCTTTCCCCCCAGTACTTAACAGAACACTGTATATAGTTGGTGCTCACCAAGTGTTAGAATGAATGAATAAGTCAATCAGTCTTTAAGGTCTTTCTCCACTGAAGTATAATCCCATGTTGACAGCAATAGTGCAGGTTTTATTCTCAGTCATATCCAGCATGAATAGGTCAGATAGATATCAAAATGATCAAAATCCTGTGTGTCAAACTGGGGAAAAATAAATCATGTTCTAAGCACTTGTCACCACTCTTGAGTGAAAAGGTGTGCAGAATGAGAGAATTGTTGCAGAATTTAATGTTGGTTATCAAAAAGGGGAGGGGTAATTTTAGCCTCCCTAAACAGTCTTGAGCCCAAACCCTCAGTGCCAACGCAGGCGACCACTGTTCTCATTAGCCATGAGTGCTAGAGACTCCAAAGGGGGCAGTAGTATAAGCACAAGAACATGGCTTTTCTCATCCTTATCCCCCAAGTCTGTGAGACGGCTCCTCTGGTCCTTTCCCCTTCCTTTCAAACTCTCTCCAAGGCACAGACCTCTCTGTTCACGGTTGCTCAGACACCACTTGTTCAGAGCTGCTGGGCAAGGGCACAAAGTTTAGTCTCACCAGCTCTACATGGGAAATCGGGGATTAGACCCTGCTGGTCACTCTTTCTGCCCTTTAAACCAGATGGCTGAGGGTTTGGTTGAACTATTGGCATGAACAAGAAATGAAAATATTGTATTTTTCTGAAAAATGCTGCTCCATCAACAGTGAAAATTGCTGTTGGAAAAAAATTACTGGCCATAATTCTATTCCCTGTAAAATTTCTAAGACAGCCAGTCTGTCTTCTTTCTTTTCTTACATCCCCCGTGTCCCATCTAATATTTCATTTCACGTTCATTGCATCCTCTTCCTGATATCCTCTTTACCACCTGCATCTATCACTTATTCTTTCATTTAGCAAACATTACAAAAATCTGCTGATGTGCCAGGCATTAGGCTATGCACCGAAGATCCTAAGATGAACAAGACGCAATCCCTGCCTTCAAGGAATTTATAATGTGATTAAGCACCATGAAATAGTCTAAGAGCTATGACTGAAGATGGCAGGTGTATAGACTGGAATAAAATGATAGCCCAGGACAGGTTGCAGGGGATGCGACCCTTAGTCATGCATATTCAGTGAGAGATTGGTGTGTAAATGGCCCCATGTTTTTTGCTTTGGGATTCATTGAAGAGTAAGAATCATGCGGGATCAAGGGGATTTCATGTGGGGTGGCAAGGTTTGCATATAAAAAGAAGACTCCAGGGGAGTGTATAATAGGCACCAAATGAGCCGTTCAGATGTTAATCAATGCTACAGGGAGGCAAAGATTTCCTCTACCCCGATGGTAAGAGGAGATAGGCATGTGTGGATGTGTGGGGGGGGGGTGTGTTATTACGGAGGTAGGGGCTGGGGTCTAGCGAGGAGGAGCTCCATCAGGAGACTAGCATAAGCAATGTGGTGTCTGAGCAACCGTGAACAGAGCAGTCTGGCAGTCAGAGCAGCAGAGAAAGTGAGACTAAAATTGTTCAAACAAGTTGGAATCAGACTATGGACAACCTTGAACATCAGGAAAAAGAGTTTGAGTTTTAACCCATAGGTAATAAGCAAGTCTCTGAAGGTGCCAGGTGAGAGGCATGAAAAATTAATCTGGTGGCTGAGGGTAAGTTAAGACCCTTCTCACTAATACATTTAAACAACTTATTTAAATGTCTTACAGAAACTTCAGATCTGCCTAATGAACTGGAAAGCTTCTAGAGAATAATACCATATGCCATATTTTTCTTTTAATGGCCCATGGATCCTAGCACTGTGCTACACTCATAAGGGTACTCAGTGTGTATTTTTTGAATGAATGAAGGTCTTTTAAACAAACATCAGAAGTCTGTTAAGTGTGAATCCACCTCCTCCTTGTGTCCTACTAAAGTTGGAGTCTGTGCTATTGTCCACACTCATGGAAGAGGGAAGTTTGTGACAAGATATGAGGAGGAAATACATCTTCTACCATCCAGTTGAGCTCTGTCCTTCATGGCAGTTTCCATTGGTCATTCTCTTCTTTCAGCTTCCTTAACTCTAATTTCACTACAAGAGACTATGTATATAAGCAGAGACATTCAATTTTCCACAGACATATTTCATACTTTTTGAGGAAAGCTGTGCAGATGTCAGTATCATCTGGGTACCCAATGCTGAAAATCTGTCAAACCCAAGTTTGAAACCCAGCTCCAGGCTTGCTCTGGGCCCTGGCAGCCCATGTGAATTCAGAACAGTGAGAGACCCCTGCTGGTTCCCAAGCCAACGACCAAGAAGGATGACCCCTGGCCCTTGTGATCAAGGCCAAATCCAGAGAGTCATAACAGTGCTTCTGTTCTTAGTCACATGCATCCAAAGGTGGCCCAAATGTGCCATTCCTTCTGATAGAAATTTCAAACCCTCTCTTGGCTTGACAGTACTTTCTAACTAGTTTCAATGTGAAGTTCAAATGTTCTCATTAAACTAGTCTAGACTCTCCTCTTAAAAAGAGTATATTAAATAATATCTCAGCATCTGTAGATTATATTATCTAATCCAGTCCTCACCAAAGAGTATTTGTAAGTTAACACAATGATGTGGTACAATCCTAGTGATGCATCAGCAATGTATATGTAAATATTTATGTGTGTGTGTGTGTGTGTGTGTAGGGGAAGTATGTGAACGCATGTAGGTAAATGCTTTCTTGAAGATCACACAGTCATAAAATGACAGAGTTCTCAAGGACTCTAAATAGTTCATTGGAGCTTTGATACTTTGTCTGTCACTGAAATTCAGAGCCAATTCTAGTTAATAGGACTTTTATTCAAAAAGCACTTGAGCCTTCATAATTCCCTTCTTGAGACAATATCAATATGTGTTATATAATATAACCATTTGTCTGTGGTTTATATAAATAGAAGTCCTTTTTTTTTGACTCAGGAAAGAGAAACAGAATTCAATGTGTCCGAGGGTCCTCTGGATCAGAAAGTGGAGCTGAGCATCTCTCTGGCGAACCATAGGTTCAAGGCAGAGCTTGCTGACTCCCAGTCCCCGTATTACCAGGAGCTAGCAGTAAAGTCCCAACTTCAGGTGAGTGGACCCAGCCCGCACAACCACATTTAAGTCACGACTGAAAATCTGGGAGCCAACAGGACATAAACTCTGTTGGCTCACAGTTCCAACTTCTTATGACCAGGCATTCATTTTTAACCATCAAAAAGAAAACAGAAACTATAATGGGTCTCAAAATCGACAAAAGGATCTCCAGGAAAGTTTTTATTCCAGCTTTTCCATTCTTACAGTAGTCCCCCCTTCTTCACAGTTTTGCTTTCCATAGTGTCAGTTACTTATGGTCAGCCCCAGTCCAAAATATTAAATGAAAAATTCCAGAAGTAGGCAATTTATAAGTTTGATGTATCATCGAAGGTCGAGTGGCCTAACACTATGTCACGATGCCTACATCATTCGCCTCATCACATAGACATTGTATCATCTCACATCAACACGAGAAGGATGAGTACGGTACAGTAAGATATTTTGAAAGACAGAGACCATACTCATATAACTTTCATTACAGTATATTGTTATAATTGTCCTATTTTATTATTAGTTATTGTTAGTAATCTCTTACTGTACCTACTTTATAAATTAAACTTTATCATAGGTATGTATGTATACGAAAAACCATAGTATATATGGGGTTAGGTACTACTATCCGACTTTTCAGGCATCCACTGGGGGTCTTAGAATGTATCTCCTGCAGATAAGGGGGGACTACTGTATTTACGTTTAGATTTTCTAAATTTTCTTTAAATGTGAGTAGGTTTTTAAACCTCATTCAACTGAAAGCTGCTATGCAGATATTCTATATGTCTAAGTGACCGTTATGATGATGGTTTTATGGGTGTATATTTACAGGCATTTGCAATGTACAAAATGTGTACATTAAATACGTACAGCTTTTTATATCTCAATCATACCTCAATAAAGTGGATTAAAATACAATAAAATGACCACATAGTCACCAAGTAAAGAACATAGTATGTTGAAATATGAATTTTAATTCATAATACTTTTTCTTTACATAATATTTCCATTTTTGCAGTATGATGCAATTTAAAGACATGATATTTTTTCTGGGTGGTAAGTGGAAGGCAATTATACTGTCCATGTTATCAATTACTAAACTGAGCAGCTTTTCCATGATGTCTCTTCCATCTCTGACCATCATCATGTGTCTGTCCTTGATTAAATTCAAATGCTCTTCAACTCCCTGCAAGATATTAAATAAATCCAACTGAGTGTGGCATCTGTTACCATAAGATCCCTGCCTTCCTTTCCAGCCTTATTTTACACTAGTTCCTTATCACTCCCCTCCTTTGCACTCTAGTTTCCAGAAATACAAACTCTTTGTAAATTTTCTTCACATTTAGCCTTTCCATGTGCTACGTTTCCTGTCTAGAATGCCCTTCCCCAAGTCTCATTTTAGGTGCTTCCTTGTGGAACGTTCCCACTACCCATTCTGGGTTCAGTTCCTCTCTGCTGGGCTAGCTAACACTTGGTGCCCGCTGCTGGCACAACACTGATCAGCCTGTCTTGAGATTGCTTGTTCACATGTCTATGGCCTTTGCCACCTCTTCTCTTCTCTCCTCCCCTGCCAGCCTCACCACCACCAGGCTATGAGCTTCCTCTTGAGAGCAGAAACCGTTCCCTTCATCTCTGAAAGGAACCTCCTAATACAGAGCTTGAGATGCAGTTAACTACTCAGAAATTATTTGTATAAATGCAACTGAAAATCGAAGCATCCATGAGATTACATAACTATGAACTACATTCACAGACAGCCTGGGTGCATGTGAATCTCACTCAGCGTGGCCAGGGAACGATGGGGCCCCACTTCTCATGCTTGGAGAATTTAATACTTACCTCCTCTCACCTGGAGAGGAGATGAATAAGTGAAACATTCTTAACCTCCAACCTCTCCTTGCATCAGCTTTTAGTCAATAAAATGTAAAGAATCCTTTCTACAAACTTTAAAGAGAAAGAATTAGCGTGGGGTGTTTATGAACCAGAGAAGCACTTAAACACGGATTATTAGATAGAAGGAATCAAAGAATAGTTTGTTAACTTTTCCAATTTTTCTCTGAAACATTCTTTTCAGCAAATCCTTAGTATAGTCAATGTATCTTCAAAGTTGGATAATTGACTCTTCACTGACCTGTTATCAATTTTCTAAACATCGAAAACAACCTATATAATAATGCAAATACATTGAGATTTTTTAAAAATCTGAATTCTAGTCCTGTTTCTGCCAAAAATTAGCTGTGAGAATTTGGGGCACACTAATTTTCCCTGGCCTTAATTGCCTCACTTAGAAATTACAGAAGATGACTTCACAGTACCTTTCCAAGTCTAAATTGCTGTGTATAGAAATAATAGCTAGCACTGTTCTTAATGCTTTTTATATATATTCTCATTTAATTTTTCATGCAATCCTATAAGTAATATTATTCCCCTTTTTTAAAAGAGGAAACTGAGGCACAAGGAGATTAATATGCCCAGATGACACAGCTATTATCTGTCAGAGCCAAGATTCCAACCCAGGCAACCTGGTACCAGAACTCTTACTCTTAAGCACAATGCTAGGTTTCCTATTTTTCCCAAACATGTAGTTATGAGGAAAGAACTATTGTGTCATCATTAAGTGGGCATGTCTCTTCTGGACTCTGAAAAACTTATTAGCCAAAGAAGAGTATGTCTTGCCCAGTCTTGTTCCAGAGACCCATCATATCATTCCTGCTGGTTCCATTTGCATAGTCACTGATTTCTTTAAGACGGAGCCCCTCTACTTACAGCATCTGTTCCCTTTCCCTGACTACCCCACAGCCTGCCCTCAGATAACCAGTCAGCCCCACCACAGCCCTAGGCCTGCATTAGCACAACCATTTGGGAATAATCAGGAATTAATGGACAGTGCTTAGTGGTAATTTAATTTCCACAATAAACCTAATGAGCAATTTAATACAATGTCAAAAGGAATCATTTAGTTGTTGTCTGAATGCTTTCTCCTGTGCAAACATTCATGAGAACTCAACACTGGCTGCCTTTTTATAGCTTTGTTAACTTACATTACAGCAGAATCAGGGAGGCCTCTGTGCATTTAGTATTATTAATAAGGTTAACTAGGCACTTAATTAGCAATTTAGTGGTTAGTGCTCCATGATTGGAAGGTCCCCAGAATATTATTTAGCAAAATTAACTGAGGCTTTGTCATCTCCTCCCTAGATGCCTTCTACACACTCCTAAGCAAAGCTGATTCTTAATCAATCGCAGACAGGTTCACAAAGGGGGCATGGACACAAGCAATAACTCCCCTCCACCTGAGCCAGTGCCATGGAGCACCCCTGGAGAGGAGAACACCTCTCTCAGTAGTGCTCCCAGTTGCAGATGCTGAAGCTGTGGACCTCTACAGAGGCAATTCTGTGCTTAACTGACTATTTTCATATGTATAACAGTGTCTTTAGAATCCTGGACGAGAGAGGGATGATTTGGGGTCTCAATCTCATGCTGCAGAATTTGCAGCTCATATTTAAGCATTCAATTCCTGGTGCTGTCACTAGAATGGCAATGACAAATTCCCTGGGGCCCCAAAGCTGTTTGTGCCAGGAGGCCAGAGCAGACTTCAAGCATGTACACAGCCTTTCCTGCCTGCCAACAGAATAAAGACCAGCTCTGCAGAGCCCAGCCTCCTAGTTCTTCTCTGTTGAGCCCATGACAGTGTGTGGGTGGAGACATAGAAACTTCCTACCCAGTTTCCCTGCCCCTGACCTCTATAAGGCCTTCATCTTGTCCTTCCCTTCACTGAATCTTTGAAAAATGACCATCTGAAGGCTTGCCAGGCTCCATGCTGTGTGGTCACTGGGGAAATAAGAGAAAATGGGCCTTCAGTAGCTAGTAATCTAGTAGGAGAAGTAGAGAATAAGCAAGTAAATAACACAATATCACTGATTCCCTGCCCACCTGTATGCCAGGCACTTGTTACTTGTTAGTTATTCTTTACAGCAATCTTATAATGTATGTATCGTTATTCCATTTTGGTTAAAGAGACCAAGATTCAGAGAGATCAAGCAATAAACTCAAAGTCTTACAACTAGAAAGTAATAAAACCAATATTTAAACCTAGACCTACACAAGTGTCTCCTCATCACCCAAAAGCTGAGCTGCCTTCATCACTGAAGTTCCTATAAGGAATGAACACTAGTTTTAGTATTGGCACGAGAAAATACAGTTAGAAGGTAAATCAGTCAGCTGGGGGAAAAAAGTTCACGATGTACTCCAAAGCCCACTATAAGTGATTTGGGGATTATCTGTGCATCACTGCTCTAGTCCTTGGCATGGCAATGCAGAATTGGCGGTAATTTTAGATACAGTGACAACACAGTGGTATGTTGATGAGTTTAGAGAATAAAGAAATGCATTCAACTCAATTAAACAAAATTTGCTGAGTCCCTACTATGTGAATGACAACCTGCTAGATACTGGGAAAGTGGGAGGGAGATAAAGATGAACAAACAAGACATGGCCCCTGAGGCCAAGGAGCATGATCTCAGTGAGGGAAACTGACATGCACCTCTTAGACTTTTATGGGGCATACTGTAATAATTTCTAGAGTAATAGAGAGAAGAAATAATTGAAATAACTAACTTTGGGTCCCTACAAATGCTTTTCAGTAGATGAGCTGGCTTTGAAAATGGGCGTGGGGAGAAGCAGTCAGTGAGCAATTGCATCTTGGACCAAGAGAAAATAATTAATAGGAGCCTGGAGATATAGAACTGCATGTTGTATGTGGGAGGGACAGGGGTCAGTTTAGTTTCAATAGAGGACATGATATTGGCTAAGGGGATAATGATGACAAGGAAGTATAAATGCAATGATAAGGTACCTACGGGGGTGGGGGGGTCGTGAGTGTGCAGATTTTGGAGGGTCTTAAATGCCATTCTAAAGAATTGGACTTTATTCAATAGGCAGTGCAGCCCAGCAAGGGATTTTTAGCAAAGAGCAACAGATATGGAATGATTAACTTAGAAAAAAATTATAGTCAGAGACATACCTCTTCCCTTCCCCACTCCCAACACACCCAGAAAACCATTGCTTCTTCCCTCCTCCACCACACACACACATAAACCCATTTCAGCTGTGCAGGAAGAGAGACAGGGAGGGCGTGCCAGCCCTGAGAATAAGAAGGACATGGTGGAAACAAAAGACATTGTGGGATTTGAACCAACAGGAACTGGTGGCTGCATGTGAGAGGCATAAAGAGAAAGTATCTGGGGCTGTTGGGCTTTGGGGGAAGAAAGATGGTGGGTGCTCATCACCCTGACTAAGGTAGAGAGGCTGGGGGAGAAAGGCAGAGTTGAGAGGAAAAGAATGACTCTGGTCGGGGCAGATTTAGTTAGTGACAAATGTTGAGATGTTCCTGTGAAGAACTCAAAGCTGTGTGTTAGGTGATTATTGAAGCCATAGGGGAAAAGGAGATCCCCCAGCAAGAGGGAGAGGGGAGAGGGGGCAAGGAAGAGAGGACAGGGCCAGGTGTGTGCTCACCTGTTCAGCCTCACCCTTCACCCTGCTCTGCCTCCCAAGCTTCACCACCAAACCACCATCCCTTCCTCCTAGTCTCTCTCGCCTCCCAGCCTTCTGATAGGAAAGCTGGATGGGGCAGTGCGGGTCTCTGCGACAGTGTCCCCAGGGCTCACCCAGTGCCCACAGTCGGGCTAAGGGGATAAATGGGAGTAGGTTCGGAGAGCAGGCTGAGGACGGGAGCCTGCAGACTCCTAATGTTCCAAGTAGAGAGTGGAGACAGGAATCGGGGGGAGCAAAGAAGACTGAGAGAGTGGTTAGAGAAATCAAGAAGAGGCAGGAAAGAACAGGGACACTGTGGACGAGGAACGGAAAATGCCACTGACTTTGGAGAGACAGCGGCTTGAAGAGAACCAGGGGCAGAAGCCAGGCTGTGGTGGGCTGGGGAGTTGTTGGGTACAAGTGTAAAGTGTTCTGATAACAGGCCTTACTAGCAAGGTGAAACTAATTAAGATTTATTGTGAAGCCCGTATAAATCTAAGAACAAATCTAATCTGTTAGATTACCATTTTATTTAGGTGCAGTAGCCATTTTGAATTTAATAATCCCTTTAACATTATAGATATCTTCCAAATCATATAGTTAATTCAGAAAATATTGTGGTTAAAATATTATAGTTAACTATAGTTAGTTATAGTCAGAAAAAATTACTCTGTGTGTATAAGTGAAAATCCCATAGCTAAAAATTTTCCTCCAAATGCCACTTTAAAGTTATTTCATATTTTATGTAATCATCAAAGCAGGTCAGAACTACCCAATTACAGCTTTCAAATAAATAGCAAAATACTTTCCTCTGAGTTTCGGAAATAACTAAGAACAAAGATTTTGACCTCATTCGTTGTTTCAATTTTCCATTTTCAGTTTTTCCCTTAACTCATCAAAACTGTCCAGGCTTTTTCAGTTGGGTAAGATCTGACCCAGTAGAACCAAAGAGTATTTCATAAATTTCTTTCTCTCTGCAGATGCAAAAGGTATTCAAGAAACTTCCAGGATTCAAAAAGATCCATGTGTTAGGATTTAGGTAAGTAAGAGAATCGAACTCTTCTCAATTTTTAAATTACTTTCTCCCTATCCTCTTCTTAAAAGCAATGTCATGAGGGTTACAAGGTCCCTTTTCCCCAATTGTTTGGCTCTGCCAAATCCTGGAAACTAAATACATTCCAGATAAAGGAATTTTCTAATTAGAACATAACTCTAGGTGATTTTTTAGGGGGTAGCAGAGAAGCTGTATTCCTTTCTCCTTACAAGAGTCAGAAATATTCCTCTCAACAGAGAGCTCATCTGCTGTCCTTGGCAATGTTGTTATTAATGAGCCTCTTAGGAAAATACCTCAGGAGAGACAGATCAAAAAAAGTAGCAATTAATTGCCTTGGTGTCTGATTGCCTGGTTTCCTATCAAATGTTAAATATTATCACCACTTAAACAAATCATGATGCCCAAAGGGAGATGGGTGAACCTAATAAAAAATGGTCCCTATAGGGTAGGGGAACTGAAAAATGGGGTGGACAGAAACAA
The DNA here is from genome assembly GCA_023783475.1 of Daubentonia madagascariensis. Classification (NCBI taxonomy): domain Eukaryota; kingdom Metazoa; phylum Chordata; class Mammalia; order Primates; family Daubentoniidae; genus Daubentonia; species Daubentonia madagascariensis. The sequence goes on along the minus strand of JAKFHU010002080.1, from coordinate 24,947,783 downwards.
GAATGGAAGCAAGACTCCCCAAAATATACCTTTTATATTGACATCTAAACCATAGTAATGCATTACCACTCAGATGTTATTAAATTAAAATTTAAAATAATAGAAATAAAACCCATAAAATAGTGCCACACTAAAGCAGGGCTTGATCATGTTCCTGTGGCTTTGGCACCAGCAGGCCTGTATCCAGCAGCATCCCAACACTAATGTGGGTTCGCGATTTTGGGCAAAAATTTTTACATTTTAAGTTTTCATTATTCAAAACATCTGCAGGTGGGGTCATAATATGGCATTTTTTAAAAATGCCACAGGGTAAATATCAGCCCTGGTGTGAGCTGAATGAGATTCCATACCCTGAGAAGGGTTTGTAAATCAGGGAGAGCACGCCTCACCAGTTCTCCCGGGTCCTTCACTGTCTGTTATCTTAAGGCAAAAAAAGGTGCACAGAGCAAGGGCTCCACAGACTCAGAAAGAATAGCTTTTGGGGGAGCTCTCCCAGTTTGTTTCTTCCAAAGCTCTAATTTGCATAACTCCAGAGAAAGGAAATACTGAAAAGTGAAAGTTATAAAAGATGAAACCCTTAATATTTGCCAAAGCAGACTCATTTTTCTTTATTTCAAGATGTCACTCTGAAGTATTCCATGTGAAATCAGATGGATTAGAGAAAAATAAATGTTGATAGGAAAATATTTTGCATAGGGGGCAGGGCCTTCTGAATAAACCACTGCAGTTGAGGAACAAATTTCTAATTTAAAGCTAAAGGAAATGATAAGCACAGTTCTTTTGGTGAATATTCAAATGCTCATTATCCCCTCTCTTCAATAAATGCAAATCTAATTTTTAAAAAACCTATTTTAAAAGAAAACCAAAATATTAGGTGATGAAATTTTGCAAGGTTAAAATTGTAAAGATATATCTCTTGAAGTTGATCCTTTCCCAAGTGTTTATCTCCATAAGGGTTTATTATTATTTTTGCCAAAGTTGCTTATAAAGTAAGTTTGATCACATTTTCCCAATAATTTTCATTATGACATGAAGACTTAGTCCACCAGAAAATATCTTGACCCCTGAATACAATAAAGGATATGCTTTAGGGTGGCAAACTTTTAATCATTAATAACAATGCTCAGAATATTGTAAAGTAAACTTATTATGAAGGAAAGTGCTTTCTTGTGGGGCCAGATACCCATAGAAGACCTAAAACCCTATGAGTCTCCTGGTACTGTCTTTCCTCCAACTCATCTCTGTATAGGTTGATTTACAATTTAACAAGTACTTTTATATCAGTGACCTCGTTTGATTCTCCCAACATAACTGAAAAGGAGTTAGGACATCTATTATTAACAAAATTATAAGGATGAACAGTGAAAGATCCACTTTAAATATTACTTTATCTCTTTCAGCAAAAGTAAAAAACTATTAACAATCATTCAATCTAGCTGGAGGATATACTCCTTCAATGATTGTGCACAAATGTTCATAGCAGCTTTATTTGTAATGGCCAAGAACTGGAAACAACTCAAATGTCCATCAACAGTGCAATAGATGAACAAATGGTAGCATGTTCTTACCATAGACTACTTCTCAACAAAGGAATGAAATATTGGAATGAACAACATGAGTGCATCTCAAAATATCTATGTTGAGTAAAAGAAGCCAAACAAAAGTATGATTCCATTTATGATAAATTCTAGAAAATGCAAACTGATCAATAGTGAAAGAAAATGGATCAGTAAACAGACATTTACAGAACATACTACCCAAGAATTGCAGAATATACATTCTTCTCATCAGTACATGGAACATTTTCCAAGATAGATTATATGTTAGGCCACAAAACAAGTCTCAGCAAATTGTTAAAAACTGAAATTGTGCCATGTACCTTCTCAGACCACACTGGAATAAAACTAGACATTAATTCCAAGAGGATCTATCAAAACTACACAAATACATGGAAATTAAACAACCTGCTCCTAACCGATCCTTGGGTCAATGATGAAATCAAGATGGAAATCAAAAAATTTTTTGAATTGAATGACAAAAGTGACACAAGCTACCAAAATCTCTGGGATATAGAAAAAGCAGTGCTAAGAGGGGAGTTCATAGCACTAAATGCCTACATCAAAAACACAGAAAGATCACAGACTAGCAACCTAATATCACACCTCAAGGAACTAGAAAAACAAGAACAAACCAAACCCAAAGCTAGCAGAAGAAAAGAAATAACAGAGATCAGAGCAGAACTAAACAAAATTGAAACAAAAAACAACACAAAGGACAAATGAAACAAAAATTTGGTTCTTTGAAAAGATAAGCAAAATTGACAGACCACTAGCTGGATTAACAAGGAATAGAAGAGAAAGGATTCAAATAAGTTCAATCAGAAATGAAAAAGGAGACATTACAGCTGATACCACAGAAATATAAAATATCATCCAAGACTGCTTTGAAAATGTCTATGCGCACAAACTAGAAAATCTAGAGGAAATGGATAAATTTTTGGAAACACACAAGCTTGAATCAGGAAGAAATAGAAATCCTGAACAGATCAATAATGAGTAGTAAGATTGAAAAAGTAATAAAAAATCTCCCAATAAAAAAAATGCCCAGGACCAGACAGATTCACAGCTGAATTCTACCAGACCTGCCAAGAAGGACTGGCACCTATCCTACTGAAACTGTTCCATAGCGTCAAGAAGGAAGGAATCCTCCCTAACTCATTCTACAAAGCCAGTATCACCTTTATACCAAAACCAGGAAAGGACAAAACAAAAAAAGAAAACTACAGACCAATATCCCTCATGAACATAGATGCAAAACTCCTCAGCAAAATACTAGCAAGGCAGATCTAATGGCGCATCAAAGAGCTAACTCACCATGATCAAGTGAGTTTCATCCCAGGGATGCAAGAATGGTTCAACATATGCAAATCAATAAATGATTTACCACATAAGAAGAATTAAAAACAAAAACCATATGAGCATCTCAGTAGGTTCAGAAAAAGCATTTGAAAAAATCCAGCACCCTTTATGATAAAAACCCTCAACAAACTAGGCATAGAAGGAACATACCTCAAAATAGTAAAAGGTATATATGACAAACCCACAGCCAACATCATACTGAATGGGGAAAAGTTGAAAATATTCCCCCTAAGAACTGGAACAAGACAAGAATGCCTACTGTCACCACTTCTATTCAACATAATACTAGAAATCCTAGCCAGAGCAATCAGGCAAGAGAAAGAAATAAAGGACATCCAAATCATAAAAGAGGAGCTCAAACTATCCCTGTTTGCTGATGGTATAATCTTATAGCTAGAAAATCCTACAGACTCCTCCAAAAGACTCTTAGAATTGATAAAGAAATTTAGTAAAGTCTTAGGTTACAAAATTAATGTACACAAATCAGTAGCATTTCTATACACTAATAACAGTCAAGCTAAGAGTCAAATCCATAAGTCAATACCATTTACAATAGCTGTGAAGAAAATAAAATAGCTGGGAATATACTTAATCATAGAGGTGAAAGATCTCTATAAGGAGAACTACAAAACACTGATGAAAGAAATCGCAGATGACACAAACAAATGGAAAAACATCCCATTTTCATGGATTGGAAGAATCAATATTATTAAAATGTCCATACTGCCCAAAGTGATTTACAGATTCAATGCAATTCCCATCAAAATACTAGCATCATTTTTCACAAAACTAGAAAAAACAATCCTAAATTTCATATGGAACCAAAAAAGAGCCCAAATAACCAAAGCAATCCTAAACAAAAAGAACAAATTGGGAAACATCACATTACCTGACTTTAAATTATTCTACAAGGCCATAGTAACCAAAACAGCATGGTACTGGTATAAAAGTAGACACATGGATCAATGGAACAGAATAGAGAACCCAGAAATAAAACCATATAGGTATAACCAACTGATGTTCGACAAAGCAGACAAAAACATATACTGGGAAAGGACACCCTATTCAATAAATGGTGCTGGGAAAATTGGATAGCCACACAGAGAAGAATGAAACTGGATCCCTATCTCTTACCATATATAAAAATTAACTCAAGATAAATTAAAGGCTTAAATGTAAGACCTGACACTATAAAAGTTCCAGAAGAAAACGTAGGAAAAAATCTTCCAGACATTGGCCTGGGCAAAGAATTTATGACTAAGACCTCAAAAACAAAGCAACAACAAAAATAAATAAATGGGACTTAATTAAACTAAAACATTTTTGCATGGCAAAGGAAGTAATCAGCAGAGTAAACAGACAACTTACAGAATGGGAGAAAATATTCACAAACTATACATCCAACAAAGGACTAGTATCCAGAATCTACAAAGAACTCAAACAAATCAGCAAGAAAAAAAAGTAACCTCATCATAAAGTGGGCAGAAGACATGAACAAATTTTTTTCAAAAGAAGAGAAACAAATGGCCAACAAATGATAAAATGGTTAACATCACTAATCATCAGGGAAATGCAAATTAAAACCACAATGAGATAGTACCTTACCCCTACCAGAATGGCCATTATTAAAAAGTCAAAAAGCGATAGATGTTGGCATGAATGCAGTGAAAAGGGAATGCTTATACACTGTTGGTGGGAATGTAAATTTGTACAACCTCTATGGAAAACAGTATGGACAGTCCTCGAAGAACTAAAAGTAGACCTACTATTCGGTCCAGTGATCCCACTACTGGGTATCTACTCAAAGGAAAAGAAGTCATTATATCAGAAAGACACCTGCGCTTGAATGTTTATCACAGCACAATTCACAATTGCAAAGTTACAGAATCAATTTAAGTGCCCATCAGTTAATGAATAGATAAGGAAAATGTGGTATATATATATGCCATGGAGGACTACTCAGCTGTAAAAAGGAATGAAATAATGTCTTTTGCAGCAACTTGGATGGAACTGGAGACCATTATCCTAAATGAACTATCTTAGCAATGGGAAAACAAATACCACATATTCTCACTTACAAGTGGGAGCTAAATAATGGGTATACATGGACATAACATGGTATAATGGGCATTGAAAACTAAGAAAAGAGGAGGGTGGGAAGAGGGTGAGGGATCAAAAATTACTTATTGGGTACAATGTACATTATTCTGGTGACAGGTACACTAAAAGTCCTGACTTCACCACTATACAATTCATCCATGTAACAAAAAACACTTATACCCCCTAAATCTATTGAAATAATAATAATAATAATTTTTAAAAGAGAAAACAGATAAGTAGATATAACGTGACTGAAAGAAAGAATCTGACTATCTAACTAGGAAGTCCCTCCCCACAGAGCAGCACTAGTTAGTCATAGATTCTTTCTTGCCTCCACAAAAGGAAAGTTGTAGCACACCTGTAGCATGTACACTTTAGTAATGTTACATCACGGAACGAAAGTTAAATAAATTCACAGCCCAGTCAGAAAGAGCAATAACACTAATCCCACCACATGTGTAGAGTATCTTTGTCAGCAACTATCATTTGAAATGGAAAGGGAAAAACCTGGATATAGGTTCTAAATTAAATCTCTATATATGCCCAAAGGAGTGCAAAATGTATTCATCAGTTTGGTGACCAAATGGCCTTTTTTCAGGCACAAGCAGGTGGTGGCATGGCAAAATGAGTCTAGGCTTGAGGTCAGGCAGAACAGGGTTTCAATCCTGGCTATGCCACTTTGCAACTGTCACTTTCCCTCTCTATGCCTGTTTCTTTATCTGTGAAGTGGGGATTATGCTGTTGAAAAGTTTAAATGAGGATACATGTAAACTGCCTGGTGCACACCACCAACTCAGTAAATAGGTGGTTGTTTTTCTTGCAAGCTGTCCCATGGTGGTTTGGACCAATCCCTCAAAGCTTACTGATTACTGCTATTCAAAAAATAATCAGTCAACACAACACCAGTTCCAGGGTTCCTCCTCAGAAAATTACCTAAACTAATCATTTAATGTCATTCAGGAGGTGAGAAATCCATTTACAAAATACTGTTTAAAAAATTCCTGGTACCAGCACCACCCAAAATGTAAGATGTCTAGGATATATTTGCAGCCTCTTTAGGAAGAATATGAGGAAACCAAGGAGCTTGTGAAAAAGACCGAAAGTAAATATAATCTTTGGACTAAAGCTGAAATCCTAATCAAAAATATCATATAGTGATGTTTAATTTCTGAGATTCATATGGCTCTCAAAATTTCCATTTAAATTCTGATAGCAGTTTATATGTTCCCTTCAAAGCTCTGGGCAAACATAAGAAACAATGGAAAGGACTATGTCTTTTGTGTATCTGAAATAATTCATTGAATGTCTCAATAAATGTCATAAAAATTCTTTCTACCTTTCTTGCTCCCATCGTGTATGATGAAATGAAGACCAAAGAAAGAAAGAGATGGGTAATTTGGATTTATTTTTTATAGTGTTATATCTTTCCTCCACAAATTTAAATGCTAGTTTGGTACAAATAATTTTTATATATAATGTCTGAGATAAGCCAATGACTTTTTGATAGTTCCTTATTTAAATGGAAGTAATTGATCAATTACTCAGTAGTTTAAGAAAAATTCTCTAGTCAAAGTCACTATTTGATATTCAGGTAAACATTGACTTGGTCAGCTGAAGAGGATTCGATAAAACTCAGGGTCTCATTAGGAAAGCAGAAAAGCACATGTCTGATGCAAGCACGCTTTAACTATTTCCTAAATGTCATTGTAATGGAAAGTTGTGTGTCTGAATGCGTACACATACATGCAATCAACGTAAGTTTGGAGTAAAGAAGAGAAACTAATTTGCTCCCTGTTTCCAAGGTCGGTGTGAATTGGAAAAAAGACCCATTATACCTTAGAGAGCTCAATAATAAGAATCCAGCTTTGGCTCCATAATTGACTACTGAAATAAAAAAAACTATAGACTCTGACTGATTGTGTGGTCTGAAGAACTGCCAAAAACATACATTATCAGTTCCTATGGTCTTTAAAACACTTCTGTATCCCTCTGTGTGGATTTATGACATAAACTAAAAGGTGAAACCTGATTCTCAAGGACAGAGGTATAGAGAATCCTGTCTCATTTTTACATGCTAAAAGGCATTGAATTAATAAATATGATAATAAATACAGTTAATTGTGTACTACTTCCCTTTCTCTTTTCTCACACCTTCCTTCTAAGATGTTATTTTAAAAGCAGCTGGAGGAGAAAGAGTGTTATGTTTCATTTAGAGTTTTATTTTTTAATTAAAAAATACTTCTTGGAACAAAAATAGAAGAGAAACAGCCTTAAGAACGGAAGCTTTGACTTAGTTACAACATGTATATACTATTATCCCACTGCTATATCCTACACTAGAGGAGGCTATTTGCAGAAGAAAGGACAATTCGCCCTTCTTCCTGATTGGCACTGCATGACTTAAAAGACTGAGAAAAACATTGGTCAATACCAGCAACTCTTGACAATTACACTTTTTCAAAAAGACCTAAAGTAAAAATCTATGGTCACTTGATTCAGTTAGTAATCCTTCTGCAAGCTGGGCTTAACTCCCTGCTAGCATTCTATTTCAGAATTAAAATACATGTCAATTCTTTTTTCACATTTCAATTTTCCGATAAATACTGAAATGTTTTAAAGTGGGATATGCTTTAAGAGCCGATCAGGAAAGAGGTAGAAGCTGTCCTGAAGCTTTGTAGCAATGTAGTGACTCTTTTTACAAGGCATGTAGCAATGGCTTTGGGCGGGGGATGTGTTCTCTGCCATCTACAGTTCAAGCTCCACAGAGATGCGACTTACAGCCATCTTTAAGAGAGACAGCACAGAAGCAAAAAGCCCTGCGAGTGACCTCCTGTCTTTTGATTCCAACAAAATTGAAAGTGAGGGAGTCCCTCTTGGAACTGTGGAGGAGGACAAGCAACCTAAAATCTATCTCACAGCTATAGACCTCAAAAAGCTGATCAGCAAAGCACTAGAGGAAGAACAATCCTTGGATGTGGGGACAATTCAGTTCACTGATGGTCAGTGGTGATTTCATAGTTCTGACTTTATTCTCATTTTGACAAAGAGACTAGGCAGTGTGAATGTCTCATGGAAGTTGTCATTTTAACTTGGGCTTTATAAAGTCAATCATTACTATGACAGGCACATCATGTATGGTACCATATCTGTCTTTCCTCACTCTCTCCTATGCCTCATTTGTTGAGCCTTTGGTAACCACTTTATACCAAGCATAGCTCTAGGAGAATTCAAGGGTTTCAGTTCAGTGCAGATCAACCATGGCCAGCCAGTGGATCCCAAGCAGAGAGAATCCGTGGACAGTTCAGTTCCCCTGGCACAACCTAAACAGATACCCTGATCTAGTAAATTGGTCTGGTCCCAGCAGGAAACAGATGGCACATTCAAATTAGAATAATCTGAGAAGAGTTTGATAAAGGACTATTTATAAAGGTTTGCCTGTACCCAAAGGATTAGGGCAATTCCCTGGGCTAGAAGGATTAGGGCATTGCTACATCCAGCCTGAAGGGTTGCCTAATAATCTAAGCCATCCTATAGACAGAGGGCAAAAAACCATTGATATAGTCCATGTAAGTCAACCTTCTGGAGCAGGAAGCAGCTGGGAGGGGAGGGGAGCGTGGTTGTAAAGAAGTCAACAAGATAATCAGGCCTACTCAGCATCCTCGGAGGGTGCCTGGAGGGACCCAGGAGCCTAGAAGTCCTCAGTAGGCTCAGTAAGTGGCAAAACAGACGGACATTGAAAATGCCATTTTAGTACAACGTGGCATGAAACCGTCATTCTCTATTTGCCAGTTCTGTTTTTCTGGTTTAGATAGGCAAACTCTTAACACTGGAAAACTTCATAAATATCTCTTCGGACAGGATGAAGGGACAGAGGAACATGTAGGCAGGAAAAGGTCAACTTCAGACTCATCTCAGAGACCATCTGATACTGTGGATTTGTATCTTTTTAGCCCTTTCAGGTGTTCTAAGAATCGAGCTTTAGGACATAAGTGGGTATTCACAAATGGTCATTGGTTCCGGTATTTATTCTAGCCATTTCTTTTTTATCAGCTTAGTCATATTTTTATCCCCACAGATCTAGCCAACTAGGCAGCTTGCTTGGTCCAAATCTGTAGAATAAGACTGAACACCCTAAAAATCCACTGTAATAACTATTCTTATCACATAAACACGCAAGATGCACCCTTTGCATTTGTCTTTCAATATGTTATTCAGATCAATGACTTTTTGGTTGTACAACTCCCTAAGGATTGGTTATTGACACATTTTTCAACCTTGACTGTTTTATTGCCCAACCACAAAAGAAAAAAGAAAAATACACCCATACCTTATGATTTTTCGCCCACAGAAATTGCTGGGTCACTGCCAGTTTCTGATCCTGACACCCAATCAGGGCTGCCTACGCCCCTTGCCGGTATCACAAAGGTAAGCGAGTTTGGTGTCCTTTTGTTCTTCAAATAGGAACAAAGTCTCAAAATCTTTCATCAAAAAACAAATCACCTTAAGGACTAAACAGAGAAAAATCCCCTCTGCAATGCTAATTATAATTCTTTTCTGGTTTTACAGGCAGTACTTGGTTAACCCACTTTCAGTATCTGTTATTAATAAAATATAATACAACTTGCATTTCAAATATTCTAAAATTCAAAGTTTCCTTTAGTTAGATCTTTGCTTCAATTATAATCAGGATGTGCTCCATTTTTGATAAAGCAAACACATTTTCATGAACCGAAAAGGATAATTAAAGCAGAATATATTATTTAACTTTGACTTTCAGAAATAAATATAAACATAATCATACTTATAAATTAGTTTTTAAGTCTTAAGGTCTTATCTATATATTTATTTATGGGGGTTGATAAACACAAATTAATGCCATAGAAAGTAAAAGTAATAAATTCAGCAATAATTTTTGTACTCAATTTAAATTTTTGTTTATTTAATTTATGCCAGAAGTTCTCACTCGGGTTTTCATAAATAGAAGTGCTGACTAAGCTCTATTCCCTCTTGAAATGAAAGAATTCACAAATTCTAATATGATTAACACAATTCAAAGTATTTTAGTTATTATTAAGCCTATTTGGGCAGACTCAGTTATCCAAGAAGCTGATAGATCATATTGTACCACTGTATCAATGCATGTTTTCCTTTTAGAACATATTTCTATATCAGAACCTTCCTCCATAGTAGATTCAAGTCAACTACAAAATTATTTGTTTAAATTTAAGTGAAAATAAACACTATGGCATATAGCCCTTCTCATATACACAGAAATGTCCCATCTCAACACCTGTCTTTCTAAATTTGGTCTTCAGGATGCTCCTTTGAGTCCTGAACATACTCTGGGTGAACCCAGGCTTGAGACAGTGGACAGAGCAGAGCATGGTCTACCTGGTGAGTTTATTCCCACAAAATCTATGCTAGATGACAACATCCTCTTTGAGGAATCCATTTATGACACTGCCTCAAAGACCAGTGACAAAGCCATTGTCAACCCAGGAGAAGGTTTGCTGTTGCCAGCATTTCCAATAGAGGAGCAGTCCATTGAACCACCCCCTTCTGAAGAGGAGGACATCCCCAGTATCCTTCCTTCAGCTCTAGTTCCCAGTCCCACAGCCAGAACTGGCAGCCCTTTCCTGGTGGATCTGATGAAGGAAGCTGAAACCAAAGCAGCACCAACTGCTGCCCACCCAGAACAACAATCTCTACTGGGCTTCAAAACAGAGTCCATCAGGACAGGGCAGGTCATAATGCCCAAGTCCATGATAATGGGCTGTGACAACAGTGGATCAGGCCTTTACAACTGGTGCATGTATTCCTATATGCCTCTTACAGGCTAATGTTGATGCTGTCTATTCTGCTACAGGTGTTTCTTTAGTCGAAATTAGCACATGTGTAATTGACAAATATGAAGAATATCAGTAAACACTGAAGTATTGTTGATTTACTTTTGAATTTCCAAGAAGGTTAATTTTTGAGGCAATAGAATCAAACTTTCTCATAGTTAAAGAGAAATATTTAGCAATATATGAAGACTTTGGGTGGGGGAACTAAAAATCTACCAAAGAGCCTTTTTTAGTGCAAAAGGTAGCTGATTTAGTGGCTCCAAGAACCCCTATTCTCTGGAAAAACTACAAGTAAAAATGTCTTTAAAGAAACACAAGTCCCAGGATACAAGCTGATATGGATGCATTATGATTGTAAGTGCAAATGCCAGTGGAGATTTGTTATGGCTAGTATTTTTAATAGGGTTGTTATTGTTTAATTAGCACTCTCTTTACAAAATTCTACAGGTTTTGAGCAGTCCACCTCAACTCTATTTTCCTCATAAACCCTGTGTGCAGTTAGTAGGCAATTTTAGAGAATGACAGGTTTTTCAGGAATGTATACATGGCATGGTAAAAAAACCATCTATACAAAGTGGATTTGGTTTACATGATTATCAGTAAATAAACATTAACTTCTTAACACAGTTACTTATTGCTGCATTACAAACCACCCTTAAAGTTAGTGGCTTAAAACAACAATGATTTATTTTGCCCATCCATCTGAAATTTGGGCAAGGATCAGTGGGGACAGCTCTTCTCTGCTCCATGTTGTTGTTGCATCAGCTAGAATATCTCAACTGGTGTTGAAGATCCGTTTCCAGGACGGTTCACTTACATGGCTGGCTAATCAGTGCTCACCCAGAGCTCTTGGCTGGGGCCTCATTTCTTCTCTCCACAGGTCTCTCCACAGGGTTGCTTGCGCTTCGTCACAGCATGGCAGCTGAGTTCAAAGAGTCAGCAATCCAATCTCTTAAGGACCTAGAAACAGCATCATTTGCTCACATACTAATGGCTGGTTAGTTATAGAGCCTACCTAGATTCAAAAGGAGGGAACCTTATATCTTGATAGGAGAAGTATCAAAGAATTTATTGACGTTTATGATTAACCACTATCCACATCAACCACTATCCTGACTTCCAAATCATTTTAGAGTTGGTTGGACAAAATGAAACTTTTGGTGAAATGGTTGATATGAAATGTTCTCTGGATTCTTTTCCATTATGTTATAAAACTTTCTTATATGATCAGCATTTCAGGTAGATTAGTAAAAATAATAGTATACCTATTATATAATGATGAAAGCATTATATAAGCAATTCTTCAAATTGCTTTACTGTTTTCATTTTATTTATGCATTCCTTCCATTTATGAATACGTCATAGAACACTGAAGTTGGAAGAAATTTTAGAGATAATTTAGTGAAGCCACTGTGTTTCACAGATGAGAAAACCAAGGCTGGAGATGTGAAGTGCCTTACTCAAGGTCACATTACAGCTGGCTGCAGAGCCAGGACCATTATTCAAGTTTTCTCCATATATTATACTATGTTTGGCTTAAGTAGCTCCATCCTTTGTTTAAAAAAAATATATATATATATACATATATATATATATATATATATCCTCAAACTTGCTTTGCCCTCAAAGCACAGCCTCTTCTCTATTTTACTACTCTGTCAATTTTTCTAAATAATCTAGGCTTCTGAGTGTCTACTATCTCACCTCCTAATCACAAGTTTTCACCTCTAACCACACGGTACAGGGACATGACTTTCACAAAAGTCACAGGCCAATTCCTCATTGATCAATTTAGCAGCCTCATTTCTGTCTTCATTTTATTTGAAACTTATGGCATGTGACTCTTGTCAACTGCTCCCTTCTTGAAACCCCCTTCATCTGGCTTCCGCAAAATGACTCTTCCTTGTTTCATATTCCCTGACTATTCCTTCTCAGTTTCCTGCAGTGTGGCTGTTATTACACATGAACCTTCCTACTGTGTAAAACTAGTGTTAGGTGTTTCTCTTAAGGCCCTCACTGGATATGTGCAATGAATGCCAAAGCCCAGTTCATTACAGCGCTTCTAGGAGGAGCTAGGTTCTGACACTCTGCCTTAATTCAAGGATTGATTTTAGAGTACTGAGAGGAATGAATGTGCTGCATAACCTCCAGCCAATGCTCTTTAAGTAAAAATTATATCTCATAACTGAGCTTCTGATTAGTATTGAGCAAAAAGAGTTACATCTGCTGACATGGCCTAGAGTGGAAATATTCTATGTTGCCAATAAATGGCAGTTCCATATGCTTTCATAATCATCCCAGCTGGGAAAAGAAAGACATATTTTAATGAAAAATCGAGACCCTAACTAGGAAACATTCTTGATAAAAAGGCAACCCATTTATACATGCAAAAAAGCAAAAAGAACACCCTGGACAAGACAAAGGCTTCCCTCCCTCATAAAACAATTCTGGGTCTCTCCCATGTACAAGTAAAATGAAAATTATGGCTCCAAAGTTCTGTGCCATGGTATTATTGAGATAATTTTAGCCTGGAAAATTTTTAAGGTTAGTGTCACCAAACGCCCACCAAGCCATTAAAATCTCAGTAAAGCACTCATAGAAATCTTTCAACTTAAGCAGTTTAATTTAGTAGTTAATTCTCTGAGATAAAGTACTTGCAAAATATGCCTCTAGAACACTAAATGAATTGGTATGTTGTACAGAATTGTGAGATCTTCTATTATTAATATTTTTTAGGGTAGTTGACTCCAAGCCATTCTTTATTGCAGAGCCATTCTTTTGCAGCATTATCTGTTAAGGTCACTCTTACTTCATAAAAATGAGAGTCATAAATATATAGAAGAAACTCAACATTCTGTCTTCCACACAACATGTATCCAACTTGTTCAAAAATCTTATCAAGTCACCGGGGTAGAAAGTTTTTGTGGTGTAGTGTGGTTTGGTTTAGGCGTGTGTAGGCAGCAATACATTTCTGTTAGCTCATTAGAATGATCATCTGATCTCTCAAGAGAGAAGCTCCTTACTGTTCTCCCTCCCAAATTATAGACTTTTTCACTTACGGGACGTTTCATTTAAAATGTAAGCCAGGTCTCTTAATAAAGTGCAGTATTTTAAGTGAAGAAGCATATTTTAGGCAGAGCTACTCTACCATTGGACATCGATTTGTCTCTTATTTCCCATCTAGGCAATATGTTATAATCAGCACATTTCCAACTTCTCTTTATCTCATCCCAGCCTTTGACTCCATCAAAAGGAATCAGTGAAATGAGCTAAATTGAATGAACTCAATATAAAACCCAGCTGCTAATGTGTTCCGTGAGGTCAGGGAGTCCAGTCTGTATATATTCATTGCTATACTGTCAGTGTCCAGCCAGATGCTATATTAACAGTCAATTAATATATGTTGAATGAATTGAAAGCATGAATGAATGAATTTATAATACATCCATGAAAGTCAGAGTTGATGGGATTAATCTAGTTCCCTTTTTAAGCTGGGTACTAAGAAGCTCAGAGCCAAATCAATGGTCCAGAAGCAATATTCTGCTATCAATTCTAGTCACACCACTCACCATTGCCAAAATATGTCATCTATTGTCATGATTTTGTGCCTTTGAACAAGTTATTTTTTCTTGTGCCTGTAATACCCTCCCATTCTTCTAGCCTGTTGACCTCCATTTCATACTTTAAGTTCCAACTAACACTTCCTCTGTGAAGCTTTCCCCAACTGCTTCCTGAAAAAGGATTCATAATTACCATCTGTTCACTGATGTCATAGCAAAAAATCATATATGCCTCCATCAAACATTTACCACATAGTATTGAAAGTATTGATATGCATGTCTGGGATCTCTCCAAGACTGAATTCCTGAAGTAAAAGGATGTGTTCTTATTCCTTTTTAAAGAATTCCTGTGCTAAGTACAGTGTTTGGCACATAATTGTAGTTTCATAACTATTTGTCACTGCTGTCGACCTTATTGGGCCTGTCAGTGTTATCAGCCTCAGACAGCAAAATTCCAGAGGATATGGCTCCTCCCTGTGTTAGTCTCCACACAGCTCCACAGACAACCTTATGTGTAAAACAATGTTCCTTATTGGTAAACACTTTTGTCAAAATGAGAGTGCTGAAGAACTTTAATCAGCTCCACCTTATGTGATGTAACAACTACCAGGGTGATTAAATGTAAGCATGCAGTAAAAGAAATTTGCAACAAGCCACTCCCTAGCCGAAAAAATTTACATTTCCTAACTCTCAATCAGGAAGGCCTAGCAAGATATTATTTAAATTGCTCCACTTTAGGATGAAAAAAATAATAGTAAGACTTGCAAGAACAACTCAGCTGAACTTTAAGCAACTATGGTCCATATTTTTGCTTGTTCTTGCTAGCCAGAGAGTAAGGTTTTCCTAGCAGTATACTGCTTATAAAAATTGTTCTGAGAGGTCCGTGAGGAACATGTCATCTAAGGAAGGAAAGAATGGCCACTCAGCATCCCTAGATACGATCTTCACAGTGCCCAGGAAAGGATAAAAAGTAAATTGAAGTTCTTTCAACTCTCCAATTTGGTACTTCTAGATTTAGTCTAGATGTCAAATGAGTTAATACTGTCCTTCAGTTTGGGAAATTCAATGCCCTATCCCACATTTTGGCAATTCCCAAGAAAATTCATGTTCTGACTTTCTGCCCTCCACTGAACTAATATTGTTACTCCATCTCCCTGCCTGAATCTGTTCTCTTCTCTCTCCCCTTCCCATTCTGGAGATGACTGGTCTAGATTTCTGTGATTATCCCTCATCACCATTCAGAGAAGATATTTCTATGGGTAGATCCTACTTTATTGCAGGTTAAGATGATAAGGAAAGAAGGAAGTCACATTGCAGCACGACCCAGCAAGCACCCTCAAGTTAGATATAGACATCCCTGTCTCAACGTGTCAGTTCCATCCTCTGCTGGAAAATTCTCACTGGACAATACTACCTTGGTCATTCTCTGCTGCACTATGCTGTTAAGCCCTTATTCTCTCAAAACCTTCCTTATGGTCACCCTTTCCCCAGGCAGCTCCCAGCTCCCTCCCCAAATTCTTGTCCAGTTTTTATGCAGAGTAGTGGGGTCTGTTTAATCTCTTTCCAATATTTTACTGAACAGAGACCACATGTTTCTAAAATAAATTCTGCCACTTCTTCAGGGGTAAAAGCAGTTAGAGGTAGTTGTAGTTAGAAATTGCATCTTTCCTTTCCTTCCATGTTGATAGTGCTTCCCTTGAATACCAGTAATACAGGTACGTATTCAGATGATACTGTGTACCAAGCGGTTTTCAGTAACTCTTGGCAACTTCATCTCACCTTGATGCCCTTGTTTCTCCTTCTACTTCCTTCCTCAGGGGAGTTCTCATTCTCCCGCTCCATATCATGCAAGTCCATTCTCTGGTTTTACCCCATACGCCACTAGTACACACTGATTTCCCTAGGGGGCCCTCGTAGCTTCTCTGCACATCTTTGGGTGGGAAGCTGGTCCATCACAGGTCCATCCAGGGGCAGGTAGACCACAGATCCAAGCAAACTCTTCATACGCCAGCAGACCACAGAGTTAAAAGGATTTCAATGAATTCCCTTAATTAGTAGTGGCTATCTGGGATGTTGTGCTCATTCACTTATTCATTCAACAAATATTTATGTTGTGTTTATTAGGAACAGGTAATAAACTGGTGAACAAAGCAGATGCATTCCATGACTGTCATGGTTTGGGTACCCCGACAAATAGACCCTGAAACAAGGATTCAATTACAAGGAGCTTATTTCAGAGATGATCCCAGGAAACCCAGTAAGGAAATGAAGGAGTGAAACAGGGAAGAGAAGGAAACCAATACAGCCAGTTACCCCTGTGACCACTGACACTGATCAGTGATGTGCTGGTAAATGTTTAACAACCAATCCCCCCCCCAAAAAAAGTGGAATATATATGCATAGAGAAGTTTATTATAAAATTTTGCTGATACAAAGGATACATAGCACACAATTTGCAAATAATAAAATATACAATATTCTTTATCATCAATTCTGTATGGCCAATTGATTCTCTTAAGGAAGTAATATTTAAACTGAGATCTGAATGACAGGAAGGCAAAAATAAAAGCTGAGGAGGAGTGGTGAAGAGTGTTTTGAGCAGAGGGAAGTAACTGAAGCTGGAAGTTGCCCGGCATATTGAAGGAAAGTGAAAAAAGCCAGTGGAGCTAGAGTACAGCAAGTTAGAGAGAAAGTGATGAAGCTCTAGAAATGTAGAGCTTTATAAGTCCTGTTAACAATCATTAAAATGTCATAAGCAAAAGAATGACACATCGTCAAAGACAAGTGCCAAGCTAAAAAAGAAAAAGAATGACACATCAAATTTGAGTTTAAATAGATCCTTCTATCGGCATTGTGAAGAATTGGCTAGGGGTGGGAAAATGAAAGTAATCAATTAGAATGGTCTTAACAGTTATCCAGGCTAGAAATGTAAATAGCAAGGACTTGAGTGACAGAAGGGGAAATGGACAGAAGAAAATTGATTCGAGTGGTATTAAGAGGTAAAACCAATATGAAGAATTCTGAAGCCAAGAATGGGTTCAGCAAGAGAGAAGGGCCTGATTGATAAGCAATGTCTGCTACAGGCTCATTAGTGGGGATACATGTGTCTGCGATTTCTGTACTAGGCCAGTGAGCTGGTTTTGGCTCTGCCTCTCAAATGTCCAAATATTACCCTCCTGTTGCCTCTTTACGGTCATGTGACTGGTGAGCACATCCAAGAAGATTCCAGCCTTTGCTGGTTCTCGGGTCCTTGGCCTGGTCACTTTTAATCACTTCCATCCAATTCTGTTGGCTTACGTTTACACAAAGAACGACTGATAATTATACATCATGAGTAATGCTTTTGATTGATCTATGCAGTATTTCACAGAGAAGAGAAAAGCAGAGGCCGATAAATACAGGAAGCTAAACAGGTAAATAGAATGATACCTAGGGCCTCAGGATTTTTCTATATGACCTTCTTTAGGAAACTATCGTCAAGATTACTTTAAATCTGTAGAGCTGGTAGCAGCTGTGAGTGCTTTCTCCTCCTACACATCCCAATTTACAGGTTTCATTTCAACAACCTAGTGGTTTTTTGTTTTGTTTTGTTTTTTTAATTTCAGTTTTGGGTGTCTGCCATATTTTTCACTTTTGGTTTAGCATCTGCATCCTATCCCTTCTCATTTCTCGGAGTGGCCCCTAACACACTGCAGGAGTTGTATTTGCATTTTACTAACTCTAGCTGAAATACCAGCACCTCACCAGTGCCAGAAAAACAGCATGCCCCAGCTCTGGACTGGGCAAGAAGTGTGCACCACGCCACGGAGCTCTGCAGCCCCCTCGCAGGTTATCAGGAAGCTGGCTCAGTTCTGTTTCCCTTCACACTTGGTGGCACTGAAACAATTAGAATAAACCTGTTGAGCTCTGTTCCCTGATCATCCCTCACCGGTAAACAGCTCTAATGACAAGGAGAACATCTCTGCATGAACAAACCCTTAAATGCATTTCAAAATTAGGCCATTATGACAATTTTAACAGAAATCTTAACTTAGAAACATATCACTCAATTATCACATGTGGAAAATTGAGAAAGTTTTTAGGAAAAAAAAGTTACTGTAAGACTTAAGGAAGAAAAACTTAAATCCCCAATGTGATGGTATTTGGAGGTTGGGCCTTTGAGAGGTAGTTAGGTCATGGGAGCAGAGCATTTATAAGAAGAGACAGGAGAGAGATGATCTCTCTCTCTCTCTCCTCCCTCCCCCTTCCCCCATGTGGGAATACAACTAGAGGACAACTGCCTGCAAACTAGGAAAGGTGCCCTCACTAGACACTGGGTTTGCTGGTGCCTTGATCTTGGACTTCCCAGTCTCCAGAGTTGTGAGAAATGAATTTCTGTTTTTGAGCCATCCAGTCTGTGGTATCCTGTTATGGCAGTTGTCAAAGATCAATCCCATCTTCAGATAATAATGCCCTGTTACATATGTCTGTGATGTTTCCAAGGCCTAGATTTGGGGTAAATTAAAATTTCATGTTGGATAATTCTTAATTATAGAGACAACAAAATTTCAACATAATTTTTCAGCAAGCACAGAGAACATCTCTGAAAATGAAGAGCTTTCCATCTATTTCCTTTATTCAAGACCTACACATATGAAATAGTGAACAATGGAAGATTTTGTGTATAAAATATAAAGGCTACTTAAAGGACTTTATATAGACTAAACATATGTGTATAACTGTTTTAGGTCAGAAGAGAGGAAAATCAGTGAGATGCTGATGCGTCAAACAAGGCACTCATGGAGCCCTAAGTGGGCCGGGAAGGGACCACAGGACTTTGCTAAAGAGAGGGGTGATAACCCCCCAAGTCAAACAAGTTTCGTGAGCATAGTTGCAGAAGTTGGAGTGAGTTTCAGGGAAGAATGCAAAGCAATAAGTACAGGAAGGATATATATAAAGCAGGGCCTTAAAAGTCAGAAAAGGGAGTTTGTTCTGGGTTTTCAGGCAATGAAGGGGAGTGATAAAAACGGGGCTTAGGAAAGGTAGTCTGGCTGCAGCTTGGAAGGTGAAAAGTAGGACACTGGGGGACTTTGTCCCCTATTTGGTGTGAAGCTTTGGGGGCATGGATGCAGAATGGAGGAAAGAAGAGATATGAGCCATTTTATTTTTTAAAAAATAAAATAACACGGGTGTTGTGGCTCACGCCTACAATCCCAGCACTTTGGGAGGCTGAGGCAGGAGGATCACTTAAGGCAAGGAGTTTGAGACTAGTCTGAGCAACACAGTGAGACTCCGTCTCTACAAAAAATAGAAAAATTAGCCAGGCGTGGTGGCACGTGCCTGTAGTCCCAGCTACTCAGGAGGCTGAGGTAGGAGGATCCCTTGAGCCCAGGAGCTTGAGGTTGCAGTGAGCTATGATGACACCACTGCACTCTAACCTGGGTGACAGAGCAAGACCCTGTCTCAAAAAATAAAACAAAATAAACCAGAGACTATTTTGGATAATAATGGATGGAGAGAAAGGATGGGTCAGAGTCAGATCACCATGAACATGAACACACCCATGATCACCTGTGTTACACATGAGACCCAAATTTCTTTCCAACCTGGAGTTGAAAACCTAATAGAACATGATGAACAACATATTCTCTCGCGAGAGAGAGAGAGAGAGGAGTTTATTTTAAGCAATTGGCTCACATGATTGTGGAGGCTAGCAATTCCAAAATCTGCAGGGTAGATAGCAGGCTGGAGGCTGAGGGAAGAGTTGCAGTTCAATGCAGTTCATGTTGCCCCTAATGGTCAGAAGGCCATCTGCTGGCAGAATTCCTTTTTCCTCTGGGGAGGTCAGTCTTTTTTCTACGGAGGCCTGCAACTAATTGGATGAGGCCCATCCACATTATGGAGGGTAATTTGCTTTACTTAAAGTCTGCTGATTTAAATGTTAATCTCATCTTTAAAATACCTTCATAGAAACATCTAGAATAATGTTTGTCCGAATATCTGGGTACCCTGGCCGATACATAAAATTAATCATCACAGTATGTCTTGAATGAGCTCAGCACAGTAGGTAAAAAACCAGAGGGTGCTTTATACATTACATCAGCAGAAAAGATGCAAAGCCAGAACTAGAAAAGGCAAAAGCAAGCAATAATTCAACAATTCATCTGCTGCAAAGAGAAAGTGGGCTTGCCCGATGGGTCTCCTTAATCATAACATAAAAGGTATGTTTGCCATTAGTGGTCATAGGTAGTAAGTATTCATAAGATTAAAAGGAATTCATAGTAGAAGAAAGGGCAGGAAATACGCACTCAACAGTGGGATAAGAATAGAGAGAAAGTTGTCCAGAGGAACGTTGAAGAGAGAGGCACAGGGCTGATATAGGTTAGGTGGTCAAAGTGGCATCTCACCAGTTCCATAGTTTTCCATCCCCCATGTATCACTTCTCAAGTCACTGGAACATCGTGTATTTATAGCTACAAGGATTTCTGCCCCTGAAGTTCCCTTATCTTGACCCACATGAGATAATATCAGAATTAGAGTGGGAAGGCAAGTGTTTCTGCCCCTCTTTTGTGCATTTTTACAGAGCAGGTGACACTCATCATGCAAATGATTTGAGGCCAGAGAATAACCAAGAGCAGACAAGGCCATATGAGACTGTGAGGAAGGACTGTCACCTTGGGTCCTGTAGTGGAAAATTGCATTAGTACAGGTATACAATATTATCAGCATTCTAATCAAAGAGGCAGCTCTTGCACTGAGGGAAGGTAACATCTTAGCAGTCCTAAGGTACAAATAACCAGCGCATTAATAGATTATAAATAGATTGGGAGACATGGATACAAGCTCCCATGAATAGTTTCCTTCAGTTTTAAGTTTTGAAAAAGTGAAACTGCATTTGTAAAGGTGTCAGGAGATTGCAAGTTGCATGCATTAGTCAGTTTTTAGAACGGGAGTCTACACAGGCAACTGTGTGACCCCCTGGAATTGTCGTGCACTTGTGCTGAAAGTAACAGGTCACAGCTGACCTTAAATATATAAGTCAGGAAAATGATACTTTCTTCTTTAAATAGATCCCATTAATCTCAGAGAAAATTTAACATGTTTTGACCACTGAGTAAACCAATAGATAAGAGGATTTTTAGTTTCTTCTTCCTCTAATTTTCTTCCTTGGCAATGAATGAGAAAAACAACAACTATCCATTGCTAGTTGGCAAGTTCTCTGTATTGTCAGGTTAAGTAAAATCTTTGCCAGATCATGTGTTTTAGCAAGAGCTTTATGCTATTTGAGATGTCAAAACAAGTGCTAATCCACAGAATTTTAATAATATGCTTACTAAATATCATCCAAAGTCATCATTTCCAAAACTTGCCAAAATTCTTTGATAGAGCTGGAACAAATTAAAGCATTTATAGAGAGGTAAATGGAGGTAAATAAATATGCCTATTTGTATTTATGTTTGTTTGTTTTGAATGAGCACACGTTTATTGTTTTGGGGGGGTTTATAAAAATTATGCATATTTAAGGTATGCAACATAATGTATTAATATACATATACATAGCAAACTGATTACTACAGCCAAGCTACTTAACATTCTGTCTCTTTGCTTAGTTACCTGTTTTGTGTGTGTGGTGAGAACACAAGATCTGCATATGTTTAAGAAAATTTATCTCTTTAGATTCTCAAACCAATCTTCATTCTGTAGGATGGCAAATTTCCCACTGATTTGGCAGCTTTGCATGAGAGTTTACAATAATCTTAGACTGTATATCTGTGACATTCTTGAATGATCTTTCAGTAAATTTTTTTTTTACTTTGAAAGCCAAACTGTCTCAAGGGTACTAAGCAAATTATGTGCACCCCTTTTTGTTTTAAGCACCTTATGGGTGTTAAATTTAAATAGAGGTAGTTGTACATGATGCTTTACCGTATTCATAAAACAATGCAAGAAATGTTACAGCTGGGAGAACTGGGCGGCGGTGAGGAGGAAGAAAGGCAGAAGACAAGAAAAAAGGGCTGAATCGAAAAAATACTAAATAGCCAAAAGGGCCTTTTTAGGGTGGGAAATATTTGCTTCAATCATAGGATGTGGAGGGCAGATGAAGAGGAGTTGAAGACCTTGGAAGTAGACCAGCAGTGAATGGTACTGAGCAGGACACCCAGCTGGCTGGAGAATCCTGGCTTGAGGACACGGGGTCTCTGGAAGAGCTGGGCATGAACTGGTTCTCCTGGAACTGGGGTTAAAAGAGTAACGTTTCACAGCAACGGGGAGGAAAAGAGACCTATTAGGAAAGGAGACACATCTTTAATGAGGAAAGCAGCTGCTACTTTAGTGTGAATAAGCCGACTGCTACTGTGAGTGTCTTGTAATCGCATTGTTCTAGGGCTTTACTCGTGATTCACTGCAGTTCCCTGAATATAGTTTGAAGGCTTAACCAAAAGGATGTCAGATCAGCTGAAAGCAAAAGTTCCTCCCTCCTCCTGGCAATGCAAAGGGTGAAGACCTCTAGGGAAGCCATTGCGTGAATTCCCCCAAGGAGACTCTTTTCACTTGACGTCCCTCCCAATGAGGTTTTTTTCTTTCTCAGGCAAAGAGGAATTTAGGCACAGCCAAAGAAAAGCAGGAAACTAGTACTGCAATATCTAGGCCTTGACTGCCTTAATATTCAATATAGAAAACAAAACCTGCTGCTTGGCATGACTCCTCTGTGAGTGCCCTTTATTCCAAACTAAAAACAAAAGAAAAAATGATTGTGAGAAAACTTTCCTGTGATTTAATTATATGTTGAAAGTCTTATTTGTGGAGCAATTTTATCCATTGTTTCATTATATACGAAAAGTATGAAACCCTTCTGTTCATTAGAATCATCTGAGGTTTTTTTGGTTTGTCTGCTTGTTTTATTTGTATTTGTTTTTAAGTTTGCAGCCTTCATACACAAACTAATATATTTCTCAATTCATTTCTCCCCTGGGGAGTCTCATTTTCTCTCCTCATTGTTAACATTTTCTGCTTCCTCCTATGAAACATAGGCTGGCTAAGAGATCCAATTTGACATTTCATGCAGTTTATAGCAATATCCCTATAATGGTATCTTTCAGCCTTCATTATTGATAACTACTTTGCTTGATAAGGACAAGTCATATTACAAGCGTCATTATTCTCTAAGGCCATTTTCCCAATTTCAAATTTTCTTCCCAAATTCATGATCTGCAATAAGGTATCTTCATGTAGATCCCCACCGAGATCTGAGCCTTCAGAGGCCTCACCTCCAATTCAAGGCCAATTTGCCCAGGATTTCATGGATCTGGTTTTTTCCTTCGTACTTTATTACAATAATAATTAAGACCTTCAATCCACACTGGGATATTTTTTTTCAACTCCTTAGGATCTTTTTTCACGAATTCCTGCACAGATTTTCCTGACTCTCTTTCTTCTTCCTCTTCACCTAATCTCAAGGTATCCTCTGTGCATGTGTAACGTGCAGCACCCAGGTAGGGCCAGGATTAGGGTGCAAAATTTAAGGGGAACCAAAAACTCAGGAATCAAGATAATATTTCAATGCAATATTTCAAAAAATCAAAATTAGTGCAAAACACTCATGATGAACAAATATCAAAATTTTAACTGAAAATGCACTGTTGTTTGTTTTATGGCATTATTTATGGCCTTACTGTGTGACAGGAATGGTCATTTCCAACCTGCCCATGGCTCCTGACCTGCGAGGCCCTTGCAGCCCTCTTTGGGCAGGTTTATAAGGGTTGACATGGGTGCAAACATATTGGGCAACGTGGGGCTTCATATGGTGTCACGTTTTCTTATTGTGGCACTTTTATTAACTTTTTCTTCTCAGTTCAGAATATGGAAGAATATTTTGATAAATATATATAGGGGCACACATTTTTCCCTTTGCCCCAGGATCCAGTATGGCTCAGCACAAACAGAACTAAGTCTCACTAAAACTGGGTTCTGTAAGTGGAACTGCTCTCCAAGCTTTGTCCTGCCTGGCCAGATAAAGAAGTATGAGAGTTGAAATCTTCCAGAAAACAACAGAAACAATATAGACAGGGTTATTTATGAGGATGACAAAATGATTTGTTGTAAATTACTAAAGCATTATCTTAGATGAGAAATGCAGTAATTTTTTCATGTATTCCCTGAAATAGAGATACTTTTCAGCAGACTTCTGGAATCAGCTTTCTATTCTTTCTTCCCTAATGATTCAGCCAGTCTATTTAAAATTATAGTCTTTGATCCCATCCCACCTGGAGAATGATGGCCATCTACATATATTCCCTGGGTTGGCCAGGTGATTCTGCCTCTCTCTGCCTCCTCCACAATCCTAGTACAGTATTCTGGGCCCCTGTGCTCTCTGTCTACTGCATCCCCTCCGCCAGGGCCAGCATTTTGAAGTTCCTTTTTGGTGGGAAGGATCCCTTCTTCAGTTGATCTGTATTAGTTAGAATCTAACCAGAAAACCAAAACCACTTCAGGTATTAGGTTACCATTTTTCTACGCCAAAAACAGTTGAATATCAGCAATTTCAAATGGTTCAAACTGTTATTTACAAGAAGGGGAATTTATTTTTATTTTTTAATTGACAAAAGTTGTATATATTTATCATGTACAACATGATATTTTAAAATATGTATACATTAATTAATGGCTAAATCAAGCTAATTGGCATATACATTACCTCACATACTTATCATCTTTTGTGGTGAGAACTTTTAAAATCTACTCTCAGCAATTTTCAAGAATACAATATATTATTATTAATTATTGTCACCATGTTGTACAATAGATCTCTTGAACTCATTCCTCCTATCTAACTGAAATTTTGTATCTTGTGATCAACGTCTCCTATCTCCCCAGCCCTACCCCCACCACACACAGCCCCTTACCCCTACCACACACAGCCCCTGTAACCACCATTCTGCTCTCTACTTGTATGAGTTTGACTTTTTTAGATTCCACATACAGTATAAGTGAGATCGTGCAGTATTTGTCTTTCAGTGCCTGCCTCATTTCATTTAATGTAATATCCTCTAGGTTCATCCATGTTGTCACAATGACAGGATTTTCTTCTTTTTTAAGGCTGAATAGTATTCCGTGTGCATATGTACCACATTTTCTGTACCCATTCATTTGCTGATTGACACTTAGGTTGATATCATATCTTGGCTATTGTGAATAATGCTACAGTGAACTTGGGAGTGCAAATATCTCTTCAACATATTGATTTCATTTTCTTTGGAATAAATACTCAGTAGTGGGATAGCTGAATCACACAGGAGTTCTATTTTTAATTTTTTGAAAACCTTCCATACTGTTTTCCATAATGGCTGGCTGCACTAGTTTACATTCCCACCAACAGTGTGCAAGGGTTCCCTTTCTTCCACATCCTCACCAGCACTTCTTATCTTTTGTCTTTTTGATGATAGCCATTCTATTCTATTCAGGTGTGAGGTAATATCTCATTGTAGTTTTAATTTTCATTTCCCTGGTTATTAGCGATGTTGAGCTTTCCTCATATACCTGTTGCATGTCTTTTGAAAATGGCCATTTGCATGTCTTTTGAAAAATGTCTGTTCAGGTTCTTTTGCCCATTTGTAATCAGGTTATTTGGTTTTTTGCAATTGAGTTGTTTGAGTTCCTTATATATTTTGGATATTAACCCCTACATTTTGTATCATTTAATAGGTTGTCTCTTCACTCTGTTTCCTTTGCTGTGCAGAAACTTTTTAGTTTGATTTAATCTTATTTGTTTATTATTGCTTTTGTTGCCTGTGCTTTTAGGGTCACATCCAAAAATTCATTGCCCAGACCAATGTCATGATGCTTTTCCCCTATGTTTGCTTCCAGTAGTTTTACAATTTTGGGTCTTACATTTAAGTCTTTAATCCATTTTAAGTTGTTTTAAGTTGATGAGGGTTTAATATTATTCTTCTGCATATGGATATCCAGTTGTCTCAACACCATTTATTGAAGAGACTGTCCTTTCCCCACTGTATGTTCTTGGCACCTTTGTCAACAATTAATTGGCCATAAATGCACGGATTTATTTCTGGGCTCTCTGTTTGTTCCTTTCGTCTATGTGTCTGCTTTTATGCCAGTACCATACTGTTTTGATTACTATAGCTTTGTAGTAGCTTTGAAATCAGGTATAATAGTATGACACCTCTAGTTTTATTCTTTTTGCTCAAGATTGCTTTGGCTATTTGGGGTCTTTTGTGGCTTCATACAAATTTTAGGATTGTTTTTTCTATTTCTGCAAAAAAAAGTCATTGGGATTTTGATAAGTATTGCATTGAATCTGTAGATCATCTTGGGTAGTATGGACATTTAAACAATATTCTTCCAATCCATGAACATGGGGTATCTTTCCACTTCTTTTTCTCTTCTTCGATGTCTTTCATCCATGTTTCATAGCTTTCAGTGTATAAGTATTTCAACTCCTTGGTTAAATTCATTCCTAAGTAGTTCTTTTGTAGCTATTATAAATGGAATTGTTTTCTTGATTTCTTCTTTGGATAGTTTGTTTTTAGTGTACAGAAACACTACTGATTTTTGTGTGTTGATTTTGAGACAAGGAATTTAATGTAGGGAACATGATACTCAAGTGGAGAAAGAGCCAGAAGCCAAAAAGGAAAGAGAGGTTACTCAGAGATTAGGAAGAGCAGGGCTCTTCTGCCCTAGAAAGACAAAGGGAGGAGGTGGTATTACTAGAATCCAGGGGCCAGCTCACTTGAAGGAAGCTGGAAGCCTGGAATGCCTAGCCAGTGGAAGTCATAGCTACAGAGGAGAAAGAATTGTTTCCGGAGCAGCCTCTTGATGCACAGAGGGAAGAGGAGTGCCTGCCTGCCAGTCCCCCACATTGGCCAAACCCAGCCAGAAACTAGACTGTACAAATGCCTTTGAAGTGCAAGCTATAGGGGTCAGCACCCCACTTCTAACTCCCTGAAACAGAACAGAGTGAGGGAAGGGCAAGGAATGACTCTGAGGGAGACCAGGCCTAGGATCAACTCAGAGCTCAAATAAGAGGTCCCATTATCGAGTAGCAATATGGCACTTACAGTAACATCATTAAACATTGCTCAGCCAGCATCAGCTGAAAGCCGTTCCTATTTAGTTACTCCATTTCCAATATTGTGGGACCCACAAATACATAGGTCATTGTACTTCAAAACTGTCCCCTTATTTGTACTTAATTAAAAGCAGGAGGTTTTCTCTGTATGTATTAAGTAATTCTAGGGTTGCTATAGGATTGCTTATTCATTATGCTTAGTATTTTATTGAAACTGATAGATTTGAGTGCAGCAGGGAAACATCTCCTTGTGCACCCAAACCTGTCAGTTTCAATAAAGTACTAAACAGCATAATCACTTGGGATAGTTTCCATTTAGTGTTGACATCTTCTTGATGCAGTTATCTATTTTTGCTACCTTTGAATTGAAGCAGTTTCATTCTGTCTCTTTATACTAACTCTTATCCATTTTCTTGTTTTCCTCTGCCCCAGGGACACTCTTTAGACAAATGGATGAATGGATGGAGGGATGGGTAATAGAAGATAGATGGATGTTAATGATAATGATGATGTCACTGGATTTTAAATATGGAGATGTCCCCCAGTCTTTCTTTTGGTGGCAGTAGGAACTATAAAGTGCTATGGTTGATGCTGAGTCGTAGATGAAAAATGTGAACCACCTCAATGTAACATTTTATCTTAAAACCATAGTTAAAATGTTAAATTAAAAGTAGAAAGAGGTGATTTGCTCAGAAAGATAGTCATCATTTGGGAATTCTTCATTACAGGTGAGGAGAGTTGTTTGAATATATTTTCTTTATTTGGATAGTAAATAACAACTGTTGCCTGAATTATTCAAATTTTCTTCTTAATATTCAAATTCCCTCTGCATTTGGTCTTTGCAGGATGCTGTAAATCCTCCCCCCAACCACAACCTTCACTCTCCAATATGTCCTAAAGAGCTGAATTTTTTATGACTTAATGTTAATATATGATTAGGCTATGATTTCTTCAAATATAATTTATTTCCCTTAATAAATCTTACAAATTAGTCAAAACCTTCTGTAAAATAAAAGCAGAAGAAATACCACGTTTTAAATACAATTGTCAATACCAAGGGCATGAAATTAATCAGGCATCTAATGCACTGCCTTTTGTAGATCACTTGGAGATTAGTAATACTTAGAAATTTGAGTTTGAGATATCTCCAACTAGAACTATTAAAGTATCCCCCAAAGAGGTAATGTTTCTAAACTATCTTTTAAAACCAAATTTAGAACCAGTCTCTTGCATTCTTCCCTACTTTGCACATAATGATTCCCTCTAGCTGATAGAATGTAATGTACTGTAGTAATATCTTCAAAATATGTATTTACATAACCAACTTACAAAATGCTTTAAGGCAAGAAGTGATTATTTTAAGCAACTGAGATACAAATATCTTATATGACTATAACTTGGCAAAAATCACTAAAAACTAAGATACCAGTTCTCTTCCTATGAGAGATTTATGCTTCATTAAGATGTAACCAAAAACGATGTTGGCCAGCTTAGATTGACAACAACCTGGAAATTCAAACATGCTTGTTAACATGTATTTGCTCTTTAACAAGTTCTTTAGCAGAAAAAATCATTTATTTTTCCAGAATGACACTCACTGATGTAAAAGGAATTTTAAATATCGACTGCAAGAATGTTTCTAAAGGAACTTCAATGTGATCACGTTGCGCATTTTTTACTCATCAGAGTCCAAAGCTGCTTAAAGTTGAATTTTCTTGCCTTTAATTAAACTAATTCTAAAGCAGAGTTCCCCCTTTGTGGACTTTATTAGATTTTGGTATTACACATAAATGTTTGCGTAGCTCTTCTTGACCCAAGTCTTCACAAGCAAAATATAACGAAAAGGAACCTGTGGATGAACAGGCACTAAAAGGCAGAAGAAAAATGTGGTTTTCCACCCTCCTTAAGGGCAGGTCAGGGCTGGGGCGGCATCACAGTGCTTCACCCCTAAACTTCCCCATAAAAAACTGTGGAACCTTTCCACTTCCAGTGTCCTCAAACTTTTCCATGAATTTGAATCTCCTGGAGGGTTTCCTAAAACACCGATTGCCAAGCCCTAAACGCAGCTGTTGCGGATTCAGGAGGTCTGGAGTGCGGCAAATTTGCATCCCTAACAAACTCACCGGGGACTCTGATTTGGTGGGGGAAAAACTTGGAGAATCACTGCTTCACAGTAATAGCTGTAACTATAATATAATTTAATTTGGGCTTTAACATTTTTGAAGCTCTTTCATGCCTTTTCATTTAATTAATTTATTTCTAAACCATACCATAAGATGCACTGGACAGCTATTCTTCTTCTCTCAGATTATAAATGAGAAAAACTGAGACTTCTCCTCCTGTGTTTTCTGTCTCAATGAATACAACCACCATCAATGAAAGCGGCCACGCCAGAAACCTGAAGTTCCCAAGGCTCCCTCACGCCACTCACCTCCAGCTGTGGCCCGAGTCATGCTGCTCTTACCCTCTGTATTATGGATATCCCGCTCTCTTCCACTGCTGTGCCTTTGCATATATTGTTTTCTCTTCCTGACAGACCTATAAACCTCATGTTTAAATTTTTCTAGAAAAATGTGTCATAGAGTTTAATATGTGTTAAATCAGTGTGGATTATCTTTTATACATATCTAATAATATTTTGTCCTCTTTTTAGTATTCATGAATCCAATTTCCCCTTCAAATTTGCACATTTTGTGGCACATCTTTTTAAATATTCATCGTGCCCTAAGTGTGTGACTGCGTCTGAAACTATCTTGCTTGAAGCATGTTAGGCATGGTTGGCAAGACCTACTCTTCAGGCGGGAACGCGAGTAGCTAATGCCCCAGTATCATGTGGGATCAGATTCCCATTTCTCCTACTTGATTGTCTGCTTTTTCTTGTCACAAGCATTTAGACTCTTCAGTCTTTCAGTTTATCCATTTGGCTCATTAATTTCAGCACTGGCCTCACCAAGGCCTGGGGTTTAACAGGGTGAGCTGCTCTTCTGAAAAAATGTTCATTGCTAATAAATACAATTACTCTTTTGTTGTGAAATTTTATGAGGAATAAAAAACGAGGCTTTTGCTAAGTTGCCAGGCTCACTATTGTAAAAATACCCTAATGTAATTTTCTTTAACTCAAAATTTCTACAGCCTGTGTTTTCATTGTAAAAATGATTCTCTGGACTCCTTCCTTGACAATCACTCAAATCTCAGCTTTCGGACTTTCCCTAGCAAAAATGGTAGGGGAAAGTGCCTTTCCCAGCACTTGAAAAATAGTTAAACCACCTGAAAATGGGACTTAAGTAGCTTGAAGATTCATTTTTGAAAATTAAAAGGCTCACCTTCTGTTTTACATGATGTGTTAGTACACCCATGTGCACCTGATTGGCAGGGTCATTGTCCTGCACTGTAAGTAGCACTAATTTACAAAGATTCAGCAGTGCCACTTCATTGGATGTCCCCATTCCCCACCCTTTTTCCATCCAACTCTTCACAACCCATGTTAGCTCTAGCACCTTGCTAAGCTACCAATTGTTGTTTGAGACCATGGGTATATTGCCCCAATATCAGCCTTATTAAGGACCTCATTATTGATATTATACTAAGAGGTTATTAATCTTTCTATGCCTCATTTTCTTATGCAAGTTGGGGAGATAATGCCTTATAAATTGATTGTGACCTTTAGGTATGATAACATACACAGAAGGTGCTCAAGTGATTGGAGTTATTGCAGTATTTTCAGCTACTGTATGCACCTGAGGAAGGGAATATATTTATCTTGTTTGTTGCTATTGCCCCAGCACCTTGCAAATACCTGGAAGATGGTAGATATTCAATAATTTCTGTTGAATGAATACAAGAATGCATACATGAATGAATGAATGACATTCTGGAAAAGAGGAAAACAGCTTTTGGCACTTTTCCGTGGAAATAAAAAGGATATGTTAAGAAAAGTGAACTTTAGTGCTGATCCTGTCTTAAGTTAATTTTGAGTAGGCTTTTAATTTTTCTGAGCCTCAGATGCTTCACCTGTAAATAGGTAACACCAACCTTGCCTTTCTCAGAGGGGCGTTAATAGATATAAATGAAATAAAGAATGAGCATATAGAAAAGAAAACAATAGCAAAATATGTCAGCAACAAAAAGAGTATACTGGGACTTATTAAAAGGAAAGATGGAGAAAGCACAGTAAATGCATAATCTTGGATGCAAAGACTCCCTGATGCAGCAAAGCTGCAGTGCATGTGAGTGTAAAAAAGTCAGGAAAAATGGGACCAGATACATATAACACATGAAGTAGAGGAGGGATAACCACGATAAAAAGCCAAAGAAAGATTTGCATGCACTGAGTATTTAAGTAGCTGATGTTGAATCAAATAATGAGAAAAGTTTTGGTTTGTTATGTGAAATAAATTAAAAATTTGTATGCAATGTAAATATATTTTATAATATTTATTAAAACCTTTAAGGAACATAGTAGATAAAATGTATGGAAGAACTTTGTAAGGTATAAAATTTTATTCCTTTGCAAGAGTAAAATTACTTGGTAATTCGTAGCTAACCCATCACATTTAGTGAGTGTAACATGAAGTCACTCACAACTTTGAGACTTGAAGTTTAGGGTTCCTGCTATAAAAAGACTCCAAGTCTTCCAATCCAAAAAACCAAAAACACTCTGAGAAAATGGAAAACCATAACACTTCACGTTTTTTATTAACATTGCTAGATCTTTTGTATACCTTGAATTTTTTATGGAATGAAATAAGGTTTAAATAAATAAAATGTATGCTTAAATGTTTAGCAGCAATCTTAATTTGCCAAGTTCCTAGCAATTAGAAAAACTGTAAGAAGAGATTAATTAAAGCAATTTATAATCTTCTCTTTCATATAATTGGCCCTTTCTATTATGCTTTAAACTAAAAGAATATTATATACATTATTAATAATATCACAGGAGTTCTAGCCACTCTTTATTGTATATTTTATATCTTAAAGTAGCAGCTTGCCTTTGATATAACAAGAAATTTTTTTAAATACCATTTCCTCGAATTTACTGATTCTCAACCCTGGTTACACATTAGAATTACCTGGAAAGTTTTTAAAGCATACCTATTCAGGGTCCCTCTCTTGAGGTCCTACTTCAATTTCTTTGCAGAAAGGCCCAGGTATTGATAAAGTTCCGAAAACTCCCCAGGATTTTAATATTTACCCAGGGCAAAGAATCTTTCAGCCTTTGGATTCATGGTCTCCAAATACCTCAATTGAATTCCATTAACTGCCTTTGGCAAATACTAACAAAAAAATTTTAAGGGGTAAAATCATGACTCTTATTCAAATATAAAATGAACTTATGTTGAAGATTTTATTTACCTCATTAGTTAGTGAGGAAACCAATAAGATGTTATTAGATCAAAGGAGAATGCAAAGAACAGACCAACTATGAGCCAGGGATTGGCACACTGTAGTCCTGTGGGCCTAACACTTGTTTTTGCATGGCCTGCAAACTAGGTATTTTTTTAATGTTTCTAAGTGGTTGAAAAAATCAAAAGAATTATAATATTTTGTGACATGTGAAAATTATATTTAATTCCATTTAATTGCCCATAAATAAAGTTTTATTGGTGCACACCCATGTGCATTCATTTTGTATAGTCTGTGGCTACTTTAGAGCTATCACAGCATAGTTGAGTAGTTGTGCTAGAGACCATCTGGCTTATACAGCTTTAGATATTTACTATTCAGCCCTTTTCAGAAAAAGTTTGCCAACTCCTGACATAAGCAATCAGGAATGGTGATACAAACTTGCAAACTGATGCAAAACTGGTCAAAATCTACCTGGCAATAAAATGTAATGTTGGAATCGTCTCTTCCACAGAAGGAAAATTAATGGCATATCCATCAGACAAAATTTGCTTGCATCTCTATGGAGTAGAATTATTTGCATTACCATTAGTTTCCTATAGCTTATGGAGTTATAAAAATAGCTCAGTCAGAGATAATGAAAAGCACAGAATCCCCTAAAATTGGAAAACCCCCAAAGGTCTGCTAGGTGATGCTCAGTATTCTATTGGAAAGACGCCCAGTAATCTTTTAAACCCATTTCAAAGTCTTTCACAGTTTTTCCTGACACAAACTAAACCACATTAACTTTTTCACGACATCAGAGATATAATCTGAAGAGAACTCATTTTATTCCAGGTATGCTTGGGACATTACCCAACCACTTGTCTGTTTCATAACACATCTTCTCTGCTTACTCTAGAAGCTTGGCACACACCAGTGACTGACCACTGCCAACTGGCCCGATTGTGAGCTTCTCATTCACACCAAACACAAATCTTTCTCGGACATGTTGCAGAGTACTCTATGCAAGCTGCTGCCAAGGTGTAGACCCAGGTTCTGCCCTCAGGGAACATATGTTCCTGGCACAGACACATCCAAATCAATAGAGATACTTTATTTTAGGTATGAGTCACCTGTGATTTTATAACTTCCTACCTCCCCAAAAGAAAATGCATCATCGTTCTTCTAAAATTCTTACTCATACTCTATTTCTTTCATTTACTGATAGAAAAACAAGTCTGCATAAAAACCAAGCCTCTTAACATCCTCTAAAATACATCTTTGACTTTTTTTATTTTTAATTATTATCGGTATATAATAGTTGTATATATTTATGGGGTACATGTGATGTTTTGATACAGGCATACAATGTGAATTAATCAAATCAGGGTAACTGGGGTATCCATCACCTCAGGTATTTATCATTTCTTTGTGTTAGGAACATTCCAACTCCACTCTTTTAGTTATTGTAAAGTATGCCCTAACTTATTGTTGATTATAGTTACTTTGTTGTGCTATCAAATATTGTTCATTCTATCTAACTGTCTATATTTTTGCACCCATTAACCATCCCCACTTTATCTCCCCTCCCCACTACCCTTCCCAGCCTCCGGTAACTGTCACTCTACTCTCTATCTCCATGAGATCAGTTGTTGTTAGTATTTAGCTTCCACATATGAGTGAGAACATGAGAGACTTGTCTTTCTGGGCTTGGCTTATTTTACTTAACATAATGTTCCCTA
The DNA here is from genome assembly GCA_023783475.1 of Daubentonia madagascariensis. Lineage (NCBI taxonomy): Eukaryota > Metazoa > Chordata > Mammalia > Primates > Daubentoniidae > Daubentonia > Daubentonia madagascariensis. Next base: position 24,913,229 of record JAKFHU010002080.1, on the reverse strand, counting down.
GTTCCATTCGTGTTGTTGCAAATGGCAGAATTTCATTCATTTTATGGCTATATAATATTCCCTTGTGTATATGTACCACCGTTTCTTTATCCAGTCATCCATTGATGGACACTTACGTTGATTCCATATCTTGGCTATTGTGAATAATGCTGCAATAAACATGGGAGTGCAGGTATCTTTTTGATACACTGTATTCTCCTCCTTTGGATATATACCTAGCAGTGGGATTGCTGGGTCACATGGTAGTTCTATTTTTAGTTTTTTGAGGAACCTCCATACTGTTTTGCATAATGGTTGGGCTAATTTACACTCCTACCAACAGTGTAGGAGGGTTCGCCCTTCTCCACATCCTCTGCCAGCATTTGTTATTGCCTGTCCTTTTGATAAAAGGCATTTTTACTGGGGTGAGGTGATCTTTGACTTTAAACCAACCTTACTTTCATCTAAACTGTTGAATATTTGTTGCAATTAAGAAAATCCTCATTAAACATACCTTCAGTGTTTTTATAATATTCTTGTGAAAACCTTTTGTAAAGTAAACAATTTTTCGAATTTGTACTATAATGTTTGCATTATCTTAAAAACAGCTCTTGTTTTGATCTTTGCAGTTTGCAGTCAAAATTTTTTAAAGTCATTCTCTGAAGAGAAAGACCTTGAAGCCAGACTGCATCTCCAACATACACCAGTTTGATTTCTATAAATGCTTATGGTTCTTATGGTTCTTCAAAATACAAATAATTGCACTTGCTAATTTTTGCTTTCTTATATGGATGTGCTCCTCACCACATCCTTAAAACAGGTAGGGTAGGTCTTATCAGCCTTCTTTCATTAAATGCAGATCCATAAACTGGCAAGAGTTAAGTCTCCTTTTTATGCCTTCCAAAGCACCCTAGGTGTCCTCTCTCTCAGCACTTGTCATTCTTGCAATTAGATAGGTCAGCTTGAAGACTGAAAGTTCCCTGAAGACAAAGACAAGGTCTGTTGTGTTCACCACTCTAGCCTCAGCAGTATAGGGAGGTAGGTTCTGGAGTCTACTGTGTGCCCTGATTTATGTTCAAATCCCAGCCCAACTACTTGCAGCCTTGGGCAGATTATTTATCCCCTCTCTGTGCCTCAGTTTTCCATTTGTGAAACGGTCATAATAGTACTTATCTCATAGGGTCCTTGTGAAGATTGAGTTAATACGTACAATGCTTAGAACTGTGCCTGGCATGTACCAAGTACTCAAAAAATGAGAGCTGTTATTATAACCTAACAAAATTTCTAGCACAAAGTCAACATGCAATAAATATTTGTTAAATGAATGAATGAATAATTGAGTGAAGTAAAGGCGGAATTATTCAAATATTACAACTCCAATGCCATTTTTCTCTCCTTCCATGCTTTCTTGAATATACAGAAAGCTTAATTTTAGAAAAAAGTAGGATTCTAGCAAACTATTAAACTCTGATTCCACTGATTCTCTATAAAAATGATCATTGGATTAACTGAAAAATTTCTCTTCTCTGGGTCTGCTGCTTTAGTCCTTAGCTTTAAGCCTAGGTACCTGTGAAATAACCATAAATGCAACTGTAGCAATTGATTTAAATTACCATTTTATGCTGGCACATAGGAGGTGTTCAATCAATTTTTGAAGAATGATTGATTTAGAGAATGAAGGAAGAATGCCCATATAGATGTAATTTGGTAAAGTTAGAGCTCAGAGCAGTGTGAAATACAAAATGTATCAGACAATTAAGGAAGGACACAATTTTATTCAGGCTATTGCAATAGTGAGTGTTTCTGGAAAATCCAGGGACAGTATAGAAAAACTGCCCCCCAAACTGAGATGGAACAGAGAGACCAAAGAATGACTCAGACTACTCCAGCTTGGTGAGTTAGATGAGTTTATTAGTTACTTACAAGGGCGCATGCTCCTGGGCAGCACAGGAACTTCTTCCACAGCTTTCTTGCTAGCAAAATTCACATCTGCCCACCTGTGGTGTTGCCTTAAATCCCTTCCCAATGAGTGACACAGAGCTTTTGCATTGTTATCATTGTTTGTGCACAGTGAAACAAATGAAGCATGCTCTGTGCCATCATCATGAGCCTTCATACAACCCATATTATGTTAATGATATTATAATTAACAAGGCAGAGAGTTTAGTATTACAATTAGCTAAAGGGCATTGTAAAACAGCTAAAGCAGTTCTAAGGCAGTCAGGGCTGGTGTACACTGGTTGCCTCTGCCTCAAGAAAGCACTAAGGCACATCTCTTGTGCCTAGTAACTATCCTTTGACATTTGCTTAAATTGTTTTGAGCACTCCAAGCTAGTATAGCACAGTGTTCCTCTTTGTGTGGTAGGGAACTTGCATTTTTCCTTCATGAGAATGTTCATTAAAGAGGAATGTCTCAAAGTAGTGGGTTTTATAGAGGCAGGTAAACAAGGGAGCTGTCCATGAGTCTTACAGGAGTCATCAGAAAGAGCGATCAGCAAGTCTTAACTAAGCCATTTCAGGAAGGGTGGTTGTTTGTCCTTTGCCATTTGCCCTTTCCTTCCCAGAACAAAAAAAAGGGTGAGAGGATTTCAGGAAACAAAAGTGTGGGGGGGGGGGGTCGGGGAGGGCATTCTTAACTGTAGCTATTTTCAAGTGCACAGGCACTTAAAGTTGGACATTATCAGCTGCAGTTCTCAACGGGAGTGCTACTTGCTATAGGATGTATGCATTTTGCAAATTGGCAGGGGGAGGAGGGCACTTTTTGATTGCTACAATAATGGGAGGGCACTGCTAATATATTGTTGGAAGAGTTAATTCTGCAATATGCAGGACAGTACTGCACAGTGAAGAGTTCATCTGCTTCCAACAAGACTTTCAGGTATATTGTGAGACATTCGTGTATGTGAAAATAAAAACTACAAATTTCCAAGCCTAGACTTTAACTCCTATTAAAGTAAAATTTTTTTAAAAGGTAAAATCATGAATCTCATACAATTATAAGATGAATATGTGCCAAAAGTTATATTTAACAAACTAATTAATGAACAAACAAGTAAGATGTTATGACCAGTTCAAAGGAGAATTTAAACAACACAAAATCAGCAATCAGAAATGAGGAAATAAATGTACAAATAGATACAAAATTGGTCAGTATCCACAGGGAAATAATCAATTATATTCCACCTGATGAAAATCCTTTGCATTTCTATGGACAAGAATAATTTGCATTACTATAAGTATTCTACAACTAAGAGCTTGCAAAGACAATAAAAGGCACAGGTATTTATAAACTGGATAACCTGGAAGATGTGATAGTGAGGACCTAAGTCTTTCACATTTTTTCCCAACACTTCTTTTTTTCACATAAGAATAATTCACAAAGTATATTTTGTAAAATATTAATTAAACCTGAATTTTCTAGGATGCAACTAACTCATAAATTAAGGGGAGATTGGATTTTGTTTTGTTTGAATTTAACTAAGAGTTAACTATAATTTCAGAAAACCACTTGCTTCTCGTATGACAGTGGAGATCATGGTATTTATGTTGCCTATACAACGTCTGAATCAGTCTGCATTTGTAGCTGTGAAATCCACAGTGGTATTTTTAGATATTTACAGATAAGTACAAGCATCTAACTACTTTATGATGTATTATGGTGTTGTAATACCTTTTGAAATACATATTATGTTATTATAAGTTATTTTCTTTTTATTTCTACTTTATGTTACAGTTGGAACAATGCATTGATTATTTTGAAATTGGGTATTACCTAGGTTATATTCTTGATTAAGCTCATTTCAGGATCATAAAGGGGGCGTTACAGATTATTTGTTATAAAAGGAGTATTGGGGTGATTGGGTTGGGAACCCCTGGCATGGAAATTGCCTATTACAACCTAGATTAGGTAAATCCAAGTCAGAGTGGCAAAACCAATATTAGAAACCACGTCATTGAATGTATAATCTGTGTCTGTCTCTCTGTCCTTCTTTCTACCCACTATTCTCCTTCCTACCATAAATACAAATATTCACCCTATTCTGAAAACTTCCCTGTAAATAGGAGGTTGATATCCAGTGTCCCCACTGAAGACCAGAGTACTGATACAATATTCATCACAGCACATTTTACATAAATTATGATGCATTCTTATAAAATATAGAAAGATGTGTCTTAAAATAACTTTTCTAAACCAAAGAAAGATTCTTTATGATATTCTGATAAAAGCCAGAGTCAGAGACTGGCAGACTCAAAACTCTGTAATGCCACGTTTTTGAGTGTTTCTATGTGTATTGGTTATCTATAGCCACATATAAAGTGACCCCAAAACTTAGTGGTTTAAAACAACAATAAACATTTATCTTTCCCATAGTCTGTAGGTCAGAAATCTAGGAGTGACTTAGCTGGGTGGTTCTGGCTTAGTCTCTCATGAGGTTGCAGTCAAGATGTTAAACAAGGTTACAGTGTTCCTAAGACTTACTTCACAGGGTCTGATGGATACACTTCCAAGGTGACTTACATAGCTGGCAAGTTGGTTAGAAAAAGGCCTCAATCCTTCCTTATATGGGCCTCTTCATTATAGCTGCTTGAGTTTCCTTACAACATGGCAGCTGACTTCCTCCAAAACAATTGATCCAAGAGAGCAAGGTGGAAAAAATAATACCTTTTATAACCTAGTCTCAGAACCATACATCATCCCTTCCATAGCATTCTATTGCATAACCCTGTGCAATGTGGGAAGGGCTATACAGGGATGACAACAACAGGAAGTAAGGATCATGAATGGCGGCTGACCACCAAACCACATAATGTTTCATGTGTCTTGCACAGTCCCAATTTTATATTTTATTTTAATCTTTATTATTTTCTCAGGCACATATGAAGTTATTAATAGAAGAATATGTTGATTATTTCACTTTGCAAATCAGACCTAGTAAAATACAACCTTTTCAATAATATTGGAATAAATAATTCAGAAGCCACCCACAGGTGAACTATGACCATGCTATTAAAAGCCACAGAATCACTGCATGTCAAATTCATGGCATCATTACTTCATTTGTCTCAAAGTGTTTGTTTCTTCAGAGAAGACAATCACAAATTTCACTTAGGCCTCCTACAAACCAGGGAAAGACGTAGATAGGCTCTTTTTCCAAATGCATACTCAAAATTTCCTCATATAAGGGCTGATTCTAAATTGAAAACAATTAGAAACCATATTTTGCAAAATGAAGACAGAAAGTAATAAGGTATGATATGGCTCTGAGCTCTGTAGTTTCTATATTATATGAGGTAGTGCTTAAGTCTAATAAGTTTTCACAGATTCAGCAATTTTGTTTAGTGAGGGGAAAATGTAATAAACTAGACTGGAAAAAATAATTAAGGACTTCCTCTCTTAATTACTCATTTTAATCACTTAGAAAAGATATAAGTAGACAGATACTTCAAGGACTCTAGCAATTCACATAAAGTAGAAAGTAAAGGTATATAATCAGTTTGGAAGTTTATAAAATGGCTTAGGGTACATGGAGAATTTTTTTTTAATTCCCTTTGTATAGTATCTAGAAAAACAGGTACCAAATAAATATTAGTTTCCTCTCATCCCATTCTCAAGCCTGCTTCCCAAGATTCAAAGAGTGGATTTTAAGTCCATAACCTCATAGAAAGAGCTAACTAAAATAGTAAGAAAGCACAATGTAGTTTCCCAGGGTTTCAGAATTAAATTTTTTACCAGGTTCAGTTTTACTCCCAATGTTATTTTAATGTTATTATTAAGAAAAAAAGATAGGAGTAAAATATTTTTCTTCTGTAGTGGCTCTGCTCAAGACTTTTACTTTGTATATATACACATTTGAAATTTCACATTTATCCCAAATAACCAAGGAGCTATTTTTTTAGTTGGCAAGTAAAAATTGTATATATTTTTCCTGTACAACATGATGTTTTGTTGCCTTGGGTTTTTTTGTGGAGACAGAGACCTCACTCTGTCGCCCTGGGTAAAGTGCAGTGGCATCATTGCAGCTCACTGCAACCTCCAACTCCTGGACTCAAGCGATCCTCTTGCCTCAGCCTCCCGAGTAGCTGGGACTACAGGCACGCACCACAACACCCGGCTGATTTTTTTTCCTATTTTTGGGTAGAGACAAAGTTTCGCTCTTTCTCAAGCTGGGTCTCGAACCCCTGAGCTCAAGCGATCCACCCGCCTCAGCCTCCCAGAGTGCTAGGATTACAGGCATGAGCCACCAAGCCCGACCAGAACATGCCGTTTTGAAATATGTATACATATTCAGTTTTTGAAGGGTTCAATCCCACCAATTAACATATGCATTATCTCACATACTTAACATTTTTTTGTGGTGCGAACACTCAAAATTTGCTTTTTTGGAGATTTTCTAAATACAATACAGTGTTATTAACTATAGCCACCATGTTGTACAATAGATCTCTTGAACTTATTCCTCCTATCTAACTGAAATTTTGTATCCTTTGATCAACATCTCCCCAAGCCATCCCCTTCCAAGGCCCTAGTAACCACCATTCTACTATGTACTTGTATGAGTTTGACTTTTTTTAGATTCCACATATAAGTGAGATCATACAGTATTTGTCTTTCAGTGCCTGGTGTATTTCACTTAACATAATGTCCTCTAGATTCATCCATGTTGTCACAAATGACAGAATTTCCTTCTTTTTTAAGGCTAAGATTCCACTGTGTATATATACTACATTTTCTTCATCCATTCATCCATTGGTGAACACTTAAGTTGATTCCATATCTTGGCTATGTGCTACAATAAACATAGATGGAGCACTGAAGTTTATGCAATCTAAAAACAATATCTGTGAGGAAAATGTAATATGTTAAGTGACTAAATAATAGGCTTTTTAAAAACAATAATTAGCATTATTTCCCAAAAAAGTAACACATACTTGTTATTTAAAATATCAAATGGTAGAGAAAAATACCAAAAGAAGTAAAATAATGAAGCTAAAGTTTTGCTACTTAGAAATAACTAAATGATATCTATCATTCCAGCTCTCTCTCTATCTAAAAAGATAGGGATATTTAATGTTTAAAAAGATAAAAGGATAGATAGAAGTACTTTTACAAAAATGGAGTTTTTCTATATTGCCATTCTAATAAAATTTACTACATTTAATTTTACTCGATTTTAACAGAAAAAAAAGAAACTAAAATGACACTCAAGAAATTGCTGGATTTAAGATAAATATTTTCTTATATTATGAAATATTTATTCTTAAAAGATTCCCCAAAGGTTAAAAAGATTACCTAAAATATTAATTTGGCATCATTGTCATTTACACTACACATTTCAACATCAGACAGAATTTTTGATGTAATGCTATGATAGATAGGATTATCAGAACACTGATGGTCCACCCGTCTTCACTCCTTCACACCCCAAGTTCTGGGGTGAATGTTTTACCATCATCAAGGTTTACAAACTTAGAATTGTTTCTATGACCACAACTCCCACAGCTTCATGGACAGATTTCCATATTTAAATGGATTTAGGTCTCACCCTCAAACCTACCACAGCTTCTCCATTCCTGAGTTTTCTGTTTTGAGTTTTCTTTTGGTTGGCTGGAATATATCATCAGGTAATTGCTTCAGAAAGAGCTCATGGGTGCCATAGCTTCTGAGGACTCAGCTACTCACTGCTTATAACTTTCAAATGTGAAGGACAATTTAGCTAAATATAAAATTCTTGAACCACCCTTTCTTTCACTTACAACTTTGCTCCATTGTCTTCAGCTATGTGATAAGCTAACACCACCATGATTTTTTTGGCTGTTTCTATGTGGTTTCCTTTTTCTCACTAGATACCTACATGTTTTGTTTTGTTTTGTTTAGCTTTGCTTTGTTTTGTTTAGCTTTGCTTTGTTTCAATCCTTGAAATTCAATACTTTTCTTTCTCGAGGGATGTCTTAGTCCAGCGATTCCCAACCTTTTTGGCACCAGGGACCGGTTTCATGGAAGACAATTTTCCCACCGAAGATGGGGGAGGCGGAGCTCAGGCAGTGATGCGAGCGATGGGAAGCAGCTATAAATAAGGATGAAGCTTCGCTTGCTCACCTGCTGCTGTGTGGCCCAGTTCTTAAGTTTCATGGAAGACAAGTTTTCCATGGATGGGCAGGGCACAGAGCTCGGGCAGTGATGCATGGCCCTGTTCCTAAGGCCACAGACCAGTACTGGGCCATGGTCCGGGGATTGGGGACCACAGTCTTAGTCCATTCATGCTGCTATAATAAAATACCTTGTATGGGGTGACTTATAAACAATAGAAGTTAATTTGTCACAGTTCTGGAGGCTGGGAAGTCCAAGATCAAGTTGCTGATAGATTCAGTGTGTAGTAAGGACCAGTTCCTCACAGACAGCACGTTCTCACTGCGTCCTTGCATGATGAAAGGGGCTAGCTAGCTCCCTGGAGTCTCTTTTAGAAGGGCACTGATTCCAATCATGAGGGCTTCACCCTTATGATCTAATCCCCCACCCTTAATCTCCTAATAACAGTATCTTGGGAGTTAAGATTCAATATATAAATTTGGGAGAGACCCAAACATTCAGACCATAGCAAGAGATAACTTGCCATGGCTAGTTCCATTTAGAGTCATTTCTTGATGTCATTTGGACCTCCAAATTCAAGTTCATTTGTTTTAATATATCAGAAAAATTGTTCCATCATAAGTTTGAAAACTTTTCCTGATTCATTTGTTCTGTTATTCTCTTATTGAAGGACACAAGTTATATAGATATTGACTCTCTTTCCTCTTTCTTCTACATTTACCATCTCTTCTATGATCAGTTTCTGAACTTTTTTCTTTTTCACATCAATTTTGAATGATTTCCTAAAGCCTGTCAATATTGGCATGACTCTCTTCAGTCAAATTATCTTAGACTGTTCTGTGTTACTATAACAGAGTACTACAGATGGGGTAATTTATAAAGAAAAGAAATTAACTTCTTACAGTTCTGGAGGCTGTCCATGGTCCAGGGGCCCGCATCTGGGGAGGGCTTCGTGCTGCATCATCTCATGGTACAAAGCAGGAGGGCAAGAGAAGGTGAGAGCAAGAAAGCAAGAAAGAGTCAAACTGGCCTTTATAACAACCCACTCCCCCGATAATGACATTAATCCATTCATGAGGGCAGAGTCCTCACGGCCTAATCACCTCTTAACTGTTCTACCTCTTAATAACAACAGTGGCAATTAAATGTAAACATGAGTTTTGAAGGGGACATTCAAATCATAGCACATATTTATTCTATATTTTTATTAATTTTTTAATAAATAAAATAAGGACATCATTTCAAAAGTCAAATGGATTTCCACCTCCAGGAAGATGAAATAAATGTACTTTCCCCTATTCCTCCTGCTAAATCCGACTAAACCCACCCTGGGCATTATATACAAAATAAACAAGAGAAGACTGTAAAAGTTAGAGAGAAGGCGGCACACTAGCTAGGGACGTTAGGGCCTGAGATATGACGTGACAGTGAGATTCCTGAGTTTTCTTTTTGCCTCACATATCCTGTACTGAAAAAGTACTTGAATAAATACTGGCTCTACAAAGGGTATCATTAAGAGAATGAGAAGAAAAGATACAGACTGGGGGAAAATATTTTCAAACCCCGTATCTGACAAAGAACAAGTATCTAGAATATATTAACAACTCTCAAAACTAACAATTAAAAAATCCAATTAGAAAATGAGCAAAAGACAAAAAGGGGCATTTTGCCAAATAGAATATACAGATGGTTTATAAGCACATGAAAAGATGTTCAAATCATTATTTATTAGGGAAATGCAAATTAAAACCAAAATGAGGTATCATTACACACTGATCAGAATAGCTAAAATAAAAAAATAGCGACAATATCAAATGCTGGAGAATGCAGAGAAACTGGATCACTTATACATTGCTGGTGGAAATGTAAAATGGTACAGCCCCTCTGTAAAATGGTTTGACAGTTCCTCCAAAAATTAAACATGCAACTACCATGCAAGTTGTTGCACTCCTGGTCAAATATTATATGGAGAAAGAAAACTTATGTTCGCATAAAAACCTGTACATGAATATTTACAGCAGCTTTATTCATAATAGCTAAAAACTAGAAACAACCCAGATGTCCTCCAAAGGGTAAATGGTTAAACCATTTGTGGTACATCCATATAATATAACACTACTCAGCAATAAAAAGGAACAAATATTGATATACACAATTTGGATGAATCTCCAGAGAGTTATGCTGAGTGAGAAAAGCCAGTCCCAAAAGTTACATACTGTATTGTTTCATTTATATAACACTCTTGAAATGACAAAACTATAGAAATAGAAAACAGATTAGAGGTTGCTAGATGTTAAAGAGGGGGTGGGGTGGGAGAGATGGGGGGGTGACTATAAAAGGGCTACATGAGGGAATTCGTGTGATGAAGGGAATGGTCTCTATCTAGACTATCAATGTCAACCTCCTGGTTGATATTATACTACAGTTTTGCAAGATATTATCATGAGGAGAACCTGGGTAAAGGCTACACAAGATCTCTGCATTATTTTTTCATTATTGAGATAAAATTCACCATTTTCATCATTTTTAAGCAGATGGTTCAGTGGTTTTTAGTATATTCACAATATTGTGAAACTCTCACCACTACCTAAGTCCAGAAATCTTTCATCACCCCAAAAAGAAACCCCATAATCATAAAGCAACCACTCCCCGTTAGCTTTTACTTCCTGCTTTTGCAGAAGCCTGAAGGTCCGACAGGGATGAGAGTTTAGGTCCTTCTCAGATCCTTCCTGAGCATGTGTACAGCCCTGGGCATGTGGGTGACCTTCTAGATTCCCAGGAAAATGCCAAAGCTTTTGAAAACACTTGTTCCGCAAAGCATCACATTCCCCAGCCTTTCCTCCCAAATTTTTGTTTAGTCTATTGTTTGCCTAGCTGTTGTCCACTGCCTCACACAGTGGTAATTAGTGCATTTGCCTGTGTGTTTTCAACAGACTCCCCCCAGGTAGCCACTTTATAATCCGGAGACGTCCTAGTTAGGAAAGATAAAGGTAGGCTTTTTGATTTGGTCTTCCAGGGAGTCATGAGACAGGTTGAAACAAAGACAAGTTGAAACAAATAATTACAATTCTTCTGAATGAGAGCTGTTCTGCTTCCTGGGGTACCGGTACTGGGAATGAGGGCTGCTATTTTCAAGGCTACCACTGAGCTGGGGAGTGCCGGGTAAGAACAGGGTTAAGTTAAAAATGCCCCAAAGTTCACTGTTCTTACCGAGATTCTGCTGTTTGTTCTTAATTAAGCATTCCCTTGGTTGCTGCGTGCTTTTGGTTAGTTTCCAGAGTTCTGAAAAAGTCAATTCTGACACTTTTCACCAGCTTTTTTTGCTTTTATGGAAGGACAGACTTTTGGAGTTTGTTACTCTGCAATTTTCATGGATGTCACTCTCTGTATTATTTATTAGAACTGCATTTGAATCTGTAATTATCTCAAAATAAAAGGGTTAATTAAAGTCAAATCATATTAAAGTGTCCTGACAAATACAACAGTTTGCTATCTCACGCCTCCTAACTGTGCAGTCCCACTCTCCAAACAGTCCCTTTCAACTCAGCTGTTTCTTTTCCTCATATTTACTTTTCCCCATACTTTAAAATAATGTGCATTTTTGAGTCATCAGTTTCATATAGCATTTATTGACTTTCTACTGTTGTAGATAAGGATTTAATTTCTTACAATACCAACACCTCTCTCTACCCCAATCCTCCCAATATAGTGATATTATACTATTATTAAATTAATATTCAGTGCTTATATTAAACATCCACAGCTGATCTATCTGCTCTGTGTTTCCTTTCTGTTTTGCTGGAGTTAATGTTTTCTTTGATTTTTTTTTTCATTTGCTTAGTTTTCTTTGTACTTACTGCTAATTCCTCCCAAACTTTCCATTGCAATTTTCAGCATAATTTCCCACATCAGGTACAACTTAGTTCCAACTTTAGGATACCTCCTTCTCTTTCTCTCTAGACTGCCACTCTCTAGGACTTTTGGACAGCTGTCACCTGGGTCTTCCCTTTGCTATCATCCTTAGAATTTCCTTGGCCTTTCTCCTGGTTTGGATTCCCTGATCCCTTCTCTCTCTTATTCTGTGGAGTACAGCCTCCAAAAAATTTGGTACACAATTTTTATTTGTCAAGTATACCTTAATAAAGCTGAAAAATAATTTTTTTAAAAAACTGGTACAACGGCAGAGGGTTTGGTGATACAAGCATTTCGTATACCTGTCTCTTGAGATGAATCCAGTTTTAACTGGTTGCCTTTTACACCTGGAGTACCTACCTATCTTAGAGATTCTTCACCATCTTCCTGGAGAGTTCCCTAACTTTTCCTAGTATCCCATTTCTTTCTCTTTCTTAGTTTACTACCACCTCATTTTAGGTAAACACACCCTAAGAAAGGGTGCCTGGGAAAAATTTTTTCTGACTGTGTTTGAAAATGTCTTTAACCACCCTGACACTCGATTGATAGTAAAGAATTCCGCTGGAGCCATGCTGTTCTCCAGCTACCTGTTCCTTGAGCGTGGTGGGCTCCCTTCTTCTTTTGCCCTTCTCATCGCATTGGCTGCGTGGCTAACTCCACCTCCCTCCGGTCTTTGCTCAAATATTATATTCTCCATGACCACCCTATATAAAATCGCACACCCTGCACCCCCGTCTCCTTTTCTGTTTCATTTTATTTCCATAGCGCTTATCACCACCTGGCATACTACGTATTTTCCTTTGGTTCTGTTTCTGTCTTCCTCTGCTAGACAGTAAGCCCCTTGGGGCCAGAAACTTTATCTGTTTGGTCACTTTTGTATCTCAGCACCTGGAACAATGTCTGACACATAACAGGCTATGTGTGAATGAATAATAAACATTTTCATCTCTACAATATGCCAAAAAAGAAGATAGTAACTTTTTTGTTATGATAAATAAGAATAGATTTGTTTGATATAAAATTAAGAACTGGCTGGTTATGCTACTTGAAGATCTAAAGGAGATTATGGAATCTCTTCTTTTTTAGATTTTTTTAAACATGAATAGGCAACCACTTGATGCTTATGGTTTAGTGTATGTATGTGACCCTTTTTGGCAGCATTTAAAATAGCCCTTCGTCTGCACTTGTCCCTCATACACTGTTAATCTGCTTTGTCTTCTGGCTACTAGCAGGGCTTCTGGCACCACCCCCTCCCCTGACCTGTGCACGTTTCCTCCACTGCTGACTTTATCTCACTCTGGGCTTCAGCTAGACCTGAGTTCATCTACTTTGGGTTGGACCATTTCATCTGGCCTTGCCTTCGGACAGACCTCCTGCCTATAAAGTGACCAAAATAGCCATTTATTCTATATCCGGCCACCAGACTTATAACTAATGCCCCTGTCGTGTACACATACATATAAACACACCCTGCACCTTCACAGGAACCACACCCACACTGTAGCCACACCCGCACTGTAGCATGACAGTTATTTTGAGTCTTTTTATCTTGCATAGTTCGTGATGAAATGAATGGCCTTGGCTTTCCTGTTGTAGTGTGAAAAACTTAATGTTGGTATGGCCTGTGTTACTGCTAGGTATAATTTTTACATGAGAATTAGATGAAAACATAATTATTTAAAATATAAATGGTAGCAAAATTCAGATATATTTTTCCAAAGGAATTGACTATAGCCTTAGTAGCTTAAATCTCAAGCCCAAAGAGGGTAGGAGTCTTTTAAAATCTCATTTAAATAGGGCTGCTGGATTCAGCAAAGAAAAATATAAGATGTCTAGTTAAATTTGAATTTCAGATCAACAAAAAGTAATTTTTTAGTAAAAGTATATTCCAATGAGCATATTATATTTTATCAAGCAGCCCTACCTTTAAATAGCCAACTGTTTCATCAATGAAATAGCTTGGTTAAGTTTATTGTAAATGTGAAGGACTAATATTAAGATGCCATAAAGGGAAGTGGTCAGAAATTCATTTTTATTGATTGATGACATAATGCAGCAGCCTATTTTAAGTTGGTTAAAGTCTATGTGGTAAGAAAGGCGTGAGTAATGACATGCTAGCCCAGGAGCAGAATGAAGACATCCATCACTGTGCTTCCTGCTTCACATTTCCCCAACCCTTATTATCTGTAAGAGAACAGAGATCACATCACAGGAACACAGATTCAGTTGTATTTCCTACGGAACAAAGCCAAATCAAATCAAGGATAGCACCTGAAGACTTTCAATTTACTCATCCCTGATCCTTCATGGATATATTAGTCAACTCTGGCTGCCATAACAAAATATCATAGCCCAGGTGGCTTAAACAACAGAAATTTATTTCTCACCATTCTTGTGGCCAGGAAGTCCAAGATCAAGGTGCAGGCAGATTTGGTTCCTCATGAGGGCTCTCCTCCTGGTTTGCAGATGGGTGCCTTCTTGCTATATCCTCACATGCCAGGAGGAGACATCATCTCTCTCATGTCTCTTCTTACAAGGGCACTAATCCCGTTCACGAGGACTCCACCCCCATGACCTAATAACCTCCCAAAGGCCTCCAAATACCATCACATTGGGAGTTAGGGCTTCAACATATAAATTCTGAGTGGATATATTCAGTCCATAGCAATGGAGGTTTGAATAAAACTTTAAGTGTATGTCTAGAGAGATATGGAGATGTTAGGAAATATTATGGGTAGTGAATTATGGGTAGACACACCTAGGTCTCCTCCCCAGGTGAGAGAAAGGAGGGTGCTTCTCTAAAATGTGGGCATAATTCATGAACAGATGGGTTTTATTTTAAGAAAGTAATAAAACTAATATGATTCCACCTTTCAGAGCTGTTTATCACTTGGAGTTTCGGTTTTGGTGATTTCACTATGGTAAATTAGCTGACTGAGAGTCCAAAGATTATATCTAGACAGTCCATTTATCATGCTTAGCATTTGGATTTCAACACAGCTTTCCTGCATATTTGCCAAAATGCTACTGAAGTAATCACAGAAAGCTCCCTGTTTTGATCACCTAATGCCTTAAATATCATCAGTGGCTTTGAATTTAGGTTTATTAGAATATTTTAATAATCCATCAATCTCTTTATCTGAGAGTTTCATATAACCACTTTCTTAGTTTTTAAATACTTACTGATTTTAATTTTGTATCAAAAACAGAGTGGACTTTAGTAGTTCAATGTGTACTTACCCAAGAAACAATGCCATGTGCTGGTGAAAGTTATCAGGGTTTAATAATGTAACAGTGGGAAAGGTTTTAAATATTATTAAATATTATCAAGTTGTATGGTCAATATAACATTCAAATTATATATGTCACCCACACTTTTGCACTCTCGGTACTGTTTTGCAAATTGATAAGATTACCCAAAATTTACAAGATTACCCAAATCAGATTACCCAAATTTGGAAATGTATAATTTAAATTTTAAATGGTAAAACTACCAAAATGCGATAACTGGAATCCAAAAAATTCAGTTGCATAAAATGCAGGCTTGCATTGTTGGAAGGTGAAAGAAGTTTCTGGGTCAAAACTGCACAGTTAGTTGTCTAGGAGTTCCAGGTGGGGATGTGGCATCTATATCTGTTCCAATACCAGCTGTGGTTTGGCACCAGTTGCTGACTTAGTCAGTTTGTACTACCTTGTTCCCAGGTGTGTTGTGTCTGACTAAACGGTAATTCCAGAAATTCTAGGTAACAGGTGCTCTTTTAGTCTCATATGTATAGACGTATTGGGCCTGAATAAAATGGATACAGGGACCCACCCTTTGTCTCCCTAGGTTGAGGCACAGGGCTGTCTGCCCTTTCTGTACCACTTTCTCTCTCTCTCATTAAATATAAGCATTGAAATGATTAATGCAAATGCTGTATCTTTTTTAAAGTTAAGCCTAACTTTGGATTTTCTTTTTCATTTTCTATTATTTGGGGAATACTTGGACATAATGAAATTGATCTCAGAAGCTTCCTCCACAGACAGTTCTTGGTCTCCACCTGCCGTGGCCTCTACCTCCCTATCAGAAACTCTACCTTTCTTTACTGCATCAAGCATCTTCTCTCTAACTGATCGAAGTGCCACAGACATAATGTCCATTGACCAGACAGTACTAATCCCAGGGCCACCAATCCCCACCAATGATTATTCTGCCATCAGCCAACTGGCCCTGGAAATTTCACATCTACCTGCATCTTCAGATGACAGCAGCTCAAGTACAGGCAGCCAAGATATGGTCAGAGACCTAGATGGAACGGATCTGTCTGACATTCCTGCCTCGTCTGAGGTACCAGGACTCAGCGAATATGTTTCTACCCCAGATCATTCCTTGGAGGATGCCACTCCTGTCCCAGCTGTACAGTATATCACCACTAGCTCTATGACCATTGCCACCAAGGGCCAAGAGCTGGTAGTGTTCTTCAGTCTGCGTGTTGCTAACATGCCCTTCTCCGACAACCTGTTCAACAAGAGCTCTCTGGAGTACCAAGCTCTAGAGCAACAATTCACACAGCTGGTGAGTGGGCACTGCTTACAATTCTCAATTCTCTGTCATTTTACTTTTGTTTTTATTATATTTTATAATATAATTCTCTGTCATTTTCTTTTTGTTGTTGTTATATTTTATAATACAATCATTAGCTGTCTTGAGCAATGCAGGTTAGAAGAGAAAAGCCTCTGAGACAGCTGTTGTTGAAGACATTCAGCTAGAGAAATGGGTTCAGATCTAATCAGGAAAGTGAGCTCTGTGATAGACAAATGGGGAGGACACTACCACCCAGCCTCATAACAACAAATTTATCCTTAAAATCTTTTCATTATAGTTCTTCCTAACTTAGTTTATCCAGGAATAATACATAACTACTCAAGTACTGAACTTGGAATCTAAAAACCATATGAGCAAACTTTTCCTAAGTTGCAGCCATCTGACAAAAGGGCACAAAGACAGAATGAGCCAGCACCAATGAGGCTGAGAGTTCAGGTGTGAGGGCTCCTTTTTTAGTTCCCCTTAAGTTCTTGTAAAGCTGAAAAATGACCAAATGGCTTATCATATCTGGTCCCTAACAAAGAAAGTGAGAAGTTGATCATGATGATACATATCTTTGATAATAAAACACCCCCAAACTCACATGTTTATTTTGTTTCTGCATGTATAATGAGAAATACATATCCAATAAGAAATGTTGAACTGTGTTATACCTCTACACAGTCATGCCAATTAATAGTAAATTATACAATGCATATCACACAGATTGCAGACTTTCTGACAACAGAAAAAATATTTATGGCATCATATAAGTTAAATCATTATACAAATCAAAATCCACATAAAACCCAACTTCTCAAGTAAATATTTGCTATAAAGGAAGACTTTATCTGTGCCATCCCCTCCACCTCCCACCCACCACAATGACGTGAGTAGATATTGGCAGAGTCTGAGGGAACAGAGTCTCCATGAACCTAGCCATGGTGCATTAATTAGGGTTCATGCTAAGCTGCCATAATGAAGAGATTAAGTATACAATGACTTTAATTAGATGCAAGTTTATTTCTCTTTCATGTGATAAGTGGGACAGCTCTGCTCTACAGTGTCATTCAGGACCCACGTTTCTTCCCTCTTGTAGCTCTGACAAGCCCAAAGGTGTTTGCTTCTTTACATGGTCAAAGCTAGGTCACTGGTACATCCCTGCTTCCACTTGTGAGAAGCAGAAAGAGAGGAAGCCAAGGGAAGGCAATTTCCTTGTAAGCAGGTGATACCAAAGCTGCCCATATCACTTCCACTCATATTCTCATGGCAGGAGCTAATCCCATGGCTATACCTTGCTGCAAGGGAGGCTGGACAATGTGGTCTCCAGTTAGGCAGCTTCTTTCCTATGAAGAAGAGGCTAATGGTTTGTGAGACAGGGCAGCTAGCCATCTGCACACTAGGTGAAGACAGCGAGTCCTACCAGAGGCCAAAGCAATGCTAAGACATGAAGAATGAGTCCAGTTTAAGTAAATAGGAGAAATCAAGAGAGAGGAGATTTAAAAAAGAAGTTCTACACCTTGTATAAAATTTCATTTTATTTATACAATAACCTTGTGAGGGAGGTACCAGAATGTGGGTCAGGGTCAGAGTCAAAATTCTGGTGGGGTGGGGACAGGGATAAAGAAAAAGCAGGTCTGGGCAAGCCTGGGAGATTGCAGCTAGCATCTTTGTGCTGTCTGGGTTCATTGGTGTGCAGTTCATGAATGAGGGGGCTCACTTTTGTGGCCAAAGACAAGGCAGACATCGCTGAGTTTAAAACATTTCTGAAAAATGCTGTCAAGGATGGCTGTGGCTCACAAGAGGCAGGTGTGAGAACCTGAAGCAGAATGCCCTGGAATATGCTTTTGAGATTACTAAATTTTAGTTTGGAAAGGGGTCACTATGGAACCACTTTCTGTTCTCCCTCACGATTCAGATAAGGGCATGGAGGTACAACACAGTGGAGTGGTTGTCTGGCTTGATGAAGGTCACACAGCTAGTTGGAGACAGTTCCAGGACTGGCACCCAAGACCCCCGACTGCCAGTTTCCTGCTATTTCCACTGTACCACATTTGTGTTGACCATGAGACATTGACTGCATAGACAGACACGCTGATGTTTAAGCTGTTGTTTATTTCAATAGATCATTTGAAATTGGTTGCTTTCAAATAGATGTCCTATTTACACAGGCATAGGTCATTCTGCTCCTGGGCTTAGTTTGGAACATGGTTTTATTTACTTGTTTTTTTTTTTTTAATAACTGATTGAACCTGGCATTCCAGCTTTGCTGATAGCATTGGCCTGGATTTTTAAAAATCATCTATTCTCACAATTCATCATGAACAAAATCACTGCTCATCCATCTCAATACACAGATAGGAAGGTGGAAATATGGAACGTAATTACTGCAAATAGATCATTAAGTAGTGGTGTTCTCGTCTCACATTAAATCCAAAAACAAAAATGTAAACAATAAAAAGGAACTGAAATTTATGCCTCGGATAATGAAAAGTGAATATAAATGGAATTAGCAGGAGCTGAGCACTTAGAACACAACTAAGAGCAAACCATCTTTTATTTTGCAGCTGGTTCCGTATCTACGATCCAATCTGACAGGATTCAAGCAACTCGAAATACTTAACTTCAGCAGTGGGAGTGTGATTGTGAATAGCAGGATGAGGTTTGCTGAGTCGGTGCCGTATAACCTCAGCGAGGCAGTGCACGGGGTCCTGGAGGACTTTCGTTCTGCTGCAGCCCAACAACTTGACCTGGAAATAGACAGCTACTCTCTCAACATTGAACCAGGTAAGAGAAGCCAACCCAGAAAGTTGTGGGAATTTCGTGTTCATTTTGTTTTGTTTTGTTTTGTTTTTAAGCACCCAGTTCAACCTTTAGGCCACAAAAAGCAAACTAAAATCACACTTGATAAAATAACCTTTTGGAAACTACAGATCATATTATTAGAAAAGTAGAGTCCTAAGACAGGCAGGTTAAAGTTTTCCTACCTTAAAAAAAAAAAAGAAGAAACAAAAAACAAGCACATCTCTTGCTTCACAATCTGAGAGTTTTAATTTCCCCTCAGAACAAAACTTTTGCTGTGTTTAAGAGATTAGAGATTTTTTTTAAAATGTAGCCCACAGCCAAGCTAATTTACATTCCGCTGGAAGTCAAAAGCACTTTCTCTGTGCTCTGCAACAGCCTGGGGGGTTCCTACGTAAGAAACCTTTCAATCACAGTCAACTAACAGTATAGCCTCTTCACCACGCAATTCAGGACGAAACTGAGACAGCATCCTAAGGAAAGAAAAATAACCATTAGATACAAAATTCAAACTTGGAGAAAGTCACTTCACCATCAATTAAGAAAGAAGAAAATAATTTTGCTGCCCAGTTGTGTGCTCTAGATCAGCTTCCTTATGCAGATTAAAGCAAAGAAGAGTTAGACGGGGAGAAAACTCTTAAAGATATGGGGGCTTAGCCCAGAGCTACATAATAGAAAGCAAACATCTGTTCTGATAATAAAGCAGAGTGAGCATACCATTGTAACCAGCTATGCCCAAATTGGGAACTGTTTTCACCATTAGTTTCAAAATTCTGTTTTCTAACCAATTGAAGGAAGTTTTTTATTCCCTGGAGTGCAAGGGGAGGAGGGCTCCAGACTTACTGCCAAAGCTACCTCCCAGTCAGATTCAAAACAAAGCTTCCTAATTGGCTATGAATTAGTGAAGTGAATCTTTAACACCCTCTTTGGCTCTCTGTGGACTAACAATGAAGGCAGAGGGAAAAGGCCTTGGGCAAAATGCAAACCAAAAGGCTCAGTGGGAGACATTTATCTTTGACTGAGCAAGGCATTGAGCAACTTCAAGAAAATTGCCTCAGTACCTTAATAAACAGGATCATTACAAAGACAGAACGCTCTGGTAGGCACAGAACCTGCAAGTACTTACCTCCGAACAGGAGTCGCTAAGGAAACCAGCTGTCCTGGCCCCCCT
Source organism: Daubentonia madagascariensis (assembly GCA_023783475.1). NCBI lineage: Eukaryota > Metazoa > Chordata > Mammalia > Primates > Daubentoniidae > Daubentonia > Daubentonia madagascariensis. The sequence continues at coordinate 24,892,712 of JAKFHU010002080.1, read as the reverse complement.
AAGAAATCAAAGAGCTTCTAAATGCTAGTACGATATTGCCTTTTCCCCGGAAAACTACCTCAGAACTGAGAAGGAACCAGGGTGTCCTTGCCAGTTAGGATGAGGAGGCTAATTTCTTCAGCCAATTGATAAAGACCACAGGAAGTATGTGGGGACAACTTGGAAAGCATAAGGGAGGTGAGAGCCCAGTCCCCTCCCTTGCTTCCTCCTTGGGGAGCTGACAGTTTACTTAGGGACCCAACCAGCAACACAAGGTCATTGTAAGGAGCCAAGTTAGGTGTTCAGCTGTGGGGACAGGCTTCTCAATGGAGGTGCCTCTTAAGCAGTGCCTTAGAAAGAGGGTGGGAAGCTGTTTATGCACTGCCAGAGTTGTGTAAGGGACACTTGGCAATGTTGGAAGGAAGCACAGCACGGCAACGGCCTTGGAGGTCCCCAGCCCTGAATGTGAGTCCTGCGTGCTAATGGCAGCACTTGATTTCCACAACTGGAAAGTGGAGATGGTAACATTTGTGAGGACTAACTGAAAGAATATTTACAATACTTAGCATAGGGTTCGACAAATTATAATTGTGTGGGGGCCAAGGGCTGAGTTCCCCTTTGCCCTCTGAAGATTCGCTGAAAAATAACTCGCAAAAGAAAGATTAATTGGAGAAAAGGCATACAAATTTATTTAACATGTATACACGGGAGCCTTCAGAATGAAGATCCAAAGACACAGGGGAAATTGTCCATTGTTTGCTTAGGTTCAACAAAGTACAGACAGCTGCGTAGAACTATGAATGGGCAAAGAGGGTGTGCTCTAATGCTAAGACTGAGTTAGGAAACCCAGCAAAGCCTGTCTGTCTAGATTCTTCTTGACCTCTCTGAGCATGTATTTCTTCCTTCCCGGTATGGGGCAGGACCATCCCTGGAATGGGGATCTTATGACCTACAGTCAAACAAGGTAGGTTGGATAATTTCTTTATGGCTAGTTTTTACGCAGACAGGGCAGAGGGAAAGTTAGAGTAATATTTTTAGGTTTTATGGCTGGCTTTGGGGAAAAAAGGGGTTCTGGTTTCTATGACCTGCCCTGTGGAGGAGGGATTCTAGATTCTATGGCTAGCCGCAGGGGAGAATGAGAGGCCAGAGACAGGAGGGCAGAAGTTCAGAGAAAAACGTGTGCTTCTGATGCTGTTTCTGAGGCTTTCATTTTGGGGTGCTATTTTCTGAGCCCCAACAGTTCCCTAATAAATGTTAGCAGTTATTATTGCAACATTGTCACAATTAACTATTCATTGATGGCCTTCATACGAAACCAGCAAACACAGTAAAAAGTAGCATGACAAAGTATTTGTGTGAGGGTTGCAACTGAAATTATTTTCACTAATTTCTTGTGAACAGTTCTGCTTTGCAACTTTTCCTCTAAGAAACCAATGGCAGTGAAAATGAGATGGTGCTAACACCAGTTTCAGTCTTTGCTGGCACCAAATATATGCTGAGCTACCTAAGAGTGCCTCCAGGCTACCCAGTGTACTATGGGGTACGTGCCCAATTCTTACTTTTAATGATGGGACGATAGGGGAAAGCCAGTGCATGCTGGGAGACGTAGGGAATTACTTGCTTGCTTTTCAGAGGTGGCTCAACCCTGAGCCTGAACCAGTTCAAAAACCTCCAGAGAAATAGACATGCTAAGGCCAGGTGAAGCAGTGAATCTGAATGAAAGCTGTTGAATGAGTGAATGACCACTCATTGTATCTACAAGGGAGATACTTTGCAAAAGCCACTGAAAGGTACAGTAAGCTTTTCTGTGAGCTTATAGTTCATACTCTATTCCTTACTAGATACCTGGAGGGTGATAAGATCTAAATTTTAAATACATGTATGAATGAGTGGAAGAGGTCTGCCAAACAATGGCTGTGGTGAGCCAGTTAGGACGTGAATAATGCTTCAGCTCAAGGGTTTGACGACAGCAGAATTAGAAAGTCAAGTATTGGTTTTATAAAAGTTAAACAAGGAACTGTATGAATTCATCTATGTAAATTAAAATGAATAAATCCAATATTCAAATGGCTCCTATTTACACTATGCTGTGCATAGGTGAGAAGCCACTGTGCCAAAATGCCCCCAAAGGTTTTACTTCCAATCCACAGTGAGGTGGAAAGAAGCAGCTATGAGCAGGCAGGGAGGGACAGGCAAGGAGTGGAGGTGGGCACAGGGGTAGTCACTGATCAGATGGGCTTCCTCACTCACAGCTGGGGGTCCTAGTTTAGTTATTTCACCAAAGGTGAAGGGTAGATTTCCCCATGCAACTAGCAAGTGGGCACTAGAGCTGATGATCGGGACCTTGACCATCTTCTCCGTGATGGATCCAAAAATAGCGCTTGTCCACCACTGTATAACATGTTAACGTGGGAAAGCTAGTTCCTGCACAAAGGAATTTGCAGTGTGGTGGGAAAGGGACATCTTAGAACTATGCTGGGATCAAAACTATGTCTTTTTCATTCCAAAAGACTTTTTACTGACCACTTTCTCATGTGCCAGGCTGCCTGTAAATTCCTGTGGGCTTGGGAATTGCTAAGGGATGGCCCCATAAGGAAGAGAGCACTGAGTTTTCCTTTAAATTTCATTTTGTTAAGACCTGGTAGCCTGAAAGAAGAGAGAGTGTAGGAGTAGAAATAAATGTAAAGAATTCTAATCCCTCCAGGTTAGTCAATGAAACAGCCGTTGATGCTACTGAGCAGTTGGCGGGTGGCAGCCACAAAAGGCCGGAGCTGGGAGGCAGGACACCAGGTACACAGCAGTACAGGCTACCACTGGAGGGCGGTGGCTACAGAGGGGAAGGAGGTGTGCGGTGGTCAAGTTCACACTGACAAAGACTCACAAACACTACCCTCATTCACACCTCCCCCTCCCAATCACAGCCTAGTTCTAATCCAGGGAAGAGACAGCACCAAAACCCATAAAAACTCACCACCATGGCTTCTGAACAGAGTTAATTAATTTTTTAATTCTGTAAATCTCCATATCTTATAAAACTTCCTGAACATGAAATTTAAAACACTGTTCTTTAAAAAAAAAAGCCTGTACAGTTGCAGTAAAGTGTTTCTAGCAGCAGTACTCCTATACAATTTTAGTTTGGGAAAATACATACCAAAAATTTTTTTTTATTATTATAAGAGAAGTAGGTGTCTAAATTTTAAAACAAATTAGGGGAAAATGTGCAGAAGATGGTTTTCAATCATTTTCTTTTTTTAAATCTAGCACTATGACAGCTATTTTGCTCCTAGTTTTTCAGCGTGACTGGCTGATCCAGATTTTCTCCTTTTGGTGGTATATTTGAGCGTAAGCTGTCATGGTGACGGACAGGTGAGATGATTAAAATGTCCTCTGAGTACAACGAACCAGTGCAACCAACTGATCGGGCTGCCTCTCAGGTCACCAGACCCTGAATGAAGATAATTACTTCAGGTTCCTGGAGAACAAGGACTCAAAATTCCGATTTACGCAGCTCTTGGCTCTATTGCTGGGGTGGTCTTTTCGTGTATTGAAGGCTCGGGCTAATGCACGGCAGTACCCGTCCTCCAGCATGTAGGAGGAGAGGCTGGAGGGGCACTGACCTTCACAGTCCCTGATAATACCAGAAGGTCACTTTGGCAAACACAAGAAGCATCCCTGATTCAGGTTTCGATCAAGTATTTTCTTGAACCCATTGATGCCGGTCCAACCTGCTGAGGAAATTCTCATTGGAAGAGAAGTAAAAGGCAGAACTCTTTAGAGAGAAAAAGGGCAGCTGCTGGAAATACTGCACGTCAGGAATAAACACGTAGCTTCGTCTCTGGGAAAGAATCCCAAGAATCTGTCCTTGGAAAATGGAGAAGGCATCCTATAATTGTAACCTTTTTCCCAGCCAGGATGGCCAAATATAGCAAAACTGAGTTACTGGATTTCTCACCCTTTCACCCTTCCCTGACCACCTTCTTGGAAGAACTAGGAGATTCACGCTGACGCTCCTCAACACTGGAGGGTGAGCAAGTCCTCCCTCCTCAAGGCCAGTGTCCCCCCAGAATCACAGCCCTGCCCGTCCCTGCCTCCCCCAACCCTTATCCAAGAATGTAGAAGCCATAATTGTCACAGATAGACAGTGAGCACATGTCAGAGTTTTGTTTAACTTTATTAATAAAGGAATCGTTAGGATGACAAGGATGGTTTAAAGAGGATATAGAAACTGGGATTTTGTTATGTGTAGCGAGAGAACAAAAGAGAACGATGAAATAAGATTGGTACATATAAAACAGAAAATACAATCCTTGTATCATCAATTTTTTATGCATTAACTTCTAACTTTATAGAGTTGTAAAATATCTGGGCCATAATCAATAGTAAATAGTGAGTCAAACAAAATTACTGCCTTCTATGCATCAGCAAACTTTTTTTAAAGGGCCAGATAGTAAATATTTTAGGGGTTGCAAGCCAAGAGGCAAAATCAAAAGTATTATATAACCACTTAAAAGTTAACCATTCAAAAATGTAAACAGCGTTTTTAGTTTGCAGGTTGTACAAAAGCAGGTGGCTGGTCGGATTGGCCCACAGGTGGTCCCTGTCTACCAGGTGGGATTGTTAGTATTCTGACGTGACATTGAAGGTCATGCAGTCAACTTTTCTCCTTATTTCCAACTATCGGATAATTTTTCTTAAACCATCAACAATTGCCCAGCCTCTTTCTCTGGTCCTTACCTTTGCTGTTACAGAAAAGTTACACAAATAAATGATAATACAGTTATGATTTGGATCCCTGTTCATTCATACACAGTAAGCAGTTATGGACTATCTGCCACAAGTCAGACACTGTTATTATAGCCACCAGGACCCAAAGATGAATCAACCTCATCTCTGCCCTTAGGGAGCTAAATGCCTAAGAAGAAAAATAGAAGCACATACAAAAAGCTATAATAGGGTCTGTTAAATACTATAATCAGAATGTGAACAGAAATGTTATGGAGTACAGAGGAGAGAGCAATTAATTCTACAGAGGTGAGGGGATATCATGGCAGGCTTCGCAGACAGAGCCATTGGGCCAGGCCTTGGTGTATGATGGTGGTGGGCACTGGCAGAGAAGGGCAGCGAGGGGGTATTCCAGGAGAGGCAGGAGGAAAATGCAGACAATTCTGGGAATATCAGGGTTCTTCAGTTACTCACTGTGATTACAGCTTTGGATATGAAGTAGGAAGCGGAGGGAGCTCAGACTGGAAGGACGGGAAAGCCAGACTGAGCCAGTTTGCTTAAAGCCAATGTTGTCTAAAAACCCCTATCAAATCTACTTGCATCCACTTTGTTGTCCTATTTTTCTTTCTTCCCCCCCCCCATGAATTATGGCCTTTTAAAATTAAACTTTAATAAAATTTTGGAAAGCTCAAAAAGTCTTCAAAGTACTAGACAGGTCTTAAAGTGTTCTCAAGTTTATAAAATAAGAGCACAGCTCATCATTCATAAAATATTGCAAGTTTGGAAAATACTTAGTAAAAATATATAAATAGGTACAAAGGGTAGTATATAGATTAATTTGCTTTTTTTAAAATGTGAAAAATAAGGCAAAAATTAATAAGATCCCTTAAGGATTTAAAAATACTCCAAAAATATTTTGAGGGGAAACCAGTTCTAAGGAAATTGACATTAGGTGGATTGACCTGTAGCCTATGAAGTAGGTGTGTGGAGGCCAGGGAGAGGCCGGGGCTGGAAGTATACATTTGGGAAACCTCAGCGGAAGCCAGAGAACAAGTGAAAAAAAAAAAAAAGGCCCAGGGCAATGTGCAGGGGAGAGGTAAAGAGAGCTGGGAAGGGACCTCTGGGAAACGCCAGCACTTAGTGCCGAAACGGATTGTCGGGGCCGTCAGGAAAGAGCAGTGAGGTGGGAGGGAAAGCAGGAGAGGATGACGCTGCAGAAAGCCACAAAAGAGAAGAACAGAAGCCGGGTCCACAATTGCGGCAGCTGCGAGTGAACAAGGGGTGGTCGCTTAAGTGGACAGTTCCGGGTCGGTAGAACCCTTCAGATGATGACATTTCAAAGGGATGCCCCCCACTCCCCTTGAGAATAGCATTCCTCATTCTGAAATTGTAAGAGTGGCAAGAGGCTTTTTAAAAGATTTCTATCTCAAAGGGGCACAGTAAGAATTTGCAATTACAGGTTTTCTTAACTAACTTCTCTAAGAAAAGGGAGGACCAGGGCCTGGAGTCAGGAAGAAGCCAGGCTAAAGTTTAGTGAAGCCCGGGGGGAACGGCAAGGCTGTCTGGGTCAGAGTGGTATTTCTTGTCTATGCCCCCAATTTTATTATATTTACAGGCAACGCCCGGACAGACTATTTATTTAGTTTCATTTGAAAAATTTGAAACAAATTCCGATCAAAATCTCTCTCTTTTCTTTTCTTTTTGCCTAATGTCAGAGTGGGAAAGTAGTTTGTGGTAGCAAGGCCAGGAGAGGGAAATGTTATTCCCTACCTACTTTTCAACTAAAGAGAAAAAAGAGAATTTGAAAAATCTTATGAGATTTCTTGGTGAATATCATTTCACATTCAGATCAGCATCTGAATTCCTGGATACGTCCTATAAATGAGGGTTAGCAATCCATTAGGTCAAATAACACCTGCAGAGGTGCAGGCATGCAGGAGAAGCTACACAATGTCATTACTGCACTTGGTTTGCCATTTACCTTTGAAAACCCCCTGAATAAATGAAACTGTGATATAAAAAGTATAAACCAGTATTAGAACTTTCTGTGATTTATCAACTGAAAAACCGAATAAATCACAGCTTGTTCGGTATTCTGCCAGCATCCCCAGCAACCAGAGGCGTCTTTCATTTAGGCTGCTATGAAAATTCTTCAGAATCATGTGGGGCTTTTGTGCCAGTTAGTTGTGCAGGTTGAAGATTTCAAAAATGCAAAACCACATATAACTTATTCTCTCCTTGAATTCCTAAGGAGCCTCCTAAAAAAGGGGCGGCCCTCAAGGCTGGTAAATGGTAAACATTAAAAGTAATTACAGTCTGGCATCCAGGATGCTTTCACAAAAATATGGATCAACAAACTCATTTTCTGTAGAAAATGCATAATTTGCAAGACTCCCATTTAATCACCAGCTCAGAAATGGTAGTAGATGTCACTCATCACAATAATGACAATAAAACAATTATAATAGCTACTGTTAATTGACAGTAATTTTAATCTTAATGTGCAAAGGATGTATTATTCCCTCCATTATATAGTTGGAGAAACTGTGTTTCAGAGAGGTATAAGTAATTTACCTTTTACTGGTCACATAAGTGCTGTAGCTGGACTTCAAAGCCAGGTTTGTGTGCCTCTCTCACCTCTACCCTATAGCCTCTTTACAAAAACAGTCTTATAAACCTTCCAGACTGGATATACAGAAGCTGTTTAATTAGAAGATGTCACAACACACTTCAATTTAATTAATCCTAAATGAATTCTGTTAGCTTCTACACTTCACCAAAGGAAATTTCCTATAATATTTTGTCATATTCTTAGAATGCCAAAAAAAAAAGTGTTCACTCCCAGAAACGAAAGTCCCAAATGTCCCCTTTATATGCACTTCTAAGAGTGTCCCTTCCCAGCTGGAGCAGTCACAAGAATTATCCTTCCAGGTGATTCTCCCCAGCCTCTCCCCTCACCCTGGCCCCCTCATCTCCTAGGTCCATGGCCCTGTCTCCTGGGGTTACACTGCTGGCCCTTTGCCTCTTGGGATGACCATCACTAGAGAGTTTCAGTTTAATGCCTATTTCCACTAGAGAACCTCAACACTAGCTGGACTGCCAGATGATACATTTCACCCCTCTCTCTGGGGTTTCAACCTGTGCCCTCATTCCTCACCTCAACCACCCCTTCCAGCTTCCTTAAGATACTCCTACAGCCCTTCATTCAACTCCTTAATGCAAACCCCTCCACACAAGTCTGGACCTTAGCCCAGCTGCAGGGCCACCTCCCACTTCCCCCATCTGATCCTGGGACATTTAGGGCCTCCCCCTAACACCAATCCACCCAAAACACCTCTGGCAGATATAGATAATGGCTGAGAGCTGAAATAATTCTTCAACTTCACATCCAGAGCAAATGTGTATGGGTGTTCATGCATCCACTCATACCAGAAGAGATTATTAAGCACCTACTATAAACTATTTGCAGTGGTTGTTCTTGAGAGTAGTGGAGAATTGAAATGGAATCCAAAGTGCCTCACATCACTTGCCCCTCTAAACCAGAAAGAACTCCCATCTCCACGAATGTGCATTAAGCTCATGTGTGTGGTGCTGTGCTATGTGCTCTTTATCATTGAATATTCTCACTCTAATCCTACCCTTCAGCAATAAGCCATAAGCAAAACATTTTCACCAATAACAATAAAATAATGAAGCAATGAAACAATAACTTAAAGGTATTTTTTAAAATTTCTTTTAACCATTGAATTGCATCAGCTGTTTTGGAGGTGTCATGAAGCACTCCTGTTGTCTTTATCCTGGTAGAACACCCAAAATGGGAGATTTATATCTGAGTGGGAGGGACAGTAGTGAGCACCGGGTTTTAAACACTCCATTTTATAGAAGAGAAAGGTGAGATCCAAAGATGCTAACCTGTGTTCCCAAGGCCACAGACAATTTCTGGGAACCAGGCCTTCCCACCCAAGGCGCTTTCCTGAGGCTTGTTCGTTGACGGAATGGATGTGGGTCCACCTCCTCTCAAAGTCCAGCTAATTCCACAGTATTCTCCGGATGTGGGGAAATAAGCCCGACGGGCCTGTGTGGAAGGTGAGGTCCCTGTGTTACATCTCAGATGAATCCTCAATAGAAGGATTTATTAGTATTTATTCAAATTACTAAGTGCTAAGCCCCAAGCAGTATATAAAAGTGATCTTCAGGCATTGAGAACAGTCAGACTGCCAGGGCCTCATTAAGACTTCCTGGGCTCTAGGCCCTTTTGCCTTCGTGAATATTAATAAAGAATATCAATATCAAGTAAGAATATTTTAAAATTATATTTTAAGACTGCGTGACTATAAAGACAAATATAATCCACATTGGATTGTATTAATTTTTTTCTGCCGATTTTAAAGGAAACGTTTTCATAGGTTCCTGAAAGTATGGTGAGCCCTAAGCTGTGCGTCCCTGCAGACGGCTATTGATTGTGATGAGTGAGTTTGCCATTCTCTGATGCCCCAGGTAAAGGAATGACCCCTCGCCTCCTCGCCACTAACAAAAACCATGCCCACAAAGCTTTGGTTATGAGTTGGGGGGAGGACGGCGAGGCTGCCCAGCAGCTGCCCCTGCTGCCGGCGTGAGGCTTGGTGACGCGGGGCGCCCGGGCGTGGCGGGTCCGCCTGACTCCGGACTCCAGAGCGGTAGCTCTGCCTTTTTGAAATGGGAAAAGATGATCCTAGAGTTCCCGCCACATTACCCGAGCTGTGCAGGCCCGATCTGCCGCTGTAATCGCGGAGTAATAATGGCTCTATCAGCAGTCCCCTGGAGCTACTCCTGCTACCGCTCAAATTCCTTCCAGACAGCGCTTCGCCGCACCAAGGCGCACGGCACGGTGGTTTTTAAGGAGACAGAAATCAGTTCGGGTACTTAAAATTTCACTCGCTAAGTCTAGTCCTGCTTCTTTTGCGATTGAGCGCCATCTAGCGAACGCTAAGTCTCATCGCATGGCGGGGGGGAAACGTCCGCAAAAGAGACCCAACGGGCCCTCAGCCCAGGTGGAGCCTGAATTTTACACAAGCTGAGCTGAAATCCCGCTCTTGGACAGGACCCAATCAAAGGAAATATTTCACTTTCTGCCCAACACGTGAGTGAGATGGTGACAGCGCAAGAGAAGGAGATGATGAAATGATAAAGGTTAGGGAGAGAAAGGCAATCAATACCCAGCCACTAGGGCGTGGGGCAGGCGCATGGGGACCATGGGGCAGTGTGGAGGGGAGGTATGAACTTGAGTTGGAGAAATGCGAGTCTGAGGCCTCCTGCGAGGCCTTGCTCGGAGGCCTGGCAGACGTGGACGCCCTGTTTTCAGGTCTGACAAGCATAAGTGCACTTGGGACCAGAAACAGGAAGTTTGAAAAAGAGACAGACTTGAACATCAGGACCTATGACCTCCAGGAATTTATAAATTTCTTGATGACAGGACCATGATCTTTTTAACTTTAACTGTAAAATGCCTCAAAGTGTTCCCTGCAGGCAGAAGACATTCATTTCAGTGCTTTCTGATCACATGATGAAGAGCTGAGAGACATCCATCCTTCCTCAGTCAGCCAACTGGGAATGCTTTTGAGGTCCTTTGAAATGCATACAGTAGGCATTATATAAACAAGTCCAATGTAGATGTTGGTGTGGAGGGGACCTCACCTTCCCCCATCCCCCATTAGCCCCTTGGAGCCCTGAGGTGTCTCCTGAAAAGCCCTTATTTGAAAACCACTAGAATGATGTAAAAAGCCAAACATTGTAAACAGACAGGTATGAATGTTAATCTTGAGTCATACTTACTAGCTAAAATGGGCTTCAGTTTTCTCGCCTATGAAAATGTCAAAAATATCTATATGGATTTGGAAGGTGGTTGTGAATGTTAATGAAGACACATGTTTAAAGTGCCTGGCACAGTGCCAAACACATAATGACCCTCAATAAAGGTGAGTTCCCTGTTTATATAAATAATTGCCCTTTCTACTCCTGGGGAAGCTGGAGATTCAAGCTCATGATCCCTGGGGACACTTCAGGTACAAGGCCTGAAATGGAATGACATGCATGTTCTGACCACAGCCAGAATCCACATGGGACACTAAGGACCAGGCCAGGACCTCTAGGTGCCAGGATGGACATGGGCCTTTTCTGCCAACTGCTAACTAACAGCTACTGACACTGCTTGACTTGCCAACGGCAAGTGCCCTGGGCTACCTCTGTGGAGAGATTGTCAAATTTGCTCTGCAGAAGAGCCATTCACATGGATGAAGAATAGAAAATTAAGTTATTTTGTCAGCAAACAATTATAGGTAAGCCCAGAGGATGCCCAAAACCAAACTAGGTATTTATTGAATGTGGCCCATGCAGGCTCATGGCAAAACCTCTCTATAGTGTCAACCATAAAAATAATCTCTTTAAAGGGGATTTAAGCAAATCCAGGAAGCTGAAGCAATTATAGACCAATTAGTCTACATACCAATCATGAGGATTTCACTTCCTCAGATCCACTCCCAATTTTGATTATGACTTGCAATTATTCTCCTACAAAATGGCATCTACTTTTTTTCTTCCTAATCTGTTGATCTCAAGTCTCCTTGTCGTCCCTCTTTCCAAGTTTTAGACCATGTTCAGAACAGAGCATTTTAGGTTGTTGCTACTTAATGTATAGATTATTATTGACCAAATCAAAAGCAAAAAGTGGGAAGTACAGACTAATATGTTTTGTACAAATGCTTGGGGATGTGCCAAGGAAGAGACAAATATTTGTATGGCCTACCCATGAATGAGTCCATCATTCTAAGGGAAAATGTCTTTGGGATATGACAAAGGAAGAAAATGACAACCACATAGGGACAGCTTTGCTTAAGAAAGTCCTAAAAGTTCAACTTTCATTCATTGTAGAACCAATCTTTTCTCTTCTATCTCTTCCATGGCTCTTCCTCCCCCGATTCAACCCACATCCAGTTCTGAGTCTTTGCCTAAAGCCCAAAGTTTCAGTTGTCCCTTAAAAAATGACATGTAAATAAAGAAGGTCATCAAAATACGTAGGGGAAATATTTTTAGGGTAATAAGAGTTGCTTCACAAATTAATGTTGTAAATATAGTCTCTTCTGTTTTGACGCTATCTGCGGTTGCCTTCACTTGCCATATTGGGAGACAGTCCAACAGCTCTCCCTTGCGGCTCTTCCCTTCCCTGGAACTTCTCACACAGTCCACAAAGGGACAGGAGTGAGACCCCATCAGAGGACTTGAGCACAAAGAGGCATGATCTGGGCAACAATCAGCTTTGCTGGCTCTCAGCTCTACTTTGCTCACTTTACTCCTAATCTGTAAAGTGAGCAAATTAGTCTAGAAGGTCTCTAAAATACCTTCTAGCTCTAAAATTCTATCTGAAATGTAAAATTTTAAATATGGATAAAATAAAAATCTAAAACAATGAGCTGGTCTGAAATTCTTAGTGCTGAAGGTTTTGAAAGACTAAGCTGATATTTGTTGAATGAATGAATGTTGTCCTGGTTGTCTTACTAACTTATAAAGGCATATACAGCAAACCAAACATAAGCTCGGTGATTTAAAGTTTCCTACTTCTCTGTAGACTGATCCTAAATAAATAACACGGGGTAAGCAAGTATTTTATTAACTGTTTGCACTTATTCTTCACATATACACAATTCAGGACCCCCAAATTTGGATAAATTCATTTCTCCAATGATACCTTACTGTGTACTATGCAGCTTTACTGATGCATAGAACATTCCTGGCTGGACTAAAGGAAATTATGTTAAAATATAAATAAATACTTTTATGGAGAAACTCTTTTGGTTATCACACATTTCCTATTACTCTTCAGAGTCGCAGAATCTGTGCATTCAGTCTGCTTTCCAAGTTAAATATATTTCTCCATTGTAGGGAGAAGGAAATGGAACCTCTGACTATTCCCTCTCAGCTTCTGTTTTCAAGACTACAGTTCTGAGTGTAAAGCTGCTGACAGCTGTTATTTACTAAACCAGGCCCTGGACGTGAAATCACTGGGTTGTCAATGAGAATTTGAGTTACTTCCTAAACAGTGACAGGGATCCCTTAACATGGCAAGCTTTAGGGACTGTGAGGCAGGGAAAGCCAGTCCACATGATCTAGGCCTGGTGGTCCAAAAGGGATCCACAAGCGGCAGAAAATACAATTTCGCATAAAGACTTTTGGCAGACTTACCTTGCTGGGAGACCCAAAAACATGTTTTCAAGGACCTGCTCTTGCTGAAACATTTGGGCTGGTCACACTGACTTCCCTCACTTTAACATCTTCCACCACAAGGAGGCGCTGGATCGGAACAGTTAACAAAGCCGTTCCTTGGAATTGCACCCACCCACACACACAGTTGTTTCTGTGCTCAGTCTATTTGGCAAAGCAGCTGACTACTTTCTCTGCTTGAAGGTTCACAATAGACATTAGCTTATTAAAGACCCTAAGAGGTTTAAAAGTAAAAAGAGAAGGGGATTGGGTTGGAGGGAGAAAGAGGGCAAGGGAAAGAAAGAGAAACCTGTTATATTTATTTCACACAGCATTTTTTAAAATGTATTTAGCTACTGAACATTTTATTATAAACCTTATCAAATCCTGCTGAATTAGAGGTCAGCAAATGTTCCCACTTGGGAAATATTAGACCAAATGATCTCTGAAGTCATCCTATCTCTAAAAATTCTAAGTTCTATTTACTTATCTTCTAAAGCACAATTCGGATCATACCTTTCCTTTGCTCAAAAATCCTCTGTGGCTCCCACCTGCCTGTAAAGTCCAAATTCCTTAGCATGGCATTCAGATATTGGCCTTAACTTACCTTTCCAGTCTTACTTAGTTCCCTTCCTTCTCATCCACAAGTCTCTGCTCCTTCCTAACTGGGTTTCTTCTGTCTTTCTTCACATTTCTGTTGTTTTCCCACCTCTGAGTTTCTGCTGACGCTGCTGTCTCCGGTTGGAATGCCTTTCCCAGTCTTTGCATGTACAAATCAACCCGCTTTAAATGCTCAGTTCAAAGCAGTCCCCTGCATGATGATCTCTTCTCTAAATTTATCTTCTTTGGAACTTAATTAGAGCTCTTATACTGGACAAGTTATGGGGCTTCTTGTATAGGTTTATCTGTATACATTTCTTGGAAAAATGGTTTTATATATGGTTGGCTGTTCCCTAGTTCCTTGCACATAATAAGTGCTTATTAAAAGAACAATCTGAAGGATAAATGGCTGATGTGATTAAACAGGAAACCCTCCCAGGACAGAAAGAACATGGTCTGATGACAAGAGGCCTGTGCTGGTTCTGCCATTAACACTTGGGGACTCTAGCCATTTGCTTCTCTGCTGAGAGCTAAATGTGCTCAACTCTACAGAGACAAGGAAGGGTAGACAGGGGCTACTGGCCTTCCAGAGCTAAATATTCTGAGATTTTCTTGATTTTTAACCCACTTTCCAAAGAATTTGAGACAGTCCTGTAGGATTAAGAATAGAGTAAAATAGAACAATTAATGACAAAAAAGAAGAGAATCTATTTACTTTTTAATAGGGAAGAAACAATTAATCCAACAGAATGGATCTCTAACATTAGGGCCTTAGTAAGAGACTAAGAAGAATTTATTTATTTATTTTTAATTCACAATTTTTTTTTTTGGTCTTTGTTACTTTTGTATTTTTGTGGGTTTTTTTTTTTAATTTCAGAATATTATGGGGGTACAACACTTTAGCTATATATATTGCCCATGTACTGCCCGTGTCAGAGCCACAACCGTGGTCATCCCCCAAACTGTGCTCCCTGAATCCATTCAGTGAGAGTTTTCCCATCCCCTCCACCCTCCTCCCGCCTGCCCACCCCCTGGTGAATATTATTGCCCTGTGTGATGTAAGTGTTGATCAGTTAGTACCAATTTGATGGTCACTACCAGTGGTGCTTGTTTTTCCATTCCTGCGACGCTTCGCTTCGAAGAATGGGCTCTAGCTCCAACCAGGATACCATATGTGCTAATTCGCCATTGTTTTTTATTGAATAATAGAAGAATTTATTTTTTAAAATTAGGAAATCATCCTGAGTTCTCAATACTGTCCACATAAATGACTGACTACTTTCCTACTTTATAAATGCTTACTTTTTAAAAAAACTAACAAAAAATATCTTAATTCTCTAATGCTGTGGTTATCAAAATGTGCTCCTGGATCAGATGCATCAGCATCACCTAAAACCTCTTTAGAAATATAAATTCTCAAACCCCATTCCTCCTGCATCATGAACTCCGAGGGTGGGGCTCAGGAAGGCCTCCAGGTGATTGTGAGGCACCCTAAAGTTTGCCCATGATTACATTTAGAATTAAATATATCACCTGTGTCTATAGACCCATTTTTTTTCAAAGATATAGAGTGTGGTTCTCTTTTCACTTCTGTCTGATATCACTACCATATAACCCACTCCCAAATGGGGTGATGGTAAATGTACTTGGTCTCTTGCCTTTGACAGCTGCCGGTTTCACTGCTTAGATATCCATGCATTCACTAGAATCTGCCCCATCTCTTACAGCTGATCAAGCAGATCCCTGCAAATTCCTGGCCTGTGGTGAATTTGCCCAGTGTGTAAAGAATGAATGGACCAAGGAAGCAGAGTGTCGCTGCAGACCGGGGTATGAGAGCCAGGGACACTTGAACCGCCTGGACCCAGGCCTTTGTGCCCCTGGCACAGAGGAATGTGAGGTCATCCAGGGAAAGGGAACTTCATGCAGGTAGGTGAAGCACACTGACTTCACAGACCCAAAAAGTTCATTACTTGTACTTCTGAGAAACCCATCATTAGAATAAATTCATATGGTTCTTTAAACCCATGGTTTTCAAACTTCAGTGAGCATCAGAATACCCAGAAGGGGGCTTGTTAAAACAACATAGCTGGGCCCTGCTATGCTCTGTTTATGATTCAGTAGGTCTGGGTAGGGCTCAGGTAAGGCTGATGCTACAGGCCCAAGGACCCACACTTTGAGAGCCCTGCTTTAGGCTTTTCAGCAGTATTTCCTTAAGACCAATTAGGGGAGGAAGAATGAACCCATATCAGCTTTAAAAGACAGAATACTTGATCTACTACCTTAACTGGGGGTGGGTAATACAATCTGATTTTTCACCTGTTTGCAAACATAATAGCTTTCATCATAAGAAAGCTGGAAAATATAGAAAATTATGAGAAAAAAAGAAAAAAGTCCTGTTTTCATCACGTTAACTGTTATCTTTTGGTGTCCATGTTTATACAGAATTGGTTTATATAGAACTTTCTAAAGCACAATAGAATCAGACTGACTTCTTGTTTTCTAGTCAGTTTTTCTGCTTTGAATATTTCCCATGTCATGAAATATTTTCTGTAGCATCATTTTTAATGATTACATAACAGTCCATTCTCTAGATGTGTTATGATGTGTTTAATCAGTTCTCCATTTCCAGACACAGACTGAAAGGTTAAGAGATGTTTTTTTTTGAGACAGAGTCATGCTCTGTCACCTGGGCTAGAGTGCGGTGGTGTCATCATAGCTTACTGCAACCTCAAACTCCTGGACTCAAGCAATTCTCCTGCCTCAGCCTCCTGAGTAGCTGGGACTACAGGCACATGCCACCATGCCTGGCTAATTTTCCTATTTTTTGTAGAGGTGGGGTTTTGCTCTTGCCCAGGCTGGTTTCGAACTTCTGGCCTCAAGCAATCCTCTAGCCTTGGCCTTCTAGAGTGCTGCAATTACAGGCGTGAGCCACCACGCCCAGCCAAGAGAAGATCTTTAGAAGGAGGAAAAGGAGGCAAGATATAAAATTGGCTTTCTATTCACAAACCAGACTTTAGGGTATAGGTGACCTTATAAACAAACAGGGAACAGGAAGGTTTCTATATAATACAAACTATATTATTGACCAAGGTGAACATCCATAATAATAAGACAATAAAGACAAACATCCTAATACTAAAATGAGCAAAAAATAAAGGTGCAATTCATAGAAGAAACCCAAATGATCAACAAAGTGTGGATATGCTCAATCTCACTATAACTTAGTGAAACCCAAAAACAATAAGGAGGTATCATTTGTTGCTTGAGAGTTTGGCAAAATAAGGTTGATGATGTTCGGTGTGAGTAACACGGAGGAGTTCTATCAAGCATTGCTGGTGGATGTACAAATTGGAAAAGACTTATTTCAAGAGAAATTTGTCAATATCTATAATATAAAATTTTAAATTTGACTGAAGTACTCTACTTTTAGACAATTATTCATACAAAAATAGTTGTGCCTGTGCACCAAGAGGATATGTGCACAAAAATGTACACAGCATCATTCCTTTGAATCATGAAACAGTTGTATAGCCCATCAATAGGAAGATAGTTAAATAATCTAGAACATGATATATTAATATTATTCACTATGGAACACAGCAGCTAAAAGCAATAATATGGCTCTACTAGAGCTGCCATAGGAAAAAAAACCCAAGACGTATTAAGTGAGAAAGCAAATTGCAGTATAATAGATCCTGTGTACGTAATAAATTAATAACAAATCTATGTACTTATATTAGGTTCGACCATATGGCGTTGCCCTTTTGTCAGTCACAAATCATCAAATATTGACAGTTTTGTGTGGTTCAGTCTAATACGTAAGTAAATGCATAGCGAACATGGAATAAAAGATACACATAACTGTCATTCCAGTTAACAGTGGAAAGGAGCAGAATTGGGTCCAGGTTTTTTAATAATGAGAATATGTTCATGGTATCATTTGTGTAATTTTTGAAAGTTTTTTTTAGACTAGTCAAGTGCAGCGGTGAGAAGGGGGAAAAGAGTAGAGCAAGGAGTTCGATCTGTAACTGACTGTGAACAATCAATGGAGACAACTCACTACCTTCGGACCAGCCCACTTGTGAAATTTAAAAGAAAGGGGCAGTTGAGGGGGGAGAGAAGGCCAATGAGCAAGGCCCTAATAAGGTGAATAAGGAGAGGAGGGTTACATGTGGCTTTTGTGAACAGGAGTGTATTCAGTTTTTATTTTAATCAGCCCTATTTGCTATTTCAGATGGTTGTACAATTTGTAATTTTAGACATCCCTCTTTCTTGAGTAAGAAAGATCACTTTAATTCTAGGTTGTCATAAGTGAGATCAATAAAGCAAGGCATAAGGTGACCTGGAAATGAACAGCTCTCACAAAGGTTGGTGTTGCTGTACTTCCTCCACATGCGCCTGTCTCTGGGGGATAATGGACTTGAGGTATTAAGATACACACGAATATCAGTGCTCCTTAGACTAATTTAATTCAACAAACATTTTTGAGCACCATATGCCAGTCACCATGCTAGATGCTGGGCGGAAGGAAGGAAGGGAGGGAGGGAGGAAGGAAGGAAAGAAGGGAGGGAAGGAGGAAGCGGGGGAAGTGGGGAGGGAAGGAAACATTCTTAATTTCTTTTCAGGGAAAACAGAGAAATCCCCATACCACCCCAATTCTGCCCATTTCAATTGCCTGACTAAATGTTCTTTTTTATATGTTAAGTATTAAGCCCTGATATCCTCAGCATGAGGACAAACCGCTGTTGCCCCCAGGAGCTATAATACTTCAGACAGACTCTCAGTGGAGAAGAAACAGGAGCATGGTGATTCTCTGAAGGTCCCTTCTGGATCCCTCTCCCATCAGTTATTTCAGTTCCTCACAAGATGCCATCATTTGTGTGATGACAGTTTGCTTATATGAGGATCAGCTGACAAATTAAAACCTAATCAACCATAGATTAGACACTGGTTAAAATTAGAGGCTTTGAAGTTGGACCCAAGTTCAAGTTAGAGCTCTGCTCCCTAACTAGGTGTGACTTTGAGCCATGTCCCCCCCCCCCCACTTAAGCTTTAAATTTCTCATCTGTATAATGGGGATACTAGGAATAAGTTCATGAGTTTAGGCAAGGAGTAGATTAGATACCTCTCAGTGTAAACTGTTCAGCTACTAGCATATTGGAGCTGTTTATATCAACAAAGGGTAGCCCTGTAAGGAAGAACCGAGATTCCCTACCTAGTACTTAGACCTAAACTCACAAGCAAATCTGTTGGAAGGCTAAGTGTTGTAACTTTGAAAACAGCATTCTCTAAAGAACGATAAACTTGGCTGCATTTTTGTTGTTCTACCTGAAAGTGAAGAGATGGGTCCCGAGGGCAAGTGCCTTACTGAGATTAGTCCCTTGACACACAAAGCAACTTCAGCTGACTCAGTTACCTGCCATTCTTCTGTGACGTCACAGTCATTCATTACATTTTCACCTTTACTTTTCCTTCTATTCTTTTCCTCCCTTCCATATTTATGACTATGCTCCATACCTGTTTCGCTTTCCTCCGTTCTGGATGTTCTATACACCGGTTCTGTTGTACTAGGAACTTACTTGGAACTTGCCTTTTTGGTGTAATGAGTTTGACTTTTATTAATCACAATTATCATTACATATACAGAAAATGCAAATCTAGATCTAAACAGAGTAAATTATTTATGACTTTTCAGATCTAAAAATTTATATTTTTGTCCTTTAATTTAATAGACCTATGTTCTCTGTGACATTATTTATAATAAGAAAATTGTTTCTAAATATAGGGGCCAGATTAATTAAATGATGGTACAAAGTGACATTTATGAGGATATTTTAATAATATGGAAGTACTTGTTGTAACTACAGCAAGGTCACAAGCTCACTTATGTGCTATACCTTAGATGCGGGGGAGGAGGTCCATTTTTTCCCTTCAGACAACTGTTAACTAATTCCCCTCTGAGCTTTATTCACTGCATAGTGGGGAGGTTAGAAGAGGGGGTGGAGGGGATTAAAGTTTAATATAGTCTAATCCAGTTCTTAAAACTTCATCTGATTAATAATTTGAGCAATCACTTTAGGCAACACAGTTCCCTTGGAATATATGAGTGTGGCTTTCCTGATTCTTTGGAAAGTTTCTAGTTGTATATTCCCCTCACCTGGGATCTCTTAGTTCTGATCCCAGGCATCTGCCCCTTCCCTGGTAGTCTCTGAGCCTCCCTCTCTCCCAACCAGGGCGAATATAGGAACCAAAAATGTTGCCTTAGGTGGTGGGAGGGAGAAAAAGGAACTTGTTCCTCAACCTCCTTAAACTATACCTCCCTCCCCTCTCCTCTGTCTTCTTCCCATCAAGCACTGGGATTGAGATAGGATTTTCCCTCCTTCCCCCTTTCCCTGAAATTATAATAGAGTGTTGGGAGAAAGAAAACAGTTTACTGATATGGGAACATATATAGGAAGGTATCCCCCAAATATTAGACCCATTTTATAATGTAAAGAGGAAAAACATGAAGTGCAAAATGTATATGCACTGATCAACAGAAATTACGAAATATCTGTATAGAAAAGTCTGGAAGTATATACATCAAATTTAAAAATAAATTTTAATTAAAAAAAATTTTAATGGAAACATAATGTACATATTTATGGGGTATAATGTGATGTTTTGATACATGTATATACTGTGTAATGATAAAATCTGCATAATTTAGACTATCCATCACCTCAAATTTTTATCAATTCTTTCTAGTGAGAACATTCAAAATCCTCTCTTCTAGCTGTTTTGAAATACACATTATTGTTAACTATAGTCACCCTACTATGTGAGAGGACACCAGAACTTATTCCTCCTGCCTAATTGTAACTTTGTACCCATTGACCAATCTCTCCCCATTCACCCCCTCCCATTCCCGGTCTCTGGTAACCACTATTCTATTTCCTATTTCTATGAGATCAACTTTTTAGATTCCACATATGAGTGCGGTATGTGTCTTTCTGAGTCTGGCTTATTTCACTTAACATAGTGTCTTCCAGGTTCACCTATTTTGTCACGAATGACAGGATTTCATTTGTTTTTATGGCTGAATTGTATTCCATTGGGTATATATCACACATTTTCCTTATCCATTCATTTCTTGATGAACACTTAGGTTTATTCTACATCTCGAGTATTATGAATAGTGCTGCAGTATACATGGTAATGCAGATATCTCTTTGATATTCTGATTTCATTTCTTTTGGATATATACCCGTAGTGGGACTGCTGGATCATATGGTAGTTCTATTTTGAATTTTTTGGAGAACATACATACTGTTTTCCATAATGGCTGTGCTAATTTACATTCCCACGAACAGTGTTTACACACTGTCCCCTTTTCTCCACATCCTCATGAACACTTATCTTTTGTCTTTTTAATAATAGCCATTCTAAATGGATTAAGGTCATACCTTATTGTGGTTTAAATTTTATGAACAAGATGCTATTATAGAGTTGTTTTTCAGCCACCACAACTCAGAACTTGACTTGAAAAATAACTCTACTTTTTGCAAGATGAACTTATCCCTCATTTTTGCCATGAGCTTTCTTCAATCCTTCTGAGACCACTGCCTAAGAAATAGTAACCCGACTGAAAGGCAAAACTCAGGGGGAATGCAGAAGCATACTTCCTCCAACTCAAACAGAAGACATCTGCA
This sequence comes from Daubentonia madagascariensis, assembly GCA_023783475.1. NCBI lineage: Eukaryota > Metazoa > Chordata > Mammalia > Primates > Daubentoniidae > Daubentonia > Daubentonia madagascariensis. Next base: position 24,871,488 of record JAKFHU010002080.1, on the reverse strand, counting down.
AAAATATGCTATTCATTTTCACTTGTCATAATTTTAAAACCAAAACTGTAGAAAGCTGTAGATAAGCCCAGGAAATAGGTATCATATTTTTGCTTTCTTTTGTAGGTCACCAGATCACTCTAAAAATCAAGCGTACAAAACTCGTGTTAAAAAGTTCCAACATCAACAAAATAACAAGGTAAATTCATACTTTCTTTCATATGTTGGTTTTAATTACTGAATTTGAATTTTGAAGAAAATTTAAAACATTTCTGTACCTGACTCTTGTTTTAAATAGAAATAAGTAAAGCACTTTTCCTTTATTTGCCAGGCTTTCTAATTTACTATTTTAAGGAGAGAAAAAAAGATATTTCCTTGTGCAAGAAGAATAGAGACAGAAGGCTAGTGTTAACTGAAATGTGCAGACAAAACAATAGAATAACAAAAGCAATCCTAGGCCAGGTGTGGTGGCTCATGCCTGTAATCCTAGCACTTTGGGAGGCCAAAGCAGGAGAATTGCTTGAGGTTAGGAGTTCAAGACCAGCCTGAGCAAGAGCGAGACCCCATGTCTATGAAAAATAGAAAAATTAGCAGGGTGTGGTGACACACGCCTATAGTCCCAGCTACATGAGAGGTTGAGGCAGGAGGATCTCTTGAGCCCAGGAGTTTGAGGTTGCAGTGAGTTGTGATGCACTGCACTCTAGCCCAGGCAACAGAGTAAGACACTGTCTCAAAAAAAAAAAAAAAATCCAAGTATTTTATAATATTCTCAGCCTTTTCTTGTAAAAGCATACATGTGATTTTTCAAATGCATTTCAGCAAGGTTGAAATTTTTACAATAATAATTTATATTCCTGGCATTGAATAATTTTATATAATTTTAAAATATCTTGATTTCAAATAATAATCAGCTAAATCAAAAATATGTAGAAGGAACATGATTTGTAAACAGTGAGTAACTTCAAAAATTCCTAAAAGTTCATCTTCAGATAAGATGTTTCTTCTGGTGTCCTAGATGTCTCTTTTAAGATATTCATTTAATCAACTTATTTTACTAAAACAATTTTATTTTACAAAGGAAAATGATTTGTCTTTAACCAGATTATATATAGCCTACTTTTTTTAATATATAACTTTGGGGAAAACGCCTTGGACGATTTTTAGCCTAAAGTTAACTATTTTCAAAAATAATAGTCTTTGATGGTAACAATGGAAAATAAGCAGCCAATGTGCATCTACCTGAGATCTATACTGCTGGGTGAAAACAAATGCCTGAAAGCTTGTATCTGAAAAAGTTATCACAATCAATATACAATCAGGGTTACTGGGGCAACCACACCAAATGCTAATCATAATTTTATGTATCCAAGTACACATTTGGAATGCGTGCCACTTTAATTTCTTGAAACCAAGAAAATTGGAAAAACAGAAAAAGTTCAGAATAAGGCCATAAAATGACAATAAGACACACATTCTGATATTGATAAAATGTCCAGGATGAAGGAAATACCAACTAAATCTTGAAGTATCAGATAGAATTAAGGACCACATCTCAAATGAATAAAAGGAAGTGGTAAGTTTCACAGTGGGAAGTAAACTTAAAGAACTACATCTTAGTTCATGTAGGGATGACAAAAATTAAGTACCAATGCCACTTATGCGTGGCCACATAGATTGCTGTGGTGAGAGATTCAGAGGACACATTTGAGTTCCATGAGGAAGAGTGCTGTAGTAGATTAATGGATGTCTACCATGGTTGGAAGGGAATATGGTGACTCATTCAAGGACTATTTGCCACCCCTGCTCCAACAGATGGGTCAGCCTGAGAATCTAAATAGGTTTAATAAGAGATGGAATAGATTTCTAGTAGGTTATAAAGCTAAGAATATTTGGAGGGTATCTTCAACCTTTCAAAGGAAATATTCTAAATGGCAGGCATATGCTCTCATCCACCAGTTGAGGTAATATTGGAGTGAACCATTGGTTTGACCTTGGGTGGCATTTCTTAAGTTCTTAAAATTATTTCTTTTTAAGGTAACCAGGAAAAGAAATTCTGAATTATTGACTGTGGGTTATGAAGAATTTAACCATCAAGACTGGGAAGGAAATTAAAAACTGAAAATGCACAAATTATCATTTAAGCTATCTCAAGAGAGATGATTTGCTTTCTCAGGGAAAATTGTATCTACTTTGTCAACATTCTGAAAACAGAGGCAGGTATATTCACTGGTCATCAGAATCCAGGCATATAGTCAACGCTGAGAACCAGCACACACTGTATCTCAGGTATAGAGGAGTCGTGTTCTTGACAACCGATAAATTCTGAAGAAAAAGATGCTTATTATCAAAACCCCAGACATAATCAGTGAAATATATTTTAACTATATAAAGTGACAGTAAACCAGTTTTGCTTCTAGTTGCTCTTAAAATCTTACTCACATATCATTTGTAACAAATGCAACTTATTGTTTTGGGGGTTAACAATGTATCAGGAAGCAAGCAAGCTCTTCATATGCTAGAATGTACATTTAAAAGATGTTTACTTATGCAAGGAGATGCTGTCTCTCTAAATGCAAGAATGTACATAGTATGTAAGCACTGTGGTGAGTGTATATATGCCCCACACTACAATGTCTGATTTATACACACACACTGTTCAGTCTTCAGTTTTTAAGCACACTAGTTTTATGTAAGCAATTACTACTTACACAGTAGGCTGTTTTATTGCCAATCATTTTTGAATTCTTCTCTAAAAGAGGAACTGAGAGGTTCAGATATACATACCATGAAAAATCTTACTTGTTACTACACAAAGCTATTTTAAAGGAAAACACTATACTGGGGGTAGGGAGGTGGAGGTGAGGTTGTATTATATGACATAACCAATTCCTGTTTTCTACACAGATAAACAGTGTCTTTCTATAGTAAGTTCATTGAGTAATTCCTCACACTAATTCTGGTATGTGCTTACCTAGATTGGCATCAATGTAACCCAGTTCAATCAGTTTTTAATGTGTTACTCAATGAAAATGAATCCTTCTGTGTCTCTTTCAGTTGTCCCATTATTAAATATATTTGCAAACCTTAATTTCAATAAAATAAAAGCACTATATTCTTAGATTTATAATAAAATGAGTCTGTGTTTTACTAGCTATTCCCTGGATTTGCTTTATGTATTCAATAAATGATTTTAAGCATGAAGATTTTAATGCTGCCAGAAGAGAGCAAAATTGTAAACACTGATAGCAACATTTAACAATAAGCTTCAAAAATAAAAACAATAAAATGTTTCCTAATAATGGACACAATTTTTTGGGAAGTGGTATTCCTACATGGGGAAGGTCACAAACCCTTGAAAATTCATTCCTGTTGGTCTCACAAATGTGTAGCTTCTGTCACCATTTCCATCTCAATCCTCCCCAAAAGTGAAGATCTATGAGAAAAAAACTTCAAATTGAAATATGATGACAAGGTGCCACAGAGCAAAGAATGGTGGCAGGAGGTGTGCCTACCCATTTCCACATCCCCGTAACTTCCCAGAGGGAAAACGAACTTGACAGAAGCATGACAGGCCAACCAAAAGCACATGAAAAAATTCCATTAAGAAAAAAAAAGCTCCATCACTATCACTCCCTACATTTCAGTTGTGCTCTAACTAGTGTAGGGAATACAGTTTTTGATGGGGAAAGAGAAGTAAAAACTCTATATTCTGTGGGGAGGGGTCCCCGTTTGTGGTAAGTGCCTCTCACTCTTCAGATCACCCATCTTTTGAATTGGTCTTTTCAACCAGCCAGAGAAGAACTGATAAGATGGCCAGAATCTCCTTCCACTCTCAGAAGATCCACCAGGATCATGGTAGGTTCCAGACAAGGGGCATAGCTATACAGACCAGCTATATTCAAAGCCTTAAGGAGAAGGACTCTTCTTTGGGTCCCCAGTTTTTACATCCTGTGTCTTCTCACAAACAGATCAGTAAGGGCTGGGGAAAGGCAGCCAAGATTTGGTTTGCCTCTAATCTAGGCAAAATGAGTAGCAGTGGCTCACACACAGTCCTGCCTGTTTCCTGGATAGAGATCACATAGAAGTCTGGGGCCATAGCTCAGAGAAGTTTGAATCACTTTGAGCTCCTTGCCGAAGCTTCAGGATCCTAGACTTATTCCATCTGAGACATGGCCAACAAGTACAACATTTACAACTTTGTTCATGACACCCCATAACTCTATTAAAAGCACAAGATGCAAGAGGAAGTTCTACATAGAAAGCATTTATTTGTATTTCCAGTACATCAGTATTTTAGGAAAGCATTAGATATACATTTTTAATGAAATGAGGAAAAATGAAGTAACAGTTGCAACTAAATGAATTTTCAGAAGTGAAAAGAAAATGGCCAATTAATAAGCCTATTTGTGGCTTAAAGGTGAGATTCCGCATTTGTACAAATTAGGATGAAAGATTCTCCTTTTCATGATTATCTCTTGAAAAACTTGAGACAACTAAACTTCTTTCATGTATTAGGTTAGTGATGGGGAAAGAATACACTGATTTGAATTGAACTTAACTGTGTTCAAAGATGTAGTACCGGCATGGGTAGGCTCTACCTCTGAAAGTCTATTTTACCCTTCCATGAGGCTTATGTACAGAATGTCTACTTATTGCTGGCCTTTTCCAGTGTGGCAGTGCAATTCCTATGTGCTAAGAATTCATACACCAGGTATCTTGATTCAAGTCTCAATAACCATAGGTTCTGCTCTTATGTTACACACAATTCATTCTAAAATTAGCAAAGACCTAGGACTGTTCTGTTGCCTAAAACATTATCAGTATTTTCAACCTGAGGGTGTAGAGTCTTCAGGGGCACACTACCTTTCTGTCTCCTCCACTGCTGCTATTCTCTTCCCTATTGTTACAACTGTTCCCCCCTATTTGTCCCTATTCTCATTTTCAGATATCCTCTGCTGTCTCCTCCCCACTTGTTAGTTTACCTTCTAAGAGAAATTTTGCAACTCTTAATACTTGTTATTACTGGTAATGATAAATAGGGAAAAACCTGTCATACCTTCTGAAGATGTAGAAAGACAGAGGGACAACTCTTTGTAAATCCTCAGGGGGCTACTAAAACATGTTTGCTTGTTATGATTCTTTTTGCCACATATAATTGGAGCAAAGGCATTTATATCTTTTTCACAGTCTAGAACTAAATTACTTGACCTCTCTGGATCTCTGTTACCTCTTCCATAAAAGGTCTATCAATAACATCATATTAATTGGCTGATTGATTCAATAAATATTTATTCTGCTGATCCAAGTACTCTTAAACTACCTCAGGTAAAGAAATCAAAGATCTATGTATTTGGGTTCCCTGAGAACCATAGTAATAACCTGTGAATGAAGTTTTTTTAAGAAAATATACAATTAATAAAGCTCTACAAACAATAAATACTCATTATTTTTCCTGCCTGTGGGTTTCTATTCCCTAAGCTTCCACAAACACCACCGATGTTCCACTTAAGATGATCTTTTCTTGGTTGCTTGCAAAACAAAAGGGTTCACTACATTACTGGAAAGAATGACCTATAAAAATTCACAGAAGCAGAATGTAACAATAGAAGAATGTCTTTGTGTGGGTTTGTGATCCTATGTGCATTATTTTATTTTTTCCTCATATAATCCTCTGAGAAGGTGCCATTTCCCCAACTTTACAAGAAAACTCAGTACTCTCTTAACATGCGTGAATTAGAGAAACTTCCTTTTCTTAATGAGTACCCATAGCTCATAATACATATCTCAACTGTGTTAGTGGAATTAGGAACATTATAATTGAATTGAATGTGAAAACATTTTGTCCTCTCACTTTTAATATTTTATGTATATCTACCTTTGCAAAGCATACACTATGGAAGGTATTGAGTAAGAAATTAGTTCTTTATATACAGTACACTGGCTTAAACTTCTAATTTTAAATCCCAATTAAAATGACTGATTAAAATATGAATTAATTTACTTTTGATTCCTACGGTTTTAACCTAGAATGTATGGGTTTGATTATGAACATGTTTGTAAAGCAGCTGCATCAACATCTTTTAGATTTCCCTTAAAAGGCTGACAGGGTCCTAAGTTTCTCCAGAAAAGGGGTGTCTATGTGTATGCACATCTCTTGTATGTAGGTTACTCTAAGTCTACCAGAATTAGGGCAGTTCTCCTGGCAGCCAAAATTAACTCAAGAGACTATTTTAAAGAGATAAGTTCTAGGACAACTGTGTGACATAATTAGAAATGAAATGGCTTAAGACTAACTATAATTTTATTAACCATTAGAGTCAAAAATTAAAGACTTGTAACAAAACTTTGCTATGATATATTTCTTACAAATTCTTCAAAATGTTAAGTTCTCTCCTTTTAATAATTTTAACCTCTGATTAATTTTCCATCTAATGCCTATTAGAGTATCTAAAAGATACATAAAACTATTTCTGAAAACAGTACTAAAGGGACGAGTCATTAAAAATCCATTTGGTTACTAAATTTTGTTCAAGAACTTTTCTTGTTACTGGATAGGAAACAAAGCCTATCATTTCCTATCCTACACAAATAAAAACACCAATTAAAGGCGAGAGATGGAAGAGAGAGAACAGGTCGTTTATTTCAGTAACTACACCTTCTGTCACCAATCACAGGGACCAAATGACCCAAGGGTGGGTGAGTCTATGCAGTAATACATCCTCCAAAAGATAATCACATTCACATTCTCAATTAATAGCACAGATAGGACCATTTAACTTCTTTAACTCAAGACAATCATTTGCACAGTATTATAATAAATAAATATTTCTGTATTAAGACACACATTATGAGAGAAGCAATTCTGAAAACAGTATCTGTGACTCTCAAACAGTAACCTAGTCAGCCGGGAAATATCTTCCTAACTGAGGTAATCTTTCTAAGGAAAAAAAAAAAAAATCACTGAAATTTCATTTCAAAGGTTAAGGTCTCTAAAACTTGGGGGGAAAAGGTGCAGAGAATAATTTTGCTTTCTAATTTTATTCTAGTATACAAACAAGACTCTTTGGGAGTTATGTCAACATAACTCCTTGATGTATTTTTGTCTCTAAATTCCTAATATGAAAGTCATAAATATTAGGCTTGAAACTGCTGACATTTGATCAAAACTAACAGCACACAAAAGAAAACTTTTTTAAATTAATCAGTTACATGAAATAAGCAATTACTAAATACAAGGGCTTTTGAATTACAAAGCATATGAAACAGCTCTGCAATTACCAAAATCTCAAAGACCAAAAGGACACTAGGAATTTTTAAAAAAGAAAGAGGTCTGAAGCAGAATACTATCTTAAATCATATTAAACTTGGACAAGACTCTGATACAAAAATCTTAACTGAGATGAAGTTGAAAGAATATTTGAATTCAGTCCAGTTTAAGCCACAGTGCACCTAAAACCTATTTCCTTTTCTAAATGAAATAAAACTTATCTCAAAACTTTCAGGCATTTAAACAACCTGAATTTCCTTTATTTTTCCAGGGAGTATGAAAAGAATATTCTGATAGCAAGACAACAAATCCGTGCTGGATACTATTTGTACCTCCTTTATCACAGAATATATCAAATACATTAAGGCTCTTTCTAGAACTTAGAATTGCTTCACTCAAACTAAGACATACTGCAAAGGAGAAAAAAAATCAAAATTTTCACCTCTGATGAAAATTTCTATAAATTTCTGAAAAAAGTTAGTGAAGAAAGTACACCACTTTTAAGAACAAAACATCAGTGCCTGAGTCATTTTAAATGCCCTAATTCTTGGAAGAAATTTGAGCTAAAGTTTCATTATTCCAGTTTTATGGGATTATGCCAGACTTAAAAAGCAGGTATTTTGAAGTTTTTAAAAAATTCTCCTTTCCTAGAGAGCAATTATGATGGATATAAGGTAGTCTGTTGGCAAAGGATAAGAAATGTCAGAATCTGTCCAAGTATAACAAGTATGAAGGTTTCAGAGTTACAGCTGGGTATGGGAAAATAAGTTTTAGGTCCCAAATTCACTACCATAATTAACCTTAAACAAATTTACAAAAAGCCATGATTAACAAAATCTGGTCACTTTGTAGAAGTAACTCTAACATGATCATGGAATGGTTAAATCTTTGGGCACACACCCTACCCAGTGCCACGGCAAGGGCTTCCAGCTCTAAGGCTGGTGTGCAACATCTATTTTAACAGATTCTGCAGCATGGCGGTTGCATAGGTGGGCCGAGCCTGCCTGCTCTCAATCGCATTCTGAAGATACTGTATGCCTCCACAGCGTTCCCAGATTTCTTCAAACTGTCTTGGCAAGATCTCAGCACCACGCTTCCGAGTCAGGCCAGTCTCCTCAAGATTTAGCTCACACATTTCCATGTCATCCTTACCTGCAACCATGGGATGGCAGAAAATTAACAACTCTCTCTTCAGGACTATTTCTTATCAATTTTATTCCTGAAATACCTATCAATTCTCATAGATTTGAGCACTTTTTAAGACTGCATTTTCTCCCTCTAAGATGGAAATCTGCTTAATAAATTCACCAAAAACAACTTAAATTTGTCCCCTACCAAGGACTCTTTCAAAATTTATAAACACTGCAGTTGATAAAACAAGTTGTCAGGGTTAATAAAAATGCCACATTTCCTCAAGCTATTATAGATCGATGGATATAATTAAACACCAATGAAAAGGTTTTTAGGACACAGACAAGTTTCTGTGTGGTCTACAAGGACATAATTAATTTCAGCAATTTTACATTATAAATGGGTTAATCCTCAATGAACTGGAAATGTGATTTAACTGCAAAACTCCATACCTCAAACCCTGAAATTTAATGAATTATTACATTATATACTAGAATGTTTCATTCAGAGGGTTTACAATCTTTTTTTCTTCTATAAATATTTTCATGTGAATCATACACACCAGCCACAAGAAGGATGGGTGGCTTGTCAGGATGGAGTTCCATTTGCCGGGCAATCCACGGTCCATCAAAATGGGCATACCACCAGCCTTTTTTCTTACTCTGAGGGTCTTTGTACTGGTCTGCAGGGCGGATGAATGGGATGCGAAAGAAGCGCTGCTGTCGGTTCATTTCGATCTCCTGCTGTCTGGCAGGAAGCTGAGCTGCTGGGTTCTGCTGAGCTATTACACAAAACAAGGAAAGTTACACCAGCAGCTCAAGGGAAAGCAAAACAGCTTTTAATCCTAAAATGCACCAAAATTTTTTGTTAAAAAGGGAGAAGAAAGGTTTCTAATAGTAAATTTAAAACAAAATATAAATATTAATAGCCTATAAATGAATACAATTCAGAGTATGATTTCCTAGAATTGTCATTCCCTAAGACGTTCCTTGGCATTGCAAGCGCATACATACACACCCCACCATCACCACCACCACCAGCAGCAACAATAAACCCCTAGCGGATTTCCACAAATGACTGTATCAGTAACCTAAAATAAACTCGTGGCAGGAAAGCAAACTAGTATTATTTACTAGATTTATATTTCTCCTCCAAAGACTTCAAATGAAGGTTGCAGAATAACTTTTATTGGACTATTTACAATAAAATAAAATAAACAGGATTTTCAAAAATCTGAATATAGACATTTATCAATTTAATCATAATTTCCACAAAAAGTAGAAGCCCTATAAAAACTTTCTGTTTTGCCAACTGATTTGGGAACTTAAAATGGCCAACACAACATAGATGTTAATAATACTTAGACAACCTCATGACCAAAACAAACAAAACCCAAAAATCAAAAAACAAAAAAACCTCACAAAACCCCCTTTAAAGGTAAGCATGAACTTTCCCTCTAAGATATTTACTTACTCTGAAGTCAGATTTCTCTTGGAATAAAATCCAATGAAGTAAGTGGAAAGTATATAACATTGATTCTCCTCACCAATAGAAAAGAAAAATCCTTGCTTTTCTGCCAGTCCTGGGCACTGCACTCATATCAATCTTTCTTCCCTTGCTCAATTTTCATTACTGAACAATTAGGTTTTTATTTTATCTGCAAATGTAAACATTTCCCTGGGGCAATGACTTTACATCTTTAGCAGCATAATTTTGGTTAGCCTGTTTAATATGCTTTATACTCACAACTTTAAAAGTGGACCAACCGCTTACTGCGGCTCAATTAAGAATTTCACTATGAAAATCTAAGTATGCCAAAGAAAAATATATAATATATATGATATAAAAGTCAAGAACAGCCACATGGCTTTTGTAAGAATTTGCAAATACTGAAAGGATGAAAATACTCTTGTTCTATTTTTTACACCAAGAAATAGCAAAAACTTTACAGAAGGCAAATTTATTTATTTGTAAACCAAAGAAAGCAAAAAGCATTTAGCAAAGCTATATATGCCTATGAAAGAATGAGAGGCTCAGTTTTGTTAGTGACTTTAAAAAGCCGCATCATCTTTAGCATATGAACAGAGATGTGCTTTATTTTTTCTTTTGTTCCTGTTCCCCCAAAGCCACTTACAGTTCAGTGTTTACACTTTAAGTTTTAAAAATTACCTACTTTGTGGAAAATACACTGACTCAAAACTAAAATATTTAAAAAGGATTAAAAAAACCCTTCTCTCCATCTTAAGTAGTGAATTGGAATTTAATGTCCAGTTGATAAGAAATTTACTATGATACTGACAGTCATTCATTATTCTTTTAAAAAAATAGTCTCCTGTAACTTAATATATTGGATAAAATTAAGGAACTGAACAGAAAGTCTTTGATAGCTTTTCCTCCTAATGGGAGAACTGAAATTTTGCTGGGAAGGGCTGGAAATTAATATCTATCTGGAAAAGTGTAAGTATACAGACATTAAAAGCTTGAAACTCATCTTCTAAACAACTTTTTTCACACCTAATTGCTTTATCTACGAAAGTATGAACTAAGTTTCAAATATAGCCCTATAAATTATAAGAAGCACTTTAAAAAATCAGGTCCAACCAGTTGACAAATGAATATGACATTATATCCAAATCACATTGCTCAAATGATTCTAGAAGAAATTTACTGTACACTGAGGTGACCAAAAGCTTTTAAATTATCAAAGAATGTACATCATAGGACGCTATAAAAGTAACAGAATAATCTCCTCTTCCTATTAGAAGGTATTGTTATTAAACCTGTGCACATTATCGAAACTCAAATCTCTTTAGGTAGAAATGCAGATACCATCACAATGTTTGAAACCAGCACCTAAAAGTTAGTCTTTATTCTAAAAGATCAGCTGCTATTTTAAGATAGTTTTGCTACAATAAGAATTGCATATACAGCCAGTTTAAAATACTATTTATTTTTTAAATGGAAGTAATTTGATTTAAAAAATTAATTTAATTAGATTTTGTTTTGCATATGTATTTTGGAGTGATCCAAATAAAAGCATCATTTCAAATTAAAATCTATCTTAGTACAGATATGCCAACTTTAATGTACTACAATTCTACTCAAAATTGTAGCAAAACAATGTTTAATAGAAGTTAGTGCTTTATAAAGTATTTTAACCCATCTTCCAGTTAGCTTATGAGTTACCACCCATTGACTTACGTGAATTGTTCAAAAATGGTGCAAAATCTGTGAACAAATATTTTATATTGAAGAAAAGATAAAAATGCCAAAACTGTTAAATGAGCATTTTTCTAATTTATAAAGCCTTCCCATCAATTGAGGTGGTGACTAACAAGTAAATACCCTATCTACAAGCCAAATACTCTCAGAATTACCTGAAGTGCTGATTTTTCTTTAAGCTATTTTGATTATCTTTTAGGAAATTCTGATTGAGGCATATATGAAGAGGACCAAAATTTTTAAATTATACTTAATTTGTAATTTTGGGAGACACTAATTTCCAAACAAAAACCTAACATGATGACTTAATAGATATTATAGCACCTTTTACACATTACTAGAATTTTCCCAGAAAAACACAGAATAACTAATAAATTAATCAGAAAATTATGTGCATTAGAGGAGAAAAAAGCATTGCTACTTTTTCATATACTCAGTATATTTTACTTTCTTCAAACTGTCTAAATTTTAAACTCATGCCATTTTTATTGTAGGAACTACAAAATGAAACTGTTTTCCACAATCATTGTTTTAAGCAACTAAATATTATAAATATTTACTGGGTAATTTGCCACTGCCCCAAAAATTATTTCTGAAAATCTCTTTCTGTAGCAAATGAGATGAGAGCATGCTCATCACCAGGAAAAGGGTCTGATGCTCCTTACTCATTATCATAAAAGTTTACCATTATTTGTCAATGTATTACTCTTTAAGTCGACAATATCGTTACATTTTTGCTAATCATAAGTTGTCATCATTTTATTTTCTCAAATTAATGAATTCTAATCCTTCTAAATATCAGAGTACACAGCAGTTCCTTTTAAAGGGTTAAAGTTTAGCTGCTCCACTAGGAAACCACCTAAATATAGAATTTTCTCAATTGAGCTGTTAAGCATCTTAGTGCCCTTCGCCTTTCCTTTTAGCTATGCTTCTGTTAGAATGAATTTTATATGAGAATAAAAAGAAAAGATAAGTACTTTTCAGAGTAGAAGTTACATTTCATCCAGAAAATGGCTCATAATCAAATTCCCTGAAGGCTAAATATATGTGTATTGTGTTCACATAAAATTCCTAAATTTGTTAATATACCTGATAGGACTCTTAGGAAATTTTCCTAATCTACTCTTTTGTTCTCTCAAATAATATATTATGAATGGAAACTACTTGAACCAGCAAGGTGAGCCATGTATTATTTGCACCCTTTTGGGCAAAGCTAGATGAGTAAGGTATCAAAGTTTGGTTTAAAAATACAATAAATATTCATATATTCACATAAATGTGTGTCCCAAATATTACAACATTAATTTCTTTTGGTTTTAAGAAGTGCAATCATTCAGACATATAAATTTTGAAATACAACATCATCAAAGTCTGTCAAGCTAGAGGTAGTGATTAGAACATTTATAGCTAAAAATATTACATCTAAAAAGAACAATCCATTGCCATTTTTTACAAAACAAAGGCAACTTGTGGTCACAAACTTAGTACACAGAGAACAGGTAACATAATCATCCTGTCATTTTTAAATCAAAGAAAAAAAGTTTTAAACCGGAGAAGAGAGTGGTATCACAACGTTTAGTGGGGCTTCCACCTGCCATTTCTTAGTTACACCTGATGTCTCACTGCCTTTCCATATGCTATATTCTGACAGATAACAACCATTTAGCAATCACTGGCACTATTATCTCCCTTATTAATAACAACGTTGCCCTCGCTCAATCTATTCTTTACCACAACTTAGAAACACTAAAATTACATCATTAAATTGACTTTACTTAAACATTGCTTTTATTTACTCGGAAGGTGGTGAGAGAAGCAAAATATAACCAAGAGCTCATTTTCTAAGTCAACTGGGATCACGCATTGTTAAACTATACTGTCAAGTGTTGGCAATATACCCCTTAAAAAAAAAAAAAGACATTAAATTTGCTGTCACTTTGACTTTAACCAGAATTAAGCTAATAGATTGTGTCAGTTTAAAAGCAGCAAGTATAACAAATGAAATTCCAAGTATTGCTTTAAAGATTGAAATTACAACTCATATATCACAGGTATTTTAAGTTAATGTTAAAGCTCATGCATGCTTTTAACTAGGTTGTATCCATCCTACTCTGTTTTCTAATTTCAAGTATACAACTTGGTCTTTTGCACAACAAAGTAACAAAATCCATTTTTAGGATTCCAGTCAAAAAATCAAATCTTGATCTAGGCAAAACTCTGGTCTGAACCAAGGTAATATTTTTCACTCTTAAGATTTTCACAGTATTATAAAATAGTGTTTGCAGTAAATAGTCGTCTTTTTTAAACAAAGGAATTAGAGTGTTAATGGAGAACACACGAACCAATTCCTTTCTTTTTCCGGGCTACAACTGTATTCTCGGAAAAACAAGAAAGTACTTATGCCTACATATAAAAAAGATAACAATATTGGGTATTTCAGAGAAATACCTCCAAAAACTGAGCTGCCTTAAATTAAAAAATAAAAAATTTAAAAATTTAAAATTAAACAAGATCCTTTTTAGCAAGTATAAAAATACTCATTTCCATATGTAAAACTCATTTCACACGTAAAGTAAAAGATTCATGGTAATCTTTACATTTTCACATGTAATCTTGATATATGTGTGGGAAAACTACGTATGCACAATCTCTTCAGTATAGACAGTTAAAATTCTTACCACTAGAATTCACTTTAGGAAGTAAATTCAATATAGCTTAACAAATATGACTTTAAAGACATATTCAATAGAAATAATGCTATAAAAGATAGGCCATCATGGCTGTATTAGGTTCAAAGGATCACAGTTCTACAGTAAGAAAAAATTCATATTGGACATTTTACCCAGATGCCTTATGTATAGTTACATGCATTTATATACACACACTTTGGAACACTCAAAAGTACAGATTTGTTTTTACCATAATCAGTAACAGACTTTGGAGCACGTTGCTCTGTTTCAGTATTTCTCTTCTTGTTCTTGGATTTCCAAGCATGATACACTTTTAGTCTTCTATGAAATTCTTCTCTGCAAGCTGCCAGGAGCTCAATATCTATTGATTACATAGAAAGAGCCAAAAAAAAAAATTAATATCCTAATTTATTTATCTAACATAATTATATAACTGTTCTGTGGCATAAACAGATATATATTTATATTTTTTTCATTTTTAAGTTAATAATACAAATTAATAGTTAATAATACAAAAGTAAGCTAATTATTCATAAAGATGAGCATTTTATGATATTATGTTTTATATTTACAGAGCATTTTCTTGTACACTATTACTGTCTTATATCCACACAAGAACTCTGGACTAAAACAGGTCTTTTATATATGAAGAAACTGAATCAGAGAGGTTAAGTCACTTGTCCAAGGCCACAAGCCTTGACAACAGAATAAAAAGTCATTGTGCTCAAATACAAGCAGATTTATAAGCAACACATTTTTAATGTTTATAATTATACAGATAAACTCAGTGTGGAGGAAAAGAACATAATGAGAATTCTGTACAACTATGATGCTTTTGTTCCTAGTCATAGTGTCTAGCATTCAAACACTATGATTTAAACAAGAACATAACTATGTGGGATCCTTTGCATATAGTATTTTACTTTAATTGTTCTGTTAGAAGAAAAATAGCTTTAAAAAGAAAAACCTGCATTGCTATTTGTTACTTTGCATTCATGGATCTAAAGATTCTGATATATAAGTATTTAACTATTATGAGTAACACTGGAAGGGCCAGTCATTCATACAGCCCAAACCATAATGTCTTTGCTCTTCCTCTCTCACCTGGGCAAGAATAGGCAAAATGGATTTAAGTTAATAATGTCATTTTTTTTTAGCTTTGTGAACAAATTAGGTCTTTATGTCAAGGGAAGAGTAACAAAGAGACTAGCAAAAGCTAATTCACATGGCTATATATATATATATGTATATACATATATACCCCAATGCAATCTAGGTATTTATTTTATTACCTATCACTAGGGACCCTTCCTATTTTTCATCTCTTACATAAACTTACCACAAGAAGTATTGATGGTATCACGTAGCTCTGCATATTTCCATTTACTAAGATCATGTTTCTTGGTACCAGCAGCTGCCTTGGTGGCTTGTACAGCAGGACCTCTGTAATTATTATATATTTTTGTATAGTTAAACTAGAAACATGAAGGAAACATTGACTAAAGAGGCAAGAAAAGTATGCATAAGCTGAGAACTGGAAACAACTACTAGAAAAACATAATTTTTGTATCTTTGACAGATGAGATTAAGAATAGCGTACTAAAAGATGGTCAAGTAAATTAAAATTTTCCAGCATGCCTCTTGATACCCATATTAGATTTTAAATTAGAACTTTCGATTCCAATATTCTAGAACCATAGACTTTTGATTCTAATATTCTCGAACCATGGACAGCCATATTAGATTTTAAATTAGAACTTTCGATTTCAATATTCTAGAACCATGGACTTCAGTTTAAATGTTCTTACTGATAGATATATGAACACCTAAAGTTAAAAAATACACTTACATATATCCCTCAAAATTGAAAAAGAAATCCTCAACACACTTAAAAGATCATTAGAAGCACATTAATGGTTTGTTCATGAGCCAGCCATTAGGCCACGCAGTACAATCACCTGCAGAAGCCATTGAAAGCTACAGATGGCCAAACTCCATTCACACCTACTGGCTCTGAATCTCCCTGGGCATTGGGATGTTTACAGGGTACACAGGTGAATGGCCAAATTGCAACCCATTGCATTAGAGTCATTAAAGTAAGCTAAAAGAACAGCCGGAGCCTGGAGAAACCTCTGACTTTTTAGGCTTCAGTGTTAGGATAACACTTAGAAAGTACTATAAGCAGACAAAACCACACTGTCATATTTAATGAGTGATAATGACTACTAGTAAATTACAGGAAGAGGTTTTAGCTCATGAGGTAGATAACAGAGATTTCAAAGGGCACAAGTGTTGTATTGTGCCCTATTTAGTAGGAACATTGTATGGGAAAGGGGAAAAAAGATCTAAAGTACTCAATAAAATGGGATAAATTCAGCTTTTTCAAAAGAGTGCTACTCAGGGCTTAAGACTTGCATATATGCACATAATTTGAGATCATTCATCAGAAAATATTGGAACAATTTATTTTCTGTAATAATGAATGTTAGTTTTTAGCAAAAGATTACATTTGCCTATAGCAGACACTCAGAATAAGCTGTAAGACTTTAAAGCTCAATGTAACAAAGAGAGTTTAAACACATCACATTTCAAGACATGTAAAGAAGGTGGCACAGATATTAAAATAACTAAATATTAAAGACCTAAAATATTGTTTCTCAGGTATCACAGAAGAAAATTCACCTTTATCATCTACTACTTGGAACATATTTCCTCTGAAAGAGGGATGATCAAGATATAATACTCAAAAGCACATACTTTCTCATTATTTTGCATTTTGAAAGATAACAGCAATCCTGGCAAGCAGTCAAGACTGACGTTACTGAAAAATGATGTTTGAAAATATGTTACCTTCTTCCTGAAGTAAAGGAAATTATTTTTTCAATATTAAGCTTAACAATGAAATAAGGAACCTTGCCTCTTTAAAGGGCCTATATATGCTTTCACTTTAGAGAATAAAAAACAGCACACTTCACCCTATATACTTAAAATTGTTTGACATAGTGATTGTTAGTTACATATAAGACTGACTAAAGAATAATGTGTGGCCATTTAGTCTTTCCTGTATTTTTATGATTAAAATCTGTTTTAGGATTGTTGTAGAATCTATACTTTTCATAAGCTGTGTGACAATTTTCCATGTAGCTTTTTGTTTTTAATTGCTTTGCTCAGAAAGAACCCGCTGTGTGTCAGCAAGGTCTATTATCCTTAACAAAAAATTATGCTTTAACATTTATTCAAATATTCTTTTTCTTTTCTACATCCCTAAACCACCATTCAATAAACTAACAAAAAAAAAAATTTTTTCCCCCCAGCTCTTCCAGGAGTCTTTTCTAGGAGGGCAGCTGAAAATTATTATGCATTTTGTTGTTGCTTTCTTTTCTTTTGAAAGATAAAGTAAATTTACATAATACACAGTCTTACAGATTGTCAGAATGTACCCAAGGTATTAGAATATACATAAGGTGTGTTTTGACACTTTTTAAAAAATAACATTAAATTCAAATGATTATTGCTTAAAATATGGTTTTAACATCACTAACTTTTCATTCATATTACCTCAAACAAAAATACATCTGCTAAAAAACATAGTCAGCACCCAAAGAAGTACATGAATGCAATACATGTAAATGCTTCTCTTCTCCACTCCCACTTCTGGATTATTGAAATAGTAAAATAAAGGTGTAATTTACTGATTATTTAGACTTGCAATAAAGACAATCATGTAAACAGGACAGTAAGGTAGTAGCAGAACTGACTTGATTTTTAAAAATATGTTAACACTTTTAATTAACTTTATAACTTCAAAATTGAGAATTAACATGTTGGATTCCTATCAACTCATAAAGGTAATGGACCAGATCCTGCTGGGAAGTTATATTCTTTGGTGGCTTAATTTACACCAGTGGTTTTTAAACCTTGTGCTATGGCCCTCAGGAGCCACACTCTTCCTCTACTTCCCCTTCAACTAGGCACAGTGGTTCCCAAACTAGGGGCAGCACCATAGTTTGTCACAATGATAAGGAGAAGGATTCCCTTACTGGGACTGAGTTGGTGGAGGCCAGAGATAAGGACAGTACCACCAACAAGGAACTGTTCCATCCAAACTGCCAATAGTATCCCCATTGAAAAATAACAATTTAGAGAAACATTGCTTTTTATCTTTTTCTTTGTTGGGTGGGGTAAGGGGGAAGTGATATATCTTGTACAGAAAATTTACATGGAAAGAGCGGGCTATTCATGTAACAGGTTCTGGTCCAAATAATCAAAAGTAATTTAAAAATATGATTTTGAGGTGAACGCTCATTTTCCCAAATTACACTGTACTAACCTACTCAAAATTTCTGACATTTCCTTGGCCATTTGTTCCCTATAAGAAAAATGATAATATAATATGGTTACATAAAAGACACACTATATAAATTACTTATAGGATCTAAAAGTATAATTAAAATTAATATTTTCAGTGATTATTGATTTATTAACTATTCACAATTATTTTACTTTGTAAATGTCTCTATATGCTTTTCAACAAATCAATCATAAAACACAGCAAAATTTTTGTTTAAATCCAGTTAAAGTTATTTAAACATATTTCCATTTTTGCAGTAGCAACTTTTAGAATTTAAAATCTCATGAAAGCCATGCTTTTGTGGTATTTTTTTATGCATAGAATACAAATAGCATGTTCTAAATGCATACAGGAAACTTGGCAGGATATAGATTCTACATGAGGATTTTTGCTCCAGAGTTGCTTAGTAAATATTAATTAGACAAGGAATGGTGGTAAACTAAGCTGATGTATTTTACAGTGTCAGAGTTTTAAAAAGAATCTGATGTATTCAAAGCTCTAAAATTCTAATTCAAAGCATGCTTTTTTAAAGAAGGAATATCAATACAAGGACTTATTAAACGAAAGATCTGAAGCATTCTGACCTTCTAAGGATGAACATTTTCCAAAGGCAAAAAGTTCCTTTTCTTTTAATACCCAGAAGAGTGTAACTTTTCTCAACATTTCTTTAATTCTGTGGAATGGAGTGAAGTTTCATTGTGTTCATCAACACTTCATTAGCTTCATTATTTTACTTCCCTGCTCTTTGTTCTTTTCCTTCATAATTATTTTCTCATTCACTGTACTCATCAGACTCTGGTAACCTCAAAACCTTACAAATCAGTAAAAATCATAAGAAAAGAAGATAGGTATACTTGCTTCAAGGCACAATTTCCTGGATGCCTGCCAAGAGCTGGGACCCTGACTGAGGAAAGGAGGACTCCTGTACTCCTCTTTCCTTGTAATGAACACTAGCTACAATTATGTACTGGTGGAGGTCTATCCAAGCAAACACAGTCAGAGAAAAAGTAATCTCTCAAAATCAACAATGAAGGACAGCAAACAAAATAAAATACACCAATACAATCTAATAAAAATTATATTTTGAACAATACATTTATCAATCTTTCTTTATGCTAGTAGTTTCCCAGAATTTTCTAACTTTCAAACTCAGCATGATTTTCATAAGTATTTTTCATTCTATTATCATCCCACCTCAAGTTTCTGTCTCAGTATCCAAGAACATCTGTTTTTACCAACTCCTTCTCCTAATGCTACCTCCATTTCTTTTCCCATAGCAGGTTTCAATCAAGGAATTCCATGGCCTACCAAAGCTCATTACCACTTGGTCTGTTGATCATAGAGACTTCTCTGTATACTTGACACTACAGTGGATGGCAATCTCTACTGACTCATTATCCTACCTGACTCTACACCAAGACATGCCTGACCTACACCAAATATACACCAAATTCACCAGAGAGAAATGATTCCTGCACCCAGGTGCTTTTTTCTTCTGATTTTACCAAACTATATGCAAATATTCACCATTTCACCCCAGACATTGGTTGTGGGGCTTATTTAATTCAAGCTCAAATGGTAACTATAAAGCAGCTGTTCTAATGGAAGGCAACAGTGCCTGCTCAGAGATATTTGCAAAATTTTTGGTGGCACTGTGGTAACAATGATGTTGTGGTATTTGTTGAGGTACAAGGTCAGGAATGCTGAACATACTGCACAAGGAAGAACTGTCCCATGCCCCATGTAACTACAATATGTCCATCAGACATATAGAGGTGAAACACCCATATACAAATACATATTTTATATGTAAGCAAAGTTTTACACGTAAACAACATATTTTTTGCATGGTTTTAATATTCACAAAATTTTTCTAGGGATGCAAATATTGTGTAATTGAGAGGAGACTATAGTTGGCTCTGTTCAGAACTTCACAAAAGATTGTTCACAAGTTCATAGCATTTGAGTGTCCAACACAACATTCCTGTATCAATTTGCATTTGTAGCCATAGCATTCATGGTGATTCTATATATCAGTAAAAATATCTGATTACTTGATTGTTTCTACTGTAGTTATGTGCAAGTACTTTCATATTAAAATAAATTAATGTTTTATTATAAATGACTATCCTTGTATTTCTCCTTTTATGTAGGTTGCATCATTTATAAAACAGTTGTTATTGGTATTGGAGTCTGATAGAGTTGAGAACCATCACTATACACCTGCAATCCTTAAAGCTGTTAAAATTCAGATTTCATATATGTTCCAAAATTTATATATACACACACAGGATATATAAAATATATACAAAATGTATTTAATTTATATTCCAAATGTTACTTGGATTCTCTCTGTGTGGGGAGATTTTCAAAAAAAGATACATTAGCACCAAAATTAACAATATAAATATATCTTCAACTTATGACCTATTTTAGATATAAGAGAATGAACTATCATATATATTGAAAACTAAATATTTTATTTATTCTTATTTATACCTCCACACCTGATTCTATAAAGATGTAAGCTAAGGAACAGTTAAAAACACATAAAACAAAATGGGTTCTATAATTTAAACAAAGACAATACAAAGAAGGAAACCAAATCATGAACTACTGTCTGTGATTGAGCACCAAACAGGAGCATTAAACATTTTTCCTGGGCAAGACAAAAAGATGAAAAAATAAAGTGTTATTTCATTCTTTTAATAAAATAAAATAATTTGAAATTTACTCCAATGAGGAAACTACTTCTCCCCAAAAGTATCCACAACCTATTAAAAAAAAGGTAAAAGGAAATGACATACGGTGTCATTTTGGGTCTTGTTCCATCATTTCTGTGAAAAGAATATATTTTGGTTAATATCATAACCAATCAGAACTGTGATAATCTGGATTGTGCAAATTGTGTTTCCCTTACTTTACTCATTGATTTAAAAAACTCAATCATCTTTAATCTACAGATAAGATCACTCAGAATTTAAATATATCTTTAAATCTCCATTAAAAATGATTGGAAAAAATAAATTAAAGGCATCCAGTGAAAATTAAAGAGTAAGTATATCATTTAGAATTTAGATTAGAAAATTCATATATTGTGACGTTTGTTTTTAATAGAATCTGGATACTACAATTTCAGGTAATTTGAAACCATCACTTTGCATTAGGGATCATATGTGTAATTGATTGAGATTATATTTTAAAACATATTACATATGTGGAAAATAATTCTTACTTAGAAGTCACTGGATAGGAATCCAAGCTGAAAAAGTAACTTAAAATTGTAAATTGCAGCAGAATCAATCTACATATATTTTTTTAACACATCATAGTACCCAAGAACATTTTCATGCAATATATTAAGAACAGGTTTAGTTAGAGAGTTCTCACTCATAAATTTGTTGTAGAAAAAAATTCAGTGCTAACAAAGGTAAAATAAACATTCAAAAACATTTAGTTATAGCCCACAGTGTAAGATTAAACTGCCCAACATCGAATATCAGTATAGACTATCATCCATATTAAAGTGCTAATGCTTGTTGTACAGAGTATAAAATAACCACAAAGTTCAGAAGGGAAGGCACTCATGAGCACCTGAGGGTCAGGGAAAACTTCCTGGAAGAGAGCTGACAGAAAGGATTTGAAGGGCATTCCAGAGGAAGAGACACTGCCTGTCCCACAGGAGAACTAAAACTAACCCTCTGCCTTCCAACTCATAATGGCTTGAATATCTCCTCATTACTTAATAGTGGACCCATTACCTAGCTAATTCTGCTTATCACAGGTAACATGTCATTTACATTAATGGTCCTAAACGGTCTACTCTTTCTTCGAGACTACTGACCCTGGAAAAAGTACACCTTTCTGAAGATGGGAAGGAGTCTGCATATGAGCCAATATCTTGTACATAAGGATATAGCTTAATATTTCAAATGCATAAACATAAAGCTTGGCAGTGAGTACCAATAATGACTCCATTAATGAGTCCCTTAGAGATGAACTTCAGCCATAAGAAAGCCAGCTCTGTCAACTCACAGACATCAGGGATAGCAGCTGGAAGAGCCTGGTTCTGTTAAAAGCCTGGCCTAGTTCTGCTAGTCAGTTACACACAAAGGCTCCCAGGCATTCTGACATAACACAAGTGGAAGGAACAGAACAGCAGGTGAGCTGCGTCTGCATGTACAAAAGCCATAGCCAGGCTAAAATATTTTAATTACAGCAAAATATTAATAAAGAGCCAAAATACTGGACTCAAACCCGAGAGATTAATAATTATTACAATATCTTTTGTATGTATAGCCTTATTCAATTCATTTACAATATAATATACTTTCATATATAATCAGACCCTAGCACTCCCCAGTGTAATCACTTACTAGGAAAAGTGTGAAGGCAACTTAATATTGTCCTTTTCTTGCTCCATCTTTGTTTTTAGCTAAACAAAATCTAACCACTACCTTGCAATTTGAGCCTCTCACAAGGCAATAGCACCATCTAGTGGTTATACTTTAATTATATTTTGTCATAAACAGTGCTCTGAAGTTCTGAAAGGTACGGTGACATACATTATACCTATGTGCCTCTCAGTATATGTACAACAGATATACCTAAATATAAACAAACCTCACAAACTAGTTTTGTTTTGTTTCTTGAAGTAAATAATTAAAATAAATAATGTTTCTATGTTCTAAATTTTTAAAAATTAAATCTGTTATATAAAATCTTCCTGCAACTTTTAATAAGAACTTTCATATTCCTCCACACTCCACTATAATGCAGTATTTAGGGATAATCTGGAATCCTGAAAAACCAATATATTTCAGTGTATTTTACCTCCCTTCTTGGAAAGGGAAAGCCATTTATTCTGAAACATAGCAGGGTAAATTTCTCCTCATTTCAAGTGTGAGCGTGTAGGAAATATTTTTAAAAATTTTTTTATATTAGGAAAATAAAAAATCTCAACCTCAAATATAATAATTTTAATATAGTCACTTATTTCTATGCCAGTGTTTGACAACAGGTATTTAGAAATTAGGTGTCTACCTAATATACAATACTCTCACACAATTTCAGAGTAAAAGTTGAAATGTTTTCTTAACAGAGTACTTATTAATGAAATTTTACAGTTTTTTCTTTTTGAGACAGGGTCTCGCTCTGTTGCCCGGGCTAGAGTGCAGTGGTGTCTTCATAGCTCACTGCAACCTCAAACTCCTGGGCTCAAACAAGCATCCTGCTTCAGCCTCCCTAGTAGCTGGGACTACAAGCGCCTGCCACCACGCCCAGCTAATTTTTTCTATATTCTTGTAGAGACTCTTGCTCAGGCTGGTCTTGAACTCCCAGCCTCAAGTGATCCTCCCACCTTGGCCTTCCAAAGTACTGGAATTAGAAGCATTAGCCACCATGCCCGGCCTACAGTTTTATTTTTCAACAGTTTAACAATTTTACGGAAAACCATTTTTTTCATTCACTTGGGTACAAAAGTGGATACAAATAATTTAAAAATGTTTTTATTTCAAATTTATCAGGACCTACAGAATGTGGTTTTCTCCTGTTCCCTCACACATGGAGATGAGAAGCAGAGAGGTGAAGAAAGCAAAGGAGAGGGTGCTACAGCCCACCCAGGGGCCCAGTACCTCCGGAGTGCCAGGTCAGCCTGGGCCTCATCACTGATGAGCTCCGCTTCGCTCTGGGCAATCCTCAGGGCCAGCTCCCGGTCCCTGCGCTCCTGCTCCAGAACTGCCTGCTGCTGGGATTCCTCCTCCCGCTGTCTGGCCAGCTGTGCCTCTACTTCAGCCTGCCAAGGACAGAAAGTCATTTCACCAAGAGTTCTTCACTGGTCTATTCAATGACTCCCATTATTACTTGAAATACAGAGAAAGCATAACTGTCCATACAAGTTCTTTACTAAGGAATAGATGTTGTTTAACCACAAACCTCTTCAGTCTCTATTTTCTTTTATATTACGATTAATGCTTCAAACACATCCTCATCTTTCCTCATTCCCAAATCTAAGAGGAGGTAGAAGAACTATAGCTTCACAATTCTATGACTATAATATCAGTATCCCAAACATCACATGAGTATCCTCGGAATCGCATTAACACCAACAATGCGGCAGAAGATATCAGGAATTTAAAGTGTTGGTTATGCTTAGGCTATATTAAGAAAGCCATGACAAACAGAAACTCAAATACATGATCGATTATTCTCAGACATGAGACTTTCTGAAAACTGGGGGTGGAGAGGATATCTTAATCCTTATTTATTAATACCAGTATCTACAAAGTTATATGATAATATTTTAAAACATAATATTTTGAAAGTGAATGTTCATTTGGCTTTCCTGTAGGTACAATAACAACACTAATATTTATCGAACTAGGCACTGTTCTAAATGCCTTAACATGTGTTAATTCATTTAGTGCTCAGGACTATTACGTACCCTACTCTACAGAGAGAACCGTGGCCCACAGTCACTCATTGTGAGGTGTGCAATGTCACAATTCCCGTCAGTGACAGAGCCTGGGTTTGAACCCACTCCCCTAGCTCCAAAGTCCCTCCTCATAACCACTTCAGAAACTGCCTTTCGTCTCTGGGATAAACCAGTGACAGCTTATCTAGCAAATAAACATCTCGTTTTCCCTTCTTCATGACTTTGTAGGTTCTATTTTGACAGAAGTTCAGTCCAGTGAGTACGTACCTGAATGCGTCTCTCGTCGTCTTCCCTTTTCTTTCTCTCTTCTTCTTCTTGTTTTCTCTTTGCTTCCATCTCAAGTTTCCTAACAAAAAATAGAAGACTCTTCAGAAATTTAACAGAAAATAAGGGATCCTTCAGAGGGCAATTTAACTATTAATAGACAACAGATTGGGAACTCAAATTAACCTCCTAGCCACATACATTATCAACTTATTCTGAATAAAACAAAACCTAGCCCCGCCAAAACAGCTCAGATGGGACAGCGTCAGACAAAACCTAACTCTGCTGACAGTAATTCTTCTTGTATAAAACAAATACAATTATATTCTATAACCTTTAACATCTCTAGGTTAACCTGGTTACAAAGCCTGGCTGTAAAGCCCTAATTACACGTACTTCCCTCTACTCCCTCTCCAGCTAAACAACTCATACTCCTCTCTACTCTACTACGGCAATCTTCCAAAATGTTATTGGTTTTAAAACTGCAGGAAAGTAGAAGTGCCTTTTATCTAGCTTATAAATTAATGTACAAGTCATAGCTGTAAAAAGAAGAAATCCTCAGGTGTAAGAGTCTAACCAAAATTCAGATTATAGTTAAAATCATCTTATGTTATCATTATAAAATGAGATTATTTTCTTAACTTTTAAACTTATTCCAAAATTAGTTCATTAAAATAAGAATACAGTTTTTAAAATAGTCATTAACCACTATCAATATCAAGAATTCACTATTCTGTTAACTTTCTAATTCAAAACAATATAAATGCCTTACATCCGCCTTTCCTCTTCTTCCTTTCTTCGACGTAGTTCATCTTCTTCACGTCTTTTTCTTTCTTTTTCCATTTCTTCTTGAATACGTCTCAGCCTTTCTGCCTCCTCTTCCTGCTGCTTTTTTCTCTGTAATGCACTGAGAAGATCCTCTGAGCTTTTAACTAGTGCATCATATTCTCTCTGTATTTGTTCTCTCGTCATCATAGTGGACTTAAAAAGCAAAATAAACAGGTACTTAAAAAGTTATCTCTTCTGTTGCACAACAATGTGAATATACTTAATAATACCAAACTGAACACTTAAAAATGGTTAAGATAATAAATCTTAATGTTATGTGTTTTCCATGACAATTTTTTAAAAACTACTCCAATACGCACATATACAGCAAAAACTGGAAAAGTTGGTAAGCAATAAGCCCATTTTACAAAAGTACATTAAATACTATGGAAAGAAATATTTTTAAAGTTATCTCTGCACACAAATATTTGACTCTATTTTCTATCAAGCAAGCAATCAATATCTACAGGTGTATACGAATAAGGTAATATGTTGTAGTTAAAAATTATTTTTTAAGCAATGATTTGCTTATTTAGCCAAATGTTGCTAATCTTTAATAATAATGTTCCAGTAGTACCTAAGGAATATTTAAGAAATGACTAAATACATCCAAAATTGTTGGATGATTTTCCTAAGTTAGCCTTCAAAAAATGTGGCTGAGTTAATTTTCATTGGTAATAATATCACATAAAAAGGGATGGTCCTTGACAGGTGTGTAAAATCGGCCAAGTCTATCTAGAGCATTTTCATTCCTCTGCTGGTCTTTTTTCTTCTTTCTACCTCCAAGATTTACCATTGTCAGCATAAAATATCTGCAGAGAAAATATGAAAATCTCCCTTTAAGGCATTTATTATATCCTACATAACTGCACTGACCTATGAAACTAGCTGAGAAAAGCATTAAGATCCTAAATACAATTGAGGAAAAGATAACAAGAAACAAATGAAATAAGATTAACAAACATTATAGAAAGATTTTCAATCCCACTAGTAATCAAAAAATTAAAAATCAAAACAAAAAAGAGGCACCATTTTTCCCTACAAAATTGGGGAGGAAATTAATTGCTACTTTCATAACAGTTAAGTAAATTATGTGATAGCCTCTATGAAGATAATGTATTACCATGGACAAGGCATATAACATAATGGCAGATATACAGATTGAAATGTGTATTATGGTAAGACCTATGTAAAAATGTATGCATATAAAATCAGACTGTAAGGGGAATATACAAGAATATTCTAGTTGAATGTTAGTATGGAGGTATTAAGAGTTTAGGTGGTTTTCTCTAAATTTTCAATAATATTACCTTACTTCAATTATTTAAAAATTAGTTTCTGAAAGTAGAAAAGCATGAAACAAATTAAAATTATTTGCATTAATCCTCTCTAAGTCATGACTGTGTAAAAAGCTTACCAACAAAGTATAGTATTTTAGCTACTCTTTTGGGGAGAGACATATCTTTCCTAGCAACAGATAAAATTACATAAAAATTGTCTTCTTTAACATTTTGCTATGAATTTTTCAAACATAGGCAAGAGCAGAGGTAATAATATAATGAGTATTCACTTGCCATCATTGAGACTTCATACGTTAACACTTTGTACTTTGAAAAAATAAGGACATTTTCAATACAATTTCAATACCAATAACAAAAGATATTAAATCATAATAAAAAGTCAAAGTCATTTGAGTTAAAATTACATACCTTAATTTTGGCCATCAAAGCATCAATAGAAATTTCAAGATTCTTGATCTGTTTATTCATCTCTGGTTTTCCATCTTTCAATGCACTTACAACTTCATTAAATTTATCAAGTCGTTTTTTCAGTGTGCCCACCTTAACCAGGCCATCAATGCTGTACAGATAACATTTCATCAGAGTTTAATTTGACCATTTAATGCTTTAGGTAGATTTTTCATTTATAAAATACTAAGCAGATATTGCTAAGCAGATATTTCACTTCTGTTTTCAATATTATTTAATATTCAGTATTATTTTTCAGATCTCTTGTTGAGGGTTAAAAAGAATTAAATGTGGGTGTGACTGACACTGATGCCAGCCAATAGGATTAAAGCTTTCTATATTTAGACTATAGACTTTGAGAATTAAATTACAGAAGAACTTAAAAGAGTTATCTAATCTCTTTGAAAAGGTATGATGGATCAATAGATATTCAGACCTCCAACTTTTAAAAGTCTAAATTAACAATGAAAGATCCAAATAAGAAATAAACACTAAATTTACAGTGAGACAATATAATTCCTACAGATGATCTTAAAAAATATGGTCAAAATATTAATGAGATGTTTTTAAAAACAATGTCAACTTGACATCAGAAAGAAACTCAAATAACTAAAACAAACAAAATAAAAGAGCTTCTCTCAACCATTTACTTTAACCTGTTACAGTGTATATTTTTGTAAGCCACTTCAAATCCTTTTGAAGAATGAGGCAAGTAATGAAGTAATGAATAAATTAACTAGTTTCAAATAAATACTACAAATAACAGATTAATATATCATTTTATAAAGAACATGAGAAAACTCCTTGAGTATCCAAACTGCCTTTCACTGTGACTTTACTGCCAGGTTTATATTAGAGTAATTAGGTTTTGTAGGGTTATTTTTAGGCACTATTGATCTTACCGGGGTTTGTGTCTCCTTTTGCAAAGCCACATTCGAACAGTTTTTTGCATTTTAATGCAGGCTTCAGCTCGATATTTTATTTTGTTTTTCACTATGTGTAAGAGTAAAATAAAATGACAGAAAATTATTCCGTTGAAATTGCACTTATAAGATATATAAAAATTACTCATTTCCACAAAGCAATTCTCAAGAAACATAAAATTCTGATGAACATATTATATTAGACATCAAAATAAGGAAGTTTAACATTTCTTTAATTTCTTATACTGTTTTTTTAACTTGTCACTAACTTGAAGCTCAAAATTTCTTTTACTTCTTAAAAACAAAAAGCATATGATGTATATGGCCAGGTTTACATTTTAAATGTATTATTTCCTTATTATGCTGCCCTAGTGTTTCTCAAACTGTCCTAGGCAACACTTGTTCTATGAAATACGAATAGATGTCTTGAAAAAAGGCTTTATCTGTCAAATGAGTTTAGGAAAAAACCATACACTATTATCCCTCCTTTTGAAGGTTCGCAATGAACACATAGAGTGAAGCCTCTGAGAGTCCTACAGTAAAGGGATCTACTTAACTTGTTACCCAGAATTTCCTAGGATGACCTGACTTTGAAAAAAATTTTTTTTTTTTGGAGACTGTCTTGCCCTGTTGCCTGGGCTAGAGTGCAATGGCATCATCGTGGCTCATTGCAACCTCAAACTCCCGGGCTCAAGAGATCCTCCTGCCTCAGCCTCCCGAGTAGCTGGGACTACAGGCACGCACCACCATGCCCGGCTGGCTGGCTGGCTGGTTTGTTTGTTTGTTTATTTATTTATTTATATGTTTAAAAAATTTTTCGTAGAGATAGGGTCTTGCTATGTTGCTCAGGCTGGTCTTGAACTTCTGGCCTCAAGCGATCTTCCTGCCTTGGCCTCCCAAAGTGCTAGGATTACAGGCGTTAGCCACTGTGCCCAGCCTGACCATTTTTTTTCAGAGTTTCCCTATTTACATTCTGCCAAGATCCCTGCCTGCCTGGTTACTGACCTCACTACCACTACACAATGCAGTCTACAATGAATGGTATAGCACAGACAATTTTAATACAATGCAATGTATAAAGCTGAAAGCATTGAACTTCAGTGATAAATATGTTTATATTTTCCTTGGAAAATGATGGGAAAAAGAGATTCTGCTATTTTTTTTATTGTAGTTTTCTTTTTATTAATAGTCACAACTACATAACAAAGACCTCAATAATAATATTTACATGGCTCCTTTTCATTGGGCCAAAGGAATTTTATTTTTCTATTAACAAGGAACAATTTTCTGAACCCTTTTCATGTGCCTAGCACTATTCCAGGTACTCTGGTGAGTATGGGGGGCAGTTATAGATTTAATCAAGTGACTGATTCCCACCACAGCTCCTGACAAAGGTTTGCCATAGATCCTCAGGTAACCCAAAAATATTCTGTCCCTCACCCTTGCTTTGGGTCACAGATAAGCAGGTGCTATGACCTGGCTGAAACACACACAAGAGCAGTTCAGTCCGGTGTGTCAAACGGGTTTGGATCATAATCTTGAAAGACAGCATCCCAAAAGCCATATTCTCAAAAGTTGAAATTCCTAAAGATCAAAAGCCCTAAAGATTAAAATCCCTATTGCCTAAAATCCCAAAAATCACACTCACAGGAATCACAGAAGAATTTCAAAAAGCAGTGCCACGGGGAAAATGAATGTGAACAAACATATTCCCCAAGGACAGCCATGTCCTAAAAGAAAAAAAGCAGCTATTCATTGTGATGCAAGACTTCAAAATATAGTTACTGATTAAGAAGCTAGCCAGCTCTTAAAGACTACCTCCATGTAACTGCCCATAATCTCTCCCTGTAATACACTTTTTCATATGTCAAATTTTCCTTTTAGTTTTTGTAGTTTTTTCTTTTTTCTTTTTTTAGTTTTTTGGTCACTATTTTAGACTGTCAGCATTATTTTTTACAATTTGCTATGCTATATATTTTATCTTTGCATCATTCCCAGTACTGGAGGTATAAATTGTGTAGAGGCTTTTAGAGAGTTCTAATTTGTTTACTTTTTTAAAAATATTTGACTCCACAAAAGTGCATTATCACAACATTGAATTTGTTGTATAAGCATTGTGTGTATACATAAAAACATTAAAACTTCCTCAATTAATGAAGAGATGTCCCTTTTGTACATCTGCATTTGTGAAAGATAAGATTTCTCAAGGTCTCTGCTCTTTGGGTGACTGTAAATGCCGTGGTGACCCTTTGCAGTTTTTGTGCGATCTCATCACAAGACAGGTTGTTTATTACAGTTATTTCTGATGACCACAGTTATAGAGCTGGGTGCACACAATTACCAACTATAGTGATATGCATTTATACATTTCCCTTCTTGACCTATTTCTTTATGAATACAGTTTGTCTGCTCATAACTGCTATATACCCATGCAACTGTTGTTAGCATCCCTGAGTATTACACTTACAAAAGTATGTATGTTATTATTGCCCATTTTATTGTGTAAAGAGGCCTATGAAGTGTTCTGCCATGTTTTTATGTTTCTTAAATAAATTCCCTTTTAAAAATTTTAATAAATATATTTTAAATAATTTTCTAATTTTTTTTTCCAGAACTATATTTTAATAATTTTGATCTTTTGGGATTTCAACATTCGGGATTATGGTGTTTGGGATTGTGTCTTTCAGGATTATGACTGGTTCCCTGTCAAAGAACAGGATCTAAGAAGGTAATGTAGGAGAAGAGGCTAAAACGAAAAACTGAAACCCCATGACCCTGAAAGACATTCTAAGAATTTAGACTTTGCCTTCTACTAAAGGAGAGATATAAAAGGCTTTTAGTTTAGAGACAGAACTCTGGGAAGCCAGGAAAATCAGTTTGGGAGCTACAGAAATTATTATGCAAGAGGGGGAAAGGGGCTCCACTGAGGCACTGGCAATACAAAGGAAGGAATATCAGTATTTGGAGGAGAAATCAATATGATTTGGTGACTGACAAGATTTCAGGGATAAGAAAGAAGAGACAACAACAATCTTGAAATTTTTGGCATGTGTATTATAGATGCCACAAAGGCAGAAAGAGAAAAGTTCTGGTTTAAGTGTGTGAAATTAGTAGATGGTGTTGGGGATGTTGGGGAGAAGGAGAAAAGAATCAAGTTAGTGAGTTCTGTTTTGCGTAGGACACAGTGAAATTAATCCTCCATAACACATTCAGATAAAAGAAAGTAAGTATCATACACTCAAAAGGAATTTTTTTTAAAGTCTACAAATACTAGCTTATCACATACTATGTATGAGGTATTGCTTAAGGAACCAGGGACACAGAGTGAACAAAAGTCAGTCCTTGTTGCCCAACATTCACCTCTGAGACAGCTTTACAACATTCCACAAACCATCTCACTTCTAAAATAACAAAAGATCTTGGTGTGAAGGAGAACACCTACATTTGATGACTGAGAGCGAGCACCACTGAACTTTCTTCCAGCGACTGCAGATTAGCCAGTGATTAACTCTTTTAACCAACTCGGCTAAGTGATCAGGGTCAGACTTCATAATCTGATCAAATTCTGCAAACTAGGAAGTAAAATAATTTAATATCAGTATTAAAAGATAAATGTTTTTAAACATACAGAAAGACACAAAATAAATAGAAATCAAGTCCAAAATCTAACTTTCTGATAATGGTCACATGCCAATTACACAGACTCATCTTAGCAGAGTATATAGCAAAATCAAACACACTTGACCACATTTTGTTTGCTTCCTTTCTCTTCCTTCCTTCAGGAGCTTTTTTTGGAGGTAAGGGAGGGTACTCATTGCTAGGTAACAGATTGAATAACAAAAGTAGAAAAAAACCTTAAATGATGTAATTATAGATGGTTGGCAAGGCTTTATTGAGAAAAGAATGAAAAAGGACTAATATGTCTCTGAAATGGCTCACCCACATTTTCAGATATCCTTATACAACTCTTGATAAATGAAGGCCAGCTATATAATACCAGGTACCACACCCAAATTATTCTGTCTCTCCCAACCCTCATTCCCATTTTGGACAGAGATAAGAAATTGCTACTAAAAGACAGACAACACAAATAAAACAACTATTAGGTTCTCAATAAATAAAATGCATTATTTCCACTATTTACACCAAATTCCATAATGATTTCTGCCCTTTACCAAATTTTCCACTACAATATTAAGGATGTCACACACCAATCAATCAACATAATGGCTTCTTACAGTCAAAATTAAATTAAAGGTAACATAATGAGATTAAAGATCTTTGAATCTTTGCCTTAGGCTTTTGACAAATCCTCCCGACTAAAATTTTTCTAGAAGTAAACAAGACCAATTGCTTTCTCTATCAGGCTGTTAATTTTTAAATAATTATTATAGTTCTGAAATAAGAGAAATGTTGAGTTTATGATAAATATGTATGATTAAAAGCTAAGCCAACTATGAACATTTATATATCCTTTTTCTCTTAATTTTTCTTCTTGTGTAGGAAATAGTATGGGTCCTCTGCAATACAAATATTCACAGGGAAGTGCACACATTGGTAATGCATACATACCTTTCATCTCCTGTCCAAAAATGAAAAATCAGACTTACTTATGATGATTAATTTACCTTTCAAGACACTAGAAATATTTATTAATGATTCTGCTAAATCAAGCAAGTATGGTTGGCTATTTAAATATAGTAATAATCATGTTAAAAATTATGAGGATGCAATTATCCAATCTAGATTAAGTTAGCAATGGTGAAAATAATATTACTAACAGATTGTGAATAGCATTTAAATATTTCTGTATTGAATATATTTAGTTATGAAGTATTCTGAACTCAGTCTTGTAACTTAGTAAGAGAACCTATGAATACTAAAACTATACGACTATGTGTTAGCCTAAAAAAACTCATGTTACATTCAGAAGTATTTATACATTCATTCATTCTAGAGCTTGAGAGAGGTCAGCACGAACTCCAATCCAATTTCCTTTTCCTTATTTATCTACCATACTTTAGCAGAGCTTCTTCTCACAATGAAGACTCAAAAGTACTGTGAAAATCTCAAACCACTGAAGACTGAATTAGTATGTTTTAGAAAAGCTTCTGATGTTTAAAATGCAAGTATTTTCTTTCAATACTTACTTAACTAAGTATTTAACCCTTAGTTAAGTAAAAAAGTCAATTAAATAGTGCTCTGATTCCAATACTTCGAAAGCTGAATAAAGCTGTAAAAATTATATACAGAGCATTACACATTGTAAACTTCTCACAAGCAGGGAAATTATGTATGTGTCCACATATACACACATATATATTTCATGCTGTTAGTGACCATATAATTCAAGAGTAACACAAATCATTAAATACTTAAAAATATTCACTAACCCCAACTATCCATATTCATGATGTTAAAGTTTAAAATAAAAATATATTTACCTTGCCAGGTCTAAAAAATACTTTTGTTAACCCAAATTTGTAGTCAATTTCGTTTAAGCCCAAAGCTTTAAAAAGAGCCTGAAAAATAAAAGTTAAAAAGTTAAATGCCAACTAGTAATTAGTAAGGAAGACAAGTTTATAGCTAAGTGATTTCAATTTGGGTGGCATTTGTACCTTACAAAATAGTCTTGGATCCAACCTTGCAAGTTTATCTGGCATATACTTCTTATACATGTTATAGAGTTCATGAAATGAAGCTCGGGATGGAAAACCACCTTGCATCAAGTCCAAAACAGACACCATACCTAGATTCATAAACAAACACAAATCACTGCCAATCACTATACGCAAGTCCACAATAACTTTTGAATGAGCAAACAATTTTATAAATTAATGTTTAGAAAGGGGCAATTTATAGGAATTATCAGCAATGAAATATTACATAAGATATATCATATTTATACTCAATATGTCCCAACTTATCTATCACCTAAAACTACTGCAGTTGAATTTCATCTAACACCAGTAAGACTAAACATTTCCTAGAGGCAAACTATTAGTCTCTAGAAAGCTCAAACTTAGTTTGTATCTTTTTTTCTGCTAGAAGTCTCTGTGTCACAAACACAGTATATGAGGCAAAGCCCTGCATTAGACCACTTTCCAAGTCCCTGAGGTTCATTTTAGAACAAGGTTTCTGACATAGTCTACAAAAAGTAGTCAAATACATTCCCACGTTCTCACCAGTGCTTAAACAAAACAAACAGAAATGCGAGGAGAGCTCACTATTTCACCATAAAGACCCCCTTTCACTCACCTCTCAAAGAACCTCATCTGTTGGGATGATGAGTCTATAAGATGAATATCTATTTTCAGCATAACTCTAGAAAGTGTTTAATTTGAGCCATGAGTCAATGTGGGCTTTTCTGATCAGAAAAAGTGTAACACAGGCAGGGAAAGGCTCAATAGCTATAAGTAATGCCAGAAATTTTGTTTACAACAAGATCGGGATTTCAGTCCCTGGGACTATTCAAATCAATGGAGAAAAGATTATTCAATAAAAAGTGTTATGACAAATGGCCAACCATTTGGAAAACAAAAATAACAGTAGATCCTTGTCTCACTCCTCATACAAAAATAAATTCTTGCTGTCAAAAATTTAAGTTAAAAAAATGAAACTATAAAAATTTTTTAAATGAGTGAATTTTTATTTTAAAATAATCCCATAGGAAAAATGGCCTTTCTAGGCAGTCAGATTGAGTTTTTATCTATTTGACTGGCAAAGGTAGAAACTCAGAAACTGGCAAAAGTAGTACTCAGAGTTGATAATTGCGTAGGCAAACACACACATGCATTCTTACTGGAAGAGTAAACCAGCGTAAAAACTTTGGATGGCAATTTGGAATTACTTATCCCCTTGGCTCAGTAAATCTATCTTACAACTTTTTATACTTGTAAGCAAAGATATGCGTGGATAATGTCAGATGTCCTCAGGATCATTGTTGGTAATAGAAAAAAAAGCAGAAATAACTTAAATATGAATTGATTAAATTATGGCACAACCAACCACATGCTAGAATATATTAATTAAAACGAACAGAAAAGAGTTTTATCTAACCACCATAAAAAATATATCCAAGACATAGAGTTAAATGGTCAACCCTGAGAAGTAAGAATTCTTTCAACTTATAATATTCTGTACTATTTAATTTTTGTTACTGTGAACATACAAACTATTATAATTTTTAATACTAATTAATGAAACACATAAAGGAAATCATTTCTATAGGAGAAAATCTCCAGAACTCAATTTAGTTCTAGGCTCTGCTTAGAGAAATAAAAGTAAAGTTTGGTTGGTACTGTCACAGGGCACAGGCTTGTGATGGGAGGGAATATGGAACATTTAAGAAACTAAAATGAAAGTTAGTGTGGCCGGAGCACAGAGAGAAGGGAGAGAGTGTGGAAAGAGATGAAGCTAGGGACACATGGGCCAGGCCGTATGGGACCTCATAAGCTACTAGGATTTTGCTCTTCACCCTAATACTAATCTGGAGCCATGAGACCATTTTAAGCAGTAAAAAGACATGATGATTAGAGATAAGTTGATCATTCTGGATGCATGAGAACAGACGGGGCAGATGCAAGGAGGATACTTAGGAAGCTACAACAAAAAGTCAGGTGAGATATGGTGCAGTTTGGATTAGAGAGTACTAGGACTCACTCTTTAGGAGGTTACTATCAATGGGACCCGGAGAGCCTTAGATAGAGAATAGACACCTGTGCTGTTCAATATGACAGTCACTAGCCACATGTCCTGTAGCTGCACTAGCCACCTATGACTATTAAATTTAAATTTAAAAAAAATTAAAATTAAATAAAATTTAAAATTTAGTACCTAAGTCACACTAGCTAAATTTCAAGTACTCAACAGCTAAAAGTGTCTAGTGGCTACCCTACCGGATAACACACACACACAGAACATTTCCATTGCCATAGAAAATTCTATTGGACAGCATTGATATAGAATGAGAAGAAAAACAGGCCTAACCCAAACCCTAAAGAACTCTAACAAATAATACCCAGGTAGAAGAGAATGAGCCTACAGAGGAGTCAGGAATGACCAGAGAATTCAAAAGAAAAGCGGGGGCATATGCTGTTTCAGAAGCCAAGGAAGGGATATGTTAAAGGGATTGGCCAGAGTCAAATGTGGCTATGAAGTCCACTAAGATAAGAACTGCAAAATGGACATTTGATTTAGGATCAAGCCAATCTCTGGTGACCTTGTCAAAGTGGGAGCTGAATTTTCTTGGGGTTAAAGAGTGAGTGGAAGGCCGGATACTGAGCAAGCAAGAATGGAGTATTCTTGGAGAGAAAAGGAACAAATGGAGAAAAACAGTGGGGAAGAAGATAGGGAGGTCAGTGGAAGGAAACACGGGTCAGAAATGAGATTTTAGCATGTTTAAATGGTAATGGGATAGATCCAACTCAAAGGGAATTGTTCAATATACATAATCAACACTGAAGATTCATGAGAAGAGATGGATTTCAAGGAATAATAAGCCTCAACTAGAAAGACAGGCAGGAGCTTTCTTAACAGGAGGGAAGGTTATGTAGGTAGGTCGAAGTGCTTGGTAGCACACAGGTAAAGCTTAAGGTTTTTTATTAAAGAGGTAAGGGCATCTGCTGGCACAGGCTCAGAGATTTGAGGACAGCAGGGTGGGCCTGATGGGTCTCTGTAGGGAAACAGAACATACTGACCAGGGAAACATGGCAGGGCAAGTTTGAGAGCCCTTTAAAAGTCAGTGATCATGAATTTAATTGGTGCCAATTTGTCTTTCCTTCCAACCCTGTGCAGACAAGGAGGAAGGACAGAATTAGATTCATCAAGAGCTAGGGTGTTGTGAGAGGGGTCAGGGGTAGGTCAAGATTTGGGGAGAGGGCCCATTAAGAAAAGAACACAAAACAGCAAATTACTAAATAATACAAAATTAAGTGCAGGGCTTTGGAAGGGATTTATTTGTATGAAGGACCGTGAAGCTTAAGTGACCTTAGCTTCATGGTAAATCTGCCTGTGAGAGGAGCAAAATAAGGAGTCAGACAGGCAAGGGAGTCTAAGGAAGTGTCAGGGGCCCAAGCTGGATCTAAAGGTAAATAAAGGAAAAAGCTGATACCCTGGGAGAAAGCAGAGGTAGTCTGGGTGGGGATGAAGGATGGGCATGGCGCACAGGGAAATCGGGGGGCAAAGTCTGACACGGCAGGTAGGGGTAGGAAGTGACAGTTTAACCAAATGCATAAAAGTGTCACAGACACCAAGGGCATTGTGCTGTTTTCATTTTTTCACGAGTGGTGGAGTAGGAAGCAAGGACACCAAAACCCATCTCACCCAGTTGTGTGGGGAATAAGAAATGAACTGCTATTGGACTGAGAAGGCCATAGGAAAGCAGCCGACTTAAAGGAGATCCGTTTTTACCATTAAAGAGTTTTCATAAATTTTATGTCAATGACGTAAAATAGTTTATTTCACAATAAACTATACCACAATATTGCTCAAGTAATTTGTCATCCATGCTTTTCTTATAATTAAAGAAAATATAAGATGAAAATCTCACTGCACTTTAAAATAATCAGGATAATGATGCATTATTTGAAAACACTGGACCTATTAAATTACATTTGAGCCACAACTACTGACACACACTGACATAGATTATGAAAATATGGAAATACCTGAACACTGAAGTTGAGACAGAATTTGAGCACCTTCAAAGTGATGGCTTGTCATCTTTAAGTTAGGTTTGATGCAACGAATAAAGCTTGCTCCCTAGAGAAATAAAGGTACTTTTTGAGACAACAAATATAGCATCCTTATTTTTCTATTTCTATGAATACCAGCAACTTTCAAAGCAAATTAACATTAACATATGAAACTTTTAAAATAATTACTTAAGGAATTAAAACATTTATTAGCATACTTTTATAATTTCAAGTTTAGAATGAATGTTTACATTATAAATTAATAATACTAGAAAAATACTACGTTTTAGATTTAAATGCCAAAAACTACAAAAAGGAAAGTCTTTCATTGTAAAATATTTTAACATATTTGAGCAATACATTTTGCAGGCTAATATACATGTGATTTTATTCTATATTTAAATGTATTTATATGCTATATTTCTGTGATAAGAAAATTGCCCTATGAAAAGAGGAATAAATAAAATAATGCCCCTTAAAATTTAGGCCAAAGCGTTAAAAAAAAAAAATCTTTTCAATCATTCTACTGCAAAAATATACAGAGGTCCCTAAGCTGCACCACTGCACATTTTAAAGTTTTGTTTGTTAAATAATATTTTTAAAAGCTTAAAGGCACTCATTTTGAATGAATTATCAGATTATGCTGAATGAGGCAGAAATACTGATTATGTTTACAATGAGACTGCTGAGTACTGATGCTAATATACTAGACATCCAAATAACTGCTTCTCTTCAGAGTAGTTACCTTGCAAAACTGAATAATTATTTCAACAATCATGCTCATTGCAAACACTTTTAGAACACATTTTAGAAATGCCTTCTTTTCAAAATGACTATTTGAAAATGAAGAGTACTCAGTTAAGTTCTGTGGATTTGTGTAAAATGATTACCTTGGAATCATGCTTCCTTTATATAAACCACATATTAAATTTCTTTCTATGGTGTTTTTTCATTTCAAAAAACAAGGTGATTCACTAAAATGTATAGTTAAAAAATAGGCTCCTAATAAATTTTGCCTCTATAATAGGGCATAAAAATATTATGTCCATTTTTCCACATCAACATTGCATGTCTGGGGAATGTTACTACAAGAGTAATAAAATGAGGTTGAATTACATGCTTAATCTTTAATCCTAAAAAAATACATTCTCCTTCTCTATAATTACTGATTATTAACACCTTCATGAAACTACAGGATAATCTTAATTTAATAACATTCAAAGAGTCCTATATATTTCTAAAATTATTTGGCTTCACATATATATGTGACCTTTCTTCAGAACAAACCTAATCAAAATGATAACCATTTTAAAAACTTATTTTTTTAAATAAAGGAAATATGGTTTAAAATGTACTTCTAATTATTCCAAGGTTACTATGCTTACTTGTATAATTAGTAATCGCACTTTTAGAGGACCATTAAAAAAAAAAACCTGTTTTCTTTTTAAGTGTACTCACAGTACTTCGAAGTTTATCCAAAAGCAAATTTAACTGTGTCTGAAAGAAAGAAAATCAGTTTATTTCAAAAAGC
Source organism: Daubentonia madagascariensis (assembly GCA_023783475.1). Classification (NCBI taxonomy): domain Eukaryota; kingdom Metazoa; phylum Chordata; class Mammalia; order Primates; family Daubentoniidae; genus Daubentonia; species Daubentonia madagascariensis. The sequence goes on along the minus strand of JAKFHU010002080.1, from coordinate 24,831,426 downwards.
GAAAATACACAGTGTCATGAGTTAATATAGATCTCTAATATTAGAATAAAATAACATGCAATAACATCCACATACATATAACAATTTAGTAACCTCCTAGTACACAAACTCTTTACCAGACAGCATCATGCAAAATGGCTAATGTAACATCAAGGACAACACCTTACTTTCCTTACACGTAACTTATATAATTAAAAGACTAAAAATTAGCAATACTAAAAAATATACACATTTGTAGGTGGGATGAATGAGGAAAAAATATATAGGCAATGAAAATGAAAATGGTGGGGATGCATTTAATAAGAGATCAATAGTACTGTATCTGAATATGTGGCAAACTAAGTGTAGTGTGCGTCATACACCATTAAGAATGAAGACGTGTTTAAAATATACACTAATGGTAAACATATTAGAATTGTTTTATGTAATACTTGGCATAAACAAAATTGTCCTGCCTAGCTACAGAAATTCTCCTATTTTAAAACATTTCACATTTCAATTATTTTTAAAAACTTGGACAATTTTCTAAAAAAAAATTAACAATGAGCACTGCAAGTTACTTTGCTTTCCTGTTTTTATAATATTGATCATAACTTTACTCTGATTCAGTACTTAAATTCATTTATTTGCTTTGCTGCAAAGTAAATTAATTATGTAAAATTCTTACACCTGGATTTTACAGTGAGCTGCTTATTATACTACTTACAAAAGACAAATTAAAATGTTAATTCTTAAATTAACATATTATATTAATCATAGCTATAATTAATAATAGGCATACTTTACTGAATGCTTACTATGAGTTAGGCACTACTCAAAGCTTTTCACAGGCATTATCATGTTTAATCCCAATTAAGGATAAAACAAACCAATCCTGATTAGGGATATATTAGCTTCATTTTCTAGGTGAAAGCATTGAGGTCCAAGGAGATAAATAACTTGCCCAAGATTATTGGAGTTACTAATGGCAAAGCCATGATTCCAACATAAGCCTGACACCAAGTTTCATTCTCCTACCCATGATACCACTACGGTACACTTCACATATACTGAGAGGCTTAAGTTATTAAAATGAAATAAATTTGTCATTGAATTAAAGAAATACAGTCATACCCTACTTATCTGGTTGACAGAGTTCTGACAATCTTAATTAATCTGGACCACCACACCACTGAAAAGCAAATATAAAAGCCACTAATTTGGGAAGAAAACACTGTCACACAGTCCATGCTCCTTAACCCACATGGATTAAGTATAGTGTTCTCCAAAAAATGGAGGTAAAGTCAAAAGGGTAGAAGCAGCAAAAGTAAACTAATAGCAGCTGAGAAAAAAGGGAAGCAAGCCAATTAGCAAAGAACAGCAGTCAAGGACCATAAGGCATAAGGGTAAACCGCCTTATGCAACTCATGCTTCACTGGTATTTTATTTTTATTTTAAAGCATACAAATATTCACGTTTATAATAGGATAAGATTTCTATCAAAAGGGATGACTTTTTCTAAAACACTAACAGTAAAAGGGTTATGTTTCAATAACCCAAAAAAGTACTTTTCAGTGGAAAATTTTTGGTCCCCAGTGATGTTGGATAACTGAAGTATTACTGTAAATGATATCCAGTTTTGTTCTTACTGCCTTACATAATTCAAACTTAATTTAATGAGCTATTCTACTATATTTGAAATTAAGAATCATTATTAATACTTCATTTCAAAGTATCTCAGAGAAAAATGTGAAATATTTTTAGTATCACTCAGTTACAGTTTTCAGTAGTCTAAGGTAAAAAATACATCTTATTATATATAAGCAATTATAAGGCATTTCAAGGCTCAACATAAAAGATTATTTAAACCAAAGAAGAATTTTAAGAATTTTTTATTAATATTGTCTAAAATTTCAAGTATTGTTCTTATCAACAATATTACTATAATATTACAGTAGGAAAATACTTTATGAATGATATAACAATTTCATATAGGCTAATATACTATTTTAAAACTAATGTTATCAAATGCCTATTCAGCAATTAAAGACTATCCAAATAATGGAAAAAAATATTATTCCCTGAATCAGGAACTCACAATTAATTAATGTAACTTATAACAAAATTCAAGGCTTATTATTCAGTTACCTAAAAATGTATTATAAGCTTTCCTCTATGTTTATGTTTAAGCTTTAAAAAAAAACCTAACTCTTATAAACACGATTTTATCAAGTTAGTTATTTAGAGCCCATTTCAATCCAAAGGGATTTGAGGAGGCTTATACTATCAGTTAGTATCACAGTATTCTAACATGTAAATATTGTTCCTAATTGTGTCATTTTTAATATTTAAAGTACATATAATGAAAGGCAAATACAGAGTTTTTTTGTAAATATAACAATAATACTTTGTGGAAATGTATATGAGATAAATTAAGTCTATTTCTTTGTTCTACATATTATAGTTTGTTGTTCATTAAACTTGTAAGTTTTTATATTATTTTTTCTATGCTAAATATTAACAATTAGAAACAATTAGTAGTGTTCCATTTCTAAGACGCACCTGTGACATTCCTTGTCAGACCTCAAAGAATAAATCCCCAATCCAAAATTAATAAAACAAATGAAATATTCTTCAATGTTAAATAAGCAATTTGAAGAGTTTGCCACACCCAAGCACATATTTTTTACAGAAGTTATTAAAAGTTTTAATCAAATTTTAGTGTCATATGCACACCCATAATGCCACTGTGAAAGGAAACACGTTGAAAACGAATTACAAACTTAATCATTAACTTGAGATGGGCCCTTTTTAACATGGCAGCCACTTTATAAACAGGAGTCCATGAAGGCGATCATTTACCTGAAGCCCCTGGCTGTGCCTGCTTTTCCTCTCAACTCAACTAGTCCTCTCTAGCCATCCCGAGCTGGACTACTCCAGCCAAAACAAAACTGCTGAATGAGGAAGGAAACAGAAAACACATGGGAAAGAGAAGGTTTGAAGGTCAACCAGACAGTATGCAGAAGCAAGAACATTAGGAGAAGCAACCAGATATGTTAAGAACCAAGAAAGAACACATTCAGAAAACTGCAAGCTTTTCTGTATGTTCAATTATTAGGCCTACATTTGATATTTTACATACAAATATCAACAATGCAGGGTCTGCTATTGAACTTCACTTATGAGATTTCTGACCATGATCTACATTATCCACTTTAGAATATAAAACAATATATTTCACTTTAAATGCAGTAAAAAATTCAAATAATTTAACACAAATACCTTAAACTTGTTTCCCACACTGATGAAGCTAAGTTTCCCTGCTTTTTGTTTAGTATCTTTGTTGTTATTTGTGGATGATTCAAATAATTCCCGTATAAACTTATCCCTGGATTCACATATTAAGGATTCAAGAGACATATGTAAAGCATCATTATTCTTCTCCACAAACTGGGTCTGAAAAATAAATTATATTAGACAGGAATGTTTCAGTCCATCTTATAATAATATCCCTTAATGTGGCTCTATTCAATAGAACTTTCTGTGAATGATAGAAATGTTCTATATCTGTATTGTCCAATACAGTTGACACTAGTCAATGTGAATACTGAGCATTTGAATTGTGTACCAGTGTACTGGGGAACTGAATTTTTAATTTTATTTAATTTAAATTTAAATAGCCATATGAAGCTATTTGTATTGTACATATTGTATTGTACAGAGCAGCTTCAACATTAAGTGGTTTTTTCCTTGTAAAAGTTATACTCACTGTTTCATAGCACACTGCCCCTGCAAAATGCCTGATAATGAAGCCTTCATCATCTCTGATGTTCCTATGAACTGCCAGCTTAGATTTTCTGGGAATCTGAAAGACAATACATACATGAGTTATTAAGGTATCAAAAATATATTATATAATCTTCCTTTAGAAAACTTCTGAGATGTAAAATACCTAAAATTATAAAGTATATTATAATTGTAAAGGAAATTTTCACATTTTCCACAATTGTACTGCTTTTTAAACATCTAGGATGCCTTAAAGTATCAGTGAAATCTAGCAAATATTTGGTATAATCTCTTAGGAAAGAAAATAGGTGTTAAGACAAAACACACACACACAAAACTCAAAAACCCACTATTTAGAAGCACATGCAAAACACAGTTAGCATTTTATAAAGTTACCCACCTGTTTCTAAAGCAGTGGTTCTGACCTTGGTGCTGTATTAGAATCACCTGGAGAACTTTTAAATCTCCCAAAGCCCATACTATCTATATCAGGTGATTCCCATGTGCAGCCAGGTAAACACCTGAAATCAGCACAGGACCTCCCCCACTGTTGCAAACCATATGTCCTAACATATTTACACAATGAGCCTGAATCTATTTCAAGAAAACCATTTTAAGGTTGTACCATTTAATTATTATATCTCATATTTGTATCATATTTAAAGTTTCCAAAATGCTTTCACATACAAGATCACATCTGACCCTCAAAATAACCAAAGGTTAAGAAAGATAATCTCATTCAAAAATGAGGAAACTAAACTAAGAAAATGAATCAGAGTGTGGGCTCTGCAGCCAAACCCACCCGTCTTCACGTGCCACACTGGGTATGTCACTTAACCTCTCCTTGTATGTTTCTTCATCTGGAACGTGAGTATACTAATAGGATTAAATGAAATAACTCAAATAAAAGTATTAGAACAGTGCCTGGCACATCTAAGTGTTCAATAAATAGTTACTATATGTATTTTCAAAAGTATACAACAACAGGAATGGCCTATATAAATTAGGATTTACTGCTTTACTCTAGTTCTCATTTGAGAAAAGCAGACAAAGCCCATTCCTGATGCTTCAGTTTGCCATCCTTTGAATTATATGCCTCTAAGATCGTGGTCACAATTTTGTTGACTAGAGATCAGTACCCTTGGTAAAGGTAACCATGCATCCATAGGCTGGTCATAACAAAGACAGTGAGCTGTGAATAAATAGGACTGGATACACATGTCCAAGTTTTATTGAGGATACATATTTTTTTATTTTTATCTCCACTGAGGTAACAGAAATAGGCTCCACATTACAAGAAATAATTAAAAACATATAAGAACTTCAAATTAATGGAGCAGGTGGTTGTGGAATTTCAGTCCCTAGGGAAGGTTAACACAATTACATCAGCTATTCAAGTAAATACATTTAACCTATTTACCACTGCTTTTGTTAAGGATGAATGTAAACAAAAATACTTGTTACCATTCACGTAAGCTCCTGGATCCATCAAAGCAATGATCATTATACTATGTTACAATCTGAAAATAATATACAGTATGGGAGGAATTTGCCTGTTAACGCCCTAATTCCACTAAGCAACACTATGCAGCTTTTCTTTCTCCCTCTCCTTTTTTATTCATTGTTGTTGTTATCTATAAGATGAGGCTGTACCTATCTTTGTAGTTGAAAGGAACACCCATATTTCTCTGTGCTAGTCAGGCTTTTTCTGGGCCCAAAGATGGAGTTGTGCTTGTAGTACCCTCAGGTGATAATGGTTGAGTGAAAAGACAAACAGAATTAGGTGAACACAGGGAACACCTCAATAGCCACACAGTCCAGCCTCGTGGAGAACGGCTCTACTTTTCATGGCTGCAAGGATTCAGGCAGTTCAGGAACCACGTCTTCTGGCCCTTTTAGAATGCACCTCTTATTTATTTCTACTGTTCTCTGTGTCTGTTTTTCCCTTTACTCCACCTAATCCTTCTATTGCTTCAGCTTCTATTTCCCTCTCTGAGTATACTTTCCATTCAAAACACCCTAGGAAAGAGGATTAAAATGAATTGGCTGACCACTACCTAATATGGATCACTTCTACCAGTCAGAGTTCTAAGCCACAACCTGCACTGCTGATCTTACAAATGTGCAGACAGATGGCTGCTTGTGACTCTAGGTGCTAACCCCTGGAACATGATCAAAGTCACATGATACAAAACAAAGCAACTGATAGCCACTTAGCTCAGAAGCGAGAACATGAACAAAGCAGGTAAATCTCTTTGTTCATCTTAGACAGGTGAAATGTACTATACATCCAGAGAAAAGGGCCTTAATGACACAGATCACTATCATCAAAAACATAAATAAACTAAATGCCCATCTATATAAAATGCTGTGCTAGAGAGAATACAGTTGCTCTAAACCCTACAAAATTTATGATTCTAATTATCTAATAATATCTAATATCTAGTGCATCTTTTTAACAATTTCTTCTCCCACCACAGAGTCTCAATTTGAGAATGGCAAACTCACAGTGAGTCGGAAATGGTCCTTGTGCTTTTGGTGAACTGCAGATGTAAAGTGCTGATCACTTGGCTGGGGAAGACGATTTTCTTCATCCAAAATGTCCAGTACTCCAACTAATTTTGCTTCAATTAAATCTATTTCAAACAATGGAAATACTCAGTAGGGTAAAAAGATAACATTTTACAGATATGTGAACAATTTACTGATCACAAATTTCAAGGACTGATCAGAAACAACATAACAGATGATGCTGTAAGTATTCTCTCAAAGGCTGTAGAGAACAGATTGATTTTTATTTCAAATCTGGCCATTTATTAGAAAGTAACACCATATATTTAATATAGGTTTTAGAAACACAAGTCCATAAAGAAGGCAACTAATACAATAACCATTCCATTTGTAAACTAGGATAAGAGGCTAAGGAACCAGAAAGTCCTCCTTTTCCAGATGACATCTATATACAAAGTGAAGTAAATATACAGAAGCTTTTGCATGCATAGCTTTTTAACAATACTTTTAGAAACTGATCTAAATGCTTTCAAGCAAAACTTTTCGGTAATAGCACATCTTTATGCTCCTTCCATTAATTCGTCTAAATTTACTGCCTGTTCAAAATATATGTAAAATGTAAACTGCTTAAACACAGTATGTAAGAACTGTTGAGTGGGACAGAGCTATAGGAAGAGAAATGAAGATTCTAACTGCATTGGTCAGAAAATGATGCTTCTTGGGCAATTAGTGACAGTGACGGAGGGGCATGTTGAACTAAGCTATAAATGCGAGTATTCTGATAGATGCAGAAGGAGGTAGAGGTGGACTAAAAGATAAACATAAGGGCAGAAGTTCCAGACAAGATATCAAACCACACAAAGACATAGGGGAGAAAGGGTACGGCATGTTAAGGGAATGCCGAGTTGACCAGATGGGATGTGAAAGTGCTTTGAAAAGTTATACTGATGTAAAGTAATATCATTATTATAATATTATCTTGTCCAAATCTAGCACACGAGTTACTGACTAGATTGTCAAATTGAGTTTTCAAAATAAGGCTTGCCCAACAGTTTATTTTAGAGATGGGATGAAAAGAAAAGTAAGACTGAAAGCTAGCTGGGGGATGGAGGGAGGTGGGTTTCAGAGAAAGGTTTTGTCACTGCTAAGACACAGAAAAGAGCCCCTGCTCTCCTGCTGCACAGTGTTATCTGGATGTGACACGTGGAACTTCTGAGCCAACCTGCAACCAGCCAGACAGTGCTGCCAATGCACAAAGGAGAGCAGAACCAAGAGAATTGCAGAAAACCAGAGCCAAACCCTGATAAACCTTGCCTGGAGCCTGGCCTAACTATGGACTTCCTCATGTGAGATGATAAATCCCTTCGCTGCCTAAGCAACTGAGTTTCCCTCTTAAATAATTCACACGCTACCTATTTAAGTAGGAAAACCCCCATCACGATAAATAGAGGAGACTTTAAAAAACTTTCAACAAAGCTAAATTTAATGTCTTGGTAGGAAAAATAACTTCTAAGCAGTACCAGAAAAGTAAAGCTCTTTCAAACGTGAGTTTCAAGTCCCATATCTAGTAATGCCAATCACACAGCACAGAAAAATCACTAGTAAACGTATTCACTGTATCTTCCCTTATTTCTCAAAAATAGAGTTAAAAAATACATACCTATACAGTCCTGATTATCCACATAATGTACTTCATTAACACCTAAACCTTCTTTTTGATAGAGTTCTTGTTCCTAAAAGTGAAATAATCATAATCATAGATATGGAAATACTGTGTGATAAGAAATAGATTAAATGTTTTGTGCTGTTTCTGATCATAACATTTATTAATTAGAATGCAAAGGTATATAATAGCTAGTATAGCCCTAAATAGTTTTCTAGAGATGGAACAGATTTTGAACATTTGCAGACAGGCACTAAAATTGAGGAAATAACAATTAACTACAAATGGGTTCTAATACCTACACAGTGATACGATATACATGAGGTATACATCAAATGGGGAAAATAAGTATAATTTAGAAGAATAACATATAAATCAAAATTGAGTCCTTAGATGTAAGTCTAGTATCTTCTTAAAAAATTTTTTAAAGATTTTATCACAAATGAGTAAATTATGCAATGAGCTTAAGTTAATATGTTTTAACATTGTTTCCCGAATGTTTAAATATTTCTTCCCATGAGATACATTAAAAAAGGTTTCCAACATTCTAGAAGGCACTGTCCACTTTAACCCAATCTGAATTTGAAATTCACACTTTAAAGGATGTCATAAAAGTAAACATAAATCAAGGTACTGTCTCCTCTTTATAAAGTCTCTAGGTAAAGCTTCTTGCTGGGTTAGTGTGGAAGGGAAGAATTAAGTCATCTTAAATGAAAGACAAGCATGTAAAACTCCACATGATAGTAGAAGAACTAATATGGACTAACACATTTTCAAAGAAACTATCTTACTGATAAGTACTTGTTTTATCTGTTTGTTTGTGCCAGAATTCATTTAACTATAGTATATAAATAAAATATATAAAAGCTGGAATGTGCTGGGAAGCCCGTAAAGACACAGACATAATATAAATGGGAGAAAAGATAGATGGGATGGGATGGGAACGGGAAAGAAAATATTGCACATTTCAGCCCAGATACAGCGGGGACAGAACTTAGAATACAGTAGTGCGAATACGAAGAGAGTACAGTGTTATGGGCCAGCAGACAGAAAAGGGGGGCTCAGACCTGCAGAAGTTACTAAAAGGCTCTGGGAATTAGTTTCTTTATCCATAAAATAAGGGACTGGACTAGATGACCTTTCAGGTCCTTTTAACTCTACTGTCTCATTCAATAAAACATATCTCAAGTAGTACAATGAAAGGAAAGTCAATGGAATTGGTAGGAAATATTGGAGAATTCAAATTCAGGGAAAAAATTGTGAGCCTAATCATAAATAAACTAATCCAAAGCTACCTTTACTTTCTGTACTCTAAAGAATTATAAAGTAACTTTCCTAGACTTGGTATTCTGAGTGTCTGCCATATCCACAGTTATTTACCATGAGTAGTGGCAGGAAGTTCCTTACTGGAACAGAGATGGTACCTGGCCAAAGGCAAGCCATTCACAGGCTGGCAGTCCACCAAGTACCACCCACAAGGTACCCTTGCAGGGAAAGTAGTGCCCAGAGGCACTCCAGGCCAATGGCTCCAAGGAATCTCCTGACCTGGTGGCTTTGCTGCTATACACAGGGCAAAGGTAAGCAGGCAGTAGAAGGGCAGCAGCAGAGAGACTTGAAGAACGGCAGGAGATGCCAAGGCCAAGGATGAGAGTAGAAAGTTGTTTGGCAGTGGCAGAAATAGACACAATGGAATCAGAAAAAGAAACAAAGAGAACTTCAAGTCTAGTAAAAGTCACTAGTAAGAAACAATAGAGGAGGAGGCACCTCTAGCATTTTTATCGGGTCTCTAAGCTTCAGCTGAACCATTAACACTTCTGGTATGCCCAGGGGCCTCTGCTGGGCTTCCCAGGTTCCCTGGGCCACCATCCCTTATACCTCATCAAAACCCATCAATTGGGGTAACTTCAGCTCTCCTCCTTGAAATTTAAAATAGCCTAATACAGATCTTAAGTTTAAAGTATAATGGCAATTACCTCCTTCAGAATCCTTTCGTTAAAAAATTGTTGAAGTTTTTCATTGCAATAGTTGATGCAAAATTGTTCAAAACTGTTATGTTCAAAGTACTCTGAAAACATAAACCAGAACCAAGAGTCATTATCAGATCAACTTCATATAACTTTATCATAGAAAAAAATGTATTAATGGCTTATTTTTAAATTAGGTTAAAAAACATATAATTGTTCTGTACTTCCCAACAGTTCTTATTTCAAGACATGAAATTTGGGGGGCATCAAAATTAAGTATTAAAAATACCCTGCTTCAATTGACAAAGAAGGTGTTTGTCAGACGAGATAAACATTGTATTGCAAAAGCTGTAAAATGTAAGCCACTTATAACAACTTTTTAAAGCACAGGTATTAAACTAATCTCAATTAAAGCACAAGAATGACTTAAAATCAAGTGCTTTAGAAAACTTTCTTCTGCATAATCTGTAAAATTAGTTATCAAAAATGCTATGGATACTAATTCATTTCTAAAATCAAGACATTATATTACATGCTGTCTAACATCTATACAGCTCTAAAATTTTATGATTCTGTGTATGTGTACGTTATGCTAAAACTAGTGTAGAGCAGGAAACAAATGTATAGATTGTAAAATCTTAAGTTATTGATGAGTGTTTCTCTACCTTTGAACAAAAGGTAATGATTTATTGTAAATTTTAAAATATATATCACATCAAGAGGAAAACTCTGTCCCTCCCAAAACATAAACACTCATACCTTCCCTTGGGAAAGGCAAACAAACCACAAAGAAGGAAGACACCACTTTTTCACAGCCAGAAAGAACACCCACACTGATAAAGCCCAATAGAAAACCTACTCCATTTACTCCAAGATTTTTACAACAGTCATTCAGAAAAAAGCAGCATTAAGATGCTGGTGACCCATTTCATTTCTGATCGAACAGCTCTACAGTTGTTCTCAATTACTTATCTTGATACCTCATTCATGTGATGGAAAATTAATTGGAAATAGCTATTTGTTGACAACACTACTGATGAATTTTTACACAGTCATGAGGTTTGGCCTATGTGTTAGGTCAACCTATACCCAGCTCTACATGTCAGTCAATGGTTTTAGTGACTTTATTATCTTTATTTAGTTATTGACCTTATCATCTTTTTTTTTTTAAGAGACTGGGTCTCACTTTGTCACCCAGGCTGGCATGCAGTGGTGTGATCATAGTTCACTGCAGCCTAAAACTCCTGGGTTTAAGTGATCTTCCCGCCTCAGGCTTTTGAGTAACTGGGATTACTGGTGTGAGCCACCACGTCTGTCAATCTTATTATCTTTATTGGTAGCACTCAAGAGCTTACTTTTATTTAGTTGAACTCATTTAAGAGTATCGTGATATTCTTAACTATAGTAATTTCAATCAACATGTTTTAATTTCAGCATTAGTGTGACCAAAACTAACACCCATGAGTCTTTCCTTTGTTTTTTTAAAGCACTGGCTTCCTATTTAAGTCATATTATGAAATGCAGGTATGGACATAAAATTGAAAATACATCAAGTGAAAGGTATTACAAGGGTGAAAAGGGTTTTTTTTTAATTTAAGATGCATGAAAAAATATCAAACTAATATAAACTCACAAAATAAACTATACTTACCAAAACCAGCAATATCTAGGACTCCAATAAAATAGGATGATGTTTCAAAAGGAAAACACTGATTTACTCTGTTTACCACATGATCAAAAAGATGGCTGTAGACTGTCTTTGCCAAGGCATCACGAGCATTGTTTGCTTGCTCCACTTTCAGAGGTACCCTGTAAAAGAAGACTATGCCAGTGAAAATTCTTTAGGATAGTATACTGTAAAAATAATGCCAGATACCCAAAGTCAAAGTACACCTGAATATATTCACTGTGAAAACAAAATAAATAGCTACCCAGGGTCATGTGTGACTAGGCACAGATAAATGCAGCTAAGTAGAAAACTACAAGAGAAGAACCAAAGGAGTTATCTAAAATTCAATCGAAAATCTGTTATTAGGTAAAAGAACTTTAGGCTTGAAAAATCATTTTAACATTAATTTACACTTCACTTTATGTGCTGAATATACAAAAAATTATTCAGGGGAATAATCTTCCTTTTGACTTTATCTAAATGCAAAAGAAATTGTGTTTAATTCAGGATAATTTTTAAGTTTTATAAGATCTTTAGATTGTTTAGGAAAAAATGTTTACATCTTAAAATTTGAACTATCCAACTCTACTGTTTAATGCAAGTAACTGCACGGTATAACAGTATTAGATGTTGCAGGTACAGATACATAGCCATTGTGCTCAAGAAAATTATACTCTGTTGAAGAGAGACTGGCATAAAAGAGAATTTCCAAGCACAATGCTAAATGCTGCTATAAAGATAAGCATGGGGCACTGTGGGAGCACCCAAAAAAAAGGCAAATTTGGAAGTAGCTTTGAAAGCCACTCAGGTCAGCTTGATACTTGAATTTCCCCTACATAGTGCTTTTCCAACTTATATTTCCTGCAATGGAATCCTTTCTTGAAGTGAATTTTATACAGGCACCCTGTCCATAGAACGCACAAAACAAATGCTTTGGAACAAAGCAGAAACGGGGAAATGGAGAAAATAATATCTGAGGACCACCTACCTGTGCCTTTACGGACCTTCCCTTGGGACCCAGAGATATCTCTAAGGAAAAAAGCAACTGTAGGACACTGCTCTACAAACTGCTTCCAGAGTTTTTCTTTATAAGAATAATAGTTTTGAATTAGCTTAGCAAAGAATCAGGTTAAGCATATCTTACTAATATTTCCAAAAGTAAAAGAGGTAGCCAATTTTCTGAGTGGCTAAAAGCTTTTCAAAAAAATCTTCTTGCTTTAATTTGTTGAAAATGCTTCTGATATATGTCACTAGAGCTCACTGCCTATCTTATTTAGCAAGGTATAGAGGATCTGACTCCCCTCCCCACAAATAAAGATCTTGCAGTGCCTCAGAATGATAAGCCTGAATACCAATTTTATCCTACTGTACCAAAACCAGAAATACATAAAATATAGGATATTGAGCCAAAAGTATACATATACCCAGGTACAATCTAGAAGATCTTAGTTACTGATTTTAAAAATCTTGGCTAGGCCCTTATTTTCTTGTCATGTGCAATTTCCTCTAACTGAAGAAACCTAAAGGTAATGGAAGTTTCATTTGCTGAGTATTTTGCTTAAGTGAGTTCTGCTTAATAAAAGTTTTAGTACACACCATTTGCATGGAAAATCACTTTAAAGTAAAATGATCTGTTGCCTGAAACAGATATTGATTTACAGTATCAACTCCTGTTTTCGTAGTTGTACAAAAGTAAACCTCTCTCTTACCTTATAAATTCCAAATTTGTGCCATGTAGAATATCTGTAAGGAACAACTTTAAGAGCTTTGCTAAACCCTATTTATATGGTGGATTACTACAATGAGATGCAAGAATTTTGATCTATCAAGCACAGGTTCTAGAACATTACAATGAAAAGAATGAATTATGCATAAAGATCAATTTTAAATCTTGGTGTTCTCAAAAAAAGATTTTTTCCTTGACAAACTGCAAGGCAGAATTTTTGCAGAGCAATGAGTTAAGGAACTTACTTTATAACTGTTCCTTTGGTGCCTCCTGCTGTTGTTAGCATGACTCGTGTGGTTAAACTTACTCGAAGATCATCTTGGTCCAAACCCAGTAACTCAGCACAATATTCCAAAGACTGAGTAGATTTATTCTTCAGATTACAACCACCTAATGAAAATATATTTTAATCTGAAATTAATAAATGTTATATAAACCAGATTTTCAAGACCCATTTCTTAGAATTATACTTCACTTACATAAAACTATGGAATAGACAAGTCTTATTTGTAACTCTTAAATCTACCTTACATTTTTACCATCCTTGTCAGACACCCCTACTGCTAAGGTCAACAGAAGACCCTCATTCTGGGTAGTCCACGGTATAATCCTTTCAGCTAATCAATATGAAACTGCCACTGTTTCATTTTTTATGACCTTGTAAATGAAACAGATTAATGATGGATTGCAATCCTTTATAATATATTAAATCTCTACAGAAATATAGTATCTTATCATTAAAATTCATATGACTCCAGGAAACTTTAAGCAGTAATTTTAGTGCTGACATTGTAAGGCAATTTAGTAGGCCAATTTGGGTATGGATGTCTACGTGTATGTGTATGTGTGCACATATGCATGTGCTCATGTTGCTTGGGTGTGGAAGGAGAGGGTGAAGAGGCAACTGATCTTACCTGTACAGGTTGAATATCCCTTATCTGAAATGCTTGGGACCAAAAGTATTTCAAACTTTGGATTTTTTCAGATTTTGGAACATCTGCTTATACATGAGTATCATGCAATAGGACCCAAGTCTAAACATGACATTCATTTATGTTCATACATAGCCCTTATATACGCTTGCACTGCTGTGCCGTTTCTCCAACAGCTTGACTTTCTGTGCTACAGATAAACATAAATGCTTCCTTTTTCTTACCCAAGGGGTATATGCAGGCCTCTTTGACATTTTCAACAATATCTTTACACCACAGAGCAGAGAATAAGCAAAAAAACACAATGAGTAATGCACACAGGTCTTGGCCCCATGTGGAGCATTGTGAGGAACCTGCCAGTGACACATCCAGCCTGCACATGTGCCATTTTATTACCTTTTGTGTTTGCGTGGGGGAATCCGGGGGTGTGAAAAAAAGATATATCTCAGCTGAAGGGGGCTGGGAGGGTCATTTTTCCCTTGAGGATGCTAAATAAATTGCGTGTTGTACACCTGTGTTTTAACTGTGACTCATCACATGAGGTCAGGCGTGGAGTTTTCCACTTGTGGTGTCACGCTGGTGCTCAAAAAGTTTCAAATATTGGAGCATTTTGGATTTCAAATTTTCAGATTAGGGATGCTCAACCTGTACATCACATCTATAGATACATCTCTATTTATAGAGGCTGTTTTTAAAGTATTATATAGAAAGACAGTGCTCTAGTCTCTGGGCTGATCCGGCTTTACGACTGCAACTTTGAACAAGTTACTTATTCTCTCTGTGATCAGTTTCCTCATCCATAAAATTTAGACAAGAAATGTACCTACCTTATAAGATGGTTATGAAGATTAATAAAGTAACATATGTGAAGTGCTTAGAATAGTGCATGACACACAGTGATCACCATATAAAAATTAACTATTATTTATCTTTACTTATTTATACTATATTAAAAATAATAAGCATTTTACAAATATTTTCAAAGATTAATGTTTATAAATTATTTATTCCAGGACTATCTAACTTCAAAACTGCAAAGAATATGTGAAAATCATAGTAAGAATTTTATCATGACAAATTCACAAACTATTTAATAGACCAGTCTCAGAAGAAATATGAAAAATGAGATCTTATAATAATAAGTGGTTGTCAAGACAATTCA
This sequence comes from Daubentonia madagascariensis, assembly GCA_023783475.1. Classification (NCBI taxonomy): domain Eukaryota; kingdom Metazoa; phylum Chordata; class Mammalia; order Primates; family Daubentoniidae; genus Daubentonia; species Daubentonia madagascariensis. Next base: position 24,816,034 of record JAKFHU010002080.1, on the reverse strand, counting down.
TTATGGAAAGAATAGCTTTCTGAACAAATGATACTGGAACAACTGGATATCCACATACAAAAGAATGATGTTGGGCCCCTATCTTGCCTATATACAAAAATTAATTCAAAATGAAATCAAAAACCTAAATGTAGGATCTAAAGCTATTAAACTCTTAGAGGAAAACATAAGTAAGTGTACATCTTCAGATCGTGGAGTAAATCTTCATTTCTTTAATATGACACCAAAAAGCACCAGCAACCAAAGAAAAATATAAATAAACTAGACTTTATAGAAATCAAAAACTTTTGTGTTTCAAAGAACACTATCAAACAAGTAAAAAGATAACCCATAGAATGAGAAAAATGATTTGTAAATTATACATCTAATAAGGGACTTGTACCTAGAATATATTTTAAAAACTCTTACAACTTGATAATAAAGACAATCCAATTACATGGGCAAAGGAGCTGAACAAATATTTCTCCAAAAAAAGATACACAAATGGCCAATAAGCACATGAAAAGATACTCAACATCATGAGCCATTAGGAAAATGAAAATAAAAACCACAAGGAGCTAACACTTCATACCCACTATAATTGCAATAAGCAGACATACAGTTGTTGGTGAGAATATGGAGAAACTGGAACCCTCATACATGTTGATAAGAATGTAAAATGGAAGAACTACTTTGAAAGACAGTCTAACAGCTCCTCAAAAGGTTAAAAAGAGTTACCATGTGATTCAGAAATTTCACTCCTCAGTATATACTCAAGGGAAACAAAAACATATATCCAAACAAAAATTTGTACACAAATGTTCTTAGCAGCATTATTCACAATGGCCAAAAAGTGGAAACAACACAAACGTCCACCAACTGACAAATGGATAAGCAAAATGTGGTATATCCATAGAATGAAATATTACTCAGCAATATAAAGAAATAAAGTACTGCCAAATGCTACAACATGGATTACCTTAAAAATATTATGTTAAGTGAAAGAAGCCAACCACAAAAGACCACATATTGTGTCCTTTTATATGAAATGCCCAGAACAGGCAAATGTACAGAGACAGAAATTAGATTAGTGGTTGCCTGGAGTTGAGAGATGTGGACAATGAGTGACTGCTAATGGGTATGGGGTTTCTTTGTGGAGTAATGAAAATGTTCTAAAACTATGGTGATGGTTGCACAACTCTGAACATACTAAAAACCACTGAACTGTACACTTCAAATGGGTGAATTGTATGGTATGTGAATTGCATCTCAATAAAGCCATTATCAAAAAAGGGGGGAGAGATTCAAGAATATACTAAGCCTTTAATTCTATGAATACTACTCATGTCTAGGTTGTATACATATACACATTATCTAAAATTACATAACTCTCAAAAAACTGATCACCAGTAATTCATTAATCCTTTTAAATATTTCATTTTTACTATATTGCAAAGTTCCTTACATACCTCCAAAAATATGTAAAGCTAAGAAAACAGCTATAAAAAGGTTTTAGAAAGGCAAAATACTAAAAAATAATGTAAAGTTTTTATGTCACTCCCTTTCCAAAAAAGAACTTCTTCAAATATTTTTTAAATTTGTTGTAATAATAAGATGTTATTTGTTATGTGGACTTTTAAAAACTTAGTAAGTCCCAACAAGTATTTTCTGCATTTTTATCATGCAAATACTTTTTATGATAATTAAGAGTCTTACAAGCGTTTACTGGAGAATAAACTTTCCAATAAAATAATATAAAAATGCTGAGCTTTTTTCAAATTGCTAGGACATACCAAAATTGAGGTCTCTAGAGGGGAAAAAAAGGTACTTCTAATTAGAAAGAAACCACTTGGATGGCTGGGCATGGTGGTTCATTCCTGTAATCCCAGCACTTTGGGAGGCAGTGGTAGGAGGATTGCTTGAGGCCAGTTCGAGACCAGCCTGGGCAACATAGTGAGACCCCATCTCTACAAAAAAATATATTTTTTTAATTAGTCAGGTGTGGTGGTGTGCACCTGTAGTCCTAGTTACTTGGGAGGCAGAGGCAGGAGGATTGCTTGAGCCCAGGAGTTTGAGGTTACATTAAGCTATGATTGTGACACTGCACTCCAGCCTGGGTGACAGAGTGAGACCTTGTCTGTTTTAAAAAAAAAAAAAAAGCAAAGAAAGAAAGAAAGAAACCACTTGGATCTGTAAGAAGAGTCATGGGAAGGCTGATTGTAATAAGATCTTAGCCATTAAAATAAAAATAATCTAGTTTATTAATTCTCTTGATCCACTGTCTCATTTCAATCTTCCCTGCTTTCTGTTCATTTTCCCTTCAGGAGAAGGGAGTTTAAGAAGAAAAGAAAGATATAATGCAAATATGTGCTAGGTACCTTTTAACCATATAGTGCTCTTCACCTAACTGGATCATGCAGCATTTAGGATACTCTGTATACATCTGCATGTTCTACCACAGGGTAATAATAAGAGGTGTGAAAATGCCACCTATCACTTCTAGCAATATTTCTAAAGTGTCCGTTAATTATTCTAAACTTAAAATCTTTTTGTGTTAGAATTTCCCACATGTTCCCTTGGTATAACAATGCTAGGGAGCAAATGAAATGTATGCTAACATTCACTATATTTTCAAAATAAATTTTCTGATCCCTCCAAAAAACTAATAAAAAATTTTTATGCACACTAAAAACATACCTAATTTTGCTTGAATTTTTTTCTTTCATTTTAAACTGGAAACAATCTGTATTTTAATTTTACTTTTTCACTGAAAGCACTTACAGTGATTACTATATGCCAGGCACAAATACTCATATCGTTTTACAAATATTTAACTCATTTACTTCTCCTCACAACATGAGGTAGGGACTATTATCATCCCATTGAGGAAAGGGTTAAGTAAGTTCCTTACCCAAGGTCACACAAACAGTACATGGTGAAGCAGTCTGGTTCAAAAGCATGTGTTCTTACCTACTACACTGTGTTGTATCTCACATTATTGATTTCACAGCATCACAGAACATTAAATCTGAAAGTCATTAAGACTATTTTTGTCTGCTCATTCACAGATCACAAATTTTAGTGGCCTGGGGGCAAGGAGGGACAATTACCACAAGCCTGAGTTAGTCAGACAAGAGTAGAACCAGCTCTCACCCCTACAACTTCATTAATAACACATACATCACCTAACTTCTACACAGGTTCCACTTCTGTAAAATGGAGATAGTACCCTATCTCATTATATTTATGATGTTTAGATTATGTTATGATGTTTATGATGAAATACAGAACATGAAGGGTCTTGCACATATGATACTTTTTTTTTTTTAATGTTCTTTGTTTTCCTTTCTTTTGTGCCCCTTCCCTATATGCAGACTATTGCTAGGGACTGTACCTTAAAAGCCCTTCTCTTGGATTATTTGACTTCACAAATGCTCAGAGAGTCTCTGGGATCTGACAAGAAAGCCCGTGTTATTGACTGCCATATTAAATGTGCTTTAGGTTTTTCTTAACTTATCCTTGGTATAAGATTCTAAAATAATGTCTTAACATAGGGGTTGACAATCTTTTTCTCTAAAGGGCCAGAGAGTAAATATTTTAGGCTTTGTAGGACATACAGTCTCTGTCACAACTACTCAACTCTGCCACTGTAGCATGATAGCTGGTATAGACAATACATAAAAGAATGGGTGTGGCTGTGTTCCATTAACATTGTACTTACAAAAACAGTGAGCCAAGTTTAGCCCATGGGCCACAGTTCGCCAATCCTTATATTCCTGTACAAATTCAGAATTATGCAAAGTCTTACGGTTTATGTAGAGATTGAAACACTAGAACTGAAAAGTTGCTATCATCAGGCATTTAAATATTCTTTTTAATTTGCATAAAAATTAAAATGTTAATTTATTTTCATTTCTCATTAATAAAGTATATGGGCTTTTATATATTAAACTGCCCTAATTAACTGATCTAAGTTTAGATCCATGAACCAGAAAAATTTCAAAACACTTTAATAGATGACAGAGAATTAATCTCCTCACCTATTAGAAAAGTATAATATCAGTTTGAAAATTTAACTAAACATGACCCCGGTAGTCAAGTTACTTATCCTTCAAAAATGAAAGGTTTATTCCTCATCAATGTCACTGATTTGTTTGAAACAGAGCTCATAATGACTGATAATAAAGCATCCTTCATTTGGGAGATTCACCATGTAACACAGTATGTCCTAGAAATTTCTAAAAAATTTTCACAAACCTGTACACAAGCAGATTCAGTTTTCATATGACAAAAAAGGATAGAAATTCTATCTAATTTTATCCCTCTTAAAAAAAAAAAAACCTGAAGTGCTGCCGGCTTCCTCAAAATCAATATTTCCAAGGTGCAGGACACCAGCTACCACCCGGAAGAGATCAAGCTTTTCTTCATCATCCAAACCAATCTTTTTCATGGCTGTGCACATTCTAATAAAATCTCCATGGTCATCTAACAGAGGATCTTTCAAGGAACCTGCCTTAAGACACTACAAAACAAAAAGACATCAATTAATTGATCTTTACATTATTTAAGTGGACTAAAACAACTATACCAGGTCCATTAATACACTACAAAAACTTTTTCACTGCATTATAAGTTTGCATTATAACATGCAAAAATAAAATCTGTCAATGGAAAATCTTTAGCATTCTAACATTCAAAAACTGAATGACTAGATAAAGTGTACATAGGATCTCTCTGTACTATCTCTTAACAACTACATGTGAATCTACAATTATTTTGATAAAATTTTCAATTAAAAGAATAAAATTAGATGTTTTTCAATTAAATTACAATTTTCACTATAAAGCATTATAATGCTAGGATATTAGATAAAGATATAAAGTGAGGAGGGAATATCAGTAGTTGAAATGAATTAACATCCACAGATCAAAAAGAACTGAGGTAGTGATTAATATGTTAATTAATTTGATTTAATTATTCCACAATGTATACATATATCAAAACATTACATTGTTCCCCAATGTTGTATATAAATATATAATTTTTATTTGTCAATTAAAAATAATACAATTTTTATTTGTCAATTAAAAATAAAGAAAGAAAAAAACAGGTAAAAATTGTAATAAAAATTTAAATCTGACAATTAGCTTGATACTTCTTTAGGTTAACAATCATCAATTTCACCATTATTAAATAGTAGTAAATAATGGACAGGCTGATACAATTTTCATGCCCTGAGAATTTTTTCTAACCCTTCTATGTAAGTATATTTGAGGTAAAGTGTATTAGTAAGCTTAATGCTTACTGTAAGAATTTATGCAATGACTTAAAACATCTCAAAAAAAAATAAAGGGAAAATTTGTTTTCTCTCCTAAAAGAACTTGCATCTAAAGTATTCATTCATTAGAACCTATAACAAACTCTGAAAAGAGAAAGAAGAAAATCAGGCCTATGGAAATTAGGAGAAACATAAAAGTCACTGGACACAGAAAGATTAAACTAGAAATTTTCCAGAACTCGAGAATGAAGAAGTGAAGTTAAAACATTAGGTAACATAGCATCAGAATTAACTGGTCATTAAAGATGCATCTAGAAGATGTTTTTTTCTCCCAGTAAACAAATGCGTTCCAGCTAAAGTTGTAATTGTCCTTCCACACAATTCTTTAAAATGTTCAATTATGTGTGTATGAAATTTCTGGAAAATGTCTAGATAACGAAATTCAATTTTGTTCTTAAAAGAAGCAAAGGAAACAATCACATGCAGCCAAATTTAACAGAAAACACGTATCATGCAGAATTTTTAGCCTTTCAATTGAATGCTTGCTTCTAATCAAAAGTTAATTAACGTATTTGCTATATGGCAGACTAAAAATACTGCATTCTTCTAAAAATTACACACAGCTTAAAGACACTCAAATGGAATTAGGCAAAGGGTTTAATTAGTCAAAATGATCACCTCATCCTCCTGATAAAGAAGACATAAAAAGTAATTTAAACATATTAATCCATGTTCACTTGTACAAATACACACACACTTTCTCTCAATAATGTGAATAAGATTCCTGACAAAGTATACCGATGCTAGAATCAGAAAGAGTACAATTTTCTTCTTTGGAGAGTACGTACTGCTCTTTCGGAGTAAACTCCAGTTTTATTCCTTCTTTTTTCTAAGTCAAAAGATCAAATTTATATTCTTTTCTCCCTTTAGGACAGCTGTAATGTCCCACTAGGAAATGTCTTCAGTATCTTAGTGGAAAGAATACAAGTTCTATATTTTGATATGTTAGAAAAACATAGTCTCAGCAAGACAAAGGAAGATACCATAAATAGTAATGCTACTTAAAGTTCCAACCAGGACTATAACATAAAGTTTATGATTTATAATTCAGAAATCTATATCTAAAATATGCTTAAAATGTCAAATTAAACAAAAATTAACTATAGACTCATCAGCTCAGAATTTGAAATAATGGGAAATTTTATTTGCTTTCTGTTCTTTTATATGAATATATTAAAGACATAATTCATCTCACCCATTTTAAGAGGAGTCAAAAATATCTGGCTCTTTGTATTCTTAGGGTGTCATCAAAAAATAAAATAAAACAAAAATTTTTTAAAGTTTTAAAAAATTAAAAAATATATCTGGCTCTTAATGTAGGAGCATTAAAAATAGGAGCATTAAAGACTGACTATAACAAAACCTTATTCAATTAAATATTTCAATATAAATATTTTAATAAAATTAACAAAGGCAATATTAACTAGTCTGTATCATTAATCTTTATTTAGTACTTCATAATTTAAGCATCTTGAGTAAACACAACTTAACATAACTTATTAAACATTGTACATTAAAATTCATAAGGGTTATAAAATTTCAGATTAAGGATTTAATGTTTTTAAAATAATGCTTAATGGTACAATTTTATCTAATTACCCTTAGAAATATTATAATAATTTAGTGAGATCAATATATAAAACTTTTCATAATATATGACAGTAATGTGATATTTTAAAGAGAAATACAATATAAGCATCCTTTCACAATGCTTAATCTATTTATTGTCTACATCGAAGCTTACTTCAGCCTTGAAGTAGACAGTAAATTATAAAAGACATATTCTTAATCCCAAACGGGTAATATGAGAGTGAGTTTTAAAAATGCTAGAAGGGAATAACTCTCAGTCAATTTAATACCTTCATACTTAGAAAAAGAATGAGAGGAAAGCAATACATTGAGGCCCAACCAAGAAAAACCAGAACCTGTTGCTTCTGTAGACACCAACAAAGGCATAAGGCATTGCAATGACAGAGAGACTTGAATGAGTATTTAAAATACAATCCTAAAAGCATGAAATCTTATTTGGGCTCCAAAATAAAAAAGATATCTTTCAGCATGATTTTTTTTTTGCATTAAAGATTTTAAGAAAAAAGTCTACTATACCTCAGGACTTTTGCGGTTCTGTAAAATCTGTTTGTCAGTTTCTTTGTTAGCAAAGTATCTAGTGCAGCCTCGGTTTAAATACTATGACAAAAAAATTTTAAATTAACATATGTGATCCACAGAGAACTAATACAAAAGAAAACACAACTTATCAAATAGCGCTAACCATAAAGAATTTCTAAACATAACTTGAATGCTGCTTTATCGCTTAATTAAAACAATACTTCTATATTTTGTAGGCATTTTATTCCTACCAATTCAGCCAGGGATATTAAAAATCCTAATCCCTGAAAGCAGATTAAATAAAATGATTAAAATAAAAATCAATATCATAAAGGTTGCCTATTTTTTAAAGGGCAACAATTTTCATCTTCTCAGTACCAAATATCTTTTTTAAAAGATAATCCATAAAATAAGTACTAGAAATAATGAAAACTCACCTTCCTATTTAATATGTGATATCTCAAATAAGGACCCATATTGTGGTTTAATACTTCAAGTAATATTTTAAATTCTGAATAACTAAGAAACATTATCCTCGATTTTCTTAATTTCTGATTTTTAGAGTCACTTCTTCAAAACACGCCTTTCACGTTTACTGACAATTAACAAGGACTAAACAGAAATTACAATACTTACTTTATGAATCAAATAATTTCAGCTCTTCTTATCTCAATAATTTACTTTGCTTCCCAGAGCCTTCTAAAAGCTAAGTGTTTTCAAAACACAGAAGGGAAGCAGTTCAGAAGAAATTAATACATTGGTCTTAGAGAGAATCTATTTCCCACAATTAGGAAGTCAGGAAGGAAGTACACAGAGAACAGGATGGAAAAATTTTTTAAACATCCAGATCAGGTCACTATGATTCCATTGTATTGTGGCATGAATTCCAAAATTAAACACAGCACATCATATATACACTGAGAAAAAATTTATAGTAAATTTGAATGATTAAGGGATAAATTAATATTTGAGATAATCAATGCATCTATCATTCCCCTTCCATTATAATGAAATACTAAAATACAGTAAAACTGGAAAATGATATGCACAGAGATTTTTCTTCTACCCTACAATCTCTGGGAAAAAATAAAAGAGAAGGGAAAAGGAATAATGCTCGTAAGCATTTTCAATTGGCTGTTTCAGAAAAGAGCTCTTAGTAGGATAAGAGGAGATGACACATACAGAGCCAAAACAAACATTTTCTTTGCTACCAAGTGTTTTATCTCCCCACTCCCACTACTTTGTCAAATACTTAGCTTTTGGACAGTTGGACTTAATATTAAAACCTAGAAAAGATACTCGTTTCTTTCAACTTTTATATAACTAAAACTCTATAGCTATTCCTGCCATCCATTCTCATTCTATCCAAGCTTTCTTTATATTGAAGGATCTTTGGAAGACTATAGCAAATACTTTCATAAAACATATGCAAAAATATTTGAAAAATTTAAATAATGCAAGCATTTTAAACCTTTTATTTTCTAAAATACATACATATGTAGTTAATAAAAATGTTTTCAAACAGGTATACCTACATAATTATTTACGTACTAATTTGTACAGAGTAGTGACCAAAAAATTAAACAATTTTGGAAGTTTTCAACCTCCTGTAGGGTTCTCCTTTGTTTTTACAACCTGATCTATCAGTGACAACTGGAGAGGTAAACTATATGAAAAACCTGATGAAGTTAACCAACATACTTTCAAGTCATTTTAAGGCAGAATCACTTGGGGAAGGGAATATAAGATTGAGTGTGTGTGAATACATACGAGAGGAATATGCAATCGAATGGCAGACGTATGTAATGCTGTTCCCCTACTCTCCCTTTTACCACCATAAGGACTCTCCAGTGAGAAAGGAAATCATGCCTCCTGGTTCACACTAGAGGCAGGAAACCCTGTGACCTGACTGCCCTTTCAGGATGCCTGTCATTGTGCCAGGAAAGGCTGTGCATTGTGAGACACAGAAATACTATGTTCTCAAGATTCCAAGCAGAAAGAAATGCTAGATTAAGACCAGAATAGTCACATCTCTTTATCATCAACTAATTGTTAACAAAGCCACATCATCACTATATTTCATATGATTCATAGTAATTTATATTCCTTTTCTTTGTAATAGAGAAATGCCTCTTCTACTTTCATGAAGATAATATGGGCAATTAACTTCAAATTCCAATTAATTTGGAGAGTTCTAGAGAAGGTTGAACATTTTAGAAGTATATAAATAGATGCATTTATACAGCATTTTAAGATGATAATGTTTTAAAATTTCCAAATACACACTAAAAGAAACTCTTGAAGTAAAAGAAAAAAAAAAGCTGTCTGCAAAAACAAGTGCACACACATACACACAGAGCAAAAAGAAGTATGTATGCCATGATTCTCAAATGGAAGATTTCTGCCCAAAGAGGACTATCTGAATCACCTGGTGAACGTTACATTCCTATACATTCCTATACCTGGTACAAGGACACATTTTTTGCTGAGAATTTGTAAATTATATTAACCATCCCCAGTCACCACTTCTTGAAACTCTTTATCCTTGGCTTTTGATTTTCAGCACTCTCTATATGACTCTCACAGCCCCAAGTGTCCTTTCTTTCTTGGGCACTTCTTCATCTGCTCATCCCCATCAACTCCAGTTTGGATCCTGGCACATGCTTCTCTATACTATGCCATCTCCCTGGACAATCTCATCTCTTCACTGCCACTGTTTTAACTATCACCAGAGTACTGACACCTTCCAAACCTTATCTCCAGCACGCTCCAAGGCGCTGATCTTTAGGTTGGTATACCTGTCTTCCAAACATCTCCACTTAGATAATCTATAAGCTCAAAACTGAACTCATCCTATATGCCACAAAACTTACATCTTGCCCCAATAATGGTATTTACATCCACCCAGTCACCCTAGTCAAATTTTTGAAAATTATTCTAGACTCCTCTTTCTCCCTACCATATTCATTCTCCAAGTCCTATCAATTTTATGTCCTAATATTTCACACGCCCCCCTCCTCTGTAACTCTGCCATTGCTAAACCTGAACTGGCACTTTAGTAACCCTTACTTCAACTATAGCTGCAGGTTCCCAACCAGTCAACCTATGGTTTCGATTTCTATCCATCGCCTCTCCTATCCCCTGAAAGCCATTCTCCATATTAAAGCCAAAGAAAAGCATAGATCTGATATCTAACTCCCTATGTAATGCCCTTCAATGCTCCTTACAGAAGTAGACCAAACTCTCCAGCCTCATAGCCCACCACTTCCTGCCTTGCCCTTTAAGGTGTTTCTTGTCTTTCTTTCTTCATCTTTTTGCACATACCAGGAATACCCTTTGCATCTTTCTGTGTCTAGTTAACCTTCAAACTCCTTCAGGATTCTGATCAAGCAATCAATTCCTCCAGTAAACCTTTCCAAAACCTCGGGCTGCCACAATGTTCTATGCATATCTCCTTCTTATCATTCAGCATGTCAGTCAGACTGTACATGAGCATGTGCGTGTGCATGTGCGTGTGTGTGTGTGTTTCCCACAACATTCTAAGTTGCTCGGGAGCAAGGACTGTGTCTTATTTATATTTGCCTTGTACCCAATGGGCAAGCAGTAAATATTTGTTGCTGAATTAAGAAATATAATCTTGTGTCCTTTATTAACATTAATTCAGTGGTCCAACTTTTTTACAGGAAAGTCAAAGGTAACTTTAAAGCTAGTATTAGAGAATTATTATAAATTTCTAATTGACTTTAAATTAATATGAGGTTTAACATCTATCCTTTTACCTATCCCATTATGCACTACCTCATATTATAGTGTTATATTATAAACTCAACAGTAAAACTTTAATAGAGATCTCCTCAGTACAGCAGTCATGCTAACATGTTATACTTGATTTAATGTAAGTTATATACACAAACTAGACATCAAAATTCACTAAAATTTTAGAATTAAAGGCAATTCAATTTGCAAAAATTGTATGAAATTTCTTTTTCTCCAACTTACCCGAAAATTATCTGGGGAGCTCAAATGAAGTTTTTCCCTAATATCTTCAGAAGCACCAGCACATAACCTATAAAAGATATGATAATTCCTTTCCTCTTTGCCTTGAACACAGATCCTAGATTTCTCCAGAAGATAATGTGAAACAAATCCTCCAACAACTGAACTCTAGAAAACAAAATAAAGAGAAATATATGTTTGCATTTAAAGTCTTAAAATATAATTTACCAATATTAAATTATTTACCTTTTCTAATAAACATTTATCTATCAAAGAGGTTATAATATTCATCAAATAAAGGGAAAAAGAGGATAACTAAATGTAAGCTTAGAGTATTTATAGAGGTCATCCTTCATTTGGAACATCTTTATTAAGTCTCTACCCAGATACTTCTAAGTTTTCAGCCTCTGCAGAATCAGAATTGACCTTGAACTATGCCTCAATACAGGTGTTAGAAGGTCTTACAAGAAGACTAGGTATACGGTAATACTCAATGCTGAAGTCAACCCCAATATTTGTGTAATAGATTGTGGGGGAGCTTTTGGATAGTCATAGTGAACGTATATATTCTCCTAACCATCTAAGTAACAGAGAAACTTAAAGGAATTTACCATAAGTTCAAGTACAGCACCAATTCTATCAAGACCCTTGTATTTTTCACACTCTCCAAACCTATCATCCCAAAACTCACTCTCACTTACCTTTTCATTGAAATGTATTTCTACAAATTTTCCAAATCGACTGCTATTATTGTTACGAACAGTTTTTGCATTTCCAAAGGCTTCTAAGAGTGGGTTAGCTATTAAGAAATAAACATATTCTATCAAAAAATTAGCATGAAGGAAAATTATAAAACAATATTCATAGTATATCCCCATTTGTTAATAGGTATATATGGCTAAAAATGTTATAAAAATATTAAGACAAAAGAATTCACATGTAATGTCAAATTCCACAAATATTTACTAATTACCCACTATGTTCAGGCACTATTCAAATGCAGAAGATGGGGAAATTACTCAAAATATATAAAAAAGAAACGTAAGTGTTAAAAAAAAGACTAAATTTTAAAAAGTCACTAAGTCACAAAATTTATAACTCAACTTTAAAAATCACTCACTAAGAATTTTAAGGTTTTACCAAGTACATCAGCCCTACAAGAGTACTGAGTATAATAGATGAAACTATAAACTTCTTATGGCAAAATAAAGGCAAAAGTTATTACCTGACTTACTTTTCTAAAATATTTTATATATTAACATAATCTCCAGATTTAACATTTTTACATGCACATCCAATGGAATTTAACAAGTTAAGAGTTTTACAGAATTACCTAAGAAAGGCTTTCAGAATAATAGTTTTTAAAATCTCAATGAACAAATATAACATTTTAACTGTTATTTTATAATTTCTTTCTCTCACACACACATGCACATGTCACGACTGGATAAGGATTACTTGAATCTATTCTTTTTTTATTTTTTAAAAAATACTTCATTGATTTGTAATACTTGTACACATTTATGGGATACACATGTTTCGTTACCTGCACAGAACACGTAATGATCAAATCAGAATATTTAGGATATCCATCACCACAAGCATTTAATATTTCTATGTGTCGAAAACATTTCAAGTCCTCACTTCTAGCTTTTTTGAAATGTACAATATATTGTTGTTAACCATAGTCACCCTACTCTACTATCGAACATTAGAACTTATTCCTTCTAACTGTACATTTGTACTGATTAACTAACCTCTCTTTAACCCTCCCCATCTCCCCTAACACACACCCACATTTCTTCCCAGGCTCTGGTAACTATCATTCTATACAATCTATTCCTATACTCACCAAATTCTCAACTATAAATATATCAGATTAGTGTTAATCTTACATATCCTCCATCAACAACCTCAAATTGTTTCACAACATTTGTTAGAATATTTATTATGAAGCCTTTTGAAGTCCATTTCTCTTATTCTATCCACAGGAGAAGTTAAACGAGTCTCTCCAAACCCTTTTAAAGATCACTCCCCAGCCATTTCACTTGCCACAATAAATAAGAAAGTATTAAAACTAAAAGAAATGTTAGCATATATTCCTCACTTTTCAGATGAGCAAGAAAACTGAGGCCAACAAGGTCAACTTACTCAGAAGGCCATATGACTGGCTGTTGACAAAAGGGGGAGTCAATAACAGGCCTCCCCAACTTCCTTACTGATGATCTACTAGTTTGTGCTGAAGAGTTTAAGTAAAATACTCCAAAAGAGGATAAGAACTTCTCCAACAGAAAATCATATTAATGTTATTAATAATATACTAATTCCAAAACCAAGAACCAAATTGCCATTGAAAGATTCTATGACCTTTCAGTTACTTTGACCTACAGAAACATTTGAAATAATACTTTCCAACTTTTCTCAACTATAACATACTACATACTGGACAGCACATTACCATGGAAAAAACTGGGCTTATATCCATTTTACAAGCAAGTTTGTACCTCAAGTAAGCAAATCAGAATACTAATTAGTCTTTTATTGAGTTAACCCATAATTTGTTCTTTTTTATTAATTTTTTCAATTTTTAAGGATGATTCCCTCACTAAAGTAAGTTACTTTACTGTGAATAAAGCATTACTTATGAGATCCTCATAACTGGGTATGTCACAAAATCACAGTTTGAACTGTACATAAAACTAGAAAATTCTTTACATTAAAAAACATGAAAAACTTTATTGATATACAACTTTAAAAATATTTATTAGAGTTGGATTTAGATTCATCTATATGCATATTTTATACAGTTGTAGAAAACACACATAAAATTTGCTAGCTATGATCTAGCAAAATGCACAAACATAGAAGTCCCCTAATACATTTTTGTTCAACTAAAAATTTTCTTTAAAATGTCTGAGTAGTGTTAAAATATGCATTTAGTATCGCATGCAGTTACGATGCCTAGGTTTATATCCCAGTTCCACAACTGATGAGCTATATGATCGTCAGCAGGTTACTAAAACTCTTATTACCACCTCAGTTTTTCTTCTTTGAAGTGGGGATAAAATAATACCTACTTCATTCTGTGAAGATTTAAATTAGAGAATAGATTTTTAAGCAAATCACCATGCCTATTATATCACTATGTTAACATCACCATCATTAACAAAATACTTACTGAGTACCTAGTGGAGGAAAGTGAGGAAGGGGAAAGAGAAAGAGTGTCCAGAGAAGCCTAAGACAGCTCAAAGAACTACAAGGAGACCAACGTAACTCAAGCATACGGAGTCAGAAGAAACGTGACTCAAGATTAGACCAGAAGAGGCAGGAATCAGACCACACAGAGCACCGCAGGTGATGTTACAGATTTGGGGCATTATCCTGAGAGCAATATGAAGCCATTAAAAGATTTAAAGCAAAAGAGATCAGACCAACTTCCATACAGAGACTGGATTGAGGAGAAGCAAGAATATAAGCGGGGAGTCTATGATGCAGGAGGCAGGGTACAGATTCCACATTATGGTGGCCTAGACCAGCAGTCTCTTAACTGAGACACAAGAAGACTTTCTAAGGGGGTATACAAGAACGGAAAGCTCAAGGAAATCAGTTTACACACTCTTGCATTCCACATACACTCTTTCGTTAAAATGATTTATCCAAAAAACCACCTTAATACCAAACAACCCTTCCTCCTCTTCCCTTCTGTACAAAAAACAAAGTCCACAAAACAAATAAAAAGTTAAAGAGCTGCCTGTATTTCTTTCATTCATTCAGCAGATATTTATACTATCTATCAGGCACTATCCTGGGGGTTTGCAACATAAAACAAAAATCCCTGCCTTCTTAGTGTTTACATGGGGTGGGGGTGGGAGAAGAGACCATAGCCATTAAGTAAATGAGAAGATGATATCTGAGCACAGATTTCTAGGAGATGGGAGAGTCTTTTGCATGTCTGAGAGAAGAATATTCCAGACCACCGAAAGGATTCTTACAAGTTAATTTCAGTACATCCCTAACAATAGAAAATAAAAATTAACAATACCTTCAACAATTCTATCATCAATATCTTGACCTGTTCCATAGGATTCAGTCAGGTATCTATTTAAAATATAAGATAAAAAAAATTTGGATGACAATAACATTGCATACAATATAATTTTAATATTATTTAACACATGCAAAACTGAAACCTAGATCATCATTAGAACTGTTTGTTGAAAAATTACAAATTTGTGTTTAAATATAAACTATTTTCTTTTAGCTTTTAAAATTTATTTAAAATTCTATTGGATTGCCTTTAACATCTAAATCAACATTATTTTTTAAAACTGTTTTTGGAAATATTCTGATTTTAACCAACTATTTGGTTTTAAATATAATATACATATATGGGAATATTGGACTACATGGGAGTATTCATAAACCACATGAGATTCCAAAGCCTTTTGTGATAGCCTATTAATTCAATCTTTATGGTTACAGAAAATAAAGCAATTTGCCACTGAACAACTAGAAAGTTATCACACTTCGTGTTGTTACACTGAAAGATAAAACACAATAGAACTACTTCCCTGACACATTTCAAAACAAAGAATAATCTCTGATTTAAGATATGTTTACATCATAAGCTTACAGTTTCTTAAATTTTTGTTAATTTTCATATATTAACCATAGACTCACCATATGACTCTTACATACAGGAGAGAAAGAATAAGAAATTGAGCCACTTAGAAGTCCAAGAGTATTGGAAAGCATTCATTTAACCAGAATAGCATATATAACAGCCATTAACAAACTCTTCAATTGTTTTTTCTTCTTTAGAGACAGGGTCTCACTCTGTTGCCCAGGCTAGAGTGCAGTGGCATGGCATGATCATGGCTCACTGCAGCCTTGAACTCCCAGGCTCAAGTAATCTTTCTGCCTCAGGCCCTGAGTAGCTGGGATTACAAGCTTGCACCACCAGGCCTGGCTAATTTTTTTATTATTTTTCTGTGGGGTCAGGGTCTTGCTAGGTTGCCCAGGCTGGTCTCGAAACTCCTGAACTCAGTCTCCCAAAGCACTTCAATTGGTTTTAAATAAATAACTCTGAATGGCATACATATTTACATAATGAATAGCAAAATTTCAAAAAGGGTGTCACCACGTGGCAATCAACTAAGAACTCTAATACAGTTGGAACAACACTGGTGAATGTGCTGGTCCTAGCAGTAGCTTAATCACTAAACTTAACCTCCCTGGGTATGTAAATTAAAAGAACTAAACTATAATGAGTACTATGGTTCCTTCCCTTTATAAAACACTATAATTCTAAACAAAATGTAGAGTTTAATTTAATGGCAGCAAAGAGGACACACTGGAAGGAGGGCTGTGGAGAGCAGAAATAAGGCAGACAACCATCATAAGCTTAAGGTAAAAAATGGTTTCAATCATATCAACAGCTGAAATATTGAGAATAGAATGTAGATGTCAGATTTTGAAGGAACATCCCTAGATTTTCCCTTTGCCCAACCACTACTGGTATCCTCCAGGATCCTCATGTGACTAACATGTCAGAGCTGCCTTTCAACAATCTGTAGATAAGCTTCCATACAAGGTGTCTGTTTCTTAAAAGGGATAGAGCCCACCATTTCAAACTATGTCATAAAGTATGCCAAGGTATTAAAAGTCAACCTGTTCAAATTCTCAAAGAAATATTTGCACACCCATGTTCATAACAGCACTATTTACAATAGCCAAGAGGTAAAAGCAACTCAAGAGCCCATCAACAAACGCCTGGATAAACAAAGTGTGGCATATACCTACAATGGAATAGTATTCAGCCTTAAAAAGGAAGGCAATTCGGACATACTACAACATGGATAAATCTTAAGTTGAGCTAAATGAAATAAGCCAGAGAAAGACAAATACTGCATGATTCCACTTATATGAGGTATCCAGAATAGTAAAATTCATAGAAACAGAAAGTAGAATGGTGGTTGCCGGGGGCTTGGGGGAGTGGAGAAATGGAGAACTATTGTTGAATTGGTACAGGTTTCAGTTTTGCAAGATGAAAAGTCCTGGAGTTGGCTGCACAACAATGGGAACATACTTAACACTACAAAGCTGTACACTTAGAAATGGATAAGTTGACAAATTTTACATTATGCATTTTTTACCAAAAAAAAAGTCAATCTGTTCAAAATATTTCAGGTTAGCTAAATACTCACCTTAGAACAAATTTTGTATTTTCTGTTTTGCCAGCTCCAGATTCTCCAGATACAATAATAGACTGACTCATCTTGAGCACCTTCATGTCTCGAAAAGCCTTATCAGCTATGGTCAAAATACCACGTAAGTGATGAATATATTAAATATGAAGTTATTAAATGATAGTTCACTTTAGGAGCACCTGCTCTTAAAAATATAAATGTGTGTTTATAGTTAATGAAATTTTAAAATAAAATCAGTCAGAAGTGTTCAAAACATCTCTAAAAGTATTTACTTTCAATATTCTATCTTCTTACCCTAACAGCTAGGTAATATGAAATCCAAATAAACAACCATTAAATTTGTGCTAGAATGTCTCCATAATTATGAGCTGTGGCTCAGCTCTCCCTAATACCAAAGCAGATCTGCAGAGGGATAAAAAATGCTCACTATGCATAACTAATAAAGTCCCCAGTGAAAAGCAAGCAGTAACGAGCTTCCAATTAAGAAATCTGGCAACCAAAAATTCTGCTGGAGAAAAAAATACATAATTGCAAAATAAATCTGTGGGGTTTTTTCCCTGTAATACTACTATTAAATTTAAACATCTTATAGAATCTATCAGCATTTCAAAGATAGGCAAAATTAACTACTTTAAATTTCCTACATTTGCCCTTGTTTATACATAAAACTTTTAACTAACTTCACTACACTCCAACAATTTAGGCTATAAAATATCTTAAATTTGAAGACTACAGAGAAAAAGTTGAAAACAATTTTATGCTGTTAAAGCAGTCTCAAATTAAAACAATCTTAATTCAAAATTAGTGCCTGACCAATTTGGCTTCTATAAGACTATTTCTCATCTCAGACCATGTGCTACCCGTACCAATGAAGAAGGCTTTTATTTTAAGGGGAGAATGCAAATCATATGCAAGAGTACACACATCCCTTTGTCCAATTTATCAGCAACCTGTTCCACCCCCTTTTATAGAATCATTCCAAACACTTTCTTTTTTTTAGCAGTAAAAGGCTAAAAATAAAAGTTGGCTAATTTACATTTCAAATATGTAACTTCTCTCCAAGGATGAGCTTGCTCACATTCAGGTTCTAAGGATTGGGCACCATTTTGCAAGCTGATAAAAAACATACTGATGCCCATCAAAGCTTCTTAGAACCAAAAGTAAATTGCTGCTGCCCTGCATGTGGCTGACATAGTTATTCTGCCTGGTAGTACACAGCACATAGGGCAACAAAATCGGGAAGTGAAGCCCAGTTAGGCCAAAACACAAGCATGACAGAAAAGCCCAAAGAGAAACAGACTGCACTAAGAACCAGCAAGGAAACATGTCATTTAGCTACCGGTTGCACCTGGATGCAAAGGGTTAGCTAACATCTCTTTACTTGGTGGAGGGAGGGGTAATTTCTAATTCTGATCAAATAACTCCATCTCTCTGTGCTTCAGAGCTGGAGGGCTTCAAGATGAGAGACAGGCTAAGAAAGGCAGAGACACACACTACTGTCTTCCCACAAAGATTCTCCAGCAGTATGAAGCATATACCAATTTCAATCTTTTAATTTTATAAAGCCCTGATACAAGATGATATGCAGAAGTCTGCTCTTACAGCTCAAATCTAGCCCAAGGAACATGCTCACAAGTGATGAGCTGGTAAGAAATGAAGGCCTGGGCCTCAAAACCATGAAAGAGAACACTTTTAAGACGAAGCTTATCACGTTGAGCAGTCAATAAGTACCATTAGGCACCTTTTATTATGTCCTACTTTCAGCTGGGCAAATATGCCTAAGAGGACACAGGCATTTAGCAAAGATAATGATGTATGACTGTCCCATGAGTTGGCTGCAAAAGTATTTTTCACCACTCTGTGTAAAATAGCTACTCCTAACAATGTTGATACACCCAAGATGCATACAGGTCCTCCAAAATATATATTCAATTCATGCTATCTTTAATCCAGAAGAAAAACTAAGTAAATTTCTACAATATAAGGAAAGACAAGAATTAAAATACAACTAAATCACTTACCAATTGCAAAAACATGAGGTGGCATTGTCCCAAGTGATTTTCCTTGATACGACTTTATTGTTTCTGAAGAATATATCTTAGGTATGTCAAAATATGGGTTCACCGCAATCAGAATGTTGGCGACATATGTCTATACAAGAAAAGCATAAACATAAAATTTTCCAATTACTATTTTCATTTAAAGCTACACAAGGCTTACAGGAGAAAGAAATAAAATACAGCAAATAACCAGGATTCCCAAATCAGCCCTAAATATTCCCTGATCTCTACAGGACCCATATTTCTCCAATTCTTAAATATTTGTATATTCTCACCTGTAGGCATCTCAGACTCAGCATATCCAAAGCCAAGATTATCTCTTCCCACCTACCTCTGACTCAAAGAAAATATTCTCCTCCCATGTGCTTTCCCAGATGCATGGCATCACCAAGTCACCACAGACAGAGATCTGAGTCTCTAGCCTCTGTCTCACTCAGGCTGCTTCTGTTGACTCTACTTATGAAATCTACTCCCCTAGTTCTATTCTGACAGCTGAGTTTTGGTCATCTATATTCCTCACCTACTTTATTCACCCTGCTACTGAAGAGTTTAATATTGCTCATGGGACCTTTTGGGCCCGTCCCCATCACTGAATGCCAAGGACTGATTTAGCTCTGAGGTGACCATTAAATCCTACATTTCTGCAAAACAACATATGCTCACCATTGCCTAAAACATTGACGGGTTAAATGTTTAATGAGCAACTTAAGCTTGCTTTTAAGTTTGGAAGTCAGCACACATACAATGCTCAACATGAGTCAGGTGATTGAGTGAATTTTGCTTCTAAATATATTTCTAATCAAGAATAGACATTTAAACCTAAATATACTTTTTATTTAGTTGATTTTTTTTAAAATCAAGGAGAAAAGTAAAGTCTTAATACTGTATATAATCGGAAGATGGCAAGTAAACTCTTTAGGAATAGACTAGATTAGTTCTATTTCCCAGCTGTCACTACTTAGACAGATGGCAAAGACTAAATGTAATTTAGTCAGAATTAAGTAAGTACAATTAGGCAAATTGATAGTGATATAAAAGATTAAGACCGTCATTTGATCTAGTAAGTGTCAAAGAAGCCATGTGTTTTCTTCGTTCAAAAATAATGAAGAGTCCCATCTTTATAACAGGAGAACTAAAGTGGGATAATTTATCTCCAGCCAACAAAGGAATCTATGACTAGATCTTATTAGAATAAAATCTCATACATGCCCAATGAATAATTATATTAATAATTAAAAAATACTAGTTAAGGATCTATTTGAATGATTTGGTACAAACCCTGAATTTACATTGAAAACATTGTCTTTCATTTTTTAATACTCTAGACTTTTAAAATAGGGTATTTAGGGTTTAACAAAATATTGTAACTATTTAGGCTCTTAGATCAGCATTTCTGTGTCCTTGATATTTCCTCAGTTACTGCCTTCTATTCTAATTTACATTTTTTACCTCATTTAAACTTTTAATTTCAATATACATTTCTTATAGGTTGCCTTACCTTCTCTGCAGACCAATGTGAAAGTGAAGTAAACATCTACAGACATACACCAAAAATAAGAAATCACAACCCAAAATAATTATAGTGTTTTTTAAAATACTCAAATCAGATATTTTTAAGTCTAAAAGATATTAGATGATGCTCTGAATTCATTATTTCATTCCAAAAAATATTTATTAAGTGCCTATTAGGTACCACGCATGTTGTTAGCTCTAGAGTTACAGCAGTAAATTAGAAAAAATCCTTGTGCTCGTGGAGCTCACACCCTATTCAACAAACTCAGATCAGGCATGATTTTCTGTTATAAAATTTCAAGACTGATAAAATCAAACAGTATCATGTAAAATAATTATCCCCACAAAAACTCGAACCATAGGTAAAATACTTACATAAATTCTGTCTTTACTATATCGAACTTTGATATTATGGAGAAGCGTGGCTTCATTTAAATACATTAGTGAACCTAAAACATAAAATGTGTAAATTATTAGAGAATTGAAGAAAAAAGTAAACTAAAACAATACTATCTTAATCTGAATTGCTTCGATCCAACCTAAAATTCACCTGTTAGATTAGACTTAATTCCATCTTTTTAAAACCCTGGTCTATGTAAACCCCAGAGGCTGATTTAAAATACACCTATGTTACATTATGTGTTACAGTGATATTTTAAATAGTGAATTTCCAACTAGGGGAATATAACTAGTGAGTACCAGTGAGTACACATTGATAAAGGTTGGTTAAGAAGTCAAGTACAATTCAAGTGGAAAAAAAGAACTACTACAGATAGCTCTGATTTTAAGACACTTCTGACATAACAAAGTGATGAAACTAATCCAGTCTGATGCTCATAATTTTACAGATAAAACACAAAAGATAAAATTTAGAATGGATAGGCATCATCAGATCATTCAGTCAGTCCCTCACAACTGACATGAGGAAATAAGAGTCTTGGAGAAATTATGTATGTCTTAACCCAGAATATGAAGCTAATTAATGGCAGAATCAAAATACACATCTTGTTTTTCTGATGTCTGTTCTATTGAGATGTCAAGAGTTGACTCCCAATCTATCCTCCAAACCTCCGATCTTCGGAGCTGCATTTCAACTGCATGCTACAGTAGACAAAACCACTCCTTGACTACCGTGTTTCTATTATTAGCACCACCATTTTCTAAGTCACCCAAATCGTAAACCTTAGTCAACACCAGAAACATCTTCTCTCTCCCTCCTTATTCTAAACCAATTTCCAAGTATTTATGCCATGTGAAAAAGCATAGTATAGTGCCAGGCTCATAGCAGGCACTCCAGCATTAGCATAATCTGAATCTCTGAACATCTCTCCTTTCTTTCCATTTCTCCTGCCCCAATGCCCCTTTAGGTCTTATTATCTCTTTTGTGGTCATAGTAGCCTCTTATTTATCTATTGCCTCAGTCTCTCTCCTCTCTAATCAGACTGCTCGGTACATGAATAAACTAAAGCCCTAAGTAAATCTCTCTCCTCCTCATGAAAACATCAGTGAGTCTCTATCAACTGTCAATGTCCATACTTAAGCCTAATCAAGGCTCTTACTAAACCTGCATTCATAATCTTTTCACATAATTTTCCACAACTCAGTTTAATATGGTCTAACTTGTAGGTAGACTAAACTATTTATCAAACCCAGATATCATTTGTGCATTGGCTTCCACCTAGAACATCCTCTACACCTCTAGGTGTCAAAAATCTACCTGTCCTTTAAGATCAGTTCAAAGATTATCTCACAAACGATACTTCTCCATTCTCACCAACTCCACTCAAACTACTCTTCTTTGTACTTACTTTATGGTGCTTACCACATACTGCCAGTATTATGATGATGATTTTACACATCTGGTTTTGGCTGCTAAACCAGATCCATGAGGACAGGACGCTGCCTGCTTCATTTGTTTGTATGATCCCTCACTGAAGTTACACATATGCCTACACTGCATGTGTGCCTAACACACAATTCAACACCTAACCAATGCTGTCAAACAAGAGCCACTTGTTACACCTACCTCAACAAAGACTGCCCATGCTTTCTGCACTCATATAATGCAACTAGTTCACTTTCAAGGACACATGCCTAACTGCTTTCTAATGCTACTTAGGGTGGAACAAGAGAGAGTAAGAAGTGAGTAAAGGCTCCTAACAGTTAGTTGAATGGCAGCTTTCCTTTGAATTGAGGAAGAATCTGGAGAGGGTTAGGCAGTAGAGGCAATATCTGGTTTGGGTATTTGTTCACCCACCTTTCAACATCTCTGCTCTTCGTCTACCCTCGTCTCCCAGGAACCTGGTTCACATGCTGCTCTTTCTTTAACCAAAGCACTCTACTGAACCACTCCTCTCTCTCTCTCTCACCTGCCTCTGAAATACCTGGTTGTATGGTATTGTCTCTGCTTTCTCTAAGTAAGAATTCCTAATCCTACAGTACACCTGGGAAAGCTAATCGTAAAAACCTATACTGACATGTGAATGACTGCTTGGTCTCCTTTCTTTACCTCCTTCCACACTCACCACCTGCTTTCTCAGGAATGCCTATCTGGTAAAATATCTGCCAATGTCAATAAAAATTTGGACAGGAGGGTCATTCCCTTAAATCAGGCTACTCAGGCTATTCCGTTTTCATGAGGATATGGAAAAGGAAAGATAGAGAGGAAAATATCTGCAACCCTTGGTTTGCCAGAATGAAAATAAGTCTCAACTGCCTACATCTCCCTAAAGGTGTAACCTAGGGATGTTCACAAAGGTCTCAGAAATAGCTTCCTGCTCCACTTAATAATTCCTTCCTATCATCCTCTCCTAGTAGCCAGTCTGAGGATTATTTGGTTTGGCTATTTACATGCACTCTTCATGTGTTTACCTTTTATGCCTAATTATTCATAGATTTAACTATACTCAAAAGAATGTTAAAATTTTAAAAACAATTTTTAAAGTAAGATACAATGAAAGAATAAACACAATTTGTTTCTTCATAAACATTTTGGTATAATAATAAATATATAACATACATTAATAAAAGTTCCTAATGAAGACTAGATAAGACTTCATTATTAAATTTAGGGATCTAACTAGAGAGTTATCTGAGCATTTAAGATCTTGCTTAATTATTACAGCTCCTGTTCACTGAAAGAAAAAAGAAACCCACAAACAACTTCAATACAGAAGTCAATCAATTCTAAATTTATATTGTTGTACAAGTCATTTCATTACTGAAAAAGAGACTGAACAAGGCAACTTTTAGGATTCTAATTTTATACTCTTTATTTTATTATTCTCAACATCTAACAGGTGATAGTTCATGAAAAATATTATATACCATATAAGTAATTGTAGCTTAAAATTAGCATTAAAAACTGCTATTATTTTCCTTTTAATTAGTGACTTTACATCCCTGAATCATTTTCCTATTCTGATACTAATGCCAAACAGTCAAGTGAAAAAGCAAAATTAACATACTTAGCTCTACTTATAAAACCCTTCACATAGAAAACTTACAGCTAAAAGTAGGTGATGAATTTTGCCATATTGTTAGGGCACTATCAAAAGATAACACATGCCTCTGTTTCAACAGAACCTTTATCACATACTTCAGAACACTTAGACATTAATCATTTAATCATCACATTATTATGATAATATAGAGAAGAGAAAAGGATCTTGGAAATATGCATGTGAGACCCTAGGAAACAATGCCATGTGTCGTTTGGCAGAGGACAGTGGTATAGTGGCAAGCCTCAGACAAAAGAACTAAGTGATGGGACTACTTCACCTGGAAAACCTACATTCTAAACTCAACATCCAAAGCTGCATTAATGACGTGGTTTCAGACAAGGGACTCCAAGTAGGGGTAGGTTACTGTATGATGAGGATAGTTAACATCCATACGTTAACCTTGCTGCCATCTGGCATTACCAAAGAAAACACAAAAAGAGGCGGCAAATCCATACTGAGGCTGGAAAAATTAAAAGGTTAGGAAAATATACCAAGATGAGGTAAACAGAGGGAGACTTTTAAAATATTAATTTAAGAAATGGATTAAAAATAATTCAAAACTATTTATTATGTTTAGCTACATACACCTTAATACATGAAAAGGATTAATTTCTAGGTCTGCATACTCTAGCAAGTTTTAACAGAAAAGAATTTTCTCCTATTTTAGATTTGGTATAGTCTCATTCCTCTTTTCATTTTGTTCTGATTGCCGTTCAAAAATATATTAACTAAGCTGGGCACAGCGGCATGCACCTGTAATCCCAGATACTTGGGAAGTTGAGGAGGAAGGATCACTTGAACCCAGGAGTTCGAGACCAGCCTGGAGAACGTTAGTGAGACCTCATCTTTAAAATAAATAAATAAATAAATAAATAAAAATAAAAATCTCATCAGACAAACTCTCCAACAATTTTGGAAAGGAAAAGAGCTACACATTTTTTTTCTTAATCTCTTGCACCTAATAACAACAGCTACCATTTGTTGAGAGTCTATTAAAATAAAAGTCAGGCACCGTACCAAGCATTTTAAATATATCATCTCTAAGCATGCAACATACACATCATTACCCCCATTTTACAGATCAGAATCTCAGAAGGGAGATGAACTGCCTGTGGGCACCTTCTTAACAGCATCATCAGAATTCAGGTTGCGCCTCTCCCATAATCCCCACTGTTCCATGCTGCCCCATTTACATATAGGGCTCTTTCAGGCTTAATCAAATGCAAACTCCAGAGAAGATCAGTAAGAACAAATCTATTCTTTTCTCTTTTTTCTTTAAATGGAGAGTTTTTGTGTCAGAAACGTTTAATGAATTCCATGACAACTGTACATGATTCTTAAATACTGCCCCCCACCAAATTGAAATGAGATTACTGCTTAATCTTGAAAATGTGAGAATAAACATGGCCTGTTCAGTGGATAAAGGTTTTTGTCACCAAACATGCTATTTGTAAGTTCAGTTAATATTGTATTTTAATATAATGTTCTGAAATAAATTTTTCAATTAGTATTTATTAAACAGTGTTTTTTTTGTTGTTGTTGTTTTTGAGACAGAGTCTCACCCTGGTGCCCGGCGCTAGAGTGCAGTGGCGTCATCATAGGTCACTGTAACCTCAAACTCCTGGGCTCAAGTGATCCTCCTGCCTCAGCCTCCCGAGTAGCTGGGACTACAGGCACACCACCATGCCTGACTAATTTTTCTATTTTTTGTAGAGATGGGGTCTTGCTCTTGCACAGGCTGGTTTCAAACTCCTGACCTCAAGCAATCCTCCAGCCTTGACCTCCCAAAGTGCTAGGATTACAGTTGTGAGCCACCACACCTGGCCATTAAACAGTATCTTAAAAAAATGTTTGTTTGCTTCAAACAATGATATTAAATGACTCTTACTGACTTAACTTCCAAATTACTAAATCACATACACTACTATAAAAATCACCTGGCTCTAGATAAGGCTCAAAATAACTTTCAAAACTGTTAACAAGATACCTTTAGTTCAAGCCTCACAGTAAATTATTACCATTCCCCACATTTGCACAACTGAAATAACACTAAACAGACATTCAAAAGAGTCTTTCACCAAAGTACAAATGTGAGACAATAATAAATTCAGGACTTTTGAGCTCCTCCATTTATATGAATTCTCATGTCAAAAGGCTACATTTTTTTCAGAACCAATATGGTGTAGTAGTAATATAAACACTAATTTATTTTTGGAAGGACAGTTGCTTTTCTGTGCTGAGAACTAATTTTTAACTTGATACTTACAATTATCTTCCACATCTTTTTTACTGTCCTCTTCTGCAGGGAACACTTGGTTTATGAGAGCCAAAAATGTCTAACAAACAAAACAAAAGCTCATTAAACTTGAGGCTTATAAATAGTAAGAAAAATAAAGGAGCTTAATTGGTTGCATACATTGTAATAATGGCAAGAATATGCTCTTTATTAAAATATAATACAGATCCTACTATTTAACAAGTCATTAACCCAAAACCAGGATAATAACTTTGCTCAAAAATATTATCGACTATTATCGTAGACATGAAATCAATAATGGAAATCAGTAAATAAGCATGCTAGGCTCTAACCCCTAGAACAGGACAAAACAAGTAGTATATTAACATTAAAATTCTACATAGATATGCTATTTAACAACTTAATAAAAATTTTAATATTTGTACATACAGCAATTTTATTGTTTTAAAAAAGGAAAAGTAACATTCAACAGAACAGACTATTATTTAATAAATGCTATTGTTTGACTAAAACATACTTGACACAAATTCCTACACAAAAATGTGTCAGAAATATAAATAGTATCCAAAAATATCTGGTTCATAAAATTACAGGTATCCATGAATAAACTTCCATTTATTTTACCACTTAAATGCTATGGTAGACGCTGCAGAATTAAGATAGCATCTTGTAAGAGAGAACAAATGATCTCAAATTACATCTAAAGAGAATTAAATTTTAATCCATGTCATTCTCATAGTTATTTATAAATTTATGCAGTACTTCTGAAACAATTACAATTACTCTTGTGGTTGAAGTTTCCAACCGCATCAAATAAACCTTTAAGGAAAAATGGATCAATTGTTTTAAAATAATATTTTTAATTCTCTCTATATACATGTATATATATGCAAGAGTTTAAGACAAGGCTACCACTGTAGTTCACAGAGTAAAACAGGCTGCTGGGACTACCTCAATTCAAAGTCAGACCCAACTTAGAAAACTATTATGCTCTAAACACTCTGGTAGTTAATTATTTGGAACCCATGTGCACATGTTCTTACTGTTATAAATATGGAAAACTTTGTAGGTTAGACCACAAAAGCAAAATTAATCCATAATGTGCATTAAGTATATTAATGGTAATATAAAAGAATCCACGACATATAACAATGATTCTATAGGAAAATGCATTCAGAAATAACTGCTAATGTCATAGACCTATATGCCTACTTTTCACAGCCATGGCAAGGAGAGCAAGGACACCACAGACTCCAGGGGTTGGTTCCAGCCTGGTAGGAGCCATCCAAATAAAAAAGGCTCCAGGAAGTTAGAAGATGGGGGGTACAAGGGAGGGCAATGATAAAGAATTGCTGGAATGAGCAGATTAAGAGCAGCATGAAGGGCCAGTAATAAGTCCTGAAAGATGGCTTCTCACTCTCCTTCCTCCCCCAAATTACCACCAGCCCCATCTTCCTCTTCCCTTCAAGAGAAAATTTGTTTTATTAAGACAATTGTTTCCTCTTAGAAGGAGGGGGCTTTTTTCTCCTATCAAAAGAAGTTACATAACAAAGCATACATTGATCACCCCACATTAAACACCTACCACACATCAAATAAAGCTCCAGTGGCAGAACAGACAAATAAAATAGCCCCTGAAATTGAGAAGACAACACAGTCTAGTAAGGAGTAGGAGAGAAATGTAAACAATCATCTCCAATAAAGATTACAGGAAAGCTAAGAATTTATACCACTCTTCAAGGGAAAAAGTAATCAACCGTCAAATCTATTGCATGGGAGGAAGGAAAGAGTATCAGAGGGAAAACTTCAAAAAGAAGGTGACCTCAATCAGAGTCTTAAAAGAAAAATAAGTATTTGCTAAGCAAAAGGCTATAGAGTGTGGCATTCCAGACAAAAGAAGTACTGTGAGCAATGACACAAAGCACCCAACATCACCAGGGTCATGGTGAGAACCTGATAAACACTTGTGGAAGAGAAGGAGAAATGGGCACACAAAAGTAAGTATATGGTGAGAATACGAGGGGGAGACTGTTGGTTGACAAAATGTAAGACCAGCAAAGTGGACAGGGAAAAGAAAATTTAGACCCTTACATGCCATATATTCAGGGCTTCAGCCTATAGATCAGTCTGCTGCAAATATGGAACATGAAATCAATTTAGAGGGTCAAGATAACATTTCTAACAAAATAAAAGATATTAGAAAATATCAGAATGTATAGCATGTGCTAAGGATGCTGCATTTGACCAACTGTTTCGTTTGTAAGTACACACTCACACAAAATACACACACACCCCCCTCATACTTACTGACATATAAATTTGGTTTCTTTTTTTTTATAATTTGCCATCTTTACCATTTTTAAGTGTACAGATCAGTGGTAATACATACATTTATATTCTTTTCCCCCCTTCCTTCCCTCCTCCCTGATTTCTTATACATTCACACACACACACCCCCCCACACCTAATGCAGTGTAAAATCTATTTCTTACTATGGATCACAAACAAAAAACTGAAAAGCCATTGTTATTATCAAAGGTGTATTCCTTCCTCCCTCCCTGATGCTTCCACTGTTACCAGCACACAGGTGCATTTGACTGGCCCATCACTTTATGCACTTAATTCCTTAATAACATTTAAAGGCTAATGATCTCTGACCATGAATTATCCAGCCAAGAGATTGCTTCTCTTATGGATCTTTTCAACAATCTGGTTATTATGACACTGTTTATTAAGACCCTGATCAGAAAGTAGGGGGAAAAAATTAAGATTAAAAGTAATCCCTGAGAATTTGTTAATCCTCAAAAAAGATTTCTGTGAAAAGAAACTTACACTTTAGTTTTACATAATTATCTATAGATCCATAAAATTTATGTGGCTCCATAATTTAAACTGTTTTATTGGTTCAATATATGCATCTGATTAATATTAATAAGGCACAGTTTAAAGCACATTAAGATATTTGAAATATAAAAAAACATATCCCCATAAATCAAGTTTCTTCTATACTTGAACTGAATTATTTTGTCATCTGTGGCTATAACAGAATATACATAACAGAATATACTTAGGGAATATACCCTTCATTTCGTTTTGGCCTTTTGATTTACTATGCTCATAAAATACGTTAAATAAAAATCAAAAGACTTCAAATATATAAAGTAATTGGGCTTATTTTTTAAATTCATTCTTTTTTTAACATGTACTGCATTGTAGGTACAAATAGATACCTGTTAATAAGAGGAAAAACCAGAAATACTTTGTCTTTCCTTTCCTAAGGGTATCTTTAATTGGCCTCCTCTAACATGGCACATTATATATTATGCATTTCAGTTCCTGGGTTGTTTACAGTAACAGAATAGTTTTCTCTGTGAAAAGACCTCATGAGAGATCCACCTTGTTTTTCTAAGGTTCCCAGAAGGATGGCAGTCATATGGCATTAGTTAACCATGTATTGGTAGAATATAAATTATTCATGAACATTTGCAGTCTAAAGTAAACAGAAATGACTTCCACAAATTTAATTTAGTCAGAAGAACTGTTTAACAGGAATACTTATTAAACTGAAAATTGTGACTTGGTCTCCCACAAAAACAGATCCCATGAAGACTGAAAGATATTTACAACGGATGCCTTCTTTGTAAGCAAGTCATGACTTCTGGTCACTTTTCTCCCAAACTTCCATTTTGTAATACTATCTAGTTATGTCTAAGCATAAAAGGAAATAGATATCATGTGTACAGAATTAAAGCATATTTTTAAGTTTTAAAAACTATCATTACCATAAAAATAATAGTAGACGGATAGGTTTAAGTACCTTTACTTAATAGAAATACATTTACCCAAATCCCATGCCAATAAGTGTAAGTAAATAAAAAGCTTTTTAAAAAGACTTTATCTAGAAGCTAAAGCAAAAAGCAAATTTTGGTAATATAGCCCCATTCACTTTTTATATTTTTACTTCGTAACATGTTGAGCACATCATAGACACAACTAATGACTTCAGTAATATGGCTCACTAAGAACTGGACGATCAAAGGGATGTGGAAAAAAAAAAGGAATGAAAGGCTCACTAAATTTCTGTCTGATTTTATCACAGGACACCATATTTTCCCTAGGGTATGTACTTCTGATTTAATCAAAGAAGTCAGCAGAAAACTAAGAATCACTTACCAGAAATTTTTTTCCCTTATACAGTGCCAGGAATATCTACTTCTTCATTAAGAAGGCAGACACCTATCTCTTTTGAAAAAAATACTGTTTTTGAAAGAAATCACATTTTGATATCTTTCTGAGAAACTCACCTTGCCTTTCTGGTTCAAGGGTTCAATTGTTAAGCTGTCAGGGCCAATATCCACAATGTTGCCCATCTGAAATCCATCTGTAGGGTGTGGCGCCCAAACTGGCTTTCCATCCTCCATTTTTGAAGGGGGCTATTCACTACCTCCTATTTCAAAGAAACAAATAAAGTAATGTGAATAACTTTAGAAATATAAAACAAATTATATCTTTTTTGAAAGTTCACATGTAAATCACAACTCGCAGAAACACATGTACTCCTGCCACAAATAATCTTCCCCACCTCCTCCCTCCTGTCTGCTTCTCCCCTCCCCCCATATCACCTTTCGATAAGGTCAAGTAGAAGCTGCTCTACCCTCAGGTAACACCTACTCTGCTGCTGCCTTCCTGCTGTTGTGACTGCAGTAGCGTGGTGCACACTGACTAGTACGGAAATAAAAGCCATCATAGTTTTCATCTGTTGTCCCAGTGTAATTTATAATAGCACTCCTTTCACCACCTAAAGTATTCTGGTTTACACAATAAATTAAGCAGTCATAGGAATAGATGGTATTGTGTGGAAATAGCTAAGAGTTGAAAAATAAGATAAAAAGAGAGATTACTTCCCCTGGGAAACTTTCCCTCACACTCTGAGAATGCAGGGATGTGCTCCCTCAATCATTATCACAGAACTACCCAACATACTGTTCTTGTTGTTGTTATTTTCCACTGAGGCAAGACTTACATACAGTGAAATGTACAATTCTAAGTATATAGGTTGATGGATTTGGACAAATGAATATAACCACATAACAAACATCCCCAATCAATATACAGAATACTTCCATCGTCCCAGAAAGTTGTTTCATGCCTCCTTTTGATCGATCCCCATAACCATGGCCATCCCCACTGTTCTGTTCGTTTCCACCTGTCCTTGGACTTCCTATAAATGAGATCATACAGTATGTATTCTTTTGTGTCTGGCTTCTTTCATTCAACATAATGTCGTTGGTATTCAACATATCCAACCCTGCTGTTGTGTATATTAGTCCACTGAATGACTATACCACAATTGTTTACCTGTTGATGGACATTCAAATTGTTTCCAGTTTTTGCCTATTGTGAATTCTAATCTAATTTATTAATTGTTCTTCTTTCATGTTGGTATTCTGAGATTTTTGTCTATTGAGAGTAGCCCAGAAAATCCATGACATGCAAAATACTTCATTTCAATGACCTTGGATGCCATAAGACTAATGTGTAATAGTGAATTAGCTAGTGAGTGATCCCAGATGTTCTAGTTTCAGCATCTCAATGGGAACTTATTTTTTCACTACTTATCTATTTTTAAAGAAGAGCTGATTCATGTGCTTTAATGCTCCTCTTGTGCGTTATTCTCAAATCTGGGATATGTAGGTGGATGCTCTCAGGTATAATCTCCCATGACAGTTAGGAAGTTTGGCACAGAGTTGTCAAAAAGCTGCTAACTATTGGCACGTTTGCAATTTGCTTGTTGGTTAACGTCTTCCACGCAGTGGCTGCAGGGTAGGTTACCCAGCAAATGTTATTAGGTTTACATATAATTCTAAGTTAACAAACTAGATGAAGATTCTCCATAGAAGTGAATCAATAACACTGCTCTAGACTTACTTTACCACATATACATCTATACTCTTCCCCTAGATAATCATATGGCTTTAAATACCATAACCCATGGCTTTAAATATCATTTATATGTGAGTGACACCCAAATTTATTTCTCCAGCCCTGACTCACATTTAGTTCCCAGATGTTTACTTGCTTACTTGGCACCTCCTCATGGATATATCTAACAGATATAATGTTATTATTATATTATTATTATTCTGGTCCACCACCCCAGCCTGTTCCTCCCCATATGAGTAAAGGCACCAAGAACACTCAGTTCAAATCAAACCTGGAGTCATCCTCAACTCCTCTAGCTCCTTTCAAATTCATATTACCTGCAGAATCTTGTTGGCTTTACCTCCAACAGGCATCTCAAATCCACCTACTTCTCTGCATCTCCTCTGCCATCCTAGTCCAAACCAACATCACCTTTTACCAGGACTTCCGTAATTAACTTAGCTGCCTGTTTCTATTCTTGCCAATCCATACAGATCCCTCGTAATCCCACTAAAAGGTAAATCTGATCATGTCATTTCTGTTCCATCTGGGCATGGAATATTCCTCTGTGTCCCTAAGGCCCAGAACACAGCAGGCAACCCAATATTCACCAGAGAAGGAACAAACTGTTCACACAATTTGGGAAGAGTAAAAGGAGAGGGTAGACTAGAAACAGTTGAAAGGTCTTAAAACCTAGGCTTGAAACTCAGGTCTAGGACTTTCTGGCTAGCTCTTAAAGCACATTACTTAACCGCTCTGATTTTTATCTTTATCCTTATCCATTTGGTGGGATAATATCACTTACCTTACAGAATTGCTGTGAGGATTAAGTGACAAAAAACTGAGATCACCATTCTAATGGCACCCGACAGATACTAGTCACACCTGTCCCATTTCCCTCCCCCCATATCCTTTATTTGAAGCCACCAGTCAATTTCAAGACAATGGTCTTGTAGTAGTTTTAAATATAAAGGGAAATTACAGAATACTCATGAGGGATCTTTTAGGAATAATTATCTGAAAAAAAATCTGGAAGAAAAAACACAGCAAAGCAAAACACCCAGTTTAAACTGTTTATTGCAGCTTCCCAGTTAACAAATTTAAAAGCACATATCTAATGTTGCCCCTTCATCAAAGCCCTAAATCTACAGTAAAGGGATTCTTTAAAAAGACATCAGCCCACAAGGATGGAGAGAACCAAAGAAGAGACTACTAATAGCAACATTTTATAAGTTGGGAAAGCAAATGGTTGAGAAGCAACTGACTTAGCAAACCCAAGAGCTAAATCTCAAGTCAAGAATTCGGAAAGATGAAAACCAACCCAAATTATACTATACAATCCTCAAAGACACAAGAACTACAGTACAAGGTAGTTCTAGAACCAGGGTGAAAAAATGGAATCTAAAATAAGGACGACTAGGTGATAACTGTTTGAGAAAGAGACTTCCTTACACCAACCACACACATACTCCACATTGCTGGGCAAATACCCTACCCCTCACGTGCCCACCAAGAGAAATCTAGAGGTTATTCCTTGGAGAAGATACAGAGAGGTCTCTAGAATGAGAAACACCAGGAACAATTAAGGGTATGCACACAAAAATTGCTGCGTACTAACAGACTCTCTCCTTGAACCAAACTTTAATTAGGATCCTCTGAGCCCTCTACTTGACAAGGCCTTGACCTCAGCCCTCCATTTCTGTCCTGTCCTTGCCAAGCCTGCATAGC
This sequence comes from Daubentonia madagascariensis, assembly GCA_023783475.1. Classification (NCBI taxonomy): domain Eukaryota; kingdom Metazoa; phylum Chordata; class Mammalia; order Primates; family Daubentoniidae; genus Daubentonia; species Daubentonia madagascariensis. The sequence goes on along the minus strand of JAKFHU010002080.1, from coordinate 24,781,421 downwards.
CCAGTTTTAGCAAGAATTCTCCTAAGTGAATTTAGAGAATTCCCTACCCTTGATATCTGATCAAATTCCAATTCCCCACCTCATAAGTCCTTGACCTGCCTTCAGCAAGAATCCTGTTAAGTCAGTTTAGCAAGAATCTCCATGCCCTTGATGTCTCCTCTTGGTAATTTTCCATCCATCCACTGACCCCCTCACTCTGCTCCTTCCCTATAAATCCTCAGCTGTCTTTGCTGTATTCAGAGTCGAGCCCCATCTTTCCCCTACTGCAATACCCCTTGCCAGTGGTCCCCAACCTTTTTGGCACCAGGGACCAGTTTCACGAAAGATAAATTTTCCACGGATGGAGTGCGGGGGGGAGCTCAGGCAGTGATGTCAGCAATGGGGAGGGGAGTGGTTGTAAATGCAGATGAAGCTTCCCTTGCTGGCTGCTCACCTCACCCTCACCCCCACCGTGTTACTAAGTTTCATGGAAGACAATTTTTCCAGGGATTTGAGGTGAGGGGAGAATGCAGGCAGAGCTCTGCGGTCCAGTCCCTAACAGACCACCGACCAGGGTTTGGGGACTACAGCCCCTTGCTATGAACTGAGTGTATGAGTCTGATAGGGACTGAATTTTGTTCCCCCCAAATTCATATGTTTAAGCCCTAACCCCCAGTGTGACTACACTTGGATATAGGGCTTTTAGGTGGTAATTAAGGTTAAATGAGGTCATAAGGGTAGGGTTCTAATCAGATTGGATCGGTGGCTTTATAAGAAGAGGAAGAGAGAGAAAGGTCTCTCTTTCTCCAAGCACATGCACCAAGGAAAAGCTATGTGAGCACACAGCAAAAAGGCAGCCATCTGCAAGTAAGGAAAAGAGCTCTCAACAGAACCCAACCATGCTGACACACTGATCTCAGATTTCCAGACTCCTGAACTGTGAGGAAATAAATTTCTATTGTTTCATATTATTTCAAAATGTTTGCAGTATTTTGTTATGGCAGCTTGAGCAGACTAATACACTTCTGGTAGACTAATATACCTCGACCGCAATAGTTCTGAATAAAGTATTCCTTACTGTTTTAACAAGTGTCAGAATAATTTTTCTTTAACAACACAATAGTAGAAAGGAAATATTCACTAGAAGATATAGAAGATAAAGTTGAGGCAATCTTTCAGAGAGCCAAGAAAAAAAGAAAAAGTTAGAAACTAGGGGAAGAAAGAAAGTGAGAAGAAAAAAAGATATGAAAATAACATTAGGAAAAAGGACTCAGCATCAAAATACCAAGAGAAACCCCTCCAAACCCCGAAAATTGAGGGAGGAAGATTTCAAATATCAAAAAAAAAAAAAAAAAAAAAAATCACCAGAATAAAAATATTTTACCATCAGCCAAAAATGACTGAGTCCTCAGCAATGCAACTGAAAAACAAACACACAAAAAGACACCACTGTCAAATTTCAGAAAACCAGAAATAGAGAAAAGATACTACACATTTTCAGAGAGATGAGAGAAAAAAGAAGGAAAAAAAGAACAGGTCATATCCAAAGGATCATGAATCACAATGGCTTCAGTGACACTCAAAGCAGTAAGTCAATAAAGCAATGCTTTTATCATAGAAGTAATCTGCAGAAGCACTAGGTAATCTACAGAAGGCAATCTGTAGCCTTTCAGAGGTACTATGCTAACTTTTCATTTATTCTTTGTTGAAAAGTGAAAAACATATCACCAAGAGGCTCCCTGGGGAGCAAATTTATTGGAGGTGAGAGTGACAAATACATATACACCCATATTCTCTTTCCCTTTAAAAAGTATAAATGTGATATATAATACCACCTTATATTTTATTAGGTAGGGTATTAGAAATTGAGCACTGGATACAAGTAATTTGAGCTTGGGCTGAAATATCTAGAATAAGATACCAAAGAGGAAGAGAGAAGCACTAAACAGGACAAGCAGAACTCTTCCAAGATTATACTGCAGTCATTCATTCTGTTAACTATTATTTATTTAGCTATCTACTATGTACCACATATTGCCAGGTGCTGGGGATATAATGGTGAGCAAAAGGAGGCATGGTGTCTGACCTCAGGGGGCTTTCTAGCTAATAGGAAAACAATCACTAGGAATAGAAAAGTAAACAAAATTGGCAAAATCCCTGCCCTTGGAGATCTTAAATTCTGGTGGGGGGGGGCAGGGGAGTATGAAGGGGTGAGGTAGATGTATCAAATTTGCCTTTTAAAAAGATTACTCTTTCATCTGGGCAGGCACTGGCCTTGCTGATCAAAACAATGTTATGTGCACCTTTGGCACACAAACTTTAAACTGGCAACTCCTCTTACCTGTATCAGTGTATCCTGAAGGCTATTAGCTTCCCTGGTGTCCGGTACTGTGAGAAAACTGGGCGCCAGGTAACAGTTAGCTGTGGCTAGTGCATTTTGTGTGTACCTAGCACAAATCTTTCATTGAGCATTTCAGTTCCATAAGAACTTATTTATAATTCTAAACCAAAATTCTTAAAAAACATTTCAACACATTCCCTTTAGTCACTAAATTACCACTAAAAGGCCTTCCTAGAAAATATATCCTAGTTAATCTTCTTCAGCTAGTTGTACAAAGTATAGGAATTATTTTACTGCTATAATATTGTATTATAGATTAATTGAACATTAGTATTGAAATTTATTGTGAACATCTTGGCTTTATCAGCAATAAACATTCATTAACAATGGGGAGAGAATAACCACCATAAGTCCAAACTCAGGACAAAAAAATAAGAAAACATCTCAAGATTATCAAGATCCAAAAATTAACTACCTCAATGTAATAAAGATGTAATTTTGATATTTACTTGTTAATTTTTTCAATAAATATATATTCAGCACCTACTATGTGCCAGGCACTGCTTTAAGCTAAGATACCTATGAGAAAATACAGAGATTAATTGTTTTTCAGTATAAGACATGAAAAAAGAGAAATGTCTATGCCTGCTACGACACCTTTTCTGAAGGTCCAGTTGATGTGAAGCCCTGGTCCTGATGATTGGCCATTTTTACAAAGTGACTTCCAAATATAACCTAAGAAACTCCAATGCAGCAATTGATTTTTAAAGCTAAGATCATTATCACTTAGTTCTTAAAAACAGCAAACACCAAGGCTTCAACTTAACTGGTATAGCTAAGATTAATTTGCTAACAAAAAAAGAGGGTAAAAAATAAAAGCAAATATTTAATTAATAAGTTTATCATATGGTTATTAAATATTTTTAAATATCTTAAAAGAAGATTTGAAAACTGGTACTATTGGTAAAATTACTAAAAATACCATATAATCTGAATTGTGAGAATTGGTTAAATGATTTTCTTATAGATTTTCAGAGAAGAAATCATGAAATCATAAACTATATTTCAGACATAAACTTCTGCATAAATTACTATCACAAAACAGATCTGGATTTAGACATAATTCAAATACTACGTGTAGACAATCTTTACAGATAACCTGGCCAAAAAGTAAGACTATTCTAGAAAAATCCCTGAATCCTTCAGAGACTAAACATCCCAGCTTACTTCAGAAGCTCAAAATTTCACAAATGTTAAAATACCAGAATATAATAGCAAGATATTAATTTATCCCAGGTGATTAAAATTTTCCATATGCTGCAAATGATCTTATTTCTTATCCAATGATTACATCCTGAACTTACTTAGTTCTATAATTTGTGCTAGATTTGAAAGTTACTTCTTAAAAGTTTGTTGGTCTTTTCAAAAAAAGGAGTTAGTAAAAGACTTAAGACTTTAATTCATTTTTTCCACCAAGGGATAATGTTGGTCTCCCAAAAAGTGGTTAATGAAAGGAATGACCAAATTTCCAGGAACCAAGGTATTTTTCAGACCAAAGAAGGGCCTTTTCGGGGGGGGGGTCCTGCATAAATTGGTCCCACTCTGTTCAAATTAAAATTCTGCAGTTTAGATCACAAGCCTTGGATCAATGTTACTCAGGGTTTTCAAAGACTAAAAGGTCTGTATGTAAGCAAAACCATGATCTAGATGGTACTCTGTCATTAATCAAGGTGATAAGAAGTCTGAACAATCCTTAGTCTTTTAAACACATCTCTGGCATTAACTCTTCCCAAATGTCCCCAAATAGAAGTTGAAAATTTTCACCTACAAGTAGCAAGGTCATTTTAAGAAGTCATCCCAAGTCCAATCCAACCCAGGCAACATATTTCACCTGAGATAGGAACTAGTTAAACGGAAAAAAAAAAAAAAATCCCAAAACAAAGCCTCAAATACTAATGATCAGGAGGAATAAACTCCGAGACATGTACAAATTAAAAAGGAAGAGTAGAGGTTGCTGTTCAACTGCAACTTCTATCATTCTTTCATAAATGAGCCAATAAAGTCCAGGATATTCAATAAAGTTCTCATGTAATTCATAAGATTAAGTTTTTTAAAACTCTACTTAACTTGGGCTGTGTGCATATGTGTGCATGCACATGTGCATATCACACAAAAACAGGAATTAAAGACAAACTGAATTGTCTTCTCACAGCTAGTACAGAGTTCAATTCAGCTACTCAAAGGACACAAAATCATGTTTCACCAACCATTCACTATGCACTAGACATTTCACTAAGTACTTTTCATGTAATTTCAATTTTTACAACTCTGGGAGGGAGCTACCATCCCCATTTTTGAAACAGAGGTTCAACATGTAGGCAACTTGCCCAAATGGAGACAATTAAGAAACAAGGGCAGAGGCAGATTTGAATCCTATATGATCCCAAGTCCAAATTCGTAATCACTGCTCTACACAGCTTTGCCTAATTGAGCTTCCTGTCTGTACCAGTGGTTTATATTTGTCACTAGATCTGGAAAAAGACTGTTATATAATGCTATGTTGCCCTAACCTATTTTTTAATGGCATAAGAAATAAATACAGTTTAAAAGATATGTAAAGGCCCTCTCATTACTTCTTTTGTAAACATTAACATGTTTCTTATTTCTTACTTGTAAAGTCTTAATTTGTATTTGGATTCAAATATTTTAATGAGTAGATTACAAGGAAGTGCAAACTAGAACTTCTTACCTTGAGGGGCCTGTGCTAAAAGGTCCTTTTACAGGAAGCTAATTTTGTCTTCCAGTTAATACCGCATTTAAATAACGAGCTGAGAATCAGGGAGATAATCAAAAGGATTAGAGTTTTTCATTGCAATTTTTCATTACTTGAATCACTTATAAAATACCTTTATATTATCATTTCTTTCTTAAATGACATATCAATATAGATATGCAATAAGTATATTCGGATATTCTGCAAATAAGAAACTTAAACTATCTTTTCAATTTGTTTTCAAGGGCCACTTTATGTCCAACCACACTCCACAACACGAAAACAATATCTACTAAACTATCTCTAAAAATGCAAATGCAAATTTTCTCATTTTTAAAAATAATTAACCACACCTCAAGCTCTCACCGCCACATCTACTTATCAATCTGTATCTGTGCCCATATGTTCTTTTTCTGTTCTGTTACTAAGGCCAAAGTATTCTTACTCATATCTAAAACCATCCCTTCACTCACCCACCAGGACCCTATCCCTTCCTAGCCATGCAAGGACAGTACGTCAGCATCACTCTCCTTCTGCATCATCAATTTTCCCCTCTTGCAATTCCGTTAGCTGTCTATACTCAGTGTCCCTATTTTCTCACTCACATCCTCTCTTGAACCCATTCCTATCAGGGTTACATCCCCACTCCTCAAGATCACCAATGACCTCTACGTTGCTAAATCACATGCTCAACTTTCCTTGTTTTTTTCCTTTCATTTTTAAAATTTTTATAGATTTAGGGGATACAAGTGCAGTTTTGACACATGGATATAGTACACAGTGCTAAAGTCTGGGCTTTTAGCGTACCCATCACCTGAATCTTGTACATTGTACCCATTAAGTAATTTTTCATCCCATATCCCCCTCCCACACTCTCACCCTTCTGAGTCTCCAGTGTCTATTATTCCACTATGTGCGTGTGTACACATTATTTAGCTCCCACTTGTAAGTGACAACATGCAGTATTTCACTTTCTGAGTTATTCAATTAACATAATGGCCTCCAGTTCCACCCACGTTGCTACAAAAGGCACGATTTCATTCTTTCTTATGGTGGAGTAGTATTCCATGGTGTACATATACCACATTTTCTTTAACATGACCAACGTTCAATCCTCACCTTACTTGAATATGAAGCATCGTTTGACACACTTAAGTACTCTCTCTCCTTGAAGCATGTTATTCGTTCTTACTTCTACTTTTCTGGTTTTCTTCCTGTACTGCCCTAAACTCCTTTTTGTTCTCCTTTAACTAGATCTTCCTTATAATCCTTAGGGATAAATTCTCAGACCTTTTCTCTAACAACCCCCATCTCCTGGCTTTAAACATTATCTTATCTAGTCTTACGGCTTTAAGCATTACCCATATGGCTAATAATGGCATCAATGGTATTAGTATGTAATAACGCCCACATTTCTAACTCCAACTGACACCTCTCCCCTGAACTCCAGACATCTAAAGCTCATAGCCTGCTCAACACCACTACTTAGGGAATCAACAGCCATCTCCAACTTTTCAGATCCTAAACTGACCACCTATCCCCCCTTTTAAGTCTGTTCCTTTCATAGTCATCCTCTTCTCAATAAATGACAATTTCATCCTCAACAGTTGAACATGCCAAACACTGAAATCATCCCTGACTCCCCTCCTTCTCTCACATTCTACACCCAGTCTTTCAGCAAATCCTGTTGGTTCTATCTTCAACTTATACCCAGAATCTGACTAGTTCTCACCAGTGCAACCAATTCCACCCTGGCCCTCAACAACATCTCTCACTAAAATCACTTCAGTAGCTTCTGATTGGTTTTCCTGCTTCCTCCCTTTACCTAAACAGATTCAGTTCTCGGTATGGCAGTCAATGTGACACTTTTCATAACATAAGTTGTATCATATCTCTGCTCAACACTCAGCAGATGCCTCCCAACTCACATAAAAGCCTAACTCTTTACAGTGGCCCACAGACCCTTCACAAACTGTCCCCCTTGCCCATAACCTCTCTGATGTCGCCCCTCCCACTCCCCCCTTACTCACTCTACTCGACCCACTGTGCCTTGCTGTTTCTTGAATACACTGAGCATGCATTTCGGGACTCTGGCATTTGCTGATTTGACTGATTCCTCTGCCTAAAAGATAGCAGCATGGTTTGCTCCCTTATCATCTTCAGGTCTTTGTTCCATTATTATCTTATCAGGGAGGCTTCCTTGATTACCTCCTTTGAAATAGCAACTCCACTTATCCACTCAAACCCAGCACACCCAAATACACTTCCTTGCTTTGTTTTTCCTATAGTACTTAACATTTGGCTGACTTATATACTCTACTTATTCAGAATATACGCTGCTTCTATCCAGGGGCTTTGTTTTGTACACTGCTATGAATCTAGAACCCCAGAAGAATGTCTGGCAGACATTACATATTTGTTAAATTAACTAATTAATTTTATAGTCCTGCCAACTATAAAATAACTAGCGTTATTGCAGTAAGATAAAAAACAAAAAGCAAAGAAATTTGACACCTTAGTTAGCCTACTTCAGCTTCATCATAGCAAATATAAACCTTCCATTAGGCTTTTCGAAATACTGAAAATAGATTAAGGAGATCCACTTGTACCTGAAGGCCCTTGAGATGGGAACCTCAGTACTTTTCAGCAGCTCCCAGGTCCTATTCCTCCTGATTTTGTTTGAGAACATACCTTATGGTGTTTCTGAGTGATTGTGCTGACCCATTCACATTTGTTCAGCCCCCTGCCAATTTTGAATTTTCTTTGGATAAAGTAAGGGCTGATGAGGCAAATGAACCAGCAAGACCTCAACAACATGTCTCAGTGTAATTCAGTATAAAGCAAATAAGAATCCAAGAAAAAGAAGGTAAATGTCGAGGGTTAGCTAGGAATTCCCACTTCACAGAACTCTGCAAAAGCTGATTATTTACTGAAATGGATCTTTGACAGAACAGCCTTAATAACTAGGAAAGAAACAGTAAATATTGTACTTGACTCCTTCGGACACTTGGGTTAAAAAAAAAAAAAAGCAAGTTTAATGGAATCAATAAATCTTTTTCACAAAATTAGTCCTCAGTTGAGTGTTTTAGGATTAAAAGTTGTCAACCATAAACTGTAACTATATACAACCGTACATCTTAATAATATTTCCCAACCCTTGTGGGCAATAGTAATTTCACTAGCTTTTGGAAGGACAAACTGAAAAATATTTATGGACCTCAGGAACAATTTTTATTTCTCAACTACCGACCACCAGTAGAACAGGTAACTATCAGAACACTAAATGTTAAGTCTCTGAAAAATTCATTCTCAAACAGTGCCTACCGAAAATATTGAGTGATTCACTTAATTTCAGTTCTTCTCACTTTTATAATTGCAGGAATTATACTTACCTTGTGATTATAAATATAAAGAACTATTTGAAGTAGCAATAGGATGATGAGACTGTATAAGTATTTTAAAAATATGTCCTCCTACAAAATGTAATCGTCTTTTCAGTACATAATGTCGTACACTTATGGTAGGACTGTTTGGGGAGAGTGGAGCCTGGACAGGGCTTTGAATTACGGAGTGAAATTATTACAAATGCATTCTACAAACATTTACTGAATTCCTATTATGTGCCAGGCACAGTACCAGAAAAAAAAATTAATATTTCTCATCTTAAACAAAAAAACAAAAGCATACTTTTTCTAAACAAAAACAAGGCCAGGCATGGTGGCTCATGCCTGTAATCCCAGCACTCTTAGAGGCCAAGGCCGAAGAACCACTTGAGGCCAGGAATTTGAGACCAGCCCGGGCAACAGAGTGAGACCTCATCTCCACAAAAAAAAAAAATCAGCTGGGCACGGTGGCACATGCCTGTAGTCCCAGCTAAGTCAGGATGCTAAGGTGGGAGGATCGCTTCAGCCCAGGAATTCAAGGCTGCAGTAAGCTATTATCAGGCCACTACACTCCAACCTGGGCAACAGAGTGAGACCCTGTCTCAAAAAAAAAAAAAAGAAAGAAAACCCACAGAAATAAGTTTCTGGAAACTCCTAAAATTACAAAGTTACCTCCCATTGCTATTAAAAGAATTTGGATTAATTGAGAGTTGGGATAACTGAAGTGATAACATCCCAGGTACCCAAATGCCTGGGGGCGGGAGGAGGTACACAGAGAAGCATTGCTGTGCTACTGTCCCTAAGCACAGTAAAGTGGGTGAAGTTAGTACACATCTACCTTCTCCTTCCTCATCTTTTCCCCATTTGAGAACACTAACTTAAGACCCCAAAACAGGCAAAAATCAAGAAACAAGAGCTATACTAATTCCTTGAAATTAAGGTTCAAACCCTAGGCTACACACAAACCTTAACTTTTAGTATGTAAATTAGAGAGGGGAAAAAACCAAAGCAAACATTTTCTTGCTTTAAAAGTCTACATTTGCTTGCCTTATTAACTCCCTAGGACTGACACTTTAATATTAATCTTAAAATTTCAAACATTGATGATAAACTAGAAAAATAAGGCTCTAATTCCACTATATCCACATTGCTTTTCCCAATCTATCATCTTGTCCCTCTCCTGCCTACAAACATCTTTGTTCTTTTCTGACTGAGGTGTTCCACATAAATAAGGGGCCAAAGTAAAATACTCTTATATGAGAGCATCACGACAAGATTAATTTGATTGCCTAACTGACGTTGTCCCAGGAGGACTTAGGCTTTAGAGAGAGAGGAAATTAAGCTGGATCTTGAAGGTCTAAGTATTTCAACAAAGAAGCAGGGAGGAGTATTTTGGACAAATGAATAGCAAAAGCAGAAATTCAAAGATGTGAAACTGAAAGCTGAAATATTGGATATAAATGTTACTTAGTATGACTGAAGAGTGTATTGAGAGGGAGAAAAGGAAAAAAGGTTGGTGGAAGATAAAGATAGATAAAGACAGATCCATGCCAAACTGTAAACAGCCTTAATTCTAATTATTTTACAGTCAATGGCCGGCCATCTAATTAGATTTGCATATTAGAAAGACTGCTGTGTTCTGGCAGAAGAGACTGTGTGCAAGAATCCACTATGATGAGGAAAAAAACACCAAAAATAAGGCACCAGATAGTAGCAAATAATTAGTGAATGCATAAACAAAAAATTAATAGGCTTAGTAACTGATTGTTTCAAATAAAATTAAAAGAAAACTTAATACGTATATGAGAAATTTAATTCTTTATGTATCAGGATTGTTAATTGGCCATAAATTTGGGGGGTTTTGTGCCATAAATCCACTAAATAGCAAATTCAATACAGTAATCACCTTTTAATGCTATTATTGCAACTAGATTTTTCTGATTGTTCCAATCTGCTGGACTGTAACTGTCCCTCAAATCAGATATATTCATTGCTTGCCATCCAAGTTAGCATTTCACATAAATGTGTTAGATTTATAAAATTGAGGAAATATAGTAATATAGTAGTTCTCAAAACATAGATAAAAATACAAAGTTTAGCCAAATGGCTGGCAAGTTTAGGTAGGAATTGGGTTTTTTTAAAAGTAGATTTCTATAAACCTCCACTAAGTAGCCAAATAAATCAAACACTATAATGGGAATGTCTTTGAGTGAAATAATATGCCTGGATTTTTGATTTTTCAAAGCAGGACTTGAGACAAACACAATTTATGTGGTACTACAATCCTTTATAAAAAATGTTTGATGAAACCACAGGGTTTTTTCAAGACACTTAAAAAGGGATTCAAATAGTTAACTTTTCCCAAACAAAAATAAGCAATCACCCTAAAATGTAAAATAATGATTACATGATCCAAAGATTCTTATGTCTTCCCAGCTCATAAAGCATTATAATATCTCAAAGGAATGTTATTTAAAGGGTCAAAGGGCTTCAGTTTCCCCAGAGTTAAAAATAAGCAAACTAGTTTTTTTCGTTGTTGTTTTTTAAGTAGATCTCACAATAAAAACCTCCTCTACTGTGCTTTTGGGCATTTTGCCTTTACTCCTAACCACCAACATAGCTGTGGATGATTTCCTTTCAAGCTGCTGCCTTCCACCTATACCTAATTCAATCTTGAATCTTTACACTATCAACTTTATTTAAAGTCCCTAGTTATTAAGGTCTGATAAATCCAAAAACTTTAAGTCAGAATAGTTCAACTACTCAAGTTACTATTTTATAATCTCATTCATTCTCTGGACTTAATTACACAGTGATTATTCAACAATTAAAATTCAACTCAGCTACAATTTAGTCTCAATTCACAAGAATTACCATCCTGGAACAGAATCTGTTAGAACTACTGAGTATTCTTCACGAAGGATGAATTTCTTTGCACTCAATGCTTGAATCTGCTTTTTTTCTTTCGGTTTAGTTGTTCACATTAAAGTAGTATTCACAATTACAATCTTATCACAAATTCCATTGAATATTAATAGTGATTCACGAAGATGCACTGTTATATTAATTTTATTAAGGTGATAAAAGAACACATTTTAATTTTTAAAAAGGCAAATATACTATTCAAAAAGGATTATATAACCAACAACAGTGCGTCCCACAAACTCCCCATTTAGTTGCTCTTCAAAGCAGCTAGCCAGCTATCATTCTGGGACTTCTCTTCACTACTCTCTCCTGGATACATCTTTGAGTCCTTTAATGTTCAAAAGATCTTTATTCAACCTTCATACTTAAATCATGGATTGAACACACACATACATAATTGAGTTCTGGGTTGAAAGTCATTTTTCTTCAGTATTTTGAGGGCATAATCAAGTATGTTTAGCATTCAGAACTGCTATGCCTTTCAGGTTCCTGATCATCTGTATGCCTCTTTCTCTCTCCCCTATGACTCCAAAGCTTGAAGGACCTTGTCATAATCCTGGGTGCTCTAAGCTTCCATTGGATTACGGCTGATTTGTGTTGCTTGAATTCATTATGCTACACACACTGAGAACATGTTCGGTTTGGAGGCACAAATCATATGATGCTGAGGAATGTTATGATATTATTTTTATTTTTTAAAATATCTTCCCCTGTTTTCTATTCTGTCTTTCTGAAAGTTCTATAATGTTGTGTTTCCAGGCGATTGCTACTCTTATTTTCTCCTCTTTTCTCGTCTATTATCTATTTCTTTACCCCTTTATTCCATCTTCTTGAAAATGTCCTCCATTTGACTTTCCAATCCCTCTACTGAAAAGTTTATTTCTACAGTCACATTTTTAATTTCCCTTCATTGTCTGTATCCTTCTTCTTTTCTTTTTTTCTATTGCTTTTGTTTTTCATGGAAAGGCTTTCCTCAACCTATCTGGTTTTCCATTCATATTTAGGAGTCACTAAATAGCTCACTAGCAACTCTACATTCAGTATTTGGAGACCTAACAGACTTTATTCTAGAGTAACTGAACAGCACCCAACTTTTTTGTGGGGATGTTCCCAACTATCATTATCTATTTTCCAGGGAACAAGGCCTCTAGTCTCTAGCAAGACAGTTAAAGACCTGTAGGCCTAACGCCTCTTCACATAACAGCTTTTTAACCAAATACACTCTTTCTTACCCTTAGTCGTCACCCTCACTTTCTGTAGTAACTGGATCTCCGAACCCTAAGCCTTTCAGGGACTCTTCAGTTTGATTTGATCTCTTCTTATTGGGTTTTCCCTTCTGCAAGAACTTAGAGATTCTTCTAAACAGAGATTCCTCTGCTTAACTAACTCAGATAATATTGCTCTACCCTGCTATCTTTCAAAAATTTGCTGAAATTTCTCATCTGCTATTGCTGCTTCTTTTAATCTCTTTGCTCTTGTAAAATTACACTCTTTTTTTTTTTAAATTCCTATACTGTCATCTTAATGAAGTTTCAGGCAACAGAGAAAATATAAATGTATCCGGATAATTCTGCATGTTTAACAAGAACCCCAATGTTGAACAAAAAAACTTTGTAGAATAATTCACTGTTAATTATTTTCATCATTGCCCCAAGAATGTTTAATAAAGTTTATTAATTTGATAATTTCATATTTGTCATTTTAATTGTTTTTAAAGCCTCAATACTTAATACTTAATATCATTATTTCTCATATAAGAATTTTAACTAAATCATTAAAAGTTTGCTATAAAATGCATTTCAGGTAACTGAATTATGTTCTCACTGACTTGTATTCTAATTTTCTTTTTTCTTTTTTTAGGTTCTGCTTTCATCTGGCATTGTATTCTAATTTTCATTATAAAATTGGAAATATGTTCCCTAAGGGAAAAGAGGATTAATCCTAGAGTAGAGTAAAATCATTTGAGATCTTTTAAATTTTAAAATCAGTATGAAAAGAAAGTAAGCTTTACAGAAATGCTCAAATATATATAATAAATGAAGAAGCACAATAAAGGTCAAATTAAGTACCCAAACTATCAGAACCATTACTATTGCTGATCATTCTTCACACATTATATCCACCAAAAAAAACTTCAGTATTTGTGCTTTAATATTGGTAGCAATCCCACAAAAAAAACTTTAGTATTTTTGCTTTATTTCAATATTTGCAAATGCTATATTCTAAATAAAGAGTTCTACAACTGGATTTTAAAAGCAGATACAGAAATAGGAAAGTTCAAAGAAACTCTACCACTCTGAATAAGCCAGAGAGAAAACAGTGTTGTTATTTTTTGGCATAATAACAAAAATAAATGTTTGGGATATTAATTTCTATGATGCAAATTCCCCTTTTTTTCCTTTGTAGAAAATAATTACACAGTCCAACCTATGTTCTCAAGAACAATCTAATAGCTTCTTTTGTTAACAAGACACTGATAAACCCATCTCATCATCCAGAGTAACTCATTAATATCTTTAAAGGAAAATCACTTAAAATGTACTAGATTGGATCAAGCCATGAAATAAATCCATCTTTATACAAAACAAAAATTTAGAACCAAATAACAACAGTGATTATAAATGACTGATGTACCAACTTTTCAGAAGAATATCAGAATCTGGCTGTCTTTATAATAAGAACAATCAATAACCAATATTATTATTTTCATTTCCAAATACAAAAACAAGCAGGGAAGTTAAGTGACTCATCCATAGCCACATAACACAGAGCACCAGGACAAGGCTCCCCTTTGTCCAGCAACTGGCTGTCAACTAAACTGTGCCAACCCTCTACATTTTTTTTAAATCTATTTCTATCAGAGCCCACTGATAGAAATATTTTGCCACAGGGAAATTCTGCATTTTAATATATGTCACTTAACATCCAATTTTTTTGTTCCAAAAAAAAGTACTCAAGTATGTACTGTAATATATATTGCTGAAAGCCATTTTAAAATAGTTAGAATTAGTGTAGCTCAAAAGTAACCTTTTAAAATGTTCACCCCAAATGCTTCTGTTTCACAAGTGTTCAACTAGATCCTTATGAAAAATTGGGTTAGAAATAATTTTTTTCATTCTCAAATCAGCTGAAAAATCAAAGTCTCCTTGATCACGTACTTTTTACTAATGGAATAAACTCAACAGGAAAGGAGTGTAGTAGAATCTACGTTTATCACTTAGGACTCAAATTTTTTTACCACTTGGGATAGCACATCTTACTACATTTTTAGCATATACTACCACAATTTTAATAATTGTCAGATACTTAATCAGGTTTCACAGCCTTACAATGCACGGAAATCATTACAATTTTATCCCAGCATTAACAGGATCACAAACATTATACATATTAAGTTCATAATTCCTTAAAATATAAAATCTCACCTAGAAAATTCCACAACTCAGCAAATATCAAAATGAGAAATTCACAACTCAAAACATTTTATGCATCAATTGTTCTTCACAATTAAAAATTTAGCTATTATGCTACTGTGGGGAAAAAACAGATTTAGTAATTAAAAATATTATACTTGCATAATTATATCTGTACTTTATTTATAATTTACTTATAATCACAAAAAAATGCCAGAAATTTATATACCAATAAACTCCTATAAAAAATTAATGTAGGCCCGGCACAGCGGCTCATATCTGTAATCCCAGCACTTTGGGAGACCGAAGTGGGAGGATCACTTGAGGGCAGGCGCTCAAGACCAGCCTAGGCAACATAGCAAGATCTCATCTATACAAAAAATAAAAAAAACAGGCGTGGTGGCACAAGCCTATAGTCCGAGCTGCTTAGGAGGCTGAGGCAGAAGGTTTGCTCGAGCCCAGGAGTTAGAGGTTGCAGTGAGCTATGATCACACCACTGTACTCCAGCCTGGGCAATAGAGCGAGACCCTGTCTCAAAAAAAAAAAAAAAAAAAATTAAAGTGATCAAGTTTTCAATCTAACCAGTAGTCCAAAATACACAAATTAAAATGAGATACTATTTTTGCCTACAGAATTAGAAAAAATTTTATTCTACTACTCAGTGCTAATGAAGGGAGGGTAGAACCTATACCTTTAAGCACTATCATGAAAAATATAAACTGGTACAATAGTTTTGAAAAGCAACATGGCTGTATGCATACATTAAGAGTCTTAGGAATGTTTGGACACACTGACCTAGTATTCTTGCTTCTAGGCATCTATCCTTAAGAAAATAATCAGAAGTTTATGCAAGATATGGAATCAACCTAAATTCCGTTTACAAATGAATGGATAAAGAAAATGTGGTATATATACACAATGGAATACTGTTCAGCCATTAAAAAAGAATGAAATCCTGTCATTCACAGCAACATGGATAGAACTGGAGGTCATTATGTTAAGTGAAATAAGCCAAGCACAGAAAGACAAATACTGTAAGATTCCACTTTTAAGATGTGGATTCTTAAAAAGTTGATTTCATGAAATAGAGAGTAGAATAGTGGTAACCAGAGGCTGGGGAGGGGAGGAAAGGAGGGGACCAGGAGAGGTTCATCAACAGGTACAAAGTTACACTCAGACAAGCAGAGTAAGTTCTGATGTTCTATTACACGGTAGTGTGACTACAGCAAATAACAACATAGTGTATATTTCAAGATAGCTAGAAGAGAAGATTTTGAATGTTATCACCACAAAGAAATGATAAATGTTTAAAGTGACAGAGATGATAATCACTCTGATTTGATCATTATACGATGCATACATACATTTAAACATCACACTGTACTCTATAAATATGTACAATTATATATCCATTATAAATAAAAAATTAATTTTAAAAAAGAAGTTTATAAAGCTATTCTCTTAAGTGGTAGTTTAAAACAGAAGGAGGTGGTGGTTGAGAAGGAGGAGCAGGGTGGGGAGGAAGAGGAGAAAGAACAAGAAAAAGAAAACAAGAAAAAACTTAGAAATAAGTTAAATATGTAACAATGAAGGAGAGTTAACTAAGTTATAGTACATTGTAATTCAGCATTTGAAAAGTCAACAACCACAGGTTTGAATACACAGTAAGAGCTACTCTAAAAAGCCATTACATATAGTGGGCAATACCTACATAAAACTATTGGTTGTGAGAATTAAACAAAATACCACCTATCTCAATAATTCTAATGTGCACTTTTTACACATCAACATGTTTAACATTAAGATAAACTTAACATTCAGTGGTGTGTCATTACTTAATTACTTTTTTTCTTTCTTAGCAGTATGTGAAATAATTGTGTACCTTAGAATTGATAGTGTTTTGGATTCAATGAAACCTGGTACCATAATGGAATGAAGAGCCTAGTACAAATTTCAAAGGCAGAAAGTACTTTGAGGTTAATGACTGAAACTAGTCATCTCGATAGCAAGTGAGTCTAGAGACCGTTCAGCATCTTCCTGAATTTCGTCAGTTGTACCTACTTATAGCATACAGAGTAGCATTCATTATTGCTTTTAGTTTATTTCTTTAGGTAATTACTTTTTCTCACCTCCTTCCTCAGGTCCACACTCTCCAGCCTTCTCAACTACTTCTCAACTATTCTGAGGTCTCCAAGTACTCCAGGCTGATCCCATCTCCACACTCTAGCTCAAATGGTTTTGTTAGGTAGATAGCATCTCCGGCTCTTCTAGGGACAAGGGTGCCCTGCTTTGGTGCAACTGCTCCACCTGGGAAGAAGGATGGGGGGGGGCACTCCGTTTTGATGTTGCCCCACCCTTAATCCTATCCCAAGCAACTGCTACACCTGGGGAAGGAGGGAATGCTTTATCAATCTGGGAATTCCCCATCCCAGGCATGATAGGATTTGGAAAGTGATAGAGAAAGAGAGAGAGAGAGAGAGAGAAAGAGAAAGAGAGAGAGAGAGAGAGTCAGTGAGTGGGTAGGTCAGTGAGTGAGTTGGTCTGTCTGTCTCCACTCACGGAGACAGACCCGTTTTGTTCTACAATAAAGAGCTGCTGGTGTGAAACTGCTTCTTGCCTGGGGTTACTCTGTAGTATTGGCCCTGCTGGTGATTCTTCCAAGATAATAGTCTGGACTTCACACTTCGATATGTCTGGTCATTCTTCGGCGAAGAGCACACCAAGAACCAAGGGCAGACTGCCACCTTGACAGTTTCCTCTGACAAAATCATTCCAGAACCATGAACACATCCATTATATGGGATATTTAATGGAAAACTGCTCAGTAATAGATAGGACCAAACTACTGATAGCCACACAACATGCATGAATCTCAAAAGCATTAGGCTAAGTGAAACACATTAGAAACCAGGAATATGTAGTATAAGATTCCATTTATATGAAATTCTAGAACAGGTAAAACTAATCTATAATGACAGAAATTAGACCAGTGGTGGTCAGGATCTAAGAAAGGAAAATGGAATTGACTACAAAGGGGAATGAGGGAACTTCATGGGGAAATGGAACTACTCTATATCTCAAACTGTATTCCTAAAAAGGTGAGTTTTACTGTATGTAAACTGCACCTCAACAAATGTGACTTTAAAAAAAATCATTAGAATTCATCATATTAACAGTACAAAAGTTTGACAAAATTCAAGAGCCAAATGTGATTTTAAAAAAAAAACCCTCAGGAAACTATAAAGAGAAAGGAAATTCTCTAATTTGATCTAGGTTTCTACGGAAAAAGAAAAATCATACTTACAGGTAAAACATGGAACACTTCCCCTTTAAGAACAGAAACAAGGTAGGGATTTCTGCTACCAGTCTGTATTCAATTCTTTACTTGAGGGCTTAGTGCAGTAAGGCAAGAAAAAGAAGAAAGAGATATAAGGACTGAAAAGGAAGCAATAAAACTTTCCTATCTGCAGACATGATTGTACTAGAAAAATGTTCTTTAAATATACAGATAAATTACAATAAATCAGCTTAGTAAATTTGTGGGGTATAAGATTAACGTACAGAAATGAATGACGTTTCGGTATACCAACGATAAAGAGTTATAAAATTTTAAAAATTCAAAGATATAATTTACAACAGTATCAAACAATATCAAATATCTATAAATAAATCTAACTTTAAAATACATGCATCACCCCAAAGATACTTATCAATTACCAAGCAGAAAATAGTAACTTTACATGTAAGGTGGCAGACACCACCTTAACCAAATGATCAAAGTTCTGTTAAGGACATCACACCACTTCTGTGGTACTCCTGCCAAAAATGTATAATCTTTATCTCATCTTGAGGAAATATCACACAAATCCAAACTGAGAGGCATTTTTACAAAGTAACTGAATTATTCAAAAATTTCAAGGTCATGAAACACAAAGGAAAATAAAGAACTGTTCCAGATGACAGGAGACTACAGCACGTGACAAGTGAATGCAACATATAATCTGGGACTTATCTTTGCTATGAATGACATACTTAGGTCAATCTCTGAACTCTGAAGAAAGTCTGCAGATTTTAAACAACAGTATTGATAATTGTTATGTGCAGTCAGGTAGGAGAATAATTCTGTTATTAAGAAATACACACTGCAGTGTTTAGGGGTAAAAGTGCAGCATGGAAGTCTACAACTTATACTCAAAAAGTTCAGGAAAAAAGTTGTAAGTGTGAGATATGTGTGTGTATATTTGTATATGGATAGAAAAAGAAAGAGAAGGATAAAGAAGATGTGGTAAAGTGTTCATTTGAAGGATCTAGGTGAAGGGTACGTAAGAATTCATTGTATAGTACTGTTCTTGCAACTCTTCTGAAAGTACAAAATTAGAGCAAAATAAAAATTAAATGAGAAAATATACAAAAATGCTACACAGAAAACTATAAAACATTATTAAGAAAAATTAACAAAGATCTAAATAAATTAAGCAATACACTATGATCCTGGATGAGAAGACTCAATACTTGAGATGTCAATTGTCTCCATAGTGATCTCTAGGTTCAATGCAATTCCCCTTAAAATTCCAACAGATTTTTTTGGAAGGGAACTTGACAAGCTTAATTTAAAATTTATACAGGCCAAGAATAGCCAAGACATTCCTGAAGAAGAACTAGATGAGAAGATGAGATTTACCATGAAGCTACAATAATAAGTGTGATAACAGTGTATGAATAGACAAACGAAACAGAACAAAGATTCATATATATGAACGTGTTCTTGATTTACAACAAAGTAGGCAATGCAGAATAAAGGGGAAAGATAAACTTGTCAATAAATGCTACTGGGACAATTGGAAATCCCTTTGGGGGGGAAAAATATAAAACTTGAGCCCTAGCTCTCACATCATACATAAAAATTATACACAGGTGGGCAATAAATCTACATGTGAAAGGCAAACAACAAGGCTTCTATTAGTTTATATATGATATTATTTTAAGAACTCAAAAGAGGGAAGAACTTAAAACAGAACCCAAGATTAGTGCACGCCTGTAGTCCCAAGTACCTGAGAGGCAGAGACAGGAGGATCGCTTGAGCCCAGGAGTTCAAGGCTATAGTATGCAATGATGGGGCCTGTGAATAGCCACTGTGCTCCAGCCTAGGCAACATATGAGACCCTGACTCAAAAAACAAAACAAAACAAAAACAAAAAAACAGGACCCAAACAACATTCACCACAAAGGAAAAGATGCATAAATCTGACAAATTAAGAACTTGTGTTCTCAATTACTACACTACACTACTTTCCCCAAAAGAACACACTTCAGAAGAATTTTCATCTTTTCTTATGGCTTATATGCTGCCATGACTTTCTTTTTCCATATGAGAGAGATTACTACTTTGTACTTCAACAGTTTAACTTGGGAAAGACCACACATGAACCAATACAACTTCCACATTATACTGAACCCATTCCTCTGTTTACCCAGCAATAGAACAGACTATACTTAGGTACATCTCTCTCTCCCTTTTCCTGAGTTGCAAGAGCCTACCATGCAGTCGATGCTTGATAAAATATCCACTGAATAAAAGACTAAATAAATGAAAATTTATATTTACTTAATGAAAACATTATACATATAATAAATCCATATTTGGAGAACAATTAAGAGTGCACTGAATACTAAAACATAATAAATTACAAAATGACTCCTCACATCATTACACTTGTCCCTCCTCTATCAAATTCCAAGGATTAACAAATTAAATAACAAATGGATTTCAGTTTATCCATAACAAAGTTTCAAACTACAGCAACACCCCTCAATCTCCAGCATGCTGATACTTTATTCCTCTGCTCAACTTTCTTCTTTTTCTTTGCCTCTTTTAAGGTACAAACTTCCCTTTCGTTTTGTTCTCCTTCTTACAGCCACATTCCATGGTCTTGCCTTTCCTCAGCCTGATTCTATTACACTATTAATTCTGGCTTTCAACTTCACCTCCATTCTCCAGGCCCAATCCTGGTTATTTCAAACTTCCCTCTCAACCCCCATCCCCTCAATAAAGTCTCCCCCATTCAGGATCTCTCATGCCACTCATGCAAAAGATCCTTCCACCATGAACCCCCGAAGGCAAACTCTGATAAATAAGAACTATATTCAAACTTCTTCCTTCATTCCTTCAACTTTAAAGCAGAAATCTGACTTCTCCCTAAAACCTGGCCTTCCTTTTTGCTCCTTCCCACTTAGGAGATTCACAAATACACATAAAGGTCATGTAATTGTGCTTTGATCCAGATAAATTTCCAACTCTTTCAGAAATGCTTGCAAACACTAAATGATAATCAAAAAAGAAAAGGCTTGCCTTTATTGTCAAAGTAATCGATTTTATTGACTTTTTAGACACAGCCCAAGGCCCCATCTAATTATGGTATGTGCCAGTATTACTGAAAAAAATGGGATGCTTAAAATAGCAATAATAAAGGACATATCAAATGCCATCTTAGAGGCAAAACTACCCCATCTGTAAAATTTTCATTATTAAAATAAAGACTCCTACCCTGTGACCTGTCACCAAAATACAGGAAGAGACAAAGGGAGGAATGCTGAAAGCCCAATTTAACAAGTCTTCTTTAATGCCCTAATTCCACAAGTTGGGTTACACGTTCAGTGAACCTAATCATATGAACCATGAAACATTTCCCATTCAAAATCAACACAAGACCTTGTGCCTGTAGGCTATTTCCCAAAGGACAGAGAAAACTAAAACTTTGGGAGAAAACTAGAGGCACTTTGAGGAAAGAGAGACTAAAAAGCTATCTGGGTATATCAAAGACTATCACTTGTTCTTTTGTGAAAAGCTAAATTTGCAACAAGTAGATTTCAGAAAGGTCCACGAAGACAGTCAGAATCCTTGGCCAGACAAACAGAGAGAATCTGTTTTCAGCTTCAGAGATAGTAAGCACAAAAATAACAGATATAGGGCAAGAAAACAAGGACAGATGGAAAACAGGCTTAAAAGGAAAGAAAAGAAAGGAAACTTGAATCTAGGGATGGGATATCAGAGCAAGGATGAAAAGTGTAACAACAAGAGCAACAAACTGGTTAAGAAAACATTATTTAGCATAGCTTGATAAACTAAATGAACAGCAAGCAAAGGAGAAATTGGAAATCTCTAATAATCACCATATTAAATAGCTAAAGCATAAATCTTTTTCTTTCTAACTTAACTTTTCAACCAGCAATAGAGAAAGAATTTCTCAAAAAACCATTCTGTGGAAGCAGCAGCAAGAAGACACCATCATCTTGAATATAAGGGTAGTGAAGGGACAGGATAAATCAAGATAAATCCAGAACAACATAAAACTATTTTAAACTGATACAAAGTAAGCTAATTAATGAATAGTAATTGCATTTACTAACTTCCAACAAAATGCCTAGTACAAATTCAGATTCAAAATGCAAAGGAAAGTGTGTTTATGAAAATTCCATTAAGCCAAAGAACTGTGAAACCCATTCCAAAGTCATCTCCATTATCCTGCCCACACATACAAGACTCGCCTCACTTTAATATTTGGAGTAAGGTTACTCAGAATAATTAGTTTCACTCTGAACTCTGGCACAGGTCCTCATCTGTCCATGTGCGGTTTAGGTGACACCCCACTCCCCCCATCCCTTTGTCTTATCTTGAATAGAAACAGTTTCGCCAAGTGACACTAGAGGAAACACATGCAATCTTGAAAACCTGGAAAGCTGAGTTATCACCAGCAGAGATCAACATGTCAACTCCATGTTGGAGACAGAGGCACTTAGACAGTATCCCTCTTATCATACTGAATGGGTCAAATTCTCCAAGGGTATCCTCTGCACTTAGCATGTGCACCAAGCACACTGAAGAGTCACAATTCCATGCATATAATTTGCACTCCTCTTACCAGAAAGGCCTCTCCCCTACTCTTCATATATGCATTTCTACTCACTGCTTCAAAAATTAAGCAAATCTCTCCTCCTCCTTGAAGTCTCCATCATATTCCTTCTCGGGATTAGGCTCTCCTTATTCTACACCTGCTTTTAAGTTTACTTAGCTTTAGTCTCTCTCTGCTTTGTTGTTAAATTTTAATCTCTCCTTGGAGCTGCAAAACAAGAACCATATCCTGCTTATTCATAAACAACCATCACCTAACATAGTATATTGTATATAGGGAATTATTAAATATTTGTTCACTGAACAGATGAGTGGTGAATGCCCTCTTCAACCCAAATGGCTAAACACAGCTATATGTTCAGTTAGAACCTGTATAAACAGTATAGTCTCAGATGCTAAAATTAAAGTTTCCAAGAAAAAAAAAGTGTTATTATTATTAGTTCATCTTTACAAAACTTCAAATCCAGTATATACTTTACCTCATCTCTGCAAAGAACAAAAAACTTGTAAGTAGCATTTTACATCACATATTTAGTGTCCTATTTTAACAATGATCTTTACACAAAAATGTTAATGAACACAAAATATGGTTCCTAAAATGAAACCAACCCATCACAATAAAGTATCAAAAATGAAAGATAACTTTCAATAAAAATATTTAAATGTGCTCTCTTTAAAATGCTTATTTTTAACAAGCATTTTTTAGTAAGAATTTAATTAGCAAACAAAGTCAAATGGCACTAGGGGCCAGTAGTAATGGCTCACACCTGTAATTCCAGCACTTTAGGAGGCCAAGGCAGGAGCATCACTTGATACTAGGAGTTCAAGACCAACCTGGGCAACAAAGCAAGACCCTCGTCTCTACAAAAAATTTTAAAAATTAGCCCGGTGTGGTAGCATGTGCCTATAGTCCTAGCTACTCGGAAGGCGGAGGCAGGAGGATAGCTTGAGCCCAGCAGTTCAAGGCTGCAGTGAACTATAATTGTGCCACTGCACTCGAGCCTGGGTGACAGAGCAAGATCCTGACTCTAAAAATAAAAAACGACAATAGGAATAATTAGGGAAATGATTAGCTTATCTTCTGGTTCACTTTCAAAGCTTTTTTTTTCTCTCCAGTGTATTTGAATTTTAATTAATTCGTCACTTGCCTACTTTCCAAACCACTTTAAAATTTATTCTTATTTCTCCATTCCTTTAAATCAGAATATAATATGGTGTCTTGGTTCCATATTTTATTAAACAAACTGTGTATTGTCAAGTTTGAGAATGTTTCCCAAGGTCTCAGCCTTCAAATCATCTGATTCTGGAAACCAAAGAGCAAAGAATACTTTTTTTTCTTTGCATTACAGCTTGAGTCAAATAAAAACCAAATTGAAATGAATTGAGGGGAGTTAAGTGTTTCTTCATATAAAATCACAAATTCAACTTTTTTTTACCTTTTAAAAGTCTATGATTCAAACAGCCAGCCACATCTGTGTAAAGAATTATGCCAGAAAACCATACCTTACCCATCTTTATCATTAAATTCTGGTATTTCCCCTTAAGGAAGATATTAATATATATAATTAAAACAACAATGAGATACTTTTTTCACCCACCACAGTGAGAAAAATTTATAAACTATAAGATTGACTTGTTCTCACTATTAGTGAAACTATAAACTGGTAAATCCAATGAACCAGCATTTCTTAGTATACACCAAGGACTTGTAGCCCTGTGAGAAAAACTGCAGTCTAAATGTCTATCAGTTAAAAAAAACAGTTTAGTAAATTATGCTGTATCTAGACTACAGAAAGCCATGAAGCAATTAAAAACAGTAGGGTGGACCTTTACCTTTCAACATGGACATCTAAGACCTGTTGTTACATGAAAAAAATGAAGCGGCAAACATTTTATAAGTACAAGATTTCTCGTGTTAAAAACACACACACAAAACTACTCATCTCTACAAGCTTAAAAGTGTAAATAATAGTAAAAGATACAGATGTATACACATCAAAATGAGAGCACTGCTTAGTTTCTGAATAGAGAAGTATAACCAGGTAGTGACATAAGGGAATGTCAACAGCTGTATTATTTTGATTTGTTGTTGGTGAAAGAATGTATTCACTTACTAGTTGATTAATTTAAAATAAACACAATGTAAAAGATATGATTCAAAAAGATTTATGGGGCTTTAAGACAGAATATAAAGAATTTTTTTAAAAACCTTCCCTAATAACAATCCAAAAGGTCAAATTTTTCTTTCTCAGCAGTAAGAAAAAGAAAATGATTAAATATTACAATTTTAAAATAACTTTCCAACCACACTCCAAAATTCCAGATAAATTACAGTTAATTACAAAAAGAAACCTTGAAGATAGAGCATAATATTTATCTGATTTGGCTATAAGTTAGAATTAATAAATTAAGTTTTTAAAAATAAAGAATATATAAAAATATTAATACTTAATGTATTTCTAAGTGGTGGCATTATAAATGATTTTTATTTTCTCCTTTACACATTTTATACTTTTCAAATTTTACAAAGAATACCTGTCACTTTTATAACCAGGAAAAAAAAGCGTTACCTTTAAAATAACTTTCATCCAAAAAATAATACATTCTATGAAAACTCAAATTGATGCTATAAATGTATCTGTGTTTATAAGTAAAACAATCTTTCTTACATGGTCAGACTTGTCCAACCCTCAGACCAAAAAAAAAGCACACAAAACCTAACGATGGAGGTTTTATAAAAAAGAAAAAAAGAAGAATGTGCACAAATTACTGAAACTAGCTTTCTAATTTTTTTAAATGATTGCTCTAATCCTAAGAGTTGTGCAAACAGAGCTTAAAATTTTTTAAGGAAATAGTGTCAGCTATAGTTGTTTCACTTTCCCTAAAAAACCCTTTCTAGCCATTGCTGCAAATGTTCTTTTTTTTTTCCAAAGTAATATTCTAAGTGCCCTGGCTCATTAAGCCCTTGACTATCTCAGTCTCACTACCTCTACCTCTAAGAGATTTTATGTTAATGGGATGACCTAGAATTTATATTTGGATAAAATAATTTTTAAAAGAAGTAGACAATATATTCACAGTTCAAACTTAGGACAAAATTGTTTTTGTTTACTGAATAGACATTTATTATATTTAGCAATTTTTTTTTTTTTAGAGAGACAGGATCTCGCTGTCACCCAGGCTGGAGTGCAGTGGCACAATCATAGCTCACTGCAACCTCCAACTCCTGGGCCCAAGGATCCTCCTGCCTCAGTCTCCCAAGTAGCTAAGCCTACAGGCACACACCCCCATGCCCAGCAATTGAGCATCTTATTATTACAGCATGTTTACAACCTACTAGAAGAGAAAGACAAGTACACTGCAATGTATAGAAATATTTAAAGTGTTGACACAAAGTAGTCACAGGCATTGGGGGGGGAGGGTTCAGTGAAGGACAAGGACCAGGACAAAAAAATTCCATTTTGGACCGGGTATTAAAAGAATGAATAGGATGAAATCTTAAAAGCAATGATATGCTACACATTCCATGAAAGCAAAACAAAAAACACCAATGTGCTCTAAACATCAGGATTCAGACTATCTTGTAAATGTTACTAATTAATATTATTAGGAATACACTAGTCAACTCCATTAAAAAGTAACTTTTCATTCCTTTTCACAGGTAGCACTATAAATTTCTGATACAGGCCATATTCTCTCAAACTAATGCATTACTAAATTTTGACTAGACATCAAAATTGTTAACCAATAACAAAATAACACTAAACAACTGAAATAAAGCTCAAACCTTGAACAGCCTAATTACAAAAGCAGAGGATCCTTTTACAGGTCATATATACCTCCTGACCTGTATTTGGCAGTCTGGGAGCAGATTGTCAACAGATAAGCAGCACAGCTCTCAAGGCAGGAGGCTGATCTGTGGCAAAGCAGGCATCCACCCCAGTGCTGCTATCCCCATAGGCAGCCCTCAGAGCCAAGGTAGGCCTGGAACCTGAGAAGGTATATTTCCAATTTGGATAGTTGCCAACATGTCTCATTCGAAGCATCCAGGGACAAGGGCCAGCCCAGCCTCCTATGCCAGGAGTCAAGACAGCAGTACCTTCTGTACGTGTTCCCGTCCCAGAGGTGACCCACACACTTTCTTCCATGCCTGCTAATAGCCACAGAAGAATTTGCTCAGCCCAATTACTATGCAGACTCTCACCTTACCAAAGGCAACACAGCAACCACAGATTCCAAGTCCTAGGAGGATCATATTTATCAGAGAGAACTCACTGGCCTATTGGGACATCACTAAGTTCTGCAAAAACAGCACCTTCTTTACAATGTATAAACAATATCAAAGTCTAATCTTGTATATGTAAAATAAAATAATTCCTCATCTAAATTGCCCAAGTTTTTAAGCACCACATCACAATGGTAGGGGGAAGGAATTAAAAGTTAAGGGGAAGACTTCATTTCCTTGATTTTCCTCACTAAGGAAAATCTTTAAGAAATACACCATAAAATTTTAACTATTACTTAAGAAGCTATTTTTTAAAAGGTAGAAGACAATTGTTACATGAAAAGTAAAAACACCCATGTTGCTTCAGTATATTTCAACATTTAAAGAGCTAAACGGTCACATAAAACACTAAATTACATTCATTCTCTAATAGTGGCAAAAAAGATCCAATGGAAAATAAAAGGATATCAGCAATTTAGCGGTAAAAAGACATATGAATGCACGAAAAGAACATGTCAAAAATAAAAGATAAGTTTATTTCAACTACTGAATTATGGGGAGGTGTCTATCAATTATTTAAATTTGTATAGGGCTATAATTAGTATAAATTCATTAATCCTATGTGGTGTAAAAATATTAACTATCATGCTTTTAAATTATATTAACCTTAGAAAAATAAGTATATAATTCATTACCATTTTATTATGTAACCTACCTAATGGGTACAATGAACACTATCTGTGTGATGGGCACACTTATAACCCTGAATCAAGCATAACAAAATTGATACATGTAACCAAAAACATTTGAACCCCGTAATATTTTGAAATTTTTTTAAAAGTAGCAAAATGTAGATAACAAGGAGGCAATATAAAATAGTGATTAAGAGAGTGGGTTCTAGAGCCAGATTGGGCTCTTTCAATTTAAAGCTGTGTGATTTTTGGCAAATTACTTAATCTCTCTGTGTCTGTCTTTTCTCCTCTATAAAATGAGGCTTATAAAATTCTCAACTCAAGTTGTCAAGTTGTGTGGACAGATTAAATGGCTAAATGTGCTTGGTATTTAAAGCGCTCAATTAGTGTTAGCTATTATCATTAAGGTCATTTATTTTAATAGACAGCAAAAGGGAAATTGAACAAAATTTCTAATAAAAATATTTAAAAATTAAACTAAAAGGAAACTTTCATACCATGTTAAATAATTCATTCATGCTTCATACCAACAGTCAGTGTTATACATAATTAAGGAACAATAGAGGTATTCTCTTTAAAATCAGAAATGAAATAAAGATGGTAACTGTCATGTCATTAGTTAATATTATTCCAGACATTTTTGCCAATTAAATCAAACTAAAATGATCAAGACAAGTAAGGAAGAGGTGTGAATACTGTTGTAGTTGATGTGACTCTACATAAACAAAAGGGACTAATCAAAACTGTTACAACAGATTAATAGTGTCCAGTTTAAAGGATTAAAAATGAAAAAGAAATACCTTTTTCACAACAGCAATAACAACACAGAATTAGGAGTAAAGTTAGGGAGAGATGTGCCTGAATATAAAGAATCCTATAAAGCTTTTCAATATCTAAAATAATTTGAATAACTAAGAACCACTAAATAATCAGTAAATATTTCTCAATTTTTTTCCCACAGAGGTTAAATAATCAGCCCAACTTGTTTATTTGCTCACTTAAATCTCTGTACTCATTCTGAACTTTATATCTAGTTTCATTTGAGAAATATAATATTTATTTTTGGAAGCCAGGAATCCAGCTAAAATTTAATGCTGCCAATACAAAGGATGGATAATGGGGGCACATAGCAACTGTGCAGTGAGCACATATTTACACTCAATGTTCGTTGCTTTCAGTTATAGCAATTATAAGTTATTAATTTATTTACTTTGGAGTTTTTTGTTGTTCTTTTTAGCCTTGTAAATAGTCCTCTAACATTATATGACATGTATATATATTCTGCATATTTGATTTTATTTCATACATCATGAATATTAGCTACCTTTCTCCAAAGGAACAAAAAACATAAAGTTTATGGATACTAATGCAATCTTTAAACTCTTATGATTTGGTTACTGTATTAACACACACGAACTTCATTTTTAAAAAATTAAAAAACAAAAAACTCTTATATTACCTGTTATATATAACACCTCAATAAAAACATATTTGCTTTGGACTATAAATGGACATTCATCTACATAATTCATCAAGCAATTATTAAGTGGGACCATAGGTGTTACAGCAGTACCATAAGGATAATTACTCTTCTTTATATAGCAGCAATAGAGAACACAAAAAATCATAAATTCCAGGTCTAGAAATGAAATTTCACCTTATAAAGATGAATATACATTTAATTTTTAGGGCCTTCCAAAAAACTAATGATTATCTCCACATAGTAGAAATATCAAAAATTCTTATTCACTTCAATGAACAAACAAATGAGTTGATTTTGTAGTTGCGGGGAGGCTGGATTTTTAAAGAGGACTAAATAGCCCACAAAGGTATTCTTTTACCCATCCTAATGTGTTGCCACTACCTTACACCGTTCTTTCTTCCATCATTCCCTTATCACAAAGCTCTCATGGCACCCACAGAACTTCCCTCTGAAGCATAGCCACATGATAAACAGTTGTTTAATGTCTGTCTCCCTACTGGAACACAAGCTTAATGGTGGAATCACATCTGTATTGTCCAAAAATCCATCTCTAGAACTTGGCATAGTGCCTCTCCATAGTAGACAAATGTTTTTAAATGAATAAATGAACAAACAGGTCTAAAAACCCTCAGAACACAGCTGAAAATCAAGCCTTCTGTTTTCACAAAAAAATACTGACATATGATCATTATTGATCTGTATTCAAAAACATGTTGAATCACCTAAGTAGTCTTCTTCCTCTCACCTTAATTCTAGTTTCCTAAAATCTTCTCCAACTATGTAACTCTCATACCGAACCCTAGTTTCCTCACAATGGTTCACCAGCAAGTCAAACATTCCAATTTTTATTTACTACTAATTGTAAGTGAAGAAATATTCATAATTTTATATAAAGTTTGGGGACATTCAATCAAATGTTTAAAAAATCCCTCAAATGTAAACAGCCTTCCCTCCCAGAATATGAAATTTCAACTTGGTAAGACTCTGTTTTATTCTTACCATTCACCACTTATCAGTAGCATAGTATTTATACCAACTATATTATTTCACTTCCAATGGATTCTCTGTCATAATTATGACGATTACTTAGTCCTTATTTGACTATCAAAAACCCACAAAGATAGGGACTGTGAACAGTGGCTTATGTCTGTAACCCAGCACTTTGGGAGGCCAAGCAGGAGGATCACTTGAAGCCAGGAGTTCAAGACCAGCCTGGGCAACATAGTGAGACCCTATCTCTACACAAAATTTAAAAATTATTTTAAAATAATTTTTGTTCATTAATCAACTCCTGGGAGATATATACACACTTTAGCAGAGGCC
Organism: Daubentonia madagascariensis; assembly: GCA_023783475.1. NCBI lineage: Eukaryota > Metazoa > Chordata > Mammalia > Primates > Daubentoniidae > Daubentonia > Daubentonia madagascariensis. The sequence continues at coordinate 24,750,975 of JAKFHU010002080.1, read as the reverse complement.
AGTAAAAAGGCCCTTTGTAGAATCCTTTTATAAGGAAAACTTCAGTAAGGAAAAGAAAGCATTGCTAACTTAACATATATGTCTTTATAAGTTTACATTTCTATATATTTCTTGGGGAAAGCCATCTATACTATCCTTGTCAACAACACTAAAATTTTTACTCATATTGTTATCCATCAAGATTCAGCTGACTTGTCAATCTGACAGCAAGAAATCAGGAAAGATTAATCAATTGAAAGACATCTAGCTTTCTTTTTTTTTTTTTTCCCCGCTCCCGGAATTCCCCGACAGAGACATCTAGCTTTAAATTACACAAATAGTCACTGGAAAATGTCTATAAAACTAAAGGTATAAAGTGGGGAAGGGGTAGTTTAGAAGTTTAAAAACTAAGTACAGAACAACAAATACTTAATAGTAACAAATGAGAAAATTATTTCTGGCTATGTTTTCAAGTAAGTATCTATAGAATCTCTTTATAGATCTCTATGGCAATCTATGACAAAATAACTCATGTATTTTACAGCAATAATTTGCTTCTATCCTTTGCTTATTCCCAGATTCACTATTCCCTGAAGGTATCAAAATGGATTATTTATAGATGGGGAACTCTCTCTTGTGAAATAAAGAGAGCTTCTTGTATTTAAATTCAGATCCAGATTAGTGACACCTCAATATCCTAAAACTACGGCAAAAAAGTTATTTATGCATTTTGCAAAAGATATGGCCATAAAAATGCTGAGAGGTGCTCGCTTCAGCAGCACAAATACTAAAATTGGAACAATATAGAGAAAATTAGCATGGCTCCCGTGGAAGAATGACATGCAAATTCGTGAAGTGTTCCTTTTTTTAAAAAAAAACGCTGATAGTAAAGTGTTTGGTGAGGCAAAATATGATTTCTGAAGGAAATTCATTTTTTAAAAATGCAAGAAATGTCCAATTTGTTTAAAAATGGAATTTGTAAATCATGCGTATTTAAGAACTATAAACTATTTTAACTATTATAGTTTCTAAATTACATCAGTATAAATGTTTTTATTATCTCATTTATTCTTTATATTTTCTATTCAGAATTTAGAATTTAAAAGCTTCAGTGTCTCACTTAAAGGTAGTAATGTAACACTCAAAAATGAGTTGAGGAAGAAGACTCACTAAAAATAATGTAGCCAAAACAAATGCCTGTAAGGACGCTCCAGACTGATCCAGCTCCTGTGGGTAGGGGGCCAAGAGCTTTTTATGAATACCATTTATTTCAATTTTTCAAATTATTCTGATGCCATTAGTGATGTATAGAAGGCAAAATGAATAGCAAACTTAGAGGAGAAGATAAGCGAGCCTGGAACCTAATCCAATATTTAAAATATTTTTGCATTGTTTTAATATACACTGACTTTTCCAGAAATATAATATCACATAAACTGAAAAAACACTCTCCTTTATTTGGAACCATACCAAAAGGTATTCATCATTCTGGAAAAATCATGTTACAGAGCAATGTTAATCATGGTATTTGAATCAGCAATTATAACACCTACATATTAGAGTAATTTGCAGCTGCTGCATTCAGGATTATTCTACATATGGATATTAGCAGCTGATTACTTTATTCTGCCTTTGGTTAAAGGAGTGCCTGAGCCTTCATATATTGAAATACATAACATATTTAATTTAATTACTGTAATTAATATAATAATTTAATAACCTCCTTTTCTAAGGATACTACATTAATTTTTAAATTTATATGTCTACATATATGTAATCTGTATATGTATATAATATATACACACACATATATCTGTGTAGGTTATAATATACTGTCTACTAATTTCATTTCAGTATGGTAAAGGAGGTATTACAAAATAATTGTGATGAAAAGGAAGCACGAGATCTGACACATGAGACAACTGGTCATGTACCAGTAAAATAGAACAAGACCAAGGCCAAAAACTTGACATTTTAAAGGAAGAATGAAGAACAACAGAGGAAAAGTAGACAGAAAGGTAGAAAGCATCTCGAAAGAGAGTACTACGCCAAAGGAGAAAGAAGTCTCAACAAGAAGGGGTTGTCAACATCATCAAATGGTTCAGAAGAGGATAACAATTAAAAATAAGTCAATGGATTTGGAAATGGAAAGGGTAATCTCTGAACAGTTTCAGTATAGCAGTTGAGGCAGAAATGATACTGCAGTAAGTAAAAGAATAAACAGAAAACACAGAAACAGCTAATAGAGTCTTCTCTTTCCAGATGTTTAGAATAAGGGGCAGCAAAACAAGGCAATGGAACAAGGAGGATGGCAGGATCAAAAGAAAGAGTTTTTGTTTGTTTCTGATTTTTGTTGTTTAGGCTAGAAAAGACTTCTGAGAGATTAACTCAAACTTATTTTAAATGTCAAGTCCTACTTCATTATATTATATGCCTAATTACAAGTTTTCAGAAATACTCTCTCCTACAAATGTCTATGGATAATGAAAATATAAGATATCTGGGATTTGATTCAAAATCATCCATGGGGATGGAGAATGGTTATAAAGAAAAAGGTAAAACAAGATTAGCTATAAGTTGGTAACTGGAATCTGGGTAATGGGTACCTAGTGGCTCATGCGTTCTTCTCTTCTTTTCTGAATATGCTTAAAACTTTCCACAATAAAATGATTTTAAAAATGAAACACTGTCTAAAAAATGCTTTCACTTTTTTTTTTTTTTTTTTTGGAGACAGGGTCTTGCTCCATTGTGGGGAATAGAATGCAGCAGTTCATAGCTCACTGCAACCTCAAACTCCTGGCCTCAAGTGATCTGCCAGCCTCGGCCTCCCAAAATGCTAGGATTACAGGCATAAGCCACCACACCTGGCCTATTTTTCACTTTTATATATAATCATATGCTGCTCTCTTAAATGTCAAACTGATGACACATTTTATCAGGGTATATTTTGAGGCTTTTTAAGACAATGATTATGCATGAAATGCCAAATTATCTCAATTTCTCACTTAATCATCCATCTGACCACAGCAAGCAATTTTATACCAAGTAAACGAAAAAAAGAGGTGAAAACATAGATGAACGCTGATTCTAGAGTTCTAGGAAACAGTTCAAAAATTTCTCCCCTGAGGAATTTTATTTGACAGTATCTATACTATAGCACAAAAAGAAATACCTATTTTCTAGTCATAGCTTTATATGTGTCTGAAATTAGCTCTAAACTTTTTAACTGCACAATAGTCATAGAAAAAATGAACTCTAAACTAAGAACCTTATGAATTATCTTTCAGTTCTGCCACTAATTTAGCTGAATAACCTTCATCAAGTCTCTTAACATCTCTAAACTCAGTGTCCTCAACTTCTTAATAAGGAGTTGAAATTAAATTAACTCTGGGTTAATGTCCAGTTCTAACATTCTAGGCTTCTACATGTCTAGTCTACATGAAACTTGAACACATTTACAACTCAATAGGACAATTTTCTAGATCAATTCTCTCTACCTGTGGTCAGTGGACCCCTGGAGATTCCTGAGACCCTTTCAGAGGGTCAACAAGTTCAAACTATTTGCATAATACTAAAACATATGCCTTTTTCACTGTGCTTTCATTTTCACTAAGGATGCAGAAGCAATGACAGGTAAAACTTCTAGAGTGTTAGCTAGTATCAAAGCAGTGGCACCAAACCCTACCAGTAGTCAACTATACTTAGAGCAATGAAAAATGCTGTTTCATTCAAGAATTCCCTTAATGAAGCAGTAAAAATTATTAAAGTTATTACATCTTGATCCTCAAATGTACATCTTTTTAATATTCTGTGTGATAAAATGGGAAGAGCATATAAAGCACTTCTGCTGCTTAAAGGTAAATGGCTGCTTCATGGAAAATACCCCTGTGAATATTCTGAGTTGTGATCTTTAGAAACTACCCTTTTTTTTTTTTCTTCCATAAAACACAATTTTTACTGGAAAGAACTGACAAATCATGGCTATTTGAATGTGGGTATTTGGCAGACTTTTATTTGGCAGGGGTTTTTTTGTTGTTTTTGGTTTGAGTGAAGCCTGTTACCTTCAAGGAAAGCAATTGACAGTATTTGCTGGAAAGGATAAAATTTGAGCTTTCAAGTGAAAAGTACAAAAGTAGAACTTAGTATCTGCCACCATGAGTATAATGACCTTCCAATACTTAAAGATGTTTCTGATGAGATCAGAGTATGATTTTTAAATATTACATAAATTTGGAAGATCTGCATAACTCAGTGAAACAGTATGTTCCAAATGACCAATATACATGTAATAAAATCATACATGGGTAAAGATCCATTCAAAGTGCAAAACAGACCAATGAATTGTAATGTAACAGAGTACAAAAAGTTCACTGGTATCATTTAAGATTCTTTGTTGGAACTTTAAGAAATTATCACTTGCTGAGTTTTGGTGAAGGATCAACAAAGAATACATGTAATTATCTGAAAAAGTTAAATAAATCCTTCTCCCTTTCCCAACAACGTATCTGTGTAAGGCCATGTTTTCTTCACATATACTACCCCAACCAAAACAAAACACTGCAACAAACCAAATGAATAAGCAAATATGACAATCCAGTTGTCTTCTATTGTTACACATTAAAGAGATTTACAACAATGTAAAATAGTGTCACTCTTCTTACTAATTTTTGTTTTGGAAAATAGTTATTTTTCATAAAATGTTATTTCTGTTCATATGCATTTATTATTGATATTTTTAAATGAATTAAATATTTTTTAAGTTTCTAATACAGTAAATATTGATAGAAATAACGCACATAAACAAAATCTTTATGGAGTCCTCAATAATTTTTAAGAGTGTAAAAGAGTCCTGAGACCTGAGATCTACTGATCTACAGAAAACCTTACAAAGCCTCTTGCTAGGCAGTTCGTACCCTCTAGTCATTCACAATCTAGTGACAGTAGGAGAGAATGAAGGAAGATACACATTCATTACATAACTTGTGATGGACATTATAATACAGGTATAATTCCGAATAATAAATTTGGGAAGGCTACTTTGAAAGATTTAATTCAAGCAAGTCCTGAAAGATGAGTAAGATTAACTAAAGGAAAGTGCATTCCAGACCAAGGGTCTGTTTGAGCAAGAGTAAGGAGATAGGAGAAAGGGCATATGTCTGGGGAAGAGATCAGTGGGTGGGCAGCAGTCCCCAACCTTTTTGGCACCAGGGACCGGTTTCATGGAAGACAATTTTTCTGCAGACGGAGGGAGGGGGGTGGGGTGTTGTGGGATGGAGAGGAGGTGGTGCAGAGCTCAGGCGGTGATACGCAGCCCGTTTCCTAACAGGCCACGGACCTGTACTGGGCCAGGGCCCGGGGGTTGGGGACCGCAGGGCTACAGCATAGCAGAATGGTAGGGCTGTAGTGAAAAAATGGCCCAGGATTAGGTTACATAGAGTTTCACATCCCACAATAAGAGTATGGATCCTAAAACATATTAATGAAGGGCTACTAGGGATTCTTATTGAGCTAGAGAATATTGCAATCAGTTCTACTTTGAAATATAACTCTAATGGCAATGCACAGGATGAGCTGTATGTTGCAGAAAAGGGCCATACTCAGGGAGACATATCTAGAAGGAAAAATAATGAGGCCTGCGCTAGGTGAGCGGGGGAGAAAGTGAAGGAGGCCTCCCAGAGACAGAACACAGTTTGGCAACTAACAGAAACTGACAAGTGAAGAGGGGAAAAGGTGAATGAGGGTTCTGAGCTGAAACCCTCCAGGGTAACAGTGGTGCCATAAGGGAAACAGAAGAAGATGCAAGTTTCTGAAAGGAGATGGACTTTATGGGGACTATGTGAAATTTTAAGATATCTACAGAGCATCAGAGTTTGGAAATGCTGGTCAAGACGACATAGAAAGAAATTTTGGAAAAATCTACATAAAGATGACAGTTGGAACCATGGGCTGATATAATTACCATAAATAAGAATAGAGTGAGTAGAGCAAAGAACCAAGTACAGGATTTTATCAAAACATGAACATTAAAGGCATGGGCAGAGGAAAATAAACAGCAAAACAAAACAGGTAAAGTCAGAGACCTGAGAGGGCACGTGACCACAAAAGCCAGGGGGGATTGGTTGATCAATAGCTGAAGAGGTTGGAAAATAATAATGACCTAAATGAGGCCACTGGTTCAATTAATTAGGTTACAGAGTAGTCACTGTTGAGTGTTTAGGGACAGACCACAGATTACAAAGAACCTGGGATCAAGGCCTCAGCATGGTATTATAAGAGGTACAGGAAATAAATATTTTACCCAGGGCTTCCTGAAAATATGTTTTCCAAAACTGTTTCCAAAAACTGTTATGTTTTCAACTATAACAGTTTTTAAATAAGTTCTCTCTCTAAAATTTATCTTTTATTTTCAGAGAATTTCAGAATCACATAAAACACTGATTTTTAACACTTAAACAGCAGAACACTAGCATTTACCTAATGAATTTTACAACACAAAAAGAATATACTATTGTGCCATATAGTGAACCTCAACCTACTGCTTAAAAGATTATTCTTACTGTAGATAAGCCTACTAAAGTACATTTTAGTGCAAATTCAACAAATATTTATTCAAGAAAAAAACTATTACTCAATCCTTTTTTATTAGTAATATGAAGCACAATATGAGATCAAATTTCATTTTGGCATATTTGTATCAAATGTGTATTTAGCTGGACTTTTGTTTATACAAAAGTCATGTGTGAAAAATCCACATTTTATTAGTACAATCTAGAAAACAATCATTTGTTTTACAAAAAGATTCATCTCTTTACAAAAGAAATCACTATTGGAAAAAGAAAAAGGGCTTCTGCCATGAGTGGCACACGTAGGGCAACTCCACTGCTCTTCGTGCAGAATAGACATCAAGAAATCACTATTGGGATCCTTTAAATAGGAAGCTTTCCCAGGATAGTAAAAAATTACAACTCATTATTTAATTTACACAAAACTTTATAGGAATACATTTGCTTAAAGCACATACATCAAATATGTAATTAAAACAGGTCACTGTTAAGAGGTTTAAAAGAGCTGTAAGGAATAGCTTAGACTCCGCTGTCCAGGAGGTCTCCCCTCTCTCGTCAACTGGCAGGGGAGCCTGGAGCCCTGTACAGAGCAGGAACGTGAGGGTGAGTGGACTCAAGAGGAAAGTGGGTACCACAGAGAAGTTGTCTCCCTTGGACTTGAAATTGGGCAATAGCTGCATGAGTGTTATGACTTTACCATACCTTGTGTAGATACATAAAGACAGAGCAGATTAATTCTTAAGGGATTTTCAAAGCTATGTGTCTTTAAAAGAGCACATAGGCCAGGCACAGCGGCTCACGTCTGTCATCCCAGCTACTCCAGAGGACTGGTTGAGCCCAGGAATTTGAGACCAGCCTGGGCAATACAGCAAGACCCAAGACCTGTCTCAAAAAAAAATAAAAGAGCACACTGAAAAAGGGAACTTAGAATTATAATGGGACAAAAACTCTGGAGCCAGACCACCTGAAGGCATCTTTTGGCTCTGCCCCTCACCACTTTTATCAACTTAGCAACTTACTTAGACCTCAGCTCTCTCAGTTGCAACATGGGATAATAAGAATAGCCACCTCAGAGGGCCAACATGAAAATTAAATGAGAAAATGATTGCGAAACACTCAAAATGGCATATCATTGACCCTCAAGAACTGTTATAACTGTACTGTTTTATGATTTTAGATCACTCATTTAATCCATCATTAGAATATACTCCCACCTCCCAACCCATTTGACATAAGCTTTTCACTATTCAATCATGCCGACCTACAATATGTCATATGGTAGAATCCCAGAGAACAGGACCAAAGTCCATGGCATTCTGGACCAGTTCCAGAAGCATTATTAATAAATAATAATCCCATTTCTGACACACTAACATCACTCTATGCAGTCATCAGGCTATCTCCATTTTTGCTAATGATTCATTAAAATTACTGAATTGAACAACTAGTTTATAAATTTCTAATTTATGCTGCCTTCCTTTCTAAAAAACAAACTTGTTAGTAGAATGTATCCCTATAAAATATAAAATTCTGACCAAAATAAATATTTTTTTCTGGTTTCTAAAACATCTGTAGTGACAGTGGGTCAAACTCATTCAATTTCCACCCTCCTTTCCCCTCCTCCCACACCTGATAGAAGATCTTTCTTAAACTTACATAAACCTCCTCAATTGGCCATCTGAATACACGATGACTAGTTTTACACTTTACATTCATTTGTTTTCCCCATCATCTCAGTGGCCAACACAGCCATGGTTTTGTTTGAAATCTCAAGCACAAGCATAATAGATACATAAATCATTTTGTTCTTCTAATCTTCGAGATCAGCCACCACGAACAGGAAAAGCAGAGAAACTAATACATTCCTCTTCAAAACACACATATGTTCTTTGTCCTTCCCACAAATACTAAGACAAAAAGGATAACAGACAGCAAATCATGCCCACAAGCCAAAACACAGCTGGTTCATCTAATTTTAGAAAAAAAATAACAAGGAAGAGGAGAAAAGTTCACTCTGGAATAACTCAATCCTCAAATCAGGGAAATTCAAAGAACATAACATGGAAAAACCAACAGCCTCAATTCTCTCCTGCGGGATACTAATTCTATCAGTGTCAAATCAAAATAAACAATATATTTTTAGAAGATCCCACAAAAGTTTGAAATCACTCCTTTTTTCAAAAAAAAAAGCCAACTTACAGAGAAAATATCTAAATGTATGATTTCCAAGTACAGGTGCTATTCAGTAGATTCCAAATCTGTTTCTCATTTCACCATACTCCTTTTAAAAGAGACAAGCTGAGAAACATATTTGTTTTTTTAAAAAACTCAATTATAACATTTACATCCAGAGGTATCCTTTATTTGCATGCTAAATTCTCACAGCCAGGTGTTTGCTATTTGATTAATTTGCTCCACCCTAGGTAATATGGCTCATCCTTTTCTGGAATGCCTGAACAAGACACTCTAGTTGCTTCTAAATCTGGGTATGATCTTGTACTTCTTTTTCCCTGGAACCCTTAAGAGATGAAAGAAAATATAAGACATAATCTAATTGTTTTGGGGGGAGTACTGCTTATATACTAGGATCCTTCATACCATCTCTTTAAGGAGAGAAACTCCCTTCTCTAGTAACTCTAAGGAATCTATCCAAAATAGAGAGCATGAATTTTTGGCCAGATTTAAGATTAACTAGATAAAACTGGCATTAGCAAAAGATATCTAAATATCAGCAAAGTGCAACAGATTTATACAGAAATTTAATGTGTCTTCAAAAGAACGTGGGAAGAAAGAACAATTATTTCACAATAATCTTACTATTAACCACTATTAACAACACTGTGTTCTGGTGTTTTTCCTCTCAAAAAAGTCCAGGTGAATAGGAAGTATAAATTCCAGAAGACAAAGTACTTTTCTTGGCAAATTTTTAAAAATTTAGTCATTAAAAGATTTTTAAAGAAAAAACATTTATTCCACTAAGCCAAGACTACCTAATAAAGAAAATTTCAGAAAAACCTCATATAACAATATGTTCATAAAAGTGCTTTATGTTAACAGACATAGATTATGTTTCTCATTGGATTATATGGATCATCAAAGTCCCTAAAATAATCGTTTGGTTAAATGAGAAAGTGGATAAACTATTTTCTAAAAGCATGTATAAGACAAGTAGTCACAAGCATTCTACAGATGTATCACAATGCTAAAAGTTATTTAAAATGCATCAAGGAAATGCTACAAATTCCCAAAGTCTATAATTAATGTCCTAGTTTTTCTCCATTTGTTCCACTGTACCCTCAGTCCATTCTCTGCTCTGCTCTTGAGCTGGGAGAATGAGCCTGCAAAGATCATCACGTGGGCTTCCCAGCTGGGCTCTAGCAATGAAAGTCACTGAAGGCAGAGGAAGGAGAGGTCAGGGAACCTCCTCTCACCCCTCGCCTGCTTCAAAACCACAGCTCCCTGGAGCCCTCCTCCACAGTGCCAGCTCTCTGCCCTGGTAATCTCTGGAGAATTAAGGGCTTCTTGCTATTGCTAGTCCTTGGGTGCTTTGCCACCCTTGTTTGTTCCCTAACCTCTACAAATAGTCTCTTCACTTGAACAATCAAAGATGAAATCTCTTTCCTGTTGAGACTTTGCCTGATACGACTAAGGATACCAAGTCTGGTTATTTAACAGTACACCATCTAAAGAAATCCAATTAAAAAGTTTTTTTAAAATTCTTAAAATCTATGTATTTATATATCATTGCCATTTGTATAACTGTTAAAAAATTAAATATAACTCACTTCCAAATGAAGCTGGCCAAAAAGCTGAAACAGTCATTACAATTTAGTTTAGGTGTGAAATTTAACAGCACTGTCATCTCAATATAAATGCTATATGCCCCAAATAAGCTTGAAAAAACAAAAGTCAATGAGATCCTGGTAACTGATACTTCACTTCCTTCTACCATACACTGCCTAGTTAATCCAAGCAATTTGTTGTTATTCTTGTTGAATAACAACAAATTTCTTCATCCTCCCTAAACACAGGATGAAGAAAAGGTTTAAACCAATGGTTCTCAAATTTTGGTATACATGTAAATCAACAAGGAAGCTTATTAAATACTAATGCCCAGGCTCCACCCAAACCTTCCTAACCTGTGTGTTTTTACTAGTTCCCCAGGTGATTCTGACGCACACCTAAATTTCACAACTACTTCAAAATGGCCAACTTCAAGATTCTACCCATATTTCTAATATTGCTTTTTTCCTTTTGAATGAAAATTCCAAATTAAACATGGCCAAAAAACCACACACACAACACACACACACACACACACACACAGTAACAACAACAATAATAATGTATACTATGTACCAGGCAATGTGATATATGCTTTACACATATTATTATCTAATTCAATCTTCACAAGAACCATGCAAGGTGGGTAATCTTGTTGCCTCCATTTTACAAATGAGAAAACTGAAATCCAGAGAAACTAAGTAATCTGACCAAGTTAATGAGTGGCAAAACCAGGACCTCAGGTCTGCCTAACCTCTAACCCATGAGCTCAAGAAAGCACTTTTTTATGCCTAAATGTAACTGTGAAGCCCCAGGGCTGTCACAGGAGGATAAAGCCTGAGGGCCAAGTAGTTAGGCAAGCAATGCTGTCCCATCTCTCCCCACCCCTCCAATTCCCACCCTTCACCCAACAAGCTCTCTCGACTCTCCTCACCCATTCCTCCCTCACCAAGGCCTTCACCTCTATGATCTGCCACACATACTGGTAGAATGGTAGAACATCAGAAGTCTAAATATCATACAAAAGCACTCTTTCCACATTAGTACCTACTACATGCTAAGTAGTAGGAGAGATCCAAATTCTAGCACCACCAAGTGAGTATAAGCAAATTTAACATCTCTGCGGCTCAGTTTCCTAACCTGTAAAATGAGAGTCATAATGCCAACCCCACTGAGGTGACGAGAGTGATTGAACTAATGTACATAAAGTACTTACTTGGCACAGTATCTGACACACAGCAAAAGCACTAAACAATAACTCCTATTAAAACTATACTTTGCCAACCTCTTCTCTTACAACACCAACATGTCAGTCCTAAGTCCCATATATTTTTGTGTTTGTTTTTGAGATAGGGTCATCACTATGTTGCCCAGGCTGGCCTCAAACTCCTGGGCTAAAGTGATCCTCCCACCTCAGCTTCCCAAGTTGCTTGGACTACAGGCATATGCCACCACACCCAACTCTAGGTCCCATATATTTTCTCTCAGCTTTGTTTCCTGAAACTGTGATGAATAATGGAACATACTTATATTTATCAGGAGCAGGCTGGTAATCCTGTTGCTGAAACCCAACAGACTGAGAGTCTCCAGCAGACAGAAGACCAGGAGTAGAACATTTTAAAGAAAATAAGTCATTTAGTAGCCCTTAAATTGCACCACTTTGACAACTATTTGTTTCCCAACTTTAGGGTCAGCCCTGTTGATTACATACTAGTATGAAGAGTGTATAATTAACTTAATTCAAAACAACAATAAAATGTTACTCAGTACAGGGACTTGGTCTTAATTTAATTAGTGTACAACAGTGTACAACAATGCCTCATCCGTGGTAGACACCCAAATATGTTTTAAATGAATGAACGAATACAGGAATCAACACAGACACACCTTAGGACTTTAGTGAATCATTACAAAGGCAGGCATAATCATCGAATAAATACCAATGCACCAAGTAATAAAAGTTACTTTCAAAATTCCCCTGAAACATTTTTCTTCTTCCTTTTTAAACTAATTGTTGATTTTCTTTAAAAACTCTCTAACTAGAAAAGCTAATTACCAACCTCAGTCCATTAATCTATTAAAAATGTTAATAGTACCATAATGGTACATCAGGCTCATCTTCTATCTTCCATTACAAAAAAAAAAAAAAAACCTGTTACAATATAACAATCATCACTCTAGTTACCCTGGTTTTTCAGAATTTCCTGAACAACCCAAATTAAATCTGTAAAGTGAAATAAGTCACTACTAAGAGACTAATCCTAACATCTAGGAGGTACATAAGTTTTGGGAGAGAAGGGGAGAACCTACTACTTTGGGAATACACAGACAGAGGTTCCATTCTCAGTGATGTTTCTAAGTGACCATATGACCTTCAACGAGTTACTTAATTTTAAGTAATTTTTAACTTGAATCTCCATTTTCTCATCTGCAGAATAGGAATAAATTTATTTTATTTACTTCATCAAGTTGTTTTAAGGACCAAATGCATGTAAGACGATTTGCGAAACAATAAAATGCCATACAAATACAAGGTATTAACTTTTGACATAAACATCTTTGTATTCTAAATGGATGTTTCTATTTATCTTTTTATATCTCTACCACTCTTTCTATTTCCTAAATCCAAAGATCAGGAAATAGTGAGGAACCAGTTCACATCTATAGTCACATCTCAAACACAGTGGGCCCTCAGTAAATATTTGTTGGAAAAGATGCTCATCTACAAATACTAGAAATCAAAAACTTCTGCTACATGAAATATCTTACCTTGTAAAAGGTTAGTCAGCAAGTTACTTTCAAACAAAATAACAAGTCACCTAACATACACAAAAGATGCCCGGGTTTTTGTCAGGAGTTTCCTTTGTGCACATTACTCAGCATGAACGTGAATATTTATCCTTTGGGAATGTACACTGAAGGAATGTGCTTCAGTGTTTTGGTTTCACTTGAAACATGCTTTCTGCATAAAAAATTATTTCCTCTCTCTTTGACACCAGCAAGATTTCTAAAGATGCCAGATTTGTTCTTTAGGTTTTACTTCCTACTCACAGGAAAAACTTTTGGTGGACATATGGTCATTTCACAAACTATTATGTCATTCTTATACTAACCAATAAGAAAACAGTTTATTTTTGAAAACCATAAATAGATATTCTAATACTTGTATTTTATTTTTTTATTTCAGAATATTATGGGGGTACAAATGTTTTGGTTACATGGATTGCTTTTGTACTGCTTGAGATAAAGTTATACGTGTGCCCACCCAGATAGTGTACATTGTACCAGTTAGGTTTGATTACACCCATCCCCTTCTCCCCTCTCCCACATGCTTGATTTCTGTTGAGTTTTACTTCCATCTGTGCATATGAGTGCTGTTCAGTTAGTTCCAATGTAACAGTGAGTACACATGGTGTCTGTTTTTCCATTCTTGGGATACTTCACTTAGGAGAACGGTCTCCAGTTCCATCCAGATTGTTACAAAAGGTATTAATTCTTTTTTTTTTATGGCTAAGTAGAACTCCATGGTATACATATACCACAATTCATTAATCCACTCATGAACTGATGGGCACTTGGGTTGATTCCACGTATTTGTGATTGTGAACTGTGCTGCAATAAACATTCAAGTGCAAGTGTCTTTTCGATAAAATGACTTTTTTTCCTTTGGGTAAATACCCAGTAGTGGGATTGCTAGATCAAATGGTAGGTCTACTTTTAGTTCTTTGAGGAATCTCCATACTATTTTCTATAGAGGTTGTACTAGTTTGCAGTCCCACCAAAAGTGTATAGGTGTTCCTTTCTCTCCTCGCCCATCCCAGCATCTGTTGTTTTGGGACTTTTTGATAAAAGCCATTCTCACTGGGGTTAGGTGATATCTCATAACGGTCTTGATTTGCATTTCCCTGATGATTAGTGATGTTGAGCATTTTTTCATACGTTTATTGGCCATTAGTCTATCTTCTTTTGAAAAGCTTCTCTTCATGTCTTTTGTCCACTTTTTAATGAGGTTGTTTGATTTTTTTCCTGCTGATTTACTTGAGTTCTTTGTAGATTCTGGTTATTAGCCCTTTATCAGATGTACAGCATGTGAATATTTTCTCCCATTCTGTAGGTTGACTATTCTCTCAGCTGATTGTTTCCTTGGCTGTGCAGAAGCTTTTAAATTTAATCAAGTCAAATTTATTTATTTTTGTTGTTGCTGTGATTACCATTGGGGTCTTCTTCATAAATTCTTTGCCTAGGCCAATATCTAGTAGAGTTTTTCCAACATTTTCTTTTAGAATTCTTATGGTTTCATGTCTTAGGTTTAAGTCAGTTATCCATCTTGAATTAATTTTATTGAGTGGTGACAGATATGTATCCTGTTTCAATCTTTTACATGTGGCTATCCAATTTTCCTGGCACCATTTATTGAATAGGGATTCTTTCCCCTCTAATACTTAAATTTTAATTATTTCCAGTCCACTAAAATTTATCAAATAAAAGCAGACTGCAATGATCTATGATCTCACCACTGCACTCCAGCCTGGATGACAGAGTGAGACCCTATCTCTAAAAATATAAATAAATAAATAAATAAATAAAAATTTTTTTAAAAGACAAAAATAAAATGCAAAATATCTTGGTTTCTCTGAACATTATATAATGCCTCAAAAATAGAATTTAAGCTTACTTAGTTCTTGATGTATGTGTCACAGATCATCCATTAATAATATATATTAGGATATCTTTTATATCCTAATCTTAATTTATATGGATATCCTTGAGATGCAAAATTCCTAATAGTTCAAACCAAATAATGAAACCATGTGTAAAAGTAGCTACCCCAACTCAAGCTTCCTACCTTTTTTCTGCTCATTTACCCAACTACATTCCACTGCTGAAATGTATGATTCCTAGTTTGTTACAAAAGATGGACTTGATGTGCTCATTTTTGTCCTTTATGTCTATTACAGCTCAAGGGATATTCCTGAAATAAACACAGGATATAAAAAAAGACATGCCCTAAGAGCATACAGGTAACAAGTTAATCATAATCTGACAAGTTTTACCCCAAGATTACATAGTTAATTATGTAATATTTAAAAGATAACTACTGCATTTATGTACAACAATCTATTCCATTAGAGAAAAAATTTCAAGTTCTATCTAACCAAGAACATTATACTATTCATTTTAGCTATAATGAAAGCCAGTGTTAGATTACAGCCTAATGCTAATTCCTATACACCTATCAAAATAAAAAGTGTACAGTATGTATAACATTCTGGAACTATACCAGAAATTATAAAGCAGCATATCACTGTTCAAGGCTGTCAATTTGAGAATGAAGACACAGACACAGACTTCTTAGTTCCAGAACCACATTCATAGCCTATCACATCTACTCCTGCGTATCTTCTTTAAACCTTGAGTTACATTCTTTAACATAATGTCAGTTCTGCAGGTTTATGTGCACAGTCTACCAAGGTGAACTGAAATCAAGGTAATCTGTTCTGGTAGAAAGGATAGAGGCTTCATGTAAGAAGAGTCAGGTGCGAATCCAGGACTTTGCCCCTCTGGAGCTACATGACCTAGAGCAAGTATTTAATTCTCTGAGCCTAAATTCCCTCATCTGTAAAAGGACAAGACCTCTAACCTGGAAAATTATTTTGTAGATCAAACCCCTCAGTATGTGTTCCATCTAATTATGGTAGATGACTAGTAAATGAGCGACAATCTTACACTACTAAAAGGCCAGTTGACAAATTACTGTGAAGTGTCTCATTATAGAGATCACAATTAAATTATGAGATTTATTAAAATTGTAATACTTTTATCAATCTTTTATTTTTCAATAAGATACTTTAACATATAGAAATGAAAAATTTACAGAGGTTGGAAAAGGTTTTAAAACTGACATTTTACATATCCACTATCAAAACAAAGTTAAAATTGGTTAATTTTTTTTAAATGTTTGAGTGCTTATATCTATTCAAATCTCACATGGTCAAAATCTGTTAAACTTTCTAAAGAAAGCC
Organism: Daubentonia madagascariensis; assembly: GCA_023783475.1. Lineage (NCBI taxonomy): Eukaryota > Metazoa > Chordata > Mammalia > Primates > Daubentoniidae > Daubentonia > Daubentonia madagascariensis. The sequence goes on along the minus strand of JAKFHU010002080.1, from coordinate 24,734,627 downwards.
ACATTTTGGAACTCAGATACAGTCCAGTTGTCTAAACAATGGGCTACATGATACACCACAGACTCCAGGCAAAGTCACAACAGGATGAGAAAAGAGCCTTCAGCCTCTCTCAGATTTCCTGGTCACTGTTATTTTAAAATTCGATCACATAAACAAACAGGGAAAAAGTCCATTTCAGATAAACCCCATGGGTTATGACTTACGATCTTTGTTTTTAAACTTTGCACTAATTTACATTAAATATTGTAACTGTTCATTACATTTTTCTTGCTCACATTTCTAAGCACTAATAAGGAATATATATGTATTATATATAGTTTTCTATATTACATAGTTTTTAATCATGATAATCTTTCCTTAAAGTCATTCGTATCTCTGTTATTGCCTTTTACAATTAGTTTTTGAAAACAAAACGTAACTTAAAAAGCTGAGAGAACAATAAATAGCATGTCACACAAAAAATACAAATGCAATGAGCAAATGTGCATAAGACTAAAATGACTTCTGCTTACCACTGTACATGTAATTCCTGCACAATTTAAAATACTCCAAATGAGCTGGATATTTAAAAGTCAATGAGCTATTCTGAACGGCTGCATTGTTTCAAGCTCTGGCTATAGCCCACTTTGTAACATTTGTGGCTGTTCCTAGCTGGAAGGTAATTGTTTCACTAAATATTTTCCAACTGGACAACTACAATCCAAGACATCTATGAAGTTCTGTTAATTTGTACAGAAATGCTGTTTTGCTGCCAACCTTTGCACCATGACCACTGCCAATCCAAGTTCAAGATTCACATTTTATGTTGTGAAAATAGTTTCGGCTAAACCTTAAGAATATTAAGGTTTAAAACTCTCAAACTGACTATATTTAGATACATTGCATCTACATTGCCAGAGCGCAACAGCAAATGAAACTTTTATTTAGCCCGCACAGTAGTCTGTTAAAGTTGGGGCAGTGGTTCCCCACTAACATCTGTAGGTTAGGGTTTAAGCATCCTTCCACCACATATTTCATGCCAGATAAAATGTAATGCGTTTTTTGAAACTGTATAGAAATATTTCTGAGACAGACGCCCTAGTAATAACCCTATCAAATTATTTCCTACTTAAAATTCCAGAGTTCAAGCATACTAATCGTTGTAAGGAGTTTTGGAAATAAACAAATATAGTAAGTTTTTGTTCAGTTGCATATCCGTAAATTAACATACTCAAGGTAGTGGACCACCTAGAGACTCAAAAATAAAGCTTTAGAAAGTCCCAACCTGGTCTCCTACATGATTAGACTATTAATGGTATCATTTGATCTTCACATCTCAGGACAAACTGGACTCTTCCTGCACTGAATTTTAAGCGTGTTTACAAAGGAGAAAATAAAACTATCACGGAATGTCCAAGTCAGAGTTGGACACCTGAATGCTCTGCTTCTACCTGGGAGCCAGAGAAGAAACACAAAGGTATCTTGGTGACGATAAACCCATGAAAGGAGACTCTCATTGTCTTTCTGTGGAAAAGAGAACTACCCCTGGCACTACCGCGAGCCGCCGCCGCCCAGGGCCCACTCGTCACCTGCTTCTCCACCCCCCCGCGTCTTCGGGAAGCGAGCCGAGCCGTCAGCCCCCGGGGCGGCCGCAGGAGGCCCGAAGCAGGGCAGAGCCGGGGGACAAACGAGGCCCCGGCGCTGACGCCCCGCAGCAGGGGTGCGGGACACTCACCGGTGCGGGAGTGAATGCAGGTGCGCGGCGGCGGGGCTACCTGTCGCCGGTGAGGCTGGAGGGAGGGATGAGAAGTGATGAGGGAGAGGGAAGAGGGCGACGACGCGGACGAGCACAGCGACGGGGCAGCGACCGCGGCCAGGCTGCTCCTTGCTTCCTGCTCGGACAGATCCCGGGTCCGTCTCCGCCCGCCGGCCGGCGCCCCGCCGAGTCCCCTGCCCCGCCGCGCGCACGTCACGGCTACGGAGCGCCCGAGGGGGCGGGGGCGCCGCGGGCCGGGGCGGGCCGGGCGGGCGCGCGGACGCGGGGGCGCGCCCCGAGACTGGGCTCTCGGCGCCCGGGGCCGCAGCGGCCCGGAGCCTCCGGGCGGGGGTGGGTGCCGCTGGTCCAGCCGGGAGTTCTCGTTCCTCCCGCCGCGAAATAGCCTCTTTCGCTGTGGCGGTGGTTTCCAGTACCAGCAAAGCAGGTCCTCTGCGACTGGATGCTGTGACTGTGCAGTCCAGAATCAGTTCAAGGACGGGGAAAGTTGTTCAGCGAGGGGGCGAGGAGCCCGGGGCGCCGCAGGGCGCGCGCCTCCGCGCCTTGGGCCAGCAGGACTGCGCGCCGCGCCGGGACGGGAGCGTGGCTGCGTGGTGGCTGAGGAAGGAAGCACTGCAAACTCGGCTCCAGTTCGGGTCGGCTTGGGCTGGGCTGCCCTACGTAGGGAGTAACCTTGCTGTGCAACCAACTTGCTGTTCTGCCTTTGGGGAAGGGGGCCTGGCATGGAAGTTTTGCGCTTCTTTCCTTTCTTTCTCTTCCCGCCGCCGCATTTACTTTTTAGAGCCCCTATCTTATCGGTCGTTTAAATTTTACGGGTTTTTTAAGTGACATATCTGAGTCATCTTTTAAAATTAAAAATGAAGTACCCTGTGCAAATTGGAATTACATGATGAAACCATACATCGCCTTTATGATGAAAAGAAGGTTGTTTTAAGACAATGTAATAATTGACTATAATGCTAAATGTCTCCGCTGAAAAAAGCTAGCGTACTTACACATGAGAATTACGCTTTTTTAAAGTAACATTTAAACTTGGAAACTTCCGGAAATCTAGAAGATTCTGAAGAGGAGACAAGTTTGAGATATTCAGAGGCACCACAGTTCTCTTGGTGGCAGAACTAAGGTCTGATAAGATAGTTTAGCATTTAACTAAAACAGTAAAATATAAAGAATAAGATGGGGAAGTAAGAAAGAGGAAGAGAAACCAAGAAAGGAAATAATTTACAGCAATCTCAGAAGTTTAATTCCAGATTGCCAGAAGGTAAGTCTTAAGTATATAAAACTAAATTTCAAAACGGATTGAAAGAAAGGAGAAGATGAAGATCACTGTTTCAGTTCACTGCTTTGACTTAATTTTGGATTTAATATTAAAAGCCTTCGGGCAAACCAAGAGAAGCCAATATATTTTAAAGTTTTTTGTGGCTAATGATTCGTGATTTTTGCTGTTTCTCTTTTGTCCCCTACTTCCAATCCCTTACTGAGTCCCTTTGCATCTAGTTCTATAACATATCTCGAATGTATCCAATTCCTCTTTATAGCCACTGCCATTATCTTGTTTCAGGCATGCTGCCTTAGTCATCTAACCAGTTTCCCAGGCTGTAATTTTGACCCCTTCTAATCTAGTCTCTATGATGCCACCAGTTCATCTTTTATAAAGTAAAATCTGATTATCTAGTTCTCTATTTAAACTCCTGTAATGGCATTCCACCACTGGTAGTATAAAGTCCAAACCCCTTAAGGTGTCTTATAAGATCCTTCTTGATTGAGCCACCAGTCCTAAACTGGCTGTTTTTGTTTACCTATCGAAATGGAGATTTGTTTTTTCTTTTAATTGAATTTGAATGCCTTTTCATGGGTTATGTGGTCCCCAGTTCACTGTCTTAAACCCCACAAAGCTGTCTTAAACGAGGCTTGTTCACACTATGTTACCTGCCTGTCTTTGGAATCACTTGCATTTTGGACCACTGTCCTAGCCCTGCTTACCTGTCCAATCTCATTTCTACCCACTGTCTTTCTCCATTTCTTGTACTTTACATTCAAGCCATTCTGAAGTGCTTGTTTGTCCCACAACAGACAGCTATGCTATTTTGTTGTTTATTACACTGGAGCATTGCCAAGCTAAATCTAATTCATTCTGTAGAACAAAGCCTATTTGTCCCCACCAAGAAGCTTTCCCTAAACCCCCTTGTTACAAATCCTAGGTGCACTTTGGTGCTCTTTCCCATCTTTCACTTAACACTCATGGCACATATCTCTTCCAACACATATTTCACTATTGCTACTTAAGTTTACTTGTAAGTATCCCCCAACTAGACTGTAAAGCTCCTTGAGGGCAGAGTAGTGGACTTGTCTTTGTGTCCCTAGGGCCAAGCACAGTGGTTTTCACATGGTAGACATTCATTAAACAGTGCCTATGGTTAGTATTACTATTGAATAAATGGGACAGATTGATGAACAAATGGCAAGAGAGATTTTTTTTTTAACATGATCAGAGATCTGACAAATGGCAAGAGAGTTGATAATTCTAAGAAATTGCATGTACTGTTGTTAAGCATGGTGGATATAACTCTTATTTGTTGCCAAAACTATTCCTAACAGTTTATTCCATATTTATACAGTCATTCATCACTTAACAACAAGGATATATTCTGAGAAATGCATTAGGCGATTTTGTAGTTGTACAAACACCGTAGAGTATGTTAGACAAACTTAGTATAGCCTACCACACAAACTAGGCTATATGGTATATATAGGCTATATGGTATAGTTTATCGCTTCTAGGCAACAAACCTATACAACATGTTACTATACCGGATACCATAAGCATTTGAAACACAATGGTATTTTTGTATCTAAACATATCTAATCATAGAAAAGGTACAGCAAAAATATGGTATTATAACCTTATGGGACCATTACTGTATATGTAGTCTATAGCTGCTCGAATGTTGTTAAGTAGTACATGACTTAGTTTTTCGGCTTTGCTCTCACCCATTAAATATTTGTAATACTCTTCCCTGGGTCTTTTGGTGCCACCTTAGAAATTCCTAAACTGAGATCCATGGATTCTCTATCACAGATGGGAGCTCCATGAACCCCCCTGAAACTATATGCAAAATTTTGTGGGTTTGTTTCTTCATTTTTGTAGGAATAGGTAATATATATAGGTGTGTAAAGGGTCTCTACACCCTCCCTGGCTGATGCTCACTTTAACAGCTTCAACTGCATCTGTGTCACCAACTCTTAAATGAGGCAGGCTGAACAACCAAAGGTATGTCACAGAAACTCATTATCTTTTCCCTCCCAACTGTCTCAATTCCCTTGCCAACAGACCCTATTATAACTATGTATAGTATCACCAGCCACTAGGTTATGGGGTTTAAATCACCCAGAACTCCTTTCCTTCCTCAACCCTAATTTTGGAGTCACAAAATCCAGTTCATTCTAAGTCATAAAGTATTTCCAAGTTGATGCCTTTACTCCCCATCTTCCCTTAGGACAGACCATTATGTTCTTTCATCTAAACTCTTGTCGTTGGTTCTGCTCATTTTAGTCCACTCTCTCCATCACTCCTAGAGAGTTACATCCCTCTCCCAAATCTGATTATGTCATCCCCTTTGCCAAGTGCTGGTGCCTTTGGCAAAGATTCATTGCTTGACCAAACTTTAGTCAGGCTTCTGAACCTTCTCCTAGGCCCATCTGTGCATTTCCTTATGAAATCCAGTTGTAGCAAGAACCTTGCTGAGTCAGTTTAGCAAACAGCCCCCATCCTCATTATCTGATCACCCTCAATATCTGATTTAGTTCTTCATCCTCCACCATCCCACAGGTGATGTCTGATTACTCTGGCCTTTCTTCAGTAAAAATCCTGTAAGGTTGGTTTAGCCAGAATTCCCTTTACTTCTGATGTTACCTTTTAGTAGTTTTCCATTCACTGACCCCCATCCTCCTCCTTGACTGTAAATTCCCACTTGCCCATGCTGTATTCAGAGTTGAGCCCAATCTCTCTCCCCCGACTGCAGAATCTCATTGCCGTGGTCCCTATGCCTAAAGTGATGGTCCTGAATAATGTCTGCTTTACCATGCTTTAACAAGGATCATGGAGTGATTTTTTCTGTAACACCCTTCAGATAAATTTAAACTCATTCATATGGTATACAGAACCCCTCAAAAGTCCACACAGTCATGGGAATTCAAACATGCCACACCATTTCATGATGTTCCTCTCAATCTTCAAAACTTAGTTTACTGACTGTTGTTTTCTCTGCCTGACTTTCTGGCAGAATTAGTTTTTCTTTTCCCCATTTTCCAGAGCATCTGCTCATACCTATATTGTAGCACTGGCTAAGTGGTTTTATAATTATGTTTTTTTAAAATATCTGTTTCTCCCTCTAATAACCCTCCAAAAGACTGAGCTTTTAAATTAAAAATTCTTCCCTGTTATTTTCTTAGCTTATTATTGGATTGACACATTGTCTGCCTCATTGAATTAATAAAAATAACAATGCTAAAATTTATTGAATGTTTACCAGGTGCCAGCACTGTGCTAAGCACTTTACATAAATCATCCTTAAATCTTTGTAGCCCCATGAGGCAATATGGTAAGCATTTGCTTTTTGCCTGCCTACCTTCTAGACTCCCATCTTATTTGGAGAATCCTTAATTTTGACTCTTAGTGGAGGCAGAGCCCACCTCACACTTTGGAAACTGACTTGGGCCAAAGTCCTTTTCTCCACTACCTGGCAGCTAGGGCCGCCTGGTAGGAAACCTGCGGCCTTAAGGCCACATGTGGCCCTCCAGATCCTTGAGTACAGCGGCTCGACCGAATCCCAATTTCACAGAACAAACGTCTTTATTCAAAGGATTTGTTCTGTAAAATTTGGATTCAGTCAAAAGGCCACACTCAAGGATCCAGAAGGCCACAGGTTCTCCACCCCACTGGATGCTGTCACCTGAAAGCTGGAATCTGGACAAAGTGATGCAAAGATGCAGAGATGTTGAGAAATGATTCACAGCAGCATGGACGGTTGTGGCAGTCAGGGTCTGCTAGTGACAGTGTCAACAATAACATCCTAAAGATGGCCGTGCACATTTTACACTCGTGATTCTCCACTATGCCCAGTGATTCTGTGAGCTACGTGATATTCTTTTAAAACATTCTCCTTCTGGGTAAATGAGCCAGAGTTTATTTTCATTGCCTTCAACCAAGAATGTGATACACACAAAGAAGTTCTACTATTATCCCCATTTTATAAAAGAGGAATGAGTAGGTGCTTGAGTGTTTATTTAATGAATAAACAAGTTATTTACAATACTGTAACTTCTAAGAGAAGTTTTGGTTATTTCCTCAGTTATTAACAAATCTGCACTAATGTTAATCATCTGGAATTTATAGAGAAATAAATTGTAGGAAATAAGCAAGTCCCTAAAGAGATAGTCTTATAGCTTTTTCCCCAGAGTATATCTTAACCCATACTCTTAGACCATCAACATCTGCATCTACCATACTTTATCATAGGAAAAGAAACTAATATTTAATGTAATCATTGTGATATCATAAGTCATTTCTTTAAAAAGATTGAATAATGTTTATCCTCCTGAATTTACTCTGGAAAGAAAGTAGGCCAATATATTTTTAAAAGATTTTCAGTATAAAGGGCTAAAATTAAAGCAGAAATGTCTGTTGTAAACAGATAAATTTTAAAAATGCTTTACCAGATTACCACACATTTCTTAACATTCTAGCTTCTGGAGATTTCACTATAATTTCTCTAATTTAAACTCCCACCTAGTTTGTCTGAACTGTTCTAGCAGCATTATAATTTACAGTAAACTGAAAACAATAGCACATGTGTACCAAAGATCATCACCTCAAACTCTCTAATTAAACTGTCAAATGTCTTAATAATCATCTTTCATCTGCTTTGTTCTATCCTGTGACCTTTAGCTTGAGTGTGGTAACTTGAAAAAGGACAGAGGAGAGTTGATCATTTTTTTCAGACTAACTGAGCCAAATGTAACCTAACCAAGTTGGAGAAATGAAAAGAAAGCAAACGTGTGAAGGCCATTCTAGAGGAGCAGAATTATAATAGATTAGAATTCATTTTATCACCCAGTGAAAAGTGTGAGGAGGAATGACAGCAGGTGACATCAAGGAGAGAAGCCAGCTTCCAGGCCTGGTTCTAAAGAACTGTGACCTGTGTGAATCAACTAATTTCACTGAGACTTAATTTACTCATCAATAAAATATCAAGGACAATACCACCTCCTCCACAGGGAAAGGATTAAACAAGATAATGACAGAATTAAAGCATTTTGCAAACTACAAAGAAGTCTACAAATAGCATATTATCAATGCCCATGTATAGATAATGAAAACAAATAATAAATACATTTAAAAGAGTACATTCATATATAATCTTTAACATGTTAAATGCTAGACAATTTTATATGTATATTTAAACAAGAAAAAAGTAACTCTTTAAAAATAAAATCAATACTAAAACTTATTTGAAATTAGTTTTATTTTAAATGTAGAGATTAATATAAGTCAATTATAGGATTTCTTTGTTATGTGCAGTTTTGATGAAATCTGAATGTTAAAAAATTCATAGAAATTTATATAAAAATATAACTTCTGAAATGTTTTCCTACTCTAAAGCTGTGTCTATACTATTAAATACTTCCAGGAATATAATAAGAAAAGTAGTCGAATATATATTATTGTTGCATATTATGAATAACAGTTGAATTAATGGATATTATTTTAAAAATCAAATGTACGGGCCCAGTGCGGTGGCTCACGCTGTAATCCTAGCACTTTGGGAGGCCGAGGTGGGAGGATTGCTTGAGCCCAGGAGTTCGAAACCAGCCTGAGCAAGAGCGAGACCCCATCTCTACAAAAAATAGAAAAAAAAATGAGCCAGGCATGGTGACACTTGCCTGCAGTCCCAGCTACTTCCAGAGGCTTAGGCAGGAGGATCACTTGGGCCCAGGAGTTTAAGGTTGCAATGATCTATGATGATGCCACTGCACTCTAGCCCTGGCGACAGAGCAAGACCTTCCCTCAGAAAAAAATAATCACATGTAAAAAAAGTTTTAAGAAAGTAGAAAAACAAACTTGAATTAAATTTGGAGAAAGGAAACCATAAATATATACTTGTTATAGATAATCTGCATATATTAGGGATAAACACCAGAAAAATAAAAAAGAATTCAGTGGCACAATTCTGAAAGGTCAATTCTCTACGGTCTACATATGTAGTCCAGAAAATAGGCCAAAAAATTAATGGTTTTTAAAATCTGTAAAATTGTAGTTTTATAAATTAATCCTAAATTGGTATAAAATTTAATCATTTTCAATGACAGTTTGATCCTTATTTAAACATTAATATAACCATAATTCTACCTTCAGACTGGATTTAATGCTTACAGGAAATAATCTGTGCAAAATTCTATCTTAGCACACTTTGTATTATATTGAATGTTTTATTTATGTGTCTGTGATCTCACTGAGGTCTTGCTTCTCTTTGGACATACAGAGCCAGCTGGGACATAAAAGGTGTACACCCAGTAAAAGTTTGTGGAATGGGCTGAGCAGAAGAATGAACTCCAGCTCTGTCAGATTTCTACTCTTGACAGTGGAGGTCCTTCAGAAATGAATTTTTTTTTTTGGATACAGGGTCTTGCTCTATTGCCCAGACTAGAGTGCAGTGGTACGATCTTAGCTCACTGCAGCCTAAAACTCCTGGGCTCAAGCGATCCTGCCTCAGCTTCCTGAGTAGGTAGGACTACAGGCTCTTGCCACCACACCTGGCTAATTTTTTTTTTTAATTATTTGTAGAGAGGAGGGTCTCCATATGTTGCCCAGGCTGGTCTCAAACTCCTGGCCTCAAGGGATCCTCTCACCTGGGCCTCCCAAAGTGCTAGGATTACAGATGTGAACTACTGCACCTGGCCTAGAAATATTTTTTAGGACATTTTAGAACTTTGTTATAGAAGAGAGGGAGGGGGCTTTGCTCAATTCTCCATGGGAACATGAAGTTTAAATTTAAATGACTATTCCACAGGTGATTCAAAGATATTCTACAATGATGCTATCTTGCAAAAATATAAAAATAAATTGTACTTTCAAGGTTATGAATTAAATATTCAAAGTTGATACCATGTAATACAAAAACTACTATGTATATGTATATGGTATATAATATAAAAAAATAAAAGACTGGTGGTGGGGAGTACTATTTAAAGAAATTAGTGATGCACCTTATTCTTCTGAGAAATGCTTGTTAAATAAATGAAAAGATTGGTAGTGGCTGATTTCCTTGCCTTAAAAATAGTAGTATCTTGAAATAGATCAAGGAAGTATTGACTAATCACTGACCAGGAAGTTCCCAATTAAATATGTGCCAGAGTTAAATATTATCCTACAGTTAATAATAAACATAAGTTTGAAGTGAGCAAAGCATTAAATGAATTCACAGAGTAATAACCTGAGTTCATTCACTTTGGCTTTATTATTTTTTTTTTTTCTGACTAGTCAACTTTGGCTTTATTGAGATTTGCAGAATAATTATTATGTTACTCAGCCTTTGCTGTATAGCCCACAAAATCTCAGTGGCATATACAAAAAGCATTCATTTTCTTCCTAGAAAGTATATGGGTCACACAGGGCAATCCTAGTTCAGGCTGCTTGTCATTGAGTCTGTTTATGTGTCTCATTCTAGGTTCAAAATGAATGTGCAATGACTACCTGGTGCATGTTCTCCTTTCATCAGAGGTCAGAAATACGTGGTGCCTCTTAAAGCCCAGGCTCACAATTGGCACATTGCTACTTCTGCTTACATTCCATTGGTCAAAAAAGTCCAATGGACAATCCCGGCCTCAGTGGGACAGAATGAATAGTTTTATTAATGTGTGAGGAGCAAATATTTGCTGAACAATAACCTAACAATCTAAATAATTCAATCTATCACCCCTGTTAGTTATACAAAATGGTATATTAAAAAGAGTGGGTAGATTAAGAAGAGGCATGTGAAGGTAACTGGAGACACTGGTAATGTTTTATTTTTTTAGCTGGGTGATGGGCTATCCAGGTGCATTCACTTAGTGATAGTTTATTAAGCTATACATTCATTCATGATCTACTTTTTCTGTATATGTAAAAATGTAAAAGGAAAACTGTTTTCCTGTACACTAACAGAATACTTCTGACACCAATGTGTGTAGTAATTCCTCAACTATTCCAACACCAACTGGGTGTCCTATAATTCAATTCAATTCTGACCCAATATACCTAAACATAAGGGCTCAGTCCCACAAGACTGCCCTCACTTCAGATGCCAATCGCAAGTCCCAGGTTATCACCTGTACTTCTGACTGATCGTCTATAAATTGGGGGTTCCCACAACCCCCTTCCCAGGTTCGATAATTTGCCGGAGTGGTTTACAAAACTCAGGAAAACATTTACTTACATCTCTCAGTTTATTTTAAAGGATACAAATGGAGGAGATGCATAGGACAGGTATGTGGGAAGGGTCTCAAACCTTCCATGCCCTCTCCAGACACACCACCTTCCTGACATGTTCATTCATTCCCCAACCCAGAAGCTCTCTGAACACCATAGTTTAGGATGTTTGTGGAGGTTTCATTATGTAGGCATGATTGATTAAGTCATTGGGCATTGGTGACTAAGGTAATCTCTAGCCCCTCTCCTGTCCCTGGAGATCAGGGGTGGGGACTAAAAATTTCAACCCTCTGATCACATGGTTGGTTTCTCTGGCAGCCTGCCCTCCCATCCTAAGGGACTTTCCAAAAGTCACTTCATTAATAATAAACTCTGGTGTGTTTGAAAGGAGCTTGTTATGAATAGCAAAAGATACTCCTTTCACCTTTATTGCTCCTGAGCTATTTCAGGAACTGGACACAAAAATCAATTATAACAAAAGATGTTCCTTTTAACCCTGTCACTCAGGAAGTGCTAGGAACCAGGAACAGAGCCCAAATATGTATTTCTTATTGTGTCATAGTGGTATACTTCAAATAAAAGCTTATTTAAAAACAGAAAGAAAAGAAAGAAAAGAAAGGAAAGAAAGAAAGAAAGAAAGAAAGAAAGAAAGAAAGAAAGAAAGAAAGAAAGAAAGAAAAAGAAAGAAAGAAAGAAAGAAAGAAAGAGAAAGAAAAAGGAAGGAAGGAAGAAAGGAAGAAAGAAAAGGGAAGAGAAAAACAAAAGAAAAGAAAAGAAAGAAGAAAAGAAAATAGAAAAGAAAAATAACTCTGTGGTCCCCAACCCCGGGCTGAGGCCGGGCCTGTACCAGTCCTTGGCCTGGGAGGAAAACAGGGCAGCAAATCACCGCCTGAGCTCCGCACCGCACCCCATGGCCCACCTCCTACAGCCCCGTCTGTGGAACAGTTGTCTTCCATGAAACTGGTGCCTGGTACCAGAAAGGTTGGGGACTTTTGGTATAGAGGACTGTATTTTTTTTTATAATAAATGCACATTTGAACCTAAATTACATTCTTTATTTCATAATAATAGTGTCTTAATCAATTTGGGCCACTGTAACTTTTAGACTGGGTGGCTTAAACAACAGAAATTGTTCTCTAGAGGACTGTGTTTTTATATAAGGTCAAATCTAAAATATTTTTATCAATGATGTCTCTGTCAAAAAGTCTGACAGAGAAAAAAAAGTGTGACAGCCATTGCCTACACCAGAAAGAATGTTGGAATCTCCACCTAATCTTGCTCTGGGCTTTTTAGGTTACTCGGCAACTTGAGGAAATTATGACCTGTGCTATATGTAGACTAGAATAACTTCTCCTCAGGAGTCTTATGGTTATCCTACTTATAGCCAAGTCTCTAAAGATTTAAGGATTAAAAACAACTAAATGACTGTTATAATAATCTGCTAATTAGGATTTCAAATACTGCTAATAACAAGCAGAAATTTATTCTGAAAACCATAACCTATATGGACAGCAGGTAGAGGGGTAGCAACAATGGACAATTGGATTTCTGGCTCACTTCGGTACCTGTTATATTCTCTTTTCACCTTTTGTGTGTTTCTGGTGTCTCTTTTGCACATGGCCTCTTTTGTCTTCCACTGTCTCAGTCCATTTCTTTGAACTCATCTCATTTTTTACCATCTTCCTCACCAGATTCCATATTAGTTTGTTTATAGTGGCTTTGTTACACATACTGATCTCTCTTTTCCTGGCTTCTGTCAGGTACTTTTCCTTCTATCTAAGCTTTGAAATTTTTAAAAATATAAACCACCACCACAAAATAACACTACTAGCATTATGTGAAATTGTATTATAGTAATATAGCATTAGGAAGGAATCAATGTTTTTACAGTATTGTCTTCCCTTCTAAGAACGTGATTATCTATGTCTTTTCATTCTTGTAGGTCTTGTTCTATGACCATCAATGAAGTTGGGTAGTTTTCTCATTCAAGTCATATGCCTTTCTTGCTAATTTTATTCGTAAGTATTTTTATAGTTGTTGGTCATTATTGTGAATTTTTTTTTGCCTATTAGTTTTCTACATTCTTATTGTTAGAATTACTTTTTTGTGTATTTATCCAGGCACTGTACTCAATTTTCTTATTTGTTCAAGTGGTCTTTTTTGTTTGCTTTTTCTTTGAGACAGGCTCTCTCTCTGTTGCCCAAGCTAGAGTGCAGTGTTGTCATCATAGCTCACTGCAACCCAGCCTCCCAAGTATGTAGGACTACAGGTGCAAGCCACCACATCTGGCTAGTTTTTCTATTTTTTGTGGAGACGGGATTTCACCATGTTGCTCAGGCTGGTCTCCTGACCTCAAAAGATCCTCCCACCTTGGCCTCCCAAATTGCTATGATTATAGACGTGAGCCACTGGGTCTGGCCTGATTTTTTTGTTTTTTTGTTTTTAAGTTTTCTAAGCTTTCTAGTTATATAATTGTTGAAACCACAAGGGGGTTTCAACAGGTCCAGTTGCTCATCGCACAAAGATCCAATTATTGAGACAATGAGGATTGCCAAAGAAGAAAGGAATTTTTAGTATGACAGACATCTTGTTGGGAGAACAGGAAAAGCTGCCTCAAATCCATCTCTCTGAGTAACAGAGATCATGGGCTTTTAAAGGAGGCACCCCATGCCTTGGGGCAGGTTGCAGTATAACTAACAAGGCGCTACAAGCATTGGGGGCAGGTTGTAGGGGATGGTGAATCTTGGTGTCAGGAAGTCTCCCCAGGGGCCTTCAGAATCTCAGCTCCTTTGTTTTGCAGAAAATCCACCATTTCTTGGAAATAATTCAAAATGTCAAGTAGTTAAGGGAGAATTTGTAAGAAAAATATAGGGGCCATTGAAATTTGTTCATGGGGGCCAATTACAATTCCCCCTTTCTTTTTAGTTCATTCCGCAATCTTGGGGAATCAGGACATATGTAGCTGGGGTATGAGGAGAACAAATATGTTGGGCCCATTACCAAAACTTTTTAGTAACATGTTGCTGAGCTGTCACCCTCTCCCCTCCAAGGTAGTAAAGTATATCAAAAAACATACCCATCCCCACCTGGAATCCCTCCCAGGAAATATTGGCCCAGTGTTCCCCAGATGGAATCTCCATCCTAAAATTCCCCTAGTCATTTATGAAAACAGTTCTGGGTGGCTGACTCAGCAGTGAGATAGGTTAGTGGAAGAGGCAATAGATTAAGAGATCTTAACTAAAGAGTTGTCTTGGAGAGCAGGCTGGTGGGTGGGGCAAGAAAAAGAGTTGTCTTGCCAGGCAAATGAAAATCCCCAAAGGACAGCTAGACATATTGGGTATGTTTTCAGATGTCCCAGGGAGTAGTGCTTGTGCCTCAATTACCTTTTGGCCAGTAACCATAGCATACCCAGCTTTGCCTTGTCCCTGTTTTGTAACGCTACTTCCATCCATAAAGAGCTCCTCATCTGGGACCCACAGGGGCTGATTAGTCAAATCCTGGAGACTAGAATACACTTGGTCAGTAATCTCAATGTAATCATAGACTGGGGAATGAGAGAGTCTGTAGGCATCAAGGTGGCTGGATTTAAGGTGGACACCACCTTCAGAGTTACATTAGGATTATCTAACAAAGTAGCCTGATATTTATCCACGTGGCCACTAGCTGGTAACCAAAAGCCTCCCTTTTGTTCTAGTAGGGGTAATACATAATGCATGGCATGAACAGTCACCAGTTTTTTTACTATATTGAACAATTCAGACATATCAAGAAGCTAAGAAAAAACATTGCTTTTCAGACCTTTAAGGTAAACATTTCAGCATCAGACCTTAACAGCAGACTTAGAACCAAAGAGGGAAAGAAAGTTACAGGAACAGATGAAAAGGTTGAAGGAGAAGCTTATCATTTCAAGCCTTCTCAAGGGGTGGAAAAGATGAAAGCAATTAATATACAGCAAAAGTTGAACTTGTAAGATATAAATCTGAGAAGTTACAAAAGAAGCAGGTTATAGAAAACCTCTTGCAATTTTATTACATTTATCTCATTTACATTTGCCTAATTTATTTTAGCAATTTACTTAACCACTTTGATAGCCTGTGAATATTAGATATACAACCAATGTGATTAACTGTGCCCTCAACAAAATCATTTAATGTCAAACAAATGTAATATCTAAACATATTTTTATAAACAAAATTGGGAGAAAAGAGAAGGAAAGGAGTTTTAAAACACAGACCAAGAAACAATCACAAAATGTAGTTTTAACTATTACTTTTAAACTTAAAAAACATACCAAAATAACAAACATAAGTATTTTAGTAAGACTTGCTATTCCAAATAATGTGACATCTTTAAGTTCTATAAATACAGAAGTTTTGGAACAATCCTGCTTAAAGATGTTAACTAATTTGACCTTTCTAAAAGATCAATATCCCAAAATAAAATTTATTGACATGACATCACCTGACTGTAGACCAAATAAACCTCTAACATCAATCCTTAGCATATCAAATAATGGCACAAAGTCATAACTTTTTTTAATATAAGGACCATGATAAAGCTATTTTAAAAAACAATCTAACTGGTCTCAAAATATTTTTCTACTTAAGTGCAATTCAACTACCTGTCATACTTCCAAAGAATAAGACTGTTTTGAGACTCTCTTTGGATTCTAAGACTAATCATTTTTTTCATTTTGAAATAAATTACTATACAATCATTAACAGTTCAAGAATTCTTTTTTAAAATTTTTCTAGGTAAAGGCCTTTGCTATGGCAACATAATGTACACATAACTGGCTAGCTTTCAACCAGTACTCACAAAGAGTGACCAAAACCAAAATATCTTCATAAACCTTTGACCATAGTTTCTGTTTTTGTGCTATCATTTACTTAGTTTTATTTATTCTAATTTGCTGACACATTTTTGTTTAGGCACCTCTACATTTTTACCTGAGTAAGAACCTTAAAGTTAAACATGGATATTTTTGCCAATAACTCTGGAGATTTAGCTGTTTTTATTGAAACAGCAATATTAACTTATTAAAAATCATACAAACATAGATCATGTTGTTTTGTTTGGGTTTTTAGTTTTATAATCTTTGTGTCCAACCCTGACACCTTCAAATATAAAAATGACCAGTAAACCCAGGTGAAAATGTATACTGACAATTTTGAAGACATTTTTATTGCTATATTATCAATAATTTTTAAAAACCAGCTAATTTACCAAACATTACTAAGTTCACATGAACTTGAAAAGCATTTGAGCTCATTTATTTAATTTATGAGAGCTCCTTTTATTTATAAGCCAATTTTTGTAGCATGTAGACATATAATACAAGTACATATACAAAACACTTTAAACACATACACACACACACAAAGTTTCAATAGCTTTTATCTCAGAACTCTAGCCATGAGATCCTCTGAAGTTCCACATAAATCTGTATACATTATGTTTCCTCTTTCCCTGTCCAACAGCAGGCATCCCTGCATCTCAGCCAGGTTGCCTCCATGGAAGGAGATAGCTTTCAAACTCCCAGACCTCAGGAAGGAGATGTCTTTTAATCTCCCAGACCTCAGGACAGAGGTGTTTTTTAACCTATCAGACCTTAGAACCGCCACAAGAGAAATTACCATCAGAGATGTCTTTCAACCACTCAAACTTTGGACTGCGCTTATAATACCATCAACAGCAAATTTAAAGTAGGCAAAAAGAAAATAGAGACAAGGAGCTTAACAGTTCCACATTTACATGCCATACACCAATTCAGATAAATTCAAGAGGTTCTAAACAAACGAATTGCAGTTTCACCTAATAAGGCCTGGGAGTACCAAATCCAAACAGGTTAGTTCCCATTCTCACAAATGGTTGGGGGCTTATGAAAGCCAAAACAAACAGGAATTCCTTCAGAATTCCCCAAGTTAAGAGGGGCATCCCCCACTGTGTGGTACCACCCAGATGCAAATGTCAAAATCCAAATCCAGAGTTCCTTTCTTCTCAGGCAATCAGGACGAAATCACCAAAGTGATGGAGGCCAGTAAAGGTGGAACTGGTGGGAGAGTCCAAAGCCACCCTCCAGCAAATGTGGCCAAGCAGCTGCTAAGGGAAGCTTTTGGTCTCTCCCCACTCTGCAGCCACCCAACCACAAGCAACGCCATCCTGGGTGAGCCCCCATAATTTTTGTTGAAACTTCAGGGGGTTTCAGCCTAGGTCCAGTTGCTCATCACACAAAGATCCAATTATTGAGATAATGAGGATTGCCAAGGAAGAAAGGAATTTTTAATACAGCAGACAGACAGACAGCCCTCTTGTCAGGAGAACAGGAAAAGCTGCCTCAAATCCATTTGTCTGAGATCATGGGCTTTTAAAGGAGGGGCGCCATGCCTTGGGGCAGGTTGTGATGTAACTAACAAGGGGCTATGTGCATTGAGGGCAGGTTGGGGGGGATGGTGAATCTTGGTTTCAGGGAGTCTCCTCAGGGGCCTTCAGAATCTCAGCTCCTTTGTCTTGCAGAAAATCCACCATTTCTGGGAAACAACTCAAAACATCAAATAGTTAGTCAAAGGAGAGGATTGTAAAAAAGCACATAGGGTTACTGAAATTTGTTCGTGGGGTGCAGTACATAATCACCTAATCAATAGAATGTTCCTTTTATTTATTTTTTGTCATTGATAGCAGTTATTTCATTTTTCTTGGAACACTTGCTGTAAGTACAAAAATAATGTTGAATAGTATAAAAGAGCCTATTTAGTTCTTGATATTAATTTAAACTGTTTTATCAACTTTATGCCAACATCAAAAAAAAGAAAAAATAATTTATTTTGTTTTTTACCATTTAGTATATTGTTACTTTTAGACACCATCTTTACTAGAATTTTTTATTAAAGATATACTGACTTCATAAAGAAATTGGGATATTTTTGCCCATTGTTTATGGCCTGGAATACTTCAAGTTGCCTCAGATTTAAGGTAAAAATTCAAATCCCAGAACTGATTTGGTCCTTTTTATTTATTTAATTTGTTTTTATTTTTGTAAGAGACAGGGTCTCACTCCATCACCCAGGCTGGAATGCAGTGGCACCATCATAGCTCACTATAACCTCAAACACCTAGGTTCAAGGGATCCTCCTGCCTCAGTCTCCCAAAGTACTAGGATTACAGGTGTGAGCCATGCAGTCCAGCCTGATCCTTTTTAGTAGTAGCTCTTTAACACTTTGCCAATATCTTCTAAGTGTACGTAGTCTAATCAGACTCTCTACTTCTTGAGTTAGTTCTGATATTTTTAAACTTTCTAAGAATTCACCTATCCTTCAAGCTTTCAAATTGTGGTTATATAGTTACATATTAAAGCCCTTTTTTTTCAGCCTTTCTATACCTGTGATATGTCTCCTTTCTCTTTTCTTTAAAAAAATTATTTTTCCTTGATCAAGCTCAAGAGTTTAGCTAGTTTATTAGGTCATTAAATATGAAATGTCTGATTTTGAACCAAAAGTTTAAGCCTGGAGAGCAAGTGGTGATGAAATCGCAAAAGGCATTTTCCACAGCTTGTTGAGAATTGAGTATTTTTCCTTGCAAGAAGTGGTCCACAGCCTGGAAGAAGTGGTAGTCAGTTGGTGCAAGGTCTGGTGAATACAGTGGATGACAGAGAATTTCCAAGTCCAGCCTCTGTAGTTTGAGCAGCGTTGTTTGTGCAACATGTGGTCACGCGTTGTCTTGCAAGAGGATTGGCCTGTCTCTATTGACCAATATCAGCTGCTTAATTGCAAGCATCCTCATCATTTTGTCTAACTGGTTGCAGTAGACATCTGCTGTAATTGATTGACCAGGTTTCATGAAACTGTAGTGGATAATACCAGTGCTGGGCCACCAAACAGACACCATTAGCTTTTTTTGATGAATATTCGGTTTTGGACTGTGTTTTGGCACTTCGTCTTTATCCAACCATTGTGCCCAATGCTTGCGATTGTCAAAAAGAATCCATTTTTCATCACACGTGACAATAGAGTGTAGAAATGATTCACCTTTACGTTGTGACAGAAAAGAAAGGCAAGCTTCGAGACGATTTCTCTTCTGATGCTCGATTAATTCAAGCAGTACTCATTTATCCAGTTTTTATACCTTGCCCATTTGTTTCAAATGGTCCAATATTGTTGGAATAGTAACGTCAAACCTTGCTGCTAATTCATACATAGGTTGAGATGGATTCACTTCCACTACAGCTTTCAGCTTATCATTATCCACCTTGCTCTCAGGTCTCCCATGTGGCTCATTTTCAAGATTAAAATCGCCAGAATGGAACTTCTCAAACCATTGACATACTGTGCGTTCATTAGCCACGTCCTTCCCAAACACTTTGTTGATATTTCAAGCTGTCTGCGCAGCATTGGCTCCATGAGGGAATTCATATTCGAAAATAACACGAATTTTTGACTTATACATGGTTTCACAAAAATTGCTCTAAAAAACTTTGAAAGATAATCACAGCCAAACAGTATGTTTGAAAGAATGAGTATATACCTTCACAATAAAAAAAAAAGTGTCAAAATGAAATATGTGTCAGAGATATCAACTGTCAAACTTAGTACTTTAGGAAATTGGAAATTTCATACTTAATAACCTAAAATATTTCTTTTCAATAAAATAGATTCGTGATTTTTCTTGAAAGGATATGGTAGTGTAGTAGAGTAAGTTCCAGTTCATTAATTTTAACTTTTGTCTTCATTTCCTTTTCCTAGTTTTTTAAAAAAAATTGTATTAGGTTTTAGTTTCTAGTTTTAGTTCATCTTTAATTTGTGTGTTTAATAATGAAGGTGTTTAAGGCCAGGCATGGTGGCTCATGCCTGTAATCCTAGCACTCTGGGAGGCTGATGCAGGAGAATTATTTGAGGTCAAGAGTTCGAGACCAGTTTGACCAAAGCAAGACCCCGCCTCTACTAAAAATTAAAAAAATTAGCTGAGCGTGGAGGCTCATGCCTGTAGTCCCAGCTACTCGGGAGGCTGAGGCAGGAGTCTCACTTGAGCTCACGTGTTTGAGATTGCAGTGAACTATGATGACCCCACTACACTCTAGCTGGGGCGACAGAGCGAGACTCTGTCTCAAAAAAAAAAAAAAACTTTTTGGGGAGGGTAAGTCCTGAGATTTTGGAATTGTTGCTATAGCACAACCACCAAGCCTATTGGAACTGATAGAGTAAGGGACTAGCTAAATAAATTATGGTCTATCATAAAATGAACTTTGATTATACCAGATGTCCTGGATTGAGTTCCACAAGATATGCTGAGACAAAAGAAAGATTCTGAAAAGTGTTTATATAAATTATCCTAGTTTTTATAAGAAAAACAATTAACAAAAAATCTTTATACATATATTGTTATATATAGATGTATACAAAAGATTATCTGAATGTGGAGAAAAATATCAAAGAATACATACAAAGTTAAAATAGGTTATAAAGAAAATTAAAATCCAGACCATAATAAAAAAACCAAGCTTTATGGTGTGATCACATGCCTGTTATTCACATTTAATTATAATTACAAATATTGTTGAATAGATATGATCAAATAATTTCATATAGTATTTCATGAATCCTCATGCTTTAATAAGTTTTTGGTCTTACCTGCATCAGGACGTTTTCACACACCTGGCTGAAAACATAATTAAGAAGCCATAAGCCATTGTGGTCTTGCCTGGGAATTTGTTAGAAATCTAAATTTGCAGGCCCCACTGCAAACTCCCTGAATCAGAAGCTCTGGAGATGGGGCCCAGCAAATCTGTTTTATAAAGCCTTCCAGGTGATTCTGATGCAAACTCAAGTTTCCTTGTTTGAAAAGATGTAGCGTTATTGCAGAGGTTAAAATGTGTGTGTGTAGGGGGAATGCCCATCTTAGAAATAATATAATTTATTAGACTTGTTTTAACACTCTTGTCTCTTCTTCCGATTTGCAAATTCTTTCCTTTTTTTCAATCTAAACTCCCAATGATCAGCTCTGATTGGCCTATTTTTGTTTTGTTTGCTTTTTATCTGCTAGGTCACATCACTACAAACTAACTTTCCTTATGATCAGGTGTCCACCTTAAATCCAATTAGCTATGACAGAAGGAGAATAGGGTGGAAGAGAGCAAGATACAAAACAACTAGCTATGTTACAGGTGCTTTGGGCAGTGTCCCTAAGAAACATGTTTGGAAATGTAGCCTGACTCGATCAAGTATAGTAAGTTGTTTTAAATTTACACCAGTAAAATACTTTTCCTGTGAAGACAATGGAATGGTATTTCATGCTAATTTTATATTTTCTGTTTATGTTTAAAAATATAAAACTTTGGTGTTTAAAAAATTTAATGCTTTCTCTTTGGTAGTGTCACATGCTTTATAATTTTGCTTCTAAAATCTATTTTCTGTCAATATTTTCAGTTAGTCTTTTTTTTTTTTTTTTTTTTTAACCTAGAGTTGGGGTCTCAGTATGTTGCTCAGGCTGGAGTGCAGTTGCTATTCACAGGCGCGATCGATCGTGCACTACAGCCTTGAACTCCTGGTCTCAAGTGATCCTCCCTCCTCAGCCTCACAAGTAGCTGGGACTACAGGCACATGCCACTAAGCCTGGCTTGTTTTCTGTCCATTTTTCAGGTATACATTTAAGTATCTTTGATAATCTTTTCTTCATAAAGGAAAAAAACAAAAAACAAAAGTTCTGACTGGGACAAAGGAACACCCTTTCTTCTTCTTATTGCATGTTTCTAAAGGGAACATTTCAAATGAAATATCTTATGTCTTATTATTTCAGCATTCCTATGATCACAGTCATAATTGTATCCTTTACTTTAAATATAGTAATCCATAATTAGTTGAAAATACTATACTAGAGGCTTGCACTCATTCTTGTCCCCCAGTAATGCTTTCCTTACCATTGTTATCTTCTCAACATTTGATATTATTCCTCTACTTGAAATGCTTCAATGACTTTTTAGGATATGACCAAAATCTTGATTATGGCTTCAAGGTCCTGCATGATTAAGTCCCAGCCTACCTTTCTACCTCACTCTGAGCTCCAGTTACACAGGCCTCGTTTAATTTTATTTTAAAAATTATGTAAATGTTTAAACATAAGAAATAACAAGCCTGGGTGTGTTCACACCTGTAATCCTAGCACTTTGGGAGGCTGAGGCAGGAGGATCGCTTGACCCCAGGAGTTCAAGACCAGCCTAGGCAATATCGAGACCCCATCTCTACAGAAAATAGAAAAATTAGGCAGGTGTGGTGGTGCATGCCTGTGGTCCCAGCTGCTCAGGTGGCTGAGTCAGGAGGATCGCTTGAGCCCAAGAGTTCGAGGCTGCAGTGAGCTATGATTGTGCCACTGCACTCTACCCCGGGCAACAGAGTGAGACCTTGACTCAAAAAAAGAAAGAAAAAACAAAAACAAAAAAACCATAATTCAACAACCCCGTACACCCAGTTTCAATAATAATCAAGATTCTGCCACAGTGCACCTCTAAAAAAATACATACATCTCATCTATTTTCATTTTATCTAGTACAGGTTAACCTAGCCTCTAAGGTAAGATGGTGAATTCAAAGTCCAGCTTTGCTGGGGAAGCTATTTCTTTGGACCTGTTTTTCCTGGAAACTGGGAGTAATAACAGTACATCTCTCATAAGGTCATTGTGAGGAATAAATGAATTCATTCATTTAAAATGCTGACCAATGTCTGGCATATAGTACATGCTTAATAAACGAGCCCACTACTATTTAAGACAGTCACATAGCTTGCTACTTCAGGGCCTTTGCGCAGCCTACAAGTACTCCCTCTCTTCCCCTTGCAGCCTTTGTTCAGTTATGTCTACCAGTAATTCAAATGTCACACCTTCAGGGAAGACTTCCCTAACTTTCCCAGATTAACACACTCTGTACTTTGCCTGCATGGCACTTATATGAAATTATTAATTTGTGAGGCTGTTTAACAACAGATGCCTTTCCCGTTATACTTACGGAAGCTCCATGAGGGGAAAAGATGGTATCTGTTTGGCTCCCTGTTTTATCGGCAACACCTAGTACAAAGTAGGTACTCAAAACATTTATTCAATATTTGAGAACTAATTTCTTTTCATCTGATTTGATCAAATTCTCTGCTGTCACCATGTATAAAGCTAATTATGAGAACGTAATACATTTTATAACAGGTTTGAACAACTTGTTTTCAGTATTTGAGGGGTTAAAAACATTGGAAGTATATTAAGTTAATAACAATACTTTCTAGCTTATAAAGAGTACTTTTTTGCACAGATTAGAAGAAAAAAATGCTTCTAGGTATAGTGTGTCTATTGTAGTTTAATTCTAAAATAGATGATGAAGTGGAAGTTGGGGGAGGTTTAATCTAGCAGTTAAGTGGTTCAGATATAAGGAAAAGCCTCCAGATAATCTTTCAATTCACTTTCATATTTTTACACAATTTCTCGTGTGTAAGTTTAGGGGATCTGATGACCTTACAAAATATTATTATCTCCAAATCCACTTTTCTACAAGAACCCCCTTGTATAAAAGAATCAGATTGGTGACATTTCATTACAATGGTTATTTTCATCATAATGATTAAAGAAAAATGTTCCTCATGGAAATTCATTTCTCCAAGAAATTACACTTATTTTCAAGTTTCCAAATCATATACCCAACTATTAATATTAAAAAAAAAAACAACCTCAAATCCATTTCAAAAGATCTACTGAAGTTTAGTTCACAACCCCCCTCAAATAGTTAACTCTACATCTTCTGATGAGTAGTATTTATAAGGAAGTTTAGAGAGCCAGGCTAGGAGAGAAAGAGGATATGGCCAAATTCTATAGAATGTCATGTTCTATATTTTCCTTGTGTTCTGCGTGTTAGCATATTAAAGGCTCCTAGATGTCCTATAAAGAAATCTGCTAACTTGGCTTAAACTCTCTTCTAAACTTACTTGACCACAGAATCTACATTCTATTAAAATTAAGTTATCAAACACACTTGAGAATTGTTAGTCTGCCTGCATTCTACAGATTAGTCCATAATCCTATTAAAAATATAAAACAATCTTGCTTTTAGTGGTCCCCTGACTCCTGGTGACCCCTACTTTAGAAGTTCACAAACCAGCCATTTAATAATTCATCTTAGACCTAGCTCTGTGGCACAATGGATAATGCATTAGACTTCTAATAATTCACTTAGAATCTTATCAAGAGTTGATGTATACAGTACAATTTGCAGAATCCACTTTCCTCCTTTGAAAATCAGGACATTTGCCAGTCTCTGATCTATGAGCATTTTAATACAGGTTGAGCATCCCAAATGCAAAAATCTGAAATTCAAAGGGCTCCAAAATCCAAAAGTTTTTGAGCCCCAGCATGACACTCAAAGGAAATGCTCTTTGAAGTATTTTGGATTTTTGGATTTGGGATGCTCAACAGTAAGCAAAATGCAAATATTCCAAAATCCAAAATCTGGTCCCAAGCATTTCAGATAAGAGATAATCAACTTGTACTTTAATTTCTCAAGGCTTAGTAACAGCAATTTAATGAACTCATCAATCAAGTTCATAGTGGGTATTTGGGAGGAAGTAAAGTGATATCTTAAAGCATCTGAGTAAAGAAAATGCAGACAAGCCTCATTATCTTTGGGACCAGCAACTTGAAAACCATCAAGGACATATAGTGATCCTTTTTAAATCAGTGGCTTGCCACAAGGAATTATGCACAAAAATACCTGGGAAATACTTTGAAAATATACAGCACCACTGGGGTTGAGACCCTGGGTACGTGTAGTTTGAAAAGCTCCCCAGGTGATTTTAATGAGCATTTCTAGGTAAAAATTCTAGTTTTGGATACTATCCTCTCCTCACTGTTACCATCTGCACCAAGGACAATTTAACCATAATCATTTGCAATAAAGACCTCTAAGCTTTTTTTCTTTTTGAGTGTTTCAGGTCATGGGTCTATGGCATCTTTCTCAGAGTACATTACACCCTGATTTCCTTAATGGTATTTTAGAGTACTCTACCATTATTCCTTGATCTGGAGTATCAGAATTAAGATGGTAGGGCTACTTTTCCTCATAGTTCATATTGCTTCCACTTGATTAACCAATTCTCCCTCTACATTTAAATTTGTTTTGGAACAGCAGTTTTCATAACCCTTTTTCTTCTTTCAGAAGGTAGGAAAATGACAAATGTACCAGAAATACTCCCTACTGGAGTATTTCAGTACATTTCCCAAGACAGTCCGGCTTTGCCTCTGTGTAATTGGTTGTCTATAATTGTTAAACTATTCATTTACTTTCACATGGCTATACAGCCTGTAGTATGCTCTCACAATAATCTCCTCCCTCTCCTTTTGTCCTTAAAGTGATCTACAGAGCAGCCTTGTTATCCTTATCTCCTCTAGACATACAGCACTATACTGCCTCATCTCTTGGGAGTTCTGTTTCTTCTGATCAAGTTATTCCCTTCCATTTTTATATTCTAGTAGCTTTACTCCACCAACTCTTGGTCATATATTATGTATTAAAAAATGTTCTTTATTATTCCTGTTCAGTGAATTGTCTTAGACTTTAAGTACAATTTTTGATTTTTGGAAAATTAATACTCTTACTCTTTTTACATTGTCTTACAATCTTCAGAGATCATAGTTTTTAAAGAAAAAAATACTGAATTCATTTTGGTGACTCAAAACAAGTTATAATTTAGAAAATCACTTTACGCTTTCAAATAAAACCTCCTACATTTAATTGACTAAGAATTAAGCACAGATTACTACGTAAAGAAAAGCTAACTGTTTTAGGCTTATGTGAACTTGAAATAATACCATTAAGTTTTCGGCTGTCTGTAAGTGGGTATAGCAACATCAAAGGGAAGAGACTAGTTAAATACCCTACCTCTGCTCCTAAACAGCAAGAGCTGAGACATACAAGTTTTATGGCAAGTAATCTAAAACTCTTCTCAAAATGATTAACTGTTATTCTATCCAACAAGAAAACTAATACAACACATCTATCTAATTAGTTAAGACACCAGATACTCATCATGCAGTTTCAGTGTCTAGTAACAATCCTCTAGACTTTAAAGTTCTGTTTCACAACTTCTAAGTACTAATAACACATTTTAAAAGGTTGATATCCACTTTAAACTACATAGAAGTACCAGAGTACACAACTGTCAAGTGAATGTGCATATATACCAACCTGGCAGCCTCCAAAGATTTCAATATATATATTGCAAAGTCATTAGCATAACTTCCAAAACTAAAATTTTACATGAGGTGGGAGAAATATCATCAAATAGCTGAGTACTCTATCTCTAGAAAGCTGACATACATCAATCTATATTTTTCACGTCAAAACATAATCGACTTGATTTGGCCTAAGGGACAAATTATATTTTTATCTTCTCAAAAACTACCTAAGAGTGCAAAATGCAACCATTAGAAATTAAAAAACAATTAAGCATTTTAGAATATTGTTTTCAGTATCTTCAAATTCTGACAAAATACAGTCCATTTGCTTATTGCTATTAAGTCTTTTTTAAAAAAACAATTTCCATTTTTTGTCTTAGTTTGATTAGAGATGCAAAAGCACTTTGCCATATTCAGTAAATAATAAAATTAAACTCTTGTTTTTCATATCTAAGCTAATTATCTGAGCTAATAGCTCCAAGTTAACACTAAAAAGAAATAATCAGAAATTTAAAAAAAAATTGTCAGGATAGTTCAAAGTAACAAAGAAACAACTCTGTAATTGATACCACTAATGGTGACCTCCTTTAAGCTTTTTTAATATTTCTCTTATTGAGTGTGCCTCAATAGACTTTTTTTGTTTGTTGTTAAATAATACTCCCATCCACCCCCAACACACCCAGGGACTTTATTAAATTCAAGAAAATAGCCTAAAATGTTGGTCACAATGCCAGAGATGGCCAAAATTAGAAATAAAATAATTGCTGATGACAAAAATGGCCGTCTTTTTATTCTCAACTATTTTTGATATACGTGTATTTAAAAATTCATTATTTAACAAAAAATGACTTTTAAAATATATATTTCAAGTCTCAAAAGTTAATTTGAAAGAAATGTATACCATATCATTTGAAAAATAATGAATAGCTTCTGTAGATATACGCAAGATCCCTATATGAGTTGTAAATCTGTCATTAAAACCATCACATTTTAGTATTTTTAAAGGGGAATTCAAGGGAGATTTTTGCTGAATTATGCAATTGATTAAATACAGTACTTTTACATGTAAAAATAATTTACACTGAAAAACTTACGCAAAAAGTCTGATACTTTATCGAAATAACAAGAAAATGAGCAATGAAAAAATAGCAAAAGCTATTACAAAAAATAGTAAATTCCTATTTAAATTCCTCTGTTTACACAGATTAAAAATGTTTATCAATTAATTATATCACATAGATTGTAGCACATTTAAGCTATAATATAGAAAGGTAACATGGGATATTTAAAATTCAAGCTGCACTTACCAAAACAGTTTTAACCTGAGTCTTTGATGTCTTCAGAAATGCATTTGACAATAATGTATGCAAGTATAGTTATATTTTAGTAGTATAATTCAAGATTATTTTTTGAATTGTTAATACTGCTTAAATATTTGTGTAAAATTATAAATATTACATTTCTTGTGTTTTTTGAACACACAGTATATGAATTGAAAAGCTGTTACTTTTTTCCTGCTATACAAGCATATGAAGATGTCTTCTTAGTTCAAAATATCTTAGATTTAATTTTATTTTCACATTTTGAGTTGTGAAAATATTGTAAAGGGTCAAAAGATTACCATAGATACTTGAATATTCCGTGAAATATGTCACACCCACTGAGGAATTATACAAGGTTCACTAAAGAATATCAAATTAATCATTTCCTCCTATAAATATTTTCTTTTTATTTTGTGTTTAGAAGTTGCAATTTTAAGTACTATTAACAGAAAATACATAACAAAAGCTTCCTAACAAGTGAAAAAAATAATTATAAATGCTGGAAAAATTGGACTCATTAACATATTTACAGACTTTTACTTAATACATACTCCTTTGGAAATTAATTATATGACATTTATACAAGCATTAAAATTTCCAAATCACTCTGAGTAGTGAGCACTTCAGTTCTTTACTGTCTATACCCAAAGTCGAAAGTCATTTAGTTTCTGAAGGCAGAACTGACAAGCAACAGAAATGGTCAATCTGAGATACTGTTGACATATTGTTCTGTTCCTTCGCCTAAAGATGCTTCTGTTGAGTAAGTGTCTTTATGCTTTTTTTTCTCTTTGCTCTGATCTTCCTGCAGCTTCAGAATTATGTTTCGGATTTCTTCTCTTTTTGTTCTCATCCTTGGAGGAGGAAACCAGTTTGCCAAATTCATAGGTAGTTCAAAATTGAGAATTGGATTCTGAAAATAAAAATATTAAATGCATATTAAAAAATTATAATAAATAACATTTTAGTTTTAATCACATAAAGCATTCCAAAGTTAAAAGGAGAAAATCAATAACTAATTCAATATGTATTTACAATTACATATAAATATCTTATCACATGCTAGGCATTGTGCTAGGCACTGGATATATAAGACATAGTTTCTGTCTACAGATATTATAGTGTAGATCAGGAGCTGGCAAATTACAGCCAGTGGGTCAAATTCTGCCCATTGCCTGTTTTTGTAGTCAAGTATTATTGGAACATAGCCATACTAACATATTTACATATGGTCTGTGTATGCTATCACTAGACAACAGCAGAACTGAGAGCAGCAACAGAGACTGTACGGCCACAAAGCCTAAAATATTTACTATCTGGCCCTTTATAAAAATGTTTGCCAGGCCAAGACCAACCTGAGCAACATAGCGAGACCCCGTCTCTACAAAAAATAAAAAAATTAGCTGGGCATGGTGGCACATGCCTGTAGTCCAAGCTACTCGGGAGGCTGAGGCAGGAAGATGATCTAAGCCCAGGAATTTGAGGTTACAGTGAACTATAATCATGCCACTACACTCCAGCCTGGGGGACACAGCAAGACCCTGCCTCTTTAAAAAAAAAAAAAAGGCTTGCCAGGCCTAGGCAGATGATATCTGACATTAAGTGATAGAATTCACAGGACTTAGTGGTTCATACATTGGATGGTCAATGAAGAAGGAAGGTGTCAAGATACCTGTAAAGAATCAAGGCAGGTATGTGTGGGACTATACCTCTGAAGTCAAAGCCATAAAGTGAGGAAGAAATGATCAACAGTGTCAAATGGTGCTAGGAGATCAAGAACAATTTTAATATAAAGGTAAGGATAAAGCCAGATTTTAGGTATTTCAGAAGCAAGTAGGATTTGTGGAAATGGAGACAGTGAATATAAATACTTCAAGAAATATATATGTGAAGAGGAGAAAAGAGGGTAAAAGAGGCAGTCTGAATCACGGGAGAGATTTCTTAAGGTGGAAAGAGCCAATGGAAAGGGTGAGTTAACTGATCAGTGACAGAATGACTGAAATAAGCCTTGGATTTGATGAACTATAAATATAGTGTTTTTATGCCTTGAAAGTTCTCCAATTTGGAAGTTTTTACTATCTGAAGTAACTTCTGAAACAATAATTTTCAAACTCTTTAAAATATTTGCTCATTGTGTTTTTTTACTAACATATAGTCAAATGTACTATTTTATTATTTATTTTATAAGATCCAACAAACCGAAACCCACCTCAAAAAAGCTCTCTACATATTGCAATACGTATACACCACAGTCACTGAAGTTGTTTTGCTGGGGTACTTTTGGATTAGAGCCCTTCATAACGTCTTTGGAAAAACTTCTTTTGCTTCCTTTTTTAACTTCCCATTCCACTTCTAAATACCTGAAATAATGCATATATGTAAAAATATACATATACCTAAATAAAAATAGTCCCGCATCCCCACCAGAGTACAAAACAAAGTGCAAGGTACAATTTTGAACTTACTCTCTTAATATTTTGACAACATTTGACCGAGAAGGGCCTCTGAGTGAGTCCATAAGTAGGATACAAGGTCTGCAGGGTACAAATGACCAGAAGTTAAATATTTCATAATATTACAAAGGCATAAAAAGATTGAAAGTAGCATATTTACAATAAAATTTAAAACCTTAAAAATTCCCTTTGTATGCCTCTCAGTAAACACTGGGGGAAAAAATGAACCTTATAGCCCAATAACACTTAAATATCTATGGTTATATTAAATATTGAATTATAGAATATTAATTTAACCATATCTTAGTTATAAATATTTTACACTAAAGTTCCATAGTTGGTTCCTAAAAATACTTCAAAATTAGTAGGAAGTCAAAACAATTCTGAAAATTTGAACATCCTCATATTCCAAATCAACAAAAGTGGGACCATGCAAAAATAGAAGGAAAATAATCCAATTTTAACTAAAACCTACTATAGACAACAAAACAATCATCACATAAAATAATTAGTTTAAAACGCTGTGTGTTTTCTAAGATTCCACTTCAGAACACTCTGTATAACTTAGATTCAACCTTCAACGTTTTAATTCTGTAAAGTTATGTTATAAACTCAATTAAGTGAGGAATTGTAATATAGTGCCAAAAGTCCCAAAATGTTTAAAGATCTAGGTTCTTCCTGGCTAAAATTTTATGAAATTTGGAGCAGATCCCTTAACTATCTTAGGTCTCTATATCTTCCATCATAAGTGAAGTTTGCTTTTCATAGTCTCTTAATGGAGTTTCCAATAACCTTTTCTACAAAAATGTCAAAGGAGATTAAGCCTTGAAATTGGTAATACTTTATTTAAGAAGTTCCGAGTCTCTGGAGAGACTTCAAAAGAACCACGTACTTCTGAAAACCAAAACTGACTCACTCTTATTTGGGGTTCCCATCTGGAACATGTCCCTTAGGACTGACTTGACTCACTCCACAGCCTTCATGTAGTAGGTATGGAACCACTATAAACTCCAACCCCAAGTTACTATTTTGATATATAATGTTTTCTGCTCCAAAGTACTATATATCAAAGGGAATAGTGGTTCACGATCAAAACTGTATGTGTAGAGGTGCAAGCAGAGGCTGGGAAAATTGGCAAATGGAGGACTGAAATGAATACCTATTTTCCCCTCCTTAATCCCTGGATAGTGTGGCCCCAAGTTTCCTCACTGACCCTGACAGCATTTGTAAGTTTTGTTTAGATATTTGTTTAAATAAAAACTGTTCAGTTATGTTTTATTTTATGAATGTACTTAAATAAAAATTATCATGTAGTTTGGAAGATAAACAATTAATGCTTACTGTTTACAGATAGTAGGCTTTAAATGCCACTGTCCTATTTCTGAATTGCAGTTGTCATCAGCAAGGAATCCATCATCACTGCTATCATCCTATAAAAGACAGCCTGTTATGATATTGAAAATAGGCAATCTAAATAACTAATAACCTAACAAAATAGCATCATTGGGGACAAACATCTTTGTAAAAATATGTTAAAAAATTTTCTATTTAGGTGATCAGATACTAGAAAATGTGGTATGTTACTTGATTCCAATTATCTAATGCTGTAACACTGACATTTTAATGAAAAAAAGCTACCAACCAGAGGTTTATAAGAAATTGTTACATCTGTTTACTCAATCTAGAAGAAGTCTTAAAGACTGAATATATTATGACTGATTCTTCTGTAAAATATTACTACTCCGATTTTAGTTTATTTTTACAAAAATTTAGTTTGCTGGCTAAGACAGCTGTTTCACAGGAGGACATGAATAACCTACATTTACTATTATTTTACATGAATAATTTTTTCACATCAGAAATATTAATATTTAAAGGTTTTCTGGAAACACTGTTTTCCTTGAGACACCCATATTTTCACTTCACTTGAGAGAAGATAGCTTAAGGACATTGTGTCCTTATTCTGTAGATTTTCTTGAATGTAAAATAAATAAGGCATTTTTGGAGACAGCTTCTGGCAACTTTATGAATGGAATAATCAACAGTAGGGATAATAGCAATAATAAAGCACAATTAGATTAGCTAGTTCACAAAACAGGTAATTGCTATCACCAAAAGAGCCAAAGAGTAAGTGCTCATTATAAACCATGAATGTAATCCCTATATATGGTGGAGAGAAAACTATATTTTATAGCCATACATTGTAAACCAAGGGATATCACAAAAATAGTTTTTGTTCACAAGAAGAGTAATAAGCAAAAAGGAAAAATTGTATGGTATAAAGCCATCTTCACTATTAGACAAATGACTCAGTTTGTCCTAAAAACTAAAGAAAAGTCAGAGAATTAAAGGTATGGTATGCAGTAGGATTCTTATAAATTTTTCTCTCGATATAAAGTCCTCGTTAACTGAACCTATAAAATATTTTCAAAAATATACTATATTCTTGCTGTTAGTAATGTTTTTAGGGCAAATGAGAATCTAAGGAAATATCAGAATTCACCTATGTTAATTTTACTTAAATATTATCTGCTTCTGCTATGATAGATTAATTGGACAGGAAAAAAAATCACTGGAAAAATGGAAACAAATTAGATAATTTTGTGGTATACCACATAACTGAAAATTTAAACATCTGCCTCTTGATTGTCAAATCAGATCAATATGGCCTACAAATGCTTAAGGGGTGGTGGTGGTGGCTAGGTTGGAGTGAGAGAATTAATTTCATATTAAAGTTCAGTCCACACCACAGTGGCAACAACAACAGTAGCAGCATTGATACATTTATCCTGGCAACTTCTGGCTTGAAAACTGAATTTTTGTTTTGAGATGTGATCCAAATCCAGAAGCCATAATGAGTTGCTGGCTGAAGGAAAGTGCTTATACAACTTTAAAGGAAAACTTTTACTTAGATAAAACATTAGAACTTTTTGCCAAGCATTAGGTTTTACCTGGTTATCCTGATCTTCCGAGAATGCAATGAGTTCATCTTCAAATATTTTACCACTTTCAGCTGATTCATCATCATAGTTTAGTCTGATTTTGCTTAAGCCATCTGTATCAATAAGAAACATTATATAATAAAAAAGGC
Organism: Daubentonia madagascariensis; assembly: GCA_023783475.1. Lineage (NCBI taxonomy): Eukaryota > Metazoa > Chordata > Mammalia > Primates > Daubentoniidae > Daubentonia > Daubentonia madagascariensis. Next base: position 24,701,350 of record JAKFHU010002080.1, on the reverse strand, counting down.
CATGCCTAGAACTCAGTCTATGATGTTGAAATTAACACTAGTAATTAACTGATATAGTAGTTAAAAGTACAAAATCTGCCTTAGTATGTAATATCACAAATACAAAGTAAGTTACTTTAAATAAAAACTTAGATTGACATGTCAATTATGGAGCTGTTTCTACTACTCAGGTCCTAAAATTTATTAAAATTTAAAAACTAGGCATTAGTAGTATCACTGAATATATGTGTACTTAAATACATATATGTATGTATATGCGTAGATAAATGTTTTTGCGCTAGGTAGGCCAGGTATCTTTAACTAATAACGGAAGAAGCTACAACAGTGTGAAAATAACCTAAATGACCAATAACAGGAATAGTTAGCCAATTATAGAACATAAAATAGAATACAATTGTAGAATTTTATAATTAAAATTGTGAAAATATGGAAAATTATTCAATACAGGGTAAAAAAATAAATGATTAAAATTAACAGCAATTATTTTGCTGAAAGAAGATAATCACATAACATGTTCGAAAGAAACATAACATTTACATGAAAAGAGTAAAAAAGAGTCAGAGACTTTAATGCCAAATACATCAATGTAGTTTACTACAAAGAATACCATTTCAATTTTTTTAAAAAAACATGACTTTTAGGTATTTTAGACAGGATAAAATCTATTTTTGTATATGTTATTAAAAGGGGTTAAGAATATTAATATAAATAAGATGGGATGGGAAGGAAGCAAAATAAAAGGTACTCCTGAAAATATGTAAATCGAAATGTTGTGATCAGAAATATACTATTTAAAATAACTTATAAAGCACTATTGTAGATCATTTTATTTATTAAATCATTTTGCTGTATTTACAAAGAATAACCTCATCAATTTATCTTTTTCAAAAATCTGTATTTTTATGTTTGTTTAAATCTAAAACACCTATATTTGAATAAAATTTGTCCAAATCCTCAGACAATTCACAGTCAATTACAATCAGGTTATTCCCAGCAGCAAATCATTCCTGCCTACAGAAACTGTGGTCATATGAATATTTACCTTATACAAAACTAAACTGTGTGTGCATTTCAAAAACAGTAGAAAAATAACTTACATAATGCAGTTAACTCCTTCCATTATTTCACTCGATAAACAAATGACTGAGTAAATTGAGGTGATAACTCAATCAGCTGTTCTCTCAATCAGTGTCAGTTCCTGAGAGTTTCTCATACAATAAGACCATCTGAAGATGCTGAGCATCATTCTCCAGTTTAAACATACACATTTTTCATGCACCATGGCAAGTCAACTATTTCATATGGTGCCAGTTGAAGAAACAGCAAGTGAAAGTAGTGATCCCACACATTATTTTCCTAGAGTTGACCTTATAAACCTAAACTCTAGGATAAGATACAATTCCCCTTACTTACTACAGCATGTTATCTGACACCGGTAATCAACACTTGTGACTTTATGTGTTTGACAGTTAAAATTATGTTAAAACTGTCTAAAATACATCATTTAAATCCTGTCAACTATACTCCCAGACCAAACAGAACTCAATTACGGGGATATTAATCAGATCACAAAAATTTTTATAAGCTCTTCTTATCCTAACTTTTAATAAGCTACCATTGTATATAGTACATATTGTTTAACCCATACTCTCCGAGGTAGTAAAGGTACACCTAGAGAGTACTCTTACTTAATTTACTTCTGGGCCAGTGATCTCTTAGGAATATCTGATGAAGGCAATAGAACCTCCTTACTGAAAAATGCACAGACCCACTCTAGAGCAACACTTTTCAAAGTGTGGGGCACTATCAGGATTGGATTAAAGCAAGCATTAAAAAAAACAAGAAAATATCAGAGTATCACACACAATAATGATAAATCCATATTTTGTGAAACATTTGTTTCAGAGGCTTTGCCTTTAAGGAAGGTTTAGTTGGTATCATATACACATACTAAAATCAAAACAAAATAAATGCATAAACTATAATAAAAAATGAATAAATGGGATAAACAGATATAAAGAAGGCAAACTACATAAAACAGGTTATTTTGGCTGGGCATGGTGGCTCACGCCTGTAATCCCAGCACTTTGGGAAGCCAAGGTGGGAGGATCACTTTAGGCCAGGAGTTCAAGACCAGCCTGGTCAACATAGCGAGACCCCGTCTCTACAAAAAATACAAAATAAAAAAAAATTAGCCAGATGTGATGGTGTGTGCCTGTACTCCCAGCTACTTGGGAGGCTGAGGCAGGAGGATCGCTTGAGCCAGGAGTTTGAGGCTGCAGTGAGCTATGATTGCGCCACTGTACTCCAGCCAGGGCAACAGAGCAAGACCTTGTCTCTAAAAAAAACAGATTAGTTTTTGCTTTGGTCTCCACTAGGATTTTTGAGGCTATTTTTTCAAATTTAACAGGCTATTACTTGACCAGAACATTAATTTGTAGGAGAGGGCACTAGGAATCTCTGGAGTTTGTGTATATGAAGCCCTACACTTTGGCCCATTGCTTTAAGTCAAGCACTTTAATTCATTTATTATTATTTTATTTTTTATTTTAATTTACTTTTTCAGAGGCAGGGTCTCACTACATCACTCAGGCTGGTCTAACTCCTGGCTTCCAGTGATCCTCCTGCCTTAACCTCAGGAGTAGCCGGGATTACAAGCACAAGCAACTGTGCCTGGCTTCATTTTTTATTTGAATTCACATTAAAGTAGATAAGATTATTGATCAAAGGGAGACTTTGTTTTTTTAAAATAGTTCTACTGAAATTTAATTCACATACCACATAATTCATCCATTTAAAGTATACAATCCATATAATTTCTTCTATGTCCTATACCAACTTTTTTCATCAAAAGAGAACGTATTACATGTATCCACAGTTTAGTTAAGTTTGCAAGGCACACATTACAACATGTTATGGATTTTTATGAAGTAGACTATTTTACTAATGAGTTGAAGAGAAAAGTATACAGTTTACTTGATATCAAATTAAAGAATTTGAACAGAAACTATACATTTCTTTAACAGGTGCTAGAAATATGGAACTGGCTCAAGGAAAAAAACCAACTTATTAGAGCTGAAGGAAAACAAAACAGCAGAGATTGAACCAGTGCCCCTCTTCCCACTGAAAACAGTCAAGGAGAGTGAGGAAGGAGAGGAACCAAGCTTTAACTGGAATGTCAACAACTATCTTGGAGGAGGAGAAAGCTTTAAATTTCTGCCTTTGGCCACTTGATCTCAATTTAGCAATGTGTAAATTGAAAAGACTGAACTAATTTGCCTTATAGGTCTAAGATTGTGTAACTACTGTTTATGCTGAATAAATTTCCTACGAAATAAAAATAAATCCAAGTTTCTATAAAGGGAAAATGTAAACCTTGTACTGTAATTTTAAAACTGCATTGTCTAGGGGTACGGGGAAGAGACGGACTACAAAGGAGGCACAAGGACATTTTTTTGGAGTGATGAAAAGGTTCTAAATTTTGGTTGTGGTAGTAATTACATGACTGTATACATTTATCAAAGCTCATTGAGCCATATTCATAAAATGAGTGAAAGTCATTTTAAGTAAATTCTACCTTAATAAACCTGATTTTTAAAAAACTTTAATTCTTTAAACAGGATCTTAATCCTGTTTATTAAAAAATTCAATTTATTCTGAATTCTTTTATTCTTTCAAAACATTTATGGGCTGGGCATGGTGGCTCACGCCTCCTAGCATGCTGGGAGGCCAAGGCAGGAGGATCCCTTGAGGTCAGGAGTTCCAGACCAGCATGAGCAACAGCAAGACCCCAACTCTACAAAAAAAAAAACAGAAAAATCAGCCAGGTGTGGTGGCACACGCCTGTAGCCCCAGCTATTTCGGAGGCTGAGGCAGGAAGATCACTTGAGCCCAGAAGTTTGAGGTTGCAGTGAGCTACGATGACGCCACTGCCACCGCACTCTAGCCAGGGCGACAGAAGGAGACTCTGTCTCAAAACAAACCAACAAACAAAAAAACACATTTAGATACATACCTGTATGGGGCGTAGAGCTTAAACATTCATTCTGTAGGCCATTCTCACTTTTAGTCCTATCAGCAACTTTCTCACATGTAGATTCTCCTTTATCTGATTCTTCATTTTCCCTTGCAGTATGATTTATTTTTTTCACACTACACTTCACACTGCATATGTTTCTCCGGTATCTAGAGTCACTTTCTTCCTGTCCAGCATTCGAATCAATTACAGCTATGCAATGCTTTTTGTTTAGCATCTTCTTAATTACAGGCTTGGCAGAAGAGTTTTGTGAACAACTGTCCATTTCACTGGCTGGAGGAGAAGAAATACAACTGTCCTCTACAGTTGAACATTTTTGTATGACTGCATTTTCATGGTAATGAGGATTAGGTTCATACTTTGGTTTTTCCAAACCAGGGAAACAAACAACAGCCAAAAACCAGTGTGCACTGTAAAAAACAAATGAAACTACTAAATATTATTAGAAAAGTTTATTATATTTGGCAATACATATCAATTGAAATGTTTTTTCTAAAATTTTTGAGAACAAATTTATTAAGAATGCCCAATTTTTTCAATTCTCAAATTAATCAGTTTGTTTATATGATTATTGATTTATTAACAGAATACAATGTCTACTCAAAAATAACATAATTTTTGTTAGAATTATGTAGCCTGCATTCACTTTTGTAAACACTCTTTTGAATCTTTTCTTGTTTTTGGAATGAAAAATTCATTGTTTTTTCTGGCAATTATGTCACTTTGCAATTCATTGTTCTCATCTGCCTTCCTTTGCCATCTTTATGTAAAAGCATAGAAATCTATCTAGCCTCAAGATTAAAATGTCTTCAGAAGTCTAATTAAGCTGTATAATTTTCAACACTTTCTAAGTATTGTATATATAGGTATTTTTTTAATTTACTGTATTTGGGTTATTATTAATAAGGTAGGAAGGGGCTTAATATTGAAAATATGTATATAAGTAATCTTTTGTTTCATGCTATGTTGAAATGTAAATACATTAAAAGGAAATAACATCGAATCTAGTCATTGTTACGAAAATTCAAATATTAGTAAAGAGTCTCAGCTGTCAAGTAAGTGCTCATGATATAGCTGAATTCAGGTATTTCAGTTCCCAACAGTGGAGTATAGACCACCAGTAAGAAGCTGTATAGTCTTGGCTAATATTTGTTAAACTAACAAATTTTTTTAAGGGCCAACTATTTGCTAGGCACAATGCTATGTGCTGGGATACAATGAACAGGCTACAGGTGTCAGACGGCTTATTAGGCAAGCACAATATCTGTCATATGGTAGGGTGTTCAATACAAATTTACTGAATGAAAAAATAAATATCTTGGCATGGATAAAAGTTATTCCACATTCTCACTTTTGCAAAATGTTAAGAGTACCCCAAGGTAGTACTAAGAAACAGTATTGTCTATCACTTCATCAGATAGCATGTAGTAGAACGGTCATAAAGGCTGGCGTCTTCCTTAGTATTGTAAAGTCCAGATGGATGAATGCTTCTCTCTAGTTATTGATTATTAATCCTCAGTATCTTATGGATTAGGTCAGGCGGGAGTAGTAGAAAGAGCAAGCCAACTTCCTCATTTCATCAACTCTAAGACACAGCTGAATGTAAGTCACATCTCAATTTTAGAAAGGCTAAGATGTGAAAAAATGTGCTTTAAAAATTGATGAAATATGGTATAATACAGTGATTCTCAACCTACACCTGTAACCTAAGTCTATCACAGTTCTTAACATTTCTTAGCTATGCCAATATCCATAAGCAATAAATTTTCTGTTGCCTCACCTAAAAACTATGAAAAATCCTATTTTTTTTTTTTTTGGTCTGGCTGAAAGAGAAAGCTGAATCAGATAGTCACTTTCAACCTCTAAGAGCCAGAGTTTTGCTTTTATCATCCCTTTTAACAGCAGCTATGTTAACTTTAAATCATCAATGGAAGAGAGGCAAAAACAGGCAATTTCACTTATCTTAAGATGGATTAGATACAAATATCAAATTTGTACTCCTTGGCAATTACTGTGATTTTCTTTTTTCTTTAAGCTCTGTTGGACTTGAAATTGTGACAATTTTTAACAAATAGCTTAGAAACTTAAGTTTTAAAACTATTAGCAACACCAGAGAAGTTAAAAATAAAATAGGTGACAAATATATGGCAGCCTAATGTAATTAGTGTATATAAATATTTGTGACTTTACCTCTTTTAAAAACAAAACAAAACAAGACCTCTTGATTTGTAGGCTATTTTTTCCAACTACAAATGGTACAGCCTTCTTACACAATCTTTTGCTGGCCCTACATTTTTGGTCATTCTCTACCCCTCACCAAGATAACTATAAACATTGATAGTAACTTCCATCAATAGATATAGTGACTAAGAGGGATGTGCCTCTCTCTGTAAATTGTGTGTACCTCAACTATATTTTCATTTAAAATTTTTATAATTCATTCCGACAAATAGCTTTCCCTCTTTCACCCAGTAGGCAGCTCACATGTTACTTTATATGATAAATTAGTGTCAAGAAACCTTTTTTTAGGCCAGGCATGGTGGCTCACACCTGTAATCCTAGCACTTTGGGAGGCTGAGGCAGGAGGATCACTTGAGGCCAGGAGTTTGAGACCACCCTGAGCAACATAGCAAGATCCTGCCTCTACAAAAAAAAAAAGAAAAATCAGCTGGGCATGGTGGCACACCCCTGTAGCTGCTTGCGAGGCTGAGGCAGGAGGATCACTTGAGCCCAGAAGTTTGAGGTTGCAGTAAGCTATGACGGTGCCACTGCACGCTAGCCTAGGCAGCAGAGTGAGACCCTGTCTCAAAAAAAAAAAAAAAAAATTTCTTTTTGAGAATGAAGAAATCGAAGATTAATTAGTTTGAAAGTTGATTTTAAATTTTACTATGATACTATGATTTTAAAAATATATAGTTTTGAAGAAGTTGTGTTTTATAGCTATGACCAATGTTTTGACCTGGCCTACTTTTGATTAGGCTAATTAGAGAACACAAGTCTCATGATTAAAATATGATTTTAAATAAACAGAGTTTGACTATTCTATAAAGTGAATTCGTTTTTTTGCATTCAAGCCTGGGCAACAGGGTAAGACCCTGTCATTGATTCATTCATTCATAAATAAATAAATATTCAAATTCCTCTATATGACCTAATCATCTTTTTGTACAAAGTAATCTTTTCTATAGGATATTTACTAGACCATAAGCACCACTGGTTTTTTAAAAATGACATTATTTCACATTGACCAATAAAATGAAATTGGAAAGGTATCTATTAATAGTCTAGTGTTTGCAAACTTCAATATCTTACATGATTCACCAGGAAACTGCATTAATTTTCACAAAATAGGCAGTGTAAATATGAATACACACAAATTTCAGAAAGAAGTTTTAAAATGGATGAATTCTTTCCCTCATAAGTGCATTTAAAAAAAAATTTCCATCACATTTATATAAAGGAAATTCTTACTCACGCTTCATTAAGGGGTACAAAAATAAAATCCTTCTCAAAAATATCTACATGCCGGGTCCATGTTTTTACTCTCCCATGTCGTTTTTGCTGTATGCTGTAAAAGAGAGATAAACTATAAGCTTCTGAAACATCTACAGTGTTTCAGCTCACATGCAATGATTTATAAATTATGAAGATTCAGATGTAACAGCTAAAATAGTTGTATAAAATGGTTTGACAAGCTGGGGGGAAAAACCAGAGCATCTTAGCTGGGAAGTAGGAAGGCATGGGATTCCCCATCGTTGAAGCTGGACGAAAGAGATATTTAACTCCTGCTACTACATCTGAAGGGTTCCAGTGCTTATCTTGCCTAGGCTTCTCTACTATTTTCATTACTGCAGAATTGGTACTACCAACTATATTGAGAGGTGTGTCACAGCATGACTTTTGGTAACTGGGGAGAGATAGTAGGAAAAGTAAGCATTATCTGATGGTAGATGGAACAGTATAGACTATGAGTACTCATCAAAATCAATGATTACCATCAAACCTAAGAGGCAAAATTAGGAATTGCTGAAATAGTAGAAAATATTATTTATATAATGCACAGCAGCCATCAATTCAAGACATTTAACAGTAGTTATGAAAAAATGTACCAACTCTTAAGTGTATCTTTTGACCAATTACCAGCAAGTATCAGAACTAGATGCCATCACTTATATGGAGAGGAATTATAAACAAAATAACTCAGGCGTAATAAGTAGAATAGTATTTCCTCGAATTGTCTGAGAAGAATCAACCAAAGAGTTTATTAAAAGTACAGATTCATAGGTTCCTCTCTTAGATATTAAGGATGGAACATTTAGTGTAAAACAGAGCAATCTGTATTTAGTAAGTAACCAAAAAAAAAAAACCTGCCAGTCATACTTGGTAAAGACTGTTCTAGATATCTGACCTAAAACATTTATGAATTCCAGGTCTTCTGAAAGTATTAGAATATTATGAATTATATTAATTTTGCAAACTGGTAATAGAACTAAATGATGTTGCCTCAATATAAATAAGTGATTTAAAAAAAAAATTATACCCCCAAACTAGTGCAAGGTTTAAGGTACCTGAACATGAACCTGTGAAGAATGAAAATGAACCTGACTGACTGCAGAATTAAAAAAAAAAAAAAAAAAAAAGTGAATTGGAAACATTTGTGTTTTCTTTCAAATATGTGACTTTTTTACTAAGTTAAATTTGAGTGACATAGTACATCTGTTAAATATTTTCAGAGTTTGACTTACGACAGATTAGTTGTTTCATGATTTCTCCTCTCTCTCTGATTAAGGCGTTTATAGAAAAAAGAACTAAATATATGAATTCGGTCAGCTTCTTCTTTCTTCAATTTTTCAAGCACCAGATATCTATTTTATACAAAAATAATTCAAATATAATGAATGTAACCATTCACTTTATATTAAAAAGTCAATCAATTATCAAATCTATTTAGCCACAACCATCAATTCCTATTCCTTAGAACTAAAAGATGTCATTAGCAAAGTTTACTTCATATTCTAGGCAATGATAACCACCAGATTATCTTCAGGAAATGCAAAGTGATATTTGAGAGTAAAATTATAATTTGAAATGTTTTAAAACAAGGGCATGTCTAAATCAAGAGTAAAGTAAGCAAATGTCCACACAAAAATTTCATGGCAGGACTATTCATAATAGCAAAAAAGTATAAATAACAAAAATGCTCATCAACTGATGAATGGAAAAATAAAATGTGTTATATCCATAATGGAATATTATTCAGCAATAAAAACAAAGGGAGTTCTAATACTTATGATAACACAGAAGAACCTTGAAAACATTACGCTAAGTGAAAGAAGCTATTCACAAAGCACCTCATATTGTATGGTTCCATCTACATAAATTTTCCAGAATATGCAAATCCACACAAATAGAGAGCAGATTGGTGGTTGCCCAGGGCTGGGGTGGGGTTGAAGGGAAATGGGAAGTGATTGCTAATAGGTATTGGGTTTCTTTTTGGGGTAATGAAAATGTTCTAATATTGATTGATTCAACTTCTGAATAATACTAAAAACCACTGAATTAATTGTATACTTTAAACGGGTGAACAGTATTACCGGTATGTGGGTTATATCTCACTAAAGAGATATGTATTGTTTATTTCATTTTAAACAGTTCAATTAATAAACCATGAATACCCAGACATACACTACCTTTTTATGAAAACAGAAAAGAAATAGAAACAACATGTACAGTGGTGAGGTTGTAACAATGACTCTTTAAAGTGGTCTTTCATTGGTATTAATTTTTCCTTGCCTTATTTTTCTACAGATCTATATCAAAACAAACAGCAATGGTCCTTATATCACAAAAGGAAATTACGATATATTAAATTTGTTTATGTTCCAAACTTTCTCATAAGAGCTATGCAAATTCAAGCTTATGACCATATTCATTTTATCAAAGTGAGGATAGTCTGAAAGCCTGTGAAATCTTACACAGAAACAGCAAATGCTTAAGAGATTTGTCCTCCCAGAGTGCATATTCTTAAGACCTGTTATTTTATCATTAAGGTTTGATAATTCCAAAGCTCAAGTTCTAATGAAAAGGATGTAACTTAAAAGATTTATTGCTTTCAGGCAACTCAGTGTGCCCCTACAAAAGATATTATAAGACAGCAAATCAGCTCAAGACACAGTTTAAATCAACTGCTGAATTCTATAATAATATACTCAAAATAGAATGTGTAGTGAACTAGCTATGAGTCCAGGGACTATATCATATGGATGAACCATGCTATGGCCCAAACTATAATGGCTACTTTGTAAAACTGAATTGAATAAACAAAGGGATAATTCAATTTAAAAAAGGAAAAATATCTTTAAGAAAACTGACTCTCTACTTCATAATGTAAACAAATTTATGCCTTTTAAAGTAACTAGTTTTGTCTTTCTGATATACAATAAGAATTTCTGTGATTACAGTTCTGGATTTTTTAAATGTACCTGTGTTACAACTATTAATTTTAATAAGAACAATCTTAACTCTTATTTTAGAATTAAAGGAAAATCTAATTCATTATAAAAATTTGTGGGAATTTCTTCCATTTGGTTGCATCAATTTCTATCAGTGCATAAATAACTTAAATATTGAATGTCGTGGTGAAGCTGTTCACTTGCTATTTCATAAAGTGGAAACTCTAGTAACATCACCATGACTTCTTTAATTGTAAGACAAAGTTAAAAAATGATTTTAAGGTTAATCTACAACTTTATTAAAGTGACTATGAAAGTAATTTTTATTAAAATAATCCTTTTCTTCACTGCATTAACATTCTCCAGATGCCATGCCCTTCTACTGATTGCAATGTTGGTAAACTGTTTAAAAGTTTGTTTCTAATTATTATAGTAAGAGTTAGAAATGGAGAAGAATGAGCAGCTCTGGTAGCAGCAGTTACTCAAGAGTGAAGTTAAAAAAAAGTTGCCTTCTACGAGCAAGGTGTTAGTTAAGAAAAAAAAGTTTCCTCTTTTTAATTCACATATAATTTCTAAAAATCATGAATTCTGTTAGGTTTCCTTTATTATTTGGTATATAGATCTGCATCAGAGAAGGCAGACCTTATAGGTATTGGAAGTTTATTATATCAAATTTGTTTTAAGATATAACTGTAAAATATGAAGCAGCCTCCTGAAAAAATTGAGAATAGTCAGGATTATAAACAACTATAAAATCTCTACTATAATATAAAAAGTATAGACTATTTAAATATGAAATAGACTAAACTACAATGTAAAAAATACAGGAGTTCAACTCATTTTTTAGATTCAGCTAAATACTTTCAAAAACAAAAAATCGTTTTAAATGTAAATACTTAAATAGGTTAAAAGTAAAGGGGTAAAGAAATATATACCATGCAAACGCAAATCAAAAGAAAGCTGAAGTAGCTATATTCATTTTCAAGAAGACTTAAGGACAAGGAAGATTATCAAGGATAAAGAGGGACATTACATAATGATAAAGAGGTCAATTCTCCAATACATAAATGTATATGTGCCTAACAAGAGTTTCAAAATACATGTGGCAAAAACTGATATAGGTTTGAAAGGAGAAATAGACAAATTCATAATTATAGTAGGAGATTTCAGTAACCCTTTCTCAAGTTGGTAGAGCAAGTAGGCAGAAAACCAGTAAGGATAAAGATGACCTGAACAGCACTATCAACCAACTTGACCTAACTGACATTCATAGAACACTCTATCCAACACTATACATGCACTGAGGCTCTTCAGCAGCTTAGTTTGTTAAAGTAGTATACATTAGGACTGACAGAGAACTTTTTCTATTTAAGTTGTGGTAAAAACATAAAATTTACCATCTTAACCATTTTTTAGTGTATACTAGTATACTGAAGTATATTCACATTGTTACAAACAGATCTCCAGAATTTTCTCATCTTGCAAAACTGAAACTTTGTATCCATTAAGTAACAACTTTTTCCCCTCCCCCCCCCGCCTCTGGTAACTACCAATTCTACTTTCTGTTTCCACGAATTTGACTACTTTAGAGCCCTCATATAAGTAGAATTATATAGTACGTATCATTTTGTGACTAATTCCACCTGGCACAATGCCTCCAAAGTTCATCCATGTTGTAGCATGTGACATATCCTTCCTTTTTAAAGGATGAATAATATTCCATTGCATATATATACATTTTGTTTGTCCATTCATCAATGGACAGCTCGGTTGTTGTCTCTACCTCTCAGCTACTGTGAATAATGCTGCTATAAAAATGGGTGTGCAAATATCTCTTCGAGACCTTACTTTCAGTTCTTTGGACATACAGTCATGAATCGCTTAACAGGGATATGTTATGAGAAAGGCGTTAAGCGATTTCATAGTTGTGCAAACATCATAGAGTGTACTTACACAAACCTAGATGGTACAGCTTACACAAACCTGTATAGCATGTTACTGTACTGAATACTGTAGGCAACTGTACCACAATGGTATCTGCCTATCTAAACATAGAAAAGGTACAGCAAAAACACGGTATTATAATATTACGGGATTGCTGTCATATATGCGGTCCACCACTGACCAAGATGTCATTATATGGTGTGTGACTGTATACTCAGAAGTGGGATTGCTGGATCATGTGGTAGTTCTATTTTTAATTTTTTGAGGAACCTACATATTGTTTTCCATAGTAGCTGCACCATTTTACAATCCCAACAGCATACAAAGGTTCCAATTTTTCTATATCCTCGCCAAAACTCATTTTCTGTTTTTTTTTAATAGTGGCCATCCCAATAGATGTGAGATGATATCACATTGCAGTTTTCATTTGCATTTTTGAGATGATTAGCAACCTTGAGCATCTTTTCATATGCTTCTTGGGCATTTATATAACCTTTTTTTTTTTTTTTTTTAAGGAGACCTGGTCTCACTTTGTCACCCAGGCTGGAGTGCAGCAGCATGATCATAACTCACTGCAGCCTTGAACTCCTGGGCTAAAGCAATCCTCCTGCCTCAGCTTCCCAAAGTGCTGAGATTACAGGCATGAGCCACTGTGCCCAGCCTGATAACATCTTTTGACTCAGCTATGAAGAACTTTGTTTAAATTTGTCCTTGAATGTGTGTTAGATTTCAAAGGGGTCTTGCAAAGTTAGGCATTTAAAATCTAGGGCAGTTTCTCTTATCAGAAAGTATATGACACATTTCGCCTCACTGAAACATACTCCATCATTAAAAGGAAAAATGGTGCCCTTGAAAAGGGGATATAGTTAACCTAAATAGAATATATTATCCTGATGTTCAGTAGATCCTGTTGGTTGATGGTGTTGTTGAGTTCTTCTATACCCTTGTTAATTTTCTTTCTAGTTGTTCTATCAATTGTTGAGAGAGGGGTACTGACATCTCCTGTTATATCTGTGGATTATCTGTTTCTCCTTTCATGTATACCATTTTTGCTTCACCTCTTTCATACATAACAATATGTATTGTTCAGTACATATATATTTAGGATTGCTACATCTTCTGGGTAGATAACTCTTCTATCAAAAGTTTACCAGATATTAATATAATTACTCTTGCCTTCTTTTGGTTAATGCTTGTGTGGCCTATCTTTTTACATCCTTTTCCTTTTAACCTATGTATATCTTTATCTTTGAAGTGAATTTCGTGTTAGGACATTCACGTAGGCAGTTCATTGATCCTTTCCTCTGTCTTTTCCATTCTGCTATTGAGCCCATCCACTGAAGTCATTTCAGTTTTTGTATTTTAAGTTCTAAAATTTCCATTTGTTTCTTCTTCATATTTACACTTATTTCACACATGGTCATTATGTTCATCAAATAATTTTTATGACGGATGCTTTAAAATTGTCGTAAAATAATTCTGACATTTGCATCTTCTCAGTGTTGACATCTACTGATTTTCTTTTCTCATTTAGTTTGAGATCTTCCTGATTCTTGGTGACACAAATGATTTTCAATTGAAATCTGGACAGTTTGAATATTATAAGACTCTGGATCTTATTTATTTATTGCTGGCAAGTATATAGAGCAATATGGGTCTTATTTAATTCTTGTGTCTTAGCAGGCTTCCTTGGCACTACACTCCAGTGGGTAAAGATGGATGTTGCCATGCAAGGTTGGAAGTGCATGTTCTCTACTAGATCTCCACTGATATTAGAGGGCTCTTTGCCCTTGATGGGTGGGAGCATCCCCAATAGGCTTCCACTGATACCATCTCCAGTAGAGCACAGAAGTAACTTGTTACTCCAAGAAACTAGGGTATAAGTCTAGGCTCTACACTTGACTTTAATTACCTCAGGGGTCATTATGACTTCAAAATTATTCTTAGCCCTTATCTGCCCTGACCTCTGCTATATTGTTACCACTGAATATATCCTCCTTTAAAGTTTTCACCTCCTTTGGATTTCATGACACCACTCTCTGGATTTCTCTTCTTACCTCTCAAACACCTTTAGAAATTATTCACAGGAGCCTTTTTATTCCCTGTCTCTTAAAAATCTATTCTCCAGGGTCTGTCCTTATAGCACTTTTTCTCATTGTATATCTGTACCTAAGCAATAGCATTCATTCTCATAATCAAACAAAAGCCTACAGAGTAAAGCTTCCTAAATCTGCATGTCTCCAGGCCAGAAGTCAACTGACCTCTAGAACCATATATTCAACTGCTTATTGGCACTATCCCTTTTATTGTATCACAGATATCTAAAAGGGAACTCATCCCTTCCCCACCCAAGTCTGCTCTGCTTTTGCATTCATTGTTTCAGTAACTGCCAACATCATTTAGCAGGTAACTAGGAGTTATCTGGCATCCATTTCTCTCCTTCTTAATATCCATTTAATCAGTACTGGAGTCCTGCTAATTCTATATCCTAAACAACTCTATCTCATAAAATATCTCATCATTTCCTCTTTCACTCCAACTAAAATGCCTAAATTAGGCTTCTTAAATCACTTTAATTCCCTTAAATCATTTCTCATTTATACTTCCACAATGCACATGTCTATCAAAATGGTCTTAAGGAAATTCAATTATGATATTACTTCTCTGACCAAAACTTCACTCTTTATAATAATGTGTTTTTTTCCACCAAATTGTGGGCTGCAACCATTAGTAGGCTATAAAATCAATTCAGATTTCAACACTACTTTTTAAAAAATTTGTTTTGTTAATGAAATGCATTAAAAGAAACCAGAAAATATTAGAGAGAACTGGGCATACTGATGCTAAGTTCTGTTTTGTTTCATATACATGCCCATTTTATACTACAAACCAGTAAACACATACAAATTTATACATGTGTAAACACACTGCACCCAGAGGTATGTGTATGTATATACTGGGTCATCATGTAAGCTCTTCCAGGGAAGCTTCCTGGTTCTTCATATCTTCCAACCCCCAAAGAGAATGAAGCATTCACTCATCTGCTGTGTCTGCACCAAGTTAATGCTTCTATCATTGCTTTAATCCTGTATATTTGTGTTTCCTGTAAGACCATAAACTTCTAATATAGTACCTGGCACACAGGTGGCACTTCCTGAACATTTATTGAAGGAAATGAGTGAACTCATACTTTTGTACTTGCTCAACAATTACTAAACCTAGGGTAGTAACAACTTTCTAAAGGTTTAAAACACTGTAACGGTAACAACATAATAAGCTACTATTTATGAACACTTTGTATGTGGCTAGGCATTTTTCCTAGGGCTTGACATGTATTATCTCATTTAATTCTCACAACTCTTTTAGATATTATTCTCATTTTTAAAATGTGGAAACACAGAGACAGATTAAATCACTTCTTAAATGTCACACAGGAAGTGGCAGTGATGAAATTCAAAACTCAAACAATTTGATTCTAGAAAACAGAAGATAAACAATATGATAGAATGTTAAAGATTTGCTAAAAGGTTAGTAGAAAATTAACTTACTTCAAATAAAAGTCTATAATAACATCATTTAAAAATTCTCCTTCATTTAGACAGTGCAGGTCCTCATTAGTAACAGAGATGCCTCCCTTAGCTGGAGGTGGTGGATACACTATCAACCTGTAACAAAACAAAGAAACAAGCAAATAAATCTATCTATCTCTATACATATATAGATATATACAACTGAAATGTAATCAAACAGTGAAAGAAATTTAAGAGCATTCAAATGTAAAGGAAGTTTCTCACTTTTCTACTGGGCCAATGAAGATGGTGTGGCTCTCTCCAGTCTCCTCTTCATCATCAAAAAACTGGAATTCCTGTTTGTTTCTAAGTTGTATTTTAGATTCAAAGGATACCTGGTAAAAGAAATTAAACTATCAATTCACAAAGTCAATTAGCAAAATTTTCAATAAAAAGAGCAAGCACAGGGCAAGAATGGTTTTCAATTAAAAATTAGGATTAAAAATATAAATCTAAAAAGTATGCATGATATCTAACAAGAAAAACAAGAAACAGGCTAAACTAAGGGCCACTCTAGACAGTAATACTCTCCCAACTTTTGTAATAATGGTTTTCCATTATCTTATTTCTTTAAGATCTCAACTATCCATATTAAATTCGCTTATGTGAAAGATGGCCTTACTAATAACCTATCTAACAAAGGAAAAATAACCTAACAGTAAGTAAGGGAAATACACTCACAGCACAACTATCCCCTTTGTTTTGTTTAATTAAAACACCTGAGGTCTAACTCACTGTCTCTAAGACTTCATTTTCTCAGCCTTGAAGAGCCCTAAGCAGACAGTAGGGATGCAAGCTCCCTGCCTTAATTCTTGCCAAAAAACAGATTTCAAGGATTCAGATAACCCGGCCTTCACAGAGAAAAGAAAAGAAAAAAGAACTCCCTGACATCTCGCCACTGCTTCTGTTACCAGTCTGCTGAAGCAGGGGGAAAAAAAAAAGCCATTTTTACCCTTTAAAAGCACCGAGCAACTTTCCTCAGCTGCTGGCATTTTCACTTCTGTCTCTGTGTGCCGCACCCACTCCCTCCTTCACACTCACTCACTCTCGCTTTCTTTTTTTCTTTCTCAGGAAAATAAACTTTGTGCTTCTTTCTATCCTAAACTGTGTATGAGAATTGTTTCTCCAGCCCACTGTGAGCACCTAGTAAGTTTCTACCTGGACGTTATGCTAGCAAAATTCAAAGAATCTTTCAAAAAACCAAAGTGTCTTTTTTCTTCTAACAGTAGAGGACTACTTATGTTCAATGGCTAGGCAACCTATAAGGTGTGGAAGGAGAGGCTCAGGGAACACAGCCCAGAGAGCTTCAGCCCTCTGCAAAGCTAAATGAAACAGGGAGTCCTTAGAGGGAAGAGCCTTCCATTGAAATTTGAGTCCATCCCAGTTGACTTATGGCTTCTGCTGCTCTTTTCTTCCTCTAACATTATCTCTCGTAGCCAACTCTGCAAAAGAAGAACGATTCCCCTTCCTTCTGCTCTTTTGCCAACCCACTGTGTGAACAGCTCTTCTCTGGTGAGGGATTGCTCAACTATCACCAACACTGTGCCTTGAATGGCCGTATTTCCAAGTCTGTAGCCAGGTTGAGAGATTTAGTCCCAATAAATTAGGGCTAGCAAAATTCAGTTGCTGTGGCAGGGGATAAAGTAGAATTTTTAAGTTTTATTTGTATCATTATTTAACATTATACTATGCATTACAGTAGTACTGTGGCCTTTGGTTCAGGTAGCTTCAGAGTTTCCTAACTGCATGAGTAACAAGTAGTTACTCTAGAACTGGATATATACTTTGACAATCGAGGTCAAATAGTTATGTATTCTTCACTTCCAAAGTTTTCAACCATGTATGCCTATGTTACAACAATCAATTTGAATGCAGCAATGCATGTACATGTATGTTGGGAGCAGGGTGCAAAGAAAAAAGGAGAGGAAAAAAAGATGAAAAGTAAAGATAAGACTAGAATGTGGAGAACAAAAAATACTTCTGAGACCTGTATCAAGTATTAATGCACACCTATCCAACCACTGTTTTGACCCAAGATGGTTTACAAATCACATATAAAAGCAAATAATTCTGAAATGGAATTTAAAGATTTAACATTGAAATTAGCAGTACTGTAATAAACCATATTTCCCTTGAAAACTACCCATTATTTAAAAATTAATTAAAAACATTAAAAAATATAATTACAGTTTTAACTTTGTTTTCTTTTTGCACACAATTTCCTTTGATGCTCTCTTCATAGGTTCTCGTACAGGCAACAAGTCTGCTATTGGCTTCTTCAAAGGGGATTTTCGCAAAAAAATTGGAAACGTTATTCTTTATACCAATTTCAGTAATGATACTTTCAAATACCATATTTGCCTGAGGATCAAGGCCATTTTGAAAAATTAAAATTATATATTGTTCTTCCAAATCTGAAAAGAAACAAATTTAACTATAAGTCTAAAAGAACAAAATAGATAAATGGATAATTTAAAAAGGAGTAAAAACTAATTATCTCCAGGAACCCTGGTATAAATGTCCACAACAATATTTGGCATACAGTGGATACACAATAAATGCTAGAATAAAGACCAGTGAGTATTACCCGGCAATGTCACCTAAGCTATTAAAAGAAGGGAACCAGGATACACTACTCTAGCAATAGCTAAAGAACAAATCTATTCATGATTGTAACCAATTTACTTCATCTAATAAATTCCCAATCTCTTTACAGTCATAAAATACATTGGGGTTTAACATTTTTGTCAAACACAAATAGGAAATTGCCAAGTGAACTGGCAGCATCTCTAGGAAATTTAACTGCAAAACTGCTGTTCACTAATGTGCCAACTCTTGCAGCTTTAGTGGTAGCTAACATTTATTCATCACTAAGCTGAAGCAGCAATTAATTACTGCTGAATTGTATTTATTTTATAAGCAGGCATGCCATGCCATAAATGTTAGAGGTGAAGGGAAACACACCAGAGAATCATATCTACGTACTGTAAAGACTAAAGACCCCATTCTATGAACTTGAAAACTTCCTATTCAGGCCAAGTTTCAAGGATTCCAGATTTATACAGTTTATTTAGTTAATATTCTTACCAGTTAAAAAATGTTATTTTACTCAGACTACACAGCGTTAAAGAGTGCAGACCTTTTGAGTTTTTTCCTCCCTGCCCCCCGCCATCATTTGAGTTTTAATCCATTTTGAAAACTTCCTAAATGGGTAAACCTGGGTTGTACCTTTAGCCTTTTCACTTTCTGTGGGTTTTTCCTCATCCATAAAATGGAGGAAGTAGTATCTACTTAACAAGGTAGTTGTAGATAATACAAGGACTGTAGATAATATAAATCTAAGGCATCTATTAAAGTGCACTCACTTCTTCCATTCAACAGATTGTATTTATTATTATAATCTGTTCTACATAACTTACTTGTTAACTTATTTACTCCTTTACAATCATTCCAAACTTTATCCTCCTTATTCATTTGCAGGTGCATGCTCAGCCTTTGATAAACTGCTGGTATCGCCTGAAGAAACACTACTGGTAATTTTCGGACATTACACCATTCACATTTAGTTAGATCAGAGGTATTTAAAGTAATCTCTACAGGATCACGTTCTGGTTCTGAAGGAAAACAAATGGAAACGGAAAAGGAATCAATTCTTAAGAGGGCGAAATCATGAATGCAGGAAATTGTGCAGAAATGTAAGTTTAAAGTTAAGCATATATTTATTATGCTCTGTAAATAATAACGCTCATGGGAAATGAAGAAAAATCTTTATAACTGCCTTAAAGAAGCTTCTACATTTTTCTCATATGCAAAAGGGGGTTCTAAAAAGTTAGGCTTTGTGATATTACATAATGAAATTACACTAAGATATATGCTCTTTGTTAAGAAGATATCTTAATCATCTTAATGAATTCTATGAATATCATTTAATCTTTTATTCCTGTAAAGTGCTTTAGTGTAAATAAAGCTTCAGTGAATAAAAAGATATAAAGTAGCTTACCGTCTATCTGTATCTTGATAAACTCTAAACAAAACTAAAAAATAAGACAGATTAGTACTGATCATAGACTTATAAAGATTTTGCTACAAATAACCCAAATGACATGTTATTTGGACCTTAAATCTATAGAGGGCAGAAAAATCAAGCCATCTACCATGTGTTTAAATACAAGATGAAATTATTCCTCCCTCACCCCGAAATTCTCTCAAAAAGGCAGGCTTCGCCTTTTTTCTTCAAATACTTAGAACATTTCTTATATTACTGGTTTATCTCTTAAAACCTCACAGAGAAGTTGACATAACATTACAACGAACACCTGAATACTCCTGTCCTAGATTCACTGTTATCCCCTCTATCACTCTTCCCATACATATACTCACTTCCCCTTTGCTAAGCCATCATAAAGCAGGTGGCAGACATGGTAACAATTCATCCCCAAATCCTTCTACATGTATCTCACAAGAACAAGAACATTCTCCTTTACAACCAAACATCATTAGCACATCTAAGCAATCAAGATTAACTTCATTCAACATATAATTCATACTCAAATTTCCTTAACTGCTCAGAATTGTCTTTCATTGCTATTTTAATTTTTCCCCAGTCCACAATTCTGTCAAGGTTACATTTATCTCCTTTGTCTACTCCAATCTAGACCAGAAACTTGCCTCCCTCTGTTTTTCATGACATGGCCTTTAAGGAATCTAGTCTAGGTTCTGTAAAACATCCAACAGGACTTGTGTTTCCTCATTTTAAAAATCAGGTCATACATTTCCAGCAAAAACAGTAGATAGGTGATGTGCTGATACCCCTCACTGTATCATCTCTCACTGTATCACATTAGAAGGCACATCATGTCAGGCTGTCCTACTACTGATACAAGCTTAATCACATGGCTAAGGCAGTGAGTGCCAGGTTTTTCCACTGTAAAGATATATTTTTCCCTTTGCAGTTGAAAAATCTGTGGAGAGATACTTGAAACTCTGTGAATATCCTGTTCCCTAATAATTTTTCACCCAATGGTTTTAGCATCCATTAAAGATCCTTGCCTGAATCAGTTATTAGTGGTTATAAAATGGTGATTTTCTAACTAATTATTTCAATGTGGAGAAGACATATTAAGCTTGATACAACCTGAATTAATAATAATTTTGCATGTTTACAGAAGAGAATCCAGAAAGGAGGCAAGTGCTTTGAAATGCATTTTTAAAAAGATAGATTGATATATAGAGGGATGAATAATTATATGAAAAGCAAATATAGTAAAATGCTAATGGTATAACTTAGCTTGGAGGTATACAAATGTTCACCATACAATTCTTTCAACTTTTCAGTTTGAAAATTTTCATAATGTAAAAAAAGCAAGGAAATATAAAATAAATTCAGTAATTACTAAAGTAATTCCAAAGTCTAGAATGTCACTAAACATACCTTCTAAAGATTGCATTTGAAAGTAATACGTTAATCGGTTTCAATGGAAAGTAACACATCATTTGGGAATATCAAGAATTGAGTATTTATATAAGTTGGGAAACTTCTAAGGACATGTAGAAGCTGAAATTATATGCTTTAGAAAAATATGTCACATGACTATAATGTGACTATAATGATGACAAACAATAATGATGATACAAAGCATTTAAATAAATTTAAATAATTGTTGCATGAGATGAAGGAATTGAAAGTGATGTCTAAATATTTACATCATTTAAAAATTTGTGCATAACTAAATTATACACACATATCAACACTGTAAATAGACACTGGGCTATCTCATCTATATTTCAAAAGTTTCTAAATTTAAATCAACTGAAAACTTTGACTTTGTATCTTCTCATAAGAAAAATGAGGGACTGCTTTGTATTTGGGCATATGTGGTATTCCTAATAATGTTAAGCCATTTTACTTTTTAATGAAAGCATTTAACTTTAAGTAAAATCAACACTTCTAGATAGTGCCAATTTGTCACTGAGTGAATTTAAAATGATTAAATTATCTAACAATAAAAGAGTGTGGAATTTTATAAAACATTTAAAATAGTAAAACATTTAAAATCTGTTTCTCAGATTAATCTTGGCAGATAAATTATTTCACTAT
Organism: Daubentonia madagascariensis; assembly: GCA_023783475.1. Classification (NCBI taxonomy): domain Eukaryota; kingdom Metazoa; phylum Chordata; class Mammalia; order Primates; family Daubentoniidae; genus Daubentonia; species Daubentonia madagascariensis. The sequence continues at coordinate 24,679,252 of JAKFHU010002080.1, read as the reverse complement.
AAAACATAAGGAAGTTATGTTCAAGAAGAAAACATCAAATAATCTTTTTAATCACACCATCTCAAGAAATTACAGATCCACTAACTATACTTCAATGAAGAATGGGATAATTTCATGCTGCAAGGAAGGTTAACACCACACCGCAAATTTCCATATTATATTTTTTTGGCTAAATATTTCATTTAGCACTTTAATTTTTAAAAAAGTATATCAACATATTTTATATTACACATATTGTCCTTTATTTGTTCAATTAAATTTACAAAGTTAGTCTTCACTGCAGCATATATAACCTAATCTGTAACTTTTACAAAAAAAGAAATCATCCAAATTTTAATGTAGTTCTTGAAAGATACTTTTGAGACTAAATATGCAACTTTCAATTATATGTCTAAATCACCAGCAAAACCTAACTCATCAAACAAGAGTTATAAATAACAGTTTTGATGTGGGAGAAAGCCATAAAATCTACAGGGTACTCCTGGAAATTTTGGAGGTACAAAGTGACATAAAGTGACATTTTTGTTAATTGACAGAAACCAGGAAAGATAATCTATGTAGGCTTGTAATGAAACATGAATTTCATAAATCCCTGAAAACCTTGACATATGTTACATGTTATTGAGCAATAAAGAGTGGACAGTCCATACATTTCCTTTAAATCTCTGGGGTACTTCTGCAACTTTCTAGTTTCTAAACTGCGAGAACCTAAAATTTTTTGATGGAAAAGAAAAAATTGCTTGATTCCCATACAGCTTTGCTCTGCTAAAAAACCAAGTTCCTATTTCATTTGCTCCTACAAACAAGCCTATAATTTTTTTTCTTTTGATCATATTGTATCCTAAAACCATGAACCTTTACCAAAAAACAAATAGATACTTGTTCACTGTAATTTAAATAATAATAAAACGACTTTTAAACTTTCCTGCTGTGATAGAATATGTTCTCTTAAAGATACTGCTTTATGTATAAGAAACAATACTAGGAGACAGTGTTTGGAAACAAATAGGGACACCAACTCAAGGCATTGTAAAATAAAGGCTTACAGAATAAATACAGTGCTTTAGGAGGATTAATCTTAAACCAACAATGTTTAGAACATATTAGAAAGAAAAATAATGACTAAGAAGACTGGTTTAGGAGATTGCATTAAAATTTCATAAAAAAAATAAAAACTTGAATTGTATTTGCAGCAGAATAGTAAATACACAGGTATGACAGGTAAGATAAAGGGACCACAGAAAGTTCTTTTGGCATTATGGACAATGAACTACTCCAAAGCACAGTGCCTCTTGGGTGGTCACTGTAGTCCAATAATCTATTTCTAGGAGCCTTAATGCTATAATACATCTTTCAGCAGACCCCAAAGCTTCTGAATTCTTCTCCCACTACAGTTCTTTAATATACTCTTTTCATGCACTGAGCTAGCATTATAATAGAAAAGCAACAAATTGTAAGGTTTTCTAACCATTGAGAGTTGTAAGTATCTTCCTAAAATGAATATGCTACTACTTCAAACATTACATGATAGATTCTTTATTCACTGATTTTTAATGGTAAGGAGCTACTATTTATATACACTTAAAGTAATTTGAAACTTAAAATAATTTTGATGTTCTATTAATTAAATATTTTAATTTATAAATTTTAAATATTACATATTAGCTTTAGCAATGAAATTTTGAATCTTATAATTGATACAGTAAAGAGCTTAAGAATGTACTTACAATTACAGGTTCTACTAATAGCCGAAAGAGAGTTCCTACTCGTATACTTCGACAGTTTAAAATAACACTGTCAAAGGAACTTTGGCAGCTTAAAGATAAAGGATCAACTAAAGCTTCTTGAGAAAACACTTTACGACGTTTTAGAGGTGTGTTGATAATAGAATTGCCAAACTGAAAAGGAGAAGAAAATTTTCACTTAATAATTTACTAAAACAAGCAAACTAAGTACACATATGCAAACAAGACCCAATAATTATCACAACATTAAATCGATTTTCCTTCAACAGCATTAGATAAAATAAAAATTCATCATTTTTATATAATAGTAAATCCCTTCTATTTTATCGAGCTATACTTTAGTTATTTCAAATTCAAGTAACAGTAGAGCATTCAGGAATAGTACTCTGGGAATCAGACCGCTTGGGTTCAAACAGCCACACTGCCTTTTAATGATCTGCTCTAATCTTAAACAAGTAATTTAGGAGAATGGTTATTTGTATTACAGAAAGATGCTTCTTTATATATTTATATATTTTAAATTACTTGATCTGTTATAGTTTCATGATTTCACAGACACTTCCAAATACAAATTATACTATAAACAATATTTTATATAAGTACATAATTTTAATTAAAAGTAATTATATTAATATCTTTATTATCATCACAAATATAAAACATGAGCTTGACAGAAAATAAAAGGGGAAAAAAGTCCACTGCATAGAGACAGACACCATTCCCATTATCCTTGTAGAGACATTTCTATGACCTATGTCATAGGAAAAAGTATTTATTTACAACAAATATGATTTTATATATATATATACACACACACATATATATATGATTTTGTAAACTGTTTTCTCATGCTTATTAACATATTTACCATGAATATTTCCCCATAGATTAATAGCAACTTGCTAGGTTTAAAATTTTTTTTTTAAGCTTTAGGGTTATTTTTTCATATGAGACATTATTTAGGCCAGGTGCGGTGGCTCATGCCTGTAATCCTAGCACCTTGGGAAGCTGAGGCAGAAGAATCACATGAGGCGAGGAGTTTCAGAGAGGTTATTTAGCTAACTAATAAAATAGATAAGTTAAGAGTTGTTTCAGCTGAATCCACAGTAGAGGGACTGAGGCTAGAATCTGGAAGGTCCACACTCTCTTAAAGAGTTATTTTCAGCATCACTGAAAAGGACAATGAAGTACCCTTTATGGTTCAGTGTGCCAGACTGAAAAGTACTCACCTAAAAATTTCATCACATGATAATCCACTATTAAACTAAATTCTTCTACGCTGGACGACTAAGTTCTTTCTGATCTCTCCCCATGACAAACTATTCACCAAAGAGCATTTCTTCAGCTCAATTGTGGCACACATGTAGAATTATTGCTAAATTGCCCTCCAGCAAAGTTATACCAATTTAGACACTGAAACACTGACTGAGACACTGTCATACTATAAATATTTTTGGCAATTGGGACACTTAACAAATGGTATTTTAATTTAATTTTCACTACTTTGATTACTACTTTTTTGAAACTCTATTCATTCCCTTTACTAATTTTCATATGGTTTGCTTCTATTTCTTGATTTTTAGGAAATTAAAAATATATAAAGGATCAATTTACACTTTGTCACAAAGTTCACAATTTTTCCAATTGCATTTACCTATCAAATTCTGCTTATGGTGTTCTCCTACACTGTTCAGTACTTCTCATTTAATCAAATATATTCATCTCTTCATTTACTACTTTCGCTTGTCTTGTCATGCTTCGAAAGGTATTTCTTAAGATTATATGAAAATATTAATCCAAATTTTTTCTATTATCCTTATGGTTGCTTTTTGTTGTTTTTCATTTCTTAAGGTTCCTATCTTAACCAAGTATGTATGTTTCCATATTTTCATCTGTACTCCTATAAACTCAGACATACATATACACAAACACATAATTTTTTTCTTTTTTTTTTTTGTTTTTTAAGAGACAGAGTCTTGCTCTGTCACCCAGGCTGGAGTGCAGTGGTGCAATCATAGCTCACTGAAGCCTGGAACTCCTGGGTTCAAGCAATCCTACAGCATCAGCCTCTGGAGTAGCTAGGACTACAGGCACGCATCACCACAGTTGGCCAATTTTTCTTATTTTGTTGTAGAGATGGGGTCTTGAACTCCCAGCCTCCAGCAACCCTCCCACCTCAGCATCCCAAAGTGCTGGGATTACAGTACTGAGCCACCACGTCCAGCCCACCTACATAATTTTTAACATATAAGTTTATTATTTTATAAAGTATCTTTACTAAAATAAGATAATATACACGTATTTCTGTATCTTGGCATTCCTATTCAACAGTACCATGTAAAAATCCTAAAAGTCATCGGTATAGCTCTAATTTTTATTTTCAATGGCTGCATGGTATGGATGTACCATAACTTCTTCAGCCATATCCATATTAATGGGCAATGACTTTGTTTGCCACTAATCATATTTGTATATGTAGCCTTACATACTGGGGAAGAGGGGCTATTCCTCTAAGCTGGAGTCTAAGGAAGTAACTATTTGGTCAAACAGTACATACTTAAAAATTTTTAATAGTCATTTTTACACAGCTTTCCCAAGAAGCCATAACAACTTTGTTTTCCGTTAGAAAAGTACCTTTTCCCTTAGATTCTTGCCAGCAGTACACATTAGCTGATTTTCTATCAATTTTGTAAGTCTGTGAAGTACAGTTATACTTCATTTTGATTTGCACTTCCTTACTAATTTGCACTTCCTTACTAATTTGCACTTTTCATGTGGTAGTTTACTACATGAATTTTCTCCTGTCTATTCTTACCCTTTGTTCATTTTCTTTTTATCCTCTAACTTTTAAGAGTCCTTAATCCATTATAGATATTAAAGTATGTCATCTACATTACCAGTATTCTCTCTAGATCTACTATTTGTCTACTAACAACATGCTTTTTAAATTTTTTTGACATGGGGTCTTGCTCTGTCACCCTAGACTGGAGTACAGAGTGGTGCGATCAAAGTTCACTGTAGCCTCGAATTCCTGGGCTCAAGCAATCCTCCTGTCTCAGCCTCCTGAGTAGCTACAGCCACAGGAGTTTGCCACCACGCCTAGCTATGACATTGTTTATATTACCTACATCCATTTTGAAATTTTTATATAGTAAATTACAAAATGAAATACAATATAATAAAACATAACAATACTATAGTAAAATGCATCCAAATTAAAATGACTTTTCCCTGTTTGCTAGATTTTACAAGTAATCTCCTTATATATACACTAAATTTTTGCTGTAAGGTTGATACTTTTTTTGCTGTTGTTAAATATTTTATACTTTAAGCCTTAAGTTTAATTGAAATTTATTTTTGTATATGGTTTAATGTTCTTCCAAATAATCTTCCACATGGTATTTAAGTCCCACTTAATGAATAATCAACCTTTTTCTCCTATTGACACTGCCAAATTGCCCTCTGAAAAAAATATTTACATCTCAAAAGGGAGACTTTAATCTGAACAAATGTCAACAAATGTGAAAAGTACCTGGTCTTTCATTCTTGCTTTTCTTGGCAATGTAACTGTATTTAACTCTGAGTCAACTGGAATGCTTCTTAGTTCATATTCTACTTTGCAGGTATTTTGATTTAGTGCTGCTTCTACTTTTCCAGTAGATGGTGCTGGGGAAGAACATGCTGAATCAGCAGGTTGAGGAGATACGCTCTCTCTTTTGTTATTCCTGTCATTGTCATCATCATCATCACTGGACAAAATGACTAAAATTATAAAAAAATTTACAGCTTACATTAAAATTTATAATTTATACTAACATTATACTTATAATTTTATATTTCATTTCTGTCAGTAAAAAATGTAAATAAATTACCACAGTGAGAAATACACTAAATTTTTTTTGGCTCTCCTCCAGATCTGAGAATAAAAACAAACGGGCCAGGTGTGGTGGCTCACACCTGTAATCTTAGCACTTTGGGAGGTCGAAGCAGGTAGATCTCCTGAGGCCAGGAGTTCAAGACCAACCTGAGCAACATAGTGAGACATTGTTTCTACAAAAAATAGAAAAAAATTAGACAGGCGTGGTGGTAAGTGCCTGTAGTCCCAGCTACTTGGGAGGCTGAGGCAGGAGGATCCCTTCAGCCCAGGAGTTTGAGGTTGCAGTGAGCTATGATGACGCCACTGCACTCTAGCCTAGGCAGCAGAGCGAGACAATGTCTAAAAAAAAGAAAAAAAATTGAAGATACAATCCATTTTATCTGATGAAAAGTTAAATTTGAAGAAAGCATAAGACTTGGAATCATTTAAAAAATATTATACAAATATAAAATTGATTCTACAGTCTATTGCCACTCACCCACACAAGCAACATCAGCGAGTTACAAGAACTAAAGGTTTCAGAGTTCCAAAAAGTTTAAGGTGTGAAAATAATTTGCATACAACTTATTTACAAAATAGCATGCATTTTAAATATGTGTGAAACTCCGTGTAACCAAATAATTTTAGCCTACACAGGAAATCACTAAAATCATAATTGGTCCTTGGGAAAATCTGGACCAGTGCCTAATGCTCAATACATCTTGTTGAGTAAATGAATGGGGCAAGAAAAGACATTATGAAAGCAATCTGCTCTTATACTTCGTACCTATTACTGAACCGTATCACATCCATCTCTATATAACACCCCAGAGCCACTCATATTGTACTTGAGTCACATACCAACTCCTTATTCTGGCTTATAAATTTACATAATCTGGCCCCTGCCTATTTGTCCAATTTTCTCATACTATTCTATTTTTTTCTCTCTTTATGCTCCAGGCACACTAGCCAATATTTCTGTCCCACAAACACCACAAGCCTATGCCTGCCTGGATTGTGCTTTCCTCAACACTTCATTTTTGTCACCAATTATTAGCTTAAATATCACTTTTAGATTGATAACCCAATCTAAAAAGTAAGCACACAGGTACTCAGTCATATAAACTGATTAAAATTTTCTGTTGTCCTTTGTTGTGGATGTTTACTTGCTCATCTGTCTCTCCCTACTACATATCAACTACAAGAGCAGCGAGACATTGTCTTGTACACTGCTATATTCCCAGGCCTAAATTACCACCTTACAGAGAAAAAACATTCAAAAATCACGTGTTGAAGAATGCATGAACTTGTAGGAGCGACTTTCCTTTTTAGTATTCCACACATAAATGCTTAGTTAATATTTACTGAGTAATGTACATGTCCCAGAGGAGCATCATCCCCAGCATTATTCTACTTCTCTTTTCATTTTGCTGTCCAATCTCAGGAGTAATGCTATGCTTGTATCTTTTTCAGAACCAATCTTTTATTAACAGAAAACCTAACAGGCCAGATTAGAAGGTCTAAGCAGATTTACATACACAGTATTTGAAAGTTGGGGTTTTGCCACTTAATAGGTATTTGACTCAATTTGTCTTCTCTGTGAAATTGAGGACAATAAGGGTACCTATTTTGCAGAATTGGTGCAAGAAGCAAATGATATGTAAAAAGCTTAGCAAAGTATATTTATACACACACATATAAAAATATATAGCTTTAAAAAAAAAGTCCATGAACTATTTATATTGTTTATAAAAAACCACATAAAAATATATATTAAAAGGGAAGCCTAGTGTTCTATCTACAATTATTATTATTTTTATTATCTTTAGAGATAGGGTCTCTAGATGTTGCCGAGGCTGGTCTTGAACTCCTAGCCTCAAGCGATCCTTCTGCCTCAGCCTCCCAAGTAGCTGGGACTACAGGTGTGTGCTACCATGCCTGGCTTACAATTATCTTTATAGTGCTTAAAGGGCATTAAAACTTCTGTATCTACTATAACAAAAATTTATTTTAAAGCCCAAATGCAGTGATAGGACTATTCTATGTAGTTTTCATTTAATTAACTTAAATAAGGGTAGTGCTTAATATCACCATAATTGCAAAGCAAATGGGGGGAGTATGCAAAAACAATATTATGTAGTTGAAAAGTTGTTCTCATAGCTGCTTTTATTTTATTTAAAAAAAATAGAACATATGCCACATAAATATCCATCTAGGACCCTGCCTCAATGTCCGCAATGAATTGAACTATATCTCCCCTCAAAATGCACATGTTGAAGTCCTAACCCCCAACGTGATTGTATTTGGAGATAACACCTTTAAGGAGATAATAAAGGTTAAATGAGTTCATGAGGGCAGGGCCTTAACCCAACAGGACTGGTGTCCTTATAAGAAGATGAAGAGATACTAAAGATCTCTCTCTGCTGGCACACAAAAGAAAGGCCATGTGTGGACACAGTGAGAAGGCAGCCACATGAAGCCAGGAACAGACCTCACCAGACACACCAGGACCACCTTGATCTTGGACTTCCAGCCTCCAGAACTGTGAGGAAACAATTTATTTTGTTTAAGTCATCCAGTCTATGGTATTCCATTATGGCAGCCTAAGCAGACTAATACAGAGTCTTTGTGCTTACATTCTAAACTTGTTCCCACATGTATCAGCACATCTTCCTACTCACTTCATTCTGGGCTCTGCTCAAAAGTAACCTTATCAAAGGTGCCTATTCTGCCACCTATCTAAAATAGCACTCTTCTTCCTCTCAACACCTAACTCTCCACTTCCTCGACATGCTTCACTCTTCTACATGGAATTTATCATGACTTGAGACATTATACATTTTATTAATAGACCATTCACACTAGAATAAAAGCTTCATCATAATAAATTATATTAATGGGAAAACAAATTTAAGAATAAGTATATTAAGAAAAAAGACTTTGGAATCTGAAAGATCTGTTATTTTTTTTTTAAACCAAACTCCAATAGTCCCAATGTATATAATACTGAGAAATTACTCAATCTCCTTTAAGCCTAGGTTACCTCATTTATAAAATGGGTATATTAGTAGCTATATCATACAATTGTGAAAACTAAATTAAAACTGGTTAGTGTATAACATTTTTTTTTTTTACAAAGCAGGGCACACAAGTATGCAATAAATGACATCTTTTATTATTAATATGATATGTTCTTATAATGGACCATATTTTCCCATATACTTTAATGGAAAATATTTATCCTTTAACTTTTTTTTTTGAGGAAGAGAGCAAATTTATGCTTTATATGTTTTAAATCATGGTTGATATGGTCCTATGTTAAGCTCTGAATAGTAAGCCTGCTTAAAATACCTCAGAATCACATGAATTTACTTCCTTATATTATCAACCTGCATGGTTAACATAGATATAGTACTTCATTTTTTAAAAAAGTTACTTATCAACTTAGCCTTATCAACTTCCAGTTCCCCTTATACTGGAAACCTCATGATCTTAAGTTTCCTATACAAAGTTTGGCTCAGTGATAATACCCAGTAAACTGCCTAAAAAGTGAGAGCTCTTTTGATGTCTTATCTTTAAAATACAAAAACTTCACCATTAAGAAAGATTCAAATGATGTTAACAGTATTTAATATTGTATAGGTTCAACACAAAAATGTATTATAAAATATTTGTCAAAAAACATCATCATAACATCCTAACATAGCATCTTAGCTATACATCTATCATAGTAATTCTTTTCTTAACTGAGTTCTTTTTGAAAAATAAGCTAATATGCTGGTGTGGACTGAGGTTTTTATATTGAAATTAATTAAAATAGAACTTGATATATTTCTGAGGTTTAAAAAGAATTCTTAATATTTTTCCCTTTATTTACCAGTTTTCAGAATAATGCTTTGGAACCCTAAGCAAACTCCAAAGGTAACCAATGGAGGGCTTTTTTCCTTTTTAGGGGGATAGGAGGGCATCATAATGAACGAATTGATTTTAATATATTTGACATATTTAAATGACTAGTAGGGATGATTCTTTTTGTGACTCAAGTAGTTCCATTCAGTGGTTAGTGGATTTCATTTAGCTCCATGTCTTTTTGACATGTCCACATTAGTTTCTGACTGCTTCCTGATATGACTAGATGATCTAGTTTTCTCATACATTTTATGCTCCAGACCTGGACTCATATATTTTTCTGAGGAGCTCTGGTTATTTTTACTGGGAAATGATATTTAAAATCACAGATACGGGAACTAGGGTTGTTTACTGTTTCTAGGCATTTTCTGTGGATAAAGCTAGGATATATTTATTTTATATTTAACAGAAAATATATAATAAGTTCATACTGTTATCTCCAACTCAAAGTTACAAAATTTTTACTTGATTTTACCTTTTTTTTTTTTTTTTTTTAGAGACAAGGTCTTGTTCTGTTGTCTGGGGTAGAGTACAGTGGCATTATCATAGCTCACTGCAAACTCAAACCTCTGGAGCTCAAGTGACCCTCTTGCTTTGCCTCCCAAAGTGCTAGGGTTACAGGCATGAGCCACCATGCTCTCTGATTTTACTTTTGTATTCCTTTTCTCTAACAATAAAAATCTTGGTTCCTAGATACAGTAATATAATTACTTATTTGCTTTACCAATATGTTGTGTTTAAAAATAATACCAATATTACTAATACCAGTATTAATGAATACACTTAAGATTTTTCTGCAGTTCTTTTTAACCTTAAAATATATCACATTAGGAATGTCAGCCACAAGATTGTTTTAATTTAGATTCACCTGAAATATTTATGTGTTCAAGCCACCAACTAAATATATAATTAAGTTCATTTGCTTCATTTTGTTTTTGAATTTGTTCTTTTGCTTTAAAAATTTTTTAAATTTAATTTGCTTTATAATTATGTAAAACACTTACATGGTTCCAAAGTTAAATCTATAAAAGAAGATATATTTGGAAAAATCTATCATCTACCCCTAACACCTTGTAAAAAGAAAATAAAAATCTCAGGGCCATCCCCTCAACTCCATATGCGAAAGGGAAGGTAAAGGCCTCAGGCACCTTATGAAGAACTGGCCCTACAGATCATTCAGGAAATTCATTGCTGACCTCCCCATAAGCAAGTACATGAAAATGGTAACTTTAAGTCCACAGGCTGTCTCTAGCTCCCAAAGCTAAAGTCCCTTGATTCCACACTAATAATGAATTACAAGTTTATCTTCACAGGCAGCAGAACAGAGATTTTCCTGGGTCTCACCATTTTGTCTCACTATCCCCACCCCACCTGCCTTTTTTTCTACTGTATGCCTTTAAAATGCTGAAACTTCTAAATTCTACTTCAGAAAAACAGCCAGAGGTCTGTCTGTGGTTTGTGTTTTTCCAGGGTACGTCCTCAACTTTGCTTAATATCTGTTTCCTCCCCCTTTCAATCATTTTTTTCCTATTAGTTTTTTATAATCTTTCCGTTTTATTTTATTTTTTAAGAAATGGTGCCTTGCTATGTTGAGTCCCTGGCTGGACTCAAACTCCATCTCAGCCTCCCAAGTAGCTGGGACTACAGAAGCGCACCACTGTGCCTGGCTTCTATTTTTTAAAAGAAACTATATTCATTCTCCCATCCTGTATAGTACACACTTTTGTCTGTAGCTTGCTTCATTCCCATCATTAAATATCTTGCAATCACTCTACATGGTATTATTAACATATTAGATCTTTCCCCCCTTTATAGCTGCATACTTTATTCAACCAGTCCCCAATTATTTCCAATCTTTTGCTATTTATTACAAATAGGATTGCCTTCCACATACATCCACACATGTACACATGTGTCCAAAGACAGGAAAAAGATTTAGGGAAGAACAAAAGTGTAAGGACATGAATTTTCACTGAGTCCTTTCTATGTGTCAAATATTTTATTGGGCTACACTAAGCACTTTATATATGTTATTTTATTCATTCCTTTAAAAACTCTATCAGCAGGAAATATACCCATTTACAGATCAGATTAAATTAACTTGGCCAAAGTCAGAAAGCTAAGTATAACCAGCACTTAACCTAAGATTGGGGCCAAGGTCTGTGCTTTTTAACTATTTAAGATGGACCGGATGAGAACAAAGTTTTTTTTATGCTCACACTCACATAAAAAATATGTATATTAAAAATACTGGATTGAAATAAGTAATATTAAAGGGAGTAAAATACTTACTGGGATCATTTAGGTCTGACAGGCTTGTTTTCCTTTCTTTCAAGGTTGTGATTTTGGGTATTTTTGCCCCAGGTAAAATGACTTTTCCATTAGTCTGTAAATAATTGTGCCTACTATCATCACAATTCACAATAACATCAATTGGAACCTTTTCCACACTGTTGCCATAAAACTTCTTGGTTGTTAATCCTGTGTTTTGTGACTTCTGTCCTCCAGAATTCTGATGAATTGACGTTCTTAACAATGGTCCAGTAGATTCATTCAAAGTTATAGCTTGTCTGCAATTTCTTTGCAAATCCTTAGGAAAAAGAACACCACAACTTTGGCATTTGGTCTGATTTTCTTTTTCTTTTCCATATTTTGGACAACATTCACGCTGTTCAGAAACTTTAAGTTCCAAAAGAACAAAAGAAATAAAAGATTTTGGCATTTTATTTCAAAATCAAGGAACACCCCCCAAAAGTCTCAAAATTAAGACCCCCTCTTCCCTATCATCACCATCATGGCTACCATGAAATCCTGAATAAGTCATGTTACTTGGGATTTAGCATCAGAATGCTGGAAGAAATTTTCAACACCATCTAGTCCAGGAGTTAGTTACATATAAACTAATTCTGTCTTTAAGAATCTGAAGATATGATCAAGCTAAGTACTGACCAGTTCCAATACTTTATTCTCTGTAATAAAGATAAATAGGACATATCTAAATGAAAAGAATTCTACGGAAAAGTGATACTTCCAGATATTTCCTTTTATAAAATTGATACTAAACAGAAAAAGTGTATCCCTACTATTAAAATTCCCAATATTAAAATACAGAAGAAAATATATCCTGAGCTATTAGTATATGCCTTCCCTCAGCTTAGAAATACATATCCTGGAACTTTCTACAACAATTAGAAACAAAATGCTGATCAGCTCAACTGAATAAGATATAACATTTTTCGTGATAAAAACTAGAGATCAAGAATTCTATCAACCAAGTGGTCTAAAAACTAGAATCTCAACACAGCTCCATCAGTTTTAGTAGAGTTTATATGAAGTAGTAAATTTTCATAATATTTTACATTTAAGTATAATTTCTTTTGGAAAACAAAAATTGATTAAAATCTCATTTCCCCCTTTTGGCCAGTGGAAAACTTTTATAAAATAAAATAATTCCAAATTACATATCACATACTATCTGCAAGTCTCTACCCATAAATAACCAACTACACTAATAAGAATGAGCCTGTCATTGATGAGACATCACTGAGACAATGTCATTTTTATTACATACCCTAAAAATGTTTAATTCCACTAAATTCAAAATCTTGTTTTCCTATAAGCAGTACATAGTATGGAATTTCACAGACTATACATGGAAAGAAAAACCACTAACCTTGTTCACGAATTAAAGATTACATAGAGGCTGGCTACAATTCTTTATCTCCACTAAGAAAAAAATAAGAACAATTGGCATGGGAGTAAAGAGTAAAAGAAAAAGATTTGTTTTAGGCATTAAAAAAAATTCTGAGGTTTTCAGCTGGCATGCCTAGTGGAGGAAGGATGCTGTGTCTAGGGAGGAGCTTTCCTCCTTCTTTCTCCTCCTTCACCCAGGTCAAGCAGTTCAGGATATCAGGATGGCCTGAGCCAAGCTTAAGCTGGCATGCCAGGACACTGATCACATAAAGGAAAGCTGAGCAAATAAGTAAATACACTGGGGATAATGGGTGTCAGGTTTCTTACTGTCAGAGAAGAGAGTTACAAACATGCAAAGTGAGAAAGACTAAAATAACACGGTGGTGTTAGATTAGAATTAAAGTTATCAATGTGAACTCATAGATTTTAATATGTATTAAATGTTAACACATACACATATTTCCTAGCTCTGCCCACTGAGAGGGCCTAGAAACACTGATACCCAGTATCAGTGAACATAACTAGTGCCTAAATATCTTCTCTCTACTTAAGGGAACCATAAATGGCTCCTTGGAGAAATACATAACTCTAGGGCTAAGACAGAGAACTATCAGTCAAGTCTTGTTATACCAAAGAGTAAAGAAGTTCTCAAAGAATGACGGGGACACGTCAAAAAGAAACAAGGGCCAGTCTGAAGAGACTCCCATAGACCAAATCTGGAACAATTTGAGTATCAAAATAAATAATGAAAGTTACAGACTATAACCCTTTGAGTAAAATAAGAATCCATGTGTCCATGCTGATATAAATAAATGAATAAGTAAATGTGAAATAAGGAAAAGCTCTACTTTACATTAGAAGTCCTACTAATAAATGAGTATAGAAATACCTATCAATTAACTTTGCAGTGGAGAAATCTAGAACATTTTAACCAAGGTAAAAGTTAATATCATTAATGTGAAAATCAACATTGTGTGTCCCCTGATATTATATGATGCAATGAGAAGATAATAGCATCATTTCTGAGGTATTCTTGAAAACTGTATAAACCATAAAGAAACATCAGACAAACCTAAGTTGAGGTACAAAGTGGCCTATACTCACAAATATAAAGATTATGAAAGACAAAGGAAGACTATGAAATTATTCCTTACTGAAAAAGACTAATTCATGGCAATTAAATTTAACACATGACCCTGAATTGGATCCTGTACCCATAAAGGACATTATTTAGGTGAAATGTGAATAAGGTTTATGGATTAGATGGTAATTTTGAGTCAATGTTAATTTCGTGATTTTGATAGCTGCACTCTGGTTATATAGGAGAATGCCCCCGCCCCAACCTTTTTTTTTTTTTTTAAAGAAAAGAAACACACTGCAGTATTAAGTGGTAAATGGGCATCATGCCTGTAACATATTTAGATGGTATGGAAAGACACATACACACAAATGTTTATGGGATGGCGAGGGAAGTGGGAGAAAGGCACAGAGAAGGATAATAAAGCAAATGTGAAAAATTAGGGAATCTGGAAGAGGAATATATAGGTACTCTATTATTTTTTTAATTTTTCTTTAAATTTAAAATTATTTCAAAAAATTTCTGTCAAGACAATCACTTGGAGTGCATTACAACCTGGAGTACATACAGAAAGGCACTGATAAGTTCTTTTCAGAAAAAAAAAATTCTATATTTTGGACAGGTGAAAAATGGTCTGCTGAAGGCAGAAAAGTCTGTCTAAGTAACATTTCTAGGTCTCTTCTGGTCCTATGATAAAAGATCACCTAGAATTTAATAAGTACTAAAAATAATAATAAAAATACCATCTGATTAGCAATAAAGAATCATTTCTCTACCCACCTCTAAATGGGTTAAACATTTTTTTGAAGGAGGAGACAGAGGAGGAGTAGGCTGATATGTACTACAGTGCCGTTTCTGTTGTACTTTCCTCTTAATTTCAGGCTCCACGTGTGATTCAGACTCTTCCGTTTTCTTCATTATACGTTCTAAATGAAGGAGAAAAAAATAAACACAATGAAATTAAATTTTATAAATTCCTTATGATCTTTGCTATGAAAAAATACTAGGTTTAGTCAAAATAAACCAGTGTTTCAACAGGTACAATAAAGAATAATAGGAACTTTTAAGATTAAGCCAATAGTCATGTCCTGGCTACTTTCTTCACTCCTCAGCAGGATTCTCCACACTGTGGACCAATTCATCAAGTATACAAATATTCTCTTCAGCTTATTTTGTGCTACTAAGGCAACAGAAGCACATCTTGTACTGAACCACTCATATGCCCTTCTTTTTTTTCCAACTGTGTTACTCTTAGATTAATAATAAGAAAAATCTGAGTTCCAACATTGGGTACAACTGTTTAAATGAAATTAAACTAACCCTCAAACTAACAGTTTTTTAAGTTCAAGATACACTAAGAAGAATTTTTCTCATTGTTTTTCAATGTAAATTTAATAATTTTCATTAAGAATATAATTAAAAATTTTAAATGATTTGATGAACGCCAAAACAGGTCAATTTAAAATTTACCACAATCTGATTTCATCAGCAAAGGTTAAGGTACACAAGAGGCCAAACATGTTTCTAAAATAAAAGTTAATAAATCTACAAACCAAAACACCCTACCTAAATAATCTCAGCTTTGTTAAATACTTCTATTTTCCTATCTTTAATACCCTCTTATCTTTTTATTTTTTAGATAAGAGTATATACACATAAAATTCAACATTATCTAATATTTAGTTTGATATACAATACTGTCTTTAAAAACCTACATAATCATTCTTGCTTAGTGTAATCACACAAAGTTTCCGTGATTATCACCTCTCAGTCTTTGTATTTCTATTTTGCTAGACACCAAAGCTAGAAATTTAAATAATTGATGAGTACTCCTTACCCCTCCCTTCCTCCCTTTCAAGGGAACTCTACTTTCTAATAGTTTTTAAATTCACTCTCTTCTCTCCAAACCCACTGCCACTACATTTTGGATGCTTAACTCTTGCCTAAACTGATTTCCTTTGTTCCAATTTTGCTCCCTTGATTCTTTCCCCATAATTGCCGAAATGATTCAACACAAAAATGTGACTTTGTCATTCTAATACTTAAAACTTTTCCATGACTCTAGTAGCTAAGGAAAAAACTCTAAGCCCCATTTCTTGGCAAGCAAAGTTCATGCTGACGTTCCAGTTTTACTGCATTTCTCCAGGGTGTTCTCTTTTTGGCCCTCTTACAAATGCTGTTCTCTTCATAAGCGAGTGAAGTCCTGTCTATCTATCTGGTAAATTCAAACCTTTCTTTGTCAAGAAGTTGCCTCTGCCCCACTCCAGGCACAATTAAGTAATCCTCAGAGTTTTCATAGTATTCATTTTATTTTATTGTATTTATTTGTACTTCTATTTCTCCCATCATACTGTTAGCTCTGAAAGAGCAAAAAATCATGTTTTAGTCACGTGTTTTCCCAGCATCTAGAAACTGCACAACGAATGGGCTCAACAAATGTTTACTCGGATTAGTGAATCACATGGGAAAGATAAAACCATATGACACATAAAAAAGTAAAATTACTGGGAGTCAGGGGAAGAGATGGTATCATCACTATGCCATATCTGAAAATGGCTTATCCTTTGCCACACAGACATAATGGTTCACATAGAGATCTAGAACCATAAGGACTTAGCCTTCAGCCAGGGACAGTTGCTATAAGGTGCTTCTTTTTTTCTCTCGCCTGAGGTTACAAAGAAGCTGCTCCAGTCCAAAGCATATATGCAGTCCAGAGTTGTTATTTCTACGAGGGCTAACAAACTTTGTTGATTGTTTAGATATAAAAAGCAGTTTCTATACAAGTGATTATTAAAGAAGTATAATGTGACACCCTAAGGAAAAAAAGGAGGCAGATAACATTTTGGGATTCAGAAAATATATAAACATAGTTATCTGAAACACAATCAATTATTTGAAAAACTTAATTTACTGTAGAGCAGTCTTAAAACATGGGTTATCTCCCCCAAGTTTTTTGTAAATTCTGTAATTTACACAAAGGAAAGCTTTATCCTTATAAACATAATTAGTCTTTGTAAGCCACACAGTATCTTTGCCCATGACTTTGCTCAAATATGTATCTAATTAGTTTTCTGCCAGATCCTAGAGATTGACATTTTAAAAAAACAGTACCAGGGAGGGCAGCTGAGTGCTGGGCAGCCACAGCTCCCTTCCCACTAAAAAAACCCCCCAAAACCCCACCATATCACTTCATTTCTGATTATTTAATCACACTCTTTTCTCCACCATAGCTATTACATCATGTCTACGCCACATTTTCTCTACCTACCATCATAACTAACAAAGGGGGAAACAAAAGGCCCAAGCTTTGAAATAACTGAGGACTTTTATTGGTTATAGGTAGAGAAAAATGATATTAAAGTATGGATCCCTAAATCAAAGCTATCTACAAGGTTTTGAAGAAAAGAAAGAGAAAAGGCAAGGAATGACATAATTCAGAATGTTAAGATGAAACTTTTGAAACCAATGTGATATGGAGGAATGGCTAATGACTGACACTGTTATAGGAAACCAGAGTAGATCTACAAACAGACAAGTAATAAACATAAAAATGTTAATACCAGGGTTAAGAAATTCCTTTAGGACTAATATCCAGAATCTATAAGGAACTCAAAACAATCAGCAAGAAAAATACAAATAACCCTATTAAAAAGTGGGCAAAAGACATGAACATTTTTCAAAAGAGAAACAAATAGCCAAACATAAAAAAATGCTCAAGAACACTAGACACCAGGGAAATGCAAATTAAAACCACAACGAGAGACCACTTTACCCCTGTCAGAATGGCTATTAAAAAGTCAAAAAACAATAGATGCTGGTGCAGATGCAGTAAAATGGGAACGCTTATACACTGTTGGTAGGAATGTAAATTAAAACAATCTCTAGGAAAACAGTATGAAGATTTCTCAAAGAACGAAAAGTAGATCTACCATTCAATCCAGCAATCCCACAACTGAGTATCTACCCAAAGGAAAAGTCATTTTCTAAAAGAGACACCTGCACTCGTAGTTTATCACAGCACAATTCACAATTGCAAAGACATGGAATCAATACAAGGGCCCATCAACTGTTGAGCGAATAAAGAAAATGTAGTGTATATATACTGTGAAATACTACTCAGCCATGAAAAAGAATGAAATAATATCTTTTACAGCAACTTACATGGAACTGGAGGCCATTATCCTAAGTGAAGTAAACCGGGAACAAAATAACCAAACACCATATACTCTCACTAATAGGTGGGAGTTAAGGAATGGGTATGCATGGTCATATAGAGTGACATAATGAACACTGGAGACTGAGAAGGGGTGTGGAGAGGGGTACGGGGTGAAAAATTATCTACTGAGTACAATGTACACTATTCAGGCGATGGGTACACTAGAAGCTATGGGTACCCTAGAAGCCTAGACTTCTCCAGTATACAGTTCATCCATGTAACAAAAAAATATTTGTACTCCCTAAATCTATTAAAATAAAAATTTTAAAAAAGGAATTCCTTTAGGATTCTATCTTCTAGGGAAAGAAGGGGAAAACATTTGAGAAAATTATGATAACTGAAGTAAAAATTAGCTAGTCTCAAATTATAGTCAGAAACATAAAATGGCAAAAGGCTTAAGACTTGACTGATCCAGGGATGGCAAACAGTTAATAAGCGGCTCTTGGAAGTTTTACTAGCTAACTGATCATGGAAGTGATTTTTGCTAAGCCGTGATGTAGCAAATCCTTAACAGATTACTCCAGGAAGGTATGTGAGATGAGCGTGACATTACTGCTTTAGCTGAATCCCTCTTTTAGAGATGAGAAAGAGAACAAAGAGTGTTTATCCAAGATCACCCAGTAGGAACACCAAGATTAAGATACTCTGCTGGATTCTCTAGCTTAATGTCTTTTAAATTTATTTTATTTTTTACAGACAGAGTCTCACTCTGTTGCCCAGGTTGGAGTGCAGTGGTGCAGTCATGGCTAATTGTAACCCCAAACTCTTGGGCTCAAGTGATCCTTCTGCCTCCGTCTCTGAAAGTGCTGGGATTACAGGCGTGAGCCATCGTACCCAGCCACAATGTCTTTTTAAATATACTATACTACTTCCAGATATGCAGGAAAGGTGAAATGGAAGATATTGTTGGATAAGTAACAGTAATCTATATAAAGGTTGGATATAGAAAGAACAAATTTTAAAATCCAAAGTAAAAAATATCCTCCATAAAAAGAATGTTCATAGCAGCTTTATTAATAATAGACAAAAATTGGAAACAACCCAGGTGTCCATCATCAGGAAAATGGATAAACTGGTACATCCATACATGGAATACTAAAAAGGAACAAACTACTGATGCATGCAACAATTCAGATGAATCTCAAAAAAATTATCCTGAATGAAAGAAGCTTTACATAAAATAGTACATATTTTATTATTCCATTTATACGAAGTCCTAGAATGGGTAAAATTAATCCATCCTGGGAAAAATCAGAACAATGGTTACCTTTGAGGGAGCATGGGTGGGGACTGTGAAAGAACATGTGGGAGCTTTCTGAGGTGACAATACTATTTGTACTATGTCTTCAGAGGGGTTTTGGTTAGAAAGAGATAAATACTTGTCAAAATTTATTAAACAGTATACTTAAGATTTGTACATTTCACTGTATGTAAATTTTATTTCAAAAGAAAAAAGAAAACTATAAAAAAATACTGAACTCTAAGTTAATGATATGCCTGAAGTGTTTAGAATAGAAAGGTATTACCTGTAGAATCTATGTCGCAGATATATGCATTTTCACTGTAAAAGTCAACTTGTCTACACATTTGAAAATTTTCATAACAGAACTTGGGGATGGGGCAGGGCAAGGAAAGGCCTTCACTTTCTTGAGATTTTAGTTGTGACATTACTAATATGCTGGAAAATACACACCCAGAGAATAGTGACAGAACATAAACAACTATCATTATTCTAGTTATGTATTTGCTTTTAAATTACTTTTTACTATCTTTCAAAAGAGAAAGACAAACTAGAAAAATGCATGGTTTCCTCTATCATGTAGCTGCTACTATAACTGATTTTCAATATAAAATAAAATTAAAGTCATGTATATCACATTCTCATTACAACCTCTTTAAAAATCACCTTTGGCTATATACCATACTTTTGGTATATGGAATTTAGTAAAAACTCCTACCTCTACCTACTTCTACAGCTTCATTCTTGCTATCCTCTAGTCTCCAACCAAACACATTATTTATTCAAATAAGGTAAGATTCTTTCACCAGTTGTACCTTTACATTCTATTCTCATTAGCTGCAAAGCTTTTTCTCTTCTACTTGGTCTATCAAACTCTGACTAGTCAAAACTCAGCTTTACGCATTTTTTTGTGTGAGGATTTATTTCAAACTCCAGAAAGAGTCAGTGACCACTCCTTTATGATACCACAACATTTTGTATTTGCTTGTAAACAGTACTTCTCAATTATATAGCAACATGTTTACAAGTTTGCAACTGTTGAGCTTCCTGAGAACAGACACTGTCATGGTATAGGGGCACGAGGCACACTTGAATTAATAAATCATACCTAATTTTAACATATCAATGGAAAACTTACAAATATATTAATATTAATATCTGCAAAGTAAGCTAGTAAAAAAAGGTTTGACATTCCAAAAACATGAGGAAAAAATATAGTTGAAATTGATTCCTAAAGCAATTTTATTAAATACTTTAGTAGGCATTCCTGAACATTCACTCAAATATGTTGAAGGGAAATAATAAAAGGATGTTGTTAAAAATAAAAATAATTTAAATGTAAAAACATGTAAATAAATAAAAATAAATCTAGCAGAACTTTCAGAAAATAAAGGTGAATATTTTTAGAATTCCAGGATAGGAAAAGCTTTTCCAAACATGAGACTAAAGAAGCAAACCTAACTTTAACAACAGATAGATTTGACTTCAACAAAATTAAAATGTACTATTTGACAACACTAGAAAAAGTAAAAGAAAAATCACAAAATGGAAAGGTATCTGCATCAGAGATAATAAAGAGTTACTATCTTCAGCTTATAAAAAGCTTTAATAAATAAGTGATAAGTAGGCAAAGGACCCAATAAATAAATGGGCAGACATGAATAAAAGAAATTCAAACGGACATTAAACATGTAAGATGCCTGACCCAAGCTAGGTGCAGTGGTGCTGCCTGTAATCTCAGCTGCTCGGGAGGCTGAGATGGGGAGGATTGCTTGGGCCCAGGAGTTCCACATCAACCTGGGCAACATAGCGAGACCCTTGTCTCAAAAAAAAAAAAAACCAAAAAAACCATGCCTCTCCAGTAATGAAGAAAATGTGAAAAAAATATGTTTGATCAGATTGGCAAAGCCTAAAAGAATGATTATATCTAGTGTTGGTGAAAAGCAGGAGAAAACAGGCGTACTCAAATAATATTGTTTGTTAGGAGCTGACAACCTTTACACAAGGCATTTTGGCAGTAACATGTCAAGTCTTAAAAATGTGCACAGGCTGGGCACAGTGGCTCATGTCTGTAATCCCAGCACTTTGGGAGGCTGAGGCAGGAGGACCACTTGAGGCCAAGAATTCAAGACCATCCTGGTCTATATAGCAAGACCACGTCTCTACAAAAAAATAAATAAGTAGCCAGGTATGGTGGTATGAGCCAGTAGTCTTAGATTCTCAGGAGGCTGAAGCAGGAGGATTACATGAGCCCAGGAGTTTGAGGCTGCAATGAGCTATGATCGCTCCCCTGCACTCCAGCCTAGCCAACAGAGTGAGAACCTGTTTCTCTTTACAAAAAAAAAAAAACGATTGTAGCTCTGACACGGGCAGTGCATGGGCAATATATATATATAGCCAAAGTGTTGTACCCCCATAATATTCTGAAATAAAAAAAAAAAAAGGCATAACTTTCATCCTGCAATTTTATTTACAGCGATTTGATCTAAAGAAATAGATCAAATACACAAAATGTATGTGGTAGTATAACAATCATATTATTTATAATATCGAAACATTAAAAACAAATAAACTATAATTCTATTAATAATTATGAATGTATAGTGCACCACTATACATTCATTAAAATTTGATTACAGAGACTTGGATACATTAAATTGTAAGGAAGTTATTCCTACTTGTAAGGAATCAATCCATATTTGACTCTTAAACTTCCTTCAAAGTTCTCAATGTGTTTTCCATGCTGGTTTTCCTCTAATATTCCAGTATCTTTTAATTAGAGTGCAGAAACCAGTAAATACCATAACAAAGTCAAAAAGCAAGTTACAGAACAGTATACATAGTGTCAATACATATATATATAAAAGGGCATATATGCATACAAAAGGTTATATATTAAAATGACAATAGCAGCTGCCCTGGCTGGTTGAGCATGAGGGGATATTTTTCCTCTGTACATGTGAATTAAACAGTGCTAAATCAGGTGACTGAGTTGTAATCACATAACATAATTACATTAGAAATGTTAATTAAATGTATATTCAGAGACAGCACATGTCTATTCATTCTCTTTGTGAAGGATTAAAAAAACAGGTTGGAAATACAAAAAGGAAGTTTAAGAAACAAAAGAAAAAGTAGGGAAAAAATGAGATATCTTTTTTTTTTTGAGACAGGGTCTCCCTCTGTCGCCCAGGCTGGATGGAATACAGTGGTGTGATCAGCTCACTGCAACCTCAAACTCCTGTGCCCCAAGCTATCCTCCCACTTCAAACTCTGGAGTAGATGGGACTACAGTAGTGAGCCACCACACCCGGCTAATTTTTTTATTTTTGTAGAGATGGGGTCTCGCTATTTTGTCCAGGCTGGTCTCAAAGTCCTGGCCTCAAGCAATCCTCCTGCCTTGGGCTCCCAAAGTGCTGGGATTACAGACATAGGCCACTGTGCCCAGGCCAAGATACCTTAATAATACAGTCATATAGTTGTTATTCTATATGTTTAGAAAAATTTAAAAAGAACAACAAAAAACAGGACATGTAGTGTGACGAAAAATTATACTTAATGATTTACAGCTTCAATTTATACTAAAGAACTGCCTATTAATGTTAGTAACTGTTGGCTATAACTTACCAAAATTCATATTAAGTGCCTCTTCAATCCAAAATAAAGGGAGCAAAAATAATAATAAAGAAAATCACCTTGGGTGTTAAGAACTACAGAACGACAGTGATTTCTTTTTAGGAGAAAACTATTGTAGGTGTTATGCCAGTAACTAGCAATCCCGGGTTTGAAATCGCAATGTTTTTAAAACCATCTCTAAAGGAAATCCTAAAATAAAATGCAATCTTCATGTATCTGCCTAACATAACAGAAGGTGAAAACAAAGTTAAATATACCAATATCCCTCTCCTAAAGTTTACCCATAAGAACCTCATTTATTAACCATGAGTCCACAGATACAAATAATCAAATAAATAAGTAAATAAATAGGAAAGGTACAGCTCTTCCATACAGAAGAATTCCAATTAATAAATGTTAAAGAGATGAAGAAAATGGAAAAATCACCATTAGACAAATATCATGCTATAATTGTTGCGAGCAAGATCCAGCAATGGATGCTAAAATCAGTAGGTAGAAGTTTGAGGAGTAACAGAATATTTGAGTCTCAGAGTATCTCTTCCAAGATCTTTATTAAGTACCACGGGGAAAATGGTGACTTTACAGTGAAGAAACCCAGTAGAAACTACCTTAACCAAATGATCATGGTTAATATCACCAATAATAACATGTATCAACCTCTCGTAACCCCTGAAAAGGGCACAACATCACTTCTGCAGAACTCTTGCAAAAATGTATAACCTAAATCTAATAAGACAACATCATCAAACCCAAATCAAGAGGCATTATACAAAGCAACTGACTAGTAGTCTTCAAAATTTTCAAGGAAACTAAGAAAACATGACAACTAAATGCAATGTGGGATCCCAGAACAGAAAAAGGACATCAGTGAAAAACTGGTGACATTTGAACAAGTCCTGTAACTACTTTGTCAAGAATCTTACAGCAATGCCAATTTCTTAGTTTGATACATGTACTATGATTAAAAAGATGTTAACATTAGGGGAAGCAGGGTGAAGAGTCAATAGGTACCTCTCTGTACTAATTTTGCAACTTTTATATAAATCTAAAATTATTTCAAAATAAGTTAACAGAAAAAAGAATATTCTTAATTACTTAATGAATGTAGTTAAATAAACTTTAAAAATTATTTGTAATAAGCCTGGCTAACTGTCCTCTAAAACCGTATTAATGGGCCAAATCACTTAAACCTCTCTGGAATGCATTTGCAAAATGGAAATAATAATACCTATTGTACACTTAGTTCTTCTCTGAGGATTAGAAGTAACTTCTTTGTGACTGAGCAAGAAAACAGTAAAGCACAGTGGTTAAGAGCATGTGATTTGGCATCAAACAGACCTGGGTTCCAATACCAGCTCTGTCATTTACTAGCTCTGTGTCCTTGAGCAAGTTATGTAATCCTTCCGTGCCTCAGTTGCCTCCTCTGTACAAAATGCAGATAAATGTTGAATTTAGCTTATAGGGATCTTGGATAGAAAGCTAGGATAAAAGTAAATAATGAATATAAAGCATTTGACTAATACAGAGTAAGAGCTCAATAAATATTTAAGGTATAACAGAATGAATGCTGAAGAGGGGAGTCACTATTACTAAACTTAATGAACTTAGTGAGCACAAATACGCATTGCAAAGTACAATAATTCACATTCATAATAACTGCACGTAAGTAAGAAAGAATAAAACTAAGTTTGGAATATTTTCTTTATAAAATACAGGTATGTCCAGTACACGTACAGAAGATTTTTCACCCAAAGTAGAAAAAGAACATGGGTGTTTTAAAAAACACACTTTCAGCTATCAGGAAAACCTAGCTGTTTAAAATCATTAGATTTTGGAACTAAGAGCTATTTAAACAAGCAAAGGCATGGGATAAACAAGCTGGACACATATAAAAAGTTATTATTCTAGATAACGAAAACTGATTTGATGGTAAAATATTTTTTATAAATGTTATGTGCCCGTTTTATTTTTGTATTAATGTAATAGTATATTAAAAATTATTTCAATACAAATATAAATTTCCACTCACACTGGTTTTCCAACATCTACTATTAACACAGTTGTATCAAGTATGGTCTCTTTTTAATTGAGTAGTTCCCTAATGCATTCTAAGTTTTAGGATCAAAACCATTAAATGAAAAGACAATTACATAATACAACATTATAAGATAGTTCAATAAAACCCAATCTCAAAGCTAATAACTCAACTACAGTTAATATCTGGATTTGTAATATAAAAATGCTAATATGATCCAAAGATTTCAAACAGTAATCACCTGACTGTGCAACCATCCCGTGATAATATCAGATCACAGTTAAAGAAATTCTCAAATCAGTTACAAAAAACAGTTTTCTACATATTCCTATTATACCTGGGAATATTATAAAGCCCGTGTCATATCACCGTTTGTACTTTTCATGCAATGATTCAAAACCCTTCACAGGTATAACAAATAAAACTGCACACTTACCACCACCTTGGGGCCGACTTAACCGTACAGGATTAATTTCAACTTTTTGGACATGAGGTGGGTAGTCTTTCCTAGAAAATGAAATTCATACAGTTTTATTCTAACAGAAAATATAGTTTTCAAAATGAAAAAGTTAAGGGCATACTTACAATATGTTATTAAAAGCAAATCATAGCTTCTTTGCCATATAAAAAAATGATACTATAAAATAATAAAAGTGTATTACATAAATATATGAATGCTTAATACATTATAAGATCCCTAAGAGCAGTGACTCTATTTTACTTAGAATGTCAATCTATCAGAGCCCATAAGTCAGACTGTTGAATAAATATTTAATGAATGAATCCAAATTATTATCCTTTCAAAGTAGTCACTTTGAAAAGCTATATACATTTATTCCTCAAATGCAGAAACCTTTAGAATTTTTGTTTTGGAATTGCCTTCATAATCAGCTTTTAGAAATTACATTAAAAAACTCGTAATACTTCACAGTCACTTATCATATGTTGAGTAAAAAATTCTCAGCTTACTAACACTCAATTTGCCCAATTTTATTGTAAATGTATTTTAGTTGTTTAAAAATAAATCAATGAATGAAGGAATAAATGTTGAATAAGACTGCCTTGAGGATAATTCTAAAATCAGAACAAAAAAATTTTATGTACAAAACCAGCAATCATGGAACAAGTATTTTAGACTTGTGATACGACTATATTATGGCAGGGGATACTAGTATACTTGTTTTAAAATATTAAATTACTTTGTTAAACTTCATATACAATTGATTTCAAGGATTTTAAACATAATCTTTAGTAACTACGGGTCCTAGATACTATGTCTATATAAATCCAAATAGGTACTAATTTAAGAAAAAAAAGCAAAACCTCTATAGCTAATTGTGGGATAAAAGGATTTTATATAGGAGGACTGCAAAAAAGTGCAATAGACCAGGGAGCTACAATAGCTGGATACTTTCCTACCCTAAATAAAGCTTCTAAAAATATTCCCATTTTGTTTAACCAGGGAATTAAAAATAAAAGAGGCTATTCTATTTATTTGTAAAGCTATTCACACTAGTGAGCTGTATCTACTATTTATTAGAGTAATGCAATTCAGTTTAATTAAACAAAAATCCCAAAGAAATTTTCTTGTAAGATTTCATACTTTTACATTGTAAAAGTCAAAGCACTTAAAATGAAAACAAAATATGAAAATGACATAAGAAAATAATGAGTGGTGATAGTAGTATACTGTAATAGCAGTTAGCAAATATTAAATGTCATGTGCCAGGTACTGTTCTATGTGCTTTGTATCTATTAATTCCTTTAATCCTCATAATAAACTCGTAAGGCAAATGCCATTATTAGCACTTTATAGATGAAGAAATTGAGGTACAGTGAGGTTCATTAATTTTCCCATTGTCACACAATCATTAAATGGCAATACTAGAGTATGAATCCTAACAAACTGCATCAGTATTGATGAGCAGAGCAACATCTGGTACAAGTGGGCAATTTCCACCTTGCCAAAATTTTAAGATTTGTGAGGATACAAGTTATGAAGATGATAATTTGCCTTAGATGTAGCAGTAGTAGTAACAGTCCTACAAGAAAGAAGGTAGGAGCCAGGCAGTGGCATGCACCTGTAATCCTAGCTACTAGGGAGGATGGAGGAGGGAGGATCGCTTGAGGCCAGGAATTTGAGTCCAGCCCAGGCAACATAGTGAGAGCCTATCTCTTAAAAAAAGGAAAAAAAAGAAGGTAGGTATTCAGCTCCTAACTACCCTATATTAGGATTAAAATAAAATGCATGTTTTTACATTCTATACACTTTCACATTAAAGAGGATATAACGTAGTCTTATCTTCAAATTGAACAAATGATTTTTTAACCCCTATACTTTGGAAAAATTAAAATGCCAACTTTCAAATGCAACACAGAGGCAATGAATCTGCAGCAAAATATGATATTATTGTGGTAAACTCCCCAGTAACTGAGTGTATCATATATTTTTAAAGCAGTAGACAACACAGATATTTTGAAATACTAGAGATTATCAAAAAGGAAAATAATTATTTGAGAGTTATAGGTGGCCACAAAATTTGGAAATACAGATTTTATTTTCAGTTCAAACCTGCTTGATTACTTTTTCTCGGGTAATGAAAGCACAGGTTTATTCAGTAAAAATACTTGACATAAATCATCTGAGATGGTAAATCATACATGTGTGCAGGGATTGATGAAAATGCTACAATAACTCTCCATGTTCTTTGCAGTTTAACACAATGTATTGAACCATGCATTGTTAATAAGGGACAACGTACTAAATACATCATGTAACATCTACAACCTTATCATGTCTTGTAATGTAATATTAAACTTTTACATGTTTCCTTATATTTGCAGGCTTTATGTCCACCCTGTTTTCGATATTTGCTACATGTTTTCTGATACAAACACGGTGAATTAAGTTTTACTTTCAAAAATAAATAATAAATAAATTGAAGAAATTAAAGCACACCTTAAATACAATAAAAGAATTTCAAGATAAAATTAGTATGTTTGGTAAGAGAATTACAATAATTTTCTAGCCATAAAATATCTTATCTTAAAATCTAGTTGTTTTTGAAAATTTTAAATGATCTAAAATCAAAATTTATGTTAACTTCTTAGTTTGAGGGTTTATCACTCTTGCAGGTACAAATTTCAAACTCCAAACTCGTATGAAGCTCAAGCCTAGGATTTAATGTCAGTGGATATTTCTTTCCCATCCAAACCAAGCAGAGGTAGACAGCTTCTTTGTCATCTATAGGTAGGGAGATTTTTTGCTTCTCAGGATTTGTGTTTTGTGTAGAAGTTTTAGAAACACCACTTTATAAACCCAAGATTTTATAAGCTACATAAGATTGACAGCCTTTATTTCTCTATACTGAATTGTTGATACAGTATCAAAATGCTCTGTTTGTTAAAGGTTGGATAAGTCTCAGCTGCAAGTCTTTTTTAGTAAACATAACTTTAGATTTGTAGAAAAGCTGTAAAGACAATTCAGACTTCCCTTATATCCCTCACCCTAATGTTAACACCTTAACATTACCATCACAAATGTGTCAAAAAAGAAATCGACACTGGTACACTATTATTAACTTAAGACTTTATTAGAATTTTACCAGCTATCCCACTAATACCCTATTTTTGTTCCAAGATCCAATCCAGGATACACTGCCATTAAGTCACCAGGTCTCCTTCGTCTCCTCTCTGTGTTTCTCAGCCTTTTGTTGTTCTTCATGACCATGACACTCTGGAAAAGAACTGGTGGTATTTTATAGAATGCCCTCCAATCTAGGTCTGTGTGATGTTTTCTCATGATTAGATTGAGGTGTGGGTTTGGGAGAGTATCACAGATGTAAAATGCCCTTCTAATCACATCATACCACGGGGTAGATGATATCAATATGACATCACTGGTGATGTTAACCTTAATCTCTTGCTTAAGTGTTTGACAGGTTTCCCCACTATAAAGTTACTATTTTTCATACTCTACTTGGAAGCCAGTCAATAAGCCCAGCCCACACTCAAAAGGAATGGTGGTAATTAAGCTCCACTTCCTGAAGAGGGGAGCATCTACACATATTTTTGGAATTCTTCTGTAAGAAACAGTTGTCTCCCAGTTCATTTTATGCAGCTTGTAAAATCCTATTAGCAAATCCAGTACTGCATCAAAAGTGGTATTAATTTCAAGATTGTTAGGATAGTTCAATAAATAAATGATTTACTTATTCATTTGTATCTATATGACTCATGGATATTTTATACTTAGGGTTATAATCCAATTGTTAACAGTTTTGGCCCTTGGGAGCTCTTTCAGTTAGCTCCTATGCTCCTTGATGTGACCCTATCCTTTTGTTGTTTTCTTACTGTAATAAAATATATACAACACAAAATTTACAAAAATATGTATAAATATATGTAAACAAATGAATAGTTACCCTTCTCTCTCTCAACTCTATAATAACTTGTGTGTCATCCATGCTAATCGTCTCTTTATCTTCAATGTTAGTATATGTGCTGCTGAAGTGAGCACCCTTTTTTTTTAGTACTTGCTAGGTTTCTGGCATCATATTCATTTTGTGTTTTACCTACCATGTCCCTAGAATCAGTCATTTCTCTACATTCTTTTTATGGGAGAGTGATATTTATAAACTACCAGGATCTGGGCATTTTGTTTGTTTGCTTTTTGCCTTGCTTTAATGATAGCTCTTATTGATTTTTCCATTATTATAATAGATGTCTAAAGATGTAAATTTCTGTAAAATAAATCAAATATATTCCTTTTACAGTTAAAATCCATTATTCCAAACTTTTAGACATGATAAATCAGTTTAATTTTTAAGATGATGTATTAAAATCTCCCACAATTGTATTCTAACCAAGAACTTCTTTCATGTTAAATATTTTAAGGGCATTTTATACATTTACTTGTTATATTCTTATAAATTGTGCCTATTAACAAAATGGGCTCCTTTATCTTGTCTAGTGCTTCTAATCCTTAATTCCATCTCATTTTTTATTAAAATTCTACTCATGCTTTTTGTTTGCATCTCTTATGGCTCCAAACATACCTTTACTTTCACATTGTTATGTTAGCCTGATTCTTGTAAACAATACAGTATAGCTGGGTTTCATCCAACCAACTTGTCCCTTATTAAATATATTGAACTTGAGTACAATTATTGTAACGGCTGATAAACTTCGTATTTTCCTTTCTTCTTACTTCATTAGCTGTATATTTACCATTATTTCATTTTGTTTTCTCTTTTCTTCTATTTTTAAACAATTTACGCTACTGCTTGCACAATTTACTATTCGTGTCCCCCCCAGTTAATTTAACAAATGAATAGTTACCTTCCCACTCTCAACCCTTATTACACTTGCATATTTCTGTTGCATTAACATCTCATCAAGATTCAAACTATTTCCTCAAGCAAGTTCTATCGCATCCTCAATGGCATGAGACCTTCAAAATCCTTTTATTTTTCCACCTTAACTGTCCCAATCCCCTCAAAAAAAAAAAAGATTGCTTTTATTCTGTCTTTGTACTTCCCCACTCCTAGATTTTGCTGACCTAGTTTTGAATACTTAGTTACAGACTATTACTGATTTTACTTTGCAGCGTATCTCTACTCAAAAAATGGAACATGTTTAGCCTTAATTGAATTGCCACTGACTTAAGCTTTTAATTGTGCCAAACTATAAATCATATAAGAAAGACTGTGTTTAAAAATCTCAAAGATTTATCAGGTAACAACACTTTCCTACCTAAAATGCTCTGAATGCTTCTATTGCACTATTGTCTAACAAAATCTTTTATGATCCAGGTCCCAGCCAATCTCTCCAAACCCATCTCATAACATTCTCTCCTTTGCTCTCTAAGTACCAGCCATAGAGGCCCTTTTTTCTGTTCTTTGAACATGTCAAACTCATCCCTGCATTATCACCACCTCTTCCCTATCTGGGAAAGCCATTCTTATGATCATGACACTGCAGACTTCTTCTCATTTAGTCCTTGATTAAATGTTAGCTTCATAGTAAAGAGTTTCCCCGAACATGCAATCTAAAGAAACGATATTGTCACCCTATCACATCATCCAATTATACGTCTCTCCATACAACTTATTATTTCACGTTTTACTTGTTCATTATTAGTCTTTGCTCCATCAGAATGTAAACTACAGAAGTACAGGGATCTTTTCTGTTTTGTTCTTCCCTGTATCCTTATTCCTAGAACATAGGCTCAATAAACACTTGGAGTAAGTAAAAATGTATACTCAAGAGGCAGTATGTAATCAGAAGTATATTTACCATTTCTAATAATTGCTCAAATATGCAATGTCATTACCAAGGGACAGTGATGCTGCCAAAACTGAACCACTGGCCACCATGCAGAGCCATCATATAGTAATCCAAAATTTTATCAGCCAATGTACAAATATCAAAATTCCAGCATTTAAAAGGCACTATAGACTTCTTATTTATTTATTGGACAGGTTGGCTGGAAACTGAATATACCTGGACTTTATAATTTGTTTACTACCTAGTTTTTTCCTAGTGTTTCCATGTTTCATCACTATTTTCTTTATAGTAGGTTTTATTATGTGGCAAGATGTGTCATTCTTCTCTTCCCTCATTTATTCTTGGTTAAAAAAAGGTAAGTCTGTTACTCGTCTCAAATATTTACTCTTCTAAATGAATGTTAGAATCAATTTGTTAAATTTGTTAAAATAACAACAAACTGAGATTCTGACTAGAATTACATCAAATTCACTTATCTTAAGGAGCACAGGCATTGAATAACAAAGTCTTGTACCAACAAGGAACATAATATATGCCTCAGATTACGTTCTTTAGATACATTTATAAGGGATTACTCATTATTAATTTTATTACTAGATATTTAATTTTAGTTGCTACTGTGAATATTGTGGCCTTTCCAATATATATCTCAATTGATTAGAGATCAAATTATTATTATTAGTCTTGTAGCCTGTCATCTTGCTCTACTCTTATTATTTCTAAGGGTTCAGACAACTCTTATTCCAAGGAAGATAGTATCATCTAAATATAATTTGATTTTCAGATACTTCAGACAGCAATTTATATTGCTGCTATGAATCAGTTCTAACTCTCTGCAAAACAATTTAGCAGTACTTATCAAAAGCATTAAAAACATTTGTAACCTTGGCAAAAAAATCCTTTTCCAGAGATTTATTCTAAGAGATACAAACTAAGTTGTTCATCAATGTGTTACATATAATAGTAAAAAACAACCAGAAATGGGACAATGGGTAAATAAGTTATGTTTATCTCTGGGACAAGCTATTACACAGTCATTAAAAATTATTCTTTAGAAGCCAACTTAATGACAAGGAAAAATGCTCAGGACATGTTAGGTGAAAATTCAGACTACATAGTATTCTAGTAATCTATGTATTAGATTTATTACAACTTCACATATGTTAAGTATATTAAAAAGTACATAGAAAAAAAATTGGAAAGAAGTGTATCAAAATCCTAACAATGTAATATTCTATTATGAGAACTTTAAAAAATTATAAAATCTCTAACTATACTTGTCTTTTCACACATACCCTGTAAGTAAGCATGTCTAGTATTTCATATATTTTTATTGTATTCTTTTCACCTTTCTGCCTTTTTGTTGTTTCAAAATTCTCTACAATACGTATATACTTTTTGCAATAAAAAAATTATACTTAAAACTTTTTTTAATTCAAAAGCTACTATGTGCTTCAGTTTTATAATAGGTCAACAGATTCTTTATCCAGGGAGAGGAAAAAAAGGCAGTTCAAATACCAGATTAAATATTCTAGGTTGCTGGTGCTACCACACACACTGTATTTATAACCCATGTGGCCATGAGTCAGAAAGGAATTCAAGTCATTCAAGTTGTCAGTCACCCACAACACAGAATTGGCAGCAATTTTTTTAAGTCTGCAAGCTCTGCATCTTAATATTGTTATTTATTTATCCTAGTTAAGTTTTAAGCATAAAACATACTTCAATGTGCTTAGTATATAGTACAAGTGGAAAAAACCTGGAAGAGATTAACCTTCTACAACTACCTAGCTTTTATTAGATAGATTGTTCTCCTAAAAATAAATCATTTATTTCAGAGATTCATTGTCCCTCATGTGGTAAGGGATAAAGAAAAAAGATCTTCTATTACTCTTCAAAGATCAGAAGAAAGATGTGGTTTACTGTTTACAAGAAAGAGAAAAGGTTATATGAAAAAAATTTACCAAGTAAAATCTACCGATAACACAAAAGTTCTTCTCAGTTGATCTCTAATAAAGATAAACACAAAATCATTTTAGGTAAAGATCCAAAAGATTATGGGCTAAATTCAGCCTAACAGTAACTAAGTTGCTGTGTAAAGCACTCAGTTATACAAGTTATACAAGGTCTTTTATAAATAGTTGCTGCTTGACATCCAGTTTTCAAGGGCTTCAGAGTCCCCTAAGTAATCTTAGCACAAAAGACTGAAAGAATCTCAATACCTATTACACTATTAATGTTCAAAAACTTCAAATTTATTACAATGTATAAGTCAGTTTTAAATAATTATCTCATTTGTTCCTCACAAAACTTTTAAAATTGGACAAATACTATTCCCATTTTTATAGCAAGTATTGTGCCTACTGGCTGTGCTGGTTAATTGTAGATCTGGCTCCTATTCCAGTATTATTCCAACAAGAATGTAAGCTCCAAGAGGGCAGGGATGTCTGTCTGCTCCTAGAAGAGTGCCTGGCTCATATAGTCATTTAAATATTTGCTAAATGTATCAATGAATACATTCCCACCACAGAAATATGCATAAGAAGCCAAAACAGTGGGAAAAAACCTACAAATCCTCCCAGGCTATTGTAAAAGAGAAAAAAGAATAATTTAAGACCTTTCTATTATTCTGGAAATATAACAGTACCTACATTTTAATTACTATAACATATAGGAAAGAATGCATTTATTTAGCTAAACCAAGAGTCTGTTTCATATGTGTGATTTTACAAAGAATTATTTAATGTATATTTCTGGCAATTTTATTAAAAACATCTTATAAATGATCTTACTAAAAAATATTAGTCACTAATTAAAATATATAAAATGACTCATCTATATCTGACAAGAAATGATTTACTCATAGAAAAAAACTGACACAATGGGAAAATACTTTTTTCCTAGGAAACAGGTAAGTAAAATATCTACACAACCCATTCACTTAAAACATGTAAGACTTGTAAAGTATTCAACAATTATAAAATATGCTTAAATCTTTTGCTGGAAGGATCACCTTGAAATTTGTATTTCAGAAACTTGGTGTTCATGAAGTAATGTGGAACACATGCATTTTATAAAATATTGTAGGTTGTCCTCTTTACCTCCTTTATACCTTTAAACAAAATTACAAAGTTGAAGTTAAAGAATTAAACAAAATTATGGAATGTCCCTTCTTTTGACACTCACAAATTACATGAAAGTACTGCTTTAATAGAAGGGCCCTTAAGCTGTTTGGAGGGAGAGTGAGGAGGTTTCTCAAAGGACTTTTGAGAATCTCATCAAAGCAAGAAAAAAAAATGCACATGCACAAAAAATTCTCCATACATACCTCTATGGAGAGAAGCTACTCTTATAGACACTTGCTTTAAAACAGTTAAAACTATTTCACTATTCAAAGAAACGTGCATTCTCAAAAACCTTTTCATGTCATTTATATTATTCAAATTTCTCCTAAAAGAATGTATCTGTCAGTGTTCTTACAAAAGGAACAAACAGTGATAGAAGAAGGTTGGTCACAAAATTCTGTTACAAATTTCTGGGTAAGAACAGAATACGTTTGACGTTTAAAGTTCTAACTTCAAGCTTAAGGTGTTTTAATTCCATTTCCCCTCCCCCATCCCCCCAGTCTACTAAAGTGTAAAAATAGGAGTGTTATCACTAAAATATAAGAACAAATACTTTGTGATGTAACTGAAAACAACTTCACTAAGGCATTGAAATATTCTATTTTTAAAGGAAAGTAGTCACCCATCAGCATCAATATGTAATAATCATTCATAGAAAAATGTATATGGAGAATGGTGCTGAAATACCACACACCTAAACCAAATATCATGTGGTACTATTAACAAGTTTCCTTTTATTATAGAGAGAATGGTTGGTATTACAGGATAGGAAGGGTGGGGGGGAGGGGAGAATAGGGAGAGCTTAGTTAACAAATACAAAGTTACAGTTAGATACCAGAAATGAGTTCTGGTGTTTTGCAGCACTGTAGGGTAAATATGGTTAACTATAACTTATTATGTATTTTTCAAAGGGCTAGAAGAGAGGATTCTGAAGTTCACAACACAAAAGAGATGATAAATGTTTGAGGTGATAGATATGCTAATTACTCTGATTAGATCATTAAACACTATATACACGTATTGAAATATAACTCTGTATCCCATAAATATGCACAATTATGTGTCAAATAAGAATAAAAGGAAAAAAAATTTTAAATTAATAAGCTTTAATGATGAACTCTAATTCAACAGATATTTTTCAAAGCATATACATAGTTTGATATTTAACTGCTATATTCATGCTCTAATTTCATCAATATTAAGCTTACCTTTCTTTTCGGTCCAGACTGCTTAAAACATGAAAAAGAAAAAAAACGTAAGAGGCAAGACCTCATTGTTGATATATCATTGTAGTTGTAGTAACTGTAGTCAATAAGGCAAAACTATCATGCTATCAATTTGTTTTAAACACATATTATATATATATTATTTACTATGTTTTCAATCTTGTCTAAATTGTTTTTCAATTTTTGTCAATATACACAATAATTTAAACAATCTTCTTAAATATCTAACAGGAAGAAATATGGATATACATAACTATGAAAAACTCTTGAAAAGGCTTTATTTAACTATCAAACATTTGAGGATATATGTTATTTTAAAATACAGTAGTCCCCCCTTATCTTCAGGGGATACATTCCAAGACACCAGTAAGTGCCTAAAACTGTGGATAGTACCAAATCTATATACTGGAATGAAGCATTGGTGGAACCATTCCATAAACAAAATGGCTGTCAACCATGCTTTCTGATTTATGTTGCCAGAACATGGGTAGATAATTTTTATTTTTGTTTTTGAAAGTATTTGGGTTCTTTGCTCTGTACACTACAGCTGGCTTTATCATATGCCCCACAGCACTGCCACATAGTACCACAGTTAATCTGTCTATTCATGTTTTATTTATGCCCTGGTGCCTCCTTTGAACTTTTATAAATTAGTATGTACTTCCCTTGCCTGAACATTATTCTCAATCTCTGAAACATTCAATGATACTATCATAGCAAACTTAGAAACAATCTCAGTATCTACTAATAGGAGAATGGTTAAATTAAAATATTTTTTGGACCATGGGTGATTGCTGGTAACTGGAACTTCAGAAATCAAAACCAGGAAGGGGAGGGGAGGAACTACTATAGTTATGGAAACAGTTTTCAAGGAACAAAAACATTTCCTAAAAGTTAATAAAATTTTTAGTTGTTCCAAATCCTAATATCAGGTATGATTATTTAATTTTGAGTGAGAAAAAAAGTTTTAAGGCTAAAACTTTTGCACAAAAGTCTTAGATTAAATATAGTATATGATTTGGGACACAAGGAAATGCCTGCGATTTAAAATCACGGCCTCTTATCACAAGTCCAATGCATAAAGTTCTACCCTTCTCCACAGTTCATGTAAACTCCAAAAAGCTATCAACATCAGTTCTAGGTAAATTAAAAACCTCATTAAACAAATAACATAATTACTTCCTCATTATGAAACTCAAAATCTAAAATAGTTACTAAAGATAGTTAAAAAATCTAAACCTATAATTAAAACAATCAACCCTATATATTATCTTATCAGTGTCTTAATTCAATCCTAGCAAATTAGAAAAAGAAATATAGTAACTGTTTTTCCATATAATTCAAATACACATGTTTCTAAAAAAAATTTAACAGAAGAAAAGAATAATTAAATATATATGAAAATTTACTTATACAAAAGACTTAAAAAAAAAATTATTAACAAAAGAAAAGAGCATATTACATCATTATAGAAAACGTGATTACAAAGAAAATATAAAATAATAAAAAAAACAGAATATTACATTATTGTGAGCAATCATAAATAAACGTACTTATACCTATTAGTATTTATTTTTGTGGAGCTATATTTCCAGGAAAAGTAAAATGAAAACCAGAAGTTAGGCATTAATACCTAATCTAGCCATTTCCAATTCTATACTGTTGGGCCCAAGAAGTGAGAAGAGTTTAGTTCTCTCTTGTTTTTGTTGTTTTTCAAACTCACCTGTACAGAGGAGAGAAAAGAGGTAGAAGAATAGAGGTAGAAGAAACAACTTTGGTACTTCCTAATAAACCAAGGGAGTTAGGAAGACCAAAACACACACTCACACATACACACACACATATGCACACCCATACTCAATTTTCTTATGATACAATATCTAATTTGTAAGTCATAGCATTCTACAAGTGTCTTCAATATATGTTTATTATCAAGTCCTGTCCTACAAGGGCTTACATATTTTTTAAAAAATACATAAAAAATGGGGAAAAGTCATTATTAGTAATGTAGGATTTTGTAAAAAAATATCAGCTCACATTCCTATTAAACTACTTCATACAAAATGGAAAGGAAAAATTACCTTGAACTAGTGCTGTACTAGTGGTCTTAAAATTTAAAAAAAGAAAAAGAGTAAGAGACTGATTAATTCTGGTATCCATGACCTGATTTAGTACTTCAAAAATTCTTTCAAAGTGGTGCACTTCATTAACAATTAATCTTACTTATTCTAGCAACCTATTTTCCCATTTATGGATTATTTATGCTTTTGAAGACATTCATCTTCCCCTGTGGTCCTTATAAGTCTTTTCATCTACCCTTAATAAAAAGCCAAAAAAAAAAAGGTGAAAATGTAAAAACAAACTCATAAAATGTGTTTTTTTATCAAGTCTGATTAAAGTTAGGAGGGGGGATAGTATAGAATATAGATTTTTACATTTCTGCATTTTGTTTCTTCCATTCTAATACTCTCTTCCTCTATCACTATTAGTGTATAAACAACCTATCTTTTAAATAGCAATTAAATTAACATTTGGAATAGCAATAAGAAAACAGATTGGAATTTTAATTATGTCCCAAAGACTAGCTAACCTGATATGATAGTTTAACAATCTTCACTCATTCTTTATAGATTAAAAAAGTGTGAAGCACTTGTTTCCTTATCTTACTATAAAGAAGTACAAATTACACAGAATGTAGGTCTAATTTACTTAAAAGACAAGCTATACCACTCACCCCAAAAATACTGTGTGTGTGAACTACCAAACTGGTGGCAATTCTTTTTATTTCAAATTAAGACTAGAGAAAATAAGAAAATTTAGGAGAAACCATAAAAGCCAGTGTGTTCACCCTTGCCTGAGGCCTGACAATTGTGCTAACTGCTTGGTAACAACTATCTTAGGTAAAGTCTTTCTTTGTGCTTCTAAAGATGTGATTCCTACTACATGGAGTGTCCTTTCTACTTGGTACACTCAAAAGCTCCTTTAATCCTTCCTTTGTGAAGTCTTCCCTGCTCCCTTCTCTGTATTACTACACATACTTTGTATATCTCTACTACTGAACTTATGTAATCATTTGTTTACTTGTCTTTCTGTACCCTAATCAATCTCTACCCTAATCAAACTTGAACTTCAAGGGCAGGAATTTTGTCATACTCATCTTTGAATACTCTGCACCTTATCTATGCCTGGTATGTAGCACAAAATCACTCAATGTTTTTGAAGGAAGAAAATTTTTAAACTGTAAATGAACTTGTTTTTGAACATCAAAATCTTTTTAGTGACAGTCACACCACAGTTGGAATATGAAATGTTTATTCTTATATAGAATACATAAAAGACAAATATAAGTAGAATCTGTCCTGCTGACTTAACCCTTTACAGTTTTC
Organism: Daubentonia madagascariensis; assembly: GCA_023783475.1. Taxonomy (NCBI): domain Eukaryota; kingdom Metazoa; phylum Chordata; class Mammalia; order Primates; family Daubentoniidae; genus Daubentonia; species Daubentonia madagascariensis. The sequence continues at coordinate 24,639,819 of JAKFHU010002080.1, read as the reverse complement.
TTTACTGCCCTTAATCGTTCTTGTGAAGTATTTCACTCAGGATTGATTATTTATTTATTTAGAGACAGGGTCTCACTCTACCACCCAGGCTGGAATGCAGTGGCGCGATCACAGCTCACAGAGGCCGGAACTCCTGGGCTCAAGCAGTCCTCCTGTCTCAGCCTCCCTAGCAGGTGGGACTACAGGCATACACCACCATGCCCAGGTAATTTTTCTTATTTTCTGTAGAGACGAGGTCTCACTATGTTGCCCAGGCTGGTCTAGAACTCCTGGCCTCAAGGGATCCTCCCGCCTTGGCCTCCCAAAGGGCTAAGATTACAGGCGTGAACCACCACGCCTGGCCCATTTCTTTAAATACAAATTAATTCAGGTGGTTGTTATTTTTTAAGAAACAATATTTCACTAGTATATAATAGTTCTTATTAATTGAATGTAATCATTTAAAAAGATGAGCAATGACACACAAAGTATAATAGGTGCCGAGACCTCAAGTAAAACACAACCCAATTTCCAGACTGTAATCATTTTTTTTAACAATACCAAAAAGGAAATGAGGGATAGAGAAGAATAGGTCACTGTGCAAATAACTCCAAACTAATTAATAACTTCAAAAGCAATAATAATTTAATACTTTTGGTTGTAAACGTATCACTTAACTTGATTAGTATTTCAATTTTCATTTTCAGAATATCAAGAAAATATCTTTATCAACAGTGGTTTCTATTAGTATTTTCAGTGATCAATATGTGAGAAACAGAGTGTCTCCTCTTCCTCCCTTCCGTAATTACTTTCATTATTTATTCTCATGTTTGTGCCACATGTAGGCCAGAGAGCTTGATTTGTTTGTGTACCTTGCAATAGGGCAAGCCAATTTTTGGTATGTGCAGTAATTTCTCTTTCCATCCTTTTAGTTGAATTTTTCAAGTATCTTGTGAAAACTATGATAAAATATTTAAGCAAAAGAAAGGTTTATCATCTTAAAGTGTGAGGGGAATTTAATGTTTTTAAGTCAAAAATCTACGTTATAGCAAATCTATGTCAATAGCAAATACAGCAAGGGTTCCTAAAGTTAAGGACACGTTCTCTCAACGAGTAGCCTAGGTTGACATTAAAAAGAATGAAGAACAGCATCTAAAATATATACCAAATCTTTAAATTTTACTAGTTATAAAAAACTATTTATAATGCAATAAATAGATTATGTATTTAACTGTTGGAGCTTAAGAATTTGAGTCAACTGAAGGGGATGTAATATTCCAAAAATGGTTCTGAAAAACCTCAAAAGCATTTAAAATGCCAAGTTTTCCTCAACTGTTACCTTCATTATTTCAAGGTTCAAGCAGTACTCTCAAGATCAATGAGAACTCCTGAATCTAACTAAAACTACTAAAATAAAAATTTTCTCAAACATTTTAAACTAGTAATGTGATTTGTTTTGATATTATGAAATCTTATAAACCTTAAAAAGTTAGGTAATGACTGTAGTTTTAGTCTTCTGGGCTAAACCACCAACTGAAGATATCTTAGTCAAACATTGTAAAGTCAATGTTAAAAATCCATTTAATTTAAATATTTTCTTAGATCTTCTAGACTGTAATGCAATAGAATGGCTCTTATTTAAAAATTCTTTATTTACAGAACGTGATCAATTCAAAAGCAGATATAAAATAATAGAATTCCAAGTCATGAATTATTTCAGAGATATATCTCTTTACAGACAATGAAAACAGTAAAGTTTCACAAAGAAAAAATTTTTTTTTTAAAATTGTGAAAAACTTCATTAAAGAGGGTAGTATGTATATACTGAACAAAGACAATTAGAATCCTTACCTTTGGGCTGCTGTTTTTACTACTGGTATCTGTGCATGAGCATGATGAAAACGTCTACCATGAACTACAGTTCCAGAACATAATGATGCATTTTGTGTATTTTCACTGCAGATTCAAGAAACAAAAAATAATTTGAACAGGGAAAAATTATATACACATTTATGAAATAAATCCTCTAAAATCTGAGCATACACACAGAAACCTTTACCACTAAAAAAAAAAAAATTATTTATAGATAAACCCAATTGGCCATGTTAAATTGTCCATTAGGAGTTCTCCACTTCCTGCATTTGTCTTTCAAATAAATGTTTCTAATCCAGTTAAAAAACAAAAAAAAGTAGAATACTAGAATAGAAATCAGGAGTCCTAAATTCTACTTCTAATTCTGCTATTGACTTGAAAGTTACTTAGCCTTCATGTACCTCAGTTGTCCATGTGTATACTGATACATAAAATAAAATAGTAATTTTCAACCTTATTCCCGGGTTGTTACTGATAGACCAATCCTATCAGTAACAGTGATTCACTATGTCAACCACTAGGAAATGTGGGCTATATCTGGAAGAGAAGAGGAATAGAAATCTTAAAAATAAATAAATAAAATTTTAAAAAGTTTCTTGTGGATATAATCTTGATTAGCATCTCCTAATCAAGAGATCAAAGATGACCACCCCACCCTATAGTGCCATCTACTTCTCATATTATGACTGAGATTCTACTAACTGTATAAGAGCAAACTCATGAGATCCCAGCCTACTGAAATGTTTCTTGCAATATGTTTTATTTAGAACGAAGAAATCATTGCAATCAACCCTACTACCAAGATTCAAAGCAAAGAATCCACATACTGGAACCATCCTATCTCTCGTCCCTACTGATAAATTCAAAAGAAATGGTATAGGTTGGGCCTACTGGCCACATAGTTAGCTTTTGGTGTCCCCTTCTTTATCTTTTCTGTAGGAATGTGTGGTGAAGCACCTATACCTCAATTTCTTATTGTTGCTCAACATGTTAAGTCCAATTGGGTTGCCTTTCAAAGTTTTAAAACTTTCAGTCTTGTTTCGTCTTACATATGTCTTCAAGATGAAATCACCAGAACTAGTAGCAACAATTTCAGATCGACGATTTAACTGTAAAAAAGATCCATAAATGTTAAAGAGTCAACAAACACCATAATAATCTATCAACAACTACTTGAAAACCCATTTTAAAAAAAAGGTAGTAAAAATGTACAGCTACTACGGATAAGGGAGAGGGGTAGCATTGGCATGGATCTAAGACTAATTCAACTGTAATACTTTTTTTCTAAGGACAAGCATGAAGGTTTATTATATTATTTTCTTTTCATGTAAATCTCTCCAAAGATATTTGAGAAAATAAGGGCAGAGGATCTTTTAAAGCTTTCTCCAGAGAGTAAAAAATAAGCATTTCTTCTGCTTAACAGGCCTTGTTGCTATCTGCAGAACAATACTACCAAATATGGCAATCAGATGTCATTTCAACTTGTGCTTTTCTATAAGGACTTTTGCCTTAACATGAATGTTTCGATATAAACAAGAAACTGACACAAACAGACACTGAGATAATGTCTTTATACTTTCATAGATGCAAATAATAACAATCATCTTGGGAAGATCACAGTATAACAGGATGCCCCTCAACCTCTTCTCAACAAAGAAACCTGCCCTTGTTACATTCATTGCACAAGACGTTTAAAAGGTGACTTCAGAATCTTTAAGAAAAAAACTTCCTCAGTTCTTAGCGATAATTTTCCCAAAACATTTAAAAAAAATCATTCTTATCTACTTTAATTTTATATTTGAAACAATAGCTTAGTATTATTTTTACTCTTTTACAAGAAAATATACTAAGAATGTAACAACTTTTTCCCCAGATATTTTTTTAAAAATTAATGTCATTAAAAAAATTTTTTTGAGACAGTGTCTCACTGTGTTGCCCAGGCTGGAGTGCAGTGGCTATTCACTGGTGCAAACATGGCCTCAAGCAATCCTTCCGCCTTAACCTCCCGAGTAGCTGGCACTAGAGGCACTATGCCCAGCTTTCCCCAGTTATTTCTATAGAAACTCTACAGTGCACTCAAAAAAAAAATCTCTCACAAAAAAAGTCCAGTGTTGGCATAATGAAGAGTGAGTTCATTATGCCAACACTGTTCTTATTTTTTGGCATATCTACATTCCATAATCCAAAAATATCTATTTTTTGACATGCTGTTTATCACTTTCTCCTTCTTGAGCATTTCTTTATTTCCTAATCTCCTATGAGATAACAGACTATCAGGAACAAGAAATCCAGAGAGCTGAGCCCAGATTTGAGGCTACTTTCCCAGAGGTGCCTGTTGATTCCAGAAGATGCAGCTGAGGGGTTGAGAAGCCAAGCTTAAACTTCCAACAGATTCATATAGCTATGGAGACAAAAGTGGAGTTCCTAGATCCACCAAGAAGGCCTACAAACACCTCAAAATTTGGATTAGGAGCCAGGTGTGGGGAGACATGCATCTGTAGTCCTAGCTGAGGTGGGAAGATCACTTGAGCATAGAAGCTTGTGGCCAGCCTGAGCAACACAGTGAGACCCTATCTCAAAAAAAATTTTTTTTTAATTAAAAAATTTAAAAATTTGGATAGCCTATGAATAAGGGTGAATTAGAACTATTACAGTACTCACAGACTGAAATTCAGCTTCCAATCATCTCAATTCCCAGTGGAATTAAGGCAGTTGTTCTCAGATTTTAGAGCACACAAGAATTATCTGGATGATTTATTAAAACAAATTGTTATGTCCCACCCTTACAGTTTCTTCTGATTCAGTAGTTCTCAGGCAGGCCTGAGAATTTGCAAATCTAAGTCCCCAGTTGATGTTGATATGCTGACCACATTTGAGAACCAATGGATTAACGTAACCTGAGACTGGTAGTGATCCTAGTCACTAGGACTAAACTAAAGTAAATGTATATCCACTAAAGTAAATGTATATCATCTCTAGAGGAAGAGATTGTCCTAGGCCACAAATTAACTCTATTTTTCATATGCAGTATCTACCATTCACAACCAGGCTCATAAAGAAATAAAACAATGTGATCAAAAATCAGGAGAAAAAACTGACAACAGGAACAGAACTACATGGGATAAAGATAATGGGGTTATCACACTACTTCATTACCCTTACTAAGAGAATATAATCACTTCTGGATTTGATCACCTTTTTATACAGAAAGCATACTGTTACTACTGTGGAAAGATAAAGATTTAGGACTCAGATAGGCCTGTTGTCTCTAGGCCCGTAACTTCCCTTGTAATCATGGGGTTATTACATGCATTAACAAAGACAGCACACACAAATTGCCTAGCCCAAGAATGGACATACGGGTAAGAATTTAGTAACTATTAGTTCCCAATTAGAAACACAGATATCTTCAATTAGAAAGCCCATATGTCATTTAAACTTTATAACAACTCTATCCCTATGTTTTAAAGATCATTGAGCTTAAAAAGCAAAGTAACTTTCCCAAACTAACTAAATGGATTAGAGCAAAGATTGGTCTGATTCCAAAGCCGATACTTTCCCACACTACACCGTATGAAGAATTTTCATAGTGCTGTTTGTAGAAATATAAACGGTGATTCTTAACAAGAGGTGAAAATAGTATTATTCCAATGAAGACTGAAAACCATTAAGGTACAGAATACCTCAAAAATCAATAGAACTATACTAAAAATGCCTTTATATTAATGTGGAAATGGATCCTTCTTCTTAAGAATTGTTTAAGCCAAAATTATCTATCCCAGTATATAGATAGGCACACAACAGCTAATTCAACCAAGTATCTGAAGTGATTATAAATTTTCAAAATTTCTTTTTGAGAAAGCATTTGGGCATAGCTATTGACAACCCAAATCAAACCAAAGCAACTTACACAGAATTTAATCTATATAGTCAAATTCTTAAACTTCCCAATTCTGTTGCCTATAGGTTGCTATCAAAAGCTATATATACGTCACTCCACAAAAATACAACCAGTACTTCTAGCTTTGCCAGATAACTATGTATCTCATGAAAAACGTCATTTACTGTATTGTCAAATTCCCTTAGAAAAAGGTTCCCTACCATGTAACACTTAGAATGTAGCTGGAGGGGTGGGGGGGGAATAACTCCACAGGGGCATCTTAGGGTATAAATTTGTAAAAATTCTCTTATGCAATTACAAAATTATAGGACACAATTCTAGCTGCCAGAAAATTCATAGACAATTGTTGAAGTAAAACACAACATATAAGTTATTTTAGACCTGGTACATTTACTTCTCTTCTACTTGTTTTTATTTTCCACCATTTTACTTGTGCTCCTATCTTGGTAATCTACATCAAATTACTAGGAGGAAATAAGGTACAAAGAAGTAAAAAAAAAATTTATGGCTAATTATCTCTCAGATTACAGCATGCCTATGAATAAAATCATGATGTATTCAGTCTGAAGGTCCCAAAAAGCTTTAATCTGGTCCCCACTAGCTTAAGACAGTTTTCCAGGTAATGCAAGCACAGCATCAGGAGAACTACTGTGAAAAGATGAAGCCATCTGTTTGAAAACAAATCACATGACTAGAAAACCAACTATAAACATGGGCCTTACTGATGTCAGACCTACAACTATAAACATATCATTATTTGCAAATGAACACCAGTTTACACAGGTTCAATAACACTGCATGTAATATGATAACAAACTGTAGCTATTTATGGAAATTTGCTAATGCCATGCACTATGCGAATTACATAGTCTCATATAAATCTCACAACAATTCTATAAAGTGGATAGTTATTAGCAGGCCTAGAATCTGATATTCTGTCTGATTAACTACCATAGTATAACACTCACCCAAAAATGCTATTAGTAGTCCACCCTTATCTGTGATTTTGCGTTTCATGGTTTCAGTTACACCATGGTCCGAAAATATTTTAATTCAACCATCCTCCTATTAGTAGATACTGAGATTGTTTCTAAAGTTTTGCTATGATATCATCATTGAATTTTTCAGAGATTGAGAATAATGTTCAAGCAAGGGAAGTATATACTAATTCATAAAAGTGCAAAGGAGGCACGGGGGCATAAAACATGAATAGACAGATTAACTTTGGGACTGTGAGGCATATGATAAAGTCGGGAGTAGTGTACAGAGCTAAGAACCCAAACACTCTCAAAAACAAAAATTATCTGCCCATGTTCTGGCAACATAAATCAGAAAGTGCGGATGACAGCCATTTTGTTTATGGAATGGTTCCACCAATGCTTCATCCCCATATATAAGGTTTGGTACTACCCAAGGTTTCAGGCATTCAGTGGGGGTCTTGAAATGTACCCCCCAGGGATAAGGGGGGACTACTGTATGCTGCTCTCAATTGGATATCAATCTATAGACTACATTTATACAGTATAAACAAAGATACAGGGATCAGCAAACTTTTTATGTAAAGGGCTAGAAATATTTTAGGCTTTGTTGGTCATAAAGTCTCTGTTGTATCTACTCAACTCTGTCCAAATATTCAAATCTGTTGCAGCACAAAAGCAGCCACAGACAATACATAAGCAAATGAGTATGGCTATTTTCTAATCAAACTTTATTTATGGACACAAATTTGAGTTTCACATAATCTTCCCATGCCATAAAATAGTACTCTTTTGATTTCTTTTTCAAGCATTTAAAAATGTAAAAACCATTCCAGGTTGTGGACCATAGGTTGAAGGCCAGATTTGGCCTGTGAGCCTAAGTTTGCCAACCCCTGTATTATAACATTCATTAAGTAATAAGCATAGCCAGTTACTAGAATTTAAGTTCCACAGGAACAATAATGACAAAAAACCTGTCTGTTTTGCTCCCTAGCACCTAGAACACTGTGCTCTATACATATTTGCTCCATCAATGAATATTTCATTAGGACTGCTAAAAATGCAAAAATTATCAAATATGTGGTATCTTCTACCCAAAGTTACCACATATCACATATCAATTTAAATAAAGCACAAGATATTCAGGAAGTTTAACACCTAAGAATTTCAGGTAATAAGAGAACCTAAAAGAATCCATTAAATGACTAGAGGCATTAACAACGTACATTAAAAGCACCCAAATTCTTAAAAACAAAATGAGAATTGAAACAGTAAAGAAAAAACTAGACACACCATAGAAGAAATACACAATTTTGAAAGAGAACCAAAAGTAGTTCTACAAATGATAAATGTCACTGGAATTTTAAAAAACAAAAAAGGAGAAAAAAAAAATCAATGGATGGATTGAATAGCTAGCTGAAGATAAAAGTTAGTGAACAGGAAGCTAAAGGTGAGGACATTACACAGAATATCGTACAGGGATTTCTTTCTATGTTCCTTTATCCTTCCCCCCAACCTTTTTGCTTTTAAGCATAAAATATATGTTAAAGGATATGAAAAAAATGATGGTCCTACTATGTCTACTAGGAGGCCCAGAAAGAATAATGTGGAAAAGCAATATTCACAGAGATAATGGCTAAAATTTTTCATAATTAACAAAAGACATGAATCCTTTACCTAAAGCAGCACAGTGAAACTGCAGAAGCACAAATGTAGAGAGAAGATTAATCTCTGAAACAGAAAGGGAAGGATATAAAGCCATTGTGAACCAAAATAAAGGCTTTCTCCTAATTCTAGGCTCATTTGCAAATGGAGAAAAGGGGCTATACTAACGATCCAAATGGGCCAACATAATATTAGTTTAAATCAAGGTATGCAAAATTTATCAGGCCCAGAGAGACATTTGCATGGGACTCTAGTCATGCCCCATCCATGCTTGGAGACAACTTTTAAAGGCATTTTGTTCTTTCTTTTCTTCCAAGTAGTTTCCTGACTAGCTGATCAATTACCTAAAATGTTATCACAAGTTGCAAATTGTGCCCCTCGCCCCATTATCTTCCAGCTCATGGAATTTGCAATACAATGAATAGCCAATCAACAGCTTGTGTTATTTTAATGTAAATTATTGGTAACCAATTTAGGAACTGCTTTTTTTTTTTTGAGACTGGGTCTTGCTCTGTTGCCTGGGCTAGAGTGCAGTGGTGTCATCATACCTCACTACAACCTCAAACTCTAGGGCTCAAAAGATCCTCCTGCCCCAGGCCTCCCCAGAAGCTGGGACTATGGGTTCGTGTGCACAACCATGCCCAGCTAATTTTTCTATTTTTTGTAGAGATGGGGTCTTGTTATGTTGTACAGGCTGGTCTCCAACCCCTGGCCTCAAGCTACTATCCCACCTCAGCCTCCCAAAGTGCTAGGATTACAGGCATGAACCACCACGCCTGGCCTGCTTTTTTCCTTTAAAAACCTACTTGTAACTGCGCTAATCGGAGCACATATTCAGGGTAATTTGAATCTATGCTCAAACCTGGCCCAAATAAACTCTCTACTTATATTAATTTTGCCTGAGTTTCTCCCTTTAGGTTGAAAGACCTATATATTACCCACAAACCATTCAAAATGCAGGCATATGTAAAACCCTGGGATACACAAAGACTTTCTAAAGGATAAACAGGAATGGATAGCTCAGCTTTAGCCATGGTAATCAACTTCTAAATCCTCAATTTCCATTTTTACACTTCCCTAAAATTGATTTACTTTAAAACTCATCTGTAGAAAAGGCATCTGCTTTCCCATCTCCCCTTTCACAAAAGCCCTTTCCCACTTAACAAAGAAAGAAATAATTCTCTTATTGTATTAGGGTCTAAACCTTCTGCGAGGAACTATTTGAAATACTGGTATCTGGACTCTCTTTTGGCATATAAAACAAATGGTAGGGCTTTGTGTCTTTCCTTGTTTTATAGATATTTCTGTTAAAGGTGAAGCATGGGATAGAAATGGGGCATTTGGGGCCAAAGTAGGATTTCCTTAATGTAGTTATATTGCAAAATGAAAAAGTAAAAGTGGTAAAAATTTGCATTTACTGACTTTGTATCTTCTACTCCAATTATTATCAAAAAAAAAAAAAAAAAAAAAACATTGTTCCCAGGAGAAAATCAAGGGAGAACAATCAATTCAAAGACAGTGTAAGTTTTAAAAAAAAAGAGAGACTGAAATCTGCTGTGCCTTATCACAACCAGCTAACAAATCAGGTCAAAAACCAAAGCTGTATTTTTCTTAGAATTATAAAGTGAAACAATTGTCATGAAGATAGGAATTTACATGTATATTTGAAATGAAAGATGAGAACAGCCTTTTTACAGTGAAAGACTGGTTTGACTACGTGAATTGGCCTTGTCAAATTAGTTATATGTAGACATTTTCCATAGATTAAATGAACTAAACATGCAGTTTCAATGTTTTAAAAAGAATATGCAAACAACAAAATATAAAAAATTTTACAAAAAAGTATTGTTTCTGGCCTACAGAGGACAAAAAAACAAAAAACAAAACAAAACAAAAGTATTGTTTTGGCAAAAGCACACTGAAAATTAACAAGATTTCAGTTTTTCCAATTATTTCTGAGAGTATCTGGTTAAAAAACAAACAAACAAAAGGAACCTAAAAGTAACAAGTATAATTTACTAGCCACTCAAATCTTGGCGAAGTTTTTCTTCAGTGTATTTCCCCAAAACTCAGAAAGCCTGTAACTCTAGTGACTGGATTATAAATTATGTTTTATTTTTAAATGTATGATTACTATGTCATTTTTGGCATTTAATTCAAAAGGAAAGAACCGAATGATAATACTATAGCAAAACTCTTTCCATATTCATTTATTTATTATGTGACTAAGAATTCTCAGCACTTATATCTAAAAAGAGTTTAAAAAGAAAATTACCACCATAAATATGTACTATTATGTGTCAACTAAAAAGAAAAAAATTGCTCTGAAAGTTTCACTCAAGCAATAAATAAATATATTCATGAATATGTGAACTAAATGAATAAAAAGGGAAAACATCAGCCTCATATATTTTAAAAGATATATTTCCAATATTATTTTACACAATAGGCTTAATAATTATAAATACTTGTCATGTACTTTTTAGATCAAGTATTTATTAATAATTATAACTCAATCCAGCTTTAAAAACTCAGAAACTTTTAGTAACAGAAATCTTATTTAATGTTAAATTTCAGTGCATGTATATCTCTTTATTAAAGTATGATGGTAATAAAAAGATTTTCAATTACATAAAAATACATCATATTATGTTAAAATTCTGTAGGAAAACTGAACAGAAATATGAATTTAACAGGGAAAAGGCACAATATAAAATTTTCAACTGTTAAAGAGATGGTTCATGTATTTTTAAAATTAGGTAATAGTGAATAGCAAATCAGAATGATCTTTAGAGATCACTGGACACATCTAAGTGTCCTGTAGTTTTTACTTTAAAACATCAATATTTTATCCTTTTTTAAAAACCCCCTATACTTTCTCAAAATATTACGGGAAATCTGCAAGCAAATACACACACACACACCCATATATATATAAAAATACATATATATGAAGACCAGTGCCCTAATTTAGTGATAGAAAACATCTTTTATTTTTCCCTATAAAGTTCACTTTTTTTCTGCCTACCTAAGGAATACTTACAAGGCAGCACTTTAGGGAATACAAGTGTTAAAAATAAAGGTTAGAAAGACCTGTAGCTTGAAAAACCTTACAGTTTTTCAGTGGAAATAACTTTATAAAGAAAAACTTTCCAGTACTGAGAGAAAAACATCAAATTCAATAAATTCCTTAAATTATGGCAAAATAGAGTTGTTGTGGAGTCAAAAAAAATCCCAGAAAGACAGGGGGAGCAAAAGTAAATTTAAAAGTCCCTAAAAATTCTATTAAATTGTAAAATATGTGAAGAGGGTGCTATGTTCACATCAGCACAAATTCAAGTTTGATGATATATTCTGCATTGTTATGGGGAAATAGGAACTCTCATATAATGCTAGTGGAATGGCAAACGTTCACTCCTATGAATAGGGAATTTGGCAATATCTAGCAAAATTACATGTGAATTTACCCTTTGAAATAGCAACTGCAATTCTAGGAATCTATCCCACAAATAAACTGCACAGAGGTGAAAAAATACATGCACAAAGTTTTTATTAAGGCACTATGTGTAACAGCAAAAGACTGGAAAAAATCTCTTTTCATCAACAGGAGACTAACTAAACATCTGTAGTAAATCCAACAAATGGAGTACTATATAAAAATAATAGGGATGATAAAGATATCTGAATACTTTGCTATACAGTGAATCTACAGAACATACTGTTAAGTAAAAAAAGAAAAAAAAACCAAGGTGCCAAATGGTGTGGATAGTTTCTCCAAGAAGGGTGGTACATGCTTTTATTTAAAAAAAAAAAAAAAACTAACGGAAGGCTATGCCACATAATTTTTAAAACATGCTGCCTATAGGGGAAAAGAAAGGTAAAGGGAATCAGGACAAAAGCCAGACTTTTCGGAATGTAACTTCTTTGTAGATGTAACACTATAACCATGTAAAATTTTTTTTACATAATTATAAAACAATTAAATGAAAATGAAAATAAAAAGCAATTCTTCAAAATAAAAAACAAAGTTAAAATAATAAATAAACCTAACTTTCTACCCAGTTGGTAGACTACCAACCAGGAATAAATAATTTCAAGTGACTTCAAAACACAGTAATTTATGAGAGGCCAAGGTGGGACGATCACTTGAGGCCAGGAGTTGGAGACCAGCCTGGGCAACATAGCAAGATCCCATCTCTACAAAAAATAAGAATTAGGTAGGCATGGTGGTATGTGCCTGTAGTCCTAGCTACCTGGGAAGCTGAGGCAGGAGGATGGCTTGAGCCCAGGAGTTTAAGGCTGCAGTGAACTATGATCATACCACTGTACTCCAGCCCCGTCAACAGAGTGAGACTCTGTCTCTTAAAAAAAAAAAAACAAAAATGTGGGACATACCTGGTGATTTCACCAAAAACAAACAGCAAGGAAACAAACAAAGTAACTTAAAAATCATTTTATTAATAATTATGTTGGTATTACTGTTATAAAGTATTTTTATACATCCAACAGGACAAAGCAAAAAAGTAATTAAATTAACATCATTAGGAACCAAGGCTGTAAACCCAAAAGGCTTAAAAGAAAAATGATATATTTGACAACATAAGAAAATACATTTTCCCCAAGACAATAACCACCATAAACAAAGAAAAAAGACTAGTGCAAAAACTGGGTTAAAATATTACCTACTAGTATCACAGCAAAAGGCCAGTTTCTCCAAAATACTGTATTTCAAACCTATAAAACTATTATATGATGTACAAGGTACTTATGTACTACTGTGCAAAAAACTGTGCTATAATTAAACCATGTCACGCTACCATTATAAGATGCACCTAGATTTCAGAGATGGCAAAATGTGAAAAAAAATGTGTCTTATATTCCATATAAAAAGAATTCCGGCTGCGCATGGTGGCTCACGCCTATAATCCCAGCTACTCAGGAGGACTGCTTGAGCTCAGAAGTTGGAGGCTGCAGTGAGCTATGATCGTGCCCTGCTGCACTCCAGCCTGGGCAACAGAGCAATACCCTGCCTCTAAAAATAAAATAAAATAAAAAGAATTCCTATGAATAACATTCTAAAGACCAAATGGAAAAATGGGCAAAGGATATTAACTGACAATTATCAAAAAAGGAATAGAAATGGACTATACATATGAACAGGTGTTCAACCTCACTCATAAAAGAACTGCAAATTAAGACTACATTGAGATACTATTTTTCATTAGCAAAGATCAAAAGGTTGATAACACTGTGACAAAAGTGTGGGAAAACAGGTACTTTCAGGTACTGCTGGTAAAAAGTGTTAATCGGGTATACCAAAATGAGAAATGTACCTGTTCTGATACAGTAGCTTTACTTCTAGTAACTCACCCTACAGGTATGTGTGCAAAAGAACCCATATAGAAGGCTAATTTATACATTGTATAAGAAAAAAAATTAAAGTTGGCAACACTGTAAATATCTGTCAATATGGTGGTACTAACAGTACTTCGTACAATGGAATACTATATGCACCCATTGAAAATAACGAAGGTCCTTTTTAAAGACTCTTAGGAATGGTCTCTGTTTTAGGAAAAACTCCTCTCAAACCGTGCTTTCCTCTCAACTCCACAGCAATCAACACAGAAGACTTCTGAGACCAAATGTGGGGTTTTTCCACACACACCAAGCAGCAGACTCCAGCTGGGTGTCCTCTAACTCAATTCCAACATTATCTACCTGAAAATAGCATCAGGTCCCACAGGCAGAGAGCTCAGTCGCCAAAACTGACCCCTCTTTCCCACCAGTCGCAAGTCTGGGCCTCCAGAACTTCTGACTGACTGGCTTCAAAATGGGGTTCCCACGATCCCCTCTTCGTGTTCGATTAATTTGCTAGAGTAGCTCACAGAACTTAGGAAAACATTTACTTACGTTTACTGGTTTATCATAACACATATTACACAAGTATACAGATGAAGAAATGCATAGGGTGAGGTCTGAGGGAAGGGGAGCAGGGCATGCCACCCTCCAGGAACCTCCACATGTTCAGCTATCCAGAAGCTCTCTGAACCCAGTCCTCGTGACTTTTTATGGACAATCATGTGAAAATGTGATTAGCCTTCAGGGTATGGGGTGGGACCCTCTCTGGAATGAGGGTCTTACGACCCACAATCAGAAAGGTGGGGGAAGCCAGAGAGATTCTGTTTCCTCTGGCCTGCTCCTGAGGCCTAAGGAGCCCCAAGATTATAACAAGGACTATGGGAGTTATGAGCCATGAACCGCGGACAAAAACCAATATATATATAACACCACAGTCTCCAAGGCATATTTAGTTAAAGTGAGATCAGAAAAACTGTGCACAGTATATTACCAATTGTGTAAGGGGGGGGGGAATATACATCTTCTTTATAATGCATCAAATATTTCTGAAGGGATAAACAAGAAATTGGGAACACCCTTTGCCTCTAGGGTAAGGAAGTAGGTGATTGAAGCTTACAATTAAAAAATATTAAGTCTTCTTTTGAGGTAACATTTTAGTATATAACCTGAAAAAAAAATGTAAAGCAACACTTGCCTTTTTTCCTTTTGAGGTTTCAGAATCCTCATCTTCATCTATACTGAGTAGATTTGCCCCACTACACAGAAAATAGAGGGAAAAAAACCTTAGTAATAATCACAACTCATACATTAAATTCAGAAGTTTTATCATCTATGCTCACCTAATTCAGGGAATCAGCAAACTTTTTCTGTAAAAGTCCAGAAAGTAAATATTTTATGCTTGCAGGCCATATGGTCTCCATAGCAACTACTCATCTTTACCACTATAGTATGAAAACAGCCATAAACTATACATGTGGCTAAGTTCCAATAAAAATTATTAATAAAAATCAGGTAGCAGGAAAGATTGAGCCCATGGGCCACAGTCTGCTGACCCCTACCATAAATGAACACATACTTTTGGGTTTTTTTAACTATGCATTTTATTTATTCTTACTCATTTTTCCTTTCTGTCTTGGATTGACAATAACAGAAGATAGAGAAACAAAATAATGGAGAAGAAACAAACTAGTAAGGTAAGAAAACCTTAGCTAATCAAAAGAAAGTTATTCCAATGGTACTGCCATAGTAAATTAGTTATACCTCCACCATTCTTAGAAATATCAAAACTTCACTGAGAATCACTGTACTGAGATTCTAAAAGATCACACTATCTATAAATAGTTCGTGTTAATCTCAACATATTCAAAAAGCTGAAGCCCCTTAAGACCCATGATGAACCAAAGAATACAATTCATAAATGAAATATACAGGATAGCTAGCACCTTAAAAGACAATTTTTTAACAATATAACTACGGCAAATCTGCCAACAAAGAAAGTCAAATACACCTTTTTGAAGACAACTTTACTAAGGTATTTATAGCAAAATGCTAGCTATTTGTAATAAAAATGTTTTGTTTCATTACTGTTTATATACATCCCAACTTTTTAATGCTAAAAATTCTCTCTTGTAAACACTGTACAAAAATGTTCAAAAATTGGTATACTTTCTATTTATCTTAATTTCAGATTTAATTTTAATTTTTCAAAACTATATAAATACTGAATGTAATAAAAATTATTTTATATTAAAAAATAATCAGGAAAAAAGAAAAAAGAAATGAAAGAAAGAAGACCATAAAATACTGACTTTAAATGAGAAACTTACCAGTTCAAAGCTCTCCTTCAAATAAAACTTCACTTCAGGTCAACATCTCATAGGTGAAGGCACATAAAGTGGTAATGATGAATGGAGCTGTTGCCCAGACAGAAGTGAAGCACCTACAATATTTAGCCAATATACTCTGAATGACTTCTTGTATAAAAATTTCCAAAAACTTTTTATAGTTTTGGTAGAACTTTGTGTATATATTAATATTTGTGTGTCTCTGAATTTGTTGTTTCTTTTGGCCAGCAGAAAACCAGGTAAATAAATCAAAAAACTAAAAACAATGTTGAATTTATAACACAAATCTCATGACATGCAAAAAGTTCTATTAAAACTATTATTTAAAATTTTTACACAGCAGTCATTCCAAGTATGTTAACAAAGTGTAATGAACACTTTGCTTAACTTCTGTCTGGGTAAACACCTGTTTTTATCATTTACAGTAGTTCTGCTTTCTCTGGTGAGAATCTGATCTAAGATGGATGTGGTGTGTGGGGGGGGTCACAACTGGGGAAGAAAGATACCATAGTACTTAAACTTTCACACAAAATCCAAGAGTCTTATCTGGGTTCACTTACTCATGATAAATGGTAGCTTTTCAAATTGCTGCCTGAACAGACCACCTTTTTGAAAAACAACAACAACAATTTCCTTAATTTGAAATCTTCTGTTGTATGGCCAATTTTTAATCGTAAGTTTACATGTATTACATGCATATACTTACACATTTCAAAAGATGAAGAAATACAACAGCAAAACTATTTACCAATAAAGAATTGTGTTTTCTTTTCCTTAAGGCTACTGTAAAAGAATTAAATGTTTTCTTACGTAAAGAATACCATACTCTTAAAAATCTTTCCACGGAATATAAGTTGTTTTTCTAATGAAAAGTTTCATTCTTATAAAATATCTGAGGGGGAAAAAAAAATCCTTACTCTTTATCTGTATCTCCTTCACTTTCTTCTTCATGATCAAAGCTCCAATTATTTTTAAAACCTCCATCTCTCTTAGTTTCTGATCTAGCCAAAGCTGAAATAAAAACAAACTGAGATAAGTATTCATTAATATAGCTATTTAATATAAAACAAATTTGAGCATTTCCCAAGCTCTTTGATTATTCTAGATTTTCTTTTAATTTGCTTGCCTTTTGTCTATTTCTTATAAATATTAATATCTTATTTCCTCCAAAGAGAAAAAGAACACATTAAAATCTATTTTTACTAATTTATAGGCATCCACATATGTGTGTTTGCTACACAAAGAAGCTGAAATTAGTAAGATATAATAATAAAAATGGAGAATACATGACTGTATATGATTATATAAAATCAGCCCTAAATCTCAATGTTCATCACTGATTCCAGAAATTAGGACCTATAAATAGTCTACTTGCCTTATTCATAAGAACCATATCTAGATCACAAGACTTTTCCTTAAAATCAATCATGTCTGCCTTTTAATAGAAGAAAAACAAGACAAAGTTTTCTGTGTTGGCAATATGGTTAACTTGATGACCAGAAAAACTCTAGATCAGAACAACAAATATGCTCATTATGAGTTAAAAAGTTTTTTATAAGTACACAGCTGAAACCCCCTGAAGCCATAAACAACTAGAAAGTGGGAACCAGAGAGACAAACGAAGTTCCAAAGCTGGCATTTCTCTTGGTGCCATTTTACAAAAACCTGATGTCTTAGAGCCTGGGCTTTAAGAAGATTAAATGTGGGGCCCCAGCAAGATGAGAGGTCAGACTGAAAACCAGAAGACCAGAAGGGCAACAGTCTGACTGGAAGAACTAAGAAAAATAAAAAGAAACTCACTGAAGAAAGAGTGGGGATAATTGTGGTATCTTACGCTTGGCTGTGGCTTTTTGAGTTGAACTAAAGACATTGTGTATCCACCTTACGGTCAGAGCTATTGTCTGAATGTTTGTGTCCTCCCAAAATTTATGTTGAAATCCCAACCCCTCTTGATGGTATTAAGAGGTAGGGCCTTTGGGAGGTGATTAGATCATTAGGATAGAGCCCTCAAGAATGTGATTAGTACCCTTATAAAAGAGGCCCAAAGGAACTTGTTTGCCCCTTCCATCATATCAGGACACAGCCAGAGGGCACTATCTGTGAGAAAGTTGAGCCCTTATCAGACACTAAGTCGGGAAACATTGACCACCTGACTTCCCAGACTCCTGAATTGTGAAAAATAAACTTCTGTTGTTTAAAAGCTACCCATCTATGGCACTTTGTTACAGCAGCCCAAATGGACTAAGACAGTTAGAGAATTCCTAATCACAAGCCCACAATTAACTAAGGTTTGTGGCTAGAATTTTCACAACCTATGTGGCCCAGAAAAGTCCACGATCAAAATAGCCTCAGACGAAAAGATGCTCAACTAGGGAAATGTAAATCAAAACCATGAGATACTACTTCTTACCCATTAGGACAGCTATTATTATTTTTTAAATGGAAAGTAACAAGTGTTGGCTAGGATGTGGGAGAAACTGGAACTCTTGTACATTGCTGGTGGGAATGTAAAACAGTGCAGCCACTGTGGAAAAGAATGTGGCAGTTCCTCAAAAAGTTAACTATAGATTTACCATATGATCCAGCAATTCTACTTCTGGGTATATACCCAAAACAACTGAAAGCATAAACTCAAACAGACACTTGTACACCAATGTTCACAGCAGCATTATCCATGATAAGCCAAAAGGTGGAAACAACCCAAATGTCTATCAACAGATAAGTGGATAAACAAAATATGTAATGTGGTATGTGTGTACACAAACACACCATACACACAATGGAATATTATTCAGTCATAAAGGAATGAAACTTGGATACAGGCTATAACATGGATGAACCTTGAAAACATTACACTAAGTGAAATAAGCCACATACAAAAGGACAAATACCGTATGATTCCACTATTACAAAGTACCTGTATGAGAATAGGCAAATCAGGCCAGGCACAGTGGCTAACACCTCCCAGCACTTTGGGAGGCTGAGGCAGGAGGATTGCTTGAGCCCAGGAGTTTGAGACCAACCTCAGTAACAAACCAAGACACTGTCTCTAATAAATTAGCCAGGTCCTTGGGAGGCTGAGGCAGGAGGGTAGCTTGAGCCCAGGAGTTTGAGGTTGCAGTGAGCTATGATCGTGCCACTACACTCTAGCCCAGACAATAGAGCAATACCCTGTCTCAAAAAAAAAAAAAGAGAGAATAGGCAAATTCATAGAGACAGAAAGTAGAAAAGAGGTTACCAGGCACTGGGGACAGGAAGGGGAAGATGGAGAACTATTGTTTAACAGACACAGAGTTTTCGTTTGAGATGATGAAAAAGTTCTATAAATGGATAGTGGTGGTGGTTGCACAACATTGTGACTGTACTTAATGCCAATGAATTGTACAAATGTACACTTAAAAATTTTATGTATATTTTATGCATATTTTACCACAATAAAAAATTTTATGTATATTTTACCACAATAAAAAGTGTTTTTAAAAGGAAAAAAAGCTTCAAAATGACTAACAGAAGCAAACATAAATCCTCTTCAAAATATATAAAACTTCAATGCAAGCCTCGAAAAAAGAGTTTCAAAAAATATCATGAAACAGGAGAAAACAAGTCATCAATAGAAAATCTGAAACTTCTTTACATGTGCACCGAGGCTGAAAACGTAAGTAAATAGTAGATAATGGGAAACAGAGTTTCTTCCTGTCAGAGAAAGAAGTTACAACTAAGCAAGAGGGAAAAGCTAGAAGGAACACTGTGATGCTGGATTACAGTCAGAACTCAGTCACTGAATTCATGTTTATTTAACACATATACAGGTGGATATGTATGTGCTGTAACATGGGTTAGTATACAGAGCTACGGCTCTTTTCTCTCACAAGGTCTAGAAGCAGTGACATCCCAGTAGTAACGAACATACCCAGTACCAGATCTTCGTTTCTAAATGCTGTTTTCTCCAATAAAAGGAGCCAGGGCTCCTAGAAGAAATGACTGATTCTAGGGCAGAGGCAGGAAAAATACAAGATGAACATGGAGGACGGTGCAGTGTCAGAATGCAATAAAGTGCTTTTTTAAAAAAGAAAAGATGAGGCATGTCAAAAGGTTACAGAAATCAACCTGAAAGAACTCCCAATAGATAAAGTTGGAACCATTTTAGCAAAAATAAGTAATAGCATTCAGTTATAACCCCTGAATAAAATAAATATTCCTGAATCCATACTGATAAAAACAAATGATTTAATAAATAAATGAACAGGGAGAAGGGGCACATCTTCCTTACAGAATTCCAAGTAATGTATGCACAGACTCCCCCCTCCAAAAAATAGAAGTGAATTCTCCTTACCTTGAGTACAGGGGGATAGACTTGGTAACTTACTTCAAAAGAATCGACCATAAAAAGGGGAAAAAACAAACTGATGGTGGAGAAACCTGACAAACACCACTTCGGACAAGTGATCAAGGGCAACATCAACAGCGATGTGTCTTATTCATGGAATGTACCCTTTATGGTGTGATGAAAATGGTACTTCAGCTCTGTGGTCTTCTTCCCCAAAATTCATAATGCCAGTTGAATCACAAAAAACATCAAACAAACCCTAATTGAGGGACACGGTACAAAATACCAGACCAGTATTCTTTAAAACTGTCAAGGTTATGAAAAACAAGGAAAGATTAAGAAATGGTCAAAGAACACAGGAGACTAAGGAGACATGACAACCAAATCCAAACTCCTGGATTGGACTCTGGAACACAAAAAGGGAATTAATGGAATAACTGGTGAAATCTAAATAAAGTCTGCAGTTTAGGTAATAGTATGACATCGATGTTAAATTTCCTAGTTTTGACAAATGTACAACGGCTGTTATTAGGAGGCAACACTAGTGAAAGTCATACAGAAACTCTCTATACCATCTTTGAAACTTCTCTGTAAATCTAAAAGTATTCCAAAATATAAAGTTTTAAAACGTTGAATGTAAAATGAACCTATGTTTCAAAAGTCAAAAGAGATGTTATAATATTTATCCACTAAAGGAACTGGGGTTCTGTATACACAATCCTAACAAACCTGATCATACAATTTCCTAACTGATATATTAAAACCTACAAATATGTGAAAGAATAATCTCATGGGAGAGACAAATGCCAATGAGAGGAAATAAATTATATAAAGCAAAGAAATTTTAAAAACATACGTTTAGGGCAATTTGGAGTGGGGATAAAAACTTAAAATCCTCAAAGTACTTGAGAGTACCACATTTCAATATCCTGCTGTGGTTGACATTTGTAATTATGAGAGTGAAAAACTATGTTCACTATATTCCACTTACAAAATTAAGGAAGGGAAGAAAAGAAAAAGATTAAGAGATCGCAGTTAAATATCACAAACTAAATACATAGATTTTTCTCCACATCCTCCACTAAAATGACAATAATTTAAAGAGGAGAAAAAACAGAAACCTATAAGAACAAAAAGAACCCAGAGAGGAGATAATAGCAGATGAGAGATGTAACGAAAGTGATGAAAGATAAAAATTTGATGGATGGGTAGGAACTAATTTACTTGACCAAAGAAAGCAAACATGTGAACACCTATGAGGGCACAAATTACCAAACTGACACAAAAAGCAAAAGATTTTAACATTACTGTATCAATAAAAGAAATTGAGTTATTACAAATCTACCCACAAAAACAAACCAAGGCTCAGAAGTCTTCGCTAGTAATTTCTTCCAACTTTTAAGAAATAGCACCAATCTTACCTAAACTTTTCCAGAAAATAAAAAAGGAACACTTTCCAGCTCATTTTACGAAGTCAGACTAGTTGATCCCAAAACTGACAATGACATTCAAGGAAGAAAAATTATCAAGCAATCTCACATGAAAACAGATACAAAACCCTAAATAAAGTATGAGCAAATCAAATCCAGTGACACATAAAGAAAAAAGCATTACAATTAAGTAGGGTTTACTCCAAAAAGCAAGAGCTAACATTTGAACATTCGAAAACCATGAACGTGGCTGGGTGGGGTGGCTCATGCCTCTAATCCTAGCACTTTGGGAGGCCAAGGCAGCAGGACTGCTTGAGGCCAGGAGTTTGAGACCAACCTGAGCAAGAACAAGACCTATACAAAAAATAAAAAAATTAGCGGGGTGTGTTGATATGCTCCTGTAGTCCCAGCTACTTGGGAGGCTTAGGCAAGAGGATCGCCTGAGCCCAGGAGTTTGAGGTTGCAGTGAGCTATGATGAAGCCACTTTGCTCTAGCCCAGGTGACAGAGCGAGACCCTGTCTAAAAAAATAAAAAAATAAAAAGAAAGAAAATCATGAATGTAATTCACAATACCCATTCACAACAAAACAAAAACTCAGCAAACCAGGAATAGGAAGGAACTTCCTTAATCTGAAAAAGAGTAACTCAAAAAACCTTCAGTAAACACCAAACTTTCCCCCTGCAATAAGTTATCAACAAGTCTATTCAAGTATGTAGTGAAGGTCCTAGTTGGTGCAGTAAGGCAAAGGGAGAAAATGCCTATGAAGGGTGAGGAAAGCAGGAAAGAAAAATTATTCATGTACAGAAAACCAGAAAGGCTCAAAAACTGGAGACAGGCAGATCTGATGGAAAGAAGAAGGACTTTTTAAAAAAAAGAACATATAGTTAGTAACACCTGGCTGTGGTGGCTCACACCTGTAATCCCAGCACTTTGGGAGGCAGAGGTGGGAGGATTGCTTGAGGCCAGCAGTTCAAGACCAGACTGGGCAACATACTGAGATCTCGTCTCTACAAAAAATTTTTACAAAATTTTTACCCTCTACCAAAAATTTTTAAAATTAGGCAGGCACGGTGGCATGTGCCTGTCCTCCCAGCTACTCAGGAGGCTGAGGCAGGAGGACGGCTTGAGCCCAGGAATTCATGGTTACAGTAAAGGAACATATATTTAGCAGGCTGTAAACTAATAAATGTATATGGAAGGATATTATAAGAAAATCATCATTTGGGAACCATTATTCTAATATCTGATTCAGGCACGGATCATCAATGGATACTAAAGCCAGTGGGTGAAATCTGATGAGAAACAAGATGTTTATAATGTCTCACAAGATCTCTCCACACAGTATTTATTAATTACAAAGCAAAAGATAGTAACTTTCAGCAGAAAAATCTGGCAAACACTACCTTAACTAAGTGATCAAAGTTACCTTCACCAGTAGTAGGACAAACTGACATCATGGGCCTCTAGATACGACACACTGAGAAGGACAAAAGATCATTCCTTATAGAAAAAAAATGTATAACCTGAATCTAATCATGAGAAAACCAAAACCAAGGGATAACCCAACTACAAATACATCCTGTTACTTAAAGTCAGTCAAACAAAACCTGAAAGTTCAGATAAAGGAGAAAAAGGACATGAACCAAATGGTAAACATGATCTTACAGACCTGACCAGAATTTTTTCTTTTGTATTAAGGAATATTTGGCAACTGGTGAAAGCTGATTAGATAAATTACATAAGTATTTCATTCAAATGCCGTGTAATGAAAGAATGTTACAGTTCCTAATAAAGTAGAGGAGTGAGACAATCAAGTAATTAGGTAATGGTTTCTTGGATTTAGCCAAATTGTTCAAACAAAGTGTGTAGTTTATATAAATACATATACAGTAAGCGTCAATTTCGATGTTCTACAGTGAATGTAAGAGCATATATGATGTGGCCTAAGAAATAGATACTGGAATCGTTTAATTGGGGTACCTTTCTATGTCTAGAATGTTAGATAAACAAATATTCAAAATACACGTGTGTAATGCCTACATATCATACAGTAACATCGCGTACAAGTTTGTATCCTAGTGAGCAATAGGCATATAAGGCATAACGCCAGTGTGTATGTAACGTGCCTTTCTAGGTTTGTGTAAGTACCTCTATAATGTTCACACAATGATGAAATCGCCTAAGATGAATTAATCAGAATGTATCCCTGGTTAAGTGACACATGACTTGAAATGGAGGGAGTACGATTAACAGTTGTGTAGTAACGTTATATATGGAGGAAAAGTGAGAGATAATGGAATTCTCCTGGTCTATACTGTACACACTCCTATAAATGTAAAATTATTTCAAAACAAAAAGTTAAAAAATCTAAAGAAAACATAAGGAATACATAAACTACAAAAGATTTTCAAATCCTGTTCTCCCAGCCTATATAGCTGATTGGCCCTCTCCTACCTTGACACAAAAACTAAAGAAATGGACAGAAACTATTACAACAAAAAAATAAAGTTATCATACAGAGAAGACCAATAAGAACAAAGGATTTCTTAAATCACAAAAAAACACAAGCCATTAAAGGAAAAACAAATGACTGCATTAAATAATTATGTTTATAAAATTATTCTACTCAAAAAAATAAGACAAGTAACAATTCGGTAAGAGATACGTTCAATCTACATAATCCAACCAAGAATTACTACCCAGAATATATAAAAAATATCAATATTCCAACAGGGAAAAAAATGTGCAGAAGATATGAATAAGCAACTCAGAAAAAACACAAACATATTTTCTTTTTATATGTATAAAGAAAAGATATTCAGAGTATTTTGTTTAGTTTACGGATGCATCATAAGCACACAGAATAGAGACTAACACTAGGTTGGCACTCAATAAATATTTTTTGAATGTTGAATAAACAATGAGTAATTTTTTTTTTAATACAGCAACAAAGGTACTCAACCTCACTACAAATCAGAGTATTATAATATAAATTCAAACTACCATCTGATAACCCCATCAGACTGGCAAAAATTAAAACATCAAGTGGGTGATAACGTGTAGAAACAGGAAAACTTAAAAACTGCTACTGAAACTACTGAGATCAATCTGGCAATACCTAGAGAAGCTGAAACTGCACATGCCCTAGGACTCAAATCATTCCATTGCTATGGGATACCCTAGGTTAGGAGTCAGCAAACTAGGACCCACCCAAATCTGTCCTGCTGCCTATTTTTACTAGGCTCATGAGCTAAGGAAATGGCTTTTACATTTTTAGAGGTTGGCAGAAAAAAAATCAAAAGAAGAATGTTTCATGACACATGAAAATTATATGAAATTCAAATGTCACTGTGCATAAATAAAGTTTTATTGGAACACAGCAATGCTCATTTGTATTATCTCTGCCTTCTCACGGAAATGGCAGTGTTGAATAATTGTGACAGAGACTGTATGGACTCCTGTAAGTATAAGATATTTACTGTCTGGCTCTTTAGAGAAAAAGGTTGCCACCCTTTGCCCTAGAGAAACACACACATGTGCACAAGGAAACAAATTAAAAAAAAAAAGTTCACAGTAGCAATATGAAACATACTAAAATATTCATAGTAGCAATGTATGTAATAGTAAAAAGTTGGATACAACCTAAATTTACACAAATACAAGAATGTATAAATAAGTTATTATAGTCATACCATGGAATACTAAATGACAATGAAAACGAAAGCACTAGAGCTACTTTTATCAACATTGTTGAATCTCTCCAACAATGCTGTAAAAGACAAATACATATAACATGCTGTAAATTTTAAAACATGCAAAACAATGATACATATAATTGTACATATATAGTCTCATATATGGTTCAGAGATACATACACAAGGAGTAAAGTATAAAGAAATGCATGAGAACAATAACTAACTATCAAATTAAGGATGGTGGTTACCTCTGGAGGGGAGGAAAGCCCAAAAAAAGGGGGGGGAGGCAGGGAATTGGGGTTTACCACAGCTTCAGTTTCAACTGTTGGTAATGTTTCCCTCTTTAGGCTAGAAAGTAGAACACAAGTGTTTGCTATACCATCCTTTATATTTACCACAGATGTGAAATATTTCCTAATAATTTTTAACCTATCATTGTTAAGATTTTACAACAACAAAGAATATGATAAAAAAAAAATTTTTTTTTCCCAGAGATAGGGTCCCCTAGGCTGGAATACAGTGGTGTGATTATAGCTTACTGCAGCCTCCAACTCCTGGGCTCAAGTGATCCTCTTGCCTCAGCCTCCCAAGTAGCTGGGACTACAGGCATGTTCCACCATATCCAGCTAATTTTTCTTATTTGTGTAGAGACGGGGTTTTGATACGTTGCCCAGGCTGGTCTTGAACTCCTGGCCTCAAGTGATTCCCCCCACTTCAGCCTCCCAAAGTGCTGGGATTACAAGTGGGAGCCACCACACCCAGCAGTCCTTTTTATAAGAACCACTGAGAGAAAACTGCACCACTGTTTCTATTGTCAAATGGATACGTACAGGTCATCTATCACTTTCTGTAATTGCTGTCGTTGTTTTTTACCTGATGTTGGCAACCATAATTTGCAATTCACAATAATGAATCATCCATTGTTTCATCATGTCTAGTAATGCAACTGAAAGTGTGTTGTAGTTGTGCGCATTAACAGTCTGTCTTTGATTCTGTGGATTAACCAATGTTTTGCATCAAGATACTGTTTAAGTGCTCGCTTGGGCAGCACATATGCTAAAATTGGAACGATACAGAGAAGATTAGCATGGCCCCTGCACGAGGATGACACGCAAATTCATGAAGCGTTCCACATTTTTTATTAAATAATTTTTTAAAAAATATACCACTTAATTTTTAATATTGTTAATAGTTTGGCTATGTTTTCTAAGAGTTTAGGAAATGAAAATGAGAAAGATTACAATAACAACTCCAGCATAACCGAGACATCAATGAATGAAAGAAAAAAGGAATGGAAGGAAAAGCTCTAATGCTCTTCCTCTTTTTTTCTTACTTATGCTTGCCTTGTTTCAGAAATTCCTGAATCAGTTCCTAATCAACTAAAAGTTAAACTAATGACTGTTCCTGTTGCTATTTATACTTTTCAAACAAATACAAATTTTTTTGTTTAAAATATTTTTAATTTCTTATAATTTTTCTTTTTCCATTTTAAAAATAATTTTTTGTCCTTTACGTGACACATACCTCGGCATTTACAAATTACAAATTGTGTTGCCTACTTTGTTTTTTCTTTCTTTAGCTTCCTAAACTGTCCAAATTTAGGAACTTTTGGATTTCATAAGAATTGTCATTTTCAAGTCTGAGAAATACAATGACTATAGAAAGAATGGGGAAAAAAATATCAGGTAGGTATGGGAGAGGAAAGACAGATGTATAGATTAAAGATGGCTACAAATTCTGTGCCACTGTCATTGAACAGTGGGTCTACTTCCCTTGCCCTTGAATCTAGGCTGGCTCTGTGACTTTTTGGCCAATACAATGTGGCATAGGTGACACTGTGATTTCTGAAGTTGGGCCTTAAGAGATCTGTGGCTTTCCCTTCATGCCCTCTTAAAGTGCTGCTTCATCAATAATTCTCCATACTTACTTGTTATTTTTCCTTCTCTTGTCCAATTTCCCCTCCCTTTTGGGGAGGTGCAGGGAAAGGAGATAAGAGGAAGAATGGGGAAACAAAGAGATAAGGAAAGGAGGAAGGAAATATTGAAGAAAGCTGAGGCTATAAGTCAGGTCCCAGGCTCCAGTTCTGATTTCCCCACTAACTTGCTCTGGGTCACAGAATCCTTCTATACCTCCTGAGTTCCTCAAACATCCAACACACTATTGTAATGGCAAACAGGAACAATCAATTTATGAAAGTCTAGGTAAGTGGAGTACATAATTTCATTCTCTGTCCTCTGTCATTATACCAATCAACCTAGAATATCAAAATCATCTAATATCTAGAAAAAGACAGGTAGTAAGTGAAAGAAAAACAATAAAAACTAAAATTCAAATAAAAGAGAAGGCAAGAAGAGAAGAAAAGCAAGGAAAAGAAGTTATTTTTTTCTCTATCTGCTGAGAGAAGAAATAAAATAGTATCAATTAACACAGAGGGCTTATTACATGCCTTGAATGGTTTTAAGTATTTAATATATATCAACTCATTTAATCCTCATGGCAATCTTATAAGGTAACACAATTATTATCCATGTTTTACAGATGAGAAAACACAGAGAGTTTAAGTAATCTGTCCAATAGTACACAGCTAATAAGTAGTAGAGCCAGATGAACCTCAGGATTCTGGCTTCTGAGTTCATGCTCTCAATGCATTCCTAGTAAAATCACTTTTATTCCAAGTGAGGTTCTACTCTACTGTTTCATGCAAGTACATGAAATCCATTGATAAACAGAATTTACCACTTCAACTGGGATGAACTCAGGAAATACACTTAAGGAGTAAATAAGGAATGACACTATGATATAGTTTCCAAAAGTAGTGCAATCAAAAGAAAAAGAGGTGTATTCCCCTGAGTTGGCAGGAACCAAAAACCTTGCTCATACTCCATGGAATGCCAATCATTTAGGAGAAACTGTGCTTTAGTTCAACAAATAGTGCAAAGTATTTACTGTCCCCAGTAAAACTGGAAAACTGATTGGGTTCTGAACTGAGTTTACATATAATATAAAAGTATGGCTAAGGGGAAATGTCTTCTTTGGAGACAAGCAATTTTGTTGTTGCCTGTAAGAAAGACAACACTGCCATAGTTTAACATCAGTCTTTTCAACCTTGTGGACAAGGTCCATAAAGAGAAAGAGAGACCCAAAATGAAAAGGAAAACAAACTAAAGTAGTAATATATGTATATTAGAAAGGAAAGGCAGACAAAAATTATTTTAGGAAAAAAATGGGAGAAAATACAGGTGAAGCAGTTCAGTTGGTAAAGAAACAAAAAAAGGCAAAGGAAAAGAAAGCTAAATATGAACAAGTGCAATATGAAAAAGAAACCAGTGAGAGTAAGTAGACTTGTTAAAGCTCCCACAGAGGAAACAAGAGAGAATATCAAAAGAAAGGTTACCTACCACATTACCTTTACCCTATACTGCAATCATCTCCTAAGTGACAATCTTTTGCCCCTCTCTAAAGCTTTATAAAGGTGGTAGCTAATGACCTTTTTTGAAACAAATTAATGATGTCACCTCCAGCCTCATCTTGTACCACTCTCCATGTTGGCACCATATCTAACTCCTTTAAGTTCCCCAAACATCTCATGCTCCATTTTATTCCCTCTGCATAAAGGCCTCTGTCTCCCCACCTTCCCTTATCCTATACACCCTTCAAACTATCCTGATTAGATCCAATTCTCATCATTACAGGTGGAGTATACCTTATCCAAAATGCTTGGGACTACAAGTGTTTCAGATTTCAGATTTTTCAGATTTTGGAATATTTGCATCATACCAGTTGAGCATCCTAAACCCAAAATTCTGAAATCTGAAATGAGCCTTTCCTTTCCGAGTGGCGTATCAGTGCTCAAAAGTTTTGGATTTTGAAACATTTCAGATTTCTGGATTTGGGATGCTCCACCTGACAGCTGTACACATTCACAAGTGTACTTATTTGATTATTGACTTTCCTCACTAGACTGACTGAAGACTTTATGGAGAAACCATGTTTTTCCCCCTCACCATTGTGCCTCTTAGTGCAGTGCTGTGCCTACAACATAGTAGGTGCTCAATAAATATCTGTTGAACAAATGAACAAACACAGATGAGAAACCACCAAAACCACCTATCCCAAGTGGAAAAGGGGTATGAGACAACAGTAAGTGAATAGAAGCAAAAAATGAGTCAAAGAGGGGAAAGTAAAAAATTCAACTCAAGCTGTAGCCTAATAAAATTCATACAATTTTAGTGTGATATTATACAAACAAAATAAAGGTACAATAGTAGCCAGTAGGTCTCCTTTTCCCTAGAGAAGCTATAAAAGGAAATGGAATTAGAAGTTCACGTAGTAGTTACAAGGATATAAAATATATTTTAGAACAAAAATATCAAACAGGCATCTCAAATTTAATATGACCAAGCAGTGCTATTAATTTCCTTCTCATTCCTCTGCCAGTCTACTCTATCTCAGTAAATGGCATTAACTCCCAATACTTCAAGCCAAAACCCTTCAATTCCTCGCTTTCTCTGATCCTCACTGTACAATTCATGAACAAGACCTGTAAGCTCTACATTCAAACATATTTTTGATCTATCCACTTCTCCTCCCAAATTTCCATTGCCACCATCCTAATTCAAGCCCCTATCACTTCTACCTACACTAATACAATATTATCCTAACTTATCTCCTTGTTTTTAATCTTGATCTTCTCTAATTCATTCCACAGAGCAGCCAAAGTGATTTTTCAAAAAGATAAATCATATCATGACACTTCATTGCCCCAAACTCAATGACTTCCCATGACTGAAAATGAAGTAAAAATTCTTCATGATCCTACATGACAGATCTCCTGTCTCTCATATCACTCTCTCCACTGCTTGCTGTATTTCAGCCATAACGACCTTTTTATCAAATGGAACCATGTATCACCTCTGAACCTTTACACATACTGTCTGCTTTGCCATATGCTGAAGTGTCTCTTAGTTAAGGTGTTTACTTAACTTGAGTGTCACTTCCTCAGGGATGCCTTTCCTGACTTTAACACGAAGTAAAATGGCTTCCCTATCATTGCTCTGTTTACTTCTTCCACAGTCTTTATCACACTGTTATCATCTGGTTTATTTCATGAACAACAAATATGTTCCAGATGCAAGAAATATGATAGGGAAAAGACAACATTGCTTTCACAGAGCTTATGACAGACTTGAGTTAGTAGGTCTAAAAAACATGAAGAAATAAATTTATTATAAGTGCTAATACAAAAAATAAAACAGTAAAAGGTATTAGTGCAAACATGGGCGGCACTATGACATTTTAAGTAGGATGTAAAGTCTAAGCAGACCCGAATAAAGCGAAGAAGGAACTATATGAAATTTTGAGGTAACATACGGTTTGACAGAAGAAATAAGGAAATAAGATGTAGTGTTAGATCACAGGGTGACTATAGCTTACAATAATCTATTGCACATTTTAAAATACCTAGAAAAGAGTAATTCGAATGTTTTTAGCATAAAGACAAGACAAATATTTAACGTGATGGATATCCCCAAGATTTGATCTTTACAAATTATATAAATGTATTAAATTATCACATGTACCCTGAAACTATGTATATCTATTATGCATCAATAAAAATAATTTTTAAAACTTGGGTAACATTGTTCTAAATGGATTAGTTTTTACTTATTGACAGTCTCTCCCACTAAAACATAAGTTCTACGAAGGCAGGGACTTTGACTATCTTATGCGCTGTTCTATTTACCTTGGTGCAGTGACTAGTAAAATAGGCTGCTATAAATACTTGATGAATGAATGAAAACCTACTTCAGTTTTTCAAGAAGTCTACTGGAAAGCAAAGAAAGTGTAATATGTAAATATTTTAATATTAAATCCTAATAGCCTATGGGGAAACATTTTGAAAACTTACAACATGATAATACATAATGTATGGCAAATTATAGTGGAGAATTTTATTATGAAAAGTGTAAGGAACTAAAGGAATCTTGACAAGTTAAACAGAAAACAGAGGTAGTAATAAATACCATTTGCTTATTTGGAAAGATTCAATACAGTATATGAAAATTGGTTATGAAGAACTAAATCCTTCCTTTTCTTTATGCTCATGTTCTAAACAAGTTACTATTGCTTTCTTTACGAAAATGTTGAAGACATGGTGAAACTCAAATTTATTACACCTGTACAAAGACGCTTAAATTAGAAGAAACTAAAAGCAACAGTTTGAAACACATCAACTCTGTATCTGTTGGCTTTATTTATACTTTTTTATCCTATGTTCATCCAATCAGAACTTAAAACTGAATCAGAAGCCTATAGAAGCCCTAAATTTACCATAGCACAAAGTATAATCATCAACATACTGAATATAATAAGCACCAGTAAGTAAAACATCTTTTGAGTTCCCAATTCCAAAACAAAATCAACACACATAGTGCTACCTGTAACACAAGCTGCACCACTCCTAGCCTCTTGACAGGTACCTATCCTGCACAAACTAGAATGGAGGTAATATGAACTGAACCCAGAAAAACTCACAAGCTTTTCTTATCTCCTTACCAGGAATCTCATATAAAGCTCTCGTCACTTTTAGATAAAGGCTGGCTTGCACAGCAAGATCAGATTTTTTTCACTTCTCTACACTCAAGTAGGAAGAATTGAGAAAATTAGACTAATATTGAGTACCTATTGTGTTTCAGGCACTGTTTGAGGCTCTGTTAACAACACAGTAGAGATAGCATTCCCATCCCTTAACACCCTTCTATAGAACCTGTTACCACCAAAGTTCTTTCTTAATTTTAAGTTAAAATGTACATTCTTAATTCATTAATGTTTCTAAAGTTGTTTTTAAAAAAGTATCGCTTATGACATACTGCAGTGAAAATCATCTTTGCAAAATTACCCCAAGAGTAGGTAATTCTTTTTAACAAACACTGACAGCAGAGAGGCTCATTTTCCTAAACATGGTATTTATAAACTTAATTACCAGTGCAAACACTGAACCCACAGTCAAATCACGTAATGTGAGCGTTTAAGTTATTGGTCCACAATTGCAATAAAATTTAGCTGTATTTTTGGAGTGTTTATATGTACATGGGCAAAAAGCCAATATTGTTACCCATTACCACCATTCTCAACAAAAACATATAGCTTTTCTTAAAACTGGTTTAGTCCACTTACACAGTAAATGTTTTACTTTCCCCTCACAAGTGAATAAAACACCCAAACTTTGTTTATACGCTTTAGTGACGGTCCCAAAATTGACACTGTAAACCTCATTCTCTTTCTTCAAATAAATTATTTTATAAATTAGTTTTAGCAAAACACATTCCATAAGAATATCAGACAAGGCCAGGCCCAATCTGAACACTGCCTGCAAAAGGAAGCCTAAAGCGCTGTGAAACAGAAAGACCAGGGGGTATAACACATACCTCACTTAAACTACCCTTCCCCTCCCTACTTAGACTGGCCCCCAATTGCACCCAACCTTAGCAATTTGAAACTTTCCATGAACACCAAACAAGATCTGAATGCAGCTGCTCTTATCCTTAGGCCACCACCAAAAAATTTTGTTAAATGTCAAAGACTTAAGCGCGCACTCTCAAAGGATGCCCACCAACTCCAGCTCTCAGCCCGAAACACCCGCGCCCCCTCAGCCTTCCCGGCTTACTGCCGAGCCCCCTGCCCGGGCAGACTCGAACCGGCGCGCTCGCAACACACTCCCTCTCCGCCATCGCCCGTCCCTCGTACCTCGGCAGTCCCCCAAACCCACCCAGCGCAGATAACTGAATATCCGGGGTTCCAGGGGCCACGTTTTCCTGTATCTCTCCCCCTACCCCTCAAGGGCAGAAATAGACATACCTTCCAGAAAAGTAATTTCTCCAGCGCTGCCTCCGCTCTTGCCGGCCGCCATCTTCCTCCTCCCACGCCGCCTCCTTCTTAATCCATGGCCCACACCGCCGCCGTGCTCGCCGGGATGAGGGGCCGCGCCGCAGGAGGGTAGCCGCCGCAGGGTTGCGGGTCTCGGGCTCAGCCGTCAGGCGGGCGGCGTTCCCACGTCCAGACGGGCCTACACAAAAGCAGGCCAGGCGCGCCCGGGCCTGTCCGCGGGCTGGCGGGCGGCGAGGCCCGCGGCCTGGGCTTCTCAAGCTCCTCCGGGGGAACGCGAGCGGCGACGACGGCGACGGCGCTTCCCGGGCCTGGTTCCTCTCGGCCCACGACTCCCCATCCACCGCCCACCCAGGCAGCCTGAGAAGCTTCCCTGAGCCCGGGGCCCCCAGGAAAAAAGGATGAAGGCGAACACACAAACACGCCTCTTCGTCCCAGGCCGTAAAATGGCCGCACCCGCCGCGCCGGAGCGGCGAGGTCTCCGCGACCGTCAGGCGCCCACAGGCCCCTCGCTCTTTCTGCAGCCGCCGCCGCTACGGCCGTCCGCCCACCCCGCCCAGGCGTGAATGCATCAGCGGAGGCCTTTGCGACTGTCCATGTGGACAGGGGTGGGTCTCCTGTGCCACCGCCTCGCGTCGGTCGCCACAGCAGCTCCAGCCGCCGCCGCTGCCGCTCCTCCCCCACCGGCGCTGGAGCTGCCGCCCGGCTCCCGCCCCCGCCCCGACCCGACGCCGCCGCCCCCAGTGCGGCTCCCCCTCAGGAGCCCGGACTCCGCTCGCGGGCAGAGCGGGCTGCGGCGCCGCACCGAACCCTGACTTGTGGGCGCCCGCCACCCGGGCTCTCGGCGGGGCCGGCCCTTCACGGCGCCGGCTCGGCCTAGGCAGGTTACGTCCAAAATCCCGACCGCCGAGGGCCCCATAGCAGACCTGGCGTGTGAGCGCTTTTAAGCCGGGCCGGTGATGTATTTGCTCCTGTGGCACCACAAGTGCCTACGAAATGTTAAAAGTTCATTTCTTTGAGGAGGCCTCAGAATTTAAACCACAGCCAACTGAAGAGAAAAAGGTAGTGAGGTAGTGCAATCACATGTTTAGAAAATGATTTGTGGTGCACATTTATTTTTAAAGAAGTGTTCAAAATAATTTACCAGGGAAGATTCTACCGGGACTCTTTGGGTGGCAGTGTTAGAAAAAAAAGTCCTTTGTCATTTATTCGCCTGAGATTTCAAAAACCATACCCTGTCTTACAAGTCAGGCCTTATAATTTCAAATGACTGTATTTTGGTTTTTCTTTTACTTCTTTCCTTTTTTTTCATTTTTTCCTATTATAAAAATAATACATTCTCAATGAAAATATAGAAAACGCAGGAAATAATTATAAATTACACCATAGTTTCACCACCGAAGCTCAACTCCTTTAGGTATGTGGTCCTCAAATCAGCATTTTTCTTAAGTCCTTCATTATTCCTCTTTAAAAAACAAAAACGAACAAAAACCTATGGTATATGTTAGTAAAAAGTTAACAGCAATCAAAATGATGCAGAAAAACTATGATTAAGTGCAATCTTTGGGGAATGAGTTATTCTGACTAATTCACTTCTCCTGTTAACCAAGGCTTAAGCAGGAAACCTTATTGTTTAAAACTTATTTTAAAATCTTTTTCTAAAATGAACCAGTAATCTTTCCTGATCTAGCAAGAATAGTGTAATGAATATAATTTATTATTATTTGTTATCTTTGTTGCCTGAGGATATTGCATGATCCTGTTGTGATGTTCTATGACATAGTCTGTGCCAATGACAGTATAATACTGAGGCGTGTAGAATAGATACTAGGCAGATGTGGGTAACTGGTCATTTGTACAGGCTCCAAAATGTAGTTTTAAAGAAATAAATCTTTGATTTTAAGATGCATATATGCTGGCTCTGAAAATGGAGGAAGGTGCTGGGAGTCAAGGAATGTGGGTAGCCTATAGAAGCTGGAAAAGGCAAGGAAATTGACTCTCCCCTAGAGTTTCCAGAAAGGAAAACACACCTTGATTTTAGCCCAATAAGACAGGTGTTGATCTTAGAGAACTCTAAAAGGATGGATTTGTGTTGAGTTGCTAAGTTAGTGGTAATTTGTTATGACAGTGCATAGAAAGGGAAACAAGATAGAGTTGTATAAAAGATGTCTTTTAAGCAAGCTGAGTTAGGATCTTTCAGACAAAGTCCATTGTTTTAAGTATTACTAATTTCAGCTAATCTCTATGGGAGTTCATAATTCCAATTTTAAAGGAGAGGTATGGATTAAACCAATGGTTCTCAAACTTTAGCGTGTATAAAAATCATTTGGTGGACTTGTTAGAACAGATTGCTCTTCCCCACCTCCAGAGTTTCTGATTCCATGGCTCTGGAGCAGGACCTGAGAATTTGCATTTCTAACAAGTTCCCAGGTGATGCAGATGCTCCTGCTCTCACAAGGCCACACTTTGAGAACCACTAAATTAAGCAATCTCTAAATTCCTTTCTAATTCAATTATTCAGGTTCTATGAGTCTACAATTACAAGTGAAATTACCAGTTTCCATATTCAGGTGGACATTAAAGATATTTTCCAAAAATCAATGTTCTGCCATATGAGTATGGTCAACTGAGAATTGATGGTATCATGTAATCTGTTATCCAGGATTCAGGGCCTAGAAATTTTCAAATTTAGGATATGCCCCTGAAACTTAGGTGTATCTGCTATACATACAAATATATATTTAGTGTATTTACAAATACTCAATTACCCTCTCTTCCTTGTACATTCATTTTCAAAGCTCAGGGATGTTACAGAGAATGCCTTTGAATATCAGAAATATGACTAATTACAAAACCAGTTCTCTGAGTTATACATTCAATTTTTATTAAAAGTCTAGCATATCTTTATCATTTATATTTAGCAAATTCCATTCAGCTGCCAGCTAACTTGTTAGTTGTCATATTAAGCAAACTTTAATTCTGGTATAAAGGATAAATGTTGTATAATGGAAAAATATACTATTATAGATTTGAACAGATGGATAATTACAGTGGATAATAAGCTACTTTATTTTTTCTAATAAAGAAAATTTGGAAAAAAGAAAAACAAAACAAAACAGGGTCCTGCCACACAAGATTCTAACCCTAATGCCATATCTTCTCCAATGTCTTTTTATTAATACACTTACTCTGATCTTCTTACTCTGATCACCCACTTCCAAGGTCACACCCTGAACCTGCTTCTCTTTCAAACTCAGTACAGGCATATTTCATTTTATTGCATTTCACTTTCTTGCCCTTCACAGATACTGCATTTTTTTTTTACAAATTGAAGGTTTGCCATTTTTCCAACAGCGTGGGGTCACTTTATGTCTCTGTGTCATATTTTGGTAATTTTTGCAATACTTCAAACTCTTTCATTATTATATCTATTAGGATGATTTGTGAATCTGTGATCAGTGATCTTTGAGGTTACTCTTATAATTGTTTTGGGGTGCCACAAACCACACCCATATAAGCAGAGAACTTAGATATTGTGTGCGGTTCTGATTGCCCCATCAACCAACCATTTCCCCATCTCTCTCCCTTGCCTCACTTCTCCCTACTCCCTGAGACACAACAATATTGAAATCAGGCCAATTAATAACCATACAATGGCCTCTAAATGTTCAAGTGAAAGGAAGAGCCGCATGTCTCTCACTTTAAATGAAAAGCTAGAAATAAACTTACTGAGGCAGGCATGGTGACAGCTGAGATAGGCTGAAAGCTAGGCCTCTTAGCCAAGTTAGCCAAGCTGTGAATGCAAAGAAAAAGTGAATGCAAATTAAAAGTGTTACTCCAGTGAACACACAAATAATAAGAAAGCAAAGCAGACTTACTGCTGATAAGGAGAACGTTTTAGTGGTTTGGATAGAAGATCAAAACAGCCACAACATTCCCTTAAGCCAAAGCCTAATCTAGAGCAAGATCCTAACTCTATTTAATGAAGCTGCAAGAGAGGTGAGGAAGCTGCAGAACAAAAGGTTGAAGCTAGCAGAAGTTGGTTCATGAGGTTTAAGGAAAGAAACCGTCTCCATAACATTAAAGTCCAAGGTGAAGCAGAGATGTAGAAGTTGCAGCAAGTTCTTCAGAGATCTAGTTAAGATAATTGATGAAGGTGGCTACACTAAACAACAGGTTTTCAATGTAGATGAAATAGCCTTCTATTGGAAAAAGGTGTTATCTAGGATTTTCATAGCTAGAGAGGAGAAGTCAATGTCTTGTTTCAAAGCTTCAAAGGACAGGCTAACTCTCTTTGTAGGGGCTAATGCAGCTGGTGACTTTAAGTGGAAGCCAATGCTCATTTGCCATTCCAAAAATCCTACAGCCTTTAAGAATCATGGTAAATTTACTCTTCCTCTGGTGTATAAACGGAGCAAGAAAGCCTGAATGACAGAACATCTGTTTACAGCATGGTTTACTGAATATTTTAAGCTCACTGTTGAGACCTACTGCTCAGAAAAAATGATTCCTTTCAAAATATTACTGCTCATTGACAGTGCACCTGGTCCTCCAAGAGCTGTGATGGAGGTGTATGAGGAGATTAATATTGTTTTTATGCCTGCTAATGCAGCATCCATTTTGTAGCCCATGGATCAAGGAGTAATTTAAATTTTCAAGTCTTATTATTTAAGAAATACATTTGTAAGGCTATAGCTGCCCTGGATAGTGATTCCTCTAGTGATTCTGGGCAAAGTAAATTGAAAATCCTTCTGGAAAGAATTTACCATTCTAGAAGCCATTAAGAACATTTGTGATTCATAGGAGGAGGTTGAAATATCAGCATTAACAGGAGTTTGGAAGAAGTTGATTCCAACTCTCATGGATGACTTTGAGGGGTTCAAGACTTCAATGGAGAAAGTAACTGCAGATGTGGTGGAAATAGCAAGAGAAATAGAAGTGGAGCCTGAAGATGTGACTGAATTACTTCAATCTTATGGTCAAACATGAATGGATGAAGAGTTGCTTCTACGGATGAACAAAGTGGTTTCTTGAGATGAAATCTTCTCCTGGTAAGGACGCTGTTAACATTGTTGAAATGACAACAAAAGATTTAGAATATCACATAGACTTACTTAATTGATAAAGCAGCAGCAGAGTTTGAAAGGATTTACTTACACCAATTTTGAAAGAAGTTGTATTGTGGGTAAAACTATCAAACAGCACTGCATGCTACAGAGAAATCTTTTGTAAAAGGAAGAGTTGATCTATGCAGCAAACTTCATTGTTGTCTTAATTTAAGAAATTGCTGTAGCCAACCCAATCTTCAGCAACCACCCTGATCAGTCAGCAGCCATCAACTTCAAGGCAAGATCTTCCACCAGCAAAAAGATTACAACTTGCTGAAGGCTCAAATGATCATTTTCACTTTTTAGCAATAAATTTTTATTTTATTTTATTTTATTCCAGAGAAAGGGTCTCACTCTGTCGCCTAGGCTGGAGTGCAGTGGTCTGATCATAGCTCACTGTAATCTCGAATTCTTGGGCTCAAGGGATCCTCCCTCATCAGCCTCCTGAGTAGCTGGGACTATAGGCATGTATCCCCACACCCAGCTAATTTTTAAATTTTTTGTAGAGATAGTGGTCTTGCTATGTTGCCCAGGCTGAATAAACTATTTTTAAAAGTAAGGTATGTATACTGGGTGTTTATTCATAATGCTACTGCACACTTAATAGACTGCCATGTAGAATGAACATAACTTTTATATGCACTGGGAAACCAAAAAAATCGCTTCACATGCTTTATTGCAATATTCTCTTTATTGTGATGGTCTGGAACTGAACTTGCAATATCTCCAAGTTATGGCCTGTAATTCAAACATCCCATCTACAGCTACAACCACTATGACCATTTTCAATCTCATTGTGATCCCTAAACCCATTGACTCATTCATTTTCTCTCTTTACTTTTCTCCCTACCTAGTTGAGACTCCATGGTAAATTATTTCATTTACTTTCTTTATTATATTGTCAACTCCCTTGCTTCTCTGCTATGTCCTGGCTTTCTTCTCTTAAGATTCTCACTGTGAGTAAATCCTGTTAATCACGTTCCCCATTGGGACATAGGAGAGTGAGCATGGCTGAAGCAAGTCATCCAGCAGACAAGACTGGTTCCACTAAGATATCATGGTTGCCACCTCACA
Source organism: Daubentonia madagascariensis (assembly GCA_023783475.1). Lineage (NCBI taxonomy): Eukaryota > Metazoa > Chordata > Mammalia > Primates > Daubentoniidae > Daubentonia > Daubentonia madagascariensis. The sequence goes on along the minus strand of JAKFHU010002080.1, from coordinate 24,600,201 downwards.
GGGAATTTCTCTACTACCAAATCAACATGATCTCCACCTGTCCATGACAACTATTTCATACTTCTTCAACTGTTTCCCCATTACTCTGAGTATAATTCCTTGCTTCCTACTTTAAAGAGAAATAAGTGGCATAAGGTGAGGATTCCCTTAGTTTACCAAAAACCATCTGCATCTGTACATACCCATTCTATTTCCTAGTGTCAGAAATAGAGTTCCTCCTTCTTTAACTCAATCTTATGCGTCCCCTACCCTAGTGCCTTCTCAAGATCCCCACTCTCCTTGACCCAATAGAATTTATCTTTTTTTGTAGCAGAAAATGTTGGTCCTACCCTTTATAACCTTTAGGATGTTTGACCACACCATACATTTGAGAGCTTTGTACGCAATTCACCAGCATAGATATAGCCTACTTAAATTGAGTCAAAGACACATATTTATGAGTCCTCATAGCCAAGAACCCCCTCAGTCTTCCATGAAGTCTAAATCCTACATGAAAGAATAATCAATGGTGATGACCAAAGGGGCCAACATCCTTAAACATTCCATGCAAACTGAATTCACAGGAAAACAGGACTGAGACAATTTGTAGGGTGCCTCCCCAAAGCGGTTGCTCTCCTGGAATTCTTAGCTCAGTGAGTAGCATTGTCACTTACACAATTTCACAAACAAGAAAACTAGGAATCACTCTTGTGTCTCCTCTCCTCTCCTCTTCTTTCTCTTTCTCTCTCTCCCCCCTACTTCCCCTCTCTCTTTTTAATCAAATTTCCTTCCTATCTTTTGAATCTATTCATATTTTTTCCACTTTTTCAATGTCTCCACCCTAGTCTTAGCCACTATAACCTTTCAGCAATACTATAGTAATAGATTCAAGCAAGTCATTCCTTGTTCTCTCCCCATTTCTCTCACAAAAGCCACATTAATCTTTTTTTTTTTTTAAGTAAATCAGATCACAGCACGTTTTGGTTTAAAACCATTCTAAGGTTTCCCCCTGCTCTTAGGATAAAATCCTAAATCCTGGGCCCTCCCTGCCTACTTCACTAGGCTCATCTTATAGCATATAGCACTCCCACATTCTTCCTTAAGCTCCAACCACTTTCAGTTCTTTCAGTTCCTCTTTTCTATATCAGAGTCTTTGGACATGTTTTACCCTTGATCTGCAATGCACTTTTTGTCTGAATAGAATCTTGCACCAGTAGGTATTAAGACATATCTGCTGAATGAATAAACAAATAAATGTAACATATTTAAAATAATTTTTTCCCAAGTAAAATTCAGAATCACAGAATTCTAGAACCCAGACTCCTTAGAGACCATATAATACAATCTTCTCAGAGGTGCAGAAAATGTCTACCCCCCAAATAACAGTGTGGTAGAAATCTAGGAAAGATACTCTAAAATGGATCAGCAATCCAGATGTGAACCTAGAGCTTAGCTTTGAAGATTACAAGGCTGAAATAATTTGGGTTGCTTTGAGAAGGCTGGGAAATGACAGAGGAAGACTTGAGTTTGCTGTAGACACATAATAACAAAGTTTCCTCTGTGTGTATGTTCATCCCTAAAGCTACAAATTCTTCCTTTGTATCATAGCTGATGTTTCCTCTATTTTAGCCAAATTTAAAATGCTGTATATAAAACTACTTGGACAAGCTGACACATATTATATGCTGGTAGAGCTTAATAGTTATTAATAAAATAGCAATCCAGTTTTAATACATGTATCTCTTTGAAAACACAACTATTAATCTTACTCTTGTAAATATTACACTGAGATATGCAGGATACAGTTAGTCTGTGACTACATACAAGCTTCAGAAGACCTTACTAGGTTCTGCAATTTGTGACTGGTTGATAGTTTTGAAGAGCCAAGTGACTTTGTGTCAGATGAAATGAATTATGAACATTATATGAAAATTATATGTAAGTTTCTTTTGTATAATAAGTATGTAAGTTTCTATTTAAGATAATTTTTATATTATAATATTCCATTTCACTTTTAACTTGTTATCTTATTTTGTTATTGTTTAATGCTACCATGTTTCATGCTTCTTTTTTTATTTCCAGTTCTTCTCTTTAGTCATGGTTTCTTTCTGTCCCTCTTCCATGTTGCAGTTTTTTTTCTAGGGTTTTAGCAGGTGATTTATTAGCCATTTTAATGCTTACAATTTTAAACTTTTAATTAAGTGATACTCAAACTAATCTTTTTACAATTGTAAGTGAATATATCCTCAAAATGACACACATTTCTTATATATAGTCAGTTCCTACCAGGCACCTTCACTGTCAATATTTATAAATGAACAGGGAAATTTTCAGGTGACCAGGGCTGCATTATGACTTTCCTGGGCCCTAGGCACTATGACTTCATGGGGCCCTCCTCCATAAGATATATATCAAACATTTTTAGCCAGACTTAAAATGCTATATGTAAAACAATATTTTTAATTTTTAAGTTAGTTAATTTTACAACTGCTTTGGTATAAAAACAAAATGTAATCCAGACTGGATTCATTGTTACATGTTTATTATTATCATTATGTTCATTTTTTTCCTTCTGATTTTATTCATTTTTTTAGAGACAGGGTCTTGCTCTGTTGCTCATGCTGGAGTGCCACGGTGTGATCATGGCTCACTGTAACTTTGAGCTCCTGGGGTCAAATGATCTTCCCATCTCAGCCTCCCAAAGTGCTGGAATTATAGGTTTGAGCCACCGTGCCCAGACTTTCTTCTGATTTTAAAAGAAATAACATTAAAACATTTTCATAAGGCTTTAAAAGTATCATTTGCCCTAGGCACTGTGCCTCCTGTGTGTAATGGATAAATTGGACCTGAAGATGACTACTGGATCCTTTCGTATTCATTAATGGAAATGATCACGTGAAAATCATGTCTAGCTGAACTCTGAGGCAATGGTTCTCAAATTTTAACTTGCATTACGAATCAACAGAAGAGCTTATTAAACAGTTTTCTGGGCCCTATCCCACACCATCTGACTAAGTAGGTCTAGGTAGGACCCGTGAATTTGCATTTCTGATAAGCTCAAGGTAATACTGATGCTGCTAGTTTGAGAACCACACTTTCAGGGTAGTATAACTGTTTTATTTATGCAAAGGTTATGCTCCCATTATGATTTGCTAGGTATACTATCCAGGTCTCCTAACCAACATTTGATGAATATCTACTGTTATTTTATGTGGAAACTGACACTCAAAGTTAAATAGCTTTGCCAAGGTGACGCAGCTAGAAAATTGTAGACCTGGAACTTGAGCCTAGATCCATGTAGACTCCAAAGTTCATGCTCTCATATTATCATTACCATGTGGTAATGATATGTAATATAATCACTGTGCCTAGAAGCAAATTTTAAACATGAAATAATGCATAAAAGTGGTACTTTCCTAGATCATCATTGTTGTCTATGCCGTATTTATTGGAGTTTGCTGATGGCTTTCGTCTTTCTGGTTATTTATTCTTCACTTCTTATCTCTCGTTAATAACAGCAGAATGAATGTAGTAATGGCTTGTAACACAATTTTCTGAAAGTACTCTTCTCTAATGCTGTCTCCAAACTAAAGCTGATTAGGATTTTGCATTTTTCATTAACTTTACTTTGCAATTTCTGCAGGTTGACAAACTTACGTCTTCAGAATATAAAACAATATAAGAATTAACTAGCACTCTGAGTTTTGGACTTTAGACACCTTTGCCTTATGAGGTTAACAGTATCATTTTATAACTAGTTTCCTCATTAGTGCTTCTTAATATTTTATTATAAATACATATATGTGAGATAATCACTTTATCTTTCTCTTTTTATGAGTGTATATATGTGTAAGTTTCTTATTGCTTTTCTTTCTTGGATTCTTTTATTTCTGAAGAACATAGTTTAATACAAATGTTGGCTATTTTATAAAGTTGTATTTTTCAAAACGATGCTTTGATGACCTCAAAGTTTACCAAACCCTTGCCCACCATCCCATGTAAAGGGGCCACAGTGTTTCCAGCAATGACACAAACATAACAAAATAAGTACAGAAAGATGTATTAATATTAAAAGGAAAGAGAAATGATCAAATATATCATGAAACTTCTTTTTAACAGAATGTTTTGCAGCTATTTAAACCAGTGAAGTAGATACATTAATACTGAAGAAAGTTATGGATATGAAGATACATTTTTGGTAAGGAAAGTTAAAAAGAAAAGAAGATAATTTTGTATGAGGAGGAATCTTGTATGGTAAATTTTTGTCCTAAAGTAAAATGACTGATTATTTAAGAAAAAGGAAGTGTAGGACAAAGCAGAAAATCCAAGCATGTTGTCTATGATCTAAGTAAGTCATGATAAGGTTTGTGAAAAGGGAATTTATGGAAGGAATTTTGTATATGATCAAGTTGCCTATAGATAGAAAGGAATATTTAAATATTTGTAAGTCTTTCTACAGATTGAGCTTTAATATTAAAAGATACACTAATACAAAACTAAAAATGTTTGGTCCTCTACTGCAAGACATTTTGATTTTTAATTCTGAAATCTATTTCTTTTTCTTTCTTTCTTTTTTTTTTTATTTTCAGACAGAGTCTTGCTTTGTTACCTAGGCTAGAGTGCAGCGACATCATCATAGCTCACTGCAATCTCAAACTCCTGGGCTTAAATGATCCTCCTGCCTCAGCCTCCCAAGTAGCTGGGAATACAGGCACAAGCCATCTTGCCCAGCTAATTTTTTTATTTTTTGTAGAGACGGGGTCTCGCTCTTGCTCAGATTGGTCTTGAGCTCCTGGCCACAAGCAATCATCCTGCCTCGACCTCCCAAAGTGCTAAGATTACAGTCATGAGCCACCATGCCTGGCTGAAATCATCTTAAAGGCCTAGAAAAGCAATATTTTCCTCTAGTATAACTTGATTGTATACTCTTGGCATTTCTTGATGTCTCTAACTTGTTCCAGGTAACCAAGAAAGTTCCCATGCTGTTACTAAGAGCCATGTACTCCCCTGCTCAACATACTGGTTTTTTTGTTTATATTCCTTTATAATATAGTGTATACTCATAAACCTAGACAAACTCTTCCTGTGTCTGAGGACATTCAAATACTCTTTCATCAGGTTTGACTTTCAGATGATCTAAATGGGCTTCCCATAAGGAGAAGCAATCACACTACAGGAAGTTTTCTTTTTTAACCTTTTTGGTAGCTAGACTAAAAAAACCAAGGTTTTCTATTTTATCAAGATAATTCCCTGTATTGTCTTTATTGGGTTTTTGATAACTTAGAAAAACTGAGCTTTAAAAGGGTTAAGGTATTTATATCCATGTAATTTTCTGTATTGCTTTTGAAGTCTCTTGATTATTACTCTGGTTAAATTAATGACTATTATTTTACAGTGAACTGTGATTCTGTTTTGATCAAGTGTTTGGAAACTTTTCACATATTTGGCAGGTTTCCCCAGCATCAAAACTCTAAATTAAGTTTTTTTGACCTAAAATTAACTCTGGGCTTTTCTAATTGGGCCCATGGAGAACCTCAAAGAATGTAGAGATCTCATCTTGTAGAGGTATTAAATAATTAGGCTTATTTGGCAAATTGTATGAGAAACAGTGTCAAATGACAAGTGATATTAGATCTTTCAGTTACATTTATGGGTATGTTATTGCTATAAATGTCCCAAAAAGTATATAAATTTATAAAAATCTAATATGTTATTAGTCATAATTTTGGTTATGTTAAATCTTTTCTAAATTTATATTAGAAAAAAAATTGTATGCCAAGGTTGCTAAGATCTATGGTAAGAATGATTCTTTCTTTCTTTCTTTTTATTTCAAAATATTAATTAAGGGGGTACAAGTGTTTTTGTTACAGGATTTCTTGTATAATGCTTAAGTCAGTGCTTTTGGTGTTCCCATCACCAGAATAATGTTCATTGTACCCAATAGGTAAGTTTTTATCCCACATCTACCCTCCTGCCCACCCCACTTCTTAGTTTCTCATGCCTTTTACATCATTTTGTGCCCATGTGTACCCATCTATTAGTTCCAACTTATTAGTGAGAACATATGGTATTTGGTTTTCTATTCCTGAGATACTTCACTTAGGATAAGTTCCCTCCATGTTGCTGCAAATGACGTTATTTCATTCCTTTCTGTGGCTCAGTAGTACTTCATGGTATATATATACCACATTTTCTTTATCCACTCATGAATTGAAGGGCACTTAGGTTGATTCTACATCTTTGCAATTGTGAATTGTGCTGTGATAAACATTTGAGTGCAGGTGTCTTTTTGATAAAATGACTTCATTTCCTTTGGGTAGATACCCAGCAATGGGATTGATGGCTTGAGTGGTAGGTCTACATTTATTTCTTTGAGGAATCTCCATACTGTTTTACATAGAAGTTGTACTCATTTGCAGTCCCACCAACAGTGTGTAAGTGTTCCTTTATCTCTGCATCTGCACCAACATCTATTGTTTTTTGACTTTTTGATAATAGCCATTCTGATAGGGGTAAGGTGGTATCTCATTATAGTTTTAATTTGCATTTTCCTGATGATTAGTGATGTTGAGCATTTTTTCATATATTCGTTGGCCATTTGTCTATCTTCTTTTGAAAAACTTCTGTTCATGTTTTTGCCCACTTTTTGATGGGGTTGTTTGTTTTATTCTTGCTGATTTATTTGGGTCCTTTGTAGATTCTGGATATCAGTCCTTTGTCAGATGTATGGTTTGAGAATATTTTCTTTCATTCTGTAGGTTTTGTATTCACTCTCTTGATTATTTCCTTTGCTGTGCAGAAGCTTTTAAATTTAATTAAGTCCCATTTATTTATTTTTATTGTTACTATATTTGCCTTTGGGGTTTTAGTCATAAATTCTTTGCCTATGCCAATGTCTAAAAGAGTTTTTTCCCACGTTTTCTCAAAATTATAAAAGCTATTTATGACAGACACACAGCCAGCATCATACTGAATGGGGAAAAGTTGAAAGCATTCCTCCCTCTAAGAAATGGAACAAGACAAGGGTGCCCACTGTCACCATTTCTATTCAACATAGTATTGGAAGTCCTAGCCAGAGCAATCAGACAAAAGAAGGAAATAAAAGGCATCCAAATCAGGAAAGAGAAGGTCAAGTTATTCTTGTTTGCAGATGATATGATCTTGTATCTAGAAAACCCTATGGACTCCACCAAAAGACTCTTGGAAGTGATAAATAAATTAAGCAAAGTCTAAGGTTACAAAATCAATGTACACAAATCAGCAGCATTTCTATATACTAATAAAGTCAAGTGGAGAGTCAAATCAAGGACTCAAAACCATTCACAATAGCTACAAAGAAAATAAAATACCTAGGAATATACTTAACCAAGGAGGTTAAAGACCTCTACAAGGAGAACTACAAAACACTGATGAAAGAAATCGCAGATGAAAAAACAAATGGAAAAACATCCCCTGCTCATGGATTAGTAGAATCAACATCATAAAAATTCCATACTGCCCAAAGTGATTTATGGATTCAATGCAATCCACATCAAAATACTAGCATCATATTTCACAGATCTAGGAAAAATATTCCTAAACTTCATTTGGAACCAAAAAAGAGCCTGACTAGCCAAAGCAATCTTAAGCAAAAGGAACAAATCTGGAGGCATCACATTACCTGACTTCCAATTATACTACAAGGCTGTAGTAACCAAAACAGCATGGTACTTGTATAAAAGTAGAGACATAGACCAATGGAACAGAATAGAGAACCCAGAAATAAAACCATCTACCTCCAACCACTGATCTTCAACAAAGCAGACAACAAAATACACTGGGGAAAGGATGCCCTATTCAATAAATGGTGTTGAGAAAATAGGATAGCCACATGCAGAGAATGAAACAGGATCCCTCTCTCTCACCATATACAAAAATTAACTCAAGATGGATTAAAGACTTAAATGAAAGGCACAAAACCATAAAAATTCAAGAATGGATCTTCTATCCATGAAATAGTGAAGAAGGAAAAAGAAATTCATGCTAGTTTTGCTGTTGAATCTCAAACTATAAAAGTTACAGCCATAGTGCATGATAAATGCTTAGGTAAATGGAAAAGGCCTTAAATTTGTGGGTGAAAGACATGAACAGAAATGTATTCCAATTGATGGTGTTGACCAAAATTAAGGCTGTTGGGGTAGAAATAGTTTTATAAAGGTTTAATGCAAGCCAAATGTGGGAATCAATGCAGCAAAACTCACCAACAAAGTTGTGAGTGTTCTGGAGTCTCTTACTAGTTGGAAGGCTTTTATAGGAAAGTTTAGGAGAAGGGAGGGGGATTCCTCGTACTGGAGCTGTCCTTTTTCATTGGAGGGTACAATACAGAGGTTACAATCATTGCATACAGATTGCAACATACAGGCAAAAATGTCTATGTGCAAGACAATCAGCAAACTTCATGATTCAGAAATAAGTCAGTGTCATTTGCAGAGTGGGTAAGTTATGCATGAATCAGTATGTAAATTATTTGAAGAACTCATGATAAGATTCTTTACTCTGGGACAAGATGTCTCCCTGAATCATAAGACCTTCCCAATGACCTGTAGGTTATCAATAGCAATCGGGTTCAGTATTATCTGAGGTTTCAGGCATCCACTGGGAGTTTTGGAATATATCTCCTACCAATAAGGGGGAACTACTGTAATTTTATAACAATTAAATAATTTTCTATTAAGCTCACAGAAGAACTTTGTTTAACTCTGTATAGACAACTATACTTATTTTATCCATGCAACCTTAGGCAGCTCATGTACTTTATTTTCTTTTTCTAAATTAAGAATCAAATAGATTGTGACTTCTTCAAGTTTGTGTCAACATCACAAATAGACTTTAGGTGTATTGGCACTGAGGCTGACTCAACAGGTCCATTTCCAGCTTGTTCCAGTATATAGCCTTTATGGCTTGGGGCCGATCCCAGCTCTAAAGGGAACACCTGACTTGTCTAACTCAATTAGGCTAATCCCACTCACCTTGGCATAAGGATTGGTTTAGATAAACCAATCTAATCCTAAAATACACCTTGATAAGAGTGGGAAGTTCTCTTTCATATTGAGGAAAAGTATCTAAAGCCCATTTAACATCATCTTCTTGACAATTGGCTGGCTTTATCAGCTTCCTACTTGTTATAGTATCCTGTTTCAGAGGGTTAACTTTGTAGTGTAGTATAGTCCTTTTTATGACTACACCATGTAGAGTAAGTGTAAGGATTAAGGTTGTAGAAAACTAAAATGGAAGTACAGAAAGAATGAGAAGTTTGGGGGAACAAAAATCACATAAAAGAAGACAGTTTTAGCTATAATAAACTGGTAGTAGTCCTTTTCTTCTGAAAGGGGAACTAAAGTGGAAGGGAAATTTACTTTTCACTGCATATCTTTCTCTACTTTTTGATTTTTGTACCTTATCTATGCACGATATCTAATAAAAACTATTTTATTTTATGTATTACTTAAAAAATTTTTTTGAGGTGGGGTCTCACTATGTTACCCAGGCTGGACTCAAACTCCTGGGCTCAAGTGATCCTGCCTCAGCCTTCCTAGTAGCTAGAACTACAGGCGTGCACCATCACACCTGATGAGAATAATTTTAAATTGATGCTATTACAGTCATCTGAAAAGCTCTCTGGACCTTCCTATAATTCTCACCTCCTTCTAAACTGATGCACTTCATACATGATGACAACGATATTACTGAGCCATTGCCCCTGGGTGTTTATTTCGGTTGTCAGTCTGTAGTAACATATTTTTAATGATTCATGTACATTCCCCCTTTTTGTAACTAGCAACAAGCACAACCATTATCAATTCTCACATTCAAAATTATGCTCATGCTTCTGTTTTTGAAAAGCTCTTATATCTCAATCCTACCATATTTAAAGTAAACTCTCCAAGAATACTTATCTTTAACATTTTTGAATGTCACCATCTCAACCATTGGCCAAAAACACAGTTGATACTAAAATGATGATAATGCATTTTATTTTAAAAATCCAACTTTTATTCTCAAAGAATAATAAATGAGATATGATTGATATCAAATAACTACAATTTGGAATCAACTGAAGTGAAGTTCCTTAAGGATATCTGGGACTGTTTTTTAAAGATTTCTTTTTACCTGTCACAGTATAGTATCTTGAACATGGAATATATTTAATAGTTGTTTATTTGACTTGATGAGCCAAAGAGTGTAGCATAGAAACACCACTGGAAGCTAAATACATACTTTATTTTTAGGTAACTTTAGCTGTTAATAAAGGTAATATTTAATATGCAGCTATTGAGATAAAGTTTCCTCTACTACTAAACATGACCAGAACAACTCAGTAAGCATTCTTACATTTTTCAGATATTTCTAATATTTTTAAGTTATTTTAAACTTTAGTCACCAAAATTAAACTCCTAGCCACAAAATTATTTTAAATATGTGGTATGTCCCTGAAATAAACTCAGAATAATCTTAATCATAATGCAGTATAGCACTGACTTCAAGTACTAACCACCTGCCCACTTGCCTTCCTGTATGTGTATATGTATTTATATGCTTATATTGTATTTATTATAATTCAATCTTTGTTTTTAAAAAAACTCAGCCCTACTTCTTATTTAATGCATGTAGCCCATGAGCTTTAAACACACAAAAATTTCACAAGGAATTCCTTATGAAACTTTCCTAGATCTAAGCCAGAGTATTAGAGACGACATAGTAGTAAAACAAGGTCTTTTAAAAAACAAACCCATTTAGATGATTTCAAGTTAGATTCTTTATATGGTTTAGTCCATGCTATAATGTGTTATGTAAGAGGATGATTCAGAATACACATATACATATATAAACAAACACTAAATATTCTTCAGACTCAGGCTGATGGGATTATTATTAGAAATACTGATGGGACTTTTTAACACTAATGTGATTAATGTGATCAAAATTCATTATTTTCTGAATTATTAATGGCTGGTGAGACCAATAGATGATCAGCTGTCAATGCATGAAGAGTGTGCTTTGGTTGGCAGATACCAGCATTACCTCATCCAACATATGAAATTTCTTCAAAGAAATAATCTAATTGCTACATGTGAATTTGATTTGTTATTTTTATTATTGACTAACATTCTACAGTGATTCTCTGAATTTTAAATCAACACTCAATAGTTTCTTATTGATCATAAAAGCATCAGAGAATTTTTCTTTGTTATACTTTGTTTTAATAAATCTGTAGCGATGTTTGGCCCATGTAGTCCAGCACTAAATTCTGGTAAATTTCCACAGGGCCAGGATGTGGTCTCTCTTCTCCAGGGTTCTGGAACTTTAATAATCACAGCTTTCCAAATAACTGGTTAACTTTAGCCAAGCACATAATAGGCCTGTGTGTGTCTGTGTGTGCTGGAGGATAACTTTATTAATAATTTTTAAAAGATTAATGTTTCCATCATTGGAAACTCAGATCAAATAATCCATCAGCTACATTATGTGTGTCTCTTGCCTAACACCCATTTGTTGGTACTAAAGTAACTGGGAAATCAAATAATGTGGTTTGGTAAGTATAGAAAGCAGAGTAAAGGGAGTTTGGTGGTTGGAGAGGTTTTTCATCCAGGCTGTGGTAGATCCAGATAAAAAAGGGCTGTGGCCCTTTTTTACTATCAAACCTAACTCTCCAAACCACTATGTGCAGGATTTCTCTCCTTCCTTTATGTAAATTCTAGATAAAAATCCAGTCATGCTTTTCATTTCTATTTTCTATTTTCAGTATGCATACTTTTTAAAAAAATCATGGACACTACTAGAATTTAAAGTGTGCGTTATAACAATATGGAAGCAAAAGGAAGCCCATGTGGTTCAGCATGAGAATGGTGTTACATTTAAAGCACAGCTCCAAAATAAATTCCCATCTTGATTCATATTGCTCTCAAGTGTTTAAGGGGGTCCAATTACCTAGCTCATGGAACCTCTTACTAAAATCCCCTCTTCATTCCTATCTCTAGTACTTGGAAACCCCCAGAAATCTCTTACTTGCTACCCTAAAAGAATGTTCTCAGTTCCTTGATTGCCAGCTTCTCTTTCCAGCTCCTGAGCCCCATGCCATGTGCTCTCAGAAACATGCAGTCCCTTGAGGACTATAGTTCCTTTTAGGCCTTTCTTTTCCACTCCTAAGGGAGAAAGTAAGAAGGTTAAGCAGGCCTCTCATCCTCCAGTGTATCTCAACATAGCCTGTAATCATTCAATGGTCTATTAATCTTCTTTCCAGGAGACTTCCAAGAGGGAGTGTTCTAAGAAGACACGTCCTGTCTTAGTCTGGTTGTGCTATAACAAAATATCTTAGATTGGGTAACTTATAAATAAGAATTTATTTCTCACAGTTTTACAGGCTGGGAAGTTCAAGACCAAGGGGCCAGCAGATTCAGTGTCTGGTAGGGACAGTTTCTCATAGATGGTTCCTTCTATGTGTCTTCACATGGTGGAAGGGACTGAAGGCTCCTTCAAGTCTCTTTTATAAGGACACTAATTCCATTCATAATCTCATTCCTGACTTAACCACCTCCTAAAGGACCCCACCTCTTAATACTATCACATTAGGGATTAAGTTTGAACATATGAATTTTGGAAGTATACCAACATTCAGCCCATAGCAAGTCCTGATATTCAAGTCCTTATCAAGCCTCTGCTTGCATCACTGTTGCTAATTGGCCAAAGCAAGTCACATGGCTGAGGCCAGAGTCAATGTGGAGAGGACTGCACAGCGAATGAGTATGGGAAGGCATGTTCATTGGGCGATTCCAAAGTAAGAGTCTACCACAAATTTTACCTTGGTTTCTGATGTAGAAGTATTGTTATTTAAATTACAGCATTTCTTTGACTAGTTGGGAGGACATTTTCTAACTTTTTATTGGCTACTTTTATTTCTTCATTAGAGAATTACTACCTGATATCATTTGCTCATTTGCAGTTTTCTCATTGATTTGTATGAACTTTCTGTGAACTAATAACCCCTTTTTGGTCATCTTTCCTGTTAATTTTCTATCTCCAGTTTGTCATTTTCTTTTATATTTTAGTTAGTTTTTTTAATGTGCATACATATAGCATTTTTATATTGTCAATATTATGTTACTTATGTGTTTAATAAGTTTCATCAGATGTTTGACAAATTTTCACTTTTCTTACTTTTTCTCCTTTGGTTTAATTCCTTAAGATTCTAATATTTGATCTATCTGGGTTTTACTTGGGACTATAGGTTGAGGTGAACATTTAAATTGATTTTTTTCTAAAATTTATAAATTGCCATTATTTCTTTAATATTTTCTCCTTTTTATTGATTTGTGATTTCTCCTTTATTTTATATTAAATCCTAAAACAAAGTCTATTTCTATGGTCTTCATTTTATTTTGTTAATGGTCTTTTATTCCAATGTTATCACCCAGCTTTTAAGATTATTGTTATTCTTTCTTCTCTTTTCTTTTCTTTTCTTTTTTTATTTTTTGGAGAGAGAGTCTTGCTCTGTTGCCCTGGCTAGAGTGCAGTGGCATCATCATAGCTCACTGCAACCTCAAACTCCTGGTCTCAAGTGATCCTCCTGCTTCAGCCTCCCATGTAGCCGGGACTATAGGCGTGCACCACCATGCCTGGCTAATTTTTCTATTTTTAGTAGAGACAGGGTCTCATTCTTGCTCAGGCTGATTTCAAACTCCTGACCTCAAGCAATCCTCCTGCCTCAGGCTTCCAGAGTGCTAGGATTACAGGCATGGGCCACCGCACCCGGCCATAGTATTGTTATTCTATAATGTATTTGAATTATTGATAGAGCTTTTTTCCCTTCATTGCTTTTTATTCTCACCTAATCATACTATATGACTTTCAGTAACATATTTTTTTGAACTCTAAAATAAAAATCCCCTTGAAATATTGACCGGAATTATTAAATCTATGGGGAAAACAGAGAGCATGAGGTTTCAAGTTAACAAAAAATATTTTTAAGAAACTGGAGGTTTTTTTTTTTTTTGAGAGAGCCTTCTAAAAAAATCACTGGGCTTTAAAAATATTTTTTCCTTTTTATTCCCCAAATGACACCAGCTGTGCAATTTTATTGCCAGCCAGAATGTTGTTTTCAACTTTCACTGGATGTTTTTTCTTGCACTCAATCTGCAGGCTTTTTTTCCTATTGCATTTGCCACAGCATGATGTATATATACTTTTCTTTTTTTTTTAGTTACTGTCAATCTCACTTGTGTATGAAACACTGATGTATATTTTATCACTTATATACGTATATACTGAATCATTACATATATGCATATATACTGAATCATTACATATACATTACATTTTTACTGAAGTCAATTGTATTTGCATTGATTTTTATATCCTCTAGATAATTTTAATGTTTTGGCATTTTGTTTTCTTTTTTCTTTTTTAATTAAATTTTTACTTAAGATAGTCTCTTTCTTTTAGTCTTTGATTTTATTTGGTGATCTTTAAGAGAAAACAAGGAGAAAAATATTTTTTACCCCTTTTCTGCTATAAAAGTTATAGCAAAGTTCTCTGTAGGAACTGTCTTAAGTGCCTACCGGCTTGTTGTTCACTGAGGAAGGAATCATCTGGGGATAGCTCTATTGAAGAAAATCTCAAAATCATGCCTTAATATGATACCTCTGATTCCAATTCAACACATCAAGGTTCTTTTTGGTCTTCCCCCTTTCCATGTATGTAAATACCTTATCCAATAGTGGGAAATCTGGTTCTAATTACTTTCAATTTAGTCACCCATTGTCTCAATTGATTGACTTATTCTTCACGCACCATCTCTGTGCAATCCCCCCACCCCCATCTGTCAGTGCCAGTGTGCACACCACTGGTGAGCCTCGTCATGGCTTCCCCTCCTTGCCTTGCATTCTCTCCTGGGGCGCTGGCAGCTGATATACCTCTGCACAACGCCCCACTCTCCTCTTCCTTACATTCTACTGAGAAGGGAAAGAAAAAGAAAGGGAGGGAAAAGGAATTGGAATGCAAGTGAACAGGAAAGAAAGGAAATAGGAAGGGAAAGGAGGGGGAGGGAAACAAGAGAGATGAGTTTAAAGGTCCTTCATTTGATTTTTAATAAAACAATAGAGTAATTAAATCTATAAATAAACAGGACTTCTGAAGACTCCAAAGGTTCTATGAATAAGAGAAACTCCAGCACTTTTAGTTTAACCTGTGTAAAATTTGGTGATAATATACAACTTTATTCTATTGTTTGAGTGCCACATTTGGGCAAGAAACATACTTTTAGTTCATCTTGGCTAGTGACTTCTGCTTGCATTCTAATTTATTGAGATTTGATTGTTAAGGTAGGTAAGGGGAACAACAGGCTGGGCTGGGGTGGCAGAGAGGCTTTCTTCTCCAATCTGTTTTGGAATGAATTGACTTATGCTCAAGAATCTGTACTCTCTGAAACATTTTTTTTCCTTTCTCCCATCCCTCCCTCTCTGTCCCTCCCTTCCTTCCTTCCTGTAGAAAGACTTTACTTGATGCAAACTATTTTTTATGTATCAAAATAAATGGAAGATTCTGTTACACCCAAGATAAGCAAAAAGTGTGACTATTCTAAAGTATTAGAAATGATAAAATTACATCTATTATAAAAGAGGGAATAAATATTTGAGGTTTTTTCAGTGAATTATCATTTAAGAATGAGTTTAAAATGAAGCTTGAGTGGTACTTTAATAATAATAAATGAGTAATTTCTCTTTTGGGTCAAATTCATACTATCTACATTTCTACATGAACAACTAATATGATAGCATCCATTTTTGCTTGTTTTGTAACGGCATTTTGAAAATCAGCAATTTTAAAGATAGTATATCCTATGTAATAATATTACATTTTAGATACCTCCATAAACACTATAGTTCAGCTTCTTAAGATAATTTCCCATTAATTACCATATTTTGCCATGTGTATAATTTATTATTCAGAATATTTATATATACAGTCTAATAAAATTATTTTACTATGAGTAAAACAGAGAAAAACAATGTCTACCTAACTTAGTGCTGAATTTAAAATTGACTTGAATTTAAAATCATATTCAATAAGCAAAAATAAGGTTACTCTCTTTTAAAAATCTAAGTTATAGGTGTATATCGTAGTTAATAAAATCAGATAGTTCTATAAGGTGAAAGAAAAGCAGCAGTCTACTGTCTCGCTATTTCCACCCAAGGTTCTCCTCCCCAAAAGCAAGTACTTTCAAATCTTCTAGCTCTTTTTTCTGATATTTGTCCTTCATGTATCTAAATATTATACTTAAGCTTTTAATTAAATCTTAAGTTGATATTTTCTACCAACTTTCAACTATGAAAGATGATTAGTTCCTTTATCCAAATACACCCTCAGGCTGACAAACATTTCTTCTCTTTTCATCCTCCCGCCATGTTTAGTTATATAATAATTTCTGTAAGCTCAATTTTTAGTGTTTAAATTATTACAACTTTATTCATACAGCATACCAGGATTATGCTTCCTTTCTTTTAGAATTTATTTGGTCAACCTGGAGTTAGAAATTGTTTTTGGTTGCTTAGTTTTTAATATGTTTTTCACAAATATACCTCCCAAATTTTGCTAGAAGTAGAAATTTTTGCACAATCTGTTCATTCCTTCTCCCCACACCACGCCCCCTTCCAATTTATTAGTTTATGTTTTTCTTAGTGACAGCCCTCCTGGAGGACCTCCATCTTCCTGTTCCAATCTGTACCAGTTGTGCTCAACTGTCAAACTGGGTTTTTAATTTCACTACCTTTTTGGGGATTCCCCTTTGCTCTCTTTTTTCCTGGACCCCACATCTTCCTCATTCTTGGTTTATCTCCATGTTATGGTGGAATACATCCTTCAGTAGCTTCCAGGAAGTCGGCCTCCAAGATGGTCCCCTTTGATCCCCGCCTCCTGGTGTTCACATCCTCCTGCAATCCTCTCTCAATAGCATATGACAGAAGTGATGGTGTCTCAGTACTGAGATTAAATTAGAAAAATTGCAGCTTCTATTTTGGGAAATTACCCTCTATCTTTTGAATTGCTCACTCTGTGAGAAGCAAACGGCCTTGTCTTCAGCAGCCCTGTGGAGAGGCCCATGTATTGAGGACCTGAGGTCTCCTACCAACAGGCAGCAAGGAACTGAGACCTGCCAACAATCATGTAAGTAATACTGAAAGCAGTTTCTCTAGCCCCAGTGGAGCCTTGAGATAACTGCATCCTTGGCTGACGGCTTGACTGGCAATCGCATGAAAGACTTTCAGCCAGACCCACAGTCAAACCACCCCTTGATTGCTGACCCAGAGAAATTGGGAGATAGCAAATGTTTGTTGTTTTGAACTGCTAAGTTTTAGGGAAATTTGTTGTACAGCAATAGATAACTAATACAAAGGGTGAATAGTAGATAAGTTTTTTGAGACCTTAAATGTCTGAAAATGTTTTTGTTTTATTTTCACATTTGTTTGGAAGTTTGGGTGCGTGTGTAATTCTAAGATAAAAATGATTTACCTTAGAATTTTGAAAGCATTGCAGTTGCAGTTGAATAATCATCAGCCATATTGATCCCTGATTTTTAAAATATGTTCTTTCTCTCTCCCACCCCAGAATCTCTTAGGACCATTTTCCCTGAAATTTTATCATGATATATCTTGGCATAGATCTTTTTTTCATTTTTTATGCTGGGGATATGTTAGTCTCTTTCAATTTAGAACGTTCTAGGAAGTTTTCTTTATTTCTTTGAAAATTTTCTTTTCTCTTTTTCTCTGTTCTTTCTGAAACTCTTATTTGTAGGCTGTTGAATTTTCTACATTGATCCTTTAATTTTCTTAATCTTTTCTCTCCTATTTTCCATCTTTTTTGTTTTTTTTTCTTCTGTGCTCTGGGAGATTTCCCCAACTTTATATTCCAAATCTTCTCCTGAACTTTTAAAGTTTACTATCCCTACCCCCCTACCCACCACCCCCCACAATATTTCAAAAAAGAACTTTAATAAGTGGATCAGAACAGGATAAACTTCCAGGGGGAATATTATTCATTGGCTTCAGGCAAGATGTTACAACTATCTAGTTCATCTATTCTACGAACGTTGCTCAAATTTGGAAATGTCCACCTTCTGGGAGCACAGCAAAGATTGGGCCTCTGCTTTTGAAAGGTGTATACTGACTTCAATGCTTCAATTAGATAATTTATGTAGAATTTTTTTATTAATACAAATCCAATTGAACCAAAGGCTGCCAGCATATGTGGATTTGTTTGAGTCCCAGATGAAGTTGCTTTTCTAAGTGTTTACAAGTAGGTAGGAGGTGATGAATTCAGTTAGGTCCTGTTAGATTTTAGGTGCCTGGGAACGTATGAGCCGCTGTTTTCCAATACACTTACTGTTTCCAGTGCTTTTCATTTTTCTTCATGTAGATCTGTTCGATTTGATATCATTTTCCTCAGCCTGAGTTTCCGTTTGATATCATTTTCCTCAGCCTGAAGAATTTTCTGTAATGTTTTTTATAATGTAGGTTTGCTGGTGGCAAATTCTCTCAGGTTTTGTTTTATCTGAAAATATCTTTATGCCATCATTATTTGTGAAGGATATTTTCACTAGAAATAAAATTCTAAGCTAAATTCTAGGGTTTTTTTTCTTTCAACAGTTTAAAGATGTCACTTCATTGTCTTCTGGCTTGCACTATAATCTTATGAGAAGTCAGTGATAATTCTTATCATTCTCCCTGTATATTTAATGTATTGTTTTCCTCTTGCTGTTTTTAAGATTTTATTTAAAAATGTTTGGTTTTCAACAATTTTACTATGGATTCATGTGGTTCTCTTTATGTTTATACTGCTCAGAGTGTATTGAACTTCTTGGATTTATGGGTTGATAGTTTTCATCAAATTTGGAAAAACTTCCCATATAACCTAGCAGTTAGTAAAAAAAAAATTCTTTTTAATTTGGAAAAACTCTGGCCATTATTTCTTTAAATATTTTTTTCTGCTTCAATCTTTCTCCCCTCTCTATTCTGGACTTCAATTACAACACTTTAGACAATTTGATTTTGTCGCACAGGTCACCAAAGATTTCATAATTGTATTCAACATTTTTTCTTTCTGTGCTTCAATTTGGATAATTCTTACTGCCTCTTCTTTGTTTTCAAGTTCACTGATTTTTTTTCTTCTGCGGTGTCTACTCTTCTGTTAAACCTATCCAATAAAATTTTCATTTTAGATATTGTATTTTTCAGTTCCAGAATTGGTTTTTGTGTAAAGTTTCAATTTTTCTATTGCTATTTCCTGTATTTGTTCACTTGGTAGGCCCATCTTTTCCTTTAAATCTATAAATATATGTATAAAAGCTTCTTTAAAATCCTTGTGTGCTAATTCCAAAGTTTTGCCATTTCTGAGTCTGTAAATTCTCTCTCTCTCTCTCTTTTTTTTTTCCTGCTTATTGATAGCATTTTCATGCTTCTTTGTATGTCTAGGAATTTTAAAATTTTCTGCTGGACACTGGCTAGTACATTTTTGTAAGTCCATGTTTTGTTTTCTTCCTTTTAAGAGGATTGAGTTTTGTTCTTGCAGGCAGTTAATTTACTTGCCAAATGGACTTGATATTTTTGTGGCTTGTTTTTAAATGTGGTTAAAGCAGGTCTAGCATAGCCTTTACTCTACAGCTTAAGCAACCCTACTTCTAAGGTACAGACTTTCTGGGGCCTCAATTGAATGCCTAGGCTAACTGAAGTGTCTCCACTCTGGCAGTTGGAACTCCAACATCTCTCGGTTCTGCAGCCTCCAGAATCTCAGTTCCTCACAGCTCTCCAGTAGCTGGTCTATGCAAGGCCTTACATTGTCTCATCTTTTATTAGTATTTAGCCAAAAGCTTAGCAGTCTCTAATGCAGATTTCTGGAGCTCATTCTTTACATAGCTCCCTCTTCTCTAGCACCCTACCCCACAAATTCCAACCTCAGAACTCTGATCTCTGCCTTCTCAGAGGCAGTGAGACCTCCATTCAACTTGGCCTCCCTGTCTCTGTGCCATAGTCTGGGATGTTCTTCGAAGGGAAAGTTCAGTCTATTGTGGGGCTCACTCACCTCAAGCATTTTACTTTTCTTAGTCATAACCATCCTATGCTCTAGTTGTCCAACATTTGAAAACAACTAATTCATATATTTTGCCCAGTTTTATAGTTTTGTTATTTTTGTTTTAATGCTAAGAGGGCTAGTCTGGGACCAGTTACTCTGTTATGGGCTGAAGAGGAAGAATTTGCTCTTATATTTTAATTTCTAAGAATTTAAAAAAAGTCTTGAATGTATTATTCTTCTTTCTGAATATTTTCTGCTATCACAAATTCTTCCTATTTCTTTTTTGTCATTACTGTCTTCATGTTAGAGACTTTTCCTCAAATATCTGGTGATCCTTGGCTATCAGCTCCTATTAAATAATAAGGCAGTGGAGGCTAATCTGAAGTTCTGCATGTGTATGGAGAACTAGTTAACAGGTGAACTTTACTGTAGGGTCATCTAGCAGGGCCTGATATCAGGATCTTTAGGTAATTTTCCTCGGGCTAGGGGAAATCCTCTATTCTCCTAGGGAATAGGGATCAGAGATCTCATTAGTCAGAAAGCTAAGTTTCACTTGATCATTCTGTTTCAGTATCTTATTCCTGAGTTCAAAGTCTCTGTGGGTCAATTTCTCCAGAGAACAGATCTTTAGTTGTCTTCCAGGGTTGGGAACCAATTGAAACTTGAGTTATGAGAGGGGTTTCTAGGGGAGGGGAAGGTGTCAAACTACACAATTTTTTTTTTAACTAATCTTCTATTTTAAAATCCATCTGTACCAACTTTGACTTGCAAGGGTAATTAATGCCTCAATTTTCTGAGCATTTCTGGGATTCTGCAGGCAGTTTCTGGATTCCCCTTATGCTGACTTAAGTTTTAGTATTCTCTGGTTTCAATCAATTACCACTCATCCATCTGCTTTTCAGCCTCCAAAATGTTGTTGGTATGATCTTTTTTTCAAATCCTCTTTCTCATTGTGGTTAAAGAAATCTGCTTACTGTCATTTTAGTAGGGTTTTAGGAGGGAGAGACACTAACTCCTGTATTTTCAATCTGCTGTGTTTAACTGGATGCCTGTGTTCAAGATTTTAAATCTAAAAATGTCACACAATTAGCACTAAATATTTTTGTGGCAGCCTCAACTCAATCCTTAATTTATCTGCATTATGGTAGGATCTTTTTATTTTCATTTTTCAAAACTTTACCACAGAGCAATGATTTTATAACTTTGTATTCATCAAATATAATATTGATTTTTAAAATCTGAGTTAATGTTTTAAAAATAAGGAAAAAATTCTTGATGCTAAAAAAGACAAAGAAGGTTCATAGATTCCTTGAACTTCATCCATAGAACCGAAGGTGCTAAGCATTAAGTGCTTTGCATATGCAAACACATTATTTGCTCTTATAGAGTGATTACTTTAATATATGAAACATTTTAATAGAGGAAATATGTGTTTCTGAACTCCTTGCTTTATCTGCTGTTAACCTTCAGATTTCTTTTACACAGTGTAGTCACTGGAAAGGTCACAGTTTTGATGATGATAAATAATAACAATTATCATAGAATTAGCACTGTACCTATATTGTTTTAGCAGTTTAAAAATACTTTTATGCAAATAATCTCATTGGTATGCAAGCATATAGAATTATGTTCAGTGTCTTTAAACATGTTACTAATTTCTGTCTAAGCTGCAAATTACCTTTGGACATACGAAAACTGGATAAATAAGAATGCATAAAATAATAAGGATTACTTAGTACCTCAGTCTGTTTGTGCTGCTATAACAAAATACCACAGACTGCGTAATTTATAAAGAACAGAAAATTTATTTCTCACAGTTCTGGAGGCTGGGAATTCCAAGATCAAGGCGTGGCAACTTTGCTTTTTTGGTGAGGGCTGCTCTCTGCTTCCAAGATGGTGCCTTGAAAACTGCATCCTCTGGAGGGAAGGAGCACTGTGTCCTCAACATGACAGAAAGCAGAGGGCAAAAGTGGTGAATTCCCTCTGTCAAGCCCTTTTATAATAGCATTAATTCATTCATGAGGTGCAGCCTTCATCTCCCAACACTGTTGCATTGAGGATTCATTTTCCAACAAATGAATTTTGGGGGACACAGTCAGACCATAGCACTTAGCAAATTTTAAGGAAAATGTTAAGATAATACTTATCTTTCAAGCCAATAAAATTACCCTTCTTTCTTCCCCTATTCACCTTCCTTCCTTCTACAATTGTTTACCAGTAAACAAATATTTTCGTTAGGACTGTATTAGGCACTGTAGGAGATTAAACACAAGAAGTTGAAAATGTAGTCCAATGTTGATACAAGATTGATAAAGTCTATTTTAGGATATAATGCTTGTGCCTGTGGTTTATCTTTATTTAACATATGTTGGTGTTTGAAATTAGCTGAATTCCTTTAAAAGATGGGTTGCTTTGCCATACTGGGTCATTTACTTAGAGGTAGCCTGGGAAAACCTCATAGAAATAATTGGGTTTGAGAAGTAATAGAGGGGGCAATCTGATCAGCATGCAGTTTGGAGTTTATGGTTTTAACTAGGTCTAGGTCATTCCTTCAGCTACCAGACTGCTTACTCTCCTGGAATCCCAGAAACATTTAAATTTTAACATCTGCTAGTGGTTTTGCAATTTCATGTTTATCCTTTGGAAAATAACTGAACTAATTTCCTTGAATCAAAAGATCAGCTCTAAAATATAGAATGTTAATGGCATAGAAATCACAGAAGATTGCCTGAAACAAACTTGGGGAAAGCAAACAGTGTGTAGCTCCTGCTCCATAGCCCAGAGCTCAGGAAAAGGATCATTCTACTGTACTCACCCAGGAAAGCAAAATTTAATGTGGGCTTTGTGGCCTACTGAAATGAGATGTATTTCGTTAAAGTACATACTTCTTCATTAGTGGATGTGGTTGGAAAAGGGAGGGGAGGGCATTGGTATTACTTTGCTGAGGTTTTGTCAAAGGGCAAGAAACTACTGGTGATTCAGGAAAAAGTGAGGTTGCACCAGAAATCAAGTACAGACCAGATTCTCTGAGTCTTAACAGTTGACCAAAATGTTATATTTTTGTAATATCTACATTTTAAAATTTTATCATCTATTTAAGAACTCCATATGGTAAAGATCTTATCTTAGGGATTTGTATTAGTTATCTATTTCTATATAATGCATGACCCTAAAATTTAGCAGCTTAAAACAGCAATCATTTATTACCTTACAGCTTCTGTGGGTTAGGAGTCTAGGTACAGCTTATCTGGGTGCCTCTGTCTCAAGGTTTTTCACAGGCTGTAAACTGGGTATCAGGCTGGGCTGCAGTCTCATCTGAAGCCTTGACTGGGGGATGGTCTGCTTCCAAGCTCACTCTCATGGTTATTGGCAGGCCTCAGTTTGTCACTGGTTGTTCACTGAAGATATCAGTTCATCACCATGTGGGCCTCACAGGGCAGCTTACAACATGGCAGCTATCTTCCTTAGAATGAGACAGAAAGAGAGAGAGAGACACACACACACACACACACACAAAATGGAAACCACAGTCTATTTGTAACCTAGTCCTGGAGGTGACCTTTTGTCACTGTTGGTATTCTATCTGTTAGCAGTGAGTAAGTCACTAGGTCCAGCCCACACTCAAGGGCACAGAATTATACAAGGACGTGAATACCAGGAAGTGGGGATCATTAGCGGCCATCTTAAAGACCACTGGCCATGACCATCTACATAACTTGTGGGATCCAATGCAAGAAATACAAATATTTTCAAGATGATGACAGCAGTGCATTAAACCAAGTCTTAGGCCCTTCTAAGTGTGGGTCCTGCTCATTGCACAGGTTGTGTGCTCATGGAGCTGGCCCTGCTGCCTACCGTAGGCCTTCTAATTTTCTGTCCCAGTCCCTCACTTAGTCAAGCAAAGCTGTAGAACCAGAAAATTTTGACAGACTTATGAGGAGGATATGAAAAAGCCTCTTTCAAAAGTGCTCCTCCAAACATAAAATGCCATGAATGCTGAAAAGATAAAGGTGAAAATGAAAAAACTAGGATTCTGCACATATTTTAGTCAGTGCTGTGAAATGTAAGGAAAGAAGAATATTAGTGTGAAGTTATATGAATCTTGAATTGCAACTTAGGAGAAAGAGGAGCAAAGAGTTGAGACAAGAACTAATGGTAAGGGTTGATACGATTTATCAGTCAGGGTTTGGCATGAAACGGCATATTCAAAGTGTGTAATTTGAGAAAAGTTTTAAAAAGGAACTATAGTCATCCCACAATATCCTGTGGGGATTGGTTCCAGGATCCCCATGGATACCAAAACCTTCATGCTCAAGTCCTTTATGTAAAACAGTTTTCATGGAGTATAATGCCATGAAAATGCATTCATGGCATTTTATGTTTGGAGGAGCACTTTTGAAAGAGGCTTTTTCATATCCTCCTCATAAGTCTGTCAAAATTTTCTGGTTCTACAGCTTTGCTTGACTAAGTGAGGGACTGGGATGGAAAATTAGAAGGCCTATGGCAGGCAGCATGGCCAGCTTCATGAGCACACAACCTGTGCAGTGAGCAGGACCCATACTTAGAAGGGCCTAAGACTGGAACCAATCCCCGTGTACAAGGTTATATGCATATAACCTTGCATATCCTCCAGTGTACTTTTTTTTATTTTTAAACTTTTTATTTTTAATTATTGTGGGTACATAAGAGTTGTATATCTCTTTAGCATACTTGTGATATTTTCATACAGGTATACAATGTGAATTAATCAAATCAGAATTGGGGTATTCATCACCAGAGCTATTTATCATTTCTTTGTGTTAGGAACATTCCAGTTCCACTCTTTTAGTTTTTTTAAGTATACCCTAACTTATTGTAGATTATAGTCACTTTGTTGTGCTATCAAATATTGTCCATTCTAACTATCTAACTGTATTTTTGCACCCATTAACCATCCTTTATCCCCCCCTCCCCACTACCCTTCCCAACCTCCGGTAACCATCCTTCTACTCTCTGTCTCCAAGAGAGCAATTGTTTTTAGTATGTAGCTCCCACATATGAGTGAGAACATGTGAGATTTGTCTTTCTGTGCTTAGGTTATTTCACTTAACATAATGTTCTCCAGTTCCATCCATGTTGCTGCAAATGGCAGGATTTCATTCATTTTTATGGCTATATAATATTCCATTATGTATATGTATAACAATTTCTTTCATCCATTGATGGACACTTATGTTGATTCCAAATCTAGGCTATTGTGAATAGTGCTGCAATAAATGAGAGTACAGACATCATTTCAGATATTATTATTTAGATATACCAAATTCCCTTCTTTTGGGTATATACCTAGCACTGGGATTGCTGGGTCATACGTAGTTCTATTTTTAGTTTTTTGAGGAATCTTCATACTGCTCTGCATAGTGGTTGCACTAATCTGCGTTCCCACCAACAGTGTACAAGGGTTTCCCTTTCTCCACATCCTCACCAGCATTCATTATTTCCTGTCATTTTGATAACAGCCATTTTAACCGGGGTGAAATGGTATCTCACTGTAGTTTTGATTTGCATTTCTCTGATGACTAATGATGTTGAGCCTTTTTTCATATACCTGTTGGCCATTTGTATGTCTTCCTTTGAGAAGTGTCTATTTAGATCCTTTGCCCATTTTTAAATTGGATTATTTGATTTTTTCCTATTGAGCTGTTGGAGCTCATATATATTCTAGTTATTAATCCCTTGTCAGATGGGTAGTTTGCAAATGTTTTCTCCCATTCTGTGGGTTGTCGCTTCCCTTTGTTGATTGTTTCCTTTGCTGTGCAGAAGCTTTTTAGCTTGATGTGATCACATTTGTCCAATTTTGGTTTGGTTGCCTGTCCTGTGGGGGTATTACTCAGGAAATCATTGCCCAGACCAATGTCCTGAAGCATTTCCTCAATGTTTTCTTTTAGTAGTTTCATAGTTTCAGGTCTTAGATTTAAGTTTTTAATCCATTTTGATTTGATTTTTGTACATGGTAAGAGACAAGGGTCTAATTTCAGTCTTCTGCATATAGATATCCAGTGTTCCTGGCACCATTTATTGAAGAGACTGTCCTTTCCCCACTGTATGTTCTGTGCAATTTTGTTGAAGATAAGTTCACTATAGATGTATGGATTTATTTCTGGTTCTCTATTCTGGTCCATTGGTTTATATGTTGTTTTTATGCCAGTACCATGCTATTTTGGTTACTAGAGCTCTGTAGTATAATTTGAAGTCAGGTGAGTTTTGTTCTTTTTGCTCAGGATGGCTTTGCTTATTTTGGGTCTTTTGTGGTTCCATATACATTTTAGCATTATTTTTTCTATTTCTGTGAAGAATGTCATTGGTATTTTGATGGGGATTGCATCAAATCTGTAGATTGCTTTGGGTAGTATGGACATTTTAATAATATTGATTCTTCCAATTCATGAGCATGGAATATCTTTCCATTTTTTTGTGTTCTCTTCAATTTCTTTCATCAATGTTTTATAGTTTTCATTATAGAGATCTTTCACTTCTTTGGTTAAGTTTATTCCTAGGTATTTTATTAATATTTTTATTTGTAGCTATTATAAATGGGATTACTTTCTTGGTTTCCTTTTCAGATTATTTACTGTTGGCATATAGAACTGCTACTGATTTTTGAATGTTAATTTTGCATCCTGCAAGTTTAGTGAATTTGTTTATCAGTTCTAATAGTTTTTTGTGTAGTCTTTAGGTTTCTCTAGATAAAAGATCATATCGTCTGCAAACAAGAATAATTTGATTTCTTTCTTTCCAATTTGGATACTCTTTATTATTTTCTCTTGTCTGATTCCTCTTGCTAGACCGTCCAGTACTATGTTAAAAAACAGTGGTGAAAGTGGGCATCCTTGTCTTGTTCCAGATCTTAGGGGAAGGGCTTTCAGTTTTTCCCCATTCAGTGTAATATGAGCTGTAGGCCTGTCATATATGGCTTTTACTGTGTTGAGGTAAGTTTCTTCTATACCCAATTTTTTGAGAATTTTTATCCAGAAGGATGTTGAATTTTATCGAATGCTTTTTCAGCATCACTTGAAATGATCATGTTTTTGTCCCCCATTCTGTTGATATGATGTATCACATTGATTAATTTGCATATGTTGGACCATCGTTGCATCCCTGGGATGAATCCCACCTGATTATGATGAATAATCTTTTTAATGTGTTTTTGCATTCGGTTTGTTGAGGATTTTTGCATTTCTGTTCAACAGAGATATTGGACCATTGATTTATTTTTTTGTTGTCTCTTTGTCTGGTTTTGGTATCAGGGTGATACAGGCCTCATAGAATGAGTTTGGGAGTATTCCCTCTTCCTTGATTTTTTTGAAGAGTTTAAGTAGGATTGGTGTTAGTTCTTCTTTAAATGCCTTGTAGAATTCAGCAGTGAAGCCATCAGGTCCTGGGCTTTTCCTTGATGGAATACTTTTTATTACTGCTTTTATCTCATTACTTCTTATTGGGTTATTCAGGTTTTGTATTTCTTCCTGGTTCAATCTTGGTAGGTTGTATATGTCTAGGAATTTTTCCATTTTTTCTAGGTTTTCGATTTATTGGCATATAGTTGCTCCTAGTAGTCTGTAATGATCCTTTGGATTTCTACAGTACCAGTTGTAATGTCTCCTTTTTCATCTCTGATTTTATTTCTTTGGATCTTCTCTCTTTTTTTCTTAGTCTGGCTAAAGGTGTGTCAATTTTTGTTTATCTTTTCAAAAAACCAACTTTTCATTTCATTGATCTTTTGTATTGCTTTTTTGGTTTCAATCTCATTTATTTCTGTTCTGATTTTTATTATTTCTTTTCTTCTACTAATGTTGCGTTTGGTTTGCTCTTGTTTTTCTAGTTCTTTGAGATGCATTGTTAGGTTGTTTATGTGAAGCTTTTCTACTTTTTTGACATAGGCACTTATTGCTATAAACTTTCCTCTTATTACTGCTTTTGCTGTATCCCATAGGTTTTGATTTGTTGTGATTTCATTTTCCTTTGTTTCAAGAAATTTTTAAATTTCCTTCTTAATCTCTTCATTGACTCATCGGTCATTCAGGAACATATTGTTTAATTTCCATGTGTTTCTATATTTTCCAATGTTCCTCTTGTTATTGATTTCTAGTTTTATTCCATTGAGCTCAGAGGAAATATTTGGTATGATTTCAATTTTTAAAAATTTTTTGAGACTTGTTTTGTGGCCTGACATATGCTCTGTCCTTGAGAATGATCCATGAGCTGAGGAGAAGAATGTGAATTCTGCAGCTGTCATATGAAATGTTCTGTAAATATCTATAATGTCCATTTTGTCTATAGTGCAGATGAAGTCCAATGTTTCTTTGTTGATTTTCTGTCTGGATAATCTGCCCAATGCTAAAAGTGGAGTGTGGAAGTCACCAACAATTATTGTATTGGGGTCCATCTCTTTCTTTAGCTCTGATAATATTTGCTTTATGTATCTGGGTGCTCCAGTGTTGGGTGCATATATATTTAGAATTGTTATATCCTCTTGCTGAATTGACCCCTTTATCATCATAGAATGACCTTTTTTGTCTCTTTTTACAGTTTTTGTCTTGAAATGTATTTTATTTGAAAGAAGTATAGCTACTCCTGCTCTTTTTTTGGTTTCCATTTGCATGGAGTATCTTTTTCCATCCCTTTATTTTCAGTCTATGTATGCTTTATATGTGAAGTGTGTTTCTTGCAGACAACATATGGTTGGCATTTGGTTTTTTTAAATCCATTTAGCCACTCTATGACTCTTGATTGAAGAGTTTGGTCCATTCACATTCAATGTTACTACTGATAGGTAAGGGCTTACTGCTGCCATGTTGTTATTTGATTTCTGGTTGTTTTGTGGTCCTCTCTTTCTTTCTTACTTCCTTCCTGTCTTCCTTTGTTAAAAGTGATTTTCTCTTTTAACAAAGGAAGATAGTGTGTTTTAATTTCTTGCTTTTTATTTTTTGTGTATCTCTTGTAGGTTTTTTTGATTTGAGGTTACCATGAGGCTTGCAAAAAACATTTTAACATCATTTATTTTAAACATATGAGAACTCTGCTTACAAACAAACAAATACACAAGCAAAGAAAAATCTAATAGAAATTCTACACTTTAACTCCATTCCCACCTGCTTTTTAACTTTTTATTGTTTCCATCTGTATCTTTTTATACTTTCTAGCTCTCAAAAAGTTGTTGTAGTTATTTGTGATAGGTTTGTCTTTTAGTCTTCCTACTCAAGATACAAGTAGTTTATGCACTGAGATTACAGCAATAGAGTATCCTGTATTTGTGTCCTTACTGTTACTAGTAAGTTGTATACCTTCAAATGTTTTCTTATTGTTCATTAAGATCCTTTTATTTCAAATTGAAGAACTCCTTTTAGCATTTCTTATAGGACAGGTCTGGTGTTGATGAAATCCTTCGGCTTTTGTTTGTCTGGGAAAGTCTTTATTTTTCCTTCATGTTTGAAGGATATTTTTGTAGGATATAATATTCTGGGGTTAAGGTTTTTTTCCTTCAGCACTTTGAATATATATGTGTCATACTGCTCTCTCCTGGCCTATAAGGTTTCCACAGAGAAGTCTGCTGCCAGATGTACCAGAGCTCCTTTATTTATGATTTTTTCTTGCTTCCCTGAGGACCTTTTATTTATCTGTTACCTTTGGGAGCTTGATTATTTAATGCCTTGAGTTAGTCTTGTTTGGGTTAAATCTGCTTGGTGTTCTATGACCTTCATGTATCTGAATATTGATATCTTTCTCTAGGTTTCAAAACTTTTCTGTTATTATTTCTTTGAATAAAATTTCTACCCCAATCTCTCTCTCTACCTCCTGTATAATGCCAATAACTCTTAGATTTGCCCGTTTGAGGCTATTTTATAGATCTTGTAGGTGTGCTGCATTCTTTTTTATTGTTTTTTCTTTTTTGTCTTCTGACTGTGTATTTTAAATAACCTGTCTTCAAGCTCACTAATTCTTTCTTCTGTTTGATCAATTCCACTGTTGAGAGATTCTGATGCATTTCTTAGTTTGTCAGTTGATAAGCTCTGGAATTCCTGCTTGATTTTTAAAGTTATTAAAAAATTATTTCAATCTGTTTGTTAAATTTCTCTGATAAGCTTCTGAATTCTTTCTCTGTGTTGTCTTAAAGTTCACTGAGCTTCAGGACAGCTATTTTGAATTCTTTTTCTGAAAGGGCACATATCTCCATCACTACAGAATTGATTACTGGTACCTTATTTAGTTCTTCTGGTGAGATCATGTTTTTCTGCATGTTCTTGATGCTTGTGATGTTCATCGATGTCTGAGCAGTGAAGAGTTAGGTATGTATTTTGATCTTCTCAGTCTGGGCTTGTTTGAACTTGTCCTTCTTGAGAAGGACAAGATATTCAGATATTCAAAGGGAATTAAGTGTTGTGATCTAAGTCTGTGGTCACTACAGCCATATCAGCACTGTGGGTGCCCCAAGATCAGTAATGCTGTGACTTTTATAGACTCCTCGTAGACTTGGTTAAGATACAAGAGAATTGCCTGGATTACCAGGCAAAGTCTCCCACTCTCTTCCCTTACTTTCTGTGCTGGGCTGCTGGAGTTGGGGGAGGAGTTACATGGGCACTCCCTTGTGACTACCAGCCCCAGATCACACCTGAAACCAGCCCAGTCTCACCCAAAGCCCATGGTAACTGTTACCTAGCTCCCTCTGATGTTTATTCAAAGCCCAAGGGCTCTTTAGTCAACAGGTGGTGAGTCCTGCCAGGACTGTGTCCTTCCCTTCAGGGCAACATGTTTCCTTCTGGCCCAGGGTGGGTCCAGAAATGCCTTCCAGGAACTAAGGCCTGGATTCAGGGGTTTCAGGAGTCTGTTTGGTACTTTATTTTACTGTAGCTGGTACCCAAGTTGCAAAACAAAGTCCTCTGAACTTTTTCCCTTTCCTGTCCTTTCCCTGAGCCACACTGTCTGTAGTTGTGGGTTGACACAGGCACTGCTTGGCCACTACCACTTGTGTCTCACTGGGTCATATGTACCCTAAATCTATTTGCTCCAAGTCAGCGCAGCCACAGGAATTGCCCAAGGACTGCAGCCTTTGTGGCCTGACTGCCTTACAAATCTAGTCCAGGCCCCAGACTGCTTTTTGTCAGTTGGTGGTGGGGCTAGCCAGAACTTGGGTTCCTGTACAGAGGATTCCCCTCAGGCCTGGCTGGTCTAAATGATCCCTCTGTGGACACTGGCAGAATTCTGCCCTGTGCTTTGTTCTCCTGTGCCAGCATGGTCCTGAGTTTCAATGCAAAATACCACCATCACTTCAGTCTCCCTCCCCTGGGCACAGAGGTTCTCTCTTCACTTGGCAGGCTGGCACAACACTGCTTGGGTGGGAGTGGGGGGATAGGGGCATGGGGGAGGGGTGGCATAGGAATGCAAGGTTGTCTTTTCTGTTTCTTCAGTGCCACTTTCCTTGGTATAATGTTAATACCAGGTAGTATGATTGCTCACTTGATTTTTTGGTTCTTCTGAAGGTACTTGCTTGTGTGGATAGTTTTTGAATTTGGTATTTGTGTGGATGGGCAATTACTGGAGGTTTCTATTTGGCCATCTTGCTCCCAGTCCCAGGAACCATTTATATTTAGTTTTTAGTAAACTGTTTATTCATACAATTTGCCTGTTTTTTCTATAGGGCTGTTGGGCTTTTTCTTAGTGATTTGTAAAAGATAGGTTTAGATACAGATATATTAGTCATTTTTCAGTGCTGTGAGTTGCAAATATTTTTCCCAATGTGTCTTTGTTTATGGTGGTTTTAATGTGCAGATATTTTAGATTTTTTTAAAGTGATTGAATTTATAAATCTTTTATTCTCTGGTTTTTGGGTTTGTGTCATATTTAGAAAGACTTTCTGAAGTAGTGATTCATCTTTGCATTCTTGGAATAGACCACATTTGATCATACTCTGTTGTTCCTTTAATATGCTACTGAGTTCTCTTTGCTAGTATTATGTTTAGGATATTTATAAATATGTTTGGCCTGTGGTTTTCTTTTTTTGTGTAATCTTTAAATTTTAGTATCAATGTATTTCATAAAAAATAATTTGTTAAATTTTCCTTCTTTTGTATGCTCTAGAACATTTAATAATATTAGAATTATGTAATCTTTAAATATTTTATATGTTTTAAATTTTATTTTGAATTCATCAGGGCTTTTTTGGGAGAGAGTTTTCTTTGACAGTTTTCTTTTTTTCTTCTATGATAATTGGTTTGTTTAGATTTTCTACTTTTTCTTGGGTTTGTTTTGGTAAATTTTATTGTCTTAGAAAATTATCCATTTTATCTAGGTTTTAAAATATATCTGATATGAACCAATTATTCTTAAGATTATTTTAATTTCTTAATACTTTTATAGTTATTTTCTTCTTATTATACTTTCTATATTTATGCTTTCTTCCATCTCCTTTTTTTTCTTGGTTAGATTGGCTGATGATCTATTTGTCAATGGTTATGATTTATTATTATCTTATCATCTCTTTCCAGAGCTCTCCTATCTTTGTTTTGTATTCTGGCTTAATAGTTGCAATTACTTCATTGTATTTTAAAATTATGATCAAAATGTTTGATCATAATTCTCATATGCTTTATGGCAATATTTTCTGTAGTGCTTCTTATTTGCCCCATTTTTACTGTTCATTTCCTCACCATTTCTCTTGAAGATATAATGTCACATGAATGAATTCTGTGCTGGTTCCTGTTTGAGTTTTATCTGTGAAGAAAGTGGGTTTTTCCAGGTTCAGGTTTTTCTGGAGGCCTATGTGGGAAAGGCATCAGGGCCATATTCCAGATTTGAAAACATTTTCCTTGGAAGCCAAATCTTTCTTTCCCTCTCCTCCCACCTTCTTTCTCTCTCCCTTCCTTCCTTTAGTCTTTACCTCTTGTCAGTCCCACTAGCACAAGGGCAGATTGCTTCCTAAAAATCTGTGTTATTTATGATTTAGGTCTCCCATCTCTGCTTTTTTAGAACAAAAGGGGTGTTCTTGTTACCAGTCTATGCATACTGTGTCTCCTGTTTTTCACAAGTTATTTTAGTTTTATACCTCAGTGTGTGTCTGTGGTAGTTAATTTTTTTTTTGAGACAAGTTTTCTCTCTGTTGCCCAGGCTAGAGTACAGTGGTGAGATCACAGCTCACTGCAACCTTGAACTCCTGGACTCAAGTGATTCTCCCACCACAGCCTCCTGGGTAGCTAGGACTACAGGGGCATGCCACCATACCTGGCTAATTAAAAAATATATGTATTTTTTAGAGACTGGGTCTCACTATATTGCCCAGGCTGATCTTGAACTCCTGACCTCAAGTAATTCTCCTGCTTTTACCTCCCAAAGTCCTGGGATTATAGGCATGAATCACTGCATCCAGACTGTGATATTTAATTTTGTCACTTGACTGGGCCATGAGGTGCCCAGATATTTGGTCAAACATTATTTTAGGTGTTTCTGTGAAGGTGTTTTTTGATGAGATTAACATTTAAATAGGTAGATTGGATAAAGCAGATTTCCTCCCCAGTGTGGGTGGGCCTCATGCAATTAGTTGAAAATCTTAATAAAACAAAAAGGCTGACAGTTCCCAAATAAGACAGAATTCTTCCTGTCTGATTGCCTTTGGACTTGAACTGAAACATTAACTCTTTCTAGGTTTTGAGCCTGCCAGACTTTGGATGGGAAGTACATCATCAATTCTCCTGGTTTTCAGGCCTTTGGACTCAGACTGGAATTAACCTATCTGCTGTCTTGGGTCTCAAGCTTGCTAACTCATCCTGAGATCTTGGGACTTGCCTGCCTCCATAATTGCATGAACCAATTGCTTATAATAAATCTGTGTGTATGTGTTTGTGTGTGTGTGTGTGTATAACAGAATCAATTTAAACAGAATCAATAGGAGATTATAATACATTAAAATATATACCATATACATTTAAAATATATTAATATATGTACATTATGTATATATTTATATATGAGTGTGTATGAGTATATATATATTTCCTATTGGTTCTGTTTCTCTGAAGAACCCTGAATAATACAGTGTCCTTTACCTATGAGAAATGTACATTGTTGATTCTTTCTGAGATTGCAGCAACAGACATTCATTTTCTGTTTCCTCTTGACTTTATTTTCTCTCCTCTGGTTTTGGTTTCTCTTCCAACTATATTGTGGCTTAGATATCAGCTGTCTCTAGTCTCATCAAAAATGAATTATGCATTTCTTTTCTTATTATCTTGGTGGTTTTTAAGTGGTGGTTTTCTGGGAGGAGAAGAAGGAATTACCTATTTTATTCTTTGTTCTTTAAACCAGAAGTTTAGATCGTGTTAAACCGAAGGTGTTATTATTCTGATTATCCCCTTCTTAGGTTTGTTGACTAGTGCTCCACAATAAAGGGAGAAAAATTTGGAACTCTTGGGGCAATTTGGAAAGGAAGAAATGAGAAATAGGATGGAGATGAAAGGAGATGGCTTGAGGGCAAAGGAGCAAAACAATTGCTGAAAAATTACCAGTGCAATCTTTAGAGGAATTTCAAGCACAGCAATGTCCAGCCTGCTATTTGAGTTTGTGTTTATGCTATATAAATCCTTCCTGAGACACCTCCCCTCTCTCAATCCTCAGTAAATTTTGCTGGAGTCATGAAAAATTTGGTGAGCAAATTTCTTTTCTCTCTCTCTCTCTCTCTCTGTATGTGTTTTGAATTTAGGAAAAGGATGAGTTTCATGCTTAGGTCTTCTTGCTGCAAAACAGGAATAGATTGTGCAGAAACAAACATCAAAGCAGAGGTGACAATGAACAAAGCTCCTCCTAGCAGATATACAAAAAGATTGAGGAAGGTTAGGAACTTTCATAGAATGTGTAATAGCAGTTCTAGCTGATCATATCTAGATGTAAAGGGTTTCAGGGACTTAAATAGACATACTGACAATGCTTTTTATTCTAAATTGAGAATACGTATTTCTTTTACCATTCATGTATACCTTAGGGTAGATGCTTTTTGAGAGTACAATCATAACAAAACATGGCATTACATTGGAGGAACTCATAGAAGCAACACAAGTTTATGATAGAACAATAGTTTATGTTCACCTCCTTTCTACTCCAGTTTAGTCAGCAAACCACTCACAGAAATGTGACCCTACATGTTTTCCCTATTTGTGCACGATGTAGAGGAATATCTGTATGTATGTAAAGGCACTATACTTGGCCCCATGTGTCTCAAAAAGCTTTTATAGAGCCTGAGAACATTTTAAAAACACGTTGTTTGGGTGGCTGAACAGGGCTCAGGTTATATGGACAACCTCTCTCTTTCCCCTACTATCTTCCCATCTTTCAATCATCAGAGGTGATATTTTTGGAGAGTGTTTAATAATGAAGAAGATGTTTTTAAATTATCAGGGGAAAAAGCAAGATAAAAACCTGCAAATTTATTATGATCTGTGTAAAAATCATATTTGAGTGGAAAAATAGACAAAGGATATATCTTTTGGTGGTGAGGTGCTAGGTGATTTCTTTTTAAAAGTTTCTGTGTATTCTAGATTTGAACAATTACTTCTAAATTTTGATTTATATTTTTTTCTTAAATACAATGACTATGGTGTGACATGCATTAACTGTGTAGAGCTGGCTTGCTTTCCTTTCTTGATCTCTACTCTGCACTAGATGAGTGTTTTTTTCTCTGTCATAGTTTCCCCTTGATATATTTGTGCTTGTGAGACATAAATTCATGTAATATGCCTATATGTTAATTTAATTAACCAGGAAAAAATCTTCTAGTTAAATATTTATAGAATTTAAAATTTGAATGTATCTTTTTGTCTGTAGGTTTACATAAATCTATTTTCCTCTTAATCAAAGAATCAAGATTTATAGCCCTTTACATCCTACAAAAAAACCAGCTACTCCATTGGTGAAAAACAGCATCTAACTTACAGTGTAAAATTACATTATATAACACTGGTACCCAAATATTTAAAGGAATGAAATTTTAATTATTTAGGATAAATATTAGGTGGGAAGTTAATGTTTGAGCATATCCAGTGACTAAGCCATGCTTACTTTAGTGGAAAATAACAAACTCACTAAGGCAAGATTTAGCAAGGAGGAGAAATGTATTATAAGGACACAGGGGTATCTCCCAAAACTCAAGGGCAAGGATATAATCCAAGACATTCTCTGATCTTGAACCAAGTATTAGAAAACCATTAGGATTCCAAACAGCTTATTCTTCAGAAGAAGATACCATGTCTCTCCAGAAATGCACGAATTCTCTTTTATCTCTGCTTCTCTCTTTATTTCTGTTATGTTTTTCTCTGTAGGCAGGCCTTTTCTATTTCTCTGTGCACATGACCACATTATAGCACAACAATTTACATCCTTGGCTCAAGTGATCATCTCAGACTGATAAATGTATCAGAATTTTAAATCCAAGTTCCTAGAAGGAAAAATTTGGTGGGCCAATCGTAAGACAGGTGTCCAACCCTGGGTCAATCATATATGGTCAGTGTGTAGGGTCACAGATTACTAATATAGTTGCTAAAAGTCTGTATCTGGGGTAGAAAGCACTCAGAGAGAATGAGTCTCTCCTTTTTGTGTGCCTTTCCTGTACCCACCAAACATGTCTGTTATAGCACTTGTTAAAGCTTTGTTTTATTTGGTTCTTTCTTTGTTTCCTCTTCTTCACTTCTGCACGTGGAGGACAAGGACAGCTTGCTTAGTGCTGCTATCACCTAGCAGACATGAAATTAGGCAGTAACAAGAGTTAACGATTATTTAGCACTTACTGTGTGTCAGGCATTAAAAATTTCTTTTTCTTTTACTAACAGTTCTCACAGCAACTCTATGTAGGAAGAAATACTAATGTTCTTTCTTTAAAAATAATTAGATGAAAAATGGTATTGATGTTGAATCTTACACGGCAACACATGTACTATGGTTTGAATATTTGTCCCCTCTAAAAATCATGTTGAAATTAATCCCCAAGAGGACAGTATTGAGAGGTGGGGACTTTAAGAAATGATTAGATCATGAGGGATTCATGGATTAAAGTGTTAATGGATTAATGGGTTATCACGGAAGTGAGACTGGTGGCTTTATACGAAGAGGAAGAGAGACCTGAGCTAGCACACTCAGCCCCCTTGTCATGTGATGTCCTACACCACCTCGGGACTCTGCAGAGGGTCCCCACCAGCAAGAAGACCCTCATCAGATGTGCCTCCTTGGCCTTGGACTTCCCAGCCTCCATAACTGTGAGAAATAAATTCCTCTTGTTTATAAATTACCCGATTTCGGGTATTCTGTTATAAGCAACAGAAAATGGACTAATATCATTGACTGAAAGGCTGTAAATTTTTTGGTCTATCAAATACCCCATAACAATACCATCTGCAGTATTTTTTGGTGAAAGAGCTTATACCTTTTTTTTACCACTTGGTGTCAGAATTCCACTATTTGAATATATTAGTGCATTTGGGAAATCTTGTGAGATTTATTTGTGAGTTTTAAGCTTTTTACTCTCAGTTTAAAGAATTTCTTAGTACATAACTGTGTTCTTTGTGGAGTCACTAAGGAGGGAAAATGTTCCTTTTGTCTTCTCCTGATATTTTTAGGTTAAACTGCATTTGCTGCCAGATTGGAAGGGAAAGTTAATGCCATGAGAAGTGCACATAGAATTTATGATAGAATTCCTGGAGGCTCAAACATTTTCTGATCTTTGCAGGAGACAGGAATAAGTCAGTCTCTCAGATTAATCCTCTGTGTAGGAATTAATTGAATACTTCTCCCTCCAAATGGAATCCAAGAGGATTTACTTCTCAAGGTTTATGACAGTCTAGAACCAGGATAAATACTAGATGAATGGATCAAATATTTCAAATATGAAAATGGTGCTAAATGAATTTTAGAATAAGTAATTCATTAATTTATTCAACAAAGATGTATTGATCTGCTATAATGTGCTAGGCTCTGTTTTGGGAAGATTCCCCTGGTATCAGCCTACTTCTCTTACTAGCCCAGCCAGGGCTTCAATCTATCCCAGCATCCCTCCACATCCTGAATTTGACAAGCACAGGGAGATAATTATCTGCCATGGAAAGAGAGATTCAGCCCAGATATATTGCAGGGAAAAGAACCATCTGGGTGCCTCGAAAACTCAAGGTGTTCTCTTCTTAAAAGATAGTAGTAAAATATACATAACATAAGATTTTACCATTTTAATCATCAAGGTATGATGATTTGCCTATTAGTATGAAGGTTTTGCTATGAAATTTTAATGAAAGTGAGGTTAGAAGAATATGATTATTTAGATGTATTAAACCTTATGTATCTAGAAACAAATATGAAGAATTAGGGAGTAAGTAAGGGAAAGAGATTCTAAAAAGAAGACTTCCATGATTACTTGGAAACTGGAGGTATCCAGCCTTTGTTATTTTTTTTTAAGTGTAATTTCTTGACTAGGAAATATGATCTCAAGTTTCAAAATTAAAAAACACAGAAGGTTACTGAAAAGCTTCTCCTCATCACTGATCCCTGGTCACCTTTTTACTCTTGCCAGAGGCCACCAACAGTGTTAGTAGTTTTAAAATCCTTCCAGAGATATTTTATTCATATGTATACCAAAATGTATATGTTCTCTATCCTTACACCCTTTTTTATGTTTATGGGACCATCTCTGCTCCTTACTATTTTTTTAACTTAATAATAGTGGAGATCTTTCCACATCCTTACATAAAAATGTTTCTTATTCTTTTTTATGTCTTAATAGTGTTTCATTGTATTGTCAGGTAAACTTGTGAAAGATTTTGAAATGGGCAAAAAACAAAAAAAAGAAAAAAAGAAAAAAAAATTACTGAGTGTCTTTTCAGTGGAATACTAAGCATTCTTCTTTCCTTTTTCTTTTTTCTGAGACAGAGTTTGCTCTGTTGCCCAGGTTAGAGTGCAGTGGTGTGATCATAGCTCACTACAACCTCCAACTCCTGGGCTCAAGCTATCCTCCCATCTCAGTGGCCTCCCCAAATGCTAGGGTTACAGGTGTGAGCCACCACACCAAGCCTGAATACTAAGGATTCTAGGTGAACACTTCCAGATTACCTGATACTTGAGGGGTCTGTATCTTTCATTGTCTTAACAGAGCTATTTTAAACACTAAGTTGGAGAAAACTGAAAGCAATAAAAATGAATTTTGTCTGATGGGGAGGCCTAAGAGGCCAATTTTGTATCTATTAACAAATTAATTTCAGCATTCCTAATGGCCTATATATATATACACATACACACACATATATATATATACACACACACATATATATATGTGTGTGTGTGTGTGTGTATATATATATGTCTGTTCTTTAAATTCTCCTTTGAACCATTTGTAACATCTTACTGGTTCCTTCATTAATCAATGAGTTAAATCTTTGGTATGTGTCAATTTTATATTTGTATGATAGTCATAACTCTACCTTTAAAAAATTATCTTTAACAATTTTGATGGTCATCCACTGAGATGCCCAATGACAAAGCCAGGTAAATTGCATTGCTGGAAAATTGCACATGAGTTACTTAAATCTAGGCAAATTTTTTTTCTTGGATCCCAAAATAATCCTAAGTGTCAGTAAAACTTTAATTTGGCTGACTCTCTATTTCTTTAGTTTTTTTCTTTTCTGCTGATTTTGTACTTTGTTTTGTTTCTGTTTTGCACATGACGAATAAGTATTTCCTATTGGTGGGCAGCAATGATTAAAGATTATGATATGGTGTATTTGGTGATCTCTGTAAATGGATGGTAGAGATTTATTTTCTGTTGGGTGAAAGATGACAGAAAATTTGGTTTTCTGGTCTCTTTTTGTTTGTTTATTTTGAGCTCAAATCAATTAAGAATTTTATGCTCACTGGGAAGGAGAACAGCTCTTTGATATCTGCACTGTTGAGTTTTTGTTTTTCTATGTTTACTCTTGACCTATGGCTGAAGTTGTAGAACTGAAGCTAAACATTTTCTATATGTCTATGCCCATGTGTCTTTGTGTCTGTCTATAATTCAGAAAGGCTCTTTCCTCTCATTTTGTATGAAATGTTTTATCTCTAGAAAATATTAACAAATTAGATTATAATCTCTTAAATTAAAGGTGCTCTGTTCTGATTAGTTTATAGAGTTAAATAAGTTCTTATATAAACCAAATGTCCCTAAAATTCCCATAAAATAAGGACATTTAACTTCTAACATTTTAAGTGTGCTAAACTTAAAAAAAATTCCTCTTACAGAAACTGCTAATTTAGGAATATTTTAAGAATTCCAGTTCACATAATTAAGAAAACTCTGGCAAATGAGATTAGTATAATAATTGTGACTTGAAAATCAAGGTTAGGCACAGTGGCTCACATCTGTAATGCTAGTGCTTTGGGA
This sequence comes from Daubentonia madagascariensis, assembly GCA_023783475.1. Taxonomy (NCBI): domain Eukaryota; kingdom Metazoa; phylum Chordata; class Mammalia; order Primates; family Daubentoniidae; genus Daubentonia; species Daubentonia madagascariensis. The sequence continues at coordinate 24,559,709 of JAKFHU010002080.1, read as the reverse complement.
GGCCTAGGTGAGAGGATTGCTTGAGGCCAAGAGTTTGGGGCCAGCCTGGGTAACATAGCAACACCCTGTCCCTACAAAAAATAAAAAAATTAGTAGAGCATGCTGGTACACACCTGTACTCCTAACTACTCAGGAGGCTGAGGCAGGAGGATCGCTTGAGCCCAGTAGTTGGAGGCTGTAGTGAGCTATGATGGCACCATCACACTCTAGCCTGGGCAACAGAACAAGACTCTGTCTCTATATAAAAGGAAAGAAAAGAAAATAACAACTATGTCTTTTCTTAAGTTCTCAGTGTTAATAAATAAAAGACAAGTATATATTTTATTTTACTTGGACTTGTTTTCTCTAAACTTATAGAAGACTTACATAGGTTTTCCAGTCAAATAAGCTAACAACTCCTTCATAATGTTTAAGATTATAAAAAATATAAACTTGTGTGCAATAAAATTGATAATTATTTTGACAAACTTTTATATAAATAATAATAAAGTTTTTATAGTGTGCCAGTTTAAACATAATTTCTGAGATCTTTGGGTAGCTTAAAATCTTGAACTAATATTAAGTTAAGATGACCGGGTGTGGTGGCTCACGCCTGTGATCCCAGTACTTTAGGAAGCTGAGGCGGGAGGATAACTTGAGGCCAGGAGTTTGAGGCCAGCCTGAGCAACATAGTGAGACCCTGTCTCTACAAAAAATAAAAAAAAAAATTAACCAGGCATGGTGGCTTGTAGTTCTAGCTACTCAGGAGGCTGAGGCAGGAAGATTGCTTGAGCCCAGGAGTTGGAGGTTTCAGTGAGCTATGATCATGCCACTCACTGCACTTCAGCCTGGGTGACAGAGTGAGACCCTGTCTCAAAAAAAAGAAAAAAAGCTAATTTGTGAGTAATAATTGGATACCTAAGTAATTTCTAAGATATGATTATGAGATTTTGATTACTAAACATTGTATTAAGTTTCTATGCTTTTGCTTATTTTTTTATATGCCATAGAGAGGCTGTATCTTTAGGTCATTTAATGAATTTGTTCATGTTTGCCACTCTATGATGTAAAAAGGATGTGTATGGCTGTAGAAAGCTGTGTTATGTGTGTTCATGAGCTTTGCTAGTCTGCTAAAATTCTCCTTCATATTAAACAGTTTTCAATTGACCTATGACCATAATTTTCCAATTTTCTATGTGAAATAGAAGTTAACTATTTTAATTAAAATTAATAACTAACATGGGAAGTTCAGATTATACTATGAACATTGGTAACAGAGAAAAACATTATTTATGTGTTTTGTTTTTTAAAAAAAAAGAGAGAGTAGTTTTTTCCTAATGTAGATATTCACAAACACTTTGGTCCCAGGATCCCTACATTCTTAAACTTTTAAGGACAACTAAAGAGCTTCTGTTTAAGTAGGTTGTATTTATTAGCATTTACCATATTAGAAATGAAAACTGAGAAATCTTTAAAGTATTTGATTCTTTTGAAAAATAGCAATGATGAACTGATTGCATGCTAACCTAAATAACATATTTAATGAAAACAAATTATGTTTTAAAAAATTAGTGAGAAGAATTGCATTGTTTTAAATTTCTGTAAATCTGTTTGATATCTGTTGAATTATCATATCTCCTGCATCTAGTCTGTGATATCATACATCATGTAGCTTCTGGGAAACTTCATTGTACACTTGTGAGAAGATAAGAGTGAAAAAGGCAATCCTGAGGTGTCAATTTATTCTAGGATATGAAATTTGAAAGTGAGTTTTATTTGAGAATTTTAGGGACTTCAAGAACGGAGGAATTCACCCTAATTTATGATATTGCAGGTCTAATATGGTGACAAGAATTTCCTGGGCTTTGTTTCATATCTTCAGGATAGCATATAAGAGAGGCTTTTAGAAGTCCAGTTCAAGATTCCTTATGACAACTTCTAGACAGAAGTTAATATGGTGACCTTGGTACTTATTTAATACTGTATGACTCTAGATTTGCAAAGCAATCTCAAAAAGGTGAATTAGTTAATTATACGGTTGATTAATGCTTGATGCATCTATGTAAATAATCAGGCCAAACCTAATAAGACTAGCCCTTTTTTCGTGTGTACAGAAATAACTTTTCAGATTATTATGATCACGGGGAGGTAAGGATATTGTCAAGAAAAATTGTGAAAGTCTTTGAAATGGTCAAAAAAAGATAATTGGGTTTATTTTCAATGTAGCATAATTTTCCAAGTTATCTTTCTCTACAGGGTTTTGCACCTTTCATTTTCTTTAACTGAACTGTTTTACAACTCTGAAATTGTAGAAAACATAGTAATTCAAATGAATTTTGTCTGGTGGAACCCTATTTTGCATCTAGTAGTAAATTCATTCGGCATTCTTGATTGCTTATATATGTGTTTGCTCTTTGGCTTCTCCTTTGAACTGATTATAACATCTCAATCATTCCCCTATCAATTAATAAATTAAAATATTTGACATATATTTATTGTATATTTGTACAAGAGTCATAATTTTACCTTTGTTCCAATGTGATAGGACAATGAATCAGAAAATATATATTTTTTTGTATCAGGTAATTTTTTTGTTTGTTTGGGAAAACTCATTTGGGAGTCACATGCTTTGTACTAGTTCACCTCAAGTAATGACTTTAATGGGAATTATCTGACCAAGCTGGAAGAGAGAAGTGTCATCTGTGCCTGTGACAATACACACCAAGACCTGGGCATAAGGCAACTTTTGGGACATAAGATAAAACCATGCTGCTACTAACTTGGAATGTGGTGCAGTTTGGGTGCCTGCTTAGGTTGGCAGATGGAATATTCTCATCGGGAGCTTCTTTGGGACCTGGAGTTGATCCTAGTGTCTGGCCAGCACGGATATGTCATTCTAGGCAACCTTAAATACTGACATGCATTTGATGGATTAGGCTATAATCCAGGAAATGTGAGTAAGATGCAAGAAAATGTGTGGTAAGAGATTGTTTACATGTTTCTGGTTAAAGAGGGAGATTAGCACTTTCTAAGGGGAAGTGTTTCCTTACAGAGGGGTTTTAATCAAACATAAGGAGTATAGAACTTTTTTGCCGGGGCAGGTAAGGGATACTTGAATGGATTAAAGTTGGCAACTAGTTAAGAAAACATTGAAAATTCCTGTGGTATTTGTGTTTATGGCCATTCTTTGGATTACATACAACATCTAGGTCTAAAGGTTGGGAAGGGAAGGAAATATAATGTATTCTTTTGAGCCTTTTGGTTGGGGATGTTAATCAAAAAGTGGTAAAATCAAGGTAAATGGAGCAAAGCCTCTGCTCCCAAAGGTGATTCTTCCAGACAAGATAAAGACAGGAACTTTGGGAACCAGCACAAGGTGCACAGGTAGTCAAAAGGAGAGAGGATCTGAAGAGATTGATGTTGTTTATGGAAATGATCTTCACAAGAATAAATAATTGGTAAACTTGAATTTGTATTACTTTTTTTTAAAAAGGAAGAAAAGAAAAAAAAGGAGCTGAATCAATATCCAAATTTTGATCCCTTTGACACTTTAGCTAGAGAGTGTATAGGACTCCCTTGGGAATCTCTCCAGGACAGATGGGAAGTTTTGGTCTGTCCCTATGTAGGTAGGAGAAGGTTCGGGACTGGAGGCTTCTTACAGACATTTGTGGTTTTGTGCTATTCAGGCCTGCTCATCATGTTGGTGATGGTGTCCTAATTTTTCTCAGAGAAAGTATCCTTTATCTTACTTCCAGTTCATGTAGCTCATTAGTTTGGATTCCCTTTAAGCAGAGCCTGAGATGAGGAGTTGGGTGCAGGTGATTTATTTAGGAGATGATAGATATCAAGAAGCAGGAGTGATGGAGTAGGGAGAGTATGGAACATAAGGAACATGGAAAAGCCAATAGAGTGAGTTATCAAGCTGATCATCACCGTGGGCAACGGGGGCTCGATCCTGTCAAAGATCCTATGAGAACCCATTAGAATGTTCCTAGGACACCACCCCTCTGAAGATTGGGAGGCTGGGGTGCTATCCCCATCTCCATTTGGTTGAATGTTGCCACTTAGGGACATTAATTCCCCTGTGCTTCTGGCCTGTGACTATGTGGGGGTTGAGGGAACCCCGCTGCTTTAAGCAGAAAAGTGGAGAAATATAGGGCAGGTGCTTGGGTGGGATGGGTTCAGCATGCACAGAACATTCTATCATGGCTGCAGCTGAAGTCAGAGGTGGCAGAAGGGGATGTGACCCAGGGTACCAAAGAGTCTAGTACAGTAGCTTGAGTGGTATTGATTCTACTCTGTGTTTCAGGAGTGGGAATATGATTTAACTGGCATATCAGAATAATGCATTCCCTTGCTGATTGGTTTAGGAATGGACATGTTACCCCATTTGGACTGATTAGAGTCAGGCCTAAGACTTTCGTTTGCCTACAGTAGAAGAGAAACTTTCTTATTTACTGGACAAGAAGCAATAAAGACATAAGCCTAGAGATGCTGCCTGCCATCTTGGTACCATGTAGATATCCATGAGGAAAGCCAGCACAGAAGAAAGAAGAGTTGAGAGATGAAGGGAGAACAAGTCACATTGATGTTATTTGAGTGTTGAATCCAGCAAAGCCTTAAGCCTCATTTACACGAGCCAAGAATTTCCTCCTTCTCCATACATATCCTCCCCCACCTCCAAGCCAGTTTTCTATTGCTTACAGCAGAAAGAAACATGACACACACGGAGTCTCTTTCCAATTGGATAGTGCTTTGGAGAATGAATGAGAAGCCAAGACTGTCTCTCTTAATAGAAAGGAGCCATGTTGCAGATGGGCAATTATGGGACCTGAACTCCTTTGCCAATCAATGAGAGAGCCAAGAATCTGCTGAGTTGTAAAATCTATTCTTGTCCACTTTCAAACTTCACCACTTTTCCCTGCAGTTGTAGCATCAGATCACTTGATTGTCACTCGGGTTTTCAATTTCTGTTAACTTTTTTGGGAGCTTGGCTATGCATTTGAAAAATAATTTTGTAACATTTGCCTAGTGTTTCTATGTACTTATAGCAGAAGGGTTTTCTGTTTATCAATTTTGTTGGGACCACTCTTTATTAATTCATTTATTGATTCACTCTGTAGCAGATGCCATTGATGGCTTCCCCATATCCTCTTGGCTCAATAAATTCACCTACATCAGCAGACGTTTTTTGGCATCTTATGTCTGTCATTGTTTTTCTGCCTGAGAGCTTTCTCTGCCGTGTAGGCACTTAGCCACTGAAGACAGGGGCAACTCTATTTTCCTTGTACTCTGGTGGGATGATTTTTGAAGTTTATTTCATCTTATATTAATATCGTCACTTTAGCCTTCTTATGCTTATCATTTGCATGGTATATCTTTGCCTTCCATTTCCTTTTAACCTGTGCCTTTATATTGAAAATACATCTCTTGAGATAGCACATCATTAGGTCTTACTTTTTTGTTCATTCTACAATTTCTGTCTTTAATTGGAGTATTTAGTTCATTAACATTAATGTGGTTATTAATATGGTTGGATTTAGAGTTATCATTTTATTGTGTTTTCTGTTTGTTTCTGCTTTCTTTTATTCCTCTATTCTTCCTTGTTCACATTCTTTTTTATCATTTGAATATTTTTTAAAATTCCATTTTATTTATCTCCTGACTTTTTCTTTTTAATCATAGCTCACTGTAGCTTTGAACTCCTGGGCTCAAGTGATCCTCCTGCCTCAGCCTCCCAAGTAACTAGAAGTACAGGCACTCAACACCACATCTGGCTAATTAAAAGAAATATTTTTTAGAGATGGGGTCTTGCTGTGTTGCCCAGGCTGGTCTTGAACTCCTAGCCTCAAGTGATTCTCCCACCTTGGTCTCCCAAAGTGCTGGGATTACAGGCATGAGCCACTGTACTGGCCCTCTACTGACTTTTTAGCTAGATCTTTGTGTGTGTGTGTGTGTGTGTGTGTGTTTGGCTTCATGTAAAAATGTAGAAATTGTGCAACCTTATATATCAATTAACCACTTCCTTTCTACCCTTTGTGCTATACAGTAGTTCCCCATTATCCACTGTTTCTCTTTCTATGATTTCAGTTATCCACAGTCAATTGCAGCCCAAAAATATTAAGTGGAAAATTCCAGAAATAATTCATAAGTTTTAAATTGCATGCTGTTGTGAGTAGTGTGATGAAATCTTGTTTTATCCTGCTCTGTCCCACCCCAGACATGAATCATCCCTTTGTCTAATGTGTCCACACTGTATATGTTACTCAGCTATTGACTTAGTAGCCATCTTGATTATCAGATTGACTGTTGTGGTATCACAGTGCTTGTTTCAGATAACTCTTATTTTACTTAATAATGGCCCAAAAGTGCAGAAGAAGTGTTGCTGGCAATTTGGATATGACAAAGAGAAGCTGTAAATTGCTTCCTTTAAGTGAAAAGGTGAAAGTTCTCAACTTAAAAAGGAAAGAAAAAAAATCATATGCTGAGGTTGCTAAGATCTATAGTAAGATATCTTTGTTCCATGAAATTGTGAAGTAGGAAAAGAAATTCATGATAGTTTTGCTGTTGCACCTCAAACTGCAAAAGTAACAGCTACAGTGCATGACAGGTGCTTAGTTAAGATGGAAAAGGCATTAAATTTGTGAGTGGAAGACGTGAATAGAAACATATTTTGCTTGATGGCAATAGGGTTTGGTATTATCTGTGGTCTACTGGGGGTCTTGGAATGTATGCCCTGAGGATAAGGGGGGACTATTGTAGATGTCATATATTTACAACTACATATGTTATAAACCCCAAAGACAATGTCATAATATTTGTTTTAAATAGTCATATATATTTTTTAAAGAGGAAAAATCATTCTTTTATATGTACCCATAGTAACCATTTCCAAAGCTTGCTATTTTTTCCTGAAGATCTGAATTTCCATTTTGTTTCATTTTTCTTTCAGTCTAAAGAAAGTTCTTTGGCATTTCTTGTAGTGAAGTTCTCCTTTTCATTACATATAGAATTTTGACAGATTTTTTTTTTCTTTCAGCACTTTGGAGAAATTTCACTCTCTTCTGACCTCCATAATTTCTGATGAGAAATCAGTGTATCTTTGAATAGCTGCAACCCTGTATGCAATGTGTCATTTTTCTCTGGCTATTTCAAGATCTTCTCTTTATTGTTGCTTTTTAGCATTTTGACTATGATGTGTCCAGGAATGGTGGTTTTCTTTATATTTATCCTTCTTTACATCTTGAATCTATAAATTATGTCTTTCACCAAATTTCAAAATTTTTGGCCATTATATTTCAAATATATTTTCTCCCCCATTCTCTCTCTGCTTTCCTTCTAGGAATCTGATTACATGTATGTTAGATCTTCTGTTATTGTCCCACAGATCTCCAAGACTGTGATAGACTTTTAACAATCTTAAAAAAGTCTTTGTGTTTCAGATTAGGTAATTTCTATTGGTCTATCTTTAAGTTCACTGATTCTTTCTTCAGTCATGTTCAATTTGCTGTTAAGCCCACCTAGTCTGACTTTTATTTTCAAAATTGTATTTTTGTATTTCAAGAATTTTCTTTGTTTTAATAGTGTATATTTTTTGTTCAGATTCTTTATGTTTTCATTAATATAAGTATATTTTCATTTATTTCAAACCAGAGTTATAAAATCTGCTTTAAAATTCATGTCTGCTAATTTCATCATCTAGATCATTTTGAAGCTGATCTTGGTTCATTGTCTTGTCTCTTGAAAATGGGTCATATTTTTCTGGTTTTTATTACACTGAGCAATTTTGGATTGTGTCCTGGACATTGTAGAATGTTATATAGTTAAGACTCTAGATTCATTATATTTCTCCAAAAAGTGTTAATTTTTTTTTAAGTGAAAAATTAACTTCGCCAAACTCAAACTGTAAACTCTTTCTCTTGGCCAGCAGCTCAAATCTCAGTTCATTCCTTTTGTTCTTAGCGGAAGTACTTGAAGTCTGCCTCATTCACATATAGTTCAGCGACTTTGGTAGAGTTTATAAACAGAATTCAGACCTCTCCCTTTCTGGCTCTCTTCTTTCTCAGATTCATTCCACACTTTCCAGGGTTTGTGGTCACCCTGAATTCCATTCTCTAATTCTTCAGGCTAGAAAGACTGCTTTCTATTAGAGTTTTAGCCATACTGTGCAGTGCTGACTTCAGCCTGCCCTCAGGCTAAAATCTGTAACAATGGGAAAATCATCCTCTTCTGGTCCTTCTTCCAAGTTTTGATTCTTCCAAAATCTACTTGTTTTGTTCACTTTCCAGTGACTTCCGGTCATTGTTTTTGCTTATTTTTTTTTTTTTTTTGTCCAGAGCTTGTAAGTAAACATGAGTTCTTATTTGTGAAAGGGTTTGGCCTGATAGGATCTTAGTTTAGCCACTGAGACATAGTCCACATGGTATCTTAGTGGGATTGAGCCCATTTCTCCAAATTGTAACCTGATCATTTTCTTGTTCTCATTCTCTGCCTCACTTTCCCTCCTTCCTCACACATGTTTCCTAAACCACCTACTTCTAAGACTTTATCTCAGTGCCTAATGTAGGGGCAACATAAATTAAAACACTCATTTATTAAATCATTTGGTCATTCAAACACATTATTTAATTTAATCTTCCCAACAGCCCTTAGAAATGTACTTTGTGAGAAGAACTTAAGTATTATCTCTGTTTTACTGAGTTTTAGTGTATCTTGCCTATGATACTATATTTAACAAGTGGCAGAATCTAATTTTTTTTTTTGAGACAGAGTCTCGCTCTGTCACCAGAGCTAGAGTGCCATGGCATCAGCCTAGTTCACAGAAACCTCAAACTCCTGGGCTCAAGTGAGCCTCCTGCCTCAGCCTCCCTAGTATCTGGGACTACAGGCACACACCACCATACCCAGTTAACTTTTTCTATTTTTAGTAAAGACGGGGTCTCACTCTTGCTCAGGCTGGTCTCGAACTCCTGAGCTCAAGTGATCCTCCTGCCTCAGCCTCCCAGAGTGCTAGGATTACATGTGCAAGCTACCGTGCCTGGCCCAGAATCTAACTTTAAAGCCAGATGTGTCTGATTCTTAAATCTTACAGCACTATGTGTTTTGGGCTAGTTACTTTACCTCTCTTATCCATGTTTTCTCATATGTAAAATGGGGATGATAAAGTACATAACACATAGGATTATGTGTCAATTAAATGAGATATTGTGGAAACAAGACACAATGCATGCAAAATATTGGGTATATATCAGTCAGCTTTCATTATACAACAATCTCAAATTCTCAGTGGTTTATAGTAACAAATATTTATTTCTTGCCTTAAGTTCATGTTGTCAACTACTAGTTGAATGTTGTCATTCTATCCAGACTACAGGCTGAGTCTACTCCATTATCTTCTTATTTAGGGACCTAAACTGAAGGGGAACCTTGTGTGCTTTTCTTATGGTAGAGGGCACAAGAACTAGGGGAGTTTTGGAATTTTGTAATCTCTTTAAAAGCTTCTGTTTGGAAGTAACATATAGTGAATATTCCATTGGCCAAAGCAATTCACATGTTCAATCCCAAAGTCAAGGGGATGGGGAAATATATTTTATTTACAAAGGAAGAAGTGAATAGTCTACCGCAGATATAACCATCATTTTTGCTTCCACAATATCACAGTTACTATTTTCCAACAAGTGGAGTAGAAGATAGATCATAAAAAGGCCATGGCTACTTGCAATGGCAAAAAGTACAAAGGAGTATTTTATTAAGTGCCAAAAAGAGTTCAGACAAGAAAGAACTGCTATGAGCATTCAGAGAGAGTGTGAGCTATAGGACTAGGAAAAGTCTTATGAATGAGAGAGGGCTTGAGCTGGGTCTCTAGAGATGATTAGGATTTGGATAAAAGTCATGCCAAGCAGCTATCACAGGATGAGCAAACGTACAGAGTTGGACTAGTCTGGCCCTGTTATTGAGGAGCTTTCGGGGGGAAGATCGTTGGAAGCAGTCTGGACAGTCTGAGTGGCAGGCAGGAGATAAAAAGGAGATCTTAAGAAATTTTGGGCAAGATTCAGAATTTAGAAAGATTGTCCTGGCAACCTGTAGGAGGGACGACGGGTGGCAGGGAGTATTTCCCAAGCATTATGCATAGCAGCCATTCTTCTTTTTTCTAAGTTGTACACTGGCTCTGTGAGACGAGCATATGGCAAAAATGTGGTGAGCATGACAAATATTTCCTCAATGCATACTTGACTCCCACTAGTAAGAAAATGAAAATTGTCTTACTTGTTTTCCTCTGAATCGCCTGTCTGACCAAATAAAGAGCATGCTTTGGTAGGAGACAATACTTCCCACACGGAAACATAATTAAAGCAACATATCAGATAGGCTCGATGTACAATGAAACATTGCAAACTGGAGGGAAATATTTGTGCACTCTCATTTTTTATTTTGCTTTTGAACTAACCAAGAAAAGACAATTTGAACACAATTTTCTGTTGTGCACTTAAAAATAGAGAAACGATTTCTAAAATTTTCCATCTTTGAATTCCTTAGCAAAATACAATGCCCAGAAGCTTTTGGAAGGCAGTGACAGTGGCTGTGGTAAGAGTTTCCATCCATTATTTTACTCAATTATTTCTCTGATGTTTTGTTGTTGCTGGTGGTTTTGGTTCATTAATGACAAAATAAATACTGATAAGAATTTATTATGCTAATGATACTCTATTTTGGATTTGAAAATTAGTAATAGAGGTTTAAATGAGATTATTTGATTTTCAAAATTAGATTTATGACTTAGCTTCGTGGAAAAAAGCCCAAATGTAATGTATGCATTTATTGACCCTTAAATCGATCACCTAAAAATTAAGATTTCTTTTCAGATCTATTGAGTCATCATTATTTATGCCATGAAGAATACATTGCTTTGTAATTAATATGATTGAAACTAGGTATCATAGGATGAAAAGCACTTTAAAATATATATAGATTAACATGTAGAATCTTTGAGATTAGAATTGAGAGAAAGAGAAGGACTGAACATTTTAGCTCTTTTTCGATGCCAGGCACTGTATTAAATGCTTTTACTCACTTGTTGCAATAACTATACAATGCAGTTGTTGTTATTATTATCCTCATTTCACGAATGAGGAAACTCAGGCTTTGCAAGGTGAAGGAAACTGCTTAAGGCTAGTAGCAGGTAAAGCTGATGCTCAGCCTACTTAGGTGTGGCTCTAAATTCCAATCCTCTTCCATTACATAATGTTGTTTCCACATTGCACCATTCTTTTATTTCCTAATCCTGTATCTAAGGGACCTGTATTCCACATAGAACCTAGACTTTCTAGTTTAGTTAATGGATGGTCTATATATCAGTGATCCATGATTTTCAGAAGTTCAAATTTAAAAAATTGCATTAGTACTATAAATGACAGAATTAAATACAATTTGGTGCTTAAAAATGTATACTTATTATAAAAGCAATTTTATTACACAATAATAAAAATTTAAAAATATACAAATATCACCATAAATCATCATCTATTATTTGTCCATATTCTTTTAGTTTTTGTCCACAAACATATGCAATTTGGTAAGAGTTATGTTCTTTAATTAAACATTTTAATAACTATATACTATTCTACTAGGTGGACATATCATCGTTCATTAAGCCATTCCTGTAGTGTTTGAAACTTAGGTTGTTTTCAAATTTCTACTACACTATAATAAACATTTTAATTCATATAGTCCTTTTCTTATTTTATGTGATTTCTTTAGGATAAATTTCTAGTAGATATTGGGTCAAACAGTAGCAAAATAAAAAATTAATACCAAATGTCATACTTAAGTTTAAAGCTTACTGGAGTTGAAAATCACACTGAAAATATTATAATGTTGAAATGCTGTTGTGTCAGGGGTTCCCAAGACTACCCTCAGGCTTTATGATTATCTAGAAGGACTCATAGAACTCAGAAAAGCAGTTATACTCATGATTATAGTGAAAGGATGCAGATTAAAATCTGCAATGGGAAAAGGTGCGTAGCTGAAGTCCAGGAGAAACCAGGCACAAGCTTCCAGTTGTTTTTTTCCAGTGAAGTTACACAGGGATGCCCTTAATTCTCACACAATGATGTGTGACAGCATGTGTGGAGTACTGTGAACCAGGGAAGCTCTCTCAAGCCTTAGTGTCCAGGATTTTTATTGAGGGTCAGTCACATAGGTATGTGGTAGCCATGTGACTGACCTTAGCTACTCAGTGTCCAGCCCCACAAAGGCTAAACCCATACAGAATGGCCCAAGGCCTGAGGCATACAGAAACACTCTTATCAGGCAGGATATTCCAAGGACTGAAAAGTTCTCTCCCAGCACTAAGTCAAGAGTCTTTTCTCTGGTATGTGCAGAGTTTTAGCAACCAATGCCTGTTGAATTAACTCTTTACTGTACACTGGTATAAAAATGTTTCAAAAAGCAGAATTGACAAATCATAATGTCATAATGTATAAAAGACTTGGAGGATTCATTAGCTCAAATTTTACTTTTTTACAGTCTGGGTAACTGTGGCTCATAGCAGTTAAATTATTTCCTGATAGCACAGCTAGTGACAGACAAAATGCATGAGGATTAAGTGGGAAGTTTCCAATCAAATCATCTCGGAAATGAATTGTGTAGTTTTACTGTTAAAGAGTTTTTTCCTATTAAAATTCTACCTTATTTGTTCTCAGCTTTTTAGAATGTAGAAATGCTACCTGCAATGTATGTTTAAAATGCAGATACCCATGATTCACCTTTAGAGATTCTTGTTTGCTAAATTTGGGTGGGACCCAGGAATTAGCATTTTTCAACCAAGTACCCAGGTGATTTTTGATATTGGTCGGCCAAGAATCACACTTTGAGAAACGTTATTACACACTGATGGCTAATAATAAATCTTCCTAAATCCCAGATTAAGTCATGCCATTGTGTTTTTAAAAGCAAAGTCAGTGGCTCTCTATTTTCTGCCTGATTAAGTACCACTTTTTTCAGCCTGTCCTTTCACTAATTTCCACATTATAGCTCCAAGTACTTTTTCTCTCACTATTCCTTACATCCCTAGCAGAATTGACCTTTTGTACTTCTCTGAACAGTTTGTTTAGAGAACAGTTTTTACCTTTATAATTTGTTCCTACTGTAACTGTAGTGGTTACCTCTTGTTTTTGTCTGCCCAGCATTCTTTTTCTCCCTTCTTCTCAGGAAATCTGCCCCTCCCTCACTTCATGTGGTTCTGGGTTGGTGGGAATATAGGAGATGGAAAGATTCTCTCAGGCAGGTAATATTTGTACTCATGGAACATGCATGGTTTAAAGTAGTATTCAGAGGATGAATATGACTTCGCAAGGGGGAAGACAGAGAAGTGAGCAAATGAGTTGTGGCTGATGCATGGGAAGAAGTATGGTGAAAAATGAAGGTAGGTACTTTGGGGCTTATTGTGGTGTATGTACTTTGAAAGTTTTGGTCAGATGATGGGTCAGCAGAAAGATGGTTTGGAATTTCAGAAATGGAAAGCAGTGATCTGACAAGATGATGTATCCTAATCTCCCTATTCAATTTTCTGATTCGCAAATGAGAAAGAAAGAAGCCTAATATTCAACAGAAGGAATTCTGCAAACCATAATTTTGAGCACTGGAGGTGTTGGTCAGCCCTGGATCCTGACTTTGCTTGCCCACCTGCCTTATAGTCCTGGGGACCCTCACATTCCCTTTTCTGGGCAGAAGTGAGTTTGTTGGCTCCTTCCATTAGTCTTCCAATGTATTGATATGGTGCAAACTTTATGTACTGCTCCCTGGGGAGCTATTTTGTAAGAAGTCATTAAACAAACCCAAGCTACATTGAATATGGACATTTTATTTATTTAATGTTATTTTTTGAGACAGGGTCTCGCTCTGTCACCCAGGCTAGAGTGCAGTGGCATCATCATAGCTCACTGCAATCTCAACTCCTGGCTCAAGCTATCTTCCTGCCTCAGCTTCCCTAGTAGCTGGGAGACTACAGGCACGTGCCACCATGCCCAGCATTTTTTGTAAAGATGGGGTCTTGATCTTGCTCAGGCTTGTTTCTTTACTATTCTCTTGACTTAAATTTTTTACTGATTGGGGGAGGATGCAAAAAATTATGGATAAAAAGAGAATATTTCAAAATTTTTTTGTTCTACTCAAAACAGGGACAATTTTCTTCACTGGCCCAAAGATCACATTAAACACGTGATACCTGGTTTTCTAATTCCAAATCTCATGCTCCCTCCAAGAGGTGAGGATGATTCATGATACTCAATTAGGATGTTAAAACATGATAGTTGTTTAAAATAACAAATACTACTAATTTTTTTTGTCTTTCAATTTTTGTATTGTTAGAGTATTTGACCATAATAGAACAGAGTCATCTATACATTTCAAAATATGGGATCTTATTGTGTTATGAGGTTCAGGATTCTGTAGTCTTTGAGCAGATGATCCATCTGTCTGGCAAATAATGTCTTATTTTAATTTGGCATGTGGAGTACCAGGCTGGTGCAAGGATTTCCCTTATGCCAGAGGATCAGAGGATAATTATGCTATATAGAGGAAGAGAGCCACTAGGTGGCACTCAAGCACCATTCACCAATGTTAGAATAAGCATACGTATTCAGGTTTATGAACTGATTTTGTCAGAAAACAAAAGTACTTAATTTTAAGAACATTTTCCTCATATGTGGATGAACCACAAACCCCATTTTAAAAATCCGTCTAAACTAAGATAAAATTGAATCATTTATCTGCCATAAATACAGTGTTGCTTCTCTTGCACACTGCAAAACAAAAAGAGATAGGAGTTCATAATTGTATTTTATTGACCAGATGCTTGAAAACATATATCAATAAATAGTGCCTAAAAATCTTCTGTCATAAAAAATGGCCAGAATGCCCATACAAACAGGAACTGCAGACAGGGTTACTGAGCTGTTGAGATGCTCTTCTCCCTGGAATTTCTTTGGTGGGGCCTCGTCTTCACCCCAGGGGCTGTTGTACTTTGCAAACACCTTTCAAAAATATGGAATATGATGAACATAAGAATATACTACTTTCCTAAAACATCATATTTTTATTCCCAAAGTTAACTTTTTATAAGTACTTTAATATAGCATTTGAACATTATTGAAGAAAAATTTGAAGTTTCTATGTGTAATTAAAACCTTTTAGGCTGGGTACAGTGGTTCTTGCCTGTAATTCCAGCACTTTGAAAAGTTGAGGTGGGAGGACTGCTTGAGGCCAGAAATTCAAGACCAGCCTGGGCAACAAAGCAAGACTCCATCCCTACAAAAAAATAAAAATAAAAAAATTAGCTAGGCTTGGTGGTGCATGCCTGTAGTCCTAGCTATTTGGGAGGCTGAGGTGGGTGGATCACTTGAGCCTGGGAGTTGGAGATTGCAGGCCACTGCACTCCAGCCTGGGTCAGAGGAGACCCTCCCCCCACCAAAAAAATTCCCAAAAGCAAAACACCCCTCTTAGATTCATGCTGAATTAATACTATCACAGAAAATACTTAACATGGTAATTTGAATGCATAAAATCAAATTTATATCATCCTTATTTTATTTTTATTTTATTTTTATGCTTTTATTATGGGAAATTCTAAACATATACAAAAGAAGAGAGGAACATACAGTTGATCCTTGAACAACATGGGTTTGAACTGTGTGGGTCCACTTATACATGGATTTTATTCAACCAAACAGGGATCTGGGGGGATGTGGAAACCTGTGTATACATGGAGGGCCGACTTTTCCTATAGGCGGGTTCGGCAGGGTAGATTGTGGTACTTAAGTATGCACAGACTTCACGCCCCCACCCCATATCAAAGGATTACTGTACAGTGAGTCCTTGTGTACTCATCATTCAACTTCATCTATACTCTTTAACCTTAATTTTTCTGAAGTATTTGAGGTATTTTTAAACCAAAGCCAATAGATCATATCATTTCACCTGTAAATACGTAAGTTTGTATTGCCAATAGATGAGAACTTTAAAAATAAAACAAACAAACCCACATAATCATAATACCACTACCCCATTACTGGAGCACTTAATGTGTAACTTTGTTTTAAAGCTCAATCAAGCAGTATGACATCCTCAATAAAATAATGTTTAAATCTTGAGAGCTTAAAATGAGGATATACTGTAGGATTGTGATTAAATATTAAGTTTTTAAAAAATAGGCAGAAATATTTTTAAGATAAAATGCATTTAGTATATAAATGTTCTACATTTCATTATTTAATTAAACTTTATATATCTTTATATACCTCATGTGTGGATCATTGGACAAATGAAAATACATACAGTTCACATTTCTGGAGGTAGGCGAGGTCCTTTTATTTACATGAGTGTGTACAATTTTGTACACTTATGTAAGTTAGATAAGTGCATATTTCCAAAGTGCATATTTCTGTTTATAAGTTAGATAAGTGCATAGTTCCAATGCACATGTTTCTGTTTTATTACCTTAGTCTGTCTGAATAAAAATCATATGAATATGACTACATTAGCTAAACTGTGTCTGCTGTGAGACAAGACCCTGATGCACAGCTCTGCTTATTCTGGCTTCCCTTCTTTTTCAGACTTTATGTGATGTAATGTTCCCTATAAAAATCTGACATCAATAAGGGTAGGAACTGACTCATTACATTTTCTGAAGATAATCAGTGTTTTTAGGCTTTTAGTATTCTCCTCCATGCCAGTATATATTGACTTTAGCTTCAGCTGAAGCAGGCGTGACCACAGGGTTTGTTTACCTCAAATAGCCAAAACTTAAGATCATGCTGCAGAGTTCAGCTCAGACCAGGGGAGGAAGGCAATTGCCTGGGCTGAATGTGAGTGATATCGCATATCCTTTTAGGAATGTAATGTTTAGGTTATATCTAGTGGCGGTGGAGAGTAAACAGACAGCTTTTTTTCCCAAGATCTTGTAATACTTCCAGACTATTTAAAATATCATTATTTAACCTGATGTATTGCCTGTGTGTGTGTGACAAGTTTGCAGGATTTTTCTTGCTGGACTATTAACTTAAAATATAAAAGAATGCACAGATTAAATTGCTGATCCAAAAGGATAAAGATTTTGACTATCCTCTCTGTATGCCTGCTTTGCTTTATATAGAATTAAAAAGTGTAGGACAGGTAATCTTGTCTCATCAAATATCTCTAAATTTTATTTATTGACTGATTTCTGAAATACTAAAACAAAATATCACTTAGTTCCATAGGTAGATAGATTGAATTCTTTTTTCAAATTCAAAAATTCCCGAGTCCTTTAAGCCTATGAGTTACTTATATCTGACGTATATTCCCCTATTATCCTTTTCTCTGTGCAAGTCTTGATAGGGAAGTGAGTAGAGATAGGTTCCTATCAGAAAGAATATGTGCAGACCATCTTAAGAAGCAGATGCATTCAATAGAATTAGCTCTAGTCAGGATTTGACTAACTAATTTAAATAGTGTTAAACAAATTTGTTAACAAATATCCTAAATATGCTTCTTTTTTCCTGCCGGTTCAGGCAAAAATATGTTCTGCTTAACAAAAAGTGTTACTAGAGATATTTTATGTAACACAAAATATTATGGGCTAATGTAGAGTTGATTTTAACTAATTTCCCTGAAATATATCTTCCAATCATACAACTTCCAACATCACCATGTACCAAAAGTTGCATCAGTAGAAAATGGAAAACTTTCACTTCTGGTAAAAAGGTCCACTTTTTTTGGAAGGTGCAAAAACTTCTGAGTGAGATAATCCTGGGTACTAATTCTAGTTCTGACACTGACCTTGGTCAAGTTACTTACCTTCTCAGAAATTCAACTTCTTCACTTATTAAGATAGCATAATACTATCTAATAATAATGGCTATATAAGAGAATTGCCTTAGGCTGACATAGTGAATATAAAGTAGGTGGCTATCTTAAAATTTGATTTCTCCCAGAAGCAGACCCCAATGCAAGGATTCAAATGAAATTAGTTTATTTGGGAAGTTCAAAGACTATGGTAAGGAAGTGGAGGAAGTGATTGAGTGACAGGAAAACAACCAGTAGAGAGGACATGGGTAAACCAGCTATTGAAAGGGGAAACTGGAGCTTAATTCTGTAAGGAAACTTTAGAAAAATGGCGCAAATCACATACTTTAGAATTATTCCATCCAAGGGGTGAGGGAGCTGGAGTATCTATGCACCAGCAAAGGAATGAGGTCATTAGCTGAGGGCTGCTCCTGGGGATGTTAATTACAATTAGCACTTTAGTCTATACCTACACAGAGCTGAAAGAAGAGCACTAAGGCACAAAGATGCAGATACTGGCAGTTGGGATTTCACCAGAGCACAGTGGAAATGGGAAAAGTGGAATGGGTACTAACATGTCTTCTGCACTAGCACAATGTTTGCCCAGGATTCAAAAAAAAGCCACTAAAATAAAAAATTAAATTTTCCTCTTATTAAGTGATGTTGTTATTCAATATTGTACCTTTCCCTTCATAACATATTTCCTCTTCTGAATTAGTCAATGTAAGGCTAAGCTGCTGTAATAAGGAGACCCCAAAATACAGTGGTTTACAGAATAGAGAAATTACTTTCTCACGTAATAGTTCAAAGGTCAGGGGGGCAGAACTGCCCCATATGGTAATTCAGGGACTTGGGTTCCTTTTATCTTGTTACTACATGATCCAACAGGGTAGTGTCTTTGTTTACATGTTCAAAATAAAATGCCCCATATCTAGGTTCCAGTCAGTGAGAAGAGTAAAAGAGTAGGGAGGAATGTATACCCATTGTCTTAGGCCCACACCCAGAAGTGGCATACTACCCTCCTGCTCATGTGGAGAGAACTTAGTCACAAGGCCATATCTCACTGCAAGGGAGGTTGGGAAATACCAGCTAGGTGGGTAATCAGGTACCTAACTATAACTCAGTTATTATGGGAAAAGGGAGAATGGGTTTTTGTGAACAACCGGCACACTCTGCCACATCTTTGTAGTATAGTATCTATTTTAGGCTTGATTCAACTTCTTGTAAATCCCACTAATCACAGAAAAGGGGATAGGATATGAAACTGTCAATCTGTCTGGCAACTTTTACTCAAATCAAGCCACAGAGCTGTTATATACAAATGACAATATCTTGGATTTTACCTCGTCTTTCTTCTTCACCCAACCACGTACTTAGCTAGAAGTATACCTTCTCCCCTCATATATTTTTGTGCATTTATATAGTTCAACATCTTGACTTATCAATAATGTACGTTCAAATTGAGCTTTGCCTAATCTTTTTGTGTGTGTGAGCCACTCTTCCACTTCCTGCTGAATAACTTCTATTGCTTCATTGATTGAAAAGAGAGAAGTAAAATGGAATGAATGAAAGTCGTTGCAGGGAGTCCTACACTTCCGTACATAACAACTTTATAAAACCGATTTTAGAAAGTAAAAATATCAGAAAGTCTCTGATAGATTGATATATTACAGAAGGGATTATGTTCTCAGAGATATAAGAAATAGTATACTATCTCTAAGTATATTTCAAGTAAATGCTGAGTTTTTTCACATTTAGCCAAAAAGTAAGGATTTTCAAAGTTGTGGGGCCTGAGACCAGGAGCCTGTGCTGCCTATTCCTTGTATTTGGGATGGTCCACATTCCTGTGGGTCTGTTGCCCTTCTGTAGCTACCTGGGCAGATTGCTGTGCTATCAGTACCGTTTCAATCAAGTGTCAGGTCTCAATAAGTTCCTGGAGCAGGAATGGGAGAAGAGGTCTTTTGCCATCCAACTATCATACCACTAATCTGGTGTACACGTGACCCATGGTAAGGTTATCTACTGTCTGCTATCCATCTACCATCTGCTTGATGCTCCTGTGGAGATGTAAAAATCAGAGGAGGGTGGAATGTGGGCATTGGAGTGGTTGTTGTGTTGGGGGTACCATGGGAAAAAGCAGGTTTTTAACCCTTGGCTTCTGGGTGGGGCTGTTGGGAGCTCAAGAGAGGAGTGGAGGTGGGTTGGTATCTGAGGTTTGCTAGAGTGGACATGTGATGGTTAATTTTATTTGTTAATTGGACTGGGCTAAGGGATGCCCAGATAGCTGATAAAACATTATTTTTGGGTGTATCTGTGAGGGTGTTTCTAAAAGAGATTAGCATTTCAATTGGTAGATTGAATAAAGAAGATCACCCTCACCAATGTGGTTGGGCATCATCTAATCTGTTGAGGGCCTGAATAAAACAAAAAAGCCAAGGAAGAACAAATTCACTCTCTCTCTGTTTGAATTGGGACATCCATCTTCTCCTGCTCTTGGTCATTGGCACCCTTGGTCCTGAGGCCTTTAGACTTTGACTGGGACTTGCATCATCACCCCCACCCCCCATTTCCCACACATCTCAATTCTCAGGCTCTCAGAGTTGGACTGAATTATACCACTGGCTTTCCTGGTTATCCACCTTGCACATGGCAAACTATGGGACTTCTTGGCCTCCATAATTGCATGAGCCAATTCCTATAATATATATATCTCCAATTGGTTCTATTTCTCTAGAGAACTCTGACTAATACAGATTTTGGTACCAAGAGTGGTTTTAGAGGGACAGAATTTTAAGGATGAATTTTCTGAATTGGTTCTCTGGTTTCTGGATTTGCTATCTATCCTGATTAGATTTAAAGTCACTAATACTCTGTTTCCAATAGTAAAGAGAACACGGATAGTCCATGGCGTGAACTGCTTATAGAGATATGCCAACCTGCATTGGATACTCCTAATCAGCCACTTATAAGAAGCAAGGAGATAAGTGACTCTACATATGATCCTTTTGAACATTTTTGGTAAACTAGCTTCTAGGTGGTGCCCTGAAGGAAAGTCTTCATTTCTGTAGCTAAAAATCAGTGGCAGAACCTCATCCTCCTATTGGCTGAATTACAATGCAAGTTGAATTCCCAGTCTCAGAGGGTGTCTAATGTTAAAGTGAGGGCGTTGATTGGGAAAGAATGGGATTCTATAAGTTGAGATGGGCATGTGCAGGAAGACTCTGATGAAGCTGGGGACATTGAGCCCCTACATTCTAATGAGTCTTCTTTGCCAGTGGAAGAGATGTCCTCATCTCCAGTGGAAGTAGCCTCCCCATCCGTGGTGGTATCAGCCTTTTCACTTCCATCTGAGGGGATTAACCCTGCATTGCTTGAGGAAATGGTGATGGCCTCCCTAAAGCAGTTGCCATACCAAACAATGTTGATTCTTTTCAGTACCCCCCCACACACTCTTTTCTTCTAGACCTATAGCCAGGAAGCTAAGTGACTAAGTAAGATATTTAAGTTTAAACTCAAGTCACAGCAGGTCCCTAAAGGTGAGGTACAAAGTGTGACCCATGAGGAGGTATGCTACAATCTAAGAGAACTACTTGAGTTTTCTATTTATACAAGCAGAAATCCAGAGAACATGTGTGGGAATGGATATTAAGGTCATAGGATAATGGTAGAAAGACATAAAGTTGGATCAGGCCAAATCTATTTATATGGGCCTTTACTAAGCAGAGGTTCTGCATTTAATGTTGTAGCTTGGGGAGTCAGAAAGAGCTCTAACAGTCTGTTTGGCTGGCTGAAACATAGATCAGAGATGGGCTTTGGGAGGCTGAGGCAGGAGAATTGCTTGAGGCCAGGAGTTTGAGACCAGCCTGGGCAATATAGCAGAGACCCTGTCTCTAAAAAATATTTTAAAAAATTAGCTGTGCATGGTGGCACATTCCTGTAGTCCTAGCTACTCAGGACTCAGGAGACTGAGGTGGGAGTATTGCTTGAGCCCAGTAGTTTGAGGTTACAGTGAGCTATGATTGCACCACTGATTCCAACCTGGGTGACAGAGTGAGACCCCATCTCTAAAAAAAAAAAAAAGACCACACTTTGGGAAACATTCTTCCACACTGATAACTGATAAATGTTCCTAGATCCCAGATAAAAGGCTCATTGTGAGTAAATTGGAAATGCCTTACTGCTCTTGGTTTAATGTAGAGGAAGAGATTCAAAGGCTTAGAGAAATTGGAATGTTAGAGTTGATTTGTCTCTTAAGACCTACTCACCTATATTGGGAGGGTACAGAAGACATACCTTTCACCAATACTTTGAAAAATAAATTTGTCAGAGGATTCCCAGCATCCTTGAAGAGCTCAATGATGGCTCTTCTCTGTAGGCCAGACTTTACAGTGGTAACCATAGACACTCAATTGGAAATCCCAAATGCAATTGGAATAATTGGATCCCAGAGTGAGAGGGGCCAAGTGGTGGCACTCATCTGCCAAAGACAAGGTGGGCATAGTTACCATAATGAACAGAAGAGTCAAAGCAATAATTAGAATAGTCTGACTTGCTCAGACCTATGGTGTTGGCTAGTTAATCATGGTATTTTTAGAAGTAAAATATATTGAAAGCTTGCTAAATTCTTACTTATTTGTATAAGCAGAAAAGTTACAGGTCAAGTGAAGAAAAGCCTAACTTGAATCATAAAAATAGAGAGTAATGGTCCCTTAATCAATTCCCAGATCATGGGGCTCAGGATTCACCACCCC
Source organism: Daubentonia madagascariensis (assembly GCA_023783475.1). NCBI lineage: Eukaryota > Metazoa > Chordata > Mammalia > Primates > Daubentoniidae > Daubentonia > Daubentonia madagascariensis. The sequence continues at coordinate 24,537,159 of JAKFHU010002080.1, read as the reverse complement.
AAAATATGACTGTAGGAAATCAGAACATGCTACCCCAAATATACCTCTTTGGCATAAGGATTACTTTGAACTGGTTATTTTGAGAAACTCTAGATACAGGAGAAGCTCTGAAAACATAGTAGAAGTTACCCTTTTGTAAGAGAAATTTGTATCTATAAAGGGAATCTCCATTTGTAAGGCTGCCTCTCCCTCTGCACCAGGAAGAGAGAGATGACTAAATCACTACAGACTCTTAGTCAATGGAGAAGGCATTGACTCAAATCCAGTTAACAAATCTCAACCTTGTGTACTATACTTTTTCTGATCTCCTCATTGTAACTAGCCTTTCCCCACACCCTTATTTCTTTGTTTCAGCAAATGGTAGTATGTAAACCTGAAGTTGAAACTACCCCTTTGAAATCTACTCTAAAGACTCATTTATCTTGGTTATTCCCATATATACAGTAAGTATATAAATTCATGTTATTAAAGTTCTGGGTTTTTTTTCTTTTGTTAATCTGTTTTTTGTTATGGGGAGTCCCATCTAAGAACTCATGAAGAGTGGAAGAAAATTATTTTTCCTCCCTTATACAGACTTGAGCCAGTTTACAGCTCCAGAACCTTTTGAATGAAAGGGAGGCTGGTCTCCTTGAGGAAGGATACTAGCACACTACTGAAAATTTATAACATTAGTCTTTCTCTCAGCCTTCCCCCAAAAGACCTATGGCTTTTTACCATGGTACCTGTGCATTGGGGAAAAAATAATCAAACATTTGGGGACTATTAGACACTGGCTCTTAACTGACACAGATCACAGGAGACCAAAAACATCACTGTGGCTTTTGGCCCTCCAGTCAGAGTAGGGGCTAATGGAAGTCAGGTGTTGAATGGAATTTTAGCTCAGATCCATCTCACAATGGGTCCAATGTGTCCCCATACCCATCCTGTGGGTATTTATCCAGTTCCAGAATGCATAATTGGAATAGACATACTAAGCATGTGGCAGAATCCCCACATTGGTTCCCTTACTTGTGGAGTAATGGCTATTATGATGGGAAAGGTCAAGTGGAAGCCACTGGAACTGCCTCTACCTAGGAAAATAGTAAATCAAAAGCAATACTTCATTCCTGGAAGGACTGCAGAGATTAGTGCCACCGTCAAGGACATAAAAGATGCAGGGGTGATGATTCCCACCACATCACCATTCAACTCTTCTATTTGGCTCATGTAGAAGACAGATGAATCTTGGAGAATGACCGTGGACTACTGTAAGCTTAATCAAGTGGTGACTCCAATTGCAGCTGTTGCACCAGATGCAGTTTTATTGCTTGAGCAAATTAACACATCCTCTGGTGCCTGGTATGCAGCTATTGGTCTGGCAAATGCCTTTTTCTCGTTGCTGTCCGTAAAACCAACCAGAAGCAGTTTGCTTTTATCTGGCAAGGCCAAGAATACACCTTCATTGTCCTACCTCAGTGGTATATCAACTCTCCAGCCTTGTGCCATAATTTAGTTCACAGGAATCTTGATTACTTTTCCCTTCCATAAGGTATCACACTGGTCCATCACATTGATGACATTATGCTAAATGACCTAGTGAGTGAGAAGTAGTAACTACTCTGAAGTATTGGTGAGACATTTTCATGTCAGAACATGGGAAATAAATCTAACTAAAACTCAGGGGCCTTCTACCTCAGTAAAATTTCTAGGGTTCCAGTGGTAGGGGTCATGTCAAGATATCACTTCAAAGGTGGAGGATAAGTTGTCATGTCTGGTCCCTCCTATAATCAAGAAAAAGGCACAATGCTTATTGGGCCTATTTGGATTTTAGAGGCAACATATTCCTCATTTGGGTGTGTCATGCCAGCTCATTTACTGAGTGGCCCTAAAAGTTACTAGTTTTGAGTGGGGCCCAGGACAAGAGAAGGTTCTGCATTAGATCCAGGCTACTATCCAAGCTGCTCTGCCCCTTAGGCCATATGATCCAGAAGATCCAACGGTGCTTGAAGTGTCATTGCAGATAAGGATGCTGTTTGGAGCCTTTGGCAGGTCTCTATACATGAATTGCAATGTAGGCCTTTAGGATTTTGGAGGAAGGCCCTGTCATCATCTGCAGGTAACTACTCTTGTGAGAGACAGATCTTCTTGCTACCAGGCTTAATAGAAGCTGAATGCTTGTCCATGGGCCACCAAGTTACCACGCTACCTGAGCTCTCCATTATAAACTGGATGTTATCTGACCCATCAAGCCATCAAGTTGGGCATACATAGCATTATTCCATCATCAAATGGAAGCAGGCCCCGAAGGCACAAAAAAATTACATGAGGAAGTAACTCAAATGCCTGTGGTCCCCACTTCTGCCACACTGCCTTTTCTTGCCCAACCTGCACCTATGGCTTCATGGGGAGTTCCCTATGATCAGTCAAAAGAGGAAGAGAAGACTTCAGGTCTTGTTCACAGGTGGCTCTGCACGATATGCAGGCACCAACTGAAATTGGATGGCTGTAGTACTACAGCCCCATCCTGAAGGACAGTGGTGAAGGAAAATCCTCCCTAGTGGGCAGAACTTTGGGCAGTGTACCTGTTGTGGACTTTGCTTAGAAAGAGAAATGACCATACATGTGATTATATACTGATTCATGGGCTATAGCCAATCATTTGGATAATGGTCAGGGACTTGGAAGGAACATGATTGGAAAATTGGTGACAAAGAAATGTGGAGAAAAAGTGTGTGGATAGATCTCTCTGGATGAGCAAAATATGTGAAGATATTTGTGTCCCATGTGAATGCTTACCAAAAGATGACCTCAGCAGAGGATAGGATATGATCAAGTGGATAGGATGACCCATTCTATGGATACCAGTCAACCTCTTTCCCCATTCACCACTGTGATCATTCAATGGTCTTATGAAAAAAGTGGCCATGGTGGCAGGGTTGGAGGTTATGCAGGGGCTCAGCAACATAGATTTTCATTCACCAAGGCCAACATGGCTGAGTGCCCAATCTTCTAGCAGCAGAGACCAACACTGAGCCCACCCCACCTCCTAAATATGGCACAGTTCCCTAGAGTGATTAGCCACCTACCTGGTAGCAGGTTGATTATATTGAACTGCTTCTTTATTCAGCCTAACAATTCAAATACTAATCTCTGGAATAGGCAGTTAACTCTGAATAGAGATTTGCCTTCCCTGCATGCATTGCTTTGCCGAAAATACCATCCATGGACTTACAGAATGCCTTGTCCACTGTCATGTTATTCCACACAGCGTTGCTTCTGATCAAAGAACACTTCACAGCAAAAGAAGTGGGCCCTTGCTCAAGGAATTCACTGATCTTACCATGCTCCCCACCATCCTGAAGCAGCTGGCTTGATGAAATGGTAAAATAGCTTTTTGAAGACTCTGTTACAGCACCAGCTAGGAGGCAATGTTCTCCAGAAGGTTGTATATGGTCTGAATCAGTGTCTAATATATGGCATTATTTCTCCAATGGCCAGGATTCATGGGTCCAGGAATCAAGGGTTGGAAAAGGGGTGGCACCACTCACTACTATCGCTAGTGACCCACTAGCAAAATTTTTGCTTCCTGTTCCTGCAACTTTATGTTCTGCTGGCCTAGAGGTTTAGTTCCAGAGGGCAGGATGATTTTATCAGGTGATACAACAATGATTCCATTGAACTGGAAATTAAAACTGCCACCTGGCCACTTTGGATTCCTCATGACTCTGACTCAACAGGCAATGAAGGGAGATATGGTGTTGGCTGGGTGATTGATCTTGGACTACTAAGAGGAAATTGGACTACTGCTCCACAATGAAGGTGAATGAAGAGTATGTCTGGAGCTCCTTTAGGTCCTTTACTATTATCATGCCCTGTGATCAAGGTCAGTGGAAAACTGTAACAACCCGATCCAATCAGGACTACTAATGGCCTAGACTCTTCAGTAATGAAGATTTGGGTCACCCTGCCAGGTAAAGAACTATGGCCAACTGAGGTGCTTAATGAAGGCAAAAGGAATACAGAATGGGTAGTTGAAGATAGTTGTAAGTATCAACTACGACAATGTGACCAGTTACAGAAACAAGGACTAAAATTATCATGAGAATTTCCTCCTCCTTTTATTATGAATATGTTTGTATGTATATATATATATTAAGTAAATATCTTCTTTCCTCTCTTATTCCCTTATCATGTAACATCAGTGTATTGACTTTATATCAGTATTTAAGTATTGTTAATTTTACATCATAGTATCTAAGTTATGGGATATCAAGAGAAGGGTAAACACCACTCAAGGACTTTTTACCTCCTTTTCTGGGGAAGGCATTAGTGTGTTTTCACTTGTACACAGAATAGTTGTGTCATGTTAGGTGGAATTATGACCTTGTTTTTGCCTTTATTTGGAGATTAAATATAGTTTAAGGAGATATGTATGAGTGCCAAGTTGACAAAGGGTGAACTTGTGAGCATTAATTTTATGTGTCAACTTGACTAAGGGATGCCCAGATAGCTGGTAAAACATTATTTCTGGATATGTCTATAAGGGTGTTTCCAGTTTTGAATCAGTAGGCTGAGTAAAGAAGATCATGCTTAATCAGTGTGAGTGAGCATCATCCAATCTATTGAGGGCCTGAATAGAACAAAAATTCGGAGGAAGGGTGAATTCATTCTCTTTCTGTTTAAGCTGGGCCATCCATCTTCTCCTGCCCTCAGGCATCAGCGCTTCTGGTTCTTGGGCTTTTGGACTTGGACCAGGATTTACTCCATTGTCACCCCATCCCTCTGGTCTTCAGAACTTTGGACTCGGACTGAATTATACCAGCTTTCCTAGTTCTCCATCTCACAGACAGCAGATTGTTGGAGTCTCGGCTTCCATAATTGTGTGAGCCAATTTCCATAATAAGTCTCTCCCTATCTATCCATCCGTCTGTATATCTATCTATCAATCTATCCTATGGTTCTGTTTCTCTGGAGAACCCTAATCCAGGACATATGTGACTTTTATCAGGCATGGGGTATGGTGAACTGCTGGAGGTGCTTCTAAGCCCATAGGCCAGTTCCCACAAACATAAGACCCTCTACTTGACATTCTGATGGAGAGCAGGCCTTCTCTCCTAACAGCAGCAGCTTGCATGTAGAACCACCTTAAAATAATTTTTGGTCAAGTGAATTATAAAACACTCATTGAGGCCCTGTGGTTTAGGGGAATTGATACATGATGTATGAAAACATGGGATTTTAGAATTTAAATGTTTGAGACTTGAGGATCTCATAGATACTTTTCAATCACCTACATGATATCTGTCTATAATCATGAGTAATTGAGAATTAGGTAATCTTCACTTTAGGTAAGTGGTATACTCTTTGTCTAACATTTATTTATCTGCATCTTTGATTCACCTAGACCCATTCAAAAAGGGCTTCTCTTCCTCACAAACTCCTGTGTTACAGAAGAATATTTATTATTCTTTTTTCTAATCCTATTTTATGTTGTCTTAATTATAATTGTGTATATTCTAATTATATATCTAAATAATTATATATCTATCACATTAACATTAATTAGATGAAATTTGTTGAAGGGACGGACAAACTTATAACACCTTTTATCACTAAGAACAAGCCGTGTTCACCGCTAGTACTCAGTGAATGTACATTGATGATGATATAATTTATAAAGCTGAATGTCGTCTTTATTTGATTTCTTAAGCCCCTTTTTATTCAGATAAAGTGTCTAGAGATATTTTATAAAACTAGCCAGATTTCCATATGGTTTCCTTTTGCTAAGTCCTATCTAATGTGGATATGCAATAGGGAGCTGCATTTCTGGGAAATGTAGTTGTGCAACACAAATTCCCAAGAAATTATCTTGGAAATTCAGGGGTTTAGAGTTTGGAGGAAATAGCTTGACTTGATGAGTTAATAGAAATTCTTCTAAACTTGTGGAACTCAACCTTCTATTCCTCTCTGAATAATTTATTGCGGCTATAGGATTCCTTCCCCCCCCTCCCCCCCCCCGCCTCATACCTTCACTAAGATACTGCCTTGCATATTTTGCTACCCTTTGAAGCACAGTTGTTCTCCAATAGTTCATTCTTAACATTTCAAAGAAGCTTCAGATGTTTTCCTTAGGTTTATTAATCATAAAAGCATTATAAAACTTTTCCAGGCAAACTCCACCTGGCCTCTTCTTGTTTGGTCCTTCCGTAACCCTGATTACTCAACATTTGTGTATGTTTCTGCTTATGTTTGGAAAACCACACATTGATATACAGAACTTTTTTGGTTAGGAATATTCAAAATCAACTGAAGTAACAATTTACATTGAGATGCATTTGTTGCCACTGCCTGGTACTAAATGGAATAGATAGAACAACGAACCCATTAGAATGCCCTTGTGAAACATCACAAGCTTTGGGGACCTCTCAGCAATCCCTGCTCAATATTCGAAAACCATTTAATGCCACTCTAAAACATTAAGACTTGCAGTTTAGGTCTGAGACACTTGAATGAGTAAATAAAGCCCTAAGTGGAAACTTGATACATCATACTTTTTGGCCTTTCAAAGATAAAATCACAGAACCATAGAATATTTAGAACAGGATCTAAAAACAGCTGAACCTTGACCTCTGAAGATCTAATCTTTCTGACAGAGTATCTAACAAAGGGCATCTGTCTATTTGGTGTATCAAGTCTGTGTTAAGAATCTTCATTTTGAATGACATGAAATACTTCTCTCATTATAGTTAGAACATGACTAAAAATAAACAGCCTTCTGTATGTTACAGTTATTTTAAATTGCAAGTATTAAACCAATGCATTTTATTTCTTCCTTCTCCCTTAAATCATTTTTCCTTTGCAGTCTTCTACTTCTAAAGCTGGGTCTTGAGGCTTATAGGCCCAGGATAAGAAGACAGTAGGGTTGAAAGACAAGACTTTGTGGAATTGAGAGTTTTTCCCAGTCTCCTTTAGCTTTGATTTCACCTGCCAAAGGGAAATTCTGGGGAACTTGGGTCACAGAGTTTTCCCATAGTGAAGAGAAGATGTCCCTTCCCGTATGGCATGTGACTGAGCTATTTCCATCTCTGGGCTTTGGACTGAAGAGGGGAAGGTGTGTTAAATAGTTGTGTGAGAGGCCATTTCCATTTTGCATTGGAAAGAGATTGCCTTTTGGGCTAACCTAGACCAAGGACTCAACCACAACAAACTGAACTGGGCTATGCAATGTAGCTAGGTGGAGCCCTTAAAGTTTAGCTTTCCTGGGCTTGTTCCCCATCCCTTGTAGCAATGACCCAAGAGTTCTTGAAAATTCTGGAAGGGGGCAGGACGCAGTGACTCACACCTGCAATCCTAGCACTTTGAGAGGATCACTTGAGGCCAGGAGTTTGAGACCAGCCTGGGCAACATAGCAAGACCCTGTCTCTAAAAAAAAAAAAAAAAAAAAATCCCAGTGTGGTGGCATGTGCCTGTAGTCCCAGCTACCTGGGAGGCTGAGCCAGGAGGATTGCTTGAGCCCAGCAGTTTGAGGTTGTAGTGAGCTATGATCACGCCACTGCATTCTAGCCCAGGTGACAGAGTGAGACCCTGTCTCAAATTAAAAAAAAAAAAAATCTGGAAGGGGAACTTGGAAGGCAGCTACATTGATAGCTAGTGTGGCTTAGCTATGTCCCAGTTTGAGATTGTTCTAGTTTACCCCTGTTGTTTCAATGTAATTATAATAAGCCTTCCTCTCACTCTCACAAGTATCTCTATTTGGATGATAAATTATTTTGTCAGCCTAGCAAGCAATTTTGCTGAGGTGGAGGACATCCTGAAGCAGAGGTAGGAGGTAGGCTGTTGGACCAGATGGTTGGATGTAGGAAATGTCACAAATGTGCGGAGCTCCTCAGCACTGCTGAGAACTGAGCCAAGGCTCCATTAACCAGGGAATGCTACCAGGCTCTTAGCAAGGTAGGAAGCAGATCAAGGAGGATTCCACAAAGGGAGTTCAGTTACGAATGCCAATAGGTATTCTGGGGAACTTCAGTGGTTCTCTGCCCACGTATAAACCATAGCCCTTCCCCATATACCCAGACACCATCTTGAAGTGCAGAGATGTGGTATGTGCTTATGTGCTGCACATGTGAATGTGATGGAGGGCTGAGAAATCTGAAATCTGTATTTTCTAGACAGGTCAGAACATTACCTAAAGGGACTGTATTAATTATTGAATTGGGCTAAATTTTAAGCAATATTGAAGAAAATTAACTTCCTCCCCTCTAACCATCTGACAGAGGTTTGTGAGGAAGATCAGAGCAGTTTCAGTCAAATTAAAGGAGTTACATTTTTCTTTGAATATCTAAGTTGGGCTATGCAGGTAAATTTATGAACCCACTACATGTATGCAAAACTAGTCTAGTGTACTGATTTTAAAAATGGGCAATAGAATCAGTCTGCTTGGCCCCAAATACCAGTTCTGCCAATTACAAGCTATATAATCTTGGACTAGTAATATAACTTCCCTAAAATTTTATTTTTCTATGTGCAAAATGGAAATGATGATAATGTCCAATTCTGTGTATTGTGAGAGTTAAATAAGATGTATGTACTGGATATGTATTATACTCTCAATGAATGTTAGTTGTCACTATTTTCTGTGGTTGCAATTGTATATCTTTTTATTTTTGGTCACTTACAAGTTCATGTATTTGTATCAATCTCACCTCTACCTATAGGATTCAAGCTCCTTGAGGGCATTAGAGTTTCTTTTATTTGTAACCTACACATGCTAAATTCTCCATGTACTAAGGATTATCAATAAATGTCCCTTCAAGTTGTTAACCATAGGAGTCTGTAGTTGTTGATAATAGAATACAAGTCATTTTTAATTCTCTCCTTCACCTTCAATATCCAATCATCAGCAAATACTGTATTTTCTGCTTCCAGAATACACTTAGAATCCACTTACCTCTCTCCATTTCCATTGCTACCACTTTATTGCAAACCACCATAATCTTTCACCTGGATTCTCCTCATTTGTATCCCTATTTCCATTCTTGGTCCTCTCCAATCTACTTTTTTTTAACATAGTGAATAGAGTATATATAATATAAATCAGATCACATCATTCCCTTGCTTAAAATACTTCAAGGGCTATCCTACATTTTAACACATTGACTGCCACACTAGAAAAAAAATTTTCCCTGGGGCCACGGTATTTTATGAAAACAAAACAATCCTTTCTAATTTGTTATTTTTTATTGTTTTCTGTGCATGAGTTATATGCAACTCAATCCACGTTTTTAGAATTAAATTGTCAATATTAATTGTAACAATAAGAATATCAACAAGTAAGATTTTCATGAACCAACTGCAGGGTTTTGCTTCGTGAGGCCCCGGGGTCAAAACTAGCCTGAGTTAAATACACCTCACATGGCACTCAACGTATTAAGATAAAATCCAACTTTTTTTTTTAAACCATAACCTATAAGGTCCTAAATCAGGAGCTGGAAATTCAAATGCCCATAGAGGCCAAATAGGCAACATAAATGAATGAAAAGTCTGGATTTGGGACAGTGGTGAACACGAGGTCACATGGCTTGTCTCGAGGGGGTGGATCCAGCTCATTGTTGCCAGATAACAACAGGCCCATTGCTGACAGATATTTTGAAATTTTTCAAACTCCAGACATTATGATATGATATCTCCTTGTTTTCAACTTTTGGCAACTAATTTAAGAAAACACGGATAGCCGTAAACCAGATCTAGGCCTAAAACCTCTGTTCTGCGTGACTGGGTTCTTATGTAGCTTTCTAAACTTCTCTTTCCCATACTCTGCCATTGCCTTCTTTATGTTTCTTGAAAATTCTGTGCTCTGTTCCACACTAGGGCCTTTGGACATGCTATTCCCTCAGCCAGGATTACTCTTCCCCTCTATAGTTTCCCCTCTTATCCTGCAGGTCTCAGTTTAAAGTGGCAGCCCCTCAAATAGGCCTTCTCTCATGGGAGGCCCTAACTTAGCTCAGGTATCCTAGAAAGCAGCAGCTGAAACAAGGGTTATGCACTAAGCTTTATTTGGGAGGTACAATCCTAGGGCTGTAAGACTAAGAAAAAATAGAAATGCAGAAGGATGGGAGAATGGGAAGCAAAGCAAGGTGAAGCATTACAATGCTGCCCACAGCTTCATGATAAGCCATGAAGAGACACAGCTGGTCACAAGGTACTGACTATATGAATACACATTTTCATCTCTTAGGTATTCTGTGAGGATTACCAATCTGGAACTTCTTATTTTAACATCTTGGATTGGGGATTCTTAAACAACATGAGTGGTGTATATTTACTCATTAAACCCACTGAAACCTGATTTGTGGTAAGGAATTCTCAGCATAGGCTATTTTTTTCCTCATCCAGAGCCAGGCCAAGATGGATAAGTTTCCTTCTTATTTTCCTGTGCCTGTAATTTGTTTTTGTTTTTGTCATTGTTGTTTGTTTGGTTGGTTTTTTCTTTTCTCATTTTAGGTTCAAGCATTCTAACTTTATCCAGGGGTCTTAGTTCCAGATCCTAATCTCTATGGGCCTAAGGCTTCGAATCCTATCCCTATCTGGCCATTAAAATCTATTGGTTTCTGAAACTAATACACTCCCCACACCCCAGGAACCTTATTGTCAGCTTATACTCACTGCTCTGGTTTTCTGTTCCCTCTTTGTTTTTGGCCCCTAGGGATTTTCTCTAGTTTCTTTCATGCTTAGCTAGATTTCTAAAAGAATGTTTGTGTTATTTTAGCTAGAATTTCTAGGTGTTTTGTGTTGAGGAGCTGTTCAGGGTTATTCAACCACAGTTCAATATTTTTGGAAACAGACATCACACATTGAAATTGTGCACTTGTTGGTCTGTCTGCCCCAACAGACAGTGTGCTCCACAAGAGCAGGAACCTTGCCTAAGTCCTGTGTCTTACAAAGTGCCTGGCACAGTATCATGACATATCAAAAGAATAAATCTCAATGATGTTCATTTGGAATTAGAGACGTAACTCTGCTCTGAGTTCTATTGGATAGTGACTCTGTTTTCTTCAGCTTTGTCTTTCCATAGAATTTAATACAGTTGCAGGAATAGAGCAGATATTTTTATAAATATTTGGTGGTCAATTTATCTTTATATTAAAAAGGAATTATAAAAATCACTGGCACCTTTAAATTTAGTTATTTTGGGAATGTTAAGATGGATACTTATAGTATTATTTTTCAAAATTTTCACTGATCCCTGAAGCTATATGTAATTTTTCCTCTGTATGTTTCTTATAGTTGTTCTTGCTTTTCCTATTTTGTTATATATCTGCCTCATCTCCATTGCTAGACTCTAAGCTCTTGAGGGCAGTTCTTGTCTGATTATTATTATTTTTTTAATCTCCAGTGCAGGGTTTCTGAACCTTGGCACTATTGACATTTTGGGCCAGATAATTCTTTGTTTTGGGCATCTGTCTTGTGCATGTAAGATATTTAGCAGCATCCCTGGCCTCTACCCATTGGATGCCAGTCCAACCCTCAGTTGTGACAACCAAAGATGTCCCTAGACATTGCCAAATGTCCCCTGGGGGGCAAAATTTCTCTCAATTGAGAACTATTGCTTTAGAGGGCCTTACACAGTAAGTGCTCCACAGTTGTTTTTTACATAAATTCTATAGTAGATTTTGATTGAATCCCATAAAAGGAAACATAGGATTTACATTTTCTCAAGGAAACCGGTCTAGTTTCGGGCCAGCCTTCTTGTTTGCAGGTCTGAACTGGCACTAAGATGAGCTATGCTCCTGTCACCACTCATTGTTAACTCCCCCTCAAAGCCTGTCCTCTCATTCTCATCTACTTATTTATAGCTTGAAAACATCTGGACGTTTATGGTCTTGGTGTGTAGCTTAAGTCTGCTGCTTCCATAATGAATGTATTCATTATCTGACAAACGCTGTCGGTCAATTTACATTCGAATGCACCTGTTTTACAGATGACAGAATTTCCAAGCACACATAGACACAAAAGTTTAGAATACTTACTATTTGTTAGCATAAATGAGCAAAATTTGGCCTTGGAATTGTAACTTTATTTTTTTCCCTTTAGCAAGGCTACAACTAATTAAATCAGCAACTTTTGAAAAGAATTCCTGCTTTCTTATTTTCATGTATTTGACAGTGTTGTCAACAGTTTAGAATTATGTATAAAAACCTAAGCAGTGAAATATGTTTTGTAAAAAAGATGTTTGTGTTAGAAACAAAGCTTATAACAAGGAACACATTTTAGGTAATGAACATAATTTTAGGTAATGGAAATTGACTAGAATGAACCCAGCAATGCCATTGCCTGCTCTTTCCTCTCATGCTCCATTCCCACCCACTCTTACAGCACGGGCTCCCCATCATTTCTGGCACTGTGACTGGGAGCAGTGGTCATGGTGGTGGTGGTGGAGGGTACAGAGTGTGGTGGGGTTATAGATTAAAGTCTATTATTCCCACTTGACAATTGAGAAAATAGGCTAAGAGGGATTAAATCATTTTTAAAAATCATCTTGCTAGTTGGGCTCAGAGCAAAGTGTTCTTTTTCCCAGGGTTCATTCTACCATAAGACATATTCAGATAGTGATGTCATGTTCCAGCTATTGCTAAGAAAGTGCAAAATGTGTTTCTCTGTCTCCTATCACTTAAGATCAACAGCCTCAGAATGGCTGGAACCTTTCCTCAGGTAAGCCCTAAAGGAGAAAATATTTCTTCCCCGCATCATGCAGAATTTCCAGTTGGACCCAAACATAATCAATGTCTCAAAGGAAAAATGTCACAAGAGAAAGCTACGTAAGTAAATGCAGTGATATAATGTTAGACATTTGTAAGGATAAAAGAGCAGAAAAACCCATATACAGCACAGAAACCAAAGTGACCTTAGTTTAGTTTGAAGAATTATTAGATGTCATTTTTTCTTTCTCCTGTGAGCAAATATTAAGAGGAATTCAACTAATGAAATTGAATGCCATACCCACAACACACAAAATTCAACTGTGTTCATTTGCTTAGTTATTATATTACCCTGAGGCAAATTCATTGAAATCCTGAGTAATAACAAGAAAGGCAAGTAATACCAAGCACGTATCTTCAAGTCTCCACCTCAGCAAAATATTGGAAAACCACCCCAATGAGAAATGATTTTAAATTATCTTATTTTCCTATTATAAAAACAAAATGTCAATATAAAAAATTTAGAAAACGTAACAAAAGATAACTATTGTAATTATTGTGGCTTACATATTTCAGATATGCACATACATATATATATACATATATGCATGTGTTTATGTATATCTGTAGAAGTACATATCCATGGCATAGGGAGGAAATACCGTTATCTATTTATATTTCCATATTTATGTCTATGTCTATATCTATATCATCTGTGTCCCAATATGATAATATAATACATTTACTGATGTTTTATTACCTGCTGATTTCACTTAACTTTCAGTGAATTTTTTTCCAATTCATTAAATAATTTAATATTCTTCTCTAATGTTCTTTTTAATGGTTAAAGAGTCAACACGGAACTTGTAATTATCTTACAGAGGTCAATTTTCTTTTTTAAAAAAATTACCGCTTTGTATCAGTAATAGTTTTCATCTATTGCTTTATTGTCTCACTCTACCTAATGATTCTAATTTCCACATTCATTTTTATGTTATATTTATTTAACATATGGCTTTTAAAGACCTTTCTCCATCATTTCACCATGTGGTTGACTTACATCATAGTTCTCAAGGTAGGTGACTGGAAGGAAAGCTATGAGGCACAAAGTTTTCAGATATTTCATCATTTCAAAAACACTTTCCTGTCCTTGATTATTTGTTCCACCTCTCCCAGGAGGTGAATTATTACCCCATTTTCAGATGAAGGAAATACAGAATGCAAATATTAAGCATATGAGGGCCTGCTCCGCTGTAAAATGGATACCAAGTTCAAGTGTTTCTGAGTATTTCTTACCCTGAATTTTTCAACCTGAGTGTTTGACCTTTGTGATGGCAGTTCCTGTTACTTACTATCTTTGTTGACCTTCAGCTTTTGCTGCCTAGATGCCTTTCTTGATATTTTTCCCTTTAATTATCAGATGGGCAAGAACAATACACTGATGAGTTTTATTAATGAAAGCAAAGATGAAGCCTGTTTTCCAGTGGTTTTTGATCTAATTGCCTCAGCCTGGCTTTTCTAGTTTCCTTACTTTTTTTCTTGCTCAATTTAAAAAATTTATTTGCTAATTATTCTCCAACTCCTCCCATGATTCTTGTTCAGTTTTTGATCTCAATTGCTAATAGTATATATTAATATTATAAATACAATTCTTTTCTTAATTATCTCATGACACCACTGGAATTCCATGTGATTTCCATGTAAAGACTCAGTTGGATCCAGAGTTCAGTTCACAGATATTTTGAGATGACAGACATAATAATATTAATAATTGAAATAGCAATAGCATTTATTGATTGTCTATGTGACAGATAGTAATCACTATTTTGTTTTTTCTTTTTTGAGATAGGGTCTTGCTCTGTCACCCAGGCTGGAGTGCAGTGGTGTGATCATAACTCACTGTAACCTCCAACTCCTGGGCTCAAGTGATCCTTCTGTTTCAGTGTCCTAAGTAGCTGGGATCACAGGCATGTATCATCATGCCTGGCTAATTTTTAAAATTTTTTGTAAAGATGGGGTCTCGCTGTGTTGTCCAGGCTGGTCTCAAACTTCTGGCCTCAAGTTGTCCTCCTGCTTTGGCCTCCCAAAGTGCTGGGATTATAGGTGTGAGCTGCCACACCTGGCCAAGAAAGCCCATTTTTAAGAGTTAACTGTAGTCATCTATATAGTGTTTATATACACAAACTTACAAGCTTTGTGCAGAAAATGCATTTTCTGTGTGGCTCTATGCCCAATCACTGGCTTTCTGATTCTGTGTATATTTCTTGGAGGGTAAATGTCCCACCCTCTTTCAAAAACTTGTTAAAAGTCACACATTACAGCTAAGAATCAGAGTATTGAGCAAGAGTGGAGTATGACTCTGGCATAGGAAAAGAAGCAGGAAATATACAAAGGAGAATGTTATCTGACCCTGTTGAAAGGTAAGATGCTTATGATCCATAAGTGCGTGTAGAATATGGTCCTGTAATAGCTTTCAGGGTTAAGTTCTAATAACCCACTTTCAAACTTATAGGCAGGGAAGTGGGAATTTTATATTTATATGCATGTCTAATACATGCATATAAATGCTTACTTTGCTCAAGCAAATGCAAAAATAATATTATCCTACAACTTTTTTTTTAAACTAGACTTGCTCTCTTTTTTCTGAAGCAGTTGGAAAAATAAATAATTTACTATTTTATGACTATTTCTAGGTGTGACAGTATTTATTTTATTAATCGACGGAACAAGTGTTTATTTTATTATGAATATTTATAGATATTACAATGTTAGTACTTTTTGAAAGTTTTGTAAAATCTAAATAGAAGAATAACTAGATTAATAGAAAATACAAGTATTTTCAAATTGTAAAACCTGATTTTATCAAGTATAACACAATATCTTTTTTTTTTTTTTTTTGAGACAGAGTCTCACTCTGTCACCAGGCTAGAGTGCAGTGGTGTCATCATAGCTCACTGCAACTTCAAACTCCTGGGCTTAAGTGATCCTCCTGCCTCAGTCTCCCGAGTAGCTGGGACTACAGGTGCGTGCCACCATGCCTACCTAATTTTTCTATTTTTTGTAGAGACAGGGGTCTTGCTCTTGCTCAGGCTGGTCTCAAACTCCTGGCCACAAGTAATTCTCCCACCTCCGCCTCCCAAAGTGCTAGGATTATAGGCGTGAGCCACTGTGCCTGGCTCACGATATCATTTTGTTGTCTAAGAACTAGCTAATGCGTAATTTCTCCTCCATTGTTTTTTGCTTTTTCTTGTTATTTGTTACATCTTTGAGATACATATCTCGTAAACATTTTCAAATTGCTTATCAAATCATAGACCAAAAGTATATTTTTAGAATGTAATTTTAGAATTTCATTAAGCAGTAAACTCATTCATCATAAAACATCATGCATTGCTTGTTTGAAAGAGAATACTGAACAGCTCATATCCTTTGTTTAAAAATAGGCTTTTTTTTCCTTAAAGCAATTATCTTCTTTTCAGTCCAATTTTCTCTTCTCTGGTATTCAACAAGACATCAGTTCCAATGAGTTTTTATTTTACTATGCTGATCATGAAGTTGTTCCACCTTTTTTTTCTATCTGCCTCCAAAGCTGTACAATTTTAAATGTATTTTTTTGGTCAGAAGCGTATATATTCAGGGATAGTGAAATCTATACACTTTAACTCTCAGTGATTGCTAAGAACAGCCTACTGTGACTGTTGAATGTAAGAGGTAGTTAAGTGGTTAGGAACATAAATTTGGAGCCAGATTTCCTGGTTTGAATTCTGGTTCTCATATTTACTAACATGTGACCTTGGCCAACTCATTAACATCTTTCTGTCTCAGTTTTCTTGCCTGTAAAATGGGGGATAATAATAATACCTACCTTATAAGGTTATTGTGAGAACTAAGTGGGTTAATCTATGTCAAGCACTTAAAACTCTGCCTGGCTTATAGTAAGTGTGGCATAGATATTTTTATTATTATCATTAAATCTATTACTTTCCTTTGAAATCTTAACAAATTCAAAATAGTTAACTCACAATTGAAGAATTTCTACAACTTTTAATATGTAGCTAATGATGGCCCAACTCTGTTCAGAGAGCCTGGAAGCATTTTCTGTATGCTCTAAAGTTTCCTTCATCTTTTCTTTAATCTTTTATGTGTTCAATTGCTCATTCAGTCATTCTTATTTATTGAACACTTATCATGATGCTTGGGTAGTCAGCAAGGAACAAACTGAAAAATTATCTGCTACCCAGGAGCTTATATTCAAATCTCAGAGGCAGGCAATAAACATTAATAGGGCATGTTTGATTAGAAACTCGCCTCATCACCCCCCCATTGTTAATGTAAACATCATTTTGAAGCAAATGTCTATTTTTCTCTTCACTGTATATTAAATAACTTATTAACTTATTAAATAACAACTTATTTTTGCTTTTAAAAATCATTATGCTTATTTAAATGAACAAGGTGGGAAAATTTGGTTTTGGAAATGGGTATAGGATAATGAGTCAATGCTCTTTTTTTTTAATGATATAATTCAGGGAGATGAGGCAGTGGACATGTATACTTAGATACATGAATTTTTAACATTTTCACTATGTAAATTTTGAAATATGTACAAAAGTAGAGAGTGTAGCACATTAAACACCATGTGTTCATTACCAGGTTCAACAATTATTAACATTTTACTAATATTGTTTCATCTACCCCACCCACCACTCCTCTTTCTTTTTTTTTTCCAGAATATTATGGCAGTACACAGGTTTTGGTTATATAATTTGCTTTTGTACAGTTTGAGTCAAAGTTATAAGTGTGCCCTTAACCCAGATGGTGTGCATTGTACCTGTTGGGTATGAATTTACCCATCCCTTTCTCCCCCCTCCCACCTACTTGATTGCCATTGAGTTTTACTTCCATATGTGCACATAAGTGTTCATCGATTAGTTCCAATTTAGTATTGAGTACATGTGATATTTGTTTTTCCATTCTTGCGATACTTCACTTAGGGTCAATGCTGTTAATTCATTTGCCTTTCCCACTGATAGCATTAATCTATCTTCTTATTAAAAAGTTTCATCATGACTCATTTTTGAAGTTGGGAAATTCAGCTTTAGTTGTAAGGTTACCAGCGGTTCACAGAATGCTCACACTTAAGACTGTGGGAAAGGATGCAGCTGAACAGTAATATATTAACAATATGTGTTGAAACATCAGTTCCTTGTTGACTGTATACAAAACAGAAATTTCTAATAGTTCTCAACGGCACTACTTCCTCTGTGGATTATGTAGGAAATGCTTTAGTCTGAATAATCATTCCCGGGGGGGAAAGCCTTCAAAATAAATTCACTTTATAGAGTGCGTGTGTTAGAGAGAGAGAAAAAAAAGAGAGAGAAAGAGAGAGACAGAAAGGGGAAGAGAGTCTGATTATTGTAGAATACTGAGTCAGTCATGCACATATGCCTAGTATAATTAAAGAACATAATTTCAAGGTAGCAACAGTATTTAATTATATGAAATACTCTGTATGCTGTTTCTTGTTACCACATTGTTTAAAAGTAAACTAATAGCAACAATAGACAGCTAATCCAAAGGTTAAGGAAAACAATGGTGGGGGACTAGGCTTTCATAAAACAAAACAAAACTGAAAACTCTAATTACCAGGATAGTTGCAGAAGAAATAACTCTATCAATCACCCTTTTGATGGAATTATCTAGGCCCATAAAGACAAAATGGGTTATTTCCCCTCAGTTATCTCGACATTTGGCTACACTCTTCTCTGTTTCATTTTGGTTTGGAGACATCCATAATGTGAACCCTTAGTAGTGGCGAAATGATACATTCCCAGAGTTCTCTTTAGTGGTTTTCAACTTGGGACTGCTGCATATGGTATGTGTGAGGAGTGTGTGTATTCTTCAAACAATAACCTCCCTACACCCTACCCCTTTGTAATTTTTTTAAAGTTCTTCTGGTGATTCTGAATTATCCCATAGCCCAGTCACACACTTTCTACCCCCATTAGAACCCACTTTTAGGGACTATGAATAGATGAAGTTTCTGAAAGATCCATTAGTATTCTGGAAGAATCGGTTAATTTCAAATGAAAGCTCTTTCATCTTCATAGAAGTCTTTCTTTTCTTTTTTTTTTTAAATCAAGGTTGGCTCAGACTGAGAAACACTGATCTGAACAAATGCAATTTTACGTATTTATGGTAGTAAATACATTAAGTGGAAAGGATGCATGCTGTCAGTGTGCTGGCTTGGATAGGAAGAACTGAGATGTTTTCTAATGGGTTGAAGTGTGGGGTCAGCTAACTTTGGAGGTGAGGATCATTTCTTTAAAAAGAAGGACACACATAGACACACACTCATACACTACACACCCTCCTATGTAAAGTGGCAAGCTTTCTCAAAGAGATATTAGGGTTATGCAGCACATCAGCTACATATTGCAAGTATACAACTCTTAAAATATTAAATCCATGCCTTTGCATATCTCCTTGGTCGATCTTTAGTTTGCATGTCAAAAAGAAGGTATATTTGAACTGATAAATTGATCTCAGGAAAGGGGGAGGTGAACATTTGTAATAGTGTTGGTAAGATTTTTGTCAGGGCCATATTCTAGTTTGTTAAACAATAGTGTGATCTCTTTCTTTCTCTCTCTCTGTCTCTGGGGTGTGTGTCTGCCTTCCCACTTTACCTGTGGCTGAAATGACCCTTCTCAGTTCCCCTTACTGTTAATTTCACATACGTAATTAGCAGTCCCAAGGACTAGGCAGTTAAACACATATTTATTTATGAGTCTTAATCTGGCAGATTCATACTCTTTTACGATATAGAATGAAGCAAATAAAATATCGTGAGACATTCTTCATGTTGGAGTTCAGGGTAGACGTGACCCTTCCTTGGTTGTGGAAACTGGAGGGTTAATGACGAGGCGAGCCTATCAACAACCAGAGGTGTCTCAAGTCTTGGGTTCCTGGAGTGTTCACCATGTGTTACTCTGAATGAGTGACCTGAGCGAGAATGCTAAGCTTTTCCTTCTTAATCTTACTCCTTTCAAAATCACAACGTTATAGACGTTCCTTTTTGGTAACCTTATTTAAATAATATTCAGGTACATAGGTGGTCAAATCTGATATGACTGGGCAAGTGATCTAGCTATAAACATACTATACCAATGTCAAAAGTTGCCTGGAAACGATCTCTTACTGTGAATTTTCCCAACAGTTGTGATACATTTTTAAAAGCATTTTTTATTTCAGAACATTTATCTGACAGAGCCTAATTGAGAAGAATATTGCATTAGTAAATTGCTCTGCCCAAGACAACTGCTGCTCTGTTTCTTTTCAGATTTTAAAAGCTAAGTTCCAAATCTCGGTCTGTAGTTAAGAGCTTCAAACAATAATTACCTCTGTGAAATGAGCAGAAGTCCTTAAAAGGGTCTGCCGATTTCCCCTCAATCTTACACAGGGTGAGCAGCGCTAGCTATATCCACTGATAACCCAGCTGCCTAGGAACTGAGTAAAGCCGGCTCCAAACTTCTCAGCTGTTGACAGGCTTGACTTGCTGAGAACACTGGTTAAATATAGCACGCGCGAGCTCAGCTCCTCAACAAAGTCATTACTCTGACAGTGTTGTGAAGGGAGCAGAAGAGGAGAAACCTAATCTCAGAACCCAACAACACCTAGCAACAGTTGAAAAAACTTTTAAACAAAAGTCTGGGTGGGAGATACACAACAACTTCCAATTTCTGCTGATCGGGATTTCAGGGAGAAGAAGCTGCTTTCCCCCCTCTCTGCTCAGTTTCCTGCATGACTTCAGCTATTGGCTAGTCCTGGGAAAGAAAGTGGGAAAAGCTTTTTCCTCTGTATTCTTTTGGGCTGGATAGTTTTCCAGAACTCGAGTCTGTTTTGGGCTGTGGGACGAGCCACTGGGTTCTTCAAAGGATAAACTACCTCCATAGAGGACATACCCTTGGTTAAACGAGCTGCCGTCAGGTAAGACCAAAATAAATAGCTACTTACTCTCAAGAAATTTCTCTTTCCACAAGAAGAGAGTTCTCTCTGATTCTGTTTTGTCTGTTTCCTTTGATTCTTCCTGTTCTACTGTATGATAACACACGTAGAAATTTTGATGATCATTGTGAATTTTTAAAAAAAGTCAGAAACATCATCTCTTTCTTAGAATTATACTGATTCCTTTTTAAACACAGAGAATTTTATGATATTTTAATAGCCATCAAAATATTTCTGCCAAGTTATCACTCTTCGGCAGGTAATAGAAATATGACAAAGGACAATTTTGCAGCTCTTTTCACATTGGGATGGCTAAGCAATAAAAAGGATATTTTCCCTAGAAGCAAAATAACTTTCATTTATTGAAACTGGCTAAGCAGCTTGTGTGGTAAATGAGAGGAAAGTCCTGCATGATGTTGGTATCGCTGGACTTTTGACTTGCTGCTTTACATGTCTCCTTTTGCCTAATTCTCTGATTACACTGGTACACCTTGTGCTAGTTCTGACCTTGTTACACTATAGTCACCCCAAGTGCTTCTGACTAGGCACAAAATATGCCTGGTATTACATCACTGCTTTTACAGTTGTTAAATATAACTACTGAGGAGAATGTTATTTGTGTGTGTGTGTTTTAAATAAATTCAGTTATTGCTTGTATTTAGATATAACAAATTCTGTTTTTAAAAACTCAAACTGAATAAATTAGGAAAAAAATCCTTTCTTATGTGCATGTATGTGTGTATGAATGTATTTACTATAGTGAGAAGGAAATCCTCTTTTTATCTGATGGCATATTGTCTCCCGTCCATGAGTTGCCATGCAATTTTATCAGAAGTGCTTAGAGTGATCAATTTCATGTTCAATCTGACAAGTTATGATTGTATATTGATGATGTGGTTAGTGTTGACACCTGATGATCTGTAGTTGGGCTGGATTTGCATAAAAAGATTTTTCCTTTAAATAAACATGATAATTTGAATGGATGTTCTAATCTAAGGATAATATCAAAGAATATACAGAAACACCTTTTATAAGGAATTATTTGAGCCCACTTTGTCAATGTAAAGAAAGAATTTACCCAAGACCAGTTTTGAACAAATTGTTGACAAGTAAGAATGTATCAGCCTTTTCCAATTGAGAAAAACCAATTAAAGCTCATATAGTGTATATTCAGGAAAATGAAATAGAGCACACATTTCAGTATGTATTATGTTTTATAATTCTGATTACTTGATTAATTTACAAAGTAAATGAGCTAATCACATATAATGAATATGTACAAATAATAGTGCAAAATGCACTTTGGTAACCTTGCTATTGGAGAATGAAACTCCTGGTGTTTTAGTGGAGATGAAATATCTTGTCTTGAAAGAGTTTTGAAAAGTCAGAACTAAATGCTTTACATTTTTCTTGTTTTTATCCTAAGAAGGGTCACATTGTTGGCTTACAAATATATGTGTAAGGCCAAATTCTACTATTAGTCCTAGGCACGTAATTTCTTTTAAAGTCAGTGGGACAGTGTATAGATAACGAAGCATAGTACTTGGCCCTGAGTGAAAGCCGTGTTTGCTGATGAAGTGAATTTTTGAGTATCATTAATTTTCTTCGTGGTTGTAAGTTTCTTCTTCTTTTTTTTTTTAAACACCAGAGATTGATACTGAGTAAATTTCCTCTTGAAAATCAAGAACAATCCAGGTGAAACCACGTGGTTTCCTCCACTATAAGAACAAACAGGCTCTCCACGACTATGCAGATCTGTTCACCTATTCACTCAAGTTCACGCCTCTGTGTTATTTTGGAACCCTCCTTTTCTCTTTTGCCATGAGAGTTTTTGGATTACTTTGCCACGTCTTCCACCACACTAAGGCTGTTCTCTTCAGCCCACCTACTGTAACAGTACTTCTCCCCTCCCACCCTTCATTGCCATCCAAATCATCTTGCCCATGACCATGGGATTAATTTTCCTAAAGCACTGCTATGTTTGTCTATCTACTCTTCAGTTATCTTCTGGGACTCCTAGTTGCTGCCAAACACCTAGGCCGGGTATTTTGAAAAGCTTCAATCATCTGGCACCTACTTAACTTTTCTAGTCTCACTACCACTACTCAACAACAAGGTCTTTCTTCTTCAGGTATTTCAGATTAGGGGCCATTTTCCAAGCCCATACACAGTGAACATTTTAATGCCCTACCTTTGCCCTTATCATTCCCCCTGCCTGGAACACATTTATTCTCTCTTCCTGTAGAAACCTTATTTACTCTTTAAGACCCAGATCAGTGTCTTCCACTTTCATAATGATTTTCTGGATCATACATTTTAGAAGTGATTCCTTCAGACAGTTTGGTGCTCTGTTAGAATTAGGGTACTTTGGAGTAGGGTTTGCCCCATTAAGTTCAAAACAATTTTATGAAGTCTACTGGGTACAAGGCAGTATCCTAAGTATCACTTGGCTTTGGAACTTCTCAGCTCCATGTACACTGTCGATGTTCTGTTAACATTTGTCGCTCTAGATTTCTGATGATGAGTATGTGAGAAAGTACGGATAAGTCTAAAATCAAGAAAAGCAACTGTAAGCATGGTTAATAGCTTTTTTAGCTCAAAAATTTCTCAAGGGAAGTCTTAAAAGTTTTGCCATGCACAGAAAAATTACAAGTAATTTTAACCATACTCATGTACCTGATTGTGAATATGATGTTGTATCTCTCAAGAATGAAATAGAAAGGAGGGGACATAACAAGACTGTAATACACACATGCACACGCACGTATATGCATGTCCTGTGTTTGTACCTAGATCTCTAAATACTATAACTCATACTTTTTTATCATCTTTTGGTGGCAGATTCTATTTAAGGTTACCTTTAGTACAATTCACTTAAATTATGGCCCCTTCCATTTGTGGGTCATGGGTTAGCATCTGGTCTTAAACATTAAAACATTTAAATATGTTATGATCCATTTTCTGTTCTTTTTCTCTAGATATTTTTAAAAAGAGACATTTCTAAGTATTATCTTTAATCACTCATGAAACCTGTAGCCTTACTGTGTGAGGTAAAGCATGAATCATGCCTTGGAAGCAATCTATTCTGTATCCACCAAAAGAAAAACATTCTCTTTACCTTTTAAGATGGTCAAAAAGGTTAACCTTACTCGTCTAAGTGAGTGTTCAATAGGAACCACTGTGGAATTTTTAAAATGAAATCTGTGAAATATTTAATATATTCATTAAACAATGTTTTCCCTTTGGTTATAATTTTTACTTATTCTTTAGAAGTGAAACTTCGGGGTTTACACATTCTAAATAATGCCACTTTTTTTGGCAGATGAGCATTTCTTCATAATACAGGTACCTTGAGATATATAATTTTACCGTTTGTGTACTCCCCATATTCACTTATTTGTCTAATCTTATTTCTTGAAACATGTGGGTTTTAGGTAGCACCATGAGAAGTGAGGGGGCAAGCTTAGGTTGAGATCTATTTCCATAGAAAGGTTTAAAAGAAAAAAGATTGGTACCAATTTTGTTAGAAAAGCCTGCAACATAAATTTGTTTATACATTAATTATTTTTAATATATATCAATGGAAAGATAAGCTAATAAAAATACATTTTGTTTCCTTAAATCTGATTTGAAGATATAACAACAAGAATATGCTGAAAAAAGAGGAATCAGAAAAGGCTAGTAGCATAGGCAAGCCAGATGGTCTGGATTCAGATATCAGCTCAATGTGACCTTGGGAAAATTAATCTCTGTGCCTCAGTTTCCTCATCTATGATATGAGGATAATATTGCTATTTCCTCATACAGTTGTTTTGAAAATTAAATGACTTAATAAAATTTACAGTTTATAATTTATTCTTCAATAAATTTAAGCTATTATGGCTTTATTACCACAGCTTAAATGTAGTTATTTGTTTACTTTAATCTTTATTGGAAACAAAATTCTTCGATACAGATAGTTTAAAACTCAAGTTTATAGATCATAGGAAAAGCAGAAAAATGTATTGTTTAAATCTGGAATCCTGTTTGGGATGTAGTTTGCTGCTGGGTACTCTAAGCAGACACAGTTTGAATGGCAGCCAATAATTTAGTATGGAATTTATGTTTCAAACCCTCCCTTATCACTCAGCAGGCTGCTGTCTTATAGAACCATTACTAAAAAGGCTAAGAAATCACCCACAGCATAGACTGTCCTTTGGGTTCTATATTTGCACTTAGAGATAAAGTGTGTTTATATATAGTGCTTGGGTATCTCTTTTACAGCCAACTACACTGAGTAATGTATAACAATGGAGACTTCCTCCTCCATAGAAGGACACATTGTTAAATTTATGATTTTTTATTTCTGTCCTTAGATGATTTGTTTTGTTTTACTAACCTAGTAACAGATAAAAATGAAAAGACCAAAAAAGGTCATCTTAAGCTAACTTCAACCTTACCAAACAGAAATGAATTCTTGTTATTCATTGTCCTTAATCCTATTCATTCTTCTTAAACAAAACAAGAAAAGTATATTCCAAGACAAACAAAAAATTGTTATATCATAAAGATGTGCACATATATTCTGCTTAATATTCTGTATATTTAATTTAATGAAAATATAGAAAGCACTACAGGAAAGTAGGGAAGTTTCTTAGTAACTTTAATGGTAACAAATCTTATGAGGGACGAATATGGTTTAGATCTGTTAATTTTACTTTATGTTTCTCAATTGAAAAGATGAGTCTTTAAAAAGATGAGGCAACTGAGTTTTAGAATTATTCTCTAATGAAAACCTTGTTGTGGTAAGAGAAAGAAAGAAAGGAAGGAAGAAACGAAGGAAGGAAAGAAAAGTAAAATAAAGAAAGGAAGGAGCTTTTCCTGGCTTTTAAGAATATGTTATACAGGTACTAGGGCAAAAATATAGAAACCTCAGGAAAATATATTGGATTATGTTCTTTTTCCTTAAATGCTCAGTCCTGCTCTTTAGGTAATGAGAGAAGGGAAAAGGCTGCAGCCAGAATACAGCTTTCTCTGTAGTAGTAGCTGAGGCAGTTTAATTTCAAAGGCCAGGCAGCCTGTTGTGGAAGAACTTAGAATAAGGAAAGTTAAACATGAATTGAGCAGCTTTAGCTGGCTGTCAACCAGCTGATTGCAGAACTTGAGAAACTCCCAGCAGAGAAATGAAGTAACACAGCCTTCACCAGCACCCTCATGCTTCTCTGCCCCTGAGAACTTTACTTAAGCCACAGCAATACTGAGAAGGCAAAAGAAGTTTTGGGTTTTTTCCCATTTTTGGGAAATGGTGTCAACGTGCATAATATTGGGTGATTTATGTGTTTCTGAGGCCTGTGAAAGACAAACTAAAAAGAATTTTTGAAGCTAATACAGAATTTATCTCAAGTGATCTGACTTTAATTGAGCCCTTAAGGTTTAAGGATTTTTCTGTTTTTAGTTTCTTGCTTAAATGCTGTTGCCTATCTCCTTCACCAAAACATAGATGAAAAAGATGTTTGTTGCTTCACTGGCCAAGGACCTAATACGTCTGCACTTGAAAATAGTCTCTTTTGTTTTTGTAATAATTGTAACTGCAATTCTCCCAAGTTACTTTGTAGAAATGAATTACCTGCTGCTTATCTTTGTAAGGAAAATGTGTAAGAAATCTGTGAAACGGACCTGTCAGAGTTGGCCAAATGCATTCTTTAAAAAATAATTTGCTAAAGATTTAAGGCTCAAAGATGATTTGATTGATAATAGTAGACCACTGACATCACCAAGACAATCAAGTTACTGCCAACTTGCCTTGTTTATCTAAAAGATCTATGCAAAAATAAGGTTTTCACACATACCAGCCACAGGTGATACAGTAATAGGGATAAATGGACTTTCTTTTTCTTTGATATACTTATGTCTTAAGTAACTCATTTAAGGCCTTTCTTCATTGATTGAGGTACCACAGCACAACAGGAGAGAAAGAGGCATTGCTGAATTCATAATGCTATTTCAGTGTGGCAGCCTAAGTGTACATGAGGAAATGACACCCCGGGCCTGTATGTGGAGCTCTGCAGTTACTGTGACGACAACACACACTAATGGAAAACAAAGAGGGTCTGCTTGCTAGGGCGAGCCAGGAAGAGTTGTGCCAGCTCAAATTTTTCCTAATTATTCTATAAGTCTTGAAATTTGATACTGGAGGTATTCAAGGCTCTTTGTGTTTCATTAACTGTTTAGTAAGTGACATGCTTGAAGAGCAGCCTGGTATTTAGATCAGGGAGTGGCCTTACATATAAGCTTAACTTTCACATGCTCTCTTGATAGATATCACCTTCTGGTTTGGACACCACCAAACCAACTGCTTTGGTTATAACCTGTTGTTTGTTCTAGTCCTTAAGGAAGCCAGCTGCACTGGTAGGGTTCACTCAGGGGCCCCTCAACTTTGGGTAAGACATCCCCACCTTCTACATTCTGCTCATTCTATAGATAATAATAATATCTATTTGTAATATAAGTTATCTATATATCTATATGTATTTAATAATAAATTTATTATATAAAAATGATAATAATAGCTAGCATATAATCAAGATTACTATGTGCCAGGAATTGTGCCAAACACTTACATGAATGATTTAAAAAAATTTTTCTTTTAATTTTTTAGTCACCCTTAGAAGGTACGTGGATGATTTTATTTGTTTCTCATAACAACCCTACGAGGTACTATTTTTAATCCCTATTTTACAGATTAGGAAAATGAGGTTTATAGATGTAAAGTAACTTGCCCAGTAGTAGATTTGAAATTCAAACCCAGGCAATTTGACCTTATTTAGACCATATTTTCAACCACTTTTTTGTAATGCAGGCAGTTGTTTAAGGTAGACCCCCACCTAAATGACTATGAGATGGTTTAATGAAAGGTGTAGAATGTGACACTGCAGGGGGTCAGCTGCCCCTGAAGTATGAAAAGACACACTAAGAGCAAAGAATAAAGAGATTTAGGGTCAAAAAGTCAACAGGGGTTCTCTTCCAGGGCCCCAAAGTGGAACCAGAAGCTTCAGTGGCCAGTGGAGTTGGGCAACTCAGGAAGAGCTAGGCCAGTTATTGATGGGGCAATGTCGTTTTTGGTTTCTGCACTGCTGAGTTGATTCCCTAGGAGAGGATGCCATGGAGCATTTGATTTTATGATATATTATGGCTACTGTTGTAGCCACATTCTTTGATACCATTGGGGTTTTGGTCTGTTGTTGCTCCTGTTGACAATTCAGAACTCTGCCTTCTATTGCAACATTTGAATTCTCTGCGGGTCTCTGCCTTGGTCATAATCATTCGGTTTGTGAAGTGGATTCAAGAGAGAGTTCTACAAGATACTTATCCCAGCTGTTGGTAGCAATATTCCTTCAAGAAGCCTTTGGTGGTGGTAGTGATGGAGGTGTATGTATGTATGTGTGTGTATTGGTTAGAGGAGGCAGTGAGGAAGGGGACAGAAAGTCTTGTTTCACATAAAAGCTTCTTGTTGGCTCCCAGTGACTTTGTTTAGGTAGTGAGTTGTCATTGTGGCAGCATGTTGTTCCTTCAAAAAACAAAATAAAACAGAGAGCTTGTTATAGTTTAAGGAAAATCACCTAATACTTTTCAGCCAGTGGTTTGCTACTGTGGAGCAGTAGCATAAGATAATTTATTGGCTATTTTATTTAATTTTTTATCTTTATTAACCAAGAATTGCCTGCATGATGTCCAAATGTCTATTTGGAAATAATTGGAATTTTTGAGTTTTTATTTGCATATCTGGCATTTAACTTTCAGCTTGTCTGAAGTAAGAGGAGAATCGTTCCAATAAAACTTTGATGTAGCAGATAATGCTTTGCCTTCTCTTATGCCAGTGGCCACAAATACTCTACTTTCCAGTGTATCAAATATCCCAGGTAGTAGGATTGACTACCCCAGGAAGGTGAAGCTTTCATATGGAATGAATGCATATAAGAGAATGAATCTCTACCCTCTGAGAAATTAAATTCTAATAAATTGAAAACAGTGTCTTATCATAACTATGCTAGCACACCCCAACATCTCCCCAACACACACATACACACTCATTATTGGTCAATGCTCAAGACTTGTACTGTTGCTTATCTGACAGGCTAAACATCTTCCTGAAGCAAGTATACTGTTTGCTGTGTGGCACAGACCTATTTAATCCAAACCAATGGAAAAAAAATAAAGACAGAGATGTATTACACTTCTTCAAGGCCCTCTGTTTCATTGACATGATATCTCCTGATTTCCTTGCAATATACTCAGACATTCCCTTTTGTCCTTTCCTGTCTTTATGTGAAAATGTGTAACAGTGTCAAAGGAAGAAAAGAATTAGTGTTCTATCCTTTGAAGAAAAAGGATTTGACTGGTTGGCTTCTGGAAGTGTTTTTTTTCTCATTCAATTATTCTAAATTTCTCTTGGCACAAAACTGAATGATAATTTCCACGTTAGTCTTTAGCTAATGCCTCTTAAATGGAAGATATTAGCAATTTATAATATTCACTCAAGAGCTATCTGAGACTTCTGTAAGATTTCCTAGTTCTCTTGGCATTTCTGCACCTGGTCTGATTGCGAGCAGGAATGAGGGTTCTGAGTCTCACACTGTCGATGATTACATGGCTTGGTCCTGGGTCATCTATACTCTGCAGGAAACCAAAAACAATAGAAACCTCTAGACTCTGAGCTTACTTGGAACCATCAGATGATCTAGTCCTGTGGTTCTCAACATACCCTGTGCATCACAATCACCTGGGTTGCTTTAAAAATGCAGATGCTTGGGCTGTGCCTCCCAAGGTTCTGATTTAGGTTGTCCTGAGACAATCAAGTATTGGTCTATTTTGGAAGGTTTTGTGTGATTTTAATGTGCATCCAGGATTGAGAATTAGTTTTCTAGTACTACCTCATCATTTTGAAGAAGACGGTACTAGAATGAGGGAAGAGAAGTCACTCAGCCGAAGCTACAAAGTCCTCTGCAGATAGAATTGGGTCTGGAACTGAGCTCACCCAACCCTTAGTAGTGGGCACTTTCCACACCTTGCAGTGGTTGTGCTCCTGTCTCAAGTGAACTGGCACTCAGGATCATTGCCTGAATTTGCTTTTATGATCTTGACTAAGGATCCTTGACTGCTTCCTGTGTCCATTTCTACGACTGCACCTCAGTTCTGTCCAAGAGGTGGAACATGAAGTAGATCAAGGACCAGAATTTAAGTCCCCCAAGTCCCAGTCTACTACTCTTTCTATCACATGATCATAATAAACAATAAAGTAGCTAATACGTAATGAGTGCTTTTTGTAGATTAGGCACTAACAACTCCAGTATATGAGGCAGATACTCATATGCTCTATATTTTACAGATAAGGAGGCTGAGGGAATTGCCCATCTTCCTCCCCAACCCCCACCCCCAGCAAGCAGGTGGCAAGTCTGGGATGAGTCCTGACAATTGGACTCCTCAGCCTGTGCTCGTAATCTCTTAATCGCTTTGCTATTTTGGAGCCCACTCTGAGAATATAAGGTGTTGAATGGCAGCTGCTTCCTTGTTGCAGCATTGGGGGTCTTGTGACACCTGGCTTTGGTGCCCTTAGTTCCTACTAACTGGGTTTTCTGCCTGACTAGAGATTGAGTACTTCACTTCCCCTCTGTTTTCCCAACGAATGACCAGATTAGAGGCAACCTATTCTCTTCAAGACTGTTTTAAAGTGCTCCATTTCCCTCAGTGACTTTGTTTCCTAAGTCCTGTCTTTCCTTTCCCTTGTGGAGCAATATAATATTTTATGCCTTACTTTTGAGCACATGTTCTCTTTACCTTTACATAGACATTCTAAGCACAAACTCTACTGTTCTATTGAGACCATTGACTTTTTCCCTAGCACTGTGAGTTTGGCTGTGTTCCCCATTTTCCCTGGGATTTCTCTGTCTGGACTTTTATACCACTCCCTAACTTCTCTCATAATATCAGCAACAACAGGAAGGGATTAATCATTTTGCTTCTCCTATAGCAGCAGGTGCACTGGAAACAAGCTGGTATGTTCTGTGAAACTGACAGGTCAGTGGGTCAATGTACTCTGAAGAACTTTTAAAATCTACATTTCTAGGTAGCATGTATGGAATTAATTTTCTGATTGATTCCATTACTTTGAAATTCTATAGAACAGACTTTTTCATACCTGGGGGAAAATCTGTATGCCTTGTCTGGTTAAATGAACCTTACTGAGATGAAAATAACCATGACAATACTGTAGCATAGAATTTCTAAGCAATAGAAAGTAAACAAAAAGGAAAGATTAATATAATTATTCTGTAAGGAATATTTACACATAAATTTAAAAAATTTAATGTGATAAGTAGATTCAGTTATGACATAGCACTGTTTTTAGAATCACCTTGCACAAAACAAGTGTTCAGTGTTTGTTAAATTGAATCCATTAAATGTCATGAAATTGAGAAAGTAAACATCACTGACCAGTTTCCACTGATTGGACTGAACGTAATTTTTTCCTTGATAAACATGGCAATAATAATTAGTGACCATGGGTGATTATTGCTCTGCTTCTCAGTTTTCTCTAAACCTTTAATGGTCACATATTGCTTTTCTAACAATATAAATGAAAAATCAACAAACGTTTTAAGTGTTCATTAGAGTATCACAGAATAACCTAGCATAACTGAGTGGGAGCTGGACTTAGTAGCTCTAAATAGCATAATATTACATATATGTATGTCCATGAACTGACTAGAACTCTTACTTGAAAATATAGTGGTATAAGACATAACTATTGACAAAAGTCTACTTGCAACTTTTTGCCCAAAACCACAACCAGGCTCTTATTGTAGTTCATTAGCTGGAAATGCTCCCATCCTTGGAAATCTATTTTGGAGTTAGGATTGCTCCACTCCTCTCCAAGTGGTAAAGCAGCAGCTGCCATTTAATTAATGTTTCTGCTGACAGTTCCGGCTGAACACCATTAAATTTCCCTATCAGCATCAATATTATCCATGCTACTCCAAAAGGAGATATTGATTATAGTTGCTTGATTTTGCCTTATTTCACCATAGCTTTCTTTCTCGCATCACTTCCTCCAAATTCCAATGATGCCATTATTTACATCACCATTCACATCTTCCAGGGGATAAAATCCCAGTGGAACACATGTGTTCCTGGTGATGTATTGCCATGGAATCTCACCAAAACAAGCACGTGAAACGCTGAGCTCAAACAGAGGAGAGGACGGGGGAAAACCAGATGATAGTGACTTGTAGTTTCTCAGAAAGTAAAGAATTTTGTCTTTTTGAGAGAGAGATTAGAGAAAAAGCAGAGCTCTTGTTTTCTACATAGTATTAGTGAAAGATTAAAATCCTCCAATTTAATTTATATCTGGATTGTATTATTATTTCAATTTCTGTTCCCAGACACTTTCATAAGAGTTGGATTTCAGCAGTGCTATTGCTATTATTGTGTGAGAATTTAAAAAGATTTGGGCTGAGTGAAGGCACATGATTATAGAGTGAGGTCCACTCAGTCTGCTCATCTTGAAGAATATGTCCTGGGGCTCAGTCAGGCAAGGCCCATGCAATTGCAGCTGGAAGAGGGTCTGGACTGGTGTTGAACTGGGAGCGTGACTGGGAGAACACAGGATCCAAATGGTGTGGCATTAGATGGCAAAGAGTGGTCCAAACTAGCAGCTGGCATCTGAGGGTCTACCATGCAGGTATGGGGTGGAGAATGGCTGCATTGTGACACAGGCAGGGAGTCAGTCCGTGTTTGGGCAAGCTTGTCAGCAGGAATAGGAAGGAAAGCAGGGAGGTGGGATTCAGGGATAAAATAGCTGTGGAGTAGGAGCCTTCCTAGAGACTTGAGGGAGATGTGCCTGAGATGCCAATATTGTAATACAATGTCAAAACAACTAAGGCATGCTAAATCCCAGTACTGGGCTAGAGCTCTTTGTATCTCTCCTGCTTCACATTTAGTACACATAATTCACCCATTCACTAAATATTCACTGAGACTCCTATGTGTCAGGCACTGAGCTAGGGATTGAGATACAATGGTGAATATTATATTATCTCTACTCTCTAGCAGGGTTTACATATAAAACAATGGCAATTTCAATGCCGTGTGACTAGTGAGTAAATGGTTTTGTGGGAGCACAGAAGTGGGACCACTCACCTGGTTTGGGGAGGTCAGTGACTGGTCCAGAGATCATAGATGGGGTAAAGTGACTCTCACTGTGGGAAAGGGGACTGTAGAGGCTGAAAACAAGACAGGGCCTGACAAACAAGGTCTGAGGGAATGCAACAGAAATGAATGTGATTGAAAGCCTGATTGTTGCAACAAGCCCACATAGCTCCACAAATGGTGGAGAACTAGTGAGTTGCATTCTTTCACTTACATGATAATTTTAATATTTTTTAAAATAATGTGATTAAAAGGATCCACTATATACATATATTTCATCATACTTAAATCTTTAGTGGCCATAAATGAGCCAGCCAAATATGCATCTTGTGGGGTAGAAAATTCCTGACTCTCACCACCCACATTGGTCAGTATTCTTTCCAAACAGTGACCACTCTCAATATGTCTAAAAACAGGTGATGAATGCCTCCTATAAAAGTATTTGCTTTAGGACTTTTACAATTTTGTGCACTTTGAAAAAATACTTACATATATTCAACACTCCATTTCAAGTGCCTAACTGCTGCTGAGGCAATAAACCTGTGTGATAGCCAGGAAGTTTTTGAAGCACAAGTTGAGAGTATTACCTTACCACATATTAAAATGAATTTAGTGCATGCCTGAAGTCCCAGCTACTCAGGAGACTGAGGTGGGAGGATTACTTGAGCCCAGGAGTTCTAGTCCAGCCTAGGCAACATAGTGAGACCCCATCTCTGAAAAAAAGAAAAGAATTTTGAAATCACACTAATTCAAGTACTTTGGTAGTGGTATCAGAATCAGTTCACATCAGATGAGAAGAGCACAGGAAAATAGTAGAAAGTCCAGAAAAATATACACCTCTATATAGGAATCTAGTGTTAGAAAAAAAAGAGACATTTTAAAACTATAGTGGAAATATGAATTACTCAATTAACAGGGTTGAAATAACTGGAAGAAAATGAAATTAAATCTCTGTCACATCTTACACCAAAATATGTACTAGATGGACCAGAAATTTAAGTGTAAAAAAATGAAAGTGAAATACTAAAAATAAATAAATAAAAATTTTAAAAATATATATAGGTGAGGTGGGGAAGACCTTCCTAAGGAAGACAAAAAAAAAAAAAATAGTAAAACAAAAGACTAAAATATTTGACTTCATAAAAACTCAAAGAAAAGTTTTACACTGAAAAAACCCCAATAACCCTCATGCACAAAGTTAAAATTCAAACTGCAATTTGTGACAAAAATTATCAAGAACAAATATTCTTAATATAAAGAACACTTTTAAATAAATAAAGAAAAAGAGACACAACAGGAAAATGGACAAATGACATAAATAATTTGCAAAAGTGTTTAACCTTACTTATAATTAAAAGTTCTAATTACAAGAAGATAGTATTACTTCACCCAACACATTGACAAAGACAAAACAATTCAACACCAAGTATGGTGATGGTACGAGGAAATGGTCACTATATATTGCTGGTGGGAAAATCAACTGGGACAAGCTTCCTGAAAAACAATTCAACAATATGTGGCAACAATCCCTACAATCAGAAGAAAAATAAGGGTACTTCCATTTTGAAAAATAGACGAGTCTAAACACATGCAATGCTTTTGAGAGTGCATTGTTTTCTCTTCCTCCTATTCTCAAATCTTGCCTATTGACTTCTAAAAATTTGGCAGACCTAGAGACTCTTGTTTTTTTTCTTTTAAAAAGAAAAGCCAACATACCTCTTCCTTAGTTGCTTAATAGGATTTCCTAGGAGGGACCTTGCTGGATTAGAGTTGTTGAAACAAGGCTGCACAGTCCATTCTGCCTAATCACTGAAGTGTGGAGTACATCTTGATGGAAATTTATTTCCTGAGTAATGTTATTATCAAACCATACACTGATAGCCAAAATGGATACATTTATGACTAAATCCTGAGGATGAGGGACCAAGGAACTCCTTGCCTTTGATCACTACTTAGCAGAAAACTACTCAGGCTTATTAGGGTTAGACTGATCCAGGAAAGGGGTACTAAAGCTCAAGTTCTGGGCAATCTTTTGACTTCATGAATTGCTCTGAAAAAAATTGTTTTACCATAATATTTGTGGATACTGGTAGATGCTAAGAGGTGATCGACTCCAACCTCTTTTTATGAAAGATGATGAAGCTGAGACTCAGACAGTTTGATTTTCTCAAGGTCATATAGCTTATTGATTCAGACATATGAATTCACAGACAAGCCACAGCAT
Organism: Daubentonia madagascariensis; assembly: GCA_023783475.1. Classification (NCBI taxonomy): domain Eukaryota; kingdom Metazoa; phylum Chordata; class Mammalia; order Primates; family Daubentoniidae; genus Daubentonia; species Daubentonia madagascariensis. The sequence continues at coordinate 24,502,074 of JAKFHU010002080.1, read as the reverse complement.
TGTGCTGCATATCTTCTTAGAATCCAAAACACCACCTGTTTTGCGTTATTTCCCAAGGTGCCTGTTGTATAAGAGCTCATGCTTTCTCTGTCTCATCACGCCTCTGGCACCACCAGATGATGGACTTTTCAGCAGCTGTCTACCCATCAATCCTACCTGTTAGTCCAGGGGATGGAGAGAGGCTAGTGCTAACCTGGGTCCTAGTTACGGAGTGGTGTGTGGGGTGAATGTGTCCTGTGAAGGGTCCTGTGCGGGCGGTACGTGATTCTCAGCTGCTTCTTGCTGCACTGAGAGCAGGGACATTTTGTGAATGGGTAGAAAGCAGTGCAGTGAGTAAAATCTCACTCAAGACCTCATGTGCTAACATTCTTCTGCTTTCTTTGGGGGAAGCCATTTTTTGGAATAAGCCACTGTTAGAAGGTTACTCAGAGTGAAGCTAAGCATTAGGCATTTTAAGCCAAACTGGCCATCTATATCATCTTTTGTTGTTTGGTCCTGCGAAGAATGTGCTGAGATGAAGTAGTGTTGCCCTGTCTCATCAATTGTCCTTCCAAGTGTTTTTTTCATACTGGGCACAAGTGAATGAGATCTCTTTACTTCTCTCATACCCACAGGTAAAGAGGAGCAAGCCCAAGCATCATATATAATTCTGTTAATTACAATGTATGTTTGAATAATGTCAACAACTGTGCTTTATTTCCAACTTCTATTTAGTGATTGCCAGACCAAGTAATTTAGCTAACAGTGCATTTATTCAGTGAATTCATCACCTTGTCCATTTGTAGCCCCCATTTCTTTAAACAGCCTAACCAATAACATTCTTATGTCTTTGTTTCGTATTATCCTTCATAGTCTCCCTCACATAATCACACTGTGATTTGTGGGCATTGTTTCCCCCCTTCCCTTTCCCTCTGTGTTCAACCCTTGATAAGTGCAAATTTTGTGCCCCTCCCTGCCATGGGGACCTTCTCCATCAAGCTTTTTAGTCAACTTTCCATGCTTTCCTGGGCTTATTCCTTATTATCTCCTATTTCCTTTCAGAACTTCTTTCTTTTAAAAAATTTGAAAATAAATCATGAATATTATTTGTATTGACAAATTATAATTGTATACATTTATGGGGTACAATTTGATGTTTTGATATATGTATACAATGTGTCATGATTAAATCAAGCCAATTGACATATTCATCACCTCGATTACTTATCATTTTAAAAGGTGAGATATTTGAAATTTACTCTGTTAGTTATTTTGCAATATATTACATTATTATTAACTGTAGTCACCCTGCTATGAAATAGATCTCAAAACATATTCCTCCTGTCTATATGAAATTTTGTACCCTTTGATCAACAACTCCTCATTCCCTCCTCCCCTTCCCCCACCCCAGCCTCTGGTAACCATCATTCTACTTTCTACTTTTATGAATTCAACTTTATTAGATTCCACATATTTGTAAGATCATGCAAGAACCTTCTTTCTGTTATTTCTTCTGCTCCAGGCAGTCTTAGATCATCTTTCAACATCAGTATATATGAAAGCTACACAAATCAAGATACTTTTATTAATGTTGTAGAGAAAGTTGTTATTCACAAAGGATAATTTCTTACCAATAATTGACCTTCAAACTCAAGATTTATTATCAATTTCCATTTAAAACTGTTAATCCCAATCATTCTTTGAGAAATATCCATTGTGGAGGAGGGAGGAACAAGTTATCCATTCAATGAGGGGTCAGAATGGATACTTGGGAATAGGAAGATGGCCTGACTTGCCTCTCTTCTTAGATTTTAATATTTGTTTTTCTATTCTGGAATTTGATGCTTTAAAGGGGAATAGTATCTACTGTACTAAGATATTGGGAGAACATGGCCTGAGTACAATGATGATAAAAGGTATTTAATATACTAAGAAAAGGTCGGAATCTTGGTTACCTGAAGTCCTCAGCTAAATTCCAGAAATTTTTCATAAGTGCATTGGAGCAACAGCTTAACTTTAAAGGTTGAGTTATAAATGGCTATTTAAAATATGTATGTAGAATAGGTTGGGCACCATTTTCCAAAATATTCTTGAAAAGATTCTGCATAATGTTGATGCATATTACTTTCTCTTACTCAACTTAATTTCTTCAGTAATAGTGGCCGATTTATTTGTTTAATCTGGAGCACACCAAACAGAAGGTTACATATAACCTCCTATGTTGTGTGTGATCTGGACCTGACTACAGAAACAATTATCTAGGAATTTTCCTGGTGTCTGTTACTTAAAGCCCAATTAAACTGAATGACAAATTAGAAATCATGACACCAACAGACCCTATCTAGAAACTGTCATGTAAATATGACAATCATTAATGTTAATTTTAATATAACTATTATAGCTATTGGCTTCAGAAAGAAAAAAAAAGACAGAATAATAGTAATCACAATTACTTTTATTGAGTGCTTCCTACATACCAGGCACTGTGCTAAATGCTTTATGTGCATAGGATAATAACTATTATTCCCATTTTATAGATATAATCATGCTATTTTTTAAATTCTTCCTTAAGACATGATGTGACCTATTGTCATCAAAACTTTGGGCTTGTCTGAAACTCAGATATCTAGAGTTTAGAAAACAGAGTGAAGCTCACGAAGTAATTTTTTTTTCTCATAGATTTTCTAATACTTGATAGGTTTGATTTGTATACAAAATTCACCATGAAAAAAGAATTTACCCACAAAGATATTATCATATTCAGAGCCATATTAACTTTTTAAACCTCAGACAAGATCTTTTATTATATTAATAATAATATCATCATGATATATAATAACATGTTATATTATTAAGATGTGCCAGGCTATCCTTCATAGAGAATGTAGGGAAGATGGACAATGCCCAGCCACCATAAATACAACAAAGACCATGGGCTGATTTCAGGAGAGGAATTGAGTTAGCTCTGAGCCATCCATTGTTTCATCCCAGATTCCTCTCATGATTAGTTCAGGTTATAAATTATATTTTTCCTTGTTGAAAGCTATCTGCTCCTAGTGAAAGCAAATCTTCAATCTTCACGGGCTTCTCTAGAGCTGCTTGAACTGACCAGCCCAGACTGTGTATGATTTGCAATTCAAATTAACATTGATTTATACTTGAGATACATTTTATGGAGAAATCTTAATTACACTCACTTTAAAATAGAGATCCATTAAACTTCTGTCTGATATTATCTTCTTTAAATAGCTAATGAGTGCAATACTCTCATGGAAAGAGGAATGACTCCCATTGGGGAACCCAATGAACAGCTCACCTACAGCCATCATGTCAACTGCAGACCTCCTGAGAGCAAACATTGCTGGAAAAAAAAAGAACTAGCATCTCAGTGGGATCCACAAGTTACAGAGGAGAGGTCCTACTTTCTTTCCTTCTGTTTGCATACACTGACTATCCCTGAATTCATGAGAGTGTTGGGTCTGACATGTGGCTAGTTACCTCTTCCTTCACTTCTTGTCCTGGGATAATGGGAGTGCAAGGTGGCAATAAATAGAGCATGGGTGTTGTTAACTGAAAACAATTAATGAATCACAGTTATAAGATTGCAGCATTTTTGTTATAGTGAAAAATTAGAAACAAATATATGTTTTAATAATAGGGTACTGTTAAGAAAAGATAGAGTTTGAGTTGCTGTCAGTACATCCACATGATGACAATCTCTGCAGACATAGAATTTGAGAGAGTAAATGACTATTTAACAAAATAATATATTAAGTAAAAATAAATGCATTACGGAAAGTATCTTTAAGATTCTATTGGTAAAATTAGAAGACTATATTTCAAACATTAACAGTAGTCATCTCTGTTTGGAGAGATAAATGTGTGACTTTAAGTTTCTATAGTAAGTATGAATCATATTTAATAAGGAAAAAAGTTGAAGTTTTTATAAAATAATTTAATGGATTAGTTCACATGGCCAAATAGATAAGGAATACTTCATTTAAACTCATAATTTAATAAGATATACTCTGGAGGTCATAGTGCCAAAATTGTGTGTATTAATATTGTGTGTATATATATTTATACCCTATCTTCTTCTATAAAAGATTTTAAAAGTTACTGATATAGATTTCATAGGGATTGTTATATATTGCCCCATATAAAACTATGTCTCTATGTTTTTAAATAAAAAGTTTCTTGATTAGCATATGCATAGACATTTTGCTTTCCCGAGAATGCATTTGTTTATTTTTTAAAAAATTAAACAGTCATGAATTTATAGAAAAGTTGGAACTACAGTACAAAAGCCTTTCTTTCCTGTCCCCCAATCTGATGTCTCATCATTTCTTTGGTGAATATTACCTACAAACAAAGATATTCTTCTATATAACTACAACACAACCATCAAGATTAGGAAATTAACATTCATACATTATTACTATCTAATCCTCAGAACTCATTCAAGTTTCTCAATTGTCCCAGCAATGTCTTCTATAGCAAAAGGATTTATTTCTGAATCACACATTGCGTTTAGTTGTATCTCTTTGGTTTATTACAGTCTGTAACATATCCTTAGTCCTCTTTTGACACTTTTGAAGATTACAGGCCATTTATTTTGTAGAATGTTCCTCATTTTGGGTCTGTCTGATGTCTCCTCATGATTAAATTTAGATTATGCATCTTTGGCAAAGCATTTGTTTTTAATACCAAAAAACTGTCTTTTTTGATACCAGAAGTATAACTTTATTGACACAAGAAGGCCATAATCTCAATTGGATTTTCATATGACTCCATTGTTTATAACTTTAACATCATTTTTTTTTAACCCAGTCTGTTTTTCTGCATGAATTGTAGTAGAAAGTCTTGCCTTTGCTTGGGTGATCTAGCTCAGGATTTCTCAAACTTAACACAACTGACATTTTGGGGTTGATAATTCTTTGTTGTGGGGGGCTGTCCTGTACACTGTAGGATGTTTATCAGCCTCCTTGGCCTCTACTCACTAGATACTAGTAACACTCCCTGATCCCAAGCTTGACAACCAAAATGTCTCTAGATCTTGTCAAATGCCCCCTGAGGGGTGAAATTGCCCCTGTTTGAGAACTGCTGTTGTAGCTTATTTCTTTTGCTGATCTGAACCCTATTGGTATTCAACTTTTCATGAAACAGAAGCAGAGTCTTTAAGGCACTCTCTTTTCTCCCCCTTGAGTTTCATCTTCTTTCAAATATAACCAGATAGAAGACTATCTTCTTCCATCACATTCTAACAATGGTATCTCCTCTAAATACTAAATATGCTCAGTTGGTGCAGTGTCCATTTTACTAGCTGGTGTTTATAGTACTTTAAATGTTGTTTATCTTTCAAATTCTATTAAAAAAAACCCAAATAACAAAACCAAAACTAAAACCAGGTACCTACCATTTTCCTCAATAACAAATAGAATTTTCTGATTCCATTGTTCTTTCTGTTCCTTAAGGGCACATTGTTTGGTTTATACATTTTTGGCAAGTAATTACTTTCCACTTGGCAGTTGATTTGATACCTTTTTGTATGTTTGCTCATTTTCACCTTATTGTTTTGTATTCCTATATAATTGAAAGCAGAAAGTTATACCTCCTTTGTTCTCTGCAACCCTAAAATATGGCTAAACTAAGTACAGTGGATACTCAATAAATACTGCATTCAATTCAACTGCCTATGCTGGAAGTGTTTGAGAACTCAGTATTTTAAAATACGACAGATTCCCATCAAGCTTAACTTTAGAAAGTGCAGAAAAGAGATTCACTAAAATATGTCAACTTTTCTAGTAATTTATATTGGTCATTTGCCTTAATATTCTCACGAAGCCAATGGAAGCTATACCCGTTCTATCAGTGGAAAGGCTTATAGCATGTAAACTGACAGAAATATGCCTTGGGCAGGCTTGGGGCTTGGGTCTGTTGGCCAGTGCTATTCCTGGAAAACTGAACTTCCATTCACTCTACCTTCCAGTAAACTCAGAAACACATGCCCAGGTGTCACCAATCACACTTGTACACTTGTATGCTGTCAGTACTAATTGAAAACTTTGCAACATCAAGATCAGAAGCAACAGCACATTGCCAGATTCAGTCTGTAGGCTGTATTTTTACTTTCTTTTCTTTACAACTATTCCAATATTTTTCTACCTTTCTAATTAAAGTGTATAATTCTCCTACTTGGGAGGCTGAGGCGGGAAGATCACTTGAGCCCAGGAGTTCAAGGCCAGACTGGGCAACATAGTGAGACATCGTATCTTAAAAAAATGGGTGCCCTTGTTTGCACAGCAGTCTTCAAGCTCAGTTCCTGGATTCTTACATAATCCTTTGCTTGTACTTATTGGGATCCTTCCGCCATTATTGCCTTCACATGTGGAGGCTCTTGTAGTATTAAAATTTTTCTGAGAAACTTGCATTAAAGCAGGGAAAGCACCTAAGATTCTATTTCTATCTATATTTCTTTCTATATCATATTCGACTTTTGTCTATTGTGCATGGAAATGGCTTTCTAGAGAGGCTCCATTATTTCCCTTTGAATGTAATGTAATGAACTTAGTGTTTCCACTTGAATTTTAAAAATCAATTTTCTATTTAATACTTTTCCATTACTGGTAAAGAAGTTTCTTTTTCTTAAAATTCCATTGAATATTTAGTAATTTTCATTTGGATTTTGCTTTCATTATTCATTTATTTGACATATATTTTTAAGGACCTACAATATTGTCTCATAAATAGGCACTTTAAGGGTATTGAAGCAAATGATCCTTCTTCAGGGATTGTCCATAAAGTAAAGTTAAAAAAACAACACATGATCTTCTCAAGTTTATTCAGTTTGAAAATATTCAGACCTGATTTCATATCCAGATTCTATGACTGAAAAAGCCTATGCTCTACCATGCCCACAGTCTTCCCTCTAGGGTATAGACCTTAATTAGAAAGGTAGAAAAATATTGAAATAGGTGATGAGAAAAGAAAAGTAAAAATATGGCTAAGAGACTTTGAGATTTGGAAATGTGCTCTTTCTTTCAATCTCTATGGGGCTTAACATGGGGTTTCTGGAAGAAGTAAAATTTATGACGTACTTTATATTATGTCTCTGTGACCAATATATGTGTTGTGGAGATAATTTGAAGCTTTTAGTTCTTTAAATATTTCTTCTTAAATAAATCCATTCAGTCCATTAACCATAGTTAATGTTTTCCCACTGGTTTGTACATGTCATAGCTAAAGACCAATGTAGACTAATGGGGAAGGAGAAAGTACATTCATGAATTATTCTCTGTTCTCACTTTAGACAAGTTAATTTCCCTTAAATTATCAGGTTCTGTCTTAATCATAGGCCATTTGTGGTTATCAAGAAATAAATGTTTGTATGTTTTGCCTTTAATACCTTATCACAGAACACTCAATGTGGGAATCAAAATGTTAAAAAATGGATAATTCTTAGATTACAAAATTGTTCTTCCAGTGAATATCGAACTAAGACTCAAGGAAAACTATTCTGTTAAATTAACATTCCAATGTTATAATTGTATTGAGAGCAACTTGTTTCCAGAGTAATGATATTAGAAACTAAAGAGCATTTATGTCACAGCAGCCTGAGTGGCAAACTTCATCCAAAAAATGGCCACAAAAAATAAAACCCCACCCAAGATTATCTTTCATTTTGTAAAGCCAAGGGTAAATGATTATACTCCTATGGTATGCTGCGTGTTTGGATTCTCTAGTACTATGAATGAAGGGAAGAAATAGCTTAGATTTTATAAAGACTATTGTTTCATTGATTTCTCCAGTTTAAAGCAACTTTCCTTACAGTACTTTTAACTTCATCACTTTTCTTATCTTCCACATTTATGACATAAAAAATAATTTGTACATTAAAAACATTTTGAATTACCTTAGTAATAGATTCTCCTTATAAAAAATTATAACTTTACAGATCACGCTAAAGAACCCTTTGGTTATTCCCCTCTCCAATGCCCCCATATTAGTCCTTTCTCTAGAAATAGTCACTATTAACAATGTAATGTATATGCTTCCAGACTTCTCCAGGGAATTGCCCATGGAGAAGATATCTTTCTGTGTATTTCAATATAAATGATGTATACATTATTTCACCTAACAATATGGCTTAGACAATTTTTCATGTTGATACAAATAGGTCCAACTCATTTTAGAAAATTGCAGCATGGTCTTCCTTAAAAAGGATGCACAATTACTTATTTAGCCATTCCTGGTTTTGTGAATATTTAGGTTGTTTTGAATTTTTCACTGTTACAAATAACATTGCAATGAAGATGCTTTACTTGCTTCCTTGGGCACATGGTTAGGTGACTCTGGGGTAGATACTAACAGTAGAATTTCAGCATGATGGAATATGCAAAATGATCTCTGAAGGGGCTATACTTGTACCAATCCCTCCAGCTGTGTGTTAATATATTCATTGAATTTCAATTTCCTCCAGTAAAGTGAGGTTGCGTACCAGTTTATACAAATCTTGACCATTTTTATTATTTCTTCTGTGAATTACCAGTTTATATCATTGGCCTGTTTTTCAATTAGATTGTTTTTTTTTCTTCTTTTAAATGATTTGTTGATTCTAGTCCTCTGTTGTTATTTATGTTGAAATATCTTCTCCTTTACTTGTCTTTTCACTTTTATACTGCTTTGGTCATTCAGGTGTGTTAAATTTTGATGTAGTTAAATTCATCTTTTTTTTATGGCTTTTGCTTTTTGTATATTATTTCAGTCTTCCTGACTCCAAGGTAACATATATTTGCCTACATTTTCTTCTAATAAGTTCTTATCATTCAAAAAATTTAAGTCTTGATTATACTTTTGTGAGGTACAATATGAAATCTATTTATTTTTTATATGATTATACTTTTGTGAGAGGTATAATATGAAATCTTTATTATTTACAAATGGTTAGCTAGTTCTTCTCATTGATTTGAACTATTCATTGATTTTTTTCTCATTGATTTGAAATTCATATTTCATAAATATGTTATACACACACATATACAGACATACATATTTATACTTTTAATAAACATATTAGGTTGGTTCTATGATTATTCCCTATTTTACAGACATGGAAACTTAGGCAGAGAAATATCAAGTAACTTATCAATAACACATAGTCAAGAAGTGGTAGAGCAAGAAATCAAATCCAGGAGTCTGGATTTAGAGTCTGTGATCTTAACGACTACACTCTCTATAGAATTCCTGTTTGTATGTGGGTCTGTTTCGGGACTGTATTGTGTTTCTTCAAACTACTTGTATATTGTTGCATTAGTATCTCATGGCTCTAATTACCACAAACATATAATTTCTGTTTGATATCTATTAGGACAAGTTCCCTCTCTTTGTCTTTCTTTTTTGAAAAATGACTTTAGTTACCATTGTTCATTCAGTCATCTGTATAAATTTTAGAATTTCAGGAAAATTTTTATTTGTATTTTGAATATGATTGTATTGAAATTATATTTGTAATTTGAGATAGAACCTACATTTTAAAAATATTGAGGTTTTCATCTAGGAATGCGGTATATTTTTTCCCTTATTCAGGTCATCATAAGTTTTTTCAGTTAAGTTTTGTAATTTTTTTCCACAGAGGCTTTATTTATTTCTATTAATTTTATTCCTAGGGACTTTATTATTTTTGTTGCTATTGGGGATGTGATTTTTTTCCTTCAGTTATATTTTAAAAATGATCAATAGCAATATGTAGAAAATTTGTTGATTTTTAATGTTGATTTTGTATCTTGCAATCTTGCTGAATTCTTTTTTTAGTTTTAGTAGTTTTTCATTTGATTATCTTGAATTTTCTATCATTTCCTCAGTAAATAATAGCAGTTTGTCTCTTACTTTTCAATGTTTATACCACTTAATATGGTTTTACTTATTTAATTCCATTGGCTAAGATGTCCAGTCTAATGTTAAATAGCAGCAGTGGCAGTGGGCATTCTTGTTTTGTTCCTGACCTTAAAGACAATATTTCTAATAAGTATCGTGTTTGCTGTATTTTGGGGTAGATACCCTTTATCAAATTAAGGAAGTTTCTTTTTGTTCTTTGTTTACATACACACACATGCTTTCATTATATGTACATATATAGTCACATTTGAGTCTTTGAGGCATCTATTGAAATTATTTCTCTCCTAAATCATATGACTAAGTTAGCGAATTACATTGGTTGTTTACTATTAAAAATCTATCTTTTGCATTCCAGGGATAAACCTTACCTGATCATAGTGCATTATTCTTTTAGTCGATTGCTATTTAGCAATTTGCATCCATGTTTGTAAGTGAGAGAGGATGTGGTTTTCTTTCCTTATGCAGTCTTGTTTGGAATTTTTAGAAAGCTTATGACACATTCTTAAGAGGCTTGGTAGTGTTTCCATACTTGTTTGTTTAAAATATAAATTTCCATTTTTTTAAAGAGTTGGTAAAATTGCCTATAGAATTTTGTGGAGCTGATAATTTTTTTAGTGGTGGTGGGGGTTATATATTTGAATATTATTTCAAGTTTTCTGTGCCTTTGTTGGACTGATTTAATTTTCTTCTCCTTTTTTTCTGATAGTGTAAAAATAATAAATTATATTTGTATTTTTCTAGTAAATCCTGTTCAATTTTTAGCAAATATTTTCTATTAATATCCAGAATTAATCAGTGTCTCTACATTCATTAAACAAAGCCAAAATCTTTGCATGCTTCAATTTTACTTGAAGTATTCCCTTCCATTCCCATTCCCCCCATGTTGACATAATTTGGAATTCTAGTTCTACATTGTTATTTTAAAAATTACTATTGTCTTAAAGAATCAACACTTATCTAGGGTTAATAATGTAATTTAATGGATTTTTTGTTCACTATTACTTCTCAGAACTTCCTTGTTACTATATTTATTTTTATTTTGGCTGGCACAGTTATATCAAAGAATTATTGTGGTTGGTAAACTTTCTGGTTCCTTCATGTTTCATCTTCATACTTGAATGATAGTTTGATTGGGTATCAAATTACAGGTTTAACATTTTTTTTCTTGCTCCTTTGATTTCATTCATGTGTTATCAAGGAGATTATGTAGGAGATTCTATTTTTTCTTTCCCAAAGATTTTAGCATTTGTATCCTTATTCTTAGTTTTCTAAAATGTTAATATAATATCTAGGTGAGGGTTTTTATTTAAATTTATATTACTCAGAACTTGGTTGGTTCTTAAACAGTGACTAAACTAATGTATATATTACTTTCCTTCTATTCCTGCTAATATCCCTTTTAGTAATTCCAATTAGGTGGATGATGAAACATTTGGGTTTATTTCACATGATTCCTAACTTTTATTTTATACTTTATATCCCTTCATCACTTTTTATTGCATTCTAGAAGGAACTTTTGGCTTAATGTTGCAGTCGAACAATTTGTTCTTTGTGTGCATTCTGTTATTTGACTTACTTATTGAGTATTTAAAAGATCAAAATTTTAATAGCTGTACTTTCTAATTGATTTTTTCTATGGATTTAATATTCCCTCAAATATTTCTGTGGATATGAGTTATAATTATTCTAAAGTCCTATTCTGACTTCTATATTAATTTTGGTTCGTAGGTGTAAGTTCTTCACGTTTTAAAAACAAAGAACTCCGTTATATCTCTTTTTTATAGTATTGGCCTTCCTCCAATGCTTAGTGATTCTGAATGTTCATCCTTGCAGCTGAGACTCCTTATTAGGCTCTCTGTTCCATGTGCCCCTGCAGGCTGCTTAGAGGGAGGGGCAGGGTTTGTTGCTGCAACTTGTATTTCAGTCTGTTTTCGAGAGTATATGGGAGGGGCACACCAAAAGCCCTGACTTAAGCATTATACAGGGTTTTCATGTAACAGAAACACTTGTACCCCCTTAATTAATATTTTGAAATAAAAAAATAAACTTAACCCATTCTTCAAATTTGCCAAAAAAAGAAAAAGAGAGTGTATGGGAGGGATGAGAATGGCTCTGGGCAGGGTAGCTCAGAGGCGAGCTTCTGGTGGGAGGGGGGGTCTCATTCCTGTTGGCAGCTCCAGCCATCCAAGGCATCCAGGGCATTCGGGATGCTGCTTTGTTTCTCTGACTCAAGCTTCCACACCCATAGCTCCCAGCTGGAGACAACAACTTCTGTTGCTGCTCTTTGATTCAAAATATAGCCTAGGTTGGTAGAGGGAAAGTTCATGGTGCAGCCTTGCTGATCCTGCTGCTGTCCTCCAACAATCACACTGTCTGTTGTCCCCAGCCTCCCTCTTGTCCTTTGTATCCATTCCGAACACTTTTGGCAGCACTCTCCTATTCTTTTTTTTGAGCTGTAGTTTTAAATCTTCCTTATAATACCATCTAGTTTCTCCTTCCAGTGTCTTCTCAAAGTTTATGGTTCTCCAAAGCTTGACACCGTTCTCCAATTATATGAATTTTTTAAAAAATCCTTTCTAAAAATTCAATGGTTTCAAGTGGGAAGAGGAGGCTATAATCTATGTCCATTCTACCACCTTGAAATGGAAATCAGAGTGTAATCTTCAAAACCTTGGGAGGATGTTTTGAAAATGAGTTTAATAGACCAGTTTTCAGGACTGCCATTGATGGTTGTGTATGTTGTTCACTGTAGGAAGGCACCCAGCTGAGGAGGTAGGTAAGCACTGAGATTGAGCTCGTTGTTTCTCACCATGCTGTGTGTTCTTACAGAGAAAAGCAACCGTCAGACAGGCAGGCCCTTTTTTCTAATTTACACAAGGATGTCCTGTGGGTCAGCAGTGGCCCTGGTCATCTGAGCTTTAAATTACATTATGTATAATGATGGTTCCATAGGCATATGCCTATGTTGAAACTCATAAAATTATTCACTTGAAATATGCACAGTTTATTGTACATCAGCTATATTTCAATAAAGCTGGAAAATTAAGTGAAAAAAGCCAAAGAAATTATATTATGCAGGTATTGAAATATGTAAAGTGTGCTGTTGGATTTAGAAAATAAATTTTGAAGATTTCATATTTTATAAATTGGTTGAGATAACATAAAAGCTTTACCTCCACTGATAAAACAACAATTCTAAAAGAAGACACTCATGAAGCACAGAAAGGATAATTAATAGGAAACAGTAACTAGCTGTTAATCGTCTTTTCTGAGAAACAAAGTGGTATAGTTAACAACCTGCCTTGGGTATCTTAGGAAAAGCCATAGGTAGAGGCAGAGGGATGAACTAGAGCTGTGCTGTCCAATACAGTAATCATTAACCACATGTGGCTATTTAAATTTAAATTAATTAACACAAAATAAAATAAAATTGAAATTTAGTTCTTCAGTGCTACTAGCTGCATTTCAAGTATTCAATAGCTCCATGTGACTACTTTACCAGACATCACAAATATAGACCATTCCTATCATCACAGAAAGCTCTCTATTAGACAGCACTGACCTAGCTGATCTCTTAATTTAGGTCCTTTACATACCAATAGTTTTATCTCTGTAGATTACTATATCAAATGTAACTCCAGATTTTAATTGTCAGAGAGTCTAACAGGAAGATGGAGTACAGATACATACTGAGTATAGAATAGGTACTTAGTAGTTGACAAAATTGTTGATGAATGGATACATGGATGATGACTAGCAGTGAATTCCCACTATTTGATAAACACCTGCATTCATTCATCCATTCATAATTCAAAAAATATTTCTTGGGTGCCTACCATATGCCAGGTACTGCTTTAATTAAGTGCTTGGGATATATCTATCAGTAAGCAGGCAAAAATTATTTCCCTAGTGGAGCTTACATGCTGGGGGTTGGGGAGATATTGTAATTAACACATATAATAAGTAAGTTTTATATAACAAGTTTTAAGGAGATAAATGCCATGAAAAATAAAAAGTAAAGCAGGTTAAGAGGAATCAGGAGTGCTGGATGTGGGTAGGGAAATGAGGATTATAACTTTAAATAGGATAGTCAGGCTATGCCTTGCAGAGCAGGTAACATTTGAGTAAAGATTTGGAAGAAGTGAGGAGTAAGCCATATGAGTTTCTGGGCAAAGAGTAGTCCAGGCAGAGAGCACAGCCTGGGTAGGCCTAAGCCAGGGATGTGCTTAGGTGCTCAAGGAATAGAAGGATGGCTGGTTTGGGTGGAGCTGATGGGCAAGGGTGAGAGTAGCTGCAGAAGAGATCTGACAGGTGACAGATGGGCACATCCAGTGGAGTCTTATAGGCCATTGTAAGAATTTTGACTTTTACTTCTCTTAAGAGGGTTTGGAGCAGAGAAGGAACATGATCTAACTTAAGTTTTTTTTTGTTTTGTTGTTGTTATAGCACAACTTACATATTTCAAATGGATAAAAAAATTAGTATCATTTGCAGTATCTTAAGATGAATTGCCTTTGAATGGGAGCCTCCTTTCCAGTACTTTGAGGTCTAAAAGACATATCTAGAAAATTTACTATATGGAAAATGAAGATTGTTTGTATTGAATGGGAGGGAAGGGAAGGGGCTGTGGTTTTTCTTTTAGATTAACTGCTGTAACACACTGTCCTTTAGGTGGCTGAAGGAGTTTCATATTTTTTTTAGACATCATTAGGCTCCAAAGCTCTTGCAGGACAACTTTGATGCTATAGGAATACTGCCATTTTGCTAGCACTAATATGGCTCTTGGCTCTACCACTCCATTAGAACTATTAACTTTATTTACATTAATTTTTGCTACAAATCTTACAAAGGGTGGATGCTTCTGGGTATTTAGGTCCACATTCTACAGGGTGTCCCAAAAGTCTCCATACAAAGGAAAAATTTTGTAAAATTTTGAAATGAATATTTTGTAAATAGAAGTACATTTGGCTACAATTTCCCATTTTCCCTATATATAGTAATTTTTGGGACACCCTGTATTTTAATGCTGTATATTCAATTTTCATAAGTTGTTCTTGGAGGCCCAATTATCATCTCTGTCTATCTTGTAAGTGTCACGTCTTCATCATCTTCTAGACCCCAGCTAACTGTGCCATCTCCTACTCCTTGCTGGCCATGTTCAAGTTGTTTCAACAGTCAGAAGTTGCAAGGGAGTTTTAGTCCCGAGCTTGTGGTGGCTCCCAGACTGAAGTTTTAAAAGGCACAGTCTAGCTCCTGTGTTAAGAAGACATGGTAGTGGGCTAGAAGACCTGTTGGAGGCTGTTGCAATATCCAGGTGGAAGATGATGGTGGCTAGATTCAGGGTGGGTAGCAATGGTAGTGCTGAAAGGTGGTTAGATTCTGCAAATATTTTCTATGTACAAGTATGAGATTTCTGGATGGTTTGGATGTGGATGTGAGAGAGAGGGAGTAATCAGTTTCAGCCTAGCAACTAAAAGGATGGAGTCAGCATTAGTGTGGGTGGGGAAGGATGCAGGAGGAACAGTTTGAGGGTAAGACCAGAAGTTGAGTTCTGGACATCTTGAGTTTGAGATGTCTATTAAAGATAGAAGCAGAGAAGTTGAATAGGCTGCTGGATATACAGGTACAGATTAGGGAGAACAATATAGGATGGAAATAGTGTTACTGATAGGTAAGCAAATATATTCTCTGTTAATGAACTGTAAGTCTTTGTACATCAGAAGGTTTGAATTTGTTGGCTGTGAGGTGGGGTAAAAATATCATCATTTTGTTCTTAGCATAAGCCAGGAGACCTGTTCATAAATTTTGCTTTGCAAACATTTACAAAATGTTCAGGCATTAATTTTGGCTTTAAAAAAGGGAATGTTTCCTGCAGGCATGGATGTTTAGTGTGCAAGTTTTTTCTGTGATTTTCGCAGAAAGCCCTTTAACATTTTTTGTTAATATCAATGCTGTGTTAGGACATACGCTGGTATTAACTTCCTCCCAGCCCTGTAATATTTTTAGTAGTTAAACCCAAATTACTATACTTTAAATATATTCCATTTACCACTGCAGCATAAATAATTTCTTTTTAGTCATAGGAAAGAAAATCTTGATGTTAATTTAAAATAATGAAATAATGAAATGTTAGTACTTGAGCATCAAGCCTTGAGTCTCATAAAACAAGTTAATCAAAATTGCGGAGAATTATGGTCTTAAAAGGATGACATCAAGGGCCTGATGTCTTGGATTCTTAAGGGCAGACATGGAACAATCCAACATCTGTGCCAGAATGACCTCTGTGAAGCATATTTCCTTTTAAATATTTAGACATCATGATAGTTTTCCATGGTTTTAATTCACACAGCATGAATTTTTTTAAAAGCCACAGAAGCATAGCAATTCTTTCAGCTGTCCTCTCCTTTCTCTACCTTGCTTTTAACCCCTGTTAACTCCTAATGTGAACAATTAAATTAGTACCTTCTTTCAGAAATATGACCATTTACAAACATCTCTGGATAAGGAAATAGAGTGATAAGGAAAAAGTTCACCAACTCTGAGTTAGCGTCATGAAATCTAAAGGAATTAATATGAATAAATTAAGATAAGAAACATTAGGTATCTTATTTTAGGTTTAACTTATGTTGCTTTAACTATAATTCTTTTACTATATTTCTCTCCTGTTAAGACTTTCTGGCTGTTTTCTAGGTTAAATATATTATAGTGGCCCATGCTATGCAAAGGACCCTTAGTTTGTGATACCTAGCAAACTGTTTTGGAAGTTTCAGAGGAATCATGTGAGTTAACATAGGAAACTCATTCAGTCTGTTTATTTTTGGCTAATTTGTTTCTTAATTGAGTAATCCCAAACTGGATATTTATGTAAAAGAAAAGATATTTTGCTATGTTTACACTTGGGCATAATTAGCTAGTTATTTTTCTTTCTTTTTAGTCTCACTGCCACCACACACACACACACACACACACACACACACAATAATTAGTTAAAATAGAACAAGATAATGCAATGATTTAGTTGCTTATTCTGTATATTGAATGCTGAGTGCTAAGAAGTGTTTATGTTGAATAAATGAATTTTTTTCCTTCCTTGGGATTACAATTTAGAAAAAGGAGGTATGGGATATGTAGGGGGCACAATAGTGAGTTTTAGTTGTGCACTGAGAACAGCAATTCTAAGATACACACATGCCCTGAGACATGGTACTGAATGCAGACACTGGTCCAGGCCTTAAAGCCCTTTGCTCACAGGTATGTCCTTTTCTTACCAATATAATTTGTTTATTCTCTACCAAGAGCCAAGTATTTTAACTTCACATTTTTCACATATAGTGTGCTCATTTTTTATTTAGTGGCCATTGTGAAGATCTCAGGTATAGATGAAGTTGTGTGACAGTGAAAAATAAATAAATGTCTGAGTAGCCACAGTCTTTGACACACACCCCCGTCCCCCAGTTCCCCTACCACAGACTTTCCCATGTTCACCTAAACTGCTCTTGGTCCACTGTGGTCCTGATGGGGGTAGTGGAGAAGTGGAGATTATAGGAAAGTGATTTCTTTTGAGCCAGTAAAGGGATGGGGGCTGCTTGTACAGAATGACTCATCTCTGCAGCCTAGAGAGCCATGGGGTACCAGGGGAGTAAACACAGACTGGGCAGTGGGCTTGGCATGAGTTTGAGAGAGAATTTTTTAGAGTTTAGAGTTGGGGAGGAAGCTGGGTACTGTGGCTCATGCCTGTAATCCTAGCACTTTGGGAGGCCGAGGCGGGAGGATGTCTTGTGGCCGGGAGTTCAAGGTTGTGGTGAGCTATGATCGCATCACTGCACTCCAGCCTGGGTGACAGAGTGAGACCCTGTCTCTAGAAAATAAATAAATAAATACATACGTAGGGTGAGAGAGGAAAGAGATTTTTTTGAAGAAGCTGCTGTGCATAGCTTTATCTATGTCTATCTCTATGTATAGGTACATATATGTATATACACACATGAGATTTAATCAGTAAGACTTAATAAGATTTAATCTTATTTGTAATTATTTTTGATTATGAGCAGGATTTATATTCATGTGGTACACACCAGGATGGACACACTAGTTGTTTACAGCTGTTATCTGTTCTGACTGGGTCAATCCCTTCTGTTTGGCTGGTGACCCTGCCATTCTAGCTGTGTGGCCCTCTCCACAATCCAGAAGCTAAAGGGTTCAAACTGGCACTGCAGGGGGCCTCAGAACTTTAGCACTATAGCTGATATCCATTCTGATTGGTTGTTAAATATTTAAAATATCACCTCTGGTTGTGATATATCTAGAGCTGGGCCCTAAAGAGATGATATACTCAGAAAGGGCAGGTCCACGTGGACTTCACAGTTGGTAGGGGAAGAAAGGGAAATGGTAGAAAGTGTGGAAACGAATATGGGGCATGAAAAAGGAGCAGGGAGGGTGTGGGAAGAGCGGTAAAGACATACTGCTGGAGACGGGCTCTGGGAACCAGCACATCCTACTTCTGGATGGCCCCTGGGCAGCCACACCTTCGCCCAAGCCCTTATCCCCACCTGAAAGTTCTTGTAGGTGCCTTTGAGAAAATACTTCCTTTTGCCCCATATGAACACTCACACCCTGTCCTCGCGCCTGCTGAGCACCTATGTTGCATGCACATACTTTACCCTTGTTAAAGTGGTGCTCAGTAAGAATTCTGGAATGTTTTGTATGTCTAGGCATAGTGCATAGAATCTGGAGATCACCTAATTTATCACCCTCGTTTTGCAAATGAGAGAATAAAAGGAGTCTAAAGAAATTAAATAATTGCCTTATGTCCCTCAGATCTAGGGATAATTTTCCTACCACAGGGTGGGTCTCAAGCTGTAAGTTTCCTGAAGGAAATTATGTTACAAATCAGGACAAACTTCTCAATTGGTTCTGTGCTTTGAGAACAATGAACTTCGGTTTTTTCTTTATGAAAACTTAGAAAAATATTCCCAATATTATGTTGAGTGAAAAATCCATATGACCCCATTAAAAAAAAATATATATATATATATACACATAATTTTAGGCAAAGAAAAAATTCTACGTCCAAGCCAATATGGTGTTATGAGAGGCAGTAATAGAATAGACTCTTGGAACCTAACTTGCTTGGGCTCAAATTCTAGCAGAGAAATATTTAACAAATTCCTTGACTACCCTGTGCCTTGGATGCCTCATCTGTAAAATGTGAATAATGTACCATCTTATAGGGTAGATCTGATAGTTATGCAAGATGATTTAGTTTAGAGCAATGCCCACACACAGTAGGGCTGCATATGTTAATTATTGTTATTATCATAATTTTTTGTGAGCTGAGGTTTTCTACAGCTTAGATTTAAAGTGTAGGAGATACTCAATTTCTTTTGACTCAGATTTGGTGAGACAATTTGTACAAAAGTGAAAGGTCAGTTAGAGAGGGAGGTCTGTGGGGGGTTATTACAGTAAATAGTAAACCCTATATGAGTTATGTACCCAACATGTTGGCCAGAGGAAAATTTGGAAGTACTAAATATTTCTTCATAAATCAGCTTGTTTGAGCCAGTTCTATTTTTATCAGCATATCTTCTCTCTCTTATAAACAAATCGTGTCCACCAAAGTTGGAAAAAAAATGCTAACAAGTATTCTAATTCAACAGATTTTTTTTCGTAACGCTCAGAAAAGCTCAGTCTTTATAGTGTCTGCTGGCCAAATTGCCTTGGTTATCTTCTGAGATGAGATGCACAAAAACACATAATTGGGACTGGGGCTCACAGTGGACTCTCAGAAATAGAGGATGAATTCCTATTTCCAAAAGGAGAACTTTCTACCTCAGTATTAAATCAAGCCTCAGTGGCAAATGAAAATCATTATGAGTAATTCTGACAATTATTTTCACTCTAAAACAGCTGAAATTCCTAGGTGTTTACTTTGTAAAATAATTTATTGATCCTGAATTCTAAACTACAGAAATGATTTGAAATCCAACATTACTCTTAGGTAAAATTCAGTCTACTTTTGGATGTGATAGACTTCCCCCCAAACAATATTTAGATTATTTTAAAAAATATGTTAATGTACATATAATGACTTTAAGTCATTAAAAAGGTGTATAAGAGCTGAGTACCTTTAAAATAGCAGAAAGGTGACTTTCTCTTAAGGGTGTTACTAAATTCTGGGGAAAGTGTCTGTATCCTTTTTTAGTCTTCATACACTTGCTGAGACTTAGCAAAGATACCTTGAGGGTTCTAGTTAGCTTGATGGTGTCTCGTACTTCCTGAAGAAGGTTGCAGTTGTGGAGACCACACCGAACACTTGAAGGGGTTCCAACCAAAGGGTCCTTAGACATGCTTGAACTGACTCAGCTGGGGAGATTTTTTGTTGTCTTTTAAGGGAAGAGCTAATGGCAGAAGGAATTCCGAGGACTCCTAGTCATAGGATCACTGCTGTCTCCATCAACTATGTTAGGGTCTAAGTGCTTTCCCAAACAAAATGAAAATTAGAGCCAGGAGTCAGTAGCATTTCTTTTCTCAAAATAACATTTGATTTGAATTACTCATAATTATTTAACTTACTTGAAGGGATTAATTGTAAATATTTAGGAAAGTTGGCTCCCAGGAAACACATAAGCGACTTGAGGATTCTGAAAATTATCTTCTAATTCTCTTGGGAACGCAGGGTGTGTGAGTAACCTAAAGATTAAGAGACAGGAACTATTTGACAACTGGAAAGACTGTAATTGAAATGCATCCCTGTTAAATCAATGGATCAAAAAAGCGACAGAAAATTATGTATCTATAAGGGAATGTAGACATTAATGGAAATAATAATGACAGGGTAGATATTTCAAAAGGCTATTAAAAAGCAATTGATTCAGAGCTTATTTGTACCAGGCTTGGTAAGAGCACTGTAAATGACAAAGTCTTATTTCTTTTGAAAATTTTACAATGATTGAATGCTAGGGCTAAAGGAACTAAGAAGGAAGGGAGAAACTCTTTTCCAACATCTCCAAAAGAATATGCCCTTCCTAAATTCATTTCTACATTTCATGCAAAAATTCTTTTAGTAGGGTGAGTACCTCCTTAGTTAGATAATGTGGTTAAAGCAATTTTCCTCTTTAGTCCAGTCCTGCCAAAAATTCATACTAGCAATTAATAACATGCTGAATGAATATTTTGAAAACTGCATTTAAAAAAACTCAACTCATAATTTTAAAAAAATTTCAGTAAGCAGTGGCAGAGAATCATTGCAGACGCTCACAGAAGAGAAGCAATAAAAATTGGTCTGTTAAAATAAAACCAAGCAGGATCAGAGACAGTATATAGTGTCATTAGATTCTTAGGTCATTAGCTTATCTTGGCTAGCTCTTAACTTAGATGAGCCATGTTGCTTGCTTTGGGGCCTCCCAGCAAACCGTATGTGGCAAGAATTGACGTATGAATACATTTTCAGTACACCACTTCGTGTTATTTCACAGGCCTCTGACATTTGGCTGTCCCCCAAATAATCTCTAGTAGGTTTCATCAATGCCTTCATTTTCCTTTTGTAATACTTAATAACTTCTTTGGATGGTTTGTATTTAAGCAATTTTCCCACATCCAGGAGCAGGGAGATCCTTAAGTAAGGAAAGTCAGGCTCTCCAGAAGACTCAAACAATGTATCTTTGTAGGTCAAAGAAAAAGCGGGAGTAGGACAGAGTAGACATAATCGGAGCTCATGCCAAGCCAGCGTTTTCACTCCCCCCTTCCTTCCTTTCCTATAAATAAAATTAGAGGTGGAGGAAAAGATTTGGAAAAATATTTGAACAAAAATTTTATCCCAAACCCTATACCTTCTTTTCTTCCCAGCCAGAGGCCACCCAGGGGCTTGATTGATGTTTTCTATTGGAGAAGTCTGAAGGAATCCACTCTTGGATAGCTTAAGTGTATCTGCTTTAGTAGGTAATATTTCCAGGCCACACAGAAATGGAACCAGTTTTCTGGGTTTACCTCTAAGTTGACCAACTTTGAAATTAATTAGCTATGAGGCTTAGAGCAAGACACTTTAACTCCTCCAGGCCTTCTGTTCCTCTCTGATAAAAAGAAGAGGGCAGATTAAATGTTTTTAAAGGTCATTCTAGATCAGAATTTCTCAATTTCAACATTATTGACATTGTGGACTGGGTAATTCTTTGTTGTGGTGGTCTGTTGTAGACATTGTAGAATGTTTAATAGCATCCCTGGCCTCTATTCAGTAGATGCAGTAGCATCCTCCCTAGTTTTGACACCCAAAAATGTCTCTAGTTATTGCCAAATATCCCCTGGGAATAGTTTGCAAGATAAAATACAGGATACCCAGTTGAATTTGTATGTCAGATAAAGGATGAATAATTTTATTGTATAGGTTTGTCTGAAATATTTAACAGGACATACAATACAATGTATTTGTTCTTTATCTGAAATTCAGTTTTAACTGAGCATCTTGAATATTTATT
Organism: Daubentonia madagascariensis; assembly: GCA_023783475.1. NCBI lineage: Eukaryota > Metazoa > Chordata > Mammalia > Primates > Daubentoniidae > Daubentonia > Daubentonia madagascariensis. The sequence continues at coordinate 24,479,731 of JAKFHU010002080.1, read as the reverse complement.
TGCTAAATCTTGCAGCCTTATTGATGGTAGTAGGGGGTGCAAATCACTCTCTCCTCCACCCTATTGAAAACCATTGTCTTAGGTAAAAATTTTAAAGAAGATATGGTACTGTTCTCCCTGGAGTTTTCCAGATTAGAATAATTATAAGGACAGGCCAGACTTCCATTAGAACAGATTTTTGGAGATGTTTCTATTTGAATAATTTTGCATTCATAGAACTATCTATTCTAAAGGAGAATATTTCAGCATTGTTAGGATAGGGATGTCAGACAATGACCATTCATTTTAGCCACTGCTGATTTCCCTCTGGGAAGACTACACATGTGCTGAGGGCACTGATAAAACAGAAGAGAGAGAGAGAGAGAGAAAGAGAGAGGGAAAGAAAGAATTAGATATTTTTAAAAAGCACCAGTGTAGTAGACACCATGAGGGAAGTTATAACTTTATTGAACTTATTTTGAATTCCATATTGGAGTAGGGTGAAGGATAATCTTTTCAGTGCCTAGGACATTTTGAGTTTTTAATCCTGTTCCAATTTTAGGACATTTTACCCCACATCAGCTATAACAGAAAAGGGAGGGATTGCCACAGGTAGCTGACTCCTTCTTCTTTCTACTCTAAGCTCTTGAGAAGTTACGCATAAAAAGAGTACTGTAAAGAAGTGTGCATGCGGAGAAATGGATGATCAAATGAAACAGATTTAGGTACATGTCTTTTGTATTGTGCCAAACTTGACACACTGATTTTTCAATTTGAGCCAGACTCACCTGACCAATTTAGGATCTGGCATTTTTTTTCACTGGGACTTTATGTCTTCATGAAAGCAGGGGCTTAAAGACTCAGCATAAAGATCTTGTGATATTGGAACTGGCAAAATATGGCAGTGATAACTGTAAGCCTTGAGTACTCATAGGTACTAAAGGATAGAAAAATATTTTATCACTGTATTGATAAAGGTTTTTTTCAATGCTTCCTATAGGCATGGAATTAAACTCTGAAGGAAGGCTGAACGGCATAAAATTATTCCTCTCTTTTACAAACTTCCCAATCATTTAGGGAAAGAATACATGCAGATAGGGAAAAAGTAGCAAAGAGAATATCAGCTAAAGAATGAATAATTTTTTTGCATAGGTATGTCTAAAACATTGAATGGAAAATACTTACATTAAAAACTTATTTGTTCTTTATGTGAGATTCAGATTTAACTGAGCATCCTGTATATTAATTTGCTAAGACAAATAAATATATGCTAAAATACATGCTAGATGCCAAAAGATCATTCACACATTTGGTATTCTAGGAGTTCATAGGAGATACTGATTCTTTCTAGCATAAGGTGTCTCAATTTCAGCATTGTTGACATTTTAGGCTGGATAAATCTTTGGGGGGGGGCTGTCCTGTGCATCATAAAATGTTTAGCAGCATCTCCGGCTTTTACTTATAGATGCCAGTAGAACTCCCTACCTCTTTGTGGCAATCAAAAGTGTCTCCAGACATTGTCAAATGTCCCCTGGGGAGGGAAATCTCCCTGGTTGGGAACCACTGGTCTATTAGTGTGTGGGGAGACTTTCTTAGAAGAGATAGCATTTGAGAGGGTCTGGGAGTGTGGGTAAGATTTTGAAGGAAAGACGTGGTGATAGGGAGAGCACACTAGGCGAGGGAAATAGCTTGAATAAAGATAACAAGGTAGAAGAGTTGAGAGTAAGTTTGGGGTATAGTAGGCAGATGACTTTAATTATGTAGTTATTGTCCATATGGGAAATAGTAGGATTGTAAAGTTCTTTAAGAAGTAGAACATATTTTGTTACTCTGCCTATGCTGGCAGCATATGGTCTTGACTTTAGTATCTGTTCAGTAATTAATTGGTAGTTTGATTTTAAAGGTAAATGTATCAAGAAGAGGAAGACTTGAATGAAAGTCTAAGAGGTGAAACCTTTTCCGAAGGGCAGTGGAGAGCACTTGAAGGTTCTTTGAGCAAGGGAGTGACATGATCTTGAGAGAGTCAAACTGTTCTGGGGTCAGTCTTCTCATTGGTGAGAGAAAGGAGTTGGAATTGAGAGTAGAAATAGCAACCACCTTTAAAAAATCTTTTTCTTTCACAATTTCTAATGCACCTTTGCTTGAATTTTCTAATTTGGTTGCTCCCAAAATCCAATATCAATTACATAAAAAATTATTTTCTTTAGTTAAGTCAGTTGGAATTTTTATTCCCAACTGACATTGGTGCTTGGACATTGCTGTAAAAATGAGCTTTGAATACATTTCATGCTATGAAAAAAAAGCCTCCACAATTTATTTTTTTCATCCCTCAAGATGTGATGTCATCATCAGGCCTGGGCAGCTGGTTCTCCTCCTGGGCAAAGATGCAGCTGAGTGGCAGTCTGTCCTGGGCAGGGAGGGGCATTTAAACCTGGGCTTCTTTCTGTGTCTGGGATTCGGGTTGAAAGCATTTCCTTTTGCTTCCTCAGATGAATAAGTGGCACTGTACAAGCATTAAAAGAGCTGTCTGTCATATGAATTTGGCATTGTCCCCTCCACAATCTCTTGAAAGTCTGTTTGTGGTGCCACAGGATTAGTCCTTGACCACTCTGTTCTTTCCATACCCAAAGAGGCCAGACAGTCTTCTTTCTAATGTGCCCACCTCCTAGGTGCTCTTTCTATTTACTGCAGGGTCTGATCTTGTCCTGTGGAGAAGTTACATAATTTTGGGTGTTATGAGGTAATGCACAACCCTTCTTTTTCTTCCCCTACCCCCGCAAAGCAAACATCTCTTATTCCTTGGATTTCCCAACATCAGACTGATGTTAGGACAAAGATGAGAATAAATAGTTGATCCAACAAAAATGGAGTGGGTAATTAGGAGAAAATTCAACTATGGCTAAAATTGGTTTCTGCTAATTAGAAACACTGACAAACAAAAAATTGTCAATGTGCACTCCATCTGGTCATCAGGATATCAAGCCTATTGGAGAAATGTTTCTCATAAGAAGAAAAGACATTGGGTTTCATGGAATCCAGTTAAATTTCCTGAGTCCATAATTTTAGTTAGGAGTATTCCATATAGTTATTCTTTGTTATTACTGTATATGGTAGGCAGAATGGACTCCCAAAGATGTCCACACCTTAATCTGTGGCTCCCATGAGTATGTTATGTTACATGGCAAAAGAGACTTTGCAGATGTGATTAAGGGTATGGACCTTAAAATGGGGAGATTATCCTGGATAATACAGGTGGGCCCAATCTAATCCCATGCATCCTTAAAAGCAGAGAATTTTATTCAGCTGGAGGCAAGAGAGAGAAAGCAAAAGTAGAGGTCAGATTTCAAGCGTGAGAAGGATTCAACACACTGTTGCTGACATTGAGATGTAGGGGTTTATGTATGAGGATCAAGGAAGAGGACTCTAGGAGGTAAGGTTCTCTCAGCTAATACCGGAAAGAAATGGAGAGCTCAGTCCTACAGCTACAAGGAACTAAATTCTGCTAACAACCTGAATGACCTTGGACACAGATTCTTTCTCAGAGCCTCCAGTAAGGAACACAGCCCTGAAACACCTTGATTTCATCCTTGTGAGACCCTAACTCACATCCTTGTGAGACGCTAACTAAGCAGAAGATCCAATTGAGCTGCACTATACCTGGACTTCTGACCCACAGAAACTGTGAGATAATAAATGGATGTTGTTTTAAGCAATGAAATTTATAGTAATTTGTCATGGCAGCAATGGAAAACTAGCACAATGTTCTTTGTCATTGTTTCTGTCTTCATTACTGTCACCAACATTGTCATAACTTATTGTGTATTTGCATTGCATATGATGTGACACCAAGTATCAGCCACTAGATTTTAAGTTCTTGAGGACAGATGTTTTTTTCCTCTCCCTTTTAAAAATTTCACCTATATATCCCTAGCACCTCAAACAGTGTCTGGCATACACTGTGTGCTCAATAGATATTTCTTGAGTGACTGAATAGCACTACAAAAGAATTTTCAATATTATCCTTTCCCTAATGGACTTTAAAAATCCAGCTGAGGCATCAAAATCTCAATGTGAAAAAAGAATTCCCAAAACAGGACAATATAGTTTAAGTTAAGTGCCAAATGGAAGGTGTAGACAAAACACACTCTAGGTTTGTACGGGGACAGAGGTTGCAGTGGATTGAGGTAGATTTCATGGAGGAGATAGGCCTTCAGGTAAGAAGATGACTTAAGGAAGCAAAGCAAAAGGGAGAAGGACAGGAGAAAAAGAGACAGCCCCAAAACTCCACACAGGGTAATCCAAGATTGCCAGCTGGTGTGTGTACCAGTCTTGGCTTGAGTGTGGTGGTGAGACTGCAGTACTTACCTTGCTGAGAATTACGGTGCACAATTTATTGTACATAACACCTACCATTAGGGACCAGTGTTTCAGTTATCGACATTCTTTATCAGTTCTTTCATTCTTCTATCTGTCTCTTTCTGTCATAAAAATATGACACCTTCATATCGAATGGTGTCATCCCTTACTTTTTAAAGATAAATTTTAATTTAAGGTAATATATGTTCACTGTAGACTACTTGAGAAAAAAATAAGTATACAGAAAAAATCATACACAATTTCACCACCCATAAATGTCTGTTGAATAATTTGATGTATTCTCTAAGTTTTGTCTTTCTGAATACCTTAGACGTTATATTCACAAGATTATCATTACACTGATACAGTTTTATATTGAAGCCTTTTTTGTGTATAATTTTCCAACAAATGAATAAACCATAACTTATTTAATAATTCTCTTATTGGTCATCTAAGTTATTTCCAATGTTATTGAATTTGAAATCCAATACTATTATTAAAACTTTGGTAAAAGTCCTTATCAATAAATTTCTGATTGCATCTTTGATTATATCTTAAGGATACAGTCCCAGAAGTTGGGATTATTGGGTCCAAATGAATGACTATTTTTAAGGCTCTTTATACAATTTGTCAAGTTACTTTGCAGAAAGAAAAGGAGAAGTTTGTTTTCCATACCACCTTGTATCAATTGACATTTCTGTGAGTTGTGTATGAGAGTCCTTATCTCACCATGTCTTTACAAGCATTTAATTGTGTAATTCTTTGTTAATTATATCATATTGTTCTTGTGCTATAAATTTCACTAATTTTTCTAAGTGCAACTTTGCACATGTATGAGGTTAAATATGTTATCATGTTAGAGTAGGAATTTGTCTTCTTTGTGAATCACATATTGATACCCTTTGCCTGTTAGTGTTTTGTGTTGATTTACAAGAGTTCTTTTTATAGTATCATTAATTATTGATATTTTGATTATTATATTAATGCTTAATCATAAGTATGTTGACACATATTTGTACACAGTACTTGCAAATTATGTTTCTATTTTGTAGCTTGCCTTTGAATTTTGTTTATAATATTTATACAGACCAACATTTCAAAGCAGAACCTCAACCTAAACATCATGGCCGTGGCTTGTGGTTTTGAAATTGTTCTGGAACATGTGGTTTCCTATTACTCCCTGCCACCCAATCCTATCCCTGCATCCCCAACATGAAATGAGAAGTCCACTAGCATTTGGACTTATACCACTTCCAAAGTGGTGCAAATTGATTACATTACTTATATCAACAAATTCCTGATTTCAAGAGATGTCCTATAAATATTTTGTGATTGTTTAATAAGCCCACCAATAAATTCTCTTTTAGAATAATTAGATATATCAATTTGGTACTCAGAATTATGTGCATTTTAATCTGAAGTAATAGTTTCTAACTGGTTATTATATTACTGTGAGTGCAATTCCAGATTCCATTGATTATTTTGAATGAGTCATAGAGAAACTCATAACTTAAACACTTAAAGTTTAAGTTAGATATAAGCTGGGAGTAAATGTCTCAGAATTTTTTCCACAGTAGTCAAATAAGCATCATTATTTTTTGAATTTATTTCCTGCAATGTTTTACTCTTGTTCAGGTTTAATCAACTTGTGTTTAGCCAGGCTACTTAGGTATATATTTTTAAAGGGATTAATTTGCTATTTCATTTATACAGTAGTAGCATGTAAGAATTAATCACATTTCATCTTAAAAGAATCGAGAGCAGAAATGCCAAACACATATCCTTGTGAACAGGAACTCTGATCTATTAGCAGAGGCAGCTCGAGTGATGTGTTGAGAAGGATTCTGAGAATGTATTCAGGCTCAGCAGACAAAGGATGCCACAGTTAATTAGTAATCTAGAAGGAGGGTGTGACAAAATTCATCCTATGTTTTTACCACCCAGGTTAAAGTAAATATAATTAATTTGAAAGTTCAAATACAAACAATAATTTCAAACTTATTTAGTGCCTGGTAAGCTATCTTTGAAGTAAAATTACAAAGACTTTTTTTCCTCATTTATGTGGAAGGTGTTATTCTATTTGTAGGGAATAACTCTCTGTAAAAATAGTTAAATATTTTTACCAATTATTTTCACCTTTTCCTATTTGAAAAATGCCGATGAAGAATCCCCTTTCCTCCATGTTGACACCTGTTTTGATTTCTTCAAGGGCTCAATCTTCAAAGAATAGGAAAACAGGCCTGATTTTGCATTTGTGATGACCTCTGGGTGTGTTTAAGTTTTTAAATACATTTTACTTTTAAGATGAAGATTTATACATGTGTCCTCACTTGGATGTTTTAGCCAAGGGCACACTAGAAAGATCTTGAGCTACAGTTGAAAAATAAAGATCTTTCCAAAGTTTCCCTGATCAAAACCCCACACACCTGGAATGCAAAAATAACTTCAGTTCCTTTTAGTCCTTATCATTAGCTCTCATAATTCATTATTATTTATTCCATAGACAACTAGCTTCCATCTTTCATTCTGTCTTATGAATATTGAGAATCATCTCAGCTTGGTAAAGTAAATTTCATGTCTATAAACCCAGTGATGCAGAGTGCTGATCTCCTCTCCTCTCTAGATGGTCAGTGGGCTCCCAGGGCTCCCACACAGTTTCCCTTAGGTTACCCTGACCTCATCCAAAGTTCTTCTGAGATTTAAAAAATCAGTTTTTGGCTCAAGCTAACCTGTGTGATGAGCTACAGGTTTCAATGAAAATGCTTCCTACCGATTAAAAACAAAGGAAGAACTACAAGGCTATAGTAACCAAAACAGCATGGTACTGGCACAAAAACAGAGACATAGACCAATGGAACAGGACTGAGAACCCAAATATAAAACCATCCTCATACTGTCATCTGATCTTTGACAAATTCCAGAAAAACGTACACTGGGGAAAAGATTCCCCATTCAATAAATGGTGCTGGGAAAACTGGATGGCCATATGTAGAAGACTGAAACTGGACCCACATCTCTCACCTCTCACAAAAATCAACTCACTATGGATAACAGATTTAAACCTAAGACGTGAAACCATAAGAATTCTCGAAGAAAACATTGGAAAAACTCTTATGGACATTGGCCTAGGCAAAGAATTTATGAAGAAGACCCCCAAAGCAATCACAGCAGCAACAAAAATAAATACATGGGACCTGATCAAATTAAAAAGCTTCTGCACAGCCAAGGAAACTATCACTAGAGTGAACAGACAACCTACAGAATGGGAGAAAATATTTGCATGCTACACCTCTGATAAAGGGCTGATAACCAGAATCTATACAGAACTTAGGAAAATCAACAAGAAAAAATCAAACAACCCTATTAAAAAATGGGCAAAGGACATGAACAGAAACTTTTCCAAAGAAGACAGAAAAATGGCCAGCAAACATATAAAAAATTGCTCAACTTCTCTAATCATCAGGGAAATGCAAATCAAAATCACAATGAGATATCACTTAACTCCAGTGAGATTGGCTCATATCAAAAAATCCCCAAACAACAAATGTTGGCAGGGATGCGGACAGATAGGAACACTCATACACTGCTGGTGGGACTGCAAATTAGTACAACCTCTATGGAAAGTAATATGGAGATACCTCAAAGAATTAAAAGTAGAATTACCATTAGACCCAGCACTCCCACTACTGGGTATTTACCCAAAGGAAAAAAAGACATTCTATAATAAAGACATCTGTACGCGAATGTTTATAGCAGCACAATTCACAATTGCAAAGATGTGGAAACAACCCAGGTGCCCGTCAAGACACGAGTGGATTAATAAAATGTGGTATATGTATACCATGGAGTATTACTCAGCAATAAAAAACAACAGTGAATTAACACATCTGGTATTATCCTGGATGGAGCTAGAGCCCATTCTTCGAAGCGAAGTGTCACAAGAATGGAAAAACAAGCCCCACTGGTACTCACCATCAAATTGGTACTAACTGATCAACACTTACATCACACAGGACAATAATATTCATCAGGGGGTGGGCAGGCAGGAGGGGGTGGAGGGGATGGGAAAACTCTCACTGAGTGGATGCCGGGAGCACAGTTTGGGGAATGTCCACGATTGTAGCTCTGACACGGGCAGTGCATGGGTAATATATATAGCCAAAGTGTTGTACCCCCATAATATTCTGAAATAAAAAAAAATTTAAAAAAAAACGAAGGAAGAAGATAAATGTATATTACAACCAATTTTCAGGGAATTAAGTTTTAAGCTATAGTGCCAGTGTTTCTTGCAGGAAAAAAAAAAGAATTCTTTAGGTAGGGTGCAGTGGTTCATGCCTATAATCCTAGCACTTTGGGAAGCCAAGGTGGGAGGATTGCTTGAAGCCAAGAGTTCGAGACCAGCCTGGTCAAGATAGCAAGACCCTCTACAAAAAATTGAAAAATTAGCCAGGCATGGTGGCTCATGTCTGTAGTCTCAGCTACTCGAGAGGCTGAGGCAGGCGATCACTTGAGCCCAAGAGTTTGAGTTTGCAGTGAGTTGTGACGAGCCCACTGCACTCTAGCCTGGGCAACAGAGTAAGACTCTGTCTCAAAGAAAAAAAAAAGAATTCTTTAAAGAAATTTTAAAAATCTATGTTTATAGCTATTTTCTCTCTTTTCTCCCTACCTACATTCAAACTTTGTTTTACTTAAAAATATGTATAAACTGTTACTACTACACAAGTTTGTAGACTTGTTCATACCAACTTTGTGCCTTAATCATTTCTGTTTTGGTTTTGACTAAACATCTCCTCTAAATAATATGCTACTTTTTTGGAGGCAAGTTGTCTCCTCCCTGAGGTTTGGTGACTTCATTTGATATGACATCAATGTTAACCAAGGAATTGAACACTGAATTTAAAAATTCAAAAGGGAAGGTGTTTTAAATGACTGGGCAGACTCTTGGCACTAGCTTTTTAGAAGCAACTGGAACAGTTAGCCAGTCTAGGAAATGTGCCACATTGTGTGTAAAGAATCTGACTCCCTAAATTATAGCACTGGTAGAATGTTGTGCACCCAGTTTGCATTTGCTGGGGAACATCATCCTTGGCTCACATGCATTGAAAGAGTCATCATCTTCCCAGCTGAACTGGGGCAAACCAAGGTTTAGTCTCCTTTTATTGCCAGGGGCAGATTGATGGCTGTGGGTAGAAACTATGCAAAAGTTGGCAGTTCTAGCTTCCTTGAGCTTTCAGGTTTGTCCAAGTGAAAGCAAAGGGGTGTGAACCCAGGTAAATGAAATGTTTACCACTAAAGAAGCCACCATGGATTTGAAACCACTGAGACGCATAGCACATTCACAGGCAGCATGCCATTCTATACAACCACAGTCTTCCCTGTGAATGACTGTGAAATGCATGTTAGCTCATTTTAAGTTTTGGGTTAAACATGCAAGAGGGAGATTTTACCAAGATGGGGATAGTGGTTACATCCACAGCATTCAATTAATTAGAAACACAGTTATGTCACTGTAGAGAATTTGGGCTTTGCCTTGTTTAGTATGAGAGTTTGTCATATTTTAAAATGATTGCAGCTGCAAACACTACCTCTCCGTAGTGGTTAGCAGAGTACATGCCTTTGGTTATGAAAAGAAAGATCTGAATGGTGAATGGAACTAGGGGGGGATTTATTCTCATGAAAATCCTGATTATTTTGATAGCTTCAGAAAATGGAAATTTTGTGATTTTTGAAAAGTGGGTGATTATAAGTAAAAAATCTCTTAATTTAAGTTTTTATCTCTGTAATCTCTGTAAGTCTGATGATAATATTTTGAAATTAGTTCTCAAAGTAGTCTGTGGCATGGCCACCCCATAAATTTCACAACAAATATGCTAGAATACTTGGAAAGTTTTACGTTTGTAGGATTCCACAAAATAATGATCTTACTGTATAAGTGGGATCAGATAGTTTTGTTGTTGTTGTTTTTTCTTGTACTTTAATGGTTGCAAATGTTGTTGTTAATAGGTATTATTAAGTGCAAACAGATGGGCTGCCCCAAAGGAATAAATGAAGAAAGCAAAATATATTGAAAAAGTTGTGCAAAAACATATTATTAATTACTTGTACTGATAACAAGAAAAGTCTTATGAATTTGCAGAATGGAATCTGCAAATATATAGGCTATAGGAACTCAGCAGGTTCATTTATTAAATATTTAACAGATATCACGTTGCCTACAATGTGTTAGGCACTATCCTAGGTGCTGGGAGTAAAAAAATTTAAAAATGTGGTTCCAGCTTTCGAGAAGCTCACATATAGGCAAATAAACATGGTAGCTGCCACAGTTACATGCGAACAATGCTCAGGGAGAGTCAAGAAAGAAGTAGCTAAGTTTTGGTAAGCAAACCAGGGAAGAGAAAGTAATGCTTGAGTTGGGACTTGAAAGAAGAGTGGGACTAGTTATGTGGGGAGGAGAAGGAGAGAGGCAGAGGTCCAGAGGACTCGAGAAAGTGGTGTGTTCAGGGAACAGAGATCAGTAGGGCATGGTTGGAGTCTACAATTCTTTGAGGGGAAGGGTGGGAGGAAAGTGTAAAAAGCTTCACAAACCTAGGTCGTATAGGATATATAGTTTGTTCTGGGAAATGGCAAATGATTTAAGAATCTTGAGCAGAGGATTGATACAAAAATGCTTTTGCGTTAAACATATTTTTCCGACAGCCCTGAAGAGTGTGAGTTGGAGGGGCTTCCCTTGGGGTAGAGTGGTTATTGCAGAGGTGGGAGGAGTGTGGGTGCAGGTAGCGGTGGAGGTCAGGCTGCATAGACTACTACAGTTCCATTCCCATCTTGTCTCAGCCTCAAATTTATGCTGGACTGAAGGTCGAGGGAACACCCTTTATGCTGGCCTGGTTCTCCTTAATCAGTCACAAGTTCTGAGGTGATAGAAGTAACATTTACACAATTACAGGTAAAAATTTCAATAAAACAAACTCGAAGGGGGTTATGAATTATTTTAATTATCTGAAATTTTGTTACCTAAAGTATTTTTGGACTAGAACTTACAAATTTTTTTTCCTGCAAATATACATGTATACACAGTATGTACAAGTCAAATTTAATTTAAAAATGAATGTCTTAAAGTATGGATAAATCTGTGCCAGTTACATACTGGGACAGGTCCATTTAAGCTCCCTTATTAATAAAGTAATCTTATGTATGAAGGGTGTGGCTGAGGAAATGAGCTAGTGAGTGGCAACTGATAGACTGACCACAGAGCCCTTTGAAATGGGGGAGACGCCTATGATAGAAGCTCCTGTGAGGTCCAGTGTGGGCTTGTTTGTGGCTGTTGCATGAATGAGAAGTAAGCCTAGCACAAGCTCTCTGTTAAGCTGATTATTGGTATTTAATAAGAATAACCAATGGTAGACTATGGACTTAGCAAGTGCAATACGTAGAATCAAAGCTTACTGCAAATCAGACATTAATAGCTGGTTTCAACTGAAAGTGGAGAATATTAAAACCAGAGATGCTCAAAGAACCCTGTTTTCTTTTAATTGGCTGAATCTCGTTTTGGGAATCCAACCTGTTTAGTATTAACTGAGCAAAGTGTATCTGAAAATTAGAGGCAAAAAGTTGATTTTTTTGATGAGATCAATGTTGCATTTGAAAGAGAAGAATCAGCATGTTAATTTTGACTTAGAGTGGATTGACTGTCATAGAATTATAGTTGAGTCATTATGTTCACCATTATTTGCCTTTATGGTTACCTCTACCATTTATTAAGTATGTTCTACATGCATGGCACTGTGCTAAGTAGTCACTACTCACTATTTTATTTTGTCCCCACAAAGCTCAAGTGGTAGTCAGATATTATTATCCCCATATGCAAATAAAGTTGAGGCTTAGAGAGGTTAAATGGCCCTTTTGCAATATGGCTCAACCTAATGTGAGAATGTTAGAACTGAAAGAAAATTTAGAGGTAATCTATTTTATCAAAAACTTAGATGCCTAAGTAGTCAGGCAGATAACATAACATCAGGGGTCCATGCCTTATCCAAAGGGGACAGCTGCTATTCAGTTTCTACCTTTTGTTGCCACATGGAAATGTAGGCCTAGTATTGCCAATCTTACACTTTTTAAAGAGAAATCAGAAATCAGGATTTAAATGTGAAATTTTCCAACATTAAAAACATACTGGGCAAATAGGATATGTCCACAGGCTGGATATGGCCAATGGGTAACCAGTTTGCAAAAATCATGTTATATTATAAGTCACCAAAATATTTCTTTAAGTTTTTCAGAAAGATTTTTAAAATTTTAAAAGTATTTAAAAATTTTTTACTTCCTTGATACATTCTATTAAAAATTGATTGATACTTGTAATGCTAATGCTTTTGACATAAACATTTATAAATACGTGCTTTTCTTTCTGCTGATTGTTTTAGCTTAATGATTTTATAAAGAGCTTTAAACAAATAGTATAATTTGGAGAATAAAATTTCTAAAGAAAAAAGATCTATGAGTTGACATTTTATTTTTGTTTAATAGATGTTTCAGGAACAGAATGAATTCTAACTACAAGTTTTCTAATACTCTTCCTTTTTTAATTTGATCTAAAAATTGGAGGAATAAGTTAGGGAACTATTTTCCCAAACAATTAACAAACTTTCCACTATCACTCCAAGATTTGTCACTGTGGACCATAATTATAGAGTATTCCAAAGCTTAACTTTTAACATTTTCTCCCTTCTTTGTTTCCTCTGTAATGGTATACAGATGGCCCTTGTGAGAATTCTTGGTTCTCCATTCATTAGCAAGGGTGTTAAGGAACCAGGAAGGGGCGACTCCACTGATAACACTGGCTTGGGATCCTGTATGTCTGCAGACTGGATTTATGTGGATGAGTGTTTTGGGAAGGAACATAAGAGAAATGGAGTTGGAAAAAAGAATAAGCTTCACCCTTCTCTCATACCCATTTTGTAAGAGAAGTCAGTAGAGTCAAAAACTACAGTGGGGGCTTTTCCCAATGGGCCCTCACTCATGTGGTCTCATGGAGTCATGTGATCCTTGATCACAAGAAGCCAATTTTGCCAGCCATTCCACTTTGTAGACGGTTCTTAGTATTACCCTGTTACTGATTGCATGGCTTTTTATAGTACAAATGTGTACTTACCATGCACTAGTTCAAATGTGTGGTATCTGTAACCCAGTTTTATTCTGAGTAGTGGTCCCCAATGACCTTTTTGGAAGAGAATGGCAGTTGCTCTCTAGGACATTATACTCAAAGGCTAGGGTTGTTCATAAATATTTCTAACTTCTTTTTAGTATCCTATTATAAATTGATCATCTATTTATTTACCTAAATCCTTTCAAACCGTAGCTGCTTGACTCATCCCAAAAGGTGAATATATTTCATTTGTTCTACAGTGTTAAAAATAGTTTCCTTTTCATTGTCCTGTGTCTGTCCTCCTGCATACTTTAAGGACTTCTACTTATGTTTGTACATTGCAACTGGTGTTCTACACTTTAAGAGACAGAGAACATGGGTTTGCATACTCCAGTCATGACCATATTTGCTTCCTATCCATTTAACTTTTTCTCAGAACTTTTAGTAGCTTAGATTTCCTCCTCTCAGCAAACTGGGGGATTGCTATAACATAGGATCTCGGTGTTAACACACTGAGGGGAGAATTCAGAGATCTGGAGACATTTCATTAGAGGTTATTTGCAGAGAATGAAATATTGGCTTATCAAAATGGTCAGCAGCCTGTTTGTAACCCCTGTCTTTGGCAGAGTTTAGTTTTTCCTATTGCAGTCATTCAAAATTTATCTAGTTTCTTAACCTTTTAGTCACATTTTGGCTTTCCTGATTTCTCGGTAATTTCTGGGAAATCCTGTAAATTCTTCATTTTAATAAAGAGCCCATGAGTAGAATCTTGCTTCTACTAGCCGCATTCAAGTATTCTAGGCCTTCTTATTCTGAGCACTTTTGAGAGATCAGTCCACATTTTTTACATTCTTCAATTTATTTGAGCCAGAATGGGGCCTTCTTTTCCAGGAGATCAAGTAGAATATGCTGATGTCCATTGCATTTTCCCATACCCTGCCTTTTTTTTCCCTTTTGCCTAATCCAATTACACAAAGATATATTGCTTGCACATTATGTGTAAGCCCTGTGCTAATTGCTGCAGGGGTTACAAAAATGTATTAGACAGTTTTTGTCCTCAAGCAGTTTGTGATCTTGTGGGATGAAAGAAATAGTAAGTACACCAAAGCTATAATATGCAGACAAAAATAAATATAATTTCTGTTTCCATTTTTATACCTTACTTGGGTTAAATTTATCTAAAGCTTTCTAATCAAAGCCTGTGGAATAAAGGAGGGCAAGAAGAAAAAAGCAAAATCCCCATGCTGAATATATTCATCAGTTGCTGTGAATAGGCTTCCTCCAAAGTATGACGTCCAGATGTTGGATTTATACTATAGCTCAGTGAATGACAAAAATCATATTAGGTCATTAAATATGAAATGTGTGATCTCACATCAAAAGTGTAGTTTATTATATCTCAAACAAGAAGCAGTACAATTAATCAAAGGATGCGCCTAAACTATTGACAGAGTTTTGCCATCTTAACCGTAGCTTGTGTATGCCAGCAGCAAAGCAGCTTTGGAGAGTGACTGGAAATGAAATTGAGAAGGGCGTTTTCCACAGCTTGTTGAGAATTAAATATTTTCCTTTGCAAGAAGTGGTCCAAAGCCTGGAAGAAGTGGTAGTCAATTGGTGCAAGGTCTGGTGGATACAGTGGGTGACAGAGAGTTTCCAAGTTCAGCTTCTGTAGTTTGAGCAGCGTTGTTTGTGTGACATGTGGTTGAGCATTGTTTTGCAAGAGGATTGGCCTGACTCTATTGACCAATCTTGGCTGCTTAATCTCAAGCATCCTCATCATTTCCTTCAATTGGGTGCAGTAGACATTCACTATAATTGATTGACCAGGTTTCATGAAGCTGTAGTGGATAATACCAGCGCTGGACCACCAAACAGACACCATTAGCTTTTTTGGATGAATATTTGGTTTTGGACTGTGTTTTGCCACTTTATCTTTATCCAACCCTTGTGCTGAACACTTGTGATTGTCAAAAAGAATCCATTTTTCATCACACGTAACAATACGGTGTAGAAATGGTTCACCTTTATGTCGTGACAGCAAAGAAAGGCAAGCTTTGAGATGATTTCTCTTCTGACACTCGTTTAATTCATGCGGAACCCATCTATCCAGGCTTTTTACCTTGCCGATTTGTTTCAAATGGTCCAATATTGTTGGAACAGGAACGTCAAACCTTGCTGCTAATTCACACATAGGTTGAGATGGATTCACTTCCACTACAGCTTTCAGCTCATCATTATCCACCTTGGTCTCAGGTCGCCCACACGGCTCATTTTCAAGATTAAAATCACCAGAACAGAACTTCTCAAACTACTATGCATTCAATAGCCACATCCTTCTCAAACACTTCATTGATATTTCCTCCAGCCTGTGCTGCATTTGTTCCACAATGGAACTCATATTCGAAAATAACATGAATTTTTGACTTATCCATGGTTTCACAAAAATTGCTCAAAAAAAATTTGAAAGATAATCACAAGCCAAAATGTGCTTTTGAAAGACTGAGGACATATCTTCACAATAAAAATAAAACAAGAAGTGTCAAAGTGAAATGTCAAAGATATCAACTGTCAAACTTAGTACTTAAGAAAATCAGACATTTCATACTTAATAACCTAATAGCCCTATATCGTTTATAGCTTCATTATTTATACATAACCTATAATGAAGCATTAACCCTCTTTGACTAATATTTCCTGCCCAAAAGGATCCACTGGTAGGCATACAAGTATGCATAGCTGGAAGAAGCATATCTTAAGATTCATGACAGTAAAACTGGTTGTTTTTCAACTGTTACTGTGCCACAGTAATAGAATGTTTAACAGAGATAATGCAGGAATTGTTACAAAGCAACATGGCTGAGACAGTCGTGATATACAGGGCCTTGTCTCTAAAATCTTTCTTTTCAATAAATTAATTTATGAAACCTCATAGCTTACTCCTGAGAAAAAGACAACAGTTCGTGATTTCCCACCTTACACTGGAGATACTAAGGCATAAAGCAAGCAGTTAATTTCTTTAAAATGTACAGTTAGCAGTTAATTTCTTTGGAATGCCCAGTTAGTCTCTTAGCCAACATTACTAATGACTAATTCTTGGTTCTTGACAACAGTTCTTGCCCAGTCAAACATATTCTCAGCAAATTGTGAAGGACCCCGACCAATGAGCACAGCTCTGCTTGTTCCATTAGAGATGCATTAGAAGTCTTTAAGGTCACCATTTGTTTGTATATGTCTTTGACATCATTTTTTGGACTGTACTTAAGGCAGTTACCTCATAGTGAGCATGGAGAGATCCCTGACTGTATCAACACATAAGTAACTGTTACCGAAATAGCACAGATCCATGCTCTCCCATGAGGCGTCTCTGGCCAAGAGGATTGCTGAAATGAGGAGTATGAGGAAGAGGAGAAGGCTAATATCTTTATGAACTAAGCTTTATTTCTAATAAAAGAAAGAAAAACAAGAACAAAACATTGACTGTGGTTCAAAATCCAGCTTGTTTTCTTTACAGAGGCCATTAGTTTTAAGTTTGTCCATACAAACTCACATACTTTCACCCTAGCTTATTGTCACATACTTTAAGAAGACAAATTATTTCCTTCTGATCTTTTCCTCCTTCTCCATGCTTTTCTGTCTGCTTTGAAGCAGCCATAATACTGTGGACTGAGACCTGGCTGGTCAGAATGTGCTTTATCCCTATCAGGCAGATGGAGGGTTAAATGAATGAAGCAGTGAGTGATGCCAGGTTTATCTGACATATCTGTCTTTCCAAGTTCTGTCTTCATAATATTTTACTCAGGAATGCACGGAAATGTCTCCAATCTGACTCCATCTTCATGGAAAAGTAAGAGCAGGGAGTTGAGGCCGCAGGAGTCACTTCACTTGGCCCTTCCTCAGTGGTGTGCTGGAGCCAACTGGCACTGGCTTGCGGGAGCTGGTTGTGCTCATCTCCTTTCAACTTTGTGCTCAGTGATGTCATGCTGGTAGCTTGAAATTGGCCATGTAGTGGGTATTTACACCATGGAAATCTGCAAATACTACCAATCAAGACTTCTTTTTTTCTTCTTTTCCTTTTTCTGGAGAGCTGGCTTACCAGCACATCATTGCCCTTTGTTTTTCTTGACCTATACCCAAAGGATTTCTGCCAGTGTCCAGTAAAACTTCACCAAACTTCTGATACAGTGTCAGCACGAAGTGACAACCCAAAATGAGCCAGAAAGAGATGAATTCTCTCCACCTGTGTCATCATCAAAAGATACCTTGGGGGCAGGGCTTTATCTGTCCCATAATCTCCATAAGCAACCTTTTAAAGTTCCACCAAATAAATATTGGTATGTGACAAAAGTGTGCTTTCTAAGCAAATACAGCTTCAAGGTAATCTATGATTCCCTTGTACCCACTTTCAACCAGATTATTCTCACTAGATCTCCTGCCTCCAGAAGAAACTCAGGAGCCACCACCCCTGCTCCCAACTTTGGGACATCCACAGTTGCAATGGAAGCTTTTTGCATCAGTGACTTCTGCAACTCCTGTGGCTTCTGTGATCCTAAGGGCTTCAGAGAATCAGGGACTCTGGCCCCACAAGTGCCTTTAGTGTGTGGGAAGTTTGGGTGGCATATGAGCATTGGGAGTTAAACCCTGGAGGCTCTGCACCTTCCTGAGATTCTCTTGGTCGGTGCCTTTGATAACATCTCAGCAGCTTCAATGATGACAGAAGAGGCCACTTAGCAGAAAAAGCAAGAGAGAAGGAAATGTAAGAATGTCTCTTGGTAATTGTCAGGACAGCATTTAGGAGCAAAGTTATTCATCCCTCCCCCTTGGGAACTTCTAGAAATAGCTGAATGAGGGTCTTTGAGGAGAGCCTCTTGGTCCCCAGTCATGGATGGGAGAAGAGTTTGAGAGGCCATACTTTTACTTCCAGTTCTCATTTTGTGAAACAGCAGAGGCACAGAAATGTGGAATCTGGATTGAATCAGACATGATTTAACCACTGGTTAAGCCTCTACAAATAAGCCTCTACATTCATTTATATTTCAAGATTTTTAAAAATGCAAAGAAATCTCTAATGACTTAAAATCCTCTTCTGAAGAAAAGAGACCAAAGTTGTATGGGCCTCTGACTTGCCATTGTACATATGATATAATTTTGTTCTTTGAAAGCATCAATAGCAAGAATACAGAACTTTTTCAATTTTTTAAAGACCACATTAAAAATTCACTCTCTTTGAGACATTGTGGATAAAATCTATACTTCCTTGCATTGGAAAGATGCTCAGTAACATTTTTGTGGAGTTGGCTTTGTGAAAGGAACACTTTTTTTTCTATAATAAATTCAAATAAATGTTAACTTAGAAATAACTCATTCACCCAATCAGCTAGCATGGACAAAAGGTCTTACTGGTTTCCTCCACCTCCCTCCATGACTTATCTTTTCAACTGGGACAATTTCACTAGACTGTGAGGTCCATGATGACACAAATCATCTATAATTCTCTTCTTTACCAAGTGCCTGGCACTTTGAAATCACTCAATGAGTATATATTGAATGAAAATAATAAAGTAGATCTTGAAAATAATTTCACAGACAACAGTTACATCAATTCTATCTTCAAATTTAGTTTTGAGCAATAAATTTTAAAGTGTTTTATACTAAAGAAAAGTTTATTCTAAAATTTCCTTTTCAATGACACATTCATATGTAGGGTATGATATTTATAAATATGCAAGTGACAAAACTAATGAAAACAGTGGGACTGTTTGGTAAAATCAAAACAGTCTATCAAATACAGGGTATAAACTGGTTTATAATCTAAACCAATAGTGAAATCTATAGAGAAACAGAAAACCTGTAAGTCTGTGGTCCTGGCTAGGACTTTTGTTCAAGCAGAATCCAGCTATTTATGATCCTTAGAAGAGAAACTCTATTTTTATACATTTCACATATGTCAATATATTTTGCATAGGGTACTGCAGAGATTTTAAAAAAGCATTCCTCTTATATTCTGAGGCTTTGATTTTTTTTTTCTCTTTTATATTTCTTCTTATCTTCCTACCAGTCATTGGGCACATTCCCTTAGAAGAAGTGTGGAGAAGACAGAGGGGTGTTTAGGCCCATTACCTCAGTTGGCCCAAGAGTCCAATACTGCAGGCTCATTCGCTGCCTAGGACAGCTGGCTGTGCCCAGTGTGGGGAAAGTCCTTTGTTCGCAAGCTATGCCACGCCCTGTCTTTGGTTTGTCAGCTGCCTGGTAAATTTTTGTCCTTGGCCACAAGTGTCATTAGATGAGAGGATACGGACGACTGAAGGCAAACACATCAGCACTCCTAGAAAAACAATTCTGCATTTGTGTTCTGTGGATGGTGAGTCATGCCAGTATATTAAGAACTGAGGTGAACAGAAAACAAGGGGAAGAAGGGTAAAGGACACCCTCCCTGGTTACAAATTTGGAAAATACTCACTTTGGGCATTTTTGTTGGCTTGAATGGCAGCTGATGAAAATAAAATGTCAACAAAATAAGAAGGTAGTATTGAATTACTGGGAAAGTATTTTTTTTCATGGCTACATGAGAAACAGACTTTACTATTTATGTACATCTTAATTTTTAGACTTTAAAAATTATAGGAATGTAGCCAAAATTAAAAATAACCTGTGTTTTGTACTTTCTTGACGTGTAACTATAGAACATTCCTTGACCTTCTTCTGCCCTCACTCCCAGTATTTAGTTACCATAGCTACCACTGAGGCTCACTATTTTTTTTTTCTCATGTAAAAGGATAACAGTGCCACATGAGGAACAAACTGAAGGCTGAACATGTAAACTCAGAGTGTAGTCTTATAATATGCAACTTGCCTGACTTAATCCATTGCGTTTTGCAATACACATAATTATTATTTTGCTGCATTTGTTCTCCATTTTGAACTTCTCCTCCTGGGTCCACATCAAGCCACTGGACAACTGTGTGTCTTTGTTTGTGCTCTTCCCTCAGCCTGGAAAGAGCTTACTCATCCCTTAGGGCTCAGCTAGAGTCATCATCTGAGAAATGCTCAGTGCTTAAAGCCTGCACCTCTGTCCTAATCTACAGCCATTTATCTCTGCATGTTTCCAATTTCTTATGATTTTAAGAGTTATTCAGGATTAGGTCTAGTTAATCCTCAGCAATGAGACTACTATTAAAGCATGTCCCAGGCTTCCTTTTATTTATTTATTTATTTTATTTTTTGAGACAGGATCTTACTTTGTTGCCTGGGCTAGAATGCAGTGGCGTCATCATAGCTCACTGCAACCTCCAATTCCTGGGCTCAAGCAATCATTCTGCCTCAGCCTCCCGAGTACCTGGGACTACAGGCATGTACCAACATGCCTGGCTAATTTTTCTATATTTTTGTAGAGATGAGGTCTTGCTCTTGCTCAGATTGGTCTCAAACTCCTGGCCTCAAGCAATCCTCCTGCCTCAGCCTCCCAGAGTGATAGGATCCTATTATTTTTAAAATTTGTTTAAATGTTTGTTTAGTAGACCAACTTTCATATGAGAAGTCACTGGGGTGTGAGCTTTCATTACATTTATGATGTTTATTATACTATGTACATATAATATTTTTATTATAACCACTTATTTATTTTTCTTTTTTTCTATTTTTGCATATAATTTATAATATACCTAAAATAATAGGAGATTAGCATAGCACATTATAAATAAATATGCAATGTTGGGATAAGTGATTACATTTTTATTGATGAATTGAAATATTAAAAAAATTTGAAGACAACTCTTTGACTGACATTCTTGTGGAAAGCAGCATGTTTAATTTTTTTGTGTGTCTTGCATCCAGCATGGTTCTGGTGTGCTTGTTATGCAGTATAGTGGTACCACAAAAAAAGTTTGTGGAATGAAATATAACCCATAATTTTCAAGTTGAGAAAGCCTGGGTGTTAATAGTAAAAGATCACTGTAGTATTTCTTTGTGTTCACTTCTACCCGAACTAATGCCAAGCCTCCTGTTGGTTAATTTAAGAGGTGATCCCCAGGGCTGTCCATTAGGCCTCCAAACACTGTCCTGCTCCTGAGCTGCCTTGAAGATCTAGTGATGTCTCTGCTACCTCTGCTGGTTCAAACAATGACCATTCAGAAGTCCCCCAAATCCACTTCCTGTCTCCTGCATAGCCAATAATTCTCCTTACAGAGCTGTTTCTGGTGTGCCTCTGTTTTTATTTACAGCTTTATTATTTATTGTTCTATTTACACCCCCGTAGGCCTCAGCTTTGGCTACATGCCTTTGGAAGCATCCTGAGAGCACATCCTCTGCTATGCATAACATTCCCTTTCCCCTTGGAAAGTGACATTGTTCTAAAATCAAGCTTGTGGATGGAGTACAGCTTCTTCTTTTTGGACAATTCCTTTCCAGGAGGTTTCTTTGATCACCCTGCACACAGTCTCCTTCTTCCCTCCATCCCCTCTCCCATTCATGTCCATTTGACATCCAGGCTTGTCCAGACTGGACCCAAACTCAAATGGTTTCAGAGGACAGACGAATAATAAACAGGTGAAGCTGGCAGAGTAGTTGCGTATTAAACCCTTAGGAACTAAATATTCTTTCCTTCTTTTTAAATTGAAACACGAAACTCTTTTGGTGTAGCTTTTCTTTTTCCCCTTAGGTACAGAGAAGAATTTCTCTACAATAAAAAAATAGTGCAAATGTAGTAATAAATACATGGCAATTGACTCTTGGTCTCATTGCTCAGGGGGTAATGAAGAGTGATAAGGACTGTGGTAAACTAGCTAGTAAATGCTATATCTAAATGGGTAAGCTACTATTCAACTCCAGCTAAATTAGCTATGTGGGACTATAGGCCCAGTGGTGCCAGATCTTCTGATTTTTTTGGATAAAATCTAAATAGATAATTTGTGAAATCTGATTTTAAAAAGTCTCACTAAACACACACCCATGCACATACACACACATGCACACACATACACACACAGAAACCATCATCATTTTGTAACTCACAAGTCTAAACCCTCAAACAGGGACCCTGCTGGAGGATGAATAATAATGCGGTATATAATCAGTTCCTGTAAGCAGTTACAGTTAATATTAATATTATAATATTTTTATCTGGCCAAGCCTGGTATTTCTAGTTTAATTGTGGGAAGAGCAGAGAGTTGCTGGTTGAAATAAGTAGAGAATTCTGGGGCCTCTGCAGTTTTCTGGACCTTACTTTGTCCTAGAGCATTGTTTTTCAATGTGTGGTCCTGGGACCAACAACATCAGCATCACCTGGGAACTTGTTAGAAATGCAAATTCTCCGGCCCCACCCCAGACCCACAAAATCAGAAACTCTGGGGATAAGGACCAACAATCTGTGCTAACAAGCCCTCTGGGTGATTCTGATGTGCACTGAAGTTTCATCACCATTGCCCTAGGCTTTCAGAAGGAGATTTTCCACTTGCAATATGCTCCTGGAGCCCTGGCAGGCTGGTATAACCCTGGTCCTCCTGCCACTCCACCCTCAACACCAGGTTTAAAGAGCCAAGATATGTCTGATATGTGAACCCTGGGTTCAGCTTGGCTATCCAAGAAAGGAATATTGGACTGAGACTAAAAAGAGGAAGTTGGCACTTAGTAGCGGGGCAAAGGGGATTTGTGAGTTAAGTATGCTGAGAGGGAAGAGGAGGAAAAAAATATGTCTGCAGATTTCTTCTTGCCCTCCCTTTCTCAGGGTTTATTTAAAAAAAAAATAGGTTAGTGATTTGATTTAAAGAAATATCTTCCTCATCCTTCCTTCAACCTAGTCTCTTACAAATGGCTACTTCTGTTTTAATTTCAAAGATTCACTAGGGTTAACAAACAAAGACTCTGAGGAATATAGAGTTAAGGTAGTGATGCTGCTATGTGATTTAAATTTAACCAACTTCATTTTTTAACACCATCCTTAGATTCTGGAAGAGTGATAGGTGAGGGGTCATGTTTGGGCTTGGGGCACACTTCAAGGAAGTTGAGGCTGTGAAGGCCCCTTCTGGAGCAGAATGAGATCACTGTGATCTCATTTTTATAATTTCAGTGAAAGGCATGGAAAAGGAACACAGACGGGAAAACAGGAAAAGTGCCTAAAAGAAGGAAGGGATAGGAAAGAGAAAGGCAATGGATAGCACTGGGGCCCAGTACCCCAGTACCATTCTCTCTTACCAAAAGCTCCTCACCAACCTCTTCTCAGAGGTGCTGCACAGTAATTTCATTGTTGAAAAGTCCCTGAGCTCTGGCTATCTCCAGGCCCCATATGAGTCTTATTTCTTGTCCTTTCTTTTCTTTTTTTTCAAAGTTAGAGCAGGAAGAATAGTGATGATATTTAAAGGAACACTCCTTTACGTACATAGCCTTAAAGTCCTGTAGTACTTTATGGTTTGTAAAACTGTAACCAATATTATATCTCAAACTTAAGACACCCATAAAACTCAGGGGCACAATTCTAATAGTTGATTTCTTTATGATTGAATTCACCTTTGCTCTTTAGCTACCCTTCCTATGTTCCTTTCCTGCAATCTCCACGAGAGATAGAGAACTTAACCTGGATGTTTCCTAGTAAATTCAATTTTATCTGGTGATTTTTTCCCCCCAGTTACATTCAATATGCATAACTCAGTCCTAGACCAAATCAAGATTCCATTTTAGTCTTTCCTTTCCCTCCTCCCAAGCTCTCCTCCTCCATGTCTCAGGTTATCACACAAACACTGTGCGTCAGTCGTGAGAAGTGGGAGGGAAGTTTGCTAAAATGATTAGCTTGGTGCAAGTAGCAGGATGGAAGCCCATGCAGTATCTGGTTTAGATTGTCTTCCCTGCTGCTTTCAGGACTGGCTACATAATTTAGAGGGTCCAGTCAAAATGAAAACGTGGGGCCCCTTGTTCAAAAATAATTAAGAATTTCAAGAAAGCAACAGCAGAGCATTAAGTGTAGTGTAGGACCCTGTGTAACTGCATAGGTCATGTGCCTATGAGGCCCATCCTGCCTGTGTTCTCTGTTGCCATCTCTCAGCCTGGCTCATGGTGAAAGTAGTGCCAATATCTCTTTCTGGTGAAATGCATCTCTCCTGCTATCTTGGAACCCCACCATAACTCACACTGGGGCTCCAGAATCCCTCAAGGGTAGTTGTGCCTTCCATTTCAACCCCAGTTTGGGGGATCTGCCTTGAAGTCCTCTGCCTTGGTGACTTTTCTATTGGCATGCCACCTGCCTCTCCAACCTACCTTCTGCCCTCATTGGACACGTGGCCACTTCTGTATCTCCTCCATATACTTAGAGGACATTAGTGTCCATCAACTCCTTTTCAGAGGCACATGCTGCTAGATCTGTATTGCCTGTCTGCATATTCCATGGCACAGCTAATGTCAGTGGAAATCTTACTCTCAAATTTTAGCCATGAAACAGAATGTCAGGTTCTAACACCTTAGATCCCTCAAACTTTGTGGGGGAACTGTTTTATGTTCATCACCTCCTTCAATTTATCTGGAAGAGAAGGAGAGGCATTTTTTTCTTCTCTCTTCTTTTTGGCTATTTTCTAATTACTCTAAAGTGGGGTGGGGAGTGGGGAGTGGCAGAAACCATTTCTATTTCTTTCAGTTTAAATGTACCCATCAATCATCTTTGTCACATAGTCTAGATCAAAGCTGGCAAACTAAGGGCTAAGGGTCAACTCTGGCCACACCCATTCATTTATGTATTGTCTGTTACTGCTTCTGTGCTACAATAGCAGAGTTGAGTAGATGCAACAGAGACCGCGTGGCCTACAAAGCCTAAAATATTTAATATCTGCTCCTTTGTAGGAAGAGTTTACCAACCCTTATGCTAGATGCTCCCAGTTGAAAGCAAAGTGACTTTCTCCATGGTGCTAACTATATGGGATTATTGAGAGGTATTTGATGAACCTAATAGTTAATCTGCCATAGGTTGATGCTTCCTGTCTTAATACTGCTAGTAAATACTTTCACATACATATGGAGAGTAGAACAGGCATGGTGATTTCACGTATGTACAGAGGGAAGTACATCTATGCATTATTATCCTCATTTTACAGATAAGGAAACTGAGGGTTGGAAAGGAAAGTGACTTGTCCAGCACTACAGATAAGTGTGTGGGGTTAGGGATGCAGCTCTTTTGATTTCTCAGGGTTAATGGCAAGCATCTTCAGGAGGACTCAGCTTATTAGGAAAACAAATGCTAAAGATGTTGATGTATGAGGTCATGGGACACCTTAAGGTCTGCTGTGGGGTTGGGTGATGTGCTAGGGTAGGGTGGCAGAGGGTGAAGAAGAGAGGTGGCTAAGGGTCATTATGTGTTTGAAAAAATTATTCCAAAAGGTGGTGACTCATTTTCTTATATACTTCCTGCCTCTATATTGAGTCTGAAACTTTTGCATTGTGGCATGGCATTTTAGATAAAATAAATTCCTTGTGCACATTAGTTAGCTCATCACAAAATTCTCCAACTTTATGGCTCTTGCCAGCCCTTGCATTCATATAGCAACTAAGTTTATGCAGGTTTGCTGACTGATGTGGAATCTATAGCTTCTTAACACAGTATCAGAGTGATAAACATCTTTAAACTCCAAATAATCATCTTTGACAATCGTGGTTTCGGTTGCATTCATAGGGCATGTTTTAATAGGAATAATTTTTACTTTTCTCCTTTCTTGGTTTATGAAGTAGCTATGGTCTGTTTTCAATTTAGGCTCCCTATACTTTGATCTAATCTAAGACAAAAGATGCTCAGAGCTAATTAGAAAAGAAAGAAGTCAGGAGGAGTTCAAAGCAAACACAACCTGACTTCAAACATTACAACTGATTTTAAGTTGTTCTTTTATGTTAAGAAATACTCTAGGAATTTGAAAGGAAAAGCATTTAAAGAACACCTGAATACAGTTGATGTGTGTGCAGGCAATTAGAACGCATGAAGTCATTGGCAGCATGCAGATGGGGCGATTTGTGCAGTATTTCATTTTTCTCCTTTGTCAGCATGAAGCAGTGATATCCAAACCACTGCATGTCCTTCTCCCCGTGGAGGTTAACTTGTCTTGTTCACACTGACCATCAGTTGGGATTTGCCTCACATTTCTTGAAAATGCAATAAGATTATCTGAGAATACTTGTTGTATAAAGACAAACATTTTTCTATCAAGAAGTTTTGTACAGCTGGTTTAACAGAATTAAGAATTAGCTAATCCAAACTAGAATTTTTCTTCAGCTAATTAAAAAATCAGTTTAACTCATATCCGGTTGTCATAAAATTATTACATTTCTGGAGTTTTAACAACTTTCCCAATTCAAAAAGTCAAAAGTCAAGACTCTGAGAGCAAAGTTACCTTTAGCTCCTTTGAAAATCTCCAGTATTGAGGAGTAGAAAGGCAGTGTGAGGGGATTGGAGAGGGAAGAGAATGTGATCTCAGAAGAAAAAGATATTATAAGAGTAGAAATTAAAGAAAAAATCTACTGGAATAGCAGGATTTCATATTGGTTATTGTTGTTTGAGACTGCTTGGGGATGCTATACCCTGAGACTAAACTTATTTCAGCCCCATGAAAGGGTCGCTATGTATGCATTTGTATTACAGTAGTCCTGACACAGTGGTAAAAGCTTCTATTCAGACTTCTTCTTGCACACGGAAAGTTCAGACTGTGTTCTAGTTCAGCCTTTCCCAGGTACTGGCCATATTATTTGGGCAAATAACTCCAACTTTCTAAGCCTCATTTTCCTTATTTTTAATTTTTAATTTTTATTTTTTTGAAACAGTCTCTCTGTCTCTGGGGCTAGAGCTCAGTGGTGTCATTGTAGCTCACTGCAGCCTCAAACTCCTGGGCTAGGCTCAAGCGATCCTCCTGCCTCAGTGTCCTAAGTAGTTGGGGCTACAGGTGCGTACCACCACACCTGGATGATTTTTCTATTTTTTGTAGAGAAGGGCGTCTCTGTGTGTTGCTCAGGCTGGTCTCAAACTCCTGGCCTCAAGTGATCCTCCCACCTCAGCCTCCCAAAGTGCTGGGATTACAGGTGTGAGCCACGGTGCCTGGCCTCATTTTGCTTATCTTTATAAGAGGAACAATTATAGTATCTGCTTTACTGGGTTGCTATGAGCATTCCATGAAATGATACCATGTATGTCAAGAGCTTAACCCACTACTCAGTGCACAAAAAGCTCTGTAGTAAATACAAGTTACTGTTGTCTTTGTTGTTTTTGAGAACAAAGGTAATATTTAAGAATAATTCAGCAAATATAAACTGCTGAGACAAAGTCTAACGTACTTGTCTTTCTGGGTACAGATAGAGCTGTTTTGCTAGTGGCAGGGAAATGACTGATTCTTATTCAATTCTGGGCCTGGGACTTTTTAGGGATGATGAAATACAGGAAGGAATTCTAGTCCTGGCTAACCAGCAGTCTGGTAATTTTCCAGATGTTTAGCAACTTTAATTAAAATAAATGGAGACATTCCCTTTTCTTCAGAGGCCACAAAGTGCTATTAAAATGTCTGAAAAAATTATAGTGGTCAAATGGGAAAAATATAGGTAAAATTTACCAGGAACCTAAAGAGTTATCATAATCACCTAAATTTGAGGTCCATACTCTTTTTATGTAATCAGTGATTATGTATTATACACTATGTCCAGTGGAACAGTCACATCAGAATTACAATAACAAAGTATTATAAAAATATTTTAAAATGTATTTGAGGTTCGAGAATGAATCATTGATGTTGAAAATGTCAGAAAAATATATGTCATTATGTCATCACTATTGTATATAACAGTATATTTGCTAGATAGTTAAATGCTTTTCTCTTTCATGTAATTGACAGTAGTCTTATTTCTGTGAAGGAAGTAAAAAAGAACAAACAAAAACAAAAACCCTGTTATAGATGCTGGAAATGAGTATAAAGAGTACTGAAGCACAATATCCAGCCTGCAAGGTCACAGATCCTTCAGTCATAGTGTATGTTTAGGAAATGCTCATAAGGAGACGTGGGTCCTAGTTCCAACTATTCCATTCACCAGCTGTGTGGCTCTAAGCCTCGGTTTCCTCATTTGCAAAGTGGGAGGAGTACGGGGTGCTCTCATGCTAGTTATTACAGGGAGATAAAATAGAAACACTATTCCTACACAAAGTGGCTCCTATTCTAGATGGGTCAACAAGACTAACACCAGAAGCTGTTCAAGACTCACACTAGACCGTATATAATTAGGTGCTAAATGGGTGGTGTAGACTAGGTGTGCTACAGGAGTTTAGCAGAGGAAGAGTCAGTACGAGCTAGAATAGGGAAGAGAGATTTTGTGGCGGGGCACCCAGCAGGTGTGCTTATGATTGTGCATGTACCATGTGTCAGGCTCAGTGACAGGGATGTAGTATAAGAAGTTCCAGCTTCAGTTTGGAGGGATCTGGTTTGAATCTTGCCAACCACCCAGGCTCTGTGACCTGGGGCATCCTGGTTACCCTGTTGCCCTGTGGAGCTGATACCTCCCTAGCTTGAGGGTAATTGGGAGAAAATTAGAGATATTTGCATCTCTTTCATTTCCCACACTGCCAGTACTTAGGTGCCCAAGTCAGTACCCACTCATCCATCCACTTTCCATTCTTCAAAATTGTGTTGACATCTCTTATCAGCTGTCATTTACACTCTTATTTTCTCTGTTATGTTTTGTTTCTTTATTTTTATTTTAGTGTATTTCAGGAGAGAGTGGAAATAAATGCAAGTATTTAATTTACCATGTTTATCCCAAAGTGTATGTGTTACTTTAACAAAAATTTAATTTTTTTAGTGTTAGAAATTTTGCCTAATATTACTAATTGCTTTTGGCATCTGTTAACCACAAATGTATCTAAACCTTTCTTGATTCTAATTATATTTTCATCTGGTCATTTTAATTGGAAACAATAAGTTCTATAAATAAATAAGTTCATTTAAATATTCTATTATCTAAAATGTTATAAATTCAAACCATCAAATGATGTCTATCAATTGGTATTTTGATGATTTAGTAAGACTTTTAAAAAGTCTTATTAAATCTCCTCATGGAGATTATATGTTTGAGACAATAACAATCATATAAGTAAGTATGAAAGTGCCAAATAATTAATATTATGAACAAGTAAGTATACAAAATTGCCAAGAAAGGAGAAATGACACCCATTGAAATAGTCAGAGGAGGCCTGAAGAGTGTTGGGGAAGAATAGGCCATTTTAGCAAAGAAACTCGTGAGCAAAGATACAAAAATAAACCAGACACAATTTTTTTTTTTTTTTGAGACAGGGTCTCACTCTGTCACCCTGGCTAGGAGTACAGTGGAGTCATCATAGCTCACTGCAACCTAAAACTCCTGGGCTCAACTGATCCTCCTACCTCAGCCTCCCAAGTAGCTGGTATTACAGGTGCATGCCACCACGCCAGGCTAATTTTTCTATTTTTTGTAGAGATGAGGTCTTGCTCTTGCTCAGGCTGGTCTCGAAGTCCAGGCCTTAAACGATCCTCCTGCCTCAGCCTCCCAAAGTGCTATGATTATAGGCATGAGCCACTGCACCTGACCCCAGACATAATTTTTAGTTAGTGAATAAATAAGCATGGTAAATGTATGGGAGGTATTGAAAGGTAAGGCTGGAAATACAATTTTTCTGGAAATGGAGGGTCTTGAATACTAGGTTACGGCTGGTGGAATGGAAAGTCAAAGACAGTTGCAGCAGACATTATGATAAAAGAGTCAATCAGTCTGGGGATTTTTATCAAAATATTGGTAAAGAGGTCACCTTATATTACCATTCAAAGTTAAAACTCAAATTGTATATTCTTTCAGCCTCAGGTATGCTAATTTAAAAATATTTCTTATTTCAAGGCAGTTCCCTGATCTATTCTCTTGTCATTTTCTGTCTTTTTTCTGGAAACTTTTCTAGATCTGTTGATAGCATCCTTGAAGGATTTTTCAACTTCATAAAATATTTCACCATGGTTTTACACTGGAGTAGAATAATATTTTTCTATTTTACCACAGTTATAGTATTTTCCTTGGCCTTTGATTACAACATCACTGCAGTGATTCCAAAAGAATCCCCTTCCCTGAATTCTAACATTTTTTGAAATTATCTAAAGGGATTTTCAATTTGTCTGGATAGACCTGCCCTAGTAGGATAAAAAATACTTCAAATGAGCAAAAACCTTAGTTATTTTGAGGATTTGATGAGTGTAGATAATGAGAAGTGAAAAAAAATCATTTAACATGGTTTCTTGCATAAATAGGATAAAGAGAACAACAAAATTGTAAAGAAAATTTAGGGCAAAACCTAGGAACATTTCTTAACAATATGTGCTATTAGAATAAATGATAACCTCATGAGAAATGTTTGAACATTTCATGAGTTGGGATATTTATAAGCAGATTTAACCAAGTAAACAAGATACACACACAGGAAATAATCTGGCATTGATACAGAATAAACTAGTTGATTTAATTGGTCTTTTGCATCTTAAAATTCACTGATGACATAAAACTAGAACAGATGTTTTCTTTTGCCTTTAGTTTTGGGTGCTTTGGGTATTGTCATTTATGTCTAAAAGAAAGAAGCAGGACAGTTCCGTGGTAATGTTCTGGAAGCCCCACTTGCAGCAGGCCTTTTGCCAGGCCACACTATAAAATATTGGATTTTCTGTAATTATGTGCTTTCATTTTTATTATGTATTATAATTTTTTCTTGTAATTCTATAAAGTATTTTAGAAATAGAAATTAAATATATAAAATTACCGTGGTATCTCATCCTATGTACTAGGTAGGGTCTTAAAAATACATATAGATAAAACCAGGAACAGAGAGGAATTGGATACTTGAGAAGCATAGGAAAGATGCCAAAACCTAATTTATGCAGAAAAGACATTTTTGTTGGTGGTGGGGATGGGGAGTATTTTGACTAATCTTGAATCATAGCAGAAAAAGACAAATCTGAAAAGGGGCAAGAGCACGAGTGAGAATAGTAGGGAAAATTCAAGGTCAAGATTTGTAGGAACTAAGGAAGCATGGGAACTACAATTGCTGTAGACTATTGTTTCTTTGTCCTTGTCCAAATGCTCTAGAAATACTTGTTAGTTCAGCATAAATGACTCAAGGTCTTTATATTTTCTGGTTCCTGTGGTATTATTCATCTGACAGTATGCTCTGGCATTGCCCAATATGTGTATATGGGAGGGGGAATGAAGAGGAGAGATGACCATAGATAAAAGAGGGAGGTTCGGAATAACATTGGTCTTTCTTTTCTTTCACACTCTAGTCAGCAAATT
This sequence comes from Daubentonia madagascariensis, assembly GCA_023783475.1. Taxonomy (NCBI): domain Eukaryota; kingdom Metazoa; phylum Chordata; class Mammalia; order Primates; family Daubentoniidae; genus Daubentonia; species Daubentonia madagascariensis. Next base: position 24,447,957 of record JAKFHU010002080.1, on the reverse strand, counting down.
CCAGTATTGCTGACTGACTATTAAAAAAGAAAAAGTATGTATATTTCATGTTAAGATAATTTGCTTATTAAAGAGAAGAATCTGTGCCCCAGATAACACTGATTTAAAAAAGTGGTTATAAAACCTGATATGAATCTTCAGTTTATTTATACCTTTTTCTGGGGGAGAACTTTCTTCAAAGCTGTATACTGGGATGAAGCAAAGGCATTCTTGGCTTCTTTCAGAAAGTCTCCTATCTACATGTCTTAAACTTGCAGGCATGCAATCAACTATTAAGAAACCTGGAGTTTCAGGTGTCTTTTCTGTTACCTGCCTGCTACCCCTGTAATCACAATCAGCAGGATTTGGCCAATTCTGATTAAATGTTTACTATTGTTCAGCTCTGGGGCTTTTAACACAGTTAAGTTTGTAATGGTCCCCGTTCAGACTTTGCATCCTATTTTCGTAACCTGTACCCTTAATAGTTGACTAGGTTGCTTCTCAGGAAGGTTTTTGAATGATTCATCATTTTACAAGTTCTGCAGGAGGTTAATGATTTCAGAAAAAGTATTATTGCTTAGTAACCTAATTTAAATTGCTGTGTGAGTTTTGCAAGAGTGTCTATGCAGGAAAACATGCATGGATTTCTCAAATTCCGCAGTGTGGAATGAGAAAACATTATCTTAGTGAGCACTTGTAACTTTCTCTTGATCTTATGAGGTGATCCCCCCTTCCATTTTGCATGTGTTTAGGAACTTAGAGGAAAGTTGTATAGTGAGCAGATATTTGGAGTCAGACCAGGGTTCCAATCCTAGCTCTTTTATTTGCTAGGAGTAGCCGTGTGATCCAGGAAAAGATATTTAGTCTCTTTAAACCTCATTGTCCTCATCTGTCAACCTGAGAATAATAGCACCTACTTCACAGGGTTGATGTGAATATGAAATGAGATGCCATATGTAAAATGCTTCCTACACTGTATAATACTTGAGAAACATTAAGTGAGAGCTATTAAAGAGCAGTAATGTTACCAAGCGTGATACATGGAAGTCCATTATTGTTTGGACCTTTCCTCCCTAAAATAGAATAAAGCAGTTCAAGGTGAACATTATTGATAGCAGACTTAGTTATGCTATTGAGAAATTATGTTTTTCTCCCTCATAGTTGCTAATTCCTTCCTAAAACATTTCTTGACTAGTTGTTATCACTGAGTACTTTGAATTCCTAAGAAATAGAACAGGTGCTGATTGTTGAATTTTTTGTGGTGATAAAGATAGAAGACTCTATTTGGCTTTCCAAGAACGAACAAAAATCTATGTGCCCATGCCAAAGGAAAAGTAATTAATGTGAAATTTCAATGTCACAAAGGAAAAATATTTGCTAATACAGAATTAACATCACGGGTCTACCACATGAGATTTTTCCATCAGCCAAAGTGAATTAATGTGGAAGGGAACAGGAACCTCAAGCTTTCAACTTGATTAATGATATAAAATAATTAGATAATTCTAAAATGTGTGGAGTTTTTTTCTGTAAAAGTCACTAATATAACACTATAATAAAATTTTTTAAAAAGCATTAATTTCAGGCAAATTTTTAGAAAGAACTAAACATAAAGAAAATTGGTACTATAATAAAAAGACTCCACTTTCTATGTGTTTGCAAATACAATTATGATTGAGTAAATGCATATAACATACAGTAACTGCATTTGTCCTTTCTTAGGAATGTCCTAATTGCTATGGATCCTATGAAATAGCGGTCCCCAACCTTTTGGCACCAGGCACCAGTTTCATGAAGACAATTTTTCCACAGATGGGGTGTGGGGGAGGTGGAGCTCAGGTGGTGATGCAAGCAATGGGGGAAGCAGCTGTAAATACAGATGAAACTTCATTTGCTACTCCCCAAACCGCCCCCGCCAACCACCGCTCACCTCCTGCTGTGCAGCCCAGCTCCAAACAGGCCGCAGACACAGACTGATGCTGGTCCTCCGGTGGGGGTTGGGGATTGCAGGTATAAAAGACATAGAAGATTCAGGGAGATAAGGCACAGATACATGGTACAGTCAGATAGAAATACTGTATAAGATTCAGGCTGTGTATGATTAAGTTTGAAACATCACCACCTTACTTCCTGTGCTTTGGGGACTATTGTCTGAGATCTCTATTAACTCATGATTTAAACTGAAGTCAGATCAATATATGATGCATCATCTCAAAGGACCTTAAGAGCTTATAGAGAAAATTATTTCAGATAAAAGGAATTCACATGTGGTATGGAGTGGTAGGGATTCATGATTCAATTTGGGAAGCCCATGTGTCTTAGTTGTGATGTGTAACAGGTCATGAGTTAAATTTGAAGTTCTTTATTCATCATCTCTCCTTTTTTTTTTTTGGCTTGGGACTTAAGTCAGCCCATTCTGCCCATGAATAAGCTGTGATACAGTAGGTCTACTCTAAAGTGCTCTGGCTTCTGTTACAAAGAAACATCTATTCTTTGTTCATCAGGGAAGCACAAAAGATGCTCTAAAATTGAGAGCTAATCACTGAGTGAACCAGAAAACAGGGTGCCAGTTTCAAAAGGATCACTTCTTGGGTTTATATTGTTCAAAGTTAGGGTGCTGTAGAAAGTTCACACACACATAAAAGCGTCCATTTGGTTGTAAGAGTTCAATTTAAAAAAGGAGCGTGAATATAGATTTCAAGATTCATTGGAAGAATTGAATATTCACAGAAAGGAAACATCACACTGTTGTTTATTTTTTTTATAAACCTAATGTTTTTTTTAAAAAAAATCTTTCCTTACTTAGTTTTTTAAGTATGGTTGGGTTCATAAAGGAAATTTACTTTCAGATAACAAAGTCCCTGTGTTTTATCTGGAATGAATAATGAAAATCTTGTTGCTTAGCTCTTTAGGGAAAGGGCTATAATTTAATAATACTGTGAGTTTTAAATAAGGCCATGAGCTAAACTCCTATATTAATGATTTAGGTAAATTTTGTAGTACAACCCCCAGGCTATTAGAGATCTTTTCAGAGCCCTTTTAGTCCTAGCCTTTGAGTTCAGTATGTTTGTTTGTAACACACCTGTTAGTTGAGTTCTTTTGCTCAGAGACAGAGAATCTGTAAGGAATTTATCATGGAATGACTTGAATGTGCTTCCTATGGAACAAGTTAGTATCTTAGCTGCTGCTTTGGCTTTTTTCTCTATTTTACCTCAAAATATTGTTTTAAATTTTGATTCTGAAATTGATATATTTTCTCCCAATTCTTTGTGCTCTTATTACTGGAAATGACTGACATTAAAAGTCTTGACTTTGAAAAATAAGCTATGGAAAAATAGAATTCCGTATCACTAAAAATTATACCATCCTCTTCTTCCCTTTGCTTTTCTTTTTTCCTCTTTCCATTCAAGCCCCCTCCACCCTAGGTGGATTTTTCTGCACATTGTGACATCCAACTGATTCCTGGCAGGGTTTGAGGTTTGAATTTTCTGATAAATAAACTTTATATTTTAGAACAGTTTTAGATTCACAGGATTGTTGCAGGAGGTTCTCATATGCCCCCACCCAGTGTCCTTTATAATTAACATCTTATATTAGGATGGTACATTTGTTATAATTAATGAACCAATATTGATACAATATTATTGACTAAAATCCTTGCTTTATTCAGATTTCTTAAGTTTTTCCTTACTGTCCCTTTTTTGTCCCAGGATTCCATCTAGGATGCCACATGACATTTAGCTGTCATGTATCCTTAGGCTCCTCTTGGCTGTAACTGTTTTTCAGATTTTTCTTGTTTTTAATGACTTTGACAATTTTAAGGATTACTGGTTAGGAATTTTGTAAAATGTCTCTCGATTGGGATCTGCCTGACACCTCATTATCAGACTAGGGTATAATGTTTTGGGGAGAAAGACCACAAGGTAAAGTGCCATTCTCATCACATTGCATCAAAGATACATACCGTCAACATGGCTGAGCACTGTTGATGTTGGTCTTGATCATTTGACTTGAGGTGTTTGTCAGGTTAAAATCATGTTTTAATTTTTTTCCTGAAGACCATCAGAAGGGTTTCCTGAGGATTTTAATGACAAATGCATTTGGTTTTTCTTTATTGGTCATGTTGTAAAGCTGCTATCAGTTTCTAAGCATTGAGACAAAAATAATTTCAGTGGCAGTAAATAACATCTTATCTTCCTTCATGTGCTGTAGGTGGGAATGAGATCCCGAAACCAAGGTGGTGAACATTCATCTAATGGGCATATCTCCTGCCCCAAGCCCTCCATCATCAGCAATGCTGCTGATAAAAGTCTCTCAGAAGATGCAAAAAAGAAGAACAAATCAAATAGGAAGGAGGATGATGTCATGGCCTCAGGAACTGTCAAACGGCACCTAAAACCATCTGGAGAAAGTGAACGAAAGACTAAGAAATCCCTGGAGTTATCCAAAGAGGACCTCATCCAGCTACTCAGTATAATGGAAGGGGAGTTGCAGGTAGAGCCAAACTTCTCAACTCTTGGGTCTCTAGTTCCTAAGCTATAAAATAAGACACTATAAATCTATCCCCCTCTCTGGATTGTGAACTTCTCGTGGAAAGGAGATATGTCTTCCTTGTGCATTTCTAAATCCCTAGTGCCTGGCACAAGTTTGCACTAAATAAATATTTGTTGAATGAATGGTAAACCAAAAGGTGCTGATCCAAACTTTAAGCTTCTCTAGAAGCAGAAAATTTCTTCATGATGTGATTTTGATAATAATTTAATACAGGTCCCTGCACTTAGTTAAGTTATCTAGTTTCGATATTGACTGTGGTTGAAAAATGTAGAAAAGTAACGACTATTAGAATGGAGAGTTAAGGTCAATAGTTACTTTTGTTTTTTTCCAGAAGGTACCGTGAAAGAGAGATAGAGAGGTATCGGGAAAGAGAGAGGGAGAGCAGGACAGAGAAAGAAGGCTTTGTTGAAACAGCCTTACTGCCCACTCTTTTCTTATTTTTCGGTAACATTCAGCCTCAATTTTCTACAACGTCATAGGAGTGAGATGTGCACAGATAAGCAGAACATGGCATTGTGAAGAAGCAAATAGTTTCTCAAGCATTTTCAAGTTTGTTATCTCATATGATCACAACAAAAGTGTGGGTATCATTATCTGTATTTTATAAATGAAGAAACTGAGGCCAGAAGGGTTAAATGGTTTGTCCAGATCCCATCTCAGGCCTCCTGAATCTTGGTCCAGTGCTCTTTCCTCTGCCCACTCCCACCAAATTTATTTAGTGGCCATGAGCCAGGTCCTTCCCATTAAGTCTGTGTTTTTAGGGATCCAGGAGACAGTTGGGTTCTTCTGAGTTTCTGAGGCCTGAACAATTGTATTTCTGGAAGTAGGGGAACAATAACTTTTTTTTTTTTTGAGAAGAGGATAACTTAAAAGTGGAGTTGCTATTTTTCTTTTTGTTTTTGTTAGGTTCTTAGCTTGTATGAGCCTCTAAGGGAATACCAACAATTGGATGAAATAAAACCTTTGTTGACCTACTTGTGCTGTTAGCATCAGAGAGGTAATTTGCAACCTACCCTAAACTAGGGTGGGCCGCTCTGTTCCTGTTCTCATCTGTGTGTGCCTACAGATAAGGAAACCCCTGGGGTAAAGAGAAACATAAAACATACAAAATTCAAGTTTAAGAAAACAAACAAACATGATTGAGCTTACCATTTGCAGACAGAAAAATCACATTTGCATTTCACAGCAAAAGATGAAATTTTCCAGTGTCACCATTACTAAAAATAGCCTCACCACTCCCAGAAATGTAGTTAGTATTTTGTCTATTAACTTTTATTGTGTAAGGAGGCAGAATTACTCCAACTTTTTAAGCTGTCCCCAGCCGACAGCCATTGGCCTGAGTGAAAGGTACAACTGTTGCCTTAAAAACTTTCACAAAGCAATATCATGAGCTCACTTCTCTTTAGCCATGGTGGCGCTTGTGAAGCCAGGAGCTCTTGCAGACTCTAATTTCTGTAGAAGGCTGTTATATCATGGTAGACTCTGGAAAGTATTTAAGATTCATGTGGTATGGAAATAACATTCATTGGAAATCAAGCAGGTAGGAGGGGGAAGGAGGGAATGGATAAATTCACACCTAACAGGTACAATACACACTATCTGGGGGATGGGCACACTTTTAACTTTGACTCAAATTGTACAAAAGCAATTTATGTAACCAAAACATTTGTACCCTCGTAATATTCTGAAATTTTTAAAAAATCTAATTGAAATTAAAAAAAAAAAGATTCATGTGGCTTTTATGTTCATAGTGTTGCTAGATATAGTTTCAGGTCCTAGCTGTGTAAAATATAAACTCCACACTTGAGATATCAAAGAAATTAGCCAGAATTTCTGACTCTGAAGAAATGCATTTGCTTTCCATTAATCTTTATGAATACAGGATACCTACTTTACACAACAGACATATTCTTGAGCAGCTGTAAATAAGTAAAAAGTGTAAGACATCCTTTGAGGGGGAGGTGGTGAAGAGAAAGAGAAATGAAGGACCTAGTATTTTAAGAAATTCCATGGTGAATTCATTTGCAAAGCAAATAATCTGTCCCATATATATGCACATACACGTGTACAAATACATACATGTAAGATATGTAAATTTTACATTGTTAGATTTGTTTAAAATGAGAGTGTTCCTATATTTTGAGCTGTATATATATGTTCTTGTAGTAGATACTGGTCCTCTATTAGCATTGTCATAGATGGGGTGGCGGGTGTTGTAGCTGAGAGTGGGAAGGAGTTGACATTAGCAAATGTGAGTGGGCTGGTGAAAATATGACAGCTATGTGCTAGGTTTCCTAGACTAGAGATAAGGAAAAAAAATCTTTCTGAAGGGCTTGTTCTGGAAGGAGAGGCAGGAATATGCTTTGTGAGGTAAGTTAACCTCATACATGTCATCTGGCGTGACATATATTGACATATATGGCACATTTGGTGAGTTGTCTCACAGATCCCCAAAGGCCACTTATTGTTCTTCCTTTATGGGGTGGCTGTAAGTGCCTCAAATGCCCTTAATCTGGAGATGGTGTTCCAAGAGTCTATAAATATTGGAACTGTTAAGCAACTTTGAGGTGTCTTATTTACCTCACCTCCTTTATATTACAAATGTGAAACTGACACACAGTTTATGTGATTTGCCCACGGTCACACAGCAATTTAGTTTGGGTTGTTTTAGATCCAAATTCCCTGCCTCTCAGTCCACTGTCTTCCCTATTATGTCACTTACATTCTGAGGATGTTCAAGGGAGGTTGGGCTCCAGGACTTTTATATGTATTCTTGGCTTCCAGAATTTCTTTCAAGTAGACTCACATTGTAAACTCACGAGCCAAAACCATTTTGGGAAAAGATGAGACATTTTAGGTAAGAGAAATGGAAGAAAGTTCCTTTCACATCAGGGAGATGGAATGTGGTCTGAGCCTTGAAGTTTTGGGCAGTTTAACAGTGAGAAAATGGGGGAAGGCAGGGATGCCATATGGCCATGCAGGCTGGGCACTATACAACTCTAGGGGCTTCACATGCACCACTCTATAGGTGGTGCAGCCTTTGGGGGACTGCATCTATAGGCCAAAAAGAATAGAGTGACACACAGAGAAAAGGGTTTATAGTATTGGGGAGATAAAGTAAAGATCAAGTCTGCCTGTAGGAGGTATACCTTGGAAGTGACTTGGGGAAAAAATGAGGAGATGGAGGCTCTTTCAGGCTTTTCATGCCAATTTTCTCCTTCTCACACTCCCTTTTGATCTCTCTCATTCTCTCCAACTCCATATCCAGCCTTTTGAACACTGTAGACAATTCGGTGTGTTTTCTGGTACACCAGTGTCCTGCCACCTTTGGAATCTGTTGAGTGATCTATGGGAATGTGTTGAATTAATATTATAAACAGCATTCATTGTTGGCATTGGCTCTTTGCAAAATTTGCAGATTTGCTGTTTGTTTGCCAATCTAGGTATCCTGTGAACTCTTGGGGTGTACCTTTAATGGACATGTATTAGAAATGTAGTTGCCCCTCCCAGAGATTTTTGCATTTTAAGGTGTTTTGTCCAGAATCAGTAATGTCATGAACCTTGTCTTGGAGGGGGACATCTTCCAGATTTTTCAAGCCACACCTCACCAAATGCAGGCCTGTTGTCTCAGCACAATGACTGGCTGGTGTTGCCTGCACAGAAGTAGTAGAGATGGTTTCTATTATTACACTTCTGTCATTGACTGCTTCCAATAACAAGTACTTTCTAATAAATTGGAACATTTTTACTCTCTGGGTGAAAAACTGGTTATATAAAGTAATGAAATAGTACACCCGGACCATCACTTGGGCACCATGATTAATTTCTCCTTATATTTGGCCAAAAATAGCACTTTAAACAAGCCAATCAACTTGGCTGTATTAAAAATGACAAAAGTTCAAAAGAAATGGTACTCACATCAAAAAGCCATAATACAGAAGACTTGGCAAAAGGTATTCTTGTAAAATGATTCAAGAACAAGACACAAATTAATTCTTTTTCTTGATGCAAAAAAAAAAAAGCCATTTAACATAGTAAATTCCCTTGATATATTCACTTAATACATTTTTTTTAAAAAACCCTCAAGTTGGTTTTCAAAATTTCTCCCTTTGTCATTATAGTTAGTCTCTTCTACCTGTACATAAGGAGGCACAGAGAAAACTAATGCAACTAGGTAATGCACCACCATTCCATTTGGCTTTGGTGTTCTCCAGGGTAAGTCAAAGACAGAGTCATTGACAGTCTGAGAAATCTGTCTTCACCTTTGGTGACTGGCAGAAAAAGATGTTGTGTTTCAAAAATGTTTGCCAGAGTGGTTTCAATGAGTTTTAGCTCATTTTGAGTGGGTTGAGAAGTGAAGGGAAGTTAAAGAAATAGAGCAACATGTCCTGACCTGTTGAAAATCCAGAATTTTTGTTTTTTTTGGTAATAGATTTTCTGGGTGTTTTGCTTTTTTTTGTTTTGTTTTGTTTTTACACAGCCAGAGAAGTCAGATTTCCCTCTTCATTACCTTAGCAGTAAATTATTTGTCTGGCACAGAGTAAGCCCTTAGTATACATTTGTTGACCTACTGACTTGAAGTCACCATGTTGCTTCCCTCTACTTTTGGTCTCTAAGTGACACATGGGATATTAAAATGTAAAAGACTAAAACAGTGTGACTTTAATGCCAAGTCCTATGGGGAAATGTGGTAGAATCCAAAAGGTTTGGTAGTTGACCTTATTAGTGTTGAGTTTGGGCCTCAGTTTACTCCCCATCTGTATAATGGGGATATTTCCTACCTTCTGGGGTTGTTGTGATTACTAAACCTAGCCAATACGGATGTTATTTGGAGAAATTTGGATGAGAAACACAGAGAAAGATAGGATAGTAGCTAGCGGGAAACTCTGGTCAATGGAGGGATTTTAATGGTGAAAGAGACTTAACTGTGTTTATGGGTTAACAGGTTACAGGATAGGAAAGAAGCAGGGTCAAGGATATAGGAAAGAGAAAAGATTTTTGATGATAGAATCTTGGAGGAGGCAGGAGGAAGAGAATCAAAGGTTTGGTTTGGAGGCTGCCCTTGGTTTTGACCTTGAAAAGCAGAGAGGCCCTTCATCTTCCGTGACAGAGGGAAGGGGGAACAATGGGTAGGGATGGGGCTAACATTTGTACGTGAGAGGTGAGCTGTTGAGGGAGATCGCTTTAAAGCCTCAGCTTTGTGATCAAGGAAAAGACAAAGTTATGTTCTGTTGAAAGTGAGCGGTGGTCGTGAGGATAATTACACACATGCTGAATCGTTGTTGAGGGGAATGTTAGAGGAACATGATTATGGACAAATAAGAGCACTGATGAGTAGATTTGAGGATTCAGCATGGAGAGAGACCATCGATTTGCAGTGGCACCAGTCTGTTTAGAAACCAGTCTGTAAAGGGGGAGACTTATTTTATAGCACTGGATCTAGGGTTGCAGTCATCCAAGTGTGTGCAGTGAAAGGACAGAGGCACAAGCAAGTAAAGTATGTTGGTGAGACGAAGCCCAACAAGGAAGAAAGCCCTCCCAGGACAATGGGAGGATAGACAAGAGAGGGCTGGAAAGACTGGAATTTGGGATACTTGCATGTAAGATTTCTATGTGGCACAGTTTTACTAATGTAAGTTCTTGGGTGTGGTCCTGGGAGTGGAAGTGAAGGCAACTGGAATTAATGAGGTCAAGAAATGGTGAAGTTAGGACATTGGCTAAATCTTCCATTAAATGTTGAAATCTCCTAGGATGATGGCAGGATTTGGAGTGGAGAGTAAGTCTGTATCATTTAACAAATATGAGGGTTGGGGACAAGAAGGTCAGTAGATAACTGCTGCCAGACTACTTTTTCTAAAGCTTTTCCATGATCAGGTCATTCTGTTGCTTAGGAATTTACAAGAGGTCCCTAGACCTTATCAGGTTGAAATCTGAATTCTTAGACTGGTCTGCAAAAGCTCCCCCTTAGCTATGCAACCTCATCTTTTTGTGTTTCTTAACATGACCATTCCTAGCCAATCAGGCAATCTCTACATTCTTCCCCAACCCTGACACATACACTCACACATACAAACTCAAACACAATCACCATCCCAGTGCTTTCTTCTTCTGTTTCTTTATATTTCTTCCACCTTGAGAATACTTACAAGACAGACATTCGGGCTTTCTAGGAAATTCAGGACATGTTGTTTGTCCTTGTCCTATCCCATACGTCCCTCCTATACCAGTTAATATTTCTTTAGGGACCACTGAAGGCTCACCTCTTCTGTGAAGTCTTTTCTAACTTCTTGCTCCCCAACACTTGTCTCTCTCCTGCCATGAAATCCTATGTTATTTTGGTATAAGTGGGAACCGTAGCATCTCATATATACACATTCCCTAACTATTTCATGTACTTCTATCTTGTTGCCCAGAACAATTTCCTGAGAGAAGCTATGTCTTCTGCTTCTTCCATATGCCTTATTATACCTAAAAAAGGGCTAGGCATGTCATTGTAACTCTATTGGTAATTGATGATTAATCTCAGAATGTCCTAATATTTATACACCCTATGAGGCAGTCATAAGATTAATTTTTTAATGTCTGCAAAACACTTCGAACTACATAAAGTAAAAATATCATAATATATATGATATTACTGAATTAACAGTAATAGTCACAAGTATTTACAATGATATTCCTACTACAATACTCTGATTTTTTTCTGTCATCTTTAATAAAAGATGTCATAACTCCATTGGGGATGGTGATGGTGATGATCAGTTCAGATGGAATTACCTAGTGCATCCAAACACAATAGGCTTATCCTACAGGGGTACCATTTATCACTTTTTTCTTTAAAGATGGCTTTTCTTTTCCTAAATGAGTTCCATTTGTCACATGGGAAGGCCTCCAGTAGAATCCCTGTGCTTCTGAAGAATGAGGCTTTTAGTTACCCTCTATGGCTTTTTAAATTGATGACTCACCTGCACTTAATATGCTCCATCTTTAGAATCTCAGGCTGAGGTCACCCTGAGCAAGGCTGCCCAGTGAAACCTCACACCACCAAAATGGTCAGCATGCTGAGATGGTATGTCTTTGCTAAGTTTAGGAGGCAACAGAGAGACAGGTTGCTTTCTGATTAAAATCGGGACCAGATCTGATTCTTTGTTGAACACTATGCTTCAAAATCTCATGTGTCCAGCAGTATTGTTGGTATTTTGGCAAAGAGCTTTGGTGTCTGATTTTCATTGTTTCAGGCAGAGTACTTTTAGTGCTCCTAATAGAATCAGAAAGTTGGCTTAACTGCAATGAGAATAATGTATCCATTGGAAATATAGAAGAGAACTTTAGGTTTGCTGAGAAATGTAAAAAAATACATATTAATAAAGGAAAATCTCATAAAATAAATCTTTTTATTATTTTAAGGGATTCTGGACATAGGAAAATACTACATAGGGGTAATAGGTAAAAGAAGGAGATTTCCCCCAAATGGCTGTAGCCTGCATTTTTCTCAGTGAAAACGCTTTCTATTACTTCAGTAAACAAAACAGTATGTAAACATTCCAACTTATCTGTGCAAATATTTCCCAATTATTTGTGCACATTCTCTTGTTACATGGAGCCATTTTCAAGTAAAATTAGAGTTTGTACAGGTAAGTGTTATGAGAAATGTATGTTAGATGGAGTAGGACTTGGGGTATGATGAATATGTTATCCCAGACGGACTTCCAGGAGAGATGTCAGGTAGAACATTGCCAGGGAAGAGATACAATCTAGACCTGTGCTATCCAATAGAACTTTCTTTGAAGAAGAAAATGTTCTATATATGCCCTGTCCTCTATGATAGCTATTAGCCACATGTGGTTTGTGAACACTTGAAACGTAATAAGGCTGAGAAACTGAATTTTAATTTTGTTTGATGCTAATTAATCTAAATTTAAATAGCCACCTGTGGCTAGTGGCTACTGTATTGACCAGCATAGATATAGAGGAAACAAACAAGGCATTCATCTGAAGAGACCGTGGTCGAAGCCAAAGGATAGAGAATAAAAGGAAAACTTAAGACCAAGGACAGACCCTTAGAGTATACCTAAGGTTAAAGGTGGGGAGAGAGAAAAGAACTGACCAAAGAGGGAAAGAATGCATGGTTAAAGAGAAAGGAATGAGATCAGAACCATGACATGTCATGGATAAACAGGAGGAGAGAATTTTAGGAAGAAGACATTTATATTAATAGTTCTCAGTGCTGCTGCAAAGCTGGAGGATGAAAACTGAGACCAGGCCATCTATTGATTGGCGTTTAGAAGGTGTGGTTTCAAAGAGATGGAGAGGGTGGATAGCAGACTGCGGGTGTCCAGAAGTGCTTGGGCAAACTCCACTTTTGACAAGCTTGTGGATAGAGAAAGACGGCAGGGCAGTATAGGAGGGAATAGGAGGAGCAGGGAAAGGCTTTTCATTTTGTTTTCTTTTGTTTTTGTTCTTTTTTTTTTTTTTAAAGGGACACTCAAAAGCTTTACAGATATTAAATATAGACTTCCCCTCTTGTAATCCCCAGTCCTACCCTTGTTCTCTTTGGCCCCCACAGATGCTTTGGAGTAGAAGTATTTTGCCTGGGAGATTGGGGCCTCCTCAATTTCTCTCCATAGCAGAAATCTTCATTCATTGCCTGTCCTTCCTCCTCTTCCCCCCTCACTAAGAGTAAAGTATCCCTTTTTGTCAAGGCCAGTTCTGTTGTCTTGAGCCCACTGCCTTCCCAGACTGACTTACACCTCTCCTGCCCTTCCCCCATCCCTGAATCTCCTTCTCTCCCGTCCCTGTGGTTTTTATCACCAGCTTACTGGGGGGCCTGGAAACTTTCCATATATAGGGAGCTAGATTGATCAAAGCTTCTGTGGTTCTTTAGGCATGGAATTATTGTCAGAAAGGTCTCTTTCCCCCAGGGAATCTGGACATAGATTATTTAGGTCCCTTTTTTCTAATCTTCCCCTGACTACATGCTTACTTCTCTTTTCTCCCTCCATCCTATTCAGGTACCTAGATCCTCACATAGGTAGATTCACCTCCATCTTTTTCTACCTTGTTTGACTATTTTTAACAAGACTTCTACTTGTCCATGTCTTTCTTTTTGGGAACTATTTTAAATTACAAACTCCTTGAGGATGGTTAATGCCTATAAAGCACATTGATAAATGCTTTTTGAAAATTACTTATTGGTTAAAATAAAGGGTTTTTTTCTGCAACAAAAAGTGCATTACTAGTTTCATTTTTCTGAAAGTATTACATGTTAAATCTAGGGGTTTGGCTTTGGCAGAAGTTTCGGCATAGTGACCAAGAGTGAGGATGTTCCAAGGAAACATCAGGTCATGGTGAACACTCTGGCTTGGTTTTCTACCTGTCACAGTACCTAATCTCTGCATCACTTTATGTATTTTCTCCTTGGATGTGTTAGGCCAACATTAGTGGCAGAGCTGTCTCTCAACCTGGGACCAGATGGAACCTTGCCCTGAGAACATAATCTTCTGAGTGCTGGGTGAAATGATAGGATGTCTGGAATTTCCTCTAAAATGCTCCAGTTCCTCCTTTCAAAAAAAGTATATGAAGAGGTAGATAGGTGGTTCATTATACTATTCTGTTTACTTTGGCATATGTTTATAACTTTTCCATAATACAAAGTTAAAAAAAATGATATGAAATGGCAAAAGAAAAATAGTAATGTTGATATTGCCCATTTGTGCTTCCTGTGCTGCCTCGTATATGCCAGGATTTTCATTATTTTATTTAATAATCACAGTAACCCTAAGTAGTTAGAGGGGGAGTAAACAGAGGCTCAGAAGGTTTAAGAAAACTCCCCCAAGAGCACTTCCTTGTAAGGTGTGCCATACCCTTCTGACCCCAAAGCCAGTGCTCTTTCCCCCAAAACTGTGGCATCACACTGTTTTAGCATTTTGCTTTTTAATAATTCTATTTTGTGGTATAGACTGAAAGCTAATGATTTTAAATCATGTGAAACCAACATATGTAGGGCCTATTGTTTGCCAGAAAAATAATGTACCACAATTGTTGTAACAGCCAAGTTGAAGAACAAACTCAAACTGAAAAGAGAATCCTATTCCACGGATAAGAAGCAGCACCAATTATTTGCCAACAGGATTTTTTTCCATACAAAACAACAAATTTTGAAGTTTACAAAACTTGGGAGAACTTGTTTGGTCTCTAAGTCACCACTTGAATTGATGTTTAGTTTCACTTCAAAGGTCTGCTTCCTCTCAGCTGCCTCTTGCTCTTTTGTCATGCTTCTCAGTAGGATTTTAACAACCTAAACAACAGAAATCACTTGTAATGACTCCAGTCGTGACTTACGCCGATGCTATTGTCAAATTAGTAACTGAAAACATTGAAAAATAAACTAAAGATTGTACCTTCAGGGATCATTTCCTTACTTTGTTACTATAGAAGTTTCTCTGAATGTGTAGAGCACCAGAAACCATGAGGAGGAGACGCAGCGTTCTCTCTTGAGTATGAAACTGGCTCTTGGTGTTGCTTTATTGTAACTGCCATTTACAATTGATGGTCGTTCTTCTCCTCCTTTGGGAGAGTAAGAAGGGCAGAATGCAGTCTGAGTGGTCCAAATAAATAAATAAAAGCAAAAATTTCACTTTAAGTTAGGTTCATTCTTCTGGTTTACACTATTACTTCATACAAAACCTTTTTTTATAGTTATTAAATGTGTTTAAGAATAAAATGCAGAGCAGCATGTCTAGACCATAGTGAACTCAAACTGACAGTGCCCAAATTAGTGAGATGTCACCGTACCACACCACGTACAACTCTTAACACCTTGACATTGTTTACAAGTGCCTGGGCTAGACCCTAACCTCTTTTTTATTCCCTTCTCTACTCTGAACAGTTCCAGTGACACTCTTGAAAGTCATCAGGCAAAGACGTAGTAGATAAAGAATGGCCCTTCCTTAGATATTTCCTTCCTCATGATGTTCCCTCTTTTTGGCCCGAGTGATCCTCAGGAGACCTCCTGGTGCAGCTGTGGTGGAGGATTTATTCTGAACCTTGTGTGACCTGTGGCATCTTTGGGTTTGCCAGGGGGGATTACAAATGCAGACAAGGTGGTGGAATGTCTTTCTTTGCAAAGCTAACTAGTCCAGCTAGGATTTGAAATTTGACTTCATAAGCACCAAGTCAACCTGTCATAGACCAGCCTCAAAACAAAGAAGGTCTCAAAGAGACTACATCATATGGCTGTCAACAGAGAAATATTTTTATCCAAACTTTATTTAAGAGAGAAAGCAGGGCACTGATGAAAATTGTGGAAATCCTTTCACTGTGATATTAGTGCATAATCAAAATAAAGAACATAAACTCTGATTAAAGAAGAACATTGTCACTTGGGTCCTTTCAGCTAACATGTAATCCCATCTGTGGACATAGTCTTGTGCTTTAACAACGTATATATTTGTACTGGCAGGAAAGGACTTCTACTGACCTTTCCAAACAGCAGCCAATAATCTCCAGGAATACTTACTCCAGTGTTAAACATTTCCTGATCAGGGCCTGAAAGGAAACATGAAACAATGTGCACAAATTTTAGCAGCTTCTCTGCCCTCCCCCTGCCTTTAAAAATAGTAATAATAAAAGCACATATGCAAGCCCATAGTTCTATGGGGATTAGCTAATTTATGAGAAAATCAATAATAAACAAAGGGTTTGTATGCTCCTAAACAGATGTAGGAAACAGTCTCACAGGCTCAAAACCCATACTTGCACCAATGAAAGTGAGTGACCCTTGAACAGTGATGTTTCTGTTTCTGAACTTTAAATGAGTTTTACCTGAGATTGCATGTTATAGCTCCTGCCATCTTGGAATAATAAAAAAAATTATATAGGCTTTATGTGTGTGTGTATGTGTATGTGTATATATACACATATATATATTCAATTAGAAAAATTTTTTAACCTGAAAACAGTGCATGTGATGAACTGTGTTCTGAAATAATCAAAATGTGCATGCCTTCTTTTTCTTTAATGGAATGTACATTCCTGGCTTCGAGTTTACAAAGGACAAGCATTTGAGTGCAGATTATATCAATGTTGCATACAAAGTGTGAGCCCTAAGTATTTATTATCTTTGCGATATCTGACATGACTTGTTCATAGATGATTGTGGCATAACAGGTCAGCTTGAAGTGCCAGGTATGCTGACTGCCAAATACCTGGGCAAAGACCTCTCTTGAAAAGAAACACATCCTGACTGGGAGATACTTCCAGGGTCACCAAAGAGTTGAGCATGGGAAGCTCTGAACATTGCATGTCCTTTCCTTCTCTTTGGAACTGTAATTGCTTAAGTGGGGAGGGATACAGGCTTCCCTTTGTCACCTGTGAGACAGGATGTAAGATCCCATCCCCTCCTAAGTGTCACTGTTTCACTGCAATGATCTTCACAGATATCACACTCTTGTCCACCTACAGCAGAGAGGGGATCAACAGCCTGGTCATTCTTATTATGATTATCTACCACCACATGACAGTTGATTCAGCTGACAAGGGAATAATTGACGGGCAAATATGGAATGCCAGCTAGGCAATGGAGAGAATGTGAGGGAAGGATAAGCCACAGAGTACCTGACCTGACATAGCTGGAGGGACATGATCTTCACCGCCACTGCTTCACTTCAGGCATCCTCACCACCTTTTTCATGGTTTATTGCAACAGCCTCCTAACTGGCATGCCCTTCCTGTGGTCTTGTTGCTCTTCAGTTTATTCTCCATATCACAGCAAGAGTTAGCCTTTTAAAATACGAAATTGATCAAGTCTTTCTTCTGCTTAAGACACTCAGAGGCTCTCTATTGTCCTGAGAGGCGAGACCGGCCCCTGCTCACCACTCCAATGCCATCTTTCACTGCATCCCCCCCAGTGTGTGGTCCTGTCACACCGACCTGTCTGCAGAGCCCTGAATATTTCTTGTCATAGATAGTGTTGAGAGCCTCGTTATTGGAAATTATTCTCGTTCATTATGTATAATGCAAATGATTTGAAAGAAAAGGCACTAAGGCTCCACATGTTTAAGGTTGGCTGATGAGTGCAGTGCTTTGATTCTCTTCATTGATTTTTGTCTTACTGTATTTTTAATGTTGTTTCCACATTAAGTGAAGGTCATTAGGGACAGCAATTCTCCATACAAACACCTACTGTTAGTCTAGTGCTTAAAAGCTTGTTCCATTATTTGTTGTAACTTGCTTGCATGTTTCTTCAAAGACTCACGGGAAAGGACTTATGTCCTGTCCAGGTGTTCAGAGATTTTTATCTTTTCGTAAAGTGTTATTCCTGTATCTCATCCAAGGTGAAGTCTTACTGTAATCACACGCTCAGGAATCATGTTGTAATTATAAAACAAAGCAAGTGTATGGATGGAGATATGCTCTGATTCAGTAGTAAACCTGACTTCAAAAATCAGGCAAAACATGAAAACATAATTCTAGGGGTAAAATTTATATATTTAAAAAATTTTTATGTTAAAAATATTTAAGATTTTGAATGATTAACTCACACATATGGTTGAAAAGTTTAAAAAGGATATAATGTTGGCAAGTATGTATACTGTATTCTTTTTTGTTTTTTACACAAATAGGAGCATATTATATATACTGTTCTGAAATTGGCCTTTCTCAGATATCAGATGTGCCTTGGAAATCTTTCCCTATTAGTACATATGGAGATTTTACAATTCTTTTTAAAGGCTGTAGAGGATATGATAGTTGAATGCTAGTGCAGTCTCCTGTTGATGGATATTTAAGCTGTACCTAGTTTTTTGCTGTTGCAATCAATGCTGAATGGATATTATACATGTATCTTACCACACGTGTATTTCTCTTGGTTAAATTCCCAGAACTGTAATTGCTGAGTCAAAGGGTATGTAAATTTTTAATAGATTTTGCTAAGTTGCCCTTCATAGGTCTGTTTTCTCACACTCTTGCTAACACAGTACATTATCAATTATTTTACCAATTTGATGTTGTAATTCCTTTGCTAATCTGATAGGTGAAATGGGTATCTCCTAGTAGTTTTAATTTACATTTCTCTTATGAGTGAAGTTGAGCCTCTTTTCAAATGTTTTTAGAGATATTTGTATTTCCTTTTCTGTGACTAGCCTGTCCTTATCCTTTGCTCATTTTTCTATTGGCTTTGTTGTCTTTTATTGATTAATAAGAGCTCTTGATATAGTAAAAAAAAATTAATTCTTTGTGATATCAGTTGTAAATAAAATGTTTTTTCCTATCTCATTTTTATTTTGATTGCTTTTGGCACTTTTGCTGTGCAGAATCTATTATTACTACCATTAGAAAGACATCAATCTTTTCTTGTATGGCTTTTGATGTGGGTCAAAATTAGAAAGGTCTTTCCACTCTGGGATTATAAAAAATTTCTTTCAAATTCTCTTCTAGTACTTTTCCCCCTAGTTTTCTCATTTAAATATTTAATCCACCTGGAATTCATCTTAGTTTAAAGTGAGCCACTTTACTTTTTTTGTAGATGGCTATTGTAGCAGTTGGGGTCTAGTCAGGAAAACAGACAGCACACTAGATGTTTCAGACAGAAAGCAATCAGTAAAGGGATTTGGTTACACAGATGTCAGAAGGTTGAAAAAGTAGAAAGAGAAATGCTGGGGTAACCAGAGATAACTGCAAGAAGCAGCTACCACCTCTAGGGCTGAGGAAACAACAGGAAGACGTGAGGTCCAGAACACAGGACCTGAGAGGTGGGATTCCTCTGCAGAGGGCTTACTGCCCAGCCTCTGCCAGAACCTCTGAAGGACCTTGATGAGGCTAGTTCTGGGAGAGCTGGTGAACCAGGAGCTGGAGCTGACTGCTACTGCTGGAGCAGCACTGTCAGAAACAGGCCAAAACAGAATGGAAATCTCCTTTCTTCCCTTCCTACCTTCTGGTAGCTCTCTAATGACTCTTATTAGCAGAACCCAACAGGAAGCAGCTAGTACAGGAGTCTGAGAAATGTAATTTGCAGAATCCCAGACTTAGTATCACAGAGTAGAATGCAGATAAATGGTTTTATAACTGAGAGATAATAAATAATCATTAATTGAACAATCTATTTTCCCCTATGATTTGAAATGTCACTTTTATCCTATAATATAATATTTAAATTTGTTTCTGAGGTTTCTAGTTTACTCCATAGATTTCTTAACCTATTCCATGCTCTAGTCCCACATTGCTTTAATTATTGCAGTACTATAAAATGTTTTAGTAAGTGGAAAGGCCAATCCTTTTTCACTACACTTTTTCTGAATTTTCTCAGCTATTCTTATTTGCTTTTTTAAAAGATAACTTTCTACTTAAAGGATTTTTAAAAGAATTACAAAATCAAAGCTAATTTTTAAAAAATGATATTTGTTTCCCTTTTGGGATATTTTTTATTGTTTATGGTGACCAGAACCTCCACATATTAGGTATTAGAGCACAATCATGTGTGAGAAGGGGTGTGGCATTGAGGGTGTACACAATGAAATTGAAGCTGACTGAGAAGGAAAATGAGCACATGGAGGGGGGAATGGTGAAGGCCAGTGAAAAGATGGCAAAATCAGTGGATTGTAGATTTTGCTGCCATCGCAGAGTTGTTGGGTTTGGGGTTCTAGAGGGAGTGAGCTGAAAATATAGAAGATGGTGGTGGAGAGTTCAAATTATAGATGGTTGCAATTTTTGATAATAGTGACAAGGACTAGGTTATGACCATAGAAGTGAGGGCTGAGGCAGTGTGAAGGACAAAATTATTAAAGGAGAGAAGTTCAGGGAACTAGGAGGTCAGGGTATGAGTATAATCATCTAAGGGGATATTGAAATCACCAAAGAACTTGACAGAAGTAGTGTTAGAGAGAATAACAGCAATCCAGAAGCTAAAATCTTCAAGGTAGGAAAAGGGGTGAATGACTCAGGGCATCTGAGTGGCACATGACTAGAAACAGAAAGGATACTAATTGATACTGTCTGATGACATGAGATTCAAAGCTAGGACATTTTAGGGAGGATGTAGAGAGAATGATATGGAAGCAGTGATGAGGAGCAAGGAGGAAATCTACCCCACCTCCAGGCCCACTGGTACAAGGAGAGTGGGAGAGAAACTATCCACTTCTTCTGGGGTTTTGGGCAAGCAATGTCCTCAGGAGAAAGCCAAGGTTCCTATAGGGCAGTGGTTCTCCAACTTGGCTGCAGATGCCCAGGCCATATCCCAGGCCAATTAAATAATAACCTTTGGAGGTAGGAGCCAGGCATCAGCATTTTATTTTAAACCTTCAGGTGATTCCAAAGTGCAGCCAAATTTGAGAATCACTGTCATAGAGCAAGGAGGTGAAGGGAACATTCTCAAAAGAGTTTGTGAACTTAGGAGAGTTTACTTGTGGTTGAATGTGAGTTTCAGAGAGCACAGTGTAAGTGTTTCAGGAGATGGGAATAGGTGAGGTATAGAATTAGAAGAGATGATGGCAGAATCAAATACAAATTTGAGTTTGGAGGGTGAGGGGAATGAGTTTTCTCTAGGTTTTACTGATGGTGCCAAAAGTACCAAGAGCCTTCACTTTAGCAGCTGCAATATAGAAGTACATGATTATTTCCTTCATTTGTGGCTTTGATGAATCCTTAGGCGTGGCTTGAAAAAGCAATGCCAGACACCTCAGAAAGAGATGCTTCAAATGGTTTTGCTGTGGTTAAGTCATCTTGAGATGTAAGCCTTCAGAACTGATCCCCATGAATGAAAGCTATCCATGAGACAGCTACTAGGACTTCAGCCGGAACAGATATGCCCATATTACTGCAGCTCTGTGGTGTCTTGCTAAATTAGCTCTTGGGATTGAGCATGTGTGAAGAGTGACTTCAGAAAGAAAGCTTTCAGACTACATATTTGTTGGCCTTGAAGGTCATGAAGAAATTTGAAAGAAGTCTAGGGATATTCCCATAATGTTATTTAACAAGACTGGCCACTGTTGAACATGAAATGATGAGTTCAGTGCTGAGAAATCTGGCAACACTGGTTGACTGATCTCATCCACCTGCCTCTTCTATTTAGTCATCTTCACCATGCTTTTATCTAACCATTAGCTTGTGGATGATGAAGCATAATGACGACAGCTCAGATAAGATTCCTGACCACAAAAACTCGGTAGAGGTCAATGTATATCAATTGTCTGAAACAATAATGTGTGGCAGCTTGATAACTACAAATAAGCAGCAGGAGTTTGAAATAAACTAGGGGAACCTTGAGCCATTTTATTGACTCTATCATTATCAAGAAAGTTCTTTCCCTGAAAGTTTCCAGCTATTAATATAAATCTTGGCCAGTCATTCTTGGTCATTTATTTGGAAAAAGTGGCTATATTGGAAACATTTTACAAGCTAGTAAGGCAGAGGTTTCCCAACATCAGAATCAATGTCATACTGCCAGATAAAGCTCAGGCTTAGTCTCTCATGGAAAAAAAAAAAAATCCTAAGGGGTTGCAAGTAATGGGACCGTGATATGTAACATGCTTAACCTGAGTGTTCCCAACTTTGATGATTGGTTATTGGAAGTATTTGTTGATAACAAAATCAAGTTTTTCCAACATTTTCCCTCAAGAAGATGATCATACTTATCAACTGGTTGGTGGTTGACTGGAGTAACTGCATATGGGAAGAAAGCATAATATAAATAACACTTTATACATGTGCTTATCTTAAAATTAAGGTAAAAATATTGCATCAAACATTTTGAGTTCAGGAACTGCATTCTTATGCTTATGGACAAAGAATGTATTTGAACACAGTCAAATTTCAGTGAAATGTCAATTACTTTTTTTTAGCGCATTGATTTTATAATCATAAACTACCAGCATTGACATGTATGCCAACATTCCTTCAAGCATGCCCAGTGGCATTCAAATACTTATTAAAATATTGATTTGGCCAAAAAAATGCTCATTTCATGTTTTAAAAATTAATTAAGTCATTCCTACCTGAGATTGGTGCAATGTATTTACTAGTGATTTAGCACAATGGAGAGATCTCTGGTCTGAGAATCAGGAGACTGGGGTTCTAATATATAATCAATAACCAATTAGTTGTATTCCTTGAGCAAATCATTGACTTCTTTGAACTTCTGTTTCCTCAGCTATAAATTAAGAGATTAAAGTTCTTTCTTACTCTAAATTCCTATGATACATGAATCAAATGGCCTGTTAAAGCTTGGAACCATTTACATCGGTAAAAAAACTGGAATTGAGGTTAATCACTACTGATAACATCCTAATGCTATCTCATGCTGTAGAACTTTCCTCCCACCCTTCCTTCCAAAAGGTGGCTTGATGAACAATTAGCTGTAGGAGTTGCTTTCCCAAATCTCACTCCTACTAGATTGTAAAGTTGTATAAGCATAGAATTATGTATGTCCTACTCTTGTGGGATCTACCACAACTAGCAGAATATCTTGCACATAGCTGCTAAATGAATAAATAAATAAATTAGTAGATGGAATGAAGGAAGGAAGGAAGGAAGGTAGAAAGAGAGGAAGAAGAAGGGAGGGAGGATAGGAGTGGGGGAGGGAGGAAGGACATAACTAACTGCTCCATTTAGGGTGTGCAGGTACTAAAGGAAAGAGAAGGAGTAGCCATGTTCTTTAATTTCCATCTAAAGAAGAGAGCAGGACCAGTCAAAGAAATGTTTGGTAAGGTTTGATTTAATTACTACAGGCATAAATCACAGTGGAGATCGTTATTTCAAACAAATTCAACACGGTGGAATTCCAGTCCAACACAATTGACATTTTCCTGGAATTTTTTTGTGTGCTAAAGTTTTATCTAAACTTCAGGTTATAGATTTGGATAAAAATTAAATTGAGAAAACTGAAAAAGTCTCTATTGAGAGATGGACATAAAAATAGAAGAGACTCAATTAATTTATTGAAAAAGAAATAAGCAAGACATAACAGTTATGGTGAAATGAGTATTAGAATCAATGGAAGTTAGTTTTCTTGACCTTTCCATTCTATTGTTGAATAAAAAAACAAAGTGGTACATATTTGAGAGGTTCTGTGTATATGGAGAATTCATAAGGTATAATATTAAGATTGCCAACTCTGAAGTCAGACTGCCTCGTTTTGCATCCTCACACCACCACTTATAATTAATAGTTCTGTGACTTTGGGAAAATTACTGAACTTCTCTGCATCTGCCTCAGAACCCTCATTTACAAAATGGTGATGATAATAGTGTCTATCTAATAAGGTTATTGTGAGGTTTAAATGAGATAATGTTTGCAAAGCACTTTGCACATTTCCTAGCATATAGTAAGTGCTTAATAATATTGGGGAAGGAGAAGGGAGGAGAGAGAAGAATGTGTATGTTGCTACTGTATTTGCATAGCTATAGAGAAAAACAATTTTGAAAAGATCCATTTCAAATCTTCAAATTATTAATAGAATTAGCCCTAGCAAGAACAATATGGGATGATGTGGCATACGCCTTTCATTTTTTTTAATCACTTCTGTAATGTTGATTTTTTTGTATAACAAACATTTTTACATCATAATTTTAAATCTTTAAAATAATGTTGATAGATCCAAAGAGATAATTTACCACACTAAATTAATCAAGAAAGTGCACAATTCAAACTTATTTATGCAGAATGGGGCAGTAGAAGAGATCATAAATAACAATTCCTTTTGGGGGGGACAATATTTATATGTATTCAAATCTATGGTCTCAGTTAATCCTTTGCATTAGGTAGGATTTTGCTGTTTCCACCAGAGTTGAGAAAGTTGAGAGAATCCCTGTATCTTACCTTGCCACTCACCTAGTGGAGAGCAGGGCCAGAAATGACTTCAGTGCCCTGATGCCCCTCCACTACTTTATGGCATCTAGTGTAGCTCATTCCCTGCTCCCGCCCCCCAGTTTTAAAGAGACAAGCAACAGCTCATTAACATAATCTTGAAACCCAGCAGAGTAGAGGGTAACAAGTCTTCTGGTGAACTGGCTAATTTGTTTCAGATCTATATAAAAACATAGGTGAAAATTCTCAAAATATACAGTCCCCATTCTTATAATTTTTTATCTCTTGTAAGGTTTATTTATATTGAGGTTTTAGGCTTTTGTGGCTGATAAACTGAAGGCTTTCACCTTGTGGCTAATTTTAACATGGTTAGCTTTGGTTGAGATCTCATTTTTCTGCCTGCAGATTCACAAGATCCCCCAAAGAGTCTTTTCAGTAATTGTGATGCATTCCTGTAGCATTTAAGACTAAGCCCTAAAAGCTTTGCTTTGTATACTTGATCTGTAGCGACCTTTAGAGTTTGCTGCCCATTGAACCGAAGGTCTTCCTTGTGAAATCATAGAATAGTGCCCCAGTTCACTTTCTGTTACTTGATATCACTGAACAAAAATACCATTATCAGTGTCTGAGAAAAAAAAAGATATGGCACCCTGTCTCTTTAAAAGTGTAAGAATAGCAAGCACAGTAGAGTTAATTCTTTTGGGGGCTGTGCCTTGAGAATTTTCTGGCCCAGAATCAAGCTACAGATAATTAATTATGTCAGTGAAAAGCTCTGATGGCCTGTTCTCTTCAGAAAAAAAGTGACATCACCCATAGAATTCTCTGGCAATAAAGAAGAACAAAGCTGTGAGTGCAGGAAATAACAGACAGATGTCCATGAGTGCATATTTTATCTACTTCAAAGTACATTGCAAGAAGTCATGCTCTAGGGCTGTCTCCCAGCAGCAGTGGCTTGGCAAGGGGTCTTGGAGAGTTGGAGAAGTAAGTTTACAGGATTGGGTTCACGGCCTCACGTGCTCTGGCCTGAAGATAGAAGTGAGGCATTCTTAAGGAAGTTACTAAAAAGATGACAAAGTTCAAAAAATGTTGGCAAGATCATGGCAAGCCTATCAAATTATGTTGTGTGGGGAAATTGCACCAGATGGTGGTGGCACCATTTGTGAATAACATTAGTATGGGAAACATTACCCAGCGACTTTAAATTCCTGGCCCTTCCTTTGCTCTGTGCTTACATCATATTTTCGCAGAAAACTGTTACCAACCCCCACAGCAGTATGTAATGGAAAGAACAAATATTTTGGAGTCAGATAACACTGTTTCTTGCTAATGATGTGACCTTGGGAAAACTATTTAATTTTCTTTGAGCCTTTTTTTTTTCAGCTGTAGAATAGAATTAAAAGAAATAAATTAAATAACGCTCCTGAAAAGAATTTTGTCCACACTAGGGTGCAATATAAGTATTGGTTGTTATTAAGTTCAACTCTGTCCTTCCTTGCAAAATATATTAGTTTCCTATTACAAATCTAGAGTCAGACAGGGATTTTGTGAACATAAATGAAACTAATAAGCCAATATCTTTTGGAATCTAAACTTTCTCTAGTGAAAGGTAAAAGGTAGGTTTTTGAAAAGCAGTTCTGTCCTCAAAGGAGAAAATGTACATGCTTTGAAAAGGAGAAGCACAAGAAATTGATGGATAAGTAGGATACACAAACGTACATACACACACACACACACACACTTCATTCTTTTAACAAGTGCTTATTGAGCACCCACTTGTGTCAGTCATTGTGCCAGGGTCTAGGGACACAAAAGACAACAAGAGGCTCCTGCCCTCACTGAGTTCTCAGTCTTGTAGGCAGGGAGAAAAGGAGCAATTGTAATTACAGAGTGGTGACTGTTGTGATTAGGAAAGTATCAGGAACCAGAAATGGCAATTCTATAAATTTCATGCGCTTTCTCAAATCACAGAGCATCACTTATCTCCTAAATAACAGCACTTAGGTAACAATACACATGAGATGCTCTTGTTTAAAAAAGTTTTAATGTGCCTCATCTCTGGTCCCATATACTGAAAAGGCAAGATAATTTTATGAGCAGATGCTATTGACTACATTTTCTCTTTGAAAGGGTAGGTTTGGCATTTCAAATGGAGATGCCCGCTAAGGCCAAATATTGCCCTTGAAAAGCAGTTAGCAAATCACAAATTGTACAGAAATTTTGTGGCTTTTTCAGGGATCTCCTTTCTTTAAAAAAGGACATTCCAAATAGGAACTCTATAGACCTATTGTTAAATATTAAAGATGCAATTAAAAAAACTTAACGTTTCTATTTTTTATACTTATTTTTATTTTCCTTTCCTAAGTCAGAGGGCTTGACTTGGTTGCATCCTTCATCTATAAGCAATGCCTGCTTTCAACACGAGTGCTAGGAAGACATAACATTGTTTCTTACTGATGCTGGCTTTTAAACAGAATACTAAGAAAAGTTTAGAAAAACTAGTTTCATTTCTGCCATAATAGAATCTTTTGACAATGGTGATGAGGGATCTGCAGACTCTAGAGCAGGGGTGGGGAAACTTTTCATGTTGGAAGGCCGCATTAATTTAGCTGTAATCAAACAAGTCTGCGTTCAAGAAACTTCAATTAGATATACTTAAAAATGTACATTACTTTGTAAAAATCTAACTACTTAATAATTTTAAAAAATGAAAACTATTTGTTAATTTTAAAGTTAACTAACCTTTTAATAACTTTGTTTTGTCTGCTTTTCATTGGAAAACATTTGAATATTTGGTTGTAGCATGGAGGTCCACAGTTTCAGTTGATCCTTGGATGGGTATCAGTCATTTGTGACCTTAAGGGAATCTTGATTTGGGTTAGGTAGGAGAATGTGTAGATTCGCAGCAATATGTGGTTGAAAAGC
Organism: Daubentonia madagascariensis; assembly: GCA_023783475.1. Classification (NCBI taxonomy): domain Eukaryota; kingdom Metazoa; phylum Chordata; class Mammalia; order Primates; family Daubentoniidae; genus Daubentonia; species Daubentonia madagascariensis. Next base: position 24,420,705 of record JAKFHU010002080.1, on the reverse strand, counting down.
AAGAAAGCATTCTTCGGGCATGTTGCCGAAGGCGTGGGTATTCTACTGCATTTTTCCATGTTTCAATTGGATCTTTCTTAGCATCAAACAATGAGTTTAAAATGTCATCTACTGAAAGCTCAATCAATTCCATCTATAGTTCTGTAGGTGCCTTGGTGATATCAACTAGGTAAGGCTGAAATGCTAATTTGAGTATGATGTCATGATTCTCAAAGTCAGTGAACCTTTCATTGTATTCTCCAACTAACAGGTCTATAACAGCTGCGTATTCTTCAAATGATTTACACATATCATCCTGCTCATCACTGACCTTTGCTAACTGGGAAAATGTTCATCTGAAATTTCCTTTTAAAGAAGTATTTTGAAAAAAGATAGCTTTCTTTGAAATGCTTGTATTTTTTTGCCGCATATCATATATAGACTTTGTTCTACCTTGCAAAGAAATATTCAAGTCATTTTGATTTGACATGATATTACACAGAGATGCTGCATTCCTATAGAAATCTTCTTTCAATAATTCACATCGCTGATTCTGTTCTTCATAAAATTTAACTATCTGTTCTCACAGAGATAAAATTTTAGCTAATACCTGTCCCTGCGATAGCCAATGCACTTTAGAATGGATATGGCAAATCCACACTGAAAACCTCATCATTCAACTTTAGCATGTTACAAAACTGACGATGCTGTGTTGCATTTGCATGAATATGGTTAACAAAACTTATAACTTGTTGCAAAGTGTCACTTAAAATAGTAGCTTTAGTACAGAGATTTTGCTGATGCAAGATACAATGAAAAGAAATGAGAGCATCTGGATCTGTTAATACTTTTTTTTTAATCTGTGCAGTAAACCCTTCATGATTTCCTTCATGGAAGGTACACCATCTGTCCATACATACACTCACTAAATTTACCAAATTCAGTCCAACTTCACATTTATCTTGGAAGTTGTTGAAGATCTCTATTCCCCATATTCTGTTCGCAAGAGTGCCCAAAGCAAGTAACTCTTCTTAGCAAAGAAAATCTTTTGTTATGACCCAAATGAAGTATAAAACCTGTACTGAGTCAGTAGTATCAGTTGATTCATCCAAAGTGATTGAATAATACATATTTTTCCTTTTGAACTATTGCATGAAGTTGTTCCGTTAAGTTGAAGGTTAATTCATGCTGCCGATCAGTTATGGTTCTCCTCGAAAGAGGCAGTTGTTTGTACTTTAAAACAGGGTCTAAGCATCCTACAACTTTGACAGTGCATTCTTTCACAATTTCTACATCACTGAATGGCTTCCCTTTTTTCCCCGAGTATTTAAGCGACTTATAAGTTGCTTCAGTGGCATTATTTCCATGTCTTATTGCTGCTTGAAAGAATTGTCTTTGCTTTTGCTTTTCATCTTTTAATTTCTGCAATACAACCTTTTGCACCTCTCCCTCTAATTTAAAATATTCGTGGTCCTTATGAGTGTTATAATGCTGATAAACATTGAATTTCTTTAATGTTGATATTTCAGCATTACTAAGCAAGCGAATTATCTTATCTTTAGCAGAAACAAAATAATATTGCAATTCCCAATCCTCATTTAAAAATCTGTTTTCTTCCTTCAGTGTTTTCTTGGTCGCCTTTGACATGATGGGCTGTTAAGCAGACAGAATTTAAAAATACTGTTGAGCTGTTCAACTATTCACAAATTCCACTTCAAACAGAAACACAGTGCACTGTTGTCCAAAGCTGATAACAGACTGGTGTACTCGACCCCCCATAAAGTCTCGCCAACCAGCCTCATGTGGTAGTGATGCCAGTCAGGTGGGTGAATTTAGAATTAAATCATGAGCATAGCAGCCATCAATTTAGCCCTTATGGCTTATTAATGTTCTAATTGTGCCAGTCAATCTGGGAGGGAGGATTATTTTGTTGAAACTTATTTTATTCTTTGGTATTTTAAATATGTTCATTTTTAAAACAAAATAAAAATATAAAAGATAAACAAAAATGTATTAATAAAAATAAAAGGATTTGTTCTGTAAAATTTGGATTCAATCAAAAGGCTGCACATAAGGACCTAGAAGGCCACATATGGCCTTAAGGCCGCAGGTTCCCCACCCCTGCTCTAGATTAAGCAGTGTAGTCCAAATTCTTGAATTGGAGAGAGAGCTGCTTCTTCAAATCACATCAATAAATAGAGCCAGAAGCTCAGAAGTACAGCACAAGCTGATGTGGGGTTGCCAGTGGTTTGTTAAGTTGGTGGCATAGGAATCATTGTTATGAGTGGTCTGGGCAGTCACAGGATATTGGCAGCAACAGGGATGAGAAAAACTATCTTGGCCTTTGACCTATTGATTCAGTTTGTGGAAAGGCTTTTGGTTATGTTGCCCAATAGATACAGCTGTTCCACATCAGCCAATTCACTCCAATGAGGAAAAAAAAGAGAAATTGTCTTTTATTGGGCATCTACTGCATGTCAGGCATTATTTTAGTCACTTCACAAGTATTTCATTCTCATACAGGTTGGGGAGCTGAAGTTCAGAGCCAACTGGCCCAATATCACATAGCTATAGTAAACGGCAGAGCCATAATTTGTCTGTTTGACTCCCAAGGTGTGAGGTAACTAATTTACCAGGTGTTTTGTATGCATTAGCTCATATAAAATCTGTGAGGTGGCTACTGCTGTGCTCATTTTACAGATGAAGAGACTGAGTTCAGAAAGGCTAACTCAATAATGCAGGGTCACTAGCAGTAGTACTGATGTATATTTCTAACACAAGATTCCCAAGTGCATGCTCTTTTTACCACATTGTACCTCTTGAGTGGAAGTAAAAGCAAAAAACTAGCTCTAAGTTTAGATAGGAACTTGCCAAAAAAGAAAAACAAAAAGCAAGTGGATTCAGTAACCACATAACAGTATTCATCTTCAGTATATCAGAAAATTGATACTTATAATGACCACCCTGAGTTTTAGATATTAACTTATGTATGTTATATTCTTTTTAAGTAGAGAGGGACTTTATAATACATTTGAGGATGCATCTATGCCCAAACCCTTAAAACGAAAAACTCTAGTATTTAAAGTACTATTTTTTTTTGTAAAAGTATATATCCAGTGTGACATTCCCCATGGATTCAGAATGTCTGAGATTTCCTTGTATTTTTGTTGAAAAAAATCTACTGTAGTATTGCTAAGTTGGTCAAACATATGTTATAAATATAGAATTCACTTAGGTCAGAGGCTGAAGTGAATAGATTGGAAAAAATAGTAAACCTAAAGGAACTCAATGTTATGATTCAAATAAACCTCATGTATAAATTCTATCTAGACAATATAGTCTTATCTTGTTTGGTTGAAATAGTTTCTCTTTTGAAAAAGTATTACCCATATTTCCCAGGCCTCACCAGTCTGAGGATACAAATAAGATCAAAGACTTTATAAAGCTATCTTTTCCCTCTCATGCCTCTGCCCCTTCCTGCCTGATGGAAATGCCAAGCTCCTTTCGATTTCTCTCATAAGTCTTAGAAGGCCCCAGAGAAAGACCCACACATGTTGCATATGCTCCTTTGGGCCAACATTGGCATTTGCCGTTTTGCCCTTTTTACCTCCTCCACACACTGTGGTCATGATGGCTGCTGCTGGAAGCACAGCCAACACTGCTGCGTGTGCCCAAAAGGCTCTCTCTTCTGTTTATGTCAGTTGATGTCTACTTGGAGGCTCCTCAGGCTGCTGTCTACACTGAGAGCATGATGTGAGATATAAGAGGGCTGCTCCTCCCCACCTTCCCCCTTACTGCTGAAGCTACAATGCTTTGAATTCTAATTTACCAATTCCTTTGGTTTTTATTTGGGTCTTTCACGGCAACCCCTCACCCCGGGACTCAGGCATGGGTCGAGGGGGGTGGGCTGGATGGGAGCCTGAGTGACAGGCGCTGTGCTGCACTCAGAGTCACCCTTCCCCTCTGACCCTGCTCCATTGTCCTTCAGCCAAAATGGTGCCCTTCCTCCCTAGGGATGAGTTTTTTTCCCAGGAAAAGCCTTGGTCCCCCATGCAAATAGTTCTGTGGCAAGGCCACCCTGCTTGTCAGGCCTCCAGATGAAATTACATAGAGGGATTGCACTCACGACTCACGCCGGAAAAATAACTTCTAGAGACTAACTGAAAAGGAGGCAATCATAAGAAAAAGTAAGAAGGAGGTGAAGAAAATTTAACCTAATAAGGAAAGTTGTGTCTACCACAGATGCTTGTCCTGGGTCTTGTCTAGCTGGTTTATGTTGAGGGGATTGAATTTACTGAGCTGGATAAAAAACCAGAGTGAGAAAATAGCTAGTTGTGTCTTAGCAATGACTTCCCCCATGTTCTAAGGAATTCAGCTTCTCACCTGGTTTACAGAAAGCTGGACCCTACCTGCTGATTACATGTAGAGGTAGGCAGTTTAAGGACTCTGCCCAAGGTCTTTATTAGCACAGAACAAAAAGCTTGCAGTCTTTTGGAGTTTAAGAAATTATACACTGTAGGATCATAGCACTGCATGGGGGAACCTGTGACCTTATCTAATTTCTAATCCAGGACACAGCAGCTGTCATACTATTAATATCCCAAATGTGTGTAAAAAAGAAAAAAGAAGAAAACCACAGAAGTACTAAAAATGTATTTAAATCCATGGATGATAGTGATATTCAGATGACTAATCACAAGAAAAATATGACTACACTTTTATAATTTATTACATGGAATTTTAGTTTTAAAAAATGGTAATCTCTAGATGGAGGATTGGGAATAATTTTTATTTTCTTTTTTTATTTGAATTTTTGGGGGGTGAACAAGATACTTTTAAGTTTTTTAAATTGTGACAAAGTATACATAATATAAAATTGACCATTTTGACCATTTTTAAGGGTACAGTTCAGTGGCATTAAGTGTATTCACCTCGTTGTGAAACTATCACCACCATCATCTATCTCCAGAATTTTTTTCTTCTTCTAAACTGGAAACTCTGTACCCTTTAAACAATAGCCCTCTTTTCCCCACTGCCCCCTGTCCCTGGTAACCTCCATTCTACTTTTTGTCTCTATGATTTGACTACTCTAAGTACTTCATATAATTGGAATCATACAGTATTTGTCCTTTTGTAACTGACTTATACTTAAAATAACATCTTCAAGGTTCATCTATGTTGTAGCAGGTGTCAGAATTTTCTTCCTTTTTAATGCTGAACAGTATTCCATTGTATGTGTAGACAATATTTAGTTTATCCATTCATCTGTCAGGGGACACTAGAGTTCCTTCCACTTTTTTTTTTCAGATTTTAACTCCTCTTACTATCATAACCAGCCTTCTACTTTTTGACTATTATAAATAACGTTACTATGACTCTGTTTGAGTCCCTGCTTTCAATTCTTTTGGTTATATACCCATAAGTGGAATTGCTGGATTATAGTGTAATCTATTTTTAACCTTTTGAGAAACTGTCATACTGTTTTCTTACTTTTCCACCAGTTGTACACAAGGGTTCTGATTTCTACATCTTCACCAACACTAGTTATTTTCTGGTTTTTGAATGATAGCCATCCTAATAGGTGTTAAGTGGTATCTTATTGGGGTTCTGATTTGTATTTCCCTAATGACTTGTGATATTGAGCATCTTTTCATGTGCTTGTTGGCCATTTGTATACCTTCTTTGGAGAAATGTCCTTTGTCCATTTGAAAGAATTTTTTTGAGTTGTAGGAGTTCTTTAATATTCTGGATATTAATACCTATTGTACATATTATTTGCAGATATTTTCTCCCATTCCATAGATTGTTTTTCACTCTGTTGATTGTATTCTTTGATGCCCAGAAGTTTTTAAGTTTGATGTAGTCCAGTTTATCTATTTTTTCTTTTGTTGCCTGTGCTTTGGTGTCATATCCAAGAAATTATTGCCATATCCGATATCATAAAGCTTTTTCTCCTGTGTTTTCTAAGAGTTTTATAGTTTTAGGTCTTATGTTTTATTAATTTTCAGTTAATTTTTGTATATGCTATAAAATAAGGGTCCAATTTCATTCTTTTGCATGTGGATATCCAGTTTTCCCAACACAATTTGTTGAAAAGACTCTCCTTTCCCCACTGAATGGTTTTGGCATCGTTATGGAAAATCATTTGACTATATATGCAAGAATTTATTTGTGGGCTCTTTATTCTATTCCATTGATCTATATGTCTCTCTATGACAGTACCATATTGTTTTAATTAGTGTAGTTTTGTAGTAAGTTTTGAAATCAGGAAGCGTGAGACCGCCAACTTTGTTCTTTTTCAAGATCCTTTTATCTATTCAGGGTCCCTTGAGATTCCATATGAACTTTAGGATGTATTTTTCTATTTCTGCAAAAAACATCATGGAGATTTTTTTTTAAAATTTTTTTTATACTTTTTTTTTTTAATTTATTTTTTTATTTTCAGAATATCATGGGGGTACAACACTTTGGCCATACACGTTGCCCCTGTTCTGCCCGTGTCAGAGCCACAATCGTGGTCATCTCCCAAACTGTGCTCCCCACATCCATTCAGTGAGAGTTTTTCCCATCCCTTCCACCCCCCTCCCGCCCGCCCACCCTCAGATGAATGTTATTGCCCTGTGTGATGTAAGTGTTCATCAGTTAGTACCAGTTTGATGGTGAGTACCAGTGGTGCTTGTTTTTCCAATCCTGTGACACTTTGCTTCGAAGAATGGGTTCTAGCTCCAACCAGGATAATACCAGATGTGTTAATTCACTGTTGTTCCTTATTGCTGAGTAATACTCCATGGTATACATATACCACATTTTATTGATCCACTCGTGTATTGATGGGCACCTGGGTTGTTTCCACAACTTTGCAATTGTGAATTGTGCTGCTATGAACATTCGAGAGCAGATGTCTTTATTATAAAATGTCTTTTTTTCTTTTGGATAAATACCCAGTAGTGGGATTCCTGGGTCAAATGGTAATTCTACTTTTAATTCTTTGAGGTATCTCCATATTCTTTTCCATAGAGGTTGTACTAATTTGCAGTCCCACCAGCAGTGTATGAGTGTTCCTATCTGTCCACATCCCCGCCAACATTTGTTATTTGGGGATTTTTTGATATGAGCCAATCTCACTGGAGTTAAGTGATATCTCATTGTGGTTTTGATTTGTATTTCCCTGATGATTAGAGAAGTTGAGCACTTTTTTATATGTTTGCTGGCCATCATTCTGTCTTCTTTGGAAAAGTTTTTGTTCATGTCCTTTGCCCATTTTTTAATAGGGTTGTTTGATTTTTTCTTGTTGATTTTCCTAAGTTCTGTATAGATTCTGGTTATCAGCCCTTTATCAGAGGTGTAGCATGCAAATATTTTCTCCCATTCTGTAGGTTGTCTGTTCACTCTAGTGATAGTTTCCTTGGCTGTGCAGAAGCTTTTTAATTTGATGAGGTCCCATGTATTTATTTTTGTTGCTGCTGTGATTGCTTTGGGGGTCTTCTTCATAAATTCTTTGCCTAGGCCAATGTCCATAAGAGTTTTTCCAACATGGAGATTTTGAGAATTTTACTTGTAAAAATTCAAGCTATCATGGTGATGGATAAAGCAAGTTTTAACATGATAAATAGCATCTGCTTCTGATATTTTAATAAAAGATTTCTTTTAGAAGATAGTCTGAAGTGCTAGTCTTTAATGAACAGCTCTATAGAGACTTTTATGCTACTATCGACCATATAGTTGTGGAGAAAAATTTCTCCAGAGAAACCAAAAGTCACATTTTTAGCCCCAATGACCCTTTAAACTAACCATGTCTGAATGTTCTCCTTCTATGTTGTATTACTCATCATGTTAACTTTACTTTCTAAATTCAGGAGGAAAAAAATGGGTTTAATCTCTATAGTAATAGCTAATAACATTATAAATTACATAGCTTTTTTTCTTTCAATCTATTTATAATACTAGTGTTTACCTAACTAGGGTAACTAGTATAATTCAATTTGTATGAGATTTAAAGATAGTCCATTTCCTATTGCAACATTTTGGCAGAATGTACTGTTTTTCCTTATTCAGTTTACATATTTTCTCTTTGGAATAAACCTAAGAAGAACAAAGTGACTCCTAAATTGTAGACAAAGATGTCAGATGAAAGAGTAAAGAAGTTGACAAAATGTAATTATTTAGATCTTTTGAACAAGACTAAGTATTTAAGGTTGTTCTGAGATTTTCAGTGCCGGTTTAGCCTCTCTGACTTCATATCACTTAATTTTACTTTTCTTTATTTCAACAAATATTTACAGAGTGCCTATTGCATGCATGGCAGACACTCTTTTAGGCACTATAGACATAGTCCCTGTGCTCACAGCAGCTCATAGCCTAAGAAGGAAATAGACAAGTAAATTAATAAATTACTTTATGCAAATAGATACAGAGTGGTCCAGTCCTCAGAATGGGAAAGCAATCATAAAATGGGAATATACTGATTTCCCAGGACCATCATTTCTAGGGCTCCTTGGCTCACTACAGCAATGGGAACACATTTAAGCAGTTACCTAAATAATACAAAGAAGTGATAGTATTTGGGAACCAAGTTCTAGTTCTTCCACAAGCATAGAAATGGATTTACCCTTTCCGCAAAATGGATCCCTCATCTAAAGTCAGCAGCTCTTGGCAGGAGTGCCTTGTTGAAAGTGGGCAGTGTTATTAGGCAGAGGTAGACTTCTCAAACTTCCCACTGGGCATGCTTTCTCTCAACCAAGTGAATGGGCCACCATGCTAGCGATCATGGTTCCATCGTTTAAGAATCTGTCCCAAGCTCTCTGACACAAGCAAATTTTTTTTATGTCTTGTGTTTTGTCCTGAACACTCAGGTGAATAGTGTATTAATTGTATTAATATTAATTGAGATTGTATTAATATTCTGAAAGAGTTTTAAACTACTTACCACCCACCTCAAGTCTTTCAGTAGTCTTAGTGCTTCAGGAGGATGTACCATGTTTATCTTTAGGCTGCAAGGCTCATTGTCATTCCATACTGTGCTCTCAGGGTTACATACATCCCCATTTTAGAAGTATGCAAAAAGCTATGTCACAGGGACATAAGAACTAAGCATTCTTTCCTAAACATTATAAGTTTTTTTTTAAAAAAACTGAAAAACTGCACAAGTTTAAAATACAGTTAAAATTATCACCAGACATAATAATCAATAATAGCATTTTGCCTTTACAGAAAGCTAAGTTTTGGGACATGATCAATGAAATTCAGTTCCTGAGCACAGTAAGCCTACTTATGGCTGTCCTGTTAGATGCCAGGGATATTATATAATATCCAGTCTCCTTCTGACTTGGTGTTTGTCATAGGGTGACCAACTTGTCCCAGTTTGCCTGAGACTGTCTTGGTTTTCAAAAGTCCAGCTTCATAAAACTCAGCTCCCCTTAGCCCCAGGCAAACTGGGACAGTTGGTCACCCTCATTTGCCTAGAAATGGCAGATGCTTCCAACAGTTTCCAGGGACCTTCCTGGTGTAGGCTACTAGTCTAAAGTGACCATGATATTTTGGTACAGAAAGGTCAGGGACTGATAACACAGGGACAACATCGAGAAACCTCTGGGGCAAGCAAGTCCCTGGGAATCAGACAACCCTGTCAAGACCCTTGAGCTAACACAGTGAAAGTTTTAAGTGCTTTTAATACTGAATTGGTCTATCTGTTCTACAGCGGTGGTTTCCAAATGCAGCTGTGCTTTAGAATCCCCTGCAGAGATATTTCAAAACACAATTCCTGGGCTGCACCAACAGACTGGCTGACTTAGAATTTCTTTGTGTTTAACCCAGCAGATGAATGATCTTTCCACCACACAAATCTGACCATAGCACTCTCCTGCTGTTTAAAAACTCCAAAGCTTCTTGCTGATCGTGACAAAATGCAGACTCATTGCTTGGCTTGCAAGGCTTTTTATGAGTTTATCATTCCAGCCTCATATTGCACCATCCCATGCATCTAAATCTGTTTGGTCTTTGCATAGTCTTCCCTGGGCCTAGAACACTCTCACCTTACTTCTTCTTTCTCTGGCTCAAGTGCTCATTGTGAGATTTGAGGTCACTTTCCGCAGGAAGCCTCTTCTTAGCTCAGATTCAAGTCAAGTGTTCTTCTAGATGAAGGTCTCAGCCCCTTATATCTCCTCCATCATAAGGCTTACTATGTCATATTGTAAATGACTTTCAGTTGTTTGTCGGTATCCCTCCAGATTTGAATTCCTAAGGATGCAATTATATCTCAATACTGAATACTGCATTGGACAAAGTAAATGTGTACAAATATTTATTGAATGAATGATTGGATTCAGCCCTCTTTTGAACCCATGCCACCTGTGTGGGTTCCACCTGCCCTGCAGTTTTATTCTGTCTCCCTGCCCCCACCCCACCCCTGCTCTCCTAGCAAAGCCCAGATGTGCTCCCTTGACTTTATAAGATGAATCAGACTTACCTGTGGGCCCTGGGCTTCACAAAGTAGCTCTTTGCTGCCCCCACATGTTTTGAATCAGCCCTTTATGCAGCCAACTGAGACAACCCCTTGCTCCACCTGGTGAAGTTCAGTTCTGAAGGAACATGCTTATTCTTACCTCCCTATGCCTCCACTGGCACAGAGGAACTATGTCTGATGGAAAAGTGATGTGACTGTTTCTGTACCTGAATCTCATTTGTTCTATTCCATCATCAGGAGTAATTAAGTTGAATATGTTTATTAAGTCTCTTCCTCCTCCAATCCCCTTTCTCCCCTCAAACAGAAGGCGGCAACTCTTCTTGAGTCCTTTTCAAAGCATTCATCTCTCTCAGTCATTTTACAGGTATTGAAATACAGTGGTCTATTTAGCAGTTCCCCAGAACCCTAGAACTGTAGCCACTTGCTTCTCATAAACTGCTGTGTGGCAATAATAATGTTCAAGAACAGAAGCTGTGTTACATTTTAAATTTCATTCTTTTGTAGAAAAATTAAGAAATTTCTCAAAAATGGAGATGTAGTTTTTTCCCCAAGATGTAGGATCTTTTTTATATAGATTGAATCATATGTTCGAAGTAGTAAAAGAATTTATTGTGATCACAGTCATCTTTCTTAATCCATTGATTAGACAGATACCACAATATTAATTATTGATTTACCATATTAAGCTCTTTTAAATAGCAGTAATTTATAGGCAACATTTTTATTCTTTCCATAATTATTATTTACAGCAATTAAAGAGTCTTTAGTAAGTTCATGATAAATAGTGTAGTTCTAAATATATAATGCACAGTATTACATAACCATAGCCTCCTTTTCTTTGGTAATTAGTATCTAGGATAATTAATCTAAGATGAAATGTATAGTATATATAGCATATCATGATTAATATAGTTCAAGCACAAGTGCATTTTTACAGAGAATAGTAATAGGTGTTCCACGTCAGTTGGAACAAAAGAAGATATCTTTTAAGAGAGTTAGAAATATTTGGTCAAGAAGATAAATACCAATATATTTACATATTTTTAAACTTATGTTTAAAAATGTAAATGTTTTAAACTTATGTTTAAAAATGTTTATGTTTTATGTTTAGTTTAATAGTTTAATAGCTTAAACTATTAAACTGAAATAGCTGCCTATTTACACTTTTATTTTATTATTTTTTTTAGAGACAGGGTCTTGCTCTGTCACCCAGGCTGGAGTGCATTGGCACAATCATAGCTCACTGCAGCCTTAAACTCCTGGCTCAAGCCATCCTCCTGTCTCAGCCTCCCAAGTAGCTATGACTACAGGCCACAGACACATGCCACCACACTCGACTAATTCTTCTTTTTTGTGTGTGTGGGGGAGTCTCTCTATGTTGCCCAGCTAGTCTTGAACTCCTAGCCTCAAGCAATCTTCCTGCCTTGGCCTCCCAAAGTACTGGGATTACAGGCAGACTGGGCCCAACCCTATTTACAGTTTTAAAAGCACTTTATTTGCATTATTTTGTTAGAGCCTAACGAAGCTCCTATGAAGTAGGGGGGTTGGTGTCCCCATTTTACAGATAAGGAAACTGAGTCAGGGAGATCAAATAACTTTTGGAAAGAGGCTGCTCTCATTTAAAAATTCCTTTTTGAAAAAAAGACATTTTATAATAAAGACATTTGCTCTCGAATGTTCATAGCAGCACAATTCACAATTGCAAAGTTGTGGAAACAACCCAGGTGCCCATCAATACACGAGTGGATCAATAAAATGTGGTATATGTATACCATGGAGTATTACTCAGCAATAAGGAACAACAGTGAATTAACACATCTGGTATTATCCTGGTTGGAGCTAGAACCCATTCTTCGAAGCAAAGTGTCACAGGATTGGAAAAACAATCACCACTGGTACTCACCATCAAACTGGTACTAACTGATGAACACTTACATCCCACAGGGCAATAACATTCATCAGGGGGCGGGCAGGCGGGAGGGGGGTGGAAGGGATGGGAAAAACTCTCACTGAATGGATGTGGGGAGCACAGTTTGGGGGATGACCACGATTGTGGCTCTGACACGGGCAGAACAGGGGCAACGTGTATGGCCAAAGTGTTGTACCCCCATGATATTCTGAAATTTAAAAAATAAATTAAAAAAAAATAATAATAAAAATAAAAATTCCTTTTTGAAAAAATATTCTTAAGAGCAGGTTGTGAAATGTTTAGACAGTTAAACTATATCAGTCTTATATGTTATATTTGTTTTAGGGAAAAATATATATTATAAAATTCCTTTTCTCCTCATGCAGCAAAGTCATCTAATGATAGAGACCTAACAGAAACTATAGTAAATTGTTACTATTGACTCAGTACCTATTATGTGCCAAGTTCTAAATTAGGCATTTTATATATTTGTATCTGATTTCAAACTAACAACAATTATATAAGGAAGTTATTATGATCCTATTTCACAGGTGTTAAAATTAAGTCAAAGCAATGTTAGTAGCTTCCACAAGTCATACAGCATAGCTGGGATTGGAAACTAATTCTGAGTCTCTTCAAAGCTGGGCTCATTCTACTATACAATGTTGTGAATTTTATTTCCATGTTTTATTTCAAATTCTTATGTGCCTGATAGCTTTAACATTTATTTAATTTTCTTTATGCTCAGGTCATGTAGACTTGTGCTAACTAGCCGTACAATTTATGCTCTCAAGATTATTTTATACAGTTTACATTTGAGAGCCACTTTCTGATTACTTTTATCCATAGTTAGGGACAACCACTTTTTCAGAATGTCATTTGTAGAAATGCCATGCGGAAATAGTTCTGCTGTGTTTCCTTCAGCTGTCTAGTCAGAATGTGACTAAGTCAGAATAAATATTAGGTGGGAAAACCTATCATCCTTACACCACTCTGTTTTCAGTACTCTTACCCAGCTCAGTGGCTGTTCTGTCTCTAGCTTTACTGCTGTGTCTGAAATAATTCTAAAGGGAATCAAGACAGTGCCAAAAGAGGGTATAGAATAATCTTTGGGCAATTTTTGTTTTACATTTTCCTTTGTGTTAAATCCCAGAAACACTTGTGCATAGGCTTGTCTATAACCTGAATGAAAGTGGCTTTCTCACCATTGGACATAAGAAAAAGAACTTTCTATTAAATTATTTGCCTTTGTTTCATTTATGTGAAATCAGAATGATGAAGTATTTCTCCCTTCTTTACAAAAGTACAACTTTACAACTGTAAAGTTTCTCTTTGTAAAATTCATTACATATTCACTGTAGAAAATTTAGAAAATATATACCTGTATAAGCCAAAAGAAAAGATTAAAAACAGCCCTTAATCTCACTATCCAACATTTTAATGTCTCTTAGCCATTTTCTTTTAGTCTTTCAGAATTTTTTTTAATTACCCAAGTACTATATGATCAAATCTATTTCCTAAGCTTTTATAATGATCTTCTTTCTGAAGAATTCGAATTCTGCTTTTATTCTGTTCTTTTCATAGATATCCACTGTAATATGTTTAAAAGAGCGGGGGAGAAGACCATTTGAAATATTTACATTTCATCTTGAATCAATATCTCAACGTATAATACAAATGACAGTACATTCTCTTTCCCATTTTTACATTTTTAAAAATTTTATTTGTTTTTTCAAAGTACATTTTTTTTGAACCCTCATCACATGGGTAATAGGACAGCACATTCTATGTCTGCCCCATAAGTTTTTACATTTCACATGATAAAAATATGAGCTTTAGAAAACAGCTTTTACTTCATCTGATTTAAAGATGGAAAAGAGACAGTAGTTTGTTATTGAGACTTCCAGCTTGCCAACCTTCTATCATCGCCATTTTTTCACTTTTAAATGTGATTCTAAATTTTCCTTCCTTGTCATTACATAAGTCACTAAATTCACAGTCCTGTGTTTCTTCTTTCAAGATGAATTTGTTTCCTTTAGCTTTGGCTAAAGCAAAAGGTTGACCTCAGGTGTGAAGGTGATTTAAAGGAGAAAGGTGATGACACCTTTCTAAGAAGAGAAATAGGAAATGTACTTGCATCAAAGTAGGAAAGTTTAGATTGGATAATGCCAAGGATTTGTATTCAGTTTGGTTGCTGTGTCTCTTAACCTATTAGTGTGGCACAGTACTCTCAACCCTAGAATTACCTGGGAGCTTTAAAAAGTACTGATGCGTGGGTTCTTTTCTAAAAAAATTTGAATGTAATTGGGCTGAAATGGACTTTTTAAAGTTCCTCAGATGATTCCAATGCAGTCAGGTTTGAGAATCATTATTTTAGAAAAGGCTATATATATATTCACCTGTGTCAGATGAACATAGGAGTACTTCCTGTCTGAAGACCAATAGCAATCTATGTAACTTAAGGTTCCTTCAGTACAGATATGGAATTATGCCTCGCATAAGGGTGCCTGGCAGAGGGGATGAACAGGGGCTGAAATATAGCCCACTCTTCATTTACTAGGTAAGCTGCCCCCTGACTGAGGCCTGTATCTCCTGGATGAAGTAGGCACCTTTTTCTAATTAGCATAATGTACAGGCTAGCCTGACACTGCATCAGTGCTTATGCTCGTTCACCTTTTGTAGAGACACATTGCCTTTCCATTAAACTATTTTCTTTTTCTCACTAACATTCCAAACTTCTACATTCTTCAAAATAAATATTTTCCATTTTTGTCTTGAAATAAGCACATGTAAATGTGGCAGAGACATTGCAAATCTGCAAATTCAAGTTCATTGATGTCTCAGTAATAAATTAGTCTTTAGCCATCTGTAATTAGATTAATTTGGAGACTAAAAAAGTAATAAAAGTGAGAAACTTCAAGAAAGACAAACTTTATAATGGTCGTATTGTGAATACTTGTGGTTGACTAGTTAGCTTTCTTCTTTAGACTACCATGAACCAGATTTATAATTCAAACCCATAGTTAGCGTTAATACAGGAGAAAACTCTATTCCATTGTCACAGACTGAAACTCTGTAGCCAACCAGTTTGTTCTTTAGTGCAAGTTGGAATAAAGTCAGGATATTTCTTACCCACGACCATTATTGGAAAAACAGCTCCAAGTGTGTGTCCAGATGGGAGTATCTTCAGCAAATGTCAGCTCCATCATAACTAGCAAGATCATCCCTACTAATCAGTACAAAATACCATCCAGATGTATTTGCAGTATGTGATGGGGACCAAAGACAATATGATATAAAACCTATAATCGTGGTTTTCTCAAGAACTTCAACAATATGTTAACGTTGTATTTAGAAACTAAAAGAACAACTCTGATCCACCAACCTGACTCATCTGACTGACAGTCTGGATGTTGAAGGGGTAAAATTTCACCTTTATTGTGAATGCATTAGATTGAAAAGGACAGCCTAGCACTATGTGAGTTCACAACCATGTGTTTCCATGCAAAATGAATCACTTGATGAGAAACAGGAAATCACCAATAAAGGCTGTTTGTTAATTACACATGAAGTTGTAACTAGAATGGAGGTAGCAGGATTTTATTTTAAACCAGATTTGACTACTACATTGTGAGCATAAATAGAAAACTAGAAAATTTTAGACTGTCACTGACCTCATGTCCCCTGAAATGGGTTAAGTATCCCAGGACCAGCTCTACCTGCCTCCCCACCCCCCGAATCATTGCTACTTAGATAAAGCAATTTTTATGTAGTTAATATTAGCACAAACCCTCTTTTCTGCTTGCCTGCTTCCTAGCAACCTGAAGCAGAGTATCTGCTTGCCAATCTGCTTTTTGTAAAAAAAATACGAGCAGAATACCCAGTGAATTTGCCAATAGCGCTGAAGAGGTGGGGATGTATTCAATAAGCTCTGTGTTGATTTTGTGAGCCCAGTATGTGATTTACATTGTCCACCTTCTGACCTCCCTGCATTTACTACCACAGGCCAGAGAAGATGTGATCCACATGCTGAAGACCGAGAAAACCAAGCCTGAGGTCCTGGAGGCTCATTATGGGTCTGCAGAGCCAGAGAAAGTGCTTCGGGTCCTGCACCGAGATGCCATCCTTGCCCAGGAGAAGTCCATAGGAGAAGATGTCTATGAGAAACCGATTTCAGAGGTAAAAACACACCATGACCAAGTTCCCCTAGAAGGGAACTTCTAAGAGATATCTCCACATTCTTCCATTTACATGCTTTAACATTTCTTTCAAAGGCAAAAATTTTATGATTTACTAATGTAGAATTAAAGTGTAATTAAGTAATTCAAGGGTTATAGTGGATAAGTTTCAATGATAAGAATATTAGAAGCTTTTCCTTAAATATACTTAAAGCCAGAAATATGTTTTTCCATGTGATTGTGATAGTTACACATATTATTCTTTTACTCCTCTAAGAAATGATGTGTGTAAAAATATGAAATGCTTATAGTTTTAACATTGAGTTGTTGGAATTATTTTCAAATTAGTAACCTAAAATTGAATTAATTTTATTGTTGATATTAGTGGTTATAGAGCCGCTAGTTTTTGGTATTTTATAGCCTCTGTCATAATTAAAATGGTCTTATATGAGTAGCTAAAATACAATGATTGAGGCAAAATCCCAATGAAATGCTTAGGGAAATTCTTTAAGATGAAAGGAATTCTAATAGGGCTATATTTAATCATTTTTATATAAGATTATATTAGGAACTATTGAGTATTATTATTAATTACCCATGATACCACATTTTAAAAATACTATCACATTGTAGTAGAAGTTTGATGCCAAATTAGGGCACCAGTTTATGGATCTAGCCATATTGACTCTTTAGAATTCATGTAAAAAATTTACACATGTGAAATTAGTACCATGAATGAAAAACAGAACAGAAACTAGAGTCTGAAGCAACTTATTATACATTTAACTTTTAACTTATATCAAGCCTTTGGAGCAGCTCAGTTTGACAGATCTCAGAGACAAGATCTGCTTTAGACAGCATTCACAACAGATTGATGGTCCTATAATTTTCTAATTTTTGCAACAAGGATAAACTGGAGCTCTGTTCTCATCGTTTCTTAAAATGTTAAGAGATGATTATATGACAAGATGCAGTCAACAGGCTGGATCTACTTTTATGTCTGAGATCCACCACTACTAGCTGTGTATGGCTTTAGGCAGATCACGTAAGTTCTTGAAACTTCAGTTTCTTTATCTGTGAGGTGGGAGTAACCACAATGTACACCTCATAGAATTGTGAGTATTTAATGAAGCAATGCCTGTAAAGCTATTAACATAGTGTCTGGAACATACTAGGTACTCAACAAATATTAGCTATTAGTATTTGCTGAGATTCGAGAATGATAATTGCTCATACCCTTAATTGGTTGCAAACTTGGGAAGACTTGAGGAGTAAAGGACATATGGAGGTCAAAAACATATATTTGTTTTATAATAATAATAACCTAATTGGAGAACTCAGCTCAGATAAATGGTCTCATTTGGGATTCCTAATTCTTTTCTCCCAAGTCTGGGGCTTGGGATGAACCGCAAGGGAAAGGTAGGCCTGTAGAGCAGACACACTTACCCAGAATCACGGCCTCCAATCCCCTGAGTTCTATGGACAGAACACAAAGAGAGGAGTTTCTGACCTGCCTTCAGAAAGTAGGCCTGACCAGAATATTCTTTCGTTGTAGACAAAGGAGCAGAGCAGAAAGAACCCATTCTGTGAACTGTCCTTCTGGGATTGGCTAGGTTGGGCATACTTCTTGGTTTGTTTCTCCTTTGACTCAACAATATGAAGAGTCATTCCTCCCTTGGGGAAAAATGAATGAGGAGGTAGAGAGAGAAGGACAGAAACTATTAATACTTTTCCCAGTACCGCCAAAACGAAGTTCTGCTTTGTGAGAGAAATAGAATGATAGGGCAGAAAAGGTTTTTTTCCACCACGTATAGATTTTTGGTCTCTTAACTCTTTGGGATTAACAATCAAGTCTTCTTACCTAGGAGCAGGAGTAGTGCTTTCAAATTTATGAGGCAGGAACCCCAATAGTCACTGTTCCATTAGGCACTTGGGGCTATAAGCAAGTATTCTAGCTCTTGTTCCTAGAAGCCATGTTTCACCTTAACCCAAAAAATCATTGCTCATTCTAATTTCTGTACCAAATTAGGCTCAGTTAGGTTATCCAATAGAACTCACCAGAAGTTAAGCAGTGAACGCGATATGGTAGACCTCTTTCCCTTGCCAAATATCTGGGGAGAAATTAAACAGTAAATATTAAATCCCCCTGCACTTACTTGTAAATTAAAGTCCAGAATATCAAAGTTTATAATTTTTAAGCAAAATTCCAAAAAAAATTAAGCTGTCTATTTCTTTCCTTCCTAATTTCTTATTCTGCTCATCCTTACGTAGAGGGATCTCAATTGATTGTCTGGCTAGAGTTTGTTTTTGTTTTTCCCCCTAGTAAAATGACCTGAACTCATTAGCATTTTCAAAGTTGCATTAATACATCCTGAGATCCCGAATCCCTAGATTCTAGTTTTTTAGAAAAATCCAAAGAATTATTGGGACACATGCAATTATCATAGTATTAACTTCACACTCATAAATTTAAAGAATACAAGAAAGTCTCCAACTCCAAGATCAATTTACCTCAAGAAAAATTATATTCCTTAACCCTAGGACTCAGTATAAAGTAGGCTCATGTTACTCTTACCAAAGAGTAAAGACTTGGAGCATGTCTGAGGGAAGGCAGGTAGATAGAGAAAATCTTCAGCTACAACAGAATTCTGGTCAGTCTGCAGCAGTTGCCCACATAAGACAAAGCCTGTTACCATCAACAGGTAATAATTCTGGGAAATCGTGAACTCTAGGTTGGGTGGAGGAGCCTGTTTGCATGTACTGTCTTTGCCTTCGGTGAGTGGCGTTGGAAACACACCTTTTTGCAAAGACTGAGGATTTGCAGTAGTGACTTCCTTAGTGCCTAGGTCTCATTTTAGGTGCTCAACTTTTGCACCTGCATATTTAAAACTTCTTTGATCCTTTTCTTTTATCAGCCCTTTACCCAGGCCTAGGAAACCCATCTCTTCAGAAGATGACCCTTCTGAAGCCTGTGTGATTTGGGGCCTAGAAGGGATCATACCTTATCCAGGTACTATTCTTCCTTAAAACTTAGCTGTCCCTCATGTGTGAACTTTCTGATCCTTGAGTAACTTGTCCAGCGCAAGGCAACAAAAGTATTTTCTTCTGCTACAACTTTTTCTGCAGTAGGAAGCCTCAGCTGAGTTGTTGTTGTTTTAGCATTTTAACCAGTTTCTTCAAGTGGTCCTTTTCTTTATCTGTTATTGTTCTATTATCTCAGAATTTTTTGACTTGTTTGTTTGTTTGCTTCTGTTGCCTCTATGCTTTCAGACCCAGACATTTGTTTTTGTAATGTTGCCTTCCATATTCTATATTGTGTGGTCTCCCTCAGTGAGAGACAGAAAATCAAGGAGTTCTGTGTCTGCCAAAAGTATTCTTTAACATGAATCTTACCTACTTTCATGTCCTTGAGTTGGAGTTAGATGATCTTCACTAAGAGGTGTTTTCCATCACACCACATCCATGTCTGGACTTCTCTGCTGTTGTCCTGCTGATTTCCCTTTTGTTTCTCTCATCATTCCTTCAAACACTACATCCCAAAGTTTCTTAAGTGTGTTCACTTAGGGCCCAAGCAATATTGGCAACTCCATGTATAATAGCAGAGACCTTGAAACTCAACAAATTATGCTTCAAATATCTTACCCTAACATTCCCAGATTATAATTCTTAAGTCTGTTCATATTTTATGTAACCACTTTGAATAGCTGCTACAGTCTTCAAGGGAAGGGCCCCCAATTGATTTCATGAAAAACTAGCTGCAGATTTACAGTGTGCTGTTCAATTGTTTCCTGGATTCCAACACCTTTGTTGTGGGGGGAGTAACACTGCTCTGTTTTCTGGGCTCTCATGTCTCTGTCTTCTCTGGGTACCCATTATGATTCAACAATGACCAAAATACCTTCCTTTTTAATAGCCCTATTTTTGAGAGAACTTAGATCCATTTCCCTTTTGTGTAAATGCAATTTGGTCTTTAAGACCTCATATTTCCTCTTAAGTAGATTTCTCTTTTCCTTAATTCCTTAATACTTCTTCAATTATCCCTTTGCAGGCAACAGTGCTAAATCCACCTCCTGAACCATGATCCTTTTATCTAAAACGTACTGAAATTTCTTCTCATCTCAAGTTCTTGCACTTCACCAACCTGATTCATTAGAATAAAACTCCCAGGTACATACACTCTTTCCTTAGTAAATTTTTGGCCTTTGATATTATGATGATCTCATTCAATTTTCCTTCCACCTCTGTCCAAGTAGAATCTATATTTCTAAAGTATAATAAGAGGTGCCCATTCCACTTTCACTATTCATTAATAAAAGCCATTCCTCTATACTGAGCCACAGCTTGGGTCCTAAAAACCAAAAGCCACGTATGCAGTATATATGAAAAATGAATCTACAGAATTCATAGTTATGGGAGTTGGTATTCAGAGCCTCTGGACAAGCCACATAGAGCCAAGAAGATAGGTCACCTCAGTTCTCTCCTAGGAGTTTGATGTAGTTCCAAACAAAATAATAAGAAACAGCATCTGGCAGAGATAACCTATTGCTACTTATGTTAGTTCTTATATCCAAAATTTTAAATTGAAAGCTAGATCCTCACACACTAATGCTTTATAGCAGAAGAATTTACTGCCTCTACAGTTTAAAGTCTGGATCTGCAGTTCTGCCTAAGAAACGTACTACATACACCAATAAATTTAGTAATTTATGCAATAAGATATGAAAAGACTGCCTTCTTGAAAATGTAATTACTACTGGGGTCAAGTTGTGCTAGCGTGAATGATGTGAACATTGCCCACAGACACACCAGCAACCTACTTCAGTGGCCTAGCCCAGGACTGTAGCTACTGCAACCAACCAGTTTCATATGGCCCGTACGGACAGAATGTATTAAGACTAAGGTCTACCCCCTGCCCTAGACTGCCCCAGAACACTTGATATTTTCATGTGATGGGCTTTTTCATCCAGATATACATTGCAATGATTATCTCTTTGCATTTCTCAGTCAACCATCCAATTAATAATGCCACCACTTTCCCTTCAGAATTCTTTGAATGTGTTGAGAAATATGGGGGAAGATTTTGAGTCTTCAGAGCACAATGTGTCATCCTATGACAGACAGAGTAAAAACTAAGAAATTAAAAAGCTGAGCTGTACATTTCCAGTTCCCAATCCAAATACAACCTTCAAATAAGTCACCTCTCCTTTCTTAGGGAGGAATGAGGGAGAGTGTGAAGAAATAGGCAGAAGTTGATCTTCAAATACCTTCCAAAGGATGGAGAGTCCTGTTTTATGATAAAGTAGGAAAGATCAAAAAAGGGGAACAGTTGCTTTTTCTACATTTTTGATGATGATGTTTCAACAATGTTTGATACATTCTATAAAATATGGTGAAAACCACACTTGTAAAAATTGGGAATTCTTGGGGAGAATATTTTGTAGTAGGGAGTTATACCAATGGGAGAACCTCTTGAATAATCTGTCCCTTTAAGGCTACAAAAATTTATCAGAAGACAAAAAAGTACAATTTGCCAAATCCTGATGATCTCAGATATTATCAGCCACCAGTTAACATGGGCTTCACCAGTCTCTGTCGGGTCACCTGCTCCTAAACAAAGGGAGTAGAGATCTGGGAAGAAGGTACCTAGGATAGTGGGAGCAGTTTCTCTTTTATTTTTGGCCCTGGAAATGATCCATTCACAATGAACACATGATGCAGTTATAGAGAAAGCCTCAATCCTCCTTATAATGGAAGGGCAAACATAGAAAATGAAGGGAGAACAGCTCTGATGCTCAGACCATGTGGAGCTACCCCACGGGGTTTTAGGGAGTTGGTTGTGAAATTGAAAATATATTTTAAATGTGTCTGTTTCAACTAGATCAGTGGTTCTTAACTGTGGTGGTGGTGGATTTTTCCTTCTAGGGGACATTTGACAATTTGGGATAGTTTGATTGTCACAACCGAAGGTGGTGCTACTGGCATCTGGTGGGCAGAGGCTAGGGATGCTGCTAAACATCTTCCAATGCACAGCATCCCACAACAAAGAATTACCTGGCCTCAGCAGTGCCAAAGTTGAGAAACCCTAAACTAGAGTTTGAAGGGGAGAGTAGGATAGTGAGCAGGATGGGAAAATATCAATATTGTAAGATTTGGTCTAATTTAACAAATATTTACTGAACATCTACTTTGTTCTAGGCCCTGAGCTAGGTACTAGGGACTAAAAAGATGATCAAGACATGATCCCCTGAAAATCTTATAGCCTGGCCAGATAAAGAGCCACAAAAAAAACCCTGTAATATTTGATAAGACCTCTTTTAGAGATACATACCCTACAAATTTTTAAATCCTTCCTATATGTAGCATCTCTTAAAAAAAGAGGACTTTGGGTGTTTCATATACATTTCCTAGAAATGCATGTAGCTGCAAGCTCTAAAAAAAGATTGTAATGATGACAATTACTTCCCAGGGGAGAAGTTTGGTATATGTACCAGCTGAGACTTTAATTTCTCTGAGATCAGGAGAGATGTTATCCTCTTTATTTCTGAGTATAGGGCTTTGTGCTTTCTCATTAAAACTATGAGAGAGTTTGTTCTCCTGAAAGTTTAGGAACCATATATATGTTTACAGAAAAAAAGGCCAGAAGGCCAGAAGTTACTGCAACGTTATCATGGCTAGGTTATAAAACTAATCAGCATAGAGAAAATGATGGGATGGGGAAAATGGCAGTGAATACCAGACTCACTGTTCTCTCCTTCAGGAAATAAATCACTAGAACAATGTAAACAAATTATTTAGAGTCATATGCAAATGAAATAAAACATCAAGCTCTTTCCTACGTTTGCTTATTCAGCTGGACAGACTTGAGGAAAAACAGAAAGAAACCTACCGGCGCATGCTAGAGCAGCTGCTGCTGGCGGAGAAGTGTCACAGGCGCACAGTGTACGAGTTAGAGAACGAGAAGCATAAGCACACCGACTACATGAACAAGAGCGACGACTTCACCAACCTGCTGGAGCAGGAGAGGGAGAGGTAATGTGCACACGTGCCACCAGGCACACCTGGATGCCTGCAGCATCCAGGTCTGTCCCTTCCATCAGGGATCGTTCTTCTGTCCAGGGGCACCACAGACACGTGTCCATGGTCTAATTCCGGTTCCTAAATGGTTTGTGACCATAGCGAGTGAGACAAACTTTACCTAAGCTTATTACATGAATATGTTTGGGAGTGCATGTAAGCAGGGTGCCACATTCCTACAAGGATGTTAAAAGCCATAAAACCTTAAAGCTGGAAAGGAACTCAGGGAGCTTATATTTGAACTTGATCAATGAAGCACTTACATTTAGAAAGCCTCTCTACTAATTGCCTTCTATTTGAAATAATCTAGCTTTTCTCTTTGGGGTTGAAATCCAGTTTTCAGGAAGGCAAATTCTTCAACTTAACCATTATAAATGAATCCTATTCATTGTTAATGCCAGTATAGAAAATCTTAATATTTGGTTGAATATAAATTACCTAATGACTAGAACCACTCGCTTAACCTTCAAAGGGTTGCATAACTCTCAAAACTTAGTGTAAAAAAATAACCAAACCAAACTAAACCAAACAAAAATTGAGTGTGTTGAGCCTCAGTATTTATTGTAGGTATTTAGTTTTCTCAGACCAAGGATTGCCACATTTGAAGCAGAGACCTCAAATTGAAAAGCTTTGTAATTAACTCTTCTATACTATCTAGTTTTTTTTTCCAGTACCTTTAAAATTATTCTGTCCCTTCCCGCCTTTCAGCTGAATGGTTATGTCTGTGAATTCCGGTCTTTGAAACCAATGACATTGAATCCTGATGCTTTGCATTAGCAAGCATGTCTGCTTTTGTGTTTAGGGCTTGCAAATTGAGAGCCACAGGGAACAGCTATCCAACTCTATTATCTATTTAGTTGCAAACAGAGATCCGGTTTTCTCAGATTAGTTTACATACTAGAAAAAGCTATCACAATAAGAGTAAATAAAAGCATGAAACAGAACAGGTTTATGTCAAACATTTTGAAAAATGATAGGTAATGTTTACTTATTATTGTACTTGGCACATCCCTTGAGGAAGGAGAATTGGAAAGGAGAACAATGGCTGTAGTGGTATGTGGTATATCCCTAACTTACTGTTTCTTTACGCTTGCCTTAAGCTCCTGTGAGCTAAAGTTTATCAGTTTCATGTTTGAACAAATAGAAGATCTGATGTGACATTTTGGGGTAACCAGTGAGAATAAACCCTACCTCCTCAATCTCTGAGAATTTCCCACCCTCAAGCTACAGATGTTTCAAACAAGGTTCTAAGAACAGTATAAATTACATATACAGTCATGCATTGCTTAACGACTGGAATATGTTCTGAGAAATTCATCAATAGGTGTTTTTGTCCTTGTGCAAACATTATAGAGCATACTTACACAAACCTAGGTGGTATAGCCTACTATTCACCTCGGCTGTATGGAATGATCTATTCCTCCTAGGCTGCAAACCTACTGAATACTGTAGGTAATTGGAACACAATGGTAACTATTTATGTATCTAAACATATTTAAACATATCAAAGGTAAAAAATACAGTATTATAATCTTATGGTCCTTTGCTGATGAAAAAGTCATTACGCAGTACATGACTATATCTACAACAATCATCTGGTTAGGTGTCCTGTGTTGGAATGTGGTCAGGTAAAAAAGTAGCAACTTGATATTGACTTTTTAAAATATCTGAAATCAAATTATTTTAAAGAGCACCTGTGTGAATTATTTTTTGATTGCTTTGTGAATTATTTGTTTAGAACCGGATGTTTGTCTTTTCTGCAATTTCCCACCTAAGCTAAATGCCTGAGGTGACACCAGTTCACTTACAGAGTTGTTGGTTTAATTAAGTCGTGTGGATGGACTGTCTGTACTTATCCAGGCTGTTTCTTTTTCTTTCTTTTTTGTTTTCCTAAGTTTTGTGTTCTACGAGAATAGTTGAAATAACAACATACAACAGAGTGGGTTACAATTCACAGAGTACTCTTACATTCATTACACAACAAGCCTATGCCAGATGTGTTTATTCACTAGGTTCATGTTGGTCAACTCTAGATGAACAATTCCAATGCCCTCTCTCTTTCTGGAGTTGTTTAATTTTATTAAAACTACTACAAAAGCCTCTCCTGAGCAAAGTGCTGTGTAGAAAGTTTTAAAAATCAAAGTAAAAAAAAAATTTTTTTAATTACCTTAACATGCTTTTGATACTTTGATCAGCACCACTGGGATATGTCACCAAATTTTCATGTTTTAGATAAGAATTCACTAATGGAACTCTTGCTTAATTTTCAAACCACTTTATGGTTTTAAATAATTTTTGAGGGAACAGCTTATACTTTTATGCTTAAATTTTTTTCTTTTTTTTTTTTTTTTTACTGTCAATATTTTTTCTCAGCTCAATACCCTACCTGCCCACCAGAGCACATGCCACGGCACACTCTCACAGACACTTTATTCTAAATTAAACATCCCCACTAAGACCCTGATAACTTAAGTTGGCGTCTCTGAATTTCTCTGCCATTTGAGTCGTCCACCATGACTGGCTCGCTGAATTCCTCGGGCAGTGAAGTCGTTAGGATTTTTCAAAGGTCAAGCTTCAGATTCCTGCCGCCCTTTGGAAACTGCCCTGCTAAATCTGCTTTGGGTTAAATCCTCTTTTTGAAGTAAGCGGTCATAATTAGATCTACTTATGGGAGCTGGCAGGAGGCTGACACTGAGGCTTTCTTTCCACTGGTTGAGTTGCCGGGACCCCTACCCAGAGGGACCACAGCCTGCGGGTCTGCCAGGGCCCTGGGCTGCTCCTGCTGGGGTGCCACGCAGTCACAGCACCTGCAGGGGAAGGTGGGCTGCAGCTATAAAGAACCCATACTTCTGAGCACAAGTGGGAGTCTTCTTGTAGACTGTTCCAAGTCCTTTGCTTCTTTGTTTTGCACTCCCTGCCCCTTCTCCTGAAAAGTCCCTTTTGTGAGCAAAAAACAGAGCTAAGAACTTTCTTTCAGAAACACTTCCCTTTGTTTTCACTGTGTGCTTGAGTAAAGAAGTCTGAAAGTGAAGCTTGAGATAAGCTTAAGTGGTCTTCTCCTTATAATCACTCACTCAGCTTCTCCCACTGGGTATGCCACTCTGCAGGCTGCCTCTGCCCTAGACAGCTTATTGATTTGGTGGTGGAAGGGTAAGGTTCGGGGACCGGGCAGAGCAGGGGACTTTCTCTTGGCACCAGGAGCATCGAAGCTCCATTCTCTACACTTGGCCTGCTCTGGAAGAGTTTCTCACTTCCTATGGAGAAAAATGGTTAAAGATAATAAAAATGCACTCAAGCATACAGAATCAGTAGCAGGTGTTGATAAGCCATCCTGATTCAGGTATCTGATGAAGCCAGGAATCTGCAGCTCTAAGCATTGCAAAAGATTTCTGAGATCAGCCCTTTCAAGTCCCTCATTTTACAGGTGGAGACATTTAGGCCCAGAAAAATTATGTAGCTCAACCAAAATCACACAGTGCAGGCCACTGGCCTAGCACTTTCGTGCAAATGAATACTTTGTGCAAAATGGCTTGTTTTATGTTTTATTTTTTTGTGTAGGCTCCTCACCTCCATGCTCTTATGTCCAATTTTTGTGACACAAAAATTTAAAAGGCAGAATGGTGGTTATCATGAAGATATAACCACAGAGATATTAGGACCAACAATGTCTCTAGACCTTCAAGGTAGAAGCTTTTAGACAGCAGTCTGTCGGAAGGAGCAGCCTGGGGACTTGTTTTGAAGTTGAGTTTGAATAGTGTACACAGTGTTTTACTTGGGTTGCATTCTATTTGGGGTAGTTATGATGGGAGGCCAATGATGTTTATAGGAGAGCTAAATAAAGCCCCCCTCCAAGCTACCCCCTTGTTATTGCCATTGACCTAGGCCCTATAAGTGTAAAAGCTATAGAAATTATTTTTCACTTTTCAGGAGTTGTTAAATACATTTTGCATAAAAATTCAACAAATTAAGTATCTAAAATGGGTAATATATGTTCTGGGCTTCCTTTATTCTAAGTCAACAGACTGTGATCATAATTTATTACCATCATTTACAACATATCTATTTTTAAAAATAGTCATAGTCCCAAATTAAAAAGAGAAAATGGCATGAAAAAATGTATTGGCTTAATTAGCATTGTTAATAATAAAGATGAGAATATCTTTCATTGCATTAATTAAGATTGGGTAAAAAAAGCTCCCTTGTCTAAATGCTATATTTGGTTTGGTCCATATTTCAAGTTAACTTGACCTTTAAAGGCATAATTCTGAGCACATGAGATCACCTTCGAAGTTTGTACTTTATTCCCTGTCTGAACTTCAAGACTTGTGATTTTAATCTTAAGCTTCACTAGGGCTTCTCCAAGAATGTCAAAATAGAGAGAACACAGTTACATCAAAAAGTGGTCTGGAACTTAAAGAAATATTTGGGGGGTGGGATATATGTGTTTGTGTGTGCGTGTGTGAGTGATACGGGGAGTGTTGTCTAAATCTGTCATGGTAGATATAGATTTTAAGGCTTTTGGATTTTATAGGCTCAGTTGGGACTACATAAATAATTACATCATCATATAATATTGCAGCAAGGCTTCCAAGTATAAGTTCATTTTTTTAAAGTACAAATCAGCATCTCAAGAGAAATCTCTTAACCTGTGAAGCAGAGAATGTAGGAGCAGGGCCTTGAAGGGAGGGGAAGCTTCCCAGCCCCATTTTGGTGTTATCCCTTTAAGTCAATGTGAAGGGGGGTTGGCTTTTTGCTTGGTGGTCCATTGGACAGTCTGCACAATTATACTTGCCTATGCAAGGGAATGACTAGTCAGAACCTACTGGTTTTATAAACTTGCTCTGGTTGACTGGTATCCTCAGAAATATTCTTTATTTTCTTTATAGAAAAAGATTCATGTCTGGTTCCCTGGCACAATATCCTTAAGTTTCTTAGGTTTAGTTGCCTACCTCTAAAACATGGTGAAAAAAATTGACTTTTCTTACTGGTAGCTCAGAGAATCAAAATAAAGCACTCTGTAGAAAAAGGTTGTTGACGCTGTGTAAATGCTCAAGTCTTATCAAGCAGAAAGTAATCAATAGGTGACACATGTCAGCAGAAAACAGCTGAGCCTTCTCTGTGCTGAGCACTCAGAGGCTATTCAATAGCAGAGTTAGCTTCTATTGACCCGGATAAGCTGGGTACATATACCATCTTGTTTAATCCTTATAAAACTAAGAGATGTGTAATTATTATCTCCATTCAGCAGATGGAGAAGCAGAGAGGTTACGTTCCTTCCCCCAAGGTCACTGGCTAATAATTACTTGGCAGAATCAGGGTTGGAACTGAGTTTTTTTAGTAAAAACAAACAAACAAACAACTTTTTCTACTTTCAACTGCTTACCTTCTGATTAAAATAAACGCCCATTTCCCCAATGCATGGAGGATGAAAGGTGATTTGGAAAGTTGGCCAGTGACTTGGACTATACATCCATTCTTTTGCTGGTTTAAGATTCAAATTCATAGACCTTAACTTGGTCATGAGATATACCACCTACTGTCAGTATCCTACTGACCAAGAAAATTGC
Source organism: Daubentonia madagascariensis (assembly GCA_023783475.1). NCBI lineage: Eukaryota > Metazoa > Chordata > Mammalia > Primates > Daubentoniidae > Daubentonia > Daubentonia madagascariensis. Next base: position 24,391,536 of record JAKFHU010002080.1, on the reverse strand, counting down.
TGGGAATAGACAGTTTTTAAGAAAGGAGAGGAATTATAATTCAGAGGCCCAATGACCTAGCTGGAATATGTTTTACAGTTTCTGAAATGACACAGGATCAAACTCCACCTTCTAATTCTTCTTACCCCTGATATATGCACATCTCACTTCCTACTGGAAAATGTAATTACAAGAAAGGAGGCTGAGTTGATGTCATGTTACCCCTAGGGCATAGCTCGGGTGTAAGTACTGGGAGATGGGGTAGGTGGCAATTGTTGTAAAGGAAGTGATGTTACATCTTACTCGAAGGGACCAGGCAATCACAGCAACTCAAAAAGGTAGCTTCCCACAGCTGGGAAGTTTGGAGTTGGAAGAAGATCAACATATTTACTATCAGCCCTATGAAACTAGGAGCATGTCATTCATCTACCCAGGCACCTCCTGGATTAAACATGGAAAGAGCCCATTGGAAATGCCTTTGAGTTTCATCTCACCAGATCCCACCTGTACAAAAATTCTGGGTCTTGGGTGGATGTGATCTTTTTCCCAAACTTCATAGCACTCTTATTCTCAAGGTCAATGAGCTAACAGCCTCTGATTAAAGACTCCTTAGAGTCTTAGTAATATAACTTTCATAGAGATGCCTAGGAAAAGGAGTTCTCTGATTAACAAAATTTTCTGAGCAAGGGTTATGCTGTGAATTAGTTCACTTTTACTGCTATATGAAATATTTAACAAATGCATTTTCCTTTCCTTAAATTTTTTTTAATATACTGTAAAATCCAGTTAAGTCATATTTGATGATTCAGAATCTTATAGTGCTGCTACCTGGGTGACTCTGTACCTTAAAACCTCAGAGCCTGTTAGATTACATTTAAATCTAAATGTCAGTTATGATTGCATTTTACTACAGATAAAAATGATGAAGATGTTTTCTGGATCTTAGGGCTTTAACCAAGCTGAGAGTTTTAGTTAATTAGATTCAATATATTTGGGCTTTTATAATTACCATGACCACAACAATAGAACTTGGACCAGAAAGAACCCTAACGATATTGTACAAAGGAGTGAGATAATAATTAAAGAAAACTGGCAGTGAGAGGAAACGTGGTGAAAGGGAAGGAGAAAATGGGCAAGAAACATACTTTACTGTGTACAATTTTAACAAGCCATGTAAGAATGCCTCAGTCCTGGAAATACCCCTTATTCTAGAAAAGCCCTAAGAGACATGAGAATGGAAGATGGCATTTGGAATTTAAATATGAGAAATAGTGAGAACCCAGTAAGGGGAGATAGGTTGGCAGAATGTCTGTAGATATGAACAAATCATTGAGAAAGTTGATCTCTTTCAAAAAGTTTTCAGGATGTTACCAGAGTGTCCCCGAAACTCTAAGTTACTGATTTTCTGAAGAGTCCTCTTCTAAGAGAAATAGAGGCAGCTCTTTTCACTTAGCTGTCGTTCTTTTTGTCATGTGACCCTGTAAATTCTGGTCACAACATATTAGGCAGGGAAGTTGACAACTGTGACAAAGGTCACAGAGGTCTCAAACTCAAGTGCCTCCAGAGGCAGGCAGTAGACAATGAAGCAGACCCATTTCTTCAGCCTACATGGCATGGTGGTGGGGACTGCTAGACTGGAGATACCAGACTTTGACTACCAGGAAAAGCCACAATGTAGCTCAGGCTGAGTGATGCCACTGTAGATTGTGGGCCCAGTGTTGCCAATTCTGATTTTTCAGGAAGAGAATTCTGATTTTAGTAAGATATTCCAGTTTTCCAATGTTGACTCAAATTTATAAAGCAATGTGTGGTGAACAAACCCATATCTTGGTTATTTTGCCCCTTAAAGTGGCTAGTTTGCAACCTTTTGTAGCCCAGATATCAAGGAGAATGGGGCCTGTACAATGGCCTGGCATAAGAACCCTGCCAAATCATGTGCTCTGGTTGATGGTGACCAACTAACCCATTGAGACACTGTTGAGGCATATAAAACAGAAAGAAGGAAAGACAATAGGAGCCTAGAAAAAAAAAACGCTAGCACATAGAAATTCTAAGAGTGAATAAAGCCACATCACAGGACTAGGGTTACAATGGTTACTTATTTGTGAGGAAATGACAAGCATTGGGTCATAAGCATTGCTGTTGTGTTACTAGAAGTGTAAGTGTATGCTAAACAATTATGAACATTATTCCAGTTCTCTCTGGGCCTGTTTGGCTGTGGAGACAGTTTTCTGTATTACTTCACTTTTTGGGATGTTCTTTCTAAGAACTCCTATCATCTAAAGTAACCTGGATGACTCTATCTCATACAACCTCAGAGACTAAGTGATCGAATTATAGAATTGTTATAGCTTTGACATTATCATTTGCCTATGCTCAGTTATAAAAATTTACTGATCCATGATAATAATTGGATCTTTTTATCTAGTATTTTCTATTACTCTGTGACCTGTCTGCATTTGAACAGCCACCCAAGAGCAACCACTGCCTCAGGGAAAATTTGTCACAACTGAAGGAGAGAAGTCAATATCTTGTCTTTTGGATTTCAGAAGCAAGGATCTAGGTATAGCACTAGAAAGAATATGTAATCAAGTGAATCTAATTTTTGTTTATCATCCCTCTTCTTTCCCATTTAGATAAAATGCTTCTCTGAGAAGATAGATGAATCCTCTCAGAGAAGAGAAGTCTATGCTGTGGGGTGGGGATGGGGGGTAGTCCAAAAGAAGAGGCTCTGTTCTGAGCTTTTTTTGAGGGGGGATGGGGAGCAAAAATGGAGAGTAATATAAACCCCAGATAGACTTAGTGTGGAGAATTTGAGACTGAAGGAATTACCAGGTGGAGTCCAAGAGTGTCTAAGTTTGCTTGGTCTGCCATAACAAAATATCATAGACTGTATGGCTTAAACAACATAAATTTGTTTTCTCACAGTTCCAGAGGCTAGAAGTCTGAGATCAGGATGCCAGAATGGTTGGGTTCTGGTGAGGCCTCTCACTCTGGCTTGCAGATAGTTGCCTTCTCACCATGTGCTCACATGGCCTTTCTTCAGGTACATGTGCACTTCCTCTTCTTATAAGGTCACCAATCCTATCAGATTAGGCCCCCACCCTTATAACCTCATTTAATATTAATTACCTCCTTAAAGCCCTATCTCCAAACACAGTCACAATGGGGTTTAGGGCTTCAACTTTTGAATGGGGTTGGGGGGGGGAGGCAGGGACACAGTTCAGTCCATAGCAAAGGGAATGACAAAACTTGTGGTTCTCCCTTTAAGAATTCAAGAGAGATAGAGTAAAAATGGTATCTGATATGTTCAGTTGGAGAGACCTTGATATAGCCTTAGTATCCTGCAGCTCTAAAAGAATATCTTCATTTTTCCCATGTCCCTGAAAGGCCATGGGAATAGCTGAGGCAGGGCTGGACAAGAGGACAGAACTGTGACTGACTTGGATCAACAGCCTGAGCAGACTGGCAGCTGAGATCAAAGACCGCAGTGTGCATCTCAAAAGGTGCCAGTATGGAAAGATGATGACCAGAGAACCTCTTAGCTCTTCCTGATGGTCCCAGAACTTAGTCCCAACACCAGAAATGAGGTCTTGAAGCAATAAAATTAACTCAGGAGATTCTGACTTGACTGAAAAGTCTTTGAATTTACTAAAAGAAAGTTGGCTTGAGTGAGCTTACCCAGAATTAACTAAGATAAACTTTCCATCACCTGTGGAATGGAAGCCAATAATAGAAATGATAAAAGATGCAGAAAAGTGAAGGTAATTGTGTTTTTTGCACACATAAGTTTGAGGCCTGCAGTTAGTCCCCCCGTCATTAGTAAAATAATCCATATATGTGCTAAGGAGAAGTAATATGGTGTTATGGCTGGTTCCAGAGTACTGATAGTGCGCTTACAAATATCTTGTGACCTTCAGAGGATCGTCTGAACTAAATCTAACCTCTTCAACTGCTGTCAATTTCTTCCCTAAGTTACTCTAGCTGCATGGTGCCAGACCCTGTCAAAATCTACAACCTAGAGACAGTTGTTTTCTTAGTCTCCTGCATTTCATTTGGAGCCAGATAACTCTGAATTCAAATTTTGACTCTACCACTGGTCTGTGACCTGGGATAGGTTATTTAACCTCTCTGATTCTTGGTTTCTTCTTCAACGGAATGAGGATAACCTAATTCCTATCTCACATGAGATGACTATAAAGCCCCATCCACACGGCACAGCATATAATACCTAAAAGTGATCATTTCTTTTGCTTACCTGTATATTAAACACCTGGAGGAAAACTATACATGTTTCACTAAATCACAATTTACATTTTCTTAAACTAAGACATTTTGAGAACAAGCAAAGTAATTGGAAAAGCAAACTCTTCTATTTTTGGGGGGGCATTTGTTTTTGTATTTAATTGTACCATAGACTTAGGAAAACAGAAAACCTACCACAATTAGAGAATTCAATAAAGTGAAGTGGTAAGGTACAAAACTACATAGAATCAATATCCAAACATCAATAGTTTTCAGATTTCCAAATGACAGAATAACACAAACTATATTAAATATAAAATGTCTTAAACTTAAGAATGTGAAAGATCTACCTAAAGAAATATTTTAAATGCTACCTAGAGATAAAACGACTGAGACCAATGGAAAGGGTTACTGTATTCTAGAACTAAAGGACTCCACACGATAAAGATGTCAACTATCCTTATATTAATCCACAAATTTAACATGATCCTAATAAAAATACCAAATTTAATGTGATCCTAAAGATACTTTTTTTAAGGTATGGGGACTAAATGAAGGGATACTCATTTTATATGAAAACACATAAGCAAGAATAGTCAATTTTCTTTTTAATTTCCCAACGATCAGTGCAAGGAATAGGCAAATTTTGAAAATGAAAAGTAGTAGAAATGAAATTTTTCTGCCAGAAACAAAAACTAATTTTAAAGCTACAATATGTAAAATAAGGTAGTATTGTACATGAATAGACAGATCAACAGAGCTGAGAAGTTCTGGAAATAGTTTATAGTAGATATGGAAGCAATAAATTTTAAAGATGGCATTACAAATCAGTTGGAAACGGTTGGGTCCCTTGGTAATGGCTATTACTATAATCATTTTTATGTATAGCACAGATAATTTATTTGTAAACACAAGGAACAACTGGCCATATTTTAATCAGGGTCATTTCCCTCTGACCTAATCTGGTTTCTACCATTTCAGGAGAACGATTCATATAACAGTTGTGGTTTGTGTCAGGGGAAAATTTAGTGTTTACTTTTTAGGTTTCCAAAGGACAGATAAATTCTATGTAATAAAATTATATTTGAGGAGAATAATATAACTATGAAATATATAGCTGAAAACTGATGTCTTTCTATAAAAAAGGGCAATGTTATGATTTTCATTCACATAAAATTTTATGAGAAGTAAAATATATGGTAACTATTATATAAGCATCCTTTGGAAGAAAAACTGGTATAGGAATTTGGCTGAGGTCATAAGTTTATTGCTGTGTTTCTATAACCTTTTATATTAAAAAATGAATAAATTAAAAAGAAGTAACAGTACTGCAACATGAAGGAGGCAAAAAAAAAAAAAAAGAAGTAACAGCACATACTTTATATCTAGAAAAAAATACAAGATTAAATACAACTTGGATTGACTTATTAGAATAACCTGGAGAATAATAATTTTCTTTTCCCAACAGCTGCATAAAACAAACTGCTTTGATTGAGAAAAAAGAATAATATGAAGAGATGTACCTAATAGTCTACCAAACTGAAGGACTTAAATGCATGTATTTTTCACAGAAGTTATTGTGTGTTATTTAGTGGAGTCCAGATACAAATTCACTTATTTACAAAGTCTAGTACAGATTTACGTTATAATTTTTGGATAAAACAGTTGATTGTGAGTGATACAAAATATGTATGCAAATTAAAATTCATGCTTTTCACTGTTAATCAGAAACCTCAGAAACCAGAGCAGATAAGAAGTTTCAAGAAACACACAATGAAGATCATTAGGGAGTAATAAGCAGTCCAGCTAGAATGGCACTTTAACAGACAAATTTTCAGTCAATAATTACAGCCTGAGAGTCTATCCAAGTGGCAAACATTCAGACAGTGAATAACTAGTGCATTGTAGTGACAAACTTTTAAAATTCTTTCTGGTTTATCAATACATTGATACTATCACTTGCAATCCAGGCAATTGTATTACCAGTCAATTGATCAATTCTGATAGACATTCTTTATGTCAGAAAATGCAAAACCAAAGTCTCCTATAGATTTTTTTTTAATGAACTGAAGCATTAGTAAGACGTATAAATTCCAGAAAGAATAAATGAATACAGGTTGTAAAAGCAACTGGATTAAAAATGAAAATTTCCAACAACTGAGTGGAAGTTTTTGTTCCCCAAATTCCAAACTAGTTGGATTGAGTTTTTAATTGAGCTGATGGCTTATTTCAGCATCATGGATAAAATCAAGTATTGAAAAGTAATAAGTAAGATATACTTCCGGAATGAAAACTCAGGGCAATGCTGCTCTGCATTGGCAGCCATTTGTCACCACAATAAATACCAGGTAAGTGCTGGTATTTGCACAAATTCATACATCAAGAAAGAGTTAAGAAAGGAAAGTGTTGGAAAAATGTGTTGTCTCTCAGCACCACAGTGAATAACTACATTACTTTTATATTTTTACTTTTTTTCCAGGATGGAAGAAGGTACTCAGATTAGCATTACAAATCCTGGACTCCAAAGAGGTAGTTGGAACTTGGGAAGGTGGTGTTTTCAATGTTTGGGGGTTGCTCCTCTTTGGCTCTTTGACTGTGTGTGCACTCTTTTTCCAAGAATGCTTGTGTTTGGAAAGTACTTCATGGTGGTGAAAAGTTTGAACAGAAAAGATTAATCAAAGATTGGGTCTTTCATGCTCAATGCATAACATATTCAGCTTTTGGATGTGAACTCTTAGCCAAGAAACTATTCAAATAATATTCGGGGGCTGAATGTGAGCCTCAACTGCAAACAAACTAGAGGTCAAGTTTACTTAGTCTTAACTCATTCCTCTGAAGTTCAGAAATGCTGTGCCTTAAGGATTTTCTTTATATTTTCTGCATAGCTCCTAATATCCCATAAGAGTTCACTGAGAGTTACTTTTATTTATTTTATTCTTAAATGCTTAAGGAAGCACATTCATCTGATCTGAAGTGTAAAGAAAACAGGAAATGGTGGACTATGACTGCTCCACATCCAGTGTGCTAGAAGGGAAGAGTGCTCTGTTCTACTTATTCTTTATCATTTAGTACAATGTCACCAAATCCTGCATTCTAATCCAGGAAGTATTCTTACTTCATTCACTTATCTACACTACCATTCCTGCCTCCAATACTTTCTGATTTGTTCAGCTCTTGGATTTGTCTGACTTCTGGAATCTATAACATACTGGAAGTTTTAGACTATCTTACTCTCAAGAAAGGAGGTGTAATTGTGGGGATACCTATTGCCCAAGCCTCCAGGGTGAGATCCAGGAAGTACGCCCCACTGCCCCAACCAAGAAATGCAAGTGCAGTGCTTCTAGCATCTCCTATGGTGTTCTTTCGTCCTACTCACTCCAGCCCCCCACTGCATCCACTTTTCAAAGTTCTGGAGCACAACCTCCTCTACTGTAAAAAAAAAAGAATGTTTCCTGAGATGAAAGCACATTGAATTGGCAAGCCCAGTGATCGCCCACACATTGAGAAACTTCCAACTTACCATATGCTAAACTAGATCTTTCTCATAAATGTTGAGGAATCATGTCTTCTTTATCTCTTCTTTTCCTGATCAATTTGAATAAGAAGCAATTGTAGGAAGAGTTGGTTTTGAGAGTCACTTGGTCAGGTCATGGTGCTCAATGGCAGCTGGATGCTTAGAGGATGATAGGAGCCTGGATAGTCTGTCTCTAGGATCTAGTACTTTAAAAATTTATGACTTTTTTTAGAAGATCCTCACCCATAGTACACTTAGGACTCCACCTAGAGACCCATAATAACAATAGTTTCCATGTGCATCATATTACATTGCAGTACACATTTCAGTTAATACATGCTAAAGAGTTTAAGAGAGGAAGAGCCCCCATTTGGTTGTATATGATTCATAGGAAAAAAAATTAGGCACCAGTGCCTAAGACAATATCTGGTCCTTGGTGGGCAACCAATTAAGTATTTGTTGAATGAATGAATACAAGATACTTCCTGAATACAGAAAGACACAGAAAGATGTGGTCCCTGCCCTTCATGATCTAATAGGGAGACAATTCTAGTTACTGTGACTCTAAGGAGGGTTATAGAGCTATTTAAACATCTCTAATTTCAGTTCTTAGGGGGAATGCTTTCAACTTTTTCCCACTCAGTATGATGTTTGTGGTGGGTTTGTCATGTATGACTTTTATTATTTTGAGGTATGTTCCTCCTATTCCTAATTTGTTGAAGGTTTTTATCATAAAGGAATTTTGAATTTCATTGAATGGTTTTCTGCATCTATTAAGATGATCATATGGTTTTTGTTTTAATTCTGTTTATGTGGTGAATCACATTTATTGATCTGTATACATTGAACCATCCTGCATCCCTGCAGTAAAACCCACTTGATTGTGGTGATTTTTGATGTGCTGTTGGATTCAGTTTGCTAGTATTTTGTTGAGAATTTTTGCATCTGTGTTCATCAGGGATATTGGTCTGTAGTTTTCTTTTTTGTTGCATCCTTTCTTGGCTTTGGTATCGGGTGATACAGGCTTCATAGAATGAGTTAGGGAGGATTCCTTTCTTCTCAATGTTTTGGAACAGTTTCAGTAGGATTAGTACCAGTTCCTCTTTGTACATCTGTTAGAATTTGGTTGTGAATCTGTCTGGTCCTGGGCTTTCTTTTTTTTGCTGTTGGGAGTTTTTTTTAAAATTACTGATTCAATCTTATTACTCATTGGTCTGTTCTGGTTTTCTATTTCTTCCTGATTCACCCTTGGGAGATTGTATGTTTCTAGGAAGTTATCCATTTCTTGTAGGTTTTCTAGTTTGTGGGCATAGAGGTGCCGACTTTCACCACTTCTACTCAACATAGTAGTAGAAGTCCTAGGAGAGCAATTAGGTGAGAGAAAAAAAATAAAGAGCATCCAAATTGGAAAAGAGGAAGTTGAATTATCTCTGTTTGCTGATGATATTATCTTATACCCAGAAAAGCCTAAAGACTCCTCCAAAAGACTCCTAGATTTGATAAATGAATTCAGTAAAGTCTCAGGTTAAAAAATCAACATTCGGGCCGGGCGCGGTGGCTCACGCCTGTAATCCTAGCTTCCCTGGGTGGCCGAGGCGGGCGGATCGCTTAGAGCTCAGGGGTTCGAGCCAGACCTCGTCTCAAGGAAAAAACCCCACAAAACAGCCAGGTGTCGTGGAGTCCCAGCTACCGGGAGGCTGAGGCGGAAGGATCACCGCGCCCAGGAGCCGGAGGTTGCGGTGAGCTGAGACGACGCCACTGCACTCTGCCCAGCGCCACGGGCGAGGAACTCTTGTCTCCACAAAAAAAGAATAAAAAATAAATGGGGTCTGTCTCCACACACACACACAAAAAAAAAAACATTGTAACTGGACGACTCTCCTCACAAACACCCCCCCTTTAAAAAAAAAAATCAACATTCGAAAATCAGTAGCATTTTTATATGCCAATAGCAACCACACTGAGAACCAAATCAAGAATTCAATCCCACTTACAATAGTTGTAAAAATAAATAAGTGAATAAAATAAAATATCCTAGGAATATATTTAACCAAGGAGGTGAAATATCTCTATAAGGAAAACTACAAAAACACTGATGAAAGAAATCATAGATGACACAAATGGAAAAACATCTCAGGCTCATGGATTGGAAGAATCAATATTGTTAAAATGACCACATTGCCCCAAGCAACCTACAGATTAAATGCAATTCCTATCAAAATATCAATGCCATTTTTCATATAATTAGGAAAAACAATCCTAAAATTCATATGGAACCAAAAAAGAGCCCAAATAGCCAAGCAATCCTAAACAAAAAGAACAAAGCTGGAGGCATCACATTACCTGACTTCAAATTATACTACAAAGCTATAGTAATTAAAACAGCATGGTACTGGTATAAAAATAGACACATAGATCAAAGGAACAGAACAGAGAACCCAGAAATAAAGTGATATGCCTACAACAAACTGATATACAATGAAGCAGACAAAAACATATACTGGGGAAAGGACACTCTATTCAATAAACAGTGTTGGGAAAATTGGATTGCCCTATGCAGAAGGATGAAACTGGATCCCTATCTCTTACCATATACAAAAATTAACTCAAGATGAATTAACGACTTAAATGTAAGACCTGAAACTATAGAAATTCTAGAAGAAAAACTAAAAAAAACTCTTCTGGACATCAGCCTAGGCAAAGAATTTATGACTAAGACCTTAAAAGCAAATGCAACAAAAACAAAAATAGACAAATGGGACTTAATTAAACTAAAAAGCTTCTGCACACCAAAAGAAATAATCAACAGAGTAAATAGACAACCTCTAGAATGGAATAAAATGTTTGCAAACTATGCATCTGGCAAAGGACTAATATCCATAATCTTTAAGGAAGTCAAGCAACTCAACAAGAAAAAAATAAATAACACCATTAAAGAGTGGGCAAATCACATGAACAAACATTTTTCAAAAGAAGATATTCAAATGCCAACAAACATATGAAAAAATGCTCAAAATTACTAATCATCAGAGAAATGCAAATTAAAACCACAATGAGATACCATCTTACTCCAGTCAGAATAGCCATTATTAAAAAAACAAAAAACAATAGATGTTGGCACAGATGCAGAGAAGAGGGAACACTTATTCACTGTTGATGGGAATGTAAATTAGTACAACCTCTATGGGAAATAGTATGGAGATTTTTCAAAGAACTAAAAATAGATCTACCCTTTGACCCAGCAATCCCACTACGGGGTACCTACCCAAAGGAAAATAAATCACCATATCAAAAAGACACCTGCACTTGTATGTTTATTATAGCACTATTCACAATGGCAAAGATATGGAATCAACCTGAGTGTCCATCAACTGCTGATTGGATAAAGAAAATGTGGTATATATACACACCATGGAATACTACTCAGCCACAAAAATGAATGAAATAAGGTCTTTTGCAGCAATTTGGATAAAACTGGAAGCCATTATCCTAAGTGAAGTAACTTAGGAATGGAAAATAAAACACTATATGTTCTCATTTGTAAGTGGGAACTAAATCATGGGTATGCATGGTCATACAGAGTGGCATAATAACATTGGAGACTCCAAAAAGTGGGAGGGGGGAGTGGGGTGAGGGATGAAAAATTACCTATTGGGTACAATGTATACTATTTGGGTAATGGGTACACTAAAAACCCATACGTCACCACTATACAATATATCCATGTAACAAAACTGCACTTGTATCCCCTAAATTGATAAAAATAAAAAATATAATAAACAAATAAACAAGTAAATAAATAAACATCCTCTCTAGGTTCCAAGAGGCTTCTAATAAGTAATATCATTTAGCCAGGGAGTGTTAATTAATTATAAGTACAACCATTTTGAATGAGTCTTAATAGTGGGGTTTTAAATTAATTTTGAATGTAGCTGTTTAAGTGGTATTAAACAGGGAGGAAAAAATGACTGTGATTGACATTCATGGTACTTTTTTAAAAAAGATTTTTTAAAGTCAATAAAACATTTCCTCTTGCTATTATCATTTATCTCTAAATATTGATTTAATATGGTTTGAATGTAATCTATGCCTCCCTGGGACTATAACTCAAGTTTGAATCACCAGAAACAGACTGAATGCAAGATGCCACTTGATATTTAGTTAGCCCTGACCCCTTGATTCCCTTTTTTTCAAATGGGTTTATATTGTCTGTGACAAAATTAGACCCCAAATTTGTATGTTTGCAAAGTGCCTACCATCATCAAAATGAATAAACTGTGCATAAACCTATTATTATTTATTGTGGGCTCACTATTTGTTCACTCTGTGGCCTCGACTTACATTATTTTATTTAATTCTCATAACAACCCTGCAAGTTAAAATCCATATCTCTGTTATACATCTGAGTAAACTGAAACCAGAGGAGTTATAAATCATACCCAAGTAGTTGCCAAACCAGTCTATCAATCGCCAAGATGCCCCTTCCCCCAACATTAGGGCAGCCTTGCATATACCAGGTGGTGGCTGCAGTTTATTCTTTTCTTTTTCAATTTCAGTTTCCTCCACCCATATTAAAATAGCTAAAAAACAAAACAACAAAAAACAAACCAGTAACTAATTGGTTAATATCTGTAATTTTACATTAACCATGAATGTTGTTTATGTAACTTTTATACAAAGTTACATAATTTGAATGTAACTCCTTAATCAAAACACATTTATCCAGTACTGTGACCTTGCAACATGCAGTAATTATTATACCCAGTTCAGGCTAATAAAAAGTTAGACATATTCTTAAAGCAAAAGTCATGACTGAACATTAGGGATGTAGGAAAGCAATGATCTCAAAATTGTTTTTTCTTCATATTCTTCTCTATGCCATAACATAATGACTTGTATTTATGTAATATAAAAGATATATGAGGACCTAAAAATGCCTTGCAAACATTTAATCCTATTAACCTTAAAGTTAATTTGACTAATTTATCTGGCATGATGCTTTTATCCTGTAAGCGAAAGGGAATTTCATACCATAAATGACACACATATTCCATGCATAGGGGTTAGAAAAAATTATACTGGAACTTTTAATTTACCTAATGGCTTTTTGACTGGATTTATATCAGGAAGGAAGGAAGGAAGGAAGAAAGGAAAGAAAGAATAAAGAAAACAAGGGGAAAAAAGAAGAGCAAAGAGAGGAGAAAACTAATTTGAAGGTGATAGATTTTGAAAATATTTTGTATAAATGATGGTGTAGACAATCCTTGAAATTTGGCTAAATGTATTCATCCACTTTTGTTTGTGTGGATGGCAGTTTTTTTCCATTTAAAAACACTTCTAGGGAAAAAATATTCAGGTAAAAATATTTTGTAAAGATGAAATGATCTTTAAACTAAAGGGTACTTGGCATTCTGTAGCCCACACTGTAGTGTTTTCATTTAGATATACGTAAATTAATGGGCACTTTGGTTAAAATGTGAATTTTCTCCTGTTGGTTGAATCATAGATTAGGCTCTAGTGGGATCCCGATTTAAATTCCAGCGTGTGCTGAATAGAACTGTATAGAGTTTAGCTAGTTTGAGAAATCAGGAGTGAGGCCCATTTGACACTTTACGCATATCTTTTCTTTATCTCATTCTTCCTCCCCAACTTCACCCCTCTCCCCACTGCATTTCCCTTAGTGTGGAGCATAATTCGCGTTCACTTGCTTTGCTTCTTAAGAGCTGCCTTCCCTTCCAGTCTTGGGCAGCTCCACCCCTTCTCACAGACCAAAGTAAATCTGCACAATAATGAACCATATAAGGGAGGAATGACATCATCAGTTAGTGGTCCCAAGCTGTTTTGCACAACATTCACCTTTCATTGTTCTGATGACAGGGCTGGAATGTGACGGTTAATTCCCTGTGGAGTAGGGGGCTGAGCAGGGCCTGCTGCTGTTGAACAAACTTCAGTACCCCCTTATAAAAAACAAAAACAAAAACAAAAGCTACTATGCTTCCTAGTATTAAGGTAAGGAAGTCAAGATCTGTTTTGATTTAAGCGATGTTAGTTACTCTCGTCCATGCGCATTTCATTTGTTAATAGGCTTACTTGGCAGTAAACTCATTTCTAAGTGTTATTGCAAAGAGCATCTTGGAAGTTGGGTTTGGACATTTGTAGAGCCCTGGCTAATCTGACAAGGGCTGTAAGAACTCGACAAGCTTTCAGCTTGCGGCTACAGGTTTCACTGAGTGTGGATGGTGACAACCCTTGAAAATTACCAGCTTATTGTGATTTTTCTTGATGCCTCAGAATCCTTGATTGGAACTGGCCAAGATGCACCTCATTGTGGTATGAGGAGTGATCCTGATTTTCTATGGAGGGGAAAAGTAATCTCATCCTACAGAAACCTTGGGGAGTTTGTATTAGTACTGAAAAATCTCTTATCTTACTACCATCAATCCTGCTAATGTGTTCTGAAGGCATTTAACAGGCAGCTTTTCTATATACTGTAAATGCATCTTCTAATTTATGATTTCTTGATGAGCAAAAAACTAATTTGAGGTAAAATATTATTTTCCAAGGTTTGTTGTTGTTGTTACTGTTACGTGGATTTTCTGCAGATCTTTCTTTGCATGTGTGGAAAGTCTTGTAAAAGTTGGCATTGAATTAGAATGCACAGCGATCCAAAGAGAACCGTGTTTGTTCTGAAACACTCAGTGCGGCAGTGATAACAAGAATAACAAAACAAATAGGAGGTTTGATCTCAAAGTGGGAATGAGATTAAAGTTTGGACTATGTTAAACAATTGTGTAAAAAGTTCAACTTTAGTAATTTTTCAAAATGCCATAAAAACATTGTCTGAGTTCAGCAGAGTGTATCAGAGTAAATAGCTTGTATTTAGTCCTCAGTAGGGCTGGAGGGTACTGTGAGTCTTTCACAAAAGAACTTCATTTGGCCAAAACCAAATTTTTATAGCATGATTTCCAATTCACAAGACCTGTTTTATAGAGATTTAAAATAAGGGCAGATGGTATGGTTTTCATTTTTGTAGATTTAATTTGTGTAATGTTGACTGTTAATAATGTTTTGTCTCTGTGTTTAAAGTGGTGAAAATCTTGCGTTCAACTGTGATGAAAGTCTTTGGTTCACTACCTTGATCTTCCTGAATTCTTAATTCCATGTGACTGAATGAACTTCTGTTTACTTGTAAAACCAAATATCCTTTCCACAACAGAAGGGTGCTCCTATTTCCTTTTTTCCTACATTAACAATAGTCAAGATCAATACAAAATTAAGTCTAGGGTTTTGGAGTTTTGTTTATTGTATTAACTTTCTAATTTTTGCATTAGCTTTAAAGTTGTTCCCGAACTGAATAATATAATAATTATTAAATAAATGTTAACATAATAATTTAAAAAATAATTGGTAAAATTTCACATAACCTTATATTTAAAGCTTTTTAAAAGACCTTTAAATACAACGGCAATAAATTCAACTACCATTTTAAAAAGAGAGAGGTTTACTTTTCTAAGTAAATGAATGCATGGAAATACACTACTATAAGTGATTTATGTACTTAAATCAATTTGCTACTTAATTCATGTCTGTGTTATTTTTTAAAAATCTTATTTTTGAAAACATATTTAGAGACAAACTAGATTAATAGTATCTTAATGAAAAGGTTTACAATAGAATATCTTTTTATATTGTGAGCTCCCATAATGTATAAACTTAACACCATGACTTTTGCCCAGCACTCTATAAATGCATGTATGGAGTAAAGCGAGGTACATGGTACCTTTGTGGTTTGTCTTTAACTTGTTTAAATAGTCAGGAAATCTCATTCATGCTGCCAGGTCCTCCCCTCACGTTCTGGGAACCACAGTGTGTCCCACAGGGGGAGAAGCTCCTCTACTTAAGCATGTGGGAGGATACCCTCACACAGTGATTTCAGGGACCAAAAAACCCACCTGCCTCTAAATATCCTCCCCACTATCTGGCTTCCCTAAGGAAATTTCTTCGTTTAACTTATTTTCTGAGGTAGAAAGTTTCCTGTGGCAATGCACCAAGAGTTTCCTAGATGGATCATCTGATAATTAGGTGTGATGAACTCGGGCAACCTGTTCTTTGGGAATGGGAGGTAGGGAGGGAAGGTAAAGGGGCCACCTGGAAGGCCACACATTTAGATGACAAACTTCTATGGTTCATGGGGTTTTCTGTTCCTAGTGAAAATTATTAGGTCAATTTATTCACCTAGCTGATTCTTTATAAACATCATGAAAAAGAAATAATAATATCTGCTTTCTCTTGTTTTAAAAAATATTTTATCTGAACCACTCTGAGAGGGTGTTTTGAGAAGTATTTTGAACAATTTAGGAAATGTGAAAACAATACAAGGCATATCGTCTTCTCTGGGAAGAGGACATACGAACTGAAACCTGAAGGATGACAAAGAAGAGCCCACAGGACTATTGTGCTAATACACTAACTGCTATCTTAGTTAGTTCAGGCTGCTATAACAAAGCACCACAGACTGGGTAGCTTATAAACAGCAAATTTTTCTCTCAGAGTCTTGGAGGCTGGAAGCCTGAGATCAGGATGGCAGTATGGCCGGGTTCTGGTGAGGGCCCTCTTCCCAGTTACAGACTATTTTCCCTGTATCCGCACAGGTGAAAGCTAGAAAGAGCTATCTGGGATCCCTTTTCTAAGGGTACTAATCCCATTCGTGAGGGCTCCACACTTATGATGTCATCACCCCCTAAAGGCTCTACCTTGTAATACCATCACATTGAGGGTTAGGATTTTAATATATGAATTTTGGAATTTGGGGAGGATATAAACATTCAATCCATTGCAGTTGCAATGGTTGTACCTTGCAGGGGCATCTGACTAATGAAAGAATGGGAGCTGAAATCCAGTTCACTCAGCATGGAACTGGTTCCACAGAGAGGAAGGGGACCTTTGTCTAGTTCTCACAAAGGTGTCATATGGGCTGCACCTCTGATAGCAGGGGAAGAGTATTGGGAAGGACAATTGCAAAATCCCTGAGCAACCACTTCCTCCATCCACAACCCTACCCTTGGGTGTCCCTTGGTAGCATAAATGGCACTTTTTATATAGCCTTGCAATATATATTTTCATTCCTAACATCTAATACACTGACAATGGGGAGGGGGCATTCAGCCCATCTTTGCTGAATTATTGAGTGAATTAATGAATCATAATTATATTTCTATATGAGTCAGGGAGCTTCATACTACAGTGTGTGATCTGGAAGCTGCTTCTCAGTGATTCTCAAACACGAGCCTTCTGATGGGCAGCACGTTATCAGAAAATGCCAGCCCTTATTGTGGTTCATATGAGCAAACAACTAACAGTTCCCTAGACTTTAATTTTTACTATGACTAAGAGCTATTTACCAGTAATATACAAAGTGATTTATTCTTAATACATTAACTGCCATGTGAGTTGTATTTAACTCACGCTAGTTTTGAGCCCGGGGCCTCCTAAAGCATATGAAGACTCAATTCTCTGAAACAAATTCAATAAGAATGTCGTGAGTCACATACAACTCAAGTGGCATGCAGTGTTAAAGTTGATTCTAGCGCCACGTGAGTTGCATTAATCTCACACACAGGAAACAATAAAAAATGACAAATTTTTTATTAAGTTAGAAAGGATCGTTTTGTTTTTGAAATTTTTATTCTATTTTCATAATAAAACATTGTGGCCCCAGGGTAAAAAAATTTTTTTTCTAGTGTGGCAGTCAATGTGTTAAGTACTTATAAATTTAAATTAGCATGTTACTAGATTTTCTTGAAGACTAAATTGGTATTTTACAATGGAGTCTGGCTGTCACCCACTGTTTGTAAGCACTCACTGAATATGTGCTCACCTGGTAATAGGAAATCCCATTATCTTCAAGAAGAATAACTTATCAGTCATGAACTTTTCATGGTTTTCAGTTGTTGCCACCCATGCATTTTAAAGATAAATTACTACGGGTAATCAGTTTAGTTTGTTGTGGGTTGTTGGGCTAACCCACAGAGAGTTGATAAGGCATATCCTTGGTTTATAATTTTCAACAACTAAATTTCAAGGCACATCATCAATACGCCTGTGCTAGAGCAGAATTATACATAATTCCCTCAAAATTTAATGAAGAGTAAAACATCATTAGTGATACTTTGCTTGAGATTCGTTTGTGTGTGCTATTTGAATTACTTGGATTCTACTAGCAAAGTAAATGTAATAAAATTACTAGATTATTTTTAAATTTATAGGATATAGTTTTATAATATAAAATAATGAATATAACTCCAGGGTCTTCGCTTATGAAGTAAAAGCAGTTAACAAAAGCTGCTACCATGAGTTTACTGATTTTATTTTCTTCTCTTTCAATTTTTTATCTCAAGTTCTTTTTCAGAGTGGGAATGGGGAGATAGGCCTTCTGTCCCACTATAGTGAGCTCAAGTCAAGAAGTTTGAGATCAGGTGCTCTAAAATACTACTGGTCTTCACAAGAGGGGAAGAAAAAAAAGTGTATGGGGGCTTTTGTAAACTCATCCCCACTACTAAGAAATACAAAACAAAAACAAAGCTCAAAAGTTTGTGTCCTATTAGGAAGGATCCACCATGTCTCTCTATAAAAAATGATTCTCTAGCACTCAGTAATCGGAGCTGGGACTAGGGTGAGGCAAGTAAGGCTCTTACCTTCGGTGCAAAATTTAAGACCAAAAACTCAGTTATCAAGATATACTATATTTTAATGCACTATTTTTAAAAAATCAAAATTAATGCAAAAAATCCATGATGAAGAAAATATCAAAATTTCAAATGAGGACAGAATCTTACTGCAGCTGTACAACCCAGCCTCATCCACTTTTCTGTAATCTCAGCCCTATGCAGTAGGGCTGCATTAGATTAATTCTAAATAATTATTATGGTAGTCACCATCATGAGGGACTGAAGTGATTTATCAAAAAGTAACACTTCTTCCTGAGTCATTTGGTAAAACCATGCCCTATCATGTTAACACCCTGCTGAGCCCTATACTATGCTCTAGTTGGGAAAAAATGTATTGTGATTAAAAACTTCAAACTACATGCAAGCTTGACTCTTTTGAGGTTCATTCATCTTTAATTACTATCATGCCCTTGCTAGTTTTAACCTGTCCTCTCTCTTGAAAGACAGAGAGGCATACATACAGGGAGAGTTGAAGAAAAGCAAAAACATTATGCTGAGAAGGGAAATTAGCATGGTCTGCCTGAGAAACAAGCCTAGGGTGACTTTTAGATGACATCACTGTTTCAAAACAGGGTCCAATGGAGTAAGATAAGGACAAGTGACAACATCTTAAGGAAACAAAGAGATAAATGCTGTTCTGGGGCTAATGCTGATAAATTTAGAAAAATGGTTGAAAAGTGGTAGTATCAAGAAAGTTGGGAAAAAGGTAGGCAGGTGCCCCCTTGAGTCTTTACGAGCATGGATTGACAGCTGTTCCAAGGATGATGTTTATTGCAAGAATGGATAATTAGGATAAGGTTAAAAAAAACCCTCTCACTTACCCTCCCCCCCAAAAAAGCTTGTCTTTAGATAGACGATAAAAGGAAAGATAAATTAACAAATATCTGTGGAACAGAACAGAGTGAGAATACTTTCTTTACCATAAGTTTGACCAAGTATTAAATGGAT
Source organism: Daubentonia madagascariensis (assembly GCA_023783475.1). Taxonomy (NCBI): domain Eukaryota; kingdom Metazoa; phylum Chordata; class Mammalia; order Primates; family Daubentoniidae; genus Daubentonia; species Daubentonia madagascariensis. The sequence continues at coordinate 24,372,123 of JAKFHU010002080.1, read as the reverse complement.
CCCAATAAGGAAGAAAAAGTAAAAATATCCAACAAACTAAATTATATAAACATGGAAAGGAAAATGAAAGAATCACCCACAATCACAGACAAAACGTGAGAGTTAAATGGCAATGTAAGGAAAGTAAAGATAATGACCAGGAACCAAAGGGGCTGGGACTTGAAGGGGGAGGGGGAAGCTGAAGATTACAAAAAGGGATTTTTAAAAAAACCTTTATTATGAAATATTTCAAACATTTGAAAAGATAAAGGAATAGTATAACGAACACCCATGCAACCATCACTTAGCTTCAACAATTAATCAACTTGTGTTCAGTCTGGTTTCATCTATTCCCACTTCCCTGGATTACTCTGATATAAATCCCAGACATATCATTTCATTCATACATGTTTCAATATGTATTTCTAAAAAATAAGGACTATTAAAAATATTGCCACAATCCATTATCAAACCTAAAATTTAATAATAATTCCTCAGCAAGATAACTTTTCCAATTGTCTCATTTTAAAAAATGAGAATTGAAAAGATGAAATTGAATAAGAATCCAAACAAAAGATTACAATTGGTTCTAAATTTCTTTTAATCTATGGGTTCTCCTCCCTGCTCTCTTTTCATCTTGCAATTTGTTTATTGAAGAAACTAGGTTGTTTATTCTATATAGTTGCTCACATTTTGGATTTTTCCAATTACATCATCATGATGTCATTTAGCAATTTCTTGCCCCTGTGTTTCCTGTAAACTGGTAATTAGTTACATGAGCTTGATCTGATTCAGGTTGAATTTTTTGGTAAGAATATGTCATGGGAGGACATGTGTATACAGTCTAGCTGTCTTTCTTTTTGAGAGACATTGATGAGCATGACCTGAATCCATTATTTCACTGGGGACTGGAAATGGTGGTATTCTATAATTCTGTATTAATAATGGCATGCTATCATTATTCTTTATTTATTAACTGGACTATTACTGTAAGGAAAAACAAAGAGCTTTAAATTAAGTGGTAACATGTTAGTATCTTTCCACTATATATATATAAAATATATAATATATAAACTATATATTTTTTAATATTAAAGTATTGATCCTGCCCTACCTGTTTTCTGTATCTACCTCCCTATTTCTCCTTCCTTTTACAAGCATAGTGACATGATCTGATTTGTCCTTTTTTTTTTAAAGATCATTCTGGCTTCTGGGGAGATGGGCAAGGAGCAGAGTGAAGTAGGCATTCAAATCATGATTAAAATCGATAGGATGATGGTGGTTGGCAGGGGATGAATGGAGGAGATGAGAAGTAATTGGATTTGGGATATATTCTGAAGGTAGAGTTGACAAGATTTGCAGAGGAATTGAATGTAGGGATGTGAGAGAACGAGAGGACTCAAGGATGAATCTAGATTTTCAGCCTAAGCATCTGGAAGGAGTGGTTGTAGTTGACTGACGTGAGCAAGATATGGTTGGAACAGGTTCATAGGGGAGGATTGGGAGCTCAGAGGAGATAAAGAATGAACAGCCCAGTGGGCTCATAGCTAATTGAATGACAATGTCCATGCTACTGAATGGATTGGTGTCAGCAGGAGGGAGATCTGGAGTTGAAGGGTTGGCTTGACGTTCTTTATTAATCTGGGGTATTATTACCTGGGCAATGCATTGAACATGCTAGGTTAGTGGTGACAGAACAGAGTCCAAGGGTGATCTTGACAATTCTAGGATACGTTGAATCAAGCAAAATGAAGTTAACCTAACTAAAGTCTTGCGAATTTGAACTGTCTAGGCAATATCTATTTGAGGAATAGCATTGTTAATAAAGCACAGTGTTTGTGCAAACATATCTAGTTCAAAATCCCAATCTGCCTCTTCTTAAGATTAAGTCTAACAACTTCCCTTATTTGTAAAATGGTACAGTAACGTCTTGCACAAAAAGTTGTTGTGACAAATGAAATAATTATGCACTTAACACACTACCTAGAAGACCTTTCCTTCTATCCCCTTTTTTTTTAAAATTAGGTATTATCAAATATTGGCGTTTGGGACGGGCTTTTAAGAGGCTCTTAAAATAATATTACAACAAGAGATTTTCTAGGACCTGAAACATTACTTCCCCAGAGCAAGTTTTCTTGTCAGATCCCCTAACCCCACCTGAAAATGTCAGCCCTTTTCTCTTTATCTTCCCTATCTCTGCTTTCACCCCTCTCTGCTTTAAGATTAATAACCAATTTTGTTTTCTATCATATTTTAAATCACTCTCTAACAATATTTGTTTATAACTGTTCTCCCTTTATCTGACATCTTGGAACACTTTCTACAGCTTTTTCTTTTTCTATTTTTTTTAATTGAGACATAATTTGTATACAATAAAATTCACCAAATTATACAATTTGATCAGTCTTGACCAATGTATACATCACCAACAATCATAGAACATTTGGGTCTATACTTTTAAAGTTTTCCAGTTGAAAATAAATTTCTGAACATGCTTGTAAATGACAAATTTGCAAGTTAAAAAATATAATTTTATTCAGTATGAAATGAGAAATGAATACATTTAAGAATAGTTATTGAGAAAAGCAAAAGAATTCTAAAAAATCTAGGATCATTTACTTGTCTTCTTTTATCCTCTAAATAAGATGAAATGCTTGCAGAAAATTAAAAACTTGCTAAGAATAAATTTTATTTCAGGATACTTAGGGCTCTCCCTGTAACTGCTGATGAGAATCAGGGTACTAATTCATTTTCTTAATCTTGGTCTTCTGGTTTGTTTCCTTTTTATGCAAATATGTTCAGAATCAGGGTGCAGTTGAAGAATGGGGAGTTGAAAAGAGAAGAGAGTAGAGAGGAGGTGGTAAGACCAGTTGGCACAAGCAGCACCTACACCTCTGATTCTCCTCCTTAAATAGCATAATCACATGGAAATGGTGCCCAGTAATGTAGAGCAAATTGTTTGAAGTACAAAATGAAATTGTAACTATCAGAAAATTGTTAGAAAAAGAGATGTAATATGCGATAGGCATTATGGTTTCTGGATGGACACATGCTGATGCTTTTGAATGCTTGCTTAATGTAAAATGAGGATTTCTAGATATGGGGGTTACCGAAAGTGAGACAGGAGCCTGTCCCTGCCTTCCCAAAACTCTCTTCCTTTGGTGCTCCTGTGTTGCTGCATGGTTCATTCTTTCTTATCTCTCTCTCCTCTCTCTCTGCCTTTGATAGCTTTTCCTCATTCTCTTTGCCCCTTATTTTGGGGTATTTCCCAAAGTTTTTTCTCTATCCTCTTCTTTTTTCTCTTTACATATTTTCTTCTTTGGAGATTACATTTATTTCTATGTCCGAGGGAATATCACCTCACTTATGGAAATAAAAATCCAAGAATCACCAAGCTTTTAGCGCTGTAAGAGTTCTATGTAGGGAGGGATGGCTGACAAAATGGCCCCACAATTCCCTGTGATTTTCCTTCCTCCTGGCATCCCCTCACTTTAATTTCTCCTGTTCCTCCCACTACATCCCAGGGTGTACTGCTCTAACATTAAAGTTCTGGTCCAACTGTGGATCAAAATCCCTTCCTTTGTTTCTCTGTAGCAGAGGTTAGAATTTTTAAAAAAGAACTAAAACAAGCAAACCAGCAAACAAAACAAAAGTGACATAAAAAGAACACAAAAACCTATGAGAGAGACAGAAAGCCTTAATTTAGTCTGTTCTTGTTTGGGTTCTAATATTCCCATAGCCATTTTATAGGTTAAACAGAGGTTGTTCAACCTCCGATGCTACAGGTAAACAGATAGTAAAGAATACGTTGCTCAGTCCACCTGGAGAAGGCTGCTCCCTCATGTGAGGTTTCCCAGTTGAGAGACACTGTCCTTGTCTAGGACACTGACAACTAGAATGACCACATTGTTCAAGAGAGGCCACCGCTCACTAGATCAGAGACACCCATTGTCTAATGGCCACTAATAATATCAAATTACTGGCCTAATAACAACTGTAATATCCATTCAACAAAAATTTATACCCAGCTTAGCATTGTGAGGACCTTTAGTTAACACACCTCTATATAGGTAACTTCCAAATCTATATTTCTAGCACGAGCTTATTTATTCATTCTTCTTATTTATTCATTCAGTCAATATTTCTTCAGCACCTCCTATGTGTCAGGCTTTGTGGTAGGGTGCAAACAAGACAGACATGGCGCCTACCTTCATGAAACTTGCATAAACAGAGGTAGGCAGACATGAAAAAAATTACAAGTTGGTAAGTGTTATAAAGGAAGACTGCAGAGTAGTATGGGAGTCCATAAGAAGATCTGACTTAAATCGAATTGATTGGGCAAGGCTTCCTGGAGAAAGTGACATAGAAGTGAAACTTGAAGGATGAAAAACCAGCCAGGCATGTTTAGGTGTGTGTGTCAGAATGAAAGGAGGAGGAAACACTAAGCAGAGGGTACAGCACATGCAAAGAATGTTAGATTACAGGGGAGATACTGACTTGAGATGAACTTGCCAAGGAGGTCAGGAATTAAAGCATGCTGAGTCATGTTATGGCTTTCACACCTCTATTCCTACAGCAAGAGGAAGCTATAGCAAGCAGGAGTGTGACATAATCATAGTTGTATTTGGGTGACAGTATATTATTATTATTATAATAATAATAAAAGATAGCTAAAATTATACTTCTTATGGGCCAGGCACTGTTATGCTTTTCATACATTAACTAATATGCACTTACAAATCCTGTGAATTAGGTACTATTTTGATGCCCAATTTAGAAGTGAGAAAACTAAGGTATAGCAATAGGTTAACTAACTTGTCTAAGATCATACAGCTAATAAGTGGCAGAGCTGATACGTGAGGAGACCAGTCAGGAGGCTGTTGCAGAATTACTAGCAAAAGATGCTCAGGGCTTGGACTGGGGTAATGACAGTGGGGAGGCATTAGTGTAATAGAGTTAAGATATATATGGGCTATAAAATGTACAGAACTTATCTCCAAAGCACTACATTTTTAATTACCTATACATTTCAACTTGACTATCTTGCTGTTGCATGAACTTTCTACCAAAACCCTTTCCCATCTGTATTTACTATTTCTGTTAATGGTATCATTATTTGCAATTATTCAAACCCAAAGCCTAGAAATATTTTCTTTTCTTTCTTTCTTTTTTATAGAGATGGGGCCTTGCTATGTTGCCCAGGCTGGTCTCAAACTCCTGGGCTCAAGAGATCCTCCCACCTTGGCCTCCTAAAATGCTGGGATTGCAGGGGTGAGCCACCGCACCCAGCTGTAGAAATAGTTTTGTTCTTTCTCTCTCCCTTCTTTCCAGCAAGCAAGCAGTTGCAAAGCCCATGCCAATTACTTTTCACAAAGTCTTCACAATTCATTCTATCGTTCCCATCCCCAATGTCTTGCCTGTGAGAAGTCTGAATGTACGTCTATTTGCACTGAAGACAGGCCTTCCCAACTGAGCCAAGCAACTTTACCTTGGTCCTGGGTCTAACCCTCAGCTGCACCAACGGGGAAAGTGGGTTTTGGGAGCACACAGAGAATGGCCCCTGTATTGCTGTGAGGTCCACTTTAACTATGAGATGGGAATGGATTAAGTTGTGTTAAAAGAAGGTAGGAGGGAGAGCTAATGGGGCTAGAAAGACAGAAATAATCACAGCTAGGAGAACATGAAGAATGCAGTTTCCTGGAAGCCAAATTCCTGCCAAGGTCATGCTCTAGCTCATAGGATTTCCTACTGATCAGAATGCCTTCTGCTTTTCTCTGGCTAAAGCATTAGTGCCCAAGTTTTACTATCAAAGACAGGATAATGACATAAAAATATTTATTGATTAAACACACAAAGCGCTGAGAGTCTTTCCAGATGGAGGGAATAGGATACTCTCTAGTTCTTATATTTGTTTTGGGGTTTTATTACATCCATGTATTGAGTCTATGTGTCAGTCACTTTACTTCTACTATCTTAATTAATCTTCAGAACAATCCTATCAGGTAGGTATTCATATCCCTCCCTCCTTCCTTTACAGGTGAAAAAACTGGGGGTTGGAGAGTTTCAGTGATTGGCCAGAGATCACATAGTTAGAAAGTGGCAGAGCCAGAATTCAGATTTGGCTTTGTCTGGCTCCAAAGCCTATGTTTTAGCTATCCAACCCACTGCCTCTAACAGCATAGAGGTGTAGTATTCTTAAAAAATCAATTTTAGAAGTTTTAACATTTTAAGCTTAGAATTGAAAGCAGTGATGTTTTCAATGAATTCATCTCTGACAGTCTAGTTAAGGTCAAGGAATTTGAAAATGGCATTTTATGTTGAAGATATTCTGAAAAGTCTCTCTTACTCTGTGGTTCCATGACATTATTTCAGTTGTTTTGACTCCAAGAGAACATAGTCAGTAAAATGCCCTTTTACACACATAAGGACCACATTTAGGGAAGCTATTACAGTATTGCTCATGAGTGAGTCTGTAGGAATTGAAAATGATATTTTCCTCCCATTTTAGGGATTAAGTCATAATGGCATAATGGTTTTGGAAGCTATGCATTTAGTTTAGAGATGCTTAGACACAACAGTATTCTTTATAAAAATAAATTCTATGAAAAAAATCTTAATGACATCATCAGAGCCATTTCTATAGTAATTATCTCACACCAGATTTAATTATAAATAGTTTCTATATGTATGTACAATCATTTCTTGCACAATGCAATGTGAGACCATTAAAGTCTATTTATTTGGCTAACAGCTAATCTAGTCATAAATATGAAATAAATCAGTCAGAATAATAAAGGTACAAAATATATTGAAAGAATAAAATATACTTAAATAAGTACATGTTAATGGTTGTTTATAACATGCTTCTCTAATAAACATATTAATTACTAAAATGCATATATGGTGAATATGATTATAATTTTAATTCTGTTTTTATGGACATATAAAAATAACTATTAAAAATTGGTACAAGTTAACTGACCAATGCAAGAATGGTAAATAGTTACCCTAGCATATTTATATTTCTACTTTTTAAAGCTATACATAAACACCATAGAGAAAATGTACTTCATACATGTGAAACACAATAATTCCTGTGGCTGCCACATTTTTGTATTGATAGTAATACAGGCTTCTTCTCTATCTAGTTCTCTATCAAAAAAAATTGTTTAAATCAAAAAATCCTGTGCCAGTTCTGGTGTCAACTCAAATCAGTTTACATAGATCAGCTTTTGTATCAAAAAGCCCATCTTACCTTGACCCTATCAGGTGATATTTGCATACTTTATTTCAAGGGTTCAAAATAAGAAAATCCAAAGGTGCTTCTTTTTGGGCCTTCCCTTTCATTTAAAGTAAATTTATCTCTTGAAATCATACCATGCAGAGGTGACGAGTAAGGATTCTGGAGCCCTAGTGGCTGAATTTGAATCCCAGAACTACTACTTACTTGCTGTGTGGTCTGTGGCAGGTTATGTAATCTCCCTGTGTCTCATTTTCCTCATGGTGATGATAGTAGCAATACATATCTCATAGGGATGCTAAGAGGATAAAATAAATATTAATGCCTAGAATACAGGAAACACTACATAAATAGTCATTATTATTGCACAACCTAAGTTTTCCTTAATAGTTTATTTTATTAAAGTAAAATATACATGCAGAAAGATACTCTAAGTGCTCAGCTTACTGAAATTTTATAAACTAAACAATCCTGTATAACCAGCATGTAAATTACAAAGCAGAAACTAGCACTACAAAAGCCCTCCTCATGCCCCCTTCTGCTCACTATCCCTCTCAATAAACTAAGAGATGAGCTTGTCAAACTCAAGTCCTTTGCACTCATGCTGGTGGATGAAAGACAAATGCATATTGAACAACTTGGCCTGCAAAGCCAGAAAGTACAGGATCTTACTCAGAAACTGAGGGAAGAAGAAGAAAAGCTCAGAACCATTACTTCCAAATCCAAAGAAGACAGACAGAAATTGCTCAAGTTAGAAGTGGACTTTGAACACAAAGCTTCAAGATTTTCTCAAGAACATGAAGAGATGAATGCTAAATTAGCTAATCAGGAATCTCACAACAGGCAACTTAGACTCAAGCTGGTTGGCTTAACTCAAAGAATTGAGGAGCTAGAAGAGACCAACAAGAATCTTCAAAAGGCAGAGGAAGAACTTCAGGAATTAAGAGATAAAATTGCCAAAGGGGAATGTGGAAATTCCAGCCTCATGGCAGAAGTGGAAAATCTCCGAAAGCGCGTGCTTGAAATGGAGGGAAAAGATGAGGAGATCACTAAAACGGAATCCCAGTGCAGGGAATTGAGGAAGAAGCTGCAAGAGGAAGAACACCATAGTAAGGAGCTCAAACTTGAAGTTGAGAAGCTACAGAAGAGAATGTCTGAACTGGAGAAATTGGAAGAAGCCTTTAGCAAGAGTAAATCCGAATGCACCCAGCTACATTTAAATCTGGAGAAAGAAAAGAACTTAACCAAAGACCTGCTAAATGAATTGGAAGTGGTCAAGAGTCGAGTTAAAGAACTTGAATGTTCTGAAAGTAGATTGGAAAAGGCTGAATTAAGCCTAAAAGATGATCTTACGAAGTTGAAGTCATTTACTGTGATGCTGGTTGATGAAAGGAAAAATATGATGGAAAAAATAAAGCAAGAAGAGAGAAAAGTGGATGGACTCAATAAAAATTTTAAGGTGGAACAAGGAAAGGTTATGGATGTAACTGAAAAACTAATTGAAGAAAGTAAGAAGCTTTTAAAACTGAAATCTGAAATGGAGGAAAAGGTATACAATTTGACAAAAGAGAGAGATGAGTTGATAGGCAAACTGAAAAGTGAAGAAGAAAGATCCTCTGAATTAAGCTGCAGTGTTGACTTATTAAAGAAGAGACTTGATGGTATAGAGGAAGTGGAAAGAGAAATAACAAGAGGAAGATCTTGGAAAGGACCTGAGCTCACCTGCCCAGAAGATAATAAGATTAAGGAACTAACACTTGAAATTGAGAGACTGAAGAAACGTCTCCAACAATTGGAGGTGGTCGAAGGGGATTTGATGAAGACAGAGGACGAGTATGATCAGCTGGAACAGAAATTTAGAACTGAGCAGGATAAAGCTAACTTCCTTTCTCAACAACTAGAAGAGATCAAACACCAAATCGCCAAAAATAAAGCCATAGAGAAAGGCGAGGTTGTGAGCCAGGAAGCTGAGCTGAGACACAGATTTCGGTTGGAAGAAGCTAAAAGTCGAGACTTAAAAGCTGAAGTACAAGCTCTTAAAGAGAAAATTCACGAATTAATGAACAAAGAAGATCAGCTTTCTCAGCTCCAAGTAGATTATTCTGTCCTTCAACAGAGATTTATGGAAGAAGAAAATAAGAACAAAAACATGGGGCAGGAAGTCCTCAATCTGACCAAAGAGTTGGAGCTTTCCAAGCGCTATAGCCGAGCTCTTAGACCCAGTGTGAACGGAAGAAGAATGGTGGATGTTCCTGTGACGTCGACTGGAGTACAGACTGATGCGGTCAGCAGTGAAGCAGCAGAGGAGGAAACGCCAGCTGTATTCATACGGAAATCTTTTCAAGAAGAAAATCATATCATGAGTAATCTTCGACAGGTGGGACTGAAAAAACCTATGGAACGATCCTCTGTTCTAGACAGGTATCCTCCGGCAGCAAATGAGCTCACTATGAGAAAGTCTTGGATTCCATGGATAAGAAAAAGGGAAAATGGCCCCCCAATCACTCAGGAGAAAGGGCCTAGAACAAATTCCAGTCCAGGGCACCCAGGAGAGCTAGTCCTTTCTCCAAAGCAGGGCCAGCCCCTGCATATTCGAGTGACACCAGATCACGAGAACAGTACTGCAACTTTGGAGATAACAAGCCCGACACCCGAAGAATTTTTTTCTAGTACCACTGTCATTCCTACCTTAGGGAATCAGAAGCCAAGGATAACAATTATTCCATCACCAAATGTTATGTCTCAAAAACAAAAAAGTGGAGATACTACTCTTGGCACAGAACGAGCCATGTCCCCCGTCACGATTACTACATTTTCCAGAGAGAAGACCCCAGAAAGTGGAAGAGGCACGTTTGTGGACAGGCCCACATCCCCCATTCAGATCATGACAGTGTCTACATCAGCAGCACCAGCTGAGATTGCAGTTTCGCCCGAATCCCAGGAAATGCCCATGGGAAGGACTATCCTCAAAGTCACCCCAGAAAAACAGACTGTTCCAGTACGGAAATACAACTCCAATGCCAATATTATAACCACAGAAGACAATAAAATTCACATTCACTTAGGTTCTCAGTATAAACGATCCCCTGGGACTTCAGCTGAAGGAGTAAGCCCAGTTATTACTGTCCGACCAGTCAATGTAACAGCTGAAAAGGAAGTTTCCACTGGCACCGTCCTTCGCTCTCCCAGGAACCATCTCTCTTCACGACCCGGTGCGAGTAAAGTGACAAGCACTATCACCATAACACCAGTCACAACCTCATCCGCTCGAGGAACCCAGTCAGTGGTGAGTAGAAGAGGCTCCAAAGTGCAGGCCAGTGGAGGGAGGGAGAGCTGAGTGGTGAGATTAACACAGCACTTACAATAAAACATAGCACATGTCTCTCACTCTACCTGGACCAACCAACAGATGTTTCCCAGAGGACAAGCTACACTGAGAAATGAAATTTAAAATGACTGAACTAATATTTTGACAAATTGGGCCAACTTTGAAGGAAAATTTCACTTATTCATGGAAATTATGCAGACCTCAAAATACTTGCAAAGGTGGCCTCTTTGAAATGGTAGCATACTGTAATCATAATCTTTAAAATTTGATTTTTATGTTTAAAATACTTTTTTAAAATTTTTATTTTATTATTTATTTACTTATTTATTTTTGTAGAGATAGGGTCAGGAGTACAGTGGTGTGATCATAGCTTACTGTAACCTTGAAGTCCTGGGTTCAAGTGATTCTCCTGCTTCAGCTTCCCAAATAGCTGGGCCTACAGGTGTGCACCACCACACCTGGCTAATATTTTTTTTTACTTTCTGTAGAGATGGGGTCTTGCTATGTTGCCCAGGTTGGTCTCAAACTCCTGGCCTCAAGTGATTGTCCCACCTTGGCCTCCCAAAGTGCTGGGATTATTGGTGTGAGCCATCATGCCCAGCCCAAAGTACTTTTTAAAATGGAGACTGGGGGAAACGGTCAATATGCAGGAAGAATTAAAACTATTTCTAGGTTATATTTTTATAACCTAAAATATTCAATATGTGGTCATATATGGCAATAGTCATACTTTATTCCAAAAATAAGATTAAAATATTTTAATATCAAAACTTTTTTAAAAGTAAAAAGGAAATGATTTTATATGCTCAAAAACTATTTTATTTAATCATATTTTATAAAAGCAGTTGCTTCATAAATATTTATTTAATAACTAGCTGGAAGGCTAAATGAATAATTATAAAAAAGCATGTCCAAAGTACAAAAACCAGAGCTTAAAAATAAATTCTGTTTTTCAAAATACTTCCAGTAATGGTCTTCATTTATTAGAGGCAAATTGGTAAATGTAATTATAGAAAAGCATGAACTATTTAGATGTTAATTTAAGCTAATAGACTAGAAACTATGATTCCTAGACTCTGAACAAATCCTACAGCGTATATTGAAACCTCTTAAGAACGACACAAGAAGCTCATAATTTAAGCAGAAACTGTGGCTTATTTTCCTATATCCTTAATATAATTTACTTTAATTCTCTATGCACAAACATAGACTCAACACAGACTTCAAAGTGTAAATTACTAATTGCTTTGCCAGTAAAGCTTTTAGTCATTGGCTCTACAGGACCCAAATAATATTTGCAATTGTTTACCCTTCTCAAATGGTTCCATACTGCTTTTTAGTCAATACAGAGCTTGGTTATGTAGGGTCTTGCTTCTTTCTGCTGTATTTTATAAAATGATAGTAGAGGTGTAAATCATTGTAACTTAGAGTAGATTTTCTGCTACAACATTTTATTCCCATTTTAAGATTAAGATTATCCTGTGTAGCAACATTTTTGACTACTGATTAAACCCCATACACACATAGGATTTCAAAACAACTGTCTAAGATTTCTATGGCCTGAATGATGGCTCACTTATTTTAGGTATATTAGATCCTATAAAATCAAGGGCAGCAAAAGGTTTGGGATACTCCTCTTAGAATTTAAACAGTGAGGCTAGTTCATTTGTGCATTTATTCATTCAATAGTTGTTGAGTGTCAGCTACACTTTAGGCATGGGGTTAGGTGCTAGCATGCAAAGAGGACTTTAGAAATTCTTGACATAGTGGGAGAGGCAGGATTGGAACCTACTTAATGGTTCCATGACAGAGGTATGAACATAGGAACCAACAGAGAAGGCTTCACAGGGGAGAAGGTATTCATAGATAAGGAGGGATTTTTCAAAAAGGAAAAGGGAAGGAGTATGTAGACAGAACAGCATGTGCAAAGGCATGACAGTGTGAAGGAGCCTGGAGTGTTTGGGGAATGGTGAGCAGTCCCTTTGTGCTGTTGCAGTTGGGCATGGGAAAAAAGTGCCAGAGCAGAAAAGGGAAAAGCAAACTGGGGTCAGGTATTGAAGGGAAGCACATGTCTTATGAAATTGACATTTAATCTCATAGATAAAGGGAGCCATTGAAAGGGTAATGATCATGAGAAAAACATTACATAATTTATGTTTTAGAAAGATATGTCTAGAAAACAGTTTAAAGGGTAAATGAGAGGGCACAGAGACTAAGGACAGGAATGCTGTTCCAATTTTCCAGGCTAGAGACGGTGTAGGCTTAAACTGTGGTAGTGAAAATGAGGACAGAGGTATATTGAAGATAGAATCGAAAAGATTTTATAATAAATTGAGTATAGAAGGTGGCTCTGGGGTTTCTGGTCTGGGTGTCTGGGTGGATAGGATGAGAAACTTAGGGGTGTTAACTGTTTAGGGGAAAGCATAAGTAATGTTTGTACCGTGTTATATTCGAGATATCTGGGGGACACTGGAAATGTCCAGTGAGTAGTTGGGAATATGGATCTGCATTTCAGGACAGCATAGAGGTCCCAAGGCTTGGATACATGGGGTGATTCTCAGGGTGAATGTGAAAAATTGAAAGGAGGCTGAGAATGGAACATAGTGACCTTCACATTTAGAAGGCAGCAAGGACTCGGCAAGTGATCGAAAAGGAATTGTCAGAGATAGGAGGTGAGCTGATGAGACTCCTGTAAGAAATCACAGCAAGACAGTGTTTGCAGCACTTTAAGAGAGGGTGTGGTCAGCAATGACAATAAAAAGTGAGAAGAGTCTAAGGTTATTCGGAGGTAAAAAGATCACTGCTTCACCTGAAATGGAAGAAAGTGGGGAGAGTGGAGGTAACTGGAGAGGGCGACAGTAGGGGTAACATTGCCTGGAGTTTTTGCCTGGTGGCCTATATTTTCTCTGTGAAATAGGAGTTAAGGTCATCTTCAGTAAGGGTAGAGGAGGTAGGTTAGTGCTTGAGAAGAGAAGCAAGTTTTAAGCAAAGATGTTTTAAGAGAAGGGAAAGGTAGGTAATCTGAGTGGACTAGATATCAACTCCGAATTTCTTACAATTCTCTTATGTGGAGTAGGGTCATCTGTGGGTCATCCAGTGGTAAAAGTCCTGCTAACGTTCAGATTGATGGCATATCCAGGGGAAACTCACCAACATCTCTCTGTTGTCTTTGTATTTTCTCTTTTACAGTCAGGACAAGACGGGTCATCCCAGCGGCCTACACCCACCCGCATTCCTATGTCAAAAGGTATGAAAGCAGGAAAGCCAGTAGTGGCAGCCTCAGGAGCAGGAAATCTGACCAAATTCGAGCCTCGAGCTGAGACTCAGTCTATGAAAATAGAGCTGAAGAAATCTGCAGCCAGCAGCACTACCTCTCTTGGAGGGGGGAAGGGCTGAGGGCAGTGGCTGAGGGGGTATGTTGTGCAGATGCTATTGCTGCTGTGAAAACGAACCTTCGTCTACTTGTGCCAACTCTTTACACGTACTAATTTAAGTTTTAAATATCTTGTTTATAAAATAACCAACTAATATCCATGTGTCTTTACTATTTTGTGCATTTATTTTGATGCTGGGGAACAGAACTAATCAGCAAAACTACTGTTTGCCACATGGTTTGTTGAGGACACTGGGCCTGAGGCAGGGCCTGGCCTCTAGTCCTAGTTTTGCCTCTAGCAAGTGTACCTATCAGTTAACCATCTAAGGAGGCACAGTTTCTTCATCAGTAAGATATGGGAGCTGGATCACATGCTGTCCAAGGCTGGCTCCCATATTTCCTAATTATAACCCAAATTTAATAGCTTGTTCCACAATACTTTATTTTTCAAAAATTCTATTATGAAATAAGATATAGTTTAACAATTCTCATTTGCGCCTATCAAATCCTGAATTTGCTTTATGTGCTGGAAAGAAAAATCACGTATCTATCACAGGGCCTGGACCTCTAAAATTTTGCAAAAACAAAAGCCTCTAAGATGATTTCAGATAATAATTTGAATGTGAAATAAAGTGGAAATGAAATATGGAATCCTGAAAACAGAGTTTTACTTATTTGTGTGTCTGTGTGAATTATAGAAGTTTTAGCTCCCTCCAAAAGATTCCCAAAATTTCTTTGGCAATAATTTTAGAACCATTAATGTCAGACTCATGCTCTATTCAAGTGTGCAATTGATTTAAATTGTGGAGCAGTTTGAATAGAGCTGCCAAATGGCCTTTTATAGCTCAACAGAGATTGTGATGGATAGAAAATAGCAGAAAGTAAAGTTTGATACATTAATGCCAAGAAAAAAACGACATCATGCATAGCTTAATTGAATTCAGATATTTTCCTCAGTTAAGTGTGAACTTTACTTGCAAATGTAGAACCAGTTCATGATTTGTGTGTGTGTGTGTGTGTGTGTGTGTGTGTGGTGTGGAGAAGTGAATTATTATTGCTATCACTTTTATTCACGTTTGAATAATTTTCTTTAATTTTTAAGTGTGTTTTAATAAGCATGAAACAGAGCATGAATGCAAAATGCCAGGTGTATTTGTGACATTAACCATGTTAAAGTGGACATTGTGCTTCACAGTCACAGAACCACAAATGAGCTCAAGGCTAGTAACCCACAGCTTAGCATCAAAAGGTCTCATGTAGGCTGCACCTTTACCAAAATTTTTGAGCCAATTGAGTAAACTTTACAAAAATACAATAATAACAAAGTTGCAATTTTTTATTTTTCCATTTTTGAACCATGAAGGCTCCCAAATTATAGGGACAGCACCTGCTCTTGATATTTGGGAAAAGGCAGATTTAAAAAAAAAAAGATGTTTGATTAGTTTCTAACCCATGAATTAATATTTCATAATAAAGAAGCTCTTCTCTGAGTTCTTTTCCACACCATATTTCTTATCACTTGCAGAATTTGGACTTGAATTGTATGTGGTGGTGGTAGATGTAGATATCTATAGTATTCACCTTCACTTTAATCAGATCTCTGTTGCCTACTGCTCATCAGTTCTCAGCATATATATGAAAAAATGTTGAGCAACCATGTTAAAGACTTGCCATAATAATGGGATTTCAAGGTTGAAGGAGAGAGAGAGAGAGACCGAGGAAAAAGACTATGAAATGTGATTTGTGGACAAGTTTAAACAAGAGACCTTGCCACTTAGAGTACTGACTTGTATTTTTTTAAAAGGAAATTTTTCCCCTTTCATAAAGTGGACGTCCAGCACTTTCAAAACAAGGTTTTTCACTGTTTTCACTAATGCCTACCTGGCCTTTGTGAAGTATTTAGTGTTATTGTACCATAACACACTGTATTTGAACAAACGAGGTGTGAGAAGAACCAAACACTGCATTCCGTTTGACTCTACCTGCCATTCTTCAGTAACTTTTGTCATAATCTCATTGCCACTTGCTCCTGTTTTTGCTTTTACCTGTTCATACCGTGCTTACGTTGTTTCTTCCTGGAAGTCCATACCATCTGCAGGGAGAGGGCTCTGAAGGCTTAACAGTGCATGTATAGGATATTTAGACATCTAGATCTTGGAATAGAGCCACCTACAAAGTACAACTGCTAAGAAAACTTGGCAGAACAATGCATATTCACTTTTCAGAAATGATAAGGAAAAACCACCATGGCAGTTTTTCTTTGTAATTTTAGAACCACCTCTACATTTATTGGGTAGCTTTGCTTTAAACCACATATTAGAAATAAAATCCACTGGGAATAGGAGGTGGAGCATTAAATGCACTCCAACTCCAGCTTCCATTTGTGAACATAATGTTTTTAAGATTCAATTTAATGTGCTTTTGTAGAAGTAAATGGGATTAAAAGTTTAAAATCTTTTCTCTGTCCTGAAATGTATTGCGCAGTAAATAAAAGGGGTCTCACCATGGCTGATGTGTACAGCTGCTGCTCAGGTCTCACCCCGAAAAACTCCAGGTGGGTGGGGGACTCAGGGGTGGGAGGTGTGTGCCATTGCCACAGACTTCAATGTGATGGTGCTTTCTAGGGACATGCAGGGCACAATTTACAAAGCTACAGAGGAGACCCTGGTCTTCCTGGTCTGAGAAAAATTTTAATATGTTGACTATTGCAGCACACTATGATGGTGGCCACCTCACATGCATGGTCCCAGAAATATTCCAATATGGGACACGGCTCTAGAAGTGTTTATCATTTTTTGAAAATGTGAGCTTTACATCTAGGTCATCTGCTTAAACAGGGTTATATTCAGTTTCTACTGGTGTTACTATTACATTTCCAGTGAGGAGTGGTTGATGGGTGGCAATTGGGCTCTCTCTAGAGATTTTAGTGTATTCATTGATTACCAGATCTCTTACTAGAATGTCTTCAAGAAAGAAGTGAAGAAATAGCTTTGATATGTAGTGTGGGAAGAGTATAATTTCAGGGATGTAGAAACAAGTCCAAGAATGTAAGATGTAAAAAGATTTTAATTTCTCATTCCCTCATAGATTCAGAATACTGAGGGAAGAGTGAAACTTTCCTGATTGGGAAAACCACAGGGATACAGATAAGAAGAGCACATTTATTTTGGAGCCTGGAAGGCAGAGAGAGGGTGAGGTAACCAGGAGATGGGCACAGAGACGACTTACCAGTAAACAGACATGTACGATTGCAAAATTTCCCCAACCCAGATAAAGTTTAGTGTTTCCCTTCTACCTCCTCCTCCAGGCTCTCATCATTGGTTATGTCTTTTTTCTCTTCTGTTTCAACTTCTCCTTTTCACTTGCTATTTCCACACAGGATATAAATATGCTCTGACCTCTTCCATTTTAGTAAAATTCTTCCTTCAACTGTGCAGTCCTCTGTAGCTATTGCCATTTCCTTCTGTGCCCAGGTAAGCTACTGACTCAACACATTTCCTGCTTCCACGTTCACACTTCTCATTTATTCTTTACTTTTTGTTTTTGTTAAAGAAATTCATATACATAGTTTAAATATCAGCCAGTGCTAAAAGACAAAGAAAACAGATGTTCCTTACCCCTTCCCTCAGTTTTCCCCTGGAGAAAACCACTTCCAACTCTTAGCTGTTTCTTCTGGCATTTATCTTCATATTTCTAAATAATGTGCTTGTAGTCTGACTTTTTATTTCTAGATTTCAGATATCTTTTGTCTTCCCACTATCATTTTGATTGCTGAAGATTAAGCCCTCTCATTTGTCCCTTCCCTTCCCTTCTTCCCATTCTCCTAATATGATTATATCACAAATTTTTTGAGAAATCAGCAGCCAGCATTTATACATTTATATATTTTTATGTTCACAGCATAAATTCAAATATTGTTCCCTGCTGAGCCAAGTAGTATACTATGATTATACTCTCTTCCTCTTACAACCTTTCCCCCTTCAAAAGAATAATTGCCTTAATTTTTCATCTGCTTGGTTTTCTATGTGTCTATATTTTTCCCAAATGCTCCACTACATCTGCCAAACATCTACAAATAATTTTTCCAAACACTTAAACACATCAGTTTCATATTTTTCCCTGGAGGTCTTCCTAGTTTAGCTCTCTGCTTCCTTAATGCAGTCTAGACTGGTTGTCCTCTAAGGTCTGCTGCACAATTGCTGTCCTTTTGCTTATGTGGAATCTTCTGTTTCTTTATCTTCTACTTCTTTCATCTATCTATCTATCTATCTATCTATGTTTTGAAATACATCTTCCAGTAGTTTCTAAAGGGAACCATCCTCCAGTAACATTCCTGGGGCAGGCTATCTGCATTCTGGGAATAGGTCAGGGGAGGTGAGATGAGAATCTCATAGTTCAGGGTTTAAACTTTTCACTCCCCTGTATTCAGTCTATGCTGCCAATTGTGCCTAGATCCAGAATTTCTTGGGTCAGTTTTTGTAGAAAATAAACCTCTGGTCTCTGTGAAGGGTGAAGGTAGAGTTAGGTTGTACTCTTCTCCCTCAGTGACCAAGACATCTAATCTCCTTTGGTTCTCCTTTCACCTCTCTGACTGCTCTGCCTCAGTCTCCCTTGTGGGCTCCTTATTTTATGCATACATGTTAGGGATTGATGTTCCCTACATCTCTTTGAAAAGCCATTTTTCCCACTCTGCATGCTTGCTGTGGTTATTTTATATACACCCATATCTGATGACTCCCAAACCTCTATCTCCAACTGTGTATCCAATTTTGTACTGTATTATCTCCCACTCAACTTGTCTAAAAACCACTCTCAACACCTCCCCATCCCTCCCTCTTCGCAATCTTCTCCTCTTATTATTCTCCATCTAAGCAAGGGTATCCTGATCCACCCAGTCACCCAAGCTAGGAACCTGGCAGCCATCTAGGCTTCTCCTTTTCCCTCAGCCCTCAAATAGACTCATTCAGAAAGTCCTGCTTATTCTTTTACTTACTTACTTATTTATTTATTTTGAGACTCTATCCCCTACAATCCTCTCTTGCAGGGGATAGAATGCAGTGGCATCATCATAGCTCACTGCTACCTCAAACTCCTGGGTTTAAGCAATCCTCCTGCTTCAGCCTCCCAAATAGCTGGGACTACAGGTGCGCACCACCACATGTGGCTGATTTTTTTCTATTTTTTGTAGAGACGGGGTCTCACTCTTGCTCAGCCTGGTCTGGAACTCCTGGCCTCAAGTGATCCTCCAGCCTCGGCCTCCCAGAGTGCTAGAATTACAGGTGTGAGCCACTGCGCCGGCCCTAGTCCTGCTTATTCTAACCTACTAACATCTCTAGCAGCCAAATCCACCTGTCCATTTCCTTCACTGCAGCCTAAATTGAGGTTTTAATTACTTCTCATCTGGGTTACTCTGATACACTCCTAACTAGTCTCATAATCTCCAGCCTCAAAACTCTCAAATCTATTTTTCATTTTATTTTCCTCAGTGCAAGTTGATTATATCACTCTTCTATTTGAACCACCCCCCCCAAATTTCCTCATTATCTACAGAATATAATGCCAATTCCTTGGTATGGTACTCGAAGCTCCAGGTGACTGGGTTGTCCACTTCCCACTCTTCTGAGCACCTTTCCCTTTCCCCTGGTGGGAGCCCTGCACTCCAGGCTTACGGAATTACTTGAATATCAGGCCATACCACGTTCCTTGACTTGCTTAATCCGTTCCTTCTCCGTAAATTGCACTTTCTCCTATTTTTCTTTCTGTCGGTTGCATCCTTCTCTGTTCAAAATCTCTTTTACAAACATTGCCTCCTCTAGAAAGATAAACTATTATTTCAGAATCTATCTTGGGGTTTAAGGCCTCTCCATTGCTGTGAAAATCTTGGCATTCACTGTAGAAAAACAAAACTAGCAGCTAAAGAATGGCGGGAAGTTGGGTAAGAAAGAAGGGCTCTTGATTCCTCCCCTTGCAACACAAACCTTGTGAAAATGACATGGAAGGAACAAACAAGTCATGTGTGAGAATACACAGGTAAAGAAATGATGGAATTAGAGGGAATCCAGGTACTGTCATTTTGGAGGGTGAAGGTTACTTCTATTTCCCTCCAAAGGCACAATAGCAGTAATGCATGCAAGAGCTAGGAATCCTGGACTGGGCAGTTCTCCCCTCTGAAGTGGCCACATGCATGAAGAAGGGAACCTGAGAGCTTTCTGTGAAGTACAAACATGATGTGCATTCATGAATTACAATGGCCTTTTCCTCACCCTCTCAGACTCCCACAGAGGAGTGTGAAGGGTACTTTAGGAAACAAAGTTTCCGGGATTTGTCATGTTCTTCAAGTTCATATAGCACCCTCAAAATAGGACAGAGAAGCTCTCATTTCAAATGACCAAACAGCACCAACAGGCAGGATTTAGATTTAGGGTAGATATCAGAGTGAACATCCAGAGAAGGAGGGTTGCTGAACAATGGACTGCATACCTGAAAGGACTGAAAACCAGGAGACTGGAGTAATACTCTCTTCTGCCACAAAAAGGCTGTGCACCCTTTGGCAAATCACTTTATCTTGGATTATGGTTTAGCATTGCGCTGTAATCTTTTAGGATTCTGGCATTCACTCTTACAGTCATAGTGTGCTTCACTACTGTTTAGCAAGCAACTTACATGATCCTGCTACAACACTTTTCCTAAGAACTAATGATTAACTGCTTAACTGGTAAAAGTAATTTTGGCCTCTCTACTTGTGCTAATGTTAGGTATGTGCAAAATCACAGAGCTGGTTAGAGCTGAACCAGACCTTAGAGATCAAGAGGATAATTATCTCTATTATTAAAGAAGAAAAACAACAACAATAAAAAACCCAAAGATAAGAATTAAAAACAACAATAACAACAAAACACCTGAGGCTTAGAGATGTCCAACCATCACTTAATGATTAAGCCAGGATCAAAAATCATTTATTCAGTTTCTCCCAGTACATTATTCATTATTTCATATGATGAAACTACTTCAAGTGAGCAATGTATATATTCAAACATAGACTAAAGCGTTCACACTCATTAGACCAAAATAATAATTCCAAATGATTTTGAGCTACTGAGATATCTACATAGAAACTGTATGTGAAAAAGTTCTTATAACAATTTTTGGTGAATAGTTGTCCTCACCTAAAAAGTGCGATGACTTCAGTTTTCACACATAATGTTATTTTCCATGCTATTCTGTGACCAGCCATAGACTTAGAACAATCTAGGCATTTAGTATATGTGTCCAAAAAAGTACAACCTGAGCACTCTTGGCTCAAATACCTATTTTTCCATCATTTAGCTTTTAAATGATGGAAAAATAGGGAACTAGTTCAAATTTGCTTATATCTACAAAACAGCAATCTATGCCAGAGAGCTAAAGATTAGCTTGCCCAAAAAAGAAGTTATCAGTTATAACTGTGATTATTGGTAATTCCTGTAACCTGGGGAGGAAAGAGGATGATTTGGGCTGATGGTGGAGTGGAAAATGTTTTGGAAGGAAGCAAATAAACTATTAGATGGTTGAGAAACCCCAAGAGAGTTTATATCATCTGGTTCAAAAGTTTCCTAGAGAAAATGACAGAACTGATTAGCGGAAGTATTTTTAATTAGCTGAGCTGAATCCAAAAGAAAGACTACAAGTCCAAGTCAACAGAGGAAGTTTATTGAACTTCCTATTTAAAACAGATGTTTTAACAGAACTCTGATTAATTTCTGAATGTGATAATAACAGGACTGAACCCTGAAGCAGTTTATGAAAATGAGAAACTTAAAAGTAAATAATAACTAGGCACTTCTATTTCTAGAAGGTGTATAGAATGTAGGACTTTTTTGAAGTGGATGGATTGTCCTGAGGGTTCAAAGCTGAGGTTTGGTAGTTGGAGAGGAATAAAAGCACAGCCTTAAGCCAGTACCTCTAGGCAGAGCCTCTGGTGGGTAGGAATCCATAGAACATGGGAAGCAGGCTATATATACACCAGCCAAACTGATGCAAAATCCAAGAGGATATGTTTTTTTCTGTAACTTGGTGTACAGTTTTCTGCAGATGAAGCAGTCTTTCTTTGCTGATGCAAAGTCCTGCTACATGTTGAACTTCTGCTATGTTTTGTCTTTCGTGTGTGAACTTAGAAGCTAGCTATTCAAGTGATATGGTGTCATTTACTAGAGCAGATTTTTAAAATTCAAAGCTCATGTGTTCCCTTGCAGAGAGTTTGGCAGAGTATAAACATATGCACTGCTTGGGAGGGAGGTATTGACTTTTCAGGGAGTACATCTTTCCCACTCTACAGCCAAGGAGCTCTCCTGGGACAAAAGAGAATTCCAATTTGTTGTGAGGTTACCCCGCTCTGCACTGAAGAGACATTCTCCTCCAAATTTCTCCCCAAATCCCATCTCATGCACACAGCTTTGGTTATGAAGTTATCTGACTCGCCAGTAGTTTTGGGACACTAGCCAAGGAGGATGAGTACTTAGTAAGGTCAGAAATCAAGTGTAATTAGCCATTGATAATATGTTGAACTTCCTTACCATAGAAGTTATTTAATAGCTAGTGTAATAAAAGAATCAATATGCCACATCATTTCACAATAATGTTATAATAACAAATAATGTACTTAATGTGTTACCTGAAGTTTCTTAAGGAAGAAACCATCAGGATAACACTGGAGAGAAACATATGGGGGAAAATGTTTGTAAGTGCATTTTGGTAAATTGTTAATGTCAAAAATATATAAAAACCCAACATCTCCCATATGTACATGTTCATTAAGATTTAGAGTTTTTTTTCCTTCCAGTTAGAAAAAAAGGAAATTGTTAATAAATGTCTGCATATCAGAGGGCTCCAAATTTAAGTGCTTGGCTATTTTGAGTTTGCTGAAAGAGGTAGTAATTAACTATGGTCTTTGGTTCCAATCTGCCTATTAAATGTTCTACAAATCACTAATGTCAGAAAAATGGTATTGGTAAAAAGAAAAATTATGACAGAATTATACCTGATTTTACTGAGGTCATATTAAAGGCCCTAAATGACCTATATTTGGGTCTTGTTCTGGGATGAAATGAAGACAGAGTAAAAAATGGAATAAAATTTGCTCACTGACTCTGTAACTTCAATAAAATTTATAATATTATTTTATTGTACTAAATATAAAAAGATAGGAAGAGACTTGGGAATTCTGCCCCTGCACCTTTTTTTAAAATACAAATAATGGCATCAATTTCCAAAGCATTAATAATTTTTGCTGGCAACTGTGGATTCCATATGCATCAGATAGTTTTGCTATATAATAAGTTATTTCAAAATTTAATGGCTTAAAGCAGCATTTAAAAATTTCTCACAATTTTGTGTATCAGCTGGGTGATTCTTATATGAGTAAATTCAGCTGAGATTTGGGGAAAACATAGCTAATAAGCAACAATACATTTAATAAATCTGTTGAATAAGTTTCAATTAATAGAGTCATTATCATATAGATCTTGTCTCACTGTCTCTAGAAATGAGATGAAATATATCTCCATGTATATAAAACAAAATAATTTGGGCTTAATAGTATTCTTTTAAATAAAGTTTATGTACATAAATATTAAATACCACCTTTTATTATTAAAGTAGAATTTATATAAAATAAACTCTCATTTGGCATTATCAAGTATTTCTCGGACATTCTATTTAAAAACATAATCTGATTAATAGCGTTAGCATACATACCATGCATGGATTACCAGTTTGCTAATTTAAATATAATATTTAAATGTAGTGGTCCAATTAAGACATTGTTTCTTCTATGTATGGACCGTTTTGCCATATGTATTTTCATCAAATACTAATTCTAAAAAGCTATTATTATTATGGAGATTTCAAAATGCTAGGATAAAGCAAGGCAACTGTAGGAATTAAGAGGTTTGCACACTCTAGGAGAAAGAAGAAGGTATTGTAGTACTACAAAATATTAATCCTGTATGGGACTTTAGAGATGTTCTCTAATACCCTATTTTGTATCTAGAAACAAAGGCACAAGGTTTCCGAATTACATCCACAATAAGAACAATTCTGATTTCACTCTTTTTCTATTCTTTCTTAAGGAAAGGAAGTTAAAGATACTTTAATTTTATCAGGGGGATTTGAGACCTAGGGCTTTTTACTCTTTGAAACCTACTACAGAAATTTTTAAAAAGTAATGAGAAATATAATTTTAATATTGGATGCTAATTATTAGCTACATGATATTTAATTAGTGTTTTTAATTTTTTGCCTAAAGATTTTTATATATTTTTAGACATTAAAGAAGTTGAAGCTAGGACTATTTTTCAATGAAAAAAATAAGATAATGAGTTTTAAGGCTTTCTGGTATAGTGAATTATCGTATGTATGTTTTAAAAGCTTTAAAAAACCTTCATAGCTAAATATTCTTAAGTATATAAGACATTTATATATTTCATTTTACTTTCTTATTTGTTTTATCTCAAATTCAAGCCAAAAGGCTGAGGGAAAAAATGGAAATATCTCCACCTACTGGTAATCCTGAGGTAAAGTTAATGATACCATAATAAAGAAAACTCCGTTTTCTTTCTCTCTCTCTTTCTTTCTTGATTATTTTTCCCTTTATTTATTTATACTTTTTTGTAAATTTATGTTTTATTAAATATTCATGGGGTACATGTGCAATTTTGCTACATTGATGTATTGCATTGTGGTGAAGTCAGAGTCTTCAGTGCATCCATCACTGGAGCAATACATATTGTACCCAACAAGCAACCTCCCATCATCCACTACCTCTCTCTCCCCACACCAACATTTTCTTTTTGACAAAGGATCATCCACTGTGCATAATTACCGTGAACCTATAGGTCTACAATAAAAGATGGAATAATGTGATTTAATTAATTGATGTTTACTTATCACATTAACTGCCATGTGAGTTGTATTTAACTCATGCTAATTTTGAGCCCGAGGCCTCGTGAAGCATATGTAACTCATATATCTTTACCTTGGGAGCCACATGAACTATTTTTCAAGTTGCATATAACTCATGCACAGAACGTGATAAAAAATAACAAATTTTTCGTTAAATCAGAAAGGATCATTTTGTTTTTGAAGTCTTTATTCTATTTTCTTAATAAAACACCGTGGCCCCAAGGAAAAATTTTTTTTTCTAGTGTGGTAGTCAATGTGTTATATATTAACTACCTAAGTAAAAATAAAACTTAAATAGTAGGAATTTGAAATTAAATTGAAAATAATAGGTGAAAATTTTCTCATGCTATCAATAGTCCCTGATATAACACTTTGTACTCAAAACATATGCCATATGTTGACAAAGAGGTAATAAATTTTTCAGGTGGAGAAACTGTTTGAGGCTAAGTTACTTTCTTTCCTCTGCTCTGTATAATCTCAGGGATGGCAGGACTCTGTCGCACTATGATCACCAATGTAGTTCCATGCCTAGCACAGTATACAGTCAAAATAAATAGTTCTTGAATGATGGAATAAAAAAAGTGATGATGATACATGTTCATGAAGGCATAAATGTTAATGTAAAAGAAAAACCAATAAAATAAATATAATTATTACATATCCATAATGTGGCTGGACTATTCTAATTACTATCTCAATCTATTTTAAATTTACTTCTATAAGAATGAATTTAGATTTAAAAGCATATAGAGTTATGCAAAAAGAAGCAGAGACAAAAGTGAGTCATCTGTGTTTATTGACTTCTTAGGAATAAACAACGAATATCTCCTTATTAAAATTCCAATCCATACACATTAGAAAAGAAATTAAAGGAGTGTGAATATTGTTCAGATCAGAATGAGTTAGGCTGGGAGAATAGAGTTACTTCTAGGAAATAGTCTAGTTTCCCATTACAGGGCTTGTATATACTAATGACTATTTTTGTGTTCAGTTCTTTCCTTGGTTAAAATCGATCTAATATTGTTAGAATATTAGACATGGTTTCTAAAGAGTTTTAAGAATTTTGGAGGTAAAGCATATACACCAATATAAAGAGGTTACCCAAGAACAGTAAAGTACTGCAGGAGACCCTATCAGGTTCTTGTAGCTGTTTTTGTTTGTTTGTTTTGTTGTTTAACATCTATGGTCTTTTAGTGAAATGATGTGGTATCGATTCTGAAATAAACTACCGATTTAAATTTCAGTTTAATTGAAAATGCCGTATCTTTCTTCTCTTTATAGAAAGCATCATTATTCACCAGTTACGCATGAACTCCAGATGAAATGGTAAACCAAGCACATGCTGGGTGTGTGTACTTCCTTTGAATCCCTGTTGAATGGATAGTGTTTCTACAACCCTCAGTCATCACTAAAGTCCTCCATGCTACTGATCAAGACTGGAAATATTTTACTACTTCCAGTGATTTTTTTTTTTGAGAATATAATGTAAAAGGTGAAAATGGCCTTGCTGATTATATGAAAATATGTAGCAAGAGCATTTCAATCTTTGTGCCAAAAGAAATTTCTCTTCCTTTTGCAAAGCCTTCAGGTCCATGGGCACATGCTATGTAATTTATTTTTATAATACATTTTGTAATGTGATTTTTTTCCCTGAAGTGTTTCCTTTTTCATAGTCTACGGCACATATATCTGTAGAATACACTGTCAGTTCTTCAAAGTATTGGTATTGTTGTGTTCAAAATGGTAACCTATAATTATTTTCTTTGTATCAATTTGTTATTCCCAAAGAAAAGAAAGTACAACACTACATTTCCAGATGTAAATTCAAGAGGTAAAAACTTAGGCTTTATTACTGCTTGTACAATACTATGGTTCTGACCATGGTTCAATACTTACAAATAATGCTCTGCCTTAAGAGCTTAATGCTAAATACTTCAAACCAATTTCTAAAGTTTCTCTTTCTGGTGTTCTGGGCCAAAAACCCTGGATGAATTGATTTACATATGGAACAAATTCATAAAAGGAGATGTACCAGTTTAACCAGTAAGGGTAATAGGAACAGCTTCGACTGACAGTTCAATTATATTTCTGTTTGCATTATTTATATGTATAAGACTTATAAGAACTGTGATATCAAGATATTTCTCACAGTTTAACCCAATGAAAGCTTGAAAATAACTGACCTAGATATGTCAGCATCTTTTAAGAAAAAATTATAAGAGAAATCTTAAAATAGGTAACTTTTTTCCCTTGATTTTGACAGATTTTCATCGCCACATGTAGGTTGGAGAATATATTCTTTGAAGATAAAAAGCATAACATGCATTACTCAAATCTCAACATCACAGCTGCTGTTAAATTTAGGTTTACGTGACAATGTGCATCCAAAGTCTACTTGAAACCCTAGTAATGTAGTTTTTTTAAAGACTTTGTAAATGTGGATATGTTATCAATAAGGTCTTTAAAGATAATTTTAAAGATAAACTAAAAGCTGACACAACAGTTTCTGAATATGGAAATCATTTATCATGTAACTTTACTGAGATTAAAGAGAGAAAGCTTCTGAGTGTCACAAGAGTAGCTGAAAGCCACATGAGGAATATTGTTGGCCCATTTCTCTAGTTCACAGGTTGTGCCCAGGTTTATAAGTACACAGAGGGGAGTCCACCCTGAGTCTGCAGAAAAAAAAATTATTGCTGGATTTCCTCCCCTCTGTAACCTTGGGAAGTTTTAAGATATGTCTTGTGGAATTGGTAAGTCATATTCACCATGTATTATCAATTAAACTATACTTTATCTTAAAATTATTTTTGATTTTTTAAAGTAAAAGAAATGCTACAGTAGGCTTGTCCTAGCTTAAACGATTGTGAAAGCATCACATAACCTTCTGGAGTTTTGATTTCTGACAAGAAAACTAGAGTGTGTATGTGTGAAGATTTTTAAAATTTTTGTTACTGGGTTTTGTTCTCTGAAAATGTTGAACTATAATGACATTTTCAATTAGAAAAGAGCTTTATTTAGCATTGTTATATTTTTTGACTCACAGTTAAGTTCCTTATTTGCTAATGTTTATACCTCTGATGGCAAAAATGTTCTGATATATCATAGATTAGTTTTATTACACTAATAGTGACACTTCTTGACTACAAATTAAAATATTACAAGTAATTTATGTGTATTTGGATCTGAACGGTTTTTTTTCCTCTAAATTTATAATGAAATTTGGTTCTTGCAAGAACAGTGAGGATGATGATGCAATCAGAGTCATATAGATAGATGTTGAGATTTTCTCTGTCCATGTTATGATTAAGTCCTCTGTTTAAACCCAAATACAAACTGAGTGACAGATGAGTAAAAGTAATCAGATTAATTTTGAAATAAGAGAATATGCAAAATGAACAGAAAATAGAAAACACTGACTGGTCATATCCTTATATAGTGAATAAGCAAACAAGATCATAAATAGTCATATCCCTATCCAATTGAAAAAACTGCCCTCACATGCAATCCTGGTACTATCCTAGACTCACATAATTTCTATATCTTTTATTGTAAATAAATCCCCAATCATCAATCTGAACGAGAATCATCTCTGAGTGGAATAATTGTAAATGTTTTCTGAAATATAATTATAATCAGTGTTTCTAGTTCAAGGCACAATTGAACTAATCCATTATTTTACCCTTTTCTTTTTGATGAGTGTTTTCTGAAGGTATCTTCTGCAGAGATTTTTTTTTCAAGTATTTCATAAAATATTCAGGTTTGATAAATATAGTGAATAGATTAATTATACCAGGTGTCAGATGCCTGGAATATTCACGAAATGTGAAGAATTCATTATATCTAAGGACAACCATAAAAAAAATTCATGGTGCGGAATTTCTAGTTTAAACATTAATAAAGACACCAACACTACTGAAATAATTAACAGCTTGTGAAAATCAGTTCTAGAACAAGACTAAATGGTGTATCAGGCAATGTAATGTTTTTGCCTTTTCTCCTAATGCTATGTTTGAATTTTCCTGGAAATGAATTTTAAAAACAGCAAAAGTAGGGTGTGTTAATGAATCTGATAAATAACAAATCTAAAAGTAGCAAAAGTGCAAAATGGAAGTTTAAAAAAACATAATTGGCACCTCAGGCATATATGTCCCCTTGGGTACCCCCAGTGCTATGCCTCTGTTAAAATGCTAATTAGAAGGCAAAGGGGGAAAAGAATAAAAATTGTTGTAATACATTTATAAAAACTGAGAGAATTTGGTGGAATTAACTTTGGCCTAGTGACCATTAATTTTTTTTTCTTAAATTTTCAGCATTTACTCCATAACTATGTGATGACAACTGTTTGTTACCTAGGAGAAATGCTGTAGATTCATAAATTTGAACAGAAATGTTTATAGATGCCATGACATGGTACATTTATTTTCTGGCACTGTTTTTTGTTTATGTTATTTGGGGGAATTTTGCCTTACCATCACAGATTTTGTTATTTTCATAGTGCAGAATTGTATTTATTTAATCTAGATTTTGTTTTAAAAATATCATGTGTTAGCTTCTCTAATATAAGAGGCTTACAATGTGCTCAGATATTCTTAGAATTCTTGCAGGTTTAATGGCTTTTCAAAAGCAAAAGAGTACATTGAAAAAATTTAGAAATAGCTATTTTCACACCATTCTTAATTTGTCTCCTTTAAGTTTTATTAAGTACCTAAGAAGTTTATTATTTTTCACTAAAGCCAAGTGAATTTATGGATATGTACTTGTCTTTTATATGAATGTAATATCCTATTTTCAGTTCTTCACAGGTTATTGAAATTATTTAACCAATTAAGACATCCTCTATGTTACTTCCAAAGTCAACTATGCTTATCAAAATCTCACTAGAGTGCGAGAAAAATAACAATTGTAACACTAAAGCATTGTGCAATATTCTTTTTTGAGTTGGAACATAATATTCATTAAATTAAAATCATTTGAAATGAGTACACAACCATCTTTTTATTTAAAATCATTTGCTTTTGAAAGTTTTCACTTTTGCATTTCATATTTTCTTAAAAATATGGTGTCTTTCACCATGGATAAGCAGATATGGAATAGCAGGGCTGCCAAACCTAGGGATGCTTTTCCTCTCAGTCACACCATAGTTTGATACTTTAGCGAGAGGAAAATTGTTAAGACTCCAAGAAATGGAAACTGGTGAAAGGGTTTTCCTCATCCCTTTATCCTCACCAAATGCATCATCAATCAACATTCCGATTATTACTCCACTGCTGCTGCTGTCCATCTAAAGGCAGATCACTCAGAGCAAACGCTCTTGAGGCTTTGCTAGCAGTCCACAGCCCAGCCTCTAGAGACAGGTGGGTAATGATTTCTACAAAGTGGGCTGGGGGTGAGGGTGGGGTTGTGCTCTGACCCCTTTTATTTATCAGCCCTGTGCCAGAAGTGGTGACCTACAGACCCTTAATTGGGATAAAGGAATGGGTTTCTCTTGTTTATTATTTAAAGATATACCTATCAAAAAAGCAGGCAAGGATGATATCTAAACCGAGATGCTTTTTGTAGGTAAGTTTCAGATGTTAAGAGATTCTTGCCCACAAGGCAGCTTTTGGCCTCTCCTCTTAGAGGAGTGGAGACCCTCACGCACATGGTTTAAGAGAACTAGCCAAAGTCATTGTGTGTTAATTGCATGATTTCCCAAGAGATGGAGTCTCAGGCTTTTAAATGGATTTCCCCTTGAGCCCTGGGCTAGAGTAATCTTTAATGAGCAAGAGGCTTTTCCCTTGGGTAGGGAAACCACAGCAACTTGCCTAGGCCCCATGCTTGTTGGCAACAGGGCACATTGCACCGTACTTTCTTTTTTAACGTCATTAAAATCTACTTTTGAAATTTGTATTTACAAAGAACCTGCGAAAGATGCCAAACAGTGAGGCCTTCTTTTGAGTGGATTACTTGGGGCAATCCTCACTGACTTGGCTGCTCCAGGCACAGCAACCTGATCCACAAACAACGTGCTGGAATCCACCTACCTGGACTCGACAGATAATTCTTCTTCTTCTTTTTTTTTTTTTTTAAGACAACCAATCATCCCTTAGTTTCCCCTGCCATTCTCCCCAGTATTTCTTTCAGAGATAAGCATTTCTGAGGTAAAAAACTTTTTTCTTTCTTCCAGGGGTTCATTTGTCCCATTCTACCTCATATTGATTTGACAGCGGTGTACAAAGCTGTCTCCCCAGTTTGTAAGCTTCCTAAAAGCAGTACTTGCATATTCCTTACAGTGAATACAAGACGCTGGATAGATGTTTGTTAAGGCAATTAATTCCTGCTATGAAGTGGCCTTTTCACATCATTCCTTCAACTGCCCTCTTTCCCCCCAATATTTGAAGACCTTTTTCAGGACCACAACCACATTCTCTTTTTTGGCCTTTCTGGCTCTCCATGCAGTTCTTTCTCCTCGTTGATAGCAAGGCACATATGATTCCTCGAATTGGCAGGGTGTTTTGTAGGCACCTAATTATCGACTCCTAATTCCAAAGGGTTGTTCCTGTGGGAGCAGTACCTCAAGTTAAGGTATTCTGTGCCAGATCATCTTTGCCATCTTGTTCTGGTTGCTGATGAACCTCTGTGTCCACTGAAGGTTTCAGATGCAGATGATCTGAATTAAACAAAAAAAGACCCTCAGTTGTCACTGATTCTAAAGGAAGATATGCTCTCTGCAAAGACAAGAGCTTCATCAGGCCACAAGATGGTTTATACTATTTTAATGACAGAGGTGTGCCCATTTCCACTTCACAGACGCTGAGCATTGGTTCCCACATGGGGCATTGGTGCAAGCAGGCAGTGAGACACACGGACTATATAAACTATCAAACCGAATATGTCCTAGAAATGGAGGGCACCAGAGATGTCTGTTTCCATGGCAACCACAACCTGCTAGGATCTTGCTTGAGAAAAAGAACATAAACACCCAGGGTACAGTCTCGCATAGCATTTATAGTATGTATAGCATAAAACTCAACTTTCTCTATTCTCCTAGGTGGAGAACCACAGTATCACTCCAATCATAATTCCTATTTCCTCACAGTTTAGTTTTTGACATCATAAAGGGAATGAGGTGTGGTACCTTCTTGGAGCTCCTGTAACACCTTGTACACACATCTTACAGAGCATTGACCTCATTGTATTTCAATTGTTTGTCGGCAAATTGTCTCTTCCACTAAAATGTGAATTCATTGAGAGTAGCTCAGGTCAGTTTGACAGGATTTATCAAATACCTTTTGTGTCCTAGGCACTTTGCCAGGTGTTGGAGATTCAGAAATGAATAAAAATAATCTCTGACCTTGAAGAACTTATAGTCAGGAAAACACACATAAATACATATTTTTCAATAATATATGGTAAGTGCAAGGATAGAGATATGTATAAGTTGCCTTGAGTACAGAGAGCGGCTCTTACTTCCATCTAAGACGTCAAAGAAATATTCCTTAAATTGGCTACTGACCTGAATCTTGAAGGTTGTGTGGGAATTAGCTAGCAAGGCAGTTTCAGTGTAGGTAGGGTCAGAAGTAAGGGAGCAGTGGTTTGCTGAGTGACTGGGTGAAGGAAGCAAACATAGTGAGTGCATATTACTCCTCCCAGAAGACTAAATGACAATAAAAATGATGTTGTGAGACAGTTTGTTGAACCCCTACCTTGCGCCTCATAGTGTGTTGGTCAGAGGGAAGTCCTTGGTGTTGGCCTTTGTTGTCATAAATATTTAGTGCCACTGACTAAAAAATGTGTTTCACTTCTGAGGCTCAACAAAAAGTCGACTTTCACATTTAAGCCCATTTTGTGGAGGTCATCCTTCAAGAATAAGTTGGAGTTATTTTAAAGAAATGAGTAACTTTATAGGTAGTAGGGACTCAAGTGTTTCAAAAAACAAATAATGATGAAATGCCCTCCACCTCCCCAGACTTCCAATAATTTAAAACTTAGAAAAATAGAAAAGTGTAAGTTTAAAATAAGTTTAAAAATAGTCCAAACATATGGTTTATAAAGGATTAGCATTTTTAAAAGATGTACTTTGCTCTACCTCATGATGATTCTCACTGGTAAACAAAACCCCTTCCCACCCTATGCCCCTTTTTTAAATAATTAATTTCACTGTCATACATGTAACAGATGTCAGTTGGCTGTCAACCTAGAGATAGCAACATTATATTTGAAGAAAAGACCTTATCTATAATTGATGGCACCTAATGAAAAAATGGGTGCCATGGAGATGTAATCAACTGAGAGATGCTACGCGGTGGTAGGCCATGAAGTCCGAAGTCTCATTAGAATTATATTCTTTCATTTACAGAAAGTGTAGAATTATGAGAAATGAAACCTTATTTCTTTCCCTTCCAAAACAAAATTCTTAGGCTGTCTACTAAGGAATTTTGGTGTCATTGCTCTTTCCTCTGCTGACACTAACCATTAAAATATCTTGTTTGACTTGTATTTCTGATTACTCACTGGTTATTCAAGAACTTGCAAAATCTTTCATCACAACACCAGTGACTTTAGGCTAATCAGAGAATCTTTCAATGTGAGAACAAAAGGATTTTCTTAAATATTTAACTTAAAGAATTTGATAAATATACTACATAAAAATCAGAAAAAGATCAATTTTAAAAAGTAACTTTCCAAAATCAGTTCGAATCAATCTCTGATGCAGCAAATACAGGAAATTAAACTTATTATACAAATCCTACATCACTCTTTCTCCTGAAAGTAAGCTGCTATGGTTAACTGAATAGGAAAAAAAAAAATCTTTTTAAACAAGCAAAAATACAACCCAGTCACTTGAAACAATTTGAACCGTTTCCAGTCACTAAGAACTTTCTCTGAAACTCATGTTGGTAGAAACTATGACAAATTTCTCAGCCCTCTTCAGCTTTCTTAAACATCCTTAAGTTACAGATGTGAGTTAAGTGGTTTGAATATGGTTAGAAGCTAGAGAGCTAAAGCAGCACCCAACATCAAAAGAGCCCAACAAACAAATCCATGCGGCAAATCTACTTTGGCCAAACAGTAAAAAGACCAGTTTCAGTTTCCTCTTCCTCATTTCTTAAGTTACCCAATAGTTACTCTTCTATATTTTTTTCTTTTATGTTTCTGATTACCCAGTTCAGTGGCATAACACAGCAATTGAACTAAACAATGAAAATTGCATAAAACTTCCCCTCTAAACCCTAAACATATACACTTTTCAGATTGTTGGGTTTGCGTGTGTTCTATCTTTTGGGATTCCCTTTTATATTTGGGCTCATGCATTCACTGCATATTTATTATGTTGATCTGATAGCATTAATAAATGTTATTTAGCCGCATAAATTCCACTTTTGCCAGGAATCACTAAGTGAACAATCACTTGAAAATACAAATGTTGTCTAAATGTATCATCAACATACACCCACACACTAGTTACTCTTAGCAACCACAGTTTGAAAATGCATATTACTGGTAACCCATGGTGAGGATAACCATTCTCCTTTGTTGCCCTAGAAATGATGAACAACACTTTTTAAAATTCCTACTTCAGCAGATTAAATGAATAACTACCTAGTAAGGACTATCATAAAACAGTGTGTGACCAAGGAAATCATAAAATTCTGAGTTCCTTGAGATAATGATGTAGAGATGAAACAAATGTGTTAGCTGGGTAAAGAAGCATATTGTGGTGGCAGAGTACAGTAGTGGAAAAAGAATGGAGGGATATCAAGAGATCTGGATAAACAACTTCATCCATTTGGACCTCATCTGAAAATGTAAGTTTTAGACAAGAATCTAAGGAAGCTTTCAGTTCTGTAAGTCTGTTTCAGTCAAAATGGCATTTCTAATAAAAGAGACAAGGAGTTAACTCATCTTTCCTATGAACAAACACAACTAAAGAAAAATGAAACAGATAAATACATCATGAACATTCCAATCCTTAGAACAACAAAAAAAACCTGAAGGCAAAATAATTGACCATTTCTATTGACCATTGTTGGAATAGCAAATCAATTAAAGAACTATTAAAGGTAGTGGAGGTGATGATATAGGCAGAAATGGGGAGAACAACTTGCCTTACATGTAGTTGATGAAAAAAACAAATTCTGCCAAAATATTTAAAGAGGTTTATTTGGAGCCAAATACGTGCATAGACCGTTAATGGACTATGGCCTGGGGAGCATAGTCTCAAGAGGTCCTGAGAAATACACCTGAGCTACAGTTTGATTTTATACATTCATGGAGACAGCAATTATGGGTAAAATCATAAATCAATACATGAAAGGTATACATTGGTTCAGGCCGAAAAGGTGGGACATCTCCAAGTGGGGGCTTACAAGTCATAGGTGGGTTTAGGGATTCTTTAGTTGGCAATTTGTTGAAAGAGTTAAGCTTTGTCTGAAGACCTGGAGTCAGTAGAAAGGAATGCTTGAGTTAAGATAGGGGGTCTGCTAGAATGCTTGAATTAAGATAAGCGGGTCTGTTATCTCATGTGATGCTATTCCAGAGTCAGGTTGGAAAGTAAGCTATGTTATACTGAGTTAATAAAAAACCCATTTAATGAGATTTTATGGTTCATAGGGTGTGACTCACCAGGCCTCTTAGAAAAGAATTTGGGCAAGAGAAAAAGGTCAACGTTCACTCCTCAGTTCTTTTGCATAATGCCCCATATTGTGATTTACCTTTTTATTAACAGAACTTAGTAAAATAAAAGGACTCCATGCCTTCTCCATTAACTGGGATAGATAGTTTCCATTCGAATTGGGGGTTGAAGGTGAATGTAACAGACCAAAACAAAGACTTAAGCATGTTAGTAGTGCTAAGAATTTGAAAGATAATGTTACGTAAGAGCAAATCCAAGCAAGTCCGTTATTAGAAAGCACCAAGTACTCCTCTAAACTCTGCCAAATCAGTATTTGTTTGGCTCACATTCTTGAGACTTGTGGTCATTTTGAAAAAAACATTTAATTATAAATTATGAGGACCAAGCAGACAAAGCCTTAAAAAAATAAAGTTTGGGTATTTGTTTTCAGATGATATGATTTACTCTTTGGTCTGGATTTCAAAGATGCCAGTGTCAAAAGAAAAGAAGACAAACTCTGTAAAATAACTTAAGGATGTTTATTCTGAGCCAAATTTGAGGACCATGACCTGGAGCCACGCCCAAGAAGCCTTGAGCAAGTAGACTTATTGTGGCTGGGTTACAGTTTGGTTTTATACATTTCAGGGAGACAGGAATTACAGGTAAAGTCATAAATCAATACATGGAAGGCATACATTGGTTTGGCCCGAAAAGGCAGGACATCTCAAAGCCTACAAGTCATAGGTAGGTTTAGGGATTAAGGCAGGACAAATTGAAGCATGGGGGGTGAGGCGTGGGAGGTGGTGCTTACAAGTCATAGGTGAATTTAGGGATTCTTTAGTTGACAATTGGCTGAAAGAGTTAGGCTTTGACCAAAGGGCCAGGAATCAGCGGAAAGGAATGCTTAAGATAAGGGTCTTCTATCTTTTATGGGATGCTATACCAGAAACAGGTTGGGAAGTAAACCATATCATAAAAACCTGTTTACTGAGATTTTATTGTTTGTACGCGTGACTCACCAGGACCCTTAGAAAGGAATTTTTTTGGGCAAAGAAAAACATCAGAGTTCAGTCCTCACCAGTATAATGTGGATTGTATATAATCATTTAAATTTTACAAATGATACATGCTTACTGTAGAAAATACAGGAAAGTGCAAAGAAACAAAAAAATCAGTCAACGGAAGTTACATTATTTACTTTTTATTTGGGCTCTCTATTATACTTCTACAGTCTCTATACTACTTTGGTATCCTGATTTAGTGACTTTTTATATCATATTTGCTTGGGTCAATAAATACTTAGCAGTTTTAAACTGTTTATGCAGGATCTCATTTTATAGCGATGCTATAATATGTTCAGGTTTTTAATTATTAACAGTAAAAGAAAAAGTACAGCTTATCACACAAGACTTCCTAAATCAATGTGCAAAAGTAAAACGCGGACACAGAAAAGGGTAAAAGTGATGTGAGGACCGTTAATGGACGAAAAATAAGTTATAACAGCTCAATTAGAGACAAGATAATAGGGTTAACAAACTCATATTGATTCTTGACATTAGGACAAAAGGGTCATACATAATGCATCTTAAAGTTTATATTTGCACCCTGGGTAGTGATTTATTTATTTTAATTAGAGAAATTCGCGGTTTTATAACCCAAGCAAATACTGCCAATCCCACCAAGCTCAAGTACCCTGACGTGTCCTTTTAGGGAATGCTCCGATTCCCTTCAGAGAAGGCGTCGAGGTAAAAAGAAAAACCTCTTTGGCGCCGAAACCACGATATAGAACTCTTTGTCGGCAGCTCCAGGGCTAACGAGGGTGGCTAAGGCCGGGCCGGCGACCTAGACCGTCAATCGCCACGATAACCAGAAGAGCAGCCAGGCGGGTGCGAATAGAAGCACCGGGCAGCGGAGCGAACATGCGCCTATGGCGCAAGCGCCAAGACCGCTTCGCTCCAGGGCCGCGCATGCGCCAACGTAGCCCCACACCCTAGGGCTGAGCCACTCACTTTGTCGTCACAGGACAGATGATCAGGGTGCGTCCGCCTTTTCCCTCCCCCTTCTATCCTCCTCCCCTTTCCCCTCCCCTTGTCCCCCAGCCTCCTCCCTCCTTCCTTCTCTCCCTCCCTCTGGCGTCTCCAGCCGACTCTCGCTTCCGGTCAGCGGCCCTTCGCGGAAGAGTGTCCCGCCTCTTCCGCCTCTACAGCGGAGGTGGCTGTGGCGGCGACGGCGACGGCGGCGCCTGCGCGTCTTCTGTCAGGGGTAGCAGGCGGGTCCCCTGGGCGGTCCACCTGCGCATCTCGGAGCCGCGACCCGGGGGTCGATGGCGATGAACTATAACGCGAAGGATGAAGTGGACGGTGGGCCGCCGTGTGCTCCTGGGGGCACCGCTAAGACTCGGAGACCGGATAACACGGCCTTCAAACAGCAACGGCTTCCCGCTTGGCAGCCCATCCTTACGGCTGGCACGGTGCTACCTACCTTCTTCATCATTGGCCTCATCTTCATCCCCATTGGCATTGGCATCTTCGTCACCTCCAACAACATCCGCGAGATCGAGGTGAGGGGAGGGAACGGCGATGGGAGTTGGCGTTGCTCGGGAGCGGGGTCTTCAGCGCCGCCCCACTCCTCCCCCAGCTCCCTGGAGGATGGCAGGCGGGCCCCGCCCTCCCCCACACCTTCGCGCTTTGTTTCGTTTCTTTCTGCGGGTTTCCTGAATTTGCAGTGTTGTCCTGGCTTCCTCCTGCTCACGGTTTACAGTTAGAGACAGAATGAATCCTTAATGCAGAAGGTGGGTCAGGTGAAGAACGCTTCTTCAATGGGCGGTTTGTGTGGTTCCGTGGGGATTAGGGGGTTGTTCAACGAGGTGAAAAGAGAAGGGTAGGGGGGAAAGTTGTATCTACGTAGATGTAACTCCGAGGGAATTGACGGCGTCGGAGTGTCATTACCTGTGTTGGGATTATCCCATGACACAGATTAACACCTTGGCCATTGTTGGGAAAAGGACCTGCAGTCATAGAGGTATTGATGATTCTTATGCAAAGAAATTGTCATATGTTACTAGGTCATAAATCTGTACAGTTACTCCTTTCATTTGGAGCTAATTAGATGTTTTTAGTTGTAGGGCATGGTATAGATAAAAGATAACCGGAAATTTCAATTCTGGTTTTGCTTTTGGGCTGAGTTTATTAATAATTGCGCCCTCCATTCGCCCTATTTTTTTATTTTTTTGGGGATTTTAAAACTTTACAAAAAGAGCCAGTGACCACACACGGAGTATACGTTGTGCACTGTCTTCCAAACATTTTACTGATATTAATGTTACTGAACTTTTTACTTATTATATAAGACATGACAGAAAAACTTGGGGAAGCGTTTAGACTTCCATCAGAGAAGCAATCACAGTACCATTATCCATCTCCAGTGGATAAAGATGGCTTGATAGTAGAATGTAAATACTATATAGGTGTCCAATATTAAGCATCCGAGCATCTTTTGCATATCTGAGGGTGTTTTATCTGTTTGAAAGGGCAGGAACTTGATTCCTTCTGTTCTAACATACATATATACTTATAAATACTCTTTATGTATGTGATTTATTGGGACTTGCAGAGTAATTTTATTTTCAACTACTGAAAGAGGAATGGGGCACCTATTTTCCACTTTTATTTACAGTATCATCTCTAAAAGCAAGATATATTTGTAATTGTACAGTGCTTACTTCAGTGTTAATAATGATAGTATCTATAGCATAGTTTTAAAATCTTTTACTAGAAACTCATTTTCAATTTAATAACTAGAGAAAGTTACGTGTTTCAGCATGTATTTTTATTTTATCATTTTTATCTCCGTAGTAGTCCTACAGATGTATTCCCGGCCTCCTTACCACACTAGGATCACGCATCGTATCAGGATATGAGCAAAGTGGTGTCATGCAAGGAACATGGGCTCTAGCTGGAGTCAGGCAGAGCTGGGTTTAATTTCCAGCTCAGCCACTGATTAGCTTAGTTTCTGGGAAAACTTAAAATCTCTCTGAGTCTCAGTTTCCTCATCTGTAGAATAGGTAGAATAATGTCTGTCTTCTAAGATGTGAGAGTTAGAAACAGTATAGATAAGATGTCTGGCACTAAGTTATGATGATCCTTAATCAGGAGATAAGAAAAAGTAAGAGAGGTTGAGATTTAACAGTAAATTAGCTGAGTATTGTAAAAATGAGACAGAAACCCAGATGTCTTGATTCCCAGCTTTAAGCTTTCACACTACACTAAGATCTTTACTGTAATGTTAGTAAAGTAGAAGAAAATCATTTAACATTAGAAATCAGAATCATTTTATTTAAACTTCTCAAATATTAAGATGAAAGCAATAATTTGGAATTTTTTTTGTGGATGAGAATTTGTTGAATTATCAGAAATCAACTTCTAATATTTACTATAGTATAAAAATATTTAACTTTCCTTAAAACTTTTGAGTTTGAAATAAAATAAGATTCTTCAAACTAAATAGTAGATGAAATTGAAATTTCTTAAATAGTTCTGATGTATAATTCCGATTTCAAGTTGCCTGAAGAGTCTGCTGCAGCTTAGTTTGATTAAAAGGGCAGTGAAGAGTCAGGGCATTGGAATTGAAGTCCCAGCTCTATCACTCTATAGTTTGTGATCTTAGGCACATTTTTGGGTCCAATTTCTTTATTTGAAGAACCAAATATGTCCATTAGATGATCTCTAAGATGCTATTCAACTCTAAAATTCTATGACTCCAACTTAAAATGTGATTTTAAAAAAATGCATGTTCAAATTGTATCACCTTTGGAAGAAGAGGAAATGAAAATTAAGAATAATTGGGAATTTTATACCAACACGGACATACAGTTGTGCAGATAAAATCCACATATATTTTTCTAAAATTTGGGTGTTACATATGTAGAGAAGTGGTTCTGAATTGGATCCGGAGTTATTAGAAAAACCTAGGAAGTTTTCCCAAAATGTACATACTTGTTTCTGCCTGTTCTCTACCCTTTGTCGACCACTCGTTTTGATTAAAATATGTTGAGTGCTATTAAAAGTAAATGGGTAATGAGGAGTTCTTGCCAACATTCACTTCCATACTATAAGTTGCTCACACCTTTTTAGTTTGTTTATGTATTTATTTATTTATTTTGAAGTTTTAAAAACCTTTATTGCTATATTAGTTGAAATTACTAGAGCAAAGGAGACTTGTCAAATCAAAATGCTTTTGTAATATAGCTTAAAGTGCTAAGATTGGAAATCCAAACTTTTTAAAGTATAAAATCAGTGGATCTTTCTCATTCTCCCAGAAATGTTATAGTAGAAAATTACTACTTTTGTAGACTGCCTTGGACTGCCTTGAAAAAGGTGTAAGAAAGAGTGTTTTTACATTTTAATGCTTATGTTTGGCAGCATATTTCCTCCTCTTGTTCGGTTTATGTATCTTGTTTAGTTGGTTTGTAGATTTTTCCGTATTCTATATAAAATGAGGTTATTAGAAAACTACAGTTAATTTTATCTTTCATGAGGAGATACTCTGAATATTTAATGTCTTCATTTAATACTAAGATTTGATGCTTCCTTTTTTATTAAGAGCAAGGAGCGAGTATTTCCTTTAATTTGGCAACTGTAAGAGTCAGGCACATCTTTCTACCACAAAGGTAATGATTTTCTAGTCTAGGGCCCTTGTCTGTGAGGCTAAGCTATAGAACAAACTTGAAAAAGATAGTGAGGTTATTCTTAATTTTTGCAAAAGCATTCATCAGTGTGAAGTTACATAGTTTTAAATTAATGGTTAAAATCAGATGAAATTGTTATTCACAGTAAATTTTAAAAACTAAACATTTACTTCAAATTAATATTGCCAAAGGTGTTCAAGATACATTTTCATGAACTCTTAGTGGATTAGCTCCCTACTCCCCACGTTTGGTAAACTCCTAACTTTCCTCTTCTTCATCTTACTATTATTTCATTTACTGCCCTCAATTATTTGATCCTGATTATTTTTGGTTGCCCTAGTTTCTGATAAAAATGTATTTTATCTATATTTTTACTCCTGTGTAAGTTGAATTCTTAGATTATAAGATTTTTAAGAAGATTAAATTTCTTTTCAGTGTTTAGTAATCTTTGTTTATACTTAGCTTTTAGCTAAGACTCAAGGAAGAATAAGTTGCTTTGTAGAAACGGTTGTTAAAGATTAGGCACTTTATGTTAAGAAGTTTGAAGATTTTAATATTCTACTTGATTTTAGATACTTAGAAGCAGATGTTTGGAAATTAAGGTTTGTGGTGTTAATGTTTTAACTTGTTTCTCAAGTTACTTTAATACTTAGAGCAAGGGATGACAAAGTAAGTATGCCTGGCTGGAATGTTTTGTATGGCCCAGGAACTGAGAATGATTTTACAGATGAACATTTGCAATCAGTTTGATGATAAGGAATGCTAACTTTGAATCTCAATTATGTAAAATGTTATCACCCCAAAAAAGAATTACATTCTTCTCATTAGTAGACCTATGTTACAAAAAAATTGTACACATTATTATATTATTAAGTTATTATATTTTGAATTTCCTCAATAAAAATTGGTGCAAATTTGTTTTCTCTCTTGTTACATAAGAACCTATATAATATCCTCAACCTTGCCTCTTGTTCTGCAAAGCCTAAAATATTTACTTTCTGGCTCTTTACAGAAAAGAATTGCCAGCTTCTGACTTAGAGTTTTAAAGAAATGTACTGGCAAATTTAACTTTTGCTGCAAAAATAGCTGTGTTTAACGTACATGTTCTAATCTTCAATAATTGTTCAAGACAGGTGTAATGATCCCTGGTAATTGCTTGTGTTCTATTGTCTTTGTACAGATTAAGTAGATACAAAATGCTTTAGCTAAATTTACCGTTAATCTTGGCTCAGGTAACATCATTCTTCATTTCTTTGTCATGGTCAGATAAAATTCAAGCAGCCTAAAGAAAGTTGCTTTTGAAAGTTATACTTTGGTTACCTTTTGTCTTCATTTACAGCCTCTGGAAAAAACTCCATGTAAATTCTTTAGTGTGGAGTAATCAGTTTAAGGGGGTACTTAAAATACCATTTTAACTTAATTTGATTAATACTTAAAACGATTTACCTTATTACTCAGCATTTTGTTGAGTGACCTGTTTAGGTCTTATTGATTTCCTTTTAGACAGATTTGAATTCAAAATGGAAGTTTTCCAGTCCTCCTTGTATACAGTGTAACAAATGCATGTCCTTTAAATTCCTCCTTTCCCACTGCATTAAATTCTTAGTCTGTTTCTTAGGAATAGGATGTATTTTTAGAATTACTAAAAAGAAATGCCAGTTTGATTTAGATGAACAATTACAGTGGTAGCAAAACAAAGCTGAGAAATCCTTACGTATCTGGCTCAGACTCATCTTCATTCTTGCATGTCAGATAATCAGCGCCTAAAGTTCTTGAAGTTTTTGCCTCTATTCGCCTGTTTCTTTGTGTAACTTTGGATTTATATACTAAGGGGCAATGTTCTGCCAGGAATCTTGTCAGACTGATGTCTTTAAATTCTGCGCTGTGCCATCTATGCTGTTTGGTTGACATTGTAATCATAAAAACATTAATTTTTTAAAATAAGGGAACTGTAGCTCCTCTTCCATTTGGTAGCCTTTTTTATTTCCAAGATAGGAACTACTTACTTTAGTATGAACTTTGTTTTTTGAAAGCTGATGGATTGTTATACCCAAAAGATTTTATTACAGTCTTGACATTAGGTCAGGCTACTCTTGAATTTAGGTGATAAAGGGTATAGCGATTATTTGATGGTAAAAACTCATAAACTGAGTTAAATTTATCAAGGATTTTAATCAACATTGGGCATTTTTTGTACACAAAGTGCATCTCTGGGCATAGTGAGTGATAGGAAGTTTGGGGACAGGACCTCTTTTTTTTCTCTCTTTTTAAAGCAGAGGGCCTTTCTTAAGGAGTCTGGAGTCTTTTGGGGAAG
The DNA here is from genome assembly GCA_023783475.1 of Daubentonia madagascariensis. Classification (NCBI taxonomy): domain Eukaryota; kingdom Metazoa; phylum Chordata; class Mammalia; order Primates; family Daubentoniidae; genus Daubentonia; species Daubentonia madagascariensis. The sequence goes on along the minus strand of JAKFHU010002080.1, from coordinate 24,328,668 downwards.
ATGAGACAAACACATAACAGGAAAACTAATCATTGCTAGGTGAGTGGCACAGACAGAATATACTTTAGTAGTTGAAAGGAAGACAAGATCACGTGTCTCTAATGACCATGGAAAGCTTTGTTTTGGAAATGGGCTTCGAGCTGGAACTTCAAGGATAAATAGCACTTCTTGAAGGAGAGGTTTCGGTGCATTCCAAGAAAGGTGATTAATATGAGCAACAATCTAGTGGCAGGAAATCAAAAGGTGTATAGAGGAAGTAGTAATAAGGGCAAATTAGCTGATCCCAGGTTGTGGATAGTCTTGGGTATTTGATAATGAATATATTAAATTAGGAAAGTGTCATGATTGATACATCGTTTATCAGTTAGGATTGGGTTCAGCAATGAATAATTAAAATTTTCATTCTCATGTAAAGTGCCTTAGGAACACAGTATGCTGCTGCTGTGAAGGCTCTGTTTTGAGTCCTCTATCTAGTTTAATGCCCTTCCATTCTTAGGAATTGGCTCTCATGCTCATGCTCCAGGATGGAGGTTAGGATTCTAATTGCCTTTTCCCAGCAGTAGTATGGAAGAAGGGATGAAGAACAAAAGGATAAAGGTCTTTTAAAGAAGGTTCTTGGAAGTTGCCACATACCACCTCCACTTAATGTCAAGGCCACATTAGCTGCAAGGAAGTCTGAAAAAATGTATTCTTTATTCTGATAACAAGGTTCTCAGCTAGTAAGTGAGAGTTTTATACTGTGAAAGAAAGGTAGCACAGAAATAGGGGTGGGGAGTTGTTAGCAGTCTCTGCAACACAGGGTTATAGGAATATTTGGTGATAAAATGGTATGTCATCTGTATGAGAGCTAGATCATCTAGAAGTGAGAGTATAGTAGTTTAGGCACTGGAGTTAATAATGGTTGCATTTTTATTGATTATAATATTCTGTTGAACCTGATTTCATAGTAAAAGGCATTAATTATTTTTTATGTGAAAAGCAAATTAGGTGTGTGGCTTTGTTGATAAGTTTTGTTTTGCTTGGTTTTTTTTTTTTTTTTTTTGGAGATAGGGTCTCACTCTGTCACCCAGGCTGGAATGCAGTGGCACAATCATTGCTCACCTCAGCCTCCCGAGTAGCTAGGACTAGAGGCATGAACCACCATGCTGGGATAATTTTTTATTTTTTTGTAGAGAGACAGGGTCTCCTTATGTTGCCCAGCCTGGTCTTGAACTCCTGGCCTCACGAGATCTGTCTTGGCCTCCCAAAGCACTGGGATTACAGGCTTGAGCCACTGTGCCTGGCAAGGTTTTTTGTTTTTTTTTTTTAACAAGTTATAGAAGGAATATTGAATATCATCACCTTTTGTCTTCTTCAGCCTCTTTTTTCTATCTCTGTTCAGCATATAAATGTGTTCCAGTTTCTCCTCTTAAAAAACAAAAACATCCTATCTTAATTCTATTTAATAATAAAACTATTAATAATGACTAACATTTTTTGCGAGTTTACTCTGCTAAGAATTTTACATACATTATTCCAGTTGATACAGTGACACTTATAAGGGTAACATTATTTTCTCTGATTTTTTTGGTTTTTTTTGGATGAGGACGTCTGCTTAGTCACGCAGCTGGGATTCAAACCCAAGCACTCTGACCTCTTGTTTTGTTTCCTCTGGGTGCTGGTTTGTGTTCTCTTTCCGCACAATCTGTTTGAAAAGAAACACTTGTTGATAATGTCCATTCCCATCTCCCAATAAATCATTACTTAATTCACTGCATCTGAAGTTTGTTAGCTGGTGAAAAGTGCTGTTGAGTGGAAGCAGAACGAAGAGTTCAATACTTGACTTGTTAGAATGAGATGCCTGTAGACATCCAAGTTGGAAATAATGAATAGGCAATTGAATATATGAGTTCTAGAGATTGGGAGAAGGTTGAGACCAGAGTTTACAGTATTTTTGAAGGTTAATCAGCATAGGTGATGTATAAAGGCATAAAATGGGATGAAATCAAGAGAGTGATTTATAGGTCCAAGAAAAGTGAGAAGGTCCAAAGACAGCCCTGAGTAACTCCAGTGTTTAGAGGATGGGGAGGTGAGGAGGAACTAGCAAAAGAGACTGAAAAGGAGCAGCCAGGGAGGTAGGAGAGAAAGAAGGAAAGTGTGATGTCCTGGAAACCGGTTTCAAGGAAGAGCATGTGAACGATCATACTGAATGCTGCTGCTCATGGTTCACAGAAGAGTAAGACTGAGAGCTGAAGCAGTGGTGACCCTTACAGTAAATGATATCACCATCCACGTGGTTTTTCATGCCAGAAACCCTGGAAATCAACCTAAATGTATTTGCCTCATCTCATCTCTAGGCATTAAATTCTATCAGTTCTACTTCTCTATATTTTGTGAATCTGTTTTCTCTTTTCCATTCCTGCTGCCACTTTCTTAGTTTATATTCTCAACATTCTCACCTAGACTATTGCAGTAGCATTCTGTCTACTTTCTCTGCCTCTTAGTCTGGCATTCTTTTTAATCTCTGCGCATTGCTGCCAGAGTGATCTTTTTAAAAGGTGAGTCTGAGTATTTCATTCTCCTGCTTAAAATTTCTCCTATGGCTGGCTCCCTCTAGCATTCAGGATACTGTTCAAATCCCTTAATATAGAATGTAATTTTCTTCGTGATAGGCCACTTTCTATTTCTCTGGCCTCATCGCCTACCACTCCCCTACCTTTTGTTCTAGCTATAGCAAACTATTATAATTTCTGGAATATGGCATGTTGATAGATCTACCTGAAATGATCTTCCTTTTCTTATTCTACCATGTTTTTGAAAGTTAGTTCCTGTCAATATTATGGAAAGTTTTCCCTGATTCCTTTCTTTCCCCACCTGATGATATATATGCTTCTTCCAGGTTCTATAAGTACTAGTTTATGGTCTGTTACAACATTATCATATTATATCCTGTAATTATTGATACATGTGACTTTCTGTCCCACTAGTCTGTAAATTCTTTTGTGGCACAAACAATATATTTTCCCATTTTGTATTCCCATCCTGTAGCACAGTGCCTGACACCTAACAGGGACTCAGGTATGAATTAATGAAAGAAACTCAATGGATACAATTAAGACATCTTTAAACAGTTTATTAAGAGTTTGTTGATCATCTGAATGGTATTATGGCTCTGAAGGAGTTAACTAAAATTAGCCAAGGAACATGTTATGTACTGTAAGATCAGACTTGTATAACTATGATATCCATCCATATCTAAAGGCAAAACAAATTTGGCTATTGAACAATAATAGAGGGATTGCTGAAAATTTATCAAACAAGTTGATTAGCAAATACTGCAGCAAAGATGGGGAGTGCATGATTTAAAAAATGGCATAAAATTACCCCCCAACACACATTTTTTGAGGCTTATTTTAGAAGTACTGTTACACATTTATTAATTCTGAAAAATTGGAAATTCTAGACCACCAATTACATCAATTGTAGTTTAATTTCTAAAATTAATTAAAATGTAAGAGTGATTATGTGATATTATGGTATCTGATAGCACTGTTCATCAATATACTGAACAAGTTGGCTTTTGTTCTAAGTTTTCAGGTCTCATGTTATATACAATTATATTTAGTTTTAAAAAAAGTTTTAGAAATTATTTTGTTTCTTCTTGATTTTTTGAAAGACATAAAGTACTTAATATATTAATGTACTTTTTGTGGCATGAGGTCTCAAAGTTTGAATTATGGTGGAAGCAATGAGAGTGAAATTCAAGGATAGTAAGTATATTGCTAAGGAAGAATTAGCAGGATGTGGGGACTGATGTCAAAGATAATGCCTAAATTTTGAGGTTGGATGCTTGGGACAATGGTGGTACCATATTTTTCCTTAAATACAAAACCCTGCCTTATTATTATTAATTATTTATTTCTTTGATCTACCCTATTTTATAGCTGGGGGCATACTTAAAGCCCTTTTCATCTGTTGTGTCCTAAGCAGTTTTTATAACTTGGTAACTCAGTAAGACTTTTAGTAAGACTTTTGAGGGGTAAACTAGAATTTCATGGTGGAATTTATTTATTTTTTTGTTTGCTTGTAGAAATGAATTAAATGCCATACACAAAACTTTGTGTGTGGAAATTTGTATTATAAAATTATATTTCAAACTCTAATAGTTAGATGGTCCTGGGATGATGGCTACTTATCATGACAAAGTTGTTTTAAATCTTTATTGTTAGATTAAAAAATATGAAGATTTGATAATACTGTTTAAAATATTAGCATATTAATGACTGGCACCAATTTTATTTTAAAATATAATGTCTTTTAAATTGACATTCATGTTTAAGTTATGGTAGGGTACGTGTTATTTAAGATTATGGGAAGCGGCAGTGCAGTCAGTGGGAAAAACAGCAACTTTGGAGTTACACAGAACTGATTCTATCACTATTATGGATTGAATCATATTCCCCAAAAAGATAATATTGAAATCCTAACTCCTAATACCTGTGAATGTGACCTTGTTTGGAAATAGGGTTTTTGCAGATAAGGCCATTAGGGTGGGCCCATATCTGATATGACTGGTATAAGAGGAAACAGACACAAGGAAGACAGATGTAGAGAGAATGCCATGTAACAACAGAGGCAGAGATGGAGTAATACAGTTGCAAGCCAAAGAACTCCAAGGATTGTTGGCCACTGCCAGAAGCAAGGAAGAGGCAAGGAAAGTTTTTACCCAGAGCCTCAAAGGGAGTATGGCCCTGCTGACCCTTTGAATTTGTACTTCTAACCTCTAGAACTGTGAGAGAGTAAATTTCTCTTGTATGAAGACATCCATTTTGTGGTAATTTGTTACAGCAGTCCTAGGAAACTGATGTTGTCACATACTAGCTTTGGTCTTGGGTATTTAACCTCTGAATCTTACTTTCCTCATTTGTAAAAGACTAAGAGCAATTCTGGCATGGAGTAGGTATTTGGGAAATAATTGCTGGCTTTGCTATTGCTGTCCTTTCTTCAAAGACAATCTATATTTATGTATTACCTAATTCATTTATCATTTCCAAGTTTGAGATTGCAATTTACTGATTGGATTAGAAGTAAGGGCCTTGCCTTGTGGTTCCCACTTAGCTTTTCTAATTTATAGAAATATAATAGATTTCATACGGCCTATATAATTTTTTAGGATATAAAGAATTAAACTTTTTTGTAGTTATGTTTAGGACTAAGCTTTTAATGATATTTTTGAACTAATCTTCAAAAATAAAATGATCTAGAGTGACTACGAGTTTTCTAAAAATTCATTTCAACTGCTTTTATGAGGTTCTAAATAATTTAAATATGGTTATTTCTTTCTTCTATCCCCTTTATCTGATTATTAAATCCCAGTTCTATCATTGCTTTTTAGAGCAATTAAGTTAATCTGATGCTGTCCTGTTTATCTGTATTTGAGGGGGAGGAGGGTATTTTGCTACATTGATGTATTATCTATTTAATAAAAAGGAAGTATTTTAAATACTTTAAGAATGTAATCTGTTGGCTGGGCACAGTGGCTCACGCCTGTAATCCTAGCACTCTGGGAGGCCCAGGCAGGAGGATTGCTTGAGGTCGGGAGTTCAAGACCAGTCTGAACAAGAACAAGACCCCGTCTGTACTAAAAATAGAAAAAATTAGCTGGGCCTCGTGGTGCACACCTGTAGTCCCAGCTACTCAGGAGGCTGAGGCAGGAGGATCACTTGAGCCCAGGAGTTTGAGGTTGCTGTGAGCTAGGCTGACACCATGGCACTCTAGCTTGGGTGACACAGTGAGACTCTTGTCTCAAAAAACCAGTAATCTGTCATGGGATTAGTTTAAAAAAAAAAAAAAAAACTTTAAAAATGTACAGTACTCCAGGATACCCTGTTGCCTTATTGTACCCTTTTTACTTCTCCTCTTACTCTAAAAATCCATACCCACCTTCTCTCATACCAGGGCCTAGATTATACAAATTTTAGTCTACACTGATTGTGACGTCTGTGGAAAACTTAGCAGTATCACTCATTTTTGAGTCTTGGGTAGGAAGCGAGGTATAACTAACATTACTTTCTCTTAGGCAAGAACATGGACAACTGCTCAGCCCTTACAGCCTTCTCTTTTTGCCTGACAAAGCAGAAATGTTTGCTACTGTGGTGTCACACCAGTGATACTAGTATGACTCATAAGACTCATAAAACTAAAGTCATCTGTTCTAGTCACCTAGAGGAGGGTTAATGTCATGATCTTCCTAGCCCCAGCTGATGTCTGCTGTACCTGCTGTCACCTGAACCAGCTTCTTTAATATTTCTGTATCTCATGCGAGTATTGGTGTGCATGTGAAGGGTGCTATCTGCTGAACTTTTCAAGGCTGCCATTACCAGGAATTCTAGAGTTCTGGAATGGCACTCTCCATATTTTGTCACCTGGGCTACAAAGCCACACTACTCTAGCTTATAGTGGCTCAAAGTTGGAAAAGCTATCCTTTTAGCTTCTACTCTGCAGTCTAATTCCACTGTTCTTTTTTTTTCTTGAGACCTAAATTTTTCTTATTACTATTGCAATTGTTTTATAAATGTATACTATAAGAAAATTAGATAACTGGAGAACCTCTGATTGACTCTTAGATTTTTATCTCTAATTCATAACTTTATTTGAATTCATGTACCCTTTGGGTCTGTCTATTCATGTGCTAAGCCCTCAATCAGATGTAGTCTCTATTTGTACTGTCTCCCTATAGACAACATCTCAGCAGTTCTCATGGAGAAATTTGCTGACTACTAGACTAGGTTGTGTTTCCATAGTATTTTACTTCTTGTGTCAAAACATCCATTCCATTTTAATAACTATTTTCTATATTAGACACCGAACTCCAGGAGGTCAGATACTATGCTGAATCCTCAATGCCTGGAAAATATGGGCACTCACTAAATAGTAGGTAAATGAAGATTACATCATGATGGGACATTCAGGAAGAAATGAAAGTCCCATTTCCTAGACTCTCTTTTAATCTGTTTATATGCGAATATTTGATGATGTTACACTCCTCAAAAATCTCTCTAGTTCTTTAATTCCTGCAGGACATTTTAACACTCAGGGTTACTTAGCTTTCAGAGATTTTATTGTCAGCAGCAGTAACCAACTCTGGCTAGCTTAGACAGGAAAGGAATTTATTAGAGGAGGATTGGGTAGCTCTCACACAAAATGGGTGGGATGTCCAAAGGATCAGGTTTGGAGACAGGTGGGAAGAAAAGGAGCTTTGAAAGCATAAACAATCTGGTCCAGACACCACAGCTGCTGTTGAGTTCTTGCTGCTCGACTACTGCTGTAGCTGCTAATTTAATCACACCCACCCACTCTTGCCTTTGTCTCCCAGGATTCAGTGATTTATGTGGGAGTGTCTGCTGAGTCTAGATCTTGTGGCTTTGTACTGGCTACCATGGGGTTAGGGAGAGAAAGGACCCATCTCTCCCTTTGGTTGCTGAAGTGGGAGGTGGGGCCCTGCATCCTTCCAGAACTCTCACAGTGGAGAATTCCACAATACTTGCAAGTGTGTTTGGATGCTAGGCAACTTAATGACAACAATAATAAAACAAATTACAATTATCCAGCAAAGGTTTCTCTTCATTCTTGTAATCTGAAGGTCCTGAGTTTGTGTGTCAGAAAAGACATGTCCATTTTGTGAGAGAGCATAGTATGATGAAAGAACATAGTGTTGGAGACAGGCAGAGCTGGGTTCAAACTCTTTCTCAGAATTACTAGTTAGGTGATCTTGGGAAAATTCCTAACCCTTCCTAAGTGACAGTTGCCTAGTTTAAAATAAGGAAAATACTTTGCAGGCCTATTGTACTTTTAAAATGAGATGATATGTATTAAGTTCTTATAATGTCTGGCAGTTAGTATACATTCAGTAAACAGTGAAACACAGTGTATAATTATGGCTCCAGTTTACCTACTTAGCCTTGTCTCATTTCCTTCCAACATGAAAACTTTCCATAAATCCAAAATATTTATGCTCATTGTTCTTAAATATACATTGTGCTTTCTACCTTCTTTCTTCTCCATATGCCCCCTCTTTCTCCTTTTTCCATCTTTCTTTATGTATGGCTCTGTTCAAATCCTAGTTTCTTCGCAGTAAGAAAGTACTGGTTATCTATTTGTTTTTCCTTTATGTCATCCATTTTGGCACTTAGAATTTTATAGTAGTTCTCTTTGTATTCATATGCTATCTTTGATAAAGTAGTCTACTAGAGGGCAAAGGGGACTGACTATTCTTGAGGAAAAGGCAGTTTAGTAGAAGGGATATTGGGCTTGGAGTCAGAAATTCTTGGTTCCAGCCTAGCACCAGTTATTGCTTCTTGTGTGACCTGGGGCAAGATTCTGAATGTGTTCTTTTTATATAAAATGGAGATAACACTATAGGATTTTGGTGAGGATCAGATGAAATATGTGTATGAAAGAAAGGGCTGTATAAACTGTATAAAGTATGATTGCTTTTGTGTGTATCTTGAACCTTATATCATACTTTAACACACAGAAAGGCTTAATGTGTTTAGGCTAATGATTGTTTTAGACTTTTTTCCAGATTTTTCTGGAGTCAAAAGACATGTAATTTTTTTATACATTTAAAAAATTGTAATCAACAGATTGTGATGAAAGTATTATAGCTATCCTTAGATTTTGTTCAAGTGTAATTTAGCATTCAGTGATTAGTCTTGATTCCAATAAAATGTTCAGTTTTAGTGTACTGTAGTATAATTTATTAGATTTCAAATTAATAATTTTTATTCAATTAAATAAAGAATATATCTCCTTGCTTAATCACAACTGATGATCTTTCTTTCAGACTTTGCCCTAGAAGCTAGTTCTAAAGAATGATTTGAGAGGTTTCTGTTCAAATGTATACAATATGGGAATAGGTCCAGCTGGCAACTTTTTTAAAAAAAAATCCTTAGATTAGTATAAAGAAAGAGGGAGAAAATGTACAGATTTAAAAATATAGCTTGTTCTTCTAAATGGTCTCAGCTTTCATCCCTTCTGTATCATAAAACTTGGTGTTTAAGTGAACTGTTCATGAATAGACCCTGAGTGCAAGTTGTGGCCCAACAGGTCTAGTGAAAAATTATATAGGTTTTGCCTCTCTTCATTTAGGAGACCTGTGTTTTTAGTTTGTTTTAGTTATGTGCCTTGATTCTTTGCAGTGAAAGAAAATTTTCTTTAAGCAGTGTTTCACTAGTAAACAAATAAACTTTGATGGAAAACATTTTTAAGGAGAGTCAATCAGAATTTGACAAAACCAAGTTTTATTAAGCAACTGTATGGTTTTTCAAAAGCTTATTGTAATTAGATGCTAGCTCTATTTTCTAGGTACATATTTTAACCTTCTTTTCTTTTTTCAATTATGAAGAGAAATTGAGCACCCATATATAATTTGTACGTTCAGTTTTTTTCAGAAATAAAGATTAGATGACTAATTTTTTAATGTTATTAACATATAGATAATTAGGACTGTTCAACATAAATTCTTATTTATCAAGAGAATGAGAAGGCAATATTTTCTCCATAGACTGGGAAAAAAGATTTGCAAATGGCATACTGATAAAGGATGATTATCCAAAATGTACAAAGAACTCTTAATATGCAACAATTAAAAAATGAACAACCTGATAAAAAATGAGCAGAAGACCTGAATATATCCATAATATTCTGAAATAAAAGGAAAAAAAAAAAAGACCTGAATATACACCTCACCAAAGAGAATGTACAGTGTCTTAATTAGCTAGGGCTGCTATAACAAAGTACCATAGACTGGATGGCTTATACAACAGACATTTATTTCTCATAATTTTGGAGGCTGGATAGTCCAAAATCAAGGTGCTGGTAGATTCTTTTCACAATGGGGGCCCTCTTAGATGGCTGTCTTCTTGCTTTGTCCTCACATGGTAGAGATTGAGAGAGATCTGGTTTTTCTTCCTCTTCTTATAAGGACACTAATCTCATCATGGAGGCTCCACCCTCATGACTTCATCTAAATCTAATTCTCTCCCAAAGACCCCACTTCCAAATACCATCATACTGAGGGTTAGGGTTTCAACATACAAATTTTTTGGGAACACAGACATTCAGTCTATAACATACAGGTGGCAAGTAAGCATATAAAAGATGCTCAACATCATATATTATTAGGGAATTACAAATTAAAACAACCTTGAGATAGCACCACTACATACCTGGTAGAGTGATAAAAATCCAAAATACTGACAACACATGCTGGTGAGAATGTGGAGCAACAGGAACTATCATTCACTGATGGTGGGAATGCATAATGGTACAGTCACTTTGAAAGACAGTTTAACAATTTGTTACAGAAGTAAACATACTCTTACCATATGATCCAGTAATTGCACTCTTTGTATTTACCCAAGTGAGTTGAAAACTTACATCCATACAAAAACCTGCACAAGGATGTTTATGGAAAGTTTATTCATAATTGCCATAACTTGAAAGTAACCAAGATGTCTTTTAGTAGGTGAATGGATAAATAAACATCCAGACTGTGGAATATTATTCAGTGCTAGAAAGAAATGAGCAACGAACCCATGAAAAGACATAGAACCCTAAAAATGCATATTACTAAGTGAAAGAAGCGAATCTGAAGAGGCTACATACTCTGTGATTCCAACTATATGACATTCTGGAAAAGGCATAACTATGGAGACAATAAAAAGATCAGTCATTGCCAGGAGTTAGCAGGGAGAGAGGGATGAGGATTTTTAGCATACAGAGGATTTTTAGGGCAGTGGGGCTATTCTGTAGGATATTATAATGGTAGGTAGATGTCATTACACATTTGCCAAAACCCATAGAACATACAGCACCTAGAGTGAACCCTAATGTAAACTGGGGATGTTGGGTGATGATATGTCAGTGTAGGTTCACTGATCGTAACAAGTGTACCACTGTGGTATGAGATGTTGACAGTGGGGGAAGTTGTGCATGTATGTGGGGTAGAGGGTATATGGGAACTCTGTACTTTCTGTTGAATTTTGCTGTGATCCTAAAAGTGTAAAAAATAAAGTCTATTCACAAATTTTCATGTTCATAATATGAAATTTAGCTATCAGGCCAAGTCTTCTGACATCAACCAGTACAGTGCAATTCAGTTCTTATACTAACTACCCTGTGTCAGACTCCATAGGTTTAAGGGCATAGTACCCAACCAGACTGCCCCTATTTCAGACACCACTGCAAGTCAAGTGCCCAGGCCATTCATACTTCTTTCCAACTGGCTCCAAATCCAGGGAGTTCATTCCCAAGACCCTCTTTGCTATCTCCCCATGGACTTGCTTCACCTCAGATGCTGGTCACAAGTTTGGGTATCTCCAGGTCATCTACATTTCTGACCAACTGGCTATATATTTAGGGGGGTTCCTGGAAAAGACTCACACGGTGAGGTTTGGGAGATTGCTAAACACAGAGCTTTCATACCCTTTCCCTGTATATTCAGAGCACATCACCTTCCTGGCACATCGATAAGTTCACCAACCAGAAGGTTCTCCTTCACTTCATGTTCAGGGTTTTTATTGGAGCTTCATGATATAGGCATGATTGATTGAACGTTGGCTAATGGTTGAACTACATTTCCAGCCCCACTCTCCTTCCCAGAGGTTAGGCTGGGCCAAAACCCCTAATCATACCATTGGTCTTTCTGGTGACCAGCAGCCTTCCTGAGCCATCTCATTAACATAAACTCTGGTGTGAATCAAGGAGCTTATGAATAACAAAGATACTTCTATCACGTGGGAAATCCCAAGGGTAAAAAGCTTCCTGCCAGGAACCCAAGATAAAGACAAGACAACTTCAACACCAGGTTTTGAAAAAATAGTAGCCCTGGAAAACCTAATAGTTTATTTTTTTTAATATTTGAAAGTCTACCATGGAAGCAGAGGTGACTGAAAAGTATTTAAGATTGAAAGATTTAAGAGGAAATGCTGATTTATTTATCTGTATTAATCTAGTATTTTAATAGTTTAGACTTTATAGCTATTTAAATCTTTATACATCATGCAGTTTTGAATTTTACATTTATGATTTTGTGCATAAATGTATTTCTTTTGGTAAAAAGGAGGAGGACTTTACTTGGAAAGGTCAGCCAGTAGAACAACAAAGGAAGGACCCTTTACCGTTTTTACTACCTTACACTGCCTAAATAAACAGATGACCTTAAAAACAGTTTTTGTCTGGGCTCTAACTTGCTTCATTGGACTTATTTTTCCTTTTAATAACAGGTATTTCAGAGTGTTTTAGGTATCCACTTTCTCCAAGGAAATGCTTAGTTATATTTTTTTTCTTACAGATTGATTATACCGGAACAGAGCCTTCCAGTCCCTGCAATAAATGTTTGTCTCCTGATGTGACACCTTGCGTTTGTACCATTAACTTCACACTGGAAAAGTCATTTGAGGTCTGTGTTTCCAAGTAATATGTTAGAAAAAAACATGCTTTTGAAAATACTGACATTGTACTAAATGTTTTTTACTAGGTATTTTCTTTTTGTAGAAAAGCAACTTTAATTTATTGGAACCCACACACTTTTGAGGAAGATTGTTTTATGTTTGGCTGTTGCATTTTGCTGTCTGGTAATTAAATACATTTATTTGAAAGGTTTAGTTTAGTTAGTACTTTGTAGACAAAATTGAAGACATCATATTTTATCCTATCACTGGAAAATTTTATAACTGTACAAATCAATTTTGTGTCAAGTTTGTATCTATATGTACTTGCATTTTTAAAGTTATTGCTCAAATTGTTTTGCATACATTTGATACTAAAACAAGTTTTACTTTAGAAAATAAATACTAATTTTCCCATCATTTAATTGAATTTTTATGAGATATGAAGAATTATAAAAGATGCACTTATTAAAACCTTATTGATTTTATTTTGATGAGTAGTTAGAAATCCATATGTAGTTAGAAATCCATCTGTGTGTATATGTGTGTGTCTTTTGTGTTCGCACTGATCTGCCATTCTTCTTGGTAACTGAGCACATGCTAAAGGACATAAAGATTCAGAATAGGCATGGAAAGACCAGTTTATACTCTCCTCTACCTGAAAATTGTTCTTCATGGAGCAAAACTGCTTTAATACATGCCAACTTTTTAGATTTTTTCCTCTTCAGATTTTCTAAAGGTAGTGATGACTTTGTTAGTCTCTGGTAGATGGTTGCCATCTAGTGGTTATAGATGCTCTTGCGCTGAGATAAAGGACAGGATAATGCTGCCTTTGAAAAAAACATGGAAACAAATTTGGTAGAAGACAGAAATTTAATTATTTAACTTTGTTTCAGCAGAGATAAAATAAAAATTTAAAGCGTCTTTAAAAGTCCATTGTTTTTCAATGTGATGGGCAAACTCCAAAGATGTAGTCAGTTTTGCTTTTGTCAAAAAAGGCCAAATTGAAGTAATGAGATACTTGTAATGATTTAGAAGCTCCATTAGTCTTCTCCCCCATTCAAAAAACACTTATTTCAGAAATTCCCTTCTGTAGAGGTGATCAACCTCAAATTCATTCTCTTGTGAGTTCTGTGTTTCTTCACAAGCCCAAACTTTGAATTGGACTAAAGCCTTTTCAGGGAACTTCGAGTAGGTTATTTTAACTCAGAATTCATGGAAAGGATTGCTTTTTCTATTTGCAAATTGAATTTACTGTACTGGTTCTTAATTGAGATAATACTTTTTAAAAAGAGCATATTTATTGTCTCTGTGTGATGTAATTTTGATATTCCTTGTCCTCCCCCAAAAGGTTTTCATGTAAACATTTCCTTTATATAGGGCAGGAAAATTTGCATGGTTTGACATTTGAAAATCAAGCTTTAAATAAATGATGCTGTATATGAAGGTGGCAGGTCAAACAAAGCATACTTATAATGTTACTCATTTCCTTTTAATTGAGGATAAGAATATAGAAAATAGAGGTAGCAACCAGAAAGGAGAAAATAGCTTAATGTTTTTGCTACTTCTAAATATTTTAGTCATTTAAGGTGGCTTCTTAGCATCTTCTAAATAATTGTAGTGTATGTAGGTTACCCTTCTTTCCTAAGTTATTTTGAAGTTAGCTCTACTAAATAAATACATTGATGTACTTTTCTTGATTATTATAAAGTGACTCATTGTCTTAGATACTTTACTAATTACTGGTTTCATTGCTAATATTATACAGTGTTCTACTGAGAAATTTATTGTATCCCAGTTCAAGTTCAGAATTTACTAGGACAGAAATGAAAGTTTGATCATTATTCCTCTGAAAAGTTGGTGCTACTTGGGTAAAGACCAGTCTGAATTAGAGAAAATTTTAAATGGAAAGTAGCTCAGAGTAGGCTGATAGATTCAATGAAGATTTTTTTTTTTTTTGAGACAGGCTCTTGCTCTGTCACCTGGGCTAGAGTACAGTGGCATCATCATAGCTCACTGTAAGCTCAAACTTCTGGAGAACAAGAATTCCTCCTGCCTCAGCCTCCCGAGTAGCTGGGACCACAGGCTCATGCCACCATGCACAGCTAATTTTTCTGCTTTCTGTAGAGATGGGGTCTCGCTCTTGCTGAGACTGGTCTCAAACTCCTGGGCTCTAGCAATCCTCCCACCTCAGCTTCCCAGAGTGCTAGGATTACAGGCATGAGCCACCATGCCAGGCCAGAAGATTGTTTTTTAATGTAAATAGTACTTCTTTGAATCATTAAGGATAGTTTCAAAGTTTACTGTTGGATTTTTGTGACATACCTTCTTTAACCTTATTTACGATTGTGCCATTTTAGATTGCTAAGTGCTGACAGAGTTCACCCCACTACCTGTCATCATAAATTCTAAACTAGTGAAGTCTAAATTATATGGGCTTTATGTATACATGAATCAAGTTTATACATAATAGTTTTTATATGAAAATTTTTTCTCTCTCTCTTTCTCTAGGGCAACGTGTTTATGTATTATGGACTGTCTAATTTCTATCAAAACCATCGTCGTTATGTGAAATCTCGAGATGATAGTCAACTAAATGGAGATTCTAGTGCTTTGCTTGTAAGTAAAATGATGAAATAGGAAAATGTGGTTATCTGTGAAATAAGAACATGTAGTAACTGTTCAGTTAGAATTGTGAAAGTATTTTATGCTAACATGAAATTAAATTGTTACTTGTCATTTATAGTTTGTATAGTCAGGGTTTGTAGTTAAAATATTTTTTTCCTGGAATTTGCACAGATAATGACTTCCCATAGCTAGAGGATGCATTACTACCTGCTTGTTTCTAGTAGTATCATTGGGATTTTTTCTTCATTAATCTGTTTGTAATAGAATTTTGATGAGTCTAACATTCTAGGTATGTAAATATGTTCTGTTTGGGTTTATTCATTATTGCTGCACTAGGCAGGAATATGTAAATTAGCTGCTTTTAATTTTTGGAGTTGTGTTTTAAAATTGAACATACCTCTCTCCGTTTTTTCACTTGTGGGAGACCTAAGCAGTAAAATTCAAAAGGTGGGTTACTGAAAAACTGTCTCAGGAGCTTTTTGAAAGTGATTCCAGAAGTCCTTTAAGTCTAATATATCAGTGTTTTCAAGAATGGAGCTCTATAATATCTATTTTTAATAAGCTCCCCTTCTGATGCCCAGCCTGGTTTGTGAATCTGTGGAATAAGGGATCTTAGTTTCTTGACTGTTGTTCAACTTTCCATAGTAGTGGTTAGTATCTAAGTATTTTATGCTGTTGTTGCCAATGCAGTGAATGTTCAGAGACCCAGAGAAATTTAGGATCTCTGAGAACTGGTGAATCTCTTAGAGTGCAATTTAGGACTATGTTGTGACCAGAATGGGCCTGGTAAACATATAATATAGCTGCCCTAGGTTAGCCTAACTGGTTTTATTGCTAGTTCCTGATATGTGGATTTTAAGAAATACAATGTCTGTTTAAAGATTCCCTGGTATATACAGGGTTCTGGTTAGATCTGCAATACTTTGCAATCCATGTGGGGTTTACTCCATAGGATCTAATTTTTTTGTACTCAGATCCAGAAAAGGTAATGTTCTGTGAGACACACCAAGTTCCTAGACCTTTCTGAATGTGATGATTGGGATTATAGATTGGGTGTGTTCAAAGACCGAGAAGTGGTAGTTGATTTACAATTCTTTCGTTTACATGCGTGCTCTCTTCAGTGAGGGTAAAGGAAGCTGAAACTGATTGTTTTCTTACAAACTGAAAAGATTTTAGGCCAGACTAAGGATTGGTGAACTATTTCTATAAAGGGCCAGATAGTAAATATTTTTGGCATTGTAGATTATGTGGTCTCTGTCACAGCTACTCACCTCTGCTGTTGTAGAATGAAGGCAGTTATAGATAATACCTAAATGAATGAGTATTGCTGTGTTCCAGTAAAACTTTATTTACACAAACAGGTGGTGGGCTGGATTTGGCCTATGGGCCATCATTTGTTGATTCCTGGACTAAACCAAAAAGTATGATTTTAAGACCAAGTGGCTTTCAAAACTCTTAAGAATTTTAATAATATATTGAAGTCCAAGTTACTTAACATTGTATGTAAGGCCCTTCACAATCTGGCATCAGTCTACCACTCCAGCCTCATTGTCTTATACACTGTCTTTAATATGTATTAAACAAGGTCCAGCTGCCCTAAGCCATGTTTGCTGCACCCTAACCATGGGTTGTGACACAAGTACTCTGCCCATCTTGCCATTTACCATTTCATTTGCCTATAATGTCGTTTTTACTCTTCTTTGGAGGTCTTCTTATCTCAAGGCCTGTTTTCCTAAGTGCCCTTTGATGCAAAAATATACTTCTTTACATGTTTACTTCATTTATATCCCGTTCCAAGTCACTATCACTTTTTGCTTTGATTAACAAACTGTCTCTCACATCATCCAATCTTGCCCCTCCTTTCCAAGGCACTCTCTACTTAGCAGTTATAGTGATCTTTTAAAAAATATAAATACCACTACTCTACTTAAAATTGTTCAATGGTTTATTAACACTGGGAGTAAAATCTCAGGATGATCTGAACTATGCATAATCCTCCAATCTTATCACATACTATTTTCCCTTTTGTCATGCTCCAGCTACATTCAACTTTACTTCCTCAGAAATAACAAGTTCTTTCTTAGTGGCATGTGCTGTTGTTCTCTTTGCTTAAAACTGTCTTCTGCTTGCTCTTCACATGGCTGGCTCTTACTCTTTTTTAGGTCTTACATGATACTTCCTCCAGAGTCAAACTTTTCATTACCATAGGTTCTAAAGCAGCTCCTCCTACCCTATCCCCATTAATCACTCACACAGCATGTTTATAACACTTTCTGTGATTTGTAATTATATATTTGTTTACTTATTTATTATCTGTCTTTGCAGCTATACTGTAAGCACCTGGCTGGTGCTAGGACATGGAAGGCATTTGATAAATCTTTGTTGAATGAATATAGACATCTTTATCATGGCTCTTATTTCATATTATAGTTGGTTATGTATTGATCTATTTCCTCTGTTACGTTGTGCGTTGCTTAGTAGGGATTGATTCTGTTTCTTGCACCTTGCACGGTACGTAGTACATAATTAGCTTTCCTAAGCCAGTTAATGCAAAGTACCTAGCATTGCTTATTTTAGTTCCCAACACATGGGCAGTAAATAATATTTTCCTTTCTTTTAAAACTTCCTTAAGAATTTAGTGGCTAGAAAATACACTTACCCTACTGTGAGTTTATTTACATTTAATAATCTTTTTTTTTTGAAATCACAGTTTTTATTAAAACATTCCGAAAATAATAAGCCAGTTATATATTGTCTCTTTTCATGGTCTCGGAGTACTAACTTTATCAATATAGATGGCTTAGGAACCAAAAAGCTGAAAAGTCAAATATTGAAGAGACTTTATGAGAGATCCCTGCTACATGTTTCCTTAGCCTTCTCTGTTTTTTCCTTTCACACAAGTGCTTTTTCCAGTTAAGACATAGAAAATGTACATACACGTCAAGATTGGCTGGTAATGAAATAGTCTTAAGAGGTCTAACTAGGGTCTAGTTAATTTCAAATTGAGATTACCTTGGTCTGTTTATGTGTTTTGAGACATGGCTTAATGTGGCCTGAGAGTAGCAGAGCAACTCAGACATATACCTAACCTCAGACTTGGTAAGATCTTTAGTTTAAACCTGTAACTGCTACATCTCCTTAAGATCTTCAGTAGGGCCTGGGTCAAAACCAAATTTGGAGGACAGGCAAACGTTCTGTCTTGACAGCATTTTTGTTTTCCTTGGACCTGGATGCACAATTTAAAGAGTGGTATATTCTAGGAATCTGCATTAGACTCCTTCCTTCCTTCCTTCCTTCCTTCGATGTGAGATTTAACCCAAAATTACTAGTTGGACATGTTCATTTTGTAAGTGAGGCCCAGTTTAATTAAGGGACTTGCCCAAGGAACTAGAGCCTCTAGTCTCTTCACTTTCAGTTAAAATTTTTTTTTTAAATTGGATTGACAATAGACAGTTTCCTAATTTTTCTTGGGCAGAAAACTCTTTGTGGTTATGGTTTCTATGTTGATACGAAAATCAAAAAGATGTTAATTTGATCGATGCATAAGAACATGCAGGTGAAGGTTACATTAAAAAGGTAATATAGTGATGTTAAAGAATACATTTTGAGTATTTAAATGTGGTGTTATTTATAGCCTGTTTACATTACAGACTTATGCATTACAAGTGAGAAAAATATAGGGGTTGAATTTTTAATTAGTAATTTAGGGATAGCTTATAGTTCTCCCAGAGGCCTGGATAATAATTTCTCTCTTCTTGTCCTTCTAAAAACCAGAATCCCAGTAAGGAATGTGAACCTTATCGAAGAAATGAGGACAAACCAATTGCTCCTTGTGGAGCTATTGCCAACAGCATGTTTAATGGTATGATATAAATACAAACATAGATATAGATATAGACATGTATAATTAGGACAGTTTTATTATAGATTTGATAGTGTAGTAAACGTGAATGAAATTGAGAAATTCAACAACTTTAAGATAAATAGATGAATTAGGTATTGAATGGGGTATAATAATGCTTTGTGACTTTCTTTTGAGCAAATTTATATTTAAGAATGAATTTCTGTCTCAGAAGAAAGAAACAGAAACATTTTGGTAGACATCCTGTTTCATGTAAGATAAAATGAAAGCCAGGCTGTCTTTCCACTGACTTTATTTATACCATTAAAAAGGAGCTATAGTTGGTCATTTAGAGCAGCACTGTCTGATAGAATTATAATGTAAACCATAAATGTGAGCCATGTAGGTAATTTTAAATTTTCTAGTAGTCGTATTAAAAACCATTAAATGAAACAAGTGAAATTAATTTTAGTGATGTATTTTATTTAACCCAGTATGTTCAAGATATTATTTCAGGCTGGGTGCGGTGGCTCACGCCTGTTATCCTAGCACTCTGGGAGGCTGAGGCGGGAGGATTGCTTGAGCTCAGGAGTTCAAGACCAGCCTGAGCCAAGAGAGAGACCCCATCTCTACTAAAAATAGAAAAATTAGCCAGACGTCATGGCGTGCCTGTAGTCTCAGGTACTGGGGAGGCTGAGGCAGGAGGATCGCTTGAGCCCAGGAGTTTGAGGTTGTAGTGAGCAATGATGACGCTAGTGCACGGCACTCAGGGCAACAGGGTGACATTCTGTCTCAAAAAAAAATAATTATCATTTCAGCAAATAATAGTATGTAAAAGTTATTGGTATTTTATATTCTATTTTTTTGTACTTAGTCTTTGATATCTGATGTATATCATATACTTATAGAACATATTCTATTTGAACCAACCATATTTCAAGGGCTTAGTAGCCATGTGTGCCTAGCAGCTACCGTATTAGACAGTGCAGATAAATGGATAAGTTAGAAGTTATTAGGAATGCATTGTTGGAAGAGAGGAGAGGCCGATTTACCTTGCAATTATATTTCGGTTAATATTAAAACATTTTATCTTATCACACATCAGCTAGCCATATATAAAAGTGAATTACAACTCTACTAAGGCAAGAGAAGTCCATCTGGAATTATAAAGTTGCCATGATTAATCTACAGATGAATAAAGAACATATGTGTATTATATGCCTACTCTGTCACAACCACTTTTGGGAGCAAATACCAGATCCTTATTTCGCATAGAGTTAAGCAGGTGCCATGGGTTTTCAATAGACATTTAGTAAGATCTTCCTTTTCTTGTGTTTAGATACATTAGAATTGTTTCTCATTGGCAATGATTCTTATCCTACACCTATTACTTTGAAAAAGAAAGGTATTGCTTGGTGGACAGATAAAAATGTAAAATTCAGAAATCCCCCTGGAGGAGAAAACCTGGAAGAACGATTTAAAGGTAAAACATTACTAATATCCCTTAAAAAAATAAACTAGGAGTTTTAATAAAGTATCTTAAATTTTCTTTGGAATCTTAAAAAAGTTTATGCTTTTTAAAACAACAGCAAATTTTATTTCCTCAGCTTCATACCAAGTTAGGTAAATGTTCTGATGTACTAAAATTCTAAACAAAATGTATACTTTTAATAATGAATACAATTTTTCTGATATTTTCTTATAAGCATTTCAGCTATAATCTCTTAAAATTACAGCAAAGTTTCTTTGGAACAAGCCCCTATTATTTATTATCTAAATTTAATTTTGTTTCTGTGCTGCCTTAATTTCACAATGTGGTATTTCTTAACATTGTACCTTTGCATTAAGTAATCTGCCTTTTGGTATATACTCAATATCCTACTTTTTTTAGTATTCTTTAATTGAGATATTAACCATATCTTTGTAATTTTTTGTTAAGTTGTTCATGAGGAAATGGTTTCTCTCTAGACTTTTCAGCTTCTTAGAATATGAATGTATTTACACCTTTGAAAATAAGAAAAATACCCAGATTATGTTTTTCACATCTTTGTTTTAGCAGAATGGGAATATTCAGTGAAACTCTTATTTGAATATTTTCTCATCCCTTCCCTGCTCCTTTTTAAGGTACAACAAAGCCAGTGAACTGGCTTAAACCAGTATACATGCTGGATTCTGACCCAGATAATAATGGATTCATAAATGAGGATTTTATTGTTTGGATGCGTACTGCAGCATTACCTACTTTTCGTAAGTTATATCGTCTTATAGAGCGGAAAAGTGATTTACATCCAACATTACCAGCTGGACGCTACTATTTGAATATCACATACAGTATCCTTTTTTGGCTATGTTTGCAGATTCATAGAGCTTGAAAGGAGTCTAGTCCAATCTTATCTCAGTTGTGTGGCATGTTACTTTGTGCTTTAGTTTTGATCTCTGCATTTTACAAGAACATGTGTGTATGTATGAGAATGTATCTTTTAATTTATATCTTCTAGACATGTCTTAAATTTGTATATACTTTGTACTAGGGTTTCAGGCGTATAATTTGGTGAAATTACTTAAAATGTAGGTGCTTGATTTATAAATAAGCTATATATTTTTACAAGGAAGATTGTAATCGGGCTTAATGTAAAGGCCAGTGAGTGTACTTAACACTACATAAGTGTTGGTGGTACTGGGCTGTTTTAATATATTTTTTTAGATATTAAAAATCAGCAGATGTGTTAATTCACATCAATGTAATTATTCATAATTATTGATCTGTTCATAGTATCAAAACATTTTTACTGTTAGCTAGATTGTTCCATATTAATTACTTGGATTCACTTTCAGTGAAGAATATATTCCATTCTAAGTATATGTCAACACTGTGCTGAGTACTCTCCGTTCACTATTTTATTTAATTCAAGCAGTAACACATCTCGATGTTATAGACAAGAATACAGGAACACAGAGCATTTAAGTAACTTATCTGAGGTTACACAGGTAATAATTAGAAGGGCTTCATAACCAGGCTGTTGATGCCAAAGGCCTTGACTTTACCATCAGCTACCACCATAGGGTGCATCTCCAGCTAGTTCACTCAGGTAGTCAGACCAATAAATATCTGCATAGATGCAAAGTCTTTTTTAGGAGGGAAATTTTGGGTAATTCCTTTTATTCTAAACAAAATCCTTACGTCTTTTAATCTCTAGCCTATTTTTTACATATGTTGTGAATGAAAAGATTCACAAATATTAGAATTTTAAATGTTTGCTGATCTTGCATTTTTTATTTTTCATAATCCTAATGAGTCATAAGTATTGGTTTTATAATGGATTAGTAAATGGTTAAATTAATAGACCCAATTTCAAAATAAGGTTTTTTTGAATCCTAGCCCCTTAATGTTGCACCTGAATACACAACTGAATATGGCCTGCTAGTGGCAGACTGAAAGTGACCAAGTTTTTGAAAGTAGGCTCACATAGGAGCAATTTTGAACAGACAAACCCAGTTCAGGTACTGGTAGAAAGAACATTATCCTGAGAGGATAGCCAAAATAGAGGCCAGCTCTGTTACAACTAGCATCTAAAAGATCTAGTAAAGAATAAGGGCTAATATCAACCTGTAGCCTAGAGCACAATAGAGGGAAGTCTGTGGAGCACCAGGAATTCTTAGTTGACAATTTGCATTCAGGAAGTCTGCAACAGGGTTCCAACACTGAAAAAAGAACTGTCAGGAGGAATGCAGGGTATCTCACAGATTGAGAAGACAGGAATTTGGACCTGCAAAACATCAAAGGTAATAAACTATCAAAATTGGATATAAGATGTGAACTAAATATTAGAATTAAGGCAGAAGCCCATTTTTTTAGGATTAGGATACCAAGAGAGAGACCAGCATGGGTGATTTGATACTGCATCCCCCCGAATGTTGGGTTACTTAGAGCTCTTAAAATCATTCCTGCCTCAGGTTGGAGTTGATTTAAGAAGTTAGCAGAACTGAACCTGCCATTTGAAGTCATAGGGCCCCATTTTGGGGGATGAAGTGTTGCTGAAGCTAGAGAAACAGGTGGAGCCTAACCCTTGACTCAAAAGATGGTTTTGAAAAATTTATAAACTTTTTGCATAGGGACTTAGTTCTGTCTTCTCTACCCTACCTCTTGCCAAAATCCTGGAACTGTTCTATATAGATAATTCATCTGATACAGTGGTATCCTGTTTCTTAAATATCCTTAACAGTCCACCCTTCACTTCCACTCCATTTTAGCTATCAACTGTGTCACAGCATGAGTGTTGCCATTGCTCCAAATCAGCAAGTGGAAACTTTTAGTGTCATGCTTTTTGACCTTGTGCTCAGAGCCCTCTCGTAGTCTCATAACTACACTTTTGCTACATGTGCTCTCTGAGCTCACAGAGACTTCCAGTCCCTGATTCTTCCATTTTCTCTTAGTCTGTCAACCTCCTCTTCCTGTGTGGGCTTCGTTGCTGTTTGAGGTATTTTTTCACATTACATTCCTTTGAGGCCTTTTACCCCTCCTGTGTAATGAGAGCAAAAGCACCTGAGAAACTATATAACCCTTAAGTTTGGTTGTTTTGGTAAAATATTTTGGCTTTTACTACTAACATTTAATTCGCTAACTTAGTCTTTGATGATAATGTGATTTTATTTGTGATTTAGAACGTATGAGTAGGGTACCTGTGTATCATAGAATTATACAAATGAATTACAAGCATTAAATGCCAACTTTTTAAATTGTATTTTAAACATCAAGTAACCAGAGATGGAAGTCTTCCTATACCCTCTTCAGATTACCCTGTACATTCTTTTGATGGACGAAAACGGATGATCTTGAGCACCATTTCATGGATGGGAGGAAAAAATCCATTTTTGGGGATTGCTTACATCGCTATTGGGTCCATCTCCTTCCTTCTGGGAGTTGTACTGCTAGTAATTAATCATAAATATAGAAACAGTAGTAATACTGCTGACATTACCATTTAATTTTATATTCTGAAAACAAATCTACTGCATGTGCATCAAGGCCAGTCCTATTCAACCTAGCTTTCGAATGCTGACGTCTGGTTAGTATGTCATTTTGAAGTTGGCACATAACTTTTTTTTTAAAACAGCCTTTGTCTTTTGCTTCTTCCCTATGGATGACTTATGAAAATATATGACGGGTATTAAAAAATTAGCTATATTGATTATATCAACACTGTAACTGCTAAAATGGCATTCTAATGTTTGCTTTTTATTGGGACAGGCCACATGATGCATAGAGCCTTTCATGTGAATGCGTCTACTACTTCAATGTTTATGCTGTATTGATGACATTATATTGACATATAATGCTGTATATGTGTGCCTAATGTGAGAAGAAAGGGATTACAAGATGTATGAATATAATGACTTGCTAACCTTTCAGGATTCAGAGTTACAGAAAGATGAAGAAAGACCAAATCTAAATAAAACACTTCATCATTTTCATGTGTTGTGTGTAAAGGCTTAAAATACCATCTTTGTTGAGGTGGTTCATATATTCAGTTTATCCAGGACAGTTCTTTGTCAAGCTTAGCTTTGATTTCAAAGAACATGCTTACCTTTGTGTCTGGCGTAGGAATTAATAATGCTCATGTCTGAAGAAGTCAGGTAGGTCCCAGGTAGGAGAATTTAAAATTCCTCTTTCCATTTGTTCAAATGTTGCAGTCAGGAACCCCAGCTCACTTGGAATGTTTTTACATGTGATCACTTCCCTTGAAGCTTACACTTCATAAGGGAAGAAAATACAAGTGAGATGGAAAAACTGCTTGGCAGACCTTCATCTTCTGCCTCAACTATAAATCAGATGTGATTGCTCAAAGGAGACTCTTTTCATTCTTGTGGTATTTAACATTCAGAAAATTACTTCAGCATTGGAAATATCTCAAGCTGTTTTGTGTTTTGACTTAAGTACTAGTATTATATTCCAGAAATTTTTGAAAGTAGTAACCTTAATTTCCTGTGTATTTTATTCAATTTTTGCATATAGGTCAAATATAGATGTGTATGCACATTCTCTTTAGTTAAGGTACCAACTTTTTTGGTTGGTTTTCCTGAGGCATACTTTAAAAAGATGTTCTATACCTAATTAAATTCTGGGGATTTTGGAGTATGTACATGATAAATTATAATATATGTGGTTGAAGTAATTTTATTTTTTACTAACTGGAATTATTTTAATATTCCTTATTGAATAAATGCTGTAATTTGTTTGCTATGAAACTTATTCTTAAAGTGAATGTAAACTTATTTTTCCACATGCATGAAAATGTATGTATTAATCAAAGGTGGCTTAATTGCATTGAAATTGCTTTTTTTTTTTTTACACTAAAGTAACGTTTGTGTAGAAGAATGGCTGTTTATTCAGAGTTTGTAATGATTTCTTTGAGTTATATTTTAAAAAGTCTGGGTAATGTATCAATTTTGATTAATATATGCTTTTTTTTAAAGAAACAAACAACAATGTAATAGTTAATACTAGAAATGTGCCACACTTCTTAAGTTTTGTGTAACATGAAATTCAGTTAAAAGAACTTGTAATTCATAATGACTTTTAACTGGTAAAAATATTACTTGCATGAAGTACTTGATGTATGTTTATCATGAAATTTCTGAGTACATAGGGTATATTCTTTGTCTAAAAATATTCTTTGTTTTGTCAGTCCTTCAGAATGTAATTTATTCTGAAAATTGTCCCTGTTGTATGTGGCAGTTTATTTTCCGGGGTACATCATCGGGGAAGAGGCATTTCTTCCAGTCTTTCCAGATTGAGTTTGTGCTGTTTAAGGAGGACTACCATCCTGCATCTCTTTCTAATTGGGGGACTGAGGGTGTTGCTAAAGAAAAGTTGAAGAGCCCTTCTAACACTTTCTCATGGAGAAGATGGAATTTTAAAATTTATTTGGAGTCTTATCTATTTTACAAGTACATTGATGGCCTAAGTTCCCCCCTGTCTTCTGTCATTTGAGCTCTAAGGGACTCCTGTTGCAAAATATGAAGAATACAGAACATTCATATGGCCTTTGTGAAGCCTGGGGGAAGGGAAAACATTTCTTTTTCTTTCTTACAGGCTTTATGCTCATCTTTTGGAAAGATTGATGTCATATTCAACTTCTAAAGAATCATATTGTATTTTAAGGAAACTAGGTTAAGTAGAAGGCATTATAGAATGTATTAATTTTCAGGACACATTTTGACGTATGAAAAACTTCCCAATTGAAGAAATTATTTGATAAGTAAAAGCTAAGAAATTTCATTGAAATCATAAGGCAGTTTAAGAATAAATCGATAAAAATAACTATGTACTACCTAACAGAGAATCATTCAACCAAGAGAAGAGTCAAGTGAATATTTTTGTTTATTGGTTAGTGACAGAGTCTATTTGTAACCTTGATTATATTTAAAAAGTTAGTATGTTCTCTATTAATAAAAATGAACAAAATTAATTTTGCTATGTTCAAGCATCTTGCTAAAATAACAATGCCTAGTGTTGTTGCTAATGTTTAGCACTAAATTTTAACCCAGGGTCAATGAGTCCAGGTTTAACTTCTCCATGCCTAGATATGATAAAATGTCATTCATTGTTAAATTAAATCACCATATTTGTATTTATTAATCTCTCTGGCAACATTAACCATCTGTTCGTACCAGGAAGTGGTCAGATTGTCACCTGAGTTACAGACAGATTGGCAAAGTTTGATATTAAATCAAGGGGAATGTCTAGTAAATAGAAAGAGAGGCAAGGATGATGAAAATAATGAAGTGGGGCACACAGGAAATGAAAAGCCTGATTAGTAAGGAGGAACAGTGGAGAGGTCGGGTTAATGAGTGCTGTTCAGCCTGCTACCTCCTGTCTTCGTGGAAACATTGCCTTAGAATTATTGTATGATACATCCTTGTTGGTTAAGCTGTAAAGTTTTGTTCTTTGTGAATATGGCTGGGGAGAGTAGAGAGAGTACAGAAGTACTGCTATTACAAGAACAATTTTGATGCATAAGTGTCTGTTGTAGAGTTTGGATGATCTAGTAAAGTGTTTCAGAACCCCTTTTTAGCCCATATGCCATTCAGTAAACATAAAAATCACTTTTCTCCTAATGTCATTTGAAATTCCAAAATAAATATCTTGTCTAAAAACAAATCAGACCATGGTGGCCTTATTTGCTTTCATATATCTATAAAATTTGTCAAAGTAACATGTACACAGTTTAAAAAATCAGATAGTAAGTTCTAAAGGCTTTATGATGAAAAACAATAGTCCCTGCCTGTACTTTTCTTAACCTCCCAGACACAATCACTTTGACTCCAAAAGTTGTTTCTTCTGGTAGTTATTTCAGTATATCTAAATGATATCCTATTCTACTATTGCTTGACACAGTTTTAGACATCGTCTTCTTGGTAATGTTACATGGTGATTTAGCTCTCTAACACACATACTTCACCTTCTGTTATATAGTTACATCATAATATTTAGTAATGTATTAGCTATTTAATTTTGAGTTTATAATTGTATATTAGAGAGCAAAGCAGTGTACCATGATTACATTTTCTTTTGCATAATTTTATTTTTCCTGGAATTAATAATTGCCTTATTTTTAACATTCACATAACTTTCTACAAACCCGTTAAAATTTTTCCAACTTCTCTGTCAGACCTGCCATGGTCCTATCACTAGTTTTGAAGGATGTTTATACCCAAATATCAGATAATGTCCCCATTTTTACTAGAGAGGTCTTTTCTGTAGTTGTCCTTCTGTACCAGTCTGTACGGGTTGCTCTCTTGGCCTGCTGTACAGTGTTTATCCCATGACCTTTCTTTGTCACACTCCTGTGTTGGACCTCCTATTTCCTAGTTCACTCTCTTGTTTACTAGAATACTTTCTAAAACACTTATAGCTTCCTAAGAAATAGTATATGAAAGGTAAATTTTCTGAGTGCTTACATGTCTAAAATGTCCTTATTCCACCCTCACATTTCATTGATAGTTTGACTACACATATAATTTTAAATTAAAAATAATTTTCTGTCAGAGTCTCAAAGGCATTGCTCCACTCTCTTCTAGCTTCCATTGTTTTCAAAAAATTTGATCCTGTCTTAGTCAGATGTTGAACCTCCTAGATTGACGCTTGGTTTTCTTCTGTTTTTCTCCAGTTGTTTACATGCTGTTGTCTCTTCTTTCTAGGAGAATTCTTCAGTTTGATCTTTCAACATTATCTTTCTTCTATTACATTCATAACATATTTCTAAAAATATTTTAATTTCTAAGATTTCTTTCTATTGTTTTCAAAACATTGTAGTCTTAGTTCATAGATAGAATATCTTATTTTTCTGAGGATGTGTGTGTATGTGTGTATATGTATGCATATGTAGTTTTGCTTTTGTTTCCTACTGTATTAACACCAAGATTTTTTTGTTGCTATTTTTAGCTTGTATTTTATCTTGTTCATATAGGCAGGCAACTTTCCTGGTATTTCTGGCTAGTCTTGGCAATATATGAATAAACCCTCCAAAACTATTTGAAAACTGTATGTTCGTGGGCAGTGCTTGAAAAGTGATAGGCTTCACTAGCACAGAACCATTCAGTAATTATTTGTTACCCTGTTCATGATAAAAAGCTTAGGTCCACAGGTAGACCATATTTTGAGAGGCACTGTGCTAGGGAATGGTTGGTGGGTAGCTGATCCTCTGGCTGGGGGCCTTTTATCTAGGGATTTTTAGTTTCTCTAGGGAAGAATTCTCTAGTCTTCTGTAGAAGGAAGGGGGTTGCGGGAGTTTGTGTTTCTTAATGCTTTTAACTCTGCTTCTTCCTGTCCTCCACCTCACCTTCGGATTTCTACTTCGCACATATTTCCCTTTCCCTTTCCTCCTCCATCTCCCTTCTACCTAGTTGTCTCTCATTAATTTCTCCAGATAAAAATTCTCTGGTCTTCTACCTGTGGGAGACAGTGATGGAGGTGAGAGATCTTACTTGTGTGATTGAGAGGGAGAGGGCAGAGGACTTGGGGATTTGACCATTCTGTTGTATGTGATTTTCAACTTGGCATTTTCAGGCCTGTCCCTCTCTCCTCTCTTTACTGTAACTTTTACCTTCAAATCTGAGCTTCTCAGGGGTTGTAGAACCAATTAGCACACTTCTCTCACTGATATCCCCCTTGCAGTCCCTTTGGATTGCAGCTTCCTCTCTCTGGATCAGTCATATTCTATCTGCTTTCTGTCTTCCAGAAAGTTGTTGAAATTGCGTATCTATTGCTATCTCCTCTCTACTCTATCCACATTTGGGGCTCATAGCTTTTAAAAATTGGTTTTTAGATTATAATTGGTAAACTTTTTTTCTGTAGTGTACCATTTGGTGAGTTTTAACACCATAATAGCATATAGAGAGGTACCATCACCCCCAAAAAACTCGCTTATACGATCCCTTACTGTCACCTCTCCCTTACTCATAACCCCTTGCAACCACAGATCTGTTTTCCATCCCCATAATTTTATCTTCTAGAATGTTATAAATGGAAATACCACATGTAACCTTTTGAAACTGGCTTCTACTACTTAGCAGAATAACTTTGAGAGTCATCTAAGATGATGTGTCTGTCAATAGCTTTTCTCATACCTTTTGATTTCCTTCATTTTATTGCAGTGGGAGGGAGGAGAGATACATTGTTAGGGCCAATGCAGTATTGTAACCCAGAAACACCTTGAATCAAATATACCCTTCACCTTTTGGTGATTTTATAACATTTAAAAAAATCTTTACGAGATAAACTTATATACTTTAAGTGATATTAATAGGAGCTTGTCTGTTTGTATATCACAAGCTTTTCTATCCAGGGTAATGTGGAAGAAGATTGAACTCCCCATACATGCTTTCCAAGCCTGATAAGCTACTTTGTTTCAAGCACCAGAATTACACACAAAGTAGCTTTACAAATACATGTCAGATTGTACTTGAACTTCCCTCACCCCCACCCCCCAACCCGTGCCCTTGATAATCAGTGGTCTAAAATAATCCCTGGGGTGTGTTGTCTTTCCTTTTCACAACAAAGCTTGTAAAACAGTATGTTGTTTATATTTTATTGCCATCTTCAACTTCAGTCAGGTTTTGGAGTCAGGATTGCACTGTGCACTGTCACCTGTGTCTGAAAGATTCAGTAGAAAGAGTATAGATTTTAGAAATAGACTGATATGGTTCTTAGAACAGTACCTTCTGATTGCTTAATCTCCTAAACCATTTACCATTTCCTTGTCTGTAAAATAGGGATTTCAATACCCCCTTGACAGATTTTGTTTTGAGGAATAAGGTAAGTGATAGATGAAAAGAATTTAGCACAAAGTATAGAAAAATAGGCCCTCAGTGAACATTTCCTATTCCTTTCTGTCAAATCAAGTGAACTCACCTTTATCTTGATCTTTTTGCTCCACTTGATAGGCATTTTCCTTCCCTCTCCATCCTTAGCATCTGGTTTCTGTGAATAACTGTCCTGATTTTCTTTTTACTTATCTGTTCCTTAGTCTCCTTTATGTGTTCCTTAGTTATACCATATAAAATGTTGAGAGTTTTTAAAATATTATGTTCTGTGCCCTTTTCTTTCCTTATACATATTCCCCGAACAATCTTCAGTTCCTTATCATTTCTACTACTATCTTTATGCTGACTTCTCTATCTTTTCTTGTGCCTTGACATCTCTCCTGAGCTCTAGATTGCTCACTTTGTTTCTTGAGAGATGAAGGTTAATTGATTAGGTGAATAATGAATTAATTTAAGTTAATAAGGCCAAAACAGGAATCATTCCACACAAGCCTGGGGTTAGTAAGGCCAAAACAGGAATTATCCCACGCTAGCCTGGGGTTTCTCTTATATTCCTCAATGTAGTGAATGATATGAGCAACACCTTGAGTTAAGCCAGAAACCCTAGCGCTCCTCCCCAGCTGCTCAATCCAATAAATCACTACATTCTATTGAATTTTGAAGGTACTTCCTCTTAGTTGTTTCTCTCTTCCATCCCCTTATCTATATCCCCTTATCTACATCTCTTTTGCTGCTGACTTAGTTGAGGTTTTCCTTCTTCTGTGGATTACTGTAAGAGCCTTCTGACTCTTTGACCCTAGTAATTCATGTTCAGTCTGGCCTTTCACTACTAGTAGAGTGATCTTGAAATAGAGCTCTGATTTTAACAGTTTGCTGCTTGAACCTTTAAATGACCATAGGGCATCTTCAAGATACTTAAACTCATCATTGAAATTGGCCTTCCACTGTTACCTCAATCCTCCATTTTTTATTCTGCCAAACCAATTTGCAGTTCAAGACATCTGTTCACTCTGTCTCCTTTGCCTCTGCGTATGTTGTACCTTGTGCCGAGATTTTTCTTCTTTGATTTCTCCTTACCCAGCCCTTTTCTGTCATAATAACAGTTAACATTTATTGAGTTATTTAATATTCACAGTCACCCAATGATGGTGAATACTATTAAATCCATTTTAAACAAACTGAGGTACAGATTATGTAACTTGGCCTTCAGTCATGTCACTATTAATAAGTGACAGATTCAGGATCTGATTCCAATAGGATCCTAACTCCAACAGTATTTTTTCTCTTTTCACTCTGTCTGGGCCCCTATTTTTACAGTTCCTGCAGTATATCAATGCTTGATTCCAAATTTAGATTGTTAATCATGTTCTTGTCCAGAATCTGGAATGTGTTTTAATATCTGCTCCATTTATTCTAATTCTACCAGACCCTGCTAAAATTCTCTTTTCAAAACCTTACTTCCCTTGAATTTCTTATAGCAACTTTTGGTGTATCAGTCACCTGCAATGTCATTTAAGTCTGCAATAAATTTACTATTATGTGTATATTATGTTCCTAATTAGATTATAAGCTCCAAAAGGTCAGGGACTTTAAAAGAGTATTCCCCCAAGTGTATTGCAAAGTGTTACATTCATGAGTAGCCAATAAATTATTGTTCAACAGGGAGTGACTCATGTTCATATGTTTTATGAAATTTATATCATATATAAGGACTTTAGAGCCAGAGATAAAGATCATTAGTCCAACCCCATAACTTTAATAATAAAAAGACTGAGACTTGCAATTAGGTAAATTATTTATTTAATAATAACTAATACAGCAACTAAGAGACAGCAAATGTTTCCTGTTTTCCAAAGGTGATCTATAGAACTATGTGATAAAATATGGAATTATATTGAAATGATATCTTTTTTAATCTAGGCAGTAGTTTTTATACATTAAAGTTCACATGAAGCCATTCTACTGTATTGCTTTTGTAAAATTAGAAGTGGATGAAACATGGTTCCAGAATTAACAGACTCAGATACACACACACATCGCCAAATCACACAAAACTCTATTCTGGCTTCCTTCTGTTTTTGTGATTTACAGATGCTATAGGCAGGATCAAAATCAGGGTTGTTATCTTGTTTTTTGAAGGAAAAAAAAGATTGAGTAACTGCTTTGGTAACTTTGCATCAGTAATTGTGAAATATTTTCACTTAGTACTTTCACATCTGATGTGCATCTTATTGACAAGACTTAGTTTAACCATTGCCTACCTCAGATTTTCCACATATCTACATAGCATACTGCCAATTCTGTTATACTCTTACAGAACCCTCTGGAGGAAGTATTTTTCAAAAGTGCCATTTTCTAATATTACAAAAGAACAAGGAAAAAAGAACCCCAAACTGATGTTTTGGAAAGGAACCTATTTTGAAAGTAACTGTTCTGGTTCAGAGGATGAATTTAGAAATCTGGTAATGAATTTAAAGTGTACCTGGAAAGAACCAGTAAAGTTTGATAGACACTCAGGCAAATTTCAGCCATATTTTTATGTCAGGATAATCACAATATACAGAATAGGAGCAAGGAGACAATGAATGAGGAGCCCTGAGACTGAAAAATATTTGGAAGGAATACAAGTATTAAGAAAGATTTCTAAAATTTTTATACTCAAGTTCATTCTTTTATGCAGCACACTATTCATTTAGCCAGTGTTTACTGAGCATCTTCTGTGTGCCAGTTACTATTCTAGATGCTGGAGATACACCAAGTGAACAAAACAAAAGTTTAGAGCAGAGTCATATTATCTAACTTAAGTTCTTAAAAGGATCATTGCTGTGTGGAAGATAGAGAAGTGAAAGATAGTGGAAGAGTGGAAATAGGGAAACCAGTTAAAAAGATTTTTGCAATAATCTGAGCAAGAGATGATGATGGCTTGGTCTGGAGGAGTAGTAGTGTTGGAGATAATGAGAAGTGGTCCAATTCAGATTATATTTTGAAGGTGCAGCCAATAGAACATCTCATTAAACAGCATTTTAAAATGAATTGGTTAGAGGATATGACAGAAAACATTCAAAATTTAGGGCTTGAAATAAGGAAAAGTGCAGAGGAGAGGGTTTGGGAATAAAGACTGGAAACCAGAATTCAGTTTTGTTTGTAAGTTTGTGATGCTCATTAGACATTTAAGTAAAGATGTTTTGAGTTAAAGGTCAGGCTGGAGATGTAAGAGAGTTGTAAGTACACAAATGGTATTTCCAGCCATGGGGTTGCATGAGATCACAAAAGGGATGAATGTAGAAAAAAGGTGAGATACTCTGAAATTTAGAGGTTGAGAGGATAAGGATCCAGGAAAGGAAACCAAAAGGAGCAACTTTAAAAATAGAACCACCAGAATAGTAGTATATGGAAGCCACTTTAAGACTGTGTTTCAAACTATCCATCGTGTTATACTGTATTACATTTATGGTTTATATCCAAATTAAAAATTAAAAGTATATCGTGAGGGAGTGATCATCCATGTTAACTGCTGTTGATAGATGGAGATGAAAATTGAGATCATTTATTTAAAGCAACACAGAAGCTACTGGTGATTCTAACAAGAGCAGTAAAAGCCTGCCCAAAACGGGATCAAGAAAAGATCAGGAGGAGAGGAAGGACAGACAAGTATAAAAATTCTGTTTTATTTTGAAGGAGAAGAGAATTGGCATGGTAACTGAAATAAAAGGAGGGTCTCTCTGTTTTTAATTTGGAAATGTATTAATAGAATGATCTAGTAAAAAGGGGAAAATTGTACTGAACTAAGTGACATGCACATAAGGATCTACATCTACATTAGGAACTATTTAATGTGAATCCTTGGTTCTTTTTGGACAGAGTCCTAAGCTTCCTAGATCGGTTACCCAATTTATAATATATCATTAATTCACGTGTTGGTTAGTGAATACCCCCTTTAAGCAGTGCTGGGAATTGGTAAGAAATTCTCGTAATCTCTATTCCTGAGAAATTTACAATCTAGTTGGCTAAATGGAGAAAACATAATAACAGAGCACATACAACTTTAACAAGTTCAATTTATAGACAATCCACTTAAAAAGAATCCCCATATCCCAGCTATTCGCACGTGGTAATTGTGCTCAAAAGATTTGGTAACAGTGCATAAGTCAGGGGTAGAAAACCAGGACCTTTCAGTGCCAATCTAAGGAAGACGTGAATTGGGTGTTTATAAACTTTGGTGAGGAAGAGAATTTGAACTGGGACTGGTAACTTGGTGGGCCTATTAACATACAGTAGATTGTGAAGAAAACCCCAAGGATTACAAGGAATAATTTCAATATTACTAATTTTTATCCTATTTCACCTTTGCTGAACCCATATATTACTAGCTTCTGTTTGAAATGACAATGTAATAATTTGTAAGTTTGTAGAAAGATGGAAAGATATTTATGCAGGGTAGATATTTGCACACCCTTGAGGGTGAGCACACGGAATAAAGACACTTGTAATAGAGCTTAAGCAAGACTGATGCAAGATACACCGACAGCCTTTTTATACAGTACATAATTGCTATGCCTCGCAACCACACGAGGAATGTAGTGGCCTGCTGGACCTGAGGCAGCAAGATTTATGAGTCAGATTTGCATCCCATTTCTTGTCCCCCAATTAAATTTTCTTCCCTTTTCAGCGTTTCCCCAGACTCAGACAATCAAGCAAGCCGCTTCCACCGTTTCCGGACACTGAAAGAACTTCTTGCGCGGAGAGTTCAGCATCTGAACGTACAAGATAAAAATTGGTGGCCCGACACATTTCTCTCCAGCATATTCTCAGCACAAGGAACAAAAACACCCCAACTACCGTTTCTTCGGTGGAAAAAACTGTATTCCGTGTAAGAGGCGTTACCCTTTTGTTTTGTATTTCATCCAGCTTCACAACTATAGTTCAGCCAACCTCAGTGTTCTTTCAGCCTCTAAACAGTGGCTCAAAGATTGCTCAGTTTTACGCCTTCTTGCTCAAAACACATTAATTTTCTGTGATAGCCTGGTCTCACATTACTTTTATTTAAGCTTTGTTAAAAGAGTACTTAAAACGTATTCCCCGTTTCTCTGGTCTGAAAAATCGTTTGCTTTCTCCCAGCTTGGCTCCAGGGCCCAGCGACCAGAACTGCTCCGGAAAGGGCACGAACGAGATCACGGGACGCAAACGGCGGGCCGGCTAGAGTGGCCAGAGCAGCGAGAGCCGTCCTGCCGCTCTCCCCGTTCTGTTGCTCTCTATGGTTAGGAGCTCAAGCCCCTCCTCCACCCGGAAACGTTTGTGTTCCCGAACGCTTGCGCAGGGCCAAGGAGGTAGTTCCGGTTCCGGTGTGGAGGTTTTCGCTCGTGGTGTTCAGTTGCGCGGTTGGTGGGAAGTAACTGAGCCAAGATGCTGCGGAATGTGTTGGTGAGGCGCTCCTCCGCTTGCATTCGGGATGGGGTTTGGTTTGGGGAGTGTAGGCTGAGGGACCACGACAGAAAACCCTCTCCTGTAAGGGGGACAGGAGGCGTCTCCGGAAGTCACCTTGGTTGGTGTCCTTCTCCCCTGACCTTACTTTCCCTTCCATCCATTCTTCTCACCCAAGGCCGTTGCTGGGTAGATGTTGGGATTGGAGAGGCTAGGAAGGTGACCAGAGACTTGTGGGCTTGACCCATCTTGGGTTCTTAGACACCACCCCCAACTGTGTGGGTCATTGATGAGGTTAGTAGCTCTCTGATCTGAGTAAAACCAAGGACCAGATGGGGAGTTTCTGGTACCCGGAAGCATCAAGCAGAAATGTGTTCCTCTGGTTTTGGAAGGTTTTAAGTTTTCGGTGGTTCTGAGCTTTGCAAGCATCAGAGGGCAGTTTAAACCAAGTCATTCAGTTGGATGGGACTATAGGAGTAGGTATGGCCAAAGTGCCAGTATTGCTGCTGTCAAGCGATTCCGCGTTGCCCTTCACCCCTCTGCCGACTTTGAGCACTTGAAACATCTTCTCAAATTTTTGAAAAAGAAAAGGAAAATGTAACAACGGTTATTTTCTTTTGTAATCATTCAATGAAGTTTTACTTAGCTTCTCAATATCATTTGTTGTAGAAAGTAGAGTGCATATTTGTTTCATTATTTGATTCAACTAGATATGTAATGCAAGTCTCTTTAGAAAAAGATTTATACTCTATTAAAAATTTCGTAGAAAAAAATGTAATGAGGGAAACATTGTGAGTAGGAATCATGCCATGTATTTTGCTGTCAAGCAACAGATTTTTAATAACGTTGGTAGGATATTATGACAACATTTGAGCTTAGTGTATTTCGGTTTACCATTATTTCTCTAATAGTGTGTATCAATATGTTTTCCTCAAGGATTATAAAATGGTATTGGTTCAATTCAGGTGAAGATCATGATTTTTTTTTTCTTTTTTTTGGTTACAATGTGCATGAACTGCTTCTCCAATGTGGTATTTGGAGACTGCAGAAGGTAATATGAAGAGCAGAGGATGAATGACAAATGAAAAACTTGGATGTTTGTCCATAACTTTGCTACCAACAAATCAGATATGCTTTATGTCTCAATTTCCCGCTTCAGTAATATGAAGGGTTGGAAATGGTTGGTTTTCAGGGTTTCTTCAGGCTCTAAATCTGTTTAATATATATGGATTTTCCATTTCAGGCTCTCCGTCAGATTGCCCAGAGGACCATAAGCACTGCTTCACGCAGGCATTTTGAAAATAAAGTTCCAGAGAAGCAAAAGCTGTTTCAGGTACTGAAATATTTATAGGAGATTGTTACTTGTAATTAGATTACCAAAAGGTGGAGATAGGGTAAACAAGTATGTATATAAATTAGAAGATACGCCCATATAGGCATTAAAAAATAGTCAGGGATGTGTACCATACTGTTAATATTGGTTATCTCTTGGGGAAAGACTTAGTGGAGCAGAGCAATTTACCTTTATAAGTTGTTAGATTATGAGTGATTTTTTTTTTTAAATCGTGATTTCTAGTTTTTCCAAAATAAAATTTCAAGTGATAAAAAAATTGTATCATATACACTACATAAAAATAAAGTACTTTATTTAACAGATGTACTAAATATCTACTATATGCCAGATGCTGGACTAGATGGTAGGGATATAATTTAGGGTTATAAACCAAAATCTCTTCCTCACTTTTTTAAAGGAGAAAAGTGTGCTG
The DNA here is from genome assembly GCA_023783475.1 of Daubentonia madagascariensis. Lineage (NCBI taxonomy): Eukaryota > Metazoa > Chordata > Mammalia > Primates > Daubentoniidae > Daubentonia > Daubentonia madagascariensis. The sequence goes on along the minus strand of JAKFHU010002080.1, from coordinate 24,291,256 downwards.
TATGACTAAATCTAAAGTGTGATGATTATTGATTCTTTTATATTTAAGTTATATTTAAGTTTTTGAGCTCAGTGTGTATATTTTATAGCTTTAACATACATTCCTTGGAAAGACCATCTTTAGTAGATCTCAAATTAACTTTGAAAGAAGAATGCTGACTTTCAGGAGTTCTTATTTTTAAAGTAGTAGGAGTAGAGAAAGAAAAAAATTGTAGGTTAATTTTGGTATTTAAAATATTTTCATTTCAGAGGTTTAAGGAGTTACTGCATTTTACATGAATGATTAGTCTTTTGAAACTTAATTGAAAACAAGTGACACATTTATTAATGTCTTTTTTTTTTTTTTAAACCTAGGAGGATAATGGAATTCCAGTGCATCTAAAGGGTGGGGTAGCTGATGCCCTCCTGTATAGAGCCACCATGATTCTTACAGTTGGTGGTAAGGCATTTGGAATGTTTGAAGGTTTATAAAAGTGATAGTAATGATAACTAACAAGTTCAAAACCTTCCTTTTGCTATGTCAGTATTTTAACACAGAGTTTGTCTCCAGAATCTGACATCTCACTGCATCTCATATAAGTATTCAAGAGGGTGATTAATACATACTGTATAAAAGCATTTTGATGTCCTTCTGAAAAAAATACACCAATAAGTTTTGATGATTATCTTGTGATAGAGGTGGCTTTCTGAGTGTACCACTAGTGGCCCTGGAGGCTATTTTTTAGCCAAAAACATCCACTCTCTTCCACCTCCTGTGGCAGGGGCTTTTAAACATTTTGGCTGTGATACACAACAAAAGCACATTTTACATCTAAACCCTGTACATAACTGAAACAACTTGTACAGAATAATATTTTTACCATATGCAAGGTGCTCTGACTTTTTTTCTGTGGATTAGGTAGGTCCATTAGTCAGTATCAGCAGTGGCATATCACAAATTGATGTAGTGGGAGCATAGTTAGGGATTCCAATGATTGCTCTCTGGGGAAGGAGGGAAAGCAATACTTGAGAGATTACTGTATGCCCATCATATTGATAGGAATGCCACATACTATCACTTCTGTAACTCTTGCATGAAGTCTGTGATGTATCCTCATTTTAAAGATGAGGAAATTTTAATTACCCAAAATAGTATTGCTTCTATGTGGAAAAGCTGGGATTTAAACTCTAATTACAAAGTTCCCCTGCTCATGCCAAGGTGCCTTCTTTGGCTTGAATTGAACATAGTTAAGTAGAAGGGGCATTTATTGATCAAGACAACAACCAGATAGTGACATTTGGGATTTCTTAATAAGATAAAGTCCTAAATTCTTTTCAGCCAATGTGACTATTAAACATTCTGGTACATGGTTTTAAAGATAAAATTCTAGTTATTAGCTATTTTTACATTAAATTTGGTTATTTTAACTTCCTTGGGTTCTGCATTAAATTTGATTATTTTAACTTCCTTGGTTTTACAGTGATAATACACTTTAGGGAAGGCTTGCATATTTTGACCTGTATTCTTAATCTTATTTTTCAAAATTTTATATATTATTAGATTGATTAATACATTATTCTGCCATATCACTTTCTATAAAAATAAACTAATATTAAAATTAGATTAAATGTAAAATTTTGCCAGCACATATCAGCATACTTTTTGTGTTCCCATTAAGGTAGTCTTAGTGCAAACTTTGCCTTTATCTTATAACTTTTGAGCTTAAATGTTAGGTTTATATAATTAAATCTCAGAGTTTCTGGTAAGTTCTTTTTTTGTTTTTATTTTTCAGGAACAGCATATGCCATATATCAGCTGGCTATGGCTTCATTTCCCAAGAAGCAGGACTGACTTCAGTCATCGGGGCAATCACCTGGTTCAATTTCATTCAGCTCTCTATGGACCAGTATTCTGATAAATAACTGAGCTCTTCTTTGGGGATCAATATTTATTGACTTGTACTAACTGCCACCAATAAAGCAGTCTTTACCATGCTTTGTCTGATTTTATCACTTAGGATATATTACACCAATAATTTCAGCTTTTTGTCAGCCTTGTAAATCTTAGAAGCAAAAAAAAATAATCTTTTGTATTAAGTATAAAGTACCATTATTGTTATATTATTTTAGTGAAATTTTACTTTCAACAGCTCAAAATTATATAGTGGATGGTCTTCAACTTCAATTGAGTTTGACACTTGAAAGCATGTTGTGTTTCCACCCCTCCGACTATATCCTGGGATATGCTAGAACCTGGGAGTAGTGAAAGCAGGTTGTTTTTGGCTCCTGGGGTCTGAACTTTCTTTTTTTCCTTCTCAGGTATGTGAGAGTATATTCAAATATTGGATGTATTCCACAGCTTAGAATTAGGCTTTAGCAGAATGGCTGTAAAGTAATTCAGTATTTTTTTTTTTTCCCCACACATAATGGGCTCAAGTGGGTTTCTCCAACCAGAAACCAACCAAGGCAGGATTTCCTGGGTTCCAGCTATCATACCATCTAATAGGACCATAACTCTTGTCATTTATCCTAAACGGTAGTTAGGTGCTTAATCAACAGTAGCCATTATTGGTTTTTTAGGGGAAAGAAACAGGAATGTGCCAAAAGATCTATGTAGGGAATACAAAATACAAATAGATGTGGGGAATATAAGGATCATAAAAAGAATTATGCTGCTATAGGCAGGGTGGTTCAGGGTTTGCAGGATCTTTCCCGCTGTCTGAGACAGCTATGCACAGAGCGGGCATTTCATAGACATCTAGTTTGGGGACTCCCTGGGTCCTGGTATGCATCCACGTGGAGAGCATCATCTTGTGAACCACTACCTAGGACTTAACTTCTCTCTGTATGTATCAAGATTGATGATTCAAGGCAACAGATATCAAGTGCCTACTGTGTACCACCCACTGTTCTAGCTGCCTGGGAACTACTGGTGAACAAAATAAGATTTCCTGCCCTCACAGAGTTTACATTATAAGGGTGGCAGGGAAAATAGTTAATACAAAAAAAAAAAGAAATTGTACAGATTGTTAGAAGATAAGTTCTATGGAAAAAAAGACCAAAGGGGAGAGCTGCCATTGGGGGTAGGTGATTGGTTGCAGTTTTAAACAAGGTGGTCAGGGTAGGCTTCAATGGGAAAGATTTATTTTTTTTATTTTTATTATTTTTAACAATTCATTATTTTTACAAGATAAAAATTACAGAACAAAGCAACTAGAACCCGTAGTTTATGTGGGAAGAAAGTAAGTATTTTTTTAAGCATTTGAAGGATTATTTTTTTTAAATTTTCATGTCAGACTTGAAATTATTTTTCTTTTTTTTTTATTTCATAATATGGGGGTCAACACTTTGGTTATATATATTGCCCATGCACTGCCCAAGTCAGAGTTACAATCGTGGTCATCCCCCAAACTGTGCACCCCGCACCCATTCAGTGAGTTTTCCCGTCCCCTCCACCCCTCTCCCGCCTGCCCAACCCCTGGTGAATATTATTGCCATGTGTGACATAAGTATTGATCAGTTAGTACCAATTTGATGGTGAGTACCAGTGGGGCTTGTTTCTCCATTCTTGTGATACTTCGCTTCAAAGAATGGGCTCTAGCTCTATCCAAGATAATACCAGATGTGTTAATTCACCGTTTTTTTTATTGCTGAGTAATACTCCATGGTATACGTATACCACATTTTATTGATCCAATTGTGTATTGATGGGCACCTGGGTTGTTTCCACATCTTTGCAATTGTGAATTGTGCTGCTATAAACATTCGAGTGCAGATGTCTTTATTATGGAATGTCTTTTTTTCCTTTGGGTAAATGCCCATAGTGGGATTGCTGGATCAAATGGTAGTTATACTTTTAGTTCTTTGAGGAATCTCCATATTACTTTCCACAGAGGTTGTACTAATTTGCAGTCCCACCAGCAGTGTATGAGTGTTCCTATCTGTCCACATCCCTGCCAACATTTGTTATTTTGGGACATTTTGATATAAGCCAATCTCACTGGAGTTAAGTGATATCTCATTGTGGCTTTGATTTGCATTTCCGTGATGATTAGAGAAGTTGAGCAATTTTTTATATATTTGCTGGCCATTATTCTGTTTTCTTTTGAAAAGTTTCTGTTCCTGTCCTTTGCCCACTTTTTAATGGGGTTGATTTTCCTAAGTTCTGTATAGATTCTGGTTATCAGCCCTTTATCAGATGTGTAGCATGGAAATATTTTCTCCCATTCTGTAGATAGAACTATCTAGCGATAGTTTCCTTGGCTGTGCAGAAGCTTTTTAATTTGATCAGATCCCATGTATTTATTTTTGTTGCTGCTGTGATTGCTTTGGGGGTCTTCTTCATAAATTCTTTGCCTAGGCCAATGTCTGTAAGAGTTTTTCCAATGTTTTCTAGAATTCTTATGGTTTCACATCTTAGGTTTAAGTCTGTTATTGACTTGAGTTGATTTTTGTGAGAGGTGAGAGGTGTGGATCTAGTTTCAGTCTTCTACATGTGGCTATCCAATTTTCCCAGCACCATTTATTGAATAGGGATTCTTTTCAGTGGGAAAGATTTAAATGGAGACTATAGGTGAGCTAGTCCATCAGATACAGTTTTCCCTCGGGGTCTATGAGGCATTGGTTCCCAGGACCGCCCACAGATGCCGAAATTCACAGATGCTCAAGTCCCTTATATAAAAAGGTGTCCTATTTGCATGTAACCTATGTACATCCTCCCATATACTTTAAATCATTTCTAGATTACTTATACCTAATACGGCATAAATGCTATGTAAATAGTTATATTGTTTAGGAAATAATGACAAGAAAAAGTCTTTACATATTCAGCACAAATGCAACCATCATTTTTTTTCCCCCTGAATATTTTCAATCTGTGGTTGGTTGAATCCACAGATGGGGAACACATGGATATGGAGGGCTGAGGGAACAGTCTAGAACAAATGCCCTAAGGTGCCTGGCATATTCAAAGAACAGGAAGGCAGGAACAGATACCACTGAGTGGGTGAGGGATGGGAAGTTAGGTAAGGAGGGCCCACACCATGTAGGGCCTTGTAGGCTATCGTAAGGACTTTAGCTTTTACTTCACGTGATATGGGGAGTCATCACAGGATTTCTCACTTAACAGTGACTTCATGTCTTAAAAAGGATTAGCCTGGCTCCTGTGTTAAACCATAAAGGGCCAGAGGTAGAAACACAGACCCATTAAGATGCTTTCTGCAGCAACCTAAGTGAGAGGTGATGGAGGCTAAGAGCAGGTGTTAGCCATGAAGGTGATGAGAAGTGGTCAGGTTATGAACCAAGTAGAATCTCTATTACTGCACCTAGACCTTATCCTTCATCATCTGTCCATTTATCCATCCATCCTACAATTACTTATTGAAAGTTTTGCATGAGGCACTATTCTAGGCTCAGACAATACAACTATGAAATGGACCAACAAACATCTTCATGGAGCGTACATTCTAGTTGGTGGAGATAGACAACAAATAAATTAATTCATAAGCATGATAATGTCCTATATTGGGAACTGCTGACCAACAGGAGTGATCTATTAGGAGGAATAGTGAGGTGGAACCTAGAAAAGGGCTCAGAGTAAGTGACATTTGAACTGAGACTGGAAAAAAAGAAGAAGCCAGCTAAAAGGAGAAAAGCATTCCATGGAAAGGGAAATTGCTTTGCATGGTTGAATCGCAGAAAGAAGACCAGTGTTGTTGGAACATAGGGAGCTGGAGAAAGCAGCACTTGTTATCTCTTCCCCAGTGACTAACACAACAAATGGCCATGCCCCTACACACAGGGTCTAGATTGATCTTTTCTGTTTTCATAATATTATGAAACGTGATCTGATAACCATAATGTTGATTTAGCAAGAATCCCAAACATAAACTAATGTGGTCATTCTATCCCAGCCAGTTATTGTTACTGTTATTAATGAGAACTAGAAGCTGAGAAAATATAGTTAGTGAAAGATCAAATACATAATTACATTTGAACTAGATTTCAAACCTAGATCCGTCTTATGCTGAAGCCCATTGTTTATCTATTATGTACCATGTTACTTCCCAGATGAGGAAAGAAGAAAAAAAGTACTTGGGATAACTTTGCTGGTTGGTTTCCACATAGACTTTGGCCCCTTTGAACACTGTTGTATCACTGGTTATGTTTGATGAATTGGCATCATAGCAACTGGCAATTTTTTATTCATTCTCTTCTGTCAGATTCTCATGAATCTGGCCATGTGTCTGCTCCAATTGCCTATCTCTATTAAAATTATAGTTTTGCAGCTGCTCTTTACCATCTTAAAAAAAAAAAGCAGCTTGTACAAGTCAAGGATATTTTAAAGGACTCATCTAATTAATGAGGAAAACCAATCAAAACTCAAGACATTTTCTAAATTTTTATCCTAGTATAATGCACTGGAGGGAAAAAAAGATTAAATGTTTGCAATTAGATTGCTTGGAAACTAGAGAACTGCCTACTGAAATGATAATTTTAAAGTGCATATGAAGTCAGCTTAAGGAAGGGAAAGTCATAATATTAGATTTTGCAGACTTAGTGTTAGAATATATGTATGTACATATATAACTTTGGGTTGGAGTATTGATTTCCAATTATGAATGTTCCAATAATATAATGAAAGATGAGCTGTTTCTTGAATTCTGAGATTATGCCAGATCTTTATTGACCTCTTGTAGGAGCCTGTCATCTTCCCTGAGTTTCTTAAAATATTCTCTGGCATTAATCTGATGGTTAAAGGCTAGTGTCCTTGTCTGGCCTTGTAATTTCTCTTTCCTGGCCATTTTACCTGAATTAATGCAATTAACTAAAACAGTCTGTGGCCATTAATGTTTGGATGTTCTTCCCAAAGTGCTTTTTCCTAAAGCAGTATCTGCTTTGGGAAATCAGTGTGCGATGAACCATCTTGACGGTTTGGGTCACAAAAACATATCTTTACAAGTGGTCATTTTCTCATCTTAATTCTACCCTAACGATCATTGAAACGATTTTTAGAAAAGGTTTCTTTCCACTTTAGTTGGAACATACTAAGAAAGAATAGACCAGAAAGTCCCAGTCAAGGATGAGAAGCTAAGATTCTCTTTTTTGTTTACCTCTGTTCATATTTATCAATAAAAGTCTGGACAAAAAGCAACTAATGGAATTCCTTTACAGGACTGGAAGAAGAGCAAGCAAAATGATACATTTCTCAAGGAGTAATTTTGAATATCAGTTTATTCCTCAAGTCTTGAAAGATTCCCTATGCTCATTTCTTAAAGCTGCAGCAGTCTAGTTTAAATAATAAATTCGTGGTAATTGGTTTCCACATCAACATTTTAATTGGTAGAAATGGCTTTTTGTTATAGGTGATTATTAAGTATGCTGAGAAAGAAAAAGAAATGGACTTCTATGGAACAATTAATAAGTACTCCATGCATATAGTATGTTATTTAAAAAATATTTTCTGATTATAAAACTAATTCATTCACACATATAGTAGGTACAAAGAGAAATAAAGAAGAATGCTTCTGTAGTGTTCTACTCTTTGTTCTGTGAATAAATAACTGGAGCACAGGACTGTTTTTAGGACTCTGTCTCCATCTCTTGTCTTGGCACTTTCTTTCAAAATCCCTTCTTCAGCACAGCAGAAATGTAACTCTGGTAACTCACACGTCCCAGCTTCACCACCTGTATTAGTTGGTTTGGGCTGCCATAACAAAATACCACAGATTGGATGGCTTAAACAATAGCAATTTAGTTTCTCACAGTTCTAGATACTTAGGAGTCCCAGATCAAGTGTCAGCTTATTTGGTTCGTGGTGAGGGCTCTCTTCCTGGCTTGCAGATAGATGGCGGCCTTCTCTTCACATCCTCACATGGCCTTTCCTTGTGGTGTGTGGAAAGAGAACAAACTGTGGTGTCTCTTCCTTTTCTTATAGGGACACCAATAATATCAGATTAGGGCCCCACCCTTATGACCTCATCTAACATTTATTACTTCCTTATGGGCCCTATCTCCATATATGGTAACACTGGGAGTTCAGGGGTTCAACACAGGAATTTTGGCAGGATGCACCTGAAAGAAAATGAAGGCTGTTTCTGGTTCCAACTTCAAAAATTTCAAGAAAGGGCTCTGACTGCCTTAGGATCTGTCAACTGAGGGGTACCACTGTTGGCACAATTTGTTGCTGGCCTTACTCCTTGCCAATCAATGGCTTCTTAAGGAGATAATGCCCTGAAATTTCTCACAGATTAAAGCACCCCCTTTATAATACTCTATGTACTTGGTGTGTTCAATCAAGGGTGAATAGGAGTTAAGCACAGTTAAAGAATATTTCTTTTTTTGTAAGATTAACAGAAAGATGGAAAATAAGTTAATTCTAGAAGTGTAGAATATTCTGCTCAAAGTTTTGGTGGCAGGAGACAGAGAAATTCTGAGATGCACAGAATCTGAAATTTATGATATTTTTATGATATTTTATGATTATAAAATCATAAATATATCATAAAATCATATATTTATGATATATCATAAAATCATATATTTATGATATATCATATATTCATATATATATCATAAAATCATATATTTTATGAATTTCATATATTTTATGATATTTTTATGATATTTTATGATATTTTTATGATACATCTGAAGATCTGTTGCAGCATTTCTTGATTTTTTTGATGGGGCCCTATTGGGGGTAGGAGGAAATATGATTGGAGAAATTCAGAAGATTTAAGCAGTAGTATATAAGATGGACCAAAGTGGAGATAAAATGGCTAATGAGGAGGCTATTATAATAGATTATGCAAGATTTTAAAATATTGAGGGAAGTTAGTTGTCAGTTTGGATGAAAGTAAGGGTGGCTAGTAAGGATAGCCACCTTATCCTTATGGTGTAGTAAGGATATTAACAATAATCTAATGTCTTATAAGTTATGTTTTGTGTGAGAAGCAAAATAACTGCCACAAAGAGAGAAAAATTAGTAGGAAAATGGATAAATTTGTAAAGTGGGTAGGCTATATCATTCTTATATTTTCACCTTCAATAATCAGAAGAAAACAGGAAAGTTGATGGTGGAGATGACCTAGGACTAGCAGTTATAATTTGTACTTGCAGCATTTTCCTTAAAGAAAATTGACAGAAACTCGAATCTAAGAATATGAGAATTATAGAACTGAAAAGCACTGCTCAGGAGACATGAGGTGGTTAACGCTGTATTGTGCTAGTTATGCTGAAGGCCACACCAGCTTGGGAGCCAGTTGAAGGCACATCTACATTAGTATCCAAATAACCATGATTCTGAGTTCCCACCTGTCCATACAGGAACATTGCTACCCTTCAAAATATCCCAGTTCCTTTTTGTGAGTCACTGGCACATTACAAAGGCCCAGGAACAGGATTTTTCATATTCCTCCCACCCCATCCCTTCTTGTCAACTGCTTCACCGATTCCAGGAGAAATTAACTCATCTAGGCTCTGCTCTGCCCAATGTTCTGTCTTCAGATGCTCCCAAACCCACCCTTCCTTGTGTCCCAGGGCAGAACTGGTTTGCATGGAGAAATGAGGAGCACTTTTCCTTCATGTATTCATTCAAAAAACATTGAAAAGTCTACTGTGGAACCTGGCAGGGATCCAAGTCCTGGAGTGTGCATCCATGAACAAGACAGACAAAGTCCCTGCTTTTGGGGAGTCACATTCTGAGCCATGCTTCCTCGGCAGGGCCCTGAAGCAGCAATGCTGGAGGTCAGAGTACAGTCGGTTCTCCATATCTGCAGGTTTGGCATCCATGGACTCAACCAACTGTGGTTCGAAAACACAGTATTTGAGGGACGAGAAATCCACAGACAGAGGGCCCACTTTTCCTATCCACTGGTTCCACAGGGGGGGACTGTGGACTTGAGCATCTGCAGATTTTGGATACTGAGGGACGACTGTATTGCAAAGCTTCTGGTGGATGACTGTTCCAGTTTTGGGCTTTTGTTAGCACCTCTGTTAGCAACTCTCCAATAAGACCCTCATGTGTCGCTTTTAGGCACACAATGCCTCAATCCATACTTAAAGAATAATCCACATTTTTGTTTCGTTGATGGAACAACAGTATTCAACTGCCTGTTGCATTGACAACCTTTCACACAATTCTAGAGCCTCGGCGTTTTCCTTGGCCTGTCGTGGAGGTCTTCCCAGAAGGTCAGAGCTTGCCCTTTCCCTCAAACACTTAGCTAAAGGAGTGGCTAAACTGTCACCTCTTGCAAAACAGAAAACAGCTCCACTTTTGACATGACAGGGTTTTTGACTTTTGATACATGCATCTAGATTTCAAAGTTCCTAGGATGATGTTTCAATCAGATTCAAATTCAGGGAATTGTGAGCTTCCTTTTCCCTTAGCAGTCTCTACAAAGAAGCTACTCTCAACAGCAGCCTGGGTACAGGAATTGGATTTTTCCTGAAAGCAATGGAAGGTTTACTTTTTCCTTCTATATCTTGATTTTCAGGGATCACTGCCTTTCCCCAGTGCATCCTGTGATAAGGATTCCATAAGCCGTGGTAGTTTTATGGTAGGACGCAGTTTTTCTGGAAGATTACCATAGTTATTTCTAAGGGAAACAAGGGCTTTGGTTAAAATGGCTCAACTTGAAACTATGTTCACAAATAAATTCAGATTTGGCAACAATTTGTTGCTGTAGTGAAAGTTCCCAGATCCCTTTGTGTACCCGTTAGGGAGGCACTGCAAGGGAGCCATAGTACCACCAGAGGGCAATATTGGATAGGGAGGAGAAGGGAACCACATTCCATAGAATTAAATAATATTTCAGTAAATCTAAATTAAAAATATCAGGATCCTGTAGTCCCAGCTACTTGGGAGGCTGAGGCAGGAGGATGCTTGAGCCCAGGACCTGGAGGTTGCGGTGAGCTATGATCACTCCACTGCACTCTATTTGGCACATAATCTGTGTCAGACCCTGAGGGAGGTGTGGGAATGGACTGCAGGAGGGAACAGGAGGCTCCTCCTGATCAAGAAGAAATATGCCCTCTTTCAAATAAGTAACTGACGCCAGGTGCGGGACCATGCTAACGAGATAAGGCTGAGACAAAGGCATTTGTGCAATTCGGCTGTTCCGGCCCGGTTCCTCTACTCCCTCCGGACAATCTCGCTATAAACCTGAAGCTCTCCCCCCTCCTCGGGGTGGACGATCTTTTTGGCGTCGACCCATCTGCACCCCGATGTTCGAATAAATCTCATTCTACTACACTTTGGGCTTTGTGTGTCTCCCTCTCAGCTCCGACCTAACACACTCCAGCCTGGGTGACAGAGTGAGATCTCATTTTTACAAATAAAATTAAAATAAATAAGATAAGATAAGATAAAATAAAATAAAATAATAAAATAAAATAAAATACATCAGGATCTTGCCAGTCAGAAGTCATCAGGCTTTTGAGCTTCTGCAGCACTGCTGGCACATACGTGTAATAGGAAGCGTGCTTTGCATTCATTATTTCTCCCACTCAATTGCAAGTTCCTTGAAGCATAAGGGCTATCATGTACTTCTTTAGTCTATCACACAATATTTGTTGAAGAAATGAATATTTTTTGAGCATCCTCTGGATACACGCCGAGTTAATGTTTGAGAAAATTTTTATAAAAATGCAATATTGAAGTTTTTTTCTTTATTTTTAATTGACAAGTAAAAATGGTATCTATTTATGGTATAAAACATGATGTTGTAATATATGTATACATTGTGGAAGAGCTAAATGAAGCTATTTAACATAAGTACTACCTCATGTAATTTTTTTTTTGTGGCGAGAGAACTTAAAATCTACTCTCCTAGCAATTTTCAAATATACGATATATTGTTTTTTACTGTAGTCACCATGATGTACAATAGACCTCTTGAAATTATTCTTCCTGTATAACTGAAATTTTGTGTCTTTTGACCAACATCGCCCCATTTCCCCAAACCCCAGCCTTTGGTAACCACCATTTTACTCTCTATTCCTATGTTTGACATTTTTTACACTCCACATAAAAGTGAAATCGTGTAGTATTTGACTTTCTGCCCCTGGCTTATTTCGCTTAATATAATGTCCTCTAGGTTCATATATGTTGTTACAAATGACAGAATTTCCTTCTTTTTAAAGGCTGAATAGTGTATATACCAACTTTTCTTTATCCATTCATCTGTTGATGGATACTTAGGTTGATTCCATATCTTGGTATTGTGAGTAATGCTGCAATGAACACTGGAGTGCGAATATCTCTTTGACTTACTGATTTTGTTTCCTTTTGATGTATACCCAATAGTGGTATTGCTGGATCATATGGTAGTTCTATTTTTAATTTCTTGAGGAAACTCCATACTATTGTCCATAATGGATATACTAATTTACATTCCCACCAACAGTGTGCAAGGGGTCCCTTTTCTTTACATTCTTACCAACACTTGTTATCTTTTTTATAATAGCCATTCTAACAGATGTGAGGTAATATCTTATTGTGATTTTAATTTGCATCTCCCTGACGATTAGTGATGTTGAGTATATTTTCATATGCTTGCTGGCCATTTCTAAGTCTTTTGAGAAATGTCCACTTAGGTTCTTTGCCCATTTTTTAATTGGGTTATTTGTTTTCTTACTATTGAATAGTTTGTGTTCCTTATATATTTTGGATATTAACCCCTTATCAGATGTATGGTTTGCAAATATATTCTCCCATTCCATAGGTTGTTTCTTTATTCTGTTGATTGTTTTTCCTTTGCTGGGAAGAAACTTTTTAGTTTGATATAATCCCATTTGTCTACTTTTGCTTTTGTTGCCTGTGCTTTTAGGGTCATATTTTAAAAATCTTGCCCAGACCAATGTCATGGAGTTTTCCCTTAAGTTTTCTTGTAGTAAATTTACAGTTTCAGGTCTTATGTTTAAGTTTTTAATCCATTTTGAGTTGATTTTTGTATATGGTGTGAGATGAGGGTCTAATTTCATTTCGAAACATGAAACATGTTTCATGTAGAAACATGTGGATATCCTGTTTTTCCAATACCATTTAGCAAAGAGACTGTACTTTCCCCACTGTGTGTTCTTGGCATCTTTATTGAAGATCAATTGATTATAAATGAGTGGATTTATTTCTGGGCTCTCTATTCTGTTCCATTGGTCTATGTGTCTGTTTTTATGCCAATATCATGCTGTTTTGATTACTATAGCTTTGAGTAGATTTTCAAATCAGGTAATGTTGATGCCTCAAGTTTATTCTTTTTGTTTGAGATTGCTTTGGCTATTCAGGGTCTTTTGTGTTTCCATATAAATTTTAGGATTTTTTTTCTATTTCTGTGAAAAATGTCATTGGAATTTTGATAGGGATTGTGTTGAATCTATAGATTGCTTTGGATAGTGTGAACATTTTAACAATATTAATTCTTCCAATCTATGGATATGGATATCTTTTTATTTCTTTGTGTCATCTTCAATTTCTTTCATCAATGTTTTATAGTCTTCAGTGTACAGATCTTTCACTTCTTTGGTTAAGTTTATTTCTAAGTATTTTATTATTGTTATTATTATTATTTTAGCTATCATAAATGAGTTTTTTACTTTCCTTTTCTTTTTAGAGACACAGTCTGCTTTGTTGCCCAGGCTGAAGTGCAGTGGTGCCATCACAGTTCACTGCAGCTTCCTGGGCTCAAGCAATCCTCCTGCCTCAGCTTCCCAAGTAGCTGGGGCTACAGGGCGCACCTGGCCCGGATAATTTTTTCTATTTTTTGTAGAGATGGGGTCTTGCTATGTTGCTCAGGCTGGTCTTGAACTCTTGGCCTCAAGTGATCCTCTAGCCTCAGCCTCCCAAAGTGCTGGGATTATAGGTATCAGCCATGGTGCCCAGCTGAGTTTTTTCCCTAATTTCTTTTTTGGATAGTTTGTTGTTACTGTATAGAAATGCTACTGATTCTTGTATGTTGATTTTGTGTTCTGCAACTTTACTGAATTGGTTTATTTGTTCTAACAGTTTTTTTAGTGGAATCTTCAGAGCTTTATAAATATAAGATCATGAGGGCTGCAAACAGAGACAATTTATCTTCTTCATTTCCAATTTGGATGCCTTTATTTCTTTCTCTTCCCTAATTGCTCTGGCTAGGACTTCCAGTACTATGCTGAACAAAAGTGGTGAAAGTGGACATACTTGTCTTGTTCCTAATCTTAGAAGAAAAAAAACTTTCAACTTTTCACCATTGAGTATGATGTTAGCTACGGGTTTGTCATATATAGACTTTATTGTGTTGAGGTACATTCCTTCTATTCCTAATTTGTTGAGAGTTTTTATTATGAAGAGACCATTAATTTTTTGCAATATCTTTACTGCTTCTATTGAGATGATCATATGGTTTTTGTAATTCATTCTGTTAATGTTGTGTGTCACATTTATTGATTTGCATATGTTGAACCATCCTTGCATCACAGTGATAGATCCCACTTGATCATAGTGAATGATCTTTTTAATGTGCTGTTGAATTTGGTTTACTAGTATTTTGTTGAGGATTTTTGCATCTATGTTTATCAAGGATATTGGCTTGTAATTTTCTTTTCTTATATTGTCCTTGTCTGGGTTATGGTATTAGGGTATCAATGCTAGCCTCATAAAATGAGTTTGTACATTTTTCCTCCTTTTCAATTTTTTGGGAAGAATTTGAGAAAGATTGATATTATTTCTTCTTTAAATGTTTGGTAGAATTCAGCAGTGAAACCATCAGGTCCTGGGCTTTTCTTTGAGGGGAGACTTTTTATTATTAGTTTAATCTCTTTACTTGTTTGCTCTGTTCAGAATTTCTATTTCTTCATGATTCAGTCTTGGTGGATTGTATGTATCTAGGGACTTATCTGTTTTTTTTTAGGTTGTTCAATTTGTTGTCATATGATTGTTCACAGTAGTCTCTTATAATCCTTTGTATTTCTGTGGTATCAGTTGTAATGTCTTCTCTTTCATTTCTTATTTTTTTTCGAATCTTCTCTCTTTTTTCTTAGTTTAGCTAAAGATTTGTCTATTTTGTTTATTTTTCACAAAACCAACTTTTAATTTTGTTGATCTTTTTTCCATTGTTTTTCTAGTCTCTATTTCACTTATTTCTGCTATGATCTTGATTATTCTCTTTCTTCTACTAACTTTGGGCCAACCTCGAACACTTGAAATCAAATGATCCTCCTGCCTCAGCCTCTGGACTAGCTGGGACTGCAGGAGTGCACCACTGTGTCTGGTCACCCTTTCACTTTTGTTCTTAGCTTTGTACCCTTTTCTCTTCTCTTTCTTGAATTGCTATAACTTGAATATTTGCTCTTTTGATGCTGTCCCATAAATCTCATAAACTTTCTTCATTCTTTTTCATTCTTTTATAATTTTGAAGTTTTGCTGTAGAGTAGAAAGTATTACAGAAAGAGACTTAATAAACTTCTGTTGAAAACTTGGCTTAAGGAAAGACTATCCATAACGACTATATAGCTTAGTGTGTGCAATATGCATTATTGCCAATAATACTGAAGCTCCATCTTTAATGTCCCTACTAATTTATCATACCTTTCACTGAGTGCTTAATATATGTTAGGTATTATTATTACTATTGATAATGTTACTCATGGTTAGTGTTCTTACTTCATGCCATAGAGGTTTATTCTGAATAATTGTTTCATTTAGTTTGGGAGAGAGAAACACTGAAACCAATAAGGAGAGTCCAACACTTTTTATTGGTGGACTTGATTGGCTGCTAGGGTATAATTTATACCTTGAACTTTCAGGTGGACACGCATGAAGGAAGAGCTGTTGGCATAATCTTATCAAGCGATGAAAATCTAAGGTGATCAAAAATTTCTAGTTTTGTTTTGTTTTAATGATAAAGGCCTTTCCTCTGAATAAAAGTACTTTGCTATATTTGCTAGGTCTATTTTGAAGTTACAGGTTCCATCTTCTTAAACCAACTTTAAGGTATCTTTTCTTTTTATTTTAAGAATACTTTAAATTGGGGTCAGGAATAATACTTATTTTAAAAAAGTTTTTATTTTGAAAAATTTCAAACAAAAAATTAGAACGAAGAATATAATCAACACTTAAATACTCACAATCTATATCTGACAATTATCACTTTGCCACATATACTTCATCTATGTATTTTTTCACTGAAACATTTTAAATTGTAAACCATATGAAGTTTCACTCCAAAATACTGAAGCACATTTTCCTATGTAACATAGGAACATTATCCCTCCTAATAAATGAACAACCATTTCCCAATATACTGCCCATATTCAAATTTGGGGTCATTTTGACCCCAAAATGCCTTTTATATATTTTTTCAAGTCATGATCTTACCAAGGACCACACAGTATATCTGTTTGTATGTCCCAAGGCTCTTATGAGCTGGAACAGTGCTCCTCCTCCCCTTTTTCTTTTGTCAATGTGTAAATACAGCAGGTCAGTTGTCTTATAGAATGTCCCTAATGCCATGGACTCCTTGTGACCCCAGTGCTGGGGGCTGGAAGTAAGGCGTGCTCTCTGACAGGATGGTGGTAGGAATCATCATAAGATGGCACTTATGGATTCCTTTTGTTTTCACTTTTAATATTGATGTAATTTTTATGCAGTCATAAAAAATAATAGAACTGGGACATACTTCACAATTTAGTTCCCTATGTTATCTCTTTTTCTTTTCTATTATGTTTCTGAAATTTTCACAAATTTTTTTCTTTTGAAATTGACCCTCCAACTATCTTTCACATGTGATTCTTATTCCGAATTTGAGATTTACTAGGCAGGAATGTCAGAAAATGAAAGAGGCAAAGGATTCCACCAGGGCTCACCTAATAAAATGCTCCATGCCATGGTTATGGCAAATCAAGATTCTGCATTGTGTTTTAATCTGTTAGCGTGATTTTGTATAATAAAGTTTTTACAAGTAGGAGTGCTTTCAGCAAGGCTTCTAATTTTAAGAAACTATGTGTAGTGTTTTTTGTTTTATCTATTTTTTAATTTATTGAGTTACCTAGAGCTAAATCAGCAAAGTCAAAAGCAGTGGACCAATTGCCCAAGGTTGGTGGATAAAATCAACCTTCCTTAGTAAACAGAGTTTATAACTCTTCATGAGCAGTTTTCTACAACACTTTAACAAATGCAGTTTCTAAAAGCAAATATTTATAACATCAAGGTTACAAATAGAAATACTTAAAACTAGTAAGACAAATTTTTAAGGTTTAGAGGAAAACTCTTTCTTCATCTTAGTCATAGAATTAGATAGAAACTCAATTTTGTGATGACAAAATACAGAATAAGTATAGATTTTACTTATATTTTATGATAACTAGTATGTATATATTCTCAATTCTATTATATTAAAATAAAGTTGTAAATATTGTTCTTTGCATTCTCAAAAGTACTTGCAAAGATAACTTCCTATTTCCCTGAACATTCTTGCTTAAAATAAAACAAAACAAACAAATGAACAAACAAAATAATGTTAATATAACTTAAAGCTGAATCAAAGATACTAGGGCTTGAATGGTTTGCTTACACATAGTGCACTATATGTCCTTGATTAAGCATCATTGAGTTCCTTTCCTTTCCTTCTTCTAATATATGTAAAATATATTTCTTTTTCTTTCTAAATAGCTAAGCCATCCCTAAGAATTTTTCTTCAATTTTTCTCTGGGAAATTGCTTTGAGGAATACTCATAACTCCAGGCTCTCACTCCAATCTTTCCTTCAAGAAAAGATCAGTTTGCTTGATTGCCATTGAGCAGAGGCATTCAGGCATTCAGGAATGAATGAGACAGTATTGCAGATGCTCATCCTTTTTACTAGACAAGCAAAACAATAGAAAACCAACCCTCCATCTTCAGAGGGGTAGGAGACTGGGCAGGCTCAGAATGGCCTACCAAGGCAGGAATTCCTTCCACACTGGCCTTCCTGCTTTTTGTTTCTCTGCTCATGTCCACTGGAGGGATGGACAAACCCAGTAGCCAGGTAGTCTTGGGCTTCATTGGTGTAGGACAGTAGTCCACATTACTGTTTGGATATTTTTCCACTTTATTCCTCCTTTGGAGACCAAAAAGTGTGAGAGGAAATAAGCCTATATATTTTCTAGTTTGAAACACTGGATTTGAGAGTCTTTTTCTCAGTAGGGTTGATTTTGGCTTTATCAAAACAATTAGGGATTGACTAGAAGTCCTGGTCCCTTTTCACAAAAACCATGATTTCTACCTCCAAATAGTCCATCCTTGGAAAGGAGGTCAATGAGAGATGAGGAACTGGAGGTTCAGATGACCAGGGAAAGCAGGTTTAGTGAGGTCACAGGTAACTTAAGTGGCGGTCCAGCTGAGTTGTTGACAGGAGGGCCAACTTTTAAGGGGTGTGTGGTAGTATTAAAATATGTCCACCAATTATTTTGACACCCCTCTTACCAAGATGTGGAGTCTATATTCCTTCCCCTTGAACCTGAGCAGTCTTGTAGCTGCCTTGGTGAATAAATGTAGCAAAAGTGATGCTGTGTGATTTCCAAGGCTAGGTTAGAAAAGGCCATAAGTCTTCTGACAGTTTCTCATGAGACACTTGCTTAGGGAGCTTCAGCTGCCATGTGAGAAGTCCACCTACCCTGAAGGCACCACATGGAGAGACCTTCTAGAAAGAAAGAAAGAAATGTCCAAGGAGCTTGAGCTGTTCTAACCTGCAACTGTTTGAATCTTTGCAGCCCGGGTGAGGTACCAGACACATGAGTGAAGAAGCCTTCAAGATAACCCCAGTCCCAGCCACCTGACTGCAACTGCCTAGAGATCCCAAGTGAGAACTGCCTAGCTGAGTGCATTCAGCCAAGATCAATGATAAAAACAAATGATTAACTGTATTAAACGATGTTTGAGGGTGACTTTTTACACAGCAATAGACAATTAGAACAAGGCACTAAATCATTGCAGAATACATTGGAATCATGATGCTTACAAATTCAAATTCTTTCATGAAAATTCTGGTAAAATGTAAATTGATTGCCCTCTTGCCGAAGTGGATGGTGCCCTTGTGTGGAAATTAGTCAAAAAGCACTGTCTCCAGCATGTCTATCTCGGCTGTGCATTGGTGTGGAAAGCAATGGAATGAAGTTCATTTCTCTTTACTAGAGGTGGTCTAAAAAAGAACAGGACCACGTGATGTAAGGGGTGGTCTTCTGAGAAAAATTGTCCTCCTTGACAAAAAAGGATTTGGGAGGATGAAGGCTTCCGTTCTAGCCTCTGGGTGTGTTTGTGTGTAGGGGTGATGCCTGGCATCCACCTTGCAACCACGAGATGACAGAAACCAACTCCTGATGTGGCAGAGGGGAGAGATGGGAGACCACTAGCTCCATCTTCGTTTTCCTTCTGAATTAACCAACCTGGAACTGCCAGCCACTGGGCTTCTTGTTATATAAGAAATATCCTTATTGTTTAAATCCCTGTTAGTAAAATTTCCTATTATTTGTAGCCAAAAGTGCAACTGACACACTTGATATAGAGTTGCTTCCAAGGAATGAATTTTTTCTTTTTTTTCCTAAATTTTAAATCCTTTAGTGCATTTTCCATGAGTTTGTCTAGTTCCAAAAGTCACAAAAGAAAGCTGAAGAGAAAAGTAGTGCTTAATAAAAGCAGGAACTGTTTTGCTGGGGTTTTTTTTGCCCCTTAGCAAACTGACTCTGCTTTAGCAAGTAGAAGAAAATTAGTAAATGAATTTGTTTTTGTCCTTTCTGTTTTTGCAAATTTCCTTGCATAGAAAATTTATTTGGAGTCCAAAAGTGAAGTATGAAATGCTATATTGGATAGTTATCTCTGGTAATTTTTGTAATCAAAAGCTGTCAGAGGCTGAAATGAGGCCCCTCTGTGTCTGATTTTAATATTCTATGATGGCCAGCTGTTATGGGCTGAAATGTGTCCCTCCAAAATTCATATGTTGAAATCCTGACCCCTAGTAGCTCACTCAGAATGTACTGTATTTGGGGTTAAGACTTTAAAGAGGTAATGAAATTGAAAGGGGGCATTAGGGTGGGCCCTAATCCAATATGACTGGTGTTGTTTTAAAAGGAGAAGATTAGAACATAGAGACATCGGACACATCCACTCCCAGAGGGATGGCCCTGTGAGGACACAGTGAGAAAGTGGCCATCTGCAAGCCAAGGAGAGATGCCTCAGAAGAAATCAAACTCACTGACATCTTAATCTTGGACTTCTAGTTTTCAGAATTGGGAGGAAGTAAATTTTTGTTGTTTCTGCCACTCAGTTTCTGGTATTTTGTTATAGCAGCCCTAGAAAACTAACATACCGGCTATATGACATTTTTAAGTTACAGCAGGGATAAAAAAACTGTAGCTTACGAGACATTTCCAAATAAGTTAAAAGGCTATGTTATATCCAGTTCCACTTCTTTTGAAGGAGTATACAATTTTTATTAATAGATAATCAATTTCATCACATCAGCACTGTATGTTGAATAAATTTTTGAAGATTATAGTGGCATTAAATTACTAGGCTGCCAAATTTTCCCACAGTTCCCAATCTAATCTTGGAAAGAATAAGGCCTTGGAAAAGTAAAGATTGTGGTGAGAGAAGCATTTTTTGTGGAAAGAGATCTTGGAGCCCTTCTTGTGATAATGAGCTCTTTGTGAAGGAGATGGAATAAAATTTGAGAGTGATTGATTTTAGACTGTTGACAGCTGTGAGACAAAGATGCTGGAAACATTGCTAACCCTTTAAATTCATTAGTGGATAAGGGAACACTTGAAAGATTTAGTTTTTGCTCAGAGTTCCTAAAACAGTAATTAGATAGTTGACTAAATAATATGATTTATGATCTGTTGGATTGACTCATTTTTAAGGTTATTTAGAGGCAAATTTTTTCCCTTTGTATAATAATTCATGACATGATTGGTCTTTTGGCCTAATTCTAAACTCAGTTCTGAAAACAGTTTGTCCCTAAGTAAACTGCAATGTTGTTTTCTATTTAATTTCATAAAAAAGGGAAAATCCAATGGAAATGTCCTTGGTAGTATTTATTATTATACTACAATTAATGGAAATATGTAGTTATTCCTCTTTTCCCCTCCTGGGATCATTTTGATACTATGGAAATTACCCAGGATACTTTTTAATAAAATAAAAATAATAGACCAACAATCTTATCTAGGTTTTCTCAGGTCTGCCTTGCAAAATTAGCCATCAGGAAATATCTACCAAAATAGAACAGTAGTATATACAGCAAAATGGTATTTCTTGAACTGTAGTTCACAGCAAAAGATATGCAGAAAGCTGACATATTTTAGTGTTTTCTTGCCCAGTTTTCAGTGACATTCTTGGAAATAAAAAACTGAAATTATAAAAGAAAGCCAATTGTCTTTGACATATTGATATACAAATTTGAGAAAAGTAGTCAATGGCTACTGGATAAAAACTGGAAGAGGCAAGTGTAACTTCATTTTGTTACCAAGAATGAAGCCAATTTGTTATAAAACTTGCCTGATTATAATAAATTAATGATCAATAATTAGAAAAATAAATATATAAAAATAGAACTTTTTATTTGGAATGTTTGGAACTATCATCTACACAATTTTAGCCTAGGTAACTGAGAAAAGAATTTACACAAAAAAATTGCAGTGATTAGAGGCAGAACCAGCTAAGCATATTGACAAGCAATTTGCCCCGGAAGCCTTAAGGAAGGCCTAAAGAGGTGGAATTTAATGGTTTAAAAATATTTTTAAAAGAAAACACAATTCTGTGAAAAGATTTTCTCATTTTGTAAATATTTTATTAAATGCTACTTGCTTTTGTATAGCACTATTCTACCAAATTCACCTCCTTATTTTTATCTAGGTTACCAAGACTGTAAATGAATATCTGTGTGTGTGTGTGTGTGTGTGTGTGTGTGTGTGTCGGGGGGGGAAGGGCGTGGAGAAAGGAGGGAGAGAATGAGACTCAATTATCTCCTTTGCAGCTATAAGATTCTATGGCTTCATTACAAACAGACCATGGCCTTAATCTAGCACTTACTCTGTGCCAGGCACTGTCTTTAGTGCTTTGTAAAGTATTCTGTGAGTCTCCAGGGTTACGCTGAAAGAAAAAATAAATAGCTCCAAATCAGAGGAAAATCTTGTAAGTAAATTCTAAGTTCATGTTTTAACTAAAACATGCATTATCTGCATGGTCCCAGTATTCTGAGGGATAAGGGGAGTCTCATCTTTAACTCAGGGACTCTTGGTGATCCTATACTACCCATTCTTTACTAGCAGCTGCGAACATGACTGCTTGGAATAAAGACTACATTTCCCACCCTCCTTAGCAGTGAGGTATGGCCATGACTAAGTTCTGGCCAATAGAACAGAAACAGAAATATTGTGGGATAACTTGTAATAATCTGCTTTAGGAGTCTATGTATACACTTTAGTTAAATAACCAGATTCTATTGTTTTTGTTGCCTCTTTGGAAGGAACTTTTGTACTATGAACTAACATATCCTGCTAAATGATTTCTCTATGTTCCGGATGATGCAGCATGGCAGACAGCCAAGTTTCTGTGTGCTTTTTTTTTTTTTTTTTTTTAAATGCTGAAAACAATGGAAAGAAGAAAGTTGGAGTCAAGCCATTGAATCCAAGAACTGAAGTTAACAGATAGGGCATGAAATAGTAAAGTAGTAGATATTAGAAATGTAATCGATCAATGAAGTCTGTGTTCATCCTTGAGTCACTGAAGAATTAATAAGTCACTACGCTAGAGCAAGAAATGCTTATTCTTGATATGTAAGAGTCCTTTTCATTTATAAACTTGGTTTTAAGGATTCTCAAGCTCATTGGCCACTTCCTTGGAAAGAACAGCTCACATTTTAATATGTCTCACTGCCATACAATATATTTTCTGACACATTATCTAAATTTTCTCCTTTTCATCTGTTACATTATATATCTTGGCAGTTTTCAAAACTAGAGCTGATCCATGAACTCTCTCTGTCTCTCTCTATTTTTGTACTTTTTACTTCCTTATCTTTCTTATCTGGCTGACTGACTCCTACAGAACCATGGCTCAGGTCAAGCATCTCTCTTTCTGGGAGTCCATCATTTTCAGAAATCTGACTTAGAGACCTCACTATGTGTCCCCCGCCCCCTGTGAGTACCTTTATAACGCACTTGTTACTCAGGGTTGTAGCTTTGTTTGCTCCTCTTTCTTCTCCACTGGATTATAAACTCCTTAAAGTCATGGATTATGCCTTTTATTTCTGTATTCCTAGTTTCCAATAAAGTGTCTGTCTTACAGCAAATAAGTAATAAATTCTTTTTTTAAAAAACATATTTTTCTAAGAGCTGAGATTCAAAAAATCTCAAACCACATTTTTCTTCAATACATATTAGATTTATTGAGGGGCAATTGATGTTCATAGACAACAAAATTAACCCTTTAAATTGTACATGTCAATGCATTTTGGCATGTACGCAGTCCTGTGACCACACCAAAATTACAATATAGGACATTTTCATGATTGCCAAAAGTTGCATTTGCTGCTTTGCAGTCAATCCCCTACCCCATTCCCAGCCCCTGGAAACCACTGCTCTGATTTTTGTCTCTGTAGTTTTGCCAGTGCTATACTGTCATATAAATGAAATCATATGTAGCATGCATTCCTTTTGTCTGACTTTTTTCACTTGGCATAATGCATTTGAAATCCATCCATGTTGCACATATCAGTAATTTATTCCTTTTCATGTATAAATAGTCTCCGTTGTTTGCATGGGCTAAATGTGTTCATCCATTTAGTGGACATTATAGTTGTTTTTAGTTTGTGGCCATTATAGATAATGCTGCTATAACCATTCACACACAGGTCTTTATATGTGCATATACTTTCATTTCTGTTGGGTAAACATATAGGATTGGGATTTCTGGGTTGTATATACGGTATGTGTTTAACTTTATAATAAAATGCTAAACTTTTCCAAAGCAATTGTATCAATTTACACTTCTATAAGCAGCATAGTCATTTTCCAGTCCATAAGTGTTTTAAAAATGAATATTATAAGTACACCTGTACTTGATTTTTGGTTTTATATTTGTCAGATATTATTAAGTTATTTTAAAAATGTGTAAAAATAAATGGATAAATGTGCCAAGGCCCAGCTTTTTTGGGTGGCCAGAGTAGAAAGATATTTTAATAATAATAATATTTTAATAGGATCCATTCCTTCCCAAATACTGTTTTAGTTAGTGATACTTCAAATTCCTTCATTGCAGTGTCTTTTTTTTTCCTTTCAAGTAACATTTTCTGGAAATACTTGTTAGAATTCAAGGTTCCCAGAAAGCTGATCTGATAGGATTACTTCATCGGAGTTTATCAGGACCACTTTCCAAAGGCCTAGTGAAGAATTGGGTGGGGAGAGCCATTCACAGTATGGGGAGTCTGAGTCCAGGGACAGCTGGCTGAAGGGTCGGCCCCTGAGTGAGGAGCCAAAGAAGGGAAGAGCAGAGTGCCATGGCGATGGAGAAACACAACAAATGACCAACAACCTGTCTGGGAGGACACAGAACAAGAAGCCCATTTTGCCTCTCTGCCAGCTGTGGCGGTAGATCTGGGTTTGAGAGCTAGCTGCACCTCTTTCTAGTTATATGGCTTTAAGCAAATCATCTAACCTCCTATTTAAACTTCAGATTTTAAAATCTGGGATGCTGAGGAAAAAACATTGGCTCCATCTACATCAAAGGAATGTGGTTGAGATGTACTCTTAAGTGCAATATATGTATTTCTTGAGCGTCTTCCTTTTTTTGGTGAACGCTTTTCCTTCCTTTAATTCTCTTCTGTTTAACCTTCTTTTGATTGTTACTCTATACTGACCATAGCCATGGCGTTCCTCTCTCAGACTCATTTAATCTCTTTTCCTGCCCCTTTAGACCATACTATACACTTTGGAATCTATAATCTGAGGCATTGCCACAAATTCCTTTCCACTACCATCCATCCCAGGCCCAGAGAGCACAATTCTGAAGCTTCAGATGTGACTGGGATGTGCCCTTCTGTTTCAGGTTCCACGACATGTCAAAGAATACTCATGATACATTTCAATGAACTTGAAGGGCTAGAAGGAGCCTTCTTAATTTTTGAGAGCATATGGGAGCATATGGGAGTCCTTCTGTGACTTATTTGTAGTTTATAAGATAAGCATGAGCATCTTTTCACAAGTGAAGTTCAGTCATGGCCATTTATAGAACGCCTACACTTTCCTGGAAGCCTATATTCCCTCCTATTTATAGCTGCATTTGTTTTGCCTTGTTCGCTTTCCAGCATAATGTTTGTTTATAAAAAGTAATCTTTTCAATGCATTCTATGATAGGAAAGATGAAATGAAGTTTGTTATGAATTTTTTAATGGCATAAGTGACTCGCTAGGGAAAACACATGCCCATGCAGTAATGTCATCAGTGATGGTTTCAAGGCCGCATTCTTCTCTGGGGACCTGCAGTTTCCATAGGCCATCTAGCTCACAGTTATGATAAGTGTGAGGTCTAAGAGTTAAAGAATCTCTGAAGACCATAGTGCAAAGGAGATTCCCCTGTGCTTGGCAGCCCTCTATCCAGACTGAGTGGAATGAATCAAAGTTTCAATTAGAGTCTTGTTAAAACTAATGTCAGTCAGCAGCAGTATTTGACACTTTGGCTAGGGCTTGGTTTACTTGCTTTTCAGATACCAAGTGCCCAGCACAGCAGTGCACAGAAGGTGACCAATGACTATTTGCTGAAGAAAGAAATCCATGAAGAAATTTTCCCAATAAAATTGGTAATATAAACATAAAGCCTTTACTTTCTTAAAAGGAAAATGTTCCCGCTATTGGTAGAATGTTTGGGTCCCTCCAAAATTCATATGTTGAAACCCTAATCCCCAATGTGATGGTATTTGGAGATGGGCCTTTGGGAGGTAATTAGGTCATGGGAATGGAGCCCTCATGAAAGGGATTAATGCTTTTATAAGAAGAGACATGAGAGAGCTTGCTTCCTTTCTCTCTCTCTTTGCCATGTGAAGACACGAGAAGATAGCTATCTGCAAATCAGGAAGAGTTCCCTCACCTGAATCTGCTGGCACCGTGATTTTGGATTTTCAGAACTGTGAGAAATGAATGTTTGTTATGCTATCCAGTCTATGGTATTTTCGTTAGAGCAGCCTGAACGGATCAGACAGTTTCTAAATGCTTTATAGGGATTTATTCATTCATCAGCAATGTAAGCTGAGCTGGCATCCAAATGCATATTAGGAATAACTTTTTATCAGTTCTTTACATTGGTACCTCTACTATGCAACCTTTGTTAGCATCATTTTAAATTCTGGTGTGTATTTAAAATGAATAAAGCTGTACTTCTTTAATTATATTGTATAATTCAGGTTTAATCTTTCAGAATGACTTTTCCCCAATTACTCTGAATTAATATCATTTTATTTGTCCACCCCAAAAAAGCAATTTAAACATTTTTCTTTCTGTGGGATGGTACAGATGTTTACCATTCGATTGCTGTCGATCAGGGGTAGAGCCATTGTCTCTTGTCTCCTTCTTACATAGTAACAGAACCTCAGGTTTTTAGATGGACACATGGGTGTCCAGAATAAACTACATTTCCAAACCCCTTGCTTGCAGCTAGTTGTTTCCACGTGACTGAGTTCTGGCCAATGAGATATAATCACAATTGTCAAAGAGAAGCTTGTGAGAACCTTCCTCAAAGACAACAAAGACCACCACTTGAGCCTCTCCCCCCACCCTGTTTTGTCCTTTGCTTCTTCCTTCTGGCTGAAATTCCAATGTCATGTCTTAAGCTGGGGCAGCCATTTTGAACCATGTGGTACCTTGGACTAGAGGTCTCATCTGTGGAACAAGAGGATAGAAGTAACCTGGGAGTCTGAGGACACCATGAAACCGTACCAGCTGTGGACTGCCTATCTCTTGATTCCCATGAGTGTTTCCATCCCTGTTATTTCTGTTCTCTGTTACTAGTAGCAGAATCCTCTGATGCAGGAGAATGCCAGTTGTGCACACTCTTAGGAGAGGAATGATTAAAAGTGGGTGAGGCAATGTTCTCATGGATTTCCAAAGGTGAACTTGGGAAGAGAGCAGACATTGCCTGTCATAGGACACAAGTCCACTGTAGTGGGTCTGTGCTTTCACCTGCACTCGGTGGATGTGTGGACACAGATCTGGCACTGCTTGATATCTGCTGCAAATAGACACTGGAGATACCTCCCCCTTGTGCTCCCTCTGGAGTAGGAACCAATGGCACCAAGGCACCTGGTCTTAGCATCTCTGTCAGCTGTACTGATAGTGTTGGGTGGGCCAGGCTCATCTAGTGGCATATGTCACTGCTTATCTTGGCAAGTTTTGTTTTGCTTTAACTTTAAAAGATTGCAGATGCAGATATGTTGTGATAGGTGGCAGCCTTCCACAGCTCTATTCCAACCCCATTCTTGAGACAGGGAGGCAATAAATTCTCACATGTTTTGCAAAATTAATGACATGCCCAGGAATAGGGTGCCCAGATTAGTGGAAAGAAGACCCACCAGGAAGCTGGCACCTGGATTCTCATCCTGGCACTGCTGATAGAGATATGACATCGTGCAGGCTACTCAACTGCTCTGGTTCTCAGGTTTTATAAATGTGAGATGAAGGAACTGGGTACAGGATGTCTGAGGTGAAAATTTCTAATTGTAACCATCATTATGATAATTACTATCATCATTAGGTCAAGCTTAATTGGTCAAGTCTAACACAGTTTCATTGCATTCTTTGTAAGTACACAACTAATCTATTGAGTATCAACACAGTAAAAAAAATTCTCTATACTTTATCAGAAGAAACAAAGCAACATTTTCTCATCTTTGGATAAATATTTTAGCATTAGTAAGAACAAGAAATAAATAGCATCTTGATTTAGCAAATGAAACTGCACCATGTTTTTGTCTGATTTAGACTTTAAAGTCAATGGCAACAATGAACTGAATTCCTCTCAGGTGTAAGATTGAAGTGGGAAGGGTGGAGGTCTGGGAAGCAGGAGGGACTAGGTTTGATTCTGGCTGCTCCACTTCCCAGCTCTATGACCCTGGCCAATCAACTTTTCCTCTCAGTTTGTAGGTTTCCTTATAATAATTTTCCTAACTACTATTGGCTAGACTGAACCCAAATTTAAACACCCACTTGGATCATTAATTTGGGGACCTGCCCTACAGGTGGTTAGTCCTTCTTATCTAGTCATCAGTTCTAGATGACTCCTCTTGCTGTTCTGGGTGACAGTTGGGCTCCTAGAACTCCTTAGCATAGACTTCATGGCTCAGAATAGTGTGTGTCCACCCTCCCTGGCCATCAGAATTACCCAGGCAACTTTAAAAATAGACAAATGCCCAGCCTCCACCCTGGGGGGCAGATTTAGTTTGTCTGAGGGTGGTGTTCCAGACATCAATACAAATGTTCTTCTGTCTCCCCTAGTGATTTTTTTTTCGTGCAGTCTGGCTTGAGACGCGCCAGGGCCACCCCAGGCCACATGGTGGTCTTGCAGTGGGTGGGGCAGAGGTGGAAGGAATATTGCTGAGACAAACAGAGCCCACACAACAGCCATGCTGTGAAAACCTATTATTCATTCATTGAGACCCTCACCTTAGCTCCTGAGTAAAAATCTGAATGAGCATTGAGCACTGCTAGAAAGTGCAAGACCAGTCATTTCAGCTTCATTTGCATAAATAGTAATAAAAATAGTAAAGGCACAAGACTTCATTTCAAAACAGCGTAAATAAAAACATAAACACAATACTCAATACTTGGTATTCTAACTGTGCTCCCCTGTTGGGAACATGTCCTTATGTGTTCCTAACATCAAAGATGAGGAACTTTCATTTTGGAGGCAGTTTGTGGTTTTATTTTAAAGCTATTACTACCAAGAAAAAACAAAAAATACAAAAAAAAAAGAGGCATTCAATAAGTACAACTACCTTTTTTTTTTTTAAAAAAAATGTAGACTGTATGTGAGAGTTTGAAATGATTTTCTCAATTTAAACAATGAGTGAGGACTTTTTGTACTTTCAGCTTGATGAGTCGAATACTTGGGCAGCAGATAGAGGGAGGTTGGAGGAAATTGTTTAAGCATTTCCCAGATGCTTTTGCATCACATGCAGTGTTACGTTATCTAGCCACCCATGCACAAGCTTGCTGGAGAGCCAAAAAACAACAATGCCACCGTTCTCCCTTTGAATAACTCTGCCTGTAGCACAGAGGGCAAATGTATCTTTAGTAGTTTTTTTATGGTTTGCAATTTCCTGAAAAAAGAAAAGAATACATCTCTTTAAAAAAAATTCTATATTTGAATCTCAAACACCATTCAAGTTGTATTAATATAGTAGAAAGTCACCAATAAACTTTCTTTATTAGGAAAAAAAGTCCAAGGATTTCAATCATAGATAAGGCACGGCTAAAGTCATTTTATCCTCGCATGCTAAAACTGGCTTGCCTGCCCCACTTCCCTCATTTTTATCATGGCATCACCACCTGCCTTTGCTTGATCATCTTAAGATATTTCCCCATCATTTCTTCCCTCTTTCTCTTTGCATGCTACTGCTGTTAAGCACCATAAGATAGACCCTCCCCATCTCTTACTTGGACTCTGGTACCCCTCCCCAGTCTCCTTGCTTGGAGGCTGTCTTCCTAGCAAGTTACCCTGAACCCTGGTGCCAGACTAGACTTTTTTACAAGATTTTTATCTGTTATCATTCCTATGGTCTAACAACCATTCATTTTAATATAATGGAAAGGCCACAGACTTAGATATTGGAGAACTCTGAGCTCAGATCCTGGTTACAAAATGTACTAGCAAATAACTTGACTACTCTGAGTCTCAATTCCTTAACTACAGCACAGAGATAAAAATTAAATTTCATGGACTGATGTTTGTCAAACACTTTGTTTAGTATGTAAAATACAGTGGGTGCTTGAGGAATAAATTCTCAGCCACTTTCAAGCCCCATTGCTATTCCAGTTTTGTTCACAAACTTTCTGCTAAAACCACTCTGCTTTATTATTGCCCAAGACATTGCCTGCTCTTTGCTATTTTTTCAACTTCTTATTTTGAACTTTGTGCTTAGAATGCTCACTCCCAGCCTTTTAAAGTCTTCCTTCTCTAGAAATTCTGCAGGGACCACTTTAACACACAGTGCTTTCTCCCTCCCATCAACTCCTAACAATTCTTAATGTTGGGAGATATTTCTCCATGTTTCTGCATGTCTGCTGAGCAGAGGCACCAACTGCCTGTGTTCTAGATGATCTCTTCAAGGATGTTTATATACTAATAGCTTGGAAGACAGAGAGAATTTCTGTCTCCAGAGCAAAGGGCAGATTTGTTTTCTGTTCAGTATAACAAAAACAATGTGTCCCTCCAGGGCAAAGGCCAGGCAGGCAAACTGGCCTTATAAAAGATCCCAAGCTCAGATTCTGTTCCTGTAATGCAAGCTACTGCATATGCAAAGATTACCTGGATCTCTTTGTGTTTCCTTGTGGGAACTGGGGCTGGGGGAACTGGTGTAACTCTTAATAGTTATTGACAACTATTATTATTATTATTTTGTTGTTATAGCTCCTAAATATTTTTTTCATAACAATTTACTTTTTTTCTCCTTTTCTTTTATCATTGGTTTATGCAGAAATTGTGTCATTTTTTTCCTGTGGAATGTTCCAGATCCTGGATTGAGCTGATTGCCTCCTGTGATGTCATTTATCTTGTTCCTCTATCCCATGTATTTCCCCTCAAATTAGTTTTTGCACTGATCCTTCAGCTTTCAATTACACACTGTCTTCAGAACGCTCTTGAATCATATTTAACTTTCATATATGCTTATTTTTGGTCTTTGTTGCTACATTTAATTTTCTTATGGGCAGGGCTTCTTTTGGTTTGCCTTTAAAAAAATCTCCCACAGTTCCTAGTGAACATTATGACTAGAGTAATAGCATTTGGTGAATGAATGCTCAGGATAAAAATGATTTAGACAGTGAGTATGATCAGATGATAGCCACCCTTTTCCTCTTCTCCACCAGAGGGCGCATTCCACATTAGATTTAGGAGTATTCCAAAACCTGCTATCTTGTCTACTTTGATTACCTGGGTGTTAGTACTTTATAAAAGTAGCTGAATGAGTTAGTAAATATATAAAAATATATTAGCAGCTGGGCGTGGTGGCACACACCTGTAGTCCTAGTTACTTGACAGGCTGAGGCAGGAGGATCGCTTGAGCCCAGGAGTTCAAGGCTTCAGTGAGCTATGATCGTGCCACTGCACTCCAGACTGGGCAACAGATTGAAATCTTATGTCTGAAAAAAAAAGAAAGAAAGAAAGAAAGAAGGAAAGAAAAAGAAAAGGAGAAAAAAGAATGTGTTAGCAAATGTAGCAAATGGAGCCCTGGTCTGGTTACAAGTCACCCTACAGAGGAGCTCCAACTGAGAGCAATGAAATCTCTTTTGACTATGATTTCATTATTATTGCATTTCAGTCTACTAGGTAATGAGTTTGAAAGCCAAGACCAAATCTGGAAAAATGGGTTCCTGTTCATGTTTTCCATCAGCCTGAAAGTGTATGTCAGTATGCACATACTGACTGCTGACATATACAGCAGTGGCCTGACTAGAAATTTTGCACATTATGCTACTTTGATAGTTACAAAGGAAACAGATTCCAAGTCACCTGTGGTGGTAACGGAGACTTAAACAGTATTGAATCTTAGGGAAAAAAAATAAGAAGTGGAAGAGGGCTGCTTTCTTAACTCTTAAGTGAATTTATTTCTTTTCATCTTTTACACTTTGCTCAAGGATGTCAGAGCTAACTGAACAATCAACTCCCAGCACTATTTCACTTTTATTAAATCTAAATGGTTCACTCTGAGAAGATATTGCATGTGGATGCAGTGTTTTTTGAAACTTCATAGTTTCCTATGCAACCACATGAGGTCAGATGAGGTTTGAGCCAGCCACCTTGTACAGGAAGATAAATATGATGCAGTTTCTACTTTCTGCTCCAAAGTTGCTCATGCTCTGGCAGGGGAGGTTGCTGCAGGGCAGGTGAGATGGTCTGGGTGAAGTACGCACAAAGTCCTTCTTAGAGAAGCAGAACCTGTCAAGAAGGAAGGAATGCAGCACGACCTGTTCCTCCCTTCAGGATGGCTCTGGATTCCGAAGCTTTGCTAGCACAGAGAGGGTGGTTGTCTACTGCGGCTCACTTTTAATGTTAAAATATTTTGAAGGCACAATCTCTTGGGAGATTTAAGTGGCCCATGTGAATTTGCTTTAGGTGTCCCAGATGTTTCATGACAGATTCTTAATTACCTTTATATCAGCTACTCTGAGCTTGCCCCTGTACAGGTACATAGACAGTGCTCATTAAATGTGTATTGACTTGAGTTGCACACAGGGATGGAATAGAGAGGATTCAGATGCACTGTTTCTGACTCTTGCGGGTCAGGCTGCCCCTCTGCCTCTGAGAATCAGAGCAGGTGGAACACTATCTCCTCCTTTCATACCTTTACTCCAAGGGGCTTGTGAGGGCTTCCTTCACCTGAGACCCTTACAGCCCACACTGGGGACAGCCTACATACACACAGCCCTACCAGATGGACAATCAGTGCATGTTCAGCCCAGGTTACCCCTTTTCTCCCCTCCAGGTAAATCATTCAGAACTTGCAATGGAAACGCTCTAGAAACTTTCACATGTCGCCAGGAACACTGGCTAAGTTGACCCCAAACAAATCAGTGAAGAGGCCCTTTTTAACTTTGAAGAAGTTAAAATACAGAAGTTAAGGGCGGCGCTGTAGTCTTAACTTCTTCCTGAAATCAACATCTCTTCCCTTGTCCACCCACCTCTTCTTTGCAGAAAACTGACCAGAACCTGGCAGCCTTGGGCCAAGAATTTGCGGAGGCAGCTAATTGGCTGGCACAAAGAAAGTTTGTGCCACCTCCCCACCGTTCTCCCATCCTGCCGACTCTCAGTCAGTCAGGACTGAGAATCAAATACATGAATGACACGTTTTTCAGAAACTCATCCAAGACTTGTAAAGCTGTCAACAACTCGTCAGCTCTACGTTCTGTAACTTTGACCTCCGATGCCAAGGTCAGCGCTGACCGCTAGATCGCGCTGTCGGACAAGAAATCTGAGGTCCCCGATCCGCCGGGAACCCAGGACTCGGAGGGAGAAGAGGTGGGAGCAGAACCGAGGAGGGGGGAGACGAGAGGAGGGGTGGGAGGGAGGCAGAGAGGGGGGAGAGAGAGATCTGTGAGGCGCCCCTTTGGATACAATTGAATTGCACTCCCGTGCCCTGCGGATGAATGTGCTTGACTTAGCCTGTGGATATGAGTCTCTGGGTTCTCCTCAACCCGATGTATCTTCCTTCCACTTCCTCTCCTCCTACTTTGGAAGTTTTGAGTAGGGATCTTTTTTTCTGAGGGAGAGAGGGCGTTTGAAGGCGGCGGTTTGTGTTACCTACACTCTTTACCGCAACTATTTTCAAATGCCTTAAATCTAAGTATGTGAGCCACAATGCGTCGAGCAAGAGAAGATGCCCACGCGGGTCCCCGGCACGCTGCTCTGGGCTGGAGAGGGCATGTGCGTGCCCACAGGGGCAGACGTCTCTTCCACACAGCCTGTGGCCTCCGGCCTTAGGAAAAGGAAGCCCTGTACTGCCCTTGGCTCCCTGGAGGGTGACTGCTCAATTCCCGGGCTGATAGAGGCATTTGGAGCTCGGAGCCAAATCAACAAGAAAAAACTCTTTTTAAACCAAGAAAATCAACACCCAGAGTTACATGCTCCCTAGTCAACACCACCGCCATTACAAATTTTTTAAAAAGTACATAAAGAAAGAAAAACGCGCGCGCACACACACACACACACACACACACATCTGGGCGAAATGCAAACCCCAGCCAGCCTGGGCTGGCGTGAGAAGCAGAAGTTTTACTTTTCCTTTTCGGGACGGGTGGGGGAGGCGGGTGTCCCTCGGGCTTCCCTGGCCGTTCCAGGCCGCCGGGCCCGCCAGGACATTCTTGGGCATGGTGCGGTTAGGCTGGGTGCCTGGACAGTCGCTCGGGGGGACTTCCCTGCTCCCGGGCTCTGTCCTTGCGGCTGCCACTCGCCCACTCGCTTCTCTGAGCCTGGTTGGACCGGACTCCCTGCACTATGCGTGTTGAGTGGGGATGTAGGTGAAAGGCTGGCCCAGGTGCCAGGTCCGCCGTCCACAAGCTCGAGATAGGGGCTCCGTGGTACCAGAGCGATGTGGCTGCAAGCCTAACTGGGCTGTGTCACCTACAGCATGCTGCGTTGCGCGTGTCTGGTTATCCATCCCCAGCATGTGCTCACACACTTGGGGGTTTGTCAGACAATCGGGTTGTGAGGATTTGAAGGAGAAGAAGCCCGTGCACTGTGTAGGCTCTTTGTGCGAGCTACCCAGCTGGTCTTCAAGTGGGCCGTGTGTGCTCCGGGAATGTGCAGAGGGGGCGATTCCCGCTTGTCTCCATTTTCTCCGTCCAGACTTCTGTCTTGCTTCCGCTGGCTTTTGCTGGAGGCGCCCCGTGCGTGGGGAGGGGTGCAGGGAGGGGGGCGCCCAACAAGTTCTTGTCATTCTAAAGGCAAGTTTGGAGACTATTACGCCTTTTGGAGGGAAGGCCAAATTTGCAGACGTCAGATTAAATAGAGAACAGGGGTTTACATTGGGGAGATGTCCTCAGATTTTACTAATGTGGGCAGTTAATTCCAGGGACGCCGCTCCTTCGTCCCCTCTGCAACTCCGCCTCCCCCCGTCCCCGCCGAATCCTCTGTAGTTCCACCTGGTAGTGGTAACCCCTGGGCTTCATGAGGCCAAAAGGGCACAAGGCCTGTGCTGAGCACAGACGTATGTAATCAGAACCTCTCCTGTAGCGCTTCTGTAATGTCTTGGTGTGAGTGCCCAAAGCTTCCTCCTGTGCGCCTTTCTACAATTTGGCAATTCTGAGCGCCAGACTCAGGGACAAGGGGTGGGATGCCAGGGCGGGTGTGGGGCTGTAAAAAGAGGCAACGGCGCTGGCAAAATGTCAGTGTCCCCCCCCCCGCCCCGTTTGGCTTCTACAGCAGTGTATAGGGGTGTTTTTGGGTTTTAAATCTACTCCTCTTTGTCCCTTTGACCCCGCGGGATTTTAAGGGCAGAGCTTTCAGTCCGAGGTTTCCGCCCGGAGCCAGGCTCCGGTCCGGGTGAGGAATTTCTACGGTAGATGGAACTTGTTCCTGAACGGCTTCCTGTTCCGAGGACCCCTGGGTTTCATAGCTTTCCTCTCCCTCTCCCTTGGCTCAAATTAAGCTTCCCAGTTCCATCCCGAAGCACCGAGGAGCGAGCCAGGACTGCGAAAGCCATCCCATCCCGCGCGGGCGGCTGTCCGGTTTCCAATCGCCGCTCGGCGATTGAAAAAGACAGAAGGCGCGCCGCGTGCACAGACAGTTAGTTAATGGAAATCCTGTAAATCGGTTTTAAGTGCACCCAGGACGGAGGGGGAGGAAGGTGGAGGTGGTGGTGATGGAGGGTGTGGATAGGCTGGAGTGGGGGGTGAATGGGTTAGGCATCCTCGCAGCTCTGAAAATGAGTCGCCCCCTCCCCCATTGTTCCTAATTTAGAAAAATTTATTAAAGAAATCGCACGGATAGGGAAACCCGAGCTCCCCAGCCCGCCCCAAGCGGAGGAGTACGCGGCTTCCCTTGGCAGGGAACGCGGCTGCGGCTGTCCCCCTCTCCGCGCCCTCCCTCCTCCCCGCCCCCCGGCGGGGGCACTGCTACTACGGCGATCGCCACCTCACGGCGAAGGAATGCTCGAAGTATGCACACGTTCCCAAAAGTAGACCTCCTTCACCGCCGGAGGAGCATACATCACCCCGTGGCAGCCGTCCACCTTCTCAGGCGTTTCGTAACCGAGTAAACTGAGAGCTGGGAACAGCCCTCTATTAAGTAGCCCGCGGCGCGGAGTCTTTCCCCACTTGGCGAGGGCTAGCCGCCCGAGACGCGTCCGCACGCCGGCAGCTGCAGTCCCAGGCGGTGAGCGCTCGTCCTGCCTCGCCTGCAGCTCCTCCCGGGATCCTCCTCCTCCTCCTCCTCCTCCTCCTCCCAGACCTCCCCACCGGAGCCCGCGCCTAGGCGGCCGCCAGGTGCTCCTGGAGAGTAGCGCCTACCACCCGGGCGTGCTGGGGTCACACGGAGCGCCAGCTTCTCCGACGCCGGGGAGCCTCTGTCACCGCCGCTACCTCTGTCACTGCCGCCTGAGGTCAGTCTGCTTTCTGTCCTCTTTCCCCCACTCCACCATTCCCAAAGATAACTAGGGAAACTTGTTTCTAGCTTGCACCTTGCCGGGAGCCGTGAAGAATCTCGGGCGAGGACCATTTGCACTTGTAATAGTATAGATGTGCCAGAGAAATCCCTGGTATACTGGGATTTTTAAATTCATTCGGGGTTTTGAGGGTAGACGGAAATGTTGCTCTTCTTAAAAGCTGATGGAGGGCGGCAGTGCGCGCGCAAAGGATCCTGTTCAATATTTCTGTTTCTGAAGGAATTTCATCTATAGATGCTGTCGATTTCAATGAAGGGCGCGCCCGGTTCTATGGCCACCCGTTTTTCCTTATCTCGGGGCTGTAGCTTCGCCCGGGAGTGCCGGCGTGCAGCGGAGGCGCCGGGAAGGTATTTTGGTGACGCATGGTGCGGAATTCTTTGAAGAGCCGGTTAAGTGCTCTGCAGCTCGTCGCGGCTGCGCGGGTGTGTGTGGCATCTCGAGACAGATTCCTGGTCGAGTGTTCCGGCTTCTTCCTCCTCTAGTTTTCAAAGCGTCCGAAGTGGTGGTTTAGGCCAGCTCTAAGGGACTCTTCCTTGGCCTACTTTCCCCAGCTTCTGGAGAAAACCCCCTCTCCAGAACCTCCTCCGGGGTGCATTGGTCTGTGGCACCTCTGAGGCGGTTTCCAGCTCAAATCCTAGATAGTGTAGGGATCAGACAGCGTGGGGCAGCTGGCTCATGTACGGAGCAGGAACCCGGAGCCAGGGAGCAGGACAGGTATTCCAAATTGGGCATCGTAAGGAACCCTCCAGTGATCAGTTCGGGGCTCCCCGGGACACCCCTTCCCCATCTCGACCAGGACTATGCAGCCTTCTAAAGAATGCTGTGGAGGGATGGTGCAAGAAAGGAAATGAACTCTAAGCTCTCTCTTGGCTAACTAATGTCAAAGTCGTGGCGGGTAGGAGAGGAGGTAGGTGATGCGCATGGGATATGAAGTGACCCTGCGTGTGTGTGTGTGTGTGTGTTGTGTGATTTTCTTTTTTTAACTTGGACACGGAGTTAAGGCATTGGCCTCTTCAAGCGAGGGGTAGGGAGGGAGCAATTTGGCAAAAGGGGACGAGTCCCCTTTACATCCCCCCGCATTTTCATTCATGAGGGTGAAGTGAGGGAATCCTTGATACAACGTAGGGGCGGCCGCTTTTAGACATCTATGTCTGAGAATGCTCAGAGAAATCTTGCTAAGCATTCAATGAATGTTTTGGCTAAAAAGGAGAAAAATCTTTTTCTTTTTAAAACACAAATGGACGGAATGCCTGGCTGGCTGGCGGAGCTAACTGCGTTCAGATACCACGAAGCGAGATTTATTCTTGCTGCTCTGTCAGGAAGCCGATAGGTGGCGCTCTAGACCCAGACAAAAGTGCTTCCACTTCTCTGGTTTTTGTTGAGTTCAGCTGTTTAAAAAAAGAATCTGCACACAGCTTTTCGGTGGGTCTGTCAGGCTTTAACTTTTCGCGAGCACGCCTGCCAACTGAGTTGGAAATAACTGTAGCAAAGTTAAGGCCAGATGATGGCAACAATGGGCCAGTCTCACCTCTTGCTTTTCAACTGATGTAGAAGAGAGTTAGAAATGTCAAACCGTTGTTAATTAGGAAGAAAGAAATTGCTAGAGCCCTTAGATCCCCAGGGCAGTGCCAACATTTTAATCTTGGCTTCATAAAAAAGGAGCTCTAGGCAATTTGGCACGCCTGCTCATCAGACATTTAAAATGTAATTTACTCTCAGGCTGAGGAAAGCTGTCCTAATACGTTGTGCCAATAATTTGGAAAGACATGGTTGGAGATTGTCAGTTTCTTTTCTCAAAGAGG
This sequence comes from Daubentonia madagascariensis, assembly GCA_023783475.1. Classification (NCBI taxonomy): domain Eukaryota; kingdom Metazoa; phylum Chordata; class Mammalia; order Primates; family Daubentoniidae; genus Daubentonia; species Daubentonia madagascariensis. The sequence continues at coordinate 24,253,104 of JAKFHU010002080.1, read as the reverse complement.
GCTCCATCTTTGGCTCACTCTTGGATTCCCAAGAAGGACAGTCCCACAACCCTTGCCATTTTTCATGAGGCCTAGCCTGTTGCCTTACAATAATTTATGAACTTGAGAGTCAGTTCTTTTTTTATGTTTTGCCCCTGGCAGCTTCCCAGTTTGGTTCATTGCTAGTAGCTTTTGTCTCTAGATTGGACTTTAGACTATTTTGGGAGAGTCCATTCTGCAGACATGGATTAAGCACCTACTGTGTGCTGGGAAACCACAAAGATGAATAAGACTTCGTCTGTAAGGAATTAATAATCTAGTTGCAGGAAAAATCATAATAGAACAAATTCTTCTCCGGAGCACATATACCTGTAATCTTCCAGGATAAATAAACAGTTAAAAGCAAAGATTAATTATTACGGAGAATTTTAATTTAAAAACATCTTGGAAAAAGAGACAAGAGTGTTTTGCCTCTTCTATTGTGCTGTCTCTTTTTATTATGTATTTTAAAGTTGTTTTCCCCCATCTTGGGTAAAGGATTTATCAGATGTGAAAACAACACAGTTAGCAGGAGGGTCAGGTTTCAGCTGGGCCTTACTTATTTCTGTGTAATTCATTTCAGACCTTAAAGAGCTGCATATTTGTAGGCAGAACAAAATGAAGAAAAAAAAAGAGAGAAAAAAGGTTTATTATACTTTTCCAAATTGCCCTGAGACCACTAAAGTACAGCTACCTAAAGAGATCAGCAGCTAGGAAAAAGCGGCCAAATAAAATCCCCAGCTGGAAGAGACATTTAGTTGAGTCAGGGATTAAATGACCTCTGAATTAGCCATCACCCAGGCAGGATGAAGTCTGTGGGGGCTGGTAAGGCCTTCACCCGGGATGCTAAGTAGGACCAGTCTCCAGGAAAACAGGACCCTCTTTAAACTTGAACTCCCTCCTAGTACTGTGATTAAACTTCTGAAGATGAACTTGACTTCCACTGCTTCACAATACGCCTATTATGTGCTGGTCTAGGCCCTATGGTTATTAAGGCAGATATGGTCGGGTTCTGGACTGGGTCCAGGCTCCAGTTCTAACCTGGTTCCAGGCCTGCCCAGACCCGGTTCTGATGCGGTCACTGCTTCTTCCGCAGATCCCTCCATGTGGCTGTGAGCTCAGAGGCCGAGCATGCGGACCAGGCTTCCCCCAGCGCTCGTCGCCCTGGGCGCGGCCCTGCTCCTGTCTTCCATTGAGGCAGAAGGTAAAAAGCTTTTCTTTCCCCCTCCCGGAGTGACAGTGCAGAATTTGAGAAAGGAAAAAACCAAAACAAAACATATCTTTGCGTCTATTGCTTGCTCTGTTTTCCCTGCACTTCGTGCTTTCTCTGGGGGTTTCTCTCCTCCAGAGAAACACTCCCTTCTCCTGAGGTTTGTCCATTTCCCAGCTCTCGGGTCCAGCTCTTTCGTATTCTGCTTAATCCTTTCCGTACAGTGCTGTGTGGTCTCCTTGAGCTTGTCTCTGCGGTGTGCTGTCCACACTGCTACCTACACTGCCGCCTTCCGAGAGGACAAGCGCCTGGGAGGGGGCGACGGCTGTACCCGGCTCTACCAACGGGACACCGCAGGTGGTACCCAGAAGCCCAGGAGCGCGGGAGCGCTCGCTTGCTTGCTTGGCTGGTAACCTCCTGGCTCCGGCCTGCGAACTGGGTGACAGCACGAAATAAAAGACTCCAACAGCGCTGGCTCTGCGCGATTGTGTGTTTTGTGGGGAGCTCAGTCGGCTAGGCGGTCAGTGCAGGCAAATGAGCCAGCAGTCAAGCCGCCTTTAGGAGTGGGGAACCTGTCGCCTTGGGGCCACATGTGGCTTTCTGGATCCTTGACTGCGGCCTTTTGATGGAATCCAAATTTTAGAGAACAAATCCTTTTATTAAAAGGGGTGCAGCAGAGAAAGATGAAGCTTTTCTTGCCTCCTTTGGTTCTTAAAAAAGAACAATCTTGAAATCAGAAGGCCTCAGTCCTCCTCCCCACCCCCCGCCGCCCCTCCCCGTGAGATCAGGGACGGGGGGTGTTTGCGTGCCCCGGGGGCGCTGTTGTCCGTGCCTGGTTCGCGGGGCTTCAAGGCGCGTGGCCCAGACCAGCCTAGCTCAGACAGGCTGGGTCTGGGCCAAGGTTTTCAGCCCCGGAAGCTAGCGCACGCCAGAGGAGCCGGGCATCGCCTCCGGCTCCCTTCCCTAGCTCCCTCCTGCCTCCCCGGGAGAGCTCCGCACGTCTGACCTTCCCTCCGCCCAGAACGACTCCGTGTGGCCCTGCCGTCTAGAAAATGAAGAACTTTTGTTAGATTTCCAACCTAATTTTTGTTGTTGTTGTGTGCACTTGATGCCTTAATTTCTTAATATTCACTAAACAAGCCATTTCTGTATATTAACCCCATGGGTGCTTCTGTGTTCCCTCAATTATCATTGGAGACCTGACAAACTAGTTTTATTATTTTGCAAGATAAATGGGGTAATGTCATAAAAGACATCTTACGATTTTTTTTTTCAATAAAGAAATACCCCTAATGAAGTTAAGGGAGAAAATAAATACTTCTGCATGAGACAGTCGTGGAAGTGCCAGGGTGGGTTGTGCTTTTCTAGAGGTGGTAAAAGTAGGGTTGTTTCATGACAACACTGAGATTTTCAAAGTTTCTATAGTGTTTGATTTTCCACTTCAAGACTGCAGGTACAAAAACTTAGGGAAAACAGTGTTTCCAAAATGTATGGAATATTTAGAAAAGTGCCAGACGCGTGCTGGCTCTTCTTACTTGATTAATATTTTATGAATGTAGAAGCTCTTCAGAGTGGCCTCTGCGAAGTAATATTCAGATGAGGTTGGCTTTAATGTTCGTTTCTATGTCGTTGTTAGGAAGGAATTTTATTTGAGGAACTCTTGGAAGCTCTATTGAAGATATTTTTAGATAATTCACTGAAGTGGCCCATTTATTGCTTATTAAGAAAATAGTTATTTGAAAATCAGAATGTTTCGGGAATTCTGGGGAAAAGAATTAAGTTGGAAATGATGTAAGTGGAAAAAATCAATTCTGGATTAGATAATGGCTGGTTAGCAAAGTGCAGTTAAAAAGAACATTTTACTATCTACATTTCTGATTATTATATTTCTTATGTTTTACCTTTTTAATTTGTATTGATTTCCATATGGTACTTTTGCTTCTTAAGCTGTGTGTTTTTTTGTCTCCCATCTGCTTAGGTCAATATTAAATAATTATATTTTAATAGGATTCATTTTTTGGGCCTTATTCTCTAGTTTGGTAATGTCAAATAGAAATATAATTTGAGCCACAAATGCAAGCCATATATGTAACTTCAAATTTTTTTGGTAGTCACATTAAAAAAGGAAAAAGAAACGGGAAATTCGTTTTAATAATATATTTTATTTAACCTAATATTATCATATCTACATATAATTAATATGAGAATTGTTAGTGAGGTATTTTGCATTTTCTGTACTAAGTCTTTGACATTGGGTGTTTTTTATACTTGCAGCACATTTTATTTTAGACTGGCCACATTTCAAGTGCTTGATAGCCACATGGCTGGTTGCTCCCGTGTTGGACAGCACAGCCCTGGTGTTAACTACCAACTAAGTGGCCTCAGGAGCCTTTGAAGGCTAACAAAATTTGTGGCCAAAGCCTTTCTGGGGACCATGGGCTGGAAACAGAATTTCTTTGAAATATTTCTGTTGGGAGAAATTCAAAATTTCAGCTTGCAACCCTGTTTGGTACTATGCCATTTTGATCTTAGTCCTAAAGTAGCCATAGTTACTCTTTTTTCCCTTTCATGACTCATACTTGCACTCTTAAATTCATACGATTTTCTCACCATTTTCTATTTACTTAATTCTTTATATGTTGGAAACCCAATACTTTTTTTTTTTGTATTAGTTAAAAGGTTTTGGCATTCACTTTTTGCATTTCTTCTTTTTTATAGTGGTAGCGCTTTTGTCCTGTTGTTTTTCTTCTGCCTACTTGTCTATACTATGGTATCTTGTCCTGTAGAAGTGAGGGTGAAAATAATTGTTTTTGCTTTCTATTATTTGTAATCTTTAGCCACAGCATAGACTTTATCAACCGTATAACTTGGCCAGTGCTCTGCATGGCCTAGAACGTATGAATTATTTTTGGTTCATGTAGCATACGGTGTGTTAATTATCTTTTAGAAAATGTAACACTTTGCATTTAAAAGTTAATGGCCAGTATTCCCTGTAAATTTGGTCACCTTTCTAATCAATCTAGAATTTGAGATGAACAAATTGTGGAAAGACAGAGTTTTAATTTGGTAAGTCTGATTTATAGTTTGTAATATATCATGAACAATTAGATATTATCAATTCATCATTGAGTTTAAACTGTAAGCTTTAATTGTCTTGTGTCTAGGTTAAGAGGCTAATTAATACATATGTCTATAATCCTATGTCCAATTTATAACAGAAACTTCAAACTAGAGGAGAACTTAGAGATCATCTATTCTAATTCTCTCATTTTCCAAATGAGAAAATGAGGCCCAGAGAGGCTGAATAACTTGGTCAACTAATGCTGTTACTTAGGGACAAAACACAGACAAGACCCTGGTCTTCTAGTTTTTGTTTAGTGCTGGTTTGGCCAAACCATGCTTCCTTTTTGCTTGATAACTGGTTGACTCAGTTGGTTTAATGCGAGAACACATTTTGTAATGTGTACAACATAATCTGTTGCTTGTCTAAAATACTAACTTTTCAACTGGTTATTTTTGGTATCGTGTAAACACAAGTTAAATGAATTTTTATATCATAGGGAAGATCCTTGCATTTATACTAACTTTGCAAGGAAAACATAAACTAATGCTTATCAAATATAGTAAACTTATCATACTTTGCCTATTTCTAAAGGTTTCTATCATTAAGGTAGTATCCTTTCCAGTGCCATTATCACAAATATCAGACTACAAATCTTACTAGTTCATCAAGATGATATTTTACTAGTGTGTTCTCAGCTTTGCTTTATCTATAACACATTATGTGTACTTACCAAAACTTATTAGACTATTCTCTGCTCAAACATCTGTCTTTCCATCCATCCATTCATCCTTCCGTTCATTTATCTCTGCTGTGGTTGGTAAATTCATGGATGTATCTTCTTTTTGGGTGCCATAATAAAAAAAGTGTTTTTCTTTATTATATGTCAAGACAGACACTTTAGTTTTAAAATTATTTGAACAGGTGTGTAAAGCTAATACCAAATTCTATCTATGTCTGAATTGGAGGTATCTGAACACCATATATTTATTATTGATCAGGCATCATTTGTTCTAATAATGTTTTTTCATAGAGTAAAAGAAAAATATATATATTAACAGGTAACCACATATAAATATTGGTTTCTAAAGTTAACTTTTGACTGAAATATTTCTTCTTTTTCACATTTAAGCTAGTACAGTAGAAAACTGTATACTTTGCAGTCAGACCACGGGATCAAAGTGTTGCTATTAGTTGTGTTAACTTCTCTGAAATTCACTGACTCATCTGTAAAACAGGCATAATGAGGCTCACCATTGGGTTGTTACAAGGAAAAAAAAGAGACAATATACGAAATGACTAGCTTTGTTTAGAAGACACTCAGCAAATGTTAGCTATTATTAACATTCCTAAAATGTCCTAAATCCTGCCAATTTATGTAACAAAAATCTCAGCAGAATGAGGCTTTCATAGCATAGTGCTTGATAACAAAAAGTATTATTCATAAATATGGAATGAAACTACTGGAGTTGTAAATACTTAAAATTTTAGTCACTTCACTATTAGTATTAGTATTCAGGTATTATGACTATATATAATAGTATTCACTATTAGTATTCAGGTTTTATGACTATATATCAGATAATTATTTATTTACAATTTTAGTTATATTTCCCTTGGTTCAGCTTCTCATTCTATGCAACTATCGCTCTTTGTAATTATAATCCATATGTAGCTAGTTCATATTTGAAATATTCCAGCATCAGCATTGTTTTAGGGAACACTGTTTGTGATGATGCAATGGTGGCTGTGAATTATTTTTATGTAAAAGAAAAAGTTTTCAAAATTATAAAAATAAAAATACATTTTTGCATGGATTTATGTTGACATGGGTCACACACACACCTGATTGACTATTTTTTTCATGAATAAACAAACAAATGTATAAATAGAATGACAAGCCTGTGAGGTTGTACGTGTGGTAGAATCGGCAAGAAGAAAAGCGAGTGGGCTTTCTGTTGTACATATGCTGGTCAGCCATTCTTTCTTACTCTTGATTCCCGCATACTAGATCTGAGTTTCTATGAACACGTTAAAATCCTCTGAAATGTTAAAGACTTTTCCCCACAGTCAATTTTTCAGTTTATCTGGAATCCTGGTCATTTGGATATCAACAAGGGGGGCTGCTGCTGCCCTTCAGCAGTTTTAACCTAATGTCCGCTGCTTCAGGTCAATTTCCTTCCAAGGTTGGTGGTACTATTTTTCCATGTACTGATTTTTTTTTAAAGCATGCTCAGGCCAGTTGTGTCTGCCTTTGCATTAAATTTGTCCTGAGCCATTGCTATTGGAACAATATTTTATAATGATATTCTTAATACCTGTTGTCCTATTAACATCTGTTGCATGCATGTTATACTAAGTGATGAATACAGCTAAACCTCCAAATATGATTAAAGACAGAAGAATGTTGAATAATTAAACTTTGCATGTAGATTAATAGTCTAATCTCACTGCCTGTGTATGGATAGTAAGAATATAACATTCATTCCAGTACTTGTGTATCCATTAAAAATAAAAAGCCATCTCCTACAGTTGGAGACAGTAGTTCATTAAAGCAAATGTTTGCTTAATTTGTTTTATTTCCATTAAAAAGTGCTATTAATATTACATAAGTCCTTAACCCCAGTTAAATTCTATGACTCATGTCTCCAAGCTACTACTGTATTTTAATTGACCTTTGTGAAAACCTAAAAGGAGATTATAATCTCTCAAAACATGTGCAAAAATTCTGACTCACAAGGAATACTTTCAGACTAAAACATTTTAAGAAGATTATGGCTGAAAGTCATCTTACTTTGTTGACCTGCTTCAAAAGTAATCATTTTTAATGCATTGACCATGCACTGACAGTGAGTCAGTACAATGCTGCATGATGAAGCATGAACATTGTAGAGAGAATATCATTATAAAATATTTTGGAAACGTCTTTGTGTAATCACTATTGTACATGGAGGCTTTTGTTCATTGTGGGAAACTAAAAACAAGTCAACATTTCATTGACACATGCATGATGCTGTACATTTTTGTATGTAAACTATTCCTTTCTATGCTTTTCAGTTATTCCTGTCATTGACTTCTCCAAGTTTTTATGCGCAGTCATGTCTTCAGATTGCTGATCCTTCTTCACTATTTTCTTTAAGTTCTGTAAATGAATGTCCATAAATACACATTGATGTTGTCTTTTCATAATTAACCATTGTTTTGTAAAGGACCATACTGGCATTTTAATCTAAAATGCCATTTCTAGTATGGAGTATACCTGCTGCAAAGGAAGTAACAGTGTTGGTTTACACCATGGAACATACAGCAAGTTGGTGTAAACAGGCAGAATAGTAGTTTTATAAACATCTGAATATTACTGTTTATATACTTATAAATTATTAACATATCTTATTATTATTTTTGAATATCTGTCTATATATGAATATACATTTAAATATATATTTCCTTGTGAGACATAACTAAGTTTCTCATGATTCTTCCTTTTCATTAAAATATATTTTTCATCTCTGCTACAGATTGAGTTTTATCAAACAACAATAACAAGGCAATAATGCAGAGAATGAGCCAAATACATCATTGATTCTTTTCCACATTATGAAAAAAAAGTACTATGTCAATGTTCTAAATTAACTTTTATGATTGTAAGCAGGTTGTGATTTGGCATGCTTGTTCAAAATGCACTCAGCATGTATTGAAATTTCTTTAATTGTTATGTGAATTGTTTGCATATGTGGGTATTATATGTGATTTCATTGTACTTGTATGTACTTGTATCCAAATATGTTTCTATTATGCTTGATTTTGCTGGCCATTCTTGAATGACCTAGCAACTCAAGAATCAAAAGTGTTTTGTGCTGTCTTCTATAATATGTATACTCTCTGATGTTTTGTCATATCTTGTCAGCTTTTAATTTTATTCTTATCCAACAAGATATCTTTTATATTTGTTGGAAACAAATTTATGCAAAGACAATTTTAGTAAGCTTTGCTTAACACAATTCTTTATTAATTAAATTGACCATTTTTTGACATTGGAAAATGTAACTAATATCAACTCTCTCTTTTGCAGTTGACCCACCTTCAGACTTGAATTTTAAAATTATAGATGAAAATACTGTTCATATGTCATGGGCAAGACCAGTTGATCCAATTGTGGGTTACAGAATAACAGTGGACCCTACAACAGGTAAGATTGAAGATGTCGGGGTTTTAGGACAGAGACATCAAGATGGTATAATCCAGTCTCTTCCCCTCCTCCCAGTTCATCATGAAACAGCTGAGATTTAGAAAGCCTGAGGGATTTGGTGAATGTCACCAGACGTTTGGTAGACTCAGGTTTCAAATTTCCAGCCTAGTACCTACTGTTATATTTCAATGGTGTTGAGATTTATTAACATGGTTTGCTGTGCTAAGCTGTTGTTATTAAAAATGGGCATTTTTTTTTTTACCTGATCAGAATATTGTCAGTAATCTTGGACCTTATAAAACAGAATTCTTATTTCTTGGCATTCTTCTTGAATTACTTAATCTTCTCAACATTTAAAGTATTAAGTGTCAAGTTGTTCCACCTTACCCAGTGTCCTATGCATTTCAGGACAGGAATCATCATTCTGGGATAATGGTGGGCAATCATGATGAAAGATAAGAATTTACTTTGGCTAGGTGGATTCTGTCAATACTAGGCTGAATCCTTGGAAAATAACCAAGCATGAAGAACCAATCTTTTAATTCTAAAATGGAATGGGAAAATAACCATTTCCACTAACATGGGCCAAATGGTAGGAAGAAGTCTTGATTGGTTGACAGTAGAGATGGATGATGCCAAGATAACTTATCACTAGAACTGTGTTTTCTTATCTTTTGGCCTTTAAAAATAACAATGATTTTAAATACTGATTTATCAGGGAACTTTAAAAAATATATGATCTGAGAACTTAAAAAGAGGTCAAGAATTTACTTTGCCCTCTTTTAATTTCCTGTTTTAACTTTTATTCCTCAAATATATTTGCAGTTAACTAATTCATTCATTCCAAAGCAGAAAAGCAGTTCAAATAGGGTCCATTCTGTTTTCAGATGTTGGGAATTACTGACTCCCAACACTTCCAAAACTGCCACTGGGATCACCCAACCCAGCAGAGCCCCAGTGTCTTGATGATGCCCCCTAGGGGTCTTGGTTCGTTTTGCATGTTCCACATTTAAACCAAGAGCATTTCTCAGGGTTCCGTTTCACCTGTTACCTTTTCTGATTACTTATATTTTGATGAAAATTTGATATAATTAAAAATATCAAAAGGCACTTAGTCCCTAAGAACCGCCATGTTTTGTGATTGACTTGAGAATTAACAGAATCTAGAAAGATGTATATAATTGTCAATATATAAGTAAACACCTAGTACACTGTAACTTGAAATGTTTGATACCTAGTTAAGTCAATTCAGAGGTCCATGGTTACCCATTAAGCTATGTACCCATTTAGGTATGGACAATGCACTGCTTTTATACAAATTATTTCCCACTATGGGTTAATCCTAACCTATGGGGTTTGTTTCCCTTGAGTTTACTTTCATCCCTTATTTCTCTTTTTCTGCTCTCCTCCAATGCATAATTTAAAGCTAAATTATTTTCTACTTTATATCTCATTTATAAAAATTTTGTTATCTACCATTAGTCTTCAAAAACAATGAGAGATTTTTGGTTTGAAATTCTGGTATACCTTTAGATCTAGAAAAATCTTGTATCCTCAAGCAAATATTAAATGTGATTGTAATAAGTAATGGCAATACCAGTCCATTTATTGAATTTCTAAAATTCAAAGTTTTAGTTTTGGAAGAAAATAAATAATGTTTGGATGTCCTGGAAAAAAAGTACATATTAAATTTTTCAGATTTTAAGTATATCTGGGAATTACAATGTATGGTGTTGTGTTATATGTGAAAAATATTTTGTTGCATTCATATTTTTTCTTTCTATATTTCCAGATGGGCCCACTAAAGAATTTACCCTTGCAGCTAGTACCACTGAAACTTTATTATCTGACCTTATACCTGAAATAGAGTATGTGGTGACAATAACTTCATATGATGAAGTAGAAGAAAGTGTACCAGTTATAGGCCAACTAACAAGTAAGCAAACATATAAATTCAAACACTTTTATACTTTTTATTTTGTGAAAGATTTTTCCAGCTTCAGATTTAATCTCTCTCTTATTATGCAGAGTTAATTTATATCAGTATTAACTATTCTTTCTGTGATCCTAGTTACTAGTGGATATGAATCATTCTTGATTTATAACCCTGGTCTGTGGAAGCAGCAGGAATGTTATGAATGAAACCTATTGAAAACATTAAACTTTGTTGGACAACAATGTTAACGCCTTTCTGAAATATCTCTAAAATCTTACTAAAAATATATTATTTGCAAGGGAATGCTTATTTGGCAATATTCTCTGACCAGCTGCACATGGAACATATATTTGAAAGACAATGGCAAAGGACGACATATTTATTCTTTTTAAATGAAAATATTTGGGTTCATTTCCTTTTGTAATACTTAGGTTTTGATTCAGTTCAAACAGGTGGTTCAACAAAGCCAGGGGAGAAGAAACCTGGAAAAACAGAGATGCAAAGTGAGTGTTTCCCTTAATATTTTTGCTTGGATTTGTAGAATTCATAAATGTAGGATACAGTAGATTTTCCAGGTATATACGTAGATTAATCTTATTCCTATATTCATTTCTATAAGCTTTATCTAGAAGTAGCACAGACAATATAAGAATAATGTATAACTGAGCAGTTATAATACCTAAGTTCTGACTTTCTAATCAATTTTTCATTTTATTTACTAAATATTCTTTTTAATGGAAGTGTTTTGAATTTGCGTGTGTCCAAATTTTCCTGCAGTATTTTGGCAGTAGGTGAAAAACAAAGCTCCTCACTAGACTCAATTCATTTCTCAAAGACAAACTGATAGAAATAGGTAGTACGTAGAAATATATGAGAAATACAAGGCTGGAGCACAGTTAGTGTTTGAAGCAATTCAGTTGCCATAAAAATACTTTTCTATGTTTATATGTATGTTATGCTCATCTCCAAGATATTTACATGGCTTTAGTTGATGGCAGTTGTAACCTTTCCAGTCTCTGTAAGACATTTCTGATAAATTGGTGCATTTGTAATCAGATGAAAGCGATTTTATTTAGTCTAAGATGGGTTTTGCAGTTATTGGCCTCCTTTTGTCTTATACTATTTTGTCTGACTTATTGGGATGAACTCTTAAGGGGTTTCATGGACTTCTGATTTTGCCACTTTGTAAAAGTTGGATTTATGACCCAGAATGACAGTAAAAAGATTATAAACACAAAGCCTTCTTTATCTGGAAATTTTCCCTCCAGATCACTGTTTATCATTCTTTCAGATGTCTAATAATATGAAATGAAGTTTATAGTATGCAGTTACAATGCTAATATTTTCCCCAAACCATCAATATTTATTCTAAATCAAAGCATTATGCCAAATATCGACTTTTTAAATAGACTTAAATTGACCTATTAAATAGTGTGCAAAAATTATTTAAGCATGCAACTTGTATTTGGCTTGCAAAACTTTCCAGGACCCTTTTTCTCTTCTTCCTAGCCAAATACTTCTTTTATTATCTACCAGCTGACTGCAGGGACAAAAACACCTTCAGAAAATTCACTTAGTCTTGCCTTACAAATACAAAGTTTCATGCAAATCAACCTGACCTCCACCACAGAGAGAAGGAAAGATAATATATTCAGTTATAAAAATTGGTCCTTGTATTTTAGTAATTTAAGGATACTACATGGAATTTTTACTTTTCAATTGAAATGATTGTTTACCTTCTTTGTTTAGTGAAAGTAGGCTTTAGTTGTCAAATTTAAATACATTGATAATTAGGATGAGATATTTTGGCTATTTTGCATCATTTTATGTTTGTTTTTACTTCTGTTAAACCCCATTAACCCTCTAGGCAAACCCTGTTGCAAACTGACAATTATATTGAAAAGTGCCAGAGAATATTGAAAAATTTGCTCTTTCTACAACTCAACTGCACTTGTTTGAGTAGTATTTATTTGTTGATAAATACCAAGGAATGAAAACACTTTGCTTGCATTTCTTTTGTATGTCTCACAGATGTTTTATATAATTTTTACTTGGAAAGAAGAGTGAGGATAATAGTTTATAAAAATAGATAGGTTGATAGTACAAATACTTGGATATATGCCCCTGGAGAGCAGGTCATATATATTTTTATCTCTTCTTGCATAATGTCTTAAATAGCAATTTAAAGATATCTAGTGTCATAAATGTATCTCAGTGAAGGTGCTGAAAATGTGTGCTAATAAAATTTTATATTCTTTTGTGGGTGAGGGTGAAGAACAATGGGTGAATATGTTCTAATGAACAGAATGATTTAAGGAGCCAACGGTTTTGCAATGCTAGCTTGTATTTCTTAATGATAGATTGATTTAATAAAGTATCATTTAAAAATATTTCAAATGTATTTCAGAATGTTCTGTCAGTGCCTGGACTGATTTGGTTTTCCTTGTGGATGGCTCCTGGAGTGTGGGAAGAAATAATTTCAAGTACATTTTAGACTTTATTGCTGCTCTTGTGTCTGCTTTTGACATTGGGGAAGAGAAGACAAGGGTTGGAGTTGTTCAGTACAGCTCTGATACCAGGACTGAATTTAACTTAAATCAGTACTACCAAAGGGATGAGCTTCTTGCTGCAATTAAAAAAATCCCATACAAAGGTGGAAACACAATGACAGGTATGTTTCACAGATTTTGTTATTGTTTAAAATAAATGACATGTCTGTTTTGGAAAGAAATTACACATTACACAACTATCATATATTAAATAATTTTGAAATTAATCACATAGTTTTTGATTGTGTAGTACAAAGTGAATGAACATGTTTCTTTTTCCCTTTAGGGGATGCCATTGATTACTTAGTTAAAAATACTTTCACGGAATCTGCTGGAGCAAGAGTTGGCTTTCCTAAAGTGGCGATTATTATTACGGATGGCAAATCCCAGGATGAAGTGGAAATTCCAGCAAGAGAGCTTCGTAATATTGGGGTTGAAGTTTTCTCTTTGGGTAGGTTAAGTTTGGTTAATTATTTTCATTTTAGAACTATGTTAGTAACACTTAATGCTTAGGAAGATGAAAGATTGATTCCTCAAGAAAGGATGCTGTTTGAAGTGTTTACTGCATTTTATAGTGTAGTATTAAGCCAAGTCACCTTTAAGTAAAAATTCTGCTTATCTATTTCCCTCATATAAATCTGTTAGTGTATGCATTAAGCAAGGTGGTATTCACATTCTTTGCCAGCTTTCTACTTTTCAACGAATGCTGGGCCAGTGATTCTAATAAAGATCCTCCTTGTATTATCATTAAGTGTTTTTTATGTGTTTCCTATATTGTGTAATACTTGAAGAATTCAGAGGGCTTCAGCTTATTCAGGACTCTGGAAGAAAAAAGTATTATCTTTACAGATGGCAGAGACATATGATGGCATGGTTGGGATGAAAGCCCACTCTGTTTTACTAACCATTGGTTTTCCTCTTTGGCTGGCCACTTTATATGAAATTATAAAATGCTTTTGTCATCAGAACAGTTGCACATTCGTTATGAAGCAAAGCAATTCTGGCTTTTGACTTAATAAGGATTTCAAAATGTCTTCAGTTGTGAAAAACTCACAAAGCAAAGAACTCCAAGTCAGCCAGCACATTTCCCATTTCAATATTTCCTTGTCCTTTTGTTTTTAAGGCATTAAAGCTGCAGATGCAAAAGAACTCAAACAAATTGCCTCCACACCTTCACTGAACCATGTTTTCAACGTGGCCAACTTTGATGCAATTGTGGATATTCAGAATGAGATCATTTCCCAGGTGTGCTCAGGTGTTGATGAACAACTTGGTGAATTGGTTAGTGGAGAAGAAAGTGAGTAGACTGTTTGTTGAGTGTTCCCCATGTGTTAGCCTTTTTCATGATTTGATAGCATTTATAGCTTTACAGATATCCTAGAAGTAGACGTATTTATTTAAATATATCCTTCAGTGATTCTCCAACTGTATATTCCATTTGTATTGTTTTTCAGTTACTCAGCTTCTTGATACCATTTGTATTGTTCCCCCCCACCCCAGCAAGTGGAACATTCACTAAAATATTTATATCATTGTAAAGTTCTTTAAAATTTTGGGGGGACAAGTTTTGATTCGCTCTTTAAGACCATTTGTGCACATTGAATAGATATTCAGCGTGCACAAATGTATATCATGCTATTCTGGTATTTGCTTTAATTATCTTACACTCTGATTTAAACATTGGTGGGCTGGAGAGACACTTATTTTAGCATTCTACAACTGAAAATAATAACAACACTGTTTCTAGTGACTGGATAAGGACAAGAGTTTTCTGTCATTATACTCTGCACAATAGTTTCAAAACTTTTAAGTATATTTCAAAGATCAGTCAATTTGATCCTCCCATGTCTGGAAAAATTTCCCATTTCTATTAGTTATTGCTACTAAATAAATGGGAGAAAAAAGACATTTTAAAAGATGTTTCATAAGCATCTTTTTCAATATTAAAAGTCACAATTCAAAGGCTTTATATCTTTCCATAATTGTTCTCCTCTCAGCCTGAGAATTGACAATTGATTAAATATAAATTCTAAATAGCTACCTCTCCAATCACATAAACCCTTTAATCTCCAAGCCCCCAGTATTTTGGCAATGTTCAATGGCCCTAATTCCGTCTCAGAACTTCTCATGACTTCATGGGCTCTGAATCTTTTTCTTTGTTTTACAGCCTAATGTCTGACTTTTTTGCTCTGTGTTATTATAAAATCCTCCTCCACCTTTCTCTGATTACCTCTCCTTACTCGATCTTTCAAACATTTTAATTCTTCACTGAGGTGCCGTTGCCTGCGTGCAAGAGTAGGCCAGACTGTTGTTCTGCCACCCCTGGACCTTCCCTGTGCAGGGAGCTGGGACCGCATCACAGGGGTTCACATTTTTCTTCAGGGCCTTCTCTCTTCTGCTGAGTTAGCCTGAGTCTTCTGTTCCCTGCATTTGCCTGTGCATCACTCAAAGGTTTGGCCAAACTTCCAGGTGGTGCATCTGTGGCTTCCCTCCAAGTACTTCTTACTTAAACATTATTTTTTATGCACTACATCTGATCGCCTTTTTGAGGAGATGATGTGTAAACTTGTGCTTGTTTTTACACCCACTTCTTGCAGGTACATTTATAAAAAATTGGAACTATATCTTCTGGGAGTTGATTCCATTGACAAATCTTGAATTTTGAATATTTGACTAAGATATCTTAAAATACTTTATGTTAACTGTTAAATGCTGGACTATGCTCTACATTGAGTAAGAATAAAAAAAAAATTTTTTTTTGAGACAAGGTCACCCAGGCTGGAGTGCAGTGGCCCGATCATAGCTCACTGTAACCTCAAACTCCTGGGCTCAAGCGATCCCCCCACTTTAGCCTCCCAAATAGCTGGGACTAGAGGTATCTACCACTGTGCCCAGCTAATTTTTAAAATTAAAAATTTTTTTATAAAGATAGGGTCTTGCTGTGTTGCCCAGACTAGTCTTGAATTCTTGGCCTCAAACAATCCTACTGGCTTGGCCTCCCAAAGTTCTGGGATTACAGGTGTGAGCCCCTGTGCCCAGCCTCAAAATTTTTCAGATGATCGATATTTATGTGTCAATATGCATGTTATAAACCATTGTTTCACCTATGTTTGGTGGCACTGTGAACATAGTTGAACTTTTTTTCTTACCCTGAAAGAAGTGAAAATAAAACTTGTTTAAAATTATAAAAACGCATTATTTAAGAACTGCTAAATGCTTTCTCTTTCTTGGCATATTATAAAATATACTTTAAAGATTATAATTTTACTCCTATGACATTATTAAAAGAGGAAAATTTTACAAAGAACTGAGTGAATAATTAATTTAATAAATATTTGAGTGCCAACTTTGGTACCTGAGAATATAGACAATGAGTGAAATACCAAAAACCAGAATGGAAATTCTGGGTTTGGAGAAGAATTAGGCATGAAGTGTCCTATCATTAATTTCTTCCAAAGACTTTCTTATTCCATGAACTTCTCAGCAATGTGACTAAAAATCAAGCATTGAGTCATTTTTGGTTTGATAGGGACAGGTGGAATTGGGGAGACAGGAAGGTGTCAGGCAACTCTTGTTGATGTGTTCATGATTAATTTGAATAAGGAGAATGGAAGGTCCAAACCTGAAGACCAGATTACTAAGGTTGCTTCTCACTGTTATTAATCAGTCTGTTTGTTACCTTTTAGTTGTCGAGCCTCCTTCCAATCTGATTGCCACGGAAGTCTCATCAAAATACATTAAGCTGAATTGGAATCCATCTCCTAGCCCAGTGAGTGGCTATAAAGTCGTCCTTACACCAATGACTGCTGGAAGCCGACAGCACGCTCTGAGTGTGGGGCCTCAGACAACCATGCTCAGTGTTCGGGACCTCTCGGCAGACACACAATACCAGATTAGTGTTTATGCCATGAAAGGAGTGACATCCAGTGAACCTGTTTCAATAATGGAGAAGACTCAGCCAATGAAAGTGCAAGTGGGTAAGTTGATGGGTGCATGTCTGTGTTTGGAATATGTGAAGGTCCATTTGATAGAATGCCTTACTGGTTCAAACTCAGTTTTGAACAAAGCGTTTGCAATAGTTTTCTTTTAGAGAAGCATGCTTACTAGGAAAGCTGGATAACTATATTTTAATGATTAATTCGTATGTGTTGAATTTTAATGGACTTCCTTTCTCTTCACAGAATGCTCACGTGGTGTGGATATAAAAGCTGATATTGTGTTTTTGGTTGATGGTTCCTATAGCATCGGGATTGCAAACTTTGTTAAAGTTAGAGCCTTTCTGGAAGTTCTTGTAAAAAGTTTTGAGATTTCACCTAATAGGGTACAGATAAGTCTTGTCCAATACAGCCGTGATCCTCATACTGAGTTCACTTTGAAAAAATTCAACAGAGTTGAAGATATAATTGAAGCAATAAACACCTTCCCCTACAGAGGAGGATCTACAAACACTGGCAAAGCAATGACTTATGTCAGAGAGAAAATATTTGTGCCTAGCAAGGGTTCAAGAAGCAACGTACCAAAGGTCATGATTCTTATCACTGATGGGAAATCATCAGATGCTTTCAGAGATCCTGCTATAAAACTAAGGAATTCAGATGTTGAAATCTTCGCAGTTGGTGTGAAGGATGCTGTTCGCTCAGAATTAGAAGCTATTGCCTCTCCTCCTGCTGAGACCCATGTGTTCACAGTGGAAGATTTCGATGCTTTTCAGAGGATATCTTTTGAACTCACGCAGTCTATCTGCCTTAGAATAGAGCAAGAATTGGCAGCTATAAAGAAAAAAGGTTAGTAGACTTTGTAGAGTAAAAGTTAATCCCCATGAACAATGTATTTTTTGCTCTAAAATTGTGGGAAATATGCTTCTTCAATTCTTTTTATAGACAGGAGAAAGTAATTTTCCTATGTTATTGAAAACTATCGAACTTAGTTAATTTAGCTCTGATGAATGACTTTCTCCGGGGTATGGATCATATTTTTGTTAGTGAAAAAACAGTTTACCTGTAAGAGTTATGAAATGTTTCTGCTCCTAGATATTTAAGCAGATCTAGCAATGAGCTTTATTAAACCTATTTGTCCTATGCAATTAAAAAACCACTTACTGAGTATTTACTATGTGCTGGATACTAGGAGCTAGGGCCTTCGAATCAAAGGTGGCTAGAATATAGTCCTGGACTTTGAATTCTTTTTATGCATTCCCTTTCCTGGATCACTTTTGGGCATCATTTCTCACATCTGGAGTTCTCTATCCTCTTTTCTTCATTTTTCTAAAATTGATTTTTTCAGTGTTCAATTAAGTTCCATCCTTTTCATCAAGCCTTTCTTAGCTGTTCTTGCACTGTAGCACTACCACTTTCACTCACTTGGCATTCACATGTACTGCTTTTTTTGTTTGTTAATAACCTTGCATTCTCTTATTTCTCCAATCTGGTTGTATGTCCCGTGAAGACGTGCAGTATGTGTTAGACATTGTCTTTTAGACATTGATTTAGTTAGTAAATATTCTTTCATTAGGAAAAATTCCTTAATTATTACTTTGAAATATCTGTCTACGTACCATCAAAGGTTAATATCCAAGTACCAGGGATGAATGGGAAAATTTTTATACTTCATTTTAGGTCTGCTACTGTTTAAATATTTTAGTTGTGGGCAGGTCCATTCTGTTATTGCTTTGTCTTAAGAATTTCAAAATTTAAATTCAATTTTAATTAGTCATTTGAATAGTATAACTTAGTATTATGGATGATCAAGGCAAATAATCAGTACTTCTTTGTTGGGCTGCAAGTGGGAGGCCTTCTCTCAATGGTCAAGTTCGGAAGATGTACTGAGAACATTGGTCTCAATGACCATCATTTTCCCAAGTGAATATAAGCCATTTCAGAAACATGTAGTCATTGGGTCCACTTTTGTTTTATAGATTTAAACATTTTAAACATTTTAAACTATGTCTTTTTTTTTTAATAGCTTATGTGCCTCCAAGGAATCTTAGTTTTTCCGAGGTGACTTCTTACAGTATCAAAGCCAACTGGTCTCCAGCTGGAGAAAATGTTTTTTCATATCACATCACCTACAAGGAAGCTGCTGGGGATGATGAGGTCACGGTGGTGGAGCCAGCATCGAGCACTAGTGTTGTTCTCAACAACCTTAAGCCAGAGACCCTGTACTTGGTCAATGTGACTGCAGAGTATGAAGATGGCTTCAGCATTCCCTTAGTTGGAGAGGAGACCACTGCAGAAGGTGTGTTGGGGTTTCTGCCACTACTTTCCAAAAACCAGTAATTTATAATAGAACAAATTTACAGTTTGTAGTAACCATCTGCTTTATAGTTCAGAACTGTGAATGCCTTTGTAAGATTTGGTGTCTTTAAAATACAGCTTTTCATAAATCTTTGTAAAAAAGAGAAAAAACTTTTAAGTAAAAAGCCTTAGATTTATTTTGATAAATTTGATGTTAAGAGACATAGAGAACTGTTAATAATTATAGAATTAACTTTTGAAATACTGCTTATCCATCTTTTTCTGTACCACACTTCAGGAATGTCATGTTTTAAATACTTCTGAAATTGCCTTACTGTACTTGTGGAGCTTATGGCAAATATATATTACCAATGTTTTTCCTTAAAATTGTGGTGAAATACACATAACATAAAACCATTTTAACCGTCTTTAAGTGTACATTTCAATGGCATTGAGCACCTTCACCTTATACTACCATTACCTCTATCCATCCCCAGAACTTGCAAAACTGAAACTCTGTACCCATTAAAAAATAACTCCCCATTCCCTCTGCTCCTGGAAGTCACCATTCCACTTTCTGTCTCTATGAATTTGATTACTCTAAGTACCTCATATGAATGGAATCATAAATATCTATTCTTTTGTGACTGGCTTATTTCACTTAGTATAATGTCCTCAAGGTTTATTCATGTAGCGTGTGTCAGAATTTCCTTTCTTCTTAAGGTTGAGTAGTATTCCACTCTGTGTATATGTTACATTTTGTTTATTCATCCATTGATGAACATTTGAGTTGCTTCTACCCTTTAGCTATTGTGAATAATGCTTCTATGAAGGTGGGTGTACAAATTTTACCAAATGTTTTGAGCAGTATTTGTTTAGGTGTGTCTTTACTGTATAGAATCGAATATGTTCAGAGATAATTCACTGCATTTGACATTTAAAGGGCACCAATTTAACCTAGTTCACAGAAGACAAGGCAATTACTCTTTAATGTAAGCATAGTGAATATTACAAGACGTGTCAATTGTTCTTCCCTATGTTGACTGATGGTGGGGGGATAAAGGCTGAAAGAGCAAAAAATTTATAATAGTTATGAATAATTATTTGCTAATAAGGATAGCTCGCATTGACATATCTTACTGATAAGAGGTAGAGAAACTTTTTTCTCTGAAACGTTTTTCAGATAAGATTGATATTTTTCTTTTGTGCATGGTTTAGGTATATTTCTGCCTGAAGGCCGGCAAAGAAATAAAATGACCTAAGGCGTCCTTTCATCTTATGATTTTTTGTGATCCTGTAACCTAGAAGTTCATACTCAGATATTTCTGATTTTCTGACGATTTCCTGTAATGCCCACACTGCTGCTTGCTGGGCCTGACCCTTTTTCTTCAGCACCTTGGGATGGGGATGGGAATGAAGTCTGTCTCAAGAGAAAACTTGTCTAAAGGGTTTTTGAGTAGAGGCCACTATATTCATATACACTCTAGTTTTTGGCCATTGGGCTACTACAATAGAATTTGGTAAATGTCTTTTCGATTCTATTGTCTGTGGTGGAATCTGGGATTTAAACTTTCTTTAGTCAATAAGGAAGTTTCTGATTCAATACTTTCATTAAGTTGACAATTATTGAGCTCCTGCTATGCATCAGGTGCTATGCTAAATGTTTTTCATGGATTATCTCATCTAACCACTTCAGTAATCCTATAAATAGTCATGTTTTACTGCTGTGTAATCTGAGGCTCAAAATTATGTGTCTATTAAGCTTCAGGGCCAGGATTCAAACCCATCAGTCTATCTGCCTCATTTGTTCTGACTAGCTTAGTCTTTTTCCTTGCCATACAAAATGAATCATGGATGTAAGTTGGCCAGCTACCATTTTTTTCTTTTCTGGAGAGATGCATTTACTTTCTTTCTCCCTGGAGTGATCTATTTATGTGTTGAATATGTAAGTAAACTTCTCATTGTTTGTGGGGTACATGTAACATGTTGCACTAGAGTTTTTAAAATTATTTCAGAATATTACAGGGGTACAAACACTTTGACCACATAAATTGCCTTTGCACTGCCTGAGTCAAAGCTACAAGCATGCCCATCTCCAGTGAACCACACCCATTAGGTGTGAATAGCACCCATTAGGTGTTAATTTACTCGTCCCCTCCTCCCCCCCACCTTTGCACTACAGTTTTACCCCAGAGGGACTGAGAAGACAATGACCTTTAGTTCACCTTTCCTGAATGTGTTCTCCATATGGACAGTTTACCCCTTTGAACAAATAGGTCATTTAAACATGTTTACTAAACACAAAGCCAAATAATGTTCTCATTTGGGCTTAGTGAAAATTTTATTTAAAACTGTGAGCTTATGGGTGTTACCCACACTGCAATTCAACTGCAAGATTTGGATCTAACTAGCATTCATTGGGAACATATTATGTGCTTTCTCCATCTCATGTATGGTCCAATTATTCTCCAAGTCAAATGACTATACAAATAAAAAATTAGTTTGGGGTGGACTGGATAAGACAGTTTGGTCCAGTGGGTAAATATGATAGACCTGGGTGTTAGACATTATTTTTCTACTTTTCTGAGAAAATGTAGTGAGAGTAAAAGTCTCGGTTACTTATGTTCAAGGAAATGAATTATTTTATTCTCCAATTTTATAGCAATGTAAATTTACCATTTAATAGAATATCTATGATTTTAAAAGTTTGCTATTATATACATCTTTAATTAAAAAATGAACAGTACTTAGTTTCTTTTTGGTTATTGTAGAATATGTGTTTGCTGTTTCAGAATCTAGTTAATCTTTGGCTAAATGAATACAATGACCTGGATGTTTGTCAAAAAACTGTTCATGGATTTGTTTAGAGAGATGTTATAATTTAGTGATCAAAAGCTAGTTTCTGTATTTTTTATATAAAATAAGTCAACTTATGTTTGAACATATATATATATGTTTTTAATTTCAGTAAAAGGAGCACCTCGAAACCTAAAGGTGACTGATGAAACTACGGATAGTTTTAAAATTACCTGGACTCAAGCTCCAGGGAGAGTTTTAAGGTATCGAATTATATATAGACCAGCTGCTGGTGGAGAAAGCAAAGAAGTTACCACCCCAGCCAATCAGAGGAGAAGAACGCTGGAGAACCTGACTCCAGACACAAAATATGAAGTGTCTGTAATTCCTGAATACTTCTCAGGACCTGGGTCTCCATTGACTGGAAATGCGGCCACTGAAGAAGGTAGAGGAAATATGCTGACCATATGGTGGCAACCAAAATCTTAGACTAGAGGGGAAATTTTGGACAACTATCCAGATAAGAAGAGTGATGAGACACTTCTCAATTATCTGAGTATCTTAGACCATAGTCCTTTTCACTTAGATTGAATGTTTAACTCCAGACATTATTATTGACAGTAGACTTAAATGCTATTTCTAAAAAATATCATTAAATATTCAATATTGAGATCTTAAAATAATTGTAATATTAACAATATTACTCTGGGGAGATTTTACATTAACGTACTTCATTTAAATGATTGGTTAGGACCCAGATATTATGATATTTGTTAAATATTGATGTAATGTTAATCACTGAGAAAAAATCAGATCATAATTTTCATTATAGTTCCTATCTTTAAAAAATTTTTAATAGCAACAATAATGCTAAGGACATATTAGCAATAACGAATAGTTATTGAGCACCTGTTTGTGTCAAGTTTTGTATAAAGGGCTTTTTGTATATTATCTAATTTAATCCCTGCATAAACTCTATAAAATTATTATCATCTCAGCTTTATAAGGGAGTTGAGGCTAAGGAATTATAATAGCTCAGAGTCATGTACCTGATAAGGGGTGAAAATGCGTTTGTTGACTTTACTGACCTTCTGCATACACTTACCAGAATATCCCTACTGCTTTCACTCCCCCTCCTCCCTCTGCTTCACTCCCCCTCCTCCCTCTGCTTCACTCCCCCTCCTCCCTCTGCTTCACTCCCCTCCTCCCTCTGCTTCACTCTCCCTCCTCCCTCTGCTCACTCTCCCTCCTCCCTCTTCACTCCCCCTCCTCCCTCTGCTTCACTCCCCCTCCTCCCTCTGCTTCACTCCCCTCCTCCCTCTGCTCACTCCCCTCCTCCCTCTGCTCACTCTCCCTCCTCCCCTCTTCACTCCTCCTCCCTCCTTCACTCCCCTCCTCCCTCTGCTTCACTCCCCCTCCTCCCTCTGCTTCACTCTCCCTCCTCCCTCTGCTTCACTCCCCCTCCTCCCTCTCTCACTCCCCCTCCTCCCTCTGCATCACTCCCCCTCCTCCCTCTGCTTCACTCTCCCTCCCTCTCTCTGCAACCTAGCTCATTAGCTTTTCCTGTTGGAGACTCTTTCCCTTTCCACCTGCTTTCTTCCTCCTCTTCCTCCTCTTTTCCATATGGGAGGTCACTACTTCACTTTTTCTCTCTCTTGCTGGAGATCTTTGTGCTGGGCACTGTGAAATGATCCAGTAACTATTTATCTTTCTGTGTTTTGGAGTGAAACTGGCTGGCTGTTGTGTGCTCTGTGGAGAGTGTCATAGGGTTGGGTGCCTTGAGACCCTTCAGAGATGACACGGCCAATCCTCAAAGAAAGTCGTAAAATACCAAACATCATAACTGCAAAGGGATGGGTAGCCTCTGGGAGTTGTACCCAAGGCTAGGTCTCAGGCTCTTTCTTCTCTTAGTTTTTTTTTTTTTTCCATAGAGACAGCATCATTTTTTATCTTATCAGCATTATTTCCTGGCTGTTACCTGTAGATGTTCATAGCATTACATTAATTGTATTTACTGAAGATTTCTTAGAGGAGTTAAAATCTACATTGTAACATTAATCAACATGTACATATTTTATAGTGCTTGTTCTACTTTTAGGGAAAATTTAGGGAAACTATTCTATAGGAAAGATTCTAACATGAAAGATTTTATGTGTAAGATTTTCAAGAAAAGGAATTGGATGTCTTTTGCTTTGTTTCTGCTAACGTGTAGAGCACAATTCAGAAATGCTTAAACTTTGTTGGCTAGTCAACGGTTAAGATTGCCATAGTCTCACATATAAATTTGATATAATGTGTATGTAAAGTAACAAAGTATTTTTCAAGCCAGTTTATTAAATAATGGGTTTTGATGTTGTTGTTGTTTTTCTAATAAAGTTAGAGGGAATCCAAGGAACTTAAGAGTTTCTGATCCTACAACATCAACTATGAAATTATCTTGGAGTGGAGCACCAGGAAAAGTGAAACAGTATCTTGTCACATACACCCCGGTGGCAGGAGGCGAAACTCAAGAGGTCACTGTGAGGGGAGATACAACCAATACTGTACTGAGGGGATTAAAGGAAGGGACACAATATGCCTTATCTGTGACGGCCTTGTATTCATCTGGGGCTGGAGATGCCCTTTCTGGAGAAGGAACAACGCTGGAAGGTAATTGCTGTCATATTCTATGAAAATCCTTGAGCTTATTTGAGATTCTGCATTTAGGAAGCTTAAAATGTTTTTACAGAATGAAACCTAGAAATGTGTAATTCTTTCTCTTTCTCTCTCTCTCTCTCTTTTTTTTTTTTTAAAGAAACGCTCTTGTTTAATTTATTTATTTCTTATTTTTTGTAGAGATGGGGTCTCACTATGTTGCCCAGGCTGGTCTCAAACTCCTGGGCTCAAGCAATGCTCCCACCTCAGCATCCCAAAATGCTGAGATTACAGGCCTGAGCCACCATGTCCTGCCTGTAATTCTTTCTCTTAAAAGGAATTTATATTGAAAAACAAATAACGATAAAGCTGTTATTCAGAGATGTAGGATGTAAGCAAATGAAATAATTAAACTTGATTAGGAAGAAGTGTCCTGGGGAGCTGAATGCATAATAAGGCCATAGAAATGTGTTCATAGTGCCATGGGTTGCTTAAACGAAGTGCGACATTCAGAGTGGGAAGGGACCGTGGAAAACATCTGTGGATGAAGAAGGTTTGGGTTTGTCCAAGGACACACAACTGGCTCTGTCACCCAGGTGCAGATAGGAGCCACTTTCTGATTTTCATTCGTGTGCTCTTTCCATTCACCGTGCATAAAAGCATTCATAATAGCTTGAGAGATGTGAGAATCCAAGTTTCTGTTTGTTTATTTTCTAAGTGACTTCTAAAATTCAGTTCTGTGTTAGAAGTTCAAAGTTAATGCAATATAGCAGCGGTCCCCAACATTTTTGGCACCAGGGACCGGTTTCATGGAAGACAATTTTTCTACGGACCGGACCGGGGGTGGCGGGAGATGGTTTTGGGATGATTCAAGCACATTACATTTATTGTGCACTTTATTTCTATTATAATTACATTGTAGTATTTAATGAAATAATTATACAACTTACCATAATGCAGAATCAGCAGGAGCCCTGAGCTTGGTTTCCTACAACTAATTCTGCCACTGTTCTGACAGGAGGTGGAGCTCAGGTGGTGATGCAACCAATGGGGAGCGGCTGTAAATACAGATGAAGCTTTGCTCGCTTGCCTGCCGCTCACCTCTTGTTGTGCTGCTGGGTTCCTAACCGGCCACAAACCGGTACCAGTCTGCAATCTGGGGGTTGGGGACTGCTGCAATATAGGACTTAGTAAGAAACATCAAGACTGGAGCTGTTTCCTTGGTTCTCTAGAGTTAATTGTCAGAGGGCTTCGTATTTCTTATGATCTTTTGAGATATAATTGCAGCTTAGGTTTAACTTACCACAACTACTAAGTAGTGTAAGAGAGAGAAATGCAAATTTAATTTAATCACAATGAGCAGGGATTGTAATGCTAAAGAAACAATATCAGCGTATGATTACAATGATGTTGACTCACTTCTATAGTTCAGTACCTAAATGGGCTATTAGGCAATAACTTTCCTTCTCTTTATCATCATATCTTATGTGACTTATTTGGAAAGATTATAGGAAGAAAATGAATCTGAATCTTTTCACATCTTTTGTGATGTGAAATCACAGTGATATTAGTCAAATATCCATCAAATTTGATGGCTCCAGGAACTTGAGAATTGTAGATACTTAATTGGCAGGGACAAGGCCTGCAATGGGCAGTTCTGATTGGAAACTTCAAGACTTAGTCAAGAATTAAAAACAAATAAAAAAAATATATATTTTTTATTTCAGAATATTATGGGGGTACAACACTTTGACTATATATATTGCCATGCAAAAAAAGATATATAGTCTAATCAAAATAATAGCAATCAAGAGTTTAATCCTCATTGTCCATGAAATGTTTTTAGAAAAGGATTTAAATGAGAAATTAAATACCAGTGTGTAAAGTACTGATAACCAGAAGAGTTCTGGTTGTGCTATTTAGCTGTGTGATCTTGTAATAATCCTTAACTCCTCTGAACCTCAGTTTATCCATCTATAGAGGGGATGATTATCTTCCCTCCTTCCTTGCAGGGTTATTGTGGAAATCAAATGGGAGAATGTAAGTGAAACTCTTTGGAAACTGTAAAATACTATATGTATATAAAATTCATCAAGAGTAAATAACTTAACTTTAGAACTGCTATCTAAAAATATATTAATATATTAATAATTAATATAAATATATTAATTTTCCCTCTGTAAACCACACACACACAAGTCCTGAGGTCAGCTTGAGCAACCCCTGTGTAGGAAAAGTTGGCCCTCCATCTAAGTAGCTTTCACATCTCAGGGATACTGTATTTTTGATCTGCATTTGGTTGAAAAAGATCTGCATATAAATGGACCCTTACAGATCCAACCCATGTTGTTCGAGGGTCAACTGTTTAGCTTGAGTATTTTAGAGATAATTGATTGGTTACACAGAAGTTTTGAAAATAAGTAGAAACAGAAATTGCCTTAATTACAGAGACATAATCCAAGCAATAAAAGCATGTGCTCTTTACATCTGGAGCAGCATCTAGAATTTTGGAGAAGTTTGTCCTTTTCTTTTGACCTTTTGAAGTTCTTTTTCTCATGTGCTTTCCACAGGCCTTCAGCATAGATTGTTCATAGGATTTTTTTTAAAAAGATAAACTTTCAATCCTTTACTTTTTACATGATAGGTGTAGATTATATTTGTGAAAATTTCTCCTTTACAAGGAGGATCTTGGAAATAATTTAATAGTTTTACTTCTGGTCATACCTTTTAACCTTCTGACATTAGTTTGCATTTTCTTGCTCTTAAAAACATATTCATGCTCTGTCAAAAATCTTGATTCTAAAAATTAAGACATTTTTGCCAATAATAATATATTAAAAACCTCATATAACAAAACACACTTTTTAATTTTATAGCAAACACCTTCTATGGGACTGTGATTTTTCTAGGCAAGATGTATAACTAAGTTGTTTATAATTTTATAGCTCTGCACAAGTGGTATAGAAAATCTACCAACTTGTGTGCATGTGTGAGTGTACACACTCACACGTACACATGTATTTGATCAGAAATTATCACTAAGGTAGATATACAAGTAGTAAAATAAATTTTCAAAACTATTGATTACCATTTCTTGAGAAGGAGGGAAGCTAGATAATTTTCAGGATTGCTTAAAAATATAGTTAATTTGGAATTAAAGTGTAATAACGAAAAATATTTTTTCCATTTACACTAATGCTCTTTACTACAGTGAAGGATTGCAAAAAATGTTGCCGGCCTGGTTTTATTAACATATTTATCCCATTGCATTATGTGTGGTAAACTTGACAAATATGTGAGGGCATAGTTGTGACTAAATTAAAATAATAGAAGATCTTTGCCCCTGGTTATTCCATTTCATTTTATTATATTAACTCAGCCAAATCCACATACCATATACAGGAATAGGATATGATGGTAAATGCAGGGAGTGGAAAGCCCAGAAACAGAGCCAGGCAACTGCTTTTGAGGGCTGCTGTTTTTCTAATCTGTTTTTCTCTTGGGAAAGGAGGTGGTAAGAGCAGAACTTGAAGGAATGTTCCTTCTATCCAGAGGCATGGAATCAGCAGGCAAGAGCATTCTGTAGGTTGGACATTTTGTAGATGACCTCAGTACATTATGGCTTTCAATACAAAAAGAAAGAAAGTTTTTTGTTTTTAAATATGTAGTGTGGTCTACAAGCATCCCTGGCTTGAATCTGTTTCCTAGTGCTTTTTATGAAATGCAGCCAATTATCAGAAAACTCCCCTGTCACTGGAAGAGAGATTTATTGGCATTGGCATTGGCATTGGAGGTTCATGGTTGGCTGTAGTACTGTGTGCAATAGAATCACAAAGGCAGGGTTTATTACTATTTCAGACCCAAACTTCAGAGGCATCTGAGCACAAACCATTAGGTTTGATTTATGTTGGTTTCTCCCCCTGTTGTTGTTGATAACATATATGGACTTAATGTAATTACTAAAACACTGCTGTCTGTGTAAATGCATTTTAAGTCTTCATAGAACCTTTAGTGGTCACTGTTAGTGGTTAGAGACAAGAAAATCTCTTTTTATGAACCTTGAAATAAATAATGCCCCTTTTAATTCAGAGATTTACCACAAATGAATGAAAATTTCAGTTTGGGAATAATATGGCTCTTTTTAAAATTTTTGAGTATTGTCTTTTGTCTACTGAAATCATGACTTTTCAGAATTTCCTTTCAGTTGCTGTAGCAACCTGCCAATGTCCTAGACATGAATGGCCTCCTACAGATCAAACCAGGCTAATTTGGTTGACATTTTGTTACAATGAGGTTTTTAGCACATCACAGGAATTCTGCATGATGTTGAGTAACATGGGCCTCTCTAAGATGGACTAAACAAGGCTTCTGTGTTTTCCTAGATTTACTATGTCATAATTTGAAAAATCATATATTCTGGGTTTAACAACGCTGATGTTGCCAGGGAACTTTAGCACACTCACTAAACAGTAATTCCTATTTCCTTTTCTGTGAATTGATTGTTTATCAGAGAAAAATCTAAATCAAATTGGAGAAATAATAATTATGGAAGAAATTCTTTTTGCTGAAGCAGGCTTTGAAGTTGAATGATAATTTAATTGTTAAGAGGTTTTTAAGAACTGTGTATAGCTTAAAGTAACTGAGATAACTTATCAATAGTGAACTTTGTCCTTTGGAATGGTGGCTGTAATTCATTGGTTGTAAATCAAGTGTATTTCCACATGAATGTTATCCACAAGCAGGTCTTCTGTATTGCTGTGGAAAGTTGGATGATTTTTGAGTTGAGCTCTAACGGAAAAGACAAATTGATTTCGAAGAGAATTTACATTACATTTTCAATTTAATTTCTATTTTTGAAAGTAATATGTGAAACTCAATGAAAGCTGGCTGGAACAATCTATAAGATGAAATACAGTTTCATTTCATGATGATTAATTTTTCAGTTATCATCATTGGCTAATTCATGTTATAATTATATTTGAATTGGATGATAATTTGCTTTTCAGAAAGCAAATGGAAAAGGTCTAAGGAAACATAGGAAAGTTACTTAAATGAAGTATTAGTTCTTTGGCCCGGTATGTGGAAAAAAAGCAGTGTAGAAATCAACCCCTTGTGGATGTTCAGATCATGAAAAATGCACCTGTCTAAATTACTTCCCACAGTAGCAGCACAGAGACACATGCAAGCAGGCACTAGAAAAATGGCTTTTGAATATTTATGAATGTGTTTCATGTGAATATATCTTATAATGAGGACAAAAATGCTGAGCATCAAAATTCTATCAAATTCTATCAGGTTTTGGTAGAATTTTGTACCTTTAAATTTATGACAAAAATGCATTGTTATTCCTTATATCTGTACTGCTACTATACTGACAAGAATAGGGTATATGGAAAGACTATTGAGATGGAATCAAAGCAATAAAAATAAAGGCATGCCATCATTACAGATGATGACTTGTTTGAAAAGATTGCCAGAATTTCAATTACCCAAGGTGAAAGTAATATAGAGAGCACAGGCATATAGTCCAGAACAGAAGAAAGCAAGTAGTATGAGATTAAATATTATGGAAAACAATGATACTTAGGTAAAAAACCTGGGCAAACCCCAGAACCAAATATGCATTTGTAAGTCTTGGGACAGAGAATGGAGGAACTGGGGGTGGGAGCCACTGCTAGAGCAGAAGTGGATCTGAGTACAGGGACAGGTAGTGAGAAAGTGACAATGATTCTACTAGAGTTGGTTTCTGTTCACTGCCATGGTTTCTATGCCCTCTCCTTTTGAGGAAGAGTAATCTTTCCTGGACAAGGGTTACAGACTGGTCTTCTGACATCTTTACTTCCTTATTCTTCTCTATTTCTTATGCCCTCTTAGATGCTCTAAAAAGGAACTCTTGACCAAACTCAATCTACTCAAACTAAACCAAAACAAGCCAAATAATCTTTTCCTGTAGTCACTGATGTCTGGAGTTCCTTAGATTGAGGACAACAGCTGTAAAGTTAGAATAGCAATGCGCTAGTAACACTATGAACCTCGTGCTAAGTGAAACGGAACCTTCAATAAGATGCTGTATGAAGCATTTCTTCAAGTCGGAAGGAGGGGAGAGAGATCAGTGAACATCCTATATGTGCTATAGGATGGAAAGATGTCATGAAAAGCTTAAATCAATTTCTCAGTTCTGTGAGGGTCAGCCTTGAGATCATTCAGCTACCTAAAAGGATGATTTGTTGTGCATGGCAATATAGCCATACAATACATAAACCATCAAGCACCATGTGTCTATTGATTTCGACCAGTTGGCTTTCACCACACCTGTCTTTATTTTGAAGGAGCCCGATTTCTAAGTGAAAGCAAGTGTGAGGGTAGGGTTCTTTTCCACACTGACCAAGCACACCTTCCAAATAAATGCTTCTCTAGGTCTCAGAAAGAAGTGGAAAGAAGAGAAAGGAAAGACATGGGGAACAGAATAAAGAATTGTAGAGGAATTAGAATCACAGAGCAGATTTAAAAGATTTTTAGAAAGCACCAGTACTTAGGGACATTCCCAGATATTCCAATTTAATTGATTTGGGCAGGGTCTAGCCTTTCGCTCTTCAGGCAGTTCTATGTATCTGTTCAGGTCCAATCTCATTACTTTGCTGCTGAAAACTCCAGGGCCCCAGGAGGTGACATAGCCCACTGGTGGCCTGCTCAGCTGGTAGCACACACCTAGCCCCAAGACCAGCTTAGCTACTTGCCAGCCTGCCTCCTGCCAACTGTACCACAGGGTGCAATCCCATTGCTTCATTTTTGGTAATCTAATGTTTGGCCAAACCAAGATCTCATTTTTCAAAAATTCAAGGGTTTTAAAAAATTCTGATAAAATTTATTTGTCATGGGTGTATCATATTTTCAAAATTCTTGGGTGTAATGCAACAGAGTACTCAGCCTTCCCTCTTGCTTTTTTTTTTTTTGAGAAAAACAATTACCCATGTGTTTTAGAACAGTAGAGGCTTAATATTTAGGAATATTCTTACTAAACTGACTGACTGACATATAGAAAACTCATATGAAGGAGATTATCTTTTTAAATCTTGGCTTCTGGATCAAGGTATCTTTCTTCTTTCTTTGGAGTCTATATTTCTTTGTCACAAATACAGAATGTTGTAATGCCAGTGCCTGCAAATAGTGCCTTTACATACCACAGGCAAAAACTATCATTTTTAAAGGATTTTTTTCATGATTGAGAACTTATTCAGTGTTCACTCTAATTAGTGTTGTCATGCTAAGAACTCAGGAATATTTTTTAGTTGATTTTTCATTTGCATCTTCAAAAATGCTTTTGCAGATTATTTTCAGGACATTGATAAACCTGGCAAAGGTCTTTACTGCATTTTGTTCTAGCTTTCCAGATTTTGAGAGTGTTAAAATAGTTGATTAAAATCCACGGGGAGAAATGTCTCATGATTTAAGATCCTTTTGTTTTAAGCCCAGTAATGTCTTTGTGAATGTATTTTTGCTTCAGACACAATTGTCTTCCTATTATTTTTCTCACAGTGAACTCATTAGCCCGTGTTTGTGAGATTGATGTCTGTTGTCATGGAAATAAATAATGTCACAAATTTAATGCTGTAGAAAGTAGAATGAAAAATAGGCTGAGAAGCACAACTTTTAGGAAAAGTAGAAGATGAAATTATTGTTTTTAAATTACAAAAGTTCATTTGTAAGATGATTCCCACATTCTAGCTAACCTTATTTGTCTTATATTTTTTTGGAATGTCATTAATGCAGTATTCAGCTCATTTAAATTCAGTCACTTTCCAGTAAGGTCATTCCATAGCAGCTCTTCCTGACTGAAATGTAGGAAATTTAGGAGAAAAGGCACATATGGAAAAACAGTGTATATCAAGCAAAGGAAAAACATGCTGTACATTTAAAACTTAAAGACTAGTTGTTGGGGTATCAATTATCAAAACAAATAAAAAACAAACAAATGGAAAAACTCCACAACCAAACCAAATAAAAGAAATGAACAAACAGTTTGAAATTGTACTTTTATATTCCTGCAAGTAGAGAAAATATAAAGGTGTATGGCTATTTAACTAGCAAAGACAGCTAAAGAAGAGTTTCAAATAGAAATTAGCCTCAAATACTGCTGGGGAAAAAAGTCAATGTGTTCCTGAAAATAAGTATTCTTTGTTGCAGTGAAATATGTAACTAATTTCCTTCCAGAGATGAGATGTGCTTTCAGCAGTTAAAGTTATTTATAATGGAGTTAGAATTTTCCATTTGGGATTGGGATCTGGTAGGCTGCCCAGCTCCTGTTTTATTTATTTTTTGCCCTGAAAATCCAACCACATAGGTTGGATAGGTTTTTGTCCACCTAGATTTCTTTTTCGTTCATTGTTATCTTTATTTTTTGTGCTGATATATCATTGTTTAATTAAAAGTAGTTTTAGGATATTAATTTTTACTCTTCGAGTCAAGGAAAATAATAGCCTTCAAAATTCTTGTAAGAGTGTTATATATCATTTGCATGAATACACAATTACTGGTAAAATGTATGCTGGGGAAGCAGATAGTTTCATATTTATGTCATACTGTGGCATAAACCCTAGTAAAGGTAGCCAATATAAAGTGACCTGTATATTTATCTTACATTTAAAATATGGAAAGTGAGGGTTTTATTGGAAGACATCTGTGCCTCCCATTAAGTTGAGGTTTCCATATTTTTCCATTTGGATTGTATTTTTTTGAATGAAAGAGCCAAAATTTAGTAGCAGACATTTTCGATGAGCTAGAACAAGTGGTGTGTTTTATTTTGCTGACTAATTGCTTTTAAGTTTTCCAGAAGAATTGGTGGTTTTTAGTTTCATTAGGGTTAAGCTATATTGAAAGTTTGCACTTCTACTTTTTTAACTGCATGAGCAAATAAAAGTTTCACCAGAAAATGATTGTTGGAACTAAGGTTTGCAAGTGATATGAGATTGTTGTAGTTATTGTAAGTCATATGTTGAAACTGAGCATATTTATATTAGATCAGAGAGGAAATGATCATGTTTAGGAAATAAAGATCTTTGTGAACAATGGACTATGTCATAAAGCAGACTGAAATATGATAAAATTTAGGGATTTGCACATATTTTTTTCCTTTGGAAAAAAATTTAAGGCACTTTCAGCTTCAAGTTTATATGTCATTCTTCTCCTGAAGGACCTTTACAACTGTACTGGGCATATGGGGCAAGGCTGATAGGTTGGACTCAAAAATAATTTTGAAGTTTTATTCCATCAATCTGTTCCACTGACAGAACAGAGCAGACAGCTCAAAAAGAAGAAATTTGTTATTTTAGTACTTTTTGAGGCAGGGTCTCACACCGTCCCATGGACTGAATTGAAATGCATCATCATAGTTCACTGCAGCCTAAAATTCCTGGGCTCAGAGGATCCTCCTGCCTCAGTCACCCCAGTAGCTGGGATCACAGCCATGTGCCACCATGCCTGGCTAATTTTTTAATTTTTTGTAAAGATGGAGTCTCACTATTTTGCCCAGGCTGGTCTTGAACTCCTGGCCTCAAGCCATCCTCTTGCCTAGGCCTCCCAAAGTGCTAGGATTACAAGCATGAGCCACTGCACTCAGCCCAAGAGATGGGCAATTTTAGACAAGTTGAGTTTGAGTCCAGCAAGTCAGGATGTCTACCAGGATGAGTGAATATTTAAATATCTACTAGACATTTAAAAAAATAATTCCCTTTTAATTTCTATTGTAGAACGTGGTTCACCTCGAGATTTAGTTACCAAAGACATCACTGATACATCAATTGGGGCTTATTGGACATCTGCTCCAGGAATGGTTCGTGGTTACAGGGTCTGGTGGAAATCTCTTTATGATGATGTTGAGGCTGGAGAAAAAAATCTTCCTGGAGATGCCATTCATACTATGATAGAAAATCTGCAGCCAGAGACCAAATACAAAATTTCAGTATTCGCAACTTACAGCAGTGGAGAAGGAGAACCTTTGACTGGAGATGCCACAACTGAATGTAGGTAACATCACGGGTGTGTTTGGGCATGTGTTGATGCTAACTCATAGCTGTTGGCTCAAGTGACATACAGTTTAACCACTTACATTTTTTTCTTTATATGATAAATAAGGATTAAAGACTTAGGATCTTTAAAGAATTTGGTTTAAATTCACATTATGTTAGTATCTAAAAAATATATCAGAGTTTGAAATATTGAATCCCTTTATCCCTTTCAACTAACCATATATAATATATACATATATGTACACACACACATATATATTTATTTATTTTTTCTTGTAGAATGATCAACTCGATAGCATACCCAACTAGTAAAAAGATCAGGAGCCTTGGAGACAAAAGAGAATTCAAGCACACTTATAGCTGCATGACCTTGGTCAAGTTACATAACCTTCTTTGAGCTTCAGTTTCCTAATCTGTACAAGGCAGGAAATAAATCTTGTCTAAATCTTAGAGTTGTTGTGAGGATTAAGTGAAATAACAATGTACAAAGCACCAGGCATAGTGCTTAGCTGCTTCGAGATCATTGATAAATGATGAGTGGCTGTTGAAACTATGATTATCATATAACCGAGACTAATTCTAGATTTTTTTACTTTATTTTTGTTATATTTGATAAGATTAAATCAAAAGCCCACTCAATTTTCTAGAGGCTCAGATTTAACTCAATCTCAATAATATTCTTTCTTATAAATAATTATGAATGACCTACCATTATCACCTGGCTGGTGAAGGAAGTGTCAGGATTTCTTCATTCATTTTCCTAAAAGGTCCTTTGTTTGAGTGATAATGATGTGTCAATGTAGGCTCAGCAATTGTAACAAATGTACCACTTTGGTAGGGGATGTTGACCATGGGGGAGGGTGAAAATCTGGGAGGGGGGCAAAAAAGGGTACATGGGAAATCTCTGTACCTTCTGCTCAATTTTGCCATAAACATTAAAAAAATAGTCTATTTAGAAAAACAAATAAAACCAAACCAAAACAAAAATCACTTGTTAAGCATGGGCATTTCTAAGTATTTGTAGGAAAAAACTTTATTCCTTTTGTTTTGGGAGGATTTTAGGAAAAGGGGATTTTGAATGGGACATTCTTGCATTTCCTTCTGTTACAAAGAAGTAGAGGAATTTGGTGATTTTCCCACAAACGAAGAGGGGAGGGAGAAGTGCCATGAGCAATTTCAGTTAAGTCCTATATCCTGATTTCAAGTTGTCCTTAAACTAAAATCTTTTGGTCTGAGTTTTCTGAGGAATTCATTATCTTTTTATGAAAGAAGCTCAGTTGGATGTCTAAGTTTAAATTTGTATCTAAATTAACCAGATATTGAAAAAAATCAAGCTCTTTATAAGAAATTTAAATATGTGAAAAAGCAAATTTCTCAGATATTCACATGACTGGTTTCCATTTTAGTAAACGAAATCTTGTGTCTGAAATATATTGGCTGATGTAGTTTAAGAACCTGGTGGAATATCATTCACTATTTCTGACAAAATTCATTTGTTGTAAAGAGAAGCCATATTGTAAACTTAGGCCAGATATGACACATATAGCTAAATTTATTGTAGGGGTAAAGATACCATTCATGTGGCTGAGAAGTTATAAAAGTATATGTATTTAGAGGGAATTTTTTTTCAAAAATTCTCCTACATTTTGTCTTTTTCCAAAAAGTCTGAGCCTTCAGATAATTATTTAGGATTGAAAATATCTGTAAGGATGTATTTTAACCAAAAGTAAGTATGTTGGCAGAAACTGTAAATATAGTTTCTTTTGATAGCTCACTCACCTGGAGAGTAGTAATAGATAATTGAGGATTAATCTGAATAAATTTTAACATTTCCAGAAAGTAATGAACTTGGCTGAGAGTTCTTGTAGTTTCTTTAAACCATAAAATATAAATGGCAACCAATTTATTCTTGGTTAAAATTATATTTTTTCATCTCTCAGAAACATAATTCATAACCATATATTGAATTAGCCTATTTTATCATTCTTATATTTGTCCTCTATACATATTGTATCTTTTTAAGAAAAATCTGGCTGCTTTCAAGATTTGCTTTTTATCACTGATTTCAAAAATTTGATTATGGTGTGTCTTGGTTTAGTTTTCTTCATGTTTCTTGTGCTTGGGATTTGTTGAACTTCTTGGATCTGTGAGTTTATAGTTTTTATAGAATTTGAAAAAATTCAGCCCATTCTTTCTTCAAATGTTTTGTTTATTACCCTCCCACTCTGTTCAGACGTTCCGATATATTAGTTGGCTGGAAGTTACCACACAGCTTACCGATGCTGCGTTCATTTTTTCAATCTTTTTCCTTCCTTATGTTCCATTTTGGATAGTTTCTATTATCACGTGATCAAGTTCATGCATCATTTTTTCTACAATTTCTGCTATAAATTCCATCCTATGCATTTTTCATCTTAGACATTGTATTTTTTATCTCGAGAAGTTTGGTTTGAGTCTTCTTTTTATATGTTCTATATCTCTACTTATGCTTAATCTTTCTTCTACCATTATAAACATTTGGAATATAGTTATATTGGTAATAACTGTTTTCATGTCCCTTATATCTAATTCTGTCATATATATCATTTCTAGTTCTGTTTCTGTTGCTTGATTTTTCTTTTCATAATTTATTGTCTTTGTCAGCTTGGACTGTCATAACAAAATACCATTGACTGAGTGGCTTAGACAACAGAAATTTATTTTCTCACAGTTCTGGAGGCTAGCAAGTCCAAGATTAAGGTCTGGCAGGATTTGGTTTCTGGTGAGGGCTCTCTTCCTGGCTTGTAGACAGTCACCTTCTCGTTATGTCCTCTCACGGCCTTTTCTCAGTCTGTGCATGTAGAGAGAGAAGGAGAGCTCTCTGGTGTCTTTTCCTTCTCTTGTAAAGGCACCAGTCTATCGGATTAGGGACTCACCCTTATGACCTCATTAAACCCAAATTACCTCTCCAAAGTCCTCATCTCCAAATAACATTACATTGAAGGTTAAAACTTCAACATTTTAATTTTGGAGAGACACAATCATTCATTCCATAACATGGATTATAATTTTTTCCTTCTTTGATGCCAGACATTGTGCATTTTACTTTGTTGGGTGCTGGCTATTTTTATATTCTTATGAATATTCTTAATTTTCGTTCTGAAATACAGTTAAGTTACTTGGAAATAGTTTGATTTTTCTGAAGCTTGCTTTTAAACTGTTTTTGTTTAGAGCTAATTTTGCCCCATTATTGAGGCAATCACTTCTTGGGTACTCAACATGATGTCCCTTAAGTTATGAGGTTTTCTCATAATAGGGGGAATATTTCTGTAAGCTCCAGGAATTATTCCTTCTGCTCCTTTTATGTGGTTCTTTCCCTGCACTGATTAATACTGGATTGAAGACTCAAGTATTAATTTTGTCTGTGGCACTCTCTCCTTTATAGTACTCTATTCTGAAAGTTCTAGTTGCCTTGGACTCCCGAGACTCACAATACTATCTCATCAGTTAAGCGAGGCCACCAGTTTTCATCTGGATTCCTTCTTTCTGTACTGGGAACTGGAAACTCCAAGCAATAAGTTGGGTCAATCACAGAGACTGTTCTCATTTGCTCCTTATCTCTCACAGGGATCATTGTCCTATGCTGACTGATGTCCAATGTCTGAAAAGTATTTTTTTTTTTTAGTTTTTTTCAGGTTTTTTAGTTCTTTCAAATGGCTATTGCCCATTTGAACATGAAAATTTCTTTTAAAATCAGGAAAGATTTCTTGCTGATTTTGAATTTCCTTCAGTTTAATTTTTCCTATTGAAACGCTTATGACCTTTTGAACACTAAGATAGGGAACTGAATGAAATGATCCTATTTATAAACTCTAATTATGTGTAAGAAAAAGGAATGTTGTTGGCTGTTTGTGGATGTTGGTGACCTGTTTCTGATAGTTATTATATTAATAATTATGAAATATTAGTAAAAGATAATTTAATAAATAATATTGATTACATATTAGGCAAACACTATTAACATATAGTGCTTTCTAAAATACTCAGCATATACCAATTTGTCGTTAGAGCTGTTGAGATATTTTGATGTCTTAGAGTTTCCTATTCTCTCTTGCTCATAGTCTTACATGTACATGGCAATCACCAGAATAGTGTTAACTGTAGCCACTCTGGTGAGTCATTTACGGATTGCAACTTTTTCTGAAAAGACCTAAATAAAATTTCTACCCCTGCATTCATGATTTTTAGTATTCCCCGCAGCATTGTTACTCGGAGAATTCTTTACAGATGGAAATACAATAAAAATTCTAAAACCTCATCTCCGGAAATGGATGTTTTCTTTACTAAAGTCTTGAGAATGCAAATAGGAAATCCCTGCAATATGAACTTCCATTTTTTAGTATTAGCTAGATAAAGCGAAAACATCTTTCTGAGATCTCACTGAGATTAGGCTCACACGCCATCATGGATTTATGAGAGATTACAATACTAAGCAAGAGAACAGCATACATATTTAAGAAACCACAGATAGTTTCTTTTCACATAAATGAAGAGATGAGCATATATTTTCTTTCAACAGGGTTTACATTTTAATCTTCCTTTTATCTCACAGTATCTCAAGATTCCAAAACCTTGCAAGTGGATGAAGAAACAGAAAGCACAATGAGAGTTACGTGGAAACCAGCACCAGGGAAAGTTGTCAACTACCGTGTAGTATATCGTCCCCATGGGGGAGGAAGACAAATGGTTGCCAAAGTGCCACCAACAGTCACTTCAACAGTGTTAAAGCGACTTCAGCCCCAGACTACATATAACATCACAGTTCTCCCAATTTACAAGGCAGGAGAAGGAAAGCTTAGGCAAGGATCAGGAACAACAGGTACACAGTAATTATTTTTTTGGGGGGAAAGTATGTAATATTTCAAAAGATGACTTCAGTATATCTACTTCATTTGTAAATATTTAAGACTGATTCTGTAGTAAATTAAATTATAATTAATAAATAGGATGCCTAATTAACATATCATTTTTACCAATCTAGTTCCTGGTAAAATGATTCTACGTATTAATGTTTTAAGGCAAATCTAATCTGTGTTGTGAGAATTATTTACGCTTCTGCTTGCGTAGCACTCTGTTGTCAGGACTTTTATTGGACATGATATCTTGTGCTACCATACCATACGTAACCCTTTTTATAAATATACATTTTTGTAGGGATTAATATAAAACCTTAAAAGCCTAGTCTTACTGATATTTTAAAAATCTTTTTGTCTTTATAGCGTCTCGATTTAAGTCGCCCAGAAACCTCAAAACATCTGACCCAACTATGTCAAGCTTCCGAGTGACTTGGGAGCCTGCCCCTGGGGAAGTGAAGGGTTATAAAGTCACATTCCACCCTACGGGGGATGACAGAAGACTGGGGGAGTTAGTGGTTGGACCCTATGACAACACTGTTGTTTTGGAGGAACTTAGGTAGGAATTAAGTACATTTGTGTTCAAAGATTGAATAACTTATGCAAATTAATAGGCCTTATACAAATAATCATTAACACGTTAATTTGCC
Organism: Daubentonia madagascariensis; assembly: GCA_023783475.1. Lineage (NCBI taxonomy): Eukaryota > Metazoa > Chordata > Mammalia > Primates > Daubentoniidae > Daubentonia > Daubentonia madagascariensis. The sequence continues at coordinate 24,212,911 of JAKFHU010002080.1, read as the reverse complement.
AGCAAAGTATTTAAAACCCACTAAAGTTGCTTTCTTATGCTTGATGCTGCTGGAGTTGAGGTTAGGAATCAGAGGCTAGCAACAGAATTTTGGCCTGAGCAAGACTTTCTGTAATGTTTTAATGATTTTTGTTTTTAAGTGATCAGTAATGGTGTTTTTCAATAACACCCTGCCTTTCAAAAATTAACACTTGTATTACACAATTTCACTAGAATTCCAGCCATGTGGAAATGTGCGGATTCCTGTGCTTTCTGGAAGGGCTCAGGAGACTCATGCTGAGATCCCGAATGTGAATCCCCCTCCAATGTGATACATGAAAGAGAACAGGCAGGACTTTATGCTTGGTGCCAGCTGGCAGGAGAGGGCAAGGCTGGGCTGATTAAAGGTCTAGCTTCAGGCTGTGCAGTGGAAAACAAGGAAATTTGAGTTTGAACAGCACCCTACATTCATTACAGTAAAAAGAATGGACTACTGTGTGTTGCATTTGGAAAGATTATTTTTTCAACCATTCATTCAACAGTACTGAATCTATATAAGTGCTTGCTGTTTACTTTTACCAGAGTAGGGAGGATGAAATTTATTGAGCTGACTATGTGTCAGGCATTGTGCTAGGTACCTTATGTTACTCTGCAAGGTACAACATTTCAATCATTTTCTTAAAGGCCATTGCTTAGAAGCAGTAAGAATAAAGAGCCTGATCCTTCTCGGACATGCTAAAAGGGATGGGAGGGACTCTGCCTCTGAGAGAAGGGCAAGACAGAAACTGGTGCTGTGAATGCTTAGTGTTCTCTGGAATGCTTGCTGTCTAGTGTCCCTTGATACCTCACAGGGTAAGCATAAGCTGGAATGTGATGGAAGTTATTTTTCTTCTTTTATGATGTTGAACATTATAAGTTCCTCTGAGTGAAGGTTCATAAATCAAGATGTATGTCTTTAACAAAGCCAAAAAATGCTACCACTTGAACCAATGGTCCATGCAGACTATATACTTTAATATTTCAGGGCAGGTACCACCTATAAGGTAAATGTTTTTGGAATGTTTGATGGAGGAGAAAGTTCACCACTCGTTGGACAAGAAATGACAACCCTTTCTGATACAACTGTAATGCCAATTTTATCTTCTGGTAAGAAATTGAGTTATATTCCCTTAAGAAAACTTAACATTATGAAACTATTTCAAATGTGAACTGTTAGGTTATCATACAATGAAAAGTGACTATACAATTTTTACACTAAAATTTATTTCAATAATTTACATATTTAACAAAAAAACTTTTTCAAACTTCCAGTCAAGTATATTTGGACAGTATTTTTTTTTCTTGCTTCTCTTATCAACATTGCATTAGTTACATAGTACTATATTATTTAAACATGAGTTTATACTAAGTGCAGATATTGTACCTTTTTTTCTCTTTTTAGTTACTAAGATGCAGTTTTCTTTTGTTAAAGTAATTACAGAAACAATTTATTTGGGGTAGGCAAGCAGAGTTAGGTTATATAAATAGGTGGGCAACCACAACTTGGAAAGCAAAATGGTAACATAAGACCTTTAGATTTTCTGCCCCTGCCATGATTACAACCTTGATGTACGTGAAGCTAGTTTTTTTAACATTATTAGAAGTGGAAGTGGTGAACAGAGTTCAGAGCTCATTTCTAAATTTCTCATTATTTCCTAAAAAAGAGTAGATCTGGGCAGTGCAGGAGCAGGCTTGCAAAGGCTTAGGTGCTTGGGATAGTATTTGGGAACACTCAATCCTGATGTAGTATATAATGCATGAAAGGCACATTTGTACTTTGTGGTGTGATGGGAATTACCTAATTTTTTTCAGTGATTTGTAATGTAAAGATGAAATGCTAACATTGCAATAAGTTGGAAAATGCATAGTTGGTAATATAATATAAGTTCTTGGAAAAGAGAACATTAAAGAAATGATGTCTATAAAATAAATTGTCAAATCTTGCTATATTGCATTAATGTTCTATTATTTCTCTTATGATGATATTAACTGACTTATATTTTTATTTTATAGCTTGTACACTGAGGATATTGGGATTATTTTCTCTTTCCAAAGCTTTTTCTTTGTATCAATGTTTGTGCTTGTCTCTATAGCTCTCAATTTATATATTTGTTTGCATACTTTTCTAAATTGTCTTCCATCTTTCTTGATTCTTTAAATGTGCGAACTTCACCATCTATATTTATCTGATTTTTATACACTGTAGATGATAAAGTTAATTAATACTTATTAATTAATAAGTAAGTAATATAAGAGTTTACTAGGTTTTTAAAAATATGTCTTTACTTCAAGAAAGTCTAATTTTAAAAGTCATGTATCTAATACTTCATAATATATGTAGTAGTTGCCTGGGAGCTTAATTATTTCAAAAGATATTTTTTGGCTCATGAAAACCTTTTCTAGTTTAAAGATTTTATCATTCTTGTCTGCTAATGACAATTAAATATTATAGAAGAATGCAACATCTAATCTTTAGATCACATTAAAATTTTATTAAAATTATTAATGCCTATAGTTGGATAGTTATACATTCTCAATTATTTCAGCTCTTGTGTTTGTGAGCCCATCAAATTTACAATGATGTTTAATTCAAGTCTCCAGGTTCTATGAAGGTAGGAGAAAATGTAGTCAAAGATGAAGGAAAGATTGGCCACTGAAATAATCTTTGGAAGAATTGATGATTCTCATGACAGTTAATTGAGGTTAATAAATCACATGGACATATTGTCAGAGTCCCATACTCTAAATCACTGAGCTGAGATATAGGACAGAAATAGTTAGGCAACACTGAGCATCCAAGGAGTGGTAGAGGCATGACTAGGAAGTAACCCTGCCAACAATTTGCTCCTTACTGCCTTGTCTCATGATTGCCGTGTCAGGGATGGAGTGTCTCACTAGAGCTGAAGCAGACATTGTGTTGCTGGTGGATGGATCATGGAGCATTGGCCGGGCAAATTTTAGAACCGTGAGGAGTTTCATTTCTCGTATTGTGGAAGTCTTTGAGATCGGCCCTAAAAGAGTACAAATTGGTAGGTTCTAACAATATTGAAGACATTCAGACATTTTCATTTTGCTCTTTTACATGCACTAATCCCAATGGTGTTTGTTATTTTAGCTCTTGCTCAGTATAGTGGGGACCCCAGAACAGAGTGGCAATTAAATGCCCACAGAGACAAGAATAGCTTATTGCAAGCTGTGGCAAACTTACCATACAAAGGAGGCAATACTCTTACAGGTGAGTAAGGACAGTTGGGCGCTATTTCAGCTGGTGCTTTTTGGTAAAAGCACGTGGCCGCATAGTGATGTGACTGATTCTCTTTTTAAAATTCCACTAGGCATGGCTTTGAATTTCATTCGCCAGCAGAGCTTCAGGACTCAAGCTGGCATGAGGCCGCGAGCTCGCAAAATTGGCGTTCTCATTACCGATGGAAAATCACAAGATGATGTTGAGGCACCTTCAAAGAAACTCAAGGATGAAGGCGTGGAGCTGTTTGCTATTGGTAAGTGCTGAAAAGGATAGCAATGCCCCTGAGGTTGCAAATATGCTGGGGAAATTTTTGTAGTTAAAAATATTGTCCGAAGCACGAAACAAACAAACATACTTTCCATATCACATAATATATTAACATGGTGGCCTAGAAAGTTAATTCATTTTTTCTTTTTCTCCTTGTAATGAGACAAAACTACATGGTTTCTTAGAAGAAAATTAGTGGATCAAGGTGAAAAATTAAGAGGATTCAGGAAAATCCCTGTTTGGTTTTCCACAGGGATTTTTTTTGATATCCATTATTTCACTTTCCAGAAAAAACACTGAAAAGAAGCATTTTGGTGGGAAATTGTTCTAGAAGCATTCAGAAGATGGCAATTTAGAATAGCTTTCAGTTTATATTATTCTTTGTTTCTATTTTATGACTATAGATAAGTAATCATTTTATTATTGAGGAAAATAATACCTATGTTTTAGTTAATAAATTATTAAACCCTCATCGTTGGCCTAAAGCAGCCATTAATTAAGAAAGCCCTAAAACATTTGCTTTGTTCCATTAATTTTTTTTTTCTGAGGAGTCCTTTTAATTTGTATGTACCCATTTGTCAAGGTATTAAAAATGCTGATGAAGTCGAGTTAAAGATGATTGCAACTGATCCTGACGATATCCATGCATACAATGTGGCAGATTTTGAGTCCCTCTCCAAGATTGTGGATGATCTCACCATCAACCTGTGTAACAGTGTCAAAGGTCCAGGTAAGTCTAGCCCAGGGTTTCTCACACTCAGCACTGTTGATATTTTGGGCCAGATAATTCTTTTTTGGGTGAGTGGAAGGGCCTGTCTTATGCATTGTAAGACGTTTAGCAAGCATTGTCTTAGGCTTCTGCCCACTCAATGCCAGTAGTATCCACTGAGTTGTGACAAGTAAAAATACCTTTAGATGTTGCCAGATGTCTGCTGGAGGAAACACTGTCCCCAGTTGAGGATCACTGCTTTAGTTCCTGATAGTTTTTTGATTTGTTTCTTGGGATGGCAGCAAACTAGAAAGTGATTTCTAGCTTATTTAAGGATATATTTAATTTGTATGTACCTGCACACGACACACACACACACACACACACACACACACTCTCACCCCCCCCCACATGTATAAATGGGGGTGGAAAGAGAAATAGAGATGCTTTCTTTTCTGGTGTATATTCTCTTGTAAAGCATCTTCACTCTATTTGATTATTATGTTGCTATTAGATGGTTGTTCCCAGACTTTTGTTTTTTAAAGTTTGGTACCTCTTTTTGCTTTCCTAATATGAGTAGGAATGGAAGGGGGGTCTTATTTCTAGTTTGCTTTGCCTCAACTATAGATGATCAGATTTGATACATGACACTTATAATTCCTAAATATATAGAGAAGTTACAGTTTTAAAGTTTGGACTTCTACAAATTACATAATCTCTCTTTACCAGTGAGGAAACTGAGATCTGGAGAAGGTAAATTACTTAGTCAGGGTCAAATGGTTAAAGATGTTTTTAGAAGTCTTTGAAAAAGGTAGCCATGGATAAGAAATTAGGATTTAGAAATAAAATTAAAGAACTGGATTTGTAGTGATAAAGGGTGGACAGAATGATTACTATCTGGGTAAATCATAGGACAAAACATGGTAAGCACCAAATTTGAAGGTTTGGAAATTTAATGATAAAAATTATGGTCCTTATTATTTGAGATTACATGTAGATTATGGTAAAAACTGTCCTTCATTAATTTATTCTGGTTTTGGAAGAATTGGAATGAGTTTAACAAAAAATGTAGTAGAAATGGTTCACCTGCTTTGGGTACTGGGGATACATTTATTTGAATGTTCCTTCTTGAGTTTATGTCTCCAAACCTTTTGTAGATTTTCTTTTTTAGATTTTAAACAACAGATTGACCTTTTCCCTGGAGAAATAGACCAGCCCAGCAGCCGGAATTTGTAGGCTCCTGGCTCTGGATTAGCTGAAGGAGTTGTAGTTTTATTCAGTTGGAGAGAACTTTGAGTGGGATAAAAACATCTTTTATCTGTTTTCCTTTATTTTTTTTATTGACTCTGTAATAGTTACATTCATTCTAGTTTCCCAGACAGTAAAATTGCTTGATAATTTTGTAGGCTGGACTATGACCCAAGTACAATAAAGGTTAGGATACTAAGAATGGAAATGCTTTCCCCAGTTTTGGCTTGCAAAGAAAGTAGAAAGAGTTTATATGAAAATGATTTGTCATGCTCATGGAGTCATTGGATTAATATCTTTCTCTTTAAATTATTATTTGGGACATCTTACTGTTGGCCATATTGAGTTTAATGTTTCTATTTTTATCAATATTTATTCTAGATACTATTACAATATAAGTCATTTCACCTGTATCCACCCACAGAGAGCTCAATCACAGGCAGTAGAATGTTCCTAAATTTTAAAATGCTTGATTGTTTTCATTCTCTCTTAAGTGATAAAGTTGTTAGTTTCTCTTATTACTGAACTAGATCCTGTAAGGGAACTAAACATGAATAAAAAACTGATTCTGTCCTCACAGAGCATAACCTGTAGTTAAGGAGGTAAGACATGAATATATATAATTAAAATTATACTGAAGGCAGTGAAATTGGGTGGTGTCAATAGTGATAGGGACAATGGAGAAGCTGAATTGTTAGGACCCAAATTCTTATTTATTTGTTATACATGCAAAGGTAGAAAGAGGAGAAGGTATCCAAAGATGATTGAGAGGTTTTGAGTTTAGGTGACTGGCAAACTGGTAAACTTCTTAAGGAAGAGGAGGATCAGATTTTAAGGAAAGACAGTGAGCTCAAGTTTGAATCTTCTGAGGCTAAAGAACCCTTTGGCTACCCATACAGAGAGGTCATATGGGCAATAAGCCTCTCTGTAGTTACATTTTGTAGTTACTTAATATGTGAAAGGAAGTGTGTAAAAGTTTGAAATACAGAGAATAATACTGTTTCTATCTAATTTCAAATTTCATCACCTTGCCACAATAATGAAAAAATGTATGCACTTTATTTCCATGTGTAGGTGACTTGGAAGCACCTTCTAACTTAGTTATTTCTGAGCGAACCCATCGTTCTTTTAGAGTGAACTGGACGCCTCCTTCTGACAGTGTGGATCGATACAAGGTGGAATACTACCCAGTTTCTGGAGGAAAACGTCAAGAAGTGAGTAGGCAGCACCTACAACCCAATCTTTCTTGATGTTGGGATTGTGTCCTCCGCATGAAGGCTCTGACAGTAATGTTGGGTGAGCGGCAAGAGGGAGGAAGACAGGGACAGATCGGAGATATTCTCTCTATTCTTGACTTGGCAAGGCAGCCTGCTTGGGTTTAACTAAAGGGAGAGAACTTTGCTGAAATTGTTATGGTTTCTAAGAGTTGCAGAATATCAAGTTGATTTTTTTGTTAAAATTTTATTAGAAGATGCTCAATTTATTCATGAGTTCATAGTAGCATCATAGTAGAGTTGGCAAGGAACATTAAAGATGGCCTATTATTTACCCACTCATTTTACAAATAAGGAAACAACAGCTGGGAGAATAAATTAGGTGAGTTGTCCGAGATCTCATCAAAATCTGATGATTTCCAAAAGCAAGATGATGGCTTCATTGAAATATAATTTCTAAGCTTATTGCAATTAACTACTTTGTAAGTATAGTAGAATAAAGGGAACTAATTATACGTATCTTGTTATTGTTTTTTTTTCTTAGTTTTATGTGAGTCGACTTGATACTAGCACAGTGCTGAAAGATCTGAAGCCTGAAACTGAGTATGTTGTTAATGTGTATTCTGTGGTAGAAGATGAATATAGTGAGCCTCTGAAGGGCACAGAAAAAACCTGTAAGTCAGATTTTTAAAAAATAAAAACATTTTCTCATTTTTTTATTTTCTAAGATAAAGAGGTAATGGCCATGTAGGACTTTTGCCAGCTTTCCAAATCATTCCTTCAGTATCCATTCAACAAATATTTACTGAGTGCCTTCTTTGTGCAGGTGCTCAACAAATACTCAGTGGTTTTCCACTCTTGCTGCCTGCTTCTGCCATTAGGGGATCCCAGTGGTGGAATGGGTGGTCATGGCCATAATAATTTAGAGGGAAAAATACTTTTGATAGTGTTATTCACTTCTTAGGGTCTTAAGACTTTATGTTTTCAAGAAAGTTTCTTAAAATGCAAATATACCTTTTGGGAATAATACTTCAAACCTTACTCTGATTGTTATTTGGTGACATTTTGTTAAGGAACAAAGCTCTTCAGGAGTCATATATGAGGAAAGGTACCATGTGGGGACTGGAACTAAGATTAGGAAGAAGTGCTGTGCAGAGATGGCCTATTTCACCTCTGCTGATGGCCAGATCTCCCTGCTGGCAATGAGATCTCCTCTTTCTTTCTGGCCTCTGGCCTTTAATAGATAAGCTGTAAGGGCTTTGACTTTCAGCAGAGCTTTTGGGAGAGATATTCCTCACTCCTATTCCTGGTAGGGTTTCCAATGCCATATGAAAATACTCTTTCCTTCTTGCTCCTTGGTTGGGTTCCAGGTGGAAGAAAGAAAGCCACTCATTACAGGAAGCAGTGAGCGTCACTCCTTCTAGGACAAGACTGACTCCACACACTGCTCAGTTCCTTAGGTCCTTATCTCTTCCCTTATACCCCTTTATATCAGACCATAGGAGGTGGGAAATAAAGTATTTTATAATAGGCAGTATTAGCTTGATAATTCCTTTAAACTTTAAATTCAATCTTTGAACAAAAAATAATTGAAAGTGATATGGGTTTTAACAAGCGATTGTAAACTTTTTACTCTGCTTCATGGACTTGTCTTCAAAAAGACATAAATCCCCTATGTTCTAGTTATTAATGTATGGCATTCTCATTTTAAATTTGTTTTTTGGAAGAAAAATTTAAAAAATACTTCATTGTTTACTTATGTATGAAGTTCTATGATTGAAGAATAAAAATAGTCAACTTAGTGATGTCAGAGAAAAAGAGATTCAAGTCTCAGAGAGTTGGCATCTATTCTGGCTTCCGTGCAGACTCACTGGAATGCCATTTGCAGTCTTAACCTTAACATTTTTCGCTCTATGAAATAGTTTTGTAACATGCTGTCCTGGTAATGAAGTGCAATGAACAATGAGATTGGATATTTTGGGGGTGAATGGGAAAGATTATATTAACTCTTATTGATTTCTCACAGCAACCCATTCTCTATTCCGCATTTATAAATGTCAATAATTAAGTAGGAAACAATGGTTTAAAACATAAGTAGGATGACAGGAAGGAGACTGACGTCTGCTTTTACGTTTCTGTAGTGCCTGTCCCTGTGGTCAGCCTGAACGTTTATGACGTTGGGCCCACCACCATGCGCGTGCAGTGGCAGCCTGTTGGGGGAGCCACCGGCTACATCCTGTCATACGCACCCACTCAGGCTGCAGAACTGACAAAACCCAAAGAGGTGAGCGATGCCTGTTTCTTTATCATTGGGTTTTCCTCAGACTGCGGTTTTACAGTCCCCATTATATTGCAGTTTCTTATGAACGAATTTATAACTTTACACACATAATAGAAAAATAGAATTTTAGGTTTGCGGCCTGTGACACATTTTAGAAAACACTGGCATGAAAAAGGAAATGGAATTTTTATAAATGAAAAATAAAAGTTGTGTTCTAATCTAGTGGTTACAAGTTGGCTTCAGTTGGCTATCCCCAGTAAGTGGAAACGCTTGGTTTGAACGTCTTATTTCCCTTCGGCATATCCATATGCAGATGCGTGTGGAGCCCACAGTGAGTGATGTGCAGCTGACTGACCTCTTTCCCAACACCGAGTACGCCGTCACGGTCCAGGCCGCCCTGCATGACCTCACTAGTGAACCTGTCACCGTTCGGGAAGTCACCTGTAAGCTACTGCTGGTTTTTCTTCCCTTCTTCTTGCTGTAAACCTAATGCTCATTAGAATATTTATTTCACATGATAATAACAATAATTTGATAACTTGTGTATAAGTTACAGAGTGATTACTTTTGGCAACCAAATTTGAGAATAAATATTTTGAGTCTAGACTTCTGGAAGCATCTTAAGTTGATTCTAAGATGTACATTCTTCTTTTCACATTTAACATGCCTGATACTGGGATTTATCTTACCATCAACGGTGTCTTACTGTTGCTCTTGGTCAGGTGTCAATCAGGACATAGAATATAAAATAATAGTGCATCTTATGATTGATGTTGTCCCAGAGCCATGAAATATGGTATATATCATTGGCGAGAATGGGAATGTTGAGTGGGTGTAGTTTTGGAGGAAGATACTGGGTTTAAGATCAAGATGCTCCAAGTTCTTGTTGAAATAGAAGCTCTATGGCACACACAAACAAGTCTGTTTTAATTAACCGAATTAAGCAATTTACCTAATCCAAAAACATATTGACAACCTATTATATGCCAGTCACTGGGTTAGGTGTTGGGAATATACCACTAAATAATACAAAGCAGTGTGGAACATATGGACTCCTTCATGATTTGCGTTTCTCTTGTGTGTGTGCTGGTCAGGCTCTTTTGTACTTCCAGCTTGCCAGCTTGTTTCACTAAGCATTGAGGTGCTTTTTCCTGAAAAGTGGCAATGATTGCACTTAGCACCTTTGCTTTACCCAGCTGGTATTTTGTTTCATGCTTGGAGAGTTGGACATGCTGAGATTGATGACTTGGCTTAAATTTGGTGAGTCTCAGCCCACATTTCTAAGGAAATTAAGAAGTTGGAAGGAACTTCTAGGGGGAAAAAGGGACCGAGGAGATGAGGCAGAGAAGCGAAAGAACCCCTGCAGGGTGGATCAGTATAACTTCATTGACAACAAACAAATATTTTTAAATCATCTTTTATATGTTATACCCTGTCTGGAGCTGGTGGGTTTGTGGAAATAGGGCAGTGGCAGATGGAAGGAGGGGAGGGGCCAGCCAGGGATGGAGACACATGTTCTGAGGGTGCTGAGAAAGAAGACCCAGGAGTCATAGTGGGATGAACGGTCACGAGTCTGGGTAAGGTGCTGGACTGCAACAGAGGCAGAAGGGAGGGCAGAGAGAGATGCAAAGAGACAAAAACTTTGAAGATATGGAAGTGCAGAAACATGGATGTGGAGATAGAGATTCAGGAACAGAGATGCACAGAGTCAAAATGACAGACAAAGGAAAGTGCTCAAATGGGCAGCTAGAAAGACGGAGATACATCTCACATAACAAGAGAAAATCTCTTTGTTCCCTATCATCCTTCCCCCCTTTTTAAGGTAAAGTTTTGTTAGACTTGGTAAAAATTTATCATTTGGATTTTCTTCTAACCATTTGACTTCTGTGGGTTTTCGTATAAGCTTATTGGATGCTTAATGTTGGCCCATCTTCATTCTTCACTCTTGTAAGCGTTTGTTTTTTTTAATCACATTCTTAAGGGAGCATAACTTCATTGGTTTTGTTTTCTATCTTAACTGATTTAAATATCTGATAAAGAAACAGGAGCTATACATTTATGATGAATTATGACTTATTATGGCTGAGCAGCCAGTAAAAGCTTATTTAAATAGCATGGAAAAAGATTAACATATAAATGAGATATTAGCAGTGTGATAACAAAAAATTAAACATATCCTATTTTTACAAAAACCTCCTTAAGAAGAATTCAGCTCTATCTGGCAGAATCATGATACTTTTATCATCATAATCATTTCTTTTCAGTTATTTTGCTGTACACCTTTAAGGTTTCTCCAGACAACTTCTTGAAAGCTTGTGTGGATGCTTTAGAGCTTTGTGGTTGAGAACCACATCTGGATCTAATATCTCATGCTTCTCCAGTGCCTTTACCCAGACCTCAAGATCTGAAACTCAGAGATGTGACTCATAGCACAATGAATGTCTTTTGGGAACCTGTGCCCGGAAAAGTGCGTAAATATATTGTTCAGTATAAAACACCAGAAGAGGATGTCAAAGAGGTAGGTTGAAGATTAGAAAGGATATGAAAATATTTGTTTTCCTAGTAGGCTTAACAAAAGAACTTTATCAAGTATAGATGATAGCATGTTTTGAACACTCATCACTTTATTAATATAATGTTGAAAACTTGTGATATTAAATACTTTTTGAAAATCAATAACATATTGGACTGTTTTGTGTTTAGTTTAGAAATGTTTCCTATGTGATATTAATTTCAAAAACATCATCCCTTCGTAGATAAAGAGTCATAGAATCTAAATGGTATTTCCTTCTCATCCATTGCCTTATATGGTGCACCCCATTCTATGAATTACTAAAAAATGTCATAATGTTTCTAAAAATAAAAGGTGGCAAGTGAATGCAGGAAAGAATAGGGGGAGTTTGGCAGATAATAGGAAGATAACACAGTTGAGTAGGATAGAGAGAAAGGAGGAATATGTTGTTAGAGGAGCTTCCCTTTAGGAGTGAACATTTTTGATATGATGTTGGAGTAAAGAAGAGCTGTTTCTATGGCAACCTGATTCAAAGTGGGAGCAAATTAGGGGGCCTTCACCAGCGAATGGGTTTAAAACCTGTGTGTGCTTGAGAGAGTATTAATGTCTGAATCTGAGAGGCGTTTTTGGAACATAGAAATAGTTTCTCTAAGCACTAAGTTACTGATTCTGCTGGTCAGTTGTGGACTATACAAAAGCTAATTTATACATGTGCACACATTCATTTCATTCTGTCTTCCCATTTAAAAGGGTCACAATGGCCAGTGAATCTCACAAGGTTCTTGTACATAACAAATGAAATAATGCCATGCACAAGAGAACATTTCTGAAAGAAATAAAGCAAAGGGAAACAGGTGAAAAATGGTTAGGTTGTTTGATCCATAGGCAATCATTATTTGCTAGACAATAGTGTCAGGTACGGCTCTAGTACATACATTTTTTTCACTTTGGTAACATTTAAACTGTGTCCAGTTTCTGGATTCTTATGCAAATTGGAAAACACTGCTTTTTTTCTTGTCACAATTTTTATGTTCTTGTGCTTAAAGATACAGCAAACTACAGAGAGATGTCAAAACTAAACCCTTTGTAAAAGTAGTTCCACTGCTCTGTTGTTATTGTAGGTAGATGTGGACAGATCGCGGACCAGCACCTCCCTCAAAGACCTCTTGTCACAAACCCAGTACACAGTCAGCGTTTCTGCAGTCTATGACGAAGGGGAGTCCCCTCCAGTGACTGCTCAAGAAACTACTCGTGAGTTGTGCTTTATTGATAATTGAGAAACAGTACTTTACATGCACGTGCAACTCAACTTACTTGATCACTTCATTTATTAATGCTAATTTTGCCAATATTTAATAATTCTGGTCCCATCTTCTATCTGTGTATCCATTTCTTTTATGATACTTTTTTTCTTTCTTTTTTCTTTTTTGGAGACAGGGTCTTGCTCTGTCACCCAGGCTGGAATGCAGTGGCATCATCATAGCTCACTGAAATCGCAAACTTCTGGGCTCAAGTGATCCTCCTGTCTCAGCCTCCTGAGTAGCTGGGACTGTAGGCGTGCGGCACCACCCCCAGACAATTTTTTTCTATTTTTTGTAGAGACGGAGTATTGCTCAGGCTGGTCTCGAACTCCTGGCCTCAAGCAATCCTCCCACTTAGGCCTCCCAAAGTGCTAGGATTACAGGCCTGAGCCACTGCGCCCAGCCCCCTTTTATGATACTTTCTATCAGCCACTGTCACTAATTCATCTTCCAACTACTTTGGGGGTGTGTGTGTGCGTGTGTGTATGTGTGTAGGAAGGGGTGTGGGGAAGAAAAGCATGTTCTTGGATTTGTGTTTGACATTTGCTCTGGAAAAGATGCATTAGTTATCAAATATTTTTTGAAATCTTACTATATATAAAGTGATATTGGGGTAACAAAACATAAGCATCTTTGCTCTCAACAGTTCATGATTTATTTGTGGCAATAACAAAATAATTAACAATACATGAGATCGTGTAGGGAAGTTCAGGTGAGCATCACTTAGATTGTGCACTGTCGGATTTCACGGAAAGGGGAGACTGCCCAGCAAGTGGAGTGGTGGCACAGACCCAGGGCAGCCTGCCAAGGCCCCTCCTCCCTGCTCCATTCTGCTCCAGTTTCCAGGGCTGTCAGTGTCTCTCCCTCTCATGGTGCTTCCATAGTATTTAACGCAATTATTATTGCCTGTTGGTCTTTTCCTGTCTATTCTACTTTCCCTTGCTCCCTCCTAGTGAAGTCAGTGACATTTATTTTGCTCAACCTTGTATCTCCAGTGCCTGGCACATAATGATTTAATCCAGTCCTCAGCGTATAATTGCCTAATCCAAATAGTGGTTAAAAAAAAAATTGAGGTCTAGAGCCAGCAGTATTGCCAACAAGAGTCCTACATATAAAATTTTAAGTTTTCTAGTATCCACATTAATAAAGGTAAAAATATACATATGAAATTAATTTAAATAGTGTTTTATTCAACCCAATGTATCCCCAAAATTATCATTTCAACATGTATCAGTATAATAGTAATTAATGAGGCATTTCACTTCTTTCCATAATAATTCTTCAAAATCCAGTGTATATCTTATGATTACAGCACATCTCAAGTCAGACTAGCCACACTTTAAGTGCTCAATAGCCACCCATGGCTAGTGGCTCCCATAGCAGACAGCACAGGTTTAGAGAATTTAAACGACTTGCCCAGCCTCATTCAGTAATTAGTGGTGGGATCAATGCTACAGTCTGTCCAGTAAACCCCTCACAAAGGACTCAATAGCTTCTTCTTCAGTGCCAAGTTGTCTACACCTGAACAGGGTATCTTGTCAAATGTCACAACCTGCCCCTTAACTTCAGGTGTATCCTCCTCTTCTCTGACTCTGCAATTTTCTTACCATGTGAGATCTTTTAGCAATTTCATTTGTCTTCTTGGCATTGGTTCTTACTTGGTAAAGGTCATGGCTGGAGATGAGAATTGATGTACATGCATGACTGGACTAACAGTTTTGCATAAATGTAATATAATTATAGTAAAAGAGAAAAAGAAGGCTGGAAAAAGGCTAGTGAAACAGGTAATTTAGTATACTAGATTAATATTTTCAATGTGTGTTTTCAAATCGTAAGATTTCTAAACAGTGTTTAGATACATCCAAAGTGTTAATAATTGGTTTGTTTTGCAATTGTGCTTGTGGAAGTAGTACCACTCTCTTTATCTCAGTGGGCCTTTTAATTGTAATTATTAGAACAAATTTGTGGTGGCTTAGGGTTTTGTGTAGTTGGCTTTGCATACCAGGGGATAGAGAAATAATTGACAATGAAAGCTCAGGACTAGTGGCAGACATTCAAAAATGCTCGTGCTGCAAGCCAACCAGAGAGCCTGGGCAATGGCCGGGCTGTGAAATGGGATTTCAGCAGTCATCTGGGTCTCCAGGTGTTCTTTTCTCTGGATATGGTCGGTATAGTCTGGTTCATAGCGTGATCTATATGGAAAAGCTTATGCATGGATTACTTGGATCGTAACATGTTCAAAGTTTCTTTCCTGTGGTAAAACTCCTAAGCTGGAATTCACTGTATGATTGGGCAGGTATGTTCAAATCAATTGTCAAGGTGTAATACTTTTAGTGTTGTTTAAAGCAAGGTAGACATTCTCATTTTTAAGTGGCAATGATATGTGTATTTTTTTAAAAATAGAAATAAAACTGTTTTGGAGTATTAGAACAACAAATTCTGAACAACAAATAAATAATTATTTCCTTGGGCATCATCTTGAATGTATAATATAGCAGCATACTTAGTTTATGACATTTTTGGGTAAGAAAGAGGACTTCTTAACCCGGGGTCCATGTGTGTCCCTGGGGTCATTGATGGGCTAGAGAAGGTCCATGGCCCTCTGCTATATGCCAGAGTTTGTGCTTTGTGTATAGCTGCGTGAGTGAGTCCATGGTGTTCATTAGATTCTCAAAAAGTTGGAGACACAAAAAGGTTAGAAACCACTGAGTTGGCAGAGTATAACCTTTAAAAAAATAATCATTTAAATAGGATATCAATAATGACTTATTATATCCATACAGTACTTATAGTTTCCAGAGCTCTGTGTTATGTTTATTTTTCAAATGAACTGATTTGGTGAAATATTTGGTTCTGAGCAATGTATTCAATCAATTTTCCATATCCATTAAAATAAAACAAGGCAGTTCTATTACAGTCAGTTTGTAGCTCACATTCAAAAACTTAGTCTTGCCTTTTCCATGACAGGACCTGTGCCAGCCCCAACAAACCTAAGAATTACTGATGTAACACCACAGAGTTTTAGAGGAACTTGGGATCATGGAGCTTCAGATGTGTCTCTCTATAGGATAACCTGGGCACCTTTTGGAAGCTCAGATAAGATGGAGGTAGTGTTAACTCTCTTTATCTCTCTTTCTCTCTCCCTCGCCACCCCCCTTTCATGACCCATTTCATTATAGGGAAGCTTGTTTCGAATATGTATTACTTCTGTTACCAGATGAGCATCCTTTCCTACTAATGACATTTTAGCTCATGGCATGCATCAAAGTAGGAGAAGAAACATCTTCTAGATGATATCAACAAGCTACTACTGAGTGTGTGATATAAGTGGAGACTTAATTTTGTGTGGATATGTTTCTGTCCTCTTTCTTCAAGACCATCGTAAATGGAGATGAAAATACTTTGGTATTTGAAAACCTGAACCCCAACACTCTCTATGAAGTTTCCGTTACTGCCATCTATCCTGATGAGTCAGAAAGTGATGACCTGACTGGCAGTGAGCGCACACGTAGGTGTTCAGCTTTCAAATAGGACATTGATATTTTAAAGTTAATTTTTAAAAAATAGAGCTACAGCTATATTAGTAATGTTTCCCCCAAATTCTGTTTTCTTTTAGCTCGTTTGGTACCCCTAACAACACCAGGTAAGAATTTAATTTGCTTAATTTGAATTGTTTGAATGAACAAATAATAAATGAATGAACAAATAAATGAGTGAAAAATACTGTAAGTACATTGTGAATAGTCCTTCTGCTTTTAAATTGTAAGGTGTTGATTTGGGCCTCTTTTAAATAGGCCTTTCTTGAAAAGCTTTGTTTGGCTAATACTTGTTGAGGAATGTATTAGTCAGCTTGGGTTGCCATAGCAAAATATCAGTCTGGATGGCTCAAATAACAGAAATTTATGTGCTCACAATGCTGGAAGCTAGGAAATGCAAGATCAAGTTGCTATCTGATTTAGTTCCTGGTGAGGGCTCTCTTCCTGGCTTACAAGTCAGCTGCTGTTTTCTCACTGCGTCATCACGTGGTGGAGAGAGAGAACTCTCTCATGTCTCCTCTTATAAGGACCAATCCCATTATGAGGGTCCCACTCTCATGACCTCGTCTAACCCTAATTACCTCCCAAAGGCCCCATCTTTAAATATCATCATACTGGGGGTTAGGGCTTCAACATATCATTTTTGGAGGGACACAAACATTCAATCCATACTAAGGCATCATTTAAGATTCAATGGCCATCTTTATTAAGGGGTCAAATTTAATTCTAAACCTAGAAGTATATAATTCTCTTGATTTTCTTGGGTACTGTGTATCTTTTTTTGGAAGGGGGAGGCATTGTTCTGGGTGCTTACTTTGTTTTTTAACAATCTTCTTTCAGCTCCAAAAAGTGGCCCCCGAAACCTTCAGGTGTACAATGCAACATCTAACAGCTTGACTGTTAAGTGGGATCCTGCTAGCGGTCGTGTGCAGAAATACAGAGTCATTTATCAGCCTTCAACAGGGGAAGGCAATGAACAAACGGTAATTTGTTTTATAAACACTGTAACTTGCATAAAGTCTACCCATTTCTCTTCAATTTTTTTTCACTCTCAATGTTTAGTTAGTCACACTTGCCATTTTAAGGGATGTAAGATTTACTGTATTGGATGAAATTGTCTGACTCTAGCTGGGACTCCATCAGAGTGCCATTGTAGAGACTAGATGCTCTCATGGGAGATGATATTAATAGTTGCTTTTCATAATAGCTTCAAAGCATTAGGCATGTGCTTCAGAGCATCCACATTTCCTTTAAAAACTATTAGGGCTAGATTATCCATGAAGGTCTCTAGATAGTTTTTGAGTCTATGTAGATATTTAAAACATCTCTTTAAGTGCTGAAAGTTTGCTAAATTTACCTATAAGGTTTATTTTCTTTTATTTATTCCATTTTATCCTGGTTTTTGCATATCACAGGATATTTTCTATATCTGGTATTTCCAGATCTTGGAGCTTGTTCACCTAATTCATGCTATTTATCATTTTTATATTATCCAA
This sequence comes from Daubentonia madagascariensis, assembly GCA_023783475.1. Taxonomy (NCBI): domain Eukaryota; kingdom Metazoa; phylum Chordata; class Mammalia; order Primates; family Daubentoniidae; genus Daubentonia; species Daubentonia madagascariensis. The sequence goes on along the minus strand of JAKFHU010002080.1, from coordinate 24,195,083 downwards.
ATGGAGGTACCCAAGAAAGATGGTAGGACTGTAAACTCAGCCTTCATCTTCATCTCCCTCCTCTCCCCTTATTTAATAAAGCCTTTGGCCATTTACCTTCCTTACTTTAGTTATCTGTCTTTGGGCTTTCTCTAACTTTGTGAAGTATGTGATTAGAACTGCACATATTATCCTAAATTGGGAAGCACCATGGTTTTTACACAGATAGGATTATGCTTTCAGATTTATTTCAGATATCTCTATTGGTGAGGTCCAGAATTTTGTTGACTTTTTTTGGCTATAATATTTACTTATATAGCTTTAGGGACATATGCATTATTAACCTTTAATCATCTGACTTGCTGAGCTCAAGCAAATGGGTCCTATCTCTTACCAGTTTAGAGGTGTTAGCAGAGGTAGAGGCTGGCAGTGCTTAAATGAGTGTGCTTAAAGGTCTCTGATTCTACCTAGTAAGTGAGCTTAGGTGAATCAGAAACCCTCCCATCCTTTGTGTGACTTTTGAGTTGGTCTTTTAAGGTTTCCATAGCCCAAGTCTTAGGTAGTGTAATGTATTTGGACTGGGAATTTGTCTGTTTTAGTTAAGTAGATTATCAATAATAAACTAAATACCAACTGTAATCAATTGACTTTTATATAAAAATGAGATAAAACAAATGAGATGGACTGATATTTTAATTTCAGAAAGGAATTTCTTTTTTTCCTATTCCAGGCTAGGTTTCTGTAAAACTATGAAGCAGGTGAAACTTGTCATCAGCATTTACTTTTTGGTGATACTGACACTCCAACTGCTTCTTTTACTGTCCCTCAGCTGTTTGTTATCATTAGAAAAAGTCTCATAGAGCTTATCCTCTGGAAAATGTTAAAGCCCTGAAGGTTTATTACTCTTAGGGGTACTTGCATTTTAGTGCTAGGCAATGAAATCATCAAGGTAATGAATCCCTACTGCTAGTGTTATTTTGAAGAGTTAGGATGGAAGAAGTAGGTAGATACCTTTCTGCTTACTCATAAGACTAGTTCTTCTAAGTAGATGCTTTCAGATTTGTTATGTATTAAATTTTTATAAAAATGACTTATACTAATATTGATACTTTTCTCTCATAACCTCAAATATGAAATTTATTAAAATTAGCCACTGTAGTTGAATTTGCTCATATTGAGGATGACTACAGTGATTCACAGAGGTTTCCTCTGGCATTCAGACTACTTGAATGGATGGGTGCTAAGTTGGAAACATCTGGTCTGTACTAGAGCTTCCAGCCATCTACATGTGCACTCTTTGTGGGCAGCATGCCATTTTTCATGCGATTTTAATTAGTATGGCATAAACATCTGAATTCGGTAGACTGTTAACAAATCGTACAAATTTTCTTTCAACAAGATATCTAGATGGCCTTAAGCAATGAGTAAAAAACTTCTACGTCCATAATTGAAGGAAATTGAAAAGCTTCATACCACAAGGCTAGTATCATGGAGACAACCGGGAACCCCTGCCTGAATGTGGCCTGGCAAAGGGTCTGGTCACGTAGTTTACACAGCTAATGCTGTTAGAGTGACAGTGTTTTGGGGGAAACACCAAGAGCTTTAGATCTTTTGCTGAATCATTTTAATGTGTTTCTAAAGCAAATAAAAAACATCTGGAAAAAAGTAAGAATAATACTGAATGGTGTGGAGCCTCTAAAATTATGCAATTCTTTGGTATCTTAAAGTCCCTTTTGTAGCTCACTTATGATTAATGCCTTTTTTTGAAAAGTGCTGTGAAATGTGTTTTGGATGAAATTTTGCAGTATTGGCGACTAGCAAGTTGAAATATCTTTTTGAGGTCACCAGTTTAAAGCTTGGATTCCTTTTTATGATTTGAGGTGCATATTTTACATTTAAAATTATACCATAAGATATATTTTAATCCTTCACTGTGGTACGTGATTCCAGAACTTGGCATGGGTCTCAAATAACTCCCCTGTAGAAAGAGCTTTTTGTAACATATTAGTGAGAGGGAGAGAACAAGGCTAATGCTTATCAAGACCTGTTTTACTCAAGACCACAATAGGAGGGCGGCAGAACAGTGTGGTGCTACAGAAACTGAAGCCAGACACACCTTACACAATCACTGTGTCGTCTCTGTATCCGGATGGTGAAGGAGGTCGGATGACGGGAAGAGGCAAGACAAGTAAGTGAAACCAGGGTTCCTGTAGCTTATTTAATAACTCTCATTGGAGTGGAATCTCATATTTATCTGGAAACACTGGGGTCACACAAAGTTTTGCTAATCTTTTAATTTTCATTTTAAAAAATGATATTGTTTTAGCATCCTTTCTTGGAATTATCTATTTGTGGAAAAAGACATTATTCCTTTCTAGGGTAAAAACATCCTCTGACGCCCAAGTATCTTGTGGATAGATGAGACACATGCACCTGAATGAAACAGACCCTGAGTGTGTGTCATTTATTTGCTACTTCAAAAATGTTTGTGGTGTGCCTGCTATGTTCTAGGGAGCCTGGGAGATATTAATGAACCTGTGTTTCGTGTGTGCTTGGTTGTTAGGACTATACTGTGATGTGACTTCTGTGTGTTTCAGAACCTCTGAATACTGTGAGGAACCTAAGAGTGTATGACCCTTCTACCAGCACCTTGAATGTTCGCTGGGACCATGCAGAGGGAAATCCTCGTCAGTACAAGCTCTTCCATGCACCAACAGCAGGTGGTCCAGAGGAACTGGTAATTATTTCCTACAGTGAAAAATGCTAGTTTGTTTAAATTGTAGCTGAGTGATTTAAAAGTGGGACTAAAAGAGTTAACTAATGTGCTTTAGAGCTGAAGAAATTCATATTCATTTAATAGGACTTGGCAGAGGGTAAATAGTTGGTGCCTTAGAGCCTAGGTAGCAGAAGGATTGTGGGGTTGGGGCAGGAAAAAATAGCTATTCCAGGAAGTTCTAAAGGGAGAGCATCGGTGAGTGTAGGGCATAGAGAAGTATACAACCTCTTGTAACGTTTCATAAGGGGCACATTGTTACATCCCAATATTATGAAACTTGCTTCTTGACTTGGTCTTGAATTGGTATTATGTTGTTTGAAATATTATTTCTTTTATAAGTTTTTCAAATCACATGCTTTATGTTTTATTAAAATCTTTAGGTACCAATCCCTGGGAATACCAATTACGCCATTCTTAGGAACCTGCAGCCAGATACCCTATATACGGTTACAGTAGTTCCCGTTTACACTGAAGGTGATGGGGGCCGCACATCAGATACTGGAAGGACTTGTAAGTAAAAAAGCTGAAAATTAATTTTCATCATAAATTTTGCTTTTCATTATAAAGACCATATGGGCTTATTAAAGAAAATTAGGAAAATTCAGAATGATGGAATTAAAAACATAAAAATTACCCATAGTTCATCTCCTAAACACCACCAAGTGTTAACATTTTGGTATATGAAATAACAAATTCATAATGGCATTCTCCTTTTGAAATGATAATTTCAGAATTTGTAAATGTAATATATAATCATCGGTATGCCACCTTAGTGTCATTCTCTTTCAGTGACAGACATTCATTGAGCTTTGCTTTGTGCCTTATAAATTGTGTGCAGCAATGTTTGTATTTGGCTTTCATAGTGTGAATTTTTGAAATCTGTTCAGCACATTACTTGATTGCACATTTCTCTGGTTTGCTGAAGTGCTTTTTTTGACTTAAGAATCTGGGCTTTTATTTGAGAAACCAGTTTATAGTGGTTTTACAATTTTCTGTAGTATTGCTTAAAGGCTTTGTGCAGACTTACAAATATTTCTTTGGCTTTAAAAATATACTTACTGATGGTTAAAAGGAAGCAAGCATGGATGTCTTCCTTTGGTAAAAGATTAATGGTCTAGGAAGATGATGGTATTGTCTAAATTAGAGTTTGAGATTAGTATGTAGATTTAATTTGTAGATTTTTCTAAGTCTCTATTGGGGCAGTTAATTGAGAACTGAGTATATTTTATTTCTCCCTCCTCTTTTCTTTTCTCTTAATCACAGAAGGTATTCAGTAGCTATTTGTTGAATGGAGAAGGGATGAATGATTGAGACTATTAATAGCTGACTGAATTATAATAGATGGGCTCCACAGCTGTTGTCATATTTTACTTAGAAGGCTGACTCTTAAAATTTCTCTTCTCACTCTCTCTGTTACCTATGTTGGAAAATGAAGCCCCTTTTCTTATTTCTTTTTCCTTGTTCCATATCCCTTTATAACCAGTCTAGTTCTACTATTTTTACTAGCTTGTTTTTATTGAAAACAATGTTGCTTCCATGTGGACAAAGGTGGTAGTTGCTAACTTTGACTAAATTTGGATTTGGAGAGTTTTAATCTGCTTTTGTGTGTAGGTAATTAGAAGTTTAAAGACAATAGTATTTTATCCTATTACAGAGTGTAAGTTCTGGAAAAGTGATAAGAAAAGCCTGACATATATAAATAGATTTAAAAAATAAGTTTTGGCTTTCATTTCCTCAGTGGTGAGAGGATTGGCAAGAAATGTCCAGGTGTACAATCCTACACCCAACAGCCTTGATGTTCGCTGGGACCCTGCGCCTGGGCCTGTGCAGCAGTATAGAATTGTGTCTTCTCCTGTGGCTGGCACAAGACCCTCAGAATCTGTAAGCAATGTTGTCATGGAAACTGCATTTCCTGATGAACATAGTTGCACGTTTGTGTCATGTTTGGTAGCCTATGAGAACACAAACCACAAAGAAGCCATTAAATACTTAACATACTTAAATCATTGTTTTTGATGAATTAAGGTAGGTGTATTAACTATAGGGTTAGTTAGAATAAAAAGAATCTTGGGAAAATGCAAATTAGCTGTAGGAGTTAAAAAGCCCCACTAATAAATACAAATCACTGCTAGACCTTATCAATATGGGTTTTTGTTGTAAAGTACAAATGTCTTTGTTATGACAATATCTTAAAGTTTGCCTTCACTGGCTCTTACAAATTGCCCTATCTATCTTTAAGTCACAATATTATTTAGTTTTGTGAGTAGATTAACAATTTAGAAATCAGAAATTACTAATTTGAATAAGGATAGCATCAGAATACCTAAGGGAAAGTAAATTTATAAACTAATTTAACTTATAAGTCTTTGCAAAAATAAATAATGACAAAAGTAAATGATAAGCAATACATTTTTATTTTTTCTGTGAGAATGTTGATTTTCGTGTCCCTGTGTATGGTAGGACATAATCAGACAAATTTTTACCCTTATCCATTGCATGGAGTCTCTATTTCAACACAAAATCTCTCCTCCACCAGTGTGGGAATCCCTTCTTTTATGTGTATCTAACATGCAGTTGGTTCTTTTGGTAAATATCATGAGCCCTAGGTATTGTATTTAAGAATCTTTATCATAAACATAAATGGAGATAGTTGAAGCTACTAAAGATCAAGGATGAACTAACTTCTTTTGGAGAGGGAATTTCTGAGGATAAATTGCATCTTAAGGGTGTGGCCCGGGCAGATCTTATGGCTTCTGATGTGTCTGGGCTCAACTTTTTATTATAAATATTATTATGCTAACTAACCAAAGGCTTGGTAAGCATTTGGGTTTTTGTCAGGCAGAATTTGGCATCCCTCCATCCCCCTGCAGATTGTGGTGCCAGGAAATACCCGCACGGTACACCTGGAGCGGCTGATTCCAGACACACTCTATTCTGTGGACATCGTGGCTCTCTACTCGGATGGAGAGGGGAATCCCAGCCCCGCACAGGGCCGAACGCGTGAGGCAGAAATCCTTCCTCCATCTCATTCCCTTGCAGCTAGGCTGGCAGGGCTCCTCAGAGTGAGGGGTGGGAGGTGGGTGGTGAGAGAGGGGTGTGGAGAGCTTTCTCCTTTTGTGCAGATGGGGGTTACCTCTGCTTACAGTTCTGCCTGGGCTCCCACACATCCGCGTTGTAGGCTAAGGCTTTGAGTTCATGACTGTCCTTTGTGCTGAGTGAACTTCCTTCAGTCATTTTCTCATCTGGGACCTAAATCAAGGAGGAATTTCCTCCCTTGCTCTGCCCTGCAGTGGATCTTCTCACCAAATGTGCTCTTTGGAAATGTGAGGCTTGGCCTCTGTGTTTCATTAAATGGAGGTGGTTATAGTGGTTAAAATAATCCCTTTTTTTCCTAGTCTGTACATTTAGGTTTAAATCTAGCTGTAGGTCACTGAAAATTCAGCATGTAATGTAGCTCTAACATATAGCACTTTATAATGTTTCTGATTTCACATTAAAACTATAGAAGATGTACATTTTATCATAAAGCGTAAACATCTTAATGAATGGTGAAACACCTGCAAGCAACTTCCTCAATCTGACCTGGGTAATGCTTGCAGATGAGCAACAAACGCTACTGTATTTTATTTATTTAGTACCACGGAGTGGACCAAAAAATCTGAGAGTCTCTGGGGAAACAACCAATAGCCTCTCTGTAGCCTGGGATCACGCTGATGGGCCAGTTCACCAATATAGGATCATCTATTCTCCGACTGTTGGTGATCCAATTGATGAATATGTAAGTCTAATACTCATTTATTGGCACACTTTATAATCTTAGCTTGTTGGAGGGTGAAGTTAAACTTCCCCTTTAGAAGTATGCTGTGATTAGAGTTGATGCTTGACTTTCCTGTGACAGTCACATTTTATGACCTTCTCTGACATGATATTGGGACCAGCAAAATGTGCCTGGTCTGGCCTCTCACACCACAGAGAAGCAATGTCTTTGGGCTCATTTCTATTCTAAAGATAGATAGAAAAACCATCGTATTTCATGATTACCTGCATATTTCCAGCCACCTAAATATACCATAGAAATTAACTCTGGTGAAATATGATACCTAATATTCTGGAATATCTAAGTTAATGTTCAAATAATGTGATTATCCAAATCCTGCCCTTCCTTCAACTCTAGTTCCTCTACAAAGTCTCCCTTAAATACTCCAGTGCTAATTGATTTCTCTTTTCTCTAAACTTAACATTTTGTGGTACACTTTAGTTTTGGAATATGCATACTCTCCTATTAGCTTCAAACTTTCTGAGTGTGATATTTTGTCTCTCCAGAACCAGATTCAAGTTTCTGGTAGATCTGTCATAGCCCATAGCACTTGCTATGTATATCCATTGTTACAGATGGAAAAACTTACAACTTTATTTGAAGTTTATTGATTCATAGCCGTGACAGATTCACAGAAGATTATGCAAAATTTTGATTGTAAAGGAGTTAGGTCTGTGGTTTGCCATCTTTGTAACACATACATCCTTTTCCCCCCCATGAACTTCGTGTAATAAAATATTTCATCTACTTGAACTTGAAATAGTAACATTTAATTAAAGTCCCCACTTTTATTAATAAGAAACACATATAATTGCCATTTAGAGTTTCTGATCAAAGTGAGATAAACAGTACGGCAACAGATAGTTTGCCAAAGCAGAGAAGCGCATGGTTAGTGTTTGTTCAGCCTTTCCGTGGACAAATATGCAATTTTCCTTTCCTTTCTGAAGAATTAAAATTACAATTTCTCATTTTAGTTATGGTTCTCCAGACCAGAATCAGCATAACTGATCCATGTTGTTTGTAGAAACAAAGCATAGGTTTACAAGAGAGATTGAGAGATGTCTGGTTCATTTCCTCTTGGAGGAGGTAGTTGAATGTGTTGTCCATTTCCTTTTTTCCATCTTTTCCATCTAATTAGTATCCGCCAAGCTGATATTCTTGAGGGCAGAAACTGAGTCCATTTTTGCTCACCAATGCGTTCCCAGCAGCTAGTACCATGCCTGGTCCATAGTACAGTGGGTACTGGGCACATATTTGTACATGAAAACGTAATGCATAATGACGAGAGATGAAGGATCAGACTTACTAGGGAATGCCGCAGTACACAGTAAGGTGTTCTGAGGTGTTGTGTGTGTCATTGCCTTTAATCCTCACAATTTCCTTCAGAGATATTAAGTCACATAGCTGTTAAGTGGCTGATCTGGGGTTTGAGCCCAGATATGTCTGACTCTAAAACCATTCTCCCATGCTGCACAGAAGCAGTGTAGATGGTTTGTCTTGCCATGAGTGTTGTGCAACAAAAAGAAAATATGAAGACACTATTACTGTTTATGGGAATACATAAAACAATATTATCTTTTGATCTAGAAGTCGTCTAGATGATAATAAATTTGTAATTTAATTTCCCCTATAGACTACAGTTCCAGGCAGAAGGAACAGTGTAGTACTTCAGCCTCTGCAATCTGATACTCCATATAAAATTACTGTTATTGCTGTTTATGAAGATGGAGATGGTGGCCATCTAACAGGAAACGGAAGAACTGGTAAGTGTTTTATGCCTTTTTTTTTCTTTGAAGTTGTCAAGAGTTTAACGTTGCTTCTTATACCTTTTAAAAATCCTTAAATTTTGTCCTTACCAATGCATCTTAAATACTATATTAATATTGCATTAACATTTATATTAGATATTTTGTCAAAATTATAACATGAGAAAAGCATTTGTTTTTAACTTTTTAAAGGTCCATTAAGAGAAGAAAAGAGAGACAAAAATCTGCATATTTTTCTTTGCTTGAGATAGTTTTATTTCTTCTTTGGAAAACCATTGCATATTCTCTGCATAATATTTTAGTTTGTGTGGTGTCAGTTAAGGCTATAGCTGTTGAGTTAATATAGTATCAGTAAAAAATATTCCATTGTGATTCAATCTCCAGTCATAAATAAAGCAGCAAGATGATTAGCAATCATCCTCTGTCTACAAATTTAGCTTTTTAAAAATATATATATTTTTATTGTATCAGGTAATTTACAAAGAATTATCAATGTTCAGGCCCTCCTTTTAAAATCTATACTGGTGGCAATTTGTTACAATTTAAAGGTTCTCTAATTTGGTTGTTCATTGGAATTACCTGAGAAGCTTTAAAAATGCTTTTGCCTGGGTACCACTCCCAGAGATACTGATGTAACTAGGGTGAGGTGTGGGCTAGGCCTGCTGATGTTCTCATTAATGTGCGAGCCATGAGTTTAGCATAAAGGCAGGGTGAGGTCTAGGTCTGAGTTCTGTTGCTGGTAAATATTGGCATTCTTATTTTCCACTTCATTCAGCAAAAATCTACTTAGGTAACACTATTTCAGGTTCCTTTCTACACTCACTTGCTCAAACTCTTTTTGTGCTTAAATGACTTGACAACATTACAGAATTTGGGAGAGGTAACATTTGAAAGCTCCTAAGAGAAAAGCAGAACTAGAGTTGATTCAGCTCAGTCTCTCAAGGTCAGGAAACTATATTTATTGACACTATTGTCTATAGAACTGGAGTCAGTGGAGACTCAGTATAGTGACTCAAGATGATTTTAATTTAACAACTTCCCTTTTTTCGTTCTCTTATAGATTTTAGAATATATTTTGGAACATCTCTGGGAAAATGGCATATTTCAGAATTTTATGCTTATCAAAATTAAAAAAAAAACCTTTACTGGATCTTGAATTTTCCAAGAAGAGCCACAGCCATGTCTAGTTTCTCTTGTGAAAAAAAGTTTTTCAAGTTGGATTCATTATTTGTGTAGTGCTATGAATAATAATGTCAGTGATACTTAATATTCTAATTGGATAACACTGATTTTATAAGATGTGCGTTTGGGGGCAGTACCTCTGGAGGCTTAAGGATTTACTCTAGGTTATGTTGGTGAAGGATAGAGTGGTGTAGGGAAAGAACATTGTTTTAGTCATTAGCTAGTCATGTGGTCTTGGGCAAAATCATATGTATGTGATGAAGTGGTCTGACTAAATAGTCTCTAAATTGCTCTTTGATTGTGACAATGTGTCATCTGTGGCATTCTAAATGTGGTCTGTGATCTCGTTTGTTTTTTGTAATTCTGAGCCATGAAACATACCAGCTCTGGATCTTTCCTCCTGCTAAGGAAATCAACAGCCTTGAGTCCATTTGAGTTGCTGTTTGAATTTGGAAAACTACTAAGCTTTTGTTGAACACTTCCATGCCTTTTAATTGTTTTGTGGAGAAGGACATTATGGGATATTAAATGGCTCCCACAGGGCTACCCTATCAATACTCTTAAAGTTCTGTGCTCTCCCCATGTGCCAATAAAAGGTCAGTAATGTGTGCCAATGTTTGTTTTCAGTGGGACTGCTTCCTCCTCAGAACATACACATCTCTGATGAATGGTATACGAGATTCAGGGTGTCCTGGGATCCTTCACCCTCTCCAGTTCTTGGATATAAAATTGTGTATAAGCCAGTGGGTAAGAAAGTGCCTTTATCATCATAGAAATGCTTTGAAGGGCATTTACATATGAGGGTATTCTCTCTTGCATCCCTCACTATCGGATTCTCCTGATAGTTCAGTTATCACATGAAGTCCCCTCTCACCAGAGGTAATGTTTCTGGAAATAACTTTTTAAGCCAATGGTCTAAAGCACCATTGTTATTATGGATGTAGATGAGATTCTTATTAAATTTTGTGATTGGAAAGTCTGGCCTGGTCCATAAAATTGCACAAATCAAAGATGCTTATCTTCATACATTCTATATGTTATGATCATGAAATAATCCATATTTAATCAATATAAACTTCTGTATTTTTCCTACTCTGTCTAGGTATTATTTTATTTGGGGTATAGATTTTATGCATTGTAGTTTATTCATGACAGACTTGCTTTCAAATCCCCACTGACATTTTCATCTGAATCAATATCACCTTGATTCAATTATTTGCTATTTTTGTTTTTATGTTCTATCTATATGCATGGCAAAATTGGAAGAAAAATGCTCTTGCACTAAATTTGCTAGGGTATCTTCCATGCATCCAGCAAGAGTATGAACTAGGAAAAAATGCAGGAGAGAAGGCAAGAGAAAGGAAATTGTGAACCTGTGTAAGAAATAGAAACAGAACTTAGAGAAGAAAGGGGAGTTGGTAACTAAAGACTTTTAGCAATGAAATTATGTGGAATGAGGTCCAAAACAGGAATTCTTAGATCATCTCTACAACAAATCAAAAAGTGTTAATTGAACACCTACTATATGCAAAACACTATGCTGACAAAGTAGGGCTTAGAAAAGAGGCTTGAGAGTTTATTCATTCAAGGAACGTTGATTATATACCCATTACATTCTAGATACTATGCTATGCTTTGAGAAGAGAGGGAAGAGTTCAGTCTCTGCTTACAGTTTTGTATTCACCATATAACGTAGCATGTGCTGTAGTGAACAAGCGCATGGGGGGCTATGGAATCAATGGTGTTCATACTTTCATTTGACTATGAGTTAAGATCTTTAATTTTAAGCAAAACGAGGCTAGTGATGACATGTTTCTGTGTACTTTTGTGATTGCTATTAAAGGTTCCAATGAGCCCATGGAAGTCTTTGTTGGTGAAGTGACATCATACACTTTACACAACCTCAATCCCAGCACCACCTATGATGTGGATGTCTATGCTCAGTATGATTCTGGACTCAGTGTCCCCCTGATGGATCAAGGCACTACATGTGAGTCATGGATCTTTCCATGGTGGTAAGAAAAAGTGTAGTACAAATGACCAGGTCAGCCTGTTTTAGTTTTACTTTTTCTGAACATATGCTTGTTTCCTCAGCATTATGTAGGCAGGCCATTTTGTGTCCAGTTAAACAAAATACCTATCTAAATTAATAAGTAATATAATTGAGGATATAAAAATGTATATGATTAGGAAATAATGTTTAGTTCACATAAAATATTATATTTTATATTTTAAAAAATAAAATTATAGAAATTGTCATTTCATTCATGAATGACCTGTAAAATTAGATCTGTGATGCTACTTAGTTTTTCTTGACATGTGATGTTAAGATATATATTACTTAAATTTATTGATTTAATTTTTGAATCATGATTACTGATTTGGCCTGTAGATAGATTTTGTTGTCGCCAAATGCTTTGAAAACTATTTAAGGATTTAGCAGATAGCCTTTCAGAAAAATTTCTTTATTCTTTACCGCGAGACACCTTTGACATTCATAGTTTTGGGAAGGACTATGTGGAATTTCCTTTCCTTGAAAATCAGTGATGGAAAGGAAGGTCTGTTTTAACTGTACCATATTTTCATGCATGTTTCATTTATGTTTCTTATAAGGAAGCATATTATGATTTTAGATGTTTTATTTTTCAGCCACAGTGAAAGTTTCAAAACTGTTTTATGATTAAAAGTATGCTTTTTTTGGCATTTATTTACTTCTTTCTTTCTTCATTTTGTAGTGTATTTAAATGTGACAGATCTGAAAACTTACCAGATTGGGTGGGATACATTCTGTGTCAGATGGTCACCTCACCGGGCAGCCACCTCCTATAGGCTAAAACTAAGCCCTGCAGATGGTACGTGTGTAAAGAAAATATGAACTGGAGAATGTAGTGAAAACATTTTAAATGTTAGTAAAGAAGATGCCATTTTGTTTATAAAAATGATATATAAAAATATCTTTAAATATAATTGATGATGACACTGGTATTTTCCTTTGTTGTCATAATCAGGAACCAGAGGACAAGAAATCACAGTGCGTGGATCAGAAACCAGTCACTGTTTCACCGGCCTTTCACCAGACACTGACTATGGCGTCACTGTTTTTGTGCAGACACCAAATCTTGAGGGACCGGGTGTCCCTGTCAAAGAACATACCAGTAAGTTTTTGAGTAATCTGGAAAGTCTCTGTAAGGCTTCAGCACAGGATGCTCTAGGTGTGGGAGACTTAAGTGACTCCCTCTGGGTAGCAATAATGATGGGATGATGGCAGGTTCCTGAAGGTGGAGTCTAAGGCTGTTTCAGGACCTTTTTCTGAATCAATGCCAGTTTGTCCCTGCTACAGGGTTGGTGCTACTTTAAGGAAGGGCTAAAGGAGGGAGAGATGGGTCTAGTTAACAGTGAGGAGGTACATATGCATCCATTATTAGTGACTTTTATTCATTTAACCCTATCTGAAGGCCTTACGTTCTCCCTTTGGATCTTTGCTTTGCTTTCTGTAGCTGTAGTTGGTGTTGAATGACTACCAATAACACCAGATTTGGATGGAATAGAATCCCCTGTGTGCCAGTGCCAATGACGCTGGAGCCTTATTTTCTAAGACTTGATTTGTTATCCAGGACTTAAACTGCTCTTAAAATTTACTTTCTGGGATATGAATTGTGCACATGTTGCATTTTTCTAATTATTATTTTTAAATTCTAGCTGTAAAACCAACAGAAGCCCCTACAGAGCCACCCACACCTCCTCCCCCTCCCACCATTCCACCAGCCCGGGATGGTAAGTACAGCTGAGTAGGCAATAAATCGAGCTAATAGAGATTTATAGACTTCTTTTTTATGCTGCATGTATATCACTTATTATTGATACATAACATTTCTGAGTTGTTATTCCTGCTGAAGAATTTCTAGATTGAAAGAAAAGATTACCAGTAATTTGTCCCTCTTCTTCACTGGGCACATTTTGGAATAAATAAAATCAGTCATAAATTACTCCAGCTCTTCAGTTGGAACTCTGTTTCCTCAATTTTGAAGATTAAGGACTAGTAATACCTTCCATAGTCCATGTCACATGGTGGGCATTTTTTCTACTGGCTGCTGGCATCAATAAGCATGTTGAACCCTTTTGGCTCTATCTGCAACCCTAACCCCTGAGGCAGTTAGCTTTGGAATTCCTGGCTTCTGACCTAAGAAGCACCCTGGAATACACAAAGCTAAAAAAATTTCCATTCACCAAAGTCTGAAACACAATTGTCACTTACAGTGAACTGGTAAGATGTATCGATATATTAAGGCTGATCTCTCAGTATTTGGGGGCAATTCCTTAGTGCTTTATCAAATTAAGTTTAAGCTAATTAACTACTGGATTATTCTTTTCCCACATTCTGTTTCCAATATTTAACAGGAAGCATTTCAGATTTCAAACATATTTTTCTTTCATCTTAGAAGGATCTAGAATGTTACAACTTTATTAAACCTATTCTATAAGTAAAATTAAAAGTGTATTATAGGGTGAAATAATAATGGATTTCTTTAAATTAGACTATTGAAACAAATTCACTAAAAAATCTTAGCTTAAAAATGTTTTTCTAAAAAAATAGGTTTTATTTTCTAGAGTAGTTTTAGGTTCACAGCAAAATTGAGGGGATGTTACAGAGATGTCCCATCTCTCAGATATATCCTCTGCCTCCACACGTACATAGCCTCTCCCACTATCAACATCCAACATCAGAGTGGTACACTTATTACAACTGATGAACCGACATTGGTGTATCATAATCATCCAAAGCCCATAGTTTACCTTAGGGTTCACTCTTGGTGTTATACATTCTATATGCTAAGTTCTTATAAACTAAAATTTTGTTAAATTTTTATTTTTATTTTTTTTCGCCTCCAAGTCTGGGGATTCAAATTAAAGATACTTCTTTATTTTATTTTCTCCTCTCCCTCCCCATATATGATTCTAGTGGCCTAATTTAAAATTAAAAAACAACTTACTTGCTCCAGGTCTTTAATAATTATATTCAGAATCTCCTAACCCACTGATAGCTTTCCTTTAGTTCTGGACATCATAGCTTTTCATTTGATTTCCCCTGTCATTTATCGTTTGACGTTACTTGAAGAGTTCCATGAGGCAAGATCATATTTTGCATATAATGGATCTAAACAAATAGAGTAATTCCAGAGCTGGAATTGAGGATCAGTTAGACCAGTACTCCTTAAATTTATTGTGCATATGAGTCATCTGGGTATCTAATTATTGCTTGTTCTGATTTAGGAAGTATAGGGCAGGACCCATGATTCCGTATTTCTGACAAGCTCCCAGGCAGTATTGTTGCTACTGACCGACACTTTGAGTAGCAAGATGTTAAACTACATTTTTCAATTATGTAATTTCATTTAAATGAAAGAATTCACGAGATTTGGAGCTTCATCTGCTTTTTTTTCCCCCCAGTATGCAAAGGCGCCAAGGCAGATATTGTGTTCTTGACTGATGCCTCTTGGAGTATCGGGGATGATAATTTTAACAAAGTTGTAAAATTCATTTTCAATACTGTGGGAGGCTTTGACGAAATTAGTCCTGCTGGGATTCAGGTGAGTGTCGTTCCACCAGTGTCTACTCATTTGTAATGTCCTGCAATTTCCTTTGAACTTCTCTTTTTAAGTAGACTGTCTTTTCAATATAGACCGTTTTGACTTTTACTATTTGCTATTTCCTCTACATATGTATTTCTAGGAAGGAATTGGGTGTAAATGATAAATAAATACAAAAATAAGTATTCCTCTGGTTTTTATCTTTGGCTAGATGATATTCCTATTGGAGAATTTAGAGGATTCTGATTTTACACTTCCAACAATGACAAATTTCCGTGAGAGGTCATCCAAAGTTCTGGACATTAAATGCATTGTGATTTCATGCTCTGTAAAGTTAGAAGAATCAGTGATGAAAAGCGACTGGGGTGGGTGTGTAGAACCTCCTGCCTCTTCTGTCATTACTTCGCAGATGTTTTCTTGACCCGAAAATGTCCATTATTGCCCCAAAGGGTATTTCACTTGTTTTCCTAAAATGATGACTACCAGTATCTTGCTGTGGAATCACTCCAAATTTATTTGTGGTACTGTAGTACTTAGAGAAGTTTATATTTCCACAAGAGGCCTCAAAGAATAAGTCATCATTTAGCCCTAAACTGCCTGTAAAGTTGAGAATCTCCATCACCACCCCAACATACCCATGAACTGATGAACACTCAGGTCCAGTGGCTCTACTTTGGGTGATCCTCCCAGATCCCTTTGAGAATCTGATTCAAGCTTTTATTAGCTATTTCTTGGATTCTGTAATCTTGAAAGCCCACTTCAAATTTTACCCCTTCTGGAGAGAATCCCTAATGACTTTAGGTATTCTATGCTCCTGAAGTATTTTGTCTATATTGATATTACAGCAAGTATCACTTTATATTGTCATTATTTGTGTGACTCCCTTCTATCTAAATCATTGACTCCTTGATGCAACAGACTATATCTTTCTTTTTTTAAAATTCTCTTCTTTTCTTTTCCTTTTGTGTTGGTGAATTTTCTTTTTTATTTTGGCAGTTTACACTTGTTGTGGCATCTCAGAGGCATTATGAGAATAAGAGATTTTGAAATAAACCACAAATAATTTCATAAATAAACCATGTCCTCTTTTAAGGAATAGTACTTTATGGAATACTGTATACTAAATTTCAAATAATACTATGGACATTGTTCCAACCCTAGAAAAGTAAAAATTCAGCCTAGTTATATTCTTAATTTAATGTGTCAACAACCAAGCTATTTTTAATCCCTTTAGAAATTAGGATTTCTAATAAAAAATAGCTACCATATTTTATTAACTTCTATGTACCAGTTACTCTGCATACAGGATTATTAGTCCTTAAAACAACCCGAGAAGATAAGTATAGTTATCTTCATTTTACTGATGAGGAAACTAAAGCCAAAGATGCAGGGAACTTGCCCAGTGTCACACAGCTACTAATTGGCAGAGCTAGAATTTGAGCCCAGTGAATTCTGAGTACAAAGTCTGTACTCTTTCCACTAAATCACATTTTCACTGAGTTTGTGATGAGTGCTGATTATCATCACATATGTGACATTTTTATATTACCATGAAGAACAGATGTAGTCAGTGAGAAGGAGCAGTTGGCTAAAAGCCAACTGTTCAACCAACATTTGCATTTGAGGTGGTGTGTTCTCATTTCTAATCCTGGGAAATGACTACTTCCCAGCTCTGCCCATCTCCTTCTACATCCCAGAGAAAGGTACCATATGAATACAGTGTATTCTCATTATTAATGTCAACTATGATACTTTCACTGAATATTGAAAATTAGAGTATTTAATGAGATAACAACAGTCAGCGTTATAATATTAGCTATAAAAAGCTTCTAATATTCTGTCAGGTCTGAGATACTTTTTTTTTTCTTATTCTGCAGCTAGAGGAATCACTCAAAGATTGAACTATAAAGTGATATGACTCATGCTCACTGCCACTCCACATTTCCTTTCAGGTTTCATTTGTGCAGTACAGTGACGAGGTCAAATCTGAGTTCAAGCTGAACACGTACAATGACAAGGCCCTAGCCCTTGGGGCCCTCCAGAATATTAGGTACAGAGGAGGAAACACAAGAACAGGTACAGTTAATCAGAGTATATGTAGACTTTCACCCTCCAAAGCATTTGGAGTGGTAGAACTGAGTGTATCGGCTCACTCTAATGACCAGATTCTTGTCAGTTGGGCATGGCTAATGGCATTTGGATAGTTTTCAGTGAGTTGACAGTAAAATGTTCCATGGCACACTCTGTAGGCAAAGCCCTCACATTTATCAAGGAGAAAGTCTTGACCTGGGAAAGCGGCATGAGGAAGAACGTCCCCAAGGTGTTGGTTGTGGTCACGGACGGGCGGTCACAGGATGAGGTCAAGAAGGCAGCTTTCATCATCCAGCAGTCAGGTAAGCACACTCATGAATTCGATAGTGCTCATTATTTTAACAGTTTTAAATGTTCAGCAATGATTGCAAATGACCAAAATTGCTGATTTTACTTTATTGTTCCTGTTTTACTCTGTACTCTTTATCCTTATAATGCTAGTTTATATTTGATTATGGAATGGTTTGGTAATTGCTCAAAAATGACATATGTATCCTTTGTATAAGACATGATTCAAGGTTGTCAAAGGGTAAACCAAATTTTTCCATAGTAGCTAGAAAGCTACAGAAAGCAATGATAATGGGATAATCCTAGAGCAGGCTTCCTGCCATAGCAGAAATGAATCTTGATACTGGTTCCTGTACAAGGAGAGACATAGGGAAGCTTTTAGCTTTAGCACATTCTTGCAGATGCTGACCTAATGCAGACTGCTGAAAGGTACACTGCAAAGAGGGAATATTAAGGTCTTAGGGAGATATCTTTGGGGTAGATCTTGCCAATCAAACATTGAGAGCCTCCTAGTAACACTGACCTTTGGGTTAGTTATTTAGGGTTACGAGAAATGAAACTAGATCTTTCCAGTACTTGCATTAACATCCCCCACCCATTACCACCTCAAGCAGTGTTTAAGGTTGATATATTTTTAGAGAGAATCCTGTGCTATGCATGATCTATTGTAGTAAAGTACTTTGTTACATAGACTTTGTCATCTGCACATACATGATTCTTTGGCTAAAATGATAAGTCATGATGAGTGCTAAGTCATATTGCCTTTTTTCAATAGAGATTGTTCTTTGTTCCAATCTTTTATGATTTATTGCCATTATGTTGTGCACCTTGAACAGATTTCTGCATATTTTGGGCTCCTAGCTAACTTAAGTTTGGGATTATGAATATTTGCTTCTCAAGTTACCTTATTTATAGCTAATTATATTCTAATTTTTTATATAGCCTATTTTTTTCTTGATGTCAAATTAAGCTTTTGGAATGAAAAATTTGTTTATTTGTAATAGCCTAAATAAAGGAAAGTCTGTTGCCAGTGGAAATGGTAGATTCCATTTCCCATGTGGCCAAAGTGCTGCCTTTGAGCCTGAGTTTGCTGAGAAAATCAGTTTCAAGAATTCAGATTTTATAATGAGCCCATTCTTGGCTTCTGAGTCACATAAGCTTAAAATATTAATGGCTGCAGAATTCATGTGTGTATTAGGACTGTGGATCTGTGGAAGGCACTGTGCACCACGTGAATCTTTCTGCTGTTACAATCTTCATCTTTTAATTGTTAAGAGTTTATTTTAGGAAATTCAGTTAAATGAATTTTATAAACAAGACAGTAAGTAGGAAGACCTAGAAAAAGTACATATTTATTAAAGAGAGTTCATGTCAAATACAAGGACTTATTGCATAGACTTAAGAAAATGCAGCATCATATCTGATAAGATTTTATTTTGAATTATTCAAACAATAAAGGACAGAAAAAAGGATATGTGATTCATTCTATAAACTCTGTTTTGCAGGGTTCAGTGTCTTTGTAGTTGGTGTGGCTGATGTTGACTACAACGAGCTTGCCAACATTGCCAGCAAACCAAGCGAACGGCACGTTTTCATTGTGGATGACTTTGAATCTTTTGAAAAGATTGAGGACAACCTTATTACATTTGTTTGTGAAACTGCCACCTCAAGTAAGTCATGGTCAATATGGATCCATAACCTCACTTGTTTTGAAAAATAATTACCTAGTAGACAATTCTCTATCCTATGTGGGATCAAGTCAGTGCATAAATAGATCCTGGGAAATCACTTGAGAACCTGATGAATCATTGTTCCTTTTGAGATCATGCTAAATGTGTGCTTGTCAGAAGTCCATTTTTAGCCTTGAAGATGTAATTTCCTTGTATGGAAATAAAGTGTTTTAATATATTTTTCCCTGCCCACCCCCCACCCCCACTGCCTGTGACGTTTGAGTAAATTCACCTTCAGCTTAGAATTGCATATATGGAAGCATTTCTGTTAAATGAAGGTTTTTCCCATTAGTAATCAATTGGTATTTGTTCTGTCAACATCCATGTTTCAAGAAAACAATGAAAAAACTGGTTTGTATGTGTGTGTTCCACAGAAATTCATTTGGTTCACATTTGTTTATTTGGGTTTAGATTTTCAAGTTCAGGTTTTAAACTACAGTGAAGGACCAAAGATTGATTATTTAAGCCAATTTGTCCTCTTCCCCCTCCATTAGCACCGATTCTTGGGATATCAGATTCTGGAGAAAATCATGTGGCTAGTCAAGACCTCTGGTCCTAGGCAGGGGTGTGCTCCACAAGTATAATAGTTCCTTCCCATTAAAAATTATATTAAAAACTCAAAACTCTGGTTAGAGTAAACAAACTTCAGTGGTTTACTATGAAAACTTATGCTGAAGTCTGGAGTGGGGCTGCACGGGTGAAAGTGGGTGGGGGCTGTAGTTGTCTGCTTTCCACTCCAGGTGGTCCTGGATGCAGCCTTTTGGTACCCCTGGCTCTGGGGGTTGCCAGGACCAAACTACTGCACACTTGTTACATTTACATGATGTTTGGTAGCCAGCATAAGTCTTGGGGGCTTGGCAGAGAACAGGGTTGAGGAAGGATAAACTCCTCCTACCTTTGCATAAATCTAAAATTCTCTGGGAGAGAAGTTCTTTAATCTATTGAAAAACATGTGAAAACTTCCCCCTTTAATTCTATTTTATTGTTCTTAGGAACACTGTAAAATTCCAGTTGAGCTAGAGAACGTTCAGAAAACATTTGTTACACTGGTTAATAGTATAATTTCTCCTACACATAGGAAGTCTACAAGAAATAACTTATAAAAGATTAAGTTGATAAGTTATTTTTTTAATGAGTAAATGAACAATTTCATTACCTGAAATACATATATTGTTACTTTCTGTGCATATATAATGCTTGTACATCATGTTGGTGCAACATGCTTAAAGAACACTGTACATTGCAGGTTGTCCTCTCATTTATTTGGATGGCTACACCTCACCAGGTAAGCATTTATACTTTTAGGCTAATTAATTTCACAATTTAAGCAACAAAATAATTAAAAAGTACTCATTTTAATATTTTCTTTTCTTTTCTGATGTAAAGGTTTTAAGATGCTTGACGCATACAACCTGACAGAAAAGAATTTTGCATCTGTGCAAGGCGTATCTTTGGAGTCAGGGTCTTTCCCCAGCTACTCAGCTTACAGGCTTCAGAAGAATGCATTTGTGAATCAGCCTACAGCGTAAGTGTGACAACAGTAGGTTCTTTTTTTCTTACAATGGGCAAGAGGTTCTTGGAATCTTTCTGATTTCCTAGAATCCTGGAACTCTAAAATTGTCAGAAGACTTCTTATGGATGGCCTAGTTTGGTTTCCTTAAATACAGTCGGATTAATTGTTTTCCATCAGGTTATATAGTGGTTTGCATGCAGGAGATTCAAGCCTCATTATTCCCAGACCCAGGAATCTCACCCTGGTACTGCAGTACTATGGATTATTGACGCTTTTGAATTTAAAGCTAGGGTTGTAGTTATGCTTCTTTTAAGGGAGGCTGTTAAAACAGGAAGGCAACTTATTATTTTGAATATTTCTCCCTGTGGTGCAGGACTGGATGGAATAAGTACAGACTTAAAGCAAGCATTCTTTTTAGTGTTTCAGACTTCTAGAGAATGAAAGGCTGCATAGTTTCTCTTGTCCCTAAGCAGATAGTCTGTGGCTAGTTTTTGTTGGCTGATGCTCTATCAATCTGTTGGGTAACTCTAGATATTGTTATTTTACTTCATGGAAGTTTGCACCTGGGTATGATAACAAAAATATGTATTTCGTATTCATTAAAATGAAAACTTTTGTTATGTTGAAAAATATGTGTTTTTTAGTTTATGGAGAGAAAAGAATAAGAGGAAAGCAAGCTACTAGAAACTTAGGACAGGGTCAGAAAATGATGTCTGAAATTTGAAATACTCTGTGAAAGCTCATGGAAAATTCAGACCAAAACCAAAACTAGTTTATTTTAAGGAGGCACAGATCATATTGTTGTAGTTTGACCACATTGTGAGTTCCTAACTCTTTTATGGTTAACTATGTTGGTTCAGAGTTCTAGGTTTTTCAGTGAACCTTAATACCCAGTGTTTAACTATTCCAGTCACCTTAAGATGTGATTACTACATTTTAACTTATGACGGCCTATCGTCCTCTGGAGAGTCAGAACTTTTGACAGGAAGGAAAGAAGCATAAATGCAATTAAATTATTATTTTTTTCATAAGCACTAGTTAACAAGGGAAGAAGGAGAAAAATGGGCTAGTTGAGAGATGAGTTAATATGGAGGAAATATTATTTTTAACATGGAATATTATAAAGATAGTTCTTGAATGTATAAAAGGGATCATGCCAGCTTGCCCAGAGCACGTGTTTTAAGAAGCTAGACAGCATGATAGTCCAGAAGTACTGGTGGTGTGGTACTAGTACCTGGAACCTCAAGACACATTCTGTGCCGTCTGCCACAATTCATGGAGAAATAGCTTCTTTTCTGTCTGAGAGGTGATTATCAATGCCTTTTTGTTACCTTCAGGAAGAGTGTTATTAAATGGTCTTAGACAGAAAACCTTTAATTCTGCTTCAGGGATTCCCCCAGCACAATGATTGACTCAACTCTGGAAGGACATATAGGACTGAATTTTTTTGTCTCACAGCTTAGAGCCAAGAAACATTTCCTTTTAATTGACTCATTCTTTTATCATCACTAAACATTTGCACATGTACATGGCCTTAACATTTACAATTGGTTTGGTTTTTGGGAATATGTGAACTCTGGAGGTAATTTATTTGATTCCAAGGGAGTAATTAAGAAGTGTAAAAACTATTAGTGATAGGGAGAGAGAAATTCAAACCTTAAGCCATTTTATGATCTCATATGCCTGACATTGTAAATTAAGTATATCTAGTAAGATTCATTCTCTTGAAACGATAGCCATAGTTATAATGTTTATCACCTAAAATTATTACATAATTATATAATCCTCTATGTGTCTAGAAAAATTAGTTATTAATAATAGGATAAAAGGCCATTTGGTAATTTCCCAGACTTTTGTGACTTTATCAGATTATAAATAATCTATTAATATTATAATTTACATAATGTGTCTTTAGTGTTTGTTCTTTTGATGTGTTTCCTAAATTTTTCTCCTTCTAAAGAGAAATCAGAAGGAGCCAGATTATTATAAATAGCTTCTAATACTACCCATAATGAAATTCTGGTCCAAAAATTTAAAATAGTCTCTGTTCCTGATGTGAAATCAATCTTTTTCTTTTCTTTCTTTCGTTTTATCCAACAGAGACCTACACCCAAATGGACTCCCCGCTTCATACACGATTATATTATTGTTCAGACTTCTTCCAGAAACTCCCAGTGACCCTTTTGCAATTTGGCAAATCACGGACAGAGACTACAAACCACAAGTTGGAGTGATTGCAGATCGTAAGGATTCTTCTCTTATTTTAAGACACACGCCTACATAGTTTTATGTTTTCCCCTTTCCTTCTCTTTTCTCCTTAAAAACCTTCTGAGTATATGTGTGTGTGTATATATAAATTTACTCGATATATACTTTTATGTTTACACTTTTCCGAATAAAACATCAGTAGATATTCCAATTGCATTTTATCACAGTTGAAATTATTACATTTTTAAGAAATCTCTAAAACAAGAATTATTTGCTGATACTTTCAATAAAAAGTATACCATGCATGTGATTTAATAATAATTTTATGTTGATTACAGCTTCTAGCAAGACGTTATCATTCTTTAACAAGGATACAAGAGGCGAGGTACAAACTGTCACATTTGACACAGATGAAGTAAAGACATTATTTTATGGAAGTTTTCATAAGGTAAAAACGTAAGATTATCTGAGTCTTATTTCTAGAAAAAAGAATATGACTTAAAAATTAACTAATTTCTTTTATTATTTATTAAAATGTCATGTTAAATTGGTAGAATCATAGCTATGTCTTTTAAAAACAAAATCTTATTTTAGAGAATTTGATTTATTCAAAGAACATTTAAAATAAAACAATTCTATTAATCAAGAGATAATTATTATTAACATTTTGATATATTTTCAATGCTTATATCTTTTTAAAATTTGAATCATATAGTATATATGATATTGTTCACCTGTTTTTTTCTACTTACCATTTTATTGTAAACCTTTATGTCATTTAGTTTGAAAAGCTTAATTTTAGTGTTTTATATTTTAATTGATAGTATTCTTTTATAGAGAGCAGTAATCTTCTTTTGGTTACTCATTTATTGAAGAGTTGTAAACATGCCAGTGAAATGCAGAATAAACATTTTTATCAGTCCATAAGTTATCGGTATCTACCAAAATAATTAAGATAAATGTTTATGAGATTAATTTTTTACATGAACACACTTATTCCCTAAAAACACTGTTCTCTAAAAAATCTTATTAAAAGTTCTAAGATGCATTTTAGGGGATTGTTTATTATTGGTGATCTTAATTTATTTTTTGTATGTCAGCATCCAGAAGATAGTAGAAACTTTCAGGTTTCTAAAGGATGACTAGTTTACAAATAAGAAATACTTCTTACTTCTTAAGAAGTACTGAAGTTGGAAGCATTAGAAATAAAAAGAACAATCTGGGTTAGAATGGACTTTTTAATAGTGCTACTTCATCCATTGGATTACTTAACAGGAATACAGTTGTTGTACAAGTGGTCTAAAATTTCTCCAGTGTGGCATGCAGAAAGATTAGCCCCCATTCATAAAAGACAAATATTTACAGTCAATCTGATTCTCAAGCGAAAATTGAAGAACCTTCCTCTGCTTGAGTAGATTTAGCAGGATTTCTTGCTGTTTCTATTCCTGAGGATTCTTGGTTTCTTTCCAGAATGTTTTTCTCATTCATGAATCAGATTCTTGATAAGGATGGTGAAGGACTCTCCTCATCAAACTCAAAGAGGCTTCAATGTGCACATTAGTGATAATCTGTCCCCCAAATGAAGGAAACAACAAAAATCTCTGAATACAATGATATATCTACTTAAAAGTTTACAGACTTTCATGGTGAAGTGAAGTAAAATAAATGGGAAAGCAAATTCTAGTTTGGCAAATGTTATTGGCTTCAGCTGATCCTTATCTGATCATAGATGTTGAATCTGGCATAGTTCTTATGAACTTTTTTGGCTCATTGATACACCCATTAAACTTACATTTGACTAACTTGCTAAAAGAACTATTTTATTTTCCCTTTTATACCACTGAAGATATTGAGAATCTCATCTTCTACTAAGAAACTGATAACCATTTAGTAACTGTTATTTTTAAATTTCCAACTTTCATGGAATGCTCCATTTCATCTGAGTCAAAAAAGGCTACATTTTTCAGAGGTCTGTAGTAATAGTCATTAATTATTATAAATCAAGATAACTTTTTTGTTTGACGTTCCCTTCTTCATACATTTGCCTTCCCAGAGAGTTATTTGCATTCTTGGGTTTTATATAGTGCCTCTTTTTTTCTCCTTCTCAGAAGCTCTGCCTTTTCTCCCCAGATTCTCTACCCTCTTTTTTCCATGATCTGATCTTTTTAGTTTCTCCTTCCTTTTTCACTATACTCTTTTTCCTCCTCCATTACTCTACCCTATTCTTTTTTTTTTTTAAAAAAACAACTTTATTGAGGTATCATTGACATATTAAAATTGTATATATTTAAGGTGTACAGTGAAGTGTTTTGATTTACATACACATTGTGAAATGATCTCCACAATCAAACTAATTGACATTTCCATTACCTCTACATAGTTACATGTGTGTGCTGAACAGGTTTAAAATCTTACAAATCATAAGTGTAAAATACCCCCATACCATTCCTTTAACCCACTCTTATTTATCCCATCAATTCAAGTACCACCTTTAGTCACTGTCAGCTGTTTACATTTCTTATTGAGCCAAGGATTTAAGCACTCTCCTTTTGCTTTCCATCTAATTCCTGAACTGAAGTTCTTCAACCTTGGGATGAGAATGAACAGTACTCTGAGAGCAGGAAGTTAGTCACAGTGATAGGGAGAGGGTCCTTTGGAGAGAGGGGATTAGCTAAAACAGTTTAATCAAGGAATGGCAGACAGTTACTGCTTCTTGTGGATTCTCTTGAAAAGCTTCATGTCTCCACTTACAGCCACTTACAGCATTACAAAAGTGATCCATGTAACCAAAAACATTTGTACCCCCACAATATTTTGAAATACAAAAAGAGAGAGAAAAAAAGCTTCCTGTCTCCTTTCTATTGTTAACGGATGACATAGATGAATGTGAGAAATTTATAATAAGGGGAGGAACTAGAATAGGTGAAGAATAAGATTTTTCAGAATGGCAGAGCCTGGGAAGGAAGATGAGTGAGAAGAAGGTCCCTATTTCTTTCTGCTGGTCTGGAACCAACACAGTTTGACAGTTAGGAAATAGGTTGGTTACACTCAATACTTGGGACAGTGATCTACAGATGAAGAGCTTAATCTGAAATGTAACTATGCATGTGTTTAAAATATAATAAAACCCGTTGAACAAATTATAGCAAAATGTGTTTTTTAGGATGTGCTTCTTTATGGTTAGCATTGAGTGACAAATGTACTTGGAATAATTTGGATACAAATTAAAACAGTTTTGATTTTGAAATAATTTTTCTGGATACTGTGGTTTTCAGATGCTTTGTGAATGTTTGCTTCTGTGGTTGTTCGTATAAGAGCCAACAGAAAAGTTTTAGTTCTTATTAGATAATAAATATCCTAGAAATTCTTGTATGATGTTCTTCTTGAATTCAATATTAGTTTATTGCTAATATTGGGGCATTTAAACTTTATTTTTAGTAAGGTATATATCACTTTTATATAAAAGAAATATATAATTCATATTTATCATAGATGCACTAAACTAATGTTTTGGTGGTGATTCCATGTGGGAAAAATATTTAGTTTAAAAATAAAACTTTAGAAATTGTTCTTATGCTTGTTGACTGAGAGCATTTAAGGGAATTTCTGTTCCTTTTAACTTGTTGCCAAACTTTTCAAAGTAATCAAGTGCTTACTTGAGTATTTGTGCTGTGATAAGTGGAAACTCTGAGCATGACTATAAAGTCAAGGATTAGCCATGACCATTCTTTACGTTGTTGAAATACAAAAGTTTTATTGATTATCTATATTAATAGATTTCTTAACCTTCTGTGTATCTTTAGTAGCAGACAAAAAATAAATCAATATAAGCTTTTTTCCATAAAAGGAAATTGAATACTGGATTCTACTGATTTCCAGAGTTTAATCTCTATAGGAGACATGTGCTAGTTCTTTACTATATTAGATATTTGTATGGTGTGCAGGTTCTTTTTGGCTGAGATTGGGGAATAACAAACTAAAAATTGAATTTAGCAAAATCAGTGAAAGACATCTGAGGCTCTTTTGTACTGAGTATAATAATATATATATGATTTATTAACCTCTATTTGGATAGCTCTTTGTAGTTTACAAAGTCATTTTATTCACTACATCCTCTCTGGTCATCTCTGTAAGAGTACATAGTAGGAAAATAAGAAATTATGCAAGTGTATGTCGATGAAGGAAAATGAGACCAGAGGTCAACTGGTTTAATTTCATATTATTTATAAGTGACACCATTGAGATTGCAATCTGGTTCTTGGGTTTTTATTCCGAGACTCTTTATTTAGAATCAGAATGGCCTAAGAAACATTTTTTTTTTAATCTGTGATCTGAACTATGCACAGTCAGCTAAATTTTTTGGTAGGAATTTTATAATGGAAACAAATTATATTTTTAGGTTCATACTGTAGTGACTTCAAAAAGTGTTAAGATTTACATCGACTGCTATGAAATTATAGAAAAAGACATCAAGGAAGCTGGAAATATCACAACTGATGGTTATGAAATTCTTGGAAAACTACTTAAAGGGGAGAGGAAATCAGCTGCAGTAAGTAACACATTTTTATTTTTCTTGGTACCTTGTGTTAAGACTGCATTTTCTAAATAGCTTAGTGAGTTTTATTTTTTTCTCAGTGAGGTTTAAATTGTCAAATTTCTTGGTTAGATCAAAACATTGGAAAAGTTACATTGAGAAAATATGCTGCCCACAGAACACAATAATGTACTTTACTTGCTAGAAACAAAATAAGATGTCAAGGCACCAGGGAACACCATGTAGTCATCTTGAAACAGAATCAAATTGGAGAATACAACACAAATAGTTGGCAGCATATTCAGTGAAATCTAAAATACTTCCTTTTTTGTTCTTCAAAGATAATTGTTAATACAGATTTATGCAGTTAGGACATTAAGCATTTGTGGAAGCTAGCTGTGACCATCATTAGATCTGTGCTCCCTCACAGAGAAATCATTTGTCTGCCTGTTTCAGAAGGATCAGTGTAGTAGGGCAGCCAATTGACCCCATTACTCACAAGTTTCACTGTCCCAGGTTTGAGGCAGAAGCATGCCAGCCCTATTTACAATGCTATCTAGTAGTAAAAACCTAAACTGAAAGTTTTCATTGTACCAGGCTAATTAACTTCATATTAAATATCAATCAATAAATATATTGTCCTAAAAGCAATCCTGATCTCTTTTGCTTATATTATTATTATTATTCTAAAAATGACGTTATTTATTTAATTTAGCTTTCTTCCAGGGACAAGATTTTCTTCTAGATTCAAAAGGGGAATTTTTATTCCACAATATGGAAAGAATTAGTTCAAATTTAATATAATTATGATTAAAATCCAAACTTTTTGTTGAATACTGGATTTAATATTTAAATAGAGAAATTATATCAATTTTTAAAAAAGAATGACTATGTCTAAACAACCTTTTACTTTTTATCGAAAGAGTTTTAATTTAAACTGTAGAAAGATAGAAAGTATATGCTATATTGAAATAGTTGGAGGTCGTCAGAAAAGTTATTACTCAACCCCTAGGTAATAATTTCTGAAAAGAAGAGCATCAACTATAGAATAGGTGAGGAATGGTCCTTTAATTTACTGTAATGTTACTTTTCTACAAAGGTGGACTCTTAAAATTTGACTTAAATGTGTATAGTTTTTAAATTAATTTAAATATAGAAATTAATGTTCTCTTAAAAAAATAAAACAAAACTGATGTACATATTTCATTTTAGCCAAGGAAGTGAGTCAGGGGTGGGAATTTCACATAACACATTTCATTTTACTATCTCTTTCTCTTAGGCATATGTTTTAAAGTTCTTTCCTTATGAAGTAAGAGTCACATTGCTCTCAAGGGCTTGAACCCTTGAGAGTCTGTGTGAGAAGTTGGCAAAGGTCAAAATGAGGAAATGTTAATATAAAATGTTCTTCATGCATCTTTAGCTGATGTTGCTGTTGGTTGTTTGCAGTTCCAAATCCAGAGTTTTGACATTGTCTGCAGCCCGGTGTGGACCAGTAGAGACAGATGCTGTGATATTCCCTCTAGGGTAAGTAAAACAGAATTGAATCATGTCATGGCTTTAATAGTCCCCTAGGAATAAATCCTTGTGTGTGGGAGAGGAAGTAGCACTCAGCAGTTGCATCTCCAGGATGGAGCTAAAAGACACACAACATGTACGTGCTCACTAGCTACCACAGCTCAGTCCAGTGCCTGTGTGTGATCCCTTTCTCACAAGCTAGGAATGCACAGACCATATCTGGAAATTCTCTCTAACAGAAAAGTCCTGATGAGTTAATGTGTTTGATAAACCCACTTACTGCAAAGCCTTCTTATTGCTTGTAAAATATCAGCATTTTATAGAATAAGCCATCACCTCTCTGGATATCTAAGGTTGTTTAGATGGTAGAAATAACCATCGTATTTCTTTTTGAGATGATGGCTTTCCTTCAGAATATCTGTGTATATAGCAACAGCTACAAAGTTGAATATTGGTGATGGATTTGAAGTTTTTGGCAAGCAAAGACTGGCATACATTCATGGAAGAGTGTGCATTATTTATTCAACAAATATCTATGGAGCACCCATTATAGGCCAGGCACTAATCTGTGTGCTAGGGTTACACCAGTAAAAAGCGAGTATTCCAGTGAAAGGCAGGGGGAGAGAAATGATTAACAAATGTATATATAATGTGTTGTAGAGTGAAAGTCCTAGGATGAAAAACAAATCAGCGTAAAGGGAGAGATAGCAGTGGAGGGTACCATCAGCCTTCAGCAATAAGGCGAGATTTAAACATTGTGGATAATGGAGGAAGAGAATTCCAGCTGGAGGGGGCTGTAAATGCAAAAGCACCGTAGCCACAGTGTGCTCCAAATATCTGAGAAACATTAAGTAGATCACTGGGGTGGGAGCAGAGTGAAACTGAGGGGGAAAAGTGGTAGGCAATGAGGTGGGCAAGGTGGTGGGGTGCTGGTTTGCAGAACATGGAGGGCCTTGTAGGTTATGGAAAGAATTTTGGATTTTTTTTTTAATGAAATGGGAGTTGATATTTGAGATACACAGCATTTCTCTAACACTGGATTAGAGAAAATTGGATTAAATTACCAGGGGTCCTGGTGGTTTTGTAAACATTTCTTTGCCATGTGAGGTTTCCCAAGGCAAAGCATAAAATAAAGATATAAAGGAGCAAAGCAAGTTTCAACATAGGACTATTTGTAATGGTAACTAGAAATGATTTCTTCAAGTTGTGAAATATTCTTCCTTGTGAATGTAAGTGGGGGTGGGGGATGGGAAGTCATTTTTTCCCCCTAAATTTATAGGTAAATATGCTTTTCAAAATTTCAGAGAGATGAAGCAAAATGCCCCGCTCTTCCAAATGCTTGCACATGTACACAGGACAGCGTCGGACCTCCAGGACCTCCAGGCCCTGCAGTAAGGCAACTGAAATAATCCCTTTGGTTTTTCCTTTGAAATTTTTGGGGTGATCATCTGTTTCCCAATATGGATGCATAAAATGCTTCCATCCATCTGTTTTTCTAGGATAGCACAAGCTAAATTACAGACCATCTTTGTAGTATATTTAGACATCTGAAATGGAGTAAAACAAGAAGAATATTTGATTCTTGTATTTGATATATTTCTTCAGCCATGCAGGAATATGATATTGGCTGGTCTTCAAGAGCTTTTCTCTTAGAGATATGAACCTGGGTTTCCATCTGTAATTTTATGACTGAAAATTCCTTACATCTTCTGAAAGCTTCTTGTATCTATGGTATAGAGCCATGGTTGAGAGGCTGACCCAAGAACAGCTTGTTAAGAGCCTAGTACATGTGCACCTTATGTAGCAGACATATCATGAGAATAACACATAAAGAGGGTAATCACATATGTGATGACATCATAAACTCTGGATGAAAGTGTTGGGGTTTGGAATAACATGACTGAGAAGACTATGACCAGGTTTATTCATGGGAGGAGGGAAGACCAAGAAAGTGCAGGGGAAAAGATTGAAGATGGCAGTGGTAGACCTCATTGATCAATGTGGAGCCCCTTGATTTGGTCAATCCAGCATCTGATTGGGGCCAGTTTTGAGGAATAGAAGTGATAACTCTAAGCCCTGTTGGCTTCTTTTAAGAAAATGGGTAATTAACATAGGAACAGCTCAGAGATTCACAGAACACCAAACTTTACTATACCTGGGTCATAGCAAATAGTGTAAATTGATTTTAAGTTAATTATAAACCAGCTCCTTACATACAGAATAAAAATTTCACTGGAATTACCATCATTTTTTAAAATAATGGTAACATACCCAATTTATATTTGCAATCATGAACTTATATCCTGGGTATGACTTAGATGTTTTTGAGAAGTGGGGATTTTTTTCCCCTCTAGTTGTGAAGTAACATTATTGGATATCACTATCATATTTATTTCCTCTTTGTTTAGTGGTTTCTGAATTCCTGTTACTTAAGTACATGTTCTGAGATTCTGAGAGATTTAAGATACTCTTCCTTTTGCAGATTATTTTCCCTGAAGAATATAATGCACATAATTCCAAAACACATTTTTCTCTTTACTGTATTCAAGTAATATAGTATTGCTTTTTTCAATAAACCTCAAATTTTGAATGAACTCCAAATTTTGCTGACAATAAGTTCAGAATGTAAAAATAAGACACTTAAAATATACAAAGTTTTGAAATTCTCTTTCCTCACATATTTTTATGACATGAAATATTTGCTTCAATATTTTTTAAGTAGCTGTAGAAATATTGATTGGAGAATGCACTTTTTCTTGAAGTACCTTTTATATATCAGCTGCTTCTTACTTTCCTTATGTTCACACTAAAATGTGCTCTTACACTATGTGTTTTAGGGAGGACCTGGTGCTAAAGGTCCCAGAGGTGAAAGAGGTATCAGTGGAGCAATTGTAAGTATATTTTAGTGTGCATTTAAATTTTCATCTACGTGTTGAAGTCTGGTTGTTCAAATTTCCATGAAGGGGGTATGTGACCTTGAGCAAGTTAGTTCAGGTTTAGTGTGCCTTAGGTAATATAGTTACCTCTATCTTGTCTCTGGGTGTCAAAATGATGGATTAGACTAGCCAGAGAAAGAAATGCATACAATGCATCTCACAGCTGTAATCTGCAGAAGAACCTTAAGGGCTCTTCCAGAACATGGAGAAGCAGGGGGGTGCCCAGACCCCACAAGGAGCAGAGTCCCTCTAGAGAGCTGGAGCCGGCAGGGAGCAGGTCTGCTCCTCTTTTTTCACTTGCCTCAGAAAAAATGCTGAGTTGCTGCCTATGCTTTCACTAGGGGTCACCCACCCCTTCTGCCAGTTCCACACTGGCCTTCTAAAAGACAACTCAAGCTTCTCAGGGAATATTTTATGAAGATAATGTGTAGATTTTGGTCATAATGTCATTAGGGATAAGATAACCCAGTCAGGAAAGGGTGAAATTGAGATGCTAACCCAGGTCTGTCTGACTCCAAGTTGTGCCCTTCCCACCTAGACAGATTGCAAAAGAGCTCCAGCACGGGGCATCTCATCCATGGGTATCTTGATTTATATATGCTTTAGTCCCAGAAATAAGCCTATGTCTAAGAGAAATCAGGACTAGCTTAAAATAAATCAAATCCAGTGAAATTTGAGCTTTGATCTCATATGAATGTATGAGTATAAATAGATGAGTGTATTATATTCAATGTATTTTATTTAAAAAAATCTAATAGACTTTTTATGGAAATTTAAGTGCTTTTGTGAATTCACTGCCCTTTCCAATTTTTTTAATGAGTAGGAAAGGGAAGAAAGGGATGATATTAATAAATACTTTTGTAGATATAGATTTTTAAAGTATTTGCAAAGATTATATGATTGATGTCTTAGAGTTACGAAGACAAGCTTCTAGCTGAATGTTAGCACTGGAAGGGCACTGCATTACTTTGTGGTTGTCTCTCTCTTGTGTATTTTAGGGGCCTCCTGGTCCTCGTGGAGATACAGGTCCTCCAGGTCCCCAGGGTCCTCCAGGCCCCCAGGGACCCAATGGACTCTCTATTCCGGGAGAACAAGTAAGCACAGAGGCTTTCTGTATTAAATGAGAATGGTGGGTTAACATTGAGTTTAAGTGGAACCTTTTCTATATTTTGACAAACTCGTATGTTTTTTCAGAGAACTCAACAAGGTTAGTCACTGAGATGACATCCTATGATGACTATTATTTCAGTTCAGATATGTAAATAGTACATGTGATAATATAAAACTGTGTAGAAAAAATTATTGCTACTTATTTGACCTTATTAAAAATTTTTTTAAAAGTAATGCAGATATCCCTTATGTTAAACTATGTTCTTTCAAAGTAGGTATATTATACCATAATTATATAAAATTACCTCATAACATTGTAAGTGGAAATTATAATAGCATTTGTAACTTAAAAAGTGAGCATTAGTCCAAAAATGGTTTATTCATCTCTCTTCAAAAGTACCCTTATGTGCTCATCTCTGAACACTTACATTGGATTTATGAAGTGATGAAGATTTCATAAGTGACTCATGTCCTCCCTTTTCACTTAATCTCAGTGAAACGCCTGAGAACTGCTTTCCCATTGCTTACTCTAGGGTCGCCAAGGGATGAAAGGGGATGCTGGAGAGCCAGGACTTCCAGGCCGAACAGTGAGTTGGTCTTGAAGTTGCCTTTTCTTCCCCCTGCTGTGTATTATTTGAAAAGTTGCCTTTTTAGTGCCTTAAAAGGTGAACCAAGGTGAAGCAGTAAAGCAGAAGGCTGGTTATCTGCTTCCCTTTATTTCAATTTCGTACCCTGGTCTGAGTCTCCAAGTTTCTGCTGTTCAATTCAGGTATCTGCTTGGTGACTGAGCAGCTACTGTATGCCTGGTACAGTGCTTGGCTCTAGTTTCCTGTTTCTTTTCAGAGTCCCTGGGACTTTTTAAAAAAAAATTTTTTTGGAGAATAACAAGGATTCTTTCCCACACAGGAAGTATGTTACAATGTTTCACTTGTTTGCTTCCTTCCATGTAGGGCACTCCAGGATTACCTGGCCCACCAGGACCAATGGGACCTCCAGGAGATAGAGTAAGTTTTTTTGGGTAGGCTGTAGTAACATTGGAAATGATATTACCCTATTGCCTATTAATCAAAAACCATCCACAATCCAGTTTGCATGGCTGGAAATGTGGACTTCACATATTCTGTGGAAGGCTGCAAAGCTAATGTCAGTGGACCATCCAACATCAGATCAATCTCAAGGTCTCCGAAACAAAATGGTGGGAAACTCGGGGAGTCCTTGAAATTTTAATTTTGGGAAAATTTTTTATTTTATCATATTCAGAAAAAGAAGTCCAGAAAAGGAGTTTTAGCTGATTAAAAAGAGATTTAAGAATCTTAGCAAATTATCTTAAATCCTAAAATTAAAATCTTTGTTATGAGGCAGCTTTTATGTAACTATGGGAGTACCTTGACTTCCATGGCACTTTCTGTTTCTGTCCCGTTTCAGGATTTCCTCTCTATACCTTTAGAACCCCAATACCACTTCTAGGCCTTGATGATGGGGTAGACAGCTGGTATTTAGTAGGGATGTTGCCCATTCGTGGCAGCTTTCACGTCTGCTCTTGACTCAGGATGAAAGCAGTGCAGGATACCCAATCCTATTCTAGGACAAACAAATGAGAAGCACAGTGAACACGACCTCTGTGCTCCATTCATCAGTGTTATGTAACATTTGGTTCCATAGCAGACCGTGAATATTTTAATAAAAAGAACCCAGAGATTTTAGAGTTACTCAAAACAAAGGAACTGATGACTTTTCAGCATCTTGTCATTCTGATAATAGTCTGAAAGTAGTCTGTATTCTGACTAATCAATCAAGTTAAAACATATGACTTGCAGGAGGATGCGAGGGAGCCAGTGCTGTAACAGCTGTCACTAAACATTAACCTTAATACCTCCAAGACACCCTTGGTCAGAGAGGCAGGTAATTCAGATGGAGCAAAGACTTGCCCAGATAATGCCGAATGGCAGAAGATATGCCAGTGAACTTGATTTGCTCCCATGGCTTCTTTTGAGTGTGAGGGGGAGAGAGAGAGGTCAAAGAGAAAACTGTATTGTCTGGGATCTGGGATCTGGAGGTGGTACTGACTTATATATTCTTCTGACTCTTTTGAGTCTGGCACTTTAGTTTTCTTTGAGTTGTTATTTTATAATAAAGGACAACAATGAGAAACAAGTCAGTATTTTTGACTAGAAAACAAACCCAAAATATTGCAATCAAGAAGTGATGACGGGCTGACTTACTTGCTGCTACTATTACTGAAGCCTTGCTGTGTTCATCACATCCACCCCAGTGTCGGCTTCATGCAGAGATGCGGCCAGTCCCAAGTGCACTTCCCATCAACACTCTTTCCAAACTGGTGGTCAGGCAACTGTCACCACTGTCACTGCATCCTTGAAGAGTAAGGGACTGGGAGGGACTGTGATTTTCCATTCTCAAACTCTAATCTGTGTCCACCCTTGTGGTGAGGTTATCTAGGTCTCCTGTGATGAGGGCAAGGAAACTTTTCAAGAAATCGCTCTCCTCTTTCCTTCACAGCCTTGTGCATTTACCTACTGCTTAGTAAACGACCACTAACGCTAAAAGGAGGGTGTGCAGCTGGTGGGATATAAGCAATTTTGGAAAGTTAGAAATTGTCTTCAGCACAGATGATTTGCAAAATGAGGCACAGCTTTGGGGACTACTAGAAAGTAACAAAAGAATCACACCTACAGGCATCTAATAAGTGTGCATCTATGAAGATGGCCATTGGTCTTCTCAGCCTCCCTCATGTGGGTGGAAGTAGTAGAAATTGCTGCAGCTTTGCAG
Organism: Daubentonia madagascariensis; assembly: GCA_023783475.1. Taxonomy (NCBI): domain Eukaryota; kingdom Metazoa; phylum Chordata; class Mammalia; order Primates; family Daubentoniidae; genus Daubentonia; species Daubentonia madagascariensis. Next base: position 24,159,263 of record JAKFHU010002080.1, on the reverse strand, counting down.
CAAAAAAGAAGAATACTGTAGCACAAATAGCCTTTCTAAGGATATCAGAATAAAATTCTCCTCACTCCAACTGAGATATATGTTTCTTCTAGGAGAAAATGGTTGATCAGGAAGTTCCTAGGCTGACTGAAATAGGATTATTTAGAAATATGATATTTATCCAAAATAAAATGAAAAAGTATCTTATATAGTAGTTGGAGAAATTTAGATGGAAGAAATGCCATTCAAATTGTCCAAGCAATACTATTGGGGCACCTTTGCTTCTTAAGTGGCTCTCAGAAGTAATGTTGATGTTCCATCAGATGGATTTGGGATCTGTTTTTGTTAATCAGAACTAGATCTTTTAGAAAACAGTCTGAAATACTATCCCTATAAGTTTCTGAAAAAAAGTTGTTTTTGTCTAAGGGGGTAGAATATTTCTAACAAATTTTAAAGAAATAATTTAAACTTCCTCTATTGTAAAATCAATGGGCTAAGAAGTATGGATGCTTAATGCAGGAAGAGATCTAAATGATCCTGATTTTTGTTAGAATCCAAGTATATGGATGAAATGATCACTCTTATTCTCTGCAGAAAATGAGACAAAATCTCCTCTGACAGAGGAATGCAACAAACATAAAATACGACTTGACTCAGAAATCCTCAGCTGGATTTCAGAGATCTGCTGTTGGGAATGAATGCTAACTGGGCAGCACGATGAATCATTCCAGGCAGAGGTCATCTGGCATTATAGAGAGAGAGAGAAAAAACCACATAAATGCAGAGGCACAAGTCAAAGAGTGAGCCTGCAGGATACGCTTTGTTCCTTCCTAGTCAACTGATACTGATGCAGCTCTGTCCTTTGTGTGAGAAGAGGAGAGATGGCTACTAAAAAATTAACTACTTATTATGAGGATTGTGGATTTCCTGTCTTTTGAGTTAAGACAGCTTTGCCTCTTTTTTGGAGAAGAGAGAAATTCACCAGGAGTGGAGACATAAATAGTCCTGCCCTAGCTGTCTGGCAGTTGCTCAGGAAATAAGGGAGTTCTCTAATCAGGTGGTTGGCATTCTCCATACAGACATTCTCCCGGTCTGTATGGCAGGATATGAACCTCAAGAGCATATGTTAAAATAATTTTATTATTTGTGTTTAATACGTATGTTCTTAGATGAGGGGAGGTTTAAATGCATAGTAATAAACTTTCATTTTAAGTATTTAAAATTTGTATAATTGTTGGAGTAAAGGATTGTTTTATAAAATCTGATGATTCCATCTTAAAGGAATTCTCAGCTTTAGAATATGATGTATTGGCTGTTAGATATTATAAATATTCTACTAAATATATGGCTAAAATGTCTGCAAGCTGTGTTAAAAGCAACAGGGAGAAATTCTTATGGTTTTGGTGGGGTGAAGGGTGCCGATATGACAGAAGAGAAGGAAAGTGTGGGGAATGCACCAAAGGAAACACTGAGTGTAGATGGACAGTGTAATTCCCAGCAGACAAGGGGGGACTCTGCCACTATGGGATCGTCTTTTGTGATACACTTCCTTTTCTCAGCAACATTTCTTTCACCCCACTTTGATCCTTCCTGCGCCAGTTTATGGACATTGACTTTTCCGTAGAAAGGGTCAGTCTTCTCTAGACTTCTTTATACTCTTAACAAAAGCAAAAACTAGTACTGTCATGAAAGAAATCTTCTACCTTCTTGGTAGAAGATCAATTTGGCTCTTAAAATGGTCTTATTTATAACTGTACAAATGAGTTAGCATAGCAATTAATTATTCAGTAAAAGGCTTAAGTTAAATTGAAAGGATTTTTTTTGATATGTTTGTCTTTATATTGAAAGCTTAACTGCCAAACAGCAAATTGTACTAAATCCTTCTCTTCACCCTTCACCCTTAGCAACCTGTTTAGCGTCTTTTCTTTTCACTTGCTCATTACCTCACCAGTCTGTAATTATTTTCATTTTTACAATAGGGCTTCACAGGAAAAGATGGTGCAATGGGACCCAGGGGCCCACCTGGGCCACCGGTAAGAACCGAATGGGTTACACTGTTGTCCCCTCACCCTACCCTCTATTTCCATTTTGCTAGACAAGAGCCAGGTAACTTGCCATTGAAACACATTGCATCTGTGCTGTGGGGATATCATTGAGGGAGCTGTTTGTTTTTATTTTCCTAAATAAAAATGTGCAAGAGAAAACAGATGTGTTAAAATACAGAGCCATTTTGTTTAATCAAGTTGTATTTGAAATAAAGAAAAGAAATCCCCTAACTAGCTTGGCCACTAGCTGGTTAGTGCCTCCATTTTGTCATCCACACATTGAGTGGTTGCGTTTTATGTCTGCAGTGGTTACTTCTTGTTCTAGAATTTTAAAAATCAGTGGCCTATAATACTTGAATTTCAAGAGCATTTATTACTGAGCAACCATCAGTTGTTCTAAGGAAGTAAGTTTTATCCACAACTAAGACAAAGGGTCTTCTAATTTTAGGAAAAATTTGGGAAAAATACTGAAGCTAATGGTTTTGAAAGTAGCATGTGTATGAGATGCATCCAGATGAAATCACAATTAAATTCTTTGTGGTGATGGATATTCTCCATGTCTTTATGGCAGGATATGAAGCTTCAAGACCGTATGTTGAGATAATTTTATTATTTATGTTTAATACATAAGTTCTTAGTTAAGGGGGGGGGTTTAAATATATAGTAAACTTTCATTTTAAGTATTTACTATGAGCTTAAAATTTATGTAATTGATGGATTAAAAAGTTGTTTTACAAAATCTGATGATTCTATCTTAAGGAAATTTTAGGCTTTAGAACATGATGTATTGGCTATTAGATATTATAAAATTCTATTAAATATATGGATGAAATATCTGGAAGCTGTATTAAAAGCAACAGGAAGAAATGCTTACGGTTTTGGTGGGGTGAAGGGTGCTTGATATGATAGAAGAGAAAGAAAGTGTGGAGAATGTGCCAAAGGAAATAATTAATTTGCAACCTGAATGCAATTCCTAGCCCACAAGGGAAGACTCTGCCACCATGGTGCCCAACTTAGCATAAAACTGGCCAGCTTCTTAATTCTTCCCCAGCCAAAGTTTTCAACCTCTGTCTTTTGAAGTATTTTCTGGTTGTGTACTAGAAATAAACTAAAAAATAGGAATTGCTTTCTTCAGATCCATTTTGTAACCAATTTATTGGGATCATAGTCTGCACATTGTGAAACTGATTATATATATATATATATATATATATATGCATGTATTTTTCAAATGGTCTCAAAATATATTTTAGAACTGTACAGTCCGTCAAGATTGAATTGGAATTTTCAAGATTTTTTCCTTCATGTTATCTTAAAATTTGGTTTTATTCTTCCCTAACGTGTAATTATGTGCTGTTTCTTTTAAAAGCTTTTAAAACAGGCTGTATTTTGTTAGTTTACTTTAGATAGGATTTTCCCTTTGTCATAACATTTCCTTTCTCTGCTTGTGTGTTAGGGAAGCCCAGGCTCTCCAGGAGTCACAGGACCAAGTGGGAAACCAGGAAAACCTGGAGACCACGGCAGACCCGTAAGTGGACAGCTTGCATGTCTACCTACAGTCATTTCACTGTGGACATAAATAATGAGAACTGCAAGGCTTTGTCATATTTAGGTTATCTCTGGTGCAATGAGTTTGAAGCATTTGTTAAAACCATGCTAAACCCATGGATTTGACTTGGTGCCACTTCTAAAGTTTTTCTCCCTGGGTTATTATAGTATTCTGGGATGAAAATTGTGGTCATTGGGTTTCTTTAAAAGGAGAATGGGATTGTGAGCCAAGACACATATTTCTGCACTGTATAAACACTCAGAGCTGGGTCAGCAAAATGATTCTTTTTATTTAGGAGTGGTATGCTGCTTAAGATGGAAAAATACATGATGATGGTGCATGGCACCTCCGTCCTTACTTTGCAAATGTTAACCCTTTGGCAGCATTATCCAGCTGCACCATTTGTTGTTTTTTCTTCAGTTGAGGATACTAAAGCATTAGTCCCCAAATTAAAAGAATTTATCAACTTTAATTGGTCATTTTACTTTTTTTTAGACTGTCCTGCCTCAATTTACAGCCAGTTTAACTTTCTCTTACTGAGATGTTTTGGTTAAAATAATAGCTGAGATGGTCTTCTGCATATCTGGTATTTTCAAATTAGTATCTCCAAAACTGAATTTGAAGTTTGTAAATATCCACAAGTATTTGTAATGACTATTGGGCTTCATATTCTTTACAAGCTTTTCCTTACTTGTATTTATGAAGTGTAAATTTATTTTAAGCATTTTTTTGTCTAAATTGCATTCTGAAATATAAAAATTTACCGTGAAGATAGTTAAATCCAACAATTAGCAGTGACAAAAATTTATCAGGGCTATTTGCTGGACAGAACTTCTCTTTTCTTAAGTATTGTTCAAGTTACATAAACGCAAATTTAACAAAAACGGTAATGTCAGACAAACTTAGGGTAGAATATTTATGTGACACGGCCTGCCTTTTATGGTTACATAAAATTAAGTAAGCATCATAAAGATGGAAGGGCTACTAATATACTTTATAATCTGTGTGTACTCTAGCATGTGACTTTTATTACTTTCTTTTCCTTAATGTATCATGGCAGGAACTTTGCAAAAGCAGTAAAAAGTACAGGAAACTTTTCTACTTATTCAGAGTTTTACTTCATTTTACTATGACCTCAACAAAATCTTATGTAAGAAAATTACTGATGTAATTGATGGCTGCAGCTAGAAGCCTGAAAGAAATGCCTACTGCTTTCACTTGAAATATCATTTCTAAATATTGGCAATAAAATGATTCCTACAAGTCATTCACAATAGGACAATCTCAGAGTGGCAGTAAATTAAAAAAACACATTAGAACAATCTCAAAATAGTAAATGTAAAAAAAAAAATCCCTGTATTTGCAAAATGCTCCAAATTCAATAATTATTAGTATTTCCACAAAAATCTAATACTTTTGCTAAAGGGATGGACAAACCCCAGTTTTTTTATGATAATTATAATTTTTTAAAATTTATTTTTTTAAATTTCAGATTATGGGGGTATAACTCTTTGGCTATATATATTGCCCATGCACTGCCCATGTCAGAGCTACAATCGTGGACATCCCCCAAACTGTGCACCCCACATCCCTTCAGTGAGAGTTTTCCCATCCCCTCCACCCCCCTCCCACCTGTCCACCCACTGATGAATATTATTTCCATGTGTGACATAAGTATTGATCAGTTAGTACCAATTTGATGTGAGTACCAGTGGGGCTTGTTTTTCCATTCTTGTGACACTTTGCTTCAAAGAATGGGTTCTAACTCCATCCAGGATAATACCAGATGTGTTAATTCACCGTTGTTTTTTATTGCTGAATAATATGCCATGGTATACATATACCACACTTTATTAATCCACTTGTGTATTGATGGGCACCTGAGTTGTTTCCACATCTTTGCAATTGTGAATTGTACTGTTATAAACATTCACGTGCAGATGTCTTTATTATAGAATATCTTTTTTTCCTTTGGGTAAATACCCAGTAGTGGGATTGCTGGGTCAAATGGTGGTTCTACTTTTAATTCTTTGAGGTATCTCCATATTACTTTCCATAGAGATTGTACTAATTTGCAGTCCCACCATCAGTGTATGAGTGCTCCTATCTGTCGGCATCCCCACCAACATTTGTTGTTTTGGGACTTTTTGGTATGAGCCAATCTCACTGGAGTTAAGTGATATCTCATTGTGGTTTTGATTTGCATTTCCTTGATGATTAGAGAAGTTGAGCAATTTTTTATATGCTTGGCCACTGTTCTGTCTTCTTTTGAAAAGTTTCTGTTCATGTCCTTTGCCCATTTTTTAATAGGGTTGTTTGATTTTTTCTTGTTGATTTTCCTAAGATCTGTATAGATTCTGGTTATCAGCCCTTTATCAGAGGTGTAGCATGCAAATATTTTCTTCCATTCTGTAGGTTGTCTGTTCACTCTAGTGATAGTTTCCTTGGCTGTGCAGAAGCTTTTTAATTTGATCAGGTCCCATGTATTTATTTTTGTTGCTGCTGTGATTGCTTTGGGGGTCTTCTTCATAAATTCTTTGCCTAGGCCAATGTCCATAAGAGTTTTTCCAGCGTTTTCTTCAAGAATTCTTATGGTTTCACGTCTTAGGTTTAAATCTGTTATCCATGGTGAGTTGATTTTTGTGAGAGGTGAGAGGTGTGGGTCCAGTTTCAGTCTTCTACATATGGCCATCCAGTTTTCCCAGCACCATTTATTGAATGGGGAATCTTTTCCCCAGTGTACGTTTTTCTGGAATTTGTCAAAGATCAGATGGCAGTATGAGGATGGTTTTATATTTGGGTTCTCAGTCCTGTTCCATTGGTCTATGTCTCTGTTCTTGTGCCAATACCATGCTGTTTTGGTTACTATAGCCTTGTAGTATAGTTTGAAGTCTGGTAGATTGATGACTCCCAATTTGTTCTTTTTGCTTGAGATTGCTTTGGCTAGATGGGGTCTTCTCTGGTTTCACACGAAGCATAGAATTATTTTGTCTAGATCAGCAAAAAATGATGTTGGTATTTTGATAGGGACTGCATTGATTCTGTAAATCACTTTAGGTAGCAAAGACATTTTTACAATGTTGATTCTACCTATCCAAGATCATGGTAGGGTTTTCCGTCTTTTTACATCCTCTGCGATTTCTTTTCTCAGTGTTTTGTAATTCTCTCTACATATGTCTTACACCTCCTTAGTTAGATATCTGCTATTTTTGATTTAGGAACATATCTAACTAAGGAGGTGATAATTATAATTTGGTATATATTTATTTGGACCTCAACTCTTCCCTTTTTCCTGTTCATCTTCCTCATTCTTCTAAGATGGCAAATTTCCTTTCCTTTTCTTCTCTATTTTACCTTATCTTCCTTTAGTTTCTAAAATCAAAAATAGCAGATGGGTGTATATAAGTCTTAGCAGAGATCTTGGCCTAATCACTGTTAGCTTATGTCATTAGCTATTATAACCAATTGATATCTTCTTGCTAACTTGTAATACCTGAGGTGCTATAGTGGGAGTTTCCAGGAGCTGCTTGTGGAATATTTCATTATTTTAATCAACATATATTTGTTTAGTGCCTACAACGTGCTAGCCAGTGTTCTAGGGCCAGGCAATACAACAGTAAACAAGACTTCCTTGCCTTCATAGAGATTCTAGAGGAGATATAGATGAAAACCATGTAAATAAATAATGTAGTTTCCGGTGATGATGGTGGTACGAAGAAACAAGAAACAGTAGGGGTTGGAGAACGGCTGTGGTGGTGGGAAGCCAGCTGTTTTACATACAGTGGCCCGGAACCATCTCTGAGGAGGTGACATTGGGATGAAGTGAGAGATCACGCTGTCTGATCTGTGGGAAGAGGGCTCCAGGGAAGGGGAACAGCATGAAACAGGCCCTGGTTGAGGGACGAGTCCAGCATGTGAAAGGAGCACCCATGACGCCCGGTGCCCCAAGCAAAAGGAATGAGGGGAGAGGGATAAAAAGTGAGTTTGGATACCTGGGCAGTGGTGTGAGCATGTGGACCATCTGATAAGGAATTCTTATTTTATTTTAAGTGTGATGAGAAACTTTTAGAGCCAAAGGAGTGACATGATCTAATTTTCCTTTAAAAAGAAAATCATTCTGGCTTTTGTGTGGAGTATTCTCCACTATATAAAGGGGCAAAGTGGGAAGCAGGGAGACCAGTCAGAAGGACACTGGAATACTTCAGGCAAGAGTCTTGGTTTGGACTACAGTGGTTCCCATGGGGATGGTAAGACGTGGTTTGGTATGGGATATTATCTGAACATCAGATTTGTCAATGGTTTGGAAGTTCCTTCTATGATAGCAGTTGGCAGCCTGGAAATATATTACTGAAAGACAAAAACTTGTTGCACACTAAGGAAAACTTTTTCCAAGACCTCTCATGGTTAGTGAGAGGCCTGTGACATAATAGGGACAAATATTCTGTGGTTGTGTTTAGATGTGGGACCATTTGGATTGAGTTATTTAATAAGGGAGACGCCTGGTTCCTTTTCTACCCAATGCACAAAGAATCACCGGAAGAAGTTCGAGATATATACTGCGCTAGGGAGTTGACAAAAGCCCACTGGTTCTTAGACCGAACAAAGATTAACCTCACGGACATTCCACAATAACCAGCTGAGCTAAGCAACCACGATGATGTAAAGCAAAGTATGATGTCACAAGGACAATCTTCGTATATATTTTAGTTCCAAGCCTATATGGTGAATGGCATTGGAAAAAGTATGCGTGGCACATAACTTTTATAGTTGTGACCGTAAAATTTACATCTGTGCATTGTTTTGGAGGACGTGGGCTTCTCTGAGAGAGAAAGACAGAGAGCAAAAGTGTATGCTTAGATTCCTTTTTACAGAAAAGCAAAATGTAACATGGATATAAATGTGATATGTCAATTTTGCTAATTAGTTAGAAAGCAGACCTTGTTCTCTTTCATCATCATGTCCATTCATGCATCATTGTAGACCATATTTGTCAGTCTCTAATGTATGAATTTCCTGTATTTCAGGGTCCCTCTGGATTGAAAGGAGAGAAAGGCGATAGGGTATGTATTTATAAAAATCTGACTTACCTTTATTTTGTGTGTTAAACATTAAAGTCTAAAATGATAGAAATAACATGCTAATAATTCTCATTAATTTAATTAACAAGGGAGACATTGCTTCCCAGAACATGATGCGAGCAGTTGCAAGACAAGTCTGTGAACAATTAATAAGCGGTAAAATTTCTTTTTATTGTATGAATGGTTTTTTAAATAATTGTGGTAAAATGTGGAGTTTAAATCATAAAGTTTCTAAGAGATATGTTTCTGTTTCATTTTTGATGATCTCTTGTTTTCATACATTGTCAGTTTTGTATCCATTAGAAAAAGCTAATGATATTTTAAAGATTGTCAACTAAGGTAAAATAATAGCCCAAGGTAAAATAATAGCCTGGTATCTTTATATTCAGTCTATACAAAATCAAATTTTAAAAGGGCTTTTCAGTTTCCATATTAAAAACCCTAATATGAGCTTCATCAGGGTATATCTGGAAGCAGCAAACTTCTTAAGTCCTAAGACACTGGATCTTTTAAGTTGTAGTCTTTAAATTATTCTATGATCTTAAGGAAGGAGGCCCACCAAGATTAATTTGATCATAGAAAGTCAATTTTGGTGGGGACCTTTTTCTTGCCTCCCTATTTTTGACAGACTCTTTCATCTTATTCCATGAGGCCTATTAAGTAATAAAGCTTAGTGCCTACAGACTGAGAATGGGCTTTAAACCCAGGGCTGCCTCCTAATCAGTGTTTCTCAAAGTGTGGTGCTGAGGAACACCTGCCTTATAATCAATCACCTGTGTTGCTTGTTAGAAATGAGAGTTCCTGGGCTATGCCTTAAACCCAGCAAATCATTATCTTTGGAGATAAGGCCCAGAAATCTGTATTTTTCAATGTACCCCACAGGCAATTCCAGTTTGCACTAGAAACTAATTATCATTGCCTTAGGCACACACAAAAATGGTATAATTTCTTAATTTAAAGTAGGCTCTTTTTTTGAGTGACATCATCTGGCAAAACTCAAGACTTTATTTCAGAGCCACATTCACATTTAATAACCTTTTTATATTCATAGGATTACTTGTGGCTTATAGGTCAGCATTTTGTGGAAATGACTGTTTATTTGGGAACCATTTTGTACTGGGCCACTGGAGGGTCTTATTTTTATTTCTAGGATTCTAATTAGAATGTTTTGTGGAGGGGGGTGGAATGGAGATGGATTTTACTAGACACTAAGAGAGAACAGTTTCACTCTCTCATCCCTCCCTTATTGGAATTTTTACTAACAAGCCTTATTTCTATTTGTAGGTCAGATGAACAGATTCAATCAGATGCTGAATCAGATTCCAAATGATTACCAGTCCAGTCGGAACCAGCCAGGCCCACCTGGTCCACCAGGGCCCCCTGGCAGTGCAGGAGCCAGAGGCGAGCCAGGACCTGGGGGGCAACCAGGCTTCCCAGGCACACCAGGCATGCAGGGACCACCTGGTGAACGAGGTGGGCATTTCTGGTTGCTGTACAGGGATAAAGGAAGGAATCTGCAAATGTAGGAGCTGGGTCAGGTGGAAAACATCTGGAAGACTGAACTTGGCAAACTGCTTTAACTAGTTGTGTTTGCACAGTCTCAGAAGACCTATCTGTCCGTGAACCTGTCTCCCTCTTTAAGGCAACCTGCAGGCCATAGACATCCATATCTTAGAAAACAGCAATGCTTTTGTCAGGAGGTATTGGTAAAGATATTGCTATTTTCAGATTTTTTTTTGTTGTTGTTGCTGTTAATTGGAAAAACAATTATCTTGGCAAACTAAATCAGGCACCAAAATCTTATTAATTGCTGTGACTGTGGCAAGAGTTGAGCAGCAACTGAATGTGCTTAAGTAGCCCTGTAGTTTTAGATCCAAATTCTTTTGGTTCCTTTATTCAGGGCCTCGTGCTGGACTTGTATTTTTTTTTTTTTAACTTTAATTTCATAGTAGACAACTTCGGTTGAAGGAAAGAAGAAAAATAGGATTATTTGATTCCGGATGTGTCAGGACTCTAGGTATCCACTTTTGTCAAAGGAGTAGTTAATATTCTAGAGAAAAGTTAAGCTATTTCTATGATTCCGATGGTTTAGATGCTGTAATAATAGGACTACTAAAGATAAAATACCTTTTATGATTTTTTTAATGAGTTATAACTATTTACTCAAGGTTTCTGTTCTTAATTACTATTTAAAAATACATTAAAAGTGTTTTTGTCCTTCAGATATTTTTTTCCCTTGACTTGTAGCCAGATTTGTTTCTTGGCCATGAATCTGGAATTACACAAATGTCTAGAAAGAATTTGGCTTAAAGAGTGAACTTCTGTGAAAAATTAGGTTCTGCTTTCACTAAGGAAATGAATTACTTGAATTAAGTATTATCAGTTAAGATGAAAACTACATGTTTCCAGATAATTTTTCTCCTGGCTTTCTCTTTTTGTCCTTCCTTAGGTTTGCCAGGAGAGAAAGGTGAAAGGGGTATTGGATCTCCGGGACCTCGGGGGCTGCCTGGCCCCCCAGGTAGGTTCACTAGGACACCAAATAGGTAAAGGGTATTAATACTGAGAGGGCACACAGTGCCCAAGAGATTCACAACTTTATCCTGTTAGCTTTGAGCATGTGTTTTAACAAGAAATTCAACTTGCATAACCTCCTTATTTTTATGTTCTTTTTGTTCAAAAAATGAATGTGTACTATTAGACATTAACTATAACTTTAACAGATGAGGGAATGAGTTTTAGTGACATAGAGGGTTGCTTTTTTTTTTTTTTTTAAGAGAATTCCTATTTGTTTTGTTTGGCCTCATAGCCTTTAAGGATGGTTACATTTCCTGTTTGTTCTAGTCAGTCTTCAATTAGGACCTATTAGGCTGAGAAAATATATTCTCATTTAGAGGCCTGACACATTATAAAATTTCATTCACTGCTTCTTTCCTAATATTTTGGAAAGAAATAATAATGGTCGAGTTGTTTTATGCATTTAATGTACTAGGTTGTAAATGAATTTTTTTCCCTTCGTCATAAGGTCTGTGAGACCCTTGCAACCAAGGTCAGCCCTATGACTAAATCTTTACATTTATGTTAACCATAACAAAGTATCACTTGTCCAGAAATAACATTGCTTCACATAGTCTGGAGGTGTGGAGTAGACACTGCCATGTTTTCACAGCAGCCCAGTGTGGCTGCCTGATAGAACCCCTTCCTTCAGCCACTTTTATCTCTGTGACAGTGGGAGCCAACCAGAGAACTCATTGCCATCTTTAATTTGGCTTAATTCTTGCTAAATCAGTTTTCCTTGAACAAAATTATTTAAAATAGTATATTTCTGGCATTAACTCTGATGAGTCACTGGCCAGAAAGTTCCATCACACCTTGGTTCATATTGGGTATTTCTTAAGGAAATACTTTCTTACTATGCACTAGTGAATAATCTAGTCTTGAGGCAGTGGAGATGTCACTTAAAGTATCATTGACTGCTATTTAACAAGAGGGGAAATATGTTTGTTTTAACTCCACACTAGGTCCACAAGGAGAATCCAGAACAGGTCCACCAGGGTCCACAGGTTCAAGAGGTCCCCCTGGTCCCCCTGGTCGTCCTGGAAACTCAGGTATCCGAGGACCCCCAGGTCCTCCTGGATACTGCGATTCATCCCAGTGTGCCAGCATCCCATACAACGGGCAAGGCTATCCAGGTATGTTGTTGCCATTGTAGGAACCCAAATTCACCTGAAGTAAAGAATCTTTGTGGAAATGAATTTCCCTAGGATTGAAAGAAGGTTCATTTGACGATTTCTCGAAGATATCAACTCTTTCAGTTCTGTTCTGATTATGTAATAATAATATTCTCTCCCAAAGCATAAAACATTATTTCACTGCTAGGATTAATTAATTATTTTCTCTTTTTACCCATATTTCTGCATTTACCAAATCACATCATAAACCTCTCCTTATCTCTCTCGGGATTTCAAAGAATGCTACCAATTGACTTTTCTTTTTTTTCTTTTTTAACCTCAAGGTAGAGAACAGGGATTTGTTGAATACAGTTGTAGAATGCCAAGAACATACATAAAAAAATTGTTCTGGGAATCTAATTTGTAGGTAAACTATTTGATAACATGGTAAAGACAACTGAACATAATTAACTGTCCCACATAGGCCATGGAATTAACATTGATAAAATCTGGGACTTAATCTTTTTTTAAAAAAGAGTTGTTAATGAAATTCCAGTGTTTGACAATTACGGAGGGCCGATGTCTCCCATGCCTAATTTTGTGGGATGTGAGGACTGGGGGATATGCTGATCTGGAAATAAGATAGCCGTGCTGTAGTCAATGGTGACCATTTCATTAGTGCACCCTCAAGCATCTTGCAAGTTTTAAAAATGATACTGCTATTTGATATGGTTTGCTACTTGCAAATAGTGCATGAGTAGTTGAATATCTAAATATATATATATCTATATATTTATGTGGATAATTACATTTGACCAAAAGTAATAACAAATCTTAACGTATATTTCTCATGCAACCCATTCACAAAATTACAATTTAATTCTTTATAAAGTAAATTTAAATTTTCACTGCCTTATGGCATGTGTGAATAACTGAAAATATATGGATATATATGTATATATACTTTAACCATTACATACGTAGATGGATGTGTTTATATATTTTTTACATAGTAATTCAACTTTTAAAAACTATCATCTTTGACCTGTTTCAGGTTCCGGCTAACAAATTTTCTAAGTCGCCAGTGCTGCTTACAGTTTGAATACATGAAAATCCTGTTTCTGAGATGTTTGCGCACGTGCTTATTAGAAAATGAGTCTGTATGGAAATCTCACCACAGATATGGTTAACGAACCGGGTCGACATCACAAAGGAGGGTGGAGACTCTTTATACTAACTTGAATGAAAAAAAGCAGTGGTGTCAGTTTATAAGCCTGATGCATTTCAGTAATAATGTAGAAAAATATTTTTTTAAAAAAAGTTCAAACATAAAGCCATGGGGAGCCTCGGTTGTGAAAGAGGTGCATAATAAAACTACTAACCAGCAGAGATTATGCCATTTTAAGAAAAATAATTAACCTGGTTAAAGAGACATGTCTTATGTAAATAATAAACTAATTGTGGCTTGTAAATGATTTGTATGTGATCCTGTCCACTAAAATTACTTAACAATTTTACAATAAGCTTCTGCATCAAAGCCTGCTGCTTGCTCTATGCCGGAATAACACCGAATGGAATCTCCTCATCTCTTGCTTGTTAGCGATGTGTCTGATTCAGGGCATGTGTCTTTTATTATTATTATTTTTTTGTACGTGTACTCTCATTTGGGTTTTGTAACTGCAATTTTCAAACCAAAGTTTAAAATCACCTTTTCTTCCTGTTTTGCTGTAGTCACTGGTGTTTCTCACTCACCAGCTATAACTCAGTCTGTGTGAGGGAAAGCCACAGAAAATGTCATGTACTGTATATTATCTCGTGATAGTCGCTTTTCACCTCCAGGGTTCAGTTTCTAGGAGCCAATAAAACTTTCCCTCACCTCCTCAGCTTTCCAAGTTGTTCTTTGAATTGAGGAGTTTGAAGTCATGAACAGTTACTTGGGGATTTGTGAAAATCCTACCTAGGTACTGTGTTTACAGTTCTTTGGACCAGTCCCTGACCCCTCCCAGGTATTTGTGCAATGATTGTATTTACTGCTGGATCGTTGAAGGTTTTTTTTTTTTTTTTTTAAAGAAAGTGCCATTTCATTATTTGATTATTACTAAATTCTCTACAAATAGAAGTAATCAGGACATTGTAACTTATCTATTTATAGTTATGAGATTAAGACTGGAGTGCCATCACCTCGGGTGATGATTTAGCTTTTGCTGTGTGTGCCTTCCAAATCATGCCATAACTGTAATGTTGAATCGGACAGAGCCGTACGTGCCCGAGGGCGGGGCCTACCTGCCTGAGCGCGAGCCCTTCATCGTGCCGGTGGAGCCCGAGCGGACAGCGGAGTACGAGGACTACGGCGCCGAGGAGCCTGCAGAGGAGCCTCCTCCCCACGCGCGCTGGCGACGCGCCCTGCCCCGCGGCCCCGGGCAGTGAGCCTGAGATCAGGCGCCGCGCCGCAAGGCTGGGGGGAGGTGTTGGAATTCTCATTTGCAGGTCAGGTAGAGCAGTGTACGTCTTTTCTGCGATGTTTCTTCCGGCGTTGCTTCATCCAAGAGTACCCTTTCTGACGGTAGAGAATCTTGTTTCTGCAGGAAGCCTAGCTCGCAGCACGCAGTCTGTAGGCATTTTTGCCTTTGCCCTTGAAATGCTTGCAAAATACTTTGTTCGTAAAAGCTGCAAGGAGAGAACATGCCACGTGCCTTTAGTTAGCACAGTGGGCGGCCTCGGTGAAACTATTAGGCAGTAAGTGCTGGAACCCAGAGCTACTGTATATTTAGAGAGGGCAGTTTATCTTTTCTTATACTTATTTGCAATTCAGTTACACCACGATTCAAGTAATGCCCCTCCAGAAACCAAAAAGGAGGGAACCGTCAACTCCATTGCAATTATTTATCTTCCTCCTCTATCTCTGTTATACATTAGTGCATAGAATGCTCTTATACATCTTTAACAACCACAGACCTTAAGCCATGTAGCTTAAGTTAGTGCATCGACTGGATACAGTTCCATATTGCCTTAAACCTCCTTGTTGTAGACTAACTAACATTTATGCCAAATTGCAGATTATTCTGCAGAGATGGAAATGCATGTTTGTGTTGTATATTTAGTATGAACTTTTTTTTTCCAGAACATAATGTTTCTTAGTTATCGAAAGCAGTTGGAAAATGTTTGCAAGACTATGAACATAGAATTGCTGCTTTTATATTTTAACTGCAGATTGTGAATTTCACTGCCTTATATTATTTATTTCTGAAACAAAAGAGGCATTTTTCAATAAAACTACTGAAAATTCGACATTGTATGTTTTTTTCTTTGAAGGGCCTTTTGGACTGCTCAGGCGGTTGTTACAACAAACAAGTTCATATCCTTGGATACGGTTACAAATCTTGCTAATACTGTTAAATTATGCTAAATAACTTTAGATTTTTAATGATATGGTGAAGTCATAGAAAGAGAGTGGTGAGAGCCTTAAACAGCCCAGCAGATTCCAAAGGCTTTATTAGGAATATAGAGGATGTGTGGGTTGGTGGAAAAACAACTAGGTATCCTAGGAGACCCCAAACAACCAAATAATCTCTAACAACCCACAGATTTCCTATGCATTTAATCACTTTCCTATACCATACTTTACCCAATAGTGTGTTTAATTGCAAAAAGGAAAATTCCTTAATGGAAATTTTTACATTTAGTGATACCTTCCTTCTCCACTTACAAATGCAATAAAACCATTCTAAATATCAAACAAAACGATGTAAATGTTGGTTTGAAAAGAACTGACATCAATTGAAGAGAGAGGGGAGAAAGTTTTCCACAGAGCAAAACATTTGAATTAATAATAATCTTAATGCTTTCTGGAGATCAAGATCAAAAGGAATAGATGATACATGAATCCATTGCATTTAGGAGGCTTCAAGCAAATCGCTAAACTCATAGCATTCATTTGTTATTCCCAACATGCACATTTTTAAAGCTGGAAAGGACCATTGCACTGCGACTATCCTAGTCCACCTCTTTTGCTTTATGTAGGAAGAAACACACTGCGCTAAATAGCATCAGAACAAGACTAGGACTCTAGGTCGTGTGGTTCTTAACCTAGTTTATCACCAGATTGTCCCCACCCTGCCCCACTTACTCTCTGGGCAGGAGCTTTCAAACCTCAAAGTTCTATCAATTTAGTTTGATTAGCTTCTGATGCATTTGAGTTTCTGATACTCTTCGATGAAGAGCCTGTGTATCAGGAGCCTAAAGATGGGTGGGTCTTCATGTCCCTGACCCAGTGGGGCCCCAGGGCCACATGGATTTGAGGCACAAAGAAATTACATCTTCTCTCACTGGCTAGATGTGGGTTTGAGTCTCAGTCTTGGCAATGTCTTGATTCACTGCCTTCTAGTCTGTGCTGGGAGAGGAGACTGGGCACTCCTACCTAGGGGATAAGCCCAACATTAAAAACTAGCTGAGATACGTGTGATTTTTATTTTCATAGTATATTTACTTCTTAATTATGTTTGCTGAATTTTATGTTAAAATTATTTTTGTAATCCTTGATTGAGCACATACTGACTAAACTATAGGGGGAAGAGGCCAGATAGTCTGGCTTTTACAACTCATGGTAAAATTCCAGAAAATCAAACATGTGGGTGCTGGTTTATTTATTCAAACTTTTTTTGAGGGGAATACAGAACAACTGGAAACATTCTTTCTAGCTCTTTCAATTTGGAAGCATTATAAGAAATTCATTATGTGTAATTTGTATTTGGAGCTAGGGCTCTTATTTTTAATGAAAATAGCCTTAAATAAACGTGGGAAGAGGTTGTAGCTTCTGATGAAGTCCACAGTGGGAAAGTTTTAGAAATTTACAAATGACATTTACATAGATTCTAATTTATGAGTATTTTTATAGAATATTTTGTACAATGAAATTAACAATTTAGCAAATTTAACAGGAGGTTGCAAGTGTATCTTCTCAAATATGTGACCATTCATTTTTGGATCTATATATAATTATGCTGCCTGTGCAATTGCTCAAATTTACATTTTATTTTTTGAACAAATAAGGTCAATATAATTGTTGCTAAATATTTGTTATTCACTATGTCTATTGCATTGCATTTGGCACATAGAAGTCTTTCTCATTTGGTTTTAGACATAATTTCTCCATAATGAAGGGGATTTTGATTATACTGTCCTAATGTGGTCTGCTTAATAAAGACTAGCCAATTATATGAAGAATTGCTGTGGTAACTCTTTTATTTTCAGAGGCAAACTTTTAAATACAAAGAAATATTGATCCTTAAATTATCTTGTTTATACTTGTGGTTAGAAAATTGATTTAGGTATGAGTATCTATCTGAGAGAACATTTATTTACTTTTTCACTCTTAGAATAGGCTGTTAAAGGCTATTGGGGAAAAAATCACATGGACTTGCTTTTAGAGAATGGCCTATATTCCCTGTCTCCAGCCCTGATCTCTTGCCAAGTTCTGTATCAGTATATCCAACTGTACTATATATCCCTCCTTGAAGTTCCACAGGCACCTCAAACTTAACACATCTGGTATTTTTTAGGCTTAGGTTCAGCTGTGAGTAATAGAAAGCTACAAAATAACAGTGGCTTAAAGAAGTAGAAATTTCTTTATTTCTCGTGTTTGAGAAGTCAAGGACCCAAGCTCTGTCTCCTTGCTGCTCTGCTTTTTGTGGTTTCCATGGCCAAATTAAGCTTATGATTCAAGATGTTAGTATTATGTCCATATTCCCCAGCCGGAAGGAGAAAGGGGTGAAGAAAAGACCCCCCCCCTTTTAAGGATACTTCCTGGAAGTTGCAAACATAGTTTATACTATATACCATTAGCCCAGAACTTAGTCATATGGCTACATCTAGCTATAAGGGAAGTGGGAAATGTTATCTTTATTTCAGTGGCCATGTGCCCCACTAAAATCAGCTATTCTATTACTATGTAAGAAGGTAAATGACTACTGAAGGTCAGCTCAAGGTTTTAGTCTTTGATACAATGTCCATATCTGAACATACCTCTCCATAAATATGATTTTCCTCCATCGTCCCCATCAACCACCAAGTTACTCAGGCTAGAAATTTGAGAGTCATTGTAAATTCTTCCTTCCTGTCTTACATCCAATCAATCGAGTCTAGCCTACATATATCTTAATCATCTTGTTACTACTCAATTTCAGACACTCACTTGGGATTTCTTGTCATGACTATAATTAAGTGTCTTAAATGGTGTCCCTTCCTGTAGCCTTGAATGCCCTCAAAAAAAAAAAGTCTTCCACACAGCTGCCTAAGATGTAAATTTATCTAAAATGTAAACCTGATCATGTCATGTCCCCTGCTCAATGTTCTTCAAGTGGCATACTGATTTCACGGCAAATCTTGACTCTGCCAATTTCCTATTCCTCCTCTCTCACCAACTCTTCCACTGGACCATCTGGAATTCCCATTACATTATTAACAAACTCCCCCAAATCTTGAGCCTCTTCAGTAAACAATCTCAGCACCTCCTGACTTGACCCTGAAAATACTGCAGAGACTGTTTAAGCCTCCCCGACTTCGTAGGTGGGAACATGTCCTCCTTATTTCTCAGCACTGTTTCTAGACCAATAATTCTTCCTTCTCCTACAAAAAGCCTTTATCCCTGGAGGCTCATACCTAACTCCCCATCACTATAACCTGTTTACTTAGTGGTCACTCCACACCATTTGGTTGAGGCTTTAGTACGTGGCCCTCAGTGCTTTCCTCCACTCCAATATCTGCCATCTTCTGGTGAGATTTTAGCATTCATATTGGATGACAAATGCAACATCTTCAATTATATGACCTCCTTATATTCCAAACTTTTTCTTTTATTCAACCTCAGCTACTCAGTCTCTCCAAGGTCTTAACTTGGACTTGAATTCATTACAAATTGCCAGTACTTTGAAATCACTAATTTAGACACTGTTCTCGTCTGGGGCTTCTCGCTCATCTGTGCAAATACCCCCAATGTGACAGTTCTTCAGCTTCATTGTGACACTCAGTGTTGTGATTCTTTTTTCTTTCCATCCATCAGCTTCTCCTTGTCTTCACTTCCTTTCTCATCCAGCTTTGCATCCATGTCTTTGCAACATACTGTTTACTGAACAGCCTTAACTCTAAGGGAGTACAAAAGTAGTTCTGTTGCTCTTTAGCCACTGACTTCAGTTATGTTCTGTGAATATTCTTTTTCTATCCTTTATCATACTTCAGACAGACCCTATTTCTTTTGAACTATTTCAAGCATTAATATTCCAATTTAGTCCAATCCAATTTAATCCAATTGAAAACTGTAATCTCAAATCCAACTTAGTGTCTGTTTTCCTTTTTACCTTAAAGCCCAATCTTTGACTTAGGACTTGGACTGCAGAGAAGGTATATCAGCTCTTTCACTCCAGTTTCTCCAGGGTGTAGGTAGGGGAAGAGGACTGAGGAAGAGGAAGGTAAGGTTTTCTCCACTTAGCCTGTGCCACTAGAATCCTCTCTTGGATGTCAATGCTTACTATACGGCAGGTGTCCAAATGCTGATGCTCTCATGGTGTGCCTGCATATGTTTTTCAGGGGGCCTGCTGGGGCCCTGTTCACTGTCCATGTGTTTTCAAAATGACTTCTCCCAGTGCCCACTCAGCTTTTGCTCCCATGGAACACTTCACAGCTATTTGCTGCTAAGGTCTTCTCCCCTTGCCTAAAGTCCTCTCAGGAGGGATTTCAGCAAGGTGGTTCAAGTCTTGCTACATTTTAAATGCCCATTTGACCACAGGAGACTCAAGATCCTTGTTCAGCCAAATGAGAGGAGTCTGCCCCTACAAATACTCCCTCTCTTTGCCTTGCTGCGTCCCATTTATTTTTCCCTATTCAAGCACATAGGCATGTAATTTAGGTCAGCAAGTCTATTGCATAATAGATATCCACGTATGGAGTAACATGCCATTCTTGTAGGCACTCCTCAATCTCTGTGAATGATTCTTTTAGAGCCTCCTTCACATGTCTCACTCGCATGAGGGTTTATAGCACTTTTTCTATAATGGAAGGTAAAAGTCATAACTCTCTGTCCTACAACAATGACTGCTTACTTTAGTGGATTCTTCTTGATTCTCAGTCTTTTGCAAATATAGGCTACTTGGGGGCAGTGGAGTGATAGTTTGGTTGGCAGGGCCAGTTCTGCCAATTCTTGAAAGTCCTGTGGAAATGTGCTTTAAGGCTTTCTTTAGAACGTGGGTGATATGTAATGGTTGTTTCATCTTTATAGCCATTTGTCTAGTTGAATCAAAAGGAAAAGTCCCGTTTAATATCTCGTAACCCACATAAGCCAAACTCCCTTACTCATTTATCTCTCTTTCACACGTATGTATTAAAACCCTAACTCCAGATTATCCCAACTGGTTGCAATCCCTATGACTGTACCCAGATACTGAGCACAGCTGAAGAAAATTATCTATCAAGGCAGATTGTTATGTCTATAAATCTATGATGACCAACCTGAACTTTCCTGTCAACACTGCTCAGTAATTTGACTAGCCCTGTTCTTAACTATTTTTAAAAATTTCAAATTCCAACCCTATACCTCATCCTGATCAGGAAATTTCATGCTACTTCTTATTAAAGTGGTTATTTCATATAGGAAGGAGAAGCTAAATTGGAACTTTACCTTTCTATACCAAGGTACAAAGCCACCTACATCTGCACATATCCTTTCCTCCTGTTTCAACAAAAAAAGCATCTCTGCTCTTTGAACTCTGGTTCCTTTTTCATTCCTTCCGCAAATATTGCATTAAGCATTTAATAAGTGCTAGGTGCTGTTAAAATGATGCTGGGGTTCTATAGTGAACATACGAAAACATATGCAAAGTCTCTTGCCTTATGGGAATCACATTTTTAGAGTAGGAAATGGACAATAAATAAACAGGCAAAGCATATAGTCAGAAGGCGATAAATGCTATGAAGGAAAATAAGACAGGATAGAGAATGCTGGGTGTGCATGGTACGTGTGTTGGTTCAGGTAGAGTGGTCAGGAAATGCTTCTTTGGGCAAAGACCTGAGTGAAGTGTGGCTGAAAGTGTGAGACTCAATTCTGTCTGATCATTGTGTAGTCTGGAAACTTTCACAATTATGTAGATTACCAGCCATATCCCTAGAGTGATGGTTCTGAACCTTGCATACACACTGGGATCACCTGGGGAACTTTACAAAAGTAACCATGTTTGAATCCCACACTCATAAATTCTGGTTAATTGGACTGGAGTGAGGACTGATGATAAGAACTTTTAAAGGCTCCTCAGGTTATAAAGTACAGATATGGAGCCAGACTATTATCTAGAGATTCTCGTTCAGAGTGTTGGAGAGGGAGCTCCAGGAAAATACTTATTTTAAATATATTCTTTGGGTGAGTCATTTGATCAGTTGGGACAAAAACCATTTCCTCCTCTTTACAGTTTTGGACATAATCTTTATGCTGACTACTATATTTCTAGCTCAGTCCCTTCAGCTGAGCCTTTAGGCTTGTGTATCCCACTGCCTTGGTCCATCTCCAGTTGCATGTTTTATAAGCATTTCAAATTTGATATGAACAAGGTGAAATCCCATACCCTCCTTCCCACACTAGCCTTTCTGCAAGTATTTTTTGTCTTTGTGAGTGGCTCAACCACCCTTTCAATTGCTTAATCTAGAAACCTGGGAATTAACATGAGTTTTCTCTATTGCTCACCTCCCACATCCTGTCAATTATTAAGTATTTTTGATCCTATCTCCTAAGCATCTTTCAACTGTTCACTTCTTTACATTCCCACCTCCATTACCTTCCTCTAGGCTTAGTTGTCTTGTCTTGATTATGCTGGAGTCTTCTATCTGATCTCTTCTATCCACTCTTACCTCCCTCCAATCCATTTTTCTCACAGCATAGCAGCCAAAATGATTATTAAGAATGCACGCCTAGTCACATCACTGCATTCCTTAAAATCTTTTCATGATGTCTAGTCCAGAAACCTTATCAAGACTCATATGCCATCAGGGATTTGTGCTCTTCTTGTTCTTTGACATCGTGATACTTCACTGATCTCCTCGGTTGATTTTCTCCAACAATAGTGGACTTCCTGCCCTACCTTTTTAAATCCTGAGCCTTCACTATTTCCTTTACTTGGAACACTCTATATTTGCATTTGGCTGAGCCCTACTCACCCTTTAATTTGCTGCTGTAATATCACTTCCTTTGGGACACCTTTCCTATTGCTTCCAAAGTTCAAGATCCCTGCAATGTGCCTTAATACCACTTACTTTCCCTTTGATACCTTTTATCATACTAGTAATTCCTTACTGAATGTTTTCCTTCCCTGCTGGATAGCAAGTTTCCATGAGGGCAGGCACCACATTTATTTTGTTCACTCTTATGTGTCCAGCGGCTACCGCAGTGCTGACGTTTAGGTGGTGTGCAACAAATATTTGTCAAATGGATGATTTGAGGAGGAACAAACTCTTTTCCTTGAAATATCAGTTTCTATTTGAAACTTATCAAAATGCAGTATGAAGGTTGAATAATTCAGGTGTGGTTGGAATTCTTCATGTCTGCTTTGTTGCAGAGCAGAGGAGGATGCCACTGCGGGTGTTTTATCCTGTGAGGGAGCCATTAATGACAGGAAGGCTTAATTATTCTTAACTCTGGGCTATTATACAATTGTGCTGTTTTAAGTGGTACTATTCTATATTTGTGAATTTAAGGCAACATGAACAGGGAAGAGTGGAGTAATTGGCTAGAGTAAACTATAGGGAAAATTTCACCTTCTGTTCTTCTTCAAGGTACATAACTGGAAAATAAGATATAGAGGTTGCTCCAAAGACTGATTGAGTAATTAATGAAAAAAGCCTCAGGTGTTCAGGAAATGCCACAGAAGAAAAGATGTTTTATCTTCTTTCATCAAAAAGAGCTCTTTTGCCCAAGCTACTCCCCAGAGAGTCAACATCTGGCAAGATATTTAGACAATGAGTTTGTTATAAATTTGACGTTTTGTTGAGAGAGGTACTGGTGGGGAAGGCTGTCACTCACTGGAGCTTTTGATTGTAGCTAAAGTTACCCCAAATAGGATAAAACAAGCGTGTCAAATTGGAAATACCTTTAACTGGAGCATTTTCTAGGGTTGCCAAATTAAAGCTGATGTGAGATATTCATCAGTTTAAATTTTTGATTACTCAAAGCAAATGCCACTGGAACAATTGATTAAGGTTAATTTATTTTAGTGGAGCCCAACTAACAAACATAATTTACACATTTTTTTCCTTCTACCTACACCTTTTAACTTTAGATTTTCTTATAAAAATGTATTATGTTTATTTTCAATCTTTCATTTTTTAGTTTCTCGATTATCATATTCAGAATAGAATGCAAAATGTAATTGTTGTAAGAACATATTAAGTCAGATATTAAAAGAATTTCTAAGTTATAAAATATTTTCTGTGGATATTTTAAAGACAGGAAATAAAGCAGACTTATAACCTGTTTTGTGCCTGGTGTGGTGTTAAGTGCATTCACTTAGGCATTCTTGTAAGTATTATTGTCTTTATTGTAAAGATGAGATAAAAGAGTTTCAAGAAAATTAAACTGTTACCCAAGGTCATGCAGTTAGAAAAGACGTTTCCAATCTATGCATTTCTACAACACTATGCTGTCCTTACTGTTTGCCTGTGGTGATGCAAAAATAATCCTTTTATAAATCATAATGTAGTTAGGAGTGCAAACGTTGCTCTCGGACCTGGGTTTGAGCCTTCGTGCAGATGCTTTCTAACTGTGATCTTAACAAGTTTCTTAACCTGTCAATTCCCAAGTCCTGAAAATTTGGGCCTTATGCTTACCTCTAGAGTTATGGGGCAATTAATGCCAATATCTGTAATATTTTTTACCATAATGAAAAATTATGCTAGATACAAATCCTGTGAGAAGTCACTAGAAACTCTTCCATAGTAGTTACTCCAGCTCTTGAAGGGTTGTTCCAGTTCACTGTCCAGCTGAAATTTTCTTACTTTCTCTTAAGTTTTCATTCCATTATTTTAACACCTGTTTCTCCTTTCACATTTTCTTAGCTTATGCTCTTTATTTTCTTCACTCTTATTGACAGAGTGAGAGAAGATATTAATAATTACGTGAACATGTCTAGCATACTGATAACTAAATAAATGCTGTCTTCTCTCCCCACTCCAGCCATCCAATAGCTCCATAAATTGGTCTTAATGTAGCAATTGGATTTCTCAGTGCTTCTTGGGGATCATGGTAGAGACATTTGTACAGGGTTTTAATAAGGATTTCACACCAGAGGCATCAAATATTCTTTGCCCTGACTTAATCAGAAGGAGGACTGTGGAGGAAGAAGGAAGGTTTATATGAAACAGGAAAACTCTGGGAATATTTTTTTAAACCTCTATTAGAATTTGTTAATGAGGTGGTTTCACAATTTTTAAAGCCATTGGAATTGTGTCTTTCTTAAATAACACTGTGTTCTTAGGTTGTGAAGCCAAGGGTTATATTTTAAGAATAAAATGCTAAGGGCAAAGCCCACCTGGGGATTGGCAGTATAATAGAAAAAAAGCAAAGCTCTGGAGCCAGGAAGACCTGGATATGAGTTTGGACTTCGCTACTTACTAACTGCTTTGGGAGAGTAACTCAACTTCTCTGAGCTTTTCTTTTCTAATCTGTAAAATGGGTATACTTCCCTTGCAATATTGTATTAGAGATAATACATATATACACGTATAGTAATATATAGTAGTTGATGTATAGTAATTGATTTTTAGTTTAGGGGACATTCCTAAATGTGTAAGATTGTTTTTTCTGTATTTGGTACAGGGATGTGGATGTTCTGTTATTGATTATAATGATTGGGATGTCAGCAACCTCTTATAAGAGAGAGAATGTACCAGAAACAAATGTAGCTTTTGTCAGAAACATTCTTTATACTGTGTTTAAATCATGGTTGATTGGAAATTCCTCCCAAGTCCTCAAGTTAATCAGCTATTTAGTAGAATTATCTTTGTCATGGTATATTTCTTAGCAGAGAGCTATCTTGAGTCTAGAGCACTTTTAGTGAAGCTAATCTCTACAATTGATGTAAGAATTAGGTTTCATCATGTTATTAAAGGCATGTGTTCAAGAAATGGTAAGTATTGTCACTAGTAGAAATATCTTATAAAACCTATCAATTTAGATAATGGCACAAGGTATTACACACATTTTCTATCAAAACTGGATGCAATTCAGTTGTTTACTATGTCTTTATCTTGGGTATTTTGGGAACTCCCTCAAATTGCACTGGCTATTAAGTGTTTATTGACTGAATTATTCCTTGGATTTCCAGCATATCCAATGTGCAAATATTCTGATCTACAGATGAATGAAATATATATCTAGAACATCATAAGCAAATCTGGGACTTAATAACCTACTTATTAACAAAGTGAATGCCTTTTGGCCAACTTCCCAGTCACTGACAACATTCCGTTCTTTCAGAATTGAATGAGAAATAACAACATATGTCAACCAGCAGTCAAAACACCCTTGATATAAAGTGGCATGTGGCTGGATGAGGGGAGGCACTTAGCTGTCCTGGGACACAAGAGCTTCAAATGGATCTTGTTTGGGGTTGTGATTCTTGTGGGCAGGTAGCTATAACCACCAAGTACTTTCCATGTAAAATCCAAATTCTCTTCCTGGAACCTGTGGGTAGGGAGGAACTTCCTCAAAAATCAGGTCCACCTTCTTAGTAAATCTTTGGTCACCAATGCACTAAAAATGACTGCCCATTCCTATACTACTAATAATTATGCAGTGAAATCTTATTAAAGATATCATTAAAATAAAGTGTGATAATATAAGAAGAACCATTATAGATGATATAGGAACAACTTAACCAAGTTGGCAGGGTGCGTGAAGGACAAGGGGAAATTGGGTAAGAAGGAATATTCTTGGAGAAGATTATGTCTGAGCTAAGAAAAACAGGAGAAAAAGATTTTCCTTTTATCATTGTCAGGAATGGTACTAATTTGAATCTCTTTTGTAAAAATGTAGTCTTGTTATTCCTACAACATACTGAAAACAAATATGTAGAAACATTGTATTCTATAAAGGCCAAAGTAGTCTTTGTTGTGATAGAAAGTGATAGACTCTTATTTCTGATTTTTAAAGGGTGGCCAACTTTTAATTTGAAAAATTAACATTATTGTTAATTAATCAAATGAAAACATTTATTAAGTGCTTTATTATGTGCCACTGTGGTGCAAAACATATAATATGCATTAAATGAGTTAATACATGGAAAGTACTTAGATCACTTCCTAGCACATAGTAAGTGCTCAAAAACAGTTTTAGCAATTATTATTATCACAAATCTACTATTTTTATGTAATCCATTATATAATGGATAAGGAGACAGAAGTTTAGAGAGATTAAGTAATTGGCTCAAGGTCACAGAACCAATAAATCACATATTTGGGATTGGAATTCAAGTATCCGTAGCTCAGAAACTTTGAATCATTATGATATATTACCCAGTTTATTAAAATTATTCTCAACAAATTCGAAGCTAAATTCAGACTAAGTAATAGTAAGGAGAACATAACCTTATGCACATTAATTCAACCTAGAGTACTGTTTGTTTATTTTAACCTCTGATGGCATGTATGTTTAAAGAACAAAAATTTATTCATCCATGAATTTTAAAACCTCAGGAGATGAAGCAGATAGGCATAAACAGGGTCTGAAGATGTGCCAGGAGCCTGATACTATCAGTTAAAAAAAAAGAATTTTTGGGGGCATGAGAAATGAAATTGTGTTGATGTAAGTAATCACATAGTGCAGAGGAGACAAGCCAACATGGGAGTCAGTAAAGGGAAATGGCAGTGCCTGAGAGAGCCAAGAGGCAAACCTGGTAGCCCTTAGATTATATTGGGGATTTATATGGTTTTTGCATTCTACTATTAGATCTGCAAAAGCTTGAAGCAATTTATCAATCAGCCACACTCCGTCAAACTCCAGCAAGATAGGTGTCTTGAGTATTGTTTGCTTAATTATTTATTCTCCCTCTTCCTTTCAATAGTTTGTTCCTCTTCATTTCTTTCTCTTTCAGCTCTTTTGATGTGTTAATGAAATCTCAGGAAAGGAACTTAATTTGAAAGTCAAAAAAATCATAAAATCTTTTTTGAAAACCACTGCCCTCACTATCCTGGCAATTAGAGGTATTTGAGATGAAACCATTGGTGCCAGATCTATATTTTGAAAAGATGGAAGATGTCTCTTTAGTCATTCTTCTAGGTTGGGGCTGGTTTATTTCTGGGGCCCTAAGAAAGTACCTCTGATATCCACCACCAAATCTGCTCTCATCAGACTGAAATTTCAGCATTGGGTGCTTCTCCCATAGCTTCTATTGCATAGAGAGGGAGGATCTCCCAGCACAAGTTAAAATGAAACAGTAAAGACCTACTTCTTGAATGGTGGTATGAGGAGCTCCTTGGATCTGCTCTCCAGAGAAATAACTATAACTAGTGAACATTATTTAAAAACTCAACAACTTGAAGTCTTTGGAAATTGTTCTAAGAGCACACAGCAAATGAAGAAATATTTGTTCAAGAAAATTTACTATATTTTGGTAATAATAGCAAGTTTTTTGATAAGCCATGAGTTGCTTCTTCACTCCCTTGCCCCAGGCTCAGCTGTATGATGGCATTTCAGGTGGGGGTAACCAAGAGGGTCCTTTCTTCCCCTAGCTCATAGTCAAGGAGTAAGATATTTTCCTGGGAGGATTAGGCAGCCAAAATTTCTCATCTCTTCCAGCTCCATGTTACAGAGGCTAAATTCTAGGCAAATGAGGCTGAGGGATAAGGAGGTCTCTTCCTCTACCAAAGACCCACTCATAAGCTGAAGACCATATTCCAGACACAGCAAGCTAAGATTACTGGAACCCCAATTGCCATTACCTGAGCTCTCTTAGGGTAGAGGTTGCATTCTAGGTGAGGCAAACTGAGAAGACCAGAGACTGTCACTGCAACCAGGCCCTAAAATGATGTTTCACTCTAAAAGAAGTGTGCAGTGTCTGTTCCCAGACCCTGGGAAGTGGCTCAGAGTGGCTCAGGGTGGGGTTGGGGAGAGTAGAGACAGTTCATTGGAAGAAAGAGCTCCTAATTTCTCCCTAGAGGAATAGATTTTATTTACAACTGAGTGTAGGGATGTTCAAGCTTAAGGATGCTCTTAAAAACAATGGAGATTTTGGTGGTATGTAATTTAGGAGAGGTGGGTAGCTTTGTTAGAAGAACAAGATAAACCTTAGGGCAGATAGTTTATTAGAGGGAACCATGGGAAAAAACAGCTAAGGAAAGCCCTCAAAGATTTTACTCTAAAGCTACCTTTGCAATGAGGCCAGAATTTAATTTGATTAAACTGTGAAGCAATTTATGCCCCAAGATATTGTGGAAAACAATAGAGCATCAGCTGGCAATTAGTGGAGCCGAAACACTGGCTGTGATACCAACAGAGGCAGAC
The DNA here is from genome assembly GCA_023783475.1 of Daubentonia madagascariensis. NCBI lineage: Eukaryota > Metazoa > Chordata > Mammalia > Primates > Daubentoniidae > Daubentonia > Daubentonia madagascariensis. The sequence goes on along the minus strand of JAKFHU010002080.1, from coordinate 24,130,413 downwards.
AGGTTAACTGAGAGATCACGGAAAGAAAGTTAAAAGAGCTCTTTTAAAAAAAACTGTTATACTAGGGTGACTGTGTGTACCCCTTGAGGAGCAACATCAGAGGCTTCATGCTGCAGGGGAAATAGATTTCACTAAAATAGTCTATTTAAGTCACTGAACAAATATCACAAGAGGTACTTGGGAGGAGAGGAAATCAGTATCCAGAGTTTACTACACTATTTTATCTAAAATTTATACTTTTCAACAAAATATTACAAGACATGCAAAGAAACAGGAAAGTGTGACCTATATTCAGGATAAAGCAGGAAAGAGAAACTGCCTGTGAGAGGGCCCATATGCCTATGAGGGTCCATAACAAAGACTGCAAAACAGCCATTATATTAATAAATATGTTTTTAAAAAACTAAAGGAAACCATGAATGAAGAAGTAAAGGAAGATGCAATGACAGTGCCTCTTTAAATGGGGAATATCAATAAGAAAATAGAAATTATAAGAAAGAACCAAATAGAAATTCTGAAGTTGAAAAGTACAATAACCAAAATGAAAAATCACTAGAGGGGGCTCAACAGTAGATCTGAACTGGGAGAAGAAAGAATTAGTGAACTTGAAGATTGATAGAGATTATGCAATCCAAAAAGCAGAGAGAAAAATGGATGAATAAAAGTGAACAAAGCCTCAGAGAAATGTGGGAAACCATTTAGTGTACAAATATATGCACTTGACAGAAGTACCAGAAGGAGAGAATAAAAAGAAAGGAGAAAAAAATTCAAAATAATAATGTCAAAAACTTCCCGAATTTGATGAAAAACATTAATGTACACACTCAAGAAACCAAACAAACTCCAAATGGCATAAACGCAAAGAGATCCACCTCAAAACATATTGTGGTAAAAATGTTGTAAACCAAAGACAAAAATAGAGTTTTGAAAGCCCCAAGTAAAACATGACTCATTATATACAAAGGAATCCCAAAAATATTAACTGCTAATTCTCAGCAGAAACATTGGAGGGCAGATGGCAAGAGAATGGTATATTCAAAATCATGAAAGACAAAAAAAAAAACCAAAAAACCCCTACTGTTCACCAAGAATCTTATGTGCAGCAAAACTATTTTTCAAATACAAAGGAGAAATAAAGACATGTCAAGATAAACAAAAACAGGGAATTTGTGGGTAGCAGATGCACCTTATAAGAAATACCAAAGGTGTTTTTCAGACTGAAAGTAAGTATTCCCAGACAGTAACTCAAATACTCATGAGAAAACAAAATGCACTGGTAAAGGTAATTATATAATTATAAAAGACAGTATAAATGCATATTTCTTCTCCTTTCTTCTTTCAAGTGAAAGAAATAAATTAAAAAGCAATTGTATAATATGATACACACACACACAAATTTTATTGTTGGGTGTATAACATATAGAAATGTAATATATTTGACAGTACTGGCACAAATATCAGCACAAAGGAGGTAGGTGGGAGGAAAGCTGTATTGGAGTAAGAAAATGACATCAAATGGTAACTTGAACTCATAAGAACAAATGAAGAGAAACAAAACTGATAAATAAGGTTAATATAACAAACTCTATAAATATATAGTTACACTCTTATTTTCTCTCAGTTATTTTTAAAGGACATAAAATTATATAAAGTAATGATTATAGCAATTATTTATATATGTGTAAATGGCAAAAGGGAGAAGAGGGAATAGAACTATATAGGAGTAATATTTCTATAGCTCACTGGAATTAAGTAATTATAAATATAAAGCAGACTCTGATAAGTTAAGATGTATATGATAAGCCCGAGAGCAACCACTAAAAAACAAAGCCCAAAAAATATAGTGAAGAAATCATTAAAGATGTGAAAATATTGCACTAGAAAATATACACTCAATGTAAAAGGAAGCAGTAAAAGAGAAATAGAGGAGCAGAGGAACAAAAAAGACATGAGACATACAGGAAATAAAAAGTCAAATGGCAGGTATAAATACAATGATATCAAATTGACATTAAATGTGAATGATTGAACAATCCAATCAAAAGGCAGATGTTAGACTGGATAAGAAAATAAGATTCAACTATAGGAGACCTAACTTTAGATAAAAAGTTTCAAATAAGTTGAAAGTAAAAGAATGGAAAAAGATATATCATGCATACATCAGTTATAAAAGAGCCAGAGTTGCTATAATAATATTGAACAAAATATTTTAAAACAAAAAATGTTACCAGAAATAAAAAGGAATATTTTATAATGATGAAGAAGTCAATCCATCAATACAATTATTTATGCAACTAACAACAGAGCCCCAAAATATTAATACATGGTACAAAAACTTACAGAAATGAGAGGAGAAATAGACAATTAAGCAATAACAGACTTTAATACCCATTTTTAATAATGACTAAAACAACTAGGTAGAAGATGAACAAGAAAACAGAAGACTTTGACAATACTATAAAAAAACTAGACTTAGCAGATATCTATACAAACAACCCCCAAATGACAGCAGAATATGTATTCATCACAAGAGCATATGGAACATTCTCTAGTATAGACAATATGCTAGGCCATAATAAAGCCTCAATAAATTTAAAATGATTAAAATAATACAAAGTATGTTCTCTGCAAACAATGGAATGAAATTAGACATCAACAAGGAAATTTTGAAAATTCACACATACGTGAAAGTCAAACAATGCACTTCTAAATAACCAATAAGTCAAAGAAGAAATCACAAGAGATATCAGAAAATACTTTGATATGAATTAAAATGAAGACAAAACTTATCAAAATTTCTGGGATGCAGCTAAGGCAGTGTTTAGAAAGAAATTTGTAGCTGTAAATGCCAATATTAAAAAAGAAGAAAGTCTCAAATTAAACCCCAGACTTCCACAACAACACAAATAAAGAAGAGCAAACTAAACCCAAAGCAAGCAGAAGGAAGGAAATAATAAAAATTAGGGAGGACATTAATAAAACAGAGAAAAGAAAAAAAACAAGAGAGAAAATCCACAAAGCCAAAACTTGTTTCTTTGGAAAGATCAAGAAAATTGACAAATGTTTAACTAAACCAACCGAGAATAAAAGAAAAAAGACTCAAATTACTAAAATCAAAAATAAAAGAGTGACATTACTACTGACTTTCTGGAATTAGAAGGATCATAAGAAAATAACAGCATGCCAACAAATTACATAATTTAAACAAAATGGATAACTTTTTAGAAGGACACAAACTTAAAACTGACCCAAGAAGTAACAGACAATCAGAATAGACCTCTACCAAGTGAAGAGATTGAATTAGTAATCAAAAACTACCCACAAAGAAAGTCCCAGACAGATGGCTTCACTGGTGAACTCTACCAAACATTTAAAGAAGCATAAGTATCAATATTTATAAATTTTCCCAAAAATAGATGAGAACATTCACAATTCATTCTATGAGTCTATCATTACCCTGATACCCAAACCAGACAAAGACATCACAAGAAAACAAACAAACAAATAAACTGTCTTAGTCCATTTTTGGTGCTATAACAAAATACCTGAGACTGGGTAATTTATAAACAACAGAAACAACATTATTTCTCACAGTTCTGGAGGCTGGGAAGTCCGAGATCAAGGTGCTGGCAGGTTTGGTGTCTGGGAGAGCCCTATTCCTTGCTTCCAAGATGGTGCCTTGTTGCTGCATCCTTCAGAAGGGACAGATGCTGTGTCCTCACATGGTAGAAGGTGTAAGGGCAAAGGGGTCCCAGGGTAGTTCCCTCCAGCCTTTTTATAAGGCATTAACTTATTCATTAGAGCAGAGCCCTCATGACTTAATCACTTCCCAAAAGGCCCCACCTGTTAATACCACCACAATGGGAATTAAGTTTCAACATGAATTTTGGAGGGGATATATTTAAATCACAGCAAAAACAGAACTATGGACCAATATCCTTTATGAATATAGATGGCAAAATCCCCAACCAAATACTAGCCAAAAAATTCAGTAGCATATAAAAAGAATTATACACTGTGGCCAAGTGGGATTTATCCCAAGAAGTCAAGATTGGTTTAACATTTGAAAATAAATTAATGTAATACACCATATCAATAATATAAAGGACAAAAACCACACAATCATGTCCACGTACTCAAAAAAACATCTGACAAAATGCAACATGACTTCAGGATGAAAACATTCAACAAACTTGGAATAGAAATGAACTTTCTCAACCTGATAAAGGGAATCTACAAAAACACCATAGTTAAAATCAAACTTAATGGTTGAAGACCAAATGCTTTCTTCCTAATATTAGGTATAAAGATGTTCACTCTTGTCACCTCTATTTAACATTATACTGGAGGTTCTAGGCAGGGCAGTTAGGTAAGAAAAAGAAATGAAAATCTTTCAGATTGGAAAGGAAGAAACAAAACTATATCTATTTGCAGATGAAATAATGTTATATATACAAAATTCTAAGAAAAAAAACCATGAGAACTAACAAACAAGTTGAACAAGTTTGCGAGATTAGGATCAATATAGAAAAATCTATTGAATTTCTATACACTAGCAATGAGCAATCAGAAAGATAAACTGAGAAAGCAATTCCAATTAAAACAGCATAAAAATACCCAAAATACTAACAAATAAATTTAACAGAAGAGTACAAAACTTACATTCTGAAAATTTAAAAAAATGTTGAGAAAAATTAAAGAAGCCCTCATTAAAAAGAAAGACATCCCGTATTCATGGATCTGAAGACTTAACGTTGTTAAGGTGGCAATACTCTTCAGATTAATCTAAGATTAAACAAATCTTTATCAAAATCCCAGCTGGTTTCTTTACAGATGTTGAAAAGCTGCTCCTAAAATTTATATGGAAGTTCAAGGAACCTAGAATAGCCAAAACAATCTTGAAAAAGAACAAAATTGGAGGGCCCACACGTTCTGATTTTAAAGCTTACTACAAAGCTATAGTCAACAAGAAAATGTGGTATTGGCATCAGGATAGACATATAGAACAAGGAGTGCAGTTTACAGTCCATAATTAAAGCCTTACATTTATGCTGAATTGATTTTCAAGAAGGGTGCCCAGACAATTCTATGGTGAAAGAAATAGTCTTCAATAAATTATACTGAGATTCCTGGACATCCACATGCAAAAGAATAAAATTGGACTTCTGCACACCATACACAATAATTAACTCAAAATAGATCATTGAACTAAATGTAACAGGTAAATTTATAGACCTCTCAGAAGTAAATATAGGCATAAATGTCTGTGACCTTGCTTTAGGCAAAGGCTTCTTAGATGTGAGTATAAGCAACAAAGTAAAAAGTATATAACTTGGAGTTCATCAAAATTAAAAACTTTCATGCTTCAAAGGGTTCCATCAAGAAAGTGAAAAGACAACCCATATTGTTAGAGAAAATATTTACAAGTCATATATCTGATAAGGGACTTATATCTAAAAGATATATAGAACACTTAAAACTTAATTATAAAAGACATATAACCCAATTAAAATGGGGATAGCATCTCAATAGACATTTCTCCAAAGAAGATGCAAAGATGGTGAATAAGCACACGTAATGATGCTGAACATCATTATCCATCAGGGAAATGCAAGTCAAAACCATAATGGAATACCACTTCACACCATAAGATGGCTGTAATAAATAACAAGTGTGGATAAGGATGTGGAGAAATCAGAACCATCATACTCTGATGATGAGAATGTAAAATGGTGCAATTTCTTTGGAAATACATTAAATAATGTACCACAACATACACTAATACAGTGTTACCAAATATACTAACTATAGTAGAAACTGTTGAATTGTACATTTTAAATGGATGAATTGTATCTCAATAAATCTGTTCTGTTAAAAAAAAAAGCAAAAGGAAGCCAAGTTCTGGGTCTGGTAGGGCACAGAGGGATCCTAGAATTCTAGGATGGGAAAGCAAAAGTAGAACCAGGGATGAGCAGAGGTCAGAAACTCAGGGGGTTTGGTGTCAAAGACTTTTGCTTTTGGAGATTAATCTCAGCCTCTGCAGGTGCTTGGCTTCCTCCTTGCCTATCTGAATTTGATCACTGTTTAAATTCAAATCCTATTGTAGGTGGAGTAAGGTGAGGTGAAGTGAGGTGGATAACACATTAAGTTGCAACTAGCGATCCAGGCCAAATGAATTTTGAAAAACAGTTTGATTAAGGAAAAGGGGAAGAATTTACAAAGGCACCAGATACTATGGAAAGAAGAAGGTGAATTAAATTGCAAAGGGCTAAGAAAAGGAAAGTTAGAAGAAGCAGAAACCTGCCTTTTTAAAATCACAGCTCAGCCTAGAGCTCTCCTTGAGTTGTCACATTTTTGTAGACATGAATTCTAAAGATAAAGTTCCACATCATATGGCTCAGGCTGGCCAAGAAAGTCTATTCCACTTTTATAAGGAATCTTGGGGCCAATAGCTGTACCAGTTGTATAAGGGTGACAGGCCCGGTCTACACGAAATCACGAACAGCCAGGGAAAACTTCTGTCTGGGATGTTGTCAATAACTGCAGGAGCATACTGGACTACCAAATATAAATTGCATGGTTTCTGTCTATTCAATCTGAATGGTTTCTACCTACATGGCCCAAAGACTCTAAGTTAGTGATTATCCATTATCAGAGGGAGCATTTTTCCCTGGGGAGGGGTGAGGATCATATTAGAATTTGAGGAATGTCAGTGAGTGGATATTTGAAGATGCAAGTTTAATATGCTTATTCTGTTAATAACACAAATTACAGATAATTAGGCTCCATAGTCCTTTTGCTTGGTGGAAATATGTAGAAGATAGAATAAGAAACTCTGTCAGAGACATAGGATAGAAAGTGTAGATAAGTAGTGCTGCAGAACAGTAAGATACAAAGAGATCTGAGAACAAAGGATGTTCCTCTCTGATGAGACATAAGGGTCCTTTGAGTCCTTGGCACATGGGAGCTGAGACTTCACGGGACTCCGTGGCTGCAAGCGCTGCAGACAGTGTTAGTGCCGCAGCAGTCAAAATGCCTTGTGTTGGTTATATGTTCAGGCCTCTCCAGCTTCTTCCATGGAGCCTCTCAAGAGAAGGGCCACTAAAAATTCTCACGTGGGTTGTGTAGACTGTCCTTGGGAAGCTCAAAAACAGAAACATTAATATGCAAATGTGCCTAAATAAAGTGTGCTCCTTTTCCCCATGCTCCAGCCCTGTTCCTCCAGTGTCTTCTCCACTCTTGGACTCTGGAAGCTACTCCTTAGGAATAAGTCACTCGGGCTCTTTCACTGGCTGGCTTGGGGTCAGGCTATGAGAAGCACCAGCAGGAGATCAGAGGGAGGAGGAGACGGCTATTCTCTTCCTGCTGGGCATAGTCTTCCTCTCCTCTGCTCCAGCTCTCACTGAGCTCCTCCCACAACGATGTTTTCTCCCTGTGTCTCTTCAGCACTTGGGGTGGTAATGTCTTCCCACCAGCAAGTTCCTGTTTCTAGTTTCTAGATGCTTCACCATTCTTTGTTAATATTTCCTTAACTTGCTCACACCTCTGTAAATCATCTATTAAAACTTATCGTTTGTGCCCTCTGTGAGAAATTTCTTTTCTTTTGGGACTCTGAATGATACCCAAGGGTACATGACTTAAGAAAAGAACACTAGATTGGAACTAGAAGTGGATTGCCCACTAACTAGTTCAGTGACCTTTGGGAAAATGCTTTAGCTTTTCTGAGTCTATTCCACCTGGTGTAAAGAGGGTGGAAATTATCCTCTGATTTGAAATCAAACATGGCATAAATGGCTGACAGGGAAAGCGGCAGGATGGACTGGACGGCAAACCTTGTCACCTTGAGGTAATGGAAACAGATACAAGCACAAACAGGCCACGTTGGAAACCATCTTCAGGCGCTGCCCGGAAATTTATCTTTGCAAGAGAAGAATACCAAGGGAAAACTCTCTTTCAAGACAGACATAATCTAAGGCTGTATTTTCTCTAGATAAGGAAACTGACACAGTGGCACAGGAAGTTGGGGAGAACTGGAATTGTAAGGAGTTCGTGTGGGAGAAGGCAGCCTCTTCCTTGATGTCCAAATGCTACAATTAAGGAGGATTAAGTCACTGACTAGATACCAGTGGGTCGCCATCATTGCTGAACATCTCAGCAGCCTGAAGGCCCCAGGGTCCTTGTGGACTCTCACCTTAAAATGCTCTAGTTCCACTTCTAGGCCCAATGTCTTCATCCGTTCAGTCCTAAGGCTTTGTCAGCTTCCCCTTTGCCACTCCTAATAAACTCTTTTTTTAATTGACTTTTTTGTTCCCAGTTCTCAGAAAGCACAAAAGTGGCTATTTAAAAACTGCCCTTATTTTGTGTTGTATCGAAAAAGCAAAGAAATTTTCAATAAAACCAGATGTATTCATTAGGCTTACTGAGTTCTGCTTCCCTGGAGAGTTCTGCTGTGCTATTAAAACTTTCAGAAGGCAAGCTACTGAAATATCAAGTGAGGGGATGAACAACAGAGTGTAGAGGGAAAGTAAGCAGAGAAAAACAAACGACGGTATTGGTGGAGGGAAGAGAGATATTTGGGGGGGCAGGAGAGAGGGAGGGAGACAGAGAGAGAGAAATTCTCCTCAACAATGGCAAGAAGAATGATGACCACAATATCTTAGCTTGCTGACTAAATCTAGAAGAAAGAAAAATTATTTCTGATATTTTGAGAACTTTTCCTTGAGTGTCTAATTTTGAAGTAAAATCCCTAAAAGATATGCTGAAGATGGTGACTCACAAAAATATGGTATTCATATAAATATTGGACTGAATACCACCTATGAGAAGGCTCAAGGGTAGTTGCCCAACATAACTTGGTAATTCTTGAAAATATGAACAAGTAGAATAACACCCACCATTTGATTTTGTTCCTTATTTTTCATTCATCATGAGAAAGGAAAGGCCAATTGAGATGAACATAGACATTCCCACTGAAGTGAGAACAATCATTTAATTGATGCCTGTGCTTGGAATAGCTTCTCTAGGTGTAAGAATCCTTCAGCTTCCAGAGCTAAGAAATGCTCTATAACACCAGTGCTATATGGATTGCTTTTTGAAATTCTTCCAGCTTTTATCAATTATGTTTGATTTCATTTGGGTTTTTTTTTTTCCCAACGAGCATCATCTGCATATTAAAGTTCCAAGGGAGCCTCATTTCAAGAGCAGCTTGACTCAATTCAGCCATCAATAGACCGGATGTCTCATCCTAGTAGTATGTCATCTTTTGGCATTTATACCGTTATTATTCACGGCACTTCGTCTGTTGTCATCTCCATTTTCCTCCTTGCCTTATCCACAGCTCACATTCCCCCTCTCCAAAAACAACAAGAAATTATCTTAGGAAAACCAACAGAAAGCCTGATTTTTAGCATAGAAGCCATCAAAACTTATGGATGTAAGGAAGAAAAGTATGTGAGAGAAACACAAAAGACAGATTGGTGGATGAATTCTCTAACTTCTGATTAATGTAATTAAGATATTCTTTCTTGATATTTATCAGAGATTATAAGGAACTTCTAGTAATCCCTTATTGCCCTAAGACTAGCATAACTAACTGTATTAAATTGTAGAATATAAATATTTTCTGGTTATTCTGGTGCTATAGTTGTCTTTACAGAATGACATGTGATAGTCATGAGAGTTGATATGAAATGAATTTCTTGAATCCCCAAGTGCTTTAGAAGCTTAAGTTATAGTTTCTTTTCTTCTTTTATTTTCTTTTTTTGAGACAGGGTCTCTCTGTGTCACCCAGACTAGAGTGCAGTGGCATGGTCATAGCTCAGTGTAGCCTGGAACTCATGGGATGCTCCCACCTCAGCCTGTCAAGCAGCTAGGACTGCAGGCACGTGCCACCACACCTGGTTAATTTTTAAAAAACTTTTTGTAAAGACGAGGTCTTGCTGTATTGCCCAGGCTGGTCTTGAACTCCTGACCTCAAGCTATCCTCTTTCCTCAGCCTCCCAAAGTGCTGGGATTACAGGCATGAGCCACCATGCCAAACCTTAAGTTACAGTTTCTAAAGACCTTTTAAATGATGGGCTTTAATTATAATATTTGAATAGCTGTTTACTTAAAAAATTTTGATGATACCTATTGATACTGATAAGCCCTTTAATATTTCAGTTGTAAGTGAGCAAAGGAAGCCAGCAATAGTGACTTTAAATATAATACATAATATAACCCAATATACAGTTAGGCTGAAAGTCAAATTGTACCCATCATATATATGATGTTGAATATTTCTCTTGATGTTCTTTGGTGTTATTTTCATTAGGATTCTAATGATTTATCAATTCAAAGTAGATTACCAAAGGTACAGTCTAGATTTCCCTAAAAAAGATCAAAAGTAAAATTTAGGCTAAAACTTAGGCTCATTTTGTAGGTTGCAAGACATACCAATGAGGCAATATTTTTGAGATTTTACTATTTTCTCAGATAAGCACATTGCAGCATAACTAAGAGATTTTAGTTTCCTGGAGGAAAAGTATCACTGGCAGATGGAACCATCTGTATAAAGGTGTGAAGGACATGGAGTGGGGGGAGGGGAGACTGGGCAGGCTCAGGGATGGTCGGGATAGGGAAACAGGAACCAGATGGCAGGGAAAGGATCTGGTGTGGAGATGGTGGGGACAGAATGAGGGATATATTTGCCCCAAGTGTGACATGGTCCGAGGTTCCCATTTATTTAATTTAGGCTTTCCCCTGTCACAGGTAAGTCTCACAGCTGCTCTGGAATTTTCCCTTCTAACCACTGGCTGGGAAACAGAGAGGCAGCAGTGAGCCAGAAGGGAGAGAATGTGGCTAGGGGCACCAGCTTACTTAGAGTTCATTTCTTGCCTGGGGGATGAACACTATTTTCCTGAGTTCAAAGGAGAAGCTAAACTTGCTTGTAAAATTTCTATTATGCGATCTGTCAACATATTTGTTTGTATAGAATGAGCAGAACAGAAGAACAACTGCTCTTCCTCATCGTGCATCTGTTTTTGTGCCCTTTGCAGGATTTAACACATATTTGAATTTTCTAGCCAAATCTGACTAAATGAAAACTCAAGCACTACAAATTCCCACTGGGGTGTTACAGTGTTAAGAAGGAACTTTACTTCCCTTGTTTCTCACTTTCCTTTTATGTAGATGGAGACTTTGAAGAGCTCTCTTGAGTATGCAGCTATGCTCACTGTTCAACCAGGCAATTATTCTTCTAAACCAGTCTTACCCTCAAGGTAGGACAACAGAGAAAAGGAGACAAGGATGTTCAGCTCCTGCCCCAGGCACAGCGTGTTATCATTTGTGAATGTTCCAAGATTCCAAATGGGATTGTTGTCCCCGTGATTGATATTTTTAGATTATACTGAAAAACAAAAGAGCTTCTCAATTTACACTAAAGAAAATTCACATTATAGGTGTGTGTTATTACAAAAGCATATAGTAGGCACTCAAATATTTGATGAATACATGATTGAGCAGATATCCTCCTGGGAATTGAATGACCCACCTTGTAGACATGTGATGTTCCAGTATAAAGACTAAACTACTTGGACATTTCTCTCTGTGGGATTTTCACGGCTTTGGTTATGTTGTTTTTGTTTTTGTCTTTTCCTATTTTTTTGATAGTGAAGATTTGAAATCTGAGGATTTCCAAGTGCAATTTGTCAATCTTGAGCCCTCTATTTCAACAGAGCACACTTAAAGTATGTTTTATTATTACTAATTAATTTATTCAGAGGCACTGTGTCAGCCTTTTTTGGTAAACCAATGAATAAGACACTCCCTGCCCTTTGCAAGTTCTTGGCTTACAGTACAGAATAATTTCTTAGAAAATATGGAAGTAACATCATTTGAAGCACAGCTCAAATAGTAGTCTATTAACTATCTAACCCCTTTATCTGAATAAATTTCCAGAGTTCCCAAATGTGGCATAATTTACTAGTTACTTCCTGTCTGCCCGTAAACATATCACGTTTCCCCCTTAAAAAAAATCATGCTTTATACATATATTATCTCATTTCTTCCTGTTACTGCCAAACATCTTAAAAATTAAAAGTCTTTGCCTGTTGCTTCCATCTCCTCTCCATCAACTTAAGCCCTAAGTCCATGGAATACAACTTGCATCCCCACAACTATGCTCAAGTGGCCCCCTGCAAGGTCACTGGTGATTGTGACTACTATATACAAAGGCTTTTTCTTTCTATATATTCTCCTCATGTTTGCTGCATAAAACACTTTTGGCCTCCTCTTCTTTCTTGAAACACGCTTCCCTTGTTTCCCATGACATTAGCATATTGCAGTTCTGTTACCTGAATGGCTGCTCTTTCTTGCCTCTTTTGATGGTTCTACTCTCCCTCGTTGCCTAAATATGTGGGCACCTGCAAGGTTGTCTTGCTTGCTCTGCTTCCACTCTTCCTTCTTTCGGTTCTAGCACCTTGGTGGTTTTCCTTCAGAGAACCAACTTCCGTCTCATCCTCAGCCATGTAGTCCCGACCTAGTTCCCTGATTCCAGGGCTCAGCGCCCAGCCCTGGCCTGTGCAATCAGCACATTCCATCCCATTCTCCCTGCCCCACTGCCTCCACGGTGATTGGTGGAGAAATGGTTGTGAGACCTAAATTGAGACAATCAGTGTCAACCCTGGAACATTTGCTAGACTATTGGGAAAGAAAGCTTTTTGTTTCTGGCTATATTGACTTCTTCAAATTTAAGTCCAGAGCTGCACGTGACAATTTTACCTCCACAGAGGAAATTAGGTAGGCATCCAACCAGGAGGAAGGGTGGCAGGAGGGTGTGCAGGTTAAAGAGGACATCTGTGCAGGGTGACAGGGCCAAAGCAAATGAGTATCTGCTCAGGGCCGCAGTGGCTTGGAGTGAGGTGTTTGAGCCCAGAGGATGAGCTTTGAGTATTTGTTACATTTGTTTCAAATATAGTTTATTTAATTGCACATTCCTATAATTTAAATGTTAATAGTTTTAACAATTGACAAGAAATTCCTGAAGATTTAACAATTGACTCCAGCACACTCAAACCTCTAGTTTGAATATCTGTCAATGTTTCTTGGCTGAATTAATTATTATTATTAATAAGATGGCTGCCAAATGGTAATTTTTATAATTTAACCTTCCTTTGACACTTATTAGTAGGCATTTTGCCCTAAAGAACAACTTTCTCTTCTTCTTATTTATTTGTGTGTTTATTTGTTTATATTAGTATGGACTAATTAATGGCTATTAATATATTTATTTACTGGATTATAATCCATTAATACCCTTATTTATTTTGATGCTCAAGTTGTCCACAATTTAGAGAGTGGGAGGCTCTTCAAGCTGTAACCTTTTGATCTATCCTTATGATTCTTTCAGGACTTTCTTTTAGGATTTTAGAATTTCTTTTAGGATTTTTAGTTACCTTTTGGTACAAGAAGGTTATTCTCTGTGTGTTTACATGCTGTTTCAGTCTTCCATGTAGGTAACCATTCTCTTATTGCCATTGCCTCCTGGAACATGATCATCCTTCTCCTTTTATTTGGGTCCCTGCAGCCCACTCCAAGCCACTGCAGCCCTGAAAAGATGTTCTGTTTGTCTAATTGCGCTCTGAATACCCTGTGTGGGGTTGTTGCTGTCCCTGTCCCCATGCACAGATTCCCTTCTCACCCTTAGCTTTGGCTCTGATTACCCACTCCTGCCTCACTTCTCCCTGTGTGGACTTGGTTAGTATGTATTTTATGCTTTTATATATTTTACACTCAACTTGTTACTATTTTGTTGAGGAATTTTGCATCTATGGTTGGGAGTTGGCAAACTCCTCAAAGGACTGTATGGTAAATACTGCTGACTTGCGAACCACATGTTTTCGGTCCCATCTGTAACTGCTCAACTCTGCCATAGCAAGCAAATGGATATGGCTGCATTCCCATAAAACTTTATTTACAGATGGCCATCCCACAGACTGTAGTTTGCTGACACTTGGTTTATGTTCATGAGGTCTGTAGTTTTGGTCTATAGTTTTCTTTTCTTGTAATGTCTTTGTCTATTTTGGTGTCAGGGTAATGCCGGCCTGATAAAGTGAGTTGGGAAGTGTTCCCTCCTCTTTTATCTCTTAAAAGAGAATGTGCAGAATTGGTATTTAAAAAAAAATGTTTGGTAGAATTTGCATAATTGATATTATTTCTTCCTTAAAAATTTGCCATCAAAACCATCTGGGCCTGAAGTTTTTCATCAGTCCATTTTTGACATTTCTTTCACAAACTGGGCTCTAGAGACGAGGAACTCATCACATAACAATCATGAAGGGTACTTGGTAAGACCTTAATATTGAAGCCTTCTTCGACCAAATACTAACTGACTATTGAAAGAGGATTTTGGTTTTTGTTTTGTGAGCTTTTCTCTGAAATTCCTAGATGGAACTTTGATCTCTTTATCATAAGAAATGAGCCCAATTATTTTTTAACCTTTTTTTTAAAAAAGGGTAAGAAAGGTGTTATAAATCTGTATATACACATATATACTGTGTATATATATGTGTGTGTGTGTGTGTGCGCGCTGATGAGAGTCAGGGGTGTGAGAGAGAGGTTGCAAACTTTAGAAAGCAAGCAATATAAAAGATATTCTGGTATACGTTTCATTACACAGGTATTAATGTATAAGACAGTCTTAAGTCTTAGGTTAACATCCTGGATTTACCATATATTAAAATCTTATAGTAGCATATCATCTCATAGTCACAAGTCCTGGATGTCAGTTGAGATTACTCTTGAAATACTACAATGAGAGGAAAGAAATTTCAGGCCCTTCATACAAATAGTTTGTCAATGTCATATACACAGAGAAATGATCCTTCCTGGACACATGGAATGATTACTGGCCCAAGTGGAGACCTTCACATGCAGTCAGCAACATATCCTTGACTTGCTAGAAATAAGTAATGTTTAAAATGCATGCACATGGCCTGTAATAATCCTGAGGACATTTATCTTCCCTGCTCTCTGTCAGTTCCCACTTAATTTTCTCTCTGTCAGGTGCCATAATGAAAGCAGCTGAGGAAATGGGGTTGCAGCTTTATGCTGACCCTGCAGATGTGTATGCTTGTACTGTCTTTGGTTCCAACAGATTAGGAGAAACAAAGTCCAAAATTAATGATCTTTTTGTTCTGGGGAAGGATACATTCCCTAGCAATGAATGAATCCCTGTTCTTTGACCTCACTTTCAAAGGCATGTTTGTGCTGCTCAGTTTGTGATCTGAATAATACATTTCTGTTCCACGGACTATGCCAAAAGATACGGCAAGCTTCCTTGGTTTTGAGCCATCATCAGGCCAGCCATTGCATTGTAAGACAGATGCTGTACTGGGTGTCTTACCTTTCTCTCTTTAGAGTCACTCTTCCTCATTCTCAACCCTATTCTGTGCCAAGCAGGCTGATCTTTTAGGATTACATCACTAGTCTCCCTTGCTTTCTGATTATGAATTGGGTTTGGCCAATAGAGGGGACCAACAGAAGATCATTGCTGGGCCGGACCCCCAATCTCCTACTTCTGGGTTCTTAATTGGCTGATTATGTCCCTAAAATGACAGTCACAGCTCCTAGAAGATGGGCTTCTCCATGCAGCTCTCTCTAAGTAATAACTACTGCCTCCCCTTCTCTCTGCAGGCTTAGGAGTGGTGACCAGAATTACTAGCCTTGAGGTTCTTGTGATTTCCCTATACCCTGCTCTTACCTCTGTAAATAGTCCTCTTATTAAACTCTCCTCATATTTTCTTTATTTGACTGTGCCATCTGTTTCCTGCTGGGACCTAGACTGACACAGAAAGGTCATTACAACAAGTCTGTCTTCAGTCTTTTATCTCTCTGATGCCACACCATAATACTTCTTAGCTTAGATTCCATGGTTTGAAATCAATATATCAGAAATCCCCACGGGCAATACAAAAGCTGGAAAGTCAAACTTGTATTTCTAGTAGGCACTTCTTTTTGTGTATCTGCAAAGTTAATTAAATATAAGCTGGTTAAAGCATGTTGCCCCAAGATTCTGTTCCTTAAGTTTTTGGAGTTCTCTTTGTCTCTGGCTGTGTATTAATCTAAAAGACCACAGTGCCATGTTTGACCCTCACATTCTAAATAAAATGAACTTCTCTCCTTAAAGACTGTCCCCAAAGAACAACTCTCTGAGGGAGAGTCCTCCAGAGTCCTTTGTGTGGGAAACCTAGGTCTCAGGAAGCTTCAGGAAGTGTTTTAACAACAGATATTTTAATAAGACAAAAAATAGACCTGAATACACATTTCTCAAAAGAAGACATACAAATGGCCAAAAGATGTATGAAAAAGTGCTCAATGTCAGTAATAATTAGGGAAATGCAAATCGGAGCTACATCGAGATATCACCTCACTCCAGTCAGAATGGCTACTATTAATATCAAAATATCAAAAGATAACAAGTGTTGGCAAGGATGTGGAGAAAAGGGAACTTTTATACACTGCTGGCGGGAATGTAAATTAGTACACCCATTATGGAAAATGTATGAAGATTCTTCAAAAAATTAAAAGTAGAACAACCATATGATCCAGCAATCCCACTACTGGGTATATATATCCAAAGGAAATGAAGCAGAATATTGAAGAGATAGCTGCACTCTCTTGTTTACTGCAGCACTATTCACAGTAGCCAAGATATGGAATCAACCTAAATGTCCATCAATGGATGAATGGCTAAAGAATATGTGGTATATATACACAATGGAATATTATTTGGTCCTATAAAGAGTGAAATCCTGTCATTTGCAAAAACATGGATGAACCTGGAGGACATTATGTTAAGTGAAATAAGCCAGGCACAGAAAGACAAATACCACATGATCTCACTCATATATGGAATCTAAAAAGTTGTTCTCACAGAAGTGGAGAGTAGAATAATGGTTACCAAACGGTGGGGAGTGTAGGGAGGAGGGGGAGATGTTGAGCAATTGGTCAATGGATGCAAAATTACAGAGAGGGAGAATAAGTTCTGGAGTATTATTGCATAATAGGATGATCAGAATTAACAATAATGTATATTTCAAAATAGCTAGAAGAGAAGTTTTCAAATGCTCTTATCAGGAACAAATGATAAATGTTTAAGGGAATGGATATGCTAATTACCCTGACTTGATCATCACACTATTTATACATGTATCAAAACATCACGTTATACCCCATAAATATGTACAATTATTATGTATCAATTATAAATTAAAAATAAATAAATAATATCCACCTAATAGAATTGTGATAATAAAATAAAATATGCAAATGAAGCACTTAGCACAGTGCCTGACACAAAGTAAGCCTTCAATAAATGTTAGTAATTTTTTTTATAATTACAAAAGTACTTAAAATTTTGAAAACTATGCTTGTACTGTGGAAAGTGTCACGTTATGAGTATTTGTGTAAAAAAATACTTGTATGTCAATGGATATACTTTCAGAAAATAATTTGGTAAATAACGGTGCTGGTTTCAGATACCCTACCCCTGGCCCAAATCTTTGCGATGAGTAGAAAACTCAGATCACAGATTGTTTTTTCACAGTTTCTGAGAGCTGAGATATCAGAGGTCTGGATTATATTTTCTCCCCTCCCTCCACTTTATTAAATACTTACAGGGAAAAATAAGTTGAAATTTTCTTTTGACTGTTAATTATTAGGGAGTTTCTATTAGGTTATACTTGGGCAGCATTTTAGAAAGTAAAATGTTTTGAATCACTCTATGTCTTAGCACAATCAGTTTATCTATGAGAGACCTGGTTTACCTGTGAGCTGACAGTGGTAGGGACATGTGTAGGCCAAAGAAGAAGATGAAGTACATGAATCAGGGTTCTTTAGAGAGACAGAACCAATAGGATTTACAGTTAGTTGGCTGTCCATATATCTGTGGGTTCCACATTGTGGATATGGAGGGCAAGCTCTAAGGGACTTGAGCATCTGCAAATTTTTGTACCTGACGGGGATCTTGGAACCAATCTCCCTCTAATACTGAGGGCTTTTGTGTATAGATAGAAAGAGATTTATTATGAGGGATTGGCTCACATGATTATGGAGGCTGAGAGGTCCCATGATGTGCCATCTGCAAGCTGGAGACCAGGAAAGCTGGTGGCATAATTCCAGTCCAAGCTAGAAGGCCTGAAAGCTGGGGGACCGATGGTATAAATCCTGGTCTGACTCTAAAGGTCTCATAACTACGAGCTCTGACCTGATGTCTGAGGGCGGGTGTCCCAGCTCAAGGAGAGAAAGTGAATTTGGTTTCTTCCACATTTTTGTCTATCCAGGCTCTCAAAGGACTTGGTGACACCTGCCAATATTGGTGTGGATATCTCTTTACTCAGTCTACTGATTTAAATGTTAACCTCTTTTATAAACACCCTCACAGACACACCCAGAAATAATGCTTTACCAGCTATCTGGTCATCTCTTAGCCCAGTCAATATATAAAGTTAATCATCACATGAAGTTTTGGATGAAAAAAAGTATCAGTGGTACTATATTCCTTTCAGCAGATACTTATATTTTTAAATCCCCAAATTAATAATGTGGCTAATCATACATTAGCTCTCTCCCTTCTCTTTCCAATCAGCAGATCCTCTGTCCACACTCTTTGAAATTAATGTTAACAATTTGGTGTGTATCATTCCATATTTTTTTCTGTTTATATGCAAATATACCCAAACATAAGGAGCTTTTTAAAAAAATATTATACTAGACACAAAATTTGGTAACTTTATTTTTTACTTTAAGAATAAATAATGAACATCTTTTCACATCACTATATGTTAATTAAATCAGTTATTTTTGATAGCTATACTATGTTCCATAGATTCCCTAGTATGATTTTATGATGGTCTATCCAGCTGGTGGGGTTGTAGGTTACCAGTTTTTACCGCTACAAACAGTGCTGTGGAAAGTATTCACGAACATTTACTTTTAGGTATTGGTCTTTTTCTCTCTGTGGATAGAAGTTTAGACATGGAATTGCTGGATCAAAGGTTATGTACTTTTGTAATTTTGATAAATATGCTAAATCACTTTCTAGAAGTATATCAACTCATACTCCCACCACCAGTATATGACAGCCCCTGCCAGTACTGGGTGGTATCAACTAATTTTTGTCCATCTGAAGAGTAAAAGAATGGGCTCTCAATATTGTCATTTCTTCTTTCTTCTTTGCATTTTCCAGACTACTACCGAAGTTAAGCATTTTTTGAGTGCTTATTAGCCATTCAAGTTTCCTCTTCTGCATAATCTCTTATCCATTGCCCATCTTTCTATCGGGCAATTTGAGAGGCTCTTTGTATATAGATATTTACTAAAGGTTAGTTATAAGGGTGGCAAATAGTTTTTTCCAATGAGAAAAAACTCAACATTTATGATAAAGACATTTTATATTTTCACAAGGTCACATTTGCCAATCTTTTTTTTAGAATTCTGGGTTTTTTTCCTTTCTGAAGTAAGTTTTCACATATCTTCTGTGTTTTATTTTAATATGTCATAGATTTAAAAAATTATATCTTTAATCCATCTAAATTAATTTATGTAAATGATGTGAATTTATTTTTTCCAGATATATGGCAGTGTGTCAATACCATTAAATAATGCATCCATTAAAAATTGAAATGCCGATTTTGTAATATATTAAGATTTCTTTGGAATTTCTTCTTAATTCCACTTACCTATTTGTCTATTTTCATCTCAATGATACATTGTTTCAATGATAGTTTCAGTATCTAGTAGGGCAAGCTTCTCTAAATGTTCCTTTCCCCTCTCTTATAAACACATTATTGGCAATTTAATTTATTTATTCATACACATTTTAATCAATTTCATATGATTATTTTGATCAATTCCAAATAAAGCCCCATTGGGATTCTAGCTGGAATTTCCTTAAATTTGTATTTTGAAATAAAATTGTCATTTTAATAATATAAATCTACCCGTTTAGTGAAATAGTGTCCTTCTCTCTGTTAATCACTCAGATCTTGTTTTAAAACCATCATATAGTCCCTCTGACGTTATTGCAGTATATTGTTATGACTTGGAAATGTATATAGAAAATTCATTTTTTTTTGTTAAATTAAGAAAATGTTAGATAGAAGGACTAATATTGTTCTTCCAGGATATTGTGGCTTGGAGATTTTTAGATGATGACGTGCTTGTGCTGCTATACACTTAACTAAGTTGTAAGCCTTTTCAAAGTAATAGACCAGAAAAAGAGTTTATTTATCTGGAAAAATGCTTGCATCTCTGATTCTTAATGGAATGCTAGTTTTGCCTAAGGATCGCAGAATGCCAACTTTTGATGTATGTTTGTTGGAAGAAGAATGAATTTCTTCCACATTAATTCCCTTTCAGTAGGACTTTTTTCTGTCTTGTTGAAATACTTTTTTGGGTACACTTATTAAAAATCAGCATACTGTATTTATTTACCAGTTAATATTACTTTGGATACAAAGAATTTTCTCTGCAACTTTTTATAGTAATTTTTTTGAAGTTTGGATTTAAAAATCAAAAGTGATAAAAATTACTTCATGTAACCTTTATACTTATGATTGTATTCATTTCTTCATCAGATTCATATGAGGCAACAGTGGCTATGATAGACAAAGGTGACAGGAGTTCTTACAACCAGGAAAGGAAATTCTCCTGTGAGAGTCATTATTGAGCATAGAATTGTTCTTTCCTTTTCTTTTCAACAGTTGCAAGATGCGGAGAGACTTTTGAGCACTTAGGTTTGTGGAGAGGCATCCATGACATTTCTCTTCATCTCAAGTTATGAATCTTAAATTGTGCATATCTCAAGCTGTTACAAAAGATTTCTGAGTGAGCCTTTTGTACCACCAGAGACATATGGACTCACGTTGCCTTTTGCAGTCACATTTTTTCAGGGTGTGTGTGGAACAAACTGCATATGTAGAGTTTTATGGTTTAATTTAAACATCATGAGGGAAGTGTCCAGACTTTCCTAGTTATAGGACCTCGTTTATTATAATAGCAACAGTAACCATCACTTTCATTGAAAACTCATTTTCTGCTCTTCATGGCCATGAGTTTGTCAGCATCTTTATTAATGCCATTTTAATGCCTTTTTCTTAAAGTCTTAAATAATTGAGGACTGAAGTTGGTGGAGAATCTCTGTGTTTAATTAAAATAGTTGTTTTATGAGACTGAGAACTTAAAGTTAGACTGTTGTCTGAAGTCCTTAAGGATTCTTTTTAGATTTGTGCAAAGCAAAAACCAGCTCAAGACATTCGCTTCTATTTTCTTGGGAAAGAGTATTTACTGTCTTCTTAAAACTAATGATATCCTTGAATTGAAACACCAAGCCTCTTTTTTGTGGACAAGTACCTTTATGAAAAGCATTTCTTATATTTTTATTATTTATCAAATAATATTTAAGAAAGCATTTGAATTTGATTATAGCCAGGAAACTCAGAGATTTCATAGGCTCAAGTCATCAACAATCTGAACAAGACCCAAATTAAGTAAGAAGTGTTAAAAACATTTACTGAAATAAACTAGAAACCTGGTACCAGTTAACTCAGGTGTCCATTGTGACTTATATAATTGATGAAATATTAGTGATCTTGATCAAGCAGATAGAGAAGTTGAAGTGTTTTAATTTAGTAGAAATTAAAACACTTTTCACCAAGGTCTATCCACCTCTGTTATGAATTTATGCAAACTTCATGGAATAAATCCAAGCCACTTCACCAAGAGACAGGAGAGTTTCCCTTTTCTGAAATTGTCAGGCATAGTGAGTTGCTATTCTGAAGGCACATAATATATGACATAAGGTTATTTCCCAAGATGATTGGCTTGTTTTATTATCTGAAGTTAAACCCTTTCATATATCTCCTGAGATGCTGACTGGCTCAGAAGCACGTGAAGTAATTGCGTATAACAAATCCCTTATTTTGAACACAAGGAGAGAACATACAATTTTTATTAGCAGAAAAATCCTATTCTCTTTATCTGACTAAACAAAGGTTCAAAAGAGATTTACTTATTTGTGGTTTGAAGGTGTGCTCAATGTTTAGCCATCTCAGGGCACCCTCAGGTCTCTGGCTGGTCCTGAGCACCGGATCATCCACTGGTTCCCAGTCTCTGACCCAGGGGTTTATCCTGCTCAGCTGCAGTGAATCAGCCCTACCCAGTCTTTCAGCATCCCAGTGTAACCTTGGGCAAACACAAAAACTAACCTTCAAAGAAGACCTGGTCTCTGTATCTAAAAAGGAAAAATGGGTCGAGTGAAAATTATCCCAGGCATGTAAGTCAATATTTCTGTCATATCCATTTTTCCCCTGTACCTCAAACCATCATCCACCAAGCAGGGGAAGATTTTATTAAGATGCGGCCACTGATTGAACCGAAAGGGAACACCTGACTCATAGGTGTTCCTAGAGCAAAGAGCTGTGCCCACACATAGCTGATCTTATCTGCTCAGATTCATTGTGTAAAAATTTGAAATAGGGGACACAGACACAGAGAAGCAGACAGGGTTGAGGAGATCACAGGAGAACATTGGAGCTGGTGGCCTTATTATACCACACACTTGGCTGGAGTATGAGTGAGTAAAGGAGGCAGATGTAGGGACACATTAGAGGAATCAGAAGTGAGGGACTGATAGTCCCGTGAGGGGGCATGAGGGCTTTCAGGAGCGCACCCCCAGGTTGCCATGACACCTGGTAGTGTCTGCTGGTCCTCCGATCTGCCAGACCCCCTCATCCTTTCCACTTGACTTAGTTTGGGCAATTTCTGTTCCTTGCAGCCAATAAAGCCTTGATTGAAACAAAGATAAAGACATTACAAAATCCAAAAGAATTGGAGGGAAGGGTGGATAAAAGCATTGTGCTTTGATAGTGGTCCCCAACCTTTTTGGCACCAGCAACTGGTTTCATGGAAGACAATTTTTCCATTGACTGAACGGAGCGGGGTGGGGGGTGGGGACAGAGCTCAGGCTATGATGCCAGAGATGGGGAGTGGCTGTAAATGTGCTCACTTGTCCGCTGCGCAACTCCTGCTGTGCACCCCCCTCCCCCCATTCCTAAGTTTCATGGAAGACAATTTTTCCACGGTCTGGGGAGGGGTGGGGGTGGGGTGGGGCGGCGGAGCTCTGTGCTCAGTCCAGTACCGGTCCGCGGCCCGGGGTGTTGGGGACCGCAGCTTTAGAAAGAACCCTGGTTCCATATCTGGGTTCAAGCTCTGGCCCTCTTGCCAGCAGAGTGGCCTCCTGAGAGAACTTTAAACTCCTGGGTCACAGTTTGTTTATTTGCGAAATGGGAGAAAGGTGAGGGAATTGATTTGCATCATGTGTAAATTTTCTTCGAGTTTTAACATTCTTGAAATCTACTGATTTTGTTGAATTTCAACTGTTTGTTTTGGTTGGATATAATCATTTGGATTTTGCAAGTTTTAGAGAAAAGAGAGAGGAAGGTGAAGGTGAGGGAGTGGTGGAGGCCCGAGAGTGGTGGCTTCTAGATTGAAGATCTGAGGACCTCGGTCAGTTTTGAATATGGCATCAGAAAGACATGGTTGTCTGACAGAGCTAAGCAGTGTTCCTTTCCGCCCAGTACTAGTTCCATGTCGAGGGAGAGACAGGCTGGAATAGGAAATGGAAGCTCCTACGTGCTTTAATTACCCAGTGCTGGGAGCCACTTCTCTGTGATTTGGAAATTTCCATTCTGACTTCAACGGCTAATAGTAAACTCTTTTCCTGCTGGTAAAGAAGCTGGAAGGGGAATGTAGACCTTACTTGATCATCTCTGGCTGAATGGACTTTTGGAGATAGAGTGGCATTTAAGAATACTTACAGGAAAGCTCAAAGGCTCTCTTGTACCTCCTCCTCCCACCCACTTTCCAACCATCTTTAGATTTTTAAAAATTTATTTTTTAAATTGATAAATAAAAGTTGTATATACTTATGGTACAAAACATGATGTTTTAAAATATGTTTACATTGTAGATGAAGCAAATATGGTGTAAATATATATATATATACACATACGTACACACACAGTAGAGTATATATTACAAAAGAAGGAAATGTCAGCTTTTATATCTGAAATTTCATCAGTGATGATCACACTGGCCTCTAGATGCTAGAGTCTCAAGATTTGTAATTTAAAGTTCAAATACAATCCTTTTGAAATTGTACCAAGTTTTTTTCTCCCCCTTCCTCCTTCTCTCCTTTTCCTATTTCCTTCCTGCCTTTCTTTTTACCTTCCTTCAACCAAATTTTACCAAGATAATTATTAGGATTCCAGATGTTAGGGGCTAGAGAAACAGGGAAAAGTAGGCATGGGATGGGAGAAGTAAGGAAGGCTGAAAAAAATGCTCCTGTCTATGTAATTGTGCCAAGGGCCTTTGTGGGAGGAAGAAAAATGACTTGCAAAGATGGTTACGCCCTAATCCTTGGGACCTGTACATATGTTACCTTATATTGCAGAAGGGACTTTGAAGATGTGAGTAAGGATACAGACCTTGAGATGGGAGAGATTATCCTGGATTATTCAGATGGGCCCAATCTGATTACAAGAATCCTTAAAAGCAGATAACCTCTCTATGCTATAGTCAAAATAAGAGGGAGATGTGATTATGGAAGAATGGTCAGAGAGATGCGATGCTGAGGACATTGAAAATGGAAGAAGAGGACCATGAGCTAAGGAATGCAGGCAGTTTCTAGAAGCTGAAAAAGGCAAGAAAATGGATTTTTCCCTAGAGCCTCCAGGCAGTGGTGCAGCCCTGCAACACCTGATTTTTAGCCAGTGAGACCTGTGCTGGACTTCTAACCCGCAGGGCTGTAAGATAATAAATTTGTGTTCTTTTAAGCCACTAGGTTTGTGTTAATTTCTTACAACACCAATAATAAACTAACATAGTCTGCAATGATTATGAAAACTACTATCTACTCTCTAGAATCACAGTCTTCATTCCTGTTGGTCAAAGCAAAGTTGGCAATCATTTATAATTTGCAGTCCGGAACTCTTTACAGTGAACCAGAACTTAGAAGGTCAGAGTGGAAAGAGGACCAGACCAGAAGTTGAGATATGTGGGTTCAAATTCAAGTGGTAATTTTATAATCTGGCACTGAAAACCCTTTGGCTCCAGTTTTCCTCAACTCCACAATAAGAAGTTTGGACTAAGACAACCTCTAATTCCTTTCAGTGCTGGCCATTGATTGCTCTGAGTGCCTGTCTCACTTTGAGAGTTATTGTTAACGGGAGACTCTAACAGCACAATCTGTCAAGAAGTGGCATTTTAAGGAAAGTTCCATGAGTAATAGCTTTATGTGTCATACTTAATTTTCAAGCTTAGTTTTGCTTGTTTAGTGAAGGATGGATGTTTAAATGTATTTGTCGAAAAGAAATGTGTTATCCTAATTTTTATAATTCCTCAATAGGTAATGAGATTTGAAGAATCTTAAGGATGTGAACTGATTTATATTAAATCTGGGACCAAAAACTTCCAGTTTAATTTTCAGCAGAATATTAATGACTTATTTTACAGTTATTGAAAGGAAGAATTAATTGATCACTTGACCTCTTTTCAATATGGAACACAGATTCTTTGATAATGTATCTTTTTCTTATTTTTACTCCATCAAGAGTTTTGCCTTTCTAGTTTGCATAGTAGTTCTTCCTTTTACTTAGAACAATTCTCTACTATGTTTTTGACATATTTATTTTATTCTGCCTCAATATATTTATTTATTTTTTTACTCATTTGATTATTTTCGTTAACTTTTTTGCTCATGGATTTTTAAAAAACCTTTTAACAAAACCTAAACCTTCCTTAAGTTCTCTTTAGTTATTTTGCCAATAATAATATGTATTAAATGGTTTATTTATTGTATGTTAGATAGCTTTGGCTATGGAGGTGGAGAAAATATCTATTTTAGTTTTGGAGTTATTTTGCATGTCAACTATATAACATTTGCTTTGGAAATTCTTATTTTCCTTTATTGTCAGTCAAATGAATATCAGGAGACTGAACACATTAGAGAAGAACCTCACTTTAATTCCTTTTTATCCCAAAATCAGAAATTTGTCTAAAATGTACAAAACATATCTTGGAGTTATAGTGTGATTCATGTAAACTGTTATGATTACATTTAGGAAAATGTAATCATAGAGTATCAGAGTTAGAAGGGACCTTAAACTGTTGTTACTATTATCATTAAGTTTATTATTTTTTTTGTTTTCTTTTACTGTGGTAAGAACACTTAACATGAGACTTAGCTAATTTTTAAGTGTAAAATACAGTGTTATTAATTGTAGGGATAATGTTGTATAGCATACCTTTAAAACATATTTATCTTGCATAATTGAGACTTTATACCCCTTGATTAACAACTCCTCATTTCTGCCTTCTTTAGCCCCTGGCAACCACCATTCCATGAGTGTGACTATTTTAGATACCTCATAAAAGTGGAATCATGCAGTATTTGTCCTTCTGTGACTGGTTTATTTCACTTAATATGAAGTCCTCAGGGTTCATCCATGTTGTCACATATTGCAGGATTTCCTTCTTTTTTAAGGCTAAATAATATTCCATTATAGTATATGCTACATTTTCTTTATTTGTTCATCTTTATTCATTAATACCTTAATGTCCCTTGATAGATACTTAGATTATTTCTACATCTTGTCCATTTTGAATAATCATGAAAATTGGAGTACTAATATGTCTACTTGAGATCCTAATTTCAGTTCTTTTTGATAAATTCCCAGAAATGGGGTTGCTGGATCATATGGTCATTCTATTTTTAACTTTTTGGGAAATCTCATACTATTTTCATAGTGGCTGTACTACTTTGCATTCCCAGCAACAGTATATAAGGGTTCCAATTTCTCTACATTCTCACCAACACTTGTTGTCTTTTTTTTTGGATAATAGCCATTCTTAATAGCTGTGAGATGATATTATGGTTTTGCTTTGAATTTTTCTGGCTAGTGACATTGAGCATATTTTTTATATTTAATATATCTGTTGGCCATTTATATGTCTTCTTTGGAGACATGTCTATTAAAGGCTTTATCCCATTTTAAAATCACATTATTAGTTTTTCTGCTATTGAGTTCCATATATATTTTGGAAATTGATGCATTTGATATATGGCTTGTGAATATTTTCTTGCATTCCATAGGCTGTCTTTTCACTCTGTTGATTGTTCCTTATGCTGTGCAGAAGCTTTGCAGTTTGATGTAGTCCCACTTGTCTATTTTTGTTTTTGTTGACTGTGCTTTTGGTGTTATACACATAAAATCATTGTCAAGACCAATATTTGCCGTATATTCATTAGAAATATTGGCATGTAATTTCTTTTCTTATAGAATCTTCATCTGGTATCAAGGTAATGCTGGCCTTATAAAATGAGTTTGAAAGTGTTTCCTTCTCTTCAATTTTTTGGAAGAGTTTGAGAAGGATTGATATTAATTCTTTCTTAAACATTTGGTAGAATTTATCCATGAAGCCATTTGGTCCTGGGCTTTTTTTTTTTTTAGGAGCTTTTTGATTACAGATTCAATCCCCTTACTAGTTATAGGTCTGTTCAGACTTTCTATTTCTTCATGGTTTAATCTTGGTAGGTTGTGTGTTTCTAAATATTTATCCAATTCTTCTACATTATCCATTTTGTTGGTGTATAATTATTTATAATAGTCTCCTGTGATTTTTTTTATCTCTGTGGCATCAGTTGTAATATCTTTTCTTTAATTTTTGATTTTATTTATTTGACTCTTCTCTCATTTCTTAGTCTAGCTAAAGGTTTGTTGATTTTGTTTTTTTAAAAAAACAACTCTTAGTTGCTTTGATCTTTTTCTACTGTTTTTCTATTTTCTATTTTATCTATTTCTGCTCATATCTTTAATAAGTCCTTCCTTCTGCTAACTTTGTACTTAGCTTATTCTTTTTCTAGTTCCTTGAGTTATAGTTAGGTTGTTTATTTGAGATCTTTCTTCTTTTTTAGTATAGGCGTTTATCACTATAAAGATACCTATTAGTACTACTTTTGCTGAATCCCATAAGTTTTGGTATATATATATTTTTAAATTTCAGAATACTACGGGGGTACAAATGTTTTGGTTACATGGATTGCTTTTGTACTGCTTCAGTCCACGTTATAAGTGTGCCCATCACCCAAATAGTGTACATTGTACCTGTTAGGTGTGATTTCACGCATCCACTCCTCATCTCTCCCATCTGCTTGATTTCCGCTGAATTTTACTTCTGTCTGTGCACATGAGTGCTGATCAGTTAGTTCCAACTTAATAGTGAGTACACGTGGTGTTTGTTTTTCCATTATTGTGATATTTCACTTAGTAGAATGGCCTCCAGTTCCATTGAGATTGTTGCAAAAGGTATTCATTTTTTTTTATGAATAAGTAGTGCTCAATGGTATACATATACCACATTTCATTAATCCATTCATGAAATGATGGGAGCTTGGGTTGATTCCACGTCTTTGCGGTTGTGAACTCTGCTGTAATAAACGTTCAAGTGCAAGTGTCTTTTTGATAAAATGACTTTTTTTCCTTTGGGTAAATACCCAGTAGTGGGATTGCTGGATCAAATGGTAGTTCTACTTTTAGTTCTGTGAGAAATCTCCGTACTGTTTTCCACAGGGGTTGTACTAATTTGCAATCCCACCAACAGTGTATAAGTGTTCCTTTCTCTCCACATCCACACCAGCATCTATTGTTTGGGGACTATTTGATAAAAGCCACTCTACTGGGGTTAGGTGATGTCTCATTGTGGTTTTGATTTGTATTTCCCTAATGATTGGTGATGTTGAGCATTTTTTCATATGTTTGTAGGACATTAGTCTATCTGCTTTTGAAAAGCTTCTGTTCATGTCTTTTGCCCACTTTTTAATGGGGTTGTTTTGATTTTTTGTTGCTGATTTGCTTGAGTTCTTTGTAGATTCTGGTTATTAGCCTTTTATTGGTTATATAACATGTGAATATTTTTTCCCATTCTGTTGGTTGTCTATTTGCTCTGTTAATTGTTTTCCTTGGCTGTGCAGAAGCTTTTTAATCTAATCAAGTCCCACTTATTAATTTTTGTTGTTGTCGTGATTGCCTTTGGGGTCCCCATAAATTCTTTGCCTGGGCCGATATCCAGAAGAGTTTTTCCAACATTTTCTTCTACAACTCTTATAGTTTCATGCCTTAGGTTTAAGTCTGTTATCCATCTTGAATTAATTTTTGTGAGTGGTGAGAGGTATAGATCCTGTTTTAGTCTTCTACATGTGGGTATCCAATTTTCCCAGCACCATTTATTGAATAGGGATTCTTTTCCCCATTATATATTACTGTGTGCTTTGTCAAAGATCAGATAGCAATATGTGGTTGGTTTTATATCTGGGTTCTCTGGTCTGTTCCATTGGTCTATGTCTCTATTTTTGTGCCAGTAACATGCTGTTTTGGTTACTGTAGCCTTCCTTTCTTTTCTGGTTCCAAATGAAGTGTGGAATTATTTTTTCTAGATCTGCAAAAAATGATGTTGGTAGTTTGATGGGGATTGCATTAAATCAGTAAATCACTTTGGGTAGTATGGACATTTTAACAATGTTGATTCTGCTGATACACGAGCATGATATGTTTTTCCATTTATTTACGTCATTTGCAATTTCTTTCCTCACTGATTTGTAGTTCTTTGTAGAGATATTTCATCTCCTTGGTTAAATATATTCCTAAGCATTTTATTTCTTTGTAACTATTGTGAAAGGTATTGAGTCTTTGATTTGATTCTCAGCTTGACTGTTGGTGTATAGGAATGCTACTGATTTGTGTACATTGATTTTATAACCAGAGACTTTGCTGAATTTATTTATCAATTCCAGGAGTCTCTTGGCAGAATCTTTGGGGTTTTCTAGGTATAACATCATATCATCAGCAAAGAGTGATAGTTTGACCTCTTCTTTCCCCATTTGCATACTCTTAATTTCCTTCTCTTGCCTGATTGCCGTGGCTAGGACTTCCAGCACTATGTTGAATAGAAGTGGTGACAGTGGGCATCCTTGTCTGGTTCCAGCTCTAAGCAGGAATGCTTTCAACTTTTGCCCATTCAGTATGATGTTGGCTGTGAGTTTGTCATATATGGTGTTTACAGTTTTGAGACATGTTCCATCTATGCCTATTTTGTTAAGACTTTTTGTCATAAAAGTGTGCTGAATTTTGTCAAATGCTTTTTCTGCATCTATCGAGATGATCATATCATCTTTCTCTTTGCTTCTATTTATGTGGTGAATCACATGTATGGATTTATGTATGTTGAGCCATCCTTGCATCTCTGGGATGAAGCTCACTTGATCTTGGTGGATTATTTCTTAGATGTGCTGCTGAATTTGGTTTCCTAGAATTTTATTAAGAATTTTTGCATCTATATTCATGAGGTGTATTGGTGTATAGTTTTCTTTTTTTGTTGTATCCTTTTCTGGCTTTGGTATCAAGGTGATACTGGCTTTGTAGAATGAGTTGGGGAGGATTCCTTCCTTCTTTATGTTATGAAATAATTTCTTCAGTATGGGTACCAATTTTTCTTTGTAGGTCTGATAAAATTCGGCTGTGAAACCATCTGGTCTGGGACTTTTTTTGTTGGAAGGTTTTTTTTTTTATTGCTCCTTCAATTTTGTTGCTTGTTATTGGTCTGTTCAGGAGTTCTAATTCTTCCTGATTGAGCCTTGGGAGGCTGTGTGTTTCTAGAAATTTGTCCATTTCCTCAATGTTTTCGAGTTTGTGTGCATAGAGATTTTTATAGTGTTCACAGATGGTATTTTATATTTTTGTGGTATCAGTTGTAATATCTCCTTTTTCATTTCTGATTGAGCTTATTTGCATTCTTTCTTTCCTATTTATGGTTAATCTAGTGAGAAGTCTATAAGTTTTGTTTATCTTTTCAAAGAACCAACTTTTTGTTTCATTAACCTTCTGTATTATTTTTTTGTTTTCGATTTCATTTAGTTCTGCTCTGACCTTA
Organism: Daubentonia madagascariensis; assembly: GCA_023783475.1. Classification (NCBI taxonomy): domain Eukaryota; kingdom Metazoa; phylum Chordata; class Mammalia; order Primates; family Daubentoniidae; genus Daubentonia; species Daubentonia madagascariensis. Next base: position 24,099,390 of record JAKFHU010002080.1, on the reverse strand, counting down.
GTTTTTTCTTTTCTTCTTCTGGGTTTGGATTTGGTTTGCTGTTCCTTTTCTAGTTCCTTGAGGTGATTCAGGAGATTGTTGATTTGTGATCTTTCTTCCTTTTTGATGTAGGCATTTAAGGCTATGAATTTTTTCTTAGGACTACTTTTGCCAAATCCCACAGATTTTGATAACTTGTGTCTCCTTTGTCATTTAGTTTGAGGAATCCTTTGACTTCCATCTTGATTTCCTACTTGACCCAATAATTGTTCAACAGTAGGTTGTTTAGTTTCCATGACTTTGTGTAGAATTGAGTGTTTCTGTTGGAGTTGATATCTAATTTTATTCCACTGTTGTCTGAGAAGGTACATGGTATAATTTCTATTTTTTTGAATTTGTTGAGACATGTTTTGCGGCCTAAGATGTGATCAATCTTAGAGAATGTTCTGTGTGCTGATGAGCAGAATATATATTTAATAGTTTTTGGGTAGAATGTTCTGTAAATATCTGTTAGGCCCGTTTGCTCTAGAGTTCCATTTAAGTCCATTGTTTCTTGTTTATTTTCTGCTTGGAGGGTCTGTCCAGTTCTGTCAGTGGGGTGTTGAAATCCCTGGCTATTACAATGCTGCTATTTATCACTTTGCTTAGATCTAGTAGAATTTGCTTTATGAATCTGGGCACAACTGCATTAGGTGCATAAATATTTAGGATTATTATGCCTTCTTGTCGAATTGCTCCCTTTACCGTTATAAAATGACCATCTTTGTCTTTTTTACTATTGTTTATTTGAAATCTATGTTATCTGATATGAGAATGGCTATGTCATTCTTTTGATTTCCATTTGCATGGAATATTTTTTCCATCCTTTCACCTTGAGTCTAAATGAGTCCTTGTGGGTTAGATATATTTCCTGGAGACAGAAAATACTTTAATTGTATTTTTTTATCCATTCTGCCAGCCTATGTCTCTTGAGTAGGGAATTCAAGCTGTTTACTTTTATTGAAAGAATTAATAAGTGGGATGCATTTCTGTTCATCCTGTTGGGTAGAACCTTATTGCTTTGTTTTACCTCTTGAGCCATTATTTTATATGGGCTCTGAGCTTTAGCTTTTGTGTGATTTTACACTGGTGGGTGTCTATTGTGCTGATTGATGTATAATGCAGATCTGAGTACTTCCTGCAGGGCAGGTCTGGTCTTGACAAATTCCCTCAATGTTTGCTTGTCTGAAACATCTTTATTTCTCCCTCATATAAGATACTTAGTTTTGCTGGATACAAAATTCTAGGCTGACCTTTATTCTGTTTAAGAAGACTGAAAATGGGGCCCCAATCCCTTCTGGCATGTAAGGTCTCAATTGAGATGACTATGTGTCATGGTGATTGCCTCTTTGTGATGAAACTTCCAGGTGTTCATTGAGCTTTTTGTACCTGGATATCTAAATTTCTAGGAAGATCAGGGAAGTTTTCCTCAATTATTTCCTCAAATAGGTTTTCCAACCCTTGTGTATTTTCTTCTTCACCCTCAGGGATGGCTATGATTCTTACCTTTGGCCTCTTTACATAATCCCATTTTTCTTGTAGCCTTTGTTAATTCCTCTTATTTCTCTGTTCTTATCTTTGACTGACTTGTTTACTTTGAAGGTGTTGTCTTCAAGCTCTGAATTCTTTCTTCTGCCTGGTCTAGTCTATTCTTTAAACTTTTCACTGTTTTTTTATATTTCCTTGAATGAATTTTTCATTTCCAGAAGTTCTATTTGATTTTTTAAAAATAATTTGATGTCTTTGGTGAATTTTTCCTTCATTTCCTGTATTGTTTTTGTGGTTTATTTATGTTAGTTTTCCACTTTCTCTTGTATTTCATTGACCTTCTTATAACCCATATTTGGAATTCTTTATTTGTCATTTCAGTATTTTCATTTTGGTTGGTATCCATTGGTAAAGAGTTGTTATTTCCTTTTGGGGGTGTCCCTTTTCTCTGATTTTTCATACTTTTGGAGTTCTTTCCTGATTCCTTCTCATCTGCCTCTCGATCGAGTCCTGGGTGTACTAGACCTGGCTTTCAGGCCAGTCCTCAGGTCTCTGAAGATCAATGCCTGACTGTGCTAGGTAGAAGAGTGCTTGTCTGGAGTTGCCTATGGGGTGTTTAGGTAGGTTTGATGATTCTCTTGGGTTGCCTCTGTCCTGCTGTCTTCACCTCTTCCCAGTAGTGTGAATTGTGCTGGGTCCCCCACCTTAATCTGTGAGATGGCAGGTAGTACTTGTGAGTATGAATCAGCCACACCCTCTTTGCTTGAGTTGGAAGATGCTATGATGAGGTATAGAGTTGTTCTCACTGTCATTGATTGATGTTTGTGTGAAAGAGCCAGCTGCCAAGGTGTTCTTTTGTGCTTGTGGTAGGCTCTGTTCCCCCAGGTAGAGTACTTGACTGCCCCAAGCTTTAGGAGGGTCTTTGATGTCTACCTCCACTGAGGTGGGAGAGGAACAAGGCAGTTTGTGGCTAGGCTTTGCAAAGCCTCAGTGTGACTCAGAAGTTGCTTTTATGACCACTAGGGGGAGCCACTGGTAGAAAGGTCAGGATAAGCTCTCCAAACTGGGAAGGCTGTTCACAAGGGGGGGGCCTAAATGCTTGAGTGTTAAGGCCCCAGGCTGGGATCTTTCCACCCTTATCCAGTAGTGTAGTTTTTCTGTGGGGAAGGGTGGGTGCTCCCTCAAATTGCCGCTCCTTGGACCCCCACAGCACACTCCCATCAGATCAGTCCATGTGTGCTCTCTTGCCACACAAGTTCAGCTCATTTCTTCCTGGTCTGTGTGTTTGACCCACTAGCTGCATCTCTGCAAAATGCCAGTGGGCAGGGAGCTCCCAGATTGTGTACCCCTGTTCCAGTACAAGTCCTCAAAGGAAGAAGTGTGGGCTCCTCTATCTGTGGGGACCTCAGCCAGGAGCACGTGCCCACCAGAGAAGCAACTCCTCACAAATTTCTTTGTGCAAACCAGGATTGGCTTGCTTATCTGAGCTACTGGTGTGCTACCCTGCTGGAGAGAAGTTGCTGTTCATGAACTTATTATGTCAAATTACTTTCACAGTTGTAATGGGTGGGGGAGGGGCTGTGGCTCCTGGTCAGCCTGAGCTCAAACTGCTTTGTTGGTTGCAGTAGTTAGGGGAGGTGCAGAGGAGGAAGTGTCTGCATGGAGGAAAGCCAGCACTCCAGCCTCTCATGGCATTCTCCGGGGAGAAGTCCCTCATGGACTGCCCAAACTCCTGGGGCTCGCTAGTTCCTTACTTGCTGCCACGCCTGGGCTCACGGAGGGTGGAAAAGCCTTCTGTAAGCTTAGTAGCCCACTGTTCACTGAAGGTACATAGGAGGGGGAGGGAATCCCCCCTTATCCTTTCACTGGGCTCCAAACCTCTCTGGGTCGATCCTCGAGATATCTTCTCCTCTTTATCTTCTTTCTTCCCAGCTTTGCAGTTTTTCTCTGTGGGGTTCCCAGCCATCTTTGTCATCACTCTCTGTAATCTATACCTGAGCTGTGGCTCTTCTCCCCTCTCCTCAATCTGCTGCCTTCCTGCCAGTATAGTCCAACAAATGATGTCTCTAGTTGGCCATCTTTCCTTTGCTCCAGTATGTTGTGTTTTTGTTTTCATTTGTCTTGAGATACTGTCCCTTTTGGTTTTTTATTCGACACAGTGGTTGTTTAGGAATGTGCTGTTTAATTTCCGTACATTTGTGAATTTTCCAGTGTTCCTTCTGTTATTGATTTTTAGTTTTATTCCATGTGGTTGGAAAAGATGCTTGGTATGATTTCAGTCTTAAACTTTTTAAGACTTGTTTTGGGACCTAACATGTGATCTGTCCTGGAGAATTTCCTTGTGTGCTTGAGAAGAATGTGTATTCTGCCTTTGGGTGGAATGTTCTGTATATATCTGTTAGGTGGTTTGGAAAATAGCATTGTTAAGTTCACTATTTCCTTATTGATTTTCTGCCCGGATGTTCTGTTATTTATTGAAAGTAGGGTTATTAAGGTCTCCTACTATTACTGTATTCTTGTCTATTTTTCCCTTCAGATCTGTCAGTGTTTGCTTTATACATTTTGGTGCTCTGTTCTGTACGTATATATTTATAATTGTTATAGCTTCTTGGTGAATTGACCTTTTATTATTACATAAGGCATTTTTTTCTCATGATAATTTTTTTACTTAAAGCCTATTTTGCATAAGTATAGCCAGCTCTGCTCTTTTTGCTACCTTTTGCACAGAATATTTTTTCCATTCCTTCACTTTCAGCTTATGTTTGTTCTTAAGTCTAAAGTGAGTTTCTTGTATATAGTATATAATTGAATTTTGTTTTGTGGGTTTTTAAAAAATCCACTCAGCCAGTCTATGTCTTTTGATTGGAGATTTTAATCCATTTACATTTAAACTAGTTATTGATAGGGAACAATTTACGGTGACATTTGTTGAATGTTTTTTGTTTGTCTTATAGTTCTTTGTTCCTCTTTTTTCTCTCTTGCTATCTTCCTTTGTGTTTTGTTGGGTTTTTTTTGTGTGTAGATACACTTTGATTCCTTTTTCTTTCTCTTCTGTATAAATTTTATAGTTTTTTTATGGTTACCATGGGGCTTACATAAAATATTTTTTAGTTATAACAGTCTACTGATAAAAACTTAACTTCAGTCACATACAAAAACTCTACACTTTTAATACTCCCCTTCCACTTTACATTGTTGATGTCACAATTTGCATCTATTTACATTGTTCATCTGTTAATTTTTTTTTAGTTGTAGTTACTTTTGATACTTTTGTCTTTTAAACTGGAATTTAAAGTGATTTATCTCCTACTGCTATAATAATACAGTTCTTCTGCATTTGTCTATATGTTTACCTTTACCAATGAGTTTTATACTTACATTATTGTGTTGTTATCTTGCATCCTTTCATTTTAACTTGAAGAACTCCCTATATCATTTCTTGTAAGGCACATCTAGTGGTGATGAACTCCCTCAGCTTTTCTCTGGAATAACATTGTCTCTTCTTTGTTTTTGAAGGACAGTTTTGCTGGGTATAGTGTTTTTGCTTTTTCTTTTACCACTTTGAATATATTATCCCACTCCCTTCTGGCTTGAAAGGTTTCTGTTGAAAAATCTCATAGTCATAGGGGGGCTCCCTTATATGTGACAGGTGGTTGTTCTCTTGCTGCTTTCAAAATTCTCTCTTTGAATTTTGGCAATTTGATAATAATGTGTCTAATTGTAGATTTCCTTGGGTTCATATTATTGGGCCCTTTGGACTTCCTGGATCTGATATCCATTTCCTTCCCAAGATTTGGGAAGTTTTCAGGCATTATTTCTTTGAATATGCTTTCTGGTCTTTTCTCTTTCTTCTTTCATTCTTGAACTACCATATACATATATTAATCTTCTAGATAGTGTCCCATACATCATTTAAGCTTTCTTCACTCTTTCTGATTATTTTTTCTTTTTACTCCTGTGACTGAATAATTTTCAATGACCTATCTTTGAGTTTGTTGATCCTTTCTTCTGCTTGATATGGTCTTCTGTTGAATGCTTGTAGCAAATTTTTCAGTTCAGTTATTGTGTTTTTTATTTCCATTATTTCTGCTTGGTACTTGTTAATATTTTCAATATCTTTATAGAAATTCTCACTTTGTTCATACATTGTTCTCCCAATCTCAGTGAGCATAGCAGATGATGCCTATTTTAAATTCTCTGTAAGGTAAATCAAATAACTCTGTTTCACTAGGGTTGGTTTCTGGAAATTTTTCTTGTTTTTTGTTTGGAAGGTATTTCCCTGTTTTTCCTTGACTCTGTGTGTTAGTGTCTGTGCCTTAAACAAAACCATTACCTCTCCCAGGCTTCACAGACTGGCCTCATACAGGAAAAAACCCTCACCAATCAGCCCAGCCAGAGATTCTGGGAACCTCTCCAACCTTTGTGCTGGTTCAATCTGCTTTCTTTGTTCTTAGAGACCCCTAGGCATCTGGAATATGCTGTGTCCTATGAATGCTACAAGACAAACAAGACTGTAATCAGTTCATCAGGGAACTTCCAGAAAAGGTGGTTCATTGGATGCTCTGTCCAACTCCTTCTCTCCTCAAAGAGAAGCTGGGATCTAGGGCTTTTTCTCCTATTCACTGTCCCTGCTCTTACTGGCTCCCAGGTGGCTAGATTATGCTTGTTCCCATGAGTGCTCTGAGATGCCAGAAGCCAGTCCTCAAATAACACCAAAAAGTTGTTGGGGCATTAGATGCATAATCCACCTCTTTTCTTCCATAAGGAGAGACTGAGAACTTGGAATTTTGTCCATTCCCTCTGTGCTGAGTCAGGCTAAGAGGCTCTGGGGCTATGGTGACTGTCAACTCAAACCACCATCTCTGTTTTCACTGCCCTCAGGTCAGTAGATTTTGCTGGGTCTTGTCAATACTCCAAGACAGGCTAGACAGATGCCAATCCTCTGGATAGCCCCCAGAAAAGTTGATGCATTGGACATGTGATCCACCTCTTTTCCTCCCATGGTAGAAGTTGGGAGCTGAGGGTTTTATCTGCTCACTCTGTGTTCAGACAGCGGAAGAGCTATGGATCTACGGTGACTGCTAGTTCACACTGCTGTCTCTGTTCTCACTCCCCTATCCCCCAGAGGACTGGGTTAAAGCAGACCTCAACAGTGCTCCAAGGCAGGCAAGACAGAAACCAGTCCTCTGGGTAGTCCCTGGGAAAGTTGGAGTGGTGGAAATGTGTCTACTTCCTTCCCTCCCCAGGTAGAAATTGGTATCTGGGGTTTTTTGTTCTCTCACTTTGTGCTGATCCAGTGGAAGGGACTCTGAACTATGGCACCTGCTAGCCCAAACCATCATACTGTTCTCACTAGCCTCAAGTGGCTGTATTAAGCCAGGTCTTGTCAGCATTCTGACACAGACTAGACAGAAACTAGTCTTTTGGGTAACTTCTAGAAAGTTCAGGCATTGGGCATGTGGTCCACCTCTTTCCTTTCCCAGGAAGAAGCTGAAAGCTGGGGAGTTTCCCCTGATTATATGAAAATGTCCTGGGGGGCTTCAAATTTCCCTACCAGCTTTTATGTGAGTAGTTTTATGCTCACCTGGGGTTCTGGAGCCTTTCAACTACTATCTGGCTTTCTTGTAAAGGGGATTTGTCCATAAATTATTATTGAATTGGTGTGTTGGTAGGGGGAAGGAGAGTCCAGGGCTTCCTATTCTGCCATCTTATGGATGTTACTCTACCATTATTATTATAGAAATTTGTTTTATGTCATTGTGAATAAAATGTTCACTAAACCTGATAAATAGTTAAATTAAAAATTAATCTCAAGTGTAAAATAAGAACATTTTACACTGAGTATGGACTTAGAATGGACAATCGAGTATACATAAATGATAAAAACAGCTATAAGGTGGTTTATATTTATTGTATAGCCATTTTTTGAACTTATATTTTGGATAGCTAGTTCTTCATGGTGATCTCAAGTCTAAAATAAGCCATTAACATGACCATTTAGGGATTGACACATAGCCATGGAAAGAATACTGGCATTGGGCCCAAAGGCTGGGGTATATGCCCCAGGGCTGACTCTTCCTAGCTGTGCAATCTTGTGTAAATTCTTTCATTTCCCTAGTATTATATTTAGTTTTCTTATAAACCAAATAAGACTATTGATAAGCAGCTTAGAGCCTTGTCAGTAACAAATGATTTACATAAAAAGTGCTTAGAATATAGCAGGCATCCAATAAATTGTCACGTTTTTATGTGTAAATCCATTTGGTTCCTAAAGCATGATGCTTCTGTAGCCCTTTTCAAGAAAAGCTTGAGAGTTGTTCATGGCACACATTATATTCCATGAAGCTTAATGCTTTACATCCCATGATGACCTGCACGTTAGAATATATTTTTGAGTAGTGGATTACCTCACTTGCATTGCAAGCACAGTACTAATAGGGAGGTAATCTATTAATATGTGAAAGTGCTACAGATACAAGGCTTCTGAATTGTCTGCTGGAAATCTTAGATTTACATTTCTTGTCCATTGGTACAAAGTGCATAGGAATTTGTGACACAAATTTTTGTATTTGCTTCATTTCTGGGTCTATTTTTCTTTTATCTTTCTCACTTATTTTCAATTTATGCTATCTTGCTGTATTTTATATAACTTTGTATAATGCCATCACTCTGTTTCAGAGCAAGATAGGACACTAACAAATCTTTATGTACATATGTGTGCATACATATACATAAACATTGAATATTATTACTGTCTTTTAAAATTATACACCACCAAGGAAGAAGGGGGTAAGCTTCAGAATCTTATCTTATTTCTCCAGATTGTACAGACCAGTTGGATATAAGTTTCAAGATGAAGAATAATTCAATTTGGGTCCCACACTGAAAATTTCCTCCTTAGAAACATTGCATGCCTAATTTACAAAAGATTGAGCCAATATTACCAAAATTTGTTTGTGTATATTAAAAACAAAGTATTTGAAACACACTGTCCTTTAGATTAAACAAATTAGCATTTAATTGTCTCAATGATGATTTTCAATTTTCTAACTATGAAAATGAGGAAACTTGACCCAACAGGCCTACTGGGAATCTTTCCAACTCTCCCAGGCAAGGCATGATTCTTGAGCTTCTTGCTCATTTGCATCTGGAATATATTACTATAGGAGAGCGTGGAGATCTCTCTGAGGCCTGGGTTTCCACAGGGCCACTGTTGAAGGAGATATGATTCCTGGGCAAACAATAATTCTGTTTCAGTTTTTTATGGACTCATTTATGGGTTTGGTCCTAGTGATGTTTTTAGATGGCTATTAGACCCAAGGCTTCATTCTGAATGGCTTTTCTCTTCCTGACCATCTTTCCTGTGTGTACTCAGTTTGTGACAGCATAATGCTTGCAGAGATTGTTTACCTGAATCAGAATTATTGTGAGAGCTTTATGCTATACTACAATAGTAAGTGGTAGTAAGATGCTATACTAAAATCTTAGATCTTAGAAATGGAAGAATCATCAAATAAGCACAGAACAGAGTCCAGGGACATAAGCACAGTAACATGTATCAAGTCTTTGCATATAAGGTATTGCCAGGTACTGGGATTGGGTATTCTATTTATTTGAAACTAACCTTATAACTGTCACTGGTTTGTAAAAAAATCAGTTTAGTTATTGACTTTTCCATATGAAGAAGACTTTGGGTTTTAGTCACTGAAGAACGTAAACCAAATCAACTAATATCTGGTATAGAGAGAAAATACAGAAAAAAATATTTATTTAAATTTAAATATTTACTTATTTTCCTAGATATTCCTAACATGTTAAAAATCTCTATGATCAACAAAATATTAATATAGGAATAGAAATAAGTAGAAGGAATAAAGTAGATCCAACAGAAATATTTCCCATCATGTATGAGATGTTAATATATCATAAAGCTGATATTTCAATTCAGTTGGAAATAAGGACTTAGTTACTAAATGATGCCATCTCATAATTGGCTAGTCATATGGAAGAAAATGAAATTAAATTCTTGTTTTGTAGCACACACAACTATAAATTCCTAGTAGGTTATCAACTAAAAAATGAAAAGTAAAATAAAAATTTGCAAGAAAATCTGGGGAAGTACATGTATTATATAGAGGAAAGGAAGACCTTCTCAACCAAAACTGGAAACTAAGGAAATATAATATATAAAGCTATTTGGCTATATAAAAATTAAGACCTGCTCTAGAATTATGCCAGTGTTCTTCATTTCTACTCTTGAATTTAATCCAGTGTCATATGACTGGACTTTTTGGAAAACATGTCGCATTTGAAATTCAGCTCCCAGCAGAGCAAAATTGGTGGTTAAAGGCCCAAGAAAAATGCTCCAAAATAATGATACTCAGTAAGGAACACACTTTAATCACTTTAATTAGGTTGAAAGGAAAAGTCATTTCTTAATGATTACCATACTCCATGAGTATGATGGTATCATACTAATACTATCCCTGAAACGAAGCATCAAATGTTGAAGAAGCAACAGATACAGGGAGTCTGAAGTCCTGCAAATTCGAGAAATTGTCCCAAAACAAAGCTAGGGAAAGAATGGAAAGTGAACTTTAATCTCTTATAATCAGAATTGGTTAAACTTTTCCATCCAGGTTGACATGCCAAATCTTGAGGGAATAGACAATGAGGACAGAGGCCTAGGTGATTCTGTGCTGCTTGCAACTGATGAAACTTTACATTCGATTTTCTTGAATTTCTGGAAAGGAAGCCTCAAAAACAAACAATTTATTGTGAGCATTTTGTTTTTCAAAATAACAGTCACAATAAAGATATACATTTAATTCTAACATATTTAAATACTATAGAAATGTATTAGATAAAATATAAGAATTCTCTTTCATTTGCCTGCCCAATTTTACTGCTCTTCTCAATAGTAAACACTCCTACCAGTTTGCCGTGTCTGATTTCTGTCTTTTATCTGTGGATTTGCGTGCATACCTGTGTATGTATTTTTATACAAAAGTGTACATACACCATGTGCATTTAAAATCCAAATGAGAACATGTTATAATTGTTATGTGACTTTAGTTTTTACTTAGCAATATGTCTTTGGAGAACTTCAGACGTGAATACATGTAAATGGATGTATCTCATTTCTTTCAGTAGCTGCTTAGTTTTCCTTGGAATTGGTACTCTAGGGAAAAGCAAAATCAATGCTCAGGGATTCTTGAGCAACACCTCTGCCTCCAAAGTCCAGTTACCTACAATACAGATTTGCTTGTAGACTCTCTATTATGTTGCGTTGATGTTTTTTTCGTTTTAAAAATTTTGGAACTGAGACCATATGTTTAAAAAATTATTATAACTTGGTATATTTTTATGTGTATCTGTATAATTTGAGGAGAATTGACATTTTACAATATTAATTATTTCCAGCAAAAAGCATAAAGTGGTTTTTCACCTACTCATGTATTTTTCAAATGACTTTTAGTCAAATTTTATATTTTATTCCACATATTTCTTACACTTACTGGCTAAATGTACTTTATTTCTTTATTAAATTTTCTATTAAGTAATTGTCCAAGTTTAAGAAAGTGTTGAACTGTTGTGTTCTATCCCCAGCCATTATACTGGACACAGTTTTCATTTGTTGCATTTTCAAAATAGGTAATGAAATTAATTATCTGCAAATAAGGACATGTCTTTTCCTTTCCAATATTGTGTTTGTTATTTCTTTTAGTCTCACTTCAAAAGCTAGGACCGCCTTTACACTCTTGAATAAAGGAGGTGAGAGTAGACAGTCTACCTTCTCCCAGGCTTTTTGGATTGTTTCTTGCATTTCATCATGGAAGATGACATTTGCTGTGGCTTTCTTATAGCTAATTTTTTAAGTTAAGGACATTACTTTTAGTATTGAACTCTGTTTTTGTAATTTAAAAATCAGAATTGGTTAATATGGTTTTCCACTTTGTTCTTAATATTTATTAAAATGATCAAATATTTAGATATTTTCCCTTTTAATTCCATTTATAGGTATGCTCTGTAGTATCTTCAAGTACACTACATAGTAATTTTTGGAATATGTTTACAACAAGAATTGATAATGTTTGTCTTTTTCCATGAAATAGTTGTTCTTGTCTGGTTTTAGTGTAATTGTTATGCTACACATTGTATAATGATTTGGGATTTGTTTTTAATGTTATGAAATGTTTTATATAGTGTATCAATAACTGATTTTGTAAAAGTTTAGTAGAAATTTCTCATAAGATTACCTGGGTCTATTGCTTTTTTTAAAAGGGTCAGAACTTTGGCTATTTCTTTATTTTTTTTATATGACAGATTTTCTACCTCCTCTTGGGCCAATTTTGCTAATTTTCACTTTCATAATGAATCATCCACTTCATTAACATGCTCAATATATTGATATAAATGGATGGTGCATTTACACTTTCTTAAAAATTAAAATAGTGTTCACTGTTTCTGTAATTATATTGAATGTAGTGGGTTTTTATTATTTTTTTTACTTTTTCATCTCTCTTTATTTTTCTCTCACAGGCATGCCAAGTTTTTGTCTACTCTTTTTTTGTCCTAAAAGCTTTGGTTTTAGTGGCCATTTCTTTTTCTTTTTCTTTTTTTAAAAAATTTCATTTCCTTAAAAAATTGATTATTGCCTATCTTTTGCTTTCATTGTTTTCAGTCTTTCTAATACAAAACGCAGGGCTGCAAAATTTCTTCTGAGTGTCACTTTAGTCTTACTTAACAGTTTTTGGTACTAATGTATTTCTGTGTGAGTGCTGTGCCTTTTTCTCTGGGTGGCTTTCAGTATTTCCCCTTTGTATTTAATGTTCTTCAGTTTCTCTATAATATGTATAAATGTGTATCTTTTGTTCTCTCATTAGAATTTGATTAGCTTCTTCAATCTGAGGATTCACGTCTTTTGTTAATTGTGGAAAATTCTCCACAAGCATCCTACTGCTTTTCCAGTCCAGTTGGCAGAAATTTTCTAGTCCTTATTTTATGGACAGATAAATTTTTCCTGGATTCCAGGTTTAATTCCAATTTCTGTGTTACCATGTGCCTGTGGCCACATTGTGTCTCTCAGGCTTATTCATACTTCTGAGACCTCGGTAGGCTGTTTAGCTTTTGTTCCTACTAGTGGCTCTAGTTTTGAGTTTTCTTTTCACTTCTGGCTCCTGTAGATTTTCCTTTTTTGCTTTTGAACATTTTTCCTCCAGGAATTTCTGTATACTTCTAGTGGAGGGATTGACTTTTGGCATCTTTCTAACTAGAAATTTTCTATTTTATTTGTCTTTTTCAAACCACTTCAAATTTTTTCTGAATATGGAGAAAGTCAGCTAAATAAAAATAAAGCTTCACACATATTCTCAACCAATCTTCCCCTGAAGCAAGCACATCTCTCTTTAGAGATTTCTAAAAGCATTTAGCACAATCAGGAATAATGGAAAATGCATGAGTTTGAATTTTTGTTTTGTTGCATATTGGCTTTTTAATAGTTGTTTTGTTTCTTTGAAGACAATTGCTTCATCTTCAAAGGAGGAATAACTTGAAGCCTGGTAAAGTGATGCCTCCCAATTTGTTCTTTTTGCTTCATGTTGCTTTGGCTATTTGGGGTCTTTTCTGGTTTCATGTGAAGCATATAATTATTTTGTCTAGACCTGTGAAAAATGACATTGGTATTTTAATGAGGATTGCATTGAATCTATAAATCACTTTGGGTGGTATACACATTTTAACAGTGTTGATTCTGCCAATCCATGAGCATGATATGTTTTTCCATTTGTTTACATCCTCTGTAGTTTCCTTCCTCAGTGTTTCATAGCTCTCCCTGCAGAGGTCTTTCCCCTCCCTGGTTAAATATATTCTTAGGTATTTTATTTTCTTTGTTGCTATCGTGAAAGGTATTAAGTCTTTACATTTATTCTCAGCTTGACTGTTGTTGGTATATAAGAATGCTACTGATTTGTGTACACTGATTTTGTAACCTGAGACTTTGCTGAATTTATTTATCAATTCCAGGAGTCTCTTGGCAGAATCTTTGGGGTTTTCTAGGTATAACATCGTATTGTCAGCAAAGAGCCATAGTTTTACCGCTTCTTTCCTCATTTGGATACCCTTGATTTCCTTCTCTTGCCTGATTGCTCTCGCTAGGACTTCCAGCACTATGTTGAATAGAAATGGTGAAAGTGGGCAACCTTGTCTGTTTCCAGTTCTAAGCAGGAATGCTTTCTATTCTTCCCCGTTCAGTATGATGTTGACTGTGGGATTGTCATATATGGCTTTTATCATTTTGAGGTATGTTCCATCTGTGCCTATTTTTTTAAGGGTTCTTATAAAAGTTTGTTGAATTTTGTCAAATGCTTTTTCTGTGTCTATTGAGAGGATCATATGGTCTTTGTTTTTGTTTCTATTTATGTGGTGAATCACATTTATAGATTTGCATATGTTGAACTATCCTTGCCTGTCTGGGATGAAGCCCACTTGGTCATGGTGGATTATTTTTTTGGTGTGCAGCTGAATTCGGTTTGCTAGGATTTTATTGAGAATTTTTGCATCTATATTCATAATGGATATTGGTCTTTAGTTTTCCTTTCTGTTGTGCCCTTTCCTGGCTTTGGTATCAAGGTGATAGTGGCTTCGTAGAATGAGTTGGGGAGGAGGAACACTTTTACACTGTTAGTGGGACTGTAAACTAGTACAACCTCTATGGAAAGTAGTATGGGGATACCTCAAAGAACTAAAAGTATACCTACCATTTGATCCAGCAATCCCATTATTGGGTATCTACCCAAAGGAAAAAAAGTCATTTTATCAAAAAGACACTTGCACTCAAATGTTTATTGCAGCACAATTCACAATTGCAAAGATGTGGAATCAACCCCAGTGCCCATCAATACATGAGTGGATTAATAAAATGTGGTATATGTATACCATGGAGTACTACTCAGCCATTAAAAAATGGTGAACTAATACCTTTTGTAACAACCTGGATGGAACTGGAGACCGTCCTCCTTAGTGAAGTATAGCAGGAATGGAAAAACAAACACCACATGTACTCACTGTTAAATTGGAACTAATCAATTGGCATTCATGTACACAATGGAACTCAAGCAGATGGGAGGGGTGAGGAGCAGATGGGTACATTCACACCTAACAGGTACAATGCACACTAACTGGATGTTGGGAACACTTATAATTTTGAGTCAAACTGTACAAAAGCAATTCATGTAACCAAAACGTTTGTACCCCTGTAATATTCGGAAATTAAAAAAAAGGAGAAATAAAACTACTTCCCTGCCCAATTGTTGTTAGGATTGGTGTTAATGTAAATGAAATACAAAGACTAATGAATATTGTGTACTAAATAACTGAAAGCTACTATTTTCATTTCTGCCAGTGATTATGAGGAAAGAGACAGGTGTGTTACAAGTTCCTTGGGTGCCTGGATCTTGTGCCACTTAAAACTTGCTGATAAAAAGGGGGTACACATAAAGAATAATGGTATATCTTTGGGCCCAAAAATATTTAACAAGATTCCCTTATACTGTATTTTAAAGGAATTTAAAGGAGCACCCAGATTCATTATGTCACACAGAATCTTGGGCAATGTCCATGAGCTGCATTGCCTATGGGGAAACAGTGGCATTTATGGGAATGTTAGAAGAGATTTAAAGATCAGCTTAGAGGATTTACCATCCCATGTGACTCTTTCTGACTCTTTCTTACTGTTGTCTGAAGTCCTTCACCTTCCTCAACAGCCCCTTTCACTTCAACCTCTGTCCAGCTGGGGCATCAATTTCTGGACACACACACACAGTATTTAAATAAGGATACAGACAGTGCAAGTTATTTTTTATCTTATTTTAAATTTCAAGAAAGACATTTTATGAAAATAAAATGACAATTGAGAAGATATTTTGTTTTTCTCCCTTAAATATAAACCACTTAAGAAACAGAACATGCCTGATCTGATCTTTTGTAAGAGTACATGTTATCTATTTTATCTTATAAGAAAAATATATGTAAATGTAAGAACATTTCTGTTGGCAGACAATTCTTTAAAAGCTATCCTTTTGTTTTCTTTCTTTCATTTTTCCTAGTTTTCATGCCACCCATTGTCTTTTCCCACTGATTGCGTGCTAATTAACCTGAAGATGACTTTAAAAGAGCAAATGGTGAATGTTTACGGGATCCTGAGTTTTACATACAGTTCTATTCCACGGGTTGGAAAAATGGCCTGTAGACTGTAAATGTTCAGTTGATCTAATCAGACCCAAGAAAGCCAGCAACCACAGAGAGGGGCAGAATTTATAAAATTTATTTTCTTTAAAGTTTCTGGTAGAATGCTTGATTCTTTGGTCCAATATGGCAAGTTTCAAATATTAATTTTCCCATCCTCCCCCTCCCAAAGCAATGAGCTCCCCCATCCTTAGAATTATTCAAGCAGACAACAGATAGTGATGTGAGGAATATACTATTATATGTGTGTAAAATCATTTCGAATTTGTCAAGCATTAAGCAAAGAAGTATTCAAGAACAGGAGTACAACTTCACTGTGCTAGTTTGTCTACCCTGGTCCTTCTCAAGTCTAAGATTCAATTTTTTAGACTTTAGCCTTTTTTTCTTCTTAATATGGATAACTAAAAGTGTAATATGGATTACATCCATAATGTCAGCCAACTTTATTTCCTAACTAGCTCATATGCCTCAAATATTAAAATATCAAAATATGTGTATCAAGACCCAATAAAAATACTTGATATTGTAGGAAAGAGATATTGGAAGTCCTTTGGGATATATAAATTAATGGGATGACTAAGTTTATTTTGTAACTTCCAATGTGGTTGGATGCCTGGACAAATTCATTTCCAATTAGGAATGAAGTAAAATTTTGGGAAACCATCGTCCTTTTTTAGGTTCAATTATTTATAAAATTTCTTTATTTTGTATATTAGGAGTAATGAGTAAGAAAAATATTTTTATGGAAGTAGAGATAATGCAATAATATAATAATAGTTAATATATATTGAAAGCTTACTATTTTCAAAGTTTTGTTCTTATGGACTTTACAGGTCTTACTTCATTTAATTTCTACAGTGTCCCTGTGAGCTTATTAATTTTATCATCTCCGTTTTATTGATTAGAAAACTAAAGCACAGAGAAGTGAAACAACATAACTAAGGTCATTTAGATGGGTGCAATCAGGATCCAACAAAGGCAATCTTGATTTAAAATCTGTGCTTTTTCCCTCCACTATCCCATCCCGTCTGCCACATAATTCAAACTACAAAAGATTTGAGATCATATCCTGACTGTGTCCTATATTACAAGAGTAACCCTGGAAACCAGGTCTCAGTTTCATCATCTGTGGAGTAAAGACAATAGTATCTATCCTACTAGGTTGCTGTGAAGGTTAAATGAGATAATCTATCTAAAAGAACATAGCAAAGTTCTGGTACAAAGTAGATGGCAAACAAATGCCAGATCCTTCTTCCCTTATTGCATTAGAGTTAAAAAAAAAACTTATGAAAAAGACTTTCTTTCCCCCGTGTATGGCCTTTATAAAACCCAGTTAAAATAGTTAACAAAAGATGTCTTCCTCATTCTTCATATACTTTAAGATTATTGTAAAGTAACAATAAATTAGTCACCTAGGAGCATAGACAATTATCTGATTTCTCTTTCCTTTTCTTCACTTTCCCTTTGTTTACTATTGCTTAATGGTGATTTTTTTTTAATGATAGGATGGGATGGGATTAAAGCTGAGGAAGAAATAGCTGAATTTGTGGTTCTTTTTGGAATTTTAATTATAAGTCCAAGAATGCTCCTTTGATTAAATTTTGTTATAAATTTTCTTGGAAAGATCTTTGTTTACTGACTCTTGAATGAGGAATTATATAATACAGATTCCACATCTTGTAAAAAGTTAAATCCGTAGTGAAAATTACTCTGAGAACCATTTATAAAGGACTTGTGGTGAAACTGGCATATAATGGAGGGATCCATTTCTTAGATCTCATTCAGATATGCTCCTCTAGCAATACTGGACTGTTTATTTAGATGAAGGGTTCAAGCAACTGTGATATCTAAATCTGAGTGCTGTGAGTAGAGAAAAGTAAAATTATCTCAGTAAACTTAAAACCACATTCCTCCATCTGTTGAGTCCCTCAGAGTCAGGCTGTGGTAATAGGGGCAAACAACAGATTGTTGAGAAATGTGCCCTTTTCCTTCCACCACTGCCCTTTAGAACAATTTAGCCTGAAAATCTTTAACACATCATACATTTATCCGGTATCGGACGCAGCATATTGCTCTGTGGATCACAGGCTGTGGGTTTAGCAGGACACGTGCATGGATTCCCAGGCCGCTTAAACCCACGTAAGGGTAACCAAACCCCTTTTCCATTTTCCACCCATACACATGTCTGCAGAAGAGAAAGACTAAACAAAATGTTCTTTTTTTATCCTAAATGAAAACAAATAGAAGAATGAGTGGGAGAAGGGTCTGGTCAAATTTACTGTAAATGCCTCCAGAAAGAGGCCCTATCACAGCACATAAGAAATTCTTTGTTCCCATTTTTGAAATGCCAGTACACCGCAGTGAGTATTTAACCAGTCAACGCTTCTCAATATAAATGAAGTTCTTACTGAGTAACTCCTATCTACCCCTTGCTGCAATGAATGATATCAGTCAACTGGAGTGTGAGGCCTGTCCTCAAAGAGCTTGCAATTTTCCTTTTAGTTATTTCATTTTAAATTTTATATTTGTCTTCTGAATAAACATAGTAGAAGTAACACAAGTATTCATATCTGCTTCCTTTCAAAACTCTACTAAAATAATGATAAGGGAATAAAACAGGCATAAACCACAAGGACAAGGAGACAGAAGGAACAGATAACAGGTAAGAAGTGTGAACAAGTTTTTGGAAGCTAGAAATTAAATAGAGGAGTAGTAACTGATTTAAAGGAAAGATGCAGTCTACGGAAGGGATACCACAGAAAAGCAAGCTGAGTTTTCTCTGTAGAACCTAGCAAAGGCTCAGAAGATGTAGGCACCAACTTCTGCAAAAGTCATGGGGCTAAAAAGGATTAATTGAAAATTTGTACACAAAGCTAACTCACAGATCTTTACTCCCTCCTACAACATTGGTGAGTGCATCTCCTCTACTAGTGTGGAAGCCTGGAGATTTATTCCTTTGGAGACATTAAAACCAGATTCGTTCTTGATTTAGGGAAGGAGGAGAGCAGGAATGAGCTGCTGGGCTGACAAAGGGAATCAAGTGAAATCTTTATATTGAATGGTGAGTCACACTGCTCTCAACTGTCTGCCAGAGTGCCGGTTCTCAGGCACACACTTCTCAGGCAGGAGTTGGGAGTGGTGATTATGGCATAAGAGAGTAGAATCCTGATTTGCCACAGTAGTGTTTAGAGTAGTGTTTAAAATTGATAAATTAAGGAATAGCAGTATATCTTTTAGTGTCACAGAGTTAAGGACCACAAAATTTGCTGAAAGCATGAAATTAGTTGCTTCTGGGGAATGGAACTAGTTTTGGTAACAATGAGGCAAGATTTATTTATTTTTAATAGCTTTTTAGTGCTATTAGAATTTTTCAACCATGTGCCTGCATGAAATTTAAAAGAGTATAAAAAACCATTTTATGTCATTTGTGCTATATCTGTTAGGATAGGTTAGGTTATGACACAGTAGCAAACAACTATAAAATTTCAGTAGCCTAATGCAAGAAAAGTTTATTTCTTACATATGCCCTATGCCCTAACATGAGTCATCAGAGGCCTCAGATTTTGAAACTTCCATAGTCTCTCAAGAACCCAGAGATGGAAGCTTTGTGTCAACTGCACTTTCATAATCATTGCAGCAGTAGGAAGGAAACTTTATAGGTTTCTAGCTGGTGATTAAGTGCTCTGGTCACACTTACTTCTGTTCACAACTGATTGGTCAGAACTAGTCACAAGGCTCCACCCAACCACAAGAATGCCAGGAAGTTCAAGTTCTACCTACTCAAAAGGTGAGGAGAACCAAATGTTAGGGAGCAGAACGTACATCACATGTGTATTTTCCATTTTGCTTCAGTCTTTTTTCCCTCTCTCTCTCTTTTCTATTTTCTACTCCCACCCCCAGTCCTAGTAATTGGTGATAATCCAGTGACTGTCTTTCTACTCTTTATGCTCTTATAAAAATGCAGACATTTTTTACATATGTTGCTCTGCACCTTGCTTTTCCTACTTAGCAATATAATGTGGGTATTCTCTAACATCAAAATATTTTTGTCTAACTAATTGCTACATAATATAGCATGAATGAAATATAATTTATTTAATCGACTTCTTACTGATGGACATTTAGGATATTTGTGGACTTTTGTCACAATAACAGAACAATTAACATTCTTATACTTACATCTTTCCATATTAGAACTTTATCCTTTTAAGATGATTCACAGAATCTTTGAATCTGTGTAATCTTTTTTTCCCCCTTTTTGTAAATTGATGGGTTACTAATTTAGTTAAGGAGACATGACAAATGTACTTGAAATGACTGGTGATTAAGAGAATATGTAAACAAGGGAAAAATTAAATGTTAAAGCGATAAGAGAAATTTTCAAGAGGACGACAGCTCTTGAACTATAAGTAAGTCAAAGAACATTCCAGAGGAGGAGAACAACACAAACAACCTCCCAGAGGCAGGGATGCTCCTGCCAAGTTTGCTGAACAGCAAGATGTGCTTGCTTGAAGTGGAAAACACATGCAGGACCATGGGGAGAAATAGTTTTGGAATAGTACAGTGGGAGAGGATTGTACTAAATATAATGATAAGGGAGAGAAATTTAGACCTGAAATGGGAGGGAATAGTCAGCTAGTATAGATTTCCCCACAGACAAGAGCCGTAGAAGGAGAGTTTAAAAGCATTTGGGCAGAAGTTTACAGGTTGATTGAGTGGAGAAGTTCTGAGATGTTGTTATAATAACACAGGCAGGGGGTTTTACATGTCCTAGTCAATGTTTCCTTGCATTTAGCTAACACAATCTTGCTAACAGAAAGAATATAGTAACAGAGTTAAACTGTGGGTTTTGTTTGTTTTAAAATCTTTGAAAACTTATCAGAATGGCAAGAAACAAAAGAGCAGAAATGTTAGGAAAATAGAAGCTATAAGTAGAAGCAAAGGAATGAATAAGATTAAATTAAAACATGAGATTCTGAATTAAGAAGAAAGCAACTTTAGATAGCAAAAGGCAACAAATATAATAATTTGGCTAGGACACTTTCTGTGTAAACACAGCTGTCAGCAAACGGAGGAGCTCAAAGTAAAACTACCTCCTAAACTGAATAATATAAAGTGCAGCTACTACATGAAGGAAAACTCTAATGTAGGTTAAACTTTTGGAATATATTTCAACTATGAATACGATGCTACTATAATTTGTTCATAATTTGGATTGTTTGGATTTTATTAATTGTATATGTTTTGTGGCCTTTGTTTTAGACTATGAGGAAAACAGAAACGCTAACTTTAGAATGTAGAGTGAAACAAGAAAAAATAATATATGATCATCATATAAGCTAATGGGAGAAAGCAGAAAGGCAGTTTGTTACCAACATAATGAGTTCTTCCTTAAAAGATGGGATTCTTTCCTGTTTGGCGTCGTGAAGCCAATATACAAAACCGAGAGTGAATATAAGCAGGTCAAGCTTTATTCGGCTGGCCAAGGAATGAAGTGGGACTGTAGCTGGCAAATCAGCTTCTCCTCATGTGAGAGGTGAGGGAGTTAAAATACAGGATTTCTTTTAATGACGGGGTTGGGTATTAAAAGCAGAGGGTGGAATATTCATGTCTTTTCTGGGAATAGGTGGAGAATTTCTCAGAACTGGAGCACCGCCTCCTCTTTGTCCTGTTATGATCTCTTCTGGTCATCGCCATGGTGATTGTCAACTGTCACGGTGCTGGCAGGAGTGTCATTTAGTATGGAAATTAGATTATAATGAAATTAGAGGTTCTTCAGAGGTCAAGTGAGCTGCCATTTTGGATCCCACCAGTTTTAACTGGTTTAGTCAGGAGGGGAAACTTTGATCACAGGCATATGGGCGTCCTGTTTCTTAAAGATAAGCAGAGTTGAGGTCGGGGGGATAGGAACTCAGCTGTGCCATGTAGGCATTACACTGGGTAACAAGATGATGCACAGAGTTTGTTTGTAGAGATGAATATTACATGTAAATAGACACAAACCCTTTCTATGCTAATAGAACAGCCAAGTCACGGATAGGCCAATAAAAGTTGAGCAAATTTAAAAACCAAACAAAAAATAGATTTCATTTTTTGATACTGAAATGTACCTAATGACTTTCTAGAATTTATTTCAGTTTTCCACATCTCTTTATGCAAAAATGCAGAAGGAACCATTTTGGTCCTCAATTTTTCGTTCTTGGGTGACACTGAACTTTCAATTAAAATTTCCCTGAGTGAACAATTAGTTTTAATAGGTAATTCTGAAGGGATTTCTTTGAATATTTTATTGCATTTTTTTTTCCCTAGGAAAGGATAATGTAATGTTCATGACAGCTACTTCTGACTTTCCTTTCTTCAGACTGGTTTTGTCTACCTGCCCTGGCTTATGGTTCCTTTTATACACGCTTTAGGATATTAGCTATGTGTATGTAGTACAGCAATTTACCTCTTTTTTCTCGGACCCCGCATCCTTTGAGTCATACCCTCCCTTAAAATGTAGCATCCACACTCTTGCCCTAGTCCATCTTTTTGAATCAGTGTAAGATTTGAAAGACTTAATAAATGTCATACAGGTGCAGCTCTGTCATCCAGTCAACTCACAAACCTGTTTCTGACAGCAGCATCAAAGGGCACTTTGTGGAAAGTCATGGTTTCCTCCATGGCACCAACATCAAAAGATTAGAAATTTAACCTCCAAAACAAAGTGTACCCAATTAATTTTTTAAATATTATTCCCTATAACTAGAGTATCCATAGATTTATATAAGCTATATAAGCATTGAAACTTCAAATATAAAAGGAAAAAGTAGAAAGGAATTTAATTTCCTTTCACATCCCATTTTCTGTTCAGCATTCCAGAGTTAAAGTGCATACATTTTTTGTATAGTTAATTTCAGATAGGAACTTGGGCAGTTCAAAGGAATATTATACTGTGGTGAAATGTC
This sequence comes from Daubentonia madagascariensis, assembly GCA_023783475.1. Lineage (NCBI taxonomy): Eukaryota > Metazoa > Chordata > Mammalia > Primates > Daubentoniidae > Daubentonia > Daubentonia madagascariensis. The sequence continues at coordinate 24,076,693 of JAKFHU010002080.1, read as the reverse complement.
TGGGATGGGCAAGAATTTGTTTTCTAAAGTAGTTTTCTACCTCCTAGGAAGTACCTCCTAGTTGGTACTTCTGAAACTATTTGTAGTAAAGGACTTTTCCCCCTTACCTCTGCAGAATATCTTTGTAAAGCACAATGAAAACTAATAACAAAAATGAAAACAAAAGCATACAAATTACAAATTCCCCGAATTTAATATTAGATTTAATAAACATAAAATCATTTTGTCAAGTTGCTGTAAAAGCTTATAAATATTTATCTCAAGTTCTGTATTTAATCTTACCTGAGACAGTGGCAAAGAGCTTTGGACTGGCACCAAACAGTGGTGGGCCACACTTTGAGGAGGATGGTCATTGACATTATTGCCTGTCAGTATTTTCAATTTCTCAGAAAAGAGATTTTCCATGTTGTGGAGCAGAATATTATCAATAGAACAAAATTAATAAAAAAGAAAAGAATGGTGTCTTAGTTCATTTTCTGTTGCTTATAACAGCATACCTGAAACTGGGTAATTTATAAGGAAAATAAATTTATGTCTTGCAATTCTGAAAGCTGGGAAGCTCAAGGGCATGGCTCCAAATCTTGTGAAAGTCTTTTTTCTGGTGGAAACACTCTGCAGAGTCCCAAAGCAGTACAAGGCATCACATGGTGAGGGGGCTGAGCCTGCTAACAGGGTTGCTCAGGTCTCTCTTCCTCTTCTTATAAAGCCACCAGTTCCACTCCCATGATAACCCATTAGTCTATTAATTCACTAATCAATGAATGGATTAATCTATTTAGGAGGGCAGAGCTCTCATGATCCAATTACCTCTTAAAGGCCCCACCTTTCAATATTATCACATTGTGGATTAAGTTTCCAACACATGAATTTTGGGGCACACAAACAATAGCAAATGGTATATACTTGGCTCTAAAGTGTGCACTCTTCTCAAAGCACCAAGATGGGCCAAGTAACTGAGTGCTGCAATAACATGGCTCATGTGGTATGTGAAGACTGAACAAACGCCAACTGTAAACTCACCAAAAACTACAATATATGCTTTGGACCATGATTTTGTAAGTGTCTTATTCCTGTAAGGAGATGAATAAAATTGTAGCCACTCAAACTACTTTCTGTATTTTTCAGAAGAGAGTCCCTGATAAACCAGCTTGGGGTAGGAGGTGAGACCATAAGAGACCAAAGGAAGACAGATTCTTCTGTGTAGTATTGTGTAATCATTGGTTAAGTCTATGAACTTTGAGTATGAATCCAAGCTCTACCACACACTAGATCTTTGAACCTAAAAATGTAACTTCTCTAAGAATCAACTTCCTGGTATAGAAAAAGGGGTGATAATATTAGTGTCTGCCTAATAGGATTGTTGCTAGGAAAATTGAAAGTATGGTGCTTAGTACATATTAGTTATTATTATTAATAATAATAAATTATTTCATTTGTCAACAATGTCACTATGAATGCTAAGGCTGTACATAAGGAGCAGGTGTACATTTAAGTACATTTACCTTTATTACATATGACAGCATTTCCCAAAATCTTAAACAGAAAATTAATTGTGTACCACACAAAGAGGATTCCATAGCCTAATAAATTTGTGAAACTTTGCATTTTTTGAGATTCACAAGACACATTATTATATCAAGGTCTCTGGGAAGTCATGTGTAAATAATTCTGTGCACTTTTACTTAACACATTTCTTCCTAAACCTATTTGATCACACGATGCTTTTTAGAAAAACATACTAGCTAATAAGAATTAACACACATTGCATGTTTATTGTTTGTCAGGTCCTAATAGAATAGCTAGCTTATTTAATATTCACAGGAACTCTGTGAAGTAGGTACCCTTAGTATATTCATTTTACAAGGAGAGTAAGCAACTTGTTCAAGGTCACACAATCCAGAGTGGAAGGTTAGGATTCAGAATCAATCATTTAATCTCTAGCGACCACATGTTTGAGGGTTTTACTACTGCTGCAGTTCATGCAGCTGCTCTCTTCCTGGGATCTAGCATTCTACAGAAGATGCACTAGGAAATGCTGATTTTGAATAATCTTTTGTTCAGGTTAGTGACTCAGGAGATTTGTGCACACCACACTGTTCACACATTCATTTTTCTCCTTACACTGTGCCGATCATTCTTCTTTTTCTTTTTCAAAATTCTGCACCTTATCTAAAACCCTGGTCAAATCTTTTCCGTGTAGTCTTCCTTATGTTCTAGCTATGGTGGTCTCACTTTCTTTGAATTCTTAGACACGAGCATGTGTTTCATTAAATTCACAATTCATTATTGGACAGATGTTCCTACTGAACTTTGGATATGTCAGTAATGTGAATCTTGCCTTCTTAACTACCACGTAGATCATTGAAAATGGGAACTATTTTGTGCTGAAAATTCCAAGAACATAATAAATGCGTGTTGATTCAAATTTTTTTACTTAACACCTGAAGATTTTTCAAGTTTACTTTGTATGTGTCCCAAATTGACAACAGAAAGAAAAGAATTCTATCTGCAGTCCTAACAATGACCTTGCAAAATGGAAATGATCACCTTTGCTCTTTCATGTAAGTGAATGATTCACAAGTTTTATTAAAAATTACCATTTTTGGAGTTATAGACTCCATAGACTAGGGTGATCTATGTCCCAGGTGGAGTGGAGAAAACCTGGTGGTAAATTAAATTATTTCAAAGTTGAATCATGGGGCTTGAAAAGTTTTCAAAGGGTCATCTTGTTCTCGTCTTTCCCCACTTAGAGATATGCCATTTATAAACTGCAGAGATATTACAGTCCATGCTTTTGTAGGATTAGACATGGCCCAAACAGGTATAATCTTTCATAGGATAGAAAACACTCAAGCTTTTCTCTCAAAATATCTGTTTGCTGTTATTTGAATATTGCCTGAGAAATGTTAGCATATGGCAGTGGAATTTTTATAAACAATAATCTAAAATATGCTATTAAATTTAAAAAATACTATAAAGTCAAAAATTTAAAGCAAAGGAAACCATTCTAAAAATACAGAGCATAGAAGTGTTTAGTAAAAAACATTATACAAATAAGTGGAAGTAGGAAAAATTGGAAAACCCAATTAGTGAATTGCTCTGAATTCTTGAAAATGGGGTTTACCATGTGTGTGGACTGAATGTTTATATCCCTCACCAAATTCATATGTTGAAATTCTAATCTCCAAAGTGATGATATTAGGAGGTGGGGCCTTTAGGGAGTAATTAGATCATGAGGGTAGAGTCCCGATGAGTGGAGTTTGCCCTTATAAGAAGAAACACAAGAGTTTTCTCTTACTCTCTGCTTTCCACCATGTGAGGATACTGTGAGATGGCACCATTGACAAACCAGAAAGAGTGCCCTCACCAGACACCAAACCTGCCAGCACCTTGATCTTGGACTTCCCAACATTCAGAACTGTGAGAAATAAATGTTTGGTGTTTAAACCACACAGTTTATGGTAATTTGTTATATCAGCCTGGACTGAATAAGACATCATGAAAATTCACTCTTGGGGTTACATTTGCCATGACCTGACTCTTCAATATGCTCCCAAGGCAAAGCCTTCATTGGTTTTGAGAAGCATATGCTCATCCATGGAGCTGAAGGCCATCCATACCTCTTATCTCATACTCCAAAAAAGTGTTCTCTGTATTTCCCAGTTGTCATATGACCTACTCATCTTCAACTTCCATCTGGCAGAGCTGGCCACAGTATTTAACTCAGTTGCAGTCCAAACACATTTTCCACATTGCTGAGTTTGACTTTGATGTGTGCAGGGTTTGCATTTATATTCTCAGCGCCAGATGCTGTAAGAGGTGGAGATAGACTTTGCCTACTGCCTAATGAGCCTCACAGTTAGTCAGCAGAGAGTCATAAAACACATGATGATGGCAACATGGTGAGTGCTGAGACCGTGCACACAGGTGCTACGGGAGCTGTGGGGGAAGGGCCAGAAAACACCACAACAAGAATCAGCCTTTGAGGTGGAGAAGAGTAGGTAGAGATGGGTAGGGTATTCTGGTAAGTGGAAACAGCCTTGTTAAGGTACTAGAACATGAAGTGTTAGCTTGAGGAAAGAGCAAGGTAAAGATGGGTGGGTAGAGGGCTGGGGTAGTAATCAGAAGATAAAGTTGCAAATGTAGGTCAGGTCCTATTTTTCGTGTTTTACTATTTGTCTTCCTCTATGTTTTCATTAGTATTCACTCTGCTAAATTACTTCCCATAAAGTAATATAATGCCTGGAAAAGAGAGAGAGATTTCTACTTCCTCTGTTTTTTTTTCCTATCAGTCATCTGACAAGTATTTGTTGTATTCTGACTATATGCACATAATCGTGTTAAACTCAAATAACTTGATAGGGAGTTCCACACAGTGTGTAAATAAACCTCTATGCAACAATTCTTTTTTCCCCCACAATAAATTTTAAGATATGAAGATTCTGTTACTGTTTGAACAACATTTTTAGTTCTTTTTTTAAAATAAATTTTATTCTGTATATTTAAGTCTACAACATGATGTTATGTGATATAATACATATAGATAGTAAAAAGGTTACTATAGTGAAGCAAATTAACATATCCAGGATCTCACACAGTTACTACTTTTTTTTTGTGATGAGTGGCGAAATCTGCTCATTTAGCAGGAATCCCAAATGCAGTACAATTTTATTACCTATAGTCTTCTTGTTGTACATTAGATCTCTAGACTTGTTCATCCCACATATCTGCTACTTTGTATCCTCTGACCTACATCTCCCAATTTCCCCCCTGCCCTGTAACCACTGTCTTGTTCTCTATCTTTGTAAATAATTTTTTATATAAGTAATTAAAAATACTTTGCTGATAATATAATAACATGTAAATATGTATTTATTTTTGTAATTTAAAATTTTGAACACTTTTAATTTTTAGGGCAGAGAATATTTATAATTTTAGAATATTTTTTGTTACCCATCTCCATCATCTCATCTGTTATAAAATTTATCACAATTTAGACTCAATAAATAAATGCTTTTCTTTGGCTATTTAATTATAATGGCTTAAAGAGACATAGTGTAATATATATGTTTTTTCATAAATGTAGAAGGTAAATCAAATTTTGATAAATTACAAGATATTGTAAAAGCATACTGGGAAAGAGATATTTAACAGGTCCCTACTTTGACTACTTTTGAAATGTGGGTGCCACTCTCCATTTGGTTTTTTTATAAATCTAGATTTTATCTCTCAGTTACAAGTGATGGGTGGTGTACATGCCCTTTAAAAAGAATCCAAGAAATTTCTCTTGACCAAATTCATATTATTCTATAACTTTTAGAAAAAAATCAAAACCTTAAAAAAACCAGGGCTGTCAATGAAATGTAAATTAATTTCACATTATTTAAAATAAATGTAATGGAAATTATTGCTCAGTTGTAGTTTTATGGATTTTTTTAAAGAGATGCAATTCACAAAAGACCTAACCATGTCAACTTCTAGTGAAAGGATTTATTAAATAAGTGGGGTTATAGAAGCATAGCGAGCAGTATTTTAGCCAAAAAGATTGGATATATTAAAAATTTCAAGAATTAAAGGACAAGAGAATCTGATTTATCCAGGAATTAACTCTCAGCATGTCAGAGTTAGTGGCTTCTACTTAATCCAAAGTTCTTGTTTTTAATATAAGTAAGATTTCCAGCACTTCTAGTGGGGAGCATGTGATTGCCAATGTAAACTCATGCCCACTGTTGAGACGAGAGCCAGGCAAGATGAAAGAATTGAGAAAAAGTGTGAACTCCTTCAACTCAACCTAATGGCTGGCTAAATCTGAGGTTTAATTAACCCATGTATTTATGCTACCTTTTCACAAAATGGTAGCTGGAAACCTGTAGCTAAAACCTGTAAGTATTCTCACAAATCCATCTGGAGATTGTTAAGTATAACTTATTGACTTTTTTACATGAACATTTCTTCTTGTTCTTCTGCTTCCTTAGAAATATAAATTTTTATGCATGGTCGCTGCCACTGTCAGCACTAGCCACCTCTCCCCTTCTGAAACTGATGTCCTATGGTAGTATTTTTTAAAACCTCGCAAATTGAAAAGATGAAAAAAATCACTCAGCCTAATACATTTGCTAGCTGTAAGCCTGCTCTCAAAAAAAAAAGTCATTTATATGCTAGATGAGATGCAGAAAAGATTTTAAAAGTAATTTTTATCTGTGCTGAGTCTAAAGAAAAAATGTTTCACAAGTACATTAGTAATAGGGCATATTAAAAAAGCAATTTTATTTTTGCCTATGTTTTTCTTTTTACCTACATATTATTGCTATCAAATTTATTTCCTGAATCTTTCTAGGCTCTTTGGAGACTAACAGCTTAAATGACTCATTTGGTTCCTGGCTGTCACTGAGTGCTTTGTGGGAGCTGGGAGTCTTCCTTGTGAAAAAGTTTTAAATCGCAGATTTAGTTTCTTTGATTGATACACAAATATTCTCATTTTAAATTTCTTCTTGTATAAATTTTGGTAGTTGTTTTTCTATTTCTCTATTTCATCCAAATGGTCAAATTTACTGGCATGAAGTCATTCATAATATCTCTTAAAATCTTTTTAGTGTCGGTAAGATATTTGGTGATGTTCCCCCTTTTTATTTATGATATTGACAATTGTATTGTGTCTCATCTACTTTTTTTTGAACAGTTTTGTTAGTAGGTTATCAATTTAAGTAGTCTATAGAAGAGCTAATCTTTGTTTTTGTTAATTTTTGTCTATTGTATTTTGGTAACCATTTTATTAATTTCTGCTTTTATCTTTTTATTTCCTTCCTTCTACTTTCTCTAGGTTTATTTTCTGTTCTTGCTTTTAACTTTTTGAGATGAGTAGAAGAAACTGATTTTTTACCTTTTTCTTTTTCAAATATATGCATTTCAGGATATAACTTTCCCTCTAAGCAAAGCCTTAGCTGAAGCTCACAAGTTTTAGTATGTTGTATTTCCATTATCATTTAGTTCTAAGTGTTTTGTAATTTCCACTGTGATTGCTTCTTTGGCCGATGTTTTACTTAGAAATGTATTGCCTATTGAATCTAAGTTTAAGTTTCATATTTTCCCTTATTAGCTTTTTAGTTATATATATATTTAGTTATATATTCTTTTTAGTTGTATATTTAGTTATATATTGTTTTAACTCTGTTAACTCAGAGTTAAAACATGTTTCCTGTCATTTATAGAGTCTAATATAAATGATTATTTTTACCAGATTCTGTATAATGTTAAAATCTTAGAACTTGACATACTACCTACCACCTTTTAAATTATTGCTGTTTTTTTTGTTGTCTGTTTTAATTCTACATATAGTTTAAACCCCATACATTAATATTATTGTTTTCTATTGTTGACTAATGTTGATTTAGATATTTATTTTTTCCTTAATTGCCACATTTCTGGTGCAAATTATTTTCCCTTTGCCTGAGGAGCTCTCTTTCATTTTTTTGTTTTGTTTTGTTTTGTCATAATATTTGAAGGGCATATTTTCAAATGTGTAGAATTTAAGTTAATTATTTTTTTCCAGCCCTTGGAGGTTATGATTCCATTATTTTCTAGCTTCTATCATTTTGTCCAGGAGTGAATTTTAAGTCTCATTTTTGTTCTTTTAAGGCAATAGTTTTTTTGTTTATATTAAAAAAAAATGTATGGCTGCTTTTAAGTTTTTTTTCAGCGGTGTTACTGTGATGTGCCTGGACATCATTTTCTTTGTGATCTGCTTTTAGTTTGTGGAGTATTTCATGCTGTTACTTAGTGACTTTCATCACTTTTGGAAAATAAGTTATTGCTTCAAATATTACTTTTGCCCTACTCACTCTTTCCCCTCCTTCTAAATTTCCATTCCCAAATATATTAGGCCTTTTCACCCTGTACCATGTATGTCTATATTTTCTATCCTCTTTTTCTCTCCATATGCCAATTTGCGTAGTTCCTACTGAATTTCACTATTTCCCATTTCTTCTCACCTCAATCCAATCTGTTTAAACCCATCAGTTAAATTACTTTTGTTGTTACTTTGTCATAGAGTTGGAGAATTTCTATTAGTTTTTTTTATAGTTCCAATTTTATGGCAAACTTCTCTATCTTGTCATTTACTCTCCAACAAATTAATCACAGTTATAGATAATCTAATATATAATTCATTTTTGGTTCTATTTCTATTATTTATTTTCTTACTTGGCCCCATTTTTAGGTATTTCTGGCAATTTTTTATTTAATACCTAATTCTTGTGTGTGTGAAAAAACTATAGAAGCTCTAGAGGCTATTATCTTATTCCTGAGAGGACTGATTTCAGATTCTGTCAGATAGAATAATGGAAGATCATCTTTGTACAAAGTTGAACCAATTCAAGTCTGGGTTTAAATCCTTATAAGCCTCATGTATTTATAGTAGTCATAAGTATTACAGGCTTAAGATGTAGTCCTTCACAAATTGTAACAAAAATCCTGGAGAGTTGACCGGGATACTACACACCATTTGGGAACTGACAGATGCTACTAGAGAAAAAGAGGTGCAGAGTTAGGCATTGCTATTCTCATCTCTTCAGAAATTTTTTTAATTCATCTGAAGATATTCATCTTCAGAAATTTTGATCTCAAATTCTCCTGCCCTGGCAGCCTTGGGCTCCAATTTTTGTCTCCTCATCATTGTGATACTGTGGGAAGCTCTGTTTCCCTTCTCAGTTTTTTGGTCATTTTACTTAACAGAAAATATTTTATGGGAAAAACAGGTTGGAATTTTAGAGTCACTTCTCTGTGTTGTCCATTTCTGTAGGATCTTGATCCCTCAAGTCCTGGTGGCTTTGGTATCTCTGTGATGCCTCCAAACATATATATTTTTATACTTAATGCATCTTCTCTAGTTGTTTTTATGTGAGTGGGTTAGTGTGCCACAAGCTGGTTTATCACAGACAGTAGTCCTCTCTGAAATTGATTTTAGGTTAATCTTTTCTTGACTGTCCCTCTTCCACCCCATCAGCCCCAGCTGACTCTTCCATTGGCTGTGGACATGCTTCATGGTATTTCTTGTCCTCTGCTTCTCCTCCCTATTTTGCTAACCTCCATCAAAAAGATGGGGTGAGGGGACATAAAGGGTACATGTAGGTTCTTACTTGATTGTTAGTGTAATAAGATGATTTATTCTCTCTGAGTCTAGTAGGCATTTAAAGCTGATTCTTTCTTTTGTGGGCATTTTGAAAGGTTCTTCTGAGGACTCACTGAAAATGTTTACCTGCCATTCTTGGCTCTTAGCCAGTGCATTTTCCTTCAATTGACCACTCTACTCTTATCCTTTGGTTTTCTGGGGATCTCTTGAATGGTCTCTTTCTATTTGGATTCCTTTGCCTTTCCAGGCATTCATCTTTGCCAGAACTCACAGTGGCTTCATATTGGCTCTTTTTTTCTTACATCCCACATCTTGTTCATGAGAGTTACTCAGAATCCTTGCCTCTGCTGTTAGTGAAAATGTAAATGGTTTTTCACATGTTCTACTCTTTCTGACTTACTGCCTTGGCTGATAGTTATAACCATTTGCTTTTAGACTCTTTAAGTGTTTTTATCTATCATACAGCAATCCATTGTGATCCCTTCAGATTCCAGGAAACACATACCAAGCCCTCTGATTGGTCTCTTTGAAGTCTCTCTACCCTGTGGGGAAAAGCAAACCTCGCACCTCTCACTGACTCATGGCACACTAGCAGCTCTCTTTAAAGAAATTTCTATCTCAAAAGACAAAAACAAAAATCTAAAAACTCTCTTAAACTCCATCACTTAAGCTTTTGTTAATCCTTGCCTTAATTTCCAGGGGCTGTCATAACAAAGTACCACAAACTGGGTGACTTAAAACAACAGAAATTCATTGTCTCAGTTCAGGAGGATAGAAGCCCCAAATCAAGGTGTTGGCAAGGCTACATACCCTCTGAAACCTTCAGGGGACTCCTTCCCTTGCCATTCCCCAGCTTCTGGTGGTTCTGGTATTCCTTGGCTGTAGAGGCATTTCTCCAATCCTCTGTTCTCACATGGTGTTCTCCCTGTATGGCTTTATCTTCACATGGACATCTTCTTATAAGGACACCAGTCATATTGAATTAGACTCTATGGCTTCCTCCTACTCCTGTGTGGCCTACTCCTACTCTTGTATGGCCTCAACTTAACTAATTATATCTGCAATGACCCTATTCCCAGATAAGGCCATATTTTGAGGTACTGGGGTTTAGGATTTCAACATATCTTCTTTTTGGGGGGAGTGGGACACAATTCAACACATAACAACCTTAGATGTATCTGATTTATCTAACTGATGTTAAAACACCTACTTTGAATTCCTCCAAGTTGGTTGATTTCATTACTCATTTTGGTATCTTTTGTCTATGGACCTCAGTTGAACCTTCCAACTGAGTATTCTGTTAGAGTTGAATATAAATTGTGTTATGTTTTTAGTTGTAAAAATACTATTAGTGAACAGTATTGGTTAATATGAGCTTAGGCAAGATATGAACAATCAAAACATTGTAAAAAATTTCAGGTGATATCTATGTGAATTTTTTTAAAAAGGTAACTTTATACTTGAAAATTTTTAGTAAGAGAGAATTTCAGTTTTCTGATGTTATGTGAATTAGTAATCATAAAGACAAGATGACCTCAAGCTGAGTCAACTCAAGAAATTTTACTTGGTTAGAACTGGTAAACAAAACAAAACAAAAACAAAATAAAGCAAAAATACCCAAGTCTCTAAATATAATAAGAATTCCATAGTTACTGAAGTTTCCCTATGTCTTAAATAAATCTTGTTGATGCATTAGTGATCAATATAATCATATAACTTCTCCAATGAATGGACCTTTCTGGGTAACTTTAAATATGATAGTTATCACACAACAAAAATTTAAGCATTTCAAGAGAAATTGATAAAAGACCAGAAAATATGTTGGGGAAAAAACTTTAAAAAGCATGTACAAAAAAATTCTGAATTTGCAAACTGGACTTCTGTAGCCAGTGAGAAAGACAAGATTTTTCAGTGTTTAGTTGGTAAAAGTTGGAAAGGAAATTGAGAAACTAATTATTACCCAATATGGTTCATTCAGTTTGAAGGGAGAATGTCTTGCTATGCTGCCATTTTCAGAAGAGTTCTGAAACAATGAAGGCATCAAATACTTAGAGATAATTTAAACATTTAAATAGTTCTAGAAAGCTTATAATGAAAAAAAGTATATCCCTACTCAAGTATTTTTTCATCCCATTCCATTTCCAAGAAACAGCTACCTTTAATTCTTTCAGCTGGTTCTTTAAGAAATTACCCCCATAATTCTAAGTAACTATAGTCATGTGTCACTTAACGATGGGGGATACTTTCTCAGGAATGCATTGTCAAGAGATTTTATCATTGTGCAAACATCATAGACTGTGGTTACTCAACCCTAGATGGTATAGTCTGCTGCACATCTAGGCTATATGGTATAGTCTATTGCTCCTAGGCTACAAACTTGTACAACACGTTACTGTACTAAATTGGCAATTGTAACATAATGTTAAGTATTTGTGTATCTAAACATTAAAAAATGGTACACCAAAAATATGGTATTATAATCTTATGGGACCACCATTGTGTAAGTGGTTCCTCATTGACCTAAATGTCCTTATGTGGCACATGACTGTACATGTATAGTACTTTTTTCTGATTCAGCACTTTTAGACAAAGTCTATTGATTTCCTATTGTGATATATAAGGATTTTAACTCTGTTACATATCACTTGTTCCAGTATAGTTATATCATAAATTTTGATTAAGTATTTTCATTGTTATTATGATAGTAAATATTGTTCACTGCTCTGCCAATTAATGTACATGATTATGTTCTTTTTCTTTTACTGCTGTTTGCATTTCCTGAAGATAATAATTGTCTCAGTTCTTTCATTTGCTTAGTTTTCTTTGAACCTAAGACCCAGTCTCCCCACATCATCTAATTGCTTTGTAGATTACTTCTCTTTATAGTTTTCTATATAGTAAGACTGGTCAGATAATCTGTAATTTCCATTTCTTTCTTCCTGGAGACTTCCTTTCTGGTGCTGTCTATATTTCTCCTCCAATCTAGACTTGGTTTGCAGGATGATAGCTGTCATCCTGGGACTTTTCTTTGTGGATGTTCCGGGAATTCTCTGTGCCTTGCTCCTGTGTTAGATTCTCATTTCTTACACAATGTCTTTTTCTTTCTTTTCTCTCCCCCTCATTTTGGTGAAACACATTCTCTAATAACTTCCTGAAAAAGGGGCACAGGAAATGAGTAATTAAAAACCATGAATGTCTGAAATTGTCTCCATTCTATCCTCACACTATATTGGTAACTTGGTGAAACATAAACTTCAAAGTAGAAAATATTTTTCCTGAGAATTGTGCAGGTGTCGCTCTACTATTTTCTGGGTTCCAATCTTGCTGTTGAGGAGTCTGGTGGCACTCTTATTCTCGATTCTGTGCTTGTGACCTAATTTTTTTCCTGGAAGCTTTTAGGATCTCCTCTGTTCCCTAAAAACTCATGGTGAGGTGTCTTAGAATGGATATTTTAAAATCTTCATTGTCCTGAATGTTTTTGATTGGGAACCTTGTGCTTTTCAGTTTTGCAAAACTTTCTTATATCATTGTTTCATTTGTTCTGAAATCCTGATACATTTTGACATCCTAGATCCTTTAATGTTATTATCTTCTTTCTTTTTGTATTTTTGTTTTATTTTTAAAAATATTTACCTTATTTTATCTTACAATTTATGTTCAGCATTTTTATTTTTGTGATGATATTTTAAATTTTCTAAGAGCTCTTTTTTAGTTTTTAAATTTCCCTTAAAAATAACATCCTGTTGATATTTCATGAATAGAGTACACTCTAATGTCCCTGAGGGTGGATGATATAGTTTTTTTTTTTTTAAATCCATTTCACCATGACATCTGTTGGATTTGGATATGATATTTTCTGGCAGGATATAAGGTCTCTGCTCGGAAAATACACTAGTCCTTTTAATCTCCCAGTGAAGCTATAAACTTCTCAATAGACACTATGGTATTTGGCAGCTCTGGTTTTAAAAAGTGGAGTGGATAGCAAAAATAGGAATTTGGAGTAACTGAGGTCTTGAGTAATGCATGTACAGAAAATATTTTATGTAAGACAGTGGTTTGGGGGGTAAATCATATTTCCAAGAAGTGAGACACATGCCTTTCTTTCGGAGATCTACCAGTGAATTTCCATCTAAGCTACCCCAATATAAACTATACTGATATAAATCCAAATCACTACTAGATAAATCAAAGTGTTTCTATAAATTTAAACTGATTAATCCTGCCTGTTTCCAAATTAACTTATGATAATTTCTGTTAAAAGCTCTTCCATTTTGATTCAAAACCTGTCTCCTCTCTCACCTCCTCTACTTCTGCAAGAGCACTTACCCTTATCCTCTCTTTGCAAATCTTACAAGCAGCACTTTGGTTCAACTTTTATTTCATTAATGAGGGATAATACAATAGCCCCTGAAATAATCTTCACACTTTCAGAGTCTTTTCCAGCACATCTTGAAACACTCCTGACAAATTTAATAAATTTAGCTTCATTAAGTGTAACTCTGACCACACAATCTTTTGCAAAGAAAAAAATCCTTTTGTAGGCTACTCTTTGTCTACCCACTTAAGTGCAAATTTTTAAACTTACCACTTATGGATATTCACATTTCCTTCCTATTTGTCCTCTGATATTTTTCCTATATATTCTGTACTCCATTAAATAAAACTGTATGTTGTTTTCTTGCAAATTCATATGACCACAGGACTCAGGCAAGAAGGGTTTTTAGTGAAGCAGGTCTATACATTTTGTTTAAACAACTTTATTGAGGTATAATTGATATATAGTAAACTGTACATATTTAAAGTGTACAATGTGAAAAGTTTTGACATATGCTTACAGTTGTAAAACCATCACTACAATCAAGATAATGAACGTACCTATCTCCCCCAAAAGTTTTCTTGTACCACAGAAAGGCAGGCCTGGGGTTTGGCCCAGAGGATCAGAAGACACTCAGGGTGTGGATCCCTCCTTTGTGTGGCAGATTTATCAGCCTTTTATTCTGCCTACACGGTTTAGGCCGTGAGATGGAGCCCCAGCCAGAAAATGTCAAATGGATGCAGCCAAGTGTTTGGCTCCCTTCTGACACTGGAAAAAGGAAGACTTTTTTCTTTCACTTACTTACTCTCTGCAAGAGTGTGAACTTGTTTGCTGCAGCCAAAACAAACAAACTTGATGATGATAAAATATATTATACCCAACCACAAAAACAGGAGGATTATCTGAGGCAGAACAAATGGCTTTGGCATACTCCCTGGTTTCTGCCTGTGCAACACACCTGATTAACTACAAAGATAGTCCTATAAGCCACAGAGATCTCTTTCTCTCCTCTCTTTTTTCCCCCTCCAGTATCACTTGGGTGTGGACAAAGTAATTCCAAATGGAAGGCCCACATAATGTGTCTCTATGATGGGAGATTACAGAGGCCTGCATTTACATGCAAAGCCCTGGGGTGTGAGGAACCACCCTGTCTACTGCAGATAGAACACAAATCTTGAAGAGAATGAGCAATGACTTATTTTGGCCTGAATATTAGTCACATCCATGTGCAATCAATGTTAGTCATTCTCATTGACATCTAATTTCCTTTTAAAGATAATATACATAAACACATAACACTATTTCACAATTATAATTAGAGAGATTATTATTTCTTGTCCACTGCAATAAGGTGCAATTAAGATTTTTACATTAAATATTTAAGGAAAATCATACTTGAGATATTTTTGAAATGTGCATACCTTGAGCAGGGCTGAATCCTACTCCTAAAGAGAATGTAACTGGATCTTTTACTCTCAAACATGCATTTGATGTAGGGGTCAAGATCTAATAGTCTCAGACCATTTAAGGGCCACTTGCAAGGTTGATCTGCCAAGGGGCTAACATGGGGGCACCACTTAAGGGTTTGCAAAAATCACTGGAAACCTACTGGTAAAATTGTGAATTGAATAATGTATTATTGCAAATAACCACCATGCTGGCACTTTTAAAGCAAACTTTTAGTTGAAGCATAATATGTAAATAAAAGTGCACAGTTTTAAAGTGTATAGCTGGATGAATTTTCATAAAGTGCATATACCTGTAAAACTATTCCCTGTTGTCAAGAAGTTGGGACTGTGACATTTGAGATGACACAGCTAAGTGGAGACAAAATTCTCATAGACTCATTCTCCTGCCCAAAGCTTTGATTCAGCCTCTTATGAGACACCTACATAAATATACACATTATAGACATGATACCTTAATAGATTTGGGGGGACCTCATTTGAAAAGACCCTGCTTACAACAGACTGTTTATGTACTTGGAGGTTATCCAAAGACAAAAAAAATGCCTAAAATGACTAACAATTTCACTCAGATGCCTAAACTTGTATTAATAGATAGTGCTCCCCAACCTTTTTGGCCCCAGGGACCAGTTTCCTGGAAGACAATTTTTCCATGGACGGGGTGGGGGGTGGGGCATGGAGCTCAGGTGGTGATGCAAGCAATGGGGAGCAGCTGTAAATACAGATGAAGCTTTGCTTGCTCGCCCCACCACTCACCTCCTGCTGTGTGCCACCCCCCTTTGCTAAGTTTCATGGAAGACAATTTTTCTATGGACAGGGGGTGGGGGTTGGTGGCAGAGCTCTGCAGCCCAGTCCCTAACAGGTCGTGAACTGGTACCGGTCTATGGCCTGGGGGTTGGGGTCGCAATTAATAGATATCTTTTCAGATTGGATAAAGACCTGAACAGAAGGAGCATCTAAAATTATCAAAATCCTTCTAAAGGAATTCACAACCTTCACTGAATTCCTGTCTGCATGAGTTCCTACTACATATGTCAACACAGAACAAGAACAAGCTTCGGAGGATGACGGGATAATGGACATCAACAGTCCAGGGAAAGAGGCCAGAAAGATGAAAAATGGCATACTGGTGATAGATGCCATAGGCAGACAGCTACAGAGACAGCTCAACAGCTCCTCCTCTTACAGCGAGAATGTCAACAGATACCACAGCAGCATGGCTGGACTACAAAAATTTGAGGCCAAAAAATAAAAGAGACCTAAAAGCTGACAGAGATAGATGAGACTCAGACAGAAAAGGTCAAACTGTCTGTGTCCTGGGACTCCTCTTCTTTTTGCCACCCTGCCTTCTAACTATTGACCCAGTCTCTAAACCAATGACCCCATTGTTGACAAAACCCAGGAGCACACTCCACGGAGCCCTAGATGTTTCACAAGAGTAATAATGGACCCTTCTTTGTAGCAGAGTTAACCCCCAAAATAAATAAAGCCCTACACCTAAAATAAAAATTACATATATGTTGAAATTAATACCAAAAACCCCATCTAAAGTGAGATAGGGTATTGCCTTCCTTTGGATAAGGATAGCTCTTACAAACAGACTTAAGCCCCTAAGAAATAGTTTATGAGAGACCCTTTCTAACACCCTGAGGTAAACATGGTAATATAACCATAAAACAACCAAAATAAAACGTGTCAAATAAGTGGGTCAGGTACTAACCACTATACATAAATTTGCCTCTTTCAGGTCCCAGCCCTGGTTAAAAACAAAAAAGTAAAAAAGGCACTATAAGGTGCCTCTAATAATTCATACCTCATTAAAATTGTCAAAAATAAAAACCTTGGGTCCATCATACCAAAGTAAAGAGATGTCCCATTAAAAAAAGACCCAAGCCCCCAGTAAAGGGGCCAGCTTTTAGACAATCTAAAATATCTGTTTTAATAAAAAGAAAAAATAAAAATGTTAGTATGTTTACTAATCTTTCTTTGGTTATTTGTTCCGTCTATAGGATGGAGAGACAACTCCTTAGTAAAAATTTCCCCGGACTTTCGCCTCTTCTATTGATCTGTCTTGCTACTGGGTTTGTCATCCTAAACCTCATTTGATACAAATATTTCTATATATGATTTCTAAATTTACAAAAGCCAGTCTCTCGGATCACCTACAAAGTACAACCAACAGTTCTGTACTCAGAGGTCCCCTGTTTCTTTCTAGCCCAGCCCTATATCAAACATTACATACAAGGTGACAGTCCATTTCACCTCGTCAATCCTCACTGTTATAGTTGTTACTTACGCCTTTTTTTGCATGATAATCTGTTGTTATAAATATACTGCCAGAGCTTTACAATGACGTACATAAATATAAACCTTCCATCTAAAACATTGCCCCAATTTAATAAAAAATAACTTGATGGCTATGTCGTTCCTTCTCCCATAGATATGAAAGGGTAAAATTGACAGGAGGGAATGTGTAACAGAGTAGTCGCCCCTCCTCCCGTAGATATGGGAGGGTAAAATTGACAGTGGGGAATATGTAACAGAGGGAATGGCCTGAAAAAAATGGAAAAAACAACAAAAAAAGTATTCTGTCTTTTTAAAACGTCCCTCACTCCTTTTGGAGAACTAAAACCTGCATCCCTGCCTCAGGCCAGTGGTCGGGAGGGGCAATGTCTTTTGTTCTTTGTGCTACAGGAGATGGCTCGGTGGAACTAGGGGTGGGGGGTGTTGGGGGCAGGGGGGATGTTGGAGGGGTTGGGGAATGAAGTCATGAGATTGTCTTAGCTAGATTGTCTTCCCCAGAGATGGGACAGATCAGAATATAGCCTGAAGCTGAGAGCCCACCCTTTAAAACTCTATATTTCTGCTTATGTGTAGGAAAGTTGGTACTTTAAGATGGAGTCTGCCATTTTCCTCATTTGCTGGCAAATTAATAAATCTCTCTTTCCTTCTCCTCAAACCACTTGTCCTCATTCTTCTGATGAGGACTTGGGGACAAGTGCCAAACTTTTGGTAGCACAACCCCTTCTTGGGAGGGATCCCAATGAGGTAACTACTATTTTGATATGTAATGCCATTGATTAGTTTTAATTGTTTGGGAGGTTTATACAAATGGAGACATAGAGTGTCACCAATAAGTGTTATGTTAGCTGTAGGTTTCTGTAGAATCCCTTTATCAGATTGAGGAAATTTCCTTCTGTTACTAGTTTGTTGAATGCTTTTTATCATGAAAGGGTATTGGAATTTTTCAACTGCTTTTTCTCTGCCTATTGAAACGATCATATAGTCTTTGTGTATTTTTTAAATTTTAAGGATTCATCCATATTATCTTGTGTAGGAGTTGTTTGTTTTTTTCACGGATGAATAGCAGTCCATTGTGTCAATATTCCACAATGTATTGAATTGTTCTTCTGTTGATAAACATTTTAGGTTTTCAGTATTTGCCTGCTTTTAATAGTGCTACTCTTTATATTTTCATATATAATTTTTGGTGTAAACAAGTATGCATTTCTGAGGATTGTTATAAATAGGGGTGGAATTACTGGTTCATGGAATATGCATATGTTCAAATTCACTAAATATGACCAAAGGGTAAGTACATATTTATACTTTCCGTTGTTCTTCATTCCTTACTGCATTTACATGTTTCACATACGTGTTTCCTTTTGCCTGAAGAATTCCATTTATGATTTTTTCTTTAGACCTTTTATCAAATAATTCCTTCAGTTTTTGTTTGATCTGGAAACATCTTTAATTCACCTTCATTTTAAAAACTATCTTTGCTAGGTATAGAAGTCTAGATAGTTTTTTTTCTTTCAGCATTTTAAAGATGTGATTATATTTTTTTATGGTTTTCATCCTTTCTGCTCAGAAGTAGAATGTCAGTCTAATGTTGCTCCTTTCAATATGTCTTTTTATATGGATTATTATAAGATTTCTTTCTTTCTCTTTGATTTTTTGACCATTTTATGCTGAGAAAACACTGCCTAGGTATAGTTTTTATTATATTTATCTTGCTTGGGGTTTCTTGCACATCTTGAATCTATGGCTTGTATCTTTTATTAATTTTGAAAAATTCTCACTTATCATCTCTTAATAAATTACTTGGGATTTTCTTTATATCACACTGGCTTCTGTGAATAAAAATAGGTTTATTTGTTCCATTCCAATCTAGAAATAAAATCTGCCTTTTATTTATTTTTCTTGCCTAATTGTCCTTTGTCCTGGTTATAACCTCCAGTAAAATGTTAAATAGGAGTGGTGAGAGTGTATATTCTTGTTCTGTTCCTTGTCTTAGGGTGAAAGCACTCAGTCTTTCACCATTGTGTGATGTTAGCTATAGGTTTCCATAGATGCACTTTATCAGATTGAGGAAGTTTCCTTCTATTCCTAGTTTGTTGAATGCTTTTTATTATGAAAAGGTGTTGGATTTTTAAAAATGCTTTTTCTGTGCCTATTGAAATGATCACATAGTTTTTGTGTCTTATTCTATTTATATGGTATATTATATTAATTACATTTTGAATATTAAATCAACTTTGCATTCCTGGTATATAATCATGGTATATAATCAATTTTACAGTTAGCTAGATTCAGTTTGCTAGAATTTTTCCATATATATTCATAAAGGCTATTGGTCTGTAGGGTTTTTTTTTTTTTTTGGTTATATTTTTGTCTGTTTTGGTCTCAGAGTAATATTCTGGCCTCATACAATGAGTTGAAAATTGTTTCTTTCTCTTCTATTTTATAAGCATTTGTGAAAGATTGGTATTACTTTTTTTTTAAATGTTTGATAGAATTTACCAGGGAAGTTATTAGGGCCTGGGATTTTTTTTTCTGGGAATTTTTAAAATTAATAATTGAATCTCTCTACTTGTTACAGATCTTCTCAGACTTTCTACTTCTTTTTCAGTTATTTATGGTAATTTATACCTTTCTAAGAATTCATCCATTTCATCTATCTAATTTGTCAGTATACAGTTGTTCATAATATTCCCATATAGTCCTTTTTTTTCTGAAGGTCTATTGTAATATCTCTCTTTCATTCCTGATTTTAGTAATTTGAATCTTTTCTCTTTTTATCTTGGTCAGTCTAGATAAAGATAATTATTCTTTTTTGATCTTAGTTAAAAGGCTGAGAAACAATGAAACATAATGACTTTTTAAATATTATTTTTGCTCCATTTTCTCTTTTATCCCTTAGGAGCTAAAATGACACATATGTAGACATATTCACTATAACCTATGTTTTGCATTGTATTCTACATTTTGTATACTTTTTTTCTCTTTATGTTTCAGTTTTGAAATTATTTACTGGTCTGTCTTCTAGTTCACTACTTCTTTTTCCATCTGTGACCATTCTACAGGATAAGCTCATTTATTATATTGCTAATATAGTTATTTTTAAGTTCTAGAATTTCTATTTTATTTTCTTCTTATAGATTTCATTTCTCTGGTTAAAGTTGCCATTTGTCATCTATTTTCATAAAGATATTAATCACACTTATTTTAAAGTCCATATCTGAATTACCTGTCAGTCTGTATTTAGTCTATTTATTTCTTGATCTTATTTCTTGGGAGAGCTAATAATTTTTTTTTTAATTTCAAAAGGCTTTGAGATTTGATCATTTTTGTTAAAAAAAAAGTTAAAATAGAAAGTAGTAAAAAAAATGAAACAGCTTATTTTGAGTACAAGCTGACCCAGGGTGGTCACACTGATTACTTCAGGCCTTCTGGTCACACAGGGTTATCTCCATAAACAACAGAGGGTGTCTACAGCTTCTTGACCAGCATAGCAGAAGCACCTCCTTCTCCATTGCAAATACTGGCAAGACCGTATTCTATTTGCTCCAAGGCATGAGTCAAATGAACCACAATCCTGGCTCCAGACGTCCTAGGATTAAGAAAGCATTTTGATTTTTTAATGAAGTACAGAATTTATGATCAACCAAAAGTGTTTCTATTCCAAACTAACTTCTTAAAAACCTAATTAGCCACTACTTACAGCTGAATGAACTTCTTTTCTTCTTCTCTTCTTCTTCTTTTTTTTTTGTTTATGGTTAGGAAAAACATTTGTTTATTTATTTATTTTTTATTTCAAAATATTAAGGGGGTAAAAATTATTTTTACACGGATAGCTTTTATAAGGCTTAAGTCAGGGCTATAAGTGTGCTTATCACCTGAATGTACATATGTACATGTACACAATAGAGTACATGTACAATGTACACTATTGTACATGTTAGGTAGGTTTTTACCTCTCCCCACCTCCCCCTCCCCGCTTTGTGATTTCCAATGACTTTTACTTCTCTCTGTGCCAATGTGTGCCCATCAATTAGTTCCAAATTATTAGAGGGTACATGTGGTGTTTGTTTTTCCATTCTTGAGATACATCACTTAGGATAACGGTCTCCAGTTACATCCAAATTGCTGCAAAAGACATTAATTCATTTCTTTTTATGGCTGAGTAGTACTCTGTGGTACATACATCACATTTTGTTAAGACATGCATAAATTGATGGGCACTTAGGTTGATTCCATATCTTTGCAATTGTGAATTGTGCTACAATAAACATTCAGGTGCAGGTGTCTTTTTGATAAAGTGACTTCTTTCCCTTTGGGTAGATACCCAGCAGTGGGATTGCTGGATCAAATGGAAAGTCTACTTTTAGTTCTTTGAGAAATCTCCACACTGCTTCCCATAGAGACTGTACTAATCTGCAGTCCCACCAACAGTGTATAAGTGTTCTTTTCTTTCTGCATCCACACCAGTATGTATTGTTTTTGGACTTGTTAATAATAGCCATTCTGACAGGGGTAAAGTGGTATCAGTTGGAGTTTTAATTTGCATTTTCCTGATGATTAGTGGTGTTGAGTTTTTTTTTTATATGTTTGTTGGCCATCTGTCTATCTTATTTTGAAAAGTTTTTGTTCATGTCTTTTGCCCACATTTTAATGGGGTTGTTTGTTTTTTTCTTGCTTATTTGTATGAGTTCTTTGTAGATTCTGAATATTAGCCCTTTATCAGATGTATAAATTTTTCTAATTGATTTTTCTTTGATTATTTCCTTTGCTGTGCAGAAGCTGTTTAACACTGTTGATTCTACCAATCTGTGAGCATATTTTTTACATTTTTTTTGTGTCTTCTGCAATTTCTTTCATCAGCATTTCATAGTTCTCCTTGTAGAGATCTTTCACCTCCTGGGTTAAGTATATTCCTAAGTATTTTATTTTCTTTGTAGCTATTGTATATGGTATTGAGTCTTTGATTTCATTCTTAGCTTGACTGTTACTGGTATATAAAAATGCTACTGATTTCTGTACATTGATTTTGTAACCTGAGATGTTGCTGAATTTATTTATCAACTCCGGTAGTCTCTTGGTGGAGTCTTTGGGATTTTCTAGATACAAGATCATATCATCAGAGAAAAGCAATAGTTTGATCTCCTCTTTCCCAATTTGGATATCCTTTATTTTTTTCTCTTGTCTAATTGCTCTGGCTAGGACTTCCAGTATTATGTTTAATAGAAGTGATGACAGTGGGCACCCTTGTCTTGTTACAGTTCTTAGAGGGAGTGCCTCCAACTTTTCTGCATTCAGTATGATGTTGGCTGTGGGTTTGTCATATATGGCTTTTATAATTTTGAGATATGTTCTTTCTATGCCTAGTTTGTTGAGGGTTTTTATCATGAAAGGGTGCTGGTTTTTGTTGAGTGCTTTTTTTTACGTCTGTTGAGGTGATCATATGGTCTTTGTTTTTGCTTTTGCTTATGTGGTGAATCACATTTACTGATTTATGTATGTGGAACCATCCTTGCATCCCTGGGATGAAGCCCACTTTGTTATGGTGGATTAATTCTTTTTGCTAGTATTTGGTTGAGGATTTTTGCATCTATACTCATAAAGGATATTGGTCTTTAGTTTTCTTTTTTTGTGTGTGTCCTTTCCTGGCTTTGGTATCAAGGTTATACTGGCTTCATAGAATGAGTTGGGGAGGATTCCCTTCTTCTAGATGTTATGGAATGATTTATGCAGTATGGGTACCAGTTCTTCTTTGTAGGTCTGGTAATTTGGCTGTAATCCACCTGTTCTGGGGCTTTCTTTGTTGGGAGATTTTTTATTACTGCTTTGATCTCACTGCTCATTGTTCCGTTCAGGAGTTCTATTTCTTCCTGATTGAGTCTTGGTAGATTGTGTGTTTCCAGGAATTTGTCCATTTCCTCTTCATTTTCTAGTTTATGTCTGCAGAGATTTTCATAGTATTCATGGATGATATTATGTATTTCTGTGGTATCAATTGTAATATCTCCTTTTTCATTTCTGATTGAGTTTATTTGGGTTCTTTCTCTTCCATTTCTGGTTATTCTAGCAAGAGGTCTATGAATTTTGTTTATCTTTTCAAAGAACCAACTTTTTGTTCTGTTGATCATTTCTCTTGTTTTTTTGTTTTCCATTTTCTTTAGTTCTGCTCTAAGCTTTATTATTTCTTTTCTTCTGATTCCTTTGGGTTTGGTTTGCTCTTCCTTTTATAGTTCCCTTGGATGTGAAATTAGCTTGTTAATTTGTGATCTTTCTGTCTTTTTAATATAGGCATTTAAGGCTATGAATTTTCCCGTTAGGACTGCTTTTGCTGAACCCCATGGATTTTGACAGCTTTGTCAAAATCCCCTTTGTCATTCACTTCAAGGAATATTTTGATTTCCATCTTAATTTCATTATTGATCTAATAATCATTCAGTAGCAGATTGTTTAATTTCCATGACTTTGTGCAGATTTGAGTGTTTCTCTTGGAATTGATTTCTAGTTTTATTCCACTGTGGTCTGAGAAGACACATGGAATGATTTCAGTTTTTTTGAATTTTTCAGACATGTTTTGTGGCCTAAGATACGATCAGTCTTGGAGAATGTCCTATGTGCTGATGAGAAGCATGTATATTCAATAGCTTTTGAGTATAAAGTTCTGTGAATGTCTGTTAGTTCCATTTGTTCTAGAGTCCTTTTTAAGTCCAGTGTTCCCTTCTTTATTTTCTGCTTTGATGATATGTCCAGCTCTCTCACTGGGGTGTTGAAGTCCCTGGCATTTATGATGCTACTATTTACCTCTTTGCTTAGATCTAGCAGAATTAGCTTTATGAATCTGAGAGCTCCATGATTAGGTGCATATATACTTAAGATTGTTGTCTTCTTATTGAATTCCTCTCTTTACCATTGCATAATGACCATCTTCGTCTTTTTTTTACCATAGTTGATTTATAGTCAATTTTATCTGATATGAGAATGTCTACACCTGCTCTCTTTTGTTTCCATTGGTGTGGAATTTTTTTCCCACCCCTTTACCTTGAGTCTGTGTGAGTACTTGTGGGTTAGATGTATTTCCTGGATACAGCAGATAATTGGGTTGCATTTTTTCATTCATTTAGCCAGATATGTTTTTTTGAGTAGGGCACTCAGACTATTAACATTGAATAATAAAATTGAAATGTGGGATGCTCTTCTGTTCATCATGTTGGGTAGTACCTCATTGCTTTGTTTTCCCTTTTGTGCTACTGTTTTATATGAACTGTGAGCTTTAGCTTTTGGGTGATTTTAAACTGGTGGGTATCTATTGTGCTGATCCATGTATAATGCAGTTCTGAGTATTTCCTGCAGGGCAAGTCTGGTCTTGACAAATTCCCTCAGTGTTTGCACCTCTCCTCCATATATGAAACTTAGTTGGCAGGATACAAGATTCTAGGCTGATAATTGTTCTGTTTAAGAATACTGAAGATTGGGCCCAATCACTTCTGGCTTTGAAGGTCTCCGCTGAGAAGTCTGCATTTAGCCTGAATGGTTTTCCTTTGCCAGTTATTTGATGTTTTCACCTCATGGCTCATAGGAGTTTATCCTTTGTGTTGACTTTGGCCAGTGTGATGACTACGTGTCTTGGTGATTCCCTCTTTGCAATGAATCTTCCAGGTGTTCATTGAGCTTCTTGTATAAGCACATGTAAATCACTAGCAAGACCAGGGAAGTTTTCCTCAATTATTCCCTCAAATAGGTTTTCCAGACCTTGTGTTTTTTGTTCCTCACACTCAGGGATGCCTATGATTCTATGTTTGGCTGTTTTATATAATCCCATTTTTCTCATAGATTTTGTTTGTTCCTCTTGACTCTTTTTTCTTTATTTTTGACTGATTGGGTTAATTCAAAAGAGTTGTCTTCAAGCTCTGAAATTCTTTCTTTGGCCCATTCTAGTCTATTCTTAAAGCTTTCCACTGTGTTTTGTATTTCCCTACATAAATTTTTCATTTCTAGTAGTTTTATTTTATTTTATTTTTAATATGTCTGTCTCTTTTGTAAATTTCTCATTCATTTCCTGAATGTTTCTCTGGTTTCTTTGAGTGGGTTTTCCATTCCTTCTTGGATTTCATTGAACTTCCTTACAATCTATTTTTGGAATTTTTTTCTTTCATTTCAGTATTCTCATTTTGGTCTGGATCCATTGTTTGAGAACTGGTGTGCTCCTTTCCTTTGGGGATATTTTTCACTCTGATTTTTCATACTTCTGGAGTTGTTGTGCTGATTCCTTCTCATCTGGAGCAGCTGTTCCTTCTTGATTTTGGATTTTCTTTTGTTTAGATGGTGCTTCTCCCCCCCACTCTTAAAGATGTGTCTTTAGCATATGTTGGGTAAGAAACATTGGTTTTGCTTGTAGGTGCTTGGATGGGGGTCTAGGTTCTGGATGGATGCCTTGGTTATAGATATCCTTAGTGTGGTGTTTTTCTCAGTTGCTAGTTATTTGTAGGCTGAAGCGGTAGTGTACTATGTGTGTGGGCAGATTCCCTGTCTCTTGTTGATGAGGCAAGATGGAGATCTTTGAAATCTTTTCTCTTTCTTCAGCCCTGTGGTTGTCTTAACAGCTTGAATTATATTGGGATGCCCAGTTTAATCTCTGAAACAGTAGGTGGTGCTTGTGGGTGAGTCAGCCATGCCCTGTATGATTGAAGCAGTAAATGCTGTAATGGGCTGTACAAGTTGTCCTCCCTGCCAGTAAGTGGTGCTTGCAGGAAAGAGCCAGCTGCAGTGGTGGTTTTTAGGACTTGTGCCCCGTTCTAGTCAATGAGGATAAGCATTCAGATGTCCCAGGTGGTGGTCAGGGCCCCAGAGCTCCCAGAGGACTCCTTATTTTCCACCACAGCAGTAGTGGGTGGATGAGTGAAGCTGGGTGGGGCTGGGTTGGGTGAGCTTGCCTTCAGCTCCACAAAGACAGGCAAAAGAGCTGTTTTGTCAGGGGTCAAGATTTAACCCTCAGGCTATTCAGGAAAGACACCAGGGAGGGGCTGACGTGGCCCAACCAAGCCTGAAAATCTGTTTATGGGAAGGCACCTTCTGGGATTCACAGTCTGGCTGTGAGGAATGGGTTTCATTCTTCTTCCTCCTCCCCTGCCCCAAGTTCTCCTTCCAGTGTCTGGCCACAGGCAGGAGCTCAAACTAAGCTGAGCTCACCAGTAATGGGGCTGTGGGCTGGGAGGTTTGCTGTCCAGGGTTCTGCCCTGGGCCAAGAACACAGCTTTCCTGTGGGGAGAGGGGTGCTCCTCGAGTGCACTGTAGCTCAGACCTGCACTGTACCCTCCTCTCCATTTTTCCCATGTGTGCTCCATTGCCTCCTGAAATTAGTTCACAAATCTCTCTTCTGTGCCCCCAAACAACACATTTGAGTCCTGGGCCTCAAGTTCAGTTCCTGACCATTCCAGGGAGAAGCATGCTGGTCCTGAATTGCCCATGGAGTGCTCAAGTAAGTTTGATGTCCCTCTGCTTTGGGGTGTGCCGTGCTCCGCTGGAGCAGCCAAGCAAGCAGCACCAGGGAGGGCTGGTGAGCATGGAGCTCACAGTCTGAGCACCCCTTCGTCTGTTACAGGTCTTTATGTGGAAAGGTGTGAGTGCCACTGTCTGTGGGAGCCTCAGGGTAGTGGATGTGCCAACAGAGGGGAATCCACTGCTTCTGACAGTCTTGGCTCAATCGCCCCTTGGAGCACCCATGCTACTCAGTAGCAGTGGGTGGGGGAGGGGAGGGTGAGGAAAAGAGTTTGAATAGAGGAGAGCTGGCATTCTGGTCATCCCTGACCCTCTCCCTGGAAGGTAGCCCACCCAGAATGTCCAAGGTCTGGGATCACACAGATCCACAGGATCCACCAGCCACTGTGGCTACCACAGTCTGGGCTGATGTTGAGAAATGTTTGTGTGGGAATAAGGACATGAAAACTGAGGGGCTGAAACTCCCTGGGGGAGTACAAAGGCACACAATGGCTTGAGAAACAGTATGGTGCCTGCTCTCTCGGCTTGGGTCTGTGGTGACAGGGAGCAACCCCAGGGGAGCTGGAAGCCTGGTGCTTTGCCTTCAAGAAGTTCCCAGTTTATTGGCAACAGCAGCTTTTGGACTTGCGAGGGTAGAAAAGCTCTCCAGCAGCTAGGGAGCCTGCTGACTTACAGAGGTGTGAGGGAAGGAGAAACAAAAACCCCACCTACCCTTTCTACCAGGCTCCAAGGCTCTTGGGGGTTGATCTCTGCTGATATCTTGCTCCTTATTGTTCTGCTCTGCAACTTCTTCCCACAGAATCTCTGGCTGGTGTTGGCACTTTTCCATCAGAATTATACCCGATCTATGTTTTTATTCATTTACAACTTTTCTTTCTTTCTGAGACAATCTTGCAACTGATGTCTCTAGTCAGCCATCTTCCTCCCCCTCAGACCTGGTAATTTTTGATTGAATGTCAGCCACTGTAAACATCATAGAAGTTTTGGGTGATATTATCTTATTCTTCATGAGAAGATTTACTCTGTCCTTGACAGGCAGTCAGAGTAAGGACAGACCACTTCAATCCATGCATGTGCTTTATTGATATTGGGTCATTAAGTATAACATAACATAATTAGGAAACAGAACCCCTTTTTAAAGACAGTAGATTACTAATTTTAAGGTACAATCTAGGAAATGAATCTTTGAAGATTTTACTTTAATATCTGTGGCTGTACAAAAGTCAACACAATGCTTGATTAGGAAGGATCAATAGAAAAGGTTGTTGTGCTCATTTCAAGCCATGGGGTGCTTAATACTGGAGTACTGCTAAGTGTCTTACTTATTGTCTTTCAGAAAGGTGGTACTTAGCAGGCAGCTTCCCATAGAGTAGGTGCTATATAATGCTTGGTCATCAAATTGAATGCCAGAGGTGCTTACTTTGAGGATAACAAGGTCTAATTTCCAGGATTGTTGTAAGGACTTGTTGTGGTACCAAACAATCACTGAACACCTTATAAGAATTCACTTTTATTGCATGTTTATGAGTATTTGTTAATCAGTTTTAAAAATTATAGGTTAACATACTCTTCCCTCCTTTCTGTCCTCCCCTCTGTCGCACATCCATTGTTGCCTGTTTCTTAGTTATTCTGGGCTCTGGGCTCCAGATCTCCCTTTAGCCAACTTCTCTATACAACCCATTCTAATAACTAATTATGCAACATTATAGCTGGCCTATCCTATATAATACTTACATTTTTCAGGTTACCATAAATCTCTTATATATGCTTATGTAAACTTCTTGTCTGAATGTTATTTGAGAAAAGACTATAGGCAAGTTATTATTAAGTAAAGCCAAAGTCAATCCAAATTCCAAATCACTGTTGATTTCCCAGAAGTTTTGGATCAGTAACATGAGCTTTGAAATTGTGGACTAATTAACCTAAGGCATTAAACATGGAGACAAAGAAATGTTAAATATGGCTTCAAGGTCTCTTATGTTATGAAAATAATAATTGAAAATTGGATCATGAAAGGGAATTTTATCTTCTATAGGCTTATTTTTTTAGAATGAACAAAACTAATTTTCCTCCAATTCTTTTGCAAATAAAATGAAGAGAAGCTCATTGAGTTCAATTAAATACTATCATATTTTTATTTTTTAATTTACAAAACTCAAGATTGTTTATTGGAACAACTTCAAACAGAGAGGTCTTAAACCTCTTAAATAAGCTAAAATCTTGGCTTTCTTGTACCCAACACAGAATTATTTTCAGGGTTAAGCAGTGTTAATGTTTTTAGATGGAAACAATCTCATTGGAACATGAATTCCTAAGTTTTCCTTACAAGAAAACACTTTACCAAGCTGGTGGGGAATGCTGACATTTGAAATGCACATGCATGGTTAGTCAATGATATGTTTAGACTGGATTAATTTAAGGAAAGAGAAATTTTAAAGGTTGTGCACTAGCCAATGAAGTTGAGGAAGTGAGCTGGCAAGGTCTAAGCATGCAGCTTTCTGATATCCAGAAAAGTATTTATTAGTGCTATGTCATAATAAAAGAAATGTATCCTCAAAAAAATGGCTGTGAATGTAAACATTTTTCTCTCCCTTTAAGAAACTGCTGAGGCCTCTCCTTTGGATCATCAAAAACCTGAGAGAGCTGTACATTTTCAGTAAATAATCCTTGTGTTCCTTCTTTTTTCTAGGAAGAAACAGCCTCTTAAATACAATTCTGTCTGCCAAAGAAAGATTTTGTTTGTGAGCATAAATTTGAAAATTGAGTAGGAATCACTATTTTATTCTCTTTATAGTAATTAGTCAAGTTGAAAAATAATAGTGTAAATACAATTAAGCTTCTTATTTTCATAGGGCCAATTAGCAAACTGAAAATATTTTGTTAGACACTTTGATGAAAAAAGAGAAATAGTTTTCTTATTCAAGTAAGGTTTATGACTAAAGAGCTTAAAACCTAAACAGAAACCCATTGGGTTTATTTTATTGAAAACTTAGAGATCTTTCTTTTGCAAATGAGTCATTCACATCTTTTCAATATATAGGTTGAGAAACAGTGTGCTCAACATGATACTTTCCTGCTTCAGGGGGATGTGTTCTCCAGTTGCTCCTAAAAGGAAGCTATCTGGGCCCACCATGACTCCATCACCAGAGAAAGAATGTTTACTAGGAGCTAAGAGGTCACTTTGAAAAGTTGGATGGCACTATTTGAGATCAAAGACTTGTGTTTCCTACATATGTCTTGGGAATTCAGTGTGGGGACAGATTCTGTCTCTGGGGAAGTAAAAGCACAGAAAGCTAGACTTAAAATAATAAAATGCTGTTAGTAGCCCACTAGGCACCAAAACATTCTCTAAAGCTAGTCATCAAAATGTTACTAGTATCAATGGGACAGAATAGAAAATACAGAAGTAGACTTTTGTAGATAGAAGAATTAGTATATTATCCATAAAGGTGGTCCCACAAATCAGTAGTAAAAAGGATTATTGGATTATAATTTAAAAAAATTGTGCTGTGATGATTGGGTGATATTTGGAAAATATAAAGTTAAAACTTTACCTCATTTTGTATGCCAAAGTAAACTCCAGATGGATTAAAGAGTTAAATATAAATAAAAGCCATGAAGAAGTGCCAAATATTTAAACTACATTAACATTCTAATGTACAATGCTTAACCATATAAAATTTTAGCTATGTAAGAATGTAAAATATCATCAAAATTAAAAGACAAATAAATGTGGGAGAAGGGTTAATAGTCTTGTCACAAAAAGAGCTATTAAAATCATTAAGAAAAATAAGGCTACAATAAAATTATGCTCAAATAACCTAAAAACAAGAAATATAAATGGGCCAAAATGGATGCTAAGAAGGTTTAAATATGTTAGTAAGTGAAAATGAAAACAAAAATGGGATTCATATCTCCCGTCTTGTATGAAAAATGATGTTAGGAATGTTGGCAAGGGTAAATGCAGAAAAATTAGTTCCATCCCACATGGCGGTAGAAGTGTCAATTGTTATTAACTCCTAGAAAATAACACAGTAATGTTTGATTTATGATGAGGAGCATTCTATTACTCTAATCATTCTAGGAATCCATTCCTTTTTTTTTAAGATGGAGTCTCACTGTCTTGCCCAGGCTGGCCTCAAACTCCTAGGCTCAAGCAATCCTGGCTTAGGAATCCATTCTTAAGAAATTATCAGACTTAGACATGGTGCTAGACATCAAATGCTGCTAGACATGGTGGTACACATTTGTAGTACCAACTACTCTTGAGGCTGAGGCAGGAGGATCGCTTGAGCCCAGGAGTTCGAAGCTGCAGTGAGCTCCGATGATGCCACTGTACTTATCCCTGGTGACAGAGTGAGACCCTGTCTCTAAAACAACAAAAAAATAAGAAAAAAGCTGCAAGATATAGAGGTTTTTTGTGCAGCATTATTTATAGTGGCAAATAAGTTGGAAAAAAACTCCCTATAAATGTCCAACAAACATAAAATTATCAAATAAAATAAATGGAATATTATATAATTATTATAATCATGTTTTCAAGGACTGCTTAAGGATATGGAAAAATTCCTATGGTCTGAGTGAGACAAGGCAGGATAAAAAGTTTATATAGGTTATACTATTAATTTTGTAAAAATTTGTGTGTATGTGCACACGTTTATGCAGAAAAAATCGGTTGTAAATATAATGAAGTGTCAAAAATACTTTTTTCTGGACGGCAGGATTACAGAAGATTTTAATTTTTGTTTTTTATAATTTATTCTTTTTACACTTTCTACATGAAGTTTGATTTAGTTTTTTAATTAGAAAAAATATTACCATTTTAAATTTAATATTCACTACTTACCTTAGTAATGAAATCAGTTTACTTGGAATTTTTAAACTTTCAATGTCTCATAATGCCCTATGTGAGAATGACTAATGTCTTGATTAATATCTCTGACTCAAACACTTAATACATTCCTTACAAGTTTTAGCAAGCAAGTGACATCCTTTTTCTTCTCCCTGCATGTCTGTCTCCTCACCTTTAACATGTGGCAAGAATAGTAGAACAATGGATTTCTTCAAGTAAATGGAGCAATGCAAAAAAAAAAAAAAAATTCAGACATTCCCCACAGGATGGTGTCACCTTTTTACTCTTGGCAAGACATTGGTGGTTAGCAAATAGAGAAGTTGGCCGCAAGGTGACAAGCATTTATTTTCTCTGTAAAGGCAACATTTATCCCCTCAAAAGGGAAAACCGATAAAGTGGTGTGATTAGGAAACTCAAGCTATGGGCATTTTCTTTCTCCCCTTCACCTCTGTGTACTTTTACCCTCCTTTTCACTGCCAAATCTCCTGATGAGCTGGTCTGCACCCATGTCCTGATTTCCTCAGCATTACCCCTGCCACTCCACCCCAGCAGTGTGACTCCTGTCCTTCCCATTCCAATAACAGTGCACTCTCCTTTGAGAGAGTGCCCAGTGCCCTGATCCAAATGACCTTGCCTCAGTTTTCTGTCTCCTTGAACCCTCCAAAACATGTAAAACCAATCACCAGTCCCCTTTATTTTGAAACAGTCTTTTCCTTTGCCTCTGGACTTCACCCTTGTTAATCATGGAAAAGCTTCAAAATTTCATTGGCTCTATGGACTTCTGTCTTATTAGTATTGGAGATGGGGAAGGTAAAATTACGTTCTCCTATTTTAACTATTAGTTCCATAAAGATTGTTCATTTATTAATTTCTTCTATAAATGGCACATCTCATATGCTGTGTGCTTAACTGGGAACTGGTGATATATACATATATGTGTATAGGAATTATATATACATATATGT
The DNA here is from genome assembly GCA_023783475.1 of Daubentonia madagascariensis. Classification (NCBI taxonomy): domain Eukaryota; kingdom Metazoa; phylum Chordata; class Mammalia; order Primates; family Daubentoniidae; genus Daubentonia; species Daubentonia madagascariensis. The sequence continues at coordinate 24,044,175 of JAKFHU010002080.1, read as the reverse complement.
GTATATACATATATAGATGATGATGATAATGATGATGAAGGATACCAACCTTCAATGTGCCTTAGATGGATTAACTAATTTCATTTCCCCAATAATACTATGAGGTAGATACTATTATTTTCCATATTTTGTCAATGAGGAAATTGAGGGACAGAGTTTAAATAACTTGCCTGGATCATGGAGGTAGTAAGAGACAGAGCCAAGATTCAAACCCAGGAATGTGCTCTTAACATTCTTTCATAATTCTGTCCATGCCCTTAAATAAATTCATACTCTAGTTGAGGGAGACAGACCACTAAGAAAAACTACAACACAGTGTGGTGATCAGCATTATGAGATATAGGAAAGTTACTGGAAGCATAAAGGAAGGGCACCTAAGCAATTCTGGGAATACAGGGGAGGCTTCCTGAAGTTGAGTTTGCAACATGAAGATGGGGAAAAGGCAGAGATGAGCACATCAAGCCGGGAGAACTCCATGTGCAAAGATGTACATATGATGTGAGAAGCAAGCATTTAATTTTGAGGAATTGCATTTCATTTGATTTTTCTTTATGCAGTGGATTCTCCAAAGTGACAGGATATGAAATGAAAGGGATTGGCAGTAGCCACTTCATACAAAACATGAAAATCATGCTTAAAATGCTGACAGTTTTTCTGAAAGTGACGGGATGCCATTGATGTGTAAAGACATGACCAGGCTTTCATTTCATAAAAGCCACTCTGGAAGCAACACAGAGGATAGAATAAACAGGCTGCAGATCGGGCAAGTGGGTGGTCCAGGGAAGGGATGAGAAGGCCACAAGCAAGGGGTCTGCATTTGGAATGGAGGGAAGGGTCAGGCATGACCTTTAAGAGGGAGAATCCACAGAAGTGGTATTTGATTATACGTGTAGAAAGATTAAAGAGAGGAACAGAAGTTAAGGATGACTTTCATGCTGCAGACTGGGGTGGAAAGTGATCCCAACTCCTAAAATGAGGGATTGAGTAGGGGAAGCATGTTTGTGGATAAAGATGAAAAATTCAGTTTCTGAAATGGAGAGTTACAGTAGGTGACTGAGGGGAAGATTACAAAGGCAGGAGGAGAGGTCAGGTAATAGAGATTTGGGATTCCTGGGTGTGTGAAGGATGGTAAATGACATTGTCTTGGGGCAGCAAGAAGAGAAGTCAGGCAACAGCGTTCCCAGAATACATGGATATTTAAGGGATGAAGGTAGAGAGAGAAAGCAGCAAAGGAGTTAGAGAGAACTGCCAGAGAAGTTTTTGTGCAGTTTTGTTAAGTCCCTCCAAATTCATAAAGGGCTTACCAGTCTCCTGTTTAAAAAAAGAAGTCTAAATTCCATAAAAGAAGTCTAAATTCCATAAAGTCCTGGTGGGAAAGTGTGTCACAAAAGAAGAGCTAAAAGTGATGAGTTTGGCTTTCTTGCTTTCTTTAGTTTTCTAAATGGCAAAGAAAAGGCCATTCTCAAAAGATAAACGAAAGGATGCACAATGTGACTTGCAGTAGTTTTGCTGTGCTAGCCATCAGTAAGAGAAGAACTGAAAACATAAAAATGAATAATGGGCTGAAATGATATGACAGCTTGGGACAGGAATCTGGCTACTTTTTCTTCTTAGATTTCATGTTTCTAAAATATCTTTTCTTTGATCACTTTTCAATTTAGATTTTGTTGTTGGAATCATAGAATCACATGATTATGGCAATCCTACCCAATTCTACCCAAGGGAAAAGAAAATAAATATATGTCTATACAAAGGTTCAGAAAATGAATGTTCACAGCAGCATTATTCCCAATAGCCAAAAACTGGAAACAATCCAAAAGTCCATCAACTAGTGAATGGATAAGCAAAATGTGATATGGCCACACAATGAAGTATTTTTCAGCAATAAATATGAAAAAACTCTTTGATATATGCTGCAGCATAGATGAGTCTCAAAAAATTATGTTAAGAGAAGGAAGCCAGACAAAAAGAGTATGTATTGTGTGATTTGATTTACATAAAATTTTTAGAAAAGGCAATGGAACAGGACTGAGAACCCAGATATAAAACCATCCTCATATTGTCATCTGGTCTTTGACAAAGTAAAAACATACACTGGGGAAAAGAATCCCTATTCAATAAATGGTGCTGGGAAAATTGGATAGCCACATGTAGAAGACTGAAACAAAATCCATACCTCTCACCTCTCGCAAAAATCAACTCATGATGGATAACAGACTTAAACCTAAGACATAAAACAATAAGAATTCTAGAAGAAAACATTGGAAAAACTCTTATAGACATTGGCCTAGGCAAGGAATTATGAAGAAGACCCCCAACGCAATCACAGAATCAACAAAAATAAATAAATGGGACCTGATCAAATTAAAAACCTTCTGCACAGCCAAGGAAACTATCGTTAGAGCAAATAGACCACCTACAGAATGGGAGAAAATATTTGCATGCTACACATTTGATAAAGGGCTGATAACCAGACTCTATACAGAATTTAGGAAAATCAACAAGAAAAAATCAAACAACCCCATTGAAAAAGTGGGCAAAGGACATGAACAGGAATTTTTCAAAAGAACACAGAATAATGGCCAACAAACATGTAAAAAATCACTCAACTTCTCTAATCATCAGGGAAATGCAAATCAAAACCACAATGAGATATCATTTAACTCCAGTGAGATTGGCTTTTATCAAAAAGTCCCCAAACAATAATGTTGGTGGGGATGCGCAGATATAGGAACACTCATACACTGCTGGTGGGACTGCAAATTTGTACAACCTCTATGGAAAGTAATATGGAGATACCTCAAAGAACTGAAAGTAGAACTACAATTTGATCCAGAAATCCCACTACTGGGTATTTACCCAAAGGAAAAAAAGACATTCTATAATAAAGACATCTGCACTTGAATGTTAATAGCAGCACAATTCACAATTGCAAAGATGTGGAAACAACCCAAGTGCCCATCAATACATGAGTGGATTAATAAAATGTGGTATATGTATACCATGGAGTACTACTCAGCCATAAAAAAAGGGTGAATTAATACCTCTGGTATTATCCTGGATGGAGCTGGAGCCACTTCTCCTAAGTGAAGTATCAGAAGAATGGAAAAACAAGCACCACTGGTACTCACCACCAAATTGGTACTAACTGATAAATACTTATGTGCACACATGGAAGTAACATTCATTGGGTGTCAGCAGGTGGGAGGGGGGAGGAGGGGATGGGTAAATTCACACCTAATGGGTGTGGGGCACATTGTTTGGGGGATGGGAACACTTGTAGCTCTGACTCGGGCAGTGCATAGGCAATATATGTAACCAAAGTGTTTGTCCTTCCATAATATTCTGAAATTTAAGAATAAAAAAAGAAAAGGCAAATTTATAAAGACAGAAATCAAAGCAATAGCTGTCTGGGCCTAGAGATGGGAGCAAGAATGTACTGCAAATGGGCTGAGAAAACTTTCTGACATGATGAAATGTTCTAAAATTCTGTAAATTTACTAAAAAAAATCAGTGACATGTATACTTGCAATGAGTGAATTTTATGACATGCAAATTAAACCACAATTAAGCTTTATATACCACAAAATCATAGAATCATATTATTTGTGGCTGAAAGAGATAACATATCCAACTCTTCTTCTATCTCAGATTCTTTCAGTTTTTTCCCATCCTGTTTCTATTTATCCTTCTTATTTCATTGACAAGCTTCTACACATGATGACCTTTATTTAACCTGGCTAGGAGACAGAATATATCATAGACACAGACAAGTTGAAACCTTGTAGTTATCTTTCCAAATGACTAAACCTCTGCAGTTTAGTGACTTAAGCCTCTGTAGTTATCTTTTCAAATGACTAAATAGATTTGGTTGAATTTCATCTCCAATACTACATACAGGACATTTAAAATCACCAAAATTGATTTTCGAAGGTTGAGGTAAAACTTAGTTGGGAGAAAGTTTATGTTTCCTGTTGATTTTCTTCCTTCTTCTCCTTGTGTAAATCCAAATATTGTTGACTGATTAGTAAAGTTTAAAAATTCTTACACTTTGGATTTGTTTCTGTATGATTTCTCTTTCTAGAAAACTAAATCTCTTTCATTCTTGAAATGTAATGTATTTCTTGTGAATCTTACAAATTATCAAAAGGAAGGCCCTTAAAAACCACATGTATTGTCCCATATGCTAATTTACCTATGAGTTTCATAGCTTATTAATGATAGAGACAGGACCAGAGGTCAGGTGTTGGTTTAAAATTCCTAAGTAGTTTATGATATTCTTCAAAGATTTCATTCTAGTTACCTACTACTCACTTTTGAACTCTTCTCTCAGAGTCAGACTTGCTTATCCAATTCCAAAAAGAAATGTTTATTTGGATGATGCATGGACACCTCTCCCTCTAAGCGTCAAAAATTGAAGTCCTTATAAACTCTGTGCTGTGATGTTGGGTATTGTTCCTGCCTGTGTAGCTTCCATTCCTGGTTTTCCAGCCATCTGAAAGATCCTACAAGCTAGATTCTTTTAATAAATTCCTTAGAAGTTTTTCCTTAGCAGGTTTCTGCTATGGTTTGAGTGTGTCAAACCCTCTGAAACTCATGTTGAAATTTGATTTCTAATACTGCAGTATTGGGAGGTGGGGCCTAGTGGGAAGTGTTTAAATCAAGGGGGCTCCATCCTCATGGGAGGGTTGGTGTCATTCTTGTGGTAGTGAGTAAGTTCTCACTCTGAAGAATCTGGATTAGTTCCTGTGAGAGTGGGCTGTTATAAATCACAGATGCCACTCATATTTTGCCCCTTTTCATGTGGCCTCTTCCCCTTTAACCTTCTTCCATGTTATGACGTAGCACAAAAGCCCTCACCAGAAGCAAGTGCCATGCCCTTGAACTTCCCAGCCTGCAGAACTATGAGCTAAATAAACCTCTTTTCTTTATAAGTTACCCAGTGTCAGGTCTTCTGTTCTATCAACACAAAATGGACTAGAGACAGTTTCTGTTGCTTGCAATTGATAACCTTAACTGATAGAGCTGGAGAAAACTTCCATCAAATGAAAGCTTACCTAGAATATAGAATGTGTAAAACCAATATGAGTTTTTAAAAATGAAGAAATCCAAGGCAGGTGGCTGATTAACTTGCTTATGGACTTGAAGCCAGTTGGTGTGAGTTTTATCATGACTTGGAAGAGAGGAGGTTCAGTGGTCTGCAGTAATGGAAGCTGCACAGATCCACTGGGCCTTATCACTTTGGCTGTGACTGAGGCAGCTCTTGCCTCATGGAAGTGGAAGAAAGAGATTAATTTTGCTTACATTTTGAGTTTTCCCAGGGAGGGCCTGATAGCCTGTTATGTAAACTTTACTGGGGTACTCTGTAGGCTTCACATTTGGAAGCATCCCTTTGTGGAAGGCATAGTGGAGTCAGGGTGGGTAGGCATGGTCAGGGGCTAATGCTGCTGTTTTTTGTAGTCAGCCTTCCCAACTAGGTCATGCACATAGAAAACACACTCTGATTCTCCTAAAGATGGGAAAAGGCTCCAGGCTCCAGAATTTAATGAGACAATTTAGGTGCCAGGCCAGTCTCAGTTTTTGGAAGGGGGTACATAAGGACTATGCCTTCTACACAACAGATTACTTATAGTGTGTAACTGGTTGAATTCTACAGCACAGAGCAAGGGGATCTCTTTTTGCCAAATTGTCCAGAAGGGTTCACCCACAGTCACGACAGGTGTTTTTATTTCACTTGCAGAATTCTTTGAAAAGCCCTTGGCATGAATAAGTTTTTGGCATGAAATCTTGACCTGAAGGGAGCTCCAAGTTGCAGAAAGCCTTTTCTTTGGCTAATAAAATTCCTCCACTTCTTTCATTACCAACCTCTTCCCTCTACTTCCAGGAATTTCTTATTTTCAGAGGGCTCAAACTGGCTCACACCAACGTATCTGCACACTGAAAGCTTGATTCTGTACCTCTGAAGATTTTAGAGGACGATATATATCCTCTCTTCCTACTTCCACATTAAATCTGTGCCTTCATCTCAGATTTTGGGTCCTCCCTGCCCTTGATCAGCCTGTAGCTGATCTTCTGTATAGTACAGAGATTAATAAGATTTGCTTATCATGTGAGCTTTGGTGAGTTCATTTTGAAGCGTTTTGTACAAGTCTCTTGCTCATCCTTTTGGCCACTGTTCCTTTCTGGGTCAGTTACTTTCTTTGTTTCCAGCTTCCTTCCTCTTTTTCCTCTGCATCATTGCCACGCCTCGGGATCATGGGAAGGAATTGTATTTACCTTGTTCTCCTTTTTCCATTATGATTTGCACAGTTCCACTAAATGCAAGCACAAATACAAGACAAGAGCCTTCATAGAAGTGTTCTTGGCCATTAGCAGCAGAATTCTCCCGTGCCAACTTATGCCTGATGGCACTTATTGCTTGGTCATGAAATGTCTCAGGCTGGAGGATACTCTCTGTGGGCCATCCCCTGCCTCAAGGCAGACTTTCACATAGTCCATCCCACACAGATTCTTTGCCAATGGGAATTTTATAGCCTCCTCTGGGGTCTAAAGGTGTCTCTTAGGAAATTCTGCCTCTGTTTAAACATGCGTACAGATGATATGAACCGATAAGGTGTCAGCTCCTTTCGTCTCTGTTTCAGAGGCTTCCCAGAGATAGACTGAGAACTCTGGATTCAGTTCCAGGTCAAATTGCAGGTGCACTTTGAACAAACTCTGTTCTGAACCTTAATATCAAGATGGACTTAGAACTGGTCAGCCTACAGAGGTTTTTATGCTGGGTGTGCAAAGATTGGGCTTTAACTTGTGGAACTTGGCCTCAGTGAATATCCCTAAAGCCAGGATAAACTTTGTGTAATTTCTGGGGGTGGAAAAAATACCTTCCTTTCCTCAAAATCACTTTGGTATTAGATTGTCATGAAAATCCCCCCCACCAACATTCAGTGAAAGGAGAACAACTAGCTAATATTCTCCTTTTAATAGCTATTGATAGGCATAGTTGATGGAATCAAATTGTGAATATAACTGACATGTAACTCTTATTGTTCATGAGCTGAAAAGCCATTGCTTGCAGGGCCAAATCTGGGAAAATTCTGAGGTGACAAAACATGTGTTTTTATTTTTTAAATCTCCTTATCTGATCCCTCTCCTGTCTTCATTAATATTCTCTAATACTAATTTCTATACCTTATATGTACCCAGCACCCTTACATGTCCTCCTTACTCTCCCTTTTAAAAGCTTGCACTGAAGAACAGATAAAAATTCATTCACACTATTCAGTGCTACCAGGACTATTCACAGCAAGGATGGCCTAATATAATCAATTATGAAACTTTTATAGTGTGAGAGATATAGTTCTGTGCAGTGGATTCTACTCCATGGAAATTATACCAGAGAAACTTGGATCAGAACTTTTCACCTGAAACTAACCTAAGTATTTTGAATAGTTATTATTGGATAACAAGACAAAACATTTGCTGTAAATGTTGTCCTGGAAAAATTAAGACACAAGGTCATTACACACTGGTGAGATCACCCATCATATCTTCATAAACTCTGCTTTTACTGTGTTAATTCAAAGTCTAAATCTGGCCTAACATGACCTTCTCTTTTTTTTTTATTAGCTGTTAGTTAACAGCAGATCTAAGCTATTAATATCAACTCTGGAAATTGGTCAAACATAAGTTATGTTGATGGGAAAACTAACACATTATTAAAAATTCTTAGATGTCACTTTTACTTCAGTAATACTCATAATATAGGCCTTGTGTAAGTGGATTTCAGGATACGATTGCTGAATTTATTTGAAAGTCATTTCCAACAAATACAAAAACCACCAGTTCTCTGTAATTTTTAAAATGAGGCTGCCTTCCGACATGGAGGAGTACAGTCAGTATTCACTTCTAGTCTGGGATGAATTGTAACTTTTCTCAAGTGTTTATATAAGTTACCATTTATAAGACTATTCTAGAGGAAACATGATAAAATAAGCCTGTTTGAAATGCAGCCCTTTCAAAACTTTAAATTTAAGGCAAGAACCATTGATCTTAGTTTAAATAATTGGTATTTTTTTCATACCTTCTGTTCCTCACTAACATTTAACCCCACTTTTATTATAATTATGGAATACCTTTTTTTCTCAAGGAGAAAAATCTATGTTTGCACAAAGGATAGGTATATAAAAGCAATCTTTTAAAAGACTACTTTAGTATATTATCCTTGAAGGTAGGGAAGAAAAATCTTTAATGCCTTTCATAATGCTTAGCCCAGGGTAGATACTCAGAAAATATTGGTTTAATGAACAAAAGAAAAGACAAATGAATGACCAATATGAATGATAGACACAGATATTTTGCTTTGAAAAGGAGCACAAACTTATTGTTTAAAATGACATCTACATAAAAGTCCTTTATGGAATATCTTTCAACTTCTTCTAAAATAGCTAAAAAAATAATTAGTGAAAATCAAAAAAACAGTCCAAATGTAAATCTTAGAGACAACCTACTCTAGAATTGTGAAGGAACCCCAAAGACCAATATTGCCAATGTCTGGATTGGTAACAATCCAGATATTAGCCTAGCCTAGTCATGTTTTGCCATATCAGACCTCACCTATCTGAAATAATGGAAGCCATCTACCTCAATTACTAGTCTCCAGATTTAGACCTGGGGGTGAATCAGCTAGAAAACTATACAAGTGATTCTAGTCATTGCTTTGGAGGAGGCCAAAATACTCTTCTTCTCCTTCCATTTTTCTCCATATTCAAAAAATACAAACTTATTAGGATGACAGATATCTCCAGAAGATGTTAACTCTCCAGAAGACAGCCAAAAAACCTGTTGATCAATCAAAACTAAATTTATTAGACCTAATCCAATAAAGCAGAATGCTACCTTGATCATCTTAGAAGTGTCTTAGAAGACAGAGGTCACTGGAGGATATTTATAAGGTGTTAGCATCCAGGTTTAAGTGGCTTAAGGCTGGTATTTCAAGGTGGGGAGCATGTTAGGATTGAGCAAAGTTCACGACTAATAGTTTAGAATTGGCAAACATAATGGAGTGAAGATCTTAAATGAGTCTTAACAAGTAAAATGTTTCCTAAGCAAGCCGTTTGCCTAGATTATTTTTTAATAAGCTGGTTTGTAGGAATTTAACAAAGCAATCATGAAATTATGTATTTATTTACATCTTTATCTTCCTTTAATAGTGTCCTAGAATGAATAGTTAAGTCATGTTGACACAGGTGACCTACCTTCTCCATTCTGATAGTGAAGCTCTGTGGACACACGTGCCCTCAACTCTCACAGGTTAGGGAACAGGGAGAGATTGGAGGGTGATCATTGTATCCTGAGGCATTTAAAGCAGGGGTGGATGGGGTAGAAATAGGAAGAGTCCTGGTTGCAGTGAATGCTGTGGATTGTAAATATGCACAATGTGTTTGGAAATCAGACATCTTGGGGGTGGAATTTGAAGTTGATCTCACCTAAATTTAGCTGTACCACATGAAGGCCTGGAAGACACTGGGAATTGAATTAGGATTTGCAGATGTTAACCTGAAATAAGCCTCAAATGGAACTTCGACTGGCACTCAACTGAAGAATGAGCAGGGCCAACAGTCTATTTCCCTGTTCTTTGGAAATACCAGATCTTTACATGGATCTCCTTAGTTGAGGATAAGTACATAAAACAATTTATATAGGACCAACAGAAATATAATAGAACAGTGGGAAAAAAACACCATTTGTAGACTCATGGAAGGGCATATTGCTTAAAATGATTTACCTTGGAAGTCAGAGAAAAGTTTTATATGCTATTTGGAATTCTTGGTAGGGTGCACAATGACCTGACCACTATAAAAAAGGAACAGAAAATTATAGGTATTAAAAAACTCAAATAAAAGGAAAAGGGCATAAAATAAAGAGACAAGAAGATAAGATACAGGGGAGTGAGAAGAAAATAATTAAAATTAATAGTCTAATAACAAATTCTTTCTACAGGTTGACCTTCTTGAAGAATAAACACTTTTGAGTTGTGTTACAGGGTTTGTGACTTTAGAATCAATTTTTGTTTTAAATATGTCACAGCAGAGACGGAGAGCTGCTGTTTCAAGCACTGGAACTAACAGTCTTATGGTACTGGTGGAAACTAGGATATAGCTTTGGGAAGGAAAATTGAAGATTCAAAAATTACATTTTTGGTCTGCGAATTACCACAATCACATAAAAAATACTTCATGATTCTTGACATTCATAAAAACATTTAGAAGTTTACAGTTCAGGTGGCTAAAAACAGGCCTTTATATTAAAATAATTTAATAGCAGTATAGTACTTATTTCTTTACATTGAACAGTGGGAAAACACAACAGAAAATAATTTTGTTTATATTAGAGAATAGTTAGAAAATAGTCCTTAGTTTAGGTCACTGGATCACAAGTATTCTGTATCCTCTAACTTCTCTTACCTGCAAAGAGAAGATATGTAGAACATAGTGCTGGAATAAAAAGTAAAATTCCCTTATAAATAGGTGAATGGCATCACAATTTTTCTTTAATCAAAGCTCTCTCTCTTTTTGGAAGGAGATTCACATTTCTGGTTTCAGATTTTTTTTTTCTCTCAAAATGGGAACTCCATAGTCTTCAATTTATATAAGTGTAAGAAGTTCTGTAACCAGATTTCAGCTGAGTAATTAGAAAGAACCAGTTAACACAGAGTTAAGTATAAATAATTTCATAAACCTAGTTATAAAATTTAAGAGAAATTTCCTGGATAAGATAGTGAAATGAAGCTGCCTTGTAGAATCTCCTTACTCCAATCCATAATGAAATGAGAGACAACAAAAAAGTACAAACCAGCATCCCTCTCCCCCCAGAAAAGTCCACAGCAGCAATCAAAACGAGAAAGAAACAAAACCCAGTGCTTCAAAGAATTACAGCTGAGGAAAGAAGCATGATTCTGGAAAGGTGAGCCTCCTAAACCCACCTATGTCCCAGGAGCCATATTGATGAGTCCACAAAATCCTGAGAATTTTCTCTTGTATTTCCTGAGAATCCTGAGAATTCTGGAGAAAAGCAACCTGAGTAGGTGACCTTATATTTTCCCTGACTAGGGGTCAGCGGAAGTCACCATGTTTGAAATTAATGACTCAGAAGTGAAGATTTCAGAACTAATAATGAATTGGCGGCCTGATACAAAATCTGAAAGCATATCTCAGAGAATGGATACTTTGTCATATGGAGTGAAGCTTCATACCAGACATCATCTAAACCTCAGAGCCCAGGTCCCTTAAATAAAGAATACTCACCATTTTAACTGAGTTCTCCCTCTCCCTCTGCTGTCCTGCTCTCAAACTACTGGGGAAGAGGATGAAATATTCTGTGTGAAGCTAGAAGAAAAATCTCAATTAATATGTCACATTCTGTAACTGACATTGAAAAAAATCAATGTTTTTATTGTGTTACAGATTTATCAAAGATAATAAAATATCATCTTCTAGGAATTGGGAATCGTAAGACAAAAAAGCACATTGAATAACTTTTGTTATTATTCAGGAGCCACCACAGAATATGTGTATTCCTGGAAATACAAAAAGTAAAACAAAATAAATAAATCTTGGTAATGCCATTTTCAATTTAAATGACAATAATAGGCACATTATTAAACACATCAACAACATTGTAAAACATTAAGGAATACTTTTTTCCAAAAATAATCTCATGTTTTTTGACATCATGAACTTTTTCATGAATAGGGCTTAAAAATTTTGATGTTAACAAAGCCCAGAGTAGTGTTTTGTAAACCAAGGGTCATATACAATTAAGGAATCATGAGATTAACCTAGTGGATCAAAATTGGTATTTTTAAAACTTATAAAATAAAATAGAACAGAATAAAAATGCAGTTGACCCTTGAACAACTCTGGGGGTTAGTGGTACCAATCCCCTGAGTAGTTGAAAATCATGTATAACTTTTGACTCCCCAAAAGCTTGGCTACTAATAGCCTACTGTTGACTGGAAAATGACAGAAACAGTTGAATAATACATATTTGGTATGTTATATGTATTATATACTGTATTCTTACAATAAAGTAAGCTAGAGAAAAAAGATGGTTTTTATTAAGAAAAACCTTATGGTTTTGTTAAGAAAACCATAAGGAAGTGAAAATACATTTATAGTAGTGTACTGTATTTATTGATATCATAAATTTACATCATCTGTTTTCAAGATGAATCATCTGTCTGAAATGGTGGGCAACTGTGGCTGTAGACCTCAATCCATGGTATATATCAAGCAATTCAACTTTTTCTTGTAATGTCATGACTTTGCTGCTTGGGAGCACTTTCAGCATCACTAGTGGTGCTTCATATGTGTCCTATGTTGTTATTCAAGTTTTACTGTATTGCACTAAACATGAAAAATATGGGAGAACTGCAAAAGATCACGTCTTACTGAAATATACAATTTACTAGAGAGATGAACTGCTCACGTGGAGGTAATTAGTGTCACATGCTGTTTTAAGTGGATACTTGCAACTCGTGAGCTCACCACAATTGCAACAAGAGGTAGCTACAAAATTATTACAGTATATACTGCAGTTAATTTTACGCAGTTGTGATTTAATATTACATCTACATGTTGTTTACATTTCTCTTGACTACAAATGGCACCATGTATGCCCTGTGTCGTGTGCATAAATTTTGATAAATTTTAACTTATTATAATAGATTTATGTATATTTTATGGTAGTAAATGATAAAATAGACTAAAATCTACATATTTTTACACATTCATATCATATATTTTCCCTAAATTTTTCAATATTTGTAGGCTATGCAGTTCAACTGTGAGTTTTTTCAAATTGTTGCAAATCTCTAAAAAATTTTCCAATATATTGATTGAAAAAATCTGCATGTAAATGGACCTATGCAAACTCATGCTGTTGAAGGGTCAACCATATATCAAAGTGAATTCTGTGCATATTGTTTTGTAAAATTGTGTGTGTGTGTGTGTCCATATTCATAGAATTGTGATGTAAAATTCATTTATTTCTGGGGATTGAACTAAACAACTTTAAACAATTTTTGAAGCCACCAGCCTACAAGTTAAAGATTAAATTTCAGATGTGTAAATATCATCTTATATCTTACATCAGATAAAATAAAACATAGTGAACAAAATGTATCTCTTATAATGAATAGCAGAGCGTAATAAAATTTAATCTTCACTACCTTAACAAATTAAATCTGTTTAAGTAATTAGACTATGAAAATTACATTTTTTAAATCAGCTTAGATAAAATAAGTCTCCCCATTTTTTTTAGTTAAAAAAAGGCATCATAAACCCCTTGAGACCACTTACATTCTCTGTGAGATTGTTTGTTCTAATTACTACCTATTCCAAAGATTCCTTTTTTAAATTCAAGATTTAACAATTTTATTCCACATATTTCTTACTAAAGAAACAGTAACATTTCACAGGTACAGCCATCTCTGTACTCAAAAGCAAATTCATAGCTTTAAATCATATACTTAAAAATGAAAAAATAGGAAACTGTAATTTAACCTAACAACCAGAAATGTTACAACTAAACAAACATAAGGAAGGAAGGAAAGAGGAGAAGGAAATGATAAATATAAAAGCACACATAAATGAGTTTGAATAGAGAATAGATAAATAAAGTTAAGATATTTCTTTAAGAAAATGTATCTGTGCTATGATTAAATAAAACAAAAAAGAAACCCCATCCCCTGCCAAATTAACAAACATATTGGAAAGAAAAATGGTATTTATCAATAGAAAAAAGAAATTATTGAAAAGTACAAAAGAATACTATGTACAACTCTATTTGGAAATTTATGAAACTAGTCAATTGTGGAAACAAATTAAAATTAAATATTAATAATAGGAAGAAGAAAGTGTGAATTGCTCAATGATATTGGAAGAAATAATAAAAATCCAAGTTATCTTCCTCAAAGATTGCAGAGTTAAATGGTCTTACCAATTAGTTATTTCAAACTTTAAGTTATAGCTGTTTCCCTTGCTATATTAAATTTTTGAAAGTATAGAAAAAGATAGAAACATTTCCATTAGGTTTTATGAAACTAGCATAATCTTGATACTAAAAGATAACAGAAAAAGAAAATAACTACATAAAATAAAAGGAAACTACTAACCTCATGTTTGCAACTGAATCCTAAAATTTTTAGTAAAATATCAGTAAATCAAGTTATCAGCCTATTAGAAAAAATTGTTGCAATCAAAAAGGCTTATCTCAAAAATGGAAGAAGGGATTTAAAAAAAGTAATCCATTAACATACTAATATCAAAATTATACATTTCATATCATAAACATCAGTGTTTAAAAAGACACTTTTCTCATTTAAAAACACAATAAAACATTACCAAATCTGAAAAATAGTAATAGATACATTTTTTTTAACTTATAAAACTTACTTATTTTCAAACAATAGACAAAGGGATGGAGGAGCCAACTAAAAGCACTTCCAATGGCCAAAGCTGGAACAATTTGAGCAGCAAAATAAAGAAAAAATAGTATTGGATTATAACTCAAAGTATAACATAAGTGTACATGAGTCTATATTGATGTAAATAAATGATTACATGAATTATTAAAGAGGGAAGAAGAGATAAATCTATTTTGCAGAAGAATTACAAATAAATTATGTAGATACTCTATCCTACAGGAGGAGAACATAACTCCCGATCCCTTAAGACTGTGTATAATGACTTCTTTTCAATGAGTGCAGTGTGGAAAGAGGGAAAAAAGTGTAATGTTACAATGGATAAATCTGACAAACACTACTTCATCCAGGTGATCAAGATCGACATATACAGTGATAAGTCATGGTGATAACGTGTATCCTTGATAGGATATGATGAAAATGGCATTTTATCTTTGTGATCTTCCTCCTAAAATTCCATACATCCAGTCTAATCATGAGAAAAACATCAGACAAACCCTAATGAAGGAGAAGTCTGGAAAATAAACTCCTCCAAACTGTCAGGGTCATCAAAAACAAGGGAAGTCTGAGAAAATGTCACAACCAAGAGCCTAAAGAGACATGACAAATAAATGTGGTAACCTGGATAGGATCTTGGATCAGAAAAACAACATTAGGTGAAAACTAAGGACATCTGAATAAACTATGTATGGACTTTAGTTACTAATAATGTATCAGTATTGGCTCATTAATTGCAACAAACATACCATACTAATGTAAAATGTTAATAATAGGAGAAACTGTGCAGGGCATATGGGAACTCTTTGGAGTACCTGCTCAATTTTTCTATAAATCTAAACTATTCTAAAAACTGTCTATTAACTAAAACACAAAATAGTAGTATCCAAATTCAATCTCAACAGTGCATTGAATAATGGAAAGAGATAATGCTTCCTGTGGCAGAAGCTGCTAATTGTTGTCCAATATTCATTATTGAATTCTTCCTTTTAGGGATAGAACCCCATTGTTTTAGTTGGACACATGGCACTAGGAAGAGCTCACATTTCCCAGCCCATCTTGCATTTGGGTGCAGTGGTTATACAGGTAAGTACTGGCCTATGGCGTGTGAGTGGAAATGTTGTGAACATCAAGGTTATCTCTTTAAGAGGACATTATTTGCTCTTACTTCTTATTTCTTCACACCTGGGTCTGGAATACAGACGTGGTGGTGGTAAGACAAATTTGACCTTGCAGAGCTAGAGTGCTTCTCTAGAGCACTCTAGGAGAAGGCAGATCAACATGAAAGTGTCATCCCTGATGACCTTTTGGAACAATAACATGCCATAGCCTAAACCACATACCCTCCCCTGGCCTGATCCAGCAGGAGAAAAAACTTCTACCAGATTTGAGTCATCACATTTTTGTGTCTCTTTCTTATAGCATCTGATCCTATATCCTAACTGTTACACTACAGCATGGGAAGCCTGGGTCTTATAAAAATATTATTTAAAAAAAATTATTTGTATAATTTTAAGGGGTACAAGTGCGATTTGTTACATGGATATATTGCATAGTGGTGAAGTCTGGGCTGTTAGTATAACCATCACCCCAATAATGTACATTGTACCCATTAAATAATAATTTCTCATCTCTCTCACCCTCCCACCTTCCCATCCTTCTGAGTCTTCAGTGTCTATCATTCCACACTCTATGCCCATGTGTACACATTGTTTAGCTTCCACTTATAAGTGAGAACATGTGGTATTTGACTTTTTGTTTCTGGGTTGGTTCACTTAATATAATGGTCTCCAGTTCCATCAATGTTGCTGCAAAAGACATGATTTCATTCTTCTTTATGGCACAGTAGTATTCCATGGTGTGTGTGTGTGTGTGTGTGTGTACACACATATCTACACACACATTTTCTTTACCCAATTGTCCATTGGTGGGCATTTAGGTTGATTCCATATCTTTGCTATTGTGCATAGTGCTGTGATAAACATTCAAATGCAAGTATCTTTTTGAAATAAAGATTTCTTTTCTTTGAGGTAAATATTCAGTAGTAGGATTGCTTATTGAATGGTAGTTCTATCTTTAGTTCTTTGAGAAATCTCCATACTGTTTTCCAGAGAGGTTTTACTAATTTACTCTCCCACCAATAGTGTACAAGTTTTCTTTTTTTCTCTGTATCCTTGCCAACATTTGTTATTGTTTGACTTTTTAATAATGACCATTCTGACTGGTGTAACATATCTCATGTGGCTTTAATTTGCATTTCTCTAATAGTGTTGTTAAGCATTTTTTCATATGTTTGTTGGCCATTTGTTTGTTTTCTTTTGAAAAATGTTTGCTCATGTCCTTTGCCTACTTTTTAATGGTGGTGGTTGTTGTTGTTGCTGAATTGTTTGAGTTCCTTGTAAATTCTGGATATCCATTCCCTGTCAGATGTATATTTTATCCCATTCCACAGGTTGTCTGTTCACTCTGTTATTACTACTATTATTATTATTATTATTGCTGTGCATAAGCTTTTTAGTTTAATTAGGTCCCATTTATCTATTTTTGGTTTTGTTGCATTTGATTTTGAGGTTTTAGTCATAAATTCTTTGCCTAGACCACTATCTAGAAGAGTTTTCCCTAGGTTTTCTTTTAGTATTTTAAAAGTTTCAGGCCTTATGTTTAAGTCTTTAATCCCTCTTGGGTTGATTTTTGTACATGGTGAGAGATAGGGGTCCAATTTCATTCTTCTGCATGTGGCAATCTCAATTTTGTACATTTATTGAAAAGGGTATCCCTTTCCCAGTGTATGTTTTTGCCAACTTTGTCAAAGATCAGTTGGCTATAGATATGTGGGCTTGTTTCTGGGTTCTCTATTCTGTTGCATTGACGTATGTGTCTATTTTTATTACTAGTACTATGCTGTTTTGCTTACTATAGCCTTGTAGTACAATTTGAGGTCAGGTAATGTGATGCTTCCAGCTTTGTTCTTTTTGCTTAGAATTCCTTTGTCTACCTGGACTCTATTTTTGTTTTATATAAATTTTAGAATTTTTTTCTAATTCTGTAAGGAATGATGTTGGCATTTTGATAGGGATTGCATTGAATCTGTAGATTGCTTTGGGCAGTATGGTCATTTTAATGATATTGATTCTTCTGACCCATGAGCATGGGGTGTTTTTCCATTTGTTTATGTCATCTACAATTTCTTTCATTCGTGTTTTGTAGTTTTCCTTATAGAGATCTTTCAACTCCATGGTTAGATAGATTCCTAGGTAATTTTTTTTGGTAGCTATTGTAAATAGGATTGCCTTCTTGATTTGGTTCTCAGCTTGATTGTTATTAGTGTATAGATATAGTACTGATTTTTGTACATTGATTTTGTATCCTGAAACTTTGCTGAATTCATTTATCAAATCTAAGTTGTTTGGAGGAGTCTTTAGGGTTTTCTAGGTATAAGATCATATCATCAGTGAACAGAGATAATTTGACTTCCTCTTTTCCAATTTGGATGCCTTTTGTATCTTTCTCTTGCCTGATTGCCCTGGCTAGGACTTCCAGTACTATCTTGAATAGGAGTGGGAAAAGTGAGTATCCTTGTCCTGTTTCAGTTCTTAGGGGGATTGCTTTCAATTTTTCCCCATTTGATTTGTGGGTTTGTTGTATATGGCCTTTATTATTTTGAAGTATGTTCTCTCTATGCCTACTTTGTTGAGAGTTTTTATCATGAAGGTATGCTGAAATTTCTCAAATGCTTTTTCTGCATCTATTGAGATGATCATATGGTTTTTAATTTTCCCTCTCTTTATGTGATGATCACATTTATTAAAATTGAGACCAAGAAAAAAAAGACAAAGAATCAACAAAATGAAAAGTTGGTACCTTAAACAAAATCATTAGCTAGACTAATCAAGAAAAGGAGAGAGAAAATCCAAATAAACACAATCTGAAACAAAAAAGGAAACATTACATCTGATACCACAGAAGTACAAAAGATCATCAGAGACTACTATGAACAACTCTATTCTCACCAGCTAGAAAACCTAGAGGAAATAGATAAGTTCCTGGAAATATACAACCTCCCAAGATTGAACCAGGAAGAAATAGAAATTCTGAACAGACCAATAATGAGTAGTGAGATTGAATCAGTAATTAAAAATATCCCCAAAAAAGAAAAAAAAAAGCCCAAGACCAGAAGGATTCACAACCAAATGCTACCAAACCTACAAGGAGAAACTGGTACCAATCCTAAAACCGTTCCAAAAAATTGAGGAGGAGAGAATCCACCCTAACTCATTCTATGAAGCCAGTACCATCCTGATACCAAAGTCAGACAAGGATACAACAAAAAAAGAAAACTACAGACCAATATCCCTGATGAACAAAAATGCAAAAATCCTAAAAAAAATACTAGCAAACTGAATCCAATAGCACATCAAACAGCACATCAAAATGATGTTGGTTTTATTTTAGGTATACAAGGATAGTTCAACATATGCAAATTAATAAATATGATTCATCACATAAAAATACTATTTTGCCAAAATAATTCAAAGGTTTAATGGAATATGGTACATTTATAATTTGTAATATTATGCAGCCATTCAAAATAATGCTTTCAAAAATGTTAGAGGCATAAGGAATGATTATTACTAATATAAGATGTTTTGTAGAAAGAATGTGATATAAAATAATATATTCCAATGTATATATACATATATATCAAAGAAATGTAGATAATTATTCAATTGTTATTTTTGGATATACAATCAGAGGTATTTTCTGTTTTACATTTTCTGTATCTAGAAATGTTACGTTTAGTACAGGTATATATGTCTTTTAAAAAAGAGAATGTGACAGTTAATAATCTTGAAAAGTATACCAGGACAAATGAGGAGAAAATAAACAAAAATTTAAAAAAAACTTTAATTTATAATAAATTATTTATTATAAGCTGGCTGCATCTGACAGCAATTGTGAAAAAGACATATTTTATCTTTTATATTTATATACATGTTATATGTATATGTATATGCATATATATAGATATATACATATATATCTATATGTATGACAAAGGCAATTAAAAATCACCCATGAAATCATCAATTCTAATGAAATCTAGGTAGCAGTAATTGCACAATCCTGACATATGAATCACAAAACTGAATGGGATTTCAAAGGATAATTTTTAAGTGATAATCTTTCAAATGAAAAAATAGTAACCCAATTTTACTATCTTATATTTTACTGCAGATTTCTTTCCTTTGTGGCCATATATTATCCAGAAAATAAGCGTTCTTTTGGTATATGCTTCAATATAAGCTACTAGAATATACAGATTATTAGTTAGGTAGATCTTCCAATCTATAAGGTCAAGAACTTGTGTTTTAGATAATAAAGAGCAAAGTAGCTAATATTTCATACATATCAATTAAAAGGAGCTTTGTTCATGCTGGGTTCTACAGTACTCTTGTCTTCCTCTAAGTTGTTGATTTCCAACTAGGAATGTGTCACTCCTGAATATTTAAAAAACACAGATATCCTTTATTTACTTCTTCTACCCACCAGCAACTGGAGTTGGGAGCTACACATATGTATTTTTAAAAATCTTCCACAAATGATTCTGATATGCATGCCCTGTTAAACACTCTTTTTAAATGATCATATTTGTTTTGTGAAAAAGCGTAGTAAGACAAAAGTAAAATAATAGTCCTGTGGCTAAATAAATTTGGATTAAACATGGTGAAACAAGTTTCTCTCTTACAGAATTATAAACAGATTTTAATATACTAATGTGATTGTGAAATTGCACACAGAGCTATTTTATAAGCAAAATCTGGAAACAATGGACAAAGGGCCATGCTGGACTCTTTATAATGCCTATTTTGATTCAGTCCAAACTTTTTATCCTCAGGTTCAGCAGGAGGATTGTAATCTATGAATAGTAAATCTGATGACAATATGCCAGATCATATGACATCAGAAAAAACAAATGGCTAGTCACTTTGTGATTTTGTTAAAGAGAATCTGAGAGGATACATGCATTACTATTTTTAGTGCATATTTGTTTGTTCTTTGGTTCCCCAATATTCCTCTCCTATGGCAGTAGAACTCACATTTCCTTGTGGGGAATTACTATTGTATGTGACCTTAATGTGAAGTTGTTCCCATTTTTCCCACTTACTACCATAGATAAGGGGACCATATTCATCTATTTGCCCTGGGTACATTCAGTGTGTGGGTGTGTGACCCACACTATGCTGATTGTACTCTGATCCCCAGGATGTTGGAGTATGT
This sequence comes from Daubentonia madagascariensis, assembly GCA_023783475.1. Classification (NCBI taxonomy): domain Eukaryota; kingdom Metazoa; phylum Chordata; class Mammalia; order Primates; family Daubentoniidae; genus Daubentonia; species Daubentonia madagascariensis. Next base: position 24,023,420 of record JAKFHU010002080.1, on the reverse strand, counting down.
CCTAAGAGAGAGGGGATGGCTAGAGTTCAGATTAACTCATTGATCAACAATCACCATGTTAGAAATTTGGAAGAGAGTATTATTACTATGATTCACAATTACTTTTTTGAGGTGAGGGGTGTTGACTGATGTCATGGATGTAATCGGGAAAGTTGTGTGGTTCCCACTAGCACTTTGTATACTTCTTTCTTAACTGCAGAGGGATGCTCCAGCTGGAAAACTGAGCCAACATAATTAATCACTGAAAGAGGACACATTCAAGAATATGTAAAAAAGAATATTAAAACATTGAATGACTTGCCAAAAGTATATTTAGTGCAACAAACATTTGTTCTGCACCTATATTCTGGGCTAGGCAGTCTGTCATATACATTTTTTAAAACAGAAGAGTTTTTCATTTTATTAAAGGAATCTATCTGACCAATTTATTTTCAAGGTAAGGAATTAGACAACAAGAGATTAAATGTTTTCCCTAAGTTCAAGGCTGGTTAGTGAAAAGTCAGGACTAAAGCTAGATACACTGATGCCCAAGGCAGGGGCTATTCATTGTCCTATCAGGCTGTCCATGAAGGGCTGTTCTGAAGAAGGCAGCTGTCCTCTGTGTGCAGCGAAGACAAATGGAGAAGCAGTGACCAGAAGAATTGAAAAGAAGGACTTGCCGGTGAGGTCTATCACATATGCCTGTGAATTATTAAATCTCTTTCTTTTGGGAAGCATGTGAATAAATATCATTGCCCATCTATGGGAATTTGTTTATTTGCAGATAGCTGGTTGGGATGTACCCAAAATTAAAAAACAAGAGCATTGACCTTGGGCTCAGGAGTGTAGACCCTGCTCTCTGACTTTTGAAAGTCAGGGAACATTTCTGAGTCTATTTGTAGAGGCAAAAGTCCAGGAAAGGTGCAGGAACAGGCCCTGAGGGCACAGCCTCTGTAGCCAGATTGCCTGAGTTCAAATCCTGGTTCTGTCACTTCCTAGTTATATAACTATGCATAAGCATATTATTTAGATCTTTGTGTTTCAGTTTCTTTGCTGTTAAATGAGGACAATAATGTACCTGGCTTGTATAATTTTTGTGAAGATTAAGTGAGTAATAATTACAAAGCCCTTAGTACAATGTACGTGTTGGCTTTTATTACTACTTGATGCTTGTGAAAGTTTCTTCAAGATAAACAATATCTGTCTATAATTCAGTGCTATACGAGTCTATTAGAATTATTGGCTACAATCTAAGAAAAAGCAGAACAAACACACCTGCAAATGGGGAGAGTCAATTTAGTTGTGTTTAAGGCCTCTTTCCTGAGTATCCATTATGTGCCCACCATTAATGTAGGGATAAGGCAGAAAAGGAAGGTCGAGAGAGAGCCTGAGTGCAGCTGTTTTGACGGACACTAACCCTAATCATCCCGAACAAGAAATCACTAAGCTGGATACCTTACAAACTGTGCTTACCTTTCTGTGGTAGCAGTTTATGATTAACCTGTATGGCCTGACCTCAAGACAATGCTGGTCACATACAGGGTTTTTGAACATTTAAAAAAGTTACCATTGCTCCATAAGGGGGCCCCCTCCTGCTTGGGAAAGAACCCCTAATCTGTCTGCGGAGTTGGATCTGTTGTCTGTCTCTGTCTTAATCAAACTTTCCTGTAGCTAGTTGGCTCGCTCCTGAATTCTTTCCAGCATGAAGCCAAGAACACACTTGTCATGTTCAGGGGGCTTTCCTCCCTTCATTGGGACACCCCTGCATCCATCACCATGCCTCTGAATAGATTGAGTGACTTTTTGCCTTGAGATGGGAAGAACAACTAATAATATTGTTTTTTGATTTAAGATGCTCATTGTTTCCCTTTATTTACAGTGCAAAAGAAAAGTATGCAGAAAGATAGATATAAAAATTAGATCTGTGCTCTCAAATCCAAACAGAAATACCAAGTGTGTCAAAGTCAAGGCAAGAATCAATAATCCCTGGGGGAATCTGAGAAAGTTTCTTATGGGAAGTTGGGAATGTCTTTACTATCCCAAATTACCTTCCCATTCCCGTGGGAAAAAAAAATCAGACAGACACATGTGGCTTTAAGAACATATAAGTTGTCTTAAGTAGCTTAATGTGAACATGGATTCTGCCTGAATTCTGTTTCCTTATCTGGGTTAGAAGCCAGTAAATGCTGAATAACAAGATTTTCTCAGCTGTGTGCTGGTCTCTGTTGCCGAGCTGGCACACTCAGCCATCTTGATGAAAATTAGTTATTGTACCCCCTGAAAACTCCTTTAATTGTACCAGGGATGTGGAGTGGTTTACGGTGCATATTGTTGACAGTTCCGTCTTGGAGTAATGAGTTCCTGATTTATTATACTTTCCTTTACTGGAAGATTATTTTTGTTTTCGTTTTTAGCCCTAATATTCTCTTTGTCCAGAACAAATTTTTCCCTCTTTTCCAGATGTTTAGGTTTTTTTAATGACCTTGAAAGACTACGACATAACACTTTGACTAAGCTTGAGTCACGGGACTGTGGTGCCACCCTGCACTGTTTTTCATGACCCTGAGGCATTTGGCAGTATCCTCTCTGATATGAATGCCATTTGTAGTTTGCCTACAAATAATTTTAATAAAACCTTTTTGCTGGAATCAGCATTGCTTCTTCCAAGTTGTTGCTTGCCCAAGAAAGCAATGCTCATAAGTGCCGCCATATGAGCAAAGCTTGTGCAAAACTTGCGTCTTTGGTTTTGTGCACAGATGCTGATGAAGAGACATTCACCCTAAGAAATCAGGTTATTCAGGCTTAGCTGCATTTTTTTTTCCGAGTTGAAGCTTGTATTGGAAGACTTTTTTTGAAGTTTCTTTCAGCAAGTAGAGGGAAAGAAGTAAATAAAATAGTGTGATACATCCATTTTAGGAAGAAAGTTAAAGAGACATTTTCCTTGAATATTATTCTCAAGGATACTACTACAATTACTTCTTGGAATACTACTTTCCTCCTTGAAACAACACCACTACTATGAAAAGGTTATACAAACACAGTCCTTAAGGAAATGGACAGATGTTGAACATCAGGTAGGAGGTAGAGATGCTGGTCTATTTTCTATTATAATCCCAACCTGCCCAACTGTCTGTCAATCCATTCTCTCCTCATCTCTTTTTCTCTCTTTATCCACTTGCCTAGTGAAGCAAGTCCTCTATGCTGGAGAACCTCTAGTTGAGTGTATCAGCACACACATGCATACTCTCTTCTAACTCAGTAGGACGGAATCAACCCAAATCTAACCATGTGACTGGACAGCCAAGGTGATGTTGATAACATCTTAGTTTACAAACCAAATGCCATTAATGCTCTCAGGAAAAATCAGTGAAACTGATGGTGATTTGTTTTTAAGATCTCTGCATTTGGTTTAATAGCTTTTCCTCTTATTTTCAAAATGAAAAATATATTTTTTAAACTGTAACCTAATTAATTTTTTTCTGATAAGAAATCCAGACATTAGAGAAAAATATTAAACAAAGTAAAAGTTACTTAAGTTTCAGTATCCAGAGAAAGCCACTCCTCCCATTTTGGCGAATGTCCTTCCAGATGGTTTTCCATGCTAGATTCTCAAACGGTGCTCTGCAGAACCCTGGTTCAGATTATTTATTGTTTTTTAATGAGAAGACTTTAGTGATAAATTAAGTTTGAAAAATGCTAGGTTAAACAATGTTAAACATGTTTGTTGTAGGTCTTCTCGGGATTTTTAATTCTGATTATGCTGTGAGAACCTCCAAAAAGAGTTAGTGTGCAGTACTTTTCAAACTTATGAGACTAGAATTTCTTTTTTAGAAAATAAAACAAAACAAAAATCTGGAAAATGCTGTCTTTTGAGCACTTATCCATACATTAAAACATGTCATACAAATGAGATAACAAAACTCAAGCCTGTCTTTATCCTGTTTTCATATGAACTCAACAATGTATGATGAACATTTGCCCATGTTCATGAATAGAGATCCACAGCATCATTTATGATGGCTGTGTAATATTCCACTGCATACATGTGTTGTCTTCTAGTGAACCAAATTCTCTAGTAGTGAACATTGGGTACAAAGCCAAAATAAAGGAACACACTCTAAATTCACAAAAATATTTTTCAAAAACTATAATAAAATCAGTAAGCAAAAAGGCTAACATATCTTTAAGAATATGTACAAAGAACATAGACAATTCACAGAAAGAAAAACAACAGGCCATTATAAATATAAAATTATGTTCAATCTCACATCTATATCATGCAAATAAGGGCATCAAGTTATAATGTTTAATTGATTAGACTGGCAAAGAATAAAAAGACTAACAAAGCCCAGCATTGGTGAGGGTTTGCGAAAGTGTACACTTTTATCCAGTTAGTGGAAAATGTAAATTGGTACCACCTTTCTTGAGGGTACCCATTAAAATTTTCAATGAGCAGATCCTTGGAAACAGCAAGTTCAATTTAGATTACTTTTTGGCTAAAAAAACCCTAACTCTTTTTATAAACAATCCCGTATTGAGATCTTGCCCTGGGCTGCACACTGTGCTAAATTTTTGGTCAAGACAAATCTCTGTTCTCTATTTTTCCTCAAGAAGCCTATAATATGCCCACTTTGAGCAAATCAAGCTCATAAAGAAATCACTGGCCTTTTCTCCAAAACTTTTCAGTGCCTGGTAATAATATTGCATTTGAATAAAATCATGATTAGAACACTCAAATTAATCAAGCTCCTTCTAAACAGGATGTTTTCACTTTCAATAGTAATTAGAATAAAGTTTATATTCCCAGAACTTTCTGGCAGAGCTAGAACAGTTCTGGTACAACTGGAAATTCTGCTAGTGAGTGTAAGCTAAGGAAGGGTGGGTTTCAAAACTCGGGATTCTAAATTCTGAAATATGTTGTCTGTCTTTTCTTTCCTACGCATAACAACACTTCTATTTCCATCATGTTTCCCTACTTCAGTCATTGAGTGGTAACTTTCTTCTCTGGAAAAATAAGTTCTGCTATAGAGGGAGAAGTCATCTGGATAAATAAGATAAACCTATTCAACTGGATGCTTCTTGAGGGAATGGACAGTCTCACTCATCAAAGTATCCCCAGTACCCAGTGCCTACTGCCCAGCCCATCGGGCAAAAAAAGTCAACACTTTTTGACTATAGTTATGAGTTAACGTCATGAAAGGTGATGTTAATGAAGACAGGTCTTTGAAGGTGAGTTCTAGATGGAAAGCCTAGCCATGATACCTACTCCACAGCCAAGTACTCTAGACATAATTTCCTACCTATAAATATAAAATCACTGGATAGAGAGAGGGGAAACTTCATGGCCAAATGAAAATTTAGCTAAATGAAAATGATAAAAAACAATAATTTGGAAATGCCCCTGTATTGAAATCAGACTGGATTGTTAAGATGGAGTATCAAGAAATAGGTGATTCAATAGATACAAAAATAAAATGTGAGGAGGAGGAAATGGGAGAAGAATACATGTGTATTAAGGGCCTTAATTATAGCTAGTAGCTTTATGTATGTATTGCACTTAATCCTCTCCACAATGCTGGAAGGTTGCTGTTACTGCACTTATTTTACAGACAAGGACAGAGTGGGTCTAACAGTTTAAATAATTTGCTAAAGACCTCCCACCCTGCTGGTATGTGGAATAAATTGGAAATAAACTTTGCTGTTCCTTCTTACAAGGAAAGACCTGCCAAACACAGTGAGGGTAGCAAATCAAAGGAAAGGCATGAGAATTGTCCATTTGATAAACGATGACAGTAGTTCTCAAACTTTAGTGTATCAGAATCACCAGAGAGCTTGTTAAAACCAGCTTTCTGGGCTCCACCTCCAGAGTTTCTAAATCAGTAGGGCTGGCATGGGGCCAGATAATCTGCATTTCCAGCTAGTTCCCAGGTGCTGCTTCTGCTGCCAGCCCAGGAACCACACCTTGAGAATCACTGGAATAGAGGAATTTCCTTAAGATCATTTGTCTTGATTTTAGAAAAGAATGTGAAAAGTCTTTATGATAACCTTTCAGTCAAGATTTTTCCAGCATTAATTTGCAATTAATTTATTCTCTCAACAAACAAATCATTCAGCAAACTATTAATTCAACAAATAGAATAGTGATAGAGCTAGAGCATGAAATTACAGTTGACACTTATTCCCAATCAATAAAATGTTATTTAATAGAAATTTTAAAAAGTTAGGATCATAAAGTCAGTATATGATTAAAAAGAAAAAGAGGCTCTAAAAAATCCTAAGGCTACCTCTGAATATATTCATACAGGCATAATATCACAATTACGGGAAGGAATTCCATTGTACCCTGGGTTGCAAAGACTATATGGATTAGTAAATATAATCCAGGTGCCACTTCAGAGAGTAGCAGAGGGTCCAGGGAAGTGAAAGGACTAGAACCATCACGTGAAATGCCAAGATACAGGGAAGATTTGGTGGTTCCAGTTATTTGGGTGGTAAAGTAGCAATTCCTATGTTCGTGAGGAATTATACTAAATAAATTCTGTTTGCCTCTGTAAGATTCAGTTCAAATTATAGGATAAAGACACACAAACAACTGGTATAGTATAAAACAGGAGGAGCCAAATGCTACAGTAGGGCTTCTTAAAAATGTGCCAGGAGAGAATAGGGAGACGTGGGTAAATAGGACCATCAGGATCCGGGAGGTTTCCCAGGGGTGACTGGTGACCACATAAAGGATAAATTTGAGAAGCAAGAGGTTGGATGTGGGGAAATTAGGAGAAAGGTCACTGCTAAGGATTATGTGAAAGAGGAGAGCTTTTGTTTCATTATGCTAGGAAGTTCAAAGGTGACTCCAGTTTAAATAATTATTAAAGGAAACATATACGTGGTATATACTTAAAAATATTCAAGATGGCCATTTCCTTATCTTTCTTCCCTCCCTCCCTCCCCTAGCCGTCTGTTTGCCTCTCCTTTCCCCTCCCTCCCCTCCCCTCCTCTCCCTCTCCTTGCTAAATTATATTTATCAGTTGGTGAAAACCAAATATATGTTTTTATAGCATAGTTATGATTTGGACCATAGAAATGAGCACACTCATTGCACATATTTATTATGTTTTCATTTTTGGTATGCTGTATGCTAAAACTATTTTTTTTATTAAGCTCTTCTTTTAACATAATATTATTCCAAGTCTATGCTGAAGATATTATGCTAGTAGGGCAGGGAGTTTTCTACACTACTTACTGGTCATTTGTTTATCTTGTGCCAGTGTCCTTTCCTTTGGGGTGGGGGGACAAGGGGAAATGAGTAAAGCATAGGCTAAATGGCCTTCAAGTCAACAGCATTTTGGATATCAAACAAGACAATAGAGTGCCATTAACAAATAAATGTAAAATACTCAACCTAGTGATGTCAAGAAGTTAAATATCAAAGGCAAATAAAATGAAATAAAAACATCAACAGTTTGCTTTCACTTACCTCCACACTAAATTATTTTCAAATTTGTTTTATTAGGTAATTTTCTTATTTTGACTCTATTGCATCAATAAAAACAACAAGAAGAGAGGAAAATCTACCTAACTTTTTGATAATGAACATATGATACTGATTAAAATCTGTGACATAATTTGTTTATTTGCAGAGAAGGTATTTAATGTGGCCTTTGAAAGGATACCACATACCAAAAGCCATTTTCAATGGATGTAGATCCAGGCAGCATTTATTTGTATGTAAGATTGATCAGATTACTTCCACCAATTTTATTTTATTATTTATTTATTTATTTATTTAATTTTTAAATTTTTTATTCCAGAATATTATGGGGTACAAACATTGAGGTTACATATATTGCCTGTGTGCTGACCAAGTCATAGCTACAAACGTGCTCATCCCCAGCCAGTGCGTACCACACCATTAGGTGTGAATTTACCATCCCCTCCTCCCCGCTCCCTCCTGCCTGATACCCAATGATTGCTACTTGCATATGTGCATTTAAGTGTTGATCAGTCAGTACCAAGGATTGATCAATGAATATTGATCAATGAGTACATGTGGTGTTTGTTTTTCCATTCTTGAGATACTTTCCTTAAAAGAATGGGCTCAAGCACCATCTAGGATAATACAAGAGGTGTTAGTTCACCGTTGTTTTTTGTGGTTGAGTAGTACTCCATGGTATACATATACCAAATTTTATTAATCCACTCATGTATTGATGGGCACTTGGGTTGTTTCTACATCTTTGCAATTGTGAATTGAGATTACTTCTACCAATTTTAAATGAGCATGTCAGATCAGATAATAGAATATTTTTTCTCGGTGTAGTAAAGCTAATTTTATTGTCTTGCATAAAAGAAATAAATATGATTGGGATAAATGAATGAAGTAATATTTCTGTTTGCTGTTAGGATCAAAGCAAGTGATAATTATTGAGGATGCATAGGTTTGACATTAAGCAATTGAAAAATAAGAATACATGTCACTGTCATGAAGCAATATTGGTGGTAATGTACTTGTGGCTGTTTCTGCAACTGTAGCTCTTGATAATAGTGCCAAATTCTATCTCTGAGTGTAGAAAGATATGAATTTGCAAATATAAACAAGTAAGCCAGAAATGGAACTCACCTAAATGGTTTCAACTAAGACCTGTCTAGTAGTCTTCACTCCATAAACATGCAACAAGTTCAGTTTCAGTTACTTTTTAGAACTTCTTCCTTCCCAAGGCCACACCAGAAAGCAGAAGGTTTATGGGGTCAGGAGAGGGGGGCCTTTAATCTCAGTCCTTCTGAATGGTTGCTGACATCCCTATTAACGAAGCTGGCCTAGGCTGTTGTAGTTTATGGTGCTGCTGCTCCTGGTGCAATATGACTGTGGGAGTCTTGACCTAGGCTGAGAGCTCTGGTGTCCAGATTTCATCTTATATCACACAATCTTATGCTCTGAAACATTTTCCTGGAATTCTGGCACTTTGTGGGGAGTGGATCCCCAATATTTTTGGGATCCCACAGACTCTACCTCCTTCCTAGTCTCTGGGAATCTTCCCCTTTCTCTTTTCTTACTTTCAAGACCATTTTTATTCTCCCACTCTCCTTTTGGGGAATATAGGACAATCTTTAATTAGTACAGACTCTCACGAAATGTTAAAAGGGGATTTTTATCCAAGCTCAATGAGAAATACCAAAGGTGTTGCTTCTTGTTCGGAACTATAAAAAAATTATAAGGCGAGCAATCATAAAATAATATGTTGGTATGTTACCAACTATCTTATGTGGCTCCCTTTCTCTGGTGATGCAGATATGGGGCTTACTGGTATAGACTGGCTTGGTTTCTTTATGACTGCCCAGAGCCTAGGTGTTCTACAACCTGAAACTCTGTTCTCATTAGCGTCCATGTGCATGGCGCCCCCTGGAGTCGGGCAGTGCAGAGCCTGCACAGCTGCACACCGGCCTGGATTCAGAATATCCTGACAGGCATGGTGGGTTGCAGACTTAATACTACATCTGGCCAACTCCATCCACCACTCCCTCAACCTCCAACCCTGGGTTTTTTTCACTTCTGACAGCTGATTACTTACTTGACTCCATTCTTCTGATTTTCTGATCTTTAGTTTTCCTTTGAAGGATCAGAGATACCAGCAATTTCCCCTGTTGACATGGCAATGGCTTTGTTCTTACATGTCTGAGCATCACAAGATGGCAGATATACCTGGCTTCCCTCCTATTTGTAAACATTTTGGGTTTGGGAGGAATGGGAAAAGGAAATGCTAATACTACATTTTCAAGCTTAGAAAAATTTCTAAAAAATATGCAACAAATTAGTTTTTTAGGCAACATTTGGCAATATGTAGATGCAACTCAAGCCAAAATATTAATGGCTTCTTTGATAGTTGTTTCTCAGAGTAGGCATGGAGTTAGTTCCATTAAGGCAGAAGGGCTTGCTAATACAATTTTTGATGCTTCAATGTTTAAAGCATCTCTTCTAATGTGAATGGCATGCCAAAATTATATTGCAGACTAAAATTCCAAACAAAAGACACAGAAGGTCTGTAAAATTCCTGATGCAATTTCATAATTTGTTGTTTATTGGTTATATTTTAAATAAGTAAATGAAATATTATCTCAAATGAAAGCATCTGCAACATTAAATTCCAAACAAATGAAATGGGATGATCAAAATTGTGTCAATCACCACGAAATATTTATATGAGGCCCTGTGATGTGCCTAAAACTGTTTTAAGTGCCCAGGGATGCATGGAAAACATGAGAATCATTTCTTCTCATACGGATCTTTAAATCTAGACTGAGACACTATATGTAGAAAATAACAAAGAACAGTGTAGGAAATAACAAATTCCTTTTGGTAGGTAAAAACAATAAGTACAATACTAATCCCCAGACTATAATATCATTGTAGGTTCAGTTAGGAAAACAAAGCTCCACTGGAACCAATAGACATGAAATTAAAGATTAACTTTTCTACTTTTAAGACACATTTGAAATCTTGCAGGTGGTTGAAAAAAGATACACTGATTCTGAACAGGCTTTATTAAGCTAAAGGAACCATTTTTTAAAATTTCATAATATTACAGGGGTACAAAGGTTTTGGTTACATGGATTGCTTTTGTACTGCTTGAGACAAAGTTTTACGTGTGCCCATTACCCAGATACTGGACATTGTACCTGTCAGGTATGATTTCACCCATCCCTTCCTTCCCCCCTTCCCACCTGCTTGATTTCTATTGAATTTTACTTCCATTTGTGCACATGAGTGCTGTTCGGTTAGTTCCAATTTACTAGTGAGTACATGTGGTGTTTGTTTTTCCATACTTGTGATACTTCACTAAGGAGGATGGTCTCTATTTCCATCCAGGTTGTTACAAAAGGAATTAACTCATTTTTTATGGCTGAGTAGTACTCCATGGTATACATATACCATGGTATGCATATACTCCATGGTATACATATACCACATTCAATATTTGTGAATTGATGGGCACTTGAATTGATTCCACATCTTTGTGATTGTGAATTGTGCTGCAATAAACATTCTAGTGAAAGTGTCTTTTTTTAAAAATGACTTTTTTTCCTTTGGGTAAATACCCAGTGGTGGAATTGCTGGATCAAATGGTCTACTTTTAGTTCTTTGAGGAATCTCCATACTGTTTTCCATAGAGGTTGCACTAGTTTGCAGTCCCACCAGCAGTGTATAAGTGTGCCTTTCTCTCTGCATCCACACCAGCATCCATTGTTTTGGGACTTTTTCATAAAAGCCATTCTCACTGGGGTTAAGTGATATCTCAGTGTGGTTTTGATTTGTATTTCCCTGATGATTAGTGATGTTGAGCATTTTTTCATATTCTTGTTGGCTATTAGTCTATCTTCTTTTGAAAAGCTTCTGTTCATGTCTTTTGCTCACTTTTTAATGGGCTTGTTTGATGGTCATGTTGGGAGGTAGTAACTCCCAACTCAGGCCAGACACACAGTAGGGAAAACATCCTATCTTGGCAGGAGAACAAGATGAAAGATAAAACAATAAGGAATCTTCTAGGTTCAACCATGTTCCTCATAAAGGAAAGAAGCTAGGTTGAGAACAAGGTAGAATTATGAAAAGATCAAATGGAAAAGAAATTGTGCACTGGCTTGTGTCTGTGACTCATTTGGGAGTAAAACTGCTATCATATGAGCCATTTCCTGAAGTCTTTTTAAAACATCAGGCTGGCTGGGGGACTGTGGCTCACGCCTGTAATCTCAGCTACTTGGGGGGCTGAGGCAGGAGGATCGCTTGCGGCCAGGAGTTTAAGACCAGCCTGGGCAACATAGTGAGCTTCCACCCATCTCTAAAACAAATAAATAAATAAGTGTGAGCTATGGAGCCAGATTGTCTGGGTTTGAATACTGGCTCTGCCACTTTCCAGCTTGCCTCAGTTTTCTCAGCTGTACAAGGGAGCTAAAAGGAGAACCTACTCTCTTGTGACGTAGCTGTGAGGGTCATAGGAGTTACTGCATGGAAGAATTAAAATGGTGTCAACGCAAGGTAAAGTCTTAGCAAATGAAAGCTATTATTTTCATTTTCCCTTTCTTCACCTACTGTGATCTGATTGCTCAGGAATCCTCTCCTGCTGCACTTTACCCAATGTAGCTTGCCCTTGACAGTACTTTAAAATGACCCCATTGACATCCTTATCTAAATTTCTTTTCCATCAGCCCTAATCTGGGTTGTCACAAGAAACACAATTGGATAAATATGACTGATACCAGTTTACTAGGTGATTTCTCCCAGTAGCATTTGAATTTTAAACAAAACACTTGAAGAAGCAATTTGTTGTTCCCCAAGGTTTCCTGATGTTAAGAAATACCCAAGACTAGTAAATGAAATATCCAGATTCCATTCTTGGAGATTTAGGTATAGTTGGTCTGGAATGGGCTCTGGGAATCTATATTTTTAATAACTACCTCAGATGAATTATTATTTCCAGGCAAGTTTGGGAACACTGTTTTAAACCAAATAACTCAGTTTCTGATGATGACACACCATCCTCTATGATTGGCACATTTTCTTTGCCTTTCTTGGAGGAGTTTGTATATGCACTTCTAATGCCCCCTAAATGAGAAACATGAGCTACTTTCTTCCCCATCCACACAGATAACCTGAGAACTTAATTTTGAAACTAACTGTGAATCATCCCCTCCAAAATTAGTTACTATGCCATAATGTGTGCAAAGGCATTATTAATTGCTTGTAATCACTGCTCATAAGAATACTCTTCAGATTAATGCTATTCAAAGTGAAGAAGAACAGTAGCACTTGCCTCATCTGGAAACTTATTAGACATGCATGATCTCAGGCCCCACACCAGACCTTAGAACCTGCAGTTTAACAGGATTCTTAGGTAATTCACATGTATACTCAAGTTTGAGAAGCACAGGTTTAGAGCATGAAGACCCTGCCGACACACATTTAATTTATTCAATATAAATTAGTTGGAAGTGAATTTATAAAAATTTCTCTATTGTGTTCTTGATGTTGTCTTTTTAAATAACATCATTTGGTGTTTTATATCTTGTTTGACAATATCATTTTGGATGAAGGTGAAAACATTCTAGTTTATATTTCTATCTGTAGAGAGCCTCTTCTGTATCTTAAAACTTTGTACACATAGGTAATATTTTAAGCAGTCCACTTTAATAACAAAGTAGCCATGTAGATAACCACTATGAACATTGGCTCAGCAAAAGTGCTAAGTGTGCCTTTCACACATGACAACTTACAGAAAAACCACATGAATATGATGTGGTTTTTCTATCTATTTGACATATCTGTGGCTTCTTTGCAGACTGTGTCCCAGCCACCTCCCTTTAACTTTTTAATGCAAAGTTACACAGAAAAACTAAACCTAATTCAGATCAATGACATTTCTTTACTAGGTAGTATTATCCATTTTTCCATGTTTAGTAGGAAGAGTAATTTACATCTTAAAAAATTAAGCTTAGATGCATGTAGTGAAAATTAACATCTTTTTTTCTTTGTAATCTTTGTCTTTTACTCCCTCACTTCAAGCCCCTAATCCTCTCATGTAACACATGTTCCACATACAGTAGTTGCTCATTTAATATTTGTTGAATTAAAATAGAATTGAATTTCAGTCATGGACTCTCCTTTTGTGTTCTTGCTCCCATATCAGTTTTTTCAGTCATACCTAAATTTGATGCTTGTGGTTACAACCCATCCTTAAATATGCAAGAGTGATTCAGGTTGCTGTGGGCACTCATTAAACACTTTTTGCGAATGAGGTTGATTTTACAGAGTATGTTTCTTTGAGAAGAAACATAAGGAGGGCAACATGTCTGCGTGGATGTTTAATTTATTTTTAGTCTATTTTGATGTTCATCAGCCTCTAAGTGACTCAGATGAAAAATGTGTTATTTCACATAAGAAGAAGAAACTACTGATTCATTGTACAGAGAATGTATGCTTTTTACCAGAAAGTTAATCACTTTCTTTGAGTCATCTGCATTCTCCAATGGAATATATACTGGGAGATGAGGTGTCTGAGTTAGTTTTACCTATTGGAAATCTCTTGGTTTTAGTAAGGGCAACCACAAATCATTGGCATTGCTGTCTTACTTTTGACAACCATAACCTCTCTACCCATAGTGATAAGTCAGATCTAAATGGAGAATTGGCTTACTTAAAATAAGATTTTAGCAAATACAACAAACAACCTAGAAATAGAATTATTATTGATTCTTAGACTTGAAATTGACTTGAGGATGTCTTTGCCATCCGAATATTGTTATCATGACACCATTATAAGGTTCAAAATATGGTGCAATAGCAAACAAAGCATATAGTCAACTCAGATTGGGATAGTACGTAGCATGACACCAAATATGTAAATATAAGTATTGTTCTATTTTATAACAGCCATAAAAGCTTTCGTAGCTTTTGACTGCCACATGTGTGTATATTTTTCCTCTTTAATCTCTTCTCTTTTAAATTCAAACAAGTTTGAAATTATAAGCAGGAGGGGAAAGGTTTTCTTAAAAGTTTGTTAATTTCGTAGTACTTTATTTTCAGAATATCTTACATTTAAAAACCAAATTAACTATATATTACAATACAAAGAAAGCAAAGTCAAGTTCATTATGCAGTGAAATGCCAAGACCAGATGTTTTTACAATGATCATGGACACTTAGTTTCTAAGGGCATAGAAAAGTATTAGAGAAAACCGTGTTTAAATTGAAAATTCTGATAAACAAAATTGTTTGCTTATTTTCTAGTTAGGAAGAAAATGTAATATATGCATCATTATACCATTGTGAATTATCAGCTTAAAATTTTTTTAAAAAGGAAATAATGCTACATGTGGTAATGCAAAGCTGTGAACCCTTTGTGAATTCATTGGTGGATCTACTACCTCTTCTGGAGGTCTATTTTTGTGCTGTCCAATATGGTAGCCACTTGGCATAGGGGGCCATTGAGCACTCGAAGTGGAGCTACCAAGACTAAAGAAATGAATTTTTAATTTCACTTAATGTTAATTAATTTAAATTTAAATAGCCATGTGTGATTAGTGGCTGTAATATTGGGAAGTGCAAGTTTATACAATAAAAAAGGAAAATAATTCTAACTTCTAGGGAACCATCTCTGGCTTTTTTTTGTGGCTAAAATTTTGGCAGTAGATTGCCATATCCCAGAAATTGGGCTCTTAGATTTTTCCAGACTAAACAGTTAATGTAGGTGAAATTTTAAGCACAGTTTGTGACAGAGAAGTGGTGTTTATGCACTTAAGTACTTTATTACCAGGATTACTAATGTGACTACATAGACAACTTCCCTTCCAAATTTCCTAGTTTTCACAGAACTTCACCCAAAATTCTGCAGGTAGGAGAGCAGCTTTGGGGTAAGCTTCTCATACTTGGCTCTACTTCACACACCACTTTTTCCAGGTAATGTTTCCCCTGACTTACCCATTTGAATGAAGGACAGGATGACAGGACTGCCACCACATCCAATATCTTTCATTCAGGTTCTAGAGATTGAAGGGCTATGCAAATATGATTTCCATTCAATGCTGGCAATGACTAGGAATTAAATCCATAAGCACACATCACAAAATGTAAAAGCTGAAAGCCCTTTTGATACAAGGCAGAGAAGTACAGAAGCCTGAAGAGACAACCAAGCTCTTGAATAAAATATATGCACCAATGCTGGAGAAAATATGTGTTTGATGCTCTCATTGAGGTTACAAGACATGAAGGTAAAGAACTTGACCAAGCAATGTGTGAATCAATCAGATTTTACTGGCGCAAGAAATCTTCTGAAGAGCCATTTCTACATTATAAGAAATAATGAAATGTATCCAGAGATGATAAATAACTTGACTCAGATCACATGCATATGGAAAGAGAACTCTGGTCTACTCTCTGACTCAACTGCTAGGCTAGTGGTTTTAATTTGAGAAAATGTTTCTTACTTCTTTAATACTCTGTAGAGAATGCCATTTACTGCTGTTTCTAAAGAGGACCTGAAGGACAGTTGAGAGCCAACCTAAAGCAGGAATGTCTCTTGTTTCTTTTCCCAGTGCTTTCCTAAGAAGGGAAAATCCCCAAACAAGTTTTCAAATATAAGCTTTTTAGCTATCCGTAACAACCTATAATTCCAAACTTTTAAAGGTCATTCTAGGAGAGAGGTTTAAGATGAGAGAGTTCTTTTTCCTCTTGAAAAAAAGAAACCTCTGGTTTTCCAAACATTTCATAAACCTCTGGAATTCTTTCGAGTGAGCCAAAAGTGGAAAAAGTAACTGGAACTTCTTGGGAAAATTAGCAGTAGCTGTTGAAAAGAGCATTTATCAGTAACCCAGACGTGAGGAAGTTTGGACTTTGCTGAACAGGCAGTTTGTGGTCAGAAATGACCAGACTAAGGGCATTGCTGGTGAAGTAACCTGGTCTAGAAGTGGCTGGGTTGTATTTGTTTCCTAGGGCTGCTGTAACCAAGTACAACAAACAGGGTGGCATAAAACAACATAAATTTATTCTTTCACCATTCTGGAGAAGTCCAAAATCAAGATGTCTGAAGCACCATGCTTTCTCTGAAGGTTCTGGGGGAGAATTTGTTCCATTCCTTTCTCGTAGTTTCTGGTGTTGCTGGCAATCCTTGGTGTTCTCTGGCTTGTAGATGTATATACCAATCGCTACCTCTGTTGTCACATGACATTCTCTCCTGCAGTGGTTTCCTCTTCTCTTCAGCATGTCTCAGTCTTATGCAGATATACTCACAGACATAGTGACATCTAGTGGGTCTGGACAAAGGCTACTGAATCCCCTTGAATGCCCAAATTCCTCAATGGTTTGATGATCCCTTACTCTGAGGATTGAAAGCCTATGTGTTTCCAAGGAATTTTGCTGACACTGTAGAGCTACCAGTATGAAATGAGGCTCAAATCTATTAGCAGCTCTGTGAACATAATAGATACAAACTGTGTTTGACCACATAGATTTTTTTTTCTCTGAAAGCCGATAAAATTCCACACAAGCCAGGATGGAACATGAGAGACAAGTCATTTCCTTCATCTTTAATATCTTAAAACCATCAGAGGGGCACAGTCCCATCTGAAAGAGACTTCACATCTTTGTGTATGATAGTTTGCTTCATTAAATGTGACTCTTAAATGGAAAAACAGAGATATGTTTTACCCAGTTTCCTCATCAACTTTTCCTTGGCTGCCTGCCCCCTCCCCCACTGACAGCTTTGTGTTCAGCCCTTGAGAGAGCTCTTTGTTTTATCCCCAGTTGATGGATCATGTTTTTCAAGAGCTTCTGTATATATAATCACAATCCTAAAGGAAAGTTGCTTGAGATGTTCAAGTGTGGTTTGGTTTAAATATTTATAATGAGATACATAGACAGCTGATATGAATGAGGAACCATATGTTAAATTTAACTATCAGGTGAATAACATCAAACAAGTAGAAATGTTTGTTTCTTGTGAATGTAGTCATTGGGTCACATCAAGTGTTAATATATTCTCAGATTACTGTATAATGCTTTCAAAGGGGACAGGAAGTAAAGTAACTACTTGTGCTAGGATGAATGTTCTTGCAAAAGATATTCTATTTGTATTTTCTTTCTGAAAACCTAGTGAAACCAAAATAGCATTAGTCAACTATACTTAATTTTTACGACTATGTGAGCTTCAACATGAGAGCTTTTTCAGAACATGCATCATAAAATACATATTATTTAAAAAAAGTCCAATCCCTTTCCCTGCTTCTTCTTCCTGAGTTCCCCAAGGTAGAACAATTGTTGAGTCTATATTCAGGCATAAACATAGTTCAGCTCCTGAGTCAACAGTGACCTGACATGGCAGATCTTTTTCTGGGGCATTGAGTTAGATTGTGTTGGGCATGGCACTAGCTGAACCAAAGCTTCCCCTGTTTGTTGGCCTACACAGACGTTAGGGTTGTTCCTTGTGTCATATGTTAATCTTTTTAAAAACAGTGAGGCCAGCCTCTTTCACTGAGCTCCTGGTGCTGTTGTTAATGCTTAACATCCTCTTTCCAGGGAGACTGATCCTGTTCCCTGAACTCCCAGGTTCTGGTTAGGGCCCAGCTGTGAGTGCAGCCACCTCTCAGGACCTTGGTGCCATGTGTTCCTATTGCTGCTGACTGGTGGAAATTGACTGCTTCTGTGCACCACCAGCTATTTTGGAATTCTTGCTACCGTTGCTTCTGTGAACCACACTTAAACATACTTTGATACTGCCATTAACTGAAGAGTCACCTTGCCAGATTTGTATAGCTGTTGTCCTAGCTTCCGTAAGTCAACTCCTCAGTTATCAAATGCCACCCTCCTGCTCTCCAGAGTTTCCGTATGTGGGGTTCTCTTTGGCTGTGCTCATAGTGGGGAGGAGCCTGCGTTCTGACACTCCAGAGTTGGTATAAGGAAATTAAGATGGTGGTCTGATCAGTAGGGAAGGTCTATGAGATTTGTCATGAAGCTGCATTTGAAATAGACACAACACTTTCTTTAGATTGAACATGTATTTGAGGTGGCTTTGGGAGAGGTTGAAGAGATTATGGGCAGTGGGGTTTAAGGCCTCTGAGGGGATCCCTTAGTACTGCTGCTGAGCCTAAGTATTTCTTTCTCATTTTCTAGAAAACTTTCTTTTTATGTGTCAAGGTCTTGATAAATGGTAGAAAAAACCCACTGATTTAAAAAAAAAATGTAATCATATTAGCACTTGATCAGTGGCCCTAAATATCTTAAGTCAAAGAAGTGATTAATCTCAGTTACTTTAGGCATTATGGTATGCCAAGAATGGGGAGATTATTCTTGGTACTTGTAATTCTTGGATTAAGACAGTATCTTCTCTAAATTTATGCATGGGACAACCCAAATAATGGGAATATAGGGCTTACTTTTATGTCACTTATCCCCTAAAATCACAAGTGTGGTCCTTTGGTATCTAGAACAAGTAAACTTCTTCTTGAGAAGGGGTATTTGCTTTGTATTTTAATTCCACCATTAAAATAAGCTCCTTATCATTTAAGTCTATTCACAAATACCTGTTCATGTCATTTATTCTTCTTATGCCTGTCTGGAGTGCTTTTCTATTTCACCTTATTCATTTATTTTATGTCAGTCTTTTTATCCTGTGACTCTACAATAACTCACACTTCTGTGTGGCTACCTCAGGCTGCTTGCTGAGAAAATAGAGTTTCAGACAGAGGTTTCCTTCTGTGCAGGGGCCTAAATAAGGGGTTGAAGACAGGAGCCTAAATCAGCAAACCATTCGAAGTAAGAACAAGTGAGATACATCACTCAGAAATGGAAGTAGGAGACACAGGGTTTTTTTTTCCCAATAAGATATTTTATTTTATTTTTAATTATTTTTAAACATTTTTAAATTTTTTTATTTCAAAATATTAATTAAGGGAGTACAAGTGTTTTTGTTACAAGGATATCTTATATGATGCTTAAGTTGGGGCTTTTGGTGTGCCCATCACCAGAATAGTATTCATTGTACCCAATAGGTAAGCTTTTATCCCATACCCACCTTCCCATTCTCCCCCCTTCTTGGTTTCTCGTGTCCTTTATATCACTTTATATACATGTGTACCCATCTACTAGCTCCCACTTATTAGTGAGAACATATGGTGTTTGGTTTTCCATTCCTGAGATACTTCACTTAGGATAATGGTCTCCAGTTCCCCCCATGTTGCTACAAAAGATATTATTTCATTTCTTTTTATGGCTGAGTAGTATTCCATGCTGTACATGTGTGTATGTGTGTGTGTGTGTGTGTGTATATATATATATACACACACACACACACACACTGTGAATATATATATTTTCTTCATCCACTCATGAACTGAAGGGCACTTAGGTTGATTCCACATATTTGCAATTGTGAATTGTGCTGTGATAAACATTTGAGTGCAGGTGTCTTTTTGATAAAATAACTTCATTTCCTTTGGGTGGATACTCAGCAGCGGGATTACTGGATCAAATGTTAGGTCTGCATATATTTCTTTGAGGAATCTCCATACTGTTTTCCACAGAGGTTGTACTAATTTGCAGTCCCACCAACAGCATATAAGTGATCCTTTCTCTCTGCATCCACACCAGCATCTATTGTTTTAAGACTTTTTCATAATGGCCCTTCTGATAGGGATAAGGTACTATTGCATTGTGGTTTTAATTTGCATTTCCATGATGATTAGTGATGTTGAGCATTTTTTCATATGTTTCTTGGCCGTTTGTCTATCCTCTTTTGCAAAACTTCTCTTAATGTCATTTGCCCACTTTTTGATGGATTTTTTTTTCTTGCTAATTTGTTTGAGTTCTTTGTATATTCTGGATACCAGTCCTTTGTCAGATGTATAGTTCGCAAATATTTTCTCCCATTCAGTAGGTTGTCTATTCACTCTGTCAATTATTTACATCACTGTGCAGAAGTTTTTTAATTTAATTAAAAACTCCCATTTATTTATTTTTGTTGTCGTCGTATTTGCCTTTGTCTTAGTCATAAATTCTTTGCCTAGGCCAACATTCAAAAGAGCTCTTCCTACATTTTATACTAGAATTTTTATGGTCTCATGCATTACATTTAAGTTTTTAATACATCTTGAATTAATTTTTGTATATGGTAAGAGATAGGGATCCTGTTTCATTCTTCTGCATGTGGCTATCCAATTTTCCCAGCACCAGTTATTGAATAGGGCTTTCTATCCCCAGTGTATGTTGTTGTCTGCTTTGTTGAAGATCAGTTGGTTGTAGGTATGTGGTTTTATTTCTGGGTTCTATTATGTTCCATTGGTCTATGTCTCTACTTTCATACCAGTACCATGCTACTTTGGTTACCACAGTCTTGTAGTATAATTTGAAGTCAGATAATGTGATGCCTCCAGATTTATTCTTTTTATTTAAGATTGCTCTGGCTATTTGGGGTCTTTTTGGTTCCAAATAAAGCTTAGGATTATTTGTTCTAGATCTGTGAAATATGACACTGGTGTTTTGATGGAGATTGCATTGAATCTGTAAATCACTTTGGGTAGTATGGACATTTTAACAATGTTCATTTTATCAATCCATGATCAGGGGATGTTTTTCCATTTGTTTGTGTCATCTGTGATTTCTTTCATCAGTGTTCTCCTTGTAGAGGTCTTTAAACTCCTTTGTTAAATATATTTTCAGGTATGTTATTTTCTTTGTAGCTATTGTGAACGGTATTGACTCCTTGATTTGACTCTCCATTTGACTATTATTAGTATAGAGAAATGCTACTGATTTGTGTACATTGATTTTGTAACCTGAGACATTACTGAATTTATCTATCAATTCCAGGAGTCTTTTGGTGTAGTCTTTCGGATTTTCCACATATAAGATCATGTCATCAGCAAACAGGAATAGTTTGACTTCCTCTTTCCCGATTTGGATGCTCTTTATTTCCTTCTCTTGCTTGATTGCTCTGGGTAGGACTTCCAGTACTATGTTGAATAGAAGTGGTGACAGTGGACACCCTTGTTTTGTTCCAGTTCTTAGGAGATACGCTTTCCAATTTTACCCATTCAGTATGATGTTGGCTGTGGGCTTGTCATATATGGCTTTTATAACTTTCAGGTATGCTCCTTGTATGCCTAGTTTACTGACGGTTTTTTTATCATGAATGTGTGCTGGATTTTGTTGAATCCTTTTTCTGCATCTACTGAGATGATCATATGGTCTTTACTTCTGTTTATGTGATGAATTACATTTATTGATTTACGTATGTTGAACTATCCTTGCATCACTGGGATGAAGCCCGCTGGGTCATGGTGGATTATTTTTTTAATGTGCTGTTGAATTCAGCTTGCTAGTATTTTGTTGAGGATTTTTGTATATATGTTCATAAGAATATTGGTCTATAATCTTCTTTTTTTATTGTGTCCTTTCGTGGCTTTGGTATCAAGGTGATACTGGCTTCATAAAATAACATCTCCTTGATGTTAATGAATAGTTTTTGTAGGATAGGTACCAGTTTTTTTTTTAGGGCTGGTAGAATTTGGCTGTGAATTCCTCTGGTCTGGAAATTTTTTTGTTGGGAGATTTTTTTATTACTGCTTCGATCTTGCTGCTCATTACTGGTCTATTCAGGATTTCTATTTCTTTCTGATTTAGGATTTGGAGGTTGTGTGTTTCTAAGATTTATCCATTTCCTCTAGGTTTTCTAGTTTATTGGTGTCGAGGTTTTTGTAGTATTCACGGGTAATATTTTGTATTTCTGTGGTATCAGTTGTAATGTCTCTTTTTCATTTCTGATTGAGGTTATTTGGGTCCTTTCTCTTCTATTTCTGGGTAATTTGTCTAGTGGTCCATCAATTTTGTTTATCTTTTCAAAGAAACAACTTTTTGTTTCATTGGACCTTTGAATTGTTCTTTTGGTTTCCATTTCATTTAGTTCTGCTCTGAGCTTTGTTATTTCTTTTCTTCTGCTGGCTTTTAGTTTCGTTTGTTCTTTTTTTTTTTTTCCTAGTTCCTTGAGATGTGACATTAGATTGTTAATTTGTGATCTTTCTTTCTTTTCAATGTAGACATTTAAGGCTATTAACTTCCCCCTTAGGGCTGCCTTTCCTGTATCCCATAGATTTTGAAAGCTTGTGTCCCCTTTGTCATTCAGTTTGATGAGTCTTTTGATTTCCATCTTAATTTCATCATTGATCCAATGATCATTCAATAGCAGGTTGTTTAATTTCCATGACTTTGTGTAGATTTGAGTGGAACTGATTTCTAGTTTTATTCCATTGTGGTTTAAGAAGATACATGTTATAATTTCAGATTTTTTGAATTGGCTGAGACTTATTTTGTGGCCTAAGGTAGGATCAATCTTGGAGAATGTCCCATGTGTTGATGAGAAAAGTGTATATTAAGTATGATTCTTATATTTGGCCATATTACATAATCCCTTATTTCTCATTGGCTTTGTTTTTTCCTCTTGATTCTTTGTTTTTTATTTTTGACTGACTGGGTTAATTCAAAAGAGTGTCTTCAAGAGCTGAAATTCTTTCTTCTTCCTGGTCTAGTCTATTGTTAAAAGTTTCCACTGTGTTTTGTATTTCCCTGCATAACATTTTCATTTCCTGAAGTTCTATTTGGGGTTTTTTTTAATACATCTATGTCTTTAGTACATTTTTTGTTCATTACCTGAATTATTTTTCTGGTTTCTTTGAGCTGGTTTTCCATTTTCTCTTGGATTTCGTTGAGCTGCCTTACAATCCATATTTGGAATTCTTTATCTGTCATTTCAGTATTTTTATTTTGGTTAGGATCCATTGCTGGAGAGCTGGTGTGTTCCTTTGGGGGTGTTCTTTCATTCTGATTTTTTATACTTCCAGAGTTCTTGGACTGATTCCTTCTCATCTGGAGTGGGTGATGCTTCTTGTTTTTGGATTTTCTTTTGTTTAGATGGGGCACTCCACCCAATCCCCCTTGAAGGTCTGTCTGTAGCATATATTGGGTAAGGACCTTTGGCTCTGCTTGTGGGTACTTTGATGGAGGTCTAGGTTCTGGATGGATAATTTGGTTTTAGATATCCACAGTGTGGTGGTTTTCTCAATTGCTAGTTATTTATAGGCTGTAGTGGTGTTGTACTATGTGTGTGGGCAGACTCCCTATCTTTTTTTGATGAGGGAAAATGGAGGTCTTTGAAATCCTTTCTCTTTCCCCAGCCCTGTGGTCATCTTAACAGCATGCATTATATTAGGATGCTCAGTTCAATCTCTGAGACAGTAGGTGGTATCTGAGTGTAAGAATCAGCCATGCCCTGTATGATTGAATCAGTAAATGCTGTAATGGGTTGTATAAATTGTCCTCCGTATCAGTAGGTGGAACTTGCAGGAAAGAGCCAGCTGAAGTGTTGATTTTGTGACCTGTGATCAGCTTTAGTCTATCAGGAGAAGCATGCAAATGCTCCAGGTGGTGGGCAGGGTTCTGGAGCTCCCAGGGGATTCCTTATTCTCCATCACAGAAGAGTTGGATGGAGGAGCAAGACTGGGTGGGGCTGGGTCAGATGAGCTCCTTCAGACTTCACAAAGGCAGGCACAAAAGCTGTGTCAGTAGGGGTTGAGGGTCCGCTCCCAAAACACTGGGAAAGCCACCAGGTAGGGGCTAAGAGTGGCCCCACCAAGCCAGAAAGTCTGCTTTTGGGTGAGGGCCTGTTTGGGATTCACAGTCTGGCTGTCTGGCTTGGGTTTTGCTCTTCTCTTTTCTCCCCTGCCCCATGGGTCTCCTTCTGATGTCTAGCCACAAGCAGCAGCCTAGTCTAGCTGAGCCCACCAGCAATGGCACCATGGGCTGGGAGCTTCCCTGCTTAGGATGCTACCCTAGACTGAAAGTGTGGCTTTCCTGTGGGGGGAGGGGTGCTCCACAAGTGTGCTGTGGCTCAGATCCACACTGCACTCTCCTCTTACTTCTGCCATGTGGGCTCCCTCACCTCCCAAGATTAGTTCATATATCTCCCCTCTATACCACCAAGCAATATGATTGAGTCCTGGAGGTATGAGATCTGGGCTGCTGGCCTGTCCCTAGTCCCCCAGGTTCAATTCCTGACCATGCCAAGGAGAAGCTTATTCTCACTTGCTCTTTTCTGGATCTCTGAGACCAGCAAGAGACCTAGACCAGTGAACTAGCCCACTGAGAATGAGAGACCACATGGCACAGACACAAGCCTAACTGCTAAGGCCCTTCCTAGGTCAAAGAACCTGCCAAGTGCAGACATTTAAGGGAGGTCATTCTAGATCATCTTGCTCCAGCCAAGCTGTCAACTTATCACAGAGATCTGCCAAGCCATCTAAGACCAGGACAACCACTCAGCAAGCACATAGAATTATGAGAAATAATAAATTTTTACTTTTTGGGGGTGTTTTGTTACACAGCAAAAGCTAACAGATATGGTTACTTCTTTTATTTTAGTAATAATTATATTTTGGAAACACATTGCCTCATCCTCTTTTCTATGATTCCAATGTCTGATATGAACTTTGTTTGAAATTTTCAGGTTCAACCAATTAGCTTACTGCCCTTATTAGTGGCTATTTCATAACAGACTGTACATCAGAGAGTATCAGTGAGGAAAAAAAAGGGGGCAATAGTTAGTGAGTGATTAAATAGTTTGCTGACTTTGAATATTTTCTTAGTTATACTGGGTAAATGCAGAAGCTTTTAATAGTAATATTTTCTTTTTCAGTCTACCTGTTAGACTCATTTATATTGTTATACTGCAGTTATGTAGTATATTTGTAAATCTGGATGGCAGAGAGCTATGTGATTAATTATATTCCTAAGAGGCCATTATAAAAAACTTGAATAAAAATATAAGGTATTTAAGTCACTTTGAATATAAAAATGTTACTTATAGCCCAAAAATAAAATATAAAAAGATACTCACACCCCACATTCCATTGAGCTTAAACAAAGAGAGTTTTGCAGGCTGCTAATTTTAGACACCATATGTTCGGCAATCTGTCTTCACTGAAAGAATTTTTCCAGAATTGTCTTAACATTAACGTAAAGTTGGCCGTGCTAGCCACAGTCCATTCATAGACTAGTGGGAGGGTAAAACAGCTGGTGGCAATGGCTGACATTTGCTGGGCACTTACTGTGTGTCAGGTGGTATGTCAGGCAGTCATTTTACTGCAAAACCTCAGTTAATCCTCACAACCCTGAGGTAGTTCTGTTATTACTCTGTTTTAAAAATGAGAAAGGGGAAGCTTAGAGAGGTCAAGTGGCTTGGCCGGGTTGTCCAGTCAGTAAGTGAAGAATCAAGACTCAATTAAGCAGCCAAACTCCAGCCCCCTTGGCCATGCTCAGCCTCCATGCACTCTGCTGCTCAGTGGAGGACAGCTGTGGAGTGCAGGACTCCTCTGTGATGACTTGAGGAAAAGATAAAACTGCCTTGACTATATTATAGATTGACTTCTCTTTTCTTTGAGAATTTCAATCCTCCAAAGGAAAACGAGAAAGATAGGTGGATGATAGCAGCAGAATTTACTATAAAACAAAACCAAAGCAGAGTGGATTACTGACAAAAACCAATTTTCTGATTATTTTTGTGTTCAGACCTGAGAGATTATTATTTTCTCAGTCTCCCCTCTTTCTTAATATTCCCTCCTATTCCTCTCCTGTCCACTTTAGCTTTGAAAAGTCCCTGAAGTTTCTTGAAAATCCAGGAATTAATTGATGATACTTCAAGCATTCATTTTTTGAAACAGAAAAACAAAGTCCAAATCTTCATTCTCTGTCTTGCTTCCTGCAACACCTCACTCTATTACTATATCACCATGGAAGGTGGTGGAAGTGTCACTGAATGAGAGGCTTCTACTCATCTTAGACTAACATGTAAGCACTGAACAAGTAGAGTTATATGCTGAATTTGCTCTCATATAAGTTCTCTGGATATCTTTTGTCCAAACTCTCTCTTCTTAACAGGCACCTTGCCCTCACTTTTCCTGCAAGTTCACAAATTGCATCTATTTTGCTAATCAGTAGTCTTACTAATCAGAACATAGAATTTGTACACAAGGGTTTTTTTCTTTTCTGATTCATTGTGATGCATCTAATAGTCTTTCAGAGAGCACCACTGAAATGATAATTATGATAGTCTTTACCTAAGCTAAACCTGCCTGTGATTTTATAAACATGTACTACATACTTCTGTTAATATGTATAGAATTCATGCTATTATTTGTCTATGTGGGGAAATAATTTCATAAGTGGCCTCTTTTACAATTACAACATGTTTCTTGAGTCTCTTTTAGGATCTACAGTACTCATTTCTCTCTTACTTGATTTTTTTTGGCAGTTCCTTAAGTTAGAAATGATAATAATGCCAATATTAACAGAGTCAGAATAAAACACATGATATCTTTAACATTTGGAGTTTGAAGTTTTATAATTTCTTTTGTGTGTGTATGTCATAAATATAAGTGAGTGTGTACTCATCTCTATGTTTATACATTATATTAACAGATACACGTGTCCATATTTGGTAAGAAAGTGAAAGTCTAAGGGCAAAGTGTACTTTTCAGCTTGAGGGTAGCAAAATACTTCATGCTATGGCATCGCCTTTGGGTTATGGTTTCTTTGAATGAGAATAAATCTACAACTATTAATCAAATCCAGTTTTACTTGAGAACTTATGCTTACTGCTTTCTTTATCTTTGCGTTCTGAAGTCTAAGAGAATAGTATTCTCCAATTTGTCAACATCTGACTGACTAATGAGTCAAACTATAGAATTGGCTTGTTCCTTCATTTTCTTCACCTGGCGACATTCACTTTATCTCATCGCCTTCTGTCTTCCCGTCTTTCTCTATTCTGCTTCTTTTGTGGCTAACCCTAAAATACCTGACATCTGAGGATCACATTTTAAATAATAAAGACAAAAAAAAATTTCTTTCCTTAGAGTGTTAGAGTTTTCTAACTCTTTCTCTTTTGTAATTCTATCTAGAATCTGTGACATTTATTGAAATGGCTGATTACATAAATGGGATGCATTCTTCACCAATACGTGTGGACCCAACCTCTACACATGCACACACCTTCAGAGGGCAACAGACAGTCCTGGGAGTCCATTTAGTAAGCCATCCAGTTGCACTGAATTGTCACTTATAAACTACTGAGAAAACTGAGTAAGGGTGATTATTCCAGGCAAGTGCCCTGATGGAGTGGTAGCATAACTTCCATGATCTTTACTGAAGACCCTTGATTTCCTTTCCTGTGGAAAGAGAATTATAAATGTCTGTATTAGTATAATCGTCTTTGGGGGGGTGCTGAATTCGGGGGGGCCTAGCTTAAAAATGACCCCTCTTCCCCACCTCAAGACCTAGACTTCTTCTTATGCACCGGAAGAACTGGGCTTATCCAAGGCATAGAGCCATTTAGAGGAATTCGGTAGACTGGCTACTGAAAATGCAAGTGGCCAAAATAAGGAAACTAAATAGGGACTTTATCAACCAAAACTAGTCCTTGAACTTTTACTGAAAATCAGATAGACAAAACCCAAGAGTAAGCAGCAAGTTATGGCTGAAAACCTGAGTGAAAAACCTTGTCACGGAGGGCGTGCAACATTATAAAACCTGTTACAGTGCTTCAGAGGTGGTGGCCAGCACTGATTCTGCCGGGCAGGGTGCTCATCGCATGCTGTTTTCCACCTTGCTGAAGTCACTACACTCGCAGCTCCAAGCTCACGGGGGGGGCCTGCGTTGTATGAGACTTGACCCAACAGTGCCCCTCTGCAGTGTGGCCAATGTTTTAGGAGGTGGCTTGGCATAACTTGCTGTCTGACTGGGGGAAGGAGCTAACTAATTCAGGTCAGAGCATAAGAAAAGGACATCGAGACAGAGATGAGAGCTGAGGAGACGTGCAGGTAGAGGCATTAGGGCCTCTGGGGTCCCATAGTTCCCGAGTGGCCACAGGTCTCCTCAGTTAGGGTGAACTGAGGTAACCTCTGCTTGTCACAGGCAGCCTGATTTTAACACTGGACCCTACGTGTCAGCTACCATACTTACTTGGTTCTGAGAGTGAAGGGATCTGACCACTGCTGGTTTCATCACCTTTGGGAGGAAAAGCCACATGACCTGTCTTATACAAAAGTATTAGCCAAACAAAGCCAATGAGTAGAAAAGAATGACTACGGTGGGGGGGGGGGTCGGGGGGAAGCTTGGGTTATGCGGACCTTAGGGGTAAAGAATGTCTCTCTAAATGCTTCTCCTTACTTTCAGGAGACATCCATCCTCATCCAAATTGAAATAAGGCCCTAATTTGAACAAATGCCAACTATTTAATGTAAAAATGAATTAGGGAGTTGCTTGCAAACCATGATGCAGATTTTAGGCACATTATCACTTTTAAATCCTGAACAATTACATGAACAAGCTTATTTTAAAGTTGAACAGAAAGCTGATGGCAGAAAATCTTGAGACATTGAACAAGGGAGTTGCTGAAATTTGTGAGTACATCCATTTTAAGAATATGAGGGTGTGCCTGCATGCATTTTTGGCAGCTATGGTTCTGTGGTTAGGTGAAAGTATTCAGACTAACCATGAATGGGAAAGAGTTGATAATTTAGTACAGAGCACAGTGTGTTCAATTCAACACACGGGGAACAAGATAATGTGATATAATGCCAAATGTGTCCACGTGCTCTTGTGGATCTAGTATATTAGCAAACTGGAAAAGTTATGTCCTCTGTTTGTATAAGCATGCCACTGATATTCCTCATCTCAACATACATTCCAGCCTTTTATATTTCATGCTTCCTGGAAAACAAAATCTCAGACCGTCTGGAAGGTTTTGCTACTTTATGACATTACTGCCAGCATTTCATTAGAACCATATTTGGAAGAATTTTTTATAAAAAAAATCTTAAATCTGAATTAAATCTTAATATGTTGATATATCTTAACAAATGATAATTAACGAAAGAGAACCAAAATTCTCTGAAGGTAACATTATCTGTTCACCCAGTATTTACCTATATAACAAACCAAAAATAGTTGTGTTGCAAAAAAAAAAAGAAAGATTAACTGAATGTTTGGTTTACATTGTGCCACATAGACACAATTTAAAGGCTCAAGAGAAAAGCTCCCAAAGAGAGCATAAAATCTGATTCTTTTTGTCACAGGGCCAACAAACACTGGTGGTGGGACTTGGCTTCAAAGAGACCATTATACTAATATATACATAACATTCATTGTTTGACAACATCAATAATTTGTATCCTTAAGTTGGTTTTGTGGTTCTTGGTTAGTTCCTGGGAGCCCTTAAATATAAGTGTTATAGAATCAAAAAAGTGGAAAAGCTTATTTAAAATCAGTCAATTGGTGGAAAGAAATGCACTAAACCATTTGGCTGATAAGTCTTATTAACAGGTTGATGGGGAGATGTATGGAAGGTATTAATGTGACTTGAATGTGACTCAATTAATGTGGCTAAATGCAGCTCTTCATGAAATAAATAAAAAACTTAAATTTGAATGTATTTAAAATATATTTAACTATAAACTCATTCAAGGTTTTCTAATCCTGAGGAATTGTAGGGATTAGTATAGCACTAGGCCTATTTTGTCAAGTTGGCCCAGTCAGTAAAAGAGTCAGGACAAAAAAATGCTGAAGGTTTTCAGTGGCTGCTGCTGTTGCCTACGAAGATTTAATTGAATTCAGCATTTTTTATTTATACAGAGTATTATAAGTTATTTAGTAAAAGAATATGTAATTTATGAAAATTAAGCATGCTTCATGCAATTTTATTTACAAGATGAAGTGGTTCAGAAGTCCCTCTTTCATAGACAATATGAATATAAATATTACTTAGTGCCAGCTTAAACTTTTGTGTAGTTCAAAGTTATGGGGTCTAAATTAATATTTAAAATTATTGAGATAAATAAAACAAAGTATAGGTTCATTTTAACCATTTTAGTCATTTTGTTAGATAAATGAATAACATAAAACTCATGTCACTAGCATGTGCATAAACAGGCACTATAATTTGTAGACAACTGTAATTAATCTATGTTTTGGGATTCTTTTCCAAAATTGAATCTAGTTCTATTTTTCTTCTGAAACCTATTATGCCATATTTTGATGTTGGAAAGCTAAACATAAATGGTCAGGGTTACATTTTCCTCCTGTGGTAGTTTGTGGTAATTTGAAACAGGCAAGACTCTTCCATGTTCTGCATCTGTACGGTGCTCTGTCCGAGAACCTCACATTGATTGCGCAGCAT
Source organism: Daubentonia madagascariensis (assembly GCA_023783475.1). Classification (NCBI taxonomy): domain Eukaryota; kingdom Metazoa; phylum Chordata; class Mammalia; order Primates; family Daubentoniidae; genus Daubentonia; species Daubentonia madagascariensis. The sequence continues at coordinate 23,992,686 of JAKFHU010002080.1, read as the reverse complement.
AGCAGTCCTTTGTCCTTGAATCTCCACCCTCCCCTACTTGGTGATCCTTGGATTTCCTTTTAGGATTTTCCTTCCTACTTCACCTCTTCCTCTACTTCCTCTCCTCCCATGCTTCTCTCTTCCTGTCTCCTATTACTTCTCATCTTCCTTCCCTCCTTCCTATCCTTTGCTTCCTCCTCTTCCTTCATACACACACACACACATATATATAATGGAAGCAGTACTTTGAATTGTTAAAAATTAGAAAAATAACATGAATAAACATCATATAGCCACCAACCATAGAACACCACATCATCTTAGTTATCTTAGTTTGAAAATAATGATAATAGTCTCTAGAGGGTATTTTGTTTTGTATTCTATTTGGATCTCCTTAAGCATTTATTATTAATTTTTATTCAGATGATCACCTGTCTGATGTAGCAGTTCTCATAGTGTATATTCAAATTGTTTGCTTGGTCCTTTTCTTTTAGACTGTGGTGGCCCCTTGTGTGAACAGTTATTTTTCCTGCCAGCATAGTGGAGCCTGGGTCAGTTGTTGGAATATTGGTGAGACTCATAGGAATCATGCTGTGAGGATTTGCCCCATAAACCTATGGGCTATGAGTGGGATGTCAGCACCCTCCTTGGGTTCCCAGAAGAAGCCTTTCTGCTCTCTATCGTCCTACAGTCTATTAGCCACATGAAGGTAAAGAAGACTTCTTTTTTTTTTTATTTCAGAATATTATGGGGGTACAACACTTTGGCTATATATATTGCCCATGCACTGCCCGTGTCAGAGCTACAGTCGTGGTCATCCCCCAAACTGTGCTCCCCACATCCATTCAGTGAGAGTTTTTCCCATCCCTTCCACCCTCCTCCCGCCTGCCTGCCCGCTGATGAATATTATTGCCCTGTGTGATGTAAGTGTTGATGAGTTAGTACCAATTTGATGGTAAGTACCAGTGGTGCTTGTTTTTCCATTCCTGTGTCACTTCGCTTCGAAGAATGGGCTCTAGCTCCAACCAGGATAATACCAGATGTGTTAATTCACCATTGTTTTTTATTGCTGAGTATTTCTTATTTGAAGACTTCTTATTTGCAGTCTTGGAAACTAGAAGACAGACCATAGAGAGAAAAATCCCACAACCCAAGAAAACTTCACACAAACAGAATTCATTCACATGTCACAGTGAAACATATGAACTCAGGGATAGGAAAGAACTGACGGAGTGTTGCCTAAGGTCACCATATGAAGAAAACACATGAGAAAAGATTATAACTAAACAACAAATTAACCCAAGCAGGGACCTCAACCTGGACGAAGATAAAGAGACAACCATGGTGGTGAGGCAGTGTGGCCCAGGAGTTATATGCACAGGCTCTGAGCGGCACACCTGGATTCAGTTTCTGATTGTATCACTCATTTGCTGTGGAAAATCAGGCAAGTATTTAGCATCTCTTTGCCTATTTCCTTCATCTGTAAAATAAAGAATGAGAATAATGGTAGAGCTTATTCCACAGTATGGTTGCAAAGAATAAGTGAGTTAATATTAATAAATGTAAAAATTCAGAAGAGAATATGACACATAATATATATTCTGTAAATGTTATCTCATTATTATTCTATATATTTGTTTAAGAAAACACTGCCTAAGAATATATAATATCAGTCCTGGACTTCTGAAATAGAAGAGATATCCTATAAAGAAAATTTTGATACAGTAAGCACTAAACTATCTCAGCAAACCATAGGTAAGTGGGGACAAGAAAGTAAAGACAGAAGTATCTCAAAAGGTGGGGGGAATATGTACAGAAGGAGGAATGGGGGAATATAAAGTATTTTTAAAAATTCTTTTTGTATTGGAGAGGTGAGGAAGCAGGTAGGATTAGAACATTGTGGTGGGGGAAACAAGAATGTGTCTAGTGTCCTCCTTTTAAAACAATCATAATGACATATGTGTTTGATTGAGAGAGCAGGGAAAGAGATTGTAATCATTAAAGGAGTAGAAAAATATACCAGAACCTTGAAATTAACATGGGGGAAAGAAGAATGAGCAATAATTTAATCACACTAACAAAGCCAAGGGGAAGAAAAGTAGGGAAACAACAAAGTAAATAAGTGGTAAACAGTGGAGTAAGGGCAAAGGAATAAGAGCAAAACAATAGCAAACCTTGTGCTAAATGTGAATGGACTGAATTCACCCATTAAAAGACAGAAACTGCTATTCGGGGTTAAAAAATAAAGTTCAGATACGTGAGTTTACAAAGAAGTGCATGTTAGGAGTCAAATCTCTCTCTTTTTTCCTCTCTCTCCTCCCTTTCTCCCTCCCTTTCTTCCTTCCTTCCTTTTGTTCTTTCTTTCTTTCCAAAAAATATAAGGAAGTGCAAACCAAAAGAAAACTGGGATGATAATATTAATATCAGACAAAATTAAATTTAAGGTTAAAAATATCTTAACAGAATAAACAGATATGTTGTGTTATGATATAAATCTAAATCGATGAAGATTTAACAGCCATAAAATTATGTGTATCAAACAACATAGTGATAACATACAAAAGTAGAAACTATTAAAAATGCAAGGAGAATCTCATACAAATACAATGATAGTAAAAGATTTTTGATTATTTCTCTTTCAAAAGTAGATCAATTTACTAGGCAAAAAATAGTAAATATTTCTTTAGCAAACCATGTGTTTGATATATAGGTCTTATATTTTTTAAATAGAGAATTTAATTTTTTCAGGTATCCAAGTACAAAACAATTGATCATATACTTGGCCACAAAGAAATCTTTACTAAATTCAAAAAAGAAGAGATTTTACAGGACACATACTCTATTAAAATTAACACTAAATAATAAAATGGAGACCCCATTACAAATTTAAAATACTTAAAAATTAAGAAATAATACTAGATGACATTGGACCAAAAAGTAAATGGAAAGGTAAATAATTTTCTACAAATCAATGGGAAGGGGAATATTTCATTCAAATCCAATGAAACCTAACAACTATCAGGGCTCAGAAAAAAATGTATAATGTTATACATCACTGTTATTAAAGAGTAAACTTGAAATAAAATAACTAGCTACTTACCTTAACAAATTTGAAAATGAATAATAAAGTAAACCAAAAGAAATCGGGAAGAGGGAAATAACTGATAAAAACCTGAACTTAATGAAATATTAAACAAAAATTATTAAAAGGATAAATAAGTCCCAAAGCAGCTTCTTTGAGAGAGAATTACATATTTTCATTAAACTTCACCTAAGTATCTGACAAGATCAGGCCCCAGTAAATAAAACAGATGGTTCATTCAAATTAGGGCAATTTCAGGATAGTTTGAAAAAGATACTATTTACCAAGACAAGGGCATAGAGTAGGAAAATAAAAAGGAATAACACCGTATCCCAGGTAGTAACAGTGTATGTTGCCACCACTTGCTCCTGAAAAGATAAAGAGAGGAAGCTGTAACTAGAACTTGGAAAGAAATAGTTATGCAAAGAAGCTATCTTCAGCGGTTTTCAGTGGAGAGCTGCAGCCAGCCTGAAATGACCCTGTGGGGTTGGAGGCAGAGGAATATTCTTCCCTTGCTGTCTCCTGATGGGATTCCCCATTGGTGAACCCAGCTGGAAGCCAGAGGGCTCTGGAGTTCACTGGCTTGGTCCATATAGGTCAGCCTGCTGGGGCACAGCAGGGGCAAACTGAGGTATCCAGAACATCACCAAATTCAGAGTGTGAGTTCTCAATCTAAAGTAATACCTCCAACATATTTTATGCTGGAAAATTGTAGATTGCACTAAGAACGTGAGACACATATTGTTGTGGATAATGGCCAAAAGATAATTAATTTAAATAATATTGGTGGGCTTCCTTCGTAGAAAAAAGGAAAAACTTAAGCAATGATTTTATTTTATCATTAAGTTGAGAAAGTTGTTAAAAGTACAATTACAATGTGTTCTTGTTAAGAATGTAACTTGCTTAAAGTTTTGCGATAATACAGAGATTTCAAAGAATCTCAAGAGCCTGTTTAAAAGTTTTTAAAGAATCTTAATAATCCATGTTGAATCAATAGTTAAACGACATATACTACACAGGGGAACTGAGCTTGGAACTTTATTTTGATCAAAGAAAAACTGTCCTCATCTGGTGAAGAAGGAAAGACAGCAGCTTTTATGGTGACTTCTGTTTCACTTGCCAATTCAAGTATTGGCTTTGGCCACCATGTGGTTTTACAGTCACATTGATGTGGCATTGAAGAAATCCAAGTGTGAAGCCCCAATCAGTACTCTAACCAATATTAATCAGCACTGTGGCTTGATATGTTAGACTTCCATAGATATTTCAGAATGCCTTCTTTACCCTTGGCAAAGAAATCCAGTTCTTAACTGCTGCAAGGTAGTAGGTGTTTGGGCAGAATGGAGTAAAAGAAAAAAACAAAGATACAAATATGATATTCATTTATTTTGCTTGCTCTTATTCACATGTGCAGTCTACACTCCTTTTTGATTCCATCATACCAAACAGGATGAATGATTAGCCTTCAAAAATCTGTGATTTCTATTATTGATTGATTGGGGCAACACCGTACTGCTGAAATCTTTTGATGTCACTAATAACACACGAGACACCAAGATGTGGAAGAGATAAGAGTCTCCCCTACTCCTTTGATTTCCTCACCTCTCCCCTTTTGTAACTCTTGAAAGTCTTCAAGACTTAACACAGGTAGCCTTGGTAGAAACTTCATACATGATATCAAGTAATAGAATCATAAAAATTAAAAGTTGAAAGGAATCTTTGGGATCATCTAGTCCAAATTCTAGTTTTAACGATGAGGAAAATGAGATCCAGAGATTTATTAATTGCATAGAAGACACAGTCATTAGTGGCCAGAACTAGGGATCTAGCTCTTGGTATCTAATTAATTGTCTTTTCTATTATTCTCTAATAACTATTAAATAAAAAGTGTAACTTTAAGAAACTTTTCATACCTACCTAAAAAAGTGTACTGAGAAAGCATTTAAATAAAAATCAAAAGAGATAAATAGTGCAGGATTGTCTACTAAAAATTACGTCTATTCTTACCCAAGTGCCCAAATTAAATTATATTTATATCATAGAAAAAGTGACATCAATTATAATTTTTATTATAATTTCAAATTATAATCATTTCTTATTTAATCACATGATCTTTTAGCATTTGATATGTGGTAGATAATATACTTTATTTCTTTAAAGATTTTCTTATGGCTATTGATGGTAAAGAGAAAACAAATCTTATTTCACATACCTTTTTTTTTTTGAGGTGGGAGAGAACAGTTAGATATTTTGTTTTTAATAAAAGAATGGTTAGACTTATACAATCCAAGAACTGGAAGGGCATGAACTGATTTCTAGTCAATCTTCCTACCCAAAATAGGAATCTGTTCTGCAGTGTCCCTGAGAAGCAGACTTGTGGTCTCTGCTTGCATATTTCTAATAATAAGAAACACACTATTTGTGAAACAGTACTTTTTGCCAAAATGATATAAAATTCTTCCATATCGAGCCTAACTCAGTCCCCTAACCCTATAACTTCAACTCATTAGTATTAGTTCTCCTTCTCTCTAAGTAAGACAAGAAAAAAAAAAGAATTTTTGCTCTTTTTTTTGATAGCCATTGCACAAACATTTAGAGATTGTTATTCTGTCTTAAATGTTCTCTTCTGTTGCATCAGCATTTCAAGTTTCTTTAGTTGTTTCATATAAAGCAAGGCTTTGAGTTTCCCAGCCATTTTAGTGGTTCCTCTGACTATAGTAATTTGTCAGTGTACTCCCAGAAATTGATTCTCACAAAATTATTGTGGGTTCTTGACAATTTTTTTTTTTTGCATGTTCTAGCTATTGCTTACCAGCTCGAGTTGGTCTATTATGTTCTTAGATTGGGGCAGTGAGCTTCCAGTGCTGTCTTAGCTTATGTTGAGTTGGGAGGGAAGGGGGATCAATAAAATATCTCAGATCTTTTCAATATAAACTTTGGCTAAATCTCCCTGATCCTGTCCTGGTGAAATTCAGTTGATGAAGCTTAAATGCAGAACTCTACATTTTTCCCTGCTAAATTTTTTCATGGTTTGTTCACTGTGTTCTAGCATTTTTAAGCTGACTTGGGCAAGTGACAAAACTTGGTAGGCAATCTGGGGCTTAGCCTAGGTAAAGATAGATGTGGCATGGTGTTCAGTGAGATACCATACTCTGGACCCTAGGGCATGGGACTGGGAGAGTGGACACGCTGGCCTTTAAGGGAGCACACCAATGGGAATAAAGAAGTATCAAAAGGGGAAAGAGAGAGAAGGGGAAAGGTGAAATCTTCCTAAAACAAAGTCCGTTGATTTCTCATTTTGTCTGAGGCTGGCTAAAAATAGGGCCTTTTTGTGTAAAGATGTATTAATATTTTATTATATGGGACCCATCATTTATGCCAAAAATTATCATAGGGTGAATTAGGGGTGAATTAGTCAAAGATTCTTTGTTATTTTGATTTAAAATTCTTTAGAGCAGGATTTTTTAACCTCAGCACACTGTTGACATTTTGGGCCAGATAATTCTTTGTTGTGGGAAGCTGTCCCTTGAATTGCATAATGTTTAAGAGCATCCCTGGCATCTACCTATGAGATACCAGTAGCACTCTTAGCCCAGTTCTGACAACCAACTATATCTCAGACATTGTCAAATATCCTCAGGTGGAACAAAATTACCCCTGGTTGAGAACAACTGGTCTAATTCAGTACATAATTAATACAGGACATCAATCATATAAAGCATATTATGTTAAATTTGTTGTAAAATAGCCAACAGCAAACATTACCTTTAGGAAGCATGAACATCAATAACATGTTTCCATGCTCATTTTTGTGCATGGTCTGTGTAAGGGATTGTTTAATTATTTTTTACCCAGTCCCTCCATGCTATTGGAAAGATCTCATGGAAATTTCATTGCCAAATCTGTGAAATATTATTAATTAGTTAAGTATTTGGTGAGTTCATACAATGTTCCTGGTACAATTCTACACACTGGGGGTACAGCATAAATAAGACAGATTAAAACCCCCTGCTTTCTTTAGCATGCATCAGTACACGTATGCGTGTATGTGTGTGTGTGCATGTGAACACAAGTTTGGGCACGTGTGCTGGAAGTGGGATGAAGAAACAAAAATAGAGAAAAATCATATAGTGCTACAAAGTGATTGAGGTTCTATGAAGAAAACTAAGGTAGGATAAGGCATAGAGTGAAGAGATTACATGTGCTATTGTTAATTGGTAGAGAAGAAGCTTGTTTGAGAAGATGACATTTGAGCAGAGGACGGAATGATATGAAAGAATGAACCATGGAAGTTCTTAACAAAGAACACTTTAGGCAGAGGAAAGAATATTTTTATGGGCTGAATTGTGTTCTCCCAAATTCTAATGTTTAAATCTTAATCTCAGTACCTCAGAATGTGACTGTATTTGGTGATAGTGTCTTTAAAGAGGGTAATTAAGGTAAAATGAGGTCATATGGTTGGTCCTTAATCCAATATACTTAATGACCTTATAAAAAGAGAACATTTGGGTGCAGATATTTGTAAGCATAGAAGAAAGACCATGTGAGGACCCAGAGAGAAGGTGGCCATCTGCAAGCCAGGGAGAGAAGAAACCAAACCTGCTGACTGACACCTTGATCTTGGACTTGCAGCCTCCAGAATTGCAAGAAAATAAATTTCTGTTGTTTAAGCCATGTAGTCTGTAGTTTTTGGTTTTGGTAGCCCTAGCAAACTAATACAACCAGGTGGGCAGGAAGGAGCTTGATGTGTTTGATGGAAAGCATGTAGGCCAGAAGAAAAGAGGGAGGGAGCAGAAGGTAGTGGGATTAGAAAGAAAGACAGGGACCAGACCATGTAGTGATAAGGGAGCTAGGCTTGGTTTTGAGTGTAATGTGGACAGGTTTTTGAGCAGGGGACTGATATGAGTGACTTACATTTAAAGAAGAACAATCTGGCTGCAACATGAAAATTTAACTCTGGAGCGCTAGAACAGAAGGAGGAGATTGAGTAACAGGTACGCATAATAGTCCACATGAGAGGAGAATGTGGCTTGGACTAGGCTGCTGGTGGAGTAGGTGAGAACTGGTTGGATTTGGGGTATGTTCTGAGGATAGAGCCAACAGATCTTGCTGATGGACTGGAAGTACTGTGTAAAGGAAAAAGGAAGAAAATGCAAATCTTAGGTTTTGTACCTAAGCAAAAAGGCTAATAATAGTTCCATTTTCTAAGACGGGGAAACTTGAAGGAAGAATCCTCAATTATAGGTTGCTATGTTTTGTTATGTTATGTGCACAATGGAATATTTTCCCTTAATTTATAGAATTATAATATTTGTGGGAAAGTGCAAAGAATGTAGGAGCATCTAAAATAAAAAATTCCCCCTTTGTCACTCACTCCTGAGAGTTGAGCAGGTTAACAGTTAATGCTGCATCTTTCTAGATAATTTTTCCAGGTATATTTAATAATCTCATCTCTCTCTCTCTCTCTCTTGCTCTCTCTCTCTCTCTCCCCCTCTCCCCCCCACTCTCTCTCACACACACACACTTTTTTGAAACCGATTTGCCATAATAAAAAAAATGCCAGAATTCTCAAAAATCATGGAACACAATGGAACATGCATTTATCTCTTCCACCCCTCCCCTCTTCTTTAATTTTAAGGGAGCTTGCTAGAATTGTATGTAAAAGGTCAGCTAGTGGGTGGTAAAACCACCACTTTGAAGAAAAAGGAGTGACATTCTCAAATGGCAATAGTTGGTGTTATTCTGGGCTCCAGATTGTGGATCTTTGTTTTTAACTGGATTTAGTTTTTATTAAGGTGAATTTATTTCAGTGGATTCCAATGTTATTTGTCTATAATCTTACAAGTGGATCATTTCTGGGGCCTGGTGAAAGTTATATACGGAGTACTTTTTGTTTGATTAATTATTATTATTTTAAAGACTCTAGATCATTTTATGCGGCGATCTTTTTTCCTGACATTTTTACATGGTTAAACCAAATGTGAACAAGGAGATTCAAGAAACCAAATTTACTTGCTGAATTCACCAAGTCTGTAGATGGGAAAAACAGAAATGAACCGATTCCATATAAAACATGCAGAGAAAGGGCAAGATAAATTTAAATTCTTCACCTGAAATAGTTTAACAGACTAAAATTTTTAACCCATAGAGGTACTATAAAATAAGATGAAGTGAAAATTATGTTTGTGGTTACTACATTATTACGTCACCCAGAAAAACAGTTTAATATGTCATATATGATTCTGGAACAGAAGTTCTCAACCATGAACCATCTGATTCTCTGTTTTGTTCTTTCTGTTTCTTATTTTTCCCCAATCTCCACAAAAGAAGGAAGACATTCTAGAACAAATAAGCCACACGGTGCTCTCAAAGAAAGTGAATAAATTCAGAGGCCACATTCAGCTCTGGAGGAAGGAAGCATAGATGACACAACTTATATGAGGTATTTGGAGAAAGAAATGATGTGTCTATGCCAGTCACTGTGATAAGCCTTTGATATGGACATCATATTTAATCCTTACATCAACCTGATGAGTAGTAGTATTATCACATTTTGTGGACAAGCAAACAGACCCAGAGAAATTAAGTGACCTGCCCAAGTTCTGGTATCTAGTAAGTTGCAGAAACAGAGAGGAACGCAGACCTGTTGGACCTCAAGGATCAGATTGTCTCACCACGATAAAGTGCCCTCTGCTTTGCATGTGAACACTGAGCCCGTGTCTACTAGAGCAATCATCAGTGAGGGATGTCATACATTTGTCACTTACCATTAGCTCATTTATATAAAAAATATTCTAAAATTATAGTTCCTATTTCTATTACTAAATAATAATACTAATTGTGTCTCAATCATCTTTGTATCTCCAGCCCTTAATACTTCACTTTACACATTGTGAGTGTGAAATGGGCATTACTGATGGGATGGTGAAGATCAATCTTTTAGCATCCCAAAGGGATAGAGTGTGTTTATGATAGTAAAAGCCTATTTTAATTTAAAACTATCGTATAAATATATTATAACATTGTAGTACACACAATGAAAATAAAGCAGAAACATAAAAAATTTTTATTTAGAAATGTGAGTATGAAATCAATTGCTCTGAAGCTGTACAGACAAAATATATAATCTGTTCTTAAGAGTTAAGTAATTTTTCCTTCTTCAGTTAATCTTTTTAGTATTGAAAGAGGATAGGAATTTTGTATTTAAAATTATTTCTTAGTAGTAGTATAATTCATTACTCTTTTCTGGGCTGCTAATGATTTATGTTGTAAATGGTTACAAAATGGGATATTTTATTATATTTCTGTATATATATTTTTCAGTCCAAGTGTTAAGATTGACATATATTATTACTCGGGTTTTAAACTTTTCTGTATTTCTTTACATCTAGTCAGTAGAGCTCATCTAAAGATGGTCAAAATCCTAATTTTTTGTGTCATATTAAGCAATTGGATATGATTTATACTATATATTACTGCAGAATCATGAGCTTTTATGGTACATGTAAATAATTAATATGTCCACTATATTTCTCACAAATAATTTTGTCCTAGATACAGGCAGCTTTCTTCTACAAACAGGCTAGATACCAAATAGGAGTGAGAATTGTTTCTTGAGTTTTAAAACTGGAAAAAGTGGGAATAACATTTTAAAGATATTTAACTAATAAATTTTTGTCTTCTGTAATTCCCAGATCCAATTTCTTTATGAAGACCCTCAGTTGGCTGAAGCAGATCATAAGTATTTCTCATTACAAAGAAAGGATAGCATTTTTCTATTAAGACTGAGACAAGTGTCTTCTCTCCAGAAGAGGGAGGGCAAGATGTAGACAAAGTTCTATCCAGACACGAAGAGGAAGTAGGAAGTCATCTCCTTCTCCCAGGGGATTGTGGGAAAAGGCAGATGGAGGTCAAATATATGATAAGACTTCCTACTTTGGGCCCAAATTTCAGGGAACAAATTGTGGTATTTAGTTTAAGAGAAAAGCCTAAAGCAAAGTAATATTAGATAACTCACCCTTTTGGAACCCTAGAAAGAGATTGCCTTAAAGTATGGTTGCAAAACAACATGGCAGGGTATAGTGATGGTGCATATTAGTGCATCCACAGTAGGAGAAGTTATCTGAATAAATAAGCCTGCCTGAGAGTTCTTAAGCTGAACTTGGACCCTGATGTCATGGAAGGTACCCAGAAATTCTGGCATACTCTGAGGGGGAAGGAAAATATAGTTAAGAGTTTGACTGGTGAACCTGCTAAAGGGGCTTATCCTAATGAAGGCAAACTGATGTTTCACAAGGAGCAAAGAAAGAGAGACTTGTTGAAGTAGGGATTAAATAGAAGTTATAGACCTCAAAGGAGGCCCACAGGGCAAGTAAAAGCTGAAGTAGGGCTAAGTCAACAAGATATGCAAACAAGAGACCACCAGCTGCCTGGAGGCCAGCAGGGTGCCAATGACCAGGCTGACAAAAGACAGCACCATCAAGAACAGATATCCTAAAAGACAGAGGACAAGAACAGGACATTTGGATCACTGCCCCTCCCCCACAATGAAGTCTTGTAAACCTCCTATCTTTCCCCACTTTAACCCAGATCCATCTTGAAGGTGAGTATGGAGAGGAAAGGAAATTTGAATGATGGAGCATGCCCCCACCCCACCCCACCAATGACTGAACATTTACTCAAAAAGGACAGAGTAATGGAAAAGGTCCTCTTGTACTTGAAAAAGTTGAGATATTACTAATCTGCAAGGCTAAGTTTTCACTCTCTTCCACCTTGAGATGAAGATTTATGAAGAAGAGTAGATAATTTATTTATTTTTTTGCTTATTTGTAAACCAATGCAGTACTGTAATTTTTGTTGACAGCTTATTTCCAGCATCTTTTAAAAAATAAATCATTTTCCTAGGTTGAGACATCAATGTAGCCACCTTCCTCTAAAGTGGTAGAGAGCTCCTTAGCAGCGACAGTATTGGCCTGGACTACCTTGTCACACACTCTCTTATTTGGAATACGTTAAAAGATCTTGAATCCACTGAAATATTCTGGGGTAGTAATAGTTTGTGATTAGTAGCACGCTCATCTGCCTCAGCCTCTTAGTTTTCACTTTCAGTCTTTAAGAAACACTGATGCTGATCCTCTAAATACACACACCTTTAGCCAGACTAACTACGAAAAAAAGAGATAAGACTCAAATAAATAAAATCAGAGATGAAAAAGGAGACATTACAACTCATCCTGCAGAAATCTAAACAATCATTAGAGACTACTGTAAGCAACTATATGCTAATAAATTGGAAAACCTAGAAGAAATGGATAAATTCCTAGGCACATACAACCTACCAAGATTGAACCAGGAAGAAATCTAAAACTTGAATAAACCAATAACAAGTAATGAGACAGAGGCAGTAATAAAAATTCTCCCATCAAAGAAAAGCCCAGGACCTGATGGCTTCACTGCTGAATTCTATAATACCAAGCACTGAAAGAAGAACTAATACCAATCTTACTTAAACTATTCCAAAAAATTGAGCAGGAAGGAATACTCCCAAACTCATTCTATGTGGCCTGTATCACCCTGATACCAAAACCAGACAAAGACACAACAAAAAAAGAAAACTACAGGCCAACATCTCTCATACACATGGATGCAAAAATCCTCAACAAAATACTAGGAAAATGAATTCAACAACACATTGAAAAGATTATTTATCATGGTCAAGTGGGATTCATCCTGGGGATGCAAGGCTAGTTCAACATATGAAAATTAATCAATGTGATACATTATATCAACAGAATGAAGGACAAAAGCCATATGACCATTTCAATTGATGCTGAAAAAGCATTCAATAAAATTCAACATTTTTCATAATAAAAACTCTCAAAAAATTGGGTATAGAAGAAACATACCGCAACATGATAAAAGCCATATATGGCAAATCTACAGTTCACATCATACTGAATGGGGAAAATCTGAAAGCACTTCCTTTAAGATCTAGAACAAGACAAGGAATACCCACTTTCATACTGTTATTCAACATAGAATGAAAATTCTATATAGAGCAATCAGATAAGAGAAAGAAATAAGGGGCATCCAAATTGGAACAGAAGAAGTCAAATTATCCTTGTTTGCAGACCATATGATCTTATATCTAGAGAAGCCTAAAGACTCCACAAAAAAACTATTAGAACTGATAAACTCAGTAAAGTTTCAGGATACAGAGTCAATATAAAAAATCAGTAGCATTTCTATATGCCAACAGTAAATGATCTGAAAAAAAACAAAGAAAGTAATCCTATTTTACAATAGCTACAAATAAAATAAAATACCTAGGAAAAACTTAACCAAAGAAGTGAAAGATCAATGTTTCATAAAATGTTGATGAAGGAAATTGAAAAGGACACAAAAAAATGGAAATACATTCCATGCTTATGGATTGGGAGAATCATGCTGTTAAAATGTCCTTACTACCCAAAGCAATTTACAGATTCAATGCAATCGCCATCAATGACGATTCATTGACATTCATCAATGACATTCTTCACAGAAATAGAAAAAATAATCCTAAAATTTATATGGAACCACAAAATACCCAGAATAACCAAAGCCATCGTGAGTGAAAAGAACAAAACTGAAGGAATCACATTTCCTGACTTCAAATTATACTACAGAGCTTTAGTAACCAAAACATCATGGTATTGGCATAAAAACAGACACTTAGACCAAGGAAACAGAATAGAGAACTCAGAAATAAATTCACACATCTATAGTGAACTTATCTTTGACAAAGGTGCCAAGAACATACAGCAGGGAAAAGACAGTCTCTTCAATAAATAGTGCTGGGAAAACTGGATATCCATATACCGAAGAATGAAACTAGACTCGTAACTCTCATCATATACAAAAATCAAATCAAAATGGATTAAAGGCTTAAATCTAAGACCTGAAACTATGAAACTACTAATAGAAAACATTGGAGAAACACTTCAGAACATTGGTCTGGGCAAGGAATTTCTTGAGTAATACCCCCAAAGCACAGACGACTAAAGCAAAATTGGACAAATGGGATTATATCAAGCTAAAAAGCTTCTGCACAGCAAAGGAAGCAAACAACAAAGGGAAGAGACCACCCACGGAATGGGAGAAAATATTTGCAAACTGCCCATCTGACAAGGTACTAATAGCTAGAAGGTACTAATATAAGGAGCTCAAACACTTCAATAGGAAAAAATCAAATAATCAATTTAAAAATGGGCAAAGTATCTGAATAGGCATTTCTCAAAAGGAGACATAAATGGCCAATAGGTATATGAAAAAATGCTCAACATCATTGGTCATCAGAGAAATACAAATAAAAACTACAATGAAATATCATTTCACCCCAGTTAAAATGGCTTTTGTTAAAATGACAGGCAATAATGGATGCTGGCGAGGGTGTGGAGAAAGGGGAATCCTTGGGCACTGTTGGTGGGAGTGTAAATTAGTGCAACCGCTGTGAAGAAGAGTATGGCGAGTCCTCAAAAAACTGAAAATATAACTATCATATGACCCAGCAATCCCTTCCTGACTGTGTGTGTATATATAGATATATCTCTCCAAGGGAGGGAAAATCAGTATATTGAAAAGATATCTGCACTCCCGTGTTTCTTGCAGCATTATTCACAATAGCCAAGATTTGGAATCAACCTAAGTGTTCATCAGTGGATGAATGGATAAAGAAATTGTGGTATATATACACAGTGGAATATTATATAGCCACAGAAAGGAACAAAATCCTGCTATTTGCAACAACATGAATGGAACTGGAGAACATTATGTTAAGTGAAATAAACCAAGTACAGAAAGACAAATCTCACATGTTCTTACTCATATGTGGGAGCTAAATATTAAAAACAATTGATCTCATGGAGACAAGAGTGTAAGTCATGGTTACCAGAGGCTGAGAAGGGTAGCAAGGATGGAGGGATAAAGTGAAGATGGTTAATGGGTGCAAAAATGTAGTTAGATAGAGAGCAATATTTGATAGTACAACAAAGTGACTATAATCAATCATAAGTTGGGATATACTTTAAAATAACTAAAAGCATGGAATTGAAATGTTCCTAACATAAAGAAATCATAAGTGCCTGAGATGATGGATACCCCAATTACCCTGATGTGATTAATTCACATTAATGCCTGTATCAAAATATCACATCTGCCATATAACGATTATGTACCCATAATAAGTAAAAATTAAAAATTAAAAAAAACTCTGTAATAGAGTTATGTATAAAGTATTAGAGGACTATAAATGAAGGTGTATATAATTCTCTACAGAGAACAAGTTACAATTTTTGTGGACCTTGCATATTGGGCACAACTGGCTGAGCGGATGGGAAAGAATGAAGCAGGCACATGGAACAGCACAAGCAAAGGCGTAGAGCTGGGAATGTTGCCATGTGATACAATATGGGGAAGAGAGAGGAAGCTGGAAAGTAAATCAGGGTCTGATGGTGAGGGCTGCTAGATGTCATGCTCAGGAGGCTGTAGTTAATTCTATAAGCAATAGGGAGCACTTTGATGCTTTAAAGTTGACCTGTTCATGCTTAGGTCTGGCAGCTGGGTGAAGGAATGTTTGTGCTGAGGAAGAGGTAAGGAGGTAGTGGTATCACTGGAGTACATTCTTCATTTTTTTCATGAGACCATTGCTTGTAGCAGGATTATATTGCAGTTTGTGAGTTAAAATATCAATATGGAATACCCTACAGAGTAAAAATATGTCCCTTGAGTTACATATAATGTATCTGTGTAATTTTTGACTTGATTACTTTCTAATAGTGCTTTTTATTGCTGAAAACAACTCAATTCTCAGAAAAATGACTTTTATCTGACCTATGGTATAAACGTACTACTTGTAATTTCAAATACTTCCTGTTTATTTTGGGCAGACATAGTTATTTCAATTTCTTATCGTGGAAAGTGTGTTTGGTTTATACATATAATCCCGATATGCTTTTATACTTTAGTTATTTAAAAAGGTAACATTGCTGAAGAGAGTAATTGGGCTGAACCTCAAATGAAAAGAAATTTAAAATTATTTTTCCTTACGAAGAGTCTAAAAAACAATTAACAAATTTATAAACTCTCAAGATGTGCCAAAACCTATGCTAAGTTTCATTTAAGACTTTATTTCAATTTAGGTTTATTTTTAAGAAAATAAAATTTAGAGTTGTAACAAATAGAAAATCTAAACTTTTATATAATAATATAAAAGTAATTTTCAGGATTTTCACAGATTCTGCTGAAGCAAGGCTCTGAGAAGGAATTTGGGGAGGAGACATTAGGAATGAAGCTAATACTATGCATGGTTAAGCCTATTGTAAATTCAGTTAAAAAATTCAGCACTGAATATGAAATCTCTAACTAATGCTGTGAAGGCAGATTTTGGTGGAGCATCTTGTCATAGTATGTATGTATAGTGCTCTTATAAAATTCAGAATTGTATAGCTCAAATCCCTATTTGGAATTGGTTGTCAAAATTTATAATTATATAGATATACATTTAGAATAACTGAACTATAATTTTTTGTGAAAAAGCCGATATTGAATTTTTAAAAATCCTAAAATGGCAATATGTATTTTCTTCCTGTGCTGCCTATTAACAATCAAATGTTAGAAGTGCTTGAACTTAAACCAACCTAAGTGATTTATAATGGAATATCACTTTTTGTAAATGTGTCCTTTAAATGTTGGCTTATTTTTAAAAAATTTGTTGGAAATCTTTGAGCAAAGTTTTTAAGGACTAAGGTGTTAAAACTTAAGTTTTCAAACCTTTTTAACAAATTGGAGTTATTGAAAACAATGCTTGCAACACGAAAACAATGATGTTTATATCCAAAAGTTGAAGGAAATGAACAAATTAAATGACATGAGTTCCAGTGGATTCAAGATTTAATTTATGAATTCTATAATTGCATTCTGGAATATCTTGACTTGTGGAAATAATCTTTTCATGGAACTTCTATTTTGTTTGAACAATTTTTAAATTCTGCATAGGAATTGAAATGGAACTGAGCAGGGCTACAATTTTGCAATGTCTGAATTTGGAAAAGTGTTCAAAGGATCATAGAGACAACTTATTTTAATAACTTTTGCTAAGAACAAGTTCTCTGAAGCACTATGATTGAAATTACTTGAGTTGCAAAATTAACCTATTTCAGCATATAAGAAAGAATAAAATAGAAATGAGAATAGCCTTCATTTGGCAGGTATTTTTCTGAGTACATCAAAACCTTTAGAAAGATATTTTTGTCGATTCAAAAAAGTATGTTTCATAAAGAAAATTCAGTTGAAAATGTTAAAATTTCAAATTAACTTATAATAAAATACAGTTTTGAAGAATACTATAGGAAATTTTATGAAAAACTTAAAAATAATAAGACGTTAATGTAAAAAATCCCCCCAAAATACTATTTTAGAGATGGAAACATGTATCAAGACTAGTTATTCAACACATGTTATTTTTAATGTTCAGCCAATCTTTTTTTCAATTTTGTTTTATATATGTTTTCAATTTCTCTTTATATATGTTTTATTTTTGTTTTAAAAGTTATAATTTTGAAAATAATTTTAGAATAAAATTATTTGATAGATTTACCAATTTAATAAAATCAATTGTCAGTTAATAAATATTTCAAAAAGTAATATAACTTTAATGATTTTAGTACTTTTGCACATGCTCAGATGTGTCCTGATTGACAATAAATTATACAGTCACCTTATTTTAGTAGCTGCATGACCTTGAGAAAATTATTAACTTCATTAACCTTTAGAGTTTTCATCTACAAAATGGGGATGATATTATTTAATCTCAAAGTTAAGTATGAGGGATAAAGAAAATAATATATGTGGGTGCTAATCACAGCCTTTGTATATAACTATCATTTAATAACTAGCAATATTATTAACATTATAATAGTCCTTTTAAAAGAGGCTACAATCAAATAGACAATCAACAAGTATTTAAGGAATACTTTCCACTTGCCTAACACGATGGTAGGTTTTATGGCAAATGCAGGAGTAAAACAGTCTCTTACAATCTGCTAGAGGAGATACCATTTACACCCGTGAAAAATATAGGAAAAATGGTTACATTTAACATATTATAGTTTTAAATGCATATCTGTTTGGTAAGGACTTTGAGATAGGAGAGAATACTGTGAGCTGGTGTTACCATTTATTCTTTACAATATGCTCAGCACTACGAGAGAAACTGGAAATACAACAAGACAGAGTTGTTCTCAAGAAACTCAGAATCTCCTGAATCAAGGGGAGCTTCACGTGTCAGGTAAGAGGCACTGTTTTGGGCTGTAGAGTAGATCATCACACGGAGGGGGTAAGCATTTTAGGTGGGGTTTATGTGGGAGGTTGGCTTGGCTGGAACGGAGGGAGTATTGGAGGGTGGTGAGACGTAAGGCTGAATAAGCAAAGTGAGAAATTCCACAATAAAACATTTGGGATTGCTTTCTGAGCATGGTATTTTTGTGTTGCCTGGCAGAAGAATATATTTCCTGAGTCCTGTTAGGTTGCTAAGTTTTCTGTTATTAGCTTTATAATTCTTACATTTCTCCTGTATTGCACTGAGAACAAATAATACAGGCTTCAATCTCTTTAACATTTATCCCTGTATCAATCAGTTCTCAATCATGTGGAAAGATGGCATTAAGAGCCAGACTGTGGTGTGGAGTAATCATGTGGGTAGATTTTTGCAGACATTTGACATAGAAAGACAACCATAGCATATTAGATCTCATTTCTTTATTTTATAGGAGGAAACCGAGGCCCGTAGCAGTTGCCTAAGATCACACTGAGTATGTGGAGGGCTAGGACCCAGACTCCATTCTCCTGACTCCTGGCGGTGACTTTTTCCACTACATCAGCATCCCCAGAATGTGATCCCAGGAACGCTCATTCCAGGAGGTGTTAATTGGGGTTCCGAGAACAAAGGGTTCTAGAGAGGAAAATAATCTTGGAAATACTGCATGTTAAATCCTTCTCTCAAAGGTCCAAAGTTCACAGTAGCACATTAAAGACTTAGAAGAGTTCCAACAGTAAAAAAAGAAACTTACGTAATAATGTTAAATAGTTAAAATGACTTACTTGCAGAGGAAGACTTTTCTTGGTGCACTTTTCTAATGGGGAATTATCTTCCCTTAACACCAGTTTGAAAAGACCTTACTACCCTTCATCCTCAGTTTTGAAATATAGAGTAGCCCAGCAGGCTTGGCTGGGGGCAGCTGAAATGAAGAGAGCCAGGATTCTCACTGAGAAGACAAGCAGAAAAGCATCAGAGCAGGGCTTCAGCCTCACAGGTGATTGAAGGAATAACTGGAGCTCCTCAATTTATTGAGTGTCTTCAGACTGACGAGGCATAGACTGGGCTGAAATATGACCTAAGTGTATGTTATTTCTCATTTATGGAAAGCAGTATGGCTAGCAGTTAAGAGGTTGAACTAGGTGTTGGCTAGCCTTGTTCTTGTCTAGCTATGACATTTAGTAGCTCTGTGATCTTGGTGGAAGTTATTTTAGCTCTTAGAGCCTCCATTTTCTCATCTGTTGAATGGGGCTAATGATTCTTAAATCTCAGAATTTTTCTAAGAGTGAAATGTTGCAATATAAACATCTAATGTGTTACCTGTAATGTACAATATGTAAAATTATTTGCAGAATTCTTGGCACCTAGTATGTGCTGGTGCTGAGCTCTATGAATACTGTGTGATAGCTCCCACTCATTGGGTTTAGGGGATGTGACAGGCATGTGTAAGTGCCTTTACACATATAAACATATATGTAACACACATAAACATATATGTAACACACATATGTGTATAAATGTGCTTTATATTTTTTATATTAGACATAATAGCTGCCATTTCCTGTATGCCAACTAGTCTGCTAAGGCTTTTAATGAATTATTTCATTTACTCTTGACAATAATAATGAGAGGTTCATTCTTTTAATATTTCCATTTTATGGGGGAGAAAATTAAGGCACAGAAAGAATAAGTAACTTACTCAAGGTTACACAATTAATACATTGGCAGAGCCAGCCTTTGAATCCAGTAAAATGTTGTTTTTCAGCCTCTTAATGAAGATAAACTATAGCTTTATTTTGAATTTTAAATTTCTGTTTTTGTGTTAGACATATAAACAGTATAATACAGTAGATGTTCAGGAATTATTTAAAAATATATAAAACTAAATAATACTAAAATAAATCTAAAAATATTAAAAAATTTATTATACAACCCTCTAAACATTTCATGTGATATGCTCCCTTCTAGCCTTTGTGCAAAGGCACATTTTTTCCATAACTATAATTAATGTTATGCTCTTCTTTATCAGTAATAATTAGATCATAATGGTTTTAATTTTCATTTTAGTTTTCATAGTTATCATGTTTAATACCTACACAATATTTCATCAAGATAACCTAATTTGCCCTATCATTCCTCTACTGTCAGACATTTTGATCTTTTCCAACCTTCCAATTGTTCTGCATATATAATCTAGGGTTAGTTTTAATTAAAAATAATCCCAAACAAAAAAATAAGCAAGCCTAAATCATCATTATTTGTTGATTTCGAACTTAGTATTTCTTTGATAAACTGTGTTTTGGGATTCCAGTCACTGAATATTACAATCCTTTGGAAAAGCCACTTAGTATTTTCTGGAATTTTTAAAGCCTGGCTGGAGTCGCACATATGCTATTCTTTCTAAGAAGACATGGTACAGACTGCTGGCACAAGCATCCCCTCTGGACATTTATCACCACACATATTTTATACTCAGAAATGGAAGAGGGAATGACCAAACAAGCCAAACTCCTACAGAAGAGAAACACATTTCCTATTATCCATCACCTCTTGAAATAAGTGTTAACCACTCTGCTAAAATGAACTTCCACGGCTGGTTACATGTTTTCTGTTTTATTTTTTTCAGCAGTCCCCAACCTTTTTGGCACCAGGGACTGGTTTCATGGAAGACAATTTTTCCATGAACAGGGAGGGGTGGAGGTAGGGGCGCTCTGCGGCCTGGTCCCTAACAGGCCTTGGACCAGTACCCCGGGTTGGGGACCGCAGCTTTAAGTTATACTCAGAGTGTTGCTGTTAACAGAAGAATATCCCTCTTCTATTTCATTAAAAATATACCTCTTATACCTCTGCAATTTCTGGATCCAGAAAACATTTCTGTTCCCTAATTGAATCCACCTGCACTAAAATTACATTTTTCATTCTCCTTAACTTGCCTTCAGTATTATAGGTTTTGACAGAATATGAGATATTCATACACATTTTATCCATTGGACTTTTTTCTGAGGTTATAGAATACATATAGAAATGGGTTGGCTGTAGTTCATTTTGCCATCTGACTTTTAGCTATTGAATAATGCCACATTATCTACTTTTGGATCATACCTATATTAGAAATAAAAGTTCATTGAGGTTTACAAACTTTTCCTTACTTTTTGTTTTTTAGAGTGAGGCATACATTAAATTTGGTATTGCAATTTATCCCAACAGTGCAGAGTCTGCTTAGGAAATGGTTCATTTTTCCAGAGTATACTGAAAGGTTAAGCTTTGTATACCTTTCTTCAAGGGCCAAGTACAGCTTGCCTACATCTGCAACCCTAAGGGATATGGTCACTGCACAAACTTCATATTTTTAAATGGAAAAGTACAAGGAATAGTTCTCTAAAGACTCCTTTAAGAAAGGCAAAATTATGGAACTTGAGTATTTTCTGAAATGTTTGGCTTCATCATATATTTACATTAGGAACCACTGTTTTCCTTAAGCCCTCAAGCTTTTATTTTAAGACCTGTATCATTCTAAAGCTATAAGTTAACTGCTGAAGGATGGAATTTTACAGGATGTGCTGTGGCCAGGGTGCGGGCAGAGGAAAGCATATGTTTTCACACTTTGTTAGGGGAAAAAGGTATTTGAGCCCAAATTGGCAATCACATGGCAGGAAAATCTTGCGTGGTCAAAAAAAAAATTTTTTTTTCTACTCTGTTGAACCACAATGATTGAGCTCTTCAGCATCATGTACATTTTTTTTTAATGGTTCATGTTTTTAAGCAAAATTGGAAAAAATGTTGGGAAGGAGGGGATCTTGAGATCCTAGATTTAGGCTAGATTTCCATGGGTATTTCCATCTTCTATTGTGGGGCCAGGGTTGCAATATCCATTTTAGCTGAGGAAAGTACAACTAGAGCTCATCCTCAAAATCTCCAGCCACTAGACATTTCCACTCAAACATCCTGCCACCATCTGAAACTTATTTAATGTTGAACTCATCTTTTCACTGCCCCTTAAAACTATTCCCTTTCTTGAATTTCTTATATTCATCTGATCATCATTTTCTCATTCCTCAGACATGGAGACTTGAAATTAATTTTAACTTCCTTTCCCTCACATTCAATGAGTCACCAACTTCTTCATTCTATCTTTCCCAAATATCTGTCCCCTCCTGGCCATACCCACATACACTTCTTATACTTGGAAATAGCACACATCTGATCCAGAACAGGTTTTGGAGTTAGACACCCTAGCATCAAATCTTAACACTGTTATTTGCCATCTTGGGTAAATAAAATAGGGCTGGTACAGCCACCTTATACAATTGCGATAACTATGAAAAATAATGTACATAAAGCATAAGGCTTTTCACAAACCAGGCTCTATAAAATAAAGTTAGGATTATTAATTGATTTTCTTCTTGCTGTTTCCCTCCTTTCTAAGCTCAATACCACTAAGTCAGTCTAGCTCTTAACAAATCATTTTCAGCATACTATCTCCACCCCCTGGATTTTCCAGCACTCACCACACCCCAAAGCCTGGTTCTAAGGTATGTGGTCAGCATTCTCTTTCTGTGTATACTTGAACACTTCACTCCAGCCAACCAGATTTTTTACAGTCCCCAGAAGCTGGCTTGCATTTTTCTACCTTTTGTGTTGTTCTGCTTTGGCTCACACTGCCCTATTCACCTGGAGTTTCTTCTCTTTGTACGTCCTTTCTATATATCCAAATCTTGTAAACTCTTCAGGATGAGGTCAAGTCCTCCATCTCTGCTAAGTCACCCCCAACCATGGCAGATGAGAGTAATTTTGTCGTCTTCTGAATTTCTGTGGTTCTTAAAGTCAGTTACTAATTTTTTGGGAAGTTAATCAACCTACGTCTTATGACATGGTTTTCAGCATTATTCTGAAATTTTATTGTTATTTGACCGTTCACAGGTTTATTTCTTAGCTCAATTGTTTTTTCAGTTCCTTGAAGGCAGAAAAGCATGTATTTTACTTTGTAGTGTCTGTCATAGTACCTGGCACTTAGTAAATTTGACTAAATATTGGGTAACTAAGATGATACAGTTATTTATGACTGATATTCAGACATCTTGCATTAATATCTGGGGCATAATTTTTCAGAGAAATAATGTTGTGGAGCATTTACTTTGTGTTAGCACTAAGCTGGGGATGGAGAGGTTGATAACATGGTTGCTTATGGAGCTTACTCTGGGAGAGATGCAATAAATAGATGCAAGAGGGTTTGTGTCAATTAGTATTAAGCACACTTGTGATATAAGGGAGGTGGTGGTCCATTCTATATGAAGAGGCAGGAATGGTGACACAGAGGAGCAGAGGAGGAACCTGAGAGCTGGTTATTAAAGAATGATAAATACTTTGCCAAGGACAGGATGTGTATATTAGTGTATGGGTGGGAAGAAAATAGAGTATCCTTTGAAGTACATAACAATTCATAGAAAAAAGAATATAAATAGAAAACAACTATCTATTAAGAAGAATATGGAAACAGAGACGTATAGTTCCAAAATGGTGGCATAAAAGCAAGCTGGCTTCACTCCTGTCCATAGAAAACCAAAAAGAAATATATAGCACCAAGATTATCACCAGCAGTATCCAAAAACTCAAATATGTGAAGCAGGTAGTTCCCAGGGCCACAGAGAAGTGAAAAAACTCTGAGAAGATGGTAAGAGAATTGGACTTCCATATCCATGATACCCCTCTCCCTGGTATGCCTGGCAGTAAGCATACAGAAAAATTTCCCCAAATTTGTGGTT
Source organism: Daubentonia madagascariensis (assembly GCA_023783475.1). Classification (NCBI taxonomy): domain Eukaryota; kingdom Metazoa; phylum Chordata; class Mammalia; order Primates; family Daubentoniidae; genus Daubentonia; species Daubentonia madagascariensis. The sequence continues at coordinate 23,968,511 of JAKFHU010002080.1, read as the reverse complement.
TCTACATTGGAAAACGTGAGATAGAGGTGGACATCCAGCTTTCCCACCATCTTGTGTTCCCTGGCAGAAGACCTGTCCCTGCCTCAACCCACAGGAAGCATAGTGAGTACCAGAGGCAAGAAATATCTCTCAGGATAGCCAGAGACAAAGGACAGAGGCAGTACTACCATTCCCAGCCTGGGAAACTCTGCTGTGTAATTCAGTCAAAGGAGATGCCAAATCAGAGTGGGTATTCAGCAGCACCATGCTGTAAGAGGTTTGTTCTACAGGTCCTCTGGGCATAAACCCCTAGCCAGCCTTCCCACATTGCTGAGATATCCCTTTTGGGACCTCCTCCATTTGATATGGGTAGCACTCTGATTGTTTACTAGAGCTAAGGCAAACCTGGGCTTAAGGCACCATCTAGTCCTGAAAAGGAGGCAGTGATATAGTGGGGTGGCAGGAAAGATATTCACATGTAAATTACAAAGAATCTCTAAGAGAACATATCCAATAATAACCAAAACAAGCCAGACAGAGAAGACTAGAATAAATAACTAATCCTTCAATGTAGAGACATAGTCATACACCCACAGGAAACAACAGCAAACAGAGAACCATGGCCTCCTCAAACAGGCAAAGCAAGGAACCAGTGGCTGACCCTAATGAGATAATGATATGTGAACTCTCTGGCCAGGAATTCAAAATAGCAGTTTTAAGGAAACTCATCAATGTTCAAAATCACACAGAAAAGTAATTCAAAAACTTATCAGAGAAATTTAACAAAGATATTAAAATATTAAAAAAAACCCAGAAATCTTAGAAGTGAGAAATACATTTGCTGAGGTGAAAAATTCATTAGAGGCTCTCAACAGCAGAATAGAGCAAGCAGAGGAAAGAATCAGGGAGATTGAAGACTGGCTATTTAAAAATACACAGTAATAGGAGGAAAAAGAAAAAAGGAACAAAGATCATCTAAAAGATGTAGAAAATTACCTCAAAAGGCCAAATCCAAGAATTATTGGTGTTCAAGAAGGAGTTGAGGAAGAGTAAAGGGTAGAAAGCTTGAAGAAATACTGGCAGAAACTTTCCAAACTTAGGAAAGATATGTATATCCAGGTATAAGAAGGTCAGAGAACACCAAACAGATTTGACCCAAATAAGACTACCCCAAGGCATATAATAATCAAACTGTCAAAGGTCAAGGACAATGAGAGGATCCTAAAAGTAAAGCAAGAGAAAAGAAGCAAACAACAGATAAAGGAACTCCAATTTCTCTGACAACAAACTTATCAAGAGAAACCATACAAGCCAGGGAGGAGTAGGATGACATTTTCAAAGTGCTGAAAGAAAGAAACTGCCATCTAAGAATACTATATTCAGGAAAGCTATCTTTAAATATGAAGGAGAGATAAAGTCTTTCCCAGACAAACTAAAGTTGAGAGAATTCACTACCACAGATCCATTATACAAGAAATGCTAAAGGGAGTTATATAATATGAAGGGGAAAAAAACACTAATGTGCAAATAGAAAACGTTTGAAGGTATAAAACCCACTGGTAAAATTAAGTACATAGTCAAACCCAGAAAACTCTAATACTGTAATTGTGGTGTGCAATCCACTCATAACTCTAATATTAAGTCCAAAAGACAAATCTATGAAAAACCATAGTAGCTACATCAACCTATTAAGAGATAGGCAATATAAAATATGTAAATTGATACAGTAAAAACTCAAAGTGTGTGTGGGAGGATGGAGTTGAAGTGTAGAGTTTTTTTCATTTTTTTATTCTTTGTTTCTCTTATTTTTTTTGCAATCTACAATAAGATGCCATCTCTTTAAAATAACATATTGTATCTATAAGATGTTTTTCATAAACCTCATGGTAACCACAATGCAAATACTCCTAATGGATGCACTAAAAATAAGAAAGCAAAAAATTAAGCCATACTACCAGAGAAAATTACTTAACCACAAAGGAAGACAGTAAGAAAGAAAGGAAGGAAGAGAGAAGTCATAAAACAACCAGAAAACAAGCAACAAAATGACAATAGTAAGTGTTCACTTATCAATAAAAATGCTGAATATAAATGGAGTCTATTCTCCAATTAAAAGGCATAGAGTGGCTGAGTGAATAAAGCAACAAAACCTAACTATATGCTTCCTACAAAAAACCAACTTCACCTATAAAGACACATAGACTGAAAGTGAAGGGATGGAAAAAGATATTCCATGCAAGTGGAAACCAAAAAAGAGCAGAAATAGCTATACTTGTATCAGATAAAATAGGCTACAAATCAAAGACTCTAAAAAGAAGCAAAGGTCACTTGGTAATTATAAAGGGGTCAGTTCAGCAAGAGAATATAACAATTAAAAATAACTCTGCACCCAACACTAAAGCTCCCAAGTATATAAAGCAACATTAATATATCTAAAGGGGGAGGTTGACTGCAGTATAATAATTGTAGAGGAATTCAACACCTCATTCTTAGTAACGGAAAGATCATCCAGGCAGAAAATCTACAAAAAAACATTGGAGTTAAACTATACCCTAGACCAAATATGCCCAACAGAAATTTACAGAACATTTCACCCAACTGATGGAGAATACACTTTCTTTTCATCAGAACATGGAACATTTTACAGGATAGGCCATATCTTAGAAAACAAAATAAGTCTCAATAAATTCAAAAACGTAGAAATCATATCTTTTCTGAACACAGTGGAATAAAACTAGAAATCAATAACAAGAGGAACCTTGTAAACTACACAAACACATGGAAATTAAACAACATGCTCCTGAATGACCAATGAGTCAATGAGGAAATTAAGAAAGAAATTTTAAAATTTCCCAAAACAAATGAAAATGGAAACATGATATATCAAAATCTATGGGATACAGTTGAAGCAATACAAGAGGGAATTTTATAGCAATAAATGCCTATATCAAAAAAGTAGAAAGACTTCAAATAAACGACCTAACAATACCTCAAAGAAATAGAAAAGCAAGGACAAACCTAACCCAAAATTAGTAGAAGAAAAGAAATCATAAAGATCACAGCAGAAATAAATGAAATTGAGACTAAAAAAGCAAATACAGAAAATCAACAAAACAAAAAGTTGATTTTTAAAAAAATTGAGAAACCATTAGCTAGACTAAGAAAAAGAGAGAGAAGACCCAAATAAATAAAAGAATAAATGAAAAAGAAGATGTAAGAACTGAGAACATAGAAGTACAAGGAATCATTAGAGACTATGAACAATTATAGGGCAACAAATTGGAAAACCTAGAAGAAATGGATAAATTACTGGACATGTGCAATGTACAAAGATTGAACCATAAAGAAATATAAACCTCAAAAGACCAATAACATGTAATGAAATACAAGCTGTAATAAAAAAAGACTCCCATCAAAGAAAAGATCAGGACCTGATGGCTACACTGCTTAATTCTATCAAGCATTTGAAGAAGAATATCAATTCTACTCAAAATTTTCAAAAAAATTGAAGAGGAGGGAATACTTACAAACACATTCTATGATGCCAGCATTGCCCTAGCACCAAAACCAGACAAGAACACAACAAAAAAAGAAAACTATAGGCCAATATCACTGATGAACGTTATGCAAAAATTCTCAACAAAATACTAGCAAACTGAATTTGACAACAAATTAAAAAGCCCAATTGGAATTCATCCCAGGAATATAAGAATGTTTCAACATGTGCAAATCAATAAACATGGTACATCACATTAAGAGAACCAAGAACAAAAACCATATGATCATTTCAATAGATGCTGAAAAAGCATTCAATAAAATTCAACATACCTTTTTGATAAAAACCCTTAACAAATTGAGCATAGAAGGAACATACTTAAAATAATAAAGGCCATATATGATAAACTAAGATCATACTGAACAAGGAAAAATGTGAAGCTTTTCCTCTAAGATCTGGAACAAGTCAAGGATGCTTACTTTCACCACTGTTGTTGAATATAATACTGGAAGTCCTGCCCAGAGTGGTGAAGCAAGAGAAAGAACACATCCAAATTGGAAAAAGATAAGTCTAGTTCACAGGTGACATGATCTTATACTTAGAAAAACCTAAAGACTCCACCAAAAAACTTTTAGAAGGGATAAATGAATTCTGTAAAGTTGCAGGATACAAAATCACCATATAAAAATCAGTAGCATTTATATACATCAATAGTGAATAATCTGAAAAAGAAATCAAGAAAGAAATGCCCTTTACAATAGCTACAAACAACATAAAATACCTAGAAATAAATTTAACCAAAGATGTGAAAGATCTATACAAGAAAAACTATAAAAAACTGATGAAAAAAATTGAAGAGGATACAAAAAATGGAATGATATTCCATGCTCATGGATTGTTCGAATTAATATTGTCAACATGACAATACTACCCAAAGCAATTTATAGATTCAATACAATCCCAATCAAAATACCAATGACATTCTTCACAGAAATAGTAAAAATAATCCCCCAAAATATATTAATATATGTGACCAAAAAAGAGCCTGAATACCCAAAGCAATCCTAAACAAAAAGAATAAAACTAGAGGCATAATATTACCTGACTTCAAATATACTCCAAGGTTATAGTAACAAAAACAGTATGGTAGTGGTATAAAAGTAGACACATAGATCAATGGAATAGAATAGAGAACCCAAAAATAAAGCCATATGCCTACAATCAACTAATCTTTGACAAATTCATCAAAAACATATACTGGGGAAAGAATACCCTTTTCAGTAAATGACGTTCAGGAAATTGGATTGCCATATGCAGAAGAATGAAACTAGACTCCTATGTGTCATCATATATAAAAATCAACTGAAAAAAGATTAAAGACTTAAACATAAGACCTGAAACTTTAAAAATACTAGAAGAAAACCTAGAAAAAACTCTTTTATATATTGGTCTAGGCAAAGAATTCATGACTAAGACCTCAAAAACAAATGCAACAAACCCAAAAATAGACAAATGAGACCTAATTAAACTAAAAAGCTTCTTCACAGAAAAAAAAAATTAATAGAGTGAACAATCTGTGGAATGGGAGTAAATATTCACAAACTGTGCATCCAACTAAGGACTAATATCCAGAATCTACAAGGAACTCAACTTCGAAGAATAAAACCAGATAACCTCATTAAAAAGTGGGCTAAGGAAATGAATAGACATTTTTCAAAAGATGATATACAAATGGCCAACAAATGTGAAAATATGGTCAACATCACTCATCATCAGAGAAATGTAAATTAAAACCACAATGAGATACCACCTTACCCCTGTCAGAATGGCCATTATTAAAAAGTCAAAAAACAATAGATGTTGGTAAGGATGTGGTGAAAAGGGAACATTTATACACTGGTGGTAAGGATGTAAATTAGTACAACCTCTATGGAAGACAGTATGAAGATTTCTCAAAGAAGTAAAAGTAAACCTACCATTGAATCCAGCAATCCCACTATTGAGTATCTACCCAAAGGAAAAGAAATAATTATATCCAAAAGATACCTGCACTTACATGTTTATTGCAGCACAATTCACAATCTCAAAGATACGGAATCAACCTAAGTGCCCATCAACTGAGGAGTGGATAAAGAAAATATGATACACACATGCGCAGACACACACACGTGCACACACACACACTATGGAATACTACTCAGTCATTTAAAAAATGAAATAGTGTCTTTTGCAGCAACCTGGATGGAACTTGAGGCCATTATCCTAAGTGAGGTAACTCAAGAATGGGAAATCAAATACCACATGTTCTCACTAATAAGTGGCAGGTAAACTAGGGTTATACATAGTCATACAGAGAAGAATAATAGATAGTGAAGCCTTAAAAGGTGGGAAGGTGGGAAGGGGTTAAGGGATGAAAAATTACTTAAGTATAATGTCTGCTATTTGGGTGATGGATATACTAAAAGCTCAGACCTCGTTGCTATACAATATATCCATCTGCCAAAACTGTACCCCCTAAATATATTGAAATTTTTAAAAAGTTATATGGAACCACAAAAGACCTTGAATAGCTAAAGCAATCCTAAGCAAAAGAACAAAGCTGGAGGCATCACATTGTCTCACTTCAAAATCTATTGCAAAGCTATAGTTGTCAGATCAGCATGGTACTCACATAAAAACATTTACATAAACCAATGGAACAGAGTAAAGAACCCAGATATAAATACATGCATTTACAGCCAATTCATTTTTGACCAAGGTGTCAAGAAGATGCAATGGGGAAAGGAGAGTCTCCTTAATAAATTGTGCTTGGAAAATTGGATAACTATATGCAAAAGAATAAAACTAGCCCCTATTTCTCACTGTATACAAAAATCAAGTCACAATGGAATAAAGGCTTAAATCTAATACCTGAAACTATGAAACTATTAGAAGAAAACCTCGGGGAAACACTTCAGCAAATTTTTCTGGGCAAAGATATTTTATGTAAGACCTCAGAAGTGCAGGAAACAATTGCAAAAATAGACAAATGGCGTTACTTCAAGCTAAAATGCTTCTGCACAGCAAAGTACACAAACAATCAACAAGGTGACCAGATAACTTATAAAATGGGAGAAAATATTTGTAAACCATACAGCTGACAAGGGTTCAATAACCAGAATATATAAGGAGCCCAAATAACTTAATAGCAAAAAACCAAATAATCTAATTAAAAATGGGCAAGAGACCTGAATAGACATTTCTCTAAAGACATACATATGACCAACAGTTATATGGAAAAATACTCAACGTTACTAATCACCAGAGAAATGCAAATCAAAACCACAATGAGATATCATCTCACCCAGTTAAAATGGCTTTTATCAAAAATACAGGGAATAATGGATGCTGGTGAGGATACGGAGAAAAGGGAACCCACATATACTGTTGGTGGGAATGTAAATTAGTAAAGCCATACTATGGAAAACAGTATGGAGGTTCTTCAAAAAATTAAAAATAGAACTGCCATATGTTCCAGCAATTTCGCTACTGGGTATATAGACACAAAAGAAAATAAATCAATTATCAAAGAGATAACTGCACTCCCACGTTTATTGCAGCACTATCCACTATTCACAATAGCCAAGGTATGGAATCAACCCTGTCCATAAATGAATGAATGGGGAAAGAACATGTAGTATATAAACACAATGGAATATTATTCAGCTATAAAAAGAATGAAATCATGTCATTTACAGAAAAATTGATGGAACTGGAGGTCATTGTGTTCAGAGAAATAAGCCAAGTACAGAGAGACAAATATCACATATTCTCATTCATATGTGGGAGCTAAAAAGCTGGACCACATGAAGATACAGAGTAGATTAGTGGTTGGTAGAGGCCGGGAAGGGGAGGGTGATGAAGAGAGATTGATTAAAGGGTACAAATATACAGTTCCATAGAAGAAATAAGACCCGGTGTTCAGTAGATGAATAGGGTGACTATAGTTTATAAAAATTTATTATATATTTCAAAATAGCTAGAATGGAATAATTTAAATATTTCCAGGATAAAGAAAAGACAAATATTTAAGGTGATGGATATCCCAATTACCCTGATTTGATCTTTACACATTATATGAATGTATTAAATTATTACATGTACCCCCAAATATGTACATCTATTAGGTATCAATAAAAATTTTTAAAAAAGAAGAATATGGAAATAGAAATAGAGATGGCTTTTTTATAGGGAATAATCTAGAATTTAATTTTCAAAAGCATGTTCATACCAAATTCCTTCTGTTTCTCTGCCTTCTTTCCTTCCTTCCTTTTTTCCTTCATTTCTTCTTTCCCTTTCAGGGCAGAAGCCTGAAGTAATCTAAAAATCTCCTAGGATTTACTGACAACTTGCTGTGTTCCGGGCTCCATGCTAATCACCATCACATATGATCTCATTTAACCCTCATACAGCTCTATGATGTCAACACCATTTCTGATGAGGAACTTGAGACTCAGTAGGGAACATAGCTTTTCCAAGGTCAGCTAGCTGGCTGAGGCTCTAACTCCCTCTGTCTCTGAAGTCCTTGCTCTTAGTCAGAAACAAAACTGCCTCACTCTTTTTCCCCACTCCACTCTGCAATACTTACCACATCATAAATCCTGCCAGTTTTAACTCCTAAATATTTTTCATTGTTCTCATGCCTATTTCCACAGCCCCAATTCAAACCCACAACAATACTGATCTAGACAATTGCCACAGCTTCCTGCTGTGTCTGACTGCATCTAGCCTTTCTCTAGTTATGCCTGTCTCAGATAGCGGTCAAAGTGGTATGTTCAAAAGGCTACAAGGGCTTCCTTTTGACTCTCAGACACTTCAGTCAGCTGATGCTGATCCTGATAGTCTGGAACACACATTGAGAATAACTGCTTTACAGGGTCCTGACGGAATTCAGAAGTGGAAATGAAGCCATGAAAGACAGGAATCTGGCAGGAGGAAGATTGAAGACAAGAGGGTAACCCCTGGAAAACCAAATGAATTATTTGGCCTTTTCCTAAATGTTTGACATCACACACACACACACACACACACACACACAGAGTCAAATAAAATTAAATTTAAAAAAAACAAACAAACTTGAGAATGAACAAGCTCATCGCTACTTAAGGTCAAAGAAAAGAAAACCGATTCACAGATAATTTCATGTATGCATTAAAACAATGTCCGAGCAGTGGGAATTTCCATAATCCTTGAAAATCAGTGTGGAAGAGTGTGGAAGCATACGCTCTAATTTTCCACTTTGTTATTTGATTTTCTGAAGCTATTTTTGTGTCTAGTATCCCCAGACTGTCAGATATACGTTTCATTAACACAGTTCGATAATATGGTACTGACACAATTATTTAATAAATAAATACGAATTGGCTTGAGTCTTCTCTTGATATAAAACTGGGAGGACACGATGGGGGGCAGGTTCCATTTTATATCTTCTCACATTCTTTTATTTGTTCAGATTGTAGTTGAGAAAAATGATCACTTTCAGAAACCAAACTCCCTTGTGCCTGGCACTCGGCTGGGAGATTGCCCTGGCCGCCACTTGGGTGTGATGTGTGCGTGCACAGGAATGTGCACTGTCACTCTGGGATTGGGACTCTTGAACAATTCTAGTTAGAAAGTTAAATAAATATAGAAAGCTTTAAGAATTATTATCTCAACTCTATTCTCTTTCCTCAGTCTATGTAGCTATCTCTTGGTCAGGCCATTGTGTGATATAAAAATTTTTCCCGTATTAGGAAACAGAATGAGGTTAATGATGTATTATTTTTATTGTTATTCTATTTTTAGTGTTAAATTTAAGGGATCAAAACAAAAATAGAATTATATAAACAACACTATACATACAATATTATGCTTCCCTATGAACAATTATGCAAACTTATTCAAATTGTTCCTAAATAAATCATTTTTTATATTCAAGTTGCAGTGTGAACTCATAATCTCATTTTTGATAGATCATTATCATAAATTTCTACAAGTAGATCCCTTTTCTATGATTTTATTTTTTTATAACCCTGAATCTGACCATGCTTTTTAAATTATGTGTTTGTCATGCTTGGCGGTCCATTCCATGTTTGGCCATTCCTAAGCTTCTGTAATTCTTTTGAGGGTTCCAAAAGGTCATTGTGTGTCCTGACCTCCTGCTAAGAGAACTGCTTTTTTCTCTCTCCAGATGTTTTCCAGTTCAAACTTTTATTGCTGTACTCTGTATACAAGTCATATATGAAAGGTGTCAAATATCATTGTCCAGCAGTGAAATTAGGACTCTTTCAAATTGGAGGGAAATGTTAACAAAGTGAAACTGTGTCCTGCCAGTGTTTCTTCTGGCAGGCTGGCTCTGAGAAGGCTGTTTTCCCTTTAGCCATCTGTGCTTCCATAAACAATCTGCAGTGGTTTCTTCTTCTAATTCAAATTCTGGCAGCTGGATTTCCTTCTTAGTTCCTTTTGATGTTGTGACACCAGTAGCAGTGCACCCATGAATTGCTGTGCTTCTTTCTACTTTTAGGGAATATTTCACCAAAGATGTTAAATAAGTAGTTCACGTGAGTTTCCCACATGGGGATCCTGCAATGCATGTGCTAAAGTAGGCCAATTGAGGCCTAGCTGAGAAAATGAAACAGAGTGTTTTATGCCCCCTGCCCAACTTCAAATGTCCATGTTTTTTTTTCTGTATTTAAAATTGATAAATCTTCCTATTTATTTAATATTTTTCATCTGTTGAAAAAATCTATCTCTGACTATCTTACCCCCACCATCCAATGCTGCCTATTTCCAGAATCATGCACTTCAGCTCCTTGGAGTTGAAACACTCAAAGAAAACACTCAAAGAAAGTGTTTTCATAAATAAATACCTCACGAGGTGATTGTAGCTGTAACCCTACCTAGTAAAAGTATTTAGATATATAATTAGTGTATGTGTGTGTATATATATATAAATATATTTAACTAATATATACAACTATGTGTAATTGCATAATATTTATATTGTTCATAGAAGACAACACACAATGTTCATTCTTGTTTAAGTTCTTCTAATGCACAAATATTTTGCTTTTCAATGAAATCAGCAGTCATTAAAAATTAGAATTTTTCAGAATACAGTATATTGCATACATTTTTACAATTTAAAAGCGCTAAAAAGAAATCTACAACACCTATTTCTTCACTACTATTTCCTTGCAAGAGAGTTGTGCTGCAAAGTCTATAAAACAACTTTTCTTTAAAGAAAAGACAAATATCAGAAAATAAGATACTATATAGACAAAAAGAAAATTTAAAAATATTTTCCAGAGATATTTGTGAGCAATTGAATTGGCAACAAGATAGTCAAAAACTAAGCAGAAGATCAAGAAAGTACACAATGATCTTGAAAAAAAAAAAAGAGTTAGATGCCTAAATAATATTAAAAAATCAGATAAAGATAAACTAAACTGTTTTATCATTAAATATTTTTTCATTATGATATCAAAGATATGAATTTAATATTCTCCTCTTCACTGACAAATTTTGTTGATTTTGTAGGATAAAGACATTAAAAATGAGCTTGGCTATAAGTCTTAATCTCTTTGATGTTCTGCTGCTTTTACTTTCACATAGAATTGTATCACTAAACTCAGGAAGAAGTATTTTTCTGAATTCAATCAGAATAAGATAATAAACTTTTCCTTGAGAAAATAAACTATTCTTAAGTTCTTGTGAAATATCAATTAATGAATCTTTATACATAATGTTGAGTCTCCAACATTTCATTCCAGGAAAACATTTCCATTAACTAAAAGTTCCATGAATCAATTTCTATCTTTTTTTTATGTGGCCCCTGAGTCAACATGGAAGGCACTCAATAAATAGCTGGAAAAAAAGTGAATGAGTATTGGATTAATGTTTGAAATTCATTACATTTAAGTGGTATTGTAGGAGATGCAAGGGTTAAGAATCAGAAATTCTGGTTTTCTACTTGGCCAGTTGCATAGCCTTGAGGGAGGCACTTGGTGGCTGCTGATTTCCTCATCCATAAATGAAGAGGTTGGAACAGATTGCTTCTAAGTTCCCTTGCAGCATTATTCCAGTGTTTTCTCTAGGAGGAGCAATATCATCTCATTTATGCAATAAATATTTATTGAGCTCTTTGCCAACACCATGCTGAAGTGAATTAAATAGAAGTTAGGACATACGGAAAAAAATAATTTGAATAAACAGATAAACTTTGATAAATGCTATGCAAGGAATGTAGTGGGCTTTTTCATAGAGCGTAACATGAAGGGAATGTAGCCTGGATTAGGTGTCTGTTAGGGCCCTTCTGGGCATGTGATACTTCTTCTGTAATTTAAAGTTTAAGTTAGACAGAGGAAGAGAGGTGTGAAAAGTATTACTGGGAGATAGTAAAGAGGGTAAAAACCCAGAGGAAGAGAAAGAAGACATTATGTGGTAGGAGCATATTAGATGATGTTAGCAAGCAGCAGGACAGAAAGAAGAGAAACAAGTTAGGAGGCTGTTGCAGTGGTCCAGGGGAGGGACTATGGAGGCTGGGACTAGGGTTTGGTGGTGGAACAGGTAAAAAGTGGATGAATTTGAAATCTATTTTGTGCATAGAGCTGACAATATTTGGATAGCTTTTTTTTTCTTTTTTTAAGAATGAGTGATCAGGCACTATTGAGAGTTATTCTCAGAATTCCTGCTTGGGCAACTGAGTGATGGAAATCTCATTGATTAAGGTGCAGAACTCAAGTGGAGGAGGAGATTTGTGCATGTCAAGTTTAATTTGTGGATATCAAGTGGAGATATCAAGCTGGCAATCGGATGTACTGATCTCAGAGTTAAGGCTAGGATGGAAATACAAATATATAAATTTTGGAGTCATCAGAACATGTAGATGGTATTTAAATTAATGGATGGGTATAAGAGCAACTATATTAATTCAAGCAACTACAATACTTTCTGTTTTGAGAGGTACCTAATGTTATCTGACCCATTAGAATGTCTTTTTTGCTTGAAGTCATATACCAAGTAGTCATTCATAGCCAGAAGTTTTAGTGACAAAATCATGCAGAGATTTTTCTTTCCTTTTCATCAACATTTTCCAAATATTACAAAAATATTTTTTATCAAACAGCAGCCTTCGATTAGAGACATATTCTTGCAACATGTATATTTAGATATGAATTTGCTCCATGAAACTCAGATGAGAGAAAAGTCACATTTTAATATTTTGTGTTACTCCAACTTAACCTGGCTTCAATCCTTCATGTTTTATTGGTGGGGAATTTAACCTTAGTTTTTCTTTTATTAGAGGCCTTAACAAACATTCCAGGGGGTTAACTGGTCAGAAAACTTGGGCAAGTACCTTCTGAGTTCTTCATTTTCCCATGGTTGACTGCTCACAGCATTTATGGCTTTATCAGGCAGTGAGAAGCTGTCTTTGCTTTAAAGGAAGCCCCGTACCATTTAATTTTGAACAAAAGGTTAGGCTGATCTTCTGACCAGAATCTATAATATATTGTTCACTTTCTCCACAGCCTCAGAATCTCAAAAATCTGGCTAAGAAAGCCCCTCTTTCATGTTGTAAAACCTCCTTTCCATTTCTACGTGGATCCGTTGGACAGGGGTATCTAGGCTGTGGCACTGCAGGCCCTTCCCGTGCCCAGGAGAGGGTGGTGCTGTCAGGTCACAGCCAGCCTCTTTTCTACTGAGTGTCCACCACCAGGGGAAATTTCAGGTATTTCCCCTTCCCTACTATGATCAGAGACTAGTTTCTTGCAGAACCAGGCAATTTCTCTCCCTCACTAGCTTGTGGTTTTCAAGATCCGCAGGCCTGCCTTTGCTTTTACATTATTCCCATGCCTGGATCTCGCATTGAAGAGTGCAGCCTGCCACAAAATGCCCACCTTCCCTGCAAGCATAGCTAAAACATAGGCACTTGCACTTCTTTAACTTCCTGTAGATACTTCCGAACCCTCCTGTTCTGTGGTTGTGCAGTGTCTTTGTAGTCTCACTGTGGACTTAGACCTCCTCCTGTAAAGTTTTGTAGCGTTGGTTGTTGCCCGATCAGTCACATAATAGGCAGCTTAATGGATCTATCCATTTGTAGGTACGAACACTCTTGTTTATCCAGTGTGTTTTGGAAGGGACCTCAGAAAAGGAGTTTACTGGTGTAATTACAAAAAGCTGAAAACATAGCTTCCTGGGACTTCAGCTGCTCTGATAATGTCTTCTCTACTCTAGCTGGTAGGTACCAGAGGCCTCTTCCCCTGAAATTATCTATTTGATACCTGTTTCTTAAACGCTGGATGTCAGCCATCACTTTCTTCCTCTGCTCTTTCCTTTATTAGCATTAGTAGTTGAAAGAAGATGAGAGAAAAGTCAAAATTTAGCCAGATTGATCTCAGAGCAAAGCAAGTTGCCAAATATTGTCCTGCTATGCTGGTTTCAAGGAGACTGATCCACATTTCCTGAGTCTAAAGGTACTGTCTCAGTCTGTTCAGGCTGCTATAACTAACTACCATAGACTGGGTGGCTTATAAACAACACAAATTTACTTCTCACAGTTCTGGAGGTTTGAAAGTCCAAGATCAAGGTGCTGGCAGCTTTTACAACTGGTGAGGGCATGTTCCTGATTCACAGACAGTTGTCTTCTGTGTCCTCACATGGCAGAGAGAACTCTGGCCTCTTCAGTCCTTTGCAAGGACACTAACCCCTTTCAAGAGAGCTCTGCCCTCATGACACAATCATTCTGTCTATAGCAGGTACCCTGGCCAGAGCCCTCCAGATCAGTCCACTGTGATAGTCTGTATATAGAGACATCTTTTCAACTAGCCTCTTGGGGTTTATCCAGAAAGCTGACATGCTCTGCTGTCTGATATTCAACCACATCCAAAGCCTGTTTTGATTGAGACAATCATTCACAGTCACTAAAACAATAATGGCTTTGAGAGCATGAAGACTTCCAAGATTTGGCCCTAAGACAGACCATCAGCTGCCCAACATTCCTAAAGCATTTGGTAGTATGTATGTCCTAGCTATAGTTCTAATGTCTCTTGCTTAGTGTGAGGGTGTCATTCCTGGAAAATAAACTCAGTTTACTTTTTGCATCAAAGAGGGTAAACTTTCCCACTGCCTGATCCAGCATATTAGCCAATGTCTTGGGTTTAGGTGTGGGTCATAGGAATGTTTTCACACACCAGTACTCTGTTATTCACTGAATCACTGTGTATGCTTCTCATTTAGGAAGAGGTTTCCTTTTGGATATTCAGGGTCTGAGATAGGAACTTCAGAAATCAATTTCCATGCTTCTCCATTTTTGGCGTTTCTTTAGTAATGACAGAAAGATCCATCTCTTTGGCAAACTATTAACACTGTACTCATCTTTTCTTCCTTTCTCAACTTTTTGAGTATCATTCTATACTTTCTTAGGAGATTTAAAGCATTCTGTACATACTTTCAAACACAGTTCTTTCACATCTATTAGTATTTCTCACATTCATCTTTTTCGGAGTCTACATTCATCTTTTGCATGACAGTTTTCTAACAGGGTCACAGCTGTAACTGGTTTTGTGAACGGTCTGAACTCAGTGGGGAACGAATATGAAACCATTCTGTTTTTCCCTAGTCACTGACTGAAACCACGTTCAGATGAAACTCTCTTGTATCTTAACAACATCCTGGACAGATTAAAATTCGGGTCACTTTCGATTATTTAAAGTGAGTCCATTTTAAGATTCTAATCTGCTATATGATTGAAACCTTAGCTTCTCCTTTTTCCCCAGTGGATCTGGAATGGAGAGTGAACGTGATCTTCTCTTTTATTCCTCTTTTACTTGAGGGGAGGGAGACTGGGACTGGGAGCACTAGGGGACAACCACTCAGGGATAACTCTTTTCCTTCTCTTCTTTCTTATACTATATATGTATTGTGTGTGTGTGTGTGTATATATATATATATATAAAGATATATATGTATCTTATATATATCTATCTTATATAATATATATATCTTATATACTCCTTCAATGCAATGGGGCAGGTGGCAGAAGAGAGAGAAGGCAGAAGCTGATCTTTTTCAGCTACTTTTGTAGCTGGCTACTATTGTCAGTCACCACTGTATTTCTCTGGCTAACACTGACTTGCTGTTGCTAACCATGCAGTGCTGGCTCTGTAGAGAGGTAGTTGTGTGTTTTCAGAGGGTCCTGTGGGGACCTCCTATTCCACAGTTTCTGACATAGGAGATCTGCTTGCAGCCCCAGCTCTTCCAATTGATTACAGAATTACCTAGAGTTTCAGCAGCCAGTCTTTCTGGGTGGCAAGTCTGCTCAAATCTCAAGACTGTGTGTTGCCCTAGTTGTTTGTGGATCACTTCAGGATATAGCTGTGGTAATTGGTGCCTCTTTATGGCCAGTATCAGACCCTAGAAGCTAATTCTGGGCTTCTGAGAAAAAAACCACTCAAAAATAACTTTGTGTGAGCCATGATAAGATAGATTATGCTGCAGTTACAACAATTACAAAATCTCAATGACTTAACACAAAGTGTTTATTTCTTTCTCACTTTATACATCAAACACAGGTTAGCAGGACAGCTCTGCTTATTACAGTGGGTCAGGAACCCAGGAAAATGGAGGATCCATTTTGTCATATACTTTCATAATGACAGACAGAGGAAAAGGGAATGTGGGAATCTCACATCTCTAAAGCTTCTACTGTAAGTGACATAAGTCACTTCCAATCAGTTTTTAATTGGTCAAAGTGTGCAACATGTTCCAGCCTACCCTCAAAAGGAGTGGGGAAGTGTAACTCTTTCATGTGTCAGAAAGAGGAATAAGAACACTTGTGAACAGCCCTAAGTGACCGCCAAAGTCTGTCCCTTCTGATCCCCAAATAGTGAGTTCCCTGTTACCCAAAAGTTCCATCTGGCTGATGGATCCATTGTTGAGTTCAGGATGTCTGAGTGATGCCACGGTCTCTATCAGGTCTAAGCATGACTTTTCTTAGTCTGCAGACCTATAAATGTAAAAGAAAATTGTCTATCTCCCATACACCCTTTGTGCAATGGTGGAAGAGAGCTAGGACACCCAAAATAAACATTTCCTTTTAGAAAGGGGGAAAAGTGTGAGACAGAAAGCAGCTACGTAGCAATTCTGAAATCCAGCTAGGCCTACCCTGAATGTTCTTTGATCAGACCCCAATTCTGCTCATGGGGAGGACTCCCCATCCGCAGTTCTCCATGGCTCTTGGATCTGCTGCTCTAGAATATTCTTCCTCTTCCATTACCTTTGATCTAATCTAAAGCAGATACTGGAACATTTGTGTGCCATTGAGTGCCAAGCATTTTTATCAATCTGCTTCATAATTGTGGAAAGTTGGAGACCTAAGATCATTTTAAGTCACTGATCTTTTTCAGTTCAGGTATGTGGTTTCTTTGGTAGTTTAACTCTGTTAAAAACATAGAAAGCATTGTATCTATTAGATTACACTTAGTTCTATGTGCCAACAACCACACATGGTTCATTTTCAGACACACTAATTAGATTTGTTGTATTTCTCCTCTGTCTCCACCTTGCATTAATTAGGAACCTATTAGGATTTTCTCTCTTTCCCCTATGCCGTTTTCCAACTGAGAGAAATAAATGGTAATTAAACATTAAGTTACACCCTACTCTTCTTGCCTCCTTAATCCAGCTACAGCATATAACAATGGGTTTGAAAACTAAACTCTTGATTTTATCCTTATTGAGTTCTAGTTAACTTTTATTACTCTAAGGCATTCAGAAGTTTTTCTGTTACAAGTTGAGAAGGGAAAATTAGCAGCCTCTGCAGCTAGCTGAAGACATTTATGTGTGTGTGTGTATTTTAGCTACTCCATTTTATTTGCTTTTATTTCTGGCTGAAGCTAGCCAATTTTTTTCTGAATTCATCTCTTTCTTATAGCACCTTATCAAATGAAGCCAATGGCAACCAGCACACAACGCTAACATTATTTTCTGATCTCATTCACAAAAGCTACAGATTTTTTAGATATATTATCTTCCAAGTCACTGCAGGCAACAGTTTTACCAAAAGTGTCATTTTATATATAGCATTGATCATAATCCTTCTAGCTTCCAGTAAGAGTTTCCTTGCTGTCTACCACCTGATTACTAAGCAGTGCTATGTATTTATGATTTTACATTATATATTATGACTGCATTTCACATTGGGTACCAATTTCTATATTAATCAGAGTATGCTAGGTATTCTGCATATTCTAGGCAGTGCTTGCTAGAATATGCTGTAGTAACAAACATCTTTAAAATATAAGTGGCTTAAAGCAACAAAGTTTATTAAAATTTAAATGACTTAACCCAATAAAGTTTATTTCTTGCTCTGGCTACATGTTTAGCACAGGATAATAAAAGAGGTTGCTCCTCATAGTTGCTCAAGAATTCAGGTTAGTGGAAGATTCAGTTGGTGGAGACTCCATGTAACTAACTTTCATTGGCTATAGCTAATAATTTGGCTACACCTAACTTCAAATTGAGTAGGAAAGAGTAACACTACCAGATGCCTGGAAAGAAAACTTGATTTTTGTGAGTGGATCTAATGAGTATCATAATCATTGGAGCAAAATAGTAATTAGTTCTAGCTTTTAATATTTTAATTTGTCCATTTGTGGTGCAGATGTGAGATACACAAGAATTCTTAGCAATTCTGCTATTTCCCTGAGCCTGTTTCTTCCATATTCTTTCCAATCTGCTTAATAGCTATTCCATTTGTTCAGTTATTTGATCAAAAATCATGTCATCTTTCATGTTTCTCATTGTCTCGCACCCAGAATTCAATAGGATAGCCAATCCTATTTGTTTTGCCTTCAAAATAAACACATAATATTACTACCACTTCTTACCATATTCATCTCTACTACCCAGGTGTAAGCTACTATTATTGTTTACTTCCTAACTGGTTGCCCACTTTCCACACCTTAACCCTGTGTCATTATTCTTAACACACTCAACATAGCAACGCTTTTTAATGCACAAAGCATATCATATAATTCCTTCACTCAAAACTCTCCAAAAGCATCCCTTTTCACTACATGACCCAGCACCTTCACATTCTTCCATCCCTTTCAAATCCTTTCCTTTTATGACCTTTTGCTCATTCTACTCCAGTTGCATTATCTTTTCTTTCTTTCTTTCTTTTTTTTTCTTTACAGTTCTTTAAACATGCAATCACCAGCTGTTCATTTTTTTTCTCCCAGAGATCCAATACCTTACTCCCACACCTATGTCAGGTGTTTGCACAAATGCCCCTTTGCCAGTAAAGCCTCTGCTGACCAATCTATTAAAATTATTACATGTTTAATTCCCTCTCCCCCTTTTCTGCTTTGTTTTTCCTTCATAGCAATTATCACCATCGAATATATTTTTTACTTGTTTACTTTATTGTCTCTATCCACTAGAATGTCAAACCCAGGAGAGCAAGAGGGCTTGTTTCTTTATCCTTTCCTTTCCTTTCCTTTCCTTTTCCCTTCCCCTCCTCTTGTTCTTCCTCCTCCTTATTCTTCTTTATTACTATTATTATTATTTAAAAAATGTTTTTACACTGCTGTATCTCTAGTACCTAAAACAGAAGAATAGTGCCTGGCACACAGTAGGCTCTCAGGAAAGTTTGTCAAACACATGAGTAGAATACTGGTACATGAAAAAACAGACAGATCCATGGGACCAAATTGAATATCCACATGGGAATTTTATATATGGTGAAAGTGGCATTTCACATCAGTGAAGAAAAGACGTTTTTGCCATAACTGGGTAGCTATCTGGAAAATATAAAGTTGGATTTCTTAAAAAGTTGCAACTCACTCCAAAATAGATTACAGATATATACAAAATTTAAAATTATAGAAACACTAAAATAAATGAGTGGAACATGGGTATTTTTGAGCATGCTGTAAAATCCAGAAGCTGTAAAATAAAGAATTGATACATTCAATTTATCAGTTAGAATTTATGAAATTCAATTGCATGACACTTAAAAAAATTATGTATGGCAAATGTACCATAAAAAGTCAAAACAGATAACATGAAAGCAAAAAAGTATCCCAAATTCATAAGACATCCAAATGGCTAATTTTCTTGTTATATGATGTAAATAGCTCTTCCAAATCAATAAAAAGGCAAAAAATCTCCAAACAATAAAATGCACAAAGAATGTGCCCAGAGAGGAAAAGAAATAGAAATGGCTCTTACACACATGAAAAAAACCCCCACAATTTCACTGCTAATACTGCAAAAAAGCAAATTATAACTGCAATGTGATACAATTTTTAAAAACATCATATTGGCAGAAGTAATTTGCTTTTAAACATCTGTTGTTTGACAAATAAGGTAAAGTTATAGTTCTAGGAGAAAGGATAAACATCAGATTAAAAAGAAAATCTAACATAAGCTGTAAAAGCGATAAAATTCCATTATGAATTTGTTAAGCATTTTCTGTTAACACTTCATTTTCCCAGGAAATACTAATGTCCTTTAAAATGTTCTGAGATACTCTGCATTTGGAGAAGAAATGATGGTGTTCATTCCATTACTCTGATTGGATTGGCTGCTTAGTCAGTGGAGAGTTGTCCTTGGATTCTTGATATTTTGTGGAAGGGTCATTGAGAAGATTTTGTTATATTCCCTACTGGGGAACACATTTACTGAGAGGAAAACCTTGTTTCCTTTCTTCTTGACAGATATAAGGATTATCAGGATCATAACATTATAAGAATAATATTCAATGCTGGGGACCCACCAATGGAGGGCAGCTTCTCCTTGGGTGACATGACTATTGTACTCCATTCTTCTCCCTAACACTTTGATAGCAGTGCCAGAAGGCAGGATTCTAGACATTGACTTATTTTACTATCTGTGCCAGCTGAACTCTACAGAAGGGGTCCCCAATCTATGGTGAGTTGTATAATTATTTCATTATATATTACAATGTAATAATAATAGAAATAAAGTGCACAATAAATGTAATGTGCTTGAATCGTCCCAAAACCATCCCCTCATCCCCGGTCTGTGGAAAAATTGTCTTCCATGAAAACAGTCCCTGGTGCCAAAAAGGTTGGGGACCGCTGCTCTACAGCATTTGCACAAAATGAAAGGCAACAAATTAACACGATACTTCCTCTTGGGGGTCTGAAGGAGGGAAGAAGGACCTTTAGAGCAACTGGACAGGATGCTTAGCTGTTTGGCACAATGCTTTTGAATTCTTTAACATCCTTCCCCTGATCCCTCCCCTCCCCTGCCTGCTCCTAATTCATCCAGGGCTTCCCACAGAGGCCTTTTGCACCTCCCAGTCTGGCCATGTTTTCCCTAGGCACTAGAATTGGAAAGACTTTCTGTGAGGCAGGACTGGGTTTTCTGGAAGGTCAGTAGGAGGATATGTGGAGAACAGGCTGTGGGGGCAGTGAAGCTGTCTCTGAAATCTTGCTTTGAGGCCCAGAACATAAACCTAAACTACTAGTAGGAAGCTATAAATCCTTCATTTCAGTGAAAGGATTCTAATACACTTTTTACAGCTCACAAGGAGGTTAACAGAAAACATTTATCTTGTCTAACCTTGTAAAGTTGGTCCAGAAACAGACTGGTAGAAGGGGACAGAAATGATGGGAAAGCACTAACTCTGAAATTGCTGTTCTTACAGGCGGTCCTCTGCAGGAGGGAGCTATGCATTCACACAAAAATGCTTTCATGGTCTGCTCCATTTCTTTGGCTTGGATGGGAGGCCAGATTCAAGAGCTTTCTTCAGGGAGATCTGCTTGAGATTTCAGTTACTCTGGGCCTCACTTCACTACGGTACATTTCGTCTCTGAAAGTGACCATAACATCTGCTCTCTGTTGCACCAATGTGAGTTATACCTATGACAAAGAGAATAAAAAAAATTGCCCAGTATGTTCTTGCACATTCGAATCCTTGAGAGGAATTCCACTTAGTCCTTTTTTTCCCCTCAAAGTAGTATAGTCTTGCAGAATGATTAATCATTTTTCTAAATAAAACATTTACTACTCAATGTCTAAATAAGGTATTTGAAATGCAAAAAGGTTTTCCTCTGGCTCTTCTTGAAATAAGAGGAAGAAATAAACATTTATAAAACTATTTTAGATGAAAGGATACTGACATTCTTGGGTTTAAATGTGTCAAAAAAATTTGAAATGATGAGGATGGAACTTATTATATTTACCTAGTGATCTGGCTATATTACTGATCTTCATTTGCATTTTGTTAAATGATTTGTAGGTTATTGAGCCTAGGAGGCCTTAGCACTGTTCTAATGCATTCCATTATGTTTTCATTGCTAGCATGATTACAGACATCTACAGAATATCAAGTGTATATAAAAATGAATCATTCTATTTCTGAAGGCTTAATGAACTTCTCCAAAGAAAAAGAGAGAGAGAAAAAAAAGGATTGGGTCTATGAAGAAGGCCTCCCTCCCTCCCCCTCCCCTTCAATTTCCCAGTGTAGGTATTTCCTTAGCTACTACGATCTTCCTTCCTTCCTTCCTTCCTTCCTTCCTTCCTTCCTTCCTTCTTTCCTTTCTTTCTTTCCTTCCTTCTTTCTTTCTTTTTCTTTCTCATTTCCAAGTTTAGTCAATAACAAACTTCCAAACTTCCCTTCACAATCACTGAACATGTCTAATTCTTTCACTTTGTGAAAGAACTCTGAACACTGTAAGGTACTGTAGTAATGCTAAATAAACTTTGTCATAGGAATACAAAGGAAAAAATAATAGAAATAAAATAATAGAAATAAAAAAGAGAATGAGACATAGATATTATAAAATTTAATCATGTAGTGATAAGGGAGAGGCAAAATATAAGTTAAATCTTGTTCAAAGATTACAAAATTATGATTCCAGTGATCCCTGATTAAATATTAAATGCATACCTCAAATCAGTAAATAAACATAAAAAATAAACCTCATATTATCTTCAGCCATTCCTTCTTTTTGGTGTGGTCTGTGATCTAGCACTATTGAACTATCCAGAGTCTACATGGAACTTTACAGTTCTGTACCTTAGTATATTTTTCTTCTTTTTCCTTATCCACATTTAAGGATCTTCAAGATTTTTATTACTTGTCACCTCTCCTATATGAGGCTGTCTATGACATTGTCTCCTCAAAACTTTGTCTGCCAGGAAAGACAAACTATGTTCTAAACAGCCACTGTTTATGCCTTTACTATTTACTCACATTCTATTGTTTGTTCACATGCAACCACCTTCCCCAGATTGTGAACCCTTGAGGGCAGAGCCTGAGTTTTACTCACCTTTGAAACCTCATAGCCTGGTAGAGAGTCTGTCCCTTAGCAGCCTCCAAAAAATGTGGTTGAACATTCTGGAATGAAGAATCAAGAAATGATTCTTGATGAAAATCATTCTTCTTGAATGAAAATCTCAGGGAAAAAGCACCCCTGGATTAACCTCTCTCTTATCTATGCTTTGTTTACCTTTTGAATATTTTTGTGACATGTGAACTTTGCTCAAGAGCTCATGATGGAACTTTCTATTGCAAAGCCCTTTTCTGAGCTGCATTATTAGCATACGCATACATAGTTATAACTCTTTCCTGGATCTCTCCCAGGCTGCTTAAACTTACCTTCATCAAAACCAAATTTA
The DNA here is from genome assembly GCA_023783475.1 of Daubentonia madagascariensis. Taxonomy (NCBI): domain Eukaryota; kingdom Metazoa; phylum Chordata; class Mammalia; order Primates; family Daubentoniidae; genus Daubentonia; species Daubentonia madagascariensis. Next base: position 23,945,365 of record JAKFHU010002080.1, on the reverse strand, counting down.
TTTCTCTTCCTGTCTTGCTTCTTTGACCAAGTACCCTGTATCAAGATAGATATAACAAAATGAGGATCATTGTACATCTTTCTCTTTCTCCCAAATGATAAAGCTCTTACTCATTTCCGAATTCCTCCTTCTTCTCATTTCCACAATCACTGCTTTAGTTCAGAACACTATCTCATCATTCTTTTACTTCCAAAGATTTTTTTAAATGCAAATCTCTACTGTCCCCTGGTTAAATCATTCAATGGTGCAATAGCTTCTCATTGCCTGCAGATAAAATCTTTACTCTATAGACTGACCATATAGAACCCTTTATGACATTATTCCATGATATTATCTCACATCTACAAATGTGCTTCCAGCACACCAAACAATTTGTGGTTCCTTAAAGTACTATGCTTTGTTTAGTGCCTTTATCTGCCTTGTTTCCCTTGCCTAAAACCACCTCACCCATTTCTCCCTCTCCCTTTTTTTCATCAACCCGTTGTCATCCACCAAGCCTCTCTCTCCTGAAAGTATCACTTTTATCTTTAGGCTGGATTGGTGTTCCCAGCTCATTCTGGTTGTATCTCTAGCACAGCTCTTTTCTCCTACTATTGCCAGTGTCTGTCACCCCTATTAGCCTGTAGGTTCTTTAAGGAAGGAGAATGCATGGCATCTCTATCTTCCTGTTGCCTATCACAGTGCCTGCTACAGAAAAGTCAGTAGACACGAAATCTTTCATGTAGGAGGTAATCAGTAAACCCAAATTCTGTTAAACTGAATCTCAGATGAAGAGACCTTTCGAAATACATCTGGTGGTGTTGTGGTTATAACATATTTAGGTATCTTTCATGTATGACTGTCATTTAGAGGAACAACAACTAAAATTATCTCCCCAAAGTGGGAGGTTTCAATCTCTTGGTTTGTCTGCCCCATTGGATTCTGCTAGTTTTCATTCTCATGCTATCTGTTAGACCTTATTTGACTATTCAAGCTCACAAAGATACTGTTCAATTACTTTGCTGAATGGAATTTAGTTTGGCCTTTAGAAAACTATCCCAACTCTTTCCAGCCACTAGGTTATCATTTACTCAGAGTCTTGTGGTAGGGAGTGGTTGGAGAATGAACGTAGAGGTGATGGTGGTCTATGACGATATTGCAGGAAATACTTAAATGACGGGAGCAGCGTCCAAGTATACACCATGAGGGAAAGGATAACCCGGTGTTAGGTGAGGGCCAACAATGAGATAATTCAAGTAGAGTTTCCAGCTTTCAGCTACTACAAGAATTTTGAAGATTTAAAAATAGATATAATATGTTCCCTGTTGCATTCCCAGACATGGAAGGGCTCCTCTGTCACATTCTCAGACTCTGTGGGTCCTACAAGACATATAAAATAGAGAAGAGGTGTTTAAGTCTAAGTCTGGACAAAACTGAGGCGTGAATTAAAGTTCCACATTCCAAAAGGAAAAAGAGAAACCTCAAAACAAAATCATATCACTCTATATCCTTACAGACATAGCTGAGGTTAATATTAAAAGTATTACATCAGTTTTATTTTTTTTTCTCTTTCTGAGAAATAAAGTAGTGGGGGAAAGGAGGAAATAAATTTAGAGTAGTGAATACAGAACTCATAATTTTATATTTTATAGAAAAACATAGAGTTTAGAAGTCTTTCTGAAAAAATTTGATGAAAACTAGATTATTATAAATTTTGAATACAGGTACATTTTATCAAAATTAAACTCAAGTAGTGTTTACCACCTAAAAAGCATTCATTAGTGGTGTTAAGAGTGATAGTTAGAAATTTCCTCAATTAGTTTTGAAAGAAAGAAAAAGTAAATGCTGTTACTTGGTTTGTTATTCAGACTCTCTTGAAGTATATTTCAGATCCAAAATGCACAAACCTTTATAGACTCATTTTGGACAAAAATAAATAAATAAATAAATAAATAAAAAAAAAAATGAAAATCTTTTATGTGTTACTTTGTTATTGTAGTTTAAACTTTTAACATCGAATATTTTACTCAGCTGTTTATTTCTTAATTTAACTTTGTTACTAAATGGGGTGAACAGTAGCACCTGAGAAATCACTTATTTATCAAGGAAATTATACATATTGCTAATATTTGAATAAAAAGATGTTAGAAATATTTTATTAAAGGAAAACTGTAAAAAGAATTTATTTTCTGGGTTTATGAAAGTGAGTGGAAGTTAAGCACAAAAGCCTCTGCTATCTTTTATAGTGAAAGGGTTCATTTGGTTTATTTTAAATGGGTTTACTGAGAAAAATAAAACAGGGATAATTTCTACAACACTGATACAAACTTGCTTGGGCAAATCAGCCAGCTGCTCTGGGCTTTGGTTGCCTCATGTATAAAGTGAGGTTGGATTAAGTATGTAAAATTTCTCTAAGCTTTAAAATTTAATGAGTCTGTGATTTTCTTAATTACCTAAAGAAAAGTTGATTTAGAAATATACAATGCTATAAAATGGGTACTATTATACAATTCTTTGGAAAAATGAAAATTATTAAAGATTAAGTAATATTTAATTCATTCTTATCTTGCTTTTGTAGTCAAAAGTATTTCTTAACTGAACAAGTAAAGTTTTACATAGTGAACTGTTAATATTTAAAGAGGTTAAAAAATACACATTTTAATCAGATGCTGAAAGTTTGGGTGTTGAAAACAATGTCCAGTTGAAGCTGGGGCTGAATATCAGCATCATAGAGTCTGCAGGATCATAGGGGAAATTTGAAATTTTATTCAAAAATTTAATTGTTACCAAATTTGCTATGTTAAGATGTTAAGTAGTTAAATATTTTTAAGGTGTTATAATGCAGGAGCAATGATCTCTCAGAACTGCCAATAACAAAGTGCTCTTGAGATTCCTGTAAACCACATTTTGTGTTGACTTCATATTGGTGGAAGAATCTTACTTTATCTAACATCACCACTGTATTTTTCTCCACATTCTTTGTTATCTCTGGATAGAAGATACTTTTCATAGTTGTTGTCAACATGATTTTGGAGATTTCCCCCCCACCGCAAATCTTGGAAATCTTGAGATATTAAATCTTGAGTTGTCAAATTAATATTCTGCTCTCTGTTCATCGCAACAAGATATAAAAATCACAAACTGGTACTACTCCTTGAAAAGTTTGACCTAAAAAAATAAATAATTAAAAAATAAATACAGGTTTTAAAGATAGATATCCATGAGAAATCACCAAGATATTAATCTTTTTCTAAACACTATAACTTTTGTTTTATAACTACTTATTTGCAAATACAAAACCCCCAAAGTTCTAAAAACATTAAGTTTTTTGATTTTTTGTAAATATGTGGCAAACTTATTTGGTAGCAAAATGTGATCTGAACTGACATACATCTCTTTGAAATATTTATTTACTTTACTTAGAATGACTATTGCACTGAGAAAATATTAATGTTCATCATTAGAGTTGCTTCCCCAGATCTACAGGAGTTTACATAAGAAGCATTATATGTCCTGTGTTAAGTTTCTAATAGCTGAAAAATTCTGAATTCTGAAACACATCTGTCCCAAAGATTTCATATAAGGTTTTCCACTTCTTGGAGATATGCTATGGAAAATTGTGTTTTTCAAAGATGTCCTCAACAAAATTTCCTATTTTACATGTTCTTTCAGAACCTTGCCACTCTCCCATTAAGAGGTGGAGCCTAATTACTTGCCCTTGAATTTTGGCATATTAGCAACTTGTTTATAACCAATAAAATGTGATATGGTGATGCCCCGTGATGTCTGAGACTAGATCAAAAATCACCACAAAATCCCCTCATTCTCATAGGACACTCTTGGAATCATTTTGTAAGGAAGGCCAAGAAGCCTATTAAAAGGCCCACATGGGACCCTGGTTCCACAGTCCTCACTTAGTTTTCAGCCAATAGCCTATACTAATGTGTCCGCCATGTGAGCAAACCATCTTAAAAGTGAACTCTCAAGTCCCCAGTTGAGTGATTAGCTGGTACTGTGCTTAGTCCTGCTCAAATTTCAGACTAGGTAATTTGAAATAATTCATGATCAAATAAATATTTTTTGTTGTTTTAAGCCACTTAGGGTAATTTGTTATGTAGCAATAGCACTAGAACCCCAAACTGCCTTATAAGCAGTTCAGTTGTCCTGGAGAGATTATTCAGTGAGGAAGCCCAAACTGCTCCACATGGAGAGACCTCATAGATACCTAGCTAGTCACCTGCTCCAGCTCCACCCAACATTTGACTGCAGCCATATGAGAAAGTCTGAGTCAGAACCTCCTATACAAGCTCTTCCTGAATTCCTGATCCACAGAAACTGTGAAAGAAAATAAAATAATTATTGTGTTGAGCCACTAAATCCAGGGTTATTTGTTACATAGCTATAGATAACAAGAACATCTGCACCTAATTTTCAGAAACCAAAAAGGAGAAATACAAACCTTAAGAAATGGAAAAAGCAGAAGTTTGAAAACCATTTGCAGAGAAGACCAAGCTGGTTCTGAGTGTCCCTGCAGCCATGGGTTTTGAGGTCCTCACTCTTATTACTCTCAAAGACGATGGACCCACACAGAGTATGTAGTACGTGTATATATATATAAGAACACAGGGAGGAGAGTGATTAATTCTGCTCTGTGGCATTTGCGAACACTTTGCAGAACAAATATTTAAACTGGATCTTGATGAGTGGCTAGGAGTTTTTTGCAGGTTTCAAAGTGTATGTTTGTATGTGTTGTGGCTATGTGACCAGACAGTAAGAGAGAAATACAACTGTAGGAATAGTTAGTTAGAGTTCCAGTGGCTTGGCTCTTGGTTTCTGTACTTCTTGATGCCCAAAGATACTTTCTTTTAAAAAATTTTCCTTGAGATAATCCAATTTAAAATAGTTGAGTTTTTTTTTTAAATTTTTTGGAACTTGTCACCAAAAGAGCATTGACTAAGTCAATTCACTGGCTTAGTGATCACTCTGTTCTAGGTATTGTGATATTCGAATTGCATATGTGAACCTATTTAATTCTTACTTCTGCTTTTTGAAATGGATATCATTATCCCCATTTTGAAAAAAGGGAAGTTGAGACTAAATAACCTGTTATAGTCACACAGCAGTAAAGTGAATAGCCTAGATTCAAAATCTAAACTTTTGCCCTCTACTTTATAATAGCTGTAGTGTTTGGTTTTATTATCTTTATAGCTCTCCTGATACATAGAGAGATATATATACACATAAACACATATACATACATATATATGTATATATATGTGGTGTACGTAGTTTTTATGCACGGATATGTTTTTATCCCCACAAATTCAGAGTAATTCATAATTTGTATTTTTTTCCTTTTTTTTTTGGAGCTGGCATTGTGTTTTGTCTAGGGTAGATGCTCTACCAGTATTTAATTAATTTGATTAATAAAAAATAATGAACAAAACTATTGGCAGATGAAAGTTTTACATGATGATTAAGACTTGGATGAAAATGAGAAATTGACACATTTCTCCTGTTTCTTTCCTTGTTAGGGAGGAAGGAAGGCTGTGACCTCTGGGTGTGTTGAATTTTGCTGGGTATTCATACTAGGCTGGAGGTCTGGAAGGTACCGCTGGAAGAGCTTTTTATCTTTGTTTTATAGCTGTTTTCTAAGACAAAATAGACATTTGAAAACAATTCTTGAATTCTTTGTAGATGACTGGATTTAACACTATTTTCTTTAAAAACCTCTTGCCTTTGTATGACAAGATTTCCCTTAAATACTATAAAAATTTTTGTTTCTGCACTGGTATTATTTGCATATTATTTATTTTTTTCTTTGCCTAAGATACTTTTGTGTTCTTCTTGCCATTATGATAAATTGTGACAGTAACAACAAATCTGATATTTAATTGACTAGCATCTTTTGGAATATGGATAAATTAGATCAGATACATGTATTATATTCTATTATATAATTTCAATTCAGTTTTTCTCAAATCTTTCATCACCATAATATCTCTTAGGTTAGCCTAATATATTAAATAACTTTTCAAGTTGAATGACAGAATGGTAGACGTTAGTACTTGAAGAAGAAAAAGAAAGTACAGAGAGTGGGGTCTGGGCATTTAAAAATAACTCTCCAGGTGACCCCCAAAGCCCAGCCAGGGTTGCAAACTGGTGTCCAATCTTTTTATTTTACAAAGGAGATCATTAAGTCATAGGGAATGCTGGTGAGATGTCATTTGAGTTCAAGAAGAAATGAATAAAAATAAAAATACATTTTAAAATTCACCTAATAGAAATGATTTATTTGTGTAATGGGTTTAGTAATGACTCTTTTATTTGCAAGTGACAGAAAGCTGATCCAACAGCATAATAATAAGGCAAAATAGATTGGCTTACAGAATTCAAGAAAATGTTGAATACCAAACCATGGAAAGGGCAAGTATGTAACTGGGCATTAGGCATATTTCATACGAAGTACACAAGTGCTACCATTCCGCTCTATTGTCAAATTTTATTCTCTTTCATTGCAGAACAAATTTATCCACGTGGCAGCACATGTAGTTGCCGACAATTTCCATATTTTACACCTCATCATTTTTAAGACACTAGGAAGAAAATGACCTCAAGCTTTCCTTAGGACTGAATTAAAATATCCTAGAAAAGGGATTCAATTTGAGTTGGAAACAAACCCTAAATCAAATTGGACCAGGGGATAGGATCACACTGTACTGAAATAAGCACTTCCATATAAACCACGTTGATAGAAGAAGAGACCATTTTTAGAAAAGAAATACTTAGAAAACCATCTCAGGTACCTACCAAAATAACTTAGTTACTTAATTTGGAGAAATACATTAAAATCTTTATATTTTCATTGGCAAATCTTTACATGAGATACTAGATAATCTTTTTTTGGGAGATATTTAGCTTCTTCAGAGTAGAATCTTCTAACCCTCTGGGCATTGGGGTGGCCTGAGAACCCCACAGCTCAATACGCAGACTTTTACTTACTCTCTTTGCTTTTAGTCCTTTGCTTCATTTCTGTGATACACAATGCCTGGGTCCCCAGGCTGAAACATCCTAGTTCAATTTCTCCAGGGAATAAACATCTCTTTATCTGGTAAAGGAGTGGAGGAAGGAGGAGTCATTTTGTGAAGGTTGGGAACGGGACTGTGCAGAAGAGTTAACACAGCAGTCCTGAGGTCACCATCTTTAGGAGGGCCTGCTTGCAAGGTTGGCCCTTGGCTGGCATCTGGGAACTTGGCTTTCAAAATGATTGTTTTGTCACTAACTGATAAGGTAGTTTTGCTATGCCTAGGGTGTTTGTACAAACACCATCATTTATGGTGAATACTTGCTTTCCTTCTGGGAGTCTGGAATTTTTGTAGTTGCTAGCCAAAGGGTACTTGCATGAGCAGCCCCCCGTAAAAATTCTAAATTATTGGTCTCAAACAGGCGTCCCTGGGCAGACACAGCACACACATGTGTTGCTGCATTTTCTGTGATGGAAGGAATGTGTTCTCTGTGAAATAAGGGAAGGAGAGAGAATAGGAAGCCCGAACATTGATTCCTCCAGAATCCACTTGTTATTTTCCCTTACTAATCTTTATTCTATCACTGTAATAAATCTTTGCTGTGAGTACAATTATCTGCTGAGTCCTTGGATTCCTTCTAGTAAATTACTGAAAGTGTGGTGGTCATGGGATACCCACAACAGAAACCCTACCTCCCAGGTTTATGATGTGCCCAGATCTCTCTTCAGTATCACTTTCCATCTTCCGAAAGTCTGTTGGAACCCGTTTCTGGTGTTCCCTCCCAAATTCTTTTTGTCCATGTAGACTAATACAATTTTTCATTACTGTAATGTCATTTTAGTGCAGATTTGTGTGACAGAGGATACAAACGTGTGGCTAATCTGCCATATATATGTGGAAGCTCTCTATTGTATCTGTGAGGGCTTTTTTATTTTTTCTATTGTATTTATTCCAATCATTTTTGAAGAACTCCAATTCTTCATATTTTGGATCCCTAATATCTGTCTTCACATCCATCTCTAATGATTTTTATCTCTTTGTCCATTTCCTCATTTTGTGTATATTTTTCTGAAGTTACTTTTCCATACCACTTTAGAGTATTCTGTGTATTAATGGTTTTAAGTAAGTTATAAGTTGTTCATTAGTATTATTTCCCTCCATAATTTTTTCTTTAGTTGTGCTTGTTTGATTTTTAAAATAAAATATCATCATATGATATTATTAACTCATTTTTAGCATGTTTCATAGAGTTAATGTCTTTTTAGCGTTGAAATATAGACATATGCTGTTTAATTTTTTATGATATATATAGTCATTTCCAAAAAATTTCATCTTTCTGACATCCACGGTTTCTTTTCTTTTCATTTTTTTATACCTATAGCCTTTTTGTCAAAGTTCTAGGTTATAATATTTTTCTATCTATTCATCTTGGAGTGAATGGTTGTTTCTCCACCTACTATTTGTTCCAGAATAAGATGGTTGCAATTTCCTTGACCTCATTATTTATTTACTTGTGCACTGTATAAATATTCCCTTTAGAGCTTGAGGGTTAGATGTTGATAGTTCATATTTCCTTCAGCAGTCAAAAGTGTTAATATGACATCATGGGCTGGTAAAAATTGAGTTTTTGTTTTGTTCTATTTTGCTTCTTTGCTGGTTTTTCTCTAAAGTGGTTGAGACTTTTGTGCTGCAAGCTGTGATACTTCAATTTTGCTTTTGTCACCTTGCTTATGGCTGAGCCAGCACTTTGGGGGGAATTCAGTTTAGAAAAAAAATTAAGTTTTGTTTCATAGATCAGCTCATGTTTTTGCCCCAAAGTTTTCTCTGGTCTGAAGCTGGAGAACTGACTTTAGAGATATTCTTTTCCACCTCTCACACAATCCATACTCACCTCTACACACAATGCCTGTCAGTCAAGAAGTAACTTTTAGAAGAAAAGTAATGGTAATATGTAATGGTAACATGTAGGCTCCTGGTGTCCTTTCCAGTCCTACTCCACAAATGATCTGTGGATAATGGGGAAATGTACTCCAGTTTAGGGATTTCTTATCTTTTCCTCTCTGTCTAATCCCCAATGCTTGTGACTGCATGCTGGGGAATATTAATGGGGCATTTCAGAACTTCCTCCTTTACTTCCCATGATACTACACCAGATTTCCAAGATCCTCCTTTAATTTGGACCAAATTATATCTTTCTCATATTCTTTGATGCATCTTTTGTGAATTGTGAGATGTTTCCCAGTTTGAGCATAGATACATCCCCTCGCCATTATTTCTTATTTTGTTTCAGCTAATTCAGAAAGTGTTTTCAATGTACATCAAAATTAGCATCTTTTACAGAAGACTTTTTAATAGCAAACTTCTCAGATTGATATTATATGAACTTCTTAGCCTTAATGGAAACTTCTGAATAGGTTTCACTAAAAATAAAAGAAAAAATAAATAAAAAATAAAAATAAAAGACAGGGCTCCCCCCCCACCACATACAGTAACTTAGAAAAGGCATTCTATCTATATTGGCAAATTAGAAAAAAGATTCTGCCTCTGGGTTGATAGAGTCTAAGCTAAAGAGCAATCCTTGGTGAGTGAAGCAAGAAAGATTTTGGTCATCATCAACCTTCTTGGCTGGGCATAAACTGCATGAATATAGAAAGCAGTCCTGCATAAAAGTACTCTGGATATCTAGTAAAATTGCTAGTGTTTAATTTCTGCACAAAGCAATCAAATTTTTTTGGTCATAATAGATTTTTAGTTTTAGTTATCTGTGTATTTAATTATATTTCATTATGACTTTATTGCTTTTTAAATAATCTACAGATAAGATGGGAAAATGCATTCCAAAGACCATCTGACCATCTTACCTCATTTTCAGTCTACAAAAAGCTGTGAGCAAAAGTAGAACTTGCTGATTTTAGGACCTATGATACCATAATTTCATATAGATGATAAGTTTAAAAATTAATAAATTTAGGCTATTTGACAAATGAAAATGACTGCAAATTACTTTAGCATATTATTAATCTAAAAAATTCTGCTACTTGAAGAATTTAAAATTTGTAGTTTAATAACAACAATATTTATTAGGTATATTAATAATGGAATATTTTCTGTATATCCTAACATCGCGGGTTTAGTTGTCTGGAAAATATTCAAAATCCATCCATTGCTTTTAGCAACTTTTAATGCAAATGCTACATATAGTAACTGCTAAATTTCTCTGGGAGCAGAACCAACATTCTGAGTGGATAAAATAAGATTAAAGTACTTAAAAAAAAACTAAATCTGTCATGTAAAGAAGTTTCCTTTCAGCACCAGGAGTTGCAGATGGTCTCATCACCAAGTAGACCTACAGTATATATTATGGGATTATGAAGTTGAGTTTTTAAAGCTCTGATGACGTTCTCTGGTTTTTACTACTTGCAATATTTTAAAATTGTTTATTTCATTTTCTAAATACATTAGTTCCAGGTCTGTCCTGGAATAAGAGGGGAGAAATGAGAGGCTTTCATAGCAACTTTAAATATAGGGAAGATGGAGTTTTGCAAATCAGTTCAAAAACCTTAGTTGAAAGTAATATTGAATCATCATCCAGCTATTTCTTTTGATAATATCTCTAGTACTGAGCCCCCAAAATATTGAAATATACTTAAAAATTTAACACAGATAATTTTATCTTTTTGGTTACAAGTTTAAGGTTGCTTGTTCCATGAAAGGGCTTACATATAAAATGAAATGGGTTATATTTACACATTATTTATGGTAAATATATGAACATATAATATGTACATGAATATAACAAAACTATTGCAGGTGTGGAATGAGATGCATCCCTACCATTCAGCAATCCATCAAGCTCCTCCAGTTTTCATAAGTCAACACTGTAAAGAACATGATGTGTTAACTTTAAAAAATTCAAATATTTAGTTCATGGAATCTTGTTTACTTTTTACTTTTCATTTTGGCATACGTCTATTTTGTCTAGAAGGATCTAACGTACACGAACATGTTTCATTTTAGTACAAACTATTATTATAAAGTGTTCTTTTCATGAATGGCTGGGAAAATATGTGACGCTATAACTCGAGACGTGGAAAGTTTCGCACCCTAAGTTAGACTTTCAGATTGTCTATTGAGAGTTAGGATATGATTTACATCTATTTATAGAAAAGAACACTGTAGAATCCACATAGAATTTATAGATATGTTTTGGTCAAAAATGGGTAACTTATCCCTGTGCACATTCATCTGCCTCATTTTGTTTTGCTAGGATTAAGGAATCAGAGGCTGTCCCCAGGAGGGTGAATGGATGATCTAGGAGGAAGAGGCAGGCAGAGTTCTAGTACCACAGGCCCAGAAGATAGAGTGGTATTAAGATCAATTAGTAAGGGAAGTTACTGGGTTATGGGACTTTCTTGTTACATGAAGGAACGTGTCAGGTAAGCAAGGACCCTGGATTAATACCCTTTGTTAAATAAAACTCTTATAGACAAGATAGAAAGCAGCAGTTGGTTTAAACTCTAGCAGTTAAAATTGTACCCTGATTAATCCTATCGGCTTATATAACAAAAATTAAAATAAAGTACTCTAGACACCAAATATCTTCCTAGATAGAATTGGATAGATAAGCACTTGGTTATTACTCAATTGGTGGTTTAATGTGTCTAAGAGTTACACACCAATTGATGAAAAGAAGTATTCTACTCATTTAATAACAAAAACAACCTTGATGTGACTGTATAATTATCTGATCTGGGGGGTTCTGAGAGTCAAAGAAATTAATCAATTGTTACCCAACTTATAAATGTGCCTGAATAGAATGTCACTCAGTCATAAATGTTCATCAAATTCTGGTGATACAACAGGTAAAAGCAAATGAAATTAACTTATAAAACATGTAAAAGAAAAAAGTATCTAAATTTGCTGCCTCTGAACTTGTTTGTAGATTTCATATAAAATTCTTTCATAGCCCTGAGTAATTTGCAAATTAATACAGAGTCCAGACACTGGGCGAGTGTAAACTCAGCTTTAAAGTTAATGAAAACACCTTTAGTAGACTTAATTTTAATTAAGCCCTTAATAAATCATATATTGCTAAGACAATTGATGGTTTTTAACTGTGCCTAATAAGGGGCCTATTAAGATTTTCATACTATTTCATTATGGAACATTTGCTTAGACCATTTAGTACTTGTCTATCAACCATGTGATACAGTAGGAATAACAGATATTTACAGACTCTAAGAAGCATTTTACCTGTGAACAGATAGAATTGGCTTAATTACCCTTAGTTATTGAGAGTAATTGTGTCATCATACATGTGGGCAGGGATAAATAGACAATATAAGGAACAAAAAGGTAGTTTGGTTTTTTCCTTATGATGTTAAATTTCAAGTGGTTAACTCATTTTCCTCATGTATTTCCAAAAAGTTTTATAGAGAAACTTGCTAAACAGGAGGTATACACACACATAATACACACACAATGATTAAAATGTGGATTTGTAAAAAATGATAATAATGCATTTAAGAAGAGAAAAACAAATATATTCAATATAAAACTCAACATAATTGCTCTGAAAGCATATGTTCTGATAACAGGCCACCAAGGCAAAAAAGATGACATTTTAAGTTATGTAATTTTCATTATCAGAGTAGGGAAAACAACTGTTGAGAAAGACAACTGTTTTCATAATTACCAAACTCAGAAAAAATGTGCAATAGTAGTTCTACAATAAATCTAGAATAAAAATTTAAAAGCCTGTTTCCAACATTCATCTTGATAAACTCTAGGACTAAAATTAAAATATGTCTGTGACCAACACTCTGCAAAGTGTTAATATAATGAAGTTCAAGGTATTAATTTGGTATAGTAGGATTTACAGCGGGCCTTCAATGACTGACTTGATTCAAGAGTAAACTTAGAATTCTTAAATGAATGCATACAAAGCATATATTTTAAATTATCTTCCATTTTGGATTGCAGATATCTTATACTACTTTATAACAACAATGCACTAATTTGGGGATGCCAGGGGAGCAGGTGGTATTATTACCTTGTGTTAGCAAAAATCAGTACATGTACCTGCCTCTTAAGCACATATGTTCCAATATTTGCACTCATGACTATTGAGATTTATGATTGTTATGGGTTGAATTGTGTCCTCCTTCATATGCTGAATTCCTAACCCCCAATACCTCAGAATGTGATCTTACTTGGAGATAGGGTCTTTAACAAGTTAAAAATGAGGTAAGTAGAGTAGGCTCTAATACAATATGATTGGTATCCTTATAAAAAGGAGAAATTTGGAGATAGACTTATATATAGGGAAAATACCACGTAAACATGAAGATGGTCATCTACAAGAAGAAAGGCCTTGGACAGATCCTTCCCTAACAGCCCTCAGAAGCAACAGACCCTGCTGATACTTTAATTCTGGACCAATAGCCTCAAGCTATGAGATAACAAACTTCTGTTGTTTAAGCCACACTGTTTATGGTATTTTGCTGTGGCAGCCCTAGGAAACTAACACCTTAGTGATGAGATACCTTCTAGATTTAGGACTTTTTGACTACGCACCAGAATAAATCCACAAAATAAAATAAGCAGAAGAAAAAATGTAATTCTCTTTCTCTCGATTATTCCTCATGTTTTGTTGCCATTTTCCACTGAATATAACTGTGTAGTTGTAAACAAATACTTCTAAGCTGTTAACCAGATATAAATTCCTACAGTTAAGAGAATTATCAAATATATTTTAGAAAAGGTATGAGAAAATTTTGTTGCCATAACTTAGTATTTACTGAATGAAAATAGTCTGACTTTTATTGCAAAGTTTTATAATGACTGTATATAATAATATTTTTCAAGTTTTTTTTTATCCTTTTAGATCTCCACTTTTTTTCTTATTAAAAAAATCCTTTACCAAAACATCTTAATCTGTGGAGTATTTATACCATCATGGATGTTGAAATGTGACCACAATGTTTACTCTAATTTATTCAAAATTTTCCTAACACCAAAGGAGAATAAAATGTTTTAATGAAATTATAGTAGATCTTTTAATTCAGTGACTCTACTGAACTTTCTGATAATAAAAGTACTCGAAATTTGAATTTGAAACTTTTGAATAGATGCCAAACAACATTCCTAGATGGAACAAAAAATACAATAACAAACTTAAGGTTTATTTTTAAATATATCTATTAGAAGAGTTATGAAAAGTTGAAGGACAATATTCTTATTAAACTTATTGTTTTTTTACATATGTATAATCTCAAATTCTGAACCAAGATAAAGCAATTTAAACAATTTTTTCTCTCTTTTTTGGCTCAGTAAATCTGTTTCTGTTTGAGAGCTTATGCCTCAGCAATGAGAATAGGCCTATAAACTGAATTCATATCATGAGGAAAATGGTGTCTTTTTATTCAGCTTTTGTATCCAGTTATAACAACTCCTCATGAACTTATTCTATAAACGTTTCTTTACATGAAAGAGGAAAAATTGTGTTTTGTTTGCCAGCCCCCACTCCCACTCCAGATGCCTGCTCTCTGGCCTTGATAATATTGGTAATCTCATCCCAATTGTTAAATTCACATCTTCACCTAATATGAAAGTATTTATGAATTTTACTTTTCCAATCCATATTTAAATTCTTTTTGTATTTAGAATTCAATTTGCCAAAAGGGGCCAACATAGAAAAATGAGTACGTAATCTCCTTTGACTTAATCCTCCCACGCCACTTGCGGGTTTTTAGAGTGCACATCAACTCTTCCATTTGTCATTTAAGTGAAAACTGAGTGATTTTACCAAATGACGTTTTTAGGTTTACGTGGTTTGATGATACAGCTTTAAGTGGTAATAGTAACTAAACCAAACTTGCAAAAGCCAGCATACTTTTTTAAACTGTCTGGATTTCCCCCCCTAATTTCTATACATTTTATGGTTTATCATCTACTGGGAGACTTGTTTTCTTAGGCTGCAATAACCCTGCTTACTAGGTAGCAGAAGGAATTCTTTAAATGGAGAAAAATTATTGGATGAGTGAGATAGTTGGTTATCATGACAACTCACTGACCACTAAAGGAAAGTCAGCAACCTAGGACGAGACCTGATTGAGACCAAAAATTAAATAATCTCAGCTAGTTTACAAATACAATTCCTCACCAAGAGCCATTCCTAATGCAATATTCCTTAAATTGATAATCTTTGATTACTTTTTACAGGAAAATCATATAGCATTTGTCCTTTTGTGTCTGTTTTCCACAGACACTGTTTTCTGCAGCAGTTACACCTACTGGACTCTAAAATTTCACTCATTTAAAATAAAATATCAAGCATAGCTTTACATTTATCATAATATCACTCAAAGAAATATTATTGCCTAAGACTTCATAAACAACTCAATTTGAAAATTATACACAAATTCCTTATTCAGACTCTGTTAAGGCAGAGATTTAGCTGTGGCAGAGTTGGCTAGCTGCTTATCAAACAAGCGCTTCTCCTTTCTTAGTGTAGAATCGTCTCTGGGAAGCAGCTGCCCATCCAGGGACCAGATTTCCCAGTGGTTTACCTCTTCCTTTTGAAATCTTAACAAAGATAATGCCTACTACTGAATACTTTTGCCTTTCTTATTTGTCTAGCAGACACTGGAGTGCCTTGTACTTGTATTCAGGCCCTCTGAAGTCAACTGGTCCACAAGTAATCACGTGAATTCTTCCCCTTTCTTGGATATTATCAGCAGTTCTTCATAAGAGAGGTGGCCAGGTACTAATCTCTCTTCTTATCATGGTCAAGTATTCCTTTAAATTCCTTATGAAATTGACAAACTGTAAATCAAAAATAGATTAAAATGTCTGGTTTTTCATAAAATAGAAAAATTTTAAATCACATTTTGATAAGTGGGGAATGGTTATGTAGCCAATTTTCCAGGTATGCAGGCCATTTCACATATTAGCAAGACAAGCTTCACACAAAGATACAATTTAAAATCAATAAATATGATTGCTAATTTTAGAAATGAAAATTGAGATTGATCTATCTTGATTAATTATGGACAAGTGTTGATTTTCATAGGCTTGGAGAATAATAACTTAGGCTGAAGATGGGAAAAGTGGTTGTTTACCACATAGCATGCTTATCTTTTGTCCCCACTACTTCTTGTTGTCTTACACTCAGCCGCATCACACAGGTGCAGTTATTTATGTGGCCTTTGTGTTTCTAACCTCTGGAGTACACAAATTTCAAACTTCTCAGAAAATATCTTTTTTTATTAAATGTAAAATGAATTTCTGACAATGTAACTATAACCCACTTCATATTTACTTCAAATGTGTAGCATTTGTAACAATTTTTAAAAGCCAGTAGTGTAGTTGCTTTTTTGCATGAAGCAAAATGCAGTATGCCTCCAGCCACTTCATGTAATGCGCTGTGGAAAGAATACCTGAAAGAAAACTTAGGAATAACTGGAGGCAGGGATAATAACACTAGGTTTCCTTGAAATAGAAGATGGTCCAAAAAGTTCATCTCAATGGGAGAAAAATGAGGAAACAGCAAGTTTATCAGTTCCAAGTTCTTAAGAATTCTGCTGTGTTTCCTCTTCTGTACAAATAGTGAATCTAGGTGAATTGAAGAGAACTGATTTAAATATCAGTGTTCCTAAAAGTAAGAAAAGACCATAGTTGTGGTTTGTAAAAGCTAATGGAAACAAAATGATAAATAAATCCTTTTGTTTATGTTCACTATGCACAAGAGCTTTTTTGATAAGATGGGGCCATACTATTTTATTTTAGAGGTTAGGAGACTTTAACTTAGACAGGTTATGATTTGTGCAAGTTCTCTGAAATGAGACTGGGGTTGATGCTCTCCTTTGTTACTTGTGGTCCCTGCTTCATATAAAAAATGATATTGCTCAAATCAGGCCAGTCTGTTAAGTAGCATGAAGAGAAGGTGCTCTTTGTAGACTATGTAAACCTCTGAGAGTAATGGTCATTTGGATTCAAATTGGCTTATTTTGTTTATTTTGGAGTTGCAAAATCTGTTAAATGATATTCAGAACTTTTATATTACTAAAAGTAAAAACAAATATACATACACATACATATCATTGAAGTAGCATAGTTTAAAAATTTAAGCTGAACACTTGTTATAACATTATAATCAGGGGAGATATTCAAAATACTCAAGCACGTTTTATGGCACAGACCCTAGCCAATCAAAATAGGCCACTGGCCAATCAGAATGGGAGTTAGTCATAAACAGCCAGTGTGACCCAGTTGACAATCAGTTCTGACACTGAAGTATCTGTAGATGGGGATTTCTGAGGGTAAAGATGGTGTGGACTTGTTCCTGCTCTGTCCTAGTACCAACTGCAAGGCCAGACACTAAGTATGCTCTTGATGCAGACTTTTAAATAAACCCATAGGCATTGAATTTTAAAAATTTTCTGAAATCATGGTATAACTTGCCACATAGTGGACACTCTTTATCTATGATGAATAAGAGAAAACTGGATAATAGCTACTGAAAGAAAATCTGTGAAAAATAATTGACAAACTGTGCTTCTATCCAGGCTCTTATTTTCAAAGTTAATAGTTTAAAGTTTTCATAAAATATTGCATTTCTCAAAACATTACATATTAAAAATCACATACTGATATTCAGACTCTGTTGTGAAATTGTGAATAAATTGGATCACTCTCTTGGGCATTTTAATTAACATGAGTCTGTAACTGGGAGACTGATCCCTTCTCTGCTTAGAAAATTACCAGCCAGCATCACTGTTCCCATTGAACACCTGCACACCCTTCAGATCCCTTAGCCACCATCTGACTTCTGCTCTCTGCTTAGGAATGATTCCATATGAGGCATGTATTTTACACTTAACAGGATATAATTATTTTATAAGCCTTTTTCATAATTTCAAAAGAAGCAATTTTTTCATAACATTTCTAATCTGAATTCTGTTTTAAAGTGTCTTGAAATGCAATGACAATTCTGATTCTTTCTATGTGACACAACTTCCACCATTAAAAATATGTGCCGAGAACAGCACGATAGCAATGTTATTCTTTTAATCAGTATGGCAACCCCTCAAATTGGAAACTACAGTTGTATATTGATGCAGACTTTAAAAGAAATTAACAGCCATGTAAATAGTTGAGATAATCCCACAAAGTTTGTTAATGAATATTTTCTCTGAAAAATGTGGAAGACATACGTAAATAAAGTTTTAAAATTTTCTGGAAAAACTTAGGGGAAGCTATTTACATAATTTCCAGTAATATAACAAATTCCTAAGGAAAGCATGCTTACTGTTAACATATTTTATTCAACTGTTGCACATTCAGAGACACAATTTTATAATCTGTGGGGAGGCGCTGTTAAGATTACATATTCTCCAGATGTAAATGATTTTCTGACCTATTTTTAGTGTTTTTTAAAAATAGATTGCAATGGAGAGGGATAACTCCTCTTTGAAGAGACATTTGTTAACTACAATGTGATTTCTTGATTTACAGAGCTAGTTCTTCCGCCTGGCAATGACATGTCTCCCTTTTAAAGCCTTGCTCTTATTTTTGGGTGAAATTGAATGAAAATTAAACATTTGTGTCTTTGTTTAACTCCAGCTTTTAACTTTCCCAGACTTTTCCTTGGGCATTAAATATAATTTTTAATATACACACAGATATGCAATCACTGGATATTTAGTTAGATGATTTTTGTCTCTTATGAACTGAATTGTGTCCTCCACAAGTATGAACTTGAGGCCCTGACCCCTGGTGTGACTATATTTGGAGATAAGACCTTTAAAAAGGGAATTAAGGTTAAATGAGGTCATAAAGGTGGGGCCCTAATTCAACAGAACTGGTGTCCTTAAAAGAAGAGTAAGAGACACCAGAAGGCTCTTTTCTCTGTGGTGTGTGCAAGCAAGGAAGAAAGGTATTACAAGAAGACAACTTTGCTGGCATCTTGATCTTGGACTTCTAGCCTCCAGAGCTGTGAGAAGAAATTTTTGTTGTTTAATCCACCTAGACTGTGGTATTTTTTTTTTTTTATGGCAGCCCAAGCACACTAATACATTGTCTAAAGATGCTCTAGTGTTCATGGCATACTGGCTTTTGTTCCTTGGCTTTTCCTATTGTGGTTGCAAAAAGGTCACCCCAGCTCATGCATCACCTCCTCACAGCCTCCTTCAGAGGCAGGATGGGGAGTTTCTTCTTCTAGTCTTCTTTTTCTCAGAGAGAAAAACTCTTCTCGGAAGTCCCCAAGGATACTTCCTCTCAAGTGCTAATGGTCAGGATTGGGTCACACGTCCATGACCATACTGCAAAGGAACATAGGAAAGTTAGTTATTGGCATTTCCAGCCTTAGAGGCTTAGAGAGTGGAGGTGAGCTCTGCAGAGGTGAGCTCTGCTAATAAGTAAGAAGGTCTAGGGAATGACAGGTAGGTAGACAACCAATATTGTCTGTCTGTATATGTGTATAAAGACATTTTTCCAAGAAATATGTTATACAATAAATATTTGCTTTCTAACCTAACATTATATTATGAATATCTTGCCTGTCAACAAATATAACCTGCATATTTAAAAAATATATGTATTTTTTAATATATACACCTATATCCCCCCACCCTCACCATGCCATACAACTAGTAAGAATGTCCGGAATGAAATCAAAGCCCATGCTTTTAAAGACAACATAATGCTATTTTGAAAGTAATCTTCCTTTTTGGACAGTTGGGTTGCTTATAAATGTTTGCTATTATAATACATGCTGCAAAAAGTATCCTCATAACATAATATAATACATACACATCCAATTATTTCCTTAGGTTAAACTCAAAGAGTTAAATTTATAGATTGACAGGTATATGTATTTCAAGGCTTTAATATATATTTTATATTGCATTGTAGAAATATTATCTCTACTTACTCTTCCACTGTCAGTTTTTTAAAGTGCCTGTTTCTCTATACTCTCCTTAAAACTATGCCTGATTACTAATTTTATTCTTTGAAATTTTGCTAGGTAATTATCAATGTACCTTATTTTTAAAACTTTCCTTTAAGTTTCCCCTTAATGGTGATATTAATAGATTTATATATTAGCCATTTGTACTTTTTCTTTCGTAAATTATATGTTTATGTGTTTACTCCATTTTTCCATTGGGAAGTTCTGTGTTTCTTGTTCATTAGTAGGACAGACTTTATATACGAAATTGTGTCAATGGAGGTTCTCTTTCCCTTAGTAAAGTGGGGAACACACTCCAGGTGGTCAGGTGAGGCTGATTCAGGTTACTGCCTCCCCTCCTCAGACTATAATATATTAACATAATTTACTTAATTGACTTTCCCTACTAGACAAAAATCTCTCAAGAGCAATCTCTATGTTTCTTAAGTACCTGGTATTTATCGAGTACTTAATACATTTTAAGGAAGTAAGGAATAATTTATTTACTTTCTTCCAAAAATCAATACAGTGTCATATTTACTTACATGACATTATAGATAAAACAAGATTTTGTTGACCAAGTCTGGAATTATCCTAATGAAAACAAGTTATGATTTTCACATATAAATAGCCATTTGGTTATTAAAAAATCCATTTAATATATGAGGATTGTCCCAAGGCATATACTTAAATAATGTTTGATTTTGTTATGTTTTCAAATCTACTAATAAGAAATGATACAATTCCTGACAGGTGTGTCAGGAGACTCCTACACATTTTTCTAGTTAGAAAAACACTTAACTCAGAAAAAAGTGTTCTTGACTTTATTGCCTAGCACAGCAGAGAAACACTACATTGAAAACTCAGTAGTGGCCATCGTTTATACATGTGCTATGATCCTCTTTGGAGAGTTTGGGGACTACTTGTTCACATGTGGTTTGAAGGACACTGATGTATAATAGATCCAGACCACAGGTATTTGGTCATCACTAAAAAACAGATTTACCAATAGGAATCTCCACATTTCTTTTTTTCAGAGCAGCTGTTTGTTTCTATATGCTCAATAACATTCAGTTTTGCTTACTAATTTGTCCTTTCGGATAGGTCACTGTGCTAGCCACTGTGAAGAATTGTAAAGAAAATCAGACTTTCAGACTTCATATTGAAGACACACACATTTATCTGAAAACCTTTTACAAATCTTAACTGAATGAATGTAGAAGAACAGAAAAGCTATGTAGTTGTAGTTGCAATAGGAGGAAGTGGCAAAGGAAAAGGTATAAGAAAGTTTTGAGGACTAGGAATCTAAGGCAGGAACTGTGAAGCAGAGGACTGTTAATTTTATTCTTCCAATAAACTTTTAGGACTATTTGAGATTTCTTTTAAAAAAAGGTGTATTATTGGAATTAAAATTGTAAATGAGAAAACAGTTATTTAATGAAAAAGAAGGCACTAATGCAGGAAAGCAGGAACAAAAAGACATGACATATAGAAAACAAATAGCAAAATGACAGACAAAACTATTTCCTTATCAGTAAATGAATTAAAGTAAATTTATTAAACTCTCTAATTATAAGGTAGAGATTAGCAGAATTGATAAAGAAATATACATGATCCAACAATTTGGTTTGTACAAAAGCTATTAATAACATTTTAGATCCACAGACACAAACAGGTTGAAAGAAAAAGGAGGGGAAACAATATTCCTTGAAATTGATAACCAAAAAAGAACTCCATTGTATATCTTAATATCAGACAGAATCAACTTATTGATTATACCTAATCTTCCTTCTTAAGAAACTTCAAAAAACACACTGAACCCAAAACAAGAAGAAAGAAAGAATAAAGATGAGAGTGGAAATAAATGAAATAGAAAAGGGAAAAATAAAGAAAATTAAAGAAACCAGACATTGGTTGTTTGAAAAGATCAACAAATTTGACAAATCATTAGCTACACTGACCAAGAAAAAAAGGAAGTATTTATTTAAATTCAATTTGTTAAAATCTGGAATGAAAGAGGGAAGATTACTACTGACCTTACAGAAATCAAAAGATTATAACAGAATATTATGGATAGTTGTATACCAAGAAATCAGATGACCTACATAAAATGGACAAAGTCCTAGAAAGCTATTAGCTACTAAAACTGAGTCAAAGAGAAATAGAGCATCTGATTAGACTTACAACATGTAAAGACATTGATTTAGTAATAAAAAAAGCTTATCACAGAAAAAAATCCCAGGGCCAGATAGGTTCACTGATGAATTCTACCAAATATTTAAATAATTAACACCATCCTTCATAAACTCTTCCAAAAATGGGAGAGAAGAGAATGTTTCTTAACTAATTTTGAGGCCAGTCTTACCCTGATAGCAAAACCAGACCAGAGTATCACAAGCAAAGAAAACTATAAACCAATATCCCTTATGGATATGGACCCACAATTCTCAACAAAATACTGCCAAACCAAAATCAGTAGCACATAAAAAGGACTAAAAACCATGACTAATTGGGATTTATCTGAGGGACACAAGTCTGGTTCAACATATAAAAATCAATCAATGAACTACACCATATTATTAGATTAAAGTTTAAGAAAACCCACATGATCATCTCAATAGATGCAGAAAAAGCATCTTACAAAAACCAACACCATTTCATGACAAAAACACTCAACAAATAAGGAATGGAAAGGAACTTCACCAACTTGAATGACATCTCTGAAAAACCCACAGCTAACATTATACTTAAAGGTGAAACACTGAAAGCATTCCTCCTAAAATCAGAAACAAGACAGGCATATCATCAATTGCCACTACTATTTCATGAATCTAGCCAAGGCAATTAAGTAGGAAAAAAATAAAATGCATACAGAAGAAGTAACACTATTTATTTTTGCAGATTTTATATATATACATACCTTAAGAGTTCATAAAAAATCCTATTACAATTATAGGAAGATTGCAGGATACAAGATTAATATACAAACTTGTTTGCATTTTTATACACAAGCAATGAATAATCCTAAAATGAAATTGAGAAAACAATTTAATTTACAATAACATCAAAAATATTTAGCAATAAATTTGACAAAAATAGTACAAGACTTATGCACTGAAAACTGCAAAACATTGTTGAAAGAAATAAAAGAAAACCTAAATAATTGGGAAGATGTCCCATGTTCATGGATTGGAATCTTTAATATGGTTAAGATGGTAATACTCCCCAAATTTATCTACACATGATGACAATTCCTCTTAATAGAACAAGTGCTTTAATTTTTTTTTTCAGAAATGGACAAACTAATCCAAAAATTCACATGGAATTGTAAGAAGATAGCAGAATTTCTAATTTTTATCTAAAAGATTTAAAAAAAATCTTAAAAAGAAGAACAAAGTTGGAGAATTCACACTTCTTGATTTCAAAAGTTATCACGAAGCTACAGAAATCAAGACTGTATTTTACTCAGATAAAGGATATGCATATAGATTAATAGAGTAGAACTGATAGTCCAAATATCAACCGCACTTATGATCAATTGATTTTTGACAGTGATGCCAAGACAACTCAAGATAGAAGAGTATACTTTCCAACAGGTTGTGCTGAAACAACTGGAAGCATATCTGCCAAAGAATGAATTTGTACCTCTATTTTGTATCATATACCATACTTAACACAAAAATGGATCAAAGACCTAAATGTTACAGCTGAAACTATAAAACTCATAGAAGAAATCATAGATATAAATTTTCATGACCTTGTATTAGGCAGTGGTTTCTTAGATATGAAACCAAAAGCACAAGCAACCAAATAAAAATTAGATAAATTACACTTAATCAAAATAAAAAAATATTGTGTCTCACAGGAAACCATTAAAGAAAGTGAAAAAACAATCTACAGAGTGGGGAAAATATATTCAAATTATATATCTGATAAGGGTTTAGTATGCAGAATATGTAAAGATCACTTACAACTCAAAAATAAAAATACAAATAACCCAATTAAAAATAGACCAAGGTTATGAATAGACATTTCTCTAAAGAAGTACAAATATCTGATAAACCCATGAAAAGATCAGCATCATCAACCATCAGGTAACTGCAAACTGAAACCACAATGAGATACTACTCATTAGGATCTTCATATACCCTCGGATTGCTAATAAAAAAGGTGGATAATAAAAAAGTGCTGGCAAGGATGAGCCATTGAATGGCAAGTGGAGCTATTGAATCCTCACACCTTATCAGGGGAAATGTAAAATGTACAACTGCTGTGAAAACGTTTGTCAGTTCCTCAAAAAGTTAAATATAGAACTACCATATTACCCAGTAATTACACTCCTAGATAAATATGTAAGAGAAATGAAAACATATCTTCACACAAAAACTTATACAGGAATTGTTGATAGCAACAGTAGAAACAACCCAAATGTCTATCAACTGATGAGTGGATAAATAGTAGTGTTATATCCATACAATGGAATATTATTCCACCATAAAAAGGAATGAAGTTCTGATATATGTTACAATGTAAATGGGACTTGGAAACATGCTTGTGAAAGAAGCGTGGCACAAAAGGCCACATATTATACGATTCCATTTAGATGAAATATCTAAAATAGAAAATACCAGATGCAGAAAGTAGATTATTGATTGGCAGAGAATGAGGGATCAGAGGGTAATAGAAGTGACTGCTAACAGGTCCATGGTTTCTTTTTGGAATGTTATAAATATGCTTGAATTAGATAGTGGTGATGGTTTTACAACCTTGTTAATATACTAAAAACTACTTAGTTGTACATCTTAAGATGGTAGGTTTCATGGTATGTGAATGATATTTCAATAAAAATATTTATAGAATGAAAGAGGACTTTAGTCACAAACAAATGCCTTTGTCACATTAATTCAAGCAAGTAAATAAATGGAGTTTAAAGGGTTCACATGACAATTTATACTTAGTTTGAAATCATATGTATTTATAAGTTTATTTTGACAGAGAGTTCAAGACATATCACATTTCTTTATTTTTACCTTTGTTCTCTTTGAAAACAAAGAAAGTTCTGAGTGTCTTATGCTACATGCAACATTCAGGGAAAAGCCTTCAGATGCTCATCTGTGTTGGCTACCACTGCTGATGTAATCTTTCTCAAGCCTGTAGGTGGATAGCGTGGGTGCATTTATCCTGACCTTGGAAGGAGCATATTTTCCCTATGACTTCCTAGGCTTTTGTATGGCTTCTCAGAGCTCTTAATTTTGAGGGCTTTGAGTACCCCTTAACTTCCCCAACAGAAGTTCTGTCATGTTTTGTGATATTTCTGCAATATAAATCCTCTGAAATACAAGATACGGCTAATTTTTTGGGATAAAAAAGAAAGTGCCTACAGCAGAGAGAACAAAACACTTAACAAATTATCTCATCATATAAACAGAGAGAAAATAATGCCTGGAATAATTCATACCAAAATTTGTTGAGTGCTTATCTTTGGGTAGTGGGAATAGTGATTTTAAATTTCTTCTATGTGCTTTTTAAAAATCCTCATTAAAATATTCAATTTAGCCAGTGTAGTAGACTAATGACTAATTAGAGCCATACAGAGCTAATAGATCCAAGTAATTTGCAAAGTAATAGGGAATTTGATCCAGTTGATAGTGGTCAATAATAGGGTATGGCCAGAAATAATGCTAAAAACATTTACTTTATTACTTTCAAATGGGAACTGGCAAAGGAGAATAGCTTCTCATTTCTATATATTCTATTTTTGGCTCAGTAGCAAAAGGTAACTCAGAACACATAAGGATGGCTTCTTTACAGCTATGATTTCCTTTTGATATTCATCAATAAATATTTAGTTCAGTGTGGATAAGACCATGAGATATGGAGCCAAACTGCTTGGGTTTCGATCTCAGATCTGGTATTTACTAGCTGTATTATCATGGGCTATTTATTTAACCTCTCTAGGCCTCAGTTTCATTAAAATACAGTCATGCATAATTTAACAATGAGAATGCATCATCAGGTGATTTCATTGTGTGAACACCATAGAGTATACTTAAACAAACCCAGATTTAGCCTACTATACACCCAGGCTATTATGTGGTGTAGCCTATCACTCCCAGGCTACGAACCTGTACAGCATGTTATGGTACTGGATACTGTAGGCAATTGTAAGACAGTGGTAAGTATTTGTGTATCTAAATATCTCTAAATGTAGAGAAGGTACAGTAAAAATATGGTATAAAAGATTAAAAAAAGGGTATGTCTATATAGGGCCCTTATCATGAATGGAGCTTGCAGCTCTGGAAGTTGCTGTGAGTCAGTGAGTGAGTGGTGAGTACTGTACACTACTGTAGACTTTATAAACACTGTACAGTTAGGCTGTACTAAATTTATAAAAAAATTTGTTTCTTCAATAATAAATTAACCTTAATTACTGTATTTTTTTACTTTATGCACTTTTTAATTTTTTAACTTTTTGACTCACAATAACACAAGTTAAAACACAAACACATTATACAGCTATACAAAAATAGTTTCATTCTTTATACCCTTATTCTAAAAACTTTTTTATTTATTTATTTTTTTTACTTTTTAAACTTTTAAATTAAAAACCAAGACACATAACTCTAGGCCTACACATTACTCTAGGTTAGGATCATCAATGTCACTCTCTTCCGCCCCCACATCTTGTCCTACTGGAAGGTCTTCGGAAGCAATAACACACATGGAGTTGTCATCTCCTGTGATACCAATGTCTTCTGGAATACCTCCTGAAAGTCCTGCCTGCAGCTGTTTTACAGTAAACTTTTTTTTATAAGTAGAAGGAATACACTCTAAAATAATAATAAAAAAGCATAATATCGTAACTACATAAACCGTAACATATCATTTATTATCATTATTTAGTATTTGTACTGTACATAATTAGATGTGCTATATTTTTATAAGACTGTCAGCACAGTAGGTTTGTTTACACCAGTATTACCACAAACACGTGAGTAATGTGTTGCATTACAATGTTATGATGGCTATTATGTCATTGGGTGATAGGAATTTTTAAGTCCCATTATGATCTTACAGGACCACTGTCATATAGTCAGTCCATTATTGACCAAAACAGTGTTATACAGTGTATTTCTATCAAAGTTTAAGTTGATTTTAGAAAACACTTCTAACAGTGGGGCTCTTAATGTAAATGTAAGATATTTCTAATCTGAGAAGTAAGTGGTTCTTGTCTTTGAAGAAGAGAGCTGCTTTTGTAAACTCTAATCAGAATTGAAGCTTTTAAGTTCTAATAATCAAGTTTAGATCTAATGATTCTAATTGTCAAAATAGAGAAGACGACCCCAGTGTAGACTTGGAACAAAGTAGTAGCAACTGTGTAAGTGGTCATGGATGTGCCTTCTATATGTGGTTAGTATTTTTATTAAGTCCATATTCTGAAAATTTACTATTTTACTCAACTTAATGCCTGTTGGCTTGAGGCTGTAAAGTATGGAGTTTTTTTCTATTCTGACCATATGATGCCATTTGGTTGGGATGCACGTATTGCTGTTTACTCCTGGAATTGTTAGACCATGGGAAAGTTTGCCAAATTCCATCCATGCATGTGTAGCTTGGAGTCAAATCTGTTTTTCCTTAACGTTCTATTTTCTTAGAAAGACAGCCCTGGCCTCCAGAAATCCCCAGGCAATTCCCTTTGTGAAAAATAGAATTTAAAATAATTAGTGTGTTCTGCAGTTCACCTGGGGTTCATTTCTATTGTTGGGTTTTTTTGAGTTATTCACATTGCAGGAGAAACGTGTATATTCTATCAAGTGAGCACAGAATGAGTTTAATAGATTGATGAATGGTGACTTTATGAAATTGATATAAAGTTTCAAGGATATGAAAATTAATGCTAATTTAATTTCATTTTTAAATTGATGAGTTTATACATACAATTTAGAAAATTTAAGTGGAAAATGGAGACAGCATCTCTGTATACCTAAGCCTAAATGAAAACATTATGGATATAAGGAGGAATTGTTATTCTCTAATTAATGCCAAAGGTGGCATCACTTTGAAAATTGATGTCAATTCCACTGAAACTTAATACACCAGATATTGCAGAATGTTTTCCCACTTTATTAGGAATAAAATGGATTGTTATTTTCTTCAATGGACAGGATGATGACTCCCAGGGGACATTTTCATTAAATACCATGACAGGCTAAATTTTGACTGGAACAAAATATTAGCAATAATTTTAGTGGTCATGGATATGCCTGATATATGTGGTTAAGTACACTGATTAAGTCTATAATCTGAAAATTTATTACTTTATTTGATACAATATTTTATGTAAAAACCCAAACATTCTCAATGTGCAAAATTTTCTCTTCCTCTACAATAAATTAGGACTTTAAACTCATACCTAAGCACTCAACATCATTATAACCAATATTCCACTCAGTTTATATTTCTTTTGATACCAACATCATTTTAATCATCCTAGGTGGTGTTATTCCAGTCCATAAACTTTGTGAATGACTCCCCATTGTTTTAAGGTAAAATGCTTTATCCTTAACTTGAAATTCCAATTCCTTTACAACCTGGCTCAAGCTATCTGTCCAGCTTGATCTCTTTCTGTTTTCCTTTGTGAACCCTCACCTTATCCCAGTCAAGCTGACCTACTTGACCACTCCCAAATTTCTGTATGCTTTCTTTCCTCTAAGCTAGCAAAGTGCTTTGACTCCATATACAGAATTGCAGCGAGCATCTGTGTTTGTATGGGAAAGTTTTTTTGTTTAAAATGCAGATCATGCTTCAGATCAATTGATCCAAATATCAGGCTGCAAGTCTCCCAAATACTTTGATAGGCATTTGAAAGCATTGAAATGATTCTGGTTCACATTAAGCATTTATTGTCACTATTTCAGCCGCTATAGTATCATTTTTTAGCATGTCTACATACAGGAATTCTTACATGTAACTTTTAGAACTCTGCTTAAGTCTCACCTCCTTCAAAAGGCTTTTTCTGACTCCCTAAGAAAGATATTTATTTTCTTGATTTTCATGTTGCTTTTTGTTAACCTCATACAAGATATGCATGCTGTGTCTCTGGTCCTGTGATATCACTGGAAAATCCTGTAGAGCAAAGAATTTGAGTTTGTTTTCCTTGACCTATATATAAAATATTTTACACCAGGGTCTCATGAACAGACACACACAAGCACACACACACACATCTAAACTGAAAAAAATTTCGCAAAACAATATTAATCCTATTTCATTAAATGCACTGTGGTTATTCCTATTCTGTTCTATTCTATTTTGTTCTATGTCATTAAAAAATGCCTCTAGAGACCCACTTGAAAATATCATGGCTCACTGATCACTATAAACAGTTTGAAAAATACAGACTTAAAGGGCTAGTTTGCACCCAGCAAAACATGTTGTAATGTTTTCCTAAGTGTTTAATTCCTAGAGAAATCATTAGATTTGGTAATAGAAAACAGATTATTTCAAAATGATTAGGTTGTGAATTGTCTGAAATTGAATATTCAAATGAAATGAGTTTAACTTATTACATGATAATTTTGCTTGGAGATGGTTTCTGCCAGAAATACTTGCCTGGGCTAAGAATTTAAAAGGCTTAAAGTAGTTTGAATTAGTTAATTAAAAGATCATATGCCTACTTTGTCAAAGATCATATGACAGTATGAGGATGGTTTTGTATCTGGGTTCTCAGTCCTGTTCCATTGGTCTATGTCTCTGTTCATGTGCCAGTACCATGTTGTTTTGGTTACTATAGCCTTGTAGTATAGTTTGAAGTCTGGTAGATTGATGCCTCCCAATTTGTTCTTTTTGCTTAAGATTGCTTTTTGGCTAGACGGAGTCTTCTCTGGTTCCACACAAAGCATAGACTTATTTTTTCAAAATCTGCAAAAAATGATGTTGGTATTTTGATAGGGACTGCATTGATTCTGTAAACCACTTTAGGTAGTATAGACATTTGAACAATGTTGATTCTACCAATCCAAAAGCATGGTAGGGTTTTCCATCTGTTTATATCCTCTGCAATTACTTTTCTCAGTGTTTTATAGTTCTTCCTTTATAGGTCTCTCACCTCCTTAGTTAATATGTTCCTAAATTTTCTTTGGTGCTATTGTGATAGGTATTGCATCTTTGATTTGTTTCTCGGCTTAACTGTTATTGACGTATATGAAGGCTACTGATTTGTGTGCATTAATTTTCTATCCTGAGACTTTGTTGAATTCATTTATCACACTAGGGAAAAGAATCCCTATTCAATAAATGGTGCTGGGAAAATTGGATAGCCACATGTAGAAGACTGAAACTAGATCCACACTTCTCACATCTCATAAAAATCAACTCACAATGGATAACAGACTTAAACCTAAGACATGAAACCATAAGAATTCTACAAGAAAACATTGGAAAAACTCTTACAGACATTGGCCTAGGCAAGGAATTTATGAATAAGACCCCCAAAGCAATCACAGCAGCAACAAAAATAAATAAATGGGACCTGATTAAATTAAAAACCTTCTGCACAACCAACAAAACTATCACTAGAGTGATAGTTTAGAGTGAACAGACAACCTACAGAATAGGAAAAAATATTTTCATGCTACACATCTGATAAAGGGCTGATAACAATAATCTATACAGAACTTAGGAAAATCAACAAGAAAAAAATCAAACAACCCCATTAAAAAGTGGTCAAAGGACATGAACAGAAACTTCTCAAAAGAAGACAGAATAATGGCCAGCAAACATATAAAAAATTGCTCAACCTCTCTAATCATCAGGGAAAAGCACCACTGGTACTCACCATCAAATTGGTACTAACTGATCAACACTAATGTGCACACATAGAAATAATATTCATCAGGGGTTGGGCAGGTGGGAGGGGGGTGGAGAGGATGGGAAAACTCACACCTAATGGGTACACGGGGTGCGCTGTCTGGGGGCTATACACAATTGTAGCTCTGACCTGTGCAGTGCATAGGCAATATATGTAACCAAAGTGTTTGTACCCCCATAATATTCCGAAAAAAAATCACATGATCATATCCAAAATACAAAAAAGTAGTTGAATTTTTCTGTAGACCCAGCTACAGCATCTGTCTCTTAGAGTTAGGCTAGCCCTTACATTTTCAGAAAATAGTCCCCTGTCCCTAATTAAACATGGACAGTCTCTTTTAGAGGCTTTGAGCATATCTATTAAGGGTGTTAAGATGCCTTCAGGACTACAACATGTAGACCTGGTCATTTTCTATCCAAGAACCTGGCACAGTGGTCTTCACATACTAAGTGCTCAAAAAATATTTATTAGTAAATAAATAACTTAAAGAAACTATGGCTCAATGCCCTCGAGTCTCCATTGACTGACTTAATAAAGCTATAATTGAACACTTCTTTAATTATACCTCAAGTCATTGAAACCCATACTAGATTTTTTTAAAACCTTATTTTGAAATAATTTTAGATATATAGAAAAGTTGTTGAGAGTTGCTGAGAGTTTTAACATAGTTTTTACTCAGTTGCCCCTAATGTAAACATCTTACATAGCCAAGGTACTTTTTCTATACTAAGAAATTAATATTGGTACACTACTATTAACTAACTCTTTCGGAAGTTTTTTCACTAATGTCCATAATCCAATTCAGTATATCACATTTCATTGAGTAGTAGTGATGTCTCCTTAGTCTCCTCCAATCTGTGACAGTTTCTAAGAATTTCTTTGTTTTTCATGACTTTGACATTTTTGAAAAGTACTAGTTAGGTACTTTGTAGAATGTCTCTCATTTTGGCTTTGTCTAACTTTTTTTCATGCTTAGACTGGGTTTGGGGGTTTTGGAAGAATATCACTAAAGAGAAGTATCCTTCTCATCATATATATATTAAGGAATACATGATATCAACATGCTATTGATAATGCTAAACTTGATCCCTTGTTTGAGGTGGTGTTTGCCAGTTTTCTCCACTGCAGAGTTACTATTTTTTCCTTTCTATATTCTTTGAAAGTGAATCACTAAGTCCATTTTACATTCAAGAGGGTGGGTATTAAGCTTCACTCCTGGAGGAAGTAGTACATACATATAATATTTGGAACTCTTTTGTAAGAAAAATGGATTCCTTTTCCCCCAATATTCTTTATTAAAATAATTTATTTATATTAGTATGAACTCATGTATATTTATTTTATACTTTGTGTTATAATATAATACTATCGTTATTTTTTTTATTGCTCAAATTGTTCCAGTTTTGGCCACTTGGAACTTGTTCAGATTGGCTCCTATGTCCATTTGGCATGACCCATCATTTTTTTTGAGTACTTCCTTATTTTCTGGCACTACAAGATACTTCAGGCTCATCTTGTATTTTCACAGCCCCAGTCCTAGAATTAGCTATATCCACATAACTATTACCTACTATGATAAAATAAATGACTTAAACAAAAATTTAAAACAATAGAATGAGAATAATAAAGCAGCAGAAATTAGTGAAGATAAAAGTAGAAACTAACTAATTAGAAAACAGAAAATCATAGAACTAATAAATAAGCCTAGAAGTCAGTTCTTTGAAAAAAATCCATTTTGTTTGCTGAAATTCTTTGTTGGAAGAAAATTCTTTTTAAAAAACTGTCAGCAAAATAAACAAACCACTAACTAACCTATCAACATAAAAGTAAAAAAACACAAACACAAAAAATTAGAAATGACAAGAGGAAAATAACCATGAAAACAGAAAATTTTAAAATGATGAGACCAATTTTCACAATCTATGTAAATAAATTTGAAGGTCTAGATGAAAGGAATAATTTCATACAAAAAATACAACTGTCAAAATTGATCTCAGTAGAGACAGAAAATCTACCAATTGTTATATAAAAATAGAGAAAGAAAATATCTCCCACACAATAAATATACAAAATATACCAGGTCCAGTTGGTTTCATAGAAGAATTCTACTAACCCATTAATTATCAGGTACTTCCAATACTATTTAATGATTGCAAATCATAGTAAAAGAAGGAAACATCCAAGTTTATTTTAAAAGAACAGAGGTAGATCATATACACTATGCTGCAACTTATGCTTTGAATTTAACAATATTTATTGGCTATCCCATGGGTTAGTGTGTACAAATTCTAAATTATTCTTCTAATGTCTAGTTTCATATTTAGTAGAGATACATAATAATTTATTTAATCATTTCCATACTGGTGTTTATTCAAGTTGTTTCCAGACTTTTCCCTTTCAAGTGGATATAGGGTTATAGCATGTGTGGAGTAAGTTCTAGTGTTCTGTAGCACTGTAGGGTGTATATGGTCAACAGTGATTTAGTGTGTATTTTCAAAAAGCTACAAGAGAGAATTTTAAATATTCACAACACAGAGAAATGATAAATGTTCAAGGTGATGGATATGCTGACTACCCTGACTTGATCATTACACATTGGATACATGTATTGAAATATCACTCTGTATCCTATAAATATGTACAATTATTACATGTTGATTAACAAAAGGAAAAAATCTTTGTACACATATCCATGGGGTACAGAGCTTTTGTTTTTGTAAAAGGTCAGTCAAGGGCATGAGAAATAGAAATGATTTCAGGAAATAAATATAGTACAAAACTGAATTCAAAAACATTTGAGGTTAGTTCCTAGAAAATAAGTTATATGTTAATACTATTCAAAAATATATAGTTTATATAGGTAAGTGAATATAATCAACATTTACCTAAATTTTTTAGTGCAAAATTCTAAGTAAGTTCAAGAATGCAATCAACGTGCTTTCTCAATGTCATTTTCTTCACTAAGGCATTCTCTTCTACAGAGAAATATTAGTGATATTTCCAAAGAACACCAGTCATGCATATCTTTCTCTTCAATTATTTTAGTCAATTAAATTCAAACCAAGAAAAGAAACACCTCAAAATATATTTTAAAATGGGAATTATTCAGAGATAGTATAAGACTTTTAGTTAATAATCATTTTGCTACTTGAGTAGTATTCCAAAATGATCCTTTTCCATTATCATTTGAACTAAGCATTTAGCCCATTGTAGTTATTCACGGTATTAAGACATTGCTTTTGCGGTATATTCACATTAAAAATGAAAAACTTACCTATTATATAAATGGAAATTTTTGTGAATCTGAGGAATTAAATATCCTGTTTTATTTAATAATTTATAATACTTGGTGTAATTTATATCTATGCATATATATGTATATTATGTATTTATGTGCACGTGTTTTCTACAATACAAACATGCAGAGGAAAATGTGTTATATTATTTGATCTAAAGCTAATCTGCACTTCACCAGCCTTCACACACTGTTTAGCTGAAAAAATATGAACGCATTGTACATTCTGCTTTTAAACTTACTCTGAACTGATATTTTTAATAGTTGCTCTGGTAATACTCTGCCTTTTAATATCATCTCGTTTCCTCTGCCTCTTTCCTTAAGATATTTTTGGGGAGTAAGTGGACAAGGGGTTGTGGCTTAAGTGCCTTAGTGGTATGGGGGGGAAATGGTAGTGATCTCCTATCTGTGACCACTATCTCCCTTATTTCTGAGGGAGAAGAGGCCATGTGCCCTTCACTGAGTCAGATTCCTCTTAATTCCTGCTGGATCTGCCACATTCTCCATTCAGTCCTCCAGCCTGTTAGTCCATTCCAGCCACTTTGGGCCCTTGGCAGTCCTGCTGGCTCTCCTGTTAGGCTCCAAACCACTCAGGAAGTGAGGTAGGCTGAGGAGTGCCAACCAGATTCTTTCTCTGTCTGAACATGCTGCTCTGCTCCCCTAATTAGGCTAGGCTGAGATGCACCAGCACCCGGTTCTTATGCAGTAATTTCCTGATACCCAGATTGAGCAACTGAGCATTAGCTCCTGCTCTCTTTGTGCCTCTCCCCTGCCTTAATGTATCTAACGCATACCTAGAGTTGGAAAATCACAAAGCACATTATATCACTTCTCCCATATTCATTCCTTCTTGTTTGTTAATATCCTGGACCAATTAGGTTGTAAAGGTCGAGAACACAGGAAGGCAAAAGGGAAAAACAGAAACAATATTTTTATTGTACCTTGTTACATACACATGAATAATATAAAGTTATATTTCCTTCTAATTCTTCTTTATTTCCTTCCCATCAGAAAAGTAAATCTAGTATAAAACCAATTAAAGAGAATATAAATCAGTACATTGGGAAGTATTAATACCAATTACTTTTTCATATGCTCTTACACATTTCTGAGATTCCATAAAAATGAACAATGATGCCTACATTTCTCTTTAACCACTGAAGCTAAACAACTCTGATTTTTATAAAACATAAATTTTTAATTATAGTATTCAATGGAAACTTCATTGTTTATATTAATTATATCCAATATAAAGACAAAGCTGACCAAACTTGAATTAATACAATGCCAAACATTTGGATGGAAAATTCACTGATTAAGTGAATTAGCTGACTAAGCTAAACATTTCAAAATATCTAAATTTTTGACCCTATGCAAAGACCCAGATGATTAGCTAGATTTTGTAATACTTATCTAAATACTTTTGCATAGTACACACTCAATATTTTACCCAAGAACCCCAGAACTTAAAAGTATGTGGTTTCAAAGAAGGGTATTCTTAAAATAATGGGGTGCCAAAAAATCAAAATCTTCTGTTTTATGGCTTGCACTCTCAAGTCAACAAGTTTATTCACATCTTGTAGCATTTAAATGCAAAGAGTGTTGTAAAACCAATCATGTAAGATGCCTAACGGACAGAAACAGTGCCAATAGAAAGTTCAAGAATTTGAAGTCTGTCATTAAATTTTATCATCACAATTTAATTCCATTTTAATCCAATGAAAGCCTAATTATATAATGCTTATTTTTTTTTCAGATTCATTTGGTAGTTTAAGCCATGACATTATGGAATCTAGCAATAAAACAAAGAAAACTCATGTTAACTATTTACAATGTGCAAATGAAAGTGTCTGGGAAAAATGATTTTTTACACAGTAAATTTTATATTTTCTTTATTTTGGAGTTAACTTTGTAAAAAGTTTATTATTAATAGATATACATGTTGGTACAACTAAAAAAAAGGAAATGTTAGAGTGTAGAATAATTTCTATTTATTTTATTTTAAAAATTTAACTTCTGCACTATGCATGAAAAGCCAGAGAAAACCATGCTGAGGGGAAAATATAAGCAAATGCAGAAGCCAGGAAAAATTATAGAAATTCTATAATAACCATTAACTCATGAAATCATGATTGTAACCACCTTGACAGCATATTGACAAATTCAAAAAGGAGTATTTTAAGATTCTAAAAAAATTAGGTGTGGATCTTAGAGCACATTGAACTGTGGAAAAAATGCTACATCTGACAGGGGATTAATGTCCAGAATTTACAAGGAACTCAAACTACTCAACAAGAAAACCCCACATAACCCCATTAAAAAGTGGGCTAGGGATGTGAATAGACATTTTTAAAAAGACAACAAAAGGCCAAGAAGCATGTGAAAAAAATGTTGAAGATCACTAATCAATGGAGAAATGTAAATTAAAACCACAATGAGATATCACCTTACACCAATCAGAATGGCTATTATTAAAAAGACAAAAAATAACAGATGATGGTGATGATATGGAGAAAAGGGAACTTTTATACACTGTTGGTGGGAGTATAAATTAGTGCAATCTAATCTAAGAGTATGGAGATTTCTCAAAGAACTAAAAATAGAACTGCCATTCTATCTAGCAATCCTATTTCTGGGTATCTACCCAAAGGAAAAGAAATCAACGCCTTAAACAAAGATACCTGCACGCGTGTTTATCACAGCACTCTTCACAATAGCAAAGATGTGGGATCAAACTAAGTGTCCATCACCAGAGGATTGGATAAAGAATGTGTGAGATATATACACAATGGAAAACTATTCAGCTGTAAGAAGAAAAATGAAATTAAGTCTTTTGCAGTAACATGGATGGAACTGGAGGCCATTATCTTAGGTGAAACAGCTTAGACACTGAAAGACACATACCGCATGTTTTCATTTATGAGTGGGAGCTAAATAATATGTATATATGGAAGCAGAGTGTGGAATGATGGACAATGGAGACTCGGAAGGGTGGACTGGCTGGGAGGGGGTAGATGATGGGAGGTTGCTTGGTGAGTACAATGGGCATTGCTTCAGTGATGTAGGCACTGAAGGCCCTGACTTCACCACAATGCAGTATATCAATGTAGCAAAACTGCACTTGCACCCCATGAATATATACAAATAAAAAACAAATTAAAAAAAGATAATAAAAATGCAGATAAACATCGATGGTGTTTTCTTAAAAATTATATACCTGTGAATAGAAAGGAAATTTAAATATGAGGGGATATTTTTAGAGTGGAAGAAGAGTTATACTAAAATGGGGTGAAATTTATAAAATCGTGAGATTTTTAGTAATCATCTGGTCAAATGGCTAGAACAGGTCTTAAGATATCTTATGCCTCACACCTCTTCTCTCTATCCGTGCTCATTCACCGACCGTATGTTTTAAAATGTAAGTGCTAACTCGCACTTTGTGGGCTGTCTGCCATCTGATTATTTACACTCTCGAAAGAAGGCAGTTGAATCATTGGTAATACGGTAACAATCTTTTTCTGTAAAACTAGGATCGTTTTGATTTCCTAGGCCACCTTTTCCCATCCAAAAATGAAGAGTTGGACATTATCTCTGAGCTTCTCACAGGTCCAAATCCTATGACTGTATCTGATAATCTGTGAGCAAAAAAAAAAGTTTCCAGAATTTCAAAATGCAAATGACAGAGAAGGGAGAGAGAGATGGGAAAGTATAAAAAGATCAAGTACCTCCCTTGTAATTTATGCACTACCCAGGTCATGGAGGGGCAGATGATACAGAGAATCACGTTGCCAGATGGAGGGAGGTAGGCTGTGCCAGTAAACATCAAGAAAAGATTTTTCTGCTTTTAAAACAGTCAGAACATGGACTAAATGCCTGATAAGCTTCCATATGAGCCTTTCAGCAACCTGGTTGTGATCCCAAGAAAAGAATATTTTTACTGACTTCTTCCAAAGTCTTCTTCCCTGAGTAGGTAGAAACATGTATTGTTAGACATACAAATCCCATACCCACTCTCACTAAACTTAGAAATAAAAAAAATTGAGTATGGGGCTTCCAGTTTTATCTCAGAGACGTATAGAGCAGGAAACCATCATTTCCATCCCACAACAACCACCAAAAACCTGGGCAAAATAAAAAATAACAATTTTTCTTGCACTTATTAGAGAACTAAAGTTGTAGGACTGACAATTTACCTGTAATCTGGAGAGACGCAAACCTGCAGGGAGAAACAGGATCCACATATTTGCTTGTATAGATGGCGCCAAATGCCATGTAAGTTGGTAGGAAAATTAAACTAGTAATTTTTAATGAATTGATGAAAGGTAAGTTTAGGCAAGCGTGAGAGTATGCAAACACTAACAGAAAGCTAGAGTGACTATATTAATTTCCGAAAAGGTAGACTTTGGAACAAGAAATATTATTAGGGATAAAGAAGACACATTTCATAACAATAAATGGGTAAATTCTTCAAGACATGGCAATCCTAAATGTGTATGCACCTAAAGCAGAGCTTCAACATGAGGTGAAAATTGATAGATCTGAAAGGAGAAGTAGACAAATCCACAATTATAGTTGGAGACTTCAATATTTTTCTCTTAATAATTGATAGAATAAATAGGAAGAAAATCATTAAGGGTAGAGCAGACCTGATCTATAGGTATATAACCATGATTAATCATATATAATATCAGTCAGTGTACCAGATGTGGTTATTTAATGCTATGAAATGTCCTCTCAATTTTTATCAGTATCCAGTACATTCTAATACATCAGGTTTTCATTATCACTTTTTTTTTCTGCGAAAGTCTGCAATTTTTGTCTGTATATCTCCTTTCAGACAAAGGTTTTTACTTGTGAGTTGTTTTAAAAAAATAATAGCGAAGAGACATTTTGCTTTTTAATGCTGTTTTTATAATTTATATTCTTAAAGTGTATTGAGGTTGACTTGTGGCTTTAAAAAAACCTTTTTTTTTTTGTTTTAGTAAATGTTCCATATGTACTTATAAAGAAATATATTCTCTACTATCGAGGATTAGATTTACTTTACTGATTATGTTACTTAGGTCTCCTATATTCTTATTAATGTTTTATTAACTTCATCACACTTGGATTGATTTATTAAAACATATTATTATTGTGTTTCTGTCTATCCTGGAAACTCATGTAGTTTCTGCTTTACAAAAGTTCTTTCTTTATTATTGAGTAAATAAATATCAATAATTATATCTTTTTTGTAAAACACAGCTTTTAACACTACAAAGTATCCTTCTTTGCCTTTTAAAAATTATTCTGACTGATTGCTACCCCTTTAGATGTTAACATTTCCAACTTTACTTTCTTTATATTTCTATGCTGGTATATATTTATTCATCCTATTATTTTAATAATTCTGAACTACTTTGTTTTAAGTGTGTCTCTATTATATAGCATAGCACTGGATTTTACTTTGTTGAAAAACTTGAACATCCTTTTTAAAATAGATACATTTGCCAATTTACACTTATTGATGTGATTAACATGTTTGGCTTTGGTTCAGCAATATTGTATTTTATTATATGTGTATATGTATTACCTATATATTAATATAAATGTAGATGTAGATTAATATACTACATAATTTGACATAATTGCTTTCAATTTGTTGTTTTATTATATCATATGCAGAAAGGATTGGTTTTTTGTTCTAATGGTTACCTGCATATTAATTCTTTTATACAATACTTTTAATGCCCACCCTGTTATTGAAGACTATCAATTTATTTCCTACTCTCAGAAGAAAAATTAGCTAGTACTGTCTTCCACTTCCTAATCTTCTTCATCCCCAGTAATCTAAATTTAAGCAATATACTTCGAATCAGTAAGCCTGTTCTACTTTTTATATATACTTCCAATTCTTAAACCACTGTTGCAGTTGTACTGTTTCTACATTATCAGAGAATGTAACTATCATATACTATATTCTCTCCTTTAAAATAATCATCTTGTCTTACTTCTACAGATAAATATAAATTCTGTGGCTATAACCAATACTTATGCTGATGAATTTCTGGTCATTTTGGTATTTTGAAGCTTATTCTTTAGTAGATTATTTAGGACGTTATCATGGCAACAGTACTTCCTATGTTATTTTGTATTCCTCCTGATTTGTCTATTTATACAAAAAGGTCAATTTGACTGGATAAAAAATTCATGATTAATAATATTGTATTTTCTTGAAATATTACATGTATTGCTCCATTGTATTCTACCAGAAAACACAATGATCTGGAAAAGTCTGAAATCAATCTACTTTTTTTTTCATTATAAGTGACTTGGCTTTTCTCTCTGTAATCTCAAGGTATTCTTTCCTTTAATTTTCAGTTCAATACTCTTACTAGGATATATTGTAATCTTGGCTGTTCTGGGTTGATTTTCCCCCAGTGTGTAGCATGATCTTTTATCTTTTTATTTTTTGCTTTTATTATTATTTTTAATTGAAAATAATAATTGTACATATTTATGGGGTACAGTGTGATATTTTGATACATGTATACAATTAATAATGATGAAATCAGGGTAATTAGTATAACCATACTTGATTTATCATTTCTTTTTGTTGGACACATTCAAAATCTGCTCCTTACTAATTGAAAATATAAAATAAATTGTTGTTAATTATAGTCACCTTGCAATGCTATAGAATACCAGAAATTATTCCTTCCATCTAGCATTAATTTTGTATCAACCAACCTCTCACTATCCACCCCCTCCCTTCCCAGCCTCTAATAACAACAATGCTACTCTCTACTTTTATGACTTTTTTAGCTTCCATGTAGGAGTGAGAATATGTAGTATTTATCTTTCTGTGCCTGTCTTATTGTACTTAAAACAATGTCCTCCAAGCTCATCCATGTTGCCACAAATGACAAGATTTCATACTTTTTTATAGCTGAATAGCATTCCATTGTGCATACACATCACATTTTCTTTATCTGTTCATCTGTTGATAAACACTTAGGTTGATTTCATATATTGGCTCTTTTTAATAGTGCTGCAATAAACATGGAACTGAAGATATCTTTTCAACACACTGATTTCCTTTTCTGTAGATAAATGCACAGTAATAGGATTGCTTGATCATATGGTAGTTCTATTTTTAGTTTTTTGCTGAATGTCCAAACTGTTTTTTAATGGCTGTACTAATTCACATTCTCACCAGCAGTGTATAAGAGTTTCCTTTTCTCCAGATCGTTGCCAACATTTGTTACTTTTTGTCTTTTTGATAATAGTCGTTCTAACTGGGGTGATGTCTCATTGAGGTTATAACTTGTATTTCCATGATGATTAGTGATGATAAGCATTTTTTCATATATCTGTTGTCCAACTGTATGTATTCTTTTGAAAGATGTCTATTCAGTGCATTTGTCAATTTTATCATATTATTATTATTATTATTGTTATTATTATTTGATATTGAGTTGCTTGAGTTCCTTGTATACTTTGGATATTGATCCCTTGTCAGGTGAATAGTTTGCAAATATTTTATTCCATTTTGTAGGTTGTTTCTTCATTCTATTGATTGTTTCCTTTGCTGTGCACAAGGTTTTTAGTTTAATATTATCCCATTTGTC
The DNA here is from genome assembly GCA_023783475.1 of Daubentonia madagascariensis. NCBI lineage: Eukaryota > Metazoa > Chordata > Mammalia > Primates > Daubentoniidae > Daubentonia > Daubentonia madagascariensis. The sequence continues at coordinate 23,903,637 of JAKFHU010002080.1, read as the reverse complement.
CAGTTTTGCTCTTGTTGCTTGTGCTTTTGAAGTCTTATCCATAACATCTTTTCACAGACCAATGTCTTGAAGTGTTTCCCCTGTGCTTTATTCTAGTAGTTTTATAGTTTCAGGTCTCACATTTAAGTATTTAATCCATTTTTAGTTGAATTTTGTATATAGTGAGAGATAGGGGTCTGTGTTCATTCTTCTGCATATGGATAGTCAGTTTTTCCAACACTATTTATTGAAGAGACTGTCCTTTCCCCAATGAATGTTCCTTAGTGCCTTTGTGAAAATAATTTACTGTGAATATGTGGGTTTATTTCTAGGTGTTCCATTGGTCAATGTGTCTGTTTTTATGCCGGTATCATGCTATTTTGTTTACTATAGTATACTATAGTATACTTGTAGTATATTTTGAGGTCAAGTATTATGATGCCTCCAGGTTTGTACTTTTTGCTCAGGCTTACTTTGGCTATTTGGGGTCTTTTGTGATATGAGTTTTAGGATGTTTTTTTCTATTTCTTTGGAGAATGTCATTAGTATTTTGATACAGATTGCATTGAATCTGTAGATTGCTTTGGGTAGTATTGTCATTTTCACTATATAAATTCTTCCAATCCATGAACATGGCATAGCTTTCCATTGTTTTGTGCCCTCTTCAATTTCTTGTATCAGTATTTTATAGTTTTACTTGTAGAGATATTTAACCTCTTTAGTTAAATTTATTCCTGGGTATTTTCTTTTTGTAGCTATTGTTAACGGGATTGCTTTCTTGATCTCTTTTTCAACTAGTTCATTATTGGTGTATAAAATGCTACTAATTATTGTACATTGATTTTGTATCCTGCAACTTTACTGAATTTTTTTTATCAGTTCTAACAGTTTTTCGGTTGAGCTTTTAGATTTTTCTCTATGTAAATCTTTATATAAGATCATGCCGTCTGCAAACAAGGACAATTGGATTTTCTCCTTTCCAATTTGGATGGATGCCTTTATTTGTTTCTCTTGCCTAGTTGCTCTGGCTAGGACTTTCAGTACTATGTTGTATAAGAGTGGGCATCCTTATTTAGTTCTGGGATTTCACCTTCTCCCCACTCATTATGATATTTGCTATGGGTTTGTCATACATGGATTTTATTGTGTTCACATACATTTCTTCTATACTCAGTTTGTTGAGACTTTTTATCATGAAGGGATGTTGAATTTATCTAATCTTTCTTCTGCATCTATTGAAATAATTGTATGTTTTTTTCCTTCATTCTGTGATCTGATGTATCATGTTTATTGATTTGCATATATTGAACCGCCCTTGCATTCCTTGGGATAAATTCCACTTGATCATGGTAAATGATCTTTTTAATGTGTTGCTGAATTCTGTAGTTTTCTTTATTTGTCGTGTCCTTGTCTGGTTTTAGTATCAGAGTAATGCTGGATTTGTAGAATGAGTCTAGAAGAATTCCCTCCTCTTCAACTTTCTGGAAGATGTTGAAAAGAATTGGTATTAATTCTTCTCTAAATGTTTGGAATAATTTAGCTGTGAATCCATCGGGTCCTGGGCTTTTCTTTGATAAGACACTTTTTCTTAGTGATCCAATCCTGTTAACACATAAATTGATCTGGTTAAATTTTCTATTTCTTCTTGATTTAATTGTGTAGGTTGTATCTGTCCAGGAATTTATCCCTTTCCCTTAGGTTTCCCAATTTGTTCATATACAGATATTAATAATAGCCTCTAATTATTTTTTGTATTTTTATGGTATCAGTTGTTTTTTGTTTCTGATTTTTAATTTGGATCTTCTCCCTTTCTTTTTTTTTTTGTTAGTCTAAGTAGTGGTTTATTGATTTTATCTTTTTGAAAAACCAACTTTTCATCTCATTGATTTTTTGTATTTTTTTAAATTCTCAATTTGTTTATTTCTGCTCTGATCTTTACTGTTTCTTTCCTTCTACTAATTTTGCTGTTGATTTGTTCTTGATTTTCTCGTTCCTTAACACATGTCATTAAGTTGTTTATTTGACTTTTTTCTACTTTTTTGATTTAGGCACTTATTCCTATAAACATCCCTCTTAATACTGCCTTTCCTGTATTCCATATATTTTGCTATGTTGTGTTTCTATTTTCATTTGTTTCAAGAAAACTTAATTTCTTTTTAAATATCTTCATTGGCCTGTTTATCATTCAAGAACATGTTGTTTAATTTTATGTATTTGGACAGTTTTGAAAGTTCTTGTTGTTGATTTCCAGTTTGATTCCATTGTGGTCAGAAAAAATACTTAATATGACTTCAATTTTTAAAAAAATTTGTTGAGACTTGTTTTGTAGACTAACATATGGTTTATTCTAAAGAATGTTCCATGTGCTGATGAGTATATGTGTTCTGCAGCTGTTGAATATAATGTTCTATAAATGTTTGTTAGGTTCATTTGGTTTACAATGCAGATTAAATCCAATATTTCTTTGTTGGTTTTCTGTCTAGATGATCTGTCCAGTGCTGAGAGTTGGGTGTTAAAGTCCCCAACTATTGTTGTATTGGATTCTATCTCTCCCTTTAGATCTAATAATATTTGCTTTATATATCTGGATGTTGGGCACATGTATTAGTATATTTACAATTGTTATATCCTCTTCTTGAATTGATCCCTGTATCATTATATAATGACTTTTTGATGTCTTCTTAGTTTTTGGCTTAAAGTCTGTTTTATCTGATAAAAGTATTGCTACTTCTGCTCACTTTTGGTTTCTCTTTGTGTGAAATATCTTTTTCCATCCCATCACTTTCATTCTGTATGTGTCTTTATAGGTGAAGTGAGTTTCTTGTAGGCAGCATACTGTTGAATCTTGTTTTTTGGTTATCTATTTAGCCAATCTATATCTTTTAATTGGGGAATTTAATCTGGCAATATTCAAGGTGCTTATTGATAGGTGAGCACTTATTTCTGTCATTGCATTAATTTTTTTTGGTTGTTTTGTATATCTTTTGTTTATTTTTGTTTATCATTGAAGTTTGGTGGTTTTCTGTCATGTAAGGTTTGAATCCTTTCTCTTTCTCTTTTGTGTATCTCCTCTAGCAGTAAGTTTTATCTTTTGTGTGTTTTCATGATGGTAGTTATGTGCTTTCACTTCCAGATGTAGGATCCCCTTGAGAATTTCTTGTAAGGACAGTTTAGTGGTAATGAATTTTTGAGTTTTTACTTGTCTCATAAAACCTAGTTCTCCTTCATTTCTGAAGGATAGCTTTGCTGGGTATAATATTCTTTCCGGAAAATTTCTTTTAGCACATTGGATGTTCTCTCCTTGCCTGTAAGGTTTTTGCTGAGAAATCCATTGTTAGTCTAATGGAGATCCCTTATATGTGGCTTGATAATTTTCTCTTGCTATTTTAAAATTCTCCCTGTGTCTTTGACTTTTGGCAATTTGACTATAATATGCCTTGGAGAGGACCTTTTTGCTTGAATATATCTGAGGACCTTTGAGCTTCCCGGATCTGGATGTTTACATCTTTCCCAAGATGGAAAATTTTCAGCTATTATTTTATTCAATGGGTTTTTTACACCTTTTCCAGTTTCTTTTCCTTAATGCAAATATTTGTTTGCTTAATAGTATCCCAAAAGTCCTATAGGCTTTCTTCATTTCTTTTCATTTTATTTTCTTTATTTTTCTTTTACTGGGCAATTTCAAATGCCCTGTCTTTAAGTTCAGAGATTTTATTCCTACTTGATAAAGCCTCCTGTTGAAGCTATTACATTTTTTATTTCATTTATTGAATTCAGCTGCAGGATTTCTGTTTGTTTCTTTTTTGTGATATCTATCTCTTTGTTAAATTTCTCATTCATATTGTGAATTACTTTCTTGCTTTTGTTGAATTGTCTATTTATATTCTCTTATAGCTTGCCAAGTTTCCTTAAGATCATTATTTTTAATTCCTTTTTTGTCAATTCATAGATTTTATTTTCTTTTGGGGGTCTGTTACTGGAGAGTTATTGTGTTCCTTTGGTGGTGTTATATTTCTTTGCTTTTTCATGTGTCTTTTGTCCCTGCATTGCTGTCTTTGCATCTAGTGGAACAACTACCTCTTCCAACCTTTGCTGAGTAGCTTTCATAGAGAAAGATTTTCACCTGCAGATGGGTTTTAGTGTGCCAGTGGGAAGAGCATTATGACTCTGGTTCTAACTAGATGCAGTGGTATATTCTCCATGCAACTTCCTTAGCTGTAATCAATGTCAGTGATAACTATGGGTGCCTCAGTGACCTAGGCTGTAGGAGTTTGTGGCAGCAGTGGTAGCAAAAGTTGTTAAGGTTCTTGGTGTCAAGGGCTTTTGGCATCCTCTTATTTTCATTTTCCCCACAATGAAGCACTTAGCCAAGGGGATTCCTCTTGGTGTCAGATCTTTTATACCCTACAAGCAGCTGCCATGACATTGGTTTTCAGGTGCAGGTGCTCACACTGGCTATGGAGCCAGGTTCTTAGGCTCAGTGTCTCACAAACCTATTGTGGCACCTGGATCTTGGGGTTCAGGTTAACTCTTTGTGGTCTAGTTGGATGTAGATTGCCCTCTTAGCCAGGATCTATGACTCTGAGGCATTTCCTAGCAGCTCAGGCCCAGGGAGCCAGGTTGTAGCTATGATTCTAACACTGAGGGGCAGGGAACAACACTGGCCTGGCTCTGGGCAAGAAAAGGTGCTCTGTAGGTTTGGGCTTATGGAGCAGGGCTGCAGTTTGGGAACCGGAGCCCACAGAGTTCAGTGACAACTCAGGTCCCAGGGGCTTATGCACCATTTAGTGGTGACTCTAGCTCCTGGGATGGTGGGATTCAGCAGTATCCCAGACTCTGTGAAGTCAGATGCAGCAGAAATAAGGACTCCAAAATAGCAGAGTGCAGCTGTCATTTTGAGTCCTGAGAGGCAAAAAGAAGCACAGTAATGATTCCATTCCCAGGGGTGGGGGATGTTTCAGCAGCTTCTACTCAAGGGGGCCAGTCAAGCTTCAGGGAAATAGGGTACTAGAGTTATTTGGGCTGTAGCGTAGGGTGTCTCAGCTCAGCCACTGCTCTATTTCCCTGGGTTGGTGGATACTTTGTCAGCTCATATCCTCACAGTTTCTCACCTTAGCCAAGACATTGACTCCCTGGGGCAATACACTTCTTTAGCTCATCCCAGGGTAGTGACTACTTTGGGTGATCAAGGAATCATTTCCTGGGAGTCAGGAACTGCCTGAATTTAGGCACCAGAGAAGCATGGCTGCTCTGGGCAACCAAAGTACTGTTTTCTCAGATGTCAAGGTACTGCTTCAGCTCATGCACAGTGGGGTGTGACTACTCAGGCCAAGGCAACATTTCCCTGGGATGCCAGGTATTATTACTTTAGCTGTGAAAAACACAAAGAATAAGGTCAACCCAGAAAAAGAGGAAGAGAGAGAGAAAGAGAAAGAGCTCTTGGAACTTGTTTGAATCCTTAAAACCAATGACGCTGGGTTCCAGCTCCACCACTGTTTTCTAATTTAATAAGCCTGTAAATTTCCATTTATTTTTAACTATTTTGTTTTCCTTTGTTCTTTCCAAATATAAGACATTTGAAAAGTAGACCCTTTTCCCAAAAATCTTTCTTTACTATTGACTTCCTAAGCTTTTGCCTCAATTGCCTGGTTGCTTTTATCAATCAAAATCTCAAAAGTAATCCAAACTCAATTTTTCCTTCCTTGGTTACTATATTTTTGCTTTCATTTCCATTTTCTTCCCTGTGAGGTCAGTAGTTATGTCCCCATTTTCATTCTTCATATTAGTAATTTGAACCTTCTCTCTTTTTTGTTGGTAAGTCAAGCTAAACATTTGCCAATTTTGCTGATATTTTCAAAGAACCAACTTTTAGTTTTATTGACTTTTCTCAGTTTTTTCTACTTCCTATTTCATTTATTTCCTCTCTAATATTTATTATTGTCTTCCTTCAGTTTGCTTTTGACTTAGTTTGATATTCTTTTTCTAATTTTTGAGGCATGAAATTTATTGATTTGTGATTTTTTATGTTTTCAAAATATAGGTGTATACAATTATAAATCTTTCTCTAAGCACTACTTGAACTATTCCCTATTGGGTATGTTATGTCTTAATTTTAGTTGTTTTAAAGTATTTTTAAAATTTTTCTTGTGATTTCTTATTTTACCCATTCTTTATTTAGGAGTGTGTTGCTTAATTTCCACAATTGTGATTTTCCCAAACATCTTTCTATTATCAACTTTTGTAGTTTCATTCCACTGTGATCAGAGAACATTGAATTCTTTTTGACTTATTTAACCTTGTTTTAGGTCTATACTCAGAATATTCCATGTACATTTGTGAAGAATGTATAGTCTAATACTGTTGGGTGGAATGTTCTCTATATATTAATATTTCAGTTTGGTCTAGTTGGCATATAGTGTTATTCAAGTCCTTTGTTTCCTTGCTGATTGCCTACCTGGTTGTTCTGTTCATTATTAAGAGTCTAATGTGGATGTTTCCAGTTATTGTTGAATATTCTATTTCTGTCTTCAATTCTGTCAGTTTTGCTTCATTAATTTTTGGGCTCTGTTGTTAGTTGTATGCATATTTATAATTGTTATATTTTCTTGGTTGATTATCTTATTATTATAAAGTGTTCTTCTTTGTCTCTTGTAGCAAAAGTTTGTCTTAAAGTCTATTTTGTCTGACATTAGTATAGCTACTTCAGTTCTCTCTTAGTTACTGCTTGCACGGTGTGTCTTTTCCTATGCTTTTTTCCTTCAGCCTATTTGTGTCTACGAACCTAAAATGTGTCTTTTGTATACAGCATATAGATGGGTCATGCTTGCTTAGCCATTCCATCATTCTCTGCCTCTTAATTGGAGAGTTTAATTTAATTACTTTCAATGTAACTACAGAAAGGTTGGATTTATGTCTCTTTTTTGCCATTTGCTTTTTATATGTTTTATGTCTTTTTATTCCTCCTTTCATTCATTACTGTTGTCTTTGGTGTTAAATAGATATATTCTATTTACTATTTTAATTTCCTTGTTGTTTCTTGTAGTATACATTTTTAAAAATTGTTTTCTTAGTAGTTACCTTAGGGATTATAATTAACATCTTAGTTTGGTTTGATATTAACTAATTTCAATAGTATACAAAAACTTTGCTGTTAGATAGCTCAGTCCTCCACCTCCTTTATGCTGTTATTGTCACAAATTACATGTTTATACATTGTGTGCCTATTAACTTAGATCTAAAATTATTTCACCATGCACTTGTATTTTAAATAAGATAGAAAAATAATGAATCATAAAAAAATACATATACACTGTCTTTTATATTTATCTGTTAGCTAGTTGGATGACTTTAAATACCAATAAGTCTTCCAGTCTTTGAAATGGGGATTTGTACGCATTTTGGGAACTCCTTCAATATTTAGTCAGGTAGTTGACAACTCTGCATTAGTCTTCACTTCCTGATTTCACAGAGCCTCAATGTCAGTTCTAAGTGAGAGCTTGTAGCATTCCCAGGTATTTCCTAAGAATGCATGTAGCACTGGTTATGAGCATATCCCTATGCATGTATGTGGCCTGTTCTAGATTCAGAGGAATATGTCAAAGCTTCTCAGAACCTTCCTATGGCCATCTTACTCCTCAACTTTTTAAAAAACAGTTTGTTTAGTGTAATATTTTCCCAAATGCTTATGCAAAAATGTAGCCACAAAGTAGATAGTTGCTTGTATTTGATTTTGATAACACCCCTATAGGGAAAGCCTTTCGGGCAGGGAGTGAGAAGGGGAAAGCTTTTAGCACTAGGAGAACTCTGAGTCAGGTCAAACACAGACAGTCTTGCAAATAAGGTCTTTTTACACTGAACCACTAGATAAGTAAAATAATAACAATTCCTCAGCAATGAGGTTTTGAAAGAGCTTTGGCCTCCCTCTTATGGTGGCTTCCAGGCTGCTAGATTTCACTGTGAATGTGGGTTGTTGTTTTTCAAGGCTACTATGAAGCTAAAGAGTAGAAATAGGACTTTGGCAAGTTAAAATGTCAAAATCTCACTGTTTTTACTGAGATAGAGCCTCTTCACTCTCTCTCTTTTTCTTTCTTTATCTCTCTTTCTTTCATAAATGTTCCCTGGGTTGCTGCAAACTTTTGGTTAATTTTCAGAGTTCTGAAAAAGTCAATTCCAACAGTTTTTGCCAAATTCTCAGAAGTCCTTATTCAGCCTTTTTTACTGACATCCAGAGCCATTGGACTTTAAGGCACCATGTGGACTGGACTCATCCAGTAAGCTTATTGGCAGTGAGATGGGTGGACCAAAACCGGAGAGGTTTTCCCATAATTATCACTCTGCTTTAAATTCCAGTACTTTCCTACCTATATGAGGTAGGTTTGGAAAAAGATGTCCAATTATGATTGAGATTAAATTTACTACTGGATAGATACTCTGGGGCCCTCAAAGTCAGATTTAGTTGATTCAAAAAAATTTAAGTCACTTTGCATTTTTTGCACATTTGATTTCAAGGTGACAAATTAATATCTATTACACTAGCCTCCAGCTGGTCTTTTTACATCTTGTGTCTCTTTCTCTCCAAATCCATTTCACATTCTAATGATTGGTTAATCTTTTAAAAACATCACTGTCATCATAATACTCCTTGGTGATTCCCCCATTAACTATGGCACTGTTTTTTATTTTAATACCTGGAAGGTTTAGGGGTTCCAAGAGTCCTCTGCACACACCACACACCACCACCCCCATGCAAATAGGGCTGCTATCTGTTTTATATACTGAGTTTCAACATATCATGGTTGACTAAGAAAGTGGTTGACTACTAAGAAAAATGTTTAGAAACAATTAGCCTATAGTATTTTTTCTCAAACAATAATAAAGTGGTAAGCTTGATACAAAGCCAGATTCTCTGGCTTCAGCTTCAGAGAGTCTTATATATAACAGGTTTATATAGTGAGTATGATACAGGTGGTCTTAAAACAATCATTTGGAAAAAGGCAAAAAAAAATTTACAAGAGCGTTAAGAAATCAGCATTCAAAATGCCTCACATTGGTCAAGTCTACTTTTGCAATCTTTAAAGTGGCTGCTCTCCCAAGATTGCCTGTTGGATGTGTTTTTCTCATGCTGTGCCTTGGCTGATTTATTTATCTCCATCTGACATGTATTATCCCTCTTTTATGCTTGACTTCATCCTACTTTCCTTAAGGTTCTAGCTCAAATTTCACCTTCTCCATTTTACTGACCCTACCTAATTTAGCCCACAGTGATCAGAAGGAAGAATTGGGCTAAATACTACCGTTTTCCCAAATAACAGCAATGATTGCTTAGTTTAAAATTTTCTGTTTTCATCACCTTAGGGTTTAGCTATGACTGCCTTTCCCTCCCTGATTAGCTGGAACTCTTGCTAGGCCTGTCAGCCAAACCCGGTCTTGGACCACAGGGCATGGAGACAATCCTGATTCACAGATGTTTTTAGGGGCAACATGAAAACCAAAAGCCAGGTGAATAGTATTTCTCAAATGGCAACCTGACAGGGCAGAGAGGCAATATCCAGATGGAAGCAACTACACAGAAATCAGGACTCCCAGAAGAGAGCAAGTTCTGAGTAAAGAAAGGAGTCAGTGCCTGCATCTGGACTATAAGGCCCAGATTTTCAGAGGCTGGCAGGACTGGGCATGGGTGGAAGCTCAGTTAGAGGCACAGCAACAGAGAGACAGAATCATAAATGATAAATTACATTTTTCTTGCTCTTATTAAAAAGATAAGAAAATCCAGAAGACTAACCCCAAAAGGCTACAACTTGCTTTTCTTAGCTCAATCCTAAAGAGACTCTCTTTGACCTCAGTTTTGGTTCCCTAGTATCTTCCTTTAGTCTTAACGTTCTGAGTTCCTCAAAATATTAGGAAATGGAGGGAAAAAATAAGGAACAATATTGTGCTCTGTTGATGGTTATAATTAGAGTCAAAATAAATGTTTATCTCTTCCATTTTAGATTTGGATTACTGATAACTCTAGAGGGTTATCAATCATACTCTACTAACTCAGCTTTAAAAGATATTTAATTAATGATTTTTGTAATTAATGTACGGTATATTTCACATAAGAAAAGGAGCTGGTTTATTTTCTTTCTCCCACAAAATTGCTTTGAAAATTATCTAGACAGATTTTTTTCCTTAAATCACCTGATTCCATTCAATGATGCTTTTATATAATTTTTTGGTCAGTGTATTTGTATGTGTTTATACACACACATATATGTTCATTTATCTGCAAGTATAAGCAGAGGAAGGCAGAATAGAAATGTTACTGTGTGTCCCATTGCTCTTGTACTCTCCATCTCAACTTTAGCTTTAAATCCTATTCATTCTTAATCTCTAATACTCATTGATTGAGACCCTGTTATATTTTCTTTAATGTCATTGACAAATCAAATAATTGTAGAAAAGACACATATAAGGTATAATAGTCCTCTTTTATTTGGGGGAGGATATGTTCCAAGACCTCCAGTGGATGCCAGAAACCATGAATAGTACCAAATCCCATATAAATTATGTTTTATACATAAATACATACCTAAGATAAAGTATAATTTATAAATAAGGCACAGTAAAAGATTAACAACAACTACTAATAAAATAGAACTGTAATAAAGTTATGTGAATGTGATCTCTCTCTCCCAAAATATCTCCCTGTGCTGCACTCAAGCTTCTTGTGATGATGTGAGATGATACAATGCCTACGTGATGAGATGAAGTAAGGTAACTGATGCAGACATTGTGATGTAGCATTAGGCTACTATTGACCTTCTATATTCCTGAATCTGTGTAACCACCCCTTATTTGTAAATGACTTGATGTCACTCGTTTTAGGGGATGCCTAGCTAAAAGTCTTTGTGTAGGCTCAATGCTTTCTGTGCAATACATTGCCATTAATTGGAACATGTTTTTTGTTCATGCCTTCCACTCACAAATTTAGTGCCTTTTCCATATTAACTAAGCACTTATCACACACTGTGGCTGTAACTTGCAGTTTGAAATGCAATAGCAAAACTAGCACAAATTTCTTTTTCTTTCTTCTTAATTACACTGTTATAAGATTCATTCTTATTGTAGATCTTCATAATCTCAGCATATAATTTTTTTCTGTCTTCATTAAGTTAAGAACTTTTACTTTTTCACTTTAGGGTTGTATTTTATGGCTTCTCTTTGGCATATCCTAATTGCCAGCACTACTACTCTTATACTTTGGGGTTGTTATTAAGTAAAATAAGGGTTACTTTAACACAAGCACTGCAATACCCACAACAGTCAATCTATAACCTGAGACGGCTACTAAACAGCTAACGGGCAGGGAGCTTATACAGCGTGATAGCCTGGACAAAAGGAGGATTCACATCCCAAGCAGGATGGCACAAGGTTTCATCATGCTACTCAGACCAGAATGCAATTTAAAACTTATGAATTGTTTATTTCTGGAATTTTCCTTTCAATATTTTCAGACCACAGTTGACCATGGACAAACAAAACCGTGAAAAGTAAAACCATGAATAAAGGGGGACTACTGTATAGTTAAATTTGTTCAATAAATAAGAGACTTATACAGTGAGTGAGGAATTTTTATGGTAAATTGAAAGGCATTAAATATAAGTGACTACAGACAGAAAAATCTTATCTTAGGCAGATATGTTTTATAAATTTATTTAAAAGATACTATTATATAAACACATATACATAAAACACCTCAGGGTGATAACTCCTCAGACTTTCAGAGAATATTCTGAGTTTGAGATTGAAAAAGAGGTTGTTTGATTTTTCTCTTTTCATTCATTGATATTTTTGTTGAGCACATACTACATGCTCAGTAAACAACACAGGCAAAATCCCTATTCTCATGGAGCAGCTATTCTAGTGGGGGAAGGCAGAATGGAAACAAGTAGACAAATATTAAAAATTATAACATTTCAAATAGCTTTCAGGGTTATAAAGAAAATAAAGGTGGGTAGTGAAATATATAGAGAGAACGACTGGAGGAGGCAGTGTTTTAGACATAGTGATAGGAAAATTATCCTTGAAGAGGTGTATCTAATCCAAAGCATGAAATATGAAAAGCAGTTAGATATGTGAAAATATGAGGGAAATTGCTCCAAGCAGAGTTTGAACACCTAGCAGCAGGAACACACAGTGTGAATACCCAGAGGCGAAACAAGAGTAGGCATTTGTGGAAGAGAAAGAAAACTAAGTCTCTGAGGTCTAGTGAAATAGGCTGTAAGAGAGATGATACAGGGGAAGTAGGCAGGGCCTGGGTGGCATAGAGTCCTGTGGACTCTGGTAAGGGATTTGGATTTGTTCTAAAAGTTATGAGAAATAAAAGGAAGATATTAGGCATGAGAGTAAAATAATATGATGATGAACCACACGGACTAGAGAGAGCAGGCAGGGGACCATCTGGATTGGCTTTAATAGGTGTATCAGATCAGTCATCCTAAATTCTATTCCTCTTTATCTGGTTTTAACTGCACCCAGAGCCAAGCAGGGGACTGTGAAGGGGCTAAACTCTTTTGAAGAACATAATGGTTTAAAGGAATCTATTTCTTTTGGAGAGCATTGAAGACCATAAAATGTTTGAATATTGGTAGATTGCCCGTGAAAGAACAACTGCCAGAGGAATTTTAAAACGCGTATCAGGAACAAAATGTTCCCTTATCCATGCAGAGTAGAAAAAGTGTAATCTCCCTCTCTCTCTTTCTCATTACAACTTCCTGCTTTCCCTTTTTTTTTTAAGCTAGTATATTGTTTAAGCAATAGCATTTGGTATCATTGTTGAAAAAGACAGTTAATAGCACAAAATTTTTCTCAAGTATTAATCAAGTATTTTATAATAAAAGCCAGTACAAATGAGAGAGGCCTAATGTAAGCTATATTTCCTTCCATTTCAATTTTCTTCTTTTTCAATTTTCCTTCAATAGATGATAACTTTTATTTTGCTAGAGGTCATAAGGAGGTATAATTGATAGGATAGGCAATCAATTTCACTTTTTTTGGAAGAAATAAAATTTAGATTAAAATAGTATTTATTACTGTCATTTTGCTATTCCATACAGCCAACAATATTAATGATAAAGATAACTATATAAACATTTTTCATATCTCCAAGTAATTTTGTAACATTTTTAGAATATTTTCAAATCAATTAGATGTCATTAGAAAGAATAAAAATGTTTATGGAATTCTTTACCTAGATAAAAAGCATTTGGCTTTTTTGAAGAGATATTTGATAGGACTGCCTAAAAATATGAACAACCACTATCTCCAAAAATCTCCTGATTATTTTTTTAAAAATTATGCTCAAATTGTTTTTTTTAAAGAAATTGGTTTAATAAGAAACTCCTCTCTATCTGAACTGTCTGAAGAGTGGAGGTCTTTCTGGAATGAGGCTTGGAGTTAATGAGCCATCTGTGCCATATACCCTTGAGGTAGTTGCTCCGGACTGTCAGTAGCTCCCTGGGCACTGAGGACTCCAAGTAATCCTGGAGTGGATAATGAACTGCTCTGGCTGGCCTGGAGCTCACCGTGGACCTCCGTGTCTCCTGCAAGCCTTTGAGATTACCTCAAGTCTTTTGTGTTTAATGGTTTTGTTATTTTATGAAAATGATATATGCTTGTGGTAAATACTCAAGAAATATATAGAGAGATATATAATATATAATAAATAATAAGTCATATAAAATATAATGTATCTTTTAAAGAAAGGATCACAAGATACACACTGTTTCAATAAAAACTACTGAATTGTTCTTGAATTTAACCAAAGAAAAGTTAGTAAAGGAATTGTTAAACTTCAAATAATTTTTCCCTTTGAACAAAATATAATCAATCCTAGAAAATCTATTTAAAACTAATTAAAAGCATTATGAAAAACTTAAAAGTTGGTGACATTTTTAAACTATATGTTTCAATAAGACAAGATTACCCTTCTAAAAAGATGAGAAAGTACCCCATTTCAGCTTCCTCCAATTTCCCCTACTCACACCTCCTATTCTTTCTGATTTTGATATATTTTAAACATCACAATGCTAAGACATATCACATTTATGTTCTCCTAGGTAACCATAATTTCCACAATTGTTTTCTACTAATCTAAAATATTACATACATCATAAGTTTATTTTGCTATGGCTTCTCTATTTCAGATTTCCTTGTTGGATTTATCTTTTGTTTGGTTTCCTTAGACTGTCAGTTTTATTTGTTCACTTGCTTGTTTGCTTCATGCTCCAAAGAAGTATTACTCATAGGTGCTGCTTTTCCTGAGTTCTTGAATACCCTGAATGTTTTTCTGTTGTCTTCATATTTGAAGGAAACTTAGTTGAATTTAATGGTTGGTTCACATTTGCTTCCATGCATCCATTTACTTAACATTATTAACTGAATTTCTACTATGCGCCAGGCTCTGAGGATCTAGGGTAAACAACACAGATAATGCTGATGCCCTTGTAAAACTCACAATTCATTACAGGTAGAAAGACAGGAAAATACATGGATTTTACATTGTGGTTTATGTTGCAAAGAAGAAAAGCAGGGTAATGGGGTGGGATGGCTGTGAGCCATTTTAAGTGTGATGGCTACGTAGTGCCTCCTTACAGATGACATTTGAGCTGAGTTAGTGATGACAAAAGAAGCCAGTCTTGTGGAACTGGTTGGAAAATTATTGTAAGCACAAGAAGCAGAAGCAAAACAAGTGTACAGATCCCATAGTAGAAAGAAAAAAAATTATTTGATGACTTGGAGAGACAGAGTGATGTACCATAATGATTTGTGATCCTAATGTCTCAAAGTGGAATCACTCATGTCAGGTAGCAATGAGCCCACAGTGAAGTTGTTCACCCCCCAAAAAATAAACATATATGTAATGGACTGAGGTGATAAGACAAATTGTTGTTGTCCGGCACCACCTGAGACCTGAAACAAACTGACAGAAAGTGGAAAGTAGCTGAAATAATAAGAATGGACACATCAGCAGAGGATCATAAAAGCAGCAAGGACCTGACTTTGTCCAAGACATTTTTGGACTCTCTGCCAGTGAGCACGCTGAGACCTCGTCCTGACTTGGTATCTGCCTGAGAGACTCCCCCGCTGATCGGTATCCCAAGGACTTCCAGAACCACTTGATTGTCAGCTCATGGGTCTTCCGAGCCATTGCTGTGGTTCATTACCCCCCTTTTTATTACTTGACTGGGTATTATTAACTGCATGATTGATGGTGTGTGAAAGCCTCACAGTAAACCATGAATTCTAGCGTATATAATTGGCTATTGAGCCATTGTGAAACCTTACGACTTCGGTCAGTTTGTACATCTAGGCTGCAGGAACCAAATTAACATACACAGAGAGGACTTTTTTTGCTGAAAAGTAGTAAATGTTGGTGGGAACAGGTGTTAGAAAATGGTTCAGAAAGGTGAGGAGGTGGACCATGTAAGGTGCAGTAGTCCATCATAACAGTTTTGGGATTTTTCTAATTGCAATGGGAAGTCCACTTTCTACTCTAGATACTGCCTCTTTTGTCTCCAATTTCTCATCTGATAATATTTGTTTCACCTGTTCCTTTCAGGCTCTGTCGTCACTACTCAAAGACCTCATTGACAAGCATAGAAATAGCAATAACACTGCTTCATCTAATGGCCATTTCTGTGCTCTTAACTTTCTTGATCTTTCAGTAGCATTTGATCGGCTACTTCTTCATTTTTTAATTGGCATATGTGACACATTCTTTCATGATTTTCCTTCTATCTTACTG
Source organism: Daubentonia madagascariensis (assembly GCA_023783475.1). Classification (NCBI taxonomy): domain Eukaryota; kingdom Metazoa; phylum Chordata; class Mammalia; order Primates; family Daubentoniidae; genus Daubentonia; species Daubentonia madagascariensis. The sequence goes on along the minus strand of JAKFHU010002080.1, from coordinate 23,887,871 downwards.
AGGATTTCATCTCATTCTCCTTTTTTTGTGTATCTACTTTCTGTTCCTGGGTGATTGCATACAGTCCTATGACTTTGATATTATCCATCTAGCAATGTTTCCCAAATCTCATTGTCCTGGTCTTCCCAAGAACTCCAGTTTCAAATACCAACTGCCCACTTGACATCTCCACTTGTATGTTTAATATGCATCTTAAATACAACATGGCCAAAATCAAACTCTTGTTTGGTCATCCCAAACTAGTGCTCTGACAGACTACTCCATCTCAGTCAATGACACCCTCATCCACTCAATTGCTCAGCATTATTCTTGATTATTCCCCATCCCTTTCACTCTGATACAATCAGTTCATCATCACGTACTGTCATGTTGTCTAAAACACGCCTTTGGTCAGAACAATTCTCTCTATCTCCAAGATGAACAGCTGCATCCTAGCTGCCATTATTGCTCACTTATACTAATTCAACAACCTTCTAACCAATCTCCTTGATTCTAATCTTACCCCACAAACCCTCTGTCTTTAGAGCAACCAAAGTGATTTTCTTAAAATATAAATTAGGCCATGTCACTTCACTATTTAAATTTTCTAATGCCTTCACATCGCACTCATAAAAAAAGTTTCTAAAATGCTTAGCCTGGGTTCAAATGGTTACCTGCTTGTCCATGTTTACCTTGGTCCACCCCCCTCTCTATTTAATGATCTGTAAGCTCAGTAGAAATCTTTTAAATCCTCAAATATATTGAGTTTACTTCCCCACCCTACCCTTTTCCAAAATTTTAGTCCACATGTGATAGAAATCTATCAAAGGGTTAATTTCCCCTGCAGCTATTTATTTTGAAAAGTCAAAAGAACATGATGGTGAATACTCTTATGTCCTTCACCTAGTTGCATTAATTATCAATATGCCACATTTATGTGTGCATTCTCTCTCTCTCCCTCTCCTCTATATTCCTTAACACTTCAGCATATGTATACAAATAAAGGTATTTTCCAAACAATCACAATGTTATCATATCTAAAAAATTAACAATAATTCAATACTATCTAATATGCAGTTCATATTCAGATTTCCCTGGTTGTGTCAAAAATGTCCTTTATAGCTCTCTAACTAGGATCAAAATAAAATAGTTTAATTCAGCATTTTAAACAAATATACATATTTAAAAGAACTTTATGCAGAAACTTAAACTTATATCCAGATATAAACTATTTCTGATGTTCTTCTTTCATTTGAATCTTAGTTTCTCTCTGGTATCACTTCTGTTCATCCTGGAGATGTTCTTTGGTATTTCTTGTACAGTAGGTCTGTTAGTGACTAATTCTCTTAGTTTTCCTTTATCTTGTCTTTATTTTGCTTTTATTCCAGAAAGATATTTTCACTGGATATAGAATTCTGGGTAAACCATTGTTTTTTCTTCAGCACCTTAACAGTATTCCATTGTTTTATGGCCTCTGTGATGTCTGATGAGAGTTATGAGAAATACAAATTGTTGTTCTCTGTATGTTTTGTTTTTCTATAGCTACTTTCAGGACTTTTTCGTTAGCTTTGAATTTTAGTAGTTTGATTATAGTGTTTCTAGATTTAAAAAAAATTAATTGTGTTTGGCCTTTGCTAATTTTCTTGATCTATAAATTTGTGTCTGTCCTCAAATTTAAGAAATTTTTGGCTATTATTATTTAAAATGTTTTTTCTACTTTAATCTTTTACTTCTTTACTTCTGGAATTCTAATTACATGTATGTTATACTTTTTAATATTGTCCCACAGGTCCCTAAGGGTCTATTCATTTTATTTTAATTTTTTTTCCTTTCTGTTCTCTTGGGTGATTTCTATTAATCTATTTGCAAGTTCATGGGCTCATTCCTTCCTCATCTCCATTCTGCTGATTGAGCTCACTCAGTTAATTTTTTATTTCAGATATTCATTTTGTAGTCTAAAATTTTCTGTTGGTTCTTTTTAATCATTTCTATTTCTCTGCTGAGATTTTCTGTGTTTACTTTTATTTCTAGTGTGTTTTCCTTTACTTTATGGAGAATGGTTACCATAGCTTCTTTAAAGACTTTGTCTGATAATCCAAATAAATGTGTTATCCTGATGTCAGCATCTGCTGTTTTTTTCCCTTGGGAATGAACCACATGTTCCTGGTTCTTTGTATGTCAAGTAACCGACTATATCTGTATATTGTGAATGTTATGGTGTAGACTCTGGGCTTTGTTATAGTCCTCTGAGGATTATTAATGTTTTTGTTTTAACAAATAATCAGCCAGTTAAATTCAGATTGCAATTGCTGTTTCACCTTCTGTACGTGGTGGTTCAAATCTCAATTCAATTGCCTACATTTTTCCTTGCTTTTATGGGGGTCAGTCTTATGCATGGATACTTCAGGAGTTAGACTGGGAATATAAGGATTTATATTCAAAATTAGAGAAAATTCTGGGAAACAACTCTTTCCTTGTCAAGATTTCTCCCTCATCTTTGTCCCATAAGGATTCTTTCTAATGGTTACACTGGCCAAAAAGATGACAGGGGATTTCCATCGGAGTTTTAGTCTCCTGCCTGCACTGCTCCATCACAGAAGGAAAAATAGCAAGAAACTCACCCCATGCAGGTCCCTTCTTAAAACTCTGACTCCCTTCCACAAGCTGCCTGCTGTTGTTTACCTTTCCCATTCCTCAGGCAGTTTCTTTTTTCTTTTTCTTTTATTCAGAGTTCACAATTGCAACTTGTATGGGCTGTCATAGTAGAATCAAATCTCCACATTCAGCTACATTTCTATCAAAGCTCAGAGAATTTTCTGTCAAAATTTTCTGAATTTGAAAGGGTCCATGCAGAGACTCCTGGTGCTCACCCTTATCCATCTTCCTCAATTTATGGATTTTTATTAAATGTTTATAATTAATAGCAATTATTACTTTTGAAGCTCAAATTTCCCCAAATTTGGCTGGTAAAAACCCCTTCAGATATTCCAGGCTCACCTTATACTTTTCTAGTGCCGAGGCTTCAATTAACTTTTTTTTTTTTTTTTTTTTAAGGAATCCTGGTTCCTTTTGATGGAAAATGCTTTCTGGTTTTGTGCTTGCATTTCCCTATCAAGATGAAATTCCTGATCAAGTCTGGGCAATGAAGATCTCTTTAAAGTTTTGATAATTAAATGATTCCATGAATAAAAAATCAGACAAATCCAGAATGCTGGACTTTCTCCAAGGCAGCTAGCCTATACACATAACAAAAATGTAATGTCTTCAGGAAAGGAGGGGGACAAGGAGAGTCTTTTCTAGACTGAAAATGACTGAGAAATATAATTACCAAATGTAATCTGTGGATTTTGACTGGATCCTAAATTAAAAATGTGAGTGTTAATGGCAGAAGACTATTTAACACTTTTCCCATAATTGGTGGACATTTGTTCTCATTATCAAACACAATCCATAAAATTCATTCCATATAAATACAATTCAAGAATATGATCATTCTTTACATCTAATTCACTTTGTTTTTCTTTTATTGTCAAAGGTAATGCTGAGTTTTTTCCTGCTAATACAAATTAAATTAAATCTTTCACGCTAAGTGTTTAAAAATAAATTTTCTTTAAGCATAACCCTATGCTGCTTAACAGTCTTAATCTTTTTCTTAGGATTTAAATTATGAATTATAATGCCAAGAAGATATAACCAATGAACCATTTATGACCTCACCTTTTCAAAGTTAAACTCTTTCTTTCAATTTATGAACTTTGACAGTGCCATTAATGTAATTCATGCCAATTTTGCAATTTCAGGTTTTTTTGGTACTCAGTGACTGTAATTAAGCTTTTTCTTCTTTTTTTGAAGTCAGTAACTATCTCTCAACAAATATACAAAGATAATAATAATGTTTTATAAGTAACAAAAATGGGCATTTTCCAATTTGTACAGTTATGAACAAATTCAATTAATTAGTTTTTTATCTCACCTAATGAGTTTATGGTGAAACTTGTGTCACCTAACTAAAAAAGTAATGCTTTTTAAAATGTATTAATTTCTATATTTTAGCCATTTCTTTTCTAATAATTCAATACATATTTTAATATATTGGAAACGTCAGATTAAGTTCAATATCCCCATACAGTTTGACTAGCCAGGAAAACCAAACAATTAATGTATTTGTCCAAACTGTATTCCTAACCAATAGACTTTTACCTATGAATTGAGAGATTTAGTCAATTGCTCTGCCATTGAACTGACATAACCCTTTTATTTGCCAAATTACCAAATAAGAAACAAATACTGTATTTTATTGATACAATTTTATTTGTATGTACAGCTCACAGATTATAAAATTATTTGAGGTTAATTCTTGGTTGATTTTATATTAATAAATATTATTTTACTTTGTGAAATTTTTGATTATTTCTTACAGGTTTCATTCAAAATACTGTGATGGTTTCTATACTGCCAATTTGATTTAATATCGTTTTTTTCCAAGATAAAAGAGAAATGTCTTTAAATTATTCCTTCACTCTATTAATTTACCTATGTTTTAATTTAAATTACAAATACATTAATAATTCAAATTTATATTTTTGAAAAAGCTTGTGTCTATATTTTTATTTCCCAGGAAATTAGCAAAGACCATAGATTTCAGAATAAGATAAACCTGGGTTGATCTTCCAATTCTGTCCAAACTTGGATTTTTTGCAACCATATATCTGATAAGGAGTTAATATACAAAATTTACAAAGAACTCATACAACTTGATAGTAGAAAAACAAAAAACCCAATTAAAAATGGCAAAAGATCTGAATAGGCATTTCTCCATAAAAGACACAAAAATAACCAACAAGTATAGAAAAGGTGCTCAATATCACTAATCATCAGGCAACTGTAAATCAAAACCACTGTGAGATACTACCTCACACCTCTTAGAATGATTATTACCAAATCAGTCAAAAGGTAAGGGTTAGTGAGAGTGTGTAGAAAAGGGAATCCTTATACACTGTTGGTGGGAATGTAGATTGATACAGCCATTATTAAAAAACAGTATGAAAATGTCTAATGAAGTTAAAAATAGAACTACCATATGACCCAGCAATCCCTCTTCTGGGCATATGCCCAAAGGAAATGAAATCACTACTTCATAAAGATATCTGCACTCCACAATAATACTGCAGCATTAGTCACAATAGCACAAATATGAAAACAACCTAACTGTCCCTTGATAGATGAGTAGATAAACTGTGATATATATATATATATATATATGCACACAAAGGAATATTATTCAGCCTTAAAAAGGAGATTCTGCCATTTGCCACACTATGGATGAAACTGGAAGACATTATGTTAAGTGAAAGAAGCCAGAAACAGAAATAAAAATATTGCATAATCTCATTTATATGTGGAACCTAAATAAAAAGTCAAATATACAGAGATAGAGGTTATTCTGGTGGGGAGAGGGAAAAAAGGGGGAGGTACATGTCAGAGCATACAAAATAGCAGATATGTAGGATGAACAAGTCTAGGTATCTGATATACAACATGAGGATTGTAGCTAATAAAGTAGTACTGTATTTGGGATTCATGTTACATTAATAGATTTTAGCTGTTCTTGCTGCAGAAATGGAAAAAAATAGGTAATTATGTGATATGATGGATATGTTAATTGCTTTACTGTAGTATCCATTTTACTCTCTATATGTATCCCATACTATCATGTTGCATACTTTAAATATACACAATAAAATTTATTTTTAGAAAACTTAAATTTTATTAATTTAATTTTTAAGGTCAACAAATATTTGAGTATTGATTATGTATTAGAAAGAATGTATCAGACACTCAATATAGAGTGGAAAGATATGTAGACTTGGTTCCTTCCTTAAAGAAGTTTAAATGTAGTGATTTAACCTTTTTAAGCCTTACTTTTATTACCTATATACAGTTTTATAATCTATAAATCTATACATTTTATAATCTACTATACAGATTTGATGAAGGATTATATTATATAGATCTGTAAAGTTCTAGGAACATAAATGTTGGAAAATTAATGTTAATTAATGTTAGTTAATGTTAATGTAAATTAATGTTTCTGTAGCCATTTGGAATTGCAGTGACAGCCAACTACAGTGGCTTCCACAATTAAGGGGTTTATTCTCTTGTGAAAAAAAATCTAAAGGTAGGTTATCCAGGGATCCATGGAACCACCAATGTTCTAGATTCCTTCTTACTTTCTGCCTTGCTTTTTTTTAATGTGCTCCATCTTTGAGGTTGCCCCATGATTACAAGTTGGCTGCTAGAACTCCAGTCATATTGTTCACTTTCCAGGAAGAAAGTAGGGTGAGAGTAACGAACAAAAAAGGCACTTCTACTATATCCAGTGACTTCTATTTTGATATTATCAGTCATACCTAACTGCAATGGAGCTCATTGTTACCTTGAATAAAAACTAAAAATTAAAAGAGTGGATATTGGGTAAGCTAATGGCACTAATAGCAAACTCTGCCACAGGTTCCTTCTCTTCTCCTTCTTCAAAGTGCCTCTTTTCCCTCCATTTGTTATATAAAAATAATTTTCCAGGAGAAATATTTTAATACAAAAAATTTGCTTTACAAATCTAAAATCACTGTTGATTAGCCACTTTAATTCCACCTATTTTCTAATTAATATTATAACATAAAATTTTAACTCTGAAGGGAACATTAAAATTACTATTCTAAAAAAATTACTATTCTAATGTGACTATTCAAAGTATAGTTCAGGTCAGTGCTAATTCATGGACTGTTTGTTACTGGTTTTTATCAATTAAATATAAAAATTAGGAGTAAGTGTTTAGACACATTTACAGAAAATTGACAGATTAATCATATGTGTAGATAACTTAATTTTTAAAATGGCTTGTATGTCTTTTTTTCAATTTTTCTAGTAATTCACTTTTATTGTATTTTATCAAATTATTAATTCATGACACATTGGAAATTTAAAAGTGGATAGAAATAAATATATTCACTTATAACTTGTTCTTTTTAGCTTTTAGACACGAGATGTAAAAGTTTATAAGGCTAAGGTATAATCTATAATTACAAAGCAATAATTATAGAACACATTTTACTATATTATGTAACTGTTTAATGACAATATTGTTATAAACTCAAAATTTCTAACTACCAACGTCTTAATACCTAAGCATTGCAATGTGATAGCTTGGAAAGTATTTCACCACGCTGTAATTCATTAGTTACTGATTCAATTATAGTGGAAACATATAACCTAACGACTCCTGAAAACCAGGGTCTTAGAGTGGGTTTTGCAGGAAAGGGGTAGGAGAACTTGGGCTAGATAATTTTGCTCTGAAATTCTTGTACAAAAATTATTAATCTAAAAATCAAGGATATGCGGTTTATTTGTTCCACAATAATATTAACCCATAAGAGAAAATTTTTTTACTGTTATTTGTTATATGGACATAACAAATCCTCAAAAAGTGCAGAGTAGTAAGCTGGCATCAAACCTTAAGGAAGTTATAATAAATTATGAAGTCAAGAACAATTTTGCTGTTCTAGGTTTAAAATCTGATGATACAGGAATACAAAATACAAATATTGATTATTCTCTAATCTGTTCAATCTACATTAAATTATTGTATGAATCCAGCGATATCTCCTAATTCTTCTATCTTCTCTGTTCTAATGCTTCTAATTTGGTAGCATGTTGGGGCCAGAGATATTGTTTGTAACAAAAACTCCTGCTTGCGTTTGGGACTGTTTGTGCTCTGAGGTTAACATACAGTATAACAAGCACTTCCACATTCTTCTGAATTTGTCGCACAACATTTGTTTACTGGTCAACAGGAGTCCTAGTGTCCTTGTCAGTCCTGAGAAATCTGTCCCTCAGGAATCATAAAAGAAGTATAAGTTATCCCAGTCACACTCGGAGTAACATTCTCAGAAAAACACAGGAGGCAGGAAGCAGTGAACATTTTGCCTGATTTTTTTTTGAGGCTGGAGGTAGGTATACTTCTAAATGTTGTACTTACAAATATAAATATGGGATTCTTAGTGTTAATCAAGTCTAATTCAGCACTTAGAGTTCCTCATTTACTCTCACCTGAAGTGTGCTTTGAAGACTCATTACTTATTGGTGAAGGTTTCCTCTATTCCTTTACTCATGAACCTAAGGGATATCAAAATATAATACTATCAGGACAGGCATGAGTCCCAACAGTGCAAAAGTACCAACCTCTAGGACTTACTGCTGATTTCCCTAATTTAAGACACCTCCAGCTAAACTTTCCACTTAGAGTATGCTGTGCAACCTGCCCAGCTGACAATTTTATAATCAATAATTTTTTTATAATCAATAATTCTTGCACATTTCCTTGTCAAATCTCCTCTCTGACATCAATCTATATTCAATCCTATTTTCTCAATCACGGGCCAAAATAACTCTACAGAGCTTTCTGAGTTCCCCCTTTTTAGGTATCCTTGTCTAAGAGACCTCTTCCTATGTCTCAACACAAGAAAATAGCCAAGTATGTTTTCTCTTCTCTCCAACCTATACTAGAACTAATTACTACTTCTACTACTACTGCTACCACCACTACCACCACCACCACCAACTACAGCAACTAACTCCTGATACTGCTGCCATTGCCATTGTTGCTACTGATTTATCAAAAGTCCATTGTAAGCCAGGCATGGTGCTAAACACTCATTACATCTTTGTAAGGTAGAAATTTTATTCATTCATATTTATACAGATGATGCTATCAAAGCTAAAATGAGATTATATAATCTGCTAGTAAATGTCAGAGTCTGGATTCAAACATAGGTCTCTTTGGCCCCAAAGTCTGTATTGTTTCTATCCCACTAAGAACGAAAGGACTAAATTTACCCAAGAAATTGCCAAGAAACCGAGATCTCTTAATTCAGAATCTGGAAAAACATTGGACATATAGGACATTCTGTTCTTTCTAACACTCTAGTTTACCTGTGATTATTTAGGCTGGAAATCTCTGTTTGCGGACTAGGTGTTTTCTGCATACTGCTCTCTAAGTACTATAGATGTTAAGAGATGGAAAAGTTCACTGAAGCTCACTAAGGTTCATCACAATCCAGGGAGAATTATGTCAGTTTAACAAAGATGAAGCTCTACCAAAATTCCAAAGGATATTAATTCATGAAAAGAGATTGTACACTTTATGTCTGCTTTATTTAATTACATCAAAATGCAAGCATTTGAAGTTCATTGTGCTCACATGTTATGTATGAATCTGTGAAGCCCTGTGTTATAAAAAAAATTCACTTATGGTGTGAGAATCAAAATCATAGAAATGGGAAGGAAGACACAAGGTGGAACATCGTATTTCTAACCACAGCCAATATAGTCCTTCCCGATAAAGAAAAGAAAGGGAACATCATAATTAGAAGTTACCCAGTGAAAGGCTTTCAAAGATATCGCTTTCTGATTTAAAAATGCAATAAAATCAAATAAAATGAACGTTAATTTGCGGTAGGCAAATGCTATATATAGTGGGTGTTTAATAAATATTTGTTAAATACTTTTCATTTGTAGATATATTTTAGCTCTCTGAAAAATGTCTTTGTTAACCATTTAAGACGTCTCATATTCAATTATCTGAGTTTAGAATGTAGTTTATAACATTAAAATTCACGATGTCAGGAAGAATTAGAAAGCCTGAACAGACCAACAAGAAATATAGAGATTGAAGTAGAAATTTTAAATCTCCCAAAATAGAAATGTTCAGGACCAGATGGTTTCATGGCTTAATTCTACCAAACAGTGAGGAAAGAATTATTACCAATCTTTCATAAACTTTTCCAAAAATACAACTAGAGGAAATACTTCCAAACTCATTTTATGATGCTAGCATCACCCTGATACCAAAGCCAGACAAATACACTACAAGGAAAGAAAACCATAGGCCAATATGTCTGATAAACATAGATGGAAAAATCTTCAATAAAATACTAGAAAACCAAATTCAACAACACATCAAAAAATATCATACATCACAACCAATTGGGATTTTTCCTCAGTATACAAGTTTTGTTTAACATATGCAAATTAATCAATGTGATACATCATATCAAAAGAATGAAAAATTAAAAACATATGATCATCACAATTGATTCAGAAAAAGCATTTGACAAGTTCAACATTCTTCTTGATAAAAATTCTCAACAATCTGGGAATAGAAGGAAATTTCCTCAACATAATAAAGGTCATTTATGAAAGGCCCACAACTAATATCATAATCAACAAGTAAAAACTGAAAGCTTTTCCTTTAAGATCTGGTAAAAGGCAAGGATATCCACTCTCATCACTTCTATTTAACATAGTACTGGAAGTATTATCAAGAGCAATCAAACCAGAAAAAGAAACAAGAGTCATCCAAACCAGAAAGGAAGAAATAAAATATCTCTATTTGCAGATGACACGACACTATATATAGAAAACCCTAAAAACTTCACACACACAAAAACTCTTAGAACTAATAAGTGAATTCACTAAAGATGCGGGACACAAAATCAACATGCAAATATCAGTTGCATTTCTATACACCAATAATGACCTATCCAAAAAAGAAATAAATCTCATTTACAATAGTATCAAAAAGAATAAAATACTTAGGAATAAATTTAACCAAGGAGGTGAAAAATCTGTACACCGGAAACTAGAAAACATTGATGCAAGAAATTGAAGAACACATAAATGAATGGGAAGATATCTCTTGTTCATGGATTGCAAGAATTAATATTGTTAAAACATCCATACCACCCAAAGCAATATACAAATTCAACACAATCTCTATTAAAAAGGTACTAGCATTCCTAACAGAAATAGAAAAAAAAATTCTAAAATTCGTATGGAACCACAAAAGACCCCAAATGGTCAAAGCAATCTTGAGAAAGAAAAACAAAGTTGGAGGCATCACGCATTCTGATTTCAAATTGTATCACAAAGCTACAGTGATCAAAATAGTACAGTACTGGCATAAAAACACACATAGACTAATGGAACAGAATAGAGAGCCCAGAAATAAACCCAGGCACATACACTCAACTAATTTTTGACAAAAGAACCAAGAGAAACCATGAGAAAAGGATAGTCTTTTTAATAAATGGTGTTGGGACAACTGGGTATCCATATTCAAGAAAATAAAATTGGACCCTTATCTTATGCCATTCACACACACAGACACACACACAAAAACCAACTCAAAATGGATTTAAGACCTAAACATTAGACCTGAAACAATAAAACTTCTAGAAGAAAACATAGGGGAAAATCTCCTTGACATTGAACTTGGCAATAATTTTTTGAATACCACACCAAAAGCTAAGGCAACAAAAGCAAAAATAAACAAGTGGGCCTACAGCAAACTAAAAAGCTTCTGTATAGCAAAGGAAACAATCAACAAAATGAAAAGCCAGCCTACAGAATGTGAGAAAGTATTTGCAAATTGTATGTTTGGGTTTATATCGAAAGTATATAAGGAAACCATATAACTCAGTAGCAAATAATAAATAAACAACATGATTAAAAATGGGCAAACAATCTGAATAGACATTTCTCCAAAAAGACATAAAAATGGCCAACAGGTATATGAAAAGGTGCTCAATATCACTAATTATCAGGAAAATGCAAACTAAAACCACAATGAGATACCATCTTATAGCTATTAGGATGGCTATTATCAAAAAAATTATATAACATGTATTGGCAAGAGTGTGGAGAAAAGGGAACACTTGTACACTGTTGGTGGGAATGTAAATTGGTACAGATAATTATGGAAAGCAGTATGGCAGTCCTGTAAAAATTGAAAATGGGACTACATATGACCAAACAATTCTTCTGGGTATATATTTACTGGATATATACCCAAAATAAATGAAATCATTACCTTGCACAGATATCTGTACTTCTACGTTCATTGTGGAATTATTCGTAGTAGCCAAGATATGGAAACATTCTAAGCATCTGTTTGCAGATGAATAAATAAAGAAATTGGGATATAGGAGTAGTATTTCTCCTTAAAAAAGCACATCCTGCCACTTGCAACAACATGGATATACCTGGAAGACACTAAGTGAAATAAGACAGACACAATGAAAAGTACTGCATAATCTCACTTATATGTGAAATCTAAAAAAAAATAGCTAAATACATAGAAACAGAGAATAAAACAGTGGTTACCAGGAGTGGGGAGTGGGGGGAAGGAAATGGGGAGATGGAGGGTAAAGAGTACAAAGTTCCAGATGTGTAGGACGAACAAGTCTAAAGATCTAAGACAGAGCGTGAGGATTATAGCTATAATATTGTATTGTATACTGGAAGTTTGCTAAGAGGGTAGATTTTAGGTGCTCTTACAACATATACACACACACACAAAATGTAACCATGTAAAATAATGAATATGTTAATTTTCTTTACTATAGTAACAATTTAACTGTGTATATTAAAATATGTTGTATACCTTAAATATATACAATTTAAAAAAAAAAGAAAGTCACTGCATATAGATGATCCTAATGTACTTAAAGGTAGGCTAAGTCTTTAAGGATGAATAAGAGTTAGTAAGACAAAAGGATTAATCAAGCACTTCATTCTCTTTATTAAATCCCTTTCTGCTTAAAATGTATAGAATTGTTTCTGTTTCCTCACTGAACTCTGATAGGTATAGCAATATATCTGTGAAATGCTGTGATTCAAAGGTAGAAACATTAATAAAAAAAAGAAAGAATAAAAATTTGAAAAAAGATGCACAGTGTGGTAAAAGATTAAAAAAATTATTTTGCTTACTAAATGCAAATATTTTTATTATTCTTTTTTGGTAATTTGTTGTCTAGAAACATGAATTACTTTTTAAAAATTTATGTAAAATGTTATAGTATACCAATAACCAATATATATTTGCAAGAAGTACACACCACTTTTGCAAAGAAGAGATTTTACTGAAATCTATTTAAAACTTTAAAGAAATCTTGATTTGGGTCTCAGAGGTTATAGCAAGATGGAATTCAATAAAAAAGGAAATGAACATTTAAAAAATAAGTAGGAAAAATGTTAAACATGTAAATGAATGCAGGCATCTATATACAATTTCCTACATTCTCAACAGATCACAACAATCTCTTGTATCATTTTCCAAAAATATGTGAATATGATAACAAATAATATTATTTCTTTGTGGAAAGATTATATATTTATTGAAAATAAGGTCACTATAACCTCTTCTCTCCCTTCTCCCAACCCCACTGCCTTTTAAACTGTCATTCATCCCCCGCCATTACTGCCATAGGTGATTCTATGGGAAATATTTGAACTGTTGGAGAATCTGAAGCTTCTAAATATTAGCTAAAGATAAACTTTGAAAAGCTGCAGCAATTTTAGGAAGCTCATACTGTGAAGTCTCCAAAGCACAGTCAATGGGTCTAAATGATGCCAGTTCGCCATTTCCTAAGTATATTTCTTTCTAAAATCTGAACTTACTTGCTTCTGTTTACATTATTGGTTAAAATGTCACCAATTCATTTGAGCTATAAATGCAAATACTCCTGGGAGATGTGTGGGGAGTTAAATAAATTAGTCCAGGCAGATTAGTTTCTTGCTAGGAACTGAAATAAAATTGCACTTAGAGAATGAGTGTTTGTACAGAAATTAATTCTGGACACAAGTGGAGTGGCACCATGTAGGATTTCCTTTGGCAAGAAGACATGGAACACCAGAATAAAATGTTTTAAGGCTCTGCAGAAAAGAAGGTGAATGAGCACCTATGGAAAGTTTAAAAAGGATCACTCCTGAGCCTCGGAAAGGAATGATAGAAACAGAATCCCAGTTGTCAAGGGTTACAGGGGAATAAGGATAGAGGCAGTTAAGGCACCAGTAATGCCCCCAAAAAATTGTAAAGAAAAAAAAACAAATTGGAAGGTAGCTTTAAAAAGGTAATGAAAACAAGCTTTTTTCCCCTTACTCCTAAGTTATTCATTCCCTGCTCACAGACGTTAAACATAATATAGTAATGTTCTCACTATAATTCTACAGTTTTGATGGTGAATAAAGCCTTTGTTGAGCAGACTGAGGATCTAACCTAATTACTGATATGTGCATTACAAATTCCAAATGACAAACTTTTTCCAGTTCACAAGACAAAATTCCTTAGAATGGCAAATAATGTACTTTGTGATCTAACCTTATTTTAGGATAAATCTTCATTCTCTCATTATAATTAATCAGATCAAATGTTTGTAGTTCTGGTACAAGCAGAGGAGTTTCATGCGTTTGGGGATCTGCTCAAATCCTCCAACCTCTGCCCTCACTCCCTCCCATACCATCACTGCACCTTGGAATGGATTTCCTAAACAAGGTGATTGGGAATCATTGGCTCATTTTTTAAATACAACAGTTTATTAGATTACCTAATTTTTCAGCTTTTCATGACTCCCCAGGAAGAACTGACGATTCTCTCCATCACACCCCCAAATATCCTGTTTCTTATAAAATATTTCATTGTTCTTTCTTGTTTTCATCTTTTGTCTCCTATTAGAGGGTAAATCTTTTAGAACCAAGAACTGTGGTGTGTTTGTCTTTCCATGCTCAGGGCCTATCATAGTAGGCTCTTCTCAGAAAACAGAAGAGTGAGTGAGTGAATACCTGGATTCATAAATGAGTGAAGCAGCTGGGCTGCAATCTCCTTTTGGGATGTAACCTCATCATCAATTGGGGCTGCCTACCTGTTGGGAAATACTCAGAACTATGGCTTTGTCTTCCTGTGCTGATTTCCTTTTCTCATAGACCAAGCTAGTTTTAAATAGACAGATAAAAAAATTTCAGGCAATTTAAGGGAAACATGAAATTTTTATTTTTGAATTTTTGTGATGATTCAAGAAATTCCAGCTACCAGCTACCATATAAACATTCATAACCTGATTTCTGGACTAGCAAATAGTAAAACAAGACCCTGTCTAATCTGGCTACGTGATTATATTTATAGTAGGGAAATAAAGGAAGGGGAGGGAACTCAAGCCAAGAACAATGGTTAGAAATAAATGAAAATTATGTACTTTTAATAAAACAATTTAGGAAGCTGTTAAAAGATTTGAAACAAAATAAAATTAGAGGTTGCTTCTGGACTGCTATTAGCCATGTCATATTCTCTAGACCATTTGAAATCTTTCATTGAAAATCAGCTGAAACTCAGAGCTTGTGCAGTGTGTTCCTTCTCTTCAGAGCTGTTGTTTTTGCAGAATTAAAGAAGAAATTTGACCTTGACTGCATTCCTGGAGGCCATGCCTTTTTAAATTTATTCCCAATGGAGCTGCACAAGGAAGAGTTGGTGGAGTCTGCTGGCCAGGTCTACCACCACAATACTTTCCTCAGAACATTTTGCCATCTGGAAAAAGCATGATTCAACTGCACTGGCACAAGTACATCCTATGTAGGAAATAGAAGACAATGATATTAACTGAACAAGGTTCAAAATAAATATGAAATATTTGTACAGGAATGCTAACTAGTTGTTGAAAAGTGAATAGGTCTAAATGGCTTTCATCTTGATGATCTGGACACTCCATTTCAGTCTGTTTTTATTTTTGGGGTAAAATTACTTATTTTTTAATGTAGCGAGTACAAAAAAAAGAGAGAATAGGAAATATAGAATGCAAAATATAACCAGAAGATGGGACCCCTAAAATATGGGAATTCTGGAATTGGAAGACTGATTTTTTTTTTTCGGTAGAGAATTTTATCCATAAGAATTCTACCACAGGTAGCTGAAAAACAGTGATAATAAGCTCCTGATTTCAGTCTCAGTACTGACAGTGAAATGTTTAATTTGTGTGCTATGAGAATGGCAAGCTTTAGTGACATTACTAATATCCTGGGAATTATTTATCGGGTGTGGGACTAAAATTTTTATAAGGTGATACCTCAGACCATCAGCTTTTGTGTTAATTTTGTATAAGTGTTTTAGCCCCTCCATAAATACAACTATCAGGCATTCCTTCACACATACATAAACACACACTTCATCAGGCACAAGGACACATCTCTCAACTAATAGTCATCATATTCATCATCGTCATAATCACCATCATCATCAATGCAATGATAAGAATATTTATTGAGCACTGCCAAAATTTCATCAATTCTAAAATGCACATTTTTTTAACATCTCTGATGCCAGAATGAGTCTTTAAATCAATGTTGTCTTACAATTGCTATTAGTCAGATGGTAGACATGACATAGCTCTTTTAACTGACATTTATGGAAAGACCAAGAAAGTGCTAGCAAGAAAATACATACAAAGAGTGTCACCATGTTGAACTATTATCCTGGGAACAATGATAAAGGGTTTCAAGAAGTGTTATGTGACCAATGATCATTATGACATTGATGATAATGATCATGATGACATTTTGTGGAAAAATACCCAAATCAATGAATTTGATTCTAAAAGTGATTCAGAATGTTTTAAATACCTTAATAAAATTATTTTATTTGTATTTTTCTGTTTATTTATGTAAAGAGTGATATGGGATAAAAATATGCTATATAGGTCTAAATGTTTAAAAAAGTTCTTTTAATATTAGTATGTGTATTTGTCAGTATTCTCCAAAGAAACAGAACCAATAGGATGTATATATATATAAGGATATACACATAGGCCAGGTGCAGTGGCTCATGCCTGTAATCCTAACACTTTGGGAGGCCAAGGTGGGAGGATTGCTTGAGTTCAAGACCAGCCTAAGCAAGAGTGAGACCCTGTCTCTACTAAAAATAGAAAAATTAGCCAGGAGTGATGGTGCACACCTGTAGTCCCAGCTACTTGGGAAGCTGAGGCAGGAGGATTGCTTGAGCCCAGGAGTTTGAGTGGCAGTGAGCTATGATGACACCACTGCACTCTAGCCTGGGTGACAGAGCAAGACCCTGTCTCAAAAAAAAAAAAGGATTTATTTTATTTTATTTTTATTTATTTTATTATTAAGGATTTATTTTATTTATTAAAAAAAGGAAGAGATTTATTATATGTAATTGGCTCACAAAATTATGAAGGCTGAGAAGTCCTAAGATCTGGAGTTGGTAAATTGGAAATCCAGGAAAGCTGATGTGTGCCTCAAGTCTAAAATCCAGTAAGCTTGAGACTCAAGAAGAGCCTATGTTTTAGTCCAGGTCCAAAGACTGGGAAAGAGCAATTTCCTGGCTCCTGGAGTCAGGCATGCAAAGTACACACCTTGCTCCTAGCCCCAGACTTGTACTCAAATTCATCAAAAGCCTGAGTGAGTTGAGGCAGTTCAACTGGGTCTTATTCTGCTACAGTTATAAATCAACATTTTTTTCTATGGTAGGCAGAGGGCTTAATTTAGCCCTGTCTTCAGAATTCTATTGAAAGCATATGAACGGACTCAGTAAAAATTTGGGAAATAGAGGAGTTTGGGGAAAGTCATCATCAAACTCCAGCATCACTCTAATTATTCTCACAAGTCCTTTGTCCCTAAGGACATCACTGCCACCACCACCATGGCCTAAAGGGAAAGGGAGCCAAAGCGTCTTACACGGCTAGAGGAAATAAAAAGCACAAGTTCTTCTGAGTGTTTCAATTATCTATTGCTGTGAAATAAATTACTCAAAAACTTTTTGACTTAAAATCAGTTTACTATCTCTTACAGTGTCTGTGGGCCAAGAATTTGGACAGTGCTTGGCTGTGTGGTTTTGGATTGAGGTCCATCAAACATTGCAGTCAATGTCCATAAGAGTTTTTCCAACTTTTTCTTCTAGAATTCTTATGGTTTCACGTCTTAGGTTTAAGTCTGTTATCCATCGTGAGTTGATTTTTGTGAGAGGTGAGAGGTGTAGATCTAGTTTCAGTCTTCTACATGTGGCCATCCAGTTTCCCCAGCACCATTTATTGAATAGGGAATCTTTTCCCCAGTGTATGTTTTTGTGTGATTTGTCAAAGATCAGATGACAGTATACGGATGGTTTTATATTTGGGTTCTCAGTCCTGTTCCATTGTTCTATGTCTCTGTTCTTGTGCCAGTACCATGCTGTTTTGGTTACTATAGCCTTGTAGTATAGTTTGAAGTCTGGTAGATTGATGCCTCCCAATTTGTTCCTTTTGCTTAAGATTGCTTTGGCTAGATGGGGTCTCAGTCAGATGAGATGTGGAGTGGAAGAGGAACAAGGCATGGTATCAGCTGGGAGCTTTCCAGGCATCTCTCTCTCTCTCTCTCTGTCTCTCACTATATAGTCTCTTGCATATGCTAATTTAGGATTCCTCACAGCATGGCAGCCTCAGGGCAGTCTGACTGCTTAAATGGTAGCTGACTTTCCTGTGAGTGAGTGTCCCAAGAGAGACAGGCAGAAGATGTATCACATTTTATGATCTGACCTCATCTAGCATCACTTCCACCATTTCTATTAACTAGTGGAAGGAGTGTCAAAACCCGTATGGACATGTTTTAAAATCACGACATTGAGCCACAGATAATGACTCCTAGTTCTGA
Source organism: Daubentonia madagascariensis (assembly GCA_023783475.1). Taxonomy (NCBI): domain Eukaryota; kingdom Metazoa; phylum Chordata; class Mammalia; order Primates; family Daubentoniidae; genus Daubentonia; species Daubentonia madagascariensis. The sequence continues at coordinate 23,869,364 of JAKFHU010002080.1, read as the reverse complement.
GCTTTTCTGAGTGTCCGCAGTAGGAAAGCAGAAAAGGACAAAAATATATGTGCACATGATCTACAAGATAGCTTCTATGTATACCTTATCTCTATAAAGACATATGTCAGAGATTCTATGAATATGAATACTTAAATCTAGAAAGTCATATGGAGTTGTTTCCAAAGTATCTGAGGGTCTCTTAGGGTAAGCATACATTTGTTATGACTCATAATACAAGATACTCGTAAGTGTCTTGCTTGAGTGATGAAACCACTCTATATTTCTGTTTACTTAAATAGCTTTGAAAATATTAAAAGAGAAGAGACATGGTGCCTTTAAAAATTGAAAGCAGATCTTTGGTAGATGTTAAATTTTTAAATGGCAAAATAAATAAAGAAACTCACTTGATAATTAGGCATTGCTTATGAAGGAGGGTGGGGTTGAGGGAGGAAGTTTAATCCATTGCCAGGAAAATTCTTTCCTGATTAGAAGTAAAAATTTACAGGTTTTTCATACATATTTTATCCCACTTGTGCATAGCTTCTGAGGAGACAAATTTACTTCTTCCAGATTAAATTAAGCCATATGTAGTTGAAAGATTACTGAGGTGGATTCAATAGAACCAAGAAAAGTTATGGAAAATATGGAAGTGTGAGGAAGGCACCTAAAGTCTTTCTGTGACTGGCTGTGAATACATTAAAAGGAGTAGAGAAGTCTCCCACAAATGATTTTATCCCCAAACAACTCAGAGGAATTCTTGCAAGGTCAAGACAGAGCATGTCCCAAAGGTCCCAAGGTAGGGCTCTGTACATGTAGGGTTTCTTCTACCCATCATGGTTCCCAGAGTTGCTGGAAAGTTCATTGTCATCAAGTATTGTCCTAGAAATGTTCTTTCGGTAGGACCACTAACTACTGAAGCAGCAGCCATGACTTGACATCACAGCACATTTCTACCCAATCTGAAGCTAATTAGGCCCAATTTCTTACTTCTTCCCAATTAGGAAAAAAGTAAATCTCACAATCTGAGATGCCATTCTCTATGTCCCCATTTAGAAATAAATTCAGATTAAGAAGTCTGAGTCCTCCTGTCACTACCCTTCAGAGTAAGTGTCTTCATGACTTTCAGTACTTGGGTTGGTTTTGATTTCAGTAAGTTTAGTAAAAGGACTGGAACCACTAATTTGTCTACGGATATATGCCATAGCTTGGCAAGATTGTGGCATTTAGAACTACACTGTATTTAACCTTTTTTTTTCTTACTTTTCTGCCTTATTATTAACACTTGCATCCTTGAAAAAAACTCATCAAATTTGAAATGCAAACAACTCCGTCATGATTTGTCATAAGAACTAATATATAGACTGATATATAAGCACATATATAATAATATATGTTATATGCTCTACACAAAGTATATGGTAGGAAATAAATCTTATGGTGCTTTCTATTCTTTGAGCTTAGTGTACTAACTTTAAGGAATCATGTATGATAGAAAACTCGCATTCTACGTCTGATACAGTAGGGAAAAATAAAGGGGATAACTTTTTGAAAACATAAAACAGGCCCACAGAGCATTTTATTCCATGGTTTATGTAAGTTTGAGTTATAAGTGGAATTATAGCTATTATTCCTACTTTTACTTAATAAGATCTTCAGTGATAGTGACCTTTGTAAACAAGGTATAACACTTACAAACAAAAAGCAATTGCATGGGCAATAAGAACTGTGGTCACTGATACTGTTGGTAACAGAACTGGTCTACGTATGTGGTCTAAAATTTTCTCATTATCTTCTTAAACCCACTGGGTCCTTTGGTAGATGTGTTTATTGAGATATGGTGGCACTTAGGTTATTTTCATTTATCAAGTGATTTTTAAAATTTGGTTTAAGGAATAGAGGAGAAAATCACATCATAAAAGAAAAATAAATGAAATTCAAAGAAATTTTTATCAGGAAAAAGGAGAAAACTAGACAGAAATTGTCCACTTTCCAAAATGAAGGAGCTCTCAATTTTAATCCACATTTACATTTGACTATCTTATTAAGGGCAGGATAAATGAAGGCCTTTTGCCTTAAATGTTGACCTTAAAATATGATGTAAAATTTAAGTATTGTCTTTGTTAATCAAATAGGAAAGCCAGTATCTTGTGGCTTGGACTATCCTCATGTTTGGCAGAGCTATGGGGGACAGGCCTCAGATTGACTTCAGTTGGTATGGCACATGAACATCACTGGGTGATTCACTTCCAGATGGAAACATGTGCTACAAAAACTACAATTCTAAGATGAAGCAATAATGGAGAAAATTTTCCTGAAATTGGGGAAGGTCATGGTGTTTGGTTTGAAACGAAACCTTCAAAAAATGTCATATAGCAAAAATAAAATTAAAGTGATCTTAGTAGTCATCATCCTCTATAAGCATTTCACCTTCTACTTGCAATTACTAAAGGAAAAGAAGTTTATTTTAATAAAATTGTGAAGTAATGACAAGGTCTCGTGAGCAATTTCACCATAATGTTTTTTCAGTGGAGAAAATTCAACACTTCAAATGCCAGACTATTGGAAAGTGTAAACTAACATTTTCCTTTGAAGAAATAACGACCTAGATTTATGTATGCTTCAAGCATATATAAAATGTTAAAGGCCACAGTATACATTATAAACATATAAAGAAAAAAGCACTTGGGGAAAGTTAAAGTAAGTTGTTACATGAGGAAGGGAAAATAATGACATATTCCCCTGACTGAACCAGTACACGTTCTGCTCTACATTGAATATTGTGAAAACATATGATTAAACCGTAATAAGAGGACCAGTTGGATAATTGAGGCATTCATTTCTAATGACGCTCTTCCAATACCACATATTCCTCAATTTCTAGTTAAATGAATTCAATCTATAAACTAAGCTGGTTAAAGAATCATACATGAAAAAATATGAGCCTATTAGTTAATTATGTACATGGGAGAAATATGGTTATAGATGTGTTCTCATATCATTTGGGAGAATCGTGGTTAATAACCTATTCGGACTCAAGCAATAATAATACAAAAAGCAAGGGATAATGAAAACTATTCTGACTCTGTATACAAACTGTCATATCATGGTATCAGACTGGCATATATATGTGATGTGAAGCACAGAGATGACAGCACAAGTGATCCATCAAGTAGAAATAAAAGGTCAGCATATTTTCAGTCTTTCACACTTCAACTGCAGCCCAAGGTACCTGGGTTCTAACCCTCAGAGGGAGAAAGATCACAGATCCTTCCTTCCCAGTAAGGCCGATTCATTTTGCCTCAGGTACTCAGACAGCCTCCACTGTTCCTATACTTCTCAAAGTAATTCATGACAAAGGCTTCCTGAAGTTGTATCCCTCCCATTCCTGAAACCTTTAGATTGGTCCTTCATGACGTCACTTCTATTGTTATGCGGAGACCCAACTCAAGGCAGCTTGCAGAGAGGTAGTAATGTCCTAACTTGTCACACCAAAGTTGCTTCCACAGTTCTACTGTCATATGTGGTTTCACATGAGGTCCTCGCTGCCCACACTCCCTACATCTCTGGACAGCCTGTTCCTTCTCCATTAACCACTGTAACTGCTATAATCCAAAATGGGATTGGAGCTTCACCACTGCTGACAGTTCTGTAGCACTTTTTGCACTTGAGGGCTCTTAATCCTCACTATGGGCTAAAGATTTGGCAGACCATTGATTGAGTAGCTACCTGAAGATGCTGTCTTTGTGGACACTTAGATGGATGTCTGCTTCAAAGAGGCTTTACTCTCATAAAATGCCCTGTCTTGGGAATTAAATAGACTAGATCAGCCATTTAGTTACTAACATTTTTTGACCCTTAACCGTAGGACCCAGTTCCCACTTTGGTAAACACTGGCCAGACTTCCCATAAGTTAGACTAAGAAACGTTCATGATATTTTGACATCCATAAATTTTTTCTTTCCAGTCATGTTAATTTCAGAGATTTTTAAAAAGCAAGAAATACAACCTTATGGAATTTTTTTTGCCTGACCCCAATCATCTGTCATATTTCCCTGTAACAGTTTCTGAGTATTCATACAAAAGAATTGGGTAAAAACGTGTCTTTAGATTTCTCAATAAATAGTGGAAGCTTGGATTTATCACTTTTCAATCAATAGTTTGGGGTCATGTTAGCCATCCTAGCTAGAGGAGGGAAGTGTAGGTATGTTTGTGTGTGTACAAATGTATACACAAACACACACACCACCCACACACACACACACACCAAGCACACATTTTATACAAGTTCTTTATTTTAATTTTCTTTGGTTTATGTGTCTACCTTCCAGCTCTCCTGGAGATAATAGATTTTATAGATCTCTATATAGAAATAGTGATGGATCAATTATATTTATTATAAACTCTGCAAGTTGAATCAAATTCTAAAAATTTCACCAAAAAGTCCTCCCCCCACATTCAATTAGGAATATATATCATGTCCATAAAAACCCAACAAGGCATTGGAGAGATAAATGCACTAAGTATTGAAAATCGATCCTGTAAGTAGGGTATCCATTACTGTGCCATCATTTGTTCCATGTAAGCACCTTTATTATTACTCCCCTGGCAGCTTTTGATTGATTGATTGATTTGATTATACTAAATGATTTGGCAGGAATATTGGTTGGCTTTTTCTAGGTTGAGGCATTTTTCTCCTTTCTGACATTGACTTCATGATTCTTTTCAATTTCTTTCTTTCTTTCTTTCTTTTTGTTTTTTTGACAGCAAGAGAGGCACTTCTAGTTGCAACTTAAGGGGAAGAACATCAGTGTCATCAGTTGTAGATTTTTCTCTTTATGATGACTTCCCATCATGGCCATCACTGTCTTCCCCGTGAAAATGACTGTGGCCAAGAATATGTGTTTCCTATTTTATGCCTTTGACATGAATGTCCTACACAATAACAAAGAAACATATTAAAAGACACTTTTAACTTCATTTAAATGATTGGCCACTTTTTGTTGATTACCTGTATGGTTCATAATCTGTGTGAGAAACTAAAATTCATCAAGAATTTCTTAGCACTATACACCCATGCTTTTTAAAAATTAAATAAAATTAGTTTTGCTTACAGTAGATTTAAGAAAAATTTTAGAAGAGCAAGGAGAAAAAATCTTAAAATAAACAACTATATTTTGCCAATAAGACTTCAAATCAGAACTCTCAACCAAGCACAAGCATGTGGTATTAAATCTCCACTGGTGTGAGCTAGTATATTCTGCAGAGGAGAGTACATGTGAAAATCAGCAAAGTCAAGCTTTAGGGTACTTCAGTGAGTCATTGAACAACAGCACATCTTGAATCTACTGGTTTTGGCAGGTTTAGTGTTTGTCCTGGGGTGACATTAAATATTAACCTCTGCTTTGTCAGAAAGAATGTGACCATATTAATTATGAAAAATTTCTTTCTCATCTTAAAATAAAAAAAGATATGAGTGTAGCTAAACCAAAAAGTTGATAGGAATCTTTAAGAGAAAAGATCCTCCTTTGCAATTCAATTTTCCTTTTTTCCCATTCTATTGGTGTTTTACTGGAAAGCGCATGACTCGATGGAATGGGACAGAGAACATTCTGACATTCTTTTAAAATTAAAGGAAGGGAAAATTTCCAGGGAATCCCATCCCATTTAAACTTTTTTGACTGTGAACAGAAGTGTCACTACTATTCAATGTGACAAATAATGGTTTGAATTATTCTGCCTAAAACAAAATGAATTTATAAATACAAGAAATAGGTTTTCAGCAAACGTCTTGAGGGTTATAACAATATATTTACAGTGAGGATGATCTCTGTTCTTCTATGACCTAGCACTGTCCTTATTAGACAGCACAAGCTTTCATGCAACCTTGTTAGGTATTGGTATGCTGTAGGCAAACAAAAAAAATTGCAAAATAAGACACAGATATTCTTTTCCAAACATTAAACTTAATATAAACAAAATGGAGACAATATTTTTGTGTGATTAACCAAATATACACTATCATTAAAATATTAATACTTAAAACGCTGTTGATGATCTTGTGGTCATTTTGCTATTCCACAGTCTACAGAGGATTTCTTCCAGTTTAATTATATAACAGTAGACAAAATGTTCCAGCAATATGTGAAATAACATCCAACTACAAACACGAAACACATGTGTTAGCACGGTAAACCAGGAAAGGGCACTTTGGTTAAGGATCAGGTGGAGGTTGAGTCCAAACTGGAAATGCACTGCTGGGTCCACCACCAGACTGTGAAGGAAGGGTGAGGGGCAAGGCTCCAAATGCACTTTACCCTCCATTGTGTTCTGTCATGTGGGATTCACCCAGCTTCCCTATTTCTCAGTTTGCTCACCTACAAAATGGGGAGAAATTTATCAGCCTTATATTTTTAGGGGTCTCCAAAACTTCACAAAAAAAACATCAAAAATAAAATGAATGTGTCTGGCCCAACATGAGAAACACAATTGCCCGTCCTTTTATCTTAAAATTCAGGCTTAATTTTTGGGGAATTCTAAATGTGAATTGTTGAAAACTAGTTTAAAGGGTAGTATTTATTAAATCATATTTTTGAGTATGTAATCTGTTATGTTATGGGCTCTACTTTCCCTGCTTCCCCCACTTCTTGGCATTTACAATCTTGATATTGGGAGCATAGTCATGTATACAATTGGGCACTTGCAGCATCATAAGTGTATCCATTAAGTCAGTGCAAAATGAAGACCTCACACTCAATATGCTAAAAATAAAAATATTTATATACAACTCTATTATGTACTAATCATCATTACATAAATGACTTTATTTTATTTTTACAATAATGCCTTATAGTAGGAAGGCCAAGTGTGGTATTACTGTCCCCTTACTGATGAGAAAAATGAGGCTCAGAGAAGTTATGACTTGTCCAGGGCTACAGAGCTAGTAAGTGAGAGACATAATTTAAGCATGCCTGGTTTTGTGGCTATAATATTCTAGTTGTTTAAGTTAGCCCAGGTTAAAGGCTTTAGAAAAATTACATTAAACATAAAGCAATTATATTGTAGGAAATCAGGTATTAAATTTTTTTATGAAGACTATTTGATTGGCCCATGTATTTCTCATATTTTTAATTGTTATGTATAATTTGTTCATATTGATAAAAATGAGAAAGACTTATGACATGATGGATTAAATTCTACAAAGCAAATATACCACTGAGTTCATAGCATACTTGAACTTATCTGGAGAGTTTCTGGAGAAACTCTGATTATGTTGGTTGAAAATTAGCCCTGTCACCACGGGTCGCACACATTCTGGGAAGTCCTTAAGAAGGAATTCAGATAAAGATAACAGGTGGCAGCGGAAATGGTTCTATTTCCAGGCTTTTCTATCAGTAGTGGTGGCAATGGGGGAAGCAAGTCCCTTCTTCGCAGGTGGGGTTGAACAAATAAGAGCATGCAGAAAAGTGAATAAAGAGTGGGGCTAAGAAGGAATCAAAGAAAGAAAAAGAGCTTTTGAAAAAGCTACTTTATTGAAGTAGAGCTTCAGGTTTTTTTGTCAAAGCTTTGCACAAGTTATTTGCATTTCATGTTAGTTTTTCATATTCTAATCACTAGCAGATTCAGAAAGTTACTTAAACATAAAGAGACAATTCTATTTAGGTTATTAAGTATGAAATGTCTGAATTCCTTAAGTACTAAGTTTGACAGCACCAAGTTTGACATTTCACTTTGACACTTCTTGTTTCATGTTTGTGAAGGCACATCCTCAGTCTTTCAAACACACAGTTGGGCTTGTGATTATCTTTCACATTTTTTTTAGAGCGATTTTTGTGAAACCATGGATAAGTCAAAAATTTGTGTTATTTTTGAATATGAGTTCTATCGTGGAACCAATGGAGCACAGCTCAAAATATCAATGAAGTGTTTGGGAAGGACGTGGCTAATGAACACACAGTACGTCGATGATTTGATAAGTTCTGTTTTGGTGATTTTAATCTTGAAAATGAGCCACATGGGTGACCTGAGACCAAGGTGAACAATGAAGAGCTGAAAGCTGTAGTGGAAGTGAATCCGTCTCAACCTACGCATGAATTAGCAGCAAGGTTTGACGTTACTATTCCAACAATATTGGACCACTTGAAACAAATGGGTGAGGTAAAGAAGCTGGATAGCTGGATACCACATGAATTAAACAAACATCAGAAGAGAAATTGTCTTGAAGCTTGCCTTTCTTTGCTGTCACAACAAAAAGGCGAACCATTTCTACACCATATTGTTATGTGTGATGAAAAATGGATTTTTTTTGACAATTGCAAGCATTCGGCACAATGGTTGGATAAAGATGAAGTGCCGAAACACAGTCCAAAACCGAGTATGCATCCAAAAAAGCTAATGGTATCTGTTTGGTGGTCCAGTGCTTGTATTATCTACTACAGCTTCATAAAACCTGGTCAATCGATTACAGTGGATGTCTACTGCAACCAACTGGATGAAATGATGAGGATGCCTGTGATTAAGCAGCTGAGATTGGTCAATAGAGACAGGCTAATCCTCTTGCAAGACCACATGTTGCAAAAAACAACCTTGCTCAAACTGCAGAAGCTGGACTTGGAAACTCTCTGTCATCCACCGTATTCACCAGACCTTGCACCAACTGACTACCACTTCTTCCAGGCTTTGGACCACTTCTTGCAAGGAAAATATTCAATTCTCAACAAGCTGTGGAAAACGCCTTTCGCGATTTCATTGCCACTCGCTCTCCAGGCTTCTTGGCTTCTGGCATAAACAAGCTACCGTTAAGATGGCAAAATTGTGTCAATAGTTTCGGTGCATACTTTGGTTAATTGTACTGCTTCTTGTTTGAGATATAATAAACTAAACTTTTGATCTGAAATCGGACATTTCATATTTAATGACCTAAATAGTTTTACTACAATTTTTAATACAATTCTTCTAACTTTTCCAGGTTTGAAAAAAGGCCATTAGGGTAGTTTTAGTTTGGATGGAATAATGCTCTAAGTCTTTCATATAATCCATTAATAACTCATTAATTTCATTAATATTTGGCTATTCAGACATTTCTAATGAAAAGTAATGTATTATTGGATGAATAAGATTAGAGCAATTCATTCTTTTTGTGATGTAGTATAGAAGCTGTTCAGAACTGCTAATAAATTTTAAACCATCAGATAATTTTTTATAATAAAATAATTTGATTACTAAAAGCATTTTCTAATGTTTTAAAATAGTCTTAAATTAGAAAAATGAAAACTCAACTGAGATCAGGATGAAAAATAATTGTAATTTATAATTTAATTGCTTTGACCTACCCGTGAGTTTCCTAATTTTCCTTGTTCAGTTTAAAAATCTTGAACAAAGCTGGGTGCAGTGGCTCACACCTGTAATCTCAGGGTTTTGGGAGGCTGCGGTGGGAGGAACGCTTGAGGCCAGGAGTTCGAGACTAACCTGGGCAACATAGTGAAACTCCATTTCTACAAAAAAATTTTTTAAAAATTAGCTACTCGAGAGGCTGAAGTAAGGAGGATCACTTGACCCCAGGAGTTTGAGGCACCAGTGAGCTATAATCACAACACTGCACTCCAGCCTGGGCAACAGAGTGAGACCCTGTGTTTGAAAAAATAAAAAATTAAAAGTTAAAAAATTAAAAAAATCTTGAACATATAGGCATTTAAAATAGAAACTTTAGGAAGAGTTTATTAGTCTGTAAACATTTTAGGTATAGACTTGGGAAAGGAACTTCTAAAAATCTTTAATGAGTAAATTAGTTTTCTAACATTTTTTTCAACAAAGAAATAAAGACGTTTTAAACTTCCCTTACATTCCTTATTCCCACACCCATGCTTTCTACTCTCTGCTCCATCACAGCCCATCTAAAGTTGTCCCTCTACAGTCAAACTTTCCCCCACTGAGCTCTTTCTTGATACCAGCTCTGACTACCCAATAAAGCACTTTTCAAAACACCAGTAATTAAGTCAGAATCCCCAGGGGTGGAGGCAAGGCATTATTATGTTTCAAAATCTCCCTAGGTGATTTTAATGTGAAAGACTGAGAACCATTGCTCAACATTCCCCGTCCCCCCCACTTTACTTAATAATAAGTAAATTATTAATTTACTTATCTCATTAGTTATAATATTTAATAATAAATATTATAATAATATAAATATTACAATATTTATAATTATAACTTATAATTATAAATTATAATCATATAATTATAATCATATTATAATTTATAATAATTTATAATTATATAACAATTTATATTATAAATATAAATTATAAATATTATAATATTATAATTATAAATATAATAAATTATAATAAATATAATAATAAAATTTGTCTTTATTACTTTAAAAAATAGTTTTCTACTCTGTACTAGGGCAATAATAAAAGTTCAATATCAGGAAATAACACTTAGTAAGGTTTATTGCATAGTGAATAAAGTGGATAATAAATGATTAAAATGTCATTTATCTGATGAAGTCAAAGTACCAAACATTGAAGTGACAAGTATAAGATTCATATTTTAGATGTGGATAAGGTACATAACAAATGTAGCATTATATTAATAAAAGGTTTTGAGGAGGTAATGGTACTAATTCAATACCAGGAAGAGAATAAGTGAGTAAGATAGTTCTGACCAGATGATTTCGTAGAATATGTAATCTTTCCCTCATTTCATCTATAATAAGAACTAAAAGGGACCAACAGTAGTCTGGAATTTCTATAGATGCCAGTTTCTTTAGTTGCTGTTGTTCCTAAAATAGCAATGAATACATGACTTTCTCGATGTTTTTAATCTAACAAATGTAATCAAATTACTATAAACATAGTTGCTTATTATATCCATCCAAATTTCTGGAAAATATTAAGATTTATTGTCGAAGTAATGGGAACAAAAGAAATTGTGCCCGGGCATATGTTCTATTGGGGATTTCCTGTTGCTTTCTGTATACTGTTTTTTGCAATCATGGTTGCAGCTGAACCTCATTAATATTTTCTTTTCTCTCATTCTCTCCCCCTCCCCCCCCTTTTTTTTGTGAGTATGGCATTAAGTGGTGGAAATTACCAAATAAAATTCACCTGTAAGTTTTTAAAGGCACACAATGTTTTCTTCCTTGGTGGATAGATCATTGGAGCCTTTTGAAATCCATTTTGGCATGCAGCTTAAGAGGGTCTGCAACAGCAAAAACCCATAAAATGGACAATTTAAGCAGAGGCAAAAATCAGATAATAAAAATGGCAAATGAAAGCCTTGGTAGTTGAAATTTATTTGGTGTTTTGTGGACTATACTACTTGGGTTTCTGCAATTATACATGCACCATAAGCATTCATAGCTGTAAAGCATGTATCTCTTTCAAAGTGACTTTTCAATAAAATTAATAAGAAAGTACAATGCCACCAAGAAAACATTGACTCTCTGTGAAAAAAATTGCACACAACTTCTAGCAATCCTGTTCTGTACAACATTAGCATATTAGTCTACCTCACAAAATTATAACCATTTTGTTTGTGGAACAAACATTGCTAAGCAGAAACCAGGTTAGTGGTTTTAGACATTTTAAAATCAAGATAGTATGCGACATAAATACTTCTATGAATTTCAAGTTGAGCACACATGCATTCTCTTGGAAAACCAACAAAGCTAGTCCCTTAATTAAATTTCTTTGATGAAACACAAAAAGTGAAACTACAATGATCTGAAAATCATTTTGAGAGTAGTTTACTACAATTCCCTTAAAATGTTTATGGAGCTTACTACGTACCAGACATAGTGCTAGGCCTGGATATAAAACAGAAGACAAGACTTAGATCTCTCCCTCAAGGAGCTTATAGTTATGCCAACAAATGATGTCAGAACAGTGTGGTAAGTTCAGTAACGGACTTGGATACAGGGTACAGAGATGGAGGGCATAGAAAAAGAGTTGGTTCATTCTGGAGAACAACTGCATGAGGTTGCACAGAGGAGGGCGACTGAGCTGGTTGACTGATGAAGGATGAAAAGGCAGATGTGAGAAACAAGAAGGAACGGGAAATAAAGGGTAGGAAAAGTACTCCCGTCAAAGGGCAGAGAGGCTCACAAAGCCCTGATCAGTAGTGTAATGAGATGTTTGAAGAAACGCAAATATGTCACAATTACAGGGGGGTAAAGTTAGGGACTGTAAAGGGCAAGAATTAAAGTCACCTAGGTAGGGAAGAATGACTTACACAGCATGTAAGAATCTTGGATTTTTACATGTGCACTAGTGGTATCCAAACTTTTTGGACTATGCACACAATTTATAAAATAAAATAAATAGATAAATGAAAACAGCACTCCTTCAATCTACATGTGTTTACTTATATAATTGTATGTAAACTCCATCAGAATAGCTTTTAAAAAAAAATCTGTTTTATTTATTGATGTATTTCAAGTGTCCATAAGAGTACCTGGCACTGAGAACTCTTAAGAAATAGCTATTGAGTGAGTGATGTACATTACTAATCACAAATGAAAACAGAAATTCCAAGGGAGTGTGCTAAACATGAAACAAATTTTTGTTTTGGGGGTTTTTCGAGTTGGAATAGCTTCATGTTATTATTAGTAGATATTCAAAGTACAATATATACTTTGAGGTTCATCTATCATGAAATCAAATATAAATCAGTATTTCTAATAGTGTTCTTGATAATTTTGAACTTTTTTGCTTAGCATCTTCTCAATTCTTATTAGATCATCCTTTTCTTTACCTTGAGATATAGCTGGGAGAAAGCTGGTGTTGAGGGAAGAGGAATGTGTTTCAGTTCTATAATTTATAAATTGCTCTTTTTTTTTGCTTACATTTTTAGTATTGTTTTCAGTCAATGGTTTATTTGAAGGAGTATTCTTAAAGCATGTGCTCATTTTCTGAGATTTTGTCTAGTAAAGACTAAGTAACAAAGTTAATAAATTCACTTACTGATCCATAAAGTGAGGGTGTCACCATCAAACTGCACTGTGGCATCTCAACTCTTGCCTCTGAATTCTTTATCATTCTTTCTTATATGACCACGTGTTGTTGGAACTGAAGGAGGGCACCAGGGCCTACCTATATATTAAGCATCTATACAGCTTAATGCATTTATTTTTAAAGGTAAGAAATGTAGTGTAATAAATGTAAATATTTCAATATTTTCTTCTTACATCCTAAAGGATTGTCTTGTTTTCCTCCCTGATGTACATACAGGTGCATGAGGTGCATCTGGAGACCATAGTTATAGAGACTGAAAACCATGGAACAGTATTAGCACAGAGTAACATGTTTAGACTTCAACTGAAAGAATTTCTCTGTGGCTAAGTTTCTTAGGCAGCTGTAAGTATATATTTTTATTTTATCATTTTGGCTGGATAGAAACCTTATTAATATGTACTGTAGACTTCTTTGATTTATTAATCGCTATCTTAACAGTATCTTTTTTCTTAATGACATTATTATCATACTGTGCAGCAATACAGAGAGCTCTTTAGGGCCTATTAAGGTTTTTAAAACCATGAATCTGTATATTAGTGGCCCCATATTATTATTACCTTTTTAAATTCTTATTCTTGATTTTCAGAAAACTTTAGCCTCTTCTTTTACATGTAACTATCACTATTATTATTATTATTATATTTCCTTCTTGACTCATCCAATTTAACATACATTTAGAGAGCAGGAAACCCAGATTACTTAGTTTAGTAAAATTGTATCTAAAATATGACAAAATATTTCCAAGTTAGGGCCTGAGGAATATTCCCCCAAGCAAACCTAATATGTGATTGAATACGTGGGCTCAGTAATTCTATTATTTTCAGAAATTTTTTTTTCTCAACTTTTAAGTGTGGGATGTATTCCAGTCAAATTTAAATACCAGACCCCTGGACAAAGAAAGCATTACTCCGAGTGCTACACTTACTGTTCTGATGGTTGATTTTTATAAAGACTTGTTAATATTTCTTTTCATTGATTAGGACATTTGTGCACTTCTAAACTTGCTGAATGAAGCTCTAGAGAAATTTGAGCAGATACAAATAGGAAAAACCTTGGTCCTGACATGCAAAGTGAAGACTGTTGAAAGCAATATGAAAAAAGGAGAAGATAAGACAGCATAAATGCATAGGAAATCTAGAACTTATTCTGAGCAGGAGCCCTTCTAACTGGATGTGAGCCCTTCAGGAAGTCACAGGTCAGAGGTATAAGAAAAGGTACCTGCATTAATGGGCAGAGAGGGGAAGTGGCCACTTGTCTGTGACCCAGTCATTCTACCTTGGCAATGCACACTGCTGGGCAACCACTGCTCAGCAGGCTTCTAAGAGGGATTTAGGCTAAACTGACTCTCAAATAAATTAGCTTATGACAAATAAAACTGTCTCTTTCACATGTTATTGGGTGCCCAATGAATCAATATTTTTATTTATTCCACTGACAGTGGGGCTATTCATCTATCTTTTATAAAAATTTTCATAAATATGGAAAATTAATAAAAGCAATATAAGAACACCTATACATCCCCTCAGAGTTAATTCATATTAGCATTTCATCCTATTTGCTTCAGGCTTTTTAAAGGAATAAAACATTACAGATGCAATTTAACTTCTGTTTGAATCCCTTCCCAGCCTCAAAATTGAGATAGTAGGCTTACTGCTAATAAGGGCAAGTTGGAGTTTGAGAAATTAAGTGGAAAAAAATAAATCTATATGACCGTATTTTCATCCCAAATTCTGGGGTATGCTGCACATGGTGTAAAGGGAAGTATTACAGGTTTTTTTCCCCATAAATTTGTTTTCCTTTTCATCACGTAATAGTGCATTAAATGTCTCACTAGATATTCACTAGCTCCGCTTGATGGATAGCAGTACATTTGTATTGGCACGTACATTGTGGGTAAGGACTTTCTAAAGTCATGTTTAATGGATTTACATAGTTTTAATACCTGACAAGGGAGTGCCCAGACTGAGCAACCACAAAAGAAATAAAAAGATGAACAAAGGAGGAAATGATTAGGACAGAAGGAAGACTAGAGAGAAGAGTCACTCCCAAAAATGTTAGCAAATTTAGCATTTCCATTAATATACTCTTTTGTTCTTAACGTTCTATTTGAGTTATTCACAATAAAAACTGGTTCGATCTAAAAAACAAAACAAAAACAAACAAAAAAATTATTTTTCTTTCCCATATTATATTTTCTCTTGGCTCATAAGACAGGAAGAATTGTCACAAGTTGAGTTCCCAGGAAGCAGACCTAGAGATGGAGATTTGCATGCAGGGGTTTATTGACAATGCCTTGGGAACACTTTTGCAAGGGAGTGAGGAAGGCAGGCTTGGGCAGTGGGAGAAGTTGAACTGTGATGCAAATACAACAGAGGCTTTAGTTGATCCTATGGGGCTCTTGGAAGCAGGGGTGGTCCTTCGAAATTGTCACCCCTTGAGGCAGGGAGTAAAAAGGGTTGCTCCTATGGAGGGAGTGATAGCCTTCAGCAAGGCAGTGCCTTATGGTCTAAGGCAAGTTCAAAAGAGGGCTTCAGGTGTGCCCCATCAGGGGGTAACCCTACCAGCATCTGGGAATATGAGTGTCTTAGTACTGAATGGGGAATCTGGGTGGCTCACCACAGCATACAGCCTCTGCATGCAGTGTATTTAAGACAGCACAAAGCAGATGCATGTACCTGATTAATAGTCAAATCATCATTCAATTCCATCAGGGGTAACTATCCAAATTAATGCAATTTGATTTTTCTGCAAATATATATTTTATTCTTAGTAGTAAAATTATATAAACTATATGAATATTTTTCTTACCTTTAAAGAAACCAATCAAATATATATTTAAGAACTGTTTTATGAGCAATCAGACAATGAGAGGATGTACAAAAGTAAGAAAAATCATGCTTACTCCCTGGAAGGAAACAACAATATAATTTGACAGATTAAATAGACAGATAGAGCACACTTAGGGAACAATTACATAACCACACATAAGAAAGTACATAATAATGTCCTAGGAATGAGAATTCTAGCAAAATTTAGATTGGGGAAGTTGCCAGAGTGGGTTGGTATCTGTATTGGTGGAGAAACATCATTAATAAAAGCACTAGTTGAAGTTTTTTCTTTTGCATTTCTCCAAAGACACTGTTTTTAGCAGGTTAAAGGTAGTTATTACCTCATTATGTACTCACTTGTTTTTGTAAAAATCTAGGTTAATCAAAAGTTATAAAAGGAAAAATGGAACAAATGATAAATTTTAGTTTCCAAAATTGTTTGGTCTAATAAAACTTCATTTAAAAGATGTTGCAATACTATGACTTTGGTTACAATCTGGATTAAGTTATTTGCCCATGTAGTTCTCTCTATACCTATAAGCAAAAGACATAAAACACAGATATCATTCTTGTGTTTATAAGAACAGAGTGTTAGTCCTGATCTATCAGAAGTCAGCATTCTAGTGAAAAAGCATGCCCCATGTTGTTTATCATATTGCTCAGATATACAGACATTGTCCTTTATATGATGGACTATGATGTTAACCATTCCTTAAGTTTAGAAAGTAAACAGCTAAATTTAGAATTATTAATCCTGTAGTTCTGTAGGATTTTATAAGTATGACTACTGAGGCTGATTTACTTACTGATTGATTGCAATTGTATGACATTTGAGTGAAATGTCTGAATACAAGCATTATATAATATAAGCAGGACCCAAGCTAGACTAGATTTGGGTCTGAAAGTTTCTTCGGAAGTTAAAAATTTTGTGTTCACAGGAAAGTTTACCCACTAAGTATCATTTTTCATAAAATAAAGTTACAAACGAGGGGCAGTTCTAAGTTAGTCCACAGATGTCTAACTAACAAAACTCTATTTCATTAGACCTAATTTTGTCCAATGGTTTTGCTAAGTACTGATCCCTTGGCAAGTTGTGTGTGTGCTCCAGAGGTGACACAGAACTGTGGTGGCAGAAGAGGGCCCCGGGGGGAGGAGAAAGAAGGGAGCAGAGCCTCAAACACCCTGGATCTCATCATGGAAAGAAAAAGTTTTGCAGTAGGGAGAAGGAAAGGTAAGCAGTAAAAGAGGAATGTCTGTTAAATGAATTAATGCCATTTTGATCTACAGCTTCAGTTTTCACATTTTGGATGGTATTTCAGGATGATGCTTTAAATAAATAACATTCAACTTGATATTTTCAATTCAAATTCACTTTTCTATTTAATTCAAATTCATTTCTGTTTGATATTTTTTCATTTGCTCATCATAGTTTTACAATATTTCTTTACTTTTTGGTCTGATATTTTCTTTCTCTTGTATTGTACTTATTGCCTAAATAATATTATAGTAACAACACAAGCTATCAAATAAGAGAAAAATTTACTCACAATCTCCTCATGCTGACACACCAACTGTTTTCATTTTCTTTTCTAGTTCATCCATACATAAACATTATAACCAAAGCAGAGATACTTTTGTGCTCTTCTCTTTTTCACTTAGTACTGTATCCTGTTTTATGATTCTTCATCCTTTCCCCTTTACCACTCCAAAAAAAGAGAAACTCTTGGCCTTCCAGATTCCATGTTGGATGCCCAGGCTTATAAACCTCTGGTCTGGGTATTGAATTCCATGCAACTCCCTTAAGAGATGGGGCTGTATGTGCCATCTCTGAGAGCATGTATCTCTGTGGATGTCTTTTCCAATGAGAAGAGAATAACTTTCCATTCTCTTCTTAAAAGTGCAAGGTACCTTCTCAGATACCACTTTGGGGCTGCTTGTCCTTTTAGGTGTCATTTGAATTTAAAGGTAATTTCAAGTTTTACAGTTGAAATACTCCTCAACTAGTTCCCTTAGTGTGGTGCCTGACATGTAACAGACAATAAATGTTTACTGAATGAACAATCTTTTTCATACAGGATCTCACATCAAGTACTTTAGTAAAAGAAAATTTCTCATAAGGTGTTTCCAAAAGAAAATTTGTGTGCCTACCAGAACAATTCTTAAAAATAAACAAATAAAACCCCTCAAAAACAAAAATAATAATGCATTAAAATATACATTTTAAAGAATGATACTAGCCATTGTCTCACTTGCTATATAGAAGCTTCAAACCCTTTTAAGCTTTACTACAATGTTCTGGTAGTGGTATTAATACTCCTGTCTTATAGATGAAAAAGGTGCAGAGAAGTAAACTTGCCCAAGATCATACAATTAAGTAAGTGTTGGAGCCAAGATTTGGACACTATCCTTCTGATTTCAAAGTCTATGTTCTTGTAACATCTTTCCAGCATTCATAGTCTGCTTTTAGATTTCAGAAAACATAAAGATCAGAATGCTATGGAAAGAAGACTTCTAGATGTCCCTTTGAATGTGATCAGTTTGTGCTTCAGAGGGGGGATGTCAGCATCAGTACTGTGAGGATGTCCCTGATTCCACCTGAGTGGCTAAAACCAGTTAACCCCTGGATTTTCTGAATTGGCTGGCTGGTAAATGTTGGTTTGAACTCTTGGGGACCTCTAGTCATTTAAAGGTGTTCACCCTGTACAGGTGACCTAACTTCTTAGAAAACTACAGGAAAGATAATAGTTCTATATGACGCTGGTATATGAAATGTGTGTGTGGGGGGTGTTATAGGTTCTGCCATAGGAATTCCTAAAAATTACAAGTTTGAAATTTGATATAATCAAACAAAAGGAAACAAAGTAAAGTGAAATCAATTACTTTACTACAAATTGTTAACAAGATGGGAAAGAAAAGAGATTAAATGTAATACTTGATTATATGTAGAGACATGTTTTTTGAAACTATCGCACACTTTAATGTAATCGCTTATAATTCTAGAATTAATTCTAGAGTTAATATCTGATGTGTCTTGTGAAATTCTATAAACATATTTTACTTGTATTCATTTTGAATAAATTGTAATATTGAACTCTTTAGATATAAATAAAAAATACAACCTTAAAATTAAAATAAATATTTCTTAGAATTTCAATTTTAGAAAACATTGTCTATTAGTACTTATAATTTAATCTTTGTGACATTAGAACTAGTGGTAATAATGGAAGATTTCTTTTTGCAGCCTCATTAAGACCTAAGCACCTACTAGGTAACTGTTGCCTTCTTCAATTCACTGGGGAATTTTCAAAACATTAACTCAGCATTCCTAAAAATACTCCTGAGAACTATGACTCTAGTTCATAGATATAGCAAGTCTGTCGAAAACATTAAATGTCTGAACACAATAACAACATTCTATTTTAGAGTCAGGAATCAATTTTAGGAAATATGAGCTTGTATTTACAACGTTATACCATAATTGCAGGGTATAGAAATATACCAGAAGATGAAACCTAAGTGTCAAATGAAACTGAGTGCTTCCTTTAATGATAAAATCAGTTTATTTTATGTCATTCAAGATACTCACATTTCAGAATGTAATGTAATGTTACAAACCAGTACATTAGAATTAAAATGTCTATCCATATTTGTATAATATATATCTCATGAACTGTGATTCTGACCTGCCAATATCTCTTAAGATTTTCACTAGAAAAATCATAAATTTGGAACACAAGTCAACAGACTTAAAACTACAAATGCACTAAAAACAATTGATCTGCAATAGTGATTAAGTCATGGATAACAACTGAAGATACAAGAAATACTGATGAACAAATTCATATTCTGTAGCCCCTTTACATATCTATTGGAGAGTCTAAACTTTTGTATTTGAATGGACTTCCTTAGAGTTATTAGTGTTTCTTAATATTTATGTGCAAATGAAAATGTGTTTCAGGCATATATAATTCTATCAGAATTCAGATTTCTCATTCACATCTGGAAAACATTAGCTCAGTTAGTTTTATCACCAGCTTATTTGTATAAATTACATTTAATTAAACAAAGAGTTATTGAAAGTATTAAAGAAAAACATTCAGTGAGTGTTGGCCATATCTGTGTACTCACTTTGGGCTTCACACCCCTCATCTCATGTAATCTTCAAACAACCCTTATAGATGGAATATTATCACTCCCACTACGCAGAGAAAAACCTGAGGCTTGGAAACCCAATTAATAGAATTTCTATAGCATTATAGAACAATTTCATTTTTAGATATACTAATGTCTCTTCTTTGCTATGTCTAAATTATAAAGAATCTATACCTTAGTATTTAATAGCATAATAGCCTAACTTGATAATAATGAAGATATCCATCTTTGTAGGCTTTCAAATAGTCTATTTCAGATGCATTTTACTACCTTTCTTAAATAGAGGATTTTTTTCTGCCAATGACTTTGGAAAATATACTCTTGGGTTATTGGAAAATTTGCCAACTCCATCTTCAGGGTTAAGGTTAGATGTCAGTTGAAACAAATCCATAAAGATCTACCATTGACACTACAGTAGTGCTTCTGTATACACGGGGGATTGGTTCTAGGTCCCCCATCATATACCCAAATCCCTGCATACTCAAGTTCAGTAGTCCCGTGGAACCCACATAAGAAAAGTTGGTTCTTCGTATACTCTGGTTTTGTATCCTGCAAATACTGTATTTTTGATTCGTGTTTGGTTGAAAAAAATCTGTGTATACGTGGACCCTCTCAGTTCAAACCTGTGTTGTTCAAAGGTCAACTGTTTTTGTAAATAGTGAGTAGGAATTAATCATGTGGCAATTTTTTATGGCAATGTAAAAAATATTCAGCACAGTATTATATTAATAAAATATACAATAGCTGAACATGGTAAGTAGCTGTACAGCTAAAGGTAAACTGGTAAACACGCATGTCACGGTAGCTGTGAGTCAGACTGAATAATGATCAGAAGAAGAAATGTTAGAGTAAATAAACCCAGCAGAAAGGGCGTGTGCTTTCATTTCTCTTGGGTAAATACGTTGGAGTGGACAGAACCAGTCATACGGCAGATGTATGTTTAACATTTTAAGAAACTCTCAAACTATTTTCCAAAATAATTGTATCCTTTTACATTCAGACCAACTATTTACAACAGTTCTGATTCCTCTACATCCTTGCAAGTACTTGGAACATTATTCATTCTAATCAGTATGTACTGGGACCTAATCATGGTTTTAATTTATATTTCCTCATGACTAATGATGTTCAGTATCATTTTTTGAGTTTGTTTGCTATCTATACATCTTCTTTGGTAAAGTATTTCTTAAAATCTTTTGCCTGTTATTTTTAATGGAATGTCTGTTTTCTTATTTTTGAGTTTTAAGAGTTCTTTATATATTCAGGATGCAAGTTCTTTAACAGATACATGATCTGCAAATATTTTTTCCTAGTCTGTGACTTGTCTTTTCATTCTCTTAACAGGATGTTTTAAAGACTTGGGCATAAGTGTTCATAGAAGCTTTATTTGTAACTGCCAAAATCTAGAAACAACTCAAATACACATCAACAAGTGAGAAATAAAATAAATGGTGGTATCCGATCAATAGAAAACTATTCAGCAATAAAAAGCAATGAACTGTTGATATATGTTACAACACGGGTAATTCTTAAAATAATTATGCTAAGTGAAAGAAGCCAGACCAAAAAAGAATATACACTTTACAATTACATGTATGTAAAATTATAGAAAATGCAAACTAATTTATAGTGACAGAAAACAGATAAATGGTTGCCTGGAAATAGGAGGGTGGGAAGTGGGAAGGATTGTATTAGGGCATGAGGAAATTTTTGGAGATGATGGGTATATTCATTATAATGCTTACAGTAATGATTTCATGAATTTATTTATGTGCCCATACTTAACAAATTGTACATTTCAAATATGCAGTTTGTTGTATGTCAGTTATACCTCAATAAAGCTATTTTTTTAAATTTCAAAGGAAATCAGCAGAAGTTTTGTGTTACACTCCCTTTATTTGTGCTCTTAGTTGAATTACCAAAACAACAACAACAAAAAAGAGTTTTTCCAACATTTTCTTCTAGAATTCTTATGGTTTCACATCTTATGTTCAAGTCCTTTATCCATATTAAATTAACTTTTGTTGGAAAAATCCTTGTAGATATCAGCCTAGGCAAAGAATTTATGAAGAAGACCCCAGTGGCAATCACTGCAACAACAAAAACTAACTTGATTAAATTAAAAAACTTCTGCACAGCCAAGGAAATAATTAACAGAATAAATAGAAAACCTATAGAATGGAAGAAAATATTTGCAACCTATACATCTGATAAAGGACTAATAACTAGAATCCACAAAGAACTCAAGCAAATCAGCAATAAAAAAATCAAACAACCCCATTAAAAAGAGGGCCAAAGACATGAACAGAAGCTTCTCAAAAGAAGATAGACAAATGGCCAATAAACATGAAAAAATGCTCAATGTAATCATCAGGGAAATGCAAATTAAACCCACAATGAGATATCAACGTAAACTAGTCAGAATGGCTTTTATTAAAAAGTTCAAAAACAATAGATGCTGGCATGGATGCAAAGAGAAGGGAACGCTTATACACTGTTGGTGGGACTTCAAATTAGTACAACTTCTATGAAAAACGGTATAGAGATTCCTCAAAGAACTAAAAGTAGACCTACCATTTGATCCAGCAATCCCACTACTGGATATTTACCCAAAGGAAAATAAGTCACTTTATCAAAAAGACCCCTGCACTCGAATGTTTATTGCAGCACAATTCACAATTGCAAAGATGTAGAATCAACCCAAAAGCCCATTAATTCATGAGTGGATTAACAAAATGTGGTATATGTATACCATGGAGTACTACTCAGCAGTGAAGAAGGATGACTTAATGCCTTTTGCAACAATTTGGATGGAACTGGAGACCATTATCCTAAGTGAGGTATCTAAAGAATGGAAAAACAAACACCACACGTACTCACTATTAAATGGGAACTAACTGATGAGCACACATGTGCATAGAAGGAAGTAAGTTTCAAAGGAAATCAGGCTGGGGAGGGGAGGAGGAGATGGGCGAAAACCTACCTAATAGGTACAATGAACACTATCTGGGTGACGGTTACACTTTTAACCCTGACTTGAGCATTACAAAAGTGATCCATGTAACCAAAAACATCTGTACTCCCCTAATACTTTGAAATAAAAAAAAGAAAATAGAAAAAAAAGGAAAGAAAATTATAGAGTACATAGCACTCCATCAAAAATTATACTGCATCTCATTTATACTGTTTTAACACCATTTGGTGAAATATTATCATTGTTAAGAGATAAAATTCTTGCCCTTTCCTTTTAAACTTTAAGATGAATAAAGTTCCATTCTGAAAGCTTCAGTTTAGACAACAATGCATCATAAAATTCTTAATATTTATATAGACTGTGAGAAGAACGTATTACAAAAACATTGGTTTTCATAGAAAACATAATAAATTCTGTCCTTGGCAAGGCATGAAATTAAAAGCTTTAAAAATACTACCACTAGGTATTAATTTCATATGTCAGGTCATGCAATAGGAAATAATTGATTTTTTTTTTGGTTAAGTTAGATGATTAAAATGAAGGGATATTAATAAAGGACAGCATGAGGTAAAGCAGGTCAACAGAATCATTTTGGGAAGCATTATAAATTTTGCTTAAAGTTTTTGGCATATTTTCTGGTCTTCCTTTTTTATGGCCCTTGAAATATACAGCACAGTTCTTAATACTGAGCTAAACAAGATTGAATTCCAGCAGAAGGCGGGAGGCAGTTTCCACTGGATCTGCTGGGAGTAGCAACAATTTACAGCTCACCACCCACAGGCAGCAGCCGGTCTGGATGTTTCTCCCAATCTCCACTCCCCATCATTGCCCTCCTTTAGATGCCTCAGAGGAAGCAAAGGCTTGCTGTCCTGGGTCCATTAGCCCTTGGTTCTTATTTTATATTTTTTCCTTAGATAATAGATTATCTATTCATTTTATCCGAGTTCCTTTGCCATGTCCTATTAATTGAAATAAATATTTTCTTCCTGCATTAGTATTTAGTCTCCCTTGATCTTTCCTATCTCCCTCCTCAGTCATCTGCCCTTTGTTTGCTGCTTCAAATCTGTCTGGAATATTTGAAATATCATTAAAATTGTTGTGACTGCAGAGCAGAGAAAGAAATTCCAGAGGGGCTTACTTCTTTTTTTCAAAAGTTGCTAATATTATGGACTACTTGCTTTAATTACTTTGCAACATACCTCTTTGACTTTCTCTGTAGATAATCATAGGTGTTTAATGTATTAATTAGTGATAGTTGTAATTTTAGTAAATTTCCCTAAGTCCCTTCAAACAACAGAACTCTTCAAATGAGAGCTTTGACGAATTTATGTGTGTCATTTAATGACAGTGTAAATTACTTCTTCATAACTAAGAAATGCTTACAACATAATTAGAGACAGCTTCATTTGGTCTAAGAGTATAAATATAAAAATGTCTTTTTGTTTTCATAAATTTCTTATTTAGAATGTTTTAGATTTATAAAACTTTTTGAGGATATTGCAGTCACCACATACTCTGCACCTAGTCTCCCCTGTTGTTAACATCTTATATTACTATGATAACATTTGTAACAACTAGTAAACCAATATTGACACAATACTATTAACTAAATTTCAAATTTATTTAGATTTTTCTACTGCTTACCTAGTGTCCTTTTTCTGTTCCAGGATCCCGTACACATTACATTTAGTTATCACATCTCCATCGGCCCCTCTTAGCTGTGACAGTTTCTCAGACTTTCCTTGTTTTTGATTACCCTGAGAGCTCTGAGGAGTAGTCTGAGGTATTTTGTAGAGTGTCCCTCAATTTGGGTATGTCTGATGTTTTACTCATGGTTAGACTGGGGTTATGTGATTTGGGAAGGATAATCACAGAGGTGAAGTGTCATTTTCATCACTTCATATCAACGGTACATGCTATCAGCATGATTTATCACTAATGATGTAAACATAGATCACCTTATTGAATAGTGTTTGTCAAATTTCTCCATTATAAACCCGCCCCTTCTCCATTCCCTGCTCAACTTTCTGACTTTCCATACCATACTCTTTGAAAGGAGGATACTAAGTACAATCCCCACTCAAGGAAAAGGAAGTTAAACTCCACTTCCTTGAAGGGGACCATCTACATAAATTATTTAGAATTCTTCTGTACATATTTCTCTTCTCCCTCATTTATGTATTTATTTGAGCATTTATTTATATCAGTATGAACTCATGGATATTTATTTTGTATTTTGGGATATAAATACTATTTTATTCAGTTTGTTGCTCAAATTGCTCCAGCTTGGGCCATTGGGAGCTTTTCAGTTAACTTCTGTGTCACTTTGACCTACCCTATCACTTTGTGTTTTGAGCCCTTTTTTTTATTTTCTGGCACTACAAGATGCTCCAGGCTTATCTTGTGTTTTTCCTGTCTCAATCCTAGAATGAGTCATTTCTCTAAGGAGACCTGATTCATTTTATTGGGGAATGTTATTAGAAACTAAAATCTGGAAACCAGGTGTGCTCATTGCTCCCAGGACATCATTGCTTCTGGGCACTCCTAGTTGAAAAACTAGGAAATATATGTATGTATACTAACCTGTATATATACACGTCTGTAATTATTCATATATCCATCTTTTGCATGTTTTTAAAACTAAGAAATGCTATCCTATTGCTTGCACCATGATACAACTTCCTGGTCTCAGTGAACATATTTTAAAGATGCTAAAATTTATCTACTTTAAAGATCTAATCATTCTGTTTAGTATTTTATCTTATGAATAATCTGCAATTTATTTATTCCTTTTTTGATGAGAACTTGAGTTGCATTCATTTTATTTTGTTTGTTATTACAAACAATATTGCTTACAAAGAGGTCATAAAAATATTCTCCTTTATTTTTTTGAGTATGTCTCATAAAATTTCTTCACGGTATACCAATAAGTGGGATTTCTGGATGATAGAATATTTATATCTCAACTTTATTATATATTGCTAAATTTCCACTCAAAAGGATTGTTCTAATTTATATTCCCAGCAACAATGTAAGGGAATTTCCATTCCTACCTACTCTCACAGGAATTTTGTACTGCCAAATTTAATGATTTTTATGAATCTTGCATTTTTACAATAGTAGCTCATTGTGGCTTTAATTGGCTTTTTCTTGGTACTAGTGAGGTTGTACATCTTTTTTTAGGGTTATTGACCAGTTGGTTTGTCTCATCTTTGTCATGGTATTATTTATTATTCAGAAGTTTTTGTTACTGTAATTTAGTGTAAAATTAATTGAACTTTTTTCCTTATGCTTTGTACTTTGTGTGTGTACATAGTTTTACTTTCTTGATTCTTATTTATCCCAAAATAATAAAGGTATTTTTTAAATTTTAAAAATATTTTAGAGTTTTGGTGTCATGTGTATGTCTTTAATAGACCTGGAAATTTATTTTTGTGCATGCTATGAGGTAAGTTTCTAATTTAATTCTTTCTATGTAGGAAGTCAATTGACCCACAAAGTTTATGTGATTCTCTATCTTTCTCCTACTAATTTGGAGTAACATATGTGTTATAAATCAAGATTCCATATATATGTGATTTTTTTCTGTGATCTCTGTTCTGATTTTTTTTTTCGTTTTGTTTTGTTTGGTTAAAGCATTTCATTTATCAAATCATAGAATGCTGGAGTAATTTCCATTTAACAGTACAGTAACTAACTTGCGTTATTACAATTTGAATAGAGATTATTTTTAATGTAGTGATCCTATTCAAGTGTGTGGAATTGGAAATAAGTTTTCATAAAAAGACTTTAATTATATTCACATTTAAAATTATTCATGACTAATATTGTAGAGATCTTGCCGGGGACATATAGAAAACAAAAGAAAACTTAGATTTGAAGAGAATAGAAATGAATGCATTAGAGGATATAGTTAGAGTCTCCAATCTTTCACTTCCTATTTTTCTTACTTGTACTGAGGTTGATGCAAGTGTTAGGTTCATAAACTCACAGTTTCCAGTAATCAGAACTCTCATTCAATTGGTCACTTTTATAATACATGTTGATGAAAAATTAATGAAGCCTTGAGCACACTCCTTGAATGGAAACCTACCTAAAAACATTTTTGGGAAGCAACCCCGGCAGTTCTTCTCCAAACCAATTTATTTGTTTGGAGAATTTATTTGTTAGAATATTATAACCAACAACCTCTACAGCAAGTATGGTGAGGGTCCACAGGAAAAAGAATACAATCAAAGAATAAGCAGAGAAGAATGATTATAGAGAAAAATGATTACGGAGAAGAAGATTATGGAGAAAAATGTGTTAATTAAGAGGAGAAAGTTCAGAATGAGCCAGGTGCTCTTTTTTTGTTGTTGTTGTTTATTGTAAGATTGAACTCCATTTTTATTTTATTTATTTTTTATTTTGCATAAGTATTTTAATTTAATGTAATTTTTAAAAATTTTTAGAAGTTTAGGGGATATAAGTGCAGTTTTGTTACATGGAAATATTATAGAGTAGTGAAGTCTGGGTTTTTAGCTTAGCCATCACCTGAATAGTGTACATTGTACCCATTAATTAATTTGTTGTCCCTTGTTACCCTCCAACCCTCCCACCCTCTGAATACTCAGTGCCTATTATTCCATTCTCTATGCTCATGTGTACACATTATTTAGTTCCCACTTATATGTGAGAAAATGTGGTATTTGACTCTCTGTTTCTGAGTTGTTTCACTTAAAATAATGACCTCCATTTTCAGCCATGTTACTGCAAAAGACATGATTTCATTCTTCTTTGTGGCTGAGTGGTATTCCATGATATATATGTACCACATTTTCTTTACCCAATCATCCATTCATTGGTGGACACTTAGGTTAATTCCATATCTTTGCTATTGTGAATAGTGCTGTGATAAACATATGAGTGCAGGTATCTTTTTGAGATAATGATTTGTTTTCCTTTGGGTAAATAACCAGTAGTGGGATTGCTGGATTGAGTGGTAGTTGTATTTTTAGTTCTTTGAGAAATTTCCATACTGTTATCCATAGATGTTGTACTAATTTACCTTTCCACCAACAGTGTATAAATGTTCCTTTTCTCCATATCCTCGCCAACATTTGTTATTTTTTAACTTTTTAGTAATAGCCATTCTGACTGGTATAAGATGGTCTCTCATTGTGGTTTTAACTTGCATTTCTCTGATGATTAATGATGTTGCTCATTTTTTCATATGCTTGTTGGCCATTTGTATGTTTTCTTTTGAAAAATGTCTGTTCATGTCCTTTGCCCACTTTTTAACGGGGTGTTTGTTTTTTGTTGTTGTTGAGTTGTTTGAGTTTCTTGTAGACTCTGGATATTAGTCCTTTGTTGGATGCATAGTGTGCAAATGTTTTCTCCCATTCTGTAGGCTGTCTGTTCACTCTGTTAATTATTTCTTTTGCTGTGAAGAAGCTTTCTAATTTAATTAAGTCCCATTTGTCCATTTTTATTTTTGTTTCATTTGCTTTTGAGGTCTTAATCATGAATTCTTTACCTAGGCCAATGTCCAGAAAAGTTTTTCCTAGGTTTTCTTATAGAATTTTTATAATTTCAGGTCTTGCATTTAAGTTTTTAAACCATTTTGAGCTAATTCTTGTATATGGTGAGAGATAGGAATATAATTTCATTCTTCTGCATATGGCTCTCCAATTTTCCTAGCACCATTTATTGAATAGGGTATCCTTTCCCCAGTGTATGTTTTTGTTGACTTTCAAAGATCAGTTGGTTGTAGGTCTGTGGCTTTGTTTCTGGGTCTTCTATTCTGTTCCATTGATCTATGTGTCTATTTTTATACCAGTACCATGTTGTTTGGGTTATTATTACCTTGTATATAATTTGAAGTCAGGTAATGTGATGCCTCCAGCTTTCTTCTTTTTGATTAGGATTGCTTGGTGTAGTCCTGCTCTTTTTTGGTCCCACATGAATTTTAGGATAGCTTTTTTCTAATTTTTTGAAAAATGACATTGGTATTTCAATAGGAATTGTGTTGGATCTGTAGATTGCTTTGGACAGTGTGGTCGTTTGAATGTTATTGATTCTTCTAATCCATGATCATGAGATGTTTTTCCATTTGTTGGTGTCATCTATAATTTCTTTCATCAGTCTTTTATTGTTTGCCTTTTAGAGCCCTTTTACCTCCTTGGTTAGATGTATTTCTAGGTATTTTATTTATTTTTTTGTAGCTATTATAAATGGGATTGGCTTTGTGATTTGGTTGTCACCTTGATCATTATTAGTACATAGAGATGGTACTGGTTTTTGTATGTTGATTTTGTATCCTGAAACTTTAAAAGTTAAAATTTAGAGTAAATTTGACTATTACATGTTAGTCAAAGAGAATGGGCTATAAGATAAATATAGTTGCACAACAAATTGTAACCACAAAAATTTATCTATTAAAAATCTCTGGAAAGAAGTGAAGGCTAAAGAAGAATGCCTATCATTGAAATATACTGTAACACAAATAAGAGTCTTTCTAATCACCCTGTATTAAGAAATTCAACAAATAGGTGAACACTTTAAATACCTGTCCCAGGAGTTGTTTTTGTGAAGAATTTGGAAAAAATATATTCTATAATAATGAAGACATTACTATTCCATATCTTAACATTACTCTCAACTCATTGTATTACTTCATAAGTGATTTTTTCTTTAACCCAAAAGTCAAGTGAGAGAACTTCCACTTCTAGCTTTGAATGAAGAAACAAGAACCTGGTTTACCCTACTGTCATAAAAAACCAGAAAACCAGACCCTCCCCCCTCCTTCCCAAAAAAGCATCACTCTTCAGCATTGGGCTGTAGACATCAAGACCATGATCACTGACAGGAGGAATACTAATGAAGTGAGTGCTACAATTGCCTCAGCTTACTGACTGGAGGCAGTTCCCAGGCTGTGGTGAGCAGAGAAGAAAGCCAAACAGAGCCCAGAAGTCTCACTGAGTTGAAGAGACAGAGATTAGGCATTTGGGAAGCCAAGACAGCTGCAATGTCTGGAAAAGAGAGGAAGGAGTTGCATAGATTAAGAACTTCAGAGATCTCTGGGCAGTGGATAGGATGTGGTGGGGGGCTCATCATTGGATGAATATATATCTGTAGCAGGTACTAGAGGAAATTACCCAGGCCTGGGGGGGAAAAAACCACTGGAAAGTAGTAATCCAAACAGATATGGAAATAGCATGGGTTTCCACAAGTAAGAGTAGAAAAATCTCCTAATACTTGGGGACCTGGAGCATTGGGTTGAATCCTTATAAGGATGTTCCATTGGTAATGGACTTAAGTTAGTCTTAGCCTAAAGACCCACTCTAACAGAGCTCTGTATCTACTTGAATGGATCTTAAGAGTGAAACACAAAAGGTCAAACAAACTCTAATACTCTTTAATGGAATACAACAAAATCTAGCAATGAACAAAGTGAAATTCATATAATTCACATTGTCCACCATTCAATCATAATTCACTTTGTCTGCTATTTGGTCATAATTTCCTGATTTTTTGAATGGAAGAAAACTCAAAGAAGCAAGAAAGTGTTACCCATAACCAGGGTAGAAAACAACCAATAGAAGAGATCCAGAAATGGTAGTTTTCTTTTTAAATTAATTGATTGATTTTTCTCCTTGTGGGAACTCTACTCAATGCCCCAAGTATTACATCTTTCTATTCTTGTTGGGGGAATTCTCATACATTGCTGGCAGGAAAGAAAAATGCTACAGCCACTTTGAAA
Source organism: Daubentonia madagascariensis (assembly GCA_023783475.1). Lineage (NCBI taxonomy): Eukaryota > Metazoa > Chordata > Mammalia > Primates > Daubentoniidae > Daubentonia > Daubentonia madagascariensis. The sequence continues at coordinate 23,838,671 of JAKFHU010002080.1, read as the reverse complement.
AATATTTTTCAGGTTCTTCTAAAATTATGCATACACTTATCATAAGATTCAGCATTTCTACTTTTAGGTAATTACCCAAGAGAAATTAAAATATATGACAATACACATATTTGTATATGAATGTTTATAATATCCAAAACCTTGATAGTACCCAAATGTCCATCAACATGTGAATGGGTAAATAGATTGTGATATATCTATATAATGAAATTCTACTCACTAATAAAAAAACTAATACACACAGCATGTATGAATCTCAAAATCTTTGCTAATTGAAAGAAGCCAAATGTAAACATTTAGAAGATATTACTAGAAAAAGCAAAACCTTGGTGATAGAAAGCAAATCTGGGGTTTCCAGGGACTGGGGCTAGAGAATGAAATTGATCACAAAGTGACATAAGGAAATATGTAAACATAAATGCATATATTTTTCAAAACACATTGAATTGTACACTTAAAATTGGTAAATATTATTGTATGTAAATTTTACCTCGATAAACTGAGTAAAAATAAGTGGAATGGATTTCAAGGAAGAGCTAGTTTCTGAGACTTGAGAGAGCTTAACTAAATTTTAAGTTAACTCATCTTAGAAGAGAAATAATTTGCTAGCAATAATCAATAGCAAACAACTTCTTGTGGTAAATAAAGCTTCTTGAATTAATGTCAAACAAGGAAAAGTCTGCTCACATTCAAAGAAAGCCTTGAAATAGTGCCAAGTAAACTGACATGCACTAAAATTGGCATGAAGAAATAAACACTACCTCAGTGTATTAGGAAAACTAAGAGTTTTGTAAGACTTAAGGTTAGTTTAAAAATTAAATATATGGTTTTGAGTCCATTACTGTAATGGTTAAGGTTTTTACTCTCCTTTGATTTATATAGGATCAGACACTTGTAATGAAAATCAAATTTCAAGAACAAGAATTGCATAAAATCAATGACACGACTCATAGGTCTTCTCAGAGTTGGCATACTCCTTGTGGAAAAAGACAGTCATCATTCTCATTTTAAAACATTCGTGTGGGCAGCTCCTCCCCATTCTGGACAACCAAAATATTTGCTCAGAAGGGTTTTCTTAAGAATTGTTTATTGCTTTTTCATGGCAACTGATGCAGTTAGGAAAATATGTTACTTTCAACATCAGCATTCTTTATGCTGATTGCATCCTCGTTAATATGAAAAACTTGCATCAGCAATTTCACCCACAATCAAATGGCTGGTTCTTCACTTGAGATATGTTCATTCATTCATTTTTTTTCTTCAATTCACTCAAGATCTATTGAGCATTTCCTTTGTACCAAATATTCTGTTTCATGCCTTATGTTTTAGTCTTTTATCCATCTTGAATTAATTTTTGTATATGGTGAGAGAGAGGGGTCCTGTTTCATTTTTCTGCATGTGACTATCCAATTTTCCCAGCACCATTTATTGAATAGGGCTTCCTTTCCCCAGTGTATGTTGTTATTTGCTTTGTCAAAGATCAGTTGGTCATAGTTAAATGGTTTTATTTCTGTGTTCTCTATTCTATTCCATTGGAGGTGGAAGATCTCTTTAAGGAGAACTACAAAACACTGAGTAAAGAAACCATAGTTGACACAAACAAATGAAAAAACATCTCTTGCTCATGGATTGGCAGAATTAACATCATTAAAATGTCCATACTGCCTAAAGTGATTTACAGTTTCAGTGCAATTCCCATAAAAATACCAACATTTTATTTCATAGACCTAGAAAAAATAATCCTAAACTTCATTTGGAACCAAAAAAGAACATGAAAAGCCAAAGCAATCCTAAGCAAAAAGAACAAATCTTGAGGCATCACATTACCTGACTTCAAATTATACTACAAAGCTATAGTAACCAAAACAGCATGGTACTCATATAAAAGTAGAACCTTTGAGTTCTAACGCATATTGGGGAATTCAAATTCCTAGTGTATATTGTAGGTTGAAAATAATCCTGAGCTATTTTTCTAGGAAAGTAACCATGTTTTCTCCTGCAGGATTTGAGCCATTTGAGGTGAGGGGTAGAAATAGGGAGCCATTATCACCTAAAGTTTTAACAAACTCTTAAAGGTAAAAAGTTTAGTGAGAATTTCAGGGACCAGTCATTTTGTACGAGCTTATAAAATCTGGGTGGATTTCAAGTACTAGTCTGACAAAAGCATGAAAACTATCTCAATATGATATCATATTTTCTCTGAACAGAAGGCTCTGCAAGGGACAAATTCTCCCAGTATGTCTTTCATTGTGCCCAGAGTACTATCCCTCAGAAGCTAAAACCTTCTCCAAATCTATGAAAGTAACATAAAAACCCTACAGAACATTTAGACCTTTTAAAATAAAAACATTAAAAGATCTCTGATGTTAGTGAAGGATTCTTTTCATTTATCACTGAAGGTTGGAATTACTTAAAGTAAATCTGCTTGATTTTTCTTTAATGGAAGGCTCCCAAAGGTCATAGAAGTTCTGAGAAATCACATTCTGAAATTTTCTTGGGCTTCTGGGCTATTGAAGCTGGACTGAGTTATGTTTATTAAATCCATCTCTGTATTTTTGGCAATTAGTTTCTCATACCTTGACTTAAGAAATCTGTGAATCATTGACACGTCAAATCTTCAAAGTATGTGAGGCTAATTTTTCATAAACTAACATGCCTAATTATTGGTATTACTTTTTGAAATACTCTATTACTGAGACTCCAGGGATTCCTACCTGGAAAATGCACTTAAAATACCGTCTATCATCAGGACCCCTACTTTCAAGTCCTCCGGCAAATGTTTTTGTAAATAATTGGCCCTTGGAGGTATCCTTTGAGCCAGGAAGCTCATGTTTCTTTGGACCAAGAGAAGAAGCACATTCCGGAGGTGAGGATCCTTTGAGGACAAAAGTGTGGTCAGGGCTCACCACATTCTGTCATTATGCAGCTTGATTCCAATGATGTCATAAACTCAAGGTCAAGAAGAACCATTAAATCTCAGTTCCAAAGACCTACTTTTACAGCTTCCAGGGTGTCCTGTAAAATTTTCCTTCTAATTTAAAAAATTGAGACAGTTTTTATGAACTACAAAGTTTGAAGGCCAGATATAAATCAAGAGTTTAGTGCTATAATCAACAAAGGATGAACTAAGTTCATTTAGCATATGCTATAGTCTACATAATTATGATTACAAGTCACTGCAAGTAATCATAAGTAGTAACTAACTGATGTTGGTGACATTTGCACAGCTAATTTGAGCATTTTAAGGGTCACTTGGAGAGGTGATTGGTAGGCTTGGCTAAAAATGAAACTGCTTAGAATCTCTACTCTAGACATTATAACATAAACCACCCGATGTGCATGTTAAAAACATGACTCTTGAATATCACCCTGGTAGGGATGCCAGATAAAATACAGGATACTAGTAAATTTGAATTTAAGATTAACAATAAATAATTGTAGTCCTATATTTTTATTTCAAATAAATGATGAATAATTGTATTTCTATATTTTTATAGTACTTACTAACCCTGACAATATGCAGGGACTGAACCTAAATTTTTAATTAGAATCCTGTGTGATTGTTATTATCAAGAAAGTTAGAGAAACATTACCGGAGGTGAGTGCTAACTTTTTTTTTCTCCAGGTAGAGATGTCTAAAGCATAGGGTTCCAGAAACTTCTAACACACAGGTTTGCCAATATCTCTAGCTTTTGGAAGTTCCAAATCATATAAAAAATGAATATGAGGAAAATCAGTAAGAAAAAAATCAAACAACCCGATTAAAAAATGGGCAAGGACATTAACAGAAACTTTTCAAAAGAAGATAGAATAATGGCAAAGAAACATATGAAAAAATTCTCAACATCTCTAATCATCAGAGAAATGCAAATTAAAACCACAATGAGATATCACTTAACTCCAGTGAGAATGGCTGTTAGCAAAAAGTCTCAAAACAACAAATGCTAGCTTGGATGTGGAGAGATAGGAACACTCATACACTGCTGGTGGGACTGCAAACTAATACAACCTCTATGGAAAGTAATATGGAGATACCTCAAAGAACTAAAAGTAGAACTACCTTTTGATCCACCAATCCCACTATTGGGTATCTACCCAAAGGGAAAAAAGTCATCCCATAATAAAGACATCTGCTCTCAAATGTTTACAGCAGCACAATTCACAATTGCAAAGATGTGGAAACAACCCCAGTGCCCATCAATACATGAGTAGATTAATAAAATGTGGTATATGTATACCATGGAGTACTACTCAGCCACAAAAAACGTGGCGAACTATCACCTCTTGTATTATCTTAGATGCTGCTGGAGCCCATTTTTTTAAATGAAGTATTTCAAGAATGGAAAAACAAGCACCACATGTGCTCATTGATCAACACTCATTGATCAATCATTGGTACTGATTGACCAACACTTATGTCCACATATGCAAGATTGGGTGTTAGACAGGAGGGAGGGGGGAGGGAGGGAAGGTAAATGCACACCTAATACGTGTGGTATGCACTGGCGGGGGATGAGCACATTTGTAGCTATGACTCGGTCAGCACACAGGCAATGTATGTAACCTAACGTTTGTACCCCATAATATTCTGGAATAAAAATAAAAACTAAAAAAGATGAATATGAGGAAATATTTCTCCCTGTTTTGGTTAGACTTATTCTCTTTTATTGAGGAATCAGGCAAATAGCCTGAGTCTTGTATTCCAGGCATGAAAATAAGAAGCAGAAAGGAGGCAGGGACATGGTCCAGCTGGGATAGGGGGCAGGTAGTGTCAGGTAACCTGTCATTTATACTCCTCCTTTTCTTCTTCCCTTTTCCACAGTGGTTCTACATGGAGAAGTGCCTAAATTATGTAATATTATATATAATATGTATGTGTGCACACATGTATATGTGTGTGTGTATGAAATGATATGATATAGGAGATCTGCTATAGAAAAATATGAGTTGGGAGTGATGGCTGTAGTTGTCAATGAACATTAGCCATGAATTAATAATTATTGAAGCCACATGTTATATTAAAATACGTTTGGATATCTGATATTATTCTATCGGTAAATGTTTGAAATGTTCCATAACACAAAAATTGAAAAATTCCAAAAAAAAACTTTGTTAACTCTCTTTTATATAATGAGAAAATTGAAGTGAAACAAAATAATTCAAGATAATTTGACTATCTCACTAGTATATTTGCTTTTCAGTGTTCCTTTATAAATCTAATATATCATGCTTAGAACCTTACAATGACATCCCTATAGGACTTTATTTGTTAACTTCAGCATTGTATTGATGAATGTGACATTTCATCTTTTAATTCTGTTTAGCAATAAGGGCTAGAATCTGAAAACCTGGTTTCAAATTCACTTTCTGGCTGTACGAACATACAAAGGTGTTTTATAGTAAAATAGAATCTTTGCAGACTTTAAAATTCTGGCCCTATCATTTTGAAATAGTGTGACAGTGGTGAGCTATTTAACCTGTTTAAACTTTAGTGTCCTTTCTGTAATTGAAGGTTGTCTTAGTCCCTTTGGTCTGCTATAACAAAAGTACTACAAAGTATGTGGCTTACAAACAACAGCAATGTATCTCTCATAGTTCTAGAGGCTGGAAAGTCCAAGATTAAGGCTCTGGCAGATTTGATGTCTAGTGAGGGCCCACTTCCTGGTTCATGGATGGCACTTTCTCACTATGCCCTTAATGACAAAAGGGTCAGGGGAGTTCTTTAGGGTTCCTTTTATAAGGACACTAATCCCTTTCCTGAGGGTTCTGAGTTCATGATCTAATCACCTCCCAAAGTCCCCATCTCCAAATACTATCTCATTGGGGATTAGGTTTCAACATATGAATTTTGGGGAGACACAGACATTCAGTTTATGGCAGATGTACTTGTTGGTGTAAGGATTAAATTAAGTAGCAGGAGAATGTCTGTAACTTTATAGGCATTCAATAAATGGGGGTTTTTATTAGTTTCCTAGGGCTGCCACAACTAATTACCACAATCTGAGTGACTTAAAATGACGGATTTATTCTCTCACAGTTTGGGGGGCTAGAAGTTTGAAGTTGTCAGTGAGGCCAGGCTCCCTCTGAAGGCTCTAGAAGACTACTTCCTTGCCTCTTTTTAGCCTCTGGTGGTTCTTGGCAAGCCTTGGCATTCCTCAGCTGTAACTGCATTACTCCAATCTCTGACTGCAACTTCATGTGGTTGTTTTTCCTTTTGTGTGTATCTCTGAGTGTCTTTAATTCTTTTTTCCCCTATAAGGACACCAGTCACTGGATTTAAGGAATTATACTGCTCTCATCCAGTATAACCTCATCTAAACTTGATTACATCTACTAAGATCCTATTTCCAAATGATGTCACGGTCACAGTATCAGAGGTTTAGGGCTTCAATACATCTTTTGGGAGGACACAATTCAACCCACAACAAGGATCTTATTTCGACTTGAGTAACTCAATCTTGTCTTTTTCCTCTCCCCAAATGAAGTAACTAACATCTACTTCACAGTGGTTATGAGACTTAAATGAGATAGTTCATGTGAAATAGCCTACCACATTCCTGATACATCCAGCACACAAACTCTATCTGAATTATCCTTTTTCTGTTTATTCACATCCAGCCATTCCATTTCTTATTTATATATATTATTTTTAAACACATGAGCCAACTCTCTCACAACTTAAAAGTGTTGTAAAATTTTACCCAGTTTAGGAGTTTGAGTATGTGTAGCGTCTGGATAAACACAATTTATATCATCTACATTCATAAAGTAGACTTGACTGATTTGATGACTGTAAGGGACAACCCATATATATAGGCAAAAGTTTACTTAGGCCAAACCAAGATGACTGCTGGTGTGTTTTTCTGGCCCGGCCTCCTTTCCGGCCCAGCCTTCCGGTAAGGCATGAGTCAGCACACTTATGTAACCATGATGTAATCTCGTATGTAAGACCCATGTGCCCACCCCTTGATTGGGCATGTTGCCACTATTGTTCTGAGCTGTATATATATGAATACTCACCACGTTACTTGAGTGCTGTGCTCCAACAATAAAGAGTATGTCTCGTTTGCCTGCTGCTGCTTGCCTCTTCTTCCAATTCCCAGAACCCGCTCCAGTACCCTCGTGGGCCATTGCACTTGCACCCCGCAACAATAACTAATGGGTCAGCCAACTATACCTTTAACTCTGCACCAAACCCTTTTCCTTTAGCTCACAAAGTCTGTTTGTGCTTTGCTTTAGAAAAGGGAAACAGTGTTACTATTCTCTACCTGAATGATCCATATAAATGGCTTCATTGGAAAGAAGATGTGCTTAGTTTTCCCACACACAGAAAGGAAATAAATGCCTTTTATGGACTGGATCAAGAGAATTTTTTCCCAAAATATGGAGAGAAAAGACAGGAGTGTTAATTACTATTGTGAAGAAGAACCTCCTAAAGTTCTAAGGAACTTTGAGCCTTGACCTGGAGAGGCAATGACAACAGACAAGTTAAATTTGAGGGTATCCTAAAGCAAGAATCCTTCTGCCTTGTTTCCAGGTATGATTCAGGAGGCCGTTGGCCTTGTAAAGAAGCCCTGTGTCCAGAATGATGTACAGCTTGTAGGCAGTAAGGGTGGAGCATTTAGGCTGTTAGGCCTTAAGATTCTCATAGTATGCCAAGGAGGCATGGAAGTAGCAGCCAGAGACTGACTATAAAATGCTTTGAAGTTCAAGTAGGGAGGAAGAGCTCCATGAACTTGGACAACAGGTACCATAGTAAACCTAGGGACCTCAGCATTAATAGCACATGTTGACAATGACCAAATAGGAAGTTTCATATCTCAGTGGAGGCTGGTTTTAAGAGATGGTCAAAGACCATTTTCCCCTTGCCACCAATGTCATGAACCACTGCATGCCACCACAACCTCAGTAATGGGCAGGAGAAAACTCTAAACTGATGTTCTGTCTCCTCAGCTAGCTGAGTTTAAATCCTAAATTTATGAAATTTTAAACTGGAATAGATCAAGTAATCTGCGCTTAATTCACCAGGTAGTGACTAGATAATGTTTCTAATATCAGTACAAAGGGAAGCCCAAGATAGAAATTGCATTTGATTATGGAAAGATGAATAAAATCATATTCTTGAACATTGAGTTTTATTTGTAAATCTGCAATCAGTCACACACAAACAAAAGTGACTCCTTCCATTCATCTGGGGTATTTAATTATTTTTTCCTTTTTCTCTCTGCACTTCTGCTTTCTTCTTTGCCAAGAAACTAGTTTTCTTTCTCTGCTGTTTTTGCACAAAGGTCAAACATGGCTTCATCAAAATGATGTTCTCACACCATGGATTTACTTCATCTCGATGTGATACGAGAGAGTAGTGTTTTTAACTCCAAATATTAGAGTTCCCAAAAGAATATGAATGTTGCACTGCAAATGCGTCCACAGTTGAGTAAATCATTGATTGAGTGTTGGAATTGGGATCATGTAATACTAACCTGGTTTTATACCCACAGAAGAGATAAAATTAAAATAATGAATAAATTTTCCAGTACCTTGTATACTTTATGAAACAAACCAAGCATGGAATAAAAATATGCCAAACAAATAAAAAGATTACTTCATGAAAAGTTTGTAACAGTACTTTTGCTTCTAAAAATAAAGAAGAAACAACCCAACAGAAAAATACAGAAAATTGGAAAGAGAAAAAATAAACATTTCATAAAATACAAAATGCACGTCTTTTAACCATTTAGAAAACATACACAAACTCAATCGTAAAGAAGATGAAAACTGCATTGAGATGTTATTTCCCACTATAAGCAAAATTAAAAATACAGTTTCACAACGTATTTTTTGAAGAAGCTGTGGAAAAACAGCACTCTTGTACACTGCTGGTGAGATTGCAAATATCTAAAAAGAGTATGTATCCATTTACCTCTTGACTTAGAAATTCTGTTTCTAGGAATCCACCTCAAAGATATGCCACCAAAAATATGTACTTGGTTTGTATAAAGCTATTCAAAGTAGAACTATTAATAATATCAAAACAACCTGGGTGTCTATCAATAGTAGGATAAACGTTAACATATTCATCCAAAGGTGAAAAATTCAAAGAAGAAAAAAATGTGGGAAGTTTGCTGTTTTTTAGTTAAAAAAAAAAACTGTTAATATTAAAAATACAAATAGAAAATAGAAAGTTAAAGACAAAATTTTCAAAAATGTTTTAAGGGGTTAAATGGAATAGGTTGAAGGAGAAAAGGTAGAAGCTATCTTTCTTAAAATATAGCTTTGCTTAATTTGAGGACCATGAAAATATTCTACATAATTATAAAATTAAATAAATAAAAGAATATTCCTAAGAATAAAAATTTTAAAATGAAACTAAATAAGTATTGTCAGTGGTATAATTGTGTGAGAAGACAAAATTCCAGGTGATTTTATAATATGATAATTTGACAATATACTTTCAGTGGGATATGTCCTAAGGATAAAATGACTTAAAAATTAAATTATTTAATTATGGACTCTAGATCTCATTTCCCACTAAAGTAAATAGAAAGAGAAAATGGCTAAACTCCTTGGCTTTAAATTCAGGTTCCACTTCATTAGTCATGTGATGTCAATCGAGCACATGACTTAGCTTCCCTATGCTCAGAAAAATGGAGCTAAAATAATACCTGTCTCCTAGGGTACTTCTCAGGATTAAATGAGTTATCATATAACATGCTTGTGGAAATCGTTTCTGACTATATGGCAGGTACTCAATAAGTATATGACCTTCCTTTTATTCTCTTTTAATCTCCTTAAAATATCATTTGCCAAGAATATACAGGCTACTTTGACTTACACATATTTGACTCTTCAGCTAGAGCTTTGATGGATCACTCCACACTTTAAAGATGGTAAAACCATGGAGATTAGCATTGGACACCTACTTCCTGCTTGATCTTGTTTCATTTGATAATCAAAATAACCACATAAGATAGTTATTTTTATAGGGATAGTATTTATTTATTTATTTATTTTTCACAAATAAGGTCATTGAGGCTTAGAAAAAGGCTGAAAACCTGTCCTTGTTCAGAATTAGTAAGTGGCAGAGCCAGGATTCATGGTAAGCCTCTGATGTTAAGCCCTTTCCACCACGTCACCACATCACTGCTTTTCCAAGGAAAGCCTTTCATGCCTTGTTGACCGATGTCTGGACTCCCACTATTACAGATTTATTCCTTGGATTGCCTCTTTTCCTCTGTTAAAATGCAGATGTCCTTGCAACAATTAGTTGCTGCTCTCTTGGACACAGAGTAAAAGATATGTTTGTATTTGGAAAAAATAAACTTTAATTTTACATTATAATTTGTGTTCTCTGGATCATTCTTGGAATCAAGAAGCCATCTTTTTTTCAAAAAGGATTTTAGCTTATTGCAGAATTTGAATGGGAAAAAGCATCTGTATAATGCCTGATGGCACAAACAGTACAGTGAAAATTACTCTTCATTCAACAGCTTTGAAGGAAGGGTCCCCTAGAAAATAAAAACCCACCAGATCGTGTTCTTTAATTTCATAGCACCTTATTCTTGTATTTTCCCTCTTATCCTTCTAAAATGCAACTTAGATCCGAGATCGTCTAAGACACTTATTTTAGACTCTGGTATGTTTTCAAATGGGAGCAGTAAAAAATTTGGGACTCATGATGTTGGTTATAAAGTGAAATCTAATTTTAGAATAATTAGTCAAAAAATTGGCAAGATAATTGTGAACATTTTAAGATGCAGCCAAATTTTACCATTTTCTGTTCCTAATTTTGAACTCAGGAAAATTAGATGTGATAAGTTGATTCACATTTTTTAATTATGTAAACATACTTTTCTCATACAAGAACTGTGCATCTACTAAAATGTGAAATAGATGAAGTAGAGGGAGCAAAAAAGAATTAAATGCAAGGAAAAAGGAAATGCCATGAAGAGGTGGTTACCACATGGTACATATTCTAGGAATTGTTTCTGCATGCTTGGAAATGGCTATCTCTTATATGAATCATTTATTATTCTAAAAACATTTGGCATAGTTGAAAAGAAATGTTGTTTGTATGAGTTATCCATATTTGCAAAAATTTTAAGGAAAATTAACAGGGTTGTTTATAAAAACAGATGAGTTAAATTTAGAACATCCTGAAAGTTCTGGTACAAAATCATAGTTATACTTTTTTCCACTCAATATTTTATATGCATTTTAATTCATATTATTCTAATTTCTTAAGAGAAAAATGAATAAGTATAATAGAGTGGCTATAGAAATGTCTAAATTAATTTCTATATATATGTGTAAATTTAAACAATATTAGAGCTATGTTTTTTATTTCCAAAGTCTTAATGTTGATAATGAGACTATATTGACAGATACAAAAATCTTAAAACTAAAAGATTAGGTTTGGAAAAACTTTCTGCAGGGGACAGAAATGGATAACCTTTTAAAACTATAAATGATTCTGTAACCAATTTCATTAGAAGCACAAATTGATAAGTAGAAACAAAGGGAAAGAAGAAGGAAAATATAGACAATTAAAATCTCTACAGAGATTCCATTTTAGGAATGTTTCCCACGCCACAACCGCTTTCCTCTCACCCCTCCTACACCCAAATGAATTTTTTGATATTGTATTGAAAAATTCATTTCAAATGAAAATCTTTGAGATAGACAAAACTAAGCCTGTTTCCTGCACGGTTTTGATGCCTTGAAGACTCCAAGACTTTCAAATTTCCTTCTAGATTATTTTTATGATCTCCGAGCCAATTTTCAACATGGACATTTAGGAAACTTGATTAATTTTACCTATAGGTTAAACTATTTTCTGCAGAAGTTAATTGGGAAATAAATTTACTTCAGTAGGATATTTTTAGAGTCCTCTCAATAATTAGATGACACTCAACACAGAAATAGCATTTGGTAAAAGTCTGTAACAGGGTACATAGTTTTCCTCTGATGCTCTTTACTGTGGATAAAAATACCCATTCATGAGAAAGTAAGGTTTGGATTTCCAGTTTAATTAAGGTTAGAGTACAGTGGGATGGCATGGTATAAGTCTTTGAGGATCTGGAATTCCTAACACAAGCAAATTGTTTTTTCAGTCACAAGGTTCCCCCAGAGAAACTGTGGAATTGTCTGTGTTTACAACCCTTGACCCATCATTATGCTTATAGTGCTCTTGGTCCCTCCATCCTAATCTATGGAAATCCAACAACTCTCATTACTTCCCAGGGTCCCAACACTGCCCATTAGCAGTCTCAGCCAGCCTGCTCATTTATGGGAACATAGGTCTAATGAAATACATTCTATATTTTATATTACATTCATTTCCTTCTTGTAAACATGAATTCAATTGGTGCACTAGAATAAGTAAATTTTACTTTCCAGCAACTTTTCAGTTTTATCTTTATTCTCCCATATAATAATAATTCCATTATTTTCTGGGTCAGTTTAGATCCCACAAGACATTATTAGATTTGATGAAACGTGGCTATAATGTATATATTCCTGCTAAACTGTAGTTAAGACCAAGTGACAGTTTGGGCTGGGCCAAAGTGAACCTTTAAACAATGACAGGGACAGGCCATTCAGTGATACAAAAACAGTGTCTGAAGCTGAGTGAGAAAGAGGCATACTTGGAGCTCACTCAAAGTATAGTAGGGAATCTTTTGTACTGTGAGAGCAGAGGCTCCCTCCAGTTACGATGGTTTCCTGCCTGTGGTCTTCCAAGAGATTCTCTGTCTCCATTCTGCCACATACTTCCATCACCTGTCATACTTTTCCCTGTACCCTACTCTCTAGACTAGTAAAACCAACTCATCATTCTTTGCTTTTCCAAGCTTTTATCTGTTTCATCATCGTAATGTGCTCCATCATCTTATACCTTCTTCCTCACCCTACACCTACTTCCTACCTGCCCCCTCTCTTTCACAACACAGGATGTCTTAGATCAGATTGCTGAGAAGCTTACTTTAAGATGGGGATTTGCACGTAAGAGGTCTATTGGGGATTCCTCTCTGGAACAACATGTATAAACAAAAGAAAGAAGCAAAATTGAGCAGAGGGAAAAGTTATACTTTGATGTAGTTGCAAAAGAGGTTTCAGCAAATCTCACAGGGTTCTCCAGAGCTAGCATAACCTTTAGCATTGTCCCCTTAAAGGCAAGAGGCTGAGTCTTTGTATTCTGGCCCATCTCCTGCATCAGCCAGGCATTGGACGGATGTTGGTAGAAGGATGGCAATAACCCATAACCTTGCGTAAGAAGTGCTCTTTTGCCAAGGGCAGTTCTCAAGAGGGACTCACCTTCTAACACTCTACTCTTTGCTAAATCCAGCCCACACTTGAGGATTAAGTTTCATCCCCTGGAGGGGTTAGTATCTATTTATATTATTCAGAATCCTTCTATTAGGAAGATTTGTCCCTTTCCTCCCATTTATTTATTTACTCAATCATTTATTTATATCAGTATGGGCTCATGTATATTTATTTTATACTTTGAGATGTAATATTTTACCATGCTATTTATTTGGTTACACAATTTCTTTCATCTTTGGCCACTGGGAGCTCTTTCTGGTTGTCTTCTTCATCCTTTTGGCATGATCTCATCATTTTGTTTTTTAAGCACTTCATTACTTCTAGGCACTATCCAGCCTCATCATGTATATTCCCTGCCCCAGCTTTAGAATGAGCCATTTCTCTAACAAGCCCTGATTCCTTTTATAGGAGAATGGTATTTGAATTGTGCTCATTGCTACTGCAGTATTACCACTTCTAGTCTCTCTCGGTGGGAAAAGCAAGGAAATGTATGTATGTATACTAATCTGTGTATATATACATAGCTATAATTATGTTTGTATGTATCTCTCTATATAAATTAAGCCACACAGAGTTCATATTGATGTATCCACTCCTATTCAGTTCCATAGAATTCAATCTAACCTCTCTTTCTTGTTTATCTGTTACTTCCTCTCCAACAGTGAAAGATCTGGCTCCCAACGTTCACCATCCATTTATTTATTTGTATATCCCTAGTATACATGTAAAACAAGTCTGGAATTAGTTAACACAAATCCCAGTGAGAAACAAATTTACCAAATAGACTGTAGTGATTACATACAATTCATTTTGTCTTTATCCTTACAGTTTCCAGTCAAAACAACTTTGTCCAAAGTTAAATAAGTCAGGTCCTTTATTTTTTACCCCCTTCAGTGAGATTATGTCATACATTTATAACACAGTTAGATTCACTTATCATAGTTTGTACTCCATCATAGGAGCACCAACATTCTGAATGATTTTTTTGAAAATCACATACATTAATATTCACTCTTTGTGATGTAAAGTTCTAGGAAATTTGACAAATACATATAGTCATATCCTACCACTTTAATACCATACAGGATGGTTTCATCTCGAGCTCTCTAGAAGCCAGTTGCTGCAGAGGCATCATCAGGGACTAACTGGTGGATACACATGTGTAGACTCCTGTGTTTATTTGTGACCTCTAAGGAGCAGACACCAAGACTTGATTAAATGTGCAAAGATTTTTATTAGGAGAAAAGCTTGTGTAAAACAAAATAGTGAGGTAGCTGGAAGAAGCCAGGAAAAATGTGAGACTGAGGTGCAAATCTGACCTTAAGTGAAGGAGAGAGCAGAGAAAGTTGGGTGGATTCATCTTAGATTGCCATGCAGTGTAAGAAAGGTTTGGCAAAGCCACAGGTAGTCCTCAAATCCAGGTAAGCCTAAAAAGGAATACCATGCCCTTGGAGCAGGTCTGCTTTAGTCTCCCCTCATCTCTCAATCATTGGTGGAGAGAAATTGGAGGTATGGCCTTGGAAATGCATTTCAAAGATCAGTAGCTAGGGCCCTATGGTAGCTATGGGCCTATAGCAGTGAGAAGTCAGGTGCATTCTCATGGTTACCTCAATTCTGTTTGGACACCAAAAGTACTTGGCTATGTTTCCAATGTTTTGTGATAAACATGTTTTTATACATTTAAGAAGCCCCGTGCGATTCTGGGAAGATGGCATTGTGGGAAGCACTCAGCAGTTGTTGTCTGGCTACCCACCTGGACAACATTTGCATCGGAAGAATCCGTGTGATGAAACCATTTTAGAACACTGGAGTCCAACCAAAGGCTTGCAATTTCCAGAGGAAGGCATGGAAGGTACATTGTAGTTAATTTTGGTGAATTTCAATTCTTAGCACAATAGCAGCTACCATCCTCTACCCTTCAACCACATGGCAGGCAGATGTGCACATGTTCATAAAGCATCTTGCACACAGCTTGTGAGAACTAGGAGACACCAAAAGGACACATTCCTCCAAATATCAGGTATCTCTACTCTGATCTCTGGTTGCTGCTTCTGAACACAGAAGTGCAAAGAGGCAGGCATTGTTGCAACTCCCCACATTGTTGCAAGCTCTTCTTCCTCTTGCTGAAAAGACTTGCTGGGAATTTAAAGGGATGGTGCTATTTTTTCCCTCTTTTTTTTGTTTTTCTCTTTTTCCTCTTTTGGGAGCCAGACATTAAAGTTAAAATATTCAAAAGCAACTGCATTTATGGGGAAAATTAGAAAGTGACCATGAATGCCCAGAAAAAGGTGCAGTCTGAGAAAAGACCTGAGAAGACCTTGAGTTTACACCTCAGGCTGATCCTCAGCATGGAGACAGCCTACAATAATCAAAAAACAAAAACAATAACAAAACCCAGCAAACTCTGAGGAAGTGGGAGAATGTGATTTCCAGAATTACCTCATTATTAGATTCAACTGTTCAGTTTTCAAAAAAGATCACAAGGCATACAAAGAGACAGGAAACTACAGTAAGTCCTCAATTAACATTGTCAATAGATTTTTTGGAGATTGCAACTTTAAGTGAAACAACACAACAAAACCAATTTCATTTTCTCATCAATGTTATAACAAAAGGATGTTGAATGAAATAACATTATTTGAGGACCTACTGTATGCTCATTTACTTAAAGTTGCAGTTTCCAAGGACTTATTGAGGACATTGAGAACTTACTGAATAGCTCATTCAAAGGAAAAACAATAAATTAAAAGAAACTGGGTATGTTCCAAATGTTTTGTGTTAAGCATGTTTTCTAAATAAAAGTATATCCTCAGAGGATTCTGGGAAGACCTGATGGAAGATCTACTAGACAAAGACTTTAAAAAAACTCTCTTAAAGATGACTGAAGAATTAAAGATGTGGAGAAAGTAAAACAAAATATATATGAACAAAATAGAAATATCAATAAAGAGATAGAAAACCTAAAAAGAAATGAAAATCAAATTCTAGAGCTGAAAAACACAATAACTGAAATTTTAAAAATCACTAGAGGAATTTAAAGGCACATTTGAGCAGGAAGAAGAAAGAATCAGTGAACTTGAAGATAGGACAATGAAAATAATCAAGCCTGAGGAACAGAAAGAAAAAAGATTAAATAAAAGTGAACAGAGCCTAAGTGACCTGTAGAACACTATCAAGTTGGCCAACATACACATTGTGGGAGTTTCAGAAGGAGAAGAGAGAGATAAAGGGGCAGAGAATAGAGAGAGAAAGGAGAGAGAATTATTTTATAAAATAATGACCAAAAACTTCCCAAATTTGATGAAAGATATGAATATAAAAATTCAAGAAGCTCAGTGAACTGTAAGTAAGATGAACTCAAAAAGATCAATACAAAAATACATTATAATCAAACTTTTAAAAGACAAAGACAAAGAAAGAATCTTGAAAGCACCAGGAGAGAAGTGACTCATCACATACAAAGGATCCTTAATAAGATTATCTGCAGATTTCTCATCAAAATCCTTGGAGGCCAGAAGACAGTGATCTAAAAAGTGCTAAAAGTAAAAAACCTGTTAAACAAGAATCCTATATTTGGCAAAACTGTCACTCAAAAGAGAGGAAGAAATAAAGACATTCCCAGATGACAAAAGCTGAGGAAGTTTGTTACCAGTCAATCAACCCTGCAACAAATGCTGAAGGGAGTCATGCAAGGTGAAATAAAAGGACACTAGACAGTAACTCAAAGCCATATGAAAAAATAAATATCTCCATAAAGGTAAATTACAGGGGCAATTATAAAAGTTAGTATTAATATGAAAATGGTTTGTAACTTCACTTTTTGTTTTCTAAATGATTTAAGGAATTAACACATTCAGAAATTATTAGTATAAAAGTCAGTATTTTTGTAACTTTGGTTTGAAACTTCAAATTTTGTTCTCTACATATTTTAAAAGATAACACATTTAAAAGAATTATTAATTTATGTTTTGGGGTGCAAAATATATAAGGATATAATTTTGTGACATCAATAACCAAAATGTGGAATGGGGATGGAGCTGTAAAGGAGCAGAGTTTTTGTATGTTATTGAAGTTAAACAGATATAAATTCAAATTAGAGTGTTATAACTTTATGATGCTAAATATAATACCATAGTAACCACAAAGAAAATAGTTAGAGAAAATACCCAAAAGAAAATGAGAATAAAATTTAAACATTTCACTGCAAAGAATCAACTAAACACAAATGAAGATAATAATGCAGGAAATGAGGGACAAAAAGCTATAAGGCGTATAGAAAACAGCAAAGTGACAAGAAGTCCTTCCTTGTCAGTAATTACTTTAAATGTAAATGGCCTAAACTTTCCAATCAAAAGACAGAGATTGGCAAAATGGATAAAAATGTATGATTTAACTATATGCTACCTACAAGAGACTCACTTTAGCTCCAAAGACACAAATAAATTGAAGTGAAAGGATGGAAAAATATAATCCATGCAAATAGTAACCAAAAGAGAGAAGGGTGGATATACTAATGTCAGACAAAATAGACTTTTTAAAAACATTTTATTTATTTATTTTTTTAAATTTCAAAATATTAAGGGTGTACAAGTGTTTTTTTACATGGGTGAATTGTATAATACTGAAGTAATGGCTTTTAGTGTGGTTATCACCAGAATAGTGTTCATTATACCCAACAGGTAAGTTTTTATTCCTTAAAACCCTCTGTCCTCCCCCCTTCTTGGTTTCAAATGTCCTTTACACCTCTTTGTGCCTATGCATACTGAGTGAGAACATGTGATGTTCATTTATCCATTCCTAAGATACTTCACTTAGAATAAGGTCTGCAGTTCTATCCAAGTTGCTTCAAATGATATAACTTCATTCTTTTTAATGGCTGAATAGTACTCCATGGTGTATATATATACCACATTTTACTTATCCACTCATCAACTGATGGGCACTTAGGTTGATTCCATATCTTTGCAATTATGAATTATGCTGCAACAAACATTTGAATGCAGGTGCCTTTTTTATAAAGTGACTTCTTTTACTTTGGGTAGATAACCAATAGTGGGATTGCTGGATTGAATGGCAGGTCTACCTTTATTTCTTTGAGGAATTTCCACACTGTTTTCCATATAGGTTGTACTAATTTGCAGTCCCACCAACAGTGTATAAGCATTCCTTTTTCAATGAATCCCCACCAGCATCTATTTTTTTTTTTTTTTTTTACTTTTTAGTAATGGTCATTCTGACAGGGGTAAGGTGGTATCTCATTGTAGTTTTAATTTGCATTTCCCTAATGATTAGGGACATTAAGCATTTCCTCATATATTTGGAGGCCGCTTCTCTGTCTTCTTTTGAAAAGCTTCTGTTTATGTGTTTTGCTCACATTTTGATGGGGTTGTTTGTTTTTCCTTGCTGATTTGTTTGAGTTCTTTATTAATTCTAGATATCAGTCCTTTGTTGGACATATAGTTTGTGAATATTTTCCCCCATTCTGTAGGTTGTCTATTTACTGTGTTGGTTATTTCCTTTGATGTGCAGAGGCTTTTTAATTTAATTAAGTCCCATTTATTTATTTTTGTTGTTGCTGTATTTTCCTTTGGGGTCTTAGTTATAAATACTTTGCCTAGGCCTATGTCTAGAAGAGTTTTTCCTACATTTTATTATAGAATTTTCATGACTTAGATTTACATTTTTAATCCATCTTGAATTAATTTTTGAATACTGTGAGAGATAGGGATCCTGTTTCATTCTTCTGCATGTTGCTATCCAGTTTTCCCAGCACTATTTATTGAATTGGGCAACTTTTCCCCAGCATATGCTTTTGTCTGCTTTGTCAAAATCAATTGGTCATAGCTATACAGTTTTGTGGGTTCTGTATTCTGCTTTATTGGTCTGCATATCTACTTTTATACTAGAATCATGCTGTTTTGGTTACTATAGCCTTGCAGTATAATTCGAAGTCAGATAATGTCACGCCTCCTGATTTGTTCTTTTTGCTTAAGATTGCTTTGGTTATTTTGGCTCTTTTTTGGCTCCAAATGAAGCTTAGTTTATTTTTTTCTAGATCTGTGACATATGACATTGGTATTTTGGTGGGAATTACATTGACTCTGTAAATCACTTTGGGCAATATGGGCATTTTAATGATGTTGATTCTTCCAATCCATAAGCATGGGATATTTTTCCATTTGTTTGTGTCACCTAGAATTTCTTTCACCAGTGGTTTGTAGTTCTCCTTGTAGAGATCTTTTATCTCCTTGATTAAGTATATTCCTAAGTATTTTATTTTATTTGCACTATTATACAATAAATGGTATTGAGCTCTTGAATTGACTCTCAGCTTGACTGTTATAAGTATATAGAAATGCTACTGATGTGTGTACATTGATTTTGTAACTTGAGACTTTGCTGAATTTATTTATCAATTCTGGAAGCCTTTTGGTGGACTATTTAAGGTTTTCTAGATATAAGATCATATTGTCAGTGAACAGGGGTGGTTTGACCTCCTCTTTCCTGATTTGGATGCCCTTTATTTCTTTCTCTTGCTGATTACGCTGGAGAGGACTTCCAGTACTATGTTGAATAGAAGTGGTGATAGTGGGTGCCCTTTTCTTTTTCTGGTTCTTAGGGGGAATGCTTTCAACTTTTCTCCATTCAGTATGATGTTGGCTGTGGGTTTGTCATAAGTGGCTTTTACAATTTTGAGGTATGTTCCTTCTGTATCTTGTTTGTTGCAGGTTTTTATCATGAAACAGTGACAAGAAGTTGATTTTCAGGATGTAGGAATATCTCACAGAATGCAAGAATAAAAGCACATTAAATCCTGAGACCGGACATGAAGTGGTAGGTAGCCAGCTCTTCTTGCTCATCTCTGGGACTGTACAAGATCTAATTTCTTTTACTCTACACTTTTTGTCTCACCCTTCTCTTCTTCTGGAGTTTGGCTTTTTTGTTTTATTTGGGGAGGACACATGCAATTAACAAGGGAGAAGGTAACCAACAAAAAATGCTCCAGAAAACAAATGTTAGTATATTTAAATATGTATATGTTATGCATATATACATACATAATTTAACTTTACATATTCATTTAAAGCTCAGTTAAAACTAATAAAGTAAGTTTAAAATAAAAGACAATAGGGAGAATTTTATTAATAATGATATAAATGTATGTTTGATTTGACAGAATATTTTGGATTTCTTTTAAATCTTGCATAAACCTTTCATTGAAGAAATAATGTGTCAGAATTCAGTGTGTTTCTGGTTTCAAAAATACTCTATATTTATATCTATATCTATGTCTATGTCTATAAGTCAACTTCTGTGAATATTAATACTTCCTAAAAAAAGAAAAAGAGTACCCAGTTAAAGAGGAATTTTATTCTATCACCATTTGGATACATATAGAAGATAAAAAAGAAGAAACTTTTATTCTTAAAAAAATCTCTGTGTAGCAGTGAACACAGTACTGTGTCGTTGAGTCTCTTGATTTCAAATGTATATTAATCATAATTGTTACCGTCTCAGAAGACCCAGGAAGCACCTGAGGCAGATGGACAAAATAGTCACTGATTATTTTTCATGAAACTGGAAAATAACTTAAATACATTTGCCTCAACACAAAGAAAGGTAAAAGCAAAAGTTTGGAAATGTGAGACAAAAGAAAATAACTATTATAGCCATCTAGGTTTTTTTTCCTCTCGGAGAAAGGCAGGCTAAGGGGATCGAGGATGTTAAAATAGAAGGGAGAGTGTAGCAGGAGACTATGGGATGGGTAGGGGAGCAGGCAGCAGTTTTTGCTGAACTTTTTTTTTCAATGTAAATTAACTTCACTGGGGAAATGAAAATTTTCTAGCAATTAATGAAGAAGAACACCTTTCTGTGAGATTTAATATCTAGAGAGAAAATAAAGATGAAGAATATAATGATATAAACACGTAAGTGATTTTTTCACTAAACAGCTGAGGGTTTCATGCATTTTACCCAAAGCATTTTAAAATAAAGTGCCCAATTAGTGGCTTCTTTTTTATTGTTCTGCTTCCACCTGGACACAATAGCACTTTTTGGCCTTACGCTTACATTCTTTCACTCCCACATTTCTGGAATGAATGAGCCACATCAGTTCAAGCCTCATTGACTGTAAATCTTTCACCTTTAAAAATAAAATAGGGCATAACTCTCAGTTCCTCATCATAAATCCAAAACTTCGTTATTTCTGGCAGCCACCAATATTAGTTTTAATTACTGTGCCAGGAGCAATAGTTTCCAGTAATGTGGATGAACCCAGCTAAAAAGTTTGCTGCTCCTCTCAGTTCTTTTAATTTTTTTTAACATCTCATAAAGACTGGACAGGACTAAAGATCTATCTGTTAGTGAGTCTTCCATATTTGTATATTTCTAGGCAACAAAAATAGGTGATAGAGTATAAAATATATAATTGATATCTGTTGTGCAGAAATATATCATAAATATAAATGAAATATATCATATTATAAGTATAAACTAAGTAAAGCTAAACTTTATGAATAGAATCTCTAACCTTTGGGATTTTATGCATATTTTGAGGGAAAGAACATACAAGTTTTAAATATAACAATGACAAATATAAAACAAGCATATTGAGAACATATACTAATCAATTTCCTTTAACAAGGAACTTAATAGTTTCTTTAAATTTCAAGTTATTTTATGTTTTCTATCTGTAAACCACAATTCTCTTCTAATGTAAATATTTTAATAGCTACAAATATAAATTTTAATTCAATATAGTTGAAGTAACTCTGTAAACATTTAACAAATATTCTTTAGCTAGTCCAGTGAGGGTTTTACATTGAGGAATAACAGACTTCAAATGGTGGTTACATTTATATCTTTCACTACTCTCACCCCAGTTAGAAGTTTAATTTTTAAGGTTGCAAGATTATTTCATTGCCACATGGCAACTTTTTGAATGTAAGTACAAATTATTCTGAGATTTATGTTGTTTTAGTCAAGAGCTGATCAGAAGGAAGGACAGAAACATAATCTGAATAAATTCATGGATAGTGAGGGATAAGGGACTATGGCATCCTGCACCACATGGACAGTAGTAAAAAAAAAATCAGACTTTGGTCAGGGGAATAAAAGTAATTGTTGCACTTTATTATAATTTTTAAGCAAGAATCAGACCCCTGACTACTATTTGTCATAAGCATAATTTGATTATTTTAACAGATCTTACATATTTTAGAAGGTATGGGGCTGATTGACTCTAAACTGAAGCTTTACTCTGAATTTAAAAGTTGAAATGGTATTTGGTTCAGATGTATTTGTTTTCAATAATTATCTTATTTAAAATAATTTTTATCCAATGCTCACTACTCATCATTTCATGATGGGAAGTCTCATAGATGTAAACCAAACAGATGATACTCTAATTGCATTATTATCTTATCTAAGTTAGTTGTCTGGAACTTGTGGTAGAGGTCTCTAGTTGCCAACCACATTATACTTTCTCCCCTTCCTTAGTAACAAAATACTGATTTTTAGGAGGTCACACTACTTCTTGGAATGAAATATTGCATTTTTCAGCATTCCTTGCAGGTATGTGTGCCCTATGACTAGGTTCTGGACGATGAGATGTAAAAGGAACTTTCAGAAAACAAGAAAGAACCCCTGAAATTACAATTATGATCACTGCTGCACAAAGTTCCATAATGGAGTTGGAAGATGATAGTGGAACAAAACAAATTTCCTAGCAGAAAAAAAAGATGAAAAGAGAGAAAATGGAAATAAAAGACATGGATTTAGAAAATCAGTTCAGGAGGTTCAACATCCATTTAGAAGACATTTCAATTAGGAGATGAAATGGTGAAGAAGAAATTATTAATAAATAATACAAAGACATTTCTCAGAAATAAAGGACATGAGAGTCTCAAATTTAAAAGACCCACTGCATCTCCAGCCCAATGGATGAAAGAAGACCCACACCAAGCACATTATCATGATATCTCTAATCATTAAGGATAAAGAGAAGATCACAAAAATTTCCAGAGAATAAAAAGCCTTATTATAGACAAAGGAATAGCAACATTCTTCTATTAGATCAGTGCTTGTAGAATGTTAATGTGCTTACATACTTGGGGATCTTGTTAAAATGCAGATTTTGATTCAGAAGGTCTGAAGTGGAGCCAGAAGTCTTCTTTCATGACAAGCTTCGGGATGATGTTGATACTGCTGGTTCCTTGACTCCACTTTGAGTTCCCAAGCGCCAGCAGATGCAGGTAATGCCTTCAGAATTCTGAGAGAAAATGTCTTCTCATGTCTTCACATGTGAAGATAGAATAAACCCGTTTTCAAACATGAGGACATCAAATGCTGTCTCCTATATCCCAAGTTAGCGAAATGAGGGACCAACCAAGAAGAAAGAAGACATGGGACTTGGGAAAAAGCAATCTAATACAACAAAGTGGTCATTCTGGTCACAAGATTTAGAGAGGAATCTGACAGAAAAATGATAGCACTGTGTAAGAAAGTAATAGAGCAGTGATCAATTATAGGAAAATTAGTATAAATTGTACAAGAGATGATTCATAATCAGGGTATACCACTTGGCTCAGAAGTGATCTATTTTATTTTTATACTATGAAAAAACACTATGCTGACAAAAATAAAAATAAGTAAAAATGATATTTATGTATGTATAAATACACATACCATCTATACATTTATATATTATATATATATAGATTTATATTTTTTATATATATAATTTTTTCATGTAATCAAGAAAATCCACAGAAAGAAAAGTGACAAGAGTTTACAGTTCTTGTTCCTGGAGAGAAAAAGGTAGAGATTAAGATAATTTAGGATTAAAAGATTTCTTAAATTTGTCATGAAATTTTAAGTATAGTTTTATTTTTATACAATAAGCAAATATTACTTTGACAAAATAAAAATAAAATACAAAAATAAAACAATGTGTATAGATCTCATTTTTAGTGCAATCAAATCTTAAATACCACTGTGAGCCAAAATACTTTATATTTGACTTATTACTGTAGACATGTTAATGTGGGTCATTATCTTTGACAAACATCTGACCTGAAATGTGCAAAATTATATTAATTGATTAATTTACAATAAGATGATAGGCATTAGTATATACATATTTAATGCTGCTAATATTAGCAATTTTAAATTTTAGGCTGTAAAACTCAGTTTTTTAATATTTATATTTTATAGTTGGATTCTGCAGCTGAAAGGGTGATGTTTAATTTACTATTTTGTTTTATTATTATTTTTTTCACTGAACTGTACACTTTTTTTTGTAATAAATGTAATACAGATACCAAAATCTAAAAAATATTCCATAATTTACTATTTTAAAAGTTACCAAATTTTATGTTTTCTATGTGACAGGATCTAGAAAAAAAGCTAAAACACACATGGGAAATTAATCAGTTTATTCTTACAAGCATAAAAAATACCAATTGAAGATGATATTACAAATAGAGAAATTTAAATTTGGTACTACTTTTTTCTAATTTTGGAAAATCCAGTTTTAAATACTATTTAACAATTTTATAATTCATGAAATACATTTTATTTATTCAGTAATAATGAGACATTCTGAAAAGTAATGCAGTTTATTTGTAGATTATAAAACTTTCGATCATGTAATAACACATTAATAATATAATATTAATATTACCTTAATGATATTGATATTATATTAATCTCTTACCTGACATCTGGCCCTTGGGGCCAGACAAACTGTAGTTAATAATAATATAATATATATTTGAAGACAGCTGAAAGAGAGGATTTTAAATGTTTTTGCCACAAAAAAAAGGTAAAATTTGAGGTGATGGATATACTAATTAGCCTGATTGATACATAGCACAATATATGTATTGAAACATCATATTCTACCCAATAAGTATATACAATTATTATTTATCAATTAAAAATAAAGCAAAATTTTAAAAAATTCCAGGTTTTAGAAAGGTAATTAGTGGCAGATATCATACTTGACCTAAGACCTCCAATGAGTATTATTCAAGATAAAATATTTCCTGAATCCATTTGGTAAAACTTGTGGTATACTTGGTTGTAAATTATTTATTGTCAAACATTTAATACATGTAAAAGCATTATAATATATAAAATTAAAATAATTCAATTTAATAACAGAATAGACTGCTAAAGCACAAACTATGTCATTACAAAAATTCTGTTAATATTTGGGATATATATAAAATCTACAAAATAAACTGTATTGCCTATTTAAAACTAGATTTCTTTGTTGAAATTTAAATAAGACCTTATAAAATAAGTTCTTAGGATGAGAACATTATCGTTTTCTTCTTTGTTTCACTGGTGATAAGGGATAGAAGAGATGACATGTCATAAATTTGGAAACAATCATGAATGCCAAGATCATTAGTTTTATGAAAACTATTTTAATAACCCCAAGTTGTAAGTTTTTACAAAGTTTCAAAATTACTGAACCACAATCTTATTGTTGTTTCTTGAGTTTTTTGAATATTTTAGATGCATTCAGTTTTTGAATATTTAGTTTTAATTGCATAATATTGAATTTGTATTGTGCCTAGAAGATATTGTGTCATCCACAAAAGCTCAGCATTAAATTAACCTTTTCTTTAATTAACATGTCATAATCATCTGTACTTGAATATTAAAAGATGGCCCATCATCAGACATATCGATCAGAGATGTTTACAAAGAAAGGACAAAGAAACAAAGTAAAAAACAGAAAAATGTAGGGACTGAAGAATAAACGATTAGGCTGGGCATGGTGGCTCATGGCTGTAACCCCACCGCTTTGGAAAGCCGAGACAGGAGAATCCCTTGAGACCAGCTTAGGTAACATGGTGAGACCTCATGTCTACCAAGAAAAAAAAAGAAAAAAGAATAAATGATCAATGTAAGTTAAAGTTGTTTCAAGAAAGCATTCTTTAGGATTTTATGTATTACCATAAAAAAATGACTTTTCCCCCAAAATATATCTCCATACTCTGTAAACCATTTGCAACAACCTTATCTACTTTTAATTTTTAGGTGATGATCATAATTTATATTTGATTAAGAAACATTTACTGCAGCTACAAAAGGCTGGAGAGCTGAGAAAACCATCCAACAAAACGCAGGCCTTCACCTAGTTAGAGGAGGTGGCAGCCCTCAGAAGGTTGCAAGCAGGACAGCAAAATGGAGAGAGATCTCTGAAGTACAGAAGGCCAGGGTCAAGGCCGGAGAGCAAAGAAAACTCACCAGCAACTCAAAACACTGGCAACCAGGCCATTATACTCTCAAAATAAAAAGCTGGAGTGAGATCCCCTGTACCTCAGACAGCTGGAGATTAGGCCACCAGTCACAATATCTGGAGTCACAGGGGTGCTCAGGTCCCCAGCCCTGTTGAAATTATGCTTCTGACGCCACCCTAAAAGAATTTGAATCAGAGGTGAACCAAATCAGCACCACTCCTCCCGTTAGTGGCTATGTATTTAATGTACGCAGATACATAAATGTAGCATTTAGAAACCATACATAAAGCCTTAGAATATAATGCACCAAAATGGTAAGAATAAACTCAGAACAGTGGATGGAATTTTAGAATGTCTACAATTATCATAAATTAATTTTTAAAGAAGAAAAAATTATTTTTATTTTTATATTTTTTTTATTATATTTTTTATTTCAGAATATTATGGGGGTACAACACTTTGGCTATATATATTGCCCATGCACTGCCCGTGTCAGAGCTACAATCGTATAAAAAATTGCTCAACTTTTCTAATCATCAGGGAAATGCAAATCAAAACCACAATGAAAAAATTATTTTTATTTTAAAAGCTTAAAAACAAAGGTGTGCTTTTTCCCCATTTCCTACTTTGATTAATATTCCTGGACTTTGCCTTCATTTTTAA
This sequence comes from Daubentonia madagascariensis, assembly GCA_023783475.1. NCBI lineage: Eukaryota > Metazoa > Chordata > Mammalia > Primates > Daubentoniidae > Daubentonia > Daubentonia madagascariensis. Next base: position 23,811,429 of record JAKFHU010002080.1, on the reverse strand, counting down.
AAAATCGTATCTTCTACCATTCTAACTTTTTCCGATAACGATAACCAGTTCTGACCAAGACAGCCTACTGTTCCCTTGGCTTGGCTAAACTTTAGATTTCTTCCTGTCTATAAGCCCCACCTCCTTTTTCTTTTAGCATTTACTTAAGAAAAGTTGTCATTGTAAATTCTTTCTTGGCCTCTTTGAGATGTAAACATTTTTAAAAGCATTTTGTCAGTTTTATAGCCCAGTACTGTCTTTCCCAAAGGCCTGGGAGCCATCTCTTTGAACTATAATCATCAAGCAATATAAAGGCCCTATTATCCAGTCCTTGTGGCAGGGTAGGAGCCTACCTTCAATAAGCTCCAGGAGCAAACACAGGTGGCCTCTTCACATTCACCAACTGCCCCTATCATCCTCCAGACTTTTCCACCAGCTCACTCCAGCACTTTAAAACCCTCCTGCCTTTTGTTTCAGTGGAGTTGAGTTCAGTTTCTTTCCCCTGTTGAAATAGTCTTGAATAAAATCTTCCTTGCCTGTTCAACTATGTTTAGTACAATTTTTTCTTTGACAATTCTTATGAATTTCAGGCAAAATTGCTTATCATCAATAATGGATTCTTAAAGGGAAGATTTAATGCTATCTTTTTATACTATTGTATTTATGTACTTTGGTTGTTTAGTTGTAATGTTTATTTTTGTTTTTTATGTATATTACACCGGGTTTTCAAACTATTTAGCTGTGTTCTTTTTAGATATTATGATCTATAGCATTTATTGATTTTATAATTCCCCATTTTCTTGCTATTGTCAGATTACCTAACAATTTCTGCACCATGATTTAAAAGAAATAATTGATTCTATACATGAAAATTGTTTTGTATTAGACTTTCATTAATGAATGTAAATGTAAAATCATATGATAATGTGCAATAGATCTAACACCTAAAATTGAGCATTAAAATAATTTTAATTATGTTGTGTATTTTAGTTTTTGGACAAACATTTAAAGCAAAGAGATTATTTTGTGTGTCAATAATGGCCATTGCACTTATACTGTAATGGTTTAGATCAATTGTTGTTAAGAGGTATCATTAGCAAGGAGGTTTCAAGTTCTATATATGAACATAAAGATTAGCTGATTATTTTCTCTTTCCTTGCCAAGGATTGTATTCTTAAGCCCACAGGCAGTCAGATGCTTTACAAATGTGTGCCATTAGTAAAAAAAATTCATTTAAATGAGAATTCGGCCATATTGAGATTACGAATCAATCACATGTTCAGCTAGTAAAGTAGTTCCTTTTCACATTGGCTTAAATTTTTTCTATCCAGCCTCCTAATGGCTTTAACTTGGGTAGAAGCTATTTCTAAAAGTGTTTTTATTTGGTAGCCATATAAATGCCCAATTTTCTAAAGATGTCATCTACTCTACTGTCCTTTTATAAAATAAGTTTCTATTCAAAAATTATTCTGGCCAGGTGCAGTGACTCACACCTGTAATCCTAGCACTTTCGGAGGCTGAGGCAGCAAGATCACTTGAGGCCAGGAATTTGAGAACAGCCTGAGCAAGAGCGAGACAACCATCTCTACAAAAAATAGAAAAATTAGTCTAGCGTGGTAGCACGTGCCTGTAGTTCCAGCTGCTCAGGAGGCTGAAGCAGGAGGATTGCTGGAGCCCAGGAGTTTGAGGTTGCAGTGAGCTATGATGATGCCACTGCTCTTTAGCCCAGGTGACAGAGACCCTGTGTCAAAAAAAAAAATTATTCTGATACTGAAATCAGATAATCCAATGAAACAGTTCTGGCCAATATCCTTAGGGATCTGCTTAATGCTAAATTCAATGAACTCTGTTTAGTCTTTAACTCACTTGACCCTGTCTGTGTCATTAGACTGCTGACAAAGACTTTAAATTTCTTCTTATTGTCATTGTTCATTTGCATTAATTTCTAAATCATGAATTATAATTAGTGAAAAATAGCAAAATAAAGAAATGTGCAAAATAAAATGTGAAGATCCTTTGATTATCAGTCCTCACCTAGTTCAGGGGTAACCACTGTTAATAGTTTTATATCAATCACCAGAACTACTGCTACAAATATATAATGTTAATAGCTATATTTTTATTATTAATTTTTAAGCTTATTTCATGACAATCAGAGAATATGGCCTATATGATTACTGTTTGTTTTCTAACTTTATTAAGATTTTATTTGTGAACAAATGAATAGCCAGTTTTCATCTGTTTCATTAATGTTTATTGGATCCAAAGTTCTCAATCTATATGTGATGAAACGTTAAATTAATATCAGATAAGAAACAGAGCTTAAGAAAGATCCTCCTGTGTGTAGAATTTACAAAAGGAAAGCTTTTACAACCAATTAGATGATGCTAATCTGGACACCTCAGCTAGTTTGAGAAATACAAAAGGCTCAAAGAGTGAGGAAATGGAGTATCCACCTTTATCTTAAACCTGAGGAGGGGGACTGCCAGGGTAAAACTTGGGAAAGTTTGAAATATGTTCTCCCTAGTGAAGAGATACAGCCATGAAGAGCATATCTGAGAATGCTGATTGACCCTGGGCCAGCGGACTACAGGTGGTTGCACAGGATGGCCAAAATCTAAATCTGTCAGTGCTCTGACACAATCATTTTCTCCTGATCAGATGTAGGCAGCCCATAAAGGAGATCATGCTGTCCTGAGGTTGTTATGAACATCTAGAATAGAGGTGCATCCAGCCTGACCAGGGAAACTACATGAGAGAGTACCCCAGTCCCTGGAAATGAGATTCTCTTAAAAACCCACCAAAGCAACTCTCACATGTCAGCTATAACCATCTTCAAAATCTCAAGAGCCCTAAGTCATTTGACCAACTAAGAATTCTCCTATGCTCTCACCTCCTTTAGGATTCTTATTATTTATTTATAGTTTATTTTTACGAAGAGTTTTTCTATGTGTTTTGTCTGTTTGTATTTGTCTTTGCCTGGATTATATCATTTCACATTCAAACTTGGGTTCTTTTCATCTAATTTATGCATGTATAGGATGTTAATCATTTGTCTGCCACATCTCCTGAAAATAGTTTTTCCCAGGTGTATTTGCCTTTTACTTTTTTTGTATTTTCTATTTACCTTAAAAAAAAAAACTGGATTGATATCCAACTTTATTTGACCCTTAAATGCTGATTGCATTTAGCAGAGCTTTAATTTTGCAGTGCTTTGTGAGCCTAGCTACACCCTCTTCCATCATCTAGAATAGTGGTCTACAAACTATGACCCACAACCCATTTGCCAAATCCATGGGGCCATATCTTACTGGCCATCTAGTTTTGTGAACCAACAAGCTAAGAAAGTTTTTATGTTTAAATGGCTTAAATGATAATAGTAATAACAATTTGATACATGAAAATTATGTGAAATTCAAATTTCAGCATTCTTAATGAATATTTTATTGAAACACATACTTTTTTAATTTCAGAATATTATGGGTGTATAAATGTTTTGGTTACATGGATGCTTTTGTATTGCTTGAGTCAGTTATAAGTGTGCCCATCACCCGGATCAGATAGTGTACATTGTACCCATTAGGTATGATTTCACCTCTCCCCTCCCCACCATCTGCATGATTTCTGTTGAGTTTTACTCCATCTGTGCACATGAGTACTGATTGACTAGTTCCAATTTAATAGTGAGTACATGTGGTATTTGTTTTTCCATTCTTGCAATATTTCACTTAGGAGAATGGTCTCCAGTTCCATCCAGATTGTTGCAAAAGACATTAATTCATTTCTTGGGGGGCTGAGTAGTACTCCATGGTATACATACACTACATTTTATTAATCCGCTCATGAATTGGTGGGCACTTGGGTAGATTCCACATATTTGTGATTGTGAATTGTGCTACAATAAACATTCTGGTACAAGTGTCTTTTTGATAAATTGACTTTTTTCCTTTGGAAAATACCCAGTAGTGGAATTACTGGATCAAATTACTGGAACAAAAAGTAGGTCTACTTTTAGTTCTTTGAGGAATCTCCATACTACTTTCCATAGAGATTGCACTGATAGGAAGAAGTTGTGGAGCAGAACAGGAAGGAGCAAGGTATTGGCAGAGATCAACCCCTGAGAGACTTGGTGTCCAGTGAGAAGGGGGGCTTCAGCTCCTCAGATTTTGTCTTGCTCATTCCCACACAGATATTTCCCAACTCTGGCCCAGACTGCAGGAGCCACAGGGCTCCAGTGGGTCCTGGGTGATCTGCATGACTCCAGTGCCTAGACATTCTGGGTGAGTGGCCTTCCGGAGTGAGTGATGGGCACAACCTGAGTGCTAGCTTTCTTCCATCCAGACTCTTTTTTCCCCTTCCCCTCTCCCACCTGTGGCTACCAAGAGAGACAATTGAGCCACGAGGCTTCCACAGAGAGTGGGGCTAAGATCTTTCCTCTTGGAGACCTGCAGCAGACTGAGGGGTGCTTGGATTGTGAGCTTCCTGCCTGCTATCCCTCCCTGATTCTGCTTGCCCAGTGACTCCAGAGTGAGACATACCCCAAGGGGGAGGGACATCGAACTTGCTTGGGCACCCCATGGGCAACTCCAGACCAGTGCACTTCTCACTGGCATGGTCAGGGATTGATCTTTGAGGACCTGGGGATGGGCCCACAGGACAGATCCCGTACTCCCAGGTCTCAATCACATTGCTCAGGGACACGGAGGGGAGATTTGTGAATTAGTCTCAGGAGGAAAGGGAGCCCACATGGGCAGATCATGGGGGAGAGTGCAGTGTGGGTCCTAGCTGCAGTGTGCTTGTGGGCACCCCTCCCCCTGCAGGAGGCCCACGCTGTCAGCTCAGGCCAGGATCCTGGGCAGGGAATCTCCCAGCCCACATCACCGTTGTGGGGGATCTCGGCTGGCTTGAGTTCCTGCCTGCCAGCAGATGCTGGGGAGAAACCATAGAGCAGGGGAAGGCAGAGAGAAGCAAGGTCCTCTCCAGACTGCCAGACAGTGAATCTCAGATGGTCCCACCTCCACAAGCTGACTTTCTGGTTGGGTGGGGTCACTTCAGCCCCTCCCTGGAAGCTTTGCCCAGAAGCTGGGAGCAGACCTTTGACCCCTGCTGAAACAGATACCTTGTCAGCTTTTGTGGAGCCTGAGGGCAAGCTCACCCAACCCAGCTCCACCCAGATGCACTCCCCCACATCTTTGCTGTGGCAGAGAACAAGGATTCACCTGAAGTTTCAGGGCCCCACCCACCATCTGGGGCATTCAAGTGCTTCTCCTGAGGGACTAAAACCAGTTACAAGACCCACAAACAACATTGCAGCTTGTTCCTTCTGGCAAGCACTACCTAATGACAGGAAGGTCAATTTCCACACCCTTTACAGCATTTGCTGACTCAATCATACAAGGTGTGTTTGATTCTCACCCACAAGCACCACTTACTGTCTCAGAGATTAAACTGGGCGTGCCATTACAATTCACACTGTTAAGAATAAGACAGGACTGAAGATAAAGAAAGGATTTCAACGATCCCCATCCTCCCTCATCAAAGAGATACAGGGAATCTGCCCACTGACATAGCTCACCAGTGCTACAGCCTACAAACAATTAGCAACTGAGGAAACCACCACACCAAGGATATCTATAACCAAGGCATTATATATCTATAATCAAGCCGCCAGGCAGAACATAGATTGCCATAAAAGCACCCACAAGCAAAGCCAAAGTTTCTTACCCAACATATGCTACAGACACACCTGTATGAGTGAGGGGAGGGAGAAAAGCCCCATCTAAACAAAAAGAAAATCCAAAAATAAGAAGCAATAGCTGCTCCAGATGAGAAGGATTCAGTGAAAGAGCTCCAGAAGTATGAAGAATCAGAGCAAAAGGTCACCCCCAAAAGGGAACACCAGCTCTCTAGCAATGGAAACCAACCAAAATCAAAATATTTAAATGACAGATAAAGCATTCCAAATATGGATTATAAGTAAGCTCAATGAAATACAGGAGAAAATGGTAAATCAACACAAAGAAACCACAAACAGAATCAGGAAATGAATGAAAAATTCACTAAAGATATCAAATTATTAAAATAAAATCAAATAGAAATTCTGGAAATGAAAAATTCATTCAAGGAAATACAAAACACAGTGGAAAGTCTTAAGAATAGACTAGAACAGACAGAAGAAAGAATCTCAGAGCTGGATGACAACACCTTCAAATTAAACAAGTCTGTCAAAGATAAAGAACAGAGACTCAAGAGGAAGGAACAAAGCCTACAAAAAATATGGAATTATGTAAAGGGGCCAAACATAAGAATCATAGGCATCCCTGAAGGTGAAGAAGAAAAAACACAAGGGTTAGAAAATCTATTTGAGGGAATAATTGAGGAAAACTTCCCTGGTGTTGCTAGAAATTTAGATATCCAGGTAGAAGAAGCTCAATGAACACCTGGGAGATTCATTGAAAAGAAGCAATCACCAGGACACACAGTCACCAGACTAGCCAAAGTCAGCATGAAGGAGGAAAACTCCTGCGAGCCGCAAGGCAAAAACATCCAGTAACATACAAAGGAAAACCCATCAGGCTAACTGCAGACTTCTCAACTGAGACCTCACATGCCAGAAGGGATTGGGGCCCCATCTTTAGTTTTCTTAAACAGAATAGTGGCCAGCCTAGAATTTTGTGTCCTGAAAAACTAAGTTTCCTATATGAGGGAGAAACACATACTTATTTTTGTCTCTTGTGGTTACATGATTTTGCTTGAAAAATAACATTCTTTAATAGCATCAGTATTTCTTATCCTTTAGATGTATGGGTTAGACAGAGTAACATGAAATGCTATTGAAAAAATCAAATACCTTCAAAGGTTTGAATATTTACTATCCTGATTTTCCTATGTTGTTCTTAGGAAAAAGGATGATGTCAATGTCATCCCCATTATATTTTTTCCATTTTCTACCAACTTATATGCCAGTAAGAAAAGAACAAATTGTAATTTTTATTGTTTTGTTTTGTTGTAATCACAACTTTTGAATTATAGTGCTTAGCTTCACTGTGAATGCCATGGGTCAGGAAGTCTGTACAGTATCATTTGTTAGAGGAATAGACTGTTTAAACACAACACATAATTTATTCAAGAATATCACAGACATGACAATGATTACCAAGTAGTTTCAAGTAAACACACCTTTCCATGTAAAGAGTCAGTCTCTCCAGCCCAGATGCTAAAGTGGTGTTAATAGAGATGATTTACCCTCAAGACCTGTTTGGTATAGGTTAACTAACTTCTGGAAAGCAGTGGGTAAATTTCTGTATGAAAAGGAGATTAATTTTAACCAGAAGAACTAAACAATGGGCTTTGATCTTCTTTCCTGAATGATTAACTTAAGCTTTGGGTAAAAAAACAGTAACAGGTAACATGTACTGAATGTCCACTAAGAGCCATGCTCTAACCCAGGCAATTTATATGTTACTTCATTTAATTATCACAGTTTCTACTAATATTTTAAAAGGAAGAAAGAGTGGCTCAGAAAGGAAGTTAATAACTTCTACTCCCTTGGCCAGATCTTAACCACAAGGCTACAATTAGATACAAGAGAGCCTAGGAAATGTAGTCTACTCTGGTAGTCCATGTGCCCCACTAAAATTCTGGAGCTTTAATTATTAAAGAAGAAGAAGATGGTTATGAGAGGGAAGAAGAAATGTTTATGGGAGGAAAGTCAGTCACTGCCACAGTATGAGAGTGCATTTCCACAAAATATCTTTTCCATTATGTAGATATGCTTAAGCTTTCATTTAATATAGTATTGTCAGTGCTTTGTATTAAATGAAAGACAAATTTTGAACAAAATGTTAGAGGAAATATCCTAATATTTGAATCTCTGCTCCAAGTTACTGATTGATTCAGGCAATTGGCAAATGGACTAACATAGTTTAGACCTGAACTTACAAATGCTTGTGTTATGGTTAGTTGTTAATTAACACACACACTCTGTTTTCCTGTTGTTCTTTGCCTGTTCCTTCTCAGACTTCTATGATAATTCTAACCTAATATATATGTCTTCTACATGTTGAATTATTGAGCCTTAGTGTTGGCTTCACTTTTCTTTTCATTCAACATGCTCTCTCTAACAAACCATGCACATTCACGTATCTTTTGATACCATTCAAGTAGGAAGAACTTCCAAATATAAAGCTCCAGCTTAGACCTTTCACTTTAAATTCAGATATGTAGATACAGCTGCCTACTTGACACCTCCATATAAAGTTCGCCCAAACTTAATATACACAAGCCAGATTCTTGATTCTTCCCCAAGAGCTTGAGGTTGCAGTGAGCTGAGATTGTGCCACTGCACTGTAGCCCGGGTGATAGAGTGAGACCCTATCTCCAAAAAAAGAATTCTTAAAAATATATATTACATCTTCTTACTCTGTGTTGTTTATAATTTCTTTCAAATTTATCTGTTTATCTTTGCTGTGTATACTTTTCAGATTTGTCTTCTAATTTATTAACTTTCTTGAGCAGTTTCCAACCTGTTGTTTATCTCTTCCAATAAGTTCTTTTAAATTTTTATTATATATCAAATTTCTAGAAGTTCCTTTTTTCTTATACTTGTCTAACACATGTGATAGCCTCTTATTCCTTAGTCACGTTTTTAATCCCCTCTTTTATTTTCTTAAGCATATCAAACACGTTAATTTTACATTACTGAAATAACTTTTACAATATTTTAAATCTTTGAAAGTCTTATTCTATTTTAACCTAGTGCTTTGTTTCCTTTTGTGTATTTTTGTATGTGTGAGCTCATGTTTATTAGAAATTTATCTGTGAGAGTTCTATGAGATCTGAATTGAAGATGCCTTTTTTTGAGAGAGAGTAATTACTTTTCTTTTGTCTGGTACCTAGATATGGTGCCTGGAGATTAATAAACTAATTTATCAGTAAAAAGTGTTTATACTTTTTTTTATACTTTAGAGTTACTATAAATTTTAATCCAGATCCTACTTATAGGTTGATTTGTGGCTAGAGATTTTTTATTTAAGATTTTTTTCCCCACCTTACCTGAGAGCCAAGGCTTTGTCAGGCAAGCTTCCTTGTTGTTTCTACTTGTGAGACAATTTCCCCCCAGTTTTCTCCTTTTCCTGAGGTTGTTGCTCTTTGGGGATTCTGGCTTTATATAGGGGATGTCTAATTGAACTCCTCACTTTTAAATTTTGTTTCTTGTTGCTTGAGTGCTCCATCAAGACAGGAAGGGATCAGTAAATGTCTTTAAGGCAAGTTGGTGTATTTGAACATTTTTTTTTGACTACTATAGATCGGTGCTCTCACTTTATTTTGGTGTCTGAAGATTCTCTTTACTTCCTTGTGAGCTTGGCTGTCTCTTTAAAAATACATTTTAATATTTGGAAGATCTCGTAGAGATAAAAACGTGAGGATATTATATTATCAGAAATATAAGTCTGTATATCTGTTCTAACTAATTTGAGTTATAAGTATCAGTGAATTATCATTTTCCTAATAAGATATTAAGAATTTCTACAATTCATAGCTCTGCAGATAATAGTAATAAAAACACAAATTACTATGGAAATTACGGAATAGTTGCTATGAAATTATTGTTGAATTCTCTAATTTGTTTTACTTAGTAACCCCTCATCCTCATCAAGAAAAAATGCAGCCATTACTTGCATTTAAATCTATTGAATAATACGCTACACTGTGATTGAGGTCACCCTTATTACCCACTGAGCCTTGGTTGCATCACAGCATTTTGATCTGATAAAGCTTTGGTATTCACTATCCACCACAGCTGTGTAAAAGAAAATCATCATGGTAGCTCTTAGTGTTAGCAAGTGTCCATATCAGGAGTCTTTGGGATACCTGAGGAAATTTACAATATATATGGCTTTTAAGGAGATACTAATGTGTCCAAATATATATATTTGCTTTTAGCATTATTACATGCCAAAAAACTTTATCTGGATAGCTGTAGGTCATAGTTTATAGGCATTTGTCATCACCTCTTTATCATGTAAAAATTTCTTTCTAATTGGAAAAAACAGATCTTAGAGATGTAAAACTTACATTGTTTAAGATCAGTTACATCTTATAATAAGTTTGGTTTTAGAAAATTGGCATTGAATATAAAAAATAGCTTTTTAAAGTAATTGACATAACCGTAGAAATATGTTTCTATGTGTTCATATGGTAACAAGACAATAAACACTTAAAACATTTCGTGGAGAGAAAGCTGGGTGTGTTTGTGGCACATGCAGACACGTATACCTATGTGACTCTCCATATTTTAATCTACTTTCTACATGGTGTTCTGGCCTCTTACCACTCTATGACTCCATGTTTTGGAATCCATTATGAAATTGCTTGTGTTCTGAGATAACTTTTCTTTGAAGAGAGAATGTTGAATCCATCAGCATCAAATACACAACCAAACATAGACTTTTGGTTTAGGTTGGTTATGTTCCATTTGACCTTTAGTTGGTAATTTTCTAGGGTAAAAATTACCTTGAATGGATAGAAGTTTAGTAAACATGATTTGGTTAAGTATGATTCCCTTTTTGTTTTTAGTAAAGTCTTTTTCTTTGAAATACTAAAAATTTAGGAAAAATAATAAGATACATATACCTCGTATTATGCAGTATCATAATACTTACCTTTTCACAGAGAAGTTAAAGAAAATGTTAAACAAAAGAAGATACGAGCCATGGAGAGAAGACTTATCAAGTGATAAGAACCCATGATAACTTTCTGTTCCCACTTCTCCTCCCCACCTTATTTATCCTCTTTCTCTTTTGCTTTTGCTCATATCTTTTGTCTCCCTCTTTATTTTTCTTCTTTGTCATTTTTCAGACCTGCCTGGAATAATGACCCTCTCAGCTCTACCACTTACCACGGGTGTGGCCTGGGCTGACTTCGTGATCATTTCTCAGCTTTGACTTCTTTCCCCACAAAATGAGGATGGCAGTAAGTAGAGAGAGAGAGAGTGCTCAGTGCAGTGCCTGGAACACAGGTCATGTTTAGCAAAGCATTATAAAGACGTAATAAATAAATGAATATAAATAAATAATAAAATGATAAATTATTCATTATAAAGCTAGACATGTTTGAAACCAGGTCAAATGAGAAAACAAGGTCTAGGCTTGAATATAAATGGTGTCAAATGCATTCAAAAGATTAAAAATAGATCACAGTTGTCCTTTTTAATTATTTTTATTTTTATATTTTCCCCTAGATTCTGGTAAATGATAAATCACATTTGCCACCAAAATCTACAGAAAGAAAACAGTTTCCAAGGCCTGTGCTGAAGGATTACTATGTTGAAAGTAAGAAGAGTCACAGCTGTGCTTTCCATTTCACTGAAATGCTGCTGCACCAATGAATGGAAATAGAATTTAAGGACCTTTTGAAGAAAGTCTTGTTTAAGCCTTCTCTCCCTCTTAGTGACCCAATTGCATGTTAGATTTTTACTGAACAAAGGGTTTGATTTGTAGTGAGCACCGGTGCCTACTGCAATGTCTGAAAGTGGATGTAGAACAAAGCATTAAATTTTTCATTGAAATTTAAGTTTAAATTTTTTTAATCACTTCTATAATGAAATAGAAAAGACAAATTCCAGTTCCTGGCATCTCTAAAAGGTAGATAAGGTGCTGCTGCTCATTACATATGGAGAGTTAAAGTAAATTAATGTGACAATTCTTGCAAAAATTAAACCATTTTTTAACATATTACTGAAAAAGACATTATTTAGTGGAACTTCGTTGATATTATTTTCTTTCCTAGGTGGCTTTCTAAACTTATTTTCTTCATTTCAATCCTCTGGTTCTCAAATTTATCAATGGCTAGGAATAGATTGAGAATCTTGAGGAAGTGAAGATTTCTGGGCCGCATCTCTAATTCAGGGTTCTATGTAGCAATCTGTAATTGAACAAGCAACCTACACCAGGGTCAGGAAACTGCGGTCTATAACCCATGGGCAAAATCCAACCAATGAGCAAAATTCATCTCATAGTCTATCTTTGTAGAGCCTGCCTAAGAGTGTTTTTACATTTTTAATCTAAGAAAAAGTGAAAGAAAGAAAGAAAGCCTAAAATATTTATAATCTGGCTCTTTTCTGCCCTAGGTGATCTGTTTTATTCACTGTACAAATATTTAATGACGGCTTACTCCATCTTGGCCCTGGTGATGGGGGACACAGAGACTAAGAGCCGAGGAGCCCGTGTCTGTCTCTTGAGATTACATCCCAGAGGTGGGGCAACAATCAATTTGTAATAACAACCTGTGAGCTCACAAATACATCAACAAGGTAACTTCAAACAGTGATGTGTTATGAAGAAAATATAACAAGAAAATATTTTCCCCAAGGAGACATTTAACTAAACCCAGAATGCTCAGCTGGGCCATGGTGTGACGATTTGGGAGAAACTGCTGGGTAGAGGGAAGAGCCAGAACAAAGGCAGGGAGTCAGGAATGAGCTTGGAGGGTTCAGAGGCCAGTGTGGTCACAGAGCAGCAAGTAGGGGGCGAGTTTGAGGAGCTGTAGTCAGAGAGCACACTCGCAGGCTGGGCAGCTCATCAGGAGGAGTTTTACATTTTATTCTAAGTGCAATGGTACTCAGCCTGTAAACTCCATTTTCAACACATGCCTTAGAAATGAATTAACCGTATGCCACTGCTCTAAGATAAAGTAATTCAAATTAAAATGATTAAGTTAAAAAAAGAGAGAAATCCCTAAATAACAATGGCAGCGTTTGTGTTGCAGATGAAATTTGGTATTTTTTCCTCACTCTGTGTTCATGCGTAATCTTAAGGGACATAAAATTCAGAATTAATTCTAGACTAATATACTAAAGTGTATGTAATTCAAACTCAGTATTTAAAGAAGTTGAAAGCTTTAAAAATATTTTATTTTTTAGGAAAGTATATGTGCACAAGTCTGAGTTCATTGAAGATAAAGATTATGTGTTATTTAAAGTTATGATATCAGAGTTTATTCTTTACATAATAATCCTTTGTCCCTAATAATGAGGATTGTATAACACATATACTTATATGAAATATAAAAGGAACTTTAAAAAAGTAATAATTTTTGGTTTTAAAAGATTAATGTTCTCTATGGCAACTATGATATATTATGATGACTTAAACATAAAGGCAAGTGTGAAAACGCAATGAATAATTCATACTGTCTGACCCTAACTTTATGCATTAATTCTATTAGACACCAGCTTAACCTTTCAATGGAAAATCCATTTAAAAATAAACTGAATGGTACTGAACACAAATAGTAACAAGGACTCTAAAAGACCATATGGTAAACTGCAGAATTTATTATTTTAATAAGTTAATTTTGTTTTGCCAAAAAAGAATATAAATAATACATATTGTAAAACTAATTCACATACTCCAAACACATTTCTAAATAGAAACATTCAAAATAGATTTAAAAAAAAAACACATTATATCCATCTGGCATTGAACTTAAAGTATTTGAATGAACAATCTCCCGGACTAAGAATATGGTAGTACAAGTTGAGAAAATGCAGTGATTTCTCATCTAGCAGTTTCTCAGTTGCCTGGCAAATTATTAAGGATCCTCATGGCCTAGGTATGTGTTTGTCTCCCAGAAAATGATTGTGAATTTATGATGATCACGTTCAACTTTTAGGACCTCATATTCATAAGTGCTCCGTAGATGTTTTTTGAAAGAATGAATTAGTTTTCTGTGGGAACAAGATATCAAATAAAATATTGATAATATAAACTATGTGCAAAGGGAAGACATGTAATATCAATATATGTGATAAATAGTGCAGAGCTGATATTGGTGCCTTTATACAATACATTTCTCTGGGTGCTAGGGAGAAATTTGAACTTTATTTTCCCAGGAATGGAAGTGATTTCACTGGGTGGCTTTGTACTCTGATAATTAATGTCCTACACAAATGAAAGAGGATTAACTTGAAATGATATCTTCAGACCAGAAGACATTTGGTCTAATACTATCACTGACCTCCCTTAATTATTTCTCTTCCCTCGTTCCTTTTAGAAAGGTTTTTTTTAGAATAATGATGTTATTATTTTATAAAGATAATGCATGCTTATTACAAGAATTTCAGGCAATACAGAAAAGAAGAAAGAAGAAACTAAAATCAAACCACCCAGAGAGACATTATTAACACTAGATGAACATAATTCCAGAATTGATGCTTATACAAATATATATAAATTGAAAGATAAATTCATTTAAAAATGGTATTACACCATGCATGCTCTTTTAAAAATATAAACCATTACATTTAAGTTTATATTTAAGAGGAGCGAAATGAAGCAATAGTGGAACTTCAGATAAATGTTTCTGTACACGAGATATTAATCTCTAAAAACCTTTTATGTTAAACAAACTATGAAAAATTAAAAAAATTAAAGTCACATTTTTTAATTACATGTTTTACTTTTGGATAGTAACAGTTGGCTCTCAGCTTTCAATATGAAGGAATTACTGCATTTCCACTTTGACCCGCTCCTGTGTCCTAAACCTAAACTTTGTTATTTAGATATTTTTAAGTAGAAAAATATTTATAATAACATTTACTTTCTGTTATGTATTTATGATTTCCATTGTAGTTACTCTTTCTGTACCTTCCATTTCTGATAGATTTAGTCAATTTATGATCTTTTGATCAAATGAATTTCATCATCTTTTGTTGAAGAGAGCGTCTACATTCCCGGAGTTCTTATAAGCTTAAGAATATTTTCATGTTGCCTTCCTAATAGAATAATATGGCCAAATACAGAATTTGGTCACATTTTTTTTTAATAGACATTGCTCTATGGTCTTATGATACTGAGTGTTTTATATGTCTTAAACCGTCACTTTCCCATTCATGACTTTATTGGCTTGATTTATTTGTATGGTACTTTTTATTTTTTCCAACTAGGGCTCAAGAAGGCTTTAGTCCCTGAGCTCTTTCATATTTGAAAGAGTCTATCTCTTGCCTTTATACTTGAATGACAGCATGACAACAGGTTGCATTTTTGTGGGGTCTTTCAGCATGCTTTGTAGACATTGCTCCACTGTGTTCTGGCGTTAAATGTGGCTGGGACAAAGTCTGAAACTAACTTGGTTTTTCTCTCTCTCTCCTTATAAATGAGCTGCTTTTGTATTTGGATGCCTGAAGAATTATTATCATGGAAGTAACATAACTCACCCAGGATATGCCTGACGGTTCATTGCTCCACATTAATTTTTCTTAGAACAGAATGTGTGTCTTTCCTCTGCAGATTCTTCCTTTATTTCAGGAATCTTTTCTTCATATATATTATTTTTTCCTCTGCATTTCACTGTGGTTGTCTTGATACTTTTTTCTGTAGATGAAATTTCATTTCAACTCTATGAGGTTCATTGTTATTTCTAATTTATTTAGAAGTTGATCATCTTTTGAGCCATGTCTTGGTCTTTGTAGTTTTTCCGTTGCAATTCTGGCTCATCATTTTGTGGTTTTATGTTGTACTGTGTTATTGTATTCATGTGATTATTATGTTTTCAATTTTATTCTATTTTTTAAGTTATGTTTCTATGTTAAATTATGGATGGTTTATACTATATATTGTTATAATCCTTTTATTTTATCTTTTCAGACATGAAAGACCTTCTGACCAAATCACAAAATATCATCAGCTGTTATTGCTTTTATTATTTTGTCTGTTTCAACTGATGGTATCCTCCATTAATATATAAATTTATCAATAAAGAAACTATAATTAATTTTTTCATAAAGTCCTTTATACTTTTTTTTTTTTAGTGGCTGTAAGGATGTTACTTGTGTGTGAGTTTAAATAAGAAAAGAATAGTGGCCAGGTAGACTATTATGAAGAATTTCTCTAGTTATAACTAGCTTTACTCAATTGTACTGTTTTTTGCATCTCCCAACCAAATAGTTCTACTACAGTTAGGGAAAGCTTGAGAACTCTCAAATCTTTTGACATATAGGTAAATGAAATTTTTGACCCAATGTTTCTGTTTATTTTCTTTAAGTACCCACTGCATGTGAATTAATGGCATCCTGGAAGGGTTATGCGTAAACTATGTCAAATAACAATTCAATTTAAGCTTTCAGTTAACATCTTACAGAGATGAAAGAACATCTACCAGAATAAATAATCACATACAGGCTAGATATTTATAATAGGAGCTGCCTACAAGCCAGGGAACATGTTGGGAGGGAGGCATTTTTCAACAAGTGGTCTGAGACTGGTTTTTACCTACCGTAACAAACGTCTTGGTTGATACCGTTGAGGTTTAAAGAGATAGATATAAGTGATTTGAGATCATCAGAAGATATGTCTTGTATTTACAAAATTTAGAATTCAAAATTTCACCAACATTAATTTAGTCTACTCTTTTTCTAGAGACAAGGACAATATTAATATAATAATTAGGAAGACACTTCCTACCAGATAATTTTTTTTTCTGACAATTACCCAATCAGAAAACTCTAGGAAATTGTATTTCTGATTTTACTGGCACAAATCCTTGCTGTTGTGAACTTCACTTTTGTATGTTTATGAATAAATTCTAATTTTTTTAATGAGGCTAACTGCCTTCATAGGTAGAGAGACCATTTACTGAGAGTTCACTTTGTGCTAGCCACTATGTTATACATTTTACACTTTTTTCATATTTCTTACAAGAACTATTAATATATGCATATTGTTTACATTTTATAGATGAGGAAATGTATGTATGTGAAGAAAATTTTGTGACACAAATTTTGACATGTCTTTATTCTGTGATATGGAAACTTTTCTTCCCTTCTTTAAAGATCACTACCAGTTCCATATTTTATAATAGTTGTATTTACATTTGTATAATGGACGTTATATTGCTTTGGCACTCTCCCTTCATCTACCCTTCTCTTGGTGAAAATATCTCAAATACCTATGCCCCACATTCAGTCACATGGTTTTGGAGGGGCTTTGGAGATAGGCATGTGACCTAGATCTTGTCTCAATTGGTATATTCATCACCCCAGCATTGATGATTTTTCAGGGATAGGTACAAACCCAATTTTGGCCAGGGAAAGTCAGACCCAAGATTTTAGTTTGCAATTGTTTGGAGAAAGGGAAGTTCTCTTTCCTCCTGCACTTGAACTTAAGAGGATGCTGAAGCTAGAGCCACTATAGCCATTTTGTTACACTGGGAAGCCTGAGAATGGAGTTAACATAGGGGAAATACTGGTGAAAGATGGAGATAAAAGCTAGCAATTGTTAATATTGTTGTGGCTGTTTTAGTAAAGTGAATCCAAAATACTCCCCTTTAAACTCCAACCATGTTGAATTAGCCAGTTTCACACTTGCAATGAAAAGAATACTTCACAGCTGACGTTAGGGGGGCTGAAATCACTGTATTTGAGGCAGATCTCAGTTCCTCTTCTAACTTTGTCTTTGATTATCTGTATGGCTTTGGGCTAATCACTTTATTCTCCAGACCTGTTTGCCAAATGGGGAAGTTAGATGAGACATTCTTTCTGATAACTTCTAGTTCTAAATATTATTCTATAAAGCAGCTCGATGTAAGCATGTGACTAAAAGGACAAAAACATACCCTGAAGTTCTCCCAGACTAGAACACATGAAGTCTGTCTTCTGTCAGCTGTTCACAGAGGAGGAACCAGCATTCATTTGCACAAGTGCCTGGCCTGACTCTGCTCAAGTGTTGGTGCCTCCTGCTAAAACAATCAAGCAGCTCTGGGACATGAACTAGAGCCTGCCCAGCTCTGATGCATGGTCCAGCACTGAGCCAAAATATGTTGTTTCCACGGGAAACATGGCCATATGGATTGCTTAATTTCTATTCCTTGAAAAGTCACAATTTTTTTTTCCTATGTTAGAAAATTGCTGTGGAATGACTTCTTAAAAATTCCCCATAGTTAATTCATTTACATATACCCTTTGAGAAATGTTGACTCTGTTTTTTAAAAAATTAAGTAAACAAGCTTAAGATATACATATTCCTATGCATTTTGCTATGATTAGAGAGCTTTAGCTTCAACAGGGTAATGTGTGGAACCTAGTGTCTGAGTATATGGGCTCTAAAGTCAGGCTGGCATTTTTTCTAACTTTCTGGCTTTACCTTGTACTAGCTGTGTAAATTCGGGCAAGTCATTTAATTTTTCTGAGCTTCAATGGTCTCTTTTATAAAATGAAGATAGTAATATTGCATATATCTTAGGATTCTTATGACGATAAAATAAGAAAATAAAAATAAAACACTGAGTAGAATGCCTGGTATTTAGGAAATACTCATTAGCACACACAAAAAAGATACTTAATTATAATATTATATATATTTATATATATGCACACACATACCACATTTGTCATATTGTCATATACATGTGAATATATACGTATTTTTACATGCATTTTTTGGTCATATTTATCTATTGGACATTGAATGTGTTACCCTTATATTTCTCCCTTGTTATTTCACATGTGTAATTCAAAATAAGTGAAAATTTTAGAGGTGGCCTGTTTTATGGTTTGCAATGTAAATTATCTGAATCGTCCATCTAAATGGATTATAATAATTGGATAACTTCCAAATTAAACACTTCATTGTCTACTGTGAGGAAAAAGTATAATTGGCTTGCCCATGTTACACCTGACTTGAAGTTTCAAGGATCATGGCAAATATAAAAGTATAGGATGTTTTATAGGATGCGCAACTCTGCCAACACCAGCTGCGTATATTTTTCCATTTTGTCTTTAGATGCCAATAAAAATTAAGATTTATTTTTTATTGCTAAAACATCATTTGTTATTGTGAGGAGGAAAAACAAAATACTATCTTCTGAGACATTGCTACTTATTGAGAAAAAAAAGTTTTATATAACCATTTAACCTGTTTAGCCTGTGGAGTTCTAAAGATCACATTTAACTAGTTTTCCATTTCTTACTTACTGTCACAATTTTTATGAACTATTTGAGTATGGGCTAACTTCCAACTGTTAAATTCACATATAGTAGTGGGCAGTTTATAACTGTCATTTTAATAACAACTCAATAACAAGAGTTTTATATAAATTTCCATGGATAGTTTAAAGAATCTGAGATCTATATATATTTTTTTATTTCAAAGTATTTCAAAGTACAAATGTTTTTGGTTATGTGGATTGCTTTTGTAATGCTTGTGTACCCATCACCCAGATATTGTTCATTGTACCCATTGGGTAGGTACAGCCTCTATGGAAAACAGTATGGAGATTCCTGAAGGAAATAAAAGTAGACCTACCATTTAATCCAGCAATGCCACTACTGGGTGTTTACCCAAAGGAAAATAAGTTGTTTTATCAAAAGACACCTGCACTTGAATGTTTATTGCAGCACAATTCACAATTGCAAAGATGCGGAATCAACCCAAATGCCCACCAATTCATGAGTTGATTAACCAAATGTGGCATATATATACCATGGAATACTACTCAGCCATAAAGAAAGATGACTTAATGCCTTTGCAACAATTTGGATGAAACTAGAGACCATTATCCTAAGTGAGATCTATATTTTTAATATGTTGATTACAAAGTTTCAAGTTGGCAACTCAAAAGTTGTGTTCAGTTCTATTTTGTAATGTTACTATTTTCAGAAACAGACACAAAAAGTGATATAAAACTTTATAACTTATAAATTTAAATATTTACTAAACTTATTCATTAAATAAACTTTGCTTTACAAATTTAAGGAAAAGTCCTTGAAAATTTGTTTTATTTTTAAAAATTCCAATGTTTAGTTTGTCTCCAATTAGACTCATACTATTGCACAGAAGTAAATTTCCTTCTGGGTCAATCCACATAGGTTTTATGTCTTCTGTCTTCCCTCCAACTGTTGCACTTGCCTATGTGAATGAAGAAGGGGTGAGCTAAATCTACAGAGCATTAGAGAGAACCCTCCCAAAAATATGATTGGATTTGGGGACAATAATTGGGAAGACATTTTAAATGTTGAGAAGGAGTAGGAAATTTTTTAGAGTAATAACAAATGATGACATAAAATTTTAAGTTTAGCAAATTTTATTTGTTTATGTTACAGAACAATATTTATGTTAAACATATTTGACAGTATAATATTTGACTAGATTCAAATTTTTTCTTTGTTTTAAGGCTAGAATGCAAAAGTTAAATATTGGATATGCCTTGAAAGTTTGAATTATAAACTTTAATTTACATTAAAAAAAAAAGATGTTTATTAAATTCACACCACAATTGGTTATATTTCCAAAAAGGAATTATGGCTACTCTAGACTTCCATGTCAATGGTACAGAGGAAGGCATCAGAAGAATATGTAATGTTTGATCATCTTTGGGGAATCTCCATATTTATTTGTGAATGGAAAAGATGGAATATTTAAAGTTCAAGCTGTTTCCATCTGATAGGTCCTATAAATTTTCATAATACCCCTGGTAAAGCTCTACTCAGGGAAAAAAGAATAGAAATTTATTCTTTTTCTACCTTTCGTGTTTAGAGTCCATCTACCTTCCTCCTATACAGTTCTGACTGTCTAGGGTTGCACACACTTAATGGAGTACCCCTTAAATAGTAGTCATCAGTTGTAGGTGCTGGATTTACAAAGAGAAATAATAAATATGCAAGCCGTTTGTCCTATTTCCCATCCCCTTCTCCTTCTATCTGAAGATCTATCCACCTTTCGATTCTTAGCTTGAGGATTCTCTCCTTTAAGAAGCATTCTTGGAGGTTCCTAGGTAGCCTAGATAGTGCTACAGCTCCTTTGAACTCTCAATAAATCCCATACAAAAAGCTACACAATCTATAACACCTTTAGGTCCCTGATTTGCTTACATGCCTGTGTTTCCCTACTAAGCTTCAGGTCTTGAGCAACTGGGGACTATTATCTGAATTGAAACACACATACCATACCTCAGTACATTGTTCATATACAACTTATCACAGTCAATTGTTGTCAACACTTTATAAGTTGAAGCAAATGTAGAAAATTTACCTCCCTTTATATCTTTTTACCCTCCCCTCATTTATAATATAAATGTTTTAAATATTTCCTCTACATACATTTATAATAGAACCACATCAGACAGTGCTATAATTTTTGCTTCAACTGTCAAACATAATTTAGAAAACTCAAGAATAAAAGGAAAGTCTATTGCATTTACCCGTAATTATACTTTTCTCTGTTGTTCTTTTTTGCTTCCTGATGTTCCAAGAGTCTTTCTCTTATCATTTCTTTTCTGTTTAGAAAATTTCCTTTAGCCATTTTATTGGAGTAGGTATGCTGGTGATAAATTATATTAGTCTTCCTTATATGAGAATGACTTGGTTTTCCCTATATTAATGAGGGATGTTTTCAATGGATATAGAAGTCTGGGCTGACTTGAAAAATATTGTGCCATTTCCTTTTCACCTCCATAATTTGTGATGAGAGATTTGCTGTCATTCAAATTGTTTTTCCCCTTTAAGTAAGATGTTGTTTTTCTTCACACTGTCTTCAAGATTTGTATTTGTCTTTAGTTTTCAGAAATTTCATTATGTGCTTTGGCATGGATTTTTTTGAGTGTATCCTGTTTGGAGTTTTTTCACCTTCTTGAATCTGTAGATTTACATCTTTTGTCAACTTTGGGAAATTTTAAATGATTATTTCTCTGAATACATTCTCAGCCCCTCTCTGTTTTTGCTTTCATTCTGAAGCTCTGATAACACAAATATTAGAAGTTTTGTTATAGACTTATAGGTCCCTGAGGCTCTGTTTACTTATTATTATTTTTTTAATCACTCTACTTTCTCTCAGATTGAGTAATTTCTGTTGTTTTACCTTCAGGTTCACCGATTCTTTCCTCTATCTTCTCCCTTCTGCAGTTAGGTCCATCTATTGAGATTTTACCTTGGTTATTGTGTTTTTCATGTCAATTTCCATTTAGTTTTTCTTTATATCTTCTCTTTCTTTGCTGAAATATTCTGTTTTTTTTTTCATTTATTTCAAGCATGTTTACAATTGCTCATTGAAGCATTTTTATGATGGCTATTTCAGAATTCTTGTCAGATGATAATTTAACATCTGTTTCATCTTGGTGTTGGCATCTATTGATTGCCTTTTTAAAAATTTATTGTGGTAAGAACACTTAACATGGGATCTACCCTCTTAAAAATTTTTTGAGTATGCGATGTAGTAGTGTTAACTATAAGTACAAGGTACTATAGCAAATCATTTATGCCCGTTGATTAGTAGCCCCCCATCTTTTCCTCCCCCTAGCTCCTGGAAACCACCATTTCACATTTTGATTCTATGAATTTGCCTATTTTAGATACTTCATATAAGTGGAATCATGCAGCATTTGTCTTTCTGTGACTGGCTTATTTCACATAGCCTGATGTCTTCAAGGTTAATTCACGTTGTCACATATTGCAGAATTTCCTTCTTTTTTAAGGCTGAATAATATTCTGCTGTATAATTGTCTTTTCTCACTCAAGTTGAAATGATCTTTTCTCAATCAAACTGTCAACATGACAAGTAATATTTTATTGAATCTGTACATTTTGGGTTTTATGTTATGAGACTCCAAATCTTATATAAATATTTCTGGCTCCTTCTGGAACCATGTCCTCAGTGGAAGGAGGACACTGCCTTATTACCACCAGAGGAGGGTAGAAGTCCATGCTCTTCACTCAGCTTTTGTTGACACCCTGGAAGGGGAGGGGCTTTTCATTACTGGACAAGGATGGGAGTTCCAGCTTCCCACTAGACCTCCACTGATGCTACTCTGGCTGGAAGGGGCAGGAGTGACTCATTACTTCTTCCCATATGTCCTCCATTGATACTTTGGGAGGGATGGCCTGGGCAGTGGTGAAAGTCCTGACTCTCCATAGGTCTCCTATGACATTACTCCAGCAGGGAAGGGGGTGGTGATGGGGGGAAGAGGTCTTGTTACTACCTGGAGAGGATGAGAATGCAGACTCCCTACTCAGCCTCCTCTGACACCGCTCCAGCTGGGGAGTTGGTATATCTGCCATGGATAGGAGTCTAGGCTCCCTACCTGTCTTGTGTCGGCTGATAGAGATGGTACCATACATTATTTTCGGTAGCCTTTAGCTGGAGTATTGTCTAAAAGTTTTCTGTCTTTCTGGCTGCCCTTCTCCTGATTCTTGGGCTAGAAAGAGTAGGCTTTTCTTCGGGCTTGTTTTTTGTTTGTGCTCACTGGTGTTTCAGAGTTGTTGACTTTTCCAACACCCAGTCCATAATATGAGGTAAAAAGATAATACAGGGAACTCTCTGCTGTATACTTTCTCAAGTTCTGAGGTTCCCAACCTGTCTGCCTTCTTATTTCTATCTTTCAGAGTCTTCTTGTGATTATTTTATATGGAACGTCCAGAGTTTTTAGCTATACTTCATAGGAGTAATGAATGAAGTGCCTTAAGTTTTATCTTTTAAAATGTTAATGTATTTTAAAAATATTCTTGTGAAACAACTAACAAGTGGAAGTTTTAAAGTTAAATTTTTTTCAATTATTTCAAAGAATAACAACTAAAACAAAAAGCCCTGGATAACTAGAGAATATATAATATGATAATGTTTGGATGACCTGACATTATCAAAATATCAATTCTTGTCAATTTAACTAGTGAACTCATTGCCATTTCAATTCTTATTCCAGCATGAATTTTTGAGGAATTTCTCCAAATCTAAAAATCTAAGTAATTGTGGAAAAGGAAAAAAGAGCAAATGTAGATGAATCCCCCTAACTGGTTGTGATGGTTAATTTTATGTGTTAACTTACCTAGGCGAGTTTGACAAAATGCTAGCCTAGATATTGTGAAGGTATT
The DNA here is from genome assembly GCA_023783475.1 of Daubentonia madagascariensis. NCBI lineage: Eukaryota > Metazoa > Chordata > Mammalia > Primates > Daubentoniidae > Daubentonia > Daubentonia madagascariensis. Next base: position 23,787,593 of record JAKFHU010002080.1, on the reverse strand, counting down.
TTTTATATGTATTTTTTAGTTGTAAAGGCAACCACTGGTTGCCTTTATTAAAGGAGATTACCCTCAATAATAGGGTGGGCCTCATCCAATCAGTTGAAGGCTTTAAAAGCAAACACCGTTTCCTGAAGAAGAGGAAATTCTGCCTCAAGATTGTAACATAGAAATCTTGCCTGAGTTTCCAGTCTGCTGGCCTGTCTTACTGATTTGAGTTGTTATCCCTCACAAACGTGTGCCGATTCCTTAAAACACATCTCTCTCTCTCTCTGTCATTCTCTCTCTCTCTCTCTCTCTATATATATATATATATATCAGTGACTGACATACATTGGTACAATAGATATGCTACAAAACTATAGTGATTAAATTTTTAAAAGAACAGTAAAGTAAATTTAAAAAGGAAGGAATGAAGGAAGAAAGGAAGGAAGGAAGAAAGAAAAAATCTTTCCGGTGATGTCACAGGAACAGATCAGTAGACCAATAGCTCAGAAATAGGTTCACGAATATATGGGAACTTTATCATACAGAGGGCACCACAAATCAGCAAACTTTAAAAATAAAAAATATACTTGAGTCTCTATATTACACTATATACAAAGCTGAACACCAGACAGTTTAGAGATGTGAATGAATCAATAGACATTACATCATTAAAATTAAGAATTTTTTTTTTTACAAACTAAGTTAGCAGTCTGGTGACAGTCTGTCAGAAACCATTCATAATGTCTAAAGTTGGCAGAGATATTTGATTTACAATATACAAGAAATAAACATGAAAATAAATAAACAAAACAACATAAAACTGAGAAAAGAATAGGCAATTAACAGAAGTGCAAATACAATTATCCACGAAAAATATGGACAGATGCTCAAAGTTAGAATGATCACAGAACTGTGCAGTTTACACTAAAAATATTGGCAAAGATGCACTTTATAGTAATGATATTGTCAAAGATTGAAGTAAGATAATGCCAAATATTGGTGCGAATGTGTGGGGTGGGATATGAGAGCTGTAATGTTCCACTATTGGACTGAAAATCCTTTCCTGAGAGCATTTTGAAAGGAATGAGTAAAAGTTTGTGTATGTATTATCCTATGACCCAGTTAAATCATTCTTCAGAAAATAAACTTGCTCAAAATCAATTAAGGGATTTGATGAAGTTCAATATTACCATAAGTATGGTAGCCGGGAGACAGAAATAAATCAAGTGTTCATTTCAAGGGAACAAACGAGGACGTATGTTGAGTGTGTACTGTGCAAAAACTGTGCATTAATTAGAACTGGATGTACATAGCCACATGAGTAAATCTTAATAATGTAGTACTGATAGAACTGATACTGATAGAAAAAAGATTAAAAACCATAAGGAGATCTGCGGCACAATACCATTTATGAAAATTAAAAACACATATATACTCAAAACAACCTATAGATTTCACAAAGATTCATACATATGTAAGAAAATATATGAAACATATTAAAGTTGATGTCTATGGCAGGGGAAGGGAGGTAAGAATGGGAATTGGAAAGAGGGAAAAACTCAAACAATCAAGAGGACAGTCCTGCATTGAAGCGGACCGTGACCAAAACAGTATAATGATCTCAATCGTGAGCACCCGAGATCTTATAAATAAAAAAATAATTTTTTAAAAAAAAGAAAATTCTTAGACAGACTCCAAATTTACAGAAGCAGAGTCTCTGTACATGTAGCACAAAAATCTGCTTTTTAGCAAGCTCCTGAGGCCATTCTTACACATGCAGAAGTTTGAGTTTAGAGTTTGGGGTTGGGACGCAAGACTTTAGATTTACTTCTATTTCTGCCAGTAATAAGTTCTGTGACTCTATATGGTTTCCTAACTCTCTAGGTCTGCATTTCTTCCTCATTCATTACAAAGAGTTTGCCTTACCTGGCTCTTCAGTGAGAATTTCTTTTTTTTTTTTTTGAGACAGAGTCTCGCTCTGTTGCCCCCGCTAGAGCGAAGTGACGTCATCATAGCTCATTGCAAGCAGGATATTTTTCTTTTAATGTGGTTGTGTTTTGGAAATACATCAGTGAAATGGTCATTAGATCTAATTAAATTTTATGAATAAACTAAGGAATCCAGGAACTCAGTTATATTTTGTCCAATTTGTAAAATGAAACAAAATAGAGATAAATCCTGTAGAATTTGGATGATGGGGATATTTAATCAGGAAAGTTGCCAGATATGTGTTAAAATATAAACCAAGCATGGAACAGACAGGAGGGTAGTGTAAGATTTTTCCAACTGAGGTGGAAACATATACTTTGTAGGAGGAAACTTCATGGAGACCCCATGCATTCGCAGCACTAGGATTTTGGCATCCAGAGATTTATTTTTACTTTACAGCTTGAAAATATGTAGTTTATTATACCAGAATAAATGACATATCTCAAAACAATTTTTTTGGAAGACAAAGATTGCTTCCCATTTTGCTTAATCTGGGCAGAAAAATGTCATTATTATTTCCTTTATCTCAACCCAAATACTTACTTTCTGGAAAAGGAAAAGTGCAATACAAATGTATAATACCATCCTGAAATCTGACACTATATACAGAGGTTCTCCACTGAAATGGATTTTGCCCCTTCCTCCCCCAAGGATAGTTGGCAATGGCTGGAGGCATTTTTGGTTGTCAGAATTGGGGGGGGGGTTGCTATTAGCTTTTACTGGGTAGAGGCCAGAGATGCTGCTAAATATCCTACAATTCATAGAATAGCACCCACAACAAAGAATTATCCCACTCAAATTCTCCACATTGCCACTGTTGGGAAACCCTTCTGTGTAGTATTACATCATTATTCTATTTATATCATGCTTAATCCTAAAACTCTGTCTAGAAAACATCTAGTAAATCTTCCTGCATTTGTTTTATAGGCAAGATTATAGTATCAAATATATGTTCATGAATGTCCATATATCCATCTGTCTGTTTTTCATTCACTTAACCAATGTGCTTTCACTGTCTGCTATGTGCCAAGAATCATGCAAAGCACTCCGAAACCAAGGAAAAATTAAGACCTAGTCATTACTTTGGAGATAAACTCAATTCAGTCAGTAAGACATGTCAAGAAGTGTCAGGATATGACAAATGTTATAAAAGAATCGTGGCACGAAAAGCTGACATAGAAAGTGACTATGTGTTGCTATAACATATAAATTAATAAAATGTGATAAATCATAGCAATTGTATGCTAGCTAAATATAGCATATATATATATATATGTATATACACACACACACACACACACACATATATACATGGAAGTCTAAATACCCAAAAAATTTTAATTAATTTTGCATTTTCTTAAAAACTCATTGCTTGCCTCTGGAAGTTCTCCAAATAGATTCTGAAAGTGTGTGGTGTGCTGTCTGCTTATATGCTATAGGGAAGGATCAACACAATGACAGATGCCATACACGAGATAAGATTAAAGAGAATTACTCTGGAAAAGCATCATGAGGAGGCCCAGTTTTGTGCACATGTGCAGCCAAAGTACAAACCGTCACTACATTATAGATTCAGAGAATCAAAGGAAGAAAAAGTATCATCTTATGTGTTAAAGGAGGAGAAAATAGCCTGTGATATTCAGTATGTGCCTTTGTGGACTTGGAAAGTCTCTGTGAGGGGAACAGACTCTTTCCTACTTACTTCAAGATCTACTCATCAAAGTTTTCCTACTGCAAATCTCCTTCATTCTGTTTAATTTCTTTTCCATTTTTCTAGAAATTGAGTATGAAAGTCGCTAATCAAATTTATGCATAAGGCTATTCACTTATTTTTTTACAAAATTACTTTGAATGTCTTTTTTTAAACCAAAGTGTACGTACCCCCATAATGTTCTGAAATTTAAAAAAAATTACTTTGAGATAAATTTGTCACATGAGAAGAGGGACTCCACCAAGTTTTGTGGTAATGATTTTGCCCTCATCAGGCAGAGTAAGTTTCATGGAAGAAATCTCTGGGGTAGCCCAAGAAGCTGAGACTCTGTGGGAGCTGGCCAGGAACCCCAGGATCTTCAGAGAAGGGATGATGGAAGATTCTTTATCTGGAGATTCCATGTTTGCTCTGCTACAAGTCAGGAAAGTGCTGACCTCAAAAGGTATTTTCTGAGTCTGAAAGGTACTTTCTCTAAGTGTATGTAATGAGATGATCCATATGTTTACTGATCATCTCTTCGTTGTTCTTAATGCTTATTGAAACTCAGATGCTCTTGCCTCACAAAGAAAAAGCCAATTCAAAGCAGTATGAGAAAATGGACTTAAGGATTGTTCCTGTGTGTCATAAACTGATGTATTTCCTGAGATATCTGACCAGACCCACACAGAGTTAATAAAATGTTAGAGATTTTTACATAACACAGGCATATAGAATAACTGGCATATATAATTTCTTTTCTTCCTCACTAGGAAAGTCGTAAATGTTCTGTCATAGTTTCTTCAATTGTGTAGACATGAATTTAGAAAATGTCCAAGGAAGAAAAATGTGTTTGTGCACCAGAGAAATTGCTCTTCTAAGTTTATTTTTAAAGATGTATTTGCAAACTTCATTTTTAACAGGTTATTTTCAGAAAATGCCTTTAGCACCACTGTAAATTTACTCTTATTGATTGTGTAAATTGATGTATCATTCTACTGAAGTATACTCCATATGAACAAGAGAACTTTATCTGACATACCAAAGGTTTCCATAGAAGATAAGGTACAAGCTAAAGCATGTAACATTCTAGAATGTCATATGTATGGAAGGAAAAAGTAAACATTGTGAGGAAATTTCTGAGGCCAAAAGGCAGATAAAAATAGAAACTAATATGCACATTTGCAATTTAATTTACAAGCTATACAAACCCCAGGAAGGAACGAAAAAAATATATATATAAATATTTACACACATACATATATTTCATGTGCCAATGTATTTTACAGACATTTTTTACACCCAAGGAAAGCTGTCAGGAATATCAGGATGAATGACAAGAACAATAAAACGTGTAACCCAGATGTCGAAGTTGTCACTTCCTTGTACACTCAAGAGCTGTAGGAACCGGTAGATAGAAGAAGCAGAAAGGGAGCAAGTGATTCCTGCCCTGGATTGGCACTCGCCAAATCATGCTGTCGATTAATTTATTTTCTTTCTTTCTTTCTCTTTCTTCTTTCTTCCTGCCTTCCTTCCTTCAACCCTTCCCTTCCCTTCCCTTCCCTTTCCTCTTTTCATGCTTATTTTTTTTCTGATTATGAAAGTGACATATTTATTGCCAAAAAATTGAAAGTGCACAAATAATGAAGAAAATAAAAAGATATTGTTATAACCCAGAGCTTAAAGTATATTCCTCCAAAACATTTTCATCTTCACATTAAGCTAAAGAATAACTGGCAGACAGGAGTGCTGATTTTGCCATCCTGCTCAGTGAACCTGCACAAGGAGCAACTCATGCCGGCCTCCTGCCATCTACAGGGACCTTGAGAAGCCCACCAAGACATTCCAATCAGTCTTCTCTCAGGAGAAGGGAAAAGAAAGGGAGGGAAGGAAAAAGGAATAATTAATAAAATCAAATAAAATGAATCTGATAGTAGTTAGAACATCAGCCTTCAACAGTGGGGAGAATGATGCCTTACAGGAACCCTAAAATCAAATCCTGTGGAAGGTCCCTTACTTCACCTGCCCAGTGTTTTTTAAATTGTATCTAAGAACAAAGATGTTGCAGGTCCTTGAGTTTATTTTTAGAAAGAACTGGCAAGTGGAGTAAAGGACAATGTTTGTGTCTATACCTATTTTGCTTATTTGTAGGATGGTAATAATAATCAATAACCTTTGTTAAGTGTTTCCTATGTGCCATGCACTGTGCTAAGAATTTTACAAGTATATTTTGTTAATATTTTTTTCTTTTTCATTTTCCAGATGAGGAAAATGAGGTGTAGAAAAGGAAAGGTACAGCCAATAGTTGCAAAATGACAGAGCCTAGGTCCAAACCCAGATTGATCAGGTCCCAGGACCCACTCCCCCACTCCCAAACACTCTACCCCAACAGCTGTGTGGACCTACTTATTTTAAGAATATCTTGCAAAGTATAAAGTTTCCAAAAAATATTCTTAACACTAATTGATCATTAGGAAATTATGAAATATTATATTAAAAATGGATTCTATGGAAAGCAAGAGAAGACTTTGAAAGAGCCAGCTGGCATTGATTAACGTTATCCTCATAAAATAGAATTTTTCATTCAACCATTAGTGGTGATGTATAATGCCATATCTAGTTTAAAAGTTTATTCCATTTCATTACATCATCTTTTTATCATCTTTTAAATAGTCAGACTGTCATGGAACCTAAATTATGCTAATTCCTGATCTATTGGTCTTTCAAACATAGACATATTATCTGAAGGATACTGATAATATAAAAATTAAAGAATGTACTACTTGGACTTACATTTTGGAAGTGTTTTAACTCCTTCAAACAGTTTGAGCAGGTAGTAAGCGAAAAGCCTTCCTCAGTACCTATTGGTATTGTATTGGGTTAAAAAATAAAATTCTCTGTTCTGTACTTGCAAGCCTGATGATTTCTATTAGTAAAAGTTTTGAAAACAAAACAGCAGAGATTTGTTGTTTAATGGATATAGAGTTTTGTTTTTTAAAATAAAAGGAGTTCTGGAGATTGGTTGTACAACAACAGGAATGCACTTAATACTACTCAACTGTACACTTAAAAATGGTTAAGATGGTAAATTTTATGTTATGCGTCTTTTACCAAATAAAATAAAATGAAAAATGAAAACAAAAAAGCATTGGCCTCAGGTCAGAGCTTTTTCTCATGGCCTTCTCTTCTGCCCCACTCTGAACCTTCCTTTTACTGAATAAACTCAGCTTGTGGGAGAAAGAAGAACAATTTTCTATCATAATTATCATAACTTTTAAGGAACATCAGTGGCCCAGCTGCCTATTACCAAGTTGTAGGGTTTTTCATAGTTATTAAAAATATTGAAAAATTATTTGCTTTCAAAGTTGATGGATAAAAAACAATCTTTTTCCACTATGGTTTTCCTTTTCTTACTAGATTTTTTTCCTGCATTTCTCTAGGACTTATCACAGCGAATGGCACCACCTCCGCTGAGAATTCCCTCCATTATCTTTTACCATAGTTTCCTAAGGAGGGAAGACAAAATCTAACGCCTACTTCTTGGCAAGTTCCAAAGAAGGAGACTTGAACAGTTTCCCTTTGCTCATTAGGAACTGAGAGTTAAACCAGTTGTTTCTCAGTGGACACTTAGGCTGTTTCTTGATACGTGGCAGCTCTCTGGCTAGGCATACTCCACACCTTCTGGTCAGAAGCCAGTTTGGGCAGGTTGAAGAAGGAATCACTTGGCAAACCAATCTTTAGGCAGTTGACCATAGAGGACATGAGGCAGTCTAGTCCCAAGAGTCCAGGCTATCCCTCTATAACAGAGATTAAGACCAATGTAGAATGTAAGCATATCAGTGTTGCTTGGAAAATGTATATTTTCCAACTTAATCAAAACCCAGCTTCATTATGATTCCTCCTACTGGACAATATTTCTCTTGGCTTTAATTTTAGAAACAGTTGCCCAAAATAGGATTCCCATTCTGTTATGAGTCAAATTCAATTGTGCTGTTGATCCCAGAGTTTGACCAGTTTCAGAGAGCCAGAGCTGGAAATAAAGGATCAAGGAAAACCAACAGCTTTCTCAAAATACAGACTGGAACACGTGTGCCTCAGCAGCAGCTTTGCTGACCCAGCTTCTCCTTTGAGAATTTGGCTTGACTTGGAGGGGTCCATTTTCAGTGAGGTGAATGAAGAGTTGGCAGTCTGGTTCTCACTTACTGTAATTGAGTCAGACAATTAAATTGCCTCCCAGTTACTGAAAATGTAAACCACATACACCGTATGTAGGTCACAGCATTCCAGTGGTGCGTGTCCGGTATAGTCACTTAATGCCTGGATATAGAGGACTCTTTTGAGTCAAAGCAGCATAGCATGCTGGTTCAGCCGATGCACATGCACGCAAGAAGGGCAACACCAAAGGTCTGTAGCTTTGGAAGCCATCCTAGAATCAGCACTCCAGCACATGGATTTATTTAGACAAAACAATGTGTCAGCTTATCATTGTGCTAAAATTTTTGGATAGCTTTCCTTAAAATCTTAAAATGAAGTGTATTTTTTGGGTCTTTTCCTTTACACATAGCCCTCCAAAAAAACCTCCATATGTCTTCCCCAAATCAAAGTTGTACTCAAAGATGTAAAACAAACATTTTTGCACCAATAGAGTACTTGAAGGAAGACTGACCAATGTCTCAGCCTCAGTTTGTAATATCATATAGACTTTGGAGGAAGTGAATTTAGTGACATTAGCAGAACTAGGAAAAGGGCGTACATTGTGTATATGTTTAATTTTATTTAATATGGATGTCAGTGCAGTCAACTGAATATGTTAATACAGATGGTGATGAGGAAGCAATGGGTTTTATAATCAATCTTACTTTCAGATCAATGGATGTTTCACATCTTGTCTCCTAAGTAGGATACAAAAAATAAACTGTTAAAAGTTTTACTTCAAAAAAAATTTCCTTGATCTTTATTTGGATTTTCCTTGACAAATCTTCCACCTCAGGACTATAACCTTCTCCAATTCCACAAGCTTTTTGACATCTGCCCCATCATCAAGCATTGCGTGTCAAAGTAATGCAACTTTTCTAGTCTATCACAAGCAGAATTACCAAGATACATATGTGTGCGTGTGTGTGTGTATGTGCACGTGCATTCATGCCCTAGCCAGGGATGTTTCCTGTGCAAGCATCCTTAAGGATCTTCATTTCAACCCCTATTCCCATACTTAGCATACCATGCTCATAGAATCATATTAAGGGTTTAATGAGGAAATCCAGTGTTTTCCTGGTGGGTTTGCTTTCTATGTATTCTTGTTTCTACTCTGGGTATTTTGCTTATGAGATTACCTTCAGTAGCACTAATCTTTCTCCAATAATCTTGGGTTAAAAGAGAAGTTATAAACCTGTGAGTCTGGCTATTATTGTGCCACCAAACTTTCTTTATTGCTTCGATTTTGAGTACAACATAAAGTTATAAAATTTTTCAACTTTGGTGCAGCATATTCATGCTAGTTCCACCTCTTCGAAGCTATCTCAAAAAAGCCTTATTCTTGAGGCTTCCCTCACTCTGAGAAGGGAGCCAAGCACTCCAAGAAAAAGGTATGCATTGAACTATTTCCAAGTATATGTCTTGACACAGTGATAGAAGAAAATGCAACACAAATGGGGGAAAATAGTCATTATACCAAGTCTTGTTCCTTTAATTCATTTTTTAAAATTTCTAATTTAAGAAATGTATTATATATGAGAATAGTATGTGGTCTTAAGGGGAAGTAATGTGTAGTGTGTCTACGGCCTGCACTTTAGACAGGCTGAAAAATATACACACAAAACACATAAAATTTTAGAACATATGCTATTAAAATAAATTTTAAGTCTTAATCATATTCTGTTATTCTTATTTATAGAATTCTTTGTTTTACAACTCTTTGTTATACAGAAGCTCTTATATAGCCATCATACACAAGGCACATAAATACAGTCAGAGGCAAAATTATTACATATATTTTAATCTTGAAAATTAGTTTAAAAATTTTTCATAATGAATAATTATAAAAGATGTTAAAACACCAAATAAATTTACCCAAGAAAACTCCTGAGACACAAAGCATACCATCCCAAATATCACCTAAAAATGCAATGAAAAAAGGTCTTATTCAAAATAAGAATGAATATACTAATACCCAAGTTTACTCCTAATGAGAAACATGTTACTAAGTTAAAGAAAACAACAATTAAATAAGGTATTCATGAGAAAATTTGGATGACAAGAAAAAAAATGTTCTTATTTTAAAAGATGTCAATAATTTTCCTAAAATTATAAGGTGACATAATACTAACAAAATTCCAAGGAAATGTTTTAAGCAAAAAATGAAAAAAGTCTATGAAATTCATTTGAGAACCCCAATTTGCTTCCATTCCTCAAAAACATGTCCAGAGACTAGCACTATTGCTCAGTTGTTGGATATGGAGTGGAGAGTGTGCAGATACTGTTCAAACAGGGGAAAAACCCACTGCTGACAGTGATTGATGCCAAAGGCAGATAATCAAACAGAATTGCCAAGTGTGAGATAAAACAAAGTTCAGCACCAGGAAAACAGGCAGAATTGGTAGCCAAGTAGGGGGAAGGAGATACAGGCTGAGTATACCAAATCTGAAAATCTGAAATCCCAAATGTTCCAAAATCCTAACCTTTTTGAGCACCAATATGGTGCTCAAAGGAAATACTCTTTGGAGCATTTTGGGTTCTGGATTTTGGGATTTGGGATGCTTAACCTAATATAAATATTCCAAAACCTGAAAAAACCCAAAATCTGAAACACTTCTGCTCTCAAACATTTTGGGTAAGAGATACTCAATCTGTAAATATTCTAGTTCCAAACATTATGCCAGAAATCCCAAAATCCTAGGAGCAAATCAAAGCAGGAAATAGTTCCTAAAAAGAATCTGGAAAGTAAGTCTAAAAGAGATGTCTCTTCTTGTCACTGGTCTGACCAGGATGCAGTATGTGAGTGAGTTGATGTGGATGTCCAAGAATAAAGTGGGAAGAATGAGAAATTTGTGAATTAGAAGAAAAAGGGGCGAGTACCTCTATCCTTTGTTGAAGTATAGATATAATTTTAAAAGCATGACACAGTGCAAGGGAAAGATAGAATCTAGCACTAAGTAGTATTAATATAGAACAAAATAAGCATCACAATTTTGCTTCACCCAAAGGTGTTGTTGAAAGAAATGATTAGCAATTTATGAGAAAAATATATTTAAATCTCACATCTCATCATAAATTAAAATACCCTTCAAAGGGCATAACAAATTAACTATGTTTAAAAACAAAAAAAATAAAAAAAGAGAATGGGATTTACTAATTCAAAACCTATTTATAGAGTACTTTGGATATGTTATTACATATATACATATATTTATTCTGAGTGAAACAGGAAATCACTGGAGGATTTTAATCAGAGGAATGAGATAATATGACTTAGATTAAAAAAAAATTCCTCTGTCTACTATGGTGAGAATAGACCATAAAGAGGCAAGAGAAATCTAGGTGAGAGATGGTGATAAGAAGTATTCAGATACAAATGCATCCTAAAGGAAGAGCAAATGGGATTTTAGGACAAACTCAATGAGGATTTTGAGAGAGAGACAGAGCATAAGATAACTCTAAATTTTTGGCCAGAGCAACTGGAAAGATGGAGATGTCATTTACTGAGATGGTAAATCTGTGGGAGGACCAACTGGGGGCAAGATTACAGTTCACTTTTGGACATGTTAATATGAGATTCTGAATAGACATCCAGAGAGAGATTCCAAATGGGCCTTTCAATACAGTCTAGAGTTTGGGAAAGAGATCTGGGTTGGAGATGTAAGTGTTAGAGTTTTCAAAATATAGGTGGTTTTTAAAGTTGTGAGATGTGAGTGTAAATAAAGATGGGAAGAGAACCAAGGCCTAAAGAAATGAGGAGAAATCAACAAAGGAGACTGAAAAGGAGCAGCCAGTGAAGTAAATGGGAAATCAGGAGAGCACATTGTCTTGGAAGCCAAGAGGGGAAAAGAAGTGCTTCAAGGAGGAGGGAGGGATCTGTTGAGCCAGGTGTTCCTGGTAGGCTGCGTAAGATGAGAGCAGAAAATTGTATTTTCATTGAAGAGGGAAGTATATGGTGACAGAATGAAGGGCTGTTTTGATGGAATAACGAGCCCAAAACCTGGTTAGAATGGGCTTAAGAGAGGATGGAGTAAGTGAAATCGAAGAGAGTAAACATAAATCACTTTAAGGAGTTTTGCTATCAATGGGAACAGAGAAATGAACAGTGTCTAGAGTGAGATACGGATTCAGGAGAGGGATTTTTGTTTGGTTTTTTTAGGAGGAGGAAAATTATAATATATTTGTTTGCCAAAGAAGATTACATAGTAGAGAGGAAAAAAATTCATGATGCAGGGGAAAGAAGAAAAATCACTGAAACAATGACCTTGAGTAGGTGAAAGTGGATGAGTTCTAATGTAAAGTGGAGAGGGTTGAACGTTATTAGGTGTGGGGCCACTCATCAATAGTAACACGAGGGAGGGTGGACATGTGGATGCAGACACAGGTAGGGGAGTGGATGTGGTGGTAGAGGCATGGTAATTGATGTTTAATTAGCTGTGGTAGATAGTTTTCAGTTATGTCTACCAATGGTTCTTCCCATCCCGATATTCACATACAGCTTCTCACATCACCAGGTTGAATCTATTTTCCTTCTCTTGAATACACCTTGTGTGTGGCTCTGAACAATAGAATACAGTGGAAGTGACGTTTTGGGATTTCCAAGCCCAGGCCTTAAGAAACTGGCAGCTTCTGCTTCCCCCTTCTTAGATCCCAGCTGCCATTCTCTAAGGAAGTCCAGGCCACCGTGTGCTTAGCAGGCACATGCAGAACCATGGAAGATGAAAGGCCCTCTTGGAGATTCTAGCCCGGCACAACTCCTAGCTGAATGACCCTAGGTGCTGCACACGGTGCAGAAAAACTATCTAACTGAGCCTGAATTCCTGAACCACCAACTGTGAGAAATAATAAATCTTTTTGTTGTTTGTTTTGTTTTAAGCCTTTAAGTTTGGGGATCTTTGTCAGGCAGAAATAGTTCATTGAAATATCAGTGAAATTTTTTAAAAAGTTTGACTTGAAAGTGGGGCTAAAGAAGGTGTTAGGAGTTTGAGGGAAGAGTAAAGATATAAGATCTCTTCCATACTCTTTTCAGAGAGTAGGATACATAGGGGGAAAATAGTATGATTGTTGGGAAACACAAAGGTGAATTTAAAGGGCACTCAGTATGTCTGTTAGTTTTTCTCCATCCACATTCGGCTGCACTTCACTGCAGGCTTGGAGCTGGGGATAGTTGGATTTTAGATGGTTTGGATTTTTGACAGGTGAATATGACAAAGTGAATGGAAGGATGTTGAAAGTATAATAAATGGTTATGGGATTCCATCTAATGGGCAAATGAATCTTACACTCTCACACTACCTCTCTGCTGATTTAAAAAAACACACTTTATCAATCCACACAGAACTCTATTGGGAAAGAATTTTTACCTACCTTTTTTTTTGGCTACCTTCACAATCATCCTTGTCTTTCTTGTAAGAAAGTAAGGAAGCCAAAGTAGAACATTGATTATCTACTCTTTGAGATTAAAACACAGGCAGTCAGTTTTATGAATTATCATGATAGTAAACTGTTAGAAGAGAAGCTCTGTACATAATTTTTTTAAATCCCTGGTACAGCATAGCATAGCGCCATGCAAGATAATCAAGAACAATATTTAAATGAATGAATGAATATATATTTAGTTCAATTTAAGGTTTATACATAATTGATTAATGGGAAGGAAAGATTAATCAAATGTGAATTACCCCAGTTGTGTGCTCAGGCTAATCAGGTTGGTCGGCTCATAGTAGACACTTAATGCAGGTTTGTTGGTAAATGAATGAATTATCTGTCAGGTAAAGCTCACATTTTCATGAAGTGAAGAAAGAGTAATCTCTGCTAAAATCTGTTTTTCCCAATTATTTTCATGTACATTTGTGAAACTTCAAATCTAGCAATTTTTTCTGATATAGATTAACAGTCTGGAATTCCAGGTTCTTTTCAATTCCCATTTCCTTGAGACCAAAAAATTGGGTAAGAGCCTTACCTTTAAATTCACACTTTATTACAAAAAACATGGGCACTTGATTGAACCCTTAACAATGTATGAGCTACTGTAAGTCATACAACTTCTTTTAAAATGCTTTATATTGTGCACTGGTCAAGTATGGCCTATTTTGAAGTGTTAAGATATGTTGACTTAAAGAGAACATTTCTTTTTTCTGTTGTGAATGGATATAGACTTCTCAATTTCATTCCATAAAATGAGTAAAAGTCTACTAATGCATCTCTACTTCCAGTTCCATGACCCAGACATGAGAGATATTAAGATTCCAGAGATAAAAAGTAGCCTCTCAAAGTGTTTGTGGGCTTAGACTGCAGGGAATAAGCAACAATGTGATGCCCATCTTCTGATACTGCGCTTCATTGTCCATCAATGCTTACTTTTTTCAGAGAATTGCCATTATCAGACTTGTCAGTTATTTTCCCAGAAGAGATTATTATTTACATGCAATACCACAATAAGGAGAGAGTTCATTGTATAGCTACTAATACATGAAAGATGAGTCAATCCAGTGGTTCCAAAACCTGGTCATATGAATTACTACTGAAGTTGCTTAAAATAACAGTTCCTGGACTCCCACCACAAAGATTCTAATTCAGGAGCCCTGGGAGAGACTCGAGCAGACTTGTTTATAACGAGCAAATTGGATGATTCTTCTCTAGCCAGTCTGGCACCGGTTCACTGATAGGTCTTTAAAAATCACTGATCTATTCAATTGAAATATGGCAGATGCCTGCTTGTGTGACTATAAAGGGTGACAAAGTAATATGTTCCTTTCTCTGCACTAAAGTAGATACATTTTTGACCACTGATGTCATATACAAAACAATTTATTCCTTCTGTCCAGCTTTCACTTTACAAATATGTATGGACCTTGGTGTGGCTGATAGATTTGTATTTATTTCACACGAGATAAACTTCTCAATGATTCACGGTTTTGCTCATAAATAATTCTAAGTCAAATGTAGCTTAGTTGTATTTCCTTTTTCAGTTGCCATTCTCTACAAGACACATTACTTCTTCAATACCCAACAAATCTGTGATTCTCAATCCAGGGGCCACATCCCCTGAGGGAGTATACTTTAACCTCATCATTGTAGCAAGTGCACATGTATACTTTGAGAAGCCATATTCAATATTATACTCTAGCTTTTATGTATACAGTAAAAACTACTGTATTATTTTCATAATATAACCTACAGAAAGGAAAGTTTCAACAAAATATTTTATCATGAGTATACACATAAAATAATTGATTCCTCCAGGAATCACACTCCAGAATGATGTATCAAAATTGGTGGGTGTTGCAGAAGCATTCATATCCCATGTGTGTCAAAGGACACATGTTAAATAACTTTAATCAACATTGGTTTCATAATATTATTGCTCAGTCTATTAAAGTTTAAGGCATCATGGGCTTTAGCATCTTTTATAACTGCTCACTGTGACTCACTTCTCTTCTTCCTACCATTTCCCAACTCCAACAGCCTTTTCCTTTATTGCTATTTCCACTCAGATCCTAATGATACACTGCTTTGCCCCAGTCCAAAATCCTCAGGAAGATTAAGATTAAGACACTGCTGCCTGGGGGGTGTGGACATTTAACTTCTCCATATTGACTTTCAAATTAATGAGATAATTGTACAGCTCTCCATTCCACATCCCCAGGACAACCACAGACTGTGTATTGAAGCCATTTGCCCTGAAGCTTATCCATAAATTTGTTGTAAAAATGAAAAAAAGATCCAGTGAATTATGTGCAATACTGAACACCTATTACATTTGGCATTTGGAAAATGTTAAACCACTGTAAAATAACTGAATTTCACTTGCCAAGCATTTTTATTACCATGATCATTTGTTGAAAAACGTCTTGAAGCTGATCAGGGAAATTGACTGTTAAGAAGGAAATACACACACACACACATATATACACACTCTTTCTCTTCATGTGTATTTGAGTTTCAGCCACCAACATGTCCCTCCACCCTTCCCATTTCAGCAGTAAAGATAAAAGATTTGAATTTTATGAGGAAAAGAATATGACGTATTTCTAAGTCTACATGTTCTCCTTTATATGTTTGGGTGTATAATGACTTATGACACCTGTTCTTATGAAGAACAAAACCACAGTAAGGAAATCATAAACCTCAAAAAAGTCTATAGAATCAGATCTCTTCCCAGGTTCTGAATTACATCCGACAGATAAGGTCAGAGATGACTTAATGAAAGAGGGAGACGTGGCTAAACCAGTTGGCAATTGTTGCTAGCATTCAAATTGTGACCGTAGCCTCAGTAAAGACTTAAAAGTTGCCCGGTATATTTTCCTGTTATTTAACTTCATTTCAACGAGAACCAAGTAGAATTCCTCAAGTAGTTACAAAGAGTATCATAATTTCGGGGGAGGGAAAATGGAAATATTGCTTATTATAAAAATAAAGTTTTGAACTGTTAACTTGTTATGATTTGAAACACTATGATTTCTCTAACATCTTTGATTTTAATTTTGGTATATTTCTTTGTGCTTTTTTGCTCTTAGTTCCTGAAATGGCAACTCTATCTGTAATACATCCAGAGAATGGCAAACCTGAATTGTGTGTTAGATTGTAAAAGTAGATGCACATAAATACAACCTGTTACGGCAGTCGGCCCTCTGTAGCGGTGGGTTCGGCATCCACAGATTCAACCAAGGCAAATGGAAAATATTCAAAACAAAGAAAACAATAAAAAATAACAATACAAAAATTACAAACAATACAAATAAAAAACTATAATATAACAAATATTTACATAGCATTTACATTGTATAAGGTATTATAAGTAATCTAGAGATGATTTAAAGCATACAGAAGAATGGGCATAGGTTATATGCAACTATTATATCAATTTATGTCAGGGACTTAAGCATCTGGGGATTTTGGTATTTGTAGGGGATGGGAGTGTATGTCCTGAAACCAATCCCCCTTGGATACCGAGGGACAACTGTACAATAGTAAGCAACTGCCATAGTATTTAGGTTGTTGCTTTTTAATCTTAGCAATGGGAGATTAAGGTACGAGTACCCTTCCATTGGGTTTTACACTCCAATTTAATAAACAACTTTTATAAAGCAACATCTCGCATTAAGCAAGATTCAAAAGTTGGTTTAAATAGTTTAATTAAAAAATGTTTGTAGAATATAAAACTTTTTACATGTATTCATTATTTAGATTGAAAATAAGAACAAAATCTTCCTTTTCAGAAGCTAAACTAGGTATGTCTTTTAGTTATTGTGTATTATACATTTTCTATTCATAGTTTTTGTATTTATGGTACCATAATGAACCTGTAGTATGTTCAAAAATATAAAATTATTACCTGAATAATAACAGCATTTACTAAATTGTTTCTTTGTTTAAAGATAAACCATATTTAAAAATTATAGAAATTTAGAACTGTCAAAATTCTTTATGGATTGGCTAATTAAAACTTCCATTTCTCTGGCAGGAAAATGAGATATAGAGATATTAAGAGACTTACTCAAGGTCATAAAGTAAATAAGCAGCAGATCCACCACCAGAAGCCAGACCCTGTTTTCTTTCAGCAAATAAATGTGGGATCTAATTTGTGCCAGGCACAAAGGCAAGTGGTACATACTGTCCTTCAGTTGTTCATTGTCTACTTGAGGGAGTCAAATGACTATAAACACGTCACTACAAGAGAGAACATAAGGAAAAAGATTCCTATAGGGTTGAGTAAAAGAGGTAGCTTAGGGATGGCTTCCTGGAGAAGGTGACACATCCAGTGATATCTAAGCTACATAGAGCAAAGGAGGTATGGAAGGAGATTTCAGGCAGAAGAAGTATTTCCTCAGGATCAGAGGTGAGAAAGTGTATGCTGTTTAGGGAATTGTAGGTAACTCTACACATTAGAGCAGAGGTGGAGCTAACAAAGAACAAGGAGAGATGAGACTGGGGTGGGGACAAGGGGCCTCAAGCTTTGTCAAATTTAGAAATACAGACTTTATTCTGAAGGCAATTGAGGAGTAATGGTTGGAGTTTTGACAGAGAAATAACATTATCTAATTTGCATTGAATTGGAGAAAGGGAGAGACAGGAGACTAGGACAAGGCTTCCTCTATCCCAATACAAATGGTCTTTGTAAGAATTAGAAAAAGGAGCCCCTTCCTATTGGAGAATCGTCATAACATGTGGAATTTGTTAGAACAAGGCTCTCTATCGCCATTTGCCAGGAAATTATTGACATGGAAATCTATGTGATGTGGTATGACACCCTTGCGCAAT
This sequence comes from Daubentonia madagascariensis, assembly GCA_023783475.1. NCBI lineage: Eukaryota > Metazoa > Chordata > Mammalia > Primates > Daubentoniidae > Daubentonia > Daubentonia madagascariensis. The sequence goes on along the minus strand of JAKFHU010002080.1, from coordinate 23,769,481 downwards.
GCACAGCCTCCCCAGTTGGCGCTGACCCACACTGCTTCTAGGAAACCCAAAGACAGTTTTGACTAATTCTGGTTAGCACTTGAAAATTTACAAGCCCCTTCCATAAACATTATTTCATTTACTTTTCCTGATAATCCTGTGAGGTAGTTAGAAAAGGTAGTATTTTTACCCTCATTTTATGGTTGAGAAGATTAAGCCTCAATTAGGCCAAGTGACTTGCCTAAAACTACGGTTGTAGATGTTGGAGGCAAAATCTAACCACTGTCATTTTTAACCTCTAAACATTATCCATTATCAATTCATTGTTGCCTCTATTACTATAGCAGATAAAATCTCAAAATGTAACATATGCTAATTTCTTAAATAAGTTTAGCAAGCATCTGACAATATAACCGAGGTAGGGTAGGAAGGGTAAAAAACTATAACCTTTCCTTTTCTTTAAGTTTGAAATCAAATTTAGAAATTGTGCCATAGAATACTGGTCTACTTGTTAGTCTTTGAGTGTGGGCACAGGAAGTTGATTTGGTCCTTGGTTCGTGATTCAAAATGTACTTTGTATTCCTAGCATTTGAAATCCCCTAGGATTTCAAGTGTATTCCAATGCATATTTTAATAATTCCATCTGAATTTTTTGTCCTGCACATGTCTTTAACATGGATACAAATAAAGAAGAAATTAAACACTAATTACAAATAAACATTACATATTCTGAACTAATTGAAATACAAATGTGTTAATATAGCTGTTAAATATCAAAATATGTAATGTGTTTCACATTTGCTGCTTTTCCTCTAATGAAGAAAGCCTTAATTACACTATTATAAAAAATATTTGAGGATTACTTTACAACCTTGTCTGCATATTTTTTAACTGTTACTTAGAACAGAATATCAAGGATATTTTGTTAGCAGACATTTCAAATGGCACTGAGAGGGAGGGAAATTAAAATCAGGATTAAACATTTCACAGCCATGCAAGGACAAATGATGATTCTCTTGCTGTCATGTCATCGGGGTTGAACAATGGAATTAGCTCTTGAAAATCAAACTCTACCTATAGGATCAGGGTTGCATGGAGAAATTTTTTTTTTCTTTTTTGCCTGAAAAATATAAGTGAGAGGGTCTAGTAGAGTTCTAAGGATTTCATGCTCCTCTTTTCAACACAGCCCTAGAAGGCAGAGGGGCAGTGCATGCCATGGTTAAGAGCACAGGCCCTAGAGCCGACTGCCTGCATGAATCTGCCACCCTACCACACAGCAGCTATGTGACACTGGGCGAGATTCTTAACTTCTCTGTGCTTCATAGGGTGGCTATGAGGATTATATAAATTAATGTATGTAAAATGCCTAGAACAGTGCTTGGCATGTAGTAAGTAAAATGTAACCAATAGTTTTTGTTATTTATATAATTTGAAGGTTAAACTATAGCAGTAAATCAAATGCTATAGTTTCTGTTCACTTGTGAAGATTAGGTTACTACTAAAAGCTTTATGCAAATACTTGGGCAGTATATGAAAAGTGAGGTTAGGAGAAGTTTAAATAATTATTTTCAGTTTTCTTTCTCTTTCCCAAATCTTCATTAGGAAAAGAAAAGAAAACTCTACAATTTTATGTTCCCTTTCTATGGCCAAATGCTGTTGTCTTCTCTAACTATCTCCAAAAGAAAAGAATGCAGAATAGTGGAATTGAAATTCTTGTGATTGTTCAAAAGACATACACAAGTAATATTGTTTAGGCTATAGTTGCCTAGGAGGGAAACTCCCAGTTAAGAAAACATCAAATAAGCAATTCATGTCTGAAAGTCTGTTTGATTTATATAACATAACAGTGTGTCCAGGACGATTCTGAACAACATCCATTACGTATGGTGAAAAAATTGCCAGAGTGGATCTAAAATACCATATGAACATACAATGGTATTTCTGAAATTTTATCTTCTTGGGATAATAAATAGCAAAGATATATCCAGTGAGTAGGGGGCTCCCTTTTGTATAGCTCATCGCAGCTCATTCTAGAGAAGATCCACATTCAACTGTTGGTAGCTTTCAGAGGGAATTTTCTAAAATTGGCTTAATAATGCATATATATTTGTACAAAAGAAATGACAGAGTATTTCCATCTTGGTTTTCAAAGGTGCTTTTATTCTCAGCTATAGCATCTTATCACACATTTGTCACATATTGTTATCTAATACTTTTTAAAAAATCATTTCTGGGCAATTCACAGAAAAAGAAATACAGTCAGTAAATAAATATAAAATGCTCAGTCTGAAAAAATTAGAGAAATGCAAACTAAGATAACAATGAATAAGTTTTTTATTTATCAGATTAACTAAGATTAAAATTTTGTTGCAGATCGATTTGATTAAGATGTGGAGAAGCAAGCATTCTCATATACTTTTGATGGAATGGTAATTTAGCAGCAGCTGTCAAAATTAAAATGTATATTCTAATTTCTTGCATGATTATAGATACATTCAGATTCTCTGAAAAGGCTTGGGGTTCAAGTGGTTTTAGCAAAAAATTCCCTGAGAAGGAACTAACATTTTTGTGCTGTTTAAACTGTTACAAAGCATGGAAAAAATGGAAAGTGTCACAACTCGTGTTATCAAATTATGTTGCTGTTTTCCATATCCACTCCTCCCCCAACTCAACCCCAAGATGTTCAGATTTGTAACTCATTGCCTCATGGATTTTTTTTAACTGATTCTCTCTCCTCTTTTGGGGAAACTTCATTGAATGATTAGATTAAGTATTTTCATAGTGGACATCGAATAACTTCCCCCAAACTGGTAATTCCCTAAAACATCAGAGACCTGAACTCTGTGCTCTGGCATGGTCTAAGAAGCAGCAAAACCTTAAGGAAAATGTTTGCTTGGGGATTAGAACTGAACAATATATGGTTTTGGAACAATTGAGGGACACAAATGACTGATGACAACGGGTTTCCCCCAATGCCTTGGCACTTTGTAAGACCTTAGAATCTTTCTACTACCTTAGTAATACGAAACAGGCTCAAGAAAAACGGACATTGAATTCCCCCTTAAGCTAAGGGCATAAGTGCTTGAAGTTGGAATTAAATTAAAGATTTTTAAAATGCCTATTCCCTCAACTTATCTATTTTAATTCTAGCAGTTTATTCTACATATATTCTGAGATAATTGCACAAAAATATGTGCATAGGCATGTTCATTTCAGCATTATTTGTTATTACAAAAAAAAGAGAGAACTGGAAGCAACTCCAATGTCTATTAACTGGAAACTGTGAAGTACTTATGGTTGGTCCATGCACTAGACTAGAGTATTAGAATCAAATTTAAAAGAATGAGATAGGCGTTCAAGTGAAATAAAACAGTGTGGAAAATAGTACATAAGATATGATCTAGTTTGTTCAAAATGAAGACAATTTTAGGAGTAACCCTAGAGGATAAGAGATGATGATGGAACCAGTGTGTAGGGGGAGGGACATTTGCATCCTTCTAGTTGAATTTTCACCATACACAGTCATTACTTTTATAACACCAACCTAGATTGCTTAAAAAAAAACTACACAAATGAAAAAAATTGAGTTTTCTAATATTGTACAAAGTTCATATATTCATAAGTTAATATTTTCACATTTATTTGTACATTACTTTGTTCAATGGTATTTATTGAGTGATTAGTATGTTTCAAATACTGTGCAAGTTTCCCGTGTCTTTTCTCTAAAGGTGCACACATTCTTGGTACTCAATAGTCCTTTTGCCCACAAATACAAAGTATTTTACTTTTCATAATTATGTCAAAATACTATCTTAAATGATCCCCACGTTCATGTAGCTACCTGTTGGGATATTTCTATTCACATGTACAAAGAGAATGTTAATTCAATTGGATATTTTCAGCTTTATGCCACAGGCTTGTAACTTCCTGTTAATTTAGATGAAGGGCACTTTGTTTTTCTTGAAAGATAAAATAATTGAAAACAGATTTCTCAGCATGGGTTAGCTCATACACAGTACCAGCAACCTGAGAAGGTAGAGCAGTTTTTCCCTCTTACTGATGACACTACTGTAGATTGCCGTCTGCCTGATGAACACAAGAGATGATTTTCCACCATGCTGAAGAGAAGAGTCACCTGTTGTTTTGAAAGTCAAACTTTACTCTTTCAGGCAGTGTAAAGTCAAGTATGCCATCATGGGGTCTCATCACATATTTCATTATTCTTCAAGGGAACATTAAGTGGTTTTGACCTTTGTGATCCAACATAAATTTTATTAGGCTAAATCTGCCAGGACTTTTAAAAAATAATTAACTCTTTTAAAAATAAATATATCTTCAAGATGATGATTATATAATACTGACATAAAAGGGGATGTATGCCTTATTCTTTAAAAGAACAAAGCATTTAAATATGATCAGAGACTAACTTAGTCAAACAAGAAATTAACATGCTCCTTACCCAGTGTTCAATGTGTTTTTGCCAGGATGGAGGAACCAGTTTCACTGAGCCCAGGCCATGTACTAATGGCTCTTGTAAACATATGTATGATGTTGTAAGTACTGTAACCTTTAACAAAATCATATTATGACAAAGGAATATTAATAATAATATAAATTTAATTTTTATATTTCGCATATTAATATCACTAAGTAACCAAAAAGCATCAGAGAATTGCCTTATGCTGAATGCTCACCCAAATGGTAACTTCCTCATTTTCCCCAGTTCCTAACTTTAATGTGTTTGGGGCTCATAGTATTTCCTTCATACTGGCAAAGGTATACTAATGGGGATGGTTAATACATGCTGCCAGGTTTTAATGACTATCCATGCATGTCAGCAAATACATAATCTAATGAAGCACAACAATCTAATTTGTGCAAACTCTGTGTTGTGTTGTAGAATTTTGAGTAGTTCACCTCCTTAAAATGTTTGATTCTCAGGTATTAAAGACTATTACTTGTTTCCATTGTCTTTTGCTATTTCGTAGCTAAAAATGCAAGTTTTTTTTTAAATCTATATTTGTTATGCCCTGATCCTGCAGAATGGTTTATTTTAAAGTTTTCTACTAGGGTCCCAGGCCAAATGCTCTGTCCTGTTTCCCCCATGAAAACATACATGTATATAATATGTACACACCCACACACAAACTTTTTTTTTTGGAGTCATTTTTTTTCTCTTTTTTATTGACTCATAATAATTGTATGTATTATTGGGGTGCATGTGACATTTGATACATACATACTATGTGTAATGACCAAATCAGGGTTTTTAGGATATCCATGACCTCAAACATTTATCATTTCTTTGTGTTGGGAATGTTTCAAATCTTCTCTTCTGGCTATTTTGAAATATAGAATTATTGTTAACTATAGTCACCCTACTGTGCTATCAAACACCAGAACTTACTCATTCTAACTAACCGTATGTTTGCATCCATTAATCAGCTTCTCTTCTTCCCTCACCTCCCTTCTCATCAGTCTTCTCTCCACTTCCCTAAGATCAACTTTTTTAGCTCCCACATATAAATGAGAACATGCAATATTTGTCTTTTTGTGCTTGGTTTATTTCACATAACATAATGACCTCCAGTTCCATCCGTGTTTCTGCAAATGAAAGGACAAAATTCTTTTTTTATAGGTGAACAGTATTCCATGGTGCATATATGCCACATTTTCTTTATCCATTTATCTATTGATGGACGCTTAGGTTGATTCCATATTTTGGCTATAGTAAAGAGTGCTTCAAGAAACACAGGGATGCAGATATCCCTTTAATATAAGGATTTCCTTTCCTTTGGGAAAATATTTAGTAATGGGATTACTGGACTGTATAGTGGTTCTGTTTTTGGTTTTTTGAGAAATGTTCATACTGTTTTCCATAATGGCTACACTAATTTACATTCCCACCAACAGCGCATAAGAGTTCCTTTTTCTCTGCATCCTCATTAACATTTGTTTTGTGTTTTTTTATAATAGCCATTCTAACTTGGGTGAGGTAATATCTCATTGTGCTTTGATTTACATTTTTCTGATGATTTGTGATGTTGAGCATGTTTTAATATACCTGTTGGCCATTCATATGTCTTCTTTTAAGAAATGTTTACTCAGATATTTTGTCCATTTTTAAATTGGATTATTTGGGTTTTTTTCTTTTGAGTTGTTTGAGTTCCTTGTATATCTTGGGTGTTAATCTTTTGTCAGATGAAGAGTTTACAAATATTTTCTCCCATTCAGCAAGGTTGTCTCTTCACTCTGTTGATTGTTTCCTTTGCTGTGCAGAAGGTTTTTATTTTAATACAGTCTCATTTGTCTATTTTGTTTTTGTTGCCTGTGCTTTTGGTGTCTTAGCCACAAAATCTTTGCCTATACCAATATCCTGAAGCATTTCCTCTATGTTTTCATTTAGTAGTTTTGTAGTTTCAGGTCTTACATTTAAGTTTTTAATCCATTTTGAGTTGATTTTTATATATGGTGAGAGATAAGGGTCTAGTTTTATTCTTCTGCATATATATGTCCTATTTTCCCAGCACCATTTATTGAAAAGGGTCTTGTTTTCCCAATTTGTGTTTATGGACAATCCATTGGCTGTAAATACATGGATTTATTTCTGTGTTCTCTACTCTGTTCCATTGGGCTATGAGTTTGTTTTTATACCAATTCAATGCTGTTTTGTATACTACAGTTTTGTAGTATATTTTAAAGTCAGATAATGTGAGGCCTCCAGCTTTATTCTTTTTGCTCAATATCGTTTTGGTTATTCAGGGTTTTTTGTGGTTTCATACAAATTTTAGGATTTTTTTCTATTTATGTGAAGAATATCATCAGTATTTTGATAGGAATTACATTGAATCTGCAGATTGCATTGGGTAGTTTAATCATTTTAATGATATTAATTCTTCTGATCCATAAGCATGAGATATCCTTTTGTTTGTATCCTTTTCAATTCCTTTCATCAATGTTTTGTATTCTTTGTTATAGAGGTCTTTTACCACCTTGGTTAAATTTGTTCAGAGGTATTTTTTTGTTGTTGAAGCTATAATAAATAGGATTGCTTTCTTGATTTCTTTTTCAACTAGTTTGCTATTGATATACAAAAATGTTACTGATTTTTGCATGTTGATTTTAAATCCTACAATTTTACTGAATTCATTTATCAGTTCTAACAGTTTTGGTGGATTCTTTAGGTTTTTCTCTATATAAGATTATGGCATCTGCAAAAAGGGACAATTTGATTTCCTGTTTTCCAATTTGCCTACCCTTTATTTCTTCCTCTTACCACCTTGCTCTGGCTAGGACTTCTTGTATTATGTTAAATAATAGTAGTGATACTGGGTATACCTGTCTTGTTCCATTTCTTACAGAAAAAGCTTTCAAATTTTCCCTATTCAGTATGATGTCACCTGTGAGTTTGTCATATATGGCCTTTGTTATGTTGAGGTATTTTCTCTCTATGCCTAATTTTTTGAGTGTTTTTTTAATGAATGATATTGAATTTTATCAAATGTTTTTTCTTTGTCTGTTGAGATAATCACATAATTTTTGTCCCTCAATCTGTGAATGTGATTTATTACATTTATTGATTTGCATATTTTGAACCATCCTTGAATTCCTGGGACAAATTCCACTTGAATATGGAGTGCTATCTTTCTGATGTGTTGTTGAATTTGGTTTGCTAGTATTTTGTTGAGGATTTTTGCATCTGTATTCATCAGGGATAGTGGCCTGTAGTTTTGTTGTTGTTGTTGTTGTGTCTTTGTCTGGTTTTGGTATCAAAGTAATGCTGACCACATAGAATAAGTTAGTGAGAATTTCCTCCTCTTCAATTTTTTGGAATAGTTTGAGAAGAATTAATGTTAGTTCTTCCTTATAAGTTTGGTAGAATTCAATGGTAAAGCCATGAAGCTTTGGAATTTTCTTTATTGGGAGAAATTTTATTACTATTTCAATCTCATTACTCATTATTGGTTGGTTTATGTTTTCTGTTTCTTCCTGGGTCAATCTTGTAGGTTGTATGTGTCCAAGAATGTATCCATTTTCTCTAGGCTTTCCTATTTGTTAACATGTAGTTGTTCTTAATAGTCTCTTACGATCCTTTGTATTTCTGTGGTATCAGTTGTATTGTCTCCTTTTTTGCTTCTGATTTTATTTATTTGGGTCTTCTCTCTTTTTTTCTTGCCTAGTATAGCTAGCAGTTTATAGATTTTGTTTATCTTTTTTAAAAAACTAACATTTTGGTTTCTTCTGGTTACAAAATGGCAGTGTAGATGCAAGCTGGCTTCCCCCCTTCCAGAACACCAAAAACAAAAAAACAGTGCCAAGATTATCACCAACAATACCCCATAACTCAAATATGAGGGTGAGTCAGTTGCCAGGGACACAGAAAAGTAAAAAAAGACTCTCAGAAGATGGAGGCCTGCCCCTGCCTCAACCCATGGGAAGCATCAGAAGAACCCTAAAGGAGACATAACACTGAGGAGGAGAGCCAGAAACAAAGGGTGAAGGCAGAACTACCATGCCCAGCCCTGGAAATTCTGCTCTACAATTCTGCCAAAGGAGATGCCAAATCAGATTGGCTGTTTAGAAGTAATAGTGTAGGAAGTATGTTCCACATGTCCCCTGGGTACAAACTGCTAGCCAGCCTATTCAAACTACTGGGGTATCCTTTTTGGGACCTCCCGCATTTAGGGTAGATGGCACTCTGTTTATTAGAACCAAGGCAACCTGAGATTAAGGTGCCATTGTATGCTGAGAAAGTGACAGTGACCTAGAGGGAAAATGTGTAAGAAATTCAATGGTAAATTATAAAGAATCTCTAAGACAACTTAACCAATAAAAACTAAAACAAGCCAGATAGAGAAGACTAGGATAAATAACTAATCTATCAATGCAAATACATACTCATACATCCATGAAAAACAAGAGTAAACAGGGAACCATGACCTCCCCAAAAGGACAAAGCAAGGAAGCAGTGACTATCCCTAATGAGGTGGCAATATACAAGCTCTCTGACCAAGAATTTAAAATTTTAGTTTTAAAGACATCAGTGATCTCTGAGATAACCCAGAAAAGCAATTCAGAAATTTATCAGAAAAATTTAACAAGGAGATTAAAATAATTTAAAAAACCCAGAAATCTTGGAAATGAGAAATACATTTGCTGAACTAAAAAATTTGTTGGAGATTCTCAACAGCAAAATGAATCAAGCAAAGGAAAGAATCAGTAAGCTCAAATACAGCCTATTTGAAATTACTCAGTCAGAGGAGAAAAAAACCCAAGAATTTAAAGGAATAAAGATCACTTAAAAGATATGGAAAATTACCTTAACAGATGAAATGTAAGCATCGGTGTTCAAGAGGGAGATGAGCAAAAGAAAGGGATAGAAAGCTTATTAAAAGAAATAATAAAAGAAAATTTTCCAAACTTGAGAAAGGTTTAAATATCCAGGTACAAGAAGGTCAGAGAACACCCAATGGATTTGACCCAAATAAGGCAATCCCAAGTCCTAATAAACAACCCTGAAAGGTCAAGGACAAAGAGAGGATCCTAAAAGCAGCAAGAGAACAGAAGCAAATAACATATAAAGGAATTCTGATTTGTCTGGCAACAGAATTCTCAACAGAAACCACACACACCCAAAAGGAGTGAAATGACATTTCAAAGTGCTAAAAGGAAAAAAAATGCCATCCAAGAATACTTTATCCAGACAAAGCTATTTTTCAAATATGAAGGAGAAATAAAGTCTTTCTAAGACAAACAAAAGCTGAGAAAATTTACCACCACTTGGCCCATCTTACAAGAAATTCAAAAGGAAGTTCTTCAATTTAAAAGAAAAAAAACTAATGTGCAAAAAAAAACATATGAAGTTGTAAAACCTACTGGTAAAATTAAGTACAGAGATAAACCCAGAATACCCCAATACTGCAATTGTGGTTTTCAATCCACTTATAACTCTAGTATAAAGCCTAAAAGACAAATCTATCAAAAACAATAATAGCTACAGCAACCTGTTAAGAGATAGGCGATATAAAAATATGTACATTAAGACAACAAAAAGTCAAAATGTGGGGGGATGGAGTTAAAGTGTAGAGTGTTTTTTAAGTTTTTTTAAATTTTCTTGTTTTGTGATCTAAGATAAGTTTTCATCTTTTTAAAATAATTTTTTGTATCTATAGGATTTTTTTTGTAAGCCATGAGGTAACCACAATGCAAAAACCTATAATACATTCACTAAAAGTATAAAACAATGAATAAAAACATACTACCAGAGAAAATCACTTAACCACAAAGGGCAACAATAAGAAAGGAAGAAAGGAAAAGAGGAGTTACAAAACAACTGGGAAATTAAGAACAATGTGGCAGTGGTTATCAGAGGCCACAAAATGTAGTGGGGAGGGGAGGATGAGGAATAGTTTATTAAAGGTTACAAATATACAGTGAGATAGAAGAAATAAGACTTAATGTTCATTAGATCAGTAGGGCAACTATAGTTAACATTAATCAATTGTACATTTCAAAATAGCTGAAGAGAATAATGTAGATGTTCCTAACATAAAGAAAACATAAATATTTAAGGTGATGGCTATCCCAATTACCCTGATATGATTTTATGAATGTATCAAATTATCACATGTACCATGAAAATATGTACATTTAATGTATGTCAATAACATTTTTTAAAATTTTCATTTTGTTGATTCTTTTTTAGTGTTTATATATTCCAATTCATTTAATTTTGTTCTGATCTTTCTTTCTTTTTTTCTACTAATTTTGGGTTTGGTTTGTCCTTGCTTTTTTAGTTTCTTTTTTTAAATTTCAGAATATTATGGGGGTACAAACATTTTGGTTACATGAATTGCTTCTTTACAGTTTGTGCCAAAGTTATGTGTGCCCATCACCCAGATAGTGTGCATTGTACCTGTTAGGTGTGAATTTACCTATCCCCTTCTACCCCTTCCCATCTGCTTGGTTTCTGTTGAGTTTTACCTTCATATGTACACATGAGTGTTGATCGATTAGTTCCAATTTAATAGTGAGAACATGTGGTGTTTGTTTTTCCATTCTTGTGATACTTCACTTAGAAGAATGGTCTCCAGTTCCTTCCAGGTTGTTACAAAAGGTATTAGTTCACCACTTTTTATGGCTAAGTAGTACTCCATAATACACATATACCACATTTTATTAATCCACTCATGTATTGATGGGCACTTGGGTTGATTCCACATCTTTGCGAGTGTGAATTGTGCTGCAATAAACATTTGAGTTCAAGTGTCTTTTTGATAAAATAACTTTTTTTCCTTTGGGTAAATCCCCGGTAGTGGGATTGCTGGGTCAAATGGTAAATCTGCTTTTAGTTCTTTGAGATATTGCCATACTACTTTCCATAGAGATTGTACTAGTTTGCAGTCCCACCAGCAGTGTGTGAGTGTTCCTTTCTCTCTGTATCCTCGCCAGCATCTTTTGTTTTGGGACTTTTTGGTAAAAGCTATTCTCACTGGAGTTAAGTCATATCTCATTGTGGTTTTGATTTGCATTTCCCTGATGATTAGAGACATTGAACATTTTTTTCATATTTTTATTGGCCATTAGTCTATCTTCTTTTGAAGAGCTTCAGTTCATGTCTTTTGCCCACTTTTTAAAGGTGTTGTTTGATTTTTTTTGCTGATTTGCTTGAGTTCTTTGTAGATTCTGGTTATCAACCTTTATCAGATGTATAGCATGCAGATATTTTCTCCCATTTTGTAGGTTGTCTATTTGCTCTATTAATTGTTTCCTTGGCTGTGCAGAAGCTTTAGTTTCTTGAGGTGCATCATTAGGTTGTTTATTTGAAATCTCTCCACTTTTTCAATGTAAGCATTTATTGCTATAAACTCTCCTTTTAGCACTGCTTTTACTGTATCTCATAGGTTTTGGCATGTTGTGTTTCCATTTTCATTTGTTTCAAGAAAGCTTTTGATTTCATTCTTTATTTCTTTATTGATCCCATGGTTATTCAGGAAGATGATATTTATTTTCATATATTTGTACAGCTTTCAAAGTTCTTCCTGTTTTATAGTTTTATTTTATTTTATTGTGGTCTGAGAAGATACTTGATATGATTTTGATGTTTTAGAATTTGTTGACACTTGTTTTGTGGCCTAACATATATTCTATTGTTGAAAATGTTTTTTGTGCTGATGATAAGAATGCACTCTGCAGTTGTTGGATGAAATGTTCTGTAAATGTTTGTTAGATCCATTTGGTCTACAGTGCAGATTAAGTTGAATTTTTTTTGTTGATTTTCTGCTGGAATGATCTGTCTATTGCTGAAAGTGGGTTGTTTAAGTACCCATTATTATTGTATTGGGGTCAATCTCTTTCTTTAGCATAATAATATTTGCTTTATATATCTGTGTGCTCCAGTTTTGGATACATACATATATGTACTATCGTTATATCCTCTAGCTGAATTGATTTCTTTATCGTTATTTAATGAGTTTCTTTCTCTCTTTTTACTGTTTTTGACTTAAAGTCTGTTTTATCTGTTTTATCTGTTTATATAAGTATAGCTACTCCTGCTCATTTTTGGTTTCCATTTGTATGGATTTTTTTTTCATTGCTTTCAGTCTCTGTATGTCTTTACAAGTGAAGTGAGTTTCTTGCAAGTGGCACATACTTGTAATTGGGTCTATTTTTTTAATCCGTTTTGCCAGTCTATATCTTTTAATAGGGGAATTTAAGCCATTTATATTCAAGATTGTTTTTGATAGGTGAGGGCTTACTCTTGACATTTTGTTAATTGTTTTCTGATTGTTTTGTATTTCCATTGTTCCTTTCTTCCTCTTTTATTGTTTACCTTTACAATTTCATGGGGTTTTGTGGTGATAACATTTTATTCCTTTCTCTTTCTTACTTGTGTATCTGCCCTACCAGTGAGTTTTGTACTTTCATGTGTTTTCATGATGAAAGATCATCCTTTCACTTCCATTTGTAGGACTCCCTTAAGCATTTCCTATAGGGCCAGTCTGGTCTTGATGCATTCCCTCAGTTTTTGCTTGTCTGGGAGAGATTTTATTTGTCCTTCATTTTGGGAATGCAGATTTGCTGTGTATAATATTCTTGGGTGGCAGGGTTTTTTTTTTTTTTCTTCAGCACTTAGAATATATCATCCTGTTCTCTCCTGGCATGTAATGTTTCTGCTAAGAAATCCACTGTTAGTCTGATGAGGATTTCTTCATATGTGACTAAATGCTTTTCTCTTTCTGTTTTAAGGATTCTCCCTTTGTCTTTGACTTCTTTGACAGTTTGACTATAATGTGCCTTGGTGAATGCCTTTTTAGTTGAATATATTTGAGGATATTTGAATTTCCTTTGTCTGGATGTTTTTATCTCTTGCAAGACTTGGGAAGTTTTCAGATATTATTTTGTTAAGTAGGTTTTATATGCCTTTGCCCATCTCTTCTCCTTCTGGAGCCCCAAAATTAAAACATTTGGTCACTTTCTAATGCCCCATTATGTCATATAGTATTTCTTCATTCTTGTTTATTTTATTTTTTATTATTTTGGTCTGATTGGGTTATTTCAAAAGACCTATCTTTAAGTTCAGAAATTCTTTCTTCTACTTGATCTAGACTATTGTTGAAGCTGTCAATTGTATTTTTATTTCATTCATTGAATTCTTTATTTCCTGGATTTCTATTTGGTTCTTTTTATGATATATATTCCTTTGTTAAATTTCTAATTCAGTTCATGAATTGTTTTCCTTATTTCTTCATGTTATTTATCTGTATTCTCTTGTATCTCACTGATTTTCTTTAATATTGTGTTTTAAACTTTTTCAGCCATTTTATAGATTTCCTTTTCTTTAAGGTCTTTTACTGGAGAATTATTGTGTTCCTTTGGAGTTGTCCTCTTTCCTTGCTTTTTCATGTTCCTTGTGTTCTTACATTGATATCTGTGCATCTGGTGTAGCAGTCACTTCTTCCAATTTTATTAATTGACTATTATAGACAAAGAATTTTTCCTATGGATCTACAGAGTTGGTTGGGGAAGGTACTTTGGGTTTGATTCTTGGTAAGTGTAATAGTGTAGTCTTCATGTAATTTCTTTGGCTCCAATCAGTGGCAGTGGTGTCTGTGAATTCTTCAGTGGTTTAGGCTGTGATTTTTAGTGAGAGCTGCCCCACTTTGCTGGGACAGGATTGGCAGGTGGTCCAGTCCTCAGGTACCTGTGGTAGCAATGGCAGGCAGGGCATGCAGTCCTCAGGGCCCCAACAGTGTAAGCAGATGACAGCAATGATAGCGATGATAAAGCCAGTCCTTAGGTCTACCAGTGGTGTGCTCAGGTGCCAGTCGTGGCAGCAGCAGACTGCGTGGGCAAGTCCTTAGCCCTGAGTGATGAATGTGGGTACCATTGGTGGTGGTGGTAGCCTGGATGGGCTGATCCTCAGCCCCCTGAGTGAAGTGTACTGGGGGGCACTGGCAGTGGCAGGAGTGGCAGGCTGGGCAAAACAGTCCTCAGGTCCCCAAGAGGTGCATGTTGGCACTAGAGATGGACAGGGTAAGCCTGTTCTTATGAGCTTGGATGGCATGTGCATGCACTGATGGCAGTGGTCAGAGAAGGTGTACCTTCAGGCCCCCAGACAGCTCATGCAGGTGGCAGTGGTCAGCACAATGGGCTCATCGTCAGGCCCTTTGTAGACATGTATGGGTGTTGACAGTGGCAGTGGTGGTTGGGCCAGGACTGTCTCTAGGCCCCTGGGCAACATGGTGAGGTGCTGGTGGGGGCACTGGCAGTGGTGGGTAGGGCATGTCGATCTTCAGGCCCTCACATGGTACACTTGGGCACTGGTGGTGATGGTGGTCTGTACACTTAAATTTGCATTAAAAATACCTGAAGTATATATTTGTAACAGCTGATTCCCTCCTACAAATCTTAAAATTCTAAGTAACTAAATCCAAACTTACACTGAACCAATGCTTTGTATACAGGACAATCCTTTGTTTGAATTGGGTCTTCTTCAGTCAGTGAAAGATTACACAGTACTAAATATATCATCATTTTCCCCTTGAATTACTAGGATTTCCACTTGAGGAAAATAGGACATATGTCTGAAATATATTTAAATGCAACTTCTGCAGTGACATGAAGAAAAATAATTGGAAATAAAGTTGTATTCATTTCTTTAGAGGTAGCTTGATTCTTTGGTTATGAAGCATGTTATTTTAAGTAAAAATATCCAAAAATATGAAGGAATAATATTACTGATGCCAAATATTACAGGATATATAAATACTTGAGTAAATCCTTATGAGAAGAAGAAATGTTTTCAAATCCTCAACTTTTCAGAACAGAAAGAGTGTTGATTCTGGCACTGAGTGTAAACCACCTACATATCATTTTTCATGAGCTTCCAAAAGATGAAGCCAAAGGGCCAAAATCTATACTGAAATTCCCTGTTGAGAAGATGGAAAAAAAAAAAAGAGAAGAAACCCAACAATAATGGAAATATTAAGTCTGCATATTTAACCATTCTAGACTATTCTAACCAAGAAGTGAGGATTATAGGTACTTGGTTATATTCATTTCTTATATTTTATTTATTGCCTGTTTTTTAAAAACAATAGGCAGCCTGGCTTACATTTTATCCAGGTAATTGACAGAGGATTTGCTTAAGTCCAGCTCTAGTGAAATGAATTTTTTTAATCTGCAGACTTTCTTCCTCTGAACCATATCACTAGAAAGAAGATAGAAAATATTGATGATGAATACCACTGTATTTATTCTTGAATATATATCTCTTTTATCTCTTGAATATATATCCAAGGCTATACTCTAATCAGAATATAATGTTTTCACAGTGTTAATACAAATGACAAACTATGATCTTTTGAATAAAATAATAGGAAGACTTTTTATATTTTTATCTCAATATGTTGTATTTGATTGACTCCTGTTAACTACTTGTTGCTAAAAATATTGATCTCATTGCTTATAGAATATTTTATGAGCTACTTCAATCTAACCAATCCTTAGGTAGCATCCAATTCAGTTGTCATATGTAGATTTATAGCTACCACCTTTGCAAGGAGTTCTCATTGATTTCTGGAAGAGTGTTTCATTACATAGGTGTAATGTTTTAAGAAAACCATAATAAATCCACACAGAAATTTTATGCAGTCATTAAACAATTTGTTTAAATCAAATTTTAATATTATGAAATAATACTTTTTTAAGCAATAATGATATTTTCAAATAAAAGGCAGAACATAGCATTTTAAATACAGTATAAACTTAATTATGTATAAAATATATGAATAATAAAGACAAGAAAGAAATATTTCAAAATGTGAATATTGATTTCTACACATATGGGACTATGACAAATTTCTTTCATATATTCTATTCATGTATCCTTAAACTTTCTTCTCTTCCTCTATTATTATTTTTTGTCTATGGCTTAACTACTCAATTTTTCCTTGGGTCAGAAGCAAGCCCTAGGCTCCCCCTTTCCCTCAGTAATGTCACATTTAATCAATCACTTTAACCCAGGAATTTTAATTTCTAAATATTTTCATATTTTATTCTTTTCATTTCCTGTCTTGCCATCACTGCCCTAAATCAGGCTCATACCATCTCTTGTCTGGGCCATGCAACAGCCTCCTACCTTGTCTCCCTACCTCCAGTTTTGCTCCCTTTAGAGCCATCTCCATAATATAGTCTAGAAAATTTATTTCAAATGAAGAAATGACTATGTAACTATCTTTAAATAGTATTCTATTGCCTGTAGAATCAAATTCCTCAGTGTGACATAAAATAACCCCCTATCACCTAGTGCAGATCTTGCTCTTCAATCTCATCTTGCCCTCCTCATATTTAGTATTCTGTAGAATGTATTCATTATGCATTGAATGCATAATGTATATTCAATGAATACATATACATAAGGTATATGTATTCATTTGTACCTTATGGATTTGCTCAGGCTATTTCTTCTGGTCAATATGCCCTGAATAAAGCTTATTTCTACTATAACTTACAATGAGGGTAGCTTCTCCTTCCTGGAGCCTTCTTCCTATTGGAACTAAACGGCCTAAATATCCCTCTCAGTAACCATCCCTTAGTTAGTAGCCTAACCTGGTTCTTCTCAGTTAACCCAAACTATGTAACACTGAATTAATTTACTTAGGAATTGTTTGCTTCCACTATACTATAAGCTTTTGGTGAGCAAAGGCTGTTAATAATTCATAATTTATGCATCCCAATGCTTAGCATGGATCTGGAATATAGCAGGCACTCACTCAATAAATGTCTGTTGAATCTAACTGAACTTATAGTCATACAAAATGACATTTGGATTAAATATCTTGCTCTAGGAAGTCAATGCTTGGATGTATTAGGAGCCAGTTAAATAGATGTTGGATACCAGAATTGGACAGTGTTATTACTTCTTTGGTACAATACAAAAATCTCAAAAAAATTAGTTTATCTTGTGATGTTTCTGTTTCTTATTCCATCCTAGAGAAATCATACACTGAAGTTCTTTAGAGATATGAGGACAAAAGAAGTGTGTTCTTTTTTAAATCTTCAGAATAAAAAAGTAGGCAACTATTAATATAATATTTCATAAATTAGATGGGCACAAGATCAAACATGGTCTCAGTTCTATGTAGTTTCTGTGGCTTGGAAGCTTCTTTTAGAGGCATAGTATTTTTCCTAACACTTACCTAAGAGGACATACCTAAGGTTTGGAAATCAGTAGAGAACATCCATTTCTGAGAAATTTCCGGTATTCTGTGGTTCTGGTCAGGATGGTCAAAAGCACTGTGTCATGCATCTTCTTGGTCTGGTCCCAGGCTTAGCATAAGAAGATGCTCAAGATCCTTGTTCAGATACTGATTAACAACAGGCTCTGGGAAAAGCAAATGAACACTTGGATTTCAATTTCCTTCTCTGTGATGCATAAGCATTAATACTGCTTAAGAGAAGAGGTTAGCTGTCTCATCGAGCATGGCTGGACTGCTGCTTCCACTACTCACTACAGTCTCAGCAACTACCTTGCGCAAGCACAGATCACAGAGCTCTGCTTTTAGTGTGCTGTTATTGGTTTTCTAAGATACTTGTAAGAAATCAGAACTCCATTTCACTTTTTTCAAGTATGAATAATATTCACAACCCCAAACCATTCTCACTGGTGAATTGATAGCCTGTGGTGGTTCTCTGTCCATATCAGCCAGTTTCTTTTGTCTTCTTCATCTTGAATACAGTTATATAATCTATAATGTATATGCTTTATCATGCATCACCCATAATTCTTTTGATCTTGCCATTGTCTTAACAGTGTTATTTTCCGGGTTAGAATGAGTGTCAAGATAGAATGTTTTGGTAAGCTGGATATGTATGGCTTCTTAGTCCTTCAAATCGTTGGACAATTATTTCTCACTCACATACCCTCATTCTAAGCTAAGCCATAGAAAACCCCCTTTCTTTATGGAATACAAAAAGAGAACAGCAAACGATAAAGGAGAAGTAGAGGAGAGGACAGGGAAAAGGGAAAGGGTTCAGCAAGGGAAGCTGATTGCTTGCTCTGGGCCAGGCAGATAATTTAGAGCTTTAAATATTGCAAACCATGTAATCCACATTTTACATACTCACCAACTGAATAATCTTATTATTCTCAATTTACACTTAAGGAAATAAGTCTCAGAAAAGTTAAGTAACTTGCCCAAGGTTACACAGCTATTGCTGCTTCTAGTTTGAGGCAGAGCTTCCATGTCAATTTCAACAAGTATTTTCCCAGCCTTTGCTAAGTGTCTCTGCTGTGAATGGTATCAAGACATGTGACTTAACTTCTTTAATCTTTTCAGGAACAATTTTACAGCTTTTGTTTTCTTTTCCACATCAGCTAAACATTAGATGTCTGTTGCTCACACATATTATTTAAATATATGATTACATTCAGTATTTTTAAAAAAGTGTCTTAGAGAGGTAATGAAAGCCTTTGGATATTTTTCAAAGTATTAGTTTAAATACAATCATTTTCTCTTGGCCCAGAACTGTATTACTTCATGATCAAACATATTTTTCAGAACTAAGAGTGTAATATAAATGATTTAAATGCATTTAGCTTGCTGTAACATTGTCTGGAATTAAGAGAATAAAATGAAATTTTTATTATATTTTAAAATCAGCATTTTAATGACATGTGGATTATGTTATGAGATAAAAAAATTTCACCAGTGGTTATCTGTGTGAGGAAAATATTAAAATGGAAAATGTTAATTAGTCATGCATATTGTATGGAGATAAATATGGAAGATGAAGAAATGTATTTTAAGTAATATAATCCACAATCATGGATTAATTATCACTGTCATATATTGGGGAGTTTCATTAAGCATATACTATAACTAGATCAATTAATGCTTACTAGAGCTAGCTATAGTGGTCAAACTTTGCCATTTGGCAAATATATCAGCTATGTATTAATTCTTAGATTATAGAAATTCTTAGAAATTTTAGAGCAGAAGAGATATTATAAATTAAGACAGCCAAATTCATTTAAAAATTATGGGACTTATCCCCTGAAGATTTTAGAAAATTAAGAAGCCAAAATGGCTTATTAAACTGTGTTATAGAATTAGCTTATTCAAAATAGTGGCATGGAAGAGCTACTTGGAGGAATACAGTTTTTGTCCTTAGAATTAATGGAAACACCTTAACATAGATGGATGAGTTGTGTCATGTTATGAGGCTCAACGAACTCAGATCATATTCACAGTGTGGCAGCTTCTGGCTTGCTAGGAGCCTATCACCTCCCTTCCCTATTTTGAATAATGAGTTATGGGGTTTTTATAAGGTGAGATTGCCATGCACTTTTTGAAGGCAAGATTCAGGAACTGGAAGAATAGCTGATGAAATGATAGCTGAGATGGTTTCCATTATACAGAAAATAGATGAGTGAGAAATTCAGAAAAGAGATAATACGGCACCTCAGGTCAGGGATTGGCAAATTTTTCTGTGAAAGGCCAAATAGTAAATATTTTCAACCTTGTGGGCTGTACAGTTTCTATTATAACTATTCAATCTATTATTGTGCTGAGAAAGCAGACATAGACAATACACAAACAAGTGAACATGGCTGTATTCTAATATAATTTTATTTGTAAACACTGAAATTTGATTTTCTCATAATTTTTATGTGTCACAAAATATTCTTCTTTTGATTTGTTTTCAACCATTTAGCAATATAAAATCAACCGTCCTTAGCTCTCAGACCATATGAAAACAGGCAGCAGGCCAGATTTATGACCATGGGTTACCAACCACTGCCTTAGATGGATGGATAGATGGCTTTTTGTCGAAGGCTAGGAACCAGAGTATTTGCCCAAGAAGCATCCACATGCCACATCTCTATGCCTGTAGTGAATATAGCCACAGTTGATCACACCCAGTTCTGTTTTGACTAGCACCCAAGGACACTGTGGGTACGGGATAGCAGCAGGCAGGAAAAAACAAAAAAACAAAAAAAAACCCTCATTTGAACTATAAAGACTGTTTGGTCTGTCAGCATCTGTTTGTGCCAAAAAAAAAAAAAAAGACTCTTTGGCTTTTGGGTCTTCATAGTTAATATTTGTCTTCTGCAAAAGCCTACCGATTCAGGGAGGCAAAGGCTGTGTCAACCATATTCCCTGCTCTATGCCAGGGCTGAGCACAGTGCCAGGCCCATAGCAGTAATCTTTACATTTTAGATAAACTGAACTGAGTAGAACAGTGACTGTTAGAGCCCTAACAAACATACCAATCTATTCAAAAGTAATAAATTCAATTACTTTATGATAACAATTCTGAAGAGGAAAAATAAAATAAAATAATATAAAATAAGAGATACAGCAGAAGCTCTTGTTTATTTAACTGGCTAAAAAGTCACATAAAAGTTTTGAATGAACTTGACAGCTAAGAGGCCAAAAATATATTATTTAAATGCATCTCTATTCATTTTAACTAGAACTTCATAAAGTTATTAAGTCCATATAAAGCTTTGTATAAACTTTAGCTGATATATAAAGAACAACATGAGAACTGGGCCTAATGAAATGTGCCTGCTTCAGCTTGAGTACAGAAGCACAACTCCTCTGCCACTGAATCAAATTAGGAGCAGATGGTAATTGGGACCATATGAAGTTCCAAAGGGCAGAGATGCAGGACATTCCACAGTGCACACTGAACTTTTTTCCACAAAGATAATGTTCATTAGTAAGACACTGTAGTTACTGAACTTAACACACGGCAACGGAATTACCTTGAAGTGAAGCAGTTCATTTTTACAGGACTGACATCATTCAGTATTTGGGGAAAATTAATAGCAATAAGCAACTTTATAGGTACTTTGTCATGTTTTCACATCTCAATTCTACAAGGACTGTGTTTTTACACAAAAGGAAACTAGTCCTCTTATATTTTGCTTTTCTTTACTCATATTAATCTTTTAGTTTCAGGGAAAATTAATATTTTATTAAGCCAGCAAAATAAGCTTTCTGAAAAGCATAAACAGTTAAGATCATTTAAAATATTGTATTACATATTCTATTTTTCTGGTTCTATAATCTGAACACATTATTTAAACAAACAAAAAG
The DNA here is from genome assembly GCA_023783475.1 of Daubentonia madagascariensis. NCBI lineage: Eukaryota > Metazoa > Chordata > Mammalia > Primates > Daubentoniidae > Daubentonia > Daubentonia madagascariensis. The sequence continues at coordinate 23,747,891 of JAKFHU010002080.1, read as the reverse complement.
CCAAATATTTAAGTTATAGTGTTCTCAACTTTACTATAATCCAGAAACACACTTTTTCAATTTTAGAAGAGCAATGTTTGACAATAATTTATCAGAACGGTTTGTGGGAATAGCCACATGAAAATGTAGCATTGTTTTATTTATCCCCAGCAGGAGCCCAGGCATACTACTCTAGTAGTGGCTCTGACCACAAGTCACTAATCATGGCAGGGAGATCATGTCTACTGTGGATAAATCACACTGAATGGAAATCCACTGAGGACTACCACTTTTAAGGTTAAGAAGACCAGCATGAAAAACAAGTCCTGACTGGGAAGTAGTCAGGTTGTAATGATTAGGGGACAGGTTGGTAGATAAAAGAGAATACCAAAGTCACTACCGTTTTTAAGGAACTTTGGGTGCTACACTTAACAGTGTGATCTAGCCAGCTGTAAGACCTAGTTCTTATTAAACACACCTCTGCTTTCTTGTTTTGGTGCTTTTGTTCATGCCATCTTGTCACCTATCTCCTGAAGCCAAATACCACGCATCCCTATTTGCTTTAGGCCCTTAGAATGCAAACCTGCAATATCTCTCTCTTCCAAATGTCCACTGTAGTTATTAATTTAACACAGAGATTACAAACTTAATTGTGTATGGAGGTCAGTATCCTAATGAATGAGCTGGGCTGGTTGTAGCAAAAAAGCCCTTTAGAGAGCTTCAGTGTTGAACACAACTTCCCTCCTCTGAATAAAGGTACCTCCTCTCCAACCCACTCATGTGTGCCACGTGGGAATGAGGACCCAATGTTACCATGAGTGGTGATTTTTAAAAACAATTTGCAATCTAAATATTAAAATTTCTAATTTATAAATGTTGGCAACACTAATTTAAATTATCAAATATGTGCACTGCACACTTTTGACTGATAGCAATCAGATTGGTACCCTCTTTAACTACTCATTTGACAAATCCATTTATATATGATGCTTTGAGTATATGACATTCACTATATAAGCACTATAAACTTTTATTTAGCTCAAAGTTTTATAATACGTATTAGTTTTTCTTCTTTATCCAAATAGAATAGAAACTCCTTTTTTTAATTTCAAAATATTTGGGGGTACAAATGTTTTTGGTTACATGGATCGCTTTTGTAATGCTTGAGTCAGGGCTGTAAGTGTGCCCATCACCCAGATAGTGTTCATTGTACCCATTAGGTAGGTTTTCATCAATCCCCTCCTGCCCCCCTTCTGCCTGATTTCCTTTGAAATTTACTTCCCTCTATGTACATGTGTGTTCATCAGTTAGTTTCAATTTAATAGTGAGTACATGTGGTGTTTGTTTTTCCATTCTTTAGATACTTCACTTAGGATAATGGTCTCCAGTTCCATCCAAACTGTTGGAAAAGGCATTAATTCGTCCTTTTTTATGGCTCAGTAGTATTCCATGGTATACATATACCACATTTTCTTAACCCACTCATGAATAGATGGGGACTTGGGTTGATTCCACATTTTGCAATTGTGAATTTTTCTGCAATAAACATTCGAATACAGGTGTCTTTTTGATAAAATGACTTCTTTTCCTTTGGGTAAATACCCAGTAGTGGGATTGCTGGATCGAATGGCAGGTGGACTTTTATTTCTTTGAGGAATCTCCATACTGTTTTCCATAGAGGTTGTACTAATTTGCAGTTCCACCTACAGTGTATAAGCATTCCTTTCTCTCTGCATCCACACCAGCATTTATTGTTTTTAGACATTTAATAAAAGCCATTCTGTTAAGTAGGTAGTGAGGGACCTCTGGCTCTCCTAGGGACAAAAGCGGGTGCCCTGCCTTGGTACTGCCTTAAGCAATTGTCACACCTGGGGAAGATGGTGCCCCATCTTGGTGCTGTCCCACCTTAATCCTGCCCCTAGCAATTGCCACACCTGGGGAAAGGAGGAATGCCCTGCCAGTCTGCAAAAGAATGCAGGGAATTCCCCAGCCCAGGGGCTAGACAGCCCAGGCACAATAGGGTCTGGAAAATGACCTAGAGTAACCTAAGGCTAATTATCACATCATTAACTCTCCATCAAAGTGGTTCAATGGTGACATTTAAACCATAAGGAGGGTCCAATCCAGGCAATATAAAACAGGACCCCAGACCATAACCACAGCCTCTTGTTATGACAGGGGGCCAGTTTGTCTTCTGTGGCAAATGTATCTTGCTCTTGCTCTGTAAACCTATCTTGTTCTTCCTCAACAAACCGTTTCCTGATGGCTCTGCTATAGGTGTGTCTCGCCATTCTTTGGGCAAGGTCACACCAGGAACCGAGAACAGACTGTCAACCCGACACTTATAACTGGGGTAAGGTGATATCTCATTGTGATTTTTAATTTGCATTTCCCTGATGATTAGTGATGCTGAGAGTTTTTTCATATGCTTATCGGCCATTTTTCTATCTTCTTTTGAAAAGCTTCTGTTCATGTCTTTTGCTCACTTTTTAATGGGGTTGTTTGTTTTTTGCTTGCTGATTTACTTGAGTTCTTTGTAGATTCTGGTTATTAGCCCTTTATTGGATATATAGTTTGTGAATGTTTTCTCCCATTCTGTAGGTTGTCTATTTCTCTGTTGATTATTTCCTTGGCTATCTAGAAACTTTTTAATTTAATCAAGGCCTATTTATTTATTTTTGTTGTTTCTATAATTGCCATTGAGGTATTAGTCATAAATTCTTTGTCTAGGCTGATATCTAGAAGAGTTTTTCCTATATTTTCTTCTAAAATTCTTATGGTTTCATATCTTATATTTAAGTCTTTCATCTATCTTGAATTAATTTTTGTGAGTGGTGAGGGATAAGGATCCTGTTTCATTCTTCTGAATGTGGCTATCCAATTTTCCCAGCACCATTTATTGAATAGGGCTTCTTTTCCCCAGTGTATATTGTTGCCTGCTTTGTCAAAGATCTGTTGGCTGTATGTTGATGATTTTAAATATGGGTTCTCAGTTCTGTTCCATTGGTCTATGTCTCTAGTTTTGTGCCAATACCATGCTGTTTGGGTTACTATAGCCTTGTGGTATATAGTTCAAAGTCTGGTAATGTGATGCCGCCAGATTTGTTCTTTTTGCTTAAGATTACTCTGTCTATTTGGGCTCTTTCCTAGTCCAAGTGAAGGGTAAATTATTTTTTCTAGATCTGTGAAATATGATGTTGGTATTTTGATGAGAATTGTATTGAATCTGTAAATCACTTTGGGTGGTATGGACATTTTAACAATGTTGACTCTACTGATCCATGAGCATGATATGTTTTTCCATATGTTTGTGTCATCTGTAATTTCTTCCCTCAGTGTTTCATAGTTCTCTTTATAGAGATCTTTCACTTCCTTGGTTAAGTATATTACTAGGTATTTTATTTTCTTTGTAGCTATAGTGAGTGGTAGTGAGTCTTTGATTTAACTCTCAACTTGACTGTTATTGATATATAGAAATGCTACTGATTTGTGTCCATTGATTTTGAGACATTGCTGAATTTATTTATCAATTTTAGGAGTCTCTTGATGGACTCTTTAGGGTTTTCTAGATATAAGGTCATGTCATCAGCGAAAAGCAATAGTTTGACCTCCTCTTTCCTAATTTGGATATTCTTTATTTCTTTCTCTTGCCTGATTGCTCTGGCTAGGACTTCCCGCAATGTGTTGAATAGAAGTGGTGACAGTGGGCACCCTTGTCTTTTTCCAATTCTCAGTGGGAATGCTTTCAACTTTTCCCCATTCAGTATGATGGTGGCTGTGGTTTGTCATATATGGCTTTTTATAATATTGAGATGTGTTCCTTCTATGTCTAGTTTGTTGAGAGTTTTTATCATGAAAGGGTAATGAATTTTGTCAAATACTTTTTTGGCATTTATTGAGATGATCATGTGGTCTTTGTTTTTGTTTCTGTTTATGTGGTGAATCACATTTGTTGATTTATGTATGTTGAACCATCTTCATCCCTGGGATAAAGCCCACATGGTCATGGTGGATTATTTTTTTGATGTGCTGTTGAATTCGGTTTGCAAATATTTTATTGAGGATTTTTGCATCTATATTCATAAGGGATACTGCCTTTAGTTTTCTTTTTTGTTGTGTCCTTTCCTGGCTTTGGTGTGAACATGGTACTGGCTTTATAGAATGAGTTGGAGAGTATCCCTCTTTCTTGATGCTATGGGATAATTCCTGGAGTATGGATACCAGCTCTTCTCTGTAGGTCTGGTAAAATTCGACTGTGAATCCATCTGGTCTGGGGCTTTTTTTTTTTTGTTGGAAGATTTTTTTATTACTGCTTAGATCTGCTGCTTATTATTAGTCTGTTCAGGAGTTCTATTTCTTCCTGATTGAGTCTTGGGAGGTTGTGTGTTTCCTGGAATTTTTCCACTTACTCTACATTTTTGAATTTATGTGAGTAGAGCTTTTCATAGTATTCACAGATGATATTTTGTATTTCTGTGGTATCAGTTGTAACATCTCCTTTTTCATTTTGTATTGAGCTTATTTTTGTCCTTTCTCTTCTATTCCTGGTTAACCCAGCAAGAGGTCTATCAACTTTGTTTATCTTTTCAAAGAACCAAGTTTTTGTTTCATTGATCCTTTGTATTGTTTGTTTTCCATTTCCTTTTGTTCTGCTCTGACTTTAGATTTTTCTTTTCTTCTGCTGGCTTGGGTTTGGTTTGCTCTTCCTTTTCTAGTTTCTTGAGATGTGTCATTAGATTGTGAATTTGTGACCTTTCTGTCTTTTTGATGTAGGCATTTAAGGCTATGAATTTTCTGCTTAGGACTGCTTTTGTTGAATCCCATAGATTTTCATAGCTTGTGTCTCCTTTGTCATTCAGTTTCAGGAATCTTATGATTTCCAATTTAATTTCATTATTGACCCAATTATTGTTTAGCAGCAGGTTGTTTAATTTCCATGACTTTTTGTAGAATTGAGTGTTTCTCTTGGGATTAATTTCTAGTTTTATTTTACTGAAGTCTGAAAAGTTATATTGTATTATTTCTATTTTTTTGAATTTTTTGAGATGTATTTTGTGGCCTAAGATATGATCAGTCTTGGAGAATGTTCCATGTGCTCATGAGAAGAATGTATATTCAGTAGTTTTTGGGTAAAATGTTCTGAAAATGTCTGTTAGGCCCATTAGTTCTAGAGTCCTATTTAAGTCCAGTGTTTATTTATTTTTTGTTTGGATGATCTGTCTAGTTCTGTCAGTGGGGTTTGGAAGTCCCTGGCAATTATGATGCTGCTGTTTATCTCTTTGCTTAGATCTAGCAGGTTTGCTTTATGTTTCAGGGCACTTCTGTGTTAGGTGCATAAATATTTAGGATTCCTATGTCTTCTTGTTGAATTGCTCCCTTTCCATTATATGATGACCATCTTTGTCTTTCTTTACTATTGTTGATTTAAAGTCAATTTTATCTGATATGAGAATGGCTATACCCGCTTTTTTTTGTTGTTTCCATTTGCATGGAGTATTTTTTTCCATCCCTTCACCTTGAGTCTGCATGAGTCCTTGTGGGTTAGATGTTTTTCCTGGAGAATGCAGATATTTGGGTTATATTTTTTCATCCATTCAGCCAGCCTATGTATGTCTCTTGAATGGGGCATTCAGATCATTCACGGTGATTGATAAAATTGAAATGTGTGGCATCCTGTTGTGTTCATCCTATTGGGTGGTACCTAACAGTCTGTGCCACAGATGGGAAATATTTGTGTGGGAATGAGCAAGGCAAAAACTGACAGTCTGAAACCCCTGGGGAGGACAAATGTGCACAGTGGATGGAGAAGCAAAGTGGCACCTACTATCTCGGCTCAGGGCTGTGGTGATAGGAAGCAGCCCCAAGGGGGCTGGCAGCCTGGTGCTTTGTCCTCAAGAAGCTCCCAGTTCACTGACAGCAGCAGCTTTTGGGCTTCTTAGGGTAAAAAGGCTCTCTAGCAGCCTTGGGATCCTGCTGACTGCCAGAGATGTGAGGGAGGGAGAAACAAACTGTTCAACCTATGCTTTTCACTGGACTCCAAGCCTCTCAGGGGTTGATCTCTTCTGATATCTTGCTTCTTCTTGTTCTGCTCTGAATCTTCATTCTGTGGACTCTCTGGTAGGTTCTGCCACTTTTCCCTCAGAATTAGACCCGATCTATTTTTGTTTGTTTGTTTGTTTGTTTGTTTTTCATCCAAAACTTTTCCTTCCTTCTGAGACAATCTGGCAGCTGGTGTCTCTTTTCAGCCATCTTCATTTTCTCCTAAAAACTCCTTTAGATGAGACTTTATCCTGTACATCTTTACTTCAAAACCAACAAGGTGACTTATATGCAAAATTGTTGAATAAATGGCAATTTGGTTGATAAACTAATTTTTAAAAAGAAAGTGAAAATTAAGTTATGATAAGAAAGTATAAGGAGTAAAATTGAAATAGAATAATAGAAATTTTTCAATAAAAATTTATATTAAAAGAGATACCTTCCTTTGATGCCAAAGGAAGCCTTTGTTATAAGGCTGTAATGAGAAATGGGACAAAACCCTTTGTAAATTGTAAGGAACTATAGAAGTGTTAAGTGTGTTATTGTGAAAAACAACACCTACAACAACAATAAACAAAACTTCAAGGAAGTTTTGTACTTATCAGTGTAAACAATGTCTGACAATTTTATTTGCTCTCCCTTTAGTGATTGATCATCGTATATATTTCTGGTCTGTAGTTGGTAGTTTGATAAAAAAGAATCTCTGGATAAAATTATTTTCATTCCTTTAGATTTTGTTCTCTGTGTATAAAATTCCTGTAAAAAAATCCTGTTTTTAAGATTTGAGGAAGTTCATAAGTTTAAAAAGGACAAAGAGAAATAATCTGATCACCCCTAAGAGATTTTAAGAGAGAGTATATTTTATTTTACTTCCTATTGATTACTCTGGTACTACAGCTTTCTCAAGGCAAAAGTTTTTAAGAGGGAAGTTGTTACAAATGAATATTTTCCTTAAGGGAAATAAATAATTAAGGTCATTTGGATGAAAATCTAAATTTTATACAATAATGAAGATAGGAATTATAAAAAAATGTGCTTTCTCTTTGTATCACGTATTTGAACACATTTGTAACACACATTTGAAAAAGACAAAAGTGAAATAAAATGTTATTATTTTTATCTCAAGCAGCAGGAATTCTTTCTGACCTACTTGGGATTCAAGGAGGGAGTTCTGTTTGCAACAAGAGGGAAATCATATTATGAGATCAACTTTCAATACACCTCAAGTTTTTATGCTCTGAATTTTTTCCCTTTCTCCTCAACAAGTGACCCTCTAATATTTGAAAGGACTATCCTTCAGGAGATCTGAGGTTAATCCAAGCCTGCCTTTTCACATTTCTACCTGGACTCCAAATAATGGCTTTGCCTCTGCCCTTGGCATCCAGGCAAGCCAAATCCTGACTGCCAAATCTTAATGAGAAATGGCAAGCAGATTAAAAGGAAAGTGGTGTGAAATCCTCCCATGGGTAACCGTGAGTAAAGTAAATACTGAAATAAAGTGTGGCTGGAAGCAGGCCTGGGTGGCCATGAAGGGGCTGAGAGACTCAGGGCCTCTTTGATATGTGGTCAGTCATAAGACTTCATCTGTGAGTCTCTTTTTTTTGGCATTTTTCAATGGATTTAAGATCTGAAAAACTATGCAAACCAAAATGGTGTTTTGTGTCCATATTTTGTTTTTGATGGACAAGTCTATTTAATTAGTCTGGGTTACTTGTGTTTTATGTGTGAAACAAAGCAGTTAAGAAAAGAATAATTTTAATTCAAAGGTAAATTTAAGAGGGAAGTGATCTTTCAGTTTAGGATTCTTCCAATGAAGACTAGCACACCAAAAAAATAAATAAATAACATGGTTGATGTCTGTTTGCTGATGACATTGATGAGCTGTCAATACCTGAAGAATAAGTTCGTCACAATTTTCAGGATGTGAGGAATTTGGGTCATTTATGATTTCTGTAACAAAACATGTTGTTCTCAAGTTTTCATTCTGGCCTTCTGGCTCCCACCTCAGCTACCTTCAAAGTCCCCCACTGGGAGTTCATGGAACTTCTGAAGGGCAGAAAGGAGTGAGCAAGGGAAAGGAGCATTTGGAGTGTTCTAGGTAGAGGAAGGTGAAATAGTGGGTTCAAAGAGCTAGCTGGTGACTACAGCCTAGAGATAAGGGAGGGCCAAATCAAGAAGGACTTTGCAACCATGTCACAGGGTTTGGACTTTATTCCCAGGACCGTGGGAAGGGGTTTAACCACAGGAGTACCTGATCACATTTGATCTTCTTACATATCTGATCTTTTTAGAAAGCCAATTAAAATCAAATAGACAAATAAATACAGCAGAAAGAGGGTCCTTCTATTCCTTTGATTTGACCTCACCCCATCCATATACCTCATGTGTCCCTGTGTGGTGATCTGCTTTGGAAGCAGTGAGCACAAATTCCAAATTCTACTGCCCAAATTGTCCCCTCAAAACCATCAAAGCTCAGGTGGCAAATCTGAAGAATAGCAGGATGACTGAATGGCCCCCTCACAGTAGGGAGAACAAAATGATGGTAAAGGAGCATGGAAGCCGATTTAATTTAATGCAATGCAACAAAAATGTGTTGAGCACCTATTTTGTCCCTGACACAGTGAAGGTACTGGGGTTAACAAAAAATAAAATAGCTAGTCCCATTCTGACATGAATATATTGTCACACAACTACTATTGAATATGATGAATGTCATAATCATGGCAAGAAAAGTTATAAAGTCTAAAACTATATCTAAAGTTATTTTCCAAAATACTATGGAAATACAGATGAATATACTGTTAATTGTTCAGGAAAAGAAAAATAACACTTATAAAAATGTACAAGAATGGAAAAGAGGAAATAAAACTTTTTTTGTATTTATTAAACACCTATTTCATTTGTTGATTCAATCATTTACTCATTTATCAATCAATCAACCCATCAATCGATCAGTCGGGCAGTAAAGATTTATTGAATATCAAATATGCCACGAATTATGTTATGTGCTAGTGAAAAATATAGCAAAGACTTCACCCTTAAGGATGCACAAATAAATAAGACCAGTCCTTGCACTTACAGGGCTCAAAATATAAGTGACAACAGCAACTTGTATGTATAGAACTTCTCATAATACAAAGTGATTTAATACACGTAACATAATTCAGTTTTTGCAGCTACATTTTTATGAAGTTTACCACAATCTTTTGAGATTTACAGAAGTTATATTCAGAATTGCATCTTAAATCTTGATCTTTATGCCAACACCCATGTTCTGTACACCAAACAAGGTTGACCAGAGAAAGAAAGAGAGAGACACACACACACACACACAGATGTGCCACATTCAAGGCAAAAGAAGCTAGCTATAAATTTGTGGAGAAAATGTAAGATGGTAGGGCTTAAATGAGTGTGGATCCTGGACAAGGAAACTCCAGGATGAGAGAGTCACATGAGCAAGAGGTGAGATATTGGGAACCACATACAGGTAATGTTGTGTCTTCTGTTTGTAAGAACATAGGATTTTTATAGGGCAGGAGAAATATGGGTGGAAAGACAGGTAGGGATCAAATTATCCAGTGACTTATAAATTACAGTTGATGTGGGATGGGGAATAACTCTCCTCGAATAGGTGTAATAAAACAGAAAACATGGACTAGAAAGCTGTCAGGCTTCTTTCAGCTCCAACATTTCATCACTTTTTGATACTATGTCCCCTAAAAAGAAAATCTTATTGACAAATAACCATGAATATTTTAATTCTCTAAGTAATTCTTCTTTTCAAATCATCCTAAATGCCAATTAATTTTCCTATAAAGTAGCTTTGATCATGTTCTCCTAACAGAAAATCATCAATTGACCACAGAACAGAATCCATGATGGGACCTCCTTAGCTTTAACACAGTGTTTCATGTTCAATAGATATTTTTTGTATTGACCAACTATTTATAAGTTGTTTAAGCTTTAGGGGGCCTAGATATACTCATTAGTAATTAGGAGGACGGGAAAGTTGGCATATTTGTTGTCTATGGTGTCTTCTGAATTCTTTGAGTCAAAATAGCTTAAATGAATAGTGCAGAATATAATTAAGTCAGATCTAATATTATTCAGACAAGATGTATGCCCTAAGGCCAATAACATGATGATCGTAATGGATCGTAATGGACAGGAAAGAAGCTGATTTTTAAAAAGCTCAGACAAAATATTTAATGTGTGCTCCCGTCAGGAAGTATTAAACACACAAGGCTATCCACTGAAGCTTCTTTCATTTAAATGAACTTAATAGAATATTTATTGGAACCGACAGATCTTCTAGCCCTCCTATATTTTCAAAGGCGTATAAGATAATTCTAATCCTGTGAGCTGCATGGGTTCATAGTCCTGTGAGAGATAAAAAAAGAAAAGTTTAGCCATAAATGGTCATAAACTTTCTCAGATTTTCTGAGACATTCAGAGCTGAAATTAAACTGTTTTTTCTAAAGTTTCAACCTCGAATGATGAGCAGACAATAATTTTAGACTTTCTACCCAAATGATCATTGTCATTATCACACCTTTCCAAATTCATCCTTGGTACTGGTGAATGTGTTATTGGAATGAACGAACTGAAGGTTGCTTGAGAGGATAGAGCAGAGATTGTCAGCTTTTCCTATAAAGCGTAAGACAGTAAATATTTTAGGCTTTGCAGTTTGTGTCACACACAGTTTGTGTCACAACTATTCAGCTCTGCCCTTGCAGTGTGAAAGCTGTCCTAAACTATGAGTAAATGAATGAGAGTGCCTGTGCTCCAATAAAATTTTATTTACAAAAACAGGTGCTGGGGCAGATTTGGCACGTAGGCCTTAGGTTGCCATACCTCGTGAAACAGCAACAGTCTGAGAACTAGAAGGTGCTCAAGAACCATATAGGAAGCTTTTTTTTTTTTTAAGTACAGTTTCTGGGGCTGTTCTTCCAGAGATTATGATGCAGAGGAGGTAGATGGTAAAGAGCTACACTTTGAGAAACTCCATGATGAACTACTTTCAAATATTCATGATGTAAAACAACATTAGAATAAAATTAATTTGCACAGAGTGTAGGATGGCCCTGGGGACCAGAGGGCAGCAGCTGTTCAATGTACAGATCCTTAGTGCCCATGTTTTAATATATTGCAGAAATATCAGCTCAGACATCAGCTTGCAGAGAGATGTCCTATAAATCTTCAAGAACCATCCAACCCTCTTTAAACAAACCTGGGTCATAGTCAAAATGACCATTTAGAATTGCAGTTTAATTCCGTGATCTAATACTTAAATAGCTTTATTTTAATTTTCTTGTTCAGTTTTACTTTTTTTCCCCTTTTGGATGGTTGCAAACACACAGCATTCCCTATAAATCCATTTTTAATGTTGGAAGTTTTTAATAATGGTCATAAATTTAAAGTCCTTAATCTATGTCATTAGATTCTGAGTTACTTCATTCTGGATCGTAAGTAGTGGCTCATCTGTGATTCATAGTATAGAGAGTCATGCGGCTGCCACCATAATCTTCATGCGTCACGAGTAACTCAAGAAATAAAGATTTTGATTTCCGATGTCGAAGTAATGGTCCTATGAAAGCATATTGCAAAGTCTTATTTCGATTTTAATTCGAAATGACAGGATACTCCATGTTATTCATCATAATTAATGGGATTACTAGGGGAACTCACTCATTAATTAGTTTTGTGGTAACACTTCCAAGAATGAGTGGATGGTGATGAGTGAAGAACATTTTCGTCCCCTTTCTGGTACTCTTCCAAACTGCTTTCCTGATTCTTTGTGGAAGCCATTCAGTCGGGCCAGCTTCATTGACACGTAATTTGTGCAGTAGCACAGGGTCACACCCTTGGTTTAAAGTTCTCTGTCACCATCTTGAAATTCTTAAAAATTTTTTTTAACAAGGGGCCCTGCATTTCCCGTTTGCAGTGGGCTCCACAAATTACGTAGCTGTTCAAGCCTTACTCTGGTTCGCTTTACTACAACTCCTTTTCCCAAGAGCCTTTTTCTTATTTTAAAAAAGAAAGTTGTGTTTCTCACTTATTAATCTTATAAAATAGATTGCCCTGGAAGAAGGAGGGAGTGGGGGATGTAAAAGCCTTCTGGCTGCAAATAAAGGGGCAATTCAAAATGTTGATTAAAGCCTAGGCAGGACATCTTGTTTTTGTCTGCTTTATACATAGTTCCTTAAGGTTAAAATTTGGTTTTAGAAATTTCGGATTGGGTTATTTGTGTAAATGTTCTGAATTTCTAGAATAATGAGAATTTTTATTCCTGCCCTCACTGATTTCATCCTTGGACTGCCTTCAAAGAATGCAGGGCTCTGGAGAAGGGGTCTCATGTGGGCAAAAAAAGCAAATAGTACTGAAGGTAGTGGCTCTTAATTCCACACAGGTCACCAGTTCTAGGCAAGGCTCTGAGCCTCATCCATCTCCTCATCCCCCCACCAACCTCCTTTTTTAGTTATTTTAGAATTCCAATTCAGAATTAAGATACCTGCCTTGAGTTTGAGTACTGACACAATTATTTTAAAAGGAGAAATGAAATAAGACGTTTCTGGAGAGACCTTAAGTTAGATTTAACTGAGGTTGATAACTGGGACTGGTGGTCACTTCGATCTTATGGGGCTATTTTCCATAAATTAAATGAAGTAGATCTGAAGTTCCAGTGCTTTTTATTAAAAAAAATTACTGAACACATATTATATGCCATACATTATTCTAGGAGTCTGGAACACATTAGTTAAAAAAAAAAAAAAATAGAGGTTACTGCCTTCACCTGGAGCTTACATTCTAGCAAGTGAAGACAGCTGAAAAAATAGGTTTATGTACTAAATAAGTAAATTGTGTAGTCTGTAGTCTTTTAAAAGTTGATAAATTTTAGGAAAACAAAAAAATAAGAGGTAGTGTAGGGTAAAGCGGTGTTGGGAGTGCGAGCTGTCAGGGAGTTGAGATATTAAAGTCATCAGGCCTCATTCAGAAGGTTTGACATGTAAAAATATTATTAATATATTTGCTAAAAATGCACTACAATCAATAACAGTTACATTTCTCCAATGTTTCTGAACATATTTTGTTAACCGAGGTGCTTCTAAGTGAAGAGTATAGTCATAATTAATAGTCATATTTATAAATTCATATTAATGCCTTTGCTCATATAATTCCCAGAAGATGAATACTTCTGTTGTGTAACAAAACCTTTTGCAAGTTAGGAAGTTTCCAATTTTCAAACAAATTTGAAAAAAAAAACAATTGAATAGCTACCTTATAAGCCATTACAGATAAATATTGATAGAACACTGCTGTTTTTTGGCATATAACTCAGAAATTCAAAGAAGTGATTGGCATTGCCATAACAAAATTCTTTCCATTACTACTTACTCATTGGTGTGAACAAAGTTTCCTATGTCTCCATCATCTATGTACCTATTATCTATCTACCAATCTATCTTCCTATGTCAATGAAAATTACAAACTGAAATAGAGTTGATTTTGAATCTTATGCAAGAAAGAATATTCATTTATAGACGCATGAACTAACTGAAAAAATAGCCTAATTCATCTCATTAAAAGTACATCTGATCTTTACTGTTTAAGTTTAATATTTATAAACATGTATAAATATGTTTGTAGTTTTGATTAATTTTATCATAATAACAATTGTAGCATTTAGTTAATCCTGAAAACATGTATGTTAAGCTTCCTGGTCATGTGTAACTAAAAATAATATTTAAATTTATATATATGTAATACTTATGTTAAAAAATGTAAGAAAGATAATCAAGAGTTATTTAATCTGTTTTTATAATAGAGGAGAGTGGGTATCAAATATATATATTTATATTCCAATGAATACATTGAGAGGAGTAACATAACATTATTTTATGTCAACCTTTATAATACACAGTAAATTACATTGTCTACTATTATTTATATCTATATTTAATATTTTTAGATGTTAAACATGTCTGAGGGGATACAATTTTTCAAAATTATCTTAGAAGAGATGTCAGCAGAAATTTTGAAGATCACTAAACCACTGGTTTGGACTTTATGTTTTAAAAAATCCTATCCTTCCTGAAGTTCTTTCACATTGCCTCATCTGTTTGTCTTCTAATACCTCCGACCTTTTTTCTGCCTACTTGCTTGCTTCTCTTTCTCACATAATTCCCAAATTGTGGGTACAAGTTTCTTCCCTCAGGCTTCTCAATTATCATATTGCACATTCACTCTCAGAGGAACCTTCTATACTTTAACATTCAATTCTGACTTCCTTGCAGAAGGTTCTAGGCATAACCATCTGGTAGTGCTGACGCTGTTCTGAGCTGCCATGTCTCATCACGCACAATGTGCTGGCATTGCCATCTCAAATGCAACGTTCAAATTTCTCTCCCCCAAACAAAATATTTTCTTCTTCCTAATTTACTGCAATTGTTTTCCCATTCTATCAGTAACAGTAGCTGGAAACTTTAATTTCCTTTCTCTCCTATGCTCCATCATTGATTTTATCTTCAAAAATCTCTGAGTATTTATGGTTTAGGGAAAATATACCCAGAACAGTGGAAGAAATGACTCAGTCACTGAATATGGCTGCTCTCTTTAACTGATGCCAATCCAGTGAATAGGGAGCTTTGTAACCAGTGAGTGGTTGATAGTTTTAGTAATGGTTTTTAATGTGGATTTGGTACTTTAGTTAAAATGAAATCTCTTCTAATTATTGACTTTATAGTAATATTGAAAAACTGGAACCCATCTCCCAAATCCCTCAAGTCAACAGAATCATTTGTTGAAGTTCAAATTTAGGAGATAGTGATAAATAAGAGAGAGAAGTCTTATTTGGAAGATTACAAAGGTCGCTTTTAAACCAATCTTCTATACCTTCTTCACTGTGAAGATGTACAAACTGTTCATAAAGCAACTGTAAAAAGTTTCCAATCATCAATATGTACTTTTTAATAAAATATTCTTATTAAAAGAGTAAAGTATGTTGTTTAATGTGATTCCACTTTATATTAAAAGGTTTTTTGATTAATCTATATTTACCAGAAAATGAACTTACTTAGAATGCATGATATCCTTAACCATTAACAAGACTTTGTTAGTTTGTTTTCAAATCTGTGAGAATTATCTACTCCATACCAAAATCAATACCACTTAGAATTACTCATAGAAATTATTTTCCCCTAAACTAAGTATTTAAAAATTAAGAAGAGTAAATTATAAGTCAAAGAAGAATACTAAATGAAATTTGCCTCTAAATTAAAACAAAAGGGATGTAAGATAAATATTACAAACTTATATGGTCAAAGATCTTGGTTGAACTTGTAAGAAGATTAAAAACAGATTTTATTTATTATCAGACTTATACATTCAAATCTCCTACTTTATGGTATCATTCATACCATAATTTTGACATAGAATAGATAAAATATAGACTGCTTTTTCTGAGAAATTTTTAAATTGTGTATAAAAATATGTTCTAATAGAGAAACAAGCAAGTGATTAGATTATTTTAGCATAACTGAAATGTCTATAAAGATGATATAGAAATTATATTATAACATGGTTTTTAATTTATGCCAGTAGTTTCTAACTCTAAAAAATGTAAAATATATTAATTTTTTGAATCAGAAAGCCAAGTGTTTTGGTTTTTCAGGTTATTACTTGACTAAATTTGTTTTAGTGCCTATAGTTCCTTAGATAGAAATCAATGTATTTAGGGAATATAAAGGTATATTATAACTTTATTTTAATCACATTCCAAAATTGTTACATATATTTTAAATAAAAATGTTTTTGGTCTTTTATACTAATAGTTAAATTTAAAACTATATAACTTACTAAAAGTAAAGAGTAAATGTTTTCATATATCAAGGTAAAACTAGTTTACTTCTTTCATAAACCTAAAGTAGATTCAACTTATTTAAAAACACTGTCAATTAACTTGATTTAAAAAACAGAAGGTCCATGTTCTAGCTCATTTTTTAAAATTGGCTGTGTGCTTAGAGACAATATCATTCTGCTTCAAGTTCTTCAATCTATAAAACAAAGGTAAGAACTGCTACTACCTTTATAAAATTATTGGGAGAATTAATTGAAAACTAAATATGCCTTACTGATATACTGCTTATGTGGAAAGGTACATAAATTTTTGTAATGCTGGATTAATGTTTGACTTTTCAAGAAACTAGATCAATTTATATATGGTTATAAAACTGAAAACTATGGGCCAACTATGAGGTGAATGTTGTGAGTATCATAGTTTTACTTCGTATCAGTTCTTTCAATTTATGTTCCACTCCATGATTTCATGTGTTTTTTAATTTCTTGTAAAACACTTTAAATCTGATAACGATAATGCTTAAATAAAATTATTTAATTATGTCAATTTAAATTACAGAGCTTATTTTTTATGATACAATATTTTATAGAATTTATAATGATGGCTAATCAAAAAAAGAAATATTTTATTTGGAGCAGATAGGTCTCAGTAGAAGTTCCACCAAATAGAGTACGATATTAGTGTGCTAAAATAGATATCTCTATGAAAAGAACAATGGTATAAAAGCTATACTATTGTAAAACATAAAATTTTGCAAGCTAAATTGAGAATTTTTTGAGCTATCTGGAACATATTTGGATGCTACTTAAGATACATGGCAACAATGAAATATTCTGTGATGTTTCCTTCTGAAAATAGAGGTTTCACAGTGTAAAAGGCAGCCGAGGGGGGAAACTGATATCATGTTATCATTTTTTAAATGGCTACTCTAAAGTTTTCTACAGCTCTCTGGCCATGAAAACTGTGTAAGCAGTGATGTGTGTTTAAGAGGCCAAAGAAAGCCCAATAGCTACATAAGTTGGACTTTATTAAATTAGATTTTGTCTTTTCTGGCCTATAATGTATATTACCTTGCATTCTACCCTTAAATTAACCTTTAGTCAAAATCCCAAGTTAAATCCATTACACTCTTTCTATTTCAGTAAGATCTCATGTGATGAAAAACTTCCATATCGAAGAAATATATAAACTCCATGAGTCTAACAACAGAACGAGCAAAAAAAAAATCATAATTTTAAAAGAGGATGGAGATTTCTCAAAGAACTAAAAGTAGATCTGCCATTCGATCCAGGAATTCCACTATTGGGCATCTACCCAAAGGAAAAGAAGTTATTATATCAAAAAGACACCTGCACCTGAATGTTTATCACAGCACAATTCACAATTGCAAAATATGGAACCAACCTAAATGCCCATCCACCAAGGAGTGGAAAAAGAAAATGTGGTATATATACACCATGAAATACTACTCAGTCATAAAAATGAATGAAATAATGTCTTTTGTAGCAACTTGGATGGAACTGGAGACCATTATCCTAAGTGAAGTAATGCAGAAATGGAAAACTAAATACAACATGTTCTCACTTATGGGAGCTACGGGTATGCAGGGACGTGCAGGGTGGTACCATTGACATTGGAGACTCAGAAGTGGGGAGGTCAGGAAGTGGGGTGAGGGAAGACAAACTACCTATTGGGTGCAGCATACACTATTTGATGATGGGTACAGTAAAAACACAGACATTACCACTATACAATTCATCCATGTAACTAAGAACCACTTGTATCCCTAAATCTATCAAAATAAAAAAAAATTTATTTAAGGAAAACAAATCACGCTTTTAAACATCCTTTTAAACATCATTTTTAGGGTTTAATAAAATGGTATGAATCAGCCCAAAGCAGGAACTACTTGATTATTAAATAATTTTCAATGTAATTTACAAATCAAAGGAGACCTTATAAAATGTCTTGGGCTATCACAGATGTCTTACATTTCAACAGATGAAGTATGCTAATTTTCAAATGTAGTATATGGCCCACTTGACCAGCAAAAGGACTTGAGGCAGAATTCTATAAAGGAAGCTATTTTCACGGCAGCCCACTCTGGGCTGTGGAATCTCCGCTCAATGATTGTATGGATCTTGCTGGATTTAGACACTACTCTTCAGCAATACCCGAAGACAGGTGCGTGTATTTGGGAGGGAGGTGATTTTTTAACTTAAAATTAAATGAAAGGATTAGTAGGGAATAAATGCACTACATATAATTTGTTAAACACTATATAGGTATGCACACACATATTCTCAGATATATCATAATCACCACAAAGCTCAAATAATAAGCAATATAATTCTAAAACAAAATCCAAATTTCTGTAACTAGAAAATTTGGTGAAACTCTTAGTTTTAGATAAGAAAAAATGTTTTTATCCTATATTTGTCCAGAACTTGAATCTATGTGGTTTGTTGATGCTTATCTGTTTCCACACCAGTTCATATCTACATTAGAATAAGGACTTTCTTGTGTCAGAGTTAAGAAACTAATGATACAGATGTCTGAGTCAGTCCATGATTATGCAATGCTAATAACTGAAATCCAAGATTTTTTGTCACTTTGCTTCAATAATTCTAGTTGCTGCTGCTCCTAATTAGATACTACACATATCCTTAAAATTCTGGCATTTAGGCAGGATTGCACTCCTTCAGTAAGATTGCAAAATTCCCTTTGAATTCAAACAGCCTTTCTGTCTACATCACTGTTGGGCGGTACATGACTGCCTTAGCTGTCCAACCCAGCCCAGCATTCATTCTTTGTCTTTGTCTCTCTTTTTCTTGGCCTAAAGCCCTTAGTTGGCCCTTTCTGCAAGGCCCTAAGTGTCCTTCTAGAAGATAAAGAGACATCTTCTAAAACTCTAAAATAACAAATGAGTATTATACCTGGGCTGCAGTTTTTAAGCCTGGGTTGTTCTCAGAAGTGGAGCTGCTCTGGCCAAGGGTTCCAGAGCATGGAATTATGGGGGAGCTAAAGCTAAAGCCTGGATCAGGCCAGGAGGCCTCTTCTGCTGAGGCATCAGTCTGAAGGGCCTGGGAAGAAAAACAGGAAATAGGGACACTAACAAGTTAGTATGGAGTGGAAAGTGAGAGGCAGAGCCTGTAGCCTCTAGTACCTTCCACAGGGAGCCTGCAGGCTTGCTCATGTGTGGGAGAGTGCTGTTAAGGGTACTGAGCATGTTCGGCCACCAGCATTGGGCAAGGGATCCTTGCAAAAATTTACTTCCATTGAGTCAAAGTCATTGACTCTATGTCACTTCTTTTGTTGAACTATTAAACACCCTTTATACCTGTACCAATTTAGAAATTCTCCATCACACCACGAACAACGGTTTTCCAGGGTTCTCTCTTTTTATGTGATTTTGTGTTTATGCGTGTTCTATATCACAGGGCTCATGGGGTGCAATTGACCAGTGAGGTTCAGATACAGTTCAGTGGAAATTAGAAAGACTTTTTAAAAGATCATTATTAATGAGCTGAAACCAGGGTGGAGGAAATATTCAAAGCATGTTTAAATTCCATGGTTTTAGATAATGCAAACTTAATTTCAACTCTTTGGGGTTTGTGAAATTTTATTTGGAAACTCTAAAGTACAAATTGGAACATTATTATTTTGCTATTCTCTGACATAGGCTAGGGCTGAGCCACAATATGATTTGACAATTCTTTTATTCATTCTAGTCAGCAGTTCTTTTCTTTTCTGAGAAGTGTGTGATTTTCATGAAACTCCACCCTTAACCTCACATTCTATTTTAAAAAGAGAGTAAAAGCCACAAAATATTGACTTTATTCAATGGTATTTATTGAGCACCAACTGTGTGTCACAATCTGTGCTAGATGTTAGGATACAATGATCGTGAGATACAGGTAAATGGGCACTTATAATAAATATGAATTAGTCCTGGATGATTAGACATAAGGAGACATCAAGTGGGCTTCGGGGAGAGATATTCTCTTCTGACAAGAGGCAAGGACACTGCCAAGGAAAAGCTCTTGGAATCCCTTCCCTCTGTCCCTGTTTTGGATTCCATTGTTTGGGTCAGAAGCCTGCGAGGCCGAGATGGCAGCCACTTTGCAACTATTGGGGGCAAACTGGAGGAGAGAGGTCAACTTGCTGATTGTGTGAAGCACAAGAATGGAAAGAGCCTCTTTGTGAACATCCCTGAGATGCTTAACTAATGACAATACTGCCTACTTCTGGACATCACACAGGCAAGTATTTAATACTCTTACAGTTTAAGCGACTGTTAGTTAGGTATTCTGTTATTTGTATCCAAGAGCATCCTGACTGAGAAAATGTCAGGAGGGCACTTAGGAAAAGCACCTACTCCAGCCTTCTTGGAGAAGAACAGATGCTTCTACCGTGTCTGGGATGGAACCTGAAGATCTACTAGATGACTGACAGTCAAAGCAGGGTCATGTGTGAATGGAAAGGATGTTCTGGGCAAAGGTAGCAGCACACAGAGAGATTCAGAGGAAGAACAAGAACAGGGAACTGCAAGTAATAGTGAGCCAAGGAAGAAAAAGAGAGGATATGAAGGGAGAAGTCCAGAGAGATCATGTCACTCCTCTGTTCAAATCCCTGCAAGCGCTCCCCATTTCCCTCTTAGTACAAGCCAAAATCCTTAGAATGACCTTCAAGATTTCATGTTATGGCACCAGAACACCTCTCTGACTTCACCTCCTACTACTCTCTTCTCACTCTTTCTGCTCCAATCACAATGACCTAATTTCCAGTCCTCAGACATTGTTAGCCAGGTCTTGCTTCAGGGCCTTTGCACTTACTGTTCCCTCCCTCTGGAATGCTTTTTCCACACATATCTGCGTGGCTTGCTCTCTCTTGCTTTCTTCAAGTCTCTGCTGAAATATCACCTTCTCAGTGAGGCTGTCCCTGACCGCCTCATGTAAAATAGCAAATTTTAGCCACCTCATCCCTAGCACTCTGTACCCCTTTTATCCTGTTTATTTTTCTCCTACAGTACATGTCATTATCCTATATGTTATAGGCTTACATTTTATTTATTGTCATTCTTCCCCTGTGAGAGCAAGATTTTGCCTGTTTTGTTTCACTGATCCATCTGTAGCACCCAGATGTATTTTGTTTCACTCCTAGATCCCTAGCCCTCCAGCCATTATCAGGAGGCTTATAGAAAATATTTGTTGATCAAATGCATAAATCTATAAGGAGAAAATAAATCATCCAGATTTTTGTGTGCCATTGTAAAGACACATTTATTACCATAACTTGCTTCTTCCCTTTACATTTCCAAACTTAACCAACTCTTCACCCATCCTTTCCTTCTGTCAGGAGCGTAGGGGATGGTGGGCATGTGGCCAAAGAAGTGGGCTGCTCACAGTGTCTTATGGCTATATGAAAGAGTGCAGGTTTTATAGGGAGGTATTTATAGCAAGTAAGTGGTGTTTTCCAACTCATATTTTTGAAAGATAACTTTCTCTTCAGTGTAGAAAATGGATTTGGAGTAGATGAGAGTATAGGAAACAAGACCCATGAGGAGGCTGTTGCAAGAATCCAAGTGAGAAATTATTAGGGTCTTCATTAAATAAATGGCAGTTGGAACTAAGGGGAGGATTTTCAGACCTGATTGTGAGGGAAACGCTGAAGGATTTACTGTAGGATCAGGCTAGGGATATGAAAGAGAAGACACAACCTGGAGTGCTCCCAAGTTTATGTTCTGGGGATTTTTCATCAAGAAAGGGTAGGTGAAAAGAGGAGATAGAGTTCTGGGAAGTAAACATGGTAAGTGCAGTTTTGGACATATTGAGTCTGAGGTACCTGTAGAAATATAAGCTTTTGGGTATGTGGATCTGCATCTCACAGAGAAGCAAAAAAGGAATGTGCAGAAGAACAAAATTGCTGGGATGCTCAGAGAAGGGACTCATGAGATGGGGATCAAAAACTGGGTGAAGCACTATGGAGAAAGCAAGCAGGATGCATACCAAAGAAATCAGTGCATTCCACAATCCAGAGAACGCCGATGACGTTTGACAGAACCATTTGAATAGACTGAAAAGAAAGAAGCCAAATCGCACTTTGTTGAAGAATTGTAACACTAACAATTACCATTTTTTGTATATGTATTAGTGTCATGTACTTTGCTACCTTTTCCTTGAGTATAGATGCCTTTAATCCTCACAACTGCTCTATGAGGTGGGTGCTACTATCATCCTCCTCTTCATTGTTCTCAAGAGGAAAGTTAAGCACAGAAAACATAGTATTTTACCCAATATAACACAGCTTAGCAAAAGTAGCAGAATTAGGATTTGTACCAGGCCGTCTGTGCCCAGAACCCATCTTAACTACCACGCCCTGCTGCTGTCTGATGAATGAAAAGTGAGCAAGTAGACGCAATGGATATGGGTGCCTCTTGCAAATATTTAAAGAAAACTGAAACAGAAAATTATAGCTAAAAAAGGAGGCAGGATCAAAGAAAAATTTTTTTAGGTTGGCTAACTCTTGAAGATGTGTTTAAGACAAAGGAACCTAAAGAGGAGAAAAGACCAAAGATGTGAAAGAGAGAAAGAGAGAACAAAGGGTATGAGGTTTCAGATGTTACCAAAGAGCAGAGATGAAAGAGGATCAGTTGTGAAAAAAATACATGAAACCAACTTACGCATTCTGGACACGTGCTGCACACATAGATATATCAGCTCTTTCAACCCTCATAACGACCTCCCAGGATAGGTTTTATGTTCCCCATTTTACTAACGAAGAGGGGAGGCAGAGTTAACGCAGCTAGAAAGTGTCAGGACCCAAATGTCTGGCTCCAACCTCCATGCTTCTGTTCTGCTAAAGTCTTCTGCTTCACTAGGAAGAAACAAAACAAAACAAGCCAAAAATTAACATTGCAGAAAACAATCATGCTTTGATCTCTGGCCACCAAATCCCCTCCACCTTTCAGAAGCCAAAGGCACATATCATCTTCTCCTTCACCTCTCAAATATCCTTGGAGGTACTCCTTTTTAAAGGAGAAATAATCCCCTTCTCTACATGACCTTGTATCTTTCTTTAAAATTTGGCAAAATACACACACAATATTGTTGTATTATGTTGTATATGTCTGCATCTTCCATTGGCTGTAAACTCTTTAAAGAAAATGTACCTTGTCTTTTCCATCTTTAAGTGAAATCTTTGCAGTATCAATATATAATTCTGTGGCATCAGTAAAATTATCAGAATTTGAATGAATGATAGTTAATGCAAACAGAGGAGCTGTGCAAAAGGAACTCAATGAAGCAATCTAAATTGTATGATGTTCGAAAGTATTTTCTCTAGCAAAAGGGCTCTAAAGAGAGTAAATATTTCATGTGAGATTTTAGACTACATTTAGTGATTTGTTTGTTATTGACATATGCAAGCAGTAAAGTGTTTCTGGTTTATTATTGTTTAAACAATATATAAAACTGAACACTTAACTACTGCTTGCTATATACAATGTGTAAATTCCAGTAACTTTTAAATATTAATCATTTTTTAAATGACAAAATTTTGCTTTTCCTGTTTTCTAGTTTTTAATAGAAAATATTTAATTTTCTATTATTTAAAACTTGCATACCCTGTCTATTCTAAAAATATGTATTCTATGAAATATGTGTCTAGAAATGTTACTTTGAGAGCTAGGCTTCAAGTGGTCTGGATCTAACCTGCCCTCTCTTCCTTCTTTTGCTTTTCAGTGTTTTAGGACTTGTTCAAGCCAACCTCTTGGATCAGAGGCCATATACAAATACCCAGGCATCAAATCAACCACTCTGTAGAAAGAGACATTACAAATGGCCATTAGGAATCATGTGTAGCCTGAATGGATGCAAAGTATACTGTCAGATGGGGCTACAGCCACCTATCATCTCATGATTCTCCCAAGCCTATAAGAGTGAGTCTAGGTGTTTTGCCACGTATTGGCTTAGCATAAATTCTGTTCAAGGAAACCTTTCCAGTACAGATGTCCAAGCTGCTGAGAGCAAGCTGAAAGCTGGGTGCCTAGTGTCAGTGGAGTCTTCTGAGGATTTCCTGGATGAATCGGGTCCCAGGCTCTAGTTGCTGGTTATTACGTACCACTATTCACAGTCCTTCAGCAGATTGACTCAGTGGCTAACACCGACATCATAAATGCTTCAGAGAAGCTTGTTTATGGCCGGAAGTCAACGGCAGCATGTAGAAATTTGGGACATATACCTTTTGTTGATAAATTGTAATACTGAAGCACATACCACAGGAGACAGCTGAACATTTTCTCAGTCCAGAGCAGCAAACACATGAAAGTCAGAAACCTCTAATATAACATTTATCTTTTCTTTTTTCAATGAGGTAAAATACCTTAAGGTATAAATGCAGGTAATTATTCCCAGCTGACCTAAAGTCAATAAAACATTCTGTTTAAAAAAAAAAAAATTCTGCTTCATCTAGAAATCTTGCCTTTCGTGCTCTGGGCTGGACCTGGGCATATGTTCTTCATCTCTTACAAAGAAAAACTATTCAAAACAATCTGGGTAGGGAAGGCCAGAAAAGTGAATTATTCCAGGTCCTAAAAATTCTGACTTTTTTTTTCTGACTGGTGCCTGTTTTCACAACTCATTGTTCCTTAGGGAATTCTTTAGGAAAAAAGTGGACAGAAGATGATTCATACTTGAAGAAGCCAATATGGGTACAAAGTTCAGTGGTGGAGAGAGTATGAACTCTAGAATGAGAAAAGACAGCTCTACCATTTTCTTCCACTGTTAATTAAAAAAATTAACCTATATTCACTTTTTTCACCTATGAAATGGAGACAGTTACACCAAAACATTAGAAGTGTTATAAGGGTTAACTGAAATGATAAATACTAGTAGTCTAACATGGCTCCAGGTATATAGTAGATGCTAAGAAAACAAAAGCAAAACCAAAAATATGTGTTTTCTTCCTTTCCTAAACAGCCAGCCAAGGTGCTGGTGTCCTGCCAATCACATTACCACGAGATTTCACACAGGTCCTATGTGAAACACGAGGGTTTGTTCTCCTCGTCCAAGACCTCACCTAACTCTACTAAAAGTATTTCTCTCCTTCTCAAAGTCTTTCCCCTCTTGCTGCTCTCTTTCTCATGCCAGCATCTGTCAGTCCAAAACAGCTGACGGCCCACTGGCTGCCTAAATTCCTAAAGGTTTTTGCCTCAAGTAGAAGGCTGTGTTGATGGCTCCAAGTTTTCACCCATTTTGTTTTCTATACTCTTTGCCATGGATGGGGTTAGCTGCTTCCTTCCCTCTGGCTTGGCTATGAGGCTACCTTTGGCTAATGGGATGTTAGCAGAGTTGACACTAGAAGAGGCTTGAAAAGTGCTTATTTGTTAACACCTTTGCCCTCTTGTGCCTCTGCCACCATCATGAGAACATACACAGGCAATCCTCCTAAAGATGAGAGAGACACGAAGCAGATCTGAGTCACCCAAGATGCCTGGCTGTGCCCAACCTAAATTGCTAACCTACAGACCTGTAAGCTAACTAAATGCTTATTGTTCTAAACTGGCTGCTGAATTTTAGGGAGATTTGTTATCCAACACTGTTTTGGCTATAAATAATTAGTAAACTCTGTCAAAGTTGAGCATTTTATCAACTGCCAGCGGGGTTTTGCAGAAGCTATTCCTACCTCCTGATGACAGAATTAGTTACAACCTTTTCATTAAAAACTCCTAACTTTGCTCAGCTATGGAAGAAAGTAGGATCTTGCTCAAAAAGACTGAAGCATGTTCCTGGGGCCCCAACCTTATATAATGGCTCCCTGATGCTGCAAAACTATCCTTCTCCTCTACCCCTTTTCCCCTTGAGGGCTGGATGGGAGAATTTAACTCAGCCTAGCCTAATGGTCGTTTGCAGACCTTTCTGCCTCTCCTCAATTCTATGTAAGTTGGATGTTAGACTTAAACTCAACTCAAGTGCTTTGACAACTCTCTTTGTGGTAGAATGACAGAGCCATGGCATAAATTCTCCTGTAGAAACTTTGCTGACCAGCCTTTCTTTAACCCCACATTCTGCAATATAAACAAATGAATAAACTCTAGAAAGTGTGGGAGCATAGTCTTCATTTCTGCTCCAACCCCCACAATCTATGTGAGTGCATTTAATTACTACTGGGTACTATTGCCCCCTGGGTTCGTATATCTGGGAAATTATTAAAAGATAACTAAATTCTTTTATTATGGCTGAGTGCAGTGTAGCTGTAATTGTAGAATGTTCTATGTGAGACAATGAAACCAGTAGGTGAAGTTACCTCCCCTTCCCTGACCTTAATCTAAAGTATTCTAGGCAATGCAACCAGTTAAGGCAGAGTCTGCTTTGCTGCAAGGTAATATTATTTTTATACAAAGAGTATCTAACATAAAGTAGGTTTAATTCTAGCTATGCTGTGAAACTCAAATTGTAGAAATATAAAAATGGTCTCCAGTTCCATCCAGGTAAATACAAAACACGTTAGTTCACCACTTTTTTAAATGGCTAAGTAGTACTCCACAGTATACATATAACACATTTTACTAATTCACTCATGTATTGGTGGACATTTGGGTTGATTCCACATCTTTGTGATTGTGAATTTTGCTGCAATAAACATTCAAGTGCACGTGTCTTTTTGATAAATTTTTTTTTCCTTTGGGTAAATACCCAATAGTGGGATTGCTGCATCAAATGGTAGTCCTACTTTTAGTTCTTTGAGAAATCTCCATACTGTTTTCCATAGAGGTTGTACTAATTTGCAGTCCCACCAGCAGTGTATAAGTGCTCCTTTCTCTCGGCATCCACACCAGCATCTGTTGTTTTGGGGCTTTTTGATAAAAGCCACTCTCACTGGAGTTAGGTGATATCTCATTGTGGTTTTAACTTGCATTTCCCTGATGATTAGAGATGTTGAGCATTTTTTCATATGTTTATTGGCCATTAGTCTATCTTCTGTTCATGTCTTTTGCCCACTTTTTAATGGGGTTGTTTGAGGTTTTCTTGATGATTTGTTTGAATTCTTTGTAGATTCTGGTAATAGCCCTTTATCGGATGCATAGCACGCAAATATTTTCTCCCATTCTGTAGGTTTTTTATTCACTCCTTATTTTCTTAATCCCTGACAGTGCTGATTTTCCCTCTCTCCACCTTCCTCTCTTTTTTCTCTTTCTCTTCCCTTCCCTCAAACAAAGGCGTTTCCTCTCATAGAATTGCCTCTGCTACTGTTGTGGTTACTCTCCTGTCTTGCTTTTTTGGAATGTGTATTGTGAAATGCCAGATGAGATGACTCAGGGAGAACAGGGGAAAAAACTTTGCAAGTCTCTTGGTCTCACAGTGTATGTAGTAGACTACTATCAAGGAGAGTTCATTATGCCAAAGTAACTGGAATAACATGCTGATAATATTTTCCACTATCAAACACAATACCACAAGGACAAGCAAATGACAAATATGAGCATGAAAATATCCTTAATGACTTCATTTGTGAAAGGAACACGGAAGCGGGGTGTCACAGTCTGGCTAGAACCTCTGTGCACATTTAGACACTGAAAAAAATGTGAACTTGGTCTAAGGAATGAAACCAAATGAGGAAATATGTACTTAAGAGACCTGTGCTTTTCATTTAGTGAAAATATGCCCTTGAGTTCTGTCAATGTAATTGTAAATGTATCATTTAATATTTGAAATTTTCCCACTGTTACAAAGAACACTCCAGCATGGAAACTCCACAATTCCAGAAATTCCTTGATCTCTGTGTCCCCATTTTCATGCTTTGGAAACAACATTTCCCTCTTGGGTAGAGACACAAAGGGGACCAGGAACAGGGAGGGTTGGGGTTGGAGTGAGGGGTGAAGAAAGGTGAAAAATGAGAAAAATAAGAGTTTCCATACACAGGCTTTGTTTTTACTAGGCTTTTCAGTAGGAAGAAAAAAATCACTATGAAGTGATTTTTTTTTTAGCTATATATTGAAATTGGCTTCACAGCTAGATAAAAACAATTTAATGATTAGTAATGTCAACATTCCACAATTTAATTTCCTCTTGTCATAACTACTAAGATTATATTTTTGGAGAGGAGGGGGAGCAGATTATCACTAATAATATAACCTCAAATTGATTATACAATTATAGATTTTAACTTTTCAAAGACATTTTATTATTGACTATCTTATTTTATTGATTTATCTTATTTATCTTATTTATATTTATCTTATTGATTATCTTATTTTATTATTGATTATCTTATTTATACCTTGTAAACCAGAAATATTTTCTTAATTTGCATAATGCCCAAACCCTAAAGAAAGAATCCTTAGAATGACTAGTAGACTTACAGGATATCTTGATGTCTTTCAAGGGATGTCTGGGGTGCATTGTGTCCATGCTAGTGCTGCTTCCTGGTTGGGCAGGTGTAAGGGTGGAGTCAGGGAGAGCCCACCTCTTACATCCTGCCTGAGGATGAAGTCCTCAGTTTATTTTTTCACAAAGTTAGGGAGTGACTAGATGTCTTTTAAGATGACTTTTCCTTTGAAATTCTACAGTTTTATGAAACTATAATAACATGTGTTCTTACCCATCCTCCGTCTGTGTGAAAATATCCAGCCTCTGGAATTTGCCAGAACAAAATCAAGTTGCCATTCTGAGATGGGACAGACTATTAATTTAACATGTATATTCTTGGAACTATCTCAAATTCTTCATGGGTCAATGTGGGGTTAAAAATGTAAACAAACAATATACCAACTTTTCGAATTTCTCATGAGAATAAAAAATCTGGGTTAAGGCTGTAATCCTTGCATGGAAGGGAAAGACCATGTCTGGGTAGTTTGCTGATTAATCCTGGGGAATACATGAAATTTCTTGGAGAACAGGCTAAGCATACCTGTTTCAAGAGAAAAATAAGAAACAGTCTACAGGGGGGTGGCCTTGTCAGGTTGCAACATGAATGGGTCATTGGTGATCAGTCTTTCTGGATCATTTTGCAGCAGAGTATGGATTGCTGAAGAAAAACATCTCTGCCAAAAGCTACAGCTGACCCTGTTTTGCCTTTCTCCTTTTAGTATAACCTTTCTTTTTTTAGAAAACTTAGAGGGGCAAACTGGCCAGATAGTCCTTCATTGCCATGGCTCTCAGTCCTTCTTAAAAGATGAACTGAAGCCCGTTCACTTAGGTGGTTTGCCAAGAGATGTTTACTGATTAATGACCAAATTGTGATTCCCAGACACAGACTTGTTTAAAGCTTTAAAACAGACTGTGGCAATCTGAGTACTTAGATGGAACTCTTTACACTTCAAAGAAACTTTAGAAGCTATTTCCCTCTGTTCTATATTAAGCTTAACTTCACATCCAAGTGGCTAAGACACTTACTGAATCCATTGGCACTGTTTCTCATAGGTTCAAATCATGCAAATTGCCTGGAAAAGAAACACCATGGACTTATTTGAGAAGAGATGGATTAAAGAGGAATAGGATGGGTTTTGAGTCAGACTTGAGGCTGAATCCCAGCTCCACTGCTTACATGGACAAGGCACCTACACTTCCTAAGATTCTCTTTTCTCATACATTTAATGATTACGACAATACTTCATAGGACTGAAGTGAGATAAAAGAAGTATGGGGAAGGTTTAGTACCGTACCTGGTAAATATAAATGGTAGGTAGCTCTCATCATGATAAATGCTAAATCTGTTTTTATAGCAAATAATAGAGAATAAAATAGAGATTGACAAACTTTTTCTATAAGTATGTTAGGTTTTTCAGACCATACAGTTTCTGTAATACTCAACATTTTTGTTGTAGCACAAAAGTGGCCATAGACAATAAGGAATGAATGTGTGTGGCTCTGTTCCAATAAAATTTTATTTATAAAAATGGGAAGTACATCAGACTTGGCTCCTGTGGTATAATTTGCCTGGCCCAAGGCTAAAGTGACAGATAGATTATATTTAAGAAAATAGATGTTACAGTATAATTATATGTCTACCAGTCTCTAAATACATTATATCCAGAGAAAAAGTGCATAGTAAATTGATCTCCACAGGTGATTTCCAAATGTCGGGTTTGGTAGGCAAACCTCATGAATTCTAGATCACTTTCACTCACAAGTTATCCTTTGTGTGGGATGATATTTACCACTTTAATGTTTAGTTTGCTAATCACTTTTGGTGACTAAATTGAAAGTGGAATCTGCAGCTGTTCTAATCACATGCTAGGGTGTATCAGGAAAATCTGGGATTCAGATCAGTTTATGGGGCATTTCACAACAAACTGAAACCCACTACTGAAATGCCACACAAATTTTCCTGTTAAGAGAGTCTTTGGGGATGTGAAGACTTTCTGGCTGTATGTAAAATTTGGCAGAGTTCTCCTTGGTTGAAAACATGAAAGCCTCAGATATTTGAATGATGTAGTGCAATTAATAAAATTATATGAATCTTTCTGAGTTTTGTATAACACTTTTAACTACACTGTTCTATTTTTTTGGTATTGACTTTATTTTCAGTTCTTACAGGAAGTTTTTGTGCTATCAATTGTAATTTGATGTGATCACATAGGATTCTGTTCAAACTGTGAAGGAACAAAGTTCAGTTGAAACAAAATTCTATCAGTTTTAGATATATAGACAGCCTAAAAGAATTAAGTAAAATTAAAAAAGAAAATGACTGTGATTCATCATTAACTGATTTAACATCTTTATTAAATTGGTGTCTTGTATACAAATCCAAACTTCATGGAGTGGGAACTACCCTCATTAGTCATCAAGGATTTTATTATAACCCTAGATTCCCTACCCCCCAACTATTAAATGATATTCTGGAACTGAAATAGTTAAAAGTAATCTTCTCTACAGACATCTTAACTCTTCTTTTTCCACCTGGAATGCATAGTAATCAAGATATATCTCTATGTTATAGTAAGAATATTATTCACTAAGTTTAAATTAGCTTTCAAGACTTAAAAATCAGTAGATTGCATATAAACACCCTTATTTATGGCTTTCTTGGAAAACTATGATATCTAACATTGCTGGGATGGCCTTTGCCTTTGTGAATTTTAAGGGAAAGACTTTATTTCAATGCCAGATTGAAAGGCTAGAGGAGGCAGTTGGTTCTGAGGGTGGCCCAATTTTTGTGCTTAATTTGTACTGTAAATAAAAGGCAGATCGAAATTGACAGCCTTTGATTAAATTTTGTATGGGACTTTGGAAGTTCATACTGTGAAGTGCCTTGATGTCAGCAGTTTTCTTTGGCAATAGGGGTTTTTTCTTTCCCTGCAGACAGGATATTTGATGGCACATTTGTTGCTTTGACATCAGCAGTGACAGGAGATTCCACCACAGCAAGCAGGGAAATGGTAGATGTTAACCAGCGGCCAAGGACACTGTTGTGAAGCACATCCATGGGGTACACTTGTAGATTCACCAGACCATTACAGGTGAATGTGAAAATGCTTTTTGTTTCCCAAAAATAAGTTTGTAAAGAGACAGAGAATTACCAATTATAATTGTTAAAAAATTTACAGGCTTGTATGTCTTAAGACATATTAATTATCTATGTTAAGTTTTATATTACCTCATATATCCCTGAATTAAGGATTTCTTAAAGTCCCCAGACAGTTTATATTACGAAGAGTGCCTATGTGGCATAAATATGTTAATTATTATCACCATCACTACTTTAGCATATTCTTGAGTCTTCTAAATGAGAGGGTGTCTTACACCTTCAATCTTTAATTCTTATATTCAAAATGTTAACAAAAAATCAACATCGTTATAACATAGATTGTAGAGGCTAGATATTAAATTTTATAATAAAAGCTTTTAGTGCTTTTTTTTTTTGGATGAAGACAACTTCAAGTCCATACTGCTTTTTAGGTAAATTATTACAAAGAACAACACCAACTGCCTGAGACTATTTGATCAACACTTACACACTTTTTGATATACTGAAGGACAGGCATGCCAACACCATGATGATTAAGATATAGTTAGCATCATCATTGCATGAAAGAATTTAGTAGCCAGTGGTATTACTTATGCAGACAGTTTCTGCTCTTAGCACTCTGACACATTAAACACACTAGCAGTTCACTGACAAGAACTGTCAAATAGAATTTCCTTTTCAGCCTTCCATCCTAGTCAGCGAAATAATATGAAAACTATTTGTCATGCCACATAGATCAAACATGAACTATTTGCAAAATAAATTACCTGTGAGGTTATTTTCAGGCCAAATATGATCTTGGAAAAAATGTGTATATGGAAAGATAATGCAAGTCAGTGAAAAAATAGCTGATATCCAGAGTCAAGAATAAGTATTGAAAAATTTTCCAAGTTGGAAAAAATGAATAATTGAAAACCCTTTTCTTTTTCTTTTCCATTAACTCTCTTTCAAAGGCAAGAACTGTGTAAAGAAAACTCCAAGTGAGGCTGCTATTTCCTAGTCTAGCATCTGATTTTGATGTTCAGGTTTTTAAAAATAAGAAGATAGAATAATATTTCTGCTAAGTTCAGGTATTTCTGTGGTTATACATGTCCCTGAGGCATAAATGTACTCAAAAAGAAAGAGTTTATATCAAATACCCATACACTTAAGGTTGCTACAAAGTGTGTGTGTATGTGTGATTGCATGTGTGAGTGTGTGTGGAAATTCATCCTGTAAACAGAATTTTTAAAGTTGACATATGAGGAGTTTCTGTGGCCAGAAACTGTAAATGGGTTTCATATTAAAAACTAGTGGGCTTCTAAAAAACATTACATTTAGAAGTGACAGTATAATGGAAAAAATGTATTTGAAGTAAAAAAATTATGAAAAGATCTGGATTCAAGTCCTGGTTCCCATAAGTTAATGCCATATAGCTACAGCAGATCATTGTGCCTCCAATAGAAACAGGCGGAAGGCCAAGAATGGAGAAAAAATAGCTACATAAGAAGAATACAGGGGATCATGGATTTTTAGATACTTTTTTCAGCCATTCAAAAAACATATTTTAAGTTCTTACTATGTGTCAGGCACTGTTTATAAATTATGAAACTACAGAAAGAAAGTGTCCTGTTCTCAATGCTGTATCTTTTCACTTTAACTGTGCTGTGTAGTATATAGTTTGTTATACTATGTTGTGTTGATAGATATTTTAGAAAATATATTCACACATACTATATTAAATAGTGAGAGGGGTGTGTGTGTGTGTGTGTATAAAAAAATAAGTTGTATGAAGAAAAATAAAGCATTGTAAGGCCATGGTGCTGCCATTCTAGATGAGAGGTTACATTTGAACAGAAGCCTGAATTAAGTATGTCAGTAAATCATGCAAGAAATAGGGGTAGAGTATTCCAAGCAGAGGGAACCTGAAAGGAAAGGTCCCGAGGAAAGACTCAGCTTTATTTCAAGAAAAAATAAGAAGTCCTATGCAATCAAGTATGGTGGGTCAGGGGAAGGGTAGAAGGACATGGTGTTGAAGAGCTAGGCTGAGTATGGAAGGGCTTTTTATGCAATGCTAAGGGCTCAGAGAATAGGTCAGTCTGTTGATAAGTATAGTATTTGAGAGTCATCAATACATAGTTACCAGTGTAAGTAAATACAGAAGAAAAATTCTCAATTTCTAAACCTAGGGAACTCCTGTATTTAGAATCTGGAATTGAGATGAATATACAGCCAAGGAGACTTAAAAGGAGTGACTGGCAAGACAGGAGGAAAATGGGGAGAATGTGCCTTGCACAAACAAGTATTCGAAGAATGAAGAGTGGCCATCTGAGTCCAATGTCACTGCAAGACTGAGGAAGATGAGGACTGATAATCATCCTTTGTATTTGGTGCCCTAGTGAAGTGATAAAGACAAAAACCTGCTTAGAGCTGATTTGGGAAAGAATGAAGTAAGGACTTTGGGGCAGAGAGCAAAGCACTCTCTTGAGAATGGGGCGTGAAGAAAAGCAGCTATTGAAGGAGAGGGATGTAGGATATAAGAATTATTTTTTACTAAGATGGGACATATTATGTTATACTTGTAAAACGACAGGATTGGACAGGCAGCAATTGTGATGGGGAGAACGTTCCAGAAAGAGCAAACACCATGAGCGCTGGTCGCAGGTACAGTAGATGCTGAGGGTAGACTGGGGAATAAAAGCTGTACTGTCTGTGATCTCATCAAGTTTACAATCTCAAGTTTCCAACTGTAAATGCTATTGAAAGCATTTGCATTATTACTATTGAGATGGTAATATAACATAATCCTTTTTTTACTCTTTTAAAGTCACATTGCATTTAAACAGCTGATAGTAGAACCCAATAGAGCCTAAAGTCAAGAAGCAGTTCCAGTTCCTCTCAGAGTTAGTTTTACTCTTAACCAGTCACATGAGTTACAAGCTGGTAAATATTTAACCACCAACCCTCTAGGGAAAAGATAATATCCTGATTTATAATGATTGCCAATTATTGTAGTGTAAATACTCTTGCCATGGCCAATTTCAAGCTCTCAACTGTTTTAACAACAAGTCTGCAAAGTTTCTGAGTACTTAACAAGCAGCTCTCACTAGTCCAGCACACCATTGCCAGTCATAATTTCAAAATTAATCCCTCTATTGACTCTAAACTCCTTGAAGATGGGAAATGCCCCTGGTCCACCTTTCTCTCTCTTTAAGCCCTGAGCACATTGATACCTCATATAGCCTCACACTAAATATTCGGTGAAGAAAGGAAGGATGACAGATGCTCTGATTAATATCCGGGATAAAGGACATCTGTGAGTCACTCTGCTTAGAACACACTTTCCCATTCTACTTACCTCTTTGTCTCACATGTCTTACCTTAATGTCACTTTGTTGGAAGGGCCAGTCTACTGATTCTATCCAAGTAGGTCTCCCATAATTATTTCATATCTCTGTACTGTTTTTTTAATAGTACTCATCACAATCTGCCATTTCATGCCATTTGTTTATCTCCTTACCTATTTACCCCACCAGATTATAATGCCAAAATAGAGCAGGGCTTGTGTTTATTTTATTCCTAGTACATAACTAGCACTCAGAATTGACCCATAATACACATTCAAGAAATATACTTTGAATAAATAAGCACTTTTACATGATTTATTAGTAAAAAGCAAGCTATTTAATTTAACAAAATGTTTAATCCTATTTGTAAATTATTTACAAATCTATAGTACCACCATAGTTTATATCACATTTTTCTTATTTATTAAGGTAGAAAACTCATGTTGTTGAAATGTTCACTAACTTTGTTTTGTACATTTAGCTGTCATTGTCATTCTGAAACTGTGTAATACAATATTGCACAGTTTTATATTCTACAATATTACCCATGTTTTCTGTGCTTATTATCTAAATTCACATACACATACTAAGAGTCGCACACACACCACACATTAAAGACAGAGGCAAATACCAGTAGACAAAGACAAAGACAGTCATTCTACCAATAATCATGAAGGAGTGGGAATTTCTATATTAAAATAAAATGCCAAAGACCCCTTTCCTGATACAGCTACAGAGACATCCAGCTTAGCATCATACAGCCTTGCTTACCTGTTTTTAAGCCGTTTGCTCATGTTATTTGCTCTGCTCAGAACATCCTCCTCATTGTAGTGTCCACCCATCGAAATTCTACTCCTCAACAAATTTCATCTCTACTGCCCTGTCCAATTGTGAAATGTTTCTCATTTTCGTATGTCACTCATTAAAAAAATATTTACTGTGAAACATCTATGTCCCCAGCACTAAGCAATTACAACATATACAAAGATAAATAAGATACAGCCCTGCCGCAGAAGCTGACTGTACGGATGGGGATCAGACCAGTAAGCCTCGTGAGCTTCACACAGGATCAAACTGGGGGGCTCTAATCTAGCCTGAGAAGTCAGGGAATGCTTTCTATAAAAGACAATGCCATTCTTGAGTCATATCCTTTCTAGGTGTGTTTTACTCTTCGTTCAAGTCCTACAGGGTATTTATTAAATATTTTCCTTATGGCATTTTTAGAGTTCTGTGTTTTATTATAGATATTATGGGTTTATTATATATATTTTGAAGCAAGGTCTCACTCTGTCACCCAGACTGGAGTGCACTAGTGCAATCATAGATAGCTCACCGTAACCTCAAACTCCTGGGCTCAAGTGATACTCCTGGCTCAGCCTCTCAAGTAGCTGGGACTACAGGCACCCAGCACCATGCCTGGCTAATTTTTTCTAGAGGTGTGGTCTTGCCATGTTTCCCAGGCTGGTCTCAAACTCCTGGCCTCAAGCTGTCCTCAGGCCTCGGTCTCCCAAACTGCTAAGATTATAGGTGTGAGTCACCATGCCTGGCCAGTATATTTTTTATATATCATGGATATTCTTTTTTATATATGCAATTTTATTTGTTAACATCTCAACTTTATATCTCATTCATATCAATTAATTATTTGGCAGATGGCCAACCACCTGAGTTAGGGATCCAGGCTTCTTCTTTATAGTGGTAGCTCCAAATACTCCATTGGCTTCTCTGAGTCTGGCCAGGAGATTCATCAGAGAATCTCAGGGACAACTGTAGGAACTACCTACAATACCAAATCCTTTCAAATGGCTAGAGGTTAGGCACATGGTCTCAATTAATTTGTACCTATTTTTAAGCTGTGAGCTCAATAATGCTATAATGTTAATTTCTGATGTAATTGTGATATATCTCAAAATATATTTATTTGCAATACTGTAACATTCTTTTTCTCTGGAAAAAAATGTTCAAAAAGTTTCATAACATATGTTTCAATAATATTCCTGTAGCATTTAATGCACACATCTGGGAGATAAGTCTTATTAACATTCCATGCTGGGGAGCGAGACATTCAAACAGACACTTCTTCCTTGAGTTAGATGTGCAGTCCTGGTCCAGAGCTAGCTGTGGGTTGTCAGGAGGTTTGGCTGTTGAACATACACTTTCTGTCTTCTGGTTTATAAACACTAATTTAGCATCTTGAAGTGAGAATTTTTTCCAGAATTTTGTGGAAATGTGGTCTTTTTCAAAGCATTCATCCAAGAAAACAACTAGATACAAACTTTATGTATGGACAATACTACCATGTTTCCCAGTTTTTGCCTTTAAAAAGCAAATACATTTATGTTACCATGCCCATTTGGTAGAAATGGTTCCTAGGTACACTCCCCTACCATAGCAAAGGCCAGTGATAGTTGAAGAACTAATATTTTCTTAAACAATTGTGTAAATTGAGAATGGGCATAGTCACTAAAAGTTGGGTAATCATACAACTTATTATCTTATAAGTAAGACTATATAAGTTAGCATCAAGTCAATTTATCAAAAGAGCAAGAATTACGCATTGTGAAATTGATGCGTATGACATAGATATATGAGGTGGAGAAGATCAACTTTTGCAATTAAAATAATACCAGGGAATCATTTGTAGCTCTAATCCATGACATCTCACTGACTTGGTAGGTACTGTGGTTTAATGGAAAGAACATAGGTTTTAGAGTATCCGGCTTTCAGTTCCATTCAACTGTTTATAATCTATGACCTTATGGAAATTATTTAATTATTCCTCATCTAAACAGGGGCTTAAAATATCTATTGTATGTGGTAATCATTAATCATAAGAATGTATATTCACCTGCAACAGTGCCTGACACAGGGGAGCCCCCTGATGGACCTATAATCCATCCTAATTATTTTTAAAATCATATAATTTTATATATACACGAAGAAATTTTTGAAAATAAAGAAAATTATAAAGAATAAATATTTTCCATATGCTCTAATGCTAAAAGATGACCTGTGTATGATTTTGCTATATTTTACATGTATCTTATGTATAAATGTATGTCAATATTTGATATGACAAATGCCAATATTTAAAAATAATTTAGTGTGCTTATTTTTTTAACTTAGTAAGATTGTCCCAACATTTTAAAAATGAATTATTCAAAAATAAGACTTAGAGTACATTAAATAGATTTATTCTTTTGCCAGCAACAAATACTAAATTGAACTAACATGGCAAATAAGAAATAAAAAGGAAAATATGAATAAACACACAAGATTAAAGGAATTTGGTAAGGACAGGAAGCAGGAATGAAAACATCATGAATGGCATAGGAAACTCTACCTTTCAGAACACAAGCCAGGCATGCAGCTGCTGGGCTAAGCATTACCACCTTATTTGCTGGAATATTGGGCCATCCACAGGATACTGGGGGAGAGGATGGGTTAGCTGGGGCAATGAGGGACTCTCAGAGGGAAATGTCTATTTATAAATGAGTACAGAAATAATTTTGTATTTTGCCAAGAAGAAAGGCGGAACACTGTATCCCAGTAGAATATCAGGCATGGCAGGAACCAGGCAGCCCTGGCAAACATTATTAGCAGAAAATACTGGAGAGTTTTATCCAGACACCAGCAAAGAAATAAATAAACTACAACTACTTCACTATTCCTTTCTATCAATCTGCATCTATATTATGTTCAATGAGGCAGAGATTTTTAGAAGTATAATTACCAAAACAAGGTGGAATGAATACTGTCATTTGTGTGAAGATATCATAATTAATTTTACCATTTCCTTTTTGTTGGACATTTGAGGTTTTTCTAATTTTGTTATTATATTTAACACTGTATACTACATTACATATATTATGTGTATTACATATAACTCTATATAATCTTTGCTCTCATCACTGATTTTGAAAATTATTTTCCTAGGAATAGTATTCCTGGATAAACAGGTTTAAAAGTCATTGAGATTTAGAGACATAATGGGAAATTGCTTCCACAAAGTACCAACTTATATTTTGGCTAGCAGCGATGGAAAGTGCTCTCAAAAGTACTTAATAATACACTTAACAAATTTTGTTGTGCTTAAAAAGTGCTCTTAAGAGTATTTAGTAATACATTTAACAAATATTTTTTGTGCTTACAGTGGGCCAGTAACCATTACAGTCTCCGGAGATATGGTGACAAACAAACATCTCTGCTACTGTGGAGCTTAAATTCTAAATAGACAAAAGCAAAACTGATGAGTACCTTGAAGAAAATTAATCAAGGGAAGGAAATTGAAAGTTATGGGCATGTGAGGGTAGAAAACATTAGATAAGGTGGCCAGGAAGACCCCTCTGAGGAAGTGATATTTAATCTGTGTTCTGAATGATGAGAAGGATCTGCCACTTGAAGATCAAAGGGAAGAGCTTCCTAAACTAGGAGAGTAGTGAGTGCAAATAACCTCAGGCAGGAATGGCTTAATATATTTCAGGAAGGAAAGAAAGCCAGTATCGCTGAAGGTGAATTAACAAGGTGAAGAGTAGGAGGAGATGGAAAAGCAGGGTAAGAGAGGACCAGATGATGCAGTATATTCTCTACCAAGGGAAGATATTTATGTTTTATTCAGTTATTGAAGAGTTTTAAACAGGATGGGGATATTGTATTAGTTTTCCAGGGCTGCCATAGCAAAGTACCACAGACTGGGTGGCTTAAACAACAGAAATTTATTTCCTCACAGTTATAGATGCTAGAAGTCCAAGAGCAAGGTGTTAGCAGGTTTAGTTTCTTCTGAGGCCTCTGTCCTTGGCTTATACATGGCCCCCTTCTTCTTTCTGTGCCTGTTTGTGTCCTAATCTCCTCTTCTTATAAGGACACTAATCATATTGGACCAGAGCCCACACATATGACTTCATTTTACCTTAATTACTTCTTTAAAAGCCCTATTTTCAGGATAGAGTTACATTCTGAGGTACTGGTAGTTAGGACTTCAACATATGAATGGGAGGGTTTTGCAAAATTCAGCCATAACTGATATGATGTGATTTCCAATTTTGGAAAAACACTACTTCTCTAGTTGTTCTGTAGAGAATGGATTGTAGGGAGACAGGAGTGGAAGCAATAGATGAGTTAGTAGGTGTTTGCAATATTTCAGGTAAGAGATGATAGAGATTTGAACAACAGTGGTAGCAGAAAATGGAAAGTATTGGACAGATTTGGGATGTACTTAGAGGCAATAGAACCAGTAACTCTTCTTAATAATAAACATATTCGTTATAGTGGGCTAAACCGCAGTACCAAATAGCCAGTGCATATTTGTGTGTGTGTGTGTGTACAGACTTAAACAGAACTTTATTCCTCACTTATGTACCAATCCAAAGAGGACTTTTTTTATATCAATAAGCAGCAGTCCTACAAATGATGATTCAGAGATTCTGATCCTTCTCATTCGACTGAGATTGCCAGGAGCCTTGTGATCATTACCTCTAATTTCCAAAAAGCAAGAAGAGGGTATTGACTTGAATTTCCAATACAACTTTGGACAATAAGGATGAAAGCTAGAATCCTTGCCTTGTCCTTAATTTTAATGAGTATGCATCTAGTGCAGTATTTCCCAAAGCCTGTTCTGTGGAAGATAATTCATGAAATGCTAATAAGAGGATAAGTGGTTGAAGAAATGAATTTTGTGTTCTATTAGTTTGAAAAATTCTGGTTTAAACAAGATAGTTTGGTCTGTAGCCTTTGAAATACTATAAATTGTATATCAACGAGAAAAGTCTGCCTTACACAAAATTTTGATCATGTAGGCTCTTTTATTTAAGGAAACAATGTGCAAGACTAGTATACAAATAACAATTTGAAAAGCAGTTGTCAAGCTCCACTTTAATATGAATCTGGCTATTAGTTTAAGATAGTTTTTATTATACTAAGCATGAAACTCTCTGTTCCTACTTATCTAGGATTTTTAACAAATGAATAGATATTAAACTTAATAGCAAAGGGGTTTAAAAATCTATTGATATTACCATGTGTCTATTCATCTCCAACATATTGATAATGATGAATTTTACTAATAATTTTTGCAATATTGTACCATCCTTTAACTCCTGGAATAAATTTTACTTATTAGAGTGAATAGTTCTTTCTATGAGCTATTGAAATATGCTAATTGATACTTATCTAGAATTATTGCATCACACAAATATAAATGTTTCATAATTTTCTCTTTTTTTGTGCTATTGTAAGCTTTTGGTATCATGATAATGCTAATTCAAGAACAGTCAGTGGCTATACATTGTTTTCAGTCCTTTGAAAGAGTTTATATTATATTGAAATTTTAAAGAATGACCCATAATAGACCTGAGAGCTATCTTTACATGTAATTCTTGAAAATTTTTTCGATTGTTTACATGGTTGTCTATTTGAGTTTTCTTTTTTTGCATTTTAATTTTGCAGTGTGTTGACTCATTCTTAATAATTTTTATTTATAACAGATCTATTTCACGCATCTCTTCAAATTAATGAGCAAAAATTATTACATGGTTTTCCTTACACTTTGGCAAGTTTCTTTAACTGTTGATACCTCCACATTCTCTTTTTTACTTTTTTATGTTTTTCCTCTGTTTTGTTTTTTTCTTAATTTCTTTAAGTTAGAAAAAATAGTTTTTCTTTTTTACTGGTAATTTTTTTCTCAAATAACCACATTTTGGGTTCATGAATCTTTTTATTTTTCTGTTTGCTAACTTATTTGTCTTTTTTAAATATTTGAAATCTTCTTTGCCTCCATTCATTTAAAGTTTATTAAGGGCCTGCAGTTATAATAGACAAATTCCTTTTTTAGGACATTTTTAGGGCAGTCTAAATTTTAAAATTCACTTGCTATTTTCCTTGGTTTCTGATTTTTCCTATATTAATTCGGATCTAATTACCTTAATCTTTTCCAATGATAAGGATAT
This sequence comes from Daubentonia madagascariensis, assembly GCA_023783475.1. Classification (NCBI taxonomy): domain Eukaryota; kingdom Metazoa; phylum Chordata; class Mammalia; order Primates; family Daubentoniidae; genus Daubentonia; species Daubentonia madagascariensis. The sequence continues at coordinate 23,706,279 of JAKFHU010002080.1, read as the reverse complement.
ACACAAAATGTTTTCAGCTCTATAATGGTAATGTTTAGTTGTTTGAGAAATAAACTTTAATCTATATTTTTATAATTGTCAAAATCAAGTATAGTATAATTTTGCCTATAATTTATATATCAATGATATTCAGGACTTTATTACTTTTCCCATTTCTCTATTTCCCAATAATTTCAAACTAAGAGCCCTAGTTTATCATCACTGGATTATTTCACTAAATATATTTTTAAATATATTTTTATGTATTCACTTTTATTATCTTATTACTGCTGCCACTACTATTCCCCTAGCATTTCAATAGTGTCTTTCTTCTCTTGAGTTTCTTCTTACACTCATCTTTTTGTTAGCTTGCATATATGTTCAAAAAAGTGTTTCCCAGAGACATGTAAATGACAATAGGATTTTTCTTGGGGTGAAGGGAATCTACCTGCCTCCTTCTACTTGTCATTTGTTGCTGCCCTAGAGGCCTACTCATAAACAGATCATTTCTTAATCCAGCATGTTAATTCTGTGGCTAAGATAAGTTCTCATGAAAATTGACAACTTGTCAGTCCATATCCTGCATTTTCAATTTTTTTGAGATTTATGAAATTTTTAAATGAGTCTTAAACATGAAAAGTTGGAGGAACTAGTCTCATCCATAATCAGTATTACAATTAAATATTTAAGGTTAAAAATGAGACAGCACCTCTGAGATTTCTGTGTCTATATTGCAAAGGTTGTAAAACTTTTTCTATAAAGGGCCAGATTGTAAATATTTCAAGCTTTGTGGGACATACAGTGTCTGTCACAATGACTCGACTCTGTAATTGCCGAGTGAAAGCAGCTATAGACAATACGTAAACAGAGTTTTATTGTCTTCCAACAAACCTTTTTCAACATCAGGTGGCATGCCTGATTTTGTTCCACAATCAATATTTTGTTGACCCCGCCCCATATATCATTACAATATTGTGATTAAAGTGACATAATTCTGTCAAATAGTCCATTATTAAGTTTCTGTGGCTGACATGAGGCATTGGGATGTTTGTAATTATCCCTAATTTAGAGAAATTTTCAGATTTTAGTCATGTGTATAACCTTAAGACAGTAAACTAATTATAATCTTTGTTTTGGGTATAAACAGCTGAGGTACAATGTATTGATTCATAGCTTTTTAGTGGAACGACAATGGACAAGATGCACATGATGTTTTCTGTGGAATAATATCATCATTGAGGATAGTCAATTTGCTCTAATTATTGTACTTAATTTATCCTTACTCTCAAGGGAATGAATTTTAGTTTGAGGACACCCATTGATAAGGAAAACACTCTACACTTTTGCTAACTAATAAAAAGAAAAGATTAAGATTAGATTAAAATTGATATGAGGTCACTGACAGTCCACATATGTACTTCCTGTTTGATTAAAAAGTGTGTTAAAGTTCAGGACAGAGTTGTGAGGGCAAGAGAAAGATGAGACACCCCAACACTGGAGTTTGAATTGAGCCTCTGACGAAATTCCCTTACCTACTGGGTAAATGCTTTTAGACAACTCCCATAGATGAAAATACCTCAGGGTATTTTATTTTATTTATTTACTTTTGAGTTTTTGTTTTATTTTATATTTTATTTTGAATTATGTTAGTTTTTAATTGCTGATATAATGAATTATCATAAACTTAGTGGCTTAAAACAACAGATATTTACTATTTTACAGTTATGCAGGTCTGAAAACTAAAATGGGTCTCACTGGGCTAAAATCAAGGTGTTGGCAGGGCTGCATTCCTTTTGTTGGCTCCAGAGGAAAATCTGTTTCTTTGTCTTTTCTAAACTCTAGAGGCTGCCTGCATTCCTTGGCTTGTGGCCACTTTCCTCCATCTTCAAAGTCAGTAACAGAGGGTCGAGTACTTCTCACATCACATTAACCTGACCTCCTCTTCTGCCCCACTCTTTCATTTTTAAGGACCCTTGTGATTATATTTGGCCCACATGCATATTCTGAGATAATCTCCATATCTTAATATCAGCTGATTATCAACCTTACTTCCATTTGCAACCTTAGTTTCAGTTTGTTATGTAGTCTAACATATTCATAGGTTCCAGGAATTAGGATTCAGCCATCTTTGAGAGGCCATTATTTTGCCAAACACAAAGATCAAATTATGTACAAAGTTAAATAAATTGAACTTTCCTATAGAGGAATTGATGGGGCCCTAGTCATCCTTGTATCTGATATACAAGGCCATGCATTTGTTGGAGAACTAGAGTATGTACTCAATTTTAGATTTAAAGCCCTAACTAGGATACCTGATCAGAGGATACTTAGTAGTTAAGAACATGGGCTCTGAAACAAGAGAACCAGAACCACATTATATGGCTTTTGATACATGACTTAGCCCTTCGTTTCAGTTTCTTCAGTTGCAAAGTGGGGATGATCTAGCTACCTTGTATAGGGTTCTTGGAATAATTATATGAGATAGTATTTAAACCTGCTAGAAGGATGTCTGAAACATAGACAGGGCACAGGTACAGAAAAAAATGCCCGATTTACTTAAAAGGCTTTCTATTCCTCCCCCAATATTATCTGCCTGGAGAACACAGAAAAGGAGATATGAAGTGGGGCAGAATGGGTTTTTTTAGCTTTGATCTGGTGTTCATGTTGTTTCTCAGGGTGGAAGAATGAAGTCCCCTTCCTATGCTACACAACTAATGAAGGGCTAATAACCAGAATCTACAAATAACTCAAGCAAATCAGCAAGAAAAAATCAAACAACCCCATTAAAAAGTGGGAAAAAGACGTGACTATAGGCTTTTCAAAAGAAGATAGACCAATGGCCAATAGACATATGAAAAAATGCTCAATGTCACTAATCATCAGAGTAATGTAAATTAAAACCACAATGAGATATCACCTAATCCTAGTGAGAATGGCTTTTATCAAAAAGTCTCAAAACAATAGATGTTGGCGTGGATGCAGACAGAAAGAAATACTTAAACACTGTTGGTGGGACTGCAAACTAGTGCAACCTCTATGGAAAATAGTATGGAGATTCCTCAAAGAACTAAAAATAGACCTACCATTTGATCCAGCAAGCTCACTCCTGGGTATTCACCCAGAGGAAAAAAAGTCATTTTTTTAAAAAGACACGTGTACTAGAATGTTTATTGCAGCACAATTCACAATGACAAAGATGTGGAATCAACCCAAATGCCCATCAATTCATGAGTATATTAATAAAATGTGGTATATGTACACCATGGAGTACATGGTATATGTACAGCCATAAAAAATGAATTAATACCTTTTGTAACAATCTGGATGGAACCAAAGACCGTCCTCCTAAGTGAAGTATCGCAAGAGTGGAAAAACAAACACCACATATACTCACTATTAAATTGGAACTAACCGATCAGCACTCATGTGCGCAGATGGAAGTAAAACTCAACGGAAATCATGCAGGTGGGAGGGGCGAGGAGGGGAATGGGTGAAATCACACCTAACAGGTACAATGTACACTGTTGGGGTGATGGGTACATTTATAACTTTGATTCAAGCAGTACAAAAGCAATCCATGTAACCAAAACATTTATACCCCTCTAATATTCTGAAACAAAAACAAATGGAAAAAAAAGATAGTTCAAATCCAAATTATTTTCCTGACTCTGAGAAAGATGAACAGACCAGTGGGAATATTCTCTGGAGAAGAGAAACCTCAAACTGTTCCATGAGACTGCTTTTCTTTGAGATGACTTGCATCCCCTCCTTTGATGCAGTTTGACATATAAAGTGATAGAATCTGGAATAATGAATTCCACCCATTTTTTGGTACCCTAGGCCAGTCTGACATTTTTTTAGCCCCCAAATTATGCTCAACATATTTAGCTAAAACCTTGCTCTAGCATTATCTTAGTCAGTAAACAAGGGTAAACATATGATTAATATCTATATTGATAGCCATAAACATTTCCATATGTTCTAATATACCCAGCTTTCACATATGCAAAAATCCATATTCTGAGCAATATTTCTACAGAATTCCTGAACCAAAGGTGGTTATAAAATGTTAAAATAGAAAAGTAAGGAGACCTCAAATAATTAAAGGATTCTTTCTTAAGCCTCTCTCTGCCATACTGGCCAGGTTTGAGGTGGCAGACTCAGAACTTTTGCTGTTTTTTAGCTTTTTAAAGGTATAATGGACAAATAAAAATTGTATATATTCAAAATGTACAACATACTGATTTTATATTGTACTGCATATTGTGAAATGATTACCACAATCAAATTAATCAACACATTCATCACTGCACATAGTTACCATTATGTGTGCATGCGTGTGTTATGAATACTTAAGATATACTTTATTAGCAAATTCAAGTATACAATACAGTATTATTAACTATAGTCACCACACTGTACATTAGATCCCCAGAACTTATTCATCTCACAACTGAAAGTCTATACCCTTTGACTAACATTTCCCCATTCTTCCCACCCCCAGCCCTGGAAACTACCATTCTGCTCTCTGCTTCTATGACTGAAGTTTTTAGATTTCACATATAAGTGAGACCATGCAGTACTTGTCTTTACAGATTGAGGGCCTATTAAGTGGAAAAGGTCTTTTGTATTCTCACAATCTGCCTCAACTTCTTTAACACTGTATGTTAGACAACTGAATTAAAGTCACAAAGTTATTGTAAGATGATAGTATGCCTGTATTATTTTTTCTAGTGTTTAATGAATATTTATTACTTTACATGTATTTATATTGTAATTTGAATTACATGTACTGATCTGAAAGATGATGAAAAACTATTATTAATGTTGCTTTAGTGGTATTTAGGTGTGGTATTTCCAGGATCCTTACCAAATGGTTTGTGTACTCCATGCTCTATTTCCCAAGCCTAGATTAAAACAACAACCAAAAAAAAAAAAAAACCCATTATTTTGTGCCATTTTTTAGCTAAACAATATGAAAAATATATAAGGAAATTATATTTATTAATATTAAGCAGACTATATGACCCAGATAGTTTATTTTATTTCAGACCAACAACCATTCAAAAGACATACTGTTATCCCCATTACAGATTGAGAAAATGAGTCAAAGTTAAGCAACTAACCCAATTCAGACAGCTGGTAAGCAGCTGAAGGCGAATTCCTTAGTAATCATCTCTGAAGTCTTTGACTCCAAGCCCAGGTTCTAGTCACTGAACTACTCTGCCTCCGTCAGACCCTGTTTATCAAACTGCATGTGCTAGCTAGAGTGATGCTACCTGATATGTATTAAGTACTGCAGTCAGTCTTAAATCAGAATTTCCCCACGGATTTTTAGACCTATAAATAGCACTCCATTTAACCTGGTGGTAGAGAATTAGAAAGCCCTGCACACTGGCAGCAATGACATTTCCATTACTCTGCTTTCTACTGATTCAAAATGTTACATGGATTTATATAGTGGGAGTGACTGAGTTTTATGTGTGTGCCAGAGAGAGTCCAAAGAATATAATAAAATATACACTTAGGAAAAAACCTATATCCCTGCAGAGTTCAATATTAGAAGTTTTTAAAAATAAACCATGTCTACCTCACTTCAGACCTATTCTGCTAAAAAAAAAATCCCAAGTGGAACAAATCTACCATTTTTATTTGGCCAAAATTCATCCAGTGACCATTTCCACTCACCAAAAAGTCTAACATGGATATGGAAAGATTATAGTTAGCCTATTACTGCTTGGAATTTTATATGCTAACGGAATAAACAATTTCTCTTGTATGATATTATTTCCATTCTACTAAGGTTTTAAAATGTTTCTGCTTTTGATTATCTCATTTTATTGAGCAAGTGCTTATTCCTTTTCCTGAGAAAAGAATTCTTTTTCCACTTCAATAGTCATCCACAATCTTTCATAGTTACTTATAGTCTAACATCTGGTGTTTCTACATTAAACACCAGAAAACCCCTGAATCATAGTCGGAAGAACTAACTAAAATATCAAGTGGTGTACAAATGATATACTTCACAGAAAGGGGGAAAAAAAAAACTTTTCCTGCTTGGTATAACTACTCTTCAGAGATTACAAACAATGCCCACATTATTGCATTAATATCTGTGTGGAACGGATCCTGTCTGGTATTAAAGGCCTAACTGTTCTTCCATTGATGTCCATGTGTAATTCCTTTTAGAGAAACTAAAAATGAGCTTCTAACAGACTTACTCACTCATATACTCCATTGTGTGCACGCACTGAAAACTGGGACAGAGAGCTAAGACTTGACCCACTTACCACTGTCAGATGGTTCTGATCAATGTCTCAGGCCTGTTAAAACCTTGCTATTAGGGGATTAAGAGAAATAACAGATCCCTTCTGTAACAGATTCCTCTCCAAAGCTTTTGCCTTTTCTTGGTAAAAAATGGGCAAGTTTTTGTCGTTCCTTCTCCGAACTTATGCCAATAAAATTACATACTCTCGTCCTAAAAAGTGTAGTAGAACTTGATATATAAAATAGTCCATAATGATCCACAGAATTCCTATAATTTTACCTAACAATTACATTTTAAATTCAAAAAATGCAAAAGAACTATTCTTTGTTCATGCAATGCATTTTCTTGCCTAATAAAATAACCAGAGTCCCCCAGAGCCCAAGTGTTTCAGCAGTCTACACATACAAAGACCACAAAGCCAACATTAAGTGGTCAAGCCCCCCGAGTCCTGCTATTCACAGTGCTTGCCCCATCCTTCCTCCAGGTCATTCATCTGGCGCTCAGAGGCCTTCTCAGCTGCTCTTTCTCTTCTCCTTCTTGGCCACTGAAGCCTGTCTCCCTTACTGTTTCTAATGGGTAGATAATTTGTAACTCTCCCCTTCATGTTATACAGCCTCTCCGTGTGAGCCCATGGCTTGCTTTGTTGGTGGTATTCCTGCGGTTAGACCTGTGGTCTCTCTGGCTGCAGGAAAGTGGTATTGATGATGCCCCTGAAAACTCAAACCACAGCCCAGGCTCCAGCCTCAACATGCAAGGTTCAGCCTCAGTTTGGCTTGTGGCCCACTTAATAGAAATGATCATCCAGTGACTGAGCAAAGCCATTCTTAGCCTTGGAGTATTTTGTATGGGGCTTTAATACTTCCCACCTTTGTGCTGGCACATGTAACAAATTGCTCCTATTTTAAGGCAACATAAAATTATTTTTATCAAAATCATTGGACCAAACTCACAAAAAGTGATAAAAATTTATAATTATTAAGAATATTGTGGTTGGTTTCCAGTCTGATATTGAGCTTAAGTGCTTGATAAAAATGTCTTTGCATTTCCACCATGGCTGACCTTTCTACAGATGGGAGTTTATTTCTGTTTCTATTCAAGCTCTGACAATCACTTAACCTCTCTTACTTTATACCTTCTTTTATTTTCCCTTTCTCTCTACTGTAAAATAGCCAGGGGCTGGGTACTGTGGGTGCAGCAGAGATATCTTATCCGCAGCCCTTCCCTAGATGCTTCATTCCCCTGGGGACTCTTTGCTCTCTCTCTCTCTCTATCTCTCTTTCTCTCTCTCTCTCTGATTCACTGAAATTCCACATCTCAGCTGCGTGGTACCCCCTGCCTAGCTTAGTCCTGTGGGTTATTCATTTTTCTAGACTAAGGAAAATTGCCCGATTGCCTATAGTGTTTTGACTGGAACCTGGGTGGTCTAGGGAAATTGTTCGTCTGTTGCTAAATTAATTCCTAAAGAGAGTTTGCTAGCAAAGAAGTTTGAATGGCTATGAGAGGGTGGTTAGGTATAGAGTAAAAAGTAACCACAGTAAGGCACTATGTGAGAAGCTGGCATTTGTATATGAGGCTGCTGAAATTTGGCAAAGCTGGACCACAGACCATAATTTTTTATTCAGTGTAACATGAGTCTTGGTTCTATAAATATATTATTTTTGTTTGAAATTTATCTTTAAAACTTAGGGCCCCAGAATTGTAAGTAGAATATTCTGCTATTAGAAATTTGGTTTTGATCCAAAAACATAAGCAGGAAGGTGGTTTGTTTGTTAATGTTTGTGCTTCCTGTACATTGAAGTGTATTTTCTAAAATAACTTATAAGTTATTTTTGTAAGATATTATTAAATACCAGAATTAGTAACAAATCAATATTTTCTATTTCTGATGCCTAAGAAAAATAGAACTCTGCTAATAATTGCCACATTCGTGGATAAGCAGAATTTCAATTCAAGAATTATAGTAATAATTACAAGTTTTTCAATGTATTCCCTGATGGAATTTTTCCATATCTACTCTGATTTTTCTGATGAATTATTTAATGTGTTTCAATGTGCTTTAAATTTGGAAGATGTAAAGAATAGTTATGATAATATATGTGGAAGCAACATAGCGATGTTGGTGATTCAAATTTAGGTATACCTCTTACTTGGGTAGAAATTGAAAGATTTTGTAACATTTACATCCTTTTGTATATAGTTAAACCTTGTCTTTGTATATAATTTTATATCTTTACTAGCTTTTCACATGATTAACTTTTTTGATCCTCCTAACAAATTTATGAGGTAAATGGGGTACATATTTTTAATACCATTTTACAGATGAGGAAATTAACACTAAACAGGCTATACAGCTTTCGATTATAAATCATGCCCACTGGCACCATTCATTAATTCAACAAATAGTCACCCCACTATGTTCCCATCACTATTCTAAACAATGGGAGTATGGCAATGAGTAAGATAGAAAATATCTCTAAACCTATATCTACTAATTCTTATCCCAATGCTTTATCAACTAAACCACATGGGCTCTTTACTCTGGCAAAATAATTTTTTAAAAAGACTTTATAATTTTCAAATTTAATCCTAGGCTTTATCACTTTTATAGCAAAATGGTAAAAAAAAAAAAAAAAGAACAGAAAAGCATAGTGATGATGGGTATTTTGGTCTACTCTAAGTAGCTAGATATAACCTAACATCACATCAGAAGATAAGATTTCAAGGCATTAAAAAATATTTCAGATTACTTAAAAACCACGATAGTAGTGTCTATTGGCAGGAAGATGACAAGTCGCTTCCAACCCCACTGAACTACTTTACCAAGGGTGTGGTAACCCTGTCAGATCCTAAGTGTTTCTGCTTTATGCTGCTGAAGTGTCAACGGTATAAACGGGGTGATGACTGGTGAATGCTGAGACAGCCTAGGCAGCCAGAAACACTGTTCAGAGGTTTGTATTCACTTCTTTAAACTTTTTAGGATAAAAGTTTTTTCAATCATTGTGTCCAAAATTGATTATTGTTATATATTTTAACTGGTAATTGGTACCAAAGCTAAACAATTATTTGAGCCTTCGATACCTTATTAGTGCAATGGCCATATACCTTATTGTCCAAACTGGCATACTTGATTATGAGATGGGGAGCTATCAATAATTACGTTGGTTCAAGGACCATAAACTGGGCACTCTTGCAGGCCAATCAGGTCTAATGGTCACCCTACTTACTGAGGCAGTCCTTTGGTAAGCAAATCACTAGAGTACATTATCCTACTTATTTTTAAATGTACCAGTCTAACAATTATCTCAAAATCTTAGCTTTATTATTTTAGGGACTTTTGAATACACTACTTTACTCTTCCAGTTAAACAAGAAATTGCCAGTTTGAATCAATAGGATGCTTTTGTCTGTATGAAACAGAACACCCAACTCAAACTTGCTTATTCAATTAATGGAATTTATTGTCTTCCTTTCCTAAAAGTTCCAGAGATAGAGCTGGCCCAGCTAGGGGCTTTATCAAGTGACCCAACATTGACACCAAGGACCTAAGTTGTTTTCTCTCGCATTCTATACTTCTTGGTGTAGGCTTCATCACAGGCAATTATGCCTCATGATCACCAGGTGGTTTCCATGGTCTCTCAGTTCTACGTGTTCCTGTAGTAGCATCAAGTAGGAAAGAGTGTCATTGCCTTAGCAGAAAAGTCACTATAGATTTTGTGTTTATACTGGCTAAACTCCTATGACCATTTTTGAACCATTCTCTGCATTCCAGGAAGATGGAATATGCTAATTTGTTTACCCTATGTCATACACTTCATCTTTAAAATTATAGATGGGGCCAGCTTCTCTGGAATCCAAGTGGAAATTGAGAGCTACTGGGAAGAAATAGCCAGAATACGGGGATGGGGATGAGATAGATATGGAGGCTGAGAGGGAAAATAAAAAACAGCTGCTACCAGACATGAAGAAACCTGTGTACGACACTGGCAATAGGGCTCGTGAGGAAGAACAGATGTTAGAGATAGAAACTGAAGCTGCATACAGTGGATTAACTCAGAGTGTATGTGAGAAACTGGAGTCTGGGATGTCTCACGTGTTTCTGGTGTGGGTGACTGACAGGATGGGGCTGTCCATGGAGATGGTACTACCACAAGAGAAGTGGGTATAGGGGAGAGGAAGATGGATATGGGACATGTTGAGTTTGACTCAACCTTGGACTCTACAAGTAGACTCCTGTACAGGGTTTGTTTTGTTTTTTGTTTGTTTGTTTTCTGTCAGAGTCTGGTGGTTGCTTACTCAGTATCCATTCTCCATTCTTCCCTATATTGTCAAGGTCAGAAATGTGCCTGGTTAGAAATAGAAATTTTCCAACCTCTATTACATTTATGTGACCAATGAGATGTAAAAGGAAGCCACTGGAAGTTGGAAATGCTCTTTATAGGGGTGGACCCAGCTATCAACCGTACTTTTTGGTTTCGCTCCTTCCTCCTTTTTGTTCCCTTTGAGCATGAGTCAAACAATGCACATCTGAATATAAATCTGGAGCTTAAGGAGACATCTTAGATATAAATTCTTCATATTGTTAACATATTGTTAACTTGTATTGAACATACATATTTGAACAATGTGTATAATATTGGCCTGATGCAGTTTGAGGGATACAGAAGTGATATAAACACAGTCTTTGCCAACAAGAACTTAGTATAGAGGGAGGAGTAAAGGTAAAAACAATATTTAAATTATTATTATAAAGGCACATGTTAAGGGATATAAAGAGGATAAACAAGGGGGGTTTCAAAGACAAGATAACACTGTGTTGTAGGTGTGTGACCGTGAGGTGGTGCTTGAATGGTAGGCCAATTTTCAACTGGAAGTTGTGGAGAAAGAAAGGCAATCCAGCTGGAAGAAATAGCTTAATTAATGTGTGAAGTTTTGGGGGCAATAGTCATTATCCAGTTTTTTGGAAAGCAAAATCTCACATTTAGGAATTCAGAGCCATTGCAAACACTAGGAAATTAAGTCTATGCGTATTTGGGATTTATGACAGACCCTTTTGATTGAAATACATTCATAATGGTTAAACTGTTTTTGTTTGCTGAATTGATCAGGCTTTTTGGGCTTTGTGGCCACATCACCTAACTATTTTGCATCATCTGGGCACATTAGGGTTTGTTGTTGTTGTTGTTTTAACTCACAGATGATCACAACTCTGAGTTTGTAAAGTCAGTAACATTAGACTTCTCCAGCTTCTTTTAATGATTGTGCACAGGCTTCTCAATTTATAAAATAGGAAGCACAGTGTCTCTCAGTTACATGTGGTAAATTAGTTTGTGCAATAGCTAGCTTTGAGATTCTAGGATAATACATTTATATTATATGTCTCAGTATTAACATTGTGAAACATTCTCTACAAAGAAAAAATTATAAAACAAACTGAGACAGAACTGTAAAACTGGCATTAAACCATTTGACACCATTATAGGAGAAATTGAAATAGAAATTTCCTACTAATTTCAGTCTTAATCCTTTAGCCATTTAGAATCTGAAACAGCCGTGCCAGAACAGAATACAAAGTAATTACTTTGAAATGGAATGCTGAGTAAGACAGTGACATTAAAACTGGGTGTATTTTGTGGCCACAGTGCATGAACCAAGACTGAAACATACACTTTTTATACCAGTCATTTAGATTCACTGCCATATTTGGTAATGCAACTTCTACACGTGTCTCTACACACACACGCACACACACATGCATACACACACCCACAATAATATATACAAGCATACACAAACATTATTTTATTTCCAAATTTATGTTTTTCATATTAGGAAAAAAATCATAAATCATTTCAAGCATTAACATGAATTTAAATCAATGGGTTTGTTGTATCAAGAAATGTAAAACTTATAAATGTTTTTAAGAGACAGAAAGTTCAGATAGTTTTTTTTATTTTAAAGGTAAATGATAGACAAAATAATTCAAGAGGGAAAAAATGTAATTCACACACACACAAAAAAAGTGCCAAAGTAGGTAAATATTTTTATACACATACTCCCTCTCAAGGATTACGGGAATTTCATGATTTTTTAGTATTTCCTATAACTTTCGTCATATTGGTTATTACATCAGAAAATACTTATAAAAGTCTATCACTCATAGCATGACATTTATCATTCGATAATAGTACCTTGTATTCATATAATATTTTGTTTTCTAGCATTTTAACATTCAGTCTCTCATTTGATTCTGACCATAGCCCTGTGAGTTAGACGTGATAGATAATGCACCTCCCTTTTATGTAGGAGGAGATGAGTTTGGAGAAGATAAGTAACTACCCTGAGGCTGCACGAAAAGCAAGGCAGTTTCTAAAGCATCTTCTGCAGCTGTTTCTATTACATCATCTACAAGATAAAAGCTGCATTTTATTGTTATGAATATGGTTTTAAAGCCCTCTAAAGCACCAGTCACTGGCAAACAAGGAATTAGAAAAATATTGAAAAACTTGTGGGCACAACTCAGTCAAAAAGTTGATTCTCCTTAGGAAAATATAATAATTATCCTATTTTCATGACCAAAATGTGGCTGTAAAATTTCTCAGATACTCTCTTATATGAGAGCCAATAATATAACTAACTGTCAACAACCCCACAATGTCAGGTTTACCCTTTAAATACAAGATTGAGGGCAAAAGCAGATGGGATGCCATGGACCCTAGACAACTTAATCCATTTCCCTGAATCAGTAGCCCTCAAAATTCCTCATTACTAGCCCATTTGAAGGTTCCCCCAGACATGAAAACAATTCAGGAAACCCCAAACCCCAGTCAACTTGGATGAGGTAGCTAGCTCAACCTCTACATTCATTTCTTTTCTCTCTACCATCATAAAGCCCACAAAAAGTGTCTCAAGTCTCTTCATGATACAAGCATAGAATGGTTTCCAAGCTACCCAGATTGGAATTCCACATGGTAACTTGAGAAGGGTGAAAGAAATGGCCGAGAAATTATTCATGCCTTAAACAAACTAAAGACCTTCCACCCTGCAATTTGGGCTTTACTCAAGGTCCTGCAGAAAGAGCTGCATTCAGGAACTTGGGTGGTCCTGTATTGGCAGGGGCCAGAGGAAAAGAGAAGCAATGCATGAGGCACCAGAGACAAGCGTACAGAACTAAATGCAAGTATGACACTAACTCATAAGTCCACATCCACCCCTTTCTATTGTAATGCATGCTTTTTTAAATTTAATGATTTGTTCTTGGACAAAATGTCACACAGTATGTTCTTCCATTCTTGAGTTTTCAATTCAGAACACTGTGTTCTAAAGGAGACCACAAAAAGCAATTGCTATGGCCATGTGAATGGAAGAGAAATCATTTAAATTTATTTTCTTCTACTCTTATGCTAACAGGGTTTAAACCTGTATCACGAAATAGTAAAAGGACAAGAACAGTCAGTACCCAAAGGAAGAAATACAAACAGCCAGTTCTACTAATAGTCAAAGAAATTCAAATCCAACTGATAATCAAACAGTATTTTCTCATCTATCATATTGGCACTTATTAAAATAAGTGAAAATAAATTTTAAAAAATCCAATGCTGTCTGTGATGTAAGGAAACAGACTCTCATCAACTGCTGATAAACATGGAAATTGACAAAATGTTCTGGAAAGCAATTTGAAATTTTATCACAAATATTTAATACATGCATGAGGAAATTTCTGTGTCAGAGTATAACGTATTTTGACATATTATCCACCAGAAAGTCTGTAAGAGTTTATGCTGTAATCAGAACATACATAGATCTGATTGGTTGGATTTCTATTCTAATTAGCCAGCTCCCTGCTGCACTACTTGTAAAATATTTTTATTTTCACCACTAAATATACAACAGCATTCATTTAAATGTATCTTCTGTATTAGGTATAAATGTAACTTTTTAAATGAATAATTTGGTAATTGCTAAATGATATCTCTCTGATTTACTTTTTATTCATACAATTATTGGTAATATTGAACATATTTTCATATGTTTACTCAACACTAAGAATAGTAACATTTATCATAGGTATTTTTCCCAGACATGTATATCACATTTTTTAATACATACAAATTTTTAAAATTTTCTCTGAGGTCAAACATAATTATTTATTCATAATTTTATATATAGAGCATTGGAGAATTTTCTCTGCAACATAACTATTTCTTCTTTATGTTTGTTTTGGTATACATATAGAATTTAAAATTTTTCTTTGTAAAAAGAAAACATCTCTATTCCTTTTAAAGTCCTCGCATTTTCTCAGAAAGTTCTTAATGCCAAACAAAATAGATACTAATGTAGGTTTAATTTTCTTTTGGCACTTAGATGCTTAATGTTTATTGAATGGATAAGTAAACGAATAATACATCTTGTACTATGTGAATAATTACTGTATTCCTTCAGACGTAATCATTTATAATCATTAACTCAAAGTATTTTATCACAATAGATGTAATTCATTTTTGTTGACTTGCTTTAAGAATTATTTTTGGCTTTTCTTTCTACCACTATAAGTTATTTAAACTTCATTATTTTACCCAGATCATAAATTTGTTTTAAAAATGATCAGACTCAAAACGTACTGTTATTAAGGTTGGTATGAGATGTGAGCTAGAGCCCTAAGCCTACAATTATTAAGTCAATGCCATGGCCCTGCGCCTCATTCCACCAGGAGGTGAGAGAGTTCTACTCACTGGAGTCCAGTGTCTCTCCCAGATTGAAAATTCCAGAATTTGATATTCAATGAAACATGTATGGAGGCCCACCATCTCATATATCTGAAATCCTTTGGTGCAAAGGACATTTAAGAATTCAGAAAAATTTGGATTTTGGACTCATAATATGTCCAATTGGGTCTGATACAGCACCTTGAAATCAAAAATTTCTGTAATGAAATGTATGAACAGTCATGCATATAAGGACACTGAATAGCCTCATATCAATTCAAGTCAGGTTGTGCTGTTAAGTTAGTTAGAAAATATATTTTGGTATTCTGAACTTTTTGGCTTTCAGAATTGCAGATAAAGGATCCTAGATGAATTACATTGTTGGTTTATATCCTCATGTGTCATTGCCACTAGAGGAAACTTCTTTGAACACTCAGCAAAATCTGGTAAATCACAAAAGATGTACAAGTCACTGATGTAAATTGAACACTATAATTCCCTTGATTGAGGAATGGTCCTCCTCATTATGTGAGGGACAATTCCTTTAACTAAGCCTTGGGAGAGGGGATAATGTAGGTTTGTCTTTAAATATTTATCTCTTTAATCCAAGTGTAATCTATTTTGATGTATGGGTGAAGTAAAGGCTTTTTTTGAACAGAAAACAACTTTATACATGATATGCTACCTTATTTGTCATAAAACAAGTGCTGAGATGTACTAGGGTCTGTGTCTTAGCTTTCTATTCTGTTCCATTCTGCAGTTTATCCATGGTTTCACAAGTTCTCACAATTGCAATTATTCTAGCTTTTTCTTATCCTATAGTATCTGAGATGACATATCCCTGCTGATAATTTTCCTTTTCCAGCATTTTTGTCTATACTCACACTTTTTTATGCCTTCTATACTTTTAAATTACCAAAATAATAGTATAATAAACTTTGATTTAAATTGAGAAGGAAGATATGTATCATGATTAGTCCTCCTATCTAGGTCTGTGATATGCAGCTCCATTTACTCAAGTCCTTTAAAATAGTTATCAGAAAATTTTCTTTTTTTATTATTATTATTTATTTCAAAATATTAGGGAGGCACAAATGTTTTTGTTACATGGATACCTTGTATAATGCTTAAGTTGGGGCTTTTATTGTGCCCATCACCCGAGTAGTGTTCATTGTACCTAATAGGTCAGTTTTTACACCTTATCCCCTACCCCCTCCTTGGTTTCCAATATCCTCTACATCTCTTTGTGCCTGTGTGTGCCCATCTTTCAGCTCCCAATTATCAGAGAGTACACATTGTGTTTGTTTTTCCATTCCTGAGATAACTCACTTAGGATAATGGTTTCCAGTTCCATCCAAGTTGCTGCAAAGGAGATTACTTCATTCCTTTTTATGGCTGAGTAGTCCTCCATGAGGGGTGTGTGTGTGTGTGTATACACCACATTTCTTTTTCACTCATGAATTTATGGGTGCATAGGTTGGTTTCACGTCTTTGTAGTTGGGAATTGTGCTGCCATAAACATTTGAGTGCAGGTATCTTTTTGATAAAATGACTTCTTTTCATTTGGATGCATATCTAAAGGTTGTACTAATTTGCAGTCTCAGGAACAGGGTATAAGCATTCCTTTCTCTCTGCATCCATGCCAGCATCTACTGTTTTTTGACTTTTTAATAATGGCCATTCTGACAGGGGTAAGGTAGCATCTCATTGTGGTTTAATTTGCATTTCCCTAATGATTGATGATGTTGAGCATTTTTTCATATGTTTGTTGGACACTTGTCTATCTCCTTTTGAAAAACTTCTGTTCATGTCTTTTGCCCACTTTGTAATGGGGTTGTTTGGTTTTTTTTCTTGCTGATTTGTTTGAGTTCTTTGTAGATTCTGGATATTAGCCTTTTGTCGGATGTACAGTTTGTGAATATTTTCTCCCATTCTGTAGGTTGTCTATTTGCTCTGTTGATTATTTCCTTTACTTTGCAGAAGCTTTTTAATTTAATTAAGTCCCATTTATTTATTTTCATTATTGCTATATTTGCCTTTGAAGTCTTAGTCATAAATTCTTTGCCTAGTCCAATGTCTAGAAGAGTTTTTCCTACATTTTCTTCTAGAATTCTTATGATTTCATGCTTACACTTAAGTCTTTTACCTATCTTGAGTTAATTTTTGTATATGGCAAGAGATAGGGATTCTGTTCCCTTCCTTTGCACGTGGCTATCCAGTTTTCCCAGCACCATTTATTTAACAGAGCTTCCTTTATCCAGTGTATGTTGTTGTCTGCTTTGTTGAAGATTGATTGGTTGTAGGTAGATGGTTTTATTCCTGGGTTCTCTATTCTATTCCATTGGTCTGTGTGTCTAATTTTATACTAGTATCATGCTGTTTTGGTTACAATAGCCTTATAGTATAATTTGAAATCAGGTGATGTGACGTCTCCAGTTTTGTTCTTTATGCTTAAGATTGCTTTGGCTATTCAGGCTTTTATAATTTTTTTTTATTCCAAATGAAGCTTAGGATTATTTTTTCTAGATCTGTGAAATATGACATCGGTATTTTGATGAAGAATTGTAAATCACTTGGGGAAGCATTTTAACAATGTTGATTCTTCCAATCCTTGAGCATGGGTGTTTTCCATTTGTTTGCATCATCCATGATTTCTTTCATCAGTGTTTTGTAGTTCTCCTTGTAGAGATCTTTTACCTCATTGGTCAGTATATTCCTAGGTATTTTATTTTCTTTGTAGCTATTGTAAATGGTATTGAGTCCTTGATTTGACTCTCAGCTTACTTCTCAGAAATTTTTTTAGTTTTCTTCATATTAGTCTTGGTTATATGATTAGATTATCCTTAGGTGTGTTTCTCTTATTGATTTTCATTTTTATTTTGTCTTATAGTGGTTATTTAGATTATTGTCTATAAATTTTTAGGTTCATTCTTGCTTAAAACATACTTGTTACAACTTACTTTGTATTTAGCCATTTTCCTGAATTAAAAAAATTGTTTTCAGATTACTTTAAAATGCTGCATAGTCAATCACATCTAAAAATATGACAATTTATTTCTTTCTGATTTTTAAGCCTCATATTTCTGATTAAAATATTATTGTATTGTCTAGAACTTATAGGAAAATATTAAATAATAACATTTAATAGTTGGCCTATTTGTCTTATTCCTGACTTTAATGAACTGTCCCTAATGTTTTATCATTAAACATAAAACTGGCTGATAATTAGAAAAAGAATATTCTTTTACAGGTTAAAAAAGTATTCTCCTATTTAACATTTACCAAGAATTTTGAATCATGAATGAATGCAGAATTTTAGTAAGTAAACTTATTTTTTGGCTTTTATTCATATACTCATATAGTATTTCCCTTGTAATTTTTCATATAACATATTAGATTTTCTAATAAGAAATTAAACTCATGTCTCAATTTTCTATTGCTGTATAACAAACCACTCAAAACTTACTAACTTAAAATAACCACCATTTTATCTTCTCCTAATTCTATGGGTCTGCAATGCGGGCTGTGCTCAGCTGGGCAGTTGTTCTGCTGGTTCCACCTTGGCCATTTATGCAACTGAAGTCAATTGAAGTCATCTGGCAGCTTGATTGAGATTGGGTGGCTTAACATGTCCTCACCCACATGGCTCGTCATTGGTGTTGGTGGTTGATTGGCCCTGCTTCATTCCAGCTGTCCTTCAAATCATTTTCCACATTACTACTATAGTGCTTTTTGTGAACTAAAAACATGAACATGCATTTTTCCTGCTTGAAATCTTTCACTGGGCCCTTTTCTTAGGCTTCAAAGTTTATCCTATTTAGCAAGATATATAAAACCCTTCATGATCTGGCCTCTGCCTAACTCTCCTGCTCCCTAGAGACTGGAAGACTAATTATAATATTTGTAAAAATGATAAGGTAATGTTGGCAGTGCCAGGGAATGGGAGGAAGAGTACTATATGCTTTGCAAAAGTCCCCTACCCTAAACTGACGACTGATGATGTAATTTACCATTCCAACCAGGACACTTTTGAAAGTAAAAGAGGGATCTCTTAATAATTATGCCAGAATAGAAGGCATGAACAAGTACAGATCTGACACAGCAGGGACTGACTCCATCCCTCCCCATACTTACCCATATCTTCACCTACACTGCCATGCCCTAACAATGTACAATCATAGTTCTAGAACATACCCTACTGCCACTTGCCACCAATGCCTGGTACAAATGTTCCCTCTTCTTGGAATGTCTTTTATCTTTTTAAGCTGCAGTCTCCAATTTTCCTATCAAAATGTTTACTCCCATCAAGTTTCCTCTCAGAAATATACCTGGAATCTTCATATTGAGTTAGCCATATTTTCTTTTATGTTATATCTATTCCTTATATATAATTAACATAGATAATTAGAAGTTGAATATATGTTTTATGTACCCTTTTATGGGGAACTGGCAATTTCTTTTTATACCCCCTTTTTTTGGTTAGAGGGAGTATAGCAGGTATAACTTTTAGGTTTCAGGAAAGATATTACTTCAATTTTTATTCTTTGGGTGTGACAAGGTGCTGAATGTGCCAAATAGGGGAACCAGAGCTAATGAGTCACTTACTGCCCAAATAAGGTATAGTTATAGCCTGGAATATTGAAAATAAAGCAAAAATCCAAAAATCATTAGTATTTTATTTTATAGTATATGCTATTTTTATAGCAAAAGATTTATCTTCTTAATTGTTTTGTCCTCAGGCTCAAATGAACAACAGTCAGGAAGTACTGACCACATGACAGCTAGCATGGGAAGCACAGTCTGGCCTGGGAATGTACAGGGAGAAAGCACAACAAGGTGGTCAAATTCACCTCAGTTAATTCACAAAATAAACATTGTTGATTTTGAAGACAAAGCGCCATCTTTTCATTCTGCAACTTCAGCTTTTCCTTGAAATAGCAGGATGCAAATTCTCATACTTGAAGATTCATATATTACATAGCTCAAGGTAGACAACTTACCAGATGAAAGTTTCCTGGTATAATATCCCTTGCCAGCTACTAATTGAAAATTAACTCATGGCAAATTCACATCAGATGTCTGGAAGGAAACTGCTTTAAGTTTTCTTTAATGCATCCTTGAGATCAAGCTTCTGGCCTGAAAATGGAAAACAAGTTAAAGAATATTAATAAATGTTAATAAAATACTTGAAAAAGTATTAGTGTATAGAAAAATTGCATGGGAAAATTTTTTGCTCTGGAAAACAGCTTGAAATGCTTGTCCCTTAAAACTCCATAGATGATTTCCATATTCACATCTATATTTGTCATGCCAGAAAAGGATGAAAGGGAGGAAGGAAAGGAATGTTAGCGTCTGGGGAAGGACAGGAAAGCCTGATGTGCTTCAGGGATTTGGGTTTTACGTCATACATATTTAAGAAGTTAACTCACACCAAAGATAGATCATCAAGCCTTTCCCTTAATTACATATATACACTATTGTGGAAAAACTTGCAGAATTAAACTTAGTGTTTTTCTTCAGTATTCCTTCAGGACATTTGACAAATCCACAACTGATGTAAAATTTCGGTTGAAAATGCTTTTAAAAAGAATGCCACGTTTTGCATCTATTCACTGATTTCTAGCTACTTACATTTGTGCCTTAATTTCTTAATACTACTTCAAACTACAAAGTAAGTGATACGTTACTGTAGAAATAATGATTTGAGAATCAAAAAATACTAAAAAGAAGAGTTGACTTTCATGTTTATTTAAGGACTTTCCATGGCACAATGATTTTCAAATTAAGTCCTTATCTCTATTATAAGACTTTCATGGGAGAATTGCAGCTGGGAAAGTGGCCTCCCTCTTGTGATTAAACTCGGTCCTTCATAGCAGCATGCTGCAATCATTAGGGCTTGTAAAATTTCTTTTTGGCAGATTTGTAAGTAAGTAAATTATATCTCCATTGGGGTCTGTGTGTCCAAAGGCAGAAGATGCACTAACTGAACTCACATAATCGTAGAATTCAGTGGAATTAGGTTATTGAATTGCCATGATAAACATTCAGTGCAAGACTTCCATCCTCTTTCAATATTACCTTAAAATCAATGCTATGAAGACAATTCCAGATAATCTATGTAAATAAAAATATTCTCTTTAAAAAATTAATAGAAAATGATTTCTTATTATTATGATCCATATTCCAGATATAAACTACTTTGACAAAGTTTATGTCTGTAGAATGAATATTTTTATATTTCTAAATGTTATATTTGACTTTATATAGCCTAATATATGGATTGCTGACCAAATAAATTTTGATTATTAATTTTTAGCACATTGGAGAAGAAATGAGAGATTTTGAAAGATAAAAACAAATCAACTTTTGCAATCAAAATATTGCATAAATTATTTAACTTCTAGAGCTTATTGAATTTATTCATTTCCCATTTCTTTGCCAAAACAAAACACAAAAACAGATATATAGAATTTATCATAACTAAATTTAGGCAGAAAATTTGGAAAGAGATTGAGAGAAAAAGCTATAGTAAAAATGGTAATCAGTACTGCCAACAAAACATGATAAGGCATAAAACCTGGCTCTTACCTCTGAGGAACCAAGTATGACAGAAACCAACACCTGTTTTCTTTTCCTCCTGGACACATAGTTAGACTGCGTTCCCCAGTTCCCTTGCAGTTATAGTAGCCACATGACCAGTAAAGTGTGAGCTACAGAGATGTGCACCACTTCCACACCTGGCATATACAAGCCTCCCATGTATGATCTTCTCTCTTTTTCCCCATCTGCCAGGTGAAGGGATTCTACTCTAGGACTTAAAAGAGAATGGACTCGAAAGCCGGAAGGAGTCTGGGTTTTCAAATGACCACATAGAAGGTGATCCATAACCAGAAACACCCACATTGGCTGTTGTGTGACTGATGAATAATTGTTGTTGTGTTAAGTCTTCAGATTTCTGAGTTTGTCGATCACAACCGTTAACATTCCTTACCATAACCAATAAAGTAAGGCAGAGAGAAATTGAAAAGTTAAGAATATTCCTTCAGTACACACAAAGACACACACACACACATGTGCATGCATTACTGGAGGAATCTGAAAAAGCTTTGTGGATTGTACCAATGACAATTTCCTAGTATCCCTATCCTATTCTAGTTATGTAAGATGTTAACTTTTGGGAAGGCTAGGGTAAGAATGCATGGGTCCATCCTGCACATCTATTTGCAAATTCCTTTATATCTCTAATTATTTCAAAATAAAAAGCTTAAAAATTTTTCTTGATTAGAGAGGGAAAATTATATTATATGTTCAGGGAAAATGAAATTTGGTTATTCTTAAGTATTCTTAATTTTATAGGTAAAAATGAAGTATTTACATCATGAAAATGTATGAACAACATAAAAATGCCAAAATAAAAATCATGTATCTAATACTTATAGTAAGTTTTTGTAAAAGCTACAAGACAATAACAACTGAAGCATTATTTGGTCATGATTATTTACTGATGATCTAATGATATATTGTCCAAAAGTATAAACTTCTATTTGGTCAGCTTCATGGAAAACTAGAATTTAAACAAATAACAGAGGGGATAAAGGCCAGCAATTTTCCAACATTTTCCATTACAATTCACACCAGGTAATACTCTTACGTATGACACATTCCTATATGTACCAGCTTCAACTTCATCCTTTCCTCTACCAAGAAAGTTAATGGATGCAAGTCATAAGAACAACATAATCATTAGGTCAAATCTAATTTCACTCTGATTTACTTTTCAACATAAATCATTTGTCAACTTCAGGGTTCTCCTATTGTTGAAAAATAAATAATAACACACTGTAAAAGAACTCTGCTTTTTACTGTGGTTAGAAAGAATCTCATAGTGAGTTTCCTGGTCTGTTAGAGAAAACCAAGACCAGTATCCTGAGGCTTTTTGACAAATAAGTGAATTTTTGTCTCTGCTGCCTCTAAACCTAGCTATCTCTACCATCTCATCACCAGAGTGGATTCCACCTGGCACTTGTCTTGAGTGTCTGGCGATGTGATGCCTCTGACTGCTGCAACAAAAGCTCCTCCCTCTTCACGTACTGCAAGGAGGCTGGGAAGACATGTTGGCCTTGTGCCTCAGCAAAGCAAGAGCTCACAGGGTGAGAAATTTCTTATTACAGGAACAGCGTTCAAAGAATGGGGCAGCCAAGAAGAGTGACACAGAGCATGTATAGATTTAACATCAAAAATAAGATGTTTTAATTTTACAGTAGAGAATTCTGGCAAGTACATCTACCAGACAATGAAGCTTAACATCACCAGTGATAAGTTAGTCATGATATTGTGTACTCTCAGGTATGGTGTGATGAGAATGAGAACTTTATTTCTGCATGCACTTGCCCTAAAAATCCATAACTCCAGTTTAACCATGAGAAAAGCACGAGACAAACCCAAATTGAGGGACAAAGTATCTGAACAGCACTTATCAAAACAGTCAAAGTCATCAAAAACAAGCAAAGACTAAGAAATGTCACAGCAGAGGAGGTCAGAGAGACACAATGCTTAAATATGATGTGGTATCATGGATAGTATCCTGGAACAAAAAAAGAAATTAAGGAAAAACTAGCGAAATCTGAATAAAATGTGGAGTTCAGTTAATAGCAATGTACTGATGCTGGCTCCTTAGTTGTGTCGAATATACCATGTAACATGTTATCTAAAGGGGAAACTGGATGAGTAAGGTGTATATAGAACTCTCTGTAATAGCTTTCCAAATTTTCTGTAAATATAAAACTGAATTCTAAAATAAAAAATTTATTTAAAAAACAATACTTTTGCCCCAGCTAGCTAGTGTTCTTATGGACACTGGTGTGAAAATATCCTCCAATTTTCTCCCTTACCTTTATATAAAACAATAATGCTAATATAGTTCTTTGAAACAGCAATTTTACTCCCTTTTAAGATTTTATATTAAATACCATCGTCATTTGTGGCTTCTTTTCATTTTAACGAACTTTGATTCAAAGTGTTTAAGGCTTATAATTGTCTATGCCAACAGCCTTTCACAAATAATCACAACAAAATACAACTAACAATTTTCTTAGATTATCAGATCTGAAGAACATTTTTTTGCTAAGGTTATAATAAGATCTAGATAGCAAACATTTGAAGTTACATATTTTGATAGGGGCTGGAGCTGGGAATGTTCTTGTCCCTATTCAAGGGCAGGATTTAATGGGCATTTAGCATGTGATTATAAAGATTAAGGAGTTTAATCAGTTATTCCCATTGAATAAAAGCCATCTCTTCTCCATATGAAGGTGAGTTGGGGAGGATTTGCCTCAAGGATTTAATAAACCATTATAAAATTTGTTCTGAACATTTTCAATAAATATTATTATTTATAAAGCTAGTGTGTGATCAAAATGTTAGGCCCAAACCTTTTAACTAAAGTCAAATTCATACTCAAGAACATTCTTGTGTGTCTGAATTCTTAGCTACTTAGAAGTAACATTATTTTAAAGTATTATTTTAATCTGATTGGCTGGTGACTCCATCATGATTTCAAAAGAGAAAGAACTATAAAACTTTTGGGCAGGACATGGGTTTCCTGGAAAGGTTTTTAACAACCCTGTGTTCACAGGCATGCAGTAAACACTCTGTCTGCCAAGAATATTATAGTACGTCTCTGCCAAAACTCAAATGCTAATTCTAATGTTTATAATAAATAAAAAACATTAATTATTACTTCTAGTGGTACAAGATTGTCCTTTAAAAGACTTTCATCAAAATCACTTTTACATGAAAAATATTATTAAAAGCTGCAAAATGATAAGTGTTATAGGAATATATACTTTTATAATATTGTAGGAAAGGAATTTTTATATCTTGATGATGAAAATAATATTTAAGGAATGTACTTTTAAAAAATTATATTGATAAGAGTAATTTGATTTCTCCAGAGTAGGTTTCTGACAATAGATCTCTAGAAAGCTACTGAACAGCTTGTCTGAAAGTAGCATAAAGATTCTTAAAGACCATGCTGCTACCTTATAAATGGACCCAACCATAAAAGATGGACAACTCTAGACCAGAACTTGAAAAACGACATTTAATACAAAAATTTCTAATGTCAAGACAGCTAAATTAATACATGTCAACCTTCTTTATATAGCTAAATTCTCATAGAATTTATTTTTCAAATTGTTGATCACAGTTGGGTGATCACTTTATTATATCTATGTTATTTTTCTCTCCTTTGGGAACATTTTTCCCTGTCACTTAATTAAGTAGGGTTTCTTCTCTGTACTACTTATATTTCTTGACATACCCATAGGTGAACTACATGCATAGAGGGTCACACATAATTACCCCAAAGGACTATTTAATAGCATACAGAACTGAAAAGTAATGCAATTTTAATCATTTCCACCTGTCCGGTGGTGTGCCTACACATGTACATACATACATTCACTCACGTTCTGACTGGTGTGGCTGCAAAGTAAGCATAGCCAAAATGGGTACTGCCTATCTGCCTACAGTGGATAAAATATTCCTATTAATGGGGTTTGGTTCTAATTATCTTTGTGTCTCCACAATCATCCAATGCAATATCTTACACTATTAAAACATGAATATGTATTCATTGATCAATAAGAGATTGAGAAATTATTGTAATTGCAAAATACATATTATCTCACTTATACTGCATTTCTTTATAGCCATTTGCACTTTTGAAGCCAGGATTTGTTCTGCATACAGGCAAATGATGGACAACTATGCAGTACAATCTAGGGTGGAAATGTTATTTGATAGTAAATAGATGTTCAAGAATCTAGCTCTTTCCCATTAATCCAGCACCAAACATTATATATTTGTATCTATACATTTTAGACTTTTAGCCCTTTTAGGAAGAAAAAAGCTACTTACTTCCTGAGTGAATGTGACAGGTATTCAATTAGTTTTAGATGGAGAAATGATGATAATGTGCAAGAAATGGTCTGAGAGTGATTGGCTTAAAGGACAATATCATTCAGGGCTTTTAGCAAGAGCTGAAAAGCAGGAGGTTATTAAATACGTGAAAATGAGGTACTTTACAGAGGTAATAAGGTCTCTCAGAAGAAAAACTGAATTCACAATTCTAAAGCTGATTATATTTGTGATTTTATAGCAAATATAGACATGATTTTTAGCAGGTCTTATGCTTTCCTTCACATAAATTTTACAAGTTGACTTAAAGAAGATGTCAATCTCTCTCTCAGCTTCCACTCTGCATTTAGAGTCCTTCTTCTCAACAAATAGCTGTAAAATATACTGATCAGTTTACCTATCAAAATTGTTATAGTGGTGATTTTAGTGGTTCAGGTGTCAGTGGCTGTGGGCTGACTGCTGTCACTCCACTGCACATGTCTTTCCATTCCAGGGCTCAAGCTGCAGGGAAAGTTCCTACATGGAAAATAGAAAAGAGTAGGAGAATTCCTAGAAATACATAATATTTCTTAAAACTTTTGCTCATACATTGTGTACATGATACCTGTTGATTTTTGTAGCTGAAAAGGGGGAAAGTTAAGTGGGCTGAGCTTTACTCTTTTCCTTACTCCCTTTCAACCTCCAACGTCAGTTGCAACCACAGAAGCTCTTACTATACACACAGATTAATTTTAGGTGTCAACTTGACTTGATTAAGGGATACCCAGATAGCTGGTAAAACATTATTTCTGGGTTTGTCTGTGAGGGGGTTTCTGGAGGAGATTGATATGTGATTCAGTGGACTGGGTAAGGAAGAGCCACCCTCAATGTGAGTGGGCACCACACAATTGGCTTAGAGCCCAGAAAAAACATAAAGACAGGGGAAAGGTGAATTCTCTCTCTCTTCTGGAGATGAAACACCCTTCTTCTCCTGCTCTTGGACATCAGAACTTCAGGTTCTCTGGCCTTTGGACTCTGAGACTTGCACTGGTGGCCCCCTAGTTTCTCAGGCCTTCAGCCACTGACTGAGAGTTATACTGTCTGTTAGCTCCCCTGGTTCTCAAGGGAGTCCCAGGCCTTTGGCCTGGGACTAAGCCATGATTCTGGTTTCCTTGGTTCTCCACTTTGCAGATGGCCTATCTTGGGACTTCTTGGCCTCCATAATCGTAGGAGCCAACTCCCTTAATAAATTGCCTTTCATCTATCTATGTATTTGCCTATCTATCCATCCTATTGGTTCTGTTTCTGTGGAGAACCCTGACTAATACATTATTTATTTCTGTAGTATTTTGCATAAAGTTATTTTTAATGGATTTCATTGCTTGAAACAGTTTGAAAAACCATAGTGTTTCACACCATACAATGCTGCTATGGTTTGAATATGTCCCCTAAAAAACATATGTTGAAAACTTAAACTTAGTGCAACTGTGTAGGGAGGTGGGGCCTAATAGAAAGTGTTTAGATCATAAAGGCTCCACCTTCATGAATGGATTAATGTTGATTATAAAAGGGCTGGAGCCTGCAAGTTCAATCACTTCTTCTCTTGCCCTCTCTTGCTTTCTTTCCCTCTTCAGTAAGGTGACACAGCAAAAAGGCCCTCACGAGATGCCAAGCAGATGCCAGTGCCATGGCCTTGGGCTTCCCAGTCTCTAGAACTGTAAGCCAAATAAACTTCTGTTCATTATAAATTACCCAGTCTCAGATATTCTGTTATAGCAGCCAAAACAGACTGACACTTATAGTGTTTCATAAGTGAGGAAAATTACTGATTCATGTTCAACTTGTCTAAAAATGTAACACCTAGGTTCTGCTCAAATCACATCTTGACTTGCTAATATACACTTTATGAATCAAAATATAATAAAGGGTTCTGCTTCTGGGATGACTTCATGAGGAGATTTGTGGACACCTACTTCCCAGTGAAATAAGTATATCTGGTAAAGACTATAAAAATATCAATCATTTAAAGTTTTTAGAATTCTCCTAAAGACATGCAGGAAGTAAATAAATATTTATTCCAGAAAATCTACTAAATCTCAAAAAGAATGGAGAGACTCTGTGACACTTGAGCCACAACTTGAATCTCATTTTAACTAACAATCTTAGCTTGATGAAACTACAACCCTGGAAGGTATGGCCAAGCAAACAAGACTCCCTCTCCTCTTAGCTCCCAGTCAAGGGATATGGTATCTCACCATGAGGAGCATACCATCAGAATTTTTTATTCCCTTCAACTGAGTTGCAGAAGCTAAATCCCTAGAGAGTGCAGCCAAGAGTTCAAGGACTTCCTTCCTCCACCCAGCCAGCACTCATAAGACAAAGGATCTATTACAGGTATGGTAGGTTGAGAATACTAGAGCTCTGATCCCCTTTTCCCTTTTTGCTTCTGTGTCATGAGAGGCAAACCAAGAACCCTGCCCAGTGACAAAAGTAGTAGTGCAGAGATTTTTGCCTACAGAAAGAAATAGTTCATAAGACAGAGAACTTTAAAACTCTCCCTAATTTATTTAAAATAGAGTGTGGGGAATTTTAGGCCTAAGAGTGCTTTCAAAAACATTAGAGTTTTTGGTAGTAAGCAAATAAGAGGAGACTGGTTATGTCTTTTAATTAAGAGCGTAGCTGAATCATAGACTAGTTAATTTACCAGAGAGAACCAGGGAAAGAGAATGCCAAGAAGAACCCTCCTAAATCAAAACAAACCTCAAAGTCTGGCCTCAAAAACTCCTCCTGCACAAAATTAATTGTATCAGACAGTGAAACAATTTATGCTGAAGGGCATTGTTGAAAACAATAGAACAATCATGCCAACCAGTGGAGCCTAAGAGCAGGATGGGACACTAAATAATACAGACAGCTTAACAGAGAGATTGGAGAAAGAGACTATAGAAGAGAGTCTTGTCATCCTGGGGTGACTCTGTGAAAGCCCAAGTTTGCATCCTATGAGGAGCAATATCTAAGGCTTCAAACTGTAGAAAAAATAGACTTTAATAAGATAGTATAGCCAAGTTACTAAACAAATAAACAAGCAAATAACAATAATGAAAAAACTCCAGAGAAGGGAGAGTTGTTACAATATATTAGTTAAAATGTACAGTTTTCAATAATAAATTATAAGACAAGAAATGATACTGAAAAGTTTGGCCTAGAACTCCTAGAAATGTAGGACATTAATAAGTCTACCCACATACACGTAATAGGAGTACCAGAAGGAAAGGAGAGAAAAAAAGGAACAGACAAAAAATATTTGAAGAAACAGTGGCAGAACGCTTCACAAATTTGATAAAAACATTAATCTACACATCCAAAAATCTCAAGTTGGAAGTTGAATAAACACAAAAAGATCCCCATCCAGATACATCATAGTAAAATTGCTGAAAGATGAAGACAAAGAATCTTGAAAGTAAGAAGAGAAAAGTAACTAATTATTTATAAGAAAATACCAATAAGATGAATAGTTGACTTGTCATCAGAAATAATGGAGGCCAAAAGGTGATATGTTTTAAGTGCTGAAAAATAAAAAGCTATCAACCAAGAATCTCATATTGGGTAAAACTATATTTCAAAATGAAGGCAAATGAAGACTTTAAAAGATAAACAGAAATGAGAGAATTTCTTGTTTAAAGAAATACTAAAGGAAATTATTCAGGCTACAGGAAAGTGAGCAACTATCTCCAGATTATAATTCAAATCCAAAAAACAAAAACAAAGAGCATTGATAACATTAATCCATAGGACTAAATGAGAAGAACCAAAAATGATAAATAAGATTAATGTAAAAATTATTATAAATATATATTTGCTATCCTTTCTTCTTTCATCTTATTTAATAGATATAAAATGTATATAATGTTAATAATAACAAAGTATTGTTGGCATTACAACATAACATATAATATAGAGTAATAAATAAAACAACAATAGCACAAAAATGATGAAGAGAAAATAGAGTATATACTTTCTATAGGAAACATATGTTAGAATCAAAGATATAAATAGCTTGAAAGTAAAAAGATGAAAAAAAGATTTATTATGCAAACAGCAACCATAAAAGAACTGTGATGGCTATGCTAATGTTAGACAAAATAGGCCTTAATAAATTACTAAAAATAAAGAAGGATATTTTGTAATAATAAAAGGGTCAGTCCATCAGGAAAATATAATAATTATAAACATATATGCACCTAAAGACAGAGCCCCAAAATGCACAAAGCAAAAATTGAAAGAATTGAGGAGGGATGTAGATAATTCAACAAAAATAGCTGGAGGTTTGAATACCTCACATTCAATAATAGATAGACAATCTAGGTAAAAGATAAACAAGTAAATAGAAGAACTACACTATAACCTGTAGAACACCTCACCCAAAAGCAGCAGAGCACACATTTTTTATCATGTACATATAGAACATTCTTCAGTATATATTATAATTTAGGACACTGAACATGCTTCAATACATTTTAAAAGGTGGAAATCAGATATAGCATATACCTAAAATAATCTAGTAAAATTTGAAATTGATAACAGAAAGAAATTGGGAAATTCACAAATATGTGGAAATTAAACGCCATACTTTTAAACAACCAACAGGGTAAAAAAAGAAATCACAAAGAAAATTAGAAAAAACTTTGAGATTAATACAAATAAAGACATAATATATTAAAGCTCATGAGATGCAGCTAAAGCAGTACTTAGATAAAATTTATAGTTGAAAACACCTTCAATAAAAAGAGAAAATGTCAAATAGACAACCTAATCTTCCTCCTTAAGGCACTGCAAAAGGAAAACCAAACCAAACCCAAAGAAAGCAAAAAGAAGGAAAACTAAATCCAAAGAAAGGTGAAAGGAGGAAATAACAAAAGTGGAGATTAATGAAATGCAGGATAGAACAACAATTGAGAAATCAACAAAACCAAAATTCTTGGACAACATCAAGCCTTAGCTAGCGTGATACAAAAAAAAAAAAAAAGTGGAGGTTTAATTTCCTAAAATCAAGAATGAAAGAGAGGACATTAATAATAAGCTCACAGAAATAATAAGAATTGTAAGAAAATAATATGAATAAGTTTTTACCAACATATTAGGTAACTGGGTGATACGAAAAAAATATTAGGATGACACAAACTATCAAACTAACTTCAGAAGAAATAGTAAATCTACTTTGACCTATGACAATAAAGCCATTGAATTAGTAATTTAAATGCTACCCACAAAGAAAAGCTCAGGCTCATATGGGCTCACTGGTGAATTTATCAAACATTTTAGAAAAAGTAATATCAATTTTTTATAAACTCTTTCAAAATACAGAGGAGGGTAGAACATTTCCCAATTCATTATATTAGGTGACTTTTACCCTGTTACCAAAAAATGATAAAGATATCACAATAAAATAATACTATGGACAATATCTCTTATGAATATAGATGCAAAAGTTCTCAACAAAATACCAACAAACCAAATCTAACAATACATAAAAAAGGTTATATAACATGACCAAACTGGATTTATCCCACAAATACAAGGTTAGTTTAGCATTCAACAATTACTTTTATGTAATACATACGATTAATATACTAAAAGACAAAAACTACATGACCATATCAATAGACCAGGAAAACAATTTAATATAATTCAAGGCACTTTCATGATTTAAAAAAACACTTAAAAAAAGATAATTTCCTCAAACTGAAGAAGGGCATCTGTCAAAAACCTATAAGTAACATTACACTTAATGGTAAAAGACTGAAAACGTTCCCATTGCAATTAAGAATAGGATAAAAAAAAAGAGTAGTCCACTCTTATCTCTTCTATTGAACATTATACTTTTACCAATGAGTTTTACTCTTTCAGATGTTTTAGTGTTACTCATTAGCATCTATTTCTTTCAGCTTGAAGAAGTTCCTTTAGCATTTCCTGTAAGACAGGTCTGGTGGTAATAAAACAAAAGCATACGAAAGTATAAAACTCACTAGTAAAAGTAAGTACACAGTCAAAATTCAGAATACTCTAATATTGTAATGGTAGTGTGTAAACCACTTTTATTTTTAGTATGAAGGTTAAAAAGCAAGACTATTAGGACATTGTAGTGCAGGCTCTAATCAGCACACTTAGGCAAGAAAATGAAATAAAAGACATCCAGATTGAAAATAAAAACTAAGGATATATTTGCAAATGCCATGATCTTGTATATAGGAAATCCTATGGAAGTAACTAAAAACTATTAGAATAATAAATGAGTTCAGCAAGGTTTTAGAATATAAAATTAATATAAAAAAACCAATTATATTTCCTTATAGTACCAATGAACAAGCCAAAAATGGAATTAAGAAAGCAATTTCATTTACAATAACATCAAAAAGAATATTATAGGAATAAAGTTAATAAAAGAAGTGTAAAACTAATACTCTAAAAATTATAAACATTGATTTAAAAAGTTAAAGAATATCTAAATAAGTACAACTCTAGTCCAGGTAATGGATTTAAAGACTATTGTTCAGATAGTGATACTATCTTAATTTAGCTATAGACTTAATGCAACTCTTGTCTGAATCCCAGCTGGCTTCACTGCAGAAATTGACAAGCTGATCTTAAATTTCATATGGAAATTAAAGAAACCCAGAATAGTCAAAACATTCTTGGAAAAAAAAAAAAACCAAAGTTGAAGAACTCACACTTCCTGATTTCAAAATATACTATAGAGCTACAGTAATCAAGATAGTGTTGTACTTGCATAAGGATACACATGTAAATCAGTTAATAAAATTGAGAGTCCAGAAATGAATTCATACATTTATCATACATTTGTGGTCAATTGATCTTCAGCAAGTGTGCCAAGACAATCAACGAGAAAAGAATAATCTTTATAAGAAATGGTACTGAAACAACCAGATATCCACATGAAAAAAAAAGGACAACTGGATAGCCACATAGAAAAAACCACCCTTAACTCTCACCATATATAAAAAGTAATTCAAAATGGACCAATTACCTAAGTATAAAAGCTAAAATTATAAAATTCTTAGAAAACACAGTCATAAATCTTTGGGACCTTGGATTAGGCAACGAGTTTTTAGATATGACACTAAAAACACAATTAAAGAAAGAAAAATTGCTAAATGAGATGTTATTAAACTTTAAAACTTTGTACTTCAAAAGACATCAAGAAAGTTAAAAGATAACCCATAGAATGAGAGAAAACTTTTACAAATCATATATCTTATATCGGACTAATATCTAGAATATATAAAGAACTCCTACAACTCTATAATAATAATAATAATAAAATAACCCTATTTAAAAATGGGTAAAGATCCTAAATAGGCGTATCTCCTAAGAAGAAAAATAAATGGGCACTAAATACATGAAAAGATGATCAACATCATCATCTGTCAGAGAAATGAAAATCAAATGCATAATGAGATAGCACTTCACACCCGCTAGATGTCTGTCAACAAAAAGGCATATAACAGGTGTTGTGAGGATATAGAGAAATTTGAATCCTCATGTACTATTGGTAAGAACGCAAAATGGTGCAGCTGCTTTGGGAAATAGTCTGGTTATTTTTCAAAATGTTAACTATACAGTTGCCCCATATCCCAGCAAGTCTACTTCTAGGTACATACCCAAGAGAAATAAAAACATGTCCACACAAAAACTTGCACATAAATGTTGGTAGCAGTATTATTCATAATAGCCAAAAAGTGGAAACAACCAAATGTCCATCAACTGATGAATGGATAAATAAAATGTAAAATATCCATACAATGGAACATTATTATGCATTAAAAAGACATTAAAAAGAAATTAACTACCCACATACTAAAAAATGGGTGAACCTTGAAAACATAAAGTTAAGTGAAAGAAGCCAGTCACATAGATCCACATATTGTGTTAATATAAAATGTCCAGAATAGGCAAATACATAGAGACAAAAAATAGATTGGTGTTTGCCTAGGATTGAAGGTGGGGGAAGTGGAGCAGGGGGAATAAGAGTCACTTCTAATGGGTATAGGGTTTCACTTTGGGTGATGGAAATTGTTCTAAATATTCTAAAATTGATTTTGGTGATGGTTGCAAAACTCTGTGAATATATTGAAAATTATTGAATTGTATAATGTGAATTGTACAATAAGAGGTCAATTGTATGTTATGTATACTATATTTCACTAAAGGTATTATTAAAATACATGAGACTTTTTTTAATTTTAATTTTTAATTATGGGTACATAAAAGTTATATATATTTGAAGGGTACCTGTTTTGATGCCTGTTTTGATACAGGCATCCAATGTGAATTAATCAAACCAGGGTAATTGGAAAATCTATTACCTCAGGCATTTATCATTTCTTTGTTTTTAGATCCCCATTTTTCTTTTAAATATTACATTAAAAGTATTGTTTTAAATTCCACTCTTTTAATTATTTCAAAGTATACCCTAACTTATTGTTGACTATAGTCACTTGGTTATGCTACCAAATATTGTTCATCCTATCTAACTATTTAACTGTATTTTTGCACCATTAGAATTTTTAAACCATATTTGCAAACAAATTGAAAGGGCAGTTGCAGAAGCTGGTCAAACAACAGTGTTACCAGCAAAATATCAAGTTGGCAGTGGACTATTATTAAGCCATGCTTCTGGTAAATCAGTCAAGAGAACTAAAGGTTGAAAGAAAGTGACTTCAAAGGGAATTAAAGTTTTATTCACATAATTGAATAGTTGTCTGAAGACAACTGGCTTAATACTCAATAGGTGGATAAAGAACATCCTACCAACATCAGAGTGGATCTAGAGAATATAATTTATCAGATGAATCTTTAATTCCATAAATACAAAGTGTCCTCACAAGTTTAATAGGACTATATTGCTTTCAGAATATTCAGCACAAAAATTGACTAATGAATCTGAGAGTCTCATCTAGATAAAAAATTGTAAAGAAAATGGGAATTTTTTACTTGGTCAAAACAAAAATGGTCTTTTTGGGATATTCTGTTGACGAAAGGAGTCCCATTCCAATATCAACATGTTCTAACCTTAACAAACATCATAATCTCCATATATCCATTGATTAAGAAAGCATGGGCAGGCATAAAGATGTGAACTTGTACGAAAAACTTTGACAATAGACCTTGAAGGGGAGCAAATGTGTACCATCTTACTTCTGTTCAAAGGGAAGCTACCTTCTACTTCACCAAGACCAGAGGTACACACTCTGCATAACTTACTGTAATTATAAATACTCAGTGTTGGGGTGTGTGTGTGTGTGTGTGTGTGTGTGTGCACATTTGTGTGTGCTTGCATGTCTGTCTGTGAATGAAACCTCATGATTAACAAGTCTATTGAAGACAATTATTTTTAGTATTTTATTTTTAGATATTATTTACTAA
This sequence comes from Daubentonia madagascariensis, assembly GCA_023783475.1. Lineage (NCBI taxonomy): Eukaryota > Metazoa > Chordata > Mammalia > Primates > Daubentoniidae > Daubentonia > Daubentonia madagascariensis. The sequence continues at coordinate 23,670,988 of JAKFHU010002080.1, read as the reverse complement.
GCTCTCCTCTCCTGAGTTCTCCTATTTGTAGAAATAACATTCCCCTATGCATTTGAAAAGAGGCCTTAGATATTTTTAAATGTTACATTAAAAATATTATTTTAAAATCTTGACAACTAACATATATAAAGGAGACCATCCAAACTATTTCATATACCTTGTCATAGGAAGTTGCAGCAGAACTTCATCATCAACAGAAGGTTATCTAGTCAGAGAATATAATTTTCTGAAATACATACTTGTTATTCTTGAAATGTGTACCTTATTAATGCCTGTTTGAGATAGATCTTAGAATAAAATAGTGATAGAAACTTGGTATTTCCTACAAAGTGTCAAAAGACAGAAATCCCTGGAAAATGGGCTTTTCTACTAAGAACAAGCTAAATTCAGAATTTATTCAAATTTCACCATCATTCCCAAAAGACAATTCAATATTTAAAGATGTATACCCATGATTAATTGTCCATAAAAGCAATTGAGTTATAGTCCTCTCATAGAAACAGTTTATGTAGTCTTTAGCAGCTGATAGTTACGATGAAACACTGCAATTTCAGAAGTCAGTATTACATAATTTTCTTATGGAGTGATAAACATATCCTGATGACATTTCATCTTAGATTTATAACATATTATTGATGATTGCAAGCCTTTGCTTGTGGTTTGAGAGTCCTCTGGCACTACGAACCTAATCTGGGATCATTCTCTAAGATTAGTTTAAATGACCCATCTGAGCGGTTTACCTTATTAGGTAAAATGACTAAAAACGTACTCAACCTCAGCATTCCAAATGAATGAAGTTAGCCCATTAGCTTTCATGTAGAAATGTCTTTTTCTGAAATAAGAGCAAAAGAACACAGATCTCCCTAAGTATGTTCTTTGAATATCTAGAAGGTTAATATCACCTAATGTCAATATCTAATTAATTCTGTTAGCACATTTTGAAGAAAAAAGCACACAAGTCTAGAAATGTTTAAGGTAAGACCCTCCCTTAAAGAGGCAGGACTAAACAATTTATAGTTTGCAGCTTACCCAAGACAATGTACCAAGTAGTTGGAAATCTGGATGACAATAGTGTAATTCTTCAATTTTTGAGTGAAAATTTAAAAATAAATTTTTAGAATGGAACAAGACCTATCCCTGTACAGCTAATTAAGCATTTTCAAATTACCTAGAACCACACTCCAATAAAACCCAAACAATGTCAAAAATTAAGTCAAAACTATTTCATAACACCATACTGGAATTTTTATAACCAAATTAAAAGGTCTATCAGAATATTGCCCATGTCTATTTTAGTTAATAATGAAGTATATATTTTGAAAAAATAGATTATAAGAGCTTGAGCTGTGCAAGATAAACTATAAAGTAAGTAAACATCTCTGAGAACCTAAAATATTGTCTTAATAAATGTGATTTAAGAAAGGAAAAATCAGAAATATGTGCAGATATAGCCTACATGTATGCAAAACAAAATTTTGATGTTATTTAGCACTAAGTTTTATGGCATTTATGTTCTTGCTAAATGGGTTCTTACTAAAATAAGGAACAAACTAACACCTCCCTCCCCCCTCCAGGCCCACACAAATGCACATATACCAACACACAACAGTATCTTTTAACACAACAGCGTATTGACATGGCTTTCACTGATGCCTTCACAATGCCTCAAGTAGAAAGGGAATTCCTAGTGCAACAAATGCACTCATGATCAGGGGAACCCACTTATGAAGACTCTACTGACTGTGAACTTGAAGCAAGTTCATAATTAGCTACGTAGTATATGGCCTTTCACTGCAGGCTATATAAGAACATGTAAGTATATTTCACATAATCAACAGTATGAAAATTAAAGTTGAGACACAGCAAACAAAATCTGCCATGAAAACATGATGTTTGAGGACATGGCGCATAGTTCCACATAAACAAGAGTAGTACAGTCTTGGTACAGTATGAATAATGCAAAAAGAGACATCTATACCATACTCAAAGAGAGGCAATAGTCTTAACTAAAGGGTTTTCATGAGTTTCTTGTGTGGAAGATTTGGAAATAAATACCAGATGCTCAATCACGATGTTCCATAGTAAACTGTAGAAACCCTCCCCTTGAAAAATATAATATTTTTAGTTAATTTTAATTCTTATGGAGTTTTATGTAAATAACCACACTAAGTGTTGTTCTAGGTAGATACCAGCATGAAACTATCACCCCTGATAATTACAGACAAGAGTCTGGTTTTGAGTGAGAAAAGCAGTACCTCCAACAGAATGGTGACTTACGTAGGCTTACTTCTGACTAGAGACAAAAAGATCTGGAATTATAACAAAATAATAAAAGTAATAATAGAGTAATTTTTATAAAATCTGGGCTAGGTGCCAGACACTGTTGTAAACGTTGTGTACTGAGTCATTTAAGTAACAACCTAATGAGTTAGGTATTATTATTATCCTCAATTTACCAATGAAGATATTGAGATACAGAATGGTTACAGAACAATGAAAAAGAGGATGTCCTATCTAGTCTATGAATAAAGGGAATTTTCTCTACTAAGTTCAGAATCTAGTTTTCTATAATGGTAGGGAAAATGCTAAGAGAGTATTGCCCTTTTTTGCACTTTTATATGCACTTTTATATGTTGATACCTAGTTGGTTAAGATTATCAATTGCAGTGGTGACTTGGTGTTCTCAATCAGTCAGAATTTCTGTTCCTCAAGCCTCACATGATCACTATAAGCTACTAAATAAGAAAGATTCTGATTAAGAGATGCAAATATACCAGCATTAATTCAAAATATCATCACCTCTGAAGGGATAACACAAATGAGTTTATAACAATTTAAAATTCGGCATCTACTCTTCACTCCATCTTATACATGTCACTGGGTCACTGGCTTAGCATCATTTCAAATATATATTATGTAATGTAAAATGCAATGTTTTTCAAGCTTTTTCAAGCTTGTCAGTGCATCAGAATCAGGCTGGGAGCATATAACAATCAGAATGTAATAAATCAAAATATGTGAAGGAGGAGCACCAGAAATTTTAAATTTTAACAAAATCCTTAGGTAATTCTTATGATTCTTAAGTTGTGAACCACTAGATCACATCATCTACTAGTCCTGGATTGGTCTGGGTGTCTGACACTATATACATTAAACTTTTCAAAAACTCTTAAAGAGGTGTTAATAAGTACATTTTAAAAATCCAAACAATTCCAGAGAGGAGGGGCAAGATGGTAGACCAGAGACATTGCTTGCCAGACTGTCCCGGAGGGAAGATAGGATTTCATATAAAGGAGAGGGAGAAGGAATCAAGTGTAGATCAGGTGTAGATCTTAGAGAGAGGTACCAAAGCTTGCTGGGGACCTCACAGAGGAAAATTGCAAAATAGAGAAGGAAAAAGATAAAGGAAAAAAAGATATCAATGAGGATCAAACCTAGAGAGGTTCAGAGCCCACTGAAAGGGTAAGGGGGATCTCTCTCTCTCTTCCATGAGCCTTCAGTGACCTGACCACTCGGCTACCAAGTTTCTTGGAGGCTTTTCCACCCTGATGAGCCCAGGCATGGTGGCAAACATGGAATATTGGGGAGAACTTGCAAGATCTTAGAGCTTGGTCATTCCATGTGGGATTCCCCTCCAAGGAGAGTGTCATGAGAGGCAGGAAAGCCAGCTTTCTTCCATTCAGATGCTTCCTCCCCCACACCTCCCCCAACCACTGCAACTGGAAGGGCAGTTTGAGCTGAGAATTTGGTGAGTGACCACCTCTCCCTAGCAGGCAAGTGCTGCAGGCTGAGGTTTCCATGGAGAGTGGGTGCCTTTCCCCTTGGGGGTCTGCAGAGGACACAGGGTGCACAATTTGGGAATGCCCTGTCTGATGGCAATTCACAGAGTTGCACACCAGTGGGACAGACAAGCAGGCCAATGTCCCCAGACTTGAGTGGGTTACTGAGGACACAGGGGGGAAGTCTGAGAGCTGGACTCAGGTGGTGAGGAAGCCCATATGGACAGAACTGGTAGGAGAATGCTGTGGGGTTCCAAGACACGGTAAGCTGTGACAGCACCCATCCCCCTACAGGAAAACTGCCCTGTTCTATTAGGTGGATCCTATGGCAAGGAAGAGCACAGCCCCAGGAGCCATAGCAACCAGGCATGGCATATTCAAGTAGTTGAGCTGAGCAGGATATGTGGCCGTGCCCCCACCCATTCCAACCAGGAGAGCAGTTAGAGACAAGAACTTGGTGAGCAGCTGCCACTCCCTAGAAGGCTCGTGCTATAGGCTGAAGTTTCCACAGAGAGTGGGACATATGGTTTTCCCCTTGGGGGCCTGCAATGGACCCAGGGTGCCTGATTTGGGAGCTCCCTACATGCCAGTGTTTTGTGGGGGTGTATGCTAGTGGGTCAGACACACAGGCCTGGGGGAGGTTTGAGAGGCAAACAGCCAGATTGTGAATCTCAGACAGCCCCATCTTCACAAGCAGACTTTCTGGTTGGATGGGGCCACTTCAGCCCCTCCCTGGTGGCTTTCCCCAGAAGCTGAGAGAAGACCTTTGAATCCTGCTGAAACAGCTAGCTTACCAGCTGTTGTGAAGCCTGAGGGCAAGCTCACCCAACCTAGCCCTGCCTAGCCTCACTTTCCCACCAACATCAGCTATGGCAGAGAATAAGGACTCACCTGGAAGTTCCAAGGTCCCACCCATCACCTGGGACATTCAAGTGCTCAATCTGAGGGACTAGAGCCAGTCACAAGTCTCAAAAACAGCACTGCAGCTTGTTCCTTCTGGCAAGTGACACCTACTGACAGGGAGGTCAATTTGCATAGCCCTTTACAGCAGCTACTGACTCAATCATACAGGCTGAGATTGGTTCTAACCCATAAGCGCCACCTAATATCTCAGAGATTAAACTGGGCATGACAATACATTTCACACTGCTAAGAAGACTACAGGGCTGGAGAAAGAGAAAGGATTTCAAAGACCTCCATCCTCTTTCCTCACAGTGAGGCAGGAAATCTGCCCACAGACATACCTCACCACTGCTAGAGCCTATAAACAACTACCAACTGAGAAAACCACCACACCAACAATGTCTATAACCAAGGCATCCTTCCAGAACCAAGATGGCCATCACAGCACCCAAAAACAAAGCCAATTACCCAACATATGTTACCAACATACCCATACAAGTGAGGGGGGGAGAAGCCCCATATAAACAAAAGAAAATCCAAAAAAAAAAAAAAAGAAGCAAAAACTGACCCAGATGAGAAAGAATCAGAAAAAGAACTCTGGAATTATGAAATATTAGAGTAAAAGGACACCCCCAAAGGGAACACCAGCTCTCTAGCAAATGGTCACCAACCAAAATGAAAATATTAAAATGACAGATAAAGACTTCCAAATATGGATTGTAAGGAAGGTCAATGAAATTAAAGAGACAATAAAAAAAAACTAAAATAAAACAGAAAAACAATTCAGGAATGAATGAAAAAATCACTAAAAAGATAGATATATTAAAGAAAAACCATAAAGAACTTCAGGAAATGAAAAATTCATTCAAGGAAATACAAACCACAGTGAGAAGTTTTAAGAATAGAGTAGACAAGGCAGAAGAAAGAATATCAGACCTTGAAGACAACACTTTTGAATTAACTCAGTCAAAAATAAAGAACAGAGAATTGAGAGGAATGAACAAAGTCTATGAGAAATATGGGATTATGTAAAACGGCCAAATATAAGAATCATAGGCATCCCTGAGAGTGAAGAAGAAAACACACAAGGGCTGGAAAACCTGCTTGAGGGAATAATTGAGGAAAACTTCCCTGGTCTTGCTAGAGATTTAGACATCCAGATACAAGAAGCTCAATGAACACCAGGGAGACTTGTTGCAAAGATATATAGTCATCAGATTGGCAAAAGTCAACACAGAGGAGGAACTCCTGCAAACTGTAAGCAAAAACATCAAGTGACTTACGAAGGAAAACCCATCAGGCTAACTGCAGACTTCTCAACTGAGACCTTACAAGCCAGAAGTGATAGGGGCCCCACCTTCAGTCTTCTTAAACAGAAGAACTGCCAGCCTAGAATTTTGTATCCTGCAAAACTAAGTTTTATAAATGATGGAGAAATAAAGACTTTTCCAGACAAGCAAACAGTGAGGGAATTTGTTAAGAATAGACCTGCCCTGCAGAAAATAATCAGAATGGCATTATACATGGATCAGCACAGTGGTCATCTACCAGTATAAAACCACCCAAAAGCTAAAGCCCAGAGCTTATACAAAACAATAGTACAAGAGGTAAAGCAAAGCAACAAGGTAATATGCAACAGGATGAACTGAACAGCATCCCTCATATCAATTCTGCCAATCAACGTGAATGGCTTGAATGCCGCCTCAAGAGACATAGGCTGGCTGAATGCATGAGAAAAGACAACCCAAGTATCTCCTGTATCCAGGAAACACATCTAACCCACAAGGACTCATACAGACTCAAGGTGAATGGATGGAAAAAAATATTCCATGCAAATGGAAACCAAAAGAAAGCAGATGTAGCCATTCTCATATCAGATAAAATTGACTTTAAATCAACAATAGTAAAGAATGACAATGATGGCCATTATGTAATGGTAAAGGGAGCAAATCTACCAGAAGACATAACAACCCTAAATATTTATGCACCTAACACAGGAACACCCAGATTCATAAAGCAAACCCTACTATCTAAGCAAAGAGAGAAACAGCAGCATCATAATTGCCAGGGACTTTGACACACCCCTGACAGATCTGGACAGATCATCCAAACAGAAAATAAATAAAGAAACACTGGACTTAAAAGGGACTCCAGAACAAATGAGACTAACAGACATTTACAGAACATTTTACCCCAAAACTAATGAATATACATTTTTCTCATCAGCACATGGAACATTTTCCAAGATTGATCATATTTTATGCCAAAAATTATGGCTCAAGAAATTTTTAAAAAATTGAAATCATACCATGTATCTTCTTAGATCACAGTAGAATAAAATTAGAAATAAACTCCAAGAGAAACACCCAATTTTACACAAACTCATGGAAATTAAACAACCTGTTGCTGAACAATTATTGGATAAATGGAGAAATTAAGATGGAAATCAAAGGATTTCTTGAATTGAAAGACAAAGAGGACACAAGTTATCAAAATCTATGGGATTTGGCAAAAGCATCCTAAGGGGAAAATTCATAGCCTTAAATGCCTACAACAAAAAGAGAGAAAGATCACAAATTAACAGTCTAATGACACATCTGAAGGAACTAGAAAAGGTAGAGCAAACCAAACCCAAAGCCAGCTGAAGAAAAGAAATAACTAAGGTGAGAGCAGAACTAAATGAAATTGAAAACAAGAAAATAATACAGAAAATCAATAAAACAAAAAGTTGGTTCTTTGAAAAGATGAAACAAAATTGATAGACCTCGTGATAAATTAACCAGGAATAGGAGAGAAAGGACCCTAATAAGCTCAATCAGAAATGAAAAAGGAGATATTTCAACTGATACCACAGAAATACAAAATATCATCTGTGAATACTATGAAAATCTTTATGCATATAAACTTGAAAACATGGAGTAGGTGGACAAATTTCTGCACTCACAAATCTCCCAAGACTCAATCAGAAAGAAATAGAACTCCTGAACAGACCGATAGCAAGCAATAAGATATAAGCAGCAATAAAACATCTTCCAACAAACAAAAAGCCCTGGACTGGAGGTATTCACAGCCAAATTCTATCAGACCTAAAAAGAAGACTTGGCGGCCATACTGCAGAAATTATTCCATAACATCGAGAAGGAAGGAATCCTCCCCAACTTCATTCTACGAAGCCAGTATCCCTTTGATATCAAAGCCAGGAAAGGACACAACAAAAAAAGAAAACTACAGACCAGTATCCCTTATGAATATCAATACAAAAATCCTCAACAAAATATTAGCATCCCAAATTCAACAGCACATCAAAAAAAATAATCCACCATGACCACATAGGCTTTATCCCAGGGACACAAGGATGGTTCAATACACATAAATCAATAAATGTGATTCATCACATAAACAGAAGAAAAACAAAGATCATATGATCATTTCAATAGATGCAGAAAAAGCATTAGATGAAATTCAACACCCTTTCATGATAAAAACTCTTGACAAGCTAGACATAGAAGGAACACGTCTCAAATTTATAAAAGCCACATATAACAAACCCACAGCCAACATCATACTGAATGGGAAAAAGCTGAAAGCATTCCCACTGAGAAATGGAACAAGACAAGGATGCCTATTGTCACTGCTTCTATTCAAGATAGTGCTGGAGGTCCTAGCAACAGCAATCAGGCAAAAGAAAGAAATTAAGTATATCCAAATTGGGAAAAAAGAGGTCAAACTATTGCTTTTTGCTGATGATATGATCTTATATCTAGAAAACCACAAAGACTCCACCAAGAGATTCCTAGAATTGATAAATTCAGCAAAGTGTCAGAGTACAAAATCAATGTACACAAATCAGTAGCATTCCTATACACCAATAACAGTCAAGCTGAGAGTCAAATCAAAGACTCAATACCATTCACAATAGCTACAAAGAAAATAAAATACCTAGGAATATACTTAACCAAGGAGGTGAAAGATCTCTACAAAAGGAATTATGAAACACTGAGGAAAGAAATCACAGATCATACAAACAAATGGAAAAATATGTCATGCTCATGGATTGGTAGAATCAACATTGTTAAAATGTCCATACTACCCAAAGTGATATACAGACTCAATACAATCCCCATCAAAATACCAACATCATACTTCACATACCTAGAAAAAATAATTCTATAGTTCATTTGGAACCAGAAAAGAGCCTGAATAGCCAAAGCAATCTTTAGCAGAAGGAACAAATCTGGAGGCATCACATTACCAGAGTTCAAGCTATACTACATGGCTACAGTAACCAAAATGGCATGGTATTGGCACAAAAAACAAGACATAGAACAATAGAACAGAACAGAAAACTCAGATATAAAACCATCCACATACAGTCAACTTATCTTTGACAAAGTAGATAACAATATACACTGGGGAAAAGAAGCCCTGTTCAATAAATGATGCCGGGAAAATTGGATAGCCACATGCAGAAGAATGAAACAGGATCCATATCTCTCACCACTCACAAAAGTCAATTCAAGATGGATAAAAGATTTAAATGTAAACCATGAAACCATAAGAGCTCTAGAAGAAAATGTAGGAGAAATTGTTCTAGATATCAGCCTAGGCAAAAAATTTATGAAGAAGACCCCCAAAGGCAATTACAGCAACAATAAAAAATAAATAAATAGGACTTCATTAAATCAAAAAGCTTCTGCACAGCCAAGGAAGTACTCAACAGAGCAAATAGACAACCTACAGAATTGGAGAAAATATTTGCAAACTATACATCTGATAAAGCGCTAATAACCATAGTCTACAAAGAACTCAAGCAAATCAGCAAGAAAAATCAAACAACCCCATTAAAAAGTGGGCAAAAGACATGAACAGAAGCTTTTCAAAAGAAGATAGACAAATGGCCAAAAAACATATGAAAAAATGCTCAATATCACTAATGATCTGATTCCCTGATTGCATCAGGGAAATGCAAATTATTATAAAACCACACAAGATATCACCTTACTCCTGTTAGAATGGCTTTTATTAAAAAGTCCAAAAAATAATAGATGCTGGTGTGGATGCAGAGAGAAAGGAACACTTTTACCTTGTTGGTGGGACTATAAATTAGTACAACCTCAATGGAAAACAGTATGGGGATACCTCAAAGAACTAAAAATAGACCTACCTTTTGATCCAGCAATCCCACTATGGGTATTTACCCAAAGGATAAGAAGACTTTTCATCAAAAAGACCCCTGCTCTTGAATGTTTATTGCAGCACAATTCACAATTACAAAGATGTGGAATCAACCCAAGTGCCCATAAATTCACAAGTGGATTAACAAAATGTAGTATATGTATACCAAGGAATACTACTCAGCCATGAAGAAGGATGACCTACTGCCTTTTGCAAAAATTTGGGTGGAACTGGAGACCATTTTCCTATGTGAAGAAAAATTCATTTTTGTAAAAAGGAAGAAATATATTTTAATTCTCACTGATGCCAAGAAGCCTGCTAGGTCACACATAATTTATATTGCACAAATATATGCATGCTATGGCAGGAAAAAACAATGTATTTTTAAGTAGTGAGAAAATTTCCTAACCCCTTAAAACTCTGTGCATCAAAAAAGAAAATTTAAACAGCTAAGTAGCATTATTCACAGGGCATATTTCTCCATTAAAAGGGGTCCATGGTCAAGTAAGTCTTGAAATCACCACTTACTATTTACCCTTTTTTGATATTTATAATGTACATTGGTATATTAAAATCTCAACAGTCCTGCCATAATCTATTCAATTTTGTTTAATTTGATATTTCCCAAATTTATCTAACTATAGACTCCTTTTAAAAATTTTTCAACATTTATTATGCCATATGGAACATGCTCTGGAAAACACTGAGATGTTTTCTGGAAAACACTGAGATAAACAAGTATGAAAATATTATTATATGGGGAAACAGTTTTTCACCAAGAAAACAACTTCACCAACAGAATAGGAGTATCCTTAAAGGCTTATAAAATACTCTAATTGTTTAGGCAAATTAAGATAAAGATAGTAAGTTGTGCCTTCACAAAAAAGGCAAATGTTTTAGCTTAACCTTTTCATTTGAATTCTTCTTTTTAACATATCCTTGAATATGGTTTCATGTATGTGACCTCATCACAACTAGTCAATTACAAAATATGGCAAAATATATTACAAACTAATTGGGTATGTATATTGAACAAATGATGGTAATAGAATTTTAGCTATTAATTTTTGTATCATGTAGAGAAAAAGAAAACAAAATCATAGGTTATATTTATTCAGCATCTAAATCAAAACTGATGATCTGTCAAAATTTAAGATGCATCTCAATGTATTTGTATTTCATCTAAATAAGGTTTATATATTTTTAAACTAAATTTTACAATTTTCCAATACTCAATAAAATGCAATTTTATAAATGAAAGGAATATTAGAGACTGTTTTAAACTCCTTATATTACTTGTAAGATAAAGAATAGTCCAAAGTGTTAAAGAATCTTAACCAAAGTCACACAGGGATAAACCTTTCCCTGGTAATAATTTTTTCTCTTTCCTAATGCAATTCAGTTCACCCAACGTTCATTGAATACTTAATATGAATCATGTCTGTCTAAGTCCAATTATAAATAACAAGCTACTGAGACTGTTGAATGTTGCAATTACTCAGCAACCTTATCCCAAAGGAAATAAGGGAGACAAGATGGATTTCTCTCTAGAAACACTCAAATCACTCAGAAAATATGACTGTAAAGGGTATCCTGGAAAGTGGGCCAAACAATGCAAAGTATTTACAAATCAAAAACAAGTTTCTTATCAGAAACAATGAATTCCCACAGCAGAATTCCCCCGGTAGTTTTCTGGGATGGCAGTAAGTGGCGTCTGTGGTGCCTTCAGAGATTTGTGGATCACACTAAAAATATGCTTTCAAACCTGGGAAAGAAGTAGGAAACTGTCTTCTATCTTTTTTCCTTCCCTTTGTCAAGAAATTTTTGGTAAGACATTATGAAAGATTACAAAATTGAGGGCTTGGGTCTTTAAAAGCTAAAATTATAGAGTTTCACTAACACTGACCCGCTGAGGATATGAGTCCACAAATGCCATTGTGGCTGAGCCTCCTGTTTACATAGCTGGTGTTTACATGGACTCTGAACTCAAGGGAGTTTATGAACATGTGATGGTGTTTAGTCCCTGGTGTACATAAATTAACCCAGATCCAGCTGGGTGTATTGTATGGCTACAAGGAAAACCCAAATGTAGCATATCCCTAGGTTTCTGGAGAAAAAACAAATTTAAATTCTTGAGATAAAAATAAATCTTTACTTAAAACACTCTTACTCTCCCAGATTCAGCAGATTTTATGCCACTTCTAGATATTTGATGTCCAAAATTTCCACTATTTAGATTTTGTTCAAGAATATACATATGTATACATGTGTATACATAAACGTTTTTTTCTAATGGTGATGAGCAGAAATTTTATAGCTTGTTATCCATTGTATATAAAGATGCCCCCTCTTCTCCAAACAACAGTTTTATATCCAATCCGACTGCACAGATATGTAGTACATTTATTTTGTGTATACAAATACATTTATTTTGCTGTTTTAGAGCCTGCTACTTTTTGGATTTCATTTCTGTTTGCCTGGTGAGCTGACAGTTATGTTAAAAAGATCTTAGTTTTAGTCACGTATGAGGTCCACTGGGGCTTGTCCATAAAAGACCTAGATGGAAGACCTATATAGAGTATGCCAAAATGGATTATGAGGCTGCAATATCTAATCAAAGTTTCCCAAATGTGATAAAGGTCAATAGTGGGCTGTAGCAACTGATGGAAGCCACTGAAACAAGTTTTTCACATCCATTTCAGTGTTGCTCTTACTTTTTGCAGCCAGAATTTGTTCTGCACATGGGCAAGTGAGTGACCATCTGTGTAGTGCCAGAAAAAATAATTATGTTTGGAAAAGTCATAACTAAAAATTAAATGTAAAAAATAATCTATGTATATTAGCAATTAAAAATTGGAAATTGATATTTTGAAAGAACAATATCATTTTTAAATTAATTAACAAAAATTGTATACAGATGGTCCCCATCTTATGACAGTTCGACATAAAACTTTTTGACATTACAATGGAGTGAAAGCAATATGCATTCAGTAGAAACCATAATGTGAGTATCCATCAACCATTCTGCTTTTCACTTTCAATATAACATTCAATAAATTACATAAGATATTCAACAATTTATTATAAAATAAGCTTTGTGTTAGATGATTTTTCCCAACTATAGGTTAATGTATGTGTTCTGAGCACTTTTAAGGTAAGCTAAGCTAAGCTATGATGTTCAGTAGGTTAGGTATATTAAACATATCTTCAACTTAGTGTTTTCAACTTAAGATAGGTTTATCAGGATATAGCCCCATCATAAGTCAAGGAGCATCTGTATGTTTATCATGTACAACATGATATTTTGAAATATGTATACATTGTGGAATGGCTAAATCCTGCTATTTAACATATACATTATATCACAAATTTTTTTGTGTGGTGAGGTCATTTAAAATTTGCTCTCCTAGCAACTGTCAAGGATATAATATGTTGTTATTAACTATAATCAACATTTTGTAGAATAGATCTCTCAAACTTGTTCCTCCTATCTCATTGAAATTTTGTATCCTTTGGCCAACATCTTCCTAACCCCCCATCTCCGGCCCCAGATGATCATCATTCTACTCTTTCTGAGTTCAACTTTTTTATATTCCACATATAAGTGAGATCCTGCAGTATTTGTCTCTCTGTGCCTGGTTTATTTCACTTAATATAATGTCCTGCAGGTGCATCCTGTTGTTGCAAATGACAGGATTTCCTTCCTTTTTTAAGCAGAATAGTATATGTGTGTGTATATATATATACACACACACATACCACACTTTCTTTATCCATCCATCAGTTCATGGACAATCAGGTTGATTGCATATATTGTCTATTTTGAATAATGCTGCAATGAACATGGGAGTGCAGATATATTTTTAATGTACTGATTTGAATTCCTTTGCATATATACCCAGTAGTTAGATTATTGGATCAGAAGGTAGTTGTATTTGTAATTTTTTCAGGAACTTTCATATCATTTTCCATAATGGCTGTACCAATTTATATACCCAAAAAGACTGTGCAAGTGTTGCCTTCTCTCAACATCCTCACCAATACTTCTTATCACCCATCTTTTTGATAATAACCATTCTAGCAGTTTCTGCAGTTTAGTTACCAGTTCTTCTTTGTAGGTCTGGTAAAATTTGGCTGTGAAACTGTCTGGTCCCGAAGCTTTTTTTGTTGGAAGATTTTTTATTGCTGCTTCAATTTCATTACTTTATATTGGTCTGTTCAGGGGTTCTATTTCTTCCTGATTGAGCCTAGGGAGGTTGTGTGTTTCCAAGAATTTGTCTATTTCCTCTATATTTCCAAGTTTATGTGCATAGAGATTTTTATAGTATTCAGAAATGATATTTTGTATTTCTGTGGTATCAGTTGTAATATCTCCTCTTTCATTTCTGATTGAGTTTCTTAGGGTCCTTTCTTTTCTGTTTCTGGTTAATGTAGTGAGAGGCCTGTCAATTTTTATTCATCTTTTCAAAGAACCAACTTCTTGTTTCCTTAATCTTCTCTATAAATCTCTTGTTATCAACTTCATTCAGTTCTATTCTGACCTTAGTTATTTATTTTCTTCTGCTGGGTTTGGGATTAGTTTGCTCTTCCTTTTCTAATTCCTTGAGACAATTCATTAAGTTGTTGATTTGTGATCTTTCTGTCTTTTGGATGTAGGCATTTATGGCTATGAATTTTCCCATTAGGACTGCTTTTGCTGAATCCCACAGATTTTTGATAACTTGTGTCCCTTTTGTCATTTAGTTGAAAGAATATTTGATTTCCATCTTAATTTCCTCCTTCACCTAATACCTTTTTAGCAGTAGGTTGTTTAATTTCCATATCTTTGTGTACAGTTGGGTGTTTCTGTTGGAATTGACTTCTAATTTTATTCCACTGTGTTCTGAAAAGATACATGGTATAATTTCTACTTTTTAAAATTTGTTGAGACATGTTTTGCAGCCTAGGATATGATCTATCTTAGAGAATGTTCCATGAGCCAATGAGAAGTACGTATTTTCAGTGGTTTTGGGTAGAATGTTCTATAAATATCCGTTAAGGCCCATTTGCTCTAGAGTTCCATTTTAGTCCATCATTTCTTTGCCTTTTTCCTGCTTAGAGGATCTGTTCCATTCTGTCCGTGAGGTGTTGAAGTCCCTGGCTATTATGATGCTGCTGTTTATCATTTTGTTTAGATCAAGTAGGGTTTGCTTTATGAATCCAGGTGCACCTGTGTTAGGTGCATAAATATTTAGGATTGTTATGTCTTCATGTTGAATTGTTTCCTTCTCCATTATATAATGACCATCTTTGTCTTTCATTACTTTTGCTGATTTGAAGTCTATGTTATCTGATATGAGAATGGCTACCCAGCTTTCTTTTGGTTTCTATTTGCAAGGGATATTGTTTTCCATCCCTTTACCTTGAGTCTGAATGAGTCCTTTTGGGTTAGATGTGTTTCCTGGAAATAGCAGATATTCGGCTTGTATTTTTTTTATCTGTTCAGCCAGCCTATGTCTCTTAAGTGGGGAGTTCAAGCCATTCACATTTATTGAAAGAATTGATAAGTGTGGTGGATTTGTTTATTCTGTTGTGTAGAACTTTATTGCTTTGTTTTACTTCTTGAACCATTGTGGCATCTGGGCTCTGGCCTTTAGCTTTTGGGTGATTTTACACTGGTGGTTGTCTATTGTGCTGATCTGTGTATAATGCAGTTCTGAGTACTTCCTGCAGGGCAGGTCTTATCTTGACAAATTCCCTCAGTGTTTGCTTGTCTGAGAACGTCTTTATTTCTCCAACTAAGTTTTGTAGGATACAAAATTCTGGGCTGGCCATTATTCTGTTTGAGGAGACTGAGAATGGAGCCCCAATCCTGTCTGGCTTGTAAGGTCTCAGCTGAGAAATATGCAGTTAGTCTTACGGGTTTTCCTTTATAGTACAAGAAGCTCAAAATACCCCTTGTAGATTCATCATGAAGGGCCATCACTACAACACATAGTCATCAGACTGGCCAGAGTAAACATGAAAAAGGCACTCCCATGAGCCAATTTTCTATTTCCTCATGATTCTGTCTTGGTAGGTTGTATATGTCTAAAAATGTATCCATTTCTTCTATTCATTTTGCTGGTGTATAATTATTTATAGCAGTCTCTTATGACCCTTTGTGTTTCTGTGGTATCATTTGTAATGTATCCTCTTTTATCTCAGATATTATTTGAGTTTTCTTCTTTCTTCTTAGTTTAGCTAAAGTTTGTCAATTTTATCTTTTCAAAGAAGCAGCCTTGGTTTTATTGATATTTTTTTATTAGTTTTATTGTCTCTATTTCATTTATTTCTGCTCTGAACTTTATTATTTCCTTCCTTTTAATAACTCTAGCTTAGGTTGTCTTCTTTTTCTAGTTTCTTGAGGTGTGACATTAGATTGTTTATTTTGGATTTTTCTTCTTTTTTGATGTAGGGTTTTATTGTTATAAAATTCCCCCTTAGAACTGCATCCCATAAGTTTTGGTAGGTTGTATTTCCATCTTCATTTGTCTCAAGATATTTTTAAATTTCTCTTTTAATTTCTTTCTTGACCCTTGGTTGTTCAGTGGTATATTCTTTATTTTCCATATGGTTGTGAAATTTCTGAATTTCCTCCTGTTTTTGATTTCTAGTTTCATACCCTTATGGTCACAAAAGATATATGATATGATTTTAATCTTTTTAAATTTGTCAAGACTTGCCTTGTGGCCTAACATGTGATCTATATTGGAGAATGTTTCATGTGTGCTTGGGAAGAATGTGTATTCTGCTGCTGTTGGATAGAATGTTCTGTATACATCTGTCAGGTCCATTTGGTCTAAAGCATAGCTTAAGTTCAATGTTTCTTTATTGATCTGCTGTCTAGATAGTATTTCCTTTGCAGAAAGTAGGGTATTAAATGCCTTACTAATATTGCATTGCAGTCTATCTCTGTCTTCATGTGTGTTAATATTTGCTTCATATGCTTAGGTGCTCTGATGTTGGGTGTATATATAGTTACAATTATTATATTCTCTAGATGAATTTATTCCTTTATCATTATATAATGACCTGATTTGTCTATTTTTAAAGTTAAAGACTTAAAGTCTATTTTATCTGATATAAGTATTACATCCCCTGCTCTTTCTCTCTCTTTTTTTTTTCATTTGCATGAAATACCTTTTCCCATCCCTTCACTTTCAATCTATATGTCCTTAAGTGTGAAGTGAGTCTTTTGTAGGCAACATATAGTTGGGTCTTTTAAAATAAAAAATCCATTCAGCCATTTTATGTCTTTTTATTGGAGAATTTAATCCTTTCATTTTCAAGATGTTAATAATTATTAATAAGTAAGGACTTACAACTGACATTTTCTTGATTGTTTTCTGTTTGTTCTGTGATTCTTCATTCTTTCCTTTTTCTTTCTGTTTTACTTTGTGATTAGATGTTTTTCTTTGTGGTATCCTTTGACTCATTACTTTTTATCTTTTGTGCATTTACTATAGTTTTTTGTTTTGTGGTTACATAAAGTTTACATAAAACATTTTAAAGTTATAATAGGTTTTATTAAACTGACAATAGCTTAACTTTAATTGCATAAAAGCATTCCACATTTTTACTTCACTCCCTTCATTTAAAATATTTGATATCACAAGTTATATGTTTTATATATTGTACCCCTTAACACATTTTGTAGCTATTATTTTAACAGCTTTGTCTATTAACCTTCTCACTGAAGATATAGTGATTTACATACCACCATTAATGATCTACAATATTCTGAATTTGTATACTTACTTTATCAGTAAATTTTACTCTGATATAAGTATGATATATGTTAAAGAATTTCCTTTAACATTTGTTGTAATGTAGGTCGGTGCTGATGAATTCCCACAGCTTTTGTTTATGTGGAAGTCTTTACTTCTCCTTCATTTCTGAAGGACTGCTTTGCTGGGTAAAGTATTTTTGGCAGGTTTTTTTTTTTCTTCAGCACTTTGACGATATCATCCCACTCTCTCCTGTCCTATAAGGTTTCTGCTCAGAAGTCCATTGTTAGCCTTATTGAAACTCCCTTACATGTTTCTTTTTCTTGCTGCTTTCAAGATCCTTTCTTTGCCTTTGATTTTTGACTATTTAATTATATTATGTGTTGGTGTAGTCTTCTTAGGATTGAATCTGATTGGAGACCTTTGACCTTCCTATATGGTATATTTTTCTCCCAATTTAGAAAGTTTTCTGCTCTTATTTCTTTAAATATATTTCTGGTCCTTGTCTCTTTTCTTTCCTTTTTGAACTCATGTAACTCAAACATTTGCTTCTTTAGTCTAGTAAGTTTGTTTTTTATTCCTTTTCATTTTTTTTTTTCTTCTCTGGCTGTATGTTTTCAAATAATCTGCCTTCAAGTTCACAGATTCTGTTTTTTTAATCATTTGCTGTTGCCTCTCTGTATTACATTTCTCATTTCATTTACTGTATTTTTCATCTTCAGAACTTCTGTTTGATATGTATATGTATATGCATATATACATATATATTTGATTTTTTTGTATATAATTTCAATCTGTTAAATTTCTAATTTTGGTCATTTATTGTTTACCTATTTTCATTGAATTATTTCTCTGTTTTTTTTAAAGTTACCTGAGTTTTCTTTAAACAATTATTTTTAATTCTTTAAACAATTATTTTGAGTTTTTTGTCTGGCAGTTCATAAATCTTCATTTTGTTAGAGTTGGTTACTGATTCCTCATTTTATTCTATTCGTAGTGTTGTTTCTGTGATTGTTCATGATCTTGTGTCCATGCTTGGTGCCTGCACATTTGAAGACATAGGGATTTATTTCAGTCTTTGCAGACTGGCTTTGTCTGGTGTGGTAAATGGTCAGGCTTCCTGCTAGAGTCTTCCATCAGGCTTGTGTAGAGCCTAGGTCAGCAGGGGTGTGGCCCTAGTGCCTGAGTTTGTTTTTTGGGCCCTGGGCCTTGATTCACTGGGGTAAACCTGTTGATTAAGTTTTCTGGGATAGATCTGGAGACTGGGTCACTAAAGTCATGTCTAAAGCCTATACCCACAGAGGACAGGCAACAGCCTGGATCCATAGGTGCTGACCTAATGTTGGGATGGGCCTTGAGTCTGAGTTTACTGTAGCTGGCCAAGTGGTGGGATGGGCCTGGCACCTGGGTCCACTGGAATGGGCCCAAATCCTGAGTCATGGGAGCTGACCTGGTGCTGGAGCAGGCCAAAATCCTGGGTTCACTGAGCCTGGCCCTGTTACTATATCCAGTACAGGGCCAGAAGCCTCTGGGGTAAGCTTAGAGGTGGGACAGGCCCAAAGACCAAGACCCCAGGGCAGGTCTGAAGCCTGGAGCTGCAGGTTCTCACCTGGTGCTAGGATTGGCCTGGTAGCTCAGTCAGCAAATACTGACCTGAAGTCTGAAGTCTGTGGCCATGCCTTCTTGCCCATTGCTAGGTTTTACTTGGGAAGGCCTAGGGTTGGGGTCCAAGGCAAAGTCTAGTATTCACATTTCCCTCCTTCCCCCAAGCAGAGGGTATGTCTCTCCATGATATGCTGCCTGATGTTGGTGTAAGGGTGACATGCATAACATAAAGCTGTCCTTCTTACCCTCTTCAATATGTCTTTTCTTATTTCTGTGCTATGTCCACGTGCTGAAATATCTCACCTAGTTTCCTTGTGAAGTTATTTTTATGCATAGAAAGTTACTCAAATTGATGTTTCTGACATCAATTGGGTATGAGTGCTGGAAAGTTCTATTCCACCATCCTGCTGATGTCCCTCTCTTCCAATATTATTTATAGTATCAAAATATGAAATAATTATAGATATATTTAAGAAAATACATGATAAATCTCTACTCAGAAAATGACAAAACATTTCTGAAAGTAATTAAAGAATATCTAACTAAATAAATCAAGAAATGCTTTATGCTCATGAATTAGAAGCCTCAATATTGTATTAATAAAATATCATTTCCACAAATTGATTTATAGACTTATCATCAAAATTCTAATAAATTTTCCAGCAATGTTTTTGTTGAAATTTATAAACTAATTCTAAAAGTTTATAATGGAAATGCAAATGACCCAGAATAGCCAAAACAATTTTGGCAAAGTAAGACAAAGTTGGAGGGCTTACATTACCTGACTTCAAGATTTATTATAGAGCTGTAATAACCAAGACAATATAGTACTGGTATAGAGTTAGACATAGATCAATGGAAAAGTACTGAAAGTTTAGAAATTTTGTACACATATATGGTCAGCTAATTTTCAATAAAGGTATAAACACAACTCAATCAGGGAAAAGTCAGCCTTTTCAACAAATGGTGTTGGGACAATACCCACATGCCAACAACAACTATAAAAGAGAACTTAGCCCATATATCACATCATACACAAAAGTTAACTCAAAATGTATCACTGAACCTAAAATAAGAACTAAAAATACATACCTTCTAGAAGAAAACAGGAGAAAATGTGACCTGGGAGTAAGCCAAAATTTCTTAGGACACACAGTTTATATAATTTATCTAAGAAAAAAAGGATAAATTGGACTTCAACAAATTAAAAAATTTTGTGCTACAAAAGGCATTGTTATGAAAATGTACAGGGAAGCTACAGAATTGGAGAAAATATTTGCAAAACATCTGTTCAATATAGATGTTACATTAAAAATATATAAAGAACACTTACAACACAAGAAGACAAGCAACCCAATGAAATATAGGCAAAATATCTGAAAAGATATTTTACTAATATAGATATTCAAATATTAAGTAAACACATGAGAAAATAAACATCAGTAATCATTAAGGAAATGCAAATTAAAACCACAGTGAGATACAAATTTACTCCCTAGTTACATGGCTGCACTTTACAAAGTTGACAATTCCAAGTATTGGCAAAAATGTGGAACTACTAAAACATTCATACTTTGCTGGTGGAATGCAAAATAATACTACCACTTTGGAAAACAATTTAGCAGTTTCTTGTAAAATTAAGCAAAAAATTATATTACTGTCTTAGTCTGTTCTCTATAACTATAATGGAATATCACAGAGTAATTCATAAAGAAAAGAAGCTTATTTGTCTCACATTTATGGAGTCTGGGAAGTCCAAGTTGAAGCAGTTGCATCTGGTGAGGGCCTTCTTGTACCATAACATGGCAGAAGGGCATCACATAGCAAGAGAGAACAAGAAAAGGAGGAGCTGAAATCATTCTTTTTATCAGAAATCCACTCCCATGATAACAGCATTGATCCATTCATGAGGGCAGAGCCCTCATAACCTAATCACCTCTTAAAGGTCCCACCTTTCAATATCGTCACAATGGGTATTAAATTTCAACATGAGTTTTGAAGGGGACATTCAAACTACAGCAGTTGTTCAGACATTTTCCTTCCAGATATTTGCCTATGTGAAATGAAAGTACATATGCACAAAAAATATTGCACATGGATTTTAACAAGAGCTTTATTCATGATAGCCACAGATTGAATAGATCCCAAATGTACATCAACTGGTGAAAGGATAAACAAATCATGGTACAGCTATATGATGGAATGCTACTTAGCAATTAAAACAAATAAAATACAAATATACACAACAGCATGAATTAATCTCAGTAGCATTATGCTAAAATAAAGTAGCTAGACACAAAAATCTATTTATTGTATGATAATATTTTTATAAAATTCTAGAGTAAGTGGAACTATGCTGATAGAATGCAGATCAGTCATTGACAAGGCCCAGGATGTGATAGAGCACAGCAAAGTGATCACAATCAGCAAAAAATTAGGGCATACTTTAAAATAACTAAATGAGTGGAATTGTAATGTTCCTAACACAAAGAAATAATAAATGCCTGAGGTGATGGATACCCCAATTACCCTGATTTGATTACTACACATTGTATGCCTATATCATAACATCACATGTACCCTTTAAAAATATATAACTATTATGTACCCATAATAATTAAAATATTTTTAAAACTTTAAAAAAATAAATAAATGAAATGTAAAAGGAATGTGTTTGGAAAAATGAATCAGTCTGTAAAGATAGAGGCACAAGAAAACTCTTTGAGGTGATGGAAAAATTCTGCTATCATCTATATCATAAAGACATTACATGGCTATGTACATGTAATGTACATTTATCTAAAGTTATCAAATTTATACTTAAAACTAGTAGACTTAATTGATGTAAATTATACCTCAATGATTATAATAAAAATGTAGTATTTAATTGCTATTACAGTTTATATAATTTATCTAATTATATAAATTTGATATTGGTATTAAAGTTGGTACAATTTATTTAATAAATTCTTTAATGTTTTTTAAAAAAAGAAGAGAGAATAGATTCAGCTGACATGAGCCTTTTGCTCCTTTGTCCTTCAGTCTTCACCTCTTATTGTCTGGCATGCAGACAAGATACTTGAGGTAGAACAAACCAAGGCAAAAAAACATAATCTACAGATGGAAAAGTGGAAAGTTAGTAGAAGCCTGGGTCCTTATGTCATTGCAGAACGTTTACTTACACCAGCCTGAGACTGCCTATCTCTGGATTTATCTTTATGTGAAGAAAAGATAATCCCTAAAGGTTATTAACAGTCACAGCTGAATATACTTTCTAACTATCGAATCCATTTACACAAGCCTCGTTATCATTAGAGCTGGAAAAATAATCGGGACCCATGCACACTGGTTTTTCAAGTGCTTACCAAGGAACTTTTCAAGAGACTAACACACCAACATCAGATATGCATGCATGTTATATTCTACACACTGCTCCCAAAACAGGCACTGATAGGAGCAGGGTAAAAGCCTGAGAGAATGCATCCTTCTATTAAACAGCTTTCTACCTACTCCTGCCTCTGCCTGAGATTCCTCTTGTGTACCTTAAATGTCTCTACAGAGAGGATTCTCCTTTTGGATTCCTTGAGCCTGAGAGAGGCTATTTTCCCAATAAGGCCATATAATGCTGGGTTTAACTCTTCTTGCTATGGAGTCAGACTATCTGGGTTTAAATTGGGGCTCTATAAACTATAAAAACTTAGCCAATGACTTAACTCTGTGACTTGGTTTCCTTGACTTTGATGTGTGGCTAATAACAGCAATTACTTCATAAAGTTGTTATAAAGATTGCATGAATTAATCTATTATAAGGGCTCCAAATTCTGAGGTCCTTTTCAAAAAAATTCTACCTCACAAGAATTAGTATGTTCAAATGAGTCCTGGATCTAGCTGGAGACTCATGGCAATAGTGATTCATCTATTTCCTGAATAAAATATTTAGTATTTATTGAGGGATGACTTGCTATGTAACAGGCATGGTTCTAAATCCTTATAAAGTCAGTATTACTGACCCACTCTACAGATGCTACATATATAAGGTAGTTGTGAAGTTTCAATGTTTGACTTTGGGTAGGTTGCCTCGTGTATCACTATCAGTCAAATGGGGTCAGAAGAATATTTAACTTCCTAATTCCAATACTGATGGGAAGAAAAAAAGTATGTATAATGTGCTATGAGACATATATAAAATTTTTATCTATTATAGATATATACATTACAATGTTATATTAATATTTATATATGTTCGGATGTGTTAGAACTTTGAAAAATTGAGTATAAGATAATAATCAAAGCTGATCAAAAAGGAGATTTAGCTATGTACAATGTTTAATTCACCAGTTTGACAAAAAGCAAGAAAAAATTAGTTGAATTAATAAAAAATGTGTGTGTGTATGTATGTGAGAGAGTGTGTGTGTGTGTGTGTGTTCCTTTTGAATTAGTAATTTTGGCTATTTCATGGTATGAAGAATAAATAAGCATTGATTAGTTCTTATGACTTGTCCTATGGATCTGATATTGCCTTTTTGAAATTTGGATGCATTAGTTCCCTCATATACACCTGGGAATTTTTTGTTTTCAGAAGACACACAATAAGCTATAGGAATTTTGTTATATTGAACATTGGAAAGTGATGAAAATATAATGGGTGGGCCAGAGTCCTGGAAATAGCTAAAAGAAAAAAATATTTTCTAATATACTTTAAAAGACATTGTTTACTAATTGGGGAAATTAGTGTGGATTTTCACAGAAGTGTCCTTGTTATAATTCTGTAATGTTTTCCTTAAGGGATTCTTTCTTTTAAAAATAGGAGCTAATGTCCATATTGTGCTATATAGGCAGTCAGAATTTAAGGTATTTATTTAATTCATGAAAGTATTCATCGAGGAGTGTTTTTACTCCAAAGAATATTTAAACATGCTCTAAGACATTGGGGGGTGGTTAAGAAAAGATCAAAAAAATAAATGAACATTTGGTTTTCTGGAAAGTTAGACAAGGAAAGTAGATGAGGCATAAAATTTGAAAATACCAAATTTCAAAATTCAAGATAGAATGTAGCTTCTGTTCCCTCTTTTTCACTCTTACAAAGTGGACAAACACCTCTCTCTTCTAGACTTAGAGTTCAAATGGTTGTATGGGTCAGTCTGTGATCACGTTCTGTATATCTTGCAAGTCCTAACTACATGTAAGCAAACTACAGTGGAAAATATCTAGCCACAAACTCCTCTTTCCTCCTATTCTTTGTAAATTAGGTTCTTTTAGGCCAAATCAAACTTGCCAAAATACATTTGACCAGATCAAATGTATTTTGATTATATTTTTAAATGACCCCACAAAAAATTTCTACACTAAAACCAAAATACCACAAAGAACTTTCTTTTCCTCAGTGCTACTAAAGTAGGATTCTGGAACTAAACTATTTTGGTTATAATTATATAGTCACTTTACAAGTATAAGGTAGTCCCATTTTTGTCATTGAAGTGTACTGATATTCTTAAGCACATTATACTATTATTTAGTTCTTTGGTCCCTGAGGGAAATATTTTTTTTCTTTAAAAAGTTATGTTATCATTTACTGTGGAGTACAATTTGGCAATGTCTACTTGTCTGTCTATCTATCTTCTCTCTATCTATCTGTCTGTCTATCTATCTATCACAAATGCACCTATTCTTCTCCTTTTGGAGTTTATCCTGCAACAGTATTCCAACAATTTTGCAGATATTTATATATTAAGATATTTACTGCAGCATTGCATGCAATAATAAAAGATTGAAAACAACCCAAATGTCCATCAGTACGGGACAATGTAATAAGTGGACAATGTAGGCCATGACAACAGAAATCTATGCAGAAATTAAAAAACACAAGGCAGATGTATTTGGACTGATAAGGAATATTCAATGAGATATATTATCAAAGGAAAAGAAGGTAGATTTTATAACATTATGTAAGGTATACAATTGTTTGCTTAAAATTAAAAACACATATATACACTTATAAATACTTATAATATCTATGAAAAGATACATAAAAATCAGTAATATAAATTGCCTATGTGATGGGATTAAATAGGTTAACTGGTATATAGAGTGGGTGAGATACTTGCCTTTCTTTGAATTTCATTTTATTAGTTTTGAATATGTATTTAGTGCAGTTATTGTCTATTAATATAAATTAATTAATTAAAAGGTACTATATTAAGGTTATTAAGTATGAAATGTCCAATTTCCTTAAGTACTAAGTTTGACAGTTGATATCTCTGACATTTCACTTTGATAATTCTTGTTTTACTTTTATCATGAAGGCACATCCTCAGTCTTTCAAACACTTGTTTTGGCTTGTGATTATCTTTCAAATTGTTTTTTAGAGCAATTTTTGTGAAACCATGGATATGTCAAAAATTTGTGTTATTTTCGAATATGAGTTCCATCGTGGAAGCAATGCAGCACAGACAGCTCAAAACATCAAGGAAGTGTTTGGGAAGGATGTGGCTAATGAATGCACAGTACTTCAATGGTTTGAGAAATTTGTTCTGGTGATTTTAATCTTGAAAATGAGCCATGTGGTTGACCTGAGACCAAGGTGGATAATGATGAGCTGAAAGCTGTAGTGGAAGCGAATCCATCTCAACCTATGTGTGCATTAACAGCAAGGTCTGGCGTTCCTATTCCAACAATATTGGACCATTTGAGACAAATGGGCAAGGTAAAGAAGCTGAATAGATGGGTTCCGCATGAATTAAATGAACATCAGAAGAGAAATCATCTGGAAGCTTGCCTTTCTTTGCTGTCACAACATAAAGGTGAACCATTTCTACACCATATTGTTACATGTGATGAAGAAAGGATTCTTTTTGACAATAGCAAGAGTTTGGCCTAATGGTTGGATAAAGATGAAGTGGTGAAACACAGTCCAAAACCGAATATTCATCAAAAAAAGCTAATAATGTCTGTTTGGTGGTCCAGTGCTGGTATTATCCATTACAGCTTCATGAAACCTGGTCAATCAATTACACCAGAGGTCTACTACAACTAATGGGATGAAATGATGAGGATGCTTGAGATTAAGCAGCTGAGATTGGTCAATAGAGACAGGCTAATCCTCTTGCAAGACAACACTCAACCACATGTTGCACAAACACCACTGATCAAACTACGGAAGCTGGACTTGGAAACTCTCTGTCATCTACCATATTCACCAGACCTTGCACCAATTGAGTACCGCTTCTTCCAGGCTTTGGACCACTTCTTGCAAGGAAAAATATTCCATTCTCAACAAGCTGTGTAAAACGCCTTTCACAATTTCATCGTCCCTCTCTCTCCAGGGTCCTTCATTGCTGGCGTAAACAAGCTACTGTGAAGATGGCAGAACTGTGTTGATAGTTTAGGCGCATAGTTTGGTTAATTGTACTGCTTCTTGTTGGAGATGTAATAAACTACACTTTTGATTTGAAATTGGACATTTCATAGTTAGTGACCTATAATAAATACATCTAAAAAGCATTGCTTATGCTGAAAATAACAAAGAAGAGAAACACACTGCTAAATGGGGAAAATAGATAATAGACATATTAGGGAAAACAAAACCTGGACAATGAACACAAATAATTTTAAGCTGCTAGTATTTAGTTCTAACATTTAAAAACATTGCTGAGAAGATTGCAATGTGGTAAAGAAAGATTTATTTTCATATATTTTGTTGACTCAAAATAATTGGAAAAAGAACATTTGTCAGCAGCAATTAGAAGAAAAATTAAAAGTAAAATATTGTTAGCTTACTGAATGTTTTCAAACCACACATGATGAAATAGACTGTATTCAGAGTGGTTAGAGTCAAGGAGAATGAAGTTCGTAGAAAGCGGCTGGATGTTTCCTGCATGATTCAGAAGCAATGCCCTATGTCTTTACTACCACCAGCATGCTTAAGATTAAGTTAATAAATATGCCAGGACCCAAAGGAAGGTAGGAAGAATACAATGACATTTATCCAAGAATCTCTCTGCAATGTGGGGATTAGGTGGGCTGCTAACATCTTTTAATTTATGAAGAAATGAACTGTAACCAGAAGTTTTCCTTTAAAAGCTTATTTTGTTGGTTGAAAGGGCAAAACTGCTGTTCACCCTTCTAGAACCACAAAGCCATGACATACCTAGCCAATTTATCAATGTAGTTAGAATTATATGCTGTTTGTGACTGCGATTATTACTTTTTTATTCTTGTGCCTCAATGCTTTCCAATACTGTTGGATTATTCTGATTTGAGCATATATTTATAAAGTTGATTGAATTCAACAAGATCTTAGAGAAACTAATTCTCTCCATCTCCACTTCTACACAATGGTTAAAATTACTTTAGTTATTAGTTATTGTTGCCAAATAATAATAGGGAGAATCCACGTATTGAAAAGAAGAGAATAGCTTTACTTAGACTACTGGAAACAAATGTCTTTAATTTTTTAACTTTTAAAACCATGCAATATGCCCAATTAAAGAAAACAGTTTCTTAAATGGCAAATATTTATCATTATACAACTGTTTAAATTGTTTTGTGATTGTTGTTACTTATTTATTCTCTTTCTTCCCTACTCTGAGTAACCCCAGGCCCTTTTTTCTTAAGGCTTATCATCTGTACCTACTTATATTTAGTTGCTATTTAGCAGGTGAGTGTTAATTATTTATCAAAGAGCGAGCGTCCACAAGCTTCCCCATTTCTCGTCCACAACTAGCAGATTGAATTGTGCCCCACTCCCTCAAAATTTGTATGTTGAAATTCTAACCCCCAGTACCTCAGAAGATAACCTAATTTTGCAACAGAGTAGTTGCACATGTAATTAGTTAAAATGAATACTGGAGTAGGGGGGCCCCTAATCCAATATGTCTGTTACCTTTATAATAAGGGGGAATTCAGGCGCAGACACACACACACAGGGAAACACCATGTGAAGATGAAGGCAGAGACTGGGGTGATGCTTCTACAAGCTAAGGAATGCCAGCGATTGCCAGCAAACCACCAGAAGGTGGACGAGAGGCAGATTCTCCCTCACAGCGCTCTGAAGGAACCAGGTGGGATGACACCTGATCTGACTTCCAATCTCCAGAACTGTGAGTTTCTGTGTTTGAGACACGCAGTTAGTGGTCCCTTGTTATGACAACCCTAGCACGCTAAAACTAAAATATCCACCAAAGAAGTATGACTTCATCATCTCAGTTTATCTCTATTCCAATCTAAGGAGAATCCCAGCGAGGCGTGGAGTTTTAAGATGCATAGCGGGAGCACTGGAGAACTGGAGAATCGAGAACAGAAATCAAGAGAGGAAACAACTAAGGCAGAAAGAAAAGTGAGAAGGATGAAGGATAAGAACCCATATAGAATGGGTGACAGGAAAACTTCCTCCGGGAGGTGAGAGTATGTGAGAGCAGTGTTGAAAGGGGGCTGCTATAAAAGACAGTCAGGCAGTGACAGAGAGAGGGGATTTTTAGGCTGTTTGGTTGCGTATTCAAAAAGTACTCCTGCTAACTCCCAACACACACACATACACACACAAACACCCTTCAAACTATGGAGATTTGTCAAATATTAAATTAATATATTTTGCACGTGTATATATTTAAATATATTCAAAATTTTTTTGCAAACTGCTGTTTCTTTGAATCAACATTAAATGAAGACTAAGCCAAAATAATTCTAATTATATTTAGACTGTGTACAAAAAGCATGTAAGTATAATACATATTATTTAATTTTAAAGTAGACATTATTTAAATAAATATTAAAAAAAGATATTCTATATACCCATCTCACAAGTTTTACATTTTTGCCTTACTTAATGAAATAAAACATTAACTAGTTTTGTGCATCTATCACAACAAATTACAACAAATTTAGTGGCTCAAATAACAGAAATATTTATTATTCTGGAGATCAGAAATCTATCATGGGCCTTACTGGGCTAAAATCAAGGTGCCAGCAGGGCTGTATTTTTTCTGGAGGCTCTTAGGAGAGAATCCACTTCCTTTCCCTTTCCTAATTTCTAGAGACTGCCCACATCCTTGGTTCATGGAATCCTTCCTCCATCTTCAAAGACAGCAATGGCAGGTAGAGCCTTATTCACATCACAGCTCTGGACTTCCTCTTCTGCCTCTCCCTTCTACCTTTAAGGACCCCTGAGATTACCTTGGGCCCACCTAGATAATCTGGGATAATCTCCCTGTCATAAAGTAAGTTGATTAGCAATTTTAATTCCGTCTGTAATTCTCCTTTGCCATGTGACCTAACATATTCATAGGTTCCAGTACTTAGTATGTGGACATCTTGGGGGGGTTGTTATTCTTCCTATCGTATGTTAAACAAAAATTATGGGAGGCTATTCTTTCTGATTGAGTTCTTGCATTAGGTTCCAAGCGGCTGGAATAAACCAGGGCCATGTAATCAAACTGAACTTTGAAATGAGCCAGTTTTCCACAAAAACAAAACAAAACAAAAAAACAAACAAACAAACAAAAAACAGGAGATTCACAGCAACCACTGTGAATCTAACTAGCTGAGCAACCACTCAGCTAGTTAATCTGAGCCAGCATGATAACTGTTTTAACTCTAAAAGGAAAGTAACTTTGAAATGACCAATCTGATTTTCTTTCCTTATTTCTGCTTTCTTCAATCTTTTCTGTCTATAAGGCAAATCTCCTCTGCTCAGTTCATAGGAGCTCTTATTCTATCTTATAAATGGGATGCTGCCTCAATTCACAAATTGCAAGTAAGAGCCAAGTAGATCTTTAAATTAAATTTGTTGTAATTTTGTTTTTTAACACGTGGTAAATTCCAATTCTCTCATCCTTCTCGCCTTCCTCACTCCCAAAATATTTTTATGCTTTTTTAATATATTCATGATATATGTGTGTTGTTTACATATAGGATTGTTTTGTGTCTTGTAAATTTCCCAATAATAGTATAATATTTAAGAGAATTTATATCCCAGTTTTCCCAGGATAGTCTGGTTTACACTCATTGCTTTAAAATCAGTATAAATAGCACTTCTCAAGTCATACTGCTCATATCCTTTCTCAGCTAGCAATTTTCACTCTACATTTTTAAATGCCTATGTTGTTACCTATAAATCAATATTTGGACAAAATAGCTACATTCTCTATAATTTTATAGTTAAGTAATTCAAAAATAATTTCAATATTATAACTACATTTATACTCTAGAGTATAAATTACATTCTACACTAGAGTATAAATATATATTCTCATATAATATTATAACTACATTAGACTGCAAATGTGGCATACTCTACATTTATATGCCACATCAGTCCTTCTCGTACTATTGTAGTTAGTCATGAGAATGCTCGAACTTCAGCTTTATGTAGTATTTTCTTTAAAAATTCTCTTTCTTAGTGATGTTCCTTGATGTTACAGTCTTTACGTGTCCAGATGTCTTAGATTTTTCATTACATCTTTGTTGTTCTACTCTCAAGTGTAAGTTTGTTCTGGCCGTTTACGAACTTCATGACTGCTTTTATTTTCATGATCACTGTTTAGACATCAGTAAGCCCCTCCTTGTAATTCCCAGATTCTCTATAATTAAACTCTTCTGACTGAATAGGCTAGATTAATAATCTATACTATCTCATTATCTAGGTCTGTTACAGCTCTTTTAAAAACTGGTCTTGTGTGTAATACCATTTAAACCAACAATTGTATTCTGAAACTGAATCAGTTTTTAACTTACAGTATTTCATTTTTATTTAAGTTTTTATTTATAATTGACACATAATCATGCATATTTATGAGGTACAATGTGATGTTTCAATACATATATACATAGTATAATGATCAAATAGGGGCAATCTAGTTTCATTCTTTTGTATGTGGATATCCGGTTTTCCCAGTGCCATTTATTGAAGAGTCTGTCCTTTCCCTAATGTGTGTTCTTGATGCCTTTCTCAAAAATCAGTTGGCTCTAAATGCATGGATTTTTTTCTGGATTCTCTCTGCTGTTCCCATGGTCCGTGTGTTTGTTTTTATGCCAGTGCTATGCTGTTTTGGTTAGTATAGTTTTATATTATAGTATATATTGAAGTCACATACTGTGATGCCTCCGTCTTTGTTCTCTTTGCTCAAGGTTGCTTTGGCAATGTGGGCTCTTTTGAACTTCCATATGGATTTTAAGATTTTTTTTCTATTTCTGTGAAGAATGTGATTGATAATTTGATAGGGAATCCATTGACTCTGTAGATCACTTTGGGTAATATGGACATTTTAACAATATTAATTCTTCCAATCCATGAACATGGCATATGTTTCCATTTACATTTTTCCTCTTCAATTCTTTCATCAGTGTTTAATAATTTTTATTGCAGAGATCTTTCACCTCCTTAAGTTGACTCATAGTTATTTTATTTATTTATTTATTTATTTATTTATTTATTCTTAGCTATTCTAAGTGGGATTGCTTTCTTGATTTCTTGTTCAGATAGTTTATTACTGCCATATGGAGACGCTACTGAATTTTGTACATTGATTTTGCATCCTAGAAATTTACTAAATTTATTTGTTAGTCCTCACAATTTTTTGGTGGAGTCTTTAGGATTTTCTGTATGTATGATCATATTGTCTGTTAGTAGGAACAATTTGGCATCCTCCTTTCCAATTTGCATGCCCTGTATTTCTTTCTCTAACCTAATTGCTCTGGCTAGAGTTTCCAGTACTATGTTGAATTAATGTGGCAAAAGTGGACATCCTTTTCTTGTTTTAGATCTTAGTGGAAAAAGTTTTAACTTTTCCCCATTCAGTATGATGTTAGCTGTGGATTTGCCATGTATGGCCTTTATTGTGTTGAAGTATTTTCCTTCTATACCCAGCTTATTGGAAGTTTTTATCATAACGGGATGCTAAATTCTGTTGAATGTTTTTTCAATATCTATTGAAATAATCATATGGTTTTTGTCCTTGATTCTGTTAATGTGATATATCACATTATTTATTTTCATATGTTGAAACATCCTTGCATTCCTGGGATAAATCCCCATTCATCATGGTGCATGATCTTTTCAATGTGTTGTTGAATTCAGTTTGCTTTTATTTTGTTGAGGATTTTTGCATCAATGTTCATCAGGGATATTGGCCTGTAGTTTTCTTTTATGTTGTCTTTGTCTGGTTTTGTTGGTAATGCTGGCCTTGCAGAATGAGTTTAGAAGTACTACTTCCTCTTTAATTTTTTGAAATAGTTTGAGAAGAATTGACATTAGTTCTTCTTTAAATGTTTGGTAGAATTCAATAGCTAAGTCATCAGGTCCTGTGCTTTTCTTTGATGGGAGACTTTTTATTACTGCTTCAATCTTGTTACTCATTATTGGCCTGTTCAAGTTGTCTATTTCTTCATGATTCAATCTTGGTAAATTCTATGTGTCCTAGAAATTATCCATTTCTTCTAGGTTTTCCAATTTCTGAGTGAATAGTTGTTCACAGCAGTCTCATATGATCCTTTGTACTCTGTGGTATAAGTTAGAATGTCTCCTTTTCCATCTCTGACTTTAATTATTTAAGTTTTCTCTTTTTCTGTTAGTCTAGCTAAAGATTTGGTAATTTTGTTTATCTTTTCAAAAAAACAGGTCTTGTTTTATTGATCTTTTAAAATTTTTTGAGTCTGTATTTTGTTTATTTCTGCTCTGACCTTTATTATTTCTTTCATTCTATTTGGGTTTAGATTGTCCTTATTGTTCTAGTTCCTGGAGGTATAATTTTGTTTATTTGAGATCTTTCTACTTTTTTATGTAGGCATTTATTGCTAGCAACTTCAATTTTAGAACTGGTTCTGCTGTATCCCATAGGTTTTGGTATGTTTTATTTCCATTTTCATTTGTCTCAAGGAATTTTTAAAATTTCCTTTTTAATTTTTCATTCACCCATCCATTGTTCATGAGCATGTTGTTTAATTTTCATGTGTTTGAAGAGTTTCCAAAGTTCCTCCTATTGTTGATTTCTAGTTTTATTGTATTGTGTCAGAAAAGATACTTAAATGGTTTTAATTTTTAAAAAATTTGTTATGACTTGTTTTGTGGCCCAACATATGGTCCATCCTGGATAATGTTCCATGTGCTATTGAAAAGAATGTGTATTCTGAAGCTGTTGGGCGGAAAGTTCTGTAATGTCTGGTAGGTCCATTTGGTCTAAAGTGCAGTTTAACTTCAATGTTTCTTTGTTGATTTTCTGCCTGAATGACCTGTCCATTGCTGAAAATAGTCTGTTAAAGTCCCCTACTATTATTGTATTCCAGTTGATCTCTCCCTTTTGTTCTCTTAATATTTGCATGATATATTCAGGTGCTCCACTTTTGGGTGCATATATATTTATAATTGTTATATATCCTCCTGCTGCATTGACCCATTTATCATTTGTCTATTTTTTAAATCATTTTTATGTAAATTCTATTTTATCTGATATAAATTATAGGTACTCCTGCTCTTATTTGGTTTTTGTTTGCATGGAATATATTTTTTCATCCCTTTAATTTCAATCTATGTGTGTCTTTATAGGTGAAGTGAGTTTTTGTAGATAGAATATAGTTCGGTCTTGGTATTTTTATCCACTTACCCACTCTTCGACTTTTAACTGGAGAATTTATTCCATTTACATTCAAGATTGTTATTGATAGGTTAGGCCTTACTACTGCCACTTTGTTACTTAATTTGTGGTTGTTTTGTAACTACTCTCTTCCTTTCCCATTATCTTCCATGTGGTTAAGTGATTTTCTCTGGTAGTATGTTTTAATTTCTTGCTTTTTATTTTTAGTATGTTTATTATGGTTTTTTCCTTTTAGTTAACATGAGGCTTACAGAAAACATCTTATAAGCTTTAACAAGTTACTTTAAACTGCTGACAACTTAACTTTGATTGTAAAGAAAATAACAAACAAGCAAACAAAAACTAAAAAAACTCTACACTTTAACTCCATTCTCACCTACCCTAAATTTTGACTTGTGGATGTCTCAATTTACATTTTTATATTGCCTGTCTCTTAAAAAATTGTTGTAGTTATTACTTTTAGAAGTTTTTTGCTTTTAGTCTTCATACTAAATATATGAGTGATGTACACACCACAATTACAGTATTAGAGTATTCTGAATTCATCTGTATACAGTGACTTTTTAAATTTATACAGATTTAATAGATTCAGAGGTACAAGTTTTTTTTTATTACAGGGATGATTTGCATAGGAGAAGTCTAAGCTTTCAATATAATCACCACCTGAATACTGTACATTGTGCCCAATAGGTAATTTTTCATCCTGCGCTCCTCCTACCCTCACCCTTCTGAGTCTCCAATGGCTTTTAAGTCACTCTGTATGACCAGCGTGCCCATTGCTTAGCTCCCACTTATAATAAGAACATGAGGTATTTGGGTTTTTTCCCTGGGTTATTTCATTTTGAATAATGGCCCCCGTTCCATCCAAGTTCCTACAAAAGACATTCTTTCATTCTTTTGATGGCTGAATAGTATTCCATTGTATATATATACCACATTTTCTGTATCCAGTCATCAGTTGGTGGGCACTTAGGTTCGTTCCATATCTTTCAATTGTGAATTGTGCTATGATAAACATATGGGTGCAAGTGTCTTTGGTATAAAATGGCTTCTTTTCCTGTGGGTAAATCCCCAGCAGTGGGATTGCTGGGTAGATCTACTTTTAGTTCTTTGAGAAAACTTCACAATGTTTTCCATAGAGGTTGTACTAAATAACATTCCCATCAACAGTGTACAAGCATTCCTTTTCACCACATCCATGCCAGAAGTTTTTTGACTTTTTAATAATGGCCATTCTGACAGGGGTAAGTGGTATCTCATTGTGGTTTTAATTTACATTTCCCTAATAATTAATGATGTTGAGCATTTTTTCATGTTTCTTGGCCATTTGTTTCTCTTCTTTTGAAAAATATCTGTTCATGTCCTGTGACTACTTTTTAATGGGTTACTTGGGTTTTTTTCTTGATGATTTGTTTGAGTTTTTTATAGATTATGGATGTCAGGCTTGTCAGATATATAACTTGTGAATACTTTCTCATATTTTGTAGGTTGTCTATTTACTCTGTTGATTATATCTTTTGCTGTACAGAAGATATTTACTTTAATTAATTCCAATTTATTTATTTTTGTTTTTGTTGTATTTGCCTTTCAGGTCTTAGTCATAAATTCTTTACCTGGGCCAAAGTTGAGGATAGTTTTTTCTAGGTTTTCTTCTAATATTTTTATGGTCAGGTCTTACATTTAAGTTTTTAATCCATCTTGCATTAATTCTTATATATGGTGAGAGACAGAGATCCAGTTTCATTCTTCTGCATGAGGCTATCCAATTCTCCCAGCACCATTTATTGAATAGGTGTCCTTTCCCCAGTGTATGCTTTTGTCTGCTTTGTCAAGTCTCAGCTGGATGGAGGTATTTGCCTTTATTTCTGGGTTCTCTATTCTGTTCCATTTGTCTATGTGTCTACCTTTATACTGGTACCATGCTGTTTTGGTTACTATTGCCTTGTAGTATGTTTTTAAGTCAAATAATGTGATACCTCCAGATTTATTCTTTTTGCTTAGGATTGCTTTGGCTATGCATGCTCTTTTTTGGTTCCATATGAATTTTAGGGTTTTTTTTAATTCTGTGAAAAATGATGTTGGTGTTATGATAGGAATTGCATTGAATCTGTAGATTACTTTGGCAGTATAGACCTTTAACAGTATTGATTCTTTCAATCCATGAGAATGGAATGCTTTTCCATTTGTTTATGTCATCTATGATTTCTTTCATCAATGTTCTGTAGTTCTCCTTGTAGAGATTTTCATCTTTTTGGTTAAATATATTCCAAGGTATTTTATTTATTTATTTATTTATTTGCAACTATTATAAATGGGATTGAGTTCTTGATTTGATTCTCAGCTTGGCTGTTATCAGTGTATAGAAATGCTACTGATTTGTGTACATTGATTTTGTAACCTGATACTTTACTGAATTCATTTATCAATTCTAGGAGTCTTTTGGAGGAATCTTTAGGCTTTTCTAGCTATAAGATCATATTGTCGGCAAACAAGGATAGTTTGACTTCTACTTTTCCAATTTCATGTCCTTTATTTCTTTCTCTTGCCTGATTGCTCTGGCTAGGATTTGCAGTACTATGTTGAATAGAAGTGGTGAAAGTGGGCATCCTTGTCTTGTTCCAGTTCTTAGGGGGAAGGCTTTCAGCTTTTCCTCATTCAGTGTGATGTTGGCTGTGGGTTTTATTATACATGGCTTTTATTATTTTGTGGTATGTTTCTTTTATGCCTAGTTTGTTGAGGGTGTTTATCATGAAGGGATGTT
This sequence comes from Daubentonia madagascariensis, assembly GCA_023783475.1. NCBI lineage: Eukaryota > Metazoa > Chordata > Mammalia > Primates > Daubentoniidae > Daubentonia > Daubentonia madagascariensis. The sequence continues at coordinate 23,634,432 of JAKFHU010002080.1, read as the reverse complement.
GTATTTTGTTGAATGCTTTTTCTGCATCTGTTAGATGATCATATGGTTTTTGTTTTTAATTCTGTTTATGTGATGAATCAGATTTATCAACTTGTGTATGTTGAAACATTCTTGCATCACTGGGATGAAACCCACTTTGATCATGGTGAATTATCTTATTGATGTGCTTTGGATTAGGCTTGCTAGTATTTTATTGAGGATTTTTGCATCTATGTTCATCAAGGATATTGATCTGTAGCATTTTTTGTTGTTGTTGTTTTTGTGTACTTTCCTGGCTTTGCTATCAGGATGATAATGGCTTCATAGTATGAGTTAGGGAGAATTCCCTCTCTTTCAGTGTTGTGTAACAGTTTCAGTAGGACAGGCACCAGTTCTTCTTTGTAGGTTGGTAGAATTTGGCTTTGAATCCATCTGGTTCTGGACTTTTTTTAGTTTGGAGATTTCTTATTACTGATTCAATTTTGCTATCCATTATTGATCTGTTCAGGATATCTATTTCTTTCTGATTCAAGCTTGGGAAGTTGTGTGTTTCTAAAACATGTTTAATTTAGAGTAAATCAATACCCCTTTTCTCCTCATGCACAATAATAAGAACATTTTAACTGTTATCACTAACTTTCCCTCAACTTATTGCCATCCAATATTTCAGTTCCACATTGCTTTTATTTTCAATAATTACTATAATTAGTTACAATTATTATTGACCTTTACATTCTGTGCAATTCATGTTTACTCATATAGTTACCAATTTCTTTGCTCATAATTGCTTGTTGCAACTCATTTCTTCATATTGGAATCAATTTTCTGAAGTGTATCTTATAGAAGATCCTACAATATGGTCAACTCTCTCAGATTTTATTTAATTAAAGTGTCTTTATATCAGCTTTTGAGAATTAAGTTTTTTTAAAAAAATGGGTTTCATTTTCTATGCTTTTGCTCATAGGAAATATTACTTATGTCAGACTGTATCTTCAAAAGCTTGCTGCAAAAATATCTCCCATTTCACAAGATCTTCTACAATATGAATTCAACTCTCCCATACTGAGACATGGGATCTGTGCTACCCTCCTTCCGACACTGAATCTTCCAGATTTGTTACTTGCTTGTAACCAATAGGCTGCGGCAAAAATGGGGCTGCATGACTTTCAATGCAACATCAAAAAGGGTGATGCAACTTCTACCTTGCTCATAGACACACTGACTTTTACACTCTGCTTGACCATTTAGGTAGTCTGACTATCATGAGGCCACTTGAGAAAATACAGGCCACAGGGAGAGAGCATATGGGGATCTGGTCGCAGCCTCAACTGAAGTCCCAATTAGCAGCCAGAATCAGTCAACACATCCATGAGTGAGGACACCTCTAAAAGACTCTGATCTCTAAGTGTTGAGTAATCCCAGTTGTCTTGCTGTCTCAGCTGAGGATCAAGACATCTTAGAGCAGAAACAAGTGATTTCCACTGTTCTGTATCCAATTCCCTGGCCCACAGACTCTGAAAGCATAATAAAAGGGCTGTTTTAAGACACTAAGTTTATGGTAATTGGTTATGCAACTATAGTAACTGGAACACTAAGGAACCACCTTTTGATCTATTTTTGTTGGTCCAAAAATCTTTCAGTCTCATTCCTTTCTATATAGTCTGTATCATTGCTCTGGCTCTTTTTAGATTTTCCTCTATGTCTTCAAGGCAGAAAATACTTAAAAGATAAAGATAAGGCATAGCATAGGAGTAGATAATGAAATAGATATAGATATTGTATTTTTAAATAAAAACTCTACCTCTAGTTCTGGTATTGCTTCCATGAAATAAATTCTCCTTCAGAAAATAACTGGAAAACTATATAAAAAGCTTTTAAAAATATGTTTGACAACATTGGAGACCTATCAAGTCTATGAGAACTTGAGGCAGCAAGATCCTGGAGAGAAGGGAAGTACAGAGGTGAGCCCAACATTTGGTGCTATTTTTCTCCTCAAGCCCTTTGCTGATTCATGAACAAAAGCCTAAGGTCTGAGACGTTGAGGAGAACTTTAGATAGTTTAATAAGAATTTAGGGACTAAAATTAAAGTTCATAGCTTCCTAAGAAGGACAGCCTTCAGAATTTCACTTGGAAACTAAAGAACTACAACTTGGGAGCAATGGCAAAGTGAAAACAACCAATTCTTTTAAAAACTAGGGCCTACCTTAAAATCAGCTCAATACTAGACTAGATTAAGATTATCTTTTTTATTTAACTGTTTGCTAGAATCTGAATAAATAGCTCTAAAATCTATATATTTTCCACAAAGTGGTAAAAGTACTTATTTATATTAGATATTAATGAAAACAAAATGCAGATTGCAATTTTAGGTTAATCATCAATAATATTAACAGGTAAAAATCTGTAACTAGGAAGCAAATAGAAAATAGAAGTAGAATAATAAAAATATTTAATAAATACCCAAAAATTTAAGAAAGAAGAGAAAAAAATGTAAAACAAGTAAGATAGAGAACAAAGCATAAGACAATGTATTTCAATCCAAATGTATCATTAATTGCATTATATTAAAATTAAATTAAATTATATGACAAAATAGTTAGATTTATTTTTTTAAAACTAAAAGACAAAATATTTTCAGATTAAATAAAAGCCACATGCTGCTTGTAGTAAAAGACATAAACTAATTTTTAAAATTCATATAATTGAAAGTAGATATCTGTCAAGTAGACTGAAAGGCAAAAAGCAGCAAAAAACAATGTGGGACATGTAATAATTATAAAAGTTCCAATAACCAGGAAAACAAATTCTAAATATATATGCAACTAATAATACAGGCTCTAAATTTATAGAGTTAAAATAAAAGAGATACAAAGAAATTAAAAAATGCACAAACTGTAGATTTTAATACGGTTCTGTCAGTAATTGATAGATCAAGCAAATAAAAAAAATCAAAATCAGTAAACATATAGTGTATTTAAACTCCATGATGAACAAACTTGACCAAATTAATGTATATAGTACATGGAACCTAAGACCCACAGAACACATTGTATTCAAGTGCATATGAACATTTCTTAAAATTGACCACATACTAGGCAACAATTAAATCTCAACAATTTCAAAAGATTGAAATCATAGAGAATTTGGTTTCTCATTGCAATGAAATCAAGATAGAAGGCAATATTTAGATTATTTCTAAATCCCAAAATGTTTGGAAATTAAACAGTAACTTACCACTAACCCATAGATCAAATAACCTAAAACATTTGTACCCCCTTAATATTTTAAAATAAAAAAAACTTGTCAATCCAGCTAAAACAGTACTAGACGAGAAATGTAGTCTCATATTGGGAAAAAAAGAAAAGAATCAATGGAAATTGATGATCTAAACAATTATGTCAAAAATTTAGAAGCAAAAGCAACAAATTGAATGCAAGGAAAATAAAAGTAATAAATGATAAAAATAAAAGCCCAAATTAATAAAATGGAAAAGAAATGTACATCAAAGAGATAAACAAAGCTAAAATTTGGCTCATTAAAAAACAATAAAACTAATAATCTCTATTCAAACCAATCATGTACAAATACCAATTTCAACAATGAAAAGGTGAACAAATTTAAAATTTTCCTGATATTTAAAAAGAAATGAAATAGACAAGTTCTGAGAAAAACGTAAGTGATAGAAATTGACAGAAGAAATTGGGAATCATAATAGTCGCATATCAAAAAAATTGATTCAATATCTTCCTGTGAAGAAAACTCCAGCCCTGAAAAACTTCATTTCCTAGTAAATTCTTACTTTTAAGGGAATAAAGCAGCAATCTTATACAACTTTTGTGAATTACATAATATAAAAAGAGAAAACACTTCCTGACTTATTTATGAGACAAGCATAACTCTGATTTCAAACCATGACAAGCACACCATATCAAAGAAAAATTAAAGATCAAATGCTCTCATAATCATAGATGCAAATTCATAATCAAAATATAAACAAAATAAATCTAACAATACATAAATAGGATAATACATCACAATAGAGTTAGTTTTTATTCAAGGAATGCCACTTATTTACCCTTAGAAAATCAATCAATGTAATTACCACATTTTAAAACAAGGGTATCTGCTAAGTTACTACATTGAGTAAATGAAGGTTAATCCCACAGGGAAGTCTAAGTGCTAGTGTAAAACACAAACTTCAGAGGTATCTGACCTGATAGGAAAAGTAAATGGACTATACAGCAACTCTTTTCAGTCATTGGTTGAGTTCTGCTAGCAGATGTGAATTCCCTGGAAATTCTGGTTTGCTACTGCAGGTAGCAAAGAGGCTCCAGGGAGCAGAGAATGCTCTCAGCAATTAAAAATAAATAAATAAATGTGGACGTTGGCAATTGGAAATCAGGCTGGCAGTATGCACTAAGTGTTAAAGACAAGAGAACCTAGTTGGGTTACCAATGAATCTGGTACCGAACACTTAAATAAATGGAGAGGTATACCATGTTCATAGGTTGAAAAGCTTAATATTGTAAAGGTGTCAATTATTCCCAGTGTGATAGTGATTCAATAAAATCACTTTCAAAATCCCAGAAATTTTTTCCGTGAAATTAATAAACTAACTCTAAAATGTTTATGGAAACTAAATTTTCTATATAATAAGAAGTTGCTGAGGGGAAAATGGGGAGTTGGTGTTCAATGCATATAAAGTCTCAGTTATATAAGATGACTAAATTCTAGAGATCTACTGTACAACATTGTGCCTATACTTAGTAATACTGTATTGTGTACTTAAAATTTGAAGAATATAGATATCAAGTAAGTGTTCTCACCACAATTAAAAATAAAACAGCTAAGATCATCTTAAAGGTGAACAAAGTTAGAGAACTTAACCAAACAGATATCAGGGCTTATTTAAACCTACAGTAATTAAGACATGTGGTACTAGCACAAGAATAAACAAATTGACAAACAAACAAAAAAGAATCAAGAAACAGACCTACACAAATATAGATACATGTTTTAACAAAATTTACAATGCACAGAGAAAAAGAATGACTGTCTTAGTAAGCAGTCACAGCTCAATTAGGTATGAAGAAAAAGAAATGAATCCTGAGCTCTCCATGTAGATACAATAACCACTTCCCAGTTGATTGTAGATCTTTGTGAAAAAGTTAAAACAATATAGCTTGTGGAATATATCTGGAATAATATCTTCATGTTTTTGTGGCATGCAAGGATTTCTTAAGTAGACACTAAAAGCATAAACCATAAAGAAAAAGACTGAGAAATTAGTCTCCATTAAAATGAAGAATTCCTGTTCATCAGAATCTATCATTTGAGGGGTGAAAGGCAAACCAGAGAGAAAGGTGTTAGCAATTCATAATGAGTTCTTTACATATTCTGGATATGGGTTATACCCAGAATAAGGAAAAGATAGTCAATCCAGTTTGAAAAATGGGGAAGAGACTTTAAAAGGCCCTTCACAAATGAGGATATCACAATGGTCAATAAGCATAATTGGCCTAATTAATCATTAAGTAAATGCAAATTAAAATAATAATAGGATTCCACTAACCATCCAGAGAATGGATAAAATTAAAAAGACTAACAATATCAAACATTGGTGAAGATGTGGAGCAACTGAACCACTCGTACAGTTATGGTGGAGGAATAAATTGGTACAAGTACTTTGGAAAAACATTTAGCAGAATCTCCTAAAGGTGAACAAACATATGACAAAGCAATTCTATTCCTAGATATATATACCCAACAGAACATAAGGTTCATCTAAAGACATCTAAATACAGCAGTAATTTTTGTAATGGGAAAAATTAAAAGAGTAAAATAGTTTGAAATAATATGGTATATGTATATAATAGAATGGTATAATAGAATGGTATAACCAGCAGCATGGGTTAGTTTCTCAAACATATTGAACAAAAGTCAAATGCAAGAGTACATACAATATGGGTCAGGGGTGGTGGCTCACACCTGTATTCTCAGCATTTGGAAGCCTGAGGCAGGAGGATCCCTTGAAGCCAGGAGTTCGAGACCAGCCCAGGCAATTTTGTGAGGCCCTGTCTCTACAAAAAAACAAACAAAAAAGAAAAACCCAGAGTACATGTGATATTATTTCATTTTACAAGTTCCAAAACAGGCTGAAAGAGTATTTGGTTTCCATGGTATTAGAAGTGAGAATCATGTTACCTTTGGGAGGAAAGAAGATAGTTCCTATGAGGCAGCAAGTGGGAAGTCTTCTGGGATACTAAGCATTTATTATTTGTTGATCAAAGAAGAGGTAATATGGTTGTGTTTACCCGTGAAAATGCATTGAGCTGTCCACTTATGATTTGTTTACTTTACTATGTACATATTCTACCTTAACTAAAACGTTTATTTAAGAAAAAATTTAATCTATTAGTTATTTTTGTTTTTTTCATGTTATAGAAATTTACTGGAACAAATATTACACGGGTAAAAAAAATTTTATCAGATTTTCCCAGTTCCTTCAATGGGGTTCTTTTCTTCTATTCATATTAGATATAATTTAATTTTCTTAAATAAAAAATTATGGTAACATATATCTATTTATCAATCATGTATTTACATATGTGTCTTTCTGTTAGTATATATAACACTTAATTTGGAATTGGAAGATGAACACAAAATAACAGTTTCTCAGTTGTTTGTTGTATCAATAATATATAGTTTTATTTTTTATATTAAGCACTATAATTTTTACTAAGAATAATAAAAAGCTTACACTTGAGGGAAATAACCCATTCTCTTAAGCAGTCTTTAAATCGTATCTTTTAAATACACTAAATATATCATTTGTCAAAAACCACATTTGATATTTGTACTCCATGGCTTTGCTGAATTTTAAATTATTTCTTGACTTTTGCTGTCCAATACAATTCTAAACTAAAATGACTTCAAAACAAGGTTAAAACATTTTCATTTTCTTATTCAATTTTACTTTTTATCCTATTTCTCACTATTCTTTTTTAAAATTTTTCTGGTGAGTTTCCTTCAAATTTGCATAAATAGTTTTTCAGTGTCATTTGAGAGGGATGGTTTTATATACCATTGTGTTTCCTCAAGCAAGACATCAAAATTAAGACATACTTGTATCTCTACAATAGCAGAAAGTAAACAAACAAATAAACACTTCCATGTCTTATACCTTTTACTGCTTACTACCAATTTATCAGTTAAGATGGGAATAGCATAATCTTCAAGTTCATTTTGGGAAGTTTACTATTACAGCATTCTATGCCTACCATAGCCCTCCATGATTCAGTTGATATTTTACTAAGTTACATATTTTTCTGATTTCAAAATTATGTACAAACTTCCTGTTTTTAGTTACTGAGCCACATTTCCAATTGAAATCATAAATTTATAAAGACTACATCTTAAAACTATCAGTGAACAACAATCCAAAATTACACACAGAAAGTATTCAGAATTTTTATTTTTATCTCATCAGGAAACTCCCAGCATTAAGCATGCTTATAAACATGTTGATGAAAAAAACTGTGTGGCTGGAAATTGAACTAATTTGTAGGAGAAAATATGTGTGCGTGTAGTCAAAAGTAAAAGAAAAAAAAAATCATTGATTTTTTGAGTGACAAGCCTGTTTTTCAGTGACGTGACTGTGTAATTCCCCCTGAACTCACTCACACAGCTATAGTCTGCTTGCATGGACAAACCCTTTTCATGTACATCTAATGCTTTAAGCATGACCTTTTCTTACTCTTATGGTAGATGGATTGACAATGGTAGACAATGATAAACAAAATGACTACTTGGCTAAAGCCATAAGGCTCCCACTAACAAAATAGTAAATCTAATCACACATAGAACATAAAATTTATTTGTTATCTGGACATTCACAAATAAATGTGAGATTGGTCAATATGAACCAGTTTAATTCTACTTATGTTTTCTTCTGAATAAAGTTAATGTAACATTTTATGTGTACAAGAACTCAGAACTTCTTTTCCTAAACTTTTGTATGTCCTCAATATAATTCTACTTACTTGAGAAATATAAGTACCACAATTTTAGAAGTATTAAAAAAAGAAGGAAATCTTTTTTTGAGACTCAAGTATCATCCAGTTCATTTCAGTTGAAATTTGAGCCCCAAACTATTGATAATTGTAGCATATGTAGAGTGTCTTGTGTTCTTCCTTTAGAAATGAAGATTTATGCACCTGGAATCCCTGAGCTTGTCCACCTCCAACATGAAAAACTAACACTGGAGACTTCCTATTTCTGGTTCCACTTGTAAGGAGCTTGGAAGTCACCATTATGCCCTAACAGCATGTAAAAAGTCCAACAGACTAAATAAATAACAACTCTTTGAATCAGTACAAGAGGTGAGGAAATAGGACAAACCACTGTCTCCAAGACTGGAGAGACAGACAGGTGAACACGGGGAGTCACAGCTTACCAGAGCAGATACTTAAGAGTGAATACTTAGGATTCAACGCCAAGATGGGAAAACCTGAGTTATAATCGACAATTTGCTGGAGGCTTAGCGTGGACAAGTTGAAGAGTTAAAAACTCCAGGGGGATGGAGTCATAAGAGGATCCCCATATTTTTGTGAGATTGACATCCAGGAGCTCAGCCAGATGCTCACAGTAAATATCAGAAAATCCCTTTGTGCTTCTATGAGGGGAAGGAAAAAAGAAACCATTTTAAAATACACCAGAGCACCCTATTGTTAACACGGGTCCCTTCAAGAGAAACTAGTTAACCAGAACCTAACCTGTTAGGGTGTTACCAGAGCCTAACTGACTTGGGGTAAGGGAAAATAAGAACTCCATCCCACTCTAGCCGTCCTACCCCACCTAAGTGGGGAGAAAAATACTGAGAAACACTTGTGAAGTTCAAAGTCCAGAGGCATAGACTTACTAAAAGGTTGAGACCTAATCATAAGACTACAGAACTCTTCCCCTCCTCCCACATCTTACTACCACATTACTAAAGGCCTATTTACAGTAGTTCCTTTTACCCGGTACATTATGTCTGGCTATCAAGAAAATATTACATGACACACCAGAAAACAAAAAACACAATTTGAAGAGACACAGCAATTGCCAGATATGGCAGAGATGTTAAGATTATCAGACTGGTAATTTAAAACAACTGTGACTAATCTGCTAAATGCCTTAATGGCTAAAATAGACAGCATGTAAGAACAGATGATCAACGTAAGCAGAGAGATGAAAATCCTAAGAAAGAATAAAAAATAAATGCTAAAGATTAAAAATACTGTAACAAAAATTAAAAATGTTTTTGATTAGCATATTAGTAGAATGGATATGGCTGAGGAAAGAATCTCTGAACTTGAGGATATACCAATAAAAACCTCCAAAACTGAAAATCAAAGAGAAAAAAGACTGAAAAGAAAAGAATAGAAAACCCAAGGACTGTGGAACAACTACAAAAGGTACCACATATGCATAACAGAGTATCAGAAGGAGAACAAAAGGAGAAAAAGACAGAAGAAATATTGAAACAATAATGACTGAGAATATCCTCCAAATTAACGTCAGACACCAAACCACAGGTCCAGGAAGCTCAGAGAACAACAAGCAGGGTAAATGCCAAAATACACAACACCTTGGCATTTTATTTTCAAACTACAGAGAATCAAAAATAAAGAAAAAGTCTTGAAGGAAGCCAGAAGAAAAAAAAAAACCTAACCAATAGAGAAACAAAGATAAGAATTAAACATTTGGCTTTTCAGAAACCACGCAAGCAAGAAGAGAGTGGAGTGCCAAAACTCATTCAAGAAAAAAATAGACAATCAGAATAGGCCTACATCTATTAAATAAATGGAATTAATAATTAATAACCTTCCAAAACACGAAGTACCAGGCCCAGATGGGTTTGCTAGCAAATTCTACCAAATATCTAAGGAAGAAATTATACCAATTCTTTACAATCTCTTTCAGAAGATAGAAGCAGAGGGAATACTTCCCAACTCATTTTATGAAGCCAGCATTACCCTAATACCAACACCAAAGACACTGCAAGAAAAGAAAACTAAAGACCCATATCTCTCATAAATAAAGATGTAAAATATACATCTTACAATGGACTGTTATCCAAAGTATACAAGGAACTCTTAAAACTCAACAATAAGAAGCTAAACAACCCAACTAAAAAATGGGCCAAAGACCTCAACAGACACCTCATCAAAAAGATAGATGGCAAATAAGTGTTTGAAAAGATGCTCCACCTTATATGTAATCAGAGAAATGCAAATTCAAACAACAATGAGATAGGATTACACACCAATCATATCTGAAAAATCTGGAACACTGACACCACCATATGCTGGCAAGGATGTGGACCAACAGGAACTCTCATTCATTGCTGGGAGAATGCAAAATGTTAGAGCCATTTGGAAGACAGTTTGGCGGTTTCTTACAAAACTAAAAATACTCATACCATGTGATCCAGCAATTGTGCTCCTTGGTACTTACCCAAAGGTACTGAAAACTTATGTCAGCACAAAAACCTGTATACAGATGTTTATAACAGCTTTAGTCATAATTGCCCAAACTTGGAAGCAACCAAGATGTCTTTCAGTAGATGAATAAACTGTGATACATCCAGACAATGGAACATTAGTCAGAGCTAAAAAGAAATGAGCTATCAAGCCATAAAAATAGAAAGAGTAACTTTAAATGTATATTAGTAATTGAAAGGATCCAATCTCAAGAGGCTATATACTGTATGATTCCAGCTATATGACATTTGGGAAAAGGATAAACTGTGGAGAGAGTAATGAATCAGTGGTTGCCAGGGTTTGGCGAGGGGTGGGGGAGAAAGGGGGGAAGGAGACGGGAATGGGGAGGGGGATAAATAGGCAGAGCACAGAAGATTTTTAAGGCAGTGAAAATACTCTATATGATACCATAATGGCAGTTACACGTCAATATACATTTGTCCAAACCCATAGAACGCACAACACCAAGAGTAAACCCTAATGAAAACTATGAACTTTGGGTGATTATGATGTGTCAAGGTAGGTTCATCAATTATAACAAATGTACCCCTCTGGTGGGGGATGTTGATAATGGGGAGTCTATGCATGTTTAGGGGCCAGGGGTACATGGGCTATTTCTATAGCTCCCTCTCAATTCTGCTTTGAACATAAAACTATTTTAAAGAAACTCTTTAAAAAATTGCGTTTGATGACAAAAAGAGACTCCTACATTGTGTATTAGTGTTTTATTGGCTCAAATGAATAAATGTAAGAGTAAATAAGCATGTATAGTTTAGATACACATTGCCTCTTTGAATTTACCACTGCCTCTAACAGCAGTGACTTGCACACTAAAATTCAGTCACGCTGGCTTCCTTTCAGTTCTTTCCCATCCCAGGGAATTTTCACAAGTGGTTTGCTTTGTAAGGAATAATACACACACACACACACACACACACACACACACACTTCACCTTGCTAGTCAATGTTCACCTTTCAGATCTCAATTTGAATGTCATATATTAACTAGATTAGATCCCCTTGATTATATGTCCCTATAGGACTCAGAACATCTCCACATTCACCTCAAATTCATTAGGGCCCAGAATTGTCAACATCATGTTTTCTAACTTTCATGTGGTGTTTCATCATTGCAAAAACACTTTCTTGCTCATTTTTTTCTACTCATGGAAACAGCACTTTGTATGAGCATCAGGTGCGTGGGCTCTGGAATCGTACTACTCGGCTTGCCATCCCAACTCTACCACTTAATAGTTGTGGGACATGACAAGATAGTTAACTTCTCTGCACCTCCACTTCCTCATTCTATTTAGGGAATAATAATGGCACCTATATCATAGGAACTGGAAAAGTCCCTGGCAATTTGTAATTATTCAATAAACACTAGAATTTATTATATCCTCCCTCACTTTTTAGATGAAGCTAAGTGGCTTGGTCAAGATCAAACAAATAGTGTTTATTTCTTCTACAAGTCATTTTTTGGGCTTTCTTTCACAAACTGACATTGTTTTTGCTATTATCATAACTAATTTGAAAATTAACACTTCATTCCATGAGATTATATAGATAATTTTAATGCAGGTAAGTCCTTCTTAAAGACCCTGATTTCAGTTTTCTAAATGACTGGTTGGTTTTAGATTTATATGTAAGAAAAAACATTTTTCAGAGTCCTATTTTTAGTCTAATACATTGATATTTCCTACAGATGACATGTTGTACCAATTGAAACCAGCACAAAAAAGAAAAAGAGAACAAAGGTTATGACATTTAACATTGAATGCCAAGCTCTCTCGACATTAGCGAACAGAGCCTCTTTTTGTTAAATTCTGTGTCCAGAAATTTTGACCTTTGTCTCTTTATTCAGTGATGACTTTAGTCGTATATTAATGATTTATACAGTTTTTTTCCTGAACACTTGTTCTTTTTATTTTTATTTTATTTCCCATTTATAAATTATTTTACTCTTATTTAGAAAGAAAAAAAATCTATGTCTTCACTTTCTTTTTTGTTTATTGACATTGACTGATAATAATTATTCTGTAGAAATCTAAAGTAACTCAGAACTTCTCACACTGACACTACTGTTTATAAGAATATTTTTCCTCACACACTAGAGTTGACATTGTTCCCCCATCTTGTTTGTGGTTTCTTTGGACTCTCTTCCATTTAAAATTATTGAAGAAACAAGTGAATGGAGACTTTGTGGAAATATTCCCAGTTCTTAATACCCAAAGTTATTTTAATATTTGTTTCCTAAGTATGATCATACAGTCAAGAGTGGCTATCAAATTATATTCTTTTCTTAAGTAATTTGCTGGCATTTGCCTTTATTTCTCAATGGTATTCAGGATCCTATACTTGGAGCTCAAATATAGTTGATTCTTATTTATGGATAACATATTTTCCAATTCATTTACTTGCTAAAATTTATTTTCAACCCCCAAATCAATATTCTCAGTTCTTTCACAGTTATTTGTAGACACATACAGAGGGAAAAATTTTGAGTCATGCGACCTATACCTTCCCAGCTGAGGTTGAGCTGGGCAATGCTCTGAGGTCTGGTCAGTTCTTACTTTGTAAACAAATGTGTCCTTTTTCCATTCTATGTAGTGCCACATTTTTCCCATTTTTGTGCTTTTTGTCGGTAATTTTGCTGTTTAAAATGTTCCCCAATCAGAGTGCTAAAGTGCTGTCTTGTGTTCCTAAGCACGAGAAGACTGTGATGTATCTTATGGTTACACATATGTTAGATAAGTCTTGTTCAGGCATAAGTTATAGAGCTGTTGGCCATGTGTTCAATGTTAGTGAAGCAACAATATATATTAAAGCGTCTTTAAACAGAAATGCACATAAAACAAGGCTACATACTGATTGATTGACAAAATCAATATTTTGGTAAAAAGTTCACAAGAACCTAACCCTATATTTCACCTAGGAGCAGTTGTTCAGTATTTGCTAATTTAGTATTCAAGGCAACTTTATAGAGCATACCTAATGTGACTTGTGAGAATCAACTGTACTTTGCTGTTAACTCCAAATCTTTGAAATTAGAATCTATGTAGATATAATTCGTTCAGCTAAAATGCATGCCAATGTGCTAACTTGGACAATTTAATGAATTTTTAAAAGGGGAATTGAACAGTTTCATTAAACTGAAGAATCAAGTTAGCCATTTAATCTATTCTAGTTGTTGTTTTACATCAATATGATGTCAAGTTATCCAGTCAATTGTGCCAATTTTATACATATTTGTCAAAAATTCTCCAGCACTGCAAATGAGCTATTTGTCATCAAATAGACTGAACTTAAATATATTGTATTTTAATTAGTTTTCCTGATGTTATCCAGATGCAAGTTTTAGTGTGCTTATTTTTAATTGCATTAAAAGTTCTTTTCAAAATCTAAATTCTAAAACTGAGACTATAGCCTGAACATGATGAATATACTATAGAAATTAACAAAAATATTGAAAAAATTAAATTTAAATACATGCTAAAGGATTCATATTTGCCTATATCATGCATGTAGTCAATAAGTTAAATAGCATTTGATCCTTAAAACATGATTGTGATTTATTCCACAAATATGTATTGAGAACCTACTATTGCTAGACAGTGGAGTTAACAGCTATGAATAAGACAGACAAATTCCTTACTCTGGTGAAACATAGTCTAGGAGGTAGAGAGAGAAAATAAAAAACTTCACAAGTAAATGCAGATAGTGATATGTGTAATAAAGACTGTATATTAGGGAGATGTGTCAGAAAGTGCTGATAAAGGAGGAGGCTACTTAAGATATTCTGAATAACAGGAAGCCAAGTGAAAGTTTTGGGACCAGAGCAATCCAGACAGAGAGAATATGAAGTGCAAAGCTCTAAGTCTTGGCAGACTGTGGCACATTCAAGATTTAGAAAGCTAGCTAGTGTGGTCATAGCTGTGGTCTTAGTTAAAGAAGTGGAAAGGTAGTAAGGAATGAGGATAATACCTAAACCCCCCTCACTGAATGGAGCAGCCCCTCTACTCTGCTCTGGGCAGACACTCACTGCTCCGGCCTTTTCTGTCTTCCCTGCTCCTTCAAATGGAGCCATAGGAACCTCTGAGGTCCTCTTCCGAACCCCTGCTGGACTGCGGAAAATCCTGGGAGTGGTACTTCACCCCCTCCTTCTTCCCGGGAACAAATGTCTCTCCCCACCCTGTTTCTCTACTCCTATCAGGTCTTTTGCCCTCAGAAATATTCATTCATTCTCTATGTTCACTTATGTGACTAACTCCAGAGACAAAGGTCAATTTCTCCCAAAAATTTCCTCGTCATGTACCCCTCAGCCCCCACAGCAGCCCTGGAGTGTGTGTGGTATGAGCGGGAGGGGGCTTCATGAGGGCATCCTCAAAATCTGTGAGAGATTCTCTTGGATCGTTCCCTCCTCTCCCATAAGGAGGGGGACAAAGCTAGGGTCCTTCTCACTCACTGATAACTCACACCTTTGACACCTTTATCCCAGGCTTCAGTGTCCTTGTCAGGACTTGGAAGAGAGGCCTGTGGCAAACCTTGTTATAGCAGAGCTGGTTCTTCTACCTCTTGCCAAGTCCTGGAGGAGGTAGTTGGTCCCACCTGTTGGTGGCTCACTTTAGAGCAGGCAAATCCCATCCAACATCCTCTTGTACTACATACTCCCATGGATAAAACTTTGTACACTGGAAACAGCCAGTTACCCACTGGCAAAGAGTCTCTCTCTTCAGAACTTTATAGTTTTAAATATCATCTTTAGCTACTCTCCATCACAACTTTTCTTGGCTCTTATGACTTTTTATAAGTTCAAAGTTATTGGTTGTTGTGATTGTAAAAGTTTTCTGGGTTTTTAAAATTATATTTTAAAATGTATTTATTATTTTATGAGCCTACAAGTATCTGTAATGTTGTGCACTAGAGATTCTTAAATCCTGGGCTCACTCTACAAATATAACAGATATATGAACTAGTCTCAGCTCAGTGGGGGTGATGACGATGATTATGGTTATGATGATAACTAGACAAATAGATGATTTATTGAGGGCTTACTATGGACCTAGCACTGTTCTAAACACTTACAAATATTAATTTATTAGATATTAATATACCTAATTTTCACAACATTTCTGTGAAGACTTCTATTTCCACTTTATAGGTGAAGAAAACTAAGGCCCAAGGTAAGATAGCTAGGAAGTGGTGGAATCGGAATTCATGTACCAGGGTGCTACCTCCAGGACCCACACTCTTAATCTTAACACTGTACAAACACAAAATGGTTTTATTTGTAGTCTATCACTATTCCCAACTGAGTTTCCCTTCCTAATTTTCCCACTTTTGATAAAACCACATATTCTTTAAAATTTCAATATCATATCTAACTCTGAATGGAATCTGCACCACCACTACCACCATCCCCATTTGCTGGCCAGGTTTTATTGGGGGGATGAAAAGGTAAAGAGGAGCGTGGTCTATGTTTTCATGGGCATGGAGGAGGGACTGATCCAGTGTACTTCCTGCTCCCCCTACTGTTTCTGATGTCGAAAGAAGAAGGAGGAATAAAATATGGAGCAGGCCCCGTATTTTGTATTTGGCTGGAGGCAAGAAGGCATCTTTGGTCTGTCTGCTCCTGACCATCTCTACCAGGGTGGTGTGCTCACGTTGCAATCTCAGGCAAGCCTGTGGAATAGGTGCTTGACAAATATTTTTTCATTGATTAACCCTGCAAGTGAATGGTGATAGTTTCCATGTTAACGAGTTTCCAAGAGCTTAACTAGAGCTAGGTTCAACCACAGGTATTTTCAACTTCAAAATCCATGCTTCCAATATACCTCACTGCCCTACTAAAAATGGTCCAAGAATGCCATCTATAAAATGAAATGTCACTGTGTATTGTACTGTCTTTGTGATTATAAACAATGGAAAGTCTTTCATCAGATGAAAGAAGCTCGAATTTATTTAAGCTGCCGCTTAGCAACAAAGATTTAACAATCTTAAACTAATCTCAATGATAACAAGTATGCTAAGAAATATTATCTTTCTTTTCCTTGTTATAAAAACAAAATTTGGGGCAGCAA
Organism: Daubentonia madagascariensis; assembly: GCA_023783475.1. NCBI lineage: Eukaryota > Metazoa > Chordata > Mammalia > Primates > Daubentoniidae > Daubentonia > Daubentonia madagascariensis. The sequence goes on along the minus strand of JAKFHU010002080.1, from coordinate 23,617,846 downwards.
TATTTTAGTTATTTGTGAAGCATTTTTATAAAAGTATAACTATACAAAAAAAATACTTACTATCAGAATAATAGAAACCAAGGGGGGAAATAGTGATAATTTCAATTTTATTGTCACAGAGAGTATTATATGCTCTGAAGAAAGTTTACATCTCTTACATGACATTGAAAGTATTTGGTTCAAGTAGAGTTCATATTTAACATACAGAAAAAGGCATAACACATATCTTTGAGAATTTATGAATTTATGAAATATAGAAAGGACTATTTTTCCTATAATTGTAGGAACCTATAGACCAGTAAAATTAATCTGTAGGGTCCAGTCATACATATATTCAATGAACATATTCTATTTGGTTAGCATTTTCCTAGACATTGGATAGCCAAACACAAGCAGAACACAATACTCTCTGATCAAAACATGTTCTTAGGCACCTAGGAATACCAAAGTATACATAAGTTATCATGACACAATTAAATAATTCCATAATGTCAGTAGGATTAAAAAAAACAAAGGCATTTAAGGAAATGTTTTGGGTATAAAAATAAACAGCTAATATGACATGAGTTTCTAAATCAGTAAAAATAATTCCATTTGAAATTCATTATAGTCTGAGCAGCCATTCTTCTAATATACGAAACACTGCACTGGGGTCCTGAGAGATACAGAGATGGCTAAAAAACAATGCTAACATCTTTAGGGATTAATAATTTACTATAACAAGGCAGTGTGCCTGGTACCTGGAGCTATGTGACAAACACTAATAAACTGGCCTCGTGTGATCCTTAGCGCTTATTGTTTCATCTGCCTGGGTCTGTGGATCCCGACATCTTTTCAGTTCTTCCTTTTCAGAATTCCTGCCTCAAATTTTCCTCAGCATTTAATCTAAAGTAACTTTCTCTCGCAGCACACCTCCCTGTTTTCTTATCTTCTCCACAAACAGCCTTCACTGTTAACTCTAAAGTTTACGCATGTATTCATTGTTATTATCCATCTCCCCTACAGGAGCTTAAGCTTTATGAAAACAGGGACTTTTCTGCCCATCACCTCTGTATTCCCAGTATTCCCAGAAGGATATCTGGAACATAGTAGGCACAAAATAAGAAATGTGCCAATCATTGAATTAAAGGAACTATGAACAAATGCATAGCTTGTTTCTTCCTCCTATTCATTTATTCAAAAACTGTTCATTAAGTTCCTACCATATGCCAGGGAATTAGGCATTAAGGTTACAACATTGAACTCCCTAAAGTAGTTCTCAGTCTGATCAGAAAAATAGACACAGAAATAAATAACAAAGTAAGTAGAATTAGAGAAAAAGGGTAATACTAGCAAGAATGGGCATATATATTAATGGCAACCTAGAAGCATCAGGAAGGGTTCATTTAGGAGATGAACTCTGACAAAAATCTTAAAGGGAAATAAGAGTTGATTAAGAAAAACAGCAATGAGCGGTGAAAGGGAAAGTAAGACAGGCAGAACAAAAAAGTGACACAGCTTCTGGTTCTGGACAAGATGGAGTAAGCACACTTCACCCTATTGTTCTGACTAATTACAACTAAAATCAACAAAATACATAAAGTAACTATGAGAGAACACTGAAAGGTGGAGGGAAAAAGCTGGCTAGTTACAGACTTCAGAGATTGAGGAATACCACTTGAGCATCCTGCAATTAGGGACACAAATGGGCACATACCAAAAAAAGCCCAAGAAAAGTAAAAGCCTTTTATTTCTCTCTGACCAAAGGACCAGGAAGAAGTCAGCTCTGCAACTATGCCCACCTCTCCCTCTTCCCATTAGGCACTGTGGAGACTGTGGGTGAGGCCTTGTCAACCATCCCCACTCCACAATAATGAGAGCAGAGTTAACTCTCCGTCCCTACCAAGTGCTGTGAAGCCTGTGGGGTGCAGCCCTGTTGACCACACTCACCTTATAGTACGGTGAGCCGAGGCCCTTCCATTCCTCCTCCCCCGTGGGCTCTGTGGGGACCGTGAGGTGGAGCTCTGCCAGTCATGCCTGCCTGCACTAAGTGCACAACAGCAAATAGGTGGCATCCTAGCCCCCTTTAAACTAGAGAGTGGAGACAAAACTACGGGAAGGAAAAGCTAGAGAAAGGGATTCTTTGAATCTGTGTATTTAAAGTCCTGGGAAGATTCCAAGCAGCCTTTGCATGGAATTGACCAGAATCAGCACAGCAAATGATTTGAGAATGGCACTATGGTATCGTATACCACTCAGGTTTCAAATTGGCCTCTGGGTAGCACACAAACAGAATGGACCACAATAGCACAGAAAAGTTTCTGAAAACTAGATTGACATTTGAACCACAACCCACAAAATAGGCTAAGAGGTGCGTTCTAAACCTAAATTGACTGACAGTTTGCTAAAATAGAAAGTTTAAATAAGGACTCAGAGGCTCATAACATAATATTGAAAATGTCCTGGACACAATCCAAAATTACTTATTGTACTAAGAACCAGAAAAATCTCAAATAGAATGAGAAAAAGCAATCAACAAACACAAAGACAGAGATGGCACAGATGTTGTAATTATCTGACAATGATTTTAAAGCAGCTTTCATAAGAATCCTCCAAAAAGGAATTATAAACACTCTTGAAACAAATGAAAAAATAGTCTCAACAAATAAATGAAAGATTAATGAACAAAATGGAGATTGTGGAACTAAAAAATAAATAAAAATATTCACTGGATGGGCTTATTAGCATAAGAGAGATGACAGAAATTGAAGATAAATCAATAGAAATGATTCAATCTAGATAGTGAGAAAATAAATCAAAAAAAGAAATTAACAAAGTTCAGTAACCTATGGTACAAAAACATAAAAGAAAAATTCCAAATATTTGTAAATTAAACAGCATACTTCAAAGGAATCTGTGGGGCAAAGAGGAAGTCTCAAAGAAAAGTAAATATTTTCAACTGAATGAAAATTAAAACATAACATATCAAAATCTATGAGATGCAGACAGAAATTTATAGCACTACATGCTTGTATCAGAAAAGAAGAATGTTTTCAAATAAATAACCTAAACCATTCATTTCATTAACCAAAAAGTGAAGGACAAAATATACTTAAAGCAAGCATAGAGAAAGATATAATATATGTAAGAGCAAATCAATAAGATTGAAAACAGAAAAACAGTAGAGAAAATTAATAAACTAAAAGCTGTTTTTTTGAAAATATCAGTAATATTTAAAAACCTCTAGCAAAAAAAAAGATTAAAAAAGGAAAAGGTACAAATCACTAATATCAGGAAGGAAAAATGGGATATCATTACAGCCCCTACAGATATTAAAATGATAATGAGAAAATACTACAAACAACTTGATACCCATAAATTCAACAACTGAGATGAAAGAGACCAATTTTGTGCATTGGTCTACCAAAAAACACTCAAGAAGAAATAAATAACTTTAATGGTCCTATATCTCTTAAATAAATTAAATTTGTAGTTAATACCTTCAAAAGGAGAAAACTCCAGGTCCATATTTTTTTACTGATGAATTCTACAAAACATTTAAGGAAAAAATAAACTCAATTCTACACACTTTCTTCTCAAAAAATAGAAAAGGAAAGAACCTTTCCCAACCCATTTTATGTGACCAGCATTATCCTAATGCCAAAACTAGATAAAGAGAAAACAAGTAGAGAAAACTATAAACAATATCTCTCATGAACATAAACACAAATTCTAAACAAAACATTTGTAAGTCATATTAATATATAAAATAAATAATGCAATGTGATCAACTGGAGTTTATTTCAGAATGTAAGACTGGTTCAATATTTTCAAATCAATCAATGTAATCACCATATAAAAAATTTAAAGAATAAAAACCACAAGGTCATATCAATTGATGTAGAAAAAGCATTTGACAAGATTCAACACTCATTCATAATAAAAACTCTCAAGAAACTAGGAACACAGGAAACTTTTTCAACCTGATAAAGCATATCTACAAAATAACCTTCATTTAGTATCATACTTAATGGTGAAAAAACTGATGCTTTCCCTGTAAAATCTGGGGGAAAGAAATCAGAGGTGTTCACTTTCACCTGCAATTAAACAGAGTATTAAAACTAAAAATCCTAGTCAGTTCATAAAGGCTAGAAAGGGAAACAAATGACATACTGATTGGAAAGAAGGAAATAAAAGTCTCCCCATGGGGGTGGAGGGAAGATGGCTGACTAGAGACATCACCTGCTGGGCCATCCCAGAGGGAAGGAAGGGTTTCAGATAAAGGAGAGGGGATAGGGGATGCAGCTCAGGTGTAGGTCAGAGAGAGAAGTGCCAGAGCCTGCCAGGGACCTCATGGAGGAAAACTGTGAAGCAAAGAATGAAGAGGATAAAAGAAAAAAGATATAAGTGAGGATTGAACCCAGAGAGCCTTGGAGCCCAGTGCAGGGGTAAGGGGGGATCCCTTTCTCCCTCCCACACTCCTTCAGTGATCAGCAGGCTACCAAGTTACTTGGAAGCTTTTTTACCCTCACAAGCCCAAGCACTGTGGTGATTGCATAATTGTGGGGAGAACTTGCATGATCCCAGAGCTTGGACATCCCGTGCAGGGTTCCCCTCCAAGGAGAGTGACCTGAGAGGCCTGAATCTTTATTCAGACTCTTGTCCTTCCACACCCCACCCCTACCCATTGCAACCAGGAGAGCAGTTTCACCAAATAATTTGACAAGTGGCTGCCTCTCTCCAGCTGGTGCATCCTCCAGTCTGAGGTTTCTGCAGAGAGTGGGGCCCATGCCTTTCCCCTGGAAGATCTGCAGTGGACCTGAGGTGCCCGATCTGGGAACTCCCTGCCTACTGGCATTTCTCAGAGACACATATCACCAGGTCAGACATGTAGGCTGGATCCCATGATCCCTGGACCTGAACGAGTTGCTAGAGGACACAGGGGGTAGATTTGGGAGTTGGAGTTGGGAGGTGAGGGAGCCTACGCGGGTGGAACTGATGGAAGAATATTGTGGGAGTCTGAGATGCGGTGATCTGGGGAAGCAACAATCCACTCCACAGGAAAGCCACACTGTCAGACTAGGGTGGGTCCTCTGGCAGGGAAGATCCCAGCCTGGGGTGCCACAGCAACTGAGTGCAGTGCTGAGTTCAGGCGTCCCCATTTGCAACCAGACACGGGAGGTCAGAGGTAACGCAAGAGGGGCAGAGCTCACTCCCGACAGCCAGTCAGGGGATTGTGGCCCATTCCCCACAAATCCCAGTCTGGAAAGTTTGCTTTGACCCTCCTCCCAGCAGCTCCCCGTAATGGCCAGGAAAACCACCTCTGAGCCCTGCCCAGGCTTTGCAAAGTTTTCCAGGCTCACACAACCTAAGCATGCCCAGCCTTGCTCCTCCACCTACCTCTGTTGTAGTGGAGATCAAGCAAGCCCCTGGGAGCTACAGGGCCCCCCAAAAGCCTGAGGCATTCAAGTGCTCCACCTGAGGGACTAGAGCTTATCACAAGCACAAAAGAACATCTATGCAGTTAGCTCTTTCCTGGAATCATCAACCACTGACAGGGAGAACTCTATAGCTCATGATAGCATATACCAACTCAGTCAAACAGGGCATGGCTGATTTTTACTCACAAGAATCCCCCACCATCTCAGATATTAATCTGGGTGTCCCAATATAATTCACACTGCTGGGAAGAGGTGAAGACAGCAAGATAGAAGAAACCCGAGGGGACACTGCTTTTTAGGAAAGAAACAAAAGTTACAGGCACCTCGATTCTTGAGGGGTCTCCCTCTTCCAGTGCAGACCTCTGGGCTGATCAGGGAGCTGCTTAGAGTCCATGCAGAGACATTCCACCAGAGAGCAGGTGCAGCAGAGATCTGGTGCCTGCCAATCCCAGGTTTCTGCAACCGATGCCATCCTGATCACTCTGGCATGTGCAGCCAGGTCTACTTGGGACCTACCCTTCTAGTAGTAGCCTTTGCATCACCCCCGCTGGGCTGGGGAGGGAAAAGAATCTCCCCTGTGTCAAGCCATGTGACTTGGGGCCAAGCATGCCTCCTCCCCAGTGTGGGAGCCAAACAGGGGAGGAGTCCCAGACACCACTTGGGAAGCCTGGGGCAACTGCCTCAATGGGTCCTAGGTGTGGCGGGAGAACATTGAGTTACCAGCAGCTGCAGCCAGACCACCTACATGGAACCTAGGCTGTTGAAACAAACCCCTGCACAACCAGGCATCAGCAGTCCCCACGCTGGTGGAACAGCCCCCCATACGGGTGGCGCTCTTTCCAAAATCCCCAGAGCCAGCTCTGAAGCTCTCACTTTGCCGAAGTCTGAGGCTCTGCCCCCACCAGTCTTGCAACTCCACCCTGGAGACTCCAGAGTTGTGCCTGGACCCCAAGACCTCACTACTGAGTCACCACCACCACCTTTGGGCCAGCAGAACCTCCCTGAGGCCCAACACCTCACTCAAGACCCCCCAGCCCTGAGCAGCCATCACTCCTGGACTTGGCTGGAGAGAGTTCCCAGGAAAGAACAGGTGCCCTGCAATCCTATTAACCTAGATCTGAGAGAAGAGGAACCAGATGAGGAAAAACCAGCAAAACAGCCCTGGCAACGCCAAAAAACAAAATAGTTCAATGCCCCCAAGGGAACATAATGAAGCTACAATAGTGTACTCCACCCACAAGGAAATTGCTGAAATGACAGAAATGGAATTTAGAATTTGGATGGCAAAAAAAGAATGGAATTTAAGAGAAAGTTGAAAACCAACAAAAAGAAGCCAAAAAAATATTTCAGAAAATCAATGAAAAAAAAAAAAGGAAAGTCACTAGAGAGATAGACAACACAAGAAAGGATACAATAGAAATCAAAGAAATGAAAGAGTAATTTAGGGAATTTCAAAATACGGCAGAAAGCTTTAACAACAGGCTAAACCAAGGAGAAGGAAGAATCTCAGAGCTTGAAGACAAGGCTCTTGAGATAACCAAGTCATTCCAAGAGGCAGAGAAGAGTATAAAAAAAGTCCGAGAAATCACTGAGAGAGATAAGGGACTTTGTGAAGTGAACTAACATTTGAATCATAGGTATCCCTGAGGGAGAAGAAAAAAGAGCTAAAGGCATGGAAAACTTATTTGAAGAAAGTATTGAGGAAAACTTCCCTGGTTTCACCATAAATTCAGACATATGGATGCAAGATGGACATCGAACACCAGGAAGATTCATGGCAAATAGGACAGCTCTATCAAGGAGGATACACCAATAACAAACAAGCACATGAAAAGATGTTCAATATCATTAGCTATTAGAGAATTTCACATTAAAACCAGTATGAGATACCAACGCACCCCAACTAGAGTAGCTAAATAAAAATACTATTTATCAAGTGCTTCTAAAGAGAAACTGGATATTTCCTGCATGTTAGTATGAATGTAAAATTATACAGCCACTCTGGAAAACAGTTCAGCAGTTTCTTATAAAGCTAAACATATACATATTGTAAGATCTAGCAACTGTACTGTACTCAAGTTGTTTTTTTGTTTTGTTTTGTTTGTTTGTTTTGTTTTTTTAAGACAGAGTCTTGCTGTGTTGCTGGGGCTAGAGTTCCGTGGCCTCGTCACATCTCACTGCAACCTGGAACTCCTGGGCTCAAGCGATCCTCCTGCCTCAGCCTCCTGAGTAGGTGGGACTACAGGCATGCGCCACCATGCCTGGCTAATTTTTCTACTTTTTTTTTTTGTAGAGATGGGGTCTTGCTTTTGCACAGGCTGGTCCCAAACTCCTGACCTCAAGCAATCCTCCTGCCTTGGCCTCCCAGAGTGCTAGGATTACAGGTGTAAGCCATTGCATGTGGCCGGTACTTAGGTTTATACAAAAATGTTTGTATAAATGTGCATTGCAGGTTTATCTGTAATAGCAAAAAACTGAAAGCAACAATAATATTCTTCCATAGATGAGTAGGTAAATAAACTGTGGTATGATCTTACAACAAAAAATATCCCTTAATTAAAAGGAATAAACTATCAATATAAACAACAACTTGGATGGATCTCAAGGGCATTAAGCTGAATGAAAAAGCCAATCTCAAAAAATTACATACTGTGTGATTCCATTTATACAACATTCTTGAAATGATTAAATTATAATATTGGAGAACAAATCAGTAGTTACTAGGAGTAAGATCTTACATATAAACAATTTTAAAGATTCCCCAAAAACTATTAGAGCTAATAAATGAGTTCAGCAAAGTTGCAGGGTACAAGATCAACACACAAAAATCAGTTGTATTTCTTTACATCACTAATGAACAATATGAAAAGGAAATTAGGAAAGCAATTGCATTTATAATAGTACTTAAAATAATTAAATACTTAGGTATAAATCTAACCAAGAATGTGAAAGATCTGTACTCTGAAAACAACAAAATATTGCTAAAAGAAATTAAAGACTTAAATGAATGGAAAGACATTCATGTGCATGGATAGGAAAACAAACATCAAGACAGCAATACTACCCAAAGTGATCCATAGATTCAACGCAATGCCTATTAAAATTCCAATAGCCTTTTACACAGAAATGGAAAAGTCAGTCTATCCTCAAATTCATATGGAATTGCAAGGTGCCCTTGACTAAACAAAACAATCTTGAAAAAGAAGAATAAAGTTGGAGGACTCACATTTCTCAACTTGGAAACTTACTACAAAACTATAGCAATTAGAACAGTATGGTACTGACATAAGGACATACATATAGACCAGAGGCAGGAACCTGCAGCCTTAAGGCAACATATGGCCCTCTAGGTCCTTAAATGCAGCCTTTTGACTGAATACAAATTTTACAGAACAAATTCTTTTATTTTTATTAATACATTTTTGTTCTTCTTTTATATTTTTATTTTATTTTTAAAATGAAGATATTTAAAATACCAAAGAATAAAACAAGTTTCAACAAAATAATCCTTCCACATTGACTGGCACAATTAGAACATTAGTAAGCCATAAGAGCTAAATTGACCACTGCTACACCCATGATTTAGTTCTAACTTCCCCTGCCTACTGCATGAGGCTGGTTGGTGAGAGTTTATGGGGGGGTCCAGTTTGCCAGTCTGTTATCAGCTTTTGACAATGGTGCACTGTGTTTCTGTTTGAAGTGGAATTTGTGAATAGTTGCACAGCCCAACAGTATTTTTTAATTCTTTCTACTGAACAGCCCATCATGTCAAAGAAGACCAAGAGAACGCTGAAGGAAAAAAAACATATTTTATAATGAGGATTGGAAATTACAATATTATCTTATTTTTGCTAAAGATAAGATGATTTGCTTGCTTTGTGGTGCTGCAATATCAACATTAAAGAAATTCAATGCTCATCAGCATTATAACACACATAAGGACCACAAATATTTTAAATTAGAGGGAGAGGCATGAAAGTTTGTATTGCAGAAATTAAAAGATGAAAAGCAAAAGCAAAGATGATATTTTCTAGCAACAATGAGATCTGGAAATAATGCCATTGAAGCAACTTATAAAGTAGCTTATATACTCAGGAAAAAAGGGAAGCCATTCAGCAATGTAGAAATTGTGAAAGAACGCATTGTTGAAGTTGTAGGATGCTTAAACAATAACGTTTCAAAGTACAAACCACTGCCTCTTTCAAGGAGAACCATAACTGACTGGCAGCATGAATTAGCCTTCAACTTAACAGAACAACTTCATGCAATACTTCAAAAGGAAAATATATAGTATTCAATTGCTTTGGATGAATCAACTGATAATACTGACTCAGCATAGGTTTTATACTTCATTTGGGTCATAACAGAAGATTTTCTCTGCTACAAAGAGTTAATCACTTTGGGCACTCTTGCAAACAGAACATAGGGAATAGATATCTTCAACAACTTTCAAGATAAATGTCATGAAGTTGGACTGAATTTGGTAAATTTAGTGAGTGTATATACAGACGGTGCACCTTCCATGACAGGAAAATATGAAGGGTTTATCTCACAGATAAAAAAAGTATTAACAGACCCACCCAGAAGCTCTCATTTCTTTTCATTGCATCAGCAAAATCTCTGTGCTAAAGCTATTATTTCAAGTGACACTTTGCAACAAGTTATAAGTATTGTTAACTATATTTGTGCAAATGCAACAGGGCATCCTCAGTTTCATAACATGCTAAAGTTGAATGATGAGGTATTCAGTGTGGATTTGCCATGTCATTCTAAAGTGCGGTGGCTGTCACAGGGACAGGTGTTAGCCAAAATTTTATCTCTGTAAGAACAGACAGTTAAATTTTATGAAGAGCAGAATCAACAATGTGAATTATTGAAAGAAGATTTTTATAGGAATGCAGCATTTCTGTGTGATATCATGTCAAATCAAAATGACTTGAATATTTCTTTGCAAAGTAAAACTAAGTCTATATATGATATGTGGCCAAAAAAAAATCCAAGCATTTTGAAAAAAGCTATCTTTTTTTCAAAGCAGTTCTTCAAAAGGAAATTTCGGATGAACATTTTCCCCAGTTAGCAAAGGTTATTGATGAGCGGGAATGATATATGCGAATCATTTGAAGAATATGCAGCTGTTATAGACTTGTTAAGTGGAGAGTACAATGAAAGATTCACTGACTTTGAGAATCATGACATCACACTCAAATCAGCATTTCAGCCTCACCTAGTTGATATCACCAAGGCACCTAAAGAACTACAAATGGAATTGATTGAGCTCTCAGTAGATGACATTTTAATGTCATTGTCTGATGCTAAGAAAGATCCAACTGAATTATGGAAAAATGCAGTAGAATACCCACACCTTCTGCACCATGCCTGAAAAATGCTTTCTTGCTTTTCAACCACTTATTGCTACAAATCTACATTCTCCTACCTAATCCAAATCAAGATGCCCTTAAGGTCACAAATAACTGATACCCAACTAGAGGATCAGCTGAAACTGTGGATCTCCATGCTGCAAACAAATATTCAAACGCTTTCCAACAAAAAGCAGACACAACAAAGTCATTAAAAGGTTAATTAACTTTAAAATTAACAAATAGTTTTCATCTTTTGAAATCATTAAGTACATAGTAGTTAGATTTTTACAAAATAATGTACATTTTAAGTATATCTGATTGAATTTTCTTGAATTTGATCACAAATTCAAGATTTGTATTTGATTACAGCTAAATTAATGTGGCCTTCCAACATGAGAAGATTCCTCACCCTTGATATAGACTAATGGAATAAAATAAAGAGCCCAGAAATAAACTCTCATATACATGACCAATTGATTTTCGACAAAGGTGCCAAGCTGACTCAATGGGGGAAGGACATCCTTTTCAATAAATGGTGTAGGAGAAACTAGATATCCACATGCAAAAGAATGAAATTGGACAAGTACCTTATACCATATGCAAAAATTAACTCAAAATGGGTTAAAGACCCAAACATAAGAGCTAAATACTATAAAACCTTAGAAAAAAATACCAAAGACTTTATGACATTGTATTTTGCAATAACTTCATGGATATAATAATAAAAGTATAGATGATAAAATAAAAAATAGATAAGTTGTACTTCATCAAAATTAAGAATTTTGTGCATCAAAGGATACTATCAAGAAAGGAAAAAATATTTATATTTAATGAGGGATTAAAGTTCAGTATATATGTAGAACTCCTGCAACTCAACAATAAAATACCAAACCACCCTATTGAAAAATGGGCAGCCAACTCGAATAGATAGTTCTCCAAAGAAGATATACAAATGGCCAATAAGCACATAAAAAGATGTCAATATTATTAGTAATTAGGGAAATGAAATGGAAAACCACAATGAGATTCCACTTCACACCTACTAGAATGACTATAAATTTTCTTAAAAAAGGAAAATAACAAGTGTTTGGTGAGGGTATGGAGAAATTGGAATCTTTAGGTATTGCTGATGGGAATGTAAAATGGTGCAGCTGCTATGGAAAACATTATGGCAAAAAATTAAACATAAAGTTAACATATGATCCAGCAATTCCACTCCTACGTATATATCCAAAGGAATTGAAAATAAGGACTTAGATGTTTGTACGCCAGTGTTTATCAACATTATTCACAATAGCCTAAAGGTAGGAAAAACTCAAGTGTTCATCAATAGATTAATAGATAAGCAAAATATGGTATATACATACAATGGAATAGTATTCCACCATAAAAGGAAATGAAATTTTGTTATATGCTATAATATGGATGGACCTTGAAAACATTTCTCTTAGTGAAATAAGCCAAACACAGAAGGACAAATATTATATCATTCCACTTCAATGAGGGACCTAGAATAAGCAAATTCATAGAGACATAAAGTAGAATAAAGTTTCCAGGACCTGGAGAGTGGGGGAAGGAGTAATTGTTTAATGGGTACAGAGGTTTAGTAGGGATGATGGAAAAGTTTTAGGTATAGGTAGTGGTGATAGTTATAAAACATTGTGAATGCATTTAATGCCACTGAATTACATACTCTCAAGGAGTTAAAATGAAAAAATTCTATGTTATGCATATTTTACAACAATAAAAATATTATAAAATAACTGTACACAGCAGACTTGTAAATTCACTTTTCAAAATAATTTGTCTTCATTATATTCATAGTGCATATAAAGAGTATACACAAAATTTGATGGTACTAGATTTCTTTAATAAACTACTTGTAATTCAGTTATATTTGCTTTGGATATTTTTGTGAAATGAGGTTTAAATTTAAATACATGAAAGAAAAAAATTGAAAAATATGGCTGCTTTGAATGTTGCCTAACTTTTTAAAAAATATACTTGTTAATAGTCATTTACTGGGATACCACAATCACTTCAGTTATGTGAACGACGTTGTCTGTGTGTCATTTCTATTAATTTCTACATGCCTTTTGCAAGCAATGTTGACAAAGATGATTACTTTAAAGAATGGAAATTGAGTTTTGCCAAAAGGAGTGGGATAAAACAGTAGAAAGTTTGCATTTTCTTCAAAATGCCAAACTTATGAATTCCAGGTGGACTCTAATTTTGGTTGCTAAAGTTTGCCAGTCTTTCTGGATGAGATGTATGATTGGAATTTACTTGGGTCTTTTTTTTTTTTTAATTGAAGATGTGAAGACCAAAAATTTTCAATTTAAAATTCTAAGGTTTTCTTTATGATAATGGTAACTAGTATTAATCTTATAGCATCAGTGGTCCTATGCACTAAAGGAATTCATATGGGTCCTGGCTTGACCAGCAAATGTAAAATATCTCAAGTACAAATAATTTAGCATGCCAAATATCACTGAGATGGCACACTATCTTTGGACCTTAATATTTCTTCAATTCCTTTTGAACCTCAGTATCTCACAGTGTTTAAGCACCTGGATTCCAGAATCAGTCTGCATGTATTCAACCTTCAGTTCTGCAATTTATTAGCTATGGAACTCTGAAAAGGTACTTACCCTATTTGTACTTCAGTTTCCTTTCCTGTAAAGTAGGGATAATGATAGGGTCTAGATCATAGAACTGGGGTGAGGCTTAAACGTAAAGCATTTAAAACACTATCTGGCACAGAGTAAACATACTTTTTCCCAAGGTACTTCTGTCCACTCAACACTAGTTAAATGTTTTAGATTAACTTCAATCTTCAATCCTTTCTTGTACTTAATAAAGCTTTATCCTCTTTACTACCAGGTTACTTGCATTTTTCTAAAAGCATGCTTTTGTTCTCTTGTTCCAATTTGTTTATTCGGGGGATAAACATTTCTCCTTAGTGATCATATGCTTTCCATGAGTGACTGTGCTGTCTTTCTAACCAAATCATGGCTCTTATTTTTTATACCCAGGCAACCATCTTTGTTTATAGTGGTGTTATTAACAGATGGTGGTGCCAGGCAAAAATTTTACCACAAAGGACAGGAATTTTTTGTTTGGTTCTAGTTTATCTAAAAAGTTAAGTTTTAAAAAGCTTGACAGTTATTACCATATCCAGAATCTTACATGTCGTGTGTTAACTTTAATATGTCAGAAATCATAGTTCATGATGTCTATTAGCCTTCCTTAATAAAACATCTCAAGGAAAATCTCAAAGAGAATAATTATTTTTACTTATTTTTTCTGTATTATATATCATCTGAAAGTAAAACAATGTCTGGCCCTTGGATTCTTATTTACCAACAACAGAAGAAAATCATACAGCATAGACTAATATCATCAATAATTAATATGTTCATTGGATTTTAACAAATCATGGCAAATAAGAACAGCATTATTTATATATTTTTAAATGTTAGATAATTCTCTGGAATATTATTAACCATGTCTTTGTTATTATTTCTGGAAAAATCTCTTGAAAATATTCACCATTAAAATATAATTTGAATTCATCATGAGTAAGTCAATATTCTAAAATATTTCTGATTCTGAATACAAGGTGTCTTCAGTGTTTTTTATTTGACATAATTACGTCTATGTGAAATCTTTTAAAGTATGACAAATAATTAAGAGTATCAAATTTATTTGAAAATAGAATAATCTGTAAGGAGTATAAATAATTTCACCAAGTGGCAAAGATAAGTTATATTAGGAGAGATGCCATTGAGAAAATAAGATTCTTGGACCTTAATTATTGCCTCAGACAAAATGGATCTTATATTTACACATTAATTAATTAATTCCTCAAACATATACTGAAGGTTTCCTACAGCTTCATGACATAAAGCATCACCATTGAAAAATGTATTCCTTTATAGATAGGGTTGACCAAGAAATATTATCCCAATAAATCTCAGTTAAAAGATAAATAGGATTTCAGAGCTATGTGTTTATTTAGTAATTGTTCAGATACCTTCTGTCTGTCAAAATGGCCTCTTTTTTCTCTGAAACTCTATAAAAGGAACTTTTTCTGCAAATATTTTTCTCCCCAATATCATCTGGTTTAAATTATCTCAAAATTAGGAGTTCTTATTTAAAGACATGGGGAGCTTTTATTAGAAGCACAAATTTATTAGAAGACATAAACTTTTTCAGATTTATAAAAGAATTTTGTTTAATAAGAAATATTGTTAACACTTTTAAATTTAAAACCAGTTTTCCCCTCAGCTTTACTTCTCAGCCAATGAGTTGTCTACTCCAAGGGCTTCTGTAATTCCTATCATATTTAATTACAGGGCATAGTCAGAAAATTTTCCCATTATTTAATTAGCCCAATTATCTATGAATAACCTGCCTTGACCCGCTCTGGTTCAGAGAAACAATTAAAAGTAATTTGATAAACTTTAAGAAAGGGCTTTTAGCAATACAAATGTCAGTGCTTTTGGCTTGTCTAAGGAGACTAAACAAAATAAAGAACACATTAGTAAATAGTCATAAGACTTTCAAGGTTTGGAAATATTTACTTAGATCATTTTGAAAGATTGAAACGTAGCAAACAAGTTCTTAGCTGAGTCCAGATTTTTTTTATTCTGTCTAAACCTAAGCCCAAGTTAATAGTACACAGGAAGTCAAACAATGGTTCTCACCCTTTTTGCTATCCACCAAACAGATGACTAAAACAAAATTCCTGTAGTAATAGAGGTTCACGAAAGCCATATTCTGTGGGAGAATGGGGGAAAAGAAATCCTTGATTTTGTTGGAAACAATATTCTGTAGCTTAAAAAACCTTTCAGGTGAATCTAAACCATTTTCCTGTCTCCATACTTATTCTTCTCTACCAGCTCTTAAAAGGAGGTTGTATAGGAAATGGTCCTCTGCATTTGAGCAGGTACCATCTATTCTTTTTGAAATGAAATGTTCACATATGAGTTAAGTCCAAAAGTCAATTGATGGTATGGTAGGCAGAGTAGTGACCTCCAAAGATATCCACATTCCAATCCCCAGAAATGTGAATATGTTATCTTACATGACAAAAGAGACTTTGCAGATATAATTAAAGTTAATGACATTGCAATGGGGGGGAGATTATTCTGGATTATCCAGTAGGCCCAATCACACAAGTCTTTAAAATTAGAGAATCATTCCCAGCTATAATCAGTAAGAGATGTGACAACATAAGAAGGGTCAGGGAGATACAAAACTGCTGTCTTTGAAGATGGAGGAACAGGTCCATGAGCCAAGGAACGAAGGTAATAGAAGCTGGAGCAGGTTAGGAATGGATTCTCCCCTAGAGCCTGCAAAAAGGAACACAGTCTTGCTAATACCTAGATTTTAGCCCAGTGAGACCCGTGTCATACCTCTGACTTACAGAACCATAAGACAACAAATTCATGTTGTTTTCAGCCACTAAGTTTATGATAATTTGTTACAGCAGCACTAGAAATCTAATGCAGATGGCAATGAGATTTTGACTTTGATTACTCTTTCTCAAGAAGTGTCAGACAGCTGCTAATTACTCAAGTGGCATTATAGACTTTTGAGTATATTACAAGCTTATACTCAAACTTATTTGTAAGCAAGTAACACTCATTCTTTCACAATCATGTGGTTTGAATGTTTTAATGGCACTCCGTTAACAATTTCAAGTTTGCTCAAAATTTCCCTAATAAAACAGAAATAATCACTGAGCCACCTGCAAAAAATGAACATAGTCTCAATCACTCAGTTTCCAAAGCAAGATAAGCGTGATTTGGTAAGTATTTTCTTCCAAAGCATGCCAAGATTATATGTAATATAATACAACAAAACAATGGATAAAGTAAAATGTTTAAAATGACATCTGTTAACTAGTTTTTCACAATCTGGGCTCCAGAATCTTAAATGTAATAATCACGTAGTGTATGGTCAAGTTTATGTTTTAAAAAATACTTATAGATGTTATTTAATTTATTATTCCTGATACACATATTTATTGAAATGTGTAATTAAGAACATATGTATATTTGGGGAATATACTATATATCTTTGACCCAGAGGAAGCTCACTCCAAAGCAAATGTGTAGTTTCTCTGCTGGGCAGTCTCCATGGGTAGCTCTGCTCACCACCCTACAAAGCAGTTGATGGGATTGGAGACCATGAAGTAGGTGTGATTCACTGCTCTCCTCCCGTTGTGCTGTTGACAATTGAATGCACACACACAGACACCAAGGTTCAAGTAGCACTTTACACAACACATATGGTGGTAAAATTGGAGGAGGGTAAAGGAAGCACATATGAACATTTTAAAAACACTTTATGATGGTTAATCCAGAGCATATTGTGCTCATATCTAATATTCTTCTCTAGAAAACTACTAACTTTTCAACTGCTGAAGAGTGATACAGAAAAAAATCATACCTACTGTATATATGTTTATAAGTAGTGAACCATTATAAGAACTTGTGTTTTCATTTCCTTGATATAAGTTTTTAATTTTTTTGGAAATATAGAAATAAGAATTCCCCAGTGATGATAATTTCAATAGCATTTTGTGATGTAGAAATTGTCCGCCAATATTGCAGTTTATATGTAATTTCATTCATTGTATCATTCAGAATATAGTCAGGAGACAGAAATTATATCAATTATTGAACAGAGAATTTAAGTAAAGATTTGTTAACTTAGTATTATATAAAGTTGTTAAGTAGGTAACTGAGAGGATAAAAGAAAAGAAGAACACTAAAAGACCATGCACAGAGGTAGTAACTTTAGGAAGTAGGTAGTACCCATCCATGGAGGCTAGAGGAATAAAGGGAAGAGGTTGGAGGAGTGGCCCCAGCACCTGAGAGCTGGAGTCAAAGGGGAGATTTGTTCTGCTGATGTAGATTGTTTGAGCTCAGAGGAGAGCCTCATGTGACTCCGAACCTTGCAGATTAAACTTTGGGTAGGTGGTGTCTCTAAGCGGGAAGCATAGGGCCAGTTCTGCAGGTGTTGAATAACCTGCAAACAGGATTCTGCTATAGTCTCAGAAGGAACTGCGACGTGCAGAGTGACAACACAATACTGGGATGTTGCTCACAGGAATGGCAAGTAGCCAGAAAACAAATAGGGAGGAGCAAGTCCCTTCCTCCCCCTCTAGGCTTGGAGTTTTGATTTCATGCCCCCTACTGGAAGAACTTAATAGGGAGCCAGCTCCAGCATTATAAAGCACAGTACAGAAGGTGGGTTTGAAATTGAGAGAATAATTTCATAGGTGGTACTTAATTCAATCAAAAGCACCTGGAATTGACAACATTTGGAATTTTTATACTTTATTAATTAATAGACTCCAACCAAACGGAGGACTCCATATTTTTGCTCATGGTATATCATCAGCTTGGAATTCTCTTCCTCTTCAAATTTACGTGTCTTCATCTTTGCCCATAATTAGAATCCAGCACCATGACACCAGCCTCCATAATCACCCAACAAAAGCCCTTTCTTCCTTCTAGGAACTCCCATAGCATTTGGTTTCCACTTCTTCTGTGCTATCCCTTCCCACTGTATATTATGGTTGTTTAGAAACCTCTTTAGAGCACCTTAGAGGAAGGGGCTGTGGCTAATTCTTTTACTTAGCATAGTCTGGAGAGCAGTATGTGTTGACGGAAGAACTGATTCTCCCGTGACCAGAAGAGAAGGACCCATATTCCTGTAGATTTGCAGGGATTTGGAGTGACTCAGACCACTTTTTATTAATCCTCAGCATCAAAACCCTGCCTGGAGAGGAAGAAGACTGTGTACCACTTCACCATCCTAACTTTCCCACTGAGAAGCACTGTTAAAACTTGTGCAGTTATCCTTTTAGAGCAAAATGAACTTGTGCCTAACTCACCCTGTGGAACCACTTTGTATTTGGTTTGGGGAGAGGGGAACTTGTAGAAGACCCATTCTAATTTACCTTCTTCCTGGAGTCAGGTATAAGGACCATGAACAAGCAGGACACTATCCTTGCTGATGAGATTGCTTTATTATACAAAGTCCAAAGGGAAGAGGTGAGTAGAAAATATTTACAAAGCATGTGGAAGACGTAAAGTACTGTCAAACACTAAATAACATCAGCACTTGAAATACAAAGAGAGGAAAAATATAGCAAGGGCAGTGTCATAATGTCACAAAATGAGTCACTAGGAAGACTGAGATTTGTAAGGTGTAAATTACTGCCCCTATTTCTACTCATTTCTGCTCTCTCTAAAGTTCCTTTTATGATTGTATTCAAAATATTAATATGTATGTGAATCATCATAAGGGACAACTGGTTATTTTTAATTCATTAATTCAATAAATATTTATTTAGCACCTACTAGTTGTCAGAACAGCATTAGTCACTGACAAGAGAGTTGTTAACACAGATCCTGCATCTTCGCAAAACTTTGATTCTGAGGTGATGTTCAAGGTGATATAACATGCAGAATAATATAATATTCATTATAAAATGTGAAATGAAATTGAAAGCTAAAAAAAACCTTTGTCAAGTAAAGATATGCTTCCCTGAGGGTGTATGTGCCAAATCTTTGGAGCTAGGAGGCAGAAGGTTGAGCATCACATTTTATGTGTATTATTTACCAAGAAGGAAAGAGGGTTTTAAAAGGGTTGTGAAAAAGGTTTTCATGTTTCTCACTTGGTAGATTGAGATAGAAACGGAGGACACTTTTTAACACATATTCAGGATTTTCAGAATGAGTGAAAACCTTGAGGCATTTTCATGTCAGTGACTTGTACTACCAGACTTGGAAGATTCAGCAACTGCAGTAAATCAAGATTTGCAAGTCTAATAGTCACCTTCCCATGGACAGGAAATGCAGGGCCCATCACAGCACCCAACTTGGTTTGGAGTTCCTTTTTTTCTTTTTTTCCAAACTCTTATAGAAATACTTTTTGATAGCATCCAAAACGTTTTCTACAATGTTAACTTGGCATTTACATAAGAAGTTTCTTTTGTTAGAAAAGTAAAGGTGATAGTCTGGATCATTTAGCTAAATTTAAAGATGTTTGGTGGTTGCAGACTCAATTTCCTAAAAGTAAAAATCAGTCTCCAGAGGTTTTGTCTACTCGATACAACCCATTTATTAAAAGCCTTCAAACAGAAACAAACCATGTTTCCCACACTTTAAAAATGTATATTTTTCATATTTGGGCATATCTGATATTGAGATTTGCCTTAAAAATGTTTGGCATACTGAATCTATTTTTATTTCGTTGGTACATCTTATAGCTGATTATTTCCTAGAATATAAAAAACTATGGTACATGATTTGAATGAGAACAAAACAATTCTTTTTAAATGGTGATTATTATTGAAAGCATATAGCTGTTCATTTTTAAATGATGACAGAAGAATAAATGATATATGGCCAGAGAAATAATAAAGCAAGTGTTTTAAAATTTTAAATCTTTTAAATCTTTAATGATTGAGAATCAAAATAAGATTCAAAAAGATGCATATCTGCATAATGAACAGTGAGTTTTGCCAAAGAATTGAATACATCATCCTTTTTTGTTTAATTAAGTTACATTGCAATGGAAAGTAAAAGTAATTTGAATAAAACTAAGCAATTTCTTACATCAGGCAAAGACTCCATTATTAGGGACTAATCTGGCATTTAAATATTAGACTAAAGAATTGGTGTCATTGTGCAATGGTGTAATCCACAAGTAAAATCCAAGATGTGTTCTTAATGCCGTTAATAGATCATGAATGGAGTATAGAAAACCAGAAAATGCACTAATCTTAATATGTAGAAAATGGGAATCAACATAACTGATTTGATTTTGCATAAAGTTTCACCATCAAAATTTAAAATACTACTTTGATGAAAATTCTGAATTTTTGTCTATATCTGGTTTCAATTCTAGGTAAAATAGCAGTTGATTAATTCAGTCTTTCATGTCACCTCCCATCTTCTCCATGAATACTATCCCTGTTTGCTTATTTTTCTGGGGAGAATGTGTATTATATTATTCAGCCTTAATTAAGAAGGAAATCCTGCCATTTTTATCAATATGGATGAACTTGGTGGACATTATGCTAAGTGAAATAAACCAGACATAGAACAATAAATATGTGTACTATATCATCTCACTTATATATGGAATCTAAAATAATCAAATTCATAGAAGCAGAGAGTAGCATGTTGGTTGTCAGGGCCCAGGGGAAGGGGAAAGTGGAGAGATGCTGGTCAAAGGGTACACAGGTTTAGTTACGCAGGATGAATAAGTTCTGGAGAGCTAATGTACAACACTGTGACTATAGTTAACAATACTGTATTGTATACTTGAGATTTGCTAAGGCAGTAGATATTAGGTGTTCTCACCACAAAAAAATAATAGAAAGAAAAAAATTTTAAAAGAGGAAAAGAAAATGGTAACTATGTGAAGTGATTGAATTGTTAATTGGCTTGATTGTGGTGATTATTTTATAATGTTTACATATATCAAAATATCAAGTTGTATACCTTGAATATATACAACTTTTAATGGTCAATTATACCTCAATAAAGCTGAGAGAAAGGAAGAAGAAGAAAAAAAAAGAAAGTGACTTCAACACAGCCCAGGAAAGAGGAAAAATAGTGTGAGACACACACCAGGGGATCATTCAATCTGAAAAGAATAAAAAAGTAAAGTTGCCATTATATCAGAAGTAAAACAAAACTCACCATTATATTGAAACAGAGGTTTTACTAATTTCTAGAGAGGAGGAATTATAAATTTATATCAGAACGCCACTCTGTAGTTTTTAAAAATTTGTTTTGCTATTTGTAATTATGCTTAAAATTCTATAGTAATTAACGTATAGTTGTTAATCTATAAAGTAGATCAATCATTTTTAATGAATATTTTCTGTTGTATTTATAAAATTATGTATTAAACCACTCTTTTAGACATTCCTTTAAATAAATATTTGAACTTGACCATAACTTACAATTGTAGCCATAACGCTGATGCCCATAGTAGACAGACCTTCAGAATATGATGCATTAGCCATACTTTCATAATGCAAACCAGAAATGGTTTTGCCAATTGATTATGAATTTCAATGTGGTGGGTCACAGAGAAAGTTGCCACTGTGTCTCTTCCTTTCATAAACAAGTTGTCATAGAAACTGATGGAAAACCTTCTTCTAGAGGCTCAGAAAACAAAACAAAGGAGAAGAGAAATATTACTTTATATGGCTGATTTTTCTTAAGTGCTTTCTATGTGCTGGGCATAGATTTAAACCCTCAAAATAACCATATATAATTCTCATTTAAGGGTGAAGAAATAGGCTTGGAAGATTTAAATGCTCATCCAGGTTCACATAATTAAGAGTGATGAATCTGAGATTTAAACCCAAATACCATCAAAAGACAGCTTAAAAACCTCATTCTTCACAATAAAGAACATACACGTTTTAAATATTCTGCAACTCATTCTGAAATAGTGATAATTTCATAATTCTCTTTCTGATTTGAAGTAAATAGACGGCTTTGTCTCTTCAAAGAGTTAGTACACTCCAATAAAACACTGGGCACAAACACTGAGCACATTTCTAAAAGTCAAAAAATAAATTCAAAATATTATTCATTGTAAATAAATGCATTGTGGAATCTGTCACAAAAATCAGTTCCTAGTCAATTTTTCCTACAGTTTGTACAGAGGCCTAAATAGCATTTCAATCATTTATTTATAAATAGAAAAAATTATATGTAGAAAAGAGATTTAAATAGTTGTTTGTCTATATGAAGATTGTAAGTATATGACATGTGCTCTAGTGTAAGCATGATTTTCCCTTGTTTAATTTTTAATTATTACAGGTATGTAATAGTTGTATATATTTATGGTGTACAGGTGATGTTTTAATACGGGCATACAATGTGTAATAATCAAATGAGGGTAATTGGTGTATCCATAACCTCAAGCATTTATCATTTCTTGTGTTAAGAACATTCCAATTCCACTCTTTTAGTTCTTTTATAGAATAACTTACTGTTGACTATAGTCACCCTGTTGTGCTAGCAAATATTAGATCTTGTTCATTCTATTTAACTATATTTTTGCACCCATTAATCATCTCCACTTTATCCTCCCCTCCCCACTACCCTTCCCACCTACTGGTAAATATCATTCTACTCTCTATCTCCATGAGACCAATTGTTTTAATTCTTAGCTCACACATATGAATAAGAACATGTGGTATTTGTCTATCTGTGGGTTTGACTTATTTCACTTAACATAATGGTCTCCAGTGCTATCCATGTTGTTGCAAATGACAGGATTTCATTCTTTTTTTAATGGCTTTATAATCTTCCATGGTGTATATGTACAACATTTTCTTTATCCATTCATCCATTGATGGACACTTAGGTTGGTTCCAAATCTTGGCTATTGTGAATAGTGCTGCAATAGACATGGGAGTGCAGATGTCTTTTTGATATACTGATCTCCTTTCTTTTGGACTTATACCTAGCAGTGGGATTGCTGGGTTTTATGGTAGTTCTGTTTGTAGTTTTTTGAGAAACCTCCATAATGTTATCCATAAATGCTGTATTAATTTACATTCCCAACAGTATATGAGGGTTCCCCTTTCTCCACATCCTCTCCAGTGTTCTTTACTGCCTGTCACTTGGATAAAAGCCATTTTAACTGGGGTGTGATGATATCTCATTGTAGTTCTGATCAGCATTTCTATGATGACTAATGATGTTGAGCATTTTTTCATATACCTGTTGGCTATTTGTATGTCTTCTTTTGAAAAATGTGTATTCAGATCTTTTGCCCATTTTTAATCAGATTATTTGATTTTTTTCCTGTCGAATATTGGAGTACCTTATCTAGGTATTAATCTTTTGTCAGATGGGTAGTTTGGAAATATTTTCTCCCATTCTGTGGGTTGTCTCTTCAGTTTTTTGATTTTTTTCTTTTGCTGTGCAGAAGCTTATTAGGTGGATGTGACTCCTTTTGTCCATTTTTGCTTTGGTTGCCTGTGCTTTTCAGATATTATTCCAGAAATCTTTGCCCAGTGCAATGTCCTAGAGTATTTCCCCAAAGTTTTCTTTTAGTAGTTTCATAGTTTCAGATATTAGATTTAAGTCTTTAATTCATTTTGATTTGGTTTTTGTATACCATGAGAGATAAGGATCTAATTTCATTCTTCTGCATATGGTTATACAGTTTTCCCAGCAGCATAAATTGAAGTGACTCCTTTCCCCAATGTACATTCTTGGCATCTTTGTTGAAAATGAGTTTATGTTGTGCTCCTATTTTCATTTGTTTCAAGAAATGTTTTAATTTCCTTCTTAATCTCTTCATAGACCCACTGGTCATTCACAAGAATATTGTTTAATTTCCATGTGTTTGTATACCTTCCAAAGTTCCTCTTGTTATTGATTTCTAGTTTTATCCCATTGTGGTCAGAGAAAATACTTGATAGGATTTCAATTTTTGAATTTTTTAAGATATGTTTTTGACCTAACATATGATCCATATGCTGAGAAGAATGTGTATTCATTCTGCTGCTGTTGAATGAAATGTTCTGTAAATATATATTAGGTCCATTGGTCTACAGTGCAAATTAAGTCTGGTGTTTCTTTGTTGATTTTCTGTCTAATAATCTGTCCAAAGCTGAAAGTGGGATGTTGAGGTCTCCAGCTATTGTGATATTGTGGACTATCTTCTCTTTAGCTCTAATAATATTTGCTTGATGTATCGGGTATTCCAGTATTGGAATATTTATTTATAATTGTTATATCTCTTGCTGAATTGACCCCTGTATCATTGTATAATGACCTTCTTTGTGTCTTTCTACAGTTTTTGTCTTGAAATCTATTTTATCTGACATAAGTACATATAAGTATATAACTCCTGCTGTTTTTTGGTTTCCATTTGCGTGCAATATCTTTTTCCATCCCTTTATTTTTACTCTGTGTGTGTCTTTATATGCTTTTAGGCAGCATATAGATGAGTCTTTTTTTTTTTTTAATTTCACTTTATGCTATTTTTGTTTTTATTTCAGAATATTATGGGGGTACAACACTTTGCTATATATATTGCCCATGCACTGCCCGTGTCAGAGCTACAATCGTGATCATCCCCCAAACTGTGCTCCCCGCATTCATTCAGTGAGAGTTTTTCCCATCCCCTCCACCCCCCTCCCGCCTGCCCAACCACTGATGAATATTATTGCCCTGTGTGATGTAGGTGTTGATCAGTTAGTACCAATTTGATGGTGAGTACCAGTGGTGCTTGTTTTCCCATTCCTGTGACACTTCACTTCGAAGAATGGATTCTAGCTCCAACCAGGATAATACTAGATGTGTTAATTCACTATTGTTCCTTATAGCTGAGTAATACTCCATGGTATACATATACCACATTTTATTAATTCACTTGTGTATTGATGGGCACCTGGGTTGTTTCCACATCTTTGCAATTGTGAGTTGTGCTGCTATAAACATTCGCGAGCAGATGTCTTTATTATAAAATGTCTTTTTTTCCTTTGGATAAATACCCAGTAGTGGGATTGCTGGGTCAAATGGTAATTCTACTTTTAATTCTTTGAGGTATCTCCATATTACTTTCCATAGAGGTTGTACTAATTTGCAGTCCCACCAGCACTGTATGAGTGTTCCTATCTGTCCACATCCCCGCCAACATTTCTTGTTTGGGGATTTTTTGATATGAGCCAATCTCACTGGAGTTAAGTGATATCTCATTGTGGTTTTGATTTGCATTTCCCTGATGATTAGAGAAGTTGAGCAATTTTTTATATGTTTGCTGGCCATTATTCTGTCTTCTTTGGAAAAGTTTCTGTTCGTGTCCTTTGCCAATTTTTTAATAAGGTTGTTTGATTTTTTCTTGTTGATTTTCCTAAGTTCTGTATAGATTCTGGTTATCA
Source organism: Daubentonia madagascariensis (assembly GCA_023783475.1). Taxonomy (NCBI): domain Eukaryota; kingdom Metazoa; phylum Chordata; class Mammalia; order Primates; family Daubentoniidae; genus Daubentonia; species Daubentonia madagascariensis. Next base: position 23,592,116 of record JAKFHU010002080.1, on the reverse strand, counting down.
GCCCTTTATCAGAGGTGTAGCATGCAAATATTTTCTCCCATTCTGTAGGTTGTCTGTTCACTCTAGTGATAGTTTCCTTGGCTGTGCAGAAGCTTTGTAATTTGATCAGGTCCCATGTATTTATTTTTGTTGCTGCTGTGATTGCTTTGGGGGTCTTCATAAATTCTTTGCCTAGGCCAATGTCCATAAGAGTTTTTCCAATGTTTTCTTCGAGAATTCTTATGGTTTCATGTCTTAGGTTTAGATCTGTTATCCATTGTGAGTTGATTTTTGTGAGAGGTGAGAGGTGTGGGTCCAGTTTCAGTCTTCTACACGTGGCCATCCAGTTCTCCCAGCACCATTTGTTGAATAGGGAATCTTTTACTCAGTGTACTTTTTTTGGAATTTGTCAAAGATCATGTGACTGTATGAGGTTGGTTTTATATTTGGGTTCTCAGTCCTGTTCCATTGGTCTATGTCTCTGTTCTTGTGCCAATACCATGCAGTTTTGGTTACTATAGCCTTGTAGTATAGTTTGAAGTCTGGTAGATGCCTCCAATTTGTTCTTTTTGTTTAAGATTGCTTTGGCTAGACGGGGTCTTCTCTGGTTCCACATGAAGCATAGAATTATTTTTTTCTAGATCGGCAAAAAATGATGTTGGTATTTTGATAGGGACTGCATTGATTCTGTAAATCAATTTAGGCAACAAAGCCACTTTTACTATGTTGACTCTGCCTATCCAAGAGCATGGTAGGGCTTTCCATCTATTTACATCCTCTGCAATTTCTTTCTCAGTGTTTCCTAATTCTCTCTATATAGGTCTTTGACCTCCTTAGTTAGATATGTTCCTAAATATTTAATTTTCTTTGGTGCTATTGTGAAAGGTATTGCATCTTTAATTTGTTTCTCGTCTTGATTGTTATTAGCATATATGAAGGCTATGGATTTTAGTGTATTAATTTTGTATCCTGAGACTTTGCTGAATTCATTTATCAATTCCAGTAATCTCTTGGTCGAATCATTGGGATTTTCTATGTATAATATCATATCGTCTGCGATAGTGAAAGTTTGACCTCTTCTGCCCCATTTGGATGCCCCTGATTCCTCTGTCTTGTCTAATTGCTGTGGCCAGGACTTCCAGCACTATGTTGAAAAGAAGTGGAGATAGTGGGCACCCTTGTTTGGTGCCAGTTTTGAGGGGGAATGCTTTCAATTTTTCCCCATTCAGTATGATATTGGCTGTGGGTTTATCGTATATGGCTTTAATAGTTTCGAGGTATGAGCCATCTATGCCTATATTGTTAAGAGTTCTTATCATAAAAGGATGCTGGATTTTGTCAAAAGCCTTTTCTGCATCTATTGAAAGGATCATATAATCTTTGTTCTTGCTTTTATTTATATGGTGAATTACATTTATAGATTGTGTATGTTGAACCATCCCTGCATCTCGGGAATGAAGCTCCCCTATCGTGATGAATTATTTGTTTGATGTACATTTGAATTCGGTTTGCAAGGATTTTATTGAGAATTTTTGCATCTATATTCATAAGGGATATTGGTCTGTAGTTTTCTTTTTTTGTTGTGTCCTTGCCTGGCTTTGGTATCAAGGTGATATTGGCTTCGTAGAATGAGTTTGGGAGGACTCCATCCCTCTGGATATTTTCAAATAATTTCTGCAGTATAGGCACCAGTTCTTCTTTGTAGGCTTGGTAGAATTCAGGTGTGAACCCATCTGGTCCAGGACTTTTATTGGGGGAAGATTTTTTATTACTGCTTCAATTTCAGTGCTTGATATTGGTCTGTTTAGAAATTCTGTTTCTTCCTGGTTGAGCCTAGGGAGGTAGTATGTTTCTAAGAATTTGTCTATTTCCTCCACGTTTTCGTGTTTGTGGGCATAGAGATTTTTGTAGTATTCGAAGATGATGTTTTGTATTTCCATGGTATCAGTTGTAACTTCTCCTTTCTCATTTATAATTGAGCTTATTAGAGTCCTTTCCTTTCTGCTTCTAGTCAACCTGGTGAGTGGCTTGTCTATTTTGTTTATCTTTTCAAAGAACCAACTTTTCATTTTATTAATCTTCTGTATTGTTCTTTTGTTCTGGATTTCATTTAATTCTGGTCTGATCTTGTTATTCTTTTCTCTGCTGGCTTAGGATTGCTTGCTCTTCCTTTTCCATTTCTTAAGATGAGTCATAGTTACTGATTGTGACCTTTCTGTCTTTGGTGTGGGCTTTAAGCGATAAGTTTTCCTCTCAGGACTGCTTTTGCTGTGTCCCACAGATTTTGATAACTTGTGTCCCCCTTATCATTTAGTTTGAAGAATCTTTTGATTTCCATTTGAATCTCCTCCTTGACCCAATAGTCATTCAGCAACAGATTGTTTAGTTTCCAAGTTTTTGGAGGAAGATGTGAGTTTCTGTTGGAATTGATTTCTAATTTTATTCTGCTGTGATCTGAAAAGATACATGGTATGCTTTCTATTTTTTTGAATTTGTTTACATCTGTTTTGTGGCCTAGGATGTGGTCAATTTTAGAGAAAGTTCATGAGCTGATGAGAAGAATGTATATTCAGTGTTATTTGGGTGGAGTGTTCTGTAGATATCTGTTAAGCCCAAATGTTCTAAAGTCCTGTTTAGGTCTTCTGTTTCATTATTTAATTTTTGTTTGGAGGTCTGTCCAGTTCCGTCACTGGGGTGTTGAAGTCTCTTGCTATTATGGCATTGCTGTTTATTATGTTGTCTAGATCTAGCAGTATTTGCTTTATGTATCTGGGTGCTCCTGTGTTGGGTGCATAAATGTTTAGGATTGTTAAATCTTCTTGTAAGATTTTTCCCTTCACCACTATATAGTGTCCATTTTTGTCCTTCTTTACTTTTGTTGCTTTAAAGTTTATGTCATCTGAAATAAGGATGGCCACTCCAGATTTCTTTTGGTTTCTATTAGCCTGGAAAATTGTATTCCATCCTTTCACCTTGAGTCTGAATGCGTCTTTGTGTGTAAGGTGTGTTTACTGAAGACAACAGATTCTTGGTTTGTATTTTTTAATCCATTCAGCCAGCCTATGTCTCTTCAATGGGCAATTCAAGCCATTTACATTTGTTGAGAGAATTGATATTTGGGGTAAATTTCTGATTATTCTATTGGGTGGTGTCTTTTGTTTTACCTCTTGCGTCATTGTGGAATCTGGTTTCTGGGGTTTTAGCTTTTGCGTAGTTTCACATAGGTGGGTGTCTGTTGCGCTGGTTAGTGTATAATGCAGGTCTAAGCACTTCTTTCAAGGCTGGTCTGGATTTCGCAAATTCTACCAATGATTGCTTATCTGTAAAAGTCTTTATTTCTCCCTCATACAAGTAGCTTAGTTTGGCAGGATACAGAATTCTGGGTTGGCCTTTGTTTTGTTTTGGGAGACTGATGATGTCTCCCCATTCCCTTCTGGCTTGTAATGTTTCAGCTGAGAAATCTGCAGTTAATCTGATTGGTTTCCCTTTATAGGTTACCTGCTCTTTTCGTCTTACAGCTCTGAGAAGTGCCTCTTTTGTGTTTACTTTGGTCAGTCTAATAATTATGTGGCGTGGTGAATGCCTTTTCACGTTGAGTCTCCCAGGAGTCCTGTGTGCTTCTTGTACTTGGATATTCGAGATTTCTGGCTAAGCCATGGAAATTTTCCTCTATTATTCCTTCAAATAGATTTTCCAGCCCATACGAATTTTCTTCCTCTCCCTCAGGGATACCTATGATCCTTATGTTTGGCCTCTTTACATAATCCCACATTTTTTGTATGCTTTTTTCATGCCTCTTGTTTTTGTGTTCTTTCTCTTCGACTGTTTTATTTAGCACATAGGAGTTGTCTTCTAGCTCTGAAATTCTTTCCTCTGCATGGTCCAGCCTATTCTTAAATCTTTCCACTGTGTTTTGTAGATCCTTGAATGCTTCCATCATTTCCAGGATTTCTATTTGATTTTTCCGTAATATTTCTATTTCTTTGGAGAATTTTTCGTTCATTTCTTGCATTTTTCTTGTGGTTTCTTTGTGCTGGGATTCAATTTTCTCTTGAATTTCATTGAGCTTTCTTATAATCCATAAACAAATTCTTCTTCTGTCATTCTACCCATTTCATTTGAGTTGTTATCCATTGCTGAGGAACTGATGGTTCCTTTTGGGGGTGACTTTTCACTCTGATTTTTCATGTTTCCTGAGTTCTTTCACTGGTTTTTTCTCATCTGGCCTCTTGGTTGAGAGCTGGGGGTGTTAGGGCTAGTTTATGGCCCTGTCTCCAGGCCCACAATTTTCGTTCCTTGGCAAAGCCAGGGAGAGAAGTAGTGGCCTATATTGCCTTAGGTGTATTTTAGCAAGTTTCGTGGATCTTGAGTTATCTCTGGCCTGTTGTCGTCTGCTCTTCCCGGTGGAGTGTGGTGAGAATGACCTCCCAGCTTGGGCTCTAAGCTAATAAATTGTACTTGAGGATATGAGTCCACAGCTCCCTATTAGCTAGGTAGTCTGTTATGTCCATGGCAGACTCTGATCCCCCAGTTGGGGTATGCAAAAGCCCCATGCTTTGGGAGGGGCCTTGTAGCTCCTAGGGGTTACTTTGACCCTGCTCGTCCTGAGGTGCAGGTAAAAACACAATTTCTTTTGGCTGCAGTGTGAGAGCTGAATTGGGAAAATTCTACACAGCTCAGAGGTTGCTTATCTAGCCACGTGTGTCTGCCCTTCTGATGTGTTCTCCACGTGACACTGGTTGATAGGGGGATCTCCAATTGTGCACCCCTTTTCCACCACTAGACCCCAAGGCGAGGCAGGTGGCCATCTCTGTCCCCAGCAGTCTCCACCGGGGGGATGTTCCCACGGGGAGGGGGGAATAGTGGCCACTGGAAGCGCTCTTGGATGGTGCAAAATACCCCAATGAAGTGGGCAGGATTAGGGGGAGCTGCTCTGGTTCAGCCTGTGGCTCTTGAGGTATTTGGTGTTATGAGAACCAGCAGTTATACGAAATGAGTCACTATAGCCAGCAACCTTCAAAATGACTGATCTCTGGGGTACAGGAGGGCTGGGACCTGAAGGGCGGGCACTAGGACCAGCACGTAGCAGACTTGTCGGAGGCCAGAGCCGGGGTAGCAGAACCAGACGGACGAGCTTCAAACTGTTTCCAATACCCAAAGGTCCTGCCACTACAGTTCCGGGATCTCATCCCACCTGGAACCCACGGATGCAGCTGTCCCTGGCCACCAAAGGCAAAGCCAGTCTCGCCCCATCGGAAGAGCCCCGGGGCGGGGCGGAGCTAGAGACGCGGCTCACAACTCTGGGTGGGCGGCTTTATAGATGGCTGTCACTGCCAGCCTGGCGCACAGCAGGGCTCCGATTGCGCCCGGGAGTGTAGCTTTTCTCCACGGGCAGTTGCTAGCAACCTCTAAGGGCATTTCCCGCTCTCCGTTAAACTCCTGGGCCCAGTCCCGCTGACTTCTAGTGGCACAGTGCCGGCTTGCGGGTTCCCGCGCACTGTCCTGGGAAGCTGTATCTCCGCTCCGTCCCTGCCCAATTCCTCCCCAGCCCTCAGCAGTCTCTGTATATTGCAGCTGAGAGTTGTGTTTGGCTCTCGCAATTGCTTCCTCTCCACAGGGTCTGCTGCCTCGTGCCACTGCTTTGCCCTAACTCTGGGCTTGTCCCTGACTGAGTGGATGGGGAGATGCGTAACCACTTGGGGGGCAGGTCGCACCGCACCGACCTGGTGAGTGCGTCCTTCCTGCGCTCTGGGCTCTACTGTGCTCCGTGTGCACTCCAATCTTTGTAAAATTTTGTACCTGTTTTCTTGGGCTAAGCGTTCGGCATTGTTTCTCTGTAGTTCACAAGGCTGTTTTCGGAGTGAGCGGTTCGTGCTCGCAGGTAGCCGCTGGCGTTTTTCACCCCCTTCCCTGGGAGTGGTGCGGTGGGAGGACTCTATCAGACCACCATTTTTTCCTCCCACGAGTCTTGTTTTTTTAAATAGTCTTTTTATTGGAGAGTTTAGTCCATTTATATTCAATGTTATTATTGATAGGTAGGGACTTACTACTGTCATGTTATTATTTGATTTCTGTTCATTTTGTCATCCTCTCTTTCTTTCTTCCCTCCTTCCTGTCTTTCTTTGTGTAAAAGCGACTTTCTCTTGCAGTGCATTTTAATTTCTTGCTTTTTTTGTGTGTGTGTATCTGTTGGGTTTTTTTTTTTTTTTGGTTTGAGGTTACCATGAGGCTTGCAAAAAATATCTTATAAGCAAGTATTTTAATATGATAATAACTTAACTCTGATTAACAATCAAGCAAAAATAAACCTAAAAAAATCTTTGCACTTTAACTCCATCCTCCCCCCACCAGTTTTTTACTTTTTGTTGTTTCTGTTTATAGCTTCTATACTATCTCTTTAAAAGATTTGTTGCTATTATTTTAGTCTTCCTAATCAATATATGGGTGGTTTACACACCACAAATACAGTGATAGAGTGTTCTCTATTTGTTTGTGTATTTACTGTTATCAGTGAGATTTTTACCCTCAGATGATTTCTTATTGCTCCTTAACATTTTTTTCTTTCAGATTGAAGAACTCTCTTTAGCATTTCTTGTAGGACAGGTCTGGTGTTAATGAAATCCCTCAGCTTTTGTCTGGGAAAGTCTTTATTTCTCCTTTATTTCTCCTTCGTGTCTGAAGGATATTTTTGCAGAATATCATATTCTAGGATTAAGGGTTTTTTCCTTCAGCACTTTGAATATGTCATGCCACTCTCTCCTGGCTTATAAGATTTCCATGGAGAGAAGTCTGCTTCCAGAACTATTGGATCTCCTTTGTCTTCACAGCCTGGGCTTTTTTGTACCTATCCTTTTTGAGAAAGGTTTTCCAGGTATTCAAAGGGAATTGAATGTTGTGATCTAAATCTTTGGTCACTGTATCTATATCAGCACTAGGGGGTGCCCCAAGCCTAATAACATGACTCTTGTAGACTCCTGGTGTTACCACCTTGATGGGCTTGGGTATGATATGGGAGAATTCCCTGGATTGCTGGTCAAAGTTTCTTACTCTCGTCCCTCACTTTACCCCAAACAGGAGTATCATGCTCTGTGCCTGGCTGCCTGGAGTTAGGGGAGAGATGACATGAGCATTCTTCCATAGCCACCACAGCTGGGACTGCACCTGAAGCCAGCACAGTCACAGGTCATACCAGAAGCCAGCACAGTCTCACTCAAGGCCCCTGGTGACTACTTCCTGGCTATTGCTGATATTTATTCAAGGCCCAAGGGCTCTTTAGTCACCAGATGGTAAATCTTACCAGGGTCTTGGGTCCTTTCCTTCAGGACAGTGGATCCCCCTCAGGCCCCTGGCCCAGGGTGGGTCTAGAAATACCATCCAAAAGCTAAGGCCTGGAATCAGGTGCTTCAGGAATCTGCTTGGTTCTTTATTTTACTGTGGCTGAGCTGGTACCCAAGTTGCAAGACAAAGTCCTCTCTTCTATTCCCTTTCCTTTCCCCAAGTAGAAAGAGTCCCTCCCCAAACTGCATTGTCTAGAGTTGGGAGAGGGGTGACACAGGCACTCCTTGGCCACCACAGCTGTTGTCCCACTGGGTCAGATGCACCCCAAGTCCACTGGATTCAAGCCCAGTGCGGCACTAGGACTTGCCCAAGAACTATAGTCCTTGTTGCCTGACTGCCTTTCAAATTTCTTCTGGGCTCCAGGCCACTTTAGTCAGCTGGTATTGGAGTTAACTGGAACACAGATTCCTACTGCTGGGGTGGAGGATTTCCCTCTGGCCAGAGCTGGTCTACATGCTCCCTCCGTAGGTGCTGGTAGAATTCTGCCCTTTGTTGTTCTCCCCTGTGACAGGGTAGCCCTGAGTTTCAATGCAAAGTTCCATAATCACTTCATTTTCCCTCCCCCAAGCACAGAGATTCTCTCTCCACCCAGAGCTGGTACGGCACTAGTGGGGCATGGGAGAAGGGTAGAATAGGCAATGCAAGCTTGTCTTTCCTACCCTCTATAAGTACCTCTTTCCATGATATGACATTAAAACTGGGTACTGTGATTGCTCATCTGATTTTTGGTTCTTATGAAGATGCTTTCTTGTGTGGATAGTTGTTCAATTTGGTGTTCCAGCAGGGGGACAATCACTGGAGAGTTCTATTTAGCCATCTTATTTTGCCTGTGTAAGCATGATTTTAAGCAACATAAAGTAAGCTGCAGCTTCCCAATTGCAAGTTATTATCCAACATAGGCTTCTATTTTTCTCAAAATAACTACAGTATTGACTAATTATTTACTAATTTTTTTAATTGGTCATCTTAACAAGACAATATATCCCAGTAAAATGCCATCTATTTTTCTGTATTTCCTAAAATTGCATCTTTAAAAAGCCTGGAAAAGTTGGCAAGATGGTAAAGGATCTTGATACCTGGAAGGTTCCCAGTCCCTTGGTGGCACAGTATATTGAAAAGACTGCTAAACCAAAAAGTTTTAAAAAATGCGTGAGGGGTTGTTGTTTTCACTCTGACACCAAATAACAGTCTTTGGTAAGCCATCTAAGTAGTCTAAGCCTCAATTTCTCCATTGGTAACATGGGTGAAACACCTGTGTTGCTCCTTCCATCTGGAGTGCTGGTCCTCACCCTCTGCCCAATGCCTCCTTTTTCTACTTTGAAAATTATACCAATATTGGTAAAGTCCAACTCAAATACCTCCTCTTTTTTATGTAGCATTCATTCAAACTCACCTCTACCCCTTGAAACTGGGTTAACTGCTGCATAACAATGGCACCTTATGCATACTAGTTTCTTAACACATTAATATAACATAATAATATATAAAATATAAAAGGGTTTTTTTCACATTTGTCCCCTGATGGATATGAGATCCTTGAGGAAAAACAAACAGAAAACAATGTCATATAACTTAATATTTTTTCAGAGTCTCTAACTTTATGTATAAAATATGTACTAATATCATAGTAGTGATAGTAGCAATAGTAGTAGTAATATCTAGATGCAGAAAAAGAATAATTATAAATTTACATTATATAATCATTATTTTTCCTTTTCCTAGGAAGAATTTTATTCCTTCCTAAATGTTAATGGTTCTCAGTAGGCCAGTGGCTATACCTGAAAGCCGCATGGGAAGGTTTTTTTTCTTTTTAAAACCAATGACATTTCCTGGAACAGATCTGAATCTTTTTATTTTTTTTTTCTTGGAACTGGGTGGGAAAGTCATCTTCAGTATGTTTACAAGGCTTCCATGTCTTGGAAATGCACAGCCAGAACTGAAGACGTGATATACTGAAGGACTAAATCACTAGCCTGGGTTTTAGGAAGGGTTGAAGCAGTGAGGATGGAGTGAAGGGACAGATACTTACATGTGGTTTAATTTTGAACTAGTTAATTGGACATAATGTTTTTGAAAACAAAAAGAATAATTCAAATTTTAAATTATTATACCATAATTTGTATAACTTTATCTATGCTTCTAAGAGAATGGAATGTGTCAATCTGCACTCTCACTTTTGATTTATGTGACCTCATCCAGTTCACATTCAATGAGCTCTTTTCACTAATAAACACTTAACTGAAACATTTTCTCCTCCCACCAATAATTCCAATAAATATTTTCTTATAATTGGCAAATTTTACAATTAAAAATAAATATAGCAAAAAGTTACTGCAAAATTGATTCTTTTTTATTATATTACTTGTAGTTTCATAAGGCAAACACTAGTCCTCCCTCTGTCGTCAGTGCCTTTTGAAATTTGGGTACAACCTGTTTTCAATAAAAAAAGAAAACATAGTCTTCCTACTTGTGTCATCCAGTCTCTGAACCACAGTCTTGCATTAATTAAATCGGTAGAAAACAAGCATTCCTGGTTTCATTTTTGAAGTCTTAGGCTTCACCAGGAGCAACATTTCTTTTAAGGAATGGAACTATTACATAAAATTCAGACGCATTTCCTGGCTTCCCTGAGATCTATGACCTGCTAGTTCAGAATTGACCATTGTCTTTTCTGATCTAACAGATCAGTGATCTAACAATATCCCTGATAGGCTTTTATTATCATACTAACAAGACTTTATTGTTTTACACTTGTTTATAGGTGTTGCAGGTGTTTCTCCCTCTACTACATTAACTTTCTGAGGAAAAGCACATACACCCAGCACCTGGCACACATCCTAGCACATATGATTCAATGCCTGTTGCACTCAAGATTGCACAAATAAATCAAGTAAGCAAATTCAGAATTTTTGCTTCTTTTTTCTCCCTAGGTATCAATTTTCTTGGTCTGACATAATACATTTTCAGGCTTATGATGAAGGTCATCTGGCTATATACCATTCTACTTAATTATACATTTTCCTCCCTTTTCACTTGTCTTTATTTTCTTTAGTATGAAAACTCCATAAACTTGGATGAGAATAATTTGATTTTCTATCATAGTGCTAGGATTTATAAACTATTGTGTCCCATTCTTAATCCAGTGATTTTTAAAATTACTATTTCAAGGGAAATAAGAAATATTGGCTTTTAGGCCAGAAAAATGCAAAATGTTATTTATTTTTAAAAATCTAAGGCTGCTTCATATTTATCCTTTATTACACAAAAAAAATTGAAATTGATATATTGATGACTATAGAGTTTTGAGTGAAAATGTTTATGAACCAAGAATTTTTTCTCCTACCCAGAAATCTTGTTTTTATTTATGAAGAAAAAGAGAAGGATTATCAGATATGTAAGGACTAAGGAAATATTTTACTGTGGGCTCATGCTAAAAATATTTCTCAAAGATGTACTGACAATTTAAAATCCTCTCTACATGTGTCAAAACATCCCATTGTACCCTATAAATATATACAATTATTATTGTCAATTAAAAATAAAATAAACCCATTGTACCCTGTGAATATAATGACAAAACTATTTAAATTTTAAAAAATATTATAAAGGAAGGCATAAATTGTAAAGCCTAATAATTTAATTAAAAACTTCATTTTAAATGCAAAACTACACTAACAAGAATAGGAAACACAGATGATAAATACAAGGATGATAATATTCTTAAATAATAAGTGAAATAAGAATCAGATAAGTAAAAAACTAGCTCCATACATTTTTCAAAAACTTATGGATAACAAAGAATAGAAACAAAACATTAATTTCTTCTACATTACTATTGGAAAACTTTAAAAAAAAAAGAAAAAACTTAGCTCACGAAACAATGGATACAAAATGTAGGGAAGAAAATGGGAGTATAAAAATCATGAATGAGTGATATAAGTAAAAATTGATAAATCTGTTACCACAATATATACAATATGCTGAATATGATATATCATACATTGAAGTTCATATTCAACCACATCTACGTCTGAGTTTTCTATCCAGTATTTTGCCACTAGATGGTTGGGATAGCAATAATAAATTGAGTTTTGACCTAATGTGGCAAAAATATAGGATTGTATCATGTCTAGAAGAGATTTGGAATGACCAGAAAAAAATCTTGTCATTCAGAAACATACTTTAAAATACACTGTAGAACAAGTTTCAATATTGGTTCCAAAGTTCCACAATGAATTTACTAGTCATTTAAATGCACTGTGTTCTTTTTAAAATATCTGATTTCAAGTTTTCATTTCTAAATTTTAACTTTATAAATAGAGAAATATTAAACATCCAAATGCAGACATCCAGAAATTCTCATCCATCCCATGTTTTCCATCAACAAGGCATTTTCAGGTTTCCAGGAGTTCCATAAATAATATATTGTATGTGAGGGAGGTAGACAGATGCCAAACCTCTGTGTGCAGAGACAACTTTTTCAGGAGAAAGAAATAGAAACAAAGCTTGCTAGGTTTCCAGGCCTGTATGTCCAAGGAGTTGGACTGAAATTTGACCTTTGTAGAACTGAAACCACTGGGTACTATCTAAAAGCAAAACGTGGGCTTTAAATAACATTTCACATGCTGACTATAGAAAAACGGAAACAACTTCTGGGTGTCCAGGCAGGACATCTAAAGTCTTTAAAAAAGGTTAAATCACAAATCAGGCCAAACATGGGACCAAGAATGAAAATACAATGACATTGTATTGTTATGGAGAAAAGTGAATTTTTCTTAAGTCTTTAACTTCTTAGAAGTCTGTTTATTTTTGTAAGTTTTAGAAGCATACACACCATAGGCAAAGCATATTATTCAGGCTTTTGCCCTTCAAAGTGATGTCTTTTATATTCCAAGGACATAAATCAGAGATTTCTTTTTTTAAAAAACTCTTGAAACTCATTTTCCACATAAGTATATTTTGTTAAATATAAAAGTGAAGTACTCTCAGCTATCAGAGTGTAGTACATACGAAGTTCCTCTTTTATGTACAGCCTTACTTTAACTCACCTCCCTCATGACCCTGCCCCGCTTGTAAAGACAAAATTTCACAGCTATAGTAAATTTATTATGATGACAAAAGCCCGCCTGTACCCACTTCACTCCTCTTACATTATATATGTATTTAAAGATACAAGAAATTAGAGCTGGAGGCATCCTTAAAATCATTCCTGTATGTTTTATCATTAATTGTCTCTAGATGCCACCAGAAGAGATGAAATGAGCCACAGGAAAAACAAATAAGTTGATCAAAAATTTGATCAAAAATAAGTTTGATTTTCCTGTTTGCTCACTGATGCTGCACACTTGGAGAGTTGAGCTTCTTTCCTGTTGTCTCTTTCTGGCTCAGAGTGGGGAAGGTAAATGCAGAGTCTCAGAACCTCAGTGTGCCTCCATGTTCTTCCCTGGCCTGTTGATTCGCTGGGCACTGTCCTCAAGCAAACAATTGCAATATTATTGGGGGCTAGCCTTGTTAAAGGATCTGCCTGCTACACCATCACTTCTGCGGTTTGTGTGAAAGACACAGCCCTCTACCCTGGCCTCTTGGCTTCCCGGGAAACTTCTTTAGTGGCCTAGCTTTTATTTGTCTTATTTATAGCCTCCTGGCCCTGGGACTATTACACTCATTTAAAAGAAGTAATTACGGAATGTTATGAACTGAATGTTTGTGTCTCCCCAAAACTTATATGTTGAAGCCCTAATTGTCAGTATTTGGAGATGGGACTTTGAAAGGTTATTAGGTTTAGGTAAGGTCTTGAGGATGGGGCTTCCATGATGGAATTAATGTTCTTATAAGAAGAGAGAGACCAGAATGCTGTCTTACCCTCCTTCTCCCTCCCTCCCTCTCCTTCTCTCTCCCTCTCTCCTCTCCCCTCCCTGTGTTCCCCATCCTCTCTCTCTCTTCTCTCTTATCTCTCTTTCTGTATGTCATGAAAACACAGCAAGAAAGGCAGCCAAGTCGAAAAAAGAGCCTTTGCCAGGAACTAAATCTACCAATCTACTATCTTAGACTTCTGGCCTCCAGAACTATGACAAAAAAATGTCTGTTATCTAAGCCACCCAGTCTAGGATATTTTGTTACAGCAGCCTGAGCAGACTAAGACATGGAACAAATCAAGTTTTTTTCAGTGCCTGCCAAGAGCATTTCCCTCACTGGGAGTGCTTCGGCACTCTCAATGTCTGTTTCAGCCAGTGCCCTGAGGGCTAAGGAGTGACTCTTGCCTTCTCAGTGACTATGAGGAGGAGCCTAGGTGTCAGTCTCCAAGTGTCCAGGCCATTAATCTTCCTCGCTGATCCCCTCTAAACAGGGATGCCTGTTAGACATGAACGCACATTAGTTATAGAAACAAAAAGGAAGAATATAAACTTAAGTTGTCACTTACTTTAGTGTGGAATATACTAGAATCATGGAGTTATAAAGATGAGCTATAACTTGTAAATTAATTTTGCTGCAACACCTTTATTAGATAGTTGAGGAAACCAAATCTCAAAAAGATTAATAGCTTACCCAAATTCATAGTCAGGATAGAAATGGGCACAGAAATAGTATTCTGTCAATCTGTACTGTTCAGCTCATTTGATGCTTTAAGCAAGTATTGAAAAAAAAATGTCAACAAAAAGACTAAGATAAATTTTTAAAATTACACACACGTACATGTGCCCCATTCTGTCTTCTAAGGTTTTGGAAACATGGATATCACCATATGTGCTTAATGTTTTTCCACATGCTGAGATTACAGCATGACAAATCAAAGCCATAATAGTAACCATAGCTTCTTATTCTTCCAATTTAAATTGTCATCTCCTAAACCAAAAGTCTTCCACATCAATTGAAGTAAAACTTAGACAGACCTGCATGTTATGCATTCAAGGATGGAGACATAAACAAGACAATTCATGTTTTAAGCAAAATGCAGCCCATTTGGAGAAACTGACAGCTGCACACATCTGTCAGCAGGAAATATGCTGGGATCGTTTCTAAGCTGCTATAATTGGAAGCCAAACTCTTGCAATTCATCAAAGAAGGTAATATAATCTTTTGAAAGAATTGAGGAAGAGTTCATGCAAGAGATCTCAAATGCTGAGTAGGATTTAGACAAAAACAGGAAGGTATGGGAAATGAAGGAAATGCTATGAGCAAGGAAAGGCAGAGAGTGGGCAAAGGCAGGACTTTTCCAGTTAATAGTGACTAGGTTGGTGTTGTGGAAGACAATGGAGAATGGATAGGGTGGTAGTTAGGCAGAGCTCTGGGAAAGCAGATCAGAGTCAGCCAAATCATGGAGGGCTTATAATTGCATGCTAAGAAGTTCATTTTGGCTTAGTAGAATAAGGAGAGTCAAAAAAAAGTGATCATTAGCAGAGAAATGATCAAGTCTCTATTAATTACAAAATTACAACATTCAAAACAAATAATAATAACAATAAAAGATTTTCAGATTTTCTCCTTCTTACTCTTCATTGAGACATTCAGAACCTGAGTAATCCAGTTTATCATTAGTCATCAGTGAAATCTTATCACCGGAGTTATCCTTTTATTGTAGTTTGTTTAATCTTTTCAAAATCTGCTGATGTTTCCACTTGTGGGCTTCTAAGATTCTGGCTCTGGCTCCAGTCATCACTTAACAGCTCCTTGGCTGCCCTTCTCCATTCATCCATCACATGCTTAAAGTCCATCCAAAATTCTGCAGCACATCTCACTTTTTCCATTTCTTGTAATCCTCATGTTACATTGGCCTCTTGTACACCTGAAAATTAGATTCAAGTAATTTCTGTTTCTGATGCTCCAAGCACTGCATGCCATTGTGCTTACAGAGCGTCCTTCAAGGCCCAGGTTGCACTCATCTTGTTCAAAATGGATTTAGGTAGCCCTCTCGGTCAAGGTTCAGCCTGACCCTGACCAAGAATGAGAAGGAAGAGGGTGGTCCTGGACTTGTCTGTGAAGCTGAGTTGAAGAATAACAGAACATTGATTAATCTGACGTATTATTTCTAAAACTGACCTCTATATTTTCTGCCTCCTGCTTCCCTAAAGGTTTTTAATGAATTTTAAGCCACCTCATCCAATTATTTTGAATTCTGATGATGGCTGCTAAAAATGGCAAAATTTTTTAATTTCATAGAAAGATAACATCTCAGTGAAATGTATAAATCCTTGACTTGATAGAAAAATCCTTATTTCCATAGATAAATCTCTCTTGAAACTGACCTGTTACCTCTCTTCTCCTCTCTTTCCCTCCCCCTCCCAGTCTCTCCCTCCCCCCTCCTACTTCAGTATTTTTCGTCACCAAGCACTTATCCCAAATGGCTCCCTGAGAAATTCTACGTTCAGCAGTTGGAAGATCAGAAAGACATTCCTTAGAGAAATATGGTCCCTTTAGAGATGAAGACACTGAGATACAAGGAAGATGTGAATATTTTAGGTTTATATGCAAAGGTAGTTACAAACCTAGCACAGGAACTCAAAGGAGAAGATTATAACCCTGATTTTAAATTACTTTGAAAGAGAGCTTGATTCTTTGTTCTGTCTTGGAAATAATCTTGGCTTCTGGCTAAGAAATCAATTACATCATATCAATTAACTCAAGGACAGAAAACCCTGTCCAGGACCTGGCTGAACCATCACTTAGAAGGAATCGGCTTTGGCTTGAGGAAACTTTCATGTAAAGAGAAAGCATCAGTAGCCACCGCAGAATCCTACCCTTTACTTATATCATCTTGCTTAAATTCTTGATTTAGCAAATGCTAATTAGGCATGAGATATGTTAGCTTTCTGCATTAAGAAAAATATTTTCATTCAGTTTAATAAATAATTTCAGTTTGCTTACAAATGCTATTACATGTAAATTGATAATGTTTTCCTCTGCAATTTAGTTAATCATTTTTACGTTTTTTTCGGTATCATTATAATGTTGCCTTCTGAATATTATAGAAATAACTTTCAAGAATATTGTCATATCTGCATCATCTCAGTCATTCATTTTTAATGGAACTCACTTGAATTTTTGTCATTACCTATACTGATAAATAATTGTGTAAATAATCATGCACAAGGATAATAAAAGAGTTTATTGTTTATAAAATACATAGGAAGTAACTGGTTTTATGGAAAAATTTGTGGCTTTGGAATTAGGGAGACTAAAGTTTGAATCTTTTTTTGGCCATTTGCTACTTCTAGGGTGTAGGCAAGTTAGTTGACATCTTACATAAAATATGGCTACTAATTACAATGATATAGGGAAAAATAATATTATGAATGTATCAGAAATTTACTAGCTTAGGGATGGCTCACAGTATGTGCTCAAAAATATTAGTTCCCTTTTCCCTTTCACAGAATGTAAGAATATTGCACCATTGTAGTGGTGCTTTTCATTTAGACCTTATGATTTCACTAAAAGTGACCATTCTTAGTTTCAATAATTATACAAAGTTTAAGCAAATTAATGATGGACGAATAGTCCATTTACTTTGTTCTAATTGCAAAAACATTTTGCCAGCCAAGATCTAAAAAGAGAAATGTTTTAACACATGCTATATTTTCCTCAGCCAACTAGTATATCATTTATAGGGATATTATCTTGCAAACTTTACTTTACTTCAAACCAAGTGCCAGATTGTTTTTCTCATTAAACCAAAATAAGCTGTTGCCTGATTATATGTCTAGCATGTTCTTGAATGAACATTAATGAGCTCATCTCTTTATTGGAATGTTTTATGTAATGTTTCAAATATGTTTCACAGACTCACCAAAAAGGAAAATTTAACATTAAATCTAAAGTTAAACATCAAGATAAATCGATCAAGAAAGATAAGTTATAAGGGAAGTGAAAAGGGGAAATACAGGAGGAAAAAGAGTAGAATGAGGAAGTCAAGAGAAAAGTAAAATGAATCATAAAAAATTCACAAAATTAGAAATAGGATTTGATCCCAGCTCCAAATATATTAATGTGAATGTACCAATGATTCCAGTTCAGGCTGATTCAGGATCTCATTTGAATAACCCAACATAAACCTGTGAAAGAAAACAATGTGGAGAAGAAAGGTCTGGTACTTTTTAAATTATTCAATGGAATTAATATGTAATGAGCTCAACTATGTGCAGGTCAGAGTTCCATTTGCAAGGCAGAGTATTATGAGTACTTATAATGGAGTAAATATTGAATAAGAGCTAATAAATGTCACAAAAGGGCCATTAAAATTTTAAAAAACCTGAATTTATTTCTTAAACACACTTATAAAAGGTTAGTATTTTGCCATGACTTTAGCTATATCACAAAATAAAAAATGATTTATCTTTCTGTTTACCAGTATTTGATCTCAAACTTAAAAAATATTTCTATTTATAAATTTATTTTCAAAATTACTACTTGGTTGTTTAGAAAATCTTGAATATGTTGGATGTACTAAAGGAACAGTGAAATCAGATGCATATTGGACTAAGCAGTTTACAACATTTTCCAAACATTTTTGGTTCAATAAAATCCAAATTTATTTTTTCAACAAACATCAAATGCTTGTTTATATTGAAAAATCGTGAAGCCATGTTTCCAATCTCTTTCATTTAATGCATAGTGCTTTTAAAGAACTACTTATTGTGTTAAAAAACTTAGTCTCTTTGCCGAAATGAGTAAGTTACCATTAACGTAGCAAGAAGAAATTTGAAAACCAGTAGGTATAGGTTGCTCTTAATATTAATTTTAAAGTTAGCTTGAAATCTATAACATTATTTCTGCAAAGAAAGTAAAAATATGTATCATTTTTCAAAATATGTCCCCCTTCCCCCAAGCAATAGGTAATTCTAGATAAAAGTGTCATTCAAATGGATTCATCTGAGAATTATAATGGATAAAAATGTACCATTATTTAGCTATAAAAACACCATCTTCTCATCTAACAGGTCCATTTTATCTCTGATCAAAAGAGAATAGATTTAGAGACAATATCATATATACATAGACACTTTACACTCAGAAAATTTAAGTACAGATAGTAATATCAAAACTGGTTTTATGGTAGTTATAAATTTTTTCTTTATACACATATGAATGAATTATATATTTATAATTAATGTATTCACAAAGTATTTATTGAATAAATTATATTTCTCGAGCACCCTTCTGGGGTCTAGAACCATAGAGTTGACAAGAAAGACAAAGTTCCTGCTCTTGTGAAGTTGACATTCCAGTCAAAGGCAGCAGATCATAAATAAGCTAATTTCAGAAGAAAATAAAACAGGTGATGAAGTACATAGTGTTGGTGGGAGGAAGTACATTTAGATAAGGCATTCAGAAAAGCTTTTCCGTAATGAGGAGGTAATAACTGAGCTGAGATTTGAAGGACCCTGCCATGGAAAGATTTGAGGGCAGAATTCCTGGAGGCAGGAACAAGTGGATAAAGTATTTAGCAGGAATAATCCTGAAGAAGGTAGCAAATTCTTAGACACTTCCCCCTCACGAGGTGGTGTCTATTTGCCCTCCCTCCCCTTAAATCTGGGCTGGCTTGCAACTGCTTTGACCAAAAGATTGTGTTAGAAGTGAGGCTGTGCCAGTTCTGGGCTAATCTCTCAGAGGACTGGCAACTTCTGCCTGGTTTCTTAGAGCCCTTAACGGACATGGAAGCTCCATTAACTCTCCTGGAGAGACCACCTGGAGAGGCCTGAGACTATAAGGAGAGGCAAATAGAGAAAGACCACACTGATCACAGCCTTCCTGACAACCGATTCAGGGCTCCAGATACATGAGAGAAGCATTTTGGACCCCTCAGTTCAGCAGCTACTTGAATATGCCACGTACAGCAGAGTAGTCACCCAGCCAAGCTCTACTGGAATGCTTGACTCACAAACTTGAAAGAAATTGTTGTTTTAAGCCCCTAAACTTTGGAAAAGTTTGTTATGCAGCAAAGGGTAACTGGAACATTCCGTAGCAGAAAAAGACCAGTATGGTAGGAGCAAGATGAAGAAAGGAGACCACAGTCTGTAATGGGGCCAGATATTTTATCCTGGGTGCACATAAATAACACAATGGGGGAGGGGACATGTGATTTCGACCTGATACATACCTTAAAAATATATTTGTACTATTTTTCAGAGAAAAAGATTTTAGATAGATAAGAGTATAAGCAGAAAGAATAGATTTCTAAAATATATTGTAGTGGTATGATTATCACATTTAATTTTCACAACATTTGAGTAAGGAACTAGTATTGTCTTTATTTCACAAATGAACATAGTGAGAAACTTAAAGGTTAAATAATTTGCCCAGGGTCGAACAGGTAGTAAAAGGTGAAAATGGAGAGGTTGTTCAATTGTATCAACTGTTGTTGAACAACCAAGTAGGAGAAGGGCAGAGAATGACAAGTGGACTTGATGGGATGGATAGAAGTCATTGGTCTCTCGAAAATGGGAAAATTTGTGCTGGTTTTTTCCTTTTTTCTTTCTTTTTTTTTTTTTGTGAAGAACCCTGGAGTAAAATTAAGAAAGAATAGAGAAGAAAGGGAAACAAAAGGACTAGCAATCTTCTTGAGAAGATTTTTCTATGAGGAAGTGTAGCAATATGGGATGATAGATGATAGAAGGATTTAAAATAAGTGTGGTTTTGTCTTAGATTAAAGATACTAGAGAATTTTTATATGTCATTAGACACCATCTATTGTAAGAGAAATTTTAAAAAAAAATATATATATATATAGAAAGAGAGAGAATATCATAATTATGTAAGTAAAGTTTTTGAGTAGACAGAAGTAGGGAGTTTGTCCTCAGGTAGTATCACAGACTCTTTTCTTACTTTAACAGGAGATGAAGCAAAGCACCTTGGAATAGATGAAGGTCAGTCTGAAGATTTGGTGGTGAGAAGATGAGATAAATCTTCTCAGTGTTTACAACTTATGATGCATGATCTGAGGTCATATGTCAGAGTTGGGAGTGGTGTGAAGAAGAGAAGGTGTGGAATACATTTCTTAGAACGTGGGAAAAGAAATTTAGCAGAAAAATAGAAGGGAATTGCTAGCCAGTGCTTGGATACTATCTAGGATTTATGGTCATTATTAATGTGAGACTCTTCAGAAGAGTTATTTTCTCCAGTGAGTTGAGTTAGGATTTTGGGGGGTTAATACAGTAAAGTGAGACAGCAAAAAAGATTGTTTACAAGGAAGTGATTATAGTGATGGACCATGGAATCATGGACTTTAATGTGTGTAAGGAGGAAATTGAAGTATAAAGGGGATTCTGTGTTGTGAAAAAGAGAACTGAAGGGCTGAAGGACTGTGAGTGTAGGAGTACTAGAATAAGTCAGTCAAATGAACAGGAGGCGGTGGCCAGAGACTTAGATTCCTAAAATTGGGATTTTGAAGTTTACATGGTCATATGGATTCCAAGTTATATGAAAGACCATGGGAGTGAAAGACTGAAGGGATTGGAGAAAAAATATCACTGAAGTAGAAGTAGTCAAGTGCAGAGTGACCAAGATATCAGGTATATTATAACGAGGTCATCAGCACGAATGATGACAGGAGTAGCGATTAAAAAAAGTCAGTGAGCCAGGTCCTGAAGTGTGTGTGTGTGTGTGCGCATGTATGTAAATGTAAAACATGTTTTATCTCTCCTTCCAGATTGTAAAGCTGTTGAAAATAAGATCCATGTCTGGTTAATTTTGGTCTTGCCTATAGTGCTAATTATGCAGTGTTATATTTAGGATATGATCATTTAATGTAATTTGGATAAATGAATTAGTTGCTAACAATATAAGAAAACTAGAAAATTTAGTAGGTGTAAGAAACTGTCCTAATTTCCTACATATACAATTCTAACATCAACCTTATAAGCATACGTAATGTGTTTAATTTGTTCTGCCTATGCCTATGCTCAAGAATCACACAGTTTTAGATTTTACATTTAAATCTTTAATCTATTTTAGGTTGATTTTAATGTATGGTATAAGAGTCCAATTTTATTCTTTTACTATGTGAATATCCAATTTTCCCAGCACCATTTGTTGAAGAGATTATCTTTTCATCATTTTGTATTTTTGGCATCCTTGTTGAAGATCAATTGATTATATATGTGTGGCTTTATTTCTGGGCTGTCTATTGTTCCATTGGTCAATACGTCTGTCTTTATGCCAGTACCATACTGTTTTGATAACTCTAGCTTCATGACATATTTTGAAGTCAGGAAGTGTGATGCCTCCAGCTTTGTTCTTCTTTCTCAATATTGATTTGGCTATTTGTGGTCTTTTATGGTTACATATGAATTGTAGAATTGTTTTTTTCTATTTCTTAAAAAATGTCTTTGACAATTGCAAAATTGCAAAAAAAAAACTGTTATTAACAATTCCACTAAAATAAGCTTTAATGAATTTGATTATCCTCCACTTAATAGTTCTAACTTCTGCCAAGGTCTTTCTTGTCTAGTTGTGTGTGAGATACACATGAAATACAAAGAGTTCTTAAAGACTGTCTGTGTCTACCATCTTCCTTTTCTCAACTATTCTCTGATGTTACTACCACCTCACTTTCCAGGACAGTTTGCAGAATGCTTACTGATAAAATGTTGGTGCATTAAGTACGAGTGGCTAGGGACTTCTCACTCTCATCTCAGAAAATGATGGGAGAAAAATTCAACTTGGTATACCAGTAAGGTGTGCCATGATTCTTGCTACAGACTTAAGGTACATGAATTCCTTAAGCCATCAGTTGGTGGGGTCAGTCAGAACCTATAAAGTAATTATAGAGTGAATACACATGAAATATATGCAAAAAATAGAGTCTGAGTCCTACCATAGGACATAGAAATGAAATAATACTTTTGCTGTGCTGCTTTGTCATTTATTGTATTATGTAAATCTAAACAATTTATTTCATTGTTTGGTAATGCTTTTTAGATATTTTCATAAATTTTTTTCAATAGCAATGAGCTCAAGGAAAGGTATATATTGAGTGAAAAACTAAGTACAAGTTTCTATTTCTCCAGAAAGTTTATGATAAATGTATAATATACATAAAATGTTTGTTGACAGTTACTATCTACCATAAAAATAGTAGCAATATCATTTCTGCAAACCAAAAGATACAAATATGCTGAAGAAGCATCAATATCTTTTTAAAAGTATTAGTGAAGATAACCATTCCAAAAGATCAGAATTTAACATGTGTATTTGTAGAAGGTATGTTTACGTATTACTCTAGAAGCATGACTTTTTTCATTCAGATCAAATGGACTATTCTTCTAAGTTAATTTTGTGCACTTTGTACATTTTACATTCCAGGTTTTTTTGTACATATAGAAAAATGAAACAATTCCTCTCAGTGTCTCAGCTCCATTAGCAGAGGAAAAACCTTCATGGACAGATAAAACATGAAATATTTTTTAAAAATCAGGGTCATTAGGTATTAATTCCAAGAATAATTAGTCATTCTTATCTAATTTATGGAATACAATGTATTTGGAAATTAATCCTGTTGAAGATAAAATATATCATTGTTATAAATGCTTTAGTAAATTCAGTTTAAAAGTTTAACACAGAAGATAAAATTATTTGCCTTTTGCAATG
This sequence comes from Daubentonia madagascariensis, assembly GCA_023783475.1. Taxonomy (NCBI): domain Eukaryota; kingdom Metazoa; phylum Chordata; class Mammalia; order Primates; family Daubentoniidae; genus Daubentonia; species Daubentonia madagascariensis. Next base: position 23,569,220 of record JAKFHU010002080.1, on the reverse strand, counting down.
ATAATACAAATATTAATTTTGTTATATGTACCATGTAATATGTACCATGAGCAGAGCATCATGGTACAAATATTATTCCTTTGCTAAAAAATAAAAACAGCAGAAATATACCTGGAATTGATTATAGCATATACATAATTCACAACTGTGCTCAAACAAGTTGAAATATACAACCTAAATAGAAGTCGTAGTTATAAAAATTTACTGTTTTATATATTTTCATAGAGTAACTATACCTCAAAATTTTGTGACAAAGCAGACATTGAATACAAAAAGAAATTCCTCAGCATGATAAAAAGCACTTTTACTCACAAGTAACTCACAGTTACTTGTTATCAATCAAATTTTAAAAGTTTGGAACTTTGAAGAATTATTTTGTAAATCAGTGTCATTATCCTATAATTTAACTGATACATTTTGTAAATGAATCCTTTATATTTCTATTGCACTGTTTTTAAAATCAGTTGGAAATGTTTAACCAAATTATCCAACAAATGGAGTACAAAAAAAATAGCATTTAAAGCTTTTAGTGAATTGTATCTATTGAAAATCAAGTTTACAATGGGGAAGATATAAAAATCTATCCTTACAAAAGCACAGGAGAAATTGTAACTATTAAATGACAACAACTCAAAAGTGCACAAAATTTAATTTTAATATTTTATAATTTCTCTTTGAAATATCTTGGCATGAGAGAGAAATCTTTTTAATACAGCTTCTAAATTCAACTGGACAAATGCAATTCTTATAATTTTTCAATATCTAAGTTTGGCAGAAGTCAAAAGAAGTATAAGCAGAACCAGCTTATTTAATTTTTTTGTAAAAATATTTGTTGAGGTACTTAGATAAAAGTTTAAAACAAAAAGTGGTACTTGCTTTTGGACTGAAATATTTAAAATCTTTAATTTAAATTTGAAATTAGCAATAAGAATATCATTTATTTAGCAAGAATTTTCTCTGAAATTTCCAGGTAACTTAGCACCTGTAGAGAAAATATTTTCTCAATTAAAAAGATTATACAGAGAAGCCACAGAATGTAACTTTGAAAGCGATTTCACATAATTTCATGAAAAACAGTAAGAATAAGGCCATATTGCAATAAAAATTATATTCTTTGGAAAAATACCAGTGACATAGTGTTAGAGATATATATGATAAAATAACTGATTAAAATTCTTCAATAAGGACCTTGAATAAATATTTTACTTTATTCTGAAATTAAGATAAGCAATATAAAGGATTGTTTTATATTGCCTTCATGTATAAAATTTTATTTTAAAAATTTTGGTTTTCAACACAGTTTTTTAAAAGAATTATTTTATAGTATAGATCTACCAATATATTAAAAACAATTTATCAGCTAATTAATATACATCTCAAAAGAGTCTATATTTTTAATTTTTATAGGATCACCTTTCACTCTCAAAAATGCCATAGTTTAATGATAAATTATATGGTTGTCATAGTCATAGTTGTTTGTTTAAGGATTACGCTATCATTCCCTTTTTTTCACAATAAAATCTGAACAGTGTCCTAGAATTCATGTACATGAATGCCTAACATAGATGTTTTGTGCTGGAGTCTCAGAAAATTTTAGAGCTGAGAGAGATATTAAAGATCATATAATGCAAACATCTTATTGTTAAGAATGTTCAACCCACATGTCCAAAACCTTAGAGCTAAGTTTTTACCCAAGTGCGTACGGCTGATTAGCAGCAGAGTTGGGCCTGGGATCCCAATCTAACAATCAATCCAATGTTCTTTTCAGTATGCTGTGCTTCAAGTACAAGCCTTCTACTCAGATAGTCCTACAAAGTGATGATTATTTCCAACTAACGTGAATTATGTTTTGCTATTTTACTCTTTGTTGGTTTTAATTTACAAATTTATAACTCAAAATTACATGATTCTACCAACTTATTTCTTCCTAAGAATTTTCTCATGTGTTGTCCTGATAAAAAAGGATTGAATATATAGTTTTCTGGGTTTATTTTTTTTTTGGTTTGGATCATTCTGAATTTTTTTCATAACTTTAAAACTAAATGAAAATAACAATTTGAGGTCTTGATATTCAATTTGTGGCTTAAATGCTGACATTAAAGAATGAGCAGTTCTTATTTATCTGAAGACTACTATTATGATGAAATTTCCTTTTTACAAAACATAAAAAATTACCAACTCAAGCTTTTATTGATTTATAGAGGATGAAATCATATTTGTATTTCAGGAGGAAAAATAACCACCAAGTTATAAAGCAAGTTGTCTTCTGCTGCATTACATTCCAATATGTCTGGGTGGGGATTCAAAAATCAATATGCTCCCGTTTTCTGCTGGAAAATCTACTTGAGATATTTCTGAATTTCTCTCCCAGGTTACAAGGGAGAAAAAAAGAGACTTTGGCATTCTTTGTGCATTTGCTGGTGGGAACTGACACTTTGTGGATATCTTTCACAGATTGACACTTTTCACTCTGATTAGAAAGAGTAAAATGTCAGTTTCAAAGTAAAGGTGAAAGGCATTCCTCAGAGTATGTGTTTACAACATCATTATCATTATTAATCTTAAAAAATGATGCAGAGAAAGAGTCCAAAGAGTTTTACCTACCCACGCTAATGAAAAAATTGGGTACAATAGCAAAAAATCATATGTGCACACGTGTATATGTATATACAGTCAATCCTCATTATTCACAGATTCTGTATTTGCAAATTCACTTATTAAATTTGTTTTAACTGCAAAATGAATATTAGGGGCACATTTGCAGTCATTCACAGACATGGAAAGAGTGGCAAAAATTGTGAGTCTCCCCACATGCCCATGGCCAGCTGAGGTTGAACAAAATGATGTTCCATCTTCTTGTTTCACCTCTCAAAATGTAACCAAGTGTCCTTTTCATAGTCTGTTTCTATGTCATGCCATGTGTTTTTGCATGTTGGGGCTTTTTGTGGGTGATTTTGCTGTTTAAAATAGACCCCAAGAGTAGTGCTAAAGTGGTGTCTAGTGTTCCTAAGTGCAGGAAGCTGCGATGTGCCCTACAGAGAAAACACATGTATCAGATAAGCTTCATTCAGGCATGAATTTTAGTGCTTTTGGCCACGAGTTTAGTATTAATGAATCAGTAATATACACATACATACATATATATGTGTGTGTGTGTGTGTGTGTGTGTGTATATATATATAAAATAAGGTATCTAAACACAAAAACACACAAAACAAGGTGATGTATTGATCAGTTGATAAAACTGTTGTCACTAGAGGCTTGTGAGAACCTAACCTTGTATTTCCCCTAGGAGCAGTAGTTTCATTACTAAAATTGCATTCAGCAATTTTATAGAACGTAACTGTCACAAGTAACAAGAATTGACTATATGTATACATATATACTCATATATACATACACAAACACAAATACATGCATAAAGCAAAACCTCTAACTTAGAAGGTGAGGGTTAGGAAATATTATTTATGGCACATTTCTTGTCTGACAGTCCTCTCAACCTTTAGTATTCTATTTAGACCTCATTGCTGGGAATAAAGTTGAGAAGTTAAAATGTGGTTATTTTCTTCCTTTCATCCTTTCACCTTTATGTTCTGGGGAATCCAAGCAGGGAACTCTAGAAATCCAGCCCCCAGGATCTGACCTCCATCTGGTTTCCTTTTTCAATCTGGAGGTCAAAGGATGGCCTACATGAATACCCTTCCCACTCAAAGAGGCTAGCAGCGGTCCCCAACGTTTTTGGCAACAGAGACCAGTTTCATGGAAGGCAATTTTTCCACGGACTGGAGAGGTTGGGTAGGGGGGTTGGGGTGGGGGGAGGCAGAGGTCAGGCAGTGATGCGCAGCCAGTTCCTAACAGGTTATGGACTGGTAACAGGTCACAGCCTGGGGGTTGGGGACCGCAGGGCTACAGGACAGATCCTCCGAGAGCCAGGAATCTCATACACCCTCATCATAGACATGGACGTGTAAAATCCTCTCTATACTTCAGAAAGAGAATACAGCCTCAGCACAGTTTGTTTTTGAATGAAAAATCATTATTCCCAAACTTCAGATTGGAAGATGATGGTTCCCACCCAATTCAAAAGAAAAAAAATGTTTCGCTAAGAGTAGAGTGTTTTTTGATTGTTAAGGGGAAGACGTTGCCAAATCATTTGTGGAAATCATATGAGAGTCCCTCTATCTAAAGTGAAATCAAATGAAAATACTAAAATGGTATTTTCCCAACACTTAAAATAATCTGACACATTTCAGGTGCCAGCTTGAAAAGATATTTTAATCCACATTCAGGTTCAGGTCATAGTTTTAAAACACCCATTTTAAGGCTTCAGTTGTGTGAGAGAGATTGGTCAATACATCATTTAGTGAAAAGATGTTTATCTTGACCTGTCTCTGTCTTTATGGTACCACTGTGCTTGGCAGTGGTGAATGATCTCCCCACAGTCTCACTGGGTCAACAAAACAAGCAGTGAAGCACAAGCTCATACTGACTGTGAGGACACTGAACCTATTACATTTCCTGCAAATCTTTAATATACTAGCGTATCTATATTTCTACCTGATGTTGGGATATTCCAATACAAAAATTCTAGAATATAGAAGCTGTTTAACTTTTTTAAAAAATGGAAATGTAGATGCATGCTGAAAAACAACAGTATTACTACAAAAAGAATGGTTAATTAGTTACCATATCTTACTCTTCCGCATAAATTCCCACTGCACCAGTAGTAAAATCCGTATAATCTTTAATGGCCCACAAAGACCTATCTGACCTGTCTTCAACTACCCCTCCAGACACATCTCCTGATTCTCTCCTCCTCCCACCGCATTTCAGCCATGTTGTCCTTTATGTTCCTTGAACAACCAACTTTTTCTCTTCCTTGGAGTCTTCCCACATTCTCTTCACTCCCCCTGGAATGCTAATCCCATGTCTTCATATTGCTAATAGCTTCTTGTCTTTCAGTTCTCAATTCAAAACTCACTTCCTTATTGACTACCCCTTCCAAGTTAAACTCAACATCTTGAAACCCTCTATTATGATACTTCCTCTTACATCCTTCATAGCCTTAACTCTATCTAAAAATAACCTTCCACTTACTTACTCACATGTATTTTGCCTGTATAGTACCATGGAATGTAAATTCAGGTCTTACCTATTCAGTCTCCACTATTTCCCTATAAAACTGCCTAGCACATAGTACAGCACGTCAAATATTTGCTGGAAAGAACAAACAATTCATAACATTTATATACAAAATATAGACTGTCAGAGGAGATTAAATATAATCGCAAATGGACAGTGGCATAAACTGCTGTTGAGAAATCTCAAAAATCTTTTCCTTTATCTGGTTGCTTTGCCTATACAATGTACAAAAAATATTTATTTTTTTTGTTTTCTTTTCATATTTTATTCCCATCAAATTTCCAGTACAAAAGATACCTGCCACAAAGCTTTGCAAGAACTTCTGAGAGCAGAAAGAACAGCACAACCTTTCTGAAAGGGATGGAAACATGCCACCTCTAATCATCTGTAGGCATATGCCTCTTCAGGTGAATAAGGCTTCAGTTATGGGATACATTGTTAATTGTTAAAACACTACAATGGGTTGAACTAAAAGTAATGGCAAAAATTCCACCCCCATTGGTGTCAAAGGAGCAAAGAATTGAACGTGTGGTAGAGAAGATAAGGACAAACTGTGTCATCTTTCATCTATACTTAAATATGTCTCCAGTTGTAATCTCTGACCTGAATTCCAACCCATGTTTGAAGATATCTAAAGAACATCCTGTCTGAGATAACATGAGGCCGCTTAGGTTTCAACATGTCTACAGTTGGATTTATCTTTCTCCTCCACAAAATAATCCTCCTCACAGATCAGAAAATGTTCAATCATCTTTTATGTTTTCCTCTCACTATGCCACATATTCTTATATACCGAATCCCACCCACCCTGCCTCCTTGAAATGTCTTTCAGCTCTGGGCCTTATTTGAGACTAAATTCTCAGAGCCTCCACCTGGCCTAGATCCACATCCTCTTACATCAAGACTGTGTACTCATCCTCTCCTGAGATGGGCTGATCTCCCCAAATCCCAACTCTAAACCCTGATTGAGGTTTGGAATCTGGCCTTGCCTACTGAACACTATCATCACTTTTATCTTCAGAATTGTTTCTCTGTAGAAATAGCTTAGGGGAGCAATCAGAATGGAAGGAGGGTCTAGGGGACTTGTTTTGATGCTGCACGTGCATAACATTTTACATAAAATCAGGGGAGAAAATCCATTATCCAAATCAAAGAGTAGGTTGAAAGGCTGATGGACATTATCAGGATGATAGGGAGCTAAAGCTTACCCAACCCATTCCTTGTTGCCACTGATGCTTAGGAACCAATCTGCCCTATTTCTATTTATACTGGCCATAGTTTCTTATTTGTGCAGCACATAGCATGGTATGTGCAGAGCATGAGGGTCTTTAGATTATAGGATTAGGATAAGTATCTGGTCTCCTAACTCTAAATTCCAAGTTCTTGTCATGACGGTACACTGTCTCATTCAAGTATAAACACAAGGAGACATGATGACATGTATCTCTATATTGTTTCTAGCATAAAACTAATGTGGTTACCAATCAATCTACAGTGTAACTAAATTATAATTTCAAGAAGTAACTTTATAATTAATAAGTACTGCCCAACAAAGTGAAATATTTAGTAAATTTCATAATAGATGGAAAACAATATTTGCAAACTTAATCAATAAAATAGATCTTATTTCATCTGTTGAGGAATCTTGGTGTTTAAGAAAAACACTACATCCAAATTCAAACTCATTGTTAATTCCTCAGTGACAAACATGTAAACCTCAATAAATGCATACATTTGAAAGGAAAGTACAAGAGTTGTTAATAATGGTGATTAAATTCTTAACATTGGTTCCTGTGCTAGCTCAGTTGGCAAGAATAGAGCCAACCAGGCTGACATTCAAGCTTACCACATTTGGGATAGTTAGTTCCAGTCTGCTTCATGGCCACAAATTATATACCTAACTCTTGTCTACCAATTAAATTGTATGACTTTGTGAGGGTGGCCAAATCAAAGAATGTGGCTGTCTTGTGACAACATCACTACTGGGAAAAACCATCTTAAGCTCTATGCCTTATTGATGATGAATCAATAGTGTCATTGATGCATAAATGAAGACAGAGCTTTAATGTACTAAATGAATGTACCATTGATGCACATTAATTTTATAAAAAGAAAAGATGAATGTGTTTTTTAGAGCTCACGAAAATATATAAACTAAAATTCTTCATTTTACCACTTTTCTGATACATTTCACTCTTCATTTCCAATGATATTTAGTTGCAGATAGGTTTCTGTAAATGAGTCAAAACAAAGCAATAGGAAAGTGTTTGCATCTGCAAGATACTGCCTCTTGGCAGTCCTCCTTCAGGACTGGGAATATGTTGTATCAGGAAAGCAGAAGTGATCTGCACTCAAGATTCCACATAATAACAATCAAACCATAGATAACTAAGAAAAAATGGCAAGATGTATTTTATAGCTATATAGCTAGATAACAGTCCTTCATATTTTAATCTCCTCTGGCACACTGAAAGAACAAGAGAAAGGTAACAAAGATGGAGTTTGGTGGTCCCCACATACATATTCCTCTACACCATCTAATCTTTTCTTAGTGATTCCTAGTTTAATTCTTCCTTACTTTGTCTACCAGTTATAAATCCCTGTGTTTCACTAATATTGCCATGAGGATGTCATACCTTAGTTGCTGGTAATTATGAGGTTCTCACATTGGGTGGCACTGAAGATAAACTTTCCAGGAGTGTTAAGCTTACCCCACCTTCATGCTTTGCATTTGTCCCTGTATCATCAACTTTTTACAACACCATCATTTGTGTTCCTGTAGACTTTTAAATGCATGGTAAGTGAGCATAAGCTTGTTGCTAAGTCTTTGTTTGTGTCCAGATAAACTTCCATATAAATTGATATATAAATACTTTATTTAACATAAAGGACAGGTATTAGAAGGAATATTGTACACAAGAAAGAACACTGGGCTAATGTCCTAAAAGATCTTTACTCAGCTAGAACCTGGATGAGATGATTCAGTGTTAACAGTCATATGCCTGTAATTCTGAGGACTACATTTCATGAAAGCATCATGGACTTTCACTGCTCTCTACTGGATAGAAAATATATTAGGTATTTTTAAGTGCATAAGTACTTCCGAAGAGAGTGAGTACATTGTTTCTATCTTATTTCTTTCCCTATATTAGGGAAGCTAAAGATTCCATTTCCTTATTCTAATTCTTTATGTGTAAGATGACTATAAGTTATTATCCACATTTTGAATTTCTGAATATTTCAAGGAGATAGGAATACAATGATATATTTATTTCTAGCTATATTTAAAAATGTGCAGTCTCCCAAATTTATTGCCAAGTCACTTCCACCAAATGACATTTATATCATAATTTCTTTCAATGTATGTAACATTCAGTGTTCAAGTAACAATGCTCTTATGTTGTCTTTGTTAGAAGGAAGTCCCCTATCCCTCTATCTCACACACACACACACACACACACATCCCAATACACATTCATGGGATACTAACAATGCTCTGATGATGTTTTTTAGGTTTAAAACTAACATAAGAATAAGACTGTAATTTTGCAACTATGAAACTAAAAATTAGAGTTTTGAAAATGTAACATGATGCCCCTGGGACACTACATCATAAGAACAGGAAAGGTCATGCTTCTTTCCTGATGAAGGGAACTGTTCATTCCAAGCACTGATGTCATAGCTGCACTCCTGTCAAGAGATGTTGATTAGGAAATAGTATTTATTCTTTCATCCATCAGCCTTCTGCGTGCCATTATATGAGTAAAGGGTAATGGCAACTCTGATAGAAAGAAATAAAATTTGGTTACATGAAGGAATTACAAACTGGCAACAAGAAAAATAAAAGCGCATAACAAAAACATAATACAAAATGAAAATTAATACTTAGAGCTTTCCTGAAAATAATACATAAAATTAGCCTTTTCCAGACATTTTCAAGGTACACTTTCTAACTTCTCATGTTCAGCACCAAAAGGTCTGTACCTAATGTTACGTGATTAAAAAGAAGAGTCTTCAAACTGAGATGTATGTAGTACTGTAGTACCTGAAGGCAATTTCAAGTAATTCCCATGCAAAGATGATATTAAGGGAGCCCATTGCTGATGCCTCAACTTTCTTATATTCCTCTTCCTTGCATATTTGTCTGTCTGAGACTCAAGGAGCCTTCTTTCATAATGGATTTTTCCCCTACTGTTTTCAACAGCCAGATTGGAAAAACTCATAATTCAGGGGGTGACAGTAGAATAATCAGAAGGGTTCTGCCTCAAATAGTTGGAAATTAGCATTAGAATAAAAAAAAATGCCCTCCTACCTGACACCTGCCCCAGAGTAATTGAGCCACTATGCAGATAAGCAGTGGTACTTTATTACACTGTGTGTGTGTATTATCTCACACATTTTGAAAGTATTACATATCAAGGATAAATTATTAGAATGCTGTACCATTTTATGTTTTTACAAAAACCAAACAAATACATGAAAAATGTTTCCCCCACCCTCAAGAACATGGTGTACATCATACCTTTTTATAAACTGATAGGTGAAAAATGCAATTCCATTGTGTAATTTTCATTTTTCAACTTATAAAATGAAATCTCTTTTCATGTATTTGAGAGCCAGTTTTTAAATTAATTTTTGAATTATTTTTCTTAATTTTTTCTACCGGGCTCTATTTTATTCCAAAGATATCTGTCCCCTCTTATACAGTGCTAATTCCTGTAGCTTTATACTATATCTTATAAGGCTAGTCTGTCTTCCTTTGCAGAATTTCCTTCAATGCCTTTACATATTTTTTTCATATATTAATTTTATAATTTGCCTTATGGTTTGAAAAAGATTCTGTTGGTGTTTGATTCAGTTAGAAAAACTTTGGACTTGAAGTAATGGAAAAGCATTTGGGGTGCTAAATAACAAGTTGCTTACTTTTCTCTAAGTCTGGAAGTAGTTAGCAGCTGGCATTGGTTTGAAGCCTCAGAGACATTAGGCCAATGTCTCTGCAAGTCTCTTGGCCCTTTCCTCATGCCTATAACATGATGCTACAGCAACTTCTGCTTAAATATCATTATCAGAAAAGTGTCACATGGTCATTTCCAGCTTCCAGAGAGAGTAGCAAAGAGATATTTAGCTTTCCTAGCCTCTATAATGTAGACAATCAAAATGGAGTTGGGTTAATAACCAATGTCTGTTTCAGTGTGACAAAGAGAATCTTATTAAATATGTAAGTTTTTAGTGAGAAGTAACATGTTTATCACATTGAGTTTTTTCTGTTCAACTACTGGGTATGAATTCTATTTATTCAGTTTTATTTCTTACATCCCTGAGAAAATTTTTAAAGTTTTCTTCAAATAGGTTTTGTATATTTTTTTAAGTTTGCTTCAGATGTATTTTTTATTATTATTGTAAATGGAAGCTCTTGTTGTATTTTGCAACTGGTTGATATTTGTAAACACAAAGGCCATTGATTTTTTTATATATTACTTTTTACCTAGGCAATTTAGTAAATTGTCTTATTTGGACAAATTATCCAATGATTTTTCTTGGGCTTTCTATGTATATAGTCATATAATTGGCAAATAAAATAGTTTCAAATTCTTTACAATTGTTAAACTTTATTTCTTGTCTGATTATATTGGTAACTCCTGAACAATGTTAGATAATCAACATTGTATTAGTGAAGATGTGAGTTAAGTTACTATAAAAGAACGTTGCAAAAATGCACTGGTTTAAATAAGATAGAGGTTTATTTCTCTATTATGTAGAAGTCCAAAAGTGAGTGACCTATGACTGGGAAATTCTCAATGTGCAGCTTCTGTCTCTCTTTCCAAAGAGGCTCCTCTATTTGTCAACATTTCCCAACTGACAGCAAGACAGAGAAAAGGATGCCCAAAGCAAGCAATTTTATCTTCAAGGAGGTTATCTGGAAATTGCACACAAGACTCCACTTACAAGTCTTTGAAAAAACTCAGTCACGTGGCCACAGCCACATCTGGCAATGAAGCTAGAAAATATAGACACTAGCTCAGTAACCATCTATTACTAAATGGAAGGAGACATGAACAGATGCAATACAATTAGCATAAAGAACATCAATGCCTTCTTCTTCAGGCTAATGAGAATTCTTCTAGAGTTTCCTATTAGATTTTATGGTGGCTACTGTGTTGACATATATTTTACCAAGTTAATAAAGCATTAATTTATTTCTACTTTATTAGAAGTTCTTTTTATTCAAAAGGAATGAAGTTCACCAAATCTTTCCACATATATAGAGATTGTTGTGTATTTTTTCTTTTTCATCTAGCAATATAGTGAATTATATTAGTATATATTTCTAATATTGAAACTATGTTTGCATTTCTGATATGACTCTCTCTGTGGATATCCTTCCTTAAAAGGTTAAAAACTTCAAAATAATTTGAATAATATTCTTTAGAATAAAAATGTAGGCCAAGTCCTGATTGTTTAGGGGACAAGTTTGCAGGACTCTTTGAGACTTAAGTTAAAAAGGGGGCACAATCTCAAATGTCTTTAGGGACCAGATGGATAATGTATATAGATAAAAAGTGAGTGAAGTGGTCTGGGTGGGGCCATGGTAACTAGACAAGCACAACTCCTCGGCAAAGGGATGGCTGCTACTCAGTTTCAACCTTGAGGGGACATTCAATCCCTGTGATACTAGACAGTCCAATTTTTTTCAAGCCCGAAATTCATATTTTATATTATATAAAATCTGTCAATTTATAAATATTGACAACAATTTTAACACACACACACACACACACACCCCAGTACTCAGGCAAAGAAAACCCAGCTGCAGAATGAACCAGGCTGCTATTGGTTACCTCCGGTTTAAAAGATATTTACTCTGGCCCAGAGGGAAGTTGACTGGGAAGGGGAGGAGAGAAAATGGCTCTGAGTTCCTGAGGTCGCAGGTACCAGAACCAGCCCTGATGGAGATCTCTGGGGATGGCCAGTACCACACAGCTGTCTATGTGTGTGCACTGATGGGACTGGTGCCTATCCTCAAAGATCTGTTCAGGGTTCAGTCATAAGGGTCGCATGACTTAGGGTGGTGTTGAAGATTGCCTTTCCCCAAAGAACTAGGTTCCACCGTAGAGTAACAGTCCAAGCAGAGGATTCACTATACAGCCCTCATGCCCTACCCCTACTCCAAAGAGTAAGGGATCAACTCTATGGACAGCAAGTCACACTTTGTCACACTGCAGTTAATCCCTCCTTCATGCTGGGTACCTTTCATGGAGTACAGCCCAGGGAGAAGGGAAACTTCTGCAGAGGATATTACCCTGGACTGTAGCAAAACTTCAAGCACTAAGTTTTTATTACTACCTAAAACATAAATTTGCAAGATTAAAGCCCTACAAGTCTTCCCCATCACCATAGTGTATCATCCAGGCCCATCAGCATGTCAGACTAAGCTGCCATAGGCCTTTCCACTACTTGGGTGCTCATTCAAGCCCTCCCTACTTTGCATTTTATATTTCAGCTACACAGAATCCCAAATGCATGATTCTGTTACTTCTACCTATTCTTCCTCACTCTACTTCTTTGCTTTCTGTTAATACCTCAAGATCCAGTTCAGGTGCCAGCTCTCCTAAGGAGTCTTTCTTGAGCACCACCTCTTACCATCCCAAAGCTAGAGCCAAACTTCAGTTCTGTAATCCCATAAGAAGCCTTCATTGCAACTCTATTTTGCTTTAAATTTATCTATTAGGTTATTAAGGATGGAATGCCCAATTTCCTTAAGTACTAAGTTTGACAGTTGATATCTCTGACATTTCACGTTGACACTTCTTGATGTTTTTGGTTTTGTTTTTTTTTAATTGTGAAAGTATATCCTCATTCTTGCAAATGCACTTTTTGACTCGTGATTATCTTTCAAATTTTTTAAAGCAATTTTTGTGAAACCATGATTAAGTCAAAAATTTGTGTTATTTTTGAATATGACTTCCATCGTGGAACCAATGCAGGGCAGACAGGTTGAAATATCAACAAAGTGTTTGGGAAAGATGTGGCTAATGAACACACAGCACGTCGATGGTTTTAGAAGTCCCATTCTGGTGATTTTAGTATTGAAAATGAGTTACATGGGTGACCTGAGACCAAGGTGGATAACAATGAGCTGAAAGCTGTAGTGGAAGTGAATCCATCTCAACCTACGTGTGAATTAGCAGCAAGGTTTGCCATTCCTATTCCAACAATATTGGACCATTTGAAACAAATGGGCAAGGTAAAGAAGCTGGATAGTTGGGAACCACATGAATTAAACAAGCATCAGAAGAGAAATCATCTCAAAGCCTGCCTTTCTTTGCTGTCACAACATAAAGGTGTCAAAACAATATACCATATTGTTACTTGTGTTGAAAAATGGATTCTTTTTAACAATCATAAGCATTCTGCACAATGGTTGGATAAAGATGAAGTGCCAAAACACAGTCCAAAACCGAATATTCATCAAAAAAAAGCTAATGGTGTCTGTTTGGTGGTCCAGTGCGAGTATTATCCACTACAGCTTCATGAAACCAGGTCAATCAATTCCAGCAATGTCTACTGCAACCAACTGGACGAAATGATGAGGATGCTTGTGATTAAGCAGCCGAGATTGGTCAATAGAGACAGGCCAATCCTATTGCAATACCACATGTCACAAAAAACAGTGCTGCTCAAACTACAAAAGCTGGACTTGGAAGCTCTCTCCATATTCACCAGACCTTGCACCAACTCACTATGACTTCCTCCAGGCTTTGGACCACTTCTTTCAAGGAAAAATATTCAATTCTCAACAAGCTGTGGAAAACACCTTTTGCAATTTCATCGCCCTCACTCTCCAGTCTTCTTCACTACTGCCATAAGCAAGCTACGGTGAAGATGGCAAAACTGTGTCAATAGTTTAGGCACAAACTTTGGTTAATTGTACTCTTTCTTGTTTGAGATATAATAAACTAAGCTTTGGATTTGAAATTGGACGTTTCATATTTATTGACCTAATATTAATATGCCTGTCTTGCATCAAGGGCATGGATAGGGCTTGTTTTATCTTTATATACCCAATTACTAGAATTGTATCTATCACAGAACAGACACTCAACTGAACTAACCTGAACTGCACTAAACCTCCTCTCTGGCCTCACCGGTAAATTGAAGATATTCACCTAAGCCCTAGAAGGTTGCTATCTGTCTCTTCCAATTCTAAAATGCTATGATCTTAAACATTTACTTTTCATATTTAGAAACTATTTATGCTATAGGCTTTAGCTGATGTGAGACTATCCCAGACCTTTTCAACTCAATCAGGCCATACTTCATACCATTTAGAGCACATTTTCGATCAGCAATTTTTTGGTGACTCCTATGACCCAACATGGCCAAGTCAGGGCTCCTGGCCTCTCTGCACAACCATGCCTGGACTTTTAGGTGCTGTAATCAGCATTCAGTATCGGCATTCTGCTAACCTCCATTGAATGTAATGTGGGGAAACTCATACTATCTTATGTTTCTCCCTATTTTTAATTATGCTACTAGTGGCAATACAAAATCTCTCAGATTTTCTTCTTGATAGTTCTCTCTCAGGCCAATACAATCTAGCTCACAGTCAAAACCTCTAAAAGAATAATTTCCCTACAGATATTCCACGTTCACCTCCACCTCTGTTCAGTATTCCTCACATGTCACAAAATAAACTATTATACAAGATTATTTCTTTTTACTTCAGACCCACTGGTCCTACTGTATTCTGCAATATATAGGCAGGCAGTGGAAGTCAACAAGCTTTTATCAAGTGCATTTTTTTTCTTTTTAAAACAGCTTTATTGAGATGTAATTCACATACCATAAAATTCACTATTTTAAAGTATACAATTCAGTAGTTTTTGGTATACTCACAGAACTGTGCAACGATTACCACTATTTAATTTTAGAATATATTTATCTTTCTCTATTTCTCCCCACTCCTGGCTCCTGGCAACCACTAATTTACTTTCTGCCTCTATGGATTTGACTATTTTGAACAATTCATATAAACAGAACCATACAA
This sequence comes from Daubentonia madagascariensis, assembly GCA_023783475.1. Classification (NCBI taxonomy): domain Eukaryota; kingdom Metazoa; phylum Chordata; class Mammalia; order Primates; family Daubentoniidae; genus Daubentonia; species Daubentonia madagascariensis. The sequence continues at coordinate 23,554,030 of JAKFHU010002080.1, read as the reverse complement.
TATGTGGCCTTTTTTGTCTATCTTCTTTTGCTTAGCATAATGTTCTCAAGGTTCATCCATGCAGTAACATGTATCAGTACTTCATTCCTTTACATTGCTGAATAATATTCCATTTTATGGCTATACTACATGTTTTTTATTTCAAAATATTATGGGGGTACAAACGTTGAGGTTACATATATTGCCTTTGGACTGACCAAGACATAGCTACAAATGTGCCCATCCCTAGACAGTGCACACTGTATCCATTAGGTGTGAATTTGCCCATCCCCTCCATCCACATCCTGCCTGACACCCAATGAATGCTACTTGCATATGTGCACTTAAGTGTTGATCAATTAGTACCAATTTGATAGTGAGTACATGTGGTGCTTGTTTTTCCATTCTTGTGATACTTCACTTAGAAGAATAGGCTCCAGCACCATTCAGGATAACACAAGAGGTGTTAGTTCACAATTGTTTTTTGTGGCTGAATAGTAGTCCATGGTATACATATACCACATTTTATTAATCATGTATTGATGGACACTTGGGTTGTTTCCACATCTTTGCAATTGTGAATTGTGCTGCTATAAACACTTGAGAGCAGATGTCTTTATTATAGGATGACTTTTTTGCCTTTGGGTAGATACCCAGTAGTGGGATTGCTGGATCAAAAGGTAGTTCTACTATTAGTTCTTTGAGGTATCTCCATATTATTTTCCATAGAGGTTGTAATAGTTTGCAGTCCCACCAGCAGTGTTTGAGTGCATCCACACCACTGTTTGTTGTTTTGGGACTCTTTGATAAAAGCCATTCTCACTGGAGTTAAATGATATCTCATTGAGGTTTTGGTTTGCATTTCCCTGATGATTAGAGATGTTGAGCATTTTTTCATGTTTATTGGCCATTATTGTATCTTCTTTTGAAAAGTTTCTGTTCATGTCCTTTGCCCACTTTTTAATGGGCTTGTTTGATTTTTTTCTTACTCATTTTCCTGAGTTCTATATAGGTTCTAGCTGTCATCCCTTTATTGGATATATAGCACATAAATATTTTCTCCCATTCTGTAGGTTGTCTATTCACTCTAGTGATAGTTTCCTTGGCTGTGCAGAGGCTTTTTAATTTGATCAGGTCCCATTTATTCATTTTTGTTGTTGCTGTGATTGCTTTGGGGGTCTTCTTCATAAATTCTTCACCGAGGCCAATGTCTATAGGAGTTTTTCCAACATTTTCTTCTAGAATTCTTATGTTTTCATGCCTTACGTTTAAGGCTGTTATCCGTTGTGAGTTGATTTTTGTGAGTGGTGAGAGGTGCAGATCCTGTTTCAGTCCTCTACATGTGGCTGTCCAATTTTCCCAGCACCATTTATTGAATAGGGATTCTTTCCCCAGTGTATGTTCTTGTCTACTTTGTCAAGAATCAGATGGCTATATGAGGATTCAAGTGCATATTATTTAAAGTAGTTGTAGTAGACTAACAGGTGATCTTTGAGATAGGATGGCAAAAAGCTTGAATCTATAGATGAGATGTGTACAAATTATCCTAAAATAAGGTAATATGTGACAAGTTTCATAAGAGAGTAAAGCAATGCTATAGGAGTCTAGAAGGAAAGTCCATTTCAATAGAGATGACTCAAAGAGATGCCTAGTAAATGACTTAGTAATTGGGTTGTCCTTATAGGGTCAATAGGTTTGTGGTAGGTGGAAGAAGGCGGCACAGGTAAAAGGATACATGAAAAAGAAAGGCTAGGAGACAGGAGTACATTAAGTTACTGAGCAGCTTGGTTTATTTGGAGGGCAGGGAAGCATTTGAGTTTTAAGTGAGCAAATTCAGTTGGAAAGAGATCAGAGAGATTTGATGTCTCATGCAAGGAATTTTGAATCTGTTTTTCAGGAAATGGAATGTAGAAGACTGACGAGGTGTGTAGATTGCAAAAGAGGACTGAAGCAAAGAAGCTCTGGACTCTGAGTGTATGACTGGTGGGAAAGAAGATAGATTCTTCCCTATGCCCTCTAGCTACATCAACTAGGTTATCCTTCCTTTCAGATGTGAAATGCATAGGTGCAAATTACATTTTCCCAAAATAAAAGAGGAAATAATTATTACTATCTTTCTGATCTAGTGATCATAAGAATTAAAAGAGATTAGATATAAAGCATTTAGCATAATAACTGCACATAGTAAATTAGTAAGTTCTTGGTAAATGTTAACTATTATTAATATTGTTAATTTTAAAGTACTTTGAAGATATAATTATCTGGGGTTTTTGTTGTTATATGCAGTGAATTTTAAGCACTACTCATATTTTTTCAGCTACCCAGAATAATTATTTATCTCTTGCCATGACCCAACATTTAAATAATCAAGTAATGTAATGTATATGTTGATATATGCATAGGTAAAAATTCCAGAAGGCATGTATATGAATCTGCTAATCTGCTAAGAGAGATTTTCTCTAGGGGTCAGGATTATAGGGGGCTCTCACATTCTATGACAAATGTTTGTAAGATGTTTACTGTTTTTGACAATCACTAACTCATTTCATAAAAAGAAAATAACAATTAAAAAATTAAAAATGTAACAAAGGCGACAAATGTTATGCTTTAGTAATTCCCTCTCTTAGTAACAACAAATCTGACTTCTCTATACTGTACAATCAGGACTGTGCTCCTTCTCTGAATCATGGTGTCTGAGGCATGCAATGATTTACCTAGCCTTCTGTTATATCACTCTTAATGCCATCAGATTTAGAAATCACAGCAGAAAATGGAACTATCACAGACAGAAAGTTTGGAAACTTTAATGATTTGGCAAATATCCTGAGGACTTTTGATACCATATGAATTCTCAAACAACTATTCAATTGTTTATCTAAAAATAAATATTATCAATTACGCAGACCTTTTCTCAGTTCCAGTAAATGAGTTAGTTTTTTCCATCTTTTCCAAGGATAATTTCCATGCTTTCATCCAATTAGAATTAAAAAGTGATTTTGACATTGTATCTTTATACAACTGTTCCTTCCACTGTATGCACATATATTTATTTTTAAAGGAATATTTTGCTATTTGAACTTAAAAATCTATGGTTTAATTTCTCTGTTACTAGTTTTATAGGTTTTTTGCACACTGCCTTATTAAGATATTTGCCAAATTGCTTCAAAGGCAGTCATTTTAGCAGTTTTACAGTAATTCCCCCTCCCCACCCTCACTATTATAACTAAAGAAATTGATGCAGCTAAACTTCTATAAATCTGATTGGTTTACCCATTACAAATATCCTGCTAGATATAAAATCTGTTTTCCAAAAAATTTAGAATCCCAAAAATGATACATTTAGAAAGAATTTCTTAAGTCATTTAGGCCCAGAGATTTATGTGACTGTCTCTAGGACACACAGCTGGTTAGTGGCAGGGTCTAGGCCAGGACCCAGATCTCTTTATAGTTACTCCTATGCTCTTCTGGTTTATATGCCCAGAAAACTTCCCCAACCTTACCTAACTTTAAGCCTATTTATTCATACCACATTTACTATTTAGCCTCTGCAATGTGGGAGACGCTGCATTTGAACAGGAATCTCTTTGAAAAGGGTTCTACAGAATACAGTGAGAAAAGGTGCAAAGTTTTGTTATTGTTTTTATTATTGTTATTTTAACACACAAGACACCTCCTATTAAATTTTCATGATTAAGCCTTAGCTACCATGCTTCTGACATGAAACTTTAAGAATTAATTGTTATAGTTTTAGTAGATTGTAGGATGCATCACAGCCATTGAAATAAAAAGTCATATTGCTTTGTAAAGGTCAAATGAGGAAGGAAGTAAAATGCTTCCTGTTTCTACCTTGTTCGTTCTTCGAGATCAAGACCTCCCCAGAGTCTGACACCAGAAAACAAATTGTTTCTATCTATATAACCTTGATCAAATTGAAGCTAACACTTTGTTGGTTAAGAATATTTTTTCTTTTTCTTTTGTCTTCTTCCCCACATGTGCTGAAAGGATAATTATTACCTGTGAAACAGAACCATTCCTTCTAGTTTACTAATAATGCCACCACTTGTGAAGACAAGCTGAAGAATAAAATAGACTGCTTTAGTCACTTAGCTTTTGTTTTATGTGTAATCATTATGCCATATGACTTTTAATGTAATTTTTTTGCATCTGACTTATGCTCAAAATCTACTATAACACTCATTTTTTAATACCTTAATGTATCTTATGGTATGTTCTTTTTTTCCCAAAAAATCAAAGCTCTTATAATGGCTGGAGGAAAAACTTTCAACTGAACTAAGTTTCCAAAATCTACAGCAATCTTTAATTATTTTGAATATTCCTTATGTACAGAGTTCCAGAAAATGTATCTGAAAAAAATCAGATATGATTTATTCATTGAACACAAACCTTTACTGAGAAAAAAAATCACTTACAACCTCTAATTTGATTTAGAATTTTTCAGAAATTCTCTAATCTACAATTGATATTTAATGAAACACTGTAGAATAAATGGCAATATTCTTTGGTGATATAATTAGGCTAAATATTTTAAATAGCACCAAGAAAAGTATTCCTAAATATATGCCCAATACTCTGCATAAGACATTACTATGGAATATATATTCCTTTATTATATTATATTAATATGCAATCTTTCAAATGCCATAGGATTATTAACTTAGGAGCTAAATATTGACTATTTATTTATAAAACTGTACTACTTTACTTTATAAAATAAGTAAGTTAATTATTTGTAAAGCTTTTTAAAAGAGAATCAAGAAAATTTACTATTTAGTTGTGACAATATCTGCTTAGGGACACTGTTCACACATATTAATTAGATTTTTTCTTTAGAGCCTCAGGCATGGACCCTGTCAATAGGTCTTGGTAAACATTAAAATCAGCATTCTCAAGGAAAAGGAATGGACAATTTCTTTGAGGAACATCTCTTGGCAAAGGATTTTCAACAGTTTTATGAAACACATTCAGAAGTTGTTCTCTTTCGCCATTCCGAGCAACATTTTACATGCTGTTCATGTGAATTATAGTTGTGTCAAATCAAAATAAAACTGGAGGATGTGTAATAGCCAAAGGTCCAGTAGTTGCAATTTTCTTAAAAAAAAAAAAAACGAGAAAAAGAAGTGAAATGAAAAGAAGGGAAGGGAAAGGAAGAAAACTTCATAACGTATTAAATCTCTGTGTTTTCTAATACTAAGGAAATAAAAATATTAACAAGTGTACCCAATAGTTTGATCTACATACACTGTATTGTAATATGTGTCATTTAGAAATTATACAATTTAAGTTGTATATGTATGTTAACTATAAATACCAAATATTTATACAGTATTTTTCTTGGAAATAAAATAGGATGGGGATGGACAGCCTTTGGTTTACATTGACTTGACATTAAAATGAAGTGAGAAGTCAGTGGCCTTGATCTAGATGCTGAAGCAGGGGCTGTATTAACCCTCTAAGTCCTTAAGGCCACGGGGAGCACAGCCAAGCAATCAACGTGCTCTGCTCTAGCATGTGGCTAAAAAACAGTGTCTACCATGGACTTGCATGCACTGATAGCCTGCATCATGGACATTTGTCAGTGAATTGTCAGTGTTTTTCTCCATTGATGGTAGTTATAAACTGTTGCTAGGTGATTATACAATTACTGTTAAGTGACTCCTTGGTTTATCATTTTTGCTTTGTGTTATTTTTTATTGTCATCAGTTCTTTGTTACTATTATTTTTCACTGGAAAATAGGACCATGGGTGGTAGGCAACTAATGAATTATTTTCTCATCCAAATGGACCATAATTAAAAAGACTTGAGAACTATTGATGAGACACAATTTCTGATAGACTAGGAGGTCATCTATCTGGTATCATTTCAGAAGAAATTTAGAACCCAAAGTGTCTCCTGCAAACTAGATATATAAGATCAAGTTTATCTTTTTAAATAGATTATTAGTTTAATAAAATACAGTATTTTTATACTAATTTTGTATTTTCCAATTGTACTTTACTTCCATTTCAGCTTCCTGTGGAAAATAATTACATCTTATGTTCATTTTAATATCATTACAAAGATTCACAATCCATAGTTTTACTGAATTCTATTCTCATTTCAGTTTACAATATAGTTTTAAGTTTTGATATTTGTATTAGTATTTTCATTATTAACGTTATGCTTCAATTAATGACATTAGATAGAATGAACACATTATTGTTAATGGGAGCTATATAGCACAATAGTAACATAAAAAATGAATTTAGGAAACGTAAATAATAGCATGCATATCATGTGAAAAAGAGTTAGTTGAATACAATTGCATCTTGATAATTGTCTTTAAAGTAGGAAAACTGAATAAGTGTTACAGTACAATCACAATGCAGAAGACTGAAATGATCATCAAAGTTATACTATTTCTGAAAATAATTGCTTCTCAAGGTTTTACATATATTATTTAATTCCTGCAACATATTATGAAGAAAGTATAATTATAATTGCCAATCTATAGTGGAAAGAATGGAAGCAAATAGAGACTGAATAAGTTTTCCATATCACATAGGTATAAGGGGCAAAGCCAGATTTTAATCCAGGCAGTGTGACTAGAATTGAACCCTTAGCCAATACACACTCTCTCTTAGGTTTTATTCAACTACACAAAAAATGTAGCTGAAGGAAATTATTTTCTCTTTTACCTTTTATTAATTTCAAGCTGAATATATGGGAAAGTAGTGAAACTATAGCCTCTATGAATTATTCCAATGAGTTATTTGCAATGATCCAAATGATCCATTTATTTTAATTTTATTTGCAAGGATCCAAATGATCCATATGTTTTATTTTAATAGATTTTGGAGGTACAAATGGTTACTTGTTACATAGGTTAATTTTATAGTGGAGAAGCCTAGGCTTTTAGTGTACCCATCAACTGAATAGTATACATTGTAACCAATAAGTAATTTTTCATCCCACACCCATCTCCCACCCTGCCCTTTCTGAGTCTACAAAGTCCATTACATCTCTCTGTATGACCGTGTATACCCTAGCTTAGTTCCCACTTATGAGTGAGAACAGGCAGTGTTAGGTTTTTTGTTCCTGGGTTACTTCACATAGGATAGGATAGCTTCCAGTTTCATCCAAGTTGCTGTAAAAGACATCATTTCATTCTTTTCGGCAGCTGAGTAGTATTTCATGATATATATATATATATATATATATACCACATTTTCTTTATGCACTCATCAGTTGGTAGACACTTAGGTTGGTTCTATATCTTTGCAATTGTGAATTGTGCGGTGATAAACATACGGGTGCAGGTGTCTTTTTTATAAAATAACTTCTTTTTCTCTGGGTAGATACCTAGTAGTGGGATTTGCTAGATCAAATGGTAGATCTACTGTTACTTCTTTGAGAAATCTCCATACTATTTTCCATAGAGATTGTACTATCTTACATTCCCACGAACAGAGTATAAGCATTCCCTTTTCACTGTCTCTGTGCCAGCATGTAGTATTTTTTTGAGTTTTTTAAATTTTCTTTTGAATAATGGCCATTCTGACAGGGGTAAGATGGTATCTTATTGTAGTTTTAATTTACATTTTCCTAATGAACAGTGATGTTGAGCATTTTTTTATATGTTTCTTGGCCATTGGTTTCTTTCTTTTGAAAAATGTCTGTTCCTGTCTTTTGCCCACTTTTTAATGGGGTTCTTTTTTTCTTAATGATTTGTTTGAGTTCTTTATAGATGTTTGGGTATTAGGCCTTCGTCAGATGTATAGCATGCAAATATTTTTTCCCATTTCATAGGTTGTGTATTTACTCTGTTGATTATATCTTTTGCTGTACAGAAGCTTTGTAGTTTAATTAAGTCCCATTTATTTTTGTTTTGTTGTATTTGCTTTGGGGTCTTAGTCATAAATTCTTTACTTAGGCCTATGTCATGGGTAGTTTTTCCTATGTTTTCTTCTTATATTTTTATGGTTTCAGGTCTTACATCTAAATCTTTAATCCATCTTGCATTAATTTTTGTACATGGTGAGAAATAGGGATCCAATTTCATTCTTCTACATGAGGCTATCCAATTTTCTCAGCACCATTTATTGAATAGGGTGTCCTTTCCCCCCCCATGTATGCTTTTGTCTGCTTTGTCAAAGCTCAGTTGGCTGTAGGTATTTGTCTTTATTTCTGGGTTCTCTACTCTGTTCCATTAGTCTATGTGTCTACTTTTATACCAGAACCATGCTGTTTTGGTTACTATCACTTGTACAATTTGAAGTTGGGTAATGTAATGCTTCCAGATTGGTTCTTTTTGCTTAGGATTGCTTTGGCTATTCGTGCTCTTTTCTGGTTCATTATGAACTTTAGGATTATTTTTTCTAATTCTGTGAAAAATGATGCTGTTATTTGATAGGAATCACATTGAATCTGTAGATTACTTTGGGAAATATGGATATTTTAACAATATTGATTTTTCCAATCCATGAGCATGGAATACTCTTCCATTTGCTTATGTCATCAATGATTTCTTTCATCAGCGTTTTGTAGGTCTCCGTGTAGAGGTCTTTCACCTCCTTGGTTGAGTATATTCCAGGGTATTGTATTGTATTGTATTGTATTGTATTATATTGTATTTTTTGCAGCTATTTTAAATGGGATTGAGTTATTGATTTGATTCTCAGCTTGGTTGTTATTAGTGTATAGAACTGCTATTGATTTGTGTATTTTTATTTTCTAACTTGAGACTTTACTGAATTCATTTATCAATTCTAGGAGCCTTATGGAGGACTGTTTAGATTTTTCTAGGTAGAAGATTATATTGTCAGCAAACAGGAATAGTTTGACCTCCTCTTTTCCAATTTAGATGCCCTTTATTCCTTTTGCCTGATTGCTTTGGCTAGGATTTCCAGTACTATGTTGAATAGAACTGGTGACAGTGGGCATTCTAGTCTTCTTCCAGTTCCTTGGGGGAATGCTTTCAACTTTACCCCATTCAGTATGATGTTGGCTGTGGGTTTGTCATATATGGCTTTTATTATTTGGAGATATGTTCCTCCTATGCCTAGTTTGTTAAGGGTTTTTATCATGAAGGGATGTTAGATTTTATCACATGCTTTTTCTGTATCTTTTGAGATGATCATATGGTTTTTGTTTTTAATTGTTTATGTGGTGAATCACACTTTTTGATGTGTGTATGTCAAACCATCTTTGCATCCCTGGGATGAAACCCACTTGACCATGGTGAATTATTTTTTTGATGTACTGGTGGATTCAGTTTGCTAGTATTTTGTTGAGGATTTTTTCACCTACGTTCATTAGGGGTATTGGTCTCTGTTTTCTTTCATTTGTTGTGTCCTTTCTTGGCTTTGGTATAAATGTGATACTGGCTTTGCAGAATGAGTTAGGGAGTATTCCCTCCTTTTCAATCTTTTGGAACAATTTCAGTAAGATTGCTGACAGCTCTTTGTAGGTCTGGTAGAATTCAGCTGTGAATCCATCTGGTCCTAGGCTTTTTTATCAATATTTGGGAGATCTTTTTTTTTCCTGATTCAGTCTTACTACTCGTTATTTGTCTCTTCAAGATCTCTATTTCTTCTTGATTCAAACTTCAAAGCTTGTATGTTTCCTGGAATTTACAAGTTTCCTCTAGATCATCTAGGTTGTGTGCATAGAGGTTTTCATAGTAATCTCAAATGATCTTTTGTATTTTTGTTGTATCAGTTTTACTGTCTTTTTCATTTCTGATTGAGTATACTAGACTTTCCTCTCTTCTTTTCTTGTTTAGCCTAGCTAGTGGTTATCAATTTTTTTTATCTTCTCAAAAAAACCAGCTCTTCATTTCATTGATGTTTTGTATTGTTGTTCTTTCAATTTCATTTAATTCTACTTTGATCTTTGATGTTTCTTGTCTTCTGCTAGCTTTGGGTTTGGTTTGTTCTCTTTTTTCTAGTTCCATGAAGTGTGAAGTTTGGTTTTTAATTTGTGATCTTCCTGTCTTCTTGATGTAGATGTTTAGTGCTATAAACTTCCCCCTTAGCACTTTTTTTTCTGTATCACAGAGATTTTGATAGCTTGTGTCATTATCATTTATTTTGAAAATTTTTTTAATTTTCATCTTAATTTCATCATTGACCCAAAGATTATTCAATATCAGGTTGTTTAATTTCCATGTATTTGTACAGTTTTGACAGTTCCTCTTGGAATTGATTTCTAGTTTTATTCTACTCTGGTTTAAGAAGATACTTCTTATTATTTCAATTTTTAAAAATCTGTTCAGACTTGTTTTGTGGCCTAACACATGGTCTATCTTGGAAAATGTTCCATGTGCTGATGAGAAGAATGTATATTCTGCAGTTTTTGGGTAGAATGTTCTGTAAATGGCTGTTAAGTCTATTTTTTCTAGAGTCCCATTTAAGTCTGGTGTTTCTTTGTTGATTTTTTGCCTCAATGATCTGTCTAGCTCTGTCAGTGACTTGTTGAAATCATCCACAATTAATATGTTGCTGTTTATTTCTTTTCTTAATTCTAGTAATATTTGCTTTATGAATCTGTGAACTCCAATGTTAGGGGCACACATATTTAAGATTATTATATCTTCTTGTTCAATCAACCCCTTTATCATTATGTAATAACCTTGTTTGCCTTTTTGTACTGTTGTTGATTTAACATCTGATTTATCTGATAAAAGAATAGCTACTCCTGCTCACTTTTGGTTTCCATTTGCTTGGAATATGTTTCTCCACTCCTTTACCTTGAATCTATGGGGATCTTTGTGAGTTAAATAGGTCTGTTAGACACAGCAGATATTTGGGCTGTAATATTTTTATCCATGCCACCAATCTATATCTTTGAAGTGGGGCATTTAGATCATTTATGTTTAAAGTTAATATTGATATATGAAATACTGTTCCTGGAATTTAGGAACAGTAACTAGGCTACACAAGAAAAGAAGAGAGAAGAGTCTAGTATACTCAATCAGAAATGAAAAAGGAGACATTAAAACTGATACAACAGAATTACAAAAGATCATTTGAGATACTATGGAAACCTCTATGCACACAAACTAGATAATCTAGAGGAAATTGATAAATTCCAGGAAACATTACATTGATCATTACTTATTTGCTTTATATTCTCCTTGCGTTGCTGTTTTATAAAAGCTGTGCTTTTTTTTTTTTAACTTTTGGGTGTTCTTATAATAATGAGTATCAACCTTTCATTTTGATGTTTAAAATTCCTTTGAGCATTTCTTGAAGGACAGGTCTGTTGGTGACAAATTCCTCAATGTTTGTTTGTCAGGGAAAAGCTTTATTTCTCCTTCATTTATGAAACTTAGTTTTGCAGGATACAACATTCTTGGCTAACAGTTATCCTGATTAAGAGGACTAAAGATAGGACCCCATTCCCTTCTGGCTTGTATGGTTTCAGTTGAAAAATCTGCCTACCTTTGTACATTATTTGATGCTTTAGTATCACAGCTTGTAGGATTTTATCCTTCATGTTGACTTTGGCCAATGTGATGATTATGTGCTTTGGTAACGTCCTTTTTACAATGAGTCTTCCAGAAGTTCATTAAGCTTCCTTTATCTGGATGTCTAAATCTCTAGCAAGACCACGGAAGTTTTCCTGCATTATTCCTTCAAATAGGTTTTCCATGCCTTTTGCTTTTTCTTCTTCCCCCTCAGAGATACCTATGATTCTTATGTTTGGGCATTTTCCATAATCTTTTATTTCTCAGAGACTTTGTTCATTTCTTTTGATCCCTTTTCTTTATTTTTGACTGACTGGGTTAATTCAAAAGCCTTCTCTTTAAGTTCTGAAATTCTTTCTTCTGCTTGGTCTAGTCTGTTTTAAAACTTTCTGCCGTATTTTGAAATTTCCTAAGTGACTCTTTTATTTCCAGAAGTTCTGTTATGTTTTTTCTTAAACTATCTATCTCTTTAGCAAATTCCGTATCTGACTTTTCAAAAATTTGCATTTGATTGGAGTCCATTGCTGGAGAGCAAGTGTGATCCTTTGAGGGTGTTGAAACAGCCTGTTTTTTCATATTGCCAGAGTTCTTATGCTTGTTCCTTCTCATCTGGAACCTCTTCCCTCAGCTCAAAACAGATAGCTTTGTGCTTCACCTGTTCTCCTACGCTGGGAAATCTGCTGCTCACTGTGGACAGAGAGAGGTACACTGCTTTTTAGTTAATGCAGGTAATTACCCATTGTGGTGTTGCTGGTAATTTGGGTTGGCTGAACCTCAGACCCCTGGAAGAGTGTTCAGGTGGCACAGGTGGTGAACTAGGTCAGGTAATTCCCAGTCCCCAGGCCCCTGAATGGTATGCTTGAGTCCTGGGGAAACCTGACCAAGACCAGGTGGGTGAGCTTGCCCTCAAGCCTCCTTGAGTTCAGGTGCTGGCTGTGATAGGAAGTGGTGGGGTGATCCGGTCCATAAGAATGCCCAGGCAGGAGAAGGGCAGGTGCACTGTGAACCAGCAACAAAGGTGCAAGACCCTCTTGATGAGATTAGCAGAGACTAACAGCTGTGGGGGCACAAGCTGATCACATCTCCCTCTCTCACCAGTGACAGTGGCCTCTGTCCTTCAGGGGCACAGAAGCATCTGGATTCCCAGCTCCCACCCTGACCCAGCTGCAGCAGAGGTGGTGGAGGCAGCTCAACCCATGGTATGCAGGGCTACCAGACTGGCTGAGGGCTGTGACTGAAATGCTCAGGCAGAGAGGGCAGTTGTTTCAGGTATGACAGACTTATCCCAGTAGAGGCAGGCAGCTAGGGGTGAAGACTGTTTATCTAACCCTTCTTCAGTGAATATGGTATTTTTTTTCCTTGGAGTGCATGAAAGCACTTGGATTCCCAGCACTCTTCCTGACCTGGCCATGGCAGGTCTGGCAGAGAAAGCTCAAATCATTTTATGCTGGGCTTCCAGAAAGGCTGGGGGCTGCCACTGAAATGCTCTGATGAGGGAGGGGTAATTGTGCCAGGGACTTGCCTCCACAGAGGGTAGGCTCCTCCCAGCAGAGATGGGCAGCTTAAAGAGACAACTGTAATCCCACCCTCCCTCAGCGGAGGTGGTAGTTTTTGGAGGTGGTAGTTTTGGTCCTTGGAGCACAGAAAAGTACTTGCTGTGGCTTTTTAAAGGGAAAGAAATGAGTCTCATGCTCCATTGAAGCCTGGGTGTGATAGGTGCTCTGTGAGAGTTGGGGGAGCCATTCCCAAGTGCCCTGGCTTAATTGTCCCCTGTGGAACCCTCACTGGTCCTGAGCAGAAACAGCCCCGGCTGCCCTAGTAGCAGTGGGTGGGGTAAGGGAGGAGGAAGAGAAGGCCCTGATTGGTGGGGAGCTGGTGTCACAGTCCCCTTTGTCCTAAGGAGCCCTCTGGCATGCTGCATTCTCTTCTCAGCTGGAAGTGGCCCACCCTGAATGCCCAAGCTCTGGGAGACCCACAGTTCCCCAAGGCTGCCGCAGTCTGAGTGGGTGCTGGGGAGCATTGACTGTGGACCCAGTGATGCAGAGACTCAGGGGCTGAAATTCCCCAGTTGGACAGCTGCAAAAACACTGCCTATCTGTGAAGGGAGGAAAATGAACCACACCCTCTGCGTAAAACCCAAGCATGGTGAGTAAAGTACCATTGGGGTTGTAACCCCACTGCAAACCTAGAACTGGCCATTCTACAGCACACTCATGCCAAAAGCTTATGCTTGGAAGGGAAGGCAGCTATGTCCACAGCATTGGGATGTTGGAGGAAAGGCCCCAGTCTCCACATACCTTCCCAGACTCTGGTCTAGGGTGGGGATGTTCTCCTACCATATAGACTCCTATCTGCACCCACATCTCCATTGAGAGGCGTGAAGATCATGAGCCATGAGCTCTCAGGTGCAGGAGGTTGTATGTTCCACTTTTCTTTGTCCTAAAAAGCATTTGCAGCACTTCCCAGTCCCCTTGGGGCAGCCTGCTCTGTGGGTCAGAACTCCAGGAATACTGTTGCTCTCCTGTGTCTCCTTATTCCTTTGTTGTTGTCACAGTCAAAGGGAGTGCTGGGGAATATTTGTGTGGGATCCAGTGACAAGGAAGCTAAGGGGCTGTGACTTCCTAGGCAGAATAGAGGCACCCAGCATGTGCACAGGCAGTATGGCTCCCACCACTGCATCTCAATCTGCGGTGGGGGGATGCTACTCTGCATGGGCCCACAGCCCAGTGCTCTGCTTTCAGGAAGCTCTCAGTTTGCCAGTGGCAGCAGCACATGGATTTGTGAAGGTAGAAGTGCCCTCCAGCAGCTCGGGAGCTGGCAGACTGTCTCAGATGTGAGGGGATGAAAAGTAAACACTCCCACCTGCCCTTTCCATCAGACTCGGAATCCTTCAGGGGTCAGTTTCTGCTCCTTCTTATCTGCTCTGCAACTTCTTCTTGTGGTATCTCTAGTAAGGGTAAATTCTGGCACCTTTCTCTCAGTATTCCACCTGGGCTGTGCTTTTTCACCTGAAACTTTTTCTTCTTTTGGGGACAATCTGGCAACCAATGTCTCCCGTCAGCCATCTTGCTCCCTCTTCCTTCAAGCTGAAGTTTAGAGATGTATTGCTCCAGATGGAGCATGATACTCTAGTAAATACTTGTGTAAATAGAAAAAGCCTAAAAATACAAATACTTTATGTGTTTTTACTTTGATCAAAATATCTTTACCATTTTACCTTCTAAAATAACATCTATTTGTGATCCAGATGGCAGAAGAGGTAAATTTAGAAAATTTAAGGGGTGAGTTAAATGATGGTTGATAGTGTTCACTCTGCAGATGTCCATTTGAATCTTAAGTTCAAAAATACTGTTATGAAGATTTCCAGGTAACAGGTGAGCAAGCCTGGACACTCCAAGTATAATACCTAACTTGTGGAAAGAGTCTTCAGGGCATTGAGAAGACTACAGAGCAAGAAATAAGCTGAAGAGATAGACTAGGGTCAGGTCACTAAGAACATATGTGCCATATAGAAAGAGTACAGATTTTATTTTGAAGTTGGCAGGGATCCATTAAAGAAGTTTAAGCAAAGGAATGAAATGATTAGGATCTTGTCCTGGCCCTGTCCTTCACTGACTAGGATTTAGGACAAATTATTTGATGCAGTTCCTGTCCAATTGTTTTAACAACAACAAAAAAAAAACCCTTTGTTCAAACAAAGTGTATCCAGAACCAACACATTTATCAGATAAAACAGAACACTCTGCTTGAAGACTTCCCTGCTTTGCCCTTTCACTCTTTACAGCAATCTCTGAGACCTCTCCATAAAATCCCAAGCGCTTCATGACTTACAGCATATAAAGCTACAAATCTTACATATCTGTTTTTTCATCTGTGCCAAATTCCATAATCTCTAGGAGGATTAAAGTACTTTTTTTCTATACAGCCTTACACAGATGATTTTCCCCTAAAGACATTTTTTTATTTGTATAAATTTGTGAGGCACAAGTGCAACTTTGTTACATGCATAGATTGCATAGTGCTGAAGTCAGAGCTTTTAATATATGCATCACCTGAATAACATACATTGTACCAATTAAGTAATTTTTCATCAACCACCCCCCTTTCACTGCCTCACCCTTCGTAGTCTTCATTGTCTATCATTCCACACTCTACATCCATGTGCATACATCCATGTACGTATATAAGTGATCATCTGACTTGTTTCACTTAAAATAATGGCCTTCATTCCATCCATGTTGCTGCAAAAGACATGATTTCATTCTTGTTTATGGCTGAAACAATGAAAGTGAGAAGACAATGAAACCATATCTTTAGGTAAGGAAACGAAATAGCTGACATCTTGAATTCTATTCCCAGGAAAAGTATTCTTGAAAAATGAAGGCAAATTAAGACATTTTCTGACAAACAAAACTGATAGGATTTGTCTCCAACAGACATGCACTCAAAGGTATAATCAAGGAAGTTCTTCAGGGAGAAGTAAAATCATTCTAAAGATAAACACATAACTGTAAGAAAGAATGACAAAAAAATGGAAGATATAAATGTGTGGGTAAATATAAAGAGTTTTCATTAACAAAATATAATAGTAATGTCTAATGTAGTTTAAAATATATGTAGAAATAAAATGCATGCCAACAATGAGGCAAAGAAAAGAATAGGACTAAAATGAGTGAAAGTGTTCTAGAGTTCCAGCATTATTGTAGAAGTGGAAATGTGATCATTTGTATTAGACTCCTATAAAACAATAATGGATGTTACATACTTTAGTAAAATTAAAGACTTTTTTAAACATATCATTACTACATTAATAGTAGGGAAAATAAAATACAGTATATTTTATTAATCCAAAAGAAAGAAACAAAGCAGAGAAAACAGAATATCAAAGAGAAATCAGTAATACAAATGAATTTGAAAAAAGAAATAGTAAAAAATGCCAATTTTGGAAATTAAAAATACTTTATAAGCCTATAAAGTGAAATAAAACTAATTATTTAATTAAGTATTTGTAAGAAAACATACTAAAGGATGCATTATCTAAATATCTTAAACCAATTATGTTAGAAATAGAAGAACATAATCCAACTCAGAGTCTTAATTAAAAAATAAAATAACAAACCAAAGGTATATAAAAAATACAAATAAAGCAGATTATTTCTTTAAAAGATAATGTTTGAAAATCTTTAACAAGATTAATGATTAAAAAAGAGCTAACACAATCATGGAGACTGAAAAGAACCACATTTACATTAAAAAAGACAATAATAATGATTAAAACTTCAGGAAATATAAAAATTGGATCGAATAACAAAATTTGAAAAATTAAAATACAAAACAAAAATAAAATATTTGAATAGTCTGACATAGATTTAAGAAATAGAATCTGTACTTTAGGACCTTCCCACAGAGAAAACCGTAGACCCAAGTGGCATCACTGGTGTATTTGTCCACATAATTCTTTCATGTAAGGAAAAAATAACATCAATCTTGCACAATCTCTTCCAGAGAACAGAAAAAAATGCAAACAGTTCCCAACATTTTTATGAGGTTAGCATAACATTAATATCAAAACTTGACAAAGACTTTGTTAAAAAGAAAATGTTCAGATCTATTTCTCATATGAACAGAAATACTAAAATGCTCAATAAAGTATTACCAAATCAAAAGCAGTGATATATAAAAAGAATATACTATGATCATGTAAGAATTAGCCCAGGAATGCAAAATTGGGTTAACACTCAAAAATCACTCACTGTAATTCACCACATAAACATTGAAAACAATTTTAAAAAGGTATATGATCATCTCAGTACTTACAGAAAAAAAATATTTGACAAAATTCAACACTCATTCATTGTAAAGACTTCTGGAAAACTAGGAATAGAAGGGAACTTCCTTTGATGAAGACCATCTTAAAAACAACCTACAGTAAATACATTTAACGGTAAAATATTGAAAGCTGTCCCCTGAGTTCAGGAGAGATGAGGATTATTGCCGGCACCACTTCTAGTCAACCTTTCACTACTGTGCAATGAAGCACAAACATCCTAATTAGTGTGCAATAATGCAAAGCTGCAGTTGATATTTATCATTTCCTTTTTCCACTATCCATACCATGTTTCTTTTGCTCTCAAGCAGGAAATCGGCTGGGCTAAATTCTTTACCCAAAGGAATAAACCTTCCTGAAGGGTTTGAATTTTCAGTGGTCCCTCCCCTTTGTTGTTGTTGATTGCTAGAGTTTTCTATTAATTTTTAGTATTGGACATTGAAGTACTAAAAGGTGTCTGAGAGAATTCTCTAGTTCCAAATGTAGACAACATGTGGTTTTGACCACCACCCAGAAAAGAAGTCTTTGTGGGAAAAATAGTAAATAAGAATGAGGAATAAGATATTTGCTTATATTCAGTACAGGTCCAATATATGTTGTCCGGGGTCTGGGTCTGTGCATCTCCAAATCCAGATAGCTACTTAAATGCCAGACCCAGGACTATAGATGTTGTATTCAGATGTTTTGACTTGAGGACCCTGCTTCCCATGAAGCCTCTATTTAGAGTCCCCACCTCTGGTACCACTCTGGGTGTGTTTTGTTCAACCCTGTCATGTTCTGGTGTCATTGTAATGTATGTGTTTGGAGCCAAATGATGCTTACTTACTTTTTAATAATCATCAGATGTGGGTAAGAGAACTGATTAGAAATGAAAGGTTATAAGAAGAAGGAGTGAAGAAAGTTAGAAAAGCAGAGTGAAAGTGCTTTAGATATTTGTGCCTAAGAAGAAATGAACCACTCTTGACATGCCAAACCCAGATGGGAAACGTCAGATAGTTTTGAAGGATCTATAAGGAGAGGAAAGGGGTTTCTTGCCTCCAATAGAGCCAAGAAAAAAAGGCAAATTTGGTAAAAAGAAACAAACAAACAAGAATAATAAAACACCCTGTGCTCAGCATAGTAAAGCAATAGAAAAGAAATCCCCAGAGGTAGTATCTAAGCAGACGTGTCTCATGTCTCTTGCCATATATCTCATATTTGTCCCGCCAGATTCACCCTCCTCACCTCTGTACTCTGCTCTCTTCCTATTTGGCTTCCAGTGCTTTTTGGCCAATGGGAACCATAGAAAACAAAAATGGTGGAAAAGAGTGATATCAAGATATTTATTCCCCTAAAATCCTTCCTGAAAATTAACCTCAGGTTGGCTGCCTCTTTGAATAATCAGGGCTGCTTCCAAGTCAGATTTCACTTCTAAATTGTCTGTCTTTCTAGGTTTGGTAGCCAATTCTTTTCCTCACTTTTAGGGTGTGCTACTACTTCTGTGTATTTTCAGTATCCCTTGTGGCATTTTTACATTTACCCACATGTTTGTAATTGGTTTCTGTGTACATAAGTTTTCCCTGAAGTACATTAACTTGAGGGTAGCATTTGTTTCTTGTAGGGACCCTTATGAATACAGAGCCTTATGAATCCCTGTGCATTGTACTGTGCTTCATGGAGGCATAAAATTACAGTTTCTTAAGTAACCAAGAGCAGTTGGACATAGCAGTCATCCCTAGAAGTCTTGGTGGCCTTTCACATAGAAAGAAATGGGAATAGCAGTGACTAGGCAAAGATGACAAGGGAATGTATTATATTAATAGTTGTCTTTGCAGATGCTAGTACCAAATGATGGTGATCAAGAACCAGACCCCTCTTTATCTAACACCCAATTCTCAAAACCTTGGTATTGCAAAGCCCTCCAAAAGTATAATAGGTCAGAAAGTATAAATTAACTTGTTACAGAAGCAAAATTATTTTTCTTGGACAGGAATTTATAGACTAAAACAGGCATTCATATTACACAATTAACCATGAAGTCTTGAAATTTGAAGTCTGTTCCCTCTCCTTAACTCTTAATCAATTAATAAGTACTGCGATTTTTTCTGCAAATACCTCTCATATCTGTTTCTTCCTTTTTTTTTTTAATCATTAACTATACTTTTGCTTGAGTATTTATCTCTCATTCCTGAATTATTACAGTAACTTAACATGCCTTTTGTATTAATCTGGGAAAAGCTGATTGCCCTTAATCTACTCAATTATAGCATGAACTCATCATGAATGTATTTGGTAGTGACATAGTATACATGGGAATAAATTTCAATGCCTGGTAACAAAGAAAGAAGGATATCAACTTTCAAAATTAGGGCTTTCCTGTGTACCTGGCATGAACTTTGCTCCCAGCTTTAAGTCTGCCTTATCTATATAATATTTCAAAGCTTATAAGAGACAATATTTACCTTATTCTCTGATTACAAAGAATTATAAATTAAATAAAGATTTAGAGGAGCTCCAAGATGGTGGACCAGAGACACCACCAGCCAGAGCATCTCAGTAAGAAGGAGAAGTTTTAGATGAAAGATAAAAAACAAACAGCCAAACATAGATTGGATGAGGGTCTGAAGGAAGGGTGCCAGAACCTTCAGGAGACTCCACAGGAAGAGGTTGTGGGGCAGAAATGGAAGGAGAAAGGTATCAGCAGAGATCAACCCCCGAGAGGCTTGGAGACCAGCAAGAAGTGTAGGTGGAGTGGTTAGTTTCTCCATCCCTTGCATCTTGGACAGTTGATAAGCTCCCAAGCTGCCGGAGAGACCTTCTGCCCACGTGAACCCAGAGACTGCTGCCACCAGTGAGCTGGGAGCTTCTTGTGGACAGGGCACCAGGCCCCCAGCACCCCAGGACACCTCCCACCCCACAGACCTGAGCCCGGATGGCAGGTGCCATATTACCTCTATACCCACCATGCACCTTTGTTCTCCCCAGGGGCTTCAGCTCCTCAGGTTTCATCCTGCTGATACCCCACAGATATTTCCTGACTCCAGCCCAGACTGCAAGAGCCACAGTGGTCCAGTGGGTCCCAGGTGATCTGTGTGACTCCAGAGCCCAGTCATTCGAGGCAGACTGCCTCCTGGAGAGAGGACTGAGATGACCAGACTGCTGGCTTCCCTTCAGACCCTTTCTCTCTCCGTCCCATTCCCCACCTGCACTGCTGAGACACTTGCGCTCACACAGAGAGGCTTCTGCAGAGAGTGGGGCTCGGACATTTCCTTTTGGTGTGTCCTACAGCAGACAGAAGGGTGGTTGGTCTGTGGGCTCCCTGCCCACTAACCCCCCGGGTGCTGTTTGCCCAGCAGCCCCATTGGAGTGGGGCACACCCTGAGGTGGAGGGACATCAAACCAGCCTGGGCATCCCATGGTGACTTGGGACTTGTGTGCTTCTCCCTGACATGCTCAGGGATTGGTCTCTGGGTCTCTGGGGATGGGCTCACAGGCCAGATCCTGTACCCCCAGGTCTTGATTTCATTGCCCAGGAGCACAGAGGGGATATTTGTGAACTAGTATCAGGAAGTGTGGGTGTCAGCAGGGGCAGATCAGGGGGAAGAGTGCAGTGTGGATCCTGGTGGTAGCATGCTCACAGGGCACCCCTACTCCCATAGGAGGGCCGTGGTCCCAGCTCAGGCCAGGATTCTGGGTGGGAAACCTCCCAGCTTGCATCACAGTTGTGGGGGAGCTCAGCTGGCTTGAGGTCCTGCCTGCCACCAGAGGCCTGGGGAGAAGCTGCAGAATAGGAGAGGGTGGAAAGGAGCGAGGCCTGCTCCATACTGCCAGATTATAGGTTTCAGACAGCCCCGACTCCATGTCCAGACTTTCTAGTTGAATGGGGACACTTCTGCCCCTTCCTAGCAGCTTTGCCCAGGGTGAGGAAGAGACCTTTGACCCCTGCTGAAGCAAAACCCTTACCAGCATTTGTGGAGCTTGAGGGCAGGCTTACCCACCCCAGCCCAGCCCAGCCTCACTCCTCCACCTGCCCCTGCTGTGGTGGAGAATAAGGACTCACCTGGAGGTTCTAGGGCCCCACCCACCACCTGGAGCATTAGAGTGCTTCTCCTGAGGAACTAGAGCAGGTCACAGGACCCAAAAACAACATTGCAGCTTGTTCCTTCTGGCCTCTGCCACCTACTGACAGGGAAGTCAATTTGCACACTCTACAGCATTTACTGACTCAGTCATACAGGATGTGGTTGGTTCTCACCCACAAGCACCACCCACCAACTAAGACATTAAACTGGGCACGACATTATCTAAACAAAAGAAAATCCAAAAGTAATCAACAGCTGCTCCAGATGAGAAGAAATCAGCAATAGAGCTCCAGAAGTATGAAGAATCAGAGTGAAAGGACACACCCAAAAGGTAACACCAGCTCTCTAGCAGTGGATATCAAACAAAATCAGAATATTGAAATAACAGATGAAGAATTTCAAATATGGGTTGTAAAGAAGCTCAATGAAATACAAGATAAAATAGAAACCCAAAACAAAGAAACCACAAAAATAATGCAGGAAATGAATGAAAAATTTACTAAAGAAATTGAATTATTAAGGAAAAATCAAACAGAACTTATGGAAATGATAAATTCATTGAAGGAAATACCAAACACAGTGGAAAGCCTTAAGAATAGCTTAGATTAGGCAGAAGAAAGAATCTTAGAGCTTGAAGACAACACCTTTGAATTAAACAAGTCAATCAAAGAGATAGAGAAGAGAAATAAGAGGAATGAGCAAAGCCTACAAGAAATATGGAATTATGTAAAGAGGTCTAACACAAGAATCATAGGCATCCCTGAAGGTGAAGAAGAAATACATAAGGATTGGAAAATCTGTTTGAGGGAATAATTGAAGAAAATTTCCCTGGCCTTGCTAGAAATCTAGATATCCGGTACAAGAAGCTCAAAGGACTCCTGGGAGATTCATCACAAAGAGGCAAACACCATGACACGTAGTGATCAAACTGGCCAAAATAAATATGAAAGAGGTGTTCGTATGAGTGGTAAGGCAAAAGCATCAGGTAATTACAAAAGACAACACATCAGACTAACTGCAGAAAATCTACATTGTAGAGAAAGAATGATTACAATGTACCAGAAACTTTACAAATGGTATTTTGTTTAATCCCCACAAATCACTTTGAGAAAACTATCTTTATCACTGTATTACAGATAAAAATACTGACACACCCTGAGGAGTAACTTAACCAAGGTTATATAGGTAGTAAACAGGAAATCAGGATTCCAACCCCATAGATGATTGATTATGAAAATCAAGTGAGTTAATACATATTGTATAAAGCACTTAACTCACACATAGTAGACATTATACAACACTTTGTTAGGTAAATAAAAATATGTCGGCTCCCAAAGGCCATTCTCTTATCTCTCTTCTGTCATTCAAAAAACTCTTGAGTGTAGTTTATTTATTCTATAAAATTGTCCAGCACAGACTACTCGCATAGTATGGCTTTCGGCCTTCTTGGAGCCTAACAACACACTTGGAAGTCAGGCATATATGCCTGAAACAACTAAGCAGCACTGCAAGACAGTATTCGAAGGAATGCTAATCATTATTAGATTTTTAAAAAGGAAGAGATCGATGAGAATGCAGCATTCAGAAATGAAGAATTAACATAGAATTCTGGAGAGCTGGGCACCAAAGGCAAAGAGTTAAGAAGAAATGCACGCATAGAAGTCAAAACTGGACAAAACACCCACAAATCACATTTATACCCACCAATAAAGATAGCACCCCAAAGCAAATTACACAAAACAGTAACTATTTCACCAAGTGTTCTAAAAAATATGGTACATGGCTACTTCATGGGTGGCAGGGTTGGGGTGCAGGGAATATGTGTTTAGAAAAGAAAAATTTCATTAAAAAAGAAAGGAATATTAAATGTTATAGAACAAAAACCACAGAATTGTCAAAATAAATAAGGTAAACAGACTAATTATTCTAGCCAAAGTAGAAATAATAAGATCTTAGTCAAGCTCCAAAAAATTGAACAATTTTTAAATGAAGTCCACATGGGTGAATCTCCAAATGCCTTTTAAAGTTTAGCTTCAGACTAAGAATGTATCTGTTCTCAAATTATTATTTAATGAACATACTTATTCTTAATTAAATTATAACTCATCATCTTTCCACTTCATGTTTTTTCAACCCTATTTCTTGAAAATTAATAGTCTTCTCTGATCAGTAAATATGGAAACATACATAATTAAAGCAACATAATGTATCTATTAAATAAGACAAAAATAGTAAATAAGATTGTATAACAATAAGCTAATACAGAAAAGAAATTTATTTTATTAAGTTCAGAACCAATTAATTAAAAAAATTTTTACATCAATCCAGTTTTAATCGTTTTGAGATCAAGAAAACTAGTTTTTAATAGTAAGCACTTAATATGAATTTATAGAATGAATGAATGAATGAATGAGGCACCCAGATCATAACACACAATTTTATTGCTTCCTCAATCATTTTAGCATAATATACATTAAAATATGACAAAGATATAAAAATTTTGCTTTCATTATAATAAACAAAGGGAACCCTCATGTGATCACAGATATAAGGCTGGAATAGACATTATTAATATGTGGTTTTTATTAATTTAACATTTATACTAAATTTTCCCACTGTTTTCAAGTGCATAAAAATATTAACTTACTAATTTTGTCTTTATAACAACCTATGAGATAGGTATTATTATTATCTCCATTTTACAGGCAAGAAACTGAAGCACAGAGAGTAAATAACTTGCCCAAGATACAGGTGGGTTTCAAAGCCACACAGTCTGGACCCAGAGTCCATGATCTTATGTACTCTATATATGGTCCCTATCTAATCTACTAAAACTTCTTTATATTTATTGTGTAAATTGAGGCCTTAAAATAAAATAAAAGCTATTTCTCATAGTCCACAACAAAGTATTTATGGTTTTTTTTCCCTTAATGCCATCCTACTCTCATGTCCTACCAAAGTAGGACCTCCGCATTCATTCCACATTGAACAGAATTCAGATACTTATAAGATCAAAGAGTTCTTTTCCTCATCTCAGAATTTTTAATCAATGTATCTGACTGATTCAGTTCTGAGTACTAAGAACTCACATATAGCTCTTTTGAAAGTCAAGATGAAGTAATGACTTTCAGCCTATTTGAAGATATTAGTTTCTTAAAGGAGAACAACTGTAGTAAAGATATTAAGCAATTAACAACATTGGTTTCTAAGTTCAAGATGTGAGAAGCTCCTAGATTAACGGTGCTCCAATTTTAACATGCCTCAGAAGAACCTGGAAGGCTTGCTAAAACAGATTTCTGGCTCCTAACCTGACAGTTTCTGATTCAGGAGGTCTACGATAGTATACAAATATTTACATTTCTAACAATTACCCAAGTTATACTTATACAAGACGCTTATACTACTGGCCATAAGACCAGACTCTGAGAAACATTTGCGTGCACCAAAATGTCCCAAGTAGACTTACATAGGAACTTGTTTCTTAGGATAATATGTTTTCTTTGAGAATGGATTTGTGATCAAAAAGCTTGGGAAATTATACAAACTTGAGAAATCACAAAATACATTAGCATATTCTGAGAAGTCTTGGAAACATCTCCCACTTAATTTTGCTAAACCTAGATTTTTCCAAAATGTATCTGACCACAGTTTTTGGCAGAACACCTATTAAATCACGTGGAACTGGTGCTCTGAGGGATACTGAGGAATGTTTGGCTCCCATCCAAAATTAGTAGATACTGCTCACAGATTAATTTAGACAGATGTGTTTGTTTTCCTCTTTGATTTATACAACTACCCCGTGAATGGCCCCAGAGAATACCTTTGTCCCTAGTTAAGATTTATTTTTCATGAGTGAGATATAGTAGAAACATTGCCAATCCTAGTATGAGATCTCCTAAAATTATGATGTCAGCTGATGGTGCATAGAATATATATAAAGCTCAAAAGACTTTCAAATTGAGACCAGATATCTAAAAAAGTTGAATGTACCTCGGCAAAAATATATATATATAATTGTCATGACACACGGTGTTCATCTTAAAGTTTGCTAAATCAGCACCAGAAGAAAAAAGCTTTTCTTATATGTGCCAAGTAATTAAAAATCATAGTTCTAACATTAAATAAGATTAAATTATTTCACCCATTCTTATCTATGTCAACATAGATAAGATGAAAATGTCACTCTACCTCTGTGATCTTCCTCCTCAAAACCTGCATCTTTGCTGTATGGCAAGAGAAAAAAGATTCTAAAGCTTCGAATATATGAAATTTTGTTTGCTAACATAATTATCTCCTCTAGCAATATTCTAGAAGATTGTTATTCCCTTAGGATAAGTAGATGTTTTCCTGAGCTAAGATTAACAAAAGTACCTTTCACAGGAGGTAATCAGGAATTGAAATTTCTTCTCCCAAACACTTTTTTATTATGAATATACTTTTTAAAGAACAGTTTTAGAAGTAAAGAAAATTTAAGCAGACAGTACAGAAAGTACAGTTTCCCCAATTCTTAACATCTTTTATTAATATAGGACCTTTGTTACAACTAATAAACCAGTATTGATACATAATTATTAACTAAAGTCCATAGTTTACTTAATTTCTTTAATTTTTACCAACTGTTCTTTTTCTGTTTGAGGACTCCATCCAGGATGCCATATCACATTTAGTTGTCCTGTCTCCTTAAGCTCCTCTTGGCTGCAACAGTTTCTCAGACTTCCCTTGTTTTTGAGGACCTTGACAGATTTGAGGAATACTGATCAGGTGTATTATAGGATGCCCCTCTATAGAAATCATGTTTTCCTCATGCTTAGCCTGGGGTTACAGGTTTTGAGGAGGAAGATCACAGAGGTAGAGTGACATTTTCATCAAATGATGTCAAGGCTGCATACTATCAGCACAATTTGTAGCTATTGATGTTGGCCTCGATCACCTGCCTGACGTCCTGTTTGTCCAGTTTCTCCACCACAAAGTTACTATTTTTTCCCCTTCCCACACTGTGCTTTTTGTAATAAAGTCATTATGAGGACCCCACACTTCAGGAGTGGGGATTTATGCTCTAGCTCCTCTAAGGTGAAGTACCTACATAATTTATAATATATGAAATTCTTCTGAAAAGGAGATTTCTCTGTTCTTCCCTATATATTAATTCATTCAATAATTTATTTACATCAGTATGAACTTCTTGTTATTCATTTTATACTTTGGTGTAATCCAATATGACTTTCTTTATTTTATTGCTCAAATTGTTCCAGCTTTGGCCATTGGAGCTCTTTCACTTGGCTCCTGTGTTCCTTTGACATACCACCATCATTGTGAGTTTCTCTCTTTCTTCCTTCCTTCCTTCCTTCCTTTCTTTCTGGGAAGCACTTCCTTACTTTCTGGCACTACAAGTTGCTCCAGACCTATCTCATATATTTCTTGCCCCAGTCCCAGAATCAGCCATTTCTCCATGGAGCCTTGGTTCCTTTTATTGGAGAATGGTATTAGGAACCAAGATCTGAGCATAAGGTGTATTTGTTGTTACTGGAGTTTCATTTCTTTTAGACCCTTTCAGCTGTCAGAGCAAAGAAATATATGTGTGTTACATGTGTATGTATGTGTGTGTGTGTGTGTATAAAAATTTCTATGGGAAGCTATCTGTGCCTTTATTAAATTAACAATGAGTTCTTTTATAGTAATTTTAATTTTAATCTCCTGAATATGAATATTTTTGTGATGAGAAACTCAAGAAGCTTCATACAGCAAGTCACTTATGTATAATAATAGTGGTACTAAATAGCCAGTTAGGAGCAATTTACATTCCATAAGTAAGAAAAGTGAAATCAAATGTGGGTGAAAGTCAATGTAAGCACCAAGTCTTAGAGAGGCAATATGAAAAGGAAGATAAATCCGTGTAATTCCTTAAGAGAACCAAGCAACAGGTGGGCATGGGGAGCACATTACTAATGCTGCTCAACACCTTTTTCTGCTCTCCTTTAGGCATACTACATTTCCCTGTCCCCTTAGGTGGAGCAGAACCCTGAGTCTAGTTCTGCCCATTGGGTTAGGAGAGGAAGATATGTGTATCATAGCAAACCTGATGGACAGCAGTGATAGTTTAGAAACCCAGTGTATTAGTCTACCAGGGCTGCCATAACAAAATACCACAGACTGAGTGGCTTAAACAACAGATATTTATTTTCTCATAGTCCTGAAGGCTGGAAGTCCAAGATTAAGGTGTCTGCAAGTTTATTTTCTCCTGAGACCTCTCTCCTTGGCTTACGGTTAGCCACCTTCCCTTTGTATTCTCAAATGGCCTTTGCTCTGTGCATGCGCATCCTTGGTGTCCCTTTCTTAGCCACCAGTCATATTGGATTAGGGCCCAACCTTATGATCTCAATTAAACCTAATTACCTCCTCAAAAGCCCTGTCTCCAAATACAGTGACATTGGGGGTTAGGGCTTCAACATTTGGATTTGGAGGAAACACAATTAAGTATAACACCTGGTATTATTTAGAAGAGAAAACGTGAGACACAAAAATCTAACATTGTCATGATAATTTATATTTATTACTACCAAGACTAGGACTAGGAGGCTAAGAGAACTATATAAAGCCCATTGGTGGTAGTGGGCATGGGAGAGGACAAATATCAACCACTGCTGTTTAAGGCATGGGAATTCCTAAGGTAGTCCTCTCAGATGCTTGCCACAGAACTACATACTATGTCTGCTTTTTCTAGAACAACAATAAAAGATAAATATAAGTTTTAAATACAAGCAGAAAATTAGTTTAAAGAACATACTAAAAATGTAAATGCAGTTATATGTCACTTAACAATGGGAATACATGATGAGAAAATGTGTTATTAGGTGATTTCATCATTGTGTGAACATTATAGAGTGTACTTACACAAACCTATATTGTGTAGCCTACTACACACCTAGGCTATATGGTATAGCCTATTGCTCCTAGGCAACAAACCTGTACAGCATGTTACTGTACTGCATACTGTAAGCAATTGTAACACAATGGCAAGTTTTTATGTATCTAAACATATCTAAATGTAAAAAAGGTACAGTAAAAATATGGTATAAAAGATTAAAAATGGTACACTTGTATAGGGCACTTACCATGAATGGAGCTTGTAGGACTCAAAGTTGCTCTAGGTGAGTCGGTGAGGGAGTGGTGAGTGGAGAATGTGAAGGCCTAGGACATTACTGTACACTACTGTAGACTTTATGAACATAGTACACTTAGGCTACACTAACTTTATTAAAAATTTTTTGCTTTCATCAATTATAAATTAACCTTAGCTTACTATAAATTTTTTACTTTATAAACTTTTTAATTTTTTCAACTTTTTGACTCTTTTGTAGTAACACTTAGCTTAAAACACAGACATTGTACAGCTGTCCAAAAATATTTTCTTCTTTGTATTCTTATTCTATAAGCTTTCTACTTTTAAATTTTTTTATGTTTTATTTACTTTTTAAACTTTTGTATTTAAAAACTAAAACATAAACACACATGTTAGCCTAGGCATACATAGGGTCAGGATCATCAACATCACTGTCTTCCACCTCCACATCTTGTCACAAAGGAAGGTCTTCAGGGGTAATAACACACATGGAGCTGTCACCTGTGATAACAGTGCCTTCTTCTGGAACACCTCCTGAAGGACCTGCATAAGGCTGTTTTACAGTTAGCTTTTTTTAATAAGTAGAAGGAATACACTCTAAAATAACAATGAAATGTATAATATAGTCAATACATAAACCAGTAACAGTCATTTATCATCACTGTCAAGTATTATGTACCGTATATATCATAATCATATATGCTATACTTTTACGTGACTGGCAGCACAGTAGGTTTGTTTATAGTAGCATTACCACAAACACTTGAGTAACGCATTGCTGTACAATGCTATGATGGCTACTATGTCACTAGGCAATAAGAATTTTTCAGCTCCATCAGAATCTTATAGGATCAGTGTTGCACATGCAGTATGTCATTGACTGAAACATTGTTATGCAGTACATGACTGCACACACAATTAACTAAAATGTCATATAAAAATATATAAATTTTTGAGATAATTGTTATAATAATTCATTGTGATAATGAAGAAAATTAGCTATAAGGACATCCTGAAAAAACAGTTAATACAGATTAAAATGAAAACCTGGAGAAGTACCAAGGCCAAAAAAGAGATGAAAGCAGGATCCTGTGAGTTCATGTCACTTCTCTGTCTCTTCTTTGGCAGAAAACCTATTAAATCACATGGACCTGTGCTCCAGGAGTCTCTCCTCTCCAAATCACTACAGAACATTTCCCCCTTGGACATCTTATTGCTATCCTAATCTTTATATATATATATATATATATATATATATATATATATATATAAAACTCATTTTTTCCTTCTCTCCAAACTGACTTCAATATTTTCTTCAGCTGTGGTACATTGTACTGTTTTCTATCCACTTTCCCTGAAAAAAATATTGGTTATTTTGAACTATTCCTTTTTTTCTCATGTCCTCAAACCCATCAACCAACAAGTCCAACCCACCCACACCTTCAGAAAACAACTCAGTGAGACGCTATCGCATATCAGCAAGGTTCTAGGCACTGGGATACAGCGATGAGCAATGTGAAAATTAAAGAAGCTAATGTTCCATATTGGAAGAAGGACATGAAATAAGTAAATAGGAAATAGACTGTTAGGTGCTGATGGAAAACAAGGAGAGAGGCGGTCAAATAATAGAGACCATCGGTTTATAGTCATTAATCTGTTCGTCTGTTACTCTTCTCGTATATTCTCATCATACTTGGAATAAAATCCAAATTTCTTCACATCATAGCCCACAAGGGGCCATCATCGGGTCCCTAAAAACTCTTCAAAGTCATCTCTTCCATCTAATACAAACTTTACATTTGAAAACAGTTTTCAAATTGTAGAAAATCTTTTATAAGTCTCCTCTCATTTCCTTTTCTTGCTATGACTTATAACTGCATTTAAAGAAATATATGGTCAAAGCCGACTCATGGTTTATAATTATCCCGCAAAATGTGAGCGTGAATTCTCCATGTCAAATAAAGGGAGTTAATCTACTAAATTTAGAGCCTTCATAAAATATTACTACAGCCTCCTAAAATCCCTTGTGGGATGATGCAAGGTATACCTAATGCAATAAGCAGAAGGATGACCCTCCAAAGATATTACCTTACATGGAAACAGGACTTTGCAGATCTGGACCAATGCAATCACAGGGTCCTTACACGGGAAAGAAGGAGGCAGAAGAGTCAGAAAAGGATATGTGACTACTGAAGCTGAGGTTGGAATGAGGCAATTGCTGGCTTTTAAGATGGAAGAGGGACACAAGCCAAGAAATGAGAACAGCCCTCTAGAAGCTGGAAACCACACGGAAACAGATTCTAACCTAGAACTTCAGAAGGAACCCAGCCCTGTTGCCCCTTGATTTTAGCCCACTGAGAAGTCTGACCTCCAGAACTGCAAGATAGTAAATTTGTATAGTTTGTGGTAATTTTTTACAGCAACAACAAGAAAGTAATGCACTTATTCAATCAATTTAGAGCTATAGTATTTGAAACAAATGTATACAAATACCCAAATAGACTGCTTACAAAAATGAGCAGAACTGTTACTGCCAACTCAGTTTACTTGTGACAAACAACAATTGCTGATTTGTCTCTACAGTTAATAGCCTTATTGTGATCCAACCAAGGCCATATAATGAACTTAAATTTTGTTTGGAAATATTAGATGATTTCTAACATTTTATATATTTACAAGTCTTCATTTTTATTTTAAAGCATCAAGTGTTCTCTTTGTTACTTAGAGGAAGTCTTTATTACTGTTAAAAAAGGAAATAACTTAAACTCTGATATATTTGTTGAAATATTTCACAACTTTATTCAGACTAATCAACTATGAACTGGATCTATTGCCATATGACAAAGAAAGAAATTGAGTTATTTGTTTCCAAGCACGTATTTTACTATAAAATTAAATTGATGGTTGGCAATTTTGGGTTTTATTGCTGGTTTTGTTTGTTTTAATTCAACAAACACATTAAGCAGGTGATATGTAAGAGCTCACGGTCCAGTCGCAGAGATATTCTGCCATTATACAGTTGTCCAAAATGGAAGAAAATTTCTTTCTGTATTTCTAAATTCACTAACCCGACAACATGAATAAATCACAAATATTTTGCAATTTTCTTTCTTTTAGGTATTGCCAGTAAAATCAAATGTGTTTATCATCTGGATGTAGCATAACACCTGTTTTGGCCCATATTTTTAGCCAAAAACACCCCCAAAAACATACCAACCAAGCAAACACAAACCTTTTGTATCTCAAATAAAAAAAAACCAATCAGCAATTACTTGATAGATGCCTAAATAGAACCTATTCTTTTCCAGGTAACAAGTATTATTTTTTAAAAACACATATTCAAAGATTTTTTTAAATGGGCATGTCCCTGTGTAAGCTGGCAATAGAGAAGAATGCAATTGTGGTGTGGTTATTAGCCAGAATTTTTATTGAAAACAGTGGGCTACTTGTTTTTTATTTGAAATTTTCATGCAACAATATTTTCTTAGGTAGTTCATGCACTCTAGATTTTCCAACATGTACAAAATACAGATTTTCATCTACTCTGGGAATTCTCTAATTCAATGTATTAACAAATGGAGAAAACACCTGAAAGCCGAAAACAAAACTAAACAAAAAAGGAAATTAAAAACACCTATGAGTTCGATTAATATAGAGAGGAGATTTTTTTAATGATTAACTCATTTATAGCTAATAGTTAATTTATTTTAAGGATTTAGTCTAAAATATATTTGAAGATTTTTAAGTAGAATAGCTATATTTTGTGCTTTTCCCAACTTAAGGTAATGTTTAATTACTATAGGTTAATGGGATATGAAACTGTCAAAGTCACCTAAATTACCCTCTGCCTTGTTATAGAATCATTAACTATTAAAATTAGAATAGAATTTGAGACCTTCTCCTCTGGCTCTTTCATTTCTCAGATAAGAAAAATGAAGCCAAGAAAAAAATTCTTTGATATACCAAAACCCAAACTTCTACTCCAGAGGTTTCTGAACTTTCTCAGTTCACAGGGTCTTTAGGTTCTCACTAAGTTTTTCACGGTGCTCCCAGTACAAAAGAAATACCTGCCAGTTCCCTTATTAAGTAGTTACATGCAAACAATATTGTTTTTATCAAATTTATTAAAAATTGTTCGTGCCCTACAACTTAGTAGCCACTTAAATAAAATGATATTTGTAAATTGAGAGAAAAAACAGTATCTTCACTTCATTCTTAACCACACTTACTTATTAATAGGATACATGCTCTTGCTAGGCACTGGTGATTTGCCAAATCTTGGAGTCATTATACTGCCACCCTCCTTTCCTGTTCCACATTGATTTTAATGTGCTACTTGCTTTTTATTACAGCAACTGTTGAAAACTCAGCTTCACAAAAAATGACATAATTGAAGGGAATGTAGTGTGAGCTAATATCAAAACTGTGAACTACCTTGAGCTAGTAGTTTGTGCAATATCCAATTTATGTCAAGTATCATCCTCAAAAATTGTTAAAATGCCTCTCTCACGGTACCCTTGTGAGTTCACTGCCATGTCCCGGGGTGCTTTAGTACACAGTTAGAGAACAACAGGTCAAGCCAAAGATAGAGATGGGTAAGAAGTTCAGAATTCCTGATTCTAAGTTCAATGTTCTTTTCACCATATTCAAAATTCGGAAGTGATATATTTATTTCAAACACCTTTGTTTTCATACTTCAGCAAATTAAGTTTCTTATATAACAAGTAGAGTACCTACTAACACAAAGCATTAAAATAATTTGTTCAATATTACAGAGCTGCAGAATTTACCCTTTTGTCTTATAAGGGGCTTTCTTTCTCCCAGCCTGAATCATAATGTTGGGAGTTATATATGAAAATTCTTCTGTCAGAATAGACTAGTGATTAAAATCAGAGACCTTGTCTATAGGCTAGGGCTTAAGTTCATATATCAGTTCTGCCATTTATTTGACTATGGGTAAATAATGTAAACTCAACTTCAAGTTCTTCACTTGTAATATAGATATAACTATAATATCTACTTTAGAGTAGTGGTGAGAATCAAATTAGCTGTTTCTAGTAAATTAGCTGAAATCCTCTTCTGAGTTGGGTCAGAATCCAATTCTTCTATTATTTTTCAATCATCACCACACACATATCAAGTAGTATTCCAAGGTTACATATAACAATATTGCCTATTATCACTCTTATGTTCTGTAAGTGTTTACCTATGTTAACTTTAAAATGTAAATGACACATTAAATGTTATTTAAAAACACATATTGAGAGATTTTTTAAGTGGGCATGTTTCTGTGTAGATTGGCAATTAAAAAACATGACATTGAAATGTGTTATCTGATATACATGTTATAAGCTTTTCACATAATAAAATGAAGAGGTACATCCTATGAACAGAGGGGAAATGATTCTTAACATACAATACAGCTTATAAACACTATACTTTGTAATGGCATTTTATACTGGATTGTTTTTACAGAAATTCCAAAATATTAGTGCTTTGTGTATTATCTATGCTCAAATTTTCTCTCATTAAAGGACTGGAGAGGTGGAGACTATTGTGTCTATAGTGCTCAAAAAAATTAATTATAAAATATTTTTAAATGTCACTGTATTGGGAATATCTTTTGCTTTTCCCTCAAAGGTCACATCTTTTATCCATGAGAAAACACACTTTTCTTTGTCATATCTGCAGTGACCTTGACTATTGAACTAATGGAATGCCTAATAATAAAGTCCCAATCCAGTAAGATGTAATTAAATAGACAGCTATGGAATTTGACTCTTCAGAACATCATGACTCAGAAATAAAAATATTTTATTTATATTTTGAAATGATGAATTCATTATGGCCTGTGAGTGCATACAAATAATTCAAACCTTATTCATTAAAAATGCTTACTAAATGGTCAAAGAAAAACAAGTTGTCAACTGTTCTAACAACATTACCCACCCACAGAAAGCTCTATGACTTATGTGACTATCAAAAGCACAGAATTTAGAACTTCAGCAACACTCAATGATGACTAATTCTTCAATATCCAATAGGGATCAATTAGACATCTTGATTTCCTGAGGTTTTCTGTAACATCTATGCAATTTGAACAATTATAACTCAATTTTGTTGATTAGCTAAAATTCATCTTAGAACTACATATGAATAATACTGACTTTAAAATCATTTGTGCATTGAAAACCCCTAGTTTTGTTGTGGTTTTTTTGGGTTTTTTGCCATCCAAACAAGCACAGTGAGTTGGTGTGTTTTTCACCTCCCATACTAAGGATGGCATTTCTTGATGGAAAAGTGTGTAGACATGAGTGAATAAGTAGACAGATTGGGCTTCCTTATTCCCAAAGTGTTTATGTAGGAAATTCTTTCCTGTTTTGGATTATTATGATCTCAGAGTAAGAATATACATTAAAATTATTTTCCTTCTATAAAGAAAATAAAATTCATGAAAAGACCTTAGGCATTTAGGTTGCTGATAAACATTCAATTCAACAATTATGTATTTAACTCATCATAGGCTTTAGTATTTGTTAGGCCAGTGTTTCAGATAAGAATGAGCTATGAAAAACTACCAATTAGAAACCCCCCAGGTTCTACCATCAGGCATCTTGAATAGAAATCTCCAGGTTCAAAACCTGCCAAGCGGGGGGGCAAGGCTTTTGTATTTTAAAACACCAGAGGTAACTGTGATGTTCAGGCAAGATGACAAATACTAACGTAGGAACTTTTAAGGGCCTTGATTTGAATCTGGAGAATGGGTAAAATTTCTATAGTTAGGAAATAATTCTAAAAAGAATTAGGATAATTAAAAATGTGTGCAAAAGTTAATATATTTGCCAAATTCTATGCATACTACAGAGCCCTGCTCAAATTCACCTTCATGAATACTATTCTGACTCCACATGCTTTGTGTTCTAGCTATATTAACCTATTAACTATTTCTGAAAAAGTCCATGCTGCAGTTCTATCTGTGTGCTTTTGCTCTACCCCTCCTTTACCTGACAAAGTAAAGACACTTCAAGAGGAGAGACTAGAGGAAGAGTACCCAGATACAAACAAAAACACACATATACATGTGTAAATGCCTCTATCACCCTTTCTGTAAACATTTCCACATATTCCAGCTGAATTAATCACTTCTACTTCTATCTTCCAATAGCATTTTGTTCATGCCATTTTATAGATTTACTTGTGTTACAGTATGGAGTAGTTGTGTTTTGCATATGCTTTACTTAGGTAGAAAAGAAAACTAAGTCTTAATACTTTTTGCACCTCTAAAAAGCTAGCACAGTGTCTGGCAAATAGATCATATAAATATTTGTTTCATCATGCTGAAACTCCTGTGCTATTTTATACTTCTTCAATAGCACTCACTATAAATCTGTCTTTTATTACCATTGTGTGTGGGTGTTTGTATATGTGTGATAATGTAGTATCTGTTTCTTGTCTGGAAGCTCCTTGAAAGAGTAGACTGAGTTTTATTCTAATAGGAACCCGTCTATCCCCCATAGAATGTAGTAGATATTTTTTTCTGGTTCATTGATTTGGGGTTGGCCTAATTGTATCCAAGACTAACTACTGTGACAATGGGTTGCAAGAGATTCTGGAGATCATTGAATGATGAGAGTATTGACTCAATTCAGTAAAGAATGAATTATCATTATGGGTTCTTGAAGGAAAAAAAAATGAGGTATAATTGGAAAGAGAGCTTGCTCTACTCCTTGTTAGTTACATGTTTTAGATGAACTCTCATAATTTTTCTACATCTCAATTTTATCATTTGTGAAATGAGAGGACTGGACAATGTCAGTGGATCCCAAACCTTGCTGATAATAAGAATCAACTTGGGAGATATATAAAAATACAAATTCCTTCTTCCTATCCAACTAAATTTGAATCTGTAAGAATGGTCACTGAAAGTCCATATTTTTAACACATTACCAGATGATTCTGATAATCAGCCAAGTATGGTTCATGAACCATGTTATGGGCTGAATGTTTATGTCCTCCCCAAATTCATATATTGAAATTCTAATCCCAATTTGATGGTATTTGGAGGTGGGGCCTTCAGGAGGTAGTTGGGCCATGAGGTGGGGCCCTCATGGATAGGATTAGTGTCCTCCCAAGAAGAGGCCAGAGAGCTAGCTAGGTCTTTTTCTACCACATGAGGACACAGCAAGACAATGGCTATAAATCAGGAAGAGGGCCCTCAGCACAAACCTCACCCTACTGGCACCCTGATCTCAGACCTCAACTTCAGAACTGTGAGAAATAAATTTCTGTTGTTTATAAGCCACCCAGTCTATAGTATTTTGTTATAGCTGCCCTAACTAAGACAGACCAATAGCATCAGCATCACCTAGGAACTTATTAAAAATGCAAATTATCAATCTCCAGCCCAGACCTACTGAATCAGAAACTCTAAGGTGGGGCACAGCAATCTATGTTCTAACAATCTTTTCAGGTAATCCTGAGGCATACCAAAATTTGAAAACTACTGGGATAGATGATGGATAAAAACCTGTCAACTTTGCAATTAGGTAATTATATGATTAAAGCTAAGCAGGAAGACCAGATCTAAACAAAACACATGTGTAAATGCCTCTTCTGTTGTGAAAAGATTAACTTGAGTTAGGCCTTTATCCATAACACAAGTAGGTGTACTTAGCCTTCAAATATCAGATTAGATCACCTTTTCTTAGAAGAGTGTCCTTATCTCCACACCCAGACCGTACTAAACCCTTGTTCTGTCTTCCCTTTTTTCTCATGACACCCTCTGCAAATATTTCTTATAGCACTTATATTATAGTATTATTATAATTTATTCTCAACTCCTCAGGAACAAGGACTATTTCTTATTATTAATATCTCTGTAAACTACCTCTTAAGATAGTGTCTGGGCCCTTGTGGACATTCTAGAATGTTTAATGAATGAGTAAAGTGATGTACCATAAGCACTGGGTGATACAAAAATGTGATTCTAATGAACCATTTCTGTTGACTCTAATCAAATTAAAATTAGTGAGTTATTTAAATAATTTTTATTTCAAATAAAAATTCTAATTTTTCAAATGATATAATACTTTGTAATTATTTCTTTTTTCCTTTTATTTCAGAATATTATTTCTGAATAAATAAAGCTGTAACAAGAACATGCCCAAAAGATAAACAGGTAAATACCTAGTAGTCAGCTTTGTCTAAATGATCTGTAACCACTAAATTACCTCAGGCTTTGGCTGGACACAATTAATATTATTATAACCTGGCAGCTTAAACTGTCTTAAGAGACACCTGAAATGTTATAAAAATATTTTTTAAAAGCCAATTTAATTTTTTATTAAATGGTGTTGGGAAAACGTTTTTCTTAAGTTGCAGATATATAAATACTTGCACATGTTTTAAAGATTGAAGTTCAAAGTCCATTGTTTTAATAGCTAACAGCTGTTTGGTAGAAAAAAAGATACTTTCTCTATTAAATTTGAGCAGAATTTTACTAAGTATATTAAAAAATAGTTTTCAATTTTTCAAAATGTGAACAATAGTATGGGAGGCCTTATTTGATGGGATAAAAAGATCAAGTTTATTGTTCTCCCTATTCCTTTAAATAATTTAGTGGTATTAAAATAAAAATGTAATTTGTAATACTATGGGTTTTATCCTATTCCAATATCTAACTTTCTTTTCTTGTGATATGGTATCTCTGATTTTTCTAGCCCAGTAGGAAATGGGAAATGGATACATGTACACTCAACTAATTCAGGAAACATATATTCCATATATATTTGAACAAAGTACTTTTTAGCTATACTTTCTTTCTTTTGATTACATTTCTTTCTTTTGTACAGAAATGATCTAATGGGTATCATTATTTAGTTTTTCTAAACACCTTTTTTTAATCAATTCACAACATTCTGACAATTGTATTACTTTTTGGTATTTATTATATCTAATTATAATTCACATAGATAATTACATCAGCTGAGGCAA
Source organism: Daubentonia madagascariensis (assembly GCA_023783475.1). Lineage (NCBI taxonomy): Eukaryota > Metazoa > Chordata > Mammalia > Primates > Daubentoniidae > Daubentonia > Daubentonia madagascariensis. Next base: position 23,515,582 of record JAKFHU010002080.1, on the reverse strand, counting down.
ATAATTAATTTATTAATATGATGCTACTCATTGGCTGTCCTGCATAGGATATTATAAGCCTGTGCAGAAAGATACCTTCTTAAATTTACAAGATCACCTCTGCTTTGAGGGCTATTTCTTCAGAGAAATAAAGAGGTCAGGCTTGACTTGGTTCATCAGGCTCTCTGATGAAGCATTTCCAAAATATTCTATTACTCTGACCCAACTTTTGCACATCTTTTTCTAGGGGAAATTTTCTGGCCCTAGTCTCAAAGCACTATCTTCTTCCACCCCAGAAACTACTACTTCAAGGTGACAGCTAGCAGCTATGCTCTGGGTACAGAAGCCTCAAGCTCTCCTTGACAGCTGGATTTTTCACAAGGTGTTTGGTGAACTCCAGAATTTGTTCTACTTTGCTGTAAACCTAGTAAGGTGAACAGAAGTAGTGACAGTGGGCACCCTTGTCTTGTTCTGGTTCTTAGGGAGAATGCTTTCAACTTTTCCCCATTCGGTATGATGTTGGCTGTGGCTTTATTATATAAGGCTTTTATAATTTTTTTTTTGAATTATAAACATTGAATTAATTTTTATTACATGTGGTTTCTTTTGATAAGATCCTTTTAAATATAGTCAATTTTAGTTTAATGCATTTAAAAATAAAACTTATGCCATTGATCAAAAGGAAATGTGGGCTGATTGTTAGCTTAGCCTTTGTATTTGTGGTAAATGAGTCAGAACCTTCTAGCACCTAAGCTTTTCTTAGGTGATAAGCGAAGATTCTTGCAAACCTTTATTAACTTTTTCTAGCCACACAAACATTGTTCAAAAAGCTACAGTTTGAAAGTTGTGCTAAACAGAGAAGGGAGGGCCCAGATCTTGAACTGATTTCATTGTTCAATTCACTCAGTAAAAAGTTATTCCCCACGTCAATCAGTTATCAGAACTTTAGGATAGATTTCAAATACAGATAATTAGTTATTGAAAAATTAGTACCTAATACCAGTATTTAAGGCCAAAAATATACTAAACATAATTTTAGGAATTTTGTGATCTTAATGATAATAATTGATACTATTCATAGCATTATGCTAAGAGCCCTGCAGGCACTATCTTGCTTAATCTTCCCAACAATCCTATGTGATAGGTACTATTATTCTCTTTTTTTTTTTTAATTTATTTTTTTAATTTCAGAATATCATGGGGGTACAACACTTTGGCCATACACATTGTCCCTGTTCTGCCCGTGTCAGAGCCACAATCGTGGTGATCCCCCAAACTGTGCTCCCCACATCCATTCAGTGAGAGTTTTTCCCATCCCTTCCGCCCCCCTCCCGCCCGCCCACCCTCAGATGAATGTTATTGCCCTGTGTGATATAAGTGTTCATCAGTTAGTACCAGTTTGATGGTGAGTACTAGTGGTGCTTGTTTTTCCAATCCTGTGACACTTCGCTTCGAAGAATGGGTTCTAGCTCCAACCAGGATAATACCAGATGTGTTAATTCACTGTTGTTCCTTATTGCTGAGTAATACTCCATGGTATACATATACCACATTTTATTGATCCACTCGTGTATTGATGGGCACCTGGGTTGTTTCCATAACTTTCCAATTGTGAATTGTGCTGCTATAAACATTCGAGAGCAGATGTCTTTATTATAAAATGTCTTTTTTTCCTTTGGGTAAATACCCAGTAGTGGGATTGCTGGGTCAAATGGTAATTCTACTTTTAATTCTTTGAGGTATCTCCATATTCTTCTCCATAGAGGTTGTACTAATTTGCAGTCCCACCAGCAGTGTATGAGTGTTCCTATCTGTCCACATCCCCGCCAACATTTGTTATTTGGGGATTTTTGGATATGAGCCAATCTCACTGGAGTTAAGTGATATCTCATTGTGGTTTTGATTTGCATTTCCCTGATGATTAGAGAAGTTGAGCACTTTTTATATGTTTGCTGGCCATTATTCTGTCTTCTTTTGAAAAGTTTCTGCTCATGTCCTTTGCCCATTTTTTAATAGGGTTGTTTGATTTTATCTTGTTGATTTTCCTAAGTTCTGTATAGATTCTGGTTATCAGCCCTTTATCAGAGGTGTAGCATGCAAATATTTTCTCCCATTCTGTAGGTTGTCTGTTCACTCTAGTGATAGTTTCCTTGGCTGTACAGAAGCTTTTCAATTTGATCAGGTCCCATGTATTTATTTTTGTTGCTGCTGTGATTGCTTTGGGGGTCTTCTTCATAAATTCTTTGCCTAGGCCAATGTCCATGAGAGTTTTTCCAACGTTTTCTTCAAGAATTCTTATGGTTTCATGTCTTAGGTTTAGATCTGTTATCCATTGTGAATTGATTTTTGTGAGAGGTGAGAGGTGTGGGTCCACTTTCAGTCTTCTACATATGGCCATCCAATTTTCCCAGCACCATTTGTTGAATAGGGATTCTTTTCCCCAGTGTACGTTTTTCTGGAATTTGTCAAAGATCAGGTGACTGTATGAGGTTGGTTTTATATTTGGGTTCTCAGTCCTGTTCCATTGGTCTACGTGTCTGTTCTTGTGCCAATACCATGCAGTTTTGGTTACTATAGCTTTGTAGTATAGTTTGAAGTCTGGTAGACAGATGCCTCCCAATTTGTTCTTTTTGCTTAAGATTGCTTTGGCTAGATGGGGTCTTCTCTGGTTCCACACGAAGCGTAGAATTATTTTTTCTAGATCGGCAAAAAATTATGTTGGTATTTTGATAGGGATTGCATTGATTCTGTAAATTAATTTAGATAGCAAAGCCATTTTTACTATGTTGACTCTGCCTATCCAAGAGCATGGTAGGGCTTTCCATCTATTTACATCCTCTGCGATTTCCTTTCTCAGTGTTTCCTAATTCTCTCTATATAGGTCTTTGACCTCCTTAGTTAGATATATTCCTAAATATTTAATTTTCTTTGTTGCTATTGCAAAAGGTATAGCATCTTTAATTTGTTTCTCGGCTTGATTGTTATTAGCATATATGAAGGCTATGGATTTGTGTGCATTAATTTTGTATCCTGAGACTTTGCTGAATTCATTTATCAATTCCAGTAATCTCTTGGTTGAATCTTTGGGGTTTTCTATGTATAATATCATATCGTCTGCGAATAGTGAAAGTTTGACCTCTTCTGCCCCTATCTGGACGCCCCTGATTCCTCTGTCTTGTCTAATTGCTGTGGCCAGGACTTCCAGCACTATGTTGAAAAGAAGTGGAGATAGTGGACACCCTTGTCTGGTGCCTGTTTTAAGGGGGAATGCCTTCAATTTTCCCCATTCAGTATGATATTGGCTGTGGGTTTATCGTATATGGCTTTAATAGTTTTGAGGTATGAGCCATCTATGCCTATATTGTTAAGAGTTCTTATAATAAAAGGGTGCTGGATTTTGTCAAAAGCCTTTTCTGCATCTATTGAAAGGATCATATAATCTTTGTTCTTGCTTTTATTTATATGGTGAATTACATTTATAGATTTGCGTATATTGAACGATCCCTGCATCTCGGGAATGAAGCCCACCTGATCATGATGGATTATTTTTTTGATGTACATTTGAATTCGGTTTGCAAGGATTTTATTGAGAATTTTTGCATCTATATTCATAAGGGATATTGGTCTGTAGTTTTCTTTTTTTGTTGTGTCCTTTCCTGGCTTTGGTATCAAGGTGATATTGGCTTCGTAGAATGAGTTTGGGAGGATTCCATCCTTCTGGATATTTTCAAATAATTTCTGCAGTATAGGCACCAGTTCTTCTTTGTAGGCTTGGTAGAATTCAGGTGTGAACCCATCTGGTCCGGGACTTTTTTTTGTGGGTAGATTTTTAATTACTGCTTCAATTTCGGTGCTTGATATTGGTCTGTTTAGAAATTCTGTTTCTTCCTGGTTGAGCCTAGGGAGGTAGTGTGTTTCTAAGAATTTGTCCATTTCCTCCACGTTTCCGTGTTTGTGGGCATAGAGATTTTTGTAGTATTCAAAGATGATGTTTTGTATTTCCATGGTATCAGTTGTGACTTCTCCTTTTTCATTTCTAATTGAGCTTATTAGAGTCCTTTCCTTTCTGCTTCTGGTCAACCTGGCAAGTGGCCTGTCTATTTTGTTTATCTTTTCAAAGAACCAGCTTTTCGTTTCATTGATCTTCTGTATTGTTCTTTTGTTCTCGATTTCATTTAATTCTGCTCTGATTTTGGTTATTTCTTTTCTTCTGCTGGCTTTAGGATTGCTTTGCTCTTCCTTTTCCATTTCCTTAAGATGATTCATTAGTTTACTGATTTGTGACTTTTCTGTCTTTTGGATGTGGGAATTTAGGGCAATAAGTTTTCCTCTCAGGACTGCTTTTGCTGTATCCCACAGATTTTGATAACTTGTGTCCCCATTATCATTTAGTTCGAAGAATCTTTTGATTTCAATTTGAATCTCCTCGACCCAATAATCTTTCAGCAATAGATTGTTTAGTTTCCAAGTTTTTGGAGGAAGATGTGAGTTTCTGTTGGAATTGATTTCTAATTTTATTCCACTGTGGTCTGAAAAGATACATGGTATGATTTCTATTTTTTTGAATTTGTTTAGATCTGTTTTGTGGCCTAGGATGTGGTCAATTTTAGAGAAAGTTCCATGAGCTGATGAGAAGAATGTATATTCAGTGTTATTTGGGTGGAGTGTTCTGTAGATATCTGTTAGGCCCAAATGTTCTAGAGTCCTGTTTAGGTCTTTTATTTCTCTATTTACTTTTTGTTTGGAGGATCTGTCCAGTTCCGTCAGTGGGGTGTTGAAGTCCCCTGCAATTATGGCATTCCTGCTTATTATGTTGTCTAGATCTAGCAGCATTTGCTTTATGTACCTGGGTGCTCCTGTGTTGGGTGCATAAATGTTTAGAATTGTTAAATCCTCTTGTGAAATTTTTCCCTTCACCACTATATAGTGTCCATTTTTGTTCTTCTTTACTTTTATTGCTTTAAAGTTTATGTCATCTGAAATGAGGATGGCCACTCCAGATTTCTTTTGGTTTCCATTAGCCTGAAAAATTGTATTCCATCCTTTCACCTTGAGTCTGAATGCGTCTTTGTGCGTAAGGTGTGTTTCCTGAAGACAACAGATACTTGGCTTGTATTTTTTAATCCATTCAGCCAGCCTATGTCTCTTCAATGGGTAGTTCAAGCCATTTACATTTATTGAGAGAATTGATATTTGGGGTAAATTTCTGATTATTCTGTTGGGTGGTATCTTTTGTTTTACCTCTTGCGTCATTGTGGAATCTGTTTATGGGGTTTTAGCCTTTGCATAGTTTTACATAGGTGGGTGTCTGTTGCTCTGTTTAGTGTATAATGCAGGTCTAAGCATTTCTTGCAAGGCCGGTCTGGATTTCGCAAATTCTATCAGTGATTGCTTATCTGGAAAGGTCTTTATTTCTCCCTCATATAAGAAGCTTAGTTTGGCAGGATACAGAATTCTGGGTTGACCTTGGTTTTGCTTTAGGAGATTGATGATGTCTCCCCATTCCCTTCTGGCTTGTAAGGTTTCAGCTGAGAAATCTGCAGTTAATCTGATCGGTTTCCCTTTGTAGGTTACCTCATTTTTTCATCTTACAGCTCTGAGGAGTGCCTCTTTTGTGTTTACTTTTGTCAGTCTAATAATTATGTGGCGTGGTGAATGCCTTTTCACGTTGACTCTCCCAGGAGTCCTGTGTGCTTCTTGTACTTGGATATCGAGATTTCTGGCTAAGCCATGGAAATTTTCCTCTATTATTCCTTCAAATAAATTTTCCAGCCCATGCGAATTTTCTTCCTCTCCCTCAGGGATACCTATGATCCTTATGTTTGGCCTCTTTACATAATCCCACATTTCTTGTATGCTTTTTTCCTGCCTCTTGTTTTTGTGTTCTTTCTCTTCAGCTGATTTATTTAGTGCATAGGAGCTGTCTTCTAGCTCTGAAATTCTTTCCTCTGCATGGTCCAGCCTATTGTTTCCATTTATTTCTATTTCTTTAGAGAATTTTTCATTCATTTCTTGCATTTTTCTTGTGGTTTCTTTGTGCTGGGATTCAATTTTCTCTTGAATTTCATTGAGCTTTCTTATAATCCATAAATGAAATTCCTCTTCTGTCATTCTACCCATTTCATTTGGGTTGGTATCCATTGCTGAGGAACTGATAATTTCTTTTGGGGGTGACTTTTCCCTCTGATTTTTCATGTTCCCTGAGTTCTTTCGCTGGTTTTTTCTCATCTGGCCTCTTGGTCGAGAGCTGGGAGTGTTAGAGCTAGTTTATGGCCCTGTCACCAGGCCCACAATTATTGTTCCTTGGCAAAGCCAGGGAGAGAAGTAGTGGCCTGTATTGCCTTAGGTGTATTTTAGCAAGTTTGGTGGATCTTGAGTTAACTCTGACCTGTGGTCTTCTCCTCTTCCCAGTGGAGTGTGGTGAGAATGACCTCCCAGCTTGGGCTCCGAGCTAATGGACTGTACTTGAGGATATGAATCCTCCGCTCCCTATTAGCTATGTATTCTGTTATGTCCATGGCAGACTCTGATTCCCCAGTTGGGGTATGCGAAAGCCCCGTGCTTTGGGAGGGGCCTTGTAGCTCCTAGGGGTTACTTTGACCCTGCTCCTCCTGAGGTTCTGGTAGAAATACAATTTCCTTTGGCTGCAGTGTGAGAGCTGAGTTGGGAAAATTCTCCACAGCTCAGAGGTTGCTCATCTAGCCACGTGTGTCTGCCCTTCTGATGTGCGTGTCCACGTGATACTGGTTGATAGGGGGCTCTCCAATTGTGCACCCCTTTTCCACCACTAGACCTCAAGGCGAGGCGGGTGGCCGTCTCTATCCCCAGCAGTCTCCACCGGGGGGGTGCTCCCACGGGGAGCGGGGAGTAGTGGCCGCTGGAAGCGCTCTTGGATGGCGCGAAATTCCCTATTGAAGTGGCCAGGATTATGGGGAGCTGCTCTGGTTCAGTCTGTGGCTCTTGAGGTATTTGGTTGTCATGGGAACCAGCAGTTATACCAAATGAGTCACTATAGCCAGCAACCTTCAAAATGACTGATCTCTGGGGTACAGAAGGGCTGGGACCTGAAGGGCAGGCACTAGGACCAGCACGTAGCGGACTTGTGATGATCATATGGTCTTTGTTTTTGCTTCTGTTTATGTGGTGAATCACATTTATTGATTCACATATGTTGAACCATCCTTGCATCCCTGGGATAAACCTGCTTGATCATGGTGAATTATCTTTTCGATGTGCTGTTGAATTAGGTTTGCTAGTATTTTGATGAGGAGTTTTACATCTGTGTTCATAAGTGATATTGATTTGTAGTTTTCTTTTTTTGTTGTGCACTTTCCTAGCTTTGGTATCAAGGTGATACTGGCTTCATAGAATGAGTTAGGGAGGATTCTTTCCTACTTGATGTTATGGAATAATTTCTGTAGGATAGGTACTAGTTCTTCTTTATAAGGCTGGTAGAATTTGGCTGTGAATCCATCTGGTCTGGGGCTTTTTTTTTTGTTTGGAGATTTTGTTATTACTCTTCAATCTTGTTGTTCATTATTGGTCTGTTTAGGGTTTCTATTTCTTCCTGGTTCAGGCTTAGGATGCTGTGTGTTTCTGGGAATTTATCCATTTCCCCTAGGTTTTCTAGTTTGTGTACATAGAAGTTTTCATAGTATTCATGGATGATATTTTGTATTTCTATGGTATCAGTTGTAATGTCTCCTTTTTCTTTTCTGATTAAATTTGAGTCCTTTCTCTTCTATTTCTAGTTAATCTGGCTAGTGGTCTATCAATTTTGTTTATATTTTCAAAGAACCAACTTTTTGTTTTGTTGATCCTTTGTATTGCTTTTTTGGTTTCCACTTCATTTAGTTCTTCTCTGAGCTTTGCTATTAACTTTCTCCTTGCCGATTTTGTTTTGTATCCCATAGTTTTTGAGTTGTTCCCTTTGGCAGTTCAAGGATCTTTCTGTCTTTCCATGTAGGCATTAAGCTATAACACCCTGGACGATTTTACTCAGCATTAAAAGGATGATTCCCTGTGGTTGTTCAAGCAACTTGATTCGGAATATAGACCTGGAGTATCCAAAGGAAATATTCTTAGCGAAATGGGAAAAGCAAACACCACACGTGCTCACTAATAAGTGGGAGCTAAATCATGGGTACACACGGGTGCACAACAAGGTGTAAAGGACATTGGAAACCAAGAGGGAGGGAGGATGGGAAGGCAATGAGGGATTAAAATTTACCTATCAGATACAATGTACAGTATTCTGGTGATGGCACACTAAAATCCCAGACTTCAGGATTATACAACATATCCATATAACAGAAACATTCGTACCACCTTAATATTTTGAAATTTAAAAAAAAGTGAGAGAGAAGATACAGCTAGAACTTCCGATTAGATTAAAATGTCTGCATCATTTCTTAAGGTAGTTTCCTCATATTATTTAATTATTTAAGGTATATTCTTTCAAGATAAAGATGACACTACTTCTCCCTTAAGAAAATTGTTTTGCTAGTAACTTTAAAGAATGTGGAGTGACTCATGCACCCTTATTTTGTTTCCCTTTGTGACCAAAAACAAGTATTTTGAGAGAGCTGGCCACATTAGAAGGTCAATCTGTGGTCACTGCAAAAGCTGTTGATAACTAGACCAAAGTGCTGGACTCAACAGCGCTCTGCCCCTCCTCATAGCTTCCCCTTTAACCTGTCCCAAGAGACAAGTGAGAAGCTTTGAGTCAATTCTTTCAAGATTCTTAATATTGATGGTTCTTTAAAAACCCTGATGTCTTGAATAATTCTGCTAAGCCTCAGATTCATGATGACTTTAAACAAAATATTGAAGTCTGTGGAATAATTCTGAATAAAGTATATTTATGCACAACTCTGAGTGTTCCTACTTTATTCAATCAATGTTAATTTGCTCCATCATTGTCTTCCTTTTAAGAAGATAAATATATCAGAGAAGACTGTCTTCTTAGCTCTGGGTTTATTATAATGATTAGGTTGAGATATAAAATTCCATATCCAAAGAAATAGCATGTTTTAGAAAAATTTAGGTATAGTTTCTTCTTAAAAAGTTCATATTTAAAAGAAACAAATACTTTCAAGTAGTTTGTTTGCTACTCTCAAAGTAGCAACAAACCAGACTTAACAATAACAATAACATTTGTTTTACTTTGAAAAATAAAATAATTCAATTAAATTACCCTAAGATTATTTTTACCCTAGGATTTTAAAAATATGAGTATTGACACTATTAAAAAATTTTATGAAAAAAAATTTATGTCTAAAATGTTAACATTATCTCTGTGAGATTTTGATTGATTTATTTTTTCTTTCCTATATTTTCTAAATATATGGAATGAATGTGTATTACTTTGAAAACCAGAGCATATAAATTCAATTATATATTCTCAGAAATTTTAATGACATTTACTATTTTTCAAAATAGTCAATATTTTTCAGTCTTTTGGATGACAAACTGACTCATCCTTTGTTCCCTCTCTTACCCATATTCTCAAGAAGCAGGAATCAAGATACTCACATTTGAGTTTCTCCAGCATGACTTTACAAAGTCTTTGACATGATATGTTTTTATTTTCAGAAAAAAATTTCTAGGAAAAAAATCACAATGGATTTAAATATGGTAAAGAATAAAAACTTGAAAAAAGTAAAGAAAAAGATACCTTGCTTACATTAAACTAAGAGCTTATGTTTTAAAATTTGTTGCTCAAAACTATTCATCTATAAAATCTCTCCATCAGTCAAAAAGACATGCAAAAAAATTAAGTTTTCACTAAGCTCACTCTCAAAACAGACTCAGAGGTGAAGTTGGAGCAAGAATTCTCATCAAAGATTGCACTTGGGACAAACAAAAAATAGAGCGAGAAAGAGATAACTTTTTTTGCCTTTGTTCCAGACCCTATTAACATAAACTCACCATTTTCCACAGAATCCTACCAGAGAATTCACTACACCTAAGAATCAGATAACTCTGGAAAATGTCCCGGTTAAAACATTTTATTCCTAGCAAAGTCTTGGAAATTTCTATTCTATTCCTCTTCCCTTATTCTGACCCCCAAAGGTTTATTGCAGTGGTTCCACTAAGTTAGGGGGAGTGGGTACCTCCCCCAGAGTGCCATGGGGAAGACCCCATCCTGTGCATAGTGGCCTCACTAACACATGATACCACAAAGCTGAGCAGGTGATACCTCCAGGGAGTGTGGATAAGACATATATCTCACTAGCCTCAAATTTCAAGAGTATGAGTGTCAAGGATCAGATTTGAGAGCCCATAATCCAGGAGGAGGAAATGAAAAAAGCAACAATAAAAACTGCCTAACATATCCTCAGGAAGTAAGTTAATATTCTTCAAAGAAGACATTTCTCACCAAAGTATTATTTTTCTTAAAAAAATGAGGAGAAATCTTATTATCTTTGATTTTATAATCTTCTGAGGAAATACGTATATAAAATCAGAAACTAAAAGCTGCCAATCGTAACATTTTTGTTAGTAACCTATTTAGATCTGATGATTAATGATTAGGAATAACCATCCTTTCTTAGTTTAGTGATTGATGTTACCATTTGAGAAGAATTTTAGATGTGATTATGAAAATGTGTTAATATCTATATATTTGAAATTTTTGGTTATCTAGTTTAGGAAAATTAGCTTAGTTTATAGCTGTATTTTACCTAAGAACTTACACAAGAATGTGTGGACATATAATTAATGTAAAATTTTTGGTTATGAAGTGAGAAAGTCAACAAATTGTCAGGATATTTCCACATATTAGCTTGATTAGAGTGAAATTTTTCCATCATTATCCAGAAGCCTGACATTATGAGAAATTGTGTATATCTGCACTGTAGTCAAGAAAAAAATTCCCCAAACCGCTGTTTGGCAGAATAAGAGGCTGTGTCTACAACTCCTCTATAGATTAGAACAAGAGCCATAATCAATCAATTTATCTAAACAACAACCAACAAGATAAATGTGTTTTTGTTTTTGTTTTTTTCTCTGAATTTACTAGTTAGTTTGGCATCTTATATATATATACAGTCTAAAAGACAGGGGAGTTGACTGGGAAAATCTGGGAATACAAACAAAAATATTAAGTCATTTTGGAAATTATTTAGACATGAAAAATGAACCAGTAGCTTCCTCAATCATGCCAGATTAGAATAAAGATATAAAAAGGCGTGTATCAATGATGTTATTGATATACTAATAAGTTCAACATTAGGAAATTTGATACATTCTCTCTTGTTTTTCTGTCCAAGGCATACCAAATTGAACTTGATGAACAACAAAGCTTTTCAGGAAATACTGGCCTTCCACATTTCTCTTCCCATATCACTAAACAGCCAGTTCTACTTGCACACATTTTCTTATTTATCCATTCATATCACACAGAAAAGTGATGCATGCCAAGTTACTTTTCATCAAACAAGAGATATTATTTGCCATTATGATGACTTCACAATTTGACCACTACCAGAGACAAAAGCTGTGTGATGTCTGGAGGCTCTAGAGAGATGTCAGAACTTTGATCTGATGTTCCTTCACTTCTGGCTGAAAGACAGAAAACCTGTCCTATCCAATACTACTTCCGGGAGACTCTTGGCTTCCATTAGAATTAGCCCTGGATACAGTAGCCTGAACAGTGATTGTCTTTAGTCATTGTAGGAAATAAAAGCAAGTATGTGCTTTGGCTTTCCATTGGCTCATGTTCCTGGATAGAGAGTCTTTATCACTCAAGAAAGTTGACACTTAAAATGCTCTAATTTCACAGCTGAATGAAAATACACATAAACGTGAAGATATATATAAGTATGACAACATGCACACACAAGCCATGTGGGTTTATGAACACATAAGAAATGGCTAAAATATAATAGAAATATTAAACTAAAAATAGTTGTCACTATTACTCAATATTTTGGAATTGTCAGCAATATTCTAAACTCTACTGATTGACATTCATGCACACATACATATACAGACACATACATAGACTCGTGTACACAAGGACTTTCTTTGACACAAATTGTTTGTTTATAGTAAAATTTTTGTTTTGGAATACTTTTAGATTTTCAGAAAAGTTACAAAGATAGTATGGAGTTCTTATATACCCTGGTTTCAATTTCCCCTAAAGTATAATCTGACTTTACCATGATACATTTTCAAAACTAAGAAACCAACATTGTTACATTACTATTAACTAAACTTCAGACTTTATTCAGATTTCACCAGTTTTTCCATTAATGTCCAATTTCTGTTCCTATTCAATCCAGTATCCCATTTTGCATTTACTTGTCATGTCTTCTTAGGCTCCTCTGGTCTGTGACAGTTTTATAGTTTTTCTTTGTATTCATGACCTCAAAGTTTTACGGTGTACTGATTAGGTATTTTATAGAATGCCAAACAATTTGGGTTTGTCTAATTTTTTTCTCATGATTAGACTGAGGTTATGGGTTCTTGGAAATATTACATTAAAGGTAAAGTACCCTTCTCATCAAATTATATCAGGTATATATGATATGAACAGAATTCATCACTGTTATGTTATATTGATCACTCGGTTAAGGTGGCGTTTGCCAGGTCTCTTAGCTGTAAAGCTACTATTTTTCCCTTTTCATATACCGTTCTTTGGAAGCAAGTCACTACATTTAGCCCACACTCAAAGGGGTAAGGGCTAAAACTTCATCATACACATATTATTTGGAATTTTTCTATAAGGAAGATTGTCTCTTTGCTAGAGTATGTTTGTTCAACAATTCATATATATCACTATAGACTCCTGGATATTTATTTTATATTTTATGTTATCCAGTGCTATGTAATTTATTTTGTTGCTCAAATTTTTTCACGTTTGAGTATTGGTAGTTCTTTCAGACTGACTTTTGTGTCCCTTAAAATTAACCTTATCCTTTTGTTTCTGTTTTTGTTTGTTTTGGTTTGTTTTGGTTTGATTTGGTTGTTTTTTTTCATACTTCTTTACTTTCTGGTAATGCAAGACAATCCAGACTCATCTTGTATTTTTCCTGCCACAGGTTTAGAATCATCCATTTCTCCAGGGAGTCCTGGTTCACTTTATTGGAGAACGGTACTTAAAAATCAGGAACTGGACAATGGCAGAAATAAATAGCTTTTTAACATAATTAAAATGAATTATCTTGAAAGCCAACAAATATGTGTTGTTTTATTTATTTTTATTAACACAAACACAACAATATCAGAATTTACCTTATTTTACTATTATTTCCCAAGGGAAAAAAAAGGTACATTTATAACATAGTATAAGATAGTATAATTTTGAACTTCTCTATGTTGTTCTGAAGCCATTCAATTTTTTATAAGAAATCTAATAATTCAATTTTATAATTTCACATCTTTCTAAAAGGACCATTATCTCATCATAACTACTCTGTTTATCAGTCATGTGGCCTTGGGAAAATTACTTAACCTTTGTAATCCTGTTCACCTCTCAAGATTCAAGTGAGAATCCAATGAGACTGCAGACATGGAAGTGTTTCATAAATTATAAAGTACTAAATAAATATATATAAGGTCTTGGGATAATATAATCATTAGTTTTATTAGGTACTATCTTCATTAAGGTTGAACTATTTGTCAAAACATGACACTGTATTCCTTCTCAAATCAGTTATCTCCTGTAATAGAGATAAGTAAGTGCATAATTTTGCATAGTGTTGGCAGCCCTAACCTCCTTGAAACTCACACAATACTTAGCTCCCAAGACTTATATTCAACCAGAAGGCATCTGTAGGCCCTAACAATTATTCATGGTTGGTATCTATTATGATGGGTGGTTGATTTCTCTTCTAATGGATGGATGTATCTGTTTTGATTGTAGGTAGCTATGCCACACTGGTTGCTGGATATTTTATGTCACCTTGATCACACATATTTACCCCAGACATATGATGCACAAATGAGTAGCTCTTTTTCGACATCCCTACATAACTTTTATTCCAGTCTCTATTTTCTTCTGGCCTGACAGTCCCATGGGTCTCTCTGCACAAGGCTCTTATGTGGCTTTCATGTTGTCCTTAAGTGTCTCGGCAGAAGACAATGAGATGGCACTAAGCACAGACAATAACAGCAAAAGGGTAGTTGAAGGGATGGTATGTGTCATGAAACCATAAGGACAGCAAGTCCCTTTGGGGCCCTGACAATGTATGAGGTAATTTGGCAGCATTGATTCTAAAAGACTACAACTTTCCTAGGTGACCATTTTAAAGGACAGTAGCATAATTTGGCTAGATAAGTTTCCATGAATTTAAAGAAAGTTTACATTTGTTATTCACACTTAATAATAAATGCTACAAAATACTAAAATTTTCTCAAAAAAGAGTATAGTCTAATGACTGTTAGAGTCCAGAAATGTAATGTAACATGAGGAAACTGTGGCCAAGGCAAAAACACTCTCAATTTATGAAAGAATAGTTGAACTAAATGAAATAACGTTGTTATAACCTGTTAACATAATGTTGGCACAGGGCAGTCCCACAATAAATGCTTGTTCCTTCACTGCTGAATTTACAAAATAAATTCTGTTCTATGTTGAAAGTGTGAATCACATTAAATTAGCACTAACATGTCAATAAAGTTGCAGAATAGTGTATGGGTGCCTCTCAGAAATTAGCATTTTCAACTAATAAAAAGAAGTAGCAGTGAAGTACAAAATTATAGCACAAGAACTGATCTTATGTGTGGAGAAAATACTCATACCAAACATGAATATTGTCTCTGATTCAAATTTGTGAACTTAATCAAAAGAAACATTTAAGAAAAACTCATCTTCATGAAATAAAAATGTATGTACCAAAGTCCCACACTATTTTAAAATGGATTTTCTAAATATATGATTCATTTATTTTACATATTGTCACTGAGCCTCTACAACACAAGGCAAAAGGCTTGATATCACACAGCTTCTACGCTTAAGCAGCTTACAATCTTAATTCAGGATCTCACCTCCCAACTCACTCTCCTCAAATCCCGTGTCTCAGTGTATTACCCATTTCACATATCTGGAAGTCATCTTTGAAATCTCTCTCTTTCTCATCTTCCATAGCCAATCAAAAACCATGTCCTGATATATCTACTTTGTAAATATCTCTCCACTTCATCTAAGTCTTTCCGTATCTTTTCCCTCAACCCTAGTTCAAGCTGCCATCATCTCTCCTCTGCATTGTCTGGCTGATAACTCTGGCAGTGAATCCAGATTGTTGGTATTTGATTCCTGGCTCTGTCATTTAATATATGTGGAACTTTGGTAAAATTGTTTATCTTCTGCTATGGCTTAAATATTTGTGTGATCTAAAACTTATATACTGAAACTTAATCACCAGTGTGATAGTATTAGGATGTGAGATCTTTGAGAAGTGACTAGATCATGAGGGTGTAACCTTCATGGGAGGGATTAGTGCCCTGATAAAAAAAAGCCCAAGAGAGCTGCTTTGTCCTTTACATCATGTGAGAACACAACTAGAAGTCACTATCTATGAACCAGAAAGTGGGCCTTCGCCAGACACTAGATCTACTGGCATATTTATCTTGGACTTTCCAGCCTCCACATCTGTGAGAAGTAAATTTCTGTTGTTTATAAGCTACCCACCCTATTGTATTTTGTTATAGCAACCCAAATGGACTAAGACATCTTCCTTGTGCTTCAATTTCCTCACATTTCATGGGGAAAATAAAATGGCCTCCTTTATTGTGAGGATTTAATTAGCTATTACTTTATTAGTAAAATGCTAAGAAAAGAGCCTGGCAATAAGTAGTCAATAATGCAATAAATTTGAGACAATCTTCCTTGCTGCAATGACCTACCAACATTATTTGCATTCTTGCTCATTTTTGGGTTATCATCTTGTTTCTTGGTATAGCCAGAGTGATTTATTTTCTTCTCTCCTTTAGCAAAATTCTGATTGTGTCAACACCTTGCTTCAATGATTTCCCATAATTCTTACAATTAACGAAAATCCTTAATATTGCTTAAAGTCCCTGCATGGTCTGGCCTTTTTCTATTTCTCTGGTTTTTTTCTTCCTCAGTATGTTAGCTTTTATTGAATTAATGCCCAACAAACACTCCCCAACATCTCAGTGGCTTATAAGACCATTTGTTACTCACATTATATGGCAAGTCTGGGCTAGCTGAATCTCTGAGATGCATCTCTAGGCTATGAGAGACATGTGATTCTTACCACTGTCTTCACATTTGGAGGTGAAGATAGAAGTATTAGCCCCTATCCAGTGCATGCTGTTATATCAAGGCAGAGGGTAGGAAAAAGAAGGCCCATATAAGCTATGCCACTGCATTTAAAGTGTTAGCTCATATACGAAAAATATTGTGTCCACTCATATCCCATTGTCCAAAGAACATAATATGGCCAAGACCAAAGTCTTGGCAGGGAGGTATCCAAGGGCAGACAGGAAATAAACAATTGTAAATATATATATAATTCACCACACTTCTTGAGCTCTAACAATACCAGTCTCTATTTCCTTCCTTGTTTATTAGCTTCTTGCTTTAGGTCCTTTCCATATGCAATCTTCCTGGAATATTCTCTTTCCTGTCCCTCACCTTCTTTCACCTATCTAGAACCTCTTACTCTTTCAATTTCAGCTTAAATGCCATGTCCTCAGGGAACCCCCAAACATATGTAAGTTTCCTTCTATTAGATTTTCTTACAGTGTTCCACAATTTTCCTTCATAGCACTTTTTAGAAATGTAAGTACATAAATAATTGACTAATTGGCTCTTTAATGTCTCCTACCCCCACTGCCAATATAAATTTGAATAAAAGTGAGTACTATTCAAGGACAGAGGAGGTGTTAAATCTCCTCTGAAAGACCGCCATTTGAGTCATATTTGAGTTATCTACATATACACTAAGGCCATAGAGATTGACATCTGGATTAGTCAAAGCCCATCAGAGACTTGAGGCAAGTATGTGCATTAATCCAGTTTCCATTGTCTACTTTTGATTTCATTGTGCAGACAAAGCCCAAAGGACTTTGGAATTAAGACAACAATAAAAATTGAGATTACCTTGCAAGCAGTAATAAAAACAAGAAGTTATAGGTACCACAATAACAGGAAATCTGTTTTGGAACATCAAAGATTTTTAAGAATAGCATTACTCCCATTCTGTTGTCTCTCAGGATTCTGGAATTTGTTTTTGTAGCACAGGGAAAATTAGTTAGAATGAAGCTTCAAACCTATTTCTTATTTACAATATACTTTCTTTTCATATTGAAAGCATCAGAGACCTCATCATGCTAGTTTTATTTGCTTTTCCCTTAAAATGTATATGTTAAAAAAAATTCTTTTCCACTCGCATACAACACATAGGTTTTACATTCCTGAGGTCTTTAGGAAATGTGCTGGAATTGACTGCAGTTGGGGTTTCCTTTGACACTTAACCATGTCATTTGAAAGACTATTTTTAATTATATAGCAAAGAGAAATTACTCTTTCTGGTTTTAATTTATTTATAATCATGAAGGCTTGCAGAATCTTAAAACAATGAAAACCTCTTCATGGACGAGAAGGGCTGTAGTTCCTCACCCTTCCCCCTTTGCAATATAATGATGACAGAATACCAAGAAACAGAATGAACACAATGTACAGCTTGACCTTGATGCAGTCACCTCAGCTTTCAATGTGCTTCTCTTGGGGATAGCATAGTACAGTGAAGGGTAATTCTCTGGGAAGGAAGCAGAGAGCAGAGGCTGCTTTATATGCATACTATATGCATCTTTGTGTGTATTAGAGTGTGTTTTACATTTACTAATTCACACTACCAAGAAATGTTTTATTGGCTTTCAAACTCACTCTGAGTGAATGTGCATAGCCAATTCACACCTACACTGTGCAAAATTCCCCTCTTTTCCCTCTTATCCGGTTTGTAGATTGTTGCCAGAACACTTTCATCATGCCAATCCAGGATGCAAAAATCATCAGTAGTTCCCCATGACCTGTAGGACCAAGTCCACACTCCATAGCCTGTCATAATATTGCATGATTATCCCACTGTGAATTTATCCTCACATTTGCCTCAACAGGGATCCTCTCCTCCATCCAGTCCTGGTCCTCATTGACCCTCAAGTGCTCCTGCTGTTTCTCAGCCTTCCTTCATTCTGGTTCCTATACCCCTTCATGAATTCACATGGAACCCACTGCTCAAGGGCCACTCAAGCCTTCATGGATTTCCCACTTCTCTGAACTACTGTACCTTTGTTCTTTCTATGACCAGCTTTGGTACTTCTTCACATACTACTTCACATCATTGCTTAATTGATTCAAATGCATATATCAGCCTCTCCTGTTAGACTATATGCTCAGATGAGGTAAAAATTCTGATTTTTTTGTCTTTGTTATACCCATTATACCTACTGATGAGTTATACACTAAAGCAAAGTTAAATATTTGTAAGTACATTATAAGGGAGGTTTTTAATGGTGCAATTTCCCTTTTTCCTCTTTCTTAATAAAGGTTCATTTTCCCATATTTCTCAAAGAAGCTTATAGGTGACCATGAGTGAGATAAACAGATGTGAGAACCAGGATGTACCTTTGAATGCATGCCTAAGGCCCATGCTATTTCTCCACTAATAAGGAAAGAAAAAATACAGTGTTGGTTTCATAACTCTTCTCAGACAAATTCTCTGTGACTAGAGTGACTAGCATAATAAATTCATACCCTCTGCAGCCATTCCCCATTGTGGGATGGGGACATGGAGGATAAGGGCAAAGATAAAATATTATTATTATAAACATCATGCTAGATAACTTTCTCCCAGGTCTGTTTCCTGCTAGGTAAGACCAAAATGAAATTTAGTCTGAATATTCACATATCAAAGGTGCTCAGGTACTTTATTTACTGTAACCCTGTGAATTGAAGTTCGGGGGGCTACTTCAGGAGTAGCTCTTTTCAGAAGACTCTCTTCAGAGAGTCCAGGTACCACTCTGACAGCTTTCTATCACTTTGACCCTAAAATTCCAAATGAAGTGAGTATGGAATTTTCCCAATGATAGCAAGCTACAGTGGTCCATTTCTTAACACCTGGAATCCACACATGGAGAGTAAGATGTTGGCAGAAGAGTTGAGAAGTCTTAAGGGGCATGTTTATGTGGAAGGTTTTCTGCCATCCTTGCTTGTGGCAACTGTGAAGGTGGGCCATGCCTATAAGAGTTGCCCACGGGTAAAGTTGCCAGACAAAATACAGAGCACCCAGTTGAATTTAAATTTTAAATAAACCACAAATAGTTTTTAACATAAGTATGTCTCCACAATTGCATGGGACATACTTACACTAAAAAATTGTGATTATTTATCTGAAATTCAAATTAAGCTTCAAGTTTGTTAAATCTGGCAACCACGTGGACAGACGGTTAAGATGCTTTTGTCATGGCAGAAGCAAATAATGTTTCCCATGGAATTTTTAGGTACCTTATCAAAAATACATCTTCTATGAGCCTATCAAATGTTATATAATTGATACTTTCCTCCTAGAAATCAAATATTAGTAATATGACAGTTTTCTAAAATATGAACTATACTAGAGAAAATAAAACAATACCACTGCAAAAAATTTAAATTTCTCTATCCTTTCCATTTCATCTCAGAAGTAAAAATACTAATTACTTTGTTCTAGAGGAAATTCAGAAATGAGAAAAAAATTAGTGTCATATTCAGCATCTGTAGGGGATTGTGAAAAGAAGTATACATCTCATTTTTAAGGAAATATATAACAAATGTCAAAGAAGCAATTTCTGCAAAAACCTTCCTGGTTCCAGCTAAGTCGGTAAGTAGTCTTACACTGGGCTCTCTCCCACCTCTCTGACAGTCTTAAGTAACTTGGCTGAATTACCAACCTCAGGATGCAGGCTGCATATCACATATGAGAATCAAGGGGGCCAGGAAGCCTTCCCTGCAGTTCAAATGTATATTTTTAGATGGTTCTTTCTCACTTGCTCTTGTTCTCTCTAAATGACAAAGATCTGTTTCTGAGTTCTCAGCATGGTTGTTTATCATCAGTGAATAAAACTCCAAAGAAAACAAAAGACATCATCCAATTTGGATCCTGCTCAGTAAAAATTAATGTTGTTAGTGAATACAGGACTGTGAAACTGGTTACTTTTCCATTACTGATTGTGTTGGGGTGACATCTGATAAGGCATGTTATGCCCTGATCCACACAAAAAGTCCACCAAGAAGAGCAACAAGGATGGTGACAGTTTAGTCAGAGATTTGGAAAGAACCATGTGCATAGACATGAAGTATGTAGCCAGAAGAGCTGACCTTGTATTGTTTAACTTGGAAGATTCGCACTACCAATCCCATGGTTTGGGTCAAATTGTTAAAGTGTTTACCTAAGAATTTTTGACTGGAAAGTTGATGATTGACTTATAAATTAAATCAGGTCATCATGTAGACACTCAGTTGCTAAATATGTGCTGGTTGCTGTGCTTTCTTAAAAGTTAGGGAGGCACTCAAGATGAGAGCTGGTTGGAAAGATCAACTAAAAATTACAATTTAGCAGAACTTAAGTCCTGGAGAGTTCAGGTTAAACTGGGATTGGCTTTATTTACATAGACTAAATTTTTCCCAAATTAAACATATTATTTAATCATGTATTTTACTTTGGAAGCATCTTAGAATAGTTCAAAAGTATTGTTTTCTATTGATTCAATTCC
Source organism: Daubentonia madagascariensis (assembly GCA_023783475.1). Taxonomy (NCBI): domain Eukaryota; kingdom Metazoa; phylum Chordata; class Mammalia; order Primates; family Daubentoniidae; genus Daubentonia; species Daubentonia madagascariensis. The sequence continues at coordinate 23,494,879 of JAKFHU010002080.1, read as the reverse complement.
ATTGACTGGAAATCTTTTCCAGAACCAATCCTATTTCTGAAACGGTGGCTTTCCTCAGCCTTTACAACCTCTTTCCAAAGTTCAAAAGGGGGCTGCCACCTGGTGGAAATGTACTGGAATTTATTTTGATTACAGTTCGGCCATGTAAAAGCTGCACTTTTTTCCTCTCTAAAAAAATATATTTACTTTCTGTCAGTGAACAGAAATTATTTCTATCACTTCAGAAAAATAGAGTTTATTTTTGGAAATTATGTAGTTAACCATCAATGAGATCTGTCTTTTGCCAGAAAGAGCAGGAAGGTGGGAAGACCAAACTGAGAGAGCAGCGTGTTGCAGCAAAGGGCTCCCTAAGTCAGCAGTGATGGTAGGTGACCTGGAGAGAGGCATTCACAAAGCTCCACCTGATTAACTTTGGTGATTGTCCATCTGCGCTAAGTCTGGGTCCTACTAGAATTTATTGAACAGGACAAAATTGTGTTCTATTTCCTTCCTAAGAAATAGGAAGTTGGAAGGAAGAAAAACAAAATTTTAATTAATTATTGCTTATACTTCCATTTTTTAAAATTAAAAACTGAATTGTTATCTAATTAAAGACAGGAGCAATTTAACTTGAGTACCTTCCATAGTCATCTGTAATGTTTAAGTTATTCTCCAAGAGAATATTAGTCAAATAATCAGTACTATGGTGCTAAGGAAAACATTTCAGAAAAAACTATTTATTTCTTGTTAATTCAAAGAGTAAAAGAAAAGAGGAAGAAAGAGAGAGAGAGAGAGAGAGACAGCCTGAGAGAAAAGGCGAGAGACAGAAAGCGCGTGGGAGAAAGCAAGCGAGGCAGGGAACACAGGGCACAGGGGAGAAAGGAGAGGGAGGAGGGAAGAAGGGAGAGAGGGAAGGAGAAGCTGACAATAATTAGGCCATCTCTGTGGCTTTTTAGGTACTTTCTAAGCAATATTCACATCTCTGAAAAATAAAAGTGAGGTAGCTTCTTTCTGAGGGTTGTCACTTCCACACTTGTTAAGTTTTAACAAGCTGAGTGACAAATCTTCAGTAAGTCAGTGGTTTTAAATTCTATAAGGAGAGTATCTGAATTCTTAAGAAAAGGGTGTAGGGCTATAACTAACATGTAAGTTTAAGTACTTCTAAAATAAATACATTTAGAGGAAGTTTTCAGAGACCTTGAAGGCTCTGTAAACACTCTCTGACCTACCCCTAACACTGGCTTGAAAGATTATTTATTTTAAACCAACAAAAGGTAATCAGCCATTTCTGAATTTGTTGTGTGGAAGCTAAGGCCAAGAATTTAACCTTATTTCATGAACCTTTTTCAAATAATTATTATTTTAGTAAAATCAGTAACATCTTCATTGCCTCCCTGTCACCTTTACAGACTGGATCTTGATTCATAGTTTTTAGCATACAACAAGCAGCTCAGAAGTTTCTCTGGGGTAATGCTGACCTGACAGGCTCTCAAGAAAGAAGCCTGCACCACAGGAAACTACTGAGGGTCACTGCAAAGGGGTCCATTCCAGTCTTGTGTTCCTTTCAACTAAAGTACCCTCACAGTTACACACAAAGTCTCCCTCTAGAGCAAAGTACATCAACTGTGTCCACCACAACAGATTGCAAGTGTGGTCATTTTAGTCTCAGCCACAGCCTTGCCTATTAATCTGCTCAGGCATGTGTTATGTGGTCATGCTTAGATTTGAGAATATTTAACAATAGTAAAAACCCAATATATGGTAGACTATTACCAATGTTTACTAATAGCCTGTTCTTCTCTACTTCTAAGTACACAAAGAATTGTGGTACTCCACCTCCTTGAAGTTGACAGTGGCGATGTGCCTTGATTTGGCCAAAAAAAATGTTGAGGGGAAATAACATGTGTCATTTGGAGAGGAAGCTCCAATGCTCAGCTTTTGCCCCCTTTTGCCCTGCAGCTGACAACTCTGAAGCAGCACATTGAAACGGAGCCAGCCCAGGATGGTGAGGAATGAACCTCCCACCCCACCTCCACCACAGACCCACAGCGGACATGTAACGGGAGCAGCTAAATAAACTTTGGGTTAAGCAATTGAGATTTTGCCACGTTTTTGTTATTGCAGCATAAACTAAACTATCCTGACTGATAAACTGTCTTTTCCAATAAAGTGAAAAAGAAATGAGAGGCTTAAAATGCTAGTAAAAAGAGACACATGATTATGCTGAAAAAAAATACATACATTTTTAAATAGAAGTGACAAGAAAATGAAAAATATTGCACAGAGATACAGGATGAGCATTTCGACTGGGATAAGGAGTAAGTCATACCACATGTGAAAAGGTCTGTATACAGGCAATTTATCCAAGAGACGGCAATTCACAAAATTTAAAAACCCACTGTCAATTTAGGAGATATTTAGAAGTTTGGGAAATTAAAGGCTAATCAGGTGAAATAGCATTAATAAAATTTACATCACAAGCACAACTTCTGTCTGGTATAATGGATTCACGTGGTGTGTATAGACACCGTTAGTCATAGTACCGACCACTTTTGTTTAAAAAAATCCTAATAAGAAAGACATATTCGAGAGGAGAATATGCAAAGTCGTAAACCCTTGAAGAAATCAGTTACTAGCCTATTCTATAAAAATGTATTCTGGACTTCAACCTGACTTAGTCACTTTAAACTTCAAAACAAATAGACTTTAAAAACAGCTTTTCAAAGCTAAAATATTTATAAGCAAAAAAGCCTCTATACCCCCATTTCAATCGTGTATTAATTCAGAAAGAGGAGAGGCGTATCCATTCTCTTTCTTTCATTTTTCTGCATTTCGTCTTCTCTTTCTCCATCTTCTCATGCTTTGAAGTTCAGTTCATCATCTCTTCTCTTCTGTGCTCAGACTCCATTTGCTAATTTATAAAGGTCTTTGCAAAAGAAACTGAAGGCTACATCCAGTAAAGGTGAGCAGAGTGGGGTGCTTTGTGGCGGGACACTTCAGAGACAGCTACTCCTGCTGGCAAGGTTACAAATAGACATATCCTCACAAGACATTACTTTTTTGTCATAGAATCCTAGATTCCAGGACAGGGGGAAAAATGTTTTAGTAATAGTTTAACTTTGCTCTGAAGTATACATAACCACTGCAAGATTTCCAAGGAGTCTTTATTTCATTTCTAATTGAACAACCTCAACTAAGGAGATGTCAATAATTTCTAAGGCACTTCATTCTACTTTACACAGGTATCATCATTAGAAAATTATTCCTTCTAGTCAGCCTGCATCTGCCTTGTGGTGACTTTCATTGGTCGGCATTTCTTGTGCTGGCAGAGGCACACAAAGCCAAGGAGGCAGCGAGTTACCACAGTTAAGTGTCAGTGCTCTGAGGTCAAAATACCCAGGTTCAAATCCCTGATCCCACTATTTAGTATCTGCGTGTCCACAGGAAAATTACTGAACTTCTCTATACCTCAATTTCTCCATCTGAAAAGCAGGGATAATGTGAGAATATAATCAACAATGTCTGCATCAAAATGTTGACGTGTACGTAAATAGGGAAATTTGTGTGGAAGCACAGTCTTTGCCACATAATAATCAAGTAATTAATGTCAGCTGGGTTATAAATTTCTCTTCCAAACTACAATCATTCAAATATGTGCCTCTTCTGCAAGCTAAGTATCTCCATTTCCTTTACCACTTAATATCTATTCCTTAAAGCTTTGATTTTGTGTATAAGAGCAACAGTTTTTATTATGAAGCAAGAAAGAGGTCCAGAAAGATTTCAGAGTATTTGAGCAAATCACCAAGAAAGGAAACAACAACCTGGCTCTCTTCAGACATAAAGGCCTAGAAAATAATCACATTTCAGAAATCACAAAAGTATTCCAATTTAATCACTCCCATGCAAAATCGTGTAGAAATATTGCTCTTTGGCACCTGTTTATCTAGTACAAACAGATAAACGCTGTACCTGGTATTCAGATTATGATCCTTTGCAATTATTTACATTTTACTTTTGTAGAGTGTTGTCAGCATATAAAAATACAATGTTGGCCAGGTGCAGTGGCTCACGCCTGTAATCCCACACTTTCGGAGGCTGAGGTGGGAGGATAACTTGAGGCCAGGAGTTTAACTCCAGCCTGGTCAACATAGAAAGACCCATTCTCTACAAAAAAAATTTTTTTAAATTAGCGTGTGCTTGTTGTCCCAGCTAATCGGGAGGCTGAGGCAGGAGAATTGCTTAAGCCTAGGAATTTGAGGTTACAGTGAACTATGATCACACCACTGCACTGCAGCCTAGGCAACAGTGCAAGACCCTGTCTCTAAAAAAAATAAAAAAATAAAAAAATAAAAAATACAGTGTTTTCTGCCTAAATGTTTTCCCTTCAAAATCTTTTCCTCTTCCAAAAGAAGTAAGCAGTATATCAAGCAACACTTCAGAGATTTTAAATAAAACTCTAATTTGTATTCCATTGAAATATTTAAACAGTGAAGTTTTCACCATCCCTAACCCAAAACAGCATCAATTTGAACCACTTCCACACCATCCCACACCACTAGTTACTTCACCCCATTTGTCTTCTGCATTTTTAAGTTAATTTAATATAAATAAAATTCATCAACTATCAGATGGGGAGAAATTTATCTTAATATAAACAAAGTTCATCAAATATCAGGTAAAGAGAAAATTATCCTAATGAAGGACCATTCATTCATACAAACTAAAAATTCATATAAACTAAATTATGAATTTATTTAAAATACAAAGAACAGTAAGAGAAAAATGAAAAGAATGTGATGTTATAGAAGCCAAGGGAAGAGTGTTTGAAGAGGATGGATTGTTAATCAAAGAGATTAAGAGAGCAAATGATATTTCCCACCCAACCCCAGTGAGTAGGTGGTATGAGGAAAAAAAGAGTTATGGTATGTCCCCCTGTAGAATTTGCTATGATTGGAGTCATGGGTGTTGGATTTCACCTGTCATATGGGAAATCCCATTTGGGACATATCTAAAATGTTTTATGGATAACAGTCTGTGGGGCCAACTACTCTCTGACTCAATGACAATCCATTATTCTGCTGATGTTCCTCCCTGGAATCGGGCCCTCTTCTCCCTCCAGCTCATCAAATGGGATGCAGGTGGTCATTGATCTCCTGGGGACATGGTGGGTTATGTGGGTGTGGCAATGCTGTGAGAAGAGGGAACTGGTTAAACACATAAGTTTTAAGTGCACCCTAGGACACACTTCATATTTCTTTCCTTATCTTGGGGGAACCATAATTTCTTGTCTCCTGCTCTCATCTAGTCCCTTCTGTGTTTTCATCCACCTGCTTACTGAAAAGAACTATAGAAAGTGAGACGCTAACATTTCTTTCCAACTAGTGATGGATTTACTCTCTTAGAGTTGATTTATTAAGAAAGTAATGAGCTGGTGCCAAGGAAAGTACTTGATACATTCTGTTTATAAAGTAGCTTGGAAACTTTGTAGTTTAGGTTTATTATGATCTAAAATTAATACCTTTCTAGAATTTAGGATCCTCTCCATGCTCTTTCTAAATAGTAATTATAAATGTATAAAGTCAAAGCATTTCCCCATAAAACATATACTGATTAATTACTTCTATTCTAACAAGAAGTTTATATCGGTGGAAAACTTTAAATGATTGAAAGAGAAAATTATTTTTAAAAAAGAAGGCTTTTTAAGATTTAGAAAGTATCATAAATGCATTTTATTTGCAAAAAGAAAAACTAATTTATGTTAGAAAAAATTAAACTTTAATATGAAAAATGCCTGCTTCATTTTATGACTACTTAAAAAAGGGAGACAATATTAAGAAAAGGAAGGAAAAGAATAGAAAGGAAGAGGCAAAGATTGGAAGGGAAAGCAAGACACCAGGAAAAAAGGAAGGAGAACATGAAAAAGAGAGACAATGGAAACATAACAAGTGGGAAAGAGGGGACCAGAGTTAAAATGAGGAGAAGTCAGTATTTATTTAAAATGGAGTTAATTTGGGGAAAATGTGTTTGGTTTACTATAATTACATCAAGAAACTTAATTAGTCATCAGAAAATTCACACTCAGGCTTTAGTCCTTTTTGAACTTGTTTTCTATTCAAATACTGTGAGACTTCTTTCTGAATAGAATTAATGTATTCAGTGAACTCTTTAAAGTACTTACTATGTGCCAGAGACATAGGCCTGGCTAGAGCAACTTATAGCTTGTGGAAAAAGTGACTATGTGCTGAAATAACTGAGATTATAACATTTTCCATCGTAGAAGCTTTCTAAGAAAACCCTTATATTGGCTCTGGTAAGTATAACTGGAGTTCAAACACAAACCTGATGCCCAAGAAAGCCCAAAATAAGAATAAAAAGTAAAGACCCATAGTTTGGTTCACTTTTAACAGTAGCAAATCTTAAAGGCAATAAAAGAATAAATACATGTGGGAATAGGACAAAATATAATCCTTCTAATTTTGAGAGCCCTTGTTTTTCTTTGGTTGTTTTGTTACTTCCGACATCATGATTCCTTGCAGCAAACTCTGCTGTACCCTCAGCTCTTCCCAGTGAAATCCCAGACATAGAGAATTATTGACTTTCAAAATTGAAAGTCATTACCCTCTTCCATGGATCTTTGCATACAGGCTTAGTTACTATTTCCAGCTCTTTGGATGCTCTCAAATCGGAAAAGAAACCTTTCAAGATTATAGGTCATCTCGTTTTACAGGCTCATTTTATAAATGAAAAGATGCAGTCTCACAAAGGCTCAGCTTTTGTCCAGGAAGAATCAGATTTAAAGAATCCAAACCTATAAAGTTCTGAAAGGTCATTTGTAGTATCCATGAAGATAACAGCAGCCTGGGGTAAACTATGGAATCTCTGTTCTTTGAAAAATAAGCTCTTTCATAAAGAGAACTGTCGGACATAATTATCCAATATAAGATTCTTCCAGGGTTGCCTGGATATTTCTAAATGGTCATCTCTCCCTTAAAATGCCAGGCAAAATATTCTTCATGGAACAGGCCCTGGTGCTGATTTCATCATTGTCACCATCATCATCATCATCGTAATCAATTACTTATGCTATGTGTTATCAATCATCAAGTAAATCAATATGCAAAATAAAACATTATAGAGGCTCTGTCTGCTAATTGATTTAATGTGGTACTTGCCAGACAACTACATGTTCTAACAAATACTGCTAAATTCAAATTAGTAATTTTAGCCAGGGACATTGTATATTGTTATTTCTTTGCAAACTACTAAAAAAACTGAAGGTAAAATGCCATTTGCCTTATTGTGTGGCATACACATACACACAAATATATTTACAAAATATACACATATACGTACTTCTGGCTTATAAACTAAGAGTGCTAAGATGTTACTAGGATAATGAAAATGTATCTAAATTCCTAAATTTTAAAGACTTTTTCCTTACTCTTCTTCCTCTTCTCACTCATCTTCTCAGATCCTGAGTTTCCTCTACCCTTTTCCCAAATCTATGCGCTTTGCATCCAACCGAACCTTAAAAATCCTAAAATAAATCTGGGAAAGAGTAGGGTAGTGAGGAGGGAACATTGTCAATGAACTTAATTCAGGACAGGAGCAGGAGTGCTGGCCCTAAATCAACAGACAAATTCTCAATAGCTCCCTGCTGTTTTGTCTGCCAACTCCCATCAAGCCAAAAGAGATTAAGAAGCTTCCAAAAACAATTTGGGGGCAGACTAAAAATGTAGCCAACCAGTAATTTACATGAGTGAGTTATTATAGCTACTCCATGAACACAAATTCTACTTGGAAGACCAAATGGTCAGCTTGAAATATGGAGGCTTTATAAATCTATAGGAATTTTGCCACTCATCATTTTCTTACCCACTGTTAAAATTCAAATTTTTATATGTTATTTGGCTTTAAAAATGAATATTAAACAGTATTGAATGTTTCATTCAAAATAGCCTTATCAAAAACACATTAAATTTCATCCATTCTTAGGCAGTAAACAAATGAGCCTTTTCCATTTTGAAATAATATATGTAGCTGATTGTAGCACAGCATTTTTATTACTCTTCTGGGTAGCTCTTAATTTTGTTTATCAAAAATGTAATGCATGTGTTAATTAGCTCAATTGAGCCATTCCACAAAGTATACATATTTCAAAACATCATGTTGTACATAATAAATATGTACACTTTTTGTCAATTAAAAAATAAAATAAATATTTGCTTTCCTTTTTAAGGTATGACATTGAAAGATTTCCTGTTTGGACATCATAGTTTAAATTTATTTTATACAAAAATCCACTATGGTAGAGACCTCCTGGATATTGCTCAGCACACAGTCAACCTCTGTCTCTAAGATCTGCCCCACACATTAGTGGTAGTCCCTCAGCAGCCATGTTTTCCTTCACAATGCCATGTCCTAGCCAGGCAGGGTGGGCCATATTTAAACCAAGACAGTGGAAAAGTTGAAATAAAGGATGGAGAGTACTACCTACTCCTGGAATAAGTTCTCCTGTGGCCCAGCTGATCTTGGATTCTGTGAAATGCCCAGCACTCATCCACAAAAGTTCCTTTGCAGCTTGCACTGTTTTGATGTGTATTTCTATTCATTTCAACCAAAAGGACATTGACCAAGACATCATAATTTTTCCTAGCAGAATAATCTTCAATTTTACTATGGTCACCAATTGTTTGAAAGGACAGACTTAATCATTTTTTAAAAATCAGCCTTTGTTATAAAATATCCATTTGGTTAAGTGAAGGATTCCCAATTGCCTTCATACTTTTTTTTATCTCATGCCCGTTTTATTTAGATCAAAATATGGTGCAATATTTCTTCCATAAAGAACCATAAAAAGAAGAAGTTGACCAAGAATTTAAGGTTGTCAAGACATATTCTTAGGTTAAGAGAAAACACAAAATAAGAGAATAGGATGATTCTATTTAAAGTGGTAGTTGGCATATACTGAGCACTTAGTGCACAGCAGACTCTACTAAAAGCATGTTTTACACATTATCTCACTTAGTCATCATAATAACTCAACCCCACAAGGTCAGTTCTTTGACTAGCACCATTTCACAAATGAGGAAACTAAGGCATTGAAAAGTTGCTCAAGATTATATAGCTGAAAAGTGCTAAAGCCAGAATTCAAACCCCAGCAGAGTTGCCTCTGAAACCTGCTCTTAGCCACCAAATTGTACATTTTAGACAGACTAACAAGCCACAACTAATCATAAACATACTTAAAAACTATAAATACTGACTCTGTCCTTGAAAAGAAAAAAAAATTCTCAGCAGTAGCATTATTTTTAAATTCCTTAGTCCATCAGTATTTTTAACTTGTTTGAAAAAGATTTTCAATATCTTAATAATAATTTACCTCATTGTTTAATATTGTAAAAGAGGTTGTAAATACCTAAATTTATTTAATCTTCAGAGCAACCCTGTCAGGAAGATCCAAGAAATACTATTATCTTTTTGTGACAAATGAGGAAAGTATAGCTCAGGAAAAATAAATGGCTAGCCTAAGAGAAGGCAAAAAATATTTATCAAAAACTTAGTATGTTCTCAGACCCTGCAAGGTACTTTTTGAATAAGTTACCTCAGTTACTTAAGATAACAACCGCATGAGGTTTGCATCTCTCCTGTTTTATAAAAAAGGAAACAAAAGATCCCTGTGGCTCAGTTACTGGAGACCAGAGGTAGAATTCAAGTATGTCTGATTCCAATTTTCAGCAATTATTAATATTTATCAAGTGCCTTTTCCTGTGTGACAAGTACTATGCTAGCTGCTCCATTTGTCAAGGAGGGAAGTATAAAAATGAATAAAACAGAGCTGGGGCCTCAAAATAATATCTCATTCTAGTGTTCAATAAAACGATACTGCTTTCTATGGGTTGCCTTTGTCCCGAAGATACGTGGATGTAAAGACTCAGAATGAAAAACAGAACTAGTTCGAACTGTCATTGACTGAAAGGATCTCAGGCTTCAGAATCCAAGGGAGGACAGGAAGAAAAAATACAGGGAGTTGAAAATTCAGTACAAGCCCTGAACCTAAAAGAGAAAAGGGTTAGTGCTGAGAGAGAATGGGAGGAAAAAGGAAATCGGATGTTGGGATAAACGTTGAAAAAAAAAATTTTCTTTTTGGAGGTGAAGAGATTCAAACTTTGTCTAAAGAGTTTCTACTCCTTTCTTTGCTCTTCTCTTGCTCTTCGTTGGTCATAACCATCCCAAGTACGAACCCAAGTATAAAGCGATAAGAGAATGAAGGACTTAAAGTCAGGCTAAAGGAACTGGCTGTAGCACTTTGATCATTTACATATTGACAGATGGTTATGTAATGACATTCTTCACTGAAAACTTCACTGGTTGTTTTTTGCTGAAGTGGATAATAAATATGTAGCCAAGAAATGGTGGTCAGAAACAAATACCACAAAAACTTTTATTCTTTCTTTTGAATGTCATGGTACACTAGGTCTACAAAAAAACAAACTATTAATACTTTCTTTGTATTTATTTAAATTTAACACCTTAATAGCACTCCCTAGAAAAACCAGTCCCTGCCTAAAACTGAAAAAACATAGGAAAAAAAAATCTGCTGCTGTATCGCTTGAAATATTTTATATGTCTATTTATTCATCTATCCCTTTAGAGTTTATCTCTGGAAAATATTATGTTGTAAAAATTCCAAAAATTAATGTTATCCTGAAAAAACTATGAAAGCCTTTTAAATAGTCCAGTAATGATTTATAGCTAGTTTGTTTTCTATCTGGAAAAGTAACAAGTGAACTATTTACACAGTAGCTGCTTTCCTCATTCATCTGGTTTGGATCAAATTAATCCCACTTTTGGATGAAAGTTATCATGAACTTTATGTTTATGATGCACAGTGGCATTTACTAGACATTACACAATTACATTCATCTATGCTTTTGGTTATTTCTGCTCCTTTGACATCAAAACAATATAAAATACTTCTGCCCATTAGGAACAAAATTGTAATTATTCTATTCCTGATAATAAATTAGCAAAGAGATAACTAATTTCTAAATGGTGGCAGTTTTTCCCTGAGAAAGGCTGATTTGAAAGGGTGACTACCAAACCCATGTTCCTCTCTGTAATCTACCCTTTGAGGGCAAGCTCAGTGCTGCAGGGAGCACCATGTGTGCCTACAGCAGATTTCAGCTTCCACCTACCTAAACCTGCTCTCTCCCCCCCAGAAGTGATGCTTTCTGTGACTGGATATGAGAAATCAGAAGACTTAACTTCCTACAGAACTCTGTGCAATTGTCACTCTTTTTCAAATCTAGCCATGAAATCAAAATAAATATTTTTAAGAATAAATTGTAAGATGGCATAGAAAGTAATTATCATTCATGTTACAATATATTAATGTATATAGACAAACATAATGCATATGTGTGTTGTGTCTTGCTGTCTTCAATTTGAGATTTATAGATAGAGATATAAATTGTAGTATGTGTTTCAAATATGAATCAATAATGGCAAATAACCAAAGTCAATGTTTTAGAAAGATATGATAATGAAATAATTCTTTCCTAAAATATTTGAGCTTGTTATTTATTAATCCTGTGTAAGGCAAGAAGCCAGGAAAAAGGATTTGTCACTGCCACACTTGGGACCTCTGATAAATGCCATCAGTGCTGAGATGCAGTCCAGGCTGAACATGACCTCAATCTTTTTTGTTTTTGTTTTTCTTTTTGTTATTTCCTGATTTTTCCTGCTTTTCACCCTGTTCTTACTCATCTATCAATAAGACTATGTCCAAAAGGAGCTGAAATGAGGACAGGGCCAGAATGATTTGCAAGTTCCTTCTTTGGTTGATTCAATTTCTTTTAAAATATGCCATTTAGTCCCATTAATGCCATTGCCTTAAAGTTACAGGTAAGTTACCTGATCATGGTAACAATTACTTCCCTGTAATTGCTCAGGAGTTCTAAAAGTCACTCTTATTGAAACAAGCAAGCAAACAGAAAAGAACTAGATTATGTGCTATTCCTTTGAGCACAAATAGGCAATCTAAAATTGATTAATCAAAAACAATGACAGGGATCATGTAAGATACACAAATTTTTCCATTTTCAGTTCTTATTTGTGGTGAGTTCAACATGTCAATTTATTATATTTCTGGGATTCCTTACTTTCAGCTCAGTTTTAACCTTTGCACAGATATTTTCTAAAAGTTATTTTGGAAAAAAATAAGCATTTTTTTCTTTGTAGAAAAACAAAGAACTTCACCAATTAATAATGAAAAACAGAGACAAGGGCATGATCAAAAAGTGTATTCTGACCTCCAACTGTCAGCCTGGGTAAAAATAGTCATTTTTCTCTGATCCCTGACACACACATATGCCCAGTCCTGATGTCTTGTCTTCCAGAATGCTAGTGCTGTCCTGCTAAGTGTTCCTTGAACAGTCCCCCTGACAGCCACCTATTCTGTACCCCTGGATTTGTCTTTGCTTCTCTTGATCTGGTCCCACACCCTCTTCAAGTAACTTTGATTACTACCTACTCTCTCAATTCTGAAAAAGTTAGGTAACCTATGGTAATAACTATCTCATGTCATGGGCTACAAACCACAATTTTGGAACCCATGCCCATGTACTAAGTTCTTGCTGAAACTTGGTGGTGCTCTGATCTTATACTTGGACTTAAGACCCACAGGAATGCTCATGAGAACTTGGGTTACCCCTCTGAACCACAAATAAACTTGCAGCTTATTTTCCAAGGACTCACCCGGTCTTCAGGGTTCATCGATGTTATTATAGGACTATCTCCTAAAGCAGGAGCCTCACCTTTGTTCCAGGTTCAAGATGTATAAGTCTGGCCCAAGAGTTATATTTTCTAGTCAACAGCATGTAGGTCATTGCAGAGTCTTATCATGTAGTTCTGTCATGGATAAAAGGCTTGAAGATAAAACTCTGGATAACACCATTATTTAATGGATGAGCATGTGAAAAGATACCAATGCAGAAGATTAGAAGAAATGGTGAAGAATAAACAAAAAACATCAAGACATAATGTTGCCTCAGAAACCAAGAGAGAAAAATGTTCCAAGAGAGGTAAGAGGAAAACATGCCTAAAATGGCCAATACCAGTTTCTATTTAATTAACTTGAATCTTTAAAATACAAAGATGACTCTTCCTCTTCCTATTACCTTTCTTTCTTAGGCAATTCAGACCCCAAACCAATAGGTGATGCCAAGCAAAGCGGGGGAGATTTGGTGGCCCCAAGATGGTGTCAAAACCTGAGCAGGGTGAGAAGGGTGTCTGTGTTGGAGGCGGCCAGGTGTGAGGTGTTGGGGCCTAAGTAGTGTGAGGAAAGTGCACCACCTAGGGAGTCAAAAATGTGGAAAGGGAGAAAACTAGGATAAACCTTGTGATGTCAGATTGGAATTGGGTGTATTAATGTGAACTCATGCATTTCGACGTACATATAGGTAGACATAAAGATAAATATAGCTTTGTCCATCAAAATGGCCTGGGAACAGCAACATCCAATAGCAATAGGCAAACCTAACCCTCAGATTTCCACTTCTAATTACCATTGTTCAACAAAAGGAACCTTGGAGAAATGGCTGACTTCATGGCTGGGACAGAGAACCTAAAGGATGAAACATGTTGCTGTGCCAGAAAATTCAAGAACAAACATGCTGTTGTAGCAGAAAATAAGAAAATGTTCAAACAATGAAGAGGATTTTTTAAAAGGAATCAGAAGCAAGCCTAAGGTTCATAGAGCCATTGACTAAGTTAAAGACAATTTGAGTATCAAAATAAATAAGTATAGTAATGGATCATAACTCATTAAGCAAAATAGGAAACTATGAATTCACAATGATAGAATTAAAAAATTAAAAGTTTTATGAGGAACAGGGTATTTTCATAGTTTCAAGCCACCTTCCCATAAAATATGTATTAGTTACAAGGGAAAAGGAAGAACTCTATAGGGGAGTAGCCTAGCAGATATCTTATTAGTTGGAGTGATAAAAGTGAATATTATTATTAATAGAAAAAATTAAAAATGTGTACCACTTCATAGGATGCAGATAAAAGAACATAACTTCTGTCATATTCCTGCCAAATATGCCTAACCTGAATCTAAGCGGGAAGAAACATAAACTAAATCCAAATTGAGAGACATTCTACAAAGTAACAAAAAAATCCACATGTAACAAAGTCATAAAAGACAAGCAAGGACTGAGAAATTGTTTCAAAGTAGAGGAAATTAAGAGATACAGCTAATTACATAATGTGCTCTGAACTGTATCCTTTTGCTACAAAGAACATTGGGACAACTGGGAATCAAGTAGAGTCCAAGGATTAGATGTATTAGATGGATATTAGTAAAGTATCCATGTCAATTTCCTGACGTCCATGAATGTATTGTGGTTGTACTGGAGAATATTTCTGTTTGTAGGAAATATAAACCAAACTATTTGGGGTCTAGGATGGGGGCTGATGGAATATCTCATCAGCAACAAATTCTCAGATGATATAGAGCAAAAAGAAAAAGGTTTTGTATTATACTTGCAAATTTCTGTAAATTTGAGATTGTTTTAAATTTTTTCAAAGTTGGCTATTAAATAGATTCTCTTAAATTTTCTGTCCTTAGCTAATCTAAATGACTTTACTGGTCAACTAAAAGATCAGCAAATATGGCAATTAAAATATAAAAGGTGAAACACCTTTTATTCATTTAGAATTCCAGACCCTGGACATACTCCATTTTGATTATTCTTAATGTTGCAATGTCACCAGTAAATAAATAATAGAGATAAAATTGCAAGATCAAATGTATCTATGTCATTCAGCATGTTAGTACTTTCCTCTCTAAGAAATTGAACATTATGCTGGACAAATTGTAGATCAGGTTAGTGTGTCATTCCTATATTATTATGCCTGTAACAGCAGCGTGTGTTTTTATTTGAGTGTTATCTATTTTTTCCTTTATTTTACAGATTGAGACAATATACTATATACTTTAATACTATAAACTGTATTAAATATACATAGTGCAAAACATGCTCACTGAAAAATGAACAAATATATTTCCTAATCATGGAATTAAGATATTTCATTTGCTGGGATATGAAGAGTGAACTAAACGAGTATATTATGAAAAGACAATGATTGACACATTACAACAACTCTATGTTTTTAGGACAATTAATATGTTGTCATGTCAGAGAGAAGAAGTGAACTATTTGATAATGTTTCTATTGTTTCTTAGGAATTTTTGACCTGAGGCTAATGTAAAGTCTGTTAATTGAACCCTTCAGCTGGCTAAATATTGTTTAAGCAAGGAATTCAGAAATATAAGAGCTCTCTGATGACTAGGTTGTCTGGAAATGTAAAAGTTAAACAACAGGATGAAAAATTACAAATTTTTTAAAGGCAAAGGACACAAGCCAACATGAAGTGAGGGATGGCTCTAGTATAATATTGATGACATCATCACCTTTAGTAGCACAGTGTACAGCTGAAGTACACAGTTACTGAGAGAATATTAAAAATACAGAGTCCCTTACTTGTATGGAGTTTGTAATTCCTGGGTTTTCTTTTTTAAATCCATGTCACTTGGAGGTTTTTCTCTTAAGTTTTAGCCTCCTACTCCTCCTACCTACAGACAGGATTAAGTATAAACAACTTCCTTAAAATTCTTAGCGTTCAGGCACATCAATGATTTGTTGGAAAGGTTAGGAAGGATAGTTGGGAGAAAGGCAACCCTACTTTTTTTTTTTTTTTTTTTTTTACTTGGGGCCAGCTGAGTACAGTCTTGAGGTAGGTTGATTTTACTCTGTTCTGAGGCAAAACCTGAACCACCAATGTCGGCCTGGAGTCCAGCAAGTACAGGACAATGGCCACAAAGGAGACTGGGCCCAAAAGTGTGGATGGATCAGTGTAAATCCATCACCACTACTCAAAAAACAACTCCAAGGACATGTCCTGGCACTACCCATGGATAAATAGTGTCATCTACAGTAAAGGAAACTAGGAGGAAAACAAAACAAATCCACTGCTTCACAGTTTTGCCCAGGGTCAATTTTAAATAAGCCTGGAGAAAAACGAAAAATAGAAACTGAAAATCGTAGGTGTGTATTTTTAATTATTATTTTCTTTGGGGAATAGACAAGATACATGATTATAAAACCACAGGAAGAAAATTGGATTTAAAAAGATTTTTTTATTTTTCT
Organism: Daubentonia madagascariensis; assembly: GCA_023783475.1. Taxonomy (NCBI): domain Eukaryota; kingdom Metazoa; phylum Chordata; class Mammalia; order Primates; family Daubentoniidae; genus Daubentonia; species Daubentonia madagascariensis. Next base: position 23,478,683 of record JAKFHU010002080.1, on the reverse strand, counting down.
TTGAAATATATTATAGATCAAGGCATGTGTCTTATATATTACCTCAATAGTAATTCAAAAATCATAATAAACAATAAGTAAAAACTATATTAGTAGAGCAAGGGAATAGTGATATATTAGACAATTTATTCCTTAGGTACTCTTTTACTGAAAATATCTACATGAGAGACAGAAGACCTTGGTAGTAAATTAGCTCCATTTTTTTTTTAAGTTACATGTAATTGCCTCAATGCATAGATTCACTTTTACTGGTCTATGCCTACCAATATAGAAATGAATATATTCTATATATTCTCACTCCATCCATTCTCTGATGTTTTCAGAAGTATGAAAAATAACCTCACTTCTGATGAGATAATACCAAACATTTTTTAATATTCTATTGCCTGGCATGTGTTTTCACTATTTCTGAAATGATAATATGTAGTTTTGTTATGAAGCATCATTTGTCTTTCTACTTTATATACTCAAGCACAATTATTTCTTCATAAATGTGAGTTATATACAGCATAGTGAGTTTGTTTTTCTATATAACATGTCTTGGTCAAATTAATAAAATGAAATATAATATTACATCTTTACTGTCAAAAAGTGAAAATAATAACTATAATAATAAGTCAAACAGTAGACACTATACTTTGCAAGTTTCTTGTAATTTTAACAACAACCTTATGATGTTGCTTATCATTGTTGCCATTTTATAGGCGAGACATTTGGAACCCAAAGAAATTAAAAACTGTATTAAAGAGTTAGTAAATGGTAGGGCTGCATTTTATATTACTTCTAGATAAGCACATTTTTCCACTAAAATATACCCCGTAATTCATGAGATATCATCTTTGCAAGATTCAAAGATAATCTTTTATCTTATACAACTGTGTGTTGTTAATACCCATGAGATTCATAGGCAATGATCTGGACTGCATGGAATATTTCAGTGAAGATAAATTTAAAGATACATGTTTTAGTTTTAAATAACTATCAAATAGTATTTATGGGATAACACCAATTTTAGGAAATGAGCTTTTTTCTCCATTTAGGAACTAAAAAGTTAAGTTTACTAGGAAAACGAATTCTGTGAATTTATGTATCTCCTCTGTTTGCAATTGAAACAGAGCCTTCAAAGATTTCTTACCATTATTTTTAGATGAACAGCTCAGTGCACATACTGAAGCGTTACTGGGAAAAAGGCTTGAGGGAGCTAGGCATATGTTTCTTAAAATACGATTACTTTCTTCAATTTAAAAATTTTCCCACTGTTGGAATATATTATACAATTTTTCATGGTTTCTGGTCTCACTGGAAACTGCAATTGATTTTGCTAAAATATATCCGTTAAAATACTATTTTACTACTTAAATAATTTACTTTCTTATAGTTCTAACTTTAGATATTTAAACACTTTCACTAGCTATCTGGAGAAAGTAAGAATATTGGTCACTAGTTGCCTAAATAAATAAAAACCTATTGTTCTAAAGGAAACATTTTAATCACTCTTGAAACAAAGGGTCTAAATTTATTCATGTTTTCCTTCCAAGCCTTTTTCTTAAATTTATTGACATTAAATAAATTATGAAGGACAAATAAAACAGAGCAATTAAAAGCATCCCCTTAGAACACATGTTACACATTAGACACGTGGCTATTATATGTGTCACTGGTAACTTGCTCTAGAGATATAACAATTGTTTTGCTAATGAGTTTATTTCTCTTCTTTCACTGAATTTTAGGATATTACTTTGATTGAAAGTTGAATATTAAATTTTAAAATTAACATTGCAACAACACTATTAGTAAAGTGGCTGTGGTACTTTAGGCTGTACAAGAGGCTATAGTACTATAAACATACCATTTATTTTCACTCTCTTACAAGACTAAGTGTGTTTCAGCAAATGTATAGGATATTATGTTCAACAATAATTGGTACCAATTTTCATGAGATTCTTTTTGGGGGGAGTGGGTATATTAAGCAGGCCAAAAATGTTCTTGTTTTAATTTTGGGGTGTGAATTTGTGGGACAGTCATTTAATCTTCAGGTTATTTTTTCTTCCTTCTTTTGTATTCTCAAGACAGCATGGGAATGAAGGAGAGGTGAAAATTGATAGCACTTTGATGAAAGCCTTCAGTGGAGCAGCCAAAAATTATGAGTGGGATTTCATATACGAATAGCTAATTTCCTAAAGTTCTCAATTGTTATAGAGTTACCGTGTCTGACACTTGTAACATTTTGTAAATGAAGAGATCTTTCAAGGGACTAATTTCTGCAGTTCAGAGTATAAATATTTTTAAATCCTTGAATGTTATTTATTTTAGAGCTGAAACATGTTTGAATCATAAAATTTTTCACATTTAAATGTCAAATAAAAATTAACAAAACTTACACATAAATTTAAACCTGTCTTTTTAAGTTTTCTTTAAAGATATTTATCAGTTCAAATGAGGACTATTCTTCTTGTTCCTCTTCTACCCACTTTTGAACATAAACCTGAGTAATGGTGTGAACTAAATATGTTTATTTCTGAGTGGAAGAGGGGAACGTATTATTTTTAACCTAACTTTTTGAAGAAAGAATAGCAGACATTTAAACATACAATATAGCTTCTTCCATGAAATACTTAGAAAATATACTTTGAACAATCAAGGAAAAAGGAAATTCTCAGACTGAGTCTGGAAACAGATTTTCATTTGGGTCAGGCTTAAATAGTTTCTTCACATCCAGTCACTTGGCTAACCTCAGGAAAACATTTTCTGATTTTTCCTATTTTAACACTAACTAGCCTCATCCCTTTAATACAATGTCACAAGCATTTTATTCAAAGTCTAATCATTTCCCCAAACCATTTGCTTATTTGCATTGTCATTCATTTTTCTTTGTGTAGTTCTACAAAATTTACATTGTAACTTTTAACAACTCGTAAATGCTCTGTTTATATCATACTTTAACATATTCCGTTGTACTCCTAGAAAACAGGGGAAATTTTATCATAAAACTACACAATTAAGATAATTCATAAGCTTGTTACTGCTGATGTTTACTGTACCTTTCTATTTATCATATATTTGGAGTTGGTGTTTTCATAGCTACAGTCTCCTCCCTCTTTGCTAGGAATTTTATAATTCAAAAATTAATATATTGATCTCCATTTGAACTTAAGGTTAACTGGTTTCTACATCATTTCAGTATCACAGAAGTCCCTTCTGAAGGTGAAGAGAAATTTTATTTTTTTAAAAAACACATTCAATGTTAATGACACAAATATTACCTAACAAAATAAAAATAGTTTAGTCATAATTTTTTTAAATTAAAAAAGAAACTAAACATTTAAACAGAAAGCTTCATCAATTTCTTTTTTCAGAAGTAAATAGAAACCACTTCATTTTCTGTAAATCATTCACATTCAATTTCCTACCCAGAATCTCAAATTGTACCATTTTGAAGCTTTTAGTATTTTAAACATTCAACTACTGTAGATATACTTCACTATTTTAGTCATTAGCCTTTCAGACATTTCTTTTTTTTTCCTCTTTAGTGTAAGCACATTATTCCCACTGGGACTAAAGGAAGTTGGTAATGTCATCGCGTAAAGAATAGGTCCAAATTCCTGATAACTTTGTGGAGCCAGACAGGAAATACCAAAGAAAGATTTAACTGTAAGACAGATCTTGATTAACATCAGTGTTTTTAGTACTTTGTCCTTTTTTTCCAATTGTCTGAATTATGGAATCTCCCTTTCAAAGGTTGAGGTGAAATTTTATAATTCATTTTTTTAAATCCTTATAAACTTAAAGCTAGAAAATAGTAATTATTGAGAGGGCTAAAAAGTTAAGCTAACTTTTTTTTCCTGAGTGTGCATGATAGTACAACCACCAGTTGAAAAGTAAATGGAAAATGTGGTCAATCAGCTATATGTTTTACAAGCAGAAAGAGTCTTCTTTTCAAAACACAAATCAAATTTGAAACTTTCTATCACTTCTAATTACTCTTGGGATAAAGACCCAAATCCTAACCAAATGACCAAAAGCCTACAAGGTTTCTCTCTCCTCTAACCTTAAACTCCCTAAGCTCTTCCACACAGGGGTGTTCCCTGAACAAGTTGATGCATCTACCTGGACCAGATTTCCCTGCCTTTTTCACTGTCCAATTTACTCAGTTGTTACTTCCTCAAGAAAGTTTCTCCTGTCCCCAATGATGAGATCCTTTGCTTAATGCTAGTCTCCCTAACTAAACTGTAAATTTCCTGAAGGCGGGGACAGTGTCTGGCTTTTGTTCAACCTTGGGTCCATAATCTCTGTTATGGGCTGAACTGTGTGCCCCCAAAATTCATATGTTGATGTACCTCAGAATGTGACTACATTTGGAGATAGGGTCTTTAAAAAGTTAAAATCAGGTCTTTAAGGTAGGTTCAAATCCAATATAACTGGTGTCCTTATAAGAAGGGGAGATTAGGACACAGACGGGCACACACAGAGGTAACACCATGTGAAGATGCAGCAAGAAGGTGGCCATCTGCAAGCCTCAGAAGAAACAAACCTTGATCTCAGACTTCTAGCCTCCAGAATTGCGAGAAAGTATGTTTCTGGTTTTTTAAGGTACACAGTCTGTGGTACTTTGCTATGGAAGCCCTAGCAAACTAAAACAACATCTAACATAAGGCCTAGCACATCGTAAAAAAACATTTTTGGATGAATCAATTAGTGATATAAACCTGGATTCTAATTCTACCACATTTTAGTTGCATGATGTTAATCAAGTTTCTAAAGAAATTCTCTAAGCCTCATGGTCCTCTTTTATAAAGCTGGGACCAAAAAAGCCACAATTTATAGCATCACTGAGAAGCTTAACATTATATTTGTAAACTCTTTGGAGAGTTTGTTGGCATCAACAGCACGTACTTCTACTCCTTCCACTTCTCTTAAAAGAGAAGAATAAGTAAAAACCGTTAATTTCTTGGCAAAATTTATAAATAAAAGGGTAGCCCTTAGTGATAGCACATGCAAATTTATATTTAGTTTTGCCTTTCAGATCCCAAATATTTAAAACCTAATCAAACGCTCAAACAGTGAAGGTTGTTTTATTCTTCAAATCCTTCACAACTCCATTTCACGAATTTTCGTTATAGATTGCAATAGTCAAACTGTCATCAAAATTCAGAACAAAGCCATCTGAATTTCATCCAGAAATAGATATGTACTTCTGCCTTGCCATTATTCCAGAATGGTCAGTTCCTGCAGGACTCACGTCCCCACCCCTCTGCTCCGTGTCAGCACAAGAATCCAAGAGAGGCTCGTGACTAGTGCAAGGCTGTGCTGCTTGTTTCCACACAAGTCCTGTATCCTTTTAGGGATTCCTAGGCTGTTGTGTTTTATGTTTGATTTATCCTTATGTGATATCAAATCACTATCTCTTACGGTATTGTTTGCTAGTCTTTATTAGAATCTACTGTCACTAGTTAGAAAAAAAGTATGGAACTTACTTAAAATCCTTTGGGAAAAGGTAGGAAAAACTTTCAAAAATCAGCACTTTTCCCCAGTAAGTCCACTGGGGAATACGCCGGATTAGCCAAATGTGACAGCCAGCCAACATGCCAAAAAATGCAGATATTAAGTAAAGTAAGAGTTTATACAAAGGAAGATTTTTTAAAAACTAAAAATAGAAAAGACAGTAGCCATCAACCAAGAACCCGGTCAAACTAATCTGGTGTGGAAAGCTTTACTGTTTAGTTCTATATCCAGGTCCACCTGGAGCTGAGAGAATGATAATAAAGGCTTCTTTTCCAATCCCTGAGTGCACTTTGCAACTGTCGTCAAGCACGGGGCCAGGATCTACCTCTTTGTGTAGCCATCCTTTCAGGTCTTCATGAAGGAATCAAGCCATTTCTATCGCTATGCTCATTCACTTAAACTTGTCAGCTTTCCTAATACTGACCACTTCCGCATTTGGCCAGTGGTAATAAAAGCCCTGCTGTGTTCCAAATTCTAAACCCTCTTTCAGTGGGTAAATGTGATCGGTCCTTTAATGCACTCCACTTTGCCTCTCTCTGAAACATCCTGGCCAATGGCAGGCCAGCACCAACTCCTTACAACTCAGGGCTCTCCACCGTCTCCTATGGCTCCCCTTCCCATGGCAGTCAGACTAGGCTGCTTACTCCAATGCCAAGAAACACACCTTTGTTCATACTGCCCCAGGATATCAGTTAGGATTATACTGGTTACAAATAATACAACAAACCAGAACAGGCAATAGCCCACCAGGTTAACTTGGTAATTAGCCTTACCCCGTGTTAGCTTCTTTTCCTTTCCTATATTACTTCCTGTTTGCCCTACCAATGCTTTCTGGAATTATCATCCAAACCAACTAGCTCTTCTAAAATTCTAGTCTCCAAGTGTGCTTCTAGGGGAGTACAATCAAAGACGATGGTGAAGGAAAAAGAACATGTGTTTATGCAATCTCCTTATCACATAGTCTGCTAGGGATGCTTTAGCCAAATTCTGACTGCATTTGTTGAAACAATCCTGATTTTATTATAGATTTGGGGTTACCAATTAGGATTTTATCAGGAAAAAATAAAACATATAAGTATCAAGTAGAAAGGGGCTTAATTCAGGGAATTAGGTGGTCGCACACCACAGGAAGGGCTGGGAGAGCAAAAGTCAGAGCAACTGCTGAGAGAGTTCATGAAATTAAGAAATGCCCAAATCACAGTGTAGCCCCTGCCCCCTAGGAGCTGCTAGAAGACAATCGTTTCTCCTTTTTCAGCTTCCAAATTGGGTCCTGCTGCTTCCTATCAGCAGAATCTAACCTGAAGCACTTTGGGTAAGGGAAAGTGGGGAATGGTCTCCTAGGCTTTCCCCCTGTTTAGGCCATGTGTACAAGGGAGTGAGGATAAGGCCAAATTAACCTCACACCAGAACACTTAATTCATTGAAATCCTACGTGTAGCAAGTCATTTTCCTGACTACCTATTTTCTGAAAGTCCTAAGCATCTGCAGAAAGACAAGCCTATTCCAGAGGCTGTTCAGAAACAAATCTATTAAGTCACCAGTAACAGTAATTCTTTTGGCTAACACATAAAATGCCACAATTCCAATTAATGTCCAACCACCCAGGAAGGCAAAATATCTCATACAATTTAGGTAACAGCCTTGGCAATCATGCAAGAGAAAGTTAAATTTCTCTTTAAAAGATCATGTCAAAGACCTGATAATTATTTTCAAGATTTCACAATTCCACTGTAAAGAAATGTTCATTGTTCTGATAGCTGATGATGAAGTGTTAACTACTGTGAACATAACCTTTAAGCAGGTTTACTGTTAGTGGAATTTTGGAAAGCATCTGTTGGTCAGAGGGAGAAATAAAGAGTAAGGAAAAAGGATGGCATCATTTCAAGGCCTTTGCTCCTCTTTATTAAAGATTTGTGTTATCCAAACATCCAAATTCCCACTCAGCCACACCCCATTCCTTTTAATTTCCAAAAAGAAAATCAAATTTTTGGCAATAAAAAATTTTTAATAGTTATTTTGTCAGAAATTAGTTTCAGGAAAAATGGCTGGAAGAGAGTTTTCTTCTATATACTCTCAGAATTCCTGACATCGCTTTGCACATATACATATATTAATGACCATTCATTAGAAATGGTGCATAGTTTGCAATTTTTAAATATATAAAGGTATAAAATAATTTTCCTGTGTCATTATCTTATTATCATAAATATTATATATTTTTGTGAATTATTTCATGGCAAGTATATGATCATAAATAATAATTCTGGTTGCAATATTAATTCTATGAAAAAATAAATTATGTTAAAGAAACAGTTCTGGAAATTTGTTGTGGTAAATACTAGAAACTTCCTAAGAATAGAATTATACATTTCTTGCTTTCAAAAGATGCTCATACAGATTATTAAATTTCTAAAATAAATTAAGTAATTTTTATGATTTTCTATACTAAGAATTATGAAATTAAACTGTAATGCATATATCACATGTTAAAATGTTTTCAATAATTATAATTAACTATTTTCTAACATTTATATTAAAACTTCTACTAATAAAGAGAATTTACATTAAAGAAGATAGAAGGTGACTTATTCAATTTTAAAATTAAGTTGATATAAAATGATTAGATTTTCTTCTTTAAAATACTTCAAGTCAAATTCTTCTGAACAAAATCAGAATTAAAATTTGAAGTTGCAACTAAAGAGTTTATATCAAAACTAAAAAAAGTTAAATTTTATTTTTCTATTAAAATTACATATGTAAACCTTTTAATCTAAAATTCTTATGCCTATTCAGTAACAGTAGCAAGATTTTGCACATCAGAAGTTGTTACTTCAATGTATATTATAAAATGAGATTGTTAAATTCATTATATTATAGCCTCTTTTGTTCCCCACGTTTATTGAGGTATAATTGACAAGTAAAAATTGTATACATTTAAAGTGTACACCTTGATGTTTTGACATATATACTTTGTGAAATAATCACAATCAAGCTAGTTAACATATCCATCATCTCACAGAGTTAGCAATTTCTTCTCTTTCTCTTATTTTTGTGATGAAAATAGTCAAGACCTACTCTCTAGTAAATTTCAAATGTACAATACAGTATTCTTAACTACAGTCACATAGCAGTACATTATATCTCCTGAACTTAATCATCGAACATAATTGAAACTTTGTACCCACATTTCTAGCTTTTATCCTCCCCTAGTTTCTGACAACTGCCACCCTACTCTCTGCTTCTATAAGTTTGACTATTTTAGATTCCACATATAAGTGAGATGATGCAGTATTTGTCTTTCTGTGTCTGGTTTATTTCACTTAATGTCCTCCAGATTCACCCATCTTGTCACACATGACAGAATTTCCTTTTTTAAGGCTACCTAATATTCCTCTGTGTGTGTCTCACACACACACATATATACACACATACACCACATTTTCTTTACCCATTCATCCATCAATGGACACTTATGTTATTTCCATGTCTTGACTATGGTGAATAATGCTGCAATGAACATGAGAATGAAGTTATCTCTTCCAAATACTAATTTCACTTCCTTTGTATACACACCCAGAAGGGATTGCTGAATCATAAGGTAGTTCTATTTTTAAATTTTTGAGTAATCTCCATACTGTTTTCCATATGGCTGTACCAATTTACCTTCTCACCAACAGTGTACAAGGATTCCCTTTTCTCCATATCCTTGCCAACACTTGTTATTTTTCATTATTGTGATAATAGTGATTCTAACAAATATGAGGCAAATATGAGGTGATATCTCATTGTGGTTTTGATTTGTGGTTTCCTGATAATGAATGATGCTGAGCATCTTTTTAAATACTGTTGACCATTTGTATGTCTTCTTTGGAGAAATGTCTACTGCCAATTTTTAAATTGGGTTATTTGGTGTTTTTTGCCATTGAGTTATTTGAGTTCCTTATATATTTGAATATTAACCCCTTATCAGATATATGGTTTGCAAGTATTTTCTCCAATCTATAGGTTGCCTTTTACTCTGTTGATTTTTTCCTCTGTTGTGCAGAAGTTTAGTTTCATGTAATCCCATTTGTATCTTTTTGGTTTTGCTGCCTATGTTTCTGGTGTCATATCCAAAAAATTGTTGCTCAAGATCAATGTCAAAAACATTTTCCCTGTTTTTTTCTATTAGTTTTACAGTTTCAGGTCTTATGTTTAAGTCTTTCATTCATTTTAAGTGGATTTTTTAATATGGTGTGAGATAGGAGACCAAATTCATTTCCATGCATGTGGATATACAGTTTTCCAAACACCATTTATTGAAAAGACCTTCCTTTCCTCCATTGTATGTTCTTGGTGCCTTTGTTGAAGATCACTTAACTGTAAATGTGTGGATTTACATCTGGGCTTTGTATTCTATTCTGTTGGTCTGTATGTCTGTTTTTATGCTGGTACCATTCTGTTTTAATTACTGTTGTTTTGTAATACATTTTGAAATCAGAAAGTGTGATATCTCCCACTTTGCTTTTTTCCCCCCTCAGGATTGACTTGGCTATTTGGAGTCATTTAAGGTTCCATATCAATTTTAGAACTGTTTTTTCTATTTCTGTAGAGAATGTCATTGGGATTTTGACAGGGATTGCATTGACTCTGTGGATCACTTCGCATAGCAGGGACATTTTAACAATGTTAATTCTGCCTATCCATGAATACTGGATATCTTCCCATTTATCTGTGTGTTCTTTAATTTCCTTCATCAATGTTTTATAATTTTCAGTGTAGAAGTTTTTCACTTCTTTGGTTAAGTTTATTCCTAAGTATTTTCTTCTTTTTGTTACTATTGTGAATGTGATGGTTTTCTTGACTTCCTTTTTGGGTAGTTTATTGTTTGTGCATAAAAACACTACTGATTTTTATATCTTGGTTTTGTATTTTGCAACTTTACTGAATACATTTACTAGCTCTAACTGTTTTTTGTTGAGTTTTTAGGGCTTCCTACATATATAGTCATGTCATCTACAAATAGAGATAATTTTATTTCCTTTCTGATTGAAATGGCTTTTATTGCTTTCTCTTGTACAATTACTCTGGCTATGCTTCCTGTACTATGCTGAATAGAAGTGATAAGAGTGAACATCCTTGCTTTGTTCCTGATATAAAAAGAAAAGCTTTCAATTTCCCCCTATTGATTATAATTTTAGCTGTGTTTTTTTTTTAATATGGCCTTTATTGGTTTGAGGTAAGTTTCTCCTATACCAATTTCATTGGGAGTTTTTATCATGAGTGAATGTTGAATTTTGTCAAATTTTCTTTTTGCACAGTTGAAATAATCATGTGTTTTTTTCTTCTTTCATTCTGTTAATGTGGTGTATCACTGATTGATTTCTGTATATTGAACCATCCTTACATCCCAGGGGTAAATCTCACTTTGTCATAGTGTGTGATCTTTTTAATATACTGTTGGATTCAGTTTGCTAGTATTTTGTTGAGGATTTTTGTATCTATTTCCATCAGAGATATTGGCTTGTGATATCTTTTTCTGGCTTTGGTATCAGAATAATGCTGGCCTCATAAAATAAGTTTGGAAGTATTCCCTCCTTTCTATTTTTTTGGGTCCTGGGCTTTAATTTGTTGGGAGGTTTTTGGAAGGCAGCTATTCTCACCACTATACCACCAACGCCACCATTGTTGGGAGGTTTTTGATTACTGATTCAATCCCTTTATTTGTTATTGGTCTGTTCAGGCATTCTATTTCTTCTTGATTCAGTTTTTATAGGTTGTATATTTCTAGGAATTTATCCTTTTCTTCTAGGTTATCTACTTTGTTTTTTCTCTGCTATTGGGGCTTTTTGTTTGATTTTTTATTTGATTTACTCTATTCTTCAGCACCAGAATTTATGTTTGGTTCTGTTGATTATTTCTATCTCTTTGTCAAACTTCTCATTTTGTTCATATATTCTTTTAATGATACTGTTGAGTTGTCTATCTGTGCTGTTTGTACCATACTGAGCTTTTTAAAACTATTATTTTGAATTCTTTTTCAGGAAATTTGTAGCTGTTTATTTCTTTGGGGCCAATTACTGCAAATTTATTGTTTTCCTCTGGGGATATCATAGTTCCCTCATTTTTTGTGTTCCTTGTAACCTAGCATTGGTGTCTGAACATTCAAAGGGGCAGTCACCTCTTCTAGACATTATTAAACTGTCTTTTATGGGGACAGACTTTCACCTCCAGGTGGGCATGAGTACTCTGCCTGGGTGGTGTGTGTGGTGGCACTGGGTTTGTCACTGAATCTGGAACACATATGGAAGTGTTGGATCCAGTATGCAGGCATACACACAGTGGTACCAAGGCCAGGAGGGTGTTTCAGTGGTTCTGGGAGTGGCACAGTGGCAGTTCCAGGCAGCTCTGTGAACTAGAGTATACATGGGCATAGACTGTAGGAGTCCTTGGTGGCAGCAAGTGCTGCTGAGGTCATCCTGTTCTTTTTTTCACTGATGGGGGATGTCATGGCCAAGGGGATTTCTGTTCATGCTGCATAGGGGATGAAGTGACACTGGTAAAATACTTTCTATTCTTTTCTATGCAGTCATCTTTCAGTTTTGTGCTCCACTGGGTTGCTCCACCTTCTTAATTATACTCTGGAGCCCTTCCAGAACTATTTCCATCCATGAGTATTTGTTAAGTCATTGCTTTTGTTGAGGGACAAGGACTGAGACCTCCTAGTCTGCCATCTTTCTGACACTCAGGGCTATAACTTCTTGAACTAACACTTTTTATTATTCATATGGTCAAAATTATTTCATTTGACATAAAATTTATTTTTCTTTATATTTCTTTTCCTCAATGAAACAAATCATAAACAAAAAGAAAGGTGTAACTGGAGCCTATAATACTGACAGTTTATACCCTGTCCCAAGTAAAGAGAGAAGACTTCATTATCTCAATTAAGTCATGCATTTGGGTGGCCTTGGTGTGGTATTACCTTGGGGTTAGGTTAAGATTTCATCTGTAAATCTATAACAGGACCACAGCTCTGCAGCAAAGAAAATAAAAATACCTAGGAATATATTTAACTAAGGAGGTGAAAGACCTCTATAGGGAGAGCTATGAAACACTGAGGAAGGAAATTGCAGAGGATGTAAACAAATGGAAAAATATATCATGCTCATGGATCAGCAGAATCAACATTGTTAAAATGTCTATATTACCCAAAGTGATTTACAGATTCAATGCAATCCCCATTAAAATACCAATGTTATATTTCACAGATCTAGGAAAAATAATTCTATGCTTCATATGGAACCAGAAAAGACCCCGAATAGCCAAAGCAACCTTAAGCAAAAAGAACAAATCAGGAGCCATCAATTTACCAGACTTCAAGCTATACTACAAGGTTTTAGTCACCAAGACAGCATGGTACTGGCACAAGAACAGAGACCCAGATCAATGGATCAGAACAGAGAACCCAGATATAAAACCATCATCATATTGCCATCTGATCTTTGACAAAGCAGACAAAACATACACTGGGGAAAAGAATCCCTATTTAATAAATGGTGCTGGGAAAATTTGATACCCACATGTAGAAGATTGAAACAGGATCCTTACCTCTCACCAATCACAAAAATTAATTCAAGATGGATAAAGACTTAAACCCAAGGCATGAAACTATAATAATTCTAGAATATAATGTTGGAAAAACTCTTACAGATATTGGCCTAGGCAAAGAATTTATGAAGAAGACCCCAAAAGCAATAACAGCAACAACAAAAATAAATAAATGGGACCTGATAAAATTAAAAAGCTTCTGCACAGCCAACGAAACAATCACCAGAGCAAATAGACAACCTACAGAATGGGAGGAAATATTTGCACGCTATACATCCAAAAAAGGGCTGATAACTAGAATCTACAAAGAATTCAAGCAAATCAGCCAGAAAAAAAATCAAACAACCTCATTAAAAAGTTGGTAAAAGACATGAACAGAATCTTTTCAAAAGAAGATAGACTAATGGCCAAGAAACATATGAAAAAATGCTCAACATCCTTAATCATCAGGGAAATGCAAATCAAAACCACAATGAGATATCACCTAACTCCAGTGAGAATGGCTTTTATCAAAAATTCCCAAAACAACAAATGTTGGCAAGGATGTAGAGAGAAAGGAACACTTATACACTGTTGGTAGAACTGCAAACTAGTACAACCTCTATAGAAAGTAACATGGAGATACCTCAAAGAACTACAAGTAGACCTACCATTTGATCCAGCAATCCCTCTGTTGGGTATTTACCCAAAGGAAAAAAATTCATTTTACCAAAAAGACACTTGCACCCAAATGTTTACTGTAGCACAATTCACAATCGCAAAGATGTGGAATCAACCCACGTGCCCAAGAATACATGAGTGGATTTTAAAATGTGGTATATGTATACCGTGGAGTACTACTCAGCCATAAAAAAAAATGGTGAACTAATACCTTTTGTAACAACCTGGATGGAACTAGAGACCATCCTCCTAAGTGAAGTATTGTAAGAATAGAAAAACAAACACCACATGTACTCACTATTAAATTGGAACCAATCAATCAACACTTACATGCACATATGAAAATAAAACTCAACAGAAATCAAGCAGGTAGGAGGGGGTAGGAAGGAATGGGTAAATTCACACCTAACGGGTTCAATGCACACTATCTGGGTGATGGACACACTTATAAGTTTGACTCAAACATTACAAAGGCAATTTATGTAATCAAAACATTTGTACCCCTGTAATATTCTGAAATTTAAAAAAAAAGAAAAAGAAAGAATGTTGAAAGGGTGGGAATAGCAAACAGATTTAAGCTTCTGAGCCAGTTCTGTAGGGTTGATAATGCTTAGAATATTGTATTGAGAGGGATTCTGAGGCCAAATCCAGAGCTCAGTAGGAAGTATTGTCATTTTCTATTGATATCTGCCGTGAGCCTAAGAGGGAAGGTAGTGACATAAGTACCAGGAATCTGCCATCACAGAGTTAATGGAAATGTGTAGAGTTGTATATCACATAAAAAGGGTGATTCATAGGCTGTAGGCACCATAGGCCATGAACCAATAATTGATAAATTAGTAAAGAAATTAAATAGAGGAAAAAAAGTGTGGGGTAAAGATCAGTATCTAAATATATTATACAAACTTTGCTTTCTGTCTAATTTTTTGTTTTCATAGTTGTCAGATTTAGACAATCTAGACTCTTTAAATAGTGTAATAAATTGATTTTGATAAGGTGGCTAAATATAACCAGGTTGAAATAGCCTGGATTTTCAATGAATAAAAATTAAAATACTGTAATAGTGCTCTTCTAAAATCAGATTGAAAGTACAAAGACATAGTATTAAGATTTACATAGGCTAAATCTAGTAGCAACCAAGTTTGATTTATAAGATTAGAAATATATTTAGGAAATTTTTAATGTATAACCTTCTCTTCCCCTGCCTCACACAGTGACCAAACACATTAAATATGTAACATGTAACTGCCAGCTGAAAAAAGCTTAACTCAGCTCCTCCTGGCTAAGTCAGAACGTCATATCCTTGGAAAGACCTGCCCCCAGTGGTGAACAAGGCTTCAGTTGGATCCTCAAATGTAGTAATACACAAGATGTTCTCAGAATACACAAGGCTAATCACCAGATGGGGAGGTTGACTAATTGGTTGAGGATGTTTTCAGCTCTGGTCATCCTTTGGCAAATAGAACAAAGAGAGGCCCAGCAGCCCAATGGCCAGAAGAGTATGTGTGGAGTTCTGGGACCTGCACTCCATTTGTTGTGTGTCTCTGGACAATTCCTTTAACCTCACTATATTTTATTTTTACCATAAATATAACTAATACCCTGCACACTTCCCTAAGATGTTTTCCAGAAAATATTATGGGCAAAATTATTAAGGTTAAACAGAGGAAAAAATCTTCTATGTTGAAGCATTCTTTTCCACAGCAAATTAAGTTTACTTCTTCCTAATTTCTCTTTGGTCAGCATACAGAGTCACACAGTGACATTTTCATAGGGATGAAAAGTTTGTGTTTTTTGTTTGTTTGTTTTTTGTCTTGGGGTTGACAGAGTCTCACCAGTTGCCCAGGCTGGAGTGCAATGGCATAATCATCGCTCATTGTAGCCTCAAACTCCTGGGCTCAAACAATCCTCCTCCCTCAGCCTCCTGAGTAGCTGGTACTCAGCTACCATGCCCAGCTAATTTTTAAATTGGCTGTAGAGACAGGGGCCTCACTATGTTGTTCAGGCTGGTCTTGAACTCCTGGTCTCAAGCGATCCTCCCACCTCCGCCTCCCAAAGTGCTGAGATTCCAGGCATGAGCCACCGGGCCCAGCCAAGATGAAAGTTTTTATGGGATAAAGGATCACTGACAATCAAAGCTCAGGGGATAGGGCCCTTCCATGGCAAAGAGAAGCCCAACGTCAAATCCCTCCACTCCATGCCTTATTTCTCCCTATTGACTCAAAAGTTGGGGATGAACAGAGATGCAGCCAGGTTAGAAACTAGCCTTAATCTAAACAAGTGGATGTTAGAATATTTAGGAATAGCCAACACCAAAAATAAACAGAAGAAAAAAATATTTTCAAAATTAAAAAAAATTTAGGATTATGGCATGAAGGATTAATGAATTTTTCCATCATAAGCGTGGGTTCCCAGTCCAGTGCTTCTTAAAGGGACCTGGCCTATTTTTGATATAATGCAGTTTAAATAATATGAGGTAAACAAAAAAAGTCTGAAACTTAAATGAAAAAGCAGAAACCAAATGGTCTGTCTCAGCTGGACAGAGTGTGGCTGACCAGGACAAAGCAAGACTAGACAATAACCCAATGAGCGGTACCAACACCAAGAGAGTCCTTGATCAAAGTATAGCTTGGCAGGCTCCAAACTCTTTTTGGAAGATCCTGACACCACAGCTCACAAGCACTGGCCTCTCCTGAACCTTTCCTTGTTCTGCCTAGAACTTTTCCTTGTTTTAAAACTGCAAATCAGTTTTAGAAGCAGCAATAATTCTGTAGCAAAGTTATGAGCTATTGTTATATATTAGAAAAATCATTCTTAAACTGGAAAAGATAATGTTTTTATTTCAAAAATGTTTACTTTAAGCATATATACATATTTAATTTTAGCTAAACTTTCATTCTTTAAGTTTGTGAAAATTAACTAAATTCCTTCAATGATTTCTTTAGTCAAAAAGTAAATCTACATGTCCCACACTATATTGAATAGGAAGGGCGTGTTTTCCTGTGTTCCTGTCTAAATCTTTTGACCTTTTCCCTTCCAAATAAATTAATGCTATTAACAATTCAGTTCTCCAAATCAGAGAAAATCATAATATTAATTCCCTTTTTAATGAATTTAGATGATATAAGTAGGCCATGATTTTGGCCTGTGACAAGTTCCATGACTAAGATCACTTGAGAACTGTTTGTTTCTCATCGACATTTGGTCTTAAGAGGCATGGTGGGTGTCTTCTACAGGAGACAGTAGGTCAATGGCCAAATGCCAATGGAGACAAACAGATGTTGTGGTTAACCAAGGTGGAGAAGGAATAAGTAAATTTTATTCCAAACGCCTCTTGCCAGAAGTGCTATAAAGAGAAAATTCATGCTTGATCCTCTACCTCCTGTTTGATGGAAAATATTCAGATGCATTTGTCTGAATTCTTCAAAGAGACTTGGCAACTCGGCCTTTCCAATAAATATAGGCTGAAAAAGAGCATAAGTATTAACCCCTTTTATAACCCACCAACCTCAGTATATACATTCTTACAAAATGTATGTGAAAAATTGAAGGAAATTCTACACATAACAAAATAAATTTTACTTTACACACAAATATGGGGATGTTAACAAGGAAGAAAAAAGTACGTGGTGTTGGTGCTGAGAAAGTTCATTTCAGAAAATGTCAGATATGTGCTCTTCTCAGAGAAACTTCCCAGAAATCTTTTCTGAGAAACTATCAAGGAACATATATTATTGTTTATTACCAAAACAAAAAAAAAATGGAAAGGGACCAATTTAGTGAGTGTTTAAAACTGTACCTGAGAATTTTAGAAAAATTTAATTTCTGTACAAATTTCTGAGTCAAAAATCTTCTTCTAAGTAGAAAGTATGGGCACTTTATTTTAAATACTATGGAACTAGAACCTGTACATTTGCCACAGACCTTGGAGTAGCTCCAGTGTGAGAGCGAGGGAGAGAGGAGAAGATCCAACCTGGAATATTGGCACCACACCAAAGGTAAGCGTGAGGAAGTGGTGTCTACCTCCTCAAAGCACTTTAAGGCCAGGAATATGTGAATGAAATGAAGTGGAAACAGACGCTAATAACCAGACAAGCCAGAGCTCCTGACCAGTGTTCAGAACGCATATTTCTGTGATATAAATAGCCCTTCAGACTGTGAAATGGCAGTCACTGGTACATATACATGTATGTGGCAGGCAAATGAGAACTGTCTTCTCATGACCCATGCCCTTGTATAATCTCCTCTCCTTGAATGTAAGCAGGACCTGTAAATACGATGCCCATCATTATGTTAACATTTTATGGCTAAAATTATATTATTCAGGTGGGTCTGACCTAGTCACAGGGTCCCTTTAGAAGCGGAGTGTTCTCTCTGGTGGGTTGCAGGAGATTCAGCAGCTAGCAGACAATGGAGAACTCAGTCCTTCACTTGTCCTATACTTGCAAAGAACTGAGCTCTGCCTACAACCAATGAACTTGGAAGACAGTCTCAAGCCCCAAATAAGAACCACAGCCCTGGACAACACCTTGACTTCAGCCCACTGAGCCTCTGAGCAGAGAATCCAGTCACACTGTACCTCGACTTCTGACCTCCGCAACTTAAGATAATAAATAGGTGATGTTTTAGGCCGCTCAGCTTGTGGTAATTTGTTACACAGCAATAGAAAACTAATACAACTGATAACTGTATTTCTGAGTCAATTACAACTAATCTAAAAATCCCCTAACATAATAACTGTAGATCTTTTAAGACTCTTCCAGTTCTACAGTTCTATAATTTTAATAACAAGCTTCTTTGATAATGTATCATGTTAGAGTAGTCACTAAAGCTTATTTAAAAATAACCCAGTAAATTGGATTGATGACACACTTCTTTAGTATCTGTGAGATGTTCTCCCTAGAAACTGTTTAAAATAGGGTCCACAAAAGGTATTTCAGATTTTTTTAGTAAACAAAGTTTGTTTGTATTATGACACTATCGGGGGTTATGTTAAATTTTAGCAAATTTACAGCATTTTATGGGAAATATTTTGACTTTGGTCATCAAAACCTGTGTGAAAATTGTAGGTTATTCAAATCACATGCTCATTTAATGTTACCTTAGAGTGTTTTCCAACATGAGGATTTGATCCAATGTCCGTAATTTCAAAGGATATAAATCTGGTAACCATAAAATGGTAAAGCCAGCAGGGCCAAGTATAGAAACCATGTGCAGTGAAGCAAGTATGTTTCCATTTGGTCTCTGTGTGCGTTATTCTAGAGAAACCTCATTCTTCCCCCAAACAAATCTTGTTTTACTTATGTCTGTTTTAAAATAGCTGGTACATACAATAAACTACCACATATGGTAACGAAGGCCGTATCGTTTAAGAGTGCATTTAATACTGATATTAGTATATTTTCAGTTGAAACAAACGAGTAACAAACTCCAATTTAAACAACACCTCTTCTGGGTGAAAAGTCTCTCAAATATTTAAAAGAAGCTCATTATGCAAACCTGTACTAAGCAGAGAAAAAAAAAGAAAGGAAGTATTCTATCTTTTCCCTGTGGAGTGACCCTATATGTAGTTGTTTTACAAATCTGAACAGTAACAGTTTTTAGTCTTAGTCTGTATTGGAAAGATCATCACAAATGGAAATTGTGAAGGCTAAAAATAAGCCTGGTTTGTCAAAAATATAGCTAGAAATCATCACACAACACTTCTGAAAAGTGATATAATTCTTTAGTAATGAATAAAGCGATCTTAATTATTAAATAAGCTATGTTTAAATGGGATGTCTATGGCACAGAACAAATATAAAAATATTTAAATAAACTCAGATATATTAACAATTTGAGAAAATCTTTGCCTGTGTTAGGGCAAGGAAAGTGTATCCACATAAATGAGTTAATATATGTAAAACATTTAGAACAATCCTGAACTGTTATACATGTATATTATTACTATTATCATTATTTTAACTGTTTTTTCATTGTGGACATCCTTTGACTTCAGCCCATTTGTTATGTACAAAAGTGATTCCAGATGCACTTTCAAATACCAGAAGTTTGTAGTAGTACAATTGAAGATATTAAAAGATTCTAAATAATTTCTAAACAAATCAAAAATAGCCACAGTGTAATTATCACTTACGGTGTTTAGATAAGCATTCACAGTGTTGTCTATTCATTTGTCATCATCAGCATGTCTGTTCAGATCTGCTCAGTTCTCTGACTAGTGAGATAACATTTTACACACTCCAGTGTGCGTTCAGCCTCTCATTGGCAGTTATTTGGCATGATACTAGTCCTCTTCCCTCTTGTTCAGTGCCAGCTTAGCCCCAGTGCCACTCCACACGAGCCTCTCAGTTCCTCATTTCATCCCACAAGCTTCACAGGATAGGTGAGAACAGAGACAGACTCTGCTCCCATTTACTACCACTTGATGAACACCTGGGAAGGGATCCAGTATGCCACAGGACATCAATTTAAAAACATTGTACCCTATGAGCTCTTATGCAACCAATTTATTGAACAGGTTGAAGAGTATAAATAGCAAGTATTTTTTATTTTTTTCTCATATCTCTCTTCAGATCTGTTCTGTCATATTTTCCTTCCTCTGCCCCTTGGCTATATCTTAGACAGATTCCATAGCTTTCTGATTACTTTCAGGCATTAGAACAGTCTCCTTTTCCATATCCTTTCCAGTTTAATACAAATCAAAGCATCCAGTTCTCGCTCAGTTTTAAGCTTCTCCTTGCCAACCTCATGCAGACATGAGTCCCAATTTCACAGTAACTGGAAGCAAGGACGTGTCTTGATCATTCACTATGCCTCCACCATGCTCTTCCATCTATACTCCTGACTCACTATGCTGCATCTGCGTCCCCCAAGACTGGGGTTAGGAAGAGGGTTGAATGTTAGTTAAATGGGAAAAATCTATTTTAAATCTAGTGGGTGTCATTTATATTTCTCTCTTGGTTGTTAAAAACCCTCTATCATAGAAGATGTCCAAATGTTGACTCTCTCACACATGTGATATTTTGGTGGGTTCTCTGGGAACCTTCCCCCATAGGAACCTTCACTGTTACACCATTTACCAATGGGCAACATTTTTTATGTATGCCTTCATGTGACTTATCCCCAGTCCCGGTTTCTAATGGTACCCCATACAACCTTTGTTTGCCCCACTAGACATCCTCTCCAAAGGGCTCTATTTTGATCCTTCCATGGTGCCTTCTCTGGCTCAAGGAAATGCACCCTTGCCCTCCCACCAATGAAATTAGTTGCTCTTACTGAAGCCTTCTCACTTGGTCTTCAGCAGTTACCCCAGGTAGCCTCTCACATTTTAGACTATTCTAGGCAAAAATCAAACACATTCCTCGTGACTACTGAAGCTACAGTAAACAGATCAGCATCACCCCAATAACTTGCTAATCCACTCCACTCTGATGGCAGCACGGAAGAGGCTTGCTCACGTCTGCAGCTCAACCAGCAACCGCCAGGAGCAATAAGTCAGCTTCCCCTCACCATAAATTATTCCCACAAAGAAGGCAGCCTTCCCCACTTGGGCTGAGTTAGGAGGAAACAGCTTCCTTCTGAATAGGCCAACAATCCTTTCCAAAGCATCTTTCTCTTACTTCAGATCCCTTTTCTCCAGATTTATCATCTCATATCACATTGGCTAAGGATCATAAGCTCATTTTTATTTTTTTTTTTATCAAGTCCTATGGAAACGTCAGTCCTGGCCTTCAGAACATGATATCCCTTAACATACCTAGTTACCAGCTTTGAAGTTTCTGCTGCCTCCCTGGGACAGCAGGAGGGTCGTATTTAACATATGATGCTCTAGACTGAAAGGAGAATAGACGTATAATTTTTGTGGGTTCACTTGCCCTAGTGATTAGTTTAGACTTTATTCAGAATAAACGTATAGCAATTAGATATATATCAGTAGCCTTAGAAATCAAGAGAAGATATTTCCTGGGTAATAGGAGAAATAGAGAAGAAACCTTTCAAAACAAAGCTGGATCCTTAGTGGCTCAATTATATTGGATGATTTCCTTATTCCTGTCCTTTCAATCAGTGTGGTGGTTTTAAAACATGTCCACAAACTCTTGTCCACAAGCTCCTTTAAGGAGTGGAGCTTAATTCCCCTCTCCTAGAATGTGAGCTGGACCTAGTGATTAACTTCTGACCCATAAAATATGGCAGAATTGGTGGAATACGATGAGGCATAAAAGTCACTGAGGGTCCTCCTTGCTCTTTTTCTCGGCCCACTCCTCTGAGGGAAGCCAGCTGCCATGCTTTCAGGACACCCAAGAATCCCTATATAGAAGCCCACATGATGATGAACTGAGGCATCCTGTAAAGAACCATTTGAGTCATATATCTTAGAAGTGGGTCTTACAGCCCCAGTCAAGCCTTCAGATGACAGTAGCCCCAGCCACCAGCTTGGCTGCAGGCTCCTAAGAAACCCCACACCAGAACCTCAGCTAACCACCCTCAAATCCCTGACTCACAGAAACTGTGACTTAATAATGTCTGTTGTTTTAAGTCACTAAGTTTTGGGGTAATCTGTTATGTAGCAATAGGTAACTAGTATAATATGTTATCTTTACACATTCAGGTAAATTTAAAATCTCATATCTTCTTTCCTGAGTTTTTAATGCCATGTATCCCCCCAAAAGATACTAATAATCAAAAGCGTACCTTCACTCAAAGTCCGATGCTGTGATAACTTCCTTTTATAATGGTCTAATCATTCACCTAAGCATGATTACTAATGCACAGATGGATCATGTGATAACCTCCCCAACTCTTAGTGAAATGACTCGTTCTAACAGGAGTTATTCAGAAATATACACACAGATTAACATAATGTGAATCTGTTTACTAAAGAATCATATTGTGGTCCACGGTTACAGGGGCCACTAGTAGATAACGGAGAGAAGTCCCATTGTGCAAAATTATTCCTTTGTCACTGATATTTGAAATTAAAGTATTATAACTTATACCTATTTTTTTGAGATTAGTTCAGTGTTAAAATTCAAATAATTTCAGTAGAGATAGCCCTTTGTGTTGTTTTGGTTAAACTATTCTTTTGAGTATGAATGAAGGGTGTGAGATTAGGGTGTGGGCCACCAAGGGGAAAACGGGGAAATGAATTCAAAAGCTGAGAGTGCTATGGAAAAATTCACTGGCTTTCCAGACATTCTGTTTGTGGCCTTGTGTCCTTTCAAGCTCTGTGAATTAGATGGCATCAGCTCCCAGAAGGCAGAGACCAAGCTGTGTGTCTGTTATGAATAGCACCTAACACAATCTAGTCAGTGGAATACTAAACCACAACAAAATCATCAGGCAGCAGATAAAGTCAGATGTCTATTCTAATAAGCAGCTGTTAGACTTGGAACTGTCAACAACATCACACACAACTTCCTGAACGTTTTCATTATGGTCACTTAGAAACCCACATCAACAACAAATAGCAAGACAAAAATTACCCAAGGAACAAAACCAGACTCCTGGAGTGTCGTCAGTCCTGAAGCAAAGCTTGCTGCCACTCAGTTGAGCTGTGTTATCTATATGTGACAGAGAGGTGACAGCTAAACCCTGAAGTAGTTGGAGATGAAAAACCAAAGGGATGTGACCACAAACAGGACAATCAGAAGAAATAGGGCTACTGCAACAAGCTGAGTCAAAGGGCATCCATTTCCTAATGGAAGCAAAAGCAGAAACAAAGACAGGCTGTGCTGGCGATCAGAAATCAGAGATGTCTCAGAGTACAGCTTTGGCTATAAGCAGAGAAGAAACTGTGAACTTGTGAAGGCAATCTCCCTCAATGTATAGAAGTCTAACCAAAAAGTATTGTAGACGTATTGTTATATACATATACACGTATATAATCAACCCTACAGGCTGTGCCCCACTCGTATCAGCAAGCTACCCAGAATATACACACACCAGCTACCACCACCTTTGAACCCACTTTCAGAGTAATGTTTCCATTTTCCATTGAGTTAGACCCTATGGAATAAAAATGGCTCTTTTTCTGCACATCCAAAACTGAAATGTTATATTAGATGATTACTAATGCCCTCATGGCAGACTCTTTGACATAAAGAACATTTGACACCACATGAAAACAAAATGTCACCATAAACCAAATTTTAAAAAAAACCCTAACTTAGATTCCAGTGAAACTGCGTTCGATGCGAAAACACAAAATGGTTAGGAACATGAGGCATATATTACTTTGACACTCCAGATTTTTTTTTTAACCGCAGATTGAAACTAGACGTTATTTTAAAGTGGGAAAAGCCATTATAGTCGATTTTTGTCAACTTTATGTTCAGGCCACAGATGTTAGCATGACACTTAATACTCCTGGTTTATGAGGAAAATTAGAACAGAATGCTCACAATTCAACTGATATATCACCTGTCCACAACATTGCTTTATTTCATTAAAAAAAATTCAAATGTGATTTTAATCACTGAAAGGATTCCACACTATTGTGGCTTAGTAACTTGACAGGAGGTCAGTTTTTATGAAAATCATTAAAATATTTATTTATTACCTACAAGCCTAAATTATATTTCCAACTTGCCATTACTTTTCTATGTGTGTCCTATATATTGTAATAAAATTTAGAGTTGAATAAGGGAGAATATGCTTTTTCATAAGTATTGTATTTTATAAACATACAGTCAACTTTTAAATCGCATATTTAGGGTAGGAGCAAGGTATGCAAGATAATTTCTTGTTTTCCTGAAATCACAGGATAAAATGCTTTTCTTACTCTAAATAATAACATCCCCAAACAATTTTGCAGCTAAACTCCAAAATCTGTTTCACAAAGACCAAACAGCATGTTAGACCACTTATATGATATAGAGTTTATTTTCCAATATCATATATAAACAAAGTTTTGTAACTTGCAGATGGTTCCAGGAACTAATTTTCTGATAAAGAAACATACTTCGATGTGATAACTATCACTTTGGGCTTTGTAGTATTTTAGTCCTTTCATAATCATCCATAGCTCATCCCACAATACCCCTAGTGCCAGAAGTAAAATGTTCAATATACTCTTTAGCCACATTCATAAATCCATCCCTCTCAAACCACCTCAGTTTAACATTGGTACAAATCCAAGTTCAGAGTAAATATATATATTTAAAATTCCTCTTAAGCCACAGGAAAAATCAGAATCAGAAAATAGCAGCTTGTAGTGAATGACTTATGAGCCAATATGAAAATACTGAGTAATATATGAATTTTAAAAAAGGTCCAAGTGTGATGAACCACTTGGATACCTTCAAATTCCTTATCTTCATCTATAATAAGCAGAACATAATGTTCCCTTCCCAGGAGGAATCTTATTCTTCTGCCTTTCAAAAATCGTCACAGCCAAATTTGCAAAAACTGAATATCTCACAACAACCAAGAACTTGAATTGGAGAACTCCAAGATTATCTATTTCAAATCCTATCTTTACAGATAAGGAAACACAGACTCAAATATTTGCCCAAGTAAACTGCTTGTTAGATGTGTACGTGAGACTTGAGCTAGGTTCCCAAGGCTTTTGTCCAGTGTTATTTCTTTTAAAAGTATATACATATATATATACACATACACACACAAACACACTTCACATATATATGTATGTGTCACATATATTCATTTACAACAATAATATTAGAAAAATAAAATAAATGTCCACATACCCTCACCACCATGCTTTAAAAATAGAATTCACCAGCATAGATTTGAAGTTTATTTCAAATAGCATCCCCCTCTCTCTTTATCCTAGGGAACCACTATCCTAAATTTTTGTCTGTGCCACACACAGACATAGACATACTTGGTATTATTTAATGTTGCCTATTTTGATGTTTCAATAAATGGAATCATTTCAAATATGTTAATCTGTCACATTGTTTTCTTAGCATTGTATGATTTTGAGATTGATACATATTGATGCATGTATAGTTAATTAATTTTTACTTCTACAGAGTATCCCATTGTATGAATATACCACAATTTATTTTTTAACCTCTTATACTGATGGACATTGGATTGTTTCTGGTTTTCACTCTTACAAGCAATGCTACGCTGACCAGTCTCAGATGTGTCTCTTAATACAAACATTCTAAATCATCTCTAAGGAATAAAGCCTGAGAATGGAATTGCTGGGTCATAAGGTACACACATCTTCAACTTTATAGGATATTGCCAAACTGTTTTCCAAAGTAGCTACACCAATTTGTCTAACTATTCTTCTTTCTTGACAGCATTACCAACATTTGGTATTGTGAAAATTTTAACTGTGACCAATCAGTGGATGTGAAATAAATTCTTATTGTGTTTTAATGTGTATTTCCCTGGTCACCAGTGAAATTGGACATCCTTTCATGTATGTATTTGTTGTCATATTTCCTCTCTCAAATGCCTGTTCATGTATTTTGCCTTCATTCCTGGTGAATTATTAATCTTTATATTATTGAATCACAGAAGTTATTTATGAATTCTAGTTATTAATCTTATTTTACTTCTCTTTGTTACTGATATCTTTTGATGAATGAGATTCTTAATTTTAACATTCTTTAATTTTACTTTTCCTGGTTTGATCTTGTTTTTTAGCTTTTTCTGCATTTTGTTTAGAAAATATGACCCTATTCAAACTACGCAAAAAACATTTTCCTAAACATCTAAAGGTTTTAATATTTTGTACTTCATAATTAAGCCATGAACCATTCTGGAATTAATTTCCTTTATTATTTTACATATCCAGTCTTATATTACTATGTAGGTCTGTCTCTATATATACTATTCAGTTCTATTGGCCAATTTATCCTATCTTGTAGCAATATCTACTCTTGTAATTACCCTCAAATAATAATAAATTTTGTTAAGGCAGACCTAAATCACCTGGTTCTTTTTTAAGAGTGTCTTGGTGCTTTTTGAACCTTTGCTATTCCATTATGAATTTTAGAACCAATCTGTCAAATTCATAAAAAATCTTTTTGGGATTTTGATTCCAATTGTATTAATCTAAAGGTCAATTTGAGTGGAAATCATATTAATATATTTGTGGTATCCTTGAAACCATAACGTAGTTTGCCTATACAATTTCTTACAAATTTCTTACAAACTTTCAATAATGTATAATTTTTTACATAAAGCTGTAGGACATCACTTTATAGATTTACTTATTGAAGCTTTTATTTTTTGGCTACTATAAAAATGATCTTTTTAAAATTGAATTATCTAACTGTATATAAAATACAATTGACTTTTATATTTTGATTTTATTCATGGCCACCTTGCTAAACTTTCTAATTAATTGCAATAATTAATTTGACAATTCTCTTGGATTTTCCATGTGGACAAACATATATTTTAATTCTGTGAATAATTCAGAATTTTTTTAATCCTTAAAAATTTTTCTCCTAGGATCTCTAGTACGATACTAAATCAAAGTTTCCATAGTGGGAATTTCATATTATTCTTTACTTAAAGAGAAATATGTTAAAAATAATTACATCAAATAAGCACAAAATTACAAATTGAAATAAGTATCAAAAGAATGTGTCAATTAACCATGTGATGTATCCAAGGGAGTTAATTAGCTGAAGTATAAAAGGAAAAGTATTCCAGACAAAGGAGACTTGATATATAAATCTCTGTGAACAGAGAGAGTGCAGTTAATAGAGCTTGGAGATCAAGAGGGAAAGGGGACAAGATGAGGCTGGAGAGGCATGCTGAGGTCAGACCCTTAATGATCCTATAGGCAAGTGCTATGGTTTGAATATTTGTACCCTCCAAAACTCACGTTGAAATTTATCATGGCAGTGGGACTGGTAGCTTTATAAGAAGAGGAAGAGAGACCTGAGCTGGCATACTCAGCCCCCCCATGTGATAGCCTGTGCCACCTTGAGATTCTGCAGAGGGCCCCCATCAGCAATAAGGCTTTTGCTAGATACACCACCTTTAACCTTGAACTTCCCAGCCTCCAGAATTGTAAGCAATAGGTTTCATTTCTCATAAATTACCCAGTCTTAGGTATTCTGTTATAAGCAACATAAAATGGACTAATACAGGAAATTGGTACCAGGAGTGGGGTGTTGCTGATAACAAATACCTGAAAATGTGGAAGCAGCTTTGGAACTGAGTAATGGGCAAAGACTGGAAGAATTTGGAGTAGTAGGTACAAACAAACCTAGATTCTAGTGAGGGCTTACAAGACAAGAAGACTAGGGAAAGTTTGGAACTCCTCAGAGATTGGTTAAGTGGTTCTGACCACAACGCTGACAAAAATATGGACAGTAATTCTACTTTTAGTTCTTTGAGGTATCTCCATATTACTTTCCATAGAGGTTGTACTAATTTGCAGTCCCACCAGCAGTGTGTGAGTGTTCCTAGATACCTCAAAGAACTAAAAGTAGAACTACCATTTGATCTGGCAATCCCACTACTTGGTATTTACCCAAAGGAAAAAAAGACATTCTATAATAAAGACATCTGCACTCGAATGTTTGTAGCAGCACAATTCACAATTGCAAAGATGTGAAAACAACCCAAGTGACCATCAATACATGAGTGGATTAATAAAATGTGGTATATGTATACCATGGAATATTACTCAGCAACAAAAAACAACAGTGAATTAACACATCTGGTATTATCCTGGATAGAGCTAGAGCCCATTCTTCAAAGTGAAGTATCACAAGAATGGAAAAACAAGCACCACTGGTGCTCACCATCAAATTGGTACTAACTGATCAATACTTATATGCACACATGGAAATAATATTCATCAGGGGTCAGGCAGGTGGGAGGGGGGTGGAGGGGATGGGAAAACTCACACCTAATGGGTACAGGGCACACTGTCTGGGGGATATTCACAATTGCAGCCTCTGACTTGGGCAGTGCATAGACAATATATGTAACCAAAGTGTTTGTACCCCCACAATATTCCGAAAGAGAGAAAGAAAGAAAGAAAGAAAGAAAGAAAGAAAGAAAGAAAGAAAGAAAGAAAGAAAGAAAGAAAGAAAAGTAGAGGCCATTCTGATGAGGTCTCAAATGGAACCAAGGAACAAAGTATTGAAACCTGAAGTAAAGGCCATCCTTGTTATGAATTGGCAAAACCTTGGCTGAACTGTGTCTATGCCCAAGGGATTTGTAGAAGTTCAAACTTGAGAGTAATCAACTAGGATATCTGGCAGAAGAAATTTCTAAGCAAAATATAGAAAGAGCTGCATAATTAACTTTTACTACTTACATTGATATTTGGGAGCAAATGAATAGTGTAAAGACAGAATTTATAATTAAAAGGGAATCAGAGCAGAAAGATTTGGAAAACTCTCAACCTGGCCACATAGAGAGTGAAAAACTGTGTTCAGGAGAGAAAACCAAGTGTGTAGCCCAGCAACCATTTGCTAAAGAGATTAACACTAATAGAAGGGAGCCAGGTGCTCTTCTCAGGGCAATGGAAGAAAAACCTCAAAAGTGTTTCAGAGCTATTTGAGGCTTCCCCTCTCACCACAGGTCCAGAAGCCTAGGAGGGAAGAATGGTTTCAGGGCATAGGCCTAGGGTGTTCTCCATGGGCTTCCTGCACAGGGCCATGTTGGGGTTCTTCTCCTTGCATCCCAGCACAGCACTTTGTACCACCCAGCTGTGGCTTAAGCAGCCCCAAGTATAGCTTCTGCTGCAGCTCTGGAAGGTACAAGTTGTAAACCTTGGTGGTGTCTATGTGGTGTTAATTCTGCAGACTCACAGAAAGTAAGACCTGTGGAGGCTTGGAAGCCTCCACCCAGATTTCAAAGGATATTGTTGAAAACCTAGCGGTCTAGGCAGAGGCTTGTCATGGGGGACACTGCAGAGAGCCTCCACTAGAGCAATGCTGAACAATATGTGACAAAGATACAAGTTATGGGGGCCCAGGAGCAGAATGCTTTGGTTTGAATATTTGTCCCCTCCAAAATTCATGTTGAAATTTATCATGGGAGTGGGACTGGTAGATTTATAAGAAGAGGAAGGAAGACCTGAGCTAGCATATTCAGCTTCCTCACCATGATGTGCTGGGCCATCTCCAAACTCTACAGAGTCCCCACAAGCAATAAGATTCTTACCAGCTGCACCCCCTTAACCTTTGACCTCCAGTTTCTAGAACTGCAAGAAATAAATTTCATTTCTATAAATTACCCAGTTTCAGGTATTCTGTTATAAGCAACAGAAATTAAACTAAGACAGCAAGTTTCTGAGTAATGGGAAGCCACTGAGTGTTTTAAGTGGCAGGCTTAATGTGATCCGATTTTAGTTTTAAAATATGAACTCTTTCAAAACCTGTCAGTTATTCACAGACTGTATATATATTTTTCTACATGTAAAATCCAAAGGAATTCTCAGACTAATTTCTGCAACACACTGGCTATAGTGTGAGAAACTAATTTGAGAAGGCAGAGGGTATGGAGAAACCCAGTTAATAGAAGATTAAAATAATATGGACCGGAGATCGTGGTAGCTCACATTTTGGGGATCCTGTTAGATAGGGATGAAGAGAACCAGTCAACCAACCAACAATAAATAATATACACAAATTAGGGGCCATTCTTTGCTAAATTTAGGAGCTCAAACCATCCACTGGGCCTAATGGGAAGCAATAATCCACTCCATTTCCTACCCTCTTTCTAAACCCCCTAGTTTCCTATCCCAAACCCATATGTAGAGTTGTTTCCCTATAGAAAAACAAGAGCTGCCATGCATAGTAATGTAAATGGCTGGTGTGGTAGGTAGAATAATGGCTCCCAAAAAATATTCAATCCCCAGAATCTGTGAATGTGTTACTTTATATGGCAAAAGAGGCTTTGATGATGTGTAAATTAAGGATAATGAGATGGGAAGATTATTTTGGATTATCCAGGTGAGCTCAATGTAATCACAAGGGCCCTTAATAGAAAACAGAAGGAGTTAAGAGATTCAGTGTCAGAGAAGGAGATGGGAGGATGCATTTCCTTGGCCACAAGCCAAAGTATAAGGCAACTCCAAGAAGCTAGAAAAGGCAATAAACAATTCTCTCCTAGAGTCTCCAGAAGGAACATTTGATGCATTTTAGACTTCTGACCTCCAGAATTATATGATAATAAATTTGTATTAAGCCACTAAGTGTGTGGTTGTTTTTTATAGCAGTAATAGGAAACTGACACAGATGGGTAGAGGCTGTGGAGGTTGTGCAGTTCTTATCTTCACTTTCAAAAATCCCAGCCCAACCAGTAAAACATGTCTTGTTAAGAATAAAATGAGTTTTCATTTACACTTGCAGGGGGGAAAGCATTAAACTATACCTGTTCAGTTAAATAAAACAAGTATTTATTCAACGCTTAGATTCCAGTAACCAGGCTCAGGGAAATGAGTTTAGCTAAGAACTTTGTGATTATTCAATCCATTGTGTATGTCTTATTAATTCAGTTTACTTCAGGTCAACAAACAGTAATTGACTGTGTAGGATTTGTACGAGGAGCTGATGGTACAAAGACTTAGAATTTTCCATGACTCTCAGCATTAAGAAAATGAGGGACAAAAGTTTCCTACGAAAAAGTTAAAGGAAATACTATGGAATTGGGCTCAACTTTGGCCAGTCACCAGTCACAATGGATTTCAACAGATTGCTTATAAAGCATATCAGCATGGATTTAATAACATTGGTAACTATGAAAGTGGGAAATTTTATGTAACCCACAATAAAAACATAGTTTAAAAATAATTGCCATGACTCCAAAAATTAAAGACATTTCTAATAGGGAGACCAACATCTCAATAAAAAATAAAAATATCAGTATAATGAAGTAAGCACCATGAAGGAAATGGTCACTGGGATTTCTGGGTGCACAAATTGGAAACACTGAGACTGGGGATAAGAGGGAAGCCTCCCTGGAACAGATGCTGCCTGAGCTAGGAGAGAAAGGACAGCGGTTTGCCAGGTCATCCCTACTGGCAATCTCACAAGCAAAGCACAGGCAGAAAACTCATGGTGTCTGGGGGAACCACAGGAAGTTCCATATCCGTGTAGGATGCTAGATTACAAAAAGGAAAAAGGAAAGCAAAAAGGAGACTGAAAAGACAGACACAGACACAGTGTTACAGAGGTTCCTGCATGCCATGTAAATAGATTTTACTTTATCTTTTAGGTGATGGAAAGCTTTGAATCCTTTTAAGCAGTGGATTGACAGGATCTGATTTGCATTCCTCTGATGTCAGAGTAGAGACATGTCTAAGAAAGCATGACCAAGATCAGAGAGACAGGCTATTAGTCAGATGTCACAGGTATCTAGATCAGAGCTAGGGCAGTGGCAAGTAGCGATAGGAAGGAGGCAGATTTGAGAAACGATTACAGAGATAGATCAGCAGGACTTGGAAAGCAATGGCATTGACAGCTGAGAAAAAGGAAGGGCCTAGGATTATCCCCACCTCTCTGGTTTGGGCAATTGACTAATCAGTTGTGTCATAATTGAAACAGGAAATACAGAAGGAGAAGCAGTTTAAACTTTGGTAGAGGGGAATAAATGAGTTTCCTGTGGGACATACTAAGTACCAGGATGAATGTCAGCCCTGGTGTGTGAAGGCAAAGAAAAATAAGAATAAGTAGCTAATTGAGCCGTTGTGACCAAAGTAAGTGATTTGTTCTTACCTTCAGAATTTTTCCTAAGAGGTTTTTTTCTTTCCTTTATTGCATACCATTTGTATTTGTTTCTGCTTTGAAAGGGTTAAGAAGAGGTTTTGAACAGCTTGCCCGTGCAATTCTCTGTATTACTAAGTTAAGCATCCAGTAGCTAATGGACAAAAAGGAAATCTGGGTATTGCACATTTATCAAGAAAATATATGTATATGGTTCCTAAATGAACGAGGTGGGAAGTGTTAAATAAATGGCTATAAACCTTGCTCTTAGTGTAAGAGTTTTTCCAGAAGGCTGAGCTTCTAGTTGGCAGTACTTACAGTTTCCAGCTGAATATGCTGCTATTGTTTAATTGCTTGTTTGGATTCTTCATTTGCATTAGAGTCCCAAACGTAGTAAAGGACTCTAATTATTTGACATATGTAGCAACAAATATTTAAAGATATAAATCTAAACATAAAAACAATCCAAACCAAAAAAAAAAACTGTGGCTAGATGAGAATGTGAATGCAAAAATCTGCTTTAATTTCAAAGATAATAAGCTGTTATATGTAGTATGTCATGATAATTAAGAAATTCTTCAGAAGCAAATTAAGCACCTTACAAATAAAGTTCAAAATTTTATAAATTTTTTAAAATCTTGTGAACAATAAAAATAACTACTCTAAAAAATTAGGAAACACACTGTAGTCAGTGATAGAAGCCATATTGTATGGCTCTCTTTCCTATGTAGGATATTAAACCTTTAGATGCAAGATCCTAATTCCCTCTTCATGAGCATATATCAAAATGGATAATTAGCCATTTTGTCTTTAAAGCATAATTTTCTATTCAAATGTAATGGGTAAATTGAGGACATTTCAAAACCATGAAAACAGCAATAGAAGACCTCAGAAACTGTTCCAGTCTTGATTACTCTCCAAATAAAACTAGGCCAGATAAATCTGGAGTTTATTTTCAAATAATTTTAGAGATGAAGATTACCCTGTCTCTGTCAATAACCCATTTCAGTGTTCCATCACAAGAATATCCTGGGTCTTATTTCTCCTATACTTTTTTCTAGATTATTTGAGCTCTAACATTCCAAATCTATGGAAAATGATCATCCTGAGGTAATTTTTATAATTTAATAGTTAGTAAGCTGTAGCTATATCTAAACATCCCTCTTGGAATAGCGAATAGTGATCTGAATGGAGGCGTCTTATGTTACATAGGGTGTAGAAAGAGACAATTTATTTTTACTGTTTTAAACCCTTAAATGTCTTTTAGAAACAGAATGGACTCTGTTCCAATACTATAGTTGTATAAAAAAAATTATCCCCAGACCAAGTGGCTTAAAATAACCTAGTCTCAGCTAGAAGACTTGAAGGCTGGGGTCTGGAATCAAGTGAACGCATTTACTCACATGTCTAATAGTTGATGTTGGCTGTTAGCTGAGAATTTAGCTGCAGCTGTGGCCTACCTAGAACAGCTACACATGGCCTCTTCATGTTGCCTAGACTTCCTCACAACATGATAACTAGGTCCCAAAGGCAAACATCCCAAAAGAGAAAGCAAGGAAGAAGCTATATCATCTTTTATGATCTAGTCTCAGAAGTCACACAGTATCATTTCTGCCACATTCTATTGGTCCAGGCATTTATAAAACTCCACCCAGATTCAAAGACAGAGACCATGGTTCCCAATTTAGGATGGAAAGTATCATTGTTACATTGCAAGAAGAGTATGTGGGATGGGCTATATATTGGTGCAACTTTTTAGAAAATATAATCTGCCACAGGCTGGATTCCAGCAAGAATGTGTCACACATCAAAGGATAACATTGGTAGGAAATAACAATATTTAACTAATATCAGTAGGCTTAGATAAAGTAATAATGTGATAAACATATGTAAAGAGAAACATTTCTTCTTACTTTAAATATTAGTTACACAGTATCCACAGCAAAAAATACATAATTGTGCAAAGTTTTACATAGTAAGTGAATATAAATTTTGAAACACAAATAATTCCGATTTGAAGAGAACATTCCAATAAACCATTGTATACACAAGCAAATAAACAGCCGCGACTACACAGCTTGAACAGTAAACAGTGAGATCACTAAAGGGACGTGGAAAGATAGAAGCTTCTGTTACCAATTACAAAAGTGAGGGATGCATCTGCAAATGCTGGTGAGGTTTTTTACAGATTCTTACAGGAAGGCAGTGCAGAATTTAACACACAAATTGAACTGCTATATTCAGAAGAAACACTTGGATTGAAAAGATTCCAGTATTTTCTGCTTTCTGAAATTACCAAAATTTATCATATTATGTCAAGGAAATTTAATCTTCTATTTTGCTCAACTTTATTAAGTCTGGGCACTAAAAATAAGCCACAAAAATTAAGAATAAAAAAAAGGATGAGACAATTACTCTTTCCCTTAGCCACGTAAAATATGTAGTTCGTGGTGGGCAATTAGATGCATAATACAATTTGCTCCTGTGTGATACAAATTATAATGGAGAGCTATTGTTTTATGCACCCAGAATGCCCCCAGCTCCAACGCCTTCTTCTGAGAGCTTCCTCAGCCCTTTCTCCATCTACATATGGTTTTTCTGGGAACTGTTAAATTCTTAAAAGATTTCAAACCTCTGGCTAAAATTTGATTGATACAAAGTGGAATATGACCCAAGCCAAGACAAGGAACTCAATCTTCAGGATTTGTGGACCTGAAAACCAAGGAGCCATCTGGTGGCAGGAGCTTTAAGACAACTGGGAGTGGGTGTTGCCATATTTTTCAGCACAAAAGCCACTGATGAAGCCCAAGTAGGCGGGAATGTGGAAATAGAGAGAGTGCTGGTTTAATTTGTCTCCAGGCTGTTCTTGAAAAGTAATCAATCATTGTCCTCTGGTTCTCCGAGATGCCCCATACGTTAGCCAGAAATTACCCAGTGGGCTACAAGGAACAGAAAACTCAGTCAACATGGAATTCAGGGTTTTCTTATTTGTTTGTTTTTCTCAGATTGCAAGAAGTCCAGGCTGAAGTAAGGATGTCACCAAGAACCCAGGTTCCCTCCATCTTCCCTGTTCCACCACCTTTAGATTAGAGCATTTGTCACCTACTGCTTTCCCTCTTAGGTTTGGTGAGACTCTGCTGGGCAATGTATTTGAATTTCAGGCAGAATAGATCTCAGGCAAAGGGCAAAGCAATAACACTCTTCTCTCTTTGAGATGTCATTTGAGAAAAGGAGCCTTCCTAGGGACTCCCACCTGAGTAGATGGCTACTCCTCTCTCTAAAGGAGGCTGGGATTTCTAATTTTCTTGTTTTCTACCTTGAGAACTTGGGACTTATACATTACTAATATGTAGGGAAGATGTTCAAAACTTTTGATTGACCACAGATGAAAAAATATCTACTATACTCCAGTATACCTTGACTAACTTACCTGTCCTTATGCTCAGCTTGAGTTTATGAAACTTAGAAGCAAACGTACAAATGGAGTTAATTTTTTGTATTTATTTCTAAAGTTTATAATGGCAGCTACACTCTCTACTTGTTCCAGTCAATTATGTTGATATCTAAATTGTCACACACAAAAAAATAGTGGCTAAAATGAACATCTTAAACACAAAAGCAGGTAATATATTGAAGTAAATATATTTTGAATGAGTGACGGGAGTGGCTTAAATATAGAACCAAAATATACTAACAAGATTCCTTGTAAGTCTAGCTTCCATAGGTCCTTCTCTTAAAGGATATTACCTTTTCCTCTAAAAGGACTGCTATTTATCATCCGATGTTTTTTCTACCACAAGAAAAAAATACAACATAGTGTCTGGCATAAGGTAAGCCCCCAGCAAATGTTAGTTCTCATTTTTAAATCTGTCCCTGTGCCTGAGCTCTTCTGGTAACTCCAGGTTCCCATTTCCAATTACCTCTTATAGTGTTCCCCCTCAAACCCCGCCATCACGCAAACTAAAAAGTGTTCATCACCTTTCCACAAAAGGTAGATTTCCTTACCAATTCTGTTTGAACCACAATGACCATAGGCACCTAGGCCTAATTCTCATCACTGGGACCCCTCCAGCCTTCCGTCTTTCTTTTCCTCGTACAGATCACTCGTCCTGTGGCTTAGTTTTGGGCTCCCTATTTCTCTCCGTCCTGATGTGTAGAATGCATGCCTTCCTTGGCTTTCTACCTAGCTTTTAACTTGCAACTTTCTTTGCCATTTTTTCATGCATGCTTGGACCCTATTACATGCCTCTAGCCTTCAATATTTAAACACAGTAGTTCCAAACAGATTGCCTTCTCAAAGTAGTCCCCTAGTCTCAATTCTATTCTTCCTGAATTGACTGTAATATGGGAATTCCAACTTATGACCCTATAGATTCTTTTACCCTGGTCATGGAGCCACACCTCTTCTTCCTTCCTCATGTTCTTGTTCATGTCACCTTCATTAATTTCCATGTTACCGGCAGGACCAGCTACCTAATTTGCAGGGTCCAGTGCAAAATGAAAATGTGAAGTTCCTCATTCAAAAATTATTAAGAATTTCAAGACAGCCAGAGCAGAACATTAAACCAAGCATGGGGCCCTTCTACTGTGGGATCCTGTGTGACCCCATAGGCCACATGTCCATGAAGCTGGTCCTGACTACAACCCTATTCAAGGACCTGTTACTAAGTACATATCTCTTACAGAAAGTACTTTCTAGCTTGGTTTTCTGACACCAGTGGTCTGGTTGTCCTGTAATTTTTTTTTTATTTCAGTGATCCCATCATGTCATGCCCTTGCTCATTCAACACAAATTAACATATTCTAAAACCATTATGCTGTTCTCTTGTTTTTATATATATATACACACACACACATATACGCACACATGTATATATGTCACTACTTTATTAGTAGTGTCTCATGTATTTGTTTTGTTCTCCTAACGCAACCAGCGGTATCCTGTCTCTACAAGTTTGTTCAAGATTGAGGCCATTACCTCAATCTAGAAGGCTTTTAACTTACTCTACTAGTACAAATAAATGTCACGCCAGGCCTAGGGAAATTTTATTCCATCCATTAGTTGCTCTCTTTACCCACGGGTGTAATTATTTATTCTTCCTCTGAAGGCCCATAGCTTTTACGGTCTATGCCATGCAGGTGGCTATTATTACTGTCTTGCATGTAATTTTTTCTGTGGGAGATGGTTTGCCTTCCTCATCTTAAGATCGGGCTCTATCTTTATCTTCCTAATACCCTCAGCATGTGATGCACTTAATACATGTATTGATTGTCTAAAGGGTTTTGAGTCTGATTATTTTGAACATTCTATGCAAAGAAGGCCTTGAACTCCGGACATTTAAGTGCCTGTTTTCTCCCAGGAAAGGTCTGAGAGGGCTCTTCTGCTCATTCTTTGCTCCAGAAGAAGATCAACCTAGATGTTCATACATAGTATGGGGAGAGGGAGGGAGAGAAAAATAGAAGAGAAAATTGGAGCTATTCCTGGTTTCTCCTAAATTGGGAGATATCCAGGCTTCTTAATTTATTAGTAGTGTCTCCTCCAGGCTTTAGATATATGAATCTGCCTGCAAACACAAAATGCATTCCAAAGTCAGATGGGTTGGGGATTCAATTGTATATTAATGAATTTATGGTTTCTGTTCTCATCTATTAGTGAAGATGACTAAAAGTAAACTCTATAAAATGAACATAGGTGTAAGAAAATGAATGAACTAATGAAAGTCTTATTTTTTTCTTGTTTCTTAGAGAATTGGATGGTTTCTGAAATGTGCATTCAGCAACATTGGGGCTTTTATTAACATATTTACTGACCATTTACTAATTACTATTGTGAACCTGAAATTTAAAAACTAATAATATATGGTCTCTGAATTCTGCACAGCAGTAGAAAGAAAATCTTATGTCTTCTAGAAAAGATGGGCCCTTATCTCTGAAATAGGAGGTGAGGCAAGAGAGGCGGTAGCAATAGAAGTAAATTATATGGAGATTAAGCATAAAATAACAGGAGCAAAAGTCAT
The DNA here is from genome assembly GCA_023783475.1 of Daubentonia madagascariensis. Classification (NCBI taxonomy): domain Eukaryota; kingdom Metazoa; phylum Chordata; class Mammalia; order Primates; family Daubentoniidae; genus Daubentonia; species Daubentonia madagascariensis. The sequence continues at coordinate 23,440,252 of JAKFHU010002080.1, read as the reverse complement.
GAAAAGACCTTCTCAGGTGTTGGAATATGGCCTTCCTCTACCCCAAGAGAAATTTGTGTTGAAAACAGTGACTGCAGCAGCCAAAAGTTGCTAGGTGGGAATTGGAGTGCAGAGCCAGAACATCTGTTTGGGAGTATCATCTGTTTAGGAGACAAGAGAAGCAGAGGAATAAGGACAAGCTGAGCCAGAAGGATGCTAAATTGACCACCAGTGCGGAATCCAGGTATTAGTAAATAAAATTGCTCCTGGGAGTTTTCTCAAATTAGTAAACAATGTAATACTCTCCCAAGTGCTACTTTCATTTATTTTCTCTTGGAATGAAAAGCTAATGTTGTATTTTCTGGGGATTGTTATAAAACTTATCATCACAAGGAATCATATGATCATACAAAGGATTAAAAGACATGAATGGCTTTTAAAGCAGAGCAAGACTTTAATTGGCAAGTAGTTGACTACACAATGCCATTAGATGCAATGCTATCTCTTATTTGCTCTGCCTGCCCTTCTTCCTGAACTGGAGAAAAAATAGTGTAGTAGAGGTAGAGAGAGGGCGACCTCTGCGTTTAGAAGGCAAAGAAAGGCAGGATTCCTTTTTTCCTCTGCCTCAATCATAAATTTGATAAGCTTACCTTCAATGGCTTGATCCAGGTCATCAACAAATCTGTTTCATAGGACAAGCCATGGCAAAGCCTCAAGTTACAACACTAGACACTCTCATTAGTCAAGATAATTTGGATTCAGTTGTTCAACCAGGTAAGAATCTACCTATATTTCTGGTCAAAAGTGGAATATTGATAAAGGAGGGACTCAAACTCTTGACCATGGTAGTAATTACATGGATGTGATCTCATTCATCAAGCTGTGTGTTTTTCTTGTATGTCTGTATGATATAGTTGAATTAAAAATTTAAAAATAAATACCATGATATTGTGAAATGAAGAAGAAGCAGAAGAGAAAAGAAAAGAAGAGGAAGAGGAAGAAGAAGAAGAAGAAAGGTAGAAGAAAAGAAAGCAAATGCAAAGGCACTTTCTCAAAAAGATCACTGGCAGGAATGATCCATTCCCAAAAAGTAGGTGAACATCATTAGTCCCATTAGGATGTCAGCACGAATCGTATAACATAGGCTGCTTAACACTTTCGCAGTGCGGGTGGTGAGGATGAATTAGAAAGAAGGATGAAAAAAAGAGAAAAAAGTCTAAGGCAACCAGGTACCAATTGGGACGCTCATAAGGCCCTGGTAGGCTAGCGTGCACTGCACGGAGAAGTGAGGGACTGCCTCTGGGGGTACTTGAGTAAAGAGGGTGTTTGGGACGTGGCAATAAAGGTGAGGCAGACACCCTGAGTCCAGTAACATATTCCCACTCCTTAAACAGACGCTAATCCAATAACAGATTTCATGACAATCTTTTGGTGCTAAGACCAGATCCCCTACTGGACCTCTCCTACCTGGAGGGAGGCAACTGAGGGATTCAGGTTTGTAGGAAGGCTTAGGACTATATTTTAACATGGCTTTCAGAATTGTTTGGGGCGAGGGGGTGGGAGGAAGATGGTTTGCTTATTTTTTAATTTTATTTCGTTTTTCTTTTTGAAAACCATATAAGTTCAGCAGCATTTGTGGGTCTCTGACCCCGAATGGTCGCTGTGGTATCTGAGTAAAAATAGAATGGTTCCTAAAAAGAGTAGAAAGCTGTTATGTGTCATTTATTCAATTTAAGAAACTGGAGGGCACTTCTGGAGTACCTGAAAGGCAGCTAACCACAACTATGCCACAACTATTGTGGCTATGGCAACAGGGAAGAATCTATCCTAAAACAAGGTCAATAATTAATTTTAGGGAGGTTCTAACAGGGGAGCCTCGCTAATCAGATGTTCTTCACCAACAAGTTGTACCACTGTATTTTCTTGACTCTGGAAGACACATACCAGGAGAGGTGAAAAAGGGAGGCAGACAAATAAGCTAACTAGGTCAGATGTCCCAACCCCATGCCCAATGTCCCCACAGACCTCACAGCGGGCCACTCTTATTTCCAGCAAATTGGTAACACAGCCAAGGCTAGTAATGAAATCCCCTTATTCTAAGGCCAAATGCTCTTTCTACTGCATCACCATACTTTATTTTGGTCTTGCTAAAAGAAAAAAAAATATTCCTGAAAGGGTAAATCAGCCTAAGAAAATAAGAAAAAAAAAATTTTTAGAATTCGTCAGTACAACTGGAGTTATTATCATTAATTTTATCTGGCACTATCCTAGCCACCCCCCCCCAATCCTAGCCAAGCCCCCCTCCAACCCCAAGCATCTGCTGGACAATTCTAATTCTCTAAGATTAAAAAATGCATAAAGTTTAGCATTAGTTGTGCACTTTCTTTATGCAAAGCATAGTATTATTTGCTTTGTGTATTTGATCATCACAGTCAGGTCTATTATAATCCCAGTTTATAGCTAGGGCTACTGAAGTTAAATGATTCCCATAATAGAGCAGTAGAGAGAGTTTGACCATTGGACTGTAAAATCCATATTGCTAACCACATCCTTACAGCATCCATTCTAACCCCCAATAAGGCCTCTCTGTTCTGAGTGTATAAATTGGTTATACCTCTTAACCAGCATAGATCGTGGGACAAGTGAAATAAAAGGTAGGAACCATTTAAGAAAACATTTTGTTGAAAACACAACTACCATGCACTAATAAATGTAACTTCATACTTGGAATACAACCTATACACACCCAATGATTCATTCTTTTGTACATAAAACCATGCAGTTGTCAAGCTGGCACAATTTATACAGGATTAATACTATACAATGATTTTAATGTTTACCCATTACATATCTCAATGTAAAAAATGAGCTAAATAAATAACATGGCTTTAGAAAATCAAACATTTGTGACAGCATTAAAGCCACTGGAATGGATATGCATACCAATTTCCAAGGTTATCATCCCTGCCATGACTGATTTTAACCACCTACGTGTTTTCCCAAATATTGATTTCTTTAAAACTACAAAATGATTTGCTGATAAATGTTTAAAGAAAAATATATTTGGGCATCAGGAAAAAAAATCTAGTAATTTTCGATCAGATAATTGTTTCCAAAGCTTTATTTTCCCTCAGATAATACAGAATGTTTTGGATTTTAAATTTTGGACTTGGCATGCCTGTACCTCAATGAGAAACACATTCTTTTGTGAGAAAAAGCTTTGTTAGCAGAGTGGGAAAAAAAAGTATAACTATCATGAAAAATTATGCGCTCCTTCAGATAGAATCTGTGCCATATGTAGCTATCTGCATGATATGGTTTGATACATACCAAAAAATTACAAGTTATAACAAAAAGCTCTTTGTCACTTTCCTGCCTCAGTGCCAAAATTATCACTGTTGGTCACTGCTCTGGAATGAATAAAAAACAGTTGTCAAACCATATTGTTGCCTTTGAAAAAAATAGTAGCTGTCAATAACTAATATCTTAGAGACAGTTAAGCTATCACATTAGGCCCTGTAGGAGTGAGACATAGCATATTTGAATATTTATAGATAGAAGTGAAGTTTGGAAGCATAGAGAAAAAACATAAGTGAGCAAGCACTACTAGGGAGTTGGAAGAGCATTAAAGAAAGTTCCAACAAGTAATCACTAATTTTGCTTTCAGTTGCATTGTGCTCTTATATAATATCTTGTCCCTAATACAACCTACTTTTAGTTATTAATATTTTAGTTATGATATTAGAAAAACCCACCCTTGAAATAATTATAATATTAAAGATAAAAAACAGTTTCAATATTAAACCTTGGAAGGTTTCAAGTGTATTAAAATATTAAAATGAACATTAAAATAAAATGTAAGACTATTGGAGATCAGGAAGTTTCAACAAGAGATACCAGTTGCTGATACAATTCTGTAATAGAAATATCACTGCTTGGCCTTTTTTGTTCTTGGTCAATTGTATGAAAGAAATTCAGCTAAACTGCGAACGAATTTTTTAAAAATATTTCAAATATATATCCCTCTCAAATTTTTAGTCAGGCTAATACAATGTATAGTTGAGGATATGGTTTAAAATGAATGGTATAAAATATAAGAAATAGGTAAACGTCTGTCCCTGAACTCCCCATCCCACTATTAGAAATGTGTGGGTGACATTTGCCCATTGATTCCAGGAACCAGAACTTACTTCACTACTGGAAGTCATAAACCATTTTTTCTCATTTTCCTATAAGAGCTGTATAGAGAATAGTTTTCTGCAGTGAATCAAAAAGAATGTAGATACCCTGCCAGATAATGTTGCAAAGAAGACAGAAAACCCAACTATGGGTCATTAGTATGGGCTGTTTTAGCTCATCTGACATTGTGATTACTTCCGTAAGGGCCACTTGGAAGAACTTATCCAGTGAAGAGTGTGAGCCCTGTATCTCAGAAGTAAAGACAAGGTGGTGCCAAAAATCAGATGTACCAGATACTGTGATATCATCACTGGCAGGTAAAATAGGGGGAAAATGCTTATTAAATCCTGAAGGCTCTCAGACAAAAAAACATTTTTGTTGTTATTATGCTGTTGTTGTTTCTAAAACCAGAAGGCTTGAGTCCACATTTTAATACAAACTAAAAGTCTTTAATATAAATATTATAAATGCATATGAGCACCATGAGGAAAAAATACATAATTGCCTATAATGTTCTCATTTATTAATGAGATCATTAAAAAATAAATACTTCCCTAGTTCAAGTATTCTCACAGCAAATAATCTGTGTAAGATGCCAGTGACCTATGTACTATTTTCTGAGATGACATACATTTCCACCCACAGCTTTACAAAAGAAGAACAAGAAAAATTGCATTTCAAAGAATACTAAACCTATCAGAGACTTTGAAATCATCTAGTCCAGTTTTTCACAAAGTATAGGACCCGGACCAGGGTGATACAATTACAGAGCATTAAATAATTTTACATAACATTCTAAGGAAATGACTCCTTTTCAGTTTTTCCCCTTCTGATTGATTAATTCGAGGGAAAGAATCTGAATTACTAATCTTTTAACAAAGGGAGAGCTGGCCTGAAATTTAGATCCTTAACTAGGCAATGGCACTTAGAATTGTTTTGATGCATGTGTTCATTTTTATAGGTGACTTCTGTTTACAGCATTGTTGCTCATTTTCCATTAGAGTACTGATACGTAGTTTCTTACCTATAAAAACTTTACTTTGGCAAAAAATAAAAGCATTTTTATACTGGATATGACAATTTATTTTAAAATGCTTCAGTATAAACAGTGGGATGTGTATTTTGAACTAGTTTTTCTAATCTATACTCCAGTAATGATTATCATTTGAAGTCTTAATCAGGACTCAAAGCCTAAAGAGATCTATATTTAAAAGATAGCATGACCTTAATGAAACCTGTACCAAAGGCTTTGTTAATTAGTGTAAAGTATGTTGGAAATAAACTTTATTGGCTTAAATGTGTGTTCTTCATGGTAGGCGAGTTAGAAATACTGAGCAAGCCCTACCACCCTCTCATGGACCCTGCAAAGCCACAGTGCAGCACACAAGATTAGGAGCATTCAAGATGGATTAAGAGTCATGTTGATCCTAAATCCTTCTACTACATGAAGAACCCTATAGCCTGATCTTATTACAAGATGGCTGGTCCTGACGTTAACACTGAGATGTCCTTTTTGGAGTAAGCCTTTCTTGCTAGAGGTAGTGTCCTCAGGACAAAAGTGGGACTTCAAAAATACTGAATACCATGAATGACCTCTTTTGGTGCTCACTCGCTAATACCCTGTTTCTTTAATCATAAAGGGCACATTTTTCTCACATTTTAACATATCTGGAATTGAATGTGTTTTATAATTCATGACATTTTGTAATTATGATTAGCAGTGTTTTTTTCACCCTTAGTGATCCATAATATTACTGTGCATCTTGCAATAAATGTTATCTTAGTTTTGATGAAATACAGGGTGTTTGTACATTTGAAAGAATTTGGTCTGAAACTTTTACTCATTGTAATATATCATCTGGTGAAAAAAAAAGTTGTCGGAAAGAGGAAAATATCCTTCCCCAACTTGTAACTACTGTAAGACTACCAAAATTTACCAAAGAGATGTTTGCCAAATGGCCTAATTGGCTTAAGGTAATTTTGCATCATGATGCAATTTGAAGAATTCAGTAAATAACAGTAGAGGTTGTAAGTAGATATGGAAAATATTAGAAAGTCTTAAATAAATGGCTGAAGTTTGGGAAATACTAATCTGGTCAAATCCTATAAGTAAAGAAACTGAGAACCAGAGAGTTTAAGTGACTCAACCAACATTACATAGTCAACACAGTGGCAGAGTTTGTGCAATGACCAAAGCCCATTTAACTAAGAAATATGCTATTTCTTAGTTATCTATTACTCCACAACAAATTACCTCAAAACTCAGTGGTTGAAAATAACAAACATTATGTCACAGTTTCTGTGGGCTGGGAATTCAGCTGTACCTTAGCTGGATGCCTTTGGCTCATGGTCTTTCATAATGTTGCACTCAAGCAGTTGTCCAAGGCTGAGGTCTCATCTAAAGGCTTGACTAGGGGGAGAATCAGCTTCCAAGCTCACTCACATGGTTCTTGGAAGGAGTTGTAAATAATGCACACATCCCCAGAGCCAATATATTTCTCAATGTCATTTACTCTTTGCTATAACAGACACTCAGCAACTTTACAGATTGTGCTGGCTCTTTCTGATAGTAACTGTTAAGATTATCATGCACAGAACTTTTGAATGTATAAAAATTATGTTTACATTTAGTGCCTATTATTATATATATTTAGGAAAAACTCTAAAAGAGTAATAGGGCATTCTTTGGATAATACAATCATGGGTGCTTTTGTTTTACTTCGTATTTTTCTACAGTTTTCAAGTTTTCTACCATAAGCAGGTAAAATGCAAATTATTTTAATAAATGAATTTTTAGTGTTTTAAAACTCTTTAACAATTTAATAAGTTATGCTTTCTGTGTTTGCTTAAAAATGCATTGCTTGCTGCCTTTAAGATTTTTTCCTTGAAAGTTCAGAATTATAGATCATTGGATATATTTTTCCCTACATAAGTCTGATACCAAAAGACATTTTCAACTCTGTTTCAAATTCACAACTAATGCCAAGTTTCAGAAGCAGGGGAAAAAGGGAGGAGAAAAGGCCAAGTTCTTTTTGGTCTCTCAGACAAGGTGATGAGGTCAGAAGAGTCAAGAGAATTATTTTCTTTTATAAGTTTGGCTGACTGAACAGGTAGATCAATTCACAGTTTTCATTTCTGTCTTGCCACTTATCACCAAAAAATGTGGGCCACATAAAGGAATCATTGTAAGGAAAAGCCTCTTTGCAGAACCTCCAAGTGCAGACATTTGGATGGCCAGGCCATTTTCTCACCAGGCACAGCCTCTTGTGAAGTCGGTGTTAGGTGTCAGCCCTGAAATGTTTCCTTTCCTCCCAGTGCCCCAGGGTTGACTAATCACTGATGTTCCAATTATTCTAGAGAACAAGTCCTACCTGCTATAAGAGACAAGCTCCGGGTTCAGCATAAACTTAGAAAGGAAAAAAATACCTTAAAATGATGCTGATTTTGCCTGAAGAGACATTTTCGGAATGTGACTTATTTACACTTAAACAATAAAAACAACTGCATTACTTTCTCTTCTATTTTTGAAGAGAATGCTGGGTTGTGATCTCACACAAAGAACTTGACATTTTTGTCTCTAACGTGTGATTTATTCTTTTTAAATCAAGATTGTTTACTTCATTAACAGATCAGAAAGCCTTATTTTGTCTTAAATGTTTCCAGAATGTGATTCTTTGTGAGGATCCCACTGCAGTAATATAAACTTGTACATATGTTCACTCACAATTATAAGCTTAAAAGAGATCATAATTCCATGACTTCATCACAGCGGCTTTCAGGGCTGGAATAGTAATTACAGCTGTGGTTCACTGTACTCATTATGGTCTTCATAAAAGAAAATTCTTTATATGAAATAAAAAATCTTTTCAAATTATTTTAGAAATAGGGTGGTAAGTAAATAGAATAAATAAATATATTGGAACCTAAGACATGATTTGTATTTAAAGTTTAATATATTATTTTTAGCAATTTATGATAGCTTCTTTCCTTTAATTTAGCACCCCCAAATAAAAAATAACATGTTTAAAGATGATGAGGTAAAAGCAACTTCATGTAGTCAGACATAGCCATGAAGAAATCAGGAAAGCTAATTTTTATAGAAATTTTACATAGGAAGGTCAATACACTCAAACTGCTTAATTGTTGGCATGTGTATTATACATTAGAAACTACTTGAAAGACTTTGAGTGGATTTCTGATGTGTTTTTTTCAAGCCTGAGTACTGTCTCACATGAAAACTGTTACTAAAAATATAAAGAAGCAATATAATTGAAACATCTACAGATAAACAAAGCATACCTTGCTTTTTCCATATTGCCCCAGTGCCATTCTTATGTAATTGGACATTTAATAAATCATGACCGTCATGATAATCAGTTATAATTAATAGAAAAGAAAAAGTTAGCATATTAAATCCAAATGTTTAATAAATAAGAAAAGGAAGAAAGTAGCATTTCAATAGGAGGACACAGAAAGAACAAAGGAGAGAAATTTTGGTGCAATGTTATTTAAAATACTCTCTCAAAGATGCATATCATGTGCAGCTATTTCTCAAACTGCCTGAAACCCTACTCATTCAACAAAATTTAAGGGCCTGTTTCATGCTTTTCTACAAATAAGGACTAAGGTGATGCTATAACACATAGGCCTTTTCCTTAAGGAGTTTCCAAAAAAGTGATCTTTTAGCTATAAATTATTATCAGCTCTATATCCAAAGGGGCAAATAAATTATACTAACTATCATTTTCTGTGTTCATAAAGTAAAATGTTAATATAATTCCTCTTCTATGATTATTTGATCCCTTCACTTAAGCAACTGTTACTACTCCAGACAGATATAAACCCTTAGATAGAATTCTCCAAGAACAGTGCTTATTGGATTTACCTGCCCTAAGCATTAAAATTGGGTCTGAAAGAGAAACCTAGTAGACATATTTACCTGTAAAGACACCTGGAGACATTACTAACCCTAGTACTTTATGAATATAACAGTAGAATTTCTCAAGAATGACTATGCACATTGTAGTGAGAAGCCTCTTCCATTCATAGTACATATTCATATCCAATAGCAGGAGAAGACAATGTGTTTTTTCTAACTAAACTAGATATAAGTCTTCCATCACCCCAAGGAGAGCAGAATCAGAGCACAAACAAGACATAAAATTCTCAGATTTTTATTCTTGAAAGCACAGTCCAGCTCTATGACAATAATATTTGAAAGAAAATGTGATCAGACACAGGAGTTTTTATCACCACCTTCCACTCCAAAATTAGCTAAAGACCCTTAGAGCCTGCAAGGTGGAGGAATGTCCATGCCCACCTCTCTCCAGGTGGAGCGCCAGTGAAAGATACATTCGGAGGAGTGCCAGAGAAGAGGAGAATGTGCAGTCTGCCTCCCTGGAGCTATGGGACCGGCAGCCTTGCCAAAGCTCCTCCTGCCTCCATGTCTCCAGGTGTGGTGGGGGAGGGATGGTTGCAAGGGAGCCTGGGCCAAGTGGGCTTATGACCCAGAGAGTCTTCTGTGGTCCCATCTGAAAGTGGCAAGCAAAACAGCAAAAGAGCCTGATGTTAGCTGAGAAATGATTTGGAGATCTAGAGAAGCCATGTCGCCAGAAGGAGCAGAACTCAGATTGATGCACACACGGGCATCTCGACAGACGCCAGCATGGATGGATAGTTCTCCCAAAGCTGAGGACCTTAGATGCTTTCCTGAAGAAAAAGACAGGGATGCAGAAATTCCTAATTCAATTTTGTGAAACACTGGATGATGTCTGGGCTTATCTGGAATTGACTAGATGAAGTTTACCACTGTCGAGCAGAATGAGGGCCAAGGGCACGAGATTACATTGATATGGAAGAAAAGGAGTTCATTTTTCACATCCCCCTGTAAAAACAGTACCCACTAAAAGATGACCTATGGTATGTTCAGTAAGTTCTGATATTACTTTCAAGTTCTACCTTACTAGAAAACTGGTGATAACTCTGACCCAGAGTAACCAAGACAAGCCTGTCATTTTCTGGAATCTCTGTGCCGCTCTTGTCCCCTGCTGTCAGCACTGATATGGCTGCTTCTGGGCTCTCATTCCTAAGCAATCATCTTTCCCTCGTACCTTTTAAAATTATAGTTTTTAAATGTTGAAACATTATTAAAAAGTTTTGGCTTCCTTCCAATTTTCTCAACAAAATATTATGTGTGAGTACGCAATGCTGCAGACTTATATAATCACTTAAACTAAGTAATCTGTGTCTGTATTTCTAGGGACCGTGTTCTCTCTGTTCCAGCAGAAATTTTGTGAATATGGGACAAGAGAAAGGATGTTGTAAAGGACTTATAATGGGAAGAGTCAAATATTGTTTGTCATTTAAGGAGACTTAATAGTACTTTCTAGAGGGTGGGTGGAAGGTGGGAAACAATAAATGAATCTGGACTGAAAAGTAGACCTTCCATTGAATACTTTTGTGAACAATGGAATTCTTATGTAGCACCATTAAAAATGACCCCAGGGGCAGTAGCTGGAAAATATCTAATATCAAACAGACCACACCAACTTCCACAGAGAATTACCACATTATGCTATAATCACTGATTTCCTTCCCTCTTTTCTAAACCAGATTTTCAGCTCCTTGAAACCAAGGACTATGTCTCCTTCACTGTTGTCATTACTAATCTTTACAATAATGCTTGGGACATAATAAATACTCATGAAAGGAAAAAAATAATGAAAGAAATTGGTAATTATTACATTCATAGATTCATCCAGCTGTGTGTAAAATATACAACATCAATCAGAACCACAAGTTAATTGTTCTTTCTCATATCCTGCTCTATGTTTAAATGAGATCATTTCACCAAGAACTGGAACTTCCTCCAATCATTAAAAACAAACCACAACATCTATTTCAAGGTAAACAGGAAACCATGTCTAAGGCTGTTTGTGGGCTAGTAAAATGTTTCCATTTAAATCTAAATTCTCCCATATATACACACAATTTGAATTGAAACTTTCTGAGTTCTGACTCAAGTAAGCAAGTGATGTCACTACTTCTTTTTACATTTTAAGTATTTTGTAGTGATTTTGCATATAAACCTGAAGGAGAAGGCATTAAGGTTCAAAGTAGCAGTTTGCACCCAGTAGATTGATAAATCAAATCTTTGCATGTAATTTGTCATTTTGGAAGTCTTTTCATTCATATTATCTAATTTAATCGTCTCAAAATTCCTATGAATTAGAGACTTTTTTTTCCATTTAACAGATGAGTAAACTGAGGCTAAGGGACTTGCTCAAGGTCACATGGCTTTTAAATGCCAAAATCCAGGTCTTCTAACTCTATAGCACTCTAACCTTCTCTCTTACACTAACTTGCTATCATTTTTGGAGAAAAATATATCATTTTGGACTGTTTTACCTAGCAAATGGGGAAAAAATTATTTTGTTTCATACAGAGGTGTACTTAACAGTCTTACTTACAGTTGTGAATCAGTAACACTAAAGAAGGAAAACCAAGTGTAACTGCTGTATGTCTGTAAAAATGTCTAGGGCATAAATATATGTCTTAATGTATTTTCCTGAGAAGATAAATGAGTTTATAGATGCATTATCTCATTTCCTGTGGCAAAACTTTCTTGTCCTGGCTCTGAATGCAGACTGGGACACAGAGCCAGCATGTAATTCCTGATGGAATCCTGGCAGGAGAGTCCTGGCATCACTACAGCTTCCTATCACCCACAAACCTTAAGGGAATATGCAAATGTTCCATGGAGATCAAACAGCTGCAAAAGTGGATTAAATCATGAATAGTTATCTTTTTTTAAATCACACTATACTGACTTTTATTCCATATATAACCTAGACTTCTTAGTAATTCATGACCATAAATCCATGAGGAAAAAGAAGCAGGTATTGTTTGTTATTATTCCCAGCATATAACCTAATTCCTAGCACATAGGTGCTTCATAAGAGCATGAATTCAGTATGAATGTATGTGTAAAATAATATTTATTATGAAGAAAATCTCCCACTTTCCTACTTGCCTTCTAAGGGAAGTAGATTGTTTGGTGATCAGCATGGTGGGTATGAGGATGCAAAGACAAAAAAGAAATGCAAATTTATTTGCTTGAGAAAACATAAAGATATAGAGATATCTGATGAGAATTCCAGGAAGCAGAGAAGGATAAGATAAAATGGGAGAAACTGCAATGATGAATTTTAATAGAAAAAGTAGCCAGAGGATGAGAACGGACAAGAGGGGTGAAACAAAAGCTTCTGCACAGCCAAGGAAACTGTCACTAGAGTGAACAGACAACCTACAGAATGGGAGAAAATATTTGCATGCTACACCTCTGATAAAGGGCAGATAACCAGAATCTATACAGAACTTAGGAAAATCAATAAGAAAAAATCAAACAACCCCATTAAAAAGTGGGCAAAGGACATGAACAGAAACTTTTCAAAAGAAGACAGAATAAAGTCCAGCAAACATATAAAAAATTGCTCAACGTCTCTAATCATCAGGGAAATGCAAATCAAAACCACGATGAGATTTCGCTTAACTCCAGTGAGATTGGCTCATATCAAAAAATCCCCAAACAACAAATGTTGGCGGGGATGTGGACAGATAGGAACACTCATACACTGCTGGCGGGACTGCAAATTAGTACAACCTCTATGGAAAGTAATATGGAGATACCTCAAAGAATTAAAAGTAGAATTACCATTTGACCCAGCAATCCCACTACTGGGTATTTATCCAAAGGAAAAAAAGACATTCTGTAATAAAGACATCTGTACTCGAATGTTTATAGCAGCACAATTCACAATTGCAAAGATGTGGAAACAACCCAAATGCCCATCAATACACGAGTGGATTAATAAAATGTGGTACCTGAATACCATGCAGTATTCCTCAGCAATAAAAAACAATGGTGAATTAACACGTCTGGTATTATCCTGGATGGAGCTAGAGCCCATTCTTCGAAGCTAAGTTCCACAAGAATGGGAAAACAAGCACCACTGGTACTCACCATCAAATTGGTACTAACTGATCAATACTATGTGCACACATGGAAATAATATTCATCAAGGGTCGGGCAGGTGGGAGGGGGTGGAGAGGATGGGAAAACTCACACATAGTGGGTATGGGGCGCACTGTCTGAGGGATATTCACAATTGTAGCTCTGACTTGGGCAGTGCATAGGCAATATATGTAAACAAAGTGTTTGTACCCCTGTAATATTCTGAAATTAAAATAAATAAATAAAACATTTTGAAAAATTTAAAAAAAGTAATGAGATTTCTATTCTAATTGTTTTGTCACTGTAGCTGACAGTCCCAAAGTGGTTTTGAGTTGGTTCTTCACTTAATTTATATATATATATATGTGTGTGTGTGTATATATATATATATATATAAAACATATATATATAAAGAACTTCTAATGGCTTTTTTTTAATGGTTTGCTTTATGGTCTATGATACTACACTCTGCATCTCCCACCAGATCTTTAGTAAAAGGGCTATTACACCTTAGCACTGTGACACTGCATTTGTTTGGGAGACATGCAAAGAAATTCTAAGTTTACTTCACCAAGGACAAAGAGGTTACTTAGATCTCTTTCCACTAGCTTGTGTTTACAGAATTTTTTCATATATGCAAATTAATAGAATTTTAGAATGAGAGAGATCCTCAGAAATTCTTAACTAATCCTCTACCTATACAGAAGAGAAAACTGGGACACAGGGAAATTAATTGACTTTTACTCTATTTCATCAGATCTAGGGGTCATTGTGAAATGCACCATTTTTTATATATCACTAACTAAGAAAACAAAATGCTATTAGTTAAATTATAACACAATGTTTTTCTATTATTTAGAATTTTATGTTATAGAAATTCTATTGTAAAAACAAACCTTTTTCAGTTTAAAAATCAGTGACATTAAGAAAGAATGAACTATTATAGATTAAAGGACAGTTAAGACATATTAACCAAATGCAATATGTGGATCTTGTTTGAAACCTGATTCTAGCAAACCAACTATAAAAATTAACTTTTCAGATAACCAGGGAAAACTGAATATGGACAGGGTATTAGCTTTTATTAAAGAGCTATTGTGAAAAACACTGAGTGAAATACCACCATAACGGTTATGTTTTTTAAATTCCTGGTATATTAACACTAGACAATGAAGAATTTAAGAATTATGTGATATCTGAGATTTGACTTTGAAGTCTACACCACAAAAAAAAAAATAGTAAGGAGCAAGGATAGAAAAATAAAAATGACAGAAAGTTGGTAACTTTAGAAACTTGATAATAAATACATATGAGTCCATTATATTATTTTCTCTACTGAATATGGTTTAAAAGTTCTATAAGAAAATGGTTTCAAAGCTTTTTAGACTTTATTATATACTAGACTTTGTTATGTACTATATATTAAAATATATACTAAATGTAAGTAAAATGTGCTAAATTATTTTTACAACTTCTACACACTTAAAGCCAAACACTTCTGAGTCACATTTTTTAAATAAACTGTTTATTTTATTATAGCACAGAGAAATTGTAAAGATAGTACAGAGTTTCCATATATACCACTCCCAGTGTCCCCTACTATTAAAATCTTACATTAGCGTGGTATATTTGTCACAATGAATGAATCAGTATTGATAAAGTATTAACTAAAGGCCATAGTTGATTCAGATGTCCCTAGTTTTTACCTAAGGTCCTTTTTCTGTCCCAGAATCTCATCCAGCATACTGTACTATATTATATTTAGTTGTCATTTCTCCTTATTTTGTTGCTCAAATGGTTCCAACTTTAGCCATGATGAGTTCTTGCAGTTAGCTTCTATGTCTCTTTGACATACCCCCATCATTGTGAGTTTTTATTTTTTATAAATAATTTCTTATTTTCTAGCACTACACAATACTCCAGGCTCATCTGATATATTTCCTGCCTCAGTGGAATCATTATTTAACCCAGAATCATCAACATCCATGTTTTTGCATACACTTTTGTCCTCTGCACTATTAAGAACATTAGCAAAGAAGCATTTCTTATAAAAGTGTTCCACTGTTATGTCAAAGTTTTCTTTCAAGACGTTGACACCCATTCTGCAATAATAATGCTTTTAGCAGAATATCAAAACAAACACAACTTTTTTATACAGCTACAAATAGATATAAACAACTTCTCATGTGTTGTCATGACAACAATTTCACATTTGCTGCCTGGCAGCAACTATAAAATCCTTTAGTGCAGTTATACGGGTAAAAAAAATTCTCTCTATTTTTGGTTGTAGAAAAATTTGCTTATTGTGTATTCACTTTGAAGACATTTTTTACTGAATATACAGTTCTAGGTTAGCAGTGACTTTTATTTATCTCTGGTGTCTTGGTCCTCACCCAAGACACCAGTGGATATCTTGGTCCTATACACTGAACTAGAATTACTCATAGAAGGTAATTCACTCCCTCCCCACTGAGCTCTAATCTGGCAGGGTTACCTAGTTAATTTCATTAGGAAGATAAGTTAATTAGCTTTCATTCAGCACTTGAAAGATTTTTAAATCCACTATCTTCTTGCCTCCATAATTTCAGCTAAGAAGTTATCCACACATCTTAAAATCACTTCTTTTAAGTTAATGTGTATTCTCTGTCTGTTTGAAAAATTTCCTTTTTGATATTCTTTTTATAGAGACAGGGTCTCACTCTGTCACCCAGGCTGGAGTGTGGTGGCCTGATCATAGCTTACTGCAGCCTCAAACTCCTGGGTTTAAGAGATCCTCCCACCTCAGGCTCCTGAGTAACTGGGACTATAGGCACGTGCCACTATGCCTGGCTAATTTTTTAAAAAAATTTTTGTAGAGACAGGGTCTCATTATGTTTCTCAGGCTAGTCTTGAACTCCTGGCCTCAAGCAATCCTCCCTGCTTAGCCTCCCAAAATGCTGGGATTACAGGTGTCAGCCACCACACCTGTCATCTCTTTGGTTTTCTACTGTTTCACTATGATATGCCTAGTTTACATATCAGTCAAATTCAGAATTTCTCTATTCAATCACTATGTCTTTAAATATTGATTCTGCTCCATTCTCTTCACTTTGTCTACTACCCAAATTATATTTATGTTAGACCTTTAAAATATATTCCACACTCCTCTCTCTGTTTTCTCTCTCTCTCTCTAAAATCTTGAATCTGGCTAATTTTTTATGACCTATCTTACAAGTCATACATTCTTTGTTCAACAGTGTCTAATTTGCAAGGCAATTCATCCATTGACTTTAAAAATTATTATTAGTTTATATTTAGTTCTAGGATTTACTTTGGTTATTTATTAATTGTTTCCAATCTCTGCCAAATTTTCAATCTTGCCATTGAATTCTTTGAACATATTAATCATACTTATTTTTAAATATGTGCCTGATAACATCATTATCTGAATTCCCTGTGGGTCACTTTTAATTTTTATTGTTTTTCTTCGATTTGAGTTATTTCTTTTCTTGTCTCTGTCTAGTTATTTTTTATTGAATGCCAAACATTGTATATGAAAAACTGTAGGTAATTTTAGGCTCTGAGTTATGTTATTTCTGCCTCAAAGAGTTTACAAGAGATAACAAGTATAGATGAGGTTGTGGAGAAAAGGGAACCCTTGCACATGGTTTGTTGGACATTAAATTAGTACATTCATTATGGAAAACAGTATGGAAGGTCCTCAAAAAATTAAAAATAGAACTATTTTATGATCCATCAATCTCACTACTGGGTATGTATCCAAAGAAAATGAAATCAGTAAGTTGAAGAGATATCTGTACTCCCATGTTCATTGCAACATTATTCACCATAGCCAAGATATGGAATCAACCTAAGTATAAAGAAAATGTGGTTTATATATACACAATGAAATATTATTCAATCTTATAAAAGAAGGAAATCCTGTCATTAGTGACAACTTAGGAGGACATTGTGGACCTGGAGGACATTGTGTTGAGTAAAATAAGCCTGGCACAAAAAGACAAATACCATATGATCTTACTTACATATGGAATCTAAAAAACTTGAACTCGTAGAACAAAGAGTAAAATGGCTGTTACCAGGGGTAGGAAAGGGCAGGGCTTGGGAGATGTTGGTCAAAGGATACAAAATTTCAGTTAGATAGGAGGAATAAGTTCAAGAGATCTATTGTACGACATGGTGGCTATAGTTAATAGCAATGTATTATATTTTGAAAATTATTGAGAGTAGATTTTAAGTGTTCTCACTACAAAAAATGATAGTTATATGAAGCAAAGCATATGTTAATTAGCTTGATTAAGCCATTTCACAATTTCAGAACACCATGTTATACATGATAAATATGTACAATTTTTATTTGTCAATTAAAAACTTTAATTTAATTTAATTTTTAAAAATGAATATAAACAAAAGACATGAACGAAAAAGTCTAACTGTAATGAAATTGAGCCCTATGACAAATAAATTAACCCTATAAAAGAAATCAAATAGGAGATGAATAAAGGTTTTCAGGTCATGAGGAAGGCCACTTAAAAGCTGAAATCACTCAAGAGTGATCACTCAAGAGTGATCTGAGTAAAATTAATATAGGTCATGAAGGTATACAGTTTTCTTGCTAAATACGATCCCCATGGTCATTGTTTTTGAGGTTTGTTGTTCACATACTCAAAGACATACTTAGATATTTGCTCAAACCAATTGGAAAATGTACAAGTAAAGGAAAAAAATAAATATGTTTTCAAGACCATAAACACTATTTTAGTGACTCCAAACTTTTGATTCAGTGGGCTTTCCTCCCTGGGCTGTAAGTAATATCTTCCAGAGACTTAACTATGTGAACAGAGCAATTAGAGAACTTCTTATCCTTCAGTAGTGTAGGGCAGCAGTCCCCAAAGTTTTTGGCATCAGGGATCGGTTTCATGAAGGACAATTTTTCCACAGACCGGGGGAGAAGGGGTGGTGGTGCAGAGCTCAGGTGGTGATGAGTGGCCCATTGTAGCCTGTTTTCTAATAGGCCACTGATCAGTACCAGGCCGAGGTGTTGGGGACTACAGGTATAGGGGACTCCAGGTATAGGGGACTCCAATAGATGGAGAAAAGGATATCTTGTACAACTTCCCTGGAAGAGAAGCTTATCCAATACCAGCAGGTTTAATGTTACTTTTTAAATCTATTTTCATTATAACTTGACTGTATTTTACATGTTTATTCCATCTGAAATAGTTTCCAAAATTTACATTGTTCTTATTTGTTTAACACATTGACTAACACTAGTTAATAAACTCTGTTACTGAGGAAGAAAAAATGGCAGTCTGATAGAGTCCTCCCACCTCACCACTCCCAGAGAAGGAGGTGAAAAAGGCCATCGGCTGCCTGCGCGCAGATCACTCACTCCAAAAACAGCATTGTGAATTTACAAAGAAACATCGTGGGACACTCAGCCCAAGAAAACAGGTGACTGGGAGATACATTCACAAATATTGGGAAGCACAGGGAATATAATAGAGAACAGAGCATGGGAAGGATGCACTTGCCAGGTCAGCACAATGTGACCTGACCTACAGGTGGTCATGCACCATCCCCACAGAATTTCCATCCACTCAGTCAGGCACAAGCCTAGAGTTGGTGCAAAGCTGTTGCTCAAGACAGCAGGCTCTGTGGAGAGGAAGCAATTGTGGGAGCCTTTGGAACTCTCAGATGCACTGTACAGGGACTGCTCAAGGCCAGGTAGGGACTGGGCTGAGATATAGTTTCCCAGGACAATACCCGGGAATCTGCAGATGGGCACCTCACCACTGGAAGTCAGTGGGACCTGGGCACACAAGATGAACGGAGAGCAACGGGATATGCCCTTAGGGTCTGCCAGCAATTGCTTCTACGGGACCAAGGGTGGTTGAGAAAAGGTGCATTCACGGGCATGATCGGAGCCCTGCTGTATGCCAGACTGGCAGTCTGCAGCCATCTTTAAGGTCTCCCACCTGGAGCTGACTGTTAGCTAGGTCCTTAGCTTCACCCCACCCCTGGCCTGGGGTCTCTTCGGCCTGGGAGCAACAGGCTATGCCATTGGTGGCCACAGACAGTTGCCTCTGTGGGTTCCAGGTGAGACGAGATCCCTGAACTGTATTGGTAGGACCTTTGTGTATTGGAAACAGTTTGCAGCCCATCCACCCAGTCCTGCTTCCCTGGCTCTGGCCTCCTATGTGCCCACTACGTGCTGGTCCTAGTGCCCATCCTTCAGGTCCCAGCCCTCCTGAACCCCAGAGATCAGACATTTTGAAGGTTGCTGGTCATAGTGACTCACTTTGTATAAGTACTTGTTCTCATGGCAACCGAATGCCTCAGGAGCCACAGGCTGAACTAGAGCAGCTCCCCCCAACCCTTCATGCCCACTTCATTACGGAATATTACTCAATCCAAGAGTGCCTCCACTGGCCACTATTCCCCCTGGTGGGAACATCCCCCTGGAAGAAGCTTATGGGGATAGAGGCACCCACTTGCCTTGCCTTGGGGTCTAGTGGTGGAAAAGGGGTGCACAATTGGAGATCCCTCTACCAGCCAGTGACATGTGGAGATGCACATCAGAGGGCCAGATACATGAATTGTGGGAAAACTTTAGAGCCCACAAGTGGTCCGGAGGGGAAAGTGCCCCAGCTTGTGAAAAGGGAAGAAAAAACCAGCTAGAGACCTCAGCAATCCGAACAGCTGGCCCCTCCCATCAGAGGCAGCCATCCAAGCCCAGAAAGAGAGAGCTCTGAACTCCATAGCGTCAGTGTCCCCTAGTGGCCAGATAAGCAACCTCTGAGCTGTGTAGAATTTTCCCAATCAAGTTCTCGCACTGCAGCCACAAGCTATTTTGTTTCTCCCCCCACCTCAGGAGGAGCAGGGTCAAAGTAACCCTGGGGACCTACAAGTCCCCTCCCAAAACTTGGGACTTTTGTATACCCCATCTGGGGGACCAGAGCCTGCCACAGGCACAACAGAATACCTAGGTAACTGGTAATCCACACAAACTACAACCAATGACAGCAGGAACAACCCTACAGCTAAAAATACTGCCTTCCATCTCAAGCTATTAGGGAGCTGTGGATTTATACCCTCAAGTACAATCCACCAGCTTGGAGCTCAAGCTGGGAGAACAAACTGACTACACTCCACCAGAAAGAGGTAAAGACAACAGGTCAGAGGTAACCCAAGAGGCCCACCAAACTTGCAAAAATACACCTAAAACAATACAGACCAGTACTCCTCTCCCTGGCTCTGCCAAGGAATGAACCTTGGGGGCTGGGAGACAGGGCCATAAACTAGCCCTAACACCCCCAGCTCTCGACCAAGAGGCCAGATGAGAAAGAATCAGTGAAAGAACTAAGGAAACATGAACAATCAGAGTGAAAAGTCACCCCCCAAAAGGAATCATTAGTTCCTCAGCATTGGATACCAACTCAAATGAAATGGGTAGAATGACAGAAGAGGATTTTCATTTATGGATTATAAAAAAGCTCAATCAAATTCAAGAGAAAATTGAATCCAAGCACAAAGAAACCACAGAAAAATGCAAGATTTGAATGAAAAATTTTCTAAAGAAATAGATGTATTATGGAAAAATCAAATAGAAATTCTAGAAATGAAAGAGGCATTCAAGGATCTACAAAACACAATGGAAAGCCTTAAGGATAGGGTGGATCACATAGAGGAAAGAATCTCAGAGCTGGAAGATAACTCCTATGTGCTAAATAAATCAGTTGAAAAGAAAGAACACAAAAACAACAGGAATCAGCAAAGCATACAAGAAATGTGGGATTATGTAAAGAGGCCAAACATAAGGATCACAGGCATCCCTGAGGGAGAGGAAGAAAATTCGCATGGGCTGGAAAATATATTTGAAGGAACAATAGGGGAAAATTTCCATGGCCTAGCCAGAAATCTTGATGTCCAAGTACAAGAAGCACACAGGACTCCTGGGAGATTCAATGTGAAAAAGTATTCACCATGCTACATAATTATTAGGCTGGCCAAAGTAAACACAAAAGAGGTACTCCTTCAAGCAGTAAGGTGAAAACAGCAGGTAACCTACAAAGGGAAACCTATCAGATTAACTACAGATTTCTCAGCTGAAACCTCATAAGCCAGAAGGGACTGGGGACCCATCCTCAGTCTTCTAAAACACAATAATGGCCAACCCAGAATTCTTTATCCTGCAAAACTAAGCTACTTTTACGAGGGCAAAATAAAGACTTTTACAGACAAACAATCACTGATAGAATTTGTGAAGTCCAGACTGGCCCTGCCAGAAGTACTTAGACCTGCATTATACACTAACCAGAGCAACAGATACCCACCAGTGTAAAACTACCCAAAAGCTAAAATTCCAGAACCCAGATTTCACAATGGCTCAAGAGGTAAAACAAAACAAGAGACTACCCAACAGAATAAACAGAAATCCACCCCAAATATCAATTCTCTCAATAAATGTGAATGGCTTCAATTGCCTATTGAAGAGACATAGGCTGGCTGAATGTATTAAAAAATACAAGCCAAGTATCTGCTGTCTCCGGGAAATGCATCTTACACACAAGGACTTGTTCAGACTTAGGTAAAAGGATGGCATACAATTTACCAGGCAAATGAAACCAAAAGAAATCTGGGGTAGCCATTCTCATATCAGATATTATAAACTTTAAAGCAACAATAGTAAAAAAAGACAAAGATGGTCACTATATAGTGGTGAAGGGAAAAATATTACAAGAAGACTTAACAATCCTAAATATTTATGCAACCAACACAGGAACGTCCAGACACATAAAGCAAATACTGCTTGATCTAGACAACATAAGAAATAGCAATGCCATAGTAGCCAGGCACTTCAACATCCCACTGACAGAACTGGACAGATCCTCCAAACAGAAAATAAGCAAAGAAACAAAGGACCTAAACAGGACTCTAGAGCATTTGGGCCTAACAAACATCTATGGAACACTCTATCCAAATAACACTGAATATACATTCTTCTCATCAGCTCATTGAACTTTGTCTAAAATTGATCACATCCTAGGCCACAAAACAGACCTCAACAAATTAAAAAAAACAGAAATCATACCATGTATCTTTTCAGAACACAGTGGAATAAAATTAGAAATCAATTCAAACAGAAACTCACATATCTATCCAAAAACATGGAAATTAAACAATCTGTTGCTGAATGACTTTGGATCAAGGAGGAGGTACAGACGGAAATCAAAAGATTCTTCAAACTAAATGATAATAGGGACACAAGTTATCAATATCTGTGGGATACAGCAAAAGCAGTCCTGAGAGGAAAACTTACTGCCTTAAATGCCCACATCCAAAAGACATAAAATTCACAAATCAGTAAACTAATGAATCATCTTAAGGAAATGGAAAAGGAAGAGCAAACCAATCCTAAAACCTGCAGAAGAAAAGAAATAACCAAGATCAGAGCAGAATTAAATGAAATTGGGAACAAAAGAACAATAAGGAAGATTAATAAAATGAAAAGTTGGTTCCTTGAAAAGATAAACAAAATAAGCCACTTGCCAGGTTGACCAGAAACAGAAAGGAAAGGACTCTAATAAGTTCAATTAGAAATGAAAAAGGAGAGGTCACAACTGATATCATGGAAATACAAAACGTCAGCTTCAAATACTACAAAAATCTCTATGCCCAAAAACATGAAAATATGGAGGAAATGGACAAATTCTTAGAAACACACTACCTCCTAGCTCATAGAGAAGATCTAACAGACACTTCAAGCACGAATGAAGTAGTAATAAAATTCCAACAAAAAGGATCCGACATGATCACACGATCACCAACCAAGAAATGTGCCAGCTGAGAAATATTCATAACATCAAGATAGAATCTCCAAACATTAAAAGCCAATCACCTGATCCAAAGCAAGAAAGGACACAACAAGGAAAAAAAACTACAGACCAATATCCCTCATCAATATACATGCAAAAACTCTCAATAAAATCGTAGCAAACCAAATGCAAATGTAAATTAAAAAAATAATTCATCACGATCAGGTGGGCTTCATTCCCAAGATGCAGGGATGGTTCAACATACACAAATCTATAAATGTAATTCACCATATAAATAAAAGCAAGAACAAAGATTATATGATCCTTTCAATAGATGCAGAAAAGGCTTTTGACAAAATTCAGCACCCTTTTATGATAAGAACTCTTAACAATATAGGCATAGATGGCTCATACCTCAAAATTATTAAAGCCATATACGATAAACCCACAGCCAATATCATACTGAATGGGGAAAAATTGAAAGCATTCCCCCTTAAAACTGGAACCAGACAAGGTTGCCCACTATCTCCACTTCTATTCAACATAGTGGTAGAAGTCCTTGCCAGAGCAATCAGACAAGAGAGAGGAATCAGGGTTGTCTAGATGGGGGCAGAAGAGATCAAACTTTCACTCTTTGTGGACAATATGATATTGTATCTAGAAAACCCCAAAGATTCAACCAAGAGACTATTGGAATTGATAAATGAATTCAGCAAAGTCTCAGGATACAAAATCAATGCACACAAATCAGTAGTCTTCATATATGCCAATAACAGTCAAGCCGAGAAACAAATCAAAGACACAATACCACATTCACAATAGCACCAAAGAAAATTAAACATTTAGGAACATATCTAAGGAGGTGAAATACCTGTATAGAGAGAATTATGAAACACTGAGAAAAGAAATTGCAAAGAATGTAAACAGATGGAAAACCCTACCATGCTCTTGGATTAGTAGAATCAACATTGTTAAAATGTCTATACTACCTAAAGTGATTTACAGAATCAATGCAGTCCCTATCAAAATACCAACATTATTTTTTGCAGATCTAGAAAAAATAAGTCTATGCTTCCTGTGGAACTAGAAAATACCCCATCTAGACAAAGCAATATTATGCAAAAAGAACAAATTGGGAGGCATCAATCTACCAGACTTCAAATTATACTATAAGGCTATAGTAACCAAAACAGCATGGTATTGGCATAAGAACAGAGACACAGACCAATGGAACAGGACTGAGAACCCAAATATAAAATCATCCTCATACCGTCATCTGATCTTTGACAAAATACACAAAAATATACACTGGGGAAAAGAATCCCTATTCAATAAATGCTACTGGGAACATTGGATAGCCACGTGTAGAAGAGTGAAACTAAATCCGCACCTCTCACCTCTCACAAAAGTCAACTCACCATGGATATCAGACTTAAACCTAAGATATGAAACCATAAGAATTCTAGAAGAAAACGTTGGAAAAACTCTTATGGACATTGGCCTAGGAAAAGAGTTTATGAAGAAGACCCCCCAAAGCAATCACAGCAGCAACAAAAATAGAAAATGGGACCTGATGAAATTTGAAAGCTTCTGCACAGCCAAGGAAACTATCACTAGAGCGAACAGACAACCTACAGAATGGGAGAAAATATTTGCATGTTACACCTCTGATAAAGGGCTGATAACCAGAATCTATACGGAACTTAGGAAAATCAAGAAGAAAAAATCAAACAACCCCGTTAAAAAGTGGGCAAAGGACATGAAGAAACTTTTCAAAAGAAGACAGAATAATGGTCAGCAAACATATAAAAAATTGCTCAACCTCTCTAATCATCAGGGAAATGCAAATCAAAACCACAATGAGATTTCACTTAACCATAGTGAGATTGGCTCATATCAAAAAGTCCCAAAACAACAAATGTTGGCAGGGATGCACAGATGGGAACACTCATACACTGCTTGTGGGACTGCAAATTGGTACAACCTCTATGGAAAGTAACATGGAGATACCTCAAAGAACTAAAAGTAGAACTACCATTTGATCCAGCAATCCCACTACTGGGTATTTACCCAAAGGAAAAAAAGACATTCTATAATAAAGACATCTGCACTCAAATGTTTATAGCAGCACAATTCACAATTGCAAATATGTGGAAACAACCCAGGTGCCCATCAATATACGAGTGAATTAATAAAATGTGGTATATGTATACCATGGAGTATTACTCAGCAATAAAAAACAACAGTGAATTAACACATCTGGTATTATCCTTGGTGGAGCTAGAGCCCGTTCTTCGAAGCAAAGTATCACAGGAATGGAAAAACAAGCACCACTGGTATTCACCATCAAATTGGTACTAACTGATCAATACTTGTGTCACACATGGAAATAATATTCATCAGGGGGTGGGCAGGTGTGAGGGGGTATAGGGGATGAGAAAACCCTCACCGAATGGGTGTGGGGTGCACAGTTTGGGGGATGTTCATGATTGTGGCTCTGACTTGGGCAGTACATAGACAATATATATAACCAAAGTGGTGTACCCCCATAAATTCTGAAATAAAAAACCAAAAAAAAAGAAAAAGAAATAATAAATAAATAAAATCTATTACTGAGAAGTACTTCTAGCATAGAATTGTGGTGAGTGTAAGTCATTTTCATACCTAGCTATTATTTTTTGGTGAATATTTAATGTATGCATATATTATGTGTTTCCTCATATATATTTTCAATCTAGATTTTCTTACCAGATGCTCTTCTTTTAAGAATAATTTTTTAGATGCTGTCTAACTCTTTCAAAAGCGTTTGTGTTGTTGGTAGGCTGACAGTCATTATTAACATTTGGAAAAGCTCCTCAGACTTGAAATATGTTAGTACTGAAAACTCCTATATTATATCTTCACTTTCAGAAATTATGCCAGGAGGACTAAGCCTGGCTGCTGGCATGATATACCTATATGCCTATAGCTGAGGTTTCCCCCCATAGGCTCTACTATTCAGAGCAAGTGCTATATTTGTAAAGATTCTGATTGGTTATAACGCCAGACTGAGGGAAAAGGTTCAAACCCAATTAGTTTTTCTCTCATCCATGTATGTAGCCCCCAACCCTGGCCAACTTGTTGGATATGAATGAGATTTTGGCAAGAGGTGTGGCTTAATCATTGTAAATTCATTTGCACTGTCAGCAAAATCTCAGAACACATGCCCCACAGATAATAGGTCGCTGCCATTTTCACATATAAAATAGAACACATTTAAAGTTATCTCTTTTGCTTACAAAAATCTGGGTCCATAGAACCCATAATTCAATTTGCACGCCCTATCTATCAATTAGTGCCAGCCACCATCCAAGCACAGTAGCTAGGTAGGGGAACTGATTCCTGTGGATTGCCATAATGTCACCAGAAAAAATGCCTATAGCTAAGGTTTTTCCCAGCAGAATTAATCTAGGGAAAACTTTTAATATATCTTTTAATATATCTTTGCCATACCAACTCCCTCATTTTTTCATTCTGGAAGTTTAATGATAATAATAGCCAGCTTATGATTATTCTAAAAATATTCTATTTTTAAAAGTGTCTAAACACCAAAATTTGGTAGCTGAATTAAAGAAATTGCTGAAATGTTATTACTAGCTTCTCTAAAATTTTCTCCTTTCAGAAAATAGAGTAATTTTCTTACTTAAATAACTGGCCCTATAGTTTTGTGTATATTTTTATAGTGCTAAACTTAGCAGCAGCAATACCATTTAAAATTAGCTTGAATTAAGATAAAATGTCTTAGCACTTTAAATAGTTAGAATCCAAATTAATGGAAATGATTGTCAATTAAATGAGCAACTTCTCCTATAAGCTCAGAAAAAAAATCCTAATTTTTCAAAATTCTGCCATATTTAAAGAAAATGTTTTACTTTCTATATGGTTTTAAAACAATTTACCATTTTGCCAATATTAATGTTGGCATATTATATAAAGTATATTGTAAAAGTGTTACATATAGATAAAAAAGGGAAGGATATGTTTATTCAATAGATGATAAATGAAAGATGTTTTTATTGGAAAACCTTTGTGTTACCCACTGTGTCCATTGATATGTTAATTAAGTTCTCATCACCTCTCATTAAGTTTTGTGCTAACTCCACAAAAGCCATAAGATTTCACAATGACTCAATAGCCAATTATATATGCTAGAATTCACTGTTTATTGTGAGACCGTCACACATCATCAATCACGCAATTAATATTCAACACACAAGCAGTTATAAAAGGAGGTAGGTAATAAACCACAGCAATGGCTTGGGAGACCAGCAAGTAGGTCTGGAATTCCTTCAGATCCTGGTCAGCTGTGAGGGTGGAGTAGGGTCACTGCATCCTCCAGGAGCAGATACCAAGATCAGGAGAAGACCTCAGAGTTCTCACGGCAAAATCTCCAAAGGCTTCCCTAACAGGGCCAGGCTGCGTTCATGATCCTCACAGGTGGGTCCATTCTTATTATCTCAGCCACCTTTCACTTTCTATTGGTTCATTTCAGGTCTTGAGTGGTGCTGGGCAGTAGGTGTTACCTTATCCCCTCAGTCCATTACATATATGTGTATTGCTTTGAGAGAGAAGGTGAACAATTCACCGTGGGCTTAATGCTACTTGACATGAGTGACTCCATTTTGAGACATTAGGATCACAAATTATTATGATATATCACTTTGTTAAAAGTCTCATTATTAAGATAATAAAAAATACCTAAAAGTAACATTCACACTGAAAGACAGTATGAAAGAATAAACTATACATTTATTTGCATAAATTCAACTTCTTAACATACATTACATATACTTGCTGAGCTTCAACAAAAGTCACATGGTAACTAACATTTTTTATCTTCTGTCATTCAGCATTAATTCAAACCATTCATTAGCCATTTTGTGTAAGCAGTTGAACAAACAACAGCAAGATGACACAAGTATATGATAAAATTTAAAAGAGAAAAGCTATTAACTTCCTTCATGATGAAATTATGAATAGGTAAGAAAGAAAAAAAAAGGAAAAGGTTACAGGATATACTGATAATCTGAAAACTCTTACCTCTAACAAGACCAGTTTGGTTAGCAGTCAGTAACCACATTTTATACTGGCATAATAACTCTCTAGATATACATGGTTACTGCTCACACAACACATGAACATAAACTTAAAATTCAAGAATTTCTAGGATCATAGTTTTAAGAAATATTATAAAGAAAAATGAAACATTACCTTCCAACTATTCAGGAACAAAAGCCCAAAAGAATGGAGAGTTATTCAAGAGAGACTACTCAATAATTGATGAAAAAAATCTAGAATTTAGTGGAACTTTGCCTTGGCCCAGCTCAAATGCATACCTATAAAGTGACATTAGATCAACATTTGTATGCTAGGTGCCACAAAGGTATTTCCTCCTTGGAAACAGATAATCCTCCAAGCCATATGCCAAAAATTTAAGATGGTTAAAATTTTTTAAATTATGGAAGATAAGACTAAGAAACCAAAAAAGTTGATTCTCAGATTTGGCAAATGATATGAAGTCAAATATTTGTAACTGAAATTAAAAGTTACAAAAGAGTTTAAAGAGATTTTAAAAGATTAAAATTTTGGGGAAAAAATTGGAATATGTGTAATTGGAAAGTAGTGTATGGTGGAAAATTATGCAATCATTAAAACCATGCTCACAAAGAATACTTAATGACAACAAAAATTTTGTAATACAGTGCTAACTTAAAAATAAAAATATATAATGATATTTGATATGATTTTAACTCTAATATAGCAGTGAAAATGTATTATTCTTTTCACTACTCAACAACCTTCCAATATCTGGGGAATTTTCTGCCTTTAAGTCCTGGTAGGAGGCAAGAGTGGCCTCCAAAATTTAGGAGCCAATACCCTTTTCCCCAGATTCCTTTGTGGTTATGACACAAACATTTAAATCATCCTGTGCTATTGTCACAGACTTTGGCTTAAGAGCTACTGTCCAAAGAGGTAGGGGACAGAGAGTATTCTATCTGTTGGCAGAAAGAAGAGTTCCTCCTACAGAACCAGTTCTGGGTTTGTGCTATTTTCCCCGGCTTTCCTTAACAGATCTGACTCTACTGGCATCCCAAAAATTCTCTAAGCTACCTAACATTCATTTAATAAAATTTTTCCTGCTTAATTAAACCAGAATCAGCTTCTATTGCTTACAATTAAGGACTCTGACTTAAAGTGATATTTACCAAAATGTTAAGTGTAAGTTATCTGAAAGGTTTATGAGTTATTTTGGTTTCTTCTTTATACTCAAGCTTGTTGCCCATGTAAATATGTTATTTTATAATCAGAATAAAAAATATTATTTTTTGAATCATGGCTTTCTTTGGCATTTAGTTAACTTAATGGAAAATGGTTTATGTAGCCAATGGTGTGGTAGACCTTGCTGATACCGAATCACAAGAGCCAACTGCACATATCTCTTCACAACACCATTTTCTGTGATGTCACATTAGTAGTTTTAAATCAGACATGGTAGGAGTACTTATGTGATGGAAATTGGCATGACTTTTTTTCCCTAGAGAGCTGGTTTTTAAAAATCTAGGGCTTTTTTTTTCCTCACAGAGCTAGTTGTTAAACATTTACCAGCACACTATTGTAATATGTACCCCTAAATATATTTAAATTCTTATTCTATCACCAAATTCCTTAAAAGTTATTAAGCATTGTTCTTTGCCAGAAGTCCTCTTGCTGCAGTAAGCTCAGTAGCTCTCATGGGATGTTTCTATGAGCTATGAGTAATGCTGATGAAAATGGCTAATCCCTTACTGCACAAAGGATGGCCCATAAAATGACAGAATCAGAATCACTTGAAAACTTATTAAAAATGCAGAGTCTCAGGCTCTGCCCCAGCATCACTGAATCCAAATCTTCTCTTTAGCAAGAACCCCAGGTGATTAATATTCACATAAATGTTTGAGAAATAATAACTCAAACAATTGTGGTTTATTTTTCACATACAGACAGAGATCTGAAGGAAGATGATAACAGTACTGATTTACTGCCTCAAGAATGCTAGGTCTTGCTGGTATCTTGTCTACAAGTCTTTTTGTCTTCCCTTCAAGGTAACACATGAACCACAGAAACTCTAAACATCTAATTTTCACATATCCAACACAAAAAGGATCTCTTCATGTATCTCTATCTTTTTATCACAACCCCCAAGATAATGACCCTCAGATTCTTTTGGCCAGAATTTACTCACATGCACATTCCCAAGGTGCTAGGCTGGTTGGAGAATCAACTAGTTGGTATTATCACTCTTTGTTTGGAAGGCATGTTCTGCCATCAAGATGAAAGAGAAAGAAAAAATGGCCATGGGAAAATGGCCAAAGTATTTGGCAAACCAAATGACATCAATTTTTCATTGACTGCAGCATAGACAGAATGCTACCAGTCTTCTTCACACATATATCCATGGAAGATACCATTAATCAATCACCTCACTTCTCCCCATGGAGAAGCAATTACCCATAAGTAATTTCAACACAATGACCGTGAATATAAACTGAGTTAGAAAAAACAAAAGCAGAATTATTAGAATCAATTAAGAAATTATATAATGCTTCTTCCTATTCACTCTATCAATATATTTTCATTTATTATGTAATATGTACCACCATTCTATGCACTGGGGAATGGGAAAATTATTAGCTTTATTTATCATGATTTAATTTATACATATATGAAAAAGCATATTAATATTTTATATTTATTATTACAAATAAGCTAATATGCTTATATAAATAGAACATGCCTGGGTTCTTAATTTTCAAGGCCAAAAGATGATATGATAATTTACATTTAAATTGCACAACAAATACCCTGACACCAAAGTAGACGTGAAGCCATAAACTAGAGAATGTATGACCTAAAAATATTTTTAATCCTTCACTGAGACTGAAATTATTCTGAAGAGTTGAAATAAATATAAGGTATGGTGTGGCATGCCAAACTTGGTCCCACTATAAACCAGTCTTAGTCTTAGTGCCAAGGTGTTTTGTGGATCCCATCACTTCTTGAAGGAAAATACACTGGATAGGATTACAGATAGAATAGAAATGGAAGAAGAAAAGATTAGTGACCTTGAAGACATGTCAATATAAACCAGGAAATGCCAACAGGCACCGACAACAAAGGTCCCAAGGAAAGCCTGCTCTCTCTGGTTAAAGGATCAGGAAATAGGCAACCTAGAAAGACAAAGAAAATTTTTAGACAATGTGCACTTTACTCTAGCCAAACCTCACAGAAAAACACGGTGGCCCCATCTTGACCCAAGCCAGCAAAGTCTGAGTGGGAAGCCTAGATTTCCATCCTCTCCAGACTGTATCAAGGAACCCCAAATCCCCCTACAGGGTGGTAACAGGAAAGGCTGAGTAGAGATCCTGCACTTCCACCCCCATCTCCCATGCCCATCTAACAAGGCACCCTTCCTCCAGCCCCCTGGGGTGGTGTCCAGGGAAACATAGGAAAGAGTCAGGACTTGCACTACTGCACAATAGTAACGAGATCAACCCACCTGTGGTGTCAATGAAGGCCATATGGGGAGTAGTAATAACAAGATACCCCTACCCCTCCCAGCAATAGAGGTATCAATGGAGACCTAGTGAGAATCCATAATTCCCACCCCACCCCCAGTAGTAAGGAGGACCCCTTACCTCAGATGTCAACAGATGCCAAGTGGAGAATGTGAACTTCTACCACCACCTGGAAGTGACAAGCAGGTGGCTTCCACTTCTGCCAATGCAGAATCAGAAAAACCCAGCTAAACAGCAGAATTGAAGTGAAATTGAAGATACAACAACAGAAATTACTCAATCTGAACAACAGAGAAAATATACCACAGAAAAAAGAAAAAGCAGTCTCAGAGACCCATAGAATGATAACATTCATGTTGTTAGAGTCTCAGAGAAGAAGAGAGAGAGGAGCTGAAAATGTTCTTAAAGAAATAATACCTAAAAACTTCCCAAATTTGGTAAAAGACATAAACCTCTAGTTTCAAGAACCTGAGTGAACCCGAACCAAAATAAAACCAAAGAGATTCACATTAAGCCACATCATATTCAAACTAGCAAAAAATAAATAAATAAATAAAAGACAAAGAAAAAATTTTGAAAGCAGGGAGAGAAAAACAACACCTTATCTATCAAGGAAAAACAATTCAAATGACAGGCAATTTCTCATCAGAAACCGTAAAGGCCAGATGGAAGTGACACAACATTTTTCAAGCACTGAATGAAAAGAACTATCAAACCAGAATCCTATATCCAGGGAATACAGTATATACATCAGGAATGATGGGGAAATCAAGACATTCTCAGATGAATGATAACTAAGAAAATTTGTTACGAGCAGACCCTAACTAAAAGAATGACTAAGAGAAGTTATCTAAAAAAAAAAGGAGTGATAACAGAAGGAATTTTGGAATATCAGAAAGTAATTAAAAAGTCAAAAGAGTAAAAATACAAGTAAATACATTTCCCTTGTCCTCTTGAGTTTCCTAAAGTTTGTTTGACAGTTGAGGCAAAGTTATAACACTGCCTGATATGGCTGAAATGTATGTAGAGGAAATATTTATACAATTATATTATAAATGAGACAGAGTAAAAAGACAGATAGGGAGATAAGGTGTCTACATTTCACTATAACTTATAAAATGATGATATAGTGGACTATAATCAGTTAAGTATATATAATGTAATACCTACAGAGAACTAGAAAAGCTATAAAAAGACATACAATGAAATATACTTCAGATACCTAAAAATGGAACTCTAAAAAATGTTCAAGTAACCCACTGGAAGTCAGAAAAAAGAAAACAGAGAAATGAATAACAGAACAAATAGAAAGCAAAACTAGGATGGCAGACTGAAGCCTAATATATTAATAATTACATTAAAAGTAAATGATTTTGGTATATCAATTAAAAGAGATTGGTAGAGTGGATTAAAAAATATGACCAATCATATGTTATCTGTAGGAAATTCACCTTAAATATAATGATGTTAGCAAGTTGAAAGTAAAAGGATGTCAACATTATTCAAATGAAAGCAAGAGTGGCTATATTAATTTCAAGTAGTAGATTTCAGAACAAAGAAAATTACCAGAGACAATATTGATAAAAGAGTCAATCTACCAAGAATACAAGCAATCCTACATATGTATGCTCCAAACAACAGACCTGCAAAAAATGTGAAGAAAGACTGACAGAATTGAAAAAGAAATAGACAAATCCACAATTACAGTACAGACTTCAACACCCCTCTGACAAATTAATGGAACTAGGCAGAAAATCAACAAGAATATAGAAGAACTCAACAACACTATCAACTAAAAGAATCTATTTGATATTTATAGAACACGCAACACAACAACAACATTCTTTTAAATGTCTATAAACATACACCAAGGTAGTCAAAATCCTAGACCTTAACAAACTTGTAATAATTGAAATCATATAGAGCTGCCATCCCCAACACCCAGGCCACAGACTAGTACTGGTCTGTGGCCTGGTAGGAACTGGGCCACAGAGCTCTGCCTCTCCCCAGCTCTGCCTCCCCCTTCCCACACCCAACTGTGGAAAACTGTCTTCCTTGAAACCAGACCCTGGTGCTAAAAATGTTGGGACCACTGAACAGAGTGTGTACTCCAGCCACAATGGAATCAAACTAGAAATCATTAAGAAAGATCCACAAAATCTTGAAAAGTAAATAATACACTTCTAATAAGCCATGTGTCAATGAGATAGTCTTGAGGGAAATTTTTAAATTACAATGAAGTTGAATGAAAAGGAAAATACAACACATCAAAATATATGAGACACAACTAAAGCAGTGCTGAGAAAAATATACTTACAATAGAAGTATAGCACTAAATATTTACATTAGAAAATAGGAAACATCTCAGATCAATAATCTAAGTTCCAACCTCAAAACTAGAAAAAGAGGGGGGGAAAATGAAGCAGAGGGAAGAAAATAATAAAGAGAAGAACACACTGAAATTAAAAGGAGAAAAGGATAAAGAAAATCAATGAAACAAAAAGCTGGTTCTTTGAAAAATCAATGAAATTGACAAACCTTTAGCAATACTGACAAAGAAAAGGAGAAGAAAGAAATTATCAATATCAGCATTGAAACAGGGATAGCATTAGAGACCCTGGAGGCATCAAAAAGGTAATAAGAGAATACTGTGAACAACTCCATACACATAAATTTGACAAGTTAGTTGAAATGAACCAATTAGTTGAAAAGCACAAACTGCCATAACTTACCCAATGTAAAATAGATCTTTGAGTAGTCTCAAAACAGTTAAGGATGCTGTATTCATAATTTTAAAACTCCCAGCTCTCTTTCTCCTTTTGACACGTGACAATCTTGCTTCACTTTTTGCTATGATTGGAAGCTCCCTGAAGCCCTCATCAGAAGCAGATGCAGGCACCACACTCTGTACAGACTGCAGAACTGAGTCAAGATGGCAGGCCACAGACCTCAGCTGCCAGATTATCTTGGTAAGAAAGAAAAGTTTTAGGTAAAAAAGAAAAAACAAACAAACAAACATAGATCCAGCGTAATTCTGAGGGAAAATGTGTCAGAACCTACCAGAGACTCCATGGGAGGAAGGTGCAGAGCAGAACAGAAAGGAGCAAGGTGTCAGCAGAAATCAAGCCCCGAGAGGCTTGGAATCCAGTGAGAAGGGTAGGTGGAGTGGTTTGTTTCTCCTCCAGCCCTCTCATCTCTGATGGATGAAGGGTTCCTGAGCTTCTGGAGAGACCTTCTGCCCACATGAGCCCAGGAACTGCTGCCACCAGTGAGCTGGGAGCTTCTTGTGGACAGGGCACCAGGCTTCCAAATGCCTGGGGTGCTTCCTGCCCCACAGACCTGAGCCAAGATGGCAGATACTACATTGCTCCTCTACCCATCATGCACCTTTGTCTTCCTCAGGGGGCTTCAACTCCTAAGGTTTCATCTTACTCATTCCCACACAGACATTTTCCAACTCTGTCCCAGACTGCAGGAGCCACAGGGGTCCAGTGGGTCTCAGGTTACTTGAGTGACTCCAGTGCCTAGACATTCTGGGTGGGAGGCCTCCCAGAGGGAGGGATGGGCATGACCACAGTGGCAGCTTTCCTCCATTCAGACTATTGTGATCCCCTTCCCCTCACCCACCCACAGCTGCTAAGAGAGAAAATTGAGCCACCCCACCAAAGCTTCAACAGAGGTGAGGCTCAGACCTCCCCTTTTGGGGTCCTGCAGCAGATTGAGGGGTGCTCAGACTGTGAGCTTCCTGCCTGCCAGCTCTCCCTGGTGCTGCTTGCCCAGCTACTCCATCAGAGCAGGGCATGGCCCTAGGTGGAGGGACATAAAACCTGCTTGGGCACCCCGTGGGCAACTCGGGACTAGGCGCTTCTCCCTGGCATGGTTAGGGATTGATATTCAGGGACCTGGGGATGGACCCACAGGCCAGATCCCATACACCCAGGTCTCAATCATGTTGCTCGGGGGCAGGGAGGGAAGATTTGTGAATTAGTCTCAGGAGGCAAGGGAGCCCACATGGGCAGATCAGGGGGTGAGTGCAGTGTGGGTCCTAGCAACAGTATGCTTGCAGGGCACCCCTCCCCCTACTGGAGGGCCATGCTGTCAGCTCAGACTGAGATCTTAGGCAGGGAACTTCCCAGCTTACATCATAGTCATGGGGGAGCCCAGCTGGCTTGAGCTCCTGACTGCCAGCAAATGCCAGAGGGGAAACCTTGGGGCAGAGGAGGGCGGAGAAGTGTAAGGCCCACTCCAGACTGGCAGATTGTGAATCTCAGATGGCCCCACCTATACAAGCAGACTTGCTGGTTGGGGAGGCCACTTCAGGCCCTCCCTGGCAGCTTTGCCCAGAAGCTGGGAGCAGACCTTTGACCCCTGCTAAAATAGATA
Source organism: Daubentonia madagascariensis (assembly GCA_023783475.1). Taxonomy (NCBI): domain Eukaryota; kingdom Metazoa; phylum Chordata; class Mammalia; order Primates; family Daubentoniidae; genus Daubentonia; species Daubentonia madagascariensis. The sequence continues at coordinate 23,404,286 of JAKFHU010002080.1, read as the reverse complement.
CTTTGCTAGCTTTTGTGGAGCTTGAGGGCAAGCTCACCCAACCCAGTCCCACCCAGCTGCACTATACATTCATCCGCACAATAGAAACCCACCAGTGTAAAATTCCCAAAAGCTAAAGCTCAGAGCCCATATAAAATAGTGGCTCAAGAGGTAGAACAAAGCAACTAGGCTCTACTCAATAGGAAGAACAGAAATGCATCCCACTTATCAATTCTCTCAATAAACTTGAATGGCTTGCATTCCCCACTCAAGAGACATAGGCTGGCTGAATGGATAAAAAAATGCAAGCCAAGTATCTCCTGTCTCCAGGAAACACATCTAACCCACAAGGACTCATTCAGATTCAAGGTGAAAGGATGAAAAAAAATATTCCATGCAAATTGAAATCAAAAGAAAGCAGGTGTAGTCATTCTCATATCAGATAACATAGACTTGAAATAAATAATAGTAAAGAAAGACAAAGATGGTCATTACATAATGGTAAAGGGAGCAATTTATCAAGAAGACATAACAAGCCTAAATAGTTATGCACCCAACACAGGTGCACCCAGATTCATAAAGCAAACCCTACTAGATCTAAACAAAGAGATAAACACCAACATCGTAATTGCTGGTGATTTCAACACCCCATTGACGGAATGGGACAGATCCTCCAAGCAGAAAATAAATAAAGAAACACTGGATTTAAATGGGAATCTAGAGCAAATGGGCCTAACAGACATTTACGGAACATTCTACCCCAAAACTACCAAATATACATTCTTCTCATCACCACATGGAACATTCTCTAAGATAGATCACATCTTAGGCCACAAAACATGTCTCAACAAATTCAAAAAAATTGGGAAAAAATAGAAATTATACCATGTATCTCCTCAGACCACAGTGGAATAAAATTAGAAATCAACTCCAACAGAAACACTCAATTCTACACAAAGTCATGGAAATTAAACAACCTACTGCTGTACAATTATTGGGCCATGGAGGAAATTAAGGTGGAAGTCAAAAGATTCCTTGAACTAAATGACAAAGGGGTCACAAATTATCAAAATCTATGGGATTCAGCAAAAGACATACTAAGGTGAAAAATTCATAGCCTTAAATGCTTACATAAAAAAAGACAGAAAGATCACAGATCAACAATTTAATGAATTGGTTCAAGGAACTAGAAAAGGAAGAGCAAACCAAACACAAACCCAGCAGAAGAAAAGAAATAACTAAGGTCAGAGCAGAACTAAATGAAATCAAAAACAAAAAAATAATACAGAAGATTAATGTAACAAAAAGTCAGTCCTTTGAAAAGATAAACAAAATTGATAGACCTCTCACTAGATTACCAGAACTAGAAAATAAAGGACCCAAATAAGCTCAATCAGGAATGAAAAAGGAGATATTACAAATGATACCACAGAAATACAAAATATCACCTGTGAATACTATAAAAATCTCTATGCACATAAACTTGAAAATGTGGAGGAAATAGACAAACTCCTGGAAACACACAACCTCCCAAGGCTCAATCAGAAAGAAATAGAACTCCTGAACAGACCAATTATGAGAAATGAAATTGAAGCACCCATAAAAACTCTTCCAAAAAAAAAGTCCCAGACCAGATGGATTCAAAACCAAATTTTATCAGACCTACAAAAAAGAATTGGTTCCCATATTGCAGAAATTATTTAATAACATCAAGAAGGAAGGAATCCTCCCCAACTCATTCTATGAAGCCAGTATCACATTGATACCAAAGCAATGAAAGGACACAACAAAAAAAGAAAACTATAGACCAATATCCCTCATGAATGTAGACACAAAAATCCTCAATAAAATTCTAGCAAACCAAATTCAACAGGACATCAAAAAAATAATCCACCATGACCAGGTGGGCTTCATCCATGGATGCAAGGATGGTTCAACATACACAAATCCATAAATGTGATTCACCACCTAAACAGAAGCAAAAACAAAGATCATATGATCATTTCAATAGATGCAGGAAAAGCATTTGACAAAATTCAGCACCCTTTCATGATAAAAACTCTTTAAAAAATAGGTATAGATGGAGGATATCTCAAAATTATAAAAGCCATATACGGCAAACCCACAGCCAACATCATACAGAATGGGGAAAAGTTGAAAGCATTCTCACTAAGAACTGAAACAAAACAAGAGTGCCCACTGTCACCACTTCTATTCAACATAGTGCTGGAAGTCCTAGCTAGAGCAATCAGGCAAGAGAAGGAAATCAAAGGCATCCAGATGGGGTAAGAGAAAGTCAAACTATCACTGTTTGCTGATGGATCTAAAAAACCCCAAAGATCCTGCCAAGAGACTCCTGGAATTGATAAATAAATTCAGCAAAGTCTCAGGTTACAAAATCAATGTACACAAATAAATAGCATTCCTATACACCAACAACAGTCAAGCTGAGAATGAAATCAAAGACTTAATACCTTTCACAATAGCTACAAAGAAAATAAAATACCTAGGAATATATTTAACCAAGGAGGTGAAAGATCTCTATAAAGAGAACTATGAAACACTGAGGGAGGAAACTGCAGATGATGTAAACAAATGGAAAAACATATCATGCTCATGGATCAGCAGAATCAACACTGTTAAAATGTCCATACTACCCAAAGTGATTGACAGATTCAATGCAATCCCCATCAAAATACCAACATCATTTTTTGCAGATCTAGAAAAATAATTCTACACTTGACTTAGAAGCAGAAAAGAGCCTGCAGAGCCAAATCAACCTTAAGGAAAAGGAGATAATCTGGAGGCATTACTTATCAGACTTTAAGCTATACTACAAGGCTATAGTAACCAAAACAGCATGGTACAGGCACAAGGATAAAAACATAGACCAATGGAACAGAACAGAGAATACAGATATAAAACCATCCACATATTGCCATCTCATCTTTGACAAAGTAGACAGCAATATTCACTGGGGAAAAGAGTCCCCATTCAATAAATGGTGCTGGGAAAATTGGACAGCCATGTGTAGAAATTGAGGCAGGTCCCATATCTCTCACCACTCACAAATATTAATTCATGGTGCATCACAGACTTAAATCTAAGACATGAAACCATAAGAATTCTAGAAGAAAATATTGGAAAAAAACTATTATAGATATCAGCCTAGGCAAAGAATTTATGAAGATGACCCAAAGGGCAATCACAGCAACAACAAAATTAAATAAATGGGACTTGATGAGATTAAAAACTTCTGCATAGCCAAGGAAACAATCAACAGAGCAAATAGACAACCTACAGAATGGGAGAAAATATTCACATGCTATATATCTGACAAAGGGCTGATAACCAGAATCTACAAAGAACTCAAGCAAATCAGCAAGAAAAAATCAAACAACCCCATTAAAAATTAGGAAAAGACATGAACAGAAGCTTTTCAAAAGAATAGACTAATGGCCTATAAACATATGAAAAAGTGCTCAACATCATTAATCATCAGAGATGCAAATCAAAACAATGAGATATAACCCAACCCCAGTGAGAATGGCTTTTATCAAAAAGTCCCAAAACAATAGATACTGGAGAGATAGGAACACTTATACCCTTTTGGTAGGACTGTAAACTAGTGCAACCTCTATGGAAAATAGTATGGAGATTCCGCAAAGAACGAAAAGTAGACCTACCATTTGATACAGCAATCCCAGTACTGGGTATTTACCTAAAGGAAAAAAAAGTCATTTTATCAAACAGACATCTACACTAGAATGTTTATTGCAGCACAATTCACTTCCACAAAGATGTGGAATCAACCCAAGTACCCATCAATTCATGAGTGGATTAATAAAATGTGGTATATATGTACATCATGGAGCACTATTCAGCCATAAAAAATGAATTAATACCTTTTGCAACAATCTGGATGGAACTGGAGACCATTCTCATAAGTGAAATATCTAAAGAATGGAAAAACAGCACATGTTCTCACTATTAAATTGGAACTAACTGATCAGCAGTCACATCACAGATGGAAGTAAAACTCAATGGAAATCATGCAGGTGTGAGGGGGAAGGAGAGGATTGGTGAAAACACACCTAACGGGTACAATGTATACTATCTGGGTGATGGGTATACTTATAATTTGCCTCAAGCAGTACAAAAGCAATCCATGTAACCAAAACATTTATACCCCCATAGTATTCTGAAATTAAAAATAAATAAATAAATAAATAAAGCTCCCACAAAATAAATCTCCATGGCTAGATGATTTCTTTAGAGAGTTCTACCAAACATTTAGAGATTAATACCAATTCTACATGATCTTTTCCAGAAAATAGAAGTGAACACTTCCCAAAGTGTTTATGAAGCTAATATTTCCCCTGTACCAAAACCAGACAAAGTAAAAAGAAAAGAAAACTATAGGTCAATATCACTCATGAATATGGATGCACAAATTCTTAGCAAAATGTGAGGAAATAGCACTCAGCAATATATTAAAAGACACACACACTATGACCAAGTGAGATTTACTTGAACAAGGCTGGTTCAGTATGAAAAAATCAATCTGTGTAATCTGCCATACTGGCAGCCTAAAGAAGAAATTAAAGATTATATAAATTGATGCAGAAATTCATGTGACAAAACTCATCACCCATTTGAGATAAAAACTCAAGTTCCTCAGCTTGATAAATTACTTCAGCAAAAACGTACAGCTAACATTATACTTAGTGATAAGAGGCTGAATATTTTCCTCCTAAGATTGGGAACGAGGCAAGAATGCCTGCTCCCACTATTTCTTACTCAACATAGTGCTGACAGTTTTAGCTAGTGCAATAAGGAAAAGGATGTGAAAAGCACAAAGACCAATAAAGAAAAAATAAAACTCTCCTTGTTTGCAGATGACATGATTGTCTATGTAGAAAATTTCAAAAAATCTACCAAAAACACTTAGAATTAATAAAGGAATTCAGAAGTTTACAGAACACACGATAAACATAAAACATTGGTTATGTTTCTATGTGATAACAATGAATATAGGGACACTGAATTAAGCATACAATACAATTTAAAATTGCTCAAAAAATGAAATACTTAAATGTAAATATAACAAGACATATAAGACATGTACATGTAGTAAAAACTACAAAATGCTGGTGAAATAAATCAAAGATCTAAATAAATAGAAAGACATACTGTGTTCATGGATTGGAAGACATGATATAGGAAGATGTCAGTTCTCTTCAAATTAACATAAAGGTTTAACATAATCCCTTTCAAAATAAGAGCAAGATATTTTGTAGATGTAGACAAGATAATTCTAAAATTTATATGGAAAGGCAAAGGAGCTAGAATAACTAAAACAAGGAACAGAAACATACATCAATGAGCTAGAATAGAGAACAAAGAAATAGACCTATGCAAATTTGCCTTTCTGAATGGAGAAGAATAGCCTTTTCAACAAATAGTGCTGGAGCAACTGGATATGCATAGGCAAAAAATATGAACCTTAACCCGTCTCATACCTAAGACAAAAATTACCTTAAAATGGATCACTGTCTTAAATGTAAAATATAAACTATAAAATTTGTATTAAAAAAATAGGAAAAAAAACTTTGAGATCTAGGGATAGACAAAGAGTTCTTAGATTTCACACAAAAAGCACACCCATAGAGAAAAAATTTCATAAATTCAACATTATCAAAAATGAATACTTTTGCTCTGCAAATGAAATGAAAATGAAAACTATACATAGGGAGAAAATATTTGCAAAGCACTTATCCAACAAAAAAGTAATATCTAGAATATAAAATGGACTCTCAAAACTTAGTTTAAAAAATAATCAAATTAGAAATGGGCAAAAGACCCAAAAAGACATTTCCCTGAAGATGATATACAGATGGCAAATAAGCACATGAAAAGATGTTCAATATCATTAGCCATTAGGGAAATGCAAATTAAAATCACAATGAGATATCACTACATGCCTATCAGAACAGCTAAAATACAAAACAATGAAAACACCAAATGTTGGCAAAGATGAGGAAAAATTAGATCACTTATACATTGTTGGTGGGAATGTAAAATGGTACAGCCAGTCCAGAAAACAGTTTGACATCTCTTTAAAAACTAAACATGTAACTATCATATAACCCTGTAATCTATCTCAGAAAAATGAAAACTGATATCTGCACAAAAACTTATGCACAAATATTTATAGCAGCTTTATTCATAATATACAAATACTGGAAGCAACCCAGTTATCTTCAAAGGATAAATGGTAAAACAAACTGTGGTACATGCATACCATAGACTACTAGTTAGCAATAAAAATGAATGACACATTTTTATGCAACAATCTGTGTGAATCTCCGGAGAATTATGCTGAGTGAAAAAAAGTCAATCCCAATAGATTACACACTGTATGATATCTTGCAATTTCAAAATTACAGAAATAGAGAACAGATTAGTGGTTGCCAGGGGTCATGGATGGAGGGAAGGGAAGGAGATGGATTTTGATATAAAAGGTCAATAAGAGGAATCCTTGTGATGATGAAAATGTTCTGCATCTTAATTAAACCAACGTCCATATCCTGGTTGTAATATTGTACTATAATTTTGCAAGATGTTACCATTGGAGAAAGCTATGTAAAGTGTATGTGGGCTCTCTTGGTATTGTTTCTTGCAACTGCATGTGAATCTATAATTATCTCAAAAAAAGATTGATTAAAAAAGACAAGAATGAATATTATGAACAACTTTATGCCAATAAATTCAACTATTCAATGAAATATACAAACTTCCTGGGAGACACACAATCAAATTCCCTCAAGAAGTAACTCTATAACTATTGAAGAAATTGAATTTGTAATTAGCAATTTTTTTACAAAAAAATTCAGACCTTGATTGCTTCACTAAGGAATTCTATTAATCTTTAAAGAACAAATAATACCAATTAAACTGAGGAAGTTGAAGAGGAGTAAATACTTCCCAATTTATTCTATAAGGCCAGCTTTACAGTGATACCAAAATCAGAAAAAGCTATTATTACAGGAAAAGAAAACTACAGACAAATACTTCTCATAAATGCAAATGCGAAAATTCTTAACAAAATTTTAGCAAATCTAATCTAGCAACACACACACAAAAAAAAAAAAAAATACAAAATGACCAATTGAGGCTTATCCCAGAAATGCAAAATTGGTTCAACATTTATGAATTAATTATATGAAAAGAAGAACCATATGATCATCTCAATAGATGCAGAAACAGCATTTGGCAAAATACAACATTTATTTCTGAGGAAAAAAAAAGAAAACTCTCAACAAAGTAGGAATAGACAGGAACCTCCTCAACATGATAAAGAGCCTCTAAGAAAATTTATGACACCATACTTAATGGTGAAGCCTGAATGATGTCTCTTCAAGATCAGGAACAAGACAATGATGTTTTCTCTGACCTTTTCTAGTCAACATTGCACTGGAGCAATAAAATTTTTAAAAAAGAAACAAAAGAAATCCAGATTGGAAAAGAAGAAATAAAACTGTGTTTATTTACAGAAAACATGACAATCTTATAGAAAATCTGATGAAATATACATAGTTATTAGACATAAGTTAATTAGTAAGTTTACAGGATAAAGATCAACATACAAAAAGCAATTATATTTCTGCATACTAGTAATGAACAACTGGAATTTGAAATTTTAAAAATAAAATATAAAATAGTATCAAGTATTATAAAACATTGTTTATAACATCAAAATTAAAATCTTTTTGTCTTTGGAAGACATACTTAAGAAAATGAAAAGACAAGCCACAAACTGGGAGAAAGTGTTTGCAAAACATACATCTTGACAAGGGGCTTATATAGAGAGAGAATATATAAAGAATTCTTTTTCTTTTTTTTTTATTTTGAGACAGGGTCTCACTTTGTCACCTGGGCTAGAGTACAGTGGCATCACCATAGCTCACTGCAGCCTCAAACTCCTGGGCTCAAGCAATCTTCCTGGCTCAGCCTCCCAAGTAGCTGGAACTACAGGCACACAGCACCACACCCAGCTAATTTTTCTATTTTTTGTAGAGATGGGATCTTGCAATGTTGCTCAGGCTGGTCTCAAACTCCTGGCCTCAAGCAATCCTCCCACTTTGGTCTACCAAAGTGGTAGGATTACAGGCATGAGCCAACATGCCTGACCAATATAAAGAACTCTTTCCACATAATTATAAGACAAACGAATGAATTATAAAAGGGTCAAAAGATTTGAGTGGACAATTCACAAAAGACTATATAAAAATTTAAAATAAGCATATGAAAAGATGCTAAACATTACTAGCCATCAGGGAAATACAAATTAAAACCATAATGATGTATTACTATGCATCCACTGGACACAGCTATAATTTTAAAATATTGGTCATATCAAGTATTGGTGAGAATGTGGAGCCACTTAAATCCTTGTACATTGTTAGTAAGAATGGAAAATGGTACTGCCGCATTAGCAAAATAGTATGGCAGTACCCTACCAAGCTTTACATACACGTATCATAGGACCCAGCAATCCCACTCCTGGATATTTATCCAAGACAAATGAAAACATATGTCCACACAAAGATGTACACAAATGTTCATTGCAACATTATCATAAAAGCCAAAAACTAGAAACAATCCAAATGCCCATCAACAAGTGAATGGATAAACAATTTGTGATACATCTATATAATAGAACACTATTCAACAACAAAAGAAACAAAATTTTTATGTTCACAACAATGTGGATTAATCCCAAAACCATTATGCTAAATCAAACAAGCCAGACTCAAAAGATTACATACTATGTAACTCTATATATACAAAAATCTAGAAGAGGAAAAATTGAACTGACAGAAAACAGATCAGGGGTTCCCTGTAGCCAACAGTCAGGAGAGCAGATCAACTGCAGAGTTACACAAGAAAACTTCTAAGGGTAATTTTGATGGTGGTTACACAACTCCATACCACTAGCAAAATTCAGCCAACTGTGAACTTAAAATAGGTAAATTTTAACATATGTAAATTATACCTCAATAAAGCTAAGATAGATGATAGAGATAGATGATACATAGAGATAGAAAGATATTTGATTGATAGATAGATTGATAGAGAGACAGATTGGGGAAACCAGCAGCAATGCTCCCCAAAGTGTCTTCAGACTGCTAAAGCTTACCAGTTGTGGTGGCCTATTCCAATGTGAGGACTTTTGCCAGCCCTTTCCTTGTAATTCATCATCACTTTGGCACCTAGTTTGTACATCCAGCTGTTAGGTTAGTATCTACTCTCAATCTGGCAAATATGCAACTTTTCAAGAGTACCTTAATGAATTCAATTAGGATTAGAGGGATGTCTATAGAAGCACTGCCAACTGATGGTTTTAAAATGAACAAGTACTTGCTTAATCAGTTCTGTAATTTTCCAGTTTCACTGTGAATCCTACTAATGTATAACAATCATTTTATTATTCTAGTACCTTTGTTGAAATTATAAAAATATATAATACTTTCCATAGATGGACCCCAAATGTGCATCTGGTTTCTTTCTTTGTCTTTTTCTTGTTTTGTTTTTTAAGTCTTTGAGGCAGTTTGAAACTTCTGACTCACAGTCTCTTTCAAAGGCTGACTTTCTTTATATTATCTCCATTTTTGTGAGACTTAAGAATGCTGTACTTCACTTGCCTGCATATTGTCTTTTACTATATATTAAATGATTTGTCTAAAATATTGACTGCTGTTCTTACAATGTATTATTTTTAACTTATCTCAAAATCTTCTGAGAAGTAAAGAAAATTCAAATTTATTCTACTTTCTAAATGACTAGTTTGAATTTAGGGTCAACATAATTATATAATAAATAAATAGCAAATTACAATTAATCACAAGATTTTCAAAACGGAAAATATATGCAGAAAGTAAAAAGCCATATTGTTAGTAGCATATATTGCATAAGAAAATTAATACAGGACCCAGTATCAGTAATTATGAGACATACTATCATGATGGAGAGCTGACAAGAGAAATAAAATGTTGATTTCAATCCTCAAGAAGCTTGCAATCTCAATAATGAGACAAAGCATAACTATATAAAACATTTAGTCCATATTTAGTATAATGCAACATTTAGTATAATACAAACCACATAATTAGATTATGTGATTTGAATTTACATTATATGAATCTATTTGGAGAAAAATGTGTCACCTTTCCTTCCCAGAACTTGTTTGAAACAAGTTGGTTTTTTTTTCTCACCTAGACTAACCTACTGAAATTTGCATAGAAAAAGATATGTATAGAAAATTTCCTAAAAGAATTATCCTCATGATATGAGAGAACATTACACCAAAGGTAATATAAGATGAACAATAGTCAAATTTCTTTTTAATTTCTTTAATTAAATTTCTTTGTAAAGTAATTCCTTTCAAATTTAAGTAAAAGAAAATAAGTAATAGATTTCAAAATTATTTGAAAATCCTATGTATGTGTGTGTGAATGTAATGGATATTATGTTTTCTAATTATCTAACATTTTAGGCTTCTAAAATGACTCATTAAATAAGTCTATTTTCTTCCCCCAAGGAACACACAAAATAAAAATACCTGTTATCTAAATGTAGCTCTCACAATATCTAGAGAGCATTAATTAATTTGAAGACATTGTGTAAATAAAAGCTCTTTTTTATATAGTATACAAACAGAAATTATAAAAATCTGTAATTGCACAAGATTGGAGGCTTTGAAGTTCAACTTTAAGAAAAAAAATGGATAGGAGAAAAGAAGTCAAGGAATAGATTGAAAGTGATTAACAGGAAGAGAAAAGCATACCCACCACACAGATACATAATTTTCTATTTGCATAAATGTCATTAGACTATAAGAACGTTGAAAGAAGATATCATGTCTCACTCATTTTGTATTCTTGGCCCTGAACATATCATCTGGTACCTAATAGGAATGAATAGATAGGTTAATGAATATCTCTCTTTCTCTCTGTCTCTTTTTCTCTCTCTCACACACACACACAGTTGGGCAACAGAATTTATAATAGGACAGGTAAACATATGGTGGGGCACAGGCAAATAAAATATATCTTCAGTTGTCTTTTGTTATGATTTTAGCATTTGAAAAGTCTTTCATGATAGACCAAAAGCAGCTTGAATTTTGAAGACATAAAGTAAACTATTCAGAAACTAGCAATTTCGTGATTTTATAGAGATATAGTTAATGGTTGGACAGTGTGAAAAGGAGCCTGACATTTTCACTAAATTCATGTCCTAGAATGTTATCCCTGAAAAGGCCTGTGCTCCTGAGTGACTGAGTCTCAGCCAGTGGAATGCATGTGAAAAGGAAGTGTGCCCCTCAGGCCTAGCCCAGAAGAGCCTCTCATGTGTGCCCTCTGCTCTCTGGAATTCTCCTCCTAGCTCTTTCTTTCTCTTGGCCAACTGGGACTGAGATAACTGCATTCCTTGAAAGTCATGTTTCAAAAATGGCAGAGCCTCTGTCAGCCTTGATTACTGATTGATCCCATAGAGAATTTCTGGTTGTACTGACCAGAAACACCACCTTGAACAGTTATGTGAGCAAGAACTAGATTTCTATTGTGTTTGGTCTATACACATTTTGGATTCCATTTGAAAGAGCGTTTAGCATTAGCACAATACACCACTCTTTAAATATACCTGAATATCTGCCCCAGAGTCATTCAATTCACTTTTCATTCGACAGCACTTTTTTCAGCTCCTAGTCACTATAGGCACAAAGGATAGGGAAATCAGTAAAACATACTTATTGTCACCAAAGAATCCTCCAACTAATTGGAAAAGGAGGTAAGCAAACAAATAATTTTGCTGCAGATTATCAAAGGTGCTATGCAAGCACACAAGAGGGACAGATGACACATTTTTCTCCAAATGGATTTATATAATGTAAATTCAAATCACATAATCTAATTATGTGGTTTGCATTATACTAAATGTTTCATTATTCTAAATGTCGACTAACCATTTTGTATAGTTATGCTTTGTCTCATCATTGAGATTGCAAGCTTCTTGAGGATTAAAATCAACATTTGATGAAGAGAGGTGGTTGTCTCATCTACTACCATCTACCACAAAAACCAACTCAGAGAATCAAAGAAAATGAAGAAATGGAAACATATTACAAACAAAAAAACAAGATAAATCTCTGGGAACTGACCCAAATGAAGTGGAGTTTTATGATTTACCTGACAGAAAATACAAAATGATGATCCTAAATATTCTCAGAGAGATTGAGACAGCAATGCAAGAACAAGCTGAGAACTTTAGCAAAAAGATAAAAAGTATTTAAAAAGCACCAAACAGAAATCATAGATTGAAGGATGCTATAACTGAACTGAAAAATTCAATACGGAAGTTGAATAAAAGACTAGATCAAGCAGAAGAAAAGATCAGTAACTTAAAAATAGATCACTGGAAATCAACCAATCTGAGGAGCAAAAAGAAAAAAGAATAAAAAATAGTGAAGATAGCTTAAGGGACTTATGGGACACCATCAATCAGACCAACTTATACATTATTAGTATGCCAGAAGGAGAAGAAAAGGAGAAAGGGACAGAAAACATATTCAAAGAAATAACAGCAAAAAACATCCCAAGTCTGAGGAGTCAGAAATGCAGATCCAAGAAGCCAATAGAAAATCAAATAGGATGAATCCAAAGAGACCCACACCATGACACATCATAGTCTAATTGTCAAAAGTTAAAGAAAAAGAGAGAGTGTTAAAAGCAGCAAGGGAAAAGTGAATCATAACATACAGGGGAACCCCCATAAGATTACTAGTAGACTTCTCAGCAGAAACCTTGGAATCCAGAAGGGAGTGGGGTGATATGTTTAAAATCCTGAAAGAAAAAGATTGTCATCCCAGTGACTTGGGAGGCTGAGTTGGGAGGATCACTTGAGGCCAGGAGTCTGCGACCAGCCTCAGCAACATAGTGAGACCCCATCTCTAAAAATATTTTTTAAAATGAGCTGGGCATGGTGTCATATGCCTGTAGTCCCAGCTACTCAAGAGGTTGAGGTGGGAGGATCACTGGAGCCCACAATTTCAAAGCCACAGTGAGCTATGATTGCAGCACTGCACTCCAACCTGGGTTACAGAGCAAGACCCTGTCTCTTTTTAAAAAAAAAAAGAAAGAAAGAAGGAAAAAGAAAGACAACAAAAAGAATCACTGCCAACCAAGAATACTATACTCAGCAATCCTGCCTTTCAAAAACAAAGGGATGATAAAGACTTTTGCAGACAAAACTAAAAAGCTGAGAAAGTTTATCACCACTAGACTTTCATTACAAAAAAATGCCTTAAAAAAGTTCTTCAAGCTTAAGGAAGAGGATACTAATCAATAACATAAAAACATATGAATGTATAAAAGTCACTGGTAAAAGTAAATACATTGTCAAATTCAAAACACTCTAATACTGTAATGGTGGTAGGTAAATCAATTATATCTCTAGTATAAAGGTCATAAGACAAAAATATTAAAACAACTAAAGCTACAATAATTTGCTAAGGATATGTATTATTTTGAAAAGTAAAATGTGACATAAAAAGCATAAAAAGTGGGAGGAGGGGGAGTAAATTGGAGAGCTCATGTATACAATCGATATTAAGCTATTATCAGCTTAAATTAACTTGTTATAAGTATAAGATATTTTATGTACACCTCAAGATAATCACAAAGATAGGCCTATAATAGATACTCAAAAGATTAAAAAGAAAAGAATCAAAGCATACCACTACAGAAAGCCATCAAACCTCAAAGGAACAAAAGAAGAAGGAAACAAAGAATCTACAAAACTAGAAAGCAATTAACAAAATGGCAGGAGTAGGTCCAAACCTATCACTAATAACATTGAATGTAAATGGATTAAGTTCTCCAGTTAAAATATATAGAGTGGCTGAATGCATAAAAAAACAAGACCCAACTATATGCTGTACAAGGGACTTACCTCACCTGTAAGGATGCACGTAGATTGAAAGTGAAGGGATTGGAAAAGGTATTTTATTCAAATGGAAACCAAAAATGAGTAGGAGTAGCTATACTTATGTCAGATAAAATAGACTTCAAATTGAAAACTGTAAAAAGAGACAAAGAAGGTCATTATACATTGAAAAAAAGGGGTCAATTCAGCAAGATGATATAACAATTATAAATATCTATGCATCCAACACCAGAGCTCCCAAGTATATAAAGCACTAATAGATCTAAAGGGAGAGATAGACTGCAATACAGTAATAGTAGAGGACTTCAATGCCCCACTTTCAGCAATGGACAGGTCATTGAGACAGAAAATCAACAAAGAAACATCATAGTTACTCTATAGACCAAATGGGCATAACTGACATTTACAGAAGATTTCTTCCAGCAACTGCAAAATACACATTCTTCTCATCAGTACATGGAACATTCTCCAGGATAGAACATATGTGAGGAAAGAAAACAAGCATCAACAAATTTTTAAAAATCGAAATTATATCACATATCTTTTCCAAACACAATGGAATAAAACTACAAATCAATTAAAAAGAGGAACTTTGGAAACTGTACAAACACATGGAAATTAAACAACATGCTCCTGAATGACCAATGAATCAATGAAGAACTTAACAAGGAAATTATAAAATTCCTTTAAAAAAATGAAAATGAAAGCAAAACATACCAAAACCTATGAGATACACCAAAAGCAGTACTGAGAGAAATTTATAGCAATAAATGCCTAAATCAAAAAAGTAGGACAATTTCAAATGAATAACCTAATGATTCACCTTAAGGAACTAGAAAATCAGGAAAAAACAAACCCAGAATTAGTAAAAGGAAAGAAATAATAAACATCAGAACAGAAATAAATGAAATTGGTACTAAAAAGTACAAAAGATCAACAAAACAAAAGTTGGTTTTTTGTAAAGATAAAATTGAAAAACCTTTAGCTAGACTAAGACAAAAAAAGAGGAGATCCATATAAATAAAATCAGAGATGAAAAAGGAGACATTACAACTGATACCAAAAAAAATACAAAGGATCATTAGAGAATATTGTGAACAACTATACGCCAACAAATCAAAAACCCAAGAAGAAATGGCTAAATTTCTGGACACATACAATCTACCAACATTAAACCATGAAGAAATAAAAAACCTGAACAAACCAAAATAAGTAACAAGACTTAATCAGTAACAAAAAGTCTCCTAACAAAGAAAAGACCAGGACTGGATAGCTTTACTGCTGAATTCTACAAAACATTTTAAGAAAATTGAAGGAGAGGGAATTTTTCCAAATTCATTTAACAATGCCAGCTTTACACTGGTACCAAAGCCAGACAAAGGCAAAAGAAAAAAGAAAACTATCAGCCAATATCCCTGATGAATATAGATGCAAAAATCCTCAACAAAATACTAGCAAAGTGAATCCAACAACACATCAAAAAGATTATATAACATGATCAAGTAGGATTTATCCCAGGAACGAAAGGATGGTTCAACATATGCAAATCAATAAACATGATACATTTCATTAACAGAATGAAGGCCAAAAACTGTATGATAATCTCAATACACACAGAAAAAGCATTTGATAAAATTCAATATCTCTTCATGATAAAAAAAAATTTTTCAACAAATTAAGTATAGGAGAAATGTACCTCAACACAATAAAGGCCATATGTTACAAACCCACAGCTAACATCATACTGAATGGGGAAAAGTTGAAAGCCTTTCCTCTAAGATCTGGAATAAGACAAGGATTCCTACTTTCATCACTTTTACCCAAAATAGTAATGGCAGTCCTGGCCAGAGCAATTAGGCAAGAGAAAGAAATTAAGCACATTCAAATTGGAAAATAGGAAGTAAAATTGTCCCTTTTTGCAGATGACATGAACTTATATTTAGAAAAGTCTAAAGACTCCAACAAAAACTGTTAGAACTGATAAACAAATTCAGTAAAGTTGCAGTAAACAAGATCAACATTCAAAAATCAGTAGCATTTCCACATATCAACAGTGAACAATCTGAAAAGGAAATCAAGAAAACAATCCCATTTACAATAGTTACAAAATAAATAAATAAAATACCTAGGAGTACATTTAACCAAAGAACTGAAAGATCTCTGCACTGAAAATATAAAACACTGATAAAAGAAATCAGAGAGGACACACAAAAATGGAAAGATATGTCATGCTCATATATTAGAAGAATTAATATTGTTAAAGTACCTATATGACTCAAAGCAATCTATGAAGGATATTCACAGAAATAGAAAAAACAATCCTAAAATTCATATGGAACCACAAAAGACCACAAATAGCCAACAACAGTCCTAAGCAAAAAGAACAAAGCTGGAGGCATTACTTCGCCTGACTTCAAAACATGCTACAAAGCTGTAGTCACCAAAATGGAATGGTACTGGCATAAAAACAGGCATATAGACCAATGGAACAGAATAGAGAACCCAGAGATAAATCCATGCATTTACAGCTAACTGATGTTTGCCAAAGGTGCCAAGTACATACAATGGGGAAAGGGTAATCTCTTCAATAAATGGTGCTGGGAAAACTGGATATCCATATGCAGAAGAAGGAAACTAGAACCCTATCTCTCGCTATATACAAAAAATCAATTCTAAATGGATTAAAGACTTAAATGTAAGATTCAAAACTATGAAACTACTGGAAGAAAACATAGGTGAAATGCTCATGACATTGGTCTGGGCAATGATCTTTTTAAATAAAACCTCAAAAGAAAAGCAACAAAAGCACAAATAGACAAATGAAATTACATCAAACTAAAAAGCTTCTGCACAGTAAAGGAAACAATCAACAAGTGAAGAGACAACCTATAGAATGGGAGAAAATATTTGCAAACTATCTATCGAACAAAATATATATCCAGAATACATAAGGATCTCGAACTCAAACTCAACAGCAAAACACAAATAATTCAACTAAAATATAAGCAAATGATGTGAATAGAAATTTCTCAAAAGAATACATACAAATGGCCAACAGATATATGAAAAAATGCTCAACATCACTAATCATCAGAGAAATACAAATGAAGACCAAATGAGATATCCCCTTACCCCAGATAGAATGGCTATTATCAAAAAGACAAAAAATAGTAAATGCTGGTGAGGATGTGGAGAAAAGGGAACTGATACACTGTTCATGAAAATGTATATTAGTACAGCCAGTATGGAAAATAATATAGAGATTCCATGAAAAACTAAAAATAGAAATGCAATATGATCCAGTAATCCCACTACCAGATATATATCCAAAGGAAAAGAAATCAGTATGTGAAAGAGACATTTGAACTCCCATATTTATCACACTATTCACAATAGCCAAGATATGGAATCAACCTAAGTGTCCATTGACAGATGTATGGATAAAGAAAATGTGATACACACACACCCACAATGGAATATTATTCAGGCATAAACAAAGAATGAAATCCTGTTATTTGTAGCAACATGGGTGAACCTGGAGGACATTGTGTTAACTGAAATAAACCAGACACAGAAATATAAATACTAGATGTTCTCGGTCATATATGGGCAACTACAAAAGTTGATCTCATAGAGGTAGAGAGTAGAATACTGGTAGCAGAGACTGAGAAGAGTAGAGAGGTAGGGGGCATAGGGAGAGGTAGATTAATGGGAACAAAATTACAATTAGGTAGGAGGAAAAAGTTGTAGCGTCTATAGCACAGCAGGGTGACTATAGTTAATAATTTATTGTATATTTCAAAATAGCTAGAAGAAAGGATTTTGAATATTTCCAACACAAAGAAATGATAATGTTTAAGGTGATAGACATACCAATTACCATGATTTGATTATTATACATTGTATACTTGTGTGGAAGTATTACATGTACCCCATAAATATGTACAATTATTATATGTTAATTTTGAAAACTCTTTAAAGAACCTGCTACTGTTGCTGCCCTTTGTCTTTGGTATTGGTCCTTGCCCTGTCTTTTCTGCCTCTGCTTCAATACCCAATTAGTTTACTCTGGAAGCAGAATGACTGACAGCTATCACCACCAACAGATCTTCTTGAAATTGATGCAACACAGAGAGAGGTCTTGTCCAAGAATTAATAAAGACAACATTTAATAAAGTAAAAATTTTAAAAAAAGAAGGAGGAAAGACAATAAATCTCATTTCCTATTGCAAACTTTAGAAGTGCTTTCAGAATCACTAGGCTGGATAGAATTGGCTTTAGAAAAGAAAAAAAATCAAGTATAACTGGAGATATCCAGCTTATAACAAAGCAACCTGCCAAGAGAGTCTTCCAAGTTCATTAGATGGAAAGCCGCCCTTCATTCTTGGAGATGCAAAATGTAGTCTTCTCTAAAGGACAGCTGTAAGCCAAATGTCCTTTGTTAATCACGCATAGCCTCAAAAAGAATCTGAATCCTTTTCCTTGATTTTGTTATGGCTTCTTGGCCACCACCTGCTGTGTTCCTGAGGCTCACCCCAGGAATTCTGAGGCCCCATTTCTTTCCTCAATAAACTTTTTTCTCAAGCCCAGAGATTAAAGAGTCCATTTTCTAAGTATATGCAGAGCAGGAGGTAGGGGGCTCTGCAGCTGCTGCAGGGGCTGCACTTCATGTCTGAAATGACAAAATGAAAGCAGCTGGAGGCCTTTTAGAGGTCTCTTGGCACATAGTACAAACAGGTCACCCTGGGAAGTGAAAGCTTTCATTAGGTTAAAATGTTCTGTGTTCCCCATTTGATGATTACACACGTTCCACATGCTGCTTTGCTCCACAGTATTTTTTAAAAACAATAGTTGTGTTCTCACGCAGAAAAGCAAGGAGAAAAGCAAAAATTCTCATTCACAATATTGAGTTTCCAGAAATCAACCATTTGGACAGTAGGGAAAATTACAATGTTTCTTTTTTTTCTTTCTTTCTTTCTTTTTTTTTTTTTTTTTTTACGTAACTGGGTATATCTACACCAGGAAGACATAGTCAACAATTCTAGTATATGGAAACTATAGACAGCTCTGGGACCATAATTATCCTATCCAACAGTGGCCTAAATTTTACTCCCATCTGTATACTGAAATGTTACAATGTTAAGAGAAGGCGTGATAGAGTGGGAAATGTATTAAACTAAGAAATTCTGAATGTTCTTCCTTGAGCTGCCATTGTGACTTTGAGAATATCACTTAAATCCTTTATGCTGAAGTCTGCAAAATAAAGGAGTGGCATGGTCGTGTTTTCTAAAAATTCTTGTTTACATTTTGCCATTTTTACTCAAAGAAATTTTTCTAAATAAGCAAAGTAAGCAGAATAAAAGCTAAAATTCAAACCATTTAAATATACCTAACCTTCACTTTCACTGAAGCTCTTTACTGAGTATCACGTTTCATGAATGTAAAATGTAAAGGCATAGGGATGATATGTAAAGACACAGGGATAATATGGAATTCATTCATACTGTAATGAACTGTATTTGGAAATCAAGATTAGATAAAATAATGAAAATGAGTGGAATCTCAATATTGTTCATTTAAAATGTCAATGAGTGTGGGAGAAAAATCAGATTTCCAGGTAAGAAAAGCCAAACAAAAACAAAAAAAAAGGAAGAGGAGAAATAGGAACAGAATAAAGAAGAGGAAAAAGAAAAATACTTGAGGTTAAAATTAAGTTAAACTACCATACCATTTATGTAAGCTAGAATAGTTTTCAAAGTGTAGTGCCTGAACCAGCACCACTGGGAGCTTGTTGGAAATGCACATCTTCAGGCCTGACTCCACCCCTGTGAAATCAGAAACCCTGGTCGAAGGGCCAGAAATCTATGTTTTAACACAACCGCCAAGTAATTCTGATTATCTACACACTAAACTTTAAGAATTTCTACTCTAGCCAAAAAAGGTTGGATTTAATTAATGGGTATTAGGTAATTACAATTGTATTGTCAGAATGGGGTTAGAAAATATTCAGGAATGTAAAAAGGATTTAAAAATATCGTTATTTTATTTTGAATTATACTATTTAAATTTACATCCATAAGTAACAAAGTCTTTTGAACTTGTTAGAACAAGGGCATGGGGAAAGAAGAGTTCAAGATACACTGATCTCTCAAGAACTTGAATGCCAGAACCTCATGGGGGCCTTTTTCTAAACTAGACATGTCTCTCTCCTCTTCCTTATTGAAGAGTTCTGTCATAATGAGCCATTCTATTGGTTGGAGTATTTTTATATCCTTCAGAGAGTTGTGGTGGAAAAAATGCTGAAAAACACTAGATTCAAATATAGCACCAACAATAATAAATAAAAATAGCTGGAAATTATTTGATATCTGCTTTATACCAGCACCGCACTGAGAACTTTACAATTTTTACCTTTAATCCTCACAATAGTACTTTAAGTTGAGCATTATCCCCATTCACAAGTTAGTAAACTATGGTTCAGAGAGATAAGTAATTACACAAGACTCCATACTTAGTAGCTGGTATAGCTTGGATTTGAACACAGGATTTTAGGAGCCCAGCCCACAGCCCATGTCCTTTTCTCAGAAATAGTGTTTGGGGTTCAGTATATTACTTATGGCTGGAGACATAGAATTAGTGTCAGTGATACATAGTAAATGCAGTCATGAGTCACCTAACAGTGGGATATGTTCTGAGAAATGCATCATTAGGCAATCTTGTTGGTGTGTGAGTATCATAGAGTGTACTTACACAAACCAAGATGTGTCTACTACACACCTAGGCTATATGGTATATCCTATTGCTCCTAGGCTACAAACCTATACAGCATGTTACTGTACTGAATACTGTAGGTGATTGTAACACAATGGTAAGTATTTGTGTAACTAAACATACTAAAGATAGAAAAGGTAATATGTCATAATATGACATTATGACATTACAACAGCTATAACATCACTAGGTAATAGGAATCTTTCGGCTCCATTATAATTTTATGGGACCACCATCATATAAGCAGTCCATCATTGTCCAAAATATCATTATTTGGTGCATAATTGTAGTTGAAGCCTCTGCAGAATACAAAAATTCTTACTAAGAAAGAGACGAAAACTAAAGACAGAAGTCTAGGGAATGCCAATATTTAAGGGCCAAGTTTAGGGCAATTCACCCTTTTAATTTACCCAGAACTGAGGGGTTTCCTTGATGCTAAATTTGAGACAGTCCTTGGCAAACTGGGATGATTGGTTACCCTACAAATGGTGGAAAAAAGAGACAGCAAAAGAGAATGAGAAGAAACTGGAGAGCCAAAGCATGGAACATGGTGTCACAAAGACTGAGACAGCACAGAACATTCAGAAGGAGTAAGTACTCATGAGTTTCAAAGGTTTCAAAGAAGTCAAGGGTATGAGGGTGGAAAACATGCACCAGGAAGTCATGGGTGGCCTTTGGAGAGCAATTTCAACAGAGCAGTGGTGGCCAAAGCCAATTTGTAGGTTTGAAGAGGACATGGTTGATGAAAAATAAGACCAAAAAGTTGCAAATTACAGAAAAGAAACAAATCTAAACTCACAAGAAAGACAAGATTAGAGGGAAGATTGTAGTTTGTGTGTTTCCCAAGGACTGGGGAGACATAAGCACATGTTTAAAATGGGAGGAGAGACAGTAAAGAAATAGTTTACAATGCTGGAGTTGAAGATGCATGGCTAGAGGGAGATAACAGAAGAAATAAACATGGAAGCAATTGCATACCTTTTATAAAAAGATGCAATATACCAAACAAATATGTCCACAAAATAATGGACAAACATAGGGTGTGTATTATGGGCCAGGCCCTGTAAGAAGTACATTTACTTATGCTGTCACATTAAACCCCCATTGAAGAGCCAACAAATTACTCTCAAGAGAATATAATTGGCAATAATACTTAAAAGTAAATATATGTTTTCTTGAGAACTACAAATAGATCAGAGAAATTTACAGTACTGGAAACATTATGATGTTTCAAATGCTTTTCTCCACATTAATTAACAAAATTCTCTCTGATTCTTGCCATGTTTATACAAATAATCAGAAGTCAAGTTTTTATGAAAACTTGTGCAGTTTGCCCTTCTTATTCAGTGTTCAAGGTCTAGAAGACATAATCCTATTTGTAAATGGTTAGCATCTCTTTCTTTTTAATCCACATCTGTTTTTTGTGGGGTTTTTTTGTTTTTTTCCTTAATTTATTTCTTTAATTTCAGAATATCATGGGGGTACAACACTTTGGCCATACACATTGCCCCTGTTCTGCCCGTGTCAGAGCCACAATCGTGGTCATCCCCCAAACTGTGCTCCCCACATCCATTCAGTGAGAGTTTTTCCCATCCCTTACACCCCCCTCCCGCCCACCCACCCTCAGATGAATGTTATTGCCCTGTGTGATGTAAGTGTTCATCAGTTAGTACCAGTTTGATGGTGAGTACCAGTGGTGCTTGTTTTTCCAATCCTGTGACACTTTGCTTCGAAGAATGGGTTCTAGCTCCAACCAGGATAAAACCAGATGTGTTAATTCACTGTTGTTCCTTATTGCTGAGTAATACTCCATGGTATACATATACCACATTTTATTGATCCATTCGTGTATTGATGGGCACCTTGGTTGTTTCCACAACTTTGCAATTGTGAATTGTGCTGCTATGAACATTTGAGAGCAGATGTCTTTATTATAAAATGTCTTTTTTTCTTTTGGATAAATACCCAGTAGTGGGATTGCTGGGTCAAATGGTAACTCTACTTTTAATTCTTTGAGGTATCTCCATATTTTTTTCCATAGAGGTTGTACTAATTTGCAGTCCCACCAGCAGTGTATGAGTGTTCCTATCTGTCCACATCCCCGCCAACATTTGTTATTTGGGGATTTTTGGATATGAGCCAATCTCACTGGAGTTAAGTGATATCTCATTGTGGTTTTGATTTGCATTTCCCTGATGATTAGAGAAGTTGAGCACTTTTTTATGTTTGCTGGCCATTATTCTGTCTTCTTTGGAAAAGTTTCTGTTCATGTCCTTTGCCCATTTTTTAATAGGGTTGTTTGATTTTTTCTTGTTGATTTTCCTAAGTTCTGTATAGATTCTGGTTATCAGCCCTTTATCAGAGGTGTAGCATGCAAATATTTTCTCCCATTCTGTAGGTTGTCTGTTCACGCTAGTGATAGTTTCCTTGGCTGTGCAGAAGCTTTTCAATTTGATTAGGTCCCATGTATTTATTTTTGTTGCTGCTGTGATTGCTTTGGGGGTCTTCTTCATAAATTCTTTGCCTAGGCCAATGTCCATAAGAGTTTTTCCAACGTTTTCTTTGAGAATTCTTATGGTTTCATGTCTTAGGTTTAGATCTGTTATCCATTGTGAATTGATTTTTGTGAGAGGTGAGAGGTGTGAGTCCACTTTCAGTCTTCTACATATGGCCATCCAGTATTCCCAGCACCATTTGTTGAATAGGGAATCTTTTCCCCACTGTATGTTTTTCTGGAATTTGTCAAAGATCAGGTGACTGTATGAGGTTGGTTTTATATTTGGGTTCTCAGTCCTGTTCCATTGGTCTACGTGTCTGTTCTTGTGCCAATACCATGCAGTTTTGGTTACTATAGCCTTGTAGTATAGTTTGAAGTCTGGTAGACAGATGCCTCCCAATTTGTTCTTTTTGCTTAAGATTGCTTTGGCTAGACGGGGTCTTCTCTGGTTCCACACGAAGCGTAGAATTATTTTTTCTAGATCGGCAAAAAATGATGTTGGCATTTTGATAGGGATTGCATTGATTCTGTAAATTAATTTAGGTAGCAAAGCCATTTTTACTATGTTGACTCTGCCTATCCAAGAGCATGGTAGGGCTTTCCATCTATTTACATCCTCTGCAATTTCTTTTCTCAGTGTTTCATAATTCTCTCTATATAGGTCTTTGACCTCCTTAGTTAGATATGTTCCTAAATATTTAAATTTCTTTGTTGCTATTGCGAAAGGTATTGCATCTTTAATTTGTTTCTCGGCTTGATTGTTATTAGCATATATGAAGGCTATGGATTTGTGTGTATTAATTTTGTATCCTGAGACTTTGCTGAATTCATTTATCAATTCCAGTAATCTCTTGGTTGAATCTTTGGGGTTTTCTATGTATAATATCATATCATCTGCGAATAGTGAAAGTTTGACCTATTCTGCCCCCATCTGGATGCCCCTCATTCCTCTGTCTTGTCTAATTGCTGTGGCCAGGACTTCCAGCACTATGTTGAAAAGAAGTGGAGATAGTGGGCACCCTTGTCTGGTGCCAGTTTTAAGGGGGAATGCTTTCAATTTTTCCCCATTCAGTGTGATATTGGCTGTGGGTTTATCGTATATGGCTTTAATAGTTTCTAGGAATGAGCCATCTATGCCTATATTGTTAAGAGTTCTTATCATAAAAGGATGTTGGATTTTGTCAAAAGCCTTTTCTGCATCTATTGAAAGGATCATATAATCTTTGTTCTTGCTTTTATTTATATGGTGAATTACATTTATAGATTTGCATATGTTGAACCATCCCTGCATCTCGGGAATGAAGCCCACCTGATCGTGATGGATTATTTTTTTGATGTACATTTGAATTTGGTTTGCAAGGATTTTATTGAGAATTTTTGCATCTATATTCATAAGGGATATTGCTCTGTAGTTTTCTTTTTTTGTTGTGTCCTTTCCTGGCTTTGGTATCAAGGTGATATTGGCTTCGTAGAATGAGTTTGGGAGGATTCCATCCTTCTGGATATTTTCAAATAATTTCTGCAGTATAGGCACCAGTTCTTCTTTGTAGGCTTGGTAGAATTCAGGTGTGAACCCATCTGGTCCAGGACTTTTTTTTGTGGGTAGATTTTTAATTACTGCTTCAATTTCAGTGCTTGATATTGGTCTGTTTAGAAATTCTGTTTCTTCCTGGTTGAGCCTAGGGAGGTAGTGTGTTTCTAAGAATTTGTCCATTTCCTCCACATTTTCGTGTTTGTGGGCATAGAGATTTTTGTAGTATTCAAAGATGATGTTTTGTATTTCCATGGTATCAGTTGTGACTTCTCCTTTTTCATTTCTAATTGAGCTTATTAGAGTCCTTTCCTTTCTGCTTCTGGTCTACCTGGCAAGTGGCCTGTCTATTTTGTTTATCTTTTCAAAGAACCAACTTTTCGTTTCATTGATCTTCTGTATTGTTCTTTTGTTCTCGATTTCATTTAATTCTGCTCTGATTTTGGTTATTTCTTTTCTTCTGCTGGCTTTAGGATTGCTTTGCTCTTCCTTTTCCATTTCCTTAAGATGATTCATTAGTTTACTGATTTGTGACTTTTCTGTCTTTTGGATGTGGGAATTTAGGGCGATAAGTTTTCCTCTCAGGACTGCTTTTGCTGTATCCCACAGATTTTGATAACTTGTGTCTCCATTATCATTTAGTTCGAAGAATCTTTTGATTTCAATTTGAATCTCATCCTTGACCCAATAATCTTTCAGCAATAGATTGTTTAGTTTCCAAGTTTTTGGAGGAAGATGTGAGTTTCTGTTGGAATTGATTTCTAATTTTATTCCACTGTGGTCTGAAAAGATACATGATATGATTTCTATTTTTTTGAATTTGTTTAGATCTGTTTTGTGGCCTAGGATGTGGTCAATTTTAGAGAAAGTTCAATGAGCTGATGAGAAGAATGTATATTCAGTGTTATTTGGGTGGAGTGTTCTGTAAATATCTGTTAGGCCCAAATGTTCTATAGTACTGTTTAGGTCTTTTATTTCTCTGTTTATTTTTTGTTTGGAGGATCTGTCCAGTTCTGTCAGTGGGGTGTTGAAGTCCCCTGCTATTTTGGCATTGCTGCTTATTATGTTGTCTAGATCTAGCAGTATTTGCTTTATGTACCTGGGTGCTCCTGTGTTGGGTGCATAAATGTTTAGGATTGTTAAATCTTCTTGTGAGATTTTTCCCTTCACCACTATATAGTGTCCATTTTTGTCCTTCTTTACTTTTATTGCTTTAAAGTTTACGTCATCTGAAATGAGGATGGCTACTCCGGATTTCTTTTGGTTTCCATTAGCCTGGAAAATTGTATTCCATCCTTTCACCTTGAGTCTGAATGCGTCTTTGTGTGTAAGGTGTGTTTCCAATCCCCAAAGGTCCCGCCGCTACAGTTCCGGGATCTCGTCCCACCTGGAACCCACGGATGCAGCTGTCCCTGGCCACCACAGGCAAAGCCTGTCTCGCCCCAGCAGAAGAGCCCCGGGCCGGGCCGGGGCGGAGCTAGAGACGCGGCTCACAGCTCCGCGCGGGCGGCTGTAAAGATGGCGGCCGCCGCCAGCCTGGCGCGCAGCCGGGCTCCGATCGCGCCGGGAGCGCAGTTTTTCTCCGCCGGCCGCAGAGGCAGTTGCTAGCAGCCTCTAAGGGCGTGTCCCGCTCTCGGTTAAACTCCTGGGCCCAGTCCCGCTGACTTCTAGTGGCGCAGTGCCGGCCTGCGGGTTCCGTGCACTGTCCCGGGAAGCTGAATCTCCGCTCCGTCCCTGCCCAGTTCCTCCCCAGCCCTCAGCAGTCTCTGTATATTGCAGCTGCGAGTTGTGTCTGGCTCTGGCTACTTCCTCCTCTCCACAGGGCTCGCCGTCCCGAGCAACCGCTCTGTTCCAACTCTGGGCTTGTCCCTGACTGAGTGGATGGGGAGGCGCGTAACCACTTGGGGAGCAGGTCGTGCTGCACTGACCTGGTGAGCGCGTCCTTCCCGCGCTCTGGGCTCTATTGTGCTCCGTGTGCCCTCTGATCTTTGTGAACATTTTGTGCCTGTTTTCTTGGGCTGGGCGTTCGGCGTTGTTTCTCTGTAATTCGCAATGCTGTTTTCAGAGTGAGCCGTCCGTGCTCGCAGGCAGCCGCTGGCGTTCTTCACCTCCATCCCTGGGAGCGGTGCGGTGGTAGGACGCTATCAGATCGCCATTTTTCTCTCTCCCTCCTAATCCACATCTGTTTAAAGCTAAAGAGATGCAGGAAAAGTGACCTCGAAAAATTTTATCTGTGGTCTTCTAATTTTCACATACCCCAAACAGAAGAAAAAGTAGCCTTATATAATTTTTTAAAAGTCTTTTGCTTTACATATAATTATTTGTCTAATTTCTAAGACCTGATGCTATCTACGTTCAGTTTATTATTTATAACTACTTAAAATGATACTAGTTTATGTGTATAAAGCAATGGGTATAACCTCAAGACAATGTTGTAGGTTATACCCATCTATAAATGCTCACCGAAAAATGAACTGAAGTAGAAGATTCCATAAAGTAGACAAAGAACTCAGTGCAATTTCTGGCATAAAGCAGGGGCTAAGAAAAGGTCAGTTTCCTTCAATTTAGGGATGTACAGGCAAGCTTATGGAGATTTTCTTAAATAAAATCAATGATTTATTTTATCTCTGCTCCTGAATTCATCAAAACATTAACTTATTTACAATAAAAAAAACTCCATACCAATTTTTATGGAGGTTTTTTTTTCATTTATATTTATTTGTAAATCAACATATCCCATTCTGCCAAGCCAATAGCTTCAAATATTTTAGATTGCTTTGGTGGTCAATACCATCAGTTTTGAATTAAAGACCATAAAGAGTATAGAGAATAAATATCATGTCTGTTCAAAACAGTTTGTGTAAATGTCAGAATGATTAATAAAGCTTGGGAATTGTTAATACATGATATTTTTTAAATGACAGTGGTAGTGATGTCAACATTAAATAATGCCTTAATCATAATAATCACACTACTAAATCAATATGTATTAAGTTATTTGTGTTTCTTTCTTAATATGATAGCTTAAAAGAACAGAATGTTCTGTACCTAAAAACTCCACTGGATTGTACCAGAAATTAAGATTTTAAGACACAGAACTACAAAGGTCAAGTATTTGAATCAACAGATGACTATTTCATCAGTAAAGTCAAAGAACAAATTTGAACTTTTTTTTACACACTATACCAATTGTTTTCCTGATGAAACTAATTTGATTGATTCAATATCCTAAAAGAAAACATTCAACATTTTACCATTTTAGATGATAACTACCATGACGTTGTTTCCTATGAAATCCCAGTTGTCTTATTTGATATGATATACACAATATAAAGTTATAATTACTGTTAAAACACCATTATTTATAATTATTATAAAATATTAAATCAGAGAAACTCCTGATTCTAGACATTTCAGTCTTACTTTTAGTGAAGTATTCCAGTTAACATTGCAAATGTGAGTCTGTAAATGCTGAAAAGTATCGTAACTATGAGTCCATAAATAAAAACAATTATATGTCAATGAACCACTGTAAACAATAAATGATTTAAAGATACTACAATCCAAATGTATAAAATCTTTTTAAATACTTCATTTTCTAATAGGCCAACAGATTCTAGCATATTATTTATCCTCTATGATCACTTGCATTCACTCATTCAACAAGAATCATTGCTTGCCAGGCACTAGGCTTTATACTAAGTGGAACAAATGGATGAGTGTCACCATCAGGAAGCCTTGATTGACTGGCAACCTAGAAGATAACAACAACAACAAAAAATTGTAACATTTAGAATGAGAAAGGCAATCCTATTTGAAAAGCCATCTGTGTATATAATTGAGTTAAGTAAAGTAGTCAGGAAAATTTATGGTTAGGAATTTTGCTAAACAAATCTTAAAAATAAGTGTTATAATCAGAAGCATGTGTGTTACATTACACCCTGTCCTCCAAAAAAGTGTCACAGAACATCAAAGTTGTAAATTTTCATAGGTATTTTAGTTAGAACACTAAATTGTTTTAATATTTTGCAACTCCCATCTGTTATAAATCTTAGAAAATATTCACAGTATAATTTTTTTTCCACTAATGAAAGAGCTGCCAAATGGTACTAATTTTCAAAATGGCATTAATTATTGAAATATCATAAAATTTGTTATAAAAAAGTGCTCACCTCCCTACCTTTTCCCCAAAATCTCAAGTATAAAACCTTAGAAATCAGGTGATCTATCACTACAGTGGTACTATAACTGAAGTAAGTAGAGGATTTATCTTTTTTTTTATATTTATCATTTTTTCTTTATAGAAAAAGGTCTGAATTTTGGAAACACTCTATCACAGCTCCTTTCATGGAAGAAAAGAGCTTCCAACATCTGATATTTGGTGTTTTTTCCCCCCTTTCTATTTTCAACCTACTTCTCTTGCCATTTAATTATATCTTAGAAAAATCAGTTACTCCTCTTCCTCTCATTGAATATTTCTCTCCCTAACCCTTGCATTCTGTCCCCCAGTGGTCCCTCATGACCTTTTCCAACAAGTGGTAGTGGTATAAGATTCAATAACCTTAGTTTGTCACCTGGTTTTACCATTTACTTTGTTACCTACTTATTTACTTTCAGACTCCTTATATGAAAAATGGAAGATGTCCTAGAAAATCCCTGTCAGCCTAGCATTAGGGTTGAGTCTATTGTTTTTATTTGACCATAATACAAGATATTAACATTTTTGCACCCAAATTTGTTGATCTCTTTCAAACTTCTTTTAGAGAAATTTTGAGGGGTTCAGCATTGGTCTGGAATTGTTCCCATACCAGACAGGCTGTCCAGAATTGATGAAGGGGTCTCAGCATTCCACACAATCAGGAAAAACTTGGGTTCTAATCAATTCACTATTACTATTCCTTGTCAGTGTCCCAAAGGTGCCAGTGTTCAGAGCTAGCAAAATAGATGCTAATAGGTTTAGAATGCTTTAGTATGTAGGCTCACTGGCCCTTCCATCACAGGCTTCCACGTTCTCTGAAGGAGGACAATCCGTTCCTTTGAAGTCTGGCTTACTCAAGTAAGCTGACCTCCCTTGGGTTCCTAGTGTCACAAATCTTAGCTCTCATATTATTTTTAAAATTTTCATATACAGTCATTTCCCTGGGTTCTGGCCATACCACATTTGGAATGTTTATATCCTTACCTACCTCCTACCCCCAAATTTATTACTGCCAGGGATTGGGCAATATTCCTTTTTCCCTTTTCAATCCTCAATTGCAAGGGGTTGACTGTACCTTACCTGACATCTTGATTGCACCCAACCTTTAAGTACAGCTACCCAGATTGTCTTCAAGGAGCCCTACATCTGTTTGAAAATTTCTCTCTTTTTTGATTCATGGGCTGGATGAGATCCACTCTGCAGATCCACCCTGCTCCATCCTACCCTAACTTTCTCCAAAATTCTCTAGGAAATTGGAGCTTTATGAACTATATCAACATGACTCCTTTGCCCTCTACCTCTCAGCTGGTCGTCCAGTGGAGGGTATGGCAGCCATGAAAATGGATCTTTCAGATCTCCAACTACAGGCAGTATAATTGACTGACAGCCCCAGTTGGTGTGTTCTGAAATCCATCACCACATCTGCCTGTCAAGGCCACACCTCATGGACTACTCTTAAGCAATCATTAAGCACAGCAGAGAAACTAAGGGAGGCCCATTCCTAGAAGAGCTAGGACTCTTTTGATGGATGGTTTTGGCTTGAGGACTTTCCAATGACCATTTCAAAACTCTATTAGAACTGCATCACAGTTGGACCTGTCCTACCAAATCTTCGTTCATTTCTTCTTTCCACAGACGTTAGACAGTGGTCTGATAATTCTCATAGCCTCCTTGGTTCCCTCCCTATTTTCTCCCACAGGCATTTCCCTGATAAATTTATTGAATGCCTAATTCCATCTTGGTATCTGCTTGTTGGAGCACCTGAGCTGTCTATCATATGGGATAACAGGAGAAGAAGGTAAGGGTATTTAATTCTGTGAGTTCCTCCCTGTTGTACTACAGGTAGCAGGGGCTGAGTTCCTCTCCCTGTGGCCACAGTTCCTATGAGGCTATTCTCTCTAGCAGGCACAGGTCTTGCTGAGTTCTGATAACTACTCAGTCAACTTGTTCTTTCAAACCTGTGGTTAATAGCAGCTCCCTCCTGTTGCCAGTCCTGGGATGCTTCACCATCCCTGTAAACTACCTTTAATCTTGCCCGTGTCACATTCACTTTATTGAACTCTTTTCCATCACCTCTTCCTTTTCTAATATTTTTGTTCAACAAATATGTACTGAGGGGTGACTATGTACAAGACATTTTGCAAGGTATTGTGGATAAAGCAGTAAAGAAAACAGATGTAGTCCCTGATCTCACAGATCTTACATTGAAGAGTAGAAATAGAACTAAATAGTTAACTAAATAGTTTTTTTATTTTGAAATATTTTGAAAGTATAGAAAAGTAACAAATAATAGAAAGAACTTGTCTATTCCTTTCCTTCAGATCCCCCAATGATTAATGTCATTTTTTTCTCTCTCTCTGCAATTATTATTACTTTTTCTGAATTATTTGAGAGTAAGTTTCATACCTGATGCCCCTTCTACCTAATTCAGTCTGTTTTTCCTAAATCAATAACCATAGACATTCTCTTACATATCCATGGCATGATTTGAAAATAAGAAAAAATTAACATTAATGCAATACTATTATCTAACCTATAGATCTTATTCAAATTTTTTCAATTGACTTAATAATATTCCCTGTAGAAATAAAAAAGATCTATTCCAGGTTTGAATCCAGGATCACATATTTCATAATCACCCTCTTTGCATGCAGTATCTATTTTCTGCCAGGACCCTAAATATTACAGTAATTTGTACCAGGACAGGCCCTAGGAAACAGACCCTCAAAACTGGATTCTGGGATAGGTTTGCTTACATATTTGATGGGCACATGGATAACTTTCTTACTTGGTGGGAGAGGGAATAGAAAATTGGTAATCCATGGCATTCAGTAGCATCACAATCACTCAAATTATCAGGGATGGCATGGAGTGGAGTACAAGTGGAAAGTAAGATGTTGAAAGATCGGATAGATGTGGCATTTAGTTGCTATGATGATAACGGTGATTATAAAAACTGTAGCCAGGCCCTGTGGTTTGCACGTGTAGTCCCAGCTACTGGGGAGGCTGAGAAGGAAAGATTGCTTGGGCCCTGGAGTTTAAGGCTGCAGTGAACTATGATCATGCCACTGCACTCCAGCCTGGGCAACAAAGCAAGACCCCACCTCTAAAAAAAAAAAATGATAGCTTCTTTTTCCTAGAGCACATCACAGAATAAAAAGACAAATCAAAGGCTTCAAATTTACAACACAAGGCATAAGTGAAAAACATATAACAGCTTTAAAGGAGTCCCTTATTGTCAGTATCCGCAGAGAAGATATGGCTAAGGATCAAGTACAGGGCCTAATGTAAGGGTTTAGGAGTTGCAACACCAAATAAATGTGTAACCTTCACATGTCTCATGCCAAGGCAAGGGCACTGTTGAGGAAGGAGCCGAACTCTGAGACATGAGATGAGGACATTAGGTAGACAAGACAAGGCTGAGAACTTTGAGTCCCCAAATCTCCCTGAACTTTTCCTGCCAGCAGAAGCAGTCCCTCCTCTCCTGGCACAGGGGAACCAACCCACCCCTGCCATCACCAGGGGCAGTTGCCTAGAGACAGGGGCAGCTGCGTATTTTTCTGAGGACCTATCCACACCATCCCTCATCATCTCCAGTACCATAATGAAAGTTGGATCCCAGCATAACCCAGTCAGGAAAGAATAAGTCCTGGTACAAAAGGAGATAGCCTATATACCCAAAAAAAAAAAAAAAAAAAAAAGCCCAGGATCTTGGCAATGTGAATCAGCAGAAATCTGGGCAGCAAATAAGCTGATAATCACCCAGAATTTGAGATTTAATGTTTCCACAGACACATGCCAGTAACGGTAACAGTCTGCTAGGTTGATTAATTAAAGCTTAGACTCAACCATGGTTTATAATCAGTGATATTGAAATGCTAGAATGTAAGTCCCTGACCTTCTGTAGAGGAAGGAGTCCAAAACCCCATGAAGATGAGAATGCTTGGCTGGATCTGTTACGCACAGTCTGCTCAGCCACACCCCTCCTCATAATCCCTGAGAGGGCTCAGAGGACACACTTTCACAAGGACATTAAGAAATGCATTGGTGAAGTAGGCCATGACATTCTTGAAAAGCTCTGTGAAGTCGGTCTTCTATAGAGCATAGATGAAGGGAAGAGATGCTGCAAGGGAATCAGGCTTTCTGATTTTAATGGTGACCACGGGATCCTGGTGTGGTAGAGGCCAAGTAGAAGTACCTAACTGTCAGAGCCATGTCAGCTGTAGGGATAAGGCAGCAATCTGTTTTGACCCACAGAGATCTGTGGCAATAGCTAATTGATTATGGGGTACCTAGGAATGAAATCATGGTAGGTACAACTTAATATTTATAAATGGGAAAATTCAAGGTGGAGTAGGCAGTAACCAGTCACTGTAATTGAAATTCTCAGCCTCTTATATAGTTGCTAAGCTTACAGCAGTACACAAAGCCTCTTGAATGAAGAGAACAGGTTCCACAGATAAAGTACCTTGCATAGTAGATAAAATGAAAATCATCACCCTAGCCAATGGCTTTCAACCTCGGGTACAAATAAGACTCACTTAAGGAACTCTTTAAAAATAATTATGTTTAGGCCTACCTTCAGACCCTCTGGCTGATATATATGCCATATAAGGAATCAATGAAAAGAAAAACTAAAAGTGGTTAAAGTTTGAAACAATAGAAACGACATTCAAAAGCATCCAAATAAACCAGAAGCAACTCAAACAATACCCATACAGTAAAGTGTTCAATGCTCAAATTTTTTCTTTTTTATTGCTTTTTGTTTTTGGGGGGTTTTTTGTTTGTTTGTTTTTGTTTTTGTTTTTGTTTTTATTTTTTGAAACAGAGTCTTCCTCTGTTGCCCCAGGCTGTAGTGCAGTAGTGTGATTATAGCTTACTGCAGCCTCAAACTCCTGGGCTCAAGCAATCCTCCTGCCTCAGCCTCCCCAGTATCTGGGACTGTAGGCATGCACCACTACACCCAGCTAATTTTTTAAAAATTTTTTGTAGAGATGGGGTCTCACTATGTTGCCCAAGCTGATCTCAAACTTTTGGCCTCAAATGATCGTCCTGTCTCAGCCTCCCAAAGTGCTGGGATTACAGTCATGAGCCACCATGACTAGTTTTAACTTTTCTTTTCTTTAGGAGGACCAATTAGGGTATATCAGTTTAGTGGAAATTTACAGAAAGAAGAGACATGAAAATGTAAACGAAAGTGTGAAAACATTTAACTCAACAGAAAAGAAGTCAGGAGGAACGCCAAAAAGGAATTAATAGAATTAATCATATGATTGGTACCTAAAATTTTATATTCAATAACTATGAATAAAATGATAAAGGAATTTCTTTTTTTAAAAAAAGTTGCTTAAAAATCCCCAAAAATAGAAGGAATAAAATAAGAAGCATACTGGGAATTCATAAGTTTTGGCTACTCATTGCTATAAATCATAAACAAAGATTACATGCTACTTAAAAAATTGAAGATACAATCCTAAAAATGCTAAAATTTTGGCCAAAAATTCTTAAAAATATTATCTAAACAAAATCATCATAAATGGAAAAACCCCATGCTAAGCTTTGAAGTTTTGTAGTTTTGTTTGTTGACTTTATAATATACTTTTCTAAATATTAAATATATTTAGAGTAGATAAAAACACTTGATGATTTTAGCTTTTGGTAAGCTGAAAGTTCTGTAGTGCTACTATAAAATAATTGATCAATTAAATTTCACAGAAATCATTACAAGCTGTTAACATCATTCTGTAATTTCCATAAACTTTTAAAATAGTTTAGAAAAAACAAAGTTTTAGTCAATGGAATAGATTAAATACATTTTGTGAATTGAGTTTCTTCAAATTTATTTTAATCTAATTGATTTTCAGCTTACTGATATAGCACCTGCTGCTCTAAGAGTTTAATACAGATCTTGTGATCTCTAAAAACCTCAATTTTGCCTCAATCCTATGCCGCTTAAGGCTATGTTTACCCAGAATCCAAACATCTAGATATACCAATTTAACAACTGCTCAACTCTGAAAAAATGTCAAATAATTCATAGCTAAATATTTAATAACATAGAAAGTCCATAGACTCACCGAAATGTTCGCTTTCATACAGCATAAATTCAATCAAAAGGCATTTCTAAGTGCTGGTGGTAACAACTACTACCAGAAAATATGTGTGAATGATGATGAAGAAAAGGCGAAGGAGGAGAAGGAGAAGGAGGGGATAGGAGGTAGGGGAGGAGGAGAATAATTAAATGTGTTTTTTCATAGTGATTGTGTTACCTGCATTGGATCATTCCAATAGCTCCATGAGGTATCTAAGGTAGTAATAATCTTATTTTTCAGACAAGGAAACTATAACCAGAAGAACTTAATTTACCAAAGACTATACAGAAAGACAACTGCAAAGTCAGAATTTTTTTAAAAACAGCATTTGGACCTTAAAGATCAATCCTAGAATATAACTTACAGCCTAACAAACAACACTCCAGTTTTATCATTTTAGCTTGAATCAGAGTTGTGGATTTAAAAAATCCATTTTAGGTTTCCTACAGGATCCTAAAATTACAGGACTTTGGGGAAATATTAAACATGCAGTGTTTCCTACAATTATGTTAAACACCGTGACCTCTAGTAACCCCATTTTTTGCAAAACCCAGTTGAACACCCAACTATAGGTTGCATATGAGGTAGTTGTGCTCAGGAGGAATTTCCGCCATGGCTGATCTGGAACGAGATACCTGAGTTAGAATCCCGGCTCCAACTATGCAGCCAGGGCACGTCACTCAGCCTCCCTAAGTTTATTTCCCCATCTCCAAATGGGTAGGTAATAATAGTACCAACATCACAGGCTATTTTGAGAATTAGACGAGTTATCCACATTATCCACTTCGTATTTTCCTCTCTAGAACAAAAGTAGTTCTCAGAAGCATTAGTTGTTAGCTATGCTTTAAAAGGGAAACATTTTTGTATTCTTGTCTAAAAGAATAGACACTAACACTTTCAATACAATATATTAATAATTCCAAAAATATACACTGTTAACAGACAGCATGCAAAGTTCATACTGTTCCAAAACAAGTAGGTAAATCTTCCATAACATCCGTATCACAATCAGCCCCACTCACACACATGGAGCATATTACTTATGACTATATTGGATCACAGGCCCTCTGTTGTGCAAGAGTGCCTGTGAATGTG
Source organism: Daubentonia madagascariensis (assembly GCA_023783475.1). Lineage (NCBI taxonomy): Eukaryota > Metazoa > Chordata > Mammalia > Primates > Daubentoniidae > Daubentonia > Daubentonia madagascariensis. Next base: position 23,368,119 of record JAKFHU010002080.1, on the reverse strand, counting down.
ATTATAGACATTCCTTTTCTCTAATCCCATCTGCATTATAGTCTGGACAGTGTCATCAGTGACACAGTTCAGAATTGGGTCCAGATGGAAGCAAAAACATTTACTAGTCTAGCACAGAAAATGCTACAAAAGAAGAATATCTAGTAGTGTAGGAGATGGGAGATAAGAGATTTCTCTGACACTAACCAAATTTAGATACTTTGCCATATAAGTTTCACAGTATTTTTCATATCTTACCTTTCCAGTTATTGCCAAATATCTCATTCCTAAACCTAATAAGGACAGTATTGTTAAAAATAAGTAAATAACAACTCTACATTGTCATCCTTATGTCTTTCATCAATGGGAGGTGAAAAGAAAGTAAGAGTTCTTAGAATGTTGCCTGTAAAGCCAAGACTGGGATTTTAACATGAATAGCAAACCATGAGAATTGGACACCAATAAAACATATAGCCCAATAATTAAGAGATGTAAAAATATTTAAAAATGCTTATTCTATCAGTAGTGTTATTAGTCTTCAGCAATTTCTTAAGCAATGTGATAGACTATTATTTACCTCTACTTCCTAAGTAAATGGAAAAGTACATTTCCCAGCCTGCTAGTAATTAGGCAGGGCCATATGACTGGTTCTGACTGGTAGGCTATGAGCAGATGTGGCATGCTTCAGTTCCTGACAAAAGCATTAAATTGCAGGTGCAAGGCTCTCTCACCCTCTAACCTTCCCCATGAGCTTCAGAGGGTATAGCTGAAAGATGGTGGAGCCTCTGTCAGTCCAGCTCCATGTGAAGCAGGGCCTCCCACCAACCCACATGGAGGGCAGCATCAGTGAGTTACGTTAAACCACTTAGATTTGAGAATCATTACTGCAGCATAACCCAAACAATCATGCCTAATACAAGCAAGAATCAATATTTTTTTCTGCCAGATTTCTGGAATGGCTATTGAATCCTTCTCTTTTACCATTATTAGTGAGAAATGAAATCATCTACCCCCACTCAGTTTACTGTCTTCAGGAATATGACATTACTTTTGGGCTGTCTTCATCAACATGACTTTACTACTCCAGGACACTTTTGCCCAAGGGAAAAAAAAAGTTACACATAACTGTATTCCTGCATGTCATTTCAGAAACTTCCTGTTAATCCATTTAAATCAACACCAAATTGCTCAACTTTTCAATTGATACTATCAAATCACCATTTACTCTCCAAGACATTCTTTGAAATCCTCGCCTCAGAACCTTTACTTTGCCATGCCCACCATTCCTAAACTATCATATCATAAATCCCAAAGAGAATGTATATCAACACAGTTTTAAAAAGAAGCAATATTAATTGAACATGGCACTCAAATGTTAAAACCAATTTATGCCTGGTCTAAAAGGCTCAGGAATGGGAGGATTTGGATACATCTTAAGACAGAGAAAATGGGGCTAACAATCTCAGGACTGGTTGAAAGTCACAAAGGTGCAATCAAAGATCTAGATTATTTCATCTAGCCTGGTGGACAGGAAAGTTATTCTCTGGAGAATGTGTAAAATGGGGACTATGTATTTGAAAATACCAGGAAGAGTTGAAGGAAAGTATGCATACTAAAATCTGGTAGATTTAATGAAAGTTAATATTCAGAACAGGGAGATGTCTAATTCCCTCCCTAGTACCCCACCCTTTGGCTCCCAGAATGCAAGAGCTAGGGTTATACTCTCAAGGAGGAAATTGGTGGATTCAAGTGAAAATGCTTACAGAGACTGAGAGTCTGTGATCTCACAATGAAATAACGAAGTTCTTGATCCTATAAATCACATAAATGTTAGTTCCTCATTCTCAAATGTGAGTGGACAGACATTGCAGATATTTGAGAAAAACCTCCAATATGAAAGAGTGACCCCACAACCCCAAGAAAAAAATACTCAAAGAGAGAAAATACTACACAAAGCAGAAGAAAATTTCAAAAATAATCTCTTAAAGAGAAATTATGGCATTTGTTGGAAGGTTGGGAAGAGCAGAAGACAATAAAGATGGAAAAAGATAAAAACAAAAAATCTTAGAAATTACAAATATGATAGAAAAAATAAAAAAATAGAAGATCTGGAAAATTAAATTAAATTCCCCCAGAAAGCAGTATTTAAAAGAACAAGAGATTAACAGTAGGAGAGAAAAGACAAACAAGAGACTTACTACAGAAATCTGATATATGACCAATAAGTGTTGCAAAAATAGATAAAAGAGAAAACAGAAGGCAAGAAATTCTCAAATAAATAATGAAATGAATTTTTCCAGACCTGAGTTTCTAGATTGAAGTGGCAGTAAAAGTTTAGCACAATGCATGAACAAAGACCCAGAGCAAGGCAAATCATTGCAAAATTTTTAAACACCATAGATAAAGATAAGATTCTAACAGCTTCCAGACACAAACAATAAATTATATAAAATAACAATATATATAAAACAATATACAAAACAGACTTTTTAATAGTATCATTGGAAATTGGAAGACAGCCACAGATATTTCTTTAACTTCTGATTATGGAAAATTTCAATCATATACAATATACAGAGAATAGTATAAGAAATCTCAATGTACCTATCGCCCAGTTTCAACAATTATTTACTCATGGCCAACCCTTACTCACACTATTTCTCCCTCATCCCTGAACATTTTGAAGAAAATCTAGCCAAATATACCATTTGTAATAATTTTATTACATATTTAAAAAACAAGGACATACCATTTATAATATAATCACAATACCCTCATCCTACTCTAAATAACTATAATTATCCAAAATTCTTTAATATCAACCAACAACTCAACATTCACATTTCTGTGAGTATCTTTTAATGTAGTTTTCTTTTTTTTTTAACAGTTTGAATCTGGATCTGAGTAAGATACATACATTGCCATTATTAATATGTCTGTGATCTCTTTAATCTATAGTTGCCCTCTCCTTGCAAAATTTTTGTTGAAGAAACTGAGTCATTTTTTCCTTTAAAGTTTCCCACTGCCTGGATTGTGCTGATTTTCTCTCCGTGGTGTCATATAATGAGGCTTGAACAGATTTAGGTTCAAGTAGAATTTTATCTGGACTACTTGATAAGTTGTGTTCTGTACTTCAACCAGGAAAGGCACATAATGATGATGTAAGCAGCCATTGATGATCATTGCCTAAATCCATTCATTCATTGGTGATTACAAAATACTACTACCCTTATTCTATCTTTCCTTCTTAATTTACTAACTGGGATATTTATAGAAGGAGAAAGAAATGTCCTCTTATCAACTGTTTAATTACCTGACATAGTTCCTATAGGAAAGGCAGGATAAAATCTTGATTGTTTTCCCATATTTATCAATTCTCAAAATAATGAGTTATCTTCCAATAATAATCAGTAAAATTTTTGTCTTTTAGGAAGTTATGAATTTAAGTATGTTTGATGTGTTTATGTGTTTCAATCCATTGAGGTTATTATCCTTACTGATGCCCAAATTGTCCCATCTTTGGCAGGTATAAACCAATTTATATTGGCCCCTGAGCCCTTTTGACATAATCTAGTAGTTTTGACAGCTTTCTTGTTTTCTGGTTTAGTAAAATAATCCATGCTTATTTGTTATATTTCCTAACCCAGCCATTTCTTCAAGGATCGTTTCTTTTAGAAGAAACAGTATTTAAAGAACACAATCTGGGTGCTAGATAGGTGCATTGATACCAGGTTGCTCATTGTTTCTAGACTCTTTCAGTTGACAGAGCTAGAAAATATGTAATATGTACTTTTCAAGACAAAATATATCATGATATAGCAATGATACATCATTGATACTTCCAATTAAAATTCAACATACAAGGTTTCACTTATCCCTGCCAATCTTATATCTGCCCTTCCTTCCTCTCATAACAGCAACAACAAATCTATTCTCAAGGACACTAACATAATTACTATTTGCTTTGCTCTACATGCATGCAAAACTATCCAAGAGTAACAATACTAACAGTACCATCAACTACATGAGTACTATAACAGTTTAAGATATTTTTGCAGTTCTTTTGCAATGGATAGCCAAATACTGTGCTGTGAAATCACTTAGAATAGCTTATCTCTCTAAAGTTATGCCGCCCAACTGCCCCAGCAGCATCAGCATTTCCTATAGCCCTCTTGAACTCAATTAAAGCTTGACAATTCTGTCCCATTTTCAGCTGCTGTCCTCAGAATCGCCCATGAAGCCCTCCAGTGAGTACCTGATTGTGACGGTAGTGTTCGCCAGCCCTCTGGATTATCAGACTCTTCCTGTTGTCCCTGTTCTTCTTCTTGAATTGCTCCTGATACCACATGAGTTCTGTAGTCATTGGTGGTTCGTTCCTATGTACTCATGTTTTGGTATTTACCGGACAACTTGTCACCTAGTTTTGTTGTAGTTGTTGTTCATTGTATTTTAGTTTTTCCATCCTGGCTGTTCTGTTTGTTTTATGGGAAATTCAGATGAATTTTTAAAACTATACCATTGCCTTCATCTTCCATAACTCCTTAAGTGTAATTTCAATGACTAATCTTTCTCTTCAAAACTTTGTGTATCAATAATTTTCAATGTAGAATATTGTGTCCAGTCAACTTAGCAATCAGTTTTGAGGCTAGAATACACACATACATTTGCCCAATCTTTAAAATGTACCTTTTAAGTACTTTTTCTCAGAAAACTATTGAAAGATGTGCTTAAGGAAAACGAACAAGAAAACAAAAGGAAGAATACATAGAATCTAGGAAATAAGAGTTCCCACATGGGAGACTAGCAAAGAAAGTTCAGTAGGAAAGTTCCAGGATGCTATCAGGCCTGGAGAGCAATCAGGCCAATGTAGAGTAGAAGGATTGTAAGTTCCCAGAGGCAATTCTTCAGAGATAAAGACACTGATAGATTATCTAATGTGTTCAAGCCTATAAGACACAATGTCGGAAGGCTTTATAATATTATTGGAATATTCAGGGAGTATAACAGAAACTGGTAAGTGTCTCACAATATCATCTCTCACATGCTTACTCAGTAAAAATCCTCCAGGTTTTAGCTAGGGATACAGTTTCTTAGAATAAGAAGGAAGATGTTTCCTAGCTTCCCTTGCAGCTTGGAGCAGCTATGTAACTAAGCTCTAGCCAATGGAATTTAAGCGGAAGTGATGTTTGAAATGCCTTGGAAGTATCCTCAAAGAAAGCAGTTATGCACTAAATTTTTTCTTTCTCCCTGCTTCTGTATGTAATGTGGGCAAATAGGTGGAGCTTGAGTATCTATCTTGAATCATGAGCCTTAAAGATGGATAATCATGGTGCTGCCAGAACAGCCCTGTACTGTTTAACTATAGACTCTATTTTCCAAGGGAATAAATAAACTTCTACGTTACATAAGCCGCTGCTATTTTTATTTTTCCATCACATAACTAAATCTGATTTTAAATATTATAGGAAGAAATAATTCCATAGAACACTAAGAAAATGAAAATATGAAGCAATTATTAACTCTAAGGGAAACAAAAGTTGTATTAAAAAAGTGAATGTCTTCACAATATACCACTTGACTTAGCAATAATGTGTCATAATAATGTCATAAGAATGTAAACACTGACTATTGATTTAACCAACAATTGCAATATAACTATTTGGAAGGGAAAACAATGTGGCATTATTAGAAAAGTAAATCCTTATCTATTTTAATAAGTAGTCAAAATATAGTACTTAAAATTGATAAATAAAAAAATAGCCATATAAGTATATTATTCTGAAACATGTAGATAAATACCAGAAGAAACTGCTGTAAGAGTTTAAAGTATTCACCAGTGGTTGCCTCTGATAGAGAAACTGGATGACGGGTAGGGGCTGCTGGTTTTTGTCATAAACCTTGAAGCACCATTTTATTTTTGAACTCTGTGCATTTATCTCTTTGATAAAAATTTAGGTAATTTTTAGTTGTTATACTGTGTCAGATGGACTACATGGCTTAGATGCAGCAAGATGCACTTTAATGAAAAGTAAAATGTCATCCTGTTTGATGAGGATAAAGACACAAATATTAATTCACCACCACCCCTTAACAGCACACTATCTAGAACATAATTGACTTCATTGAATATTTGTGTTTGACTCTCAGGAAGACATTTTCTCTTCTATCACTTCAGAGACATAGTATCTATAACATTCTTTAAGACACCACAGAGGAAACTGCATAAACTTCTTGACTCACTTCCTTTCACATTGCCCTATAAAAGATCATCATGTTTGTGCTGGGATTGTTTTGGGTTTATTCCCAGTTAGTTATATCTTCAGCTTAGTGTATGGCATATAGCAGTTGCTCAATAAGTATTTGATAATTGAATGAAACCATTTCAGATACCATCTTCCAACAATCCATATGCAATTTTTACTTTCTCATTGGAACACTTCTTTTCTTATTGATACTCTCAAAGAAATCAGGGTAGGATTCTGGTAAGAGAAAACATTCTAGAGATCAGGGATATCCAAAACAGAGAAATGGAAAAGTGCACAGCATTTGACAAAGGTAAAGGAGGAAAGAAAACAAGATATCCATGTTGACCCAGCCTCAAGCAACCCAGAGTGAGAACCTAAAGCCCAGAGAGTTTACTAAATTGCCTAGGGGCACACATCCAGTTTGTGGCAGAAAGAACACTAATCCCCCAGACCTCTAGTGTTCACAGACATGGACTAGTAATTTTTCATTATATATAGAGAGAGTAAAATAAATGTATTTACATTCATATGTAATTCCACAAAAACGAACCACGTAATTGATCTTCAGATGACCATGGTTAAATAATGACACGAAGTTCCTCTTACGTCATTTTATACTATGCTTTTTGTTCAAAGACTGGTTTTAGGGCTAATCTTTTTCTGAAGCTTTTTGAGGGTCTAGAGAAATTTGGAAAAGAGGCAAAATATATAATCTCAGCAATAAATGGATCAATAAATCAGGGATGTCAGGATGTGCTCCTGGTGGAATGCTAGATTAAAGCAGAAACCAGTTATTTAGAAATCACAGACCTTGCTTAAGAAATAGGAAGTTTGGACAAGTTCTCATGGGTTTAGTATCTTCTTTCTGCCGAGAAGCATGCTAGCAATATACCCTGCCTTGGTCAGAAGCATTCACATTACAAGTAAGCGTATGCCTTATCCACCCTCACCAATAATATTTATATAAGGGCTTGTTAAATGAAATATCATGTACTTACATCAGCTTTCCTTGAGCAAAAATGTGACTTAGTGTTTTGTATTAGAAAAGTAATTTCCAAGTTCTCAAAACTTTTTAAAATTTTAAACCAATTCTCATAATACATAGCAAAAAATGTAATGATTATTAAGTTTGAGAAACAGGGTGGAAATGATTTAAAAAGAGTATTCTCAAATCTACCGATAACTTATCTCACTGGAAAACTGTAAGTTTATTATGTTGAGATTCTCAATTTATCAGTGTTAAAGATGACGCTAATTTATCTTTGAAATGGGATTTTCTGATAGTATTGGCTGTTGCTTTGAATGACATCTTTTAACACGCTGTCAGTAAATCAAATATTGTCCCTTATGGTTTTATATGATATAATTTTTGATTAAATAATCTTGAATAAAAGTTTTAAAATGTATATAGAAATTTTAAGTAGAAAGTCAGGACTGGAAGGGAGCTTGGAGATCATATGTTAAGCTAACCCTTTAGCACTCCTTGTTTAGTCTTACCCATTTTGGGGAAAGTAGTAAAACATTGGCCATGAAATCAGAGATCTAGACTCAAATCCTGCCACCAACCAGCCGTGTCACTTGGATTATTTGCTCCTCTGAATCTCAGCTCCTCATCTATAAAAATGGAAAGAATAATATCTATTTTATAAAGTTGATATGACTAATAAGGAAGACAATACATAAAATGTCTAATTGAGCATTAGACCAGAAAATCAATGAGCAGTTGTTACTATTTCAATTCCAGCTCTAAATTATATCTAAAATAACTTTTTGCTTGGTCCTGTCTTCAATTTCCAGACCCTTTTCCCCAAACATCTAATGCCTTGCTCAATCTTTCTTTCCTATAATCTTCACCCCACTATGCTGTGATTTGACTTGGTTGATTTTATTTCAACCAAAATGTTTCTTTAGCAGGCTATAATAAATCCCTCTTGAGATTATTATTGCTGTTAGATTTAATTACAATACAAATATTGTCTTTCTTTTTATGCAAAGATCATACTACTGCAGTAGTATCCATGAGTAATTGCACAGCTACAAAGACAAATGCATGACCGGCAGTCCTTTTCTCAACTATAGTTTATAGAAATAAGCTTGTTTTTAAACTCCAGCAAAATCCATTCAATCCACTTACTACTTTACAATACCAAAAACATGTTCTAAATCACTGGGGTGAGATTCAAATATGCGAATCTGTGATTGTTTTGTGTTAATTGTTTGCTTCTTTTAACAGTCCTCTCTATATTGAGTTTTTTACTGAAAACAAAATAAGATTCAGATTTAGAGAAAGAACACGTTTTTGGTTTGGTTTGGTTTGATTTTGATTTTATTGTTGTTTTTGTTTTTAATGGATTTGGGACCATGAGAAAAGAGATAAGAAGGTTTTAGTTCTTCATCTGTAGACAATTCTCTACTGTCAATAGCTGAGATCAGGTGGGAAAAAAATTAGGAGAGATAATCTGTCAACAGAGTAGACCGCACATCCCAAGAGTTGTGTTTAGCAGCTGCTCCAGAAAAACTGGATCCTGGAGGAGGTCTATTTACAGTGAGCTCTAGAATTAAAAGAGAAGCAAGAGAATTTCTCAATGTCAAGCAACAAAGGAAAATAGAGATGGTGCCCTTGATTTTTAGTTTAATATTTGCTACTACAACCAAGTTTTGTACTTTCAGCAGCACTCCCCAAGTGAGGTCCCTGAGGAGGTATAAAAGGAAGGGATTTACCCCAGGGGTCCTGGGGAGGAAGTAGCTTTAATCTGAATGATTACTTCTATTGAGAAAGAAATACATTAAGGATAGATATGAATGCAGGTAAACATATGGGTGGAGGAAGAAGAAGGAGGTTCAAGTAATAAAGAGGCCACTGGACAGCCTCTCTTACAGAAATGCTGCATAGATTTGCACACACATAGAACAAGATATATCTACAAGTGTTTGTTTCTGAATAGTGACTGTTCGTATTCATTACACACCCCTGTTAACGCGTGCTTTGGCCATGCTTTCAGAGCTCCCACTCTCTCTGCCAGCAGGAGCTATGTATACTGCAGTGTTGCCCTCCGCCAGTGTGTGCCCTCCCGCACTACTGCAGTTGAGGGAATTCTGCAATGGACCATGTTTACTCCACTTGGACCTCTCTTTCTGCCATTTATTTTGTAATCTGGAGAACTGTGTTGATATGCAGTAGCTGATTAAAATATGTGGATGTACTAATGCTGGACCAAAGGAAAGAAAAGCATCAAGAATATTAAAATTCCAATTTTATGGCAGCTCAAAGCACCTACAAGGATCTGGTAGAGGTAAAGATCAGAAAATATCTAGCCACTGGTGGTGGTAATTCTTTGGCATTATAAAGAACATCATAAAATATCATTGCAGTCTAGGGTCATGGATTGAAAACCGCATGAATGACTGCAGTAAGAAACTGACCAGAGGCTCATCCTGACTCTGAGGCATGTGTAAGAATGACATGTAGAGAAAGAACCACCATGTGTACTGTGCTGAGAAAGCAGCCACTAAACCATGCTATAACACCTCTCATACAGCTGTGGCTCAGTTCCTGCCACCTTCCCAGGAAGGCATTTCCTCACCTCCCCTACCCTTCCCTGTCCAAATGTCCCCTCCATACACAAAGACAGCTAAATTAGGAAGTTCACTTCTAACTTCTGGCCCTATGTCACAATGATAGACACCAACTTGTATACACTGCCATGAGAAAATAACTCATCCTCTATCAAGCAGAGAACTGGCTTCATAGGGGCACAGAGAGACTGTGACTCTGAGTTTGAGGACTGCAAATTTGTAGGTATCAAATGAGGGCAGAAAGGGAGAGGAAGGAAACATGCACATATCTCTGCATCTGTACTTAACCCAGTTCTCATTCTGTTGGGGAGTGGTATCAGTGAGAAGAGGAAGGGGAAAAGGGAAAGTGGGGGAGAAAGGCAGGGTGGGCAGAGAGAGAGCGATCAGGTGGAAAAAAATAGATAATAACAGACATTCTGAACAGATTTTTGGCCCTTTTTCATCAAAGAATTTACATGATGTTTCATTCTCCTAAACTATTATATATCTATTGTTTTCATATATAAATAATATATGTAGACTACTGAATGTGCTTTAAAACATTTAATGCAATTTTAACCAAATAAGTGCACAATCATTCAAGTATATCATACTTGACTAGTTTTATTCTAACTGTGGGTTTGAGTATCACAACATTTCTTCACCACCATTATGCTGGTTAATCAAGAATCAACCTTGCCTATGTTGAAGAAAATAATTACTTTAAACAACTCTCTGCTTTTTCAATTGTGTCCCCAATTTCTTAAGTCAGGCACAAAGTATTTCTGAAAATGTCTATGCTTGTTCTTTCTTCTTTTTCTGTACATACAGTGAGAGCAACAGTTGGGGGTGCCCATCTCATAAGGTACAGCATCCTTAGAAATGAAGCCCAGGACTCGATTTTCACACTTCTAATCTCTTTTTATTTTTCTATGGAATTCTCTAAACTATGGAAGTTTTTTTTTTTTTTTCAGAGCAGAAACCACCTGGACACTGCTCAACAGGAAAGATAACAGAAGGACTTCAATCTGTTTCTGGCCTTAGCTTATTGTAGAGTTTAACCAACCCGTATAAAAAGGTATGTATGTGCTAAACATTAAATCGAAGTGTGCAGTTAAATGAAGTTTAAGTGCCTCTATAATTATTTTAAAATTCAGTGAGAAAATATATATATGCATCCTAGTTTTCCTTTTTAAAGTCCAGGTTTATGCATGTCGTTTTGGCATAACTATTAATAATGTCCCCTTGTCATTCCCAAAAGTTCCAAATAACCTTAAAAATAAACTTTAAACCTTAGTGGTTTAAAATAGTAGCTATACCAGACTTTTCAAGAGCACATCTTGTTTGTTAAAAGAGTAAATGCACCTGGAAGGAACCTCACTGTGCTTCTGTTCAAATAAATATTTTGCATCTCTCCACCTAAGATATCGTTGAAGCTAAGAACCAGGGAGGGTTTCATGAGAATGCCTTGGAGTGCACATGAAATTTCTTAGCACATACTCAGTTGGTTTGCCCCTCATGTGGCCTGCACTATCCCTCTTCCACTCCAGATATTGCACAAGATACCACAAGCTCCTGTAGAGGTCGATCCTTGAGTGTTTCCTAGCCTTCTTTGTGACAGAATTCTGTATACCCTGCTCTAAAGTTCACAAAAAGGTGTTTCAAAATTCTGAATTCTTAGAACATAAGTAGCCTTGTGATGCTACATTATAATTATTGGTTTGTACCATAAATACTTCAGAAGTTGGCTTTTCTTCTGAGAAAACTCATTTGAATGTGATATACTGTGACATGGGAGAAAAAAATAAAAGAAAATGGAATTATATTTAATTATGTTTTGTCATATTAAGTTGTGATAAATGTGAAAAGAGTTTTTTATTGGGGAATTTTTTTTAATGATTTGAACTTTGGCTTCAGTGAAAAACATTTTTCCCCTAACTTCTGGCAAGTCAAAGGGGAAAGCTCAGCTGTTACAAATAATTTAACTACTTTCAACAATATTTCAGATAAACATACTGCATCTGAAACATACATTAAGGCAAGACTAAAATTCAAAATGCTTAGTTCTAATTTTTACACTAAATATGCAAATTAACAAATTAGATCCTACTTGCTCCTACTTAAGTTAATTTTTGCCAGTAAGGAAATATATAACCACTCTTTTTTTAGGGCAGCATTTATTATAGTGTATATTTAGGAAAAATGACTAAAGAATAAAAAAGGAAACATGAAGTAGAACCACACAATTTAGAGAAAAATTATAATCTTAGAAAATAATATGTAAGCATTGCCCTTATTTAAAAGATTGGAATCTTTGAAGTTCATAATTTATTTGAGAAGTCCCAGAGTTAGTGAAATAATCAGAACATATATCAGAAATATAATAAGTATGAATACCTATTTTCATAATAAAAAGTAAAAGGTTGCTCTTCGTGGTAAGTCCTGGCCAGGGCTGACATTGATGTTCAGTCTCTCCCAGGCTTTGTGTCACAAGAGACAATTGATGGGCATGTCCACACAGCAGCCAATATTTCAGAGTTGCAATATACATGTATATACAGGTTGTATGACTATTGTCAAGGTTTACAATAAAGAAACATATTTAAGAGAGTGTGGTCATAATTACACAAACTTTCAACAATGTAGCAGAATAACAATGGTGGTATAGTAAAAAAAAAGAAAAGAAAGAAAGAAAAGAAAAGAAAAATGTGCTCTGAAATTGAATTTTTGATGCAGGGAATGTAAATAGCCAAAATTAGTTTTGTGACCATTCTATTAAATCAGGTGAAGTTAGGCTGCAGTAACAAATGACTCCAGAATTTCAGTAGATTAAAAGAACAAAAGGGTATTTCTCTCTAAGTGCATCACAGTTATTCAAGGAATCTGCTAAGTGCCTGAGTTAGCCATCATCTCCAAGGTTACAAACAAGTCATGATACCAGAGGGAAAAATAGAGCTCTGGGGGCTTTGCACTGACAATTAAATGTGCCAGCCCAGACACAACATAGGTCACTTTTACTCCCAACTCATTACCCAGAATTTTTCACATGACCTCACCCAATTGAAATGGAGCCATTTTATGATTGTGTAGTACTATATTATTTTAGTTTTTATTTACATTTCCCTGATGACTAGGGATGTTGAGTGATGCTTATTGGCCACTTGACAAATCTTCCTAGATGATTTGTCTCTTCCAATTTTTGCCCATTTTTTATTGGGTTGTTATGTTTTCATTACTATGACATATTATTTCATTTATATTCTGGATAAAAGTTCTTTGTCAGATATATGTTCTGTAAATACTTTCTCCCAGTCTGGTTTGCCTTTTCATTTTTTTTAAAGTGTATATTGATAAGAAGATGTTTTTAATTTTGAAAAAATATAATTAATCAATTATATTGTTTTGTATTTCCTAGAATGAATTTTTCATTTCTAGGAGTTCTATTTGATTTTTTTTAATAATTCAACTTCTTTAGTGAATTTTTCATTCATTTCCTGAATTTTTTTGTGGTTTCTTTGTGTTGGTTTTCCATTTTCTCTTGTATTTCATTGAGCTTACTTAAAACCCATATTTGGAATCCTTTATCTGTCATTTCAATATTCTGATTTTGGTTGGTTTCCATTGCTAGAGAGCTGGTGTTCCCTGTTAGGGGTGACCTTTTGCTCTGATTTTTCAACTTTAAGAGTTCTTTCACTGATTCCTTCTCATCTGGAGCAGCTGTTCCTTTTTATTTAGGGGTTTGCTTTTGTTTAGATAAGGCTTTTTCCCCTCACCTCACTCATATGGGTGTGTTGTAGCATATGTTGGGTAAGAAACTTTGGACTTTGCTTGTGGTGCTTTGATGGTGATCTAGGTTCTAGATGGATGCCTTGATTATAGATATCCTTGGTGTGGTGATTTCCTCAGTTGCTAATTGTTTGTAGGCTGGGGCAGTGATGAGCTATGTGAGTGGGGAGATTCCCTGCCTCTCTTTGATGAGGGAGGATGGAGGTCTTTGAAATCCTTTCTCTTTCCCCAGTCCTGTGGTCTTCTTAACAGTGTGAGTTGTAATGGCATGCCCAGTTTAATCTCTGAGACAGTAGGTGGTGCTTGTGGATAAGACTCAAGCACACCCTGTATGATTGAGTCAATAAATGCTGTAAAGGGCTGTGCAAATTGACTTCCTTGTCAGTAGGTGGTGCTTGCCAGTAGGAAGAGACTACAGTGTTGTTTTTGGGCCCTGTGACCAGCTCTAGTCCCTCAGGAGAAGGACTCAAATGCCCCAGGTGGTGGGTGGGGCCCTGGAATTTCAGGTGAGTCCTTATTCTCTACCACAGCAGAGGCAGGTGGGGGAGCACAGCTGGGGGGGGGCTGGGTTGGGTGAGCTTGCCCTCAGGCTCCACAAAAGCTGGCAAGGTATCTGTTTCAGCAGGGATCCAAGGTCTGCTCCCAGCTTCAGGGCAAAGCCACCAGGGAGGGATTAAAGTGGCTCCACCCAACCAGAAAGTCTGCTTGTGCAGGCGGGGCCATCTGAGATTCACAATCTGGCAGTCTGGAGCAAGCCTTGCTCCTCTCCACCCTCCCTGCCCCACAGTTTCCCCCTGGCATCTGCCAGTAGGCAGGAGCTCAAGCCAGCCATGCTCTCCCATGACTATGATGTAGGCCAGGAGGTTCCCTGCCCAGGATCCCAGCCTGAGCTGAAGCATGGCCCTCCTGTTGGAGGGGGGGTGCCCTGAGAACATGCTGCAGCTAAGACCCACACTGAACTGTCCTACCTGATCTGCTCATGTAGGCTCTCTTGCCTCCCGAGACTGATTCACAAATCTCCCCTTCTTGCCCCTGAGCAACACGATTGAGACCTGGGGGTATGGGATCTGGCCTGTGGGCCCATCCGCAAGTCCCTGGAGATCAATTCCTGACCATGCCAGGGAGATACATGCTGGTTCCAAGTTGCCCATGGGGTGCTCAAGCAGGTTCGCTGCCCCTCCATCCTGGGGCATGCCCCACTCTGATGGAGTCACCAGGCAAACAGCACCAGAGAGGGCCAGCAGGCAGGGAGCTCATAGGACCTCAAGAGGAAAGGTCTGAGCCCCACTGTCTATGGAAGCTTCAGTGAGATGGCTCAATTGTCTTTCTCAGCATCACAGGTGGGGGAGGAAAAGGGGAGAAAAACAGTCTGAATGGAGGAAAGCCAGCACTCTTGTCATCTCCAACCCTCTCTGTGGGAGGTTGCCCACCCAGAATGTCCAGGAACTGGAGTCACGCAGATCACCCGGGACCCACTGGACCCTTGTGGCTCCTGCAGTCTGGGCCAGACTTGAGAAATGTCTATGTGGGAGAAAGTAAGACAAAACCTTAGGAGTTGAAGCCCCCTGGGGAGGACAAAGGTATATGGTGGGTAGAGAAGCAATATGGCGAGATGGGAGATGCCCCAGGGGGGCTGGGAGCCTGGTGTCCTATATACAAGAAACTCCCAGCTCACTGGCAGCAGCCTCTGGGCTTGCATGGGCAGAAAGTCTCTCCAGAACCTTGGGAACTCACCAACTGTCAGAGATGCAAGGGAGGGAGAATCAAACCATCCCACCTACCCTTCTCACTGGACTCCAAGCCTCTCGGGTTAACTCTGGCAATACCTTGCTCCTTCCTGTTCTGGCTGGCAACTTCTTCCCATGGAGTCTCCTGAAGGTTCTGGTACCCTTCCCTCAGATCCACACCTGATCTCTGTCTCTTTGTTCTTTTCTTCTCTTTCATCTAAAACTTCAACTTATTACTGAGATGCTCTGGCAGCTGGTGTCTCTGGTCTGCCATCTTGCTCCACACCATGACCTTTTTTTTTTTTTTTTAGAGACAGGGTCTCACTCTGTCACCTATGCTTTTTTATTTCTTTTTCTTGCCTTATTGTACTGACTAGAACCTCTAAGACAATGTTGAGTAGGAATGGTGAGTATGGACATGCTTGTTTTGTTCCTTATCTTAGGGGGAAATTATAGAATATTGCACCATTAACTATGACATTAGCTGTAGTTTTTGTTTTAAATATGCTCTTTATTGGACTGAGGAAGTTCTCTTCTTGTATTGCTGAAATTTTTTATAATGAACTGGTGTTGAATTTTGCAAATGTTTTTCTTATCAAGATGATCACATGGTGCTTCCCCTTCATTCTGTTAATGTGATTAATTACATTGATTGATTTTCAAATGTTAAATCTAACTTGGCATTCCATGGATAAGTCTTACCTGATCATGATATACTATCCCTTTTATATATTATTAAATTTTGTTTGCTAACATTTTGATCTTGCATCTGTGGTTTTTAGGGACATTGGATAGCAATTTTTGCGTGTATGATATTTTTCATATTTTGTTGTCAGAGTTGTGCTGACCGCACAAAATAACTAAGGAAGTGTTTCCTCCTCTCTTTTCTGAAAGAGCTATACAAGATTGGGATTTTTTTTTTAATTTGATAGAATTCACCAATGAACTCATCTAGGCTTGGAGTTTTCTTTGTGGGAAGGTTTGCAATAACAAATTCCCTTTCCTTAATATGTATGGGGCTATTCAGATTTCTTATGGTCTCTTGTGTTAGTTTTATGTTTTTCCAAGGAATTTTTCAATTTCTCCTATTGAATTTCTTGGTGTAAAACTGCTTGTAATAGTCTCTTTTTCTTAAGTCTATAGGATCTGTGGTGATTGAAAATCCCTATTTCCTTCTTGATATTAGTGCCTTTGTAACTTTCTCTTTCTCTCTCTCTCTCGCTCTCTCTTTTGCTCTTTACTTTTTATCAAAAAATTTTCTTTATTTTTGTCTACTTCCTGTTCCACTGATTTTTGTTTTTTATTCTTTTATTTTAAACCATTTTATACACTGAATCTAAAGTCTAAAGTATCTAAAGTATCTCATAAATTTTCTTCTAAACACTACTTTAGATGCATTCCAACAAATTTTTATATGTTGTCTTTTCATTATCACTTAATTCTCCTGTGATTTCTTCTTTGGCCCATGAGTCATTTGAGTATGTTGTTTAATTTCAAAATATTTTGGAATTTTCTAGACCTCTCATTGTTATTGATTTCTAATTTAATTCCATGGTGGTCAGAGAACATATCCTGTAAGACTTTAATCTTTTAAAATATATTGAGACTTGTTTTATAGCAAAAGATGAGGTATCTTGATAAGCATTTCATATGCACTTTAAAATAATGTGTATTCTGAAGTTGAGTATAATGTTCTATAAACATCAATACAGTCAAATGGTTGAGAGTGCTGTTCAAGCCTTCTACATCCTGCCTAATTTTTTCCTATTTATTCTATATATCACTGAGAGATTGGTGTTTTTAAAAAAAATTTAAGTTGTGTTTGTGAATTTTCCTATTTATCTCTTTAGTTCTCTCAGTTTTTGATTCACATATTTCAATGCTCTGTTATTAGGCAAATACACAATTATGAATATTAAATCTTTCTGTTGAATGGACCCTCTTTTCATTATGACTCATGCCTCTCTATCTCTGATAATACTCCTGACTTGAAGTCTTTGGTCTAATATTAATATAATTACTCCAACTTTCTTATGCTTGGTGTTTTTATGATACACCTTTTTTCATCCAAATGGATGGGGGAAAGATCAAAAATTTATAATGTTCAATACATCATGTCTTTATATCTAAAGAGTGTCTCTCATAGACAACATATAATTGGATCTAGCTTTTTTATTTTGTCTGGTCATCTCTGTCTTTTCATTGGAATGTTAGTCCACTTACATTTCATGTAATTATTTATATAGTTGGATTTAGAGCTACTCCTTTGCTATTCATTTTTTATTTGTACTGTTTGCTTTTTGTTCCTTTGTTCTTGTTTCTCTGCCTTTTTAAAATAATTTTAATATTTTTAGAATTCCATTTTAAATTCTTTATTAGATTAAAAGCTATATCTCTTTGCATTATCTTTTAGTGTTGCTATAGGGATTAAAATGTGTCTCCTGAAATTTTCACAATCTAGAGTTAATATTATATTAATACTACTTCTAGTAAAGTATAAGAATAGTATAATTCTATTTACAATTCCCCTCACTCAGTATTTGTGTTATTTTCATCATATATATTACATCTACATATGGTATAAACCTCAAAATTTGGTGTTATAATTTTTGCCTTAAATATTTGTCTTTAAAGAAATTAAGATTAGAACATTTTTTTTATATTTACCCAAATATTTATTATTTCTTGTGTTGTTCTATTCTTTCTGCATATCCAAGTTTCTACCCTGCATCATTTGCTTCAGGCCTAAAAATAGCCTTTAGCATTTCTTGTAGTGAAGGTTTGCTGTGACTCTCAGTTTTATTTTAAGCTTGAAAATATCTTAATTTTGTCTCCACTTTTCAAAGGCATTTTTACTGGATATAAAACACTGGATTGGCTGGGCATGGTGGCTCACACCTGTAACCCTAGCACTTTGGGAGGCCAAAGCAGGAGGATTGTTTGAGGTCAGGAGTTCGAGACCAGCCTGAGCAAGAGCAAAACCCCATTTCCACAAAAAAATAGAAAAATTAACTGGTTGTGCTGGCACACGCCTGTAGTCCCGGCTACTTGGGAGGCTGAGACAGGAGGATCACTTGAGCCCAGCAATTTGAGGTTGCAGTGAGCTATGATGACACCACTGCACTCTAGCTGGGGTGACAGAGTGAGAGCCTGTCTCAAAAAAAACCTCGATTGATAGGGTTTTTTTCTTCTCTGTTTTCAGCATTTTAAACACATAGCTTCATTGTCTGCTGGCCTCCACTGTTTCTGATAACAGTTATGTGTATTACCATCAGCAGTTATGTGCATCATAATTCCTTGTATGTAATCTGTCAATTTTCTCAAGCTGCCTTCAAGATTTTCTCTATACCTTTAAATTTCAGCAGTTTGACTGTGATATTCCTGAAATGGTTTTATTTGCATTTATCCTTGCACTTATTTGGGGGGTTTGTTGAGTTTCTTGGATTTTTAGATTTATGTTTTTACTAGTTTGGGGAAAATTTTAGCCATGATGTCTTCAAATATTTCTTCTCTTTTTTTTTTTCTTTTCTTTCTGGGACTCCAATTACATGTATTTTGCACTACTTGATATTTCCCCACAAGTCACTAAGGTGGTCAATTTTTTCAGATACCATTTTTTCAACTTTACAGTTTCCATTTGGTTCTCTTTTATAGTTTCCATTACTCTTCTGCTCTTCTGAGATTCCCCATCTGTTCCTTCATTATGACATATTTTTCTTCTGGCCCATGAAAATATTTACAATAGATTTACAAGTACCGGCCTATTAATTCAAACACCTGAGTCATCTTGTGGTTGATTTCTATTTACTGATTATTATCTAGGTGTCATGTTTTCCTGTGTCTTTACATGTCAAGTAATTTTTATTCTATAGTGGTCATTATGAATTATGCATTTTAATATTCTGGATTCTGCTACCTTTTCCAATAGAGTATTGATTTTCTTTTTTTTCTTTTCTTTTTTTTTTTAGCAGTCAGTTAATTTGATTGGACTCAAACTCCAAACTCTGGCTGCCCTATAGGCATCTGAAACCTCCATTCAGTTCTGTTCTCTTCCAGATGTGCTGGATTCCCCCAGGTATGCATAGTTCAGGGATCAATCAAGGACTTAGATGGGGTTAACATGCTGACTCAGAGGCCTCCACCTCAATTAGCTCCCTGCTTTCCAAGAATCCTCCCCCTTACTTTTCATCTCTGGCAATATTGAACTCCATCCTCTGATTCCTCAAGCCAATAAGACTACAACTTCCTGCCTGAGTTCCAGCCATTCCATGTCACTCTGAATGAATAATGACCCCAGGCAGAAAATTCATAAATGTGAAACTTACTCAGTGCAGTTCCCCTTTTTAAGGGTCTATACTCCTCCTGTTTTTGCCTGCTTTTGGTCACTGTCCAGTGCATTCAAATAGATGTTTTTTATTTTATCCATAATTTATTATTCTTCTCCACGTGGTGGTTAATCCAGTACTAGCTACTCCACTACTACTAGAAGCAAAACTTCCCACTTATAGTGTTTTAAGCTAAAACACTATCTAAATCTTACTTATTTGAGTAGAAAAGAGTAATAAGCAAGTTCCCTACTTCCTAATGAAAAATATTTAAAATACATGCATTTAACTTCCACAAATCAGAGACAAAAAATGCAATTATTCTATTACATGTTAAAATTACCTTCTTTCCTTTAAAATTATACAGAAATTCTATTGCAATAATGTCTACCCTTGCTTCAGAGGCTTATTCTAATTTCCTAGTGGATTCCTTCTTCCTGTTATACCACAATATCTAGGGAATATAAAAGTTTATCAACCATACTATTCTTTAGTTGCTGAGAAAGGAAACATGGAGACAACTAAGTCCAAGGACTTATTAAAAAGTAAAATGAAAACAACCATGTATTGGAAAGCAGCAAAAAACTTTCAAAAGTAAGTGAAACATTTTCTGAGGCAGCATAGTCACAGATTTCTCCTTCCTAGTCTCTGAATAAATCAGGGAGTTCTAGGGTTCCAATAGTTTAATAACTTGATTTTTAATCCTCAGCACTTGGTTATAGACAACTGAGTATAGATAGATATAGATACAGATATAGATAAATAAATGCCCATGGGTAAGGTATCTTAATCAAAGAGAAAAATATTTTACAAAAAAAAATCTATAATCCCAACCTATGACAATTGAATTTTAGGTCAAGGAAAAATTGACCTAGCAAAAGTGAAAAAGGTCTCATCTTGAGGATCCACAGAAAGCAGTCATTAAATGTAAAAAACTTTGATATTCTGCTTTTTTTCCAAATTACAAAGATAAGTAAGAGATTCTGGAGACATTATTTCACAATGATCGTGAATCAAATTTCCTGTTTGCAAAAGTTCCATTTTCTGTCTTTTGAAAAAACTTACAGCTTAGCTATTTGATGATGGGGCCCTCAAATTAAGATTTTCATGAACAAGGACTGTGTCTTTAACAAAAATACTACATAAGAAAGAAAAGTTGGACTTAGGCACAACTCTCCTATTCTTACACTTTGTAATACTCCAATGCACATAATAACTAAATTGGCTGGGAGTTGAAGACTTGCTGCCTTTAATTTCACCTGTATGCAAAGGAGAGAATGCCATTCATTCAGGCCTCAATCTTGATCAGGCTTCTTAATTTTCACAAAAGGACCTTATCCTACATTTGGACTGGTTGTTACATAATAAACATCTGTCCTTAATAAGTAACCTAGCTGTTCCAGATAGTAATCATTGAACACATCTTTGAAATTTCAGCTGCCCATGCTTATTTAAAACCACTTGGGAAAAATAATATTTATAGGTGTTAGAAGCAATATTACCACAGTAGCTAGCATGTCAGCTTTTAGTCTCTAATACTATTCTCCACTGGAGAAATACCTGATTTCAAGACTGGAGCAGGGATGGAACAAGGTAAGTCTGAGATACTTTGTTGTGACAGGAAGCAAGAAGCTTTCGAAGATTAGTATGTTTGGTCTAAAGGATATAAAAGCTAATATAAATGGGCACCCACAGGCTAAATTTGTAAACATTTAAACAACAAAAATAATAATGGTTCTAGTAAATTAACACACATGGATTTCCTGGAACTTAATGAATACAATATAATCCTCAGAAAATCCAGTTGTCAATATTTGAGGCATCTTTTAAGCCAACTTCATATTTTTAAAATCAGTAATTAAAGTGAAAAAATTAAGTATTTATCCTGATTTTTCAATATAAGCTGTACTTTTAAGGATTATCAAGTGTAATTAAAACCATTAGGTGAACAGTTGATGGGGAGCCAGACATTTATGTAGTGACAAAGTAACATTTCACCATTACTTTCATGATTAAATGAGAAGACACATCTGCATAGAGGGGGATCAGGCTTTCATCACTGTAATCCATGAGTCAGTCTGAGCATTGCCAAGTGAGGGGCAACCAGATATTTAATGCAATATGATGGACATAACATACTAATCAGGAAATATAGATGATTTTCCATAAGGGAGCAAACAGATAAATATGGAAAATGAGATATTTTGCAGGACAAGTAGCAGCGTCTTCAGGAAGTCAAGGTCATGATAAAAAAGCACTGTTCTAGAATAACAAACACTTAACTGACATAATAAGATTCAATGGATGAACATGGATTGGATTCTGGTTTCAATAAACCAGTTATATAAAGAAAATTTGAGAAGACAGTTGGGTAATATGAAATGTGGATTGGTTATTAGTTGAGATAAAATTCATTGACATGAAAAAGTAAATATTTTAAGTAACAATTTGACTGGAAAAAGCAACTTACATAGCATGCCTTAAGTTAATTTTTTTTGCAAAACATATACAATGCTCATTTTTCTGGATGGGAGTAAATTGGTTTTTTTTCTTATTCACATTCTGTATCTTTTGATTTTCTACAATACACATATACTGCTTTTATAATAAAAAAGAGCATTTTTTAATTAGAAAATATTTATGGTCCTAAAAATATGCAATCTATTCATGTATGTTAAAACTTTTTTCTTCAAACAGCCATATTATTTCAGAGCTAAATATCTGGGTCAAATTATTTAAGCCCACCCCCACCTCTGGCAACAGAACTGCTTTCACTGTATTATAAGGCTGCATCATGTATTCAACCTACTCCAAAAAATGTGTTCAAACATCAGGATATGTAAATGTATAACTGTATATTAGTCACAGTTCTCCGGAGGAAAAAAAACGAATAGGATATATGTAGATACAAGAAAGGGGATTTATTATGGAAATTGACTTAAGAGATTATGAAGGCCAGGAAGTCTCACCATATGCTATCTGCAAGCACCAGAAAATCTGGTAGTATAATTCACTCTGAGTCAGAAGGCCTGAGAACCAGGCTTGCTGATGGTGTAACTCTTAAGGTCAAAGGCCTGAAAAACTATTGGGGGGTACAAATTTGCCCTTCCTTCACCTTTTTTGTTCTATCTGGGCCCTCGATGGATTGGATGATGCCAGGCCTCATTGGTGAGGGCAGATCTTCTTTACTCAGTCTACTGATTCAAATGCTATTTTCTTCCAGTAACACCCTCACAGACATACTCAGAAATAAAATAATGTTTTGCCATTTATCTGGCTATCTCTTAACACAGTCAAATTGACACATAACATTAACCATCACAAACTGTATCAACTATGAAGGTATCATTAGGGACTTTAGGCTGTTTATGAATACCTATGGGAGAATATTCAATTTTTGATATCAGAAATAGCTGTGCTTCTCATGAATCTCTAATTGGCTTATATCTTACAGATATTGACTATTAAAAATTAGCTTTCACTTTTTCTTTGGCCTCTAGGAAACTTAGAACCAAATTCTTGGCCACCTCTATCCATTCTTGGGGATGATGTGTTATATATCTCTGGACATCAATCTTGCTACTGGCTTATTAATTCCTTACCATACTTTTTACCTTGCCCAGATTTGTTCAATCATTCATGTTTTTTGAGCTGCCTCTGTTCATTTGGTTGTTTAAAATCTTTTACAGAATGAGCTCGGATGTTGATTAGTTAATTAAGACTGACAAAAAAAAAAATCTAAGAAATATTCTAGCTAAATCACCCTGACTCAACAACCTCAGTCCCGTTCCTGACTCAATGTGGTCATAAGAAAGTTGCTTCCCTGGCCTTCATGCTTCATGTCAGCTCCTTGTGGAAATGTCTTCAGAACTGCATTGTAAAGTGATTCCCTGGACATTCATTGAACGCCTACATTGTGGAAACTCAGCCACATGAAGACATTTTCTGCGTGATCTGTAAAGCTGCCATTGAAGACGCTCCCTGTTACGTTCTTCAATAACAAAGTCAGAGAATTCAACATTTTCTTTTCATTGCTACCTAGGGAGTTCCTGTGAGAGTTTACTTCAGAAAAAAGGTTTCCATCAACTAGAAATGACTTTTTTCTTGCCAGGAATCATAATACATACATCACCAAAATTGGATCTAAAGATAAGTGCTTCAGTACAGTTTCACAGGTCTCAATCTAAACAATCCCTATTTATCATCAGTTTTCAACATTGCCACAGAGCCATTTTGGCAGCCCAAGAACATGATCTGGGAATCAAACTAAATTTTTAAAAGAGCTAATATGTGGAAAGTCTTACCTTTGCAATAAATGCAGACTTCAGAGGGTCATGATACAATGAAAGCATAGTACCAAGAGAAATGGTGATTACAACAAAAACTGATTTATAAGCCCTTAGCTGGAACGTAGAAGCTGAATGTTACAGTTGGGTAAATAACAGAGAATGAGGTAATGAAGTTTCTTATCCAGTGTGAAAAAAAATAATAAAGCTACTCAACATGAAAAATCTTAAAAAATTAGGAACTCATCAACTGGAAAAAGACAAAATATAAATAGAATAGGCCACTGAATAAACTACTGGACATACTACCAAATAAACTTTCTTTATAATCATCATGTAAGAGGTTTAAATTAAATTAATGATGAAGAGGCAGTGGGCTTTGGGGTAGGAGGACATGAGTGTGAATGCTGGCTCTCTCATTGACTAGCTATGTGACCTTGAGCAAATTCCTTAGCCTCTTTAGCCCAATTTCTGTATCTGGCATTTGGAGTTAATAATAATCCTACCTGGTAGAGTTATCGTGATGCTTAAATGACATAATGCATGAAAATTGTTTAGTCCAGTGAATGGAATATAGTGTGTGCTTAGTAAATGGTATTGTATAATGATCACTAAAAGATCATTGAATTTCTAACACCGTGAGATTCCAGGGTATTTATTTTCTTTGTGAACCCAAAACTTCCTCCCTTTGGTGACTGGGCCATAACAGAATATTGTGTCTACATTTGAGGTTATTATGAAAATAAGCAAAAACTAATCATAAAAGCAAGGACCAGCAGAATTGAATATTGTAGGAAAGAAATAACCACTTAAAAATAAAATATCATAAAAACACCCAGAAGAAATATTTGAAATAAAACCAGTGTCAAATATAATCATAAAGACATGGCAGATATTTACTGATTACTTTAATAGCATATGGTTGTTTTATAAGTATCTGAAAGATAGGTGTGATTGTGTAGTACTACGTATTTTAACTGTCCACATAATTTTAAATATTCATCTAGAATGCAAGCTGTGGGACCAGATCTTCCATTTCTATGCTGCATGTGACTTTTCTCCTAACTTCTAGGAGGCAAACATACTAATGCCAACACACACACACACACACACTCATACACACACACACAGAGCGGAGAGTTTTATATCGTGGGAGTTCAACAGGATGCTTTTGGCTGATGGTAAAATTATCTAATCTAAGAAACACTAAAATAGTTGTAATTTCTCCAACCTAGTTATAGTTAAATTTCCAGTTTCAGATTGTTAAGGACTATAGGAAGCATTGACAGGCACCCCCGGTTTCAAAAATAATCTTTTGCTGAAGGGATAAAGACACTGTCATTTAGTGAAAGCATGAAGACTGAAGAGAGGAACAGGTTTGGGGGTTGATCAAGAATTCTGAATAATGCTTTGAACATGTTAATTTGGAGATCCTACTAGACATGCACGTGGACTTCTTAAGTAGGCAGCTGCACATGAGTCCAAACCTTAGGAGAGAGGTCTGGGCAGTAGACATAAATTTCAGAGTTATCAGGACATAAAAACAGCTAACTTTTACTGAGTGCTTAGTGCAAGCTACACATTGTTAATGTAATTCTCACAACAACTCTATAACTAAAGTACTATTATTATCCTAATTATGGGGATAAAGAAACAGATACAGAGAGGTCAAGTAATCTGCCCAAGGTCATACAGCTGGTAGGTGGTGGAGCCATGATTTGTGTGCAGAAAGTCTGGCTTCCCCACCCATTTTCTTATCCTCTATTTTATACAGGTATTTACAGATTCAGGACTTTAGGAGATGATATAAGGATAAGGGCTGAATATAGAAGAAAAGTTAACCCTGAAGCATGCCCCAGTATAAAGGATGAGCAGAAAAGAAGGAAACTTTGAATAAAACCAAGCAGCTGTGGGGTCATGTAGTAAAATAGGAAAAAATACTTCAAGAAGGGGAAAATGGTTTCACTGGGTTGAATGCTACTATTGGGTTGATAAAGTGAAGACCAAGTAGAAGCCATTGAATTAGGCTCCGTGGCGATGTAGATCTCATCAGGAGTGATCTTGGTCTGTGCAGAGGTGAGGATCTGATACTAGATTAGAAAGAAGTGAAGGAATAGGAAGTGAGGAAGTGGGGACAGTAATTGCAGGATGCTATTTTAGAAGTTTTACCACGAATGGGAACAGAGAGAGAGTGTTTGTGGGGGGTTGTGTGCTATTGAAGCTTTTTGGGTTTTTGTTGGTGGTAATGATCCGGTGAAAGAGTGGGTAACAGGAGGAGCAGAACCCTAAGGGAACACGGGAAAGGGAATGCAAAGAACAGGTAGGCTTGGCTGTGATCAAAGGAGAAGCACTTCCTTCGTGGAAACAGGAAGGAAGAGAGAGGAGTGGGTGCAGACGCATGAGTGAGAAATGATTTGGTGGAGGGAAGATGAGAAAGTTTCCAGGTTAATCTGTTTTGTCTTAATTAAGCGTGAGCTGAGATCATCAGCTGAGAGTTACAGTGTAAGGGTGTGAGATGTAGGAAAAAAGAAAGTGTAACAAGCTATCTCCCTGAGTGGAAAGCAAGCTTAATAGAGAACAGTACCGATTGCTGGGCAGGGTTGAGGACCGTAATCATGAATTCAAAGAGAACCAATAATAGTTGGATGATTTGCTACAGCAATGTTTACTTGCTCTGCAGCAAGCAGGGGAAAATGAGGATGATGGCAATGGTAACAATACTCATTGAGGACTTAATTTGTGCTACTCTTCTAAATGTTTTAAATGTAATGAATTTTGAACAACACTGAATGGGAAAGTTGCAAATCAAATATTAAAGAGGGAGGAGAAAGCTGAACAGTGCAGGCAACCAAGTGACTACAATTGCAGATCTGCAGTGAGAAGGTGGGACATGATATCAGCAAATGATAACTTCAAAGGAGTTAGGAGAAACGACTTGGAGACAACCATCGGATGCTGGAAAACAAGGAAAACACTGCCCTACTTCCTGGCCCTGATATACATGACTCTGAGGAAAGCCAGGTCCTCAAGGACAGCCAGATTTTCATTTAGCAAAGAGGTAGCAAGAGCAATTCAGAGGAGATGTTGAGGATGTTGGGGGGTTTACTCTTATTCTATTTTCTCTTATTCTGTAGCTTGTCTGTATAATCTTTTGATTATTTCTCTTCCTGTGCAGAAGCTTCTTAATTTAATTAAGTCCCCTTTGTCTATTTTTGTCTTTGTTACATTTGTCTTTGGGGTATAAATCACAAATTCTTCAGCTAGGCCAATGTCCAGAAGAGTTTTTTCACCTCCACACAGGTGGAAAGTTCCAGAAGGTACACACACAGGTTTAGGAAAAAGGGAAGAAAAGAAGATTGGATTCAATTTGATGATGGCCAGAATAGCATGGGAAGAAAAGTCTGGGTGACAATGTTTGAGAAGGATTTTTAGATTTTGGGGTAACCCACTCAAATATGGGTATGAAGTTCAATGGAGCTACTTCTGAAAGTACCTGAGAAGACTAGTAGGACTAAATTCTAGCATATGCTGATGTATAATGCTCAGCTTGATGTCTATGTCATAAGTCAGAGTTCAGTCAGGAAAATAAGGATTATTTTAGGCATTTTGAGCAGGAAGGGATTTAATTCAGGAAATTAGAGACTTAAAAAACCATCGGAAAGTGTGGGAAGTGTAGAAATTGCAGGGCCCCAGTCCTGCGCTTCCATAACACTTTCCCCATTGGAATTCACATTACAATTTTATTTAGGTTGCTTGTTATCTCTCTTCTCCACTAGCCCTGGAGCTCTGTTAGGGCAGATACCATATTTTCCTTGTTCTTTTTGTGACCTCAGTGTCTTTTATACCATAAGTCCTTAGCAATTATCTGTGAAACAAAGGAAAACAGGGAGAGGAAAAAGAAGGAAGGAAGAGAAGAAAGGACAGGAGGAGGAAAGAAAAGTGGTAAGACTTCCACTTTATTTCTTAATTAGAGTTTCATTGATGTAATATACTCTGTTTTCAAAATTCACACATCTGGAACACATCATTTACCTCATTTGTAAGGAATTCCTGATATATTTATTTATACTGCTTTTGTTTGTATTCCCACTGATGTGAAACTAAACTATAAGAAAATACACTGCCTATGACAAGAAAAATTGGCATCTATTTTATCTTTTTAAAATAATTTTACAGATTATTAGACCCTGGAAGGTTGAGATTTCCAATTGGGAGAGAGGGTGAAAGTATTTCTCTATCTGAGTCTCTCCTACATGATCCCATCCTCCCAAAATAAAAATAAAATTATCAAATATGCCAAAACTTTGTTTCAGGCCCAAGTGTAAGTTTTCCAAGAAGAAGTTTTTAATAACCCATATTAAAATTTTATGAGACTATGTATTAGTCTGCTCTGGGTGCCATAACAAAGCATAGTAGTCCCCCCCTCTTATCCACAGTTTTGCTTTCCACAGTTTCAGTTACCTGTGGTCAACTGCAGTCCAAAAATGGATGAGCACAGTACCATAAGATAATTTGTGGGGGGAAGAGAGAGAGAGAGAGAGAGAGAGAGAGAGAGAGAGAGAGATCACACTCACATAACTTTTATTACAGTATCCTGAAATAATTGTTGTTTTATTATTAGTTATTGCTGTTAATATCTTACTGTGCCTAAACTGTAAATTAAACTTTATTATAAGTATGTATATATAGGAAAAAAACATAGTGTGTATATAGGGTTTGGTACTATCTAGTTTCAGGAATCCACTAGAGGTCTTGGAATGTATGCCCCACAGTTAATGGGGGATTACTATGCCATAGACCCTATGGCTTAAACAACAGAAGTTTATTTCTCACAGTTCTGGAGAATGGAAGTTTGCGATGGGGTGCCAGTATGGGTGGGTTCTGGTGAGGGCGCTTTTCTTGGCTTGCAGATGACCATCGTCCCACTGTGTCCTACAATGGCCTTTCCTCAGTACCTGTGCATGGAGAGAAAGAGACAGAGACTTCTCTCTCTTCCCCTTCTTTTGAAGTCACTAATCCCATCATGAGGACTCCACCATCAGGACCTTACCTATACCTAAAAACCAACTCATTATTCTTCTAGTTCTTCTAGGCACCCTTTTTTTTAAAACAGGACAACCTATATTTGTTCTATCCAATATGGTAGCTACTAACTGCATGCACCTATGCAAATTTAAATTTAAAATTAATTAAAATTAAATGAAATTTAAGAGTCACTTCCTCAGTCTCAGTAGCAACACTTCGAGTACCCAATAGCCACATGTGACTCATGGCTACCATATTGGGCAGCATTGATATAGAACATTTCCATCGTGTGGAAAGTTCTATTAGATGGCACTGGTCTAGATAAATAATTTAACACAATATCTCTGAAGGTAGAAATTTCAGACAAGTAGATTAGTAGAGAAACTACTGAGGGATAGGCTGAGTACTGGCCTCCCTGCTCCCTTCTCTTCTAACCCCCTTTAACAATAAGGTATGTTTTCATTACACATACCAGAAAACTCAACTCAAACTGATATAAACAATAAAGGATTTTATTTACTCACACAACTTGAAAATACTAAGGGGGTGCAGGTATGGTTTGATCACGGTGCTTGCTCCATTTTTCTCTAATTCTTTCAAAGTCTTCTATTAACAGTTAATCCTTAGCCTAATCTACCTTTATGTTTACAAATGGCTGCAGCATATGTAAACATCTGGACCCCACATCATTCTGAGAAAGAGGATTTCTCTTCATCATACCTTAGAATGGAAATCCTTTATTTCACACTTCTTGTCCCAATCAATCCTAAACAATAACAATTTCCAGGCAAATAACATGAACTGATAGTCATAGGACTATCAGTCACAGATTTGATCATCAAGGCAGCTGTGCCAGATTAGGCTGATTTGCTTAGACCTGTGAAGACTCACTCTGGTAAATGGGATGAAGTTAACCCCCTCCCCACCCCTCAAAACCGCTCAGTTACTGTGCAATAGAGGAGGGTAGTTCTCCAAAAGAAACTGTGCTGTTGGAAAGGAGAGGTATGGATGCTGGCTAGGCACCCAGCATATGTGCCCCCGTGCCCTTAGCAGTCAAAGGGCTGGCTCTCAGAACAAGTACACTGTCATATCACAGTTGTGATTAGGCAGTCTGATAACTCCTAGCACAGACAGCTAGAATTTCCCAACATTGTACTCTGACTCCTTGACTCCTCTTGCCCTCTTGCTCCTGCTGAGAGCCAGAACTTACTCATTTTAAACTTCCCTCATAGTTGTTTTGGGATTTATATGCACTATCCTTGTAATTCATTTCTTGAGACATGTCTCTAAGTATATAAGGGGCTTTAAAACTGAGAAATAAAATACAGAAACAGTTTTCAAAATAAATACACCAAAATCAGTAAGTTTCTGAAATATCAACCACAGTCAATCAAAAAATATAATAGAATAAAGGTTACATTCAGGATAACTGGAAAACTACAAACCTAAACCCTACCATTTAACTACCTTATGCCCTCAGGCAAGTTATTTAAATCTTCTACAAGACAGTATTCTCATCTGTAAAATAGGATTTGTAAACCACAATTACTAGGATTAAGTAAGATAATGAATATAAAGAACTTTTTTAAATGCCTGGAATACAGTGATCATAAAATAAACATTAATTATTATGATGATAAAATAATATTTGTGTGAGACAAAAATACCTTGAAATCATTTTGACAAAGAGTTAGACTTATATGAAGAAACTATTAAAAGTCTCCCAATGAACATAAGAAAAGATTTCAATAAATGGCAAAGCATATCACATTACTGGATGGGAAGACTATTTATAATAAAGACTGCATTTCAAATCAATGCAAAAAAGAACAAACTATTCAACAAAGGCCATTGGGATAACTGGCTAACTATCTAGGAAGAAATACAATTGTGCTTAAATTTTACCTTAAGTTAAAACTAACTTCTGAATAAATTCAATATTTAAAATATAAAGAGTGGTTTGCAGTTCTGTTAAACTACAAAAACTCTATACGAAAATATGGGTAAAATTTATATAACATTGAGGTGGTGAGGGCCATTCCAAGTGTGGTAGCAACATTTGAAAAAGAAAAAGAATGATAGATTTTAAGCATAACTTATTGGTGAACAGTGTGGGCTGCCTGACTTCAAAACACCACCAACTTGTACCCTTGGGAAAGTTTCTTAACTTTTCTCTGCACCAGTGTCCTCTTCTGTTGAATGCCTATCTGTATCGGGCATTCATTTCCACCCTCCTCTGTGGTCTTCTTTACATACACACACAGTCATTGCAGGACCCAGAAACCTAACACATTTCCCACACTTCTGAATAGCGAGGATTTTATTTAGATGTGATTTAGGTTCTGCCAACGCAATATATGTCCACAAGATTTGGAAGGCAAAACATGAGGCAGACATCATTCTTCTGTGGCTGGAGTAATTAACTAGCAATTTCCAGCACATGAGTTTTTGTGCTGGTCGGAGTCCACATTCCAGAGGGTAGTCACTGTCTCAAAGTCATGAGGCAGTTAGGTCTGGGAGTAGTGATATCAGAATCAGCAGCAGCTTCCTAACCTCTGGATTTCATCCACCAAATTTGACTTTGAAACTAATAGTTCAGTGGCAACTCCAGTGACTTCCACTCCTTCACCTTTCCAATGATGTTTGTAAGGACCCAGTTCTCTGTACAAAATCTTTTCCTGTTTGAAATGCCTAGAATGTTTTCTATGTCCTGGACTGAACCTTACATGATACATCTAGTTATTTTTCCCTCAGAAATAATTATAAAAGACTACAGGGGAATCTACATCCCTACAGTGGTATAGAAGGTTAGAACCTGTTCCTCCTATCTAGCTGTAATTTTATATCCTTTAACAAATCTCTTCCCACCCCTCCCTTCCCCCTAGCCTTCTCAGTCTCTGGTATCCTCTATTCTACTTTTTACTTCTATGAGATCAACCTTTTTTAGCTTCCACATGAGTGAGAACATGCAGTGTTTAACTTTCTGTTCCTGGCTTATTTCACTTAACATAATGTCTTCCAATGCCATCCATGTTGCCACAAATGACAGAATTTCATTCTTTTTATAGCTAAATAGTATTGCATTGTGTATTTATACCATATTTTCTTTATTCATTTATCTGCAGTTGGACATCTAGGTTGATTCCATATCTTGGCTATTGTGAATAGTGCTGCAATAAACATGGGGGTGCAGATGTCTCTCCAATGTAATGATATCCTTTCCTTTGGATGAATACCCAGTAGTGGGATTGCTGGGTCATATGGTAGTTCTGTTTGTACTTTCTTGAGGAACCTCCATATCGTTCTCCATAGTAGCTGTACTAGTTTATACTCCCACCAACAGTATATGAGTTCCCTTTTTTTCACATCCTTACCAGAATTTGTTATTTTTTGTCTTTTTGCCAATAGCCATCCTAACTGGGGTGGGATGGTACCTCATTGTGGTTTTGACTTGCATATCCCTAGTGATTAGTGATGAGCATTTTTTTTCATATATTCGTTGGCCATTTATACATCTTCTTTTGAGAAATGTCTGTTCAGGTCATTTTACCATTTTTTAATTGGCTTGGTTTTTTTTTTTTTTTTTTTTGCTGTGGAGATTTTTCAGTCCCTTATATATTCTGCATATTAATACCCTGTCAGATAAGTATAGTACTTTGCAAATATTTTCTCCCATTCTGTAGGTTGTCTTTTCACTCTATTGATTGTTTCTTTTGCTGTGCAAAAGCTCTGTAGTTTCATATAATTCCATTTGTTTATTTTTGTTTTTGTTGCCCGTACTTTTGAGGTCTTCTTCATAAAATCTTTTCCCAGACCAATATCCTTAAGCATTTCTCCTATGTTTTTTTCTAGTAGTTTTATGGTTTTGGGTCTTACGTTTAGGTCTTTGATACATTTTTTTAGTTGATTTCTGAATACACTGAAAAGAGGAGGACTAGTTTTATTCTTCTGCATATAAACATCCAGTTTTCCCAGCACCATTTATTGAAGAGACCATCCTTCCCAATGGGTGTTCTTAGAACCTTTGTCAAAAATCAGTTGGCTATAGATACATGGGTTAATTTCTGAATTCTCTATTCTTTTCCATTGGTCTATGTGTCTGTTTTTATACAAGTACCATGCTGTTTTTGTTACTAGAGCTTTGCAGTATATTTTGAAGTCTGGTAGTGTGATGCCTCCAGCTTTATTCCTTTTGTACAGGATTCCTTTGGCTATTTGGGGTCTTCTGTGTTTCTAGACACATTTTAGGACATTTTTTTCTATTTCTGTGAAGAATGTCATTGGTATTTTGATAGGGATTGTATTGAATCTGTAGATTGCTTTGGATAGCATTGTCATTTCTACAATATTAATTATTTCAATCCATGAACATAAGATGTCTTTCCATTTATTTGTAGCCTCTTTAATTTCTTTCATCAGTGTTTTATAGTTTCCTTTGCAGAGGTCTTTCACCTCCTTGGTTAAATTTATTGCTAGGTATTTTATTTTTTTGTAGCTATTGTAAATAGCTTTGATTTTTTTTCAGCTAGTTCTTTGTTCATGTATAGAAATGCTACTGATATTAGTTTTGTATCCTGCAACTTTACTGAATTCGTTTATCAGTTCTAAGAAGTTTTGGTGGAGTCTTTAAGTTTTTCTATATATAAGATCACATCATCTGCGAACAGAGACAATTTGACTTTCTCCTTTCCAATTTGGATGCCTTTTATTTCTTTCTGTTGCCTAATTGCTCCAGCGAGGACTTCTAGTACTATGTTGAATAGGAATGGTGAGAGTCAACATCCTTGTCTTATTCCAGT
Source organism: Daubentonia madagascariensis (assembly GCA_023783475.1). Classification (NCBI taxonomy): domain Eukaryota; kingdom Metazoa; phylum Chordata; class Mammalia; order Primates; family Daubentoniidae; genus Daubentonia; species Daubentonia madagascariensis. The sequence continues at coordinate 23,334,392 of JAKFHU010002080.1, read as the reverse complement.
TCTTTCTTGTTCTGAAAGGTTTTCCTCATTCAATAAGACATTAGCTGAGGGTTTGTCATATATGGCCTTTATTATGTTGAAGTACTTTCCTTCTATACTTACTTTATTGAGAGGAATTTTTGTTATGAAGAGATGCTGCATTTTATCAAATGATTTTTCTGCACTTATTGAGATAATCAGATGGTTTTTGTCCTTCATTCTATTGATGTGATGTATGATGCTAATTGATTTGTGTATGTTGAATCATCCTTGCATCCTTGGGTTAAATTCTCACTTGATCATGGTATATTATCTTTCTGATGTGCTTTTGGATTCAGTTTGCTAGTATTTTGTTGAGGATCTTTGTGTCTATGTTCATCAAGGATATTGGCCTATAGTTTTCTTTTTTTGTTGTGTCCTTGTCTGGTTTTAGTATCAGGGTTATGCTGGTGTCATAGAATGAGTTACAAAGAATTCCCTCTGCTTTAGTTTATTGGAATAGTTTAAGAGGAACTGGTGTCAACTCTTCTTTAAATGTTCAGTAAAATTCAGAAGTGAAGCCATCCAGTCCTGGGCTTTTTTTGCTGGGAGATATTTTGTTACTGATTCAATCTTATTACTTGTTATTGATCTGTTCATATTTTCTGTTTCTTCTTGGTTCAATCTGGTAGGTTGTATGTGTCCAGGAATTCATCCATTTCCTCTAGATTTTCAAATTTATTGGCATAAAGTTGTTCATTGTAGTCTCTATTAATCCTTTGTATTTCTGTGGTATCTATTGTGATATCTTTTTTGTTTCTGATTTTATTTATTTGGGTCTTTCTTTCTTTTTCTTACTTAGTCTAGTTAATGGTTTGTCAATTTTGTTTATCTTTTCCAAAAACCAACTTGATTTTGTTGATCTTTTGCATTGTTTTATTAGTCCTGCTTTTGTTTATTTCTTCTGTGATCTTTATTTTTTTTTCCTTCTACTAATTTGGGTTTGGTTTGTTCTCGCTTTTCTAGTTCCTTTAGGAGCCATCATTAGTTGTTTATTTGAAATCTTTCTAGTTTTTTGATATAGACATTTATTGCTATAAATTTGCCTCTTAATACTACTTTTACTGAGTCCCATAGGTTTTGGTATGTTGTGTTTCTGTTTTCATTTGTTTCAAGACATTTTTACATTTCATTCTTAATTTCTTCCTTCACCCATTGGTTGTTTACAACCCTTTTGTTTAATTTCCATGTATCTGTATAATTTTTTAAGTTCCTCTCGTTATTGATGTCTATTTTTATTCCATTGTGGTCAGATAAGATACCTGATATGATTTTGATTTTTTAAAATTTTTGAGACTTTTTTTGTATCCTAACATATGGTCAATCCTGGAGAATGTTCCACATGCTGATAAAAAGAATGTGTGTACTGAAGCTGTTGGGTGAACTGTTCTGTAAATGTTTGTTAGGTCCATTTAGTCTGTGGTGCAGTTTAAATCTGGTGTTTTCATATACTGTATTTTTATCTAGTTTCCTATTGATAGATATTTAGATTATTTTCAATATTTTCCTACTATGAGCAATGTTACAATGATTATGCTCATTCACACATCATATTGCATGTGTGAAAATATAATATGTATACATATACAATGTGTCCATACTATATACATATCTGATATGGTTAGTATGTATATAGTATGTATACATTGTACAATATAATGTGTGAATGAGTGTATATATAAAATAAATGAAAAGAGGTTTAAAACCAAATCAGAAGGTTATGGTCTTTAATTTGGAGAAATATGTTAAGTCCAAAACTACAAAGGGTCAGAGATTTTTACTCTACTTACAGGTTAGCTTGCCACAGTTGCATATGTGTATGTGTATGTCTGTGTATGTCTGTGTGTCTGTGTCTGTGCATGAGTATGTGTATATATATGTGTACTGACAGAAACACCAGACCTCTAGATCAGAGAACAAACCATTTATTATTCACGGCAATAAGAGCAGCAAGAGTGGTATCTTGCATGAGTTCCTCATGCCCCAATTCCTCACAGGGAATTGAGGGAAATGAGGACACAACATTTACCTGCACATGCAGCAGAGTTTTCATCACAGGAGAGGTTCCCTGAAATTATGAGACTTATAATTTATATAGGGTAGCTGATAGACCAGCTTCTATCTTCCCCTCTGGAAAGAGAGAGGGAAACCTTACAATGCTGGAAGGTAAGCAAATGTTTCTCTGGGGAAGATATATTTCTACAACACTGTGGAACAATTCAGAAACTCTAGCTTCCAAGATCTTTGTTATTCAAACATGCCTCTTGCTCAGAAATCCCAAACCTTGCAGAAATGTGAGAATCTTTATGGGGAATTGTCTTCCAAAAGGACATTATCAAATTAACCTCCAATTTGGCATCTCCACCAAGGTGGAGATTGTTTCCTCAAACATTTACTACTTAAGGTTATCAATTTTATTTTAATTTGCCATTCTAAGTTAAAATTTAATTTCATTTTTGTTTTAATTTATATCTATTAATTAAAATTTTTATTTTTTTCTTTTTATTAAACATTTATGTCCTTTGTCCATTTTTCTAGTGTGCTAATTATCATTTAGTGTTGATTTACAGAATTCTTAAATTATTTTCCCCTGAGATCCTCTGAAAGTGCATCTTGAGAAAAAGGTTGATGTATGCATGCCTTACTCAGGAACATGATCCCAGAAACCAAGGATGAGGGACAGAAGTACATGTGGAAAAAGGGAGAGTTAATACAAAGACAGGTTTTCAGGTTACATCTGTGAGAAACCAACAGACTTTCTGAGATGCCTTATAGGATCTGTTTCAGGAAAGGAGACAGAAGCATTTATATCCAGGCTCCTATAACTATTGGTCGAGAGCTGCCTTGCTGAATGTTTACTCTCCCACACTTGCTGGCAGTTGTGCATCCCCGAGTGCTGAGTAGTTTCTATAGGCCCCCAAACCACAGGACAGGAAGAGAGAAGCTCACAGCATGTGCATGGCATGAGTCTATGTCAGGATATATCCACTTAAAATTAGTTGAAGCCAGTCCAGAACTGGTCATCATAGGCTTGGTCAGACTATGAGCTTGAGAGGATGCAAAATGGTTCACAAGAAGTGTCCAATTGTACCCAACATGGGTACACCCCTTGTACCCTTCAGATCTCCCAAATCCAGTTTATCACTGAGTCCTGTATAAAGTAGAACTTTTTTCTAGTTTCCCTATCAATGAAATGTTTGTTCTTTACATTTTTTTACATTTTTCTCCCTTTGATCCAAGATTCAAATTAGGGTAGGAAAAATTCTTCAATAAATTCTCTAGAATTCCACTACCAAAGTTCTGTCTTAGTCCATTTGGGCTGCTATAATAAAATAACATAAACTGGGTAGCTAGTAAACAACACAAATGTATTTCTCACAGTTCTGGATGCTGGGAAGTCCAAGATCAAGGCATTTGGCAGATTCGATGTATGGTAAGGTCATTTCTCATAAATGGTGCCTTCTCACTACTCTTCATATAGTGGAGGGCCAGTGAGCTCTCTTTTGTGCCTATTTTATAAGAGCACTAATCTGATTTATGATGGTTCCACCCTGATGGCCTAATCACCTCTCAAAAGGCCCCACTTGCTGATACCATCACCCTGGGAATAGGATTTCAACATATGAATTTTGGGCAAACACAAACATTTGGACCATAACAAGTTCCAACTCAGCATTACAGATGGATAAGGATGTTCAATTAGTGTCCCTATGAATTTCTGGCAAATATTTTAATGGCTCTTATGAAGCATTTCTAGAAGGGCATTATTTTATTAAAAAATTTTCTGTGTCTTCTTTGTCTCCACAATAGATGGCACTTATTAATGTCCATTTGAACAAATAGGAAATAAATTTTAGAGAACCCAAAGTACTCTCAGGCAGTAATGTAGCCTCATAAACACGTTTAAGAAAAGGCCAAACATGCTGTTTTTACATGCTGTTTGTTTATAAGTTGGTTTCAATTTCAAGATTTAAGGGGATGGAACATAAAAATATAATTGTCATTGACAAAAATTAAGTGTACCCTTTGAAATTAAGTTGTACCCCAACACATTGCCTATAATAACTCAATCAACTCTTGGGGTTGCCAAGTGTCTCACCACCAGAGCTAAGATCATCTAGTCCTAATTAAATTGAGAATACATTTAGAGAAGCAGAATTAAGTCATACCTGGAGTTGTCCAATTAATTTTTCTTTCATACAAGCCCTGGGAAATCTTTAATCATTAAATCCAAGAATTTGCCTCAAATAATGTAGCTTATCTGGTCCTGAATTCAAGAGATATGACCCTACAGCAACATCATATTTTCCTTATAGAATTAAATTTAACAGGATTGGTAAAAATCAGTCAGACCATACTAGTTCTAGATTCTCTCATTAGATTACTTCCCATTTTTACAACAACACAAGAAGACATGGTTGATTTTGATTGGTTCATCTCCTTCCTTATCAGGGCATTTGGGGCATAGTTTACAGGTCTGAATAAGCATCCTGAACTTTTGTTGTAAATGAAATATCTGCCTACAATCAAAGCAAGCCAAGGTCCTCAGAGGCCCACCCAGAGCTTAAACCCACATTCCAGGAATAAATTCAACTAAAGCCCTAAGCAGGACCAGGTACAGAGGAGAAAAACCCCATGTGTTTTCACCTGGTCATGGATATGCAACTTAATTTTCCCACAGCTCACATCTTAGGTTTCCACTAATTCTCCTCTCCTACTAAACTGAAGGGCTGATTCAGTCCTCACAGGTACACCAGAGGAAGGGTGTTCCAGAGGAGAGCTGAGCCTCTACCCCTACCCTAACTCAATAACAGCCCCATTATCTTCAAAGCTACACACACACACACACACACACAAATACACACAAAGCCTTCTATCTTCCCTTCCCTCACAAGCTGCTTTGGAAAAATAAAAACAAAACAAAACAAATAACAGAAGGAAGGAAACATGAGAGTGAAGTATTCTTCATCGCTGTGGCCATCACCACCCAGGTGCTGATTTTTCTCTGCTGATTTATGTGATGGGGGCAAGAGTTGGGTTATGTGTGGGTGAAGCCTAGGCATTGAATATAATCTATTTTTATTGAATTAACACCAATATTTAAATCACTTTAAAATGGGAAGTCTGTCATCTTTTGTAATATTGGGAGGGTGTTGTTTAATGTTTTCTTGACTCAGTTTTGAGTCCTTGGTCAGTTTTCCTCGCTTGAATAGTCAAATAAGTCCACACACAAACCACTTTCCTTATCAAGGTTCTCACACTCACAGGCCCACTATATACTATCCCTAATTGCCCCAGGGCCAGGTGGAAAACCAGGGACTGCCCTTATGCCCAGAGAGGTAACTAAAATTATTCAAATTAGCCAATCCACAGTAAGCCCCAGAAACCTAACTAACCCCACCCTGCTAGTCCCACAAGCCCCCTTCCCGTCCAGCTTGCTATTACCCTATTCCCAGGTGCAAGCCGCTGGGTGGCCCTGCCTGGCAGCCCTCCCCCTCTCATCTACCCAGTGAAAGTGTCAATGTGTTTTTCCTGCCACCAAAAGAATCCTTAAGTCTTAAAATACATCTCTGTGGTCACATCACTAATCAGAAAGGAAATATAGACTTTTTCCTATCACATCAGGGAAGGACAGAGCCTCATTTTTAAAGGAAAAGTCACAGCCTATTTTCATTTTCTCTGAAACATCAAGAGGGGCACTGGAGCAGAGCAAACTGAGCTATCACGTCTCAAATGGTTATTTCACCCACACCTCACTCTCAACTTCCCCTTTACCGACAAATCTTTTTAAAAAGGAATTTCATTATGTCACCTGAAGATGACATAATGGTACATTTTGTTTGTGTAACTTTTAATTTATAAAATAAATTTTGCATTCTAAAAATAAAAACATAAAGAATACACAGCCATTAAGCTCACTGCTTGACTCCTTCCAGGAACAGCATCTCCTCCTCTGAAGCCCTTTGGCAAGTGTCCACAGGGTTACACAGAGCAAGTGTCTGACTCTGCAGGTGTTGATCCTTTCCACTTCCTCTGGAACTTTCAGTTTTTCCATATACTATATTCTGTTTTGACAAAGACCCATTAGGAATAAACACTTTTTTAAAGCAACATCCTATAATAAAACGTATTAGCTCATTTCTGCCTTTGGACACAGTCCACGCATTCAACATGAAATGACACCCTGCAAAATCCCCCAGTGGGGCTGGCAGCCTGTGTGGCTCACCATGGGAGGATGAAAGCAAATTGCCTTCCCCAGGACCACAGAGACTAAATAAACACAGCCAAAGTGTAAAATGTGTTCTCCTCAAACTTTCGGGAAAAGTGTTCTTCCTCCATTTTCCCTCCTAGATACCTCCACAGAGGGGAAAACAGCTGACCTTTTCCTAGGACATTCTCTCTTATAAAGTCCCCACCATCCTACTGCAAATTTCTTCATTAAAAAGATGGAAATATTAGGGAACAGAATTTCTCTGTCATTCTATCATTGTTGATATTTTTTAAAATTCTTAAAAACAAAGTTTGGAGTTAAAAAAACTTACTTCACCTGGTATTAATGGGATGAAAATAGTGAAAGGCAAACTTCAAAGTGAAAATCCTAAGAACTAAATATTTGAATTTTTAGACTTTTCTGCCCTATTAGAAGGAAATTAGGGGCAATTTAAGTGGTTTCCTTAGAGAGTGTTCATCATTGTTGTCATCACTCTGCTTTCCTCAACAAAAACATGAAGTTAGTTAAGGATTGTAGCCATATGCACATAAACAACAGTGGATATAAAGTTCTAAGCACAATACCTGAAATATAAGCACTCTCACATTGATGATGATGGTGATAATAATGATGATGATGATGATGATTTCCCTACCCACAGAAAATTCTGTAAATGCTTTCTGAGGTTGAATTATGCCAGTCATATTAAAATAACCCTGGTCTAAAAGTCACTAAGTTTTGAATTTAGGCAGTAAATAAAGAAAGTATTGACCGTGGCATATTTTTCTATAATTCTGTAATAAAAGAAAGTTGTTCTGCACCCAAAAAAATGTGTTAAGAAGAAAAGTAAATAGAAATCCTTCTGGCCCAGTATGTAGATATCATAGTTTTCCTCTACAATCCAAAGAAAAAAATTCATGAAAAAAACATTCTGCACCTCCATCTACACTTGTCAGCATCTCTAAAATTGGCAATTAATTATATGACCCTAAGGGGATAAAAATCAAGGAATGTGTTTTGTACTCCCCCCTATGTGCAAATACAGTGTGTTCTATTACTAACAGAAAGTCAGCTGTTGACAGGCAGAGTCATTAAAACAGAAGGGATCTTTCATTCCAGCCAAGGAAATGAAATTATTTTGCCAAGGAAATGGAGTTGCAGTATCCTCAGAGGTTAGGTTGGAGGATACAAAGGAGAAAGCATAAAGATAGAAAAATCATTTTAATTGTTATAGATCTCTCTCGTACTCAGCCATTCTTGGGGCAAATTTGTATGATTACCTAGAATTGACCCTTTATAAACCCTAGCTTTACTTTAGAGTCATTAAAGAATATACATTTATAGATTACAATTCAGAATGCTAAACTGGAAAAGACTCTTACTAAATTCTAAGAGGTAACACAATAGTATATAGCAGCTATTATTCAAGAGTAAACTGCAAGAGTAAATTTTGTGTTTCAAACCAAAGACTCTATGCTAATGGACACAGGAATGATACTTGCTTTAAAATTTAGCCCACAGCACTCCCCTTTTATTTTCAGCACTTTGCATTCTTGGGTTTAGATCATTGATATGGGATTTTTCATAAAATTGGCAACAAAAATCTAAGGCTGTTTTACTCTAAAACTAACAAATGCCACAATCCTAGAAATAAACTATAGATTCCCCAAACTTATCAGGGTAACTGGGGCAGGATATAAATATCTTTTACCTGAGTAATATCACCATCCATGAGTAAGGATCTCATTAGAACAAAACTACTGTGAGGACATGGAAAATAGTGCCCAGAGGAAAAAACACAAGTTTTCTTTGAAATATTTTCTAGAGCCTGAGTCTATAAGAAAAATATAGCAAATTGCTGGGAAGAAAAGAAGATGTGGCAAAGACTGCTAACTGTCCAGCAAAGAGGGAAGTAAGGCTCCTCCCTTCTTGCATTGTAGTAGAGTTGTGGTTGTGACATGGCTGCCCAGCCAGGGACTGAGCCACACAGGCCCCATGCTCTCATTGTGGTCTGTGATTAACAGCTTCACCATGGGACTGGAGCAAAATGTATGTGTTTAACTTCCATATCACTTGCTTATGTGGGATTCTCTGGCCCCGGATTTCCACTCTTTGCCCTTTCCTCTGCCTGAGGGACCTTGAAAGTTACTTGCTGACCATGGCAACACCACTGTTCACCTGGCGCCTAAAATATTTGCCAGGTGCCAACCTGGAGCACTTGCCTCAGAGAAATTGAGAAAAAAATAAACCCTAGTCTCTCAGCCATAGAACATTTCAATTTCTTTGTTCAATCAGTTTAAGTGACCCTAACTTAACAAAGAAAAGAGTAGGAAGTGGGAAATGATGGGAAGAGAGCAACATGAAAGAACTGGAGGAAGTGAATATCTAAAAACATGGCATTACTTAAGAAGTTGCCTAACAACCGTGAGACGTAATTCTCAAATCATTTCAGTGTCTGTGTTCAACAACAAATAATTATTGACTATATAGCTTTTGCCAGGAAACCTAGGGAAACAAAAGTGAAAAAGACAAGACTGTGCCCTTTGGAAACTTTCAATCTGGATGTGATTCTACAGCAGCTCATGGAAGGAAGCTGACTCCTCCAGAAACACAGCAGGCTTCCTTCTGTGGCCCTTCTCTTCTCTTTGCCTCTTCCTCACAGACACAGAATTGCTAATAGACGTGAGTTGGAAGGAAGAAGAGGAAAAGCATAGATTTCTTGGAGATGATGGTGTTAGGTTTTTATTCCCCATCTTGATGAAATTTTTTAAATTATTTGCTTTAATACAAGTGAGGCTATAACTTCTGTTTTATAACATAACTGATTTCATGAACTTTTAAATGTTTGATGATATCACTATTTTTTTTAAAAAAAAGAAAAATTCTCTTCTGAGAAGTTGTTGACGATATATTTACATTCTTTGTAAATTTGTAAAAATTTTTTGTAGATAACAACTTCCAAGGAAAATGTTTGCAACCATGGTACTGTTTCTCTAAGATTCTCTGCCACTTTGAAAGCAAAAGCCAAGTCGTATATACTTACCATTCATCTTGCACCGTGCCTGGAACCCAGCAGGAATTTAAAGAGATTATTAGAACTACAAGTAGGTAAGGCACATTAGCCTTGCATTAATGAAGCAGTGAGGCCTAAGGGCCCACACCCATAAAGACAGCGGCTAAACTATGAGAAGCCAGGAGTCCTTTCCCGTAGTGAAGTGATTTTATAATATTTGCTGATTGATTAATATAGTGCTTTATGAATCTAATTGTTCAGTATTAGCTGTCAATCTTATGGTTAATAAAAAATGATAAATGCCTCTCTTCTCTGATGTTTACATAATTATTGGCATTGACTACTTCTAGCTCATTGGCTATGTTCAAAAAATTCAACTGAATCTAACTTTTTATATATGAAAATATGATGATCAACCATATCATCCAATAACCATATTGAGATCAAAATAATTCTAGTTGTGGAGTAGTCTAAGGAATACCATAATTTGGTGATTACTGATTTTTTGGTGAGGTAGAGGGAAGAGACATGCCCCTAGAGGTAGCAAACCATAATTCTGAGAAAATGTCTTCAAACTATCCATGCCTTCCTTTAATTATAATATGGTCCCCTGGGGTTAATCCATAACCATTCTCTACACCACCCTTCTCTTCTTCATCCTCCCATTCCCAGTTAAAAATTACAGCCTTTGAGATCAGCAGAGAAAGAAAAAGACAGATCTGTACAGTAGGTTGTTGAAAGAGAAAGAGTTAAAGGCAATCAAGGTTTAAAATACATTATCAGAGAGATATGCATTTATTCATCTACTTATTCATTATTTAAAAGCCTGTGGAATTTACAATAGGTTCCATTATCAGACACACCCAAAAGGCTTAAAAGACTCAGTCTTTACCAAATCTAAGAAAAGAAGAAAAAAATAAAACATATATGAATGAAATAAGAGAGAATAAATATAAAGTGTATGTTATATATACACATGTATTTTACGTATATGTACACTTGCACGTATATATACACACATACATAAACACAAACACCTGAGTAGGTGAGTAGGGAAATAAGAAAATATATTGGTAAAGGGAAGATGGCTGACTAGAGACATCAGTTGCCAGATCATCCCGGAGGGAAGGAAAGTTTTCAGATAAAGGAGAAAGGGGGAAAAACATAGCTCAGGTGTAGTTCAGGGGGACAGGTGCCAGAACCTGCTGGGGATTTCACAGGAAGAAGTTGCAGAGCAGAACAGAAATAAAAAAGATAATGGCAGAGATCAAATCCAGAGAAGCTCAGAGTGCAGTGGAGAGGGTAGGTGGGGTTTCGTTTCTCCTTCCCTCACACCTCTGGTAGTGAGTGAGCCTCTGAGCTACTTGAGAGCTTTTCCACCTTCATGAGCCCAAGGGCTGCTGCAACCACTGAACTGAGACCTTGAAAATAAAGCATCAGTCTTCCAGCCCCTTTGGGGTTGCTCCTAGTAGCCACAGTCCAGAGCCAAGACAGTGGGCACCATACTGCTTCTCCACCCATAGTGTTCCTTTATTCGCCCCAAGGAGCTCCAACCCTTCAGTTTTCACATCGCGTATTTCCACACAGATAGTTAGCAACTCCTGACCAGATTTCAGTGGGCCCTGGAAAATTTGTGTGATCCCAGAGCTTGGACATTCTGTGCAGGCTTCCTTCCAGGGAGAGGGACCAGGAGGGCTGGAGTGCTGGCTCTCCTCCATTCAGACTCTTTTCCCCTCAGCCCCTCCCCCACCCACTGCAGCCAAGAGGGATGATTGAGCCGAGACTCTCAAAAGCAGCTGCCTCCCCATTGTCTGTGCGCCCACAAGTCTGACATTTCTCCAGAGAGTGGGGACTACGCCTTTTTCCCTGAAGACCTGCAGTGGACCTAAGGGTCTTTGGTCTGAGATTTCCCTGCCTGCCAGGACTCCCCACAGATGCCTGCCAGTGGGAAAGGCATGCAGGCCGAATCCCATACCTCCAGGACTCACTCAGGTTGCTTGGGAGCATAGAGGGGAGATTTAAGAACTAAAATCATGAGGCAAGGGACTGATGGGAGAGTGCAGTATAGGTCCCAGCTGCAGCACACTGGTGGAGCACTCCTTCCCCCACAGGAAAGCTGCAATTTCAGATTGGGGAGGGACCTCAGTCAGGGAAGTTCCCAATCCACAGTGCCATTGCTAGCAAGCTCAGTGAGTTCTGGCTCCTGTTTGCAATCAGAAACTGGAAGGAGATTTGTGGGACAGGAGAGGAAGGAGAAGAGTGAAACTCACCACTGACAGCCAGTCTGTGAATCCCAGATGGCCCCTTCCCCATGAACAGACTTTCCAGTTTGGTGAAGCCACTTCAGCTCCTTCCCAGTGGCTTTCCCCAGTGGCCTGGAAGCTTATATTTGATCCCTGCTGAAACAGTTCCAGAGCCTACATCTGTGGAGCCTAGCCCCACCCAAGCTCGCCCCTCCACCCAACTCTGCTGTGGTGGATAACAAGGACTCCCCTGGGAGCTCCATGGCCCCTCCCACTGCCTAGTGTATTCAAGTGCTTCTTCTGAGGGGCTAGAGCTGATTACAGGCACCAAAGAACAACACTGAAGTTGGCTCTTTCCTGCAAGTACCAACTACTGACAGGGAGAACAACTTATAGAGCCCATTACAGCATCTACTGACTCTATCAAACAGGGCATGGCTGATTCTTACTCACAAGCACCACCCACCATCTCAGGGATTAAGCTGGGGGTCCCAGTACAATTCACACTGCTGGGGAGAGGAGATGACAACAGAAGAGATGCAGCCTGTGGGGATGCTGCTTTTTAGGAGAGGGATAAAAACTGCAGGTGGCTCAAGTTGTGAGGGGGTTCCCTCCACCACTGCAGACCTCTGGGATGATCAGGGAGCTGCTAAGAGTCTGTGCAGAGACATTGTGCCGGAGAGCAGGTGCAGCAGAGATCTGGTGGCTGCTGGTCCCAGGTTTCTGAAGCTGACACCATCCTGAATGCCCAGGTACATGGCACCATATCTGCTTAGGATTCAGCTTTCCCAGTAGCCTTTGCATCACCCCTGCCAGACTGGGGAGGGAGCAGACAGAACAGATGCTCCCCCATGAGATGCCCTGTGACTGGGAGCTGAGCACCCCTCCCCCCATGTGGGATATGAGCAGAGGAGGAGCCTCAGATGCCACTGGTACCACCTGGGAAGCCTTGGGAAACTACCTCAGCAGAACAGGGGGTGGGGGGTGTGGGAAGAACCTCAACTAACCAGCAGCCTCCACAGAGCCAAGGCCACTGGGAAAAAACCCTGCCTGTATGACTGGGCATCAGCAGTCCCCACACTGGCAGAACATCCCCCCATCTTTGAAGCTCTACCCCTGTAATCCCCAGATCAAGCTCTGAGGGTCTCACTTTGCCCAAGCCTGAGACTCTGCCCCTGTGGCTCCAAGGACCCCACAGGGCCTGTGACACCACCCCTAAAATTCCAAAGGTTCACATGGGCCCCAAGACCCACCCCTGAGTCTCCACCACTGCCGCAGGGCCAGCTGAACTACCCTGAAGTCCAATGCTACACCAAGGATCCCCAAGCCTTGAGCAGCCATTACTCCTGGACCTGGCTCATGCAAATGCCCACAGCCTAGTCATCCATGACCACTGCCTAGATAGACTCACCCAGATGCCACTGTCACCTTTACTGGATGACCCTGGGTGGAGAAATCCCCCACAAAAACAGCCACCATGGAGAGGGTCACATCCAGCCTCCAACTCAACTTTCCAACAACGAGCTGGGGAACAACCCACCACCCCACAAACAGATCATCCAGCACTGACTCAAACTGAGGCAATCACAGGGGAACAGGTCAAAACAGAGCAGCTGTTCTACAGGCTGTCAGTGTATCCACCCTTCCCCTGAAAAGTCAATATGCCAGAGTAGGACACAGAAGCTCCATCTAGGGTCCTCCCCTTCCTCTAACTAAACAGGAGGGTTTCCAGCAAAGGAGAATGGGTATCCTGCAATCCTATTAGCCTAGAGTTGACAGAAGAGGATTCAGATGAGAAGAAACCTGCAAAGGAATCCTGATAACATGAAAAAACAAAACAGTTAAACACCACCAATGGATCAAAATGGAGCTACAGTAGTGAGCTACAACCATGAGGAAATTGACAAAATGACAGAAATGGAATTCAGAATATGGATGGCAAATAAGATGAATGGAATTGAAGAGAAAGTTGAAAACCAATAAAAAGAAGCCAAAAAAAATTTCAGGAAATCAATGAAAAAGTCAATAAAAAGCTAGACAACATAAGAAAAGATATAATACAACTTAAGGAAATGAAAGACTCATTTAAGGAATTTCAAAACACAGCAAAAAGCTTCAACAACAGACTAAACCAAGGAGAAGAAAGAATCTCAGAGCTTAAAGACAGGCTCTTGAGGTAACCCAGTCATTCAAGGAAGCAGAAAGGAGAATGAAAAAGACTGAGCTATCACTGAAAGAGATATGGGACTATATGAAGTCATATGAATTATAGGTAATCCTGAGGGAGAAGAAGAAAGAGCTAAAAGCATGGAAAATCTATTAGAGGGAATTATTGAGGAAAACTTCCCTGGTATCACCAGAGATTCAGACATACACATACAAGATGGTGATCAAAAACTGGGAAGATTCATAGCAAATAGAACATCTCCAAGACACATAGTAATCAACCTGGCCAAAGTCAAAATGAAGGAGAAAATTCTACAAGCAGCAAGACAAAAGCAACAACTAACCTACAAAGGAAAACCCATCAGCATAAGTACAAACTTCTCAGCAGAGACCTTATAAGCAAGAATAGATTGGGGCCCCATGTTCAATCTTTTTAAACAGAAAAACTGCCAGCCTAGAATTTTGTATCCTGAAAAACTAAGTTTCACAAATGATGGAGAAAATAAGTATTTTGCAGACACACAAACACTGAAGAAATTTGTCATGACCAGACCTGCCCTGCAGGAAATACTCAGAACTGCATTATACATGAATCAGCACAATAGATGCCCACCAATATAAAATCACGCAAGAAAATGTAAAACTCACAACTCTTCTAAACATTAGCACAAGAGGGAAACAAAGTAATAAGGTACTACCCAACATGATGAACAGATCAGCATCCCACACATCAATTCTATGCCTCAAAGTTAATGGTCTGAATGCTCCAATCAAAAGACATAGAATGGCTGAATGAATGAAAAAATGCAACCCGAGTATCTACGTCTCCAGGAAACACATCTAAACTACAAGGATATACACAGAATCAACATAAAAGGATGGAAAAAAATATTCTGCACAAATGGAAACCAAAAGAGAGCAGGTGTGGCCATTCTCATATCAGATAAAATTGACTTTAAATCAACAATAGTAAAGAAAGATGCTCATATAATGGTAAAGGGAGCAATTCAACAAGAAGACATAACAACCCTAAATATATATGCAACTAACACAGGAGCTTGGAGATACATAAAGCAGATTTTGCTAGAGCTAAGCAAAGAAATAAATAGCACCATGGTAATGATTGTGGACTTCACACCCCACTGTCAGAGCTGGACAAATCATCAAAGCAGAAAAAAAACAAAGAAACATTGAACTTAAATTGGACTCTAAATCAGATGGACCTAACAGACATTTACAGAACATTCTACCCAAAAACTACTGAATATACATTCTTCTCATCAGCACATGGAACATTCCCAAAGATCAATCATATTGTATGCCACAAAACATGGCTCAAAAAATTCAAAAAAATCGAAATCATACCATGTATCTTCTCAGACCACAGTGGAATAAAACTAGAAATCAATCACAAGAGAAACATTTGAATCTATACAAAGTCACGGAAATTAAACAACCTGCTGCTGAATTATTATTAGGTCAAGATGAAATTAAGAAGGAAAACAAAAGTTCCTCAAACTGAATGACAAAGGGGACACAAGCAATCAAAATCTATGGGATTCAGCAAAAGCAGTCTTAAGGGGAAAATTCATAGCCTTAAATGCCTCCACCAAAAAGACAAAAAGATCAAAAATCAATAATCTAATGACATGTCTCAAGGAACTAGAAATGCAAGAGCATACCAAACCCAAAGCCAGCAGAAGAAAAAAATTACTAAGGTCAAAGCAGAACTAAACAAAATCAAAAAAAAAAAATACAAAGGATCAATGAAACAAAAAGTTGGTTCTTTGAAAGGATAAACAAAATTGATAGACCTCTTGCTACATTAACCAGGAATAGAAGAGAAAGGACCCAAATAAGCTCAATCAGAAATGAAAAAAGAGACATTACAACTGATACCACAAAAATACAAAACTTCATCTGTGAATACTATAAAAATCTCTATGCACATAAACTCAAAAACATAGAGGAAATGGACAAATTCCTGGAAGCACACAACCTCCCAAGAATCAATCAGGAAGAAATAGAACTTCTGAACAGACCAATAAAGATCAGCAAGACCAAAGCAGTAATGAAAAATATTCCAACAAATAAAGCCCTTGACCAGATGGATTCACAACCAAATTCTACCATGAACAAAAAGAGCTGGTACTCATACTACAGAAATTATTCCATAACATCAAGAAGGGGAGTATCCTCCCCAACTCATTCTATGAAGCCAGTATCACCTTGATGCCAAAGCCAGGAAAGGACACAACAAAAAAAGAAAACTACAGACCAATATCCCTTATGAATATAGATGCAAAAATCCTCAATAAAATTCTAGCAAACTGAATTCAACTGCACATCAAAAAAAGAATCTACCAGGACCATGTGGGTTTCATCCCAGGGATGCAAGGATGGTTCCAAATATGAAAATCAATAAATGTGATTCACCACATAAAAAGAAGCAAAAACAAAGACCATATGATCATCTCAATAGATGCAGAAAAAGCGTTTGACAAAATTCAGCACCCTTTCATGATAAAAACCCTCAACAAACTAGACATAGAGGGAACATATCTCAAAGTCATAAAAGTCATATATGACAAACCCACAGCCAACATCATACTGAATGGGGAAAAGTTGAAATCATTCCCACTCAGAACTGTCACATAAGAACTGTCACCAGTTCTATTTAACACAGTGCTGGAAGTCATAGCCAGAGCAATCAGGCAAGAGAAAGAAATAAAGGGTATCCAAATTGGGAAAGAAGAGGTGAAACTTTCACTGTTCTCTGATGATATAATCTTGTATCTAGAAAACTCTGAAGGCTTCACCAAGAGACTCCTGGAATTGACAAATATATTCACCAAAGTCTCAGGTTACAAAATCAATGTACACAAATCAGTAGCATTCCTATATACCAATAACAGTCAAGCTGAGAGTTAAATCAAAGACTCAATACTATTCACAATAGACACAAAGAAAATAAAATACTTAGCAATATACTTAACTGAGGAGGTGAAATATCTCTGCAAGAAGAAATATGAAACACTGAGGAAAGAAATTGCAGATGACACAAACAAATGGAAAAACATATCATGCTCATAGATAAGTAGAGTCAACATTGTTAAAATGTCCATATTACCCAAAGTGATTTGCAGATTCAATGCAATCCCCATAAAAATACCAACATCATATTTCACAGATCTAGAAAAAATAATTCCACACTTTGTTTGGAACCAGAAAAGAACCTGAATAGCCAAAAAATCTGAAACAAAAAGAACAAATCTGTAGGCATCACATTACCTGATGTCAAACTATACTACAAGTCTATAGTAACAATAACAGCATGGTATTGATCCAAAAATAGAGACATAGACCAATGGAACAGAACAGATAACCTGGATATAAAACCATCTACCTACAGCCAACTGATTTTTGACAAAGCAGACAACAATATACACTGGGGAAAAGAAGTCCTATTCAATAAATGGTGCTGGGAAAATTGGATAGCCACATGTAGAAGAATGAAACAAGACAAAAATTAATTCAAGATGGATAAACGACTTAAATGTAAGCCATGAAACCATAAGTATTCTAGAAGAAAATGTTGAAAAAACTCTTCTAGATATCGGCCTAGGCAAAAAATGTATAACTAAGACCCCAAAGACAATTAGAGCAACAACCAACATAAATATATTGACTTGATTAAATTAAAAAGCTCTGCACTGCTAAGGAAATAATCTACAGGGCAAAAGGACAACCTACAGAATTGGAGAAAATATTCACAAACTATATATCCAATAAGGGGCTAATATCCAGAATCTACAAAGAATTCAAACAGATCAGCAAGAAAAAAACAACCCCATCAAAAAATGGGCAAAATACATGAACAGAAGTTTTCCCAAAGAAATGAAACAAATGGCCAATAAACACACGAAAACATGCTCAACATCACTAATCACCAGGGAAATGGAAATTAAAACCATAATGAGATATCACATTACCCCAGTTAGAATGGCTGTTATTAAAAAGTTCAAAAACAACAGATGCTAGCATGGATGCAGAGAGAAAGGGATGCTTAGGCACTGGTGGTGGGACTGCAAATTAGTACAACCTCTGTGGAAAACAATATGGAGATTCCTCAAAGAACTAAAAGTAGATCTATCATTTGATCCATCAATCCCACTACTGGATACCTACCCAAAGGAAAAGAAGTCATTTTATTAAAAAGACACTTGCACTTGAATCTTTATAGCAGCACAATTCACAATTGCAAAGATGGGAAATCAACCTAAGTCCCATCAATTCATGAGTGTATTAACAAAATGTGGTATATTAATACCATGGAGTACTACTCAGCCATAAAAAATAATGAATTAATGCCTTTTGCAGCAATTTGAATGGAACTGGAGACCATTATCCTAAGTGAAGTATCTAAAGAATGGGAAAAAAAACACCACATGTACTCTCTAATAAATTGGAACTAACCAATGTGCAAACATGTGCACAGAGGGAAGTAAAAGTCAATGGAAATAAGGTAGGGGGGGAGAGGGAAAGAGGAGAGGAGCAAAAACCTACCTAATGGGTACGATGAACACTATTCAGGTGATGGGCACACTTATAGCCCTGACTCAAGCATTACAAAAGCTATCCATGTAAGAAAAATGTTTGTACTCCCTTAATATTTTGAAATAAAATTTTAAAAAATGAAATACAAAAAGAAGAAAATATATTGGTAGAAATGAAAGAATTTTCCAAATGGGGGAAAATATCATAAGAAAGACTAAAAGAAATAAATTATGTAGAAAATGATTAAGGGATGTTCTTGGCCATGTTGGGAAACACCAAGAGATGAGGCTGGTTAGATGATGATACATGGAAGTAGAAATTAGAGCATCTTTAAGCCAGGCTTGGGACTTTATGTGTGTCATAACTCATAACCTAAAACCACTATACTTTCCTGACTAAGAAATTAATGTAATAAAAACTGTTCTCATAGGATGGGTTTGAGTGTGTGTGTGTGTGTGAGAGAGAGAGAGAGAGAGAGTAGGAGTAAAGATCTGCAATGCCTGAATGAGAGATGTTGACACTTAATATAGAGTCTCAACAGGAAGTTGCTATTGCCTGCAGAAGAGTGATGTTGTGGATATGAGGAAAAAAAGAAATGACTCCTGAATTATTCCAGAGGAAACACCAGAAACATTTGGCATATAATAGGATTTATGTGCCAAAGGAGAGTAAATAGTCAGAAATAGCCCTGAGGTTATGAGACTGGAGAATGTATTTGCATAGCTACAGTATCACAAGAAAAAAAAATTTATTTTTCTCTTGATCTCTTTATAGAAAGCTGAAACATTCATAATCACAGAAAAGTTTTTATTATTATTTTCATCTCTTCTTCATGCAGAAAGCCATATAGTCAACCTTCTGTATTTGTGGGCTCCACATCCATGGTTCACCAACTATGGATTGAAAATATTCAAGAAAAACTGTGTCTGTACTAAAAAGGTACATACTTTTACTCCTGTCATTATTCCCTAAACAATACAGTGTAACAATTATTTACAAAGCATGTATATTGTATTAGGTATTATAAATAATTTACAGATGATTTAAAGTATACAGGAGGATGTGCATAGGCTATATGCAAATACTATACCATTTTATATCAGAGACTTGAGAATTCATGGATTTGGTATCTTCAGGAGGTCCTGGAACAAATCCCTAATGGAGACCAAGGGACCCCTGTAGTATAGCCAGAACATTTTTCTCAGTCACCTCACCTCATCTTACCACACGTACACACACACACATACACACACCCTTCCTCAAAAAACATATTTTGAGAAGTGACATATATGGTTTCTAAATACAAATATTAAGCAAGTTCCTATGTTGTGCAAAGTTTACTGACCTTTCCGTCACCATTTCCCATTCCTCAACACCCCCAAGCAGAGTAAGCTCCAGCCTATCCAAGTGACTTTACCCTTCCTGAATATATGTCCATGCCTCTGTGCTTAGCACATGATTCTAGAAGATGGTCCTTCCATTAAATACTCATCCCTCTCCTTGTTCACCTGGAAAATGCCTGCTCGTTCTTCAAAACCCAGATCATTTATTCTTCCTTATAATGACATAAAGATAAAATGTCATTGTCTTTCAAGGAGCTCACAGTCTAAAGGAGTACAAACATACAAACAAAAAATTATAATACAATAGGAGATGTTCTGTAATAAAGGCAGAGTTTATACAAGGTAACGTAGAAAGCATAAGGAAAAAATTATCTAAGTCTCTTTGTGGAAGGCAAGAGAAGTTTCCTATAACAGTTTGCACATATTCCTAATTATAACAATTACCACATATTTTATAATTAGTTTGTGTGTCTGTGTGCTGTCAGTTGAGGCAGTCTGACAAGTAAATGCCAAGATGGAGTACAAGAAGTTTATTGGTTGTGAAGTTTATGAAACATAAGGAAAGAAGGAGCAGGAATGGCAGGGAAAGCCTGTACACCACGTTTCAGGTCTGACACCTGTGAATGAAGACGAAGGGAAGAAAATAGGACTGGGGATGAAGAGCTTCAGACCACAGGGCAGCCCTAAGAAAGTCTTGGCCAGGCGAAAGGTAAATCCAGCACAAAGATTACCAGTGCAGCAGTCCTGCTCCGGTAAAAATGGTCAGGTCTGGTACCTCCATTATGCTCAGTCATTGGCTGGGAGCTTCGTGGGGAAAGCTTGACCTCAACTGAACCCAAAGGGACAGGAGTAGTCAGAGAACTGCAAGAAGAAGAAGATTTTCTCTTGAAGGGAGAGCTGAGGAGTGTACCTTCATGGCTACCCCAGGCTGGCTAAAATGCTGAATTCTTCCAATCCAGAGGCTAAGTCTTAGTCTACTTATTTGTATTTCTAGCATTATAGTGCCAGAAAGTGTACAACCAATGCTTAATGAAATAACATTTTAAGTGCAATATGCTGAGTTAGGTGTTATGGGTACAAAATGTATAAAAATATATTACTTACTTGATCATATAGATCTTGAGAAAATATAAATGATGCTGTAAGTTAAAAAAAAAAACAACCCCTAAGTGACAAAGGAAAAGGTATAAACAAAAATTGCTACAGGGCTGTAAATCTTGCACACAATGGGCCCACTGGCAGTTCTAAAGGCCTGCCAAATTCCAGATTCCCAAAGACATCTGTATAATAGATTCTTGTCATAGCTCCACAAAAATTAAGTTAGAAATATGTTTGGCCCAAGCTGGGATAGCTGGGAAGGGAATGATAGATAAGATGTTCAGGGCTAAGTGTACCAGATGTACAGTGCTCTGTACCTTTGCAAGCACATTGTACATTGTGCAACTCTGAAATTTATGAGATCTGATGTGATGCTTGCTCACTCAAACAACATTTGCAACTGTGTGTCCACTGGTAAGTCCCATTGGAGGGTTCCATAAGCTTATACTTCTATCTATCATTATACAAAGCTGCAATTTTCTCTATTGTGTACTCTGATTGAGCTGATTTCCTTATGTTTGCTTTAGATAATTAAATCTTGTTTGATTTATCCCAGTAGTATCTGTGTAAGGCTCCATTCAGCAATCTAAGCCTATTATTAACATTTTCAATATGGTAGGTGTGCAGATTGGTGGCAGCCACCGGATTTATGTAACAACTCTGACAGCTATCCTGGCTACATCTCTGAGAAGAAAGTTATGGGATAATTGAAGGCAGGGGAATAAAACTGTATGCTTAGTTGCTTTGCTGACCTTCCATGGCTTGAGATGACTAAGACCTTAACACAAGTGATGCAAGGTAAAATTCTCCAGTGGAGAATGAGTAATATACCATTAATTCTCAAATATCTGGCCCTTTGGGTAAAATAAATTAAAAAGAAAAATTCTCTATTGCCCAGTAATTTCTGGACACAGCAACAAGGGACTAATTAAAACTTGGGGAGTGATAGGAAGCAGAGGTAAAAGGGCAAAGATTACAATCAATATAAAGATTTGTACCACATTAAGAGTCATATGACTGGCTGGGGAGTCAGAAAATGCTTGAAGAAGGGTTGAGTTTGAATCTAGCTCTTAAAGGAGGAGGTGGGCACTGCCTGGGGGCATTGTGACAAAAAACAGTTGCAAATATAGAAGAGAACTTACCATGTCCTAAGTATGGTAAAGAGGACTTTCTAAAGAAATGTTGTTGAATCATTTGTTCATTTATTTATATCTTGTCTTGTTCCAAAAAGGATTTGTGACAACTTATTAAAATATTAGATTGGGATCAGATTATAGAGGACCCTGAATTTTAGGCAATAGAATTTCTCTATTATTCAAGAAAAATGAAGAGTGACAATCAGAATTGTATTTGATAAAGTTAGATCTTCCAGCTAAGTGTGGAACCACTGGATGTGAATATACTGTGTATGTATAAAAGCAGATGCTCAAATATTAATTTATAAGACTCACCCTTAAGAAATATGAACATCTTTTAATATATATTGCAAGAAAGCAAATATATTTGTCTGCATCTATAGTACAACTGTTTCCTCTTATGCTGTAATTTGTGAGAGTTATAAATATCTGTGTATAAAAATAAGACCAGAGTGAATGGGTATAAGTGGGCTTCATGCCAATGGTGTGATGTCAAATATATGGGCCCACTAGCAGAGCACCTAAGTGGGGCAAAGGGACCTCAGGGAACTACACCAAGGGACAACCAAGAGAACATACCTTCCTAAGCCACTGTTATATTCCAGTGTCCTTATTCAATTAGTACTCCCTATATCTTTTGTGCCTTAGAAGTAAGCAGTTGGCATGTGAGTGTAACCTTATAATTGCTTTTCAAATGCTCAAACTTAAGCAGTACACATGAAGAGATCCATTAGAAAACCACTGACATGTCCAAGCAGTAGTTAATATGGAAGTAGGATGGAACATTGGAAACAGAAAAACACAAACACAAGAAATATCATGAAGAGTTGACAGGATCTAGCAACTGATTAGATATGGGAATTGAGAGAGAAGACAATGAAAACCCAAAGGTTTTGGGGAAGAGAGACAAGATGGCTGACCAGAGACACTAGCTGCCAGATCATCTCAAAAATAAGGAAAAGTTTTAGATGAAAAAGAAAAAATATACAAACAAACAATCATAGAATGGGTATAATTCTGAGGGGAAAGTGCCAGAACCGACAAGCGATTCCATGGGAAGAAGTTGCAGAGCAGAACAAGAAGAAGCAACATCAGCAGAGGACAACCCCTGAGAGGAGGTTGAGTCCAGTGAAAAGGGTAGATGGAGTGGTGTGTTTCTCCCTCCCTCATATCTCTGGCAATCAGCAGGCTCCCAAGCCACTGGAGAGCCTTTTTACCCTCACAAGCTCAAAAGCTGCTGCTGCCAGTGAACTGGGAGCTTCTTGAGAACAAAGCACCAGCCCGCCAGCCCCCTTTGGGTGCTTTCTGTCACCGTGGACCCAAGGCAAGGAGGCAGGTGCCATATTGCTTCTCCACCCCCCATGCGCCTTTGTCCTCCCCAGGGGGGTTCAGCCCCTCAGTTTTCATCTTGCTCGTTCCCACACAAACATTTCCCAACTCCAGCCCAGACTGAGGGAGCCACAGGGAGTCAAGGGGTCCCTGGGGATCTGCATGATCGCAGAGCATGGAAATTCCTGGCAGGCTGCCTTCCAGAGAGAGGGACAAAAATGACCAGAGGGCTAGCTTTCCTCCACCCAGACTCTTTTCCTCCTTTTCCCCTCCCATACCTGTGGCTGGTGAGGGAGACAATTGAGCCAGGGCTCTTAGGAGCTGCTGCTTCCCCCCGTTGGTGCATATACAACATCAGGGCTTCCACAGAAAGAGGGGCTCAAACCTATCTGATTAAAGACCTGCAGAGGACAAAGGGGTGCTTGGACTGTGAGCTCCCTGCTCAATAGCCCTCCCCAGTGCTGCTTGCCCAGCTGCTCCACCACAGCAGGGCACACCCCAAAGCAGAGGGACAGCAAACCTGCTTGAGCACCACATAGGCAACTTGGGATCAGCATGCTTCTCCCTGGCATGGTCAGGGATTGATCTTTAGGGACCTGGGGACAGGCCCACAGGCCACATCCAATATACCAAGGACTGGATCATGTTGCTTGGGGACACAGAGAGATTTGTGAGCTAATCACAGGAGGTGAGGGAACCCACATGGGCAGAACTGAAAAGAGGGTGCAGTGTTGGTTCCAGCTACAGTGCACTCATGGAGCACCCCTCTCCCCACAGGAAGACCATGCTTTCAGTCCAGGGCAGGATCCTTGACAGGGAAGTTCCCAGCCCACAGTGCCATCATGGGGGAGTTCAGCTAGTTTGAGCTCCTGCCTGCTGGCAGATGACAGAGGGAGACCATGAAGTGGGGGGAGGGAGAAGAGTGAAACCCACTCATAACAGCCAGATTGTGAATCTCAGATGGCCCTGCCTCCACAAGCACAATTTCATGGCAGTCCCTCCCTGGTGGTTTTGCCCAGAAGCTAGAATCAGACCTTTGACCCCTGCCAAAACAGCTAGCTTACAAGCTTTTGTGGAGCCTGAAGGAAAGCTCACCCAATCCAGCCCCACCCAACCTCACTCCCCCACATACTTTATTCTCCAGGTTGTGGAGAATAAGGGCACACCTGGAAGTTCCAGGGCCCCACCCACCACCTGGGGCATTGGAGTGCTTCTCCTGAGGGGCTAGAGCTGGTCACAGGCCCCAAAAACAACACTGCAGCTTGTTCCTACTAGCAAGCACCACCTACTGACAATTTGTGCAGCCCATTACAGCATTTACTGACTCGATCATACAGGGTGTGGTTGATCATACAGGGTGGTGCCATAAGCACCACCTACTGTCTCAGAGGTTAAACTGGGTGTGCCAATACAATTCACACTATTAAGAAGACCACAGGGCTGGGGAAAGAGAAAGGATTTCAAAGACCTCCATCCTCCTCATCAAAGAGAGACAGGGAATCTGCCCACACTCATAGCTCACCACAGCCTACAAACAACTAGCAACTGAGAAAACCATCACACTAAAGATATCTATAACCAAGACATCCATCCAGAACCTAGATCACCATCAAAGCATCCACAAGCAAAGCCAAAGAATCTTACCCAACATATGCTACAGACACTCCTTTACAAGTCAGGTAGGGGGAAAAAGCCACATCTAAACAAAAGAAAATCAAAAAATGATAATTGACAGCTGACCCAGATGAAAAGGAATAGAAGTATGAAAAATCAGAGTGAAAGTACACCCCTAAAAGGGAATACCAGCTCTCTGGCAATGGATACCAACCAAATGAAAATATTGAAATGACAGATAAAGAATTCCAAATATGGATTGTAAGGAAACTCAATGAAATTAAACAGAAAGTCAAAACCAACTCAAAGAAACCAGAAGGAAAATTCAGGAAATGAATGAAAAAGTCAATAAAGAGATCGACATATCAAAAAAAAAAATAGAATTTCTGGAAATAAAAAATTCATTTAAGGAAATAAAAAACACAGCGGAAAGTTTTAAGAATAGACTAGACCAGGCAGAGAAAGAATCTCAGAGCTTGAAGACAACTTTTTCAAACTAAATCAGTTGGTCAAAAATAAAGAACAGAGAATTAAGAGGAATGAACAAAGCCTACAAGAAATGTGGCATTATGTACTATTGCCAAATATAAGAATCATAGGTATCCCTGAGGGTGAAAAAGGAAATGCACAAGGGCTGGAAAACCTTTTTGAGGGAATAATTGAGGAAAACTTCCTTGGTCTTGTTAGAGATCTAGACATCTACGTACAAGAAGTTCAATGAACACCTTCAGAATTCATTGCAAAGAGGCAATCACCATGACACATAGTCATCAGACTGGCTAAAGTCAACATGAAGGAAGAATTCCTCTGAGCAGTGAGGTAAAAGCATCAAGTAATTTACAAAGGAAAACCCATCAGGCTAACTGCAGACTTCTCAACTGAGACCTTATAAGCCAAAAGGGATTGGGGCCCATCTTCAGTCTTCTTACACAGAACAACTGCCAGCCTAGAATTTTGTATCCTGAAAAACTGAGTTTCATATATGAAGGAGAAATAAAGACTTTTCCAGAGAAGGAAACACTGAGAGAAATTGTGAAGACCAGACCTTCCCTGCAGGAAATACTCAGAACTGCATTATATCTGGATCAGCACAATAGACACCCACCAGTGTAAAACCACCTAAAAGCTAAAGCTCAGAGCTCATATAAAACAATAGCACAAGAGGTAAAACAAAGTAAGAAAGTATACACAACAGGATGAACAAAACAGCATTCCATATATCAATTCTATCAATCAACAGTCTGAATGCCCCACTCAAGAGACATAGGCTGGCTGAATGGATGAAAAAATACAACACAAGTATCTTCTGTCTCCAGGAAACACATCTAACCCACAAGAACTCATACAGACTCAAGGTGAAGAGATGGAAAAAAGTATTCCATGCAAATGGAAACCAAAAGAAAGCAGGCAGGGGTAGCCACTCTCATATCAGATAAAATTGAGTTTAAATAAAAATAGTAAACAAAGACAAAGATGGTCATGACAAAATGATAAAGGGAGCAATTCAACAAGAAGACATAACAACCCTAAATATTTATGCACCTAACACAGGAGTGCCCAGGCTCATAAAATAACCCCCCCCCCCCAGATCTAAGCAAAGAGGTAAACAGCAACATCATAATTGCCAGGGACTTCAAACACCCAACCGACAGAACTAGATAGATCATCTGAGCAGAAAATAAATAAAAACTGGATTTAAAAGGGACTCTAGAACAAATGTGCCTAACAGACAGTTACAGAACATTCTACCCAAAAACCACTGAATATACATTCTTTTCATCAACACATTGACTATTCTCCAAGATTGATCATATCTTAGGCCACAAAACATGTCTCAACAAATTCAAAAAAATATAAATCACACCATGTATCTTCTAAGCCCATAGTGGAATAAAACTAGAAATCAACTCCAGAAGAAACACTCAATTCTACACAAAGTCATGGAAATTAAACAACCTGTTGCTGAATGATTATTGGGTCAAAAATGAAATTAAGAAGAAAAACAAAAGATTCCTTGAACTGAATGGCAAAGGGGACATAAGCAATCAAAATCTATGGGATTCGGCAAAAGCAGTCCTAAGGGGAAAATTCATAGCCTTAAATGCCTACATCAAAAAGACAAAAAGATCACAAATCAACAATCTAATGACATGTCTCAAGGAACTAGAAATGGAAGACCATACCAAACCCAAAGCCAGCGGAAGAACTAAGGTCAAAGCAGAACTAAACAAAATCAAAAAAGAAAAAAATACAAAGTATCAATGAAACAAAAAGTTGGTTTGAAAAGACAAACAAAATTCGTAGACATCTTGCTACATTAAACAGGAGTAGAAGAGAAAGGACTCAAATAATTTCAATCAGAAATGAAAAAGAAGATATTACAACTGATACCACAGAAATACAAAATATCATCTGTGAATACTATGAAAATATCTATGCACATAAACTCAAAAACATAGAGGAAATGGACAAATTCCTGGACACTCACAACCTCCCAAGACTCAATCAGGAAAAAATAGAACTCCTGAACAGACCAATAATGAGCAATAAGATTGAAGCTGTAATAAAAAGCTTTCAACAAAAAAAAAGCCCTGGACCAGATGGATTCACAGCCAAATTCTACCAGACCTACAAAGAAGAACTGATACCCATACTGCAGAAATTATTTCATAACACTGAGAAGGAGGGAATCCTCCCCAACTCATTCTATGAAGCCAGTATCATCTGGATGCCAAAGCCAGGAAAGGACACAACAAAAAAAGAAAACTAAAGACCACTATCCCTTATGAATATAGATGCAAAAATCCTCAATAAAATACTAGAAACCAAATTCTAAAGCACATCAAAAAAATAATCCACCATGACCACATGGGCTTCATCCCAGGGATGCAAGGATGGTTTGACACACGAAAATCAACAAATGCGATTGACAGCAAAACAAACATCATATGATCATCTCAATAGATGCAGAAAAAGCATTTGACAAAATTCAGCACCCTTTCACTATAAAAACCCTCAACAAACTAGACATATAAAGACTATGTCTCAAAATTATAAAATCCATATATGACAAACCCACAGCCAACATCATACTAATGGGGAAAAGTTGAAATCATTCCCACTTAGAACTAGAACAAGATGAGGGTGCCCACTGTCACCACATCTATTCAACATAGTGCTGGAAGTCCTAGCCAGAGCAATCAGGCAAGAGAAAGAAATAAAGGGTATCCAAATCAGGAAAAAGGAGGTCAAACTATCACTTTTTGGTGATGATATGATCATATATCAAGAAAACCCCAGAGACTCCACCAAGAGAGTCCTGGAATTGATAAATAAATTCAGCAAAGTCTCAGGTGAAAAAACCAATGTACACAAATCAGTATCATACCTCCATACCAATAGCAATCAAGCTGAGAGTCAAATCAAAGACTCGATACCATTCACAACAGCGACAAAGAAAATAAAATACATAGGAATATACTTAACCAAGGAGATGAAAGATCTCTACAAAGAGAACTATGAAACACTGAGGAAAGAAATCACAGACAACACAAACAAATGGAAAAACATATCATGCTCATGGATTGGTAGAAACAACATTGTTAAAATGTCCATACCACCTGAAGTGATTTACAAATTCAATGCAATCCCCATCATAATACCAACATCATATTTCACAGATCTAGAAAAAATAATTCATTTGGAACCAGAAAAGAGCCCAAATAGCCAAAGCAATCTTAAGTTTTATCAGACTTTAAACTATACTACAAGGCTAAAGTAACCAAAACAGGATGGTACTGGCACAAATATAGAGACTTAAACCAATGGAACAGAACAGAGAACCCAGATATAAAACCATCCACATACAGCCAACTGATTGTTGACAAAGCAGACAACAATACACACTAGAGAAAAGAATCCCTATTCAATAAATGGTGCTGAGAAAATTAGATAGCCACATGCAGAAGATTGAAACAGGATTCATATCTCTCACCACTCACAAAAATTAATTCAAGATGGATAAAAGAATTAAATGTAAGGCATGAAACCATAAAAATTCTAGGAGAAAATGTTGGAAGAACTCTTATAGATATTGTCCTAGGTAAAGAATTTATGAAGAAGACCCCAATAGCAATCACAGCAACAAAAATAAATAAATAAATGGGACTTGATTAAATTAAAAGGCTTCTGCACAGCAAAGGAAATAATCAACAGAGTAAATAGACAACCTACAGAATGGGAGAAAATATTCACAAGCTATACATCTAATAAAGGGCTAATAACCAGAAACTACAAGGAACTCAAGCAAATCAGCAAGGAAAAAACAAACAACCCCATTTAAAAGTAGGCAAAAGACATGAACAGAAGCTTTTCAAAAGAAAATAGACAAATGGCCAATAAACATATGAAAAAATGCTCAATGTCACTAATCATCAGGGTAATGCAAACTAAAACCACAATGAGATATCACCTTACCCCAGTTAGAATGAATACTACTAAAAAGTCAAAAAACAATAGATGCTGGCATGGATGCAGAGAGAAAGGAATGCTTATACACTGTTGGTGGGACTGCAAATTAGTACAACCTCTATGGAAAACAGTATGGAGATTCCTCAAAGAACTAAAAGTAGACCTACCATTTGATCCCGCAATCCTACTACTAGGTACTTAACCAAAGGAAAAGTCATCATTTTATCAAAAAGATAACTGCACTCAAATGGTTATCGCAGCACAATTCACAATTGCAAAGATGTAGAATCAACCAAAGTGCCCCTCAATTCATGAGTAGATTAACAAAATGTGGTATATGTATACTATGGAATACTACTCAGCCAGGAAGAAGGATGAATTAAGGCCTTTTGCAACAATTTAGATGGATCGATAGGCCATTATCCTAAGTGAAGTATCTAAGGAATGGAAAAAGCAACATCACACGTACTTGCTGTTAAATTGGAACTAACCAATGAGCACATATGTGCACAGAGGGAAATAAAACTCAGTGGAAATCACCAGCAGGGAGGGGGGAGGAGGGTGGGCAAAAACCTACCTAACAGGTACAATGAACACCATCCAGGTCATAGGCACACTTATAACCCTGACTCAAGTATAGCAAAAGCATTCCATGTATCCAAAAACATTTGTACCCCTATAACATTTTGAAATAATTTTTTTAAAAAGGAAACCCAAAGGTTTTGGATGATGTGGCTAATAGGTTGGCAGTGTTATTGACAGGAAAAAAAAGTTTCCATAGTGAAATCTATGTGGAAAAGTACAACAGGCAAATAGAAATGAAGAACCAGAGAGAGTTTTGGACTTGACTACCTGGGATCTGCACCCTGAGGTGAATCTAGCACAACCCCATCCATCTGCTATCTGAGATAACCCATGGGTTCTCCAAAACCATTTGTAGGAATGATTCTGGATGTTCATTGCTTGTTTTAAACTTCTCATTCAATCTTTTTTTTTTAGCTGACCCCCGACTCCCAGCTCTAGTCTCTATTTATATTCCTATGTCTAACCTAAGCATTTAACACAACTTTTGGTGTTCTCAGCTTGACTCTTAATTTTCCTTGAAGGACTTAACTTGAGATAACTCCTTGTAGCTCTTGCTGCTCCTGAGCAATACCAATTGGCTCCTCCAAGCATAGATCTCATGCTGGCCTGTTTCTCAGCACCCAAATTGTGTCCCTACAAACAACCATGATGAAAGAATTTAGAAAGAGCTGGAGGTGGCAATTTAGAAGTCATTCAAGAGTAAAACCAAAGGCATGAATAAGGCTACCAGGGGCAGGATTGGAGAGCAATAAAAGATCATATAACTTTAGAAAATATTCACTTTTAGGAGTGGGAAGGAGAGAATGAAACAAAGAGGACATAAAAGGAGCTGTCAACAGATAGTAAAATGACCAGCATGTAGCAGTCATGGAGTTCAAGGAAGGGGAGAATTTCAAGGAGTAGAGGAGAGAAGTTATGAAAATCACAGACAAGGGATTAACTCATAAGATAGTGAAGAGGGTATAGATATACCAAACTTTCAAGAATTTTGGAAGTGTAAACAATGTGAGAAGTAGGACGAAAATTTGGGGGAGAAATCAGGTTCAGGAGAAAGATTTCGCTTTTCTATAAATAGAGAAATTCAAGCATGTTTTCATGCAAATGATGTGGTCATTAAAAAATGGGAGCATGAAGACAAGAGAAAAGGAATGGAACAAGTTTACAAGGTTGATAAAAGGGGAAGGAATTAAAAATAGTCATGGTTTTATGTTAGGAAGAAATAAGACAATAGTGTATCACAAAGGGCAAAGAAAAAGACATTTAAAAATAGGTGTAGAAGTATTAACAGCTGTAAATGCTAGAAAAAGATGAAGAAGGAAATCTGAAAAAAAGCCACTGGTTCTCTATTAAGAGATCAAATTGTGCCTTTGAAGGAAGTGTTTTCAAATGTTTGGTAGGAACAGAAGCAAGATTGCAGAAGGATAAGAAGGGAAAGGTAGGAAGTAGAGGCAATAAATGTGAACCATTCTTGAGAACTTTTGTGAAATATTTTGAGAAAGGAAATAACTTCAAACTTAGTCCAAATTCTCCCAAAGTCTTTATGAATGGTTGTCATTAATGAATCAACTATGTCAAGTATAAATCATGGATAATAATCTTATGTTTCATTTGAATTCTTTTGTTTATGTGGTTTTGCTTGAATTCAGCTTTGTGTCTAGTGCCTTGTCTCTAAGCTTTATTTGCATTGGATTGAGAAAGAATAATATGCTTAAACAATTTCAATTCAGAGGCTGGGTGAAGTCATAATAATAAAGTAAAAAAAAAATCAAAAGATTTAAGGAATTTCCAACTACAGTAAACAAAGCCATAAGGAACAAAGACCTTGTGTCCTTCCTAATAAAAATAAAAGAAAATGGAATGATGAGGAATGATGAGGACCTGACCCATATTTTCAGAGATGCAAGTCACAAAACCCTCTGTGCAGTGCCAGCCCAGGTAGTGAGAGCACTAAGGGAAGGCCGGGAAGGAAGAAGCTGGCAGACATAGGGAACAGCTTTGTTCCACATGGAATCTGCTCTTCTAATCAGCTCTCCATATTCTGTAGAGACTGGAAAGCGAAAAGCTCTGTTTCTCTGACCCCTGGCAACTACTGTTCTGGGTGTGGCTGCCAATCAGATGCGTGTACCTGGGACTTAAATTCAGAGTTGAATTAAATGGAGAGAGAGGTGGAAGCACTTGAGACAAAATTAGCTGGTGCTGATTAGCAGACATTGTGTGGCTCTGAAATCAACAGATCTGGTAGTGGCTTCTGACTCCTCCATCAGAGGTAAGATGGTATGTTCCTGGAGTCAACAGACCTCCCAGAGGCAGAAGCACAAAATACTGGAAACAGACTGGGATAGCAGTTTCCCTGGCAGGCCAATTCCGGCAAGTTGTTCTGGGGCTCATTCCTGGAGGTCTAGTGTAAAACCTACTCCTACAGCTATCCCAGTGATTTTGTAAGCATTAAGTCCCCATATTATATCCCGTTTTACAAGTGGCTTCTGTTCCTGAAACTGGACTCTGAATAATACAGTAGGTCAGAGGTCAGCAAAGTACAACCGTAGGCCACAACTGGCCAGGCATCTGTTTTTCATGGCCTGGGAGCTAAGAATGGTTTTTATATTTTTAAATGGTTATATTTTAAGTGATTTTATAAGTTCAGGTTGCCAAATTTAATAAAATTACAAGATGCTAAGTTATATTTGAATTGTAGATAAAAAACAAATAATTTTTAAGTATAAGTATGTCCCAAATATTGTATGGGACATACCTATACTAAGTGATGTTTTATTTGGCAACCCTAATATAAGTACTTCCATAATATCCTCGATTTTGCCTCTTGGCCTAAAAGGTCTAAAATATTTGCTATCTGGCCCTTTAAGAGAAAGGCCTTAAAGGGGTGTGGGCCCCTGCAGCAAATGACCTCTCTGCACAGGCATCCCTCATGGTCCAGGGCTGTTGAACCAATTCCGTCAGTTCAAGCAACATTTAATGAACATCTACTATGTGCAGGGCCTTGGGGAGAATGCAGGGAGTGTGTGATTTTAGGGCTTTTGTGGTGGTAAACTAGAGAATCTTGAAGTGGCCAGAACAGCTAAGAAAGCTCCTCAGTAAAAGAGCAGCAGAATCCTTCCTAGAGAGTTGGAAGGACACTGAAGCTGAATGAAGTGATACCTCAATAACAGAACTCAATAATAGAAATCAAGATCCAGAAAAAAAGGGAAGGGGACATTTCTCTCAGAGGGCAGATTGACCCCAATTCTGAAGGAGCCAGACACAAACAGGATACAGCAGAAACAGCCCTAATGTGCTATCTTACTGCATTCCGCCTGGATCTAGAGAGATGGCCCGAGGCTACTCATATCAAGAGGGCCCGGAGATAACTGTAAATCCACCATAAAAATGAGACAAAACACAGGAGTCCCCTGAAGATAAGAAATGGAAAGCGGATCACATAGTGTGCCATGTATGAAGGTGTTAAAACCCACACTTCTTTACTCTGCATATGACACTGTATTTGGGACTCTACAAACCACATTTCTGCTTTGCTGGATCCTTCCTTGTTAGGCTCCTCAAACAGGAGTCTCTGGATGAAGACTGCAAGGTTAGAGGAGGAAAAAGAGATTTGCTCTTTCCGGTCTTGTTGCTGAGGACTTCCTGTCTGCTGCAGTTGCTGCGAAGCAATGTTTCCTCACCCTGGCAGCAGCAGTGCATTCCTTCAATAGCACCTGAATCTAGTTTGCAATTTTCCCAGCACTTTCAAAACCAGCCTCAGGATCCTGGCTCAGAGATACTAGCACCATCCAGCTGGTACCTCCTCAAAGATTTGAGTTTCAGCTCTGTGGGGTTCCTTCTCCTCCTTCTCTAAGTTTTAGTAATTGCAACCATATTAATCTCAAATCTCCCTTAAGAGAACTGGCTGTAAGGAACTTAGCTGACGGGCTCAGCTGTGGCCTCCATTGTGGCCCCATCACAACAATTGAGCTGAGGCCAAAGCCCCCCCCACCTACCCCTACTTCTCCCCCCAAGCCCTGGTCAATTCCTGCTAATGACTGGGCCCTGTGTAGTACTAGTGCTGACCCAATTGTATGGGGTGTGGGACTCATATAATGGACAACTTTGTCTGATGACTCTCCATGATCCTGGTCAAAACTTTCTGAGAACTGCCCCATGGTCTGAGAGTTTTCTGCTCCCCATCCTTTTGCACAGGTCTGAAGGCTCTTTTTCCTACTTCTGCATCCTCCCTATTTATCCCTCACAGGCAGGCATTTGCCCCAGTAAATCTCTTGTACTTTGAATCGTGTCTTGGTGGCTGCTTCTCCAATGACCTAACACAGAGGTAGCTGTAGTAGTTCAGTGTAGGCAAGGGATGCCACCAGCTTGAAGGAGGATTTCGGCAGTGGATGTGGAGAGAAGTAGACAGATCTGACACATATTGACATGTGTCACAGTGAAATAATACACAGCACCTGCCTGCTGGGGGGTGGGGAGAGGAGGTAGAAAGTTGGGATGTAAATCATATCAAATGGCTTTGGACTACAGTCTCTGATGACTTTGGATATAACTCCCTCTTGTGTCATCACAAAACAAAGATTTCTTTGGGATTCATTGAGGTAAATGCCTCTTTTCAAGATTTAAATCATGATAAATAATGTTCCAAAGGGAAGTCGCATCAGTTATGGAGGAACTTAATAGCCAGTTACTGTATTAACATTTCCCTCCCTCACTCTTTATCACGTGTTCTTTCTTCCTGAATTATTTTATCTTCCATTTAGACAAACTTAAGTCATTTCTCAGGACTCCTCTGATTCTCAGCAGCAGTTGTCATAGACGATTGCTCACCGTTTTTTTAGGCACTTGGCTTGTGGGACACTGCACACTTTTGGTTCCCTTCCCACCTCACTGGCTACAACTTCACGGGTTCTATTCCTGGTTTCCCCTTCTCTGCTTGACCTATAAATGTTGGAGTGCCCCTGGACTCAATCCTCAGCCTTCTCCTGCATTTATACTCATTCCTCTCATCTCTACATTATCTTATCCAGTCCTGTGTCTTCAAATACCATTAATACACTCATGACTTCCAAATTTATATATGAAACCCTGACTTGTCCCAGAGCTCCAGGCTTGCCATCCAACTGCCAACTCAACAACTCCATTTGCATATCTAATAGCATTTACAGCACAACATACTCAACATGAACTTTGATTTCCCAACAACATTTCCCATGCCCAGTCTGAAATCCTGCTCCTCTACTAATCCATAAAAATTACCTCCCGTTTTCCCAGTGTCTTCCTATCTTTCGTAACTGCTCTCCTTCCTTCTCTCTGGACTCACTAGCCTTCAGGAAATCCTGGCATACCCGGTAAGATCCG
The DNA here is from genome assembly GCA_023783475.1 of Daubentonia madagascariensis. NCBI lineage: Eukaryota > Metazoa > Chordata > Mammalia > Primates > Daubentoniidae > Daubentonia > Daubentonia madagascariensis. The sequence continues at coordinate 23,299,254 of JAKFHU010002080.1, read as the reverse complement.
ACCTCCCCCATCACTCCGTATCCACTTTACTAGCTTACTTTTACTTCATAGAACTTTTCACTATATGAATGTGTGTATGTATAAACAGGCATACCTTGGAGACACTGCAGGTTTGGTTCCAGACCATTGCAGTAAAGCGAATATCACAGTAAAGCAAGTCAAACAAATGTTTTGGTTTCTCAGTACATATAAAAGTTATGTTTATGCTATACTGTAGTCTATTAAGTGTGAAGAAGCATTATGTCTGAAAAATGATGTACATACCTTAATTTAAAAATATTTTATTGCTAAAAATGCTAACGATCATCTGAGCCTTCAGTGAGTCGTAACCCTCTTGCTGGTGGAGGGTCTTGCATCAGTCTTGATGGCTGCTGACTGATCAGAGTGATGGTGGCTAAATGTTGGGGTAGCTATGGCAATTTCTTAAAAGAAGACAACAATGAAGTTTGCTGTATTAATTGACTCTTCTTTTCATGAAAGATTTCTCTGTAGCATGTAATGCTGTTTGATACCGTTTTCCCCGCAGTAGAATTTCTTTCAAAATTGGAGTCAATCATCTCCAACCCTGCCACTAATTTATTGAATAAGTTTATGTAATATCCTAAATCTATCACCATAACAGATATAATAATAATGAAACATTTGAAATATTGTGAGAATTACCAAAATGTGACACAGAGACATGAAGTGAACACACACTGTTAGAAAAATGGCACTGATAGACTCAACACAGCATTGTCACAAACCTTCAATTTGTAAAAAATGCAATATCTGACAAGCTTGATAAAGCAAAGTGCAATAAAATGAGGTATGCCTGTATACTTTTGGTTTACTTGTGATAAAAAGAGAATGTAAGCTTGTCTGTTTGTTTACAGGTATTTCTCCAGTACCTGGGATTGTATCTGCCACATAGAGTAGGCATCATAATTACTTGTCAGATTAATGAATGCCCAGGGGAATAAACAAATAAATCAAGGCATTAAGGAAGTACCCTCTGCTGCTTTTTATGTTACCCAGTTTTAGCCCTTTAGGACTTATATTCTAAAAAGCATTTCTTGCTTGCAAATGTAAGTGCTCACTAATACTACAGTCCCCAATCCCCAGGCCGCAAATCGGTACTGGTCCGTGGCCTGTTAGGGACCAGGCCACAGAGTTCTGCCATGACTGCCACCCCCACCCTGTGGAAAAATTGTCTTCCGTGAAACTTAGGGATGGGCTGCATAGCAGGAGGTGAGTGGTGAGCCAGCGAACATATTTACAGCTACTCCCCATCGCTCACATCACCACCTGAGCTCCACCTCCCTCCTCCATCCATGGAAAAATTGTCTTCCATGAAACCAGTCCCTGGTGCCAAAAAGTTTGGGGGCCACTGCTGAGAGTTCCAGGTCATTGAAGCTATTAATGTAACAACAGTAATTAATTTTTATTAACATTTGAAACTCCTATTTGTTTATTATTTTAAGCTTCACAGGTATTATCTGAAAAGTGAGTAAATGAATAGATGCCTCCCCACTTTTCGGGATGGCCAAACACTTACCAAAAGGAGCTGTCTCCCAGCTAGCATCAGCTACTTTTCAACAAAATTCAAATCCAGATAAAAATTTTTAGACATGTTCTTTTCTCTTGCATTGCTGTTAGTTGTCTCTTAAAAGCAATTATCTCCATTTTTTGTAATGGATTACTTGATGGTTTCTAATCAATGTCCTGCAACCTTGAACTTTGCCAATGTTATCATTTGTTACCTGACAGAAAGCACCAGTCCTCTTCTTTTAGTTCAACCCCAGAAGCCTGTATACTGTATCCTTTGATAAATTTCTTCTTGTCTATACATTTAGTCCACACCAGCGCACATTCCCTTTCCAAAAGCAAAACTACTTTTCTAACACCAGTTGCCCCCTGAGCAGATGAGCCTAGTAGCTATGCCATGAACTGAGTGTTCCAGGGACATTTTAAGGTAAGGAAGCCTGAAAGCAATGTCTAGAAAAGTCAGTATGTTTTCCTGGCAAATGGTTTTCCTGAGGGCATTTGCTCAAAAATCCAGTCTTTCCATTCCAGTATTATGGGAGTTTTTGAGGGAAATAGCCTTTATCACTGAACTGTCCAAAAATCCCAGAACTTCAGGAAGAAGGAACTGAACCTATAACCTTTAAACTTCATGCATTATCTGCAAAGCTAGTAAGTAAATAGATGCATCTCTACTTTTTTGGATGCCCAAACACTCACCTAAAGGCACTGCCTCCCAGCCAGCAATCAGCTAGTTTCCAATAAAATTGCTTTTAAAAAATATTTGTAACTCTGTCTTTGAAATGGAGAGCATTCTGTACTCAACAGAAAGCAATTTACATGTTTAGCTTCTGCTGGAAAATAATGGGTGCAAGCTGGAATTGGATGATTAAGAAACAATTAATTAGCAAGATCTAGTGTTTACTTGTTGCAAATATATAACTTGCTAAGTAGAGAGAAAAATGTGTCTTTTATAAAAACAGTTTCTCTGTTTATCTCATGAGGCCTACAAAACATTAACTCCCCAAACGTAAATGTATTCCAATATTACAAAGATCAAATAAATTTGAAAGTAATTTGATACCTCAACAGAAGGAAATTTAACTTTTCTTTTAAAAAACTATTTGTACATCTTATGCATTACTTCGATTTCAGTTACATACTTGCCACAGGATACTATACAAAAACCTGGGCTCAGTCATTACAGAGTATGAGACTTCTGGTTTTATTTTGGGTAGCTCAGGCTATTTATTTTATGTTTGATTTTATGGCAAAATTGTGTTTTATAACCTTGTACACTCACAAATCCTTGGTTTTCCTCATATGTATTACATTTCTTTATTATGGCATTATCCTACTAGCTTGCCCCCTATCATTCCTTCCTTCATTCATTCATGAATCTCTTTTTGAGTTTCTGCTATTTGCCAGGAGCTATACCAGATATTGGAAATGCACTGTCAATACTAACCAATGCCCTTACGGAATTCACAGTCCAGTTGGCCAGGTTTATGTGGGAATGCCTAGAATTGAGTATCTCTGAGGAAATTTTTTTAAAAACACATATACTATATTAATTATTTTCTGCCCTGTTTGTCTCCCCCACCAGACTTGCCCAGGTTTGTAGAGATCTGCTCAAAGATGTGTTATAGTTTTCTAGTTTTCTAGTACTAGTCAGTTGCCAATTGTATCTCTGATGGACAGAGATTTGATCAGAAGCTCAAATTGTCAAATCTTTGGCCAACCATTTACTACGGCACAAAGTCCCCCAGTGAAAGGGACATCATTCATTAATCCAGCTACCAAATACTTACTAAGCACTTACAACATTCTAGAGAATAAGTTGACTCCTGGATTAGGTAATGGGCACTGTGCTTAGTACTTTGTGCAATTCCAGTTGACACTCCTACTGTGCTGACTAGGGTGGCCTACTGGGCCTCCAGAGCACTAATTTCCCCTTTAGCACAGGACTCAGAAAGAAGCAGGCAAGCAAACTGCCCATGTTCAAATGCTGATCTCGTAACTCTAGTTCTTCCCCTCTTGTGCTAGAAGAGTAAGCCAATGAGACCCAGACAAGACAGATATCCTTAAACCAAAGAGTTGAGCCAGTAAAAGTGACCGATTCCATTTCCCATTGTTCTCATGCTGATTATTAGGACTTACAAAGGTTAGGTGATCCCCTAACTGAGAGATGCCCTGAAGTCTGGTATTTACCCACCAGCGTGATTGGAGGGGACAGAATGAAAGCATGCCCCTTACCAGAAAATTTCTATACAGAGGTTTTGCTGATAGACCCTTACTCTTCCCACCAGATACTCCTCTCAGTATTTCAGAGAACTTCATTCTAACTCCTTTTTGGGGAATAGAATAAGGAAAGGGAGAAAGCTCTGAGCTTACCCACCCCAAACACCCACACACTACAGATATTGGAGAGTAGGGCTGACAGTATTGTCCTCAGACTTCCCACTAGCCAAGGCCTGGTGGTGGGGCTACTCAGCTGAGGCTGGGACATGCTGATATGAAGATATGAAGCACGCTGTCCTTTTTCCTACCATTTCCCATAGAATTTCATTTTTATGTCACCACAGAGCAAGCCATGATGTTTGCTGTTGTCACCATTTACCAACTATAATCAGGTTTTCCCTTAAGGGAATGACAGGCTATATAGATAATGTCTCTTCATTATCAAAAATGTACTAGTAATATATCTTCCCCTTTCTCACAACCGTACTTTGGTATTAGAAAAGACAGAATCTTATTGTCTGGTTCTTTCACATGCTTTACCCTTCTTTCCCCATCTTTTGTCCCACCAGCCATAATGCCACCAGTCCTATCACTGTCTTCTAGTCAATGCTTCTTGAATTTCTTAAAATAATAGTACCTTCATCTAGTGCTGTGGTTAACTGTACATGACCACATGTCTGGATCCCCCGTTTGATGGAAAGATGCACTAGGATTGTGTGGTTTGGTAGTCAGACATCAAACAGAACAATTCCCTTTAGAAATCCAGAATTTATTTGGGGGAGGGGGTTCTTCTTCTTTCTCTTTAAACTATTTTGTATCTCTACTATTTGGAGAAGATTTTAAAATTTCATCTAATCATTTCTTTTTCTGTCTTGCAGCTCATGACAATTGCTCCCAAGTGATGAAAACTGTGTCATCTGTGTCTCTTATCCATCACTTGGCATGTTACAGGGACTCCAGGAATACTCTGTCATGAAGATCTTTTAAAACTTTACCATTGAAAATCTAACTTGTACACATTTACTAAAGTAATTTAGAAATCACACAATCTTGACAGATTAATCAAGTATCCAAAGCTCATACAAATCATCAGAATGTATATTCCAATATCTTCTACGAGAATGCTTCCTGGATATCCATTTTCTTTATATAACTCCTGCCACAAAAACCTGAGGTGGTTTTTCTTTTTTCAGCTTCTACAGAAGTTTCCTCTTTCTTCAAGCAAGTAGGTCTGACACGTATTCAGTATCCATAACCTTCCTCAGCCTGTGTTCTTTGGAAACACACAACCATTTCTGACTGGATTCAATCCTAACAAAACCAAATTCTTAATAGAAAAAAATCAGAGTAGTTACATAGGGGAAGACTTCACATAAGATGCTTATAGTAAATTTTCATACTTTTTTCTCCCTAAAATATGTATGTATTCCCTCTCTCATAGAAATTTTTGAAATTGTTTTGAAAACAGCAGTGAGTGCTTCACAAAAATGCAAGATTATCATGCCTTTTTCACTAAAGAATGCAAATATTTGTATTAACTAGAATTCAAAATTTAGTAGAGCAAAGCCACTGATCAACATATAAGGCACAGACCAAACAATTTTCATTATTACAGGCTACACTTCAGAATCATTATGGCAACAAATTAATTGTTGAAAAACAAAAGCCAATATTCCTATTAGAAGTACACAGCATATAATGCTAACTTTAAGAGCTGATTAATCACTTAGAATTAGAACTAAGTTAGATAGAGAATCTCACTCAGCCATAAAAAAATGGTGAACTAACACCTCTTGTATTAACCTGGATGGAACTGGAGACCATTCTTCTAAGTGAAGTATCACAAGAATGGAAAAACAAACACCACATGTACTCACCACTAAATTGGAACTAATCAATCAGCACTTATATGCACATATGGAAATAACATTCATCGGAAATCAAGCAGGTGGGAGCGGGGAGGAGGGGATGGGTAAATTCACACCAAACGGGTACAACGAACACTATCTGGGGGATGGGCAGATTTACAACTTTGACTCCAACAGTACAAAAGCAATTTATGTAGCCAAAACATTTGTACCCCCGTAATATTCTGAAATAAAATAAATAAATAAATAAAACTTTAAAAAATAAAACATCTTCTTAAATTCAAAAAAAAAAAGAATCTCAAGAACTTTTCTTTGTCAACTCTACACTCTTGCATAAAATAACTGTTTTCTCTTTTTCTTTTGTCCCTTTCTCCTTATTCTCTGGAATTACATCTAATTCAGTAGTTTTAGAGATTTGGCCAACTAGAAAAATTATTTTATGTTTGAGAGAATTATTTTATGTTGAGATTTGCCATAGGTCTTTTGTGCTTCTACATATTGCACTAATCACATTTTGTTCCAGACTATCTTTCCAAAAATGCATACATAGCAAACAGCCTTGTAGGGTGGAAAAGTCATCTCTCTCCTGATCAAAGGGCAGACATGCTTATAGTCCACTATATAAGATTCAAGTTCCCTAAACTCAAGGTTCCTTTCTTCTAATGCAACTCACTGCATGTGCAGGTGTCATCTGGGCCTCCTTGTATTACCTTCAGGACTCAGAGAATTGATGCAAATATGCTGATACCCATGCTGCTTGTTGTGCCATGAGTAATAAAGTCCTTTGTTTCTGACCCCGGAGGCTTGTGTCTTCTGCCAGCAACCATAAAATTATAACACACTAACTTATTAGCTTGCAAGTAAGGTGAAATCATGACCCTTCACAATTCTTGAAAGTTTTTAAAAATACTGGCCAGAAGAATTGGCAATTCTTTGTTTCCCTAAAATTTCTTTTAAAAAATAAAAAATTTCTACCATCTACTATCATCATCCTTCTATGAAAGAAAGTAGAATGTATGAAAGACAGTAGAAAAGACACCATCTTGTCATTAAAGACAGAGCAAGAAAAACTTGGTCAAGGACTGGTTACCTGACAGGCCAAAGACTGACAGGAATTTGGACAACACATCCTACATAGTGTTGCTTCGATTTCAACCATCTATGGCCCTAGTGGATAGTGTTTCCGAAAGGTGAGAAGGTTGTTAAGTAAAATCTGTTACCTTACCTATAGTCAAACTTTACAGCTCTCACAAGACCCCTTCACGTTCATGAAGGTAGATTCCTATAACAGAGAAGGAGGAAGACATAAGGACAGCCCAAAGATCAGGAAAGACTTGCTTCCCAACCATAAAGTTCAGTAGTCTCTGAGATGGAAGATGGAGAGAAAAGGCTGTGGGGAAGAGGCTGCCTTCCATCTGCTTTGTCTGCCACAGTGGCAGGGGCAGGCAGTCATTCCAGTGAGCTGCAACATCAGGTGGCAAAATCCGTCTGACTTATGGTAAATCTAACATTTGGTTACAAAGGAACAGCAGCTGGAAATACTTTTTTCTTCTACTAGATGGTATTCCATATGGACGGTCACTTCAAATATATATTGAAAATCCAAAGCTTAAGTCTATATCAACACTAGGGAAAAAAGAAGAAAAAAGAAAACTTGGCAGAATTTTTTTTCCTAAAATAAGCATTCTATATTCTAAATCCCTAGAAGGAAGTTTGGAACTTGTCTCAGTTACTCCATCTCTCCATACAAATTGGACTAGATTGTCCTTTGGAACCGGCTAAAGAGCTCCTCAAATCAAAGTGGTATTCTTCAAACTGTGGCTGTTGGGGAAGAAATAAGGTACAGCTTCCTGGTGACAGTTCAGATCCTTCTTCATTGTCCTCTGTCTCTGATCACATCATCTATAAAATTCAATTATAAGGGATTTGAGACACTAATAGTTAAAAATATCATGGAAAATATCTAATTATAATCATAATTACCAAAAATTAACATGAAAAATCTTTTTTAAAGCAGCTAACAAGATTTCAGATTCTTCAGGCATGATGACATTCATTATTACCAATTCTCAGGACACACATTTCTTGTCTTATTAAAGAATTCTGAGCCCCATATAAGCAATATTTTCACAGATCCATCCTACAGACAGGCAAATACCCCTTCAGGGGATAGCGTCTCATTACAGAAGTATTCCTTTCCAGCAACTTGACTCGGTACCTCTTTCAACTATGACTGGAGCTCATGCCCCTGTGCTTAAAAAATCTCTAAGAGGCTGGAAAAAGGAGAGAATCTTTAATTTACTGATGTAAAGAATAAATAAGCTCTGCATTCTAAAAATCTTGGCTGGTTAACTCAAAGGTAATTTCTTCCTTAAAAATCTTTTTTAAGATAAAAAGAATAAAAAATTAAAAATTAAAAAAAAAAAACAAGAAAACTTCACTGGGGAAGACTTTCTCTCCAGGGTTCCAAATGTCTCCAACATGGCTCCAATGCACAATACCCTTGGACCTGCACTTCTCTAACCCTGCCTTTCCCTCCATTCCTGCCCTCACCCCTCCACCCCTGAATTCCAAGACTGTTCTCTCACCATAGAACCTTGACACCTGTTACCCTCTCTGAACAGCACCTGAGCATGAAGGTCATCTTCTAGAAGTCTTCCCTGATGCTGGGGTTAGGTATACTCCAGAGCACATTACAATTCTCCTATCTCACCCTATCAAAATATGTATGTGTTGTGTCCTGTAATTACTGGGTTCCTTTCCTTAATTTCTTCGAGACAAAATTCAATGAAGTCAAAGATTCTCTAGGAATTAATACAGTGTATGACACTCTGTAATCACTCAATATATATTTGTTTGAGTCAAATAAAATAAACCTGCTTATTCTTAGTTGAACATAGTTCTATTTAGGCTTTAAAGAGCTACAAAATAATCAAGTCGTACAGTAACCTTGTTATTCTTCAATGAAAAAATACTAGGTAGCTCAGAAAGTCATAATTAGTCAAAATAAGTAAGACCTATTCTGATTTAACATAGCATATGCTTGTTGTCTAAGTTCAACACAGTATAGGTAAAGCAGAAAAGAGTATCCCAGCACAGACTACTCTTTCTGTTATGCTAAAATATTTATACTGAAGTGAAGAGGGATTTAATTCATATATAAATGCAAGATAGTTTTAAATATGTCCATGAAACATCTCCATTAACCATGAACTCTTTTTTCCAAAATATGAAAAGAATTTATTCATCTGCACTAAAGCAATCTACATAACATCTCTGTATTTTTAAAAAGTGATACTCTTCAAATATACTTAATTAGGTGTATGTATATAATGCACTCAAAAGTAAAATTATATTTTACAGAAACACGTAGTCAACTTTAACCTAAAGTGATAAAGCATTTAAAAGTCCTAAATTATGTAAATGATAATATTTGGCATTATTTTAAAGTGTTACTTTTGATAATAGCAATACCCCTCATCATTTATTGTATATCTTGTGTTTGTAAAGGAAACATACTTAAAAGATTGAATTACAGTAGAAGGTAGCTGTTGTTAAGACAATTGATTCCATAGGGCTGGGATAAGTAGATTAAGAAGAAGATACAACCCAAGCAAGCTTCACAGAAGAGTTGGGACTTCTGCATCAGGTGAGATTCAGACAAGCAGAAAGGCATTCCAGACAGGGAAGCAGTGTGAGCTGAACAGAGTCGTGCAGGGTTTATGGCGCACTCAGGAACAAAGGAGGAGACCAAGGATGAGAACTGAGGGCTGGAGCGTCCCAGAGCCCGGGAGTTGGGTTCACCAATCCGGAGGCTTTGTAAACGCGGAAGAAACATATGCATGGCTTAGCTGTTTGGAGAAGATTAATTTGCCCATGGTTTACAAAAAATATTGGAGATGGAAAAGACCTTGGAAAGAAGGAAATAGTTTATCCCAAGGATGGTAGAAACTAAAAAGGAGAGGGTGAATGAAAGAAACATCCCCAAAGATCGCTGACAGGGAGTTAGTGACTGCGGGGGACTCCAGGATGCCCACTCATAGATTTCTACAACTGCCCATTGACTGATGCTCTCATTTGCATCCTTGCACTGAAGCCAGAGGAATCTTTCCTTACCAAATAAAATTCCTTGCTTAAACGCCCTCCCGGGCTATCTGTTCCGCTCATGGCAAGGCTTAGAAGCCTGGCATGACCCTGAATGATCCGGTTCATTCCTGTCTCTTCAGCCTCATGTCCCACCTCCCTCGTCCGCTCACCGCCATCCAGCCACGTCAAGTCCCCTCACAGGCGGTTTCCGCTGCCTGGTGTTTTTCTAACTCATTCTTCCTGACCTTCCTGACCCAGCATCAAATCTCTCTGTCTCTCTCATACACAATCAAACACCCCACTTTATTCAGCTAACTCCCAGTAATCCTTTGCTTCTCAATTTGAATATCATTTCCTTATATAAACCTTTTCTGTCTTATCAGACTAGATGAGGTTACCTCACTATGTGATTCCTAACACTCTGAGTTTTCTCCTACTACCCATCACATTCATAATCACTTATGTAGTATCTGCCTCTCCACTAGACTGTAAGTTCCATGAGGGCAGGGACTTTGCCTGACATGTCTAGGGTTATATATATACACAGTATTGGGTACTTGAAATGTATCCAAATGCCTTGAAATGTAATATGCAGACCAAAAATGTTTATTTTATAAATTAATGAGATCCCAAAGTATTGAGTCTTAGTGATTGCAATAATCTTCTGACCCCAATACTTCACCCAAAAGTTAGGTCTTTGGAGAGGAAGCCACCATGCAAAAAACAAATAAGTAATTACCAAAAGTTTTGCACTGGTTTCTACAAATATATAATTACCTCCATTTGGCTTTAGCTACCCAGGATTTGATTGTCTTTTATTTATATGAGTAGTCTCTACCTATTATCACCCAAAGCCAAAGAAAATAATAGTTGTCATAAGCTAGCCTCTATTTTATCTCCCCTAATTACCTACATATCAAATTATTTTAAAAATTAAGAGATATAAAGTTATCAGACTAAAGCATTCTGAATTTTCATATGCCAAAAATTATGCTTAGAAGACATATTTTCTTCTTCCTATTCTGAGAGGATTTTTCTCTTCTGCTGTAGTTCAATTTTAGATGCTATTCAAACAATCTACAGGATGATTCAGCTTGTAAGGGACCTGAAGTATCCTCCCTCCTAACATAGAAAAATGCCCAATTTTTATTTCCTTTATCTTGTAATTTCCTCTTTTTCATGGTGCATTGCCAGCTTTGGGGAGTATTTGCAAAGGAAACAAAAAATGCTCTTTCTCTTTCCATTTATTAAACAAGGTTCCAAACATGCTAGGAAAATATTGACTCGGGTAAAAGCTGGAGGACAGAGCTCATACCTCACAGTGTTTTGTGCATAATAGAAATTCAGTGACTTTTTAAACTTATTAAATTGCTAGTTTCAGAAAGTATTTCTCTGATTTAGAACACTATCATGTCCTGAGCCCACCTAATTATTAATAATAAAGAACATATAGGACTTTAACACTCAAACAGAGATTGTCAAAAGGCAATTAAAGGATTAAAAAGAAAACCCTGAAGAGAAAGGCTAACAGGATTTTTTAGCCAAACTCTTTAAGACTTAACTCAGAAATCAGAAGAGAATTATCATACTGCTACCATGATCATATAATTGAGTCCTTATTCTATATCTGTCTCTGTTCTAGTTGTTTTATATGCACGGTTTGAGTTTTCTTCTCTCATGACCACTATATCTACTATAAGCCAGGTACGCTATAAACCATTTCTCTTCAAGAAGAAATGAGAAAAAACTAAAACCTTTAGGTTACAGAGTCAAGGTCTAAAAGTAAGAATTGTATAGTACTATCAAAATTGATAAAAGTACAAATTATCTTTATCTGAAGTAGTCAAGAACTTGGAACCTCTGGCTAAACACAGTAGACAGGTATTACAAATTTCCAAAGAATTAGAAAATAATATAACATGCTATAACAAGAACTTATGTCTAATATAATCTAGTCTATACTTGCTCTAAACTTCATCAGAATCTTCCCAGTCTCCATGACCGGCATTCAGAATGTCAGTTATCGTCGCCTTTTACAGGTCAGAAGGATGAAAATGGGCTAAGCTCAACTGACCCCTTACAACATCTGGAGGGCTTGACTATTGTTTAATAAATCCCCAATCCTAATAATGACTTATTTACTTATTTGTCTCTTTCTCACTTTGCAGATCACAGTTTAATATGAATCCCCACTTCCAATTAATGAGTCATGAAGTCAGGAAATACGGACTCTTGTCCTGAGTCTACCATGACATTTGTGACCTTGAGCAGATCAAAAAAATCTCTTTGTGAAATAAGGAGGCTGTTGAAATAATTAATCAAGGCCTTTTCCACAATAAGAATCTATGATGGTAAGAATAGTCATTCTTAGAAGGTTCTGTTAAAGAAAATCATCAGTGTAATAAAAAAAAAGTTTGCTTTTTATACCTAGAGAGTATGAAAAGCAGTGGATGAACACAACTGCCACTCTCTTGTGGGAAGAACCATGAGCTCTAGCAGTGGAGTATTTATCTCTCCTGAAACTTCTCTAAGGAGGAGACTCAGTTGTGATATCTGATTTGTGAGAGTTAAGGATAGGCTAAATTGCGCCTGGAGGAGGGCTTCAGAAAGAGCCCAGGAGAGGTAAGCACTGTCATTACGGAGGATCACCTGAGCTCTGGTGCTGGCTCCCCTGCCTGTCAGCTCTGGACCCAGGACTGACCCATGCATTGTTGTTCTGTACTTTTCTTCCCTACTGGTCAGCATTTCTTAGTCACCATCCCCATCCTGATAGCTGACACTTAGACACCTTTTATTGAGGCTGCAATATCTCACCCAAGCTCTTTTGGCTGTTTGACCTTCTAACTCACATGTCTGCCACCTCAACCATTTTTCACTTTCCTACCCCAGGCCAGGGTTGATAGCTTTTACCAGCCACCCCTGCCACTAGGTCCCAGACAGGGAAGAAGCTGTCTATGGAACCTATTTCTAGCTAATGTTTAAAACACTCTGGTTCCCTAAGTTAATTCATTCTTTCAACAAGCAATTCTTAGGCACCTACCATGGGCCAGACACTATAAATGGACAAGGAAATAGTACGTAGGAACAAGTGCTGAGATGAAAATGATACAGGGTGATATTATAGGAATGTTACAGAACACTTTAGGTTGAGTGGTCAGGAAAAGCCCCACTGAAGTGAGAACATTTAAGCTAAGTCCTGATGGGTTCGGAGGGAGGCAGCCATGCAAACACCTGCAGGGAGGGAGAGGGATATTCACAGAAAAAGGAACTGCTATGGCAAAAGCCTTAAGACAGAAATGAGGCTGGTGAATTGAGGAACAGAAAGACCAGTGTGGCCAGAACACAGGGAGCTAGATGGAGAAAAGGCAAGATGAAACTGGAGAGTTAAACTGAGTCAAGGAAGGGAGGACATTGTAGGCTGGAGGTAAGGAGCTTAAGTTTTATTCTAAGGGTAGAGGAGTATTTTAAGCAGTGAAGTGACATGACATGATCTACATTTTAAAAGATGGTAAGGGGACAACAGTAGAATCCAGGAGGTCCATTACAAGCCCATTGCAGTGGTGCAGGCAAAATGTACTGGTAGCTTAGATTAGATTGGTAACTGTGGACATAAAATGGATGTAATTTCAAGATGGAGGTGGCAAAACTAAATTGATTAGATTAGGCCATGAGGGAAAGAGAAATCAAAGATGACTTCTAGGTTTTTAGCATCTGGGTGGATGGTCATACCACTTACTGAGATGGCTAAACCTGTGAAAGCAATGGTGTGCTGGCAAATGTTTAAAAACCAAGTTTCAGGAGAAAAAAATCCCTGATTTGTAGTGTTTTGCATATCAGGGGTATAAATATTCCCACCATTGCCTATTCAATCTACAGACATGACATCTCTCAATGACAGATGGTCACCAGCTGGTTTTCAGGACCTGGTAGGAATTGGCTCCAGTACATTATTGGCAGTAACAAGCTTTGAGGAGGGAATAAAGTCAGGAAGTCTATCTTGGTGTGGACTAAATTTAAAAACCCTATTAGATATGCAAGGGTCAATAAGTTATTGTATTTTTGCACAATTGTATACAATTGTATAATTGTATTTGAGAACTAACTTGTATCTTTGCAATCAAGCTACCTAGACTGCATTATCTTAATTCCCTATATAAATATTTTTACTGATTTTTTTGCTTCTCTCTCTCCTATTTCTATCCTCTTTATTTTATCTGTGTGTATGCACATATGTATGTGTGTGTATTAGTTTTCTATTGCTGCTGTAATAAATTACCACAGTGACTTAACACAAATTTATTATCTTACAGTTCTATAGGTCAGAAGTCTGACATGGGTCTCATGGGGCTAAAACTAAGGTGTCAGCAGGGCGGTGTTCCTTTCTGGAGACTCCAGGAGAGAGTCTGTTTTCTTGCCTTTTCCAGTTTCTACAGACTGCCTTCGTTCCTTGGCTCCTGGTCCTCTTTCTCCATCTACACAGTCAACAGGTTGAGTCCTTCTCCCATGGCATCACTCTGATCTCTTCTGCTTCTCACTTCCACTTTTAAAGACACTTGTGATTACATTAGGCCAATCCAAATAATCCAGAATAATCTCTCTGTTCTAAAGTCAGATGATTACCAACCTTAACTTGCAAACTAATTCCCCTAACCTAATATATTAACAAATTCCAGGGAATAGGATGTGGACATCTTTGGGTGGCCATTAGTCTGCCTACTACAATAAATATGTATGTATGCATACACACACCAGGGCTTTTATATATATATATGTATGTGTGTGTGTGTTTATGTTTGTGTATCTGTACACATATATCTATATATGTATATAAGGACAAATTTATAATGTATGCTGTCAGGTATTTCTGTAACACAAAAACTTAAACATTTCTTCTACTAGAATTTTGTTCCAGGAAGAATTCTCTCTACAAGAACAACTTATATATAATCATCCACCCAATCTGTGGGGGATTGGTTCCAGGACCTCTCATGGATACCAAAACCCACGGATGCTCAAGTCTCTGATATAAAATGTATTTGTATAGAAACTATGCACATTCTTCCATATACTTTAAATCATTTCTAGATTACTTATAATACCTAACACAATGTAAATGCTATGTTATTAGTTGTTATACTGTATTGTTTAGGAAATAATTACAAGGAAAAAAGTCTGTACATGTTCAATATTGATGTAAATTTTTTTCCAAATATTTTCAATCCACAGTTGGTTGAATCTCTGATAGAGGATATAAAGGGCAGACTGTACTTCCTTTTATTAATTCAAAAAGACTGTAAAATCCATCTTGTTGCCCTTACCTTGTTTTCCAAGAAGCTCAGAGCTAAATTTAAATCTCAGATGTAATAGTTTACTAATCCCTGGTAATCACATCTATTTATCACCTTTTAATTAAAATATTGAATCTGTATTTGAATGTTTATAATTTTATAATTGTTCTGTATTATATTTATTTCATATTGGAAACCATCTCAAATGCTTTTTTAGAAAAGGAATAAGCTATAAGTTATAAACAATAACAGGTCTGAAAGAAATCCCAGGAAAGCAAAATGATAGCGTTACACATTCTTTAACTCCATGTAGACCACAACATTAAAATACAAACCATGGAAAGCTGAAACCATACAGTAATAAGACTCCAAATCCCTGAGAAGGGAAAGAATGTTCACACTAGCTTTCCATTTTCCACAGTTCTGAGCTCTGAGCCATTCCAAGAAAATCAAAATGTGATAATCCCAGTCAGATAGAATATCCAAAAGAAAAAAGAAAGAAAACTTTCCAGGAAGAAATGGAGCCTGAGTGGCTGGGTGCTCTCTCTACATGGAAAGCTTTGAATTTCCCTAAGCCTTGCCACTTCACCTTTCGTGTTCAGAGACCCATGGGCATTTTAGAGGATTTTAGATGAGCCACTGGGGGTGAACTACATCACACACATTAAAAAGCCCAGCCCATGGCTGGAGTCCTGGTAACAGCTGTTCCCCAGCCCAGACCTCAGCCCCCCCATGCCCATTCCTGTCAGCAGCGGTGTGCTTCATTAATTCCACCTCAACTGTAAAAGTAGTTCATGGGTCACAGACCTGGATGCCTCCTCCAGAGTGTGAGCACAGGCCTTCCTGGAGCAGGCCTACCCTCCACAGGCCTGCCTGTGGGTGATCCCACTCTCCATGAACAGGGTGGGTTGGGAAGGAGACCTCCTGTGTACAGTAAGAAGCTCTGATTGCCACACTGCCCCTGTACTTCAGTACACCTGAAAGACCAGTCACTTCCTTGAAAATATTTTACCTTCAAGCATAGGAGGCAGAACAGAGCTCAAAACCTGGCACCAAGATCTACCAGTATGTGCCCTTGGGCAAATTACTTAAGTCTCTGAAACTAAGTAGCTTTATCTCTAAAATTGGATTAATAATAGTGCCCACCTTGTAGATTTGCTGTGAGGATAAAATGCCTTGATATATGTGAACTCCTTAGCATACTGCCTGACATAGTAAATGCCCCGTAAATGTTAACTTTAGGTATTTATGACAATAATAAAAATTAATAAAGCCCCATCTGGAATGCCAAAAATACATCGCATATTAAGTATTCCAACAAGATCTATTTGTTTGCATTCTCAAAACAAAACTCTAGAAAGAAATTCGGTCCATAGAACACAACATAGCAAGCATCTAATCTGCAAACAGCCTGCAGTAATAACACCCATCATTAGTTGCACGTATACTCTGCACCTGTTATTAAACTAAGCAATTTTATACGCAATACAATCTTTACAATTACCCTGTATTTATTCATTTTAAACCTCAAATTTTTCATCTTATACATAAGTAAACTGAGACAGAGAAAAGTCAAGTATTTACCCAAAGCCACACAGCTAGTGAGTTGCATCTTTACTCCAGACCTGTTTTGAGGTCAAAGCTGATGCTGTTGACAATACACTTTGTTTAGTTTATTGCATCTCAGAGGGAAATTGAGAATCCTACCAAATGTCTTTTTTTTTTAATGTCCATTTGTATAGTAGCCACACGGTCTCTTTCCAAACTAGGCCTCCCCTCGCTGAGGCCTGTGCCCCTTATTTTGCGTCTCACATTAAAGGCCAAGCTGCCTATTTGTTTTGTAGCCTCTATCAGGTCCTCAGCTAAGTGCTCGGGGACCCTAGCCCCAAGGGGTCTTCCTCTGGACATCTGTCCTTGGGGGTTGGCAGCTAGCAGACCGCCAAATTCTGAATTGTGGGGGCAGAATCTTTTCTGTTCCTTTCCTTAATGGCTCCATTTTTTGTTCTCTGTCTCTTGCCTCCCTCCCATAAAGCAGTAGTACTTTAACATTGGCTAAGGACTTTAGGTCAGAAGTTAGGTAAACTTTGTTTTAAATCCTGGCTCCAACTTGTACTGAATATGTAACCTTGAGTAAATTAATGTGTAACACCCAGTTTCTTCATGTGCAGAATGGAGGTAATAATGGCATTTATCACACTGGTTTCTTATAAAATTAGATGAGGATTAAATGTACAGCTTTTAGCTCAATACCTGGCACAGAGTTAGTATTCAATATATGTAAGATATTATTATAACACTCATCACAGTGTTAACGTTTGATGTATGCTTTCCTGACAGACTCTAAGTATCATAGTCACTATGACGTTCCTAGTTCCTACACAGTGCCGAGCCCCGAGGTGTGCTAATTGAGTACTTGCTGATGGAGTGAATGGAAGTATGCCATAAATGAATGCTCTAGCAGGCGTGTGGCACACTACTCTCACACACTCCTCCTAGTGGTGATCTAATGAATTCTCTTTCTTAGGGATTCCTAACGTTTGCCTTAAATAGGATACTTTGAGGGAGGAGAGAGAGAGAGAGATGTAGAAATAGTTTTCAGGAAGCTTTCTACATAAAGTGCTGTCTGAAGCCTTTGCACTATTCTCTTTTAAAACACTTAAAAAAGTGGATCTAAGACTTCAATTAGTGTGTTTTGGCTTCTAGGCGAGTGACACAAACCTGCTATTTTCTTTGAACAGTTATCTTGACGACGACCAGACCCTGGGCCACAGGGGACTCCAGTTATATCCTGATTATATATGTGTTCACAGAGCCTCCCTTCCAAGGAGGCCTCCCTTCCAAGGAAGCTTTCCTTCCAAGGAGGCTTCATTAAACGCCTTCTTAGTCTTTTGATGTGTTGTGGCTAATGAGTAACCACTCTAGTCGGAAAAAATAACTAAACCAGAAAGAAGGAAGGGGATGAAATGAAAAAGAAGAGCTAGTGTGGACTGCGTTTGGAGAGTGAATTCTAGGGACTTTGGGGAAAGTATTATGGGAGAAACAGGAATGCCTGAGATATTGCGAGATGGATGGAGAAAGTATTTTAAGATAGTTTTTTTATGTGTGGTAAATGGAATTCACCTTTAAAATCTCTTCACAAGATGTCAGTACACATTGAAATAGCTTTTCAAAGACTTTTGGAATATCCAAGTGGTATTTCCTTTGAACAGGACACTTTCCTAAGGCTGCCCAAATTGGGTCCTACTTTCTTTTAGCTTTCATGCATATTTGATCAATGAACATCTATTCCTATAAACTAGCTATGTAGGAAGAACAAGTTCTGTTTTTTCAATATCCTTAGCCATATACATCTTCATATGGAGGCCTATGTAATGACCTTCTCCTTCAAAGCGGCCCTTTATATCCATATTTATTTTATTTCAGCTGCATTAAAATGGCTACTTGAAGAAGTCAGCAGATCATCCAACATAATTGCCCCCAAATGAATTCCCTTTTAAGGACAGATTTCCAATAAAATTGCCTTTCATGCCTCCTTGCCTGTGTTTTGTTGAATAAATGAGCAGTTGCTGGCATCCCCCACTGTCCACAGAAGAGTAAGGAACATGGAGTTCATAGACTGGCTCTTTAGGCCTGAGTGCTTCTCTACTTTCCCAGCTACTATTAGTGCGACCTTCACAAAATCACAGAAACTCCTGTGCTCTAAGTCTTCATTGGTTTTTTGCCCCTTCATTTTGAAAAATCTAATTGGACTTTAAATAATACATACTTATTGTATAAAGCTCAAACAATGTGAACTTATACAAAGTGAAACTCTTGCTCTTTCTCCACTTCCCACCCTGTTCAATGTTACTACTTATAGTTACTATCTTATATTAATACTTTTTTCTATATATATAGAGAGAGAAAATAGTACACAATTTCTACAAATAAAATACGTATTATAGTGTATAGTATGCAATTTTCCTAAAAATTAGATCATAGATCATACTAGACATGATATTCTATAAGTTACTTTTTTCATGTTTTCAAATTGAAACAATAACAGAAATAAAGTTTTTGTGAGGCTTAAGTGAAATAATACATGTGAAAACAATTTGGAAATTATAAGATACTATGCAAAGGTATCATCTTATTATCATAACTAAGAGCTCTTTGTTCATAGTTTGCTCTTCCCGTAAGGTACTTGAAACTACCAGCTTTCCCTCTTTCTCCTGGTTTCTTGAAAATATTCTTTTTCCTCAATTCAAAGACACTCTTTAAAATAATATTTTAACATCTTTGAAACCAAGATATATATTACAATATATGGTGTGTCCTAGTTTAATTTGGTAGCATTTTTTCTATCTTACTGGTTCATAAAATAATGGTGTATCTTAGAATGATGACATTTTAGGTTTGGTGAAATATTTCTTTGGTGCATATTTCTTCTTTCCTTAATCAATTTGACAACAAAATTATCACCTTAGGTAAAAAAAACTTCATCTCCCTATGCTTCAGCATCTTCATCCATTAAATGGCAATAATATTTAGAAGTGTTACTATGAAGAAAGTACCTAGCATAGAGCCTAGCTTATAATAGACATTCATTAAATATAAATTTCATTCTTTCCTTTGCCACTCTAAATTGAATTCAAAATCCTCAGGCTGATATTTAAAGCCCTGATCACATCATTGCCCTTCAATAAACCTGCTATTTCCCAAGCTTACCCCACACTTCTCCAGCCCTGTCCCCACAAATGGTTGTCTATCAAAGTCCCACCCACCTCAATGTCAACACACACAGAGTTTTTTCTGATATTCTTGGAGCAGATGTGATCTTTTCCATACTTGAGCCTCCATAGTACCCTATTTGCACTAAGTCACATTTTCTTTTGTCTTATCCTCACCCCCATCTGCTAGAACTTCCTTCAAAACAGGCCTTCTCCTCTTGACCTGTATATCCCATACCATGGCACACTGTCTTACATAAGGTAAGTGTTCAGTAAGTAATTTTTGCATAGAAATGATCCTTCAACATTAATATCTGTGGTTATGAGCCATTGCTCTCAGGAATAGTAACATTTAAATATTTCAAACCTTACATAGTTTCAAATTGGATTTTTATTAGTCTGGAAATAAAGGTAAAAATAAATAAAAGTAGCTTGCAGGCAAATATGCTCTTAATTCCTTCAAATCCTTATTTTAGGAAAAGGATTTTTTACTCAGTTTATATTATCTATTTTGAAGACAAATACATAAATTTTCCCACAGGTAAAATGATAAAAGGTAAAATTAATTTACCAATTATAGTCAGTGTTTTGTCACTTAAGTAGAAACAATACTGAAGATGAAGCTACTTGAATATTCTAGAATGTGAATATCCATCTAATCTCATACAGACTATAATTTCCACAAATATTGTCCTTCTTTATTCAATATCAATGGTTTTTAATGCATCTTCCTAAAATTATACAGAGAAACAGAGACCTCCAGTGGCTAAATTACTTTACATAGAGAAAATATGAACAGCATAAAGCAGATGGAAAAGACATAATGGATTATTCACCCACAGGTTCTGCAGTCTAGTCTTTCTTTCCTGCCATGTATTTTAGTACTTCATCAACTCCTGCCTAAGTGTCTGAGGACAACTGTGTCTCACCATCACACTAGGAAAATCATATCCCTATCCAAGAGAACTTGTTACTAGAAAGTTTACCTGGTACTTATTTAAAGTTATTTTTAATTATATCATATCAATTAATTTAAATTATATTTTCTAATTACTTTCTGTGACATTTGCTAATTAGTTTCACTGCTTATAAATATTGATATTTAAGTATATAAAAAACAATTCTCAGTTGATTTTTGTTAGATAAACTACACAGACTATATATATGTAAGAATAAAGATATACACATAGAAAAATATAACAATATTTTAATAATTCAAATAAATGGGGGAGTACAAGGAAACAAGATTGGACTATGAAATATATTTCCTAAAACAAAGTTTTATTATTTATATTAATTATGTAATTCCACTTAAACCTGAAAAGTGTTTCCAAAGAGCAATTAATAAAATACATGTTTTACTAAAAAGCAAAAAAATTGCTTGATTATAAGTAAAAGGGGCTATTTTTGAAGGATCTGAGGATCTTTAAAAGCAATAGGTCCTTTATTGCATGTTAAATGTTTCTCCCAAGGGGGGGAAAAAACCACGTAAGTTCATTTGTCTTATTTATAATATTAGAGGACCACATAGTTTCATTCATTCAATGAACAAGTACTTTGCTAGCTGTTGAGGATATAAAGATGACTTTATTAAGTTTGTAAATGTTCAGAATAAGTTTTTACCAAACACTAAAGTACAAATTAAGCTTCTTCAATTACTCAACAAAGTGAAACAATATTTGTCAAATGCTTATTAAGACAGCCCAGTTCTAGCTAAGAGATTATTTTTATCTTTTTAAAATAAGGCTGGACGAAATAATAAACAATGCCTTCCAAAACATATTTCCCTCCCAAATATTCACACATATATGTCTCCTTTAACAAATTCTCATATATTGAAGGTCTTCTCTCTAAATACAGCTCTGAGGTCAAATGCATAGGAGACAGAATAAAGTGAAGTTTGGTTAATATAAGATATTATTACATACTCGTGTGTATTTATATTTAAGATCAGGACACCTGAGGTCAAAGCTACTCAAGACAGGAGCCTTGTCTTTGAATCCACAGTGCCAGACATTAGGCAGTTATTCAATAAAATTCTGTAAGTGAATGGCTGAAATAAAGTTATATCATCCATCTCTATCTTTCCTGAACACATCAAGTGGATAAGTCTGTTACCTCATCCCCAAAGCAATTGAGAAATGTAATTTTATCAAGTGAAAACTCACATTGTATAAATCTGAATTGCAGTGGTATCAACTAAATGGACTTCTTGGTACAGATGAATACTGTCAAAGCGTTAGAACAGCCAATTTTTTATTCAGTTTTACAAAGGAGAAAAGAAGTTGCACATTTTTAAATTCCCCGACTTGAAGGATTATGACCAAGACCAGATTATTCGTCATTCCCTTTTTGGTTTTGTCCTCTGATGGGACTGCTAAAGAGCACTGAGGTAAGAAAAGAGGAATCAGCATGATGAGAGAGAAAGAGAGAAAGAGAGGGAGACAGGAGACCCAGGATAATTTATATTCTGCCTAATCTATTTCTGGATGGATATGAGTATTTGTCCAAATAACCAACCAATTCAACAGGAAGAATTATCAAGTTCACTGTTGCAGGGATAGGGAAGCAGAACTTTTGAAAATGAAACATCATAAGATTCAAATAACTCTCTAATCATAAATGAATTATGACTAGAGATTCAATCAAAATGTTATCTTTCTAAAAATATTTTATTGCTTTTAAAAATATTTTATTGTTTTGATCTCACTAGGTATGTTTCTGTTCTTCTTTTTTGTGAGCCCAAAGTGCCAGATTTCTGGGATTCATAAATTGTGAATGAGGACCTGATGTCACATTTCTGACACATCAGGGTAACAAACTAGTTTTTATTTTTTTCTTTTAATGTCCCATGTGTCATACTATATCCAAACTCTCTTGGCTATTTCCAGATCTTGATAATGTAAAAACACTATGTAAGACTTTTAAATGACTACCTGGTTCATGTGACATGGATAAGGGAAAATAGGGTAGACCTGAAAAAGAAGATACACTTACAATGAAAGAAAATATATACAAAACATTATCAATAAAGTAATCTAACTTTCTATTACAAAGCACTTTGACTAAAATGCTTTACCTACCAATGTCATGAATGCACATTTTTCAGGGTTTTGGTGCTTTCATGTGTGTGAAGGCACATGAAAACAGGAAAATAATGTAGACTAGTAGTTCCAAGTAAGGACCAGGAGATGGAGAGGACTTGTTCATTTACCAATCATGTGATCTTGAGTAAATTACTTAACCTCTTCTTGTTCAGTTTCCTTGTCTGTTAGATGGTAGAATAAAGCTACACACCTCTTTACGGCGGTTAAATAAAATAATGCATATAAAGAATTTAGTACAGTGCCTGCCCGTAAGAAACATTAACATATGGCTATTATTTATTAGTGAGGATGTGGAAAATGAAGCTTTATATGTTATTAAGACAATTGTATCTTTTAGGAAAAATTTTAGAGCAAGCTGTCTAGGTTAGAGCAAACTTAATATGCATTAAGAATGATCCAGTCTGAAAAAGAAACCTTTCAAATGAAAAATCCAGAGGACTTGCAGCCTCAATGGATGAACACCAAGATTCAATGGTCTTTCCCCCATTCTCTCCTCATCTGTTGATCCCCTTCTTTTTGGCTTCCTTTCCCTTGGCTTCCAATGGGAGACTGTACTCTGGGTCTCCTCCCATAACTCTGAGGATTTCTCTCTTTTTTCCTTCTTCCACTCCTGAAATGTATATGATCCAAGTTTTTGCCCTAAACACTTTTACTTGTCTTTCTCAACTGCCTCATTCCTTTGAACAATTTATTCAATCCCCTGTCTTCAGCTGTCGCCTCTATGGAGATGACCTCCAAATCTGAAATCCAAGCCAAGTCCTCTCTTCTAATTTTCAGTTCTGTGTTTCCAGCTGCTTCCTGAAGCTTTGCACCTGTCCCATGTGCCCTTCACGCTCAGTACATTTGCTGCTTCTCCACTCAACCAGCTCCTCCTCCCGATGTCTCCATTCCTGCTGATGGTGTGGCCTCTTCCCAGGCACCACGATCTGCAATTTTGGCATCACCTCTCACTCTTTTTTCTCTTATCCTCCATCTCCAAGTTTTAGCTAAGTTCTGCAAATTCCACATCTGCAATATCTTTCTAAATAATTCTCTTATCCCTGTTAGCATTTTCTCTCTCTTGTTCAGTCCAATATCATCTATAATATTAGAAAGGCCTCTTACAGGTCTCCCTGCCCTCAGAATATCCTCCAGGCCAAATCCATTTTCCAGTATACTCTTCCTGATCACAACCTGATTAAGCCACTTACCTGCTCAAAAACATTCAGTAGCTCTCCACTATCTACCCTAGAGCCAACCCCTTTACTCTGCCATTCTCAGGCCACTATGAAATAGCCCATATCCTATCTTTCCAACTCTATTTCCTGCCTACTCTTCTTAGTGACTCCTTTACTCCAGCCCAAATGCATCACTTCCTCTATCTAATACACACTCTGAAATTTCTAACATCATGATTTTTTCATGCTTTCTCCCACCTTAAATCCCTTCCCTCATCACTAATAAGACCCTTACTTCCACCACATATGCAAGTAACCTCTCACCTCCTCGAAATTTCTCAAACTATCCGTGATTCTTTTGCAATACTTTTCATTTTATATTTTCTAATCTAATTGTTTGGGTGCATGTCTTACCCTGCATATGAACTGCAAGTCAATAGCAAAATCTATAAATGATGCAACTTTGTAACCACTGTTATACCCAGCACAGGGCTTTGCATATACTACATCATCAACAACTTATTTTAATTGTTAAACTAGTTATAAAATACCCCTCTTGACTTTGATCCAATAAGCATAAAATTAATTGCCAGTTCAGGATCCAATTCATCTAAATAAGGTAGGCATCGCTGGAGTATCATATAGTCCTTGTACTGTCTACTGAGAATTCCTTGAAAATAAGCAGAGAGATGTTGCCACAAAAATATAGTCAAAAAAACCAGTTGACACAAGCACAAACTCGATGGCAAGATAACATAAGAATCAAAGAAATCCCACAGTCATCTTTGCAAAAATCTCTCTTTCTTCACAGTTCTCAGCTCTAAATGCAGCTTCATTAATTGGTGGCCTGAACAAAATGAATTTGGCACATCTCTCTGAAGCTTGTTGATTTAAGCTTTCTGCGATGCTGGTAGGCTTTAGCCCTTAATTAAATTTATGTGCTGATCTGTTAAATCATTTTCATTTCTGTTTAACTCCCTGTTTAAGGAGATTTTATTCCAACATCACATCAAAATCTAGCTGGATCACAAAGCAGAGTTTAAAGAAGACTGTACTTTCTCTGACTTTCCAGTTGTTCTTGTAGAATCAGAGTTTGAAATGCATGTAAGAATTCCCAGATGAGGAAATTAAAATGCAGTCCTTCCTAGGCTCCTCCCCATGTCTGAAGAAATGATCTCCCAGTTCTCATGTTTTGATGAATTACCTTACAAATTAGCCCAATCATCTCACCATCATATTTGCAGGTTTTATTCCTTCTTTGGAACTTACAGAGATTAAAAATAAATTTTAGTTTCTTCCAACATAGTTTCCAAATTTACTGCTCCTCTTTTCTTCACATCTGACTCTAAACCAAGCCAAAGGCAGAATACTCCCTCCCTGGTGATGTCCCGCTCATCCATCACGCCTAGCTGATGCAATCCAGTGCCATAAGCTTTCTTCAGGGAGCATGGGGGGCCAGCAGACACAAGCCCATGAGAGAATGGAAGAATTGTGTAAGACTGTGTCTTGTGTAAGGAACGTGCAAGAGCGTGTTTGCCAGATCTCCTGGATGCTTGTGTGGATGATTTTAGTCTCCTATTCAAATAGAAGAATTCAAGTTCTGTTTTCACTCTTCCTTTAAAGACTTATTTTCATGGTTTTTCTTTTTTTTCTTCTCCTTCTTGCACATAAGCTTAATTTACACATACTTTTTAAATCCCCCTAAAAAGATCCAGTCCATACTAGGGAAGTAGATAGATAAATGAGAAATTACCCAAATTACTTAACCTTTCTCTCAATCTACACACTTTTTATTTTTAGCAAAAAAAAAAAAAACTAAACAGAGAGAAAATAATCTTCTGTTTCATTTACCCAAAAAATTATTCAATTCCCATTTTAACTTTCCTAGTGAAAACTTAATCCTAATATGAGTTAAGTTGTATTTCTGACACTTTAGCACACCCATGTTATTTATTTATAGATTTCAATTGAAAATTTCACATTTTGATCATATGAAAATTAAATGCTATTTAGAAAGGGTATTTTATAAAATAAGGTTTTATTTGCACACTTGGTTATTGTTTTGACTTTTCTTCTAATAAGCTGCTGGCTGTGCATCTGGGAGCTTTATCAGAGGTGATTTCCCCTTCAACAGGGACAAAAAGCAGCTAGATGCTCTACACAGACATTCAAACAGTCATGCAAACCATATTTTAAAATCTCTGTTAGTTTTGCTGATATTTGTTACACTGAACTTCTTGCTTGGAAATAAGGAATGAGGGACTCTTGTTTTACTTATCAAAGCAGTGCCTCCTCTGATATGCAGAGCTCTAGGAAGGGGTGGACCAATGTGCATGAGAAGCCAATGATTTCCTAGAATAGAAAGGACTACAGTCCCTCTCTCTGCCACCAACTTCCTCTCCACAAAAGTCAAGGTACTCTTGTTTGGCCTGAAGGGGCAGTGATGAACAACAAGACTCCAGAAATAGGGTTAAACTGAGGGTAGAAAGTGAAGGGACAGTAAGCAAAGCCCGGGCTGAAGGAGGGTGTCACCTGCAGTTCTGCATCTCAAGGTGTGGCCACCCTGAAAATGTGCATGGTCAGCCTCTGCCTACAGAAAGTATGCTTCACTGCGCTGCCGCCCTGAGACCTGCCCCTGCGTTTGTGCCAAGGCCACACCTCCCATGGGCTGTTTCTGGGAGACCTGGGACTCCTTTTTTGTCTGAATTTGGCTTAAAAACTTCCCTAAAGCTTTGTTAAAACTTCCTTAGACCACACACTGGTCTAGGAAACTTGCACCCAGCCTTTCTTTTCCTCTCTCCTTCACTTGGGCTCAGACTAGCATCACATTCTGATGACTCTTCCAGCTCTCTTCCTACTTCTTCTTTACACACAGGCATTTCCCTCTAATAAAATCCTTGCACATTTAATTCCATCTTGGCATCTGCTTCTTGGAGGATACAAGGTACAAGCATTGAACCTACCTTTCTTGGAGCGGCTTGTGTCTCAGGAACTATTAGATTGAACTTTATGAAATTGACAATGCCCAACCCTTTGTAACTTACAAAATGACAATCTCATATGGTTCAACCTAATAGTAGTGCAGAATGTAGACAGAGCTGAAACATTGGCGGCTCAGCCTTCTAAGGCACAGAGTTTCCTTGAGCCTGAAACGGGAACCTGTATTCCCTTTCTTGGGAGGGCTGGAGCTGGGTGAGTTAGCATAATCCCTGGGCTCAAGAGAGCTTTGGCCCAGGAAATTTGCTGCTTTCTGTTGCCCATGTTTCCCTCAGGAGACAGCGTGGCTGCTCTTAATCAGCTTTACCCACCAGCTCATTTCCACTGGAGCACAGCTCTTCATCTTTGCTCACCTGTAAGATGATGGGCATCAAAACCTGCTCTGGGCCGAGCGCAGTGGTGCACGCCTGTAATCCCAGTGCTTTGGGAGGCTGAGGCAGGAGGATTGCTTGAGGCCAGGAGTTCAAGACCAGCCTGACCAAAAGGAAAACCTCATCTCTACAGAAAATAGAAAAATTAGCTAGACATGGTGGCACACACCTATAATCCCAGCTACTTGGGAGGCTGAGGCAGAAAGATTGCTTGAGCCCAGGAATTTGAGGTTGCAGTGAGCTATGATGACACCACTGCACTCTAGCCTGGGCAACAGAGCAAGACCCTGTCTCAAAAAAAAAAAAAAAAAAAAAAAAAACCTGTTCTGATTCTCTCCTGTATGTAGCCTTTGCCCCTTGGAAATGACTTGGCTCAGGAACTGAGAAAATTTTGAACTTGAAGGCACCAGTGAGTTTGTGGGGAATTCTTTTTAAAATCAGAAGTACCCTAGAAAGTGGAGAGTCCACCTTTCCAGAGCCAGACAAGATCTGTTCAGAACTCAGAATGACTGCTGCACAGGGAACTCTGCTTCTGCTTCTGTCTACACAAAGCCAGCATACCGAGCTAGGATTGAATCAGAGAATTCTCTTCTGCTACTCAGACCACTGAGAAATAGACTTTTAGGGACTTATAGATGTATAAAAGAAAAATAATGGGGCTTTGGAGGGGAACATGCTGGACTTCTTGCTCCTATTGGCAATGGTAGTCCATTCTGGCTTTATAGGGCATGCAACTTGCCCTATATACCCAAGCTATATACAGTAAAGATGTTAATAATAAAAATTTACCTGTCAATGGAGAGATTAATTTTCACAATGATTAAACTTAGTGCAAATTGTAATTTAAAGTATGATGATTTTTCCAATCAAATATCTTTATTTTTCTAAAACTACTTAACCACATAACTTTTGTTCTCATATACTATGACAAAAGTCTTGGGTTTTCCCTAATAATTTCCTTTTTATTAAAGAATAAAATTAACTTCACATGTAATTAATTTGACAGCTTTACTATGAAAAGTAGCCTCCACTTACTGAGCACTTACTGCATGCTAAAATAAAGTCAGGAACTATTGGATACTTGAGCTCTGCCACCAACCT
The DNA here is from genome assembly GCA_023783475.1 of Daubentonia madagascariensis. Classification (NCBI taxonomy): domain Eukaryota; kingdom Metazoa; phylum Chordata; class Mammalia; order Primates; family Daubentoniidae; genus Daubentonia; species Daubentonia madagascariensis. Next base: position 23,270,826 of record JAKFHU010002080.1, on the reverse strand, counting down.
GACTTGATGCTATAAAATGGATACAGTGAAATCACTGTTGCTTTTTGTATACCATATTTCTTCTATGCAATTTAAAACATTAATATCATAATATTTTGTAATTCACTTTACATAAACATTTCTCTAATTTATCATAAGCTTTTCACCAACATAATTTTTAACTTTGTATAGTTTTCCATTGTATGGATATCATATGTTTAATTCTTCCTTAATTTTGGACACTTAGATTGTTTCAAATTTTTTGCCTCAATTGAACATACAAGCTTGTGCATGTGTGTGTGTGTGTCTGTCTGTCTGTGTGTTTAGGATTATTCTCAAGAGTAGAATTACTAGGTTAAAGATTACAGTAGTCCCCCCTTATCCACCAAGGATACATTCCAAGAGCCCCAGTGGATGCCCGAAACCAGGGATAGTACTGAATCCTATATGTAATATTTTTTCCCTATACATAGATACCTATGATAAATTTAGTTTATAAATTAGGCACAGTAAGAAATTAACAATAACTAATAATAAAGTAGAACAATTATAACAATATGCCAGCATAGCTACTCTTGTACTTTGAGGCCATTATTAAGTAAAAGAAAGGTTGCTTGTACACAAGCACTGCCATACCATAACAGTCGATCTGATAACCAAGAGGTCGACTAAGTGCCGAATGGGTAGCATCTACAGCATGTATAAGCTAAGCAAAGGGATAGTTCACGTCCCGGGTGGGAGAAAGGGTGATGGCAGAGATTTCACCGTGCTACTCAGAATGGCACACAATTTAAAACTTATGAATTGTTTATTTCTTTAATTTTCCATTTAATATTTTCAGGCCATGGTTGACCACAGGTAACTGAAACCACAGAAAATGAAACCTCATATAAGGGGGGACTACTGTATTAACATTTTTAGATTATTGATATGCATCTTCAAATTTATTTTACATTTTTATCAGCAGTACATTAATGTGCCCATTGGAGACCTTGAATAACATGGAAGAAAGATGTGGAAAATCGTAAGATGTTCTTAGTTTAAACAGCACTTCTGATGTGAAGTGAAAAATTGTATCTCATTTAAATTTGCATTCCCATCCTAATGATATTTAACATTTTTCACAAATTTTTTAAAATGATCTATCTCTACTCTTTAGTATAACTTCAGAGTTCTTACTTTCAAACCCTCAAAAGTCGTCTCTGTAATCCTCCTGAAAGTTCTCTTTGGTTACTTCAAATGAACAGATTTAAATAGAATTTTTAACCATTCTATGTTACTTAACTCATTTGTCTCAATCTGGTTGCTGCAGTGGATGTACGTTAATATATGAACAGTAATATTTCTTTAGCTCTGTTTGTGTGTGTGTGTGTGTGAGAGAGACACAGAAAGAGAGAGAGTTTATACATTTATTGTCAGTAAACATCAGTAAATTAATCTTCAACCTTCTCTCAAATCATGAGAATCACTGACATATCACAATCATAAGTTAACTCATAACTAAATTTATTTTCCTTCTCAAATTACTATTATTCGTGTTACTTCTCACATTTTCAGTTTGTCCGAAGAGTTTCTTACATCATTATTACTAACTATACGGTAAAAATCCCCAATATTAAGAATTAACAAACCATTTGATTCAATTTGATTTTTTAATATTTTCTCCCTGATGATGTACGTCTTGGCGCAGAGAATTTGATACAGTATTTTTTTTTTAGATTAACTGACCCAATTCATTCTCTCCAGATTGTGGATTAGAAGTTGGATGGAACACTATAAATCAATGTGGAAAAGTAATTTTGCCAAATTTCAATCTCAATCAGTCTCTATCAAAACTTTATCCTTTCGTTGTTTCATTATATTTGTGTGACATTTTTAAGTTGCTAAGAGTTTATTTATTTTAAAGGCTCAATAGGCTTCCTGGATGCCAAATCACTTTTTTAAAAAAATTTGATGATACAAACTAAAATAAATTAAAAACACATGGAGTCAATGTTCTCTAAAATATATGTGTTTTTAAAGTTTAGAGAAAGGGGTGAGAAGAGGTGCTTGGCAGAAAGTTTGGGTTTTAGTAAATCCAAATTTTTTGAAAAATTGTTCCAGATGTTGATGAACCCCCTGGTGCCCCTAATTTTCACCCAAACCTGTTATAAATAAAGATAATTATAAACAGCAATAAACTAAGATTGAGGCAGCACGTAATGGATTCCATAGGAATCAGAATTAACTTTGATAATTGTGGATGTGGATGTGTTGTAAATACCATGAAGAAAAGTACAGTCTTACGGTATGCCTACGTAAAGAAAATAGGAAAATAAAAAAAGAACTATTTCACACGTAAAAACCTGACGGCACCCTGGCATCTCATCCTGGCTTTCAGCAGCTCTCATTAGCTAGCCCGGTGGTTCTTAAGATGGGATGATAAATCTCCCATTGAGGATGTTTGGAAACTTGTGGGACATTTTTTGTTGTCACAATGACTGGGAAGAGCTACTGGCTTTTATTACCCAGTCACCAAGGATGATTAACATCCTGAAATGCCCATAAAATGAAGAACTGTTCAGCCCAGTAACCATGGTGCCTTCACAGGTCTCACTGTCCCTCTCTGACCTCCAAGTTCTACTCTCACAAACTTTCCTGTCTTCCCCCACAAATCATAGCCATCTTGGCTTTGTATCTTTTTTCTATTGTTCCCTTCCATGGAACTTCTTACCTCTTCTCTTCAATAATCCGCATCTAATATTTTCTTCCAGAAAGATTTTCCACCTCAGGTCTTTCCTCAAGGACTGACCTCCACAGTGAACTTTTTACCTTCTCCTGATGTCTCAATAGCCTCAGTGACACTGTTTCATACTTCCCCAATTACATCTAATGCAGAGTAATTTGTGTACACAGAAGCTGCTTAATAAACGACTGCTGACCTTTTTGTTTAAATTAAGATTGTGGCCCTATAGACTCAGCAATAGTTGAACTTTCTTACTTGGCTTTATTGAGAGGATTTTTCCATGTGTGTTTACATGCGTACATATGTTTATGTCTGATGATATGAATATAAATACAGATATAGATACATAGCATAGATTTAAAACATTTCTATAAACAGGCAAAACATTGCCTTTTCATTTAAAGATGACACTGTTTGAGTCATTTGGCTGAAAGAATGGGTGAGAATCTGTCCTGTTGTTTCTATTCATTTGATAATCACTCACCTCTGATTCTCATAGTTTGTCTCTTACTAGTTGCACTATAGCAGTAAAGAATCTTTAGAGCCTAAAAGTGCAGCCAGGAACAGTCAACTTGGAAAAATATAATCTAATACTTCTGGGGAAAGATAATTCCCACAGACATGTGCTGGAAGATATAAGCTATACATCTGGACTGTAGAAATGTTTGGAATGACTAAGGAGAGTTTCATCTTTCAAGCCAGTGAGAGCTGCACTAGAAAGTATGCTTTAGAATAGCCTGTCTGGCTTCACGGAACAAGACTTAGGGGCCCAGATAAAAAATGAAATTCTACTTTAATTTAGGGCTAATATCACTTTACAGTGACGTTTAATACAAGCAGCCTTTGTCTTAAGAATGTGTGGCTTTTAAATGACCTTGTCCCCATCACCATCCTGCCCCTCTGGACCCCTGCCAAAGTGCCCCCTTGCCACCGCAGTGGCCACCAAGCGCAGCCCACAGTCCCTCCCAGTCTCAATCCACCTGTAGCCCTATAGTAGACACAGGATTAAAAGCTCAAAAGATTCAAGTTTTAATCTCAGAATGCAAAAGGGAAGTAGTGTACCTTCTATGGGCAAAAGAGTTCTACCACTAACACTTTCTTCATTCTCTATGTGGAATAATTGATTAATATTATGAAAACTGTCTGGTAATATAATAATCTTTCATTAATAAAATTGCCAAAGATAACACCATTGCTTTTTCTATGAAAGCATGGCATTCATTATTTTAAAATAGGAAATGCATAAAGATGACCAAAAAAATTTGAAAATTATCTCCAATTCTACCACATACAAATCATCACTGAATATTTTAGTAAACATTCATCCAGACTTTATCTTGGTATTAATATATACATACAAATATACACATATATATGTTCCAAAATAGGATTATAAAGTATACATACTGCCTTTAATTTATTACACTTAATATATTATGGACATGTTTCCATGTCGAACACAATTAAAGAAGATAAAACTATATCATCATTTTTAAAAGCTGCTTAGTATTCCACTGAATTAATGCATCATGATTTATATGAACATTGGCCTACCTCGCATTTAGACTGTTCTCAGTATTTCACTATCTCATGCAACACTGTGATTAACATATTCATAAACACATTTTGGACATTTCTCTATTTATTTCAAAGTGATAATTTCTAAGAGTGGAATTATTTCATTTTATTATAGTAGAAAAATAATTTTAATTTATATGGCCAAATTCTTCCCCCAAAATTTCATAACAATTTACTCTATAACCAAAAACATCTTAAGATATTTGTCAACTTTTTATTAGTTGATGGTACCAGTTGATAAAAGGAATAAATCATAGAAACTATTGCCTTAGTTCAGAAATCACATATCATATTAAACTGTGAAGAATTGGAATAACTTCTACTTTTTTCTAGAAAGTAAAACAAAACCAAGAGCCTTTGCTTCTGGGTAACTCACTTAACATTAAATGAGAGAGCTCTTCAAGTTTCTTAAGAATTGTCTGAACTGAATTGTGTTCTGTAATATTAATCAGTTTTGAAAGCACATGGTGCTCTGCTTTAAGATTTATCCCATATACTATTGTTTAATATTAGATTTATGTGTTTTACTGCACAGTGTTGAATTGGTGTCTTTTGCATAGTTAGCGGTAAATAAAAACTAACATTTAAAATTGCCAAAAAATCCTGGACTTTAAACAATTAATTTACATTCTTTTGGAATATAACCCACTCTTGATTTTGAGGCTGTCCATGTGAATATTTTAGTTGTTTGAAATTGTGCTTTTTAAACTATATTCTGATTTGTTCTGTCAAGGACCAAGGTCCCAGAGGAGGAGGCTGCAGAGGATACAGGGAGGCAAGAGAAGTTAATTTTTTCTTTTTTAAGACTTGAACTAAAACAGGGCTTCTGCTTTTAAGGATATATATAAGCTTGCTTCTGAGCAAGATTTAATAAAAACGTTCAAAATCTTTGGTTAAAAATATCTTTCCTCACGGTGCTAAGGAGAAAAGTAGTTATTGTTCTAGTTCACTGTCAGATAAATAGTCTCAAAAGAGTATTATTTCACCATGATTTTAGGATAAAATAAAAATTGCTATAAAGGTGACACTGTACATTTGAACTCTCGATCTTAAACAGGCTGTCATTTGTGGAGATAGTTGGAAATATTTAAATAAAGGCAAAATCAACAATTTAACCCGTAATTAAATTATGTCAGGTTATTTAAAAAAAACAAAAAAAAGAGCAAAAACTCTCTGAGTTTATGCACTAAGCAAATGAGATTATTTTAGCAGTTCTTGTTAATGTAGTTTTGATAATATTAACAAGATAATGGGAAATGGGAGATTCAATTCAATTGTTTCATTGCAAAGACATGAAAGAGCCTATCATGGTGAAGCATTTTAAAGTATAACTTTCATAGACATAGAAACAAGGGAAGGATACATTGGCCCTCTCAGTATACAGGAGCGGGGAAGGGTAGGCAGAGTGGGGAGGAGCCAGAGGACAGACAGAACAAGAAAAGCAAGCAGAACTAAACATGTAGGACCCCAGACCACAAGACATGAGGTCATTCCCTGAGGTGTAATAGAAAAACAAGGGCTCAGAGTATGTGATACAGCATCAGGAACTGGAACAAAGAATCACAGCACCATTCAATCTGCCATTTGCATGAGAGTCCAGCAGGGGACTGTCTCTGGAAGGACCTAAATGTGCACCCTGGAGCAAGTATTGGCAAAACAGGAGAATCACATTTTAGGGACCACAAGAAACACTGCTTGCCTGTTTAAGTTCTTCTTAATGTTTAGAGCCATGAGGAATTACTTTGGAAAAAGAAAAAAAGAAAGTAGCTCTGTTGTTGGAAAAGGAAGTATAGAACAAATAGGTTTGTGGCCTCTAGACTAGGAGAACAGCCCCAGAAATGATATTTTATTTGCTTTCAACAATGGAAAGTTAACATAGCATGAAACATAACGTGGTAGTGTAACACAACATAACACAACACAATACAACATAACATGGTAAAGAACCAAAACTCCTGTGTTTGCCAGACTGAGACTCGTGTTTAGCAAACTATTCAAAAATTAACAAAGACAAAATCATCAGCCCCTACACAAACTAGACTCCACAGTCTGGCAATTCTTTACCCTTTTTGGATCTTAATTCTCTTACCTACAAAACTGGGAGTTGAACATCTAAGGAATCTTCCAATTCCATAATTATCTAATTCTCTAATGCTTAGAAATATTCAAATAAAGCAAAATTAGAAACTTTTTTTTCTCACAGAATTACTTAAAACCCTATGAAAGGAAATGTATTTCCCTTATAGCTGCTGGAACTAGAATCAGTTCCAGCTCCATCCCCCGCCCCTCAGGCCCAGCAGCTGCCAAAGCTGTAGAAAGTGGCCCCCGTTCCAAAAAGCTCTTTTCCTTCTAGCACAGGAGTGAGCATATTCAAGAGCATCTGGGAAGTCTGGTTAATATTGCAGTCACTTCCCAGGGTCTCATGCTGCTTCCTCAAGGCAGCTAATGATAGCAACAAAATAAGTATCTAAGATGTCTCCCCCCAGCTCACGCCCTGTGCTTCACCTGCTCCAAGGGTGTGACTGGCACGTGTTTGCTTTCTAATGTAAGTGGCAGGTGACAAGTAGTGTTGCCGTTTGCCACATGCACATCTTTAAACAGCTAAAAACAAATGCCTAACTTTAACCCAGAAAGAAAGTTTCAAGGCTAACATTTCCTTTAAGAAATCAGCAAATATTTGGATAGCAGCTGAGTTATAAACATATCTATGAAGTTATATCCAGTCTGTATCCAAGTGCTTAAGTGACTTGTGACATTTAGTCAAGCCAGTCTCTTACAGTCTTTGTGTAGACTATTGAAGACATCCATTTCCCTGAACATCAAAAGCCAATTGACTCAGAAATTATTTAGTTACTGCGCAGCTGAAGGGAATCAAAAAAATAAGACTCTGAAGTGTTTGAAAAACACATTCAACTGATTTGGAAAAAAGTTAGATTAACATTGTCCCATATGTTTAAATCTATATAGGAAAAGGAAAGGGAGGTCTAGGTTAGATCCAGAAAGTGCTTCCTATTGACTTTCTCATTATTTCTTCACAGCTGACTATTAACACATAAAATCATTTCTCAGCAAGGTCAGAAAGTAGGTGACATTTTAATATATCCCATCTCTACCCTGCTTTCCCTGAGTTCCTTCTGCTTTCTCCACCAGACTCTCCCATGACATACCTTGCCTCCTTCTCTCATTTGCATAAACATAGGAAAGGATTTTATGAACGCATTCACTGCGAGGTAGAAACGACTGATGAGCTGCAAATATTTCTCTGCTTAGAAGCTTTTTGTGTCTCAATAGGGAACAAAACCAAAACCAAAGAAATGAAGGACAAATGACAGAACACTAGGCTGCAACCAATCAAAACAGAAGCGAACACTCTCAGGAGTCTACAAATAATAAACATGTAAGTAATTGCTTACCTCCCATGAGTAGAAAATATATTTTTGTTTATGGTGTTAATAATATTCCCTTCTCACTACCAAACTAGGAAGACAGATGACAGGGGCAGAACTAACTTTAAGGCCTCAAAATAATCATTTCACTGCTAATATTAAAAAAGTTTTAACCACAGTAAATCTTAAAAAGCAAAATCGTTGAGAGGAAAAAGATAAATCTGAGTTTACCTACTATACCAACTATCCAGGACCATTGGGAAACCTACTGCGTTTAGTAAATTTCCTTAAATCTGCAAAGTAATAATAAATATGAAAAATATAACAATTAAATTGCATTAATCATGTATTTGACTAGTACTAGAATTTATGTTTTTCTCAAAAATTCTAGTTGAATATAATGACCAAAAAGTTATTTTAGTACTTTTCAGAATGACTCTTACAAGTAAACAATAGCCAAACACCTCACTATTAAACTGATGTGAGTTCTGGTCTCCATAGAGTAGCAAATAAACAATACAAGTGAATACAACCACCACATCACTTGTCAAAGTTTATTTTCTGAGGAAAATATTTAATTAAATTGAATAGTCTTAAGGAGTTGGTTCAGTTTTTGTTATTTGTCATTTTCTTTAGGTCATTGTTTTTCATAATTATTCTTAAATCTCTTAGGGAATTCAGTGATTTCTAGTGCATTAAAGTTGGAAGAAGACAAAATCATAATTACTTAATAAAGAAACATAGAAAATACCAAATACCATCATTTTCCTTCATGAGTTTTATCCAAATGTTTTATCTTATTTTCATAACCATTTATACAAACATATGCCCCTTTGCCAATACTCACACACCTGAATTTATTCTTTTCAAGCAATGCTTTTATTACTTACAACCTGCACAATAAGGTGACTTATCTTAAAGGTATTTCACTTTGATTTTCTTTTTTCAAAAAAGTTATAAAAATTTGCGAATAATTTTTATACATTTATAGTATTGTCTCATTAACTCACAATATCATATTAAAGATGCTTTCCCACAGGGAGGGGGAAAGAACCTTAGACCCAAGACATCTCAAAATGTTTTAGATCAAGAAACACATTTCCTTAAGAATGTGGCAAACCATTGTTATTTTATAAGAAAACAAAATAATTTTCTCAGCTAATAACATGGTAATTCCAATACTGTATAACAATTCAGTTAAATAGTGGAAATTTTAATGGAATGCTGAGGATGTCTGAGAAAACAAAAACTTTGTTTAAATAAAATACAGGAACCTTTAGGCTTAAAAAATATATATTCCCTACAGTTTCCAATGCCTCTCTTTTTTTACTTTCTGGCTTCCTTCCACACAGCTTTACTGCAGATGGTGAGGCCACAGGGAAGGTGGAAAGCTTTGGCTTGGCATTTGCAAGAAAGATGAACCCAAGTTAAAACTTCTCTGTCTCTTCTGCTTCATAACCCAAAGTGGTCTTGTCTTGACCCTGGAGTTAATTTATAAACCCTTAAAAGGGAAAAAGCCAAATTTTAAAAATCTATGTAATAAAGTGGAATATAGAGAGAAGTAATGGAGAAGAAGATGGAATCAGCATGGCTGGTAGAAATGAGACTCATATAAATACTAACTAGCACATCTAATATCTAACACAAATACCAGATTACTAAAACAATATGGTGACCCTGGAAGAAGCTATTTCAATTATACATATTGAATTATTTAATGTATAAATCACATCCCAAATTGTACTTTTAATAACTAAAAAAGTGCATATTTAACACATGAATAAATTCACATACGTATTAAACAAATTTGATCTATCCTGGACATGATTATTCAAATTAATTTTAACTTCCAAAAGCAATTCTAAATCATCACAAAGCCTGGATAAATTAGTTGTTTATTAAAAGCAAAGTCAAGCTAGGCACTGTAGCAGACGTTACACTATTCACTGATTTCTGGTTCCTCTCTTCTTCTGTAATTGTACTTCCTGCCCTCCTTGAACTTTAGCTTGCTATGTGTCTAGCTCTGGAAAATCAATCGTTAATAGAAGAAACTCTGCTTTTCCCACCTGTTAAGATGGAACCTCTATTAATATGGGTTCCTGAATAACTAATACAATAAATTCCCCCACCCCTGCCTACCAACTTGCATCGGACATAGAGCACAGGCAAGAAATAAAACTTTGTTGCTTTAAGCTACTAAGATTTGAAGGCTGTCTCTTACTGTAGCATACCTTGACTTTTAGCAACTACTATACAAAAATTTTAAATATCTCTCTTTTCCTCTAAGAAAATTTCCTCTATAGTACATCAATATATCCCTCCAGTAGCATAATGGTAGTAATAGTTGTTATCTGCTAGGACTCATTCTCTGTTAAAACTAATTGGTACTCTCTGTGCAGAATTTTTGTTACAGAATATCAGGAATCAATAATTATTTTTCAATAATAACTTAATTGCATATGGTATGCACTCAGTAAGTATGTCTTAAGTGAATTTAAGAATTTTTTTTAACTAAAGGACATATTTATTTTGGCAATATGCTCAGATCTATGGGTATCCTGAGTCCTTAAATTATAGTATATGTAGAGTATAACTTGTTGTATTCAAATTGATTTAATCTCTAGAAAAATGAATAATATATCCCTATTTTAGCTACAGTAATTAAAGCAGATGTGAATTATTTTCTGCAACAAAGAATCCACTTTGGAATTGGACTACCTTGGTCCAAATCCTGATTTTACCACTTACTCTGTGAATGGCCTTGGGCACTTACCTAACCCAACTGAATCCTGGTTGTCTGTTTTGTGAAATGCCTATCTCAGAGAGAAGTAAAACTAACACACTTTTTAAATTTATGTGAAGTGTTGAGCCCATTTCCTGACATATACTATACTCTTAACAATACTAGTTAGATCCTGTTTTATATGTCAAAAGTAGGATTTGGTTTGGGACTTTCAGTTTATCATTTACCAAATAATTATGTAAACCATTATGATTATATTCACATTTACCAAATCCTGTCTTTCATTACCACTATTAAAATGCTTTCTAAACACAGACAGTATGCAGTTTTGATTTTTGTAATAATAAGAAATTAATTTTTTAGTTTAATTAAATAATCTATCATCCAGACCTACAGAATTATCAAAAAAACAAATCTCTTTGTGTTGAATTTGTCTACCAGAGCAAAAATATGGTCCCATTTACCAAGGGGAAAAAAAGACATAATGAAAAAAAGCTTATTTTCACATGCACTAAAAGACAACTTGAATGCACTGTAGTTCTTTCAAAACAGAATTTTGATGACATAACCAAATGAGTCTAAAACATATGAGTTAAATTTCCCTCAAAAAATCACATATGGTTTAAAAATAAATATGGGGAGAAAATACTGGGTACAATGAGCTTGGATTTTATTAAATGTCAAATATTTTAAAATAATTTGTGACATTTGTAAACTTAGAAGATTATGCACTCATTAAATAATATTTCCTGGTGTTCTGTTTAAATTACTGCATTTACCTCAATCTCAAAAATTCTCGCTTGGTTTAAGCCCTAACCCTTACACAATGTAATAATATAAATTTTGAATTCACTCACATTTTCAAATTTGGTTCTATTGCTGTGAAATTCAAAACTCAGGGCTTTTTCCCCATTTCAGTAGCTGAAAGAGAAAACTCATTTTAGTAGAAAATGCTAAAATAAAACTAAACAACAACAAACAGAAAGAATGTTTTGGCTTGCAAAGAGTTTTGGCTGGATGAAAGAACCTAATTGCATAGCCTAGAATCATGGCTGATTTTATTGCTCCAAGACATTTCTTAGAGTTAACCCAAGCTTTACAATATGGCAATTGTCCACCCTCTGTCCCCAGCAGTCTTATAATAACTGACCAGTTTTCCAAACATGAAGTATTTTAGCCACGTAATTTAATACTGATATTCCGAAGCCTGACCAGCTAGTGCTATACTCAAACTGATGAACTTGGAAGTATTGGGCAGGACCATACATAGGCACTTCATTTTAAGACAGCTTTTTGAAGTTGTCTTAATCTGTACACAATAAAGCTTCCATTATGATTTGGCGTCTCTATTGGTTCTGAGAACAAGTTCATTTATAATGATTTAAATCATTAAAATATAGAATAGGTTACTGTATTATATAAACAGTTTTGATGACAACTGCTATTCCTTGGCTCAGAAATGAATATCAATCTCCTACCAGGAAATGTAATAACAGGATGTTTAATGAGATTTTTTTTTTTATTTTCCTGGAAACAAGGCCAAGGCCCACAGCTAAGGACAACAAATTCTTGCTGCCCCATCTCCTAGGTTCTACAAACCTATGATCTCCCTGCAGGGCTTATTATGAGAGAATAATTCAGAATTGTGGCTTTACAAGAACCCCCTACTTCCCACACATACCCACCAGGAAGTATAAGAAGATAACTGAGAAGTAAAGGAGGTCAGCTTGGTGGGGGTGTAGACAGGGGAGAAGCCTGTATTTTTTAGACCATTTCTTCTGTCCTGTGACTGAGGAAAGCCAAGTGCATCTCTTGTCTAAAGCCAAGCGAAAGAATTCAGATGTGAAGACAGGAGCCCCGGTTGAATGCTTGGCCGGAAATCTTGCAAACAAAGATTTTTTTGAAAGACAAGCACAAAAAGACAAAATGAGAGAGGACTGTCAGGTAGAGTAGGGGAGCACCTCAAGTATTTGTTCAAAAGAGATATATTCAAGGGATCCCTGTATGCATGCAGGTCTGAATGCTGTTCTAGAAGGGTAGGTGAGATTGAAGGCTTCAGTCCTGCTGGGACCACTGAGGGTAGGGGAAAAGAAGGATGTACTTGATGCCATCAGCTTGGGGAAATCCAGAAGATATGAACAAATCTCACCAGGAATCACCAATGCCTAGGGGTGCTGCTCGGAGGTGCTCAATGGAACCACCACTTATCCAAGCCACACCCTTGGGCAACAAATTCAATAGCATCTAACCCAGGGGACAAGCCAGCCTCATCAAGTCAGGAGACGTTTGCCTTCTCCTCTGTCTCTACCTCACCCTGGCCTGCACTGGGTTCAGGAAGAGAAAATCTTGTAAACAGAAAACTGATCAAAGTTTTTAAATAAAGAGATATGAATAGTAAACACCAGAACTGTTCTAATAATGTCTAAAAGTAGCTTAAAAATTATAGAATCTAGCTTAAGACGTTTTAAGAGAGTTTCCAGTCAGTGGAAAATTGTGTTTAAATAGCACAGAGTGGCAAGCGGCTGTAACTGAAAAAAAAAGTGCTTCCATTTACACCAAATGAATTAGACTCCTCAAAAAAGTTTAATGCTAATGGATTTGTCTTTATTTTTATGATTAACAAAGTGAAAATATAAAAAAATTTAATCCAGGAACTTTAGAATTTTAGGATGCATTAAAATCACCTGGGCTGTTATTTAAATTGCAGTTTTCCAAGCTCCACCCCAATACCAGAGATCCAATTCAATGGCTCAGTGGCAAGACCCCAGAATCTGCACTTTTAAAAATTTGATTATTCAGTGCTATAAATTTCCCTCTAAGCATGGCTTTTGCTGCATCCTACAGATTTTGAGAAGTTGTGCTTTCATTTTCATTTAGTTCAAATACTTTTTAATTTCTCTTGAGATTTTTTTCTTTGACCCATGTGTGATTTAGAAGTATGTTGTTTAATCTACAAGTATTTGGGGAATTTTCCAGCTATTATTTCTGAATTCTAGTTTAATTCCATTGTGGTCTGAGAACAGACAATGTATGATTTTTATTCTTTTAAACTTGTTAAAATGTGTCTTATGGCCCAGAATGTGGTCTGTCTTGATGGATATTTCATGTGAGCTTGAGAAAAAAAATGTATTCTGGTATTCTGTTATTGTTGGATAAAGTGGTCTATAGATGTCTATTATTTCCAGTTGATTGATGGTGCTGTTGAGTTCAACTGTCTTCTTTCTGATTTTCTGTCTGCTAGATCTGTCCATTTCTAATAGAGAAGTATTGAAGTCTCCAACTATAATAGTGGATTCCTCTACTTGTTCTTGCAGCTCTATCCATTTTTGCCTCACATATTTTGATGATCTGTTGTTACGCACAAACACATTAAGGATTGTTATGTCTTCTTGGAGAATTGACCCCTTTATTATTATGTAATACCCCTCTTTATCCCTGATAATTTTCCTTATTCTGAAGACAACTTGATTTCCATGCAGCTGGTTCAGGGGCCACACTTGGAGAAAACTGCTGTATTAGATTTTTGTGGCTGCTGTAACAAATTATCACAAACTTAAAACAACACAAATTTATTATCTTACAGTCCAATATGTGTCTCACTGGGCTAAAATCAAGATGTCCCCATGGCTGCATTCCTTTCTGAAGGCTGTAAGGGAGAATCCATTTTCTACCAGCTTCTACCCACAATTAGGAAAGGGCCCATGTGATTACATTGGGCCTGCCTGAATAATTCAGGACACTTTCCCATCTCAAAGTCCTTATTTTAATCACATCTGCAAAGTCCCTTTTGCCAAGTAAGGTAATATATTCATAGGCTTTGGAGATTTGGAGGCAAACATCTTTGGGAGAAGCCAATATTTTGCATGCCACACTGGCCTAACCACATTTGCTCTATGATTTAAAAAGTACTTTCAAAAGTACGTTAATAACCCTTGACCAAGTTTCAGTGTGTGACATCGGGGAAATAACTCTGATTTCTCACACAAGAATGGCATTTAACATGGCAGTAGGATGTCATAATTTTTTATAATGATAACATTTTTTTGCCTTCTAGGTTGTCCAGGGCTGGTTAGAGTTAATGGAGTTGAAGACAGCTTCCATTAGCAAGGGTGCTGATTTTAATAAAACAGGTGAGTAGAGCCCTGAGCAGATGTTGTTGACATCGGCAAAGTGTTGATGATTCAGGACTGCAGTGGCCACCACTTGGTTGTTTGGTAGATTTAACAGGAAGGGTTTAATACCCAGGGGCACAAGAAAAGCTGGACCTAAAAAGTATCTAGTCCAGGAGCTCTAGGGAGAGGATTATACCATATATTCCACAGAACACAGGCAACTATCTTAAGGCTTCCAGATCATTCCCCTTAGTCTTAATGAGACACTATGCACAGCTGCATACAATCTTAATGGGCTCTTTACTCTGTTGAGCAAATATGTACTGCAGAGCCAAAGGCTGTTCATTTACTCACCAAGAATTTATTGAGTACCCATATTTGTTAAGTATTTTCCATACTGAAACAGTAGAGTAATCAAGTGAGGGCTTTAAGATCAGATTGCCTGGGTTTAACTGGGCTCCACCACTTCCTAAGGCAAGCTACCTAACTTCTCTGTGCATAAAATAGGATAATAGTACCTACTTTGTGGAGTTATAATTTGAGTTATATGATATGATGCATGTAGAATGCTTAGAACATATTTGAGACAAAGCAAGTACTCAAAATTTGGTCTTTATGCCTATTTCAGTTATTTGCTAATCCATAGGGACACAAACTAAGGAAGACAAATTTCTGTGCCCAAGGAGCTTACAGTAGGTAGGAGACACAGATGATTGCAACAAGGCAGCTTACTAAGTACCACGTAAAGGCAGATACAAGATATCCTAAGAGCACATCAGAGAGATGCCCAACTCAGTACAGTCAGTGGTCAAAGAAGGCACCTGAGCTACAAATAGGAAAATCAGCAGGAACTTCCCAAACAAAGAATTAAGGAAAGGGGTTTCCTACTGGGAACAGCAGACGCAAAAGCAAAGAGCTGTGAGAGCAGGCTGCATTCAGGATGCTGCAAGTAGGATACAATGAGTAGAGGACAGGTGCAAATTCAAAATGAAAATTGAGGCTTGAGACAATTTTATAAGAAGGAAAAAACAATCTGACAGTGCCAGGTCAACTGTTAATTGGGACCAATAAGAGAATAGCTGAGGAGGAAACTCCATTTCCTTTTTTTTCTGGCCAAGACTTCAGTTTCAAGGCTGTATAATAAATGTGTGCCTGTGTGAGTATTTTTGTGTGACTGTGTCAGAGGAAACAACAGCTGGTGGGAAGAAGGATCATTTGTTTTCTAAACCATTGAAAAATACAAGGAACTGAATTCATGATATCTATAGTTTAAATATCTATAGTTTTTCTTCCCAGGACATATAAATATATTTAGGAATACTTGGAAAGAAAGTCAATAGACACAAGAAAAGACACTTTATTTTATTATTTAGCTAATAAAATGCATCGTGTATGCAATAAGTGGTAAAATTGGACTTTTTCAAGTTCTGTGGAAGATCCAAAACTGAAAATAAAGGATGTTAAAGACCCAAACATTCTAGAAAAATGAGCCAGGCCATCTATGTAGAACTTAACTTATAGTTAATTATAGCCCCTACTCCACCCAACCCCAAAAGTAGATCTTTAGTTTAATACTCAAGTCAAAGATATATAGGAAAATCTTAAATATTGATGAAGTGTTTGGTAGTACTAACTTTCTTAAAGAAAAGAGTTGTCAATGTTTTGTGACTCTTCTCCTCTTCTTATTTTCCCCTTTCTATAAGCCAAGGGAGGAAGGAGGTTAGAGAATTTCCCAGAAAACTTGACTTGTGACCTCATAAGTTACGGAGTCACAGATACTGCCATGTGACATACCCCTGAAAAGTCAAGTGAGAAAGTGGCTGGAGGGAGTAGGTTCTCCTGAAAGGGACATTGCCCAGGATGAGCTGGAAGGGTAAGGTGACCCCAAAGAGGAGCTCATGAGGGGGTGAAAAACCAGAATCCCTCAGCTAAGGAATGAATTTTATGCAGCTATAAAAAGGAAGCATACACACCTTGTCAGGGAGCTGCTGACAAGAGGCCCCTGCAGCCAAAGCACCCACAAGACAAGGAGAAGGCATTTAGACATCTGACACACCAGAGAGCCCAACATCAGATTACAACAGTGCCAACCTGGTGAGACCTTCAGCCCTCTACCTCTCCTCCTCCTTCAGCTCAACCCTGGGTGAGCCACAGACCACATGGGAATTAGGGAAGAGAGAAGAACTAGATGGGAAAATAGTGACGAAGATACTAGGGAGGCCCACTCCTGACCAAGATGTTATAACAGAGGTTGAATTTAGCCTCCCACCTAAAACAACTAAAAAAAAACCAAAATATACAAAAATAGTTTTCAGATATTGGACATCGGGCTTCACAAGACAGTAATCCCTGAAAGAAGGGAAGTAAACAAGGTGGGCCTTATGATTGCCCCACCTTCTGGACTGGAGAGAGTTTCCAGGCCAGAGTGTAGGGAGGAGAAACTGGGCAAAGCCCAGTAGGCTCACACAGTTGAGGACACAGGGATGGGAGTCCAGGAGACCAAGTATGCTAGGATTCCAGAGCAAAGCACTGGAGAGGAGCCAGCCACACAGAGATCTGCAGAGGGTCTCCTCAGGTCTTCAGATGAGTACCGGCCGGTGCATGCATGGCAGGAAACTACCCAAATATGGGTAAAGCACCACCCAAAAAGAGCAGAGGAAACAACCCTCAGGGCTCACACAGGGTCTGGAATAGCTTGTTATCTACAGACAAAGTGGAAAGCATTGTCACTCATACAGCATTGGGGAGGCAAAATTAGCCCTAGACCAAAGGCCACGCTTGTTTTGCCTAAAAATGTTTTAAAAACACACCTCAAAAGGATAGGTGCATTTTCAAATAATTTAACTCTCCCAACCCAAAATTTGCACAGACATCAAGTTGCCCCACAGATTTCCGGGTAAATGGTTTTATTCCCTCCCAAGTAGTTCAACCCTGTGTACCAGGTCCAAGGTCCCAGATTCACTTGGCGTGCATAAATCCTTTGCCTTCATTTGGATTATTTTCAAGATGAATGAGGAATTATGGTGTATCTATATTACCCCTCCATAGAACCTCTTTCTTCTCCAGGTTTTAAACATATGAGAATAAATTGGTCTCTATAATCAAATAAAAGCTTTTCTTCTTTAATTTATAATAAGAAAAAGCAGTAGAGTTCACAGTTGGCTAGAATTGAGGCGGTCACACAGTTTCTTTGCTCTTCTTTCTTTTAACTTCCTGACTCCCAAGGCCATGGCAATGTGGGGGTGGGGGGTAGAAAGAGAATGAGAGAGAGAGAGAAAGAAGGAGAAATTCATTTCTCACAACTTTAATTGACATATAATTTTGAACTTACAGAAAAGTTGCAAGAACAGTTGAAAGACTCCTACACATCTGTTAGGGACTGAATTTTGCCCCCCAAGATTCATCTTATATCCCTAACCCCCAATGTGTATTTGCAGATAGGGCCTTTAAGGAGGTAATTAAGGTCAAATGAGATCATAAGGGTAGGGTCCTAATTTGATAGGATTGGTGTCCTTATAAGAAGAAGAAGAGACACCAGAGACCTCTTTCTCTCACCATGTGTGCACAGAGAAAGGGCCACGTGAGGACATAGCAAGAGGGCAACCATTTATAAGGCAGGGCAAGTGGCCTCATCAGACACCCACCCTGCTGGCACCTTGATCCTGGACTTCCAGTATTCAGAACTGTTCTTTAAGCCACGCAGCCTGTAGTATTTTGTTATGGCAGCCCAAGCAGACTAATAAAACATCCTTCAACAAAATTGACAGATTATTTACATTTGCTTTATTATTTGTGTTCCGTTTAAAAGTAAGTTCAGACATCTTTGTGCCTCTTTACCTCAAAATACTTCCATAAGTATTTCTTTTTATTTCAGAATATTATGGGGGTACAACACTTTGGTTATATATATTGCCTATGTACTGCCCAAGTCAAAGCTACAATCGTGGACATCCCCCAAACTTCCATAAGTATTGACTAAAACCAAGGACATTCTCTTACCTAACATTATCATCTTCTGACAGTACATTATCAAAATCAGGAAATGTAATATTAGTACAATAATCTAATCCATAGTGAATGTTCAAATTTTACCAATTGTTCCAATAATGAGCTTGAGAGCTATTTGTTTCAGTCTAGGATTAAGTCCAGGACCCACTTGCAACTATCTGTCATGTTTGTTTAGTCTCTTTTAATCTGAAACAATTTCTCAATTTTCTCTTTTTTGACCTTGACATTTTTGACGAGCACAAGCCAGTTAATTTTTAGAATGCCCCAATTTGGGCTTATCTAGTGTTTCTGAGTAACTAGATTCCAGTAATGCATTTTGGCAGAAATACCACAAAAGTGATGTTGGTTCTCCTCAGTGAATCACATTATGTCAGGACTACATTATGTCAGTCAGTCCCAGTACTGGAGATGTTAATTTTCATCACTTAGTTAAAATAGTTAAAATAGTATCTACTGTACAGTTACTATTTCTTCACTGTAAAGTTACTATTTTTCTTTTTGTAATTAATAAATCACTTGTCACGTTTTATTCTTATGTATCTCATTATTTACATTTTAATGCCTGACCCATTTGGAATTTATTCTTGTGTATGGTGTGAGATGTGGATCTAATTAGCTTTTTTCAAACAGCTATCCCTTTGTCCCAGGACTATTTAATTAAAAGTTCATCTTTTTCCCTATTAATTCGAGATGTCATCTGATCTCTCATTTCAGATGTATGTCTTTCTGACTTTCTATTCTATCGTAGTTTCCTCATAGCTCTCTTCTTCAGCATTCTGCATGTACATCTCACGTGACTGGTAAACTTGTATAGCTCCATAAACAAGCTGTAGTATTTATGAGCTATGTTAATGTATTATTACTAGGAACTGACTCATTATGATGTTAGTATCTGTCAAAAGGATGCCTTTTCATTTGTTCAAGTTTACC
Source organism: Daubentonia madagascariensis (assembly GCA_023783475.1). NCBI lineage: Eukaryota > Metazoa > Chordata > Mammalia > Primates > Daubentoniidae > Daubentonia > Daubentonia madagascariensis. The sequence goes on along the minus strand of JAKFHU010002080.1, from coordinate 23,251,365 downwards.
TTTGTGTTTTTAAGTATTTAAAAATTGTCTTCATAAAAATTTTATAGATCTCTTGTCAAGATTATTCCTTAACATTTTTTTCATTGTTCTTCTTCCTGTAAATGGAGTTTTTCTCTACCATTATATCCTCTAGCTGGTTGCTGCTGGTAACTAAAGGCTATTTACTTTTGGATGTTAATTTTATACCCTGAAAACTTACTAAATTATTTTATTGTTTGTGTTCAGAACCCTTGACTCACTAGGGTTTTCCAGGATTGCCTACTTAATACCAACAAACAAAACACTATTATTTCTTCCTTACCTAATCTTATGCCTCTAATTGATTTCTCCTGTTTAATTACATTGGCTAAAACCTCATGTATAATATAATAGTAAAAATAGTAGGCATCCTTGCCTTGTTCCTGATCGCATGTATATTATTCTAGCATTAAGTAAGGTGCTGAGTTTAGAACTAAGCTATACATATTTTTTCATCATGTTAAAGAATTATCCCTAGAATTTCTCCTAAACAATTTAATTCAAAATGAGTCTTGAATTTTGTCAAAGGCTCCTTTGGCATCTATAGAGATATGCCCTACGATTTTTCTCCTTGAATCTATTAACAGAGACTCTTACAGCATATTAAGATCTGGGAGCTATGCTGCCCAGGGTTTAATCTTCACAATAAATAATGTATGACTTATGCAGTCCTCTCTCAGGCCACGCCACTGTAATGGTCTCTTACTTCCACCATTTCAGGATGCAGAGCTCCCATCCCACCTCCCAACCAAACAGCGAGAGGAGCCAGAGAATTAGAAAATGACTGACTAATGATATCAGAGGCCAGACACAAAAGAGGAAAAGATTGGGTGGAAGCTAAGATAGAGCAAAAATATTTTAAATGGACCAAGTGATAGTGGGAAAAGGAATAAAGGATGCAAAAGAAAGAACCTGGAGAGGCATTTTTGCCAGCTGAGGACATAGATCCATGCCGGAGCTCCGAGAGTTAAGAATGAGGCTCTGTACCCATAAATTAGTACAGGTAAGAGTGAAATCATCTAAAACAGTGGTCACTAAACTTTTCTGTAAAGGGACAGATAATGAATATTTTAGGCTTTGCAGATCACATACTGCACCATCATCACCTCCTCTTCCTCCTCCTCCTTCTCCTCCTTCTCCTCCCCCTCTTCTTTACAACTCTTTAAAAACATAACAGCCATTCTTAGTTCAAGAGTCATATAAAAACAGACCATAGGCCTACCTAAGAAGCACCATTCTGAAATCACACAGCCCTGTGGACTTAAACCTGAAGTACAGAACTGTTTTCCCCACTTTGGATCCCATGTCAGTGATGTGTCTGGCTGAGATAGGGATAGCCACCATTCCCCACTTGATCACCATTAGACACCTGGCCTTCTACAGGGAGGAAGATGAGGAGGGAAGAGGCTCTCTCAGAGCATTTGCCACCCGACTTATGAGACTGTTCATTGTTACTATCTTCCATTCCAAGATAAAGGACAGAGTCTTTGGGGTACGCTAATGGAGACAATATGCAAGAGAGGATAATAGTAACAAGATGTTTTGTGTCTAAGCTACTATTTCTGGAAATGACAAGTCAATTAGAGTAGAAGTAGACTTATGAAAAAAGGCATGTCTTACCTTGAGGTAGAATGGTTAGTTTACATACATGTGTGTGTATAGTGAGTGTATGTGTGTGTGTGTGTCATTGTGGCATATCAATGACAACAGATTCAGCAGCATCTTGGACCATAAGGATGAGAGCCACAATAGGGACAGCAGACCCAGGGAGGTGAAATGAGCTTGAGTTTCAGAATTCAAAACACGTTGGAACTGTGACAGCAGCAACGGTCAGTCTGCTGCCTCCAGATGTTGTTTGAGTTAAAGACAATGTAACTTTGTAATGTATGACATACACAGCTGAAACTACCCTTGGCTACTACAGTTCTCACAAACTATAGTATCCAGCCAAAGAATAAGGCATAATGTCTTCATTCCTACAAAAATTCTTTGGGGGGTGTAAACACATTTGTTAACAAGTATTCCTGAGTAATAATAACTTATTTTAATTTTTAATAAGTTTTTCAAAAAGAGTTACTGAATGTTATTATTATATATAACTTATTGAGTATTATAGTAAATGCAGTGAGTTAGGAAGTCAAGAAAACTAGGCTTTAATCCAGCTCAACCTCTTGCTGGCTGTATGAACTTGAGCAGTTCTGTTTTCTTCTATAATTGAAGTAGGTGCACTAAACTGTCTTGAACGTCTCTTCTAGCTTTGAAATGAAAGACTGTGATGATCTCATTTGATCATCACAAGAGACTTGGAGGCATTAGGCTGTGTATCCAGGGTAAAGTACAGAACACCCAAATAGAAATGAATGTTTTAAAACAATGTTCTCAAAGCAATGCCACTTATCTGTGTTTTGTCCAATCTGAACACATACTTTTTACTACAATGGTCAAATAGGTTCACAGAGTCCAGGACTTTATGAAAATGGCAAAAAAAATAGGACTTAAGTGCAGCTGAACCTCACTCTACAGAGCATGAATTGTGTACATTGTATTATAATAGGGTAGTTTATTCCTTATTATAAGCAACAATTACAAAGAATGTACAGTAGATTCTGACATACACTTCCAAATGCTCCTCTCTGAGGAAGTAAGTAGAAAGAGATCCTCACTGGTGTGAATAGGGTATGATTTCTGTTCTGGTCCAACTAGATTCCTCTTACAAACTATGGAGCTGCTCATCCCGTGTAGCCTGCACTGGTCAGGTCTTGTCTTTGCTGCCTTGATTACTACTTGCACAAAGTCTTCAGTGTGCATCTGCAAATTCTTAACTTTCATTTTAAATACCACATTTTACCAAGCAATTGTTTTGAGTGGAGTCTACATCATGCTAGACACTGCTCTTCTTTGCTAACTACAAATGGAGCTTCTGTGTGTGTCTCTACCTCTCTCTCTTTCTCTCCCCATACTCTTTACCTGTGCATCTGTAACCACTAGTGCAATCAGTGTTCTTTGCCACAACTTTGTCCTCTATTGAGTTTCAGTGATAAAAAGAATTATATAGTCTACTTGTTTTGAGTATGAGCAACCAATTACCAATAGTGGCATAAACTAAAAACTGAATTGTCTTCACTGCCACCACTACTACACTTTCTGTATAACCACAAATAACATTCCCCTGAAGCAGTGGTATAAAGGCATTACTGATTAACTGCTTCATAATAAACATCACATGGACCCTATCAGCACTGGACAACCAGGAATCATTTAACTTTCTTTACATCCTAAGTCAAATCCTCAGCCCTACCTTCTTCCTACAGCTGTGCATCCAAATGAATCCTGTTCTCTTCTTATTCCCAATAGCAAAAGTCTCATTATGGCAAAAGAAAGAAGAAAAGTCAAGCCACTTGTGCCCCACACCTGCCACCTTTTTTCTTCTTCTTCCCTAAATAGCTGAGTTCCTCCCTAGCCTTATAGTATCAAAGGGTCAAAGTTGATAATATTACAAGCATATCCCACCGCATGGAACCCAAAATTTAGCCATGATGACCAAAGTTTTTCCCCCTGAATCAGATTTGTAATTCATTCTATAACTCATTTCACAACAAGAATAAGATTAATCATCTCATATTTTTTAAAGGCAACTGATGTAATCATTTAAAATGTGTTTTACACATACAAAAAAAAAAAAAACCAGATGTTGAATGCAATCTTTCAGGATGAATAAATGTTAAAAGTATTCCTCTATAATACTCGATAGCTATGGGAATTTCTAAAGTACAGAATGTACTGTACTACTCCTAATCCAACATGTATGCTGAACTATCACCATTTGCCAAATGAAGTGTAGTTATTTACACTTAATGAGTTCCAACAATGCATTATGTGTCATCCTGCAATTTTCTAGATACTGTATAGATTGTAAAATTAGACTTTGCCTCTACTTCACAGGTTTTTTTAATTTCTGCAAAAATAGAAGTATAAATCTCAACCAGAGCAAAATAAAGTTAAACTGGGTCATTGTGTAGTATTTTTTTATTTATATATATATATATATATATATATATATATATATATATATATATATATCTTAATTTCTTGTCTAGCCTGCTAAACTTGACATCCATCAGAAGAGAGTTTTACTTAAAATACAGAAAAAAAAGTTAAAGGAGTAAAATTTTTCTTTCATTTGCACTATAGAATTCTCCTATCTGTTAGACAGGCAACAATATAATTAACATGTAATATGCAGTGCATGTGTGATAGCTCTGTATAAAAGATTATGCATGGTGCTGGAGCCCATTGTTTCAAGTGAAGTATCTCAAGAATGGAAAAACAAGCACCACATGTACTCACCATCAAATTGGTACTGATTGATCAACGCTTATGTGCACATATGCAAGTAGCAATCATTGGGTGTCAGGCGGGGGGGGGAGGGGAGATGGTAAATTCACACCTAATGGATGCAGTATGCACTGTCGGGATAAGCACGTTTGCAGCCATGACTTGGTCGGCACACAGGCAATATATGTAACCTCAACGTTTGTACCCCATAATATTCTGGAATAAAAAATAAAATTTTTTTTAAAAAAACAAGATTATGCAGACTTTGCACAAAATTTTGCATGCAGCATCCCCTACTGTCCAAACATTTAAAATATTTACTGTCTTAAGTTACCTTAACACAGATTAAATTCTTATATACTCAAATTCAGTTGCAATATTAATTAATAGAATATAATCATAGGTACCATATCTGAGTTCTTATTGTTCAAAGAATATTCCCCAAATGAATATCATCCTAAGACTATATTTAATTTAATACTTTCTTATGATTCTAATGACAACAGTATGGTCCTACAAATGCTTCAATGTCATCATTATGAACACTGATTATCATCATATAGTACCTTAGAAAACAGTATGGTGCTATTAACATTTATGTTCAAAGTGTTAACTTATATCCCAGGAATTTGTCACATCACCTCAAAAAGAGTGACAAATTATTCTTATTAAGCATTGAAACATTTTTTTATTCCCCCTCTACCTACAATGTAGAAACCTAAAAAGAGAGACATTTCTTTCCTAACAGAGATAGAAAGCCAGATACAAAATCACATTTCCTGAACCCATCAGAGGGCAGGCATTGAAGGACAACCAAGCAACCTGAAATCCCAGGAGGTCCCCCTCACCAAGGTGAGATGGGAGCAAGGAAAGTCTCACTTGTGGCAGAGCATGGAAGGAATATGAGGCTTCCATTCAAGTGGGTAAAAAGAAGTCAGCCAATATTAGTGTGGGCTACCGTGACAGCAGAGAGAGATGCAAACACAAGGGAGTCCCCACCCACTTCAAGGCTTTTTTTGATAGATATTCACCTAGTAATCACAACGAATACTAGAGGCAAGGCAGGAGACTGGAGAGAGACTCCCTCTGTGGTACAGTCAAAGAAGAGTGGATCAGCTACCAACACTGGCAGGCATGAAGCCCTGTATCTCTGCCTGGACCCTTCTCTCAAAATGATCAAGCTTCTGGGGAAGGGACAGTAAACACAGTCACCTCTAGCAGGACAGAACCATTGTTTCCTGCAAAGATAGAAGAAAACCCTCCTACCCCTGGGGGAGGAGCAAAAAACAGTCCTGAGTCCAAGATCCTATACCAGTACTATCAGAGCTCTCCTACCACTGAACTAGGACAAGAAAATCTCTTGCACAAGACCTGCCACAGATATAGGTAGAGAATTGGCTGCCTGCTATGGGGAGGAGGAACCCTGAGAAAACACCCCCAGAGGCCCAGGCACAAATGGGCTACCTTAGCCTGAGGCTGGCCCAGAACAATAGAGAATGGGCCAGAACAGGCCTCATGCCCTGCTTCCCACCAGTCTAGTAAACACTGAGTAACAAGCCACCTGCAGTCTATTGCTGGGGAAGGGGCAGGACCAGGGCCCATCTCAGGTACAGGCAGAGAAGGACAGCTGAAAGCTGAGGGTTGACAGCAAACATTGAGGTAAACCTTCAGGCACCCAGAGCTTCACCCTAAGCATAAGACATCATAAGAGAAATTTTAAAACTATGGCATGCTGAGATAATCATAGCAACTACAAAACCCAAACCTAGTTTCTCCACATTAACTCCTATAGAGGAATTAAACTAGAAACCAATAACAAATATATATGGAAGATCCCTGAATATATGGAAATCAAACAAGTTTCTAAATAATCCATGGGTCAAAAATGAAGTTATAAGGGAACTTAAAGAATACTTAGTACTGAAAGAAAATGAAAACACAATATATCAAAATTTGTGAGATGCTGCTGAATCAGTGCAGCTATGACAAATGAAAGGTCACAAATAAATATCTAAGCTTCCACTATAAGGTAATTTTTTAAAAGAGCAAGTTTAACCTATAGTAAGCAAGGAAGGAAATAATAAAAATGAGTGATTATCAATGAAATTAAGAATAGAAAAACTATAGAGAAAATCAAGGAAACCAAAGTTGGTTTCTCAAAAAGATCAATAAAATTTATAAACTTCTGGCCAAACTGACCAAGTTAAAAAGAGAGAAGACAAATAACAAATCATGAACGAAAGATGTTCATCACTACAGATCCCACAAATATTAAAAGGATAATAAGGAATATTGCAAAAAACTGTATGCCCATAAATTTAACAACCTAGGTGAAATGGAAAAATTCATTGAAAGACACAAACCCCTGAAGTTCACTCAAAAAGAATTAGATAGCCTGTTTAGCCCTATATCTACTAAAGAATTTGAATTCATACATAAAAATCTTTAAACAAAGAAAACTCCAGGCCCAGATACCTTCATTCACAAATGCTGTCAAACATTTAAGGAAGAAATACAAACTATTATTTTTAAAAGCTCTTCCAGAGTATATTATTGATAATATACAGTTAATAATACCGATCCACTCATTTTATGAGACCAGCATTACGCTGATAGCACAAGAAAAGATATTACTAAAAAAAGAAAACTGCAGGTGGCTATCTCTCATGAGCATAGACAAAAAGATTCTCAACAAAACATTAGCTAATCCAATCTAGCAATATTATTTAAAAAAAAACACTCATGAACAAGTAGAGTTTACCTAGGAATTGCAAGACTAGTCAACATTGAAAAAAAATCAAATTGGTCAATATAATTAACCATATTAACTGACTAAGATGATCACATGACCATCTCAATTGTTACAGAAAAAAAGCATTTGACAAAACCCAACATCTTTTCCTGATTTAAAAAATAAAAAAAAAATTCTCAGTAAACTAGGAACAGAAGGTAACTTTAACATGACAAAGATCATCTACAAAAATACCCACTGCAACATACTTAATGGTGAAAGACAACACTCTCTCCCTAAGATCAGGAACAAGGCAAAGATATCTGTTCTCACCAATTATATTCAACATTGTTAACCTAAAATAATCAAATGCTCACTTTGGGTTTGAATAAAAAATAATAAAAAAGTTTATTCAAGCCCAAAGTGTAAGGGCAGCTGTCCACCAATAATGGTGATCAGTGTTCCCCATGTAGATAAAAATGAGGATGTGTTTATACAGGCAAAAGTGGAGGTGCTGAACAGAGTTACATTTTCCATACAAAGGCTAACAAACAGATTTGACTGGCTACTATCGATTATACTGTAAGGTGGCTGCTTAACATTCGATTGTAAAGAGGTAACAATCAGAAGGGTCTCTATCTTCAATATCATTTAGTCTAGGCTTGCATGAAGAATAGGGAGTCTGGTTAATGTACAATATCTTGACACAAAGGTCAGGAAGCAATGGTCATCACCAGAGAGGAAAAACAGCCATTTTACGTGACTCAGTTTCCAGAGCTTAACTTTTCCCCTTGGCATAATTAATTTTGAAGGTTCTGAAATTTTATTTTCTTTTTACAACATTGTACTGGAGGAACTAACCAATGCAAATATGGCAAGAAAAAGAAATAAAAGGCCAAGAAATTGGAAATGAAACTATTCTATTCACAGGGTACATGATTATCTATAGAGAAAATCACAAAGAATTTCCAAAAACTGTGGAAATGAATAAGTGTGTTTAGAAAGGTTACAGGAAACAAGGCCAGTATACAAGATATCAATTGTACTCCTATACATTTCAAACGTGTAATATATACACACTTCTCTCATTAAAGTTTATTTTATTCTGATTTGTTTTCTCTTGAAGAATCTTCCCACATAAAAATTTAATCTCACTTTCACAGCCTCCCAGTGTCCTTGTCTTAAAGAATAATTAAACATTAAACTTTTTTAAAAATATGATTTACAACAGCACTGAAAAAACATGAAGTATTTAGGTATAAATCTAATAAAATATGAGCAAGATCTATATGAAAACTACAAAACACTGATAAATTAATCATCTAAATGAATGGAAAGATACACCAGGTTTGTGGTTTGGAAGACTCAACACTGTGAAGATGCCAACTCTCCCTAAACTGTAATCTATACAGTCAACACAATTCCAATCAAATCCTAGCAGGATATTTTTATACAAATTGACAAGCTGATTTTAAAAAGTATACGGGAAGACAGATAAATACAGGAAAGACCTGTGTATGTGGTCAATGAACGGTACTTGAACAATTGAACATCTACACTGAAAAAAAAAAAACCTTGACACTCAAGATTTTAGATCAAGACATTAAGATCATAGACTTAAATGTAAAACCTAAAATAATAAAACAAGAAAACAAAACATTTTGGACATTAGACAAAGATTTCTTAGATACAACACCAAAAGCCTGATCCATAAAGAAAAAAATGATAAATTGAACTTCATCAAATTAAAATTATCTGCTTTGCAAAAGACACTGTTAACAGAGTGAAAACTATAGGGACAGAAAATAGATCAGTGGTTGCCAGGGGCTGAAAGTAGGGAAAGGAATTGTCAACAAAGGGTGTAAGGGAAATTTTGAGGTGTTGAAAATGTTCTATATCTTGATTATGGTGGTAGATACATGACTGTATGCATTAGTCAAAATTCACAGAACACTATATCTAATAAGAGTAATATATTTATTGTATGGAAGTTATACCTCAATAAATGTGACATATTATGGCATTTATATATAAAATATTTATATAAAAATTCTTTTGTGTTTTCTTGAGATGAATCCATGCTCAAAGTACTTTTTTGTCTCCAAGAAAATTAACAAGATCAGCATGGCTTTGGCACAGTTTTAACAAGCAAACCAATGGAACAGAATAAAGTCATGAGAAAGACTAATATGTATAAGAAAACATGATTTATGGTAAAGGTTGTTCTGCATAGCAGTCAGAACATAAAGCCATTTTCATGAATTTTATTATGGCAATCTGATATCTATATAAAAAAAGTAAAAGTTAACTCCTACTTCACACCATATACAATAATCAATTCCAGAGGGATTATGAATCTAAGTGTGAAAAAATAACAATAAAATTTCTGGGAAATAATATGAGATTATTTTTATGACCTTTGGGTAGAGGATTATTTTTTAGTCAGGACATAGAACATAGTAATCATGAAGTGAAAGACTGATAAATTGAACAACATCAACATTAGTAAATTTTATTCATCAAAAGGCACCATAGAGAGTGAAAAAGCAAGCCACAGACTGGGAGAAGATCCTCACCACACATACAATTAACATCGGACTTGTATCCATAGTATACAAAAAATTCTTATAAACTAATAAGAATAAGACGGACAACCTAATAGAAAAATGGGCAAGAGATTTCAAAGGCATTTCACAAAGAGGATATCCAAGTGGCCAATAAATGCAAAAAGGGTGATCAAGCTCACTAGTCATCAGAGAAGCTCAAGTTAAAACCACGAGACACCATTTCACACCTACTACATTGGCTAAAATAAAGTGAATAAAAATACCATGTTTTAACCAAGATGTGAAGCACAAGGAAAGCCTAGATGCAGGGAGATGCCAACACAATAATCCCCAGAAGAGATGCAAGTTAAGGAAAGACTGATCTACATATATTGCCTTTGCACTACCCGCTCTCATGCAGAAGAGACTGTGCAAAAGTACAGAATTTGGCTGTGTAGGGACCCAACTTTTGCAGAAACCACACCCTGATAAATAAAGAACTTCAGCACAAGGAAAAAAAAAAGATAAGAAAAGACTGATCTAAGTGGGCAGCAGCAGTGGGGATGGAAGAAAAGGTTGTGTGAGAGAGCATGTAAAAGAATTGCCAGCAATTATTAACTGAATAGAGGTGAGAGGAAAGGAGAAATAAACAAGGCAATAATGTCTCAAGCAAATAAGGGAAACGTAACCACCACACACTTCAAGGGATTTTTATCTTCTTTCATGGTAGAAAAAACAACATGAATTACAACCAATATTTTGTCAGATCTTTATCACACCCAGAAGTATTTCTGTTGTACATGTTAGACACTGTACCAGGATGGTGCGTACTAGAAACCCTGCATCCCCATACTCACCTAGAAAGAAAAAATTATATAAAATTATATCATTTTTATCTCCATTTCCTCCTATAACATTTTTGCATATATGTGAAAATACCAATATCATTGTCTTATAAATCTTTCAATTTAGTCACCAAAAAAAAATTCATATTTTACAAAGTTCTCTAATTACACAGGCCAATAAACCAGAGTCTCGAATGACCCAACCTCATAGTACTTTTCTCTTTTGTACTCAAATCAATTTTCCAAGACCTTATCAAGCCTAATCAGAGAGCTTTTTAGACTCCATTCACTTAAATATTTCAAGGCTAATTTAAGATGCATCTTATTTATTTTACAGTAAGCTCTGTGTAGCTGTTTATCATTTAAGATTCCCAGGCCACCAAACCTTCTAAGACCCAGCTGCTTTGCATCTCAGGTGAGTGGCCGCTGGTCAAAGGACATGTTCTGGAAGTCAAAAAGCTGAGTATGAGTCAGGCTGAGTCTGTCCTGGGCAAAATTTGGAAAACAGCACATTTCCCCCATTAAACTTTGTTTTATTCTGATTTGTTTTGTTTTGAAGAATCCCCCACACAAAAATTTCATCTCACTTTCCCAGCCTCCCACTATCCTTGTCTTACCTCAAATCCTTCTTCCAGCTTTGGCTTCATCACATTTGCTCTGATGCCACATGCTATAAGGTCTGAACTCTTCTCTCTTCAAAATTAACCAGTACCCACACACCCATGTTAGGTAACATATTAGAAATGGGTAAGTGTTAATCATTGAAAAAATATTATTGAACACTACTGAGAACACACTTCCTTGAATAAAAGAATTCACTAATATAAAAATTCATGGCAAAGGGTATTTTTTTCAGGCAAAGATGTCACTTTTAAACTCCTTTAAATAGTGGAGTGTTAATCTTTTTTTCATTTAGGCAATATCAGTTATTGGCAATAATGTTTGTTTTATAGAGAATTTTGAAGTTTAATAATTATCATATAAGAAGGATAAAGAAAAGAAAGAGAAGGAAAAATTGTATTTTGAATTGAGAACATAAGAAAGATTACATGTAAGATTATAGTTGGAGTGGTTATAGGCTGAAGATAGTGGACTGAAGAATGATGTTCCTGAAGAAATAAAGTAGGAGGAGGAAGAGAGAGAAAATAAAGGAAATTAAGGAACTGAGAGAGAAAAAAGAAAAAAAGAAAATCCCTACAGCCATAGATTTATAATTTCTAACCTACAACTCTCTAATTATATACCAGAATGGAAATTCGAAAATAGAACTTCACCTCTTTTTAAATGACAATATTAATTAGACATTGAATTAGACATTAAATGTTCTATGAAAGTAAAACATTTGGAAACGAGGTTTTTCAAACCTCATTTGATGACGCAAAAATTAAGCCAACCTTTAAGGAAATTTATTTTGTCAATAACTTTAAAAATTTCCCCTCTGAATTATCTTTATCTCAGACAAGCAATAGAAGATATATATTCTGATTTTTTTCTTGGTGTTTATGTAATGGTTCATTCTTCTGAGTTCCCCTGACTAAAGAGTGCCCATACTAAGAAAACAAATGAGCTCAGAGAACAAATTTTTGTGTTCTTTAACAACATGTAGATGACAATTGAAAATTATAATGAAAATTTTCTAAATTATCTACTGCAAATAATAAGTATTTAAAACTTTTCTCCAATAAAATCAACCAAAAACTATGTAATCAATAAGGTACTTGAACCTGAGTATAATGCCAATATTTCTACAGAATAAACATATGTGAATTACATCCATAGTTTGAACTTGGTATATATTCTTCAAACCTCTGCTGTGGTGAGCAGGCTCTACATAATCCAAGCCAGTGGTGGTGGCCTGAAGGGAGGAGTTCAGCAGAGAGGACTCAGCTGGGGACTTCAGATGCAGAGTTTTTGCTCCCAGAATGCAACTCATATAAGAAACCAGCACTTGAGAAAGATGCACAAAATGTGTGTTGAAAGGAAATGAGTTAATATGCAACCTTACAGTTTCACCCCTACACTCTAGTCCCTGGAGGAAATGTATGGCCCTTTTTCAGTCTTAAAATTTTACTCTCTCTGTGTCACCAAATGTGGGGGGAAAAAGACTCTGTCTTTTTAGGTTATTACTTTTCTTTTTTTAATTCAACCCAGTAGGAAAAAAAAAATCTCCAAAGTTTCAACTACACATTAATGTAGGCTCTGCTAACCCACACAGGACTAAAACAATTCAGCCATATATGGAAAAGCACCATTTTCACCTTGGTTTGTTGTTTTTCTTTTTTTCCAGAGGAGGGACTAGAGCTCAGGGGTTAAAAGTAGAGTTGGTTGTGAAAAGGGTTGTATGGAATGAATATTTGGAGAAAACAATGTCATGCAAATTGCAAAACTCCAATATATTAGCAAATAAGAAATCCTCAAATCTGAAAGAAAAATTCAAATTAGAAGGTAAAAGAATAAATTGCAAACATTAACTTAAGGAATGTTTGAAAATATCATCAGGAAATTTAAACATCATTAGTACTAAAACTAATCTAAATGTGGGGAAAGGAAGATAGCCTGGGAGGTACCACAAGCAGCTCTAAATCCTCCCACTGGCTTTCCCCATGCCCCTCGTTCCAAATGCTACTATGAACATGTCTGACTTTCACTGATGAGTCCGGTTAATGTAAATGTCAGCAATAACATCAAGGACCACCTCAAGCAAATGTGAATTATACAAAATTATTTCTAATTAGAAACATAAACAGATTGTATTTAAAATAGATATAACCTTCCTGGATTTTTTTTTTTTTTTTGTCTTCTCTAGCCTTTGAAAGTTTTAATATAGGCAAGCATAAATTAATAGTCACACCCTCAAAGTTGCAAAAAGTCAGAAAAGTCAGTCTGGAGAAAAGATAAACATAGTACTATTAATCTGAAAAGTTGGAAAGAGAAAAGTCATTAGGCAAGTAAGGAAGTATATTTCAAGTGGAAGAAACATGTGCAAAAATCCAAAAGTATCTCTTTACATAAAAGCAGGACTGTCCAAGAAAACCCATTGATACAAACTACCACAGGGAATTTAAGTTTTCATTTGATTCATTATCTTTATTGATAATTTGGATTTTAAAAATAAAGATTTATTTTTATATTAACAAAATATTTCAAATTAGATGAATTACTCTCATATCAGAAGGGGGAATAAAAAAGCAGAAAGATATGGGTCAAGAAGAACAACATTATCAGAGAGAATTAAATCCAGACAGCTTTGTAAAGTTTCACATTAGAAAGGAAAAAGTTCAACAATTCTGTACAAATATGGGAAAGGAAGAGAAGAAACAAGTGATAATAACCCCAAGAAATAAATAGGTATTAATAACTGATGAGCTGGAGGTTCTAAAAAATGGCGGTGTGATAGGGTCCTCCCACCGTACCGCTCCCAGGAAAGGAGGTGAAGAACGCCAGCAGCTGCCTGCGAGCACGGACCGCTCACTCCGAAAACAGCATTGCGAATGACAGAGAAACAACGCCAAACGCCCAGCCCAAGAAAACAGGTACAAAATTTTCACAAAGATCGGAGGGCGCACGGAGCACAATAGAGCCCAGAGCGCGGGAAGGACGTGCTCGCCAGGTCGGCGCAGCACGACCTGCCCCCCAAGCGGTTACGCACCTCCCCATACACGCAGTCAGGGACAAGCCCAGAGTTGGGACAGAGCGGTTGCTGGGGACGGCGAGCCCTGTGGAGAGGAGGAAGTTTCCAGAGCCGGACACAACTCGCAGCTACAATATACAGAGACTGCCAAGGGCTGGGGAGAAACTGGGCGGGGACTGAGATTCAACTTCCCGGGACAGTGCGCGGGAACCCGCAGGCCGGCACTGCGCCACTAGAAGTCAGTGGGACTGGGCCCAGGAGTTTATCGGAGAGCGGGACGCGCCCTTAGAGGTTGCTAACAACTACCGGCGGAGAAAAACTGCGCTCCCGGCACGATTGGAGCCCGGCTGTGCGCCAGGCTGGCGGCGGCCGCCATCTTTACAGCCGCCCGCGCGGAGCTGTGAGCCGCGTCTCTAGCTCCGCCCCGCCCCGGCCCGGGGCTCTTCTGCTGGGGCAAGACAGGCTTTGCCTGTGGTGGCCAGGGACAGCGGCATCCGTGGGTTCCAGGTGGGTCGAGATCCCGGAACTGTAGCGGTGGGACCTTTGAGTATTGGAAACAGTTTGCAGCTTGTCCATCTGGTTCTGCTACCCTGGCTCTGGCCTCCAACAAATCCGCTCCGTGCCGGTCCTAGTGCCCGCCCCTGCAGGTCCCAGCCCTCCTGTACCCCAGAGATCGCTCATTTTGAAGGTTGCTGGCCATAGTGACTCATTTGGTATAACTGCTGGTTCCCATGACAACCAAATACCTCAAGAGCCACAGGCTGAACCAGAGCAGCTCCCCATAATCCTGCCCACTTCAATAGGGAATTTCGCGCCATCCAAGAGCGCTTCCAGCGGCCACTACTCCCCCCTCCCCGTGGGAACATCCCCCCGGTGGAGACTGCTGGGGATAGAGACGGCCACCTGCCTCGCCTTGAGGTCTAGTGGTGGAAAAGGGGTGCACAACTGGAGATCCCCCTATCAACCAGTATCACACGGAGACACACATCAGAAGGGCAGCCACACGTGGCTAGATGAGCAACCTCTGAGCTGTGTAGAATTTTCCCAACTCAGCTCTCACACTGCAGCCAAAGGAAATTGTGTTTCTACCAGAACCTCAGGAAGAGCAGGGTCAAAGTAACCCCTAGGAGCTACAAGACCCCTCCCAAAGCACGGGGCTTTCGCATACCCCAACTGGGGAATCAGAGTCTGCCACGGACATAACAGAATACCTAGCTAATAGGGAGCGGAGGACTCATATTCTCAAGTACAATCCATTAGCTCAGAGCCCAAGCTGGGAGGTCATTCTCACCACACTCCACTGGGAAGAGGAGAAGACCACAGGTCAGAGTTAACTCAAGATCCAACAAACTTGCTAAAATACACGTAAGGCAATACAGGCCACTACTTCTCTCCTTGGCTTTGCCAAGGAAAAATAATTGTGGGCCTGGTGACAGGACCATAAACTAGCTCTAACACCCCCAGCTCTCGAACAAGAGGCCAGATGAGAAAAAACCAGCGAAAGAACTCAGGGAACATGAAAAATCAGAGTGAAAAGTCACCCCCAAAAGAAATGATCAGTTCCTCAGCAATGGATACCAACCCAAATGAAATGGGTAGAATGACAGAAGAGGAATTTCATTTATGGATTATAAGAAAGCTCAATGAAATTCAAGAGAAAATTGAATCCCAGCACAAAGAAACCACAAAAAAATGCAAGAAATGAATGAAAAATTCTCCAAAGAAATAGAAATATTACGGAAAAATCAAATAGAAATCCTAGAAATGAAAGAAGCATTCAAGGATCTACAAAACACAGTGGAAAGCCTTAAGAATAGGCTGGACCATGCAGAGGAAAGAATTTCAGAGCTAGAAGACAGCTCCTATGCGCTAAATAAATCAGCTGAAGAGAAAGAACACAAAAACAAGAGGCAGGAAAAAAGCATACAAGAAATGTGGGATTATGTAAAGAGGCCAAACATAAGGATAATAGGTATCCCTGAGGGAGAGGAAGAAAATTTGCATGGGCTGGAAAATTTATTTGAAGGAATAATAGAGGAAAATTTCCATGGCTTAGCCAGAAATCTCGATATCCAAGTACAAGAAGCACACAGGACTCCTGGAGAGTCAACGTGAAAAGGCATTCACCACGCCACATAATTATTAGACTGACCAAAGTAAACACAAAAGAGGCACTCCTCAGAGCTGTAAGAAAAAAAAGGAGGTAACCTACAAAGGGAAACCCATCAGATTAACTGCAGATTTCTCAGCTGAAACCTTACAAGCCAGAAGGGAATGGGGAGACATCATCAATGTCCTAAAACAAAACAAAGGTCAACCCAGAATTCTGTATCCTGCCAAACTAAGCTTCTTATATGAGGGAGAAATAAAGACCTTTCCAGATAAGCAATCACTGATAGAATTTGCGAAATCCAGACCAGCCTTGCAAGAAATGCTTAGACCTGCATTATACACTAAACAGAGCAACAGACACCACCTATGTAAAACTATGCAAAGGCTAAACCCCAGAAAACAGATTCCACAATGATGCAAGAGGTAAAACAAAAGATACCACCCAACAGAATAATCAGAAATTTACCCCAAATATCAATTCTCTCAATAAATGTAAATGGCTTGAACTGCCCACTGAAGAGACATAGGCTGGCTGAATGGATTAAAAAATACAAACCAAGTATCTGTTGTCTTCAGGAAACACACCTTACACACAAAGACGCATTCAGACTCAAGGTGAAAGGATGGAATACAACTTTTCAGGCTAATGGAAACCAAAAGAAATCTGGAGTAGCCATCCTCATTTCAGATGACATAAACTTTAAAGCAATAAAAGTAAAGAAGGACAAAAATGGACACTATATAGTGGTGAAGGGAAAAATCTCACAAGAGGATTTAACAATCCTAAACATTTATGCACCCAACACAGGAGCACCCAGGTACATAAAGCAAATGCTGCTAGATCTAGACAACATAATAAGCAGGAATGCCATAATTGCAGGGGACTTCAACACCCCACTGACGGAACTGGACAGATCCTCCAAACAAAAATTAAATAGAGAAATAAAAGACCTAAACAGGACTCTAGAACATTTGGGCCTAACAGATATCTACAGAACACTCCACCCAAATAACACTGAATATACATTCTTCTCATCAGCTCATGGAACTTTCTCTAAAATTGACCACATCCTAGGCCACAAAACAGATCTAAACAAATTCAAAAAAATAGAAATCATACCATGTATCTTTTCAGACCACAGCGGAATAAAATTAGATATCAATTCCAACAGAAACTCACATCTTCCTCCAAAAATTTGGAAACTAAACAATTATTGATGAATGATTTTGGGTCAAAGAGGAGATTCAAAATGAAATCAAAAGATTCTTCGAACTAAACGATAATGGGGACACAAGTTATCAAAATCTGTGGGATACAGCAAAAGCAGTCCTGAGAGGAAAACTTATCGCCCTAAATTCCCACATCCAAAAGACAGAAAAGTCACAAATCAGTAAACTAATGAATCATCTTAAGGAAATGGAAAAGGAAGAGCAAAGCAATCCTAAAACCAGCAGAAGAAAAGAAATAACCAAAATTAGAGCAGAATTAAATGAAATCGAGAACAAAAGAACAATACAGAAGATCAATGAAACGAAAAGCTGGTTCTTTGAAAAGATAAACAAAATAGACAGGCCACTTGCCAGGTTGACCAGAAGCAGAAAGGAAAGGACTCTAATAAGCTCAATTAGAAATGAGAGAGGAGAAGTCACAACTGATACCATGGAAATACAAAACATCATCTTTGAATACTACAAAAATCTCTATGCCCACAAACACGAAAACGTGGAGGAAATGGACAAATTCTTAGAAACACACTACTCCCTAGGCTCAATCAGGAAGAAACTGAATTTCTAAACAGACCAATATCAAGCACCGAAATTGAAGCAGTAATTAAAAATCTACCCACAAAAAAAGTCCCGGACCAGATGGGTTCACACCTGAATTCTACCAAGCCTACAAAGAAGAACTGGTGCCTATACTGCAGAAATTATTTGAAAATATCCAGAAGGATGGAATCCTCCCAAACTCATTCTACGAAGCCAATATCACCTTGATACCAAAGCCAGGAAAGGACACAACAAAAAAAGAAAACAGACCAATATCCCTTATGAATATAGATGCAAAAATTCTCAATAAAATCCTTGCAAACCAAATTCAAATGTACATCAAAAAAATAATCCATCATGATCAGGTGGGCTTCATTCCCGAGATGCAGGGATGGTTCAACATACGCAAATCTATAAATGTAATTCACCATATAAATAAAAGCAAGAACAAAGATTATATGATCCTTTCAATAGATGCAGAAAAGGCTTTTGACAAAATCCAACACCCTTTTATGATAAGAACTCTTAACAATATAGGCATAGATGGCTCATTCCTAGAAACTATTAAAGCCATATACGATAAACCCACAGCCAATATCATACTGAATGGGGAAAAATTGAAGGCATTCCCCCTTAAAACTGGCACCAGACAAGGGTGTCCACTATCTCCACTTCTTTTCAACATAGTGCTGGAAGTCCTGGCCACAGCAATTAGACAAGACAGAGGAATCAGGGGCGTCCAGATAGGGGCAGAAGAGGTCAAACTTTCACTATTCGCAGATGATATGATATTATACATAGAAAACCCCAAGGATTCAACCAAGAGATTACTGGAATTGATAAATGAATTCAGCAAAGTCTCAGGATACAAAATTAATACACACAAATCCATAGCCTTCATATACGCTAATAACAATCAAGCCGAGAAACAAATTAAAGATGCTATACCTTTTGCAATAGCAACAAAGAAAATTAAATATTTAGGAATATATCTAACTAAGGAGGTCAAAGACCTATATAGAGAGAATTATGAAACACTGAGAAAGGAAATTGCAGAGGATGTAAATAGATGGAAAGCCTTACCATGCTCTTGGATAGGCAGAGTCAACATAGTAAAAATGGCTTTGCTACCTAAATTAATTTACAGAATCAATGCAATCCCTATCAAAATACCAACATCATTTTTTGCCGATCTAGAAAAAATAATTCTACACTTCGTGTGGAACCAGAGAAGACCCCGTCTAGCCAAAGCGATCTTAAGCAAAAAGAACAAATTGGGAGGCATCTGTCTACCAGACTTCAAACTATACTACAAGGCTATAGTAACCAAAACTGCATGGTATTGGCACAAGAACAGACATGTAGACCAATGGAACAGGACTGAGAACCCAAATATAAAAACAACCTCATACAGTCACCTGATCTTTGACAAATTCCAGAAAAACGTACACTGGGGAAAAGATTCCCTATTCAACAAATGGTGCTGGGAAAATTGGATGGCCATATGTAGAAGACTGAAAGTGGACCCACACCTCTCACCTCTCACAAAAATCAATTCACGATGGATAACAGATCTAAACCTAAGACATGAAACCATAAGAATTCTCGAAGAAAATGTTGGAAAAACTCTTATGGACATTGGCCTAGGCAAAGAATTTATGAAGAAGACCCCCAAAGCAATCACAGCAGCAACAAAAATAAATACATGGGACCTGATCAAATTGAAAAGCTTCTGCACAGCCAAGGAAACTATCACTAGAGTGAACAGACAACCTACAGAATGGGAGAAAATATTTGCATGCTACACCTCTGATAAAGGGCTGATAACCAGAATCTATACAGAACTTAGGAAAATCAACAAGAAAAAATCAAACAACCCTATTAAAAAATGGGCAAAGGACATGAACAAAAACTTTTCCAAAGAAGACAGAATGATGGCCAGCAAACATAAAAAAGTGCTCAACTTCTCTAATCATCAGGGAAATGCAAATCAAAACCACAATGAGATATCACTTAACTCCAGTGAGATTGGCTCATATCAAAAAATCCCCAAATAACAAATGTTGGCGGGGATGTGGACAGGTAGGAACACTCATACAGTGCTGGTGGGACTGCAAATTAGTACAACCTCTATGGAAAAGAATATGGAGATACCTCAAAGAATTAAAAGTAGAATTACCATTTGACCCAGCAATCCCACTACTGGGTATTTATCCAAAAGAAAAAAAGACATTTTATAATAAAGACATCTGCTCTCGAATGTTCATAGCAGCACAATTCACAATTGCAAAGTTGTGGAAACAACCCAGGTGCCCATCAATGCACGAGTGGATCAATAAAATGTGGTATATGTATACCATGGAGTATTACTCAGCAATAAGGAACAACAGTGAATTAACACATCTGGTATTATCCTGGTTGGAGCTAGAACCCATTCTTCGAAGCGAAGTGTCACAGGATTGGAAAAACAAGCATCACTGGTACTCACCATCAAACTGGTACTAACTGATGAACACTTACATCACACAGGGCAATAACATTCATCAGAGGGCGGGCGGGCGGGAGGGGGGTGGAAGGGATGGGAAAAACTCTCACTGAATGGATGTGGGGAGCACAGTTTGGGAGACGACCACGATTGTGGCTCTGACACAGGCAGAACAGGGGCAATGTGTATGGCCAAAGTGTTGTACCCCCATGATATTCTGAAATTAAAAAAATAAATTAAAAAAAATAAATAAATAAATAAATAAATAAATAAAAAATAAAAAAAAAATATCTGATGAGCTGAACACAAATGAATAATATGGAACTTTTGCAAAAGAAGATAATACAAAATAAGGATACTCAAAAGCAGTGGTCCCCAACCTTTTTGGCCCCAGGGACCATTATCATGGAAGACAATTTTAAGACAATTTTTCCATGGACTGGGGGTCGGGAGGGAGGTGGTTCAGAGATGATTCAAGCACATTACATTTATTGTGGGGTCAAACCTCTCTGCTAACGATAATCTGTATTTTTAGCTGCTCCCCAGTGCTAGCATCACCGCCTCAGCTCCACCTCAGGTCATCAGGCATTAGATTCTCACAAGGAGCACGCAACCTAGATCCCTCACATGCTCAGTTTACAGTAGGGTTTGCTCTCCTATGAGAGTCTAATGCCCCCACTGTTCTGACAGGAGGCAGAGCTTATGTGATGATGCAAGCGATGGGGAGCAGCTGTAAATACAGATGAAGCTTAGCTCAGCTTCACTCACTCACCCGCTGCTCACCTCCTGCTGTGCGACCGGGTTCCTAACAGGACACTGACCGGTACTGGTCTGCAGCCCGGGGTTGGGGACCACAGCGCAAAAGGTATTACAAAGTGATTCTTCTAAAATATTTTGCATTAGCCAGCTCCTACATCAGAAATAAAACAAACATACCCATAATCATCACCATCATTTTAAACTCTTCTGTATATTCTGACTAGTAGAATTAAACCAATTAAAGAAAAGTTTTTAAATTTGGCAAGAAGAAGAAAAAAGTGTCATCTTTTGTACATGTTACAGGTTTTGTTTTGTTTTTTTCTTGGAACATTCAAGCTAACTGGGAAAAATATTGGAAACAAAAAAAAGAATTAAATAAGATTTTTTTTAAAACTCCTAAGCACGACAAGTAGAGTCCATGATGAAAGATTGTTATACAGTATTTAAAAACATAAAAATTTTTTATGTGACAAATATTTATTTAGAATTTACTATTTCCAGCTATGGATCAAGGAGTTGTGGACAAACAGGCAAATGAGTTGAAATCAAGAGAATAAGACAGATATGGTACCTCTTTGTAAAAACATAAAAATTTTTATGGCAAGAAAATATTTTTAAATACCTTTAAACAAAGATGAGAAAAATGACAGATTAAAAAAAAGATTGCTAACATATGTTAAACAGTTAATATACTCTTTCATATATATTATTATGCCTTACCATATGTAGTTAATATGAGTTGCCATATATAGTTTAATCATATATTATATATTATATTATATACATATGTATTTTTAATCAACATAATAAAGACAAAAATTTTAATTAAAAAAATGGACAAAAAGTATATACAGATGCACAAAAACTGCCAATGGCTAATAAATATATAGCAAGATGTTCAATATCATTTTTGATCAAATAGATGCAACTTTAATAATAAGCTATCATATTTTACCTCTCAAATTGGCATATTTAAAAGTTTATTAATATCTACTGTTGGTGAAGGCCTATGGCAAAAAAAGACTTGTGTCCAGTACAGTTGGAAGTAGTAATTAGTTTAGGTTTTCTGAAAGTAAATGTAACAATTTATCAAATATTTAAATGTACATATAATTTTTGACCTAGCACTTTCACTTCTTTATTTCATTAGTCATATAAATACACAAGGGAATATGTACAATTTTCATAGCTGAAAATTGTATATAGCCCACATAGTCGATATTAGAGATGAATTAAACAAACTGTGCACAGTATAAGTCAATGTTTGTTTAAATAATAGCATGTACTACACTTGATATTAGCCAATTAGTGTGTCCCCCAGTGCAAGTATTACTCCACAGGAACTAAGACTTCTGGATCCCAAAGTTGCAGGGACAGAAAGGGAAAATGTTGCTACTGGGTCATTAGGGGTAAGAGTCAGAGGAGCCAATCCTAATTCTCAAACTCATGAATCCAGGCTATGGAAGAACAACCACAGGAAGATCCCAAAGAGCTGACACACCTCTTCAGCCAGCTGATTGGTTATTCATGTGTGCGTTGCTGATTTACAGCAGGTACTGCATCATGGAAGACATTACCACAGCCCCACAAAGTATCTCTGCCCAGCTTAGCACCATCTCTGAGTATTCAAAAGACAATTCAATCCACTAGCAAACCAGCTGCTTCTGGCTGATGGGAAACATGGTGAGACCAGTGACTCCAATGAGTGTGAGATGATTGGCACACTTCATCTGCTGTCAAATGAGTCCCTGGTCAGAAGGGAGCTGCCTGGAATACCACGGTGGCAAATAAAGCATTCCCTAAACATATAGATGGTCTAAATGCCACGGACATAGAAGTGAACACAGCCTCCAAACTCAAGGACTGAGTGACCACCACCATGACTGCCCAGGAGGGAGAGGCTGTGGTGCAGGTGCTGGTGAGTACAGTGGGGGCTGCAGCCCCACACATTCGCTCTTCTTCGCCCCCCTGGACCTCCTTTGAGAGCATAAAATCTGTTCACTAGTAACTTCCCCTTACACCCAAACAACTTCCCTGTCTCTCACTGACAGATCTCCCCACAGATGGGCAGCTCCCGGGACCGTGCCTTGGGGCACTGGGCCTCTGCCCTCTGATGCTCAGCCTTCCCCCTCTGACATGCCTCCCCCAGAAGACCCCTCTCCTCAGCCTCTCACCCTCCCCACAGAAACAAATCGATGAAAGATGTGCCAAGAAGGTATTCAAGTGACACAAACGGCAGACTCCACGGGTCACCCCCCAAGCTGCCTGTCCACACTGCCAGCCCTTGGGTGGGCCCAGGGAGCCACCCCTCTCCAGCTACTGCCCTGCTCCTGCTCTCTTCATCCTGTGTCTGCTGTGCTGATTTGGGGCCAGGCCAGGTGAACCGCTCCCCGACCCCAAGACCTGTACCCTGCGGGGCAAGGCTGCCTAATAAACTTTACCTGCTGTTAAATAAATAAATAAATACATACATACATGTAGTAGATAATTCCAGATGTATTTACATGCATTGGAAAAAATTGGAAGAATATTAACCAAAACGTCAACAATGAGAATTTTCAAATTGTTTCAGTGTCTACAATTACAAAATGATCAAAGCCCTCTCACTTTGTGAAAAATGGAAAAATTTTCCCTTTTAGCTTAAATGTGGAATAAGTACTTTGATGTTGCTTAATCTGATTTATTGTCTTTATTGTCACAGAGAAAACAAAATCTTCTCCTCTTCCCCAAGCACCATTTTCATAAAACAAGAGTTGCATTGTATAGCCAACTTTTATTACTTGGCATGGTTGGTTAGAACACACTTTCTCAACAGTTGATCAGTTCACCCAGATGTTCTTAACATTGGTCCATGAAGGCACACATATGTACATTTTTCTGGGAAAACATATTTTTCAGGCTCCCAAAAGAGTCCAAGACTTCAAAAAAAATGTTAGTAGCAAATTGACCTGACGCCCAAAGGAAGCAGCTCTAGGTGGCAGGAACCGCACATCCCTCCCAGAAGTGCTTCAGAGCATAAATCTTGGGTAAGCAGCAGCAACTAAAGCAATGGCCTGTACCCACTGTCAGCACCATCCCAACCAGCCACAGCTTCCAGCATCAGAGACTTCTATTCCACCTGGGGCCTACAAGGGACTTTAGAAACAAAAACTATAGCTCTTTTCCATAGACAGTTTGGGGTGTTGCAGTTAATTAACCTGTGACGTGCAAAAATATACATAATGTTGTAAAAATTGCAATCCTTAACATAAACACACACACACACACACACACACACACACCCCTTTGTAAGGAGAAAATGTTCTAAGTTTTCTTACTGTACCACTGGACCTGCTGGAGGGCAGGGATATTTCCCACCACTCTATCCAGTCCTGCCTTGGTCAGAGGATAAGGTCTCCCTAGGCTGTCCCAGCTCCCTACAACAATTCTCTCCAAGACTAATCACAGGTGATAAGCTAAGGGAGGGAGGGGAGAGAGACAACAAGACACTAAGGGGAGTCTCTGGGAACAGGAGCTCACTCAGAGCAGAGTCCACACTCACTCAGCTCCCACAGTGGTTCTCTTCCATTCCTCTCTCTCCCTGGCTTTTTCCACATTTCTTCCTCTCTTATGAGTACTTCTTTTGACTTTCTTTTGCTCTCTCCCAGCCCAGATATTATCTAGTTTCTGAGAATTTTGAGAACCTCTCTGTATCTCCTGGCCTGACATTTCAGCCACTGGCCTCTCTCTATAAATTTCCTAGTCTCTGGGGCTGCTTCAGATGCAGGTGGCTGTTGTCTATACAACAGTCTAGAAGGAGGAGCTGTCAGGGTACTTTGAAAGAAAGAAATACTCAAGACATAGATTAATGCCTTGGGATATTGTTTAGCCACAGTTTTTGTTGTTGTAATTTTTTTATTGCTGTTATTCCAAATAATGTTAATATTAGCATCTCCAAAATTCACAATTCCAACATATGTAGAGTTAAATTTTTACTTTTCAGGAAAAAAAGAGGGAGGTAAGTTTTAAAAGAGATCTTCACTTTGGGAGAAATATCTCCAACCCAGCACTCTCTGTTCAATGGTATATTTATTATCTTTAAAGCAATTAATCCTTCATTGAATAAATTATTGTACATCCATGCTATGAAAAACATGCAGCCATTAAAGAATGAGGTAGGTTCTATGTGCTGCTATGAAATAATCATCAAGATATTGTTAAACGTAAAAGAAAAATTACAAAATGGCTTAATCCCACTTGTGGTATGTGTTTTTTAAATAATGCCATTTTAATTTTATCTTACATGCTTCTAAATTATGCGTTGGTATATAAGCATGAAAAGCTTCTGGAAACATACATTATAAACTACTGAGAGGTATTACCTCTGGTGATGGGAACTCTAGGTTATGAGTAGAATAATTACTTTTAACATTTTTTATTACTGGATTTTTTTACCATAAGTACATCATTTCATAATATGAAAATAACAAAATTCAATTCTTTACTCAACTATATTTGAAGGTCTAGGTTCCTTTAAAGCACATAATTTATATCAACAAAAGGTACAGATTTATGGTTATAAAAATAAAGAAAATTATGGCTCAGTCATGGGAACTTAATTAAAAATCCTGTCCTTAAACCATCTCCCCTCCATGCAGGGTCTCTGAGAGATACATATACACGGGAAAAATGTGCACAGAGGGCAATGGCCATCAAATAAACACTTTACTGCTCTGAGCCTGTGGCACAGCACTCTAAGCTGTAGTAGACCACCTAGGGACTTATTATGCCAAGGTTAGAAAAGCATATGTAACCTGGAACCAAAAGGACAAAAATGGCTTGCTTTGCCCATTTCCTCTCATGCTTCAATCACATATCAGGTTCTCCCACTCCAAAGCAACGAAGACTAATACAGAACATCCCAGAGAGAAAAACAGTCAGAGCAATGGACATTTGCTCATGCCCAGAGCAGTGAGAGCTGCTCTAAAAGTCTGAGCCTGGAACTGCTCTTGAGAAACAGGCTGTCAACTGCGTGGCCATCAGGAGGAGGCTCCCAAGGGAGCTAGACCCCAGGACAGATGGAAACCACACCCAGCACTGTTGCCCAGCTATCATCATTGGCCCTGTGCAAAGGCCTTCACTTTGGGGTGGGGTCAAGTGCCCTGTCCTGAGCCATCATTGGTCAAAAAATAAGGAAGGTAATCCACTCCTGCTAGAAGCCAACTCCATGTTTACTTTGTACAGAATATTTCTGCAAGACATCATCTGGTTGACAAAGTCACTTTTAAAAATATATTTTCAAATGGCCACCAATGTATTTACCTTGATTAAATGTGTCATCTTTCATTTGAGAATTAATTTGAGTTAAATTTGGCTAGTATTCTAGAGGATGACAGGTTATTTCAGTCTGGTAGAGACATTAATATTGAGAAATTGACTGACAAAAAGCATCAAATCAAATAGAACACTGAGGACTACTTCACTGGAATAACAACAGTATTATCTTTAAGTGTTTTTCCACACAAGATAGCACTTAAATGCCCAACCCCAACACTGTCTCACCACAAAAAAACACACACTCATGATAGAGTCAGAAGTCCAGGCTATGGCAGATGCTTCAAATGTTCATGGGCTGATATCCAAAATACTGATCATAGGTATTTATTCATCACGTCTTTAACATCCATATATTCCAGAATTTTAAATAATGCTTAGAACATAGTAGGCCAGCAATAAATATTCATGGAATGAATGAACACTCAAAAATTAAGAAGCTTCAAACCAAAATAATTTTTTTCTATTCTGTGAACCTTGCTTATTAACACTTTCATTCAATTATTCCAATCTTTTATTGCATCTCCCCTAATAATACAGTGGTTTTTTAAATCATCTTCAGAACTGAAAATGTTTCTTGGTAAAATAACAGGTAATAATATATATGGGCTGTGTCATTTCACTCCTTCTCCACTAACTACATACTTAAGAAACTTAAATAGCTATTGCTATTTTGAATTTGCCAAACAATTTGATGAATATGTTTAATAAGTCAGAATCGAAAATGTATGTAAAGGTTCTTATGGTCACTTGCCAGACCTCAGTAGCAAGAATGGTGAAGCAAATGGAGAGCAAGTACCACACTTTTCAAGAAGCCTTGATAGTTCAGGAGATAAACTCATAGTAGTTGACTTCTCAGCCTCATGGTGGGGGCCTTGCAAAATGGTCAAGCCTCTCTTCCATTCCGTCTGGAAAGTATACCAGAGTGGAATTCCTTGAAGTAGATGTGATGACTGTCAGGATGTTGCTTCAGAGTATAAAGTCAAACCCATGACAACCTTCCAGTTTTTTATAAAGAGACGAGAGATAGGTGAATTTTCTGGAACTAATAAGGAAAAACTTTAAGGCACCATTAATGAATTAATCTAATCCCGTAGTCTGAAAACAAAACCAGCCATCAGCTGTTTAAAATCCATTATAAACTTTTGTACCCCTGTAATATTTTGAAATAAAAAATAAATAAGAAAAAGAAAAAAGAAAGATCAAGTATAAAGACTAATTACCCAACTGTCATCTGGTTATAAATGGCAATAAAATATTCATTCTACCCTTTTTAAAAAAAGAAAAAAAAATGAAAATGTATATTAAAAATTAGCAGTCTGAATCTTTTACACAACCCATGCACATAGACATGTCTCCACATGTCCATTTTCTGATGACAATTCAATTGGTTAAACATAGGTATCTGTGGTTATCAATTAAGATTTGGGAATTAGTATTCAAACTGCACAACAGTGCCTGTAGAATCAAAGACATGGTTCTAGGCCAGGGTCAGCTGTAGCAAAGATGTTGGTTTAGTTTGGGGGGGCAAGACACCAGGGCTGCTAGAGACCATAAAGCCCTACTAGTTGGTAACCTACCCAGGATGTAATCAGCACAATATAATGGAGGATGTTTTAAGATGTAGTTGAAATTAATGGTAAGATGATAGACTGGGGCCAGATTGCAAAGAGTGCTGTATACCAGGCTAGATATACCAAACTCTATTCTGTTGCAATAGGAAACCGTCAAGAGATTTCAAATAACACAGTGACGTGATTTTAATCGAGTCAGCAAATAACGGTCTGAGGGCCAAATCTGCCTGTTCTAGTAAATAAGGTGTTACTGGAACACAGCCACACCCATCCTTTATATATTATCTATGGCTACTTTGCTATACAGGGGAAGGGGAAGAATTGAGTAGCTGCAATAGACACCAAGACTATGTGACCCATAAAACCTAAAATATTTGCAATCTGGTCCTTTACAGAAAAAGTTTGCTGATCTCTAATTTAGACTTGTGTTTTAGAAAGAACTCTGGTGGCAGAAGAGAAAGTATTAGACAGAGGGCAAGGAGACTACTTCAGAGATTCATTACTTATAAATGTTTTCAGCATTTCCGGTGAACAAAGGAAGGGCCAAAAAAAGACTTCTTTGAGAATGAAAATCTTCATTCCTACCAGTACATTGTAAGTACCTTGTAAAATCTAGGGCCAAAATAACTCTGAAACACTACTTATAAATTATCTTCCCAAATTCCATAGTCCTTAGCCAACCAAAAGAATTAAAACTTCAGCAAAATGCCAACCTTTCATATAATTTCGTTTTAAAAAACCCAAATTCTTTCAAGTACTTATAATCAGGCCAATTTGTAATCATTTAACCCCTACCTACTACAGAAGACAGAAGCATAAATGTATATAGAAGACACAACTCTTGTGCTTGAAAAATTCAAAGTCTGTTAGATCAAGTCATTAAATTAAATTCCCAACTTCCAAATAAAGTAGTAATGGCGGCCTAAGAATTGTGGAAATTATTATTTCTTACTTTGCAGTAATACTAATATTAATTAACCAACCAAATCTTTTCTTTCAACCCATACTGTGAGTCAAAAAATATCTACATCAGTATGTCTCAGCTTGTTTCTTGAGAATATGGTTCCATTACCAAAAAATACACAAAATTCCATTTATCTCTAAAGAATCATAAAGCATATTAGAAGTTTCCCAAACTCAGTTGGCCATGTTAGTTTTTTGTCCCTTAACACCTATTAACATTCCATAGTTTTCCATAATTTGGGAAATGGTAATTACATAATTCCAAACAGCAGAATTTAAATTTAACAATTTAGCTAAACAAAGGTATGTGTTTGCCTATCTGAGTGTCTGATTCATTGTAGCAGCCCAAATATCCATTTAACTACCTGGATTTTTTTACTGTTTGACATTGCACAGACCAACTGTAATTCCATAGCCTTTAGAAAGAAAGCAGCATTTGCCTGTGTTTAAAAAAACAAATGACCATACGTCAATCAAGCTTGGTTAAGCATAACCAAATTTTAAAAATTTGCTCCAGTGTGACTTTACCAGAAGTCTATTTACAACTGCTGTTCCCTGCATCATTTTTAAAGCCATCTAATAACAGTAGTTTCTACTATCTGCTAGGCCTAAATATATAAATATAGATAGATAGATAGATACACATTTTTAAATAAACATGTTATTGATATATACCATAAATTCAGAAAAGTACACAAATCTTAAATTTATAGGTGAATTATCACAAAATGAACACACTTGCAGAAGATCCATGGAATGTGGGCAGTGGTATGCCTATTTAACAGGTGAAGAAATTAAACCTCAGAGATATTATATAACTTGCCCAAGAGTACACAGCCAACAAGCAGAGGATGCAGAAATTTGGAACAGACCCCTGGAGTTACTTGGAAAAATACTACAAGCCCAACCCTGCCAGACAAAGAAGCACAAAAGACTATAAAGGTTTTACACATTTGCTGGTTGGATTTTTACTTGTGTTTCGCTTGCTTGTGCTACACCGGGTCTGCAAGTTATCTCAACTCCTAAACACCTCATTCTTTCATTCCGCACCACCCAGGCCTGGTAATGTCTCCCCATCTTGTCCTGGCTTCCTGACCTCCATCTTTTTCTTGGCTACATTAAACTACTGACTTTCTGGTCTTCATTTTCAGGCTCCCAAATCACTGGCTTAATTCAGACCTGGCCATCTGTATGGCTCTCTCCTGACCCTCTGCTGGCCAAACCCAATCTTGCTATTACCCACACAAGTGCATCACAGACATTCCCAGGGGAGGGGCTGACATTTCTCACTGAAACAATCTCAATCATTCAGAACATTTGCCAATCAGGCAACTGTTTTGCTGCTGGATTTCAGGCCCACTCCTGGATTAAGCAATACATTATGTTTACTAGGAAGAAGTTCCTTTCTAATACTGGATCACATGCCAATTCTATCTTAGCCATGACTACTTTCAGCATGACCTATTCAATTTGCTTAATTTAAGACAACATTCTAATGTATGGGGAAGAAAAAAAATTTTGTGTCTTTCTGCCCTCTGTTTTGAATTTTCAACTGACTTTAATTAATTGTGTTAACATCATGAGTTTGGCTTCTGAAACTACTTAAATTTCTTGAAGCAAAGTGAACTGGGCAGGTCTTCTTGGTGTCATTAATCTTGAGAGCTGTGTTCTTGTGCCATTTGAATTTTCTCAACCTTAACACCAAAAATAAAATCAAAATGTACTCAAGGTTCCCTGTTCCATCAGGACTGCCCACTTCAGAGAAAAGGTCAATACTGACCCCTGCATACCCATGGTAAGTCCCTGGAGGGTGCCACTGTGGCATCAGGATTAGTGGTTACTGAGCAAAACTGCTGTCATTGTCTTGGTTCAGTTTAGTTTCCAAGAGCTATGTGATATGAATCCATAATCCAATCACCATTATTAGACACATTCAGAATAATCTCTACAATTTAAAACAAAAGATATTCTAACCAGAAGAGAAAGTATATAATTTATATTAAACACAGGTAAAAGATAAAGAGGTATGAATGATTAACAGGTATAGTAGAGAGGAGAACATACCACAGGAAAATCATGATAAATGTGCAGTGGACATGTTTGTCTAGAATTTTTTAAAGGTTTATGGATCATTATGCCATGTTCCAAATAGGTCATTTCATACTTATTGCCATTGAGTGACCACTCATAACTTTTCCACAGTGTATCTATTCATCACCCCATGTATCTCAGCTTTTGGAATGTGGATCTTCCACCCCAAAGGGGCATCCAGTTAAGGCTATGGGTAGTTAAACAGGGTAGAAGACAAGATACCATGCCATGAGATAACACAGCATAAGATGTATGAATCAAGAAGGATGGGTACCAAACTAGTTAGAATATATAGTTGTCTTGATGCAGATTAGAGTGTGAGAATAGTGTAGGCTATTTTTTATGGTATTTTCTGGGTTTTCTGTAATAAGTATGTAAGGCTTAAAAGAATTTTCATTTAAAAAAAAAAAGATACTTGTCCCATTCTCTGGTTATCATGACCCAACCCAAGAGACATTTGAAAAGGAAATGTGTTTTCTGTCTTCTTAGATAAATCAAAAGAATCCAGCATTTATTCTCAGAGCAAAGGCAGATTTATCAACCCAAGTGCCTTAAATACTTATTTCAACCACTAGGACTCTTTTGTTCCCTAAACCAGTATGTTAGATTTATTGGTTTGAAATTTCCCCACAATCACAGTAATAAATAAACAAATGAATAAATACCCTAATAATTCCTAGTTCTTTATTTAAAGTTAGGCTTCAAAGTGTTTTGAGCTAATTATAATCTGCAGTTCCCCATAAATCTTGAGAGCAGAGCTTAACTGCTAAAAGAGTGCCAGCTTCTGGGGCACTACCATGAGATTTTTATTTGATGTCCTTTATTATCCAAAAGGAATTTGTTTATAAAAGGAGAGATCCAAACCATCAGAGACAACAAATAAATGCCTGGGTCTATCAGTTATTGATTCATGAATCATTTACAAAACTCCTTTGAAGATCCTCAGGCACTACAAATTTCATTCAGTTCTGCTTTGCTATTTACACCAGAAATCACAGTCTCAGGAATGGAAAAGGAAGAAAATGTTCTCTGGACTATTTAAAACACACATGCAACTGATCCATGGGGCAAGACTAAAATAACAGGAACCATTTTTTCATGTATATGCTGGTTTGAGAACTCCATCTCTCTATTTTAGGTTTATACAGTATATAATCACCACAGCACAGCATTATTTATTTAGAAGACATTAAATGATCCATCATGACCAAGTGGGCTTCATCCCAGAGATGCAGGGATGGTTCAACATACACAAATCTATAAATGTAATTCACCACATAAATAGAAGTAAAAACAAAGACCATATGATTCTCTCAAGAGACACAGAAAAAGCATTTGACAAAATTCAGCATCTTTTTATGATAAGAGTGCTTAACAAAATAGGCATAGATGGGAATTATCTCAAAATGATAAAAGCCATATGCAACAAGCCCATAGCCAACATCATACTGAACAGGAAAAAATTGAAAGCATTCCTGCTTAGAACTGGAACCAGACAAGGTGGCCCTCTACCACCACTTCTATTCAACAAAGTGCTAGAAGTCTTAGCCAGAGCTTCGGACAAGAGAAAGAAATCAAGGGTATCCAAATGGGGGCAGAAGAGGTCAAACTATCGTTCTTTGCTGATGATATGATCTTATATCTAGAAAACTCCGAAGATTCTGCCAAGATACTACTGGAATTGATAAACAAATTCAGCAAAGTCTCAGGTTACAAAATCAATGTACACAAATCAGCAGCATTCATATATGCCAACAACAGTCAAGCTGAGAACCAAATCAAAGACTCAAGACCTTTCACAATAGCAACAAAGAA
The DNA here is from genome assembly GCA_023783475.1 of Daubentonia madagascariensis. Lineage (NCBI taxonomy): Eukaryota > Metazoa > Chordata > Mammalia > Primates > Daubentoniidae > Daubentonia > Daubentonia madagascariensis. Next base: position 23,218,380 of record JAKFHU010002080.1, on the reverse strand, counting down.
AAGAAAATACCTAGGAATATATTTAACTAAGGAGGTGAAAGACCTCTGCAGGGAGAACTACAAAACACTGAGGAAGAAAACAGCAGAGGATGTAAACAGATGGAAAACCAAACCATGCTCATGGATCAGCAGAATCAATGTTGTTAAAATATCTATACTACCGAAAGTGATCTACAGATTCAATGCAATCCCTATTAAAATACCAACATCATTTTTCACAGATCTAGAAAAAATAATAATTCTACTCTTTGTATGGAACCAGAGAAGACCCCAAATAGCCAAAGCAACCTTAAGCAAAAAGAACAAATTGGGAGGCATCAACTTACCAGACTTCAAGCTATACTACAAGGCTATAATAACCAAAACAGCGCGGTACTAGCACAAGAACAGAGACTTAGACCAGTGGAACAGGACTGAGAACCCAATATAAAACCATCCTCATATTGCCATCTGATCTTTGACAAAACAGACAAAAACATACACTGGGGGAAAGAATTCCAATTCAACAAATTGTGCTGGGAAAATTGGATACCCACATATAGAAGACTGAAACAGGATCAATGCCTCTCACCTCTCACAAAAATCAACTCACGATGGATAACGTACTTAAACCTAAGGCATGAAACCATAAGAATTCTGGAGGAAAATGTTAGAAAAACTCTTATAGACATATAAGCCTAGGCAAAGAATTTGTGAAGAAGACCCCAAAAGCAATCATAGCAACAACAAAAATAAATAAATGGGACCTGATCAAATTAAAAAGCTTCTGCACAGCCAAGGAAACTATCATTAGAGTGAATAAACAATCTACAGAATGGGAGAAAATATTTGTATTCTATACATCCAATAAAGGGCTAATAACTAAAATCTATATAGAACTCAGGAAAATCAGCAAGAAAAAAATCAAACAACCCCATTAAAAAGTGTAGCAAAGGATATGAACAGAAACTTTTCAAAAGTAGATAGACTAATGGCCAAGAAACATATGAAAAAATGTTCAACATCTCTAATCATCAGGGAAATGCAAATCGAAACCACAATGAGATATTACTTAACTCCGGTGGGAATGGCTTTTATCAAAAAGTCCCAAAACAAAAAATGTTGGCAAGGAAATGGAGCGATAGGAACACTCATATACTGCTGGTGGGACTGCAAATTATTACAACCTCTATGGAAAGCAATATGGAGATGCCTCAAAGAACCAAAAGTGGAACTACCTTTTGATCCAGCAATCCCACTACTGGGTATTTACCCAAAGGAAAAAAGACATTCTATAAAAAAGACATCTGCACTAAAATGTTTATAGCAGCACAATTCACAATTGCAAAGATGTGGAAACAACCCAAGTGTCCATCAAATATGAGTGAATTAATAAAATGTGGTATATGTATACCATGGAGTACTACTCAGCCGTAAAAAAAAAAATGGTGAACTACCTCTTGTATTATCCTGAATGAAGCTGGAACCCGTTCTTCTAAGTGAAGTATCACAAGAATGGAAAAACAAACACCACATTTTCTCACCACCAAATTGGTACTAATCAATCAACACTTATGGGCACATATGGAAGTAACATTCATCGGGTGTTGGTCAGGTGGGAGGGGGGAGGAGGAGATGGGTAAATTCATACCTAACGGATACAGTGCATGCTCTCTGGGGGATGGGCACGTTTGTAGCTCTGACTCGGGCAGTGCAAAGCAATTTATGTAACCAAAGCGTTTGGACCCCTGTAATATTCTGAAATAAGAAAAAAAAGACATTAAATAACATGAAACCATAATAACCTTCAGCATTGTGTCAGAACAAAACCTCTGAAAAGACTATAAATGATAACATTATCTCTTACATCCCCAAAAATCTGAAGTAGACTTAGTCATTAATTCTTAATTAAACCTTTTCATTTCTTTTAGCATGTGGCCTCTAATTATCATTAATTAGGGAATTCAAGCTCCTTCCAAATGAAGCTAAGCATGTGTAATTTGGAACCATTAGAAATGGTTTCAACATAATTCAGGGAGAAACATTTTCAAAAACATTCATAATGCAAGTCTCACTGGATGAATCCCGGCATCTTGAAATTCTTTCCAGTACTGGGCATAGCCCTAGTGGGAAGTAGAGTGGCCCACATAACCACAAGCCTCTGCCCAGAGGGCCATGGCAGCCAGAGATAGAGCCATTTCCAAATGGCAGGCTCCTACCCACTCTTAATCTGACATTTTCATCCCAGGAGAAACAAGAGGGGTTTTAATTTATCAACAGAAAGCAAAACTTTTTCATTCTCATGGTTCACCTCATCTTAATTTGAAGTTGTCAATTCAGTGTACATTATAAAACTTAATATTTTTTAAATTATAGAATTCATTGAATCTCTTCTTCTATGATAAAAAAGAAGCCTCCAAGTTGTATGTGACTTTCTGGAAGATCTTTCTTCCACTAAAAAAGAAGATCAAGTCCTCATAATCTGGGAAAAGGTGGGATCTAAGGTTAGGCGGTAGATTGTCTTTGATCAAGCAGGGGCACTGCTACCTTTGAAACAGAGGGGAATCAAATGAGGAATGTATACCTATACAACATTGTAAATGGAGAGTATAAAGTTGAGAGATTTATAGCTGAGATGCTTGATTCTATCTGTAAGGGGATGTTATTTCCTGGAGGAAGAGAGGGAGGAAAATAGGGGGATGTACCAGATTGGAAAATTCTTAAATGATAAGAATGGATTTTGATTGGTCAAAGATCACATTATTTCTTTAGACAAGGATTCTTCTATAAAAGTGGGTATTTTCTTTTTCCTATGAAATGAAGTTTGATTTCTAGTAAATATTTCTTCCTTACAAAGTACATCTTTTTAAGTTTCTTGCCTATGCATATATTGGTTTAGTTGCTTTACGAGTATTCTTTAAGCCTTATCATGTCTATGACAGACCTCTAAAAATCCCATCTACCTATACAAACTGGAGTAATAGTAGAGATCAGCAGCTTATTATGAAAGCTTCTAGTTGGAATTTAGTTTCTGCAGATACATCCTTAAGATTATTGAAAACTAGTTTCTGCAGATACATCCTTATTCATCAGGGGTCGAGCCTGTGGTAGGGGGTGGAGGGGATGGGAAAACTCACACCTAATGGCTGTGGGGCACACTGTCTGGGGGACATTCACAATTGTAGCTCTGACTTTGGCAGTGCATAGGCAATATATGTAACCAAAGTGCTTGTACCCCCATAATATTCTGAAATTAAAAAAAGAAAAATAAAATAAAATGGTGTCATTTTAAATGAAAATATTTAGTAGTCACCCAAGAGCAAGAATTATCTCACATTTATAAATTGATTATTAGGTGTGAGAATAAAAATTAATTAATTGACAAATATTTATTCAGTATCTATTATATACATAGCATATTTTAATAGCAATGGAGAATAAAAATACATAGAATATGATCCCAGTCTTCAGAGGATTTATAATTTGAGGACATAAGACATACACACATAAAAGATATTCTACACTGCAAGGTGACAAATGGAAAATTTTTTTAAAAATCGATGAATCTGACAATAAGGTACAGGATTGCAGAAAAGGGGGCATTACTCTGTGCTAAAGTGGTTGAGAAAGGCGGTGTTTGAATGGGGCTTTGAAATATTTAAACAATTTTCAGAAATAGAGAAGGAAAGCATGATGTATTCAACCAAAGGAAATGGTTTTTAAAAGGCAAGGAGTACAAACTATGTCATGGTTAGGAGCCTATGACTAGACTAACTTGACTTAAATACAGGTTCAATTCTACTTGTAAAATTGCTTGGAGAACTGACGGCTGCCCACTCCTGTTCTAGGTGCTGGGATACCACAGTGAAGAGGTCGAAGAGGTCGGGGGAGGCTTCACTTCTCAGGGAGCTTACAGTCTAGAGGGTAGAGGCAGACAGTAAATAAGTAAACAAAAAATAATTTCAGACAGTGGTAAATTCTGCAAAGATATAAAATAAGAAAATAGAGTAAAAAGTTCACAAAACTCTAGCTTAGATTGGATGGTCAGAGAAGCCATCCTCTCTGGGAAGATGGCATTGAACTGAGATCTAAATGACCAGAAGCAACCAGCCATGTGAAGCTCTGGGTAACCAACACCCCAATCAGGAGCGACAGGAAGGGCAAAGGCCATAGGGAGAGAACAAGCTAGCATGTTCTGAGTAAAAAAGAGACCAATGTAAATGAAGCACAGGGAGCAGTGGGGAGGATGGTGGCAGAAGCGAGGACCCAATCATGCAGAGCCATGGGGCCTAGTCCCAAAGGTAGACTTGGATCTACGTGTTATACAAAGTCAGTGGACAGTTTGAAGAAGGGGATGATATAATCTGATATATATGTTTGGAAGATTCCTCTATGTGTGGATATTGAGAATTTAGGGGGAAAATATGGAAACAGGAACACACTTAAGAGGCTATTATAGTCATCTAATAAGAAAGGATGGTAACTTAGAACAGGAGGCAGCAGTGGATATGACAGGAATGGATTTGGGAGAATTTAACAGGTAGTCTGGATAGAAAGTTGTGGGTTGACTGTGATGGAGTCAGGAGGGAAGCACAGGAATCTAAGATGACATCCAACCTTTTGACCTGATGGTGAATGGCGATGCCACACACTGAGATGGCAAAGCCTGAGATGGGAACAGGGGAGGGAAGGGGGACTCTTTTTCTTGGACATGTCACATGTGAGATGTTTATCTACATCTAGGTCAAGATATCAAGTAGCCAGTTGGATTTGAAAAGTACGTGGTACATGGTAGGGTTACATATTCATTAAGCAGTGTTAGAAAGGTCTAAGAAAGTTGATGCATATTGTGCAAATTTTGAATAGATGTTAAGCATATGGCCCTTAATTTGGAATAAAAAGCCATTGATTGTCTCTGTGCAGGTAGTGACATAGCTGTTTTAGGAAAGTTCATAAGACTGACAGTTTTCAGTGTGGGAGGAGCTAACAGAGTCTGAGGTTAGGACAGCCCATCAGGAAGTAACTGAGGTCATTCACCATTAAGAGGATTGAATTTATTTTCCACGGAAACATAATTCAAACTGAGAACACTAGCAAAAAACTGAAAAACTTTTTTTTCTGACTATGACCTTTAGGCAGCTATAAAGGTCAGATGTTTCCTCACAATTTTTGCAGCACATGCTGCTGTTTTTCATCAAGTGGACTATAAACATGACAGTTTCTACATGCGCAGCTGATTTAGCCATTCTAATGGTCAAAACCCATATAAAACCATCTAATTCTGTCAAACAATCCATTGTCTCCAATGTGTTTTGCCCAGTTTTTACAACTGACCTGACCAGAGTGATATGTCCATACACATTAGCCAGACCTATGTGAAAGTGAACAGAGCAGAGATGCACCCCCGCCCCCTCCATCCAGCTCACCAGGACTGATGCAGTGGCTCTTCCAGGGCAGCTCAGTCTTGAGTGCCTACCTAGAAATCCAGCGGGTGTCCTACCCTGCACTCTACCAAATCTGAATGTTTTTCACCCTTTCCCTTCTGCTTCTTTCCTGCATTTTTTGGCCATCTTCAAGCTACATATTCTAGTCTCTACATTTCTAAAGTGAGCAGAAAGAGAATACAGAAGATTTCTTTCTGAGTGGGTCAAAGAATTGTACTAGTGGAAAAAATATATATCCTAAAAACTTTTCTGCCATCTGCAAGCTTGGCTATTCTCTAAACATTTACAGCGGAAATATTTTGCAATCTATTGCAACTCAGCTCTGAGCCAGTATCACTAGGAAAGACTGAAGGGATTCCAAAGAACACAATTTAATTTTTGTTCATATACATATTTTGAGCTACCTATGCAAATAAATTACCAAAAGGTAGACAAAAGAAACAATTTAAGCACTTTTTCCCTAGACTTGTATAAAACTTTTTGACAAAAAAGTCCTTATAAATTATGCATTAAAAATCATGAAAGCCATATTTCTAGCTGCATAATACTGAAAAAATCCACTTATCTCTGAATGACACCTCTCTCACCTGTAAAATGACTATATTAATTCTCCTTCATAGGTTTTTGAGAATGTCAGTACTTCTATGCTTTAAAAATGGTAAAATACTATGAAAACATCATTTAATATTATATCCTGAAACAATAAAGGAAAGTAGTTCATTAAATATGTATTTTTATAGATAGCCCCTGTGGGATAAACTGTCTTTTAAATAGAAAGGTAATGACACATCACTTCAAATTATTCAATTAAAACAACTACAGTTAATTCAACAAAACCTATTATCCATGTGCTATGTGGCTTCTCAATTTTTCCCAATGATGCCCGCCTTCTGGTTTTCATGCCCATGTAGTCCCCTCCCCTTGTATATTGGCTGGACCGAGTGACTGACTTATACAAATCAAATATGACAAAGGTGATGGGATGTCACTTCCAAGATTAGATTTTAAAAAGACTCCGGCTTCTGTTTTTCTTTCCTTTTGTGCTCTTTCTTGCTTGCTCTGATGGAAGCCAGCTGCCATCTTGTAAGGTGCACTATGGAGCGCTCCCTGTGAAAAGGAATTGAGGAAGGTCTCTGGCCAACAGCTAGCAAGGAACTGAATCCTGCCAACAACCACATTGAGTGAGCTTGGAAGTGGACCCTTCCCCAGTCAAGCCTTGAAATGACACAGCCTAGCCAACACTTTGATTGCAGCCAGTGAAAGACCCTGGGTTTCACCTAGATTCTGTGCTTAGACCCACAGAAACTGAGCAATAATAAAAGTTTATTGTTTTAAGCCATAAAGTTTTGGGATAATTTGTTACCCAGCTATAGACAGCTAATGCAATCCATAATTAGCTTTGTCTATGGAATAAAATTGTAATTAAAGATATTTAAATACTTGCAACTGATGGCTTATAATTAGTTATCAATTTCCAGGTGATTTTGATGGACAGTCTATGCCCCATGGAAACATAAGAACAAACAGAGCTCCACAGAATAGAAACAGACCCAAAATGGGCCATCTTGCCTTTGTCAAAGAAAATGTATTGCTGTCAGCTTATTTTGTACATGATGACTCACAAATCTGTGCCTAGTTTGTAAAATAGTATCCATAGGGTCTCCTTTTACTTAGACTCTTTTATAAAACTTTTGTCAAGACTCTGCCAACCTAGTACACATCACCAAGAAGCCAGGACTTTTCCAATAAACCAAGGCTGATTACTTAATCCTCTCTTGATGAAATGGTATGCTTCCTTCTACTAAAAAACAGAAGCTCATAATCATGATATCTTTGCCTTTGGTTCTAGGAAATTTAAAGTTTATGTTAGTATAGAAAAATAATAAAATGCAAAATCTCTGTCCTTTTTATCTTTAAAGAAGAGTAAGTAATAGATGATCTATACCCTGCCTAAAGCTAAAAACATACATTTTTAAACTACTCAGTTGATTTTACCAAGAGCATATGAAAATACCTTTTACCTTCATTCCCTCTTCTGATAATTAGAATTTGCCAGAAATATTTTTGAAACACGTTATCTTTCCTGTTTGGTACCAAAAAGAGATAATGCTAATTCTTTGTTCCCCACTTGTAAGGTAAAGGAACTCACTGAAAATGTATCTTAAGATCAAAAGCAAAATTAAGGAATCAAAAAGAAAAAAACAAAGATAGTACTGACTATGCCCATGCCTGGAACTTGAATCTGCTGCCATGCTAACATTAGTCTCAGGGACTAAAATTATCTGGGCATCGAACAGCATCCAGTGATATGTGTAGGGACCCAAATAGTACTAAATCAGAGATTAATTTAACTGACAGCATGAAAAGAGAGTGAATATCTGTTTCAGGGAATATCACACAACACTAAACAAATAACATAAACCAAAGCCGTGGAATTTCCAAATAATCTCCAAAACATCTAAAATTCCTGGTTTTGGGGGGCAGCATAGGTTGACTTAACGGAAATTTTCTCTCATTTGGGGAATAGGGAATATCTAGAGATAAGTCTTTTTAATAAGTGTTAATGAGGTTCCAGCTGGGATCTAGATGCTGACAAAACCTATCTTTCACTCCAGGCTTTTCTAATCACACTCCACCCCCCTCTTCCTGACATACAACTTCTGTCTTGGTTTTCTCAGTATATTTTGGTTTTAAGGTATCCTTGGAGACAAACTTAGATGACGGATCTTGGTAATATAAGTGGCCACAGCTCATTCCTCTCTTCATTCCTATGATCAAAAGCTAGTCGTGAATTGACCTATTTTGTGAAGAACAGTTTAAGATCAAACTTTTGCCCTTATTTACTCAGTAAATGAAAATTCCTGCTATTCAAATACTATTTAAAGTTGAAGACAGTTTTGTACCACTGAACTTCCAACCCATTTTATTTGCTTCTGAGGCCAGTTTAAGTTGGGAGAACATAAGGGTTATCAAACATTGAAAACAACAAGTTGTATTACTCCTGGATGGGTGCATCCTAAATTATACAAAAATTGCTATCATTTTGAACAACCCAGTGATATTGACTGTGATGGGGTACAATGCATTGCAGGAGGCAAGACCAAGTCATTGTGATTTCCTAGCCATCTGGGAAAACCCACATTCTACACATATTTCAATGACCTATCTAATTTCCATTAGGATTGTATTAATTTTCTAGGGCTATCATAACAAAGTACTACAAACTGAATAACTTAGACAACAGAAATTTATTGTCTCTCAGTTCTGGAGACTAGAAGTCAAAGACCAAGGTGTCAGCCAGGCCATGTTCCATCTGAAGACACTAGAGAAGGATCTGTCCCCGGCCTCTATCCTAGTTTCTGGTAGGTTTTTGGCTTGTGGCAGCATAACTCCAATCTTCACATGGCATTCTTCCTGTGTGAAAGACTGTGTGCCCTTTTTATAAGGACACCAGTCATATTTGGTTAAGAGCCCACCATACTTCAGTATGACCTCATCCTAACTTAATTTATTACATCTGCCACAACCCTATTTCCAAATAAAGTCACGTTCTGAAGCACTGGGTACTAGGACTTTAACATATGAATTTGGGCGGAGTGTGGGAGGAGCGGGCATTTAACCTATTACAAGGGTCACTAAACCAAGGTCAAGAATTACTGATCTCGCCAACTAGTTATGAATACCATCACTAGGCGTTTTTACCAACAAGCTATTTTGGTAAGGTTTGATAGACCACAGTGGCTAACTTGGGTGGGTGATGCTACAATAAAGCCATTCTGAAAGAGAATCCTGACCTAGTAGCCAAGGCAGAAGAGGCAGATTGATGTACCACTTTAAAAGTCAGAGGTAAGCAAACCTATGACTAGCCTTGGAGTAAAATTGAATATTGAATAGGAACTAAGGAAATGGGGCACAAAAGAACAAAAGGGATTGTAGATTTTAGAGAAAAAATATTAAAACCACTTAATTTTTCAGATGAGGTAACTGAAACCAGACGCCTAAGGGTACACAATTAGTGGCAGACATAGGACTAGGTCCCAGATCTGCTGATATTCTGTCCAGTGTCCTTTTCTCCACACCCAAAGATTTTGACTACAACTCCAAAATGAGTCCAGGACATCCATGATTTTAAAAAGTACCAATCCAAAATATAATCACTTTTCCTTGCATGTCTAGAGCTCCAAGGAAAGTGGGTGTCCAAGACATTTCATACTGTTCATCCCATGTAGCCTGAAACATGATCTTAATGGCTGACTTGTAAGTGAGCACCGCCCTCCAGAGGCCTGTGCTGTCTGTTCCTTTGCCTCATCTGGCTGCCATCACCAGGCCTCTTGCTTTGCTGCCTCCTCAAAGTATCACTGTCACTCATGGGCCTCTCCTAAGTGGATTGCATCCAATCAGAGTTTCTCTTAGGAGCATATCCTGTGCATAATTAAATACACACAGTCACCAAACAAGAAGGCAAAGGCACATTGTCTTGGCGCATGGGATAGTTCCACTTCACAGAAATTTTGCATAATTCATTTGAACTCATTTATCTGGCCTCAGTTCCATAAACTGACAGAAAACAAAAGCCAACCCCTAAATTTAAAGGAAATATCCATTTTCATTATGCATAAAATTCAAAGGAGGTCAAAACATTAAACTGAGAACATGAAAAATGGTTTACTACATATCCATCTCAGAGAATGGTAATAAACTGAAAGATGGCTGAGAAAAATCCCTTTTTAATGTTATGTTTCTCAGCTTCATCACCAGAAATCTATATAAAAGCATCTAAGAAAGCAATTGTTTTAACTCTTGTTTTTCTCATGTAGTTCTAATTCTTTCCAGCATATGGTACAAGGAGAATCAAATTGGGACCCAGGAGTCCTGAATTCTACAACTACTTCTTCTGCTAAAAAGATATGTGACCTTGATCAATTCCTTTAACTTCCTGAGTGTCTCAATTCCTTCAACTTTGAAACAAGGGGCTGGTTTAAATGATCTTAAAGGACACTTGAAGCTTTAACCATCTATAATTCTCTAAAATCAATTCTGCTGGGTACTAAGTCCTAAAATCTAGAAAACCTGCACAGTATGGAACATTCCTACTTACACACCATATATAAATCTGTACCATAAATGGAGTTGCCTTGGCAATGAGCCAAAGAGCTAGAGCAATCATAAATGATGCCCAAATAATTACTTCAAATGCCAAAAACATTTATTGCTTTTTGAAATATTATACCATTTGGAATAAGACTAATTTCCTCAAGAATGTTCAAACACTCAAAAACATCTTGTGATTTTGCCTCATACCTTTTGACCTAATAACTAATAACCTAATAACTAAGCTGTTAGACAGCAACATCTCAATGTATCAAACTTACCATGTTCCTAGTGAGCAGCTGTGACCACTAATGGAAATCAAAAGCTCCTTCTGGTCAAACTCTTAAAATACTTTCTGCCAAAATTTGAGTACATAAGGCAGAATCAAATATATTTATTTCACTCAACTATTCACAAATTGTGTTTAAATTATTAAATTAGTGGTGCTTCCCACTATAGCATCTACAAGCCACAAAATCGTAGGCAGTAAATCTAATGTGCTATTCATCTTTGGAGTTATTTTTGGACAAATGAATTGAGGACAGTTAGGAATGACTCCATGAATTACAAACAGGCAATTAATTAACTTCCCCACTAGCTCTGGCAGGGTAATTTGCTATGCAGTTATTACCTATTAAAGACAAGAAAAATGGGTAAGCATTTCTGTTGATGTGGTCAACTCCAGTTCTAAAATGTTTTGCTTCTACAATGCTTATATCCTCAGATTTCCAGGGGAAATATATGCCAAACAACTAAAACCCTTGGGAGACTCCGCTGCACAATCCAAAAATGTCAGCAACTTGAGAGCTCATCTTCCTGCTTGTCAAACTCTATATGGTTCACTGGTATAAATTCTAAGATTTCAATGGTAGCCCATAGGAAAGACTGAACTGAAGGATGGAGCTAAGACCTAATTGAGTTATGAGTCAAGAGTAATCTGGACTCCAAAGTGCAAAGGGAAAGGACATAGAAACCTTGTGCTCAATTAAAACTGATGTCCAAATCCCAAAGACCAATATTGTGAAGGGAAGCTAATAGCAGAAGTCAGCATGGTGCATCTATACTTCCTGTCTGGTGGTGAAAGCATCGTGGATACATTGAAGCCCATTTCCTGTGAAGTCAGATGTCAGATAGTGACTTGGGATGTGGGGACTAGGATCCAGCATTTGCTATAGTGAGAGGAACAGGGAGCTTAAAATAGCTAGGTAAAAGGTCAGGGTCTTCTAGTTCCAGAGTAGAGAACTGGGGAACACTCAAGAAATAGAAAAAAAGCCTAGAAATTGAAAGCTATACCTCAGTAAACTCAGAGCCTTTTCCAAGATCAGCAGATCCTGCGATTGGAGTGATTCAAACAACTCTCACATCTCTCCTATCCACATCTTCTGATGGTGGAGATGGAGCTCTTGATGATATCTGGCTTGGCTCCCACTGAACTACATAGAGCTGATGCTGGAAGGTAAACCTCTTGACAAAAAGCCCCAAGGTGGTGCCAGGGTAGGCAGGAGCTGACACTACTGTGAATAACCTATTAACAATTCCTTCTTTCTCTCTAACCTGTAACTCACCTTTTCCCTCAATCAAGTTCCTCTGGTAAGGTAGGACAAGTAGTTTAAGTAGAGAAAGACAAAACAAAGTAGAGATGGAACTCCTTATTAACAATCATTGAATAGCATGAGTAAGATTCCTAGACTGTTTAAGTTTAAGGGTTATAAAAATTAAAGAGTCCCAACCATTAGTTTCTAAATAAGGAAACCAAAGCACAGAGGGGGAATTGACTCATTCAAATTCTGAGCCCGTTCATCACAGAACCACAAGATACAAAGTCTCCTGCCTCTTAATCCATGATACACCCCACTATAAGACATTGTCATCATAACTGATGACCTCAAAATGAAGTTCTGGGAATGGTAAGCATCCTAGGGATCTGTACCACTTGACAACAAATTTATGTGGACATTACTATATTCTTTTCTACTTACTGATGTTCCAGAATAACTTATGGCTTTTTTAAAACACATCATATTCATATAGGCCAATATCCCTGATGAACATAGATGCAAAAAATTTTCAACAAAATACTAGTAAACCAAATTCAACAGCACATTAAAAGGATCATTCATCATGATCAAGTGGGATTGATCCTAGGGATGCAAAAATGGTTCAACATATGCAAATCTATAAAACTGATACACCACATTAAGAGAATGAAGGATAAAAACCATATGATTACCTCAATAAATGCAGAAAAAGCATTTAATAAAATTCAACATCCTTTTATGATAAAACTCAACAAATTAGATATAGAAGGAATGTATCTCAACACAATAAAGGCCATGTATAACAACCCACACCTAACATCACACTCAAAAAGTTGAAAGCTTTACCTCTAAGATCAGGAATAAGAAAAGGACACCCACTCTCACCACTCCTCTTTAACATAGTACTGGAAGTTCTAGCCAGAGCAATTAGACAAGAAAGAAATAAAAGTCATTAAAATGGGAAAGGAAAAAGTTAAATTGTCTCTGTTTGCAGATGAGATGATTTTATATACAGAAAACCCTAAAAATTCCACCAAAAAACTGTTAAAACTGAGAAATGAATTTAATACAACTGCAGGGTCAACACACAAAAATTAGTAGCATTTCCATAACTAAAAATGAACTATCTGAAAAAGAAATTTTAAAAATCCCATTCATATACCTACCCAAAAAATGAAATAATTAGGAATAAATTCAATCAAGGAGGTGAAAGACCTATACATTGAAAACTATAAAACATTGGTGAAAGAAATTGAAAAGATACAAATAATGGAAAGATATCCCATGTTCATGGATTGGAAGAATTAATATTGTTAAAATGTCCATATTACCCAAAGCTATCTACGTATTTAATACAATCCCTATCAAAATTCCAATAATATTTTTTCACAGACATAGGAAAAACAATCTTAAAATTCATTTGGAACCACAAAGACCTTGAACAGCCAAAGCGGTCTCGAGCAAAAAGAACAAAGTTGGAGCCATTACATCACCTGACTTCAAAATACACTACAAATCTTTAGTAACCAAAACAGCATGGTACTGGCATTAAAAAAGACATATAGACCAATGGAACAAAATAGAGAGCCTAGAAATAAACCCATGCATTTATGGTCAATTGATTTTCAACAAAGGTGCTAAGAACACACAATGTGGAAAGGAAAGACACTCCAACAAATGGTGTTGGGACAACTGGATATTAGACCTTTATCTCACACCATATACAAAAAAAACTCAAAGTGAATTAAAGACTTAACTGTAAGACCTAAAACTGTAGAACTACTAGAAGAAAACAGGGGGGAAAGCACCATGACATTGGTCTGGACAGTAATTTTTTTTTTATCCAATCCCAAAAGCACAGGCAACAAAAGCAAAAATAGGCAAATAGGATTACATCAAACTAAAAAGCTTCTGCACAGCAAAGATAACAATCAACAGAGTGAAAAAACAATCTATAGAATGGAAGAAAATATTTGCAAACCATATGTCTGATAAGGGGTTAATACCCAAAATATATAAGGAACTCAAACAACTCAATAGCAAGAAAATAAATAACCCAATTTAAAAACTGGGCAAAGGATCTCAATAGACAGTTCTCAAAAGAAAACATACAAATGGCCAACAGGTATATGAAAAAATGCTCAACATCACTAATCATCAGGGAAACAAAAATTAAAACTACAATGAGATATCACCGCACATTTGTTAGAATGGATATTACCAAAAAAGACAAAAGATAACAAGTGTTAGTGAGGATCTGGATAAAAGGGAACCCTTGTACACTGTTGGTGGTAATGTAAATTAGCACAGCCATTATAGAAAACAGTATGAAGGCCCTCAAAACATTAAAAATAGGACTACCATATGATCCAGTAATTCCACTATATAGCCAAAGGAAATGAAATCATATGTCAAAGAGATATCTGCACTCCTATGTTCATTGAAGCATTATACACAACAGCCAAGATATGGAATCAACCTAAGTGTCCATCAACAGATGAATGGATAAAGAAAATGTGATACATGTACACATAATGGAATACTATTTAGCCTGTAAGAAAGAAGGAAATCCTGTCATTTGTGACAACGTGTATGAACCTGGAAGGTACTATGTTAAGTTAAATAATCCAGGCACAGAAAGAGAAAGGCTGCATGATCTCACTTTTATGTGGAATCTTAAAAAGTTGAAATCATACAAGCAGAGAGTAAAATGGTGGTTATTGGTCAAAGGATACAAAATTTCAGTTAGATAGGAGGAATAAGTTCAAGAGATCTATTGTACAACATGGTAACTACAGTTAATAACACTGTGTATTCTTGAAAATTGCTAGAAGATTTTAAGTGTTCTCATTCCAAAAAAAATTTAGCCATTCCACAATGTATACATGTTATGTTGTACACAATAAATATATACAATTTGTACTTATCAATTTTAAAAAATAAGTAAATTTTTAAAAGAAAAATCACATCCTAATTCTGCATTTCATCTGTGCTGTGAAATCTAGAAGCAAAAATAAATAAGAAAAATAATGAATAAATTTGGATCTGATGCCTACACAACACTCTAAGAGGAAAATGACAGAATCCTAGAATGAAATGGTATGGAGTCAGCCTAAGAAGCCCCAGGAAGCCCACACTTATGTGTCAGAGATGATATGCTATCAGGCACACTCTTAGTACATGTCTGGAACTTGAAGGGCACCATTGAAAAACAGTCATCCAGATGCATTTTTCATATATAGCAGTCATAAAGATTTGTTCCTAGAACAAGCTAACATTTTTCTAATTCCCAAATGTAATGCCAAGACTTGAAGGGAAAAAAATTGCAGCAACATATGCTGGAATGTACCTAATATAAGGTCAATAAAGTAGGATGCCAGATGACTCCTCACACGAATCCTAATGTAAGTGATCAGATGAAGGAAAACTTGGTTTCCAGATGAAATACCAGTCCTAGAAGCCAAAATGACTCTATATCCTAGAGAGGATATGGCAGGATGCTATAGACAGAGGGTGGAAAAAACGTCTGTTTCCCCCTGCCCTGCCAGGTCAATCTGGACGTATCAGGACACCCACTGCATACTCTCAGTAGCCTCCTTCTGCTCCTGAGGAGTTTCTATCATGCATCAACTGCTTGACCAGGACAGGACTTCAGCTAATTGCTATGTGCAATATAAATCAGCAATCACCAATGAAAAGATCTTGGCAAAGTGAAGCAATGCTAAATATGTCCCCTGGGTTTATTATAACCCATGTTTTCTGCAATGATTATGGGAAAACAGCATGTTAGCAACATTGACAACTTGAAGGTAAATGTTAGGTTGAAGCCCTTACACAGAAATTGTTGTTGTTGTTATTGTTTCAAGGGAATATCTTCCCCTAAGAAACGTAGATGCTTCTTCATTCATAGAAAAAAAAATGGCAATACCAAAGGGATATTTCATATCTTAGCTATACATTTCTAAAATCCGGAGAAGGGGCTTCCTGTGAATTCTTTTAATCTCCACTCTCTGGAACACAGGGCACATGTAAGGCAAACCCAGCCACAAATGAAAACCACATAAATGAAAGAAAAATACGGATAGACTTAGTACTCACAACTTACAACATGTGTTGAGTAAGAACTTTCTCTAACCCTGTGGCCAGGGCCTATTCTACATTCCATTCTAAGAAGCCCCCCGCCCCTGCCTACCTGTAGTTTTTGCTCTGGTTTTTGGAGAGTTCTTTTTTATTTTCCTTTTTCTTTTTTCCTGGCTACAACTGCAACAGGGATAGAGGAATTTTAATTAATTTACTTGTTCAGAGATTGTAATCTGCCTCCTTCAACTTGACTCCATTCCTGCCAAATCATCTATATTTAATGGGCACAAAGAAACTTGCTGAAAGAGGTGACATGTCACTAGTTGCTATTTGATGTTCTCCCTATTATCAGAGTACTTGATAGTTGCTGCAATCAACTCTATACATTATTCTAGAATGAAGATGATTCTCCTAAAACAGTGGTTCTCAAACTTTGGAGTATTTCACCTGAGGGCTTGCTAAAACACAGATATCTGGGCCCCACGTCCAGAGCTCTGACTGTCAGAAAGTCTGGAGCCAGGCTTGAGAATGTGCATTTCTAACAAGTTCCCAGGTAATACTGGTGCTGCTGATCCAGGGGCCACACTTTGAGATCTACTGTTTTAGAATATCCTACCAAACTCTGAAATTCGTACAAACCAATCCAAAAAAGTTTAAGTATAGATATTGGATCATGTGTGATTAGTTTCAATCTTGTTTTATGCAAGTTATGATTATGGCATAAGGACTATTATATTTTTTAAATGCAATGGATAAACTTGGACAGGGTTTCTCTCCTGTATATTGTATATGCATGCTAGCATAGCATAAATATGTATGCTAGGGACTCACTTGATGAGCTAGCACCTCAGATTTCAGAGGAGTGCAGAGCTAAAACCTTGAACTGGGAAGGCTAGGACAATCCAGTGGTGCTTCAGGGTGTCCTTTGCTGGCAATCCGCAACTCTATTGTGGATTTCTTCTCACCCTAGGAACCAAGTCTAAAAGAAAGATACTCCAGAGGAAAGTTGAATGAGGAAAAGACTTAGATTAAGGAAGTTGGCATTTGCCCTTAAACTGGGTAAGATGTCTAAATTGAGTATTTTCCAGATGCTGAAAAAAACAAGATAAAATTCAGAGGCTTCAGTATGAACAGACAAGATACTTTGACAGCCTATTGAGAATAGAATATAGTCATTACCTTAGAATAAGGGAATAAGGGACTGTGAAGCACAGTCCAGTTTACATAGCTGCTTTTACTTGGACAGTTACAATTAAAAATTATATTTGAAGGACTTTCTTATTTTTTTGATGTTTGGAATTTTTGTGGCTATTGCTATTCCCTCTCTCCTAGCTTTTCCTTTCTTTGTTTTGTTGTTGTTCTTTGTCTTATCTAACAGAAAATAATCTTAGTCTCTTTCAGCTAAGTATAATATAAGTTAAGGGGTTTTTTTCATAATTAGGGCAAAGATAGAAAAAGTGAACTCTGAGAAACAAGAAGTGCAGTGGGAATCAAAGTGATAGATGCCACAAGAAAGGCAAGGACTCAGGGAGAACGTTGAGGAACACTTCAATCTCACACTTGGGCATTTCCCATCAGAGGGTTTTTCTCAATCCTTGGAAGGTTTTTCTATTTTTATATAAGCAATCCATTTACTTAGAGCATAATGGGTGCTCTAGGCTTTCTTGTCCCAGATAAGGGGTTTCTGGGTTCTTCAAGTAAGGAAGGATGCCTTTTATTGCCTCAAAGTCTTAATATGCAAAGGATATGATCAGCAAATATTTGTTTAACAGCTACTTGCTGGAAGTGCTAGACATACTAGACAAGGGGGCATACAATTCTCCTGCCCTCAAAGAGCTTACAGTCTAGTGAGGTACATAGACAAATGAATGAATATAAACACATGGGATATGAGGTACAGCTTTATAGAACAAGTTTGATTCAGAATGACCTCTGAAGGATAAATTGGAAAAAATTGAAACTAACCAGCCAAAAGAGTAAGTGTAGCAGGCAGGAATAAAAGTACACAAAGGTCCGGTAGCAAGGAATACCACATGAATAAAGGAAACAGAAAGGAATTTGGTATAACTGGAGTGCAAAAGAGTGAAGTCTTATAAGTAGAGTGACCATATAAATTATCAATCAAACCAGGACACTTTGGAAATAGAATAGGGTTGCTATTACAGTGGAAGAGTAATAGCTTAAACTGAGATGCATAGTCACTCTAATTGTGGTCCATGTTAAGAAGCTTGGACTCTATTGTAAAGATAGGGAAGAATCCATGGGAGAATTATAAATAAGGACATGGCATAATCATATTTGTATTTCAGTAAGATAATTCTGGCATCTGAATAGAGAATAAGTTGGAGGTGCCATACTCAAAGAAGACAGCAGTTAGATAACTGTTCCAATAGTTCAGCAAAAGATGATGGCTATCTGAACTAGGGAAGTGCCTAAAGAAATGGAGAATAGTGGATGAATTCACAGGGGCTGACTTGTAGTCTATCAGGGAGCTATAGAAATTGGTAATTGGGCTGGGAAGAGAGCTATCAAGAAGGTGCTTTCCATTAGTTTTGCTTACAAAATCTGTCAGGCCATTCACAGCCATACTTTTAATTAAGGATCCTCAATATAGGCTCCTTCAAATAAGTAAGAAGCAATCACATTACATATTGAAAATAAAAATTATCCTATTACTAACTCCTGAACTCTTCCAGAAGTTCAACTGATCCCAAAATAAAAATAATACATATATAGATTGGGATAACTAGATATCTCAATTTTCTAATATTAGCTTTTATTTCATTTAAATTCACCCTGGTCAGTCTTGGTTAAAAATCAGTTACTTAACTTGGATTAAAGAAAGATTTCTTTGATACAATACAAAATCATGATTCCTATAAGAAAAAATTGATATGTTATACTTCATCAAAATTAAGAACTTCTGCTTTCAAAAGACATTGTTAAGCAAATAACAGAACAAGCCACAAACTAGAAGAAATATTTCCATATCACATATCTGATTAAAGACTTACATTCTAAATATATATTTTTTAAATTCTCAAAATTCAATAATAAAATAACAATCCAATAAACGACAGACCAAAAAATTAAACACATTTTATCAAAGATGATATATGGATCACAAATAAGGACATGAAAAGTGTTCAATGTCATTAGTTGTTAGGGAAATGTAAATTTAAACCACTACACATTTATTACAGAGCCTAAAATTTTTTAAAAGTTTGACTATTCCAAGTGTTGGCAAGGATGTAGAGCAACCGGAACTCTCATACATTGCTTATGGGAGTGTAACGGGTACAATACTTTGGAAAACAGTTTGAAAGTTTCCAAACTGGAAAACAGTTTGGAAAACAGTTTCTTAAAAGTTAAACATAAACCTACCATACAATCCAATCATTCCACTCCTACGTATTTACTCAAAATAAATGAAAGCATCTTTCTGTAAAAGGGTATGTATAAAACTGTCCATAGCAGCTGTATTTGTAATAACTAAAAACTGAAAAACAACATAAATGGCCATTAACAGGTGGATGGGTAAACAAATTGTGAAATATCCATACAATGGAATACTACTCAACAACAACAAAAGGAATGAACTATTGACACATGTGACAAGACTCTCCAAGAAGCCAGAGCCAAAAAAAAAAGATAATATTTTGTATGATCCCATTTATACACAATTCTAGAAAACACAAAATAATCTGTAAGGACTGAAAGCAGATCAGTGATTGTCTAAGGACGGGAAGAGAGGTGAGAAGGGGGATTACGCTTGGGAGAAATGGATATAATGGATATGTTCACTATCTTGTTTGTGGTGATAGTTTCACAAGTACATACATATGTCAAACCTTATCAAAGTGTATACTTTGAAAATAAGCAGGTTTTGTATGTCAATTATACTTCAATAAAGTCATTAAAATTAAAAAGAAGAAAAAAATCAGTTACCCACACTGTGGAGAATTTCTGATGAGCTGGCAAGAAAAATCAGAAAGGTTTTCGTGAGGTTGTCACCTACTTTGGAACTGGTTATCTAAATTTATTTACCCTCAAATATGAGCAGGAAGTGGAAAAATAACCCAGGGCTATTAAGAAGGGTGATCATACAATCCTATTTGCCTGGAATGGTTTCAATTTATACCTATTATCTGGCATAATTATTAATTAAATGCCCTTTCATTCTCAAAAGTGTCCTAATTTGGAAACCAACAATTATATGATCATCACATTCTTATGCAATCTAGGAAGATGTGATGATCTTTCCACATAGTCAAGACAGAAAATCAAACTGAAAATCACCCGAGTAACTATTTTAAAAAGAATCTTAAATTATGCTTCAGAGCACCCAAGGTCTGTTAGTCAAAATAAAATTTGATTTCAAAAATGCAAACAAAATAAAGCAAGCAAAAACATAACTGGACTTTAAATGAAAAATCAAAATATAAACAAAAAGCTTAACATCTATTTCAAGGCCTGATAAAAATTCATTCATTTAACACCAACAAAGTGTCTGGTGCTGTGCTGAATGCTGGAAATACACATTTTGAATAAGTAGCATGAACAAATAGGGTGGTTGTAAAGCAGACGATCTTTAAAAGACATGCAGAGACAGGACCAGCCAATGGTGTCAAAAAGTCTTTAGGTCAAGGGAAGAAATCCGTTGCAAGAACTTTGAGCTCATTGCCTTCCATTTCTTTCAAGGAACTATTTTGTTTTGGCAATATTAGGCATGAAGTAAATATTTATTGAAGAATTAATTAATTTTTACTCAGTGTTTTTTCTCTGTATGATTCCTTAGGCTAAATTAACAGTTTGTGCCAAAGGCAACCATCAGTTGCCGCCAGGACAAAGCTTCTTTATTAGATCCATTTGCACATGCAGTAATAGTTGTAATCACCTGTTTGTTTTATCCTACTAGGTATTACATCATAGATTTCAGGGGGAAAATTTAAGGTAATTATACATTGAAAAGATGGAAATTAATGTTAAATGCACAGCATATAATCAAATAGTGTATTTCAATGTACAGGGAAGGATGAAAAGCCCAATTCAAAGATCCTAGACTTTCATCTCTACATGTCCATTAAAAATCCATAAGAGCTGAGGATAGTAAGGTACAGGTGCAGCCCTTTGGCAAGCAGCTCCTTTGACCCAGGCACTTCACTCCTCATTTGTTGCTCAACAGTCAGCAACGAAGGAACCTTGGGTCACAGGTTGTGAGATGCATATGTTGTTAATTTATCCTTATGATATTCAGAATTTGTCTGATGGGAGTTTAGTAATTATTTCAAATTTTCTTAAGTCTAAAATTTTAAAATTTCATAATTCTTGTTAGAGTCTTGTTTTTAATTAACTAAACCAAATATGGATACTAATGTTGAAGGCAACAAATATAAAGCTTTTAATCAGCCCATATGCAACATGTATTCAGTAGGTTTTTTCTTAATATAACATATAAATTCTAAGGTATAAGTCTGAATACCATAAATTAATTGGGTGGTATTCATCTCAAGTCTCATCCATAGTGATGGGGAAATATGTGACTCTATAGAAGATATGGAAACCAGCACAGTTGAATTGGCTTCATTCATTTAATATTTTGCTTAATTTAGGGATACAAGTAGAACTTTTCATTTCATCTGTGAATCTTCTTAGCATCTCTAGAAGACGAAGTACATATGAAAAATGCAGCAAAAAAGAAGAAAATAAGCATAACTAGGGTGGAGGGAGCCTGACCAGGCTAATAGATACACAACACTAGCACGTGTTTCTGACTGCTTTGGGAAGGGCATGCATGGGACTGGAATAGAGATTTTTCCAACAGGGCTTGTGATCGTTTCAAACATTCACAGGACATGTCAAGTGGACATGCTGGCATACATGATACAGTGTTCACAAAGCTCTCTCATAGAGTCCTTACACACTTGTAGGCAAAACTATATTTCACATCATTGCTTTTAAAAATAATAAAAAATTCTTAAATTTTAAACTGCAAGTTAAATTTAATCACTTGTGTGATTTAAATGAACTTTTGCTCATTGTAGTTTATTTTCATTCCCATGGGACGTCAGGACACTATTTATAGTATAAGAAAATTGGGGGGAATAAAAAGGTCAGTCTAGGGTTAGATGTGGTAGTGGAAAAATACCTGGCCGGTATATTTCATGGAATGTTTTGCAATCACTTTTAACAATTCTGGAAAGCTAATGCTAAAGAAATTTATAGAAATTAAGGAGTTATTGGCAAGGCCTATTGACTGAGACAGCTCAGTGGAAATATACCAATCCCCAAAAATAATCATAATTCAAGCTCTTTCCCTTCTTTCCCTAATAATTGCCTGCCATCTAGTGGATGTAATGCAGTCTAGTCACAAATGGCTTTCTTTAAAAACAATCAATACTCATTGAATAATGTAATAATGTCTTTTGAAAAGAACAACGGCAGGAGCTTATACTACTACACACCCCCAAAAATAAACCATATCTGGTGAAGAATTAAAAGAACCATGAAAAGATTTTAAAAAAACAGATCACTTTTGTACTTGACTAAACAAAAACCAATTCCCATTAAATCCAAACAAAATTAAATTAAATTGCTATTTTTCATGCTTTCTTTGCATGTTTTTGTTATGCTTATTTGATAAGTAAATTTATTTCACTTTATCATACTATAATTTTAACATTTGTGTCAAAAATCATGTAATCAATAATTATTTATTGAGCACCTCCAATGATAAATAGTATGGAAAATACAAAAAAAGTAAGAGATATAAGGCCAGCTCTTAGACTTACAATTTAGTGAAGGATAAAAAATAATCCAAAAGCAACATTTAGCAACCATGCTAACTTACGTAGTCCAGAGGAAGGAGAGGCTAGTGAGGACTGGAGAAAGTTTAATAGCAACACTTGAGATGTGCTGTAAGTACAGTTGGGAGACAAATGATCAAGTCTCTGGACCTGGAGACAGTGAAGATGCTTTTCACAGGATGGGGAATTTATATCTTAATATGAAAGGGAGGGAAAATGAATCTGTAATGAAATAGGCTCACAAGAGTGTCCATCCCAGATGAATCAGGGCCATATTGTAGGCTGACCAAATGTGACCTGAGCAAGATTTGCAATATCATGAAAATCTTTATGAAAGAGTTAAATTATATTGCTATTACCATCTGAGCTCTTAGACCCTTCATTATTTGCCCTCAGTTGAGCAACTACTGGCTACCTGTAAATGGAAACCCTGTAATTGGACTCTAAGAATAGTCTTACAAGCCTTCTTATTAGCCAAAAAGAAGCTTCTGGTTGCCAGACTCTTAAAATGTCTGGGAAAAGAAATAGGGGTTTATAGAGCCAGGTGCATTAGTGAACTTCCCACTTATCTGTCCAGGTATTCTCTCTTGCCAAAGGGTGGGGCCAAACAGCCCTTTGGAGACTCAGGCTGCTTTCTAGAGAGCCAATATAGAGCCCTCACCCTAATCGAAGGCTGGTAACTATTCGCCTTCCATTTCCCCCCAAATTGCTTTTTGTTACTTTAAAGTTTAAAGTACTCTTCAGCTCATTTTACCATGAATTTTAACATGTTTTATATTTTAAAGCAATTCTTGGTTCTAGAGTTAAATTTTTCTGTTCTCATCTGCCTATTCTTTGACCTTGGGACCCCATCCTATTTATAGGACCTAAATAATAATGACTAGAATTACCACTTGTTATGTACTATACACTCTTATGTTCTTTTATGTAATCCTAACAGAAACCCTATAAGATGAATATAATTATCTCACCTTTACAGACAAGAAAATTGATGTTCAGAAAGGTTATGCAAATTGCCCACCATTACACAGAATAACAAAGTAGGGATTTGATTTTATATCTCTCTGACTTCAAATCTTGTGTGTGTGTTGTTTGTTTTTACTGGGCTCTACTGCTTTCTACTAAGGAATATATTTTCTTTTGCCCTTCTTCTGCTAGAGCTGTGGTCTCTAGATACATTTCCTTGTGATTCATAAACCTTGATTAAATCAGATGAATTAGATATGGAAAAAGATCTTTTAGGTCAGGGAGTACAACTTCCTGCCAAGAATAGGATTTTTCCCTATAAAGAAGTCTTTAGTGTCCATGATCGTCCAACATTATCTACGGTTCTTTAAAATGGTGGAAACGACCATTGAACCATTCAAAAATTACTAGCTAGCCTCAATGAAATAGATAGTCAGAGGGTTTCTAGGGAAAAGAAAGTTTTAGTTCCCTTTGGATGTCTCCCAGACATTAAAAGAACTATCTCACTGGGCCACAACCACATAGATTATACTGAGAAACAATTCATACTCAACAACTCTACCAAGCCAAGAGGCCTAGAAGCTCAAAGTCCTTCTAGGGAACAAAAGCAAAGTCAGAGCAGCAGAATCTACCACTGGGTTCTCCTAACTAAGCAAGTGATTTACAAAAAGGTATTGAATATTCAGATGATGTCATTAAAACTTTCAGTGTTGTTAAATACACACTTTAGTTTAACTCACTAAACTTGAAAGGGATATTAGGTCAGCTTGGTGAGGGTTAATTATCTTGGTGACTCTGGACCACATGGAGATAACAGAGAAGATCACGGAGAGCCAAAACCCCCATCAGTGCAAGGGAATCCCAGGAAAGCCAGGTACCCCCTCTACTGGAGATTCATTTTGCAATTAACAAAAGTTAAAAAAAAAATTCTGAAACTTAACTGGGACAGGGGGCAGGGGAGATAGGAGTAGAGCCCACAATTAACACCTACCGTACTGGGAACTACTAAGAATCTGTAAAGAAACAGCTTAACAGTAGCTAAGAACACACAGAGTCGGACAGCCCTGAGTTCAAATCCCAACTCTGCTACTTAACACTAGGGATTACTGACTTCTAGAACTCTCTACCCTTTTTGAAATTGAATGTTGTGAAGATTAAATGAAATAATGTCTAGAAGCACTTGGTACACTGCCTGGTACATTCTATGTCCTCAGTAAATGGAATTTACAGAAATAGAGGGCACGATTAGTGTTGCAGCCATCATTAACTGTCCATTAACAAAAATAGAAGCAGTATCTAAAAATTTTAAACTAGTAAAGCAGAGTCTAGTTCCATCTTTACCAACTTAACCACTCCTACAGACACACCAGAGGGCTGCTTAATGTCTTACTCATCCATTGCCCCCAGAGTCACATCAAATAGGCTGTTCCAATACATTTGTGCATGAAATCCATTTCGAATCTTTAAAAGGTATGGCAAAGTCCACCAAACCTTCTACTTACACAAGTTATGAAAGCCTAATCCACTAGAGACAAGCCTATAGTCAGACAAACTCAGATTTATTGACTTGGATGCAGCAAGGGAAGGTGCTCCAGAGCAAATGTGGAATGCCACTCAACAGGAAAGAAAAGGGAAGCATCTTTTCTAAAATTTGACTTCTGTGAAAAATTTTGAGGAGGAGCTAAGTGAAGCAGGGACAAGTTCCGGATTGGTTGTTCTTTCTGGGGCAAGATTAGGGAAAACAAGGATTAACTCGGCCTCGCTGCTGTCATGAGGTGAGATTGGTTTAGCAATTGTATATTCCCTGTAATAGATGGGTATAAAAAAGCAGGCCTGGGGGCATCATACATAAGAATGCAGTATTCACTCAAATACTGGGTCATTAAGGCATTTTACAGCTGTTACATGACCTTGGAAGAAATGATGTCTCCTGTTGACTTTGCAGCTGGCTTATCTACGTCTGCCCTCCCAGCCCAAAGACAGGACTGTTTTTTCCTTTCTCAGTCTGAGATGATTTTTACACTTTCAGTCCTGGCTAGGTTTTTACTTGTCAAAATGGCCCCCTAGAATCTGCTTGTGGGGTGTAAAGGAACTCTCTGTACTATCTCTGCAACTTTTCTATTTAAGTCTAAATAGTCATAATAGTCCTATAAATCTTATGACTTTAACCTTAAGACTCTTCACCAAAGAAAACCTCCTCCTCTACACCCTGCTCACTGATCCCTGGTCTCACATTGAGTTGCCAACGACTCTTTAAAGGAGACGCCCCATAGGGCAGAACACGCCTGGTGTGGTTTGACCTCCTTGGTGGAAAACTAAGACCCCTGAAATCTTTCCCATATGAGCTGGGGTCAACCCAGCTGTGCTCTCCACCTTCCTAACCAACCTGTACTCACACAGTTTATTTTTTAAGCCAAGCTAGAACTTTACTGTTAATGTTTACCCTATAAGTTTCTCCTTGCTGTCAATGCTGTAACAGAAGAGGACTAAGAATCAGAAATTCCAAGTGCATATTCTAGTTCTCCAACTAGTTGCATAACTTTAAACAGGTCACTCTAATCCTCTGGGTCTAGTTTCTTTGTAAAATAAATGTGTCGCCACTAGACAATCTCTAAGATTTCTTTTAGCCCTCAAATCCTGTCATCTTTCCTCAGGCTGTCATCATACTCGGAGTCAGGCTACTGCACTAGGTTTTGTCTTTATTTTACTGATGAATAAAATGATTCAGGGAGGCCAATTAACTACCCAACGTCACATAGTTAGAGGAGTCCAGCAAGCACTATGAGGGTCCACGCCTGTGCTCTTTCCCCTACATACAACAGCCTCCCCCTAACCTTGCTGGGTCCTCCTGCACCCTCCATCCCTCCTTCCCTCCTCCTGCACACAAAGCTACCAAGAGCCTTCTTAGCCTGGAAAAACACTCTCTGCCCCCAGGTAACCTCCACTAGCTACTCTATTCTGTCCCTTTCCCTTCACCACACAACTTCTCAAAGGGGCTGTCTGCACCCCTGTTTGCATCTCATCATTTAGCTGTTTCTTCATTCCCTAAAATCAGGCTTGTTTTCCTACATGCTACTAAAACTGCTCTCTCACCCAGTAAATGCACGGGCCTCTCTCAGTCATTACCTTTACTGACCTCCTTGACTCCCTTTCCTCCTCCCCAAGGGGTCCCTAAGGTTTCACTGGAGCTCTCCTCTTCTTTAGAAAGCTTCAACTATCATCTCTATACAAATGGCTCTCCAGTCTTCATAACTATCTCCGACCTTCATTCATAACTGACAGGATCACTTGTTGGGATACTAACTTTGAATGATCTTACCCTGAATTTTCCTCTTCCTACTATTCCAAACAGGCAGCTCAGCCCTTAGATTCCTTACTTTAGGGAATTTTGCTTCATGGAAATCTGAAGGCCCTTTAGCTCCCTTCTCAGGTTCGAGCTTCAATTGCCAATACACCCTACTCGATAGAAAATCTGTCCAACTGGCTATAGGCAGGGCCGTGGTATCCTTTGTCCAAGAGCACTATTAATAACTAAAAGGCTATAAAGCAGTTAAAAATCCACAGCGATATTTAGTAGGAGGTCTGAGAACTAACAGGCATTTTGCCAATCTCTCATAAAAGTACAAAAGTATTCTCTTTCAGCTCGAAGAAGAACAAGTGATAAAGTTTAAGAGGAGGCCTGGTTACCTAGATGTGTAAATAAATATGGTTTGTTTTAGGGCCGGGAACATTTTTTAAAATCCTCATCCATTTTCATGTCATGGAAACAGTCAAAACAAGCCATATGACAACTTTTTAGTGCAAACAAGAATGTGCTGTACACATTACTGAAACAAAACAGAAACACACCAAGAATAAAGTGGGAGGACACCTAAACTGAGGACTCAACACACGCTAAAAAAAAAGAGGAAATATCTCTCTTCATTCGAAGATGTATTTATGAAGACTAATTAAATGTCCCTCAATGTTCTGTGAAACAGATGGGAACTTTATTTGTCATAAGGATTTAGAGATAATATGGAAACTGAAGAACAAAGCTTAGAAACCCAAAAACCCCACCACCATCACTTACTCTACCCCCCCCAAAATTAATATTCAATAAAAAACTAAATTTAGACAGATATTTTTTAAAGACCACATCACTTAATTTTATAGTATGATGAAAGCTAAAAGTTAAATTATTTCTATAATTTTTATACTATTTTCTGAGGTTCCTCCCATTTATATTTTCTAGACTAGTCATGCTTGTGGGAAGACAGAAGGGTATTTTGAAATTGGTACCACATGCTGAAATGTAATAGACTTTCTGTTGCATTAGGTCATGTATGGATTATTTAAGGACAATTTTATTTTCTATTCCTTCTTGAATTCATTTTTCCTACGAAAACATGTCCATGACAACAATCCAACATTAGTGAAGAATTCCCAATGTCACCCTACCGGATTGGCAATCTTACTACCTGAGATGGGCCTGGTTTTTCAGTCATAGTACATTTCAGGATGTCAATTTGAGGGGAGGGTATTAATTATAAAAATATTTTTAAACTAACCAAATAACATCAGACTTAGTGGAAATTACAAAATATGGCTCTGACTGTCCTGAGGAGAGAAAAAGTATGAGAGGTGGTAAATTCAGGTTAGGAATGTGACAAAGAATTTGTAATGTACTCAGGCAGAGAAACTAAGAAAGAAGGCAGGTGGGAACATTCAAAGAGCTCAAGTTGTCCCTAATATCCATTTTTCCCCTTCTTCTAGAGG
This sequence comes from Daubentonia madagascariensis, assembly GCA_023783475.1. NCBI lineage: Eukaryota > Metazoa > Chordata > Mammalia > Primates > Daubentoniidae > Daubentonia > Daubentonia madagascariensis. The sequence goes on along the minus strand of JAKFHU010002080.1, from coordinate 23,189,718 downwards.
AATTGGCTTTTTAGCTGCACGCATGGCCACCAAAAATAAATATGATATTTCTTTTGCTTGCGTGTGTGTGTTTATTTATTATTTTTTTTGTCTTACTTTTTTATTTGTATTTTTTTAATTTATTTTTTAATTTCAGAATATTACGGCAGTACAAACACTTTGGTTACATATATTGCCTTTGCACTGCCTGAGTCAGAGCTACAAGCGTGCCCATTCCCCAGACAGTGTGCCCCGCACCCATTAGCTGCTGGTGAGACTGCAAATTACTACAACCTCTATGGAAAGTAATATGGACATACCTCAAAGAATTAAAAGTAGAAGTGCCATTTGCAATCCCACTACTGGGTATTTATCCAAAGAAATATGACTTTCTAAAAAGCTCAATGTGGCTATGTGACCTCCTCTACCCAGTGGGATATAAGTAGAAGCTCCTATAACAGCTTTCAGGAAGCTTCTTCAAGAAACAATTGGTCTTAGCCCTTGGCCCCTTCTTACCTCTTCCTCTATCCTGCTGCTTGGATACAGATGTGTTGGCCTGACCTCCATCTCAAACTATGAGGACAAGGAGCACACCCTAGGAATGACAGAACAAAAGGCCAGAGAAGTACCCAGTCCTTGAGGACTTTGAGGAGCAGAGCTGCCATACTAGCCCTGGATTACTGAATTTGTTTCCTAGGGCTGCCATAACAAACTACGACAAACCAGGTGGCTTAAATCAGCAGAAATTTATTCTCTCACAGTTCTGAAGGCTAGAAGTTCAAAATCAACATGTAGGCAGGGCCATGCTCTCTCTGAAGCCACTAGGTGTGCTTCAGGTTCTAGCCTCAATTTCCAATATGCCCTACTCGATAGAAATTCTGTCCAACTGGCAGTGGTATGGATCCTTCCTTCTCTTCCCTGCTTCTTGTGATTGGTGGTGTTGAAGAAATAGAATTAAAAGCAAAATATTTTCCTAACCCAGAAAGCCTTTCAACAAAAGTAGAAGAAAAAGAAAATTTATTATTCAATAAGCATTAACTATAATAGAATGTGATGTTCATCATGGGCAACCCACAAAGAGATGGCAAAGCCAGAAAAAAAAATGTTCACCCTTTTATACAGCCAAGCCAATACAACCCATTCCTTACATGTTCTCAAATAAACAATAACTAGTCCTCAAGTAAGAGGACTTGACGGCACCATTTGTCACACATCCTAGATTCACCCAGTAACTGGGGTAACCATCTGTATCTGCTAATTAGGTTTATCCAAAGGAAAATAAACTTTTCATATCCTTATAACAGGAGGTACTTTTGAAGCAAGGTGCCTGCCCCTAAATTAGGCTGTTAATCTCAAAGAAACTGGGAAATAGAGGCTCTATCTTCCTTAATACTTGCATTTCAAAGAGATGGCTCCCAGGTACTTGAGAAAGACCTTCCTGGAAGGGCAGAAAACTGACAAGAAGCTTATTTAGCTTTAAATTTATTTAGCTGTAAAAAAGATTTACATACATTTCGAAGGGACAGAGAAAGAACTTAAAATTACAATTTTCCAAAGTAAACACTCACAGGAAAATTAGGCCTCTTAGTTTTAATTTGTATTTACCCTTAAACCAGCAGTTTTTGGTTGTAGATAAATCACACCAATCTCTATTATCACATGGCATATTCCCTGTGTGTCTTTGTGTTCAAATTTCCCTCTTCTTCACAAGGCACCAGTCATAGAACCAGGGCCCACTCTAATCCAGTATAACCTTATCTTAACTTGATCACGTCTGCAAAGACTCTATTCCCATGTGAGGTTACATTCTCATGTCTTTTGGGGGGACACAATTCAATCCACAATTGCCAACCTACAAAATTGTACATAACTCCAGCATCCTTTGCTAAACCAGGTGAGCTCCTCTCCTTTGGGGTGCAAGGAACTCTCTGAAGAAGACGCCCTGGGCCATTTCTTGTGTCGTTAGTCCTTTATTATCCCAACACCTATCCAGTAACTTTTAAAGGCACCATACTAGTTGTAACTTCGAGTTGTTTACATTTTATCTCCTCACCTACCTGATACCATAAAGTGAATGGGTTTCTTTCAAAATGCAATCAAGCTATCAATCAACAGATATAAATTATTGCAGTTAAATCTTTGGCTCTTTTTCTAGGGAAAAGCAAGTGTTGAGAGAAGGAAAGTTTTGTTTTTCAAACAGCATATCCAGAATAATATTAAAATAAAAGCAATTTTTGAAAGGATAAAATGGAAAATGGATTTATACCCCTAAAATATTTGTTTGCTAGAATCTATTACTAGATCAACTAGTGAAATCTTGAACATGCCGTAACAATACCACACACAAAAAAAAACCTTTGTTTTGGCCCTGTGATAATTCCACACTGCCTGAGGCAGACTTATTCTTCTCTGCTGCTGCTATAAGGTAATAGAGCAAAATGCATGCCAGGACAGAGCAGCAAAGAACCCAAAACAAAAGCAGATCTGCTGAGGTAAAAGATATATGCAAGTTGTCCAGAAGGGGATCATCCATAGCAAACACTGGGAGAGATTTTGAGCTAAACTCTCTATTGATTAAGGAAAAGTCTTTCCAAAGACCCAAAGTTTTAGAGAAAAAGAATCTCAGAATTCCAGATTTCCACTGAGTTGACAATCACCTGTGTTAGGTATGAGCAGGTACAAGTAATTAAATTTGACATTTCCTCCAGAAATCATATATCCCAAGTGCTCAGGGATGTTAGAGTCAGTGGCTGGTCAACAACCATTGGGCAGTAACACACACACACACGGTTTTGGCAGATATGGTAAAACAAGTTGCACCCCAGGTAATTTTAACCTCTCTATACATTTCCCCGCAGAAGCCTCCTGACTTTTCTAGGGTCCCCACAACACAAAGCCGTTTTCTAGCCAACCACATTTAAAGGCTATCTCAATTTACATAATAGATGTGGTACTAAAGGAAAAAATTGTTTAGAATTCTATATTTCAGCAAGCTGAATTTCATTTTAAATGTATTAAGTTTGCTATTTAAAGAATAATAATATAAATCATTTTGAAATGCAAACAGTGCTATTGTAAAATATATAATTACCTCCTATTTTCTTTTCTGTGTCGATCTGGACAGTCATATTTGCATTTTGTTTAACAGACAAGAGGCACATGAGAGATTCTCCGAAAGAGGAATTTCACATAAAGAGATTAAAAACTCTTTGTGGCCAAAATAATGAGATTGCTACCAAACAATAGGGATTTTAGGATTCTGTAACCCTTGCATTTCACTTGGACTAAAGTCTGCAAGTGTTTTATTGTAGTAAGCCCACAGTGGGCTGCCATTCCGAAGTGCCCTGCTGAAATCTCCCTGACTGCAAAAGGGATGGCAGGTGGTATTTTAGTGATTGAAGTGACAGAAAGCAGAAAGGCCTTGTTTATTAGGAATGCGTTTGTTCTCAACATCTTAGAATCATTCCAGGAGCCTGTTGGAAATACACATTCCCAGTTCTGACCCTCAGAGTTTCTGATTCACAAGGTATGAAGTAAAGCCTCAGAATATGCACTTTAACAAGCACCCCAAGTAATCTGCTGCAGATGATCAACAGACCACACTGTAAAAAACAGTGCTTTAAACTTTAAAATTTAAGGGCTATGGTTTATTTGTAATGTGTCCCACCACACCAGGAACCAGGCTACCCTTCACTTACTGCCACCACATCTCCCCACACCCCCTCACACACACTCTGTGATTTTCAGTTTGTACACCAAACCAAACTCCTCTTTCTGCCATGTATATAGGGCAATTGGCCATTCAGTGGTAGAAATGATCTTGTGATTTCTTTTCCCTAATAGATTCATTATAGTAACATCCTTGAAATCTAGTCCACTTACTGCAGGGTTCATGCTTTAATAATTTAACCAATCAAGGAAGTGCCTGTGTGTATAGTGGTTCAAGTGGCAATCTAAACCACAAAAACCCTTTGTGACCAAGAACATTAGCACCTGAGCCCTGTGAGCACTGAGGTCCATACTCTCTTTTAAAACCTTGAGCCCTAACATTAGACTTTAACTGTAAATCAATAGTGAAGTTATGGTAGGTTTTTGATCAAAGGACACCTCAGAAACCTGTTAAATGTAGGAATTAGAATTGCATTCCCAAACTGCCTTTGTGGTACAAAAAGGTAAGAGATATTATGGGAAGCTGGTCGGTGAAGTTTCTTGGTCAGTTTGCTTTAAAACAAAACTTTACATCCCCAGTTAGTTATATTGAGAGAGGTTGATAGCAAAACCAACAAGACTAATTCTGGTCCAAATTCCCAATGTTCATGAAACAAACACTTTTGGCATCAGAACATGAGAAAACCAAAAATGTACTAGAATTCCACAAAGGAATAAAGTATATTCAGAAGATTAAATTTTTGAATAATCCTCAGTATCAAAATAAATCATCTTAAGTAAACTTTCAAACTCTCAATTAAGTTTTGAAAGATGAACAAAATTGGGTCCCTACACATTTCTGTTGAGTAAGTAAGACCATTTTAATCCTCTAATATTGGAGTAGTAAAGTAATAGAACAGCTGAAATTTAATCTTTGAATTTGTGTATATTTATATTGCATTAATCACTGTCAAACACATTATTAATAAAAGAAAAATAATGAAAAAATTCTGCTCATAGAATGTCTTTGAATGATTAAAATGATATACAATAAATCTAAAGCTTTTAGCATGATTTCAAGAATGTTAATAATGCTTAATAAGGTCCTAAGGACACAGAGACATTGCAGAAATGTTAAATAAGAAGAAGGAATATGAAAGAAATAACTTTTGCATTTTACATTCCTGTAACTTGTGAAGTGTGTATGAAGGCACAGGAAACAAATGCTGCCATCTAAAAAATAAAGTATATTTTAAAAGATAGGATGGACCAAATGACCTTTATTCATGTTATTAAAATATCTTCTGGCCTTTAGTTTATGTAATATCATTATTGGAAATAATTATTGGAAAGTCTATTGGAATTCTAGTCTATTGGAATGCCTCATACTGTTTCTATTGCTACAAATCTTTTAATAGAGGAAAAGAAAAATTCTTATGAAAGACTATAGTTAACATAGTGATAGCACTATAGAATATATATTTTTTTTTACAAAAAGAGCAGATACTATACTAAATACGCGGCACAACCAAACAGCCAAAGGCCTTTCTAGACACCTTGCAGTTTCAGAGTCTCCTTTCTGGTCCACAATACTTTGAATACAAACTTAGATTTACCCAGCTTGGAGATTTCTCCTTGGACTGTCTTAAAGGTATGCTTGTAATTCAAAGCCTTTATAAGAAAATGAAAGGATTGCTTGATAATAACAAAACCCACACTACTAAATGCATTGTGAACACCTTCCAAATATTTGTTACTTAAGCAAATACTACAAAAACAACAAAAGCAAAAATAATTATATACAGCTATTAAAGTCTGGTGTTACTACAAATTCCTCATAACTGGAGTACCAGTGAGATCCCAAAATAAAGTAAAATGTCTCCTGGGTCTGTTCAGATCCTCTTCTCACAACATCCATGCCATTTCCATCCCCAAAGGATCAGTCATTGGAAACCAATTTGCTGAAAAGAATGAGCCAAATGACAAAAATTGAAAAAGGGACCAAAGAAATTGCAGGCTAGAGGAACTTAGCCAAGAAAACACAAAATATCAACAGGAGGTTAAGTGTAGGGGCAGCCAAAAGTCAGAGAAAGCAAGGTTGGGGCTGGGGACTGGTTGGTGGCCCTCTGTGAATGCCATTTGTGAGATTTGAATGAGCCAGTCAGTCAGCAAGTTGTGCTGGAATAAGGTTTGACTCTTTAAGGAGCTGAATGTGCCCAGACACCATCTTTGCCCTCAGACTCCTTACCACCATCCAAACTGTTATACAGACAGTAGGGGAAGGCTGGTGTTTTCCCAGTTTCATCTTTTGAAAAGCAGTTCTTTAGTCCTGTGCTCATTTGAGTTTAGCCAGATATACTTCTTTGGTTTGCATCTCTGAAGGTCCACAGGTCCAGCTGAACCGGTTAGTTCTCTTTAAACTCCCACCCTAACCAACTCATCTCCATCCCTATGGAACTCTATGGCCAAGAGGCCATTGCTAGCAGCTCCTATTCTGACTTCTCCATCCTGTTGGTGGGGAGTGGAGGATGACTTCTCCATCCTGATGACACTGGGCAGGAACCTGCTGGTCAGCCCTGGCTGAAAGCAGCAGACACATGGACAGGGAAGCTAAAGATCCTAAGCTGCAAGATTGACTCTGTGTTCCACGGAACCAAGAGCAGGAATTGTCTTCTCAACCACACCTGCTGGGTGATGCAGTGTGACATAGAAAAGACCCTAACCTGGCTCTACTCCCAATTTCTGCCCTATGTTTCCAGATCTTGTTGGCCAAGGCTTAATGCCAAAAAATATTTCATGGAAAATATGGATTTTGGATGAGTTAACCTAGTTTACAGTCTTTTTTATTATTTAATATAAGCTTGGGCAGAGCAATCAATAATGGTAACAATCTCAGATACCTAAGCTAGGATCACAAGCCTCTTCTGTAAGAAACCCTCAAAACTTCTGCACATTCTCAGTTTCACTTACTTTTTTACTCCTTTCTTTGGTGGACAACAAGGAATACCATTGCCTTGTCTCGTAAGACATAAATAGGTTGGAAGAACATAAACTTGCCTACAACCTCTAGGTGATTTATTCATTCAACAGAGATTTATTGAGCACTGATCACGTTCCAGGCATTGTGCTATATACTAGAGATTCCAGACAAGAACAAGTCACAGTCTTACGCTTTGCTTGGCCAATATTTGAGGAATGGCTGTCTTTATCTTTTGGGCAACAAGCAAGGATGTGTGGCATCCTGGTGGTCATTTTCCTGAAGGAATTCAGAGCTCAGGTGGGCCCCACATCCTCACTTTTACCTGACCTCCTCTAATTTCACAACGTCCCTTTCCTCCCCCCTTCCCCTGTTCCCTCCCTTGGCCACTGCGTGGCATCCTGTTCTCAGCTAGCCATTCCCCAGCTGTGACATGTTAAGTTTCGGCGCTCTGCTCTCTCATCTCTACCTCTCGTCCACCTTGCTGTCTCATTTCCTTTTTCCTACTGAGCTTATTCTTCAGCCTTGTTGAGTCCTTCAGCATGGTTTATTCCTCCACTTTATTTTTTCTCCCCTATAAACAAACTCTCCCCTATTTACTATGACCATCACTTAAGGCATACCTTTACTGAAACCCAAGCTCCCTTGCCCCTTGTCATGGCATTTTGCTTTTTCTAGGAATATGCCACCTCTGAACCAATCCAGCTGATCATCTTTTTTACTCCATATCCAGGTTGTTAAGTGCCATTGGATGAAAAGATTTTGCAAATGAACTACGAGATGAGAGGATTTGAACTCCAACATGTTTATGACCTAGAACCCCAGTTGTATTTTCTATGCTGGTAAACAATTCTCTGTGTTTTTGAGTGGCTTCTCCTCATATTCCATCTTGAGGATGTTTCATATCTTTATAAGTCTGTTGAACTATTTAGTCCTACTACTTCTTCCTCCCTTCCTAGTTAACGGTCTTAGCTGCTGCACGAAGAAAATAAAGGTCAATGACACAAGCTGCTGTCCGTGGGTTTTCAGATTCTGCACAGGTTGATGTCTATGCACAGGCAAGAGCAGATTGGAGGAATATTCTAGCCCCTGACCTTGCTGTGCCTGGTCAGAGTTTGGGGTGAGGAAGTTCAAAGCTCTCTCTCTACATCTATCTTCCCATTTTCCTTCTCATCTCCATGCAGCACTATCTTTCCTTCTGTCTACAGTGAATCCCTCTGGTCTATCAGGTACCTCAACCCCTTTTTCCTCTTAGGAACTCTATCACATCAAGACAGTCTTTTCCTTATCACTTCCCATTGCCTTCTTTTCTCAGCCTATTCCCATGAACAAATCTATTCCATGTTTAAGATTCTCCCCTTAACCCCAAATCTCCCTCTACAGTCCATCTGCTTGTTTCCTTTCTTAGAAAAGTTTTTTTAAAGAGCAATCAAGAAAAAATATTTATCATGCTTTTATCCTAATGATAAAACTAATGTCTTCATTTTGAAGAACAGAGGAAAATAAAAGTCATTCATAACCAACCACACAGAAAAAAAAACACTTTTAACATTTTAGTAGAGTCCTCATCAATCTTCTCATTTCCCAGCATCTTATCTTGTGCCAGGTGCTCAATACATATTTGATGGGAAAATTAGTAAATAAGTGAATAAATAAGTAGATGAATAAATAAATTCTCATTGAAAGCAAGTAGAGCAAGTTTTTATTGTTCAAAATTTCCAACAACTTCTCACCACTAGTTGTTTGTCATTCTGCCCAGTGTAGAATGAACTTCTCCAATAGCCACAGCCAAAACCACCCACGGACCTGTTACTGCCAAAGGAAATCCTTGCACCTCCCCTTTCTCTCAGGCCCCAGCGATTGCAGAAGAGAAAGCATCTTAGAATATGAAATCAGTTGGAGCCTCTTCAGGATGATAAAAGAAGAGCTGTTTGGGGAATAATACAGAACTTACTCCCAAAAAAGCTTCTAGAAGAGAGCCCTTTACACCCATATTCTTGTCCATGATGGCCCTCAAGCAGTAGAGAATAGGAGTCAGGGAATGAAGAATTCAGTGAAATATGGCATCCTCAGGAACCTTGTTTGTCACAGAACTGTATTCATTCCACTGAGGAGAGTCACTTATCTTGAATATCTTGCCTTGTACAGGCACCTGTTAAAGACTATGTGTTACCAAATTCAGATGAAATAGGAAAGGTGAAGGATTACTTTTAGCAGACTAAATACTTGATACCTCAAATGGTATCCTCTATTTGCTTTCCCAGCAACCACCCCACATGAACTGCTGAGGGTAAAGACGCTAGATTTTAAAAATGCAAGTTTCATAGGACATAATGATAGGTGTGAGGCAGGAAAAGCAACCAAAAAGTTATGCAAACCCATAAAACAGGACCTTCTCCCCTATTATGAGAGTGGGAGATATTGAGCTGATGGGAGAGAAAGCCAGGAAATTGTAGAAGAAAGTAAGAAAGTGTGATGCGTTTGTCCCCTGTTATCACTAACTTCTCACCACCCTGCCTTCTGAAGCTGGATGGAAGATGTGGGATTAGGAGAAGAGAGAAGTAGATACAAGTATGTCCCCTTTGAAATTTGGAGCTCCAGAGAGCACGGGGACATCAACATTCTAAAATGCATCTCTCCAAAGTTTCTCCCATATTCAAGTTTGGTGTAGGGAAACTATACCTTTCTTGTGGGCCCAAAATCAGCTGGAAGAATGAGCCAGCATACCAGCAATCCCTCCAGCAGAGTGGTGGGTGGCCTGGTTTTGACAACTGGGGGAGTAGGAATGGCTGCATCTCTGGGGGTTCTCCCACATTGGGAAACCATGCAGAGGTCCCAAAGGCAACCCCCAGACCACCCAATGACCACGCTACAGAGCCTGCATTGGTCATCACCATCCACACAAAGGATCCTGGCAGATGGTGACACAAACAAAAACAACAGAAAAGCAAACATAGACACCACACAGAAGTGACCAGCCTCTGAGACTAGACAGAAGCAAGCCCTCTATACCACCAGTGTGTGGTCAGTCATGGAAGTGGGTTTTTTCCCCAAAACACACTCACACAGGTACCCATACAAACACACACATATCAACACAAACACATACCTACACACAAACACACACACAGACACAAATATACACATACACACAAAGACACAGATATACACACAATGCACCCGACACACACAAAGATATATACACACACATACACACACAGACATGTCTCCGTCAGACAGCAGGCAGGACCAGAAAGAGGAAAAGAGAGAATAGCTTAAGTGGATCTTCTGAATTGGATTATAACTAAGAAAAAAGTCCTGAATTTGAATGAAAAATCACTGGATTGGACTGGATTTACTTGGAAAAATCTAGATAAATTTTCTATTAGTGGATATTTAGCTCAGCATCTAGATAATTGCATTCGATAATACAATTTTTGTGCCCAAGTTGAACATAATGCATAAAAAATTTATACTCATTAAATAAAGAAAATTATGTGTCAAATTAAAAATTCCTTACAACGGAAACTGAGGAGAAAAATCAAAAACTATGACTATATGCAAATGGGATTTAAAATCATGAAGTCACAACTCCTCAAGTGTTTTACCATAAATCTAAATGTATTGAACTAGATTATCACATTACTAAAATTTTTGAAAAGCTAAAGTCATAAAAAATAATGATCAAATTGTAAGAAGAAAACATCAAATAGAATTAATTAAAAAATTAATTACCTACACTTCCAGCACATTTATTAGGCTAGTTTACCGTTATTGCTCATTGATAGGGGTGAACATGACAAAGTCCCTAAATTCAAGGAGCTTATATTCCACTTTATACCACAAGCATGAATGGAAATTGCAAATAACAATATATATTGCCAAAGTTAGGAATGACGTAAGAGATGAAGACAGGCCTAATTAGCAAGGCAAAACTTCATAAAGGACACAGGAACCAAGCTAACTCTTGAAGGAGAGGCTTAGGATAGTTCTGGGACAGCCAACACACTATAGAGAAAGAATTAAAATTAAGTATGTCATCCCACTGCTTTTAACTTTATTATGTGCAGCAATTTTCATGTAAGTAAAAGAAAAGTAATGAACAGAATTAAATATACTTGACATTTTAGCACCTACCTTGGCTCTACAGATGTTATGTTAAATAGTTATGACGTTAAAAGAAAAAAGCAAAGGAAGAGAGGTAAGCAGGGTAGCTGCATGTAAAGCAGAAAAGTTGTAATTTTAAGAGAATTTATAGATGAGAGTTTATTCAATTTAAAGTCCTGTAATAAGAAAATTCCTAAAATGGGAACCAAGTTGAATTATTACTCATGTGTTAGTCTATCTTAAGTTTTTTGTGAAGGTTAAGTAAATCTATAATGGGAAAAGAAGACAATTTTCCTAAATGAAGCCTCTTACTCTGTGTATCATACCCAAAGGGAATAGGATAAGTGCTAGTGCTTGAAACGTTTTAAATGAACTGAGATTATCACTGGCAAATGCATTGTGGGGACAGCTCTGGCACTAGGAGAGAGGAAGAAACCAGATGATCTAATGGCAGGTCTTCTCCTTGTCCAAAAATGATGAGTGTGTGAAGTGAGTGAATCATTTTTAAATGAACTTTTAAAAAGATAAGTGAATATGAGAAGAATGAAAGTAACTGTTATGCTATTAGAATGCAGCTGAATTTGAAACGTACACAAGGGAGAATTATACTCCAACAAAAGGCAAGAGGCCAGAACTCTGTGTGTGTGTGTGTGTGTGTGTGTGTGTGTGTTTTCTTTTTGTCTGGGAAAGAAAAAAATTGAACTATCCGAAAGCAGTTCTGGTTTGCATGCTGTCCACGAAAGTTTCAGCTGGGATGGAGTTAGGAGGGATGCAGGGTTTGGGGAAGATTAAATCATGAAGTATGCAGAAAACAAACAAACAAAAAACACAGGGGATATTTCCATTGTTAATAAACGTTCCAGATAAGTGGATTTAAGAGCAAGTGAAGGTTCTAAAGCATGTTGTGCAAACATGTACAGTACAGTAAAGGTAAGTTAGCCTTTTGGTATTTGAACCCCAGTTCATATGAGTATTCGTGATTGTGCTATTGTAAAGATAACATCCTAGCAGTAAAGGCAGCCCTAAAACTGAATGGGACAAGGCTCAGTGGATGCTGTAGCACTTGCCAACTTGAAAATTACCCTAAGATCAGGGTTTTTTGTTTTGTTTTCCCACTATTTGCCTCTTTCTCAGAAAGGTGGTATAAAGTTTGTGTAACAACATGACTTGTGATGCATAATTCATTTTGAAACTGTACTCCATCATGTATGATATTCAATTATTTTATTGCATGGCCCTAAATCAGCTTCAGCTCTCACCAACCCCCTCCTTGAGTATTTAACATAAAGGTGGGGACTAGCTGCTCTTACAAATGGAAGAAGCTCATCCTCCCAAGTCTAAAGAGACTAGCCATCCCTTGCTTCAGTGTCATATAATGTCCCACCTGGGACACATGTCTTGCAAGATGTACAAATGCTCATCAAGACCAACCCCAACAACCCCCTGTTGCCATTAGACCCAATACTAAGGTCACATCTCATGATATTCCAGGAAGAGAAAAACAAAGTTTGAACTAGGAAGAAATACCTTATAAACCAAAAGAATTATGAGATTTTACTCATATATGTAGATATAAACTTGAGACCAAACAGAACAGACTATAACCCTGGACCAGGCTAAATTTATTGATGTGGGTACACTTACCAGAGATTTGAGATTTAATGTTGCAGCATGTGCATCTGGAAATGGCTCCTACAGTTTACTTGGTTGTTGGCTAAAACTTTGACTTAACTCTGGCCTACATTTAATAAAGTTGAGGTGTGAGAATCTCCCTGACATATGTATAAAAAGGAAACCAAAGGTGAAGGAGGATACGAATGCTAAAGCAAAGTTATCATGTGTCTCCCACGCTCCCACCCACCCCTGCTATATCCCTTGAGAGTGCCCAGAGAATACTCCCTTCAGCAAGGCATTGAGAAATACATTTGTGAGAGGAGTACTAACATTCTTGAAAAGCTCTGTTGCCCTCCTCTGTAGGCCATGCGTCATGGTAGAAGATGACACCATTGAGATGACTGCCAGATTTCAGCAGGGATGATGGGATCCTGGAGTAGCAAAGCTCAAGTGACAGTGCTTAACTGCCAGAGATAAGGAGGATGAATTTACTATAGGGGCAGCAGGGCAATGTAATAATCAGAATTACTCAACCTACAGGAATCTTCAGTATGGCCAAGTCACAGTGTCCCTAGAAATGAAAGAAATGGACATCCTACTAAAATGTTACTAAATCACTATCTCAGAAAAATCCCCTAGCTTGGTGACCAGAAACCTGACTTGAGTTACTACACTGGAGAGCCAAGGCTTTCATCCTGTTTCCATTGAGGAAGAATCCTTCAGCCTTGTCACAAGAATAGACTGTAAATTTTCCTCCAAACCCTCCCCAAAAGAATCTATGCCATTTACTAGAGTGACTGGACACTTGAGAAAAAGAAATACTTGAGACTTTTCAGGAATTGCCAGACATTGGAGGATGTCACTAGACAGGAGAGATGGAAGAAGCTTAACAATATTATCCCCAGTCTTCCTATTTTACAAATAAAGAAAATAAAACCCAAAAAGGTTACATGCTTTGTCTGTGATCCATAAACGGCAGAGCCAGAACTAGAATCCAGAGCTCATTCCTCCATTCCAGATCTCTCTCACAGTCACTAAAATTAAGCCATTGCTTCAAGGGATTTTGTACTTTACAATGATCAAACAGCTTACTCTTCTGTTATAGCCTAGAACTGTTAATTTATAGCTTTAATTTTCCATCTCCCTTAGGTCAAAACTGTGATGAAATGAGATATAAATCTTTTAAAATACTCTGAATGAAAAGGAATTAAATGCCAAAAGAGCTCAGTGCCAATCCTTTTATACAATCTCCACCCTGTGCTCATTAGTTTCAATTCCTCAAAACAAATAAGGAAATAAGAAATTGAATAAAGATAAGGGCTTCAAAAAGAATTATTTATTAATGGAAAAAACATATAACTAAACCAATATGTAAAACAGATATCTCTCTTCCTTTCCTTCTCATATCAGTCAATTTGCTGTACTATAGGAATCACCATGCTCACCACCCATATAAATTAAACTTATAAATTTATATAAATAAAACAGCAGTGGGCATCAACAGCATACTATAAGACAACAAGAGTGAAAAACAGAAGAATTATAAAATCAGAAATAAGAAGTCAATAAGCAGGGCCGTCTCTGGATGTTGAGCACTGCAGCCAACAGTCCAGTCCCCTTTAGTAGTCCCTGATGGCAGGAATCAAGCTTAATAAGAAGTGTACAGAACATTTTTGAAGAAAGTAACAATATATTATCAAAACACAGTTTTTTAAAAACTTCTTAAAAATTAAGAGATATTCTATGTCCCTGAATGAGAAGACTCAACATTTTAAAGGTGTTAGCTGGTCCTAAATTAATGTACGTGTCATGCAAGTACAACTGAAAGTCTAAACAGGATTATTATTTTATTTTATAAAATGACTCTATGTGTGAAAATATGAATACATTTTAGAAAAAAAGAGGAGAAGGAGGAAAGACATACCCTTCTAAATACTCTCGTACCATAACATATTTTAAGAATATACTGATTTAAATAGTTCAGAACAGGGTCAAGAGAAGGCAGGTAAATTAAAACAGAAATCCCCCAAATAGACCCAAATATGTCTAAAAATTTAGGATTTTATAAGAAAATGCTTACAATACATAGGGAAGGCAAAGATTATTTAACAAATAGTTCTGGGACAATTGGATATCTATTTGGAGTTGGAGGTTGGTTGAATTTAATTCCTACATCAAAGTATGTACTAAAATATACTAAAGTTAAATGTAAAAACTAAATCTCTCCTATAGTATTTTGCTAGGGCTGCTGTAACAAAGTACTGCACACTGGGTGACTTAAACAACAGAAATTAATTTTCTCAGCGCCCTAGAAGATAGCAGCCCAAGACCAAGGTGTCAGCAGAGTTGGTTTCTTCTGAGGCCTCCCTCCTTGGCCTACAGATGGCCATCTTCTCCTCGTGTCTTCACACAGTCTTCCTTCTGTGCATGTCCGTGTCCTAATTTCCTCTTCTTATTAGGACACTAGTCATATTGAATAAGGGCCTACCCTAATGACCTCATTTTAACTGAATTACCTCTTTAAAGATCCTGATATAGTTTGGGTATTTGTCTCCTCCAAACGTCATGTTAAAATTTGAGCCCCAGTGTTGGAGGTGGGGCCTGGTGGGAGGTGTTTGTGTCATTGGAGCAAATCTGTCATGACTGGCTTGGTGCCATCCTCACTCTAATGAGTGACTCCTCATTCTATTAGTTCCCAGGAGAGCTGATTATTAAAAAAAAGCCTGGCACCTCCCTTCTCACTCTCTTGCTCCCTCTCTAGCTATGCAATATGCCAGCTGCCCTTTGCCTTCTACAATGAGTAGAAACAGTCTGAGGCCCTCACCAGAAGCAGATGCTGGCACCATGCTTCTTACAGTCCACAGAACTGTGAGCCAAATAAACTTCTTTTCTTTATCGATTACCCAGCCTCAGGTATTCCTTTAGAGCAAGGCACACAGACTAAAGCAGACCCTATCTCCAAACACAGTCAGATTCTGAAGTATGGTATTGTGGTTTAGGACTTCAACATATGAATGTGGGGGGGTGGAATTCAGCCCATAACACTTCCTCTTCCTCTTCATCTTCTCTTTCCTTCCTTTCACTTTCTTTCCATTATTTAATTGTTCACTCCTAAAGCCATTAGCTGGTGAAGAACAAGGTGAGGTGTCCACAGAAAAGACAGAGGAGATGCAGTAACCCAGAGTCAGGTGTCAGAGCCCAGGTGGAATGAGGAGGGCACCCATGTGGGGAGGAGGAACTTGGTATGGGGTCTCAGAGTTTGAGCGGGGTGAAGATATTTACATGGGGGGGAGGGTGTCAATCAAGCCAAGCATAAGGGGTCAAAACCCTAGCAGAGTGAGGAAGGTATGTGCCCACGACCATCAGGTGTTGGAGCTGAAATGGGGTGAGGAGGTCATTCACATGAGGGGGCAGCCTGACGTGGAGCACTAAAGAGTCCACTGGACTGAAAAGCAGCAGCATAGATGAAAGATTGGGTAAAAAATAATGCTAGAGAAGACAGTTACAAAAATATAAAAAGAGAAAACTAGAATGAACCTTCTGGGATTTGGATGACATAAGAGATGTAAATATAGATAATATATTCTCTAGCTCTAACCACTGAAAGGGTCTGGGAGCAGTGACATCCCAACAGCAATGAGTACACCAAGCACCCATATTTTGACTTCTAAATACAATTTCTGCTAAAAGGAACCAGAGACCTTGGAGAAATGGTTGGTTTCAAGGCTGGGCAAGGTAAGTACAAAATGAGCCTGAAACATGCATCTCACTGTGCCATAAAATAAGAAAGTGGTCAAAGAATGAGGGGGGCATGCCAAAAGGAAACAGAAGCCAACATGCATGAAATGAACTATCACTGACCAAATAAAGAGTCATTTGAGCATCAAAATAATTGATAGTAATAATTATAACTCATAAAATAAAATAGAAAATCCTGAATCCATATCAATATGAACAAGTAAGTGAATGAATTAAAAGTTTGATAAGAAATGGATTAAAACTACCTACACACAAAATATGTATTACTCACAAAGGGGAAAAGAATAACTTTACCATACAGAAGTCTGGCATCACCACCTTAATCAAGGGATCAAAATTAAGATCATTAATGGAACAAATTGAAATCACGTGCCACCTGATAGGATTCAATGAGAAGAATTCAGTGTCACTTCTGTGATATTCCTGCCAAAAGAAAATGTATAATTTCAATTTTGTCATGAGGAAATATCAGATAAAATCAAAGTGAAAGACATTCTACAAAACAACTGGCCTGCATCTTCAAAAACATCAAGACATGAAAATTTTAAAAAGGTGGAGGAACTTTTCCAGACTGAAGGAATTTAAAAAATACATGACAACTAAATGTGATTTTGGAGTAGATCCTCTTAATATGAAGAATTGTAATAGTATTACAATAGTAATAATATTGTAATAGTTACCAAAATTTGAGTAGGATTGAAGGATTACATGGGAGTAGTATTAATGTTTATTTCCCCGTGGGTTTGGGATGAGTTAAATTAATGAACACTAAAGATTTTATGGGTGAAGGGGGATAAAATCAGCAACTTACTCTCAAATGATTTACAGAATAAGTATTCTCTGTACTGTTCTTACAACTTTTCTCTAAATTTGTGATTCATTTTAGAAAAAAGTTCTAAAGCTTTAAAATAATTAGATTGAATAAAGAACTTTCTAAGCAAAATAGCAAGGAAAGAAATCATACAGAAAAAGACTGATATGTTGTTTCAAATTCTATATATCCAAAAACATACAAAATTTAAGGGAAATAGCAAACTGAGAAAAAGTGTTTGCAACATTTATAACCAAAACCTAATTTCATTCAGAGAGGCAGTATTTCCAACTGTGGATGCTGTATTGGGCCACCCAGATGCCCCCTTCAGAACTAAGGCATTTATTCCTCCAGTTTCTGGGAGCATTGGCAATTGCTACTCTCAGCTGAGCCATTCCTGAGAAATTGTCTCCAGCCAAAGAGAGCCATCCTTCCCAAGTTCACACTCCCTCCCCAGGGGCAGTCTGCAGCCTTAACTGGTCAATACAGAACACAAAGTTCTGGCCCCTCAACTTTAAGTGGCCGAACTCTGAAGGCCTGCACCATCACCAAAATGGTGGCAGGGGGAGTGACTTTGTTGGAATTGCATCTCAATTTAACTCTTCCCTCTGCCCAGTACTTCTTCTTTTTCCACAGGTAAATTTCCTGAGGGTTCTCCACAGTAAATTTCCTGCATGCAAATACCCATCTCAGAGTCTGTTCCCCTAGGAACTCAACCTGAGACAGCAGGTAAAATGTACCGAGCCAGAAACTCTTATTTCCCAGCCTCCCTTGCACAAGTGAGGTGGGTGCATTAATACCATCTGTTCAATGAGTTTCTGGGTGACGCATCTGGGAAAGATCTTTAAAAGTGGGAAGACTCAGTTAGAACATTCATATTCCCTTTACTTTCCTCCCTTCTTCCTGCCTAGAGTACGGATATAATATACAGAGACAGATCAACCATCTTGGATCCATGAGAATAAAAGCCACTCACTAAGGACGGCAGAGCAGAAAGTTAGAAGGAACCTGGGATTGCTGTACAGCCCTTGACAGCCTCCCTGCCAATTTTGTGTTAGGGAAATATAAATAAAAACCCCACTTATATCAGCCACTAAACAGTCAGGCATTCTCTTACTTAGAGATGAACGCATTTCTAACATATACATGAATCTACAATAAGCTGGCATGTGTCCATATAATTACATGCTGCCCTCTTGCCAGTGTCACAGCCAACTTCTGAGTTTAAGGCTTCTTCATGGACAAAATCTAATGACTCTTCTGAATCACTTTTAGCCATCAGAAGTTGCACATAGCAACATGGGTGACTTCCGTTCTTTATTACACAAGATCACGATTTTGACTTTTCAGCATCTTTAGGACTATCAGTGAAATCTCAAGGTATATTGAAGATATTAACTCCATTTCCTGATCAATTTTTTCCTTAATTGACTTACAAATCAAATGAAGTTAAATAGTCTTTACTGAAAGTCAGACAAGTTTTTGACAGAGATGTGTTCATTATCTGCACAATAATCTCCTATAACACAGAAAAAGAGCAAGCTCTTCTAGCTTTGAAAATGCTATGATCTATTCTGAGATACTTGGCAATTTCTACTCTTTCTCATTGCATTATCTATTGAATGGCATGCATTCTTTGACCAAAACAACTTTTGTTTTACTGATACATTATATTATAATGTTTTTTGAACATGTTTATGTGACAATAATCCAGATTTAAAACTCAACCATTTGTGTGCCATAGTTATACTAAGGTGGTAATTATATGAATTCATGACATCTGTGGGTAGCATGGTTTTTGCATGTACAATGACAGCTATGTCATAAGTTTTTCCTATGCCTGAAAAATAACTTTTTCCACACTGTACTCCAATTGTAGATATTTTAAGAAGAGGAAAATGCACATCTTAGAAATGTGGGTATTTGGTATCAATACATATTTTTTTAACCTAGATACAATCATATTACAGCATCATTATACAACTTTATTTTTCTCTTAACAATATAGGATAGTCATCTTTTTATCAGTAATCATAGATCTACACATTCTTTCTAAAAGGATATTTGTCATATTTACTTAATAATTTCCAAATTTATGCACATTTGAGGGATTTCTTTTATTGTTTGTTTCATATATAAATATTGCTAAAATTACCATCCTTGGACAAATACTGTAGAATAAGTTTTTAGAATTGAAATTACTGATTTCAAGGGTATACATGTTTTTAATGTAAATTAGTACTGCCAATTTGCCACCAAAGATACTGTATTAATTTATTCTCCCTACAACAGTATATGAGAGTACATGCTTCTTCATATGCTCACCCATACCAGTATTATCAATCTTTAAAATGTTTACCAATTTTATAGACAAAAAGCTTTTCCTCATTTTATTTTAATTTACACATTTTCAAATTTGTTGGCCAATTGTTCTTCATCTGAATTGTCCGTCTGTATCTCTCACCCACTTTCGCTTACAGCCTCTTCCTTTATTGATATATATGATATCTTTATATTTTTTGCATATTAAGCCTTTGTTTTATATGTTGCAAATATGTAAATGTATTTAACACTGATTACAGTCATTTGCCATATCAAAATTTTAAAATTTTATGTAATTAAATCTGTCAATATTTTCTCAGTGGCTTCCAGTTATCTAGCTTTCATAAGCTCCAAAATTATAAAACCACTTATTTCCTAATGAATGCCTTTAAGACTAAAATATTTAGTACTATTTAGGCAGTATCTTATAGGCTTTTTGTGGGCATTAGGTGGTCTAATTTTCATTTATTTCTAGTAGACAATTATTTTAACTTTTAGTTCACTCTTTAGTGTGAAAGTCTTCTAGAAAAATATTATTAAATTTCCAAATTTCAATTTTCCAGAAAATTAAAGAAGAGAGAATTGTTCCAAACTCTTCTATGAGGCCAGCATTACCCTAATACCAAAACCAGATAAGGATAAAACAACAACAACAAAACCTTTAAGCCAGTATCCCCGATGATCATTGGTGCAAAAATCCTCAACAGAATATTAGCAAATCAAATCCGGCAGCACGTTAAAAATCCTTCACCATAATCGGATGAGACTTATCCCAGGCATGTAAGGAAAGTTCAACATACACAAATTAATAAATGTAATACATCACATCAACAGAATTAAGGATAAAAACTATATGATCATCTCAATAGATGCAGACAAAGCATTTGATAAAATTCAACATCCCTTCATGATAAAAACTCTCAATAAGTTAGGTATAGAACAAACATTCCTCAACACAACCAAGGCCATATATGACAGATTCACCACTAAAATCATACTAAATGGGGGAAAGTTGAAAACTTTTCCTCTAAATCTAGAACAAGACAAAGATGCCCACATTCACAATTCCTATTCGATATATTACTGGAAGTCCTCACCAGAGCATTTAGGCAAGAGAAAGAAATAAAAGGCAACCAAATTGGAAAGGAAGAAGTCAAATTTTCTCTGTTTGCAGATGACATAATCTTATATATAGAAAATCCTAAAAGCTCCACCAAAAAATTCTTAGATGTGATAAAAAAAATTCAGTAAAGTTGTAGGATACAAAATCAAATATGAAAATTAATAGTATTTCTATATACCAACAATGAACTACTGGAAAAAGAAATCAAGAAAGCAATCTCAATGACAATAACTACAAAAAAACCCTAGCAATAAATTTAACCAAGGAGGTAAAAGATCTCTACAAGGAAAATTATAAAATGCTGACAAAATAAATTGAGGAGGACACACAAAAAAATGGAAAGACATCCTATCTTCATAGATTGGAAGACTTAATATTGTGAAGATGACCATGCTACCAAAAATGATCTACAGACCCGGTGCAATTCCTGTCAAAAAACCAAAGACATTCTTCAGAGAAATAGGGAAAAAAAATCCTAAAACTTATATGGAACCACAAAACACCTGGAATAGCCAAAGCAATCCTGAGCAAAAACAACAAAGCTGCAGCATCACACTACCTGACTGCAAAATATACTACAAAGCTAGAGTAACCAAAACAGCATAGTACTGGCATAAAAACAGACATATAGACCAATGGAACAGAAGGGAGAACCCACGTTCTCCTGTAAATCCACATATTTACAGCCAACTGATTTTCAGCAAAGGTACCAAGAACACACATGGAGGTAGGACACACACAGTGGAAGATACACACAGTGTCTTCAATAAATGCTGGTGAGAAAACTGGATATCCATATGAAGGAAAATGAAACTAGACCCCTCTACCTCTCATCATATACAAAAATCAACTCAAAATGGATTAAAGACTTAAATATAAGACCCAAAACAATGAAATTACTAGAAGAAAACATAGGGGAAATGCTTCAGAGCAAAGATTGTATGGAGAAGACCTCAAAAGCACAGGGAACAAGAGCAAAAATAAACAAAAGGAATTATATCTCACTAAAAAGATTCTGCACAGCAAAGGAAACAATCAACAGAATGAAGAGACAACCTACAAAATGGAAGAAAATATTTGCAAATCAACAGGAGATTGATATCCAGAATATAAAAGGAACACAAACAACTCAACAGCAAAAAATCAAATAATTGATTGGAAGATTGGCAGATGAACTAAATAGACATCTCTCAAAAGAAGACATATAAATGTCCAACAGGTATATTTTTTAAATGTTCACCATCACTAATTATCAGGGAAATGCAAATCAAAGCTACAATGAGGTATCATCTCACCCCAGTTAGAATAATTATTATCAAAAAAACAAAAAAATAACAAATGCTGGTGAGTATGCAGACAAAGGGGAACCTTATACACTGTTGGTGGAAATGTAAATTAATACAGCTATTATGGAAAACAGTATGGAAGTTCCTCAAAAAACTAAAAATAAAACTACCACATGATCCAGCAATCCTACCACTGTATACAGTATGTTGAAGAGATATCTGCACTCCCATGTTTATTGCAGCAATATTCACAATAGCCAAGATGTAGAATCAACCTAAGTGTTCACCAGTGAATGAATGGATAAAGAAAATGTGGTATATATAATACAATGAATACTATTAGCCATAAAAAAGAATGAAATTCTGTCAGTCCTGGCATCATGGATAAGCTTGGGGGATATTATGTTAAGTGAAATAAACCAGTCACAGAAAGACAAATACATCATATTTTCACTCATATGTGGAAGCTAAAAATGTTCTCATAGAAGTAAAGAGTAGAATAGTGATTAGTAAAGGCAGGGAAGGTTGTGAGGGAGAGGGGGATGGCCAAAGTTTGATTAACAGATACAAAAGTACAGCTAGATAGGAGGATAAGTTCTGGTGTTCCATAGCACTGTAGGATGACTATAACTAACAACAATGTATTGTATATTTTCAAATAGCCAAAAGAGAAGATTTTGAATATTTCCACTACAAAGAAACGATAAATGTTTGAGGAGATGGATATGCTAATTACCTTGATTTGATCATTACACATTGTATACATGTTTTGAAATATCACACCGTACTCCACAAATATGTACAAGTATGTATAAATTAAAAATAATAAAAGTAAAACATAAAAATAAAATGTTTAAAAGGGTAAAATGGCACATGTAAGGTCACACCATCATTGAGTGACACAGAGAACTAGAAATCTGTGCTCCTGCTAAAATTACATTCAGCTTGTTCTGAGGGCAAGATTTTTCAAAATATTTTTTACATTTGTATTAAAAGATTTATAAAGGATTATACCTATAATCTCCCTTTGTCCCCATTTTAATCATTAATGGCTGAAAGTGACAGGCATTTTGCAATAAGAAATCAAGTGACTCAAATAAAAATATTTTATCAAGCATTTTTATCAAATTATTTATATTATCCAATTGCATTATTTCCTCAGTCAAAACAATTAATTATACATCAATCCACAACGTTTTTTTGCCTATTCCCAGCTGTGGGTTTCATGAGACCATGTGATATCATGGAATTTGTTCAGTACAGTCAGAAGAGCAGGATTTAAGCACTGGTCTGCCCTAAGTAATTGTATGATCCTTGGCAAATAGCTTCATCCCTTTGAACCTTGGTTTTCTCACCTGAAAATGGGGGAAATACCCACATACAATATCTATGGTGATGATCAATGAGAAATTGTATCATTGTATCATTTAATGTATGGCACATTAAATAATAATTAATCAGTGACTGATTACTGCTAAGTGGTTAATAATGAAGTCCACCCACTAGATCAGTAACCAAGATTCTTTCTTCTTTAAGTCAATCTGGAGAAGGCTTCTGGCTGATTTCTCCTGACTTTGTCAAAGTTGCATCTTGTCACTCCCTTAATACATTATTTTACCCATTGATGAGTGAATAGAAAAAAGCTAACTCTGTTTTCCTTTATATTCACACTTAACATAGAACATTTCTTTGTCCAGATATGTGGGGAGTTTTTCCCACACCAAGCATTCAGTTCTCAGTAGACACCAACTTGATGTCCTACAGTTCAATTCAATTCTGACACTAACCAAAGTTAGAGCATATCCTACACGTTAAGGGCTCAATCACACATGACTGCTCTCTCCTATTTCAGATGCCAATTATAAGTATTAGAACCCCAGTTTACCCATAATTTCTGTTCAAATTGGCTACAAATTGGAGGCTCCTATGACCCCCTTTGTAGGTTCAATTATTTGCTAGAGCAGCTCACTGAACCCAGGAAAACAATTTACTTACTATTGCCAATTTATTACAAAGGATATTTTAAAGGATACAGATGAACATCCAGATGAAGCGAACTAAGGCAAGGTATGGGGGAAAGGGTGCAAAGTCTTCATGTCCTCTGTGGGCACACTACCCTCCCAACACCTCCACAAGTTCAGCAACCTGGAAGCTCTCTTAACCCTGCCCTGCATGGGTTTTTATGGAGGTTTCATTACACAGGCATGATTGATTAAATCATTGGCCATTGGTGATCAATACAACCTTTAGGCCCTCTCCCCTCTCCAGAGGTTGAGGGGGTGGGACTGAAAGTTCCAACCCTCTAATCACATGGTTGTTTCCCCTGGCAAACAGCCCCAGCATCAGGGGCTTTCCAGGAGCCTCCAGTCACTAGTCACCTCATTAGCATGCAAAGGGCACATCACTTCAGCAGTTCCAAAGGTTTTAGACGCAGTGTACCAGGAACCTGGAATGAAAACCAAATACATATTTCTTACCATAAATCACAATATCACAATGAGCAAGACAGATGAGGAATAAATCATGGGTGGCATATGATACCATTGTTTTAGAATAATTTTCATGTAGGCAAGCTGTCATCAAAATTATGTCTTGACCTGGATATTGCTTTGTATATGGTATTTGGTTCCTTACTGTGTCATCAGGTATGTGTTCAGAGGGATCAATATACTTCAAATTATGGATTGCTTAAAACATTTCCCCCCCAAATAGCCTACTACACAAAACAAATGAGCTTTTTGCACAGTCTGGTCTTCCTGAATTTTTTTTTTCTGTAGTCTGCATAAAGTACTAAAACAAGCCCTTTAAATTCGGGAACTCTATTTCACTCATCTTTTATTTCTATCCCTAAGCAGAATACTTGGCACACAGTAGAATTCAGTAGAATTGAGCAACATTATAGCATCAGTTAACTTACATGAGTTTCAAGCACATGGTCTCTGGAAAAAGAGAAAGGATGAAAAGGAGGAGGATGAGAAGAGAAGTAGCAACTACACAGTATAGGTAATTCTTCCACCCATTCTACGTATCTATGTCTACATCTTTCTGTCTACCTTCCTATCTATTGAGAGACAGAGAGAGAGAAATTTCTAGTAAGTGTGGAATGGAAGGTGTGAAAACTGCTTTTACCCTTGTTCTTCTCGGTTGCTGGCAACCTCTCAAGATATGTCACTGAGTTGAGTGATTTTAGCTTTAAAATATTTTTATTTTTTATACAAGATGACCCTAGAGCAAAGCCAAATATTCCGTCTATTGCTCAATCAAAAAAAGAGTTTTCCATTCCAACACCAGAGGTAAAGCTGGCTGTACTGAGCTTTATGAGGGATGTGAGCTCGTCTCCAAAGTGGCATTTTCCTAAGGGCCTTTGAAACATTAATTTCAACTCTACACAACTTTGCTGTTCATGTTAGGTTTAGAACCTATGCCAGGTGACTGCTTTTTTGCTCTTGGGTACATCATACTCCCATTTCCTATTATGTCCTGTATTCCAGAGAACTACAGTTCCCCAGGTCTTTTACCCTCTGCCTTCACAATCAATCAAAAACTCTTTTTTGATTGACTAGTGTGCTGCTGCTGCAATAGTGTGCAAGAGTCTGTGGGATTGCCTCACCATGCCCTGTTGGGCTGCTGAGCTTTCTTTCACCACCTGTTTGACCAACTCCCTTTATGAAATTCCCTCTGCTGAAAAGCCCAGAATGACTATAGTGTTCCCTAGCCAGACTCTGACTGATACAGAACCTAAGCCATGTATAATATGAGACTTCCCTTCTATTTTTATGCCTCATTATGATTATTTTTAAGTAACTAGGAAAGAAGAGATGCTCAGTAGAAGAGTGCATGAAAAAATATGAGCAATAACATAGCAGAGGTAGTACTCTATCCTCTTACTTCTGAATGTCTCACAGACAATTATTCAGAACTTCATCTTGGGATAGCTAACCCCATATGGAATTCAGGTTCCCTTCAAAATTTGAATGCTAAGCCAAGCACGGCGTCTCATGCCTATAATCCCAGCAATTTGGGAGGCCAAGGCAGGAGGATCACTTGAAGCCAGGAGTTCAAAACCAGCCTGGGCAACATAACAAGACCTCATCTCTACAAAAAATAAAATATTAGCCAGGCATGGTGGCACACACCTGTAGTCCTACGTACTCTGGAGGCTGAGACAGATGGATTGCTTGAGCCCAGGAATTCGATGCTACAGTGAGCTATGATTGTACCACTGCATTCCAGCCTGGGTGACAGAGTGAGATCCTGTCTCCAAAAAAAAATTTAAAGAAAAAAAAAATGAAAATTTGAATGCCCCAATATAGAGAAATGTTATTTCTTTAAAAGTCATAACATGTAGAATTGCAGTTTCAATTAAATATCACTCAAAAAAAAAGGGTTAGGGTTAGGGTTGGGGTTACGGTTAGGGTTAGGTTGATTAATTTTAATTGAATTAGAAGAGTACGGCAGGCCTAACCACCACTGAAAACTATATGATTTCATTCTTAAATAATGTCATTTACTATTTAAGCTTCTCTGAGACTCAATTCCTCATATGTGTAAGCTAGAAGAGTTAGGCTAGTGATTTTTAAACTTTTTTGGGATATCAACCCATTTGGGATTCTAATGAAGTTATGAACTCTTTTCCCAGAAGAATGGCCTTGGTCACAAATTTTGTGTACCATTTCAGGGATTCTCAGAACCTTTGGACTTCATCCATAGGCCTCCAAAAGGTCTATAGACTGATGATTATGAGATCCTGGACTAGATCCCAGACATCTTCAAAGGTCTATTTAATCATTGCATTCTGCATACCCATATCAGGTAAGGAAGATAAAACACATGGAAAATGATTTGAGGAGACTGTCACAGTTTTCTTCGAAGTTGCCCAACAGAACGAGCTAACAAAGATTTTCCCAGCCCTAGGACACATACTTTTCCCCAAGTGCCTAAGATAAGATCAGCTTCTTGGAGTTATCAACTTGCTGGCAGGCACAGAGAGCACGAGTGCCGGGGATGCGAGAGCTTCCTGGGACTGATGATGGAACAAGGCTGCTTGCCATTCCCGCCCCAGTCTGTGAAAAGGCAAGTAGAAACCTCTAGGGGAACTTCAGAATGCTAATATTTCCAAATTTCAGGACAGAAACTGGAAACTTTAATGAAGCTCAGGTTTGACTCAGCTGTTCCTGTATCATTCGTTTGGATGGCTCTCTCTCTCTGTCTCCCACACCCCCACGCTCCTCACTCCCATCCGCAGACCTCCTCGTCTCTGTCTGTTTCTGAATTACCTTCTGCATGGACAGACAATGCCAAAATCTAATGGTAACACATTCCTCTCGTGAAAAGCAGGCATAGTTCTGATCAAAAAGGAAATGCTAACAATTCTAGAGAATATTATTCAGATAAGAGAAAGATAGAGCATCAGTTTTATATTTAATTAAAACTTGAAAAGCCCAGGCTTAATTCCTTTGTTTTGACACAACAAATTTATGTAATTTTGAAAGCTCTATTTTTAAGAGTAAGTTATACAAAATGGTTGACAGTCACTATACTGGCCTTTAGAAGGCCTGAGCTTCAACTTTCAGCTCTGCCATTAACAATTTTTGTGACTTTAGATAACTTAAAATCTCAAGATTGGGATAAATCACCTCAAAATTGTATTCCAGCTCTAAAAATCCTATGATTCTGCTATCAATTCTCAAAGTATATTTTGGGAAACAATTGTCCTCAGGATGTTTCCTCCAAAATAAAAAGTGTGCATATGAAGATAACTTTAGGAAACCCTACAAATCTCTCCCCATTTCCATTTTATTCCTTAGAAATTCCCAATACAAATGAACATATTGAAGGCCATGAGAAACCTTATAAGGAAGAAAAGGAGAGAGATACGTGTTTCGTTTTGTTTAATTCACCACTTCCTAAATGTGTTTGGCTTCAGAAACCTTTCATTAAATAGTATCTTTTGACAGTACATGAAACACACTTTGAGAAATATTGTTTGATGTATTAGCAAAAATGTTGGTGGGTAAAAATTACTCTCAAGAATTACTTCTCAAAAAGATTACTCTCGAGAAAGAAAATTTCCTCAAGAAAGTGGAGTAAATAATTTTAAGGAGGTAGAGGTTTCTACATAATGTGTAAATAAATGGAAAAAGAGCTAGCATTTTGTGACCCAAAGTCAATATTAACCAAGTTAAAGGGTCTTAAGGGTATCCGTTGATGAAGTATTAAACTGTTAATCAGGGTCACACTCTCTTGAAACTTGAAAGATTGTCTGGAAAAGGGGGAGGAAACATTTCCAAGAGATAACTCTGTGCCACCTTTCACTTTGCTGTTAGCAGTTTGCCAAGCCCTGTGGTGTGACTGACCCCCTGCTCATAATACCTTCAGACCACCTACAGCCAGATTCAAGTGGGTCAGATGTTTTTAATTCAGTAAAGGCCTTAGCAGGTATATTAGTTTCCTAGGGCTACTGTAACAAAACACCTCAAACTGGGTGGATCAAAACAAAAGAAATTTATTGTCTCACTGTTCAGGAGACTCGAAGTCTGAAATCAAGGTGTCATGCTCCCTCTGAAACCTGTAAGAGAACACTTTCTTGGCCCTTCCTAGCTTCTGGTAGTTTGGGGGTAATTTGGGGGGGTTTGTGGCTTGCAGCTGCATCATTCCAATCCTCTGTCTTCACATGGTTCTCTCCCTGTATGACTCTGTCTTCACATAACCAACCATCTTCTCATAAGGACATCAGTCATATTGGATTAAAGGCCTATCCTACTCCAGTATGACTGCATCTTACCTAATTATATTTGCAATAACCCTATTCCAAATGAGGTCACATTTTGAGGTACTGGGGGTTAGAACTTCAGCATATCTTTTTTGGGGGGGACACAATTTAACCTGTAATGATAGGACTCTAGGACTTGCTCATAAAGGTCTTAGATCTGCCATATGGAAGGCTTTCCCAAGACCTCTAGTCTTTTACTTGTGAAATTTATTATCTTTCTCAGCCTATTTATACATAATTATATTGCAAGTTATTGACTTTGGACTCTCATCCCAAATATTATACACCTTAAGTTCTACTGATTGTAAGAGCAACTAAGTTTGTTATCACCTTTTTATTACTTAGCAATGAAACACCTTAGGTTCTCCATTTTTACTTTCTCCATATAGAATTTTGGAAGACTCATGAAGAGAATGGCAAGAAAAGGTATGGAATGCCTTTGCTTTTGCTATGCACCTAAATAACTATCTTATTAATTATATTTAATTGGGAATATTTGGGTAAGGGGTAAGGTTCCAAACAGAACAGAAAACGCCAAACAGCTTTCTAGATTTTATGTTTAGTCACAGGATATAGACATCCACGATAGCCAAATTACTGAAATGAACCATGTGAAGATAGTGCATCAGAATGGGTATCATTACCACAGGGCAAATGCAGAACTGTCATTGCCCTTTTGCTATGACTGCCTTTTTCCCATTTGTATTAGGTTTCTATTGCTGTATAACAAATTACCACAACTTCAGTAGCTTAGAACAACACAAATTTATTATTTCACAGTTTCAGTAGATCAGGAATCTAGTAATAGCTTGGCTCTATCCTCTGCTCAGGGTCTCACCAGGTTGAAATCAAGATGTCAGTGAGAGCTATTCTTCTCATCTGAAACACAGGATCCTCTTCCGAGCTTATTAGTTGTTGGCAGAATTTGTTTCCTTGTGGTTATAGGACCGAGGTCCCCATTTTCCTGATAGCTGTCAGCCAGGGATCATTCTCAGCTTCTAGAGGCCACCCGAAGTTCTTGACAAGTGGCCACCATAGGCAGTTCACAATATAGACATTTACTTTCATCAAGCCATCCAGAGCACATCTTTCTGACTGCCTCTTCTTCAACCAGCCAAAGAAAATTCTGTTCTTAAAGGACTTGCATGATTAGGTTAGGCTTACCCAGGATAATCTTTTTTGTCATATAATGTAACATTCATGAAAGTAATATCTCATCATAGTCACAGGTTAAACTCACACTTAAAGGAGAGGGATTATACAAGAATAAGGGTCATTGAGGGTCATCTCAGAATCTGCCTACAACATCATTCAGAATTTCTCTTTTGTGTATCCTGGACACTTTTATGTCCTTGGTAGTACTTTATTTTAGAAGTATGAATAGTATGAAAATGGCATTAGAAGCCATAAATTCAGCAGCAGGG
This sequence comes from Daubentonia madagascariensis, assembly GCA_023783475.1. Taxonomy (NCBI): domain Eukaryota; kingdom Metazoa; phylum Chordata; class Mammalia; order Primates; family Daubentoniidae; genus Daubentonia; species Daubentonia madagascariensis. The sequence goes on along the minus strand of JAKFHU010002080.1, from coordinate 23,159,896 downwards.
AAGTATTCAAAATGTTTCTAAAAACTAACATACTTTGGTTGTCCTAGTTATCATTAGGCTGGTGCTCTCTTTGCTGGTCTTTGTCCAAAACATCATTTGGGGTGGATATTTTCAGAGAAATAGGTTCTGCCACTATCGAGTTACATGACTCAGAAAAAAATAGGAAATTAAAGAGAATATTTTTAAGGGTTTTTTTTTTAGTTCAAAAAATACTGAATTTTAACTTTTGCATAAATTTAAATACAGGAAGGAAGCAAATCATCTTGAAACTAAGAACATCTGGAGTAATATAAATAGAGTTAGGAATGAAAGGAAACAATGCTTTAAGCATACATATACTATCTATAATATATTTTATTGTATACAGGAATAAATATCAATCATGTGCAATGAGGATCTATACTGTCTCTTGTTCCATGAAATCCACCACTAAGACCTCTTATTCTTCTAGCTCAAAATTCCATTTTCCAGATTACACCCCCCTGCCTCCCACCAAAGGCCTCAACATTCACAAAATTTGGAAAGTGGAGGCTTGCTAATCCTAGAACTCAAAACCAATGACTTGTAGTGTGGACTTTGAAACAAATATCTCACATCAGAGGGGGAAAAAACATAAGGAGATATACACCAACTTATAAAAATGTGTCAGATAAAAATACAATTCCTATTATTAAAAAATAGTGATACAAACAAGTATATTTTGTTATGTGTTTGAACATTATATTTTGTCTATATCAGCAATTGTTGTATGACAAAAACAAGGTTTAGGAACACTATTCTGACTTGCGTCATTCTGAGACAGAGGTTCTAAAGAACACTAGCCCAAAGCATTCTCCCACAAAAACAGTCCTATCTATACCACAATGGGGTATCTGGAAAAGAAGTGAAAATATAGTGAAAAAATATTAATTCATACATTTGAATTTGCTATGATTAGCTGATGTTTTATTTAGTATTTCTAAGCATTTAAAATCAAGAAGGGAATTGGAGATGACATGCTTTGATTACTTATTAGACAGACTTTGTCTCATTTAGGATATATTTGTCTGCAGGTAAAAGAACACACAAGTAATGGTGGCCTAAACCATGAGGACATTTACTGCTTACATGACAAGAAGTCCAGAAGTAGGTGGTCCCATGGTGGATTCAGTAAGTCAACAATGTTAACTAAGACTCTGGCCCTTTCCACTCCTCCCATCTGCCGTCCTCAGCACAATAGTGCCTTCACTCATGACCACAGGGTGGCTGCAACAGCTCTGAGCATCATGCACTCAGCATCCCAAGCGGGAAGGAGGGGAGCGGGTGCAAAGTGTTTCTCTTCTACACTGCTTTTCTTATCAGAGAAAGTCTGATAATGCCTACTCTAGATCCATCACACTTTTGCAAGAATGTTGGCACATTCACTGGGAGCTAATAATTTTGTGTAAATTCTGTTGTAGCAGTGTTGGATGCCTACCCAAAGTTCATTTTTCCTTCTTCCTTACAAATGTGACTCCATGTGAGTCAGGTAAATGTAACCCCATCCCCAGATCTTCATTCTTCTATGTCAGTGGAGGGTGTTCCCATAAATTAAGAGTTTTCTGGTGCTTGCCACTGAAAGCATCTTAACTAATGCACTAAACTATTCACTAAAGGGGGCCTTGAGCCATCCTAAGTACCCAAGAACAAGAAAGTTTATTGTGGAAGAAAAAATCATGAAATGGAAAGATATTGATTATATGCTAAGTCTTAAAACCTAAATAGAAAACAATATAATCCTACTTCTATACCAAAAAAAAGTAAAATGTATATCCATGAGGGGAGAAGGAGAGGGAAGAGTAAGGCTATAGCCCAAAATGTTAACGATAGATGATGGAATTATCAATTAGTTGTCTTTCCTCCTTCTTTCTCTCCTTCCTTCCTTCCTTCTCTCTTTTGTGTTTCCTTAATTTTCTACAATGAATATATAATAATCTAATAATAAGTAAAACTAAATTTAATATATGCCAAAGAAAGATTACCATTGCTTGATAGCTATATGGACTTAAAGCAATAAAATCATTATTTCTTCTATGTATTTAATAATAGCAAAAGAAAAATAATCTTAAAAGCCATTTTTCTTAAGCATTTATATTCCTTTAAAAGTACTTTATAACACAGTCTATTTGTATACACCAAAAAATATTAATGCAATGATAGTAAAAAGAAGTTGGCTTCTCTGACCTAACATTGAAATGACTTAAGTAATAAAAGTAATAGTTTTTGATTAACAAATAATGTTAATGACTTTATTATTAATATAATGTAGACTAAGTAATTGTCACTAATGGGTAGAATTCTTTTACTTAAGGAAGTCATAGGAGGAAGGAAGTAAAAATATGAAGCAGAGTGTGGCAAATAACTAGTATTATAAGAAAAACTTTAGACCAATTAAATTTAACAGAGTTTATTTGAGCAAAGAAAGATTCATGAATTGGGCATCACTCAGAATCAGAAGAGGTTCAGAGAGCTCCACCCAGCAGTGTAAACAGTGAGCTTTTCTAGGCCAAACATGGAAATAAAGTAGATAAATCATCTGTTTGGCTACAGATAGGGATTAGCCTTATTTGAGTGTGGTATGATGAGTCATTTGCTTTATTTGGGCATGATCTGATCAGTTGGCTGCCTGTGATTGGCTGAAGCTCAGTTGTTTGTTATACTCTTAATTAGGTTTTGGTTTATTTACATACCAAGGTAGGTTGCAGTTTGTTATGTAGGAACACAAACTATGGAGACAGCCTCAGGCCAATGGCCTCCTGCTTATTTAATTTAACACTAGTAAGTCTTAAGTAGAGCAAAAATTAAGGAAAAATATTGTAAAGCCTAAAAGAGCTGATTTCCTAATTGATGGAAGCCTGCAGTTCTGCAGCAAAGCCTTTGGAGTCACCCCATGTGCTACACTGTGAGGTTAATGAGCTGGGTACCTAGAGCAGCCCCTCCCACAACTAAGCTGCTTCACTCTCATCCATTTTAAAGTGTGTTTTTTCTAGATGTCTTTTGGAAAAACAGAAAAGGATAAGGAAAGTTTTGCTGCTAAATATCACTGCCCAGTTGGGGTTTCTTTTTCCTACTAAGAATATAAATAGGGGTCCCTAACTGCCTGGATAATTGACTTTCACTGACTGAAAACAAATAGTCTTCTTAAATTAGCTCCCAAATATTTGCTTCATACTCTCTGAATAATATTTAATGAAGGCAGGGGCTATAGGAGGAGAAATTGTAAGACAGCTCTGGTTCCTGCCAAGAGTTAATCTAGGACAGACTGCTGGCTCCCTCCCCCAAAATCAACTCCAGAAAAACTATAGATGCTAGAAGGAAACAGAGATTGCAGCAATTAATAACAAATAAAAAGATAAGAAAACCCCAGAGACTGAAGCCTGCCATAACTGGTTTGTGTGGGAGTAGGGTGGCTGAAGCCCAGGAGCCATATATGTCTCAGGAGCCAGCAGTGAGAGAAAGGGCTGAAGGAAAGCTTTTTAAAATTCTGCTCTTGCCTCATCCCATTTTGTCTTGGGATACTCATTTCCTGACTCATAGGTTTTGGTAGCAATCGCCTGGGCCATTTGTGATCACAGGGAGGAAATATCAGAGCAGTACATAGCCCATCTGGGGTAAAGAGTTTTGGAAAATATACTGACTGACCACCCATCCTCAACTCTTCAAACCCCAGGGCTGTGGATTATAACCCAGGATACTATCTCCTCCAGTGATGATTCTCCCCAGGGGTTTCAAGATCAGTCCCTTACCAGAGAGCAGCAAGCATGATTTATCAATAAGGGTTCTGTGGCTCCTGGACTTATCCTCTCCCCTCTTCCTAATTTGATGATACTGACTAGGGGCTGGTCCTTATCCCCTACCCAATATACATTACCAGAGAGAATATCTGGTAGTCCCAGAGGAGCATGAACTCACAGGTTCTAATAACAAATAAGACATCTGAGAAGTGTAACTTTTATTTTTTAGAAAGTCAACAAACTGAAAGACATATACCATTTGAAGTACAATTATTGGAACAGACAAATCAAGATTTTAAATTAAGAATGATAGATATTATTTAGGAGATAAGGGGAAAATAAAATGAAACAAAGACAGGAAATTACCAAAAAAAAGCCCAGTGGAAACATTAGATATGAAAATATTATAATCAAAATAAAGAACATAGTGGATTGGGGTAACAGGAGGCTGGATATACTACAATGCTAGAGTAACCAAAACAGCATGGTACTGGTATAAAAACAGACACATAGACCAATGGAACAGAATAAAGAACCCAGAAATAAATCCATGCATTCACAGCAAACTGATTTTCAACAAAAGCGCCGAGAACACATATTGAGGAAAGAATAGTCTCTTTAATAAATGGCGCTGGGCAAATAGGATAGCCACATGCAGAAGAATGAAATTGAACCAGTATCTCTCACCATATACAAAAACTAACTCTAAATGGATTAAATACATAAATGTAGACCTGAAACCATGAATCTACTAGAAGGAAACAGGGGGACTGCTCCATGACATTGGTCTTGGCAAAGATTTTTTGAATAAGACCTGAAAAGCACAACAACAAAAGCAAAAATAGACAAATGGGATTGCATCAAACTAAAAATCTGCACAGCAAAGGAAACAATCAACAGAGTAAAGAGACAACCTACAGAATGGGAGAAAGTATTTGCAAACTATGCATCTCCCATGGGATAAATATCTAGAATATAGAAGGAACTCAAACAACGCAATAGCAAAAAAACAAATAATTTAATTTTAAAAAGGGCAAAAGACCTGAATAGATATGTCTCAAAAGAAGACATACTAATGGCTAACAGATATATCAAAAAATTCTCAACATCACTAATTATCAGAGTAATGTAAATCATAATTACAATGAGACATCACCTCACCCCAGCTAGAATGGCTATCAACAACAAGACAAAAAAAAATGTTGGCAAGGATGCGGAGAAAAGGAAACTCTTATACACTGTTGGTTAAATATAAATAAGTACAGCCATTATGGAAAACAGTATGGAGGTTCCTCAAAAAATTAAAAATAGAACTGCCATATGATTCAGCAATCCCACTGCTGGTTATATATCCAAAGGAAATGAAATTAGTATGTCAAAGAGATGTTTGCACATCCATGTTTATTACAGCACAATTCACAATATCCAAGATATGGAATCGACCTAAATGCCCATCTACAGATGAATGGATAAAGAAAACATATTAATATATGGTATAATACATATATAATAGAATACTGTTCAGTCATAAAATAATGAAATCCTGTCATTTGCAGCAGCATGGATGAACCTGGAGGACATTACGCTAAGTGAAATAAACCAGACACAGGAAGACAAACACTACCGTATCTCACTCAAATGTGGAACCTAAAAAGGTTGATTTCATAGAAGTAGAGAGTAGAATAGTGGTTACCAGAGGCAGGGGGAGGGGGGTAACCGAAAGAGTACAAAGTTACAGTTAAACAGGAAGAATTAGTCCTGGTGTCCTATTATACAGTCGGGTGACTACAGCAAATAATGATGTAGTGTGTATTTCAAGACATCTAGAAAGAGAAGATTTTGAATGTTGTCATCACAAAGAAATGATAAATGTTTAAAGTGATGGGTATGGTAATTATTCTGATTTGATCATTATACCATGTATATGTTCATCGAAACATCACATTGTATCCCATAAATACGTACAACAATTATGTTCCAATTATAGATTTAAAGAAATTTAAGCAAAAAGAAAAAGAAAAATGAGATGGCAATCATAATATCTGAAAAATTAAAATGTGGCCAGACGTGGTGGCTCACAATGATAATCCCAGCACTCTGGGAGGCTGAGATGGGAGGATCACTTTAGGTCAGGAGTTTGAGACCAGCCTGAGCAAGAGTGAGACCCCCATCTCAACCAAAAATAGAAAAATTAGCCAGGTGTGGTGGCACATGCTTGTAGGCCCAGCTACCCAAGAGGCTGAGGCAGGAGGATCACTTGAGCCCAGGAGTTGGAGGTTGCAGTGAGCTATGATGATGCCACTGCACTCTACCTGGGGCAACAGAGAGAGACTCTGTCTCAAAAAAATAAAAAAATAAAATTAAATGTGAGGTAAAAACTATCATAATGGATAAAGAAGAGTGTTACAAAAACAGGAAGAACTGAGGAACATATCAATCAACAAATGAGTGTGCAGTAAGTAGAAATAGATAAATCAACAATTTTAGATGTAGATTTTAACATATTATCTTAGAAGCTAATATATCAACCAGAAAAAAAATGCAGTGATATCAATGATGTGAATAACATAAATAATAAGTTTCAACTATTAGATAAATAGAGAACTTTTCACCTAATAGAGAATATTCATTTTTATAAGCATACCATAAAAAATTTTAAAAGTTAAATCTTATATTGGGCCACAAGGGAAGATTCAATACATTCCAAAGTATCAATATTCTATATGCTGCATTCTAGCATAATGCAATAAAATTAGTGATTAATAACAAACACCTTTTAAAAAATCTCATCTGTTTGGAAATATGCTACCAAATATCTTTCTGTTAAAGAGGAAATCAAGAAATATTTAGAACTGACTGGCAATGCAAACTCTGCTTTTCAAACTTTGTTGGACATACCTAAAGCAGTACTTGGAAGGAAATTTTAACTTTAAATACATTTATTAAGAAACAAGAAAGATTAAAAATAAATTGGTGAATCATGTGCCTCAAGATGTTGGGAAAAGGGGCACAGAGTAAACTTGAAGAAATAAGAAGGAAAGAAATAATAAAGACAGTGAGAAAAATGAGTAAAATAGAGAACAAATATTAAATGAGAAAAGTAATAAAACCAAAAGCTGATTCTTTGAACAGATTAATAATGTTGACCAACTTCTAGCAAAATTCAAGAAAAATAGAAATAAGAGGCAAATAAGCAAAATGAAGAATGAAAAAATGGGGACTAACTATAGAAACTTTGGAGATTTAAAAAATAATAAAAAGTTTTATGAACAATTATATATGAATAAATTTGAAAACCTAGATTACAGGGTTAAATCACTAGAAAATTTTAAAATGCCAAAATTGGTGCAAGAAGAAATAGAAAACTTAAATAAAACAATAAGCATTAAAGACAGAAAGTAAAGATGTCCCTCCCCCACAAAAAAAAAAGAAAAAGAAAAAACAAGCCCAAATAGTTTTGTATGTGAATTAGATCAAACTTTCAAGGAATCATTAAATTCTACATTAATACTAGTCATTCCAAAAAACAGTAAAAGAATGTAATCAGGCCATTTTTTTCCAAAACTATGTAAGAACAGTGCAAGAAAAGAAAAATATAGGCTCCTGTCACTTATGAGCATAGCTAGAGCTAACAGAAGAAACTAAAACAATATAGGGGAAACAAGAAAACAGTGCCCTAGAAATTTTAAAGACCCCACAAAAGCTTTTATTTACTGATTATCTTTTGTTCATTTAAGGAGAACATCAGCAAAATAATGAAAATATCAGTAGCCATTCCTATCAGTAGGCAAATTATACAACTATGTTGCTTTGATTTGACAGGCATTGAAATGACTCTTTATAAGAAATATCTCCCCATCACATGTGAAATTCTAGATGAGTACAATAATTAACTTAAGGCATATTTTTACATAAAAGGATAACATACAGCTAACATACGTGAATGAAAAGATTGGTTTATTACACTCATTCCACTCATCCCGATTTTATTTATTGTTTAATGGGGTAAGATCCAAGGAGATGAAATATGGAAGGACAGTTGAGAGGTGCAGGCTTTGTTCCCAGAAAGACTGGATGCTGCAGAGGGGTCAGTAGGGCTTACTGGGTCCCTGGAGTGACAGCCCTCCTGACTGTGCCGTAGACTGACCCTGCTCACATTCCAGAAATAGGAAAGCACTAAAACACGTTCATCATCTTCAACCAAAAATTCTGCTGGGGGCAAGAAAGCACTTACATGCCAGGATTGACTTTTTTATTTTTCATCCTAGTTCTGTCTGAAAAAATCTAGTTTTCAAGGAGGAGAGAAGGCACTTTTCTAAGTCATTCCATAACAAAAGCAGCATTATAAGTGCCTTCCCTGTATCCAGAAAAAAAGTGTAGCATGTATTTAGACTAAATATCAGACCACATCCTGGGTCACATGGCATGGTGTGGAATAATGACTGATTGCCGACACAAAATGATAACTCTTTGGAAAAGAGACTTGTTCCTTTGTCCTTTTTCAGGAGTTATTACCTAAAAAATTTAATGATGCTAATTCTTTAAGAAAGAAGACTCTATCTTGCCAGGCAGATAAAAATGAATTGCTCAACCCCCCTCCACCTACCCTCTACACGCACAAAGACAGACACAAACACACGCACGTATAGACACACACACACACACCCCCAGACCAGAGAGGCTGGGCTCCTTGGCACAGGTCCCACGCCCCACAGCAGAGTCTAGAAGGCACCAAGGTTTGGAGCTGTCAAACTAACCACATCTCAGGATTTTCTAATTTATTCTGTTCCTTTCTGCCTTTCAGTTGGAGGGTAAGAGAAGAGCAATCTTTAGTTGAATGATGTTTCCAACCAGAAGCACTGTGACAAGAGGAATCAACTCTACCTCTTATCTGGGTAGATGAAAACTGTTTTCCGTAAAACTTATGGGGAGTTTGTGTCCCCTTGCAAAAAGAGGATGGGGCAAGAATTAGGAAATCCTAATTAAAAAAATCAATGATGATCTTAAAACCATTTATTATTAATATCAATTTCATTCTGATTTCCTCAAATTCATTTTTTTCAAAGATCAATATAATTTTTACATAAATCTTAAAATCCATAGGACTGTATAGCAGGAAGAAGTCCAAATCGGGGCATTTTATAAATAAGAAAGCTGCAGAATAATATTCATGGGGTGGGCAGGCGGGAGGAGGGTGGGGGGGATGGGAAAACTGTCACTGAATGGATGCGGGGAGCACAGTTTGGGGGATGTCCACAATTGTAGCTCTGACACAGGCAGTGCATGGGCAATATATATAGCCAAAGTGTTGTACCCCCGTAATATTCTGAAACAAAAAAATTTTTAAAAATTAAAAAAAATAAAAATATGTTAGCTCAGAATGTATTAATTGTAAATTTGTAACAGCATGCAAAATACATTTGTGAAATCCTTGTCGAATAGGAAGATACATAATTTTTAACAATAAATAATGAAGAACCAAAAAAAAAAAAAAAAAGAAAGCTGCAGAAAGGCTCATAAAAAGTAGTAGAGCCAGGATGTGAACTCAGGTGTTCTGACAACTAGCATGGAATTCTTTCCACTTTACTATGTTGCTTTTCTGATAATGATGCATATACATATTTTTGAAGATAAATTTTTAAAGGATATTTCATTAAAGCCATCATGTTTTAATTCACAACCAAGTAATCTGGCTGAAGAATCAGAACACATTCATGTCTCCCTACAAAATCATCAATGGTATTTATAGCTTTACTTAAATAAGCACAGCAGGAACTAATGGTAATTAACTAATCAAGATTTCCTGCCTGGGATTTGTACTATACAAGCCATTTTTTTTCATTTATTTGGAGAAAAATCACCTTAATGCTCATTAACATTTAAAAACATAAGAAAGACGAAAGTTCATTTTCTTAAATGGTGCATGTAATATGTAACAGAGAAAGTAAGAAGGATCTAGTTTCTAATGAAAGTGAATTACACCTGCCCAGAGACCCTCCATCTATATTAAACATCATCATTTGGCATGCTGCTGTCACAATCTGCAACGATGGCACTATAAATGCTTTTTCAGCAACTCCATTTATTAAGCATTGCCATTACTTTATTCATTCATTTGTAGTAGATTTTAAAAGGGAAACGGGGAAGAGGTCCAAATTGCCTGCATCTATAAATGAAGCATTGGCCTTCTACTAGCTTCTACTACAAATGCTTCTGTTCGCACCCATACCAAACCTATTGCCAAGATAACAATCAGATAAAACTAAAATCAATACCCGGTGGCTGGAAAGGAAAGCAGCAGCAATTTATTCTTTGAGTTGGGGCGTGAGTTCTGATTAAAACTAATGATTAAAAAAAAAACTTCAAGTTTGGCTACAAATTTCTCAGTATGCTTGGACTAGCCAACTTATGTCATCAACTAGGGTCTAAATTAAAGGAAAATTCCTGTATTGACTAGACAGCTGTCTGTTCAGCAATGAAAGCTATTGGAAATTATTCCTACCTCATATTCCTGCTAAGCTCTTCCTGCAAGATTGAACCATAATCAGTTCATCAACTGACATGCTTCACAATGGCTTAAAAGGATGTCCTATTTTCTTCTAAAGAAATGTTTTAAGATGTCAGTTTATATGCACATATTCCAACTTTTTGCTCTTTCCTATTTCCTCTTAAAAAAAGCTCACAGAATTACAGAGGCCCCTTGAGAGCATGAATGCTCTAACCCCGTCATCTGACAGCTGAGAAAACTGAGATAAAGAGAGGCTTACACCTGGTCCATTGTTCAGTGCCCAGTGGTATACTGGCTTTTTTTCCCATCCTCATTTCTAACCACCATATTCTATGTCCATCCAGAGGTAACATAATAGGTACTATAATAACAGTTCAAGTTGCATTCCTCTACAAAAAATTATGTTTAAGTAGTCCCAAATGGTACCTTAGCCAAATGGTACAATTATAAAGAAACATTCGGTAATAAAATTTCAAGTCAACAAAATAATTGGATGTATCCTTATAGCTAATTGTGACCACATGAAATTTATTTATTTATTCAACCACCACTTTTTGAGCAGCAGGCACTGTTCTAAGAGCAAATGAGAGAGAAGATCAAGACAGAGATGTTAGAACTTATGATCTACTGGGGAAAATAACCAATAAAAAGGTAAATTTATGAAAGAGTATCATTTCAACTAATGACAAGGACCATAGAGAAAGAAATCAGCAAGGCAGCAACAAGTGATTGCTTCAGTGAGATGGAAGACAGGATGACCTCAGATTGAGTGGGCACGGAAAGCCTTTCAGAGAAATGATATTTGAGCCCAAATCTGAATGATAAGATGAAGGCAGGAAAGGCATTCAAGCAGAGGCAGTAGGGCAGGGTTTGACCTTTAAGGCAGCACACATGTCCTTCTCTCCCAGTACTCTTTCCCAAATCACTAAACATGAGGCAAACTCTTTCCACCTCCAAGCCTGCCTCTGGGAAAAATTAAATGCAGGTGAAATTTGTCCTGGGAATTTGAAGTCCTTCTTCCCATCTTTTGTTCCCTCTTTTCCATTCAGTGACACCTAAGCTGTATCCCCAAATCATCCATCATCTTCTTCCTCTTTCCACCACCCACCTAGCCCTGCATGCAAAGCAACACTGTGATACAGTGGTGCTTTTCAAACTATTCTGCTGAAAACCCCACTGCAGGTGGGCATGAACCCATGCACATAGGGGCCCTGCTTGTGCCCAATCTACATGGTGTACTATAAGGAAGACATGGGAAGCATAAGTTATAGGTCAGGCTCTCCAGAGATATACAGTCTGAATAGGGAGACTGAATGTACAAATCCCCATCAAAGGATTCTCAAAAAGATGTGCATTAACCATATGGTAGAGACCAGCTACATGGTTAATTCATATTAAAAGGAGTTGCTAAAAAGGAAACATCATCACCTGTATTAATCTGGATACATTATTTTGACCATGTGATTTTCACTTTTGCCTTCCTTCCTCAAAAGTAAGAATCACATGTAATATTTCTGTATAACTTCAAGGATTAGGGTATAATATATTCACACTAGCACTCATTTACAAAGTATTCTCTTATGATTACCTCATTCATCCTTACAGAAACTCTTAGGTAGTCATTCCTATCCCCATTTTACAGAAAAGGGAACTGAGGCTCAGAGAAATCCTGTGACTGCCCAGTGTAAAAGAAGACTCAGGCCTTCTTGTTCTGAATTAGTTCTTTCCACCAGACTGAAGCATGATTTACTGCAACCTATCTTTCTAAGTGGAATATATTCAGAGTTGGCATAACATCAGATAAACTTAAAAAGCAGTTGCTAAAGGTAGATGGCGGGAAATGCATTATAAGACCTAACCAGGAAAAATTAGGATGAAACTGCAGAAAGGCAGAAAGGCAGAGCCACAAAGACCAGCAGACAGCACACATAGCTCACAACATAGCAGAAAGAGGCCTTCCTAGTTGGATTTTCTAATTTTCCAAACTTACTTTAAAGTATCATTGAAATTATCAACGGCATGAATTGAAGAGTTACCAAACATAGCTAGGGAGAGTAGTGTGGCCACCAGTAAAACATTTAACTGCCCCCAAAGAGTTTCATTATGAAATGAGAGAGGTGGACCAACCAATCACCGAATTCAATTTTAGCTCTGTGTTTCTATGATCAGTCCATTTAGCACAACTGAATACAAGAATGCTCCCTTTGAAATGGCAGAAAATAGGTGGAAATTGTGTTTTAAATTCATTAAATGTACTGAAAGTCAAGAAGCCAATAGGTGACCCATGTGGACGTGGTATGACACATGATTTTTCCTTCTCTTTCTTCTTATTCTTTCTCTTCATAATTTTATTTAGTTTCTATATTTTCATTCTATGTTTTTATTACAATTATAACACAAAACACCTTTTAAAAAATAAACGCTTAGTTGATGAGCATGTTTGGCAATAATCACCCTCAAGATGACCTGTTCTTTGTAATTCATGAAAGCCCAAAGTCATCAGGGGTGCCCATTTCTTCCAGGAAGGCTGTTCACTTCAAGTCCAACTTCCACGCTGGCATTTAAGACAAGCTCGCTACATGCAACATTTCTAAGCTATTTGTGGCATTTCTACAAAAATAAATATATGGAAAAATGCAATAAGAAATAAACGTGGCAGTAAACTGTTTACATGGAGAGCATTAAGTGGGAACTATCAAAAGCCATTGATTGGGGAGGGAGTTGAGGAAGGGAGACTGACTGTCATCTATTTCCACTGGAAGAAGTCAAGGGCTCTGGATTCTAACAGCCCAAATGCAAACCGCAAGCTTTAAGCAGAGCATTTAAACTTGTTTACGAGTGCCTGGTAAGGAACTGAACTTTGAAAGAGCCTTTGATGAAACTTGGCTTGGCTTTCTCAGGTCTAAGAGAGTGGCATCTGGGGCTTATTTACCCAGATTGGGATAAGAAGCTATTTACATTTCAAATACATATTTGCTTTTGAAAGAATCAACTTCAGATGGTTTGGAGGTTTTATATGGAGACTCAGCCAAAGGCTGAGTCCTCAAATGGGAGAAATACCACCCTACAGTTTTGATTGTCACAATGTGGTAATATTTCCACAGGCATCTAGTGTCTGAGGGTAACCTGAGGAGCCAAACGTCATGCAAGGGACAGTTAGACAGCTGTACACAACCAAGAATTGTCCTTCCTAAAATGCCAATTGTCTAAGTAAAATAAGCCAGTCACAAAAAGACAAATATTTATGATTCCACTTATACAAGATACCTAGAGTAGTCAAATTCATAGAGACAGAAAGTAGATGGTGGCTGCCAGTGTGTAGAAAATGGGGCGGGGAGATGGGGAGTTATTGTTTAATGGGTGCAGAGTTTCAGTTTTGCAAGATGAAAAGAGTTCTGGAGATAGACAATGGGAATAGTTGCACAACAATGTCAATGTACTTAATGCCACTGAACTGTACACTTATAAATGGTTAAGATGGTAAATTTTATGTGCATTTTGCCACAATTAAAAATTATGCTTAAAAATGCAATGGTGCCTCGAATCAAGATACATTGAATCCCAATCCAATCCTGAACCAGCCAAATTGAACATCAGAGTCAAGGAACAGGCTCCTTTCTCTTCCATCACTTAGCATTAACTAGGGGTAGAGTTATAGCAGTTAGCTGGAATACTAGGCCCAGTGCCAAGCTGTCGAATGTCTCATGAAATATAAACAATAGCAAGCTAGTAGAGCTCAAATCAGTGTGAGATATATGAAGAGACTTCATTCCATTTGGTCTAAGAACTCAGAGAACACTTTATTATGTTCCAAATGTGATTGTGTGTGTAAAAGATCTTTTTAAGTTGTAAAACAATATATAAATAAGATATCATACTTCTTGTTCAATACAGACCCTCCATGCTGTTCCTTCAAATTAAGACATATATTCTACCACAAACAGAATTGGAAGAGTTTTATCTGGCCTAAGTTTCTCAGAACACAATAGTTACTATACAAGAGGAGGGAAAAAACACATTAATTTTGCATGATGGCATGCACCACCAAATTTGGTGTTTAGACTCTCACAAAGCAATAAGGAAATTATGACATACCCGCGGGAATACAGACAAGCAATTTTCTAAAGACGTACAAATTGGCAGATAAATGTATGGAAAAGTATTCTATTTCTTTAGTAATCAAAAAGTGCTAATTAAATAACTAAGATATTTAGGCTTATCAGCAAGATTAGAAATGATGTGACTGGACTAGCAGCCCTCCTTCTTACTGTCCCCCAGAGGAGAATAAGCTCCTTGACTAAGAAAAATCCTTGCTAGAACTGTCATCTTACAGATTGCCTTTATACATACAAAGAAAGAAACAGAAAAGGGAATATAGACCCTTTCCTGCTCCTGCAGTCCATAAGGTGCATGATCTGGAAACAGGAATAAAAAGGACACTACCCTGCGTGAAAAGAGAGAAACAACACGAAAATTATAAGACAAGAAAACAGTGCATTCTTGGATGGGTCTGCAAAAAGAAAAAAAAGTAAGACAAGAAAACAGTTTTGTCTTTTCTAAGAGTTGAGACTATTCAGTGTCCAAGAATTAAAACTTAACCTTGCGAGATATGTGAGCACTTGCTGGGTTTAATAGGAGTAATGGTAAAGAACTAGACAGGCCTGCAACTCCCTCATGGATGCACATCACAAAGGACATGCAGACTGGCCCTCACCCTGGACCTACTGAGAGCCTTGGGCTCCAAACCCTCTCAGAGAGAAGGACTTGCTTCTTTCTTAACTACTTGCTTGCCCTTGGACTTTGAAGAAAATCTTACTAAGTGCATTATTTTACTTTCCATTTCCTTTGTTTAAATTGTTTTTATTTTTAATTGCCCAGACCCTTCAGTAAAGAGAGATGTAAACACCTGAACAGCTAGTTTGGTGGTTTGGAGGAAACTAAAGTAAAGGGTCTCCACTGAAACCTGTGGGGTAGAGATGGGAGCCAGCAGTCTGTCAAGGGGGCTATGCCCTAAAGGTATACCAGTGGCCAACAGTAGGGAGGCCCAAACTACATTGCAAATTTCCTATTGGCAGGGACTAGATCTTCATTTTTCAATCTTGCTCAGCATTAGGCCCAATGCCTTATCATTAAGCAATGTTCAATTCTTCCTCGGGCCCATTTTTGTGGTAACTACCAAGTGGCATTTTTCCTTTAAAAAACACAAAAACAGACTCTTGTTTTCCTCCAGATGTTTCCCTTCTAACTAGGAGTTTAGTAAAACATTTTATTAACTAAAATATCCCAGTGATGGGTTATAAATGTCCCTGGGGACAGAAGTGGGTAAATTCCCTAAGACAAAAACACCTCATCCCCATTTCTTCTGGGGTGAATTGCATGGGGCCCAGTTTAGGCCAAGACACCTTACATCACTTATAAATTATAAGGCTGTGTTTCATTAGGAGATCACTGGGAATTTATGTCAATCTGGATTCTGCTCAGGCCCTAGAAGCCAAGTGCTGATGGTGGGTGAGACACTTCATGCCCAGCAACCCTGGAATGAAAGAAAACAGCTGTGTTTGTAGAAAACAGGTGGACATCATTATCATGATGGCCAAATAGTCATTGGATAAAAAGTATTTTCTCTCCCTTTACAGGCCACAAGGAGATGAGTCTGTCAGAGGAATGTTCTTTAAATTAGGGCCTAAAAATTTGGAGAAATTGCAAAATTCTCTTCATTACTCCCAGCTCCCTAGAGTCCAGGAGACTTTTTAACAATGACACATCTAGTGGCTTCAGTGCCATTTGGTTTTGAGAAATAAGTGAAATCCTCTGCTGTAATATTTTCCTTTATTTAAAATGTTAGCTATTCATCAAGAGCACTGTCTTAGCACCAGATGTCTAAAACTACCATCAGGATGGGTCCTAGCTCAGTCCAGGAGAGCATCTTTCAACTACCTGAGAGGGAAAAACAGACACGCATTCCAACCCTGGACATCAGTATAACTCAAGACATGCCAAGACTCTTCCACAACATCTGTTAACAATGGACAACATCAATTGTCACCTAATAAATGTTCCCTTGGACCCCCCTAGGCCATGTACCCTTCCCCTTAAAAGCCACAGGGCAGAGAGAAGGGAGTGGGAGGCATCCCTAAGTTTGCAGTCTGCAGTCAAGACTGCTCACAGGATTTTTCATCCCACCTTCCCTGTCACCTATTCCTTCCAATTCTTGGAAATATCTCAAAAAATATTCCCTTTGTCCCTGCCACCTCTCTGGCCTGGATTACTGGAATAATCTCCAAAAATTCTCATATCCACTCCAAAATCAACCCTCTTAACCACTCCAAATCAACCCACATACCATATTTGCCTTTGTGGAAACAAAAAGTTTATGCAATTCACGTGACACTCCCCAACTCAATAATAAATAAATAAATAACAATAAAAACATTTTTGTGAAGTCCAAATGGCTCACCACAACATCCCGTCCAGCCTCACCCTTCCTATCCTAAGTGCCTGCCCGCAAGATATTAGGTTGGATCACTAGACAGAACTTACCCCAACGCAGCTAAACACAGACACAGCTTGGCCCAGACAGCCTGAAGTGGAACTGGACACAGGCAATGATGGGCTGTGAGGGTCTCAGCAAAGAGGAGGGTCTTCAGCAGGCCTGGCCTTAAGTAAAAATGAGAGAAGAATGGGAGCAACATAAGGAGGGCTGGCAAGGACATGGGGCTTCAGGATTGAATCTCTCACTCCATGCAGGGTGGGCTGAGCCTAATGGTGAGTGAGTCCTCAAAGGCAGCCTCAGGGCACAGCTGCAGAGCTTGACCTTGAACTTTCACATCTGAGGGAACCTGCAGTGGGAGGAGGTGGTGCCTTAGGAGTCCCAACAGAAGCCAGTGAGCCACAAGGGCAGGCTGGGGGAAGGATTCAGTTAGGTAGAATAGATTCTTCCCCAGTCCTTTAGGCTGTTGTGTTTCTCAGCCAAGTCTGCAAGGTAGGTGAGTTCTACCAGTGCTACTGAGCACTCTCAAGGTTCTAGATTTAACTCTTTAGTGCCAGGACTAGATAAAGCAGCACTGGAATGTCTGCACATAATTTCAATTTGCATTTCCAAAGACAGAGCTGTAGCACGACCAACCTCATAGTTTGCCAATATGTCTACAGTCACCCATGAGCAAAAACTATCAAGTCAGTTCTGAATGTAATCACACATGAGAAAGTAGCCTTCCCCAGGAGACAGATTTTACAGGCCTAAGCAACTCCACAGGAAGAGATAGTGGAAAGAGCCACTGGGGTGCAAGACCAGAAGGGCTGCACATAAGAGAGGGTGGTAGAGATGCTGCCACTGCAAATTTCTAAACTTTGCCAGAAAATAGCAATGTCTCAAGTTCCACTCTCTGGGAGTGGAAATAGGGTGGGTTTTTCCCTTAAACACAAGTGGTAAGAAATTTCTCCCAGTTGATTTTAAGTTAAAAGTTAATTCATTGTGGTTTCTGGACAACTGGCATCGATTGACATCCTGATGAAACTAAACCCAAGTTTTCGCTACTGTTTTTGGTTGGTTCATTCTTTTGGCTGTTATTGTTTTGTTTTGTTTCATCTGCACCTACGTCAGATCTCATTGGGTTTCTTCCTTGACCTTTGGCAACACAGCATACTGGGTTCTAGGAATATAATTTTGTGTAGGTTACTCACTAAAGTTGTTGAGTGTGGGTCTAATGCTATGAGGCTTTATTGACTCTCTGGACTCTTTTAAAAAGGAGGTTTGCAGAGAATTGGCATCAGAGATTCTAAGGCCCTGAACCATTGCATCCATTCACATGAGTGACACACTTGGTCTAGGTGTGTACACAGGGGCCAAGAATCTCTAACTGAGACTGAGCAGAATGAGAAATTGGGAAGAACTGTAATTTCTTTACACTTTTTAACTCAAAAAGGCAATAGAATATGATTTTGGACCTTAATTTTTTTTTATGTAGGTCTTTAATTTCTCTCAGGAAATCTTATAAAGGCAGAAGTTTGAATTCAGATTTTGGATATCTCTATGTTGTTGTGGAAAGAATTAAACTAATACCTGCTTTAGAGGCAAAGGATTTATGCTGGGTTTTATTATTAGATTTATTTAATAGTCCTATATAATCTCACTGAAACCTCGAGAGATGATGTTGGACTACATGGCTAGACATACGTTGGGATGGGACACCCTTGGACACAAAGTGATCTTTGAGTTTATTTAGCTAATATATGTTCTAACTGCTTCTATAACTTCTGGTTCAAAATCTATCTTGCCTACCAATGGTCCCAGAATGAGACCTAAAGGAGCAGTGGTTTGTATTGAATGGTGGCTATGTGAAGGTGGGATCAGGACTGTCCTGAAGACAGCAGATCGACTTAACCAAGGGGGATGGCTATGCCCCCAGTTGACCTTGACCTTTGTGAGTAAGCCCAGTAGGTAAGACAATGCAAAGCAGGGAATATTAGGGGGGAACATTTCCTGCACACTCTTGTTGTTTCCTTCCAGGTGGAGGGATCTTAACAGGGGTGGCAATTCTGACCTCTTGCTGCCACTTCCCTCTCTCGAGGCAGGTAAGATTCGGTGACTTACGTGATTAGCAAATGTGGGGAGTATGCCCAGCTCAGTTCTTTCCTCCTCTTAGGAGCAAGCTGCCTGTAGACATCATCCATTGTGCTACTCCCCCAGGGATCAGTTAACAGGTCTTTTGGCTTTCACATAAAACTATATTCTCAGATTTAGCCTTTATTAGAAAGGAAGGTGATGTCTTGGTTTCTTATCTACCACTCCTTTGTTTTATTTCTATTTGTTCATCTCTGGGGGAAGGAGAAGATGGCAGTATTTATTGAGACCCCCCACTGTCTGCTAGAACCATGCCTGTTGTTGTTGTTGTTGTTGTTTTGAATGGAATAATGCTTTACTCAAAGAGAAGAGACAGAGCAAGATCAGCCTCAATAGTGATCATTGGTCCCCCCTGGCCAGAGGGTCTCACATCACAGTCTATGCAGGTAGATGGTCTGCACACACCCCTCTTGGGCTGCAGGCAAAGGACTCCATTCTCTCCCACTGGCAACAGATAGAGCAGTGGGGTTGGCCAGGGGCCATATGATGAAAACACTTAGGCAGAAGAAAGAAGTACACATCAAGGAAACAACATGGAAAGATACTCCCAAACAAGAAGATGAGTCCAACACGGGCTGTGAGGACTCCTTATCTCCCTGGAAGAAAATGCTCTAGGACCAAAACACAACCTTATGAGACTGTACAAGGATCAAGCAAGCTACTCACGGCTGCCATTCCCAACAAGAATTGCTATTGTTATTATGGTCCTGGTGGTGGTCACTCCTTGTTGAACTTGTCTGCACCTCCTTCCCACCTGCTTTATTTTTTTAAATAAGTTTTATTGTATATATTTAAAGTATACAACATGATGTTGTAAGATACATATAGTTAGCAAAATGGTTACTATAGTGAAGCAAATTAACATATCCACCATTTCATATAGATACCCATTTTTTGTATTGACATAAGCCATACTATTGTTGATTCTAACCCTTTTATAGGTGGTTCTACTTTCTTCAAAAGTATTTCCTTCTCATTTTCCAATTACTCAAGGCTCAAAACTCCTCAAATCCCTTCCTAAATAATCCTACTCCTGATACTCCATCTAATTTGCACTCCATCATTCATATTAATGCAGAGTTATTTTATATCACTTTTATTTCCTGAGCAACTAAACTTGTATGTTTATTTGTAACACTTCCATCTTTATGGTACCCAACACAGTGTATGCATGTTGAAAGCAATTGATAAATGATTTTTAAATAAATGAGTACTTTCTTTGCATTTCTCTAATATCTAAAAAATGCTGAAAGATTTCCTTCCTATTTTAACAGAATGATAATTTCAGAAATCTGAATGTTTGGACCACAAAACACAAAACTTTGTAGGTGTGTATCACTTTTTGCAATATGTCTAAATTGTGTGTGGGAAGTCAAAGGAATTATGCATTTCTATGGACTGAATCTCAGAAAATTTTTGGCATTTATTATATATTTGTCTATTGAGCACCTACTATATACCTGGCCCCACTCTAGATACAGGGAATTCAAAGAAGAAAAGAAGAGCCCAGCTTTCATGGAGATCACTCTTGATATGAGGGAGATCTCAAAGCATAGCCCAAAGACCATTTCATCAGAATCACCAGCAGTGACTTGCTAAACATTCAGATTCCCAGGTCTCAGGACCTACTGAATCAGAATCTCCAGGAGTGGGCCCAGTAATCTTTTATTTAATGAGTTCTCTAATTGTTCTTGAGCACACTGAGAACCACTGCTGAAAAGGAAGGTAGAGACAAGTAAGTGTTGTGATCTACTTATCACTTATCAACAAGGCACTAAAGAAGCACAAGGCAGAGCACTTGATCTCACAGCTCTTGAGCAGAAGCAGAGAAGCTTCTCGAAGGAAGTAATGTCTGAGCAGAGGTTAATGATGGATAAAGAGTGAATCTAATAACAAAAGGGAGAAAGTAGTTCCAGCAAGCAATGAACTTTTTATTTTTAACTGGTATCTGCAATGGTTCTTACTCAAAATAAATTCGCCCAACAGGATGCTGTGGTTGTGGTGGTTGTGGTGGTTGTTTTTAATACCTGCTATCTGGATAACACACCATTTCATTTAATTCTCACAACAAACTTCCAAGAAAGCAGAGCTAATATTTTTAAAGCTATCTTATAGATAAAGAAACTAAGGTTTGCTCATGTCACGCAGCTGGGAAATATCAAAGCTGGAACCAGAAGAACTAAAGTGCTCTCATCCCAATACCTGTGTCTTTTATTTCACCATGACATGCTATTTATTTCTTTTTTTTTTCCAGAATATTATGAGGGTACAAATGTTTTGGTTACATGAATTGCTTTTGTACAGTCTGGGTCAAAGTTATAAGTGTGCCCATCACCCAAATAGTGTGCACTGTACCCGTTAGGTGTGAATTTACACATCCCATCCTCCCCTGTCCTACCTGCTTGATTTCCATTGAGTTTTACTACCATATGTGCACATGAGTGTTGATCAATTCGTTCCAATTTAATAATGAGTACATGTGGTGTTTGTTTATCCAATTTTGTGATACTTCACTCAGAAGAATGGTCTCCAGTTCCATCCAGGTTGTGACAAAAGGTATTAGTTCACCATTTTTTTATGGCTGAGTAGTACTCCATGGTATACATATACCACATTTTACTAATTCACTCATAGATTGATGGGCACTTGGGTTGACTCCACATCTTGGCGATTGTGAATTGTGCTGCTATAAACATTTGAGTGCAAGTGTCTTCTTGATAAAATTACTTTTTTTTTCCTTTGGGTAAATACCCAGTAGTGGGATTGCTAGATCAAATGGTAGGTCTACTCTTACTTTTTGAGGTGTCTCCATACTACTTTCCATAGAGATTGTGCTAGTTTGCAATCCCACCAACAGCATATAAGTGTTCCGTTCTCCCTGCATCCATGCCAGCATCTGTTGTTTTGGGACTTTTTGATAAAAGCCATTCTCACTGGAGTTAGGTGATATCTCATTGTGGTTTTGATTTGCATTTTCCTGATGATTAGTGACATTGAGCATTTTTCATATGTTTATTAGCCATTAATCTATTTCTTTTGAAAAGCTTCTGTTCATGTCTTTTGCCCACTTTTTAAGGGGGTTGTTTGATTTTTTTTCTTGCTAATGTGCTTGAGTTCTTTGTAGATTCTGGTTATTAGCCCTTTATCAGATATATAGCATGCAAATATTTTCTCCCATTCTGTAGGTTGTCTAATGGCTTTGCTGATTGTTTCCTTGGCTGTGCAGAAGCTTTTTAATTTAATCAGGTCTCATTTATTTATTTTTGTTGTTGCTGTGATTGCCTTCATGGTCTTCTTCATAAATTCTTTACCTAGGTTGATATCTATAAGAGTTTTTCCAACATTTTCTTCTAGAATTCTTATAGTTTCATGCCTTAGGTTTAAGTCTGTTATCCATTGAGAATTACTTTTTGTGAGTGGTGACAGGTACAGATCCTGTCTCAGTCTTCTACATGTGGCTATCCAATTTTCTCAGCACCATTTATTGAATAGGGATTCTTTTCTGTAGTGTGTGTTTTTGTCTACTATGTCAAAGATCTAATCAAAATGATAAAACATCAGCATCAATAATAGCTGGGGACTTCAACACTCCACTGACAGAATGGGACAGATCCTCCAAACAGAAAATAAACAAAGAAACAATGGACTTAAACAGGACTCTAGAACAAATGGACCTAAGAGACATTTACAGAATATTCTACCCAAAAACTACTGCATACATGTTACTCTCATCAGCTCATGGAACATTCTCTAAGATTGATCACATCCTAGGCCACAAAACATGTCTCAGAAAATTTTTTTTAAAAAATTATCCCATGTATCTTCTCAGACCACAGTGGAATAAAATTAGAAATCACTTCCAACAGAAACACTCAACTCTACACAAAGTCATGGAAATTAAATGACCTACTACTGAACGATTATTGGGTCAAGGAGGAAATTAACATGGAAATCAAAAGATTCTTCAAAATAAATGACAAAGGGGACACAAGTTATCAAAATCAGTGGATTCAGCAAAATTAGTCCTAAGAGGAAAATTCATAGCCTTAAATGCCTACATCAAAGACAGAAAGATCACAAATCAACAATCTAATGAATCACCTCAAGGAATTGGAAAAAGAAGAGCAAACCAATCCCAAGCCCAGCAGAAGAAAAGAAATAACTAAGGTCAGAACAGATCTAAATGAAATCAATAACAAAGGAATTACACAGAAGATTAATGAAACAAAAAATTTGGTTTTTTGAAAAGATAAACAAAATTGACAGGCCTTTCACTAGATAAACAAGAAATGGAAAAGAATGGTACTCAATCAGAAATGAAAAAGAAGATATGACAACTGATACCACAGAAATACAAAATATCATCTCTGAATACTATAAAAATCTGTATGCATTTAAACCTGAAAACATTGAGGAAATGGACAAATTCTTGGAAACACAAAACCTCCCTAGGCTTAATCAGGAAGAAATAGAACTCCTGAACTGACCAATATAAAGTAATGAAATTGAAGCAGCAATAAAATATCTCCCAATAAGAAAAAGTCCTAGATGAGGTGATTTCACAGCTGAATTTTACCAGACCTATAAAGAAGATCTGGTACCTATATTGCAGAAATTATTTCATAACATTGAGAAGGAGGGAATCCTCCCCAACTCATTCTATAAAGCCAATATCACCTTGCCAAGGCCAGGAGAGGACACAACAAAAAAAGAAAACTACAGACCAATATCCCTTATGAATATAGATGCAAATATTCTCAATAAAATACTAGCAAACCAAATTCAGCTGCACGGCAAAAAAAAATCAACCATGACCAAGTGGGCTTCATCCCAGAGATGCAAGGATGATTCAACATATGCAAATCTATCAGTGTGATTCACCACATAAATAGAAGCAAAAAAAAAGACCATATGATCTTCTCAATAGACACAGAAAAAGCATTTGACAAAATTTAGCACCATTTTATGATAAGAACTCTTAACAAAATAGGCATAGATGGAACACAACTCAAAATTATAAAAGCTATATACAACAAACTCACAGCCAACATCATACTGTATGGGAAAAAATTGTAAGCATCCCTGCTTATAACTGGAACCAGGCTAGGTTGCCCACTGTCACCACTTCTATTCAACATAGTGCTGGAAGTCCTAGCCAGAGCAATCAGGCAAGAGAAGGAAGTCAAGTGTATCCAAATGGGGAAAAAAGAGGTCAAACTATCACTCTTTGCTAACGATATGATCTTATATCTAGAAAACCCCAAAGGTTCAACCAAGAGACTCTTGGAATTGATAAATGAATCCAGCAAAGTCTCAGGTTACAAAATCAATATGCATGAATCAATAGCATTCCTATACACCAACAGTCAAGCTGAGAATCAAATCAATGACTCAATACCTTTCACAATAGCAACAAAGAAAATAAAATACCCAGGACTATATTTAACCAAGGAGGTGAAAGAGCTCTACAGGGAGAACTACAAAATGCTGAGGGAGGAAATTGCAGAGGATGTAAGCCTACCCAAAGTGATTTACAGATTCAATGCAATCCCCATTAAAATACCAACATCATTTTTTGCAGATCTAGAAAAAATAATTATATGCTTCATATGAAAACAGAAAAGACCCTGAATAGCCAAAGCAACCTTAAGCAAAAAGAATAAATCAGGAGGCATCACTTTACCAGACTTCAAGATATATTACAAGGCTATAGTAACCAAAACAGCATGGTACTGGCATAAGAACAGAGAAATAGACCAATGGATCAGAACAGAGAACCCAGATATAAAACCATTCATGACATGCTATTTCTTAACAAATTTATACTAACTTTAAAATACACTTTGCTACCCAATTTCCCCCTTCTAATTAAGGATTTAAAAAGAATTTATGCATACTATATTACCTCTGATGTCCACCCAAGCATTAAAATTCCACAGACCTGAGAAAAATTTTAAACCTTGTTAAAATAAGATCTAAGATCCCCACTAATAGATTCATTCATGAGACACTGCCCTTAGTTTCCAAGAATGTGTTTATTTTCAGGCAAAAGCCGTGGTCAAATTAGGAAATACCAGCTGGAAGAGACATTAAAAATTAATGTTATGATTCAAGTAAAATGCAAAGGTAAAAAGAAAAGGCCACCATGACTGGATGTTGTGACATGACATGATGTCATATGAACAAATTCATATACCATATGAATGAACATATTCAAATACCATAAACTTTTAAAACAAAAATGTTTAGCTACTCATAGAATGAGTTCTGGCTTTGGAATCATTTGTTGGAATTAAGACACAGAGTTTATTTTTATGACTTATTTCAGTCTGACAAATGAATAGTGTAGAACATATACCCAGGTCTGTCTTTCAAAGAGCATTGGTGTTTGCTTCAGGTGTGAATATTTTTAGTATTAATTTGTGTCAATAAAGTGATCTTTAAGATACACAGCGGGGAGGAAGAAAGCAGGATAAGGCATATCATTTGATATGCTTTCACTCAAATGAAAACTTCCATTTAATTGATTCAATCAACAAGGAATTTATTATCTCACATAGTAAGAAGTCAAAATACAAAGTAGTTCCAGGACTAATTGATTTATCAGCTCATTGGCACCATTAAGGATCAAGTTCTTTCCCCTTTTTCCTCAGTTGTCTTCAGTAAATTCACTTCATTCTCTAGCAAATGGTAGCCATGGCTTCTACACACCGTATCTTAATGACAATGGCCAGGCACAGGTTAAAAAACTGCTTCTTCTCATGTGTCTCATTTTATCAATGGCTTAAAACTTTCCCAGAAGCACTCCAGCAGACTTTCCATGTCATCTCATTGCCCAGAATTGTGTCAGGTCCCCATGCCTACACCAATCACTGGCAAGAGGAAAGGGGCCTCTGTGATTGCCCTAGACTGGTGGCTCTCACATGGAGCTATGACCACCTATTGACCACCCAACATGTCCTCCTATTCTCCCACCAGACCCTGCTCACATGGGCATTTAGAAATGTTTGGGAGTATTTTTAGTTGTTACAGAGGATGCATTTGGAATTTAGACAATGGAGATCAGGTATGTTAAGTGTCCTGCAATGCATGACATAGTCCCATAAAACAAAGAATTAGCCTAATGCCTAAAATAACCCCCCCCCACATGCTTTGTGAATCACTGGCATCATCCCCTGAGGCTGATAGCAGACCCGCCTCCTCTGAAGCACACAGTACTGTGGAGGGTGGGTCCCAGAACAAAACCAGGATTCTGCTGGGTAGGCTGTACCATCAGTACCTGCTGTGGGGTGCAAACCAGTGAGAGCCATAACAAAGTGAGAATAGTGAGGTGAATTCTAAGTGCTCTTTCTTCCTGAGCTCTTATATTCACACATCATAAGTGTTACACAGCTTTTACATGATTTTATAACAATCAGCACTCCAAACACAACACATGCAGTAAAGTCAATGTTCTAGTCAAATGAAAAGATGGACATAATGACCTTCAGACTTAATCCCTGCTATTTTGACAAGAATGATAATTACCAGTTCCATGTTTTATTCTTAATTCTGAAAGCAAGTTATGCTCATCCCTAGATGGCAACAAGGTGAAGTATATATTAATATTTGATTTATCCATGAGTGCCAACTTTTCTCCTCCAAAAGCAGCAAAACACTGTGAGGGTTGGCTATGGAATTTGTAGTACACCTGCACTGGGCTGCCTAACAATAGGGGCTGTTGGGGTGGGGAAACTACACCTGGCTGGTAGAACCAGCAAATCTTGTTCTGATTTATGGGGCATCAGAGGGAGGGGGGAGGAAAGTGGGTAGACAGGTCCTAAACTCTGTCAGTTCTTTGTTTTCCTGTTCTGCCTCTTGAATTGAGCCCAAGGCAATATTGATGAAAGATTCCGGTCTATGAAAATAAAATTATATTGTCTTTAAATATTTGAAGGCCAGTCATGAGTAAGAGAGATTAGTCATTTCTGTATGGTTCCAACAGATTGGATGAAGATAAGTGAGTAAAAGCTATAAGGAGACATTTTCTAGCAGCCTGGGCTTTCTAATGATAGAAGGATAAGCCCTAGGAAAGAGTGAGGGTATAGGCTTGGCAATCTCTGTGAGAGAGAGTTCAAGAGTTTTGGACTAGATGACCTTTATGGTGCCAGAGCCTTCTAGCCCAGTGATTAATGGGGCATCAGAGGCCCCATTAATGAAAAACTTGTTTGGGGGAAGCAATTCTCACTCCCTATGCCCACTTACTGGACCCATATTTCACAGTAAGTTTCATCAGATCTTTTCAATCCAAATCCAAAAGATAGTGCTAATTTATAGCGCTTTAAAGAATTAGTACATTAGAGTAGAACTGAAAAGTTTTGTGATTTCAAGAGAAAAGTTTTGCTATTTAGAGAGAATTTCTTGCTCATATTGAACTGGTGTTCAAGCAACTTTCACTATTATATGATAAATACACAACTGTGTAACATGTTAAGGAAATTCTTCACAAATCAAATCCAAATTTGTTCAAACATTCTGCCTAACCTAGACTTTGGGAATCCATCCAAAAATCTTCTGAATCACATGCAGTTCCAAAGTATTCATCTTTTACAGCCTTCAGTAATTTTTGGCTTCTCTGGTCAGTTATTTTAAACACTCCCTTAGAAAATTAGATATTTTATGATATTTTATATTTCAATATATCTGTCTATCCTCCACATAGATAGATATGTAGACTCATATGATGTATCTTAAAAAGTGATTAGGTGACTTTTCAGTGTTACAGCTTGAAAAATATAGAATTTGTGCTCATCAGTGATAATTTTACTAACTACTTATAAATTCATTTATCTCTTTCCTATTTAAGAAGATAGATCTGAAATCAGATTCTCTTTTCTAAGTACTAACACAATTACAGAAGAGAAAAATAAGTGTTTTCAGGAAAAATAGAGGAACTCA
This sequence comes from Daubentonia madagascariensis, assembly GCA_023783475.1. Taxonomy (NCBI): domain Eukaryota; kingdom Metazoa; phylum Chordata; class Mammalia; order Primates; family Daubentoniidae; genus Daubentonia; species Daubentonia madagascariensis. The sequence continues at coordinate 23,132,076 of JAKFHU010002080.1, read as the reverse complement.
CAAGGTACCAAGGCCAGCATTTATTATTTAATGAAACTGACAGCTATTTAGACACCAAATACTTGATCAACATTCTTAACTGTAATAAATATATTGGAAATTTCATTTATTTCTAAAATGGCATTTGTCAAAAAAGTTTCATCAACCTTAATAAAATCCAGTACATAATGCTTCAAAAATAGTCTTATTGACGTCATGATTTTTAAAAAATCTAAAGTGAAATAAGCAAGTCACAAAAAGACAAATGTTGTGTGATTTCACTTATGTGAGGTACCTAGAGAAGTCAAATTCACAGAGATAGAAAGTAGAATAGTGATTGCCAGGAGCTTGGAGGGTAGGTGAATAGGGAGTTGTTGTTTAATGGGTATAGAGTTTTAGTTTTACAAGACAAAAAGAGACCCAGACATTGGTGGCATAACATTGTGAATGTAACTAACATTACTGAACTGTAACTTAAAAATAGTTAAGATAGTAAATTTTATGCTATGTGTATTTTACCATAATCAAGATTTTATAATTTTTTTAAAAGAAAGAAACCTATTTCTAGCTCTGACTACTAAAATGTCCTAGAGGCAAAAACAGCACAGTAGCACTGGGCACACCTGACACACAGATCTTTTTTTTAAATACCATTTTCAACTAAAGGGAGAAAGGCTGATCCCAGCATAAGTATAAATTGAAGCTGGATTATCTTATTGTACCAACAAGTGAGGCAGGGCTCAAAAAATGATGGGGACATATCAAAAGGACACATAAATCAGACTGACAGAGTTCTCAGTGCCCACACTTACAACAATTTGAGCATCAAAATGAATAATGAAAGTCATGGATTATACAGTAATATATTATTATATTATTTTTTATAAATAATCCATGAGTTCATACCAATACCAAAACAAACAACAAATTAATTAATAAAAAATGTTCTTTAAAGTAGAAAGTTAACTAATAAATGTAGAAGAAATAACAGAGCTCAAAAATTACCCTTTTACAACCGTTATACTAGTAATTGGTTCAGGCAAGAACCATCACTGAATGCTACAATCACTAAATGCAAGCTTGTGGGGAACAGATAATTTGCACGGTCTTAAAATATCTCTCCACAGACAATTTATTGATTAATTAACTAACGGGGCAAATGATACCTTTATAGTGATGAAATCTAGAAAATACCACCTTGACCTAGTGATCAAAGTTACATCAATAAGGGGACAAACTGAGACGGCAAGGTGGCTGACTAGAGGGAGCAGGCACATACCTGTTCCTCAGAGAAGAACCAAGATACTGATTAGATGCCCGTACCTTGAATAGATTGTATGGGAAAGAACACTGGAACGTAACAGAGAGCCTACAGGACACACTGAAGGTGAAAGAAGGGGAAGGGGGCTACCTGCCTAGGGTCACTGAGAACCTGAGCTGTCCCCGGACCTGGATCCAGGGAAAGGGTAAGGGAGAAACTCCAGGGCTGTACACTCCCACCTTGAACCTTTACAATCCTAGCTACAGAAGAGCTCCTTGACTCTCACAGGCCTCCAGAGTGGCATAAGGAGCTGCCTGGAGATCATGCAGAGGTATTGCTTGAACTCACGTGGAATTCCATAGGCTTCCAGACACCAGGAAGCTGCAGTGGGAGACATTCTGGGAACACATTCCCCAAGGCCCTTAGGCCTGCCCTGAGGCCACCTGTGCCACTGCAGGCTTCTGGGTCAGGGAGGGAGACAGGAACCTGGGCACTCTCACATGCCCCAAAGGCAAGTTCCATTGCTGTACCTGTGGGTTATAGCAGGATGGAGGGGTGTTTGGACCAGGTACCCCATGCCTACCAGCCTCCCCAGGAGCTGCTCACCTGGCTCGCACAGAGAGGGGCATGCCTTTCCTGGTGGTTGTCCTGCAGTGCAACTACTATTGATCTGCCTGAGTGTTCTGCAGCAGCCTGGGACCAATCTGCCCCTCCTTATCACAGTAAGCACTAGCGAGGGAAGTAGCCTCCATGGTCAGAACAGAGAGGAAAGTGTGGCATGGGTTCCTGCTGCAGCAGGCATAAGCAGAGCACCCCTCCCTTCACAGGCATGGCCCAGGAAGGGTGTGGCCTGAAAGCTTCTGTGCCAGGCAGGGGGGCTCAAGCCTGGGGCAGCTACATGCTGAATGCAGACTGCTTGAGACCAGACTAGCTAGTTTGGCCAGACACCAGAGGGAGGCGGGAGATCCACCAGGCCAGAAGAGTAGGAGCTAAGCAGGTCCCACTACCACCTGCTGGGCTGTGGAATCTGGGCTGCATCTCTCCCCCCATGCAGACTCTTTGGCACAATGGAGGCACCTCTGCCCCTCCCAGGAAGCTTGCCCTAGTGGCCTGGGAACTGCCCCCCAACCCTTCTTGGGGTCAGAACTAGCACCTCCTTTTGGGAGCCTGGACAAAGGCTTGCCTGACCCGGCTGCAACCCCAGATTTGCCCTCATCTGCCTTGGTGGTGGTGGAACATAGGACAGGGACCCCTGGGAGTTCCAAGGCCTTGCCCTTCTCCTGGGACATCCGAGTACTTCTCCTGATTAATTAAGGCTAAACATAAATCCCATGGCCACCACCACAGCTGGCTTTCTCCTGCAAGGCCCACCAACTGACCAGGAGGTCAAATTGTGCAGCCCATCACAACATTTGCTGACATAATTGTATAGGGCTCAGCCAACTCTTACCCACAAGCACCACCTACTGTCCTGGAGGGTGAACTGGAGTTCCCAATATAATTCATGCTGTTAGAAGTGCACAGCACTGGAGAATGAGATAAGATTCTGGAGACTTCCATATCCCCTTCTCAGCAGGAGGTAGGGAACCAGCCCACAAATCTAGTACACCACCTCTACAACCTACAAATAACTAGCTCTTGAAAAATTACCTCAAGAAGTAGCAGCTTCTCCAGATGAGAAAGATTCAGCATAAGAACTCTGGCAGTATGAAAAAACAGAGTGTAACCATTACCCCCTCAAAGGATGAATCACCAGCACTCTGGCAATGGATCCCAACCAAAATGAAAATTCAAAATATGGATTGTAAGAAAGCTCAATAAAATCCAAGAGAAAGTTGAAAAACAACACAAAGAAACAAGAAAAATAATTCAGGACATGAATGAAAAATTTACCAAAGAGATAGATATTTTAAAAAAGCACAGAACTTCTAGAAATTAAAAACTCATTGAAGGAATGACAAAACGCAATTTAAAAATCAAACAATAGAATAGATCAAGCTGAAGAACAAATTTCAGAAGTTGAAGATAGTCTTTTGAATTAACCCAGTCAGACAAAAATAAGGAAAAAAGAATTTTAAGAAAATGAACAAAACCTATAAGAAATATGGGATTATGTAAAGTGTCCAAACATACGAGTCCTAGATAGTCCTGAGGGAGAAGACGAAAAAGTAGGAAGTGTGGAAAACCTATTTGAAGGAATAAGTGAGGAAAACTTCCCTGGTCTTCCAAGAGATTTATACAAGAGGCTCAGCAAATGCCAGGGAGATACATTGCAAGAAGGACTTTACCAAGGATAGTTATCAGACTATCTAAAGTCACCATGAAGGAAAAAATTTTAAATCAGCAAGACAAAAACATCTAATTATCTATAAAGGAAAGCCCATCAGACTAACAGCAGACTTCTCAGCAGAAAGCTTACAATCCAGGAGAGATTGGGGTCCTATTTTCAATATTCTCAAAGAAAATAACTGTCAGCCACAAATTTTATATCCTGCTAAACTAAGCTTCATAAATGAAGTAGAAATAAAGTACTTCCCAGACAAGCAAACATTAAGGGAATCCATCACCACAAGACTGGCCCTACAAGCAATGGTCAAGGGAGTTCTAAACATGAAAACAAAAGATCAATAATAAAACACATGAAACCATAAAACTCACAGGTCTTATAAAACAATTTCACAATTGAGACTACAAAAGCAACTAGATAACAATTAACATTATGAAAGGAACAGAACCTCACATATCAATATTAACTTTGAACATAAATGGACTAAGTACCTCACTTGTGACCTTTCAGTCTTTTTTTTTTTTTTTGAGACAGAGTCTTACTCTTTCATGCCAGCTAGAGTGCAGTGGTGGCATCATAGCTCACTGCAACCTCAAACTCCTGGGTTCGTATATGTAGACCATGGAGTATTACTCAGCAATAAAAAACAACAGTGAATTAACACATCTGGTATTATCCTGGATGGAGCTAGAGCCCATTTGTCAAAGCGAAGTATCACAAGAATGGAAAAACAAGCACCCCTGTTACTCACCATCAAATTGGTACTAACTGATCAATACTTATGTGCACACATGGAAATAATATTCATCAGGAGGCAGGCAGGTAAGATGGGGGTGGAGGGGATGGGAAAACTCTCACTGAATGGGTGCGGGGTGCACAGTTTGGGGGATGTCCATGATTGTAGCTCTGACATGGGCAGTGCATGGGCAATATATATAACCAAAGTGTTGTACCCCCATAATATTCTGAAATAAAAGGAAAAAAAAAGAAATATCACAAATTAACAACCTAACATCACACCTCAGGGAACTAGAAAAACAAGAACAAACCAAACCCAAAGCTAGCAGAAGAAAAGAAATAACAAAGATCAGAGAAGAACTAAACAAAATTGAGAACAAAAACAAAAAAATACAAGAGATCAAGGAAACAAAAAGTTGGTTTTTGAAAAGAAACAAAATTGATAGACCACTAGCCAGATTAACCAAGAAAAGAAGAGGAAAAATTCAAATAAGCTCAATCAGAAATGCTAATGGAGACATTACAACTGATACCACAGAATTACAAAAGATCATCCAAGACTACTATGAACATCTGTATATCCACAAACTAGAAAACCTAAAGGAAACAGATAAATTCCTGGAAACATATTATGCCACCTCTCAAGCTTGAATCAGGAAGAAATAGAAAACCTGAACAGACTAATAATGAGTAGTGAGGTTGAATCAGTAATTTAAAAATCTCCCAACAAATAAAAAAGCCCAGGACTAGAAGATTCACATTCAAATTCCATCAGGTGTACCAAGAAGAACTGGTACCACTTCTACTGAAAGTTTTCCAAAAGATGAAGAAGGAGGAAATCCTCCCTAATTCATTCTATAAAGCCAGTATCATCCTGATACCAAAGTTAGGAAAGGACTCAATAAAAAAAGAAAACTACAGGCCAATATCCCTCATGAACATAGATGCAAAAATCCTCAACAAAATACTAGCAAACTGAATCAAACAGCATATCAAAAAAATAATTCACCACAATCAAGTGGATTTCATCCCAGGGATACAAGGATAGTTCAACATATGCAAGTCAATAAATGTGATTCACCACATAAACAGAATTAAAAATAAAAATCGTATGATTACCTCAATAGAAGCTGAAAAAGCATTTGATGAAATCCAACATCCCTTCATGATAACAACCCTCAACAAACTAGGCATAGAAGGAACATACATCAAAATAATAAAAGCCATATATGACTAAGCAACAGCCAACATCATACTGAATGGAGAAAAGTTTAAAGTATTCCCCCTAAGATCTGGAACAAGACAAGGTTGCCCACTTTTACTACTTTTATTTATCATAGTACCAGAAGTCCTAGCCAGAACAATCAGGCAAGAAAAACAAATAAAGGTCATCCAAATTGGAAAAGAGGAAGTCAGACTATTTCTGTTTGCTAATAATATGATCTTATACCTGGAGAATCCTAAAGACTCCTCCAAAAGACTTCTAGAATTGGCAAATTAATTCAGTAAGTCTCAGGCTACAAAATCAATGTACACAGATCAGTAGCATTTCTATATATCAATAATGGCCAAGATGAGGACCAAATCAAGAACCCAATCCCATTTACAATAGCTGCCAAAAAAATAAAATACCTGGAAATATATTTAACCAAGGAGTGAAAGATCTCTACAAGGAGAACTACAAAACAATGATGAAAGAAACTGTAGATGACACAAACAAATGGAAAAGCATTTCATGCTCATGGAATAGAAGACTTAATATTGTTAAAATGACGATACTGCCCAAAGCAATATACAGATTTAATGCAATTCCGATAAAAATATCAATGTCATTTTTCACAGAATTAGAAAAAACAATCCTAAAATACATATGAGACCAAAAAAAGAGCATGAATAGCCAAAGCAATTCTAAGCAGAAAGAATAAAACTGGAGGAATCACATAACCTGACTTCAAATTATGCAACAAGGCTATTGTAACCAAAACAGCATGGTACTGGTGTATAAACAGACACATAGATCAGTAGAACGGAATACAAAATCCAAAAGAACAGCCACATACCTAAAATGAACTTATCTTCGACAAAGCACACAAAAACATACACTGGGGAAAGAATACATATTCAATAAATGGTGCTAGGATAATTGGATAGTCATATACAGAAAAGAATGAAACTGTATCCCTATCTCTCACCATATACACAATTAGCTCAAGATGGATTAAAGACTTAAATGTAAGACTTGAAACCATGAATATTCTAGAAGAAAACCTAGGAAAACCTCTTTGACCTAGGCAAAGAATTTATAAATAAGGCCCCAAAAACAGATGCAACAAAAACAAAAATAAACAAGTAGAAATTAATTAAACTAAAAAGCTTCTGTACAACAAAAGAAATAGCAACAGAGTAAACAGACAACCTACAGAATGGGAGAAAATATTCACAAACTATGCATCCAATAAAGGACAAATTATCCAGAATCTACAAGGAACTCAAGCAAATCACCAAAGAAAAAACCAAATAACCCCATTAAAATGGGGGCAAACATGAACAGACATTTTTCAAGAGAAGATATACAAATGGCCAAAAAACATATGAAAAAATGCTAAACACCATTAATCATCAGAGAAATGCAAATTAAAACCACCTTACTTCAGTCAGAATAGCCATTATCAAGAAGTCAAAAAATCATAGATGTTGGCGTGGATACAGTAAAAAGGAAACTTATACACTGTTGGTGGGGATGTAAATTATAATAGTATAACCTGAATGGAGATTTCTCAAAGAACTAACAGTATTATAGATCTACTGTTTAATCCACCAATCCCACTACTGGGTATCTACCCAAAGGAAGAGAAGTCATTTTATCAAAAAGATGCCTGTACTTGTACGTTTATCACAGCACAATTCACAATTGCAAAGTCATGGAATCAACCTAAGTGCCCATCAACTGACGAGTGGATAAAGAAAATGTGTTATATACATTTACCATGGAGTAGTACTCAGCCATAAAAAGGAATGAAATAATGTCTTTTGCAGCAACATTGACGGAATCGGAGGCCATTATCCTAAGGAAAGTAACTCAGGAACAGACAAATAAATGCCACATGTTCTCCCTTATAAGTAGGAGCTAAGCTATGGCTATGCAAAGACAGAGTGGTATAATAGACACTGGAGACTTAAAAGGGGGGAAAGGGGGAGGAGGTGAGGGATGAAAAATTACCTATTGGGTACAATGTGTACTCTATTCAGGTGATGGATACACTGAAAACCTAGATTTCACAGCTATATGATATACCCATGTAACAAAACTGCACTTGTACACCCTAAAATAGATTGAAATTTTAAAAATAAATAAAAAACTGACATCAGGGGATTCCTGGCATGAAACAATGAGAAGGACACAGCATCTCCTATGCAGGAGTAACTCTGCCAAAGATACGTAATCTGAAAAACAAATGCAGAACAATCAGAAAAACACAAATTGAGGAACATTATATAAAAAAACTGGCCTGTCTTCTCCCAAAATATCATCATAAAAGACAAAAAAAAAACCCACTGAGGAAATATTCCTGATTAAACAGATGAGAGAGAAATGTCATGCTATAAATGACAATATTAGCACAGTTGGCAAATTTTGAATAGGAACTATTAGATATATTAGATATTAGATAATGTATCAATTTTAAATTTTCCTAATTTGATCATTACAGTGTGGTTTTGATTGTGTAAAAGAATTCCTTTTTTTAAAAGGCACAGAAAATAAGTAAACACATGTATACACACACATACTAAGTAAGAGAAGGAAAGAGAAAGAAAGTGGGCAAAATGTCAACAGTTAGTGAATTTAGGTGAAAGGTGTGCACAAACTTATTGCTCTGTTCTCGCAAAGTTTGAAATTTTTTCAAAATAAAAATTTTACAAGTTCAAAGTCTGATAATAAAGGCACAGGTCTTGATGCAGGAGTCTTATGCTTCTCATTTCTAAAATTTTAATGACTTCAAAATCAAATATATTTTTAGATTGACTTCCTAAGAACATCTAAAAAATATGACTATCACTTCTTGTTACTTTTTAAATTATTAAATGTTTACCTTGAAAAAATAATAACAACATTACTGGTTAGAGCAAATAACATATAATCTTTAGGTTGTCCTTTCATATAAAATTCAGCCTTTTACAACTCCAGTTTTGTGGGACCCCAGTAATACCTGTAATGTGAGCAAACCATTTAGTGATATTTCACTATGTTCATACATTATATTTCAGGAAATATGACAAACAAAAATATATCCAAATAAAAACAAGAGTTACTATTAATACCATAATGTTCTGAAAACTTAACTTCAAAGCACATTCTATATACTAACTAGTCCAGATATTATAGGTGTCAAAAGAAAAAACAAATAATCACCCAAGCCCTTCAAAGAGGACTGCATTCCTCAAACGGGACTGAAAACTAGGGAGTCACAAGCCTATTTCAGTGTTTTGCATAGAGTATGTTCTCAATATATGTAGACCAGGGTTTCTCAACCTCAGCACTATTGACATTTTGGGCCAGATTATTACATGTTATGGACAACTGTCCTATACATTGTCCCTGGCCTCTGCTAAACACTAGATGTCAGCAACACATAACCACCACCTCTCCCCATAAATAGAATGTCTCCAGACATTGCCAAATGTCCTCTGGGGAAGAGGGCAAAATATCACCTCTGTTTGAGAACCACTGGTGTAGAATGACTGAGGAAGGAAAGAAGGAAGGAAGGAAGGAGAGAAAGGGAGAAAGAAAGAAAAGAGAGAGAGAGAGAAAGGAAGGAAGGAAGGAAGAGAGAGATGAAGGAAGGAAGGGAGAAAGAAAGAAAATTCTCTATTATTTTCTTGGTTAAGTATTCTGATTTTCTTTAATTTTAGAACAAAATTTTGTTCACTACAATTATTGAAAGTAAATGAAAACAAGTCAAAGCTTTATGAATCTGCCTGAAGCCAAACCTGATTGTGTACTTCCACTGCTCAAATGTCTACAATAATTTTTACCAGAGTAAATTCAAATTGCTAGCCTTGCATTTGAGACTCAACACATTTTCATACCAACCTACCTTTGTAGGATTATGCTGGAAAGCACCTGCTTGGACATCAAAATATCCTAGAAAGGACACTTCAGTGCCATATTCCCATTCCAAATATCCAAATAAGTAACTTTGCAGCCTAAAGTGGTACTTCTACCTCTCTTGGTTGTGTAAGTTGCCCTGCAACCCCAGCAAGGGATAAAGATAATTAAAGAGATAATAAAGAAATTAATCAATTACATAGCATTAATTTAAGAGGGATGGATCAAGTACTGGTGTTTATAAGTTTTGTAATCATTGTATTACTTTGTGTACATTTTGTTCTTTAAAGATTTTTTAAAACACTAAGCATGATTTGACATACAAAGTATATGAAGTTTATAAGCTTGATTTATAATATTATAAGCTAGATTGTATTTGTGAAATGCATAACACTACCTCATAAGTATTCTACATGTTTGAAGGAATCAGTTATTTTAAATTTGCAAATGTAGATTTGTCTTCATCCGTTTCATGGTGCTATAAGATAATACCTGAGACTAGGTAATTTATAAAGAGAAGAGGTTTATCTAGCTTATGGTTCTGCAGACTGGGAAGTTCAACGGCATGGCCCTGGCTTCTGGCCAGGGTTTTCCTGCTGAGTCATAACATGGTGGAGAAAGTCTAACAGGAAGTGGACACATGTGAAGAGGCAAAACCCCAGGGGTATCCTGGCTTCTTTTAACAACCCATTCTGAAGGGAATTAATCTACTCCCCAGAAAACTAATCCAGTCTCATCAGAGACACACTACTGCAAGAACAGCATCAAGCCATTCATGAGGTATCTGCCCCTATGACCCACTAGGCCCCACATCCCAATGCCAGCACATTGGGCATCAAATTTCAAAATGAGTTCTAGTGCAGACAAACTTAAACCATAGCAATATTGAAATGACTAAGAGAATTTTATCAAGTTTACAAATGGCATTAAATGTTTAGAAGCCTTTCATATATCAAATTTGCAAGGTTAATTAAACATTACTCAAAGAACAAGTGCAAAAGTGATTATAATGCCAAAAAGTAATCAAATTTATAACTTTGACTCAAACTGTACAAAAGTAATTCATGTAACCAAAATGTTTATACCACCATAATATTCTGAAATTTTAAAAAATCAAATTTATTAGTAAAATAGCAAGATTCAGAAGCTAGTTTTATAGGTATAAGAAAAACAAAGTTTTAAAACTTACAACTTTAATAAAATTGAATATTAATTAACATGCAAGTAAACTACGTATTGCTTATTTATAAATGTTTCTTATATGCATTTGAAACTCAGTTAATAATATTATCTTTAGCTCTTACCTTATTCTGCCTTCTATTAAATTTATCTGTGTATCTGTATCACCTCTTCTGCTAGATTTTAATTTCCTTGAAGAGAGAAATTATGCCTTTCTCATCTTTTATCTCCCACAGCATCTAGCAAAATATCTTGCACATAGAAATAGTGTATTACGGAAAAGCACACACGTACTATAATATGCAAATAAAAGGGATTTTTTTCATATTGGGCACTCATTAAATTTTTCTAATGATTACATAATATTTAACAGTAGGAAGAGATTCATCTTGTTATATTCAATTTCTCCTATATATCACAGCCCAGATTTTCAGTATTATTACTTATACCACAAATGCTTAATGAAAATGTCAGCCATTGAACTAGGAATGCATCTAATCAATAAAGCTAATGGGCACCATTTCCTAGAGATGTATCAGACCCATTTAATGCATGGCAGGAGATTGCACAAAAATATTTACCCCAATCAGAATGCACAGTTTTTATTTTTTAACTAAGCTTAATTTTTTTATGTTATAATTTAGTAACACTTGGGAAACAAATCAAACAATCAGGAAGAAGCCCATCATTCTTGCATCAAATAGCTTGAAAAAAGTAACTTTTAAGGATTTCAAATATAAATTAGATCTCTGTCAACAAGATTCTCTATTATTTAAATGAAAAACATGGCAATCCCGTTTCTCCTTTGGGGAAAGAGAACTTGGTCATTTTACTTTGGACATGTGAAAAATTGAACTAATACTCTAGATTCTGGGTTCATCATTCAAATAAATGTGGCATGTGCTATTTAAAAAGCGATATCTCATTTGGAAAACAGCACTGAAAGATTCCCTTTCTTATATAATAAAGATGGAAACATTTGCTCTAAAAGTGGAAGATATTTTTTAAATTTTGGCTTATTTTACTATAGAGTTTCTCATAATTGAAATGTGTGTAGCCATTTTATTTCTTACTTTTTCCATATAAAAAGTAGGGAAACTTTACAAATTAGATCGGTAATAAAATTAGTATTAATGTACTCCAGGCAAAAATTTTATTTTACTTGTATGGAGTACTAATTTCATTTCCAAAGTTCCAATTATTTGGGATAATGCATAATATTTCCTACTCTGATATTATTCACAAGCTCTGGGGAACTAAAGGAGCCAAATATAAATTTGACAAAGAATCTTTCCTGGAACTTGAAAAACATATATTCCATATAATAAAAAAAGACACAGCTGGAAAAGAATAAGATCAATTCATTCTCATTATGACATAGATGTAGCATATAAGAAATTTTAGACAACTTTAGAAGAATGTGACAACACATTATTTCACTTAAGAAACATATATATGATTTCTCCCTTAATTTTTCTAACATAACTGATTTTTTTCATTTGGAAAGTACATAATAGTTAATATCCTAAGCTACATAGAACTGACATGTATATTATGGAAATTGCTCTTCAAAAATATTTAAATAGTTAATTCTATAATTTGGAATATATGCACTTGATTATGTTTGTCTTGATAACAGCCTGTGCACCTCTATTCTTTCCTTAATGTATAGGATCAGGAGGCACATTATTTCTCTCAAGAAGCAACATCTAGAAGCAATATGCTTTAACATAAGGGAAACTGTAACTGCGTCTAAACAAGGACATAACACATTGACTGCCACACTAGAAAAAAAATTTTTTCCTTGGGATCACAGTGTTTTATTACGAAAATAGAGTAAAAACTTTGAAAATAAAATGTTCCTTTCTAATTTAATGAAAACTTTAATGAAAAACAAAATTTACTGACTTATATTCATTTAATCCACGTTTTTAGAATTAATTTGTCAATATTAATTGTAACAATAAGAACATCAACGAGTAAGATTTTCACGAACCCACTGCAGGGTTTTGCCCAGGTTTTGCTTCACGAGGCCCCGGGCTCAAAACTAACACGAGTTAAATACAACTCACATGACAGTTAATGGGTTAAAAGGTATTCTATTTCTATTAATAGTATTTTGATGGCTAATATTATGACCTTGGTTGAATAACTCTTCTATTTTCTGTTGTAATATTAAGGCATCTACATGGCTTAAGATAAGGGCATCTTTACTGGTGTGAGCTCATCAACCTCATCAATCATCTGCCATATCTCACAATTTTATACAAGGCAATATGAACATCCAAAGCAGATCTGAAGGGGAAAAGGAAAAACAAGGAGAAGCATAAGAAAAGGGCAGAATGGGAAAAGGAAAGGGGAAGTCCCACACTTTGTCTTGGAGAATGTTTTATGGACTATTATGTGCCACCACTTGGAAGAATCCATTGCTTCAGTGCATCTCTACCCAGTCCCTCCCCTTCACCACACCACTTTGATATTATCCATTAATGTATTTTATGGAGCACTTTGTCCTAGATAATATTCCTGCAGGTGCCAAATACAAAGGAGAGAAACCCTCATTTAAGCCTTTCTGCCATGCCACCTCCTTAGGTTATCTACTGCCGCTTTTTGACTGGCCACGCACTAGTGTTATTTGAACATTTCCAATCTCACATGGAATGTGCAATTCTTCCCTATTCATACCTCACTCCAATTTCTGATCATATCTTGAATGTAAGCTACAACCATAGATTTCTTATCTCTTCTTCATAACTCCAGTTACAGCAGCCTTGATGGAAATGAAGACTAATTGTTCCCCATCACATTCACATGACCTTGAAAATCCAGAAATCCACCCAGTCTAAGCAGATACATGTTAGCTGGTGATGGGTGGAAGGAAGAAAGGATAATAGAGACAATGGACCAGGCAAGTGCAAACAAAGGTCCCAGGGAAGAATATGAAAAGCATTTGAACCAGGATAGTCAGAGATGGAAACACCAAATGACAATACTAGACTCAAAAACAAAATCTGAGAAATACACGTAAGACTAAAGCAGAGAACTCCAGAGCACCCTAAAGTTGACAGTTCAGGGCAATGGCAGCTAATTCACATCAGTTCTGCATTCCATGTGTTGTCAGTCATGTAGATCATCTATGAGTTCTCCCAGACATGCAGGTGTCTTTACTTAGCTAAAATTCACCATAAAGAAATTGTTTGGTATTCTGATATTATCCATTCTCCTCAAATTTCTTGCTCATGAAAGTCAACTTTCTATGATTGTTATTTCAACTAGCTAAGGCTCTTGATTACCAGATTCATTGTTGGAAATTATAAGGCTAGTCTCTTCTCATTCAGGAAATCACCCAAAAACAACTAGGACAATGAGAAACAGAAAGTTAAGCTCTATTTTTTAATAAAATTCAGAGACTTTTATAATCCCCAAACATAATACATAAGGATGGGCTGCCAAATGCATTGAAGGTCAAACAGAGGTGTGGGAAGATACCCAGAGAGGAAGTATTTAGCTAAAGATCCCAAACAAAGCCAACAGAGCACAGGTATCCACGGCTCGTAGGACAACCTGAGAGAGTGTGTAACCTCGCTTAAGGAGGAGCAGAGCAGGTAGGGGTAGAAGAGGAATCACTCAGACACACTATATTTTTAGGAAACTGACAGGAGGGGCAGTAAGGCTGGGTAGAGTACATTATGGACAAGGCTGTGGCTGCCAATTTCAGGTGGTTGAGGAGAAATAAAAGCTAAAAGAATTTACCCACATAACCCTATAGCATAAGGAATATTACTTGTAATGGAAATTTTCTACAAGCCTAGAACATTCCCTAACCCCTTTTTCACATAAATCTCCTGTAATATATGGTACAGAAAGAACACTATTCATTCAAGGATGAGAGAAGGGAAAAAAAGGAGCCAGTGGATAAACCTCACCAAAATACCACCAGAAAGTATGTGTGTGTGTGTGTGTGTGTCTGTGTCTGTGTGTGTCTGTGTGTGTGTCTATGAATGGAACCAAGGGAGAGAGAAAGTAGAATACTGGGGAAACAAATGGCGAAAGATACTCACAAGAAAATAGTTTTCATGCAGCAGCTGAAACCAAATTTTAAAATTTAGTGAAATAATTACTTCTACAAAACACAAGCTCAGAACAAAAACAAAAGAGTTCAAGCAAGACAATCTGAATCAAAATCCCAATGACATTATTTTACAGAAATAGAAAAATCCATTCTAAAGTTCATATGGAATCTAAAGGGACCCTGTACAACCAAAACAATCTTGAAAAAGAAGAGCAAATTTGGGGGTCTCACACTTCCTGACTTCAAAACTTACAAAGCTATGGTAATCAAAACAGTGTGGTACTGGCATAAAGACAAACATATAGACTAATGGAATAGAATAGAAAGCTCAGAAATAAATCCTTGTATACATATTATCAAATAATTTTTGACAAGTATGCCAAGACCATTCAATGGGAAAAGGACAGTCTTTTCATTAAATGGTGCTAAGAAAACTGGGTATCCACATGCAAAAGAATGAAATTAGGCCCTTACGTTACACCATACTAAAAAATTAACAAACAAAGAATCAAAGACCTACGTTTAAGTGCTAAAACTCTCAGAAGAAAACATTGGAAAACTTCATGACATTGGATTTGGCCATGATTTCTTATTTATGACACCAAAAACATAGTCAACAGAAGATAAAATAGATATGTGGGACTAAAACAAAATTTAAAACTTTTGTGCATCAAAGGACACTATCAACAGTGTGAAAAGGCAATTGATGTAATGGGAAAAGATATTTACAAATCATATATCTGATAAGGTATTAATATCCAGGATATATAAAGAACTCTTACAACTTAGCAACAAAAAGACAAACAACCCATTTAAAAATTGGATACTTGTGTAGACATTTCTCCAAAGAAGATATATAAATGGCCAATAGACAAATGAAAAAATACTCAATATCACTAGTCAGTAAGGAAATGCAAATCAAAACCACGAGATATCACTTCACACATACTTGGATGGCTATTATCAAAATAACAGAAAATAACAAGTGTTGGAGAAATTGGAACCCTTGTTCACTGCTAGTGGGAAAGTAAAATGGTGAAGCTTCTGTAAAAAATATAATAGTATGGTGATTCCTCAAAAGGTTAAGCACAGAATTATCATATGATCCAGCAATTCCGCTTCTAGGTACATACTTTAAAAAATTGAAAGCAGAGACTTGAACAGATATTTGTACACCCATGTTCATAGCAGCATAATTCACAATAGCCAAAAGGTGAAAGCCATCCAAGTCTCTACTGATGGATGAATGGACAAACAAAATAAGCTATATGCATCAATGGAATATTAGCCTTAAAAAGGAAGGAAATTCTCACTCATGCTACAACATGGATGAATCTTGACAAAATTATGCTAAGTAAAATAAGCCAATCACAAAAGAGCAAATACTGTATGATTCCATTTATATGAGGTACCTAGAGAGAGAAAGTAGAATGGTGGTTGTC
Organism: Daubentonia madagascariensis; assembly: GCA_023783475.1. Lineage (NCBI taxonomy): Eukaryota > Metazoa > Chordata > Mammalia > Primates > Daubentoniidae > Daubentonia > Daubentonia madagascariensis. The sequence goes on along the minus strand of JAKFHU010002080.1, from coordinate 23,116,011 downwards.
AAGGGATGTGGGGAGACAGGAATGGGGAGTCATTGTTTAATGGCTACAGGGAGTTTCAGTTTGGGGAGATGAAAAAACTTCTGGATATGGATGGTGGTAATGGCTGCACAGCAATGTGAATGTATTTAATGCCACTGAACTATAAACTTAAAAAACAGTTAAAATTATGTTATTTTATGTTATGTATATTTTACCATGATAAAAAATGACTAGTTATGCATGATAGGAAGTTCAATAAAGTACCCTGATGTAAACAGAAAAGGAGATGTGTTATAAGGCAGAAGAGTCTGTTGATGCCAGGGACAGAGTTACAAATAGTCCTAGGGGCTGGATTAGAAAAAGTAGTGACTGGAACACTGAAGAGAACCAAGAAATCCTATTTCTCATCTCTGCCGCTGTCTAGCATCTGCCTCATTCTTCTCACTCACTACAGTCCTGGTATGTATCTCCTCTGGGAGAACAGCCAACTGTCTCCAATCTCCTGTCTCAGAGCTAACTTTGAGAAGGGACATATTGGCCCACAATTGTCCAATCAACTGCAGGGGCAGAGACATGTTGTGTGAACCTGGATCCTCACATTGTAATCACATAAATGGCCAGAGCAGGGGTTCAGGGGTGCAAGGGATGAGAAGTTACCAGAGAAGGAGAAAACACTGTGAGCTGGCCAGCCAACCACATGGATGTCCACTACAAGCCTACACACATATTTACCTTTTCATTCTGTTTTAAATTCCTTTTTTCCTTTCCCTACCCCTTGCTCCCCCTGCCACCTACTTTCTCAAAGGTTCTCAGACCCTCCAAGCCCACTGGCCCACCCATACATGCCTTGAGTAAAATGCTCTGTACTAGGGAGAAAGTTGCCTGTCCTAAACCCCTTTCCCAAGGGTTCCCTGCCCCACTCTGCAACTCAAAACAACTCATTTGACTCTTAAGTTAATACATGGTCCTTCTTGGGTGACACTATTTGCATTTTCACAAGACTTTCTGGATATAATACTTTATTTCTTTAAACTATTAACAAATATTTTAGGGCAGAAACTTTTCTACACCCTGCAAATTATATCATGTGGAAAAAGTGACATTGGCAAGTAAGTTTGGGTCAATTGTGGTGTTTGAAAAACAATTCGTAAGGATAATTGCAGGGCTGAAAGTTTATAAACTTAAAATTATATATGCATATCATTATATATAATTTTTACTGAAAATACCAGTCATCAGATTATATAAATTCCTTTACCATAGTGAAAGAATAAGACTTTAAAGTGGTAAAAAGATGTCTTATTAAATTAACTACAAAAAAATGGTTTCCATAGAAAAAGAAACTAAAACAATACAAATTGTGTAGAGAAAAGACTTTGAGCAAATCAAAGCCAGATGATAATAGTTGAATACTAAAGAAAGAAGGAATGGCACACAGATGGTTTAATAGCAGAACAGAATCAGCAAAACAAAATTCACGAACACGGAAACCAAGCCTATACTGCTCCCAATTTTTCAGGAACGCTAACTGATTGGAAAGACGTCTGTCCTGAATTGCAAGACAGCCAACAAGGATACTGATATAACTCTACGATTAAGAATGTGGGCACTGGAGTCATAGTGTTGGGTTCAAATCTCATTTCTGCCTCTTAAGAATTTATATAATGTTGGCAAATAACTCAACCCTAAACTCATCTTTAAACTAGGGACAGTAATAGTACTTACCCCATTTGGTTGTGAGGTAGATTAAGAGGTAGTAAATTTAAAGCATTTGCTTTACATTTAGTTAAGTACTAAATAATATTTCAAGAAATATTAGCTGTATGATTTGAAAATATTAATAATATTGAGTCAAAAATAGGGATTGACATCCCAGGTCACATTATTCTTGAGATGGCACTAGAGTGATGTTATCATCAAACTCCAGTTTTTACTCTAGATGGCTTTCCCCAAACAAAACATACATCTTCAGTATTTGTGATCACACCAGCACCTAAGGGATTGTGGATAAATTCTGCAAGATTTAATCTTGGTCAGGTGAATGCTACTAGGTGGCAGGGCAGTGCAGTGGTTAGGAGAACATGCTCTGGAGCCAGACTGCTAGGGTCTGAGTCCAGGCTCTTCACCTACTATCATGTGATACATACTTAACCTCATTTTGGCAGTATCTTCATCTGTAATATTGCACTTTCCATATAAGGCATTTGGAAGGATTACCTGGCATTAAATATGTAAAGAGCTTAGAACAATGCCAGACACATTGTAGACAAGCAGTCAATGTTAGTTGCTCCCACAAGTGACACATGGCGGCCACTGAAAGCTGACCTATTGGAGAGAAGACTGGATGGATGTTATGGAAGAGCCTCTGACAATGCCAAACAAGGATTTTCCCTTCACACAGGAACACACAGGGTCAATAATCTGTGATTATTAAGCAATTGTCATCAACATCTTGGTGTTCTTTTCCCAGGAAATAAACTGTACTGAGAAGGATAAAATGGAACACCTGGACTCTCCTGCTCAATGCCTCCTTGTTTAAAATTAGGAATTACTTGCTTCTTTCACATCTAATTAACAATAGAGGAAGGGACTGAGTCCTTCAGTGTACTGGATAAAGGAAGAGGGTAGTGATTTGGTGTCACCCTGGCCCAACATTTCTTTCCCAAAGAAGCAATAAAAGGAGTCACACCCAGACACGCACACACACTCACTCTCTCTCTTCTCTGAAGCACTCACTTTGTCACATCTTCAAGGCTTGGCTGTGGATTCAGGAGACTCCTTCTATGTCTGCCCCTTCAACCAATGAACACAGCTCAGGCTCCCAGAGTCCTTGAAAGAACCCAACTTTCAACACAGAAGCTGAAGACCATGCAATTAACATCTAATATTGTTTAGCACTGTCTTGGGTGGAAAACAAAGAACCTGTAGAAACCTTTTTTGACTGGTATCTGTCTCTTGGTATCTTGAAATTTCTATCTCATTGCAGAGTAGGATCTGCCCAAAAAAGTGGAAACATCCCTATTTGGGGCAGTTGTCAAAACAACTTGGACTCAAGAAATCTGAGTTTTGGCCCCTGCCCCAACTTTAACCCTGTGACTTTGGGAATATCATTTATCCTCCAAGAACTTGTTTTTTATTTCCTCACCTAAAAACAGTTGAGTGAGGGAGTCAATTCTAAGTTGATAATAAACAGATAAATCACCTACTTGGCCTTTTTATCCTAGTAATTGATAGATTTGAAATAACTTTGTCAAGGGGGAGCTTAGAGAGCAGCTCTCAGTATCATTTTGTGGGAGAAGAAATCTCCACCATTCCCTCTTTGCGTATGCCCTATTCTGGGTGGACTCCATCACCCTTTAAGGTGGCAATGAAAAAAGGCCTTCACTGGAAAGGAGGGCTGGGCCTTGTAACCCTGACTTTAGCTTTTTGATCCTGACATTCAAATTCCTGCTTTCAATGTCTCATCTATTAAAGCTACCACTTCCACACTAGCCTCGCATGGAGGTATGACTCTCACATTACAATTTTAACTCTTCCTTAAATTCCCTTCAGTACAGCTGAAATAGCACCAAAACATTGAGAGATCACTAACACCTAAGAGAAAACAAAGAAGAGGAAATGGGCCACTAGATAATATGGTTTAGGCGGTATAATCCACTCATCTTCACAGCCTCCTCCCTGTCTCCCAGACTTTATATGACAGAGGCCATCTTAAACCCCTCCTACCCAGAAGCACCCTCAAGCATGTCTAAATATCCCAAAGTCCAGACCCAAGACAGCAACACCCAGAGAAAGGCAAGGGTTTCCCCTCCTATGTCCTGATTTCCAGTTTCCTATCCTAGGACCCACAACTTCCCTGGATTATGGCCCCGGGGATGATTGCCCGCTTTGGAGAGATGCAACCCCCATCCCAGGACCTTCCCTCCCTCCCCAGGACAATTGTATCACAAACAAGCATTCTCTTGAAGGAAGGGAAGGAGAGAGCAGGTGGGCTCCATGGAGAGGAGGTCCCTTCATTTTAGCATCAAGCCCAATAACACACTTTCCTACTAGAGAATTTCTAGACAGTCCTCCAAATGAGAGGGTTTCCTGGATTCTCATAAAACATTTTTATACAGATAAGCTAGTTCATAACAAAAAAGAACATTGTGGAAGTCTGGTGCTGTACAATGAAAATGGGCCTTGAGAAGCTTGCCAGGTAACCAAACCTCCACTAACAAGTCCATTTTGCTGTCTTTTCACTATGTTTATTCTCCTCCAGTTGTAAGTATAAAAGCAGCAGCATTGGGGGGAAAATACTTCAAGTCCAAAGCAAAAGTAAGTGGAAAAAGATAGTAATAAATACTTGTTAGATGATTAATCAGGACTCTTTGGTTCTATTAGGAGATTAAAATTCCACAAATTCTAGGTCAAACTTTACTTGCCATAACTTATTCCCTAACCAGAGCAGGCTAGAAGGATGGCAGTAGAATTTGGCAATAGCACCCCTTTCTAAACTGCCCAAAGGTTCATGAGAGCTTAGGTTTTAAAAGTCAAGATTTACTTTTATAACATCAAAAAGCAATTCCAACTCTGGATGGTTTTTTTTACTCTAAGAATAACAACTTATTATGCATAAAGTACATGCCAAAGATAAGAATGCATCCTAAAAAGTATAAGGTGATAGGAATAAGGACACTATTGTAATAACCTCATTATCTGCTTGCGCAGAAAGGAGGAAAAGCCCTCAGATCTCATTTCATTTTTAGTACACAACAGGAATTTTTTAATTAGGCAACAATTTAGGGGAAGTACTTCCTTTCCTCTAATCCTCCTCCGCCCCCTAGTGGCAGCATATTTTTATGTACTAGTAGATGATTTCCATTAGGAATATCTGGTTGTTATGTTTCCACTACAGAGTAACTCTATTGTATTTTAAACCTATTATAAACCTTAAAACCAACTTAATAAACACATTTAACTATGTGATAAAACTTCATTATTATTTTAGTACTTAAATTTTGTGTTTTAACTTATAGCAGCTTTACCAAAAATATTTTTGGGGTAAACTCCCAGAGAGAGATATTGTGGGATAAACAACATTCATGTGGTTGTCTAAAGGTTTAGAAATTATGGAATATCATATGCTTCTTTTGGAATTCAAAATATACATTATCATATTAAAGATAAATCCTACAGAAATGATAATTTTTGTGATTTCCTAAACTTTGCCATTAAACACTTTTTTTCACATTAAACCTGTTGGCATCCTGTAGAATACAACCTGGGAAGTGCTGGCATGTAGGCATTGTTCCTGATCCCCTCGTTTCCTCCTGAGAATGGCTAAGAATTTCCTCCCTTGTGATTCTTCTTCCTTTGTCACACTTGTTACTCCCCAATATGTCAACTTTCGTTATTTCATTTGAAAACAATATCAGGTTGGCAAAGTGATGTATGCCTCATGCCTAGGACTTCAGTAGGATATCAAAATCAAATCTTCGAAATTCTACTCAGCAGTAAAAGGAAATGAACATTGATACACGCAACAACCTGGATGATCTTAAGGGCATTTTGCTCAATGAAAAAAATTCCCAAAGTTCACATACTGTGTTATTTCATTTATATAACATCTCAAAATGCAACAGTTATTGAGATGGAGAACAGATAAGTAGTTTCTAGGGATTAAGGAAGGCCAGGGAGGGTATGACCATAAAGTAGCATGAAGGAGTTCCTTTGTGGTGAACAAACAAATCTGTGCTTTGATTATAATGGTAGTTATATAAATATATATACATGTGATAAAAATGTTCTAAAATTATACAAAAAAGACATATAAAAATAAATGCATATTAAAAAATCATGAAAGCTGAGTAAGGTCTATAGTCCAGGAAACTGTACTGTGCCAATCAATGTCCTAAACAGCGGCATTATTTAAACAGTTAAGATGTCACAGTTCACAGACACTGGGTGATGGGCATACAGGGCCTCTGTGCACTACTTTACAACCTTTTGTGAGTATATAATTATTTCAAAATTAAAATTTTCTTAAAAGTAAAATCCTATTGTCCACACCAATGAGTTTATAATATGAATTCCTTTGGATTTTTCTAAATTCCTCAATGTTTACATTCCTCTAAATTACAAAAGAACAAAAACAGGAATAGAGCATTGTATCAGAATAATTAGGTAACATAACATGTTGTTATTCTCTACGTTGGCAGATTACTCAAGGGTCCTAACTGTCTGTTGTTCCTCTTCACAGGGTATGAAATGAGATAAAATGAGCTTGACTCAAAACGAATCCTTGATACACACACACCCCCATTCTCTCTCTCCCTTGCTCTCTCTCTCTCTTTCTCCAGTCTTTCTTCTTCATCTCAATAAATGCCTCTCCCCCATCACCTAGTTGCTAAGGCCACACTTTTTGACTTCCCTCTTTTCCTCACTTCCTACACCCAATCTAGTCCCAAGTCTTGCTGATAACACCTCCAAAATACCCCAAGTCCGCATTTAACGAATATACACAGGGAAACGAGAATTCAAAGGAAACTAAAAGAATGCATTTGACAGATGGGAGACCGTGGAGACATAGAGGGCAAAGGAAAAAGAAGATTCAGGGAGAAAAGTGGTCAACAGTGTCAAACGCTACCGAGATGTCAAGAAGAGAAGGAAGGACACTGTCCGTTAGATGCCTAATAAAAAAAGAGAGCTGATCGCTTTATTTAGAGTATCTTCTGTAAATTAAGTCCAGCTGTCAGTGGTTTGAGGAATGAGCAGTGAGGAAATGTATAAAAACCTCTATCAGGAAGTTTGGCTATGAAGGGAGAAAGAAGAGATAGAGTCACAGCTCAGAGAGACACAGAATTTTTTAATACAGAAAAGCTTTAGGGTTTTTAAAAATTCTGCTAGTGAGGAGTCGATTACTATTCTTTCATAATATCCTTTATTTTATAATTATAATACTGCAAAAGTATATTTAATAATTCACAACTACTATATTAATTACTAAAATTAGTTAAAACTAGGAATTGAAACCTTACTCCTGCAGACTTGGGCAAGGACAGCAAGAAATGAAATAATTTAATAAGAACACACCGATCAGCATTTACTCATAACTATATACATTGAGGTTAACTTTTTATTTAGCACTTAAAACACAGGACTGAAATATCTGTAGTGTTTGGGAACCAGCTGGGATTCTCCACCAATCCCCATAACTGATATTTAACCAGTCACTTGCGGGTCATGCTTACAACGATTCCTTTTTTCTCCTCCTTCTGCACTTCTTTCTTTCCACCCTTTTCCCCCTTTACTTCCTCTATTGCTATTCGTGTATCTTTCATTTATTCACGTGGGAAAGTTGTTAATTGCTGGTACCTCAAATTCTTCTCTTCAGTTAAACATTTCTGGACATCTCCAGTGTTAAAGGTAATGTTAGGTGCTGTGAGAGAGCATGGGTGTGATGTACTCTTCCTTGTAATTAGTATCTAAACCAAGTAAGTGAGGTTCTGGAGGGAATCAGACAGTGCACCTAAAAAATAAATAATATTCCCTGCATTCATTCCAAAAAATAAACTTTTTGGTATCTACTGTGTTATCTACTATATGCCAAACTCTGTGTAGATACCAGAGATTAAAAACTGAGTAGGGCATAGCCCCTGCCTCCAGGAACATGCTTCTCATTGTGTCTGATATGCAGAGTAAAGAAGGGGGGAAAGGTGGATAATATTAGAGGTGAGCTTAGGACTCTCAGAAGCTGCCAAGAGAGATGACATAAACTTAGTTTGAATTTCCTAAGAACAGAAAAAAAAAATCCATTCCAATGTGCTTCTTTAAAATGAAAGAGAAAAATAAAATCCCTCAAACCACAAGTTTTTACTTGCCAATTTACCATATAATATTATTATTTATATAGGATATAAGTTATTCCTAAATAACTTCTCCTGTTCTTCAATATCTGTCAATCAATTCCTAAGAAAACAAAATGTATGGTAACTTGCAAGGGATGGGAGGGGGTTGAAAACAAGAAAATCAAAGCCCTTAGGGAAAAAAGTAGTTGCCTGTTTTTATTTGTTTGGGATGCCAGGACCTTTAGTGAATAACTTTATAATAATATTATTATTATTCATAAATGTTACAATTTAAAGGCTAGAGAGTGCACTGGGCACAGCAGTCAAACCGCATTTATCACGTGTATCTCATTGAGAGAGAGAGAGAGAGAGAGAGAAAGTCTATGGTGTAGGGTAGAAAATTATAAAGATGTAGGTTTACAATATGGTAAATGAATCAAGACCAACACCCATAAAAACAATTAGTCCACAGTGCAAGGCAATATAGGTGCTAAATTGTGTAGTGCAGACCCTAAATCAGGAATGGCAAAGTCCCAGCTCAAATGCCACCATCTGGCCTTGCCTGACCCATGCAGATATCCACAATTGATTCCAGCTCTTATACCCACTGGGTTCAGAAGTGGCCTCCAAATCTCTGGCAGAACCCACCCCCCCAGGCAGTCATTTCCAACTACTTTCAGTTCATACTCAAGAGGAAATCAATTTGGCGATCCAGCTATAAGAGTTTATTTAAAAACACAATAAGTTAGCCTAGAATGGATGCCAATTCCGGTCCTCCCTCCTGTGAGTGCAGACAGGAGTGCCAAGAGCAGAGGGCAAGCATGGGGGCCTCACCCTCATCACTGGCTAGGACCAGGACAGGAAGCAGGAGCTGGGAAAGCCATCAACATGCTAGGATTCAAACTCAAGGGAAAGCAGGGGGGTTACTCATTCCACTCACAAATAGTGAGTGCCTGCTACATGCCACGCAGAAGTCCTGAATTTGCTCTTAAGAAGTTGTGGAGGGGAAAAGAAACAGAAGTTGTAGAACTTGTTTGAGGCACTTAATCTTCCTGGGTCTTAATATAACTGGGGAGCTGTACTCGTTTCCTAGGATTGTTGTAACAAAATACCACAAACTGGGTAGCTTAAAAAAAAAATTTATTGTCTCACAATTCTAGGGGCAGGGTCTAAAATCAAGGTGTCAGCAATGCCATGGTTCCCTCTGAAACCTGTAGGGGAAACCTTCTTTGCCTCTTCCTAGCTTCTGGTGGTTTGTTGGCAATCTTAGGCGTTCCTTGGCTTACAGCTGCATAACTCCAATCTCTGCCTTCATCATCGCATGTTCTCCCCGTATGTCTCTGTCTTCACATGGCCACCTTCTTATGATCTTATATGGACACCAGTCATATTGGATTAGGGACCCACCCTCCTCCAGTAGGACCTCATCTTAACTAAGTACATCTGCAATGACCCTATTTCCAAATAAGGCCACATTCTCAGATGCCAGGGGTTAGGACTTCAACATGTCTTTTTGGAGAGGACACAATTCAACCCATAACAAGAGCTAAACTAGAAAACCTCTCAACTACTACCATTTCTAACACTCAATGCAATGGATAAGATATGATTTTAAGAAGTGTCAGCCATTAATTAGCATCAGCTTCTGCTAACCAACTTCAGAGACCATGTAGTCACCACCTTCTGAAATAAAGATGTTCTATTTGGGTCCTCCTAATATTGAGCCAAAATCTACCCACTTGTTTTGATTCTGTAACTTCAGCTTGCTTATAGCAGCCTTTCAGATATTTGAAGACAAGCGTTAGAGTCCAAGCTGTTGCTTTCACCAGCTGAGCATCCACAAATCATTTAACTTTTCATCCTGACACAATTATGGCCACTCTGCCCCACACGGACTGTGGCTGGTCTACCTTCTCAAATTGCGACATTAGTAACCAGGCATAATACCCTGAAACACGCAGGTTGTCCTCGGAGTAATGCCGCCTTTATTTAGAAACTGGAGGCATTTGCGCTCTCTCATGTTCAACCATCAAGTCTTTCTCAAGTGTGCTGCCATTTAATGTCTCTCTCATCCTGAACTATGCAGTTGTCTGATCTTTTAGATAATTGTGATAACATAAAAGGGAATAAAAGCCAACTACCAATCAGAGTGGAGAATCATCCAAAGCTCACTCATCATTCCTCTACCCTTGGGATATGACCAAGCAGAACAGGCAGGAGAGAGAAAGCTTTGACCCACAGTTCACATGAGATGAAGAGAAAACCCAAGGCAAAGGGGAGATGGGGCTTGCTGAACTCTGGAAGGAAGTAACTGACAGGAAAAGTGGAAAAGGTGCGAATCTCAGAATGGAGAACAGAGACAAAATACAGGGGTTTGTGGGGGAAGTAGAGGGAGAGGGTCTAAGGAGAGGAGTGGGGATCCACCCACAAATGTCTCTGCTAGCATAGGAAATGTCCTGCAGGGACACTGTGGCAGTCTGGGCAGTGAGGCCTCATGTTCCTGTACAGCTGATAGGACCATGTGGCTAGATCAGGGGGCAAAATATTCTTAGGTCTGCATCTCTATGATTCGGATATATCACTGGTGATCTTGAATAAATTGTTACTTGAACTTTCTTTAAGGTCTCATTTGTGAATTCACCTTAGTAGAAATTATGGCACAGGCAGTAGCAGGGAGGAGAAGAGAATCCATCAACCACCAAGCCAAGCACCACTTCTGGTCCTTCATAAGTATTAGAGATGATGTCAATACAGGCTACAGGGCATCAAAGGGATCCACCCATAGGCAACAGCTTGGCTAGAGAATAGAGAAATTCCCTTCCCTCCTACCAAAAGTTTTGCATATACAGCTAAAGCCTAAACTATATTCACTGATGTATGCACACATATAGTTACAACCATAATTTATTAATATGTACCAGATGTTGTAAAACCTGTCCAAGGTCATGCTTTTGATAGAGGTGTCAGGGTCTCTGAGGGAGTGAAATAAATCCTTCATCCCTATCCTGTGTACAAAGGTCAACAGATAAAGGAACCAAAATATTCACTCTATTCCTGATACAGACTAAATTAGAGGACCCAACCTGGTGTGAGAACCCAATGGATCTTCCCATTGCAGCCCATTCTTGGCCAGACCTCCTCAACTGCCCCAGGCAGCTCTGGGCCTAGGCAATACCTAGGTCAGCATAGAGGAGCTGGGGAGGATGTCGGGTGGAACCCAAGACGGAGAACAGGGAGATGAGCCCACCATTGCCAGTTAATTCTTCCTAACGTGACAATGCAGAAAAGTACTGTTTCCTGTGTGGTGGAGTAAGTTAAGGGAAAGAGAGGACCTAAGAACATTTAGGGCAAAATTCCACCACACATACACTGGCGGGGAAAAGGCTCTGCCCTCTGACAAGAGGCAGAACCAAGATTCGAGGCCGGGCCTGCCTGGCACCAGAGCCCATGCTCTTACCCACTGACGAAAGGATATCAGCAGTTGATTTTGCTTGAGGATTTTGGAGAGGAGGGAAAGGAAGAGAGAGAGAGTTTGTGTCAGAGACAAAGCAGAGTAGGAGCGGCATATAGCCCAGCCTTCCAGTCTTAGGGTGGGGAGCATGGGGAGGAAATTAAAAGAACAGTTTCCATTAAAAACTCTGTGAGCACTGAGGCACAAGCAGCCACGCTAAGTATCCAAGGGATAAAGTATAGCACAGACACAGGGAAAGAACAACTTCCCACTCCTCCACTTTAGTGTGCAACTCAGTGTAGCTTTGCAGCGATGAGGCCTCCAGAGAACGTAGCCCCACTTTGGTACAAAGACAGAAGTGGCAGGGACAGCTGGAGGGAGTACTGGGCACCAGGACTAATGCTAAAGTGTTTATCAGCCCCTTAATGATAGAAAAGATAGCAACACCAGGTGAACCAGTGAGAAATAAGTTAGCCGCATATAAGAGGATTGATTTTTTTGAACTTGTGTATTAGTTTTCTATTGCTGTGTAACAAATTACTACAAACTTAGTGATTTAAAACAACACACATTTTTTATACTTCCTGAAATGATTTATAGATTCAGTGCAACTCCCATGAAAATGCCAAAGTCATATTTCACAAATCTAGAGAAAACAATCCTAAACTTCATATGGAACCAAAAAAGAGTCTGAATAGCCAAAGCAATCTTAAGTAAAAAGAACAAACCTGGAGGCATCACATTATTTGACTTCAAATTATACTACAAGGCTATAGTTACCAAAACAGCATGGTACTAGTATAAAAGTAGAGACATAGACCAATGAAACAGAATAGAAACCCCAGAAATAAAACTATATAGCTGAAACCAACTGATCTTCAACAAAACAGACAAAAACATACATTGGGGAAAAGATACCCTATTCAATAAATGGTGCTGGAAAAATTGAATAGCCACATGCAGAAGAATGAAACAAGGCTCCTATCTCTTGCCATATACAAAAATTAATTCAAGATGGATTAAAAACTTACATGTATTTATGCAGTGTGTTTAAAAAAAAGAAAAAAAACTTAAATGTAAGGCATGAAACCATGCAGGGGTGGGGAACCTGTGGCCTTCTGATTTCAAGATTCTTCTTTTTTAAGCACCAAAGGAGGCAAGAAAAGCTTCATCTTTCTCTGCTGCACCCCTTTTAATAAAAGGATTTGTTCTGCAAAATTTGGATGCAGTCAAAAGGCCACACTTAAGGACCTAGAAGGCCACATTTTGCCTTAAGGCCACAGTTTCCCTACCCCTGACTGCAACTTGATTAAATTTAAAAGCTTCTGCACATTAAAGGAAGTAATCAACAGAGAAAACAGACAACCTACAGAATAGGAGAAAATATTGGCAAACTATACATTCAACAAAGGACTAACGCTAATATCCAGAATCTACAAAGAATTCAAACAAATCAGCAAGAAAAAAACAAACAACCCCATCAAAAAATTGGCAAGGGACATGAACAGAAGCTTTTCAAAAGAAGATAGACAAATGGCCCACAAACACATGAAAAAATGTTCAACATCACTAATCATCAGGGAAATGCAAATTAAAACCACAATGAGATACCACCTTACCCCTGTCAGAATGGCCATTACTAAAAATTCAAGAAACAATAGATGCTGGTGTGAATGCAGGGAGAAAGGAAGACTTGTACACTGTTGGTGGGACTGCAAAGTAGTACAACCTCTGTGGAAGACAACATGGAGATTCCTCAGAGAAATAAAGGTAGACCTACCATTTGATCCAGAAATCACACTACTGGCTATTTGCCCAAAGGAAAAGGAGTCATTTTATCAAAAAGGCACCTGCACTAGAATGTTTATTGCAGCACAATTCACAATTGCAAAGATATGGAATCAACCTAAGTGCCCATCAATTCATGAGTGGATTAAGAAAATGTGGTGCGTATATGTATACACACACACACACACACACACACACCATGGAGTACTACTCAGCCATAAAAAGGAATGAAATAATGTCATTTGCAATAACTTGGGTGGAACTGAAGACCATTATCCTAAGTGAAGTATTTCAAGAATGGAAAAATAAATGCCACATGTTCTCACTAATAAGTGGGAGCTAAACAATGGGTACACATGGGCACAAAGCAAGTAAAAGACATTAGAAACCAAGAAAGGGGGGAAAGTGGGAAGGGGTAAGGAATAAAAACTTACCTATCAGGTACAGTGAACACTATTCTGGTGATGGGCACACACTAAAAGTCCTGACTTCAGCATTATACAAGGTATCCACATAACAAAAACATTTGTGCCCCCTTAATTTTGAATTCTTTATTTTGAATTTTTTTTTTTAATTTATCTTACAGTTTCTGTGAGTCAAGAGACTGGGCACTTAGTTGGGTTATCTGTTTAAGGTCTCCCACAGCTATAATCAAGGCATCAGCAGGGGCTGAAATCTCTTCTGAGGCTTACCTGGAGAAAGATCCACTTCTGTGGGCAGAACTCAGTTCCTCACAGCTGTAGGGGTTTCAGCTTCTTGCTGGCTGTCAGCTGACGGCTGCCCTCAGCTCCTAAAAGCTGCTCTCAGCTCCTCGCCCAATAGAAGCAGTCCCGTAGACAGCTCACTTCTTCAAAGCCAGAAAAGGGGGGAGAGACTCCAGCAAGAGGGGCACTATACAATGGACATCCTGTCACCTTTGCCATACTCCACTGGCCACAAGCAAGTCACAGGTCATGCCCACACTCAAGTGGAGGGAATCCACAATGACACGAACATCCACAGGCAGGGATCACGGGGACCACCCTAGAGTCTGCCCACCACAACTGGTTTAAACGAGATAGACGTTGTCTCTCTTGTAAAAGAAACCCAAAGGTAGGCAGTTCAGGGTGGTGCCACTGTGATCAGGGGCCCCAGTGCCTTCAAGCTCTCCAGCTCACAATCCTTAGCGTCTGGACTTCCTCCTGACAGACCAAAGGCTGAGAGACCTCCAGCCAGCCACCCACAATGCAGGCAGCAGGCTGAAAGTAAAGCAAAATAAGGCACTTAACCCCTTCCTTTTAAGGATACTTGTCGAAAGTATCACTGACATCTTAGCTTATATCCCACTGGCCAGAATCTAGCGCAGGACTCTACCTAGCTGCAAAGGCAGCTGGGAAATGTAGTTGCCCCTGCGAGTAAACTCAGGACCCTGAGACAAAGGAGGAGGAGGAGAAAGGGTTGCGTGGGAGGAGGAAAGCGGCAGTCTGCTCCACTGGACATCCACAAAGTGGGCCACACAGGAGAGAAGGAACAAAGCAGATCCCAGGCGACAGTTCTCAGGAGCTTCTGTGACAGCATGAAACAGTCCTGGAGGCTCCCAGGAATAACTGGGAAGGACTGTTCTGGGGGCTGGAGGCCCTGCATCATCATTTAGATTGCTTGGATGATGCTATTTTCGGGATCCTATTTTATACCCAGGCCAGTGAGATCTGGAAAACTCGTTATATATTCCAGTGGTTCCCAGACTGAAATGATCATCAGAATCACCTATTTGCTTTACAATTCAGATCCAGAACCTAATCCTAGACCTGCTGAATCAGGATTTCTAGAAGTAAGACCAGGATTTTCTGTTAAACCAAGCTCTTAAGGGGAGTCTGATGATCTATCAATCAAGTTTGGAAACTACCATTATAGATATTTTCAAAAAAATAATTACAACATCTTTTCCCAATCTCCAAGCTAAGTTTCCTTGGCTTGGGATATAAACTTATTTCTTAATCTAAATATCTGTCCAGTGATTCTAATGCCTCTACTGTTGTAGAAGGATGTATTAAGTTAATTATATTAAATTAATTGATATTATGAGGTGATAGAAGTGTCTGCCATTACTTAGCTAGAGAGTTTTTCAACCTTGGCACTTTTGATATTTTGGGCCAAATAATTCCCTGTTGTGGGGTCTGTCCCGTGCATTGCAGGATGTTTAGCAGTATCCCTGGCCAATACTCATTAGATGTCAGTAGCACCACCTCCAGTTGTAACAAACAAAACTATGTCCAGACATTGGCAAATGTCACCCAGGGGACAAAATCACCACCAACTGTTAACCACTATGCTATCTTTAGCATGTCACAGAAGTCCAGAAAAGTCACAGCAAGAGAAGTATTAAATAACAGTGGGTGGGAACCAAGAAAACGCACCTGAAATGTTACACTGTGGATGCAACAATCCGTGCCTCCATTTCCCTACATGTACCCAAACTATGCATTTATATTTCTATATAATTTCCAAAAGTTGAGTAAGTGCTCACCTCACATAATTAATTTTTTATTTGTTTATCACCTACCTCTCCATCGGCCCCATCCTAGCACCTAAAGCAAAGAATAAGGAGGGAGATAAAGGGGCTGGTGATCAAGTTTCTTAACCCTCATCCATATTAAGCCTTTGTAATACAGTAATGCCTACTCTAAGCTCCCCTAAGACACACCATTTCTCATAAAAAAGTTTAAGTAAGGGAGATGTGCTATAGACATGCTTTATGCTAAAATAGAAAGAACATGTAATAAATAGATGGGAATTTAAGTTTTTATTGGTGAATCATGAGTTTCTATTGAATACATGATAGAGTACAATTAACAACAAAATAATATTCCAACATTTAAAATTTAAACTTTCAGCATCACACCAATCAATATATAAAGATTTAGTTCCTGGAAAAAATAATGTTTATTTTAAGAGTACTCTTCTTATCTGCAAAACAGCTTCCCACGATAGGGAATTTATGAATGAAATTTTATAAAGCTTCCTGTGTACAAAAGAGATTGACTCCACATCAACTGCATCCTACTAAAAACCCAAAACGTGAAGGCTTGAAGGACCAGAATCAATCCACATTCTGTTGAAATTATCAAAGATAAATCTTAAAAATCTACAAATGGAACATGGAACTACCCTCTACCACCAATCCAATACTCTGGGCAAAATAGTGGTGAATCTTGGCCTCATGACAACATGAGCAGGAATGATTCTTAAATATGTAGCAACACATAAATCAAAACCATCCCTACTACAGAGACACATACGTACCAATGTATAAGCAAGCATCCTTTGAAGTGTGACACCCAGAAATCATCTAAGAAATGTCTATTTTCTATGTTACAATTGAAATGAAAATGACAATGTATTTTATAAAATGATGCAATGTGGTACTGTCTTTTGATGAGGCACATGAAAACACAACTCACAGGCCAGAAATAGTTGTAAAATAATGCCTACTCTCACTGATACATACTTAATTAAAAAGTTATATTTACTGCTTAGTTTTCTGAAGAAAGTAGGATAATGGTCCTCTATTCAAAGTCATGATAAAAATAATTGCACCTCAGATTACTCTCAATGTAACTTAAGATATTTAATATTAACATAAATATCGTTTGAATAGATAGAAAAATTTTAAGTTCTTAAAAGTTCTATGCCTTACTGGAATTTGAAGACAAAGAAAAGTGAGGAATATACCCTTCTGCCTAACAGAAGCCTCTACTGAGAATGTAGGTTTTGAAGCTTATCCAAGAGTGAGTTCACTTACTATAAGTGTCTCAAATTAACAATGTGCAAGAAAATAATGCACCCAAGAATATATAATGGCACCTGACCCATGGTAGCCACTTGGCAGACTCAAAATAATTACCACCTTTATGTTGAGAAATCTTGCCAAGGGGGTATTTACAACATATTTTTATAGCAATCAGTATTCAATAGTTGAATAAAGCAAGTTAGAAAAAGTAAGATTGTTACAAAGAACTCCAGATTATATGCCAGCAGGTTAATAAAATGGCTCTGTGAACAAATAAATGACAAAGGAAAATCATAGTTCTAATTATTTTTAAATGTCATGGGACAGCCAGAAATGTCAAATGAAATAATTGAATTATGTCAAAATAAAGATTGTCAGCATTATATTGCCAGACTATTTATAACTATATTTAGCATAAAAAGAAATCAAGGCTAAATATGACTTTTTTTAAAAAATAAGTATACCCAGGCTCAAAAGAACAGGAGCAGGAAGAGTTATGCCCTCTACAATTCTGAAAATTCCCACGTGTAATGTATGGTATTGCATATAAAAGTACCAAACTGCTAGGTAATAGATGTATATCTGGATTCTTTATGAGCACAATGCTCCTTAGATTATAATATAACCAAAATATGAAACCAAAGATACTATTTTTAGAATATTTTAAAAAACAAAGTGCAATAGAACAACACAATAAAAAGAAGCATTTCATTAACTAGGCATATTTTAATGGGCTTTAATTTCTATTTTAGAACTATAACTAAAAGTAGCAAAAGATGAGACCAAATATAAAAGTGTTGTTCTGTCCTAGAATTGTTTGGCTACTAGATATTGCCAACATTTAGTCTCTGGAATCATTGGCTGGTCAAAAAGGGAAGTGAGATATGCTGGTGTCTTAATGAGGTTCCCAGACAGGGGAAAAGAAGGGGGATTTTAAATTAGTTCATACGCAGTAAGTGAAATTGACAGCATTCTAAATGGAGGCGCATCTGCATAAGCAATCTGAAAGGTAAAATGAAAGTTGTTAATATTATTACTCATAGCATGTGAAGAAAAGAATCTACACTACTAATTAACTATTACTACCACATGTACATGGTCTCCTTTTCTCCTTACGCCTGTGGCTTTTTAATCACTTCTAGTCTAAACCCACTGCCTGTGGAACAGCAAGTTCTGGAAGAGACATGTGATGGAGGAGGAGGCCAGGACCTCTCTCCACACCCCGTGCACCATGAGGCAGTGCTGGCTAACCCTTTCTTCTCTCCCCTCTTCATTTCTAATAAATTTATAATAAAAAGAGATGAGTTCCAAGGTGACTTTTAACTTGAAAATCTGAAGTACTTCACAAAAAAGTATTTGAATTCTAGTTTTTAAATGAAGAAATATGGTCTAAAAAAAGATACCATCTGTCTTCCCATGGCCTTTCCATACTAGTGTTTCCTAATGTGTTACACTAGAAGTTTGCCATAAATTATGTACTGAAGAATATACGGTATTGATGGTCATTATATGGTTTCCTGGGCAGGGCAGAGGAGGGGGACATCCTTTGCCAACACCCTTCCCAACTTTAGTATAAGATGATTTCACCTCTAAAGAAATACCAGAGTTTAAAGGCCAAAAACATCATGACAGGGAAGCCCAAATACAACAAGTGCCTTTTTAGGACAACTGTGTCAAAGGTGCAACACATCTAAAAACTTTTCCCCACTTAAAAATAAATACAAAAAAATTATGTATTTGATACTTAACCACTATCTTCGTAGACCACTCTCTGAGGATCCATTTTCTATTCATACAAACAGGCTTGCAAGCTTTAAAATACTAAGCATTGGTTACTCCTACCTTGGTATCCAAAATATCCATAAGCAATACATGAACATCCACTCCACTATAATTTCTTAAAACTCACTAAAATAAGAGCATTCTTTTCAAAATTAACTTTAAAAGATATATTTTCTTTACTTTACTTTTGATAGATTTATTTTTTAAAAAGCTGAAAATATTATACAGCAAACTCTTTGGAGCCCAGGGCAACTACTTTTTCCATGCCCACTTGAAAGAAATGCCACGGAGTTAAGGAGCAAAATTAAAGCATTTCTTAGATTTAGTAAAAGATCCTTAATTTTTTTAATATATCTAAATTATCTCCATATATTTAGAAGGTAAAGAAGAAAAGGGATGAAAAGAAAGAAAGAAGGAAGAGGGAAAGAGGAAAAAAAGAAAGGAGGGAAAATGGATTTTTCTTTAAAATTTTCACCCAGATAAATAATATTACCCTTCAGAGCACAGGGTAACCAATGAATGATTAAAGTGCTGGGAATTCAGGAATCTTCTTAAAGACTGGCAGCAAGCATCAGCTATCACTAGTCAGCTGGCAGTCTGTCACTCACACTCCTGAGCCCAGAAGAGGTTCTCTGGGGTCCCTAGCCAACGCCTGCAATACTTCAGATCAGCAGTCACGTCAAGATCTCTGATCCCTGCAAACCCAGCTTCTTTGCAGACAACAGGGAGGTCAGCCTACGGCGACTTATGCAGTATTTTGTTGTACCCCTGGCTCACAGTGCCTCCTGGTGTAGGCTCTTCTAGTCTAAGTCACATAAGGCACATACTGCAACGCTCTCCGACTCTCAACCCTGAAATAGAGCCAGTACCCCTCAGGGCAGTCGTCAGTACACTCTTCAACCTCTGAGCCAGAGTGCAAAGCACAGGAAAACACACTGCCCCTCTCATTCTTCACTCAAGAAGAAAAAGAGAGGGAGGGTAAAGGATGGGGTATGGGATCAGATTTAGAGTGGGAAAAAACCATTTCCCTCAAAAAAAAATTCACCATCTACAATCTATAAAGAAGGAAGTAATGTCCAGTTAAGAAGTATATACTGAGACCACTGGGGTTGGGTCGGGGTGGGCAGAAGGCTTGGGTGGGAAGGGAACAGAACAAGTTCCTCCTGCTGGTTGTTTTCTCCCCATTGCCAGGGAAATCCATCTTCAATACTAAAGCAAACACTCATAGATAACGCTTAAGAACCCAGGCTCATTTCTTTTACAAAACGAGAAGAGTAACTATTCTAAAATAATACTTTTATTCTAGAGAAAACAAACACCTCAAAAAAATCCTAAAAGATTTGGAAAGGGGGAAATATAGATGTACAGCTGCCATCATTCTGATCTTCTTCCACACAAAGATCAGGTGAAGAAATCTGTGCAGCTATACATACTAGGACCTGTTGTACACCATCCCCCCCAACCCCACAGAAGGAGAAAAAATTGGGTTTCAAAACAGTCAGAAGCAATATTTGACTATGAAAACAAAACAATCACGTGTGACTTCTGGAAATGTTAGTGTTACATGGAGTCCTTAAAAAATTAATCACAGCCAATGTTGCAAAGAGCACAGAAGCGTGAAACAGAAGATAAAAATGACTGAAGAGTGATGAAGGGAGCCCGAAGTTCCATCCTCACAAGGACCGCAGCCCTGGACGTCTCTGCAAAGGTCACAAGAGGACAGCTTCGCTTCAGAGTTGTAACTTCTCACCGCCTGTCTCCCTGTTCAAAGAGGCAGACATCAGTTGACATGTCTCCCTTGTTTAGAAACATTTACTTTGCCAAAACATAAGAGCATCTCAATACACTTTTCTGAGTTTTCCATTCTTCACATAATTTTATTTTTCTTTATGAGAAACAATTGAAATGCTCAAGAGGGGTCCAAACTGCTAACCAAATCCCAGAGAAAAACAATGTGTTCAGTCCAATCTATCTACCACCAGTGGTTGGCCAGCATTAAAAGAGAGCAAATAGACTGCAGCTACACACTGCAGTCACAAGCACCACTTTAATCTCCTACTGCAACAGGAAGAATTTTCAACTGAGGACTGTTCGACTTCCTCAAGAGTTTATTTTAGGATGACATTTTCTATGCATTCAAATAAAATTCTAATCATTAGAATTCCTGAAAAGAGACATTAACACTGGGCTTTATTAAAAAAAATACATAAATATGAAGGGAAGTCTGCCTATGCAGTGCCTTGTTTCAATGTTTTAAAACATTGAACACATAGTGTCTAAAGCTATTTGTGCAATCTGGGTAAAATTTATAGCACAAGCTAATATTATAAAGTACCTATAACTCTATAGTAAACTCACTATAAAACATAAATGAGTTTTATTTTTACAATTTTTAAAAACACATTCTATTTTCAAATTTCTTCATGATTTTTCGAAGGTTGTTTTCCACATCCTAAATGTGTTTTCAGATTTTTAAAAATGGGTTGGTAGATTTTGATTATTCTGAACTTTCCCATATTTTTATTTTTAAATGGTCCCTCATAAATAAGTTGTTTTCCACAAAATAATTACATAGACTGAATCTTTTTTGTTTCTTAAATTTTTTAAATGTTCTCCATGCACCTGAGAAATATTGATTGGGGAATTTTGCAACTAGGTTTCCCAAAATGTCCCACAAGAACCTGGGTGTATTCTCTTCCTCAATTCCAATAGGAGGCCAAAGACAAGGAACTGGTTTGTTGACGTAGAAGGAGAGAGAACTGGTACAACACCTCAGTCTTGGACACCCTATCAGGCACTACCAACAACGTAAATAAGTTCATTTTATTCTAAAGTATAATTATCTACAAATACCTAACACATGAAAGTGTTCATGCTTCTCATGCATTCTGACAATTCTGAGCCACCGTGAGTGATTATTCAAAATAAGACTTATTACAATTAGAAACTTTAGCCCAGAGATCACATACTCACAAAAAGACACTCTGTGACTGAACATAGCTTAGTCTTATTTAACTTGGGGAATCTCTGGACAAACCCTGTATTTTCACATCCTAAATTCCTATCATTTTATAAAATAAGAAGTTACCAGTAAAATCAAAGAAGCTCAAGTTATTTTCCAAACAGACTACATTTTTCTTGGTATACTAAAAAAAAATCTGTTATCGAGTGTAAGTTTTAGCAAAACATCAGACTCCTTCAATGAAGAAACAGTTAAACCCAGTTAAATACTATTATACCGTGTATGCTGCTCACACTCCCTCCTGAAGAGCTCCCATTTTAAAATAGGAACCGGATGGAATGAGTGCTTAGAATAGAAGCAAAACCTTGGAAACTGAACACAACTGGACTCTCTATGTCAATTTTTCTTTGTAAATTGTGAGTTAAAAACCTAAAACATCATGGGCAAAAATATCACTTTTTAATATTCATTTGCTAAATGTTATCATGTGACCCTTGTAAATTATCAATAGTCTTCATTTAAATGGCAAGCTCACCTCCTGCATCCCCACCTCCTACACTTTCCCCTACCAATCCTTCATAAAACAAATCTAATAGGTGGCCACTTCGAAGGAATGAATGAATGAATGCCTGGCTTAACTTCTTAAGTATTAGGAACTCCAGAACACACTTACTTGGCTCATAGTAATCCACTATGGACACCGAAGCATCTTGGGTATTTGAAACTTTAAAGTTTCTCACAGCAGGAATATCAACACAAAACTGGGTTTCATTTACCTTGAAAAATACAAAAGACTCTTAAGGGGATATATTCATGATAAATAAAGTAAAACACATTACCTTTTCTTATTATTTTAGAAAACAGATAACATTTAGGGAGGAATTCTATGTGCCAGGTACTGCAGTAAGTACTTCCTATGAATTATCTTATTTAACTTGTAACAACCCTCACAAGATAGATATTATTCTTAGTTCCATTTTGTTGGTAAGGGATATTGAGAATTAAAGTTGTTAAGCAAGTAGCAAGCCTGAGGGTGCACATTCCTGGGAAAAGATGCCTCACCAGATCAGCCACTTTCTCCTGGGAATCACCCTCAGCTCATGGGAGCCGTATCACCCAGTAGGTGGTGTAACCCTGAGATGCGGAGTGTACCCCACAAGCAATGACTGATATGGGGCACACAAGGCCAGCTTTCCTGCCTCCAGCAGGAGCGTGTCTTTTGCCAATTTGGTAAACAATACTGGTTAAGGGATCAAAAATTAGTAAATTACTTTAAACATCCTATTACTTGCCAATAGCAGCAAATGAAAAGTCAAATTAATCACTCAAAAAGTACTGAACACTCAAAGTAAGATAACCATTAATAAGAACATCAGAGATACAAGACAAACTCCAAAACCAATTACATACTAAATAAAAACCTTAAATTTGTTTTTAAAGTTCCAAATCAGGCCCATGGATTTCGAGCATTATTTAATATAAGAAAATTCCTGAAGACCAAAAGAATCTGAAAACTGAATGAGTTTTAACAGGGCTTTCATCAGAGTGGTTTTTGAAGTGCCAAAACAAATGGACACATTCAGGAACTAGCTTTTTTAAAGTAGATATTTAGCAATATATTTCTGATTCATACTTCGCAAAACTAGAATATGAAACATATGTATTCCCCCCATGTAACATGAAATCCTAAGAATGCTTACAACTCAATATTGATTCAACCTATGAGGATCGTATAGATGCTAGATGAAAAGAATAAACTTACATGCCAGCAGTTTTGAGACATAACAAGTAGAGTCTGAGAACTGAACGACAAAGAGACACAAGCTACCAAAATCTATGGGATTCGGCAAAAGTAATCCTAAGAGGAAATTCATAGCCTTAAATGCCTACATCAAAAAGACAGAAAGACCACAAATTAACAAATCTAATGACACGTCCCAAGGAACTAGCAAAGGAAGAGCAAACCAAACCCAAAGTCAGCAGAAGAAAAGAAATAACTAAGGTCACAGCAGAACTAAATGAAATCGAAAACAAAAACAATACAAAGGACCAAGGAAACAAAAAGTTGGTTCTTTGAAAAGATAAACAAAATTGATAGATTTCTTGCTAGATTAACCAGGAACAGAAGAGAAAGGACCCAAATAAGCTCAATCAGAAATGAAAAAGGAGATATTGCAACTGATACCACAGAAATACAAAATATCTGTGAATACTATGAATATCTCTACACACATAAACTCAAAAACATAGAAGAAATGGACAAATTCCTGGACACTCACAACCTTCCAATAGTCATTCAGGAAGAAACAGAACTCCTGAACAGACCAATTATGAGCAGTGAGATTGAAGCAGTAATAAAAAGTCTTCCAACAAAAAAAGTCCCAGACCAGATGGATTCACAGATGAATTTTACCAGACTTACAAAGAAGAGCTGGTACCGATACTGCAGAAATTATTCCATAACATCGAGAAGGAGAGAATCCTCCCCAACTCATTCTACAAAGCCAGTTATCACCTTAATACCAAAGCCAGGAGAGGACACAAGGAAAAAAGAAAACTACAGTCCAATATCCCTTATGAATACAGATGCAAAAATCCTCAATAAAATGCCAACAAACAGAATTCATCTGCACATCAAAAAAATAATCCACCATGACCAAGTGGGCTTCATCCCAGGGATGCAGAGATGGTTCAACATATATAAATCAATAAATGTGATTCACCACATAAACAGAAGCAAAAACAAAGGCCATATGATCATTTCAATAGATGGAGAAAAAGCATTTGACAACATTCAGCACTCTTTCCTGATATAAAACCCTCAACAAACTAGGCATAGAAAGAACATATCTCAAGATTATAAAAGCCATATATGACAAATCCATAGCCAACATCACACTACACGGGGAAAAGTCAAAAGCATTCCCACTAAGAACTGAAATAAGACAAGGGTGCCCACTGTCACCACTTCTATTCAATAAAATGCTAGAAGTCCTAGCCAGAGTAATCAGGCAAGAGAAAGAAGTAAAAGGTATCCAAATCAAGAAAGAGGAGGTCAAACTATTACTTTTTTCTGATGATATGATCTTATATCTAGAAAACCCCAAAGACTCCACCAAGAGACTCCTGGAATTGACAACTAAATTCAGCAAAATCTCAGGTTACAAAATCAATGTACACAAATCAGTAGTAGCATTCCTATACACCAATAACAGTCAAGCTGAGAGTAATATCAAAGACTCAATACCATTCACAATAGCTACAAAGAAAATGAAATACCTGGGAATATACTTAACCAAGGAGGTAAAAGATCTCTACAAAGAGAACAACAAAACACTGAGGAAAGAAATCACAGACAACACAAATAAATGGAAAAATGTATCATGCTCATGGATTGGTAGAAACAACATTGTTAAATGTCCATACTACCCAAAGTGATTTACAAATTCAATGCAATCCCCATCATGATACCATCATATTCCACAGATCTAGAAAAAATAATTCTATGCTTCGTTTGGAACCAGAAAAGAGCCCAAATAGCCAAAGCAATCTTAAGCAAAAAGAACAAATTGAGAGGCATCACATTACCAGACTTCAAACTATACTACAAGGCTACAGTAACCAAAACAGCATGGTATTGGCACAAATATAGAGATATAGACCAATGGAACAGAACAGAGAACCCAGACATAAAACCATCCACATACAGCCAACTGATCATTGACAAAGTAGACAACAATATACAGTGGGGAAAAGAGCCTTATTCAATAAATGGTGCTGGGAAAATTGGTTAGCCACATGCAGAAGAATGAAACAGGATCCATATCTCTCATCACTCACAAAAATTAATTCAAGATGGACAAAAGCCTTAAATGTAAGGCACGAAACCATAAGATTGCTAGAAGAAAATGTTGGAAAAACTCTTCTAGATATCAGCCTAGGCAAAGAATTTATGAAGAAGACCCCAATAGCAATCACAGCAACAATAAAAAAATAAATAAATGGGACTTGATTAAATTAAAAGAGCTTCTGCACAGCCAAGAAAATAATCAAAAGAGTAAATAGACAACCTACACAATGGGAGAAAATATTCACAAGCTACACATCCAATAAAGGGCTAATAACCAGAAACTACAAAGAACTCAAGCTAATCAGCAAGGAAAAAACAACCCCATTAAAAAGTGGGCAAACGACATGAACAGAAGCTTTTCAAAAGAAGATAGACAAATGGCCAATAAACATAGGAAAAAATGCTCAAAGTCACTAATTATCAGGGAAATGCAAATTAAAAACACAATGAGATATCACCTTACCCCAGTTGGAATGGCTTTTATTAAAAAATCCAAAAACAATAGATGCTGGCGTGGATACAGAGAGGAAAGAACGCTTATGCACTGTTGGTGGGACTGCAGATTAGTACAACCTCTTTCAAAAACAGTACGGAGATTCCTCAAAGAACTAAAAGTAGACATACCATTTGACCCAGCAATCCCACTACTGGGTATTTACCCAAAGAAAAAGAAGTCATTTTATCAAAAAGATATCTGCATTTGAATGTTTATTGCAGCACAATTCACAATTGCAAAGATGTAGAATCAACCTAAGTGCTCATAAATTCATGAGTGGATTAACAAAATGTGGTATATATATACCGTGGAATACTACTCAGCCATGAAGAGGGATGAATTAAGGCCTTTTGAAACAATTTGGATGGAACTGGAGACCATTATCCTAAGTGAAGTATCTAAAGAATGGAAAAACAAACACCACATGTACTCACTATTAAACTGGAACTAACTGATGAACACATGTGTACAGAAAGAAGTAAAATTCCGTGGAAATCAAGCAGGGGTGGGGAGAGGGGGGAATGGGTGAAAACCTACATAATGGGTACAATGAACACTATCTGAGTGATGGGCACACTTATAACCCTGATTCAAGCGTAACAAAATCGATACATGTAATCAAAAATATCTGTACCCCCGTAACATTTTGAAATTAAAAAAAAAAAACAAGTAGAGTCTGGAATTCTTCACTTACCTTTCCCTCACCTATTTTATACACCTTATTCTTGGGTCAGTAGCATTCATGCAGCAATGGAAAAAGTACGTGAAGGTTATATAATAATTCTGTATCAAGACCAAACCTATGAGAATATTCTTTTATGATTTAAGCACCTAACTTTTTAAGGCGAAATATTAACCCCTTCATGAAATCATTTTTAAATGTGTAATTACAGCTTTCATCTTCAGCATTTAAACAAATATGTTTAGCAATTCCCTGAGGCAGAGCAGTTCTCAAATTGAGATCTGGACTGAATTTTTTGAAATTATAATATGAAAATTTCTATGTATTTTATAGCTGGCATGATATAATGACTTAGTCACCAGATCTTCATCAGACTCATCATTAATAGTAACTGTCTCTAAACTAATTTTATAGTGATGCCTTTTCGGTAATGACAAATATATGGTTGCCATGTTAAAGTTAATCAGGGACACAAAAAGCTAAAATAATAATGACTTAAAGAAAACATACTTACAGTAAGGTAGACATGTAAACACAATAAATGGTAACTTTGTCAATAGTTATCTATACAAAACTTATGTTTTACTACTTACAGAATCTAAATAAAGGTTGAGTTTTCCATGATCGTGTTCCACTTTCTTCACTGTCTCGCTTAGAGGAATCGCATCTGAAGGCACAGTAAAGCCACTGAGTAGGTTAACCTCCATAAGAGCCATGCCACTCCTAGCTGGGCCCAAAAACCTAAATAAAAGAGGGGAGAATGGAAGAAAACCCTTTAGGAAAAACCTAAAGCTGTTAGCAAATGATCTTCATACCAAAATTAAAACTGCCAAATGTTACTCGAAATACTGTTTGAGTTCAAATAAAATTCACTATAGAGAATTTTAAAACATGTTATCTTTTTCTTATATGTGTGATATTCTTATAAGTTTCAACCCTATAAGGAATAATGGCATAATAATGTGTTCATTTGACAGATAGAATGAAATTCCTACAGTGTGGCAGGCTTGTGCTCATAGGTTGTAACAGGTATAACCTACATCCTATTTCAACAGGTAACTCTGTTTTCTAGTGGTGATTCCAAACTGAACTGCATTTTTCATTTTCTCAAAAGTTGACAGCACCAAACTTTCCAGCTGAAAGACAAGACCTGAAAAGGAGACATTCCTTGACCACTCAGTGGTAGACCCCAGCCAAGTCCTTAGCAACCTTTTCTTCATCTTGTTTTAGAAAAATTAGAGCAGTAGGGAAAGGCCTTCCCTTTGTTCTCCCACATACTTCGAGCACATTTTGTTGTTTTCTTTGGCCACCTTGAGAGAATTATAAGCCTTGGAAAGTTTTATTACACTGCATCCTTCTCTCACCCTGTTGTACACAATGTGAACATCAAAGGATCTGGACACCAACAACATTTTGTTTCCTTGAAAATAAATATTTTTCTAAAATGAATAAATGGCAAGAGCTTTTCATTTGGAACAAAAAGAACCCAGATCATTATGGAAAGAATTCTGCCTCCCAGTGCACAGGTAATATATATAACCAAAGTGTTGAACCCCCATAATATTCTGAAATAAATGGAAGTCTGCCTCCAATGTAAAAAGATCATAGCATTAAGTTAGTTCCTGTTGTCCTTTTAGATGGCAAAAGCACAAAGGGCTGTTAGAAAATCTTGCTTTTTAGAGCAGTGAACCGATGCCTGCCAAACATGACTGATTGAAAAGCCATACAGTACAACTGCTGACTTCAGCTGGCCCAGCAACCTGAAGCAACTCAAACCATCTGCTGGGTGATGCACTTTGCCAAAATAGATGCTACTGAAAACTAATAACTGGACTTGACTTAGAGGTGTTTATATACGAGCAAAAATTACAGATGAGAAAAGCAGCCAATATGCTTACATACTTAAAAGGACAATGCAGACTATACTTTTAGTACATCATCAAAAGTGCCTTGGTTGACTTGGTCTCTCCACCAGCCAATGGCAGAATTTGTTAAACTACCATCCCACACAGAAAACCTTGTATGAGGTAAGGTCTTGGACCCTGTTGATAGGAATAAAGTGCCTGAAATATCAGGTAATCTTTTTATAACGTGCTGCTGAAAAAATTCACTTACATGTTATTTGTGCTTCATACCAGATTTTTCTCAGAAAACTAGTAGCAGCATTTAAATCCTTTTTGTAAAACCCCTACCTTCACAGGAAAATGTTTCCCTTCTTCAGGTTCTACCTATTAACCTGATTCCCAATGCTGGCATAGGACTGGGAACCCTGCATCATTACATGAGCCCCTACAGAGGATGAAGCCTCTTCATGGTCTGAAGCCTGGTTTCACTGCATTTTCCTCATGTTTCCTCTCTTAAACCTCCCTAAGAGATAAAAATCCCCCTCTCATAATTCTACGAGACTCTTCTTCTTTGCCTTCCTCAAAACCAGAATTTTAGATCTGCTGAGGGCATTTTTTTATTAAAGTCTGTCTCCCCTTTGCAAGGCCTGTTGTCTTTTTGGCTCACCACTATATTCCCACACCTGACACTGTGCCTGGCACATGGTGGAGATTCTGACAATGTTTACTGAGTGAATGAATATATGAATGAATAAATGAGAAAAGCAGAAATAATAAGAGCACTTACTTTACAGAGTTATTTTAAGAATTAAATGAGATGCATATAAAAATGTGTGGTACAATGCCTGGCACATAAGTTTGTGATTGATGTAGGTTGTTACTGTTTATAATAATAACTTGATGATGTTATTCTGGAACACAGACCAATTGCAAGCTTAGGAAAGAATAGCTGGAGTCCTACTTTCTTCTCAGCTAAAAAGGAAGCCATTGCAGAGACTCTGATATGCCCCTGATGCTGGCTCAAAATGCCTACGAAGGTGAGGAGTGGTGCAAACGTGACATTTTACCCCAAAATCATGAACAACAAGGTCCAAGGATAATACAAGTGGTGGCACTAATGGAGAAGACTGGGTTCAGGAAATGGCAAGAAGATTGACCACCTGGGTGAACACCCAGAAATGACCTTGGAGAGTATCTGGCAGCTCAGGACCACATCAGTGGCTCCCAGCCCAACAACAAGCTAAGTTCAACCAGAATAATACGGGATATTTTAAAAAAGCAGACAGCAGCTCCTCAATGTCATTGTGTCTTTATAGTAACTCCCAGCTCAACACCAAATAATGCAGATGTATGAGGATAGATTGACAAAAAACATATTATAAAGCCTCTTGATTCAAGAACTTTCACAAGGAGTAGTCTCAAACTTGTGTGTGCGTTAGAATAACCAAGAAACTGCAGCTTCACAGCCCTGCTGTTAAGTCAGGACCCTTTTACCTTATGACCTAACAAGATCCTCAGATGCTCTGGATACAGACCAATTTAAGAATCAGCTTAATAAGTACTCCCAGAAGCTTCAGCTGTAAGTGTCTAATTATCCAAGATGAGAACATTCTAAACTGGAACGTTTTCAGTGTCTCTAAAAAAAAACCATTCTCTTTATTGAATTTGCATGTTCTCATAAAGTTTTGGGTTAAAAGCATAACAGTTAAGGTTAAATATGAACCTGGAATAATTATTTCAACAGAAAAATAACTCATAACAAGAAATACATATGGAGTATTAAATGTGATTGATTAAAGTTTTCCTAAATTAGACATGAGTTTTATTAATTTATATAAATTGTTCTATTCAGATTTGTTATAAATAGAAGAAAAACATAATTTTTGGACACATCTAAGAAATGCTTAAATATAATTATTAGTATTTCCAGTTTGTAATCTGAAGTGTAATGCATAACTGAATTCCTTGTTACATATAACTCCTTATATTGGTATAGATAGACAACTATATATAATTTAATCTTCAAATCTTTTTTTTTAAGGGAAAAAAAAGAGGAAGAAGAGGGACCTAAACAGGTACTTACCTTGTGCACACATTCAAATTCACATGATTGATATCATCTTTATTATCTTTCACTGTAACATCCAAATCAAAGGCTTCTTGATTTGGGATAGATCGTCGTCTTCTAGACGGTCCAGAATCTTTCACATTATAAAAAACATTGAGCTGCAATAAATAAATTGCATAAATAATAAATTGGCAATTAATTTCCATCATTATGCATTCTAAATACTATATTAGGTAATGATTCTTTTTAGGATAAACCCAATTAAATTTGTAATCTTCAAACTAGCAAAAAATTAATTTACTGGCTGACAAAGTATCATTATTAACAAATACTGTAAAAGTTTATAAAAATGATTTTAAAAGTTGAGAAAATTGTTAGATAATATTCCAAAACAAATATCATAGAACACTGTGGATGATATTGATGAGATACTGTTTTTTCAAACAATGTAAACATTCCCATGAGGGAAAAAGTGAAGCTACTGCCAACTTTCTTGAGAACATTCGTGGATTTCTAAGTCTTGTTGCCCAAATGGAGTCATTTTTCACAAACTGGAACCTTAGAAACCCTCAGTAAGATGAATCAAAACTAAAACATCTAAGAGCCTTAGCTGAACATAAACCTGTTCAACTGCTAAGGATTAATTTTGATCAAGTTTTTTTAAAGATGATAAAATAAATTATGGATTTCACATCAACTGGGTCTTTTCAGCATATACTCTGTGCCCACCGCTAATGTTAAAGGTGCTCTGGGGACACTGGGGTAGCCTGAGGACCAGTGTCTTTCTCAAAGCATCCTAAATCAGAAGCTTAGGAACATACTCAAAATTTCCTGGGCCAGCCTCATCCCAAGATGGACTGGCATCAATTTAAATATTTTCTCTCTCCCACTTTTTTTGATACCAAGGTTCATAAAGCTTACTATTGTTATGTAATATTGTATTTTCTTTTACTTATACCTAAAACACATACACATACATGCACACACACACCCCTGAGAACCAAACATCTAGTACCCTCTGTGAATTTATATACTTTAAAAAATCCTGTCTCTAAGCTTTCACCTTTCAAATCTAAGAGTTCCCATCCTTTTATTCTGCCACAACCCAAACTCTTATGATCCTTCAGCCCCTTGATCATTCTGGTTATCTCACTCTGGACATTTGCCAACTCCTTCTTAAACTATAGCAATTAAAAGTATAGAGTATTCCTGGAGCAGCTGAAGAATGGTTTCATAAAATTGGCGGATGGTTTCACTACCCCCTCTCCAGAGGCATGCCATTGTCCCTTTAGAGGCCAATGTCATCAGGAAATAAATAAGGACTACTAGATTTGCCTCACAGGTCATAATTAATGCCCATTTATATCTAAGTATTAGGACTTTCATTTGGCCGACAGCTCAACTGCTCACTCCAAGCACTTTAAGAGATGTTGCAGTTTATTTTCAACAGTTTAGCACTTTATTACCCAAAAGAGGGTAATATTTACTGCAAACTCAAGAGTTTTCTTTGCCCTCCTTTTTCCAGAGCACTGTTTTAAGTTATAAAAGTTATAAATACCAACTGAAGGAAATCTCAATACCCATTTCTGGTTGATCACATTTTTTGCAATTTTTTCCCTCCATCATGGGAAGTGCCTATTGGTCCCTACCTTTTGTTTTCTGTATTTTGAGACAGACACAGGACTTGTGAACATTCTGACCAGTATGTACCACATTTACCCCTGTGTCCTTCAATCCTCAAGTAAAAGTCATTTGGTTTCAGTAATTTATCTGCACTCGGTTTATCAAAAATGAATTCCAACCCACTTGGTGATTTAAGTGTATGTAATTTTTCACTTTTATATAAAATATACTGCATATTTACTCTTGGAATTACTCTTTGCATTGAAAGACAGCTTGAGAATGAGAATTTTCCCATGATCTTTGTTAGTAAAGACCAATATAAATTATTCACTTTCTCTTTCTATCCTTTTCACTGTGATCACTTTTTCTCAATTTTTAAAAAATGTTTACTTTGTTTTGAGTATCATGCAAAATAATCTTAGAATTATTTGGAGGTTTCCAAACTATACCTGCTTAGCAAGGTACACCTGCCCTACTAAGCAAGTGTACCTGTTCTCTCGAGTAGAGTGATTGTACCCATTTTTTTAAAAGTACTTTTTCTATAACAGCCATTTTATTACCTTCTCAGTAAGTGTTTCAGGGTTTGTTTGGTTCGCTTTTTCTACCCAAGCACACAGTCATTCTTAGTCCTATCACATATTATCTTGGGTTTCCAATAAGATGATTTTAAAGTCCCCAAGATTTTCATGTATTATTTAGTGTAATAATTATTTCATTCAGTATTTTTCATACTACTTCCATTTTATTGTAGCTCCTGCTGCACTTTAAAAAGATTTCTTTGGATTTTCTACCTGTACCAGAGCATTGAACATAATCATGCTCTAATTGTTATATTTACTATTATTAATATGTAAGATTTTACATTAAAGTGACACATTTCCTATCTTCAAGTCAATAACGTGTATATTCTTTATATTCTTAGATGAATATTAAGAAGTTGTATGTAAAATGTGTATTTGCTTATCAGATCATAGTAAAACTCTACCAGCATTATAATTTCTGAACTATATTTTCACAAAAAAAGGTGGGAGTACCCAATGATTTACATGAATCATTTTGGAAGATTTTAACCCTCACTTCAAAAAGCAAATAATTATAGAAATATTCTTCAAATAGATTATCAATCCATATAACTGCTGTCTACTCACTAGCTCGTAACATCTCTAATGCTTTCCATTAAAGAGAGTGATGTATCTTGCATAAGTCACAGAAGTCATCAAGAATTTTATCCACGTTATCCAAGTTAAAGATTTAGTAGTGCCCCAAACCAAAGAATTATTTTAAATAGTCACATTTAACTTTAAAAAATAAACCTCATTACATACCTGACAAATAGCAAATCCAAAACCATTTGCGGAAATATTAACTGCAGTTGGCTGTACCACAGCAAGCTGAACAAAGGTGGAAAAAAAAGTGAATGACGCCAATTTTCCATACGTAGATGCTCCCAAAAAGCACAAGAGATCAGTGTTATCCATCATTAGGAGTGGAAGTAATTACTAGAAAGCGCTAACAGCTTTGCTCTATCTCACATAGCAAAAGCTATGAGTCAACCAGGTAAGTGAGGTGACGGCAGAGGAAGCGCACACTCTCCAGGCCCCCTCACCTCTGCCCTTTGGGAGAGCACATTAGCGCTCCTGACAGGTCTGTCTTCCTGTTGGGAGGGTGAAAGACAAGAAACCAATGTCCGGGGCCTAATCCTCTGGCCTTCCTGGGAACACAGTGACGTGTCATCATTGACTGTGCCTAACCGTATTCCTTCTTTTCCTTTGCCGTTACCCCTATTCCTCAGTTTCCAGCCTTGAAGTTACCACCTTCATCCATCTTCCTCAACCTCCCACAAGGTTAACCAAGGGAACAAAGTTAGAGACTAGCATATTCTTATATTCCATTTAAAGTAAGAATTCTACGGCTGGTTCTATTGATTCTGCTAAAAAACATGTGGAGCAGCTGAAAAGAACATGGTCTTTGGAATCGTAAGTTCAAATTCTAGCTCTACCGTTACTAGTACCATGATCTTGAGCATGTTACTCAACCTCTCTCAGCCTCAGTTTTATCACGTGTACAATGGAGATAAAAGTACTTAAGAGTTGGTTTAAGAATTAAATGCAACAGCATATGTAAAGTTGTTTCCCAATGTGACAGTGCCCATGTCTTCTCCTTTTCTGCTAATCTTTCCAAAGTTCTCATCCCCTCCACCCTTCTAAAGCTCAGCAAATTCAACAAAGGAAAGTACCACTTTCCCCCATCCTCTGGGAACAAGGCTTTGTTGAAGTCAACCGATCAGAAATAAGGCAGTATTCCAGCATAAAGGATCATCTACACAGATTTTTGAATAACCACCCCCTTGTCCATACCTCTGCTGTCTGAAGGAGAAAGCGATTGTGTGTGTCAATCAGAAACTTTACAGGACTTGGTGAGCTAGGCCCCATCACAGTCACTTGGATATTTGTCCTTTCTGTATTCATTAGCGCTGCAAATTCAGACAGGGCCTTTAAGGCGACAATGGTATCCTGTTGAAGGAAGAAAAACATTTGTATATTTAAGTATATATCAAGACCTCCAAAGAGTAATGTTTAGGAAATCTGCTGTACATTCATCCACCTTCCTTGAGAGTAAACCACTCCCAGGAGAGGCTCAGAAAACATTTGCTGAATGGAACTGAGCACCTACTTTTACATCAGCTACCACAAGTGAAAAACGGCTAATATAGATCGGGAACTGATTTATTCCATATAAATACAAGATATGAAGTGCATAACAATGATGAGAAAAAAGTAAAATTAGTGACTTAAACATTTGACTTGAGTTACTAAACTTTTAAACTACCAAGTAATTTTATGAAGTAATGAAAATGAAGCAACCACATACTTTCTAAAATATATACACACCATAGTTTAAAGGGAAAAAAAATCTATCATCTCTCACCTGGGTAGATGCAAAACCTCCCAAGCTATTTCTCTGTCTGCTTAGCCATCTCATAATTGGGAATCCCTCAGAAACCTGAAATTGCAGGAAGTGTGAGAGCAGTGCATAGGCTGCAACTTCAATATCCAGGGAGCGTGGCTGCCATGAGTCAGAAAGTGTGGACACTGATGACACCCAGAATTGCATGCCTTCTGCAAGAGAAAAGTAATAACATTCTGATCAATTACCAAAAAAAAAAATTACATCTTATACCATTAAATATTCATACACTGGTCCAAGTTCTACTTGACTAGCATAAAAATACATGTATTTTTATACATGTATATATTTATACCAAGAAAGTATATGTGTATTTACATACACACACACACACACATAAACATGTACCTATATGTTACTTTTTAAACTATTACAGGTTGAGTATCCCTTATTTGAAATGCTTGGGACCAGAAGTGTGTCAGATTTCTGGTTTTTTCAAATTTTGGAATATTTGCAGAATACATACATTCCAAAATCGGAATGCTCCAAAATCCGAAACTTTTTGAGCTCAAAGGAAATGCTCATTGAAGGGTTTCAGATTTTTGGATTAGGGATGCTCAACCTGTACCACTTATAAATTTTCATCCTTTTCCTAATACCTATATTTGAGGATGTTTTGATGAAAATATTTTTCCCAAGAGAATTCCATATATTTGACTCAAGACTGAACAGCTAAAAATAAAAGAGAAAACATACTATATTCCAGAAGATAATGTATATTACTTATCTGACCAGGCCATCCCAAAAATATTTTAAGACACATTGGAAAGAATCCTGCTCTGCAAATCTGCCATTAACCAGCTCCAATGTTCTAGGAAACTTCTCTCTTTTTTTTCATTACCTAAAAGTTGGTGTTATAAGTTCAAAATCCAAGCCCCCAGGAGAAAAATGAGGGACCCTGGCCTCCTCAAACAAGCTTCCTAGAGATAATCCTGCTCTAGCCCCCAGAGGACCATCCTACTTGATGCCCCCTCTCAAATATCACTGTTTAGATGCTGATTACACTTGGGTGGAATGTGAAATAACTGCCACTTAGCCAAGCAGAGAAGAACAAATGTCAAACACTGCTTCAGCCTCTGTGCAAGGATCTTCTAGTCTCCAGCACCGGAATACGTAATAAGAATTCAATCTTAAGTTTCTGTTAATAATGATACAATATTTTGTACAGTCTCAGACATCTTTAAGCACTTTCTATAGCGATCCCTTCTTGAATAAACGAAACTTTGAATTTAAAATTATTTCAGCCCACCCAACCCCATCTCTCTCTCTCTCTCTCTCTCTCTCTCTCTCACACACACACACACCACACACACACCACCCACACACCCACGTGATCCCACTACTGAGACCATTTGGGTAGTAACAACACCTGCACTTTTTGTCCTGTTGTAGCCCAATAGCAATCCCCATTCAAAAAAAAGAAAAGAATCATATATACAACCCACTTACTAACAGTATTTTTTTTGGTATTTGCATTTCTTTTAATTTGCATTTTAGTTCATACTTTTGAGCACTTGTTATGCAGCAGGCACCACACATTATCTTATTTAATCTCCACAGCAACTCTACAACAGGCGTTATTCCCATTTTACAGTTGGGGAAACTGAAGCTCATAAAGGTAAGTTGCAAAACCAGAATTTGAACCCAAGTCTTTCCAGAACCCTAGGTCTTAGCAAACACACAAGGCTGCCAAATCAGAAATGATATCAGACACTCAAAGGGTAACTGACATAGGGAAGAATATATGTAAAATAAAGAGACATCTGAGCCCTGAAATTCTATTTTAAAAAATTCCTGGGCAGACTAGAAGCATTGTGGCCACGTGAGGCCTATCCTAATCTCATTTTGTGTTTGATTTTTCATCTCATTCAAAAAATGCGAATGTAATCAACTTCACACCTGTCTTACAAAATTTTCTTGTGTAATTTATATATTTCATAATGCACAACAGTCCAACAACCTCAACAGGCCCCACACATTACCTTCTTGTTCTGCTCTCCAAGTCAGCATATTCAAAGCTTCCTTCGCTTTAGGACTCCCCACCGATGACAATGCATAAGTTATAAGAGCTAGAGTATAATTGTCTGAAATTCCTCTATTGAATTCAGACTCTAAAAAGTTGATAGACTCTTGCACATCGATATTAGGCTTGAAAGAAAAAAATATTTTTTACTATTCAAAATAACCCATTAACACATATTTAAACAAAAAATACTTTGAAACATTCATTTTAAAAAATAATTTCAGTGTCTATTAAGCACCTGACCTTGTCCTAGGCAATGGGAATTAACAACGATCACTGACATTGAAAGATCTGCTATGCATGTTGAAAATAAGGTTGGGCGTGGTGGCTCACGCCTGTAATCCTAGCACTCTGGGAGGCCGAGGCGGGAGGACTGCTCGAGCTCAGGAGTTTGAGACCAGCCTGAGCAAGAGCAAAACCCCATTTCTACTAAAAATGGAAAAATTAGCCCAGCGTCTTGGCGCACGCCTGTAGTCCCAGCTACTCGGGAGGCTGAGACAAGAGGATCGCTTGAGTCCAGGAGTTTGAGGTTGCAGTGAGTTATGATGACACCACTGCACTCTACCCAGGGTGACAGAGCAAGACTATGTCTAAAAAAAAAAAAGAAAAGAATACTGCTTTTCAGTTTTTATAAGTAAACAGGCACCACTGCTTAGAAGAAATAAGAAGTAGAGCTTTCGCCAATGTTTCTCCCACTGAGTATCATAAACTCAGATGACAGCAGAAAATATAGCTCGAGAACGGTATTTCTCGTATTCGATCTCGGGTGTCGAAGCTCTAAATTCAGAGAAAAGTTTATCATCTACATGCTTAGAACTGGGCTAGGAAAACAGCAGGGAGCTTAATAAAGAGAATGGCTGTTGTTGATCTTGTGAAATGCAGTCAGCAGTAAGCAGTAAAGGCATCAATCACCGGGACAGCTCTGGAGAAAAATTAAGCTCATCAGCATAACTCTCCTTGCGCCCTCATTCTCACCCAGGCATCCATGACCATTTAACATGCTTTTCAGAGTGCGGGTACAGCTAGCACTAAATTAACAGACATTGTAATTGTTCCATGATATGTTAGAAATAAAAAATCCTTCACAACCTAAACCTGCTAGAACACATTCTCAAATTCTAAAGAATTTTCTTTCCCCTAAGAAATTAGGCTTTCCAACGATAAAATATGTACTGACTCATCTTACCAATAGCAAGTACAATACATATACTAGAAAGTATTTTTAGAATTCTCTCAGTTAATCTCAAGAGTGAGTTAATATTTTTATTCTGATTTTGGAACGTGACCACAAATGCAAAGCAAAAGGGTGTTCAAATTCAGATTTCAAATGCAATATAAAATTGCAAAACTCTTTAAGTTTCCAGACACATATTTGACCCATTCAGACCCACCTTCCTTGAATCTCCCACCTATCATTTATTAAATTAAAGATTAAATACCTGATATTTTTTATATCCCAGGAGAGAAGTCACAATATAGGCTGTAAGTGTTACTGGACTTTTATTGCCACCTTGAAGCTCACTATGAATCACTCTTCCTGGCTCCCAAAATTCACCAGTGGATTTCTGACGTCCTTTGAGCCAAGTGTATGTTCTGTGTAACACATTCTGATCAATATCTATGTAAGGATCAGCTTCAAGGAAACATCTTAAAACAAAAGCTGACAACCTTTATGAAAAGGAGAAAAAAATTACCAAAAAAAATACTTTTTAAAGTCCTCCAAATAACACTGAGCAGACAAAACAACAACACGTTTTCCCCCATCAGAAGAGTCACCCAAGGGATAATCACTGCAGAAGGAAGGAATAAAAGAAAGACAGCAAGGAGACAACGTGAACAACTCTGCCTAGCAGGCGGACCTGCTCTCCACTTGAGCATGGCCAAGAAACTCCAAATCGACTCACAAAATATCAGATCTGAAAAGGAACTTAGAAATCATCTAATCCAGCTTCATTGTTTTATAGATTGAGAATTTGACCGTCCAAGAGAGTTAAATAAAGTCTCCAAGGTTACTCATCTTTGGACCATTCTAGGCATTTACCAAAGAAGATCCCATACACACTTTGCTCAGCAACTGTAGTCCTTTAAAGTGGGGGAAACGGATATTTCCTCTCCTACAGGGCAGGAGTCGGCAAACTACAGCCTGTGGGCCAAATCTGCCTGGCCCACATCTGACCGTCTGGCCAAACGCAGCCCAGAGCCTGTTTATGTGTGCACCACCCCCACCTCCTGCCACCAACACCACCACCTAAGAATGTCTTTTTGAGGGAGAAAGGAAAGAAAGAAGAAAAGAAGGAAGGAAAAAAAGGAGAGAGAGAGAGAGAGGGAGGAAGGGGGGGAAGAGAGGAGGGAGAAGGAAGAAGAGAGGAGAGGAGGGAAGAATGTGTGACAGATTCCACGTGGCCCGAAATACCTAAAATATTTGCTGTCAGACCCTTTATTTGAAAAGTTTGCCAATCCCTGCCACAGAACACTATATTGAGGTGAAAAGAACATCAAGCAGTAAAACACTGAAAACTTTCTGTTTGGGGATCTGTATCCTGACTCAGGCCAAGAGAAAATGTGAAGCAGACCTGTTTCATCCTATAAAAGG
Source organism: Daubentonia madagascariensis (assembly GCA_023783475.1). NCBI lineage: Eukaryota > Metazoa > Chordata > Mammalia > Primates > Daubentoniidae > Daubentonia > Daubentonia madagascariensis. The sequence continues at coordinate 23,076,305 of JAKFHU010002080.1, read as the reverse complement.
TGGGTGTGGTAAACGTTACTAATACTCAACACCACCCAGTTCTCTTTTACTTTGGGTACACAGAGGAATTCACTCCCCTGCCCCCTTGAAGTTAGGCATGGCCATGTGACGAGCTCTGATAATGACAAACTAAGTAGAAATGTTCCGCTCAGGCCCAAGTATCTAACTGCCAGCGCTCCACGCTCCAGCCTCCCGTTTCCAGGCTGTGGCAGGCTGCAGCCTCCCGCTGAGCCGGCATGACGGTGGCCGCTGGAGAACGACGCAGAGCCCCCTGCTGATCCAAAATGAAAACGCAGCACGCGCAAGAATAAACTGCTAAGATTCAGGAGGAGGTTGTTACCACAGCACGCCTGGTCTAACCTGACCGACATAGTTAGTCATCCTTCTCTGAGTAAAAAAGGAAATTGAAGATACGTGCAAGAACAGAGATCAATTGCCCAAAATCAGCTACACGGAGATTCCAGTCTGGAGGAAACTCTGGGTGTTCATATCTAATTCCATTAACTGTTTGTTTTTCACAAAAAATAATCTTCAAGCAACTACGCTGACTATATTAACACAACACTTGTATTAACCATGACAGATTAAGAAAAAAGCTATGTCACAATCACCCAGTATTTCTAACCAATTTTTCTTATCAACTGCGCCATCATCATAAACTATTTTTACTACTTTTTTTCCACACACAAAAAAAGAAGATTTATGACTTATCTTTTCTAAATAAAAACATTTGGTTTGTTAATGTTTTAAAATAACATTTTAAAAGAGAATCTCTTTATAGCCAGGCTATGGGAAAAGCAGCCTCCCGGTCTATAATACACAGAGACATGTCTACCCACTCCACGGCCATGGCGACCTAGTGAAAGCCTGTTCCACAACACAGATTTATCCAGTTGGCAAAAACACTTACCAAGTGCTCCCAGAAGGGTCATCATTCCCAAAAGCACTGAAAGAGCCATCTTCCCTCTGATAGAGAAGTTCTCTCTGGTAACCTGAAGAAACAAAAATGGACCAATATTCAACGTCATCGTAACCTGAAATGAACGAAAGTTTCTAATCATGACCTCATATTGAGAAAACATGAGCAGAGAAGGGTAAGGAAGAAATCAAACCAACAACTAACATTGAGTACTTTCTATTTTAAGTGCTGTAAGAAATTTAAAATGCCAGGAATTTTCAAGCAGAATGCATAAAATAAGAACTGTGATATCCAGAAAGTAAAGTAAATTCAAAAGAATACTACAGCATGGATGACACTTCTAGCCATTCAAAACCAAGCAAATTAAAGGTAGAGTTTTACCTTAACTCTCTAGTGTTCACCGTAATGGTTTCAATGCTTCCTCATCTAAAATTGTTTACTACCGAAGAAAAATACTATCTAGGATATCAGAATTAAAGTTGAAGGTTAAACTAGAAAGTAAATAGAGAGGGGAAAGCACTAAATAATCTAGGACAATCACTCTTAAATTTTTTGGCCATGGCCAACTGAGGTAAATCAAAAGATCAACTGGTCCACCTACCACACCAATTCCATGTTTCTACTAGAAAAAAAAAAAGTATGTGGTGGTGGTAATGAAATAGCAACATAGAAGAAAATTGGGAAGGAGGTTAAGGCTCACAGATCTGCTTTAATAAACGCAGATGTTTCATATTTGCAAAGCAATGCAAAGGTCTCAAAGTCCAGTGATTGGGAAATTGTAGGCCAAACACTACAGGATTCACCAAACAACCCACAATAAACTAACTTACTAAAAATGAAGTTAAAATAGCAATAATTTATCATTAAAAATCAAGCATAAGCAGGAACATTCCTAGCTCAAGGCCTTAACAATGATTCTCTGACAATCAGAATCCTCCCTGAAAACTACAGGATTCCACCATTAGCAGACGAGGGCGCACAGCCTGAGCTTTGCAGCACGGCTGGCAACCATACTCATTTGTGAAATGTTAAATTCAATCCCCAGTGAACTCAAGTAACAAATAAATTTTACTTTATGCATACCATATTTTAGAAGCATCAACAACTATAAGTAATTATTCATATTTGATTAACAAAACATGAGCTTTAATGGTTTACAATTACAGTTAATCTGTTCTCGCCATTAAGTCTCAAGCTTTTCTCCTTGAGCTATTCCATGAGAAACCCTAGATTCCAGTATCTGACTCACATAACAATAAGACAAAATGTGGGAAAAAACAAGACACTATGTTACATGGTGACCTTTAAGACTTATGGTAAAAGGACTATAAACATTTAAAGTGATGACAGAATTTTGCTTAATTTGCAGAAGGGAACATTAGATTATAATCTTTATGTTTACAACTGAAATATTATGGTACCATAATTAAATAACCGACTTTTATTCAACACTGCCTAGATGTCAGGAACTGTTCAAAGCCCTTTGCAGGTATTAACTCCGGTAATTCTCACAACAACCCTCTGATGTTAATGCTATTATTATCCCCTTTTTTATAAATAATAAGACAAACTCAGAAAATACAGATACCATGTGCAAGGTCATACAGCCGGTAGGTAGGTAGTGAGGCTAGGAATTAGTCATGGTCAATCTAGCTCCAAAGTCACTGTCTCCTAGTAATTCACAGAGCTCTTTCAATGATTAAACATAATACTAACATAAGAAAAGTCCTTAGTCCAGTACGTTTTACCTGGCAAGCTCTCAATAAACAATAGGCATTACTCTCTAACATAGGTATAGGCAAAGGCTTTCTAAGCAGTAGATTTGATAAAACAAAAAAATTGATAAATTTGACTATACAAACAGTTTTTAAACTTTTCCATGGCAAAACACACTATAAGCAAGGCTAAAAAACAAGTGACAAATTAAAAGAAAGTATTTGCAACATAGAAGATGAATAAATAGCTAATATCAATAATAATATATAAATTTTATTTATATGTTTATATGTTAATATTATATATATGTATACACATATACATAGAAAACTTTTTTAAATTTAGGGGAAAAGATAAAAAGTCCTGTGGAAAAAAGTGAACAAAAGATACTTGAGTTATAAAAGACAAAAATACAAAGATGAACTTTAATATATGAAAACATGTTCAACTTCATAATAGAAGAAATGCAAATTAAACCTACACTGAGATACCACTTCTCACCCATTAAATTAGCAAAGATTCAAAAGTCTGACCACTCATTCTATTGAGTGGGCTGTACGGAAACCAGCACCCACCCATTGCTAGACGAAATTCAGAGGGTATAGTTACTATAAAGGAGAATGTCTTACCCTTTGACCCAATAATCCCACTTCTAGAAATCTGCCCTGAACATATACCTCCAACAAATCCAAAAATATATATGCAGAAGATTATTCATTGCAGCATTATGTGTAATTATAAAATATTGGAAACTACATAAATGTGCAAAAATTAGAGATTGGTTGAATACGTCATGGTACATACACACAATGGAGTATGCCATGCAGCTACAAAGAAAGAATGAGGAATGTCTCTGTGAACTGATGCAGAGTAATTTCCTGGATATACTGTTAAGTAAAAAAGGCAAAGTCTAAAATAGTATACATACACAATATATACTCTAACGTATATATAGTATACTACCTTTTGTGTAAGAAAAAGAGTAAATACGAAAACATACATGTATATGTTTATTTTTGCAAAAAGAGAGAGAGAAAAGATAAACTAGAAACTAATGAACTAGGTTAGCCACAAGGGGTAGGGAGAAGGGAAAGTACAGGGAGAGACACCCCTCTGGATATACTTCTTCAAATAAGCGTGACTTTTCGAAGCATGTTAATGTTCTACATATTCAAAAAACAAGATAAACAAGAATGGAAAAAATTAAAGGAAGGCATTATCACTACCCCAGCTTGCTTTTATCATGTTTTACTTTTCATATAACCTTGAAAAAAACACAGTATATTACCTCTTTTTCCAGAAGCAATCAGGGATCACAGAGAAGCAGAATAATTTTTTAACATTCACAAAGCAAATGAGCAAAAGAGTCCAGGACATTTGGCCTCAATTTTCAATTCAGGACTAAATTTACCAGATAGCCAGAGTTTCACTGTGAACTCAATCTAACAGAAGAGAGGAAAGAAGAAAAGACAAGGGGCGGGGAGGGGAAAAGGGAAAAGAAGTTTGAGGCCCTCAATCACTACAGCAGGTACTTCTGTGAAAGAAGGACCAACCTCAAGGAGAGGACCATGTGCCTCCCAGCCCCAACATGGCATCAACAACTGCAGTTCCAAGTATGAGACATTGTGCAACTGGTCGGAGAGATGAGGTCATGGAGATGAGATCAGTGCTTGAGGAAATCACCCTCAGGTGGCTGACCTCCAACATTCCCCATTAATATCAACAACTAGCGCTGTTCTTCCACTAGAGGCAGCCAACCCAGAGAAGAGGCCACATATAATCTCCAGTTGTGGAGTGAATTTCTTGAGCCAGTTTAGATAAAACCGAGAGTGCAAACCACCAGTTCTGCTCCCATGGAAAAATAAAGGAGAGAATCAGAACCTGGAGACAAGAACTTACATAACCCTCCTTGTGGGAGTCTCCTGTGAGGTTCCCTTTCTCATCTTAAACCAGCCACTCATCCTTGGAGAACCCTCAGCTGTTGCTCCTCCAAATCATCCCAGGGTATCAGGCCTAAGTCCCATTCCATAAGCAGAAAAGGATACTGCTGACTCAACTATAGTGTCTGTTGTTAATACAACAACCCAAAGTTTCAGTGTAGTCACCTAAGTTGGAGACTTTTCATCACAATAAATGAGAAAAGCAAAAACACAGGTTTCTCCAAAAGTTTATGAGGAAATAAGAGTATCACCTTTAAGTTAATAGTTTTATGAACAGCTCTTGAGTTTGGGAAGGAATAGTATAATCAGAACTTCCAGACACTTCTGAAAATTGAAATACAGAAGAAGTCATGAAGCTATTAGGATAATGACCTATAAACCGCTACTTATAAGGGTCAGATAAAATACATACTTTTCTGGGTCATGAGTTTTCTTTGGAATAACCATGAATGTAAAATCCTCAGAATTTGTCATAATAAAGATGAAAGCACTGTTCACAGAAACACATCAAAAAGTAACATTCTGAACATAATTTGACTTGGTTTACTTCAAGTGTCAAAATCACATGTAAATAAAAGTAAAATCAGCTCCTTGTGACTATATCAAGCACTTTTGCTAGTAAAAAGGGATAAAAAATATTCTCTGTACTAAAAATAATGCAATCATTATCAACCTTACTTTCTATGACATAAAATGGAAAGTGAGAACTTTACAGGTTTTTTAAGCTTCTCCACTATTGCCTCTAGTTATACTCATGACCAATGACAACATCAGAATTCTGAAGCCTACTTTTTCTTGTTTTTATTTCAATAAAGAAAATATAATGTGTTTTCAACTCGACTTGGCCTGAGTCTCACTTAAAAAATTGAGCTGCAGGCACTATGATTTAAATATTTGAGGAAAACAAGTGGTTTAAATCTTCAATTAACAGGTTCAGGATTTCCAGTCCTTATCAAAAACAGTTTTCGTTTTATGGTTCTATTTTTCTTTTTGACAGCAAAGACACTTCATTCAATGATGTAGCTGTTGTTTTCACCAAAAAAACAATGGGTTAGGTTACAGGGCTCCTGGGCCAAGCATGATTTAAGTAAAACAATGCGCTGGTCATAAATGACATTTAAATAATATAATCATGACTCACGCCAAAGCCACTTCAATTTCTTAAAAAATAAAAACAACTACAGTATATTTATAGGACTTTGGCAAATGTGATGGCAAAAGAAAAAACAAAGTTTCTGAAATGAGACACTGACTTCATGATGAAAAACATTATACCAAGAAGCTTTTGTCCACTACTTTGAAATATAATTTAGTTCAGTGTGTGAGATGATGTATTTTGGGGAGCTCCATTGTGCTGACTTTTACCAGCTCACTTCACCAAGGGTAACACATCAAAACCACTGCTCACATTTCCTGGCTGATAAGAACATGCCAAGGCCAGGTGGAACTGTTGATGTCCATAGATAATCACTACACTGAGGAAGCACTTCAGAGATCTTCTAGGCCCAATCTCCACATTAGGATGATAAACCTAAAGTCCAAGGAAGTTCATACTGATAGTAACTCATTCATCCATTCTGTATTTATTGAGGTGGCCACATAGCAACACAATGAAGAAGAGATTAAACATGGCTCCCATCATCACAGAGCTCACCCTCTAAGTACAGAAGACAGATGATGGACAGAATAATTTTAAATAATGTTAAGTGAAAAAAATAAAATGGAGCAGCATAAATGAAAGTTACTAAATGGCCAGGGAAGACCACTCTGTAGGAAACACCACCTGAATGATGAAAAGGAGCCAGCCATGGAAAGATCTGGGAAAGAGCATCCCAGGAGAGCAGGAGCAAGCCGCAAGGCCCTGAAGCACCATGGAGCTGCGAGGGCTCCAGATGCAGCCACAAGGGAAGCCCAGAGTGGTACCAGATGAGGCCAGAGAGGGAGGCCCAGCCAGGTCACTCAGGACCCTGAAGGCTGAGGCCAGGAACCCCCTGGAGGATTTTAAGCAAGCCACATGGCAGGATCTTGATGTTTTGAAAAGATCCTTTTTCTATTATGTGGAGAATGTAGTAGAGGGGAGTGAACACAGAAGCAGACAGATTACTCAGGCAGCCACTGGAGTAGTCCAGGCGACCAGTGATACTGTCTTAATGGAACAACTAACAGGAGGACGGAGGGAAGTGGGAGCATTTCACCATTTGTTTTTAGAGGCAGAATGGACGGGATTTACGTGCTGACTTTAGACCCTGATTCTAGTTAGAAGCAACTAACTCTACCATAGCTGGCAGAGTTGTTGTGCACTTACTATGAGTTGAATAAAGTGCTAAAATATTGCACTTAATCCTCAAAACAACCTCACCAAACGGGTTCTTTTATTACCACTGTCTTACAGGTGAGAAAATGGAGCCTCTGAGAGGCTGAGGAAACCAGCCCAAGGTAGGGGCCAGGATTTGGAGCCCAGGTCTGACTGCTTCCACAGCCAGTGATAAACCCCTGCCTCTGTGTTCTCCCCAAGGGAGACTCACCTACTTTACAGCAGTGGTGCTCATAATTCTGAACAATTTGGAAGATTATTTGGCATTTAGAGAATAATACTTTTTTTTGCCCTCTGGCCAGTCTGTACCTTCTAACAACCAACAAATGTGAGGAAGGCTCCCAAGCAGTCAGCAGGGATGCCCAGAGGGCTACTTTGAAAACCCACAGTTTGGCACCTACCTGGTCAGGACTAGCCTGAAAGACCAGTGCTGCTTCTGGAAAAAAACAGAAACTGAGGATTTGAACCACTCATTTTGAGGACAGCTGCTGACCCACAGCAAAATATCTAGGACACAAACTTAAATTATTTTTAAGGAATGAGTTATCACTCCTTCAAATGGTTTGAGCTATTTAGAATTTATTGTCTCTTTAAAACATTACTATTTGTTTAGCCAAAGTGACAGTTGCATATATAAATATGAAATTATGTGGCATTTTCAAAGATATTTTACTTTATTTTATTAAAATATCCCAAAGAATGCATACCAAATTATAAAGCACCCATCTAATTCCTATGTGCTTTTTTTTTTTTTTTTTTGAGACAGAGTCTCACTCTGTCACCCTGGGTAAGTGTAGTGGCGTCATCATAGCTCACTGCAACCTCAAACTTCTGGGCTCAAGCGATCCTCCTGCATCAGCCTCCCAAGTAGCTGAGACTACAGGTGCGCGCCACCACGCCCAGCTAATTTTTCTATTTCTAGTAGAGACTGGATCTCACTCCTGCTCAGGTCTTGAACTCCTCAGCTTAAGCGATCCCCCCACCTCGGCCTCCCAGAGTGCTAGTATTACAGGTGTGAGCCACTGCACCCAGCCTAATTCCTGTGTACTTTCTACTTGAAACCAAACAAACTAAATCTTGAATACAAATTGGCATCTTGTTTTCAAAAGGTGCAAAGATGCCACAGAGACCACTCGGTACTACTTCTTAAACCTAATTATAATTAAAATTTTTAAAAAGCAGTTCTTGTATATATATATTTATATATACATGAGACTGATATACAATATGACTGATCATATGACTGATCCACAAACATGTATAAAGGAGGATAATCTTACACGGGCAATTCTGTACAGAAAATACCAACTGCCAGATCTTTGAGAATTTCCTAGAGGATCTAACCACCTCCTGGATTTGAGAGATGGCCACAGTGTCTTCAGGGCTTGGCCACAATCTGAGGGAAAATATACCATCATGTCCTTCCCTACTCGGAACTCAGGTCCCACGCAGCCCTGATTCCAAACCCTGGTCTCCTTTGGTCTGTCCTCTCACGCACGGCATCGTGCCCAACTCACAACCCCTTGACTCCCAGTCAGCCTTTGTCTATGTCATCCTAACCCAGAGAGATCTCTGGACACTGACTCCAGCTCATTTACAAGAACCCAACACTGTACCACTTGCTACAATCTAATCCAACACCCCAGGGTCTAACATTTGCTGTCTCCTTCCCTACAGGACCCCATGGTTCTTCCTCACCATCTTATCAGAAGTCTCTTATCATTGAGATCGCTGGCGCATTGGTGGTATTCAAGCATCTTGGCCCAATTCCTGGTCCTTTCCGTCCTATCCCTTTGTTTCTAACACCCCAAGAATGTTGCAAACTAGAATGATTCCACAGTGTTCTGAGGAAGAGGGTGGACTCCGGAGCCAGACCACCGTGGGGTGGGGTGGGGGAGTAACCATAAGCAAGTTATTTAACCTCCCTATGCCTCAATTTCCTCATCTTTAAAATGGAAATAATAACAGTACACCCACCTGCTAGAGTTTTTGCGAGAATTAAATGAAACGTGGAAAACGTTTTAACAGAGTTAGTTGCTATTCCTATTATTACATAGAATTAGTTTAGGATAAACAGGTGGCTACATAATGAGGGAAAGTGGAAGAAAGGCTCACATCAAAAAGGTGTCTTTACTGAGTTTTCTAATTCTTCTACGGAAAAGTTAGCAAAACGGCTAATAGCTTGCCTCTACTTTGCATTTAACCCATTTGTTATAAGAAACAAAAACAAAAAAATTAGGAGTTGGAAAGTGCTGAGCTTTATTTTTCTTAGATTAACTGAATAAGTGTTTTCTAATCATTTTGGATGAACCCTTCTAATCCTCATGAGTTTGATGGATGGGATATATCAGGATATATCATATAAATTGTGCAGAGAGAAATACTCAGCCACACAGAGATCTTGCTAGAGGTCCCCTAACAGGGGGAAATGCAAAACTGAGACTGTAACTTTGGGCTGGCTTTTGGAGTATTTCATTTGCATTATTAAACACATCTCACAAGTCTTCATTTTCTCCTAGGTGTGGATGTTAAGGGCATGAATTCGGAGTCTGAATTCCAGCTCTGCCACTTAGTGGCTACATGACCCGAGGCAAGTTAGTTAACTTTTCTGTGCCTCAGCTTCCTCATCTGCAAAAAACGGGATCAAACTAATACTAACTGTGGGCATTCAATGAGATATGAGACGTAAGGTGCTTAGAACACAGCCTGCCACACAGCAAGCGCTCAACTCACGTTAACTGTTGCTATTAGAAAGTTGCCAACACAAACCATCTGCTGTCTGTGAACAGTTGCCACCTCTCAAGGTGTCAGGGTAAAGTCATCCCTGGTGTGGCATTTTCTAAGGGGCCAGCAAGTCCACCCCATACAAACATTTCTCTCCTAACCCCATCTGTCTGATATTTTAAATGTATGGAGAAGTTCCCGCCACATGACCCCATGTGTTTATGTACAGACCATCTTCTCCACTGAGCGATGAATTCCTTAAGAGGAAAGGCCCTGATCCCTGTTTCCTCAGCACCAGAACTGATCCTAGCACTAAGAGACACTCCACATATGTGTAATGAACAAATGGATGAGTATTCCTTTAGATTTCTAAAGAGTTTTAAATTTCAGATCCTTTATTATAATACAAACCCCTCCAGAAACTAACTCCTTACACCACTACTAACAAACATCTTAGCAGCAATGAGTGAATAGTTAGCTGAAGGAAGAATGGTAACAGCTTCCCACTGCTTGCACTTCCAGCATGTTTCAACACCATCTAGACCCACCATCACCCACCAAAGACAAAATCCGTGTATTTGGAAATATGGTCTAGGGTGAACCCTGACTGAAAAAAAAAGAAAAAAAATTTTTTTAACAAACGAAAGTAGTTTTCTAAAATGCTTACCTTGCCTCATAAATGAAAGGGCTTTTTCTTTTAAATTATCTGTCAGTTGTTTCTTTTTAGTCAGATAATCCAAAATGTAAATATTTGGAGCAAAATTTATCATGTTCTGTTCACCACAGCCATAAGGCATCCGAATCAATGAGGCTAAGCCATTGATGGAAGGACCAAGAACATCTCCTGAAAGCACAAAACATTCAATTCATTCATTAAATACCATTAACTGTTACTTACTGATGGCAAAGAGACTTCCACAGAGTACAGAAGGTATCTGTCATTAAAGCAATGATTATTCCACTGCTTGGAACAGAGTAGAAACTTTACAACAAGATTTTAGAAAGACTGGTCAAAAAAATAATACTGTGGTGGTACTGAATTTGCAGATCATGTGATTAATTAGAAGAGTTTTAGCTCAGCTAAAGATATGGCATAAATTAGGAAAAAAAAATTTTTTTAATCTTGAACAAATATGTCCGGAATTAACCATTAGGATACCATCATTCTTACACAGGAAAGAAATGTTTTATTATTAGTATTCTTCACATAAACTGAACATTATTCTGATTTCTTACTGATATACTACAAGTACTTGAACAATGATATTTTTTAAAAGAGCAAGGATTGTATGTTTCTCAATGTTTTCTATTTAGCAATAACAAAGTAAAACTAACAAGTATAAGTATTTCAACGACTCTCAGGATCAAAAAGGATTAAGGATATTCTTCAAAGTTAGTAATCTTAAATTGAACAAAACACATGCTTAAAAAACTCTTATACTCATATCCTAACACCATGACTCAGGAAAATTAGTATAAATTCAGAACTATGAAGGCTGAGTTCTAATTTTGACCCTGCTGTTTTAAGCTGTATGGAGAAGAGTTTTGTTTGTTTTTTTTTAACTTACACCAAACCAAGTACAGATACCTAGTGAAAATCTGATCCTAAAAAAATGAATACAAAAAAGAGAAAAAGATCTCTTCCAGATGAATAGGCTGCAGCCATGCCAGTATGTCTTAAACTTTGGATGTTATCACAAAGGAATATATAGAGCTTATATTATTACCACTGCAGGTTATGTTTTCAATATTCAAAGTGAACAGAAACTTAGACTTTCAAAATTCAAAGAAGCAAGCTAATATTCATACATTCTGGACTACAAAATAAGTTTTTTTAAAAAATACCATATAAAAATAAAATTTGAAAATCTATTCTTTACATCAAGCATAAAAATTAAGCCTCAGAATATTTCTATGACCGTAGATAGACTCATTCGTATGCAGGGAGTGGTGGTATACATTTAAAATTCAAAGGCCGGATGGGCACCATGGCTCTCACCTGTAATCCTAGCACTTTGGGAGGCCAAGGTGGGAGGATTGCTTCAGGCTAGGAGTTTAAGACCAGCTTGAGCAACATACTGTGAGACCCCATCTCTATAAAAATACAAAACTTGGTTGGTCATGGTAGTGCATGCCAACAGTCCCAGCTACTAGGGAGGCTGAGGCAGGAGGATCTCTTGAACCCAGGAATTTGAGGCTGCAGTAAGCTATGATGATGCCACTGCACTCTAGCCCAGGCAACAGAGTGAAACTCTGTCTCAAAAAAATAAATAAATAAATAAATAAACTAAAATTCAAGGCTTCTTCCCTCTGTGTGTGTAGGTGCATGTATGTGTGTATGTACTGCATCTCCCAGCATCCCAACACTATGGGAGATGCTTAGGCAGAATTCATTCCCCTAAATAGAGGGTTTATTTAATTATTTTTAAGAATTGGCCAGCGCAGAGGCTCGGGCCTGTAGTCCCAGCTACTCCACACTAAGGCAAGAGGATCGCTTGAGGCCAGGAGTTGGAGTCCAGCCTCAGGGCAACATAGGGAGACACTGCCTCTTAAAAAAAAAAAAAAAATTACATCTGAGGCTCCAAATGAAGTCCTCTGTCTAGGGATTGGATGTTTGGAGTTGTAATAAAAAGCATTACATGTGCAGGTAAAATTAAAAAGAACTCTGAAAAAGTGCCTTAGGTCCCAACACTTTAAAGACCTAACAAACTATTTAGATGTAATTAATTAAAACATTTTCTCCAGTTATTTTTGTAAGGCACAATTATATAAACAAACCATTTGTAATGGTTAATTTTATGTGTCAACTTGAATGGGCTACAGGGTGCCCACATTAAACACTGTTCCTGGGTGTGTCTGTGAGGGTGTTTCTGGATGAGATCAGCATTTGAATTAGCAAACTCAGCAAATTTGATTGCCTTCCCCACCATGGTTGGACTTCATTCAATCTGTTGAGCACTTGGATAGAACAAAAAGCAGAGGAAGGAAGAATTCACTCCTTTTTTTCCTGCCTCACTGACTGAGCTGTACATCTCATGTCATCTTCTCCAGCCCTCAGACTGGGATTTACATCATCAGCTCCCCTGGTTCTCAGGCCTTCAGACTCACTGAGTTATATCATCAGATTTCCTGGGTCCCCAGCTTGCAAAAGCAGATCATGGGACTTCTCAGCCCCCATAATTACGTGAGCCAATCTTATATATATATATATATATAGAGAGAGAGAGAGAGAGAGAGATAAATAGATATATCTATACATATACAAAAAATATATTAACAATGGGTGGATACTTTCCAGATAGCCCCTATATATACATATCTCCTATTGGTTCTATTTCTCTGAAGAACCCTGACTAATACACCATTTGTGTAGAAGCTATATTTAATTCAAAAGTACTTTTAGCTTGGTGAATATAGTTAGTAATAAGAGTATCATACATTTCAAAATTGCTAAGAGAGTCAATTTCAAATGTTCTCAACACAAAAAAAATGTTAAGTATTTGAAGTGATAGATATGTTACCCAGTTTGATTTAATTATTCCACACTGTATTCATAAATCAAACATCACTTTGTAGCCCATAACTTTATGCAGTTATAAATTGTAAACTTTTTTGAAAGCACTTTTAGGTTATGGAAGTGACTAAAGTCAGTGGGTAGCTTCCTACTGTAAAGGTTACTCACATCCTGCAGAGGACTGCTCTAGGCAGTAGTTCTCAACCTTTGATTATCAGAATCACTGGTGAAACTTAGCCATAGCCCAAGAAATTCTGACTTACTAGGTTTAGAGTACAGCCCACATATTTGTGTTTTTACAAATCTCCTTAGAATATTCTGATATTCACCTGTGGTAGAAAGCCACAGAATCCGGAAACTTTGCTGTCAAAATAACCTCTCCCTCCAGCCACAGGGTAGTGAGGCCTTGCTACTCAAAGTGTGGTCTGCAAACGAGAAGCATCACCATCACCTGAGAACTTGTTAGAAATGCAGAATCCCAGGCCCCACCCCAGACCCACCTAAACCACAATTTGCTTTTAAACAAGATTCGCAGGTGATTCACATGTACTTTGAAGATTAAGAAAAACTGGTCTGGGATACATAATTTGCTAGCTTTTGTATTGTAATCGGTAGTTGGGACCAACTAAAAACTTTTGCAATCTCTTCTCATTAGGACTAAATAAGAAAATACATCTATAAATAAGTGAACAATATATATTATCATATACAAATAAACCAATAGATGGTAACATATTCTATCCTTACCAATTGCAGTGATCTGAACTCTTTCACTGCCAGTCACTGTATCAGGAGGGTATGAGAAACTCAACGTTTTCAGGATACTTTGTAGCTTGTTGTCAGTTAAGTCTAATAAGATGGATTGTGAATATGATTTTTCTATTCCTTCAGCCTGTTGAAAAAAAGGAACACAAGGAACATGGTCTCTACTTATCTATTTACAGAGAACTGTATGTAGATATGAAGACAAACGTCTGACCTGTTTATCTGTGGTTTGTGTATGCCTAGGTAAGTGCTCACCATTTCTTCTTTTTTTTTTTTTTTTGCTTAATTTAGTTATTTTATTTAAACAAGTAATACAAACATGTATTTTACAGAATGAGTTTTTCCTTTTCGTTTGTATTACCACAAATTGCCATAACTTTGATTACTTTTTTCTACTTTTAGATTTTCTCCCTAAATACATTACTCTGCATTAACTGAAATGTGCTTTTCAACATGATCTGAAGTTAATTGGTACTGTTTCCATGGAACTAAATTAAATCTGACGACATATTTAAGTACCTAACATTCAAAGATTATATGATTCTTTCAATAGATGCAGAAAAGGCTTTTGACAAAATCCAGCACCCTTTTATGATAAGAACTCTTAACAATATAGGCATAGATGGCTCATACCTTGAAACTATTAAAGCCATATACAATAAACCCACAGCCAATATCATACTGAATGGGGAAAAATTGAAAGCATTCCCCCTTAAAACTGGCACCAGACAAGGGTGCCCACTATCTCCACTTCTTTTCAACATAGTGCTGGAAGTCCTGGCCACAGCAATTAGACAAGACAGAGGAATCAGGGGCGTCCAGATAGGGGCAGAAGAGGTCAAACTTTCACTATTTGCAGACGATATGATATTATACATAGAAAACCCCAAAGATTCAACCAAGAGATTACTGGAATTGATAAATGAATTCAGCAAAGTCTCAGGATACAAAATTAATACACACAAATCCATAGCCTCCATATATGCTAATAACAATCAAGCTGAGAAACAAATTAAAGATGCAATACCCTTCACAATAGCACCAAAGAAAATTAAATATTTAGGAACGTATCTAACTAAGGAGGTCAAAGACCTATATAGAGAGAATTACAAAACACTGAGAAAAGAAATAGCAGAGGAGGTAAATAGATGGAAAACCCTACCATGCTCTTGGATAGGCAGAGTCAACATAGTAAAAATGGCTTTGCTACCTAAAGTGATTTACAGAATCAACGCAGTCCCTATCAAAATACCAACATCATTTTTTGCCGATCTAGAAAAAATAATTCTACGCTTCGTGTGGAACCAGAGAAGACCCCGTCTAGCCAAAGCAATCTTAAGCAAAAAGAACAAATTGGGAGGCATCTGTCTACCAGACTTCAAACTATACTACAAGGCTATAGTAACCAAAACTGCATGGTATTGGCACAAGAACAGAGACGTAGACCAATGGAATGGGACCGAGAACCCAAATATAAAACCAACCTCATACAGTCACCTGATCTTTGACAA
The DNA here is from genome assembly GCA_023783475.1 of Daubentonia madagascariensis. NCBI lineage: Eukaryota > Metazoa > Chordata > Mammalia > Primates > Daubentoniidae > Daubentonia > Daubentonia madagascariensis. The sequence continues at coordinate 23,060,902 of JAKFHU010002080.1, read as the reverse complement.
ATTCCAAAAAAACGTACACTGGGGAAAAGATTCCCTATTCAACAAATGGTGCTGGGAAAACTGGATGGCCATATGTAGAAGACTGAAACTGGACCCACACCTCTCACCTCTCACAAAAATCAACTCACAATGGATAACAGATCTAAACCTAAGACATGAAACCATAAGAATTCTCGAAGAAAACGTTGGAAAAACTCTTATGGACATTGGCCTAGGCAAAGAATTTATGAAGAAGACCCCCAAAGCAATCACAGCAGCAACAAAAATAAATACATGGGACCTGATCAAATTAAAAAGCTTCTGCACAGCCAAGGAAACTATCACTAGAGTGAACAGACAACCTACAGAATGGGAGAAAATATTTGCATGCTACACCTCTGATAAAGGGCTGATAACCAGAATCTATACAGAACTTAGGAAAATCAACAAGAAAAAATCAAACAACCCTATTAAAAAATGGGCAAAGGACATGAACAGAAACTTTTCCAAAGAAGACAGAATAATGGCCAGCAAACATATAAAAAATTGCTCAACTGCTCTAATCATCAGGGAAATGCAGATCAAAACCACAATGAGATATCACTTAACTCCAGTGAGATTGGCTCATATTAAAAAATCCCCAAACAACAAATGTTGGCAGGGATGTGGACAGATAGGAACACTCATACACTGCTGGTGGGACTGCAAATTAGTACAACCTCTATGGAAAGTAATATGGAGATACCTCAAAGAATTAAAAGTAGAATTACCATTTGACCCAGCAATCCCACTACTGGGTATTTACCCAAAGGAAAAAAAGACATTTTATAATAAAGACATCTGCTCGCAAATGTTTATAGCAGCACAATTCACAATTGCAAAGTTATGGAAACAACCCAGGTGCCCGTCAATACACGAGTGGATTGATAAAATGTGGTATATGTATACCATGGAGTATTACTCAGCAATAAGGAACAATAGTGAATTAACACATCTGGTATTATCCTGGTTGGAGCTAGAACCCATTCTTCGAAGCGAAGTGTCACAGGAATGGAAAAACAAGCACCACTGGTACTCACCATCAAATTGGTACTAACTGATCAACACCTACGTCACACAGGGCAATAATATTCATCAGGGGGCGGGCAGGCAGGAGGGGGGTGGAGGGGATGGGAAAAACTCTCACTGAACGGATGCGGGGAGCACAGTTTGGGGGATGACCACGATTGTAGCTCTGACATGGGCAGTGCATGGGTAATATATATAGCCAAAGTGTTGTACCCCCATAATATTCTCAAATAAAAAAATAAATTAAAAAAAATAAATAAGTACCTACCATTTCTTGACTCTTACTTCAAATCTGTCAATAAGTACTTACTTTCTAGTTAGATTAGACAAAACCCCTCATGGAATGACCATGAAAATGACAAAGGAAAAGGTGACAATGTAATGAGAAAAACCCTCTGTTACTATCCAAAGACAGGGATTAAATACCTTTACCAAAGTCATACTTGGCAGAGCTGGGATTCAAGCCCAGGGCTGTCTCACCCCAGAGCACAAGTGCTTACCCACTATGCTGAGTTACCCTTTTGTACAGAATGTCTTCTCTGAAAAAATCTACAAAATCTCTTCCACCCGCACTGAGAAATTCCCATATTCCAAATATATGTATCAACTTGACCATGATTTAAGAGGATCCAATGTAACACAGTTTGTAGATGTAAATGACCATAAAAGAGATTTTATAGTCTTTATAGTCGTACTCCTGATTAAACTTAAAGAGGAAATTGGCAATTGCTTCTAACACACATATGTAATATATTTTTACATACCGATGAGAAAACAATTAGGCATTGACAGGAGGGTGGAGGAGACAACCTACTAGATTTGCCAATAAATTTAACCAAGAGAAAAAACATCTTCTGTTTCCTTTCAATTACGTATTTCCACTTCATTTATTTAAGACTTCAAATACTTACCTTCACTAAAATCCTCTGGGTGATAGCATCAGAAGCAGTGGGTGAAACAGCAGTGACTGTGATAGGGATTTCTCCCAGATGTGTTGGCTTGATGGGGAAAAGAACAGTTGCCCCATCCTCCCTGGGAACCAGAATGGTCTGCTGGTGTCCCGTGGCATTTATTTCATTCGAAGTCATTAGAATATCAAATTCGTCACTTTTCTCAATGATTACCTTAACCTGGAAGAAAAAACATCAAAGGTTTTATGTAATAAATGCTCTCCAGTAAAGTGCTCTTTTATCACCACTTTAAGTGCTGCTAAATGTGTGAGGCTCAAGACTACCTAGAAAGAAAGCATTTCTTTCCTATGCTTTCTCCCTCTACCTCAAGATTTCTGGGGAGAGGGCCCTCTTTAGCTGCACTTCTAGTTCTCCCACTGACATTAAATTCTCTCATTATCTGAAGCCATTAGGTGGTAAGGATGTGCACAGAAACACTATTTCTTATATTGGTATCCCCACCAGCCTATTTTAACTCTGTCATCCTAGGACACACTGGTCCCATTAGAAAAATATGAGAGAAACAGGATAAAATATTATTACATTCATTGAGAGTCTCTGAAAAAATTATTCCAAGGAAAGCATGACTCAGACATTAGTCCTGAAGCATATCTTGGTTGTAAACTTGTAAATGACCTCAAAGTTGCCAGTTTCATCAAGAATAGCATTTCCCTAGGCCTTACATTTAGGAATTGTTTTCCCATTTATTTTCACATCTGCTTCTCAAAATATTTTTTGTAAAGATAATAATCCTGATTCCCATTTCACCAATGAGGAAACTACAATTATAATAAGTTATTTGCTGATAAGAGGTAGACTGGACATTGAATCTGGGCCTTCTGGCTCTAAATCTCTTGCTTGTTACACTGTACCATGATGACAGATTAAAAAGTAAAAGTAAAAAAATTAAAAACCAATTTACTCTATAGATAGAGTACTTAAAGAGATTATGGTCCAAAGTTAATTACAAATCCATACTTATTCTGGGTGAAAAAGAATCAATCATTCGGTTAACACTACTGTGGGCACAATACAGTGGGAATTGTATTGTGCCTTTCAGGGAAATGTCTAGCTAAGGAGACACAAGGCACATGACTCAAAAGGTAAATCCAGCAGAAGTGGTAGTTCACGCCTATAATCCTAGCACTTTGGGAGGTAAAGGTGGGAGGATCCCTCCAGACCAGGAGTTCAAGACCAAGTTGGGCAACATAGTGAGACTCTATCTCCACAAAAAAAAATTTTTTTAAATAGCCAGGCATGGTGGCGCACACCTGTATTCCTAGCTACTCTGGAGGCTGAGGCAAGAGGATCGCTTGAGCCCAGGAGTTTGAGGCTGCAGAGAGCTCTGATCATGCCACTGCACTCCAGCCTGGGCAACAGAGCCAGACCCTGTCTCTAAAAAAAAAGAAAAGTAAATCCTGGAAAATATAATGCACATATAAACATGGGGACTACGAAATCATAACAGAATGGGTAAGATGCTTCAGGAAAGGCACCTTAGTTTCAAGCCAGATCTTGAAGGGAATAACTTCTTGTCAACTGCAGAGGACACAGAATGGCAGTGAGAAGTAGCAACACATCTAAATGTGGGAAGCCCAGAAGAAAGTGCAGGAAGGAGGGAAGAGAAAGGCATGCCTCAGAGACAATAAAAAAGATACATGGCTAAAGTGGAGAACCTGTGCTGGAAATTAAATAGAGAATGCTCATACATGCTAAGGATAGCCTTAGACATTAATTAGCAGAGGAATCATTGACAAAGTATGTCTATTTTCAGTCTCTCAGAAATATCTCAAATGCTTAGAAGGCCAGATGCCCAAACATTACACAACCCAATCCCTGCATGCTATCTCCATTTTCTCCTGAAGTGTAAATGATCAACAAAACCTTGAATATATTACCTCAGTGGCATCTTTCAAATAATTGAATATGGTTATTTCCAAAGCAAATTCTTCACCTCTGATAACAGAATGGGGAAGATTCAAAAAAATGAAAAATGGTTGGAAGGCTTGCAGCTGGAAAAAATACAATGAGTACATATTTTTATTCTTGTCAACGTTCTTCACATTTTACGCAATTAAATGCAGTCCTTATAAAACTCATGAAGCTTATAACTTCACCTAGAAATGCCACTAGCTGTCAACAGAAAGCAAATAGCAACTTATCTCAAATTAATGATGGAAAATTGACTTATGTTGTTTAACGTAATAACGATTACACTTTAATGATTACACTTTACTTAAGTGCCTACTAGGAACCAAGTACTTTACATAAATTATTTCATTTAATTATTACAACCCCATGAGGTTGATATTAGGCTCCTATTTTATAGAAAAGGAAACTGAAGCTCAGAGATGTCTGTAACTAGTACGAGCTCATATTGCTGGCAAGAGGAGCCAGAACTGGATCCCAGGCTATCTGATGCCAAAGCAAGTTGCTCTTCTATTACACTGTACTGACTCCACCAATCTGCTTCAACCACTGGCCAAATCAAACAGCCCCTATTTTAGACAAGTGTAGGAAATCCAACTGTGGCAGGCCCGGTGATTTTCTGCTTACTCCCTTCTGCACAAACACACATTCTTCCTCCTTGATGATCCAACTCTGCTATTTTTGGCCAAGTCCAGAAGAAAAGGCTGAGCCCCTCGCCTGTCTCTGAGGCTAAACCTTGACCAGTTTAGGCCGATGCTCTCACTGGAAGCAGTAATCCCCCCTGGAGTTTATCTGGACATTTTTGAAGATGCCAGATTGTCACAAGGATTGGAGGGTGCTATTGGCACTTAGTCAGTGAAGGTCTGCAATGCTCAGGATAGCACCAGACAATGAAGAATTGTCCCATGTTCCTCATGATTCTTGAATGTCCCTTCATATACTCATGTAGATAAGGCACTTGTTTACAATGACCTGAGCTTAAAATCTAATTCCAATTTATATATAAACCCAAAGCATTTTTAATACACATTGAATTTTTCATGAATACAACTATTAATATATTATAAATCAAGAGAAGACTGCACCTTGTTTTGTTTGTGAATTTACCAAAAGTTGGTCATTGTTTCAGAAATTTACATCACCACAGGCAGCATAACTCAAAATTTTTGAATTGCTGAAACAATGCACATATATCAAATTGCATTTGTAGCTGTTACACACAGGGTGGTTCTCTGCATGGCAGAGACACTTAAGTATGGCACTACGCCTTCCAGTGCAGCTATGCCTAGTCACTTACATACTGAGATACATATTATAATATTTTATTATACTTTACTTTCCTTTTATTTCTCCATAGTATTTCACTTAGGGCAGCATACTGATTTTTTGAAAAAATTGTGTATGTAGGTAAGTTATACTTTCTATGAATTTCATTTTGGGATGGTAAAAAGGCAACACAAAGTATCTATTATAAAAAGGGTGCTTCAGGTATAATAGAAGTGAGAGCTACCTGCCTAAGGCCACCCATGGTCATTATATTCCTCCTGCCAGTGACTAGTTTAGGAAACAACATGTGACACAATTTAACCACAACCTGATGTGAAGGAATGTCAGCTAGGGCACATCTCGAGAAGTTCTGCTTATCCTTGAAGAGGGACACATGGAAAGACTCTCTCTTCTGACCTTTGGGGTGGTTAGATCAGGTCAATAATAAACATTTCTATCCAAATCTAAATATGGACTTCACATGTTTAGCAGTTTAATACAGCTTATATTCTAAAATATAAAACAGATGAAAAGCAAAAGGCAAAACCAAGTAATCTCCAAACCGTGACAAACATCAAAGGCAATCATTTTTTTTAAATCCATTGAGGAGTGGAGACTTTCTTAGCTTAATGGCACTGCAACATTTAATAAGCACCCCTTTAATGGAATACCTCCACTGGAGCAGTTGTTAGTCCAAGACCTAGGTCCTCAGAGATCACAAAACCAGTAGCCACCCAAGAAGTGATAGAATCAGGTACAGTAACTTCAAATTCTTGGAAAATCCTGGATCTGAAGTCAAAGATAAACATAAAAATCACAAAACCAAGAACTGACATATTTCAAAATAAGTCAACATAACCTAAACTATTTTTTGAAAGAATTTTAATTTTCCATATTGTTTACATATCTAATTTAAAACTACTTAAAAGATTTGAGCATAAAACAGTAGACCCCAAGTTCTCAAGGAATAGGTCATCATAGGGTCATAATACTGCATACTGATCCATATTCTAATAAAATCTTTTACAATTGTTTATATTCCAGAATGAACATTACTTTTTCACAAATTTTGCATAGAGAATAAAACATATTTTCAAACTTGAACTCCAATTTTTTTCTCTAAGTTTTCAGAAAAGTTTTTTCTCTGTATCCCTGTCAATGCTGTTATTTGTATTTTTTTGAGATTTGAGTCATGTCTTATCTCAAGTATCCCTAAATGGCTGACTATAAAATACTGCATAGATTTCATGATTTACCTCAGAACGATGAGACTTCAAAGAACTTAAAATCACCCTTCATTTTAAAAAAGACCTATCTTCTCCTTAATGATACTCTCCCACCACAATTTGCATGTGGCTTTATCAAATACTGTACTTAGATTCAATAAACATCATTCTAAAACAAAAACCTCTTGGTCTACTTAGTTCTGAATCACACTATGTTTGTACTTAAACATTAGAAATACAGCTAAACTTATTTAAAACAAACACAAGACAAAATATATATGGCAAGGAACTTTATAAATTTTTACCCCATGTTGGCGTCTAGCCAAATCCAAGTCTCTGGAAAATGCTTTCTGACACGCGGATTGTTAGCCGAAGAAAAGTCATGAATATCTACCATGTATTCTTCATTTTCCTCCACAAACTTCTCAACATACTTTACACTGTCATCTATAAACAGACGTTGACAATGGTTAGGAAAACAGTCACTGGAGAGAATGAATTGTAAACTCCATGCACAGAGTGAACGTCGATCACTTGAGAAGGTTCGAGGGACATAATAGACTAGTGAGAATATCAGGTTCCTCCTGTTACAGTGAAAAGGTAGAAGAAGGATCTCAGAAACGGTAAAGGACATAGTAAGTATCACTGACAATAGAATGAGCATTAGAGTGGACATCAGGCAGAATTTTATAAGTAAAAAAGAGCAAAGATGGGTAAAAGTTGAGACCAACAAATGGAAAAAGAAAGATGCTTGGAAGGTTGTCTAGGACAGAGGATTATATGAGGAAAGCAAAATGTACCGCATATCTTTAATACACAGAGGTCATAATGACTTCATAAAATCTTCACGACTATAAAATTATCTTTTAAGCTTCAGGACAGAGGTTCAGGTGTCCTGTGGTGCAAGAACCAGCCCAAAGACACCCTGGGGCTTAGTATGGAATAACTAAGAACGCCTGACAGAAACAGGGAATTCAAGGATAGGAAGTGTAACAATTCTGGAAGCCTTTCTAAATGATGTTAGTAAAATTCTGCCTGAAAGAAAAGAGAATAACTTCTACAGTTAACCATTTTCCTTTGTACATTTCCTTCCATCAAAACATTTTATGGCCTCTTCCTAAAAGCACACTTCTTAGTACTGGGTGGCCAATTCTATTTAGCAATTCCAAGAACTAGGATGTACAGATATGACCCTGCCCAGGAAAAACTCATTTTGACTGGGGGGGCATGTCTTGTGTGTGTGTACACCAGCATACTTTATGGCATCTGGGCCATTTTCTAGGTGAACATCAAAAAGCTAAAGAACAAAAATGTTTCAAAAATATGTTGCTCCTTTTAACTAACTTCAAAATAACAGCACAGTTTGTGATACAAACTGGAAGCACAGGACCTTCTAATACGTCCAAAAAATGTAACTACCTCAAAGAATTACAGAGAGTAAATGGAAAGCATTCATTTCAAAGATCCAGACAGGAGCCCAGAAGACCATCCCATGTTATGGCCCAGATGTACTTCCAAGTACATTAAACTCCAAACATCTCAGGACAAGAGAACAGAAAATGAAAATCACAATATCCATATTCAACCAGAAAATATCCATACCTATATAAGTAACGCTGAATATCCGAGATGAAAGACAAATATTTTATAAGCCCATTGCCAGGTTTTACTTACAAACACCATCAATATAACCCTCTGTAAGGTTTGCATCCGTCAATACCCAGAGGCCACATTCCTAGAAAGAATAATTTTAATTTTCTTTTAAAAACACAAGTTTAAATGCTCTCTAAGTTACCTCAGCAGTCTCCCATGCTCCTGACTCATTCTTACCCGTTTTTGAGTGCTTAGGTACATATATGCACACACATTTCATCTCTTTCTCTTCCTCAACTCTCTCTCTCTCTCTCACACACACACACACACACACACAGAGACATTCACGTGAATAAATAGCCATTTCAAAGTCAAGGAAAATCTATAAAATATATTTATAAGGAAATATATATAAATATAAAGGAAAGAAATTGGTTTCTTTAGACTAGTCAAGTGCAGTAGTGAAGAAATTGTTTGTTTAATGACAATTAATTTCTCTAATGGTGAATGTTTCCACTTGCTTTTAAAACTGGAAGGATGATTATCTTTTCATTTCAAATTACACTTATATGACACTGCACTTCAGTGACACATTTAATAAAAGGTTAACATTTCATAATGCTCATTAATTCTGGAAGTGTTTTCAACAGTAAAAGATATTTATATCTCTTTAATATAGCAAACTAAACATACCTGAAAGACTGCAAAAGAATTCACAAACATGCCTAAATAATAGCCTGTGTTATAAAGTTCCAACTCATGGACCACCTAAGAAGAAGATAAAATATACAGAATGAATGGATTTATATCAACATTCCACAACATTTCTTATAAGTAACTTAGATAAGACAGAGCCCTTATGCCTATCAAATCTAAAAATGACACAAATCAAGGAGTTATGAATATGTCACTGCTTTGTTCATGATTCAATCAGTCAAAACTGCATTTCTGATTTAATGTTATTTTCACTTTGTTCAGCAATTCTGAGTTCCTAAGAAGTCTGGTCTGGACTTCAGTTTTGCCCAGAAGGAACGTAAATGTCACTGTTTAAAAAGACCAACAGGTAGAGGTCAGTGTTAAAAATGACCCATACTTTTGGCAGAGATAAACAGGTTAAATTTGACAAAGACTAATAGAAGCTTTGCAAAATGTCAGTGACTTACATTTTTAAAAATAACCTAAAAAGGTGATTCACAAAAGAGGAAATATGAATTATTAATAAGCAGAAGTAATATTCTGCCTCATTGACAATCAAAGCAATGCAAATTACAGCATCAATGAGATACAGTTTTTTCAATAATGAGATATTTGCATGTATCACCTTAGCAATAGTATTTTTCTAAGAACATTTCTCATTGCTAGCAAGAGTGGGTAAAATAGGCTAAAAGGGTGAGCAAAATTGGCATTTCCTCAAAAAGTTAAACATAGAATTAGAATACGGCCCAGTAATTCCACTCCTAGGTATATACCCAAAAGAACTGAGAAAAGAAACTCAAAGAAATACTTGTATGCCAATGTTCATTGCAGCATTAGTCACAATAGCCAAAAAGGTGGCAACAACCCAAATGTCCACCAACAGAAAAATGGATAAACAAAATGTCGTATATACATACTATGGAATACTATTCACCCATTAAAAAGAAATGAAGTTCTGATACATGCTACAACATGGACGAACCTAGCAAACACTGTGCTAAGTGAAATAAGCCAGACACAAAAAGTCAAATATTGTATAATTTCATTTATGTGAAATATCTAGAATAGGCAAATTCATAAAGACAGAAGTAGATTAGAGGTTAACAAGGGCTGGGGGAAGGAGGAAATAGGGAATTACTGCTTAATGGTGACAAAGTCTCTGGGGCCATGAAAAAGTTTTGGAAACAGAGAGTGGTGATGATCATACAAGATTGTGAAGTAACTAATACTACTGAATTATACACTTAAAAATGGTAAAAATGGCAAATTTTATATTATACATATTTACATACAATTTAAAAATTTAGGTATTATACCTTTTGAACACATTAACTGCCATGTGAGTTGCATTTAACTCACAGTAGTTTTGAGCCCAGGGCCTTCTGAAGCAAAACCTGGGCAAAACCCTGCAGCTGGTTCATGAAAATCATTCTTATTGTTACAATTAAAATTTATAATTTAATTCTAAAAATGTGGATTAAATGAATAGAAGTCAATAAATTTCATTTTTCTATTTATGTTTACCTTTAGATTACACTTAAGCCTGACAAGTCAAGAAAAACACTTTACCCTTATGAACTAATTTTCAAGTTTTCACATTATTTTTTACATTACTAATTTTCAAGTTTTTATATTACTTTTTTATTGAAAAAGCACAGAAAACAATAAAAAATAACAAATTTTTCATTAAATTGGGATCGTTTTGTTTTTGAAGTTTTTATTCTATTATTTTTGTAATAAAATACTGTGGCTCCAGGGAAAACAATTTTTTTTCTAGTGTGGCAGTCAATGTGTTAGGTAACTATTTTGATACTTCTCCCTTATTTACATCAGCATTAACTAGACAAGACAAAGGTAGGATTAAAAACCATGAAAGAATCTAAGTACAAGTTTAAAAAACACATTCTAGCATAAAAGTAAACATCTGTAAAAACTGTTTCTGCAATGCTAAGAACCACCACGGCTACCTCCACAGTAAGCTGCTAGAACAGGCACCAATAAGAAAACAATAGAATGTGAAAACAGAAAATTTCATAATGTTTCAGCAAGCTGGCAAATAGAGTTAGCTCAATCATAGATGGAGCCAGACCCAGACATAATGAAGAGAAAAGGCTTTAGGTCCAGGACTCTAGCTCTGCCACAAAATACAAATACATAAATATTTGCTTCTGCTCTCACTTGGGCATGAACGGATAGCAATATTCAAGAAGCAGCATCTAAACAGTGGTTACCAGGGACAGGGGAGAAGAAAGAAAATGGGGAGATATAGGTCAGAGGGTACAAAGTAGCAGATGAACAAGTCTAGAGATCTAATTTACAACATGAGACCTACAGGTTAATAAAATTGTGTAGTATTTGGGTTTTTCTATTAAATAAGTCGATTTTAGCTGTTCTTGCCACCAAAAACAAATAGCTATGTGGTATATTAATTTGTTTCACTATAGAAAGCATTATACTATGTATACGTATCCCATAGCATCATGTTGTAACCCTCAAATATACACAAAATTTATTTTTTTAAAAATGCGTCTATCTCATAAAAAAAATCCTCCTTTTCTCACTTGCTTGATAAAAATGCACTTTCAAAGTTGCAGCACAAGCTAATGACAAGAAGGCTGGTGTCTAAAAATCATTCCTGGAAGATCCAGTACACTTAAATTATTTCAAGGCATTCAAGAGGCTGTCGGCAGCACATACAGACTTAACAAGAAAGAAGCCAAAACAGTCTATTATCACAGGCTCCTGACTCCCTCCTCCAGAGCCAACTCTGGAGAAACAATAAAAGCAGCAGGAGACTTGGATAAGTGGGATGAGAAAAACCCTGGAAGAGTAGAGGACAGCAGGAATTGGTGTTGGAAGGAAGTGGGTCGCTTCAGTCTGAGACAGAAGGCAGCTAAAGGCAGCAGTCAGAAGATAGGCTGGAGGAAAGGTTTTTAAATTTTGCCCTTGCTTCTCTCCACCCGGGCATCCTCAGGACAATCATTCCTTGCAACTTCACTGCCAAAATCAACAGCAGACCAAGCACCTGTGCAGGTGTTCCAGGGATAATACCAGGTCAGTAGTTCTAACCTCCTGGTGTGGGAAAGTGGAGAAAACATGTAGACAGACCCAAGGCCCTCCAACATTCACTCTTCTTGCCCTCCCCTTCAAACCCTCAGGGCTGGTGGACCATAACCTCAAGACACTATCTCTTCCTGGTGCTGTTTTTCCTGAAGGGTTTAAGAGTGAAACTGAATAGAGGCAGGCAGCAGAGAGAACCAAGAGTAATTCTCTAGTCCATGAGGCTAGACTCCTCTCTTTAAATTCACAAAACTTACACAGATTGGAGGCTGATGTTCAGCCTTCCCCAATAGATATTATCAGAGCAGCTGCCAAATCAACTAGACTTCCAAAGAGTATAACTACTGTAAAAGAAAGATATCCAACTAGGCAACATACATCATGTGATGCAAAATTACTGAAAAGGTCAACTTAAGAATTCAAAATAAGTATAATAAATACACATAAGGACATAAGAGGAGATATGAGCAATAAGAAACAAGAACAAAAAATAAGAACCAAATAAAAATAATAGATATTAAAAATATAATAGTTGACATAAAAGGCACAATACAAGGGATCAAAGTAGATAGCTGATACATACAGCTGATAGATACAGCTGATAAATGAGCAGTAAGCTGGAAAAGTCAACTGAGGAACTCTCCCAGAGAAATACAGAAAGGACAAAGAAATAGAAAACACAAAACAAAAAGCTAGGATATTGTAAAGGACGGAAGTAGAAGTGCCAGCTTCTGACCAACAGGAGTCCCAGAAGGAAAGAAAAAATAAAATGGAGAGGGGAAAACATATGAAGAAATAATGGACACAAAGTTCCAGAATTAAAAAATGAAGGAAGAGCACAGATTAAAAGGGCAATCCATAATAACACAGACTAAAATCTGCACATGAACAACACAATCTGACTAGGGTGAGGGGAGAGAGAAGGAGGAGACATAGTAGAGACAAAAAAGATAAGAGAGCATACTAAAATACTCATCTTGTTAGAGGAAGATACAAATATTGACCTTAAGAAATTAATAAGGATCAGGATAAATAAATTAATAAGGATAAAGGCATATGGTTCTTCAGTTAAGGGCATCTAACATAATAACAAAAATAGAATATATAACCTTTAAACCAGCAAAACAAAATTTGATTTAGCCCCCAGAAAGAAAAAGAAAAAAAAGAGAATAGTCTAAATTATTTTTAAACAGGAAATAAAATAGAAGAAAAAGTCCTAATTAGAATAAAAATTACTGTATTTGTAAATGGGTTAAAGAAGCTTATTAAAAGATATTGATTATGAAATTAGTTTAAAAAACAAAAACAAAATACAATAATATGCTATCGACAAAATACACTTAAAACAAAAACTTACAAAAGATTGAAAATAAAAAGATGGAAAAATATACCAGGCAAATATGAACCAAAAGAAAGCTGGGATAGCAATATTAATATCTGACAAAATTTAATGTAAATATATACATACTATATGTATATATATTAACATAAATAGAGACGAGACAGAGCACACACACACACAAACATATACAGGGAAGAAAAATGAAATAATATATTAAGATATTTAGAAAGTGATAAAATAAGAGATATTACTATATTCAGTTAAATCAAATGCAAGATTTAAAGACTTCAAGAATAATGTGAATTTAGGAAACATCAAAGAGAAAAAAATGACCAATTGGTTTTTTAAAAGTTTTCTTTAAAAAAAAAGACTAAAAATATTAGTTGTATAAATTGAAGAAAATGTACAATTTTTCACAAGCAAATTAATTTTACAATATAATGACCAAATCAACCTAACAATATATATCTCTCTTCTTGATGTATTGTTAATCACTATCCTGAATCAATTAATGGACACAGATTATATAATCTATATTACAGCTGATAATAGCACACAAGGATGTATCAAGAATGTACAAATAAAAATGAAGGGACTAATGAATATGAGATTAGTTTATGTAATGTTCATATACTTCTTGGTTTGTAAGTTTTCTGCAGATTGACATGATTTCATTCCCTCAATAGACTGCAAATTCCTGATTCAGTGGGGATTGTAATTAGTTATAACCATTATGTATAACCAAAATAGAAAGCATTTCAAAATTATCTAAAGGTCTTTTACACGGAATTGTGCAAGTCAATTTCCTAGTACTTTTTTGAGTGTCTTAAATTAAAATACAGTATGAAAATGAGAGAAAACTCTAGGTGACATTTCTTCTTTTTTTACTGTGTATATTTATGAGGTACAATGTGATGTTTTGATATATGTACACATTGTGGAATGATTAAATCAAGATAATTAACATATCCATCACCTCACATTCTTATTATTTTCGTGGTGAGAACATTTAAAATCCACTCTCAGCAATTTTCAAATATACAGTACATTATTATTAACTATAGTCATCATGCAGTAAAATAGATCTCCAGAACCTTTTCCTCCAATCTAGCTTTAGGTGGTATTTCTCATGAGAGACAGCAGGCATCTAACCACACAGGCATCTTTCTAACACAACCACTGTGATACAGATTCTTTTTTATTTGGAAGCTTTACTGATGATTGACTTATACAAGCAAAGGAACTATTAATATTAATAATAAAATTTCTTTACTTAAAGTAATGTAATAAAGTTTCCTTTTTCTCTTTTAATATGTATTTTTGCAATGAAAAAATAGCTAAACTCACATTTTCCATTGTAATATCATTTGAGGCATTCATCAGATTCACACTTTTGTCGACAGTTACAATCCCAACTATTGAGTCAGGCTGTGTCACAGAGATCCTAAGAGAGACTTTCTCAGATGGTTCAGCATTAGCTTTACTCCAAAATAACTCTATCTAAGAAAAAGACAAAGCAGGATTAACTTATTTCACTTTTTTAAAGGCTTATTTACATGTCTTACCAATAGTAGATCAATGACTCAAAATCTAGCAAAGAATCTACATTTGCCTTTCCTCAGGGATGATTCTAAAACCATACATATTCTAAAACCATTCCTTTCTCCAGGGAAAGGAATTAAAAAACTACTCCCACGGTGTTTGCATGGAACGTCTCACAGTGGTCTAAATTTGAATTATTCTTCAATTCTCTACCTTTCCTCTCCCACCCCTCGGCCCCCAGCTAGTGCTGAACAGAAGACAACAGTGTGTAGCATACCTGGAGAAGGCCAGCATCCAAGAGGAGGAACATGAAAGAAGAAAGAAACTGCAGATGCCTACACATTGGTAACGTGGACTTAGGAGTGAATACAAGGAGAGCTCCCTGGGGGACTCACAGATCTACGTGGGCTGGGGGTGAGGGAGGGCTCTTTCCAAGGAAGAAGGTGGTCAAACCAAACACTAGTCAGAACGTCCATGCTCTGTGTCTCCATGGCTACCTGAATCTCCCCTGTCATCACACTCATCAAAACACAGTCCTACTAATTAATACTTCATAAAGAACATCCATCATCTCATCACTACTGAACCGAATGGCTTTGTCACGAGGCCCCTTCCTACTGGGAGTTTTCATTTCACTAACTGCACCTCAACATTCCACTGCGCTAGTGATTGTACTGCCTGACCAAGAGGGCCTTCATGTTCTCCTCAACTCGACTGAGCTTGAGACAGGCTTCTTCCTGACGATAAGCCCCTGACTATAAGCTCCATTTTCTCAAAGCATTTACTTTAGAAAACTTGCAATTGTAAATTCTTTCTCTGCCCCTTTGATATGTAAACCTCTCAGCCTGTTGTCAGTTTTACAACCAGAGCTGGGCTTTCATTTATCTATTTCATTAGATGGAAACTAACCCTGAACAAATTTTCAACCCATATAATCTCAGGTGGCCTCACTTCCTCCCACACCCTTCACTTCACTCTCACACCAATATCAAACCATGTGAATTCTGTATTGCCACTGGACTTTCTGGAATTCCACGCCAAAGCAACATTTACTCAACCCTTTGAAAAAATCCTGAAATAGCTTCATGTATTTGAGTTAAAGTCCTAAAGCCAGAAACCATATCTTACAAATAAGACCCTCAGTGCCCAACAATTCCACAGGCAAAAATACTTACGTAGTACTAAATAAGAAGAGGTTTAACTATAGTTCTAGAAATGAATAATATAAATTTCTAACCAATTTCATTTAATTACTCTTTACAAAGAAATATTACATTTCTCAGACTTTACTAATATGAAGTTTTCTTTTGAACATCATTACCTTAAATCTTACCTTATTTTTAAAAACAAGCTGAACAGGAATTTTTAGAACATCATTTATAATTTCCCCATCATCTTCAACATAATACACAATTATACAGGCTTTTGGAGCCCAAGAATTTTCTGGTGTTAAAGAGAAGGTTGTTGAATTTTGTTTGCCTACAGCCACCAACTGTCCCCTGGATACTACCTGAAAAGAATAGTAGATGAGTTAAATTTTTTGCTAAAACTAATAGCAATCTCAACTGAAGCTATATTTGTCATCATTTTAAGCATACATACAAATTCTTGACTTAAACCAGCTTCAACGTCTTTTTGAATACAAGAAAACCTCCCTGACAAACACAGAGAGTATTTTCTGGGAAACAGTAAATGGTAAGACTAAAGTGATACTGATTGGAACAACAGTAGCTCCATAGCCAAGAGTCTATTTTTGATTCAAAGAAACACAGGGCACTACTGGGAGAGCTGGATTAGCAAAATTTCAAGGCCATGGATAGCAATTTTTATTTTATTTTTTGTTTTTCTTACATTTTGTAATTTCCTACAATGAACATATGTGGCTTATCCAATAGAAATTTAGATTTTAAACATAATACAAGACTTAACTATTTATCCATTTTAAAAAGAAAATACAAATATAAGTGAAGAAAGAAAAAAGATATTTTGATTGTAATATAACAAGGACAGGCTAAAAAGGTGTGAGGCTAAATTTTAAAAATTAGTAAGTTTAGTGTAGAATTAAGGTAAGCATCACTTAAAATGATTCTATAATAGATCATAAATTTAGATTCTGTAAGAGATTACCATATAGCTTAACTCCTTCAACCGCTTGTTGCCGCTAACCACCAACTCAAAAGGTGATCCCACCTGGAAAAAACATCTTAATTACCACGTACATATCAAAGGCAAGAAAGTCCACTACATTGTATTAATAATTATCAAGTGAGTTGTAAGCATTACCTTTATATTTTCATCTCTTGTTTTTAGCTGGATGTATGTCTTACTGGGAGAAGTAAACATACCATGAACGGCCATGCTACTTGTGCTATCAAGAAAATAGGCCTATAACAAAAGAAAAGGGAGCTATAAATTTTTATCTTTAGTAACCTTGAGAAAAGATGCTACCTGTCGAACAATTACAGAAAGCCAAATTCACTTTTTTTCACGCAGGAAAAATATTAATACATTCACCAGACATTGGAATTTCATCATTTTATGGCTTGTACTATAAAGAAACTAATAGTTTTAAAACATGGGAAAGGGTCTTCGCAATCATAACCTAAGAGGAAAAAAGCATAGTCCTAGCTTATTTCAGAAACAAAGGTATTTTTTCGGGAAACACTGTGAGAAGAGGGAATGAAATGGGAAAGGGATCCTTTCCTTCTCTCCAAAACACACAACCCACACACAAGCAAAAAATTACATCACCCCACTTGATCCACCACTGTTCAGAGTAAAAATCAAAGAGGCCACGTCTGAGGAGCACCCTGCTCTGCCAGGGCCCTGACTCCGGCAGGGCTGAGTAACCAAAAGAAAGGTAGCAGAAATGGCTGGGGGTTCTGGGAAAGAGAGCTCAGCGAAGTGTACAAAATATATATTCCTCTTTCATTTCAGCCCCTGCCAACATAAAATTTCAAATGACTGAAAATCAACCTAGACTGGGAGTTTGAGGAGCTTCTCCATCATATCTCCACATTTCTATATTTTACCGTGCTCTTCAAAATGAACTGAAAGGAAACACTCAGTCTAACCCTCAGCCACTCTCATTAAATTACTTTTAACACTTTCCCCCATTTTTTTTAAAATAGAAAGATGTGTCCACTTCCTATGCACTTTGAGCTCCGACAAGTTGAGTGCCTACCACAAGATTACAATCGTAATGGTGTTGCTGCAGTGACAGCATGATGGAAAACATATGGTACCTTCAACTGGAGCTCACTGGAATCATTCAGGATTGGAAATTCAATCTTAAAGATTCCATTTGGGGGGACAGTATAATTTATGATCTGGACAGGTGCCATTTTCTGATTTCTACTGTTCCATCTGCTCCAGGGCTCAGTATAGTTTCTCTGTGTCACTGTCATGATGACATTATTTCTTCTTTCTTCAAGAGTCAGTCGATTGCCATCAGAACGGGTTACCTTCACCTAATTGTCAAAACAAGACATTTTAAAAACAGGTAAAAATAGAAGCAAAGGATTTAAGTGCAACTGAATCCAGTTTCCATCTGAATGATTCCCATGAAATTGAACTCTCAACAATTATTGGTGGCACTCTAACTTCCAGACTCAGTGGCCTCTCTCTAAAAGGACACCACTGACCACTCCCTTCTTAATATTACGGCTTCCTTTGCCTTCCACGGCCCACACGTCCTCCTTCACTTCCTACTTTTCTTTCTGAATCTTTTCAGTGTCTTTTTTGGTTCCTCTTCTCTCTCTCTAAATGTGGGAATTTGTCAAGGCCAAATTATCAGTCACCTGTTCTCTCTTCCTCAAAGTTCTCAGTACTCCTAAGGTTTAGCTTGTTATCTCTTTGTGATTGTACCCTAAGTCCAAAATTCCCATCCTCATCTTGATCCAGACCTCACACTCACTACCTCCAATTCCTAATTTTTACTTGGATATCTAAAATGGAGCAACCACCTTGCTTCTCCTATTTTTGCTAACATCGTGATTCTGTCAGACTTTATATCTCTGAACTTTCCATGCCTCTCACCACCTCCCAAAGACAATGAACACCAAATTCCATACTTCTCTCTTCCATCCTCTCCACTCCCACAGCCACCACCATGAGGCTGCTCATCGCCTCATGCCTAGGCTACTGCCATCCTCCTGCCTACAACCCTGATCAGTCTTCCTCAAACACTGCTTTCACCACATCCCTCCCCTGTTCAGAAGGCTCTTGGGCTTCTCACTGCCTAGAGCATGAAGCTCAAACACATAAGTTAGACATTTAGGATGCCCTACAACTCCCCAAGCTTATCCTGTTTTATCACCCCCAGACCCAAGCCCTCAGCTGCAACTGCATAGGTCCTGACTACACCCTGAACTTGCCAATCAGAGCTCTCCCGTCTTGTCTCAGCTCATCTTGCTCCCCACCTCCCACCCCCATGCCCGAGCATTTAAAACCCTACTAATCTTTAAACAACTAATTTAGAGCTTCCTCTTCCATAAAGCATCCCTTAATGATCACCATCCCTATCCCAAAGCCAACTTTCCCTCCCTGAACTCCCAGTGTTTCGCTCTTCTCACTCAGAAATTACCATCTGCAGCCTCATTTTTTTTTTACTTAGCTATTCAAACTATATAAATAATTAAGATCACTGAAATCAAGAACTACCTAAAACTTCTCTTGACCCGTTCAACAAGAAGTGACCCCTCCTTTCTTTAAATCAGGAATCAGCAAACTATGGCAAGAAAGTGGGCCAATCCAGTATCTTTATAAACGAAGTTTTATTGGAACATAGCCGCTCTCGTTTGTTTACAAATTGGCTGTGGCTACTTTCATGCTATAATGGCAGAATTGAGTAGCTGTGACAGAGACCATGTGGCCCACAAAGCTGAAAATATTTACTCTCTAGCCCTTTGCACAAAAAGGTCATCAACCCCTGCTTTAAATCCCTTTAGAAATTAATTCATGACACTAATCTTATTCTGATTTGAATTATAGTTGTGTGTATATTTTCTTGTCACTATCACAAAAACTGTGAACTCCAGGGTAGGGACTAAGTCCTTTTGGCTCCGAGTAAACTCTGCCCAGCACCATGCCTTGCACATTGTCAAAATTCACTCAATTAATATAAGGTAATTCAACATTATCTCAAAAAATTTAGATCTGTTGATAGTTTTTCCATGCTACGTCTTTGCTAGAACTAAAATTAATCATTATAAAAATCAAATTGAAATTGAAATTTTTGACCACTATCTAATTCCTTCAGTTAATTAATAAAAGCTTCAATGTAGCAATCCACATCTAACTTAAATTGCTTGTTAAATGCATTTTCAAAAAAATATTTTTGTTGTTGGAAACTAATTTTTTAGAAGAATTAGACAAAGGTCATTTGGAAACAATTTTACATGTCCCACATATCTAAAGAGAAAAAGTAATCTATCTTCTTTTTGGCTTTAATTTTTAGAAAAGCACTGAAAATATTATTTCCCATTCTGTTTCATTAAACTGAACTTACTGCTATGGACTAGAAATAAATATACCAACTTACAGTGGCTGTGAAGTTGAGAGATGGCTTCAAGACAGTAGCATAATCAAAAAATTCAATGATGTAATCGTGTTGCTTGAAAAACACGTTGGTGCTTGCATTTCTTGAGATACCTATTTTGGAAATTGCACCATTTAGAATACCAAATTAATGTTTCACCAACAGCCTCTACCCATCAAATCTCTCCATCTAAACTACTTGCCAAAGGGGTATAAGATATCAGCGCACATAAACCTCATTCCCATATTGGCTTTGACACTAAGAGAACTACACAGTCCTATGATGTCCTCTATGGACCCCTTCTCAGCACCATTGCTGCCATCCTCCCGCAGCAGATTAAGGCCACTTTTAGTCTTTTGCTCTTTCAGGGATTGGTTAAAGCTGTTGATAGTAACAGAAAGGTACTAGGAATTAACCTTTACCTTTCTTATTAAAAGAGAAAACTATTTAGGAGCAAGTTAGATTTGAGAAGATGTTAAGTGATTTTAAAAAATAAAAACAAAATAAAAGAAGATAGCTAGCTGAAAATATAAGCCTTTCCATGTAGTTTTCAAGCTGAACAGAAAGAATAGAAATGGAAAAAATTACAAGTAACTATCACATGTGGTTGAAGTACAGACTTTTCATAGAAAGTCAGTTTCCCCTTTATTATGAAACATCCCGCAAGTTAGACTAGTTCATAGTCATGACAATTTCAACATTAAATAGCATCTTTACAAAGGCAACGATGCTCCCAAATGAAAATGCCAGTTATAATAAGAAAGATGATAGAGCAGCACCACATAAATAGCTTTACCTTCACTTCAAAGTCTACAAACCTGTAAGTGATTCTGTCACTGAGGCTAAAATTTCTACCGGCCCAGGGGAAGACACATCCACGTGTTCAGAAAGGTCATTTGAAAAATCCATTGCATTTTTCATCTCTTCATCATTAAAAGAGAAGTTTGCAGATCCATTTATCTGTTTTATTTAAAAGTTCAATTTTATTTTTCACTTTAGCAATTCAACTTTTAGAAATAAAACTCAAACTAAGTTACAACAATATGATAGCTCTGGTATCACAGTTTGGGGGATGACCACGATTGTAGCTCTGACACGGGCAGTGCATGGGCAATATATATAGCCAAAGTGTTGTACCCCCATAATATTCTGAAATAAAAGAAAAGGTCATACAGCCTCTAGAAAAATAAAAATAAAAAATAAAAAAATAACCAGAAATGGGTAAATTGTTACTTGTCCAATGCTGGAAAGCTCTTGATTTTCTTACACTCAATTTTTTGTTAATTCAGTACAAAATCTTATTTCTAGAAAAAGTACACTTATATTTTGCCCCATTACAAGTTATAAAATATCAGCAAAAGTTACCTTAAATTTTTTTGTAATATTTTTCTTCATCCCCCAAAAGGATAAAGGTAAAAATGTAAGTGTCACGTCTCCTTTCACCGGTTTCCCATATGTATACCTGAAAAATGATAAACAAGGGTTTTTTACATATCAACTTGATATTGTCAGAAAAACACAATGAAAATATTACTTTCAATAGCATACACTAGCAATCCAACATAAAAGAATTACATTAAAAACATACTCCTCCTACAAATTTTTAAAACTAAACCTAGCAAGGAATGTCCTTAGTAAGTGTCAATCCTTGAAATTAAGTCTCCAAAATGGGAAGACTTTTAACTTTAGTACCTTAAAACAATTCATAATACATACTTTACCTAGCTTCTAACCATCTGAAAGACCCCAGAGAAAATCTGATCATAATTGGAAGTGACAGTTTCCTATCCAAATATTTTTAAAAGATTATATCTTTCATAATCTGGACTGGCCCATTTACTGCATGTGCACAAAACTTCACAGTTCTTGAAGATTTTCAAATGTTAGCTGAAATCACCATGGGCTATTGCTGTGTATTCCAATATTAGACCACATATTCTGGAGCACCAAATGTGCTCATGGCTGTCAAAAATTGGTTTTTTGCAGGAAAACTTAAAATAATTTTTTTAACCCACAGTACCAAACTTATCTCCTTGAGTCAAATATCATTCTCTGCTACTTTGCATTCTATGTATTAATTTTATCCCCATTCACAATAGGAAAGTTTCTTCATGTGAAGGAGAGGCAATCTTTTGTAAACATTTTTCTGCCAGAAAGCCTTTTTAAAATGCATTTCCTGGGTTGCTTTCATCTCTATTGTGAAATGCTGAGCCAAATGTGGAAGTCAACTTTGCTTTGCACTCTATAAATCATAGCAGTAAACTGCTGCTTCCTGAATCCATTAATTGAACACAGAAACAGACCTACATCTGGATCAACTCAACCCAAAGGCAAATATTAAAATACAATATATTCCAAATTAAGAAAAAAAAACAAATCCACCTTCAAATGCACCACTCTTCCAAACGAAAACAGTAAAGTTAGTGGAAACCCTGGTTAAGAACTTTAGCATCAAATTAACTCATTCAAGAATCTTTGATACCTGATATTACTCGTATCTTGTTAAAGATTCAATGAAAGCAAAACTAGAATACCAGAATATTGTATTTTAAAAGAGTTATATCATATGAGAGTACAAGGAGCTTTAAAATCTATACATAATTTAAAGTATTCTCAGACACAAAAATTTTTAATTTTTATTTAAATGTGAAGCAGATTTAGCTTTCCAGGCACCAAGTTGATTATATTGATTGTGAAACAAGGATACTGACAATTATTGTCCTAAACAGAATCTGGAAGCATTTGAAATACAATCATTATTCATAAAATAATAGCTTGACAACATTTTAAAAAGCAAATCAAAGATATTCTGGGATAGTATCATTAAGAAAACATTGTGTTCATGATGAGGGGCTAAGAAAGAAAAGAAAAACAAACCAAAAAAAAAGAAAACAAGAATTTTTTTTCTGAAAACAGCCATAGTACAAAAGGTTAAATAATATCTAAAAAAGTGAACCTATCAGAATAATTCATTTTTCTTCCCACTCACATTTTTTTCCACTTTACTTGCAGGATACAAATGTTTCAGTTCATCAAATAATAAATATATTTTAATAAACCTTAGATTAAATAATATTTTTCATGTTCTACTGTCCCCAGGAGTTATGGAAGTAAAATAGATATATGCTATGTTATTTTCTTTACAATCCTCTAGAACCCATTGTGGTTAGGAGGTTATTTATTTTTAATGAGGGGGGAATAATGACCAGATGTTCACATCAAAGCTAATAATGCATATTTTTATTTTTTATTTACCTCAGTTAAAGATTTCAAAACTAAAAAAATGTATTAATCTTCTTCTCAGAGAAATTTCTAGCAATGTTCTGCACATTAACTATAGCCTTGATGAAACAGATGGTTACTAGCAAAGTAATAACCTAAATTATTTATCATACACTCATAGAGAGGACTATAATAGCTATTATGAAATAAATATTTACAAAATATTCTCTATAACTTAATAACAACCATCCAAATAAGACAACAGAACTCATCTTTCAAAATACACCCAAGGAACAACTTGATTTCAGGCCCTACTTTCTACCCCCTAATTTGGTAATGAGACCAAATCTACTGCCTATGCAATTCAATTTGATTCACTCCTATGATACTGTGAAATATTATATATATTAGGTCTTCATTCTGTTTCCTGGCATACAACTCCTAAAATCCTTGGAATATCCAAAGTGATAAGTGTCTTTTTGTAATTAGTTGACTGGTGGCTGGCAGCCCCTAGGAAGCTTCAGGATGGGAGCTGGTTACCAGAAAGACCAAGGCATGATTAAAGGGTTGGAACTTTGAGCCTCACCCTCCAACTTCTGGGGAGTGGAGAGGGACTGAAGGTTGAGTGATAACCAATGGCCAATGATTTACTCAATCATGCCTACATAATGAAGCTTCCATACAAACCCAAAAGGACAGGGTTTGGAAAACTTCTGGATTGCTGAAGGTTCCCAGAGGGGCATGCTCGGAGAAGGTCTGGAAGCTCTGTGCTGCTTCCCACATGCCTCGCCCAATGCATCTCCTCCATCTCTTCATCTGTATCCTTTGTAATAAACCAGCAAATGTAAGTAAAGTGTTTCCCTGAGTTCTGTGAGCTGCTCTAGCAAATTAGTCAACCCTTAAGAGGAGGTTACAGCCAATCGGTCAGAAGTAGAGGTGACAACCTGTGACCTGTGATGGGTGTCTGAAGTAGGGGCAGGCTTGGGCTGAGCTCTCTGCCTATGATCCGATGCTATCTCCAGGTAGATAGTGTCAGAATTTATTTGAATTAGAGGACACCTAGTTGGTGTCCACTGCAGAAATGACTGATTGGTTGTTGGTGGGGAGACATCCCCACATACTTCTTAATGACCAGAGGTCACAGAAGCCTTCTGTGTTGATTGTTGAGTGAGAGTATAGAAGAAACTGAGTTTGTTTTTTCCTAAATCCCCAGAACTCCAAATAGCAGGCTTTCGATGTGGTATGAAGACCTTTGCTATGCTACATACCGCTTGGAACTGAAATCTTAGGAGTCATGTTGTTTATCCATTTGTCCTTTCAATAGGTATTTATTGGAAGCCTACTCTGTGGCTGGCCCTGTACTAGGCACCAAGGTGCAGTAGTAAACAAGACACCGAGCCACCTTCAAAGAGGTGGACTAGCAAACCGCAGCACTGCGTGACTAGGGTTAGGAGAGGTATAAGGATAGTGGGTTAGGGACAGGTAGCAAGCCTTGAAATTGCCTATGTCAAGGCCCATTGGTCTGAAAAAAACATTTTGCATTCTTGGAAGCACAAGTAAAATTTAAGAGTCGAGTATGGGATGGTAGAGAGTGCGCTGGGTGGGACGTTTCAAAAGACATGAAACTGGAAAAGAACCCTATAAGATATACTAAAGAATTTGAACTTCACCCTCAAGGCAATGGTCTGAAAATTTTCATGCAAAAGAGTGATAAAATTAGATTTGCCTTTCAGAAAAAAAGAGGAATTCAATACAAAGGAGAGAAAAGATTGGAAGAGGTAAAACTGGAGTCAGGAAAAACATTCAAGAAACTGCAATAGTAGTTGAGGAGAGAGAGATGATGTTGGCCTGAATCAAGGAAGTGGTGATGGAGAAAAGTGGATGGGTTTGAGAGAGATTAAGGAGACAGAATCAGCAGCATCGCATGTCCATGGGCTATGGGAACTGGGGGAGCGGAAGAGTGCAGCTGACTTGGGCAGCTAAACAGATGGTAGACTTGTCCACCAGGATAGAGATGCAAGAGAAGAACCACGTTTTGGGGAAGATGATATACATTCAGTTTAAAGCACCTGAGGGACACCCAGTGGGAGATGTCTGGTGGGCAGTGAAATGTGAGGGTCTGAACCCCAAGAAAGAAACATGGGGCTGGAGATATGGATTTAGGTATCATCAAATTATAAATGGTAGCAGAAGCCTGGCCATGGAGAAGAAAAATCTAAGTAAATGGGTAAAGAAAACAGAGAGCCAAAGTCAGAGTTCTGAGAAACAAGAACATTTAAAAGATGGAGAGTTGCCCGCAAGAGTCTCAAAGGAGTAGCCAAGGGGAAAGAAGGAAAACCAGAAAGGAAATGGGGGTGGACAACAATGTCAAATGCTGGAGAAGGGGAAAAAAAATTGTAAAAGCCTAAAAAATTACCCACCAAGATTGGGCAAGAAGGAAGTCTTTGCAACCTTGGAGAAAGCAGTTTCAATGGCATGGTGAGGGTGACAGGCTGAATGGAGGTGGCTGAAGAATGAATGGAATGTGAAGACGTGGCAAATGCAACCCTGACTGTGAAGAAAAGGTGAGAGAGAGCAGGAGCTGGAAGGAGGCATGGACGTGGGGAAGGGGTTGTTTCTCTTAATAACCCAAATGATTAAACACAGAGCGAAGACGCCACTAAAGAACAAAAGGTTAAAGATACCTAAAGTAGACGAAGTGGAGACACAAGCAAAAGAGGAAGTAGGATTGGGATTCTCCCGACAGGAGACAGTATCCAAGGCCCAAGTAGAGGAATTAGCCTCTGAAGGAAAAAGAGATGTTGCTTTCATCATGACAGACACAGTCAGGATGAGGAGGAGGAGGAGGAGGAGGAGAATCATTTCCACCTTTCCTGGGACACTGTATTTATAGAATAGTATATGCCAGTATTTACATGCCAAATTTTATAGACTGATTAAAGACCCTGCAGGTCAAAAAGATTTCCTTAATCTTGCAAAGTTGTAAATTATATTCTCAGTCTGATTTTCCACCAAAGAGGCAAAAGCAGACTCTTCTGAAACTGCACTGCTGGCCCAGGACTCACAACAGCTGGGGGTGAGGAGGGAAGGAGCCCGGGCCATATGGGCGGCTATTCCTCTGAATTCACAAAGAAGACGTGCACCACCCTGGAACAGAAGAACTGCCTTCCTTTGCCTCACCGTGGACATCATCCCTAGACAACTGAAGGCTGAAGGAAGGCTATTTCACAGGAAGGAAGTACTCAGAATGGACGATCCATCAGAACTAGCCAGATCTAAGAACTTTACACAGCAACAAGGAGCCTCGCTATCCACAACAGACAAATAAAACATACTTTAAAGGCGTTTTTGGTGTGTCACCTTCACAAAGCTAAAGTCCCCAGTGACTCAAGCAAATGCTAACCTAAATGTTAAGGTGAAGGTATTTTACAGAAGTGATTAAAATCCATAATCAGTTGATTTTTTTTTTCCTGAGACAGAGTCTCCCTCTATCAACCCCAGCTAGAATGCAATGGCGTCATCATAGCTCACTGCAACCTCAAACTCCTGGGCTCCAGCCATCCTCCTGCCTCAGCCTCCCAAGTAGCTGGGATTACAGGCATGCGCCACCACGCCCAGCTTATTTTTTCTATTTTTAGTAGAAATGGGGTCTCTCTCTTGCTCAGGCTGGTCTCAAACTCCTGACCTCAAGTGATCCCCCCACCTCGGCCTCCCAGAGTGCTAGGATTACAGGCATGAGCCACCTCACCCAGCCATCAGTTGACTTTCAGTAAAGGAGATTATCCTAGATAATCTGAGTGGGCCTGATTCAATCAATTGAATGGTCTTAAAAGCAGAGCTGAGACTTCCTAAAGAGCAAGAAATTCAGCCTGTGGAAGCAACTTCACCAGCCCTGAGAATTCCAGCCTCCCCTTCCCTTCCTGACAGCCTGCCCTATGAATTTTGGACTTGCTTAGCCATCTCCACAATCATATAAGCCAATTCCTTGCAATAAATCTCTTAATATATATCTCCCCCTGGTTCTGCTTCTCTGGTTGAACCTTAACTGATACACATACTAAGGAAAATGATGAGAATACAATACGGTGAACACTAAAGAAACTCCAGGAGGCCAACATAATTGTCATATCATTCTCAACCATTAGTGTCTCAAAGAGGCTCAACCATGAGTACTGTGATGAAACTACAAGGGTTCCTACTGGGTAGGGGGAGGATGGTACCAATGGTGGGGCTTCAGGGGATCCACAACTCCCTAAAATTACATGTAAAATATTCTGGAGTGACCAGAGTTTAAGAACCACTGTTTTACTGGAGCATATTAAATCCCTGGCACACCTATAAAAACCAAAAACAGAACCACTGGGAGGCTGAGGCAGGAGGATCTCTTGAGCTCAAGAGTTCAAGACCAGCCTGAACAAAAGTGAGACACCATCTCTACAAAAAATAGAAAAATTAGCCAGGCATTGTGGTGCAAGCTTGTAGTCCTAGCTACTCGGAAGGCTGAGGCAGAAGGATCACTTGAGCCCAGGAGTTAGAGGTTGCAGTGAGCTATGATGACACCACTGCACTCTAGCTGGAGCAACAGAACAAGACTTTGTCTCCAAAAAAAAAAAAAAACAGAACCAAAAAATACATCCAGACTCAACCCAACCCATGTGGACATGGACTTTTTAGATCCACACACAATGTTTGTGTGAATTTGCACCCTCTCAGTGGGTACAATGGTTTGTGCAGATTTGTGCCCACTAACTTTTATAAGCATTAGTCAAAGAACTCGAAATAGGATCAGGCATGGTGCCTCATGCCTGTAATCACAGCATTTTGGGAGGCCAGAAGTTTTAAGACCAGCCTGGGCAACATAGGGAGACCCCATCTTTACAAAAAAAAGTAAAACTAAAAAAAGTTTGCTAGGTATGGTGGCTCACACCTGTAGTCCCACCTATTCAGGAGGCTAAGATGGGAAAATCACTTGAGCCCAGGAGTTTGAAGTTCCTCTGAGCTATGATCAGACCATTGCACTCCAGTCTGCGTGACAGAGCAAGACCTTGTCTCTTTAAAAAAAAAAAAAAAAAAAAAACCTCAAAATAAAACTCAGAATGCTTAGCCTTTGGCTAAGACCAACTGCAATATAACAACTATGTAAAATGTAGGCATTTATGTGTTTTCTAAACCATAAATCCATCCACAGTACTCAAATTCATAATGGAAGCTACCTACTAGTTGACATGGGCAGAAAACTAACTTGGTACAAATTATAGATACACTTTTGCCTTTGCATTACATGGGTTTCACATGATTTTTTGCGAAACAGAATCTAAAGTGGGAGTCCTTAGAGGGTTTTGATCTGTGGTCTGGCTTCTGCCAGAAGACCCTGTGCTGCCTGTCAGTTGCTGCTGCCACAAATGCTCACCGGGAGAGGAGTATAGTGATGAGATGGCACTGTGGTGAGCTCCAGCTTTTATTATTAATAGCTTTTAGTAATAAATTATGAAACCAAATACATTTCAGAAACCAAAGCACAGATATTGACACATCAAAAATAAAAGCTACAAGAGACTAGTCCTTGAATTACTTGAGGGCAATCTCAGCTTGCACTTTGGAGAACTATTAGTCTGAAATGCTTTTTGCCTCAGCAAAACAAAATGCTATGCTGCCCAAGCATGAGAGCAACCATACACCTGTTATGCAGGGTGAGTTGGAAGTCTCTGCGCATATATGCTCAAATGGATAAATGTGGATCATTCACTCATTAGCTAATTGCAATAAGTAACCAACTTCCTCCCCCAAGAGCTCAACCTCCATTATCAACAGAAAAAAATAAGATTAAAGAAGAGATAAGTCACCTCAACTCCATGTCTTCTGAATGGGGAATAAATAAAGATACAACTTAAAAAAAAATCTGGTGCTACCTATGATGTAAATCCCTTAATTAGTCTTAGCAAGACACCAGTCCATGGGAAATATTTTAGGACTGGCTCAGCTTAGAAGCAGTGAGATGGACACAAATCTCTCTGCAGAGATCTGTCCCATGCTTATTTATTCACTATAGATAGTTTTTACTACCCACTATGATATTTTAATAAGCAAAAAATTGTGCTAGTATTCTGGAGTATATAATCAGTTTTTGGCATACAGTTTTATAATGGTTTAGAGTCATATCAAAAGAAAAATGATACTTACTTTGCTGTGACAGTACCATTTAAGTTCTTAGAATTCATAGAACAATATAATGGTGTCTGCAAAGCCACTTCAAATTTTGGCAATACTGGAAAAGAAAAGCAAGGGTAAATCTTTTAAAGAATCTACTTTACTATCATATTCCACTGAATAAAATAAAAAATAGAATTGTTCTGAAGGAGTTGATAATTCGTACCATTTAAACTTAAATTCATTAGAATCCAAATACATGTTAACACAGATGGGAAGCCCTTTGTTTCACTCAAAATTAGAAATCCCTACTTTGGTCAGTTTTATATAATTAAGATATGAAATATTTTATAAATATTAATACTATACTTGACATAAAGCATTCTAGCAGAGTAAAAAAATTCATGTTTCTTTCCAGCCTATAGAACTTTATTTTCCTATAGCTTCACTGACCAAAGAAATTAAAGTCTCATGACAAGGCACCTCACCATTCCATTAACACAACAGAAGTATCAAAAAGGCCAATGGGTCAACAATATAGGGCAGATCCCCAGCTCCAAGCAAGGCTAAAGGCCCTTAATGTGCCAAGACACTCCTGGACTCTAGACCCAGTAGGACAGGAGGGCCAAAAAAGTTATATGGGTCAACTACGACCCCCCAGCAAGGAAATTCAAATGCCCCTTCCTCAAACATCATAGGTTGGCAATCAATTCCCCACCTCCACTATAACCTATTCAACAACATATAACCACCCAGCACCACCACAATGTGATAGGAAAATAGTCTATGAACATGTTGGTCCCCTATAATTTATTCTTCTAGATTAGGGCTGTCGAAAAGAAACAAAATGTGAGCCACATGTATAATTTTTTATTTCTAGTAGTCACATTAAAAAGTAAAAAGACCAGGCATGGTGGCTCACGCCTATAATCCTAGCACTTTGGGAAGCCAAGGTAGAAGGATCACTTGAAGCAAGGAGTTTGAGACCGGCCTGAGCAATACAGCAAGATTTCATCTCCACAAAAACTTTAAAAATTAGCTAGGCATGGTGGCACATGCCTATAGTCCCAGGTACTTGGAAGGAGGTTGAGGCAGGAGGATTACTTGAGCCCAGGAGTTTGAGGTTGCAGGGAGCTATGATGACACCACTGCACTCTAGCCCAGGCACAGAGTGAGACCTTGTCTCAAAAAAAAAAAAAGGTAAAAAGAAGCAGATGAAATTAATTTTTGCAATATTTTACTTAACCCCTTATATCTAAAATATTTTCACTTCAACATGTAATCAAAATAAAAAAATTATTATTAATAAACCATTTTTCTTTTTTTCTTGTACTAAGTCTTTAAAATCTGGTGTTTCCATTTGGATTAGCCACACATTTCAAGTGCTCAGTAATCACACATGGCAAGTGGCCCCCTACTGGATGGCACAGTTCCAGATCAGGGTTCAGCAAACTGTGATCAGCATGAGCTAAGAATGGTTTTTACAAATTTTAATTGGTTGAATAAAATCAAAAGAAGAATAATATTTCATGATACATGAAAAGTATATGAAATTCAAATTTCCAATTCCATAAAATAAAGTTTATTGCACCACAGCAACATTCACATTCATATTGTTTATGGCTGCTCTCCCACTACAAAGGCAAAGTTGAGTACTTATGACAGAGACAGATAGCCCACAGAGCCTACAATATTACTATTTGTCCCATTATAGGGAAACACTTTGCTTGTCCCTGTTCTAGGCGATCATGAGACTCAGATCTGACAATACTATATGAAATACATAAGTCTGAGCCACAAAGTTATAAGCAAACTACCTTCCAGAATTCCTGTTGCCTAAATGACATACAATCTCAAAAAGTGGCACAAATCAAATGAAAAACCACATGTGTAACCTCAAAATAACTATTCAAATTATACACTAATACTGAGATACTATGCTTTCACTTGCACCTCGCCTTCCTTTCCATTCACCAACAAAATAGGGGGGTCCCACTGTTTTTCTGTCTATGTGTTTCTAACTGCGATATTATCAGCTTGGCACCTGCAAAGAGGATTTACCTGAGTTAAACAGACTGTCCTTACCAGTGCCAACCAAATGAAAAATATGGAAAATAATTTACATTGCTTTTTTAAAGGACAAAATTTTAAATGTTTTATGATCACAACAAAGTAGAAAAACAGAAAAACTGTGCATAAGAAAAAGACCATCATAATGGGACTATAGGTGATATTTTTCCTACTTTTTTCTTTATGACAAGATTTTAGAGCTTTTACAAAGGAAAAAGTATGTTTGGGCCTATAAGGAACACCAGGATTTTACCTCCATTGGAATTTTTACTTCAAATAACACATCTTTTGAAAACTTCTATTATCTCTGTAGAAAGTAACAAATGTTTTTTTCTTTCAAAATACATTGAGGAACTCTTACCATATTCTGAAACCTGAAATGACTGATAATATGTCTGGTCCTATTGGATGGAAGAAAAAAAAAACAAGAAAATATATGAGTTCTTATTTATTTTGCTTGCTTACTTACCTGCATAAAAAGATTTAGAAAATTAATTTTTAAATTACATTTATAATGATTTAATGAACAAAACAGTTTAATTTATGGAAGTTTAGTTTTAGTCAACTGCAACATGAAGTCTGTGAGATTTCATGAGTTTTTCCTGCCAATTCACTAACATAAAAAGGTGATCTGTCTCTATAATTCATTGCAGGTCATTTAAACAAACTGCTTAATTCGACTTCCATCATTTGTGAAATGAGAACTAGATTAAATAACTCAGGAATTTATGAAGCAAGAACAACACATCAAACTAACAAGAAATAACTTCAGATTTGTTTTGGATATCATTATCAAAAACCAACGGAAAAAAAGGAAGTTACACAGAATTCAAATATTTGTAAATAATCAAGGATACAAAATCTTCGTAGACCAACATCCTCCAGCTTTCCAATTCCTTGAATTATTTTCTAGTGTAACTCTTAAATCAATACATCCTACCCTATCTTAACAAATACTATTGATTACTTCCTTTTCCAAGATCAACAAGGAAATATGTTGTCTATTAATGTATCATTTTTCTAACTCCTATATTTCTAACCGTCCATTCTAAATCAAGGTAACACATTAAATAGAACCTTTTCATCTGGTTCTACTTGAGGGTTGGAAAGATAAATTTTTTAAAATAATAATAAATAAATAAATGACTTCTCCAAAACAGCTAAGTAATTTCACTAATGAAATTTGTATTCTAAATTTGATTCCCTAAATTTATCAAAGCAAACACATAGATGCAACTATAAAATATTATCTTTTCGTTAAAAGCACTCTTGGTTAATCTAAAGCACCAAGAAGTTATTTTTTAATCCTTAAAGAAGGCTATAGTTCACTTAAAAATATAAAACAAATGTAACTACTTACATGCTAACAAAGAAATGTCTAAAACTTGGCTGTTGTCATTTAAAGAAGATCCCAAAGAAATTGTGTTGTTTTGATCAAAGTCTTAAGAATATTCACATTTGTGACTTCTGTCTTAAGTTGTTTTCATGTCATATATGGTAACATTATAAATTGCATGTACTTGATTCGTTTATAACTTCTAAACTGTCATCCTCAAAAAATCAAGAAGGTAATTTACCTGTATTTCCTGTTTTACTGATAAACATAAGAATGCAGGTCTCTAAACTAGTTTTGCTTTATTACTGAGGCCAGCACAGGCAAGACTGTGGAATAAGTAACAATGATGACACCTCTGTTTGTCAAGTTTAATTCATCTAGCAAACATTAATTGAGTAAATACTACATGCAAAACACCATAGAAGGCTCTATAAAGATAAACTACAGTCCTCAGCATCAGAGGGTCTAGTGGTGGAGAGAGAAATAGTCGAGAGCAATAATTCAAATTGCCAGTGTCCTGGGGTTTCATGCACCGTGCTTTGGCTCATACTCTTCCCTATTCTTGACTCACACATACTTCCATCCCTACCCAAATATTACTGCTTTCCTGAATCCCCAATCTAAAAACAACATCTCTGCCCTCTAGGCCTTGTTCTTCCTTCCCTGTCACTTTTCACCTTGTATCATAAATATTTAGAGATACGGCTTATTTTGCTGCAAGTTCTTTGAGGGCCAAGTCCACGTTGGATCACTTTTGTATCCCACATAGTTTATCCCTCAGGATGCCAACCTACCATAGTACCTGGTACAAAATAAATGCTCCACACATTTGTACTAAATTAAATAAAAATTACTAGCTTTCACAAATGTAGACAATTACCTCATTTATTTGGGCTTACTTTAAACAATGACCTAGATACCAAGTTTTAGGTAATTACTTGTTTAACACATAAGTAGTCACATTAGATTATATTTGAAATGAATTCTATCTCCCCTCCTGCCTCTACATTGCCAATTATCCCCAATCAATCCTGGATTTCCCCCATCTTTCCATTGACTGTCTCCTTCCCCTCATTCAGTCTATACATGTTCTCAAGTCTTTTGTCCCGTGGTGCTCCTAAATATCTTTCTGACGCCTTCCTTGTTTCCTTCATGTCTCTGTCTTTCCATTCCTTTCCCATCCTGAGCCCAACGTTCTTCCCACTGCCCAGACTCCCATCAACTTTCATGTTTTTAAAAGCCATTTCTATACTAAAGACACCAAAACCATTATATCTAGCCCATACCTTAACCCAGAGATTCAGAGTCAAATCTACCTGCTGGACACCTCCACCTGAATGTCCTACAGAATGTTCTGGATTTATTTATCTGGATTTAGCCTCTTTCAAGTAGCCTTTCTTGACTGCCTCTCCCCATGTTGGGTTAGATGCCCCTTCTCTCCCATAATATTCTGTGTATACCTCAATCATTTTATTTAACTCAATCTACTGTAATTATCTGCTTTGTGTCCATCTCTTCTAGGATATTATGAAATCCTTCAGAGCACAGCACCTAAATTAGCATGCCTTCAAGGTCTGTTGAATAAACTTATGTATAAATGAATAAACAAATCGAGTCTTGTCCCCAGCTGGTTCTTTTGGGTGCTCATCAGATCAGCCCCAGTTATCAGACAGTATCTCCTGCAAGACATTAAAATAACCTTCTCTTGAGAAGGATCAAACTACCCTGAAAAGGCAAATGAGCCATAAGGTAACCTTAACTTTCTGCCCTTTATTTGGAGGGAACAAGAATGCCAAGAAGTGGAAGAGGCCAGCCACCATGGAAAGCCAGAGAAAGACAGGAAGGAAAGTGCTTCTTTTCCCTGTCATTTTAAATCATTCCAATAAATCAAAGAATTATTTTGTAACTGAGTGCTGACAGTGTGCATTGCACCACACAAAGTCTTCCCAGGATGTTTATAAGTTTTGTAAAATGCAAATCAAGAAATAAATTATTTTTCTGTCCAAGGGATTTGAAAAGCAGAAGTAAGTTTTGTAATGTTCAACATATTGTCCATTTGACAAACAGGTCATATCAATTTTCACATTGAGTTTAGTTATTTTTACAAAATATTTTTTATAAAATATATAATCAAGTACAGAAGATACTGAAATAGTTAAAATTAACAGTAATTCAGAGAATTAGTAGCCATTTATGCAATATACAACCACAAAAACACTGATCCTGAGTACTTTCATAAATCTAGAACAGGGATCAGCAAATTTTTCCTGTAAAGGGCTGGATATTAAGTATTTTAGGCTTTGTAGACCATATGGTCTTTGTCACAACTACTCAACAATGCCGTTGCAGTGCAAATGCAGCCAGAGACAATATGTAAACAAATGAGCATGACTATGTTCCAATAAAATCTTGTTTACAAAAGCAGGTGTCAGACTAGATTTGGTCTTTCAGCCAGGGTTTGCTGACACCTGGTCTAAAAAAGAAATAAAATTTAATTTCCAAATTGTTCTATGTTAGTTCTAGCTCAACTAAACTAAACTAAACTTCACTAAAAACATGGAGCAAAAAACCCCCAGGCCTGTTGTAGGAAGTACAAGTTTCTTTTACTAAACAATTTTCCTTCAGTTTCAGAGGAACTTAATTTGCTTCAAAATGAGTTTTTATGTTCATTGTAGCTCATCAAATATGGTTTATGCTGACTCACTCTGCCAATAACTGGGAAGAAAGGCTAATCTGAAGGCTTAAATACTTGGGCGGCCTGTCTTCTAAGCAAACACCTTCCCAGGCAAGAGAAGGCATAACTCATCAATGTCTTCTCAGCTCTTTTTTCCCCAATATGGTCACTGTTCCATGGGGAAACCTCACCCTTAGAAAACCTGCTGT
The DNA here is from genome assembly GCA_023783475.1 of Daubentonia madagascariensis. Taxonomy (NCBI): domain Eukaryota; kingdom Metazoa; phylum Chordata; class Mammalia; order Primates; family Daubentoniidae; genus Daubentonia; species Daubentonia madagascariensis. The sequence goes on along the minus strand of JAKFHU010002080.1, from coordinate 23,025,054 downwards.
GAAGCACATATATTCACTCTCTGTTTGTATTGGATGTAAGCCTGCCTTGATTAGATTTTTTAAACAGCTTCTAAAGCAGAGGTAGAAAACAAGAATCAGTAGGTATTCTCACCAATCTCTGTAATTTCTCTAACCCCTATCCCTAAGTCAATAATTCATTGTAAGGGTGTATGTTATGGAAATCAGTCAAATGAAGGGGGAAGAGAGAAAACATTATTTTTACTATCCTTTTATGTAGTATGCAATGACTAGAGTACAAGTTGGAGACATGTGAATTACTAAAACCATCTATTCCAGTCACAGAATTTTCCTTCTCTAACCATGAAGCCATCCAACTCTTGAGTTTCTATTTCGACAAATTTGAAGGAATATGGCACACTACATGACCACTAAAAAAATATATTTTAAAATGCAGGTCAGTTTCTTTCAACTTTTTGTTCTGGAGTAAAAAGAAATGCCAGAAACAGAACTAAGGTGCTCGGTGGATTATTTCTGTTTGTACATTTATGTTCATTTATGATCATTTCAATTTTCTAATAGTTTGCTTTAGCACTGATCGCCAGTGTCTGGATTTACTTTTTATTTAAACGTTAAGAAAGGCACTGAATTTTTTAAATCTGCACATCACAGGATGTTAAAATGGAGCTATTTCTGACTCAGTTTTGGCTTTGACCCCCAAGACAATAGATGACAACTATGCCCACATTCCAAAGTGAGGTGTAAGACTACCATGTAGGACTTGGAAAGGAGGTTTCCAAAACCTAGGGGGAGGGCATAAAAGAGTCAAGATGAAAATAAGGTTGAAGAGAATTTTAAGAAAAAGGTTTCGATGAGCTAGGAGTGGCTCACACCCCACCCCAGGCATCAGGTGAGAGTTGCTCTCCCCTCACTTCAAACAGAGGGAAAGGGGCTGGAGGGAAAGGGGCTTCAACAGGACGAGGCAGAGAGCTGGATATGTGTCCCTGGGAGCATCCTCAAGTGTCTCAACCCCACCCGCACACTGAAAAATCTAAAGACAAAATACGGAGGATGAGGCTACAGGAAGGGCTTCAAGAGAGTATGCTTGATTGGGTTCCTGGGCACCCTCTAGTGTCCAGAGCAAATGACAGCACCTGAGCAATTCCCTAAAACAAATAGCGATATAGACAAGACGCAAGTCAGATAGGCGCTGTTTGGCTGTCCTGCATCACAGTCCAGGAGAGGAATAGGCATTCCCCAGGAGGATATGCGAAAGGAGTCACATTAGACGTTCTAGCTGAACAGCCCAGTTCGGATATGCCAAACCTGGGGAGGAAGCGAGTTGCAAACTCATAGCATGTAGAGACAATTCTGCTGCAGTGGAGGAGCCAACAAAAGCTCCACATTAGATGAAATACTCTAGCAATGGAAGGGTGCTCAAAGATCCAAAAGAATCCTAAGAGGAAAGTGTTAGTTTATGCGCTAACCAAGCTATGATGCACTGACGAAATATTAACTGACATATTTTTAAGGCAATTTTAGTACAAATTCTAGAACTTATACGCCACGATAAGTTTTTTCCTACCTCTTTTCCCACCTTATTCACCATGCAACCTGAAGGAGCGAGCACTAATGAGTCAGAGGCAGGCACCAGGCCAAAGGAGACCCAAGCTGGGAGAAGGGGACACTTTATGTTATAGGACTGGACACATTAATTACTGAAATGTAGACTGCTTCGCGTGTGTGAATGTAACCAAAAATAACAAGACCTTTTGTTACCAAAGAATAACCATAAAAATGATGGGATTTGCTTGATATTTCTCCCAAGGAATCAGAAAGAATTGGTCCCAAAGAACAGGACTAAATGGCAAAAGAATAATGTGGTTTTTTATCACACCTATGGAGTAATAAATGTTCAACCTCACAGTTGTACACAAATAACTGGGTACAGCAAACTGGGCAGCTGTTCTTGTTAAGAAAGGCTGAGGATGCAGAAGGTATCCAAATTTCTGACTCATAAGACATTTTCCCACAGAAACAGAGTCCTAGACTGATCCACATAAGTTGATTTAACATGAATATGTTAATTAAGAATATGAACACTATAACATGAATAAAATTATATTGCTGTTGTCCCCACCAAATACCATATTAATTCTCTCCTTCTTAGGAACAAAAGTTTTAAACTAGCTTTGTATACTCTTGATTACCCTTGTATTCTGGATTCTGCCTCTACCATTCCGCTGGCACTGAAGGATGCTTGCCCCTAACCACCCATCACCTTTCTCAGGCCTTGCTCTTGGAGACCTCTACAGCAGGTAGCCACCCTGTCTGAATGTCCCCCACTCTGCCCTGTGCCTGCTCCCTCTTGGTTCTCTCATACCAAGCCTGGCTGTTTTTACTCTATTGCTTTTGGTGGCTTCTTTTTAGCTCCTAAATGTGGTGATTTCTGACAGCACAGTCCAAATATCTCCTGCTCACCTCTCTCCCCCAAGCCTCGCAAGCTTCCATCCCTGACTTCCCTGAAGCACCAATTGGCGATTCTCCCAAAGACTCACACTTGACATCCCCGGGCACCTGTGCTCCCCTTTCTCCTTTGCCCCAATCACGGTCTGATCAGTCACTCACCCTAATGATTCTTCCTTTAAAGTGTTGTTGAACTTATCCATTCCTCTTTAATTTTTGTTGTTCCCCTGAAGCAGTCCCTTACCTCCTTCAAACTGGACTAATATAAGCTAACATGGAAGGTATTCATACATTTGTTAAACAACGATACTAACCCTCAGCAGTCTCCTAGACTTCAGTTTCTTTCCCTCTAATCACCCCACATGCTGCCACCAAAATGATCTTAAAATACTACTTTAATCATGTCATACCATTGCCTAAAAACTTTCCACAAAAATCAGTAAGACAACAAATATTAATGATTTTTTGTTTGTTTGTTTGGGAGTTTGTCATAAGGGTGTCATACTTTCTAATGTATAATGTTTGGATGTTTTTACCTTTATCATGCATTACTTTTATAATCAGAGGAAAATTTTAAAACAGTATAATTTTATTATCTTTTACAATCTGAGAGATTAGTTCATACACATTTTGTTTTCTTTGTCCTCAGAAGTTTTATATGAAGTTTATAACACTGATTAAGATTCAAAGTAAAATATGTAAAAGTTTTTAGTGCTCCCCACTGTCTACAAAATGAAATCTACAACTTTAGGCTGATATCCAATACCCTCCACAGCTTAGCCCACAAACTCCACCAACTTTCTCTTCGACTGCTACTCTCTACAAGTCCTCCGCTCCAGCAAGTGCTGGCTCCCAACTCCACAGCTGTGCTACGCAGTTCAGAGCCTCATTCCACCCAACCCCATCTCCCCCAACCCCAGTCCCCATCCAAGCCCTACAGTCCCCTCCAGCCCCAACCAGGTACAGCATGATTAAAGCTGTGAAGAATCTGAAAAGTTCTCTGATCCTAGCCGGGCGTAGTGGCTCGCTCCTATAATCCCAGCACTCTGGGAGGTCAAGGTGGGAGGATTGCTTGAGATCAGGAGTTCAAGACCAGCCTGAGCAAGAGCAAGAAGCACACACACACACACCCAGGTCTCTACTAAAAATAGAAAAATTAGCCGGGCGTCATGGCGCAGGCCTGTAGTCACAGTTACTCAGCTACTCCAGAGGCTGAGGCAGGATGATTGTTTGAGCCCAGGAGTTTGAGGTTGCAGTAACCTACGATGACGATGACACCACTGCACTCTACCCGGGCAACAGAACAAACTCTGTCTCAGAAAAAAAAAAAAAGTTCTTTGATCTGATCCAAACCCCTTCTTATACAGCTGAGGAAACTGAGATCCAGAGCCCACCAGCCCTCGACTAGATCACTAGTACCTAGGTCTTGTGACTCCCAATCTAATGCTCTTTGCATTTGTTACATGAAGCCATCCCTGACTTTAGGCTCCTTGAAAGTAGGGTCTGTGTCTATCATCTTTACATATTTACCGACTGGTGTTTCTTCCCACCTAGCATACAACAGAAAAGTTCCATATTTTTAGCTTTATTCAGATCCCTAATAATCTTGCTATGCTTAAACCTATTGCCTACAGAAAAACAATCACGTGATATCCTATCTTTTTTCCTCTTTTATTTTTACCATAAAATTGTCAATGAGCTCAAAAATAAACAAGAAATCGCAATGGAAATATCATCCTATAAAAGTATCAGTAGATGCATATTGACCTACTTAGAGGATGACAGAGTCAAAAGGATTAGCAAAATGACTGAAAACATTTATTAACATTTATATCATCCTTTCCTTTCCTGTTTAGAGTCTAAACATCTGTGGTCTAAACTCTAGCTGCAGCATATTTCTCTGGTGGTTTCAACCCAAACTGAGCATCAGGATCAGCTGTGGTGGATTTAACAAATAGAGATGCCCCGTTTCCACCCCAGAACTACTGAATCAGAATTACCAGGGTGAAAGGCCACACATAATAAATGCATTCATTCGTCCATCCCGTCAATAGAGATTGATTGCACCCGAGTGCCAGGCATTGTGCTGGGTGATGGGGATACACCTTCCCTGCATGAAGCTTTTGGTCTAGTGCAAAGAAGGATATTTGTCAAATAATCACATACATAAGCATATAATTACAAACTATGACAAAGGCTGTAAATTAAATTTACAGATAATTATGAAATCTGGAAATGAGGCAAGAAAAGTAGAGGTAAGGCTTTGTATAGGCCATGGTAAAATGTCTGAATTTTATTCTGAGGGCAATGGAAAGTCTTAGGAGAATTCTAAGCTGGGGAATAACATGATGCAACTAATGCTTAGATTACTTTTACTGCTGTGTAGAGAATTTAGTTGCAAGGTGGGAAAAGCACATTTAGAGAGACTGATTAAGAGACATTGAAACATCTAAGAAAAATATGATTGCTTGGACAAAGGAAATAGAGGTGGAAATAAAGAAAAATAGGTGGATTTGAAATATATTTAAGGGTAAAAGCCATGGGAATTGGTGAAGGCCTGGATACGGGTGGTAAGAGAGCATGAGATATTAAGGAGAACCCCAAGGTTACCAGTCTGCACAGCTGGATGGAGGGTGGAGAAATTCAGTAAGATAGAAAACCCTGGAGAAGAGCCAGGTGTGTTGGGGGAAGATCACAAGAATGATACTGGACATGAAGAGTTTAGGGTGCTTTGAAATATCTAAGCAAAGATGTTAAACAGGCAGATGGCTATATAGGTCTGGAACTCAGGGGTCTGGGTTCTCTCAGATAGACGAATTTAAGAGTCACTGGTGTAGAGACGGAAATTGAAACCCTATCTGTGGCTGAACTTGCCTACAGTGAGAACTGAAGGAAACTTAAAACCAAACCTTGCAACATGCCAATATGTACGAGAAAATAAATGACAAAAGCAGCCAAGGAGAATCCAGACAAGTAGAATGACACCTAGGAGCTGACCTGGAGTGAGTTGGGGAAATGGAGGTAGAGAAATTAGACAACTTTTATTTTTTAGAGTAGCCAGAAAAGGAATGTGAGGTCTCTGCAGGGGGAAGTAGGATCAAAGTGCAATGTTTCCCTATCATTTTGGTTTGTTATCTTTTTTTAATGTGAAATACTTAAGCATGCTAGATTTCATGGAAAGTTCCAGGAAGTAATCCAGGTTGAAGGTGAAGGAGAAAGAAGAGATTGTCGATGCCATAAGTTTTCTCAAAAAGCAGAAGAAGGGAAATGCCCAGACAGAGGTAGGGGTATCGGTCTTAGATATGAAGAATGACATCTTTTCTGTAAAAGAAGAGAATAAGCCTGAGACGGGCAAAGAGGCGGGTAGACATGTAAATCTGGTGGAGAAAATTAAAGAAATTCCCACCTGATGACTGCTGTTTTCTCCGTAAAGTAGAGAGGGAGATAATATAGAGAGAAGGAGGAAGGAATCAGAATCACCTCATAATATATCTTTTTCCTGAATCCTTTCTCTCATTGGCAAGAATTACAAATATTTGGGTACTCATCAAGACTGGAACTAAACATCTGAAGAACTGTCTATACCTGACAGTCACTCATAGTGACAGGACTCATGAAAAATGGAATCTAACCAATGACCAAGACACAGACCGTATAAGGCTCCAGTCAGAAGGACACGGCCGGGCATCCAGGGTTACAAGCACATTCACACTCCTAGAAAGTGCTGCCATTTGCAGTACAAGTGCATTGTGCTGTACAAGGGACAAACTGATTTCCTTGGTAGAAAAGTAGTAACTATAAGCATACTCTCCTTAAAAACAAACAACACACAAAAATCACTCATTTAACCCTCTCTGTTTCTATTGAAGGTAGAAGCAATTACGGTTTTTGAAGACATGCAACATGACCACCTTTCTTGGGCACCTATCCCAAGCAAGGAGAAAAAAGCAGCAGCATAGCTTCAGCTTCTTACTGAATGGGAAAGTTACCACTGAGGCAAAATAATTCCATTTCTTGATCTTTTCTCCTTTTCTCACTCCACCCAAGGACTCGGTACTTATTTCAGTGCCCCACCCTGGTACCCAGGGCTGCCACCACCAGTCAGAGTCCAATGAGTTATCATTTTTCAAAACTATCCCTATGCCATTGAAAATTAAGTATCATATACAACTATACACACACCATCACACCAAAGTCAAATTCTTGCTTTTGATGTTGTACTATAATAACGTAAGATATAACCACTGGGTACACTGCATAAAAGATACACAGGACTATCTTTGGACTACCTTTACAACTTTCTATGAATCTACTTCAAAGTAAAAAGTTCTTTTAAAAATTAATCTTCTTATGCCTCATATGACCAGAGTTATACAGCCTGCTAGGTGACAGTAACCTAATCCTTAATAATATATTAATGGATATTAATGGAGAAAGGTTACCAGGTAACCTATATGCTGGATTCAAATCCTCAATCTAAAGGCATGGCTGTTGTGGTCAGAATCTGAGATACCTTGGGAGCAATCCAATGTGTACGGAGGTGATCCCTGTGGCACCCTCAAGTCATACAATAGAGGGGGACATCTTCTTCACCAATGCATACAGCAGGTCCTGTTGACATCTACATTCAATCTAAGAGGGTGACCATTTTAAAACCGCAATTGCTGCACACATTAAATCATTTAATTTTACAGAGCTGAAAGTATGAGGAAACCAGCTTCTGGTCCTGACCACAACACACTGTGTGCGCCTAAGCAGGTCATGTCGCTTCTCTCAGATTCTTCCTCCATAAAATGAGAAGATGGATCTAGGTGACCTCTAAGATCCTCTGCAGCACTGACAACCTGAGATATGTGCTGACGGTTTCCTCAGATCCTCCATTTCACTGGAGAACACAACATAATAAAGTCTGACCCCAAAGTTTTCTAACTGATGCCAAAAAGATGTACCTGCACAGAAGGGTAGGGAAAAGACATTCGAAAGGGGCACACTCCTAGGGTGGCTTCTGGAGGGAACAAGACAAAGAACCACTCATGAAAATTTGCATGGGGTCCAGAAATTAAAACACACACTGCCAAAGGACTGGCATAACAGATCAAATGGTTCAATAAAGTCACAGGAATAATATGGCACAAAATTTGTGAGTGCATTTTAAATTTTATAAGGGACTAGGATATTCAGTTCTTGACCGAAATCTTTTCTAATGTTCAAAATAAGAAAGCCCAGGGCAATAATCCTAAAGTCCTGCTTTCCGTTGGATCACAGATTCGTCAAATACAGCAACCACACATATTCTCGAAATGAAAATATATAAACACCCTTCTACTAAGTTGTAGTGTCATACAGAAAGGGGGGTGGAAACAAGTTAAAGAACATCACAAGGGATAATAATCAAGAGCAGTTGTCTAGAAGAAACTGTTCATTCAGTCTATTCACTCATTCTTTCATCCCACAGGCATGAATGGGTTCCTCCAACAGGTCAAATACTACATTAGACAGAATAAATGCTAAAATTAATAAAAAGCTCATAGTCTAATAAACGAGGCAGACATATTTTTTAAACCTACACTGATCACAGCTTGGGAAGATACAACAAGTTCTGGATTTTGCGGCACTACAATGTGAATGTACTTGATGCCACTGAACTTTAAAATGGTTAAAATGGTGAATTTTACGCTATACACATCTTACACAGCATACAATTAAAAAAAAAAAAAGGAAACTAACACCACACTGACTGGTAAGTGCCGTCACGGAGGTGGGTATCAGAGCCCACACAGGAATGGAGAATGAAGTGCTGACCTCTGCCAGTTGATGCTCTAAGTCAACATTTTAAAACCAACTTCCTTCCTCCCTCCCTCTCTCACTGCACATGGAAGTAAGAACTTGAGGTCCTTCTCAAAAAAAAAGCATTCTTATAAGGAGAGGCTACCAAAAGTATTTTGGAAGCCACAGCCACATTCCAGAGAGGATGCCACTGTTTTCTGACCTGTCAAAGTCTGCTCCATGCTTTCTGTTAAGTTGTCATCACAAGACAACTGGGGAGCTACCAGATGCTACTTGTAGAGTGCTTCAGGGACAAGAACTGTCCAAACAAAGATGTGCTCTTCTGCAAAGAAAAACAGCTCCAGAGAAACCTAACAGCAGAAGCAAGCTGACCCAGGCAACAGCTGGACAGTCAGGCCAAAAAAGATAAGGAGTATTCTGAAAGGCTATAAAAAACAGGGAGGCGTTGGCAACCCTTACCTAACCTTTCTACAACAACTAACTCAAGAAGAAGTAGATGTAACCGTTATAAGCAAAGGAACAATTCAATGCAGATTGCTTCTGAGTTACTTAATAATTTGATGCCCACAGTTCCTTACAAAGGGCTCCAAAAGAGTGATTTCAAGCCTTAAGTCTGTTGAGTTTTCTGCATTCTATTTCTTACCCACCCACCATCAACATTGGCTTAGGATTGAGAGAAGGGACGAGAAATTGCAGTCGGTGACAATCAGAAGAGACTATAGTATTATCGAGTTCCATGGTTCCCAAGCTGGGTGTGCATCTGAAGCATCAGAGAAGCTGTTGCAAAAACACAGATTATACCAAAAATTCTGACTTAGTAAGTCTAAGGTGCTAGGAAGCTCTACTGAGCTAGTCACTAGAGAGGTAAACAGCTGAGAGCGGCACTGCTAGGGTATTCAAAGAATAAACCAGATGGCCTGTCCCTAGTTCCATACTGTAGAACTAGGCCACTACCCAACACTGCCACTCAGTGGGATAGATAGATAATAAAGATGCCCAGCTGTGAACATTTATCAGTACTTCTCTAAATGTGGTCCAAAAAACATATAGAATTTTCTAGAGTGCTTATTTAAAATTCAAATTCCTAAGTCCCATACCAGAATTAGTACATTGTTATCTGAGGGTGAGACCTGGACTATGCATCTTTAACAATTCCCTAGTCTGTTGAACTGGCAAGTTCTAGCAGGCTGGAGCCTCACGTGGTCCTTGCAGTAAACCCAGCTGCCTGAGCCACACTAGACGGGAGAACAGACTTCCAGCTGACACTGAGGAAAGAGAGCACAGGGTCATGAAGTGAACAGGAATCTTTCAGTGACTTGGATTCTTCCTTTGGGCTTTCAGAGGAACATGTGCACCATGCTTGGGTCACCCAGAGACCTGGAGCTCTGGGCCATGGGCTGTCCACAGTGAAGCATGCAGAGAGAGGGACACTGTGGCCAGATTCCTCCTGGTTCCCGAGAGCCTGGTTCTCAGATACCAACATTAGCCTTTCTTTTAAAGAACCTCTAAAATTACATTCTAGTAACCCGGAATATAATTTGCAAATCACAGATGCAAAAACATTTGCAACTAAATGTGGTATATTCATACAATGGAATATCTTTCAGCTTTAGAAAGGAAATTCTCACATATGCTACAATATAGATGAAACTTGAAGACAAGCTAGTCACAAAAAGAGATCCTATATTAAGTCCACTGATAGGAGGTGCTTAGAGTAATAAAAATCACAGAGACAAAAAGTAGCATAGTGGTTCCTAGGGCAAAGGGGTTGGGGGTGGGAGAGAATGAGGAGTTATTGTTTAATGAGTACAGATTTTCAGTTTTATAAGATGAAAAGAGTTCTGGAGGTAGATGGTGGTGATAGTGGCACAACAATATGCATGTACTTAATACCATTGAACTGTACACTTAAAAATGGTTAAGATGGTAAATTTTATGTTATATGCATTTTACCACAATAAAAAAATTGGAAAATGGCTGGGCAATCAAAGTGTGGCAGACTTAGAAGAGATGGTGATTCTTCTCAAGAGAAGTACAACCCCCAAAGCAGCAAAAGACTATTCTCATTAGACATAGGTATGCCAATTGAGCATACGTATAAATAGCACAAAAAGGACCTGTGCTCTTACAAATTTTACCAATTTTAAGAGGTCTTAGAAATTATAATCATCAAGAGTTTCTTTGCAATTTAATTAAACTAGCATTGTAGAAAAAAACATGTCCATGAATATATAGACAATTTGCTATGCCACACCATCATATACTGCACAATGGAGATGAAAAATATGAATAAAAACCTAAAAATTTTACTAGGTAAAAATAATTACTTGTCATTACTCATCATAAAAAATCCTGAAGGTGAAAAGCAATACCTGCAGGTCAAATGCAATTTAAGTTAATCTAGAAAGTTTAAAAGTATAAAAAATGACTTATTCATTTTTATTCTACAAACAAACATGTTACAACTGGAGAAAAGCCAAGGAGCCCAGCTAGTGTATTTTACCTAAAGGATCCTCTTCCTGACCTAGGGGAAAAAGTGGCTAAAGAATGTCACTTTCTAACAACAAAAGACAAAAACAAAAAAAAAGAATGTCACTTTCCAATTATCCGCACAGTTCCTACAAATCAAAGCTTTGATAAGTCCTGTATTTTTTTAACACATTGTCCTTCAGTGGCAATACTGATATTATTCCATATTTTGTCTACAGACAAATGGGACTTCAAAACATTCTTCTGAAAGTAAATATTTTTCCCCTCCCTGAGTTTTATACTGAGAATAGTCACTGCCTCAGAAAAATAAAAATATAGTCTATGATGGTAGACTATTTATGGGCCCAACACACTTCTGTTGCACAACTCTGCTACCTAATGGTAGACTACTTAAATAATAAATATATTTCCTCCATAGTTATCCTTCACTGCTCAAAGAAAAGGTGTTTAAATATAAGCAATATACAGTCCTTTAATGCCACGCAGGAGTCAAGGAAAGACAAAAACCAGAGACCAAGGCTGCAGCCAAGATCATTTCTCATAACATTTCCTTGATTATACTGACCCCTGGTGGCCCTTCAAGGCACTTATTTAATAAAGCAGCTCATTTTTTTCTTAGTTGAGTGCCTCAGATTATTAATATTATAACATATCACCAATAATAAATACTTGATCAATATGCTTGCCTTCAAAAAGATAAAGATGCTTTATAGAATGTGAAAAGGGTAAATTATATTTAGTTCAAGACAAATGACTATTATATAGCTTTCATGCATTCATTTAATATTAATAGATACTGACTTCTACCTATGTGCAAAGGACTACACTAGATCCCAGAAAGAGAGCGGTAAACAAAACCAAAAGGTCACTACCTTTACAAAGGCCACCAATTAAAATGACATGAATGAACCAAGGGAAGCACACAGTGCTATGGGAATGTCTGGTGGGGCCAGGCCATTTTAGAGAATGCCTACAGATTAAAAGCAAGTAGCTAGAACACAGAAGAAAAAAACAGCACTCCAGGCAGAGGGAACAGCATGTGAAAAGGCTCTGGGATGAGACATACTAGTTTAAGAAACGTAAAGGATAGAATATGCCTAAAACATAAAGTTCAAGGGCAAGGGTGGCACTTAACAAGGCTAAAGGGGTGGAGAAGAGCCAGATCTTGTGAATGTTTTTAATTTTTTAAGCACCTAAACTTCCTTATGAGCATTATCTTTTTTTCTATCAAAGAAATATGACTGGCCAAGTCCACAAAACACTACATAAGAAATTCTATAAATCTTTCAAAGTACAATCTCGTATATTCCACAAGTTTTTCTCCACCCTTCTATCCCCCTTTCTCCTCTGGTACTTATTCTGTCCACTACTCATTGAACAAATTAATCTCTTGGCACCTATTATCCAGCCAAAACTGCCCTTATGCAGCAGTGACTTCTGAAGGGACCAACAATGTACATGCTGGCCCAAGGGCAGCCCATCTATAGCTGCCAGCCACCTGTGCAGAGGCTTTCTTGTAGGGCTCTGAGCGTGATGGCTATTTAGTAAAGCCCATTCAGATTTCAACAAAGGTTGGCAGAAGAGTGGAGAATGGAGCAGACCACAAAAGACAGAAGGAACAGCTGGCCCCAAAAAGCATGGGTGCTCATCCTTACAATAAACCCTCTTTATCACCGAGGTGGCCTGAGCACATTACAATTCCTCTGCTGTTGCACTGACTGGTGCTTTTCTGTCACCCTTCTGTCATTTAACTTTTATCATATTATTCACGTCACCACAAGGATCTCTGAAAGTAGAGATCACATGTGGAGCTTCCTTGTATTCATCACAGCCCTATAAGTACTCAACATATATTGGACAGATGGACGGATGATGGATGGATGGATAGATGGACAAAAAACTGATTCCTCGAGAATTTAAGTGGGAACTGAAAATAATATCCTAACTGCTTAGAACTCACAATATGCTTCCTAATCTCCAATCCCATCATTACCCACATGCTCCAGTAACGCCAAATTTCTCCCAAATCCCCAGACACGTGAGGTTCTCGTCCATGTTCTCTGCCTCTACACAAACCCTTCTCTCTCTTCTAAGTTTCACAGATGTCTGCTCTTTCCACCTTCTCTGCAAGCTGAAATGTCCACTTCCCCCAGGATTCATCACACCCTGATCTAGGCTTCCATACTCCTTTACGCGTCTCTACACTTAACTCACTTCATCTCTCTCTCCCTCTGTACCACAACCTCTCTATGAGCCAAGGGGGCTCTTCACCTTCATGAAGATGCTCAAAAAACATGTGCTGACTAAGGGGGACTAGTTCTGCTTTTAGGATTTGGTCCCCAAAAAATGTTAACTAAAAAAAAGTTAAAGAATTTTTAATCCCTCAGTTTAGGGGAAGAGCTGGGTCCATAGAACACGCTCATTACATATCTGTAGATTTATTAATATTACTAAGTTTATTGCTCTAATAGAGATAATTTTAGAATCTTAAAGCAACGAAATGAATAGAAAGCTACCGTTTGATCTAAACTAAATTAAAGATAGAATAGGAGGGCAAACTCCGGCTTACTAGCTGAGTGTACTTGGGAAGTTACTCAATGTTGCTGGGCTCTGGCTTCTCCTCATAAAATGGGCATGGTCCTGCCCACCTCACAGAATTACACAGTATGCAGAATAAACACGAGAACATATATAAAATACCTTATACTGTGCCTGGCCAATAGCAGATGTGTAACCTTCCTAAAATTCATTATAATCACATGACATTACAGAGAATAGCTGGTAAAACCAAATAGTGTGATGGCCCAGTGTTTACACTGTGAGAGACCCTTGAAGACCAGTGCCTCCCCCGATATGAAACATTGCCCCCATGTCTTGTCTTTTTTTTTTGACTGTTTATAAACATTTGGAATTTTATTTTAAAAAAAAAATCACAACCATGAACATTGTTATAGTTAGAGTCTTTTCTAAACTCGTGTTTTTCTAACATTTAGACTCCTGTAGTTATTATTGCACTATATTATAATTAAGAAAAATAAGCAAAGACCTCAGCTGCAAATCCTACAACATGATTTTAATGGTTATGCGTTACATTATTCTCTAAAAATATGAACCTCTTTTATAATATTGCCTCCAATATTCTTTAAAACCACGTCATGGCCAGGTGCAGTGGTTCACGCCTATAATCCCAACACTTTGGGAGGCCAAGGCGGGAATGTAATGGTTAGATCATAGCTCACTGGAACCTCAAATCCTTGGTCTCAAGTGATCCTCCTGCCTCAGCCTCCTGAGTACTACTGGTGCATGCCACGATTCCCAGCTAATTTTTCTTTATTTTTTATAAAGATGGGGTCACGCTATGTTACCCAGGTTGGTCTCGAACTTCTGGCCTCAAGCGATTCTCCCACCTCTGCCTCCCAAAGTGCTGGGATTACAGGCGTGAGCCACTGTGCCCAGAGGGAATCACAATTCTAAGATGTGAAATATTCATATATTTCCATTTGTCTGCTGAGGCATCTTTTACCAATAGCACATGTTTGTCTGAAGGAAGGTTATCTATTAAGTTGAACCATATAAAATTGCTCATATTTGGCACTTCTGACCTACAAAAATGGCAATTTCATGTCTAACCTAATAATTTATCATTTTTCTTTTAAACTAATCTAAAAGATACTACTTTGAAACTGAATAAGCGTTGACTATGTACATCTTCTAACCAGGCCCCAAACTCAAGGTATTTCTACCATGATGGTGAGGTCATGGGGTCACGGGGTCAGGGAGAAAGTTCAAATCTTGCTTCTTTTGTTTTCCAGCTCTAAGCCCCTTGGCAAGTTGCTAAACTTCTCCAAGCTTCAGTTTCCACATCTAGAAATTGAGTTTAATAAAACCTGTTTTTTACCATGGAGTATTACTCAGCAATAAGGAACAATAGTGAATTAACACATCTGGTATTATCCTGGTTGGAGCTAGAACCCATTCTTCGAAGTGAAGTGTCACAGGATTGGAAAAACAAGCATCACTGGTACTCACCATCAAACTGGTACTAACTGATGAACACTTACATCACACAGGGCAATAACATTCATCAGAGGGCGGGCGGGCGGGAGGGGGGTGGAAGGGATGGGAAAAACTCTCACTGAATGGATGTGGGGAGCACAGTTTGGGAGACGACCACGATTGTGGCTCTGACACGGGCAGAACAGGGGCAATGTGTATGGCCAAAGTGTTGTACCCCCATGATATTCTGAAATTTAAAAAAAAAAAACAACCTGTTTTTCAGGACTGTGTGGCAATGCAAGTAAAAAGCAGGACACACATTAAGTACTGGATACTTTGATCTTACTCAGGTCTTATGCTAATGCATGATTATTCCATATAATATAGCAGTTCTCCACAAAGTAGGGGGAGGGTATTCCCCCCAGAGGATGTTCAGCAATGTCTGGAGACACTTTTGATTGTCACAACTTGAGAGGAGAGGAGAACTGCTACTTACATCTAGTGGGTAGAGACCAGAGATGCTGCTAAACATCCTACAATGCACAGGACCGAGCCCACAAAAAACAATTTTTGTCCAAAATGTCAATAGTGAAAAGCCCTGTTCTAACAGAACTATTTTTTAAAGCTGTTATTCATTAATTTATATATATTTTTAATTCCAAAGAAAAACAGGAAAATATTCAATAAATTTTCAAGGATCACACAGTGGCGCACAGGAGAAAACCTGAGGCACAGACAGATGGGGGGCATTTTAATGCCCCTGCCTTGTTAGGTCTCAAAGCTACACAAGTTGGCAGCAAATATAGGAAGAGGTGGAAGAGCCGGGGAGAAAGGAGGACTGAGGAACAGAGGCGACGTGGCTGTTTCTTAAACAAGATTAAGTAGGTTAGTCCCATCGCTCATCAGGAGTCATTCACATAATATTTGCCAAATTTACCAAATAACAGCTTGTTTTTTAAATGTTCATTACTTAGTTTTAAAATGCTCAATGAATGCAATAAACAAGTAAACATTTATTTAATCAGTTTTATACTAAAATGCCAAAATGTTTTAATCTTCACACATATCATAGAAAAAGACAATGATTAAAACTCTAATATATTATAATGAAGGCTAACCCATTGATAAACATAGTAAATTAAAAATTAACCACTTAAATTGTCTAGATGCTCATATTATTTTTTTTCTGTTCATTGAATAAATGACTTTGGTGATATTTCCCCATCTGACCTGTTAAAATCATTTTAACATTCCCCCAAAAAAACATATTTATACTCACATTCACTTGAACTTGAATGGACCAGTCACCAAGTATTGGATGGGAAGATAATTGAAAAGTTTTGGAAATGACTCCAAGATCACTTTGTTGTGACAACCACTGTTGGATCAAATTTGACTTGGGGTCCTAAAATGAAAACCATACAGGTAACTATATAAAGGCTGCCCACATACATGTGTATCCTATCTGGTTAGGAATGATACCTTGCAGCATTCCCAGACACATCCAGAACCTTCCCCAAAATATGGCACAAAGCTAGTTTTTGGAAAATGTTAGCTCTATATCACTAAAGAAGACAAATCAAAATTTCTTCTTTCCTCATATTTCTCCCAAGATCATATTCATTCTGTTCCACCTTTTAGATCTGGGCACCATGTTTCCTTCTACATGAAACACTACAAAACGTACATCACCAAACCTGTGGTGGCAGCGGTGGTGCTAGTGTTAAAAAAAATTCCACCGTAGCCATAACAGGCCCCATTTATTAAAGGCTCACTATGTGTCAAATACTCTGCCCTCTCTCCAATTATACTTCTCCTTCAGAGTAGGATTATCCTCACTTTATGGTAGAGAAAACTAATGCCCAGACAGGGATGTAAGCATTCAACGGTAAGTGACTGGCATGGCCCAATATTGCAGCACCAAGACATGATGGGATTCAGGATTCAAACCCATGTCTATCTTTTAACTCAACAAAAGTGTATCAGAGAGATGTTTATCCAAGGGAATACATGAAAAACACTTCAGTCTTCCTATAATCTCCCAAACAACGATCCCTTCATGCAGCATTCATCCAAGCCATTCCAGCAGCCATCCCAGATTCCTCTCTCATGTTCCCAGCCCTGCCAACTCTGGCTCATTAATATCTCTCTAACTCGTCTCCTTCTTTCCATCCTCACATCCAACTACCATGTCCTATTTTCTAACTAATGCAACTGATCTCTCCCCTCCAGTCTTACCCCCTCCCATACATCTTCCCCACTGTCAACAGTGTCATACATCTGAAACACAAATCTGAGAATGAGTCACAGTGGTTGAAATGCTGGGCGCAGTTCCTGGCATATAACAAGCAATGAATAAATAGTGGTTATGATCGTTACCACTAGGTAACAATGGCTTTTGTTTGCCTACAGAAAGTCTACACTCCTTTGCATAGTTTACAAGGCCCTTAATAATCTGACCCTATCTACATTTCTAGGCTCATCTTCCTACACGTATGCAGATTTATTTTCAGTTCACCCAAGCCCATGCATCTAGGCCTCTGTAATGGCTGCATGGAATTCCCTCCCTTTCTTGTCCGGCTTCCTGCCTTCTATACATCCCTCAACAGGCAGAGGTAACCACTTCCTAGAGAGCCCCTTGTACATATGGCATTTATCCCTCTTGAGTACATACTATTGTTAAAGGCAGTAAAATATGTTTATTTTACATGTTTTATTTTGCCAAAAAATATATTTTCTATTCCCAACTAGACTAACTGAGAGCAGGATCCAATATTTTCCCTTATTCTTATTCTCTAAACTTTGACTAGAAGTAGTGAATTGGCCCAGCATTGGTTGCCCAGCAGAAAACCTCTCTCCCAAAATTGGGATATGAAAGTTAGGTGTAAGCAAAACGCTGAGAATTGAATTAAGAAGCAGTCTAATAAGTCAGAAACTAATTGTTAAAACCAGAGACCAAAAACACGTCAAGAACAAGCAGTTCAACTGTACCCTTGGCAAACTCTTGGGACAGGCACTGTGATCAGCAGCTGGTTCTACTGCACCTGCCACAACTTGATGCATGGAAGGGCTCAGGAGCGTTTAAAGGCTCAGGAACAAAGAAAGAAATATTTAGTTCATTAAATGAAATGTCCGATTTCAAATCAAAAGTGTAGTTTATTATATCTCAAACAAGAAGCAGTACAATTAATCAAAGTATGTGCCTAAACTATCGATACAGTTTTGCCATCTTAATGGTAGCTTGTTTATGCCAGAAGCCAAGAAGCCTGAAGAGCAAGTGGCGATGAAATCGTAAAAGACATTTTCCACAGCTTCTTGAGAATTGAATATCTTTCTTTGCAAGAAGTGGTCCAAAGCCTGGAAGAAGTAGTAGTCAGTGGGATGCAAGGTCTGTTGGATACGGTGGATGACAGTTTCCAAGTCCAGTCTCTGTACTTTGAGCAGGGTTGTCTGTGCGACATGTGGTTGAGCGTTGTCTTGCAAGAGGACTGGCCCGTCTCTATTGACAATCTCGGCTGCTTAATCGCAAGCATCCTCATCACTTCATCTAATGGGTTGCAGTAGACATCTGCTGTCATCGATTGACCAGGTTTCATGAAGCTGTAGTGGATAATACCAGCACTGGACCACCAAACAGACACAATTAGTTTTTTTTTGATGAATATTCAATTTTGGACTGTGTTTTGGCACTTCATCTTTCTCCGACCGTTGTACCAAACACTGTAATTGTCAAAAAGAATCCATTTTCATCACATGTAACAATATGGTGTAGAAATGGTTTGCCTTTATGTCATGACAGCAAAGAAAGTCAGGCTTCGAGACGATTTCTCTTCTGATGCTCATTTAATTCATGTGGAATCCATCTATCCAGCTTCTGTACCTTGCCAATTTGTTTCAAATGATCCAATATTGTTGGAATAGGAACGTCAAACCTTGCTGTTAATTCACGTGTAGGTTGAGATGGATTCGCTTCCACTACGGCTTTCAGCTCATCATTATCCACCTTGGTCTCAGGTCGCCCACGTGGCTCATTTTCAAGATTAAAATCACCAAAACAGAACTTCTCAAACCATCAATGTACTGTGCGTTCATTAGCCACATCCTTCCCAAACACTTCGTTGATATTTCGAGCTGTCTATGCAACATTGGTTCCACAATGGAACTCAGATTTGAAAATAACACAAATTTTTTATTTATCCATGGTTTCACAAAAATTGCTCTTAAAAAATTTTTAAAAGATAATCACAAGCCAAACCACACATTTGAAAGAATGAAGATGTACCTTCACAATAAAAATAAAACAAGAAGTGTCAAAGTGAAATGTCAGAGATATCAACTGTCAAATTTAGTACTTAAGGAAATCGGACATTCCATACTTAATAACCTAATACAAATGGCTGATAAACATGCGCTGTGCAGTAATTAAGGGAATGCAAATGAAAACAATGCAATACCATTTTTCTCTGTCAGACTGACAAAGATTTTAAAAATAATAATGATAATTCTTGATGCTACCTAAAGTGCAGGAAAAGGGAATGTCCATATTCTACTGATGTAGTATTGTGGTGAGGGTGTACATTTCTCCCAGACAGTGTCATGGCCCTTCTAACACAGGAAGTCCAAACTGACCTCATTGACGACTTTGCACCTGGGGGACCTGGAGGGTTGGGAGTAAATGAGATATTCCCTCTGATTTCCCAGGCCTGTCTTGGGCCTGTCTTTCCCAAGCCTAGGTCTAACTGTCACCAACAAGGAACACGGAGAGAATGCAGAAACACTGGAAGTCTACAGAGCACATCAGGATTTGAATGGGCCATGCATGGTGACATCACAGCAGAGCCCAGCACTTGTACACAGTCATCTACCGCTGGGACGTTCACATGTACAGTGTGAACAGTGCCCCGTCAAAGCCAGAAACCCTGCATGCCAGAGACGCTGAAATAGTGGCCCTTTGAGTCACCTCCCGGTGGCTCTGGAGCTCTGTCAGATGCCTCAGCACAGCACAGTACGTGCTACCTGTGCCAGAGTGTCTCAAGTAGTAAATTCCCTGGCTGGAAAATGTGTCTCCAAGGACTACTTCTGGAGTCCTGAATTATGTGCGTGAGGGACACGTCTGTCCAGCATGTAGAATTAGAGAAGTCAAATCACTCAAATGTAGCCCATTCACCTGGCCAGGGCTGAGGTTCTTAGTTTGCCACCACTGCTCCAGGCCAGAGTGTCAGGACACAGTCAAAGGATATACTCCCAAGCTAATAACATTTGTACCCATACAAGGCCATTCACTTGTACCAGGAGCAACAACTTCTTAAAGGAGAGGTCAGGGTAGAAGTCAGCCATGCCAGCTTCCATCACAGTGTCAGAGGCATTTATTTCCATAATGCTAGACCAAACTGACTGGAGGAGGCTGGAATTAGGGTGGAGGTAGCACATTTTTTCCACCGTTGAAAGGCCTCTGAAGCCCCTTTCCTTCCTGAGAAGGTCAGTTATTGGGACAAGCAAAATGAATAATACCAAAAAATAAAAAATGAATAATACCCAATGATTTCCTCCCCCTCCCTCCAAAAACTGAACATCCCTGCATATGCTGTTGACAGTCAATAACTTAGTTACATCCCACAACCACCCTTGGCTGGGCAAGATGGGTCCCAAAGTTAGCTTTCATATGCACTTCTCCACATCAGTCTGCAGGTGGTGCTGTGCCAGAGAGTACAACTTTGTCCCAGTTAGGGGCTCCAGTTTCACTAAGTCCCACTTTTTTCTGGGAAGTTTTGCCAAGAAACCAATTATTCCACACTGAAAGATGTAGAAAATATCATAGTCTAGTGAACATTGGCCCAAATGACCAGTTTCAGCTGGAGGAGTATAATGGTGTGGACATTCACATCAGCGCTCCGATCTGGCCTCTGCAACTTACCGGGAGGAAGGAAGACAGCCCCGAGTCCACATAGGAGGAGCATAGTTATCTCCCAGATACAGAGAGGGTAGCATGGCTTACCCCTCATTCACTGTTCCCAAGCACTTTGGGTTCCAGGTGGAATTTTCGTCTACACTCCCCTCCCCTGGCCAAAAGTCCCCTAGTACCTGAACTAACAAGAGGAAGGTCTCTCTGAGCCCTTCCAGGAAAGCCAAATGTCACACATTAAGTTCAAAATTGGACAGAAGAGCTCAAAGAATCTACAAATCAAAGGTTTCAAAGGCAGATACTAGATCAGAGTAGAGAGGCAGAACTATAAATATGCACAGACTAGTTCTCCGGAATCAACAGGGTTAGTTCTGGGTTAATGCCTAAAACAGACAATTTATCCAGTGCTAACTTTTATTTGTTTGAGGTAGAAGGAAGGATTGAATGTAAACAGTCAGAGAAAGGCAGATATTTACTTCTAAATCATCTATTTTACACACAGTTTCTGGCATATAGTAAGTTCTCCATATATGCGGATAAATGATGAAGAATAGTATAAATGGAGTCAGTTCAACCCTGCTCAGAGAGTTACGTGAATTTGGAAGTGCCATTCACTATGTCAGTCTGCTTTATAGACTTTCCAGTACATAGCAAAAGCAGAGATTCACAGAGCTGCAAACTCTGAAATAATACTAGTTCAAGAAATACGCATTGAGCACCCTGCCAATGTGATATTTGCTACAAATATATCCTGGCTTGAAATTACATGTGTATGTGTTTGGTTGGTTTTTGTTGTTGTAGTTGTTGCTGTTTTAATTTATAACAACACAGAAACTAAGAAGAATAGGAAGATACTGAACTAAAAGGCCTGAATTTACCTTCCATACTATGTTATTCATTACAATATTTGGGGTGACCAATGTCCTGGGACTAAGGGGGTTCCCAGGACCAGGGATTTTCAGTTTTAAAAACAGGAGCATCCAAGGCAAACTGGGATAAGTTGTTCACCCTATTTCCATGTAATGATAAAAAGTCTTGTATTCTCCTCATATTAAATACAGAAAACTAGGCCCAGCTGGATCTTAACTGTCTTCCACTTGATTCTCACAGGAAAGTACTGGGTCTGCTAACTATGCTGCCTCCAGATCACTGGAGTGTTCAAGCAGCAAAGGCCAAACAACTACCTGTCAAAAGAGGTTCCTATAATAATAATAATAATAATAATAGCATCTAATGTTTAGTGAGACTGTATTATGTGCCAGACACAATTCTAAATGGTTTACTTGAATCATGTCACATAATCCTCACAAAAATTTTGTGAGGTATTATCATTATTATTACATATTTTACACATAAGAAAACTGAGACTCAGGGAGGTTAATTAATTCCCCCACAATCACAGAGCTAACATCTATCCTTCTTAGAGCTGACAGGGATCCTTTTAAGATGTGAAGTCAGATCACATCATGCCTCTCCTCAGAATTCTCCAGTGAATCCTCATTTCACTCAGTGTAAAATCCAAAGTCCATATCGTGGCCAACAAGACCCTGTATGAGCCCAACCCAACCCACCTGCTTGTATCTGATCTCATCTCCTAATACTCCCCTCCCTCCCTGGGCTCCAGCACATCGCCAGCTTGTCGTTCCTCCAACGCACCAAACGAGCTCCCACCTCAGGGCCTTTCCATGTGCTCTTCCCTCTGTTGGTATGAGCTCATTCCTTTATTTCCTTTAGGCCTCTGCACAAATATGTCTTCCCTGACAACCCTATAGAAAACAGCAAATACAAACTCTCTCACACACACACATATACATACGCACCTCTCCCTTTACACATGCGTGTGTATGTGTGTATGTGTGTTTGTTTATTGTCTGTCTCCTCACTATCCACAGAAAAATAAACTCAGTGTCAACAGGGACTTAATCTGCTCTGTTCACTGCCCTATCTCAGTGCCTGGAACACGGAAGTTCAATAAGTGCTTGACAAATGGATAAATCAATAAAGAAGCCAGGACTGCAATTCAAGCAGGCCGACTTTGGAGCCTGAGGTCTTAACTCAGTGCTGTACCACCTCCTTTCCTAGATAGAGGAGTCCCACATTGAGAGGAAGCTTATCTTAGGTGAATTGTAAGATAGTCCAGCGTCAATAACAAGAGCAGAATTTCCAAGAGAGCTTTAGTAAGACGGCTGGAATTCCTTGCTTCATTTCTGTCCCGCACTTACCTTAATGCGAATGTTTAAAGAGGTTTTGTAAGGCTTGAAATCTGAGAAGAGTGTAACAATGCGAAATTTCACTTCTTGCTTTGGCTTGTACAGGGCCTTGTCTGTTTGAATGAAGACAGACATTCTCTTGGTCTCAAATGACAAGCGCGTACTATTAGAGAATAAAATCTCATCCTGGGCACGTCCAGTTACATGTAGTTCATAAATCTCATCTGCACTGTTCAGAGGTAGCTGGAGGGGGAAAAAATCACACATCAATGTCTCATTTTTACCTCAAAAAATGTTTGAATTACAAGTTAGAATGAAAATTTAAATACATAGTATTATCAAAAGTAATTGCAATGTTGAAAAATTTGCCCCTCCTAGGCACCAAAGTTAAACAATTTGTTTTCCCTCTTTTAACATCCTGTAGTTTGCTCTCCAATTATGTCACAGGCCTCCTAGAACGTGGAATGCACACCTCACAGCCGTGTCTCAAAAGCAGTCAGCTTGCCATTTCCCATTCCAAGTGCAAATTCGTCCTCGCTGACAGTTATTGTGGGTCAGAATATCTGACACACCTCAACACTCTTTTCTATGCTCACCCTATTTGAGGCAGTTAACTGGTGAAAGACCCATTTGCACGGATTAGTTTTCTTGCTATACTCAGTCAAGCTTTCCTGAGATGCATTCTCTTCCTGCCTCTTGCTCATCACGTATCATAGTCTTGGTAAGAATGGTGGTGCTGCTACTTCTACTACTACTATGAGCAACAGAAATGCTACCTTCTGGCATTAACAGAGCTTATGTGATATTATGAGATTACAGATAGATAGATGTTTTCATCCAAGGTTCCTAGTTCATAACGCCTATAGCCCTTGTTACAGTCTTTTGTTATAACGTAAGGATGCTTTAGGCCTCAGAAGCAGCTCTCAGGAAATAGAATCTCTCTCTCTGACCTTCTCCTGCCCTCCTTTCACCTGCCCAAGGCAGGACTCTAATCTGATTGTGGGTCATAACGTCATTCCAGATAGGGTCCTGCCTCGTACCCTCAAGCAAGGAATGCTGCACAAGAGAGGCGAAGAAGAATCTGCATAGATAGGCCTTGACTTCATATCATATCTTTTTTGTCCAATCACATTTTGACATGGTTATCCATGCTTCAAACATGAACAACCAATGAAGTCTCCATAAAATGCACAAAATACAGGGTTCAGGGGGCTTCCAGATAGCTGAACACCTGGAGGTTCTCAGAGGGTGGCACACCCGGGGAGAGTGTGGAAGCTCCGTGCCCATTCCCCCACACATTGCCCTATGCATCTCTTCATCTGTGTCCTTCGTAATATCCTTTATAATAAACCAAGAAGTGTGTTTCCCTGAGTTCTGTGAGCCACTCTAGCAAATTAATCAAACCCAAAGAGGAGATTGTAGGAACCTCACGTTGAAGCCGATCAGTCAGAAGTTCCTCGGACCCGGACTTGCAACAGATGGGAAGAGGGGAGCAATCTTGGGGACTGAGCCCTCAACCTGTGGAATCTGATGCCATCTCTAGGTAGATAGTGTCAGAATAGAATTGGAGGACACCCAACTGGTTTCCACTGTAGAACTGATTGCTGCTTGCTGGTGGGGAAAATCCCCCACACATTTGGTAATAGCAGTCTTCTGTGTTGACTGTCATGCTGAGTGACAGAATAGGAAAGAGCACTTTGAGTTTGTGCTTTTTTTCCACTCACACCATACCAAGCCGTTTACATGCACTAGAACTATGACCTCACAACAATCCTTGAGGTGGATGCTCTCGCTAAAACCACTTGACGAACAAGGAAACTGGGGCTTAGAAGAGTTAAGGAAGTTACTCCAAGTCACTAGACAAGATTCAAACCCAACGTGGCCTATACTACTCTAATAAGAACCTTGATGTGGTGATTTTTAAATATATGGAAAAACTCTCTGACCTTCCCCCCTTCAGAAGGTGGAGCCTAATTCCCCATACTTAGCGACTTACTTCTAAAGCCTACAAATGAGACTATGTCATAAAAAGAATAGCTTCTGCCTGGTTCTCTCTTTCCCTCTTGGATTACTCACCCTGGGGTAAGCCAGCCATGGTGTGATGAGGACACTAGAGAAGGCTGTAGAGAGGCCTGCATGGGGAGGAACTGACGCCTCCCACCAACCACCACCACCAACTTGCCAGCCAAGTGAATGATCTACCTCACAGAGGATCCCCAGCCCTGGTGAAGCCTCCAGATGACTGCAGCCCTAGCTGATATGTTGATCGCAACCTTGTGAGACCCCAAATCAGAAATGTCCAACTGTGTTGCTTCCAAATTCTTCACCCACAAAAATTATGAGAAGTAATAAAAGTTTATTTTTGTTTTAAGCCAAAGTTTGATGGTCATTCAGCAATGGATAACTAGCATGCCTGCCTTTTAGTTGGTTTCCATATTAAAACTGAGGTCCTGGAACTACATTCTAACTCGTTTTTGCAAATAAGTGTTGTCCACAGGGAATTTTCTAATAAGAGCAGCCACCATAAAGCTATCAATATGGTTAAGAATATAAAGAAAGTGTAACAAACATCATCACCAATAAAATGGTCAGCAGGAAGTATTTAGGAAGAAGAGTATTGATGTCTGCAATTTACTTGGAAATACATTAAAAAATAAGATGAATTAATGGATAGGTAGAAAGATGGGTAGATGGACAAATGTATAATAGAGCAAGTCTAGTAAAATGTTAATGATAGACTCTAAATGGTAGGTATAGGAGTGTTTACTATGAAATTTTTTCAAGTTTTTTGTATATTTGAAATTTTAATAATAAAATGTTAGGAAAATATTCAGTATGTCACCTTCAAATGACCACTGGTATCAATTTTTGCTTCTCTTCAATAAATAAATATTTATTGAGCACCTTCCAGGTACCAGGTTGTCCTAGGTACTTAGGATACAACATGAGCCAAAGACCATGCCCCAGTGGAGCTGAGAGTCTAGCGTGGAATCTGCATTCTTATATTTTATTTTCTCAAGTGATACTTCAGTCCTCAGATTCTTTTAATCAGATTCCTTAAATGCTCCAAGCAAGAAAATATATATGCCAGGAACTAGCATATCATATGCTTATAAATAAACATTTTGTTTTAAAATATGATCATCGATGGAATTGCTCTTTATGATTTGAATATAGTTTGATCATTTTTAGAGGCACAGACGCCCCAGAACAGATGGCAGATTGAAGACTGATGTCAAATGAACGATGCAGAGGCCTGAAGCTAAACAGGCCTATTAACCACAAGGAGGCCACATAGTCAGAGAATTAACACAAATGTGCCCAAAAGCATTTTACTCCATCCCCTACTCCATCCTTCTTCAGGGAGCTGACACTGACTCAAGGGGAGATGTTACTGACTTTCTGCTCCTTTGGGTTACCCTTCACTAATTCGCTTTTTCATCTTTCCCCCCTTAGGAGCCCCCCTCCCCACAGTAAAATTAGGTAATTTGGGATCCTCAAAGACTCAGTGCTAGTCCCAGTACAAGAAAATCAGAGATGACAATACAAGCAAGGGGCCTCACTACATGCCTTGACTCTGGGTGGCACTCCAGACTCCTGAGGTGTCAGCACAGACCTTGGTGCTCCACTGTTAACAATGGGGACACATAATCAGAAGGAGACTGGAGAAAAGGTTGTGGATTTTAAGCAATCTTTATGAAATTTTCTCTCTCTGTGCCAGGCCTGGCATGGGTTGTAACCTGCCTCCCGCAGCAGAGTGGACACCAGGAGGTAAGAGAAGCTCCTGCATCTCTGCTGATCAATTGCCTGCTGACTTCCTGGGTCCACAGTTACTGAAAAGAGTTCCCAGAATTGGTAATAAATACAAGGTTCCCTGATAAGTGACTTCCATATTTCTTATACAGGAATCAATTATTTACCCACAGAGATTTTGGACTTCTACTCCTTGATCTGAGGGCGCAGAGCTGGAGGAAAGTGCAGTTCCCACAGTTGGAGACTGTCTGGCAGCAGGACAAGAGTCCAGGAGTCAACAATGTCAAGGGGCTTTGATCAACAAAATATCAATCAGTCTCTGAGTTGGGCATGTTGATTCTCAATTATGCTAAGTCTATTTTGTGTTTACATAAATGCAAACTCTCTGAGTAGATGAGAACTCTCTGCCCAGAGTACACAGGTAAGGCATGATCAAAAAGATCTCTACTGGACAATAAATAAGGATTACCTATTCAAATCTGGGCTGTTTAAAGCTATTTCACCCTCTCTGAAAGTTTCATTGCTTTAAGGAAAATGAAATAACACAATAGTATTTATCCTCATATATTTCATGAATAATGCCAGTTACGAAAAGTAAAGAAGATAAATTTTCAAAATAAAATTGAGAAATTTAAGATGATAGTTTCTATTAAAAATACATTAGTGCTTAAACTTTAAAAACATTTCTAATTAAATATAACCATCCCCTCATTTTAAGTTAGATTGGTTTACAAAGAGAATAAAAAATTTTTCTACCATGTTTTGTACAAAAATAATCTTTATATTAAGCATCAGTTATGATTTTATTTACTTCTTATTGAGGACTATATTAGTGTCTCAAAGTAAAAACAATGAGTAAATCAGATATTAAGGACATTTGTTTTAATGCAGCCTTAAAATATTCACATTTTACAGTAAAAAGTCATGAAAATCTTAAAAATAATTTATGATATTACATTTACAAACACCAGAATGCAAGTGCACTTTTAAAGTTGGTTCTACTTTAATTTAAAATCCGTAAAAATGCAGAACCTTCTATTTTTGCCAAGCATTATCAAATCTGCTCAGAGACTTTATGACTAAGTCTTTAAAACTGTGCTTTACTAAAAAGAGATATAACTCCTAAATATAATCTCTAGTAAAGCTTTCATTAATAGTTGCTATATCTACATACATCAGGAATGCCATAATACTAAAGACAAATATCAGATGTCAGAGTTAGTATTTCATATACTTAAGACTTAAGAGAATTATAGTAGCCAAATGTCTAGCTAATGACAGATCGGACCAGTATAGTTTAATACCAGTATTACTGGAAGGAGTTCTTGCACCCTTGACCTGCCTTCTCTCAGCCTTTCCACACTTCTGGTCTGTAAAATTGCAAAATCCTTTGAGGAAACCAAACAGTTATTGTGCTTTAAGCTAGGATTCCTGAACTTAAATTCCATCCTCCTTCTGCTATAGGGCAATTATATTACACAGGATTTATTTTAATCTTAACCAGTGGAATACCCTTTCAACAGTTATGCGTGTAGTCACTGGGGCCAGCATCTAATGTTTTATGTTATATTAATGCAATCTTATGTTTTATTATCACAAAGATTGTGGGGTTTTTCCACACTTCTGCCTGCTTATGCCTTTTTTTCCTCCATTTTCTATTTTTTTTTTCTTTAAGCCTTTTCCCAGAAGAACTCTACTTTCTACTGTTAGCAGCAGTATGTTTCTTCGGAAGGAAAGTACAAACATAATAAATATATAAGAAACAAAATAGACATAGCATACTAAGTAATTTTTATAAAGTGTTGTTTGGGAATACAGTATTCTCTAGGAATTCCCCAAAATGCAGATGGTTTCTGACTGTGCTTGACAGTCATCTACTCTCAGAAAAGTATAACAAATTGCAACTCCTGTTGCAACTGGTGGATGCTGTGGTTGACTATATTGCACATTAAACATATAAAGCTACAATAAAAAACATAGTAATAAAAGTACAAAATTCCAAATGAAAGCCGTGGGAAGTAAGATTAGTTCACAAACAACATTTAATAATCAGGTTTTATGAATCTCTCAACAAAATAATAACACTTTTCCATTTCTATAGCAAATTTTACAATACTTTCACATGTCATTCCACCCCAGGGTATCCCTAGGAGATAGAGATGGTATTCTTTATTCCTTTTCCCAGAGCCAGGGCTAGGGTGAAGTGAGTGAGACACTGGTCTCAGAGGCAAAATTTAAGGGGGCACCAAAAAACTCATTAATCAAGAAAATAATATTTTAATACAATATTTTAAATATCATAATTAATGCAAAAACTTACATTATGAACCAAAAAAAAAGTCAAAATTTTAAACTAAGAAAAGATCAGTATTACTGATTTTTCCTTCTACCTCAGGTTCCACTGTGGCTCAGCATGCCACTGCCCTTTTCAAGGACAAGGAAACCGAGGAACAGAGTGTTAATTATACACTCGAGACTGTAAGACTCATTAAGGCAGAAACAGGACCAAACCAGCCTAGGTTTCTGTGGTAAGAGTCCAGGCCAGTTTCCCCCAGTGAAGTTCTCTATTTTAAAAGAAGAAAATCCCTGCTATGAGTCTGAAGAGCCTAATCTCCCTTAGGTAATATTATTAGTAATCTGAAGGCTAAGCCAAACTCAAGCCAAACTCACAAGAAATGTAAATTGATATAAAAGCCAATAAAATATGAATTTATTTAATTCACTGATGTATTTCATTTGCAAATTTTTTTAATGGATACTTACTGATGGAAGAATAAGTGTCTTGAAAGAGCCTAAAAGGAAAACAAGGAAGAAAACAGTCGTCATAATTTGAATACGATGCTACAATACAAAACCAACAAAACTCTCCTAATGCTCTTCTAGGTATCGATGGAATCAAAAACTTATTTGGTCAAACCAAAATAATTTTATTAATGCCCAGAACACCTGAGAAATTATTATTAATACATATCTTTGTACCAAAGAATTAAGAATCAGGATTAAAAGGATATCAGTGGGTGAACCCAAAAAACAGTAAGTTCTGCTTCTCTTTGCCACTATCATTCTTCTTGTCATTACTGCTGCTGCTGTTGTTATTTTAAGGTTATACACGCTTGAGGGATACTTCATACAGTGTACAGAAGTAACCTGAGGTTAATTTCTTATGTTCTCATACCCTCATGATAAAGGAAGAAAAGGAAGGGATTAGTCTCATCAGGGGTCAGCTAGGACTCATAACTGACTCACAAGTATTAGGGTGATGCACACTTTTTTTTCATGTAAAGTTTCTAAACATAGGACTGCTAATCTAACTCATGCCAATTTCTCATCAGATCCATTTATTTCAAGGGAAAAAAATGGTTTCAAGTTAAAAATAGAAGAGTACTTATCCAAAGTTCCCATCAGAGGTAATGATAGGCCCTCAATTCCTCATTCATTTAAAAACTATTTATTAAGGGTGTCATAGTGAACGAGACAGACATGGTCCCTCTCCTCCTAAAACCAACATGAGTCTATCATATGGGAGCAGACAGGCACCAGAGCATGGCACCGTACAGATCACAGTTAAGCAAGTGGCCTCTGGAATCAGACATGTAGGTTCTGTTATGAATTTGCCATGTACTAGCCCTGTCCTTGAACAAGTTATCTGATTCTCCAGCTCACTTTTTTCATCCATAAAATGAGGATGCAAATAATCATACCAATCTCTTAAGGTGGTTGTGAGGAATAAATATGTTGATGCCTGTAAAGTATACAGAACAGTGCCTGGCGTATAGGAAACACTTGATATATGTTAGCCATTATAGTGTCAGAGAGCTTGAAGAGTTATCCATTGGGGATGTCAGCATGCCCCTACAGCAATGGTCTTCAAATTTTTATAATGGAAAACTCCGCCAACAAAAACATTTAGTACACATGACCAACGTCAAATTAGATTTATAAAGCTATATACATGCGCTTTCTCAATCAAAAGATTAAATATTAGAAAACTTTAATTTCTTAGTTTTTCTCAATAAAATAATAGAAATAAAAGTCACTACATATTCTACCTTCACCCTCATAAGTGGTCTTGTACACTCCCAGACATGTGCACACCCACTTCAAAGACCACCGCCCCAGTGGGCCTCAATGAAACACAAGTGTGTTTTCAGGAACAGGTAAATGATTCATCACCACCACTTATCACCTAGCACAGATCAGTTTATTCAGTAACTGTCACCATGGGAAGCAAAAAGCAGGACTCTTAAGTAGCAGGACATTGGACAAAAAGTGTTTTGAAAAGGTGAAGAAGGAAGAACAATTGAATAGATAAATGTAGTTCACCGTGGAAGGGCTACTAGAGAGGCAGGATGAGGAGCACGCTGAAGGGATCGAGGGAAAGCACCTAAAGAAAATGACGCCAGTGTCCAGGGTTATAGGATAAGGAGAAATTGCCAGGTGAGAAAGAAGAGGAGCAGCAAATGCAAAGCAGGAGAAGTCAACGAGAGTCCACGGAAGCAAAGAGCTGGGTGAGCAAAGATCACAGGTGGGGAGAGAGTAGTAGACATGAGAATGGGCCAGACCAAGAAAGGTTTTTTGGACAAGGTGAGCCCTTGCCAGGATTGTCCCAGGTGACACTGTCATCCCAGCACCCTGATTTAGCATTTGTCCTGGATCTTTTTTTGGTTAGCAAAATGTTATTATGGAATGAGTTTAATGTGCACATGATTTAACTTTGAAAATGTTTTATTCTTTTTTTCAACTCACAAGTAAAAATTGTATATATTTATGGTATGTAACATGATGTTTTAATATAAGTACATCTTGTGGAATGGCTAAAGCAAGCTATTTAACATATGCATTACCTGACATACTTATCATTTATTTGTAAGGAGAACACTTAAAATCTACTCTCTTAGCAATTTTCAAGTATACAATATATTGTTATTAACTGTAGTCACCATGACGTGCAATAGACCTCTTGAAATTATTCCTCCTAACTGAAATTTTACGTCCTTTGACCAACATCTCCCCAATTCCCTTATGCCCAGCCTCTGGTAATGGCAATTTTACTCTCTGTTCCTATGAGGTCATCTTTTTTACATTCCACACATAAGTAAGATCATGCAGTATTTGTCTTTCTGTACCCGCCTTATTTCACTTAATATAATGCCCTAGAGGTTCATCTATGTCATCGCAAATGACAGGATCTCCTTTTTTTTAAGGCTGAGTAGTATCCTATTGTGTATATATACCCATTCATCCATTGATGAACACTTGGGTTGATTCTGTATCTTGGCTGTTGTGAATAATGCTTCCATGAACATGAGAGTGCAGATATCTCTTCAACATACTGATTTCACAGCCTTTAAATACATGCACAGTTGTGCTTTGGGAATATCTTAACTTGTGGGAAGAAACTTCTGTTTCTCACCTTTAATGGGATAGACATATATTCTATACTGAATTGAAGTGAAATTGAAAAGCCCTAGGATATGGCAGCAACTAGGCTTGGTGAAATGTTCAAAAGAACCATAACACAAGAACAGAGACACAGACCAATGGAACAGGACTGAGAATCCAGATATAAAACCATCCTCAATAGCCATCTGATCTTTGACAAAGCAGACAAAAACATACACTGGGAAAAAGAATCCCCATTCAATAAATGGTGCTGGGAAAACTGGATAGCCTCATGTAGAAGCCTGAAACAAGATCTGCACCTCTCACCTCTCACAAAAATCAACTCACAATGGATAACAGACTTAACCCTAAGGCATGAAACCATAAGAATTAGAAAACATTGGAAAAACTCTTATAGACATTGGCCTAGGCAAAGAATTCATGAAGAAGACCCCAAAAGCAATCACAACATCAACAAAAACAAATAAATGGGACCTGATCAAATTAAAAAGCTCTGCACAGCCAAAGAAACTACCACTAGAGTGAACAGACAACCTACAGAATAGGAGAAAATATTTGCATGTTATACATCTGATAAAGGGCTGATGACTAGAATCTATATAGAACTCAGGAAAATCAGCAAGAAAAAATCAAACAACCCCGTTAAAAAGTGGGCAAAGGACATGAACAGAAACTTTTCAAAAGAAGATAAACTAATGCCCAAGAAACATATGAAAAAATGCTCAACATCTCTAATCATCAGGGAAATGCAAATCAAAACCACAATGAGATATCACTTAACTCCAGTGAGAATGGCTTTTATCAAAAAGTCCCAAAACAATAAATGTTGGTGTGGATGCAGAGAGATAGGAACACTCATACACTGCTGGTGGGACTGCAAACTAGTACAATCTTTATGGAAAGTAACATGGAGATACCTCAAAGAACTAAAAGTAGAACCACCATTTGATCCAGCAATCCCACTATTGGGCATCTACCCAAAGGAAAAAAAGACGTTCTATAATAAAGACATGTGCACTCAAATGTTTGTAGCAGCACAATTCACAATTGCAAAGATGTGGAAACAACCCAAGTGCCCATCAATCCATAAGTGGATTAATAAAATGTGGTATATGTATACCATAGAGTACTACTCAGCGACAAAAAACAATGGTGAACTAACACCTCTTGTATTATCCTGGATGGAGCTGGAGCCATCCTCCTAAGTATCACAAGAATGGAAAAATAAGCACCACATATACTCACCATCAAATTGGTACTAATTGATCAACACTTATGTGCACATATGAAAGTAACATTCATCGGGTGTTGGGAAGGTGGGGGGGAAGGTGGAGATAGGTATATTCACACCTAATGGGTGTGGTGCGCACTGTCTGGGGGAGGGGCATGCTTGTAGCTGTGACTCAGGCAGTGCAAAGGCAATATATGTAACCTAAACGTTTGTACCCCTGTAATATTTTGAAATAAAAAATAAATAAATTATGAAAAAAAAACTCTCCCATCATCACAAAGATACGAATTGACAGAGGTGGGAACCAAACCTTAAATCCCAAAAAGTTTTTTGTGAGTGTCCTATTACCAAATAAAATATACTATGATGTGATGTAAAAAAAAAAATAGAGACAATTTACTTGACAAATTTTGTATTGCAAAAATATTTGTTGAAGAGAGGTATGGGGCTCTGCAAGCAAAAAGACAGACCCTGCGAAATATCTGGGCTCAAGCACTTAAACATTTCAATACAGGCGGAAAAAAATGAATTGAGAATATTGTCAATATAGCAAAATTTGCTCTGATCTTACCAAGTACCTCAGCACATGTGAAGAGAATGTTTTCCCAATTAAAAATATTATGGTAAGACAACTTGAACATTAAAATAGACAAAGGGATAACCTATTGATTAAAACAAGATTCTATCAGCTCATGCTGCTATATAATTAAATAACTGACTAAATGAGGAAAAAGAAAAAGTTCTTCTTTACCACAGAATTCCAACTAATAAATGTAGAAGGAATCATGCAATTTGAAAATTTCACAATTATCACAGCAATAATTGATTCAAGCAATAATCATCAATCTAGTGTGTACAAGCTGAGCGAGAATCATGAGAAATAATAATTTATTATTATTTATTATTATATAATAATAATAATTGTTCTAATCTACTAAATTTGGGGGTGGCTTGTTTCACAGCAATAGATAATTGGAACACATCCGAAGCAAGCAAGTGTTTAACTACCAAACCTCTAAAGCTGCGCAATCCTATACAGGAGTCTCTAGACACATTTGGCTATTGCACCTGTAAAACATGCAGCAAGTATAAAATATATCCCATATTTATAAGACTTAACAACCCGAAAAAAAGAATGTAAAATATCCCATCAATAATTTTTATAATGATTACATGTTGAACTGACAATATCTGTGAATTATTAGGTTAAATAAAACACATTATTGAAATTAATTTCACTTGTTTCTCTTTACCTTTTTAACGCGGCTACTAGAAAATTTTCAATTACTTATGTAGTCGAATTATATTCTATTGCGCAGTACTTGTCTAGAGCATGGGAGACTTAAATATTTGCTTAGAAATAATAAAACAACCAATGGATCTGATAGAATACAGCTTTTAAATATTTGAATAAAATAATAATAATAGATAATACTTACAGAGTATTCTAAAATTACTACTACTAACTGGTTTAATCATCACAACAATCCTACTAGGTATTTTTATCCTTATTTTACAAATGAGAGCCCTGAGTCACAGAAAGGTGAAGTGACTTGTCCAGGGTCACACAGACAAGCAGTAGTGGCCTGACTCCTGGGTCTGAGTTCTAAGCCACTACTCAGTACTGACTTGGTACCCAAAGCAGTGGTGCTCTTGTTCTTTCATTGTACACACCTCTGATTACTGAAAAGGTGCCACAGCCTAGGTAGCCTGTTGTGTATGTTGCTATCACCACTTCCTCAATCACCCTGGACTCCTTTCTCTCCTCCACTCTATTAACCAGTCACCAGAATCTGTGGATTCTCCTTCCATGACGTTTCTCCCAACCCTTAGAGTTATGCTCTAAGCACTGCAATAGTGGAGCTAAATAATTTGTGTTATACAGGAACTTCTGAAAAAAATAGAAAAACTAGAACATTTCCCAATTCTATGTCCACACTACACAGTTCTGACGTGTTTGAAGTTAATTCCAAGATCTGACACATCCCTCTTCAGAGTTAAACAATAGCCGACTCTGAGATGGTGACTATAATGCAGGTTTCTTAAGGAGGGCGCTGGGGATCCTCACCTGTAGAAAGGAAGGGGAGAAACAGGACTGAGGGGGAGAACAGTGGAGCTGCAATGCAGGCTCTAAAGCGGTGTCCACAGGGGTGCTCAGAATCAGCCTTGACCCTGGAGAGTTGTCCTGAATTGGGGGGAGGGGCTAGACCTTTACACCTCGTGTCAATCAGTCACATGATGCGGGCTACCCACAGGAGAGGTGCAACTAGCTGATACAATCGCCAAAG
The DNA here is from genome assembly GCA_023783475.1 of Daubentonia madagascariensis. Lineage (NCBI taxonomy): Eukaryota > Metazoa > Chordata > Mammalia > Primates > Daubentoniidae > Daubentonia > Daubentonia madagascariensis. The sequence goes on along the minus strand of JAKFHU010002080.1, from coordinate 22,989,570 downwards.
GGGCTGGCTCTGAGGACGGTAGGCTGCAACACTCCCAACAGCTTGTGGGAATAGGTCCTTCAGCCCTGCAGGGGGATCTGGGCGGTACAGCACAGCATCCACCACAGTGTCCCACATTGGAATAAAATAGAAAAAATTTAACTGCAGGAAGCTGCGTCCCAACAAAGCAACATGCTCCATTAGAGAGAGTTACATATTTTTCATTACTTTAGGATAAATCACCAGGGGTTGACTATTCTGCCTGCCCAGTGACTGGAGGAAGCAATGTGCTTCCTTTCTACCCTGATCTGACTTACAGACCCATCAGCAAATTTACAAAGACTAAGAAGAGGTGGAGAGGAGTGGTAGTTTATTTTTATCCAAGTGACACCAGCAAGGAGAAAGTAAAAAACAGCTGGGAGTCTACAGTCCAAATAAATCTCATAGGTTGATTAATAATTGAAGAGCAAGTATTTTGGCAATTCAAAACAATCTGGCCAGATTCGAAGTGCAGGAAATCTCATTTCATAGCAGAACGTTTTTTTTGGTGCAGCTCTTAGTTGAGTCAAATCTTTGACGGATTTTCTCACTAGAGAGAAGCTGGAAGAGGGGCTTGACTGCATGTCTGGGTCCCACTGCTCAGACCCTTGACCACATCTGTTCACAGACGCAGGAAAGATACTGAGCCAGAAATAGAAGCTCTACCCAAAAGCTAGAGTGTAGGGGCAGAGATGTCCCACCCACTTCTAATTCTTGCTGGATCCAGGAAGTGACTTGGGGATGTGTAGAGAGATCCAATTAAGGCCTACTTACTGGTCTTGTGTCCTTATTAAAAAGTCATCTTTAAGTATGTGACATTTTTTCTGACTTGCCTTCCCTTTAAATTTATACAGTTTGGAATTTCCCAGGCACTTACCATGTCCTAGCACGGAACTTACTTGAAAGTCCTAACATTCTAGCTATAATTTACACGACCAAAACACAAAATTGGGGATGGTGGGGCAGTGTAGATGAGCGAGAAATAATAATCTCTTTCTCTGCTGTTGCTAGGTTGAGAATTAAATAGATAGTATTTGCAAATTGTTGAGAACATTTTTTTCCCTTTTAGCAAGGCTCCACTCAGACACGGGAAAGAGTCACCACCTCTTGAAACCTAGCATGGCACAGCTTTTAAATCACTAACTAAAAATACACTCTGTTACGTAAAGTTCTTCTTAGCGTTATTGTAAATAACTTTGTAAAACTCCAGTCATTTTTGTGTATAACCAGAGAAAGTCAATCTCAGAACCCTTTCAGATGCTTTTTCCTCCCAAACGCTGCCTAAGCAACTCAAAAGAAACCTTGTTTGAAGCCTTCACACTTGGCACAGCCTGAGAACTGGCCGTTTGATTTACAAATAGATTCAAAGCTATTTTTAAATTGTGTAATAAGGATACACAAAAACTAACCTTCCCTTAACTTTTTAAATACACTCTGTAATATCATATGCTGCCTCTTCTGACATCTGTCCTCACCAAATAGCTTCGGAGAATCACTGAAGGGAAGGAGTAGTGTATAATTGGAAATCCAACTAGGTCCAGAAATACTCTCTATGAAAAAAAAACATGGATTTTCCACTGTATATATGCCTGACTTAGTATTTGCTGCTTAATTATTTTTAGCAGCCCTTTGCTTTTCAGTCATATGCAGTAATAAACTAAAGTTTATTATTACCTTTTTCGCTGAAAATTTTGACCTATTTACCAATTTATTAAATATTCTCTCATTATTCAGCATTTTCTTTGATCTGCAGATGGACAAAGTGAGAAATGGGGTTTCCCACCACAAATCTGTGGAAAACAAAACCTTAAAATACAATGTTTCTGCTTCACAGTTTAATATCACTTTAAGGCTAAAGAATTATTCAGTGAATTCACAATCTATAGAGAAAACACAAGTATTGCAAGCAAAACAAAACAAAAAATCTCCTTTGGCCCTTCACATACTCTTTTCTTTCTCTCCTGCTTTCCCTTGCTTACAAATATCTCAATATATATGAGTTTCATTAGCAATGTTTTGCACCATTTAAGACCATTGAGCAAAAAACAAAAACCCACTAAAAGTAAAATAAATAAAATAGTACAATATAAACTAAATGTTAGGTTAAATACAAATGAAAAACCAAGAGTCAAGCAAGGTTCTTGGTTGCTAAACGTACAGGGCATTTATAATGGCAGGGTGGACAATTCACAGCCTACAGACCAAATCTGGCCCATGCCTGTTTTTTGTACAGTTCAAGAACTAAGAATGGTTTTGCATTTTTAAATAGCTGAGGGAAAAAAATGAAAAGAAGAAGAATATTTCATGGAAAGTAAAAATTATATGAACTCCAAATTTCAGTATCTATAAAGAAAGTTCTGTTGGTATACAACCATACTCATTTGTTTACGCACTGTCTATGCCTGCTTTCAGGCTACAAAGGCAGAGTTGAGTAGTTGTAATAAAGACCATGAAGTCAGCAAAACCTACAACACTTACCACCTGGCCCTTTACAGAAAGTTTGCTGACCCCCCCTGTGGCTCTTTTTAGGGAGACTTCCTCCTTTCTCAAGGGATAAGGAGTAAGGATGAAGACCCACTTGAGCCAAAATCAGTCATCAGCAGAGAGACCTGGACTCATGCCACAGGCATATGCTCAGAAGGGAGGCATCAGTATTAATATCTAATACTGGGAGATGTCAGGTACATTCCCTGAGTGTCGATTACTGTGTGCCAAACACTGGTAAAAGTTCTAAAGCAGTGCACTAAAAAAAGAAAAAAGAAATGAGTGAAACTAATTTTAATAATATATTTTATTTTATTTAACCCGATATATCCAAAATATTATCATTGAACATGTAATCAAAATAAAAAATTATGAGTTTTATTGCATTTTTTTGGTACTCAGTATTCAAAATCCAGTGTGTGTTTTATACTCACAGCCCATCTCAATTTGTAAGAGCCATGTTTCAAGTGCTCAAAAAACCACATGTGGCTAGTGGCTACCATACTGGATGGTGCAGCTCTAAAGCATTATCTCATTTAATCCTTACAACAATGCTATGAGGTAGGTACTATTATGAGGTGATGCTAGGGTACAACTTCAGTGTGGCTCCAGAGCTCCCATTCCAACCCACTGCACTTCCCAAACAGTACAGGATAGACCCAGCTATTCTTTCCAAAACAGTAGTGCAAACACACCCTCATATTCCCTCTCTGCACCCCCTCCATAGTTCCCTGCACTCTTATGTTACTATTTGGATACACCCACTCCTTCATCTTTTCTCTCTTACCGATGTTGTTATCACCTCGAGCCCCTATAAAGCAATGTAGGCAACCATTCCTCTTCATCCCAGTAGGATCATTTGCAGCATTCATACCACACTCCCCCCGTGCCCCCACCATGCCCATGGTAGACACAGCTAATTCACCAGCTTTCTGATCCAGTAAACCCAGGCTTGACTTGAAACTGTCAACAGAGCACTCCAACAACCTCTACCATCAACTCGAGTCTGCACATGAAATGAAGCCTACCTTGCTTCCCTGGGAAGAGCACAGGGACAAGAACTTTATGTGGTCACCAAATATTTATGTTACCTGGCATTGTGCCATACACAATTTGGCACCTAACAAATGTTTGAAATGCTCAAAATAATAAAATCCTCTGTCTCAACTATATTCCTGAGGAGCTTTAACACCTATTGCAGTGAAATTAAAGTTTACAGTACTAAATCATTTTTGCTAGCTACATTTCCATAAATGTAAATTCCTGACATGGCCCTGCCAAAAGGAAGCTACTGGGTGCTGTTTAAAAACTTTCTTCCCCGTTTATTTCCAAGCTCTTACTATTCCAGTTTTCAGATTTTAATTCATAAATCACCTCTTCAGAACTAAAGGCCCACAGACCCGCCCACTACCTACCTACCACTACTTCCCGCCCCAAATCTTCTTTGACCAGTGTCACCCTGAGCCCTGAAGGGGAAGAAAGTCAATGCATGGAATTTTCCTGAGGGAAGTGAAGGGTAGAAGAGATAAAGCAAGACCAGGATCCACCATGATCTTCCTCCCCAAGTTCTGTCACTGCACCTTTGCTATGATGGTCCTCTTAGCCCAGACCAAGAGATGGCGAGTTACAATTCCACTTCTCACACTGACAGCCACGGCAGTGATAAAGCGACCCTCTCAAGCTTCAACTGAGGCTTCAACCACCATAAACAGCCCTTTCCTCCTCTCTGCTCCCTGCACTTCCTCCCCTAGATTCCAATACAAGTTCCAGCCTTCGTATTCCAATTCCCCACAATCCAGCAGTGAACCAGCTTAGGGCACCACCAGGGAACTTCTCCAATCCTGTGTTTCTCTCTCCAATGTGCCACTACTTTTAATGCTTACCCCCACTGCCTATAAAGTGGTGGCCAGATCTGTGCCATTTAGAGGTAGGCAGACAGCTGTGGCAAAGTGTTCCTAGAACTGTATTTCTATTTTACTCTTCATCTTAATCTCATACCTCAAAATATTTCTTTCCTTACTCATTCTCTTCTTTCTCTTTCTTCCACCAAAGGAAAAAGTACAAGTTTTTTTTTTTAAGGATAATCCACTCACCTGTGCCCCTAATCCTGAACCCACCACTTGTAGCCCAGGAATTATCCACTCCTCCCATTTGCATTAGCCACTTTTACCTCTCTGCTGTGCCCTTTAAGAAACCATTCGCCTCTCTCCCTTCAACCGCGAAACTTCTGGAAAGAGTGGAATCACTTTCTAATTCTAGTTTTTCACCATCCATTTATTCCTTAAAACTTGCTTTTGTTCCCAACATTCAACTTAAAACCATTCACGTAAGGGTCACCAATGTTCTTTCCTCTGTCCTCTTCTTCTCTGACCTTCTGAGATACCTGATACTACTGAAACCTTTCTTCTTAAAACTTTTTCTTCCCCTGGCTTCTGAGACCTCTCGCTGTCTTCAGCCTACCCTTCTCCGACTGCTCACTGTCTATCCCTGTCACTAACTTACTTTCCTCCTCCCAAGCTTCTCTCATCAGTCTTGTCCTTCCCATAAACTCTCCTGTGCATCTCATGCATTCCCAGGACTGCAAACGCCGTCTTCCTCTACGAAAACAATCCCTTCGACTCTCTCCCCACCTACAACTTCAAAACCATCTGTTGGACATCTCCACTGGATGTCTCCCCAAACTCACATCCAAAGCAGAATGAAACATCTTTTCAGAAAACACATACACAAACCCCTGTCTCCTTCTCATCACTGCCACTCCAAGCCAGCAGCTCTTGCCTCCGCCACGCCCTTCCCTTCTCTCATATTGGAAATAACTGTTCCCTCCAAATGCCAAATACGTCCGCTGAGGTGGGACATTTATGAATGGACATCTGTATAGCTCTGGAAGTACAAGGTAACAGTACCAGGCACAGGGTCACACACAAGAAGCACTATTTACAAATCACACTGAATTTTTTACACAGACAAAAAATAAAAACTGCTGCAGCTCCTGCACTTTTAATGTTATACATTATCCTTCTGGAACCTCTGAATCTCTTCTAACGCCTCCCTTTCTCTTATTCCCCATGCCCCGTTCATTTATATTTCACATATGGCAAATAATCAATAAGTAATAAATTAATGGGAGGAAATGTCTTTAGTTTCAGCTTTGTAAAGCCCTCTTCACAAAACATAAAGGATCAACAGTAACACAGCCCAAATTCTTACAGGATCTGATTTCTATTTCCACCACAACCCTTCAGTGAGTCACTAGGACAGTGACTCATTCAGTGTTAGAAGAGGAGCAGCACATGTTTAACTTGGAGCTCAAAGAATCAGTGTGTTCACTTTCAACTTCACCCAATCATTGATTCACAGTCAAACCCCAAGACATGTTTCTCTGCTGCTGAAAGAAAATCACCACCAATGCTTAGGGTTGAGGGCTGCTTAAAGGCAGACACAGAAGTCTGGGAGGGGCCTTTTCTCAGCTGCCATGAATCATCACAGGCTTGCAAGGGCATGCCACTCGCTCCCAGGCTTTCCAGTACTTGGTCGAGTACAATTTGTGGGATACTAAAGGGCAGTTGTTCTCATTTTAATATGGCTAACAATCACCTGTGGTAAAGGCAGAACATAAAGTTTAGATTTCTGAACCTTACCCACATTTAGAGGGGAACCATGAATCTGCATTTTTAATGAGTACAACTTGCACTTTGAGAAAAACAGCAACAGAATTTAGTTTTTAAAAGATCTATGATGCTCCTAGCCCCACCCCCACCCCTTACGCAGAACCATTAGTCCATAAAGAGCAACTCCACCTTGAGCTGAAATAAGAAACTTGCACAAATATGAAAGTATGCGTTTTTAAACTCTTTAGTTAGCCTTATTTTCTTCTGTATCAGAAGAATCAATATTTACAAATATATCTTACGTCCTACACAGAGTTCTCTACATGTTAGGAAAGTTTCCTAGAGTATAATGGAAACAGCACTGGACTGCAAATTTGGGAACATGAGATCTGTTTCCAGCTCTGCCACCAACAAGCTATTTGACTTTGGATAAATCCCCAAACACCACACCTCTCCTCAGTCATAAATTAGGTGATTGAATTGGCTTATCTTTGAGGTCCCTTCCAGCTCCAAAACGCTATGAAGCTCAAAGTAAATTAAGAGGAGAGCTGGCATTTCATTTTGTAGTTATTTAGATCCAAATTAGATTTCATTAGGTCCAGGTGCAAGGAAATGTGACAATGATTTTAGAGGAAGTTGACTATACAACATTACATCAATATCCCAAAATGAAGCAAACAAAAAATATTTCACTCTCTTCCAGGCAATAGAAAACCTTATGGTCTCTGGCCCTCGGAACTAACTTCGAATTCAGGCTTCACCATTTACTAACTGGGTTAACCCAGGAAAATTAATTGTTCTCTCTTAGCCTCAGTTTCTTCACCTCCAAAATGAGGATAAGAGTGCCTACTTCATAGGGTTGTTGAAATTAAATACTGTGCATAAAGTCCTTCGCACGATGAGGAAACTCACTATTTAATATGTTAAATCTCTTCCCATTCCTTCTTAGGAGTGTGCCTTTTATAGAGTTCCTAGTTCAAGATCATCCAAATAGGTGATTAATAATTGCCTTTGACACATAAATTGTTGCTGCTCTCTTCTAATAACAATAGCTACCATTTTCTTGAACAATTCCCATGTGTTAAGTGTTTTAAATATGTTACCTCATCTAATCCTCACAATAACCATATAATTGTATAAAGCAGAAATCACTATTTTTCAGATGACAAAACTGAAGCCTGGTGAGATCATGACTGCCCACAACCACTAGGTGGAATGGCCAGCACCTGCATCCAGGTAGCCTGGCTCCTGAGCCCAGGCACATCGTGATTACGATATGGTCCTTTATCTCAGGCACCACCTACCTATTAATACATATGACACACAATAGCAAAGACATGTGAATGAAGAGCCTACACCCTTTAAAAATAATTCTCACATAACTACAGGTTCAGACTGAGTTCTGTTGGCAAAGCTGCCTGTGAAAACCTGCCCTGGGAGATCTGCCCACACGCTACACTAATTAATCTACTTTCATAAAGAAGGTGGAACTGATTTTGATCTACGAGGCATGAAACGTATATTTAGGAGCCTTGTTTCCAGCAGAAAGCCATCTTAACCGAATGGGTGATTTTTTTTTTTGAAAAATTTTTCAGCCAATATTTCAAATTTTTTAAATTTCCCACTCTTACTGAACCAAAATGGAAAATAAAATACCCCACAGTGAAAGTGAGAAAGACAATAAAGGACAAAACAGATTTTTAATTCTTAAAAAAATAGAAAGTAAACACTCCATTAGCTCTCCAAGATTTTAGGGCAAAAAGAAAAAGCAAGTTATTAAAGGACATAGGCACACTCATAGAGCACGTCTCACCCCAACACCTCAATGGGAAAATGGAAGTGCGCCTGGCATCCTAAAAAAAATAAACAGTGCCTCCAGACCAGCAGGCACTCACCAGGAGATGCCCATGTAGAGTCCCCAAATTTTTCAGTTGGTATTTTCAGCTTAGGTTTTTTTCTTAAATTGGGTTTACAAGAAACCAGTGACAATGAATTCATGGGGTGGGGAGGAGGCTATATTCCTTGTTATTTAAAGTAAATCTTGTTCAGAAAAAATACTGAAAATTTACAAATGAAAATTTCAAACTGTAGAAAGAGAAGGGAAAATAAAACAGAAATTGTGGTTTCAAAGACATCAAAAATAATTCAATGATTTCATATACCTTAACAGATGAGAAGATAGTTTTCATTTATGACCTATGAATTCAAATTTTCTTAACTTTTTTTTTCCTTGATTTGGCATGGAACTCCAGGGCAAACTCACAGTAAGAAAAGAGATAAAAACCAATATGGATAGATATGTACACTATTATGTATCCATAATAATTAAAAAATTTTTTTTAAATTTTAAACCAGTAAAGGAAGAGAGAAAGGGACAGACTCACTCTCCACCCAACACTATGGTATGTTCTGATTTCAAATGCCAATAGCTGCTCCATCTTCTCTCCTCTGGTAATTATTACCTGCTGAACTTTTACTATGTTTTGTCAGTTACGTTTACTCAACTAATTCTTTCATACAAAGGAAGATACTATTGTGAACCTTGTTCTATTCACTACAGAGATGATGGTAATGATCGTGGTGGTGGCAATAATGACAGGTACACGTCAGTATCTGAATCTCACCACTAAGGAGGCATTAACACACTTTTGCAGAATTCTGCTAAGTTTAATAGAAACACTTTTTGTAAAGGGCTATGGGTTATTGTCCACAAAAAAAATAACACAATCAATCCCCAATAAATGTAGAACTAATATATTAAAAAATGAGTAACTGTAATGCAGCCAATGCTGTTGGCCTCAAGAGAGGAAATGTAAATAAAATTTCCCCCATATCTGTCAAACAAATAAATGAACTCTTCCCTGAGGAAAAGCCATACTTTCCTGCCTTTATTAAAGTATATTCTGCAATTTGAACCCTTTAGTTATTACTATTTCTGACACAAATTAAGTCCAAAATACATTCTGGTTATAGCAAAACACCCCCCTACCCCGGGGACTTCTAAGAAGTCCAGCACCGCCTGAGACGAGCCACTCAGAAACTGTCCCCCTCCTTATCCAGCTCTCCAGAACATAAATCTTTATTAAAACCAACCTTTTCTTGGGGGCCCTCTTAAGAAAGTGATGAAACAATCAGAGCTAAAATATATTTGTTTGTGTTCCTGGGACAGGGGGGAAAAAAAACAAAACATGAATCCTATGAAGATCCAGACCCAGCCGATTTAGAAAGTCCTCCTTTACCCACATACTGTTAGAACTGAAGAAGTCCGATAAAGCAAAGGATGTGAAGACAGATGAGGAGGGAGAAATGTCTTGATCCTTAAATTCTAACACCACAGGAAGCATCTGCCCTAAGAACAATAACTCCCAGCCACTGATAGTGGAGTAACATTCTCCTTTGAAAGAGGAGAGTGCTCCTAGCAATGGAATTTTCAATGAAACCGTATGTCAACAGAGTCAAAAACAGCCCATGAAAAAAGCAGCATTTTCCCTCTTTCTTCCTCAAAGATCCATTTTGCTCCCAGGAAAGCACTGTCCAACCCAGTCTTGAGCACTTGAGCTTTCCCAGGGGCATATGAGGAACTCTCTTCCCAAAAGAAAAATCTAAAAATAAAGTTAAAATCCAAGCCACAATAACATGCACCCCCAGTGCAGGTACTATCTGTTGCAGAAAAGAGAAAGAAGAGAGACTGATAATGGAAACCGCAGAAAAGACTATAACAGGAGAAATTCTAGAATGAGAGTATGTAAATGTCCAAGCAAAGCCCAAATATTTATCAAAATCATGCATGTCCAGGTTATTCTGGACCTCTGCATTATGTAAAACTGCCACACTAGTACAGCCAAAGTTATAAATTCTTAATAAATAAATAATGAATGTAGAACTACCTTAAGTATTGTCTCCTGTGATTTAGTATTTCAAAATTTTCTTTACTATCATAAGACCAGGATTCCTTTTCAGAAATGACAGTTCAATAACAAAAGTTGAGGTCTATACCCATGTAAAAAGGAAATAAGGCTTTCTGCATCTCCTGCTGCAGTATTATTATACTAATAACATCAGCAGTTATTGTGTATTGAGTGCCCAATAGGTACTACATAATGCTTTCAACTTTCTAACTGTCCTGGGAAATCAGTTTCATTTTCTCCGTTTTACATATAAGGAAACTGAGGCTCAGAGCAGTTAAGTAACCTGCCCAAGATCAGACAACTATTATCAGAGTAGTGCTAGAATTCAAACTCAGATCTTAAGGGCTAAGCTATACTTCCACTTCAGGGAAACAAAGCCTTCCACCTCCCGGACATTGCTCCTATGAGGAACAAAGTGGCCTGGCCCCTGTACACACCATCTCCTCCTGACTCCTACCCAAATTTACCTACCCAGTCAAATTCCAGTGAGGAAAGAACCACAGATGTAGATGAACTTTTATTTTTATCTCATTTCATGCTGGTTTTAATTTCTCTATGCTGGTAAAGAATAAACATTTATATAATGAACTGTTCTGAAATCCTATCCATCCTCCATTATGTGCCCGTAAATGATTTTTCTTAAAAAATAACATTATAGGAATTTATGCTTCAATTTCTAGCCTTTGACTAAATATGCAAACATGCTTTTGGTTAACAGTGTTTATATTTGGGTGGTAGGATTATGGGTGCTTTTGGTTTATTTCCTTTACTTCCAGTGTTTATCAAGTTGTAAGCACTGAGCATACATCGCTCTTGCAATTAGAAAAAAAAAATACAATAAACGTTCATTTCAATGAAAACAAGTTTAAGTATTTGAGTATTTACCCCTTCCCCCAAAATTATTTTTCCCTTAGTACTGAAAAAGAAGACACTCATTGGCCCAGTTTAATCCTTGTCCAGGTAAGAACCCAAATTTGAAGCAAGAGATGTCAGTTCTTTTATAAAGGACTTCTGTTTTCATACTAATTTTTTCCTGTTACTTTAAAAATTAAGAAATATTCCATAAAACTGGATTTTAACTATTGTGTAGCTCTTCTTTTCCTTCCCACAAGCCTACTTTGTTAAATACTCTGCACCAAATAAATTTGGGTTTGTGTCAGAGACTAGCTTTCAACGACGCCCATTTCCTCTTCTGGGGCACGCGCTGGCCTACATTTCCCAGCCTCCTTTGCCTTCTGAATGTGAGCAGTACCCACATTTCTAGGCTAGCCCATAAAAACCTCTCACATGAGTAGCTCCATGTGCTCTTCCCCTGCAGTCTGGGGAGCTGCATGTTTATGAAGATGGAGTAACAAAATGGAAGGAACCTGGGTCTCCGACTCTCCACTTGGAAGAGCACCCAGGAACTCCACTTGGGACTTTATATGAGTGAGAATTAAGAGTGTATTATGTAAGCCACTGCAAATTTGGGGTTTCTCTGTTCCACTACCTAACATATGGCCTTATTAACATATGCCAGTTATTACTTCAGAAAGGTAAGACTCTACGCTGTTTCTTACCTTTTTCAAAGACTCCTTCTGCTTCCAAGACAGAGACAGTGAGGTTTGATGCCACCTTGAACAGCTCTGCCTTCACAGTGACCTGTGAGGGGCTGTGTTCCAGAAGATCTACCCCAATGGTCACATTTCCTCCGGGCCTGATGATCCCTGGGGCTGTCACCAGAAACTGGGGCCTAAAGAGTCCCCAACAAGGGAAAAACAAAGTTTCTTATCCTCACATCTCCATTCTCTTGTGACCTTCAAATTTCACGAATAGTCAGATAGATGCTCCACACTGTGTGTTAATTGGAATCACTGCAGTTATTCCAATTAACACCACCCCAGTGCTCTATTTAGCAATTGCATTGAAATGCGACTGAAACAACAATAATGCCCATAAATCAATTTTAATGCAGTAATTCATGTCCCCCTACTAGAGGAAGGCCTGTGTTATTATTTCCATTTAAAAACCACAAACAGCACAGGAGGAGCCTCAGTATAAATGGCTTACACTGGGGCATGCAGAAGTTATTGGCAAATAACTCTAAGCTTCTCCTTTACAGACGACCTCATCCCAGAGTGATTATTTCCTTGGTTTAAAAAAAAAAAAAAACACAGAATTTTGCCCGTTTCTTATTCAAATTTTTATGCTTGGGCATGTGCTCAAGAAAATAATCATCTAACCAATACCACGGATTGAAACACACCATCTGAAAATAAAATACCAGTGGTGAAATTTCCAAGTGTAGCAAAGAATAAAAGAAAAAAAAGTTCACTAAAGCAGAACTTTCTCTGCTGGGAGCTAAGGGTTGGGGCTCAACTGCAAAAATCTTTAGGAATGGAGGCTTTCCACTACTTGGATGCTCTAGTTAGGTATCTTCCTACAATGTCTGCACCTGAACCCATTTCAGTCCCCTCAGCCACACTTTGGTAATGCCAAAGTTGAGACATCCTGTTTAGAAAAAATGTATCAAATGTCTTTGAGAAAAAAAGGCACGTTATTTGGGAGCAAAAAGTTGAGAAGCAAAAGGCAGAGGCAACGTGAACTATAAATAAAATGCCTCTCTTTATAAAGTTGTTACGGCTAGGGAGACGCTTGATCAGTTTCATGAGTGGAGAAAGTAACTGTCCCATGGAGAGCCACGCTGAAGCGCCCTACGGTCAAAGCTCCAGGCCAGTGCCCGGCTGGGGACTGCCGCCGCGCGACTCCCACCCGCTGCCGCAGAGCGGCTGCCGCCTCCCGAAGCCCGGGCCCGGGCTGCACAGCCGCCCCCGCCGCCCGCGCGCCCACCCTGCGCGCCCGCGTCCCTACCCGGGGGCCGCGGCCACCGCAGCGGCGCACACGCAGAGAAGGTGGGCGGTGGTCAGAAGCGGGGGGCCCTGCATGTCGGCGGCGTCTGCCTCGGGCGACCGTCCGCTGCCGGGGAAATGCGCGGGCACCGCAGGGTGTGGCTTGCCACCTCCTCCCTGAATATTTTTTCCCCTGACTCTGGAGTTTAGTAATCTGAAATGGGCGCGACTAAAAGCCGAGTGAGAGATCTAAATTGAGACCGGACTTGGAGGCTCCACCCCTCCCACCCGCATCACAATGGCGCTACTCGTTGCTCTGGCGAACATCGCAAATCCAGGGGTTAGAAAGCAGTCTGTAAACGCGGTCAGCCCAACCTGGCCCCAGCGTCCCAGCTGGCCGCGGAGCACAGAGGGCGCCCGCTTCCCCAGCCCACCGGGTTCCTCGGCTGTTTACAGTAGCGCTCTACCGGCGATGCCCAGAGTGAATAAACAGGCCCATCTCTGTGAGGAGAAATTCACAGCAGCTATGTGAAGTGGAAAAAAATCAATCATTGTCCTCCAGACCATGAGTCAGAATTTGAGAGAAATGGCAAACACGCACACACACAAGCGCGCGCCAAACAGGCATGTTTCCTGGGTAGTTGCTTGATGTATATGAATGGGGACCGAGAAAAACTTTTTCCTTAAAACAAAAATTGAGGTACACTGCTTTCCTCTCCAAGAAAATGTTATGGTTTCTCAACTTTAAGAAGAAGAAGAAAAGAAAAGAATTCTGGCACATGCAAAAGTTAGGTGTTGATTCTTGGAACCCTGAGAAACAATTGACAGGGAAGATGCTTTTATACTTTTGGCTGTCTCTAAACACATTTGCTACGGAAAGTATTCCGTAGAACTGCAAAGCTTGGAGCAATTTGTCTAAACACAATTAGGGTTGGGGTGGCTCTCCTGTAGGAAGGAAGGTCGGTGGCCTGCAGTGCCCAACAGTTATTGATCCCCAACTCTTCACGGTCCTGGCTTGTCCGCAGCTCTTTTCCCCTGCTCTTTGGCACTGCCACCATCTTCAGATGACTCAGGTTTCACCATGACTACACCATAAAAGCAGGGAACTGCCAGAAACTTGGAAAACAAGCACACTCAGTCCCTGACAACTTAAACTTTCTAATTCATGGAGAAGTTTTAGATGGTGACATTTTAATATGAGGCAAAATGCAAACGGAAAAGAAGTTAGCAAAGAGATGTCTCATGACAAAGCTATGTGCTAAATAAGGGGGAAAGTAGCACCTAGACAAATTGTGGTTTTTGGAGTCCCAGAACTTGCTTTCCTCCCTTTCCTGTTCCACCCTTTTTCTCCCTGCTGAACAGTTTGCAGAGGCCCTTGTGTCCTCTCCTAGGCAGCCTATCTTTAGAGGCCAACTTCCTGTGCAGGCAGGACTCTGGAATGGTTGAAAGTGTTCTGAGTGGATCCTTGGGTGCACACCTGCTCCTGACACAGCTGTTTCTGCCAGTCTGGTCTCCTCACATCTGTTGTTCAGAGAGGAGGACCAGGGTCAAGTGTGAGCTAAGTGCCAAGGTCCAAATTGGAGCTTCTTACACTCTAATGTGTATGAGAATCACATTAAAATTCAGGTGCTGATTCAGCAGGTCCAAGGTGGGAACTGAGATTCTGCTTTACTTTAACAGACAGTGGGCCACAGAGAGTCTACAGGTAGCGGGTATTTGCAGGCACTTTGATGAGCAAAGGAAAGTGGCAAGACTGAGAAAATTCTTCTCAAACGTTCACTTCATACAGGTGGGTCAATAAATTCAGGTTCATTCTAGAGACAGGCAAATATAAGAGGGACTACAAAAGATTAGTTGATAATGTTGCATCCAAGAAGACTTACAGAAAGGCTTTGAACCACCTAGTTATAGTGTCAAGCCTATAGCCACTATAAGTCAGCCAGAGGAGAAAAGCTAAATGTGGATAAGAGTAAGGAAAAATTGATGGAGAACTAGAACCCGTGTCTCGCTTACTATCTCCAACTTCAATGTCATGGGTAATCTGCAGGAGAAAGCTAATAGAGGAGATCCTCTGAGGACTGGAGGAGCTACAGGCCTGATTGCTGCCCCACAACCACAAAGTGAACTAGCACATTAGCAACAATGTGGGGAAGTATTCCCACCTGCCTGGAACCCTAAACAGACCTTCAGAGAGTAAAAAACACAGCTTCTGCTTCACTGCTGGCTTCCAGATTCATACAAAATGTCTTTTGTGGCCAACACCAACTCAGAAGCATATAGGGAAGGGAATTCTGAGAATTTTAGCTCCATCTTAGATAAGCTGGCACAGAACAAAGTGACCAAAGTCCATGCCTTATCAACTTGGCATCTATATATACCCATTTAACTATATTTAACTTCAAAAAAAGACAATAGAAAAATCATGCTTTCACCTAACATAATGAAACTATCCCTCATACAACCAAAATCAATATAATCTTCTCTCCAAGAAAAAAAATTATCTACCAGAGAAGAAGGAATCACAATTAATTCGAGTTCTTCAAAGTCCCTAATGCTCTAGTGCGTGGTTTCGGTTATTACAATTTGAATAGCAAAGTATTATCTAAGAAAGACACATTAATTTGAGATGACTTCTACCAATGTTGGTTTGGAAATTGATAAATGTCACCCAATGGAATGATTTATAAACTAATTAATTAATTAATTAATAAGCAAAGAAACAATCTTGAAATCACACCAACAGTAAACTTTTGTTTCAGATCCCAAGTCTGTGGGCAAGGTAAGGCAGCTCATATTCTGTTTCTCCTTCTCATCCTGGGAGCAGCAGGCTGGGAGATGCATGTTCTTCTTATGGCCGTGGCAGAAGCACAAGAGAACAAGCTCCACTGCTCAAGCACATTTCAGGTCCCTACTTACTTGACATTTGCTAAAATCCCATTGGCCAAAGCAAGCCCCATGGTCAAGGACCAAGTCAAGGGTGGGTGGCATACTGCACCTTTTTGTTAGAGGAACTGCAAACTTAATTATATGGTAAAGAGTATGGATGGAAGAAAACTGGAACCAATAATTCAGTCTGCCACAGACAGTAACCAACATTTGCCCAAAGCTATGTTCAGTTCATCAGGATAATGTTTCCATGGAGAGCAATTAGCCTATCAAGGAAGGAAGTGAGTGAGGGAGGGAGGGAAGAAGGAAGGAAGGAGAGAGAGAGAGAGAGAGAGTGCACACATGCGCATGGGGGGGGAGAAAAAGAAAGAAAGAGGAAAGAAGGAAGGAAGGAAAATATGTCTAAATTCATGAATGGGTAATGATTCTTTTAATTTATTCACTGTTGGAGGATGGTACGATATGGACTCATTAAAGGAAAAGAATTAAGCTTTATCTTGCTTTTCCTATATTAACTGTATCACTGGATAATCAAATAACAGATACGGGGAAATTTCTCTCTATAGAAGTTTTTCAGCTAACAAATATAAAATGAATATTAGAATAGCACCATATCACAAGTCCTCATGAATTAGCAGATCTATACTAGTGCTGTCTGATACATCTTACTGTGACAATGGAACAGTTCTACATCTGCCCTAATACAGTAGTTACAAGCAACATGAGGTTACTGAGACTTTGAAATATGATTAGTGTAACTGAGAAACTGAATTTTTAATTTTATTTAATTTAAGTTAATTTACATTTAAGTAGCCACATGTGACTAATAGCTACCATATTGGATTGTGTAGACCTAAACAATGACCATAAATAGCTGATAAAGTATCACAAATGGAGATATCCAGATACTACAGGCCTCCTGATAGAAGAACAAAGCATCACCTAAGAAGTGGTGTTGACAAAAAATTGAACCTGAATCTGATTAAGCCTCTAGATTCAAATGTCAACTTGTGAGGAAATGTGAAAGAACGTATTAGCAAAATCCAGACTGTGGGAAACTCTATCAAACAAATAACCCAATTTCTTCAGCAAATAAATTGCAAGGAAAAATAAGGAGAGGATGTTAGCAAGATGGTGGAATAGGAGTTTCCGGGGCTCGTCCCCCTGGAGAAACATCAGTTTGAACAATCATCCACACACCTTCACAAGAGCTAAGGAGGCCAGCTGAGAGATTAAAGCACCTAGGTAGAGCACAGAAATAAGAAAAGGCATTTAAGAGGGTAGGGAGAACAGTTTCATATTAACCAAGTTACCCCTTTTCCAAATTCACTCAGCACAGCACAGCATGGAGAGAGATACCCTCCACATGGGGAAAGAAGAAGGAAGTGAGAACCTGACTTTGCCACAAAACTCCAAGCCCCCTCCAGCAAGCCCCAGTGCCAGGCCACCCCAAGGCTCCAGGATGTAGGCCTGCCCCATGGACTCAGGCACCAGGCCCACCCCTATGGATCCAGGTAACAGTGCCACTCTGGTAAACCTCAGCACCAGGCCAGCACCTGCAGACTCAGAACTAAGCCCATTCCCATGGACCTAAGCACCAGCTCAGCCTCCGTGGATCCAGGCTTCAGATGAGCCCTCTGTTAAGAAAATAATGCATAATGAATGCAAAAATAAATGAAATAGACACTAGAAGAACAATGAAACTAAGAGTTGGTTTTTTGAAAAGGTAAACAAAATTGGCAAACCTTTAGCTAAACAAAGAAAAAGAGAGAAGACTCAAATAAATAATTTTTTTTTATTTCTGTATAATTTTTTTAAGTAGTTGATTCAGCAGATGAGTTGTTACATCAAATAAATAAAATTATAAATGAAAGAGAAGACATTACAACTGCTACCAAAGAAAAACAAAGGATCATAAGAGACCACTACAAACAATCATACTACAACAAATTGAATAACCTAGAAGAAGTAGATAGATTCCTAGAAACATACAACCTACCAAGACTGAATCAGGAAGAAATAGAAAATCTGAACAGACCAACAATGAGTAAGGAGATTGAATCAGTAATCAAAAACCTCCCAAAAAAGAAAAGCCATGAACCTGATGGCTTCCCTGGTGAATTCTACCAGACACTTAAAGAAGAATTAATACCAATCCTTCTCAAACTCTTTCAAAAAATTGAAGGGAAGAAACACTTCCAAACTTATATTATAAGGCCAGCATTACCCTGATACCAAAGTCAGACAAGGATACTACAAGAAAAGAAAATTACTGGCCAATAGCCCTGATAAAATAGATGCAAAAATCTTCAACAAAATACCAGCAAACTGTATTCAACAGCACATTAAAAGAATCATACACCATGATCAAGTAGGACCTAACCCTGGGATGCAAGGATGGTTCAACATAAGCAAATCAGTATGATACATGACATTAACAGAATAAAAGATGAAAATCATATCATCTCAATAGATGCAAAAAAATTTTTGACAAAATTAATTCAACATCCTTTCATGATAAAAACTCTCAACAATATAGAAAGAATGTAACTCAACATAATAAAGGCCATAAATGATAAGTCCACAGCTAACATCATACTCAGTGGTGAAAAACTGAAAGCTTTTCCTCTAAGATCAGGAAAAAGACAAGAATGCCCATTCTCACCACTTTTATTCCATATAGTACTAGAAGTCCTAGTCAGAGCAATTAGCCAAGAAAAGTAAATAGAAGGCATCCAAATCAGAAAAGAAAAAGTAAAATTATCTCTGTTTGCAAATGATCTGATCTTATATATAGAAAACCCTAAAGACTCCATCTAAAAACTATTAGAACTAATAACAACAAATTCAATAATGTTGCATGATGCAAAATCAACATACAAAAATCTGTTGTATTTCTATACACTAACAATCAGCTATCTAGAAAAAAATTAAAAAGACAATCCCATTTTACAATGGTAACAAAACAAAATACTTAGGAATAAATTTAAACAAGAAGGCAAAAGACCTGTACACTAAAAACTATAAAACAGTGATGAAAGCATTGAGGAAGATATAAATAAATGGAAATATGTACTGTGTTGGAAGAATTAATATTGAATTAATATTGTTAAAATGTCCATACTACCCAATGTGATCTACAGAGTCAATGCAATCCCTATCAAAATTCCAATGGCATTTTTCACAGAAATAGAAAAAAATTCTAAAATTATATGGAACCACAAAAGACCCCAGGTAGCCAAAGCAATCTTGAGCAAAAGGAACAAAGCTGGAGGCATCACACTATCTGATTTCAAAACAGCGTGGTACTGGCATAAAAACAAACATATAGACAAATGGAACAGAATAGAGAGCCCAGAAACAAATCCACACCATCAAATCCACACCATTATGATCAATTGATCTTCAGTGAAGGCAACAAGAACACACAATGTGGAAAGGACAATCTCTTCAGTAAATGGTGTTAGAAAAACTGGATACCCTTCAGAAGAATGAAATTGAGTTCTTATCTCACACCATATACAAAAATCAACTCAAAATGGATTAAAGACTTAAACATAAGACCCGAAACTACTACTAGAAGAAAACCTATAGAAAAAGCTTAGTGACATTGGACTAGGCAATGATTTTTTGCATATGACACCAAAAGCACAGGCAACAAAAGCAAAAATAGACAAATGGGATTGCATCAAACTAAAAAGCTTCCACACAGCAAAGGAAACAATCAACAGAGTGAAGAGACAACCTACTGAATAGAAGAAAATATTTGCCAACCATGTGTCTAATAAGGGCCTGATATCCAAAATACATAAGTAACTCAAACAATTCAATAGCAACAAATAACCCAATTAAGAAATGAGCAAAGGATCTGAATAGACATTCCCCCCCCCCAAAAAAAAGCCATACAAATAGCCAACAGGCATATGAAAAAATGTTCAATATCACTAATCATCAGGACAATGGAAGTCAAAGCCAAAATGAGCTACCTCACACCTGTTAAAATGGCTATCATCAAAAAAGACAAAAGTTAACAAGTATTGGCAAAGATGTAGAGAAAGGGAAACCCTTGTACACTGTTGGTAGGAATGTAAATTGGTACATCCATTATGGAAAACAGTAGGGAGGTCATCAAAAAAGTAAAACTAGAACTATCATATTATCTAGTAATCACATTTCTGGGTATATATCCAATAGAATTGAAATTAGTATCTCAAAGAGATAGCTGCACTCCATGTTTATTGCAGCACTATTTGCAATAGTCAAGCTATGGAATCAACCTAAATGTCCATCAACAGATGAATGGATTAAAAAAATGTGAGATACACACACAGAAAATGTAATATTATTCAGCCTTATAAAAGAAGAAAATCCTATCATTTGCAACAACTTGAATGAATCTGGAGGATATTGTGCTAAGTGAAATAAGCAAGGCACAGAAAGACAAATACTGTGTGATCTCTCTTACATGTGTTACCTAAAAACGTCAAATTTGTAGAAACAGAGAGTAGAATGGTGGATACGAGGGATGGGAGTGGGGAAAATGGGGAGATATTGGTCAAAGGGCAAAAAGTTTTAATTATGCAGGATGAATAAGTTCTGGAGATCTAATGTATTGCATGGTGACTATAGTTAATACTACTGTGTTGTATTCTTGAAATTTGCTAAGAGAGTAGATCTTAAATGTTCTCACCACAAAAAAAAAAAATGGTAACTGTGTAAGGTGATGGATATTATAATTAGCTTGTTTGTGGTAATCATTTCACAATGTATATGTATATCAAAATATCACATTGTACACCTTAAATATATAAAATTTTGTCAATTACACCTCAATAAAGCAGGCGTTAAAAAAAAAAGAATGGAAAGAAACTATGGATTTAAACAGACTTTTGGTTTTTAGACTCCTTCTATGCAACCACCAACTTGCCTTATGAATGAACACCATAGATTGGCTACTGAAAAGCTATCCACTCCTTCCCTGTGCTGTGTATTCCTTTGCCAGAGAAACTGGAAAGCTAAAATAGGCAATTTTCTAGGCTCAATCCAGCTTGATGTGGCCATGTGATGTATTTCTGGACAATGAGACATAAAATGAAGACTGCAGAGAAAGCATTCTCATTTCTGAATAGAGACAACACCTCAAAGGAGCAGGCCTTTGGCTCTTCCACTTTCATCCTTCAAACCCAGGCATCATACTTTGCAACTCAGAAAACAAAAGCCACCGAGAAGGAAAGACTGAAAAGAAAGGTGGAAAGCACTGGATCGCTGAGTGCACAATCAAACAGCTGTGGCAGCCCTGGGCCGCTCCAAATGCCCCCTTCCCCTGTGGGAGGGAACTCCTGAATCAGTGCCAGACTTTCAGGCTCAGACCTTTCCCACCTGAGATTCTCCCCTTGGGCAAGGTTGACCAGCTGCATGGCAAGCCTACCATTGCCTCAAAGCTCTCTGCAGCCACTTCCCTGTCACCGCTCATCCGGAACATGAAAGATAATCTTTCACATCCTGTCTGCCCCCACAAAATACAACACATCCTTGAGGTCAATGATTCCTACCAAGGTTAAGCCCTCTTGGCATAGGAGCAATTTCTCCACCTACTCTTAAATATTTTTCTTTTGAGTTTGGCACACACTTCCACTGGCATATTTTAGTCAAAAGTATCATCAATTAAGCTTCTGTGGCTGTTACAGGTTATATTTACCTCCTTGTGCTAAAATGTGTTTGCCTGTTGAACTTGTAGAAATTCATAGACTTTTTCAAAAGGGAATTGTATAAAGGAAAAGAATAAAAGCCAATATAAATGTAATTACATAAATCTGCACCTAATATATTTAGAAAATAAATAGTCAATAAACAAAAATAAAAATGGCTTGAAATGGAAAGAAAATAGAAATGAACCATGAATCCACTCATATCCCTGGGTTTGTGGTCTCCAGCTTTACTCTCGTTGGTTACCTGCTTCTCAGTCTTGGACTCAAATCTCTTTCAGCCATACACAGTTTTACGCTCTTCTAAAAAAACACTATCTCAAACTTTCCACGTACAACAATGTTCACCAAAAACACCACTGAAAACATTTACAATGTCATTTTCTCATTTGTTTGTAACTATTGTTACTAATATTGAAATATAAAATGCTGCCTTTCCTTGCTTGATAAAATATTAAACTTTTTAGAATTACCCAAGGGTACAAAATTAGGGATGTTTTAACCATAAACTGCAGAAACGTTTAAAGTGAGCTTAAGAAACTTTTGGAATATAACCATTTTTCTCTAAAATTTATATTAAGAATGGTGATTTGTTTGAATTTCACATGACACTCTTGTTAGCACAATACATTTTGTTAGACTCAATTCTGACATTATCTCATCCATCCTGGCTTGACTTGCTTTGCCATGCAGTCCTCACTTGAAGACTGACTCACCCTGAGCCTGTGCCGTTCATGCATTTAACTCATTTTGGCTTCTGCTCGCCCTCCTGGGCTCAGCTCTGTCCCAGAGCCACACAGTTGCTATTCCCAGTTTCTTGCTTTCACAGGCGCTACATACACAATTGGGACTCCTAGAGGGCCTGTCACCCCGACACCACCACCACCACCACCACCACCAAACTAGTCTTGTGTGTGATCTCTGACAGAACAATGGCGTTTTCATTTGAGATATGTTAAGAAATCAGACATGGCAGACTTCATTTCAGATGCTTCTTTCAATTATTGAAGTACTTCATTATTGCATGCCGCCTTTTTCTTCTTTTAATTTTATTTTTAACTAGGCACAATCCATGGATAAATGACCATCGGGTACTTCGCCAAGAATTCCTGGGCTTTAGCCCAGGAGGACATCCCACCAGGAAAGAAAGAACAAATTGATTTAGGTAGCCCTTATGCCTCCAGGAGTCAGTAGCAGAAGTTTGTTGCAAGGTTAGAAAATGAGCAGGTGTCCTATTTCAAAGCCAAGGTAGCATGCCTGCATTTCCCTTCAGAGAGATAAGGCAGCTAAGAGAACTAGAGCCAGAGGGCTTCTGCATAAATGGTGAGCCACCCTCCTCAGCAATGGCCTTGGTCAAGGACAAGGACAAGTGCTGTCATGGGAGAGAAAGTGCTGCAACACTCAGACTGTCCCCTGCCCTTTGCTGTGCAGCCAGAGCCTAATGGGTGAGCAGACCTCAGTGAGCCCCATCCAAGAAGCATGCAGATAACTTGAGAATAGGTTTCTTGAGAAGATTTTATGGTTTGAGTGTGTTCCTTTCTTCATTTTTCTTTTACTTAAAGACTAGGAATTATATAACCGCTGAACTCCCCTTTGTTCCCTCCTGTAGTCCTATTCCTCTCCCTCACTAGGTGCCTGGTATTGTCTGCCCAGCAGCAGCCACCATTGTAATTTGATATACAGCCTTCCAGTCAATACTTTTGCTAGTAAGTTTGAGTATACTTTCATGTATTAATTGCCATTCTGCTTTCATATTCCATAAATTACCTCGTGAGATCTTTTGTCCAGTTTGTATCAGGTTGTCTTTTTTTATGGATTTGTAGTAACTTTATATATTCTGGATTCTACAGTGTTATCTTAATGTATGTTACTTTCTCAGTCTCTTGATTTTGTTTACTCTATCCTTTGTGGTACAGAAGTTTTAAATTATGACAAAGGCAAATTTACCAAACTTTTACTTAATGATTTGTACTTTATGTGTCTTCTGTTTAAAAATCTCTTCCTACTGCAAGGACATAAGTTATTTTCCTATACTTTCTTCAAGTAGTCTTAAAATTTTATTTTTCACATTTAGGATTTTAATCTAGGAGTTTTCTTTATGTACAGTGTAAAGAAGGTGTCTAATTTTATTTTTCCATGTGAATCCACTGTCCCAACATATGTATTGAATAATAAATCTTTTTTCCATTGATTTGTATTGCTATCTGTAGCAGAATTTTCTAGTTGTTCTTCAATATCCTTTCTCCTCTTTCCTCCACAGCAAAGGAACATTTAGCTGCACAAATAGGCTAACTACAGAGTTAACTACATTTCCCAGTCCGCTTACAGCTGAGTGTGGCCATGTTCTCGCCAAGGAGTTGTTAGTGAAAGTAGAGTAAGCATCCTTCAGGAAATGTCCCCAAAGAGAGGAGGCATGCCTTTTCCCTTTCTTTCCCCCTCTCCTTCTGGTGGAATACAGACATGGTGGCTGGCACTAAAGCAGCCATTCTGAACCATTAGCTGAGTTTAGAAAAGCAAGGCATGCACAGTGATATGCAAAGATAGAAGAAGACTTCCTCTGGACTTCCTGTGAGAAAAATAAACATCTATCTTGTTTAAGCCATTGCTATTTTGAGTTTTATATCACTCACAGAAAGAAATTCTAACTAACATACCACATTTATATCAATTTGCTATATATGCTTCAGTCTGAGTTCTCATTTCTCTTCCATTGATCTATTTGTTTATCATGGGACCAAACAGCACATGCTTTATTTAATATAATTTTGTACTAAGTTTTGATGTCTAATAGGCAAATCCCCTCTCCTAGTTCTTTTTCAGAATTGTTTTTGGCTGTTCGTAAACTATTACTCTTCCATTTGAACTTTAGAGTCTGTCTTGTTTCAGAGGGAAAAGTATGATGGCGTTTTTATTGCCATCATGCTTTCATTTAACTTATAGATTAACTTAGGGATAATCAACACCTTTTGAAATTATGAAATCAAATATTCCTATACGTGGGCATGATATAGTTCTATATTTATGTTTTTATGTATTATAATAATGTTTTGTACTTTTTCTCCATAAACATCTGTATATCCTGTGTCAGATTTATAGACCTTAATATTATCATAAATGGTATATTTTTTCTATTCCATTACCTAATGGATTATTGATGATATACAAGATATCATTAATTTTTACATGTTGAACTTGTATTCAGCAACCCTGTTGAACTCTTAGAGTTTGTCTATAGAGTCTCTTGGATTCTCTATTAATTAGTTTCCATGAAGCAACCACAGGGAAATGGAAAAAGCAGAGGTGAGTTGCCTTGATGGTGAACAGCATCAAGAGTGTTGAAACAGGAGAAGAGTAGTATAGGTAAGAAGTTTGGGTGCCAGTGGTAGAACCCAGTCAGCAAAATGGCAACAGGACGAACAAGGCAGAGTTGGAATTCTGAACAGGGGTACAAGCTAGCACACCTCAGGGGGATATGCTGGCGCTAGAGCCAGAGGTTGGGCCATGAAAGACAAGAGCTGGGGTAGAAGAAGGGAGGGAAGAGGAGAGTCTGGGGAGATTCAAGCATCACAGGCAGTAACTGAACCAGACAACAACATCGCTTCCATGGAGGTCATCTAGAGCAGATTAATTTGGGCCAAAACTAGACTTTGTTCAATCTAAAGACATGGTAGCAAAAGTTTCTTTATTTTGGTTGGTACACTGAACCATACTACTAGAGGTAATACCATTATAAAGCAGAAAAGAGTAAAGTGAAAGGAAAAAGACCTGGATCCCAACCAGGGAAGGACCACTGGAAGCCAATTTAGACTGAAACATTTTAACTTCTCACAAACAGTGAAAAGGGAGGTATACTACAGCCCAACAGCAACAGTCCAGGGACTGTTGTTAATAAATCCTTCTTTACAATTCCCAGCACCACTTTTCTGGGTTCTTTAGTGTTTTTTAAGTCTCTGTTACATGTTTATATGCGTTTTCAGAAAGGACTCGAAATTCTAGACTGTGACCTCTCTAAGTTCTAGACGTCTATTTAAGGGTCCCTGAAATAACATTAAGATAGTAAGGAAATAGCTCTATTTTCTGGAATAGGACCCTTAGTCTTTTGTGTTTGAAGGTCTAAAAGAAAAAATGAGGAGAACAGTAATTGGGTATGTATGTCCATAAGGTGACAAATGCTGAAATTCATCTAGATCTTACATTCTGAATCCAGGAAAAGCCTGTGGCAAATGCTCATCATCATGCCAGAGGCCACAGAAGCCAGACGTAGAACACTGTCCAGAGTTTCCCCAGAGCCTGCCATTCTGCAAACCTGCCACCTAGTGGTCACAGAAGTTGATGCAACATGTTATTGGAGACACCACAGGAACCCCACACAGCCTCTTCCCTTTCCCTGCCTCAGAGTCAATGCTTATCAGGTAAAATAAAGAGGGATAGGAGAAAAGGCACTTCTGTTACAATGTGTCTTAGCCCGTTCGGTCTGCTATAACAAAATACCATAAACTGGGTAGCTTATAAACACAGAAATTTATTTCTAATGGTTCTGGAGGATGGCAAGTCCATGAGTCTGCCCTCTTGACCTAATAATCTCCCAAAGGCTCCACCTCCTATACAATCACGTTGGTGATTAGGTTTCAGTATATGAATTGGGTAGGGGGGAATGTGGGGAGGATGCAAGCATTCAGACAAGAGCACCATGTGACAATGGTAATACAGTTATTGATAAAATTATGAAAAGATGCTCCCAATTATTTTTTAAAATGTAATTCTTATGCCTATTAAATAATTAGAAGTCTACCTGAGACAACTCTTTAATGTCACTTCCTAAACATCAATGAAATGAACCATCAATAACCTCAGCTTATGCCACAGTTAGATGGTTGGCTCACACATACAGAATACTGGGAAGGACACAAAATGAGACCATAGGGATTTCAGGATTACTACCCTGAAACCTTATGTTCATCACTGTAGACATCACTATGTACAAAAGAAATTCAGTTTCCCTCAGCAAAACATGAAGATAACCTCAACTCAGTGCCAAGCTCAACCTTAGGACAAATGCCACCCATCCTAAAATACTTCCACTTATACTTCCTAAAGAACAGGTCTTCCAGTACCTGAATCTAGGCCTAGGTTACATATTTCAAAATAGTTTCCATTGTATTTAGACCTTTGTTGTGGAAAGGGGTTACTCTGGGACTCTCAGGGTAGACTTGAGTGATCTCTCAACTTCAGGTATCTCCAGAAGCAGTAACTGTGGAGGACAGCAAGCCACCAGGCAGACTCTGCAATGGCACTAAGTACCAATATCAGGACGAGGCCTTAAGTTTGGAGGCCTGTCCATGATAGAGACCATTCATGAACCATTCATAGCTTCACTTCAGTTTATATGCACTCAAAAAGCATCACCAACCCCAAACTCCATGATGATGCTAATCTCTGATTTAGAATTAATCAGGGCTGTCCTCTAAGGTATTGTGTTTTTTGAGTCTTTTTTAATTTTTGCTTGTTTTATTTTTAAGCCAGAAAATGTTTTCACTTCTTGTTGACTGGAAATCATATATCAAAATAGGCCCACTGTAGGATAATGCTCAGTAACAAACTGATCTTACATGTTTAAGCGCAAAAGATTGGAGGGAGGAGAATATATGTGAAGGGGAAAGGAAGCAAATCCACACTCATGGAACACTACAGTGCTCTAGGCATTGTATCAACTTGTATACTACTTCATCTTTCAGACAAACTCAGGAACTTGAGAAGATAGTACCTAGATTCACACCCTTCCTCTGCCACTTACCATCTGTGTCCATAAGCAAATTGCCCCACCCATGATTTTTTGATAATAAAAACAAAAAACAACCCTACAGTCCCCATAAAAGATATTATCTTTTCCTTATCAATTCACTGATGTTCGTCTACATGAAAAGTGTTGAATAAGGTCTACCTCTGCTGACATCACTATGGCTAGGCTGGCAGCTTGGCTACACAAGACACAATAACATGACAAAGCAATAGAACTATTGGATTTTTTTCAAATAAACACAAATTAACGTAAAAGAGAATGCAAATTTTAACAGATTATATGCCTTTTCTCCAACTGCTTGATCTCTCAAAATATTTTTGGAACTTTCCTCTTAGAACTGTCTTCAGAGTTAATTCTTAAATCTTTCTCCCTCACACATGTCATTATTTTATACCCACATCTTACAAGTTAAAACTCCCAGACCTAGTTGAAGTGCTTTTCTTTATATGTAAGGATGTCACTGCATAGCATCATTAATTATGTACCTTACTGGTGCTGATTTTTATTTCGGGTTGGGGAGCAGAGCAATCAATCAAATTCTCTAGACTAAGTTTTGATTTTCTATTGTTAGATTTTATTCCTTAGGGGTTTTTTAGTTTGTTTGTTTGTTTCTATTGATACAAACAAGGGGCCTATTGATAGGGACTGGAGTCATTTCACCAACTGATATAACCAATTCTGATGGAATTTTTTAAAATAGAAAGGATTATGCTTAAATGTCTTATTTATTAGCATTATAACTACTGACTTGTAAGATTGCAATTTTTATTCATGAGGAATTCAATTAAAAACATAACCTAAACATGATTGCATTTCTCTTTTTACTTAAAGTTCTGAAGGGAAAAACCAGTATAAATGTGCCCTACTGAAAGGAAACCTAAAAAACGAAAATTCCGCTCTTTTCAAAAGGATTAATCATATAGCTCCTCTATAACTAGCAAACTCGAATGCATCATCTTAAATATGATTTAATTTATATAAAATTTTAAGAATACATCCATCAGAAAAATAGTGATAGCTATAGTAATTGACAGGTTATCATGATGCTTTAACACTTTCTAATATCAAAATTCCATTGGTTTGTGAATTGGCTTCCACAGAGAAAGACTTTTACCAATACGCCCAGCTAGAGATTCCAGGAGCCTCTCAAACTTTTCCTATGGATGTGCACATTCATTCCTCCCTTCTCCTGGGAGAGGAATTTCAGGGTTGTGCACCTTCTCCCAAACTCACAGAGCCATCAGGCTGCCATAAACCACTCACCCCTTTTCCCTAGGGCTGTGCACTAAAAGAACAGAATGTTGGGTCTGTAAAACTCCTGGAAGGGAAAACATAAGAGAAAAGAGTCTTAACATTGGTCTTGGCAATGATTTCTTAGATATGACACCAAAAACACAGGTAACAAAAGCAAAAATAGACAAGTGGGTTTACATCACACCAAAAAGTTTCTACACAGCAAAAGAAACAATTAACAGAGAGAAGGGACAACCTACCTAATGGGAAAAAATATCTGCAAACCAAACATCTGATAAAAGGTTAATATACAAAATATATAAGGAACTCAAACAACTCAAGAGCAAAAAATAAATAAATAATCTGATTAAGAAATGGGCAAAGGACTTGAATAGACCTTTCTCAAAAGAAGACATTCAAATGGCCAACGGGTATATGAAAAGGTGCTCAACTAATCATCAGAGAAATGCAAATTAAAACAACAAGGAGATATCATATCTGTTAGGGTAGCTATTATCAAAGAAACAAAAGAAAAAGTGTGGGCAAGGATGTGGAGCAAAGGGAACCCTTGTACACTGTTGGTGGGAATGTAAAATGGTGTAGCCACTATGGAAAACAGTATGGAGGCTCCTCAAAAATATAAAATAGAACTACCACACAATCCAGCAGTCCCACTACTCGGTATATATCCAAAAGAATTCAGGATGTTGAAGAGATATCTGTACTCCCGTATTCATTGCAGCATTATTCACAATAGCCAAGATATGGAAGCAACTCAAATGTCCATCTACAGATGAATGGGTAAAGAAAATGTGGTATATTCATATTATAGAATATTATTCAGTCTTTACAAAGTTGGCAGTCCTGCCATTTGCAATGACATGGATGAACCTGGAGGACATTATGTTTAGTGAAACAAGCCAGACACAGAGGGCCAAATATTGCATGATTCCACTTGCATGATGTATATAAAATAGTCAAACCCATAGATGCAAAAAATAGAATGAAGTTGCCAGGGATTGGGGAGAGGAGGAAATGGAGAGTTGCTGTTCAATAGATTAAAAATTTCAGTTATACAATATAAATAAGTTCTAGAGATCGTCTGTAAAACACAGTGCCCATAGTTAATAATATTGTACTGTGCACTTAAAAAGTTAAGAGGGTAGATCTCAGATTAAGTGTTCTCACAACAACAACAAAAACAAAAACAAAGAGGAACAAAGAAACTTTTGGAGGTGATGGATATGTCTATTATCTTAATTGTGGTGATGGTTTCAGAAGTGTAGGCGTATGTCTGAACACACCAAATTGTATACGTTATATGTAGTTTTTAATATATCAATTACACTTCAGTACAGTGTTTTTTTAAAAATTCCATTGATGTCTGGCTTTCTTTTCTGTTATAAAACAACAATTAGTTTCTGAGCCACTATATCTTTCATTAGTCAGAAAATATGAATGTATACGTGAAAAGAATTCTGACCAAAAAGGATTATCAGGACAGGCTGACTCAACACCCTATGGCTTCACATATTAAAAGAACAGGTTTGAACCTTAATCTTGCAATCTGCCTGAGTCATTCAGTTTTTAATTGCTTTGCATGCACTTCTAGCTCATTTCTCAAGGTCACTCTGCTTCTTGTGCCTCTTGTGTGATTTTCCCAGCTGATTTACTATCTGCTTCATTGGTATTTTATGGTCTTTGCAAAATTTGGTTTATTTTAAATTCCCTGGAGTTAAAGAGATAAAACTATGACAAGTCATCTTAAATTTTTCAGTATGTTTAAATTTTAAATATCAATCTCTTCCAGGCTTTTCACAGAGACAATATTACTTACATGGTTTTTTTTTAAAGTGGCTACTTTCTCAGCTCCCCTATAGCAAGTAACTGAAATTGACAAAGAAAAGGCCATATAATTTGTAATCAGCAATTAACCACATCTTATGTATTTATCATTGAAATGACTTCTAAGACTAAGTGAAATTGTGCTCCAAGTTTTAAGATACAAAGGCAACTTACAAGGTATAGAATATTAAGGGAATTATGAAGAAGCACCATCCTAGGATTTGAATACTAGGAAAAACAATAAATCTGAATTGTAATAGTGGCTCTCACTGACCTTCGACAGATCACTTCATTCAATTGCCATCTCTTAGTTTTCCTTTTTAAAATGGTTATAATAATACTCACGTCTCTTGGGTATGTCAAAAGAATTATCCTATTGTTAAGTTGTAAAGCACTGAGGAAATTCAAACTCTTGCTCTGAAAACAATGAGTGCATGCTATAATATAAACATAAAATTGTGTACATTTGCCTATCTTATTTTGTTTATATTTTGAACACTTAAAACATTTGTTGAACCGCATGAGTTCACAAAAAAAAAAGAAAAAAAAAACATTTGATAGTATGGCAACCTAAAGGAAACAGGATACGGGAAATTATGTCCAGACTATCCATTTTTGAAACTCCTTCCTAAAAACATGATCACTCTTCCTCTGGAAGACATTAATCATATACCAATTGCTCTCCAGAAAACAAATTAAAAATATGTCCTCTAACTTCTATAACTATTAGGGAAGTATTTTATATTTCCTTTGGACAGTATGAAGAAATATTTCCTTCAAGGTGTATTTCACCTATAAGATCCTTGAAGGCAGAAACCATGTTTATACATCTTGTATACCCCCACAGTAACCCAGACAGTGCCTCATATATAATATGGGGCCCCATAAATATTTGCTGTCTCTGCTTAAAGCTAGAAGTGGAAGACAGTCAAGATCCCTACTTTCAAACAATGACTCACACACTACCAAACTGTCTTAGATAACCCTAACCTTTGTGCTAAAACAAAGGTATGTTTAATACACGTGAGAATGCAGAGTAAGAGAGAGATTATCAAGGCATCATTAAAAGGAAGGTGACGTTTTGCCCTCAAAAGACAAATAAGAACTTACCATACACAAAAGAAGCAAATGGGTGGAGGGAACAACACAAGGAAAGCATGATACATACAAAGTTCAATGACTAGAACAATGTGTAGAGCACAGAGCAGGAGACAGGAGTGGTGGAAAATGAGACCGGAAATGTAATGGGGTCAGTTTGTAAAGGCCTTGTGTTCTACACCAAAGAATGTGCATTCTATCCTCTAGGTGAGTGGTCTCCAAAATGGGGTGCACTCACCCAGAAGCGTATGCGAAATGATCCAGGGAAAAATCAGAACATTTTAGTTAACTTTTCTCACCCTTTTTAATTTTTTAGATGAGTTTTTTTATTTATAGTAGCTGTACCTATTTTGGGAATACATGTGATATTTTGATACAGGCATGCAATGTGTAATGATCAAATCCGGGTAACAGATATCCATCACTTCAAACGTTTATCTTTTCTTTGTGTTGGGAACATTCCAATTCTTCTCTTCCAGCTATTTGGAAATATACAATAAATTATTGTTAACTATAGTCTACCTAATTTACTATCAAATACTAGAATTTATTCCTTCTAACTGCATTTTTATACCCATTAACCAACCTTTTTACCCCTCCCTCCCTTTTACCCTTCCCAGCCTCCTACAACCACCATTCCACTCTCTATCTCCATGAGATCCACTTTTTTAGCTCCCACATATGAGTGAGAACATACAATATTTATCTTTCTGTACCTGGCTTATTCCACTTAACATGATCTCCAGTTTCATACATGTTGCTGCAAATGACAGAATTTCATACTTTTTTATGGCTGAATAAAATTCCATTGTGTGTGTATAGGTATATGTGTGTATGTATATATATTAATATACATACACATTTTCTTTATCCATTCATCCATTGATGGACACTTAGGTTGATTCTATTTCTTGGCTATTGTGTATAATGCTGCAATAAACATGGAAGTGCAGATATCTCTTTGATATACTGATTTCCCTTCTTTTTTATGCCCAGCAGTGGGATTGCTGGATCATATAGTAGTTCTATTTTTAGTTTTTTGAGGAACCTACATACTGTTTCCATATTAATTTACATTCCCACCAACATTGTGTAAGAGTTCCCTTTTCTCTGAATCCTTATCAGCATTTGTTATATTTTTGTCTTTTTGATGATAGCCATTCTAGCTGGGGCAAGATAATATCTCATTGTGGCTTTGATTTGCATTACTCAGATAATCAGTGATATTGAGCATCTTTTAAAAAACCTGTTGGCCTTTTGTATGTCTTCTTTAGAGAAATGTCTATTCTGGTCTTTTGCCCATTTTTTATCTAGATTATTTCATTTTTTTCTATTGAGTTGTTTGAGTTCCTTACATATTCTGGTTACTAATCTGTTTTTGGATGGATAGTTTGTAATTCATCCTTTTTAATTTTAAGTGTTTGTTGAGTGTTTGTAGTGTGTGTGTGAGAGAGAGAGAGAGAGTGGGTGTGTAATTTATAAAGAAGTATATATACATGTTGGGTTGTTGGGGCTCAAAAAACAATACCCCAAAGTATGGCACTTTGGCATGCTGACTACTCTGAACGAAAGGAGACTGGAAGGCCTCAGAAGCAACCTCAGAACCAAGGTCTCTCTGACCTTCTCCTGCCCTCCTGTTTCCCACCCCTCTTTTTCTCTCAAAGTACTGAAATCTGAATTCCTCTTGCCCAAGGTGGATCATAGAAACTAGAACCCCTATGCCCCAAAGCAAGCCATAAAACATAGAAAGGTTACCTCTCCCTTCTCCCTCATTCAGAGGCTAAGAAGACTCTGAACAAACAAGCCTTGCTGGGTTTTCTCCCACTCAGTCTATTTCCGTTAGCTCATACCCTGTGTTCAATCACATTTTACACAGCTGTCCATTCTTCATTGCACATAAGCATAAAAAGAGACAGTTTTCCCTGGGTCTTTGGGTCTTCATTTCTGAAGGCCCCCATGTCATGTAAAATTTTGATGAAATTTGTTATGTTTTTCTCTTGTTAACCTGTCTTTTGTTATAGGAGTATTGGCTATGACCCTTATGATGGGTGAGGAAAGATCACACCTTTCTGCCCCTACCAGGGCATATTCAAAATTTTTATTGATGGGGTACACAATCAAAAGATGTGAATAACTCATCTAGACCACATTGAAAAAAAAAATGTGAATACCTAAGCAATAAGCTACCACTGAAAGGTTTTTAAAAAGGGATAACAGTACCAGATCCACATTTTAGAGAGATAACATTGAAGTCCACATAGATGATAATCTCACAGGGAAAAGGAGAAGGATTACAAGGGGAATACATTAGAGTGGAGAGGAATCTCAGACTTAATGGAAAATTCCCTATCAAGCATATCTTTTTAAAATATTTTAACATTCCTCCTTAAATAATTACATTTGGTCATTGCTTTAGTTAAGCTGATTTGCGAAGTACTTAAAGTTTTAGTGTTTCTCCTTTGCATAAGTCTATTTTCTGAGCAAATATTTTGATTAATAATCCTGTAAAAGTTACAACAATATTATGAGAAAAAAATGATCAATGTACTTTAACTCACAAAACTCTGTGAAGAAAAGGTCTCCAAATGGTGACATGTTTCTTCCTACATAGAAAGATGATACAGTTTGAATAAAATAGGTACTACATTCTAGAGATTCAAAACCATAAAATGATAAGAAATTTTGAAATTAACCTGAATGAATCAACTCTCAAGTGATTAACTGTCAAGTATGGTAAAAAAAATAATTAAAGCATTGAATAAAATATCTCAATCATCACATCTCAACAATCTTTATAATTTATTATAATAATTTATTTTACAGAAAAAGCAGGGATTTTAAAAAGGATGATTTTATAGGACCACACTGTTCATTGAAAAATTTCTCTATCAGTTATATCATTTCTAAATTAATAGTTCAAATATCTGTCCCTCCATTCAACTTTTACCCCATATATTTTTATCTACCTGAAATTCTCACTTTAGACTCACCAACGCCAACATAATGAGGCACTGTGAAACATAATAAGCACAGTGAAAGGACCAGCGTTAGGAACTGCTCAGCTTGCAAAGACAAATAGGACTTGGTCCCAGCTCTTAGGAAACCTACAGTCATAAAAGGAAACTAAAACAGTTACACAAACAACTACAAAATTCCATAGAGAATGTGACATGTGTCTTAAAAGACATATAATGAAAATCAAATGGGAGCTCCTAAGATAGGTAAGCTCATTTTTCAAAGCAAATTTAACCCCCCCAAAAAATGCTAATAGCTAACGCAAACACATATTGAGACCTACTACCCACCAGGTATAGTACTGTGATGTACATGCATTATCTTACTTAATTATTTAATCCTTACAACACCTTTATGAGGTTGTTTCTATTATTATCTTCATTTTATACAAGAGGAAAACAGCTAGAGGCTGTTGAACTAGGCATGCTGCCCAAAAGATGCTCCTTTCCTATCCAAAGACAGGACTGGGGGGATGGGCGGGAGTAAACCCTCACATGCTATGCTGTCCCATATGGTTATTGGCTATTGAGCACTTGAAATGTCCTAATGGAGTCCTAATGGAGACATGCTGTAAGTACAAAATACACATTGGGTTTCAAAGATTTAGTACCGGGAAAAAAAGTATATCTGATTAATAATTTTATATTGATTACACGTTGAATTGATAATATTTTTGATACATTGGATTAAATAATATATATTATAAAATTAATTTCAAAAAAAATTTTTAAGTAAAATTAATTTCACCTGTTATCTTGCATTACATTTCTACTGAACAGTGCTGGTCTAGAGGAGTGGTAAAGGAAAGAATTACCAACTAAAAATTAATCAAATAATATCAATAACAATCTTTTATGGTAGTAGGCAACCAGGAAGTAAATGACAGATGTAAGGGGAAAAAAAGAAAAAAGGTGTCATCAAAGACTTTTTAAAAAATCCTTCCGTAGGTCCTCCGGGTGAAGAAAAATAAATAAATAAATAAATTGATTAAAAATAAAAATCCTCTTGGGAAGATTACAAAACAAAAACAAAAGTACCTTCTCTGGGCCTAGAATCAATGACACACTAATAGGAAATACACCCAGTGCCCAGGTCTTGGTTTCTAATATAATTCTCCTTGGAGAAATGGAAGGGACATTTCATCTAAAACGTCTGGAAAAAAAAAAAAAGAGAGATATGGAAGGGACAGAGAACATACAAGATGAGCCTGGAACATCTTATTGCACCAGAATGTAAGGTAGCACTCAAAAAACACAACAATGGGGACATGTAAAAGAGACACAGGAGCCAACTGAAAGAGCTCCCTGTCACCAAAGCTGGAACAATTTGAGGAAAAAAATAAATAACATAGTGTTGGATTATAACGCAAAGTATAAAATAAATAACCATGACTTGATACTAACATAAATAAATGATTGAGGCTGGGCACAATGGGCTCATGCCTATTAATCCTAGCACTTTGGGAGGCCAAGGCAGGAGGAGTGCTAGAGGCCAGGAGTTCAAGACCAACCTGAACAACACAGTCAGACTCCGTCTCTGCGAAAAACAAAAAAATTACCCCAGCATGGTGGCTCACCCCTGTAGTCCCAGCTACTTGGGCAGCTCAGGCAGGAGGATCGCTTGAGCCCAGGAGTTTGAGGTTGTAGTGAACTATGATGGTGCCACTGCACTCTAGCCTGGGCAACAGAGCTCGACCTTGTCTCAAAATAAATAAATAAATAAATAATTCATTGAGTAAATAAATAATTGGGGGGAGAATGGACAAATCTCCCATACAAAAGAATTCTGCCCCTTAAAGTGGTAGAGTATACATAACTCCCCATCCCTTAAGTGAAGACTGTACATACTAACTTCCTTCCAAAGAGAAAAGTATGGGGAGGGGGAAAAAAAGAGTAACTTTACAGGGAAAAAAAACCTGACAAACACTACCTCAGGCATGTGATGAAGCTTACCACCACCAGTGATAATCATCAGTGAAAAGGTATGTTGATTGCACATTCCCTTGAAATTATACCATGAGGATGGCACTTTATCTCTTTGATCTTCCCCAAAAAAATCCATAACCCAGTCTAATTATAAGAAAAACACTAGACAAACCCAAATTGAGATTTTCTATAAAACCTACCAGTACTCTACAAAACTGTCAAAGTCAGCAAAAAACAAGGAAAGTCTGAGACATCATGACTAAATGTAATGTGGAGTCATGGATGGGATCCTGAGACAAAAAAAGAACATTAGGTAAAAACTAAATAAATCCAAATTAAGTAGGAACTTCAGTTAATAATAATCTATCAATATTGGTTCATTAGTTGTGCCAAAGATATCATAATAATGTAAGATCTTAACAGGTCAAACTAGGCAAAGGGTATGGAGAATTTGCTGTACTGTCTTTCCAACTTTTCTGTAAACCTAAAACTTCTAAAATAAAAACTTTATTTGAAATAAAGACCTCCTCTGGTTTGAAATCTTTCAAGTCTGTTGGAATCTTTATTTCCTGGCCTAAGTCCTCTGTGAACTAAAATAAAACCTTAAGGCTCCCCCCCACCACACCAACTGAATGGACCCCCTCTTGGCTAAGGGGATACCCTAAAACTGAGTTGCTGGCCACCAGAAGGGAGGTCAGGCACACCTCATCAGGCCCCCTTACCTTCTTGTAGATATCCTTTGTAACTCATTAACAGGCCTAAGGTTATGCAAGACAAACCTGCAGGTCCTTACATAGCAAATCACTTGAGTCTGGGTATGTGTCTGGTGGCTTGTCTCTGAATAACGGACTTTTATCTTAACTTAAAATGTTCCAAGCCTTTAGACAAAGCTTCATTTCTTTAACCAATTACTAATCAAAGAGTCTTTAAACCCATCCTATAACCTGTAAGCCCCCGCTTTGAAGTGTCCCACCTTTTCAGGCCAAACCAATGTACACCTTCCCTGTATTGATTTACGCCTTTACGTGTAATCCCTATCTCCCTGAAATGTATAAAACCAAACTGTAATCCAACCACAGCGAGTCCACTTGCTCAAGGCTTCATGGGTGTGGCTCTAGGCCATGGTCTTGAAATTTGGCTCAGGATAAACCTCTTTAAATTATTTTACAGAGTTTGGCTTGTTTTTCGTTGACACCTCTATAACTTTGCTATTCCTCTATAGCCTTTATAACCTTGGTTGTCTGGGTACTTGTCAGCAATACAGAATCTCAGGCCCATCCCAGATGTATTAGGCTTTTCAGAGAAATAGAACCAATAGGAGATAAGAGACAGAAAGAGATAGTGGGGGAGTAGGACGCAGGGAAGAGGGGAGAGGAGACAGATTATAAGGTTTTGGCTCACACAATATAGCCCGCAGACTCCAGACCCAAAAGAGCCCATAGTGCACAAGCTTGGAGACTCAGGAGGTCCCGTGGCGCACGTGAAGTCTGAAGACACTCTGCCGAAGAATTCGCCCTCGCTTGGGGAGGGAGCAGGGGTTAGCCGTTTTTTCTTTCGATTGATGGAGGACAACCAGCGTTACTCAAAGTTCACTGATTTAAGTGTTAACCACATCCAAAAATACCCTCCACGTAGACACACAAAATGAACCATCACACCAGACCTGCCGAATCTAAATCTACATTTTAAAAGGACCCACCAGGTGATTATGCGCATAATCAAGTTTGGGTGGCATTTTTCTACAACCCTCAGAGAGTTTAAAATCTGCATGATAATTTCAGTAACTCAGAAACAAGGCTTGATTTCTTGTTTTAACTTAAAAACTTCCCCAGTATTTACTGATCTGGAGGTTGGGGATGCCTTTAGAAGTCCTCACCCTGCTCGCTGAGCAAAGGACCCTCCCCTTTGTTCCACGTGGATCTCACCAAGCCTCTTACCTGGTTTACTGAATTATTGGCTTGTGAGTTTTCCCTGTCTACCCGAAGTCTCTGAGAGCATCCACCACATCTTATTTTCTATCTCCACAGAGATACCCTATATTACCCATGATAGCTGCCGAACTGCCTATGGTCCTGACAGCGGCTCCAGATCTAACCTGCCAAGGCCGGTTTCCTAGTTGCCTCGGTTTTCCCAGTTTCACTTTCTCAGAGTCAGCAATGCTAGCACAATCTCTCGGAATTAAACCGGTAGAGATATAACACTGATACACATCAGAGGATTCTACAGCTTGAAACATATGAAACTGCCTATACTGGATTATTTTTACCTATAAAATCGATAATTTCATAGGACTCAACATAACATATTCCCCTTTACTGTTTTTCCACCTCAAAAGCTCTTGTAGGGACAAGATGCCGTCACGGGGTAGAAGTACGAAGGTTGCTGACAGTCATGGAGACTTGCTCCCGACAACTGGACGTCAAATGCACACCATCCACCGCCCTCGTTCCACCGAAGCCCTCCCCTTAATTATGCGCGATTCACGGCCCCACCACTCGCCCCCAGGCTCCCGCTCTTCCTCGCTCCCGGAGGGGCGGCCCCTGCGCTTCACAAGGGGGCGAGAGAGGGCAGCGTCCCGAGAAGCCCCGCGCCCGGCAGGTGCGGAGCCGGCGGGGCGCGCTCGCGCTAGCCGCCCCCTCCGCGCCAGGCCAGGCCTCCGCACTGCGCCGCGCCCCGCCCAACCCAGCCCGAGATGCCCGAACCTAAGATGGCGGCGGGGGCGGAGCCGGCGCGGTCGCCTCTGGGCGGGGCCGCGGCGACACGACGTGGCCCGGGGCGGTGCCGGGCCGGGGGCTGTACCAGCGCCCGCGCCCGCCCTTGCCCTCCAGCTCGGCCCGGGGGCTTCGGCTGTGGGGCCGGAGCGCTCCGCTTGGCCTGGTAGCGAGCACATCTGCTCCCCGGAGGCGTCATGAGGTCCCCGGTTCGGGGCCCGGCCGTGAACGATGGCGAGGAGGGTACAGACAGCACTCCCCTTCTGCAGGGCGCCCCGCGGGCCGAAGCCGGTAAGCGGCCGGGCCGTCGAGGAGCTTCGGGCGGGCTCCGGTCCTGGGGCGAGCATGGCCAGGCTATCCGCCCCCTGGGCTAGCCGGGCCGGAGCTGCGAGGGAACTCGAGGAGGGGGAGCCCATTCAGGACCCCACTCAGCCTCTGCCCTCCTCGGAGCCCAGCAGCCCCACCAGGACCCCGGGGGGCGGGCGGGGACCGCGGGGTCGGGTTGGGGGCTCGGGCGGGGCCTCGGCAGGTGCAGCCCGGCGGGGCCGGGGCGGGGAGCGGCTGTGTGCCGCTGGCGCCAGGCTCGTAGTTATTTTCGGTAGTGCTGAGCTGGGAACCCCGCGAAAGAGGGAACTGGGAGAGAACCTTCAAATCTATGGGCAAAGGGCGGGGCGGACGACACAGTGTAAGAGCGAACTGGGGGAGAAACCTGCAAATCAATAGGCAAAGGGCCAGGTGGAGCCGCTAGCTCTTCTTCCCTGTCACCTCCGGGTTTCCGCAACGGCACATCCGTCAGCATGTGATCTGGTCGCTCCTTGGGCGGGGAGGGGAGACAATAAAAAGACTGGGGTTAACATTTGTGAGTATGCGGAGGGCAATTACTGCATAACCCAGCGAATATCTTGACATTGTGCAGTAAGAGACTAAAATATTGCAGACATTTCATTGCCCGCCCGCCCCACGCCCCCATGTCTAGCAGTCCACAGTTTTAGTTAGGAAACAGTTCGGTTATCCTCAAGATAGGATATCTATAGAGCCCTAAGGTAATTTGCCAAAGGTCTTGCAACAAATCGAAAAGGAGGTACTTCACAAAGCATCTTCCCTGAATTTGGGAAAATTAAAATATTTTGTTATTTGACATTTTTGTAATGTAACTTCTTTAAAAGTAATGAAAATTAAATAACAAATTAGTTTGCATGTATTCTATAGTTTCAAAGATTTGTGCATGAGAGTTGAATTAGAAATTTGACTTTTGCTGACCAAGGACAATATATTAATAGTTTTCTGTGTTATCTTTGTTATTTATTTTTAATGTTACCAGATGGTGGCAGTAGAGGTGGCAACATTATAGCTCCATGCAGCAGGTGGGAGTTTATTTTAGTCAATGCTCAATGTAAATACTGTACAATAGTGATGTTTTAGCTGGAAGTCGTACTTAGTTCCATAAACTAATCTTTTTCTGTGGCATATACTGTTAGAATTTTATAATATTTCTCTGTAAAATAATATAACAAATGCCATAATAAAGATATGCCCTAGAAACTACTATATTGTTACAATTGGAAAACATGTATATATAATCAAAATTTAACTCAAATGTTAAACGTTAATTGTCAGGAAAATGCAGATTAAAACCTCAATGAGCCATTTTGCACCCCCTAGAATGGCTAAAACCAAAAAGGCGGTGGATACCAAATATTGGCGGAGATGTGGAGTAACTAGAACTCTGTTGCTAGTAACAGTGTAGAAGGGTACATCTACTTTGGAAAACTATTGGACAGTTTCTTTTAAACATACATCACCATAGGACCACACAATGTTTATAGTAGCTTTATTCATAATAGTCAAAAACTGGAAACAACCTAGTTAGCCATCCATTGGTGAATGGATAAATTGTGATGTATCCGTACAATGGAATACTACTCAGTAATAAAAAGGAAGAAACTATTGATACACACAACATAGGTAAAACTCAAAAACATGCTGAGCGAAAGAAGCCACAATATTAATATATGATTCCATCAATATGAAGCTCTAGAACAGGCAAAACTAATACTGTGTATAATAACAGAAAGCAGATCAGTGATTGCCTGGAAGGTGTGGTCAGGAGGGAATGGACTGAAGAGAGCCACCAGCGTACTTTCTGGGGTGACAGAAAGGTTCTACATCTTGATCTTGATTGGGATGGACAGCTGTGTACGTTTGTCATATAAATTTTATTTCAATAAAGTTAATTGAAAAAGAAAAAATTAGCTCGTAGCATCACTTCTATAAACAATCCCCGCTTGATTTATAGGTTGAGCGTACATAGATCTTTGGTATTAGCCCTATTCTTCCTGGTTTGATGTGGCTGCCTTCATTATAGCCATTTCCCCTCTTGTTTTCACTGTTTGCATGCCCACTGGAGAGCAAGTGAAGTAAAAATAGTAGCAACACATTATTTTTGCTACTTAAATTCTAATAAAGGTTTTATAGAGGAGGCGCCTACAGTTACAGAGTATGGCATTAGTCAACAATATTTTAAATTAAGGCGTGTGTCCGAGGTGTTGTGAGCAGGAGGACAGGAGAGAAGAGAGGTGGGAAAGGCAGAGATGGCTGTAACGCTCCATAGAAGGCCCCCGGGGTTGCCTCACTTACCTCTCAGCAGTGCCCCGTCCCCACCGTGGTAATAGTTGTCTACCATGTGTGATCTAATAGCGGAAACAAGATGACCCTTAGATACATTTTTTAAACATGAAATTATGTTTTATGTATTTATTTTGCATGTTTAAGAAGGTATGGATGTGTGCTTAAAAAAAAAAAAAAGACTTTCCATCCAGAATTATTTTTTAAAAGTTTTGGTTTTAGCAGCTCTTAAAACTTCCCTTTCCATGTGTTTAGATGCATTTTATTTATCTTTTATGTTTGTTTCTGGAACAAACCGGTATGAAATGAGCTATACCTTAACTACGCCTAAGTATATAGTTTTGTTTTTCAGAAGAGAAGAGCTGATAAAATGTCATAGTCATAAAATTTTACAGCAGTAAAAAGACCTCAAAGACTTCCATCTAGTGGAGTGTCACTTATACATGCAGGCAACGGAGGCCCAGAGAGATTAACTAAGTTGCGGAAGATAACACATAATAGTATTGAGGTTTGGCCTCAGACTTCCCCTGGATTTTAGTTCTAGCCTCCTTCCTCCACACGCAACACTGCCACATTTGTATTATAGTCAAGAAATTTCTACTTGCAAAATGCTTTATCATTTTTACTTGATCCTTCA
This sequence comes from Daubentonia madagascariensis, assembly GCA_023783475.1. NCBI lineage: Eukaryota > Metazoa > Chordata > Mammalia > Primates > Daubentoniidae > Daubentonia > Daubentonia madagascariensis. The sequence continues at coordinate 22,947,241 of JAKFHU010002080.1, read as the reverse complement.
CAAATTTTAAAGTTTCTCACCCCACCCAGAATAAAAGGACATGGTTTTAAATTATGCACAGTGCTTCTTTATTAAGAGAGCTAAAGTTAGAATATATTTCTTTAGTGTTAAGAATTAATACTTCTCAGTTTGATATGATTTGATAGAATTCTCAGCAACCCAACTATGGTTTTCCTCTCAAGCATTTGCTTTCATGGGATTCAGAGATGCATCACAATGCTGGGGGAGCGTGGCTTATGACGATGAACAACAGGATATCTGTAGGTTTTTCTGCCTAGTTAGGTAGGAGGAAGGAAGAGCAAAACTTCCCCTCCCACACATAAAAATTCTGCATTCACCACACTTTCCACAAATTGAAAGTTTACTTTTGTATAAATGAGATCTCTCTTGTATTTGATTAATTGGATTTTCAAAATACAGTCGCACCAAAGATGTGCTTATTCAGGTTAGGACAAATCAGTTTTAGGGCTTCTAAGACATTTCCTTGTGTTTAAAGAGAAAGCATAGATCTGGAGACAAGTGCCTAATTGCCAATCACAGCTCCACTAACTAGCTGTGCGAACTTTAGCATGTTACCTAACCTTTCTGTGCTTTCCTTATATCTAAATTAGGGGAAATAATATATTTAATTATAGGGTTATTGTGAGGATTAAATGAGTTAATGGAAAGTACTCAAAATAGAGTCTGGCAGATGGTGTTAGCTGTTATTATCATCATTTTCATTAGCAGCAGCAGCATCAAAGAAGACCATTTTGAGTTTGCATTCCTCAGAGAAGCTAGGCATGGAAAAATGGGGTTCCTAGTCTTCATTTCCACACTCTGTTGGAACTTGTGACTTTCTAGCTTATAATACCTGTGCTTTGTTTTCACTGATTTTTTTTCCTCACTCTTCTGTGGGGCGTGGGGGATTTACATTCAAGTTTCAGTTAATAATCATTGAGTTTCACAAAGACACTTTGTGTGTAAATATAGTCAAATATGAGGTATGGGATGCTGGTAGAGAGTGACCATGTTACAAAATGAAGGAAAATGGCCTTGGGTCCTGTTGTGATAATCACTTTTAATATTGAAGTAACTGGGTCCATTTTAATGAAATTTGGTGTTTTCACATAAGTGAGTATTAATTTAGGAGCTAGAAATAAATAAGGATTTATCAGGAATTAATTGCCCATAGGTGGGGTTAGACTAGTTGAATATTATCCTTTTTAAAAGCAAAACTTATTGTATCCATTTTAGATAGGAAATCTTTTTTTTTTTTTTTTTTTTGAGACAGAGTCTCACTATGTCACCTGGACTAGAGTGCCGCTCACAGCAACCTCAAACTCCTAGGCTCGAGCCATCCTCCTGCCTCAGCCTCCTGAGTAGCTGGGACTACAGGCACACACCATCATGCCTGGCTAATTTTTCTATTTTTAGTAGAGACGGGGTCTCACTCTTGTTCAGGCTGGTCTCAAACTCCTGACCTCAAGTGATCCTCCCACCTTGGCCTCCAAGAGTGCTAGGATTACAGGCGTGAGCCACTGTGCCCAGCCAGAAATCTTTTTTTAATGCAATACCCTGTCCAAGGGGGCTCACTAGGTCCAGTGTCCACCCTCCTCTAGAGAAAGTTGTCACCTTTGCACAGGTCAGTGCCTGTAGCCATGGATTTGTGACCTCATTCACAGCCCATCACTACTCAGTACTTCTTTGGTTCTGACCCCGCCAAACCCTTCCATAATGACTAAATGCCAAGATGTCCTCTGATTTTCACCAGCCTTCCCTCACCACCTGCACCTGCTTGTTTCATCAGAAACCTGGCCTTCTGGGGATACCTCTCCCACTTTCCTCTGTTTTCTCAAGGGTGACTGATTATTTTCTCGTGCCTCACACTAATTGATGGGGTTGATGAGTCCTTGTTCCACACTGACGCTTCCCGCTATCAAGCCTTTGAGCTACACCCCCTTTCCACTGCATTGTTGCTATCATCTGCCCACCTCCCACATTTTACTTCATTCATCATAGGCTTCGCCACCTGACTCACCTCCATCTTCTACATTCCTGTTCCTGCCGTTTTCCTTGGTGACTTCCCATCTAACATCATGTCCCCTCAGTTCTCTGGACCCCTACATGTCTAATGACTTCCTTCCCTCCTTTGGTCATCTTTGTATGTATCTTGTGATCTCCTGTGACTGCTTTAACCACAGCTAGACAGCCTTCCTACCTGCCTGTGAAACGAGCCTACTTTGCTCTCTGACTTCATTTTTTTAATGTGTATGTATATTAACACATATACAACAGCAGAGAGAAGTATATAATGAATCCCCATGTAACAAGCACCCACCCAGCTTAAACAGTTATCAACTCATGGCTAGTCTTGTTTCATTTATTCTTATGTTCATACATATTATATATTTTGAAGCAAATCCCAGATATCATGTCATTTCATATGTAAATGTTTTAGTTATGTGTATCTAAAAGGTAAGAACTCTTTTTAAACATAACTACAATACCATTATTACAACAAATAAAATTAATCCTTATGAAATAACTAGTGTTCATATTTCACCAATTATGTCATAATTTTTATAGTTTGTTCAAATTGGATCTCAATAATGTTCATGCCTTCCAATGATTGAAATGTTTTTTAAGTTTCTTTTAACCTGTTGGTTTCCCCCTCCTTCTCTCCTTTTTTTTCCTTCCAATTTATATCCCTGTGTTGTCATTTAACATATTTTCTGCTCCCCTGTGTTTACTAGCTATTGGTAATTGGTAGATCTAGAGGTTGAGTACTTTCTAAGTAGAATTGTGTCAGGAGACACCTCTCTATTTTTAAGCCACAAAAATGTCTGCAGGCCGGGTGCAGTGGCTCATGCCTGTAATCCTAGCACTTTGCGAGGCCAAGGTGGGAGGATCACTTGAGCTCAGGAGTTCAAGACCAGCCTGAGCAAGAGCAAGACCCCATCTCTACTAAAAATAGAAAAATTAGCCGGGGGTTGTGGTGCATGCCTGTAGTCCCAGCTACTCAGAAGGCTGAGGCAGGAGGATCCCTTGAGCCCTGGAGTTTGAGGTTGCAGTGAGCTGTGAAGATGCCACTGCACTGTACCCAGGGTGACCTAGTGAGACTCGGTCTCAAAAAAAAAAAAAAAAAAAAATGTTTGCATACAAGTTCTCCCAGACACTGCTCTAGGCACTGGAGATATACAATAGTGGACAAAACAGAACGAAAGCTCCTGCCCTCACAGACTTTTAGATTTGAGTGTATATTTTCCTAAACCTTTAGTCTTCTCTGTTTTACTTCTTCTTGGATCAGAATCACAATCCAACACCTTATTTTCTTGCCGGAACTCGCAACTCCCTTTCCCTCTACTTTGTCATCACAGCCATCTCAGGGCCTACCCCTGAGCACAGGCATGCAGTGCTTGAAGTTACACGCCAGGGCAGGTTGCTCCCGGCAGTTCCGTATGGGTATCTGCTCACTCAGCATTCCTGTATATTTCACAGGGAACCTCATGCTCCCATTCTCTTCAACAGCTTCTTTCTTTTCCCAAATCCCAGTTTCTCACAGATGAGAAATAACCTCAATTCTTAAGAGATAACCTTAATTCCTAATAATCAGAAAAAGCAATAATAATAATAAGTCATAGTCACTAGGTGCTAAGCAGTGTTCTAAGTGTTTTACATGTACTAACTCAGTTAATCCGAATAATAACCCTAATACAGGCAAAACACTTGGACTGGTGCCAAGCACATAGTAAGTGCTCAATAAATATCAGCCATTATTTTATGTTATTAAACTGAATACCCACTGTCCCACTCAATAATGTTAGTTCTTAGAGTTACTACATTACATAGTCCAGCCACCTCAGATCATGTAGAATTTCTTGCTCTCCCTGTCTTATCTTTCTCATTTTCATACTCTGTACATGCTGCTGCCTTTGCTCAGTTTGCTCTCCCTCCTCTGTGCTGTCTGATGACTTCTGCTTGTTGATGAAGACTCAGTCAAATATTCTTTCTCCAAGAGGCCTTCCCTGACTGCACTCGCCTTCCAAGCAGATTAGTGTACCTCCTTTGTCCCTCGTTGTACATATGCACGTGTACTTTATCTTACTGGTATAATTTTGTCCAGGGTGAAAAGGAGAGGAACTCACTTTTACTGAGTGCCTACTGTAATGTCCTATAGTAGTTCATTTAATCTCCACACAGCCCCATGAGGTAGATAGTAGTCTCCTCATTTTAGAGCTGAGAAAGGAACCTATAAGTAATTTCTACAAAAACGTACAGCCAGTGAAAATCAGAACTGAAATTCACTCCCAAGTCCCACTCTAAATTAGTCTGTGTTCTTTCAGTTACACCCACCAACATTCCTAAGTTTAAACTATACTTTAGAAGCCGATGTTTGTTTTGATGGGTGCTCTGTTCGTTATGCAAACATAATTTTGCTTTGAACTTGATTTCAAGTAGATGCTCAATAGATGTTCTCTCCCTGATCATGCAAGCATGCTTTTGTTGGATCGATTTCAGAGATTATCCAAATTCACAGGCATGTTTTGCTCTACTTCCATACTTAACTTGAAATAAAATTTTTCTAACTGAATTGATTTATAATCAGCAAACATTTTTATAAAGCTAGTAACTGTTTATTTTTAATATTTCTTAAAACTTCATAGTTATATTATATACTTTGTGACATTTGTGTTGGCTTCTTATATTCTGATTATTGACTGTGCCCCAAAAAGTTAAATTGCCTGATCCATAACTTCTAGGTCAGATTTCCAAGTAATATCACTAGTAATTTGAAGTCATTTTACTTACTTTTTTTCACTTCTGAAACTTCTAGCCCCCACAGCTTATTCACAGGATAAGGTATGTCATAATTCAAAGTAAGCATCACTTGGGGAAAACTAATAACATACAGTAAAAGAAGGTAACTGCAAATAAGGATAGAATGGAATCATTACATCACAAATTATAGTAGCATTAAGTTGTTCAGAGTAGGAGAATTACTAAACTTCATCCCTCCCTTTCACTTGTTCCCACATCTGACATGTAGGCAAGGCCTGTTAATTCTGCCTTTAAACTTATCTCAAGTCTGCCCATTTCTCTTCATTGCTTCTGCTTTCATCTCTTGCCACCTTCTTTTCTTACCTGGAAAGGTGCAATATTCCCTTAAGTGCATCTCCCTGAGTCTACATCCCCCCACACACGTTCACACTTCTGCCCTCTGTAATCTGGACGCAGCAATCAAATAAACTCCTTTTTTTTTTTTTTTTTTTTTTGAGGCAGGGTCTTGCTCTGTCACCCTGGGTAGAGTGCAGTGGCTTCGTCATAGTTCACTGCAGCCTCAAACTCCTGGGTTTAAGTGATCCTCCTGCGTGGCTGGACTACAGGTGTGTGCCACCACACCCAGCTAATTTTTCTATTTTTTTGTAGAGACAGGGTCTCGCTCTTGCTCAGACTGATCTTGAACTCCCGACCTCAAGCAATCCTCCCGCCTCAGCCTCCCAGAGTGCTAGTAGGATTACAGGCGTGAGCCACCACGCCTGACCCAAATAAGCTCTTTAAAACCAGAAATCACACATCCTATCGTTCCTTTGCTAAAAGATAATGAACTTTTTAAATAGTACCTTGACAAAGCAGACATAGTATCATACATAAATCTGGATTTTTCTTGCTCCAAATTACTCAAAGTAACACATTTTAATTGTACAAATTTGGTGAGATTATGAGTCCCCATCCAGACTTTTATGTAATAGTGCCTGACATAGAGCGATGATAAATAAAATGTGTTCTTCTATAGAACATGCCTTGCAGCATCCAAACTGTCCTTAACTGGATAGCTGCCCATTTGGTTGGAGAAGAGAGCAAATTTGTCTAGATTCAACTAACAGAAATAGTGTGAATAGAGCTTTAGAAATACAGTTCTTACACATCTGGATCTAACTATGGTAGTGGTGCCATAAATCTCATAGCTGTACCCCTGTAAAAAGGATTCAAGAATGCCAAATGAAAAGTCTTCTGTTAAAAGATGTAAATCTTGCACAGGCAAAATATTGATACCAGTTGTTAAGTATGTGAGGGCTTATAGAAAAGTGAGTGGATCATGGTATATTAATACATAACTAAGTCTAGTTGTGCCATATTCATTAATGTTTCAGTCTGAATCTCAGTTCATCTGAGAATGTCAGTTTTATCTGAAAAGGTACCAAGACCTTTGTACTCTGAAAAATGTATTCTCCTTTGATGTTAGCTCAATGAAAACACCATGATTTCTGAGAAGGGGAAAAACACACCCATCTATATAATGTGAATGTGTCATTACCAAATAAAAGCACATGTATTTTCATATATACATATTTAATTTTAATTTGCCATTGCCTAATGAAATACGTGTTCATATCTTTAAACGGGTATTTATCAAACAGTCAGTGTTTACCAAATTTAAAATGTGCAGACTCTGGATTAGCTCATTTCTCTTTGTCACTAAGCAGTTGATCACCCTTAGTCAGCTTCCTGAATTTCCATCCCAATTCTGCAACTCAGTAAAAAAAGAAAAAAGAGAAATTACATACATAAGCCTACAGTTAGAGTAAAAAATAGGTCAAACTCCTCCTCTCACATGATCCATCTTTCATTGGTTCCTCCAACCTACCCTGCTTTCCTTATTATTATTATTTTTTAATCAGTGTGGTGCATTCATTTATTTCCCATTTTCCTGTGGGCCCTCTAAGCATGGTAGCTACTGAGCAACTGTCACAGATGCTACAGCTATCATAGATTCTGCAAGTTTGCTTCTGGATTCCTAAATACATTTAGTTTAGGATAGCCTTAAGTATTAATCATGGCTTCTGATCCAAACCCAGCCTCTGAGGATATTCTTCAAGGTAAGAAACATATCAAGAGAGGTTTCATGCCCTAGTCTTGGCAGTAAATTTTTTTTGCCGTGCTATATTTACAATGAGATGACTAACTCATAGTCAGTAGTACACATGCTATGTCATTGTAAGTACTCAGGTACTTATTGATCATGTTTTAGATAGTTGTTCAGGAATAGTAACACCATTAAACCCCCTTACCTGTTTTTCTTTTGCCATATCTTTATGACAGGTAATAGGGGTTCAGTTTGACTCTGGGATGGAGATTTTTCTCAGCAAAGTTGATAAAACTTTTACTTGTGTGTTTTAATGAACTGTCTTACAGTTCATGTTCTTATGTGTTAAATTTTTATCAAAACTACAAATACAGGGAACAAATTCTCTTTCATAAATATTTTTAGATTTGCTTAATCTGAGAATATTCTTAGGAAAATATTCATGATTATTAACTTGTATGTAAGCTTCTAAAAAGTAACCTTTTTCATCATTTAGACAATATCTAATTTGTTCTGTTAATGAAAGCTTTCCCCCAATCTTTATTTCAGCTCCAGTGTGCTGCTCCGCTCGTTACAACTTAGCAATTTTGGCGTTTTTTGGTTTCTTCGTTGTCTATGCATTACGTGTGAATCTGAGTGTTGCATTAGTGGATATGGTAGATTCAAATACAACTTTAGCAGATAATAGAACTTCCAAGGAGTGTGCAGAGCATTCTGCTCCTATAAAAGTTCCTCATAATCAAACGGTAGGTGCTGTTTTTTAAGCAAACAATCTTAATTGATCCTGAAATACTTCCAAGTAAAAATCTTAAAAGGTCTTTCTTTGTCCTACAGAAACCACAAACACTTTCTTTACGTATATTCTGAATGACTTTTTGTGCTTTCCCAGGAACTGTTTTGACAATAACTTGTAACTATAGCTACTATTGCTGTGCTATAATGTACCTTGATCTGTTTGAAAAGTAGCTCTTCAGTTCCCTCTATAAATATACCATTATTGAAGGGAATTTGAAAAAACCCATTTTACATATCAGAAAATTACAATGTTTCAAATGTTTCTAAATAGTTTTTAGAGTACTATTATTTAATAGCTATTTCACTTATACAGTTACTGTTGCAGGAGAGTTTACGTAATCTCAGCTGCAGGATGAAAAATAAGAACTGGCTAATTTCTTAGGACATTCTTTTCCAAATTTATACATGCCTTTCCTAAGCTACTTAAGTCATTTTGCCTGCCTCATGTTATAGTGGAATTGTGATAAATGTCTCTTTATCATCTCTTTAGAATTAAGTTTTACATACTTTAAATATTTTTCTTTGCTTATCACAAGAGGAAACAGTACGGGGAGAAAAGGCTGGTATTCTTTTTGTGAGTATATTTTCATCCATTTTCAGTGCTTGTGAAGGCACTACATCATACTTGGGTGAGTCTTCTCTGCCATTTACAAACAGGAGCATTCAAGCAGGGAAGAGGGTTTCTCCCCAAGCAAAATAATGACTTATCCAAAATCTTTATATTTGACTTTCATAATGTTGCTGAATAACATATTTGGGTACACATCCCCCACTTTCCCTACTCCAGCCTATGACCTTCGGGGGAAGTACTGCTGGACCATACACGAAGTCCTAGAATTCTACAGATGAGCTACAAATTGGTACCCTAAACAAGGATAATTAGGATTAGGAGCATGCTTTGTATCTTTTACTTTGATGACCTAGCTACTTATCTTCATCTGCTTTATGTTGACAGTAAAAAGAAATCTTGGAATGGTTCTTGACATGTTGGCTTGGTTATATAGCTACATGCACTAAAGATGTCAGATATTCAGATCAGTCACTAAATCTTCATTAGTACCTTACTGTGTTCTGCTACTAATCAAAAGACAGGTCCTATTTACATGAACTTAATGGCTTGGTTTAAATTCTTGCTCTTTTGTGTTGTTCCATATGCTTGTTTAAGTGCCTGGTCTGAAGTGGAGAGATATTAATTATCTGTATTTATACATGCTAATTGCCAACATTAAGTGAACACTGTGTATCAGGCCTTACTTTATATGCATTTTTCATTTAATCTTCTCAGATCACACATCCAGTAAGTAATAGAGCTAGACTTAAACCCAGAGCTGGCTCCAAATTCTAGCTCAACCACTACAGTATCCCGTTTAATACCTTTCTGAATTAAGCCCATGACTCTTTTGTGAGCCTTCTTGGTTGTGGTTATTACAAAGTCTCTACAGCTCATCCTATGGTCTCTAGTTTCATAAAATAGCAAGCTCTCTTGAAGTTTATGACTTCTAATTCTTTTCCTTCCACTTCTAGAAACTGCATGTGTCTATATCATGATGACTCACCCACCTACTAGAAAGTTTGCATGTTCTTCAGTCCAAAACAGTGGTTCAAAATTTCTTTTATATGTCCTTACATGCCAATAAGAGAAAAGAGCTGTTTAGTCAAGGTCTTAAAGGATTGTTGTTGTTGTTTTTCCCTCCTACTTTTTGTAGGGTAAAAAGTACCAATGGGATGCAGAAACTCAAGGATGGATTCTCGGTTCTTTTTTTTATGGCTACATCATCACACAAATTCCTGGAGGATATATTGCCAGCAAAATAGGGGGGAAACTGCTGCTAGGATTTGGGATCCTTGGCACGGCTGTCTTCACCCTGTTCACTCCCATTGCTGCAGATTTAGGAGTTGGACCTCTCATTGTACTCAGAGCACTAGAAGGACTAGGAGAGGTAATTTATTTTTTCTCTTTTGTTTTACTTCTTACCCTATATTGCTTTCTCTTCTTAAAGATATCATTCTTTGATATGACTATAAACCAAAAATTAACATTAGATGATAACAGGGATTTATTTTTTAACTAGAGAAAGGACTAACTAGAAAATAACCTGAACAGATTTTGTTTGTGGTCAATGAGGTCTTGATTGGAAAGCTTTACTCAAAAACTAAAGAACACATTTTTCCAGGGGAGACTTCATAGCTCATGCTTTAGGAGATAAGAATAAATTGCTATTAAACAGTTAAGATAGGCCATCCTTACCGCTTGAGCTTTTGCCACAGTTTATCTCTGCTCTATCATTGATTCTCAGATCTAAAACACATTTTGCACAATAGACTGTTGAATTGCTTTGTTTTACTTTTAAATTTGTTGTTATTCATGGAAACTCGTCGCTATCATTTGCTTTTTTCTTTTCTCTGATCCTTTAACTTAAAGACAATTAATTTATGATTTTATATAACTATCTCAGTTCTGTGATTCTTCTGGCACTTCTGCTGTTTTTAGAATTGTTATTAATTTTTGCCTCTTATTTTCCTCCTCTTAAGATTTTTATCATTTTTCAAAATTTTATTTCCTACCTTTCTTTTTCTTTCCACTTCTCTTTTGTATTTCATCACATGAGATGTACCTCCACCTTTAAATAATGATCACTTTTCCTTTGTAACTTTGAACTTTTACCTGTGAAGCCCAGGCATAGGTTTATTTGCTCTCTTGCATTTCTTTAATTCAAGCAAGATGGTGTTCTCTGGGTTAGGTGCAGAGCTTAAAGGTTATTTTAAGTACCATTGTATCATGCTATGTTGGAAAGAACACTAGAAGATTGGAGTCGGAAAATCAGAGTTTGGATAATAGCTCTATTGTATCTAACAGTGAAACCTTAGGTAAGTTCTAACCTCTAGACCTCAGTTCCATCATTTTTAAAATTAGGACTAAAATACCTGCCCTGTCCTCAGTCACAACATAGATCCATATGTAATAAGGATTGCTAGAATACTTTGGAAATTGCCAAGTACTATTAATATTTAAATTTAAAGTTTTATAGTTCACCTGCATGTTCTTATTTTGTCCTTATCAATAGAGATTTATTAAATAAACTCTTCCTGATTTTACAAAATAAAAATTACTCCTCTATTTCAAAGTTCCTCTTCTCCTTACTTACCTAGGTAAAATATACTTATTTGTAGTATTTTTCTCTGACCCAGGTATTGAATCTCCTTGCTGAATGCATTTTTACATTTTAACTTCCTGTCTTTTTATGCCGCTAACTTGACATTGTAGCACATTGCTTGTATTACTGCTGTTATCTCAGGTGACCATTTTATTTCTAAGTAGAATTTAAGGTGGGTTTGTACTTAGCTTCTTTCATCCTTCTCCATTTCTCCAATATGTATCACATGTACATTGCTTCATCCATAAACTTAGGTCAGCATCTTTCATTTCTACCATCTGGTTCACCATAAATATACCTACATTGTCCCTAGGGTTTGTAATAAGGTTTTCCACAATATGATCTCTGTGGGCATTTCCAAACAGCTGAAGTTTTATTCCATAATGACTCATCCTGTGGATGCTCCATGATATGGATTCTTACTGATTAGTAATATAGCCTAAATCGTCTTTCCCTTCCATTTATATTTCTTTCTTCCTTCCTTTTTTTGTTTTTGAAAGAATCAGCAGAAAGTACAAAGTATTAAAGCATTTATTCCATTAATAATAGCACTACCATTTATCTTTACAAAAATTGTGCAAGATAGTGAGTACTATCTCTGTTTTACAGATGAAGAAACTGAAGTTCAAGGAGGTTAATTAATCTTTCTGAGGTCACACAGTTAGTAAGTGGCCAAGGAGAGCTATGACTCCTATGCTTTGAATCTACAAAAACCTATTCTTTTCTCCTCTCCTGCAGTGTCTCCTACCTAGTCTCCTCTACCAAGTCTCTGTAAACCTCCCTGCCTCCATGTTTCATTACATCTCTGTATCAGTAATTGGCATTTGCTAGGCTAATTATCACTTGGGAAAAAAAAGAAAAAAGCCTATAAATACTCTAATTGAATTCATCCTTTTTTTACAGGACTATTTTTCCTGTTGATTAAGGGCAACTTGAATTTTCTTCCAGTATCCCAAAGTATTAGCTCAGTATTTTTAAAAGTTATAAATTAGTAACATTCCCTTTTCATTGAGGCCGTTAATAGAGTGAATGAGTAAAATTAACCTTGAGATACATCATCAGTCAATACATTCTTTCAGATTTATTGTAACCCTTACCTTGCAGTGCTCAAACCAGTTCCCAAATCCATGAATCTTTGTTCAAATTTTGAAAGTACTTCATGATAAGGTATTTTTACTCAACACTGTAAACTCATTTAATGGAACCTGATTCTGGTTTGATTCTTATCCAGAAAATGCTTTTGCAATGAAATACTTGACTTACTTTAAAACATTAACAAAGGCCAGGCACAGTGGCTCACACCTGTAATCCTAGCATTCTGGGAGGCCAAGGCGGGAGGATCACTTGAGCTCAGGAGTTTGAGACCAGCCTGAGCAAGAGTGAGACCCCGTCTCTACTAAAAACAGAAAAAATTAGCCAGGTATGGTGGTACATGCCTGCAGTCCCAGCTACTCAGGAGGCTGAGGCAGGAGGATGGCTTGAGCCCAGGAGTTTGAGGTTGCAGGAAGCTATGATGACACCACTGCACTCTAGCAAGGGTGACAGAGCAAGACTCCATCCCCCCCAAAAAATTAACAAAACTACCTTGTATTTCATCAGAAATGTCATTTTCCCCCCTCAGGGTGTTACATTTCCAGCCATGCATGCCATGTGGTCTTCTTGGGCTCCCCCTCTTGAAAGAAGCAAGCTTCTTAGCATTTCATATGCAGGTGAGATAACTATTCTTATAAAAATTTTGCTGTAATTTGTTATATATGTATCACCCTTGGGGAAAAAGTGCCTTCACGCCAGGATCATGCAATATTGGATGCCTCTTTTGGGGTAAAATAAAGTTTTTGGGGTACAACTTTATTATTAATTTTCTCATAATTGACTAAAGTCATCTTCCCCATCTGCCATCATTTATTTCAAAATATGTTGCCTTTTCATATATAGAGAATGCTATTTAAAAAAAAAAGCCAGGCCGGGCACACTGGCTCACACCTGTAATCCTAGCACTTTGGGAGGCCAAAGTGGGAGGATCGCTTGAGGCCAGGAGTTTGAGACCAGCCTGAGCAAGAGCAAGACCCTGTCTCTACAAAAACTAGAAAAATTAGCCATGCATGGTGGCACATGCCTGTAGTCCCAGCTACTCGGGAGGCTGATAGTGAGAGGATCACTTGAGCCCAAGAGTTCAAGGCTGCAGTGAACTATAATTACGCCACTGCATAGCCCAGGCAACAGAGCAAGAACTTGTATCAAAAAAAAAGCAAAAATAGCTAGAAAATTGAGCACTTTGTCCTTAAATTGTGATTTCTATTTTGACTGTCAAATGAATATATTATGACTCTCAACTCCTCTCTTCATGCATCTTTTTCCTATGCATTTATTTGCCATCATTTTGATCTATAGGTGAAATAACATGAGTTTTATATATGTGAATTATATGATTTTATCAGATTACATAAGAAATTCTAGTCTTTCTTACCTGACTTCTTTTTAAATATAATTGAGAAAGGCCTCTCTGTGGTGACTTTTAAGCTAAAATCTGAAGGATAAGAACATACCAGCCATGCAAAGAGCAGATAGAAGAGCATTCCAGCCAATCAGAACAGCATGTACAAGGGCTCTCAGGCAGGAAATAACATAAGGGTTCAAAGAAATGAAAAACCACCGTGGGTGGCTAAAACATAGTGAATAAAGAGGATAGTGGCATAAGATGAGGTTAGAGAAAGAACAAAGAGCTAGATTATATCAGGCCTTACAGTCTGTGGAAAGGAATGTAGATTTTTTTCCCCAAAATACAATGGGAAGACATCAGAGGTTTTTAATCAAGTGAGAAACATAATCCAGTTTACATTTTAAGAAGGTCATTCTTGTAGCAATGTGAAGAATGACATGAGAAATCTGGTGATAAGTTCAAGAACAAGTACTATCTATGGCTCCCCTTTACCTGTTGAATAAAGTCCAAACTCCTTGAACTAGGGGTCAAGATTCTTTACAGTCTTCACCACTTCTTTACAGCTAGCCTAATCCCTGGCATATAGTGCCTTGCATGGAATAGGTACTGGTGACTATTCAACCTATTTTTCCAGCACTATCTTCTTTTCCTTTCCTTCACCCAAGTAAAGTTCCCAAACCTACTCTCTGCTTTCCTACTTCCATTCCTGCACTTGTCCTGTTTCCCTGCTCTATGTCTTCTTTCTAATCTTGTTTCTATGGGACCGTATCTTAGCCATCTTTTCAAAGTCTGCCGTTTATATCTTTTCCTGACCTCTGGAAGTCAGAAGTAATATCTCTCATATTTGAACTTCCATGTTGCTCTATGACCCTTAAAACTTCCTAACATGTAATAATTATTAGTTTGTATTTATCTCCTATCTGAGACTAAAACTTGAGACCAGAAACAATATCTAAGTGATCATTTTAGCTCCCACAGCACCTACTAAGATGTCTTGCATTTGATGGTTACAATGTATTTTATTATTTACTTACCTGAAACAATTGTTTGTAATATATAGGGAGATTATATATATTACATCTTATTTCATCAAATGATTAATGCAGTAGGTTGTGTTAATCAGTCTTAAAGACCATTTTTGAACCTTCCCCCAGGTATCTGGACTTCTAACCATAGTAGCATTTACTATCAAGATTATAATGAGTCTTCTTTTGATTGATGCCTCCTAATTCATCAGTAGCTACATAGCTGTAACTAATGCAACTACATATTAATGTATATATTTTATATATTGTAGGTTTTCTAGTCAATGATCCCTTAAGAGAATGGATTGTTTATATTTACATGTGACTAATTAAACTCCTTTGGATTTGAGTAGTTCTTTCTTTTCTTCATCTGTTATCCATCTTCGTTAAGCAATAGACCTGTCCCTTCTTTGTTTCTCTCTCTCCAAAGTTTACAGAGTCTTATGTGTTATTCTAGGAGCACAGCTTGGGACAGTAATTTCTCTTCCTCTTTCTGGAATGATTTGCTACTATATGAATTGGACTTATGTCTTCTACTTTTTTGGTAAGTTTAAAAATTTAACCTAAATTATAATGCAACAAATTCAAAATATAATAGTAGTCTAATAATTAGTTAAAAATATATATTTTAGGCTGGACACAGGGGCTCACGCCTGTGCTCCTAGCACCCTGGGAGGCCAAGTCAGGAGGATCGCTTGAGGTCAAGAGTTCAAGACCAGCCTGAGCAACAGCGAAACCCCGATTCTACTAAAAAATAGAAAAATTAGTCAGGTGCAGTGGCGTATGCCTGTAGTTCCAGCTACTCAGGAGGCTGAGGCAGGAGGATCGCTTGAGCCCGGGAGTTGGAGGTTGCACTAAGCTATGATGATGCCACTGCACTCTAGCCTGGGTGACAGAGCAAGAGTCTGTCTCAAAAAATAAATAAATAAATATTTATTTATTTATTTTATATTTATATAAATATATATATCTCCCCCAACTCACTGGAGGAATCATTTCCTAAACCACAAAGTTCTAAAACTTTTACTGATAACCTGTTTCTCAAGTTGATATAGTTAAAATGACCTAGCTGAGTTATGACCTGATGGTAGCTTTGGAATATTTCTTAATAAAAATTACTGTTGGATCTTAGACTTAAATGGCACATTTACTATGAAAAATTATTGTCTTGGGTATTATAAATACAAAATGTGTATTTTGAAAATATTTCTTCTCAAGAAAAGTAGGATACTCTCACTTGGTAGTTTTAATCTTCTTTTCTTTTTATTTAGTCTCAGGACATTTTATTTCTCAATTTCATTGGCAAGATGATACACATTTTAATAAATTAGATTTTCACATAGACACTTCATGCAGGAATTATATCTGCAATTGAAACAAAAAAATCAACAAACAAAAACAGACACCTAAGGAAATACGTAGATTGTGGAAATTTATTTTAAAGAAGATTTGTCTGGTAGACCCTGATAGACAGAGTCATATAGTTAAAAGTTATTTCCTTCAAATTTTGTAGGAAATAATACAGCTATAGCAATTATCCCATTAAAGAATTGAGAAAAACTTGAAATTGAATCTAAACTGAAACCAATTTTACATTGAATTTATAGTTACATAATTTTCTCAAAACATGTAAAAATTGCTGTTGGTACATTCTAATTTTATTTAACTATTATTTTTCTATTTTAAGGTATACTTGGAATAATTTGGTTTATTTTATGGATCTGGTTAGTTAGTGATACACCAGAGACTAACAAGAGAATCTCCCATTATGAAAAGGAGTACATTATTTCATCATTAAGAAATCAGGTATGGCCTTTGGAACACTTAAAAAATAATTTCAGAATCTTTTTTTCTTCAGAATTAATATACTAATTTTTTAAATAGATATTTCTATTGCGCATGCCTAAGCAAAGTAGAATAGGCAAATGAAATAAATGTACGAAATGTGATCTGAGGAATTCCAATTCTTTCTATTTTCTACAGAAAGTAAAGTTTTATAAACTACAAAAAATTACTTTTCAAAGTCATTTTAAACCTTTTAGAGTAATGATTATCAAGTGAGTCATAAATTTGTTTTTTCTTCTTAATTAGTAGAAAATACGTTATTTATGAAAGGAATCTCATACCCACATTCCGACGGTTTGTTGTTAGAAAACCAATTAGTGTGTTTATATACACTGAGTGTCTCAAATCTGAAAATCAAAAATATGAAATGCTCCGAAATCCAAAACTTTTTGTGTGCTGACATGATGCTCAGAGGAAATGCTCATTGGAGCATTTCAGATTTCAAATTTTTGGATTTGGGATACTCAACTGATATAAGCAATGCAAATGTTCCAAAATCCAAAAATATCAGAAATCTGAAACGCTGTGGTTCCAAGCATTTCAGGTAAGGGATACTCAACCTACATCTGTAATTTAAATGAGTTTGATTAATAAGGAGGACAGCATATTTATTATGATATAATAATATGATATATGCCTATTTGTTCTTCCAGAGTAGGTCATCTTTTGAAAAAAAAAGTATATCTATTAAAACTAGATTTGTATCACTTAAGCACAAAAGCAAATCAGAAATAAAAGACTGTCATAATTCAAAAGAATAAATTCTCATACCACAGAGACAAAATATGTGCTTTTTAAGTAGAATAAAAGAAGAACATAAAAACATTAGGAAAAATTAAAATATATACAGTCTATTTTAACATTCTTATTGGCTTCAAGTTACTTTATTAGCTTCAGAACCTAAAATATTTCATCTAAAATTTTTCTTGCCCATTAAATTATCATGATTGATATTTTTAAAAATATTTTCTAGAGATGGTGTCTTGCCATCTTTGCCAGGCTGGTCTTGAACTCCTGGCCTCAAGCAATCCTTCTGTCTTAGCCCTGCAAAGTGCTGGGATTACAGGTGTATATTTCAAATTTTTGTATATAGTATAACCAGGCTGTAATTAAAAATTTACTCCTTAACATTTCTTTTTAAGTTTTTAAATTTTGCCAGAAATGTCTCTACAAGCAGCTGAACTTTAAGAAATATGACATCTCTTGGTCTTTGCCAAAGATTGGCAAAAACTTAGAAACAGAAGAAATCAGCAATGTAATTTAAAAAGTTACTTTGAGAGGCTGAGCATAGTGGTTCATGCCTATAATCCCAGCACTTTAGAAGGCTGATGCAGGGGACAATTGCTTAAAGCCAGGAGTTCGAAACCAGCCCGGGCCACAGAGCGAGACCCTGTCTCATAAAAAAAAAAAGGAAAGTTACTTTGAGAGTTTAGTGTCGTATATGATGTTAATTAAATGAATCACCCACTTTTCCCCCTTAAGGAACAAATAAAAAGAATTTAATACCTTGTAAACAGGTCTTGCCCTGTAAAACTTATGTTTTCTCACATTTTCTCAGCATTGATGATTAACAGCTTGCTTCTTCCAATACTTTATTTTTGTCATTATTTTTATGAAGTTATGAAACTTTTTAGTTTTTTTTAGATCCTTTAAAAAGCTTTCTCTATCTTGATATGTGTCTTAATCTGCCCAATATCCAAATTTAGGTTATTTTTCTGTATGCTTCAGAAAATGGAATATTCAGATGCAAGAGGAGTTAGGGGGATTAGGTTTTGTAGAAGCCCAGACTTTATTCTTAAAGCAGATGATGTTGTAGTTGAAAAGGTCATAAAATAACGATGTTACATGAAGCTCCACCTTTAAATCGTGGATCCAAGAAATGTGCAGCTTCTACTCTACTTCATTCATTCTTTAAACAAACAACTTTCTGAGACCTTACTATGACCTAGGTTCTTTGTCACCTACTGAGAACTTAGAAATGAATAAGCAGAAAAAATAAAGAAGACACAGTACATCTTTGGAAAAGAGAAGGCAGGGGTCCTCAGCCAGCCTGGAAAAGGCTTGGATGGAAAAGTTTCCTGGTGTCAATACCTTCTGGCCAAAGACCATCAGGAACACACCTGTATTGAACAAAGTTGGGTTTCTTGGTTTGTTGCAGTGCCAGAGAATGCACACCATGAGGGACCATAGGACATCTCAATGACAAAGTTAAGAGGATCTTACAGTTTAGACTTGTATTAGGTGACTTGGCAGAGGGTAAAGAACCAACGTTTTGCTCTGGATTTGGTGTTATCAGAAAGCAGTAGCAGCTGGGTATGGTGGTTCACACCTGTAATATCAGTACTTTAGGAGGCCAAGGTAGGAGGATCGCTTGAGCCCAGGAGTTCAAGATCAGCCTGGGCAATAGAACAAGACCCTGTCTCCAAAAAAAAGAAAGCGGTAGCAATTCTATGATTGAGTATCTTAATTTTTATCTGGCAGGTGAGGTTAAAGTTGTAATTAATAAAGACAGCAGTCACTCATTAGCCAAGAGAAGAAAATGTTTGCTCTTTTTTGTAGTTCATAGCATTCTTGTTTTTGTCTGTGCTCAGACGTGATTGTGGTGTGGTCTTATTTTTGTCTTGCTCCGGCATGTTCATAGAGTGGCCTTGTTTAAGTTCAGCAGGAGAACACCATGGCCTAGCTATTAGAACCAGTCCAGCTCAGCTGAGAGCAGCCAAGGACTGCTTTTTTTCTTTCTCACTGGTGGAAGCTGTATCTAAACAGTCTTGAAAGGGCAGCTGAAATTAAGCAGGCAAATTGGGGGAGTGAGAGATGTGCAGCCATTCCAGGCCAAGGATGTACCATAAGCAAAGGCACAGGAGAGAGAGAGTGATAGCTGCCAGGATGTGCCCAGTTGACGTTGCTGACAGGGACAAGGCAAAGAGTGGCAGGAGATAGAGGAGGAACAAGGAGGTCAGATCATGGAGGGCCCCCGTGTCTCACTAAGGAATGTAGGCTTTACCCTTCAGGCACTGGGATGCCCTGAAGTATTTGTAAGCTTGAAGTGGCGGAAGCTTTTAGATACCTTGTAAGCAGGTCTTGTTGCTGACAGTTGTGTGGAGGGGAGATTTAGCAGGACAAGCAGGGGTTTCAGTTAGAATGCTGCCTTGGTTATCCAGCTAAGAATCAGTACTTAGAGGTAGAAATGTTATTTCATTCTTAAAATTAATTATTTTATTAAGTATTAATTATTTAGTTAAGTATTATGGCAGCATATATAGTTCTAAATCTGATGCAGAAATTGCTAAAATTGGCGGTTACCAGAGGCTGGGAAGGATAGTGGGGAGAGGGAGGATGAAGAGAAGTTGATTAATGGGTACAAATATACAGTCTGATAGAAGAAATAAGACCTAGTGTTAGATAGATCAGTAGGGTGACTATAGTTTACAATAATCTATTGCACATTTCATAGCTAGAAGAGAGTAATTTGAATGTTTCTAGCACAAAAAAGACAAATATTTAAGGTTATAGATATCCCAAGCACACTGATTTGATCTTTACAAATTGTACGAATGTATTAAATTATCACATATACCCTGAAACTATGTCTATTATGTATCAGTAACATTTTAAAAAGAAAAAAAAATGCTGCCAAAAGAGGAATAAAGCCTGCAGGGCATCCTGCGGTTAAATTCAGAAGGCCATCCCATGACTAGCTCATGGATAGACCACCTATACTAGTGAGTGCTTTAAGATCATCAACTACTGCTCTGTTTTGAAGACCTCTTTTTAGTGAATTGTGAGAAGACAGTACCATTTCGCCCATTGAAGTTATTCTTTCCTATACACCTGGTATTGTTTTTGTTTTTGTTCTTTTCTTAATTCTTAAGGATAGTATGTTTTATAACTGTTTTGCTTCTCCTTCGTACCTTTTAGGAAGGGTATATAATTTTGCAGCATTATGAAGCAAATAAAATGGGGAACTTCATTTGACTATTTAGTTACCATAAATTAAGAACATTTATTGCATGCAACTTTCCTAAATCAATTTGCTGTTACTTGCATTTGACAAGAAAACATTTTTTGTGAAATGGCACATTAGAAGGTACTCAAATATTTGTTGAATGGCCTTACCCTCCCTGCATTCTAGATTTCACACATTTGGCAACAAATTTTTTTAATTTTTTATTTTTAATTATTATGGGTACATATTAGTTGTATATATTTATAGGGTACATGTGATATTCTGATATAGGCATACAATGTGAATTTATCAAATACGGGTAATTGAGGTATCCATTACCTCAGGCACTCAACATTTCTTTGTGTTAGGAACATTGCAATTCCACTCTTTTAGTTATTTTAAAGTATACCCTAACTTACTGTTGATTATAGTCACTTTGTTGTGCTATCAAATATTGTTCATTCTATCTAACTATATTTTTGTACCCATTAACCATCCCCACTTTCTCCCCAACTCCTTGCTATGCTCCCAGCTTCTGGTAACCATCATTCTACTCTGTTTCCATGATATTGATTGTTTTTAATATTTAGCTCCCACATATGAGTGAGAACATACGAGATTTGTCTTTCTGTGCTTGGCTTATTTCACTTAACATAATGTTCTCCAGTTATATCCATGTTGTTTCAAATGGCAGGATTCCATTCTTTTTGTGGTTATATAATATTCCATTGTGTATATGTACCACAATTTCTTTATCCCTCCATTGATGGACACTTAGATTGATTCCATATCTTGGCGATTGTGAATAGTGCTCCAATAAATATGGGAGTGCAGATATCTTTTCGATATGACAACAAATAATTTTTGTAGTTTGTCCTTTTCTGTCTCAACTTGTATGGAAAAAAGCCTGGTAGAACTATTGTTACAAATTTGATGATACATTCGCTATACAAGATTTAGGACCTCATTGATTTTTTGTCTTCACAAATTCAAATCTCTAAAGATAATTTGTTTTTAAAATGTTAGCTGGGCAGATGATCTGAGCAATTTTTAAATTTCTTGCCGATATGTATTTTCATTTATCAGCTGTGGCATTTTAGAAGAATAGCTTTTTTTTTTTTTTATTTTTGGCCAACAGTTAGGTATAGTGAAGCCATGGACAGTATGTGTTTACGTTGCTTGATTGGCAAATTATCTTTGATAGTAATGTCTTAGATACAATAGCAAGAGAATAATTATAAGATCCAGAAGACCAGAAAAAGCTGTTTTGTAGTTTATTAAGGTCTTACCTTCACTAACCTGTGTTGTCCAGCACGGCACCCACTAGCCCCATTTGGCTATAAATTTTTTTTTTTTTTTTTGAGACAGAGTCTTGCTCTGTCACCCTGGGCTAGGGTGCAGTGGCATCATCGTAGCTCACAGCAACCTCAAACTCCTGGTCTCAAGCAATCTTCTTGCCTCAGCCTCCCGAATAGCAGGGACTATAGGCGCCCGCCAGGATGCCTGGCTAATTTTTCTATTTTTAGTAAAGACGGGGTCTCACTCTTGCCCAGGCTGGTCTTGAATGCCTGAGCTCAAGCGATCCTCCCACCTCAGCATCCCAAACTGGTAGGATTACAGGCATGAGCCACCACATAAATTTTAATTTAAACTAATTTAACTAAAAATTCAGCACTTTAGTCACTAGCCATATTACAAGGGCTTACGTGGCTACTGGTTTCCTTAGTGGTCAGTGTGCATATAGAACATTTACATCATCATAGAAAGTTCTATTGGACAGCACTACCTTAAACGCTTGAAGGATTTTTTAAATGTCTGCTGGATACTTGGATAGTTTCTCCTAGTAAAATTTAAAAATTCATCTTTGACTTGAAAGTTTTTATAAATGAAGATTTTCCCCCCTGAAATATAACTTGTAATGTGGAACTACTAAACGTTGATCTTGCCATTCTTGGGAGAAAACTGTTCTATCATACCTAGGTTACAAATGACCCTCTAACTCTCTGGGCCTTGTATTCATTGATAAGCAGCTATTGAGAACCTGCCATGTGTCAGGCTTATGTGCTGGACATACAGCTGATCTTGGTTTGGTGATTCTCCAAAAACATCAGATTATCAAAAATTCAATTGATATTTATAGGTTATAAAAATACGCCAGTGTGGCTAAAATTGCTTCATTGCCAGTACAGTGGCTCATGCCTGTAATCTCAGCACTTTGGGAAGCCCTGGTGGGAGGATCGCATGAGGCCAGGAGTTCAAGACCAGCCTGGACCCCATATCACGACCTCATCTCTACAAAGAATTAAAAAATTAGCCAGGCATGGTGGCGCACACGTTTATTCCTAGCTACTCTGGAGGCTGATGCAGGAGCATCGCTTGAGCCCAGGAGTTCGAGGCTGCAGTGAGCTATGATCACACCGCTGCACTCCAACCTGGGTGACAGAGCAAGACCCTATTTCTAAAAAACATAAAAAATAAGAAAAATTAGCTGGGTATGGTGATGCATGCCTTCATTCCCAGCTACTCAGGAGGCTGAGGCAGGACTGTTGCTTGAGCTCAGGAGTTACAGAGTAAATTATGATCATGCCACTGCACTCCAGCCTGGGCAACAGAGATCCCATCTCCAGAAAAAATAAATAAATAAATAAGTAAATAAATAAATAAAATAGCTTCATTTTTGCTTCATTTGAACAAATAAGGTTATGCCTACATACTGGAAAAAAGCTACAAAACCTATTATCAGAGCCATACATTCTTCTAAAACATCACTATCACTAAGTAGAGACAGGGTCTCTTATAGAAAATACATACAGCAGGAATCTTTAAATTATTAATTATTTCATATTACAGGTTATATTTCTGAGAAGCAGCATACATTTTTCAGAATATATTTATTTTTCAGAGTTCAAATGCATTTAAGCTTGTACCCTTCAACATAAAAGTATGATTTCACTTCCTTTGGGGATGGTCAAAGCTATATAAAAAGAGCTATGTTCCAAATTCCTTCAAACTCTAAAATCCTCTCTGCCCTGAGCTTTTCAATCATAGAGGATGTGGGGGAAGCAGAATTTTTTTCCATTTATTTTTTATTAATATTTATTAATATTTGTTTATATTAAACAAGTGCAATATGGGGTGCAAGTACAATTTTGCTACATTGATATATTGCATTGTGGTGAAGTCAGGGCCTTCAATGCATATATCACTGGAGCAATGCACATTGCACCCACCCAGAAACCTCCCACCATCCATCCCCTTGCCCCCCAACCTCTCTGAGTCCCCATTGTCCATCATTCTACACTCTGCTTTCATGTGACACATTATTTAGCCTCCATTTATAAGTAAGAACATGTATTTGTCTTTCATGTCTGAGTTGTTTCACTTAAGATAAATGCCAGGTCCCCATCCATGTTGCTGCAAAAGACTTGATTTCATTCTTTTTTTACAGCTGAATAGTATTCCATTGTGTATATATACCACATTTTCTTTATCCAAGCCTCCAGACTTTTTAAAATCTCATCTCTACAGCAGTGGGTCCAAAACTTGTTGTACATTGAAATTACTTAGGAATATTTTAAAAATAGGGATGCCTACCTCTGACCCATTCTCAATGTATTTAATTGGTCTGAGATATGGCCTTGGTTTCAGTGTTTTTGAAGTTCCCTACGTGATTCTTATATGCAGGAAAGTTTGGGAACCATTGCTTTATAGAATCACCTGTGAAGCCTTTTAAATTTCAGATTTTTTGGCCCTACACTCAGAGTTTTTTTTTTTTCTTGGTTTTATTTTGTTTATTCAATAGGTCTTAGGTAGAACACAAGCATCCGTAATTTTAAAGTGTCAAAGGTGATTCTGAAGTATAGCTGGAATGAGACCTGCTGCTGTAAAAGAATAAATGTTCTCTCTCCTCTCTTCCCCCACATCCCCTAAATCTTTGATCACATTGGGAAACACAACAGCATGTCTACCAAGACGTCAAATAAAAAGTTCCAAGGAAAAAGGCCAAAAGAAGGTTAATACTGGTTCTTCCTCTTTTTGAAATAACAGTGAACCCTGGAGGCAGCAACACAGATTGCTCTTGCTTTTGAGAAAAACCACAGAGCCTCAGTATACAGGAAATGTAAAATTCTGATGCCCCAGACCAGTGGTATCTAAGCTTTCATGATCACGCAACCCACCAATAAATTGGGCAGGGCAGGGGGACGCGGATCACAATCTGAACGTGTGTATATTTATTCACATGTTATCTACACATACTACTGTACTTATGTACATCATAAAATATATACAAAAATAGAATTTTTAAAGGATGAATAAGCTGAAGTAAATAGTATATACACAACTTTTTATAGGACAAACCTTTTTGCTGTCACTTAAAAATTAGTAATATTTTGTTAATATAATAATATTAAATGAGAGCAATGTGTTTGACTATGTCGTGTTTGATGATCTGCCATTATTTTGCTCTTTGAGGTGGCTAACAAAGGACTCATGAGGAAAAGCAGCAGCGCTACTATTTTCTCACTGTGCCTGTGTTAGTAGAATTCTCTTGTATTCACTGTTGCTCTGCAGGAATCTTTTAAAGACTGTTAATTTTGTGAGGTTTGTTTTAATTAAAACTGGCTAACAAAATCCATAAATCCACTTACAAAGGAAAGTGTAAACTGCAACATGCTGTAATATACTGAGGACAAACAAGTGAGGATGCCATTATTAACCCCTCCAAATTGGGGAAATCATACAATTTGTAATTATCTGACATACTCCAGGGCTAACCTATTTATTAAATATTAATAGAGTTTAATTTCTTTTTTTAGAATAAAAACGAGTATAAATGGAAATTCTAGTATGTCTTTCCTACCCCAGTGGATTGATTATCTTGCATACCCCTGGGGTGCTTACACCCCACTTTGAAGACCACTACTCTACATGGCTACATACAAAAACCTTCTATTGCACAGTTCTTATAAATCATTTTGATTGAATTATATTCAATAAGATTAAATTGAAATATTGAATAGGATAATGAAATATGAATTCCAATTGGACCTTCCAGTCTCTTTCCTTTACCCTTATGTCAACCTCTGAATCTGATTATGAAACTATTCTCTATTTTATAAATAGAGAAAATAATGCTGCAGATGACTTTTGACATCCATGAATGTCATAAGGAATATTTAGAGTTGACATTGTAGTTCTAAGATTACATTTCCATTTTTTCCTTTAATCTGAATCATGGACTCGCTAGTTAATATATTTTTTAAAAAGTCAAACAACTAAACGTTTATCATGTATTTTGCTACTTAATATTTCAAAGGAATCAACTTAAAAATCTGAAGTTTACTAATTAAGGCTGATATTCTATATGTGTTCTAGATTGAGTTTTAGCTGATATGGTTCAGATCTAAGCATTAATACAGCTGTAGCTTATCCTAATTGTGCCTGTTTTCTTCAGCTTTCTTCACAGAAGTCAGTGCCATGGGCACCCATTTTAAAATCACTGCCACTTTGGGCTATTGTAGTTGCACATTTTTCTTACAACTGGACTTTTTATACTTTATTGACATTATTGCCAACTTATATGAAGGAGATCCTAAGGTTTGATATTCAAGAGGTAAGAAAAAAATAATCATTTATTTCTTATATACAGTATATATAATTTTAAAACTACACACAGAATTTATTTTTATCTGTGTGAAATTCAATTCTTTTGTATCTTCCATTTTACTCTGCTGTACTGAATTTTAGAGACTTCTCCTTTAGCCTCCACAGTTGTTTCTTTTCTCAGTGTGTGTTCCCTTTTGAGTCAAGGTATCTTTTGTCTGGTATTCCCTTTAACCATAAAGGTTTTACTAGAACCTAGTACTATGCCAGGATATGAGATGACAAATTCAAATGCATACTAATATTCACTCCTAAAAGCGATGGTATGGGGCTCTGCTGGCCGCTGAGAAGGGAGGCTGGAGAGACAAGGTTCTTGTGCATGGTTGCGCTACTGCATTCTTTAGGCATGGGAAGAGGTATAGCTGTAAAGCTGTGTAAGATGGGTCTTACCTGAAACTGCCTTCTGAACTTGTCAAATTTAGTCTGTTCCTATTATCTCTATGTTGATGGACTTAAGGTAAATCTTATCTTTAAATAGATTGAGAAAAAGCCTAAAGAGGCACAGTTTGTAAGGAAAATTTGGTGGTGTTTTTGTCTTCAAAATAAAGGATAGTTCAAAATCCTAAATGTAAGAGCTAAAACTATAAAACTCTTAGAAGTTGTAAATCTTTGTGATCTTGGACTAGGCAATGGTTTCTTAAATATGACACCAAAAACACAAGTACCCAAAGAAAAAAATAGATAAACTGAACTTCATCAAAATTGAAAACTCTTGTGCATCAAAGGACACTATCAAGAAAATGAGGCTGGGCATGGTGGCTCACACCTGTAATCCTAGCACTTTGGGAAGCCAAGGCAGGAGGATCGTTTGAGGCCAGGAGTTCAAGACCAGCCTGGGCAACATAGCAAGACCCTGTCTCTACAAAAAATAAAAAAATTATCCAGGTGTGGTGTCATGTGCCTGTAGTCCTAGCTACTTGGGAGGCTGAGGTGGAAGGGAAGATCATTTGAGCCCAGGAGTTCAAGGCTATAGTGACCTATGATTGCACCACTGCACCTCAGCCTGGGTGACAGAGCGAGACCCCATTTGTTAAAAAAAAAAAAAAAAAATGAGAAGACAACCCACTGAATGGGAGAAAACATTTGTAAATCACATATCTGATAAGGGTCTAGTGTCCAGAATATATTAAGAATTCTTACAATTCAATAATAAAAAGACAACCCAGTTTTTAAAATGGGCAAAGGACTTGAATAGACATTTCTCCAAAGATATACTAATGGCCAGTAAGCAAGTCATTAGGGAAATGCAAATCTAAACCATAATAGATATCACTTCATCCTACTAGTGTGGCTATAATCAAACATACAAACATACAAACACACACACACACACACACACACACAAACAGAAAGTAACAAGTGTTGGTGAGGATGTGGAGAAATTGGAAACCCTTACATATTGGTGGTGGGAATGTAAACTAGTGCAGCTACTGTGGAAAACAGTTTGGCAGTTCCTCAAAAAGTTAAACACAGTTATCATACAACCCAGTAATTCCATTCCTATATCTAAACCAAAGAGAATTGAAAACATATGTCCACCCAAAAATATGTACACAAATATTTATAACAGCATTATTCATAATAGCCAAAAAGTGCCCAAATGTCCATCAGCTAATGAATGGATAAACAAAATATTTTATATTCATAGATTGGAATATTATTCAGCCGCAAAGTGAAAGATAGCCCTGGTAGTAAAGAAGCTGCCTGGATGGTAGATGTAAAGAATAGCAAAGGATCTATGGTTCTTAAAATAACAAGGCTAACTCTACAACTGCATTGGCTACATAGACTTACCATCTTTGAAGACTGTTAAAATGAATTGTCAGTCACCTACATTTCAAAGCATACTGAAAACATTGGCCATGTGGACCAAACCTTAAACTTCATCCAGACAGCTAAGCTGTGAAAAACTCCTCTGGCTACTTTTGAAAAACAAGATCAGTTATATAGAAATATGTCCATGAATTGCACTAAGAGAAGTTAAACTGAAAATAGGCTTTGGCAATATCAATGGGATGGATTCATTGTGAGCAACCTTATTTTTCCTATGCTCTCTGTTAACAGAGCCTGAGTATAATCTAATACCACAGTGATGAATTGCATGCAACTGTGCATTGTAAAGCTAACATGGTGATTATGGCTTGGGGTAAAACTGAGATCCACAGTAAAATTAAGAACAGCAAATTCTCAAAATCATGTAAACATAACCTCTCATTTTACTTATAAAGTATATTTAAAGATTACTCCACTGATGTTTCTGTTTGAGATTTTCCAGGGAGAACTATGGAAAAAATAAAATATCAATAGCTGACCCATAATTAATGCTGTATACTTAATTGCCTTCATCTGTTTTTCATTGATTGATTTTTTTAAGTTCTATAATGAGACTTTAAAACAATAATCCTTTATCTTGCATTTTCATACACAAAAAAGGCATTGTCTTAATTAAAATTAAAAGAAATGTGAATAGAGTTTGAAAATAATTCTATACCTGCATAGAAGCCTATTTTTTAAATGGATTCTTTTTCTTGAAAATCAATATATTACATTCATAAGATGGCATTTGTTCAAAATAAAGCTTGCTCTGAGAAGCATGGTACATGTAAACTTCATTTTATTACACTTCACTTTATTGTACTTTGCAGATACTGGGTTTTTTACAAATTAAAGATTTGTGGCAACCCTGCATTAATCAAGTCTGTCAGCACCATTTTTCCGACAGCATGTGCTCACTTTGTGTCTCTGTCATATTTTGGTAATTTTTGCAATATTTCAAACATTCATTATTATTGTATCTGTTATGGTGATCTGTGATCAGTGATCTTTGATGTTACTACTGTAATAGTGTTTGGGCACCACAAACCTTGCCCATATAAGATAATAAACTTAATCAGTGTATATTGTGTGTGTTCTGACTGCTCCACCGACCGCCATCTCTCTCCCTCCTTAGGACTCTGCTGAGACACAACAATATTGAAATTAGGTCAATGACCAATCCTACAATGGCCTCTAAGTGTTCAAGTGAAAGGAAGAGTTGTGTGTCTCTCACTTTAAATCAAAAGCTAGAAATGATTAAGGTTAGTGAGGAAAGCATGTCAAAAGCCAAGATAGGCCAAAAGCAGGGCCACATAGGCTAAATAATTAGCCAAGCTGTGAATGCAAAGGAAAAGTTCTTGAAGGAAATTAAAAGTGCTACTCCAGTGAACACACAAATGATAAGAAAGCAAAACAGCTTGATTGCTAATATGGAGAAAGTTGTAGGGGTCTGGATAGAAGCTCATACCAGCCACAACATTCCCTTAAGCCAAAGCCTGATCCAGAGCAAGGCCCTAAATATCTTCAATTCTATGAAGGCTGAGAGAGATGGGGAAGTTGTAAAAGTAAAGTTTGAAGCTAGCAGATGTTGGTTCATGAGGTTTAAGGAAAAAAGTTGTCCCTATAACATAAAAGTACAAGGTGAAGAAGCAAGTGCTGATGTAGAAGCTGCAGCAAGTTATCCAGAACATCTAGCTAAGATAATTGATGAAGGTGGCTACACTAAACAGTAGATTTTCCATGTAGATGAAAGAGCCTTGTATTGGAAGAAGATACCATATAGAATTTGCATAGCTAGAGAGAAATCAATGCCTGGCTTCAAAGCTTCAAAGGACAGGCCAACACTGTTGTTAGGGGCTACTGCAGCTGGTGACTTTAAGTTGAAGCCAATGTTCATTTACCATTCCAAAAATCCTGGCGCCTTTAAGAAATATGCTAAATCTACTCCACCTGTGCTCTATAAATGGAACAATAAAGGCTGAATGACAGTACATCTGTTTACAGCATGGATTTAATAAATATTTTAAGTCCACCATTGAGACCTACTGATCAGAATAAAGATTCCCTTCAAAATATTACTGCTTGTTAACAGTGCACCTGGTTCACCCAAGAGCTCTGATGGAGATGTACAAGGAGATTAATGTTGTCTTCATGCCATTAACATATCATCCATTCTGCAGCCCCTGGATGAAGGAGTAATTTCAACTCTCAAGTCTTATTACTTAAGAAATATGCTTTATAATGAAAGCAAAGAGAAAGAAAGAAAGACATTTCATAAGGTCATAGCTGCCATAGTGATTCCTCTGATGGATCTGGGTAAAGTCAATTGAAAATCTCCTAAGAAGGTTTCACAATTCTAGATGCCATTAAGAACACTTGTGATTCATGGGAGGAGGTCAAATATCAACATTGGCAGGAGTTTGGAAAAAGTTGATTCCAACCCTAATGGATGACTTTGAGAGGTTCAAGACTTCAGTGAAGGAAGTCACTTCAGATGTGGTGGAAAAGCAAGAGAACTAGAATTAGAAGTGGAACCTAAAGATGTGACTGAATTGCTGCGATCTCATGATCAAACTTGAACGGATGAGAAGTTGCTTCTTATGGATGAGCAAAGAAAGTGATTTCTTGAGATGGAATCTACTCCTGGTGAACATGCTGTGAACATTGTTGAAATTACAATGAAGGATTTAGAATATTACATAAACTTAGTTAATAAAGCAGCAACAGGGTTTGAGAGGATTGACTCCAATTTTGAAAGAAGTTCTGCTATAGGGAAAATGCTATCAAATGGTATTGCATGCTACAGAGAAATCTTTTGTGAAAGGAAGAGTCAATTGATGTGGCAAACTTCACTGTTTTATTTTAAGAAATTTCCACAGCCACCCCAGCTTTCAGCAACCACCACCCTGATAAGTCAGCAGCCATCAACATCAAGGAAGACCCTCCACCAGCAAAAAGATTGTAACTTGCTGAAGGCTCAAATCTCAGATGATCGTTAGTATTTTTTAGCAATAAAGTATTTTTTAATTAAGGTATGTACATTATTTTTTAGGCATAATGCTATTTTACACTTAATAACTACAGAATAGTATAAACATATATATGTACTGGGAAACCGAAAAACTTGTGTGGCTCACTTTGCTTTATTGCAGAATAAAGCAATATCTCTAAGGATATGCCTGTATTTAAAATTAATATCTCCAAGGAATAAAGCAATCTTTCCAGAGGAACCAAACCTGCAATATCTCCAAGATATGCCTGTATTTAAAATTATAATCTCTCATTATTTAAAATTTTAAAATTTTACCATTTTACCATAGCTCTTTACCATTTGTTATAAGTTTGCTTTTTCATATAAGTTTAGTTTCATTAGTTATCTTCGCTTTTCTTTTTTCCCAGTTTTTTCCAATTCTGTGTCCCTATATCTTACAACTCAGTGAGAGTTAGGGTAGTATCTATTACCCTATAGTGGAGATTAATATTTTGGAATCAATTTTTTAAATAAATGAATACAAAGAATCATATACCTGAATAGAAGACTTAACAACTGTGGAGGATGCCCATGAATATATAAATGCTGAAGATTTTAGTAGT
Source organism: Daubentonia madagascariensis (assembly GCA_023783475.1). Lineage (NCBI taxonomy): Eukaryota > Metazoa > Chordata > Mammalia > Primates > Daubentoniidae > Daubentonia > Daubentonia madagascariensis. The sequence goes on along the minus strand of JAKFHU010002080.1, from coordinate 22,916,115 downwards.
TTTAGGCTGTTGAGGGAGTTTTTAACATTGGAACTTGAAGTGGAAAGATTTGGTAACTCTGAAGAATTATCAGTCTTATCCCACCAGGAAACAAGATCAAGATCAGAAAATTCACTTATCTGATTTGCTACAGTTTATTCTTATGTAGAACTCTGCCACAAAAAAAAAAAAACAGTAGATGTAGGCCGGGCACAGTAGCTCATGCCTGTAATCCTAGCACTTTGGGAGGCCAAGGTGGGAGGATTGCTTGAGGTCACGAGTTCGAGACCAGTCTGAGAAAAGTGAGACCTCTGTCTCTGCAAAAAATAGAAAAATTAGCTGGGCATGGTGGTTTGCACCTGTGGTTCCAGCTACTTGGGAGGCTGAGGCAGGAGGATTCCTTGAGCCCAGGAGTTTGAGGTTGCAGTGAGCTATGATGATGCCACCGCACTACAACCAGGGCAACAGTATAAGAACCTGTCTCAAAAAAACAAAACAAAACAAAACAAAAAAAAGATAGATGTGATCCTACTATGTGGAAGTCTAAATGGAATAAAATTTATAGAGGAAATTACTCAGCTATACACCGAAAGAAACAAAAATCTTCAGCTACAAAAGTAGAACTGGAAGCATGCAACATCTAAATATAGAGAATCATAAACTATGATGAAAAAAATTAAATCTCCCTTTCCTAAGCACACTTAAATTTAAAACTTGGATTCACCCCTAGGGAGAAAGTATTGGGGGTGGGTGAGGCGAGAGAACACTGAAAGTCATTAGATGAATCGCTAGTGAGTGAGAGAAGGAACCAGGGAGAGTCAATTACCTGGTGGCATTGAGGCCCACTTGAGGTTCACGCGCCTGAACCTAAAGGCAGACGGGTAAGCATGGTTGGATGGATTTTTTCTAGCCGTGTTCACCTGCTCAAGTGCAAGTGCAGAATAGGAAAAGAGTTGGGTCATGATTTACCAAGGGAGTAAGATGATGTGGGAGAGGAACAGGAGTCAAGGGCCTATGTACAGGATTGATATAATGATTCACCGTGGAATTGATACTGTCGAAGGAGAGGAGGGAGAGCAACAAAGAGCTGAAGGAAACTAAAAGGTGGCAGGGGCTGGTATGAGCGCAGTGGTGTCTGCAACTAATTGATCACAACCAGTTGCAGATTCCTTTGTTCCTTCTCCACTCCCACTGCTTCACTTGACTAGCCTTTAAAAAAATAAAAAATAAATAAAAATAAAATAAAATTTTAAAAGGTGGTAGGATCAATGGGTTGGGGTCAGGTGCTAGAGGGAATGAGCTGGAAAGAGGTGTTGATCAGAGAGTGGGAAGCATGAAACTGAGAAAATGAAAGGTTGAAGTTATTGTTAATGAGAAGATCTAGGCAGGAATTAGGAGGCTGTTACCGCAGTCCTGGCAAGAGACAAGGAAGACCTCAGAATGGGGTGCAGGAAGAGTAGACATGGAGAGAAGCAGAGAGATCAGGCGTTTATTAAAGGAAGAACAGACAGTGCTTGGTGACTGGAGGTGAAATATGAAGGAGAAGAAACTATGAAGAAAGATTCTCAGGTTCTGTTAAAAAAAAAAGAAAATTATACATATGTAGGTAAGTAAACATGTAATGCACTTTTAGCTTTAAGATAGTTTCTTTGAGTTACGGTTTTACTTGGCACTGATCTTTTTAAAATAAAATGTGGCCTAGGTTCTTTAATTGATAAATTGTAAGAAAAAATACCACGAGCCTTGTTTTTCTCTGAAACAGGCTCTTAGGGACTGCATTGAACTGAATCCCATAATTCTTCTAAAAGCCAAACATATTTGCCATAATGATACAAAAATTAACAGCAGATTGGTGTGTATTTCCTTTGTTTTCAAGTGGTGGTGGTTGGCTGTGATGTGTGTGTATATTTTGTTTTTTCCTCCCACAAAATTAGTCCTGTATTAATTTCTTATTCCTTCCAGAATGGGTTTTTATCTGCATTACCTTATTTCGGCTGTTGGTTATGTATGATCCTGTCTGGTCAAGCTGCTGACAATTTAAGGGCAAAATGGAATTTTTCAACTATATGTGTTCGCAGAATTTTTAGCCTCATAGGTAAGTAAAGTGAATCAGGTTTTGTTTTGGTTTACAATTATTTACTGTGTTTATTATAGTTATTGGAGATAGGTAAAAAAGTGTTCTTCCCAGTCTCACAGTTAACACAATACTCAACACAGACCACTTCACTCTGGTAACCACAATGTGTATGGAGATTTCTTCCCACACACAACCAATTCTGCAGCAGAGACCAGCTGGGTGTCCTGTCATTCAATTATGACACTGTCTACCTGGAGATTGTGTCAGACCCTACAGGTTGAGGGCTCAGTCCCACAAGACTGCCTGCGCCCTTCAAATGCCAATCACATGTCCCAGGTTGTGACCTGTACCTCTGACCAACTGTCTATAAATCGACATTCCCATAACTTCCTCTCCTCAGGTTCGATTAATTTGCTAGAGCAGCTCACAGAAACTCAAGGAAACACTTATGTTCATGCATTTATTACAAAGGATATTACAAAGGGTACAGATGGAAGAAATACACAGGGCAAAGTATGTGGGAAGGGGTGAGGAGTTTCCATGCCCTGTCTGGGAGCACCACCCTGCAACAACCTCCATGTGTTCTTCTACCCAGAAGCTCATCCAAACCCTGTTCTTTTCAGTTTTTATGGAGGCTTCATTAGGTAGGCATTATTGATTAAATCATTGGCCACTGGTGATCGACTAGACTTTCAGCCCCTCTTCCCTCCCTAGAGGTTGGGTTATGGGGTTGAATGTCCCAACTTTCTAATCCAGCCCCCATCCCTAAGCTATTTAGGGGCCCCCATCCACCAGTCATTTCATTAGCATACAAAAGAAATTCATCACTCCATAGATTCCAAGGGTTTTAGGAGCTGTGTGCCAAAAACTGGGGGCAGAGACCAAATATATATTTCTTACTGTATCACAGTATCACAACAGGGCAAAAAAAAAAGTGGTAATATTACTCATTTATTTTGTTCACATATTAAAACTCTATGATGCATTTAGTGCATTTCAGTACAAGATGGTTCTTTTTGAACCATGCATTTTGAGGATTAAAATTTATAATCTAATATGCTATTATCACCACCATAGTTTATAATTATTAAAAAATGGCTTGCTTTGCTGAACATCACCCCCAAGATTTTATAAATCACTTTGTCTTCAGCTCTAAGTTTGCAGTGAAAATATTTTTAAGCCTCCATCCCTTTGCTAAGTGAATACATTTTTCATTTCTTTTTTAGAAACAGGGTCTCTCACTCTGTCACCCAGGCTAGAGTACAGTGGCACAATTATAGCTCACTGCAGCCTCAAACTCCTAGACTCAAGTGGTCCTCCTGCTTACGACTCCTGAGTAGCTAGGACTACCAGTATACACTCCACCATGCCCAGCTAATTTTTTTCATTTTTTTAGAGATGGGGTATTACTATGTTGCCCAGGCTGGTCTCAAATTCCTAGGCTCAAGGGATCCTCCTGCCTCAGCCTCCCAAATCGCTGGGATTACAGGGATGAGCCACCATACCCACCTGTTTTGCATTTCAATCCAAAAGTATTTCCTAATATCATTATCTCAAACGAGGAGCTATAAATCAAAGAACTCAATAATAATAATCTTTTTTTTCCCTTCATATTCCCGGGTGCCATCTGATCAATAATAATAATAATCATATGCTTCTGTCTCTGCTTTCAGGAAGGTAAATTTTAAAACTATCTAAGATAATCATTCAACTCTTTTATTTTTTTTTGAGACAGAGTCTCACTCTGTTGCCTGGGCTAGAGTGCAGTGGCGTCATCATAGCTCACTGCAACCTCAAACTCCTGGGCTCAAGCGATCCTCCTGCCTTAGACTCCTGAGTAGCTGGGACTATAGGCACGTGCCACCACACCTGGCTAATTTTTTTTTATTTTTTGCATAGACGGGGGTCTCGCTGTTGCCTAGGCTGGTCTCGAACTCTTGGCCTTAAACAATTCTCCTGCCTCAGCCTCCGCACGCAGCCCAACCATTCAACTTTTTAAAGGTCTCCAGTAATTAGAGACCCTGGAAGTCATCAATGGCTATACTTCAGTAATTTCATTGTAAAAGGACCCTATTCAGGTCAATTCTGCAAACACCTATTGAGCACCTACCAGTAGAATATGCTGTCCTGATAACTGCTTGGTTAACTTTGACTCCATATCTGCAAATGAAATAAATCCCTTTAGAGTCAACCTGGTTTTCTCCTCTGTGGCTTTCTGTGGACCTGCCTTGTACAATACAGTAGCTACTAGACACATGTGGCTATTTAAATTTAATTGAAATTTAAAAATAAGTTCCTCAGTTGCAGTATTTACGAATATAACTTTTCCATCATCACAGAGAGTTATTGGGTAGTGCTGTGGTAGGCACAGAAGAACTAACAATCCCCTCATTATGTCCCTTCCTCTGTAACTTGTGTTTGGTGCTTAACTGCCTACAATGACCAATGCATATTGTTGTCAATTGTTAGAACCAAAATAGAGTATTTCTCTAACTTTATCCAACCGAGTTTATTATTTAGTTTATCTTCTTTGGTTATATGAGTTTTAAATCACATTCTGTGTCAGCTATTGCTTCTCTCTGGACCTATATTTTTCAGTCATTTTCTTCTTGCTCTTTTCTTTAACACTGTAGAACTTTAGCTGAGTTTTGATCACATGCAGATTTAATAACATTGCATAATGAGATTTTCCTTTCACTATTATATTAGTTGTATTATGCCCATATGTTTTCCAGCAGTTTTTTTCATGAAATTCATTAGTCTTCTAGGCGGTACAGTGTTTCTACAGTAGGTGGCAGCAATATCAAATTTCAGGTTTATACTCTATTAAGGTAGAGCAAATATTAATGCTGGGGCTTCTTTTTCTTCTATGACTTTTTAACTCCAGGAATGATTGGACCTGCAGTATTCTTAGTAGCTGCTGGATTTATAGGCTGTGATTATTCTTTGGCTGTTGCATTCTTAACCATATCAACAACACTGGGAGGCTTTTGCTCTTCTGGATTTAGCATCAACCATCTGGATATTGCTCCTTCGTGAGTACTGATATAAAGATTTGCTGTGATTGACTTCAAATTCTTTTATTTTAATTGTGGTAAAATATATATAACATAAAATTCACCATTTTTAAGGGTACCGTTCTGTGGCATTAAGTATTCACATTGTTATGCAACTGTGACCAACAACCATCTCTAGAACTATTTCGTCTTCCCCAACTGAGATACTCTACACACTGTTTCCCATTTCCCCCGTTTCCCAGGCCCTGGCAACCATAATTCTACTTTCTGCCTCTGTGGATTTAACTACTGTTAGAATGACTTTAATTCTTTACGAAATTTCAATTTTAAAAAATTTTTCAATTTATACAATAATTAAAGCACGAAGTTGTTTTTAAATTTCAACCTTGAAATAAATCACCTCTGTTCAGAGTATTCTTATAAGAACATTGCAATAACACATTATAACTTATGTCTTTCCACCCAGCTACAATAGGAACTCTGAAAGCAAAAACCGTCTTATCCTCAGGACTCACCATGGTACTTGGCACATAGTAGGCATTTAGTTGGATGGATGTATGCCAAAGAGCAGCCCAATTAATTTGTCTAATTATTAATATTATATTACCTGTGTAGAAGTATATTTGTACAGTACTTTGTAGTTTGCAAATCACCTTCACAAACATTATCTCATTTTATTCTTAAAACAGTCCTATGAAGTAGGTATTCTTGCCCTATTTTAAGGGTAAGGAAACTCAATTTCAGACAAGTTATGTGATTTGTCTTATACCACACAGCTAATAAATGATAGAGCCAAAACTTGAACATGAAATTTTTACTTTGAAGCTCGAAATTCTTTCTACAGTTCTCTGGAAACATTGTGTGGGCCACATACTTCTAGAATTCTTTAGTGCCAGTGGACAAGGTAAAGGAGGGGGCTGTGTAAATATTTTAACCTGAAAGATTTAGTATACTTTATTTGTAAAAATAATGGATATGAATTTATCTTTGGAGAAAAGACAGGTGGTCTCCCACCCTCTTTCCACTACCCCAAAACCTTTACACCTAGACTACCACAGAATCTTCTGGTGCCTGTTAATCCTCAGTCTCCCATCCCTTCAATAAACACGCTAAGATAAACTCTACTAAACCACCTCTCAGAGAACTTGGGCAGACCTTTGAAATCATTCTAATCCATTCTCTCATTTTATATAAGAAGAAGTCCAAGAAAGTTCCACAAGATTAGAGACAGTGTGCCCAGTTCCTGGCTGAGCCTCTGTCTGCCACTCTGTAGTGCCTTCTGCTGAGATACTTGGCGCCTTTGGTAGTGCCTTTTCCTCTCCCACCCAATTCACGTCCCAGTTCTTCATGAACCTTTCCAGACCATTACTGCCTGATTTTTTTCTGTTTCTTCTCTTTATGCATTCCATTTATAATTTTGTGCTAGAGGCATTTGTATTTACTGCCTTACCTTGATAAATAATTATTTCTAAATGTAACTCTTATCTTTCTGATCTCCTCAATTTGGGTATAATCTCCTTCAGACTGAGACATCTTATATATCCACAGTATAGCTCCTGGCACAAGGAGAGGCACACCCAGCCCATACTTGTTGAGTGGTTGATTTATATGATTATCCTAAGAAAGTAGGAGCTTCAGTGCTGAATGTACCCTTAACCCTGGGGAACCAAGGAAAGAGAACTGATAACACTTAGGCATTAGACTAAGAAACAATTTGAAAGAAAAGGTAACTTAAGCAGAAGCTCTGAGACTAAAAGCTCTGACCGTGCAGAGACTAAGTCTGTCTTGTTTACTATAGTAGTGCCAGCACCTGGCCTTTCCCTGGACCATAGTCAGTGCTCAGTTGATCAATTGCATGAATGGAAGAATGAAAATGGATGTTCATATTCAGTACCATGTTAAAATTCTTTCTAAAAAATATTTGTGTATTGATATTATTATATGTCAGCACTTTTTTTATTGATACATAACAATTGTACATGTTTATTGGGTACATGTGATATTTTGATGCATGCAATGTGCAATGATTAAATCAGGGTAATTAGGATATATGTCACCTCAAACATGTATCATTTCTTTGTGTTGAACCTTCCATATCTTCTACTTTCAAATATACAATAAATTATTTTTAACTATAGTCACCCTACTGTGCTATTGAACACTAGAACTTTATTCTTTCGATGTAACTGTATTTTTGTACCCATTAACCAACCTCTCTCCGTCCCCCCTTCCCAGCCTCTGGTAACCTCCATTCTATTTACTTCCTGCATGAGATCAACTCTTTCGGCTCCCACACGTGGGTGAGATCATGCCACATTTGTCTTTCTGTCTTTCCTGGCTTCTTTCACTTAATATCCTCTAGGTTCATGCATGTTGCTGCGAATGACAGAATTTCATTCTTTTTATGGCTAAATAGTATTCCAATGTGTTACCACTTTTCTTTAACAATCTTTCTTTACCTCCTAGGCTTTGTTTTAAGCCATTTTTTAATCTTTGGGATTTTAAAAAGTGATTCTCCAGTCCTTCATAGAATTATCAAGTTATCAGTGTAGATTTGTAAATCTTTTTAGAGTGAATTGTAGTGACCACTTTATCCACAAAATTAGCTAGATTTTTTTCAGGTTATTGCAAAAGGTGGCAGCTTTAAATGTATATTAAAAGTGTACTACTCTTAATGAATGTTTTTACTTCCTAATCCTAGTAAATGAAATATGGCACTTGTTTAGTTGTTTCTTTATTTCTATTACAACTGTTAATTGGAGAAAGTGATTGATTAAATAGCTGAGTTTGTATATCTGTGTTTAGATAGCTATAAAAAGTATCTGCATAATAGTGAATTCCACAGGATACTGGATAAGTTCATATTAACAATAACATTAAGACTGAAGTAAAAAATGCAATACTTGCAGAGATCCAGGGAGAAAAGAAATAGTATATATAAATGAGATTTTGCTCATTGAGACATTTTGTCCTCTCAACTTCTCTACTCTATACCCATCTCAAAACAATTTCAATAGACATATTTTATTTTTTTATTTCAGAATATTATGGGGGTACAACACTTTGGCTATATATATTGCCAATGCACTGCCCATGTCAGAGCTACAATTGTGGACATCCCCCAAACCAATAGACATATTTTAATGTTCAGCCAAATTCTATAGCACTTTTCACATATATATTTACTTTCACGTAATTCTTTCATGAAATTATGTTAATATAAGACATGACTGTATATTGCCTTATCTCATTAATTTAAACCTTGCTATTCTAATCACAGTCCTGGAATAGAAGAATCCTCCCAAGATTCAGAATTCCAATAAAAGTTAAACTGTGTAAGCCTACAGAGCTTATTATTCTTTACGTGTAGTGTGAAACTAGCAATGCTTATTTGACAGTGGTAACTATTTGTCCTAAATGGTAATATTTTGGTTCATTCTGAGTTTCAGCACCAAAAAAACAAAAAAAGTAATATCTTTGTTAGTAATTAGAAATTTGTAGGAACAGTAATTAGTTATATACTGACTACTAAATAGCCACCCATCTTACAGATAAAATGACACCTTTTTTAGTTAATTATCTGCAATCATATTTTTTCATACAATTAAAATCACTTTGAAGTTTCAGAGTAAGAAATATATTGAATTAATTATTAAACCTACCAGAAACAGTCTTTGCATTGTTTGTATTTTCAAGTCTAAACTTATCCTTTGTATAGTCTTATATAATTTTTATTTTTCAATTAGAAAATTAATTAAATTAATTAATTAATCCCTGTTAAATATAAAACCTTTTGTGTTCTTAATGTAAATGCAGTTACCGAGTTACATTTGTTTTTAAAATCATAAGGATCTGATAATCAGAATAATAATAAAAATATTACACTGCATGTAGGAAGTCTATTGTGGTGAAAAAACTTTGAATATATCTCTTCTCCTATCTAGCAATGGAATCGTGTTTTTACAAGCCAAGATTGATTGTGCATGACAGTCTTATTACAGTGCCTGTCATATAGAGTTTGGTCAGTAAATATTTGTTAAATGAATGAGTCTCTGTTTTTAGTCACGAGACTAAATGTCTGATGTTGGAAGTACAGTACACCAGAGACTTTTGTCAAAAAGAGAAAATATTAAAATAGAAGAATTTTGTGAACCTTAGAAGCTAGGAAATGTTTACTGAGTATACATATTGGTGAGGTATGAACTGAAGGAATTTAACATAATAATGAAAGAAAAGAAGAATACTTGAAAAGCAAATTAACTTCAATAAAACGCTGTTAAATTTAGTGATAATTTGAAAGACCTGACACAAACATAACCCAACATAACCAGAACCCTTTCCAGTTGAAGGAGTATAAGCACAAGAAGCCATCTCCGTGGGAGAGAAAGGAGAAGGCTACTTGCCTAACAAAGAGCTGCAGTGACTTGAGGCATGTATTTGAAATTTACAATGTAGGAGCTAAGCTTGATTACCCAAAAAAGGTGTCAAGGAAATAGCAAATACTGTAATTAAAGAACTGAAATATGTTCTTTTGTGCTACTGATTAAACAAATAAAGGAATTTGGAAAGGATTTCACTTGAAGTAAGTTAAACAAATTACATTGTTTGATTATGTAACTAATAGAATCATAGAAAGTTAGAACTAGGAAGGATTGGCTGGTCCGAGTGCAGTGGTGTGTACAGCTAATTGATCACAACCAGTTACAAATTCCTTTGTTCCTTCTCCACTCCCACTGCTTCACTTGACTAGCCTTAAAAAAATAAAAATTAAAAAAAAAAAAGAACTAGGAAGGATTTAAAGTAATCTTTTCTACCTGGGGTGACAGAGTGAGACTCTGTCTCCAAAAAAAAAAATAATAATCTCTTCCCTTGCTACTTCAGTGTGGTCCATAGACCAGTGGCATCACCTGGGAGCTTGTGAGAAATGCGGAATCTCCAGCCCCACCTCAGACATGCAGAACTAGTATCTGCATTTTAGGATCCTCAGGTGAATCTTGTGCACATTGAAGCATGAGGCACTGGTTTAGTTCAGTCCTCTCACTCATACAAAAACACTTACGGAGTACCTACTATACATTTAGCACACTACACGACACTACAAAAAATAAGACTCAGCTCCTGCTTGGAAGATTAGTTTAGTTCAGGAAAGAAACAATAAAAAATAGACAATTATACCATGATGATGTTTTTTTTTTTTCCCCTTAGAGACAGTCCCACTCTGTTGCCCAGGCAGGAGTGCAGTGGTGCAATCATAGCTCACTGGAACCTCAAACTGCTGGCCTCAAGCAATCCTCCTGCCTCAGCCTTTCAAGTGCTGGGATTACAGGCATGAGCCACCGCTCAACAAATACTTATCAAATGCCTGCCAAGTACCAACCATTACAGACACAGCCCTAGTCTATGGAGCTGTTAGTCTAGAGTGGGAGACTAAGTCTAGGGAAAGCATCACACAAATAAAACAAACTTTTGAAGACAAAGGGAGAGAATAGAAGGGACATAGTATAGATTGTGAACTAGAAAATATCTCTGAGGAAGTGATATTTAAGGTGAAGCCTGAAGAAGGAGTAGGAAGAAGTTAGGCAGGCAAAAGGAAGTAGTATTCCAGACAGAAGAATTTATTTGAGAAGAAAAAGAAATTGGTGTATCTTAGTCTACTCAAGCTGCCATAACAAAATACCATAGACTGGCAAGCTAAAACAACAGAAATTTATTTTCTCACAGTTCTGGAGGCACATGTTGATGAAGAATTTTTTTTCTTAAAATAAAAGAGACCCAAGCATGTTACTATGCTAAGAAAAGAAGGCCAATAAAAGATGAGAGGTTAAAGTTTAAAGAAAAGTAAAAGTTATTTATTTCAAATTAGCAGGAAGGAATGAGATCCAGAGCCCAAGTAGAGGGATTAGCTTTCAGCTGAGAAGAGAAGGTAGGTAGTAAGATGAGTTCAGTTGAAGAAAAGTCTTCAGGTAAGGTGAAAAGCTGAGAATTTTGTTGGTTTTAAAATATGTCCACAAATTCTTCAACACTCCTCCCTCCAAAAGGTGGACCCTGTTTTCATTCCCCTTGAGTATTGGGTGAATTTAGTGACTTGTTTCTAATAAATAGAATATGGCAAAAATAATATCTGACTTGGCCGTAAAAGGCATCACAATATCCTTGCTCTCTTTCCCTCCTGATGACTCACTCTGGGGGAAGCCAATTGCCAAGTACTGAGGACATGTAGCAGCTATGCAGCAAGGCCCTTGTGGGGAGCAGCTGAGGCCTCCAGCTAGCAGCCACATGAATGAGCTTGGAAGCCAGTCCTCTAGCCCCAGTCAAGCCTTCAGATGACTGCAGTCCTAGCAAACATCTTAACAAACCTCATGAGAGGCCCTGAGCCAGAACCACCCAGCTAAGCTGCTCCTATATTCCTGACATACAGAAACTAGGAGGCAATAAATATTTGTCTTAAGCTGCTAACTTTTGAGGTAATTAACTGATTGAAAAAATCTTAACAGCTAGTCTTTCATTTATTTGTGAGATGGGAGTCACGTTCATTGCTGAGGCTAAGAAAGAAGATAATGGAGCAATAGACTTGAGAATGATAAAGGTTCAAAATAGCTGCTAAGAAAAATAGTCACAAAAAACTCATTTAAGAGATTTTTGGCATTGATGAGGATCAGCTGAAGTTGGAGATTAATTTTGTACTCACACTATTTTGCAAAGTTGTTATTTTTTTTCTTTCAGTTATGTTTAGCAGCCCAAGTGTAGGGTTGAAAATGTGCTGTTGGATTGATCTAGACTTGAGGTTTTGACAAGTATAGGGTTGGTGGACAGTCAAAGGGATATGGGATTTGAGAGTTTTGGCAAGAAAGAGATCTAGCCTGTGTTATCTCTTAGGATGCTTGTAGTTGAAGTATAGAAATTCTAACTCAAACTGGCTAAATAGCATAATCTATTGATTCACTGAAGTGTAAAGTCCAGAGATAACAGGCTTCTGGCAAGAGTTGATAACCAGTTACCCACTAATATCACCAAAGATTGTTTCCTTCCCACTCTCTACTCTGTCTTTTGTGGTACTAGTTTTATCCTAAGATTGGGTCTGCTTATAAAAATCACACAGTGAAATGATTGCTAGCAACAATCAAGACTACATGCTGCTTCATTCACATCAAGCAAGAAAGAAAAGGATCTTTTCCTTTCCCAACCATGGAAATAAGTCCTGGGCTTCATTTTGATTGAACAAAACTGAGTGACATATTCACCCCTCAACCAACCCCAATGGCCAAGGGAATACCATTTGACTTTAGGACAATCAACACCCACCCCTAAAGTTAGAAGTGAAAGGGTCAAACATTATTACTGCTACACAGTTGGGGGTAGGGAGTAGGGAGTAGGAATGGATGCTAAGGATGTCCTCCATAACATCCACTAAGATACATGAAGATGTGGACACAAAGGACTCATTTTGAAGATGAAGAAACTCAGTCACAGAGAAGTTATGTGGCTAGTTAATGGCAGACCAAAGACTTGAATCCGGGTCTCCCAGATTCAAGGTCAGAGGATCTTTCTGCTACATCAGGTTGCCTCTCAATGACTTTATTTAGAAAATCTTAAAGAATTGGTCATTGTAGAGGTACTAATCATTATTTGGAGAATTCAAGGAAAAGAACTCATTGCAGAAAACAGATACATAGTCTGGTTGCCCCAGTTAATGTGCATATATCATAAAACTACATAAATAAAGATGAGAAGTAAAAATTATAAGAAACATGAAATTGGCTTAGCAGCTATCCAGCCAGAGGAAGGTGGTAAGCCACCCACTCTATTTCATAGAACTGAAATATAGTTTAGGATTCATCAGGTTCCTGAAGTCTTGTCAGAAACTGTGGAATCTGGTGAGGGCCCCCACCTGCTCTCTTGAACTGGCAATGAAGGAAAATTGGATTATCAAATAAAAATTAGAGCAATTGTCAAAAGAAGATAAAAGTGGATGCTGGAGAAGAAAAAACCAAATATCCATAGTACCTACTGTATAAAATTGCTGTGAAGATTACACAGAACACACTCAATATTTTGCTTATAATGTAGTAAATGCATTTGCACATAACAAAATAAATGTAGTTATTATTTTCTGGCTAACTTTGAGTTAGGTGTGATGGCCAGGGTCACAAACCAATCCAAGTAAAATATTAAAGGCACTTTGGGAGGCCAAGGCAGAAGGATTGATTGAGGCCAGGAGTTCAAGACCAGCCAGGGCAACATAGTGAGACCCCATCTCTACCAAAAATAAATAAATAAATAAATAAATAAATAAATAAATAAATAGAATATTACAAGGATGATTGATGAGCTCTTAGAAAACAAAATACTGATCACTAAGGAGCCATCATTGGATAACAAAAGCCGAAATGGCAAGTCTAATTTCTCAGTCTAATACAATAGAGAAAACACAGTAGATTTGGTATGTCAGGACTTCAACAAGGTCTCCCATGATACCCTTTTGGACAAAGTGGAGAAAGATAAATTAGGCAATTTTGTAATTACTAAATTTCAGTGTAATAGCATGTTGATTAGTACATCTAGTCGTTAGCACTGTGCCAGGCACTGTACCAGATGTTGAAGACACAAACATGAAAGTAACATGATTCTTGTTTGCATCTGTGTAAGCTTAAGCTGGCTTGGAGGGTCATGTCATGAAGGGTATGCTGTATAACCAGCAGATGGGAGCCTGTGGCTGAGCTTCTAGCATCAGCCGGGTGATTGAACTCTACATCTTAAAGACCCTGGTCCAGCCCTGAAATTTTGTGAGTCCTGTAAGTCAAAAAGGATACTGATCTAGATATGGTATGAAGCTAAACAGTTCAGTAACATAAATGACTCCAGCAAATAGTTGTAGCAGTTAAGAGAATGGTAAGTGCCTATATGCCCCAAGTAATGAAGCCTGCTCTACTTGCTCTCAGCTGACTGTGGCTGTGATTTATGGCTGTGAACAAACCTTTGAAATTATACAACTGGGCTGGGTGCAGTGGCTCACACCTGTAATCCTAACACTTTGGGAGACCAAGGCTGTAGGATTACTTGAGGCCAGGAGTTCAAGATGAGTCTGAACAAGCGCGAGACCCCATCTCTACAAAAAATATCATAGAAAAATTAGCTGTTCATGGTGGCACGTGCTTGTAGTCCCAGCTACTCGGGAGGCTGAGGCAGGAGGATCTCTTGAGCCCAGGAATTTGAGGATGCAGTGAGCCATGATGATACCACTGCACTCAAGCACAGGTGACAGAGAGAGACCCTGTCTCAAAAAAAAAAAAAAAGTTATACAACTATACAAATGTAAAGTAATCTCATCAAACTCAAAATTATTTCTCCCCTTTACATTTTGATTCAACCCTTCAGATGAGCTTTCAGTTTTTATTTTCCAACTGGAATTTCTTACTTCAAAACACACTAGTTATTTCTAGTTTCCTGTGTCTGGTTTGGGGGGGGGGCTTACATATCTTAGGACCATGTTGTTGCTTAGCTGCTTTTTGTCTTGGTAGCAACTGAGTGCCCATTCAATGTAACACTCTGCTAGTTAGAACAAGAACACTTGAGAACCACAAACACTTAAGCATTCAGCACCAGGACTTGTGGTAAAAAATTAAACATGAGAAAAATTCATCTTTACTAGAGACTGAGTTCAGTGATCACTATGTTTTTAACAAGGTAGCATTGTAGATTAAAACATTATAATATTAAGTACTGATTTGGAATCACACAAATTGAGTAACATTTTATAGTCTTTCTTCATCTATAAAGTGAAGATAATCCTACCTCATGGGGTTGATTTTACTATTAAAATGAGATAGTATACATGTGAAATACTTATAACCATGTCTGATAGGTATAAATACTTATAACCATGTCTGATAAGTTTTTCAATAAACAGTCAGTATTCCTATTAACATATAAATGTATACATGGTATTTTCTCAGCCTTTTCTTCTATAGGCTGATATATAGATTTTCTATGGTAATTTTTTTGCCTAGATTCCCAGGAATTGGATAGATTTTCAACTATTAATCTCACAAGATTCTAGTATTCCACAAACAAACAATCCAGACTGAGTCTGTACAACTTGTTTTCTTCCAAGCAGGCATCAATCTTTCATGGCCCTTCCTGGCCAAGTGTAATATAAATACTTGAATGAGCTTCTTGGTGCTGACATCTAGAATTTCACAGCCCTCATCTGCACTTAATATCTGTCACTGAAAGGCCTGGCACATTGCAGTTAGTTCCTCCTACCGCCAAGGTGTTAATGGTCTAAAGAAGAAAAAAAAAAAAAAGGTCCTGCCAAGCTTGGTTAATTTAAGATACACTCCCTAAAGGGGTTAAACCAAAAAGATCTGTGCCTTGTGGTTTTATTATTATATTGTGTATACAAGGGTTTGGACATAAAAATTTGTGATGTTTATAGATAATTGAATTAGAGTCAGCAGGATTTTTTATTTAGGTACCTTTCCATCCAAAATGGGGAGAGGGATTTCAGATCAGTAGTTTACAACCTAGGTATTGAAGATTCTAAATCCTAATAGAAATTGCATTATCCACAATAACACTACATGGACTAATAAAACACCAAGGTTCTTTAATTTTGACTGGAATTGTATTTTATAGTAACACTGATTATCTGACAAATAATTTAAAGCTCTAATTGGACATTATATATATTTAGATGATTTTTATGAAAAATAAAGGATTTTTATGAAAAATAAATTAATAAATGTTAAGTTTTTATTTTAACTGAACTCCTTCACCACCTTCAAGTTTTCTTACCAAAAATATCAAACCTAAATCTAATGAACCCTCAAGGATCTAGTCTAGATACTACCGGTGTACAGGAAATACAGGAGACATAAAATTGTGTGTTGAATGATACCTCAGGGATACAATCTACAAAATCCAGAATTTAGGATTGTCTACAGGACAAACTTCCTAGTTTCTTCAATTAAAAAGAGATAGCAATAAAATAATGAACTGTTAATACACACAATAATTTGGAATGATGCTCAATGACCCTAGTATGTAATCCAGAATGTTGGGCCTTGATTAACTGTGGGTCACATGCCACCTCTCTTTAATCAGCATGTATTGAATGAGCACATGTGTTGTACTGGGCACTGGATATAATAAAGGGAAATAAAATGTGAGTTTGCAATGAGACTATGAGTCAGACTCAGCAAACTTGAATTAGAGGACAATTACATCTTAAAACACATAGTACTAGCATTCAAGACAATAAAGATTCTGAGAGGACTGCTCAATATGAGCTGAGCTAGACAGAGAAGGCTTCCTGGAAGAAGTACCAAGTGAGTGGTTAGCATGGAAGGAGTGTGGATTTCAGGTACCAGGTATATAGTATGAGTAAAGGTAAGTAGCAGGAATGAACGCGGCAGATGTGAGCAGCCAGACTGAAAGCTTCTGGATCTGAAGGTGTGATTGTGCAGTACTAGGACATTGTACTACACTAGGCTGTGTAGATGGACCAGGGCCAGGCCATTGCAAATCAGGCAAAAGATTGCTGTTTTCTGAAGGTAAGAGTTAAACCATCAGTGTAGGTTTTTTAGTAGAGAGGGGTGACCTGACAACATTATGACTATTCAAATGAAAGTTTATACAGTCTGAGAGACAGTTCAACCATATGTGAATGTTCCTAAAAATATTTATACCAATAGGTTCTGTTTCTTGATCAGATACTAATGACATGGTTGTGTTTAGGTTATGTTTACCTTGTAAAAATACAGCAAACTTTACACTGATGGTTTCTGTACTTTCCCTCATGTATTTTACACTCAAAAAAAATTTTTTAGTGTACCTAGTGGAGTGTGAAGGGAGAGCTGGGACCACACATATGTTACATGTATACATCTGTGAACCCATGGATAACAACGGAAATAATAATCTATCACTAACTTGTCCAAGGTCACACATCATGAATGGTGGAGCTAGTTTAGGAATCTTTAGGTTTCCTGATAATCAGTCCAATACGACTTCTTTATAGAAAATGATAAGCATGTCATTCTTTTTAAGATGGTACTTACTGGAGATCTTGGATATGGTAGCCTTTCTTAGTCTACATGCATTCCTTATGTATTAGAGAAATCAACAGGTTATCAGCATTTCCCAAAAACAGGCAGAAATTCTTTAAAGATTTGCGTCTAAACATAGATAGAAATATCTCACTCCCCTAAGATTTACCCTTAAAATAAATCATTGCATTTGAGAAACTTTTTCCAAGCTTAATAAAAATGCCCTTTTTGTCATACACACAATATAGACCCAACTTGTCTACTTTTGAGACAGTATGCAAAGATTTAGCTACAAGCAAATATGTAATTAGTGGAACAAGTTAAATTCTATGTTCAATATGATCTCATGTCTATAATAATATACTAGAAATATATACATATAGAAAAAAATAATTAGGATATTTACCAAAATGTTAATGTTGATTATCTCTATGTGAAAAAATAAGTAATTTTATTTTCTTACTATTTTTTTATTATTAATTTTCAACAATTAACTACAATTGACCTTTGTAATCACAAAATAAATTCTTTCTTTAAACTTAAAAAATGTAAGCTAGACACACTAAGCTTTCTATCCAGATACAGTCATATATGAAAATCATATCTCAGCACTTTCCTGTGTCACTTTAAAAGGGATCATTGCAATGGCTTGTTCCTCTATGTAATGTTAAAAGGTTAATTAACTATTGAAATGCAGATTTTTCACCAGCTGAATATAAAATCTTATTTCAGTAAGACATTTCATTTAGATGTAAAATTTCACAAGAACACAATCTGGGAGTAGAATAGCTATCTATTGAAAGAAGTTGCTTAAATGTGTAACACAATAATAAACCTCTATAAAAATGTTTCTGCAGGTATGCTGGTATCCTCCTGGGCATCACAAATACATTTGCCACTATTCCAGGAATGACTGGGCCTGTCATTGCTAAAAGTCTGACCCCTAATGTAAGTAGATAATTTGTTTGTAAACTGAAAAGGTTTTGGAGCTATACATCTGTGTCAAAGTTGAGTATATTTTAATTAAGGGTAAAATTCTGAATGTTTATTCTTATGAAATTCTTTTCAGCAACAAAATACTAAATGCCTTAATGGGTGGGAAAGCATATTTTCAAAGAATACTCTTTGGGTTTTAGACAGAGCAGTAGAACTGAGTTAAATTAAGATCTTACAGTTGAAACCACACAGGTAGTTAAAAGTTGTGACATTATACCAGATAAACAACTTGTGTCTTCGGTTTGGACGAATAAAAATTGGCAGTGTAAAATTATTAAAAAAGTAGGCCCATGAAGGTGAGGTGTTAAGAAATCATGTGAGAATGAATGAGGAGCAATTGAAATAGTTGAGAATGTTTAGAGGACCAGAAGACCGGGAAGCCATGCCAGGTGTCTTCACATATTTGAAGGGCTACTAAATGAAAGGTGGGGACTTGTTCTCGGCAGTGCCACAGAGACAGATGGAGAGAAGTTGTGAGGAGACATTAGGAAGATTTTCTGTTCAAAGATGTTACTTTATGGAATGAGCTGCCTTAAGAGTTAGTAAGCCCTGAAATAGTCAAACATTTATTTAACAGGCATTTCTTGAGTGTTTATTAATTTGCTAGATACTAAGGATTAAAAGGCAAAATGATAAGCTTCTTCTACACTTGAGAAACTCGCCATTTAGAGATTATATGTAATCAAATAGTTAAAGTACAGTGTGACAAATGCTGCAGGGAAAATGTGTGCAGAGTACTGTGGACAGAGAGAAGGAAACAACCTGTGTTCCTGGGGTGGGAGGGTTGGGGAAGGAGCCCTCCAGAAGTGAGCCCATGATGTGGTAAGGGCGGGACACAGCCTGGGCACTGCACTGAGCCCTTGGGGCAGGGTGGGTCCAGGGTCAGTCAAGCCTGAAGCTGGAAGGCAGCACAGGGCCAGGTCAGTAAGCAGAGTATTTTAAAAAGTTGCCTACACTGTTTAAGAAATCAAAATAAATGACCTCAAAGGCCCCTTCCAACTCCCAACATTCTACCATTTAAAAATATCTAAAGGACTAGTGGAATATCTCCTTTAAAAGGCAGATTTAAGCCTCTAAAAGAGACTTAATTTTCTTTGTTTTGTCTCTGTGATCAAATTAACACCGTGCCTAATCTTTAGAATTTCAGGACATACTTACAAACTCTCTTATTACCAAATACACTGATTTCAGACATATATGTATTCACCACAGGTAATGTTTCTATTTCTTCTCCACTCCCATCATTTCTAATTCCTTTCTTAAGTGAATTGGTGCCTCCCTGTTACTATTTTCTCTCACTTAATAGGAAGGGATTTTGCAGAAATTTTTTTTCTAAAATTCTGTATTTCAATATGGACATGTCAGAAGTGTAACCTTGTCTTCATGGAGCAATATGACAACACAAGAACCTAAGTCAATATACTACCATGTATTAATTTTATTTATTGATAATCCTAGCACTCTAGGGAAATATGGATTCCTGAACCAAAATCTTGAATGCTTATAAAATGAGATCTGAGTTGGATTTGAGATGTTATAGCATTTGTTTAATGTTATTAAAAAGATGTTTAAAAAGGAAAAGCACACACTTGCCTTTACAATTGTAATTGCTTAAATTAAAACTTACTGCACTGCCTCAAAAACTTTGTGGAATAGTCAGTATGTATAAATAATGAAATAATTAAAAATCAAAGTGTGTCTGAGCTTCAGTTTTGTTAAAAACAAAAGAGCATTCTCTAAAAACTTGTGGAATTTTTGTTAAAAAACAAATTAGGAGCTATGTGAGATTTCTAGTACAATTGATTGATTTTAAGTCACTCATTGCCCCCAAATAACACTGCAGTATTATTTTATCCTGTAGAACACACAGAGAAGCTTTGTCTTAGTAATCCTAAGAAGCTGTCTTAAACATGTCTTTCTAATATAAAATGTAATTATTGACTGACTCCTCCTCTAGAATGTGACATGTCGTTAGTATATCTAAATTTAGTTACCAAAAAAATTTTTTTAAGAGACAGGGTCTCACTCTGTCGCCCAGCCTTGAGTGTGGTGGCACGATCATAGCTCACTGCAGGCTCAAGTGATCCTCCCACCTCAGTCTCCCAAAGTAGCTGGAACTACAGGCATGTGCCACCATGCCTGGCTAATTTTTAAACTTTTTTTGTAGAGATAGAGTCTCGCTATGATGCCCAGGCTGGTTCCAAACTCCTGGCCTCAAGTGATCCTTCCACCCCAGCCTCCCAAAGCACTGGAATTATAGGCGTGAGCCACTGTGCCTGGCCTAGTCACCAAAATTTAAGATGAGTTTTTAAGATTTTTTTTTTTTTTGCTAAAATGCATTCATCTCAGAGAAGTATAACCACCACAGGGTGTTCCTTTCTTTCTCCATGTTTTTCCTTTTTTTTCTAAATAACCACCTGTTGGCTTCCCAGTGCCATGTCTTTTTCTTTCTCATTGCCAGTTCTACTGCTTGTTTTTTTTAAATGCTGCGAATGTAGGCACTCTGGTTAGATTGAAATTGTAAAGATCCAAAAAATGATTGTTAAAGGTAGTCACATGGCCTAGACATTTCGATAACTGTCTCATGTTTTATGCCACAGGTTTATACACTGAGCAATTGTCAATGTTTTACTGACAAATCCCTTGCATGTCCTGCTTTGTGTGCCATTCAAGATCTTTTACCCTGGCTGGGCCTCCCTCCAATGTCCTGTAGACCCTCAAACCTGAACTTCAGAGCTCATCGTAACTCATCTTTTCTTGGCCCACCTGACACCACCTACCTAGGAACTTGAGAGACGATGCGCAGGCATAACCCCGTCTTAGTGACGTGATTCAGGGACGTGGCCCGCTTCTTATTTTTAGTAAACTTTTTACTGAACTATAACATAGGTTTTTTAAATGCACAAATCCCAAGTATACAGCTGCATGAATTTTCACAAAGTTAATACATCTGTGTAACGAGCACCCAATCAAGAAGCAGAACATTACCTCCCTCGAGAAGCCCCCACGTTCCCCACTGAGAGGAACCGCTAACCTGCCTTATAACCCCAGAGATTAGTTTTGTCTGACTTTGAGCTTTATATAAATGGAATCATTCAGTATGTACTATTTTTGTCTCGTTTCTTTTGTATAACATTTTGTTTGTGAGATGTATTGATGTTGTAGCTCATTCATTCTCGTTGCTGTACGGTATTTCATTGAACAAATACACCACAATCCTACCACTGATGGACATTTGGGTTGTTTCAAGCATGGTGGCTTTTATCAATAATGCTGCTGTTTTAACAGTTCTGTGACACCGCCTTTTTTATAAAGTGGACTACAAACAATATTTTTTTCATTTGCACTTTTTTCTTTCTCTATAGAACACTGTTAGAGAATGGCAAACTGTTTTCTGTATCGCTGCTGCTATCAATGTATTTGGTGCCATTTTCTTTACACTGTTTGCCAAAGGTGAAGTGCAAAACTGGGCTCTCAATGATCATCATGGACACAGAAACTGAAGGAACCAATAAATAATCCTGTCTCTATTAATGTATTTTTATTTATCATGTAACCTAAAAGTGCCTTTGATATTTTAATGTGTCAGATTCTATTAATGTATATTTTAAAATTGTACTTGTATTAAATTTTTAAAGCTTGTAATCATGAAATGTCACTAGTTGCCAGATTAGTAAAATAAACTATTTTTAATTAGGAATAATATATATGCTGGAACTTATACTTCAGGTTCACATACCTGGCTGCCAGGCAGCATGAAATAGGGGAGTTCTATTTATTTTTACGGACCATATTTATGGGAATGAGCTGAAATGAACCCCCCAATACCTTTGCTTAATTAAGCCAGATAATAATTCTCAGGTATTACTGGTAAACACCTGGTTTTGTCCACTTTCCTCATAAAAATTATTTATCAGCTCTCTGTGACACTTAGGTCTCAAACTTTAGCATCTCCACGGAGCTGCCAGCCCCTGTATAATTTGGCCAGGCAACTGGACTGAGGGAAGCACGCCCAGGCAGCTGCCAAGCATTCCTTCCCTGGCTTCAGGGACAGAGTGCCCAGCATTTATCAGAGGCAACACCCAAGCCAAGGGTCAGTGTCAAGTCTTTGGATGGTGTTCTCCCTCCTAGGGCTGTTTACCAATGTGTAGATAAAGCCCTGAGCAGACAGAAGCACTGAGATCCACAGCTACATCCCCTTCCCATCGCAGTAGAATATTGAGTGGCATGTAACCTGTAAAAGAAAAGTGTGATGTCCAGTCGCAAATAATATCATCCTTGTTTAAAACTACTTTCACATGGATCAGAGTATATATAAATTTTGTGTTTTTTAAGCTACATGAGAATTAAAAAAATATTTTAAACTCTTACATTTTGTTCAGTCTGACTTCATATAAGCTTCTAGCTGCAGTTTAAAGTTAAAGTGACTTTTAAAGGCCACATCACCCAAGACCAGTGTGTAATCATCTTTACTGCTGTTTCCTATTATTTTTCCAGTTTTTTCCTGGACCATCTTCCAGTGGTGGTTGAGCATGCTGGGGGCGTCTGTGTAATTTAAAACTTGGTTTATGTTTGTTGTGTTTGTTCAACACTACCTGAAACATTTTAACTAAAACTGTTTAATGTAATATGATGTGAATACAGTTATGGAGATTTATTTTTAAATTCGTAAATAGCTTTAAGTTGCTATGGTGATATTTCTTTTATAAATCATCAAAATAAACCTTTTTGGACTGATATTTGGATCTGACGGTTCTGTGATATTTTCTAGTGTCCACAGTGACTATTTTACATCTTTCTTGCATCCTCCTCAAGCCATACATCTACTTCTACATGCATCTCTGCCACCGCAGAGACTGGAGCCATCTAAGTGATGCAATGTCATAAATCTCTATTGCCATCAACCTGCCCTTCCTACCTCTGAATGGGGTGCACTGTTTTTGCTAAAACATATACCAACATCACTGATTCTGTCCCCTCCTACCTCCTCTCAGAACTTGCTTCAGTAATTCCTCTTCAATTTGCTTCTTCAATCTCTCTCTCTTCTTGTCCTTTTCCATCTGTTTCAGATACACACAAGTCTTCTTTAGCCTATAAACAAAAATACAAAAGTCTCCTGAAGACATTAAAACATTTTTTATTTTCTTTTTTATTAAAACATTTATATATAGTATATCTCTAGGATAATGTTCAAGAAACTGGAAACAGTAGTGCAATATTATAATATATATGTATACATATTGGTTTTCATCCACGGTTCCTGGCTTATAACTCCCATAGCTCACATAGTTATAATGTTAGGGCATGTTAGGCCTCAGGAGCAAGCTTCAGAAAACAGAATCTCTCTCTCTGACCTTCTCCTGCCCTCCTTTCGCCTGCTTCTTTCTCCCCAAGGCAGGAATCCTCCCCCCAGCCCCTGTCTTAGAGAAATTCTCTGACCTGCCTTATTTAATTGTAGGCCATAAGACCCCCATTTCAGAAAGGGTCCCTCATGTCCTAGAGGAAGGAATACTCCACAGAGAGGCCAAGAAGAATCTTGACAGACAGGCCTTGCTGGGTTTCCCCACTCAGTCTGTTAGTGTTAGATCATATCCTTTTTGTCCAATCACATTTCTACCTGGTTGTCAATTATGACTATCCAATGAAGTCTCCATAAAAGGCCCAAGAGGACACAGTTCAGAGAGCTTCCAGATAGCTGAACATGTGGAGGTTCCTAGAGGGTGGTGCACCAGGGAGGGCATGCAAGCTCTGTGCCCCTTCCCCTAGACCTCACCCTGTGCATCTCTTCAATTGTACCCTTTGTAATATCCTTTATAATAAACCAGTAAATGTAAGTGTTTCTCTGAGTTCTGTGAGCTGCTCTAGCAAATTAATCGAACCCAAAGAGGGGGTTGTGGGAACCCCAACTTGAAGCTGGCGGGTCAGAAGTGCTGGAGGCCCAGACTTATGACTAGTGTTCTGAAGTGGGGCCAGGAGGCTCTTGTGGGACTGAGGCCTTACCCTGTGGGATCTGATGCTGTCTCCAGGTAGACAGTGTCAGAATTGAATTGGAGGACACCCAGCTGGTGTCTGCTGCAGAATTGCTTACTTGGTGTGTGGGAAAAAAAACCCACACATTTGTTCACACAAGTCTTCTGTGTTGATTGCTGTTGAGTGAGAGAACAGAGAAAACCACAATTTGAGTTGGTTTTTCTACAAACAAGTGGTTACCTCTGGAGAGATAAAATAAGCAATTAGGGATGGAAAGGAGAATTAATTTTCACTTTGTCAAATGTGGCAGTATAACCTATTCAAATAAACACATCATTTTAAAAACAAAACAAAGCACCTGTTGCTCAAGCTATTGTGTAATCACCACCAGGTTTTCAGCTGCCTGTTGGACGTCGCCAACTGGCTATCCTGTTTGCACCTGAGACTGTTTAAATCCAACCTCATGCCCCCACCCACATTATGAATAAAAGTGGCTGTTCCTGCCACCTTCCTTTTTCCTGTTAAAAGTTTCCCCAGTCATGTCAGCTTGGCCCTGGAGTCATTTTTTGTTCCTCCTCCCTGTCTCCCACCCCACTCCCTACCCCGTGTCTAAGCAACCACCGGTCTTTTCCGTTCCAGTTTTTTCATGTCTCTGGAATTTGTTTTTTAATCCCTCTGCCATCTCCTAGGTAAGAGCCTTGTAGCTTTTGTTTCCACCTAGAATAGAAAAGCTAAGTGGTCTCACTGCCTTTAGTCTGATTGTCTTCTGTCCCAGCTTCCCACCAGTGCTGGACTAACCATCCCAGTACAACTCATCTCCCCGATCAGGTTGCTCCCCGAGGTGAGCCCCTGGCTCCCCTGTCTGCCCAGTGGCCGTGCCCGGCTCACCCCAGGCCCAGCCTCCCCGTCCTCGTCTCCCACCATGCCCTGTTGCAGCAATATCCGGCTACTTCACTCCCCCATACCTGCTTTCCATTTTCCCTGTCTTCCACATGCCTTTATTAATTTCATTACTTGGACCTAAAAAGTCACTCTTCAACCCAACTTCCTTTATGACCCCTGATTTCTTCCACCCTCCCTGATCTAGATGTGGTCTCTTCCTTTCACCCACTAAAACACCATATTGTTTATTTACTTATTTTGGGTTTTTTCCTTCATTTTAAACTCAAGGACTTAGGCTCAGTTATGGAAGAGATAATTTCTTCATTCACACGTTCAACAAATATTAACTATCTATTCTTTCCTAGGCAATAAGGATACAAAGATGCATTTCACACAGTGCTTTCCCTCCCTGGAGTTCAGTCTGGCTCCTTGACAACACTTAGGAACACATATCTGTGTCTCTCCTGCTAGATGCTCCACAAGCCTCTTGAGGGCAGGGTCCCTCTGATTCATCTCAGCATGGTCTCCCTCTTAACAACAAGTGCTTAGTTCATTTTAGTTGCCTAATAAATAGTAACCCTTTAGCTAAATGGATTATAAATTGAAATTTTTATCTCATATATTATTTTTTAATATGTTGGTTTCTTCTCCCCCAAAAAATAGTTAATTAAATTAAATATGCTTATAGTTTTTAATGAAGAAATGATATCCTAACCTCAAAATTTTAAGTTATAAGTGACAGTTATTGTTAAATAGTTTTGAAAGTATTTGAGAATAGCTTAGTTCCGTATAGGCAAAATAATTTCTCTTCCAGTTATTCAACAAATATTTATTGAGCATTCATTCTGTGTCAGGCATTGTTCTTTTCCCAGGGATAAAGCAGTGGGAAAAAAAAAAAAGCAAGTCTCTGTTCTCAAGGGGCTCACATTCTTATTTATCAAGGCTTTTTCTGCATAAGTTGCAGCCTCTGAAACCTTCCATGCAAAACATCATTATCCACCCAACAATCAAATCCGCTGGGAATGAGCGTGCCAACTGTCCTTGAGAATCAGGTGTATGGAAGAAATTGAGACAAACGCTGAAGTCAGCAGTTTGTATCAACCCTTGTAATAGCTTTCGTACTTCAGCCTTTGTTTCCTTTTCAAGAAATCAGAAATAGAGATGTTTGAATTTAGACCCTATTGCAAAGTAGATTATCTAATCTCCCCTCAGAGGGCAGCACATAACTGTTCAAAATAAAATTCCCCCAAATAGAAATAAAAATAAAATAAAATAAAATAAAGTGTTGTACCCCCATAATATTCTGAAATTAAAAAAAAAAAAAATAAATAAGTACAAAAAATAAAAATAAATAAATAAATAAAATTCCCCCAAATAGAAAAATATTGATGTCGTATTTAAATTTGAAGGCAGGAAGAACACTATAGGAAACGGCTTGGTTCCCCTCAGTAAAAGCACGTTACTGCCTCAGATGAATGAACAGGCACAGGGTAAACGTCTAATTTCAGTTAAAAAGTGAGTTATCTTTCTCACAGAAATGTAAATTAAGATGGATCACAAAGCTTTTCCACACGTTTCTGCCTTTTAGAGCAACCATAAGCAGAAAAACCAACCATAAAAGTTTTTACTCTAAAAGAATAATACAGAAAATTCTTTCTACGAGTTTTGCAATGGAAAGCTGTGAGCACAAGCAAAACTGAAAAGAAATGAAATGCAATGAATCTCCTGCCTGCCCTTCTCATGTGCCTTGATGAGGAAGAACACTAGTAATTTTCCAAGCGCCCGTTTACTTT
The DNA here is from genome assembly GCA_023783475.1 of Daubentonia madagascariensis. Lineage (NCBI taxonomy): Eukaryota > Metazoa > Chordata > Mammalia > Primates > Daubentoniidae > Daubentonia > Daubentonia madagascariensis. The sequence continues at coordinate 22,889,354 of JAKFHU010002080.1, read as the reverse complement.
CACTTTATCTTGATGTTGGGGGAGGAGGAAAGTTAGAAGTTCCACGTCATTGCCAGTCCTGTGCCTGTAAGTAAGAAGCCATTATTGTACAACTGAGCTGAAATGGTATTTAAACTACCCGTTTCCCCCCACACACGTCTTCATGCAGTAATAGTCTAGACTTTTGGGTGGAGGGGGGAATATACATACATATTGTATTCAATCTTTTCCTGAAAGCACTCTCATTGTCAGAAACTACTGAAATATGCTAACATTTCCCACAGTGTCATCACCTCCCAGGATCAAGTGTGCATATTGGTCTCAGTCTTCTTTCAGAGCACCACAAATAGCCCCTCGTTTTAAGCATTTTACAACTTTCACTCCACAGTCTAAAACTTGAACTTTCCCCAGAAGTTTAGTTGAGATTGAAAACGATCTGGATAGGATAGACAGTGTGCTCTTTTTAATGCTCAAGAACTGCTTTGTGTGAAGGAACGGGGTTTTGTCAGAGGAAATTCAAGTCTGGATATTGTACAAATCACCATACGATATCTATTACAAGGCACTCTTTTTGTAATAGTCAGAATATATTTCAGATGTCTGTACTGCTTTGAGTTGTTCCACCATGAGTGGCAGGAAGTTTATCCTGGGACATTCCTAAGGATTCTCTTCTTTTCCATCACCAGCTACAGAGAAGTGTATGAAAACAGCATGTGTATCACACTCTCGCACGCATTAGCTCTGTTCTTTCTGGGCGGCCACCTCGGTCACCAGTCCTTCCTGCCCTTGCTTTTTGACCCATTCAGTAAAATGGAGGCTGATGAGAGACCGTAGTGAGTTTGTCTTCAGGTTTAGACTGGCCAGAGGCGAAGGCAGCCTTGGTGTGCGCTGTCTTAAATCTTCTCCGAGTTCCAGTTCTTCCACTGTGAGTCTCAGGAGACTGGGGAAGAGGAGAAGGGTGGAATGGACTGAACCAGGACTGTCTCAGTCTGTCAAGTGAATAAAAACGCCTGTAAAGCAGATAAGGAAATAGTGAAGAGATGTATTCAAAATTGAACGTAGAGGCAGGCGTGGTGGTGCGCACCTGTAATCCCAGCCACCCAAGGAGGCTGAGGCAGGACGTGGCTTGAGCCCAGGAGATCGAGGCTGCAGGGAGCTATGATTGCGCCACTGCACTCCAGCCAGAGCAAGACTCCATCTATTAAAAAAAAAGAAAAATTGGATGTAGTAGTATCTAGTATTATAATATAAATAACAATATTTAGAAATTTCCCAAAGTAGAGAATTGGTAGGAGCCTACTGTAGGAGAGTCTACATTCAACATTTATTTAATTCTCAGCATAGCCCTATGACGTGGGTATCAGCATCACCATTTTATAGATAAGGAAACTGAAATAGTCACACAGCTAGTAGCAGACACAAGATTCAAACCAGGTTTCTCTGATGTTAGAGCAGAATGTCTTTACTCCTCTGCTATACTGTCTCCATTAAAAGCCATGTTTGCACACTGTTGATGTGCATAAAAATATTATTCTATTTTTGGTGTGTAATTTGTAAGTAAAAAATAAACGTGTATTCTTTGAATTAGCAATTCTACCTATGGTAATCTATCCTAAAAAATATTAAACAAACACATGGGCATTTTTTGTAATATTGTCAATTTTTCACCAATAAGGAAATTGTTAAATAAGTTATGGTACATTCATAGGAGAGAATAATATCCAGCCATCAAAACAAATGAGAAAGATATGACATAGAAACATAGGAGACTGTTCATACATTTTGTTGGAGGATGAAAAAAGTTATCTAATAACCCAAGCTCAATGGCTAATGCCTATAATCCCAGCATTTTGGGAGGCCAAGGCAGGAGGATCACTTGAGGCCAAGAGTTGGAGACAGACTGGGCAACATATTGAGACCCTGTCTCTACAAAAGATAAAAAAAAAAAAATAGCCAGATGTGGCGGCACACACCTGTAGTCCTAGCTACTCAGGAGGCTGAGGAAGGAGGATCGCTTTAGCCCAGGAGTTTGAGGTGGCAGTGAGCTATAATGACGCCACTGCACTATAGCCCAGGCGACAGAGTGAGACACTGTCTCAAAAAAAAAAAATGTTTTTTAATTAGAAAGTTTAATGCTGCTATTTCTTCTCAGCCTTTTGGCTAAGATCAAGTATAGTATCTGTTCTTATCAGTTTACTATTTGATATGTCCTCTATCCAAGGACAATATATTAAATGGATTTTTGAAGCAGGGAGTCAGAATAAGTGCTTGCCCTGTCCACTCCAAATATTGACCTGGTATTGCAGTACCTCTAGGAATCGTGCACCCCTCCCACAAAAAAAAAAAGAAAAGAAAAAGAAAGAAAGAAATTTGATAGGAAAGGATGTGGGAAGATGAAAATTCTTGCCCACAAGAGAAGGGGGGTAAATATAAACTGGCAAATCCATTCAAGAAAGCAAAATGGGCCGGGCATGGTGGCTCATGCCTGTAATCCTAGCACTCTGGGAGGCTGAGGCAGGAGCATTGCTTGAGCTCAGGAATTTAAGAACAACCTGAGTGAGAGTGAGACCATGTCTCTACTAAAAATAGAAAAAATTAGCTGGGCTAATTTTTAGTCCTGTAGTCCCAGCTACTCGGGAGTCTGAGGCAGGAGGATCACTTCAGCCCTGGTGTTTGAGGTTGCAGTGAGCTATGATGACGCCACTGCAGTCTACCCAGGGTGACAGAGTGAGACTCTGTCTCAAAAAAGAAAGAAAGAAAGCAAAATGTTTACATTTAAATTAAATAGAAAGAACTCGTTCTTTGGCCCTGTAAACATACCTCACACCTGGGTATATGTCCCAGAGTGATTCTTACTCAAGTCCTTAAGAAAGCAGATACACCACACGGTTTTTTGTGACAGAGTTGGAGGCAACCCAGGTGTCCATCATTAGAGAAATAAAAGTTAAATATGGTAGATGTTTATTATGGATTAATATAATTCAAGAACATACAGAGACCTCAAAAATGTTGGGTAAAAAGATACATAGCACAATACTATTTCCAAATTTTTTTTTAAAACCATACAAATAGAGTGATATTTTTCAAGGACACGTGCATAGTTTAGAACATACGATAAACACATTGAGTGGGTGGCAACGCAGGGGAGGAGAATGAGAGCAGAGATGAGGGATAAAGGGGGAAATTAAATACGAAACAGCGGGCTTGCACTGAACATAAGGTTCCATGAACAGAAGAATATGGGATAAAAACAATTTTTAGGTGAGTACTCTGCAAGTGTTGAAGTTGGACAGGAGAAGAAATAACTTACTTTCTAATTTTCACTTTTCTGCATTGTTTCATTTTGTTTACAAGGAATGTGTAATTACCAATGACTTTGGTAATTAAAAACATCATATGGTAGTTCTATTTTTAGGTTTTTGTGAAACCTCCATACTGTTTTCCATAATAGCTGTATTAATTCACATTTCCACCAACGGTGTGTAAGAGTTCGATTTTCTCCACATACTCACCAGCATTTGTTATTTTTTGTCTTTTTGATAGTAGCCTAGTAGCTATTCTAACTGAAGTGAGATATCTCATTGTGGTTTTAATTTGCATTTCACTGCTGATTAGTGATGTTGAACATTTTTTCATACACTTGTTGGCCATTCGTGTATCTTCTTTTAAGAAATGTCTGTTCAGCTCCTTTACCCATTTTTAATGGGATTATTTGGGGTTTTTTTGCTGTTGAGTTGTTTAAGTTCCTTGTATAGTCTAGATATTGGTTCCTTGTCAGATGAATACTTTCCAAATATTTTCTCCCATTCTACAGGTTGCCTCTTCACTCTGATGATTGTTTTCTTTTCTGTGCAGAAGCTTTTTGTTTGATACAGTCCCATTTATCTATTTTTGTTTTTGTTGCCTGTGCATTTGTAGTCTTACCCATAAAATCTTTGCTTGGACCAACGTCCTGAAGCATTTCCCCTATGTTTTCTTCTAGTAGTTTTATAGTTTCAGGTCTTACATTTATGTCTTTAATACATTTTGAATTGATTTTTGTATATGGTGAGAAACAGGAGTCTAGTTTCACTCTTCTGCATATAGATAGTCAGTTTTCCCAGCATTATTTATTGACGAGGGTGTCCTTTGTCCAATATATGCTCTTGGCATCTTTGTTGAAAATCACCTGGCTGTAAATATGCAGATTTATTTCTGGGTTCTCTATTCTGTTCCATTGGTCCATGTGTCTGTTTTGGTTACTATCACTTTGTAGTATTTTGAAGTCAGGTAGTATAATACCTCCAGCTTTGTCCTTTTTGCTCATGATTACTTTGTTTATTTGGGGTCTTCGTGGTTCCACATGAATTTTAGGACTTTTTTTTCTATTTCTGTGAAGAATGTCATTGGTATTTTGATAGGGATTGTATTGAATCTGTAGATTGCTTTGGGTAGGAAAAAAATGCATTGTTAAAAAAAAATTACAAAAACTCAGGGTCAGCCCCAGAACTGTTCCTCCAACTTTGGAACCCCAAACCCAGGGTCTCTGACACTGGAGGCCCAGGCTGGAGTGCCCCCCCATGACCCTCAAACTTTACACCACAGGCTATGTAGTAAAGTGGCTTCTGTGGCCTACAAAGTGGCCCACAAAGTAGCCCTTGTTGATAGTCATGTCAGCCCACAGGCCATGCCAAATGACCCATAATTACTTGCCAAAAAAAAAAAAATACCTGAAACCCCTGGAGGATGTTATTCAGTTCTGCTACTTTCTCCACTCCCTTATCCCAGCGTAAATGTCCATAATTTTCACTTTAAGGATTTTATGTTTTTAAAATGCTTTTCAAAGAACCGATTTTTAAAGCAAGCACTCTCGCGTGCACACACACACACACACTTCCTCTTTCTTCACAAGCATGGGATACACTGCAGTTTCACTGCCCTAAAAAGCACTCAAGGCGCGGATCGTTTTACCCTGGACACCAGAGAAATCCTCCTGATTTGAGTCACTCGTTGGAGAAACATTAACTCTGGACTTTTCCCAGCAGGGTGGGGTAGAGCAAATATTTATAGCTCTCAGGAAACTTAAATTTGACTCATATTTTAGCTGACTCGTGAATCAGAACTATCAAAGACTAGATTTTTTTTGTCTAAGGAAAGAAGATGACTATTAGAGAAACCATCTCTGCGCGATTGCAGAGAGAAAACACAAAGAAAGGAATTTAGAATGACTCAGCCCAGGCCGCGCGGCCTGGCCGCTGACCTCGCGAACAATGGAAAGTCACAGCGGGGCCTCGGAAGCCGAGTCTACACTCGCACACGCCGGGGGTTGCAGGCCGCTGGGGGCAGCAGGGGTGCTAAGCAAAAAGTGACTTTCTTAATCATTTCTTGCTTTTTAGCCTAAAATGCAGAACTAGCTCTTAAGATTGCAGTACAACTATGATAATTTTGTAAAACTCACAGGAGCTGTGGGAGCTAAAAGCAAAGGTCGGGGCCTCATTCCCAGGGGCCAGGGTCACCCTGGGCAGCAAACAACAGATGCCGGGAGACCGAAGATCGACTCATGCCCTGCCCGGGGTGGAGCTGGGCAGGACCCTGCACACGTTTTCTTAAGTCACCACAGAACTATACTGAAAAAAAAAGCACGAGGGCTCCACATCGCAAGCCTCTGCTTCCAGGCGGGCGTGAAGGGCTTTGCTATGGTTGGAGGCAGCCAGCTTGGACCTCACAGGATGCGCATTTGCTCTTCTGGCAGGAACGGGGATTGGGGGAAGAAGCTGGCCCCAAGCCTGGTGGTTAGGAGATCGTTTCTGAAAATTCGTCTAAATCAGAATCTGTTGAGCTTGGGGTTTCATGTGTAGGACTCAGTTACTCTCGAGGAATACAGCGGCTGCAGCCAACATTAGAAAATCAGTAGAATGTGTTGAGTACCCTGGATTCTTGTCGTTGGTGTGTTTGCTTGGCGCGTGGGATGAAAAGAGGTCCAGGCTGGGGCAGACCAGCTCTGAATATCTCCGGGAGGCCCCACCAGTGTCCCCAGGGCGGTCAGGGCCCGCGCCCACCCCCAAGGCCGAGGCGGTTTCCTGGAGCCGCATCCTAGCGCAGCCCGGTGGGTTGCACCCAAACTCTGCTCCCAAGCGCGTGCCCTGCTGGGGAAGCGAGGCATCGCCTGCTGTTTAACCCGTGCTGGCCGGCGCCCTTCGCCCCTCGTGTCCCGGCCGCCCCGCGCCTTGCCCAGGACAGCTTCCTGCCAGCCCTTCAGCCCAGGATGCCATCCAAATTCACAAGTTGCCTCTCTAAATCTTCCTTGATTCATATTTCAGTCTCCGGGGATACACTAACACCCATATACTAACGCCCCCAATTCCTGATACACTAATACACACAAGTCCATATTTGCCTCTTTTTCCTGTAGGTGAGATGTCCATGTGGTTTACCATCCAAATCTAGACTTTTAAAAGGCAAAAGGATGCTATTATTATAATAATTATACCCGGTGGTATGGGGCCACCGCGCCTGCCGTCCCAGCTATTCCGGAGGATGAGGCAGGAGGACTCCTTTAGCCCAGGTGTTGGAGACCAGCCTGGATGATACAGCAAGACCCTGTCTCTAAAAAAAAATTAAAAAAAAAATAATAATAGTTACACCCAAACCACAGAAGAAAATCTGTTCCAGGCATAGTATGGTACTAGTATATACAGTTACCTTGGGAAACTTGAGCAATTTACCTAAATTCAGAGAACATTCTTTACTCCTTGTATTCTCCCAGTGAAAGGGAAGGAGGGAGAGAGGGAGGAAGGAGGAGAAGCAATTTAAAAAGAAAAGAAAGTCAGCCCAATTCAACACTGCATTTTTGAAAAATACTCTATTTGTTAAGAATACTTAGATCTAGTTAGTGTATTTTGCTCCACTTTTGCTAAATACTTGGAGATTTATTTGTAAACGCATGCAACTATTTCTGTCGACATCAGCAAAGCAGGGTTAGCAAGTGCTGCAGGGAATGTAGAACTAGCCTCACCATGCCAGGCTAGCGTAGCAATGGCATTTCTTCCCACAGGAGTCTCTCTGTGCATTATCTTTATATACACATAGTCATTACTTATGTATAGATGCAGATTTTGAAAAAATAGATTTTTTTCTGACTGTGGCTTCCTAGCTGTCTAGCTATGTGTAGTCAGCAATAGCAGACCACTTTTTTTAGCAAGCTCTTATAGCACATACTGTATGTACAGACACTGTGTGTTCTAAAAACTTTACATATATTAACTCATTTAATCCTCACAACAACCCTACGAAGTAGGTATTATTGTTATCATTCCCATTTTATAGATAGGGAACCTGAGGCAAAAAGAGGTTAAATAAATTGTCCAGAATCTCAAAACTAATAAATGACCCAGGTGGGTTTAGAACCCAGGCAGTCTACTACTAGAGTTCATGCTCCCAAGTACTAATTTATGCTGACTTGACCTGTGAAGGCTTCCTAAGGGCAATAAGCTTTTTTGCTAAAGTACCCAATGACGTGTTTTACTGCTGCCGATACCTCTAATAAATGTTCCCATCAGCCATCCCAGGATAAAGACAGATTTTCATCTGTGATCTGAGTGTAAGTATTATTTTTATTTTTTTAGAGACAGGATCTTGCTGTGTCACCCAGGCTAGTCTCAAACTCCTGGCCTCAAGCAATTCCCCCTGGTGGTGTAAGGCCTTTAGAGGTATAACCCAGTCTTCTTTCTCTCTAGCCCTCAGCTTCAGCTACACTAAAACCCCAGTTTATACAGTCCTGCCTCAGCACTTTCTCTGTGCTTCTCCCTCCTCCTAGAATACCTCCCAAGCCATCTGTCTCCACCCAACTTCTTTTATTGAAACCCCATCTACCTTCAAGGCCTAGATCATACTGGCATTCTGTTGTCACACAAGACAGAATCTCCCCAAAGTCTGAAATCCTACAGCCTTTATCCACACCACTCACATGCCTACATATCTTCTCTCCTCTACTCAGTCAGCAATTTCTTTTCCCCACAACACTTAGCACAGCACATTTTTACATAAATAGTTCTCAGTGAATGTATAGCCTCTCATTGTTTGCTCTTCATCCATCCTCTCTGTCAAATACCTGTAAAGGAATATGATGCATTGATTATTTCAAAAAGAGAAGACTTCCTCCTTCCAAAAACAAAAAAAACAAAAACATGACTTGTGTTCAGGAATCTGTTCCTCTCCAGTTCTGGAAGTAGACCCTGATTTGTCTGAGCCAGTGCTACCTAGTAGAAATAGAAAGCAAGTCACAAATGTCATTTTAAATTTTCTAGTAGCCATATTAAAAAAGTAAAAATAGGCCAGGCATGGTGGCACACACCTGTGGTCCCAGCTACTCAGGAGGCTGAGGTGGGAGGATCACTTGAGCCCAGGAGTTCGAGGCCACAGTGAGCTATGATGACACCACTGCACTCTAGCTCAGGCAACAGAGTGAGACCCTGTCTCAAAAAATAAATAAATAAAAATAAACTGGTAAAATTAGTTTTAACAATACATTTTATTTAACCCAATATATCCAAAATGTTATAATTTCATCATGTAATCAGCATTAAAAACCATTAAAAGATATTTTACATGTGTGTGTATGAAGTTTTTGGATTCTGATGAGTATTTTACACTTATATCTTAATTCAGACTAGCCACATTTCAAGTGCTCAATAGCCACATGTGGCTAGTATTCTCTATTGGATAGGGCAGGTCTGAGCCCATCAACACGACATTCCCATGGTGATCACTATTGGTCCAGGAGTGGTAGGCTGGAGGCCTAAATTGGGCTGATCAGACTGAAACAAGGGATTTACAGTCCATGTTTGGGAGAGGTTTCTGCCTGCTGGTAGTTTTGCAAGGGAAGCCCGTAGCTCTGATTGCTGCTGGCAGCCTTTGTGGAAATCATCTCAGAACTATGAGGAAGAACCAGCAGCATTAGTGTTAGGATGACACCAACACTGAGGATGGTAGTAATGGGGAGACAGAAAGAACCCTGAGTCCTTAATGACATCACTGAGCCACTGATCAAACAGAGCCTGGAGCTAACCCTACTTCTGGTTATGAAAAATAATAAATTTCCCTTTTATTTAAGTCAGACAGAGTTTTCTGTGGCATCCAAGAACATCCCAACATCAAAGCTAACCCTTGAATCCACGTCTACAGCCTCCCACACACAGGCTTCTCTACCAGGCTGCCTCTCAGGAAAGATTTTTGGCTAATTCTTTCTAATTCTAATTCCTCTCATATTCTTTCCGTGGAACGGTGCTGGTAACTGCAAATTAATTAGAAGTAAAGATCCCCAAAGATGCTGGTGCTTATGAAGGCCTCACCCACCAGGTGGGTCTGTGCAGCTGCAGATGTCATTTCAGGGCACAGGAACAGCCAGAAGTCCCTTCTCAGGACAGCTGCTATTACACTGCGCTCCCAAGCTAGCCAGCCTTGGCTCCATCTGCCAGGGCAGGCATTTGTCACAGCCCTTCAACACCTCTCCTGGAACCAACAGACCCTGGGGCTGGCCCAAAGCTGGACAAGCTAGAGCCTTTGCCAGAGGCAGTCCAGGAAGCCACACTTTCCTCTGTGATAGCAGCCTTTTCTGTCAGGGTGCTGAAGATCAGCATGTCCCAGGCCAACTGCTGGTGCCAGGTATTTAGAGGAGATGTTGGAAAGATTGACAGGAGCACTGACAATTGCAGGACCAGAAAGTGAAGAGGAATAGCAACAAGGAAAATAGACTAAGAGATGCCACCACGGGAGTGAGAAAATTGCTCATAAACTCAGTTCATCATGCATCGCTTACAAGCAGCAGCAGTGTGTGACCTAACTTGCTCAGAGGCAAACAGACCTTATCGTTCACTTACAATGCACAGGTCTTATAGCTCCAAAACCAGAAGGAAAGGCAGAGCCACAATTAATCAAGACTCCCTCTAATCTGTCTTGGAGAATACGCATCTTACAGCAATTGTTAAAAAATGGCAACATGGTATAGTGGGAAGAATGTGGCTTCCAGGCCAGAGAGCTGCCACTCAGTGCTGGTGCAACAGTGGGCAAGTCACAAGGCCCCTGTTATGCTCAGTTTTCTAGTCTCTGAAATAAGCATTATTATATCTCACAGCTTTGGAAGGTCCACTTTCTAAAATGCATATCAAACCCTTTGTAATTTATTAAGTGCTATAAATGTTCACCATTATGATTTGTTTTATTAATATAAGTAAAAAATGCCTCTGATGAGTTTTTTGTTTTGTCTTGTTTTCTTCTTCTCTGATGAGTTTTTGATACCCAGAAACTACTACTTGCTTATTAATGAAAAATATAAATGTTTTTAATAAGGTCGTATGTTCTTACAGCATTTATTCCTATCCACTTTACTCACTCTGGGCCTCTGGCTCATGATTACAAAAACAGACCTCAAGCCCAGCGCCGTGGCTCACGCCTGTAATCCCCACACTCTGGGAGGCTGAGGTGGGAGGATTTCTTCAGTTCAGGAGTTTGACACCAGCCTGGGCAAAAGCGACACCCCATCTCTATTAAAAATAGAAAAAAATTAACCGGATGTGGTGGCATGTACCTGTAGTCCCAGCTACTTGGGAGGCTGAGGCAGGAGGATCGCTTGAGCCCAGGAGTTGGAGGTTGCAGTCAGCTGTGATCACCCCACTACACTCTAGCTGGGGTGACAGACTCTGTCTCAAAACAAATAAACAAACAAATAAACAAACAAAACCAGACCTCAAATATTTGTCCTGCACACTGCTGAGGACCGGAATGATGGCCAAATGTGGTTACAGATCCAAAAGGTTTACTAAACTTTAAAGTTTATACATCAGGGGTGTCACCCCCAAATATTTATAACATTTAATTGCAAAAGAGCTTGCCAAGGTGTAGGATCTAACTCCTTAGGCCTTCCAAATAGTAATACCACATCTTGTTTCCTTCTGACCCTAAAACCAGTGGCTCACAGGCACCTTCTGCCCCAGTCAAGGAACCACACAGTTATATGGAACTAAGGCCCATGGTCTCCTGCGTCTAAAGATGAAGGAGCACGTGCTACGTGAGCCTGGGTACCAGAATAATTGGTGCTGGATACTAAACTAGAAAACACACACACATACTTGTGCAGGTGCACACACACACACACACACACACATCCTTCTGCTGGTGTCTTCCACTTAATCTTTAAGGCTTAACTCAAAAAAATATTACCATCTGTTAAATCTGAATGCTAGTTATAAGGGTGCCATATTATTTTCTATACTTTTCAATGTTTGAAATGTTTCATATAACATTTTTCAATAATAATTTTTAAAGCAACCTAAGTCAAGTATCAACACCTTCTCTTGGATGAGTTTTTGCCTCCCAACCCATCCCCAAAGTTGAACTAGATGCTGCTTCTCTGTACCTCTGACACACTCTGAGATGACTTCTGTTAAGTCACTTATCACACTGTATCATAACTTCTCATTAGCCCAGGCGTTGAGCTCTTTGAGGGCAGGAGCCAGGCCCTTCGTCCCTCTCTCTTCACCAAGCGTAGCACCTGGCATGTTGTGGGGACTAATCAATGTCTCATATTAACCATGTCAGTCAATATGAATGAAATGTTCTGGTTTCACGCTAAGCCTTCACCAACTACCAGAACTTCTTTCCTCTCCCAGACTGCTTCTCCTTTCCTTTTCTCTTTTGTACTAAATATAAATCACTCTAAATGGTGATAGAAAAATCCGATTGCCACATATCAGAGAAGAACTATGCTTTGGTTAAAATTGATTTAAATAAACACTGCACTAAAAATGTAAAAGAACAGGAAAACTCAATGAGAACATTACTCTTTCTCTAGATAGTCGAGACTATAAATACAAATTTGAAAAATACAGCAACGTTTTAACATTGATAATCCAACAAATCAGTCCCAAATCAAGCATGGTCCCTTTGCTAAGAGGACAAAAGGTCTGCAGACTTGTAGACGATTTATATTATTTGTTTCAATGGGAACAAACCCCTTTGACAGGAGTCTTACCTTTTTTCTTAGTATAGTCGTAATATTCAAACAGTATGACTGAAATGAGATCATTGTCTATCTACCGCCTTCCTACAGAGTATTGAGCTTCTTTCTTTTGATCCTTAAACCTCCCTTCTTTTTCTTTCTCTTTCTTTTTTAATATACCTTCAGAGTCCCTCAAACTGTCCTTCTTAATACACATTTAGCTGAATGCTTGCTCTGTTTCATTATAAATAAAGGTAATTGCCTTTGAGGTTAAAAGTAAATGCTAAACACTCCATAGGTATTTTCCTACTTTATATTTAACCAATCCATTCTACACGATGTTATCTGGGATGAAAGCTGGTATATCCGGTTATGTGTGCGACTGCTTTATTTAACGTCCTTGCTTGCCCTTCTGGCCCCATCTGCTGCCACTCCTCTGCCACACCCTGCAAGGCAGCGGCGTTCAGTAAGTCACCTGCTTTTTCACCTCCTTGCCTTTACACATATTATTTCCTCAGCCTGGATTAGAGGAACTCAGGAATGAACCAAGACTCACGTCCACTGTCACCTCCTCTGGGGAACTTCTCTGAGCAGTTCTTGTTCCATCATTCATGTGACGTACCTCTATTTCAAGACTTACATCTTTACTGGAATTATCTGCTTTCGTATCTGTCTCCTCTAGTACCCTGAAAGCCCTAGTGGTCTGAACCTATAATCTACTCATCTTTGTAGTTCTAATGTCAAGTATGTTTCTTAACATTGATTGAGTCAGTGTTTAGTGGACAAATGGCTGAGACTGAACAAATGAATGAATGAATGCATATGACACAACAAAGCTGTGTTTAACATTATTTGCTTATGTGCCACCAGGGGACTTACAAAGCCAAATGGTTCAGTAAAATGCATGGACACCCAAAGAGGAAGCATTTAACCAAATATCCATTTAAGTTAAATAGAGAGATGCTAATTATGTGTACAAAACAGAGCTGAGCTTCCATGCTGGGGTTCTTGGCCCTTCTGAGTCCCTAGAGCTAAGTACTTCTGGAATTTGGAGCAAGCTCAGTGAGTGCAGAGGTAGTAATTTTTACAATGATGGACTTTCTTGGTTGAAAGCCCCCTTACTCATCATGTCCTGCCCCAGTCCTGCTGTTCAGTTCCCAAACCACTCTGTTCCCACAAGTGTTTCCAGAGACTACTGTAGGCCAGTGTGTATGTTCAGGTGAGCTGAGGGGAAACAGCAACACTGAGGAGCCAGAAAAAAGGGCATGTTATGTAATAAGGAGGCACCAGTAAGATTAGCTACACAAGGAGCTAAGCTGGCGACCACAGAATTTGACCACCTGCTTTCTAAAGGTAGTCCAATTAGGAGAGCGGTCTAATGTTCCAATTTCAAAGTATGAATTCTTTGAAATTATCCTATAGTCTATGTAGTGGCATTCTTTATTTACAAAGACATTATTGTAGCTAAAAATATACTTGTCCAACTATTATACTCATCTTGCACATAAACTAACCTGGAGATTTGTAACACAGGACAAAATGACTGGGAGATAATTTCTGAATTGATTTTTGCAGGCCGGCAGGATTTGGGGCAAGGAGAGGCTTGGGAGTATGTAGGACATGCCCCATGAATACTAGCAAGCCACTTGGTTTCTTTTTTTTTGAGACAGAGTCTTGCTTTATCGCCCGGCTAGAGTGCAGTGGAGTGATCATAGCTCACTGCAACCTCCAACTCCTGGGCTCAAGCAATCCTCCTGCCTCAGCCTCCTGAGTAGCTGGGATTACAGGCATGAGCCACCCAGCCCAGTGTCACTTGGTTTCTGAGTCTGATCTCTGAGACAGAGGGTTTGCTAAACCAGTCATTATATTCAAGCAATGGTTCTCAAAGTGTGCTACAGGGACCAGTAGTTTCAAAGAATCTGCATCACTTTGAAACTTGTTAAAATGCAAATTATTGAGTCCCACCCAGATGTGCAGAATCAGAAACTCCAGGGCCCAGCAATCTGTGCTTTAACCTGGCCTCCACGTAATGTAGATATATCATGAGGTATGACAAACACTATTCTAAAGTGTTGGGGACTCCTGCAGTAGCTCCAGGATAAAGGCGTGAGCCTAATCTTCATCATCCTGGCTTGCACGGAATTTGGAACCAGGCATCCCCAGTTGGCCTGTTGCAGTCATAGTCACTCCAAGAACCCACTTTCTACCTCAGCTCACAATTCTTGGCAGCCTAAATCCTAAATCCTTGGCTGTTAGTCCCATGCCCTTTCCCACCACTGCTCAGCTTCTCCTCACGCACTTAACTCTTCTTCCCAATTTACTCTCACACCACCCACCTCATAGCATTTTCCACATAATATGTGTAACAGACCAAGTGGATGCAAACAGAAGCATAAGACACCTACTTTGTTCCCTGCTCTCTAATGCAACCTCAATTTGCCACCAAGCTGGCTGAGCACAGGGAAACCTGATTCCACCCTGTGAGCTGAGAACACACCAAGGACATACCAGAAACACACCAGGAAGATCCCTCTCCTGGGAATAGTTGTGGGGCCACCAGATAGGAGGTATTTTCCTGGCTCCCTTGAGGTAATGAGATATCAAATTGTAAAAAGCAATCATAGCTTATATTTTAAAATATTTTGTGGAAATATTGCTGTTTGCTACATATATATAACACTTCAAGAATATTTTTCATGTTTTATTTTATCCTGAGGTTGATGCTATGAAATAGGCTTTTAAAAATCATTATCATTATTTTTAAAGCAAAAAAAAAAATTTCAGTGAGGTTCATGATTTCCGCAGGCTCAGCTGAGAGGGAGCTGTGTTGGATCAGGTTATTTCTGAGGCCCTATAGGACTGATCCCCATGTAGAACTTGACATATTTGTGACACATATTTGTTTCTGTATGAATTCATCTTCCACAAACACCATTTAATCATGTAACAATCCACAGCCCCCCAATTAACTAAATTAAACTAATCACTCAATAGCCCCCAGAACAAAGTACAGGACCCTAGCATTCCAAATCCCACCCTCTGCCTCCCCACCTCTTCTGATTTATTCTTTTTTTTTTAGACAGGGTCTCCCTCTGTCGCCTGGGCTAGAGTGCAGTGGCGGTGTCATCATAGCTCACTGCAACCTCCAACTCCCAGGCTCAAGCGATCCTCCTGCCTCAGCCTCCCGAGTAGCTGGGACTACAGGCGCGTGCCACCATGCCCGGCTAATTTTTCTACTTTTTGTGGAGACGGGGTCTCACTCTTGCTCAGGCTGGTCTTGAACTCCTGGCCTCAAGCGATCCTCCCGCCTCAGTTGGAGAGGAGGAGGTAGGTGGGGTAAGATGAAATAAGACCTCCATGAGTTGCTGCATCTGATGGATGGGTACATGGGGAATGGGAGGTCGGCGAAGAATTATTCTCTCATTCTTTCTACTTTTGTATATGTCTGAACTTTTTCACAATAAAAAAGTTAAAAGTATATCAGTAAATATAAATAGTATTTTTTACCCCAGTAAGTTGAAATATAAATATTAAATAAATATTTGAAAATAAAAATAGTTGAAATATATGTCTTTACCAGTATCTCTAGATAGATTCACTGGTTCCTCTCTCTATGCTGGCCCAAAATGTTGTTTTGCTGTTTATTATTTTACATATCTAGCTTCTCTTTAGACCGTCAACTTCTTGTATTCAGACCCTCTTGTTCTATTATATATATATATATATATATATATATATCTCCTTGGGGCCTTGCACATTCTCTATTAGTTGAGCGAATCCAAAATCATCCCTAAATACATAGTTTCTTAACTTCCTAGTACTAAATTGAGACAACAATCTCAGAGAATGGAAACATTGTGATGTTTAATGGCACGTAATCTGAGTTTATCAATGTAAACTCCAGGGTGGTTTCAAATTGAAGAGCCAGTAAATTCTTCCTTGAATTTGACAAATGATTAAAAAGCAAATTAGAAAGCTGTCAAATGGCACCTTTCCTTGCACAGTATCTTTGAGGGAGGAGGACTGCAGGCTATACCATCTTATGCACATCTATTCTAGCATTTGCAAAAATGCTTTAGCAAAATCTTTGAGCTTCTGTCTCTTAAAACTTCCTTACAGCAGTGCTTCAGGACAATTTCTGGAAGAATAGGCAGTTACTGCTTGTCAGGGAGATGGGAAGTTGAATATTGGTTAATTTGATTATCTTTCTGTTGGTTCAAAATGCCATGGCAAAACACACCCTAACAATAAGAAATGCAGATTTGTATGTTAACTTGCATATGGCTTCCCATTCTCTGCATTAAATATGCAGGAATCCCAGAGGCCTGGGGCAGGAATGTGTGGCTGCGTGTGCACTCTCAAATGGCAGAAATTCTTTAAATGTCTGTGGATGTTGTCCCTTCTGCCTTTGTCTCTTAGTCTTAAACCACCCAGTGTCCTAGTTGCTAGGCTTGTCCTTCTCCAACTCTTCAGTCAAAACAGGATGGTAGTTTAACAATGCTTCTTATACTTAAATGTGCTTACAAATCATTCAATGTTTTGCTAAAATGCAGATTTGAATTCAGTGGGTCTGGGGTGGGCCTGAGATTCTGCCTTTCTTCAAACTCCCAGAGAATGTCCCTTGATCCTGGTCAGCAGACCACACTTTGAAGAGCAATGACCTACAGCAGGACTCCCCAGACTTTTTCTGTGAAGGGCAAGATAGCAAAACTTTAGACTTTGTGGGCCATAGGTTCTCTGTCCAACTGCACAATTCTGCTGATGTAGCATGAAAGCAGACATACAACATGTAAACAATGGGTGTGGCTATGTTCCAATAAAACTTTATTTTTGGACCCTGAGATGTAAATTTCATAGAATAAAAAAACTTTTTTTTTTTTTTGGCAGAGCTAGCTGAGGCTTTATTTTGGAAAAAGCAATTGAATTGGTGTGTAGTTGGGGGCATGGGTAAGAGGGGGTATCCCAGGCAGTAACTCCCTCCAAGGGTGGGCTGAGGGCTGGGGCTGAGCCTCAGGTGGGTCTCCTGTTCCCCGTGCTCCCTGGCACAGTTGCCTCCCCCCACAGGCTCTGGGGCAGCCACTCGAGGGGGTAGGCTGGAAGGCCTCGGTGGCTGTTCACTTGGGCAGGACATCAGAGGACTCGGACACCAGCTTCCCATCTCGGGTCTGGATCTTCTTCACAACCATGGTCCTGGAGGAGCTGGTGCGGCTGAAGGAGCTGGAGCCCCCACCAGAGCCAAAGCTGGACTGGAAGAAGTTCAGGCCATAGTTGAGGCCAGGGCTTGTGAGGCCCCCACAGGCCGAACTCAGCCCACCTGAGTAGCCACTGGTGGTCTTCGTGTGGATACTCATGTTCTGCATCCCAGACTCCAGTCAGCTCTCCTCACCCTCCAGCAGCTTGAGGTAGGTGGCGATCTCAATGTCCAGGGCCAGCCTGACGTTCATCAGCTCCTGGTACTCGCGCAGCTGCCGCACCATGTCCTGCTTGGCTCGCCACAGGGCAGCAGTCAGCTCTTCCACCTTGGCATTGGCATCCTTAATGGCCAGCTCCCCACGCTGCTCAGCATCTGCAATGGCAGCCTCCAGGGAAGCCCTCTGGCCTTTGAGACCTTCGATCTCAGCCTGGAGCCGGCTGATGTTACGGCTTATGTCGGAGATCTCCGTCTTTGTGCGACGTAGGTCATCCCCGTGCTTCCCAGCCAGTACCTGCAGTTCCTCATACTTGGTCTGGTACATGCTCTCAGCCTCAGCCCAGCTGCGGTTGGCGATCTCCTCGTACTGGGTGCGGACCTCAGCGATGATGCTATCCATGTCCAGGGAGCGGCTGTTGTCCATGCATAGGACCACAGATGTGTCCGAGATCTGGGACTGCAGCTCACGGATCTCTCCTTCATTCAGCTACCTGAGGAAGTTGATCTCATCAGTCAGCCCTTCCAGGCGAGACTCCAGCTCTACCTTGTTCATGTAAGCTTCATCCACATCCTTTTTGATGAGGACAAATTCATTCTCCATCTCTGTACGCTTGTTGATCTCATCCTCATACTTATTCTTGAAGTCCTACACCAGCCCCTCCATGTTGCCAAGCTCCGCCTCCAGCTTCAGCTTCTCCTGACCCAGTGTGTCCAGCTGTCGCCTAAGGTTGTTGATGTAGTTTTCAAACATGCTGTCCATGTTGCTCCGAGCCATCTGCTGCTGCTGCAGGAGGCTCCACTTGGTCTCCAGCATCTTGTTCTGCTGCTCCAGGAACCGCACCTTGTCGATGAAGGAGGCAAATTTGTTGTTGAGGGTCTTGATTTCCTCCTTCTCCTGGGTGTGCACGGCCTGGATGTTGGGGTCCACCTCCAGGTTGAGGCGGCTCAGCAGGCTCTGGTTCACCGTGACAGCTGTGATGCCCCCCACACCACCGGCCCCGGCATAGCTGTCCCCAGATCCATGCCGATGCCCAGGCCACTCAGAAAGCTGCTGCCGCTGCCCACCCGGGATAAGCTCGAGGAGCTGATTCAGGCACTGGGCCCGCTGGTGTACGAGCAGCTGCTAAAGGCCCAGGGGCCGGAGGTGGACACCTTGTAGGACTTCTGGGTCACTCTGATGGAGATGGTGGAGGCTGGAGTGGAGGCAGGCGGGCCGAACCAGACAGAGATTCGAGAAGGAGTGAGAAGCTGCTTCTAGGTGAGAATAAAAATTCTTAATAGAATTTTTCACATGTTAAGAAATTTTATTCTACTTTTGATTTTTTTTCCTACCTTTTAAAAGTATAAAAATATTCTTACTGAGTAGGCTATACAAAAACAGGTGGTGAGATGAATTTGGCCTGTGTGCTCAAGTTTGCCAAACCCTGCTCTAAAACACAAACTTGGGAGGCAAGGACCCAAGTGTGGGTCTTAGCTCAGCCATTTACTAACTCTGTGGCTGAAACAATTCCCCTGACCTCTTAGAGTGTCATTTTACCAAACTGTTGAATGGAAGCAATGATTTTTTTTTTTTTTTGAGACAGAGTCTCGCTCTGTTGCCCTGGCTGGGGTGCAGTGGCATCACCATAGCTCACTGCAACCTCGAACTCTGGGCTCAAGGGATCCTCCTGCCTCAGCCTCCTCAGTAGCTGGGACTCAGGTGCGTACCACGACACCTAGCTAATTTTTCTATTTTTAGTAGAGATGGGGTCTCACTCTTACTCAGGCTGGTCTTGAACTCCTGAGTTCATGCAATCCTGCCCCTCAGCCTCCCAGAGAGCTAGGATTATAGGCGTGAGCCACCACCATGCCTGGCTGGGAACAATAATTCTTAATCCTCTTCGGGCTGTTGGCCTAGTGCTTAGGCCAACATCAAATCCTCAATAAAAGTAAACTAATATTGTTGGCATTTCCAGCCAACTTCCTTATACATTATTTTCTTCAGGTTATTCACCCCATTAAAACCCCTTGGGGCTCCCCGTTTCCCACTGGCTCACATTTAAACACTTCTGTGTGGCCTTCAAGGCCCTCCGGGAGCTGAGCTCACTCCCTTTCCCATGTTATTCCTTGAGACTTCCCACCTGCAGGTTAGTCAAGCAGATTTCTCACTGTTCTCAGCCTAATGTGACACTTTCCCCTTGCTGGAATATTTTTGCTTCTCTCTTTTGCTTACTTCAAGCTAAACATCTCGGCCCAGTTCAGTTCTATTAATAGTTCTGTCTCATCCATAAAAATTGCCCTTAAGATTACAATTGATTTCCATAGTCCATTTCACGTACTCAGTTCCCCACACCATTATGTTATGAACTTCTTGGCTAACAATCATTTGAATAATATTTGCCTGGTAAAAGCAGCAAAATATGTCCATGTTATCACTTTTTACAATAGAAACCATGAGATGGCTTTTGGTTATATTTGTCCATTGTAATTTAGAAATCAACTTCATTTCCCAAAAGATCATTTAAGGGAATATTCATTTATTTATTCAACAAATATTTATCTATTTTTACCTAAGAACATTCATTCAGAATCAAAACTGTTTTAGGATTTCAGGATACAAAGGTTAAAAACAAACAAACAAAAAGATCCCAACCCCTGCTCTAACACACAAACTTGGGAAGCAAGGACCCAAGTATCAGAAAATATCTGACAGGTACACAATCACAGATACGACTTTTAGAGATTGGAGACTAAATCTCCAAAACTGTAACGTCCAGGAGCAGAAATCCAAATCATTCCTTGCATTATACACCCCCTCAAAGAAAAACAAAATTCTAATGGGAATGAGAGTCTGTTCATTGTGTTTGGGGAATAGTCATTAGGCCATGGCAGGGGAATCAATTCTTTGCTTGCCTCTTCCTTACTCACCTTCTGATAAGATTAGCAGGGTTTTCACCCATGACATGTACCCATGTAGACCCAAACTGGTACCTGTGATACCAGGTATTCATGCACTGTTGGATAACTCATATAATCTCTCTAAACGTGTCCACTGACAAGTGAATAATATTGTGAACATTATTATTTTCCAAGTAGCAACTGTAGTTTTCCAATTACAAAGGGGCATCTATCAAATGTCTGGGGTCAATGGTTAAAATGTTAAAGCCTTTTGTGATTTAGAAAATTCTAAACTTTAGAGATAAAACTTCAGCTATTAGCACTGACGTTTAGTTATTGAGCATTTCCCTCTGAAACACAACAGACATGTATCAGGAAAGCTGAGGTAATGAAGTGATGGGATTAGCGTGTTCCTGAGATTTTGATTCCTGCCTATTTGAAGTTAACTTTTTGTTCACTGCAAATTATTTTTTTTGCATAGGGGATTATAGAACTGTAATTATCATACATAAAACTTGACTCTGCCCATTTCAGTGACGGAAATAGGATTAGAAACTGGAAGGAAGGGGATTTTGCTCAATATATGGCGTCCTAGAAACTAGGTTTGGAAAGGGACTTTGAAAGTAGAAGTGAGATTCCTTTGATTTTTTTTTTTTGGAAGTGACATCTCTATGGCATCTCTACTTTCTATTATGGTTATAAGGCGTAGAAATTTGCAATTCTTAAGGAAGGAGAGAAGTAGAAAGTTCTGGAAACTGTTTACTCTCTCATTTCACTTTTGGGTGCCTGATTCTCTCCATTTCTATTTGCTGGCAAAGCATACTCTCACCCAAAATGGCCACCGAGTTTTCTTGTGAAAGTCAAAGCAACCATTCCTTAGCACTTCATTTGGGTGCTTCGATACAAAGTCTAGTCAAAGATAAGTATTTCCCCCTCTTTGAGGCTAGGATGGCATGAAAACACAAGGCAAAAGAGGACAAGAGATTGAATATTCAAATGTTAGATAATTCAAAAAGAAAAGGGAACAGATGGATTTTTGTCACGCATACTGTTCTTTGTTGAAAACCCTTGGTGGTGATTGGTGGTGGGAATAATCAAAGACAGGGCTAGTAATCAAAGACTTGCATTGATTGTTGGTTCTGCTACTTTTTGTTGTATAAACCTTTTTTTTTAATGGGGGTGAGGGTGTATCTTGCTATGTTGCCCAGGTTGGTTGGGAACTCCTGGGCTCAAGGGATCCTCCTGCCTCAGCCTCCCAAGTAGCTGGGACTACAGGTGCGAGCCACCATGCCCAGCTGGTGTATAAACCTGAGACAGTCACCTCAACCCTCTGGGTTTTAATTCTCTGATATTTAAAATAGAGAACAATACCACATACCTCATGAGTTTTCTAGCTAGGCCTTACACCAGGTAATGTTTTTTAAAAACCTTTCAAAGTTATTTCATAGATACTTGTGGGCTTTTCCTGGGTTTTTGTGAGGATGATGCCACAGACTCTGTTATCAATAGAACATGTTTGTGTTCATTTTGTTAATGCCAAGAGTGAACACTGGGAAAAGTTGGGTTCTAGGCAAAGTCTGTAACCAAACTAAGCCAAAAGAGTTTGGGTAACCATTTTGGAAAGCACTTAGAAAAGGAAGAGGTGAAAATTTGCAAGTATAGAAGTTGGAAGACCTGCCCAATGGCCTTCTGATGTGAGAGAAACAAGAGGACCAAGTGCAGCCCCAGATTCTAGAAGTTTAACTAACCAAGCCAACCAACTGCTACATACCCCAGTTTAGGGCCTAAGGCAGTGCACCTTTGTTATTTTTTTCTGGTGAGAAGATAGAAAGGGAAAGTGTAGGAAATTAGGGTGGAGAAAGAACAAAACTGTGACAGCAGAGGTCAAATTAGTGTAGAAAGAAAAAAGCAGGACAAATCAGCCTCTGTTTTCAGGCTGCTCCCCCGTGGACCCCACGTGCTCCTCATCCCTAGACAACCCCAACCCAGTATGACATTTCTTCCCTGAGCTGCCCAGAAACGTTGTATCTCCAGGGTAGAAGGAAGTAGGGGCCTGTTAATATCACATGAAAATACTTACCACTTTCTGTTCACACTTACCTCCTCCAGTGTCCTCAGGCACTCCCACCAGCCCTCCAGAAGGCAAAAAACCTGTCTTTTCTGTTTCTGAATCACTAGCTCTAAGGACATAATGGGTGAGTTAATGTGGTTGAATGACATCAGTCATCATTCATCGGGACACTCACTGGAGTGTTCACTAGTTGTTTTTTTAAAGTTCTTTTAATTGGAAAAAGTCAGCATATAGATTACTGTTGATTAGAGAATCTGGTCTCACGTAGGCTTTTTTCTTATACATAAATGGCAAATAGTGAGGTCCCAAATCAATTTGCTTTTGGTAAATCTATGTATATGTATACTGAACAATTCAAGTTAAAATATTCCTATCAGCCTACAGCACTGACTAAAACTTCCTGTTTTCTGCGTCTCGTTGAAGTCTCACCCACTAGCCTACATTTTGTCTCTACAACGTAAAAGAGTAAGCCCAAATCAAAAGAAAGTTGAGGGCAAATGTGGTTGGTGTCTACCCTTAGTAGCTTTATAAAGAATGAGCCCTGACCAGTATTGACAACACCTAGGAATGTGGATGCACTGCCACAGCCATTTATGGTGGTAACAATGTCTAAAACTATTTTCCCACTTTTCAGAAGAATCAAGGGACTTCTGCTGTTAGGACTATTTAAAATATTTAAGTGAGGACTTAACACTTCAAAGAAAAACCCAGGCTGGAGATAGCTAAAATTATCCTTATAGCTAAAAATGAGCTCTGTGTCGGGAGTTAAGATTCATTTTCCTCTTAGTGAGAAGGGTGCAGGCGACATAGCTGCAGTGGTTTCCAGGTCTTGGGTGCCATTCTCCGCTCACACGGAGCAGCTGGAGTGCTCTGGGCACAGCCATGGCAACCAGGCCAGGCTCAGCGGTGCCTCCTTCCAGGGTTAACTTACCTTCTCCCTCCATGCACACAGGACAATCAGAGCTCTGTTTCAAGTACAGACTGAAAAATTAACAGTCTCCAGAGTAATCAGGGAAATTACCACGGCCACAAGGTCCAGGGACGGAGAGCCTGGAGTGTTGGGGCAGGAGTTTCTTCTGCCTCTGCCGGGTGTACTAATCTGTTCATTGTCTGGGGCACTCTTCACTCATGATTAGAGGACAAAGTTGACAAATTAGAGGACAAATGCCTCAGAGGTTATAAATGATTATAAGATCTTTCTCCCAATACAAAACAGTATGCGTGTGTTCTCCTGGCTTCCCTATGGCCTTTTAATAACTAAGAGGTCGGGTTCTTCAGGAGTATGGAAAGAAGTTATTATCCAAGACCACTTTCTAAACTGTCTGTGGATAATCTCTTCAGCTTTGTGTTATCTGCCCTGGGGAAACCGAGACTCAGAAAATGTGCGGCCAGCTCAAAGATGAAGGGACTGGCTTTCTCCTCACCCCGCAAGGATGTTAAAAATAGCAGTGGAATCATAAAGAGGCATCTCAACCCTCCAGGAGAAAGAGGCTGTACATAAATACAGCGTGCTTTAAACTTACGTAGCAAGACCGGACAGTGGCTCTTTCATTCCAGCAAGTGTCAGCCAGCTGCTTTGCCAATACAGAGTTCGCAGTTGGGGAGGGCGAGAAGACAGAGTCAACAAGAAAAAGAGAAAAACGAGGCAGAAGCAAAAAAAAAAAAAAAACCCTGGAGAAATAGTTTTAATTTTTCCTTACATTTTCAAAAAATACACCTAACTGGTGAAGAAACACAAAGATGCAAAATAATTAGTCTCCCACTTTCTCTCCTTTTAAGGTAGCCTGTGGTTTCGGCCACAGATTTCTTCCTTGTCATATACGTGTGTTTTTAATCAACGTTGGCAAACAGGAAAATAGAAAGTGGGGGGCTGGGGGGGAGAGAGAAAAGCACCTATCCACAGTCCCACACACCAGACACAACCACCATTAACGTTTTAGCACATCACTCTCCAGCACTGTCACACTAGAGAGGAAAAAGGGAAACAAAAGAGGAAGAAAAAGAAAGAACAATGAAAGGAACGAGGAGACGGAAAACATTTACAACTTTTGACGGCATTCGTGCGGAGAGCTTTGCTATCTGTGTAAGAAGGCCAAGTACATTCACCCCTCAAAAGGAGCCTCTGAAACAACGGAAAGCGAAAACTAAGGAGTTGTATCTATTTGCATTTAAAACGTGATCTGTAATTCCTGACTCTGGTTACTGTTAGGATTTGCATTTATAACCTAGAAACTGTTGCTTCCCCTAACAACCTGGCGTTCAAGACTGCCCACGAAGCTCCGTCAAAGCGAAGCGATTGAGCGCCAGGCGTGCTGGCTCGTGCCTACAGTCCTAGCACTTTGAGAGGCAGAAGTGGGAGGATCTCTTGAGGCCACAAGTCTGAAAGCAGCCTGGGCAACGGCAAGATCCCATCTCTACAAGAAAATAAAAAATTAGCCGGGCGTGGTGGCGTGTGCCTGTAGTTCCAGCTACTAGGTATCTTGAGGCAGGAGGATGGCTTGAGCTCAGGAGTTGGAGGTTGGAGATTGCAGTCACTGCACTCCAGCCTGGGCGACAGAGCAAGACTCTGTCTCCAAAAAAAAAAAAAAAATGAATTTAAAAAGTGAAGTGATTGATTCTGAGAGTTCTTGGCAGCAGCTGCGGGAGAGCATGAATTCAAGAAATGTAGATGAATTGCTAAAAGTACCAACTGTCTTTTCATAATTGAAAGCATATAGAATTACTTGTGGGAACTGGTTAAATGGGAATATTTCCAGGCCCCACCTCAGAGACTGTGATTCAACTGATCTGAGGTTGGGCAGCACCCCAAAATTTGCATTTTTAGTCTCCAGTCTGGGTAATTTGCTTTTTGTTTTTTTTTTAAAGACAGAGTCTCACTATTTTGCCCAGCCTGGTCTCCAACTCCTGGCCTCAAGCAATCCTCCTGTCTTGGCCTCCCAAGTAGCTGGGATTACAGGCCAAACTACTGTACCCATCTCTAGCTTGTATGTCAGCCATGGACCACACTTCGAAAAACACTGCATGCATTAAAATTTTGTAATCACTTAAGTGTGGGGAAGAATATATTTAAATGGTTGAGTGAGAGGTTTTACATTTCTTGTAAAACGTGTGGGGTAGTGGCAAAAGTCTTTAGAATCTTTCAGATCTGGGATCAAAACTTGCCTCCACTTTTCTACTGGCTGCAGATCTTTAGAAAGTTAGTTAATGCCTCTGAATCTTTGTTTGCTCCTAGGCAAACTGGAGATAACAATGCTTGCCACACTGTCAGCCACTCTTGTGAGGATTAAATGAGACAGCATTTGCAAAGCACCTGGTATACAGTAAATACATGTTAATTCCCCCTCAACAAAAGTTTATCTCTTTATAAGTGGTTTATGGGAAAAAGTTGATTACTACTGTAAATGACTTTTAGTCTTTCTTTTTCTTAGATTTTCTTTCATTTCTTTTAAGATCAGATGTCAAAAGAGAAGTCCGCTCTCTTTTGATGGGAAAGGATGCTTGGGTTTTATATTTAAGTATTTAAATATTTTATATTTAAGACATTAGAAAGTCTCTACTGTAACTTTATTACTTCCCTTATTTATTACTTGCCTCAGCTGTTTGAAAATGTAAATAATGTAATTTTTAATAGTCTGTATTTTACAAGTTAATTGAAGAAGAGTTATTGCACTAACAGTGTAAATAAAATTGAAACTAAAATTGATTCCCACGTCAACACAAATATTGATTATATAGGTTTACACATAGGAGAGTTAATTTCTTGGTAACTTACCGCTGTTTTTACTTCTAATTCTAACAGTAAAAGACTGCTAGGACATCTCAGGGCTTACAAAAGACACTGTTGGTGAAGGAAGTTTCACCCAATCCCCTGCCAAGGTTGTGAGAAATAGTCAAGATATCTTAAAAAAGATTTTTGTTCCAAATATTTTGGAATAATTTAAGTTCACAGAAAACTTGCAAAGATACTACAAAGGGTTCCCATTATACATTCACAGAGTAGATTTATTTTTTAAAATAACCTCAAGTACTTTGTTATATGTAAACATTAATCACAACATTCTGGTAACATAATCTTGATGAGATGGTTGTGTTGCTGGCAAGCCTACACCAGATTCCTCCTTACTTTTTTATCATTTCCTAACCTCATTGTATCTCTGGACAAAGCTCTTCAGGGGATGATAATGCTTGCTCTACTCTTCATTCTAATCCTAGGAATTTTGGCATCTTGTGCTGGGTTGAATACCATGGTGGCATCCTGGCCTTGACCTAATAATGACATTATCAGTGCTCACCAGCTTTTGCAAAAAACCCTCAATTAATGAGCTATCACTTTAAAAAATCTAAATAGGAGACGTTCTAGTTGCTTCCTAGTCTCCCAGAAACAAACCTTGGAGGTTTGGCTATTTGTTATGTCTTCTGGGAACTGATTTAAATGCAAACATCATAGGCAAACATCATAGGTACAGAATCACCTATATGTCTACTTTCCTCGATAAATTCTAGCTTTGTAGCTTTATTTAAAAAATAAAGTTAGATTTAAATTCAAAAATTTTAAATTTAAATTAAATTTAGATTAATATTATAAATTTTAGTTTAAATGTTTTTCCTTTACAGCACTTAGCCCCACACAAAATATGTTCTTGTGGATCGACCTGTCTGGTATGATCTTTTTTACATCAGCATGGCCTTTTTGCCTAAGCATGTTATTCTTACTCTGATTTTAACAATAGCCATTATTAGAAATCATTGAATTAGGAAGTAAATAAGTTATCTTCCCCATGTTAACTCTTTTTTTTTTTTGTGGAGACAGAGTCTCGCTCTGTCGCCTGGGTAGAGTGTAGTGGCATCATTGCAGCTCACCGCAACCTCCAACTGCTGGGCTCAAGCGATCCTCTTGCCTCAGCCTCCTGAGTAGCTGGGATTACAGGCGCACCACAACACCCAGCTGATTTTTTTTTTCTTCCTTGAGATGAGGTCTGGCTGGAACCCCGAGGTCTGGCTGGAACCCCGAGCTCAAGCAATCCACCCGCCTCAGCCTCCCAGAGAAACTAGGATTACATGCGTGAGCCACCACACCCAGCCCCCATGTTAACTCTTTATGGAGGAGAGTGGACTACATAATCTGAGTGGTGGAGGGGAAAAAGAATTTGTTTTGGAGCCAGGCAATCACTTATGAATTGCTACTTTGAGCAAGTTTCTTAATTTCTCAGATCCTCAGTTTTCTCATCTGTGAAATGGTTATAACATCTATCTCATTTAATAGTTATAAGGACTAAATGATATATAATACAGTGATCTGCAGCAAATGGGAGTTCTTGACTTAATTAATGAATACATTATGGTTTCTTGTACATTAATCTTGTCTTTCCGACTGAAATGCAAGCTTCTCAAAGGTAGTATAGTTCTTTTGTATCCCCTGGGAACCTATCACAGCACTGAACCGGGAGTGAACGCCAATTGAACGTATTACTACATTATTGTTCTACAAATTAACTGGTTTGAATTTTAATGAAAGCTACTCATGAGCTGATATTGACTCACCAAACTCTCACAGTTGCAACATAAGCCACACAAACTGAGTAATGTTTCAGCTTAAAAAACAAACAAACAAAAAACTCCAAAAAACCCTAGCTATTTAATATTTAATGAGGCTCTTACAAAAATGCTCTTCCTGGACTGGAACAGTTTGACACTGATGAAGGTAAAGTTAGGTGATTAAGCAGGACAAACTGTGAATGGATTTTGGAGAATACGGAGGATGAGATCATGCCTAATGTGTGATCAGCAGCGTGAGTAACTTCAAAAAGAGCTATTGGAAAAGAATAATTAGCAAGGCTGTTAGTAAAGGTGCAGTTTGGAGTTCTATCTTAAAAAATAATAATTTAGCGTAAGCAATATCTTGTTTTTGATCAGTACTTTCACTGTTAAAACGTAAGTGGAACTTGACACTCTAAAGAAATGTTACAGTGTTTCACAAATTGTAAAACTCTGTGGGCCTAAATAAGCTCCAAAGACCTCAATGCAAAAAATCTATTAGTAAAGAGCAGAGGTAGTGAAATCACTATGGCCCACTGGCCAAATCTAGCCTGTAGCCTGTTTTTGTTGGGCCTGAGAGCTAAGAAAGGTTTTAACATATTTAAATCATTGAAAATAAATTGAAGAAAATAAATTTCAAGACTTTTGAAAATTATAATTTCAGTGTTCTTAAATAACTCATATCGAAATATAGCCACACCCATCATTTACATATTGTCTAGGGAACTACCATGGCAGAGGTGAGTAATTGCAACAGATACCATATGGCCAGCAAAGCCTAAAATATTTACAGTCTGGTCCTTTACAGAAAAAGTTTGCCAACTGCTGGTATAGATCACAATAGAGGCTTAAACTGAGCTCAATATATGACTTAAAGCAAAATACATTATTCTTAATCTGTCATTGATATTTTCTACTGAATTTCATTGAATCAAGAAGAATTCTATATAATACATTGTTTTTTATGTTACTTGGTATTATACTTAAGCTGTTTACATTTTTAAGTAATTGACACACCCCACCCTGCAGCCTACTATATAATATGTATCTCATGTAGTCATATCCCCAGCACTTAGATCAGAACATGGTGCATAAAAGGTTTAAGTGTTAGATTTATCCCTAATGATAAGGTACATAAAAATGCCTTCCTGAACAGCTTCAATAAATTATCTTTCAAGAATCCAGGGTGGGGGCCAAGGGTGGGAGGAAAAAGAAAAAAGAAAAAAAAAAAGAAGAATCCAGTATTTAAAATGCTCTCTCTGGTAGAGCAGAGGTTACCAGAAAGTGGGAGGAGTGGAGAAGGAGAGCTGTTATTTAATGGGTACAGAGTTTTTGCTGGGGCTGATGCAAAAGTTTAGGTATAGATAGTGGTGATGATTACACACATTGTGAATGTATTTAACGTCACTGAATTGTATACTTGTGAATGGTTTAAATGATAAACATTATGTTATGTGTATTTTATCACAATAAACATTGCCACTGGAGGGGGGAGCTCTCTCTGGGCTATTTCAAAAGTTTGATTATCTCCCACAAGGAATGTACCTGACCCTACGCTTTGGGTATAGTACAGAAGGGAGGAAAAATATTTGACCTTTTCAAGCTCATTCTTCATGGTCATTTTAATTCTATCTTGAGGTAGTAATCAATTTAATTTTCAAACTCAGGCTTCACCACCTCAAACCACAAAACAAAACAATATGTACCAGGACAAAAAACAAAATAAAACCAAAAAACCATACAATAAATAAATCAGGAACTTGGAGAAGTGGAGTTAGTGGTGAGAAGAATATTAATGCTATTTCCCTCTTTCTACTGGATTCTAAGAACTTCTTTTCCATCATTGTGTATTTGAAAGAGGCTGTTTCAGCTTTTGCATCTGAAAACTGGTAATGTGATTTCAAGCAACATAATCCTTATTTAAAATGCCACTAAAATATAACTGGAGGCCCACTGACTTAAATTATGTATGTATATGTGGATAGTGTGCATTTTGTGCACATATAAACACATGGCAACTTAATGACCTGAAAGGCTTCTGCAAAAGAATTTGATATTTTAACAGTATCCTGCCAAAGGAATTGCAATGATTTGGGAAGAGGGATGAGTAGTTGAAACAATTTCATTTTTTAAAAATAAACTTACTGAGGTATAAGCTACATAACATAAACTTCACTCATTTTTAAGTGTATATTTCAATGATTTTTAGCAAATGTACTGAATTTCGCAACCATTACCACCATGCAATTTTAGGACATTTCAATCAGAGACAATCTCATTCTAACAACTTATAAAGGTTGTCCCTCAAGTAGACTTAGTGATGGAAAAGCACAACGTAGTGGGAAGACCCTGGGCTCTGGAGTTCAGACTCTGGTTGAAGATCTGCCTGGTCCCTTATCAGCCATGCATTGTGGGGTCACCATTTCACCTTTTAGGACTTCTCTGTTCCCTGCCTTGAAAAACAGAATGATCCCTCCTATCAAATGGGGGTATTCTGGGGATCAAGTGAGAAAATGGATAAAAGAAACTCTTTTCATACAAATGTTGTGGCTTAGATGTTAATGTACAATTCTATGTGGAAACTAATATTTCATTCATTTATCAATCCTTCAAAAAATAATTAGGGCCTGCTGTGCCTCATAGCATGTGAGGCACTGAGGATACAAAACCAACCATAAATAAGATTGGCCTGGCCCCTGTCCTTGTAGATCTTACAATCTAATGGGACACAGGAAAGCAAACTATTTCAAGGCATAAGGTGATGGTTTAGTAATATTCAATTAAAGTTTTCAAAACACTAAATTCAATAAGTTGTCAAATAATTTCAGGCTTTCCTTTTAACCCATTTACAAGAAGAACTAAGCATGAATCTTGTTCGTACGTTCAGTGATAAAAGTCATTACTGAAATGAATGTCAGTTATTACTGCTGACAACCATACCTTACATTTGCCCAGGGCTTTTTTTGTTTGTTTTTTTGAGACAGGGTCTCACTCTGTGGCCCAGGTAGGAATGCAGTGGCATGATCATAGCTCACTGCAGCCTCCAATTCATGGGGTCAAGTGATTCTCCCACCTCAGGCACCTGAGAAGCTAGGACTACAGGCACATACCACCACTCCCAGCTAATTTTTTTTTATTTTTGTAGAGATAGGGTCTTACTATGTTGCCCAGGCTTGTCTAGAATTCCTGGGCTCAAGCGATCCTCCTGCCTTGGCCTCACAAGTAGCTGGGACTACAGGCAAGAGCCATCCTGCCTAGCTCAAAAATACCATATTTTTTAAAAACCTGTAATAGTCCTTACCTGAATTACTTATTTTTTAAAGTCCAATTAGCATGGCCACATCACCAACGAAACGTGACACACGTAGATGTGAGAACTCTAACATAATCCATCAGGGAGTCCAAATTTGTAAACTCATATTGTAGGATATAGCCCTTCCTGAGCCTGCTAGTCAAGGCTGGGCAAGAGACTCAAGGACAGAGGCATTCATAAAAAAGAAAACCCTTCTGCAATAAGCAAGCCTGACTCTAAAACAGCCACCTATACAACTAATTGTGGAATGTCTGGTATAAAAAGAAGCCCAGGGTCTATGAGGATAGTGAGAACGTTTGCCTATTCCCTGTGCAGCTCCATCTTCTCCAGTCTCGGGATGATCACCTATGTAGACTGGCTTCTAGCATTAAGGCAGCTGTCTGTAATAAAGCTAGTGTTTAGATTTGTGGAGTGACAAGTGTTTTCATTTGCGCTTACTGAAATCTCCAAACAATACACAGGATCGTTTATAAATCCCCCAAAAAAGACAACATAGGAATAACCATAACCCAGAACAAAGCAATCACATTTATGTTGAGATCAGTTGATTCAACGCAGATATTTGCATCTCAATAATCTGGGCTTTATACAGTATTATCACAAGACTCTGTTTTGATTCCCCACCAACCAGCCATGCATCCTGATTAACTTTTTTCCCCTTAACTTCTAATTGGAAATTATAGAAGAACACCTCTGTGGCTTTATTAAGAGTTTTAATCTTGGATTTCCTTTTTTTTTTTTTTTAAACAAAATAAGGCAAAAGATTGCTTAAGGTAGAAATTAGTGATTATAATTTAGCAGTGTTTTACAATCTCTAATCCTGTCCTTTGGAATCTCTTGAGTGATATGGCTTATAGTATACCCTATTTTTGAAACTTGTATGCCATTTTCAGTTTGACATTGTGTGCCTTTTCTACATTAATATTTGTATATTTTAGTTAATTATTTTTTAATTCAGTAATCTATCTGTTTACTTCTAAAAGGAGCCACCTTCTCTTAACCTCAGAAGTCCAGCTGTATGCTCAGATAACTGCAAAAAATAACTTAAGGATAGGTGAATGTCCAAGCACTTTTTGTTTCTATTATCCATCCCTGAAATCTAACTCAATCAATTAAATAGGATTAAACAGGATAATCGAATAGAATTAAATTGCCAAGAAAATGTAACTGAAAGAATTAAATATTATTTAAACTGCTGAATTAAGTTTCAAACATGGCCATCTTTCCATAGAAATAGAAATTGGTCCTTATCAGGGGAAGATCCTTTTAAAGATGACACATGTCTGAAGAGACTGAACCTACATCTGCCTGACTGAAGAGGAAAAGTATTTCCTTTTCCTTTTTGTATTTGGTAAATTTTCCTTCAACATTTGCCCTGAATTTAACATTTAACTGGTTTTTCAAGACTTAAATCCATTCCACAAGTATTTATTCATATCAGTGTGTCCTAATCAGTGTTGGAGATTGTAAACAGGGGCTCGGAGCCCTGCGATAAAGCCTCAAACTGGGTATCTAGCTTTATTTATTCTAGAACAAGGTTTCTCAACCTTGGCACTACTGACATTTTGGGCTGGATAGTTCTTTGTTGTTGGGTGTTGTCCTGTGCACTGTAAGATATTTAGCAGCATCCTTAGCCTCTACTTACTCGGTGCCAGTAGTATCCCCAAGTCATGACCATAAAATATGTTCCCAAGGGCCAGGCATAGTGGCTCACGCCTGTAATCCTAGCACTTTGGGAGGCCAAGGTGGGACGACAGCTTGAGGCCAGGAGTTTGAGACAAACGTGGGTAACACAGCGAGATTTTGTCTCTATAAAAATTTTTTTTAAAAAATTAGTCAGGCATGGTGACATGAACCTGTAGTCCCAGCTACTTGGGAGGCTGAGCTGTGAGGACTGCTTGAGCCTAGGAGTTTGAGGCTACTGTGAGCTATGATTGTGCCACTGCATTCCAGCCTGGGTAACAGTGCAAGACCCTGTCTCTTAAAAAAAAAAAAAATGTTCCCAGACATTGCCAGTTGTCCCAGGAGTAGGGGGAAGAAATGAAATCACCCTTGGTTGAGAACCACTGTTCTAGAACCATACAGGACTACTCAATTTTCCTTAAACAGAACATGAACTAACATATCTTAAACTACTATTTGCACAGTCTTGAATGGCCATAGAAATCATTTACATCTTTCAAGACCCATATTCTCCATAAGGATTCTCCAGGCATGGGTAATCCATTGGTGAACCATATCTTCCTAGTCCTTGCTTTCTCGAGGCCTATGGGTTTGTGGGGGGCAATTATCAAATATTCACTATAATCCATGGATAATTACAAACTAAGACAAGTCTTCTGAAGGAAGGCAATACAGAAAAATTCATGAGAAGTAAACTGTCCTATCTTTGAGGGGAGGAGATGGTGGTAGAATGGATGGGGACAGAGTCAGGGCAGGCTTCCTGACAAAGTGACTGGGCTGAGATCTAAAGAACCACTCCCAGATATAACTAGAAGGGAGGGGTTCATCCAGGTCCTGGCACAGGTGGGGAGCATCCACAAATATTGCTGCCCTGAAGGAATTTATAACCCATGGAAGAGAGGGTAATGTCAAGAGTACTTTCCATGTGGCAAATGATATGCAAGGCATTGCAAACAGTGATGGAGAAGCACAGAGGAGGGCACTCGGCTCAATTTGGGGAACTCAGGAAAGCCCGGCTTTATTACTCTCCCTCAGATATGTAGAAACTGCAGTTCATGCACCTTGCCCAAGATCCCAGAGCCCATGAGCAACAGACCTGATTCAACACCAAGTCTCTCCAACCCCAATACCATGTTCTTTCCCCTCCCCCAGCCTCCTTCCTGCAGCCACAGCACTTTGCTTATTTTTCCTATTTAGCACTGACTTCATCCTAAAACGTGTCTACTTTATATGGCAACAGCACTTTCCATAATTCTAAGACAGTATATGTAATTTTGCTTAAATACTGCTCTGTTATGATTATGTGTCAAAAATGATTTGGAAAGTTATCAGTTTTTTTGTGACTACATTATGTGACTCTATAATGACTGCTCCTTCTCAAAGACCACTGAGCAAAAATGCTTAATAAGTGCTTATCAGTTTACTCATTTATAAAGCGGGGACAATAATAGTCCCTACCCTTATAGTAACTGTAAGGATTAAGTTAGTTGACATATATGAAACATTTAGAACAGTTCCGGTCTAGGTCTGAGCTCAGTAAACACATAATTACTGAAAGAGGGGATGGATTGATGGGTGGGTGATAGATGAAGAAACAGAGGCACGTCTCAGCCCTCACCACTCCCTACTTGTTTCAAAGCCAATTCTAGTTATAAATGTGATCAACTTCTCTTTTTAGGCCACATGAAAATGCCATTCTCTATTTGTTAAGCAGGCATCAAGGCAACAATGTCTAGGAATGCTTCCTGCCTCTACGAGGGCCTGCATAAAACTTCTCACTTCTAGTCAAACCTGAAAAAATAAGCAAGAAAACACAGTGCAAGTCCAAAATAGAAAAGGAGAAAGATGAAGGCACATTTGGAGGGCTACTGGAAAACACATAAACTTTGGAATGATTTTTGTTTAATACCAAAAAATGTGTTTTCATGGACAATGTACATATGTCAAGGAAATAAATTTACTTGCGGAGAAGCAGACTGCATTCCCAGATTTCCTCCCTATTCATTCATTCACTCATTCATGCAACAGACATTTACTGAGCATCTACTATGTGCCAAGCACTGGATACCATGGTTTAAAAAAAAAAAAAAGTCAGACAAGATCTCTGCTCTTATGGAGTTTCCATTCTTGTAAAGGAGACAAAGCTGAAATAATAGCCAAGTGAATATAATAATTACATGCTGCGATAAGTGTTAAGAAGGAAACAAAGAAGGAGCAATAATGGAAAATACCAGGGGACCTTCTTAGACGCTGTAGTCAGAGAGGATTCCCCTGAGAAGGCAGCACGTGAAATGAGACCTGTGGGAGGAGCTGGAGCCAGCCATGCCTGTCTTTTGCCCATCTCACCACCTGTGGCCCTTTGTACAGTAAAAACTGTTACACGAGCAAAAAGTTCCTGCAGTGATTGCATTTCGATAGCTAACCAAGACAAAATGCATTCTTGCCAGTTTTCATAGAATCCTGTCTTCAATTCCAATTAAGCGTTCTGATGCTGAAGGCTCCCTGTTTCCATTTTATGCCTGCATTCTTTTTTAAGTTCTCTCACATTCCTGTCACATGATGGACATTCCCACATCTAAAGAGGGTTTCTGTAGGCAACTTTTGCTTCAGATTAGGAATCTGATAATAGGCTCCTTCTATCTGGCTCTCATTTGCATCATTCAATTCTTAAAGATTAGTGTCAGAATAGAATATTTTCAAACATATGAAGATCTTGATAGAGACCAGCTTAATTTTGTAGGAGATACTTTTTTTTGTTATTTAGAGACTTATTTGGGGGATTGTTGTATAGTAGGGTACTTTTTTAGCTTCCTTTGGGTTTTTCATTAAAGTACAGTTAATTATGAATCTGTTGAGAGTGCCAACAGAAATATAAAAATGTTTAAAAGTCTTTTCTTTTTTTTTTTTTTTTGAGACAGTCTCAGTGTGTTGCTCAGCATGTGCTCGAACTCTTAGACTCAAGCAATCCTCCTGCCTCAGCCTCGTGAG
This sequence comes from Daubentonia madagascariensis, assembly GCA_023783475.1. Lineage (NCBI taxonomy): Eukaryota > Metazoa > Chordata > Mammalia > Primates > Daubentoniidae > Daubentonia > Daubentonia madagascariensis. The sequence continues at coordinate 22,853,524 of JAKFHU010002080.1, read as the reverse complement.
TAGCTGAGATTACAGGCATGCATCAGCACAACCAGCTAAAAGGCTCTGTGCTAAGTATTTTAGATACATTATTTTATTTAATCAATGAAGCATTATACTCATGTTACAGATGAAGGAATTGAAGATTAATAAATAAAGTTTAGAAAATTGTCTAAGGACAAGATTTTTATTAAATCTTTAATAAAAGGGGAAAGACTTATTTGTTCTGAAGAAAAACCAGAGCATGAGTTTCCTTTTTATTTTCAATTAAAATATAGAAACAGGGTCTGGCTCCTTCTCAGGCTGGTCTCGAACTCTTGAGCTCAAGCGATCCTCCCGCCTTGGCCTCCCAGAGTGCTAGGATTGAGCCACAGGGCCCAGCCCATGAGTTTCTTTTAATCTGGTTTTTTTTTTTTTCCTGTTTTAGATCCAAAGACTCATTGGAAGAGCATGAGTTTCTATGGGTGTTATTTCTCTTCAGCCTGAAGAATATCCTTCAGCATTTTTTATAGTACAAGTCTACTGGTGACAAATTCTTAGTTTTATTTTATCCAAAAATGTAACTATTTTACCTTCATTTGTTTTGCTTTTTCTCTATTACTTCCCAATTTTATGAGGTATGATTGTCATAATACATTGCATAAATTTAAAGTATACAATTTCATAAGTTTTTACATAGGTACACACCCATGCAACTATCACCACAATCAAGATAATAAACTAAACATGGCCTGGCGTGGTGGCCCATGCCTTTATTCAGCACATTGGGAGGTCGAGGTGGGGATCACTTGAGGCCAGGAGTTCAAGACCAGCCTGAGCAACATAGCGAGACCTCATCTCTAAAAAAAAAAAAAATTGGCCAGACATGGTGGCACGTGCCTGTAGTCCCAGCTACTCAGGAGGCTGAGGCAGGAGGATCCCTTGAGCCCAGGAGTTTGAGGTTGCAGTGAGCTATGATGATGCCTCTGCACCCCAGCCTGGGTAACAGAACAAGACCCTGTCTCAAAAAAAAAATAATAATAAACATATTCTTCATCCCCCAAAGTTTCCTCACACCTCTTTCCTCTTTGTAATCCCTTCTTCTCTTTCTTCCCTAGCCTCTTCCCTTTACCCTAGCAACCATTAATATGCTTTCTGTCATTACAGATTAGTTTGCATTTTATAGAACTTTTATATGGATGAAGGATCATACTACATGTACTCTTTTTTGTATGGCTTCTATCAGCAGAATTATTTTGAAAGTCATTCATGCCTTTTTTTTTTTTTGCCTCGTTGCACTCCTGAAAGCAAGATGCATCACCAGCAGCTCTACTGGAGCCACCTGCAAAAATTCGGCCAGGGTTCTCACTCTTGTTGCATGTGTTCAAGCCGGCACGGTCTGATCCGGAAATATGGCCTCAATATGTGCCACCAGTGTTTCCCTCATTATTCGAAAGACATCGGTTTCATTAAGTTGGACTAAGTGATATTCCTTGAATGGATTATCTAAGGCGGCCACTCACTCAACGAAACCATGCTAGCTCTTTCTATATAAAACAAAATTAAAAAAAAAAAAGAAAGTCATTCATGTTGTTGCATGTATCAATAGTTCATTCCTCTTTATTGCTAACTAGTTTTCTAGTGTATGGATATACCATAATTTGTTTATCCATTCACCTGTTGATGGATATTTGGGTTGTTTTCAGTTTTCAATGATTACAAATAAAGCTGCTATGAACATGTTGGCCCGATTCTTTGTTTGGACATATGCTTTCACTTCTCTTGGGTAAACACTTGAAAGCAGAATGGATGGTCATATGGTAGATGTATGTTTAACTTTTTTAGAAACTGCTAAACTGCTTTCCTCAGAGATTGCACAATTTTACACCAGCTGTGTAAGAGTCCCAATTGCTTGCCAAGAGTCGGTATTGTCAGTCTTTTTAATTTTAGCCACTTGAGTGGGTGTGTAGTGGTATCTCATTGTGATTTTATTGTCTTCATTTGTGAAGGATATTTTCACTAGATACAGAATTCTGGGTTGGCAGATTTGTTTGTTCTTTCAGCACTTTAAGATGTTGTTCATCTATCTCCTTGCCTAGGTGTTTCTGATGAGACATCCAACCATTTCAATCATTGCTCCCTTGTAGTTAATGTGCTATTTTTTTCCTGAACACTTTGTTTTTTTTTTTTTTCAGCAGTTTGATGACTATTATGTGCATAAGCAAGGTCTTACTATCTTTATTTAATTTTACTTTTTTAAGAGATGGGGTCTTATTCTGTCACCCAGGCTGGATTGCAGTGGTGTAATCATAGCTCACTGCAGCCTCAAACTCCTGGGCTCAAAAAATGCTCTTGCCTCAGCCTCCCAAGTAGCTGGGACTATAGGCCATACCACCACATCCAGCTAAACTAACCTGTTGTCTGACAGTGAGAACCATCCTTCCACAAAAATATATATTTAGCAAAATCTTTTTGAGTCAACTAGTCAATGATGGCATAGACAGGCAGCTTACCCTTTATCCATTCACTGATTCATTTAACAAATTATTCATTGTACAGGTACTGTTTTAGACGCTGAGGATAGAAAAAACAGACAAAATGATAATGTTAATACTTACACAATGTAAAAATATTTAAAATATATATTACCTTATTTGTTATATAACTCTATAAATAAGGAATATTATTATCCCCATTTTACAAATGAAGAAGCTGAGATTTAAAGAGGTTAAGTAATACGTCTGAGGTCACACAGCTAGTAAATATCAGAATTGGGTTTTGAACCCAGCTAGTCTGGCTCTAGAATATACACTTTTAATCCCTACTATTTTACCCACTGATGGCAAGAAATGGAGGTCATAGGAGGGGCAGGCTTTACCTTTAGCCACATGAGCACTGGGCAAATCACTCAGTCAATACTTCTTCATCTGTAAAATTAGTAGTTTTCACTAGATGAAGATTAAGCTCTCTTCCAACATGGAGAGTATATTATTCTAGACCTTGAGAACAAAGGCTAGTATAGGTTAATTGGAATTAATGAAATCAAGTATAGAAATAATACAGTACTATCTAAAAAAAGGACAGTAGTATTTATTTTGCAGATCTAAGGTGGCAGGTATACAAATCAATGGAGAAATTTATCAATAGTTTTTGTTCATATGATGGCTTTCAAATTCTTTCATTTTAAGTGAGTCTATTCTGAAAATAAAAAAGAAGATGATCTCAGAGCTTACCCTAGTGGTTTTCCAGTTATTGAGACCTGGTTTTCCCTTTTCATTGATGATTATGTGACATATGAAATGGTTGGGTATTTTTTTAAAACTAAATCTGCAAAGTTCCTTTTGCAGCAGGAACAGCTTGCCAATAGATATACCGGAAACAGATGGTACTAGAAAAACAGAGGCGATGACATAGCAACAATTCAAAAGATACTATACTAAAAATGAAAAAAAAAAAAAGGATAAAGAACATTTAATCTTAGAAAGTACAAAGACATGACAGGATTTTAGAATTTGGGGTGATTGTTTATGCTGCTTTTGATTTTTTAAAAGTCCCAGTTTTTTTTAAAAAAACTCTTTCTAAAAATATTTCTAACTTCATAATTATTCAAAACATAGCATCTTCTATGGTCTGAATATTGATGTCCCCCCCAAAATTCATATGTTGGAACTTAATACCTAATGTGATAGTATTAACAGGTGGGGCCTTTGGGAAGTGATTAAGTCCTGAAGGTGCTATCCTCCCTAATGGGATTAGTGGCTTTAAAGAGGCTTGAGGGAGTTCCCGACCCTTCTGCCACATTAGAACACAGCTAGAAGGCATCATCTTTGAAGAAGAGAGCAAGCTCTCACCAGACACCAAATCTGGTGAGGCCTTGATCTTGGACTTTCCAGCCACCAGAACTGAGAGTAATAAATTTCTGTTGTTTATAAATTACCCAGTCTAAGGTATTTTGTTACAGCAGCCCAAATGGACTAAGATAGCATCATTAAGATTCTGAAAATGGAGATGATAGGAAAATTAATAAGAAAACCTAAAATGCAGGGATGTTAAACACAGAGCTCAAAGCAAGGTCATTAAGGCATAAAAGGAAATTCATTCTATAACAGGATTCTAGTTAATGAGCAATGTCAAGTAACAAAAAATAAAATAAAATAATAAGCAACAATTAAGATTTATTGAATGCTTACCATATGCCAGGCACTGGGTTAAGTACTATTTTACATTGATTGTCTCATTTAATCCTCACCACAAGCCTATGGGGTAAATATTATTTATTATTATTCTCACCTTATATAAATATGAAAACTGAGGCTCAGTGAGGTTAAATCACTTGCTAAACATGTCATCACTAGTTGTGGTAGAGCCAACAGACATTTGAGTGAAGACATTCTAACTTCAGAGCTTCCTCGCTCTTAAAGCACTATATAATATACACAATGGATTAAAACAAACAAAAGGGAACAAAAAACTTCCTGCCAATTATTGTTTTAATTTGGTGCAAAAAAACATGCTCAGCACTTGAGATACGTATCTAATGTTCATAGCCATCTTATAGGGTAGGTATCATTACCTCCTTTTTACAGTCAATGGAGCTGAAGCTTAAAGAAGCCAAGTACTTTGCCCAGAGCTGCACATTCAGTAAGTGGTAGATGCTGGACTTGAACCCAGGCTGGCCTGTCTCTAGAGCCTGGATGTTCTTCACAGGCTCCTTGGCAGTCTTGGTGAATACCTAGATATATCTTGCTCTCTGTTCCTATCTGTGGAGAAGTAAACTCTCCCTCCCACTTTCTTTTCTAGAGCAGTCACCCAAAGCACCCACCTCCATAGCCTCTTTCCACTGGGCAGATTCCTACCATTCTTACCCAACCCAGGTGAGACTCTGTCCTCTGAGAAGCTTTCTCTGCTGCCATCCTCATCCCTTCTCCCAGCCTGGGTTCCTCCCGAGTGCTGAAAAGCACCCTAGACTTACCTGGTTCCAGCATTCACTCTTCCTTGGAATCATCTGTTTACTGTTAGTCTTGTCTATGCCATTCAGCAGGGATTACTTTTTGTGTCCCCACTGCCTAGCTAAGTGCCTGGCATATAGCAGATGTTCAATAAATGTTTGATGAATAGATGAATAAAGACTGACCTCTGAACTCCTGCACAATTACCAACATGTACTGAATGCCATAATTCAAAATTCCTTGCCACTTACAGAATACACACACAGGGTCACATGTGTTGGTGAATTTATATTTCTAATACTTAAAAGAAACAGACCAAATAGTATTCATTATTAGGATGAATGTTGACAATTGGTAAGTTTATATTGTGAACAGATTTTTGCTTTTTGAAAGAGCTAATGATCATTTTCTAATTATAATGAGCACTGACATTTGTAAAAATGGTTTGCATCTTTTGGTACAGTGTAAATTTTATGATGGGATCGTGAACTCAAAGGTGATTTATTCAAGATCACATTAATAAAAAAATATCTGGAAATAGATTCCAGCTCTTCCCTTAGTCCAGTGTTCTGTCTACTACATTACCTATGAAGACACAGAAATGTTGAAAATTAATATTTATAAAATATGGATTCACAAAAAATAGTGAGTGAGGGATTATAACTGCAGGGTTCTTCAAGGGAACACTAACCTGGTCCAGAGCAGTAGTAGTCTCAGAGTACCAGACAGCGTTTCACAGGTCTTCAAGCCTTCAGGCTTTCTTTTAGTCAAGATGAGTGATACGCCAGACCTACCAGAAATCGAGAAGTTTGACAGGTCAAAACTAAAGAGAACTAATACTGAAGAAAGAAATCCAGCAGGAGAAAGAGGCTGTTCAAAACATTGTAAAATGGTGACTTCCTCCCAAGACCAAATTTCGACATTGCCTGAGAGTCTTTGTTTTAGGCTTGTTTTTTGTAAACCTATGTGTTTATAGAGATTTTAGGCATCTCCTAATGCCTTTTCACCTATATTTCCTGGCTAAGAGGTCAGGGGTAGCCAATGGTTCCTTAAGCTTGATTTTAAACTTCCCATTGGTGCGTAAATTCCAGATGGCAGATGCTGTCAATAATCTTACCATTGATGACCTTTGTGTATGTAGTCTTTGCACCTGCTACAGGATAAGCTAATTCTACAATGGGTCTCTCCATTGCTTCATAATCTTCATGAAGTTGCCTGCTTTTGCAGCTTCTCACAGTTTATTTTCATTTCTGACATAGCAATAAAATAACAAACATAACCATTAAAAAAAAAGGAGTAAGAGAAGAAAATCCTTTCTTTCATACCAAATGAGAGACCACTGGTAGGCACTGGATTTGGAATTAAGAGAGCAGTAATAGAAATACCTTTAGTTTCCTTAATTTTCCTGACATAATCTGCAGAATTTCTTTAAATTGCTAAAAAGAGAGTAACATTTCACTGTATAACCTTGGTACGTGTATTACTATGTACGTGTATTACCTATTTTAAAATGTTTACAATTAAAATGATACCAACGGGGCCAGGCACAATGGCTCATGCCTGCAGTCCCAACACTTTGGGAGCCTGAGGTGGGAATATCGTTCAAACCCAGGAGTTTGAGACCAGCCTGGGCAACACAGTGAGACCCCTGTCTCTAAAAAAAATTTTAAAAATTAGCCAGGTGTGGTGGCACATGCCTGTAGTCCCAGCAACTTGGGAGGCTTAGGTGGGAGGATCACTTGAGCCCAGGAGTTTAAGGTTGCAGTGAGCTATTAATATAATGGGTTTATTTTCTCTACAGACTCAAGTTAATGTCACAAGGCATACCAGTTAAGGGCAGGCATTCTCCAAAAAGCCTGTAGAAACACTGTCTTAACTAGTTCATAAAGTGCCCCCATGTCTTTTAAGTCATTGCATATTAGAATTGGGAGGTAGTTGCTAAGTATGAACAATGAGCAGATTCATTTTACAGATGCACTGGGAGACTCAGAATCACCAGCTGTCACAGGGTCTGTAAGCAGAAGAGTGAAGACTGAATCCCTGGTTTTGTGACTCCAATGCCATTGATATTTTTATTATACCAGGCTGTCTAGACCTGCTGGTAAGGGTGAGGACTACTAGCTCTCTGATCCAATTACCTGGGTACCTACCTATCCTGTTCTGCTGGGTCCCAGTGTACTCACAAGAAAAGATCACCAAGATGTATTAAGTGAAAAAAGGAAAGTGGTATATTGTATTTTAGCATTTTGGGCAAAAAAAGTAAAACTTTAAAAAAAGTCTGTATTTGCTTATTATGCATAAGCTATCTGTTGCCTAGAGCTTCTCCATCTATAAAATGTGGGTGGTAGGATTACATTAAGTACTGCAAATGTTAGAACAATGCCTGGCATACCAAGCCATTTTATTTTGATTCTCAGTCCAAATAATTCCTTGGCTTAATCACATTCTAAAATACCCTTTTAAAAGTCATTTTCTCTTCAGAGGTAGGTACAGCAGATAAAAAAAGATTAAGAAAATTATTTTCAATTGGCACAAGCAAGATGAAAACGTGTGGCAAGCCACAGCAAAATGTAATTACTTAAAGCTGCTTTAAATTAGGCCCAATGGCAGAGTGATTAGCCAACACTGAAAGATGCTTGGTGAATCACAATTATATATCTCAAAGAACTACTACTGTTCACTCTTTTACAATGTAAATAACTAAAATCCTTGTTTTTCTTCCTAAAAGGGGTCATGTTGATGTTTACTTACAATCTGTTTTAAGTTTGCCACTCTAAATGTATGAATAAGTTTAAGGAAAATCTTAAGCAAAATATATACGACCTTAGATTATGACCAAAACCACGTTTACGAGTATTAACAATGTTACTGTTTTAACATTTAAGTTAGTAAAAAGCATACAGTATCTGCTGTAAAGTCGTGGGGGGGAATGCGTTAGAATTATGTTTAAACCACAGGCTGTGGGGGAAAGGGATTTTATTTTTATTTATTTACTTTTCCTGTAATTTTTTTTAAATCATAGTTTACAGATGAGGAAAGGGATTTTATTTATTTATTTATTTATTTTTTATTCTTCCACTCTCCACAATGAGGTCAGAAGGGATTTTAAAAAAGAATATTTGCTCCAGTCTTTTAGAAGCCAGCCCACGGTGACGAAAACCGACCCTCACCCTGAGCCACAATAGGTTTTCTGCCTCCTCCTCGGCCCTTCCTTCCGCAGTCTGAGGCCGGAAGAAAGTGACCTCAGGTGGGGGCGTGGCGGGGGAGCGGGCTCTGGCGACCCAGTGCCGGCGAGACCGCAGCCTGTGGCTCCGTGGGTTCGTGGCGCCCTGCTGTCCGCCGCAGCACCCGGCCGCTCCGCAGGTGTCCGAGCGCCAGAGAAATGCCAGCGGCGCGGCCCGGGGAGCTGGCGCGGGAGAAGGGCCACCGCACGCCCGCCTCAGCGCCCGGGAGGGGCGCGCACCGCGGGCGCCGCCCCAGCCTCCAGTCCTCGGAAGCCGGGTGCGCCCCGAGCCGCGCGGGGCTTCCCCGGGACTCGCGTTCAGCTCCCGCTCCGGCTCCCGGCCCACCTCCGACCCCGACCGAGAGCAGAAATGTGATCTCTGCCCTGAGAAAATGCTTGTGGCCAGTGTCTACCCCTAACGCACAATAATACGGCTCCGATGGGCTCGTATTAGTTCTTAAGCGCGAGAATTGAGATCTCCCCTCCCCCAAAGAAAGTCTCGGCCATGATCGCAACATTAAGAGCACCCAGGTGGCGGTGTGCAGTAGGTTACTTGGACTCCTGTGATCTTGCTGTTCCTTGGGTGCTGTTTTTAAGAGCATTCTCTACAAGGTGTTTATAAAGTGTTTACTCTTACCTGCAATCACAGTGACTCGGGAAAACCTGCCTATATTCCAAGATAGCTTTGGATTCATATTTTCCAATTTTTCTTTTCTTTCTCCCTGAGCAGAATAATAAAAATTTGGCTGCCATTATTTGCGTCTCAGGAACACCTTTGGACCATTTTGTTACTTTAATTATACTTAGAATGTTGGATTCTTTTCACCATCCAAAGCAGTAAAGTTAAGGTACTAGGAAAAGGTTTAGGTCAGATTTGAATCAGGAGCTGTAGTTTTTGTAAGCGCCCGTGGAGATGTTTGCAGTCATCTTTTAAAGAATTCCAACATGATGCTGAATACACACACACCTCTATTAAAAATTACTGCTTAAGTGATAGTAGGCCCCCATTTTCAAATGGACTAATTTGACTGAAAGTATACATATCTCCAATTATTACATTTTTAGGGTTGTATAAAAGTACTTAAGTTTGCAATGTCACATTTCAATGAACAGTGCATATTTCACAGAGATCATTTTTCTCACTTTTATTTTACTAAACTGACATTATCTTTGATACTTTCCCCTCAGCAATATCCACTTTCATTTGATTTTTCATTTCTTTTTTAGATTAGGTGTTAGCTATGATTTTGGATTCCATGTAAAACTTTGAAATGTTCAACATTCAGTCTTTGTTTAATCTTTGTTTTTCCTCCTGTCACTAAATAACCATTTCTTTAGATTCTAAAAAAATTTGCCATTCCTGCCAAAATATTTGGCTTAGTATGATCTCCAACAATGTACAAACCCAAACCATTTGAGCATACACTGTTAAAGAAGGCATGGAAAATAAGTGTAGTGTGGCACGCTAATCTTAATCTAACAGTGTGCAGTTAATATTACTGTGATATACTAACATAGCTGATTGTAGGAATCCCCAAGGAGAATAGTCATTAATGAATATTTCCAGGAAATAAATGAGAGAGAAGTATTTACATTGTTTTATTGCTGGTGATTGATTTTCATTGGTACTGCTTACATCTTTCTCTTATTACAAACAGGGACTAGGGCATCAAGATAATTTTATTCCATGTGTATATGATTGGTTAAGGGCACTAGGAAAATTCAGTGTGAAAAAAGAATTTGTAAAAGAAAAGAAGCTAGAAATGTAGACCACAGAAAAGGCTTTTGTGGATAGAAACAGATTAGTTATATATATTTCCAGGGAAACTTTATTTGGCCTAGATTCTTTCGTTAAAACTATCTCAAATGCAAATGAGAAGGCTAGAAACCTTCTAATGAAAAAATAGAGAAAAATAGAGAAACCTGATTTTCAGAAAATTTTATCTATAAGAAGTGGTAAAAAAAAAAAAAAAGGCAGTTCATTTTCCATCAGCCAGGAAGGACAGCATTGAGGTTGGCATAGCCACCAAGGACAGTAACTACCATGGCTTCCAGTGCTTTGACAAAACCTCAGATGCCTGGCCTCCTGGCCAGGCATCTGCAGTTTCATGTTGTCAGAGTATTCATTGTATCACTGGGGGGGGTTGCAGCTTTCTATAAGTTTGCTGTGGCTGAACCAAGAAAGAAGGCATATGCAGATTTCTAGAGAAATTATGATTCTATGAAATATTCTGAGGAGATGAGGAAGACTGGTATCTTTCAGAGTGCAAAGTGATTTTGGAATATAAAGAATTTATTTGGGTTGATTTACATAAAAGTTTGTCACTGGCCTGTGTTCCTGAGCTAAGAATATGCGGGCTGAGGAATAGTTCCTGTCTTGATAAATAAACAATTAACAACAACAAAAAAGACATAGGAAGGCTATTGTGGAAGACTCCTTTCACTTAAAAAGAAAGAAAAGGTGTTTGGATTGTGAAAAATGACTGAAAGCTAGCATTAGAAGAACTATATTCTACAATGAAATAAAAACCAAGTAAGCACCATACAAGTTACTTAACTGCTTTCCAATTGTTTTATATGAGTTTTCCTCTTCCAATGTGACCGTGGGTTCCTCTCCAGAAGGAAATACTTTTACACACTCCACAGCGCTTCTCTTAGCATTTGACACAGGTTCTCAAATAAATACTTGTTGATAGGTTGGTTCGAGAAGTTGGGCAGTGATATTCTACACCTGGAAGAAGAGACATACTGATCTAGTAATTAGCTTATTAAAAATAAGCTCTCTTTCCTCAGAGGAGTATTTCCCAGGGCCTGTCCTGATAGCCATCCAAAAAGGCCATGTCTCATCCAATCTCGCCCTAGATTTATGCTGAATTGCAGTTACAATCAATAGGACGACAGAAAACGGAGGCATTTATTTAAATAGCATAGATATTTATTTAAATAGGAGAAACAGCGATTTCACAGCAAGTGTTGAGGATAGGAAACTGGGTGGATAGGCTTGCTGATGCTGTGGATCTCAGTCTCTACATGAGATCATGTGGAAAAACTGAATTTGAAGCATTCTTTTTAGGTTTGTCATGTTTGCAATCAAATGACTGTATACTTAAAAAAAAAAAGGTACCACGAGGGTAGACACACACTGTCAGAATCTTTTTGGCATAACAAAACTAGAATTAGACGTAATGCTAACTGTAGGATTGAAGTCTATTCTAAACTGGAAACCTGGACATCTGGAGTACCACAGTGGGGTGACGTTTATTACAGGCTTCGATAAAAGCAGCCGGCTTTGAATGGAAGGAGCTAAGAGGCCAGTGCAGGAGCAAACTCGTCGCGCTCACGGCTGGCGGCCGCCGAGCTGAACCGCCGTAGGATTCTTGAGCACAGAAGGGGGCCCCCAGCCCCAGTCCTGCGCCCCAAGCCCCTCGAGATCCCCGGACTTGGTACGCCTCCTCCTTTGCAGACGGGAGGGGCGCGGAAGGCAGGCGCGGGGGAGGAGCCAGCCTCGGACCTGGTTGCGACTAGCAAAGGAAGAGGCTCTGGGGGCTTGTCCCGGACCAGCCAGATGGCAAGGCTGAGGACGGGAGGCGGACGCGGGGTGAGGGGATACCCCAGTCTTGACGCAACCTTTCCGATTAAGCCAAGAATGGTAGAGGGAAAATTCTGGACGTCCCCTCCAGGCTGCCTCCTTGCAGCCCCCATCCTCCCCCCAGCTGAAGCTGAGAGTAATTCATACAAAAGGAGGACTCGCCCCGGCCTTAGGGAATCCCAGGGACCGTCGTTAAACTCTCACTAACCCAGAACCGAGAGATCGCTGCGTCCCCGCCTCCCACCCACTCGCTCTCGTCAACATCGGGGGCGAGAGGAGCATGCGCGAGGAGCTGCGTGCCCTTGAGTGGGCTGAGCGCACATCGCCCATAGTCCCCGAGAAGTTGGGGGGAGGGGACGGCAATTGAACCGGTGCCTAGTGGAGGTAGCGCGGGGTAAACTGGGAAAGTGGTGTCGTGTGCTGGCTCCGCCCTTTTCCCGAGGGTGGGGGAGAACCGTATATAAGTGCCGTAGTCGCCCTGAACGTTCTTTTTCGCAACGGGTTTGCCGCCAGATCACAGGTGAGTGCCGGGTGTGGCTTTCGCGGGCCTGGCCGCGTCCGGCGGGTTGTGGCCCTCGCGTGCCTTTCTCTAGTGCCATGCTACTGGGTCGCTTTACGAGGTTCTCGATCCCGAATTTCCGGCTGTAAGTGGGTGGGAGAGTTCGAGGCCTTGCGCTTTTTTCCGGAGCCCCTTCGCCTCGTGCCCGCGTGGAGGCCTGGCTTGGGCGCCGTGGCCTCCGCGTGGGGATCCGGTCGCACCTTCGCGCCTGCCCTTCTATCTCGTCTCCGGCCATTTAAATTTTTAAGTGAGCGGCTACGATTTTTTCTCTGCCGGGATAGTTCTGGCGATGTCGGGCTGGGTGTCCACGGGCTCGCCGTCCGGTTCTGGGGGCTGTGGGGCCGCCGCGAGGCGCACAGGGCGGCGGCGGGGACCGCGGGTCCCAGCGCACATGTTCGGCGAGGCGGGGCCTACGAGCCGCGGCCACCGAGAGTCGGACGGGAGGGAGGGTGGCGTGGAGCGGGCCGGGCGGCTCCGGTGCCGGTCTCGCGCCGCCGTGTCCCGCCCCACCCCGGCGGCGCGGCTGGCCCACTCGGCACCAGTTGCGTGCGCGGAAAGATGGCCGCTCCCCGGCCCTGCTACAGGGAGCTCAAAATGGAGGACGCGGCGGCCCGGGAGAGCGGGCGGGTGAGTCACCCACACAAAGGAAAAGGGCCTTTCCCTCCTCGGCCGCCGCTTCCTGTGACCCCGCGGTGTGCCCGGGCGCCGTCCAGGCACCTCGATTACTCCTCCCAGCTTTTGGAGAACGTCTTCCTAAGGCTGGGGGAGGGGATTTTATGCGATGGAGTTTCCCCACCAAGTGGTGGGTGGAGACTGAAGAGTTAGGCCAGCTTGGCACTGGCTGTAATTCTCCTTGGAATTTGCCCTTTGAGTTTGGATCCTGGCTTATTCTCAGCCTTTTCAACAGTGGTTCAAAGGTTTTTACTTCCATTTCAGGTGTTGTGAAAACCACCCATAAAAGCCGAAATGGGGAAGGAAAAGACTCACATCAACATCGTCGTCATCGGACACGTAGATTCGGGCAAGTCCACCACCACTGGCCATCTGATCTACAAATGTGGTGGGATCGACAAAAGAACTATCGAAAAATTTGAGAAGGAGGCTGCCGAGGTACGTACGATAGCGCAAAGGGAAAGCTAATTTAACTAAAATCAGAGTTTACTACTAAAAAAAAATACGATGTGGTAGTATTTTTCCCAAACTAAAAAGTGTAGTTATCTAGATTTGGGTGTTAATAGGTAAAATAATGACATAAAATTCACTACTTAATCTTAGTTCAGTTACCATATTGACTCTGTAAAGCCACATAGGTCTAGCAGTTGTAAAGTGGATATATACTACTACTGCCAAGTAGGGGGAGCAAGGAATTTCAAGCTGGAATTTTTATCATGTTTTAATAACCACTCTTAATCTTAACAGATGGGAAAGGGCTCCTTCAAGTATGCCTGGGTCTTGGATAAACTGAAAGCTGAGCGTGAGCGTGGTATCACCATTGATATCTCCCTGTGGAAATTTGAGACCAGCAAATATTATGTGACTATTATTGATGCCCCAGGACACAGAGACTTTATCAAAAACATGATTACAGGCACATCTCAGGTTTGTGGGATTAATAATTCTTTGGGCATGTTTTCTACATTGGGAAAACTGGGTTTGTCCTTTGATTTTTATCATCTAACAGGATGTATTGTTTTCTTTAAAAGGCTGACTGTGCTGTCCTGATTGTTGCTGCTGGTGTTGGTGAATTTGAAGCTGGTATCTCAAAGAATGGGCAGACCCGTGAGCATGCCCTTCTGGCTTACACGCTAGGTGTGAAACAACTAATTGTTGGTGTTAACAAAATGGATTCCACTGAGCCGCCCTACAGCCAGAAGAGATATGAGGAAATCGTTAAAGAAGTCAGCACTTACATTAAGAAAATTGGCTACAACCCTGACACAGTAGCATTTGTGCCAATTTCTGGTTGGAATGGTGACAACATGTTGGAGCCAAGTGCTAACGTAAGTGACTTGAGACAGTTGTTGAAAAGCTCTGGGAGTGGTGATTTGATGGTAACACTAATTGATAATCTACTGTTTTAAAGATGCCTTGGTTCAAGGGATGGAAAGTCACCCGTAAAGATGGCAATGCCAGTGGGACCACCCTGCTTGAAGCTCTGGATTGCATCCTGCCACCAACTCGTCCAACTGATAAGCCCTTGCGTCTGCCTCTCCAGGATGTCTACAAAATTGGTGGTAAGTTGGATATTAAAATACTTCAAGGCATAACTTAGTTTTGGGTAAATGCCATCTGCATTTACATAAGGTATTTATGGATACTATGCTGTAAATATTTTAGGTATTGGTACCGTCCCTGTGGGCCGAGTGGAGACTGGTGTTCTCAAACCTGGCATGGTGGTCACCTTTGCTCCAGTCAATGTTACAACTGAAGTAAAGTCTGTTGAAATGCACCATGAAGCTTTGAGCGAAGCTCTTCCAGGGGACAACGTGGGCTTCAATGTCAAGAATGTGTCTGTCAAAGATGTTCGTCGTGGCAACGTTGCTGGTGACAGCAAAAATGACCCACCAATGGAAGCAGCTGGCTTCACTGCTCAGGTAAAACAGTTTAAGATAAGTGAAATGTTCTTAAGTTGCTGCAGAGCCCAAAGTCTGAGACACTGAATGCGAATCTTTGTTCCAAGGTGATTATCCTGAACCATCCAGGCCAAATTAGCGCTGGCTACGCTCCTGTACTGGATTGTCACACAGCTCACATTGCCTGCAAGTTTGCTGAGCTGAAGGAAAAGATTGATCGCCGCTCTGGTAAGAAGCTGGAGGATGGCCCTAAGTTCTTGAAATCTGGTGATGCTGCCATCGTTGATATGGTCCCTGGCAAGCCCATGTGTGTCGAGAGCTTCTCTGACTATCCTCCTCTGGGTAAGGATGACTACTTAAGTACAATTAGAAGTTGAATTAAAGGTGAAAAATATTGCTATTGTGAACCAAGTGCTTCTCATGGTAATCCTAAATTTGTTTTAATAGGTCGTTTTGCTGTTCGTGATATGAGACAAACAGTTGCTGTGGGTGTCATCAAAGCAGTGGACAAGAAGGCTGCTGGAGCTGGCAAGGTCACCAAGTCTGCCCAGAAAGCTCAGAAGGCTAAATGAATATTACCCCCAATACCTGCCACCCCAGTCTTAATCAGTGGTGGAAGAACGGTCTCAGAACTGTTTATTTCAATTGGCCATTTAAGTTTAATAGTAAAAGACTGGTTAATGATAACAATGCATCGTAAAACCTTCAGAAGGAAAGGAGAATGTTTTGTGGACCATTTTTTGTTTCTTTTTGTGTGGCAGTTTTAAGTTATTAGTTTTTAAAATCAGTACTTTTTAATGGAAACAACTTGACCAAAAATCTGTCACAGAATTTTGAGACCCATTAAAACAAAGTTTAATGAGAAACCTGTGTCTTCTTTTGGTCAACACTGAAAATTTTATAGAAATGCTTAGGCAAGACTTCATAATCTATTTCTGGTGATGAATGTGCTGAAACAAAATAATTCTTAAGGTAATGTTTATGTTTCTGGGTGGAAATAAAGGGTTCCCCCCCATCTATTGCTAAGAGGAATCTTAAAGTAGCTAGTGAAAAGCTATGGGAGGTTTCTGATTGCAACACTTTGTTAGGACAGAAGTGTGGCATTCTTTGTTCACCTGTAATTTTAGACAGGCCTAAACCTGTAATATTGAAGGTCATGTGCTACATATGAAATTTTGTAGTTAACAGAGTAAACTTACTGGAATCTCAAATTCTAGTTTTTTTGGTTACTGGGAATGTGCATTTATAAATCACTGCAGTTAAAAAGCTAAAAGTGAGACTTAAATATGATTGAAGAGTACTCAGCTTCTGAAAGAAAAATGAGTGTTAACTATTACATAAGAAATTGACCAATAGGAATTTCATTTAAAGAGCAAGATTAGGTGAAAAGTTAACATTGCTAGAGTGGAGATCAATTAAACCCAAGGTTTTATGGTACAGTGGTGTGAATACAGCTTAAGTGAACAGGAGTAGAGTAAGCTTTATTCTAGTTTGAAATGGTTTTGGAAGTTAACTGCTATTTGGAAACGATTAGAGGAGCAAGGCACTAACAGAAACATTAACTATTAAGGTTTGAAGTGACTAAATAGTTGGACAAAAATGAATCTGTCTTTGTTGGGATAATTGCCAACTTGTAAATTGTGTAGAGGGAACTTTAAGGGTGCTAGTCCACTAGCAAGGAAGCTTAACCAGGTAATTGGTTTCCTTGAGTGTCAGTGATGACTCATCTAAGTGCCTGGTTTTGGATGATTGTGCATTTGAAATACTTTTTCCATGAATCTTTGAAATTTTTAACAGTAATTCTGTATATCAGACTTAATATCTAAGGGGATGTTTTGCTTATGAAAAGTTTTTAAATTAGCTTACAAGAGGTAAAATTACATGTGATGTGTTACACATGGCAAGTTAAGTGGGATTTAAATTAAGGGGGGTTCAAGAGAAGGATAAAGTGGTCACGTGGAGTGTGATGGTCACAATTCAAAGGGGTGTACTCCATTGAGCTACATAAGTGGCCATAGATAAAAGACAGTTTGAAATGTTCGTATCCCTTTCCCTCATTGAAGTCTGAACTGGGTAAAATGCCTTACCACTTAACAGTGCCCTCAGGCATTGAGGGCTGTGAATTGAATGACTAAAGATTTTGTTCGGTTTCTTGCCTCATGTTTGTGTAAGCATGCTGCTGCTATTTGCTTGATTAGAGGAGACAAAGATAAGGTCCTTAAGAATAGCTGGTCAATAGATGGATGATCTGTTAATAAAAGCAAGTTGGCACAGCTGAAGGATTTACCAGACGAGATGGTACTACTACACCTCTAAGAATCAAGTTCTAACTGGAAAATTGCTATCACCAGGGAGGGATAGGAAAGAGCAGAACAACCAGAGTCACAGAAAAGCTCCAGTTTAGCTAATTGTATACTAAGATTGACTTCTCTGTGAAACCCAGTGTGTGTGATTTAGACAACTGTCTGGTTTGAGCACCACCTACTGGTACTCATTACAAACTAGCTCAATACAATAGATGAATTTTTAAACAGGATAAAGTAGCATATATTTTCTACAGTAACTATTTTGTTGGAACTGATAATACAATTTGGGAGTGGATTTCAAAAGTGAAAGCTAACTTGAATACCTGAAAACTAGTACTTTAAAACCATATTTTAGGTTGGACAGCCATGTTTGGTTATAAGTAACTTCAGATGTGGACTTGAAGTTTTCATCCATGAATTCTGGTATGATTTCAGAATATTAAAGGAGATGGGAAAGGCATTCTAGTTAAAAACATCATAAAGGCATATTTTTTTCTTCTAAATCATCCTATACCCACATAAAGAGATCCAGAATTACTGGGTGTTGGCCAGAGTACAACTAAACTTCAGTACCCTACTTTTCCCACAGTTAGTCCTACTGATAATTACCTCCCAAATCTCAGGTGCATCAGGCCTCAGCTATAACTCAAGGAAGTCTGCTCCTGGTAGGATATGATTTGTTCTGAACTAACATCAGTCTCATTTCTTCATGAAGAATATTGACAACTTAAGTCAACAGGCCAGAATTTTTAGCAGTGGGTTACTACTTTGTCAACAAAATGTTTTCTTAGTTTCTATTACCATTTATATCTTAATGTAGTTCCAAGAGGTTTCATTTAAAGATTGCTATTTAAATATCCCTCGCTCTGATCTGATTATTTGCAACTGTCAAACTTGTCATTTACCTTGGAATACTTTTATTAGGCCCATGTATCCCTAGGGGTTAAATAAGAGTTCAGTTTGTAGTCTATGGGAGATAAAACAAAGATAATGTTAAGTTAATGTTTGAATACTAAGTAAGCAAAGGATATTAAAAAATTTGAAGCGAGAGAGTTAAAAGTCCCATTTTTTGTTAATGTACTGCATTAAAATTCTTGAAGTATATAGTTTGCAAGTTTTGACAAATGTATATGGTTAACCACAATTAAGATACAGACCGCTTCTATCATCCTCCAAAGTTCCCCTGTGCCTCCTTGCAGTCAACCCCTCTCCTCACCCCCAGCCCTTGGTAACCACTGATCTGTTTATTATAATTTTGTTTTTGCAGCACTTAAACCTGGACTCGTGTAGTTTATAACCTTTTGAGTCTGGCCTCTAACTTAGGATGATGCACTTGAGACTCATCCATCTTGCATATGTCAGTAATCTTGTTCCTTTTTAATGGATGTATGATTGTGTATCCATTCCCAGCCAAGGGACATTTGGTTGTTTCCAGTTTCGGGTGATTATGAATAAAGCTGCTGTAAACATTCACATATAGGCTTGTGTGTAACATACACTTCACTTGTATAAATACCTAGAAATGGGATTACTGGGCTGTGTGGTAAAGTATACTTACCTTTGTAAGAAACTGCCAAGTGGTTTTCCAAAGTGACTGAACCATTTAGTAGTCAAGACATTTTTTTAAGGAAGAGAAATAGTGTTACAGAGAATTCTGTAGGGTGGTGAAGAACCAATTTGTTTAAAAACTATTGTGCCTACTATGTGGCAGGTGCTATCCTAGGCATTGAGAATAGAGCTGTGAATAACATGGGCACAGTTTGTGCCCTTTGTGTTTGTAGTTAGTGGGGGAACTAGATATTCAATAAATAGCTAATTCTGAGTTGTGATGATGCTATGAAGGAAAACAAGGATACTATGAGGGAGAAAAGTAAAAGGAATGTAATTTAGACTGGCCAGAGAAGGTATTTGTCAGGAATAGCTGAGACCTGAAGGATAAGTAAGAGTTATTGGAGACTATGAAAATGTTGTATTACTTTTCAGACATCTCAGTATATGAGGCTTAACTTGGCCTCATGATGATCATAGAATCAGAAAATCTGAGAAGAAAACTTAATCTTTGAGTCTAATGGGCTCGTCAATTTTGTGGGTTTGTGGTTTTTTTGTTTTTTGTTTTTTGTTTTTTTTAAAGACAACAGGATCTTCCTCTGTTTCCCAGGCTGGAGTGCAGTGGTTCAATCATAGCTAACTAACCTCCAATGCCTAGGCTCAATTTTTTTATTTTTTGTAGAGAAGTCTTAACTGTTCACTGTCTTGGCTAGGCTAGTCTCCAACTCCTGGCCTCAGCGGTCCTCCCTCCTTGGCCTCTCAATGTGCTGGGGTGACAGGCATGAGCAACCTAGCTCAAATCAACTTTGAATATATTCATTGAAATGTTTGTATGTCATACACTGGAGGGCAGAGACAGCTCATTGCATCCTTACCAATCTTTGTAGGGGGCAGGTACCCATGTTACAGATGACAGACTCATCAGTGAAGAGGTGTTAGGTATGGGGAACTTACCTTCTAAATTATCCTATTGCTGAATGAATTTTTTTTCAATATTTAAGTTTGCCTGCTGGTTCTTTCCAGTCATTGTATCTAAGCGCTAGTATAATCATGACTTCATTTCTCTTTTCTACAAGAGCCACCAATTTACTTGAAGACACCAATTGATACCCCTTAGTCATGTCTGAGCTAAACACTTTCAGTTCCTACAGTTGTTTCTTAATCTTAGGTCACATGGTTCCTAGATTCTTCCCATGCTGTTCTCTTTTCCAGTTTATAGCTTTTCACCAAAATTAAATACGGCTGTGGATACACAAAACATTGTTCTCTTAATCTAGAGTGTGCTTCTGTTAATGTAACTTGAGATAAGTCATCTTTTTTGGGCGTTAGTTTCTTAATGGATGTGTTTGGACTGTATGATTGGTGGTGTAAGTGGGGAAAAGCTATCCCTTTCATCATTTATTTAATGGGGATGATACTACCTATCTCTCAAGATTGTTGTGAAGAGAAAATGAGTTAGTATATAAGGCATCCTTTGCCCAGTATCTGGCCTGTAAGCAGCCAATAAAAGGTAGCTTTTATTAATTACAGTTGTTTGGAAGATCACAGCATGATTGCTTTAACTCCATTGTACTTCTAAATTATGGTCAACAAACATCACCTGATTTTTAAAATGCAAATTATATTTTAGGAAGATCTCTAAACTCTATTTGTATGGTTGGGTTTTTTTTTTTTCCCCTTACAAATACACTTTTATTTTGGAATAACTAGGTTTACAGAAAAGTTGCAAAGATAAGATGGAGTTTCCATATACCCCTCACCTAGTTTGCATCCCCGAATGTTATCATCTTATATTACTGTAGTACATTCGTCAAAATTAATCATCCAACATTGGTGTGTTACTGTTAATATCCAGATTTTATTCATATTTCACCAAGTTTTCTGTTAATGGTTCTTTCTGTTGCAGGATTCAATCCAGGATGCCACACCATTGTATGGTTAATTTTGAAAACTCAAATGGTGTGTGATGGCTGCAAAAAGCAGCCTCCTTGTTTGTTCACAGCCTGTTGTTTGTGTAGGTTGCTCTAAGGCACCTTTGGAGACAGCCCTTTCCAATGTACTTTCATATCTCAGTCTTGCACTGTCCCCAATCTAGGCTCCAGACAGGTATTGGAGGTGCCTTTAGAAAGCCCCAGTGCACTGTGGCCAGGGTTCACATTGGCCCAAGTCGTCATGTTCATCCCCACAAAGCTGCAGAACAAGAAACATGTGATTGAGGCCCTATGGAAGGCCAAGTTCAAGTTCCCTGGCTGTCAGAAGATCCACATCTCAAAGAAGTGGGGCTTTACCAAGTTTAACGCAGATGAATTTGAAGACATGGTGGCTGAGAAGCTGCTCATCCTGGATGGACATGGGGTCAAATACATTCCCAGTCATGGCCCCCTGGACAAGTGGCAGGCCCTGCATTCATGAGAGCTGCTGCTGTGCTGCCCCCTCCTTACCCAGGCCCATCGATAAATGCTACTTCATGTCTACAACAACAACAAAAACCTCAAATGTTGGGAGTTTACATTTATCTGTGCTGTATTTCATCATCTGGTTGAGATAATTTTGAGTCTGGAGATGGCTAACTAGCATAATAAGTAAAAATGTGGGCTTTATGACTTAAAATTCTAATATTTATGTTTCTGTGTTTTTACTTAAATTACTGATGAGTACTAAACAAACTAGGTCCAAAGACAGAGGACTGAGGTACTGCACTAGAGAACTGTTACTTGATTATGGTGGTCCAGCTAATTGCAAGTTCACCTAATAATACTATAATCTAGGCCATATTTCATAATGTTAATCAAAAGCAGTCATGAAAATTTTGCCAGCTGTTTAGTAAAAACAATGTGAAGTAGGTGATAGCTTTAAATTTACTTTTTGGGCAGACAAAAATAATTTGTTCTGCAACTTAGATTTAGTAAGGTCAAGGTGGGAGTATAATCTTTGTACTAGGAATTAAAAGTTTTTATTTTAAACAATCATGGTTTCCTTAAAAGAGTTCAGGTAGTTTTATTTTTAGTCAAACCTTACATTTAAAGCTAAGTCAGGACAGATCAAAGCAACAACACACAGTCTGGATATTGCCTTTAACACAATCCCTTTTGATACATTGTCTAAATTGTAGGTTATTGCTTGTATAAAGCCAAACAGATTTTATTAAAAATAGACCTAAGTCAAAAGTAGGCAGTTTTATTTATTCCAGTGAAAAAGCATAAGTCAACAGAGGATAGTGTGATGTGATCCTGTAAGTGGTTTCCAAAGGTTAAACACACCAGATGGCTAATAAAGAACATAAATATTCCACTTGGTTAAATTTTTAGTAAAATCATGTGATTTAGGGAATATCCTAGTTGGTGTGACAATTAGAGTTGCCATGTAAGCAGTTTGAGTTTAAGTTCTAGTGCTGTCTGGAGGGACCCAAACTGAGGAAGTGGTTCTTGGCCCTCTGGTGAGGACATCTGCAACATTTTCTGAGGCCTGGGTGTAAGAGGTGCAGCTATATCAGTGCAACAAAGGAAGGACCTCATGGAGCATTGACCTGCAGCCCCTCACTTTAGCCGTTACCATACCTTCTTGATTGATCCTTTGGACTTCTCTGTTGAGTCTCTTACAAGATTCTATTAATATATAGAACTGGCAACTCAGTAAATGTCTAATAAGAGATGAGGTGATTTTTATTCAGTTATGGTTGGGTACAAAGAACATTTTCTCATAGCTGTCTTTATATTGAGGTTAGGGATTCATTTCTTGGAACTCAATTTCTCATTATTTTGTATAACTGCTCATGAGTATTTTTCTTTGGAGTTGTAATACCTGATTATGAATTTTGAGTTAAATTGCCCTCCTTGAGGTGGTTTCTTGTGAAATTGGAAATATAGAAAATTCAAGAAGTTTCCTTTCATTGCTTGAAACACCACACACTCACCCCACCCCCCGCCCCCACACACAGAAAAAAGTCTGGTCTTGTGTTCAAATGCAGTATATTCTAGAAATGTTTCTTTTTAAATTTAGGCAGTGTGTTTTTTTATGTATCTAAATGTGCTGATTTAAATTTGGACCATCCATGTTTTAAAAGGGTGTAGACCAACTCTAAAAGAATTCTAAAAGTAACCAACATAATTAAAGACTAAAAATGACTTAATTATGAGGCACTGGATTAAAAAATAGTTGTTTAGCCTAGCAAATACTAAGAAATTATTACTGTCTTCAAATATATGGAGAATATTTTAAGTCTGCGGAGGGTGCTGTTCAAAGTGAAATTCACAGTTTAAATTCCCCAACACTCTAAACTCTGGGATAACCTTTAAATTAGAGTGAGTGCTATAATGGCTAATTAAGCATGGCAACTCCATAAATGCTTAACATGAAATATGCTACAAAGGGTGAGTGGGAATTGAAGGTTAAACTAACAAAAACAGACTTCTATCCTAGATTGTTTAGGAAGGATGGAGAAACTTTTTATTTGGTAGAGGACCTTTGGTCTCTAGGAGGAAATAACTCACTATAAGTGGCAGAAAGGTATTGTGAAGTCAGAAGACCTGAGATCCATGCTCAACAGCAACTTCAAGTTAGACTTTAATTACATCACTTAGCAAGGTTAAGTTATGTCTGTAAAATTAGAGCATAGGAAGGGATCAAGAAAACTACGTTTTAAAAAACTTTTTAGAAAAATCCTTACTTTGAGGAATACACAGATGTAAAAGAAACCTAATGTGTTTTTCCCATCAGAGAGTATGGTTTTTCAAACTTTCAACTTTGACCCACAGTAAGAAATATATACATATATATATATATGTTTTGTTTTTTTTTTGAGACAGTGTCTTGCTTTGTCACCCAGGCTGGAGTGCAGTGGCATGATCATAGCTCACTGCAGCCTCCAACTCCTGGGCTCAGGCGATCTTCCTGCCTCAGCCTCCTGAGTAGCTGGGACTACAGGCATGTGCCACCATGCATAGCTAATTTTTCTATTTTTGTAGAGATGGGGTCTTGCCAGGTTGCTCAGGCTGGCCTCAAACTCCTGGCCTCAAGTGATCCTCCTGCCTCAGCCTCCCAAAGTGCTGGGATTACAGGTGTGAGCCACTGTGCCAGGCCAGAAATATATTTTTTATTGCAACACAATACAAACACAGTTATTTCATAGCATCTAAGACATTTTCAATTGGAAGTTGTTAAATGCTAATTATAATTATAACATGCCATTGAGTATAAAATACCAATTTAGAGATGTTAAAATATGGAAAAATGTGCATCTTAAAATTGGTGATACAATTTGTGTGTGAATTACTGAAACAAAAATTTCAGAGAATAGTACTACCTATGACAAAAAATTTCATGACTTAATAAATTGCAGCCAGCAGTTTGGAAAATGTTGATTTTGGTCACTGACAGTCAAAATAAGGTTCTAGGTTAAAATAACTGCATCCTTTCTCTTTAGCATGAAAGCACAGGGTCTTGTACTTGTCCAGGCATTCAAGCAGTCCCAAAGTTTAAATTTGAAAAATACCTGGTCTTGCCCACCAATCATCACAACCCACCTCTTGTTGGAAGGTGGAATGGCTTTACTTTAGACTTGAATTTTTATAATAGAATGTAAATTGAGCTTTCCTGAACAACCAAACTGCTCTAGTACTTCAATCAACAATACAGATTGTATTCTGGGTTCCTGAGCCAGCACACAATGTCAAATTAATTGTAATGTAGCTTCTGCCAAAAGCAGCTGTGACAATGGATATTTATGGAGGCAATCCAGTGGTTCTCACAGGTGGCTGGGTATCAGAATAGCTTATGGAGCTTGTTAAGCGTAGATGCCAGGCCCTTCCCTGGCCAACTGAATCAGAATTTCTTGGAGTAAAACTTGACCAGCTACATTTTTCACAAGCTCTATTGGGAATTCTGATGTCCAACCAGGTTTGAGAATCCTAGTTCAAGGGCTTGCCAATCACACATTCCATTAGTTTTTTTTAAATAACAGCTTTATTGATATATGTCACATACTATAAAATTCACCCTTTTAAAGCGTACGATTCAGTGGTCTTTAGTATCTTCACAGAGTTGTGCAACCATCACCATAATCTAATTTTGAGAGATTATTCCATCACCTCAAAAAGAAGTACCCTTTTTAAGGGCAAAAAACCACCCAGAAGACTCCCTTTACAATTCATGGGGTCAGTTTCCCCCACAGCCTCAGGCCTATAACAAACTCGGGGGGGGGGGGGGGGGGGGGAGGGGGGGGGGGGAACTGCAATGACCAAGATTGGTTTAAACTGATGAAAATTTAGCTTCTGGGGCAGCAGCGGGGAAGAGTGAACAAAATCCCAATTCTTTTGACAAGGAAGAGAGTAGGGGACAGACATGGTTATTGGGAAGACAACCAGCAGTATTTATCATAGACAAGTTACTTATAATTTCCAAGTCTTGTTCCCCTTGTCTCTAGAACGGGAGCAGCTTTATCATGGGGTTAAATTGCAATAACACGTGTAAAACACTTAACTTCATATATGGCACACAATAAACACTTATTAGGTAATAGCTACTTTTGTATAAAATCACTAATGAAGGTATTGTTTTTCTTAAGAGGTCATGTGATAAACTTTTCTTAGATTTTAGTAATAGGGAGCAATTTTCTCCTGGTACTCTTAAAACAGAAAGAATATTACTGCCAGGAAGCTCAGATCAGAGTTGGAATTTTTATTTATTTATTTTAATTTTTTGTTTTTTGTGGAGACGGGGTCTCACTATGTTGACCAGGCTGGTCTCCAACTCCTCGCCTCAAGCAATCCTCCTGCCTCGACCTCTCAAAATGCTGGGAATACAGGCATGAGCCACCTTGTCTGGCCCAGAGTTGGAATTTTACATTTAAGTGTAATCTGCTTTTTCCTCAGTGGATCTTTAATCTTGAACTGTTCTGTTTTACTTTAAAATGTCTCATCTTTTTTTGGACATAAGCAGGGGATAAATTATCAATAAAGAAATGAAATAGGTTTGAGGGACCAAGATACATATACAGATTAATTCATCTGGCCTTTTTATTTTTTAATATATGTTTGTTTTGAGATAGGATCTCACCATGTTGCCTAGGCTGGCCTTGAACTCCCGGGCTCAAGTGATTTTCCTGCGTTAGTCTCCTGGGTAGCTAGGACTACAGGCATGCATCACTTTGCCTAGCTGTATCTGGCTTTTTTTTTACATTTCAAAATATTAAGGGGGTACAAATGTTTTTGTTACATGGATAGCTTTTATAATGCTTAAGTCAGGGCTATAAGTGTGCCCATCCCCCGAATAGTGTTCGTTGTACCTGTTAGGTATGTTTGTACCCCTCCCCCCTCCAACTCCTGGGCTCAAGTGATCCTCCCATCTCAGCCTCATGAGAAGCTGGGACTATATAGGAACATGCCACCATGCCCAGCTGTCTCTATGAGTTTGACTGCTCTAGGTAACTCATATAAGTGGAATCATATAGCATTTGTCTTTTTAAGACTGGCTGATTTCACTTAGCATAATTTTTTCAAGGTTCATCCATGTTATAGCCCGTCTGAATTTCCTTTTTATGGCTGAATAATATTCCATTGTACATATATACCACTTTTTATTCATTCATTCATTGGACCCTTGTGAATAATGCTATAAATGTGTGTGTAAGTATCTCTCTGAAACCCTGCTTTCAATTCTTTTGGATGTATACCCAGAAGTGGAATTGTATCATCATGTGGTTTAATTTTTTGAGGAAACTAACTCCATACTGTTTCCACAGTGGCTATACCATTTTGCATTCCCACAACAATGCACCAGGGTTCCAATTTCTTCACATCCTTGCCAACACTTGTTATTTTCTGTTTATTTGCTAACAGCCATTCTAACGGGTATGAGATGATACCTGATGGTTTGATTTACATTTTTTGATTAGTGATGTTGAACATCTTTTCATATGGTTATTGGCCGTTTGTATATCTTCTTTGGAGAAATGTGTCTTCAAGTCCTTTGCCCATTTTTTAATGGGCTTTGTTGTTGTTGAATTATAGGGGTTCTTCATATATCCTGATTATTAACCCCTTATCAGATACATGATTTGGAAATATTTTCTATTATATGGGTTATCGTTTTGCTGTTGATTGTGTCCTTCATCTGGTTTTTAAACTAAGAAATAAGTGTTACAGCTCTTTTAGAATTTGTCTAGCAGGTTTTCCGGTCCTCACCGGAATCCACCCCCCCCAAAAAAAAGAAAAAAACCCCAAAAAAGTAAAAAATAAAAAATTAAAATCTTCTTAATAAATAAAATGAATAGTATTAATCTTCAATTTTAGATTAGAAGCAGTGAAAAGCAGGGATAGGGCAAGACTATAGGGAGGAAATGAAGCTGAAGAGAATATGAAGACAGAAGACACTTATGGAGACTGAGAAAGGCAAACACGTAAGTATATAGTTCTTAATATTTGTGTCACAAATATTTTTATTTCATTGAATTGCTCAGTTGAGTTTTAGGGATACCACTCTTGCCTTTAGTAATATTCATTAATTCATTCAAAAAGCATGAATGTCTACAACTATGGTGTTGCCTGCACCCAAGAGGCTTGTATCTTGTTAAGGTAGACAGATATTAAACACTAAGGTAGAATGAAGAGTACAATAATATTAATAGAAGTGTTGCAGAGAGGCAATGTAAGAGGAACCGCTAACATTCCCTGTGTGTATTCCAGCACAAGCAGCTCTGCTGGCTCAGAATAAGCTCCTAGTCTCTGTTAGTGGCTTTCCTGATAGTCCTAACTACTCCTGGACAGGACATTCTTCTAGGAGTTGAAATTTCTGAAATGGAAAAGCCATGGTTATTCCAATCTAGGTTGAAACTCAAAAATGACAAAATATTTTTAAAACAATCAGTAATAAAATTCAAGCTCTTGGCTATAAAGCAACTTCATTTTCAAGGCCATAATGATTTAATTTAGTATAGGTCTCTATCTTCATCCTCCCCTGCTCCTCCCAATGATTTTACAAATGCTTAGTGTTTCTTAGCCATTTCCTCTTTTTTATGTTGGTGTTCCTGTTGAAATGAACTTTAGCATGGCTTTTCCAACTACTAGGCAGTCTGGTCTGCAGTGAGTGGAGGAAATCACGAAGTGTGGCCAACTTTTGTTAGAAACCGACTATTGCCAGTGATAGGGGATTTCTATGAAGTAACTGAATTGAATAAAGTTACATTTTTAGCTCATTTTTTCCTAGGGCATCATATTCTATAGCACTTTTGGCTAGCAGCACCAGAAGACAGGCTGTTTTGAAATATTATTTTGAGTGGCCGGGCCACAGTGGCTCATGCTTGTAATCCCAGCACTTTGGGAGGCTGAGGCAGGAGGATCACTTGAGGCCAGGAGTTGCAGACCAGCCTGGGCAACATAGGGAGACTCTGTCTGTACATAAAATACAAAAAATGAGCCGGGTGTAGTGGCACACGCCTGTAGTCCCAGCTACTGGGGAGGCTGAGGCAGAAGGATCACTTGAGCCCAGGAGTTTGAGGCTGCAGTGAGCGATGATGATGCCACTGCACTCTAATCTGGGTGACAGAACGAGACCCTGTCTCAAAACAAAAAAAGCCCCAAAAACAAACAAGCAAAAGCAACCCCCCCTAAAAAAGAAATATTATTTTGAGTGATATAACTTTGCATAAGTTAACATATTTTTCTATTGTGGATTTAAAGAGGTTTCACATCCTAAAGCAAATGGCAGAACCTAAAATAAATATTTTCCATCAAACATTTTTCAGTGAGACAGTTACTATTGTAATGGAATAGCATCACAAACCTAAAGTTTCTTTATATGTGTAGTGTCACTAGACCCAAATTGTAGCTATCAAAAACCTCTCAAAGCACTTAGGAACTTTCTGTTTCCTTAAGATAAATTTTTGTTATATCCCATTCAGAAGGCACCCCATTCACTGCTTTTACCCCTGTATTTAATCAGGAAAAAAAGTTTAAAAACAGTGATTTCCCTTCTGGTGCTAAACGGGTAGCACAAAATACCTTCTTTTTAAAATATACAATATATGGCTCTGGTCTCTGTAATAAGAATTTTGCCCAGGAGTAGCTATAATGACTAAAAGAAAATTTATCACCTTTTGAAATTACTAAATCAAGTATCAAAAAGAATTCATCATTGCTAAATGATCCAACATTACAAATACTTTTTACTTTTCCTTAAAATTAAATGAAACAAACTCATGAAAACTGAGCTACATCCAAGTGACCATATGCAATTATAGCAAAAAGATACTTGGTTGCCTCACACCCAAATCAGGCTTAACATATAGCCCAAGTGACTTTGGGGCTGTTGGAACTCTCCTAAGTACCTGCTTTGGCCTGAAGGTGACACGGGAGCTTCTCCTTAGGCTGACACCAGAGATCTGGGTTGGCATTCCAGGAACAAGCAGGGTCCTCTGGCCTGTTTGGCTATATTCATCCCCTAGTCTATCCAGAAAGGTTGAGGTGTCTGAGGGGCCAGTCAAAAGGCCCAGCTCGCTGGTCATCCTGCTCTAACCCCGTTACCACATTCCATTGATGTACTGGAGAGGAAGAGGGGTACCAGCACTATTCTGGTTTTTCTGTCAAGTCTGGCTTAAAAACAGGCAAACACTACTCACCAGTTACTATGGACCTGTCTTCAGTGCTAAGAAATCATGGCCATGACTGTTTCATAAGAAAACATCTTTATTGTATGATATAAAACAACCACCTTTACTTTATTCTCCCTTAACCAGGTTACCAAATAAGTTTTCACATTGTGGACGATAGGAAACAATGGTGATTTCTAATCTTTCTACTTTATAAGCCTTTCATTAATGTTCAAAAACAATTACCGGTGAGGATTTCCTGAAGAGGGACAGAAATCTTAGAAGTCAACTTTCACCCTACATACTACATTCCAATACTGGAAATTAGCTGAATGATTCTGGATGACTTTTTATCATCTCAAATTTTTAGCCCTAAGAATTTGAGGGCTTTGATATTGCTTCCTAACCTAGTATAACCAGGCAAAAGATCACTAACTTTCAAAACATGTTGAAAGATAAGACTTTTAATTTAGTACTCTTAATAGGCAAAGTCCTTATAAATAGGTAAATCTGCAAGTTTGAGATTTTTTTTCAGGTTTAATTTTAGGTTCACTATATCTCTCTTTGATGAACATTACACAAAGTTACATGAATAGGCTAACTGTATTACAGCTTCTTAGAGAGTATAAATTGTTTACAACCAGTTTTTTCATATACACAAAAAAGCGTAATTATAATCTGTCCTCTTCATAAATTAACAACAAACTCATAATAACCTAATAAAGCTATTTTAACAGGTGCTAAATAGTTCTTATCTCTTATCTATACTCTTGTATTGCTTAAATTATTCACATACTTTTTAAAAGTCTTCTATGAATTGAAAGCTATAACTCTCTCTCTTGAAGTTTGTCTGTATCACATAAGTATTGGTCAGTTGTGGGCAATTCATTCACAGCTGCCTGTCTTGCTGAGTGGTCTTTACAAATCTGAGCAGATTGATGATGGCAGCAGGTGTCACTCCAGGTATACGACTAGCAGCCCCGATCTAAGAATTAAAGCCACGAGAGAAACATAAGTGAGCTATGTCAAGCCAAATCTATTTTCCTCCTAATAACAAACTGTGTAGTGTATCTTCATAATTATATCTTAATGTATTACCATGTAAAGTAGATAAAGGAAATGTGATCATTATTTATGTCTTCATTTTACAAATGGGAAACTGAGGCTCAGAGAAGTTAAAATGACTAGTGCAAGATCACATATCTAACAGATGTTAGAGTACCTACTTTTTCTTTCCATTAAACTAAGAAAAACTGTAATAGAATTCCTTTCTCCAAATATAGGTCCACAGTCCCATATTTTAAATCCTTGAGGCCATATCTTTTTGTAATAAGGTGTATATACTGTATATAATGTAACATCTCCAGTGGTGTATGGGACAGCACCCTCCATTTTTAATCCCATTATTAGTATTTCCCCCAGTGTATTTTTACAGTGAAATGTATGAATACTCATTCTAAGTGGTATAAAGACCAAATAGCCTCAAGTCACTTGAGATTAGTTTTGCTACTTAATAAGTTTGTGGCGAAGTCTGTCAGAACTTTTTGTATTTTGGAATTGTAGGTAAGGGGTTCTGAACTCTTATGACCAGTGCTGTCCAACTGAACTTTCTGTGATGATGGAAATTTTCTGTAACATTTGCATTGCAACAATGCAATGTCCAATATGGTAGCCACTAGTCACATGTGGCTACTGGGCACTTGAAATGTCGCTAGTGAGATTGAAGAGCTGAATTTTAAATTTTATTTAATTTTAATTAATGTAAATAACCACAGTTGGCTAGTGGCTATTGTGTTGGGCCAGGCAGCCTACAATTATCCATAAAAACATAACCTAAAATCAATAGGAAGGGGCAGAGTCATAAAATGTAAAGCCTACTTGCCTGGTTTCCATGATGACTATTGCTAAGAATATCATGTTATATTGATGAAATGACTCCTCACTGTAAAAATAGGGTTTTTTCAAATTTTTTTACAGACCCTATTTTTGTAAAATTCCCCTTTATTTTATGAACCACTACTAAGAGAAAAACTGTCCATTAAACTACGACATACCTCAATTTTTAAGATACAACCCAATTTTAGAGATGTTACAATGTGGAAAAATGTGCATCTCAGAATCAATAAATATAGCCTATCAGTCTTTGAATATTTATTAGAAGCCTGACACTATATACTATATAATAAATGAAAGGTTTATTTGTTTATGAGTACGAATGTGCACACAAACACACACAATTAGGCTGAAACACAAGGTGGGGGAACTCTTTGGCTCTCTTCTTCCTCCCATTCACTCCCAAGACAACACCATGGAACTCCTAGGGAGGGATCCAAGTAGTGATTTGAAAACCACTAATATGTGTTACATTTCAACACAGTTTGGTTTCTTCTAAGGCATGCATATATACTAGTTTGTACAGATGGTTTAGCACATGGTTGGGACTAGAGAATAATTAAATCAAATCAATTTTTGACCTCCAATTACTTACTTATTCTAAGATTTATCATCTCTCTTAGGGATATACCAACATCTGTCACACAGACATACAGGAAAATCTAAAATTTCTTATGATTAAATAATACAGTTATATGACCATTGTAAACCCCAGGTTTAAAAAATTAAAGCACCAGATATTTATTTATAACTTGTTCCTATTCCACTGCCTGTTTTCTTACCGTCTGTGGACGACTCAAATGCAGTTTCTCTCGAACTTCATGGGACAAAGACACATCCCTGATAGACAAATAATCTAGGTCTCTTGGCAGTTGGAGAGCTTCATCTCGCTGAACTTCCTTTATTTCTTGTAGTTGATGGAACAATACTGATTCATAAGTGGCTGGTGAACAAAATTAGAATTATGTTATGATACCCAGATTATACTAACAACTTACACTTATACAGCATCTTACAATTTACAAAGAGCTTTTGCACGCACCACCTCACTCAACACTCACCTCAACACCATGAGACAGCTGGGGACAGGTGTTCCCTTTCGCATACAAGGAAACTGAGGCTAAGATAAAGGGAGTATTTTGCATATTAATCACAACATTCTGTCTAGTAGTTTAATGCATGTCCTTTTCATTACAAATACCTGGAAAATTAAAGTAAAAAAAGGATTTGCTTTCCCTGTCAGTGCAAATCTTGGTTGGAATATTTCCCTCAATGGGCTATGGGTTTGAATATTAAGTCCTAAAGATAGGATGTTTCTCCAAGAAAACAGTTTTCTGAATTATCTCCATATAAAGCTATAATTTTTAAAAGTAGAGCTTCTTAGTTGACAATGCATAATTTAAATAATTTAGTTAAGGTTTCATTCAGAAGTGATGTTAGGCAGATAATTCAGCAATTATTTTGTTATTAAAGCATTCTATCTTTAGAAAAAAAATTTAAAACCTCTTTTTGAAAACCTAAATTGATTCATTGTGTTGTCCAGGGTCTGGCCAAAAAAAAAAAAACCAACAAAAAAACCCAAAAAAACAAAAACAAAAAATTTTTTTAAAACCCCAAAAATCCTAAATTGAGGTGGTCATTCTGTCCTACTCAAGAAAGGGAGTCCTCTGGGGTTTTGGTAGCATCTGTTTCCATTACTTACTTAACTGGCAGCCAGAAACTCTCATCTCTGCGCCTGACTCTACAGTGAATTACCCTCTCACTAGGGGCACCATCATCATCATTCTGGGCCTTAGCTTCTTTATTAGAAATTGCAAGGGCTGGCCCGGATACCTGCTGAGGGTCTTTATGGCAACAAAAACTAGTTATGAAGTACATAGATCAGACATGGTAGGTTCAAATCCTAGCTCTGCCACTCACCAATTGTGTAATCTTGGGCAACTTGCCACTTTTCTGTAAAATTAGGACAATGTTAGTATCTATCCTTCACAGGGCAGTTCTAAGTATCAAACGAAATACACATCTAAAGGGTTTAGTTAAATGTTGTAATATCACAAATTAGTACAACAAATTATAATACAATTTTATGACTCATGAATAAACTCTTCAGGGTATCATGGAATATATGAGGTAATATATATGCTAAGAGTGTATTTATTTAATCTCTCATACATAGCAAAACAAGAGAGATAATACAAAGAAGAATCTGATAATTATTTCTGCCCTCAAAAAATCTGTTGTCTAGTGGGGGGATTCAGGTAGCAATTTGAAAACCATCGATATGTGGGTTATATCTTAACCCAATATAGTTTCTTTTAAGTCATGTATAGATATTATGAAGTCTCTATATATGCAAGAGTCTTTAAACAGCAAAGAAAAACAGTAGCTACTCCATGGTTGAAGTCAGGGTTTCCTATAAACAAGTTAATGATAATTGTTCTGGATTATCCTAACCTGAACCTGAAGATTTATTGGACAAACTAAAATTGCAAACCAAGTTTTCTTATAATTCAGTTTAACTATTATTATTTTTTTGACACAGGATCTTGCTCTGTTGCCAAGGCTGGAGCGCAGTGGCATGATAATGGCTCACTGCAGCCTCAAACTCCTGCGGTCAAGTGATTTTCCTGCCTCAGCCTCCCAAGTACTGGGACTACAGGTGCACACCACCACACCCAGCTAATTTTTAAATTTTTTGTAGAGACGGGGTCTTGCCTTGCTATGTTGCCCAGGCTGGTCTGAAACTCCTGGGCTCAAGCAATCCTCCCACCTCAACCTCCCAAAGTGCTGGGATTACATGCATGAGCCACTGTGCCTGGCCTAATTTAATTAAAAAAAATTTTTTTAAGAGACGGGGTCTGGCTATATTGCTCAGGCTGGAGTGCAGTGGCTATTCACAGGTGTTCATAGCACACTACAGCTTTAAACTCCTGGGCTCAGGCGATACTCCTGCCTCAGCCTCCTGAGTAGCTGGGATTGCAGGCGAGCGCCACCACACCTAGCGCAAACAAAGTTTAAAATGTATAATTTAATCACTGTTCCCTGGTGCTCACGGCCCTAAGTGTTTAATAAAGCAATTTTTACTCAATAGAGAAATCATGACAGTGAAATAAAAGGTCAACAATATTTCTTATACATTAGTATATTACTAGTGTTTGATCATTTTGAAGAATGATTCTAGAGTTTCTGGGGAGTTTCCTTTTGTTGCTAGACTTTTGTAAGCTTGTAAGTAGTATGGTAGGTAGCACTTGGGTCATCCTACACATAGAGCCACAGCATAGAAAGGTGACAGACCTAGCTTTTGATTTAAAGTGAGGGAAAAAAGAAAAAAAAAAAAAAAAAAAAAGAAAGGTGACAGACCTCTGTGGAACTAAAAGAAAACACCACTGTTAGAAGGAATGCAGCATTATTACTGCCCTGGCTGGTCTCCAAGGAGCTTAAAGTCTTTTCCTGTTTGAACAGCATACCATCATCCAACTTTTCCTACCCTTCTCCCCATAGCATCCTGTTCCCTGCCTTTTTCACTACATAATTTTGCACCCCAGGAAAAAACACCTTCTATCAAAATGCAAAAGCCAATATTATTCTCAGTATTTTTATTTATGTTTGAAAATTTTCATTATAAAAAACTTGAAAAAAAATGTAGTACAACTACCAAAACACCTGTGGCTTTGATGGTCAATAAACTGGCCAAGAGCATGAGAGCACATCATGTGCTACACGTATGGGAGCAGACTCTGGATTTCTCTGCCTGATACAAAATAAGTATTTGTCAATGGTAGAATATTCCAGTATATGGTCAAAGCCAAAGGCATTATTATTTTTCATGTTATTAGAATATTAGGTGGGAAGAATGTAAAAAGAAAGTTCAAGGTTAAAAAAAAAGTTTTTTTCAATAAGGAGCTCTACAGTACCACTTACTTAAAATGTGCACACAAATCACCCGAGGACCTTGTTAAAATGCAGATTCTCACTCAGTGGGTCTGAGGTGGAGCCTGAGATTCTTCATTTCTAACAAGCTTCCAGGTGTTGCAATGCTGCTAGCTGGCGACCACACTGAGTAGCACAGAGGATAATACTATGCTGGTCCTATGATAAAAACGGCTCCTCCTGGCACAGAACTCTTAATGGGTCTACTGTCTATTCATAATTTGCACAAATGGAAAAGAGTGTATATAGGCATCTCAGGTAAAAAATCATCTTCTACCTTCTATTTTCAGTCTTTCGGCTAGCTCTCCACATTTAGTATACTTCTTCAAAGGGTCTGGAACAGCCTTGGCTAATAACTCCATGTCAACTTCCTCATACTTCAGAACATCCAGAGCTCTGCAAATACATAAAAGTCTCATTAACATAAGGAGCCACATATGGAATAATGCCAAATCTCAGAATAAATAATAACAAAAGATGCTCTTAACTGTTTCTAAGTACAGTGAGCAAAGGTAACAGCATCTGCAAAACAGTAGGACCTCAACAAGATTTAATATTTGATTCTCCCCAACTTCTTATCAGGAGAATTAAGTAGTTGGTAAGGGTGGAATGCCAATAATCCATTTGTCCTCCCTTTTGTGTAAGGACAGAATATCCTCTAACAAGGGTTTCATCGAATTCTCCAAGCATAGGGAATGTGCTTTTTATACCTAAGCCATGTTAACTGTCCTGTGAATGAGTCATTCTTTGCATGCTGGGAACCATGATGGAGGTTTCCCGCTTTCTTTTACGAACTCCCTAAGGAAGACCAGGAGGCTGTTGTGAGCATGTTTTAAGTCTCTGCAAAACAAACTGATAAAAATGCCATAGGAGTTCTTATCTTAGAACAACTCTCATTTAAAAAAATAGGATATAGGAGTTCATAAGTATTCTTTCAATCATATTTTCACCTAACGTGGTATAATCTCCATTTCAATTTTTACCACATGGGACTTTTTTTTTTTTTTTGAGACAGGGTTTCACTTTGTCCCCCAGGCTGGAGTGCAGTGGCATGATCATAGCTCACTGTAACCTCAAATTCCTGGGCTCAAGAGATCCTCCTGGCTTAGCCTCCTGAGTAGCTAGGACTACAGGTGCATGCCACCATGCCCAGCTAATTAAAAAAAAATTTTTTAGAGATGGGGTCTTACTATGTTGCCCAGGCTGGCCTTGAACTCCTGGCCTCAAGCGATCTTCCCACCTCAGCCTCCCAAAATGCTGGGATTACAAGTGTGAGCTACTGCACCCAGGCCAAATGAGAACTTTTGACAGTTAATTCTCAGTTCTACTTCTACTACCCACTCTAGATGGGCTAAAGCCTTCTGGGCCAAAGCAAGGGGATAGGAACGCAATATATGCAGCTAATGGGGAAAATTCCTAAAATTACCAGGCAACTTACATAGGTCACCAAGAGAACACGCCTAAGTATTAATGCAACAAGTAGATCAGGTGAGATTTCCAATAACTTGATTCATAGGCACTTGTTTGTTTTATTTTTTTATTTTTTATTTACTTATTTATTTTTTTGCCCCAGTGATGCTGGACTAGAACATGGGCACTTTTTGAGCCCAAACTAGTGAGAGAAACACCAGGTATGTTTAGTCTTCAGAAGTGCTTCTTTTTATCCCTCTTTTTTAAAAAAAATTGTAAAAAAAAAAATTTTTTTTTTTACTAGGGGCCATGCTAATCTTCTCTGTATTGTTCCAATTTTAGTATATGTGCTGCTGAAGAGAGCACAGGTTTTCCCTCTTGATATTACACCTCTGCCCCCAACTTGACCCCAGGCCCTCCCCTAAAGTAGACCTAACTAGATCCCTTATTTCTCTGTTAACTGTTACTTCATTTACATGTGGCTTTTTTGTTATAATTTGTTTAAAAGGTTATTGACCATGGTGTTTTTTTTTTTTGTTTTTTTTTTGTTTTTTTACAAACTATCATCCTAAAATTCATATGGAATCTCAAGGGAACTTGAATAGCCAAAACAATTTTGAAAAAAAAAAAAAATT
This sequence comes from Daubentonia madagascariensis, assembly GCA_023783475.1. Lineage (NCBI taxonomy): Eukaryota > Metazoa > Chordata > Mammalia > Primates > Daubentoniidae > Daubentonia > Daubentonia madagascariensis. The sequence continues at coordinate 22,816,369 of JAKFHU010002080.1, read as the reverse complement.
AGAAGACTTATACTTCTTGATTTCAAACATATTACAAAGCTACAGTCAACAAAACTGTGGGGCTGGGCACAGTGGCACACGCCTAGAATCCTAGCACTTTGGGAGGCTGAGGTAGGAGGATTACTTGAGGCCAGGAGTTCAAGACCAGCAAGGGCAACATAGCAAGACCTCGTCTGTATTTTTTAAAAAACAAAACAACATAACAGTGTGGTACTGGCATAACGACAGATATACAGACCAATGGAATAGAACAGAGAACCCAGAAATAAACCCTTGCATGTACAATCAAATGATTTTGACAAGTGTACTAAGACCACTCAAATGGGAAAAGAACAGTTTCTTCAACAAATGATGCTGGGAAAATTGGATATCCACATTGTAAAAGAATAAAGTTGGACCTTTCCTTATGACACATACAAAAATTGGCACAAAACGGATTAAAGATCTAAATTAAGGCCCCAAGCAATAAAACTCCTAGAAAAAAACATGCAGGAAAAGCTTCATGACATTGTATTTGGCAGTGATTTCTTGGCTATGATACCCAAAGCATAAGCAACAAAAGTAAAAATAGACAAATAGGAGTATATCAAACTTTTTAAAAAACATTTGTGCATCAAAGGACATAATTGTGAAAACACAATCCATGGAATGGGAGAAAATATTTGCAAATCACATATATTAACCCCATATGAGATCATATGGGGTTAATATCCAGAATAAGTAAAGGACCCCTAGAACTCAACAAAAAAAACCTGATTAAAAATTAGCAAAGGACTTAGAATAGTTCTCCAAAGATGATATAAAAATGGCTAACAAGCATATGAAAAGATGCTCAACATCACTAATCATCAGAGAAATGAAAACAAAACCACTAAGAGAGATTACCTCACACCATTAGGATGGCTACTATCAAAAAATAGAAAATGACAAGTGTTAGTGAGCATGTGGAAAAATGGGAACCCTTTTGTACTGTTGGCAGGATTACAAAATGGTGCAACCACTATGGAAAACAGTATGGCGGTTTCTCAAAAAATTAAAAATAGAACTACCATATAATGCTGCAATTCCACTTCTGGGTATACATCCAAAAGAACTGAAAGCAGGGTCTCAAAGAGATATCTGTATACCCATGTTCACAGAAGCATTAACATGTACATTAACATTTACATTTACACTAAGGTGAAAGCAACCCAAGTGTCCATCAACAGATAAATGGATAAACACAATGCGGTATATACATATAAGGGAATATCATTCAGCCTTAAAAAGGAAGAAAATCTTGTCATATGCTACAACATAGATGAACTTTGGGGACATTATGCTAAGTGAAATAAACCAGTCACAAAAAGACATACTGTATGATTATACTTATGAGGTATCTAAAGTAGTCAAATTCATAGAAACAGAAAGTAGAATGGGGTTATCAAAGACTGAGGGGAGGAAAGGGGGAGTTATTTTTTAATGGGCACAGAGTTTCAGTTTTACAAGATGTAAAAGTCCTGGAGATCTCTTTCACAATGTGACTATACTTAATGCTATTGAATTGTACACTTAAAAATGGTTAAGATGGTAAATTTTATGTGTTTTTATCATAATTTTAAAAAAAGGTTATTGCCAGGGCAACTAAGAGTGGTGCACAATCAGTTCCATCTTTGCCAAGACCTTGGTTCTACTTGGTTGGGCTCTGTCACTGCCCTTGGCTCACCTCACGCCTGTGGTCCCACGATTGCAAAATATTCTGCAGTTGGTCCTCATTTTGTTTGGTTTTCAACAGGCCTTAATGATCTGTGCAGTTTCCCTGCCTTTATTGCCTTAATTCATTTTATTTCTATTTACTAACTTTGATATCTTTCCCTCTTTTAATACATTATCTTTTTGATGAATTATGTCCACCCAAAACAATTAACCTAATTCATTAGCAAGTCTACAGAATGTCAGTACTACCCATCTAGGGTTCCCAAGTTTTCCCAGGCCTCCCAGCCAGCCATCCTTACAGCTCATTCTATTATCAGTCATGCATTATCACCCTTTACAAATGCTTGACTCCTTATCTCTTCCTCAGATAGCCTGCTCTTAGTACAGAAATTCTCTTACAGAAGTCAGTGGTCAGTTCTGTTGTACTCTAGTAGATGAAATAGGTAAACTTATTACAGAGTCCTCATCAGATCAGATAAGCTACAATGCAACCATATAACCCTAAGCTCCAAAAGGGAAATGGTTGTCCTTTCAGAAATTATAGAACATACTGGAACACAACTCTTTTTTTTTTCACATCTATGGTTGTAATGGAACACAACTCTTAATGACTGTCAAAAAGTGGTGATCTTGGAATTGGAATCTAGCAGGATGGCAACCTCAAAGCAAAGCCCTTGACTATATGACTCTTAAAAAGTTTTTTAAAGTTTTAAAATAATTTGTTTTATAAGACATTGAGCTATTCTCAAGTCCAAACTTCACGACCTGCTTTGAATCAAGCCTAAGCCTCAGAGCACAGAGCTCTGGCAAAGAAAGGACAAGTTAGCATACTTCAACAGAATGGGAAAAGAATTTCTGAGCTACCTAACACATCAGTGTGTTTCCCTATAATCAAGACAAAATGTGTGGCCTGGTAAGGTGGCTTACATCTGTAATCCCAGGACTTTCGGAGGCCCCATGGCAGGAGGATTGCTTGAGGCCAGGAGTTTGAGACCAGCCTGAGCAACATAGCAAGACCCCATCTCTAAAAAAAAAAAAAATCAAATAAATTAGCCTGGCATGGTGGCGTGAGCCTGTAGTCCCAGCTACTTGAGAAGCTGAGGCAGGAGGATCACTTGAGTCCAGGAGTGTGAGGTTACAGTGAGCTATGATGATGCCATTGCACTCAAGCCCAGGCAACAGGAGCGAGACTGTCTCAAAAAAAAAAAGAAAAAAAGAAAACATGTGTGTGCATGTATGTGCATGTGTGCACACGGACACGTGTTTGTGTATTTCTTCTGTTAAAATGTCTGTTCAGAGTCAGGTTCAACTTGTCAGTGCTTTACACGGAGCCTGGCATGCATGCATTAAATGTAATAAATATATTTTGGCCAGATTTTCTTTCTTTTTAGCTCTATACATCTAGGCATTGATAAAGTGAGTTCATGTAGGAAGGCTGAATAATAAACTGCAAATATTCTCCTGAAATAAAATATGTAGACTGTTTCCTCCTGAAGGAAAAGATGCCTGAATTAAAAAGGAAATTATCTGGCCAAATTACCTTTTAAAAAAAATCACTTAAACAAAATGGCTACTTGGGGCCGGTTGAGGTGGCTCACGCCTGTAATCCTAGCACTTTGGAGGCCAAGGTGGGAGGATCACTTGAGGTCAAGAGCTCGAGACCAGCCTCAGCAAGAGTGAGACCCCATCTCTACTAAAAAAAAAAAAAAAGAACAAAAAATTACTACTCATGGGATTAGTTTGGTAAAAATATAAAGCTGATAGCCTCCTTTTTCATATTTTTATTCATCAGTTAGCATCTGAGACTGAGTTGAAAATGATCACTTCCCCCGATCTCAGTATTATCTCAATACACATAAGTCACATTCAATGCAAGTTCCAAATATATAAATTTAAAATAGTGCAATATTTGATAAAAACAAAGTATAGTGTTATCAATTCTTTGTTCAACTTTTGAAATGTGAACCTTCCCTCCTAAATTTAAACAAATAACAAACAGCTGTAAGACTGAGTAAACTGTAAACTGTTTACGCTACAGCCATTTCCCAGTGACACTTAGCTGGTAAACAAATATATCCACTACTATGGTCTGAATATTGGTGCCTCCCCCACAAGATTCATATGTTGGAACCTAATACCCAACATGATAGTATTACATAAAGGTGGGGTATTTAGGTGGGGCACAGCCCTCATGAATGGGACTACCGCCCTTATAAAAGAGGCTTGAGGGGACTGTTTGCCCCTTCCACCATGTGAGGACATAGCAAAAAGGCGCCATCTTGGAAGCAAACAGCATGCCCTCACCAGACACTGAATCTGCTGGTGCCTTCATCTTGGACTTCAAGCAATAAATTTCTGTTGTTTACAAATTACTCAGTCTATTTTGTTATGGCAGCCCAAATGGAATAAGACATCCATCATTCTTATTTGTGAACCAGGCTGTTTTTTTCTGTGAATGAGATTCCCTGATTTGGGTGACCAAATTCTTTATGCAAATTCTTTAATACTTACTGTTACTATCAGTAAAAATCTGTTAAATATACTATAATGGTGGTGCTAGTGCTTTGGGAAATTCTTATGAAAATGGAAACTTGAGACAGAAGTTACAAAAGATAAAACACCCTAATGAAATGAAAGCGGAACAGGTCATATGCCAGTTTGCTAATTAAGGAGGGAGTACTTGGAAAGATTAGAGATAATAAAGAGCAGCATTAAAATGGGTATATCTTTAAGTCCACAAAAACCATCACAAGCAAATTGGGGTTAAAAAGTGGTAAAAATACACAAGACCAATGCCACCATATGCAAGATCAATGCCATCACAATGTGCATAATGTGAGTATAAGCTACAATAATTGTAGATTTATGCCCTCTGGGCATCTTCTTCCACCCTAATTAGTTTACATTTTTTCAAATGGGAAAAATTAATGGTAAAATATAAAGATTTTGAACTATGCAAGGTCCTTAGGAATATATCTTTGGAGAAAAAATGCTCTATATTAATGTCCTTTAGAATCAGAGTCTATATAACTAGAATGATGAAAATAAGGACAAAAACCTAAAATGCAGTAAGGGACTCTTCAAGTCAGTCCAAAGAATTTACAACACTCTGCTTTGTTTTATCAAAGGGGTTTCATGGACAAGATGAGACCACTCCCATTGCTCCAAGCCTAGAGAAGAAAGCAGATAACTGTATTTCTTGGTTTGGACCCTCTAAATCTTAGGAAAGCCAAAAGAACTCAATGGGAGCCACAGATACATTATATATAAAAAAATTTTTAAAATTATATATATATATTTTAATACTGAAAAAATAGACAAGTTACATCTAAAGGATTTTGAAAAGACACCAAAAGGAAGCTATATTCATTTAAAATGTGTAGGTAGAAGACTATAGGTAATGTCTCTCTTAAATGATCTTATTTTGCTACAAAAGGTGAGAAAGGGCTATTTTAAAAATGCATACCTGACAGGCAGACTTCTGCTAGTACTTATAGAAGCCTCTGGGATTAAGTTTTTCCATTTAGAGCTTGAAAACTCAATGGATTTCAACACCAAAATGCCTTCTTCTAAAGCAGACTTCATCCAAGAAGCTCTTTCATATCGTTGTTGGGACACGCAGCCAGCTTCCTTATACCCTAGGGAAGGGAGAGAGAGAATATAATGAGAGGTTTCAAGAAAGAGTAAGCCAGGTTGCAGGACTCAGCGAAGAGTTACCTCGCAACGTGAGCCGGCTGTCAGCGTTATCAGGGCGCAGTGACAAACGGAACTCCGCTCGGCTGGTAAACATGCGGTAGGGTTCACTGGTGCCCAGTGTGGTGAGGTCATCAATCAAGACTCCTATGTAGCCTTCCGTCCGGCTAACGACAAAGGGAGGCTTGCGACTGACCCGGAGACTGGCGTTGATTCCAGCTATCACACCCTACAAGAGGACTGAAATGTTTTTAAAGGCCATTATAACTTGAACAAAGGGCGATCCTATTCAGAAGACTACCTGGAAAGAATGGCATGGGACAGGAAGAAAACAGGCACTGCCCATAAGGGATAAAATGGAGATAGAAAATGCGATTATATTCACAAATAGAAGATGGGTAATGTACCACTTTAGCAGGCTATGATTCATTGCTTTCTGAGATGCCTAACACTCCTGCTAAGACTGGGGGGACGTGCTAATCTTTTTTTTAAACCCACCTGTGAAAATTTTCTAGCCTTTTCCCACTTACAAATAAAAGTAACATAATTTCCCACTTACAAGGAATAATATAATTTTCAATAAAGTTATGTTAAAATAATTAAATTTTTTTTTAAGCTTCAAAAGAAATGCAGTAGTCTAATCAAAATACAATATCAGATCTAGGAGCTCAGAAAAGAGTAATAAAGACACACGTGTTTTTAAAATCCTATTATTTACAAAAGCCATGTCTATATACCCTGAAACAGAAATCATCTTCTATTGCAGTTATGAGTTGTATCTAAGATTTATACAGTTAAACCAACAGACAGTAAAAGGAGGAATACAAGTTAAATTGTCCCTTTTGCTTTACAGTGACATTTCAGTAACCTCTTACCTGAGCTGCAGCTTCTTCATAACCAGTGGTGCCATTTATCTGTCCAGCAAAGAACAGCCGTTGAACCAAATGAGTCTCGAGGGAAGGAGCGATCTGACGGGGATCTAAGTAATCATACTGGACACCATAGCCTGACCAAAGAATAAATGGCATACAATAAATTAAAAAGGAGTTGGATTTGCTTCAAGGTGGAGATGCAAAGATTACCACTAAATGTCCTTCAAAAACAAAGATTATTTTAAATGTACAGATGTTGGGCTTCATCACCTGCGGGCCTAAGCAACAGCAACCGTAGCTGAGACCTCCTCCCTGACTGCTAAAGCAGTGCTGAGTTATATACTGAAAGGCAGTTGTGACCCTCTTTACCTGGCTGAATCATTTTGGCGTTCTCCAAGCCTCTGATGCATGTGATCATTTTTTCCTGTAACTCAGCTGGTAGCGTCATAGACAACCCTTGGGGATAGATAAGGTCAGAATCCATTCCTTCGGGTTCCAACCAAACTTGATGTAGACGGTTTGGAAAACGCAAAACCTTTGATTCAATGGAGGGACAGTATCTAGAATAAGACATTGAAATTTTAAAAATTGAAACAAACAAAAGAGGGTTGACATCATTCCTTAAAGTAATTGAGCACGGACATTTTGTCCTTACCGGGGTCCTCTTGTAGTTTCCTTAACATGACTATTAAGGTGAAGGTTCTCAAGGACAATCTCATCCACTCTAGGGTTCGTGTGAGTCAAGTAACATGGCAGCTGATCTTCTGGCTAAAAAATAGTAACCAGAAACAATACTGTTTTCCTTCTCTACTAGTTTGCTTTTTTTTTTCTTTTTTTTTTTTTTTACAACCCCCACCCACCCCACACCCAAGGTCTACTAGTTTGCTTTTTATTCAAATAAATTCCACACAATATATACTTACTTTAATAGACATTAAGTCTATGCATAATGTCCAGTACTACTTACAAAGTATTCTTACCAAAAATAAATAAATAGCCCAAAAGATGAAGCTAAATCTAAGCAAGCCTCTAAAGCTAACCACCAGTTTACAGGAAATAGGATAGAAGAACATGATTAAGGTATCAGACAAATCCAGAATGAGGGAAGTTCTACAGAATAAATGACTCAATTTCTTCCAAATATAGTGTTTAAAAAAAAAGAAACAGGAAGGGAACTGTCATAAAACAGAACACCCAATGCATTGGACCTTATTTGGTTCCTGGTTCAAAATAAAACTGTAAAAAACAATTTTGAAGCAATTAGGGAAAATTGAATACTGACTATTAGATAATGTTAAGAAATTATGTTTTGTTGGGTGTGACAATGGTGTTGTGTTTTTTTTTTTTTAAAGTTCCTATATGTAAAAGACATATACCAAAATATTTGTAAGTGAAAGGATGTGACGTCTGGGATCGTGGCTTTAAAACTCAGCAAGAAGGAAGTATTGAGGAGAAAAGATGAAATAAGATGCCAAAATGTTATCTGTTGCAGCTGGCTGATAGACACGTGGATTTAGTATACTATTTCCCTACTTTGTGTAAACCTGAAAATTTACAATAAATAGTTAAAAAAGAAATTACATAATTTGCATTTTACCAAAGCAAAAATATAAAAGTGACTTGCTCAAAATAACAATATTTGAAGCTACTCATCAGGATAACGCTCACCAGAAACTAAGAACATCAATAATTAATCCTCAATCCTAAATATATACTTTTTTTTTTTTTTTTTTTTTAAGACAGAGTCTTGCTTTGTTGCCCTGGCTAGAGTGCAATGGTGTCATCGTAGCTCACTGTAACCTCAAACTCCTGGGCTCAAGGGATCCTCCTGCCTCAGCCTCCCAAGTAGCTGGGACTACAGGTGCATGCAACCACGCCCTGCTAATTCTTCTATTTTTAGTAGAGACTGGGTCTTGCTCTTGCTCAGACTGGTCTCGAACTCCTGGCCTTAAGCAATCCTCCCACCTCGGCCTCCCAGAGTGCTAGGATTACAGGTGTGAGCCACTGCGCCCAGCTGTACATTTTTTTTTTTAAACTCAAAAGATAGGCGAAAGTGGCCTGTACTCTTCAAAAACGTCAGTATCATGAAAGACAGAGGAACGGTTCCAGATTAGAGATTAAAGAGAAATGACAATTAAACATAATGCATGATCCTAGATTGGGGGAAAAAAGGTTGCTTTGGACAATACTGGACAATTAGCAAACTCTGACTCTGGACTTTGTTTTTGATAACGGCATTGTATCAGTGTTAAATTCTCCAAATTTTATCACCACGTTGAGGTTATATAAGAGGATGTCTTTGTGCTTAGTCGAGATACAGGCTGAAATATTTAGAAGTAAAGGCTCATGACCTCTGCAATTTACTCTCAAATGTTCCAGAAAAAAAAAGAATAAGAATAGATGTGTATATTATTGTCTTATACATTAAATATACACATATATATCAATATGTCTATATATAGAGAGTGATAAATATGGTTAAGATGTTAACAATGGGTAACTTTCAATGGTTTATAGGAGTTTGTTGTATTAGTCTTGCAAATATTCTGTAGGTCTGAAATTGTTTCAAAAACTTAATTTACAAAATAGGTAAAGTTATAGAAGTAATGAAATTTAAGACTTTATAGAGAAACACCCAATTAGCCAATTTAGCTAATTCTCTTAAAGATCACTTCTTTGCACTACAAGCAATAGTGATACTATAATAGTGAACTGCTGCCAAAACAAACAAATGAACAAACAAAACAAAAGAAATGGTTAGACTAATTCCTTCTGTGAATTGTCACAAATATCAGCTGTAAAGCCAGGTTTTCATAAATTATTTTACCTTAATCCAAACCGTCTCATTGACAAAGCTGAATGGTAAGGATGGATTATCTGGTATCTGCTTGTTTAGAATGCTGAAATTAATGGACTCTTTAGCAATTCGGGGTGGAGTCCCAGTCTTCAACCTTCCCACCACAAATCCCAACTTCTCCAAAGTCTGAGCCAACCCTATAGAAGGCTGATCCCCTAAACGTCCTGCTGGATGCATCTCCAATCCAATTACAATCATGCCTCTCAGAAATGTCCCAGTAGTCAGAATCACACTTTCTGCATATACTGTGCTTCCATCCCCTAAATGACAAGAAAAAGAGTAAAATCATTTGTTTGTTATTACATGGATCAAAATGGAATATGACTATTTTACAGAACTACAGAAAAACTTTCAAACTTAGAAACCTGAGAATCTTTTTTAATATTTGTTTTTTGTTTTTTTAAGCTTTATGGAAGTATGATAGACAAATAAAAAAACTGTATATATTTAAAGTACACTACATGGTGTTTGTGTTTGTTTTTGTTTTTTTGAGACAGGGTCTTGCTTTGTCACCCAGGCTAGAGTGCAGTAGCATCGTGATAGCTCACTGCAACCTCAAAATCCTGGGCTCAAGTGATACTCCTGCCTCAGCCTCCCAAATAGCTGGGACTACAGGGGCGTGCCACCATACCTGGCTAATATTTTTATTTTTTTTTGTAGAGATAGGGTCTCGCTATGTTGCTCAGGGTAGTCTCAAACTCCTGGCCTCTAGGGATCCTCCTGCCTCAGCCTCTGAAAGTGCTAGGATCATAGTCGTGGCCACCCGGCCAACATGGTGTTTTGATATAAGTATACCATGTGTGCTAATTCCCATAATCAAGCAAATTAACATACCTATCACTTCACATAGTTACTATTCTTGGTGCGTGTGGTGAGAATACACTTAAGATCTACTCCCTTAGTGAATTTCAAGTATATAGTGCTTTATCATTAACTATAGTTACCATGCTGTACAGTAGATCTCTAGAAATTGTTCCTCTTAGAACTGAAAATGTGTAACCTTTGACCAATATCTCCCCATTTCCCTTACCCCAGAGAAAGAATTTTAAATGAGTCAGAAGACTATATGTTAGCAATCTCAAGAACCTAAGAAATCTCATAGAGAGAACACAATGTGTTGTCACCAATACACATGTTCCTAAAATCAAATCAGCACTGAAAGTTATTCTCACTTAATTTTAAAAATTAAGTAATTTTAGACTTCTAGTTAAATATGGCAGACTATCTCATGTGATTTCTTCTCCCTCCTGAAACTCCAAGAAAATTAAATAAAGGAATAAAAGAGGTATAAAACTAAAAGGACATTTGAGATTGATAGTCTGAAAAAAAAAACAAAACAAACTAAAAGGACAAGTAATGGGAAAGAACTTGTCAAAAGATGAGAAATTTCAATATTTTTGAAAGATAGAAAGTGGTTGGAAGAATGGTAGCCAACCTAGCAGAGGGGAAATAGCTAAAAGTCAAGTACCTGAAGAGAAAATACCAATGAGAATGAACTAGTTTGTCCTAGAAAGGCTCAGAAACTGGGAAACTGAAAATGAGAACTGAGGAACATAGGAATGAAACTTGGGGCTGAAAATGAAAGAAATAGTTGAAATCTACACATTAAGCTTTTGTCCCTAGACAGATCTACCTTACAGGAAAATGAAGGCTTATTCTTCAGGTAATGGGGACTTACTGTTTAATGGGTACACAATTTCAGTTTGGGATGATGACAAAGTTCTGGAGATGGTTAGTGGTGATGGTTGCACAACACTGTGAATGTACTTAATGGCACTGAATTGTACACTTAAAAAGGGTTAAAATGGTAAATTTTATGTTATGTATATTTTTCCACAATAAAGAAATTATTATTGTTGGGCCTACAATAGACCAAATCAAAAATAGGATTTAAAGATATTAAATCAAGTCACAGAAGTTTAAATAAGGGTATAATAAAGGTCTACAGTAATACAAATAACATAATCATTAAATCTAGAGAAGAAAGGAAGGGGGGAAGGGAAATGAAAATAAAGCTATTAAATAACTTAGTAATTGTTCATGGATAGAAGTCAGTAAATATTAACTGAAGAAAGAGAAAATTAAGTATAGAAAATCATGGTTATTAAGGCAACCACCAGAACAAGCCCAGAAACTTTTAAAAAAGAAACATGGTCTCCAAAAGCAAAGTGAACACAGATTAAGAGGGGGGAAAAGTACACAACAGTGGGTATACTACTTCTTTGTGAAAAAAAAAAAAAAAACATGTATACATATGCACAAAGACATGTATATATGCACAGATAGTAAGACCACACAAGAAACCAGTAACAGCAAATGCTCCTGAGAAAGAAAACTGGCTGTCTGGGGGACAAGGTGAAAGAGAGAGACTACCTTTTCACTCTACATGTTTTTGTAACCTTTAAATTGTTTGTCATGAATATGTATTTCCCATTCAAAAAAATTAATATATAATGAAATTAAAATGAAAACAGGGGAATTAAGGTATGTATTTTAAAAGATTATACTCCCTGGCACAGCCTCTCTTACCATTTTATCCCCAGGTTGCTAGTAGGCAGCCATATTATTCCCCTACATGGAAGACTGATTTCTCTCCTGAGAACTCACAGACATCGATATTTGGAAATTCACCAACAAAAAGGCCAGTTCAATTCTAAATCATCACTATAGAGTATGACAGGCAATAAAATTAGTTGCACGCACAAATCTTCCAATCGGTGTTTTAGTGCCCCATTTAAAAATGTGAAAAGACAACCAAAGTTCCCTAGATACTGGATGAAAGCTGTGTATACGAAAGAAAGCAGCCCAAATAAGCAAACGGAATAAAGAAAGCTGGAGAAAACAATATACAGATCAGAAGGAAACTTCAGAAATCTATAATTAAAATCCTTATACAGATTCAAGGAGGTATCAGATTCACAAACCAAGAACAAGATGTTAAGAAAAGGAAACAATCAGCAAAAAAAAGGACTGCTTATAAATGCAAAATATAGTACATTTTAAAAAATGCACTAGAAGAATTTGGACAATAAGGGTGAGGAAATCTAAGAGCGTAAGTATGGCAAAAAGACAAAAAATAAAAATAGAAGAAACCTAGAGGACCAGTCCAGGAAGGGATAGGAGTTGCAGAAAGAGAGCATAGAAAAATAATAGAAGAAAATACCCCAGAAAACAAAGACATGGATTTCTCGATTGAAAGGAAGCGCTGAGAACCTCACCACAATGAATGAACAAAGACCACGCTGAGGTACACCGTTTTAAAATTTCAGAATACCAGAGACAAATACAAGATCCTAAAGCTTTCAGAGAGGGAAAAAAGGTACGTACAAAAAAATTCAAATCTCTCACAATATTGTCCAGTGGCTTAAAGAAAAAAAAAATTAAATCAATATAGCATTGAGCTTCTCAACAGTAGAACTGGAAGCTAGAAGACATTGGAGCAAAGCTGTCAAAATTCTGAGGAAAAAAAGATTGAGCCTAGAATCCTATACTCATTCCCAAGTTAAAAGCCAAGTCTGAAGGAGAGATATACACGGACTCAAAAAATTTACCTCCCAAACATTTTTTCTTAGAAAGCTACCAGAAGATGTGCTCCAGCAAAATGAGATAGTAAGAGACAGACTGTAGCTCCAGACTGTAACACAGCAAAGTAGCAAAGGGAATTCAACAAATGATATCTGTGCAGAGGCCTAGAGAGCAATTGTCCTGATTATAGTAGGTAGGGGTTGGGGCTTGTGCAAGTTGATGTCTCTGGAAGGGAAGTATCAAAGAAAAAAACAGAATTGACAGATTACTTGGCATTTGAGTACTGAAAAATGATATTGATAGATATTTCTGATGAAAAAGTTGGACAGGAACACAGAAAACTACGCACATAAAAAGCAAAGCAATTTTTCAGCTTTCCTCTACTTGTTTATAAAAAAAATAAATAAAGCAGTTATCAACTAAAGGCAAAACAAGGAAGTATGTGAAAGAAACAAACCTAATTTACTACTTGGATCAGCAGTGAACAATATTTAAATAATCAGAATGACATAAATACTATCATTTACAACCAAAAATTATGGTATAATTATATTAGAAGGTTAGAGGGAAGGAAAGTAGGGGATTAGTTACCACAACAAAAAGTTAATAGGTAATGTCTAAGACTGTAATTTAGGAAGTAAAAATACAAGCATATTTTTTAGAAATATGGAGATATATACCAGAAGTGACAACTAAAAAAGCTGAAGTGGCTGTCTTCAGGGAGGAAGGTAGTTGTTTTCCCACACAAATTTCTAAATTTCATTTAACTTTAAAAAAATTATGTGCATGCATGACTTTGATAAAAAATTAATATCAGAATCTTAGAATGTTAAAATATATTAAAAAATACATAACTCTTTTAAATAAAAAAAAGCTGGTAAAATATACATTTTTAAAAATTTAAAGTCAGAACTAGAAAATAGAAATTACAATAGAAAGACCAGGAGAAAAAACATAAAATAAGGCTATAAAGTCCTACACTTGTATGTACTGATGAGCCCAGAATTTGAACTTCATGAATGTCAAGATGAAAAGAAGCCAGTGCAGTGGTGGGAGTATGTAGTACCAGCTAGTTGGGAGGCCGAGCTAGGAGGACCACTTTAGGAGGATCACTTGAGCCTAGGAGTTCAAGGCTGTAGTGTGCCCAGGAGTTAAAGGCTATAGTGTGCTATGATCAAGCCTGTGAACGGCCACTGCACTCCAACCTGGGCAACACAGCAAGGCTCTGTCTCTTAAAAAATAAAACAATAAGAAAAACATAGTTATTTATATAGTTTTCCTCATCGAGGAAGAGAAAACACAACAATTTCCTGGAATAAGCAAAGTATCTCTATACTTTGCTCTAAAATGAATTTCCCACATAGGTCAATATGCTATTATTACCATCTATAGCCAGTACATACCCAAAACAACACCACTGACACGGCATTTCCCGGTGTGTTCAGGCTCTGGTTCTGTAAGAATAAGATCTTCAACAGCTCCTTCCTGAACAGTAAGCAGTGGGATATTCAAGATTTCTTTCTGTCAAAAGAGAATGTCCGTTGAAACACAGCAGTTAAACAATCACTATAATCTTTCCTGTGCTCATGCCCTATTCTTACCTGCATGTTTTGTTTATACAGTTTCCTGTCAATTTGAGCTCTCAGACCCCACACAGCTGGTCCCTTACGTCGGTTTAATACTTTGTAATGTACACCAGACTGGTCACAGATGCGAGAACACAGGCCATCCAAGGCATCTACTTCTCTCATTAAATGCCCCTTTCCGATGCCACCAAAGGAAGGATTACATGACATCTGACCTAGAGACAATAGACATAAAATAAATACATGAGCACTTTGCACATAATGGGTGTTTAATAAGAAAATGTTTGTACAGGTGACTGTAATCATTTCATGTGATAAAAAATAGTAAACTTGAAACATATAATATGAAGAAAATCCCAAAGTCCCAATGGTATGCAAAAGTTGTCCAGGACATCCTGGAAGACGAACTACTGCCTGAACTTTATTTTGAATCTTTTCCTTGATGCATATTTTTACTGTTTCATTAGGTGGCCTTTTCCTTCCACATGTGAAATCCTTACCTCATGAAACCTTCCTAAATTCTTATTTTGCAGAAATAATTAAATTATAAATACAGTAGAAACTATATTTTACACTTTCCCTTTACATTCACCCAGTCTTATTTGGAGGTCTAAATCCATGTGGAGCCAGACACAGTGGCTTACATCTATAATCCTAGCATTTTGGGAGGCCAAGGTGGGATCGCTTGAGGCCAGGGGCTCCAGTTAGCAGTGAGTTATGATGATGACACTGAACTCTAGCTGGGGCAACAGAGCAAGACCCTGTCTCAAAAAACAAACAAAAAACCCTCAAAAAACACAAAACTGAATTTCATTGTTTTCTTTAAATTTATTTTTAATCCGAAATAATATTCATCCCAGCAACATTAAAAAAACTCTTCTGTACTATTTTCTAAAATGTGTAAAACATTACTATTTATGTAAGTATCCTTACATGACCACCTTAGAAAAGTGATGCATACACTTTGTACAAAATCAATAAGTACAGTGAATATGAATATTTACCATATTATTGAGTTTAAATAAAACAACCAACTTACACTCCTGAGTTGCTAATCCAGTATACTATTTCACATAAAAATGTTAAAATATTTTATAACAGAAATATAAAAAATAAAAAGTAGAATAATGTAATGAATCCCCAATTATCAACTCAGGTCCAATCTTACATCATTTATAGCTCTACCCACTACCCCCTCTCCCAGTCATTATATCAACTGTAAATACTTCAGACAAGGACATTTTGTTTAGAATAAAGCCATACACACTGGAAAATGTGAATTGTTTGATAATGGATAAGTAACCAAAATATAAACCATAAATGCAGCATGACATCAGCAAGTATGATTTTTTTCTTTTACTTCGTACCACTTTTAAGAGATACTCTTCCCCATCTTTAGAGAGGACATATTTTAGATACTTTTAGATATTTTCTTTTATTGAGATGGGGGGTCTCACTATTTTGCTGAAGCTGGTCTCGAACTCTTGGCCTCAAGTGATCCTCCAGCCTCAGCCTCCCAAGTAACAGGTGGCCCAAGCCACCACACTGGAGAGTTTTAGATCACAGTAATAACCTAGTGGCTTGCCAATGATGTTTTGCTTGGCACACATAAGGCTTCTGTTAAAAACAAACAAACAAAACAGCAAGTGGAAATATATTTTCTATTAGGTTATTAAGTATGAAATGTCAAATTTCCTTAAGTACTAAATTTGACAGTTGATATCTCTGACATTTCACTTTGACACTTCTTGTTTTATGTTTATTGTGAAGGTACATCCTCAGTCTTCCAAATGCACATTTTGGCTTGTGATTATCTTTCAAACTTTTTTTAGAGTAATTTTTGTGAAATTATCCATATAAGTCAAAAATTCATGTTATTTTCAAATATGAATTCATTGTGGAACCAATGCAGCATAGACAGCTCGAGATATCAACAAAGCGGCCGGGCACGGTGGCTCATGCTTGTAATCCTAGCACTCCAGGAGGCTGAGGTGGGAGGATCACTTGAGCTAAGGAGTTCGAGACCCCATCTCTACTAGAAATAGAAAAATTAGCTAGGGGTCGGGTGCACGCCTGTAGTCCCAGCTACTAGGGAGGCTGAGGCAGGAGGGTTACTTGAGCCCAGGAGTCTGAGGTTGCTGTGAGATATGGTCATGCCACTGCACTCTAGCCTGGAGCAACAGAGGGAGACTCTGTCTCAAAAAAAAAAAGAAAAAAAAATCAACAAAGTCTTTGGGAAGGATGTGGCTAATGAATGCACAGTACATCGATGGTTTTTTATTTTTTTATTTTTTTAATAGAGACAGGGTCTCACTCTTGCTCAGGCTGGTCTCGAACTCCTGAGCTCAAGTGATCCTCCTGCCTTGGCCTCCCAGAGTGCTAGGATTACAGGCGTGAGCCACCACGCCCAGCCCCATTGATGGTTTGAGAAGTTCTGTTCTGGTGATTTTAATCTTGAAAATGAGCCACATGGGTGACCTGAGACCAAGGTGGATAATATGAGCTGAAAGCTGTGGTAGAAACGAATCCATCTCAACCTATGTGTGAATTAGCAGCAAAGTTTGATGTTACTATTCCAACAATATTGGACCATTTGAAACAAATCTGCAAGGTAAAGAAGTTGGATAGATGGGTTCTGCAAGAGTTAAACAAACCTCAGAAGAGAAACTGTCTCAAAGCTTGCCTTTCTTTGCTGTCACAACATAAAGGCAAACCATTTCTACAGTGTATTGTTATGTGTTATGAAAAATGGATTCTTTTTGACAATCGCAAGTGTTCGGCACAATGGTTGGATAAAGATGAAGTGCCAAAACACAGTCCAAAACTGAATATTTATCAAAAAAAGCTAATGGTGTCTGTTTGGTGGTCCAGTGCTGGTATTATCCACTACAGCTTCATGAAACCTGGTCAGTCGATTACAACGGATGTCTACTGCAACCAATTGGACAAAATGATGAGGATGCTTGAGATTAAGCAGCCAAGATTGGTCAATAGAGGCAGGCCAATCCTCTTGCAAGACAACACTCAACCACATGTCGCACAAACAACCCTGCTCAAACTACAGAGACTGGACTTGGAAACTCTCTGTCATCCACCGTATTCACCAGACCTTGCACCAACTGACTACCACTTCTTCCAGGGTTTGGACCACTTCTTGCAGGGAAAAATATTCAATTCCCAACAAACTGTGGAAAATGCCTTTCTCCAATTCACTGCCACTTGCTCTCCAGGCTTCTTCGCTGCTGGCATAAACAAGCTACTGTTAAGATGGCAAAACTATGTCAATAGTTTAGGCTCGACTTTGATTAACTGTATTGCTTCTTGTTTGAGATATAATAAACTACACTTTTGGTTCGAAATCGGACATTTCATATTTAATGACCTAATAGTTCACCACTGTTCTCGTTATTCCATGTTGTTTTACATCCACCCAGCTTCACACATCTAAATTATGTGTCTGGCTCCTAGAGCATCTGAAGTTGCAATTTGTTTTAGATATTGCTACTCATCAAAATGACTTAGCATTTAACTCTTATTACATTATCAGTTAATTTTTTAAAAATCTCTGAATCTCACTATTTCTGCCATTTTTCTTAAACTTTCATCCCTAGAAATGTCTCCTCATACATAGAAGAAAACAAAAACCATCCCTAAGAATAAATTATTGAAATCCTACCACTTCCTTATATTGCTAACCTAAATAACTTCTAGGCACATTATTGAAATAGTTCAGATTACTATATGTCTATTTATAAAATTTACATTTGTGAAAAGTGCAAAAAAATCCTCGGATTTTAAATTGCTCAAAACTTTTTCTCAAGGAAATGTATGCATCAATGTTGAGCCCCTCTCCTTATAAGAATAAAAGTTGAACATCTCACTCTCTTCTGCTTAGCTCTCAAGGGCTTTCCCAACATAACACTCCAGGAAGCAAGCATTCACTCCCAATCATTTGGAGCTGGCATAAGAAATAAACTCTAGTGGTCATCTGTGCTCTTAAATAGAGCCTACTAACATCTAAAGTGTGGTACCAGTACTTGGGGTAAGTAGCAGTAATGAAAATGTGTAAGTCAGTCTATTCCTCACCCTACTAAAGAATTTAAGGCCGTGCACAGTGGCTCACGCCTGTAATCCCAATACTCTGGGAGGCTGAGGTGGGAGGATTGCTTGAAGTCAGGAGTTTGAGACCAGCAAGGGCAACATAGCGAGACCCTGTCTCTACCAAAAATAGAAAAATTAGCCAGGCATGCCTGTGGTCCCAGCTACTCAGGCAGCTGAGGTGGGAGGATCGCTTGAGCCCAAGAGTTGCGGCTGCAGTGAGCTATGATGATGCCACTGCACTCCAGCCTGGATGACAGAGAGACCTTGTCTCTAAAAAAAAAAAAAAAAAAAAAAAAATAGAATTTAAGTCAGCAATGTAGAAAAGCTTACGGTAAAACAACAGCTGATATCAGACCACTTAATACTGGCCAGGCACAGTTCCAAGTGATTTACATGTTATTTTCTGACTTAAATTTTACAGCAACCCTATGAGGTTGGTATTGTTGCTATTTGTATTTCATGGAGAAAGAAACAGAGACAAACTTGTCCTTTGTCCAAGGTCACACAGCTGGTACAAAGGGGAGCTTAGATTAGAATTCAGAGTATCTAGCAATCTCTTTAATGGGAAAGTCCCTCCATGAAATGCATAGGTGATGGGACACAGAATAAGCAGGGTCAGAAAGCCTCTCTTTTGTCAAAAAAGGCAAAAAATAGTTTGCCAAAAATCATTATTTTCCAGGTTACTATAAAACAAGCTTTCTGCCTCTTGACTTCAAAAGGACAAGAGCTGGTCAGGGAGGCTGAGGCAGGAGGATGGCTTGAGTCCAGGAGTTTGAGATTAGCCTGGGTGACAGAATGAGAGACTCCCGTCTCAAAAAAAAAAAAGAGAGATATTGGCAGATAATATGATTGAATCACGATGGGACTGGGACAATTCTTGTATTCTGCTTTCCTGTGAATCTCACCTTTCTAAGCCAAAGCTATCTTTCTTTGCTGAGGTCAAGCAGAAATACTTGATACTCCACTATATCAAATTACCATAAAAATGAGTAAGATAGAATTATCATTTAATAAGCTCATCTATAACAGTTATTCAAATATCTCTGAAATGTATTTATCTAAACAGAAAACTTTGATCACACTATGTTGATAAAATATGGGTTTTGAAGCCCGTGTGGTGGCATGAGCCTGTAGTTCCAGCACCCATAGTTCCAGCTACTCAATAGGCTGAGGTGGGAGGATCGTTTGAGCCTAGGAGTTCCAGGCTGCAGTATGCCCTGACCGTGCCTGTGAATAGCCACTGAACTCCAGCCTGGGTAACATACAGCGAGACTCTGTCTCTAAAAATTTTTTTAAAATAAAAAACAACGATCGTTTAATAAACGATTATTACTAGTGTTAACCCTTTATCTAAAGTAACAAGACAGTAGAAGGTAAACGCAGCAATGAACTAAGAAGCTACCAGCCAGTATTCTTGAAGTTTTCCCCTTTCCCAAGACACAGTGCCCTCCCCCCGGCGCCCGCAAATGACTACTTGCGTCAACAGCAACACAATCTGTGATCCGCGGAAACACAAACTGTGGGCCGTAGAATAGACCAAAGCAGTTCTGGCCTGGCCCGCCTGATCCTTGCGAGACACAGATGAAGGCTAAAACCACAGGAGCTAGGATTCCCACTAGCCTTGGGGGAGGGAAAAGGTCGCTCACATCAGACAGTGGGAGGAGGAGAAGTTGCAGCCCGCGTCCTACGCCAAGCGCCACACTACCCGCGCTCCTCACCGATCGTATCCACGCGGTGCGTGAGGAGCAGAGTCCGGGAGCCACACCGAGCGGCAGCGGCGGCTGCCTCGGTCCCCGCATGTCCTCCACCAATGACTACCACGTCGAAGTGCGGAGTCCCGGGCGCAACGCCGCTACCGCAGAACCGGGCCAACGGAAGATGCTGTTTGGTGAGGAAAGTCACGGTCCAGCGGCCACAGCCTCGGACGGAAAACATGCTGGGAGAAGAATCTATGTGACTTTGAACCTGACACGACCGAGGCACGAAAAACTTAAGCGACAAGAGAAAATCCACAGGGCGCAGCCATCTTGCCCTGATGCCGCGGCGTAGCACGTCTACGTCCAGCGTCGTCGCTGATTGGCGGTTTGGCGCTACCTTCCCGGCAAAGAGAGACCCCGTGTCAGCGCAGGAGGGCCGGAAGGTGTTTGCGCTCTTTCTTGGTCCTTGTGGGATTTTTGATTTCCTATGGCTTGGCGCGGGAGGGTGGGGGGGGTGTCTCTTATTGAAGATCATGTTTTGTCTTTTCTCAGGCGTTGCAGTCCTTATCGCCAAGTGGCCACCAACGAACAATAAATTTGATCACTTTGCCTTATCAGATTCTTCTGATATACTATCATCTTGACTTCTGTTTGTCTATAAAAATTGGAGTCTTAAAATAGGAATAGATTTGAGGGCGGGCGCGGTGGCTCACGCCTGTAATCCTAGCACTTTGGGAGGCTGAGGCAGGAGGATCGCTTGAGCCCAGGAGGTTGAAGTTGCCGTGAGCTATGATGACGCCGCTGCACTCTAATCCGGGTGACAGAGAGAGACCCACAAGAAAAGAAAAGAGAAGAGAAGAGAAAAAAGAGAAGAGATGAAATGAAAAATAAAATATTTGAAAGGAGTTCAAATATATTTGTGGAGGAAAGATTCTTGATGGTTAATTAGGAGAGTCGGACGGTTGGAAGTTAAATACATTTGACTGGATAGTGTAACAGTGGCAGTTTCATTAACCTGGTTATCAAAATTTTCATGTGCATAATTTCGTTGTGTTATTACATTAGTAATAAACGTTCTTTATACATAACTTAAACCTTATATGACAGGTTAACCCTCTAAGATAAATAAATAAATATATATATATACACCTTACAGAAATACAAACCTGGGAGAGTTAAAGAATGTGTAACTTCCACCATGACTTCCATCCCCACCCCATCAGAAGCAGCAGCATCTTGTTGCAAATGCCTCCTGATTTTCTGATAGTAATGTTACTATTATTTTGTACATATAATACTGTGATTATACTGTTTTGCAGTTTGCTTGTTTCCACTTAACAATGTGTTTTTTGATGGTTTTCCATGCCACTATACATGAATCTCACTTTTTAATGTTATATAGTATTCAATTGCATATGTGACCCACAATTTATTAAATCAACTACAATTAATGGGCATTTGCATTGTTTCTAATTTTTGATATTACCATTCTTGTACATACATCTTTTTAAATTTATGAAACTCTTTCTACAAGTGGAAATAGTGGGTTAAGGGCTTCTTTTTTTGTGTTCGATTATTTTTTATTGAAATATAATTCACACACCACAAAGTACACCCTTTAAAGTGTTCAACTCAGTTACTTTTAGTACATTGACAAAGTTGTGCATTGATCACCACTATCTAATTCCTGTTTGTCTGATTTTTTATTATTTAAAAAATGGAAGAACAGAAATGTAATTTCCATTCAATAAATACCCCTTGATCCTCATGCAGTTTTATTGCAGAAAGTGAAGTCCATGATTTTAGAATGATGACAGCAATTTAATAATTAGTTTTCACACAGTTTCAATAATTGCAGCAATTTCCTTGAATTGTCTGTAGAAATTCTGAAACCGTGGAATTGTCATTTCAAAGGACTTGTTCTTCATTTGGAGTAAATGATCTGCCACTTTTAGCATCACTGCAACATAAGGATACTTAAGAGATCTGCAACTATTAGAGCTCACAGCCATACCCAGTTTCCACTGAAAATCTATAAGCTGGCTGGTCACCTGGGACTTAGCATCCAGCAGTAGCTCGAGAACCCCCTTCATGGCAAGCATCCAGGGCTTGCACTGCGGACTTAGACGAGAAGAGGCTTCCTAATGTTTAAATTTTTAGTAAACTGCTAAATTACTTTCCAAAAACTTTATGTCAGGTTACAATAACAGTGTATAAGATTATTTCCCCACACTGTAGCCAGCATTAGATTCTTATTAAACTTTAAATATATTTTTTATTTTTTTATGAAAATGAGATCAGACTATATACATTGTTTTGTAATCTACTCTTTCACATAATAGTTAATCATGGACATTTTCTTATCCAGTAAATACAGATCTATGTCATTTTCAGTTTGCTTCCATATACTATTTTATTAATAAATATTTAAAAATCAATAGCTTGAGCCTTTAATTAGGGAATCACAAGCCTACATTTTGGATTTGAGAGCTATTCATTAATCCCATCACATGATGTATATTCAAGTGAGATCCTTCTCTTTCCAATAGAGATATAAATCACAGACCCAAAGATAGAGTGTTTAGGCATAGTGTAGGTATTAACTGGATTTTTGCTGTAAAAGATAAAACTCTTCACAATGAAGTTAACCTGTTACCCTTTGTGTTGGGGGTCCCCAAGATGATCCTCAGGTTTGATGATTAGCTAAAAGGACTCACAGACACAGAAAATTTATTATATTTGTAGTTATGGTTTATTACAATGAAAGGATACAGATTAAAATTAGAAAAGGCAAAAGGTATATAAGACAGAGGCTAGAAGAGGCCAGGCATGAGCTTCTAGTTATCTCTCCCAGTGGAGTCATATAGACAACACTTAATTGTCCTAGCAATGATGCCTGACAACATGAACAAACCATTGCCAAGTAGGGAAGCTTACCCAAGCCTTGGTACCCAGTAAGTTTACTGGGAATCAGTTATGGACACATTGAGTGCCTGCATGACTGACCGTTGTTACTCAGTCTTCAGCCCCTCCAGAGGTCAAACTGATACAGCATGACCGAAGAGCCACCATAAATCACACTGTTACCATAAATTATCAGACATGGCCCAGGTGTATAAAAAGATGCTTTTATCAGACAGGATATTACAAGTTTTTAGAGGCAGTCAAAGGAGCCAGTCAAACACCAGTCCTTTCTTTGGAATGTGCAAGGTTTGAACACATTAAGCATGCTGAGTTAACCTTTTACTGCGCACCCTTTTTATGAGTTAAGGGAATCCTCATTGATCTTAAGTTGGACTGTTTTATATTCTAAATCTTTACCTCAGGCTTGATTTTTATGTGAAGAGATGATCTATCAAAATTACAGGACATGTGACCGGGCATGGTGGCTCACGCCTGTAATCCTAGCACTTTGGGAGGCCAAGGCAGGAGGATTGCTTGAGGCCAGGAGTTTGAGACCAACCTGAGCAAGAGTGAGATCCTGCCTCTACAAAAAATAGAAAAATTAGATGAGCGTGGTAGTACATACCTGTAGCCCCAGCTACTCCGGAGGCTGAGGTGGGAAAATCACTTGAGCCCGGGAGTTTGAGGTTGCAGTGAGCTATGATGATGCCACTGCGCTCCAGCCTGGATGACAGAGCAAGACCCTATCTCAAAAAAAATGAAAAAAACCCAAAAAACAAAAATTACAGGACACCTAGAAACAGTCTCAAGGTCCTTAAGTTGTAAAAGCCTTTTTTAATACCATGATTATAGAAAAGATAATTAATAATAATAACGAAGCCATGTCACTAGAAAATATTTGGGCCTTGCTAAGAGTATTTTTATTTATTTATTTATTATATTTTTAGAGACAGGGTCTTGCTCTGTCACTCAGGCTGGAGGGCAGTGGCACAGTCATAGCTCACTATAGCCTTGAACTGCTGGGACTATAGGCATGGACCACTGCCCAGCTAATTTTTTAAAAAAAAATTTTTGTAGAGACGGGGTCTCACTATGTTGCCCAGGCTGATCTTGAACTCCTGGCCTCAAGCACTCCTACAGCCTTGGCCTCCCAAAGTGCTGGGATTACAAGCATGGGCCACCACGCCTGGCCTATCTATTTTAAAAAATAGATAACTACAGCTGGGCACGGTGGGTCATGGCTATAATCTCAGCAACTCAGGAGGCTGAGAAAGCTTAATATAGTGGTCATTTTAATGGAAAAATGCTTAAAGGAATTCTGTTGTTTATCAGAGAGTATATATTGAAGGGCACATTTGGGGCTATCAATAAGTTGATAATGGATACAACATCTCAAATGTCACATGCCCCAGCCATACTTGCTATTGTTTGAACAAGTAAGCATGGTGCCACCTTAAATCCTTTGCATGAGTTTTTCCTTCTGCCTGGAACACTCTTTCCCTGCATATTCCCTTCTTCAAATCTTTGCTGAAATGTCATTCGCTCAGTATTTTATTATAGTATTATACCATTCCTCATTTCTGATCCCTCTTGCACTACTTTATTCTTTTTCAATAGAGCTTATCATCTTCTACTACATGAAATAATTTACCTATGTATTATATTTATTGTCTATTGCTTGTCTCTCCCTGACAGAATGTAAGCTCCAGGACAAAGGTCTAGCCAAAAAGCCTAGAACAGAGCCTAGCACATAGTAGGCTCTCAAATACTTTTTGTGTGACTAAGTGAATTACTAGAAACAAACATGAGATATAAAGAATAAAATGTAAAATCAACTAGATAAATATATACCCACAAATAAATTTCTTACTACATAACCCAGTAGGATCCTAGGTTTTCCTACTAGATAACCAAGCTCCATATCAAGACTCAACTAAAAAGTCATTCCCACTGTGATTTGGACACTGGTTGCTGTAGCAAGATTGAGCTTTCCTCCTTTGGCAGGCCAATAGTAGAGATATTTGATCTAGTCCAGTGGATTAGATCAAATGCAAAAATGCTTGCACGTTTTTGGTTAAAAAAAAAAACCAGTGGACTTCAGAGGACTTTGGAAACTGCTGGAAGAGAGCATTAAACTAGCTGTAGAGTCATTTACAGGATTTCATGACAAGCAGCTGGAGTCCTTGGAGAAAACAAACAGAACTGAAGAGCAGAGGTTTTTGGAATGGGGTAGGCATGTCCCTGAACATCTTGGAAGACTGTCCAAGTGCACTTACAGTTTTAAGGAAATGGATTTCCACATTTCAACTTCCATTCTACTCTTCCCTGATATTGGTCTGCTAAAAAACAAGCCAACTAGTTCTCCTTCCATTTTATAAGAGAAAAATATGCCTGTCTGGTATCTGAATTCAAATTAGGGCTTATTGCTGTGGGGTGTTAAAAACCTCTTTGTACCAAAGGGAGGGATTTATCAAAATACTGGTTTCAGGAAAATCTTTTAAAAAATTAATCAAGGCATTTTTTCCATTGACGGATGGATGGATAAACAAAATGTGATATATACATACAATGTAATATTATTCAGCCTTAAAAAGGAAGGAAATTCTCACATAAGCTGAGTGAACCTTAGCTAAGTGAAATAAGCCAGTCACAAAAAGACAAACATTGCATGATTCTACTGACATAAGGTACTTAGAGTAGTCAAAAATCACAGAGACAGAAAGTAGAATGGTGGTTGCCAGGGACTGGAGTGAGGAGGGAATAGGGAGTGTACAGAGCACCCTTGACCTAAGTGACTCCATCTTAGAAAAAGACTTCTTTTAAAAAGGCATTATGCCAACAAGGAGCAGATGTTTATAGACTGCACCTAAACAAATAAGGGGATAACCCCGTACTATCAGTCCCTACCAGAAGATTCAAGGACCATAAAAAGAACAGGACTTCCCTGGCCAGGTACAGTCAGTCATTTCTATGGTGACTCCCTTGCTGTCCCTCGTGATAAGCAACTAGGCATCTGCTGCTGAAGGCCCTGCCAAAGCCCTTGCAAGATACTGGCAGCTCCACTGATGACCGTCCAGATCAACCCAGCACATTCTTGCCCATTGCTTTCCTTGGACTTGTTCGTTAACCCCCTTCTCTATTCCTTTTCTCTTGATGTTAAATGTTACTTTGTTTAATGTGGAAATTTTAATCTATAACATTTATATATTGATTAAGTATACTACTACGTATGGTTTGCAATATTGACTGACTTGTGGAGTGGCTTGAGCCTGTGTGTTAATGACTCTGACTACTGAGTGAATGGACAGTACTAAAGAGAACTGCCTTCTTGGGAACTCCACATAGCTAGTGGCTTTGCTGACTGAAATGGCATCAACAGAAGTCTGACATTAGGCAGACGAGGTGGCTGGTGCCTGTAATCCTAGAACTCTGGGAGGCCTAAGCCGGAGAATCACTTGAGGCCAGGAGTTGGAGACCAGCCTGGGCAAGAGCAAAACCCAGTCTCTACTAAAAATAGAAAAATTAGCTGGGCATGGTGATATACACCTGTTAACCCCAACTACTCAGGAGGCTGAGGCAAGAGGATCGCTTGAGCCCAGGAGTTTGAGGTTGCAGTGAGGTATGATGAGGCCACTGCACTCTAGCCAGGGTGGCAGATAGAGACTCTGTTTCAAAACAAAAAAAGCCTGACATTGTGGAAAGACACAAACGTGTGTGAACCTGGTTACCTCTGACCTTGCCCCACTCAGGAGTGAGTTATTTGTGCATATGTACATGTGGTACAGAGTTTCAGATTTGCAAGATGAAAAGAGTTCTGGAGATGGATGGTGGTGATGGTTGTGCAACATGGATGTATGTAATGTCACTGAACAGTAAAAATGCTTAAAATGGTTTAAAAAAAGTAATCAAGGCATACTTAACCCAAGGGGTTCATGTCTAATACATATTTGTATAAAAGGGAAGATTGGCTTTAGAAATGGGCATTTGAAAGCCTGTGTTGAAATATTCCAGAATCACAACAGCCAAAGCAGTATGGATGATTTAAAATATAAGTGCTGTTTTTTGACGGGCTTTAGAGAACCAATTGATAAAACTCATGAATACTTTACACTTCTTCAAGATTTTGTGTGCTTTTTTAAAAAGTCAAATAAAATGAAATATTTATTCCAATTTCAGGCAATCCTCATCACATTCCATCTTGTAAAACTTGAATATTTTCTATTCCTTTTCTTTCTTTCTTTCTTTTTTGTAGAGAGGTGTTACAGCCCAACCAAGTACATTGCCCGCTGCTCAGGGGCAGCCAATACTCTGAGACAGAAGGGTTTACAGCAGAGAAAGCATTTAATATTGCAGGCACCTTGCGAGGAGATGGAAGGAATTTCTCAACTCTATCTCCCTGAAAATTTGGGAGAAAGGGTTTTTAAAGGCAGTTTGACAGGCAAAAGGCTAGGCAATTGGGTCTGCTAATTGGCTGGGATTGGGCAGAACCATTGGGGTGTCGGAATTGTCTTTTTTGCTGAGTCAGTTCTTGGGTGGAGGTCAATACCAGTTGAGTCCGTTCCTCGGTATGGGCCACTGGTCTGGGTGGGTCATCCCTTCTACGGGAATGCAGGGCCAGGAAGATATCCCAAAAACTAGCCTTAAGTTTCACAAGGGTGAGGTTATCTATGGGGAAAGTTAAGAATCTTTATGATCACCAGCTATGTGACTCCAGAGTAGCAATTATAGACAAGCAAACATGGGGACAGTGGCTGATTATCATTAATATTTTTAGCTATGCCTATGCCTTCGCAGAGTTTTAGGCCTTTCCCACAGTTCTCGCCTTGCACCTTTATCAATTTGTAAAGGGCGGTTTCAACATGGTCTCGCTATGCCGCCCGTGACGATCTCGAACTCCTGGCTCAAGCGATCCTCCCGCCTCAGTCTCCCAAAGTGCTGTGATTACAGGTGTGCCACTGCCCCTGGCCTCTATTTCTTATTAATTAAAAAAAAAACTATTTAAACTTATATTGAGCAGGGTTCTCTGTCGACGTGAAATGTGCGAGATGTATAATTTTTCAACATAATTTTAGGTGGTACTGTAATGGCAAAAACCAGAGTCACGCTGTCCAAGGAAACACCGAGAGGTACACGAGGATGCAGAGAGGTCAGGTTTATTAACTATTAACACCAGGGGGGCTCAGAGGGGTCTTCCGCCAAAGTCTGAGCACCCCCGGTCAGGGGAACTTGTCTTTTATACTTTAGAACAAGGGGGAAGGGTACAGAGCGGTGCATACAAATAAAGTTGCAGGGAGGGAGCTGGTGCAGGAACGTAAGCTAGGTCACGTTAACCAGTTACCTTTCTTGCACCAGCTGTAGTTTTCAAGCATTCCTGTGACCAGGAGGTTAACAAGCAATCTTACAGAAGCAGATTAAGCAATCTAACATAATCAGGGCTATAGCTTCTCCTTTCAAGGTAAAAGGTTTTCAGTGAGTTTTATTTATTTATTTATTTATTTTTTCCATCTCAGTACAACATCAAATGCGTCTGGCGATCAAAGTTCCCGAGAGTGTTTTCTGCACCCCACCGGTTACGCTATCTACAGTTCCCTAGACAGTGGCGCCGCTCGCACTGGAGGGTGAGAAAATCAGCGACTCTCAGCGCGCCGGGGCGGCCGCGGCCAGCCTCTTCCCGGCGGGGGCGTGGCTCCAGTGACTTCCCAGCTTGGGCTTCCTCTTAGGTACCAGGCGCGGGCCCGAGGCGCTAAACTCCCGCCAGATTTTTAAGTTTCGTTTCCAACCGCTTCTGCTGGTTCTTCCTCTCGCGGCCTCTCCCCAAAGCTTATTCTTCTTTCAGGGAGCAGAGAGCGCCAGCCATGGACCCTCGGCGCGGAAAGGCAACGCGTACAGCTTCAAAGGCCGAAGCCGCGGTCCCCAAGGTTTCGGCGCGTAGTTCGAGGGACGCCCCCACGGAACCCAGTGAGTCTCTAGCTGCCCCCAAGGCCGCCCAGCCCAACGCTGGGAGGTGCGGCTCCGCCAGGAAGTCAGGATCCCAGCAGAAGAAGAGCGCCCCGGCCTCCAAGGAGAAGCCACAGGTCCGCGCGCCGGGAGCCCGTGCCAAGAAGGCGCCTCTGCGCGCCGAGGACCCGGCCAGCGCTGCCGGCGCGCAGGAGCAGGGGCTTCCGGCGGAGGGGCTGAAGCCTCCCGCGGTCCCAGCGCCGCCCCTTCCCAGGGCTGGATCTCGCCGCCAGGGGGGTACGCGCTGCTCTCAGGAGCAGAGACCCCCGCCCAGGTCCGCGAAGGTGCCCAGCTCCTGCCCGCCGCTTCCGGCCCCCAGTTTCGGCCCCAGGGAGGCGGCGCCTGGGGGCTGGAAGCTGCGGGCGGTGCTGGATAAGTTGAGGTTGAGCCGCCTGGAAATTTCGGCGGCGGCCGAGGTGGTGAACAGGGTCACGGACCACCTACTGCGGAGACTGCAGAACTGCGAGTCCGAGTTCAAAGGCGTCGCGCTGCTGGGCACGGGGAGCTACTACGAGCATGTGAAGGTGAGCTGCTCCGCGCCTGCTTTGCGCTTCCTGCGGCGCGCTGGGCCCCGACTTCCTCACCCCTCTCCCCAGCCTCCCCAGTAATCCTCACCTCCCCCGGGTCGTGGTCCCTCACCTCCCTTCGGAAGTACCTCAGACTCTTGCTTGTTCTTGGGTGGCCTGTGACACAGTTCTAAGTAAAGCGACAAACAGTTGTTCGTTTATTCAACTATACATCCAGCGATCTTACAACCAACCGATATTGATTACTGCCTATTCTCAAGACACTGCTATTGAGGGAAATCAAATGTACGGATTCATTCACGTAAGCAGAGATGTATCGAGTTTCCGTAACAGTGCTGTGGTTGGTAGTGTTTATCCGAGATCTCAAGTCAGATTCTGACTTGGATAATTTAAAGGGCTCTGTGAAAAATTCCACATTTATGTAAATGTGTCTACGAGACTTTTTCCTATGAGGAGATCTGTACTCCATTGGAAAAATATCTTTGATCCTCCACCCCCCCTCATGACAACCCCCCCACCCGTTCCCCGCTGGTCCCTTTTCCCCCAATTTCTTATATAGATATCATGGGGATAATAGATATCACTGTGATCATAGCTCACAGTGTAATGTTAAAAAAAAGAAGAGAAAATTCCCATACAGATACTAAAAACATGCTTGTTAAGTGCACATCCCATATAATTGCTTTTAAGTGTGTATTCCACAGTTTCATTTGTTTGTGGTTGAGTCATTAATCATTACAGTATAAATTGAAGGTTTAGAAGCAGGTTCCTGACTGGAGTTTGTTTGCTGACCAGTGACAGATTTCTTTGGTTGTATTTTTTGCCTTCTCTGTCAGAGAAGTTTTCTGAATGCTGGACTGTGCACCTCTTTAACTCCATGTAAGATCTTGTGTGTAGCAGGAACAGAAATAGAGACTGATAGCATATCTTTATTAAGTAATCAGTTTATTTTAGAGTTACATATGGGCTTTATTCAACTGACTGCTCTCTTCCAAAAGGTGGATGATTGTAAAACTCTAGATTTAGGGTTTTAGAATTATAAACCCTTAAGAGAACAGGCCAAATGTTGTGTGTCTTTGCATCTCTAAGTCTTAACACATAGCAAGCATTCAAGGCAATGAATGAATGAATGGGCTCAAGAAAAAAGGATGGGTGATCTCACTGAAGACCCATGCCTTTTCAGGGCATCAAATTCAGATTTAATTCCATAATAAGAGTTTAATATGGTAGCCTTCCATAGAAATTAAACTTTTCATAAATTTTTTTGGCTTCCCAACGAGATTATAAGCTCCATTGTAACAATGCTTTATACAACTCTGTACACTCTGCAGCTACTCATTTTGTTGGTGTGGACTCAGTGATATTTATTGTCAAAAAAGGCAGTGTAAGTATTGGTCTTTGCAGTTTGGTCTTAAACTCTTTCAGCACTGAAGACCACTCATATAATTCTGTCTAAAAGTTTCTTGAAAGCTAAGTAAGCAAAACCTTCATCAGACTGTGTCTTGAGCGTGATTCTTGTTACATAAATATCAATTCAGTTCAATTACTGTATATGGAGAGTCCAGGGGAAAAAG
This sequence comes from Daubentonia madagascariensis, assembly GCA_023783475.1. Lineage (NCBI taxonomy): Eukaryota > Metazoa > Chordata > Mammalia > Primates > Daubentoniidae > Daubentonia > Daubentonia madagascariensis. The sequence goes on along the minus strand of JAKFHU010002080.1, from coordinate 22,785,341 downwards.
AAAGTCATTAGTTAGGCCTATAATCCCAGCACTTTGGGAGGCTGAGGCAGGAGGATCACTTGAGCCTGGGAGTTTGAGGTTGCAGTGAGCTAGGCTGATGCCATGGCATCTAGCCTAGGTGACAGAGCAAGACTCTGTCTCAGGAAAAAAAAAAGATAGAGAAATTGGATTTCATTAGAATTAAGAACTTCTGTTCATCAAAAGACACTGTTGAGAGAGTGAAAACACAAGACATAAACTGAGAGAAGATATTTACAATACATATATATGACAAAGAACAAATCAATAAGAAAAAGATAGACAAACCAATTTAAAATTGGGCACAAGACTTGAACAAACAAGCTAGTTGTGCAATCCAAATAGCAATAAACATGTGAAAGGTGCTCAACATCATTAATCATCAGGAAAGTGCAAATTTAAACCATGATGAGGTTCTACTACACATCTATTCACTAGAATTTAAAATTTAGAATTTTAGAAATTTTAAAAACATTCTTGACAATTTCAAGTGTTGGAGAAGATGTGGAGCAACTGAAATGCTCTTACACGGATGATGGGGGGATAAATTGGTACTACCTCTTTAGAAAATTGATAATTTCTTCTCAAGTTAAAGATATGCCTACCCTATATCCAGCAATTCCACTCCTGGGCGTACATACGAGAGAGAGAGAGAGAGAGAGAGAGAGAGAGAGAGAGAGAGAGAGAGAGAGAGACAGAGACACACCATGACACACAGAGGGAGGGGAGAAATGTCTGGGGCTGAGGAAAGTTGCTTGGTGCTTTTAAAGGGTAGAAAAGGCTTTTGTTTTTTCCTGCTTCAGGGGACTGATAACAAAAGTGGCTGTGAAGCTGCTGTGTTGGCTTTTTTCTGTTTCTCACGAAGCAAATTGATAGCAGAAATTGGTTTCTTCTTTCTTCTTGATAGCAAGAGGCATCTGGTGCAGTCTATTCTCGAGGAAGCAGGGGAAGTTTGCACTCCTACTGTCCACTCAGGAACTTTTTCAAGGCTGAGAAAGAACTCAGATGACAAGTCAGGCCACACGTGTTTTGATTAAACAAAGGGTAGTTGTGTTGTGAGTTTATTTCTCTTACTTTCTGTTTGATAGTTTATTTTCCTCTTAGATTAGTAAGACCACCTTTCAAGAATGAGTAAATATATTTTGATATATTCCATTAACTCAGTGCAATACTACATAGAATGACAAAGAACAAACTGTCCATACCCGCAACATGGATGAATCTCACACCCTTAATGTTGATTGGAAGAGATCAGATATGAAAGACTACGTATATGCTATGTGATGCCAGTTGTGTGACATTCCCAAGCAGGCAAACCTGCTGTGGTGTTAGAAGTCGGAATAGTAGCTACCCTCAGTGGATCAGTTCCCACTCTCTCTACTAACAGAGAGTGGGAATAAGAAACTTTTATGGTGCAGGGGGTGGGAATAGGGCAATTTAGAATGCCAGAAAACTCACTGTTCTTACTTGGATTCTGCTGTTTTTCTTGAATAAATCCTTCTTGGATTGTTACAAGCCCTTAGTTAATTTTCAGAGTTCTGAAAAAGTTGAATTTGATGATTTCTGCCTGTGTTCTTGTTGCTTTTGTGGAAGAGCAGATTTTTGGAGACTCTTACTTGGCCATTCCTACTGATGTCCCTTCAAGTGTTTGCTTGGCTCTCACGGTGTGTCTTAGTCAGCTCAGGCTGCCGTAACAAAATACTATATAGACTGGGTGAGCTAAGCAACAGAAATTTATTTTCTCACAGTTCTGGATGCTGGAAGTCATAGATCAGGGTGCCAGCGTGATGGGGTTCTGGTAAAGGCCCTCTTCCTTGTTTGCAAAAAGCACCTTCTCACTGTGTGCTCACATGGCCTCTCAGATTAGGGTCCTACCCATATGACCTTATTTAACCTTAATTACCTCCTAAGAGCCCTATCTCCAAATTTAGTCACATTGAGGGTTAGGGTTTCAACATATGAATTTGGGGAGGGGACATAATTCAGTCCATAACACAGCATATCTCAATTTGGACTGACCGCATAGACTTGCGTGGCTAGTCTGGACCATACAGAACAGTGTAGTCCAATTGCTGTACTTAGAGCATACTCCTAACTAATGAAAGGCTTATGAAACTTTTAATACAGAAAAAATAAATATTTATTATAATGGCTATAATTATTGTGAGGATGAAAAAGAAGATTCTTTGAAAATCCTACAAATGCTGTGGTTCAAAGACACTAATGTAGTTTATGACTTGGAGCTCCCACTCGCTTGGGTGGCTGGCTGCCATAGAGCGAGCCCTGTCCCAACTGGCTAGGACGTGACTACACACATTTTTGAGACCATTGTGACAGGAGGGTGGCTGTAGCATATATCTTATGACATAAAAGGTAATAATCTAAAGGTTTTTAATTTTATTAAACTTTAAACTCAGAAAACAACTGGTATAGATTTTAAAAGCTTACATTATATCATTTAAAATTATTTTTAATTAAAAAAATAATGCTTAAGCCAGGGTCAGTGGCTCACCCCTGTAATCCCAGAGACTCAGGAGGCTGAGGCAGGAGGATCATTTGAGGCCAGGAGTTCGAGGCTGCAGTGAGCTATGATTGTGCGACTGCACTTTAGTCTGGCCGACAGAGTAAGACCCTGATTCTAAAAATAATGATAATAATAATTCTGGGTCATGGTAAAAAAAAAAATTGAGTGTAGAACCTACAAGCTAAAACCAATAATACTCTTGTACCTCCTCCCAGTTTCACTAGTCCCACTCCCAGAGGGTAAAAGTATTAGGAATCTGGATTTTTTAAATTTTTTTGAGACAGGGTCTTGCTCTGTTGCCCAGGCTAGAGTGCAGTGGAGTCATCATAGCTCACTGCAATCTCAAACTCCTGGGCTCAGATGATCCTCCTGCCTCAGCCTCCTGAGTAGCTAGGACTACAGGCGTGCACCACCAGGCCCAGCTGATTTTTCTATTTTTTGTAGAGACTGGGTCTTGCTGTGTTGCTCAGGCTGGTCTCAGGCTCCTGGCCTCAAACAATCCTCCTGCCTCTGCCTCCCAAAGAATCTTGCTTTTTAAAGTATGGTTTTAGTGGAAACTTTAAGAAAAAAAAAATGCAATTACTTGAAAAATATCCACAAATAAACATTTCAGTGTTATTTTTACTGTTTCTTAGGTTTCTGCACCCAACGAATTTGATGTCATGTTTAAACTGGAAGTCCCCAGAATTCAGCTAGAAGAATATCGCAGCAGCGGTGCATATTACTTTGTGAAGTTCAAAAGAAATCCTAAAGGAAATCCTCTGAGTCAGTTTTTAGAAGAGGAAATATTATCAGCTTCTAAGATGCTGTCAAAGTTTAGGAAAATCATTAAGGAAGAAATTAAAAACATTGAAGGTAAAATTTTTGTCTTTTGGTTTTTAAAGGTCTAATCATACCTACTAATTGGCAATGTATACTCCTCTCCTGAAGTTTCTTGATTCGCTGCAGCAGATTATTGACTACTACCTCCTTCTAGAAACAACTCTTTGCTCTTGGTTTTAGTCCGCTGCATCTTCTTAGTATTCTTCCTAAACATTGATTGGCCCTATTTCAGTCTTCAATGTATATTCACTGATCTGCTGCCTGTGCCACTGGGTATACCTCCTATGTGCCTGGATAAAATTAGTGAGATCTCCTCTTTAAGCTCATAATCTATAATAGTAGGGAGACAGAACGTAAATAACTCATAACACAAATTGCAGTGAGTGCTCTGAAGGGAGAAGTGATAGCAATTAGGGTAGAATGGGTCAGAGGAGCCAGGCCCTGCAGCAGAAAAGAGCTTGGCCTGCTCAAGGAACAACAGACAGGCCCATGTGGACAAGGGGAATAGTGACATGAAATGAAGTTGAAAAGGCACCCAGGGGCTAGATTCTGTGAGGACTTGTAGATCCTGGAAATGAATTTAGATTTTATTCTGTGCTCATTGAGAAGCCAGGTTTTAATCAGAGAGTAATGATTGGCTTTGTATTTTTGCAAGTTTACTCTGGCTTCTATGGAGATATTATAAGAAGGCAAATGGGGATATCAGAAAGGAAAATATTGTAATAGTTCAGGTGAAAGATAGTGACAGCTTAGATAGGGTGGGAGTAGGGTGCTGGGGATGGAGAAAAGCAGACGGGTCCCAGGTCCAAGCTGTAGCATCACTTGCATCTTGATTAAGTGTAGGGGGTGAGAGAGAGAGCGAGAGAGAAGATTGAATTAAGATGGCTCTCAGGTTTCTGGATGGAGCATCTGGGTGGATTGATTGTGCCATTCTCTGAGATGGGCAAAACTGAGGAAAAACATATTTGGGGGTATGAATTAAGTTATGTTTATTGGCTTTGGATATGCTAGGATAGAGATTCCTGTGGTACATCAAAGTGGATGTGTCAAGTTGGGCATGGGTTTGGAGTGCAGGGGATACATTTGGGCTACAAGTAAACATTTGGGAGTCATCAATATATAGGTGGCATTGGGAGTGGATGAGATCACCTACGCAGAGAGTGTAGATTCATTTATTCATTAATTTAATCAGTATTCGCTGGTTATCTAATGTGCAGGTGTTCTAGGTGTTTAGGATACGTTAGCGAACAAATAGATGAAGACTTCTACCCTTCTGTACCGTATAATCTTGTAAGCACAGACATGCAATTAATAACAAATGGAAAAAGTAATTATCTTGTATACTAGAAAGTAGAAAGTGCAATGGTGAAAAAGTGTAGCAAAGTGAGAGGGATCAGGAGGGCTGGGAGTGGGGGAGGGAGAAAACTGCAACGTTAAGTAGAGTGGTAAGAAGAGGATCCCGTTAGAGGTTGGGGAGAAGAGAATGAGCAAAAGGAGAAGATGAGCGTTTTGCAGAAGGAGAGGTCAGTGTTTAGAATGCGCCTGACATCCAGAAAACCACTGGGTTTGGTCTTTGGCTTTGTGGGGTTGTTGGTGATTTTGACAAGAGCAGTTTCAGTGGGATGATGGACACGAGTAAAAGGGTGGGATGCGGTGGAGACAGTGTGTGTCGGCAACTCTGGAAAGTTTTGGCTGGGAAGGAAGCAGGAGGATGGGTGCGTGTGGGGAGGAGGAAGATGTAGGGTCAAGGGAGAGGTGTATTTTAGAGTGGGAGACATTGTAAGCCTTTGTATGCATTTAAGAACGATTCGGTAGGGAGAGAGAGATGGCTCATGGAGGAGAGGGAATAACTGAAGAGCAAGGTGCTTGAGAAGGTGAGAGGAAAGAGATTCAGAGAACATGTGGAGGTGTTCTTTGAAGGTGGGAGGACACGTCCTCAGTGGTAACAGGAAAGAAGAAGGCTGCAATGGGTGAGAGGTGGGCAGGTTTGCAGATTTCTCTGGCATTTTCACCTTTGTACTCTACTTCCTCACTGTGGTCCCTCCTTGAAATCTTATCAAGGAGTAGTCTTTTTTTTTTTGAGAAAGGGTCTTCTGTTGCCCAGGCAAGAGTGCAGTGGTATTATCATAGCTGCAGCCTCAAACTCCTGGGCTCAAGTGATCCTCCTGCCTCAACCTCCTCAGTAGCATGGACTACAGGCATGTGCCACCATGCCCAGCTGATTTTTCTATTTTTTTGTATTGATGGGGTCTCACTATGTTGCCCAGGCTGATCTCCTGGAACTCCTGGCCTCAGGCGATCCTCTTGCCTCAGACTCCCAGGCATGAGCTGCCGTGTCCAGCCTAGGAGTAGTCTTTACTGCTCATACAACCCCAACTCCCAAAGACACCTAAACTTCTGACCACCATAGCCACCTGCTCAGTGGCCATCTCCACTTGTGTGTCCCACCGACACCTGGAGCTCATTGTGTCTAGTGAATTTCAATTCAGCCCAATCTTTCTTCTTCCTGCTTATTCTATTTTGGGGAATGGAATCAACATCATTCATTTCCCAGGCCAAACTCCTAGGATGGCATCCCAGGCTTCCACTTTCCTGTTCCAGTCACAGACTCAATCTATCCACCAGTTCTGTTGATCTGAACCTCTTTAATTGCTCTCAATTCTGCCCCTGTGTCTTGATGTTTACTGCCTCTGTGCTACCACCGCACCTGGCCTCTGCTCTGGGCTGTCGCTGTGGTCTTCTTGCTGCCTCTGTCTTCCCTGCTGCTCGTCTGAACTCTTCTCCAGGCTTCCCTCCAAACTTCCATCCATAATTCTGAATAAAAATTTAACCACAGCTCTTCTGAACCTCAAAGTCTTCATGGGCCCTTCATCATATATGCCAGACAGGATCTTAACAATGCCTCCCCATGGCAGGTATCAATAAATATTGGTTAAATGAGTAAAAACTTTGCCTAGTGGTGCCAATTTCCATTTTAGAACTAACCTTCACCTTGTACTTAGCACTTCAGAGATCTTCAGTTATAGTTATATTATTTCCCACATATTTCCAGAGAAAATTGGATTGATAAACTTTCTTCACTTGTATATGTTTAAACAGATGCAGATGTCATTGTGGAGAGGAAGAGAAGAGGGAGCCCTGCTGTAACACTTCTTATTGGAAAACCTGAAAAAATATCTGTGGACGTAATCCTAGCTTTGGAATCAAAAAGTAGCTGGCCTGCTAGCACCCAGGAAGGCATGCCCATCGATGACTGGCTTGGAGCAAAAGTTAAGAACAAACTAAGACGACAGCCTTTTTACCTTGTACCCAAGCATGCAAAGGAAGGAAATGGTTTTCAAGGTATTTTAAATGTTAAGGTTAACTTAAAGACATAAAAAAGTTGTTAATGTTATATGCTAGGGTAGCATAAGATCAACAGCTAACCAATGCTATTGGCATTTCAAGAGCCATCAGGCTGAATAGGCTACAAGATGGGAGTTTGGTGAGAGACAGAATTGAAAAGGCATAGTTGCCGTATTAATATAAAATACTCAGCTTTAAAGTGTGTAGTAACCTGCATTTGAATTTTATCTTTTTTTTTTTTTAAATAAAGAGAGGCAGTATTGGCTTTGGAGTCAGACTGCTCTGGTTCTGAATCCTGAAACTTCTTCTCTTACTAAACTGTGTGATCTTGGGCTAGTTATGAAGCCTTCTAAACCTGTTTTCTCATCTGTACACTGAGTTAATCAAAGCTACTTGAAAGATTCTGGGAAGATAAAAAAGACAGTGCATGTGAAGTCCCCAGTTCCATTCCTGGCAGTCATGCATTATTGTGCATTAACATTATCATCAGAGCCTAGACTCTTACTCTCAGTCCTGTTCCTCTTTTTCCTCCATCTTCCCATCCCACTGCTCCCGTGCAGCTAGCAGACCTTTCCAGCCTCAGCTGTAGTTGGGTACGGTGGTTGGGTCTGCCTTTTCACCTGTGTGTCTCAGCCTCACACATCAGGATGGCTTTTCCGGCTGTGCTCATAGGTAACACTCAAGTTTTACGAACCGGAGTGAGTTGGTCTACAGCTAAAACTGAATAATGGTGATTTTTTTTTCAGGTGGCAGAAAGTAGCTGATTATTTTCATTTTCTCTCATAAATTTATATAGGACTTTTGGCACCTACTACTGCTGGACTCCAGGAAAATTGGAAGAGACCACAAAACAAACGAACCAAGTTATAAATAAATATTACTGGAAAAAAGCCCCCAAATAGTCAATCATACTTAGTTTGATGGTTTGCATTTTTGTGGACACATCATAACTTTTTATATTACATACATATAGGAGTCATTTTCTGCAAGAAAAAATAGTTTGTAAATGAGAAGTACATAAATCATTATTCATGGTTTTGTGAAAGGAACAAAGCTTTCTGCAAAGAGGGGCTGCGCCCCTGAGCAATTTTTAGAATGGTTATCCCAAGAAACCCTCATTCATATGATAGGGGAATCTCAACAGGATCTCATACCATCCTCTTGCTGGCTCCCTACCACCCTGGGAAAGACTGGAAGACAAATCAGCTTAGGGATGAGGAAGAATCCTTCAGTGGCCCTGTGGCCTCTGTGGTTAGTTAGTTCCTCACATCCTTGCATTAAGATGAAAGAAAGTGGAAGCTTGTGATGGGTACTCAGCTTCACCTCTGCTCTCTGTTATACTTGGCTGTTCTCCCATCTCCCATCTTTCCAAATTATCTGTATTCAGACGAAACTCTGCCTGTGTGTGCGTGTGTGTGTGCACGCGTGCGCATGCATGTATATTTGAGTGACTGAACAGAGGGACTTATTGACAGTGAGAATACTTAACCCAGATTGGAGGCATTTGTAACACCTGCTTTAGCTTTTCTCTTTCCAAATGTTTCACTAGAAATTCCCTGGTCTCACAAGCTATATATTTTAAAATATTGTTTTTATTGATTTTTAGTTTAAAATTTCAACTTGTTTTTTAATCTACCTGTTTCAAAATAATACCAGCATTATTACCAAGAATATAATTATAATAAACAGTTTATGATTTCTTTCTTTTTTTTGAGACAGAGTCAGAGAAACATATATTCTATCCATGGCCCCTTTATACTCCTCCCCTTTTCTGATTGGAAACCCTTTGGTTTACCCTTCCATTTGTAAGAAGTATAAGTAAATACATATGTATATTCATATGTTGTCCCCTTTTTTAAGATAAAAGGTATACCTTCCTTTTAAAAAAAATTCTTATTTATTATTATTATTTTTATTGTTTTTTGAGAGACAGGGTTTCACTCTGTTCCCCAAGCTGGAGTACAGTGGCATGATCAGAGCTCACTGCAGCCTGCAGCCTTTTTTTACTTAATCTCACTCCATAGCTCTATTCCTTTTTAAAGTCTGGTTTTACATCTGGTCAAAGAGTAAGTCCATATGTAATTTTGCTAGATGTTGCCAGAATCTCCTCCATAGGTATCATTCCAATTTGCATTTCTACAGCAATGTATCAGAGTGCCTGTTTCACCCTCAACCTCATTGACTTGTAAAACTTTTTGCCAGTTGAAGTTTTGTTTTTTTTTTTTCTGGCATGTGCCTCTAGGTATAGCCAATTGAAATTTTTGTCAGAAATCTAAAAAATGAGAAATGATAATGTAGTTTTTTAAAAAATAAACTTTTTATTTTAGAATAGTTTTAGGTTTATAGAAAAATTGTGAAGACAGTACGGAGAGTTCCCATATACCCCATACCCATTTCCCTATTTTGGGGTGTGGTGGGGTCTTGCTATGTTGCCCAGGCTGGCCTCAAACTCCTGGGCTCAAGCAATCCTCTCACCTCAGCTTCCTGAGTAGCTGGGACTACAGGTGCATGCCACTGTGCCCTCATTTCCCTGTTATTTACATCTCACATTAATATGATACATTTGTCACAATTAACACATTGACTGCCACCCTAGCAAAAAAATGTTTTTCCTTGGGGCCACAGTGTTCTGTTACAAAAATGGAATAAAAACTTTGAAAACAAAACGATCCTTTCTAATTTAATGGAAAATTTGTTATTTTTTATTGTTTTGTGTTTTTTTCAATAAAAAAGTAATATAAAAACTTGAAAATTATTGATATAAAAAGTAATGTGAAAACTTGAAAAATAGCTCATAAGGGTAAAACATTTTTCTTGACTTATCAGGTTTAAGTGTAATTTAAAGGTAAACACAAATAGAAAAACAAAATTTATTGACTTCATTTAATCCACATTTTTAGAATTAAATTGTCAATATTAATTGTAACAATAAGAACATCAACAAGTAAGATTTTCACTAACCAACTGTAGGGTTTTGCCCAGGGGGCCACCCATCACGTACCGTGTATGCTACAGCATGGCAATGTGAGTTGCCTGTGCACCACGAGGCTCCCAAGGTAAAGAGGTGGGTGAGTTATATGTGCTTCACGAGGCCCTGGGCTCAAAACTAGCATGAGTTAAATACAACCTCACATGGCAGTTAATGTGTTAATAAACCAATATTTATACACTATTAACCAAAGCCTATACTTTATCCAGATTTCCTTAGTTTTTGCCTAATGTCCTTTTTCTGTCCCAAGATCCCATCCAAGATACAATATTGTGTTTAGTTGTCATGTCTCCTTAAGCTCCTCTTGACGGTGACAGTTTCTCAGTCTTTCTTTGTTTTTGACAACCTTCACAGTTTTGGGGAGTACTGGTCAGGTATTTTATAGAATGTCCCTTACCTGGGATTTGTCTGATGTTTTTATTATGATTAAATTGAAGCTATGGGTTTTGGAGAGGAAGGTCACAGAGGTAATGTGTCATCCACATTCCATCATATCAAGGTACATGGTATGAACATGACTTAGCCCTGTTGATGTTAATCTTGATCTCCTGGCTGAGGTAGTGTTTGTAGGGTTTCTTCACTAAGTGACTCTTTTACCCTGTGTTCATGCTGTATTATTTGCAAGGAAGTCGCTATGCACAGTTGACACTTACGGAGTAGGGGGTTATGCTTTACCTCTTTGAGAGCCGAGCATTTACATGAATTATTTGAATTATTCTGCATGGGAGATTTGTGTCTTTTTCCTCACTTATTTATTTTTTCAATCATTTATATCAGTATGGACTCATGGATATTTGTTTTACGCTTTGGGCTATAATCCAATGCTACTTTATTTTATTGCTTAACTTGTTCCAGCTTTAGCCATTAGGAGCTCTTTCAGTTGGTTCCTGTGTCCTTTTGATATACACCCCCCCCTTTTGACCACTTCCTCACTTTCTAGCACTGCAAGATCCTCCAGGCTCATCTTAATATATTTCCTGCTTCTATCCTAGAATCAGCCATTTCCTGGATCCTTTTATTGGAGAATGTACTAGAAACCAGGATCTGGGTGCTAGATGTGCTTGTAGCTACTAGGGTGCCATCCCTCTCAGCCGGTGGAGCAAGGAAATATATGTGTGTATACTGACCCATGTATGTACGCACATCTATATTATTTACATATGTAACCACTTGTATCTATTAAGTTATGCATGACTTCTTACAGATGTGTGTTAACTACAATCCATCACCACAGGGATCATTTTAGCCTTCTTTCCTTGCCCTTTGTAACCTCCCACTCCAACAGTGAAAAAACTGGCTCACACCATCAGCCATCCATTTAATTAACTGTTCAATTCCAGAACACACATACAGTCATTTCCGAGTCGTTAACCCATTCCCCTGTGGGAAACAATTATGAACTAGAGTACAGTACTTACGTGTAGGTGTTTTTTTGTTTGTGTGTTTTTTGTTTTATGGTATTTTTTTTTCCTTCAGTCTTATAGACAGAACTTCTTTCCAAAGTAACTTAGGCAGCCCCTTTTTCCTCCACTTCCTTCAGGGAGGTTGTTTTGTACATTTGTAATACTGTTAGAGTTTCTTTTCAAAGTCTGCATTATTTCCTTGGATCCCTTGACTTCTTAAATTATGTTTTAAAAATTTGCATACATTAGGGTTCACCCTTTGAGCTGTCAAGTTCTACTGGTTTTGACAAATGGATTGTATCGTGTATCTGCCCTTATATAATAGTTTCACTGCCCTAAAAAGTCTCCTGTGCTTTTCCAATTCAACCCTCGCCACCCTAAACCCCTGGCAACCACTGTTCTGTTTACCATCTCTTATAGTTTTACCTTTTCCTGAATGTCATAAATGGATTTATATAGTAACAACGAGCACACCTAGCTGAGTGCCATCATTTCCATACACAGTCCATATACAGTTGGCCCTCAGGATTGGTTCCAGGGTACCCTGTGAACTCCAAAATCTGGATGCTCAAATCCCTTACACAAAATGGCATAGTACAGTCATCCCTGTGTGTCTGTGGGTTTCAGTCTGTGGTTGGTTGAATCCTCAGATGTGAAACCCGTGAATACAAAGGGCTGACTGTATTGTGTAGCTATTCCTGCAGTCTTTATTCTGTCCCATTAAAATCTTTCTCCTTGTACCACGTTGTCATATATAATGTAGCTTTATAATTAATCTTGATATCTGGGAGGGCAAGTTCTACCACTTTGTTCTTCTTCAAGGATGTTTTAGATAGTCTTGGCCCTTTGCATTCTCATATAAATTTTGGAATCATCTCTTCAAGTTCCACAAAATGCTTTTTGGAATTTTGATTGAGATAACATTGAATCTATAGATAAATTGGGGGAGAATTGATATGTCAACAATATTGAGTCTTCCAGTCCATGTACAGGTGGGTGCATACCTCCACTTATTTAGATCTCTTCTAGTACTTCTCAGTGAAGAATGAGAGTTTTGTCTACAGAGGTTTTGTGTATCTTTTGTAAGATTTATTCACAGGCAATTCATCTATTTTAAAACTTTTATTATGAAAAATTTTAAACCAATAGAAAAGTAGACTGAAGAGTATGTTGAACTCCCGTATACCTATCACCAGTTTCAACAGTCATCAGCTTGTGGCCAATCTTTTTTTGTTTGGTTGGTTTTTTGTTTTCAGTATAATTTATTTAACTATAAGTTTATGTGTTTTAAAATAACGGCTGTGTTTAGCAGCTGGCTTACAAAACTCCTAAAAATTTAATGGCTACTGTCTTGCTATGATGTGGTCCAAGAGGGCTCTCGTACATCACTGCCAGACTCTAAAAAGGCAGCAGAGCCCTGTCTGGTTTTCAGCTTCTGTGATCCAAGACTCGGGCTACAGCGTGAGTCCCAGCCTGAGGTCTGCCCTCAGCCATTCCCACGCTAGGTGTCCCTCCAGCCTCCAGGCCAGAGATGCAAAATTCCTAAAAATTCTAAAGTTTCTAAAGTTTCTAAAGAAACCTATTTGCCTCTAGGAAAAGCTTGTCTGGGAAAAACAGAAATATGTGCAAGCACTGTGTACTCTCCTTGATAGACTAATGAGTTCCTTTGTTAAAAAGATTAGAGAACATAACACACACCCCCTCCACAATTCTTCCACTGCAGTATTCTTCAGATCTTAATGAAAGATTGGTCTTCCTAGACTGGCTCCAGCTCATCTAACTTGGCAGGCTCTGCTCACACAAGCATCTGACATCTCCCACAAGTGTTCTTGCCACTTGTGTGGGAGGCAGCCCACAAATCTGGCATGGGCACTCATCGGGGTGGCCACTGTCCGCTTGCTTCCTGAACAGGCTCCATGCAGCTCCTGTGACGGAAGGTGGATGCCCCAGCCATATACTCATGTTACACGGCCAAGGTGAATAAGCAGCTGCCATGCCCCACCTGGGACCCTTCCCTTGTGTCCTGGAGCCTACTGGGGTACATGCTTTGGCTTTTCTCACTTCACCTCCCCAAAGACCAAAGCCTGGTTAGTTCCTGGGATGGGGGAAGGAGGACGTGCTAGTTCATCCTGAGCCCCAGGACTTTCTCAGAAGTGTCCACATCCCCTTTCTCATATTGGTCCCTGACTCTGGGGAGCCACTTTCTGCCTTCTCCTAGACTATTCTCAACATGATCACTTGGTCTTTGATGGATTCTCTGCATCTTCCTGAATGCTGGCCAGGTTAAAATGGACATGGGGCCACCAAGGTGAGGGTTTGTGTCTGGAGGGCACCACCCTACTTATTTTTGACCAAATCTACTGTGGGAAGCTGTGCAGTTGGGGTGAAAGGCAGGCTTGCCTTCATGTTCATAAACCTTCCTGCTTGGGGATCTCAAGCAGCCCCCCTGGGAGGTAAGGGACAGCATCACCTGTCACCTGGTGACCTCAGTTGTAGAGCTGGGCCTGGAGCCTGCACTCTCTGTCCTCACACTGGCCTTTTCTCTCTGCCACTCACTTAGTCAGGTTGGGGTCTGGGGATGATGCGGCCTGGCCACTTACTGCTAAGACTCCCTGGAAGACGCTCCTGCAAGGCAAGCCTCTGACCGGGCCAAATGAGGGCTTGTTTGCTTTTAAAATGGACAAGAAAATTCACCTATGCAGAAGCGATGTGTTGCTCCACGTTAGCTGCGGGGCCTCCTCCATTTATCCGGATTGGGGAGAGAGGAGGCTGCCAAGACAAAGGGATGGGGCAGCAGGAGCTGTCAGTTTGAGGATGAGCACGGGACCTGAGACCCTGCTGGAGCCCTCCTGACAGGAGGGTGCCCACGGCTCTGCCCCCAACACACCTGGCACGGCGGGAGCTTGGACTGGGTCACCATCACCTGTCGTCTCTGGCCCAAATAGAGGAAGCAGCCCCAGCCACTTCCATCGCCCCAACAACTACACTCATGTTGTGGCCAATCTCGATTCATCTACCTCCTTACTCACTTCCATCTTCCTTATTGTTTTGAGGCTAATAAAAGATGTTATTTCATCTGTATATACTTCAGTATGTATCTCTAAAGAATAGGACTTAAAAATACAATTCTTACACCTAAAAATGTTAATAATTCCCTGATATCAAACATCTAGTCAGTGTTTAAATTTCCACTTGTCTCGTAAGTGTCATACTTTCTTTTTTCAGTTTGTGTGTTTGGATCAGGATTCAAATAAGATACACACATTGCAAATGGTTGATATATCTGTTAAATTCCTTTTAACTTATAGCTTCCTCTTTCATGTCTTTTTTATTCATTTTCAATTTACTTATTGAAGAAACAGGTTATTTATTCTGTAGAGCCTCAAACAGAGGATTTTGCAGACTGCATTCCAGTGGTGTCATTTAACATTTTTTCTGTATTTCATTGGTAGTTAGATGTAGAAGGTAATTGATATTTTATTTTTTAAAATTTTTTTCTTTTGACTCAGCACTACTCAATGAGGTAATTGATATTTTTAATGCTATTGTAAATAGTATCTTCCTTAAAATTTCATTATTGTTTGTTGCCATATATCAAAATATATTTGATTTTCATATCCACAATCTTGGTGACTCTACTAATCGATTTTGTGAATTTATTTGTAGATTCTTTTGTATTTTCTGTATATGCAATTATTTCATCTGTCAATAATGATAGCTTTGTTTCTCCCTTTTCCAGTGCTAAAATCCTGTTTTTTCTTCCCTTGCTGTGCTTGCTAGGACCCCCAGTACACATTGAACAGAAATGGGGATAGCAGACATTTTTGCTTTCTTCCTGATTTCAGGGGAAAATCTTCAATTATTTACTTCATATTATGATGTTGCAATAGTTTTCTAAAATCTGCCTTTTATCAGATCTAGTTCCCATCTCGACTTAAATTGCTGAGGTGGTTTTTTAAGTGATGAATGAATGTAGAATTTTATTAGCTGCATTTTCTTCATCTATTGAGATGATCATATGATGTTTCTCTTCTATTCTGTTAATGTGACAGATTATATTGATAGATTTTTCTAATTATAAACTAATCATACATTACTGGTATAAAACCAACTAGGTACTAGGATGATCAGAGCCTAAAAGAGCTAGCCATGGTAAGTCTTGGGGAGAAATAATTCTATTTTTATACACAGTGTTACAAAGAATTGATATGTTAACAAGAAAGGAAAGGAAATGTTCCTCAATTAATTTTATATTAATACCAAAACCTCTAAGGATGGTACAGAAAACTGAATTAATTGATTCAAATTATTATTAAAACAAAATATTAACAAACTGATTTTAGCAATATATAAAAGGTAATACATCTCACTATGGCTAACTATATTAACTTATTAAGCTCTAACCTGCTTCTCCACTCCCATTTTTTTTCCCATTTAGGCCTGTTTTTTGCTTCAAAACACTTACTTTCGTATGTAATTACATTATTTATCCATTTACTTCTTTTGGTCTGTCTTCCCCTAGAATTTTTTCAGAATGATATTTTAATGAAGGGAATCACTTAAATTATTGTGTTATTTAGATATGGATGCTTTTGGTAAAGTGCTTTTCTGTTTTTCTTTTTGAAATTAAGAAGAAACATGGCGACTATCCTTCTCTCATATTGAAAAGGACATTCTGAGCAATCATGGAGAAGATAAAAAATGTTGTGAAAAAAGAGGAATAAAATGCTGCAGGTAACATCCTTATTTTGTTAAATGGCAGATTAAGTGGTATGGTTAATTCTTTGTTGACTCCATAACTCAAACCTGAAGATGATCATTGCCGGGTTGGGTCTGTGTGGCAGGGCAGGGCTGGGTTGACCTAGAGGGAGTGTGAGTATGAAACCAGAGAAGCTAGATCCAAGAGACCAAGGTAAGATATTGTTAGAAGGCAAGGCCAGCGAGCAGTTATTCCCAAGCCTGGGTCAGATAGATGTATAAGTAGGGTAGAGTAAGAGGGTATGAACACTAGCCATGACAATTTGATGTGTCTTAGTATTCTGATTGCTTAAGGGTAATGAATATTAATGTCATGTAATTGGAGGAGTCCTAAGGAGCTCTTTTATTGAATATTGGTGCTTGTGTTGGGATGGTTTGGCTGCATCACAGGCTAGGGACTGACTGGCCAGACTTAAAACAACACTAAGTGGGTAATTATTTTTCTCGATAGCATACATACCATAAGGAACTAAAATTGAAAAGGAGTTGTTCATTTGAGTTTCAAAGTTGATCAGTGTAAAGATCACAAAAGTTAAAAAGTCAAAACAAGAATGGGCAATATGCTGGTACAGAGGTTCTTTAAGGCTTCATGTGCAGGCTTTGAAGCAGACATTAAGAAAAACATATTGCTGATAAGGCCAAAGAATTTTATAAACATTAAATTTTGTCAACTACTAAATAACTAGATGAATAATGTAAATATTTGCAGCCCAATCAAGTAAAATAATTTTATAAATATTAGAAAAGATTTTTGTAGGTACTGAATAACTGGATGAATAATATAAATGTCAGTTTTATATAGTTGAAGTAATTGATAAAATAAGCTAGGAATGGAGAAGAGAGAAAAAACATGGTTTTAAAACTTCAAAGCATATATTTGAAAACAGAATCAGGTTGTAGAGTGACTATAATTATATTTATATGATTATATATCTTTATTGTTTAAATAGATTTTTCCTGTAAAATGCCTAAAGTCCTTTATTGAATGAAGCAGGTTGCAAACAAGTGAAAATAAATGGTTTTCTTTTTTATTCAACAGGAAAGATTGCTTAAAACTAATGAAATACCTTTTAGAACAGCTGAAAAAAAAGTTTGAGAACCGAAAAGAACTGGATAAATTCTGTTCTTACCATGTGAAAACTGCCTTCTTCCACATTTGCACCCGGGACCCTGATGACAGTCAGTGGTGCTTCAAAGATCTGGAATTCCGCTTTGATAACTGTGTGGCATACTTTCTTCAGTGCCTCAGGACAGAACAACTTGTGCATTATTTTATTCCTGGAGTCAATCTATTCTCTCAAGACCAAATTGACAAAACAAGTAAAGAATTTCTGTCAAAGCAAATTGAATATGAAAGAAACAATGGATTTCCAGTTTTCGATGAATTTTGAGATTATATTTTTTAAAAGAGTCAAGAATAATAATTGGAATGTTTGAAATTTGTCATAGCAATGGTTGACCAAAATGAATGTAAATAATTATTCATTTCTCAGTTTGTTGTAATAAACTCTAATCAGTATCCTAGGAAAGAGATTAGTCAAGGAATAAGAAGCAAAAGGAGTATTTAAAATCTAAAAACATTACCAGATAGGAATGAAAAAAGGATAAAATACATATCACCTTAATTAAATTTATCCAGTACTTATTGAACACTAGTTCTCACCTAGCACAGGTGTATGGAAGGCTGTGAGAAACAACATTAGAAATGATCCTTGCCTCCATAACACTGCTAGGCTTTGTTCACCATACAAATATATTTGGAAGCAATGCCTTGTCCTATGTTAGGATAGGAAGGAAGGAAATGAAAAAGTAAGTTCTACACTGTCTCTGCATATCTCAAGAATTACATGATCCTATAGGAAAATACAGAGTACTTTAATACATGTGACTAAATATAAAACATAACTTATTTTATTTATTTTTATTTTCAATAACCCTTTTATATGTGTTTCTGAAAAGGTAACACAGGCACATGGTGCCAAACTCAGAGAAACGGGTGTGCAGTAAAACATAACCCTCTCTACTCTGTGCTCAGGCAGCATTCAACCTGGAAGCAACTGCTGTTTGTTAAATTTTTCCTGTTCATATATTCTCCACATTTGCTTGTTGGTTAGTTTATCCTTTTCTCATTGTTTTGAACAAGTTCTTTATATATTTTGGATACTTACCCTTTGTTTGTTGTCTAAGTAACAAATAACTTATACCACATGGGTTGTCTTCACCTTTTTTGGTGTCTTTTAGTAAACAAGGTTTTAAAATTTCAATGGAGTTGAATCTATTAGTCTTTTTTATAGTTTTTGCTTTATACATCTTGTTTAACAGCCTACTATGTTTAGACATACTAAGAGAAAAGTTAGACATTTGGAGAAGAGTTTTGGGGACAATTAATGATAAATAAATAGAAAACTGGGTAAATAAGATAATCTAAGCCACTCACTCTATAAAAAATGTGTGCAAAAAAAGTAATTATAGTCTGATTTGAGAATATTGCTCAGCTGTATTTATAAAGTCATAGTAATATAACCATTGACTATTACCCTTATCAAAATTATGGTTAACTATATGGGGAGGATAGGACAACAGGCCAAGTGCCTGTGTGGTAGTAGTGGTGGTAGAGGGCTTGGGGATTATATTAGTTTCCTACTGCTGTATAACAATTAACCACAAACTTAGGGGCTTAAAACAACACACATTTATTATCTCACATTTTCTATGGGTCAGGATTCTGGGCTTGGCTATGCTCAGGATCTCACAAGGCCATAATAAAGATGTTAGCCAGGGCTGTGGCCTCATTTGAGGCTCATCTGGAGAAGGATCTACTTTTGTTAGCAGAATTTAGTTCCTTATATTTGTAGCATTCGGTTTCTTGCCAACTGTTGGCCAGAGGTTGCCCTTAGCTCCTTGCTGCCTTCAGTTCCTTACCAGGTGAGCCTCCCAACACAGGTACCCTGCAACAGTAGCTCAAGGGAGGGACTCCAGCAAGAGGGGTGCTACAATCTTATTTAACACAATTATGTACACATAAAGTACATACCATTGCATTTACCGTTTTCTGTTGGTTGGAAGCAAGTCACAGGTCCCACCCGTAGTCTAGGGGAGAAGAATCAATCACTCAAGCATGTTGTGTTATTTAATAGTTTAGCCAACTGTACAGTTGCAGGGGGGAAGTCCGCACAAGACCATCCTCACTTCTGACACCAGTTGCAATTTTAAGGGATTCCTAAAATCACCTCCTGTTTGATAATTCTCTAGAAAGACCCACAACCCACTGAAGCTATTAATATTATAGTCACAGCTGGAGTTTATAACATGGTAAGGATTCTTCAGGTTTAAATCAACCAAAGGAAGAAGTGCATAGGGCAGAGTTCAGGAGGGGTCCAAACACGGAGCTTCTGTTGTCTTTTCCCCATGGAGTCATGAATGCATTATTCTCTTGGCATCAATGTGTAAAAATACACATGGAATACTGCCAGCCAGGGAAACTCACCTGGCCCTCATGCTCAGAGTTTTTACTGGGGCTTAGTGGGTTGGCTGCCCATACATCTAACCTCAGTTTCCAGCTCCTCTGGAGGTCAAGCAGTATGAGCTGATAATCATGTAACCCAAAGTATCACATTGTTATACTTTCTGGCACATTCCAAGGGCTTAGTCATTGCTTCCCAGAAGGCAAGAAGGGTGAAGGCAAGGCCTCTGTTTGGGTTAGGTTAAATTCTTTACTATAAAGATGTGAACCTCAGGAAGTAGAGCGGGAGGGTCACAGGACCACCCTAAGAGTCTGACTGTCACAGATATGAAAGAACTGAATTATCTTTCTTACAGTGGGAAGTCAGTAGATAATATCAAATTTGAAAAACCAAGAAATTGCAATATAAGCAAATTTTTAGAAATGGCTAAGAGACGAAATAGTTACATCTTGGGAGTGGAATATGAGGGCTGGAGACTTTTTTTTTTAACACCACAAAGCAAAGACAAATGGAGATGACTTTTTATTTTATTTTTTATTACATTTATATATTTATTTATTTATTTTATTTTATTTTGAGGCAAGGTCTTGCTTTGTCACCCAGGCTGGAGTGCAGTGGTGTCATAGTTCACCTCAGCCTCAAACTCCTGGGCTCAAGCCATCCTCCTGACTCAGCCTCCTAAGCTGGGACTACAGGCACACCACCACACCTGGCTAATTTTTTCTATTTTTAGTAGAGATAGGGGTCTCACTCTTGCTCAGGCTGGTCTTGAACTCCTGACCTCAAGTGATCTTCCTGCCTCGGCCTCCCAGAGTGCTAGGATTACAGGCGTGAGCCACCGTGCCTGGCTGAGACTAGTTTTTAAATAAGCCTTGTAGAACCATTTTCCTCTGTACAATACATGCTTATATGACTTTAATAAAAAAGAAAAAATTTAAAAGTAATATGTGTTTAATGTGAAAAATTCAGATGTTTACATTAACATGTAAAGAAGAAAGTGAAAATTACTTAAAATTCTACTACCCAGAGACAGAGAGAGAACATTATAAATCTAACATTTTTCTCTGGCTGATTTTAGGATTTTTGTCTTTAGTATTCTGGAATTTTATTATGAGATATCTGTGTGTATCTATTTATCCTGCATGGTAGTCATTGGGCCTCTTGATTCTGTGGATATTTTTCATAGGTTCTGGAAAATTCTCAGCCATTATCTCTTCAAATATTTGCCTTGTCCCAATCTCTTCCTCTTCTCTGGGACTCTGATTAAATATACATCAGAACATCTAACTGGGGGCAGGGGGGGGGCAAAAAAAAATAGAACATCTAACTAAATTTTCTGTTATCATCTTACCCACTTTTGTATTTTCCATCTTTTTTGTCTTTCCTTACTGCAGTCTGGATTCTGACCTATCTTCCAGTTCTTATTTACTCTTCAATTATGTCTAATCTGCTGATAAACTCATTCTTAGAATTTTTTTATTATGAAAATATTCATATTTCATAATGTGAATTCATATTTGATTATGAATTACATTTGAATATTATGAAAATCTTTACAACAGTAAAGAGGATAATATCATATTCACCTGGCTTCAACAATATCATCATTCAACTTTTCGGATTTCATCTGTGGTCACTCAGTGTTAAATTTTTTATTATATATATTTTTTTCATTTCTACAAGTTTTCCTGGTTCTTGTTCTCATCTGCAATGTCACTTTTTATAGTTTCCTATTTCTGGCAGGTAACTTGAAGCTTGTGCTTCATCGTATTAAGCATAGTTGTTTTATCATCTGATAATATTGTGGTCTGCTTCTGCTGTTTCCATTGTTTCTTCTGATTCTCATTTGTGGTGCTTTTTAAATTTTTTACTGAATTATCCTTGAAAAATGATATGTGGGGACTCTTTTTAGCCCAGTAGGAAGGTATCCTCCCTGAGAAAGGATTCATTTGCATTTGCCAGACTACTGGGAACATTAGCAGTCAGAGAAGCACCTCAAATGAAGGTTACATCTTGAGGCTTCCTGGACCACTCAGGCAGTGTGAACCTGGGCTTCACATCTGTGTAACATGGGTCTATAATTTCTCAATGTTATATTTCACTTTTCATTTTGACCCGCTGTTCTTCTAAGTGCCACAGCAAACTTGCTTGCACTAAGTTGGAAGTAAGTTTACTTTTGGTTCACCATTACCTTAAGGTTATAGCCCTTCAAGTGTTCCTAGTTTAATGTGAGGAGGGTTTTATTTAAATTGCCTGCTAGGAGTAGACTCTAAGCCTTTTTTTGTCAGCAAAGCCAAATTTCAGTTTTTCTATATGGGAAGCCATAGCTTTGGGTTTCCCCAAATGTGGGCATGTCCCTTGCAGGGATCCATGAGCCTATGCCTGTGAAGTTGTTGTAAACAATACTGGCTTCTGTGGACCACAGGGCTCCAATTAAATGTATATGTGCGGAACATACATTCCCAACAAAGTAGATCTGGTGTCTTGCCTCTGAATGGTCATCTGGGAATGCCAATGAGAATAGCTCCAGGATAGTTATGTAGACAGTTGTAAGGGCTACTCCCATAAACACCCAACACTAACTAACCCTCTGGCAAGCTGAGTTTCCTGTCTCATGTGCTCCTGAGTGAATCTGCTGCCAACTGTGGCCTCTGGCCTCTGAGTCTGAAGGTTTACCACCCCCATCCCCATCTCCCCTTGGCCTGGCAGAGCAGGATCATCAAATGTCCTCACATCCAAAAGTGGCTTAGAGTTGCCTGTGCTCTGTTTTGCTCTCTTGAGTCTCACTCACCCTTAGATTTTGAGCTATTAGTTTCTTACTGTCTTGGCAGCTCTTCTACTTCTAAGGAGACTTTTTAGTAACAGCTTTATTGAGATGTAATGCAAATGCCATGTAATTCACTCATCTAAAGTGTAAAATTCAATGGTTTTTAGTATATTCAGATTATTTCATCACCCTTGTATATTTATTTCTGCATTGTTTTTCAAAAGGAAGGCTGGTCTCCTAGCTATTAGCCTAGCTCACTTTCACTGAAAACCTAAGGCTACAACCCATGTTAATATGTTGGTTTATGTTTATCAATACTCAGCCACCCATTTAACTTCCCAGAGGCAATCACCAGTTTCCTTATGCATACTTCTATGAATATGTTTATATGTATACATAGTCAAATAAAAATATTTTTCCGGGCCGGGCACGGTGGTTCACGCCTGTAATCCTAGCACTCTGGGAGGCCAAGACGGGAGGATCCCTTGAAGTCAGGAGTTCGAGACTAGCCTGAGCAAGAGCGAGACCCCGTCTCTAAAAAAATAAAAAAATAACATTTTTCACTTTAGCTTTATAGAGTGAATGGAAAACCTCATCTTTTTAAATGTTCTGGCACACAGGAATTCACCCTCTTGTTGAAGGCCCATGATTACCTTTCATGTTTCTTCTATATTTTGTCTATTCAGCTTAACTACCAGAGTTAATTGTGGTAATATAGGAAAATATAAAGTGGTCAATTTTGTGAATTTTTAGATTTGTTGCCAAAGTTATACAGTGTTCTTATCATTTTTTTAATGCCTCTACATCCCCAACTCCCCACTCCCAGACTTACCAGAAACCTGTGTATTTGATTGGTCTTACTAAATCACCTATTGGTTTTCACTGAACTCTATTTTATGATTTATTCATTTCTGCTTTTACCTTTATTTCCTGTCTATTAGGTTCTCTTGTTAAGCTTATGGCTAATATGAGGAAACTCTTATTGCATGAATGAAAAATGCAAGATGATGTGAGGCCCTAAACTAATTATACACAAGTATAATTATAAATACACAAATGCTAAAAGTTAATATATAAGTAACCCCCATTTATGGTAGAACAGATAACACAAAACTGTAAGGGAAGGATGGTGAATGTGATCAAAGAAAATTTCGTGGAAATGCAATTTGATTTTTCTAGGATTTTCTTTAGCATGGAGCTATAGGCTAAAATGTAAAGATAAACAGTTGTTGCATATTTTCGTCCCATGTAATAATTCTTTCACTGTTTCATTCATTTCAAAATAGGTGGAGTAAGTATAATCATTTAAGAATAGTATACCCCAATAAAATACTATCAGGCAAACACAAAATTAAAATTCTATATAGAAAGAAAAAAATCAACTTGTCTTTTTATCACATAAATTAACATTTATTTTGTTAACAGTGTCTTTTTCACTGTCATGACATCTGAATAAGCATTAAACTCTTTAAAGACTGACCTTAGTACAGCAACATTACAGAAGACAATTTAAAATTTTTTTCTTTTTTAAGTAAAAAAAGTTAAGTAAAAGAAAACCTCTACATGCTACATTCCTTTAAAAATATCCAGGAAAAAATTTAACTCAAGTTTAAATACTTTTGATTTTATTGAAGTATAAAATATTGAATTCTACATTTTTAAACACTATTATTTTAAGAATCAGTCCAGTCTCTTCATACTGCCAGTATATTCCAATACTTCCATATCTAGTGTATTTTTCTAAAATATCTTGAATTCTGAAAAATAAGTAGAAAAAAAGTAAATTGCTGTTCCCAACATTCTTTGTTTTTAAAAAGTTTGTGATGAAATATACACAACTAAATTCACCATCTTAACCATTTAAGTGTGCAGATCAGTAGTATAAAGTATACTTACACTGTTGTGCAACCAATCCCCAGCATTTTTCTTCTTGCAAGATTGAAACTCTGTACCCATTAAACAATAATTCTCCCTTCCTACCTCCCCAGTCCTTGGTAACCATCATTATATTTTCTGTTTCTATGAATTTGACTACTCTAGATACCTTATAAGTATAATCATACAGTATGTCTTTTTGTGACTGGCTTATTTCTCTAAGCATATCCTCAAGGTTCATCTGTGTTGTAACATGTGACAGAATTTTTTTCCTTTTTAAGGCTGAATGATATTCCATTATATGTATATGCCACATTGTGTTTATCCACATGGGTTGCTTCCACCTTTTGACTATTGTGAATAGTGCTGCTATGAACATTAGAGCACAAATAAAGACCATGCTTTCATTCTTGTGGATATATATCCAAAAGCAGAATTGTAGCATCATATGGGAGTTCTATTTTTAATATTGAGGAACCTCCATGCTGTCTTGATAGCGGTTGCACCATTTTACAATTCCACCAACAGTACAGAAGGGTTCCCTTCCCATTTCTCCACATGCTTGCCAACACTTGTCATCTGTTTTCGATAGTAGCTATTCTAATAGGTGTGAAGTAATATCTCATCGTGGTTTTGATTTCATTTCTCTGATGATCAGTGTTAAGCATCTTTTCATGTCATTTTAGCCATCTGTATACCTTCTTCGGAGAAATGTCTATTTAAGTCTTTTGCCCATTTTTTATGGATTTTTGCTGAATTGTAGAAGTTCTTCATATATCCTAATTTATTAACCCTTTAAGACATATGATTTGAAAATATTTTTCTCCCATTCCATAGGTTGCCTTTAACTCTGTTGATTATATCTCCTTTGCTAGACAAAACTTTAATGTAGTCACATTTGTCTTTTTTGCTTGTGTTGCCCATGCTTTGTCATAGCCAAGACATCACCGCCAAATCCAATGTCATGAAGCTTTTCCTGTAGGTTTTCTTCTAAGATTTTATAGTTTGGGGCCTTAAATTTAGATCTTTAGTTCATTTTGTGCTAATTTTTGTATACGTCATAAGGGTCCAACTTCATTCTTTTGCAATGTGGATATCCAATTTTCCCAGCATCATTTGTTGAAGAAACTGTTCTTTCCCCTCTTGTTAAAATCATTTGATTGTATGTGCAACAGTTTTTCTGGGTTCTCTATTCTATTCCATTGGTCTATGCCTTTCTTTACATCAGCACTGCACTGTTTTGATTACTGTAGCCTTGTTTTGAAATCAGGAATGAGTCCTCCAACGATGTTCTTTTCTCAAAATTGTTGGGTTCCTTGGGGTTCCCTATGAACTTCATGAAATTTTTCTATTTCTACAAAAAAAAAAGCCATTGGAATTTTGATAGAAATTGCAAATGTAGATTGCCTTGGGTAGTATTGACATCTTAGCAATTAAGTCTTCCAATACATGAAACTAGGTTATCTTTCCATTTATTTATGTCCTCTTTAACTTCCGTCATCAACATTTTATAGTTTTTAGTGTATAAGTCTTTTTCATTCCTTAAGTTTATTTATAAGTATTTTATTCTTTGTGATGCTACTCTAAATGGAACTGTTTTTTAAATTTGTCAGATTGTTCATTATTATTGTGTATAAATGCAACAAATGTGTTGATTTTCTATCCTGAAACTTTGTTAAATTTTTGTGGAATCTTTATGGTTTTCCAAGTATGAGATCTTGTTCTCTGTTGTCTTTGTTTTGTGTTGTTGTAACAGAATACCACAGATGGCTGGGTGTGGTGGCTCTTGCCTGTAATCCCAGCACTTTGGGAGGCTGAGGCAGGAGAACTGCTTGACGCCAGGAGTTCAAGACCAGCCTGAGCAAGAGCAAAACCCAGTCTCTACTAAAAAGAAACCGGATGTGGTGGTGTGCACTACTCCCAAGTAGTCCTAGCTACTTGGGAGGCTGAGTCAGGAGGATCGCCTGAGCCCAGGAGTTTGAGGCTGCAGAGAGCTATGATCACGCCACCACACTCCAGCCTGGGAGACAGAGCAAGACCCCGTCTCAGAAAAAAGAAAATTCTTAACAATTCTGAAGGCTGGTTAAGTTCATAGTGGGAGCCTCAACTGGTAAGGGCCTTCTTGCTGTGTCATCTCATGCAGAAGGGAGAGAATCCATCCCAAAAGTCTTTTAAAGTCCCCCCCCACAATAAAAACCCACCCATGAGGGTAGAGCTCTCATGACCTAATAATGTCTTATAGGCCTCACCTATTAATACTGTTAAAATGGCTATTAAATTAACACCAGTTCTAGAGTGGATAAATATTCAAACCATAGCATCTACGAGGGCTGTCTGGAAAGTATCCGGCCATTGTTAATATAATGAGAACAGTTTGCATGACATATTACATGGCTGAGGAGAACTAATGTCAGAGAAAATCATGCAACACCTCTCTGATGTAAAGAGGTAGAAAATATAAAAGCAAAGTTCAGGGTTTAATGTGTAAATTATGCTCCTATTTAGTTTTTAAGATTGTTAATGTTTATATTAACAGACTGGATAAATCATAAGACTAACAGTGGTTGCCTGTTTTTAATTTTACCATTTGAAAACATCAGCACTAAGAATGACCTAGCAAGGTTGAATCAAGAAATAAATCTGAACAGACCTATAACTAGTAAGAACATTGAATCGGTAATACACTTCTACACAAAGATAAGCCCATGATCAGATGGCTTCACTGGGGACCTTTACCAAACATTTACACAATCCTCCTCAACCTCTTCCAAAAAGCTGAAGAGGAGGGAACAATGCCAAACTCATTCTGCAGGGCCAGTAATTACCCTGATATCAAAGCCAGACAAAGACTATTAGAAAAAAACTACAGAGTAGTACAGAGTAATCCTCCCGCCTCAGCCTCCTGAGTAGCTGGGACTACAGGTGTGCCACTGTGCCCGGCTAATATTTATTATTTTTTTTTTTTGCAGAGACAGGGCCTCCCTATGTTACCCAGGCTGGTCTCGAACTTCTGGCCTCAAGCAATCCTCCCATCTTGGCCTCCCAAAGCACTAGGATTAAAGGCGTGAGCCATTGTACCCCACCTTAATTCTTGACTACAAGCCAAACATCAGATTTCGTTTTATTTTTTTAAACTTTCCAAGCATATTTATTAAAGCCCCTTTTGGTTTACTTTATCATTCCTGTAAATCCTTGGTTATGATATAGTTGGTGTGCTATCTTTCCTGGGTAGAATAGGAGAGTTGCATTTCACCTGTTCATTGACCATTTTTAAAATTAGTTTCTCAGCATGAGACACCACCGGTCTGAATTTAGCCTTCACAGAGTTCTGGCAGTTCACTCTTCCCTCCTCAACTCCTCCAGACCAGGGTAAATTTCACTGAAGTGCTGGATGATTGGGTTGGTAAATATGGACTTGTTATGGAAACACTTTATTATGGAAAATTCTTTAAACATATACAGAATAAAATAAAGCCTTATCCATAACTCAGCTTTGGAAACATTTAAAATATTTTATCTAACATTTCTATCGAGTTTGAAATAGGAGATAATGTTTCTTGTTTTTAACTCAGTCCACCATCCTAGTGGAAAATTCTTTGCTTTCAACACAGAAGATCTTAAAGATGGTTCACGTGTTCTTCAACAGCTGCGTAACATACCGATGTACCAGTCTATTCATCTAGTCCCCTACTAGACATTTCAGTTGGTCTTTTGCTATTACAAATACTGCTTTAACAAATCTTGTATATGCAGACATTTATAGAATGCATTCCTGGAAGAGGAATTGCTGTATCAAAAGGCCTATGTATTTATAGTTAATATATTACCAAGTTATACCAATTTATGTCCACCAACTCCACTGTACTCTTAATGATCTTACTGTATAACTTTAAACGTTTTCAACTCTGAAGTGCTTCTAAAGCACATTCACTACACTTTAGGTATTAGGTAAGAGTGACATCTAATTTAGGTTAGACTCAAGATAGTACTGATTGCAATAAACATTTACAAAGCCTAGTTTCAGACAGGCATTTGAAAGTCCATTTGTTATTTAAGTTTTACCTCTAGCATTTTTCAACAGGAAGCCATTAATAATAAAACTTCTTAGGCTTTCCTTGAGGTCTTCCCATTTTTCTTTCCGTCTGTTTTTTCAATTGATGTGCTTTATATCGCTCCGACATTGCCTTCAGCTCCTCCGGGATACTCTGAAATTATCAAAAGTATTATTGAGAGTCTGTGTTTTCTCTTCTACAATATGCTAAAATACTTCCAAATCATTTCAGATAATTTGCACAACTTGTTACATGGCGTCTTCCAAACAGAAATTTGTTTCTCTGTCTATTAAACCCTAAATCCATGTTCAGGCTACAAAATTAAGCGAAATTTAAAACACCCATCATTATGCTACTGCTTCCCACTGCCCTTAACATGCCTTTATCTGCTATCACTTTCTACATATCCTTTCTCACCTCTGTGCTTGAACATGTTCCCCCTGCTGGGACTTTTATCTCATCTTCTAATAACTCTCCCCACCTCCACCCTCAATGGTTTCTTCCTCAGCAGGGCTTTCATTGCTCACCCATTAGATTAGGTTCCCCAATTATATGCTTCCATAGCTCCTTATCTTTGCCATGTTATAGCCCTCATAACACATTTTAAAACTCATTTTATATCCATCTTTCCTGATAGCTAGCAAGCCCCGGTACTCACCATAAATGAGTCCAACACTGGAAAAGTTATAAGAGGTACGTTACTAAAGAGTTACATTTTCTTACCTGTTTTGCTCTTTCCAGAATATCTATCAGTTCAGTGGCGATTTTCCAGTCATTTCTAGTAATGAGTGTGATTGCAACTCCAGTCCTCCTTTAGTTGGGGGGGAGGGAAAAACTCATGCAATTTCATTTGTAATAAGTATTCATGATTCAGTTAGTACAGAATAAAACAGAAAA
Source organism: Daubentonia madagascariensis (assembly GCA_023783475.1). Taxonomy (NCBI): domain Eukaryota; kingdom Metazoa; phylum Chordata; class Mammalia; order Primates; family Daubentoniidae; genus Daubentonia; species Daubentonia madagascariensis. The sequence continues at coordinate 22,756,427 of JAKFHU010002080.1, read as the reverse complement.
TAGAATAAAAGCAGGAAAACCAACTTTTTCACAAAAGTCCAAATATATGTTAAGATTTAGCATCATTCAAACAGATTTAGAATCTAAATCTACAGTTATTTAAATAGCATAAGGGGGTATATGATAGTGCTCATAAGAGGAAAAAAGGTACTCTCATACCCGTGCCAACGTGCATAATTTGTCAACAATGTTCAGAGTAACCACTGGGTACAGAGCTTAGTGTTATGATACTAGAGATAAAATGAAGTGTAGAATCAGAACAGTTACATGAAGTGAATCATGAGGGGATCTGGTTGAATCTGTAACAGGCCAAATGGACAGGGATAAAGTAAAGTTGACAGATTGTGGGGAGGAGCAGAAATTTACAGGCAAGAGAACAAAAAATGGTTTTCTGGGCAAGAAGTCTTTGAGGGGAGTAATGAGAATCCAGAATTAGCCTCTATCAAGGGTGGGCTATGCTTTCTTACCCTGCTCTTCCTGTGCGTCCTATTCGGTGGACATATTCCTCGATATTCCGTGGGAAATCATAATTATAAACATGAGTTATATCATGAACATCCAAACCTCGGGATGCTAAGTCAGTTGCGATTAATATTCTCACTTTGCCTAAAGAGCCAAGCCAAATGAATATTGAATGATTTGGGTATAAACCAAACCAAGACATACATGAAATGTGTATTTGCCCTTATTTAATTAGGTTAATTATTACTTACATTAAAATGCTTACTTAGTGAATATAGAAAAACCATTTTTTTTTAACTGCTGGAAAATTACAATACACAGATACCATGGTTCAGCAAATGGTCCTGAACCCTCTGAACCATATTAGAAAGATACACGCTTTTCAGGTAAATTAAGATGTATACCCCTTTGCAAATAAGTATCTTGATATCCAGGTTTAGAAACAGTCTTTTTAGAGTTTAGCTCATTAGTTCTTGGAGGCAGATTTATATTTAGAGCTCCAAAAAGTATAGTTCTATAACATAAAAGCTGAGGACAGACCTTAGAAATGGGTTCTATGAAAAGATGTTATCACTCAGCTAAGCCCAGGAATTGGACTTATTTTAAACTGCAAAAATACTTATATAAATGTACCTGTTTTAAAATCCTCTAATGCTTTCTCCCGATCCCTCTGTTCCCTATTGCCATGTAACGATTCCACTGATAGATGTCGGAGAATCAGGTCACTTGATAAATGATCCGCACTGAAGGAAAAGAAAGTCAACATTCTTAAGTGCCCATTCTAATACCACCATCAATTCACCACTTTTACTTCTATTACCAAAAGTCCAAAATAACAATGTAGCACCTATCACTCCCATTTGAAATAAGTATACAAATGGAACCAATTCTAATCAAGTTGATAAATCACAATGGAAGTGCAAGAAAAAAATACCTACACGGCCTTTCGGCAAACAAAGACAATGACTTTGTCATTGGGTGACAAATGTTCTAGAAAAGTTTGGATATGACTCCGTTTTTCTTCCTCTGTTGTCACAATCACATTTTGCTCCACTGTGCTCACAGCCTAAAGGATTGAAAAGAACATAGTACATCAACATTGAGGGGGAGACCCCACACATCAGCTCAAAAATACATCTTATTTCTATCATTGGTTAATGTTTTCATAATCTAGTAAGAAAAAGGCAGCAATCCTTTCACTTTCATCATTTATTCACCCATAGTAAGTTGGGAATACTTAAATGTTTGGCAGAGTGTGCTTAAAGCAATTGATTGCCATTGTAGCAAAAGAAAACATCCATGAGGTGAGGCCAAGCTAACAAAATCTCATCCTGAATTTTGGGTATTGCCTTTACAGAAGAATCTCAATGAATATTCTGACAATATAATATAAAATCTCAATACTATTGGCACCATTCTTTGACCCACAAAGAGATAAGAATCATTTTATAAAACAAGTTTTATTTGATCAGCATTTGTAATCTCTAATGAAATAGGTGATGACCCAATTTCACTTTTTAATGATTAAGGAAAAAGCCAACAGGACAGCTGCCTGTAATCCCAGCTACTGGGGAGGCTGAGGCAGGAGGATCACCTGAGGCCAGGAGTTCAAAGCTATAGTATACTATGATTGCCTGTGAATAGCCACTACTTCAGCTTGGGCAACACAGAGACCCCATCTCTAACTTAAAATAAGAGAAAAGCCAACAGAGAACTTTATAATGGAGGGGTCCAACTGACAGTATATGAACCCAACAATCAATCTCAATTTTATAAAAAGGGAACAGGCTTACATTTATGCACATGTGTAGACTAGTGTTTAGACCCTGATTCTATCAAGCTTAACAGATTATTGAAATTTTAAATGTGAGAAACTGGTACTGTAGTTATGTTAAAATTAATCTTAGACATACACTGAAATATTTATGGACATAGTTATATGCACCTGGGATTTGCTCTAAAATTGGGCAGAGATGCTATGCCAAAATTATCTATATTTAAAATTTCCATAATAAGAAATGTATAAAAATAGTAATAAAAACAAGCTTACCACAAGATCCAATGTTCCAACGTAGACAATCATTGGTTCTTTCAAATAAGATTGCGCGAGTCGCCTAACAGCATATGGCCAAGTTGCACTGGAAATACAAGATACACAAACATTAAAGACTTACTGTAAATCAATATCACTATGTTTCCTTGAGCATGCCATGAACCAAGTTACTCACAAAAGACAAATTTAGTACTTTCTATCTTTTCAATAAGTAAGGCAGATTCAATAGTTAAGATTTCATAAAAATTGCTCAACTATAGTAAAGCTACTAGGTGAAAACTTTTAATAGGTTTAACAGGTTTTTATAAACCAAAGGTGAAGGAGACCTATATACCTTCAACTACATTCTAGCCTAGAAAAAGGTAAATGGAATTAGTGTTAGTTTAGTTTTCTCTTGGCCCTTATAAAAGATGAAAAAATCCCAAAAACCCTGTTTTTCAGAGTGTCAGTAGGCAAAACCAAGTGCTTGTGCCAAATAAAAATCTCTTTAAATATACTGATCAAAGGATATACAATTTAAATACTTCTTAAACCATTTATAAAATAATGAAAGTTACCACCTTCTATGCCTTCACAGTAATTACAATGAAATCCAACTTCACTTTTCTTGAAAAGGGAAGATTTGTAAGAAACAAAGAGGGGAGATTTAGTATATTTCCTCAATTATATATTATTAATAATGACAAAGGATGTAAGGCCAAGAGAAACTAGTCTTTACAGACCACTCTGCATTCAAACAATCATTGCTTCCTCAGTTTTATCTTGGGAGAAAGTATCCATTAATCAAATGTCTATTTCTAAGGACAGGTGATCCTTTATTCAAATGTGAGACCTTTGAGTAAGTGAATGTTTCTATAGAAATCTCCATCTGTAACTTAGGAAACCCAATAGTCACAAATAAAGCAGTCTGTTACAGCCATGCTTAGTTGCTAAACTAAGTGATGACATGATTTTTGACCTAATAAGATCTCAAAAAATACTTCTAAATTGTGCTCTGAAATATTGTTTGGAAATCAACCAAACAGAATTGGATTCTATCCCACTGCTTTCTGTTTTACACAGCAATTAGGCATATACCTACCTTGTCATAATAGTCTGCCTATCTGGGCGCACATCTAACAAAATCTTCATTATCTGGGGTTCAAATCCCATGTCTAGCATCTTGTCTGCTTCATCTAAAACCTACATTAACAATGAAGAATGTAGCTAGATTAGATACACGAGGCAGCTAACATGTATGCTTTGTTTATGAATAGAACACTTAAATAGCATTTTCTCATTTCTCTTATTACTCATTCCATTATTTTAATTTCTCCACAGTGGTCATAATAACTAAACCATCTGTAGTTACCAGTATCATAGACTGATTTATTTTAGTTCGCTTTCCAATTGTTTCTAAATCTATTCAATGAAAAAAAACTTGTCTAAAATATCCAAGTAGGCCCCTTTTGTTACGACAGAGGTGTCCTTTTGCTGTTCTGTAGCGAACGTATCTTGCTCTTACTCTATAAACCTACCTTGTTCTTCCTCAATAAACTTTGTTTCATGCTTGCCTTAAAAAATAAATATACAAGTAGATTTTTAATTCTTTTGTACTTATCTGCATTTTCATAGATTTATAAAATAAACATGTACATAACTTAAATATAATTATCTTAAATATCTTTATTTTAACATGCCAAAGGGAATGGGAATATTCCTAAAACCTAAAATCATTATGAAATGGAAAGCCATTCCAAAAATATATTTTAATAAAAGTTCATGAGCTGAGTATGGTGGCACGAACATGTAGTCCCAGCTACTTGGGAGGCTGAGGCAGGATCACCTGAGCCCAGGAGTTTGAGGCTGCAGTGAGCTGTGATTATGCCACTATACTCCATCCTGGGCAAGAGCAAGACCTGCCTCAAAAACTAGGAGTTCAGTTCCTTTTCTTCCCAGCATTCCAAAACCCTCCTCCATGATTACCAAGTAGGTTATGCTTTTCAAGTTGACAAAGTTATTCATTTGCAGATCATTCAACCTTCCAGGTGTTGCAATGATGACATCTACACCTTTTCTAAGATCTTCTATTTGTCGATCTCTATCTCCACCACCATATACACAAACACTTAAAAAAAAAAAATCCAGAGGTTCATGTTCAGGCAAAAGAATATCTCATCACAACTCAAAATCCCAACCAACCTAAGCATTTTGGATATACAATTATATAAAAAATAAGAGGTATAATGTTCTAAAAGAGCCATGCCTGTACCATTACTTGTCCCTACTGCCCAGGCTACAGTTACATCAGGCGCTAATACCTGACCCTCTAAATGTGTGAAGAATAATGGGGAAGACAACTTATAAATTATTAACATATAATAGTAGTGAAGGAATGGCAAAAAAAAAAAAAGACTTACCTCCTAAGACCTTTATATGAATATTTAGAACATTCAGATTCTACTTGAATGGCTAATTCACGAGTGGGCGTCAGAACTAACATACCAGGTCTGTTCCTTTTTCCTCTAACTCTTTGGAGAGAAAACAGATTAACATCAGATTACCTGTCTCAGATGCATGGTACATCCATTCAGTGCTTTGAAGATTTATAGCAACAAGTATTGAAGTCAGACATAGTCACAGACATATTTACACCTTTTCTGAGAAGGTGTATGATTAAAAGTTCCCACAGTATACTACAGACTTTGGTTTACTAATTATGATCCATACACTTAACAAAATAGGTGGTACAATGTAGAAATGCCAAAATACTTCCCTGTAAGAACAATTATGTATTATTTTCAAAGAGTTAAGGTTATTTTACTTAGTTTAGTGATGTTTTTAAATTTTTTGATTACAAAAGCCATTAAACATTTACTATAAAGTGGGGAAACAAAAAAAGCAACACACAAAACCCTATGTCCCAAATACCCTGTCATTTACCATGGTCTTTTCATTAACATTTAAAATGCCAAACATTTTCTTACCGAACAGAGAACTGTATTGGACATGATAATTGGACATGATAATTTAAAACTGTTTGTTTCAAATGTCACTATTAAGGCTTTTAGTAGATATTACCTATTACCTCCTAAAAGTGTTTTGCCAATTAATACTTTCAGCGGTACAGTGTAACTACCTACTTCCTTGCATCCTCTCAGAAGCTAGGCATTACCTTTTGAACAATGCAACAGATGAAAGAAACTTTAATTACATTTTTGGTGTCCATATCTGTTAAATCCCCATAAAGTGAACCCAGCCATAGGAATTCTTACTTTGGTTGACCATCTAGATGAATAAATCCAGGCATTAAATAGGATAGTGTCTTTCCTGTTCCTGTTTGGGCTACTCCTATAAGGTCTATTCCTTGTAGAACTATTGGCCATGATTGTGACTGAAACAGAATTACAAACATTAAAACAAAAATTATCTCTTTTTGCCAACAGTTCCTCCTCTCCCAGCTCCAATCTTTCAACAAAGATTTTTTTGAGTGGGAGCTGGGTGGGAGGTGCTGGGGGAACGCTAATAAGAGTTCTTCCCTGGTGATTTAACTTCTAACAATCAGATAGCATTGTTTTGTGGGAAAACAACAGTCAGTGAAATATTAGAATTGTGGAAAGCATACCTGAATAGGTGTTGGCTTTTGAAAACCTGCCTTTTTAATGTTCTCCATAATTTCATGGTAACATTGAAAGGCATCAGCAAACGTGCAGGTAGGATTAGGGATTGGACGTTTTTCACCATTTTTCAGATCATCACACATTATATTAAAATTTTCCTTTCTTTAAAGAAAAAAAAAAAAGATTAGTGGCTTTGGTCACTTTACTCCCCAAGAACGAAATTTTTTCCAAAATCAGTTTGGGTCATATCTAGAAATTCAACTGCAACTCATAAAACCATAACTGTTAAGGAAGTTACAGTAAAATGTACTGAGAATAGTTGCAGGGGAAGGAGGAAAAATTTTAATTATATGCATGAATGGGCCAATGAATGTCTCGTAGATGAAAAAGTATAAAGAGTGAAGCCTGAAAATCATATGCTTCATAATTCAAAACTAGATTTGGCAAACACTTGAGGGCCTAAAATTTTCCACACATTTCCTTCATTAATCCCCAGTCCTGTGAAGCAGGAATTATTCTCATTTGACAAGTGATCACATGATTAGTTACTTGCCCAGGGTCTGAGCCTCATCTTAACCCTCTTTGTACTATTCTGCACAATCTGAGTTTTCTATCACACTTTAATAGTAAAAGCAGTTGCCATTAAAACATTCCAATTTCAGATAACAGGACTGAAGAGTGTAGGAAATTATTCAAATACAGGTATCAGGTCAATTTTTTTCAATTCTCAACTATTAGAGATATAATTCTCTAAAATTGCTCTTTCCAATACAGCAGGCACTAGCCACATGTGGCTCAATTTAAAAATATAAATATTCAGTTGCTCAGTTATATAGCCATATTTTAAGTGCTCAAAATCTGCATACACTTACTCCATTAGACACAAATACAGACCATTTTTCATCTTTGCAGTAAATTTTACTGGATAACAATGCTCTAATATATATCATGTAGGATGCAATCAAGTTTTCATATGAATTAATATGGAAGGTGCAATCTCCAAAAGCAATCACTTTACATCTTTGCCTAAAAAAGTCAATACTAATTAACTATACAAAAACTCATTCACAAGGTAATAAAACTACCCACCTCCAATTGTCTACTTGCACTTGTGTCATTGAGCTTGTTGTTGTTGACTCTTTATAAAAGTTTTTCTCAATCGGAGGTAAGTCTGGGACCAAGATGAAATCCACACTTTTATATGATGAGAATCTACATTTACATTTCATTAACACTTACAGTCAAAGCTATAGAAATCAAACTAAAATATATGTTTACCATGAATACACAGTTTTAGATAGTTCTATTCTTTGCCAGCCAGGCTTAGGCCAGTCTGAGAGATCTCCCTTTTTGGTTTGTGTTTCAGTTACATTTTTGCCCAAGAAAGGGATCTTTTAATATTCAAGTTTAAAGTAGAAGAAAGCATGCCTTACAAGACATAAAAGCACCACAATTGATGAAGATGCTGTCAAACATAGTACATGATTTTATCTTTTATTTGAAAGTCCATCCCATTACTTTAGGAATTAAATTTACATCCTTGATCTACCCTTTGAAGCTACATCTTTTTTAAGAGACAGCTCTTAACCCAGAGCTCTTAACTCCAGCTCTCACCCAGGCTGGAGTGCAGTGTCACCATCATAGCTTACTATATCCTTGAACTCCTGGGCTCAAGCGATCTTCCTGCCTTACCCTCTCAATGTGCTAGGATTACAGGGGTGAGCCACCGTGCCCAGACCTTTGAAGCTACATTTCTTAAATGCCTATCATAGCTATTCCAAACTCCAAACCCTTTCCCTGGTACCCCATCCCAAACCTCCAACACATATATTGTCAAGGCAGCACTGGAAACTTAACATGCAGAGATGGTGACCAACCCAGTGACCTTACTCACTGTTAATATTTTGCTCACATATTAGTGTACTGGCTTTTTAATTTTAATAAAAGATGTATTTCTGCCGCATTCTGATAGCCAAGGTTAGTGACTGAATTTACCTTGAAACATTATCCCCCATGTGTAATGTTCTAAGTGAGAGATTTCATTTAAAATTTAAATAAACATTCTGATGCTCACTAAGTCTGAGGAAAAAAAATAAAAAGAGGAAAAAAAAGATTGAAAAATTTTAAAAATAAATAAAATTCAAAGAAACAGAACCCTATCTCAAAAACTGTTACGCTTCTTGTGATTTAATAGTTTCTCATGTTTAGTCCCTTTACATTTTCCCCTTGGGCCTGATTTTCCTTATTTATTAACCTTCAATTAACCTTTTGCAGTGAGTTACCTCAAATATGACAAAGTATAAATAAGTATATTTAATCTTCCACTTATAGAATAAATCACAGCAGATAACCCAGAAATTCTCACCACCTAGGGAATCACATCATTTTAAATTACTATTTTTCATACAGATTTCATTATTAAAAATAAGGCACAGACCTTTTACAGAGGATAAAAACTGCAGTTATAAGAAACAATACATGTAAATGGCCGCCTGTAATCCTAGCTTCTCTGGGAGGCTGAGGCGGGTGGATTGCTTGAGCTCAGGGGTTCAAGCGAGACCTCGTCTCAAGGAAAAAAAAATCAGCCAGGTGTTATGGCATGCACCTGTAGTCCCAGCTACAGGCTGAGGCAAGAGGATCGCTTGAGCCCAGGAGTTGGAGGTTCCAGTAAGCTGCAATGATGCCACTGCACTCTACCCAGGGCAACAGAGCAAGGACTTTGTCTCCACAAAACAAAAACAAAAACAAAAACCAATGGACTCTGTCTCCACCAAAAAAAAAAACAAAAAAACCAATGCATCTAGACGACCCTTCTCACAAACACCCCCCCTTAATATTAAAGAAAAAAATTTTTTCAAAAAAACATGTAAATGTTAGGATGCAGCACTGACCTGCCCACTTTTTTTTTTCCCATTTCAAACCTTCCTCTCTAATTTGATCCCAATCTATCAAGGACCGATCTTCTGCAGCAACATTGTCATCTGTGCCTCGACCTCTTCCAACAGAAGGTTGGAATGCAACAATATCTGTTGAAAGTATTTTACCAGATTAGTTTTTTCTATTGTTTTCTAGTAACCAGACAATAATGCTTGAAATATAAAATTTGGGGTTTCCATACTACAGTACCATGACATTTTCATGGCTGTTGTCATCATTTAACAACTTATGAAAAATTTAATTTATTGGAGAAGGGAAGGAAAATGGCATGAGAGTCTAGTGTGTGCTAGAATACTGTCATACACATTACTTAATCCTTACAATAGTCCTGTGATGCAGATATTACCCCAGGTTACCAGATGAAGAAATGGGGCCTTAGAGATTAAGTTTTTTCCCAAGAAACACTAAGAGGCAATGCTGCCATCTGTACCCAAGTCATTCTCTTATACTTCCATGTTGCTTCTAGATATGGTTAAATGGCCTTTCTCTTCTACACATATCTGAGATTTTTAAAATACCAAACATTTAAGCAGTTTTCAAAGTTAGTCATGGATCTGGGCATGAGTCAGGACCCAGGACCAATTTTTACTGTTAATACTAAAGTGGGTGTATTAAACTGTTATTTCATTTTTACTTACCTGCGGCTAAAAGTAAAATTGCTAGGCTTAACCAGAAATTAAGTAGTTTTAATTTGAGGAAAAAAGTATTCTGGGCTTTCATAGAAAAGATTTATACGACTAGATTTATGGCAATCTAATGCTTTTTATCAGGAAAGGAAATCAGGTATAATGATTTATAGTACTGAAGGAAACTTAAAAAATTTTAAAGGGCTTCACTGGGCAAAAATTACTTACCAACTCTGCGTTCTGAATAATTTTCTTCTTGTTTCTTAACAAAATTATCTATCACTGCTTTTGCTTTTGTTTGCATCGCCTTGCTTCCAAATATTTTCACTAATGATTCTGGATGTCCTTTTATTATCTAGATACAAGGGGAAAAATGTGAGACTTAAGCCCCCTCACTCCCCTCCCCAACAATCACTCAACTTCAAAAAGTATAAAAGTATAAAGTAAATATAGTATTGTTGTCAACCAATGTCTAAACTTCTAATCTGATGGAGATGCTACTTATATCCACTCTGGGATTGATCTCCTGTTTGATGGGGAGGAGCAGGACAATCTGTAAATTAAAAACTGACAGCTAGGGAATAAATTCAGCAAATAGTCTAGAGGGAAAAATTAAGGCATTAATCTGACAGGTGATATTACTGTGAGTCTGAGTTTTCTCACCTACAAAATGGTGGTATTTGTTTGGCTTATCTTACTGAATTACATGGCTTATGTGGATTAACCTATATGCTATATAGATAAGAGTTTATTGAACTGTCTGGTATGTATGTAAATTTTTAACTTGATGGATTCTCTACTTACACATGTATACTGTTAATGGAGTTAAGTTTACAGGGCTGATGTGTCATTTTGCGGATAGAATCTACAAGTGACACCTTTAAACATGTATAATTTCAGATACCCTCATTGACTGAATATTTATGAGGAGATGGCTATGATAGCAGAGTGCCAGGAGCAAATGGGTGGAATACTCACGAGGGAGTGTGGGAGAGGAGACTGGAGAGTCAACAGGCCAGATCAAGACAACCATGCTAAGGAGTCTGGCCTTAAGGGCCTGAGATACTATGAAAGATTTTCATATCGTAAACGGACATGAACACATAATTTGTGTTTTAAAAAGATTGTTCTGGGCCAGGCTCGGTGGCTCATGCCTGCAACCCTAGCACTCTGGGAGGCCAAGGTGGGAGGGTCACTTGAGCTCAAGAGTTTGAGACCAGCCTCAGCAAGAGCGAGACCCTGTCTCTACTAAAAATAGAAAAAATTAGCCAGGCACAGGGGCACACACCTATACTCCCAGCTACTTGGGAGGTTGAGGCAGGAGGATTGCTTGAGCCCAGGAGTTTGAGGTTACAGTGAGCTATAATGACGCCACTGCACTCTTGCCAGGGCGACAGAGTGAGACCCTGCCTCAAAAAAAAAAAAGATTGGTTTGACCACACTGGAGAATGGTTAGAGGGCAACAAGAATGGAATGCAAATGACATTTTCCTTGAGAAGTATAGGAAATAGACAAGACTCAGTAGTGGATGAGGATAAGAAGAAAGTACCACAGCAAATAATCCAAGATTTCTGGTTTGAGAACTCAGTGAATGACGCTGCTGTTCACTAAGATTGAGAACACAGGATCTCATAAATGTTTGAGAAAAGGGGCTCTGGAAGGGAGTCATTTGGGGCATGATAAATAGTCCAGAGACCTCATTCTTACTTGGAGATTTTCTGTAAAGATTTTGACCTCCAAGAGTCACAAAACCTTCACCTGGAACAGACTACAGCTCAGGTGGGTTTTTGAGAATAGCAGTTTAAGGAGCTTTGGCAACTTATTTAATTTACCACAGGATATTAATAACTGAGCAGAAATTAGAGTAGGTGCTTCCTTAGGAATGAACTATACTTTTAGGGCTTAAGAACACAATGACTTACCTGTATTTTGGTACTTGTTGTACTTTGGATATCTTTTATTTTTGACCCACCACGACCTGTTTTTAAAAATAAAGGAATATATGATCATAAATTGAAATCAGTTAACAGAGATTTACCTATTTCCCTCAAAGAACCTTTTCTAGTTCCTCCCCCAAATCATTCAACAGCTTCTAGGGTCCAATAATCACTTTCTCTTTGGAAAGATGGAAGAGATTTCTATTCCAAATTTTGATGGGTAGTGGAAGGAGGCTCCTTTCCCAGAGAGAACTGTAGACGAAGGATTCTGTATCAGCTCACACAAAAATTGGATCCAAAGTGCTGGAGTGGATATGGAGAAATTAGAAGCCTTTCACATTGCAAAGGACTTTAATAGACATTTCTCCAATGACATACAAATGGCCAGCAGGTATGAGAAGACGTTTGACATCACCAATCAGGCAAATGCAAATCAAAATCACAAGGAGATAACACCTCACACTTTTGTTAGGATGGCCATTACCAAAAACAAATAACTAGTGTTGGTGAGGATGAGAAATCAGGACCCTTGTGCACTGTGGGATTGTAAAATGGTACTACCACTATGGAAAACAGTATAAAGTTTCCCCAAAAAATTAAAAATTGAACTACCAGATGACCCAGCAGTCCCACTTTAGGGTATCATAGAAAAGAATAGAAATAGATATCTGCACTCCCATGGTCATAGCAGCACTATTCAATAATCAAAAGGTGGAAGCAACCCATGTGTCCATCAACTGATAAATGGATAAACAGTCAGGTATATACGTAACAATGGAGTATCATTGAGCCTTAAAGAAAATCCTATCCTACTTGATAGGATGGATTAGCCTGGAGGACATTATGCTAAGTGAAATAAGCCAATCACAAAAAGACAATTACTGCATGATTCTAAGAAACAAATGGTGGTTTCCTGGAATAGCGGCTGGGGGAAATGAGGAATTGTTCAATGGATACAGAGTTTTAGTCATACAAGTTCTAGAGATCTGGGGTACAACATTGTGGTTACTGTTAACAATACTATACTGTACACTTAACAAGAAAGTAAATTTTTTTAAACAATAAAACCAATTGGTTTTAGATCAAGTGAGTGCTCCATAGCAAAGTGCCTGCACTTTACAGCTGCTCAGTAAGTGTTGGCAGCTTAAGTGATTTTTATTGCAAATCTAGCGTCTTTCCCTTATAGAGCACCATCCTTCAAACTCCAATACCTAATGGGCAAAATGCTGTCACTTATACCGAGTCTTAATGGCAATAAATTGGCAAATCATTCCAATCATTTCAAAATGCTTTTCCAAAAAATTCAGGAATTGGCCAGGCACAGTGGTTCATGCCTGTAATCAAAGCACTTTGGGAGGTGGGAGGATAGCTTGAGGCCAGGAGTTTGAAACCAGCTTGGACAACATAGGGAGACTCCATCTCTACAAAACATAAAAAGTTAGCTGGGTGTGTTCTCCCATGTCTGTAGTCCTACATACTAGGGAAGCTGAGGCAGGAGGATCCCTGAGCCCAGGAGTTCATGATTACTGCGAGCTATGAATCTGCCATTGCACTCTAGTCTGGGTGACAGCCACCCTGTCTCTAAGAAAAGTATTCAGGAATCAATTTCTATGACGCAAGATGTATAAAAAAGAAAAATCCTGTTTTTCAGCAGATAAATTATATGTAAGCTTAAAGAAACTACAAGCAAGATATGGCTGATGCTCTGTGCAGACCTACAATATCCTACACCTTTCCTTTGATTGATGGCTGTAAGTGGTGCTCATAGAAACAGACTTAGTTCAACCGTTTCATTTTTCATTTTGGGGTAAGTTGCCAAAAGGCCCGATCTTTTTTAAGCATTCCTCTTCATCACTAAGATTTCATAAATTTTCTAAGAGTCTCCCCAAAACATTGTCTCTATAGAATAAAAGATGAATCAAATGACACTATTCTAGCACCACAAGGTGTTAGAAATAGCTCAGGGGAGAGCTGAATCGGCTGATTGGAGGCGAGTAGGGAGAGCGCCCTTACTCAGGCTCCGTCCCCAACCCCACTCACGATCCTTCCCCAGCCCTGCCCGCCACATCCATTCTTTTGCTCTCACCGATCACCAGGCCAACGAAGTGGTTCTTTATCCCAAAACAAAGGGGCGGTTCCTGGAGACCAGCCGCTCCAGCCCGCAAGAGGCTAGAAGGGTCTCTCCTGCCGCCACCTCTGCCGCCCCTACATGCCCCGGGACCTGTGCGATTCGCTTCCTCCGCTAGCCTCCTCTCTGGAGCGCGCGACGCTGTGGAGCTTCGCCGGGAAGCAACGACCCAACTGGAGGCGTTGGTTCCTGCTTCTTGCCTAGACATGGTTCTAAGAACTGGTGCGTCCGACGTCGTTCCAGTCCGCTCTTCACCACCCTACCGTGTGGTCGTAGGACTACTGTGCCAGGGCAGCCACGCAGCCGCTACTTAAGGAGCCCGCACGAGGCTCGCCCCACCCTGCCCTTGCCACACAGACATTGGTCGGCGAGCGTTGTGGGCAGGATCTTCCCGGTTTTGTCAATCCGTTCTCTTAATCGTGGGAGTGTGCCTTAAATTAATTAATGCTCCCGACCGTATCTTCCTTTTCAGGCTTGGGATTTCTCCCAAGTCCCACTTTGCGCCTCGCCCTACTAGACACCCACGTCAGGTACCCTACATCTCAGTGCCACAGAAACGTTTTTAACTGTGACTCAAACGCAAGTCACTTTTACAACATGACCCAATTACACACAAAAAACTTGAAACAAAAGGTTGACAAAACATTTATCCGTGTTACGTTAGCAGCATTTTAATATGTTTAAGCCTATTTTGGTTTAAAAAAATTTTTTAATCCACATAAGTTATTTAATGACCCACAGTTTAAAAATCGCTGGCTTGAGGCCAGGTGCGGTGGCTCATGCCTGTAAACCTAGCACTTTGGGAGGCCAAAGCAGGAGGATCCTAAAAGGCCATGAATTGGAGACCAGCCTGGACAACTTAGCAAGACCCCATCTCTTAAAAAATAAAAAATATTAACTGGGCACAGTGGCTAAGGTGGGAAGCTAAGGTGGGAGCATCACTTGAGCCCAGGAGTTCAAGGGTGCAGAGAGCTACGATCCTGCCACTAAAAAAAACCCAACCAACCAAATAAATAAATAAATAACCACTGGCTTGAGAGACAATATTCAACTGTTCAACGCATCACACGCTGTGATGTGAATGTTTGCTATGGTTTTAGAGCTAAGGAATTAAGTTGAATAGATGCCTGAAGCACTCCCATGATTGCAGCCTGGCTCTGTGGCTGGACACACTACGCCAGGGCTGCAAGCCAGCTGAGAGTACCCTGTTAATTAGGATTTTCCAATTGTCCAAACAAATCTCAGTTCAATTATCCATCAAACATAGTGGACACCTATTATAATCTAGGCACTGTAGTCAGTGCCATGGATTTTTTTAAAAAGAAAGTACAAGACCTGCTCCATCCCAAGTTGAATGGATTAACCTACATTCAAATTAACTGTATTAACTCTTAATGCTATCATCTCTGGAGAAATATGAATAAAATGCTATTGGAGTACCTAGGAAATATATAAAAACATAAAATTAAGTGTTATGCATTTAATCTCTATTGTCTAATCATTATTCTGAAATGGATAGTACTAACAATCTTTAGAGAGGAATTGTGTTGGATTCAATTTGCTAATATTTTGTTGAGGATTTTTGTTTCTACGTTCATGAGAGATATTGGTCTGTACTTTCCAGAATCTCTTCCAGAAAATAGAAGCAGAGGGAATACTTTTTTTTTTTTTTGAGACAAGGTCTCACTCTGTTGCCCAGGCTTGGGCCAGAGTGCAGTGGCATCATCATAGCGCAGTGCAACCTCAAACTCCTGGGCTCAAGCGTTCCTCGAACTTTGGCATCCAAAAGTGCTGGGATTACAGCCGGGAGCCATTGGCCTGGAGAGGGGAGGGGAGGGAATACTTCGTAACAGCAAGAGTGAACCCTGATATAAACTAGGGACTTTCAGTAATAATGACGTGTTAATGTAGGTTCATCCATTGTAACAAATGTACCGCTGGTAAGGGAGCTCTGGTGAGGGATACTGATGGTGGGGCAGGCTGTGTGTATGTTTGGGGAGAGCTGGGGAGTAAATAGGAAATTTCTATACAGTCTGCCCTCCTTATCCCTGGTTCTACATACCTGGATTCAACCTACCACAGATGGAAAATATAAATAAGTAAAACTAACAATACAACAATACAAAATACTACAAACTTTTAAAAATACATTTTTTTCTTGGCACCTCGGGGGCAATCAGCTGCTTCAAGATGAAACTGAATCTCTCTTTCCAAGCTACTAGCTGCCAGAAACTCATCGAAGCACATGAGGAACACCAACTTCATATTTTTATGAGAAGCTATATAAGTTGATGCTGAAGAGAAGCCACAGAAGTTGATGCTGAAGCTCTGGGTGAAAAATGGAAGGGTTATGTGGTTGGAATCAGTGGTGGGAAGGACAGGGAGTTTTCCCATGAAGCAGGGTGTTTTTGACCTCTGTCCATGTTTGCCTGCTACTGAGTAAGGGGCATTCCTGTTATAGACCAAGGAGAACTGGAAAAAGAAAGCTCAAATCTGCTTGGGGTTGCATTGTGGATGCGAATCTGAGCATTCTCAACTTGGTTATTATGAAGAAAAAGAAAGAAGAAGGAAGGGAGGAGGAGGAGAAGGAGAAGGAGAAGAAGAAAAGGATATTCATGGACTGACTGAAACTATGGTACCTTATCACCTGGGGCCCAAAAGAGCTACCAGAATATACAAACTGTTCAATCTCTAAAGAAGAGAATGTCTGCCGAAATGTTTTAAGAAAGCCCTTAAACAAAGGTAAGAAACCTAAGAACAAAGCACCCAAGATTCAGAGCCTTCTTACTTCCCATGTCCTGCAACACAAACACCTGGAGTATTGCTCTGAAGACACAGCTTACTAAGAAAAATAAGGAAGAGGCCATGGAATATGATAAACTTTTGGCCAAGAGACTAAAGGAGGCCAAAGAAAAACACCAGGAACAAACTGACAAGAGACACAGGCTGTCCTCTCTGAGAGCTTCTAGTTCTGAGTCCAGTCAAAAATAAGATTTTTTGAATAACAAATAAATCAGACTTCAAAATAACAAATAAAAAAGCAAAAGTAACTGATACAGTAGAACAACTAGGTATCATTTACATTGTCTTAGGCATTGCAAGTAATCTAGAGGTGATTTAAAGCATATGGAAAGATCTGCATAGGTTATATGCAAATACTATGCCATTTTATGTAAGGAACTTGAGCATCCCCGGGTTTTAGTATCAGTGGGTCTTGGAACCAATACACCGCCCCCCCCAATACCAAAGGATGACTACTTTCTGCTCAGTTTTGCTGTTAACCTAAAATTATTCTTTAAAATAGTCTTCTTAGAAGAAAAAAAAGAACAGTGTATCTGTCAAGCTTTTCATTTTTGTTTTTATTTATTTACTTATTTTTGAGACAGGGTCTTGCTCTGTCACCCAGGCTGGAGTGCAGTGGCCTTATAGCTCGCAGCAACCTCAAACTCCTGGCCTCAAGTGATCCTCCCTTCTGGGCCTCCCAAAGTGCTGGGATTACAGGCGTGACCCACCACACCCGGCTGTTTTGCTTTTAATTGGATCAGCTAATTCCTTGAGTTTGGGCAAATGATTAGCAAACAACACTTTGATACTTTCTCATGTTGCTAGGGGTGGTGAGGAAAGGCATATCTAAAATGGTAATTCCAGATTCCTTGTACTTTTCTGTATTTTGAATTTTTCACAAAATAGAGCAAAAGGTATTATTTCCTAGACACTAAGCCTTTTGCGATAAAAAGCGAAGGAGTTGCTTATCCTAGGATTTAGAAGGGCATTCACTAGGCAAGTAGAAACCAGGTATGAATGTGGGGATTTCGGTGCGATCTACCACCCACTTTTCTCCTCCAGACACAGAAAAGGATAAAGGGATAAAAAGGTGAAGTTCCACGCCCAATTTTGACCTGAGGGTCCCTCCAGGGTTTTTGTCTGCAGGCAGAAAGATTTCCACTCGCTTGCATTTTTGCCTCGGGTGTGTCCACTAAGGGATGACCACCAGTTCCTGAGCAGACTGGGACTTCTCCGGGTTTACCCTCTTAATCTCGGAAGGCGAACCCGGCCCTTCCTCTGCCTGCTGGGCGGTTTTATCTGATCCTCTGGCTTCCTCAAAACTCCCGCGTCTGAATTGACTAGAGTGCTCAGTGACCTGCCTTCTCCGCACAGCTTCTCCTGGACTGCGAGGCGCCAGAGGCAGCCCCCCAGGTTTCGGCTCCCTTACATTTGCACAGCCCAGGCTCTCGGGGCGAGCCCCTCCCTGCCACGCCTCGTTGGCTTGGCTGGGGTGGAAGAAGGGAGGGTCCAGCTGCCTCCGGAGAACTTATTCCTCCGACCCTGCTAGGCAAGGAGCCGCTTTCCCACAAGGGGGCAGTAAATAGTGCGCCCTTGGCTCTCCGAGCAGGGGAATAAGCAACTTCCACTTGAATTTAGGCAGACACCTATGTGAGTTCAGTGGGAACCCTGATTTTGGAAAATACACCCCATAGGGTTTCACTTGCCATCTGGACCAGAGTGGGTGGCACTATCATATGTTGTGCACTTACAACCTGCCAGGCTCTCTTCTTATTTAATTCTTAGAAAACTGTGAGGTGGGTGTGGGTATCCCCATTTCACCGATGAAGAAACTGAGGTCTGAGAAGCCCTGCACTCGGGAACTGCACTAGGTGGATGTGATGCCAAAGCTGGGTATTTTCTGTCGTGTCATTTTGCCTCTCAATGACCAATGAGTGCACTTTCAGGAGAAAGGGGATTTCAGTCTCGAACTGCAATCTTTTTCAAGAAAAAACTACAGCTCCCTCTGAATTAGGATAGCTACTTTAGCTTTAAGATGATTACAGACCTAACATGTTCATTGCATACAATTTGGAAAAACAAAAATATAACCCAGAGATAAATTTATTCCTTCCAAGCCTTTTTTCTCTAGGCACCTTTCTGTAATTCTACTGTATATTCAATTTTGCAATCTGACTTTTCCCCTTAAATTTTATTTTATTATTTTTATTTTATTATTATTTTTTTAGAGACAGGGTCTCGCTCTGCCACCAGGCTGTAGTGTAGTAGCATGATCAGTTCACTGCAACCACAACCACCTGGACTCAAGCGATCCTCCTGCCTCAGCCTATTGAGTAGCTAGGACTACTGGGGTGCACCACCACGCCAAGCTAATTTTTAATTTTTTGTAGAGACGGGGTCTCACTGTGTTGCCCAGGCTGATCTCTAACTCCTGGCCTCAAGCAATCCTCCAGCCTCCGCCTCCCAAAGTGCTGGGATTACAGGCATGAGCCACTGGCTAAATTTTATAAAGTAAGCATCTTCCCATGTTGTTAGACACACGATTCTTTGTGAGACACACAATTATTTGTGATTACATATGTTCTTCTCTGTTTAAAAATGCAAAATCTTTATGCAGGATATGGTTGAAAACTTTTTTAAAAAATGCAAAATCTGCCAGAAGTGCTGGCTCACACCTGTAATGCCAGCACTTTGGAAGGCCAAGGTGGGAGGATCACTTGAGGCCAGGAGTTTGAGGCTGCAGTGAGCTATGACTGTGCCACTCCACTCCAGCCTGGGTGACGGAGCAAGACCCTGTCTCTAAACAAGATTGCAAAATCTTTATTATTCTCTTTCTGGAAATGTTCTCTGTTTTAGATAAGCATCCACGTTTGTTTTCAAAATATCCAGTATCCCATCACCCTTTTGAAACAACAGTCTCATTATATACTTTATTATTTTATGTTTATATCAGCTTCTGGTCTTTCTATTCTGTTCAACAAAAACAAGGAGACTGACATGATCTCATTAAATTTTCAAGGGATCACTCTGGCTGCTATAAAGAGAATAGAATTTAGAGGGGTGTGAACTTAACCAGGAGTTAAACAAAAAGAAAATAGAAAGAGAAATTTAGGGGGTAAATAATTTTGATCTGATGGAAAAGTACCACTTAAACAGCTATAAAACCATGAGGGAGGTACTGCAGTGGTAAGGGGTGGTGATGGCTTGAACTGGCTTCTTAGCAGTGGAGGTCATGAGAAGTAGACGTATTTGAGATATATTAACATTTTGAGGGTGGAACTGATAGGATTTGTTTATGAGTGTGACAAGTGAGACAGAGAGGAGTCAACCAGGTGAATGGTGGTAGCCTTTACTGAGAAGGAGAACTCTAGGGAAGCACAAATGTTGGGAGCAGGTTAAATGATAGATGAGATGCCTATTTTAGAGCAGCTACCAGGTAGGGACTTGGACATATTCAATGAATTTTGTACTTCATGATTCTTTGTACTTTGATACAAATGAAATTGCAAAAGAAAAAATGCACTCTCTAAAGAGAATAAAATGTGTTTGTGATCTTCGTTCGAGCTAGTAATTTCAAATCTTGAGGTTCTTTTCTAATAGAAATGCTTAAAGTATGCAAAGAAGTTTTATGTATGCAGATAGTAGCAGCTGACATTTATTGAGTATTTATTAGCTTGGCACAGTTAAAGCCTTTACATGTATTAACTCAATCCTCACAACTCTAGAACAACAGAAGTACTATTATTATCATCCCTAATTTACAGATGAAAATTGAGGAATTTGGCAGTTAGACATCTTGCCTGAGGTCTCAAACACAGCTAGTTCTGGTTGTGGGAATTGGGGAAAGAAAGGGGGAAAGGGGAAGCAGGATCCAGAATTCAGAGCAACTAGTCACTGTTGATTGCAGAATGTCGGAGACAGTCTAAAAGTGTAAGTATATTGTGGTGTATAATGGAAATAATTTTTTTTGAGCTAGGAAAATAATGAGCCAAGAATTAAGCTAAGCTCTTTGCATGCCTTAATTTAATCTTCTGAACAACCCTGCAAGTACAGCCCTCCCTGGGTATAGGTGGGTGATTGGTTTTAGGACCCGGGTGGACACCCAAATCCACAGATGCTCAAGTCCCTTATATAAATTGACACATTGTTTGCATACAACCTATACACATCTTCCCATATACTTTCTTTTTCTCTTTTTTCTACTGTCATGCTCAGTCAGGATTCCCATATACTTTAAATCATCTCTAGATTACTTATAATACCTAATACACAATAAATGGTATGTGAATAGTTGTTATACTGCATTGTTTTGTTTTTATTTGTGTTATTTTAGTGTTGTATAGGAATTTTTTGTTTTTGTTTTTGTTCTTATTTTTGTTTTTTTGAGACAGAGTCTTGCCCGGGATAGAGTGCTGTGGCATCAGTCTAGCTCACAGCACCCTCAAACTCCTGGGCTCAAGCCATGCTCCTGTCTCAGCCTCCGACGTAGCTGGGACTACAGGCAACATCAACACACCCAGCTAATTTTTTTTTTTTTTTTGGTAGAGGCAGGGTCTCGCTCTTGCTCAGGTTCGAACTCCTCAGCTCAAGCAATCCTCCCACCTCAGCCTCCCAATGTACTAGGATGGCAGGTGTGAGCCATCGTGCCCGGCTGTATTGTTATTTTTATTGTTTTTCTCAAATATTTTCCATCCGCAGTTGGTTGAATCCACCATGTGGAACCCACAAATATGGAAGGCCCACTATATTACTAGTTTTAATTGTCTACATTTTACAGATGAACAAACAGAGAAGTAAACTGTTCAAAGTCACAAATCCAATAAGTATCAAAGCTAGAACTGAAATTCACATTTCTCTATTCACTCCATAAACATCTTGTGCCAGGCGCCATACTAGGTGCTAGGGAATTCCTAGATAAATAAGACGTGGTCCCTGTTCTCAAAGATTTCCAGCCTATCAGGCTGGGCACGGTGGCTCACGCCTGTAATCCTAGCCCTCTGGGAGGCCAAGGCGGGAGGATCGCTTGAGGTCTGGAGTTAGAGACCAGCCTCAGCAAGAACGAGACCCTGTCTCTACTAAAAACAGGAAAACAAAATTAAAAATTAGCTGGGCGTGGTAGTACACGCCCGTAGTCCCAGCTACTCGGGAGGCTGAGGCAGGAAGATCGCTGGAGCCCAGGAGTTTGAGGTTTCAGGGAGCTATGATGACGTCACTGCACTCTACCCAGGCCGAGAGAGTGAGACTCTGTCTCAAAAAAAAAAAAAAAAAAAGATTTCCAGCCTATCTCAGTATCTCAGCAAACAGACGCAGCATGAGTCGTTCATTTGATCACTTAACTCTCCGAGGTCCAAAAGAGAGAGTATGAGCGCTGTTTCACATTATGGCAAGGTTGGGAGCGCTTATCTGGCTTCTGTGGGCTGAAGGAAACGAGGAATTCGGAAGCTGCCCCGACTTTCAAACGGACTGTCTCCAGCTGCTCCCGCGGGTCCTCGTCTCCAG
Organism: Daubentonia madagascariensis; assembly: GCA_023783475.1. Taxonomy (NCBI): domain Eukaryota; kingdom Metazoa; phylum Chordata; class Mammalia; order Primates; family Daubentoniidae; genus Daubentonia; species Daubentonia madagascariensis. The sequence continues at coordinate 22,734,402 of JAKFHU010002080.1, read as the reverse complement.
GGTCTGCGCTCCCAGGGCGGCTTTTCAGGAGAGGGTCACTTCGCGCGCGCTGAGCTCCCCGAAGCCTTAGGGGTAAGGAGTGGCGGCCAATCTGCTGATGCCTCGGCTCGCCCGGGAGTCAGGCGTGCGCGCTGGGAAGCCTCGGAGAACCGCCCAAGCCTGAGGGGACTGAAAAGCGCCGGGAGGTCTTTCCAGGCTTGGGCGCGCTAAGGCATCCAGCTTTGACCAAGAAATGCCTGAGGCCTCTCTCGAGAAGGACCGGGAAGATTTACCCGTGTTCTCAAGCCCCGGACGCATCGATTTGCACATCCTTCCCGACAGGAGCACCTGGAAAACCCAGTGGTGTTTGACCTACCCCGTAGAACAGATGGAAAGGATTTTTGGCGAGTGTTTGGATGGGTCTGCCCTCTGCCAGGCCTGCTCAAAACCTCTGCCCAGCTCCACCCACCGGCCTCATGTGCAGTCACTCCCTCGCACCTTGCCCAGCTGGGTGGGGCCTCCTTCTTCGGTGCCTCCCCTCCCCGCCGCGCGCTCCCAACTCAGGCACAGAAGGGCACCGCATGCCGCATTTCCAGCAACTGACCGAGATCCCACTATAAGTAAATTCTGGACCCCAGGAGCTTGGCCAGCATCTCGATCTTCAGACTCCCGGAAAGAAAGAGCAACCGCAGCTCATAAGGAGCTGCCCCCTGCAAACTGGAGAGCCAGGAAAGTCAGTGGTGTAATTCAATCCGAGTCCCAAGGCTGGAGAACCAGGAGCTCCCAATTCCAAGGACAGGAGAAGATGTATGTCCCAGCTCAGAGAGAGCGAATTAGTCCTGCCTCTGCCTTTTGTTCTAATTCTTCCTATGCAGTTGGGTTCTGTTCTTCCTAAGCAGAAAAACCCAACTCCTCTTGGGTTAGTCACCTGAGGGTAGGAAAGACCTCTGGGGGCTGCAGACTCTGGGTGGGGATCGGACTGGGCAAGTACCTGTGCTGTGACCTGGCCAAATGTGGAAATGTGAACAGAGGTCCCCACATAGGCTACAGCACAGGTATTTGCTGAGTCCAACCCGATCCCCACGCAGGGAGCTCTGCCTGCTTTTCCGCATTGCCTCGGGAGCATTCCAAAGCCCAGTCCCAATCCACCCTACCAGTGAAAGGAAATCTCACTCACTCGGACCCTGAAGACCTAGCAACGAGGTAAGACGGAAGGGGAGAAACCAATGTGTCCCTCTGCACCCTGCCTAACCTCAAAGGGTTCCTACCACATGCCCAACTCAGTCCCAAGGAACAAGAGTGGAGCCAGGCTCCCTACGAGGGAATAGCGACATGCCTGCAGTGTGCATGGCCCCGTGAACTGCAAATCAGGGTTTTTTCTTTCAAAGGCAGAGAAGGAAAAGCTGATGCAAGCCATGAGGATCAAGAAGCCACTGGTGAGAAAACCACAGGGAAACTCCAAGATCATTTCCCTGAATTCAATTCTCTCCTCAGCACAAATTGAGGTTGGGTGGGCTGTGTGGCTGCATAAGTCTGGGCACCAGAAGGCCTGGCCTTGATTTGGAGTTTTATCACAGAATGTACCTGCCCTCTCTGTGTGTGTTACTAGAAACTTGTTTTAAAGGTAGCAAAGACACCAGCACGGTGGTTCACGCCTGTAATCCCAGCACTTTGGGAGGTGGAGGTTGGAGGATCGCTTGAACCCGGGAAGTTGAGGTTATAGTGAGCTATGATGATGCCACTGCACTCTAGCCTGGGAGACAGAGCAAGACCCTGTCTCAAAAAAAAAAAATCATACAACATTTATCCCTTTATGTCTGGCTTCTATTCTTTCACTTTAGCGTATGTTTTCAAGGTTCACCCACACTATAGTATGTATGCTTTCTACTAATTACCAAATAGTGTTCCATTGTATAGGTATAGCACTTTTTTTTCATTCATTAACCAATTAATGGACATTTGCGTTGTTTTCAATTTGGATATTATGAAAAATGCTATGAACATTTGCACACAATGCATACAAATGTTTCATGTTCAATGAAAATTTGATTTCATATCCCCTGGGTAGATACCTAGATATGGACATGTGGTAGAAACAGGCAAACTTTCTCCAGGTGGCTCTACCATTTTGCATTCCCACCAGCAATGTATTGAGGGTTGCAGTTCCTTCACATTCTCAATACTTTTAATTGTCTTTTTGATTATAGATATTCTTTTGAGTGTAGTGGTATCTTGTGGTTTTAATTTGTATTCCCCCAATAACTAACTAGGTAGAGGATGGGATCCTTGTATGTGCTTCCTGGCCACTAATATAACGTCTTTAGTGAAAGGTCTATTCACATCTTTTGTCCATGTCTAATTGGGTTGTCTTATTGAGTTGTCTCATAAACATATGTATATATATATTTTTTCACACTCATATATAATATATTGTAGGCTATATTAATATAATTTGCAAATTTCTCCCACTCTGTGGCTTATCTTTTCACTTTCTTAATGCTGTCTTTTGAAGCACAAAGCTTTTTTGATGAAGTCCAATTTATCATTTTTTTCTTTTATAACTTTTGCTTTTGTATTCTAAAAAATCTTTGCCTAAACCATGGTCATGAAGGTTTACTTTTATGTTTTCTGCTAAGAGTTTTATAGTTTTAGCTTTCATTGAGCTCTGCAGTTCTTTTTCAAGTTAATTTTTGTGTATATTGTGAGATAAGGGTCTAAATTTACCTTGTAAGTCTTCTTTTTTTTTTTTTTCTTATGACATAGCCTTGGAACCTTGTAAGTCTTCTAATCCATGAATGAAATATCCTTCCCTTGATGGGAGAGAAAGCAAGGGTAATTCTGTACATGGGCCAACTTGAGAGCTGTTTACTTAACAGTGGAGGAAGAATTAGGCTTCTGTTCTCAAGATATCTGGATAGTCAAAGGTTTCTGGGTTGAATGGTCAGGACTGGTCAAGAAAGAACACTTATATGTGTTCATGCTAAGTGCTAAGTTCATGAAATCTCTGAGATCTTAAAGGAACAATTAAAGTGAATCATGTGGATGCTGACTCAGAAGGGGATTGGATATCTTACTCAGATCCCTAGAGCTAGCTAGCTGGGTTCATAAAATAAGCAGGTATGTGGGTATCATGAAAAAACTGCTAGGTGGGCATGGTGGCACACCTATAGTCCCAGCTACTCTGGAGGCTGAGATAAGAGGATTGCTTGAGTGCAGTGGCATGATCATAGCTCACTGCAGCCTTGAAATCCTGGGCGCAAGTGATCCTCCTGCCTCAGCCTCCCCAGTAGCTGGTATTACAGGTGCCAGCCACTGTGCCTGGTAGCATATGTTTTTTAATTGAGAAACATGGATTCAAGGATCAACATGACTTTTGCTATTGTGGTACTTGTTAATGATATGTGGCAAGATCTTTTTGATCTCTGGTGTCTCTTTTAGAAGATGAAATCTCCAGGATTTAAATTGTGAAGAGTTGTTAGAGACGTTGTGGAAATGCTTCTGGTATCTATTGAGTATAACAATGTGTACTTGTAATATTTAGGTATGTTAGCCTAAATAAAGTGGAGACTGAGATTGAGGACACTGTTCCAAACATATAGGATGCCCAGTTGTCAGGTCATATGGAGAAAGTCAATGAACTCCCCAAGGAGTTGTCCTCATTTTCATTAACAATTTAAACCAAGGAAATTTAAAATTTCTTAGAGTTTTGCTAACTTAGATTTGAAAGTTCTGTTTGTCCTTCCTATCTTACATGAAGTATGAAAGTGGTATAGACAGTGAAGATTATGAGTAAGATCTAAGTTCTTACAAAGCTCCTTAGTAACAGTTCTGGTATCTAACAGGAGTAGAAAATTCAGGATTTCCTGGAAAGGAAACACAAAGTTCAAGTACCTTTTTTTCTTTTTGAAAAGAATTTTTCAAAGCTTGGTAACACCAAATAGACATAAATTTATAAACATTTCAATCCATTTACTTGGGGAAAAAATTATAAATCCCAATGATGTTTAAAAATAGTTCGAAAGTTTTCTTGCCGGTTTATCTGAAACTTTGCAACCAAGCTGTTTCTGCTTCTCTGTATCAAAGTGACTTAGATCCTCCAGAAAAAAAATGGGATGTTTCATTGTTACTAATATATAAATTCAAATAGTAAGGTTTCTGATAGTCTGTAATTTTAGAGAACAAAGTTTTCATTGAGTAAGAATAGAAGGTTATTCAAAGGCAGGAGGGGAGATCATTATGGCAATTTGCACCTGCAGCATGTCTTTGGGAGAAACGTTGTTTTTAACTTTGCAACTGGTTTTATTTGTGTCTATCCCAGCCTGATAAATGACAGGGCCAATTTTTCTTTTCTCTTACTGAGCTAATCTTTACTTTCTCTTCTTTTAGCTTGAAAAATGTTAGTTCTCTCAGCAAAGATGGTCGGGAGGGGAACTCTAGAAATGGCCAGAAACCTCAGCTTCACCGTAAATATTTCCAAAGCCACTTCAAGTATAGCAAAGAAAGCCCATTTTTAAAAGAGAGTTAAGTACCAGATCAGTCTCCCCTCCCCCCAAGTTTAAGAAATGCATTTTAACAGTTTCAATAAAAACTCCAGATTATAATCACACAGGCAAATACAAAGGGAAGGCAAAAAACAAAACAAAATAAAGCAAAACAAAAACAAAAAACAGGAATATGTTTGGCCACAATTTCAGGGCTGAGGGAAAGCCTGGAATCTGAACCTCCCTCACCATCTCAGCAACCATCAACTTTTGTTGTTAGTAGGATTGGGGCTGGATTCAGGTTTTGCTCCTGTAGATCCGACAGTCTCTGTACCACAGAAATGGAGGGCTGGGCACACACCTAGAGGTGGCTCCTGGAAATGGCTTTGGGAACTTGGGCCTCCAGGGTTCCACATCACCAGCTGAGGACAGCCAGGCATTATGACTTTCATGGGCCCTTTTCCTCCATTGAAAAAAATAATAAAAAAATACATAAAATTGTACTTTATGACTGTGTTGGTATAAAAATGAATATGATCCAGACTGGATTCATTATTATAATTTCATTATTTTCTTCTGACTAACACATTTTCAACAAGTATTTTCGTGGGTACCAGGCACTCTGACTACTGAGCCTAATGAAGAGGTCGGCCCTGGTCCAATCATTTCCCCCTCCGGGTCAGGCCCATGCCCATGCCCAGACCTGGACTGGGAAGGAAGTAAAACTCTCAGAGCTCTTCTGCCTGTGCACCTCTGGCGCACCTTTCTGCGCCACTCGGCCAGGACACTGATCACTCCATCAGTCCTGTCCGTGAGCAGCAGCAATCTCTAGACCATGATCTCAACTGGATTCAAGCGAGAGTTCGCGTCTAGCCTGAGCCAAATTCCGGTCACTTTTCTTGATTGTTCAGACCTGCTCAGGGTTGAGGCCTGTGTACCAGAAGAACATGGGGACAAGAGGGCAATTCGGCGGCGGGGTGCCTGCTGGGCTGAGGAGGGAGCAGTAGGTGCCTCACGTGGACTTCACCAAAATCTATTTCGGCCAGGTTTCTGGGTCGAAGTGCAGGCGTGCATTAAAGTCAGACATGCTCAGGCCAGTTCGCCCAGGGTGAGCGCAACAAAGTCCCGAAAAAAGCCTACCGCGGAATTTCCGAGGCCTCGGAGAGCCCCACCCCCAGTTGCTCACCCGCCGGCAGAGCCCGGCCAGGGCGGGGCGGTCCAATTTCCGCAGCCCGAGGGTGTGCGCCGTGGCAGCACGCCTCCCCGCACATCCTCCGCAGTTAGATAGTGGGTGGGCGAAGCGTCTAGTGAGTAGGTGAGGCATCTCAGCACACCACTAGGTCGTCAAGGAGCCCTAGTTGAAAAATCCTGGCGTGAGGGGAGAGATGGCGGAGCGGGAGCCGGAGCCTGAGGCGGAGGCTGAGGCGGGCGCAGGCGGGGAGGCGATGGCCGAGGAAGGTGCGGCGGGCTCAAGGCGCGGCGCCGGCCGCTGGTCACGGAATCAGAAGGGACTCTGCTGGGGCACGAGTCCTGGAAAAGAAACAAAGAAACAAACAAACAAAAAAACCCCTCAAGTCCGGCCTCAGATTTGCGGGGAGCCAATAACGTGCCCCGGAGTTTAAAACGGGCTTTCACGTCCCGATTAGTTCGGTCCTAACTCGACCTGGGTGGAACGGTCTCTGAAGGCGCAGAGATGGCTGCGATGAGATGCAGTCCTGTGCTCGGAAGGCCCGGGAGCCAAGTCGTGCAGAGCTCTGGAGCGGGGGCAGGTAGCATGGGCCGCCTGCGAGTGGGTGCTTGGACTTCCCGGCACCTACAAAGCCGATCCTGCGCTGACGGAACCGTCTGTTCCTTACTGGGGCAAGCTCCGCCCCATACATACAACCTAATCCTTGGCTCCACTCTTGTCAGGTCTCTCCCTCGCTCTGGCGTCCCCAGACAGCTGCGCGGTCCAGTACCAGAGACACTAGGCACGCATGACTGTTGAATACTCGATATAAAACGGGATCATGCTGTTCAAATTCTTAACTTGTTCTTTTCACGAAACAGTAGATCAAAGTTAATTCTTCTGGGTCAGTGCATTCAGTCTATTTAATTATTTTTAACACAATGTACTGTATTACGTGTATTAGGTGATTCAAATACTTGTTCCCCATTTTTAATCATTTTATTTTTTGAACATTCGTTCAAAAATTTTTGGCTGGGCACAGTGGCTCAGGCCTGTAATCCTAGGACTTTGGGAGACCGATAAGGGAGGATCGCTTGAGGCCAGGAGTTCAGACAAGCAAGATGGAGACCTCATCTCTACAAAAAATAGAAAAATTAGCTGGGCGTGGTGGAGCACACCTGTAGTCCCAGCTACCGTGGAAGGTGAGGCAGGATGATCACTTGAGCCTAGGAGTTTGAGGTTGCAGTGAACTATGATGACACTACTGCACTCTGGCCCAGGCAACAGAGTGAGACCCTGTCCCCCCACCCGAAAAAATAAATAAAAGAATACAGTCAGCCCTTGGTACATTACAGGGGAGAAAATGGTTGGATCTGTACTGAACTTGCACAGATTTTTCTCTTGTCATCATTCCCTAAGCAATACGATAAGGTATAACAACTATTTATGTAGCAATTTACATTGTATTAGGTATTACAAGTAATCTAAAGATGATTTAAAGTATACAGGAGTATGTTCCTAGGTTATATGCAAATACTACATCATTTTATATAAAGGACTTCAACATTTGGGATTTTGTTATTGGGGGTAGGGTTCCTACAACCAATCCCCCATGGGTACCGAGGGTTGACTTTAATTTATTATATGTGATAGGTCAAATTTGGGAGTTGATAAGATGCCTAGGGAGCAAGTGTGTAGGGAAACAAGAGAACTAAGGGACGGGAGCTTCAGAACATCAAGCTTTCAAAGGAAAGCAGTGGAGAAGTTAGGGCTGGTAATAGGGGAAGGAGGAAAAGAACAAAAAGGAATACTCAAAAACCAACACGGAAAAGAGAATCTGGTAATAGAAAAACATGAAGCAGTTCAGGTGTGGTGGCTCACACCTGTAATCCCAGCCCTTTGGGAGGCAGAAGAGAGAGGATCGCTCGAGGCCAGGAGTTCAAGATCAGCCTGAGCAACATAGCGGGGTCCTGTCTCTACAAAAAATAATGTAAAAAATATTAACTGGGTGTGGTGGCATGCGACTCCCAGGTACTTGAGATTTCGGTGAGCTATGATGAGGCCACTGCACTCTAGAACAACAGAGCAAGACCCTGTATCCGAAAGAAAATAAAAGAAAGAAAGAATCAAAAGAAGAAAGAGAAAAGAAAAACATGAAGCAGAATTCAAGCACAGTAAGGATGTAAATAATAATAATAAGTCACTGGACAGCGGTCATTGCTAAGGATTCACAATTCTCAAGGTTTCTGAATAATATCATTGTGACTTGTGACCTAGTTTCTTATAATTTTGTCTAAGGTTAAATCAAAGAAACCGATTTTTAATTTTCTACTTCTACATTATGTATCATTCTTGTTCGTGTTTTTGAGCTACATATGTTTGCATCCATAAAATTCTATAGAATTCTTTTATGTGTTTTAAAATCTTATAGTTGTGTCATACTATACATATCCATTTGCATTTGCTTTCCTGTTATGTGAATTTACGGCTCATCCTTTGCTCATTTAAAAAAAATTGTATTGTCTGTATTTTTCCAGCTAACTTGAAGGAGTTCTTCATGAATTCTGGATATTGTTTATTTATTAGTTTATATATAACAAAAATAATTTCTCCTATTCTGCTTTCTTTGTGTCTTATGTTTTCTTTTTCATTTTTTAAAACTATTTGTTATTATTTATTTATTTATTTTTTTTGAGACAGAGTCTCACTTTGTCACACTGGGTAGAGTGCAGTGGGGTCATCGTAGCTCACTGCAAGCTCCAATTCCTAGGCTCAAGCCATCCTCCTGCCTCAGCCTCCCAAGTAGCTGGGACTACAGGCGTGCACCACCATGCCTGGCTAATTTTTCTAGTTTTTGTAGAGATGGGGTCTCACTCTTGCTCAGGCTGGTCTCCAACTCCTGAGCTCAAGCAATCCTTCCCACCTCAGCCTCCCAGAGTGCTAGGATTACAGGCATGAGCCACCTCGCCTGGCCCCTTTCTTATCTTTTAATGTTTTAATCATATAGAAGGTGCTATTTTAAAAACAGTCAAATCCATTAATGTTTTCCTTTACAGTCTGTGCTTTTTGTATCTTAAGAAATGTTTCTCTGCTGTATATCTGAAGTAATAGATATTCTATATTTTCTGCTAAAGGATATAAGTTGAGCTTTTCATGTTTTGTTCTTTTTCTAGAATTTTCCATTTTTTGTGGTGTAACTTAGGATTCTAATTTTATTGTTTTTCCATATAGAGTGCCAATTGAGACCATGATTTTGAAAATGCCATGCCTTTCCTTTATTGGCTTTTAGTGCCACAGCAGGCATAGACCAAGTTTTAATAAATGCAGGGATCTTATTTTAGCTTCTTTGTTGTAACACTTTGGTCTATTTGTGTGTGTGTGTGTGTGTGTGTGTATGTTTTTTTTTTTTTAAGAGACAGGGTCTCACTGTGTCACCAAGGCTAGAATGCAGTGGTGATATCATAGCTCACTGCAACCTCAAACTCCTGGGCTCAAGCAATCCTCCCTCCCACCTTGGCCTTGGCCTTGGCCTCCCAAAGTGCTTCCATTACAGATGTGAGCCACTGCTCCACCCTTTGCTCTTATATGAGTTTTAAGGTATGTAAAGTTCCACGAAAACCACTGTTGGAGTTTTAAAAAAAGTCATTATAGAAAAATTTCAAAATGCATAAAAGTAGAGAGAATAGAATTTTCTCCATGTACCCATTACCCAACTTCAATTATTATCAATGTTTTTCCAATCTTGTTTCATCTAATCCCCACTTTTTATTTTATTTACTAGAGTATTTTAAGTAAGTCCTAGACATTCTTTACCTTAGTATATATCACTTAACAGATAAAGAAACTTTTCAATCATAACTTTAATGCCATTATAACAGCAGCTCATTAATATATCATACCCAGACTCTGTTCAAATTTTACAGTTAATTTGAGTCCAGATTTAAACAAGATCCACCTATCACATTCAACTGATATCTCTTTTTTTTTTTGACACAGGGTCTCACTCTGTCACCGGGGGCTAGAGTGAAGTGGTGTAATCATAGCTGCAACCTCAAACTCCTGGGCTCAAGGGATCCTCATGCCTCAGCCTCCCAAGTAGCTGGGACTACAGTGGCCACCAAGTCCGGCTAATTTCTTTTTCTTTTTTGTAGATATGCTCTTGGTGAGGCTGGCCTCAAGCAATCCTCCCACCACAGCGTCCCAAAGTGCTAGGATTGCAGGTGTGAGACACAGTGCCAGGCCCAGCTGGTATGTCTTTAAGTGTTAAAATTTATCTATTTTTAATTGACAATTAAAATTTGTATATATTTGTTGTGTACATGTTATTTTGAAATATGTAGTACATTGTGAAATGACTAAATTGAACAAATTAACATATGTATTACCTCACATACTTATTTTGTAATGAGAACATTTAAAATCTATTCTCTTAGCAATTTTCAAGATTATTCAAGAATATTATTATGAACTGTAGTCACTATGTTGTACAATAAATCTCTAGAACTTATTCCTCCTATTTAACTGAAATTTTGTATCCTTTGACCAACATCTCCTTATCCCCTTCTAAGTCTTTTAAATTTAAAAAATGCTGTGCACGATCTAGAAAACCAGGTAATTTCTTACATTCTTGAGTGACTGTATCCTCATTTTTCCCATCTCTCTAATGCCTTAAAACAGGTAGTTAGAGCAAAAAGCATGAATAATTTCAGTTTCAATTTTATTTTTGGCAAGAAGAATTCACAAGTACATAATGCTGTTAACTTCCTATTGCATCACATTAGAAGGTATATAGTGCCTGGTTGTATAATTTTGATTATGTTAAAATTAATCAGTGGGTCCAAGTGTTGTCATCTTTTTTAAATTTTAGTTTTGAGACAGGGTCTCACTCTGTTGCTTGGGCTAGAGTGCAGTGGCATCATCACAGCTCATTGCAAACTCAAACTCTTGGGCTCAAGCGATCCTCCTGCCTCAGCCTCCACAGTAGCTGGGACTGCAGGTGTGCTCCATCACACCCGGATAATTTTTTTAAAAAATTTTTTATAGAGATGGGGTCTCTCTAGGTTGCTCAGGCTGCTCTTGAACTCCTGGCCTCAAGTGATCCTCCCACCTCAGCCTCCAAAGTGCTAGGATTACAGGCCTGAGTCACCACACCCACCCTAGATACTTTATATTTTTTACTGATTGTTTTGATGGGATTTTAAATTGTTATATTTTCTTTTTATTGCTGCCTACTAGTACAGTATTGATTTTTATATGTTCTTGTATCTAGTAAACTTGGCAAACTCTTTCATTAGTTTCGATAGTTTTTAAAACTTCTTTCTCTTTAACAATCGTCTCATTTGCTAATAATGACAGATTTTCCCCCTTTCGTATCAGGTTTTGACTTGACACCATTGTGGGAGCTGGTTAAGTAGTCTTTGTAAGGCTGTCTTTGCACCTGATGCTGGAGCTTGACATCTGCAGGGTAGTTAGAGAGGGAAGACAATGTAAAATAAGGGAGAGCAGGGACAATGTGGAACTCATAAGCATGAACTAGAACCCACAAGGATAAACTAGAGCCCATGTCAGTCTTTCAGCTTCAATGATGGGGTGTACTGCAGAAGAAACTGGTGTTTTTCTTCATGAAGCTAAACATGTACTTGACCCAGAAGTCAGAGAAACTGAAGAAGCATCCAGAAGGTGGAGAAACTACAGATGCAGCTGCTGACTCACACCAACAAGTTGAGCCAGCAGATAAGCAATAATATGCATCAACTGCGACAGAATCTGGTTCCCCTATACAAACCTGAGTAGAAACGCAGTACAGCTGCTACTTCACCTCTACCTTCTAGATGTCATGAAAACTGTCTCTTATGGCTCATCCTAACTAGAAACATATGGGGAAAGGAATTCCGAGAAGTGTAGTTCAGCTTAACCAAGCAGACACTTGGTTACTTAAGTATCAGTTTGATCCTTTTAAGGCTTTTACTTAAGGTTTTTAGGGCAGATGTAAAGTATTCTTTATTCTCGGCTTAGTTTAGCCTCTCTATTTAGATCTGACCAACCCTTCTAATGTCTCTACTGAATGCCTCCCATGTTTTACAAAGCCTCCTTGCTCTCTGGTGGGAACTATGAGAGTCTGGAAAGTTGTTTGAGTTGTTTGGCTTTACAGCTTCACAGTAGTCCATCCCCTGCCCGCCTTGGTGTTTCATTTTACACCTATATGCTTTGGTTTCAGCCAAATGTTCAAGGGAACTTTTATGTAGCTTTCTGGAGCTTTTTCTCTGTATTACTCCTCTTTCTGTTACTCTGACCTGCACATTCTAGCTACCTCAGCTCTCTGATCTCTGTCTCTTCACCTCAGTGTTAATGTCAGGCTCCTTAGAGCTTTGAAGCTCAATGTCTATGCTGTACTTTAGAAGTTGCCTTCAAGTAGCAATCCAGGGTGATTGCAGGGCTCACCTTATTAATTTTCCCTTCTCTTGTGGATCACAGTTTCCCTTCCTTGTGCTGCCAGCTTTCTAACATCTAAAAATATCTGTTCCATAAATTTTGTCCAGCTTTTTAGTTGTTTACAGTCACATGCCACATAACGTCATTTCAGTCAATGACAGACCACGTACACAAAGTGGTCCCATGAGATTATCATGGAGCTGAAAAATTCCTATTGCCTAGTGACATCGTAGCTGTTGTAATATCATAGTACAATGCATTACTCATGTGTTTCTGGCGATGCTAGTGTAAACAAACCTGCACTGCCAGTCATAAAAATATAGCACATTTTCTTGTATAAGGTTTAATTAAAAAATAAGTAAGAGTATTGCACGTACAATTATGTATAGTACATAATAATGATAAACAACTGTGGTACTGGTTTGTGTATTTACTACGCTATACTTTGTATCATTATTTTAGAGCATAATCTTATATATATATCTGTTTTATAGTATATATATACACACACACTGAAACAGTCTCAGGCAGGTCCTTCAGGAGGCATTCCAGAAGGAGGCATTGCTATCATAGATGGCAGCTCCATATGTGTTTTTGTCCCTGAAGACTTTCCAGTGGGACAAGATATGGAGGTGGAAGACAGTGATGCTGATGATTCTGGCCTTGTATAGGCAGGCCTAGGCTAATATGTGTGTTATGTCTTAGTTTTTAATGAAAAAGTTTAAAAAGTAAAAAAAAATTAAGATAGAAAAAAGCTTATAGAATTAGGATATAAAGAAGGAAAATATTTTTGTACAGCTGTACAATGTGTTTTAAGCTGTTATTACAAAAGAGTCAAAAGTTTAAAAAAATTAAAAAGTTTATAAGTAAAAAAGTTACAGTGAGCTCAGGTTAGTTTATTAACGAAGAATGAAAATTAAAAAAAAATAAATTTAGTGTAGCCTAAGTGTATAGTCTTTATAAAGTCTACAGTACAGTAAGGTCCTAGAGCTTCACATTCACTTAGCACCCACTCACTGACTCACCCAGAGCAACTTCCTCCCATATAAGTATACCATTTTTTATCTTTTATACCATATTTTTACTGCACCTTTTCTATGGTTAAATACACAAATAGTTATCATTGTGTTAAAATTGCCTACAGTATTCAGAACAGTAACATGCTGTACAGGATTATAGCCTAGGAGCACTAGGCTATACCACCTAGGTTTGTGTAAGTATACTCTATGATGTTTGCACAATGATGAAATTGCCTAATGACACATTCTTAGAATGTATCCCCATCATTAAACAACCCATGACTGTGCTGATGGACCAGAGAAATATTTGATTCAAATTAGAGGTTGAAGACAAGATCCAGTGATATTTCCTCTGATGATAGACAAAAGATTTAGCTTCTCAAAATCCAAAGTGGCTTCACTTGAAAAGATGAGAAAAGAGGCAAGGACATAGAAATCGCCCACTAGCAGCCAATTTCCAACCCTGGGAAGGCAGTGGAGGTGGGGTGAAAAGAATCACCATTCAGCTAAATCACTATCTTCTCTTCCCAGTTCTAAGGGACTCTGGAGACAACCTCTTCCAGCTAACTAGAAAAACAATGAATCCTATCAAATTTGAGGTTAGAAAAAGAGGAGTCGTTTCAAGGTGGGCAACGCTAGTTTCCTCTCTTCTCTTAAGACAATGGGTGATTTTAGGAAAGTCCCTTCAGTTCTCTCGATATTCTCTTTTCTGGTATGAGTTAACATTTTGGTCTGTTTAATGTCCAAGTGCTTCGAGTCTTTTGAGTTAGAATTCAAGTGTTGTTCAGGAATCTATGCGAGATTGTGAAGATTTAAGGAAACTCCTTGTCTGTTCCCAAAGTGAGTCTGTGTACGTTGCTCCGGGACTCTATCCTCAGGTCTGCATGGACTGGAGAGCTACAGAGAGGCGAAACCTGACGCGGGACCGCTCCTAGCAGTGCGGGAAGAAAGCAGAGAGGTGTTGTAGCTCCCCCCATCCTCCTACCCCCTCTACAGTTCGTCTCCTGGAGTTCAGGCCTGGGGCCTATGCAAACAAAATCCAGTGTCCCCAAGGCCACTAGGTTTGAAAAGATGCCCAGACCACTTCAGGCAAGGACTCCCCGGGCTGAGGAGGGTAGCCAACGCTCTTCTGCAGAGCCTTAGTTCAAAACTCGGTTTCTGGCTGCCTGCAGAGCTTGGGGGGAAAGTCCCGATGGATCGATCGATCATGGTTTGGGAGCGGTCCCTGCTCAGTCGTTTTAGTACCGAGTCCTCAAGGGGTCTCATGAGGGAAGCTCCCCACCAGCAGTGCTGCACCCCCACAGATGCCTCAGGACCCCTTGGGTGGTCCACCCAATGCCACGGGATTTTGGGGGTGGGAGTGGAGGGTGAGGGAGTGAAGGGGTGAGGGTGAGCACAGCCTCAACCTAGGGCCAGGCATGGCAGCTTCTCCCCCCCGACCCTCCCATACTTCAGGCGGTGTGTAAAATGACCAACGTCCATCAAACCCAGGTTGTAGCAACTCCAGGCCAACTCTGCCATACACCCTCACCACCAACAACCACCTCTTGGGAGACTGAACATTGTGTCCAAAAGCACAGAACTGTGCTTCTTTATTTGAACTCTTCAGATTAGTGCTGAGCCCTGAAATAAATCTATCTGCGTCAAGAAACAAGGAAAGGCAAAGCAACGCAGGGGAACTGAGAACTCTTGTTTTTCTCCAATTTCCAGGGCAGTAACAGTTTGAACTTGGACCTGAAACTCTCAGCCCCACTCTCCCACCCCTCTCCCGCAGGGTGAGCCCAGCTGCCTTGACGGAGGGCCAGCAAAATGATTCAGTTCCTCCCGGAGCCTGTTTCGAGGGCCTTCTTGGCCTCCTCAGGTCTGAGCAGCCCTGCATAGGGGAAGAGGGCAACCAAATTAGAATTAAAGACATGCAGCATAAAATATAAAACAGGCGCATGACTGCCAAGCCCCACACCCCTCAAGTTGGTGAAACCCCTGCTCTTCCTACTTTCCAAACTCTGTCCTCCATCTGTACTCAGGCTGTGCTCACTCTAACCGATTCTCCCAGAGATTTAGAGGCTCAGGAGTCAAGGTTGAGGGGCTCTCCAGAAGGGGCAGAAAGGGGAAGAACCTCCTCCCCCCTCCACACATATATGCACAGAGTCCCCAGCCTCTCACTTCGGTCCAGGTGGTGACGGTGCCACTCAACCAAGGTCTGCATAATCCATTGTGTCCGTTCCCTGAGCAGCATGGGTCTGTAGATTGTGATCTCCATGGTGCCCTCAAAGCATGTGCCCACTTGGATTAGTATTGAACAGACGCTATCTTTGGGAAGTAGACCCCACCCAGGCCTGAGGCAGGTCCAGACAGTACCAGTCTGGGTCTCTGCAAGGCCCGAAGGAAGGAGCCAGGGCGCAACAGGTAGCTCAGAGGAGGTCCTGGCTGTCAGCTGCACAAAGCCACGTCTGGCAAATGGCCGCAGTGGGGAGGGACAGCAGCCGGGATGGGAGCATCCGGGCAATTGCGGCACGCCCACTCGGGCTTACTCACCAAATAGCGCATTCACCAGTTCAGCCTTGATGTAGGCCAACAGCGGGTTCTTAGGATCTTCTGGCTCTAAAAAGCTCTGCGGAATATCAATTTGCTCTGGCCGCTTTCCCATTTTGATCTGGGGCTGGCGTCAGGCGCACTGCACGGCCCCTCGGCCCCGGAGAAGCTAACACAGACGGTTGGAAAAGTGTTCTGCTAACCCGGCCCAGGCCGGCTCCTGGGGCACTCGCACATTGCTCAGTTCATTTCTCCACCTCGGCCTGGCGTCGTCTTCCAAGCATCCGGAAAAACTCTCCCCACTTTCCCCCAGACCTCTAAAGAGGCCTTTTTGTCCCTCGAGTTCCCCAAAGGTTTTCTAGCGCAATACCCATCCGGGCTTGGCAGGCGGGGCTTCGAAGGCGCTGTCAGTCTCCCAGCAGCCTAGAGAGGCTAAATAATCATTATCCGACATCCGACATCCGACTCCGGCCTCTAAGTGCGCTGGGGGGGGGGGGGGGGGGAGAACAGCGACTGCTGCGGGAGGAAAACTGCCTGGGGAAGAAGTGAGTGAACCAGCCGCTTTCGAGTTGTTTCTGAGTGAGACTAACTCTTGCTGCGTGCGTGTTCGACGTGCTGGGGATTTATGTCAGGCTTTATCGCAGAAGATCCCGGCAAGATACCAGGGTGCTATCATATCCACACCAGGAAATGGAAATCTGAGAGAAGTTAATTAACTTATGCGTGTATGGCTCAGATCACCACAACCTACACGGCGAACTCATTAAAATTATATAAATTCTGGGTAAAGGTTGGGCAACATAGTGAGACACCCCCCTTCTCTGCAAAAAAAAAAAACAAAAAAACAAAAAACAAACTTAGCCAGGGTGGCCGCGCACGCCTGTAGTCCCAGCTACTCCGGAGGCTGAAGCAGGAGGATCGCCTGAGCCCAAGAGTTCGAGCGAAACCCTGTATCTTTAAAAACAAAAGAAACCCAAAAAACAAAACCAAACAAAAAAACCAAACAAATAAACAAACAAAAAAACAGAAAAAAAAGTGGAGTAAAATAGAAATATTCCTTGTCTACAGCAGTGTAATTAAATCTCTTGATTAGGTTAAGGCTGTAAGTGTTTATTGAGTCAGAGACGTAGTTAAATATTGTTTTCCTGAAAGTATGTCCTACAGACCTGATACTCAAGTTTTCACAGAAACCGTTGAGAGTGCGAGGGGTTGGGCTCAGGGACAGAGAATTGATGGAGCCTCCACCCAGTCCCAGGTGATCAAGTGGAATTTGCAATCCACTTTCTACTATTTGGGTTTTTTTTTTTCCCTCACGTTTTATTTCTCCTGCCCAATATTAATTTTAGTTTTTACTTTTCTTTAACTACAGCTCTTGATGAAATACAAATTTTCAGCTATTTAAAATTCCATTTGTGTAAGTTATTTATGCTCTGTTTTACTTTGTCCTAGAGGTGGGGGGAGTTGCTCTTTTTCCATGGAGATGTGTTTGACTTCATGGCCCATTTATTTCCTCAGATTTTTAAAAACTGAAAGCATTTAACATAAGTCTTTAGAGTGCAAATTTGGACATAAATTATGAGTTTTATATATAAAATATTATTTAAATATTATTTAAACCTTAAATTCTATATACAAACTATCATGTATGAAGGAAGATTAAAAATATGTTTAAAAATGAAAAGCCTCAAAAGATGGCAGATTGAAACACACAGCAGTTTTCAGGCACCCTGCCAAAACCCCTCTAAAATGACAGTAAAGATTTTTTTAATAAACATAAATGCACAAGAATGGGCAGAAATTAGAAAGCAGATGAAAGTGGTATTTGATTAAGACCAGAGAAAGATGAAACCTAAGCCTTGAAGAAGGTTGTTCTGTAGAATCCCAATCTGCCTCAGAAGTGAGAGGTATCAAGTACCTCTGAAAATGGGGATAAAGGTAGAAGAATAATTAGTTGAAAATCTATGTAAGAGGCAGAAAGACCTCTCCTCCACATTTCTGTCCTCAGCTTATCTGGAAAAGATAGGAAGAGCCAGAAGGTCTTAGACTCTGGGCCAACTGATGCTGTAAGAGCAAGGATGCTATAATGAAAACAAGAGTAATACAATCCCCTTGTCTCCACTGGCTCACTGAATCCTGGGACACAGATTTATATCTTCCAGGAAGACAAGTGGATAATTTCTCTAAGGTGAAACTGATTAGTTCAAGGAAAAAGCAAAACAAAACTCCTGATACTGACACCCCACATACTGACATTTAGAGGAAGGGCTTGCCTACTGAGTTTCCTAGGTGATAGCAACCCTTAGGAACAAGGCCCCACCCTAGACAAGGGCAGTGTGGTTGGGTCCAGCAAGCTATGTTCTAATATGCTCTCCAGGTGATTTTCATGCAGCCAAAGTTTACAAACAACTGAGATAGGTTATTTTGCAACGAAGACTGTCAGTCAACAAAACTAAACATATGCCCCCAAAGCTGTCAATCAAGTTTTTTAGAGATCAGCTCTTAAATAGGAACAGCTATATTTAATGAGCAGATGTTGCAAGAAAATCTCTAACATAAAAGAGACAAAACAAACAGAAAAAAAGAAACCTGTGAAATCAAAAACAATGTAGTGAACAGAAGAAAACTTCCAAAGGCTCATTCATAAGGCTGGGCATGGTGGCAAAGACCTATAATCCCAGTCCTTTAAAAGGCCAAGGCAGGAGGATCCTTTGAGGCCAGGAGTTCTAGATTAGCCTGGGTAAGATACCAAGACCCTCTCTCTACAAAAAATAAAAAAATTAGCCAGGCATGGGGTGTGTGCCTGAAGTCCTAGCTACTTGGGAGGCTGAGGCAGGAGGACTGCCTGAGTCCAGGAGTTTGAGGTTGCAGTGACCTATGATCACACCACTGTACTCCAACCTGGGTGACAGAGTGAGGTCCAGTCTCGACAACAAGAAAAAGGCTCATTCATATCTTTTGAAAGATAAGATACTATATCCATGAAATAAGAACTGCAGATTTTAAAAACATATCCAAAGACTAAAAAGAGAGATTTATAAAATTGGAAAGAAAAAATATGAAAAAAGCTATGCATGGTGGCATATGTCTATCGTCTGAGCTATTTGGGAGGCTGAGGTGGGAGGATCACTTGAGGCCAGGAGTACACTAGGTGCCTGTGAATAGCCACTGCACTCTAGCCTGAACAACATAGTGAGATCTGGTCTTTTTTTTTTAAGATAGGGTTTTTTTTTTTTAAATTTCAGAATATTATGGGGGTACAACACTTTGGCTATATATATTGCACTGCCTGTGTCAGAACTACAATCGTGGAGATCTGGTCTCTTAAAAAAAAAAAAGAGAACATTCTAGAAGATCCAATATGACAACTAACAGAGATTTTAGAAAGTAAGAACAGAGAAAATGTTGAGGAGAAAATTATGAAGGAAATGATTCAAGAAATTTTCCAGAATTGAAAGTCTGTGTTTTCAGACAAAGAAGGCATACTGACTGCCCAACCTAGTGGCTAAAAGAATTACAATGATACTTCATCAAAATGCTAAAGAACAAAGAAAAGGTCCAAAACACTTACAGAGCCTGGTGCAGTGGCTTATGCAGCTACTCTGGAGGTTGAGGCAGGAGGATTGCTTGAAGTCAGGAGTTTGAGGTGGTAGTACACTATGATCTCACCTGTGAATAGCCACTTCACTCCAGCCTGGGCAACACAGTGAGACCCCTGTCTCTAAAAAAACCAAAAAACCAAAACAAACACAGAGGCAGAATAAGAAAATGACACATAAAAAGGATGGTGGATACATGTCATTATACATTTTCAAAACTCATAGAATGTGCAACACCAAGAGTGAACACTAAGGTAAGTTATGGATTTTGGGTATCAACGTAGGTTCATCAATTATCTTTTTTTTTTTTTTCTTCTCTTAGAGACAGGATCACACTCTGCCATCCAGGCTGGAGTGTAGTGGCACAGTCATAACTCACTGTAACCTTGAACTCCTGGCCTCAAGCAATCCTCCGCCCTCAGCCTACCAAAGTGCTGAGGTTACAGGCATAAGCCACTTGTGTCCAGCCATTCACTGATTGTTAGCAAATGTACCACTCTGCTGCCCAATGTTTTCAGTGGGGCAGGCTGTGCTTGTGTGGGGACCAGAGGTATATGGGAACTCTGTAGTTCTCAATTCTGCTGTAAACCTAAAACTGCTCTAAAAAATAAAGTCTTATTAAACAAAAAAAAAGGAAAGGGAATCATAATGGTACCTCAGTTCTCTAGCAATGTTAAAAACCAGAAGACAATGAAGAATTGCTTTAAAAATTCCCAAGAAAAATAAATAAATAAATAAATAAATAAATATTCTGAAGGAAAATTATTTAAAACTCAGGATAATATAAACGTCAATAAATTTACCTCCCAGGAACAGGAAAATGTATTCTACCAAATAAGAAAACTGTTAAAAGACTTGGTGCAGAGTCAATGCATTGCTGACTCTGAAGAGAGTTGCAGTCAAGGACGGACTCAGGCCACCCTGGCTAGTTTTGCTCTTTCACATATAGTCATCCCTCAATACCCATGGTAGATTGGTTCCAGCTCTCCCCCCTGGCCCCTCCCCCCCGCCCCACCAAACACCAATAACAAAATCCAGGGATGCTCAAATCCTTTGTACAAAATGGCGTAGTATTTGCATAACCTATGGCACATCCTCCCTTATACTTTGTCATCTCTAGATTACTTATAATACCTAATGCAATGTAAATGCTATGTAAATAGTTATTATACTGTATTGTTTTAAAATTTATATTATTTTAATTGTTGTATTCTTATTTTTAAAATATTTTGATCTGCAATTGGTTGAATCTGTGCATGCAGATCCAGTTCATTCCTAGGGCTCTTTATCTGGGGCCTTGTACAGAGGTTGTCTTCAGGAACCTCTGCTGAGCATCCTATGGGAGGCAGTGGAGGGAAAAAAAAGAGGATATCTTGAAGACACTTTTCCCCTCTCTGACTTAGAACCTAGGGTTCATAAAACTGCTCCCTTAACAGTGCAGCTAATGTGGTGCACCGTTCCGTGGGGGGAAATGGATCAGGGTGGAAGTGGGGGGGGAAGCAGCACTTCTCCAGTTTTAACTTCTTGCTTACTACCATTGCAGTAAGTGATTAAAGGCTTAACTCTTTTTTTTTTTTTTGGCTTGTTGCTTTAATTAGCTACTCTGACACCTACTGGCAGTTCAGTTTTTGCTCCTGACAGCCTCCTTCCCAAGGCGTTTCTAACTACAAAAAAGCCATTTCATCTAATTGTGCTTGAATGGTCCAGACAAACTCTTGGGGTTTCTAACTCAGTTACATGGGAACCACCAAAAATCCATTACTTACTATAACCTTACCCTCGACCCAGCTTCAAAGACTTATCCCCCTTGTCTTAATGCTGCAGCTGCCCCTGCAAAACTTGCTGTGCTTCTGCTGAACTATTAAATAGTTTTAGGCTCCCACTTGACTTCATGGTTCCTCATGTAGTAGACATTTCTGATTGAGAATACATTTTTCGAAAAGCCTTTTAATCTCCTATGAGACTCTGTCACTTTCTCCCTTTCACATTACTACTTACCACTGCAATACCCTGAATCCTGCCACTACCAGAAGACGGGGAATCTCATGATTGTCTTACCTCAGGAAACTTTCTGTACCTTGCTCAGATTTACTAGAGACTCCCAATGAGAACCCTGACCGAATATTTGTTGACGGATCATACCTCACAACTGAAAGTGGAGGTTACCAAGCAGAATATGCTATCCCTGATTTAAGCTCTACTTTAGAATATAGTCCTCTGAGGTAAAATCAGCCTAGAAGGCAAAACTTGTTGCACTTACTAG
Source organism: Daubentonia madagascariensis (assembly GCA_023783475.1). Taxonomy (NCBI): domain Eukaryota; kingdom Metazoa; phylum Chordata; class Mammalia; order Primates; family Daubentoniidae; genus Daubentonia; species Daubentonia madagascariensis. The sequence goes on along the minus strand of JAKFHU010002080.1, from coordinate 22,712,932 downwards.
AGCTTGCCAACTAGCCAAAGACCAGACAGTAAAAATATATACAGCCAGCAGGTATGCTTTTGGAGTAGTATATGTCTTTGGGATGATTTGGAAACAAAAGAGAGTTCTCGTCTCTGCTGTAACACTCATACAAAAATGGACAAGTTAAGGAACTTTTAGATGCACTCCTACTTCCTTGTAAGGTGGCTGTTTTAAAGATTGAGGCCTATGTAAAAAAAAGATAATATAGAAGATAAAGGAAATGTTCTAGCAGATCATCATGCTAAAGAAGTCACTTTAACCAAGGCTATGATCCTATCTAAACCCTCAAAAAATAAATCTCTGGAGGGATTAAAAGAGGCCATTATAAAATATCAACATTCAGTCCCTGATTTTGAAAAGGGAGAATGGAAAACATCCGATTGTACCCATCACTCAGGTAATTTCTGGCACTCCTAAAATTTCTGGCACTACTTGGTAGCACCAGATTTCAAATGGATATTAGCTACTTTTCTCTGTGAAACTACCCACCATGGAAGAGACAAATTGGTTACTATCTAAAATCAACACTGATGGAGAAATTTTAGAAAGATAGCTGAGGGTATTTTCAGGTCATGTGTCACCTGTCAACAACATAATCCTGGAAAAACTGTCAAGGTGGGACATGGCCAGGAACCAAAACCTCAAGGCCCTTCAAATGGACTATCCAGCTCCCACCCTCCAAGGGATTTGAATATGTTTTTGTTATTATATGTGTATTTTTAGGATGGGTTAAGGCACTTCCGTAATGAAAAGCTACAGCCCTTACAGTCGCTAAAAGGCTGCTTGATTTTGTGTTTCCAACCTGGGACATCTCAAATTTTTTATATCAAGTGATTGAGGCACACATTTTCCAGGAACCATTATAAAAGCACTCTGTAAGGTACTAGCCCTTACTCGAAAACTACATTGTCCTTACCATGCACAATCTTCTGTGAAGGGTTAAGAGACCAATGACATCCTTAAATAGCAATACTTTCAGAAACCCCTGAGGTTCCTTGGCCAGAGGTACTTTCCTTAGCCCTCTTGGCCATAATAGTTCACTCCTTTGGGGACACATTGATTATCCCCCTATGAATTAGTAACTGGAAGGCTCATGCATTTTTTTTTTTCTTTTCTTTTTTTTTAGAGACGGGGTCTCGCTCTTGCTCAGGCTGGTCTTGAACTCTTGAGCTTAAGCTATCCTCCCGCCTCGGCCTTCCAGAGTGCTAGGATTACAGGCGTGAGCCACCGCGCCCGGCCGAAGGCTCATGCATTTAAATATTTCATCTTCAATACTAGTCTTTGCCCTACCTCATGCAGACATGGCAAAATAGTGCAAGGGACTCAGGCACTATACCCAGACCTATTTCTAACGGGTTAAGGCCACCTTCCCACAATGTCTTCCCAAACAGCCTCTTCATTATCTGTGACCAGGAGGTTTTGTCTTTTGCAAGAGAAATCAGAGAAAAACTTTTTTTTTTTTTTGGTTAAAGACAGTGTCTCATTCTGTTGCCTGGGCTAGAGCACAGTGGTGTCATCATAGCTCACCGCAACCTCAAACTCCCAGGCTCAGCCTCTGGAGTAGCTGGGACTACAGGTACGCACCACAATATGCAACTAATTTTTTTTTTTTTTTTTTAGATATGGGGTCTCGCTATGTTGCTCAGGCTGGTCTTGAACTCCTGGTCTCAAGTGACCCTCCTGCCTCAGCATCCCAAAGTGCTGGGATTACAGGTGTGAGCCACCATGCCCAGCTGAAAAACTGCTCTTGAAGCTCACTGGAAGGGACCTTATTAGGTACTATTAACAACAAATACAACAGTTAAATGTTACTCCAGGGAGTAGCATTTCATAACTAACTAAAGAAGAAATTGAGAATTCTATACAATTGGAAAGCTAGTCCGCTATGGGACCCCAAGCTGAGAATTCTCAGAACTCCTCCAGAAGCCAACAGTGTTGGGAAGCAGATGGTTGACCCATATCTTTGGAATAAGCAAATGACTAACAGTCCATGGTCTGCTGTGGGACTAAGACACCTATTGAATTCCTGTTTTGTTTTTTTATCTGCTTGCTTATAATCATTCTTCCTCTCATTTTCTATGGGCCCCTTGTTGTTGTCCGTCATAATGGCCCATTTTCTCCTTTTTTCCCTCCTTATTATAATTGTTAGGTCAGAACATACTCATTCTAATGCCATTCTTAGATTATCCCAAATAATAGTCACTGCCCTCAATCTTAATGACTGCTGGATATGCTTTCCATCACCAGACTGCCGTGAATAAAACTTCTGGACAATTCTGCCTTCATCAAGTGAAACCATAGGAAATTACAGTCATGTTATTTCCACTTGAACCTACATAGACAATTGACCTTAAACAAATCAACTTGCAACTTTGCAAGTGTTCCTCTATCCCAGAAAAAGAACCAATTATTAAACCTATTGATTGACCCAAGATAATTCTAAATTTGAATTCAATGACCTTCATAGTTGATGGGCCAAATATTTACCTCCTAGAAGAGACTAATAATATACAAAAATGTAACCCAATTAATGTAAGGCCTTGCGAACTCCTTTTTTCCTGGATCTCCATGTGCCCCTACTATGCAAGTATTTCCTCTGTGGCCAAGATTCCTGGTCCTGTTTGTCTCAGACTAACACCTCATGCACTTTAGGAATAGTATTCTGAGACTTGTCTGTACACAGAGATCCTAATTCTATAAATCAACAAGGTGAGAAATTCTGACTCAGACATGAGCTCCAAAATAAAGCCACTCTTGATTATTCTAGTACACTCCTTGGAGGAATTACTGACTCATTATTTATGAGGACAATTAGAGGAATGTCCTCAGTGGTGGGAATCATACAAACAGAAAAAACTGGAAGAAACCTATCACTAACTCTAGCAGAAGTAATTAAAGATACCACCTCTGCCCTAGATGGAACAGAAATCAGTCGTTTGCCCCCTGATTTCAACTTAGGGCCAAGTAAAAAAAGCCAATCATATAGGATACCCTGTGTCTAGTTAGCCCACCTACAACTTTCCCACATCAACAGCCTCCTCCTGAAAGTTCCCTTTTCTGTAAAGCTTTCCCATTCCTCTACCTGTCTTTGAATCTCTGCCAAACACAGTGATGGTGGCTGACTCCCTTGCTACAGCAAACTCTGAATAAATAGTCTTTGTTTTCATTTGGGTGGTCTTTATTTCCACACAAGATAACCCATGAGTTCATAACTGTTGAAGCTGTCGACCTAAAGGAAGAAGTTGAGGCACAAAATATAATTGTAAACAGTTTACTTGAGCTAAAATGAGAACTGCTGCCTGAGAAACACTTCCAAGTTGCCTTGGGAAGTGCTCCCTTTGGCCTTTGTTACAAGCAGGTTTTTAAAGGCAAGAGGAGTGGGCTGATACAAAGTTATTTGATGGAAATTCTCATTGGCTCACAGAGATAACATGATTAGTGATTGGCTATACATTGGTGAACTATAGGGTACAAGTTATGGTGTCCAGCATATGGCACTGTTAGCTTAATTTATGGTTACTTGGTGTCAGTCAGTCAGTAGAGAGCCTACATAGCAAGTAACTTCACAAGGTGATTATGTAGCTCAAGAGGGAGAGAGACAAGATTGCTGCAACATTTCAATACCTCTCTGGGCCTAATAATTCAAAGGTACTTACATTCCTCAGATAAGAAGTTTCTTTTCTTTCTCAATGCTGTGTGATAAGTATATGGTCATTCATTTATACTATCCTCTCTACCTACTTTTGTAAGTTTGAAATTTTCCACAATAAAAAAATTTAAATAATTCAAAAATGCCAATATCATTAAAGATTAAATAAACAAACTGAGAACAATTCTAGATTAAAAGAGACTAGAGATGTGACAACTAAATACAATGCATCCTCCTTGGTTGGATTAAAAATTAGCTATAAAGTTCATTCTTGGAACAACTGGGGAAATTAAAATTGGACTTTATATTAGATATAGTAGTATTGGACTAATGTTAAATTTCCTGAGTGAATAATTTTAGATGGCTATGTAGGAGAATGTCTTTATTCTTAGGAGACAATGTTGAAGTACTTGGGGTAAAGTGTCATGATGTCTCCAACTTATCCACAAATAGTCCAAAAGAAAGTCTATGTAGGTAGAGAGATAAAATAAATGTACTGAAGTGTTCACAACTGGTGAAACTAAATGAAAGGTATAGCATGTAAATTTTTATGTCATTGCAATTTTCCCCCTCCCTCTCAATCAAAGTCAAACTGGGAAGCCTGGGAGGTAATAAAGTGATAAAACTGACTCATCTTGGCAGATTCTGTTAAATGCTAAAAACACTGCAGTTCTGTTTGAGGCTGGCATGGGAGCCAGCAAATAAAACTCAGGGCTTGCCAAATGTAGGAAATATAATAAAGATGGAACCCCCAAATGACTATATCTCCAAAATAAAACTAAATCATAAATAAACTGCCATCCAGATGGGAATGGCAAAAGAACTTGTCTTTCTCAATGTCTTGACATAATAATCAATTATCACAAACCAGCCTTGTGGCTAACTCACGCTACATGGGGAAGTCTGAAAAATTTCAAGGAGATAATTTTAATGGCCTCAGGCTGGGTGAGGTGGCTCATGACTGCAATTCCAGCATTTTGGGAGGCCAAGGCAGGAGGATCACTGGGGGTCAGGAGTTCAAGACCAGTCTGGGCAACATAGTGAGTGAGATACCATCTCTAAAATGTAAAATAAAATTTAAAAACTAGCCGGGCATGGTGGTACGCACCCGTAGTCCCAGCTATTCAGGAGGCTGAGGTAGGAGGATCACTTGAACCCAGGAGTTCGAGGCTGCAGTGAGCTATGATTGTGCCACTGCACTATGCCTAGATGACAGAGAAAAACCCTGTCTCAAAAGAAAAAAAAATTTTTAAAAATAAATAAGTAAAATAAAGGCCTCTTTTCCTCGAGTAATCAAACAGTTCAAATGGCAGGGGTATCTAATTGCCCAGGCTGGAGTGCAGCGGTGCAATAATAGCTCACTGCAGCCTCAAACTCCTGGGCCACCCTCTAGATCCCCAAGTGCAGCCCTTCAACCAAATCCAAACTTCACAGAACAAATCCCTCTATAAAAAGGATTTATTCTGTAAATACTGGATTCAGTCAAAAGGCCACATTCAAGGATCCAGAAGGCCACACACATGTGGACCCAAGGCCGCAGGTTCCCTACCCCTTAAGTGATCCTCCTGCCTCAGCGTTCCCAGTAGCTGGCACTACAGGTGTGCACTACCATGCCTGGCTAATTCTTAAAATTTTTTGTAGAGATGGGGTCTCACTATGTACCCCAGGCTGGTCCCGAACTCCTGGGCTCAAATGATCCTCCTGTCTCAGTCTCCCAAAGTGCTGGGATTTACAGGCATGAGCCACTTCATTTGACATCATTTTTTTTCCTTTGGTGTCTTCCACACCAATACATCTTATAGGAAGAGATTTTTCTGGAGCTTTATAGTGCTCATATTTCCTTTTCAAAAAGAGGAGAAATGTTTTTGGAAATGACTGAAAGAGAACTGAATGAAAATGATAAATCAGAAAATTTGGATAAAATGATCATTCAAATTCAATCATTAAGTATTAAAGCAAAAAAGAACTTGATGCTTTATTAAGCCAAATCCCTGATTATTTATGGTTCCAATCATTCACCAACCTAGGGAAAATTTTAACAGTCACCCTAATATGGATACAAATGGATACAAATAAACCACCCCCAAATATTAAACAATATCCATTAAAACAGGAAGCTACAATAGGAATAAAACAAATAAAGATTTCATTGATAAAGGATTGTTTATCCCTTGCACTAGTCCTTGAAATACTCCCATCCTCGCAGTACAAAAGCCTAATGGGAAAGGATAGAGATTTGTACAAGATTTAAGAGTCATTAACAATACCGTGATTTCCCCATCACCCAGTAGTCCAAAAGTCCCACAGTCTTTTGTACAATATACTGGTAAGCAATGACTGTTTCACTGTAATTGACTTATGCAGTGCTTTTTTAAAAGCATACCAGTAAATCCTGACAGTATTTATTTACCTTTACCTGGGACAGCCTTTAATAGATCTGGACTGTTATGCCTCAGCATTATACTGAAAGTCCAACTTATTTTTCACAAATATTAAGGGCTGACCTGGCTGAGCTAAATTTTGAAGGAAATTCCATTCTACTTCAGTATGTGGTTTCTTGTTACGTGCCTCCACTCTGCATGATTGTAAAATTGACTCCCTGTACTTTCTGGAACAATTAGCAAAAAGAGGACATAAAATATCTAACAAAAAACTCCAGTTTTGCTTAATAGAAGTAAAATATTTGGGACATTTAATTTCTAAGGAGGGACTACATATAAATCCAGATCAGGTAACTGGAATTCTTGCATACCCAACTCCAAAAACCCAAGGCAGCTCAGAGGGTTTTTAGGCATAGCTGGCTACTGCTGTAGTTGGATTCCCCAATTTTTCTCTTGTGCCACAGCCTTTATATGCATTGTTGGAAGATCAACCTGACCCCATATATTGGACATCAGAAGTACAAAAAGCCATTCAAGAAACGAAGGAAAATCTTACAAGTGCCCTCGATTTGGGCCACCCAAACTATCAGCTACCATTTTTCCTTTTTGTTCATGAAAACCATGGCAGCACCCTAGGTGTTCTAACCCAAAAACACGAAGGACAATATAGGCCTACTGGCTATTACAGTCAGCACTTAGACTCGGTAGCACATGGGCTACCCCTCTGTCTGAGGGTCATTTTAGCTGTTGCCATGCTCCTTAAGGCCACTCAGGAAATTGTAATGGAGGCTCCCATGACCATATATGTACCTCATTCTGTAGAAGTTCTTTTGAATTCACATCACACATAACATTTTTAGTTAATATACTGGCTTCTTATGAAGTACTTTTACTCTCTGCTCCACAAATTACCCTTTCTTTATGTAATACTCTTAATCCCCCAATGTTACTTCCTGAAGCAACTGATGAGATACCTCAAGACTATATTTTACTAATAGAACAGTTTTTGATGCCAGACAGGATTTATAGGAGACATCACTGAAAAATGCTGATGTTATCTGATTCACAGATGAATTGTGCCTAAAGGATGAATTTGGAAAACACCAAGCAGGCTATGTTGTTGTGTCTCTCATGGGCATAATAGAAAGCAATCCCTTGCCTAAAGCAAAATCAGCACAGTTGGCTGAATTAATAGTGCTCACTAGAGCTTGTCAATTGGCAAAAACTCAAATGGCTAATATTTACACTAACAGCTGTTAGGCTTTTGGTGTAGTTCATGACTTTGGAATATTATGGAAACAGCAAAGCTATTTAACCTCCTGTGGACATCCTATTAAACATGGCTCTCAAGTTTTTTTGGTAATTGGAAACTATGAGGCCTATAGTCCCAACTACTCAGGAGGCTGAGGCAGGAGATCACTTGAACCCAGGAGTGTGAGGTTGCAGTGAGTTATGATGATGCCACTGCACTCTACCCAAGGTGACAGAGCAAGACTCTGTCTCAAAAAGCAAAACAAAAAAAAAACAAACAAAACTCCAAGGGGTTCAAGAAAAGGCTTCAAAGAGGGAAAAGCAAATATGGTTAAGGGGGGATGCTTTTCCCCCATTTGCAAATTATAGTATTGACCCAATGACAGATCTATTTTACTTTTGGGATTTCAATTCTCTATATTATAACATGTCCATGAGCTCACTTGCTAGGGACCTGAGAAAATGATTGCCTGAATATTACTGAAAGCCCTTGCTCACAATAGCTCATAAGGTGTATGTTAAATACCCAATTTGTCCTCAGCATAATCCAGGAAAGCCTCTTCATGAGTCCCAAGGGCATTCCTCTTTGCCCACTGGACCTTTCCATGTTTGGCAAATGTATTTTATCCAATTACCTCTAGCCCAAGGTTATAAATAAGTAATGGTATCATTTGCATGTTTTCTCATTAGGTTTAAACATTTCCTTGCAAATAGCCATGGTGCAAGCAGTAGGAAGATGTTTGTTGGAGTAGATAATCCCCTCTTGGAGGATTCCTTCTGAATTACATAGCAATAGGGGAACTCATTTACTGGAGAGATAGTCCACTCAATTTGTAAAATCTGGCCCATTTTCCAACATTTTCTTTGTGCATACCATCCCTAGTCTTCTGAATGGGTGGAATGAGCAAATGGAATAATAAAAATCCAGGTGGCAAAATTAACGGAAGCTTTTCATATTACTTGGCCCAAAGCTCTTTCATTGGTTTTGCTTAATCTAAGAGCAACTCCTTTGGAAAACCTCAGTTATCTCCTTAAGAGATAATTACAGGTTGACCTATGAAATTGGATGGCAGTTTATATGAATCATTTTTATTGAAATAAACATTTTTATAATGTGATCTTGGACAATGATCTTAAATTTCACAATCTCCAGCCAGGGGACCATGCTTATTGGAAAAGATAGCAACATAAAGACTTGCTTAAACCTTGTTGGAAAGGACCTTATCAGGTGCTGTTAACTAATCATCGTGCAGCTAAACTTGAAGGAGTAGATTCCTGGATTCACATTTCTCATTTAAAGAAAGCTCCAACACCTGAATGGACTTCTAAGTCTACCAGAGATCTCCAGTTAAAGATCTCTAAGATTCCCGACTCCTCCGATGACAAGATGCAGATAACATCTGAGTAGACAGTATTTCCCAAGATACTGGACCAGGCCTGTACTCACAATGAATTGTTTGGCACATATATTTTGTTTTTGTATTTTCCTGTTATGATAACTGAATAGCAACACCCTCTCCTTTGTTTGATCCCCATTCCCCTTATTGGAAAATTGCTAACCTAACTGATACGAAAGTAGGACAAATTTTTATTTTTCAATATCAAGAGGATATTGGGTCCCTGATGTTGACTTCTTAGAATCAATCTAATGTTCCTATAGCCTACAGCACCTTCTTTCCAGGTATACTACACTATCGGGGGCCCCCATTTAGGGAAATATTAACAGTTACCCCTAGATATAGTTTGAGTATGCCACAAGGCTTCCTACATTCTTCCTGGTTGAATTTCCAAATTATCCTCCAGCAATATCCTAGTCCACCACGTAATTTCCATTGTGTAATTCTACGTTTTTTAAAGAATGTTTTATAGACCTTCAGCCACAAAAACAAGGCCTCTGACCTCTGGGCAAGAGATACTGTGGCAGGGCACACAAACTGCAGCTAATTGTCTTCCATCATATCCAGGTTCTTTGGGTAGTAATTGATCATCTATATTCACAGTAATAGAGCAATTTATTTGTTAAGTATTAAAAACTGCCTGACCAGGTATGGAATTAGGAAGAACTTCCTGGATGTATTTAATATTAAGTTATTAAATATGAAATGTCTGATTTCCTTAAGTACTAAGTTTTTCAGTTGATATCTCTGACATTTCACTTCGACACTTCTTGTTTTATTTTTATTGTGAAGGTACATCCTCATTCTTTCAAGCACGGTTTGGCTTGTGATTATCTTTCAAATTTTTTTTTAGAGCAATTTTTGTGAAACCATGGGTAAGTCAAAAATTTGAGTTATTTTCGAATATGAGTTCTGTCATGGAGCCCATGCAGCTCAGACAGCTCGAAATATTAATACTACCCATCTCATTTTAACTTGGAACACTCAACATTTTGGGGTTCATAACCTGTACCCAAATTGCACTTCTGCTATAAAGGCACAATGGCAACAACATGTGTGATAGATAATAAGGTAAAAAGAGCCTTAGATATGAGAAAGGCAGGACTTGTGATATTAGGACAAGTTGAGAATATACTTAACAAAGAAAGATAGTCACAAGAAAAGTCAATATTTATCAATCTAAATAGATTAGAAGAAATTCTCTTTCAGGAGGAAAGTAAGGGTTGGGAAGCTGCATGGAAAGATAATGAAGCTATTGCCAAGTGGGTAAATCAGACTGCTCAACTAATGAGAGACCACGCCAAAACCTAATGATAGGAATGAACATGTGCCCAAATTTAACAAGGTTTGTTGACCATGCTAATCCAAACGGAAGCAGAAGTGGCCTCTAAAACATGTCCAACCATTTCGGATGCAGAAGCCCAAGGTACATATTTACAGGCCCTTTTCTTCCTGCAAAATTACTACTGGGATATGTTGCCTGATTCACTGAACTCTTACAGCTTTAGCACCCCCACATATGTAGTAATCAGACATATAACACAGTACAGCTAGTAGGACTAGGGATCATTTTTAATATAATAATATCCATGTTCACCCAATAGGCAGTTGACGGGCCATACTAAATAATCCAATTTCAGTTCTAGATTATAGGCAAATTCAGGAAGAATGGTACTGTCTCCAAAATGTCTGGAATCCTGAAACCACAGAAATAGGGCCCCTAATTTCTACCCCTATTTATTTATTTATTTTTCTACCCCTATTTAAAATAATATATGGTATACGGGAAAAGGATGCTTTTGTTGGGAAGGAAAGAAAAATAAGACTGTGACCATTTTAGATCTTACTTGCAACCAGACAATATTTGATTTAAATTATATTGCCATTTGATGCAATAATGGGTTCATAGGAAAGTTACTTTTAGGATAAAATAACATTTATGATAATGAGGACATTGATAATCAAATATTTTGGGAATTGGAACTCAAAACTCCTCGAGTTGTTCTACAAGCAGAAAATGAATGGCCAGATAAGCAATTAGATATATAAATCATCAGTTAAATACAGTTCTGAATGAATCCAGTCAAAGATATAAGATGCAAATACAAACAAACGAAAAGAGAAGGAAAATTATTTGATTGGTCACAGATTATCAAAATGTATGTTCAGAGTTCTCCTCTATAATAAATTTTCTTCATTATCTTTACCTCAATGGACCTCTTAGTTGTTTACTGTATTGTTATTTCTCTAAAATTTCTATATTACAAATGTTATAAACGCTGCAGAAATTGCAAACGTCGAGAAAAAAAAATTGCAAATGTCACCAAAAAAATAGAACTCCAACTAAAATTATGTTAGTTCATCAACTAAACTAGTAGCCGTAGAATGTATGTAAAGGCAGTCTTCTATTGCCCATTTAGTCCACACACTCCCCTACTTCTGACTGACTGAGGAAGGGTTTCCCATTTTAACTTTTTTTTTTTTTTTAGCCCTAAAGGCTTATAAAAGACATCAAATTGGATATTCTTCCACACAACTCCTCAAGTCCCCTCACCAATACAGGTGAGTGTGCATGTGTGCCTCATTACGTCTGAGGAACAGCTCCTGAGGAAATAAGCTCAACTGCTATGACCATGTCATTTCTCTGTGAGATGAGGAAACATTAGCATAGAACAAGAGCCTTTCCCATCCCAATAGGAAAAATAGGCGCCTCTGCACCCTCACTGACAAACCAGATGATGACACTTCATATAAGGATGAAGAGTGGAACAAGGGCATTTCAGAATTTTGATTTGATCCCTTATATCCTATAATTCTAAACAAATGGGATCTGTCCTCGTCAAATCCCTCAAACTATATTATTTGGTTTTCAAAGTCTTCCTTTGGAGGATTTCAACCAAAAGGTGAGAATTGTCAGAAAAAAGGAAAATCTGAAAGAAAATTTTTTAAAAAAGCAACCCAAAATGGCTGTAGGTTGGACATATGCCTATGAACTAAAGCTGAAGTCTCACCTGTGAGGCTGGAGTTTGTCAAATATTTCACTAACATGTACTGATTGTAACTTTTTCTATTAGATGAAGCACAAAGGCAGGACAGAATCAATCATTTCTCTCCAGACCCTAAGAAACCTATGCATTCGTTAACCTTTTACCCTGCATACATCCATCACATATTTGTTTTATCTTATGTATAATGCCACTAAGCACCAAAACCTATAAATAATGTGCATCACATAACCCACTGCAGGATGCATTCTCAGTTAGGCCTGAGTCTGTGTTCTTGGGCTACAGTCCTCAAACTTGGCTCAGAAGAAAATTAACTTTGATTTCTTTAAGTCCATAATGCCTGTTATTTTAACCTTTTGGTTTGACATACATAATGAGATATCTGAGAATACAACCCAAGTCTAAACATGAAACTTATTGATGTTTCATATACACCTTATACATACAGCCTGAAGGAAATTCTATACAAATTTTAAATAATTTTGTGCATGAAACAAAATTTTGACTGCATTTTTACTTTGACCTGTCACAAAGTCAAGTGAGGAATTTTCCACTTATGATGGAAATTTCCAACTCTGGAGTATTTCAGATTTTTGGATTAGGGATGCTCAACCTATACCAGAAAGACTGACAAATCTGACTATATCAAAATTAAGAATTTGTTCATCAAAACACACCTTAAAGAAAGTGAAAAGACAATTTAAACTGGAAGAAGGTATTTACAATATATAATTGAAAAAGAGACTAAGGGAGACTATGTAAAAGAGAAATTTCACATATTCATATCTTCATGACTTTGTTTACAATGTGCATGTATTACATTGATTTTAAAAATTAAACAGAAGTAAAAATATCCACTAAAATTAGATTCAGTATCTCCTCTCAAAGATATTATCTATTGGTAATTTTTGAGGTCTAGATGATGTGGATGAGGGAATTCAGTATATTAAGAGTATCCTTCAAATAAAGAATTGAAAATATCCATTAAAAAGATTTTTAAAACAAACACATAGCTAATTGTAAGAACAAAAGAGTATGTACAGGAGATGCTATCTATTCTAAAACAACTACCAAACAATATTTCTAGAAATATAGTAGAAAACATGTAAGAATATGCATGGGGATAATACACACCAGCATCAGGATAATGATTTCCTACTTCCTCCGGGGAGGGAAAGGAAAGATGCTTTAGTAATATCTATTTTAAAGAAAAGAGAAGAGGCCAGCACGGTGGCTCACACCTGTAATCCTAGCACTTTAGGAGGCTGAGGCGGGAGGATCACTTGAGGCCAGGAGTTGGAGACCAGCCTGAGTAACAGCGAGACCGTGTCTCTACGAAAAATAGAGACCTTAGCCAGACGTCATGGCCCACAGTTGTAGTCCCAGCCATTTGGGAGGCTGAGGCAGCAGGATGGAATAAGCCCAGGAGTTTGAGGTTGCAGTAAGCCATGATGATGCCACTGCACTCTAGCCCAGGCAACAGAGGGAGACCCTCAAAAAAAAAAAAAAAAAAAAGAGAGGGAGAAGTGAGGCAAATGTTGGAAAATATCAACATATGCTATTAATAAATTGGGGGAGGGTTATGACTGTATTTTATTACTTTTTTGGACGTGTGAAATCTTCCATAATTTAAATTTTTAATTAAAATTACGAACATTGGGAAGAAATGTGCATCCACACTGGTTGTTTTAGGATAGTGGAAATAAAGGAAAGTTGTATAACGTTTTGTTTAAAACATGACACAGTTGCTTACATGATTTCAAAATGGTAACCATCCGGAGAGTCAGAAGGTGACAGGGAGCAGAAGAGAGAAAATTTACAGATTCAACGAGCCTGCCCTGGGCCTGGCCTATCTGCCCGTCTTTAGGAGGTAACGTCAAAACCTTAACCTAGCCACTGAAGATGATTCCCAGACAACAGGGTCGCCAATTCGAACTCACACTGTCAATTAACTACGTGCCAGGGCACGGGCCTTTCAGGCCAAGTGATACCTTACGAGGCAGAGATGACGACGAAAAGCCTTGGAGGCCCAAAAGGAGCTCAAACGAATACTAGGTCAAGGTCGAAGAGGACGTCCGGGCGACTGAGGCGGAGCCGGAAGCGCCGGGTGACCGCCCAGCGTCGACTAGGCCCGCTCACGCCGAGGGGGCGAGGCGGCGGCGGAAGGGGCGGGGCTGGCCGGACGCGGTAAAAGGGAGCCGGGCTTCGCGCCTAGGTCTGGAGGAAGCCCGCCGAGCCGCTGTGAGTGCGGCTGCTGGTCCCAGTATGGTCGACGACGCTGGTTCTGCTGAGTCCCAGCGGGACAAACTGACGCCGGCCCGCTCCCTGGAGAGACTGCTTAGGTTACCACTTCCGCCACCGCAGATTCGCATCCGACCCTGGTGGTTTCCGGTGCAGGAACTGAGAGACCCCTTGGTGTTCTACCTGGAGGCGTGGCAGGCCGATGCGATTTTTGGTGAGCAACCCCTGGTGTGCTAGTGGGCTATGCTGCTCCAGTCTGAGAGAGGCCCAGCCGAGCAACTCTCTACAGCCAAGAGTGTTGCTGTGATGCAAGGCTTCCAGCTGTTCCCTTCCCCGGCCAACATTCCCTTCAAATCTAGCTCCTCCTGACCTGAGACCGTGCGGGCCCTCAGAGTCTCTCCTCACCTGTTTAGGCCCAGACCGAGCCATAATTCCAGAAATGGAGTGGATGAGCCAGGCCCTGCTGACGGTGGACATAGTGGACTCCGGGAACTTAGTCGAAATCACTGTCTTCGGACGGCCCCGGGTCCAAAATCGGGTGAAGAGCATGCTCCTAGGCCTGGCATGGTTTCACCGAGAACATCGTGCCCGAGGTGAGAGTCTTTAAGAACCTGTTTGTGGAGAAAGCCACAGGTGACCCTACTGGCCTTATTCAGCTTCCTTCCATTCTTCCTTACCCTTCTCAAAACTTCTTGCAGTTTACAAACCCCGGGAAGCTACACGCAGTTTCTGGGGAATCCCTCTGGGGAGCCCCCGAGTAGGACCTTGAGAAAGTAAGCCAAGATCTGATGAAGTCAGGCCCATCGCTGCCCAAGGCAGCCTCAGCTGGGCTACAGCGCTAATCTCAGGTCCAGGTTCAAAGCCTCCACCCTGAGAAACAATGTTGCCAGATCCTGCTCTCCTCCCCTCTCTCCTCACCCACCCCCAGTCATGGAGTAGTTTGAAACAGCAAACATTTTTCCTTGTCCATGATTGGTGTCAATTGCCTCTCTTCCAGCTGAGAAGATGAAACACCTTGAGGAGAACTTGAAGGCCCGTGCATCACATTCCCACACTCTCCAGCATCCTATTGCTTAAAGCAACATAATTGTCAGGAGCATTATGTGAACAGTCCTGCTTCTGGTACTAAAGGTGAAGAGAAGCAAAGTACAGTATTCCTAAATCTCTGTGTTCCTTTTTCCTGTGTCTTGATGGATAGTAGTTTATTTTGTTGCAAAAGTAAGTTTGTAGAACTACTCTAAAAAAGAAATGGATGTCTATTTTGTCCAATGGAGTAAAGATTTTTGCTCACTTAAAATAAAGCAAATTTATAAAAGATTGACTGTTCATTTATGTCTTGATGTGAGGGGGTGGGTAGAAGGCTAATAGGTAGTGGTTTTGTTTTTTTCTTAGTTTCTACCATTTTGAGACTCCTAACCCTTTTATGACTTTATGGTCAGACCCTCAAGCACAGGAGTCAGAGATGCAAGGGCAGATAATCTCACAAATGGTGATCTGTTTTGTTTTAAGTCATTGGTTCTCAAACTTTAAAGCTTGTAAAAAGTCACTTTGAGAGCTTGCAAAAACAATTTCCTAGGCCCCTTCTCCAGTGATTCTGATTCAGTACATTGGATGGGGCCCCTTAATTTGCATTTCTCACAGGCTCACAGGTTCTGCCAAAGCGACTCCTTTAAGGCTCTGGCTTTGAAGCTGGTAGTTTGATCCCCCCTGGAGGACTGGCTGTTTTCTTCTTGGAGTTGAGCCTCCCACATGCACACACGTGGCGTTCCAAAACACTAGCCAAGGTAGTCAGCATTCATTATGCTGGGGCCGAGATTCACTGAGGAAGAGCCCGGATGCCGGGCACCTTGGCTTGTGGAGAACGTCCCGCCTGGGAGCCAGCTATCTCCTTTTTCAGTGAGGCCGCACAGGTGTCCGGCGTGGGCCAGGGTTTTCCATTACTCATTACACTGTGATAACCAATCTGTGCAAAACAGCTCCTACCCTTGCCGCCGCTGCTTTCGGGAAGCAAAATTCTTGGGGCGAAGGGTGCCAAGAGGTCTATGGTTTCAGGCTAAGTTGAGATTGGTTTGACTGTTAGGTGATTTCTTCACCCCTTGGCAGTTTGAGAGAGTTTTGTTTTACTTAAAGAGACGATGTGGATATGTTGCCCAGGCTGGTCTGGAACTCCTGGGCTCGTGCCATCCTCCTACCTCACCCTCCAGAGTAGCTGGGTCTACAGGTACACGCCACTGTACCTGGCTTGCAAGAGTTTTAAACTCACAAGTCTCTCAAATTGTGCTTCTTTGATTACAGGTGATGTTGAACATTGTCTTACTTTGCTTCAGTTTTACGTTTTTCTTTGTTCCTATCATGACTTCTTTCAACTCTGAAGATAAGGATTTTTATTTCTGTAAGTTCTTGTAACAAAGTCATCCATTATTACCAATATTTCCCATCCTTTTGCTTCACAAACTTTTTGCATATGAAAGATTTTTATTTTATGTAATTAAATCAATTATCATTTCCTCTGACTTCCCGCATCCCCAACCTTGCTGTTAAGCTTAGGAGCTCCTTATTTCACTCCTATAAAAATTTGATGTTCCTCTAAGTTTTTCCTGGTGGGATTTTTATGAAACCATTGAACATTTTTGATGGTTTGTTTTTATTTCATAATCAAACTCAACTCTGCAATCCAGCTAGATGTGCAGGGAAATAAGGAAAATATGGAACCCAAAGAACTGCAGTGAGAGCACAAAGATTATGGGATATTGGGAGCAGATGGGGTGGAGGGGTGGAGGAATAGTGTGGTGGGTAAGACAAAACACAAATGAAACTTATTAGAGTTGTCTGCAGTCCACAATGGTGATCTTGCTGGTCTTACCATACCTGGACCCGAAGCGCTCCATGGCTTCCACAATATTCATGCCCTCCTTCACCTTACCAAAGATGCATGCTTGCCATCCAAACACTCAGTCTTGGCAGTGCAGATGAAAAACTGGGAAACGTTTGTGTTGGGTCCAGCATTTGCCGTGGACAAGATGCCAGGACCTGTATGCTTAAGGATGAAGTGCTTATCAAATTTCTCCCTGTAGATAGACTTGCCTCCAGTGCCATTATGGCATGTGAAGTCACCACTGACAATGGCACATAAATCCTGGAATAATTCTGTGAAAGCAGGAACACTTATAACCAAATCCTTTCTCTTCAGTGTTCAAAGTGTAAAAGTTTTCTGCTGTCTTTGGAACTTTGTCTGCAAACAGCTCAAAGGAGATGTGGCCTGAGGGCTTGCTGTCTACAGAGGTGATATTGAAGAACACAATGTGGTTGACCATGGCTGGTGGCAGGTGGCTCCGGTCAGCGTTGGCATCTGCAAAGCTATTGAACATTTTTGACTGTTATTTGGGGGGAAAGGGTTAAGTTTAAAACTTATTCCAATTTTTCAAAAATTACTGGATAATCCTGCACTCCTTCCATCCTTTGTACACATTAACATATACTGAAGTCCTAGCCTCCAATACTTCAGAATGTGACTGTATTTGGAGATAGGGCCTTTAAAGAAGTAATTAAGGTAAAATTGAGGTCATATAGGTAGTTCCTTTTCCAATATGACTGGTGTCCTTATAAGAAGAGGAAATTTGGACACGTGTAAGCACAGAAAGATCATGTGAGGACACAGAAGGCAGTCATCTAAAAGCCAAGGAGAGTGGCCTTAAGAAACCAAACCTACTGACCTACTGACCCTGATCTTAGACTTCTAGCCTCCAGAATTGTGAGAAAATAAATTTCTGTTGTTTAAGCCACCCAATCTTGGTATTTTGTTATGACAGCCCTAGAAAACTAATACAATACTTAATATTGTATTTCTGTGTTCCCTTTGATCCATGTGCCAATATTAAACTATTTTATTAATAGCTTTATAACCTCTTAATACCTAAAAGGGATAGTTGCTCTGTTATTCTGCCTTTCAGAATTTGGGGATAATATTAGCTATATATTTATTAGAGCTTGTACCACACACCAGACCCTGTGCCAAGCACCTAAATAGGACACTTGGAGCATAAGTAACTTGCTTAGGTTACAGAGCTAGGACAGCAGCAGGAGAGTGGGTAAGATTTGAACCAAAACATTGATTCCAGGATCCAAACTCTTACCTCTGCACTATGCTTTTCCATTTGCTTTTATTTCTCTCCCCAGCTGAATTTAAACTTATTTTTTAATAAAGAGAGTGAGAGGAATTAGAGTAAACCTCTTAATTTGCGAAGAATCCACAGTATTTATTCTATTGAGGCACATGATTTTTTTCTAACAGGTTGCTGATACAGATATTTACTAGTACCATATCCAAAATAAAAG
Organism: Daubentonia madagascariensis; assembly: GCA_023783475.1. Taxonomy (NCBI): domain Eukaryota; kingdom Metazoa; phylum Chordata; class Mammalia; order Primates; family Daubentoniidae; genus Daubentonia; species Daubentonia madagascariensis. The sequence continues at coordinate 22,694,652 of JAKFHU010002080.1, read as the reverse complement.
CATATGGATTTTATGATGATAAACATACCTACATTATCAATATTAAAGACAGGTAATATATAGAAAGCTTTAAAAGAATTACTCAAAACATCTCCTGCCTATACATTACCTTTAAGTAGTTTCCCATTACTCCAAATATTTTTCCATTACTTTTTTTAACATTTTACTGATGCATTCATTCAAAAACACGTACATCCTAAGTGTGAAAAGATTTATCAAACAAATACAAAGAAAATACATTCCATTTAGCCAGCACCCGGAGAAGAAATAACATTACCAGCCAGGCATGGTGGCACACACGCCTGTAATCCTAGCACTGTGGGAGGTGGGAGGATCGCTTGAGGTCAGGGGTTCTCGCCTGAGCAAGAGCGAGACCACGTCTTTACCAAAAATAGAAAAAATTAGCCGGGCTTGGTGGCGCACGCCTGTAGTTCCAGCTACTCAGAAGGCTGAGGCAGGAGGATTGCTTGAGCCCAGCTGTTTGAAGTTGCAGTGAGATATAATGATGCCACTGCACTCTAGCAGCCCTGAGCAACAGAGTGAGACCCTGTCTCAAAAAAAAAAAAAAAGAGCGCTTTATTGGTTATAATTTACGTACCATAAAATTGTGAGCTACAATTCAATGATGTTTTGAGTAAATTTATGAGTTGTGCCACCATGACTACAAACCAGTTTTAGAACATTTCCATCATTCCCAAAAGTTCCCTGTGTCTCTTTGCAGTCCATTGCCACTACCGACTCCAGCCCCAGACAATCAATCTGCTTTCAGTGTCTTTTATAAAGTTGCCTTTTTGGGGACATTTAACATCAATAGATTCATCTAAAATGTACTCTTTTATATCTAACTTCATTATCTAGTTGGAATATCTCTGCGTTTTGATCGAGCATTTAGTCTACTTGAATTTGATGTAATTGATATGATTGGATTTGTGTGCCATTTGATATTTGTTTTGCTATCATGTGTTTTTTGTTCTTTTCCTCATTTACTTTGTATTTTTTGTTTTTTCTTTCAGAATTATGGAGAGACAGAATATTTTGTTCTTTTTGTTAGATAAGTTTTTCTTTGTTGTTTTTTCTTTTTCTTTTTTTTGAGACAGGGTCTCCCTGTGTGGCCCAATGTAGAGAGCAGTGGTGTCATCATAACTCACTGCAGCCTCAAACTCCTGAGCTCAAGTGATCCTCCCACCTTGACCTCCCAAAGTGCTAGGATTACAGGTGCACCATGCCCCCATGCCCAGCCTGTGTTAGATAAGTTTTAATGTACCATTTTAGTTACTTTTTTTGTAGGGGGGGGACAAGGTTTTGCTCTGTTGCCCAGACTAGAGTGCAGTGGTGTCATCATAGCTCACTGCAACCTCAAACCCCTGGGTTCAAGCAATCCTCCTGCCTCAGCCTCCCAAGTAGCTGGGACCATAGGCATGCCACCACCTCGCCTGGCTAATTTTTTTACTTTTTGTAGAGATGGGGGGCATCTTGCTATGTTGCTCAGTCTGGTCTCAAACTGCTGACCTCAAGCTGTTCTCCCACCTCAGCCTCACAAAGTGCTAGGATTACAGGTGTGAGCCACCACACCTGGCATTAATTACTTTTAATTACTACTTAATTACTTTTTTAATTACTGATTTTTTAAAGTTATTTTCTTAGTGTTGTCCTAGGGATTTTAAAAATAACAACTTGTTATAATCTATTTCATATTAATAATTTCTTTCTGATAAAGTATAAAACTTTACTCCAGTGATTGAAATACCTATGAATAAACATAAGAAGGGCAAAGCCTAAAATAAATCAATGGCAACATTTTAAAGAAGGAAAGAAAAACAACTGAATAAATGGAGACACTCTTCTTGAATAGAAAAGAAGAGTGTTGTATAGATGTGGTCAATTCTTCCCAGATTAATTTAGAAACTCAATGCACTTCTCCACCAATTTTTAAGGGGATGATGCTATAAGGTGACAGAGTCTGATTATATACACGTTTCAGAAAGACTCAGGAAGACTGTAAATAAGATTCATGAGATATTGATCTTACATCCTACCTAGGTGTCTGGTGAAAAATTCTGATGAGGTAACTAGTGCAGATGTTGAACTAACGTGGAAGTACTAACAGAAGTACGCAGGCAGACATAGCAGATAGCCTATCATATGTGCTCCACAGCTAAATTCTCAAGATTTTCCAGAGAACCCATAAACAATTAAAATTGTATTTGACCTGTAGTCCCAGGTTGCAGTGAGCTAGATTTTGCCACTGCACTCTAGCCCAAGTGACAGAACGAAGCTCTGTCTCAAAAAATAAAATAAATTATCACTAAGAGCCCGACAAAAAACAAAAAATGTGTCTCCTGATGTGATGCATTGAGAAAGACACAGTGTAACTTATCTAGTATTTTTGCCGTAAAAACAAGCAAGGTTTCATTCTTCCAGCCCTTGGGCTGTAGGGGATATACATAAGTAGGAACTTCCTGTCCCTCACTTCCCTTATCCCTTAGTCTGGGCACTTCAGACCTTTACTACCTTGATTTCTCCTATGTTGGGACAGCACCAGCCTGATTCTTCCCTCCTACCTGTTCTGTTTCCACCCTCAGAAGGATAGACAGTTTTCTGGCTATTGGGAGGAGTGGGGACTGGTGTGGGAGACTTTTTCCTTTACCCAGGGCTGGGCTTACCTTCACCATTGCAACTAGCCCCCCACTCCTCAGCTGAGACAGTGTAAGCTGAGGTCAGGAAGGGCAGTTGGATGCCTGTGCCTATAGGAAGTTGCCCCAACCTGCCTGTTCTGTCTAATCCCCTTTGCTTTTGCATCAGCCTCACCCACCCCCCCAATTGAGATGGGACCATCCACCACCCTGTGGTAAGGGACAATGCTCTGGGGGGGTGCCAATAGCTATGAGGATCCCTCCACCCGTTCCCCTACAGTATCTCCTTCCCTTCAGGATCAGTCAGGCAAAAGTACTGGACCCCCCAGGTAGGGACAGAAAGGAGAGAACTATAAAAAGAATACTTAAAATGGGAAGTGTTATAAATAGTCTAGTCCATGATGATGTCGTGACAGTGTGTGATTTCAACATAGAAAAGGTTTTTTAAAAATTCCTTACTGTGCAAGCTCTGTTCGTGCTTCTAGAGTGTGGGAAACGGCTTGGGCAGGATGGTCTCCAGCCTAGGAAGGCTGTTGTGTAATTTGTTCAATTTCAATAAATTTATAGATCCTGTACTGAAAATAAATATTTCCAGACTTCTATAGTTTTTGTCTAAAGAAGAACTAAATGACCAAATTATTTTTGACCCTAGGATGAAAGAACAATTCCTCAATCATTCTGATTCCTGGTCAGAATCAAAAGTCTCTGGATTTTTGTTTTAAACCAGATGGGATCAAACTGGGTCATTCAGAACAAAGAGATGATTAAGTGCTTAGATGGGGTATCCTCTTAGAAGCTAGTGGGCTGAGTGACAGCATGTGAAAAACACATGGGCAATATTTGAAACTTTTGACTCTTGAGATTCTTGGCATAGGGCAACCTCTCCTACTCCTCCATGCTAGGCAGCTGGCTTGGCTTCATGACCTCTATAATTTCTGTATAATATAGAGTTTCCATTTCTTGGGTGTTTAAGGAGGAAGAAGAGGCCATATCAATAGGTGAAACTCAAACTGTTGGTTCCAGGAAAGATGATCATACATATTTTGGATATGTGAGTTGAAAAAGTTGTGGGGATCAGCTTTCTGATCTACAATGATGAGAAATACGCCAGTGGTCACAGAATGGGCTAGGTCCAGCAAAGCTCAATTCTTAGCTTCATGAACCTCCATGAAGGCATCCAACTTCAGGTAATTCCTGAAGGCTGAGTAGTGTGGGACCAGCAGGTGATTTGTAAATTTGGGGACAGTGAAGAAAAGCTGCTGAGAAGGAACTCATGATTTACTGGTTCCCTTCAGTAAGAGCTGTCCCACCATATCTGCAGCTTAGTGCCACAAACCAGAGAGACAATGAACTCTAAAGCCAAAACAGCTCAGGAAGAAATGAGTGAAATGAAATGCCTTGGCCTGGGCCTTCTAGAATTCACAGAAAAATTTTACTTTCTCCTTATCCTGCAGATTTTCATGGGTGATGGTAGTAAAACTCCAGAGCTGCTTCTGGAACACCCTTAAGGGGGGAAAAATATGGATCATGTGCCCCCATACCCCTGGTTCTTTCAGATCTTCCCAGAATCAGCTATGTGTATTAAGGTACCGTGGCTAAGATGTATCTAAACACATGTGTGCTAAAAACAACTGAAATGTGCTATCCTACAGGGTTAGTATTTCACAAAGGTATATTTAAAGACTTTTGTATAACTACATGTTGAAATAATATTGAAGATATCGGGTTAAACAAAATATATTATTAAAACTAGTTTTACCTGTTTTTTCATTTTTAAAAATGTGGCTACCACATGTATTCAAAGTTACATATGTAGCCCACATTACATTTCTACTGGACAAAGCTGCTCTAAGGGTTCACCTATCTTGCCATCCACCTGGCCTGTCCCTTGCTATCACCCTGCTCAAACCTTAGTACTCTGTTCGGTTTCGCGCCCCTCACTGAATTCTGCCCCTCTTGTCCTGACAGATCCATGCCTTGGCCCACAGTTCCCAAAACGGCTTAGGCACAGTCCCAAGAGACTCAATTCGATCACTCTTACCCTTTTTATTCGGTAATATACCCTCTGTTAATTGTAATTTAAACTACAGAATTATAATGTCACTAGGTACTTACTTAAGAATAGAACAGAACCTTCTAAATTGGAAGCCATCGTATATCTTTCACTCAACCTTTTCCTCTAATTTTCAATTTTATAATTGTTTCAGGGAAAAGAAATGACCAAGACTGCCAATTGAAAAGTAAGTTTTAAAAAAGTGAGAGTAGACTTGCCCTTTCAAATACTAAAACATTCTATAAAGCTACGTAGTTAAAATGGGGCTTAAATATTGAAAAAAGTAGATAGTACACAGAATTCGTGAGTTTATCAAATTGGTAAAGGAATGATAAATCTGGTAAGGAGAGATACATGACGATTCGCATTTTGGTATCAGGACAGCAGTGCCAACCATTTTCCCACAGGGACGTTGGAGAGACATTTGCCAATGGGTGGGGAGGAGGTTGCACGGGGGGAGAGGGTTCGAATGGTGTACATGAGGGAGAAGGCTGTAATACGTACTCCTCCACTCCGCACTCACCTTCTGCTCTGTGGCCCCAGTTCCTAAGTTTCATGGAAGACAATTTTTCCATGGGTTGGGGGGTGGAAGGGGGTTGGCACCGTGGGTTGGGGGCAGAGCTCAGGCGGTGATGCCCAGCTCGGTTCCTAACCCACTGACTGGTTAGGGACTGCAGACGTAGAAGAAAACAAACAACATACACATTGAGTTTTAGCTCTGCTCTGATGTAGCCTCACTTGGAATTTTGATTCTGCATTGATTTGGATTTAAAATGTCTCAAGTTCATTCCACCTACACTTTTTGTCTTTTCTAAAAGTAAAGTCAATGGGCCTGGAGTGGTTGCTCACACCTGTAATCCCAGTGCTTTGTGAGGCAAAGGCAGTTGGATCCCTTGAGGCCAGCAGTTCAAGACCAGCCTGGGCAACATAGCAAGACTCATTTTCTACTGGGGGGTGGGGAATCAGCTGGGCCTGGTGGATGACTGCCTGTAGTCCCAGCTACTCAGAAGGCTGAGGTGTGAGGATCCCCCTGGGAGACAGGGTGAGACCTTGCCTCTAAAAGAAAGATTAAAAAAAAAAGGCAACTATTTTAATAGTTTGTTTAAAAAAAAAAGGCAATAAGCTATTGTAAATTCAGCTGTACACTGTTAATTCCATTATAAGATAAATGCTTATTTAAAATTGGAGTGATCATCTATTAGAGGTGACAAAAGGGTCTGTGATAGACATCCCATTCTCCTGGTATTTAAAGTTAGGTTTATGGCCAGGCAAAGGTGGCTCAGTATTGTAATCCCAGCACTTTGGGAGGCTGAGGGGGAAGGTGGCTTGAGGCCAGGAGGTCAAGATGAGCCTGGGCAACACAGCAAGACTCCTTCTCAAACTGCTGAGCTCAATTTTCATGCCTCGGACTCCCAGAGTGTTACAATTACAGGCATAAGCCACGGCGCCTGGCCCGGGAGACTCTTTCTCTACAAAAATAAAAAAATGAGTCGGGTGTGGTGGTGCACACCTGTAATCCCAGGAACTCTGGGAGGCTGAGGCAGGAAGATCACTAGAGCCCGGAGTTTGAGATTGTAGTGAGCTATGATCTCACCGCTGCACTTTAGCCTGGGTGACAGAGCAAGACCTTGTCTCAAAAAAAAAAAAAAAAAAAAGTTACGCTTACTTGAATTTTTTAAATGAAAAATTTCATAATCTCCAAATTACTGCGCCTTATTGTTTAATCCTAGTACCCCAGCTGTTAGCTTGCATCCTTCTAGATTAATGCGCAGGCTCGGAAGCCTGCATCCGAGTGCCTATACTAGCGCTGGGACCGGAGAAGAAAGCAAAAGGGGCTTGGCAGCCACCTTCCGGGGCTCCTCCCTGCCATAGTAATCGTCGAAAGGAGTCACCAGCACTGCCTGTACTTCGCTCGTGTCAAACTTGATAGAAGGTCGGCGATCCCAACAAGACTTGAAGACGTCAGCAGTGCAGCGCCGGAGTGCAGCCCCAGCCCAGGCTCTCTCCCAGTTCCCCACCTCCCTGCCGTCAGTTGCCCCAGCTAGAAAGTGCCTGGTGGCAGCGCCGCAGTACACCCAGAAGGGCCTGCCAAATCCAGCTGGGCCCCAACAATGAGGCCGGTCACAACCAGATATTGGCATCCTAAATCACCTTGAGTAGAACCACGGCGAGCTTGGAGAGGTTTCCGACTCGGAGGACCCGAGAGGCCTCTCGCCCAGCAAAGCCAGGTGCGCGCAGTTAAGGACCACAAGGGGCACACCTGACCGCAGCGGGGGAAGAAATCCGAAATCCCACCTGCTTTGCGGTAGAGAGCGCAGAACTTGGTTGCTGGAGGTTCTCTACCCCCCTACCTTCCAATTAACAGACGTTAGGTAAATGCAATTGTTTATTACAACTCTAAGTTCGTGTTTGCAAACGTTTAACAGAAGGGGAAAACAAAGACAATCCACACCATTCTCCACCCCCCCCCCCCCCCCCCCCCGCCAATCTGTGGCAGAAATAGGGCCTAGAAGAATCGGGCTCTTGGGGTTGGGATGAGCTTCCACTTTAACCCCTGCCTGGCACTCCATCTCATCTCCAAGGCCTAAGAGGCATTTATAACCTGGTAACTGGGTCCCAGGCAGCCTCGGGAGACCCCTGGGTCCCGGCCTCGCCCCCAGCCTCCGGAGACTCTTGGGTCCCGGCCTCGGCCCCAGCCACCGGAGACCACTGGGTCCCCGCCTCCCGGACTTTGACCGGAGGCCGCTTCATCTCTGCCTCCTCATTAGCCTCAGGAGACCGCTGGGTTCCGACCTCCCGGACAGCCTTAGGAAACTGCTGGGTCTTGGTTTCCTGAGTAGGGGCCTCCTCTGAGCCTAGAAGAAGAGCAGTGTGCAGAGGCCACATCTGTGTTCCCAAACCCTCTCCCCAAAAGGATAGTCACCGTGCGGGCTGCAGGGGTAGGGGCCCGGCACCAGAACGCGGATTCAATTTGGCCTTCTAGAGCGCTTGCAAAGAGAAAACCCTCTCCCAGGCCGACTGGGAGTGTGACATTGTTGCCCAAGCAGCCAGGAAACGTCAGGATCACTCCTAAGGAGCCAGGGTTTGCTCTGGGTAGCCCACCCAGTTCCCGGCACAGTACCTTGCGCCCGGAGCTGGCGGTGATGGTCAGCCAAGTTCATGACTATTTTGGATGTGTCCTTCTGGTAATAAGGCCGCCCAAATATCAAGATCTCAGCCTGGCCTTCCGGGTCCCACCGATTCACATGAAGCAGGATGTGGGACACACACTCGACGTGCGGAATGTGCTCTCCGCCCGGGCCTGCTCCGGGAGCAGAGACGTTATGAGTGGCGGGGTGGCTCCCCGGGTCTTGGGAGAGGAAGGTGGAGGGAGGAGGCAGCAGACGGCATTGGCTACTGCGCAGGCTTGCCCTGGAACGCGCCCAGCCTGCCAGGGGTGTGGGTAGAGGTGGGGGAGGAGGCCGCGTTGGCCGCCCCTCCCCAGCCCACTCACCGAAGATTGCTTCCACCAGCCAAGCCTCAAGATGAACTGCCTTCGGACTCTTCAGGAACTCGGAGTGGAACCAATAGGGTATTTTGGTGAGGTTACCGAGCACCTCGAATAGCGTCCCTTCTCGCTGTTCCAGTTGCACAAGTGTTGGAAACCGCTTGGGAGTGGCCATGCTGCGGCCGGCCTCGCGGGGAACAATGGTACCACTGCAAACCCGAAGGCAGGAGAAAGGCCTTGGAAGCTGCGGCTGGACCTAGGCCTTATTTGAAGGGGTGTCAGCCAGCTGCGCCCTTCTCATTGGATCCCAGGTCTCGCCTCCCCATCGCGGCAGCCCGGGCTTTTTCCATGGCCGCGCAAGTGCGCTGGTTCCTGGGCTGCTCGTTGAGTGTTCTGCCGGTGCGGACCAGCCCTTTTCCTAGCACGCACGGAGGGAGAGAATGGACTCAGGACGTGAAGCATTCGTTGGGAAGCCGCGGGAGCCATAACCATGGGCTCAGGAAATTGTGGATAGGAAAGATCCACTTTCAGGACAGTATCTCCCACAGAGGAACAGAACTGATACTTGCGGGACTTAAACTTCATAGGTCCACCACATCCTCCTGAACCCCACCACCCCCACTAAGTTCCCTCCCTCTGGGCATCACGTTTCCAGACTCTTCTCTCTTGGAGCACAGCACGGCCGAAAGTTAGTGGCTTTTGTTAAGTTTTGGGATCTCCCTTTGTTGCCCAGGCTGGCCTGGAATTCCTGGGCTGAAAAATCCTCCCGCCTCAGCCTCCCTAGTAGTTGAGTGTACAGGCATGCACACTTCTAATTAATGCAGCCATGAACACATCCAACCACAAATGGTCCACGTGGTGTGGACACCAGAGGAAATCCTTTGAAACTTTTTTGACGCTTCCATTATATTTTTCTTGACTTTTTTGTTCCGCTTAAAGTGCTATTAACTGCTACTCAGGAAGGTGAAGCTACAGTTCTGACATCAGCAGATGGGGCTTCATGCCCAGGTTCAGCAGGGAATGATTCCCGGAATTCAGTCAGGCTTGTGCTTGTACTCTCCTGGGAGTTCTATAGGCCAAGGAAGTGCATGAGAAATTGAAAGTGTCTGACAAGATCTTAAGGTCGAAGGCCTTACGATCTAAGCAGAATATGAATTAAGAGCCAAAGAAAAGCAAAACTCCATTCAAAGGCTCACAGGATAAAGTTAGAAACTTCCATGGGTAGGCAGAACAATTAATTGCATGTATAACTGAAACCTATGGCTCTGGGCTCCATAACCATCCCATCTAGGGATTGTAGGGTCATTAACATAGCAAATACAAATTGAAATCGGAGGTCCCATTAGTGTAACTAACAAGAATTTAATCCAGGAAGCATTCCAATGAAAACCTCTAGTCTGAAATCTGTTTCTTATACCGAGATGATATAGGTAGATATTATTGTTCCTTAGCTGGCATAACAGGATACTTGCAGTTCTAGGCTTGTTGTTGTGTGTGTGTCTGTGTGTCTGAATTTTCACTCCTTTGAAGTTTCAGAATTGGGTATAGAAACATTTAAGAGAATTAAAACCATGGTATTACTAATTATACAATTACTAATTGTATAAAAAAGGAATCTGTCACTTATATAAAATCCTAGAATGTGCAAGTTAATCTATAGTAACAGAAAGCCAGGAGGAGAGATTGCCTGGAGATGGGGATGGTGGGAGGGATGGATTGGAAAGAGGCACTAGGAAACTCTTGAGGATGATGGAAATGTGCATTATCTTGATTACAGTGATGGTTTCACTAATGTGTCTACATATGTCAAAATTGATGAAATTGTACACCTTTTAATATCAGCAGTTTACTGTACTTCAATTGTGCTTCAAAGTGGCCAAAAAAGAAAAGAATCTGTATACATGGTATTTTATGTTCCTATAATATTTTAGATAATTTGGCATATTAGAGAGACAGTCTTGTAATTTCATTTAGAAATAGATAAGTAATTGATTTAGATGTGAGGCTTTAAGATAAAATCTTAATTTGTATTCAGTATTAGAACATTAAAGAGAACTTAATGTTCACCAAATTCAACATTAATAAGTTGAATTTATTTGATTTATAGAAATTATTTAGTAGTTGGGAAATTCTTATTTGTTAATTGAGACTAAATTTAAGTACTTTGCAATGCTTTTTCCATGTATGAGGATAGTTAATATTTGTCAGTGAGAACTTTGGTCATTCAGAGGCCATTGAAAGTAATTGTTAAAACTTTCTAGATTTATAAATAGAAAAATAAGATCAAACGTAAAATCTGAAAGCTTAAGTAAGGACTAATGGTTTGGTTTTTTAGAATTTTAGGAAATCAAACATGAATTTTCAAATAAGCCTCTAAATAGTCTTTCACACATTAACTGCCATGTGAGTTTTTATTTAACTTATGCTAGTTTTGAGCCTGGGCCTCATGAAGCATGTGAAGACTCAATTCTCCGAAACAAATTCAATAAGTATGTCGTGAGTCACATACAACTCAATTGGCGTGCACTGTAAAAATTGATTCTGGTGCGTGAGTTGCATGTAACTCATGCACAGAAAACAATAAAAAATAATACATTTTTCATTAAATTAGAAAGGATCATTCTGTTTTCGAAGTTTTTATTCTATTTTCGTAATAAAACACCGTGTTCCCAGAGGAAAAAAAAATTTTTCTACTGTGGCAGTCAATGTGTTCAGGTACATAGAAACTAAGCTAAGGATTCCAGGGGAAAAAAATACACCACTATCTCTCACCCTCCTCCCAGCTCAGTAAGCTGCGACTTCCTACACACATCAGACCTGATATCCTCTCAGTCCAATAAAATGATTTTGTTAGATTAATATTCAATGTTTACACTATTATCACTTTGTAAACTATTCATAGCTGCATATACTTTACCGCGATTTCTTTCTTTGCCAATGTTTAGTTTTTCTTGATGTTATTAATGGCTTTTTTGTTCAAATGCTCATTTTTCTATATATTCCTCCTTTACCTCCAAACTCTCCCCAGCTGTGTAAATTTCCCCTTAGTACTTTCAAGTACATCAAGCATGCATCATTTCATCTTCTTGACAGTATTGCTCCTGCAGTCTTTTTTAAATTCGTGATTTTATTTTTAAATTTTTATTTTATTTTGGTAAGAACACTTAACATGAGATCCAACCTCTTAACACATTTTTAACTGCACATACAGTATTGTTAACTATAGGTACAATGTTGTGCAGAAGCTCTCTAGAACTTATTCTTCTTGTTTAACTGAAACTTTATGCCCACTGATTACTAACTCCTGATTCCGCCTGCACCCTAGCTCCTGGCAACACCATTCTACTCTTTGCTTCTATGAATTTAGTATTTTAGATACTTCATATAAATGGAATTGTTACAGCCCAGCCAGGTTCATTGCCTGCTGCTCAAGAGGAAGCCAATACTAAACACTGAGACAGCAGAGGTTACAGCAGAGAAGGAGTTTTATTATCACAGGCACCATACAAAGAGATGGGAGTAATTTCTCAAATTCATCTCTCCCAGAATTTGGGAGAAACGGTTTTAAAAGATAGTTTGGCAGGCAAAGGGCTAGGGAATTAGGTCTGCTGATTGGCAGGGGTATGAGCTCATAGGGTTGGGATGCAGAAATTATCTTGTCAGTTGGGAGGTTTCCTGGATAGGGGGTTTCAGGGCTGTTGCATCTGTTCCCACACCTACCCACAAGTCTGATTGGCATCAGTAGGTCTCCAGAATGCAGAGTCTGAAAAAAACCTCAAAGACCAGTTTTAAGATTTATGACAGCAATGTTATCTATAGAAGTAGTAAGGGAGAGTCACAAATCTTGCATCTATCAGGGAGGATAGTGCCATTAATCAGTAATCAATTACAGCAGCAAGGAAGTTAGGGAACAATGGCTGGTTAACTTCTGGCTATATCTATACTTTTATTAAAATTGGACTTTGATTACTATTTATACCTTGTGGCTCTACATTATTTTAATATGGACAATTTCAGAATCATGCAGTATTTGTCTTTCTGCTCCTGAAATCTTAACTGCTCCAGTCTAAACCACTTGCTCTTCAGTCCCATCAACCTGGATCACCACAGCTTTTTCTGGTGAAGGATCTTAGGCTGTCTGGCTCCCATAACTTAAAAAAAAATGTTTAGTAGGTTTTATAGTAGTAACATTAGCATTCAGGCAAAAATTAGTGAATGGAGATATAATTATCTTCAAGATGATACTTGTAGTTCCTACTATAATTTATCTTTCCCACTTTGTTTCTCATTAGCCTCTAGGAAGATCAGGATGAGCTAGTTGAATTCCAGGAAGGAAGCAGAGAATTAGAAGCATTGTTGGAGGCACAATTAGTACAGGCTGAACAAAGAAGCAGAAACTTGCAAGCTGATAACCAAAGACTGAAATATGAAGTGGATGCATTTGAAATAATTGTGGCACTAGGAGCTGGTGTCTTATGTGCTGGGTTTATTGAAATGAGAAATATTTTTTACAGGTGGAGCTTAAGAGCAGCAAGCAACCAACAAATAAAGATTTTTATATTTTGAAGTAAATTTTTTTTTTCATGGAAGCAAGAGATAGGTGGTTTAGAGTATAAAAATTCACTTGGAAATTTCATAGCTGTCAGCTTCCTAGCTATAGTATTATAGTTCCTATCATTTTCCTTTTTCTTTTTTTTTTCAAGAACCCAAGCCATTTATTAACAACTGGTAAATAACCTGATGCCAACAGCAAGACACCCATACTGCATATGCGTGGTGTTTGTAATTACTGTTTGTCTGAACTGTCCTGATCATCGGATAGTACACCACACTGCTGGAAGAACCTTAACTCTTCCTTGTCCTGAACTGGAAGGGTCTTCCCTAAGCATCCACATCGGATATTACAGGCATAGTACAATAAATAGGACGTCATTAAACATGCCCTAAGCCTTCTGCAGTTTATCTCACGTTCAGGTTTTTACTCCGGCTTGGCTCGACAAGAATAAGGTTTCATTTTCAACCTCCAAAGGACAGGTTGAAACAAGAGCTGGGTGATGAGTAAAGGTCGACTCCGGCTCCAAAAGAACGCCATATTCTGGGCAGTAGAGATACTACTGCAGCTTCAGTGAACCTTAAACAAACCGACACCCCAGAGAAATGATCGCAATGGTGTCCTCCCCTCCCTCCGCCCCCTGACCAATCCGAGACACCGCCCCTTCTCCCTTCCCATCCCAGCCCCAGGTCCCCAGCTTCGTAGGCAGAGAAAGGGGGAGGGTGCGGAGGAAAAAGGGGGTGGGGTCGGCGGCGGAGAAAGGTAGTGGAGAGGCAGAGAAAATGGGGGGGCAGGCTGAGGAGGCAAGGGGGTGAGCCAGAGAAAAGGGGGATGGGGGAAGGCGAGGCAGAAAATGGAAGGAATTAGAAGGGGAGCCGAATGTAGGCCAAGCAGGGCCGGAGAGGAGGCCAAGCAGTCGGCGCAGAGAAAGGGGCAGCGCCGGGAGGGTGACAGGGGTTGAGGCACTGGCCATAAATCATAGCCAGGCCGGTTTCGTGCGGGAAGGTGTTTGAAGAGCCAGATCATGAGAATGGTGAGGGTGAGCAGCAGGATGAAGATGAGCAGAGTGGCGCTGTCCTGCCGGTGGCGCTCCTTGGCTTGCTTCTCGGACACGATCTCCTTGCGCATGGCTCTTGCCCCTCCGCCGCTGCGGGCCGAAGCCCCTGCCCAGTCACAGACGCCCACCGCAGCCACCCGCGGTCGGACCGGTTTCTATCCTTTTCAAAAGCTACCTGATTGCTTGTTTTGACAGACAGGTTACCTTATTCGGTGGTACTTTAAAATTATATTTATATGAAACATGCACTTATTTCATTATTTTTCATAGCCCCTTCTGTTTTGGAGTCTACTTTGGGTTAAAAATTTCCCCTCTAAAAAGGAATTTTCAGGCGTAAAAGGATGAACCCCTTTTGCTGCTCTTCACTACCTGCCTTTCCCAAATGCTTGGGGGTGTTTCTGTGTCTGAGGAGTTGAACAGGTCTGGAGAAGCTGAGGGAGGTCAAGTGAGGGATGAGGAATTTGAACTCTGAGTGGCAGTCTACTTCTCTGTGTTCACCCTGGTCTGCATTCAGCCTGAGAACCCAGGGGTTTTTGAGGCAAAGATTTTATTATTTTATTTCTTTTGTTGTTGTTGTTTGTTTGTTTGTTTGAGACAGGGACTCCCTCTGCTGCCTAGGCTAGAGAGCAGTGGCATCATCATAGCTCACTGCAGCCTTAAACTCCTGGGCTCCAGTGATCCTCCTTCCTCAGCCTCCTGAGTAGCTGGGACTACAGGTGCCTGCCACGATGGCTGATTTTCTTTTCTCTTCTTTTCTTTTGTAGAGAAGGGGTCTCGGTCTCCCTATGTTGCTCAGGCTGGTCTGGAACTCCTGGCCTCCAGTGATCCTCCCACCTCCGCCTCCCAAAGTGCTAGGATTACTAGCATGAGCCAGCGTGCCTGGCCTCATTATTTTATTTCTTATCAGAAAAAGACTTCCTTTCATTTTGGTGGAACAAATTATTACTCTGAGGGAGAATGCATATTTTGAGGCCTTGCATGTCTGAAAATTTTTTCATTCTATCCATATAGCTAATTGGACATTTGGCTATAGAACTCTTCATTAGAAATAATATTTTCCCCTCAAAATTTTGTGCGTTCCTCCATTGTCCCCTAGCTTCCAGGGATGCTCCTGAGAGTTTGGGGCCATTTTGATCTTAATGTGCGGGAGATGTTTTTGAATTGTTTTGTTAATCATTTTTCCATTCTGTTTTCTCTTCCATCTTTCTAGAATTCTTGCTATTCAAAAGTTGGCCTTTCCGGACTGATATTTTGCCTTGATGCTTCTGCCGCCCAAGTGTGGCCATGAGTTTTTTCACTGACCCTCCATCTATTTGCCCAAGACTTTGGGCACAAATATTTTTATCCTGATAAATTTCTTTCCCTCCTTGTTTGAGATTGAAAGACAACACTTCTTTGTTTTGTAAGCACAAGCAGGAAGCTTTGTTCTCCCACTCTTATTGGCAGACCAGCCTAGATGGATGAGACTTCACAAAGCTGTGAGGCTTTGGTCTCCCAGGCCAGGTTCCAGCCTAAGGGGGAACATCACAGTAGGGTTTTTGCTGGAGAGACCAGGTAACCTCTCCCATGGGCAGGCATGCTGGGGAAGGCATGGAGGTGGAACAGACTCTCAGACATGGCTGGGAAGGAGGGAGGTGGAGGGCTCAGGCTTTCTGACCTGCAGGTAAGGGTAGCTAGCCTGGGACCGGACCTTGGTCAGGGGGTGAAGGAAAGAGCCATCTTTCTGTAATAGGAGGTATCAGTTGAAAGATACTTTCTGCTGGGCAAATTCTTACATATTTCAAAGCACAAACCCTTTAGCCTGCTCACTTAGTGAGGACAACTTATGCTAAGAAAAATTCAGGAGCAAGACATAGATAAACAGCTTGGAATGCTTTAAAATACACACACACACACACACACACACACAGACTGTGTCTGGCTATGTTGCCCAAACTGTCCTCCATCTCCTAGACTCAAGTGATTCACCCACCTCAGCCTCCCCAATAGCTAGGACTACAGGCAAGTGCCACACACCAGGCAACATTTTAAAGAACCTAAATGTTAACCATTTAGGAGGCTTGGAGACTATACTTGTCCTTTGTCTCTCCTATCTGGGCATATTGGTTCCAGGATCCTCCCCTGTACCAAAATCAGATGCTCAGGTAAGTCTCATACAAAATGAGGTTGCATTTGCATATAACCTATGCACATCCTCCCATATACTTCAAAAATCATCTCTAGATTACTTATAATACCTAATACAATGTAAATATGTAAATAGTTGTTATAGCGTATTGTTTAGGGAATAATCCTTTACATCACTTTTATGGCCTTTTCATTAAAATAACAAATCTAATGTATCAGATCTCCTTATGTGTTTCCAACACATAAAAAAAAAAAAAGCAGACACATCACAGACAGAATGGTTGTAAGATTTATTATCACACTATACTTAAGTGGGTTAGAAAAACTGATTTTATTATGCATTTAAACGTTTCTATTTATCTACATTTTAATTCAAATTATTTTACTATTATACACACTCCTGACATATATAACTTTTTGAGATATTTATCTTTCTAGCACTATGAAAATCTCATTAGATCCCAAAAGAAGGGAAAGGACTTAATTTCAGACTATCCAGGTTGAAAATACATAGTATCACACATGCTTTTACAAATAACTTTTTTTTTTTTTTTTTAGAGATGGGGTCTTGCCATGTTGCCCAGGCTGGTCTCCAACTCCTGGCTTCAAGAGATCCTCCAACCTCTGCCTCCCAAAGTGCTGGGATTATAGGCAACAGCCACCATGCCTAGCAATTCATTGATTGTTAACAAATGTTAACAGCATCCAGCTGCCTTTACAAATAATTTTGGATAGGTAATATACATGCCACAAAAGGCTACAGTGAAGTCACTTTCCCACCCCTTTCTCTCAGCTAACTGTAACAATATTTTTTCAAAGCTATCCTACGCAAATAGGAAGAAATGCTACATATTGGATATATTTTTAACACAAATGATAGCAAATAATACATATAGCTTCTCTTTTTTTCTTCATTTAATAATGTATCTTGAGAATTGTTCCATTTGGCACTTCATTTGCAATACTATAAATTTACTTATTATGTTTTTTTCTTTCGATAAAATATATATTTCATGAGGGTGAGGACTTTTGTCTTCTTTTTCACTACTTTTTATTTTTAAATATGTATTTTTCTGTTCTTATGAATATTTACTTAGTAGTCTACCTTTTGCTTGTGTCAGTAATGCTATTGAAATAAATATCCTTGTACATGTCATTTCTTGCAAGTGGGAGTAAAACTATAGGAGAAAATTTTAAATGTAGAATTGCTGTGTCAAAGGCTCTGTACATTCTCAACTGATAAGGTATTGCCAAACGATGCCTAGTTTATATACTCACATGCTAACATTACAACATGAGAAATATTGAAATTTAGACAAAACCAAAGTATATGCTTTTAAGTGCTCCTTCTTTAAAAAAAAAAAAAATTACTGGAAAATGCCAGTGGGGGATGGGTGTGGGAAGCAGAGCTCATGAAATGGCCAGATGTCCTAGGATATCATCTTGGATACTTGCTTCAACCTAATCCTACAGCAGAAATGACCTTTAATATTTGGTTCTAAAGATTTTCTCCAGATGATTTGTTGAAATAACTCCAGTCTTCAGGGTTTAACCTTCCAAATGATGGCTCAAACCTACACTGAAAGCTGGCCTTCGGTATCCTAGCAAAAAATCCCGTTTTGCAAGAAGATGTTGAGCTATGTTGGAGAAGCAGCCATTTTAACCAACAGAAACTGAGGTCCCGTGGAAGTGGACACAAGGCAAGGCAGGCATTCCTAGGGACCAGGGGGTACCGGGCTGGAGAGGAGGATGACACACTCAACTTGCTGGGGAGGGGGGAAGGGGCTTTTATCCAGGATCACGTAGGATAAGCGGAAGGACAGGCTCAGGTTTCCGACATGCAGCGTTTCTCAAGGACTGGACAGTTCCGTTTCCTTTGGCAAGAATTCCTCCAATTATTAGACTCTTCCGTTTGGACTAAGCTCCTCCCCTGGAAGAACTTCTCTGTACTTCGCAAATTTCCGAAGTTAAACACACACCGTTACACTCCTTCAGGCGGAGAGTGAGGGAGGGATGTAGAAGAGTCAGGACGCAGCCCCTGCAGAGGCTGAGTGAACGAAGGGGGAGAGTGTGTACTGAGCTGCTGCTTGCAAGGAGCGGCCGCGTTGAAGCTGACTCCCGCTTCCAGGGTCGGCGGGGCTCGGCTCCCCTCAGGTGAACCTACCTGCGAGGCCCCGTGTACTAGTGAGAAGAACGGCCAGAAGCGGCAGCGCGCGGAGCCGCAGGAGCAGCCGCGGGCAGCGCTCGGGGTTTGCAGCCTGCGTGGGGCGGCAGCCGCCCGTTATCGAAGGGAAACGACGCTTCGGGACCAGCCACCGAGTTCAAAGTGCCTTTCTGGGAAGAGCGCGCTTGTCAGGATTCGTTTCACAGGGAGCCGCGGACTGCGGCGTTGGGAGTGGGAGCGATGGGACCCAGCAAGACGAGGTCCCCGCAAGCTGCGAGGTGCCAGCTCTGCCGCCCAGGACTGCGCTGGGTCGCGGGCACCACCCCGATGGGCAGCCTGGCTCCAGCACTCCCCGCACCAGTGCCTGGGTCGCTGGGCTGGGCGCAGCATCCAGCACCTCCTTGGCCGGCTAGGAGCGCGGAAGGACGCAGGGGCGGAGGGTGGTCGGGACCCAAAGGGCTCCGCACCTACACACTTAGTTCGGACCCCCGCAAGTGTAACTGAGTATCTCACTTAAAATTTTTTTCTTTTCCCCTCTTGTTTTGCTGTTAAACTGTAATGGCCTCTGTTCTTTTTTCTACTGCACACTCCTTTGCACTGTGTTCACTTACCTAATTATGTGCTTGCTTAGAAGTTGCTTAGAAGTTCCAGGGGCTAGTCCTGAAACAAACCCGGGGACAGTGGAATGCTCCTCCACCTGGAGATTAGCTCAAGGCTGCAGTTAATTTACAATTCCGAGATGGCGCCAGCCCGGACACCTGATGGGGCAACAACTCAAAATAGTCATTGGAACAACTCAGGTAGACCGGCTCCCCTTGCCACCCCTGCATACCTCCCATACCGAGTTCCCTTTTTAAACCCCTTCGCTTAACCCACAAACTGAAATGGTCTGTTTGGGGCGTGAGCCTGGCCATTTCCCCAACTGCTGGCTTTTGGAATAAAGTCACTTTCCTTTCATCAAATTTCATCTCTCGAGTTTGGCTTTAAGCGGCGAGCAGCCGGGCTTATTTTTGGTTACTCAAGGACCCCATGGGTATCCTCACTCGCGCTGATGGCAGCACCGGTGTCCGGACCACTGAGTTCCAGAGGTTGACTGTAACCACCCTGTGGTCGGGCCTGGCCCACTTGAAGCAGGACGTGGCTCAGGTTCCATGGATGGGACCGCAGCTTGGTCTGGGCCCGAGGGGCAAGAAGGTGTGAAGAGGGTGAGGGCAGGCCCCTTTCAGGATCCGCTCTCAGAGGCTCTGAGAAAAGCGGCGGTGGGGCTTCTTCAACAGCTGCGGTGACTGTGGCTGCCCAGCCTAGACTGAGACCAAGCCAGCTCCAGCGCCTGCTGCCTGAGCCCGCCAGCGACGTCCACCTCAGGAATCCACCTGTGCGGTGAGTGGGAGCTCTGCCACTCAGACTCCCGGCCTTCTCGCCGGCTTGCCGGCTGGTTCGGATGGCAACAGCAGGAAGTGGGGTGTAATTTATTTCCATCAAGTTGATACTAATTTATAAATTTTAAAAACTAGTTTTTAAAGAGGCATTGCAAAAGAAATGAATAAACATAATCATCATTTTAAAAATCTGATAGTACTAAGGTGTACAATATAAAAAGCAAGTTCCCTGGTACATTTTCTGCTCATGTACTATTATATATTCTTATGTCTGATTATACTTATATGTACACAAATGGCATCTGAACTCGGATCCAGGAACCAGATCTGGAAGGGAGACAAGTTTGTCAATAACTTCAGAGGTGGGACTGACAAGACTTGTGGCTAATGTGTAAAATAGATGAAACACAATTGTTGAAAATGGTTTAAACAGGCTTGGGCATATGTTTTAGAAAACAAAATAGGAGGAGGAGCCAAGAGGGAGAGAAAAAGCTAATGAGTTCACTTTAGGATGTGTAGAGTTTTAGAAGTCTCAAGAGCATGAAGATGGAAAAGTGCAATGGGCTATTGGTGAAGCACTCAGTGATTTTGGAAATCTGTGTTTGGAAATTGTAATGTGAATTGTAGAGAAAAACACCTAGGGAGAATGACAGAGGGTAACAAAGAGAAAGAGGTGAAAGATGGACTCATGAGCACCAACATTTAAGGTACAGGCAGGGGAGGGAAGAAGGACAGAGAATGGGAAGGACCTCTAAGAGAAAAGGAGACCAAGAAAAGTATAACGTCATGGAAGTAAAGAAGGAGAAGAAGAAGATAAATGCAAATGTACAAGTAGGATAATAAATATAAAAAAGGGTATTGGATTAGATACTTAGAAGCTTGTAGGAAATCATCTAAAGCAACACTGTCCAACTGCAATAGAATGAGAGACACATTATACCAACTTTCTCACAACTACAGTACAGAGAAACATGAAATGAAATTTAATAATATATCTTACCTTAATATATCCAAAATATTGTCATTTTAACATGTAAGCAATATAAAACTATTAATGAGAATATTTACCTTTTTTGGTACTAAAGTCATCAATATCTTATGTGTAGTTTACACTTGCAGCACATTTCAAATCAGACTATACACATTTCTAAAACTGAATAGCCACATGTGGCTAGTGGCTTCTGTATTGGACAGGCAGGTCCAGAGAGTGACTTCTGTTGAAATGCAGAGACAGGTGCCATGGAATGAATGAGGTGTACTGAAGTAGGAGTGAGAGTTGCTGTTCCTAGGAGTTTGGATAACAGGAGCTTGGGCTGCAAGTGGAGATGGAGAGTTGAAAGTTGACTATTTTAGGATGGAACATCTTTCCAGGTTGAGGTAGAGAAGCTATGAGAGAAGGGAGGATTGTGGAAGCGTGGTCCTGAAGGAGCAGAGAGCAATGGGCACAGCTCTGGTAAGGAGGATGGCTTTGGATGTGAGCAGGGAGATGTCTTTCTCCTTGTGGGAGGTGGAAGAGACTAGTTTGAAGGAAGAAAGTTGAGGAAACTCCCATGCATCTTCCAGGTCTCAGCTTACATATTATCCCTCTGTGGACATCTCCCCAGATACTCCTTGTAATGGTTAGTTTTATGTGTCAACTTGGCTAGGCTATATTACTTGTTCCATCAAATACTAACCTAGGTGTTGCTGTGGAGGTATTCTGTAGATGAGGTCTATAGTCACTTGACTTTAAACTTATTTCCTATACTTAAACACCTTTAAACTGATTTATTTAAACTCCTTTAAGTAAAGAAGATTATCCTCAATAGTGTGGGTGGGCTTTATTCAGTTAGAAGGCTTTAAGAGGAAAACTGAGGTTTCCCAGAGGAATAAGGAATTTTGCCTCAATTCTGCAGCATCAGCTGATGCCCAGCTTTTCAACTATTTGTAAGTGTATAATTCAGGGGTATTAAATACATTCATGATGTTATATAACCATCACTACTCAAAACTTTCTCATCCCCTACCAGCCTGCCTTACAAATTTCAGACTTGGCAGCCCCAGAGTCACATAAGCCAATTCCTTGAAACTAATCTCTTTGTATGTGTATGTGTGTGTGTGTATAGGAGGGCTGTCTAGAAAGTATCCAGTCATGTACTATGAAAAATAGTATTAACAATGGCTGGATACTTTCTGGGTAGCCCTTATATATATGCATATATCCCTACTGGTTCTACCTCTGGAGAACCCTGACTGATAGACCCGTTGGCTAGGTTGATGACCTTCTTTTCTTCTTCAACAACACCTCAGGCTTACCCTATGCCAGTACTTGTGATACCATATTGCAATTGCCTGCTTTGCTTTTCTTCCCCTTGAGAACAGAGATTATTTTTCATGAATCTGGCAAAATGCCTGTTGTCTCATAGGTCCTTACTGTTTGATGACTGAATGAATGGTTTCAATTTCCTCTGTAAGGGAGGTTGTGCTTAGGCTTCGAGTGAGGCCGTGGGCATGAGCTGAGGGAAATCTGGGAAGAGCCGGGCCTTTTGGTCTTATCAGGTGCCCTGTGCTGTCAGAGGCTCAACTGCTCCTGAGAAAATTTTTTGTTTTAAATGGGAAAAGCATAGTTTCATAAGAGTCTGTGGAAACTACAGGATGATGGTGGAGCTCCTGTTACAATCATCAGTGGTTGTTCTAGAGAAGAAACAGCAATGACCAAGTATTTTCAGATGACACCTGGGATAGTGGAAAGAAGCAGAAGGCTTCTAAGTGAGACAAACTTAAGGCTTCAAGTAGTAAAACACATTATACAGCAATAGTTCTTTCTATAATGGCCCCGTATTTAGAATGCCAGATACTGTCATTGTGTGGTGACTTTGGTGAAAAAAACTAAGATCTGAGCTATGGGAAAGACCAGAGAACTTAGGAAAAGTTCAATTATATTAGAATCTACCCATCAATAATAAACAGTATCAAACAATGAGTAAATTAGATGATGTTTAATAAATGAAATTAGGTGGTGACAATAAAAAATAAAATTTATATTGATTTACACCTTAAAGCATAAGTTAAACATTCTTGATCAATTCAAATAAATGTGTGAGGAATAATCAAACTTATTCAGACTTTATTGAGTTTTGCTCTTGTCTGGGGGAATCATAGTTGAGAAAACGTGGTGGAAAAACAGGCATGCACCATGATGCCTGCTAATTTTTCTATTTTTAGTAGAGACGGGGTCTCACTCTTGCTCAGGCTGGTCTCCAACTCCTGAGCTCAAGTGATCCTTCTGCCTCAGCCTCCCAGAGTGCTAGGATTACAGGTGTGAGCCACCCTGCCTGGCCTCTGAAGAGTATTTTCTATTGCATTTTTTGTTCAATTTTGGAGCTTCCTTCTCCAACTTTTCTATCTCCTCTTATCGTCTAGATTTTAAAACAGCAGAGTGCACTGTAAAAAAGCTTTATCATCACCCAAACATCTAACTTTACTTTTTTTTTTTTTTGTAGACAGCAGATCATGGGACAAACATCTAACTTTAAATAGTACAAGTTGCAAGGGGCTATAGTGATTATCAATGTGGATGCACCTGGCTCCAGAGTTCATACACTATGTTATAGGACTGAAAAGTAACTGATTAAAATTATTTGTTTTCAAGGTAAAGGAGCCACCAGCTGCTCTAGAATGCTGCTTCCGGGAAAGCTCTGACCTCAGTTTTTGGAGGTCCACCCCCACCCTCACTCCCACCCTATCTTCTTTAGTCAATAAAGTGCTTAAGTGCTTACTTTTTTTCTTTGAGGCAGGGTCTCACTCTGTCACCCTGGATAGAGTGCAGTGGTGTCATCATAGCTCACTGCAGCCTCAAACTCCTGGGCTCCAGCAATCCTTCTGCCTCAGCTTCCTCAGTAGCTGGGACTACAGGCACACACCACCACACCCAGCTAATTTTTCTTTACTTTTTTTTTTTCCACATATTTTTGTGAGACAATTTTGCTATTTTTTGTAGAGACCCATCTCACTCTTGCTCAGGCTGGTCTTGAACTCCTGGCCTCAAGCAATCCTCGAATTGTGAGAAGTTTAGGCTTTTTATAGGAACACAGTCCTTTAGTTAACTCAAGGTCTTCATGACTTATACCACATGCTGTTTCCATGGGCCCCTGGTGGCTTGGTTGTTCCTCATCTGATCTAATCTTGTGGTTTCTCTGTCATTCGTCTTGTGACCATTGAACCATCCCCTGCAGTAAGAAGAAGAGAACAGACAAACAAGCACAGACAGATCTGCAAGCTTCCTGGTGGTGGTGTGAAATTATAGCAGCCCTTTGGTTTAATTTTTAACCCTGTAACAATAATGCAGAGAGCTCCCACGTATTCTTACTCAGTTTCCCCCAATAGTAACATCTTGCAAAACTCTAGTACAATATCACAGGCAGGATATCAACATTGGTATAGTCAGAGGAGGGAACATTTCTTCACCACAAGGATCCCTCATGTTGCTCTTTTATAGCCACACTCACTTCCCTACTGCCCCTACCCGTCTTTAATTTCTGGCAACCACTAATCTGTTCTCCATTTTTATCATTTTGTCATTTTAAGAATGTTATAAAAATGGAATTATACAGTATATAACCTTTTGGGATTTTTTTTCCACTCATAGTTCTCTAGAGATTCATTCAGGTTGTTGCTTCTATAAATAGTTTGTTTCTTTATACTGCTAAGTAATATTACGTAGTATAGATATACCACAGTTTATTTAACCTTTTACCTGTTGAAGGACATATGGGTTGTTTTCAGTATTTGTTTATTACAAATAAAACCATTATTAACACTTGTATACAGGTTTTGAGTGAACATATGTTTTCATTTTTCTTGGGTATATACCTAGGAGTAGAATTGCTATATCATATGGTAACTCTATGTTTTTTGTTTGTTTGTATGTTTTTAGAGATTGGGTCTCACTCTGTTGCCCAGGCAGAGTGAAGTGGTCCAGTTGTAGCTCACTGTAACCTTGAACTCCTGGGCTCAAGAGATCCTCCTGCCTCTGCCTCAGCCTCCAGGGTAACTGAGACTAAGGCACATGCCACTATGCCCAGCTTATTTTAAAATTTTTTGTAGAGATGGGATCTCATTATGTTGCTCAGGTTGGTCTCCAACTCCTGGCTTCAGGCAATCCTCCAGCCTTGGCCTCCCAAACTGGTAACTCTGTGTTTAATCATTTGAGTAACTGTCAAATGTTCTCCAGAGTGGCTATACACTTTCACCAGCAATGTATGGGTGATCCAATTTCTCTTACCAGTTTTGTGGTTTCCCTATTTTTTAAAGTTTTAGTTATTCTAATAGGTGTGTAATGGTATTTCATTTCAGTTTTAATTTACATTTCCCTAATGGCTAATGCTGTTGAACATCATTTTGTGTGCTCATTAGCCACCTATATAACCTCTTCAGTGAAATGTCTCATCATGTCTTTTGCTATTTTTCTGATTGGATTGTTTGATTTTTTAATGTTGAGTTTTGAGATTTCTTGACACTAGTTCTTGATACTAGTTGTTTTTTTGGTATGTATTTTGCAAATATTTTCTCCCAGTCTGTAGCTTTCATTTCATCTTCTTAACAAGCTCTTCCACAAAGCAAAAATTTTTTGCATTAGATGCAGTCCAATTAGTCCATTTTTCCTTTTATGGATCATACTTTTGGTGACAAGTCTAAGAACTCTTTGCTTAACCCTAGATGCAGAAGATATTTTTTTCTTAAAGGTTTTACAATTATACACTTTACATTGAAGCCCATGATCCATTTTGAGTTATGTTTTGTATAAGGTATGAAATATACACTTAAGTTAATTTATTTTTGCCTATGGAGGTCATATTGCTCCAACACCATTTGTTGAAAAAGCTATCTTTCCTCCATTGAGTTTCTTTTGCTCCTTTTTCAAAAATCAGTTTTTTGACTATTTTTGGCAAATAGTATTATCTGTGTGGGGTATTTCTGGGTTTTCTGTTTCAATCCATTGATCTGTGTCTATCCTTCTGCCAATACACACAGTCTGGATTACTGTAGCTATATAAGTCTTTTTTAAAAGTTTTTTAATTTTAATTTTTTGTTAAAGAGTAGTCAAGTGAAGCAGTGGGAGTAGAGAAGGAACCAAGGAAACTGTAACTGGTTGTAAACACCACTGCAGTCAGACCAGCCACGTAGCTATGTATGTCTTAAAATTAAGCAGACTGATAACTCTTTTTCACATTTCTTTTAGCTATTCTAGTTCCTTCACCTTTCCACATGCATTTTAAAATCATCAAATCTATACCTACAAAAAATCTTGCTGGCATGTTGATAGGAATTGCAGACTTGAGGCTTCACAAGCCTTTGGCAGCACATTATTTTCTGGAGGCTAAAGATAGCAGCATATTGGGAAGGCACAACACTCTGGAAGTTGCTGACTGTTTTCCATAGGCCTGATGAGGCCCACACCGTCTTTTTTCCTTTAACTTCTGAATCAGGTGCTAACATTATAAAAATGGGATTTCACATAAAAATCAGAATTCTGGCAGTTCTGGGGGCCACATCCCTGCATTGCAATTGACCAGTGGTAATAAAAAATGGCTGCCCTTTTTATTTGAGGACTAGGAGAAGGGACCTGGTAGGGTCAGGAGTGAGCAGGCTATTTACAGGATTATAGGTATGGGGCCCAAGATGTTAAAATAGCATGTGTTGTTATACAGAGATTGAGAGAGTGCTCATTAAAAAATTTGCTAATTGCCCCGCACTTTCTATCTACCGGTTTTTATCTTCCAGATCTTGTAGCTAGTTGTAGATAGATGTAGGTAGATAGTTGTGGTAGCTATAACCTTGCTACCCCAAAGTGTGATACATTAACTAGCAGTATCAGCATCACCTGGGAAACTGTTAAAAATGCAGATTCTTAGGCCTGCCCCAGACCTACTGAACCTGCATTTTAAAAATTTATTTATTCATTTTTTTAAGAGGCAGGGTCTCGCTCTGTTGCCAAGGCTAGAGTGCAGTGGTGTGATTATAGCTCACTGCAACCTCAAACTCCTGGGCTCAAGTGATCCTACTGCCTCAGCTTCCTGAGTAACTAGGACTATAGGGGCAAACCACCATGCCCAGCTAATTTTTAAATTTTTTTGTAGAGATGGGGTCTCCTTATTTTGCCCAGGCTGGTCTTGAACTCCTGGCCTCAAGCGATCCTCTTGTCTTGGCTTCCCAAAGTGGTAGGATTATAGGAGTGAGCTGCCGTACTGGCTCCTGAACCTGCATTTTAACAAGATCCCCAAGTGATACTTTTATACATTCAAGTTTGAGCTCTTATCTCTAATACTTCAGGGTGAGTTACCTAAAAACGCAGGGAACAACAAATTCTAGTTGGTTGGAGTAAAAATTAATACTATTTTACTGTTAAATATAATGTTTTGCAACAAAATAACAATTGACATCTAGGACAAAAGTTCAAAATTCCAGCATCCAATCAAATGATTTTCTCTGCAAAGGTTCAAGGGACATTTTGAAAAAAAAAAAAAAATAGGTCAATACATTGCTAGAGTATTAAAAATTCTGATATCTTTTCACCTATAGTTCTCTGGGCATCCATCCTATACAAAGGAATAAATATGGTCAATGATTCAATGTGTTTTGGTTTATTTACTTTTTTATTAAATAATTTTTAGAAAATATGGAACGCTTCACTAATTTGCACGTCATCCTTGCCAGGGGCCATGCTGATCTTCTCTGTATTGTTTTAGTGTATGTGCTGCCAAAGCCAGCAGTGTTCTGATTTATTTAAGGCAGTATATAAACGGAAGCTGACAAAATCTGCTAGTAAACCTAGATTGAGTATCACGGAGACCCCCGCCCCCGCCCCAACTTTCAAGATGTGGGCAATCAGTGATTGTTATTGCTCTGGTGTGGTAAACAAGTCTTGGGGTTGGAGTGTCTGGACAGGCTAGATAGAACTCGGGGAAGGAGCCGAGTTCACTCTGAGAACTCACAGGCCTCAGTCTCCGCCAGTCCTAGGTTTTCCAAGAGCCACAGGACAAGTTTGCCCTTTATGTGACCATCGCCCGGGCCCGGCCGAAGCTAAGGAGCTGCAAGTTGAAATGGAAGCGGACTTGGGAATGGAGGTGGATCGGCCTCCCTGCCTCCTGCGCAGAGGCACTCTGCAAGCGTGGTGGTGGCTGCAGCCCGTATATTTTGTGGAGTCCGCTGGTGACGCACATCAAAGGCGTCTCCGTTGGGGCCCATCTTCGGTATGTAGAACGAGTCCGGCTGGGGCCTCCCTCTTGTTCGACCTCAGCAGTGGGCCTCGAGCATGCGCCCCTCGCCGCGGTCCCTCCTGGAGTCCCAAGCTGTTCTTAGGGCCTGGCTTAGCCGGCTCCATTCCGCACGGTCTAACCCGGACCAGCAACCCTCCTTGCTCTGGCACCCTAGGGGGACGCGTGGCAGTAAGGGGCCCCGCCCAGCTCACCGCCCTCTCTCCGCCCTCCCCAGGCCTGGGCTTTGTCCTCTGGCTCTTCCAGAGGGTAAAAGAGGAGTTTCTGGACTTGAAAGCAGGCTCGCTGGGTGCCGCGGAGGTCGCCATCATGGCACAGGAAGGGGGCGGAGTGCCTGGTGCAGGTCACGGCCTGAAGATGCCGCAATGGCTGCTTCTGAGGTGAGGGCTGGCGGCTTGGGGCCTTCTCCCCACTCCTTAACCCCGCCGCTCCTGCCAGCCCGTGAGTCTCGGCTCCGGCGATGGCCGAACACTGTCCTCTGGAGCTGATGGGCTAGACCTGGGGAGCACTTCCAGATGCAGCACCTTGGCCAGGTCGTAGGGTCTTGCTTTTAGTGCGGTCGCTCTTCCCTAATCGAGAGGAGCAGGTTCCCTGCCCAGATGATGGGGGCCTGTGCTCCCCCAGGGCTTTGCTGTCCTTATGAGCGATGAGATCCCGGCACTCGAGGAAGCCGTGAGTGCGCTAGAAGTGCACCTGGAAATGGGAGAAAACTGCAAGCACCGTTATTAAGTTTTGGGTTTTTTTTTTTTTTTTTTTTTGGAGACAGAGTCTCGCTGTGTCGCCGGGGCTAGAGTGCCTTGGCGTCAGACTAGCTCACAGCAACCTCAAACTCCTGGGCTGAAGCCATCCTCCTGCTTCAGCCTCCCAAGTATCTGGGACTACAGGTGTGCGCCACCACGCCCAGCTAATTTTTCTATTTTTAGTAGAGACTGGGTCTTGCTCTTGCTCAGGCTGGTCTCCAACTCCTGAGCTCAAACGATCCTCCCGCCCTGGCCTCCCAGAGTGTTAGGATTACAGGCATGAGCCACCGAGCCCGGCCCACACCGAATTTTTAGTCAATTAATCAAACAATCCTCCAATTTTTTGTTTTCATGACACTGACAAACCAGAAGTCTATTTCTCCTATTATTGGTGATGCTAACTTTGGCCTTTGGTTAAGGTGTAAAGGAACGTTTCTCTTCTATAATTCATAATCTGTGGGCTGGAACTTCCAGACCTTGTGAATGTCTAGTTCCTCAGTAGCCTTCATCTGATAGTTTTAGCCATTGACGATTTTTTTTTTTTTTAGTATCCATGTAACAGAAGATGATCATTTCTAAATTGACTACACTGGTGGTTGCAAAAGAACCCACAGTTTTTTTTTTACTGAATTTGAAGAGGTCTGCCTCAAGAAGCCATCATAATAAGCCAGCTGAGGGGATATTAGATGTTGCCAGTACTGGGCTTGGGAAAAGCCAGCTTCATCTCCATCTGTAAAGCCATAAAACATTGAAATCACACCCTCATGGAGTAAATCCAGTGCATCGCTTCAAGCAATGTGTTTTAAAAACGAATAAACCAAGTTTATTTAGAGGCAAGCCAGAAGCCTGCACCGGTTTGGGCCCGAGTAGCTGGGCAGAGCACACATGAGCTTTGAAATCCGGGTCAGTTCAAAAGCTCCAGAGCCAGGGGCTTCGATGAACGCTAAGCTAACCGTGGGGGCACTTTAGAGCCCTTATCTCATCCCTTCAAGTAAGACAATTTTCGAATTTCGGTTTCCTCTTTATTAAATGACAAATTATTCTTGAGTTCCCCGATGTTGTCCAGGTCGCCCTCAAAGTGAAGACGGCCGTCGGTCCTGCTCCTTTGGCCCAGGGGAGAACTGACCCTCCTTTGGAACGTGTGAGAGAGGAAGTAGATTTGGCAGCTTTCGGGTAGTCCTCGCACCCTCAAGCCTGGATTCCCGCTTCTCAGGGTACAGGCCCAACCAGTTGTTTCCTAGGGGCATGAGTCGACAGCGCCCTCCCCGCACCCACTCCCAAGGCCATGGGATTCTGGTGCGGAAGACTCGAGTCAATGCAGGTGGAAACCCTAGTTAACTTGGAGACAGCTGGGCCCGGGGGAACAGTCTCCCGAAGTCGCAGGGCGCCGGGGAGATGTTAATCCGCTGGACCACAGGGCGGGCACGGCCGGCGGAGGGGAGCTCTGTGCGCGCGGACTTGGGCCCCGGGCCGGGGGCGGGGCTAAGGGGCGGGGCCTGGCCGGGCGTGGGGCGGGGGCCGTCCAGGTGCTAGGCTTTTGGCGCGCCGCGGACCCGGGGGGCACGGTTAGGCCTAGCTTCCGCCGGAGAGTGGTTGGATTTGAGGGTCGCAAGATGGGAACGCGCCCAGAACGTAAAGATATTCCACCGTGGGTGAAAGTTCCCGAAGACCTGAAAGATCCAGAGGTGTTTCAGGTTCAGACGCGGCTGCTGGAAGCCATGTTTGGTGAGTGTGCCCAGTACTGGCCTGGGTGCTCCATCCCGGGCGTTTCAGTCTCTGCGGCCCAGAGTTCTCATCTCCTTCCCCCAACAGGCCCAGATGGATCTCGAATCCCGTACATCGAGCAGGTGAGCAAGGCCATGCTCCAGCTGAAAGCTCTGGAATCTTCAGACCTCACCGAGGTCGTGGTTTATGGCTCTTACTTGTACAAGCTCCGGACCAAGTGGATGCTCCAGTCCATGGCTGAGTGGCACCGCCAGCGGCAGGAGCGAGGTGAGAGACTCAGTGACGAGGGGCTTTGAACAGAGGCCCGTAGGGGCGGCTTCTCTCCCTCTTCTCCTGTCTCCTCACTGCCTGCAACCACCACCACACCTCGGGCATCACCAGGGGCGCCTTTGGCGTCTGAGAGATATCCAGGACTCCTTTGGGAGTCTGGGCCCAGGGTGCGGCCGTTGGCCCTGGGGACCCAGGGGTGAGACTATGATGAGAGGAGGCCAGGGCTAGACCCATTGGGTGGGATTATGTGAGATATCTCAGCCGTCTTCCCCCTCCCCCCAGCTTCTTGGAGAATGTTGGAATGGGCCCAGTGGTTCCACGATCCGAGGTTTCCGAGAATCTCAGGCCCAGAATGCCTTGCTCAGAAGTCCTAGAAAGGAATCCTGAAAGGCGGAGAACGGTCCGGGCTCTTACCCTCTCCCACCATACTCACCCGCTGTTGCTCTTTCTGGTGCAGGGATGCTCAAACTCGAGGAAGCCATGAGTGCCCTCCAACTAGGCCCTTGGATGAAGTGAAGCCAGTTTCCAGCCAATGTGACTGAGGCCAGGATGTAGAGATTAGGTTGTGGCCAGAGCGGGAGTGGTTCCAGCTTGGTTTAAACTCTGCTCCAGCCTGATGAGTTAAGGAAAAACCATCTGTTTTTGGGGTCTCTGCCCTTACTGAGTCTTGATGTAGTTGTTAATTAAAGAATAAAGTTTTAAATAAGTAAATAGCTCCTTGACATTGTGGTTGATGGATTGGAGGTAATACCTTAGGTAACTCTAAAGCATTGCTGAGGTGTGGCCCTTGAGCTTAACCCTTAATTGAAACCCCCAAAAGCTGAAAAAAGGTCCAAATGCACACTTGGCTAGAGTCAAGAAGGGTCTAGGAGCCAAGTCCTGAGATGCAGCACCGAACTAAAAACCTAGGGGTGATGTGATGATACGGTCTGGAACTGACCTGGACTCTCATTTAAAAACAATAACCTGTTGGTCCGAGTGCAGTGGTGTTTACAACTAATTGATCACAACCAGTTACAGATTCCTTTGTTCCTTCTCCACTCCCACTGCTTCACTTGACCAGCCTTTAAAATATAAAATAAAAAATAAAAAAAAGATAAAAGAGAAAAAAAAAATAAAAACAATAACTCTATAATAGGTTGATATATACAGAATAAAAAGCATATGTTTTCCAAAACAAAAATGGAAATTGCCCTATGACCTTAGGCAAACTGTTTAACCCCCTCAGTTTCTCAATCTCTAAAATGAAGATAACAGCATATGACCCCATATGGAGTTATGAGATTAACTGTTAATATATGTAGGTCACTTAGGCATCATATGTAGTAACAAGTGTTAACTATTTCTTGGATAAATTTATCAGTAATGGGAGAGAAAACTAACAGCTATTTTCTGCAAGAGACAAATCTGGCATGTCCACCAAACAACTCTTCTCCCCTTTGCTATCAGTAAGTGAACAGCACCACTGTTTTGGACCAATGGTTAAGGCCAAAAATTAGCCTTTCTTGATGCCTCACCTGCAACATGAAATCCATGAGTGAGTCCAGTCAATTTGGCCTTATACCCCCTCCATGAGACCATCTTGCACCTGATGAATTAAGGAAAGACCGTCTGTTTTTGGGGTCTCTGACCTTGCTCTGAGTCCTGATTTGAATATCTTTTTCCAAGGTTGCTAAGTAAAGAATAAAGGTTAAAATAAGTATATAGCTGCTTGACATTGTGGTTGATGGACTGGAGGTAATACCTTAGATTTCTCCATTCCCATCCTTTCTTGCTAGGACTACTGAAAGAGACTCGTAACAGGTCTTGATTTCTTTTGTTCATCTCAGGGTCTGTTCTTCAGCAGCCAGACTTAATTTTTAAAACGTAAATCATATGACCCCTCCTCTGAAAGGGACCCCATAGTTTTCCATCCAACTTAAAAACTCAAACTCCTTACGCTGACCTATAAGGCCCTGTGTAACCTGACCTCATGGTTCCTGATGGAAACTTGCATCTTTTTGCCCTCTGCACTAGCTTATCCTTATGCTGCCCCCCAAACACACTATGTATGTTACCACTTCAGGGCTTTTGTTTTTTGCCCGAGAAGTCTCAGATTTTCAAGTGGTTTTGCTCTCTTCTCTCAGGTGGTCTATACTCACCTCTAGGGAAGTCCTCTCCTCCACAGTCTCTGCTTAACTGCTTTATTTTTATTCATGGCATTTATAAACTCGACTGATAGTGTTAACTGCTCATTTTCCTCCTCTCCCCTACTAAAATGTAAACTCCAAGAAGGAAGGGACTTTTTTTTTTTTTTAAGGGGCAATATAGTGTAGAGTGGTTAAGGATAGTGTTATAAGACACTGACACCAGCTAGACTGCCTTGGTTTGAATCTTGGCCCAGCCACTTACTAGCTTGGGAACCATGAGCATGTTAGCCTTTGCACTTCAATTCTCCATCTATAATATGGAGATAATATCTATCTCATGGGGTGGCAGTGAGGGTTCAATGAATTGAGACTACGTCCTAAGCCTCTGAAGTCTTAGAACAATGTCTGACACAATGGACATTCAATAAATATTTCTTGAATGCATGAATAAGAGGTACTCTTGCTCCACTGCAGGACTGTAGCTAGACTCTTCCCCTCCCAGGTCTGAGGGAGGAGGGACTCCAACTTCCAGCCCTGTCCTCCTAAGGTTCTTATCATTGAAGACTCAAAGAGAGAAAGCCATGAAAGTCCTTTGTAAAGGCATTGTTTTTTACCCCTGGAAGTGCAGGGCATAGGTGCAGTTTTTTGGGGTCATTAGATTCCACACAACCTATTGACCACTGGGAAAACAAAGGTACATTTGGAATGCTGTTGAGGTTTATTTGGAGTGGAGAGCAAGAGACCAGTCATGTACCCCATTGCCATTTTGACTGCACCCCCCACCACCACCACCAGCCTTGACAACTCTGGCCTGAAGGTCTGAGACCACTCAGCCCAGCTCCTGCTCAATATTTTGGAGGAAAATCAGTCTTACCTTTCCCAAGGAAATGATAATTGTTAAAACACTTCCATCCTGACTTTGAAGAACTAAATATAGATAAATGCATTTCCTCCTATTTGGAGTGTTAGGAGGGAAACTTGGCTCAGGTCCATGTAGTGAGAAACCACAGTTACTAAAAAGGTTGGTCTGCCTTGCAGAATTGTTCCCCCCAGACAGGAAGGTCTTAGGGTCCCTCAGTTACTGGTTACCAGGGCCAGAGGCAGTACCAGGGTCCACGACTCCACAGATTGGGGGGAGGCAAATATTGAGGTGAGGTAGGGTGGGCTGTGGGAAGGGGCATCTCAGTTTCCAGGGAAGAGACTGCCCATGGACCCCAGTCACCTTAATATGGTCCCTGGTGGCTTTGGACACATTTTGAACAGAATGTCATTGAGCAGGATATTTCTGGAGACCCGTCAACAGTTGCCATATGAGACAGAACAGAAAGTAGAGAATACTGGTTGTTGCTACATTGAAATAAAAAGCATTTTCTTAAGGAGCACACCAATTTAATATTTAAATTTACTTAAATTTGTTTTAAACAGGATCACATGGATCCTGTCACATGGATCAAAATCCTAAAATGATAGAAATGTCTTCCTCCTAGCTCATTTTACATTCCTGCATTTCCTGCTCCCCAACAATAAAATGCTTTATTTTCTTGTCTTTTCTAGAGTTTTTTTTTTAATGCAAACACAAGCAATTATAAATGTAGATTATTTTCCCTTCTTCCTTACTGATGGGTATTATTCCATGTAATTAGTTCTCTACAAAAGGATTTTTGGGGTTATTTGAAACTTTTGCTTTTACAAAGGTGCCATGAATACATTGAATGCCATTGTTTTGCAAGTTTGCAAGCAGTATGTCTGTAGGCTAAATTCCCACAGGGAGAATTGCTGGTCCAAAGGGGAACAACATAATTTTGCTAGATATTACCAATTTGTCTTCCATTGGGGTTGAAACAATTTCACTCCCTCCCAGTGGCAGTATATGATATTGCCTCTTTCCCCATTGCCTCCCCCTTTTTTGCTGATCTGATAGGTGATTCTTCCTGCCTTCTGTAACTTCTAGCTTGGTTTGCTTTATTGACTAACAGTTGTGTCACCCTCAAGTTACCCTCAACTAGTGCATGCACCCTTGGAGGAATCTGTTGGCAATGAATGAATGTGTGTGTGGGAATGTAACTGGATGCTTTTGAACCCCAATTCTGCAGTGTGAATGAAAACTAAAGCACATAAAAACTGCCCCTAGACCTTTAAGTCTAAAATTCCATCTTAAGGGCAGAACTTCTAAATGTAAAAAACCTTATGCAAATTGATGTCAGTTATGGTAGCAAAAGAGGGAAATTTAAGAATCTGCCGTAAATTCTATGCATAGCATGGAATAAAGGTTTTTCAGCCCTGAAAACAACAACAACAAAAACACTTTAAGAAAATTCCTAGGAAAAATTTTGGAAGTAATAGTCTGAAGGTTAAAAACAAGTGTTTGTTTTGGAGTGGTTTTCTTTTTTTGAATTTCAAGCTCTCAAGCAGCTTTCTATCAAGGGTATGCTAACAATTATGGGAAACAAGCTTTCATTGTAGTGGAGATGAAGGGGTCCGCCCTAAGGAGGGTCAGACTACGGGACTGACGCATTTTGGAAAGAAGGTAAAATAAGGGCATAGTCCAGGAAAGCCTTATAAAAAGGAGGTGATAAACAAAAGCGAGATCCAATCTTGTGAAATCCCCGACCCCAAAGTGGCTAATAATAATGACAATAGCCTACGCTGATTGGGAGCCTCCTGCCCGCTGGGATCTCCACTGGTTCTTCCATTGTTAATGCTCAAAATATAATTCCCATTGTACAGTTAAGGAAACCGAGGCCCCAGGAGTCACACCACCTCTTCAGGATTCATATATTCACATTTACATTTACTATTCGGGTGGGCTGGATACCAGCGGGAGACCAGAAGCAGAAGACTCTGAGTGGGTGTGGACGCTCCTCCGAGGGCCCGGTGGGAGCGGCCTATGCCCGACCCATCCCTAGATAAACAGCGAGCAGGCTGGGCGCTGCTGGGGTGGGGTACCGAAGCCGCCAGCAGGGTGGTGTGGAGGTCTAGAGCGGGTCTCCCAACCTTTGCTGACAAGCGGACCCCGCCCTCTAGGAGCTTCGTGGGTTGGGAGTCACATGGATGTAAGAATCCGTGAAATTAACGATGGTGCTTGGGAGGCTGAAATGTGGGGGACAGGACCTGGGCAGGGAGGTCAGGGAAGGTCCCCCGAGGAAGTCACCTCTGGGTGAGGCTTTAGTGACCGACAGCAGTGAGCTAGGCGAGGAGGAAGGGAATCGCGGGCTGCAGAGACCTGGGAACAGACCCAGGAGCAGCACGGCTGGGGCAAGGCCGGGAGGGAGGAGGTAGGTCTGCTCAGGGCCTCGCTAAGAGCAGGGGGAAGCCATCCCAGGGTTTTAACTGGGAGGTGGCTTTTGTAACCACCCAGAACCACTCAGAGCAGATGAGTTTCCTTCTCCCCTCCAGCTTGGATCTCAGTTTGGATCCTGATTCTTCTCTAATCCCTCGGCCCTGCTTCCCCACTGCTTCCATCGACTCATTTATTGATTCCATTTGTTGAGTGTCTGCTTTGTAGCCTACTGAGGAGCGGCGTTTAGGCAGAAAACGGAAATTAGAATGCGGCCCGGGAATATTTTCGGGATTTCAGAGAATAAGTGTCTGGAATGTTAATTACATGAAAGAAATTTGAAACATTACATTGTATGGTAACTAACCAGAGATAAGAATATTTGTTCGAGGAGAATTATCTGTATGTTTTACCCGAATTTGGGAGTTGGAATTTGTCCAGAGAGAGGTTGCTGAACCAGGTCTTGCAGCCTTTAGTGATCTCTGCTGCGGAAACGGAAGCACCAGGTTATCCGAACTAGATTTCAATCTCCAAAAGCCGGACCTAATTTCATGGGATTTCTCTTTTCTTTCTGGCTTTAACAGAAAGTATGGTTATTGTTGCTTTGGGGATATGTAAGATTTATCTTTATTAAAATGCCAAGCTGAATACGATCAGCCCTTTGTATCTGCCATTGTGAATCCGTGGATTCAACCAATCTCTGATGGAAAATATTCGGAAAAAAAAAACAATAAAAAATAATACAAACAATGCAATACAATATAGCAACGATTTACATAGCATTTACATTGTACTAGGTATTATAAGTTATCTAGAGATGATTTGATGAAGCATAGGGGAGGATGTTCATGGGTCATATGCAAACGAGCCATTTTATGTAAGGGATGAGCATTCTTGGATTTTAGTATGGGAGAGGTGGTCCTGGAACAAATCTCTCCCTGAAACCAAGAAACGACTGTAATATTCAATTGTACCTTTTAAAAGGCAGAAGAAAAAGGGTGGGGTGTGGTGGCTCATGCCTGTAATCTCAGCACTTTTAGTAGGCTGAAGTGGGAGGATCGCTTGAGGCCAGGAGTTGGAGACTTTGGTGAGACCACCCCAGTCTCCACAAAAAAAAATTTTTTAAAAAGAAAAAGAAGATATCCAACACTAGGGCTACCAGCAAGTCACTATTTATCTCCAGAGTAATGTAAATAAAATTGAGGGGTCATGTCCTTCGTGCAAAAACTTTAGTATATTTTGGAGGGGAATTAGTTGTTTCATTTATCTAAAAGCAACCTTCCTCATTCTGGATTATTTTCTTCAACAGTAAGAATAGTTTTTAGATGATGTCATAAGATGAATGAAGAGGGATTTGTGTGGGTTGGAAGAAGATAAGATATCTGTCTAAAATTGTGAAGGCTTGTCATTAACAAAAGATGAGTATGAATTATTCTGCGATATCTTAGAAGCCAAAACAAGTTCCAGTGTTTGGAAGTTTGTGAAATCAGATTCTGGGTTAATGTGGAGAACTTTCTAATAGAGTAGTTTAACAAATGTAATCCTGTGTGCAGGATGTAAAGGGAGATAAAATGTACTTGCATTTTGAAGGGGGTTGAGTTTAAAGGTGCAGGGCAAAAGTGTGGTGAGTACAAAATTATTCATTATTCCTCAGTGACAGTGTCTATTAAAAAATAAATAAAAATTTTAAGAATTACTCATGATTACTCATAGCTAGATATTTCTGTAAAAGTCAAACATGATATGGATTAATTTGTTTGTGTTTAGTGCCTAGGTTTTGGAATAATATATATCTTCAACATTTAGTCCAGTGGGATATTCGTACTTTGGGTAGCTGAAGGGAATTCTCATTTACTAATCTTTGGATACATTAAATTTGTATACAGTGCACCTCCACTGTGTGTATGTGAGTGTGTGTGAAACATTTTAATTCTCAGCAGAACACACAAGAAAGCTTATTATATTGGCTGACTGGATGGGAGTCTAGCATAGGAAGGTGTTCTGTCCTTCACTCCATTTGATATTGAGTCCCTTGTCATGTCCCGTGTATTTGAACATGGACTACTATGGTAAAGTCTGAAAGAGTCAAACAACTTCCCTTAGCTCCCATAAATAATAGTAATTGTTAACAGTGTTCCCCTAGTGGTGAAAATTAACAAAGCATTTCCTCTTCTTTGTCTCTATTACAATGTAATGCCTGTTTAATCAATGAGAGAACTATAGTTGAGGGAGGTTAAGAGTCCTAATACAGTCATTCTCAAAGTGGTCCCTGGACCAGTATCATCTGGGAACTTCTTAGAAATGCAAATTCTCGGGTCCACCCCAGACTTACTGAATCAGAAATTCTGAGGTGGGGCCAAGCGACCTGTGGTTTAATGGGCCCTCCAGGTGATTCTGATGCGCATTAAAACTTGAGAGCCACTGGCTTAAATTAGATTAATTCAGTTAATTTGACTCTATCTTCATTTATACCTCAGAAGTTGAGAGGAAACAAGTGTTCTCATCAGCACAGGTCTTGTTTAAATGATTTAAACTTGAGTCTCATAAAGAAAACAATCACCCCGAGTTGTATTGGTGGAGAGGGAGAGATTTCTTTACTTATTCTATCTACAGGGAAATGGCTATTATGAAAACTTAGTAACTGTATGACCTTAGATATATAATTTGTGCTTTGCTTTCTCCATCTGAAAGTTAGGATTATGATTGTAGTACATCATGAAGTTATTGTGAAGATTGAATGAGTTAATAATGTAAAGGGCTTGGAAAAGTATCTGACAGGTTGTTAAGCACTCAAATACAGTCATGTGTTGCTACATAAAGATGTTTTGGTCAATGATGGACCACATACAATTGCCTACAGTATTCAGTATAGTATCATACTGTACTGGTTTGTAGCCTAGGAGCAAACAGCTATACTATATAGCCTGGATATGTAGTAGGCTATGTCATCCAAGTTTGTGTAAGACACTCTTGTGATGCTTGCACAATGATGAAATCACCTAACAACGCATTCTTAGAACGTATCCCCTTCATTAAATGATGCATGACAATATTAGCTATTATTGTTGTTACTCTTATTGTTCTTTTTATTATTCTGCTTATTAAACAGGTTTTGTTTTTGTATCTCAGTAGTTTTTATTGAATTGGACTTGGTTCAGTGCAAGCAAAAAATAACTTTAAAAAAAAATCTCACTATTCTCCATTAAATTTGCTCAGTCAAATTATTCTTCCATACCCCGTGAATAAGATCTCAGGCAGATTCCACAGCCTTTTTTGGGGGGTCACTTTCAGATACTAAAATGTCCAGTCCAGTCTTATATCAGCCAGGAGCTAGAGTGGATCATAAATGGCCGATGAATCAGAGGACCCTGCTGTTAGAGGACCCCGCTGTTAGAGGACCCCAGTGGAGGGATCTCTGAGGAACCCATAAGAGGACTGCACAGAGGCTGGGGTGGACCTCTGCTGTCCTTGGAGTTCTCTTGGGCTGCCTTCTTTTTAGGATGACTCATGGTGCTTCTCTTCTCTAAGTCCACAGGAAACATGCTCTTTTGCCCCATTGGCAGGGGACACACCACTCCATTCCACTCTAGTCACCTCTCCTTGCTTTGCTGTCTGTGCAGCTGACCAGCCTTTTGCCTTTAGACTCTTTCAGGTGTCAGTTACTTAACCAGACTCTGTGTTCCATCAATTCTAGAGGACACAGAGCAAATTCTCTTGATAGTTCTCCTGAAGACCCCTTTCTTGCCTTGGGAAAGTGTTGGGGGAAGTATCCTTTGCCCTTTCCCATGGTGAATGGACACAATCTTTCTAAAGCAATCCTTACTCTTTCACTGAAATCTTAGCCTTCTGTCTATAGCCTGGAGTGGGGTGATGGGCTAATGTTGGTAGAACTGGATTTTTGCCAAGCAACCCCTTTGCAAGCCCTCTATAGATGCTGTATCTTCCTCTAATAGAATGTGTGGGTATTTGGCACCTATTTTTCTCAGCTTTAGGGCTTCAGACTAAACTACAAAGAGTCCTATTTTAACATCCTATTACAGGACTTTTATACGAATGTTTGTTGTTGTTATTTGGTACTGGGTAGGTATTGCTAGAACCTTTACTGTCCCAGGAGCTTTTGTGTATGAAGAGGAATACTGGCTATTTGTACTTTACTTAATCCTCAATTTACTATTATAAATCTATCAATTTGTTTTCTTGTCAGGATTAGGTATGATAAATTATTATTTTTAAAACTTTAGCCTTTCTAACAGATATGCAGAGGCATCTAGTTATGGTTTATTTTATTTACTTTGTTTTGGTTTTGAAAATTCTGAACAGATTTACTGAAGTATAAATGGCACAGAATAAATGGCACATACTTAAAGTGTACCATTTGATGAATTTTGACATATGTATACACCTGTGAAACCATCACCACAATCAAGATAACAAAAATACCCAAACTCCCCAAAAGTTTTCTTTTACTCTTTTGTAATCCCTTCTTCCTGCCCGTCCCTTGCCTTGTAACTGATCTTAGGGGGAAAGCATTTGGTCTTTCACCATTAAGTATGATGTGAGATGTGCGTTTTTTGTAGATGCCTTTTATAAGGTTAAGGACATTCTGGTCCTAATTTGCTGAGTTCTTTTTTTTTAATCATGAGTGGATGTTGAATTTTATCAGATGCTTTTTCTGTATCAGTTGATATGATCCTGTGATTTTTGGTGGATCATATTGATTGATTTTTGAATGTTGAACCAGGCTTGCCTTGCTGGGATTAACCCCACTTAATTGTGATGTTTTATTCCTTTTATATCTTGCTGGGTTTGATATGCTAATAGTCTCTTGAGAATTTTTGTATTCATGACAGATATTGATCTATCATTTCTCCTTATGTATTGTTATTATTTGGTTTTAGTATCAGGGTAATGCTGGCCTCTTAAAATGAGTTGGGAAATGTTTAAATAGTTATACCAATTTGTACTCCTGTAAGTATGCCTCAGAGTTTATGTTGTGCCACATAACTACCACCATATTGTCATGTCAGACTTTTTATTTTTTGCCAATCTGGTGGGTATGAAATGAGATTTCATTGTTTCAATCACATTTTCTTGATCCATGATTACTAATAAAGTTGAGTATCTTTTTATGTATGTTAGCTATTTGACTTTCCTTTTCCTTGAAATGCTTATTTTCTTGTTTTCTACTATGTTTTTAAAAAATTGATTTATAAAGTATATATGTGTGTACATATATATTTTTTTTCTGGATTCTAATCCTTTGTCAGGGGTATATGTTACAAATATATTTTCCCCTCAATGACCTGTTTGACCTGGTAGGAAGGGAGCCAGGAAATAAATACCTTCCTCTTACTCTTCTTCTATGCTCCATCTCTTGTCAGAGCTTCTCACTGACTGAACCTAAACCAAAGGTAGAGGATATGAGGGCCATTGATGCATCCATGCAAGTCAGCCCTCTAAGGCATAGGGCAGGGTGGAGAAGGGAGGAGAGTAGATACCAAGGGGCAAAATGAGGATATTTAGCACAGAGGCAGAAGCTGAGGGGAGAGGTTTGAGGGTGAAGTGGACTCAGTATATATTGTTACTGTTTTAGGAAATTTGGTTTTGTAAGGAAGTAACACAGTAGTCTAAGGTAAATGAAGATTGGAATTATGGAATGTTTTATTAATAGAAAACTACAAAAATAACCAGCAGAGTTCTATATTACCTTCCCTCTTTCCTTGTTACATGCTGTGAGTACTGTCCTCAATTTTGCCCAACTGGGCCAAAGTCTGTTGACCCTAATTTGATGTGTTTTAGGGCTAGTGGCTGCCACACTAATCATTATCTCTGGGAAACTATGGTAGAAAAGCCATCTGTGAACCAAGCAGCAGCATTAAAGTCAGGGAGTAATGTCATAAAAAGTGTCAATTTATAGTAAGTCAGCTGTGTGTCTTGTTCAGGGGTCTCTGGTGCTGTGGCCACTGTTTCTGGAAAGAGCAAAACCCCTGTGGCTCTGGGATGTGCCTCAACACTGATATATCACTTTCTATTTAACAATATAGTTCTCATGGACATTTCTTATCTTAAATGCCCTGAGTTGACTTGATTCAATTCATGATAACCAGTACAGTATGAGAAAGGATTTGATTTTCTCCTGCAAGCTCATAGATTTCAACCTAGGCACAAGACGTGGCTAGTAACTGTGTTAAAAGCAAATTCCACCCGTCATCTATTGCCAACACAACAGATGTTTACCCACTTAAGGATGAGCAAATGGGGGTTGGGAGGATTATAAGAAGAAAATGAAGCCTATGAAGATTTAAGAAAAAGATAGAATTATTTATATAAAAATTTGAAATTAACAAACTAGCTAAAGACAAGAAATATTTGCAACTGATATAAAAGGTTTATATAAGTCACCCAATTGTAAATAAGGACGTGAATAGGATTCAAGAAAAATATAAATGGTGAGGGGATGGGGAAATTCACACCTAATGGGTACAATGCACACTATCTGGGCGATGGGCACACTTACAACTTTGACTCAAAAGGTACAAAAGCAGTTTATGTAACCAAAACATTTGTACCCTCATAAAATTCTGAAATAAAAATAAATAAATAAATAAATATCAAGGGGCAGACCTTGTTAAAAAAAAAAAAAGAAAAATACAAATGGTAAACAAATGGAAAAAATGTACTTTATCAACAGGCAAGAGATACAAATTAAATTTTTTTACTCATCAAATTAGCCAAAATCAGGAACTGATATTATTTCACATTGGCTGGGGTAAAATGCACATCCACTTACAAAGCTAGGTGCCCCATAATTGTTTGGGAAGCACTTTGTTCTAAGAAAACAATTATAGACAACACTTCATGCTCAAAAGTATTCACTGTAATTTTTTTTTTTTTAGAGACAGGGTCTCACTCTTGGTCAGGCTGGTCTTGAACTCCTGAGCTCAAGAGGTCCTCCTGCCTCAGCCTCCCAGAGTGCTAGGATTACAGGCGTGAGCCACCGCACCCAGCCCATTGTAATGTTACTTAAAAAAAAAAAAAAAAAAAAAAAAAAAACTCTAATGGAAGACAGATTTCCTCTGTGAAATAAATAGTTCATATATCTATGAACACTCATGTATTCAAATTATAAAGACAATATACTTATTATAAGACAAAATTACAGACATGATCATAGCCATTGGAAGCCAATAAAAAAAAGAACTAAACCAAAATGTTAACAAAAATTGTCAGGGTAATGGGATATGGACATTTTTCTTTTTTTTTCTTGTGTGCAATAAATTTTGCAAAATGACAATGGCTTACTTTTACAATGGGGGAAAACCCTAACACCAAAATGGCTAAGTTGTAAACTTTTTTTTTTTAATTTATTTTTTCTTTTTTTTCTTTTTTCCTTTTTCATGACCTCATTTGGAGATAGTAAGTTGTAA
Source organism: Daubentonia madagascariensis (assembly GCA_023783475.1). Classification (NCBI taxonomy): domain Eukaryota; kingdom Metazoa; phylum Chordata; class Mammalia; order Primates; family Daubentoniidae; genus Daubentonia; species Daubentonia madagascariensis. The sequence continues at coordinate 22,651,377 of JAKFHU010002080.1, read as the reverse complement.
ACTTTTAAATATCAACTTTTTAACAATTTATATTGCTTTCACAGCTGGAATTCTTTTATTTTTATTTATTTGTATTTTTTGCTGCCCCGGGTAGAATGCAGTGGCATCATCATAGCTCACTGCAACCTCAAATTCCTGGGCTCAAGCGATCCTCCTGCCTCAGCCTCCTGAGTAGCTGGAACTAGAGGCACATGCCACGACGCCCAACTAATTTTTCTATTTTTTTTGTAGAGATGGGGTCTCACTATGTTGCTGAGGCTGGTCTCAAACTCCTGACATTAAGTGATCCTCCCACCTCAGGCTCCCAAAGTGCTAGGATTACAAGCATGAGCCATTGGGCCGGCCTTAGACCTTAACTTGAAGTATAAGATCATCAAAGCAATGCCCCTGTATATGGCCACTACACACTAAAAAAGAAAAAAATAAACAAGAGTTGTTGTCATATCTATATTATTCTAAAGTATAACTGCTTAAAGGTATCAATAATACTTACATTCGTTCTACCTGTGAGAGCGTAAGAGTTGAAATATTTTTTAATACCAGGGAACTGGAATTGAGCATCAGTTTCTAGACCTGCCATGATTTCAATCTTTTTTTTTTTTTTTTTTAAGAAAGCAACAATAAATTGGTTTGGATGCAATTAAAAAAAAAAAAGCAAATTCAGCAGCTTTGGAGAGGCCTAGAGGAGGCCTTATTAGTCTTCCTCAGGGACCTGCCACAGATTCCCTGCCACCATATTGAAAAGAACATCCATCTGGAGAATCACATTTTTGTCTGAGGGATATTGAATGGGAGCAAAGAGGCATGTAAGACACTTGTTTCTTGTTCAGAGCACCACACACATTTTGATGGCTTCCTACCCTTTTTTGAAAATAAAACACATATACATTCCTTGTTATAAAGATCATCCTCACCATCAAAAATCAACAACTTTTAAAACTTGGTGCATTTGTATATTTGCTTCCCTTTTTAAGAGAATGATCACTTAATTATTCTTGTAAAGATGATTTATGCTGGTATAACGGATTTCAAACTGAGCAGAAAAATATAAAGATGAAAGTAAAAATAACACTCAAGTCCCATTACCACTAGAAATTGTCACCACTAACATTAGGTGAATGTGATTCAATTTAATTTTACTTTAATTTTATAGATGAGAAACAAATGGGGGTAAAATTGAAGGGATTATTGAACTTCAAATAAGTATTTTTCATCACAAGTGATATTAGTTCTTAAATTATTTCTTTAAGGTTAAAAAAAGTTGACAAAAATACTAAGTTGTGTCATTTTAGGTTTATAACATTTATATTTTATTATTCTGTATCTGTAATTCATATATTGGTTCTTTATTTTATAAGTATATGGCTTGTTGGTTACGTGGACATGCCAAAAAAAAAAAAAAAGTACATGATTTTCCCATTCCTGCATTCCATATTTTGACAAATTTCTTAATTTGCTATGTTTTAGTGTCAAAGCAATTAAACTTTATTTTGAAATAATTTGAAACTCACAGATAAAATAATACAGGGAACTTCCTTATACCCTTTTAAATATTTCACAACCTGTGTTTTCTCACTTGTATTCCTCCCCTTTCTCTCTCTCATACACACATATACATATGTAATATATCATTATTTTTCTGAGCCATCTGAGAGTAGGTTGAATATATCATGTCCATTTACCCCTTAATACTTCAGTATGGTACCTGTAGGCCCAGCTAAGGGATGCTGAGGCAGGAGGATGGCTTGAGCATAGGCTTTTGAGGTTACAGTGAGCTATGATCATGCCACTGCACTCCAGCCTGGGTGACAGAGTGAAAACCATCTCTAAACAAAACAAAACAAAACAAGAAAAACCCCACTTTAGTATGTATTTCTCAGGAATAAGGATCTTCTCTTATATAAACACAGTACAGTTATCAAATTCTGGAAATTTAATATTGATACAATATTTTTATTTAATATATAGTCCATATTCTAATCTTTTCAATTGTCACAATAATGTCATTTATAGCGTTTTTTCCCCCCTCCAGTCCAGGATCACATATTGTGTTTCGTTGTCACGTCCATTTAGTCTCCTTTAATCTGGAACAATTTCTCAGCCTTTCTTTGTTTGCTTATGTAGACATTTTTGAAGAAGACAGGTTTTTTTTGTTTGTTGTTTTTTTAAGAATGTTTCTCAATGTGTGTCCTTCTCAGGGCATCACATCTAGAGGCATGTGATGTCCTTCTGCCCCTCATTGGTGATGTTAAATTTGATGACCCAGTTAATGGCTTGTCTAATTTCTCCACTGCTTAGTTATTATTTTTCCTCTTGCAACTAACAAACAATCTCTGGGGAGAAACTTTAAGACCATGCAAATATCCTGCTTGACATCAAATATTCCCCCTGGATTTAGCATCTATTGATGATCTTGCCCAAATCAATTCTTAATATGATGCTTTCAAAATGGTGATTTTCCAGCCCCACTATTCCTCCACATTTATCATTCTACTGTGAGGAAGAGCCTGGCCTTCTCCCTCTTCATTTGTCTATTTAGTGTTAGCATGGACTCATGGTTTCTTAATTTATTCTGTGGTTTAGAATATATTACTATTGTTTATTTTGATATTCAAATTGTCCTAGATTTGGCCAAGTGAGCCTTTGGTTTCTTCACTTTTATTTTTGTATTTTTAACAATTTTTATTTTTTGTTTCCTTTTATCTTTTTGTTTTTGTTTACCTTTTTTTTTAATTTCTAAAATTTTTTGACTAGGTGAAACTTTTGACCTGGATCCTGTGTCTTTTAGCTACATGCCCATGATTTTTTTAAAAAAGTATTTGCTTACTTCTGGCACAAAAAGATATTACAGAAGCACCTTGTACCTTTCCTGCTCTAGCCCTGACCACTGCTCTTGCCCTGGAATCAATCATTTCTCCAAGGGCTTCTGTTACTTTTTAACAGGGAATACTATTTAGAAACCAAGGTCTGTATTCTAGGTATGCTCGTTGCTACTGATGTGTGTGTGTGTGTGTGTGTGTGTGTTGTTCTTTCTTTCTTTTTTTTTTTTTAGAGATGGGGTCTCCCCTGTGTTGCCCAGACTGGCCTCTAACTCCTGAACTCGAGCCATCCTTCCACCTCAGCCTCTCCAGTAGCTGGAACTACAGGCCTGAGCCACTGAGACTGCCTGTATATTCTTTTTTACTAAATAAGAGCTTCCTTATTCTTTTCTATTATAGTTACATAGTATTCCATTGTGTGGCAGTAACATAGTTTATTACTACTCCTATATTTGGGGATTTATGTAGTTTCCAATATTGTGCAATTGCAAATAATGCTGCAATAAATAACCAGTGCATATGTATATTCATATTACTGGATGTGTATCTTCAGAGTAAATTACTAGAAGTGGGATTCTTGAGTTAAAGAGTAAATGCAGGCCGGGCACGGTGGCTCACGCCTGTGATCCTAGCACTCTGGGAGGCCGAGGCAGGAGGATCACTTGAGCTCTGGAGTTGGAGACCAGCCTGAGCAAGAGTGAGACCCCGTCTCTACTAAAAATAGAAAAATTAGCCGGGTGTCATGGCTCACACCTGTAGTCCCAGCTACTCAGGAGGCTGAGGCAGGAGGATCACTTGAGCCCAGGAGTTTGAGGTTGCAGTGAGCTATGGTGATGCCACTGCACTCTAGCTGGGGCAACAGAGCAAGACTCTGCCTCAAAAAAAAAAAAAAAAAAAGTAAATGCACATGTAGTTTTGTTAGATATTGCCAAATTCCCTCCATAAGTGTGGTGCTATTTTGCATTCCCCACAGCAATATATGCAAGTGAGTGTTTCTCTTTGGTTCGAGTTGGTGTTTAAAAAACAACAAAACACACACACACAAAAAAGAAAAGAAGAAAGTGTTTCTCCAAAGGCTTGCCTTCTGAGTGTATTATCCTTTTGAATTTTGAGATAAGAAATGGTGTCTCAGTGTAGTTTTAATTTGCATTTATTATGAAATTAGACATCTTTTCATATGCTTAAGGGCTATTTTTTGTGAATTACCTGTTCATATCTTTTGCTTGTTTTCTATCAGATTTTTGGTCCTTTCCCTGAATTTTAAAAGTTCTTTATACATGAGAGATATTTTTCCTAATTCTAGGAGGTAGGAAAAAAAAAGAAAAAAGAGGGAGATATTAGTCCTTATCTGTGATATATGTTGCAAATATTTTCTCTCAATTTGTCATTCTTTTTTGACATTATTTATGGTGTTTTTGATATACAAATTTATTTTTATGAAGTCAAACATCAATTTTTTCTGTTATTGTATCTGAATTTTGAGTCATAGTTAGAAAGCTTTTCTCTAAATCCAGGTTATAGGAAAATTCACTCATGTTTATTTCTAGGACTTGTGTAGTTTTATTTTTTGACATTTAGATCTGTTATTTGTAATGTTTTGGTTGTAGAATGGAAAATTTGGCCTCTTTTGGCATCATGGTTGTCTAGATAGGTAAGGTTCCCTTGTGCTCCCATGATGTATCTATGTGATTTTTGTTTTCTATTGGCTTCTGATTATTATGTGTTGTTCTATGTTTTAATGTTGACACTATACTTTTAATATCTTTTAGCTTTATCCATTTTAGATCTTGCTTACAATAGATCCTAGCATTCTAGGTGTTTTTCTACTATTGACTTGTGTGTTTCATATTTTCTAGTTGAAAAATTGCTACTTGGAAATCTTTTGTATTTTTTTGTAAGTCAAAGTAATTGAAGTAATTGAAAAGAATTCTCATTTTCCTTGATTTTTTCTTGTCTTTGGACTATTTCTTTTGGACATTCTTTCTACTCATTTTTCTTCTCTTTCTTGTTTTCACTTGTCATTACACTTTGTATCCAGTTACTTTTATGTGGTTATTTTTTTCCGGACTATTTGAGTTCCTGGTCCTCATAGTCAGTGTAGGATCATATTCTGGATCAGTAAAATAGTCCATGGATCATTTAAGAATACCCTGCCCTTCCATCTTTTTTCTTCACTTTGATTTTTATTTATTTATTTATTTAGAGACAGAGTCTCACTCTGTCACCTGGTCTAGAGTGCGGTGGCGTCAGCAACCTCACAGCCTAGCTCACAGCAACCTCAAACGCCCAGGCTCAAGTGAACCTTCTGCCTCAGCCTCCCGAGTAGCTGGGACTATAGGCGTGTGTGCCGCCACAGCTGGCTAATTTTTTCTATTTTTTTAGTGGCCAGGCTAATATTTTTCTCTTTTTAGTAGAGACAGTGTCTCGCTCTTGTTGGTCCTGAACTCCTGACCTCAAGCGATCCTCCTGCCTTGGCCTCCCAGAGTGCTAGGATTATAGGCGTGAGCCCAGCTTTCACTTTGATTTTTACCTCCTACCCTTTCTCATCTCTATATGTTTCCACTCAAATATGCCTGATATATAACATTGTAAAAATAATACATGGCTTTGTGTATGTATATGATTAAAATTTACACAAATGTTACAGTGCTATAGATTTAATTCTTTCTTACTTTTAAAATGTAATAGCATGTCCTTAAGCTCTATCTGTATTTCTGGGCATACCTTTAGTTGATTGCTTCTGATAGCTGCTTTGTGTTTCAAAGCACACATTTACTATATTTTACTGATCCTTCACCCTAGTGTTGGACATTTAGATTGCTTTTATTAATAGTTCCCTACTTCTACAAACAATGCTGTGATGAACATCCTTGTCCATACCCTTTTGTGGATATGTGGGGAATTTCTCAGGTAATCATGCAGGAGTGTGCTTTCTGTGAGATGCAGGCTATGTTCATAGTTTTCATACTTAATTTCACTAAGTACTACTACATTGCACACAATAATGGCTGCACCAGTGTTCATTTCCTCCAAAAATGCATAAAGGTTCCAGTTTCTTCCCATTCTCACAAAAATTTGATATATCCAGTTTTTTGTTTTGTTTTGCTTTGCTTTTTGGCCAGTCTGGTATGAATAAAATAGTATCTTATTTTTTAACTTTTAATTTTCTATTCCTTTCCTCACCCCCATTTCCTAAATCAAGTCAGTCTTCAGGCATTGCCAGGTTTTGGCTATTACTCAGATTTTGCTTGAATTGCCTCTCCTTTTCCGTACCTACTACTACTTTCTTAGGTTAGGCCCTTGACATTCTTTTTGAATTCAGCAATTGATGTTGGGATCTAACTGGTCTCTGTACCTCTACATTTGGTTCCATCATATCTACCCTTTACACTGCCATCAAATCTGATTGTAAAACTCCCCATTAAATCCTTCAGTAACAGTGGCATCCAGTCCCTTCAGGATAAAATGTAAGCTCCTCAGCATCATATTATATTGAAATTATTTGAATACCTATTTATCTTCCATTGGCTCGAAAGCACAAAAACAGGGACCCTGTCTAATCATTTTGGGGCCTGGCACATAACACAATTTCCCTCAAAAGCACTCAATTTATGTCTTGAACTGAACTCTTTCTCTCTGTTTTTCTTGCCTGCCTTGTATTACTACCACATCCACCCTGTTGATTTGGGTCATTTTGCTGGTGTCCTTTTCAAGACAAGCAAGGATGGCTCCCATCTGGCCCATGGGAAACAGGTGCCTTTGCTCCTCTCTTTATGGAAGTGCAGCCGCTTCTCAGTAAAGACACTTGTAGCTTGTAGGGGCTGGGGGAGCTAGCCAGCCTCTTGCTTTAGGACTACTTAGTAATGGGTCACATAACAGCATCTCCATCCCCAATTCAGAGGCAAGCTTTCTGAGTGGCACTTCTGAAGTTCTCTACATTTGTCTTTATTAAATCTCTACCAATGATCAAGCTTTCTCTTCATACCCTCAAGGTGGGCAATGAATCAAGGCTGGTCTTATCTACTTTTTTTTTTTTTAATAGACTTTATTTTTAAGAGTTTTAGGTTCACAGCAAAACTGAGCAGAAAGTATAGAGAATTCCCATAATCCTCTGCCCCCACACATGCCCAACCTCCCCAACTATCGACATCCCTCACCAGAGTGGTACAGTTGTTACAACTGATGAACATACGTTGGCACATCATTATCGTGGAAAGTCTATAGTTTACATTGGTTCACACTTGGTAATGTACATTCTATAGGTTTGGACAAATATATAATAATATATATTCACTATTATAGTATTATACAGAGTAGTTTCACTGCCCTAAAAATCCTCTGTGTTCTGCCTATTTATCCCTTCCTCCGCACCCCAACCCCTGGTAACCACTGATCTTTCTACTTGTCCATAGTTTTCTCTTTTCCAGAATGTAATATAGTTGGAATCACACAGTATGTAGCCTTTTCAGATTGGCTTATTTCAATTAGTATCATGCATTTAAGGTTTCTCCATGTCTTTTCATGGCTTGACAGCTCATTTCTTTTTAGTGCTGAATAGTAGTCCATTGTCTAGATGTACCACAGTTTATTTATCCATTCACCAACTGAAGGACATATTGGTTGCTTCCAAGTTTTGGCAGTTATGAATAAAATGGCTATAAATATCTATTTACAGGCTTTTATGTGGACTTAAGTTTTCAACTCATTTGGGTAAATATCAAGGAGCCCAAGTTCTGGATCATATGGTAAGAATACAGTTAGTAAGTTTTGTAAGAAACTGCTAGACTATCTTCCAAAATGGCTGTACTATTTTGCATTTCCATGAGCAATTAATGAGAGTTCCTGTTGCTCCACCTCCTGGCAAGCATCTGATGTTGTCAGTGTTTTGGATTTTGGCCATCCTAAAAGGTGTGTAGTGGTATCTCATTGTTTTAATTTGCAGTTTTCTAATAACATATGATATTGCACATCTTTTCATGTGCTCATTTGCCATCAGTGTGTCTTCTTTCATGAGGTGTCCAGATATTTAGCCCATTTAAAAATCGGGTTGTTTGGCCTGGCATGGTGGCTCACACCTGTAATCCCAGCACTTTGGGAGGCTGAGGTGGGAGGATTGCCTGAGGCCAGGAGTTTGAGACCAGCCTGGGCAATGCAGTGAGACCCCATCTCTACAAAAAAATTTAAAAAAAAAATAGCCAGGTGTGGAGGCACATGACTATAGGCCCAGTCATTCAGGAGCTTGAGGCAGGAGATGCTTTCACTTGAGCCCAAAAGTTCAACTGCAGTGGGCTATGATGACGCCATTGCACTCCAGCCTGGGTAATAGAGTGAGACCTTGTCTCAAAAATAAAAAAAAATTTGGATTGTTTATTTTCTTATTGTTGAGTTTAAGGGTTCTCGGATATTTTGGATAATAGTCCTCTATCAGATAGATCTTTTGGAAATATTTCCTCCCAGTCTGCAGCTTTTCTTCTTGTTTGAGAGTGTCTTTGGCAAAGCAGAAGTTTTTAATTTTAATGAAGTCCAGCTTATCAATTATTTCTTTCATGGATTATGCTTTTGGTGTTGTATCGAAAAAGTCATCATCAAACCTAAGGTCATCTAGATTTTATCCTGTGTTATGTTCTAGGAATTTTATAGTTTTTCATTTTATATTTGGGTCTGGAATCCATTTTGAGTTAATTTTTGTGACATAGGAGGACTGTCTGAAAAGTAATCAGCCATTGCTAATATAATGAGAACAGTTACATGGCTGGATACTTTCCAGACAGCCCTCATATGTAAAATCTGTGTCTAGATTTTTTTTTTTTGCATATGGGTATCCAGTTGTTCCAGCACCATTTGTTGAAAAGACTATCTTACTCCATTGTGTTGCTTTTCCTATTTTGTCAAAGATCAGTTGATTATATTTGTATGAGTCTATTTCTGGACTCTCTATTCTGTTTCATTGATCTATTTGTCTATTCTTTCACCAATACCGCACTGTCTTGATTACTGCAGCTTTATAGTAAGTCTTGAAGGTGGATAGTATCAGTCCTCTAACTTTGTTTTTCTGTATCTTATTGTCTTAACATGCATTTCCCAACAGTTAGGTAGATCATCTGATATACTTGTAAGTCATTTTTTTCCCTTTCTGTGAATTCCTAATTCATGTTCTTTGTCCATTTTTCTATGGGGATCCCCATCCCGTTTTTGTTTATTTGCAAGGATTCCTTACACGGTCTACACATCAATGTCTTATTGATGGTTCTTTTTTGGTGTTACAAGCATCTTCTTCAAATTTGTCATCCATTTGTTAACTTTGTGATGTCATTTGTTGAAAAGAAATCCTTAAGTTTGAGGTATTTGGGGCATACTTATATAATTTAACTGAGCATCTTGTATTTTATCTGGCAACCCTACCTATAAGGTTTTCCTTCTATCCCAGGTCCTCTTCTTTTCAAGAATTTCCTATGAAGAATTGTTTCTGTTGATATGTGTGTACATGTTCTAAGTAGCCAACTCTATTTTTAGTTAGGGACTAAGTCTACGGTAGAGAGATAATCAGTCAATTCTCCTTAGTCATCTTTAAAGAGCATAGTTGAAAAACACAAGCACTGCCAAAGAGCAAACATTTGACCATGCATATTTTAACCTAGCGTCTGCACTTTTAACTTAACCTTGCCCTCCCCTCTCACCCCCATTTTCTGTTAAGAGGCCTCAGGTCTGCAAATTTGGCAAATTCCTAGTTTCAGGATTAATTCCACTGTTGGCCACTAGGTAGCGCTAGAATCTTATTTATGGTGATTCTTAGGCTCGCTGTTTCTGGCTGTCTCATTTAAGAGGGTTAAAAGCCTTTGTCTAGAATTTTTAGAACATGTTTTCAAATCAGTCTTCATCCTAAAATTCTTCAGAGATCATCAACGACATAAAAGGAAAAGAGAAAAGGGAAGAACTTCCAAGTTCATTTACCAATCATGTTTCAGCATAATAACCACCATTTACGTGAGGACAAGCCCCAAACTGTTCCTTTTTGGTGTTACAAGTACTAGAGTATGTGTACAATCAGCCTCCTGCAGTTGGTCTAAGATGTTTTAGGGTACCTATTGTCAAAGTTCAAGAACAGTGACTGTAAGATTGAGAACTTTATAGACAGATATTATTCAATAATTTTTTGGTAAAGGCCTTTTTTTCCCTGCTACTCAAGATATTAAATAATAATCAGATATAACATTGGTTTCTCTGCCCTCTGCTAGTGAGGTTTTTTGGTTTTTGTTTTTTAATTGATTCAACTTGTTTATGAATTTAGAAAGTTGGAGACCCTGGCCCTTCCTTGGGGAGGTAGATCTGTAGGAAGAGAGGTTGGTTGATGGTCATGTTCCAAGGACATAGCCTGGTCACAGATCTCTTGGGGATGAGTAGATTGCTTCCCTTTTTCATACCTGAGATAATTACAGTCATAACAACAATTTGTCTCTTGTTCAGGGCATTCCTATACTGCCTTTTTTTTTAGTGCTGTAACAAGACTTTAAAAAGGGGCCAGCAGGATCATGATATAGAGCAAGATAAAGATTTTGAAGAACATTTAATTTCCTCATTGTATCTACCCTCTGCCCTGTGAATTTTAAGTTTTATAAATTCTCTTTTGGAAGGGAATGGCTCAAGATTTGAGTGCCATGCTCTCCCAGTTGCCATTTAGCAAATTCTTTTTCTCGTTTATAGGAAGACTTGTCACACGGAGAATGGCTGTGAGTCAGCCTGCTGAGTCTAGTTGGTCCAAGGGCTTCCTGGCACACTGAACCCCACCTGCTCTGCAGGAACCCCAGCTCTGCAGGAGAGGAGCAGTTACCACTGCAGTCTGATGCAATTGCAGACAAAAGTGAAGAAGAAAACAACATCAACAACAACTAGCAACAACAAAAAAACAACCCAAACTTACCTGGCACTTTTATTGTCCTGAGCAGTTTTATTCTCTAAGTGTGTAGCTGTTGAGCTTTTTCAGTTATTGAAATGTCTTCCAAGATTTCATCACCACCTTCACGGATCCTAATTTATGAAGCAGTAAGCTAGGCTGACAGGAAAGATTTATATTCCCTTTGCATCTAAAATTGATGTATTTTATTTTTAAAAAACTTTTCCAAAAACAAAATGTTATTGGTTTGTTTTTTTTCTCATTCAGTAAGTGTATGTTCCAGTAAGTGTACCTAGCACATTGTTCCAAGCACGTGTTAGGTACACCAGCTGCACTGCTAAAACATAAGGTGGAAAACCCATGAGATTTATAGTCTGCCAGTTACATAGGAAGCCTGCTATTCTATTCTATTTAAGGGATTAAAAAAGGCACCCTGAGAATAGAGAATCAATTATAAAAATGTAATTGTTGTTATTTGAATAGACTTTTCTTCCTTTGTAGGAAGTGTGCCAGGTTATCCAATTAATGTTGTATTTTTTTCTTTTAAAAAAATTTCTTTAAAGCCATATTTAGCAGCAGGGGGTTGTATACCAACTTTAGTGACACTAACGTTAATAAGTTCTTATAACCCACTACCAGTGGACCAGCCAGTGCTATATTTTTTAACACACACATATAAACAGTACAGAAGAATATAAGATGACAAGTACAATTCCCCTTCTTAACCTACTCTTCTTCCTAACCTACTCTCAAACTTTTTTCCCGCTTCCCATATCTGGGTATATAGTTTGAACTCATTCTTTTTTCTTAAACTTTCTGATATAAGAAATTTCACAGTGGTGAAAAAAAAAAAAGAAAGAAAAAATTTTCAAACATAAACAGAGAAGAGGAGGGGAACAGTGTAATGAACTCAATCCACCTATTATCCAGCTTCAATAGTCATCAGTGATCTTGTTTCATCATATTTCCCATATCCAGATTGTTTTAAAGTAAATTCTACACTTACATCAGTTCATTTGTAAATATTTCATAACCATTCAATTTTTATTAATAAATATATTTTAGTTTTTAGAAGTTTAATTTTTAAAATTTTATTTATTTGTTTAAAATCAAATCTTTATTCAAAAGACAGTAAAGGGTTATAACTGTATACAGTCTGTGACAAAGAAAAATAAAGGCAAAGAAAATGTTCTCAGAATGTAGTTCTGTCTCTTAACACGTGTAACTGTTTTCCTGGCAGAGGCCAAATCTTGAAGGGGACCCGATTACAACTTTGAAGTGTTTAGGCAGCCTGTCTACCGGCCCAACACATAAACCAGCACAGATAATTGGCTGCCTGTGGGCCTTGCCGGAGCCTCAACAAAGCTACGAGTCTGAGGTTCCAAGGAGGCCTGTGTGAATAAATGACAGAGTCGGCCATCTGATGTCTACCCACTTGGAATATGCTCCCTCAAGACAGCCCCAACCCCAGGCAGCAGGCCAGCGGCAACCTGTCATCATCAAGGGCAGTACCCTTTCCTGCAGGAGGGTAGGAGGGCTACAGCTGCCCTTCTGTGGCTTCAGACACCTGGGATGGAGTGGTCCATGGTGTGGTGGAACAGGGTCAGGGACAACTTTCTGACCATGTGCTGCTAGATCACAATGGGAATGATAGGGTGATGACATTCCCACCTGTGGCCAGAATCTCCATGATCTCTTTGTCCTTCAGCCCGATGACTTCCACCCATTTACCTCACACACATAGTTAGTGAGGAACCTGTTGCAGGCAGCAGAACTCCCTCTGACCTTCCCCTTCTTGATGACACAGCCAACGTGGCCCATGCTGTCTCTGGACATGGTCTCTCTCAAATATCTTATTGTATTGTACTTACCCCTCTTCTTCTTGCTGATCCCTGTAACTGAAACCACAGAAAGAGAAACTGTAGATAAGGGGGGCTACTATATCAGAATTGTTAACTTGTACCACCATGGGAAACAACTTTATCAGCTCCACCTGGAGTACAATGTTTATGTGCATGTTTTTTCTTTTAGTCTTACAGACTCCACTTCCTAAGTTCCTTAGGCCAGCACTTCCTTCCTACTCCCTATAATGAGTTGTTTCGTACATTTGTAATATAGTTAGATTCTCTTGTCACAGTCTGAATTCTTTTCTGGAATCTTTCATCCTTGTATACATTGAGGTTCACTCTTTTTCTTATAAAGTTCTATGGTTTTACAAATGCATAATGTCATGTAGCCACCATTATAGTATCATACAGAATAGTTTCACTGTCCTAAAAATACTGTACTTCACCTATTCATCCCTTCTTCTATTCCCCAAACCTCTGGCAATAACTGATCTTTTTACTGTTACTTACAGTTTTGCCTTTTCCAGAATGTCATATTGTTGGAATCATACAGTATGTTGCCATTTCAGACTGGCCTTTTCACTTAGCAATATAGGTTCCTCCCTGGCTTTCTGTGGCTTGATAGCTCATTTATTTTCATTGCTGAATAATATTACATCATATGGATGTATCATAGTTTTAGTTCATTTTTAATTGTTTTCTAATGTATTACATGGCTCCATTAACTCATTTTCTATGATGAACATGCAGGCTGTTTTCTTTTTCTTTATTTCTTCCTTGATGCCCCTCCCTGGGGGAGAAGCATATGTACTTCCTGTTTCATTTATGTGACATGACCAAACCTGACATCTTTTGGTCAATGAAATGTGAAGACATTTCAAGAGACATCACATGTATTTGTCTTCTCCTCTGCCATAAGACTGGCATGTCCAACATGGGGCTGCTCCTTTAGCTGGGTCCAAGAGTGAAGACAACTTACAGATGAGTAATATAATAGAAAAAGAAAACTTTTTAGTTGTAAGCCATTGAGATTTTGTGGTTCTTTGTTATGTGCATAACAAAAGCAAAAGCTGACAAATATATCCTCAACCCTCACTTTTCTAATGCCTCACCTCATCTTAGCTTTTATTCTTATTCTTTTGCAAAGCTGGGTCTACAATTCATTCAGTAGGGAGTAATATTGAAAGGATTCCTGCTTCAATTTAATATATTATTTGGCTTTGGATTGGCTATTCCATGTTTATGACAAAATTTGCTAAATTCTAAATCTGTGATAATTTTTGGGGGGTTGGGGCAGGCAATGAATTCTTTAGAGTTGCACTGTCTAATACAGTAGCTACTGGTCACATGTAGCAATTTAAATTTAATTTATTTTTTAAATTCGGAATGTCTACCTCCAAGTTCAAAATTTAACTTATTTAAAATTAAGTACAATTAAAAATTCAATTCCTCATAGCACTAGTCACATTTCAAGTGTTCAATAGCCACATGTGGCTAGTGGCTACCAGATTGGACAACACAAATATACATTTCCATCATTGCAGAAAAATCAATTGAACTGCACTGCCTTAGAGAATTTGTTGAAAGCCACATATGCACATTTGACAGACATGCAGATTCCATGTAGTTAGCATGAGTCTCAGGGTAAGTCCCTTGTTCTAGTTAGTATGCCCTACCTTGCTTCAGGGTCAGTGTCTGACTTTGAAATAACTGAAAACACTTTGAGTCCATAAAATTCTGTGATTGCCCTGAACCTTGAGTTCTAGGACCTATTAATCCATGTAATGTCAAGCAGCAATGGGAGAAGAGTCAGTCTTCAAAAGTATGGTTCAGTGCATTTGGCTCAGGAATGTTCTATCTGTATATGTGTAGCTACTGTAAATGCAGGTGTCAAGGCAGGTACATTAAGAGGAAAGAGGCTCCTTCTATCCTTTTTTACTCACCACTGAGGAATGGATTTGTGTATTTGTGTGTGTGTGTGTGTGTGTGTGTATGTGTGTGAGAGAGAGAGAGAGACAGAGAGACAGAGAGAGAGAGAGGGAGAGAGAGAGAGAAGGGGGGTCAGGGAGGAGGTATTTTCCAGTGAAACATTAGCATGTAAAAATAATACCAGCAATTAGTTTAAGCCTAGTAGCCCTCAGATATTACTCCTTTTTCCCTCTAATTCTTGTAAGGAAAAGAAGATCATGTTCCTTTTCAGGCTGGAAAACTCAGGCTCATATAAATAAATTGCCCAAGATCACACAACTTGTAAATGACCAAATCAGGACCCTAACCAAGGTTAGCCCGGTAGTATCCCACATACTGCCTCCTCAATTTGTTCCCACTTCCCCACTCACACCAGCCTTAGCGAATTGTGAAGGCAGTTCGGGCACCTCCAGCAGTCCTCTTCTGCACGTGTCAGTCAGGTGCCATCCAAATTCAGAATTACAAGTCAGGGGCTGCAGTGTCCTGCCACTACCTGTAGCTCAGGCTCTTGAACCACAACATAAATGGTCATACAGGTGCCAATTTATTTACTCCCTTACCTAGATCGGTGAGGCTGGTGAGCCTGGAGCCATCTAAACGCCGAGGTGGTTCCATCGCACAGGGATTGGGGCTTGCTCTCGGCTACGCACGGACCCATCCTGCTCCGAGTCCCGCTGCTCTGCTGGTTCCCACGGCCGCCAGGGGTTACCCGACACCTGCGGCAGGAGAAGCGAGAGAGGCGGGGCCTCTCGTGCCACGAGAACAGCAGCCCAGGAGCGTGGCCTGAGTGTGCGGGCGGGGATAGGGTGACCCGGGCGGAGCCCACCCACCTCACAGTTTCGGGAGAACAGGCCGCGTCCGGGTAGCTGCTCTCTGTTCATCACGCTCCACTCTCGAGTTCGAGTCGGTAAAATTGAATGTCCGAATAGGGGGAATCTGGTAAGTTAAAGAAGGCTCGGACCTGAGCCACAGAGCCCTGGACCCAAGTGCAAGTTCCCTTCTCTCTAAACAAGTTAGGGACCTTGTTTTTCCGAGCGCGGTCATGGGGTAAGCCGACAGCCAGCTGAGGGCACGCAGCCGACACCCGTCTGAGTCCCACGGCCAGGCTCCCCGCGCCGTCGTGGGTTCCCCAGGAGGGCAGGAGACGGCGGACTCGGAGAAAGAGAAGGGCCTCCCAGAAGATTTGGAGGCTTTGAGGATGGATAGTGGAATCCTCAGAGGGCACGTGGGTTCCAGCCGTCCACACTCCATCCCCACTTCCAGGCTCCCACCATTTGTCACCGAGTGAGCCCCTCCCCCAGCATCCGTGGCCCCAGCCCCAACTGGCCACGCCGTCGGCTAGAGCCCCTCGCGAACTCCGAGTCTGGCGGCCCGGGGAGTGTTCCAGGGCCCTTAGACCGCAGAAGGGGCAAACGAATGGCAAAGGCGTGACAGAGCGCATCCCTGAACGGTAAAAACTCGTCGAGCGGGTAGGAGAAACCGAGGGCGGGCGAGTAGGCGGGCGGATCGCTGGGTCCGGGCGAGTCCGAGGCGAGTCCGAGCAGCGGGCGGCGGGAGAGGCGGGGTCCCAGGCGGCGTAAGAGGAGGGCGGAGCGCAGCCCCTTTCCCTGCGGCGGGATGCGGCTCCGTTCTCTCCGTCCTCTCCGCCAGTTCTTGGAGTTTGGTCGCGTCCAAAGTCCAAGTCAGTTGTTGGGAGACGATCAGGGCCCAAAGGTCGTTTACGTCGAGTCGTGGATGTTATCACCGTTGTTTGGTGAGCGAGCCGGGAGCTCAGACCCTGGAGGTCCTGCAGGCGGCGCGTCGTCCCGTGCCTGCCTACTGTACTCCCCTCGCGGGGCGGGGCCTTGACACAGCGCCCCTTGAAATTTCCTGCAATCCTGGACTATACTTTGGTCCAGTCCGGGATGACCCGACCCTTACCTTCGAGACCTGAACCTCGCTTCTCCCATCATATCGGGTCCCCTCCTGCCGGCCGGCCGGCCCTGCGGTACCCAGCAGCGGGGTGGTGGGGGCTGCCCCCGCTCCTGACTTAGCGCACCCTTCTTTTCCCAGGCGAGAACGGCGAAATGCTGACGGCCTTCCAAAGGTTGTTCCGAGTCTTACTTGTGACTGGAACGGTCTCAAGATGCGGAGTCCTGATTTTCATTTATGGATGGCCATTTTTCCAGACCCTTGCGATGCTCCTGATTGGGACACTGTCTTTCCAGCTTCGGATCTGCAGAAATCGAGGTGAGCGGTTTTGGGGGCCCTGGTAAGGAAAGCTTCATTCACCCAGGAGCCCGGAAAGGTGGGTTTCGCTTCCCGCATCTTTTAGGATGACTCCAGTTCCTTAGTCTGAAGACCTGAGACAGTTCTGAAAACAATCACTAAGTCTAAAGTGTGCTTCCAGGCTTTTGAGTAGAATGAGCGAGATGCAGCTGGGAAGGGAGACTGTGGCTAGACCCAACGGTGGAAAATCTAGCATATTTGTGCACTCCAGGTTTAGAAGTCCCCTGGGAATCCCTAGGGCAGCTCCCCCAGGGGACCGTCTTCCACAGACTCTCTCTTGTGGGACTGCCCGGTCACTTATATACACTAGGACAGTGAATCTCAAAGCGGCGTGTCTCCTCGACCAGCCGAATCAGCATCAGCTGGGAACTTGTCAAAAATGCAAACGCGGCGCCCACCCCACACCCACAGAACCGGAAACCCCGGGGGTGGGGCACAGAGACCTGTGGTTTAACAAGTCCTCCAGGTGATTCTGATGCATACCAAAGTCTGAAAATCACGGAGCTAGGGTCATCTTCACAAAGCATGCACCTGACCAGCTGCTTTCTTTTTAGCCAGAGCACGAGCCAGAAGGCTGCAAAGTTCTGCGTGGGCCTCCAGGAGCTTCGTTTAAGGCTGGGACCTGGCAAGATCTCAGGACCAGGATGGCGTTGCTTGCAGAAGGACTGCCGGCCTGGGATCAGGAGGTCCCCACTTCTGTTTGTGGCAGGAAAGGTGGGGGTGAGGAGAGGGTGCAGGGGGCAAGTGTTCTTATTCTGTAATGGTTTAAGTTATTGCAAGCTCCAGCTTTTAAGTGAAGTGCTCATGATTTTATAATAAATAATTTGCATTAATTTTGTGTTGAGTGTTCCTTCCAGGGTAAGAAGAGGAAGAGAAAAAACATTTTCAGGGCTGGGTGTGGTGACTCACACCTGTAATCCCAGCACTTTGGGAGGCCAAGGTGGGGGGTCCACTTGAGGCCAGGAGTTTGAGACCAGCCTAGGCAACGTAGGGAGACCCCTGTCTCTACAAAAAGTTCTTAAAAATTAGGTGTCATGGTGCCCACCTGTAGTCAAAGCTACTCAAGAGGCTGAGGCAGGAGGATCCCTTGAGCCCAGGAATTCAAGGTTACAATGAGCTATGATCATGCCACAGCACTCCAGCCTGGGCCACAGAGCAAGACTCTTGGGGGTGTGAGTGAAATTTTTCTGCAAAAGTCCTCAACCCCACCCCACTGCTGGAGGCCCACAATCCGCACTCCTCTCTCTTGCCTGGGTCCCTACCAGTAAGAACAGGGAGTTTCAAGGAGGGAGTTGTCTGTCAGGGGGGACTCTGCCCAGCAGTCCTGTCAGATGAGGACAGAAATTTGCTCCCTGTTTTGTGTGCCACAGGGCTCACTGCTAGATTTTAGCAGGATTTAGCAGTTGCAGGAGTGAGATTCTTAGATGACAGGTTGGAGTGAGTTGAAGAATTTAAATGGCGATGCATGTGGAACATGTCTAAGTGGGCTTTTTTGGTAAGTAGAACTGATGCTCCTGGATGGAAAAACCTGGATAATTTTAGTTGAGATAGGGAACAAAGACATAGCTGGGAACGGAGAGGCTGTGGGAAGAGGGAGCTTATTACTTGCTGTAGAGAGGTCGGGGTGTGGGGGTAGGGCAGGCACCATGCAGGGGGAGGGAGACAGGGAGGCGCTGACAATCTAGAGGTAGAAGGCGATCACTGAAGCCTGCAGGCCCTAGTGAAAGCTAAAGGGGATGTATCGGAGCTCTAGTGGAGGGAGCAGCTTCTGGTAGGAAGAGGAGTATAAGTAGTAACAGGAGGCAGGAAAGGTGAGGATTCAGAGAGTTTTATGGAGAGATTCAATCTGCCTATAGAGAAAGAATACTCCTATTTATACCTTGTTTGATTTCTGATTCCTTAATCTATAACTACTAATTAACATTTCTCTAATAAAAAACACTAAATACTTATATACCTACTTTCATAACTAATAAACCAAAACTTATGGACTTACAAATATAATTTGCTCAATTTTTTTAACAGTTGGACATATTGAATGAAACCTATAAAATTTAATTACATCACAAATATATATTAGATTCTCTTAAATGCTAAAAACTTTTAAAAGTAGCTAGAACATGTTAAAAATATATTTATTAACATTTGAGAGCTTACGCAAGTGCCAGGTACTTTTCTGCTTTAGATATGTCCTCTTATTCAATATTCAAAACACCCCAAGAGATAGGTCCTCTGATTATTCCCTTGAGACGCAGACACAGAGAAACTAAGCAACTTGCCCACAGTCACACAATAGAAAATTTTCAGCTTTGTTATCTAATGGGACCACCCTTGTATGTGAGATTGACTGAAAAGTCATTATGAGGCACATGATTATATATACACAGGAATACTATTCATCCTTAATAAAGATGGAAATCCTGTTATTTTTGATAACATGGATGAACCTGAAGGACATTATGTTAAGTGAAATAAACCCGAAAGACAATAAACAGAAAGACAATCTAGACTCTTATGCTATGTTGTCCCTTTACTGTTACAGTGAACACAAAATAGATTCTAATAGTTTCATTAAAGCCAGTTAAAGAAATGCTAATATCATGATTTTAAATTCGTTTCTTCATTATCTCTATATTTATTTTAATACCTGAGTGGGATGCAATTTGTTATATATGTTCCCAGAACTGCAAACATGTTACCAGGAAACATGTTTATACTTTCTTTGGGTTTTAGTAATTTTATAAGACCCCAAAAGAAAAACCGTCTCAGACCAGCCACTGTGGTGGCTGATGGATTTGGAGAAGGAAACTGAACCTTGTTTCACAGTCCCGTTCCGTGAAACTTGAGCCAGACATTAGGCACATCTTGTCTAATAACAAAGCTGAAAATTTTCTATTGTCTAGTCATGGTGTGGCTAATTGAACACTGTAGCACATGTTACTCATGCATTTGTGGTCATGCTTGTATAAAGAAACCTGCATTGCCACTGCCAATTATATAAAAGTATAGTGCTTACCATTGTGTTACAATTGCCTACAATATTCAGTGCCGTAACATGCTGTATAGGTTTAGTATCCTAAGAACAATAGTCTATGCCATATAGCCTAGGTGTATAGTAGGCTGTACCATCTAGGTTTGTGTAAGTACACACTATGATGTTCTTACAATGACAAAATTGCCTAACGACACATTTCTCAGAATGTATCCCCAATTGTTAAGCAACACATGACTGTATTTTGATTCATTCCAGAATTTTTAAAAACATATACATAGATGAATCTATGTACAGTTTTAAAAATGTATTATTATATATAGCTATAAATTATATAGTGTTCTACAATTTGCTTTTAATGTAACATTGTTCACAACATCTAGGACAGCATATTAAAGGTAGACCAACATTGTACACACAATTCTGTCTCTAGGAATCCTGTTTAATTCCAAAAAGGTCCAGGCACATAAGTTCCAGAATGTTTTTAGAATCATTAAAATAATGAAAAATTGGAGCATCTGTAAGTGTCTTTTAATGGATATATGGATAGGCAATTTTTAAAAATGAGGTAGAGCTAAATATATTAATACCACCAAAATTGCAGAGAATATATTGTTGATTTAAAAATGCCTTTTCACAATTGTGTGTAGGTATGATTGACAGGGAGGATGAAGGAAAAGGTTTGTGTTTTCTCAAAATGTTGTTTGAATCAATTGGAGATGAATGACCCATTCTGGGGCCCAGTCAGACAAGAACAGCAAATTGGGGAGACTGGGATTAGGCAGCACTGGACTTAATTCCAAGGAAACCTGATCTTCCTACTGGCTTAAAGGTTTTAGAGTCCTAGATATTTGCAAACCAAAGAGGTGAATTGATTCTTTTTCACTTCCAATATTTGGCCAACCCACTGATATCTTACCTGCATACAGGGCTCATGGATGCCACATTGGGTGAATGAATCCTAAATCGTGCCTGCTGTTTTATTCAGCAAATTTCTATAGAGCACATTCTGTGTGCAAAGCAGATTCTAGGTGCAGGGGATGGGGTGGGGGAAGGAGTCCCTGTGTTCATACTCTAGTGGTGGTGACAGGGGAAACAGATGCATTAATGTCTGCTAATTAATTATGCAAGATTAATGAGTGCAGTACGTAGTTGGGTGTGTGAGAATGTAATGTGGTGAAAAAGAAAGCAGGGAAGGAGGATGAAGTTGTGATTTTAAATTGGGAACCCACGAAAGGTCTCCCTAAAATATTTAAGAGACCAGAGGTGATGTGGAAAGTGGAACGGGGAGCAAGCTACAAAGCCAGGAAGGAAGAAAGACCAGCAAGTGCAAGAGGAAAGTGGGAAGGGGAGACAGAAAAATCAGGGGAGGACTCCAAGGTTTGGAGCATGAAAATCTAGAAGGACGGCATAGGGCTGAACTGATGCGGAGAAGACCTCCGATGTAGCAGGTGTGTGGGCTGGAGGGCAGGGGTGGGGGTTCCTTCAAGGTTAGTTAAAGGGATGCCTGATGGGATGGGGAGGAGAGGCTGGGATTAAAGCTGTGAATCCAGAGTCCTCTGCAAAGGGATGTTGTTGAACGGCGGAAGAATGCAGAGAGCACTAAGAAAGAAGTGGATCCGAGGGGGAGAAAAGGTGGGGAGCCAGCCCAAGGCCCCACCTGCTTACTCGACTGTCCCTGCGAGTGGGGTGAGACAGGATGGCAGGTGCCTGCGCCTCAAGGCTGCTTTTCCTGCTTCTCGGCTACATGTGGAGAAAGGTGGACGTGTCCCAGCCCTCCTGGGACCGGATCCCGAAAGGGGCCTCCCGTCGCACCCAGACCAAGCTGCAGTACCACCCATAGAGAACTTGAACCATGTCCTGCTTCAAGTGGGCCATTCAGGGCGGACCGCAGGGTGGTGACCATCATCCTCTGGAAGTCTGCGGTCTGGAGGCCAGCGCCGCCAACAGCGCGAACGAGGAGACCCATGGGGTCCTTGGGTGGGGTCGGAACTGAGTGTGTAGGTGCGGAGCCCTGTGGGTCCCGCCCTTCCCCCCACCCCCCAGCCCCTGCGTCCTTCCGCGCTCCTAGCCGGCCAAGGAGGTGCTGGATGCTGCGCCCAGCCCAGCGACCCAGGCACTGGTGCGGGGAGTGCTGGAGCCAGGCTGCCCATCGGGGTGGTGCCCGCGACCCAGCGCAGTCCTGGGCGGCAGAGCTGGCACCTCGCAGCTTGCGGGGACCTCGTCTTGCTGGGTCCCATCGCTCCCACTCCCAACGCCGCAGTCCGCGGCTCCCTGTGAAACGAATCCTGACAAGCGCGCTCTTCCCAGAAAGGCACTTTGAACTCGGTGGCTGGTCCCGAAGCGTCGTTTCCCTTCGATAACGGGCGGCTGCCGCCCCACGCAGGCTGCAAACCCCGAGCGCTGCCCGCGGCTGCTCCTGCGGCTCCGCGCGCTGCCGCTTCTGGCCGTTCTTCTCACTAGTACACGGGGCCTCGCAGGTAGGTTCACCTGAGGGGAGCCGAGCCCCGCCGACCCTGGAAGCGGGAGTCAGCTTCAACGCGGCCGCTCCTTGCAAGCAGCAGCTCAGTACACACTCTCCCCCTTCGTTCACTCAGCCTCTGCAGGGGCTGCGTCCTGACTCTTCTACATCCCTCCCTCACTCTCCGCCTGAAGGAGTGTAACGGTGTGTGTTTAACTTCGGAAATTTGCGAAGTACAGAGAAGTTCTTCCAGGGGAGGAGCTTAGTCCAAACGGAAGAGTCTAATAATTGGAGGAATTCTTGCCAAAGGAAACGGAACTGTCCAGTCCTTGAGAAACGCTGCATGTCGGAAACCTGAGCCTGTCCTTCCGCTTATCCTACGTGATCCTGGATAAAAGCCCCTTCCCCCCTCCCCAGCAAGTTGAGTGTGTCATCCTCCTCTCCAGCCCGGTACCCCCTGGTCCCTAGGAATGCCTGCCTTGCCTTGTGTCCACTTCCACGGGACCTCAGTTTCTGTTGGTTAAAATGGCTGCTTCTCCAACATAGCTCAACATCTTCTTGCAAAACGGGATTTTTTGCTAGGATACCGAAGGCCAGCTTTCAGTGTAGGTTTGAGCCATCATTTGGAAGGTTAAACCCTGAAGACTGGAGTTATTTCAACAAATCATCTGGAGATGATATCCTAGGACATCTGGCCATTTCATGAGCTCTGCTTCCCACACCCAACCCCCACTGGCATTTTCCAGTGATTATTTTTTTTTTAAAGAAGGATCACTTGAAAGCATATACTTTGGTTTTGTCTAAAAATAAATTTCAATATTTCTCATGTTGTAATGTTAGCATGTGAGTATATAAACTAGGCGTCATTTGGCAATACCTTATCAGTTGAAAATGTACAGAGCCTTTGACACAGCAATTCTACATTTTTAATTTTCTCCTATAGTTTTACTCCCACTTGCAAGAAATGACATGTACAAGGATATTTATTTCAATAGCATTACTGACACAAGCAAAAGGTAGACTACTAGGTAAATATTCACGAAGAATAGAAAAATACATATTTAAAAAACAAAAAGCAATGAAAAAGACAAAACAATCTTTATCCTCATGAAATTTATATTTGAGTGAGAGAAAGTAAATTTGTAGTATCTCAAATGAAATGCCAAATGGAACAATCTTCAAAGTACATTAAGAAAAAAGATGCAAACTTTGTATATGTATTTGTATGTATTTCTTTTTTATCTTTTTTTTTTTTTAAAGACGAGGTCGCCCTCTTGCTCAGGCTGGTCTTGAAACCCTGAGCTCAAGCAATCCACCCGCCTCAGCCTCTCAGAGAAGCTAGGATTACAGGTGTGAGCCACCACATCTGGCCTCTTTTTTAAAAAAAATTTATTTTTAGAGAGGGCTGTCTCGCTCTGTCACCTAGGCTGGAGCGCAGTGGCTGGATCATAGCTCACTGTAACCTAGACTCCTGGGCTCAAGCAAGCCTCCTGCCTCAGCCTCTGCAGTAGTTGGGACTACAGGAGCATGCCACCAACGCCCAGCTAATGTTTTAATTTTTTGTAAAGACAGGGTCTTTATGTTACTTAGGCTGATCTTGAACTCTTGGCCTCAGCAGATCCTCCTGCCTCAACTTCCCAAAGTGCTGGGATTACAGGGTAAGCCACCACACCAGGGTTGGTTTGTATACACTTCTATTTGCATAGAATAGCTTTGAAAAAATATAGCGGTTAACTGAGAAAAAGGGGTGGGAAAGAGACTTCATTATATTGCCTCTTGTGGCATGTATATTACCTATTCAAAACAATTTGTTAAGGGTATGTGATAGTATTCATTTGCAACCTAAATAGTCTAAAATTAAGTCCTTACCCCCACCCCCTTTTAGGATCTGATAGGATCATAGTGCTAGAAAGATAAATATCTCAAAAAAGTTACATATGCCAGGAATGTATAATAAAACATAATTTGAATTAAAATGTAGATGAAGTTTAAATACCTAATATCAATTTTTATAACCCACACAAGTATAGTGTGATGATGAATCTTATAACCATTCTGATTTATCTGTTTTTTTCTTTTTTTTTGAAACATGGTCTCATTTTGTTGCATGGGCTAGAGTGCAGTGGCGCTATCATAGCTCAGTGCAACCTCACACTTCTGGGCTCAAGCCATCCTCCTGCCTCAGCCTCCAGAGTAGCTGGGACTACAGGTGTGCGCCACCAGGCTGAGCTAATTTTTCCATTTTTTGTAGAGACAGTTCTCACTCTTGCTCAGGCTGGTCTCAAACTCCTGGCCTCAAGCAACCCTCCCTCTTCAGCCTCCCGAAGTGCTAGGATAACAGGCGAGAGAGCCACTGCGGCTGGCCTTGATTTGGTCTCGATCAGGAAAATGGTGGGGGCAGTTTTAGAGGGCATCATTGGGCCTTCCTCACTCTAATTTCACCCCACAGGAGTGGAATCCATGTTGAGGTCCGGCCAGCTGCCAAGAATCTCCATTCCAATTATATATTTGGAAGCTGGAGAAATGATCACGAAGTGGGTTATGGACCCAGTGGACCTCCTGTGAGCCGCATCTTGGCCAGAACTCCATTTATTACCTGATCCCTATGTCCTCCAAGGGGGGGCCATGATGATACTGAGTTTGTAAGTCTCAATGTCAACTGGGACCTTGTGTCCAGTAGTCTACAACGTTTGGGTATTTCTCTTTTCCCAGTGTACATTACCAGAAGTAAATTACTATAGGCTCCTTTAAGGGGGAAGGACTGGGGGATTGTTACCACATACTGCCACAGTATTGCCAGGTCTTTCCTCCTGTTGATCTGGCCTCTCCTTCAGTCATTGAGTTTCAGGTCTGAAAATGGGGCAAGGGAGGATAATTTTTACTGACTACTGCCCTTATCCTCCTGATCACCCAGCCATGGTTTCTTTGATGTACAAACAAAGTAGTATTCTTGTTGGCTGCCCAGATAGTTTGCTCCTAGAGACACTAAGTTTCATTAACCATTTCCATAATGCTCAAGTAGTCAGGTTCCCCTGTGAAGCCGACCCTTGGACCCTGCCTCTTTATTATGATGATTATGTCTTCCTGAGGCATCTGAGGGTTGAGTGTATCACCTGACCTTTATTGTTTGAGGGAGAGTTCCTATCATCCAGATTGCTATCAGACACCAAATTTTTATGATGACATCTCCTACTGTAAGCACTGGCACACAAAGAAGCACTTAGTGGTGCTGGTGACCTTCTCACCAGCACATTCTGTATTGCTTTGGTTAAGTAATATTACTTTCTGGGTACTCTTGTGGATTTTTCAGCCTTAACTATTCACAGTATATAGTCTATAGCATGTTTGCTTCTTTAAGTCTTTTCATTCTTCCAACTTCTGCTACAATTCTGGCATTTCTACCCCACTTAATGGGGGCCATTGTTTTTTCCATGCTTTTGGGAGCCATCCTAGTAGTAGGATTGCATCACCTCCTGTCAGGGCAGCAAATCCTGAAAGCACCATCTGTTTCTTTAAAATATTTACGTATTACTCTTTGGCATGAGAAATTCTGTATGCTCATCTTTGTAATTATATTTAGAAAATAAAGAGTGGTTCTCAGTGCTTAATTGATAGATGAAAAGTTGATCTTGTAAGTGACACTGTCCGCTTGCATCCACTGAAGTACAGAAAAAGAAATTAGTGACACTGTCCATCATCTTAGGTATAAATGAGGGAAACAGGTCTCTTTATCATCAGCTC
This sequence comes from Daubentonia madagascariensis, assembly GCA_023783475.1. Classification (NCBI taxonomy): domain Eukaryota; kingdom Metazoa; phylum Chordata; class Mammalia; order Primates; family Daubentoniidae; genus Daubentonia; species Daubentonia madagascariensis. The sequence goes on along the minus strand of JAKFHU010002080.1, from coordinate 22,625,390 downwards.
CTCTTTTTCTTCATAGTTCTGAATTTTGATATAGTTCAAAGAAAGAAGTCCTCAAGAGCAGAGAACTAAGTAATCAGTGTGGTTAATATCTAATTATTACCAATATCAGCTTATGTAAACCATATAGGGACTTTTTTGGAGTTCTGAATTTTTCCTTCACTGCTTTAAAAAAAAATCTAGTGAATTCATTTAGGACCAGGCAAGGAAAAGTATCTCTTATTCCCTGACACATTCTGGTGTGGCCTGGCTGCAGGATAAGGCTGGGAGTGGGTGCAGAATTCTCACTGGCTATTCAGATGGGTTGTGGGTCTTGCCTTGTTGAATAGTTTTGCCAAATCATGCAGATAGATAAGCTTAATAGCTTTTCCTTTTGCCCTTTCCCTTTCTAAATATGGTTATCTACAGGAAATATGCTTTGTAAACCAGCCTAAAAACTGAGACAAAGGTCTTTACATTTTATCTTTTAAAAAACCATCTGGGAAAAGAATTAAGGTAAGATTGAGCGCCATCTGGTGGCTAACTTTGGGATCAGCTCTTGGAAGTAAGAACTGACCAAATTTGGAAAGCCACAACTCTTTAAAAAATAATATAAAATGAATCAAAATAAGCATGAAAAAGACATAGAGGCCAAACCAGCAAAGTCAACTGTCAAGACTTTAAAAGAAGATGAATAAAAAGTAACATTGTCTTTCTATGGCAAAACAAGACTACGGAAATTTCAAGAGTGGGGTACTTACATTGCAAAGTAACAGACACAATCCTTTATAGGTAGTCCTTGAAAAGAGGAAGGCCCAGAGTGGTGGAGGGGCCTCATAATCCAAGAGAAAGGGCAGCTAGAAGAGCAGATCTGTAGTTCAAAGTCTGAGCCTGGCAGATGAGACTGCTGTCAACCTGGCAATGTTTCCAGGAGTGCCAGAGAGGAATGCCTGAGTGGATGGGGGGTGGGGTGGGAAAGTGTTGACCCTCCTTGTACTGCAATTATCAGAAAGAAGAAAAAATGGAAACAAATGAGGTAAACATTCAACTCCAAAAATTACAGAGAAAACAGAATAATCTTAAAGAAACAGAAACTTAAAATAAATTTTTTTCCCTTTTTTTATTCTTCTCAATTCCCTTCAGTTTGAAGAAACAAAAACTTTAAAGGAAATAAAAAGTTAAAGCAGAAGCCAATGAATAAGACACACAAACAAAATAGAATAAACAAAAACAAAAGCTGGTTCTTTAAAAAGACTAGTAAAATTTGAATCCATATAGATGTATACAAATAAATGACTGAATAAATAAATGAGGGAGAACAGACAAATCTCCCATGCAGATGAATTCCAAATCATTTATGCAGATACTCTGCCCTCACAGAGGTGGAGCATAACTCCTGGTTCCTTTATTAAGTATTAGCTGTACATAGTGACTTCCTTCAAAAGATTACAATAAGGGAAGGAGAGGGATGCGTAACTTTACAGTGAAGCCTGACAAACTACCTCCGCCAGATGATCAAGGTCAACATTAAAAGTGAAGTCATGTTGATGGCACGTACCTTTGGTATGATGTGATGAAAATGGCACTTACCTTGTGGTCCTCCTCAAAACCCATAATCCCAGTCTAATCATGAGAAAAACACCAGAAAAACTTCATTAGAGGGGCATCTTACAATACACCTGACTAGTATTCCTCAACAGTGTCAAGGTCACCAAAAATTAAAAAAGCCTGAGAACCTGTCACAGCCAAGAGGAACTGAAGAAGACATGATGACTAAATGTAATACGGCATCATGGATGGGATCCTAGAACAGAAATAGCGCATTAGGTATAAGGAAGCTAAGGAAATCAGAATAAAGTATGGACTTTAGTTAATAATGTATCAATACTGGCTCATCTTGTAACAAACAATTCATGCTATTAATAATATGTTAATAATAGGGGAAACTGGGTATGGGATAAATGGATACTCTGTACTATCCTCACAATTTTTTCTGTAAATCTAAAACTATTCTAAAAAATTAAGTTTATTTAAAAAATAAAAGACTACTCCAGGCGTGCTGGCACACGCCTGTAGTCCAGCTACTTGGGAGGATGAAATAGGAGGATTGCTTGAGCCCAGGAGTTTGAGGTTGCAGTGAGCTACGATGATACCACTGCTCTATAGCCCAGACAACGGAGACAGATCCTGTTCTCAATCAATAAGTAAATAAATAAAAAAATAAAAGATTAGTAAGAAAGAATTCTGGCAAGCCTTACCAAGAAACAAACAGAAAAGATGCAGATAAAAATATAGGATGAAGAGGGATGAATAATGACAAGCAGCACCAGGATTAAAACACAATCTGACCAGACAAAAATCTTAATAGCAATGGTAGCCAGACTTCAACTGGTGTAACATCTTTAAAGAGCTGAGAGAGAGTAAGAGTCAAGTGAAGATTATGTATCTAGCAAAATTGTCCTTTAAAAAAAGGGGTGATGCTGGGCATGGTGGCTCACGCTCGTAATCCCAGTGATTCTGGAGGCTGAGGCGGGAGGATCGTTTGAGACCAGCCTGGGCAACATAGCGAGACTGTGTCTCTAAAAAAAAAAAAATAGAAAAAATTAGCTGGGCATGGTGGCCTGTGCCCGTAGTCCCAGCTACTCAGGAGGCTAAGGCAGGAGAATCACTTGGGCCCAGGAGTTTGAGGTTGCAGTGAGCTATGAAGATGCCATTGCACTCTAGCTGGGGCAACAGAGCAAGACTCTGTCTCAAAAAAACCAACCAACCAACAAACAAAAAAACCCACCTAAAAATAGAACTATCATATAACCCAGCAATCCCAGTTCTAACTATATATCCAAAAAAAAGGAAATCAGTATATTGAAAATCAGCACTCCTATGTTTATTGCAGCACCACTCCCAATAACCAAGATATGGAATCAACCCAAGTGTCCATCAACAGATGAATGGATAAAGAAATTGTGGTACATATACACAATGGAATATTATATAACCATAAAAAAGAATGAAATCCTGCCGTTTGCAACAACATGGATAGAATTGGAGAACATTATGTTAAGTGAAATAAGCCAAGCACAGAAAGACAAATGTCACATGTTCTCACTCATATGTGGTAATTAAATATTAAAACAATTAAGTTCATGGAGACAGAGAGTAGAATGATGGTTACCAGAGGCTGAGAAGGGTAGCAGCAAAGGGGGGATAAAGTGAGGATGGTTAATGGGTGAAAACATATAGTTAGACAATTAGATAGAATGAACAATATTTGATAGCACAACAAAGTGACTATAATCAACAATAAGTTATGGTATGCTTTAAAATAACTAAAAGAGGGGAATTGGAATGTTCCTAACACAAAGAAACGATAAATGCTTGAGGTGATGGATATCTCAATTACCCTGATTTGATTAATTCACATTGTATGCTTGTATCAAAACATCACATATACACTATAAATATATACAAATATTATGTACCCATAATAATTAAAAAAATAAGGGGATATTAAAAAAAAAAGAAAAAAGAAAACAGCCACTACACAAATTTGATCGCTTATCTCTTGGGAGAAGAATCTTTTAGTTTACCATTCTAATTAAAAATGCTAATAAGACACAAGTTTTCAGTTATGTTAGTAGATCAGGTCTATACATAGAATGACAAAGATAATAATGACAAGAACACTGATCAAACAAAACTTATGGCATTATGGAGAAAAACAAGAAACCTAAAGTCCCATGGATATAAATATTGATTATAAAAAGGTGCCCAGCCAGCTCCAGCTGGATGCCTGCTTCCTCCCTCTTCCCAGCTAGCACTATGGGTGGGTTAGGGGGAAATGGGGAGGGGCAGGAGTATCTGAGCGAGGGCCCAGATCTCTGAGGTCATCACTAACGACATATCAGAGCAGAAGAACATAAAAAACATCCTCTGTGGCAGGGGGCTGGTCCCCAAGACCCTACTCCCCAGTTGATAGAGGTCTGAAAGCCTCTGGCCATTGTCCCACACCAAAAAACCCTCAAGTCAGAATTTCTACAGGAGTCTAATCTGATCATGGTTAAACTGAATGGTGTGGAAAGATTTTAACATTTATGCCTGGGTAGGCCTTGATGGCCTACCTTTGCAGGTTGGGCCAGTTACAAAGCCTATGCAACCAAAGGTGAAGACTGGGCTTTCTGTGCTCACTTCTACAGCACATACACTAAAATTGGAAAGACTGGGCTTTTTCTCCTAGAGTTCGCCCATGTCATGTTATCTAGAGCCAGGGGAGCCTCCCTGCAGTCTTCCTTACCTTGTACCTCTGGCTGATGACTAAACAACCCACTCCTCCCCAAATCTCAGAAGTGCTGCCTGAGTGGGCCCATGCATATACTGCCTGAGGTAATTTCAAGCTCAGAAGCAAGTTGTTTCCTCAAAGCCTCAGTTTTTTAGGCTGAAAAAAATCTGGGGTCCCATGTTATCATTGAGACAAATGGAGGAAAAACATTTCAGTAAATTTTCCCAATTATTAATATGGAATTTTAGCAAGGACTTTTCTTGATACTGTACAGCATATACAGGGATTCATATACAGTCAAATGGCCACGTGGTTGACCTGGTTTTGAAACCACCCTTTATAAAATTAATAAAAGGCCATAAGGTGGGAACTGTGGTAGGGGCCTGAACTCTGCAAAGGTATAGGCATAGTTAAAAAAAAAACCCTATATATATATATATATATATATATATATATATATAATATAATATATATATATATATAAATAAAAATAAAAATAAAAACCATTGTTCCCTAGCTTGCTTTCCTATAATTGCTTACTACTCAGGAGTCACATAGCTGATGGTCATAAAGATTCTTAGCTTTCTTCATTGCTCCCATAGATAACATCACCCTTGTGGAACCTCAGGCTGGTCTTTGAGATATCTTCCAGACCCTGCATTCCAGTGGACCAACTGATCCAACCAGACCAGTGGCCCACACCATGGAACTGACTCAACTGGTCTTGCGACCCTCTACCTGGACACTGACTCAGCGCAAGAAGATGATTTCTGCTTCCCAACCCTATGAGTTCATCCCAACCAATAAGCAGACCAAATTCCAAAGCCCTTTACCCACCAAACTATCTTTAAAACCCCTGGCCCAAAAGTTCTCAGGGATGCTCAGAGAATAAGCCTGTGGGAAAAACAATTGTCAGGTAAATAGATTTGAGAAATTCTTCCTATCTCCTCGCTTGGTGCCCTGTGATATTAAACTCTTTCTCCGCTGTAACCCCTGCTGTCTCAGTCACTGTAACAGTCAATTATCCAATGTTTAACTATGTACCTAGGACTTCAACGGTAGAAGAATACAGATTTATCATCCCTATTGCCAAAAAGGAATTTATAGCCTAGTGTGAAAGAATGTATTCATGTTAGGACGAAATGGCTTCTCAGGAAAAAAAAAAAAAGAATGTATTCATGTGAAAAGAAAAGTGACAAAGAGGCAGGATATACATTATATGATGTTCTCACACTGTCCTCCTCACCTGTAAAATTGGTATACGGTAGTCCCCTGATATCCTAGCAGATACATTCCAAGACCCCCAGTGCATGCCTGAAACCATGGACAGTGCTGAACCCTGTATGTACTATGTTTTTTCCTACACATACATACACAACTATGATAAAGCTTAATTTATAAATTAGGCACAGTAAAAGATGAACAATAACTAATAACAAAATAGAACAATTATAACAATATACTGTTATAAAAGTACATAATAAAATTACATAAATGTAGTCTCTCTCTCTCAAAATATCTTATTATACTGTACTCACCCTTCTTGTTGACTGCAAGTAACTGAAACTGCAGAAAGTGAAACCAAGGATAAGGGGGGAATACAGTAGTCACATCCACTTTCATAGGATTTTTATAATTCCATATGATTATTATAAAGATCAAGTCAAATAATGTATATAAAGCACTAACACAGAGCCTCGAAAGGAGGTGCTAAGCATGACATAGAACACAGGGCAAAAATTCATAATGAAAAAGTTGAATTGATTTAGCTACATAAAAACACTAACATTTGTGATACTGAAAAAGCAAACGAAAACTGAGAGCTGTTGTAGATTAGTAAGAAATAGAAACACTGGTAAGTTTTATACCAACCGATAACATGTTTTCCTATTTAAGCTATTAAAAACATGATAAAGAAACATGATAGACTTATCCTTTTTAACTACTTATCCTTTTTAAGGAGAATGGAATCGGTTTGTCAATGTTTCAACACTTAAGAATTTGATTTATAGGGCTTGTTTTTTCAAAATTAGCAGAAATGAAAGAATAAACAAGAATATTCTTTCTTATCTACAAAAGCTTCCCGGGACATTAATGATCCTAGCCACACCTACCTAGTACAAAAAAACTATGAAAAGCTGAACCATCCTTTTATAATTCTTAATCTCTTCCCATCTTGGAGCAAGCAAAGAAGGCTTTCTTGACAAAAAATACTAATCCTTATACATATTTTTAAAATTTATTTTTTATTAGAACTCATTTTGAATCTTTAAACAAATCTCCGTGTAGAAGTGAAGACAGAGCACTGAAAACACTTGTTGCCCTTTAGCTACAAGGGCAGGATTCAGATTCAGACAGGACCTCAGAGGCCAAGGCTCCTGGACACAATCCCACCGCCCTGCACGGAGGTCTAGATCACAAAGGTCACATGGTTCTAAAGACAGGTTCTTGGACAGTCTCCCAACCTATTCCAGTGATGCATGGCTCCATTCAGTGTGTTCATCACTGTGGGTGAGAAGCAAGCACTGCAATTAGTATCCTCTGCTTCAAGCGACTTCATGGTTTCCAGGCTGAGGATCACTGTGCCTGGAAGGAGCATGGAATTGAGCAAGTACACTGCACAGGAGAACATACAGGATACACAGGGAAAGTGACCCCATAGAAAACACTGCTGAGGCTACCCTACTGGTCACCCTAGAGCAGACTACCTGCATTAGAATCACCCAGAACACCCATAAAATGATGGCTAATATTTAACAAGCACTTTCCATGTATTCTAAGTGCTTTAGTGTATTCATTCCTTTAATCCTTAGGAAAAACCTGTAAGTAGGCTACTATCATTCACCCCATTTTATAGGTGAAGAGACTGAGGAATAGAGAGGTGAAGTAGCATGCCACTATGCTTAACCTCTGGAGGGGAGGGAGGTCGTGAAGCAGGGCAATCTTTACAGTGCTCCTGGATTCATTCTAAGTTTGAGAATCACTGAGTACAGCACCTCCCAGGCTGGAGTTTTATCACAGAAAGTAGGCATTGGCCTCCTTCCCAATCCCTGAAAGGGAGATTCACATGGGCAGACTGGTGGGAAGGGGCTGGGCTAGGAGATCTTCAAACCTAGTCCAGCCCCTTCCCTGCGTTTTCTCGCTGCTTCCCACAGTGCTTCATTCCAGGGCTTCCATAATTACGCTGGAAACCCAGGAATCCTAGCATGCCAGGATGTGAAGGAGTCCCAGTCCTGTGGGAGGAAAGTGATGGGAAGTGAAAGAGGATGGATTCCTTAGCACAGCCTGGGTCTGTAGCATTCAGAGCTGAGCACATGAAGCTCGCTACCTCCAGACTGTTTCCTTTGGGATCCCCCTACCAAGATGTGAATCAGCCTTTTGGGCACGTTTCCAGCATTAGAGCCTCCTAGAGATGAGGACCTTAACCTTGCCCTCAGAATCTGGCTCTCCCATATGCAGCAGGACTTTGAATTCCCACTGGAACACCAGGAAGGAGACTCTGTCTGGGCCTGTGTAGAAAGGAAGATTCCTGAGCTTTGACCAAATGGGGTAAGGCTGGTAGGGGACTGGGGGGAGAGAGGATGGAGGTCACTGGGATCCTGGCCTGCAGGACACTAGATACTGCCTTAGGTCTCAGGTGGGCCCTGGGAGACAAAGAAGGGGCAGAGTAGTAAAGACTCCAATGTACTCACCAAATATCTTTTCCAGCAGACCTGATGCACTGATGGTTTCAGGAAGTGCCTAAACCTGCACCAGTGAGGCAAGTATGCAAAAGGAGTCCCTTTCTGGGATAGAAATACTTCCCATTGGCTCCTGTGCCATCAGGTTGGATGCCATCACTTGCACCCAGGCTAAGATCTGAAATTAGAGAGAATTCTTTGTGGACAGGAGGAAGGACAAGACTGCTCTAGGTGGGTCCACAGTGCCAGGTTAGTTCCTTTTGTAAGCCCCACCCCCTCCAGGGGCACTGGCACATTGGTTCCCTCAGACCCAGGCCAGCCAACACAGGGTCTCAGCAGTGCCTAGCTCCAGTCTCCAGCCACCCCAGTTGGTGCTCACATGGTTAGGGTGTAGGAACCTGGATTGGAATACAGACGTCTTCACGTACCATTGTTTTCCAAATAATAAATGTTATAAAATTGATTATCAAAGACACAATGCTCACTAACATTAGGTAGAGTTCAGATATTTATGTCTCCCAGTAATGGATACACTAGAATAAGGATCACTTTTGCAGTGCTAACCAACTAATAAATGGAAGTGGTGGATGGGATGAGTCCAGGCAGTAGTCTGGTAAGCTCTGCTACACATATTTGTAAAAATGTAGAATGATGCCATTCTTCTCAATAAAAATTTTTTGTTTTGGAAAATACAGTTATTTTTCATTGAAAATGTCATATTATCTTAATAACATTTAATAAAAATTTATTTAATAAAAATGTTAACATGTACTATGTTTATTATTATTTTAAAAAGGAATAAATGAGTATTTTAAAATGTTAGTTTTAATTTCTCATATAGTGAACGTAAGTAGATATAACTCATATAAACAAAAGCTCTTTGGGGTCCTCAATAATTTTTAAGAATATAAAAAAGTTCTGAAATCAGCAAGTTTGACAACTACTACCCTATTAGAAAAAACATTAAACTTGGTGCAGGAGGCCTGGAATCCAGTTTTGACTTCCCCACTTACTACTTGAATGCTCTTAGCAATTTTTTGCCTCTCTTAGCTTCAATTTACTTAAATATAAATTTAGGAGATAATATTTTATTACAAAGGAATGTTGTACAGTTTAATGAGCCAAGAAGAGAAAGTATAAATTGTTAAGCACTACATAAATGTCAGTAATTAATCTTATTACATGTTTAACAAAAAGCCTAGATAGACAGAAATCTAAAGCCCTGGGTCAAATGTCACTGCAGAACCCAAATTAGACTGTACCATTGCCAGAAGTTTAGATGTCTATCTAAGATCTTATCAGAATTTTTCCAAAAAAACAACAGAAAGCACCTTATTCTTAGGAGATACATACTGAAGTAATTAGGTATGAAGGAAGTATCATGATGTTGGCAACTTTCAAATGATTTAGCAAAAAATATTTATTTTTACATATATAGATCAATATAAAGCAAACAGGACAAAAAGATAATAAAGTTGTTGAATGAAGATGGGAAGTTTCTGAGAGTTCAATGTACTATTCTTTTCACTCTTCCTATAAGTTTTTAAATTTTCATCATAAAAATTTAGAAAATTTACTTTTCTGGGGAGCAGGTTTAAAAAAAACTTTGAAAATAACAAAATAGTTTCAATGCATTAATTAACTTACAATTAATCAATTATATTCTTTGTAGAGACTAGGTCTTGCTATATTGCCTAGGCTGGTCTTGAACTCCTGCCCTCAAGCGTTTCTCCCACCTCGGCCTCCCAAAGTGCTGGGATTACAGGTGTGAACCACTGCATCCAGCTTCAATGCCTTTAAAAAGTTAATAAGCGTATGGGTTTAGTAATTTTTTAAAAAATGCAAGGGCATGGTGAAGAACTTAAAGAGATATGCAATATAGGGTGGCTCTTTTCACTCCAGATTCCCATTTCCCTCCCAAGGGCAACCACTGTTAGGTTTATTGTTTGTCCTTTCAGAAAGATTTTATGAATAGAATATAAACATACATGTGGGTATAAAGTGTATTTGAATCATATATGCATTTAAACTTACCAGAATGCAACTACAGAAGTAAAGGAATAAAGGAAAGGAAGGAGGTAGACAGTTCAAAAAGTAATAACTTAAAATGCGCAAGCGATGCTTCCTGTCATTGTACTCAATGAGCAAGTGTGAAATGGGGAGGTAATTCTGTTGTTCCCTTGGTCAACCTCCATTTTTGAGGGCCATTCAGTGTGTGAGAATTTCACTGTTGTAAGTATGACTGTAATGGTTCAATATGCTAATTCACTCTCTTATTCAACCACAAACTGTCAAGGGTTCACCTTAGGTGCTGACTTTAGAAACTAATGCCCCATAAATGGTACCAATCTATACTTTACTTTATACAGTGGCAGCACAGTATATGAACTGGTGAAAAGCTCAAATGGTTAGAAAGCTCTTCTTCATTTTCAGCTATAACTTACCTTCTGAAACTCTGACCACCAGCTTCTTACATATGTACAATCCTTCAACGAGGTAAAGTTAGCAATCAAATGTCTTCTACTCCCACTAAAGTCTCTTTTAATGGTTTAACTACTTTTGGGTCCTTTAATCATTTCTTTTATGACACAGTGTAATTAAAATAATTATACATATTTATAGCTGAAGAAAGACACTCCAAGTGATTAAGCTTATTTTAATTAAAAAAAAAAAAACCACAAACAATTTAGGCTGGGCATGGTGGCTCACACCTGTAATCCCAGCACTTTGGGAGGCCGAGGCTGGAGGAGGAGAATGTCTTGAGGTCAGGAGTTTGAGACCAGCTTGGGCAACATAGTGAGACACTGCCTCTACAAAAAATTTTAAAAATGAGCTGGGTATGGTGGCATGCACCTGTATTTCAGGAGTTCGTGGCTGCACTCCAGCCTGGGCAACAGATCGAGACTCTGTCTAAAAAAGTAAAAATATTAACTCTCTGGGAAGGAGATAAAAAAAAAAGTAAAAATAAGTAAAAATTTAAAAAGCCAATTTAAATAGTCTATCTAGCTAATGAAATAAATTGTGTGTGTGTATGAAGGACAGAACTCTTCTGGTTAGCTGTATGAATCAAACACAACAAATCACATCAAATCCCAAAGAGTCTTGTTTACATTTGTAAACAAAAAATTCACTTAGTATATAGTGACCACAGATTCCCAAATGTGGAATTTATAGGCTTCTTTGCTCTTTATCAGGTCACCAATCCTTGAGAAAACGGTAACTTAAAAATCACGGTTCTAACTGAATAAGGCCCCTCTCCCTCCCAGGTGCTTCAGATGAATTCTATGTCTTATTCAGAAGCCCCCTGCCACACACACCCCCCACACAAATATCACCCTGTCATTCTTACCTCCAAGGTGGATTTACTTTACAAAATAAATATGGAGAGTCTCTCTCTTCAATCAAGATCTCAGTTTGGTTAGGTAGACTCTGGTAATCTCTAACACATACCTGCTCTGTCTTGAAAACAAAAACAAAAGATAAGTGGCTGGGAAACTGCAATTGAGAAAGAAAAAAATAAAACCTCACCATTTTATAGTTATTTCTTAATTACTGTCTCAGGTTTGCTGCATTCTCTTATGTACAGTACACTACACTGTTTTAAGGAGCTGCAGGAACATCTTTTGTGTAAAAAATTTAAAAAGTCAGCAATTTTTCCCTCAAGGATGAAAATTTACACAAAATAAATGAACGTTCAAATAAATATTCTGCCTTTTCAAAGCCACGATTTTGATCCCTAAATTGAAACTTTATCTTCTCTATTTTCTTTGATCTTTTTGGGATGGTTGGTGTAACATATCAGGCTAGCCCAGGAGATGGCAGAAAGGGTTGGCCACAATGACAGGAAGAGGCAGAGAGACTCCTGAGTGCAGATCTGATCCAGAGCTCCTGGCAAAATGGTATTAGTGTTTCTATCTGGGAAACCCAAGTCCCATGTACCAAAGGATTCTGCAGAAGAGCAGCATAGGCACTGGGCCCAGGAGTTGCAGATTCTTGGGGTAAGGCTCTAGACTGTGAATTTTGAGGTGATGAGAAAGTAAGAGGAGTGGAGAAGATTAGTGGAGCAAGAATCAAGTAGGATTCAGAGCACAGAAGAAATAAGCCTGAAAGCCAGACAAAAGGGGACTAAGCATTCCTTATTTCTTTGCAAGGAAACCCAAGAGAAAGAAGTCAAAGTCAAGTACCTGGTGAAAGAGCAGAATATTAGGCATAGCCTGCAACCAGGGGTGGTGTTTGGTGTTTAAGATAGCGCTTAGATGATGATGGGCTCAGTTCTAAGTTATGTGAGTGAAGGAGGCTTTCACCAAGGTGAGGATGAGCTATGGAGCTGTTCAACAAGACACTCTTTCCAGCCCTGAACATAATCACTAGCTATCTGGGATGATTCAATCAATCCCTCCTTAGATTTCTCTGATGAAAACAAACACCCTTGGGAGAAGAAACAGATAAAATCTCAGACACTGTATGACTGAGGGCAGATCACATATTTTTCTTGGCTGGAGAAATGAAACTCCTACATATGGAGGTGGCTGTGACTGAAAGCCGAATCAAAAGCCAGAAAACTCATTTGTCTTACATTTAAGGAATAAAATGCTCCCTGACTTTAAAGGGCTCATATACTCAATGGTCTTGAGATTAAAAAAAAAAAAAAAAAAGAAAAAGAGAAAGAATAAAGGCCTCATAGTCTGGGGCAGGGCAAAGAGACATCATTAACAGGCAATTAAGATAGAGTGAGCTTAAGGGCTATGATAGCAAGGCATAAAGGCATAAAGATATTAAATTCAACCTTTCCAATTAGCTTCAAAATACAGTCATAGGCCATAAAACTTCGTTCTGCTTAACCACAGACTTCACATACGACAGTGGCCCCATGAGATTATCATGGAGCTGAAAAATTCCTATTGCTTAGTAACATCCTAGCTGTCCTAAGGTCATAACGCAATGCATTATTCACTGTTTGTGGTGATGCTGGTATAAATGAACCTACTGTGCTGCCAGTAATATAAAAGTATACTATATATTAGTACATTTATGTACAGTACATAACCCTTGATAAGATAACAAATGACTATGTTACTGGCTTATGTATTTACTATACTATTATGAGACAAATGTAATTTTTGCTACTTTGTTTGCTTGTGGCATTTGTTTGCCATATTTGCTCATTTCTGGCTAGCATAATTTCATAAAGCTCCTGACTGATGAAACGCAGCTCTCTGGAAGATGCTTTGAAGACAAAATAGAATAGAACATGGCCCCCCATGTCTCTTGTCTGAGTTACTATATTCCTTAAAAGATAAACTACCCTAGTCCTTGGCTTTTCTTGTTACAGGTAAGATAACATCTGACAGGGTTAGTGATTATGCTTCTATTATACAATCTATAATCAAGTGTACTTATTAAAGTACATAATCTATACCCAGATGTACTCGTTACTGAAAATTCGGAGAAGGAAAGAGAAGTTTATTACTTTGCTGGCAAAGGAGGAAAAATGGTAGACTCTTATTTCAAAATCCAGATTTTCCTGTATATAAGCAGAAATACAGAGCTTTTAAAGGGAGGGCCCTCAGTTCTAGGCTATTGTTGTTAATGATTCTAACAGTCCCATCTCTGCTGAAGACCTCCGTCCATCTGGAAGCCCCACCCAGACCTCTGCCTGGCCAGCACTGGGCCTGGGATGGAGCCCACAGTTCAGCAGAGCTACTCCTGTAACACAAAGAACAAAAGACATTCCCAGCCCCTCCCAACCACCTGCCTGAGGCAGGGATGCAGGCTTCAGTTCCCAAAAAGAGTGAAGAAGTTTCAAAGAGACAGAAAACATCTTTTTGCCGGTTTTTTTCCCCAGGCCATTCCCTCTGTTACACTCTTACACCCAAACCTTGATGGGATTCTGTGTTAATATAACTTCTGAGCAAGTCTGATGTGATTTTGCACATACTGAACATTGACTACCTGTATATAAGTGGGCTAAAATACTGTGCTGGAGCAGTCTGACAAAACTGCTCCTGGGCTATAGGCCTTGGTTTATAGTCTTCAGTAAGATTTCTGAATAAAATTAAAACTTTTAATTCTTTAAAACCTTGATTTTTTTTCTTCAGTTGACATTATAACTTTTATCATTATTCTAGAGTATACTCCTACTTATAACCCCAAAACCGTAAAACAGCTTTAGGCAGGCACTTCTGGAGGTATTCCAGAAGAAAGCACTGTTACCATAGGAGATGACAGTTCCATGTGTGTTACTGCCTCTGGTGATCTTCCAGTGGGACAAGATGTGGGAGTGGAAGACAGTGATATTGATGATCCTGACCCTGTGTACACCTAGGCTAATGTGTGTGTTTGTATCTTAATTTTAAACAAAAAATTTTAAAAAGTTAAAAAAAACCTTAAAGATAGATAAAAGCTTATAGAATAAGAATATAAAGAAAGAAAATATTTTTGTACAGCTGCACAATGTCTTTGTGTTTTAAACTAAAGTGTTATTCCAAACGAATCAAAAAGTTAAAAAAAACTTAAAAGTTTATGAAGTAAAAAAGTTACAGCAAGCTAAGGTTAAATTATTATTGAAGAAAATATCTTTTTATAAATTTGGTGTAGCCTAGGTGTAGTGTTTATAAAGACTACAGCAGTGATTGGAAACCAAGAAAGGGGGTAGGTAAAAACTTACCTATGGGTACAATGAACACTATTCAGGTGATGGGCACCCTAAAAGCCTGACTTAAGCATTATAAAAGGTATCCATGTAACAAAAACATTTTTCCCCTGTTAATATTTTGAAATTAAAAAAAAAAGGAAAAGAAAAAAAGGCCCAGCATGGTGGCTCATGCCTATAATCCTGGCAAATTAATAAAATTCTTTTTCTTTCTCCTCAAACTGCTTGTCACTATTCTTTGTTCAGCCACGGGGACAAGTACCGAACTTTCGGTAACACAGAGAGCCTCTTTTCCCCTAGGACTGACTCTGGAACTTTGTGAGGAGCTGCTGGATTCCACAACGCCCTATAAACAGCTCACAACTGACTGACCAAGAGCTGCTGGGTTTGGGGATGGCAGTGCCAAGGTGAATGGACACCATCCTGTTTGGAAGGCTGCTACTTTGATCAAAGAAGGTAAAAACAAATCAGCTCAGTGGACTGAATTGCATGCTGTTTTCCTAACAACAATGGTAGAATTGAACCATGGTAGAAGCCCCCGTATTCAGGTTTTTACTGACTCACAGGCAGTAACCAATGGCCTAGCCACTTGGCTTATTAAAAGGATGCTCATATGGAGCATGATCCTGTGGAGATTTGAGGGGTGCATTAAAGTAAAACAAGTCAATGCCCATCAGAAGAATTCCCTTCTAGTTTTGAAAAGTGACTGGAATCAACAAGCAGTTATCCCCACGTGCTCCCATGAGGTGGCCAACTGGGTCCACGAAATGAGTGGATATGGGGGTACTGCCGCAGTGCAGAAATGGGCTGAATCTAGACACATTCTTTCTGCACCCTCTCAGGCACAAAATGCCAGTAAGAACTCTTCTGTCCACCAGCAAAAGACACAGAAACTGCCTATGGCTATGGGACAGATTCCATGGTGGCAAGACCCTGAACATAACTGGCAAGTGAGACTGATGCTGGTAGCCCTGGAGGGCTACAAATGGGTCTTGACAGGAATAGACACTGTGGAGTGGGCTTTGCTTACCCAGTGAAAGATACAAATGCCCAAAGTGCCAGAAAAAAAAAAGAACAGAAGATATCATAAATTTGGATGGCTGACTGCCATTTCTTCAGATCAAGGAACATACTGTATAGCTCATAATATCCAGCAATGGGCAAAGAGATATCCTCCTCAGAATAAGAGTTTGATAGAGAAGTGGAAAGGGCAACTAAAACACTGGTTGTCTAAAACAGGGGGAGATAAAAGCATGAAGAGCTGGCTTATGTACCTTCATGAGTGTGTGCTCACACTTAACATGAATAGTAGCAGTGTCCCTACTAAATTTTTCCGGTTGATCTGTGGAAGAGGGGGTGGGGAGGATGCTGGTATGATTATACAATTCTTGCCAAGGGAGAAGTAGACTGGTATAATGACTATAATTTTTTCTTTAGTCCCCACATCACCTCAAAAAAATTTTTTTTCTCCCCTGCATGATGCAGTAGTCCTATGACAAGGGAATGCTGGAAGTAGGGATGATTTCTAAGCAAGAAACTATAACTATGTTTTTAAACATTATGCCAGAATTTCTAAGGGCCTGATGGGGATGGATTGTGCCTTCATCTCATCTGGCAAGATTGGGGCTTAGAGTGAATACAGTGAAGTTATATTGCTTGCTGGTAAAAATGGCTTAACCCTACCCTATATGAATGGAAATGGACTGAGGGGGAGGCAGTTACCAGACTAGTATTGCTGCCAGCAATCTGGACCAGCACAGTGGCCGAACCGTATGTATGTATGTATTTATTTGTTTGTTTGAGACAGGGTTTCACCCTATTGCACAGGCTGGAGTGCAGTGGTGCAATCATAGCTCACTGCAGACTCGAACTCCTGGGCTCAAGCAATCCTCCTGAGTGGCTAGGACTATAGGTGTGCACCACTGCGCATGGCTAATTAAAAAAAAAAATTTTAGAGACTGTGTCTCACTATGTTGCCCAGGCTGGTCTTGAACTCTGGCCTCAAGCCGTCCTCCTGGCTTGGTCTCCCAAAGTGCTGGGATTACGTATGTGAGCCACCATGCCCGACCTAAATGGCCTTCCAAAAGGTGGAAAAGTTTTGGTAAAGTAAATGACACTAACAACTCAAAAGAGCCTCAGAGCAAGAGATGAGTCTGTCTTTTAGCTCAATTATTCCAGATACCTGAAAGGGTGAGGTTTTATGTTTGCTGAGACCACTCATGCTTTTGGAAACTGACATGATTAAAAGGAAGCCTACAAACCTGAGTGGCCTTACCTTTGGAGACATTCATACAATATGATGATGGACTAGACTAATTATTTCTGATTGAATGGGATTCAGTATCTTTTGAATCATATATTCTTTGGCTGTAAGGGACATGTGTTTGAAAACCAGGGTGTGGCCTATGGCATTATTATATACATACAGGTTTTCTTTTGCAGTTAGTAACTCCTATAGCCCTAGTTACAGTCTTTTGTTATAATGTTGGGTGTATTAGGCCTCAGGAAACAGAATCTCTCTGACATTCACCTGCCCCAAGGCAGGACTCTAATCTTCCCCCACCTTTCTAATTGTGGGTCCTAAAACCCTCATTCCAGAGAGAGTCCCACCAATACCCTGAAGGTTAATCACATTTCCACAAGGTCTTCCATAAAAACCCAAGAGCACTGGGTTCCGAGAGCTGAACACAAGGCGGTTTCTGGAGGGTGGTGCACTGTGGGAGGGCCTGGAAGGTCCGTGCCTCTTCCCCCATACCTTAGCCTAGGCATCTCTTCATCTGTGTCTTTTGTAATATCCTTTATAATAAACTGGTAAATGTAAAAAAATAGATAACTAAATACTGGCTATCCCATCATTAGGAGTGACACTCAGGCCCAACATCTCACTTGTTTCGTTAATGGTTCTAATATTTAGCAGAGTCCGTTATGTAAGTAAATCAGGCTTTTAGCTATTACACCTTGATGACAATTGATCTTTGGATTTTTCCTCAGGACACACTTCTCATCCTCTCTTTTCTTTCAAAGTTTACTTTGCTTCTTATAACAAGTGCTACACTCAACACCCAAAGATAATCCTTTATCTTAACACATGGCATACTTTTTCTCATTGCTTTTTCTATGGATTTTCCATAAGGCTAATAGTGAAAAAGAGATGAGTATTGCTGCCTATAAAACTAATTTCTACATTTAGAAGCATTTTTCTTAGAGCAAATATATTACTAGGCATTGATGGCAAGAGACTTTTAAATGCGCAATTCACCTAATGGAACAAAATTTTCACTTCACACTCCCACCAACAAAGTTTCTTTCATTTCAGACTGACTCTCCAAGTGTACTACTCTCACAGGGTAATCCTACCTTTTAGTTGTGGTGATGCCACAACTGCTAAGCCATTTGATTTCTCTCAGCAACAGCCTTTATTCTCAAGTCCCACCTCCCCCCAATCCAGCTCACAGTGACCAATTACCTCTTTCTTGCCCACCTGATTCTTCCTTTGGTCCTGACAGAGTTTCTACTTCATTCTTCTCTGAAAATTAAAATTGTTTTGGGGTCTGTGATGAGGACTTATGTTACTTCTTTCCATATCTCAAATGCCTATGCAGAAGAACAGAATAGGCACTGATTAGATATTTACTATTAGACAAATCTTAACCCACTCAACCTAAGAGTCTCAGAAATTTGTTCTGCACTATTTATTCAAAATATACTAAAGCCCTGCACACACACAAGGGTAGGAGCTGAATGGATCCTCCTGCCCTAGAGTGGGCCAGTCTCTGGGATGCACAGTATTCCCCCACCAGTGGGGGCATTCTGCCTCTCAGATGATTCCACCTCTAGGAGCAGCAGAAGCTAGAGGTAATCATGTCTTGGTCTAGCTGAGGTTGTAAGCTCATTCCAAAATCCACCCTGCTCGCTCAGAGCCCAGATACCAGTGGCATCCTAGGTCAGTAGGCAGCATCCAACTTTTGAAGCAAACCATTGGTTTTTGACTCTGCTTCCCTGCACAATGTCAGCCAGAGGAACTCTTGTCCCTGGCTCATTTGCTTCCATACCTGACCTAGGATACCTCATGTTTAGTTCCTTCCTGTGTGCCTCTGGCCTGAGCCTGCCAAGGGAATGCCCCCAGAACAGCTCTACCTATTCCTGCCCATCAGTCTCTGGCTGAGCACTGGCACTGCACATACTTGCTCAAAAGAATCTTCAAACCTTTAGGTCTCGGCCTACTCAAGGCCCTGGGTTCCTACAGGCCTTTTTCACCAAGGGTAGGAGCCCACAAGGGCAATCTGCCTCCTTGTGGCTGCACTGGTATAAGACTCCTAGGCTTTTGTCTGAACTAGCTAATAGGCCAGAAGCCTTAGGATGAAAAGAATACTAGAGAAATCCTCCAAATTGAAACTTTTATTGGTGTCTGTGTTCTCTCACGCCTAAGTACCTATTTTGAGCCTTCCCTACCTACATTAGTGATCTCACTGAAAAACCCACAAACCTAGAGGAGTTGCAGGGTCCTATGCCTCCCAGAGGACAGAGCCAACCACCTCTAAACAGAGCTTAACAAAAGTATCTCCCTTCCAATACTGTTAAGCAGGGAAAATTCTTCAAATTCACGCTTAAGGCCATAAACCAACAGAGATACAATGGAACCCACAGGAAAGAATGACAGAGATCCAACAACACGCATTTCCCCCCAGCCCAAGTGGCTGATAGAGTCCCCGATACAACACGGTGTGATGCATGAGAGGCTGTTCACTGGGAATGTGGAGCGTTTCAAGTTCCCCCTCAGGGTGGGCCTGGGTTACCGCCACCCCCGCCCCCTCACTGACCGGGTAAAACAACCCTCCTCAGGCGACATTTCTGGGGAGTCCAGACCTCACTTGGCGGCCCGACTCAGGAGGGACTTTAGGGCTTTCCACCCTATCTCGGGGTGAAATCAAGGAACCAGAAGAGGCGGCCCCGCAGAGGCGGGTCCCCGAGCCCCGGCCCAAAGGCAAGACTACGCCCGGAGCCCACTCACCACGCAGCTCCGGCGGTTGAAGGAGCGTCCAGCCCCGGGTCGTTGCCGCTGGCTCCTCCCTTCACGCATCCCCGCTTCCCGGGCTCGGGGCTACTGGCCAGAACACGCGGGAGGAGGGCCCCGGGTAGCTTCCTCTGCCGCAGCCGCGCGCTTCCGGCGGGGCGGCCGCCACTTCCGCCCGGGTGCGCCCGGCGCCGCGCACGCCGGGACCCCGGGAAGCGCCGGGTTCGCGGCCGGGTAGGCACTGCTGTCCCCGCGTTCGGCCCGGCCCGCTGCTCTGCCGCCGCCGCCGCTGCCGCCGAGACCCCGCTCGGAAGGCGGCTCGGGCCGGCGCCTGTGGCGCGCCGCCCTCATCGCCTTCGTCCCTGCCGGCCAAGCCGGCTTTGGCGACCTGACCCCCGTGTGGTGTCGAACTCGGTTAGTCCGGTGAAGGGACGGAGAGGCCTCGGTCCCCGGTGGCATCACTTAGATGCTGAGTCCTGAATTCTGCCCTCCATTGGACTATCTGCTTTGTGGGATAATTTCCTCGTTGGTTGAGTCAGTGAGTTGTGTGTTTGCAGAGAGCATCCTTTCTGGTGGGTCTTCATCTAGATCTTGCACATTTCTAATTAAATTCGTCCTAAGGGTATCTTACAGATAAGGAAACTAAGCTCCAAATAAGTGAAAAGCAGTGGAAACAGAAGATAGTTAGCAATATAAAGGAAAAAATTAAACCAGATAGCCTGACTTTCACTCTATTAATTGATTTGAGGACATTTTAAACATTTAGAAAGAAAAGAAACACAGGTTTCTACTGACACATCTCAAAACGAAATGGGTGTAACACCTTTAAAATGTAAACTATTATACTTTGATATATTTGTATCATTCTGAAGTCATTTAAAATAATGGCATGAAATGTTGCCTTGTGTTGGACCAGCATTTTCTATAAGGGCCAGTAGTCAAGCAAAGGCATAGTGAGGAAATAAATACTAAGGAAGAAAGAGAAGGAATGTTGTAACAGGAAAAAAAGAAAAGGAGGAGCAGCTGACAAGGGCAGAAAGAGTTAACACATAGCATTTGCTATGCACCACTCTTTTCAGCTCTTTAAATATATTAACTATTTAATCCTCACCACAACCCTATTAAGTGGGTGTACTGTTACTACCCCTGTTTCACAAAGAAGGCAAGGGAGGCTCCGAGGGGTTAAGCAGCTGGCCCAAGGTTACACAGTAAGTGGCAAAACCTTTGCTCGAACATAAGCGCTCCGGCTCCGGAGTCTGTTTCTGATTACCACACTATATTGCCTCTGAAGGGAGGGTAAGGCTTGAATCAATTGGTTTTAATGCTACTGAGTGGAAGTTGACAAGATAAGTTTGCAAGGTCATTATTCTTCCGTTTCTATGTACAGGATATGAAGGCATGGGCTAGAATGTTTCTTAGGATAAAAATACCATAAATACAGTTTAAAAAGAGAAAACGTATATAGTAGACACTATATATGGAGTATTCACTGGAATAGACAGTGAAAAAAAAATATATAAGAAAAAGACAACTCTATAGAGAAGTGAGCAAATGTATGAATAGGCAATACATAGATGAGGAAGTAAGAATGAAATAAGAATGACTAAATAAAAAAGATGTTTAACAGTACTAATGACTGCTGACATGCAAAGCAAAACAATGGAGAGAGCTATTTTCCCCCACACTGGCCAAAACTGAAGTTCGATAGTATCAGTTTTGTGGTAAAGTGGGTAGTCTTGGTAGAAGTATAAATCAGTATAGCTGCTTGGGGTGGAGGGTGGGATTTGGCATATTAATTCAAGTGAACATATTAAAATTAAATAAGTATCTTTAAAGTAATATTGATTACAGTTAAAAAGATTGCTTTAGACATTCTAATTTTACTTTTTCATATCTACAGATAAACAAGTGTTCAAAAAGAGGTATACAGGGGTGGGTGCAGTGGCTCATGTCTGTAATCCCTGTACTTCGGGAGGATCACTTGAGACCAGGAGTTCGAGACCAGCCTGGGCAACATAGCAATATCCCATCTCTACAAAAAATTTAAAAATTGGCCAGGCATGGTGGCACATGCCTGTAGTCCCAGCTACTCGGGAAGCTGAGGCAACGGGATCACTTGAACCCAGGAGTTTGAGGCTACAGTAAGCTGTGAATGTGCCACTGCATTCCAACCTGGACAACAGAGTAAGACCTTGTCTCAAAAAAAAAAAGTATGCAAAATATTTAACTGGAAGCATTTTTTGCAGAATAGTTTAAAATTAGAAAAATGGAAATTTTAACAGAGAAATAGATAAACTATGGTAATAATTTACTCATTCACTAAACAAATATTTATTGATTGCTTACTAGGTACTAGGCATTATTCTGAGCATTGAGGATAAATTGACAATTAACTTTGTGAACTAAAGAAAGATGATAGGGTGAGTCAGGGGCTGACTAACCCTCCCCAGACCAGACTCTTCCCCTTAGTTCTTTGCTAGGTCTTTGATAGAATGATTTCAACCTCGTCTGTAAATAACATTGGACTCCCATATAATCATAACAGAAACAAAACTTTTAATAATCAGCCAGGCACAGTGGCACATGCCTGTACTCCCAGCTACTGGGGAGGCTGGGGCAGGAGGACCGCTTGAGCCCAGGAGTTCAAGGCTGTAATGTGCTATGACTGCACCTGTGAGTGGCTACTGCACTCCAGCCTGGTGACATACAGAGACTCTTAAAAAAAATATTGGATTTGTCAGCAGGGAGCCTTTGTGTGACCAAGATGAGGAAGGAGAGGACCTGGACTTGAGTGCCAACCCTGGAATCACTTCATAGCCACAAAGGAAGGGAAAATACTACCTGAATCTCCGAATGTTCTGGCTTGAGCCAGTAGGTTCCCTTAAGAACTCATTGATCCCCAGATTGCCCTGGCTGGGAGTAGGAAGAAGCAGGTCTTTAGAGAAGCTCTGGAAGGACGCTGAGCAGCAGGTTCTATTTAAATTTCTTGCAAGCCCTGCCCTTGCCATTACTGCCACTTCTCTCACCAGTGGGCTCCCACTGAGTCATGGCCTCTAGCCCTAGCAGCTCAAAGCTTGGTACCACAGTAGGCAGCTCAGCAGGCCCTGGCAGACAATCTCCATCTGGGGATAAAGTACCTGGATGAGCAGTTCACCTCTGTCTGAGGGAGAGGCACATGGCTCAAAGCCTGACACTCAGACACATTAACATATGTGATCCAGCAACTCCTGTGAAGTAGGATTTATTAATGCCATTTTACAGGTAAGGAAACTGATGTGCAGAGAGAATAACTTTTCTGAGGTCACAGGGAAGTGCTTTTTGAACCTAGCTTTCAAAGTTTACCACCCACCTCCACCTTCTGCCTATGCCCCTAGGATTCCCAGTAAGAAATTTTCTAAGCTTGTGAAATGGTCAAATGCACACTTCCTACCAACAGTATTAGCTGTGGTGCAGAGATTCAACATTCATTTTCACTGGGCTAACACTTATGTGACTCTTTCTTGTAGGCAAAGCAGTAGTAAGAGACTTTTTGCTGAATATATTTACTTATTCTAGATATTTATTATATGTGAAGTCATATATTTGTCTGAGGGTCAAAGAGTTTCACTTGGCCACAAATATCAAACACTACACATTACTAACTACTAAAGAATAAATTATAATCAAGAACCAAAGAAAAAATAATTCCCAACCATGACCCAGATACCCTCAATTACTTGCCATTGTTAGAGAATCCCTAAACCAAATTTCTAAGAAAGGCCATACCTTTTAATGTGTATTAGTCAGAACTCTCCTTGGGAAATTTTTAAGTAAGGATCAGCTGGTACTTTTAATTATGCTAACTCAGGTGTACCTCTAGAGAATTTGCTTAAAGCCTATCATTTTATAAACATTAAGCACATGACTTAGTAGAAGGAATATAAACCTGAGAACCAGTGGAGTTGGGTTCCAGTTCTAACTCCACCATTTACTATTAATAATTAGATACCTAGTGATACTTGTCTTAAAAATGAGTTTCCTCACAGTAAAATGGGGATAACAAAAGTGTGGATTATATGAGATGAGACATGTGGAAATGCCTTATAAATTGACAGGTACCCCTCCTCCTACCATATTGTTACCATTATTGTTACATATTTGACCTTGGCTGAGAAGAACATGTGGAATGCTAATGTGTGAAGTCGCCAGTTACACCAGTTATGCTTGACAGATTATGCTTACTTATTGGTAGATTGGTTGTTAATAGTCCTAAGAACTTTCTGTCCTGCTGCTTTTTTTTTTTTTTTTTGAGGCAAGGTCTTGCTTTGTGCGCTGGGCTAGAGGGCAGTGGCATTGTTATAGCTCACTGCAACCTCAAACTCAAACTCCTGGGCTCAAACAATCTTCCCGCTTCAGCCTACCAAAGTGTTAGGATTACAAGTGTGAGCCGCTGTGCCCGGGCCTTTGTCCTGCTGCTTCTTGATGATCAAATATCATAATTAACCCTGGAGTTATTTGGAGTTAGAAGAAAATGTTGAAAGAATTTGAGCTTTTCAAAGACTGCCAATATAACTGGCTTACACATAATGGCTGCTTTTTTTAAGTGGAAAAATGTTATTTTCCGTAAGTTTATAAATACTATACTCAGTAATTGTTCAATGAAGCTATTCTCTAGAAACTAATTGTTCAGTGTTATAGTCCTGAGGCCTAGCACCATGTCCGCCATATAACAGGCCCTTAATAATTCTTTGTTGAATAAATCAATGAAAGTCTTTTTAATGGCTTGGAATTTATTCTAATATTGGGGAAAAAAGAACCTCTAAAGGAATGAAGCACATTCTAGGTGACTAGGCGTAAGCAAATAAATGTATATACCTGACCTTTGAACAATAATCAACACTGGTCTTACAAAAACATTCCTAGGGAAGAATTTCATGATTGCCAAAGGTACTACAGCATTCCTAGCTCCATTCAAACTTGTGGCATGACAATCATGGCTCTGTGCTACCTGTTTTCATTACACAAATTACCAGAAAACACTTTTTCTTACAATGGGTCTGTACATACTTCAGTGGCGTTTAAGGAATCTGAGCTGTCACTCTCTGCAAGTAATGGCCCCACTGAAAGTTGCTTCTCTGAAGCACTTTCTTGAGGAGACTGTTAAAAAAAAAAAGGCTTATTGGGTTTCTTTTTGCTTAACATGCCATTTCCTGTTCAATAGGTGCAATATTTTTTATTTTCCTAAAGAAAATGTCTACTTAAGCCTTAACAAAATATGTTCTCTGTTTGGAACTACTTTTTACTTAACAGATAATTGAATATTGGCTAGGTCATTTAAATTTAAATTAAAAACTTTGTTTTTTTGAATAGGTAATACCTTCATAGGGTTCAAAATTCAAAAAGTGCTTTTAGTGAAAAAGATACCCTCCAAACCCTATCCTACAGCCATACAGTTTCATTTCTAAATTTGTTTCTGATTTCTTGTATTTATCTTTAGTACCCAGATAAATACATATATATACACAATTTTTTCATCTTTTTTCTATACAAATGGCATCATACAATACACTCTTTAGCACCTTGCCTGTTTTTTTTTTAACTTAATAATATATCTTGCAGATGGTTTCATTTCATAGTATAAACACTTTCTCTTAATTTCTTATAGCTACGTAGTATTCCATTGTATGGATGTAACATTCAACCCATCGCATATTGATGGACTTTTAGGTTATTTCCAACCTTTTGTTCTAACAAAAAATATTGCAGTACTGCAATGTGCATACATAATTTTGCACATGTGTGAATGTATCTGTGGGATAAATTACTAAAAGTGCATTAATGGACGGATATAGCCAAGTTTCCTTGCTTAGATGTTGACCAATTTACACTTCCACCATGTATGTATTAATATATCTGTTTCCTCATACCCTCACCAACAGTGGGTATTGAATATTTTTAATTTTTGTTAGTCTGATAGATGAAAAATGGTTTCTTAATGCTGTTTTAACTTGCATTTATCTTATTACAAGTGGCACTGAATATCTTCTCATGTTTATAAAGGCAATTTATATTGCACTTTCTATGAACTCTCTATTTAGGCTGTTGTCCATTGGGTTGTTATTGATTTGTAGTGCCTCTTGGTATGTTATAAAAATTAGTGCTTTGCTTGTAATATGAGTTGCAAGCATTTCTTTCCAGTTTGTTATTTGTTTTTAACTTTCTTTTGGTGGTATTTGCCATGTAGACATTTTTGATATTTATGAGGTTGAATTCATTTTTTGAAAATTAATGGCCTCTGGATTTTGTTTCATTCTTAGGAAGGCCTTCCTCATTACATGACTGTAAAATATTTGCTGATGGTTTCTTCTGGTATGGTTTAGGTTTTCTTTTTTACATCTAAATATTTGATATGCCTGTGATGTAATTTGATAATTTAATTTAGGTTGTTAGTTGTGGTTCAAATTTATTTTTGTTTAAGAGTCAGGGTCTTGCTCTGTTGCCCAGACTAGAGTGCAGTGGTGTGATCATAGCTCACTGCAACCTGGAATTCCTGGGCTCAAGCAATCCTTCTGCCTCAGCCTCCCAAAGTGCTGGGATTACAGGTGTGGGCCACCAGGCCAGGCCCCAGTTGATTTTTAAATGGCTTATCTGTTTATCCCAACATCATTGATTGAGTAATTGGTCTTTTCTGTACTAATCTGAATTGTCTCCTTCATCTAATATTAAATTTCTATGTATTTTTAGGTGTATTTTTTTTCTATTCCATTGATATATCTTTGTATTCATGCATCAATAAACACACTCTTCTTTTTTTAAAAAATATTACGGGGGGGGGTTGTGAGGAGGGTTGTCTAGTTGCATTGTTTTTTTCTTGTGGAGACAGAGTCGTCACTCTATCACCCTGGGTAGAGTGCAGTGGCATCATTGCAGCTCACCGCAACCTCCAACTCCTGGGCTCAAGCGATCCTCTTGCCTCAGCCTCCCGAGTAGCTGGGACTATAGGCACATGTCACGACACCCGGCTGATTTTTTTCCCTTAAGATGAGTTCTCGCTCTTGCTTAGGCTGGTCTTGAACCACTGAGCTCAAGCAATCCACCTGCCTCAGACTCCCAGAGAAGCTAGGATTACAGGCATGAGCCCCTTCGCTCAGCCAATAAACACACTCTTAATTGAAGTTTTATGATATTAGTACCTGGATAGGACTAATCCTTTTTCATGCCTGTTTTGTGGTTTAGGAATCTTTTTTTTTTTTTTTTGAGACAGGGTGTTCCTCTGTTTCCCAGTCTATAGTGGCATGATTGTAGCTACTGCAGCCTCCAACTCTGGGGCTCAAGTGATCACCCTGCCTCAGCCTCCTGAGTAGCTGGAACTACAGGCACATGCCACCAAACCCAGCTAATTTTTAAAATTTTTTTGTAGACATGGAATAATACCCAGGCTGGTCTTGAACTCCTGGGCTCGAGGATCCTCCCACCTCGGCCTCCCAAAGTGCTGGGATTATAGGTGTGAACCATCATGCCTGGCCCATTTTTACCTTTTTAAATGGTTTTAAAAAATCAAAAGAAGGATAATATTTCATTACATATAAAATTATATAAAATTCAATTTGTGTGTATAAATAAAGTTTTATTGGGACACAGCTGTTGCCCATAATTTATGTATTATTTCTGGCTGCATTTGCACTATAGTCACTGAGTTGATTACTTTTGACAGAGACTACATGCCACAAAACATAAAATATTTCCTATCTGGCTCTTTACGGAAAAGTTTGCCTGACTATTGCTCTGAATCACCAGAAAGAGCTAAGTTCCTTTAAATACATTATGATATCTCTCAAAAAAATTTCCAACAAAATGATTACTTAAGGGTATAACTTAATTAAAAAAAATTTTTGTCATTGAATTATGTACTTCCTTGAGTGTAAAATACCTGAATCTATGGCTTCAATATAGTTGCAATTCATTAAAATGTGAGTTTTCTCATGTCCACAATAGGATGAAAAGACATTGAAACATTTCTTATTGATTGTGTTTATAGAGTATTTTCCAGTGTGCATTCAGTGTTACTTAATAAATTGAGATGGAACGGAAACTTCCCATGAATTATAAGTAAAAGATTTTTTCTGGTACATGTTTAGGTTAATGGGGTCAATGATTGGCTTTCCATATTGGTGATGTATAGTATTTTTCTCTACTATGGTTCTCTAATTCAACAATAAGTCTAATGTTCTTCAGAAGAATTTTTTTACATTCATTACATTTATTGGACTTATACCCAGTGTATTTTGTCAGGTTTGATAGAATTATCACTGCAGACTTTCTCATACTAGTTGCATTAATAGGGTTTCTTTCCAGCAAGATGCACAGTAAGAGAATTACATCTAAAGGGCCTTGACATTTAATGTACAAATAGGATTTTTCTATAGTAATAGTTTTCTGGTAATATATATACATTTTGATTATAAATTCTTTGAAGTTTAATATTATTTGGAAATGGCTTATAAATTAAAATAATCAAGATATATTTGTGCTTTTTGCTCTGAAGATATTATGTGATCAAATATTAGTTACCTATAATTCATTCTGCTTCCTTCAAAAGTGGAACATTGCTGAGCCCAATCAATCAAAATGAGAAGTATGTAAAAGGGACAACAATCACGTAGCATGCTTTTAACTGCAAGTAACAGGAAACACTGGTCAAGTTGAATGTCAAGAAAGTGCTGTATTTCATATTGCCAAGAGCAGGAAGTCCAGGCGTATTATGTCAAGGGCTCAGATTCAGTTTCTTTGTGTTCCTCCCACAGTTTGAAGTCAAATTTTTTTTACAATACCAAAATTAAGTCAAACTTGATGCTTCCCCTCTCTGGCCACCAGGGCTGGATGTCTTGCCAGCTTCCCTTTTTCAGTTTAATTGCATTCCGTATTCTAATTTTTTTCTGAGGTTGTAGTCTATCTTGTTTTTCCCCCTGGGTGGAGGGAAATCTTTCTGTTTACCCCAATTCTTTCCTTTGAGAAAAGGCTGTCCTCTCCAGGAGGAGAAAGAAACCCTGTGTCCGCGGAGCGTGACAGGAAGGGAAAGGGGGGGAAGGAAAGGGGGCGACAGGGGCGAGAAAGAAGGAAAATGGGAGCAAGGATAAGGAGGATGCTCCAGGCTCTAAATCTCCGGCACTGTGCAAAATGCTTTTCTAGGAGATGCACACATGGTCTCATTATATACGTCACCCGGGGCTCCCTCCTCAGGTCTCAGCCCCACCACTCAAACCGCAGTATACTGAGAAGAAAATCTTGCGATGGACTCAAGCAAATAGGTCCCGCCACGGTGGCTGCGCCGCCGGTCTCGCTGCCTAGCCTGGAGGGAGGAGCCGGAGGTGGTGCCGAGTTTCGGTCCCCACCGATCTCCGCGCGGACCCGTTCGACGAACACACACGTCCTCTCGCTGCCTCCACTCTTGGGGGAGCAGCCTGCGACACAAAAGGAGTGTGTAGGTGTGGGGGTGTGGGAGGTTTTCCAGGGCCACCAGCTGGTCCAGCTGCCCGCCCCCTCCCTGCTACTACATACACTCTTCGGGCGCGGAGCTTCCCTCTAGGGCTCTTGCCCGGGGTGCAGCCTCATGTTGCTGCTAACTGCTGTTGCCGCTGCCCCGTCTGTAGAAAGAAGAGGTTGACAGACACTGGGACGGTACTCGGTCTCGAATCTGATTTTTTAAACTTTTTTTTTTTTTTTGAGCCGCTTGCCGCAAGTCTTTTGTGTCTTTTTTTTTTCTCCTCCTTCCGCCTCGCCCAAAAGAGTATGATCTAATTGCCGAAAATGTGGAAATCGGAAAATCCTGATGGCTCTATCCTCAAAATACATCCCAAATCCATACATTTCCTACAATTGCACCTACTAGCGGTTTAGTCTAAAACATACCTTATTTTAATTTTTCTAAAATTCAGGCCCCAAGTCCAAAATTATCAAACCATCAAGATGTCTTTTATTTAGGTTTCCTGGAATGGCCACTGTTAAAAATATTTGCTCTTTTAATTTATAAAGGAAAGAATAAAAGGAATATTCAGGTTTGCTTGACATTCTCCAAATTTGAGTAACAAACATATTATGAATGCTCTTTTGGTTACCAAACTTAGAATAGCATAAAAAAAAAGACAAGTCAAAATAAAAGTTGGGTTTTCCTAGGTTTATTATAATAAAGAATTGTATACTTCTAAAGTTAGAAAAAAAAAACCACCCTCTTGTTTATTATACAGACTGAGACAACAACTGTTAACACATTGATTTTAAAAAAGAAAAATTCTTTGTCGATTTTCAATTACTGACATTTGCAATATACTTTATGGGATAAATTAAAGTCCCTGGGTATTTGTTAGTGCCCTGATTAACTCTCATGACAACTCTCCTTCCTTTACTTCAGGAGGGAGCGTTCATGATTATGTGACCCGTATTAGGAACTATCCATGCTCTGTACAGATATTTTTGAAACTCCTTTGTTGAAGATTATTTAATGT
Source organism: Daubentonia madagascariensis (assembly GCA_023783475.1). Taxonomy (NCBI): domain Eukaryota; kingdom Metazoa; phylum Chordata; class Mammalia; order Primates; family Daubentoniidae; genus Daubentonia; species Daubentonia madagascariensis. Next base: position 22,595,311 of record JAKFHU010002080.1, on the reverse strand, counting down.
TGCTTGTTTTCTTGTTTTTGTTTTTTGAGACAGGGTCTCGCTCTGTCGCCCAGGCTGGAGTGCAGTGGCCTCATTATATAGCTCACTGCAACCTCAAACTCCTGGGCTCAAGTGATCCTCCTGCCTCAGTCTCCCGAATAGCTGGGACTACAGGCACGTGCCACAACACCTGGCTAATTTTCCTATTTTTAGTAGATTCAGGGTCTTGCTCTGGCTCAGGCTGGTCTGGAACTCCTGGCCTCAAGTGATCCTCCCTCCTCGGCTTCCCAAAGTGCTAGGATTACAGGCGTGAGCCCCCGCACCCAGTGTAATGTTGCTTGTTAATGGTTCATATTTAAAAATACAAACTAGAAATCTGAAGATTTAGTCTTTTGGAAGAGACTAAACTTCTAAAAATCAAAGGAAAAACTACCCTTGGCCTCAATGGAAAGGGAAACCATAGGGAGGGAAACCATAAACTGAGGATTTTTGAGTATTGTCCAGAAACAAATTACCTTTGGAAGAAAACTACCCAACGAAGATCTTCAGATCAAGCTGCTGATGATACAAAGTAGACAGTTCTACCCAAGACAATAAAACAAGATACATTTTCTGATATCTTAACCCTCCTTTTTAAACAATTTGCTCTACTCTTCATTGTGTTTTGGTGCCCCCTAAAGGCCAACCAAAAGTTTTCCAGATTCACAAATCTTGACATTTTTATCTTAATCCTCTATAGTACAGAATTTCTCTGCCACCTAAGGAATGGCAAAACTCTCTTGTGTGTTTTCTCAGACTATAGCTACTGTTTAAATCTAACTTGTTAGTGTATTTTTTATCCTAATAAAAATATTTATTTTTTAATAAATATAATAATAAATATGTATTTAATAGCTATTCCTTTCACCACTTCAAAAGGCAGATTTTCTTCTACTGGTCCCTACTGGAATTTGAATTTTCCTGACAATATTAATTCTAACTTTCAGTTTTATCAAAATTTGACACTAACCCCAAACGACAAAATACTTCTTCTGACATTATTGCAACAATGTATTGAGGCTATCCTTGCTGTATTAGTCTGTTACCTTTAGTGACTCCCCAGCCTTGACTCAAGCCATCTTCACATGTTGAAGGATTAATAATTGTCCTGCTCTCACTGTGATAAAAGATACTTACACACCCCCGATACAGTTTGTGCAACACTAAGGTACTACTTTTTATGTGGACATCAGGTCACCTGATCATTACCCAAACCTATCCTGTGTAATATACTTTTATACTATTTTATTAATAATATTTTAAACATCTGAGAAAGATACTCAGAGACCTAAAACGAGGCAAGCATGGACTATTCAGGAGAGCTCCCAGGAGAGATAATTGACTCTCTCTTCATCTACACTCTGGGAGCTCCAATTCCAATAGTAGGAATAGTACAACTAGAAAACGTGGTTCAAAATTTGTCTCTGGCCCTAACAGAAGTCATAAATGACAGTATTTCTTCTTCAGAGGTCCAATAAACTACTAAAGTTTCATGGTGGTTATGGATGATTGTACAGTCTTTGGTTTTTTCTTGTTTTATAGCAAACAGTGTTTGCAGCACCTACCTAAAACATTACTGGTCAGGTAGAACAGTATTGTGGCTAGGCTAAAAGAAAAGATGATCTGGCTCTCTAGAACAGATTCATTTGGATTTCTGGACATGATTTCATGGCCTGGTTTTGAAATCTAGGCCCTTGTCTTTGCAGCCTATTACTAGGATTAATAATCATTTTGCTTCTAGTAATTACCTGTATTGTAGTTGACCAGTGCATCCTGTTTAGCTTAAATGCTACTGGGCAATCATTGTCTTTTCAGACGATTCAGCATCTCATTTTGCAAGAAAAGGTATATGAGAGACTAACTGTATGTAGATGCAGACAGTGTTCTCCCAATAACCTTGTGATCAATGGATTCTGACAGTGATATGGATCTGCGCCCCACAGACTAAAGTCCTGAGGGCTGACTTTGTCTGTTTTTGGTCAAAAGGGGAGGCTGAAAAGTGAAAAACACCTAGGAGCTTGCAGTTGGAAGCTGACAGGTAAACTCTAATCATCCCTACCAAACGTAAATATCTCTTGCAAAATACTTTTACCCGTCCAGACCACTCAGTGATTGTAATGGAACATGATGTAGAAAGGCCAGTCTGTAACTATGTTTGAAAGCAGAGAGATACAATACTCTGTAATCAAGATCATATCAATCTCCCTACCTCCTAGATAAAAGTTACCAAGATAATCATCAAATTGCCCCCAGAAAAACTGGCCTCTATTTCCCTAAACACTCCTTGGACTCACCCAGCCACTCCTATAATCACTTTTCCACAACTCTCTCCTGTAAGGCTCTATTTTCCTGTGGTGTTTACTGTCCCTTGATGCAGCATGCTAAATAAGCCCAGCCTTATTTGACTGCACATATGTAGTCATTGGTTAGCTGCTGGTACCTGTCCAAATCTAGGGAGCCTTCCTGCTCCAGCACCTTCTGTTCCTCAACCCCAGCCCTGGCTCATGCCCAGTAGATTTGCTCCAAAATTCTTTGACATTAGAATGAAGAAAATTTTGGATTCCTAAGCATCAGAAAGGCAAACACTGATCTGATAATTAAGTTTGGCATGAAAGGATTAAGCTCAGAATAGACAATTACTTGGAATGGATTTTCTTAAGAAGAGCTACTGGGATTGGACAACCATTCTCAGGTGGTTCAAGAGGCGGGTTATTTAGGTGCCTATATTTAGGACAGGGCCTTAGCCTTTCTTCAGTCTTTCCGTGTCTTTTTTCAGCCAGTTGCTTGGACTTGCCCCATTTCTGAATCAGGTAGCAGCAGAGTGCGTGGACATGGACATGAATGCTCCTGGCAAGAAACCATGGTGGACCATGCCTGAAAACTTTTATGCTCCAATGGTATTTCACATGGAAGAGGACCAAGAGGAGCTTATCTTTGGTGAGTGGCTTTTGCCTTTGCCCCCTTCTTTATCCCTTCGTCTGATCTTCCCCCACCCTCCTGCCTCCATCTGTCCCAGGTCCCTACCCCCAAGGCCACCTCCCACTCCCCAAGTGCTGGTGGTTTACAGTCTGTCCTCTCGTCTCTTATGCTTACAGGGCACAGTGACACATACCTTCGCTGCATCGAGGTGCACAGCTACACCCTCATTCAGCTGGAGAGGTGGTTTACAGCCACAGGCCAGACTCGTGTCACTGTAGTCGGACCTCCCAGGGCAAGGCAGTGGCTGTTGCACATGATCTCATGCATGGAGAGCCAGGACTCCTATCGTCAGGCCCGGGGTAGGTATCCTTGGCTGAACTGTGGTTGAGTGCATAGTGGAGCCCTGGCAGAGTTGCATGGCACCTTGGATTCTTGAGGAACCACTTAGGTGCCTAGGAATCCAGGTGCTCCCTGGAGTCTGTTGGGAAGGGAAGGGCCCACTTTTTGTGGCATGCATTAATAGTTGTTTAGGGAGGAGAAGGTATTGAGGAGGTGTAAATGGGTCACCTGGGAAAGGCTTGTGTGTCCCCATGGGAGTTCTGGCCTGCCCTGGGGCTCCAGTTGTGGGCCCTGCTTCACCAGCCCTGGATACTCCCCCACAGGCCTCGAGATGCTGCGGCGTGTCCGAAGCCAGCCCCTGACCAAGGATGACCTGGCCACCTCCACGAGCATGGAGCCCAACACTGGGGATCTGTCTTTGGCTGCCAGGATAAGTGGAACTATATCTCTTAGCGTTCCTCAGTCTTCCCCTTACCAATTGGTTGGTTGTTTCGGATTTCATCTGAGTTCACTCTATCCGTGATAAAGGACTGATCTCTCCTGGGGAGTTGGGATGTAAGGGGAAGTCTTGGCTTAGCCTGTGATGAGAAAGACATGAAAGCCATTGATGGAAGATTGATTTCGGGGCCCAGTTCTGTCCCTTTCAGGTCTTCTAGGCATGTGTCAGGGAAGTCTCTTATATGTAAGAGAGTGTTCTGTTCTACTGGCAAAGATATCCAATAAAATAAACCACCTAAAATGCAAAGGCTTTGACGTGTTGTCCTCTTTCCTTTGGGTAAACTTATCCAGCCCAGAAGGAGCTTCTCTGGGTAAGCCTAGTGCTGAGGTCTGGGGAGGCCCAGCCAAGTGAAAGAGCTGGAAACAAAAGACAGTTCTTTCATGAACTGCTTCTCTTACACTGGGAACTTGGTCAGGCTGCTCTGAGTTGAGTGAAAACAGGGGCTTCTGAAAAGAAGGGACCCTCCTAGGAGCCCCATGGTCCTCCCAGACCTTAAAATGCAGACACATGGGGAGAAAGGCAAGATGGGAGGAGGGGTTCAGACAGATGGAAAGCATTCCCCCAACTGCCTAGGGAAGCAGGGAGCCAGGGAGCCAGGGAGCCTGGTGAACATGAGGCAGCCAGGCCTCGTCCCTGATTGCCAGAGGTTTGGGAGTGAGGGTAGAGGGGGTGGCTTTCAGGGAGCAAAGGATTCTGGGGCCCCTCAGAACATGAATAAATTGACTAGTAAGACTTCCTAAATCTCCATTCCAGAACTTTCTCCCAAATGCCAAATCTACATTTGGATCTCTCTACCCAAGATTATGACAAGTTAAACATGTCCTCACTTGAACACTTCCTCTTAATTTGCTCCTTTTCCAGCATTCTGTGTCTTACAATGAGGAGAGTACTCAAGGAGAGAGATGATGATGTCTTTGACCAGAGTGGAGGGGTCAAATGTTAGGAAATGCTTGAATTTGAAGCCAACAAGATTTGCTAATTATGTGACTTTTACATGGTAAGTTAATAAATAAAAGTTGGAAAGGTCAGATTCATAGTGGAAAAACACTTTGAATCTGACTGGAAGAAGAAAACAACCAAATCACACTATTCTCAAACGGAATATCATGTTTGCTTCTAAGTTGATAATTTAAAGACTGATGGCTCATAAAGTAAAGGGAAAACTTAATTTGTAAAAGACATGCAAAAAAGTATTTTCTCCCTCGATTGAGTTTCACACCAAGAATTATCAAATTAACATTCTGTCTTCTTAAGGCTATAATTCTGATCTCTAAATCCCAGTCACCGAAGGTTTCTGTGTGGGCACATCCTAGGTATAATAATGTGGGAGTTAATATTTCAAACGCTGGAGGGAGAGTACATTCGTTTAAATCCTAGCTCTACCACTAAGTAACTTCATGGTCTTTGGCAGTTTACTGATTTCTCAGTGCATTGGTGTAACAGAAGAAATGGCTTGAAAAAAAACCAGCAAAAATGTTTTATTTCTCTTTAAAACATCTTCCCTTCCTTTTGGAGAACTTGGACCTGCATCCCTGCCTCAGGCCAGTGGTCTGGAGGGGTAGGGAATGTCTTTTGTTCTTTGTGCCACAGGAGATGGCTCAAGGGAATTGTCTGGGTGGAGGTCACAAGAGATCATTTTAGCCAAAGATGGGATTAATCCGGGCGGAGGTCATGAGATTGTTCTAGCCAAAGATGGGGTCGATCAGAACCCTTAAAAGCTCTGTACTTCTGCTCTGAAGCAGGATGATGGCATTTCAGACAGGAGTCTCCATTCTCCTCATTTGCCAGCAAATTAATAAAACTCTTCTTTCCTTCCCCTCAAACCACTTGTCCTCATTCTTCTGATGCGGTCTCGGGGACAAGTGCCGAACTTTCAGTAACATTGGTTTTCTGATCTATAAAACGGATAATAATAGAAGCTAACTCTGATGGACAATTTAAAAAAAGTTTTTGCCTACATTCTTTCACTGCCTTTCTTCTAGCAGAACTATTGTTTTATAAAGGTCTGCCCTACCTCCCTTGCTCCAAAAGGGTAGTGCTGATTGGCTTAAGCCAATCAGGGAATATATATTGTGACTTACTGGTTCAGGAATGAGCATGTGACCTGTATTAGTCTAATCACATGTGAGGAAAGGATTTATATTCCACACTTGAATTCCCTGCCCCCTCCCTTCATCTTGTTAGATGTGATCAAGGAGGTGTGTGGCACCAATTGCCACTGGCTGTCATCTTGTGGACAATAGAGGAACCACCAATAGTATATGCTAGATAGCAGAGACAGAAAGAACCGGGAAGGTTGATTATGTGGTAATTGAGCAAATTGTGCTCTGCCTGGAGGCAGCCCTTCTGTACTTTCAGCCATGTTTGATAAGAATGTCCCTATATTTAGGATTGTTTCAGTCAAAATTTTCTTACACCTACAGCCAAATGCATCCTAACTGGTACACTATCTGTGGTAATGTGAGGATTACATGAGATAATAACTGGGAAGCATTTTCTGGCACAGTGTTGCATAGTCACTAATTGTATGTTGCTATTCCAAAGCCTGGGATCCAAAGATTGAAGTAGGCCGTGCTCTGGCTGTGGGTTTGGCATTGGTAGGGAATAGGGTAAAGAGAAGTGGGGAGCAGGAATGTAGTGTTATGGGGCTCAGGGATAGGGGAAGGGAGAATAGTCCCCCTTCTTTCTTTGGAGTCTACAGTGAAGTTTGAGAGAGGTTTGTCTTTCTGATGAATGGACAAGTCTAGGTGTGGGTGTCATGTATGGGTCTGAGCCAATTGTTCTGAGGGATGGAGGAGGGATAGAGACCAATGATGCTGAGGCTTAGATGGCATGAGAGGGGCTGCTTAGAGAGGTGCTCCTCTCAGTCTTGTGGAAACGCAGTTACTTGTTATTTGGCATTAATTAATTTCTTCCCAGGCCACTTTGGAAAAGTACGAGACCTTTAGGAAAAGTAACATTAAATTTGTGACACAGTGTGAATGAGGCTTGATGAGCACGCTCTTCCCTTAACTGAGAGGCCTCTGAAGTTAGGGGTAAGAAGTTGTTGAAAGCTGAATAAAAGGCTTGGTGCTTTCATTCATTAACATATTGAGAGCCTACTACCTGGTACTGTGTGAGAAATCAGAGGTATAATGTGAGTGAGATGTCCCTGCCCTTAAGTAGTTTTAATCAGGGGCATTCAAGGTAATTTTGGGCCCAAGTGAAGACATCTAGAGGTGATGCTCAGGAGGGACATCTGGGCTGGAGTTAGTGATTGGGTGGTAGCATCCTGCTTTAATTGAGTTATAGGTGAGACCACCTGGGGATAGCATGAAGTGTGAGGGATAAAAGGGAAGAGGCTGATGACAGAATCCACGGGAGCACTGACAGCTAAGTGATGAAAAACAATAAGGAGCTTGGAGAAGTCTATAAAGATGAGTGAGCCATAGAAATAGGAGACTGTGATAATGTGAAATAAATACAGTATTTGGTCTTAGTCCCCTTTCCTGACATACAGCTCCTGAAACTTTTGGAATCCCCAAAATGATGAGTGTCTTTAGTATGTTAATAAGATGAGTGGTGGCTGGGGCCCCAGATAGCTTCAGGATGGGAGCTGGTCACAGGAAAGGCTGAGGTATGATTATTATAGGGTTGGGACCTTTCAGCTCCACTCCCCAACTCCAGAGAGGGGAGAGGGGCTGAAGGATAAGCCGATCACCAAAGGCCTGTGATTTAATCAACCATGTCTACCAAATGAAGCCTCCATACAAATTCAAAAGGACTGGGTTCATGGAGATTCTGGAGAGTTGAACACGTGGAGATTCCTGGAGGGTGGCGTGCCCTTCCCACATAACCTCGTCCTGTGCATCTCTTCATCTGTAACTTTTGTAATATCCTTTATAATAAATCAGTAAATGTAAGTCAATGTTTTCCTGAGTTCCGTGAGCCATTCTAGAAAACTAATCGAACCCAAGGAGGAGGTCATGGGAACCCCAGTTTATAGCTGATCGGTCAGAAACACAGGTAAAACAACCTGGGGCTTGGGATTGGCGTCTGAAGTGGGAGGCAGTCTTGTGGGACTGAGCTCTCAACCTGTGGGATCTGACACTACCTCCAGGTAGATAGTGTCAGAATTGAATTGAATTAGAGGACACCCAGCTGGTGTCCACTACAGAGTTGATTGATTGGTTGTTGGTGGTGGTAAATAAAATTCATAGGAGGCCATTGGTTTGGACTGAGCTCCTGCACTAGGTTCAACAGACCAAACCAAAATGGAGTCACTCATGCTAAAGATTCATGTCACCAAGCCCAAACTAAGTTGTTTGTCTGACCTTCTGAGAAATCAGGAAAGAGATAATAGCCAAATCTCCAAACAGGCCAGTTTTAGCCTACAAGATAAGGAAGTCCCTTATGCTTTAACCTTTACAAGGGAAGTAACTTTGAAACAACCAATCTGCTTTTTGTTTTCTGTTTCTGCTTTTCTTAGACCTTTTCAGTCTATAAAACCAACCTCCTCTGCTTGGCTTATCAGAACACTCATTCTTTTTTATAGAATGAGGTGTTGCCCAATTCAAGAATCGCAAATGAAAGTCAATTAAGATCTTTAAATTAAATTTGTTGTAATTTGTCTTTTGACACTGGGGAGAAATCCCCATACACTTCATGGTGATCAAGAGGTCACAGAAGTCTTCTGTGTTGATTGCCGGCTGAGAGAATACACTTTGGTTTTTCTCTCTATATCCTAGAGAGACAAACTGGGAAGGGGTGGTGTTCTGAAAGAGGAGAGAATTTCAAGAGAAATAAGGAGTAGTGGCAGTGTTAACTATTACAGAAAAGCCACGTAGGATGCTGGTTGAATGTGTCCATGAAACCAGCTTCTAGAAGGTTGTGGAGGACCTCCTAGAACAGTTTTTCTGTGGTGGTGGGTGGCGTGGGTCTGGCTAACATGTGCAGGTTAGTGGATGGATGCTGTGGAAATGGAATTACTTTATATAATTTATTTTGTAAGTACCTAGTTTGTTTCTAAAGTGAAGATGAAGTATAGAATAAACTAAACCGCAAGGGAGGGTACTGTTGCTAGTAACATGGGAGAGGCTTGAGCGTGTTTATGAGGAGAAAGAGTAAGAGTGGCATGCTGCCTATATGAGGCAGGGGAGGGCAACTGGGGACAGCTGGGGGCTTGGGAACACAGAACAGATGAATTCATCTGCTCTGAAAGCAAGGAGTTCCCATACTAGAATGGTGTTTGCCTTCCCTCCCAACAAGCGGAGAGATCTCTGGTAACAGCATCGCCCAGAGGGCTCAGGTGAGGAGTGTCAGCGATTCTTAAAAGCATTTGTGCTTTTGGTGTGAGCATGGTGTGATGTCCTCATGGTTTATGTAAGGGCGAGTGGCACCCTGAGCTGCAGCGCGGGGAAGGTGTGAGTACCTGCACAGACATGGGCAGGGACTGGCAATACAGGAAGTAAGTCACAGCAGTGCAGGCAAAGGAAAAGAGAAGGAAGAAGAAGCAAGTAATGGAAAGAGATGAGTGTCGTCAAAGATAAGGAAAAATGCATACAGGTGAAAGTTTTAAAAGTAGTGCAGGTGTGGTGACAGTGTATGGGAACCCTAGAACTATGATACCTATGCTAGAGCATACTGAACTTAAGATAGTTATACCAGAACTATGACAGAAATGAAGGAAATCATGTGAATTGGCAAAGAGTGATACACCATACCAATGTACCTTTGCCTTTCCTATTTATTTGTGCAGGAAAATCTTGCCATTCACCAGTTTTGTGGTGCTGTGATTTTTCAGGGCAGTACATAAATCTATAGTTTGCATAATGTATCTGATAAATTTCTGCTTTGAAATATAGTAAAAACCTCAGGAATTTGAAATTAGGTAGGTTGGAGGGAGAAGTCCTGTTGCAGTTAATAAAAATTTAAGTTTTTTCAAATAAACAATTTTTACTTGCACCAGATTCTCATTGCTGTTGAAATGAAGCTAATAAAATTGCCTCTTCAAGGTCTGGGAATCTATTTTTATCTATGGTTAAGGTAGAATAATTATTGTAAGTATATATTGCTTTTAAATGATGGATGTGGGAGGTGCGGCTAAAATTCCAAAAATGTTTGGAAGTAGTTTACAATTTTAAGTTGGTCAAGCATGTTCCCAACACAATTTTATTTTCAATTGTCTAGAAGTTGATAGACTAGACACAGACCTGTTTGATCTCTTTAGAGCCATGGTGGGAAGCCCCTTCCTCCTCCAGGATAACACTCTGTCATTCTTCTACCTCCTGTCTAAAATACCTCTGTTAGGGCTTTTTTGCTTTGTATTCAGAGTTCTAACATTCTGAGCCTCCTTGAGGATAATTCCACTGGAATGAATCCTGGGCACTTAGTGCAAAATTGCTAGTGGAACAGAAGGAATGGGATTTTTAATTTTTTAAATTTTTATTAATTTTTTTTTGAGACAGGGTCTCACTCTGTTGTCTGGGCTAGAGGGCAGTGGTGTCATCATAGCTCGCTGCAACCTCAAACTCCTGGGCTCAAGTCCTGAGTAGCTGGGACTATGGGCACGTGCTACCACACCTGGCTAATTTTTCTAGTTTTTTGTAGAGACAAGACTCTTGCTCAGGCTGGTCTTGAACTCCTGTCCTCGAGTGATCCTCCCAGCTTGGCCTCCCAAAGTGGTATGATTACAGGCTCGAGCCACTGTGCCCAACCCAGGAATGGGATCTTTTAGGGAAGAAGGGGAAAAGGTCCCTTTGGAGCAGAAGCCCTGCCCTCGTAGGTCAGAGCTGGCTAGTTGCTGAGTTGCCAGAGGCTGCAGCATTTGGACACCCGCCTGGTCCCCATTTCTGATCACTTGTTTAGTAAACCCTTTTATGAAATAATAGTTAACACAAAACTCACATGCACCGTTATCTGAGTTATGATCAATATCAAATTAATGTTTCTTAGAATACCTTTAAGAGCATATGCAAATCTCCCCCTTCCCAAATTACCAAAGACTTCTTCAGCAACACTGCAAAAAGATAATTTTTATATTTCATTCCAAAATCTGTACAGTCAGTTTTGTTGATTGGACCAGTTTGGAACCAACTAGTTAGTTCCAGATAGAAATAGTCATACTAGCTGTTTATAGACATCTTTTTAATGTTTTACTTTAAAACAAATAATCCCAGTAAAAGAGAGCAAAGGAAATTACATTTTAATGGTAGCTTGAAATGGATATGATGGTCCTGATTTATTTGTTTTCAGGAAACAGACAGTTGCATTGTCATACATGACTTTTAGAACTGCTCACTTAAATGCACATAATTATATTAAATTAAGTTTCTCTTACAAAAACACAACCATGTCATTTAAGGCAAAAAATATCAGCTTCTGGGGAGATAAATTAATATTTATGATATTTCCTTAACTGGTTGAATGAAGTGATCCATTAATTTAGTTGCCCAGGTTTCATCATTCCTTACAGTTTTGCTTTGCAAATGGGCATGAGAATTAGTCACTTTGTGCCTGATTTCCTCCTCTCTATTAGGCTTGCGTTACTTGCAAATTGAGAACTTTCAGAATCACTGAGTCAATGGGAGGTTAGAAAGGCACCTTAGAACAGGAGATAAGGACTTAAAAACTTAATAAAATGTCTTATTTTAAGCAAAACTTGCAATCTACAGATATTAATTTAGTTGAACAAAATGCAAACATTTAGATCAGACATACCAAAATTTTTTAGTTAATCTCATACAAGGGCTGTTTGCAATTAAGTAGTAGCTTGATCAACCCTACATGTTGAAGAAGGCAAACAAACTTGAACTGAGAAAGCATGTGGCTACCCAGCGGTCAGCTAAATTGTGCTTCAAGACACCATTTGGGATTGACCAATGGACTTGGCTAAGTGTAAATGGGAGACCCCTCTCATTTCCGTAGACAGTAACGCAACAGACAGAATCCTACAGTTTTCACACAATACAACTATCTTTTAACATCCAAAAATTTCTGTGCTAGAGTAAGATAGACACAAAATGGTCATGGCTTCAATGTATAAAAGTTTTTCACAACATGGTTTATCACATTTTGCTATGATTAAGACCTCAGTGATGTGTTTACATTTTGTTTCTGAATCTTCAGTCTTCAGCAATGCTGGATGAACTGTACTGTGTTTGAGGCCTAACAAGGCCTAAGGAGGGGTCCCCAATACATTCAGAATTCCTGCTGCCAGTGGGGTTCGACCCAGGACAGAGTATGTCCAAGAATCAGTGCTACCTGAAAGTTGCTGCCTCCCTTCTCCTCCTTGGTTAACACTTGGAGAGAGCCTGCCAAGTGCATGGCAGGTGTCTGGCTTTAGGTCAGTGGAGGGGTGTGTGTGTGTATGTGTGTGTGTGTATTCATGCGTGCAACATCCTTGGGAGGGTGTATCACAACTTCAGGTTGAGTGGAGACATGGGTAGATGAAAAATTGCATTTAATAACTTACTAACATTCTATATTTGGAAAATAAAAATAATTGCTTTAAAAGATTGACGAAATCTTTTTAACTGGAGTGTAAAATTGAGACTCCATCTTCTGTGTGTCTCTAGCAGCCAAGAAGGTTCTGAATGATACACTCCAGGGGAGTGTGTTAGAATCCAAGTGGGGTGAGAAGAGGAAGCTTTTAAAATCTCAGTGTTTATCAAAAGGGACAAGGATTTTAAAAGATTGAGAAGCACATTTTAGGTAAAGTGAATTGGTTTACTTGGGGATGGAGGCTGGTTAAGGCCTGGTGAAGTTCAGAAGCAAAATAGTGTCAGGAAATCAATAAGCAGTTAATAAAAAGAAAAGCAGGGGGGAGTCGGTAATGGAGAAAGCCTGTTGGGAAGGATTGGTGGAGTCCAGGGCCTCCTTCTTCCTTTGAACAGCCACTTGATATCCCTGCTCATTCTGCCTAGCTGCTGGAGAAGTATTTCTGGAGGCAGCACTAATGTCTTCCAAGAAAAAAACTGTTCCTTTCTTGAGTCCTTCTGTGGCTAGGGTTTAACTGAATTGAAATGCCATCTCTTGTCTCCTTGCCTTTTGAATGCTGTTACTTAGGCTGAAGTTCTGATGGTCTGAGAGAGCTAGACTGGTTTCTAACAAGCAGTCAGCAATGCTTGCTTTCTGATTAATAGTTTTTTCATTTTGTTGTCCTTGGTCTTTCTGCTGCCACATTATATTATTAAGTGTTTTGATTTGCAGACCCTGCCAGTGTTATCTGGCTTTTAATTGTAAATGTATATATCAGGAAACTGAACCAGTTATTTCAGATTTGAAACAACATTCTTGGGGAGAATAGAAAATGTTCACTATCGTATAAAAAGGAAAGGAACTTTAGTTTTAGCCTTTCATATGCAAAATGTACACATAATAGCAAAAGACACTCAGGGCATATTAAAAAATAAATACCTTGCAAAATTCTCTGTTTATATATAAGAATAAGGGATGTTTAGGTAGTTGAATTCCCTAGCAATACTCATTTTCTAAAAAACCTAGTTCTTTTATTTTGGTTTGTTTCTCTCCCTCTCATTGCTCTTTGAGGGGGAAGTCATTTTCTTTAACTTTGCCTACTTCCTGATGTTGTTTCTGAATTCTTTTCAAACCTTTCCAATCTCAGTCCCACTCAAATGTCCCATTCCCCAGGGTCATACCGGTATGTCAGCTAAATGAGAATAGCTTCTCACACTTGCCCTTGATGTCGGCAGTAAAGGCAAGCCTGGGTTTGGTGGCACTGCAGAGAGACTAGCCCAGTCACACTGGCTGTTCTACCAATCAGTATTTCATATGCTTGTGTAGAAGTTGACCACTTGTACAGTTGATTCTGCCGTCAGGGAATATGTTTCCATAAAGTCAAATATGTCAAATAGTCTATTTGCCCCACTGGCCCTGAATTTCATTATTTGCACATTTTCTAATTGAAGAACATTCTTGTCATAAAGAACAACATGAAAATGATGTGCAAAATTGCTTGCCACAGCGCTAAATCACCAAAAGCACACAAATTGACATTCAAATTACATTAATAATAATATGACTGAATAGGAATGGGTTGGCAAATATATCTTGAAATAAGCAGCCATTTCTACTATTCCCAAATTCTGCTTTACTTGATACCTTGTTAGCAGCTGTTGATAGCCATTGTGTTTAAATATACATTATGGCCTAATTTTGAAAATGTATTTTGTATTTAGTCACAAAGCAGAAATGCCTGAAATTTGAAGGTGTTTACTCCCATAATTTTGAAATGTAGCATCAAATCTTCTAAATGACCTACCTAATCTTGACATATTCATATACCCCATAGCATTAGCTGTGTTTGGTTTCTCAGGCTTTTTAACTCAAGGTACATTACTAAGTGAATGGGTTAATGTTGATGCACCTTGGAATTTCAGCCATCCCTAAACATGCATTTTCATGCAATTAAAAGATTACGGGCTTATAAACTGCCTTTCATATTCTTCCTGATTCTTGCAATTTCAACTTTTTAGAAGGGCTTTCAAAATAGTTCATGCAATGATATGTATGGCTAAAGGAACTGCTATGCCTGGAAAGAAAACAAAGAACTTATTTCAGTTTGACATGAGGCAAGCTGAGGGCATCTGTACTTTCTCCTGCCTTACAAATGCTCTGAGATGATGGTGATCTTCCAGTCCTTAGAGAGTCTGATGCAAAAGCAGCTTCCCTGGCAGGCTGTGGTGCGGCATCAAAAGTGTCTGTCTCTGTCTCTTCGGGACCCACCTCTTCATCAGTTATGAACAATTTGGATTCCCTCCATTTCGGGTAAAAATCTTGGCTGCCTCTGGAGCCACTTGATTCACTCCCTGAAAGCTGTATATTCAGTTCCTCAGTCGACCTGATCAGGTTTTGTACAGACAAAGATTTGCCCAAGTCCTTCGGCACCATGGGGTGGACAGACAACAGAGTTTCTCCTCCCATGTCAAAGCTCTTCCTCAGAGAACGGTCCTTGGTCAGATTTGACTGTGCAACCTGAACATTTTCCTTGGAGGCAACAAGGCAGGTGGTGACGTCAGAAATGCTTTCCTGTAAGCCTGCAGGGTTTGGGTGCAGGGTCTCTGGCCTAGGCAGATGCTTGATGGCTGGGAGAGGAGGCGGGATCTGTAAAGTTGTTGGGGCTGCTGGCTTGGGTGCCGTGTTTATTTGGTTTGCAATGTTGTTGGTGGCCACCACTGCGGAGCCATCGCTTTGACTCATTGGCACCTGTGTTGCTTGACTGTGCATAGTAGGGCTAAGCGCATAGAAAGTCTGAGCACTGAACTCATTTGGCGTCAGAATGAACTGCAGGCCTCTCGAGATGTTGGCACTAGCTGATCTGGATAAGCAGCCACTGTTTTGTGCAGAACTGGACAGGTCTTTGCTATCCACAGGGCTTTGATAGTCAGACGTCTGTTCACATTCAAAAGGTGGGATCTGGAATGAAGCCAAAGTGAGGGCGGAGGCGGAGCCTTTCCGGAGGACTTGTTGATAGATGTCGAGTAGGCAGTCCAGCTTTGACTCGATGGACTGTACCTAGAAGTGGGAAAAATGGTTACACATGACAGTGACCTGTTAGTAAGAATAAACTTCACTTCTAGAATTAAGAAGTGAAATCAGGGTGTGCCAATACAGTTAAATCAATATTGAGTATAAGGTACAATGCAGTCTTGACCTTTAGTGAATGTAGCACCTAGCAGTGGTGGGGCCAGAGGAGGATTTAGAGGTAGAGAGAGGCTTTGGCTTCTATATCATCTCCATTGGCACCTCTCCCTCCCATTTCTTTTAAAATGGACAATTGATGTTCTAAAAAATCATATAAGCATTATAAAATTGCAACCTCAAGACTCGTCATTCCAACCAGACTGCCTTTCCTAAGCCTCTTTTATGAAGGCATTCTGGAACTCTACTGACATCTAGTAAGGAATTTATTCTATCATGAAATCAAGACCTTAAGTATCAATCTAGGTGATTCTGAATTTAAAAATAAAGGTACAAAATGCTTCAGAATTAATACTTGGAATATTTATAATTAAATTGGGGGAGCAATTTGACTTCTGGCAAATTGTCTTTGTATTTGATGATACAGCCTCAGGGTTAACAAGCATTCAATGTGTCATCGTAATTATAATAAGGTTTTGTTTTATTTATTTATTTATTTTTGTTCTTCTGCACTTTGGTGTTTTATTATTTCTAAGGTTTTGTTTTATTTTTAAAAAGAGTGACCCAAAAGAGAGACAATGAAAATAACCAAAATACAAATGTAAAATAGATCTTTGTTATTTTACTATTGAAAATCTAAAGTTGCTTCCATTTAAGTATTAATTGATGAGATGAAATTTTCTATTCCTTATATGGAAATCCAAAGGTGTTTCAGAGAATACCGCCTATGCATGAATAAAATTTATTTATTTACTTATTTATTTTCCCAGCCTCCATAACTGTGAGAAGAAAATTTAATTTCATTCATTCTTTCTTGATTTTATTCCTTTTAAAATATATTAATCACTACAATAGATCTAATTGCCTATAATCAATTTTGATTTGAAAAATCCTGGCTAAAAAGTTAATCAATGTAGTTATGTTATACCTGTTTTTCAACCTTGACCACCCGGCCGAGCATACTGAGGTCATCTGTGGTCTCATGTTCTGCCATTATTTTCTCTCGGCTCTTCTTATCTGATGTGATTTGCCCTTTTCCAAGAATTTGATCAACACTATCAGAGAAAGAGGAGATCTGATTATGAGTGTCGAAGATGGAGATTACCCTAGGCCAGAATGAATCATTTTGAAAAAAACCTAAATACAATTATCTTTATGTAACATGAAATAAGGATGAACTTGTTCCAGTTGATATGCTTATTTTGGTAACATGAGATTACATATGAGATTAATTTTGTCATTATTCTGGTCCAAGATGAAATCACTTATGGGGGAATCTTCTGGAGGAAAAACTGTCCTAAACTGCAAAGTAATTTGTTTCCACTTTTGATTGGGTAGTTCCTGAATTCAACCCTTTCAAAATATGACAAAATCATTATGATTATTTTGCATTAATAGAACAGATTATTCAATGAGCATTTATTGTACATCTGGTATGTGGAAGATAAGCAGATATGAAAGCTATGGTCTTTTCCTTTTGGAATTCGAGTTGAAGAACATACATGAGCTAGAAACTCAAGATTAGTTCTATAAATTCTGTAACAGTTCCAACTTTATAAAAACCTGGGTGCCATAGAGAGTTTTTTTTTCTTCAATACTTTGAGTTGCTGTTTTAGATAGTTCTATTAAAATATCTGGGGCCAGGCAAGGTGGCTCACGCCTGTAATGCTCGCACTCTGGGGGACCAAGGCGGGTGGATTGCTTGAGCTCAGGAGTTAGAAACCAGCCTGAGCCAGAGTGAGACCTCGTCTCTACCAAAAATAGGAACAAAAAAATCAGCCGGGCATTGTGGCGCACGCCTGTAGTCCCAGCTACTTGGGAGGCTGAGGCAAGAGGATCATTTGAGCCCAGGAGTTGGAGGTTGCAGTGTGAGCTATGATGACTACCACTTCAGTCTACCCAGGGTGACAGAGCGAGGGCTCTGTCTCAACAACAACAAAACAATAAATAAAATATTTGGAAGACCGTGGCCACTAGGTAGAGATTGTAATATGGCCACAGGATGAGTTACAGCAATTTCCAGAAAATTGATCAGCCTAAATGAGAATCACTTTTTTCTTTTCTGGTGTGTTTTAGAATTTAATTCTCAGGGGTATTGACTCAACTTTACAGTTTATTTTGTCTGCACAGAAACATAGTGTCTACTTTCTGCCATGACATCTAATCTATTAAGTTGCTAGCTCTACAACAGCGGTCCCCAACCTTTTTGGCACCAGGGACTGGTTTCATGGAAAACAATCTTCCCAAGTAACTGAGGGGAGGCGGAGCTCAGGCGGTCATGTGAGCAATGGGGTCTGGCTGTAAAAACAGATGAAGCCTCATTGGCCTGCCGCTCACCTTCTGTTGTGCTAACAGGTACTGGTCCACGGCCCTGGGGGTTGGGGGCTGAAGCTCTACAAGGACTGGGTCATTATTTTATTAATCTCTGGATGTCCACAGTTCCTGGCACACATAATGGGCTCAATAATTATCTGCTTAATGAATGAACAAATTGTGACATCTATAATTGATGAATAGATGTTTTTACAAAGGGCTTAGTATATGCCTCACACTGGAGTAAGTGTGCTGTGGGGAATATGAAAAAATGTTAAACTCAGTCCTTGCTTTTTAGGAACTTTCAATCACGATGATAATTTGTGCTGATAATGAAGCAAGACTCTTAAAAAATGGAATTGACTAAATATTTTGGCTTCAAGGTAACACAGTCAACCATATATAGTTGGAATTAACATATTAAACTCATTTTTTTTTTTTAAGAGATGGGGTCTTACTCTGTTGCCCAGGCTGGAGTGCAGTGGTGAGATCATAGCTCACTGCAGGCTTGAGCTCCAGGGTGCAAGGGATCCTCCTGCCTTAGTGTCCTGAGTAGCTGGGATAACAGGGGTGTGCCACCACACCTGGCTGAATTCATTTTTTAAAATCACTCAATAAGATGCTATTGGAAGGATAGTGCATATTCAGCACTGTACAGGACACAAACGAAGGAAAGGGCCTAGCCATAGTCTTAGTCGAGAGCAAGGAGAACATACTCCATGACCAGGAAACACTACAAGGGCTGAGTCTCAGCTCTGGCCCAGCACACCAAGATTCTGAGTGCTCTATGCTCTGTAGTAGACTCTAAATGCTGTAGGTGGTAAGAGAAGAGAAAGGTCTGTCTTTATGGGCTGGATAGTTGGGTAAAGCGTCATGAAGGAGAAAGACTAACTTATTCCTGAAGGATGGTTAAGATTTAGATGATAACAAAAACAACAGCAGCAGCAATAATTTAAACATCAGCAACAACCATTAACATTTATTGGACACTTGGTTCCAGGTCTGTTAACATATTATGAGTCACATGTATTAACTCACTCAATGCTCATGACAACTCTATGTGGCAAGAACTAACATCTTCCTCATTTTTACAGATGAGGAAACTGAGGCAGTTGGATGCTTTTAAAGCTTGATCTACTCTGTGTTAAAAGCAAAATAAAATCTATGTTAAAAGCAAACATTCAGGTGCCCACTAAAAATGAATTAAAAATATAGAATTCATAGGTTTTCTCTACTAAAGAGAAGTTCCTCCTAGATAGTTTCTATGCCCATTCCTTTACAGTGAATAACATTTGCATTGCTTACCGTGTTTGAAGGCTTTTAATTCTACACAACATGTCCAGATGACCAGCAGAATATTGTTCAATGACATCTTTTACATCATACGGGCGTAATGTTTCCTTAAACTTCCGTTTTGCAACATGAAATTTCATAATTCTGTATAAGCAACATATTACATATTAATCTTCATAACTTTAATAAAAGAAGTTACCAAATAGTTTACTAGTAAATATAAGAAAATGAAAAGTCATGCATCAAATTATTTAAGGCTTTTGCAGAAATGTAATATAAAAGCTTGAGATTACATGGACAATTTAAAAACATCTCACGTGAGACATAAGAGTAGAAAAACACGCTAAAAAAGAAACTGAATACTAAGTGTTGTGCCTTTTTAATGTCCATTGAAATCCTGAATTAAAGTCAAAGTCAAAAGGCAATTCTAACTTTTCCATGTGATCCCCAAAAGTCCAAGATATAACACCTGGTGATAGTATTTCTTAAAAAATATAAAGGTTGTTAAAATGGTCTTTTATGTAACTATTAATACATGCATTTTTGACATGTAAATGTGTTTGCAAAATTCTCTTATTCTCTCTAGAGAAAGGTACACTAATATAAACATTTGTGAATTTTTTTCATAAATTATTTCTGCAGAATACTGCTGGGTTAGCTAGCCAAGTTCCTTTTGTTTTGAACATAACACTCTTATTAACTAGGCTTGGGTGCCTAAACTTTTTGGAACCAGAGATCTCTTATTACAGTGCCTCCCCCAACATGGACCCCATATTTTAAAACAATATTTCATCAATAAATTCCATGATGTCGTCAATAGCTAATCTGCCTAAGATTAATCCTGCAATAACTCGATAAAATTCCTGATGAAAGCAAAGAAACAACATTCTAATTAGTTTGTGCAGCCTTATGGCAGGTAAATGTTAAACCTGTTAGTGTTTTTCAATTATTAAATGGCTCATAGACTCCCATTATCACACTCATAGATCCCAGGCTGGGAATCAGTCAAGTAGGCTCTAAGAACCAACATTTATTGTCCTTTGGTGGAAAGTGGATAGATTAGGAAAAAACGTAGAGTTTACAAAGAAAATACCTATTACCTACCCTAAGTAATAGCTGATTTCAAGGAATCCAAATTGTTTTATAGGTTAAGAAACTCAAAACCCTACTAACTGTCGGGTTTTGTATTATCAACTTCAAATTGTATTTGTAATTGTATTATTGTAATTGTAATTGTATTATCAACTTCAAATTAATTGTATTATCAAATTCAAATTAATTATATCCTAATTGTTCCTGAATCACTTATCCACAACATTCTTACTCCCTCTTTCTACCACATTTTCTTTATCAACCTCTTCTTTATTCAGGATAGGTTTTTTTCTCCCCTCAAAGACATTTAAGCAAAATTATTCAGCAGAAAATAAAGAAAATCTGTATTTTAATTTAACCTCTCAGTATTTAGCTTTGGTTCCAAATTTGCTTGCCAGCATTTAAGTTTCACTGGGGCTCAGACTCCTATATTGAAAAACTGAGAAAAATAGTGAAATAAGTAACCTGTGAAATTTCAGAACCTGAGTAATTTTTGTGTAAATATCTGTTTCCCCACACCAGGCTATCAATTAGGTAAAGGCAGAGGTGAGTGTCTTTTATCCAACAGTCAGTGCTTAATAAAAGTCAGCTATTGCTACTACCACATCTACTATGACTGTTGCTATTACTATTCTTCTTCTTCAACATTGTGTTCAGAGCTTAGCACAGTTCCTGACACACAGTAAGAAATATTGAATAAGTGGAGGAAAGAAAGGAAGAGATAGAGAAAAGATCCTCTAATCTGGGTCATATTAAGATTAAAACCAGGAGAAGAGCTAATCTAACAGCCCAGAACCTTTCTTTGCTATTTTCAAAGTAGTTAATGATGCCTGGGTGGTCAGGAATAAAGGAAAATCATCTTCATACATCCCTAGGTGGTTTTTTGGTGGTTGTTGTGGTTGTTTGTGTTTTTAATAACATCAGTCATCACTTGGTATGGGAAGTACTTTATATGTCTTATTTTCCTTTCCTTCCTTCCTTCCTTTCTTCCTCTCTCACTCTCTCTCTCCCCCTCCCTCCAGAGTCTTGCTCTGTCACCCGGGCTAGAGGTGCAGTGGTGTCATAATAGCTCACTGCAACCTTCAACTCCTGGGCTCCAGTGATCCTCCCTACTCAGCCTCCTGAGTAGCTGGGACTATACTGGCTAATTTTTTCTATTTTTAGTAGAGATGGGGTCTTGTTCTTGCTCAGGCTGGCCTCAAACTCCTGACCTCAAGCGATCCTCCTGCCTCGGCCTCCCAGTATATGTCTTATTTTCTACAGCTCTTGATAAGATATACTTTTCTCCCTTTTATTTTTTGGGAAACTGAGGTTCTAAGAACTTAAGTGACTTACACCCAGACAAGCAACTGGTATGAAGCAAAGCTAAGATCCCACCCAGTTCTGTCTGATTCTCACCCCCACATCACCTCCTGGTTTTTCCATGGCATCAATTCTGGAGAATTGAGAAGGCTGACTGGGATCTTTGGCCATTCTGTCTTTCCCATGGTGGTAGAGGAGGGGCAAGCTTTAGCATAAGTCAATACGTTCCCACTGGCTGTAGCTCAGGCATTTGTGGCCAGTGGCATGTCTGCCCAGAAGTGGATCCACATACTTCCAAACCAAATGACCTTTTTTGCAGTAATGGGGACTTGTCCTTATTTCTTGCCAGGATGTTGTGTGAGCTCTCTCTGATAATTCATTTCAAAGTTGCCTGTTGCTCCTTTCAGAGATGTTTTAACAGAAGGTACATTTTGAAGGCATTTGATAGATAATATTGCACTCTAGCCCTCATGTGGTCATATTTTATGCAGGCTTTAAATAATTTCATTTTAATTTACATATTTACTACTTATGAGCTAGCCAAATTAAAATCCACAGTTTATAATTTTGATCAATATGAAAAAGGAAACATTATCTTTTGTTATTTCAGTATAAGCATATAATAATAGCTATGCTAAGTAGAGTAGATTTTAAAATTCTTAATAGGCTTACCACTTATTTTTACACATCACACCACTCTTCAAGTGGTATTGCTTTCTCTCCAGTGCTTTACTTACAGATTTTTCCACTTTATGTACCAGGATTAAACAGTGAACATTGAATTAATAAATATCATTTCAATTATATGGACAAGGGGAGTATGTACAGTGGTGGCTGGAACAGGCTTGTACTGACTCCCAAGAGCTGACTGTTAAATTTTTAGGAATTTTACCAACATAGCCATTATTAAAAATTACATTATATAAATTTAGAATTAAATAAATTATATTAGAAACAAAGACAATACTCAAAACTCACCATTTCCTCATTATTTTACTATATGTTACTCTCTATGATCTTGAGTTATTCATGGGTATTGTATCTATATGGTGGAAATACTATTCTATTGATATAATATTGTACGTCTCTCAACTCCTTGCTCAGTGATGTCATACTGGCAGCTTGAAATCAGCTATTGAATGAGTATTTACACCACAGAAATTGGCAAACGCTACAAGTCAGGGCTTTCCTCTCCTGGAAAGCTGGTTGTTAAGCATTTACCTGAGCATTACTGAGGGTATGCAACTGTCTTACCTATTAAGGATTGTTTTCTAAGATTGAGATCAAACAGATTTTCTTAACTGGCTATGTTGTGGGTTGAAAACAAAAACATTAAGGAGGTTTGAAGTGAGATACAAAAACTCTAAATCAGGCACTATGTTTTATAAATGTGGAAGGAATGTTTAAAAGCATAAATTTTTTTTTTAGACAGGGCTTTGCTCTGTTGCCTAGGCTGGAGTACAGTGGCGTCATCATAGCTCACTGCAACTCAACTCCTCAACTCCTGGGCTCAAGCAATCTTCCCACCTCAGCCTCCTGAGTAGCTGGGACTATAGGCACACACCACCATGCCCAGCTAATTTTTTTTTTTTGTAGAGATGGGGTCTCACTATGTTGCCCAGGCTGGTCACCAACTGCTGGGCTCAAGTGATCCTCCTGCCTTGGTCTCCCAAAATGCTAGGATTATAGGTGTGAGCCACTGTGCCTGGCCAGCATAAGTATTTTTGAAATCAATAATTTATATAAAGAATGATGACCCTGTCATTTTACTTTTGCTAAGGGAAGACCAAGCATGTCCTAATAGCTCTCAAAGCTGTCCCCTCCTTTCCATCTCCACTGCTACAGCCTTGGAGAGAATAAACCTTTCAAAATGCAAATAAGACCATATTATCCCCTTCCTAAAATCCTTCATTGGTTTTTCATCAAGCTCCTTAGGAGCACATCCTATAAGGCTGTTTATGAACTGGCCTCTGTCTACCTCTCTTGCCTTGTCACCTTTCACTTCCTCCTTGGAACTTGAGGTTCCAGCAACAATAAAGTATTTGCAGGTTCACAAAAACACCAGTCAATCAATTATATACTTCAAATATTTTCATATGCTATTTCCTCTTTGTGAAATCCTACTGTGTTCAAGACTCAGCTCTAAAGTCACTTGATTTCAACAAAACAGTTAATCACTTGCCTATGACCCTCTAGGTTATTACCTAACATACCACACTATAATTATTTGCATATATACTAGCTTCCTCTACCAGACTGTGTGGGCCCTTGAATGTAGGGATTATGTCTTCTACTCTAGATATCCCAACATTTGGTGCAGAGTTTAATGAACATGGAGGTTTATTGGTCTAGAAGCTCTATGGAGGAGACTGGGTGGGCAATTCTAGAGAGAAGAGGGTAGTGGATGGAGTAAGCTCCTGCCCTTCTCTCTTCAAATGCTCGTCTCTATTCACTCCTCTGAATGCTGCCTGCTCTGCAGCCCATCTGGATTTTCTTGTCACTTAAGTGCTTATTCCTCAGGATTCCATCTTTTTGCACTCTACCTAAAATGCTAACTGTTTCAGATTCAGCTCAGGCATTGACTTCCCTAGGAAATCTTTTCTGACCACCCCCACCGGGGTAGATTGGTCTTTCTCTGTGCTTTCAAAGGCATTATCATGCAGCTAAATCTGTGGCAGCATATCTCAACCACTGGAATTTACTGATGTCAGGGACTGTGTTTTTTACCCAGCATTTTGTACAACCCCTGGCAAGTATTAGGGGTTCAATAAATGCTAGCTAAAGAAATGAATGAGGATTTGCTACTTCATAGTTGTTCAAAGTTGTTTGTGTTCTGTGACAAGGCAGACTACTGTACAGATCTTCTAAAAAGAATGCCTTGGAATAGATTCACTTTCTTCAGACATATTTCAGAGAGAGCATAAGCCTTTGACTGTTATCCACAAATACAAAAAACTTTCTCAAGTAAAATAAATGTTCATTAATTTGATAGTCAGGGCCATGTCTGGTTTAGAAAAGTAATTTAAATAGAACTGCTTCTGAAAATCATAAAAACAATATTCTTTTCCCTTAGATTTCTAATGTAATTAAGATCTCACAAAGCAACCAAATCACGAACAATAAGGTATCATTATGAAAGGAAGTAAAGAGAAAGGCAAAAACATTGAAAGTCAAGGAGTATACCATACTGTAATCTAGTAAGCAGCAAATGTAAAGAGAGAGCTGATAGCAAAACAAAACTGTCCAGGGAAAAGAGAAGGAAGAGCTTATTGAGATGATAATTATGTTGGCTGATGAATTTTACAGTATTCCAGGACCATCAAGAAAATAGGGAAGAAAACATGTGGCTAGAGTCTAAAAGGAATACAACCTTTGTTTTTTGTTCCTAGGAGACTGCTCTAAATGCTTCCAAAACTCATGTGTGCCAGGCTTGCTTGAAGCGGGGCTGGGTGTGAGGGATGCTCCCTGGGGCTCTTCACTATTTCAGTCATCGTATGATGACTCTTTGCAAGCAAAGCCCCTTGGTCATCAAGGTCAGGTAATTTGAGATGTTGACATCATTCAGTTATCTCAGCCTCCCTCTCTCCACTCAACCCCCCTCACTTCTTTAGGGACTGGACATGATTTTCATGATTAACATCAGAAGGTAGACAGAGGGAAACCTGCGAGACTAAGCTAAGCCTGAGAAAGCGTCTCTGAGTATTTATTCTCATCTTCCTTGCCCCCTGCAACATTTTCATATTTCTCTGGTCATCACTGGGATGTCTAGAATTGCCTCGGTCTCTATAATGTAGTGAACTTGACCTGGGCACCCAGTATCCATCTTCTGGACAAAGAGCTGGATGGTGGAGATTAGAAAGCTGAGCAAGAATAGATCTTGCTCTTCTCAACTTAATGTTGAGTGGGTCTCCAATAATTGTGCCTTGCTGGATGGCTGGTGCTATGCTAAGCACTTTGCCTACATTATGTCAACTTAAAACTCTAAGAATTTTCTACCTTTGATATTTGGGTCAAGTGAAGGCTCAGGAGATTAAGTAACTTGTCCAAGGTCACACAACTAGTAAGAGGCAGGTTATTGCTGATGCCAAGGCCCGCGTTTTTACCATTCCACTAAGCTGCATCTCAGAGTGAATCACGGGCAGGCAACCTTGTAAACATTAAGGAGGATGTTTAGGCTGTCCATGGGTCTGACCTCCTAGTGTTCCCTGTGCACTCTGACATCAGCACACAAGTGAATCTGAGGCCACATTAGTGATTCTACCTATCTCCATCTCTGTCTTCTCAAAGGGGATCCCATGCTTGGAATGCACTCTTCCCTTCAACCTGGCTACCTTCACTCCCTCAAAGGGTCTGCTCTGGGAATCAGCCCATGGCTAATGTGGGTTCCTCACTCCCCATGATTGTAATGTTTTCCCTTTTATCACAAATTCTAGGGAACCTCTGCTTAGTTTACCCCAGTTGTAGGATATACACACCAGTCTCATTGTAGTCGGTTAGTTTTGCTTTACAATGTATATTTCCTGGCATCATGAGCAAAAAGCTACACAATTAGTCTTTGAGAAGAGAAGGAGAGAGTAGACCATTTTCTGGTTATTTAGGTGAAGAACTGAAGCTCAGGGTTCAATAAATCTAGACTTCAGGAAAAATATGAGGTTGCTGAAAGTTGAGAGAAATGTCTAAAAGTAGCTGTCGGAGTGTGAATTAAAAAGGTCTTTCAATTCTTCAATTTTTTTTTTCTCTCCAAGACCATTGCATTTCCTATATTAAGGGTTTTAACTACAAGATAAAGGGGAAAAGGGGAGAGCTGGAGGCTAAGGCGTCTTTTGTGGCATGTGGAAAAGTGAGAGCTGATTTCATGTCTTAGTTCTCACATAGGCTAGCCCCAATTTTCTGTGTCTTGACTGTCTAAACCTAACTGGGCATAAGTCCAGAGCAATGCAAAGTCTAGACAAGGGGCAGAAGGCTTTTTCTATAAAGGGCCAAGTAGTAAATATTGAATGCATTATGAGTCATAGGGTCTCTGTGGAAACTACTCAACTCTGCCATTGTAGCATGAAAGCAGCCACAGGACAATAAATAAACAAGTGAGTATAGATATGTTCCAAAGAAACTTTATTTATAAAAATAAGCCTTGGGTTAGGTTTTGACTCCTGGCTGTAGTTTGCCAACCCTTTGTCTAGATGAGGAGAGCTAAGGAGACATGCCATGAAGCCAGAAATAAATGAAAGCTCATGAACTGGCCTGGGAAAGAGGCAGAAGACCTTGGTGGCCTCTTACATGCTTACAAAAGAAGTGTAATATGATCTGTGTATTTCCTGGTAGAAAGAAGTATTTGAGCAAATCATTCCAGAGTAAAATTAAGACTTTTAAAATACAGTTAATGATTAAGTTGACAATAATACTAGGCATAAAACCACAATGAGATACCACCTTACTCCTGTCAGAATCACCATTATTAAAAAGTCAAAAAACAATAGACGCTGGCACAGATGAGGTGAAAAAGGAATGCTTATTCACTGTTGGTGGGAATATAAATGAGTAAAACCTCTTTGGAAAACTGTATGAAGATTCCTCAAAGAACTAAAAGTAGATCTACCATTTGATCCAGCAATCCCACTACTGGTTTTCTATCCAAAGGAAAAGAAGGCATTATATGAAAAAGATACCTGCACCTGTATGTTTATTGAGGCACAATTCACAATAGCAAAGGTATGGAACCAACCTAAGTGTCCACCAAGTGATAAGTGGATAAAGAAAATGTGAGATACACACACACACACACACACACATATACACACACACCATGGAGTACTACTCAACCATAAAAAATAATAAAATAATGTCTTCTGTATCAGTTTGGATGGAACTGGAGGCAATTATTTTATTTTATTTTATTTTTTTTAGCACTGTCAGCTAGCCTGAATGGAGGCCATTATTTTAAATGAAGTAACTCAGGAATGGAAAATCAAATACCACATGGTCTCACTTAAAAGTGAGAGCTAACCTATGGGTACACATGGTCATACAGAGTGGAATTATGGACACTAGATACTCCAAAAGGGGGAAGATGGGAGGAGGTGAGCAATGAAAAATTACTTTTTGGGTACAAGGTATGCTTTTTGAGTGACGGGTACATTAAAAGCCTAGACCTCACCACTATACAATATATCCATGTAGCAAAACTGCACTTGTATCCTCTAAATATACTGAAATAAAAATAAAACAAAATAAATAATACTAGGCAGCACTTTGTAGTATAACCCTATGAGAAGAGTACTATTACTGTCTCCATTTTGCAGATAAAGAAATTGAAGCACAGAGAGGTTAAATAACTTGCCTGATGTTAAACAGCTAGTAAGTGTGAAATTAAGATATGAACAAGTTTGGCTCCAGTGTTGAGCTCATAATGTTCTACTATTTTCTTAATATTAAGATCTTAATATTTTAATACAAAATAAAAACTAAAAAGACACTTTGGTCTGATATGGCTCTTTTTACTTACATGTGCCTGGCACTTAGTAGGTACTCGATGAACCTTTGCTAAGTGAATGGCCTGTTCTTACTGGTATTGTTGGACAGGCCTTGGAGGATCAACAAAAGGCTGAGGCGTAAGTTATTCACTGGCTTCTTTTCTTTATTAGGATAAATTGCACCACTGGGGCTAATACAGCAGCAAAGTACAAAGGACCCATAAAGTCAGTCTCCTTTGATGCTGTTGGTAACTAAGAGGCTAGGAATCTAATAAACCTATTGCACAAAACTGACATGCCCCAGTGGTACCGCTAGAGGGTGGAAAAGATTCATCACAAACATAAACTCTCACCTCTTGAAAAGTCTGCTCATATAATTTTCTGAGCACGAAGAAATAGCTAAAGCAAAGTTAAACTCTGGGTAGAATATATCTATATATACACACAAACACATGTGCACTTATAAGGAAGTGTAGGTGCATTTGTTGTGCTGCCATGAGTTATAAAATCTTGCAAAAGTCTTGTTCCAGTCCTCTAAATCAGGGTAAAAACATTGCATATGAATATGAAGAGATAAGAATGATGAGAAAACAGAAGCAGCAGTGACTGCTACTGCCACCAAACAGATGGATGGGCCCGGCCAGCAGCCAAACCATGTGCAGGGCGGAGAGGGCTCAGCCGACTGTGAACTGAAGAGGCAGTATGATTGACTGTCAAGACAGCAGTACTTCCCAAGCTTGGCTGCTCATTGGAATCACCCAGGGAACTTTAAAAAATGCCGATGCCTGGGTCCTATCTCCAGAAATTCTGTTGTAATTGGTCCAGGGTGTGGTCCAGAGATTTTGACTGCAGCCAAGGTTGAATTGGAGGCAGGATTGGGGTGGTGGTGCAGGGTGGTGGGAGTGGAGCAATCCCCGACCCCATGCAAAGACCTGATCATGATTTATTTGGGTTTGCTTAAGTCACACACGCCAGACCCATTGGCAGAGTGTTAGTGTGCCTTGGCATCAGGCCTTTAATCAGAACCAAAATGCTTCCTGCCTGCCCTTCCTGAGTGAGATCTGAAGTTTCATGCAAGAAGTAGTTAAGAAGTTCCATTAATTTTCAAAGGATTACTTTGGAAGGGAAAGGGAGTGCCAAGGTGACTGATTCATTCATTCTTTCAATAAATATTCATTGAGCACCTACGATATTGTGCTGGGGACTGTGCTAGGATCTGAGGGGTACCAACTGCCAGGAGCTGGCAGAGCTGAAGGAGCCTCCCACACGATGGCGATAATTACTTGATCTCCATTCTCTTCCTTTCTACAGTCACGGTGCAAGACAATGGCTGCTGAGACCATGAGCTCTGATAGGATTCAAGAGCTTCATTTGTCCAGAGCCTGGAGCTCTCTAGATGAGTTATGTGGCTGCTTCCCCAAGAGACGCCTGATGAGTGGGACTCGAGAATTCATCCATCCATTCATTCACCCACCCATCAAACATTTATTGAGTGCCTACTATGTGCCAACCTCTGTGCTGAATGCCAGGCATACAATGATGAAGAAATAAATCCTGTTGCTGGAGCAATTCCAGTCTAGTAGGGCAGACAGACAAGCAGGCAGACAGTTATAATTCACTTTGAAATGCAAAGTGGTGGAAAGCCCAGGTTGACATGGGAATGCAGAAGAGGGGTGTTTAACCCAGACTGGTAGAGGTGATAGGAAGTGATTTCTGGAGGAGATGTTAGTCCTTTACCTGCTCTGCACGCCCCCTCTCTGGGGATATTACTAAGTTTCTCAAGGCTGCTGAAATGGCCCCCGTGTGTTCCCAGATCTTATGTTTATGGGGTGGATATGTGTTTCTCCCCTGCCCCCCAACTGACTCCTCTTCTTACTTTATGTTGGTTAGTTGGATTGATTTACTTTACAGACATGCGTTCTATGTCCCCACGCTATGGTTTGAGTGTCTTCTCCAAAACTCATGTTAAAACTGAAGCTTCAGTGTGGCAATATTGAGAGGTGGGACCTTTAAGAGGTGACTGGATCGTGAGGGTTGTGTCCTCATGGATGGATCAATCCATTTATGGATTAATAGACTAATGGGTTAATGGATTAATGGGTTATCATGGGAGGGGAACCGGTGGCTTTATAAGAAGAGGAAGAGACACCTAAGCTAGCACTTAGCATGCTCAGTCCCCTTACCACGTGATGCCCTTTGCCATTTTGGGACGGTGCAGAGTCCCCACCAGCAAGAAGGCTCTCACCAAATGCACCCCCTTAACCTTGGACCTCCCAGCCTCCATAACTGAAAGAAATAAATTCTTTTTTAAAATAAAATACACAAGGGAAATCAATCTATTAATTCATAAATGGATTATCTATTAATAGATAGATAAGAGGCAGCGCCCTCATGATCCAGTTACTCTTCCCAGTTTGAAACACCCCCTCTTCCCAGTTTGAAAAATTTTATCTTCTGATTTTTGATTCTCCATGAGAAATACAGCATCTTTCTGCCTTAAAAGCAAGGACCTCGGGGCTTGTCATTGAGGTCACCCAGAGCTTTTTGATCACTGAATTTCCCCCAAGACAGCCCTTTCTCGATCTTTAGAGACTGGTCAAGGGACAATGTTGATAAAGGAGCAAATCCAGCAGACCACTAGGGCTACAGAACTTGATAATTGGGTCACTTGTTTAGAATATTTATTAATGTTGTTTTTCTCTTAATACATAAACACAATTCAACAATACAGATTTGTATTTGTGTATTCAATATTTAAATTTTGACAACCCTGCAAAGCAAGTTATAGAATTATATATCTAAGGCTCCTCCATCCTTCTTTCTTCTCAGATTGTACTACTAGCCAGTGATCAAGGAACCCCAGGAGTCCCTGAATGCACTGATCAGTCTCATTTTCTTGCTTTCAACTCTTAATAGAGACATGTAAGTTAGCTCTACTTGTGTACAGCCTGTCTGATGTCTTTACCGTAGGGGCAAGCAGATACCCCATTTGGCAGACTTAGGACATTAAGACAAGTTCTGTGGCCACACTGTTTTTAGCACTGAGAGTAGACTAGCTATTCTAATGCTTATCATTATTGTTCCTTATATGCAGGATCTAGTAGGCTCTCCTGTAGATTTTGCTGGGTTTTCTTTTATGGGTCTAAGAGTAGTAAAACCCAAGCAAGAACTTCTGGATCCAGGTAAGCCTGTAAATGATTGACTTTCTTCCCAGGATTTTGTCAGCATTGATATGGTAACTAAATTTGGGAATTTTGTTTTCCTAGGAGTATAAAATCCTGCATAAATTTTAAAGTGTGAAATGAATAAGTAAACAAATAAATTTACCATACTGGTTGACTGCTCTTAAATATTTTTAGTCATGGCAAGAAATGGGAGATAGAGTTTAAATTATAACCAAATAAAAATTTAAAAATCTCAGGTGCTACAAAGTAAGTGCATCTTCAGTGAAAACACTAGTTTAATGCAGCCTCAGAGCAAATGTGGCCACAAGTAATTACCTTCAAAACAAAAACAAACAAAAAGACTATTCAAGGGAATATATTAGCTGATTTTATAGATATGTGCTAAATGATCCATAAAATGTTCTTCTACCAGCATCCTTTATTGTAGCATGTCATAGACTTGGCTGTCAAGAATGTCTTAATAGTGACTTGCAAACAAAGGCTCATCACCTCTGCTGAAATAGCAGAGATGCCGTCAGCAAAATTAAGAACTGGTGATGATTAGACAGCTTGTACTTTTAATAAAACCCACAATGGCAAACATGTGCCTCTTCTTCTCTGTTTGTGGGTATTCTTGTATGAAGTATAAAGTGAGATTTAAGAAGAATTCAGACTTGAGATTGCACTTTACGGATGGTCAAGAGAATGGCCCTGTACATGCCTTTCAAAACAGGAAGAACATAAGGGCAAGAACCCTGGAAAACTTTGTCACCCAACCCAGGGTAACAGTGAGGCCTGATTTGCATACCCACCTCAGAAACTCTGAAATGTCATCAGTGGTTCTGCAGTTCACTGATCATATCTAAGCTATTTTGGAAGAGTTGATGAGTCTTTGCTAGTTACAAAGAAATTCTTGACACTTCATCTGTGTTCATATTAGAGTGAAAGATTCTGATAGATAATTTAAAAAAGTGTTCTGTTTACCACCTGGCTTCAAACCCTTCTCCCTCTACTAAATTTTTCTCCAAAGTCACTGATGACCTCTCTGATGCCACTTTCAAAGGACCTTCTCACTGTTTATCTTCTTTGACCTCTTAGCAGCATCTAACAGAGATGACATCTGCCTCCTGCTTGAAACACTTTCCTCCTCTGGCTCCTCTTCTGTCACACTCTCCTGGTTTTCCATCTGTCTGGCTGCTTTCAATCTGTCTCCTTCAGAACCTTCTTCCTTTGGCAGCTCTTTACGTGTTTGTGAGCCTTAGCATTCTGTGTTGACCATCTTCTCTTTTCACTCCCTGGGGAGAGACTTCTATAAATCATTTATCTCTGTCCTGACAGCTAACAAGTTTGTCCCCATTTCAGATTTTTCTCCTGGGCTTCAGATCCAGGGATCCACCTGCCTGCTGAGCCCGACTGTGAACCCTTGAACTCAACATTCACGATAACGCCCCATCTCCCCTGAGCCAGCCTCTGTCTGACCAGGCATCCGGATATACCATCCTTGATTCCTCCTGCTCTTCCATGCCATCCTCTCCAACCAGTGACTATCCAAATCCTATCATGTGTTATGCCCCACGTGCTCTGAAATCCATCCTTCACTATTCTCCATCATGACTACCTGGGTCGGGCGCCAGCAGATCCAGGTATTGTAACAATGGTCCCCTCTTTCCAATACGTTCTTTACATTGCAATCAGAACCATCTTTCCAATTTTCAGAATAAAGCACCAACCTGATAAATTCACTTCTGTACTTTAAAGCCTCCCTAAGTTCCTATTCATCATAATGGTTCCTGCTCCTGTCTTCAACCTCACCTCTGCTCTCCTCATCCCTCCCCCTCTACCAACACCCATACTTCCTAATGCTGCCTTCACCTCTGCTTTTTTGCAACTGCAGTTCTCTCTGCATAAAACCCTGCCCACTTAATAACCTGGCTAGTACCTATACATCTACCAGATTTCCTTTTTCCCTTCCTCCAGAAAGCCTTCCTGAATGCCATCTCCCACATAAGTGCTGATTTAGGTTGGCCCAAACCATCCTGAACTTCTGTCATCATAGTAATCTGTTGCTCTGCATCGTAATTGACTCTACTTTTTTTGGTAGCCCTTCACAACTCCAAGCAAAGATTGATCTTTTTTGTTAATGTTTATCTCTGTGCCTGGTACAGAGTAGAGGCTCAATACCTATTTTGTGAGTGTATGCACTGATTCCCTGGGAGGAACTTTAAAGAGTCTATAGTCGGGT
The DNA here is from genome assembly GCA_023783475.1 of Daubentonia madagascariensis. Taxonomy (NCBI): domain Eukaryota; kingdom Metazoa; phylum Chordata; class Mammalia; order Primates; family Daubentoniidae; genus Daubentonia; species Daubentonia madagascariensis. The sequence goes on along the minus strand of JAKFHU010002080.1, from coordinate 22,562,020 downwards.
CTCTGGGAGGGAGAGAAGGGAAGTAACTTTTCCTTTTAGAGAGTGCCTGGGAAGTCTGCAAGCTCACCCTGAGGAGGAAAGGGGAGAGCTCTACTTGGAACATTGCCTCATGATTGTGTGAAAAAAATCACTTTTCCAGCTCTGAGTAATTTCTCAGCCCAGGAGGGGGAGAGGTAACTTCAAGGGTAACAGTAAGTGCTTCCTGGGGAAGAGGGTGCAGGCAGGCAAGGCTGGAAACATTTTGGAAGTTGGGAGCACCCCTCAGAAGAGGGAGTGAAGTGCTTCTCTCACGTGACTCACCATGGGAGCTGGTGGCGCTCAGAGAAGAAAGGGTTGACTCAGAACAGAGGCTGGGCAGTGGAGGCAGCAGGATGGAACCCATTAAGGAGTCTAAACAACTCAACGGTAATAATAATTAGCATTTACATAGTGCTTACTGTGTGCACTGTTCTAAGTGCTTTGCAAATGTTTATTCATTTATTCATTCCTCACCACAACCCTAGGAGGTCAACACTATTACCACCCCCATTCACCAGTGAGGAAATGGAGGCCCAGAGAGGGGATGTGAGTTGCTCAAGGTGGCACAGAGGCTGCTGCGTTTCTTGGACCACCTCTCTCTCCCAGGTAGCTCTGGGGATGGTGGGGGGAATAGAATTAGTCAATGGTATCACGGTAAAGTCAGGCCGAAACTTCAACTAAAGATTTCTTTGTGGTTTTTATCTCAGACCTTATTTATTTATTCATTTGATTCTCTAAAAGGCTGGTTTGGCCTGGGAAGGAAGAGGTTGCATGCACTGAAACACAGCAGGCGTGGTGATTATTGCATGGAGATATTAAGAGAAGTTAAAAACAGGACACAGTCAATAGCTTCTTGGTCATTTCTCTTCAAAATAATGAGTAATCTGCATCAGGTGGTTTTGGTTATATTCACAAGAAGAACAGGCTGCACAGTATTCTGACCCAGTTCTTGACAACTGACAGAAAACATGGTTGTATGAAACTAGCTGACAAGAGAACAACTGTTGAGGATCTTGTTAAGAGTGGCATTAAAAGTGTCGTCTGAGGACTGGAGACACTTCTCCAACTGTTGGGTACCAGTCCGTGAAGAGACCAATGCTTAGAAACTATTAATAGCAATTTGACAGAGTAATTTTGTATCTGTCGAGATAAATAACTTTAAAATTAAGAAAAAAGTAGACTTAATCCTAGGTATAGTTATTCTGTGAAAACAATACTGGTAAGAAGCATGTAAGCTTTGCATTGCACTGTTTTAACAGACAGTGCTCTTTCCCCAAGAGCCCAATCCTTTACACAGCACTTACTTGTTGCCTTGGTGTGCATATCTGAGAAATTACCTGCCAGTTCATTGTAGGAAATTGTCATACAATTTTTTTTGTATTTTAAAAAGTTATTATTCTGGGACTCTTTTAGAAATGTGCAGTTCTATATGACTTTCAAACATTTGTTATTTCAAATAAAAAAGCATGTGTTAATTTTTGTGTGAGATTTTGCCCAAGATTCATATTTTTATGTAATGTCTACAATGCCAAGTGCTAGCATGAAACGTAGTCAGCCTCTTCAGATATTCCAACAGCCAGATGCTTGACATTTTGAAGGAACATATCCAAATTATTATGGGGTATATTTTTCAAACAGCAATAGGAAAACTGGCAACCTACCATGATATAGGGAAAAGTGAGTGTGTAGAATACTCTAGAATTTATCAATGTGTTTACCATTTAGTTTACCTCCCTACTAATTTTCTTTCTATTTAGAAACTAATTTCTATGAGTGGATGAAAAGAAACTTAACATTGTTTGAATTGAATCATTAATAAGATATAAAGCTTTTGCTAAAAATAAGTACAATCTCCATTCCCAGAGGTAAGAGTGAAAACACATTTCTAGAAAATTTGTGCATTTCTATGAAATAATATTTTGTAAAAAATCTGTGATAATCCTGGAGTAAATATACAAAACTAAGTTTTCTTCTGAGCAAAAGATATATTTTGGAAATAGTCTAAGAAATCATTGTTTACTGTGTACTATAAAAAGTAGAAATCGTTCATTTAAAAAAAAGTCTCGAAATGCATTTGGGTCATAGAATCCAGACAAATTCAGAGAGTGTCCTTAAGCATCTCTAGAAAATGGCAGATGTTTAATAAATACTGATAACTGAAAATAAGAATTCTTACTTTGTCTTTGTGAATGTAGTAATATTACTTTCCACACTGTCATCTTTGCAGTGGAATACATATTTTTTGTTACAGATTTTAATTTTAAATTGGCTCTTAGGAAAAACTATTATTGTAAGAGCTACTAGAATACAAAAGGCATATTCAAATACTTATATTAAATATTCTAACAACCAAAATATAACAAAGAAAATGCCAAAACAAAGTTTCTATTTTAGAGATGAGTAGATGGTACACATTTGCAATCAGTAATATACATATAAAATACTATTTCAGGTGAGCTGCAAGAGGTGGGCATGTTCTGGCAAAACACCTTTCAGTCAACTGATGTTGAACTTATTTATGCAATGAAACTCCTCAGGGAAAGAATACTTTTGCATAAAATTTAGGAACTTATACCTGCAAACTTCTTTTCGGAACTGCTAATTGTATTGGTTGGTTTTTAAATAATACATCTTTAGAATTAAGTACAGCCATGAGTGAAAAATTTCCAATTAAGTCATTAAACTATTGAGTGTTGCTATTAGGTTTTCATAGAATCCAATCATTTTAAATGGAATTTAGGACTGCTTAAAAAAACATTAAGCAAAATCAGTATATGAGGGAGAAAAACATCCTCCCTAGTATCACAATGTAGCAAGCGGAAAGCTTCAGAATTTCACAAAAAGGACAGACATAAATAATAAAGTTCTGTTAAAAATAAGAACCAAGAAAGAATTCTGAAAAGCAAGGGAATTCTGCAAAGGATTTTACAAAATCAGTCAAGTTCAAGAAGAAGATGTAACAAAGTAAATCTTAAGCTGTTGCTAAAGTGCTTAGCTAGCAGAATAAACCTATTTCATTTTCTTTCTTGCAGCTCACAATCCCTTTCATAGGTTGTGAAGCAAAAGCAGAAAGCTTCAGGAGGTCTTGGGAAATGACATAAACTGGGTTAAGTATGACTTTTAGGAAACCTAATCTGCTTCCACTAGATAAGATTTTCCATACTTGTTGCAAATCAGATTAAATTGTGGACTGAATTGCTCCACCTTCACTTTAGGGTCTTTGATGGATATAATCAACACATGTAAAGAATTTCAAGGTGACTTCTAGACCAGCAATGTCCAACAGAACTTTCTGTGATGAGGTAAATGTTCTATATCTTTTTTGTCTAATATAGTAGCCACTGGCCACTTGTGGCTATTGAGCACTTGAAATGTGGATAGTGGGATGGATTAACTAAATTTTGAATTGTATTTCATTTTAATTGATTCAAATTTAAATAGTCTCAAGTGGCCAGTGACTATCATATTGGACAGTGCAGTTCTACATCTGCTTTATCCCTTTAACTGAAGGCTTCAGACATCATTTCACTACATATTCTATCTGGGTTTTCTGGTCTTAAACAACACCCAAGTCTTTTAGGTTCCCCATGGACAGGGTGACCATATGATTAGTTGTCCACGTAGAAAGTTATGGTCTCCCCACCCACAGGGTTTGTTGCTTGAGGGCTCCATTGGGAAGTAACTGGACTTTACTTTTTTTTAGGTTGCTGTTACAGATAATGTTTATGTATCTTCTAGAGCAGCAGTCCCCAATCTTTTTGGCACCAGGGACCGGTTTCATGGAAGAAAATTTTTCCATGGACCGGGGTGGGGGGAAATGGCGAATGATGGGTAGTGGCTGTAAATACAGATGAAACTTCACTCTCTTGCCCACCACTCACCTCCTGCTGTGTGGCCCAGTTCCTAACAGGTCACGGACCAGCACCAGTCTGTGGCCCGGGGGTTGGAGACTGCAGTTCTAGAGTACAAATATTTTCATCATACTCTGATTTTTCTTGGCCCCCAAAAACATTTACCAAAATCTTTATAACTCATTTCTGCTTTCCCAGTGACTCCCAGCCATAGAGTAAAGCAATGTCTAGCACGATGCTACGTGACCAACTAAAAATATAAGCAAATAATCAATCATACAGATATTTGAGATTACACTAAGCATCTGAATAGCTAAATTGGTTTGAATATTTTAAGCTTTCCTCTGACTTTTTAGTAAGAGGCAGAAAGAGCCAAAAAGATCAGAGGCTGTTTTTTTTTTTTTTTTTTTTTTGCAATACAGTCACTCAGCAGTCCCTGACAGATGCAAATTCTTTCAAAGGGATTAAACTGGGCAGGCTGAACGTGCAGCAGTTCATTTAGTCCAGATCATAAATATTTTTTTGTGTGGGTGGGTCTTGAAAATATAAATTTAAGTTGCTCTGGGTACTCTCTTAGCTCTCCGCTCTCTGCCATCAGTAGAGGAAGCATATTAACATCAGCCTTTAACAATTACATATCAGAGGATAGGACCAAGTCCCTGCAAAGTACTTTAGGTTTCCCATTTTCAGAACTCAACTTGCTTTAAGATAACCTAGAAGACCTTTTGTTTGGTACAAAATACTGTAAGAACATAGATTGGAGCATCAAGTCATAGCAATAATTTAAAAAATCCAATTGCATTGATAAACTAAATGTCCTTAAAGCAACAAATACACATGACCAGCCAGTACTCCTGGCTTTTCACATTCCACCCACATTTTACAATATATTTTGTGTTGAACACAGTAGAGTTTCATATTAAAAAGTATTTCACAATTTAGTAGGCATGTGGATGAATAGGAAAAGGGCAAGTGGTTATTCCAGATTTACCTGCAGAAAAAAGAATGTAGCAGCACAGTGATTCAAATAATCAGAGGTAGGTCTCTGAATCACTTTGTTAGAGATTTTTACCAACCTGATGGCTCGAATGACAGTTTTAAGTGGTGGAGTGAGGTCTTCCACTGATACATCACACTGGCATCCTTTTTCATCATATACATCGTCAGTGCCAAGTGCTGTGTCAGCTGCAAGAGAGAATTGCCAGTTAAGTAACACCACCACCAGCGATTTGAAACATGCTGCTGAATTTGTCTCACATAGGAATGGTGGGATTGTCACAGATTAAGTATAAACCAAGATATGTATAAGGCCAGCCAATTGTTTTCCCAATGTTATTTATTCTCCTTTTTCTACAGCCTTACCAGTTTTGTGTAATTTAACATGAATCCTTTTCTGAGCTGTCTTCCATGAGGAAGATGAGGCTGTTGACACTCTGTCTTTGTAGTACTGGTGATAGATCTGTGTTGATCCACCTATGCTCTTTTGCCCAGTTCCTTGGAAATTAACAGCCAGCATTTAAATGACAGCTGTTTGGAGTTAGGGAAACAGTCTTTGGACACATAACTAACTGGTCTATATATATCAAGCTCGAATCCCATGACATTGACCCCATTAGCCCTATGCCGTGAACAAGTGAGCTAAGCAGTCAGGCTTGAGAACACTGACTACTTATTAGCTACTGGACACAGATGGCCAAGGAGAGAGCTTTCTTAGGATAGTATAGCCAAAGCTGAGAGCAGATTTTCAGACTGGATAAGAAAATCAGTTTCTCCTAAACTGAGCAAATTTACTTTTGGGTTAATGGCAATATTTGGAGAAGGGGGCACGATTATAATAAATACCAAATTATTAAGAAATTGTGAAATTAATAAGGAATAAATTCATATCATTGCATCTTTGTTTTCAGTAACAAAATACGGAAAACAAGTTAAAATTCCTGTGATGGGGGATGGGTTAAATGAATATTGGTTGGCTTATATAATGGAATATTAGGAAGCTTTAAAAAATGATGTTGAAGACCAATGACTGAAAAAATGTCACAATATATTGTTAAAGAAAAAAGTCTTTATATATATGAAATTAAGAATAATTTCATTGTTTTGTCTATATTTTCTAAAATTTCTACAATGAACATGTATTACCTTAGTAATAAAAAATAAAGTAATAAAAATGCTCTCATGAGAGATGAGTTATATTGCCCCTAAATACCATTTTTACATGGTCTGAGCCTCTTAAGTGTCAACATTCACTAGATGGCTAATACTACTTTGTGTTACCTTGGCTCTGTGCAGTATCCACTTGCTAAGTCATGAAAGGGACAGACTTTGCTATGGGCTATCCTGGTTGGGTTCAAAATCCTGAAAGACTATTGGAGGTTCATTCACTGAGGCAGTGCTTATATTTGGAATGCAGGTGATGTGCAACTAATATTTACTGTGTGTTTACTCAGTTTACTTTGTGCTGGGGTGGAGGTGGTGGGGGAAGAGATGATGAGATACATGAAGATGGGTCTTCACAGCTCTACAGGGTCCATTTGGCCTTCTTGTCCTCAAGCCTAGTAAGGGGGAGAGATGCAACTACCACCTCACAATAATGATAATATTAATAATAATAGTGCTATTGTCTGAATTTGTCCCCCAAAATTCGTATGTTGAAACTTAATCACCAATGTGATAGTATTATATTAAGTGGTGGGGCCTTTAACAGGTGATTAAGTCATGAGGGTGGAGCCCTCATGAATGAGATGAACAACTTTATAAAAGGGCTGGAGAGAACTAGCTAGGCCCTCTTGTGCTTCTGTCCCTTCCACCATGTGAGGACACAGCGTTTGTCCCCTCTGGAGTATGCAGTATCAAGGCACCATCCTGGAAGCGGGGACCGGGCCCTCACCAGACTCTGAACGTATGGTGCCTTCATCTTGGATTTCCAGCCTCCAGAACTGAGAAATAAATTTCAGTTCTTTATATTAATAAATTATCCAGTCTCAGGTAATTTGTTATAACAGTGCAAACAGCCTAAGACAAATAGCAACCACTCATTGAAATTTATGCCAGGCACTTAGGTAAAACTTCTGCATATATTGGTTTTCATACTTAGAGCAATTCTACAAGTTGGTGGTGGTATTATGCGCAGTTTTGAGACTCAGAAATTGAGGCTTGGAGAAGTAAGTATCTTGTCTGAGGCCATGCAGGTGGTAAGTGAAGCTAGTAAATTGCAGAGCATGATATTAAAATCCAGTTCCTTTAGGCTCCTAAGCCCACGCCATTTACATTGCATTACTCAGTGTCGGAATGAGTTCAGGGTTAAACAGTGACATTTAACGTGTCAGAGGAGACAGGACAAAGAGCTCACTACAATGTGTTGCCTGATGTGTACAGTCTGTCCCTGTGGATACATTCAGCTTTTCTCCAGAGAAGTCTGCCACCCTTTAAATGTGAGTACATTGATTAACTCTGTGTTTGACAGTTGGTTTGGACTCAGTGATGGTCTCCAGGGTAGCCGACCCATTTTGCTTGGTTGACCACCCACACAACATAGCCCTTTTAGCTCACAAACATCATGCCTAAGGTTAGATGACATCCTTCCAGGATTGTTTGTGGTTTCTTCTGATTTGATCCCAACCTGCTCTTAGTTGCTGTAGTGGGATGAATATTGTCATCCCAAAATTGATGTCCAGCTGGAACATCAGAATATGAACTTATTTGGAATAAAGCTCTTGAAGATGTAATTAAGATGAGGTTGGAGATGAGATCATACTGGATTAGGGTGGACCCTAAATGCAGTGAAAGTGTCTTTATACAAGACACTTGTAAAAAGGTGAAAACACAGAAAAGATGGAAGCAGAGACAGAGTGACGCATCTACAAGCCAAGGAACAAGGATTGCTGGAAACCACCAGAGGCCAAGAAAGAAGCATGGGGTGGTTTCTCCCTCAGTGGCTCCAGAAGAAAGCAGTCACAGTGACACTTTGATTTCAGACTTCTGGACTCCTGAGCTGTGGGACCATAAAGTCAACCAATTTTGCGGTAATTTGTTATGGCAGCCCTAGGACTTAATACAGTTGGGAAAACTTTTCTTCCTGGTTTCCAATTCTTCACTCCAGGACAATAATGATGATAATAAGAGTAATAAGAGCTTTTTAGAGAAATCTAATTATGTGTCAAGAACTTTAATTAATTGCTACAAAACCCCATGAGTTATGTATTATTATTAATATTACCCTCTGTTTTACAGAAAGCAAGGCACAGAAGGCCAAGAAACTTGCCCAAGGACATGTGGAGAGTAAGTGACAGAACCAGAATTTAAACCCAGGTAGTTGGATTCTGGAGCTGCTTGACCCTGAATCTCACCTCTGACCCCTTCCCTAAATGTCCTTCTTATCTCTTTTGTTGACATCTGGGTTCCCTTCTCCCGCAGCACATTTTCCTTCACATAGCTGTGTGCACGTGGCATAGTGTGGATCCCACAACATTGACAGAGGATCTGATTTGGAGCAATGTGGTCACCAGGGCCACGTGTGGAGCCAGTCCACACTCAAATGAGCCCTGGAAATACACAGACCCTGGAACTTTGAGGAGGGTGTGTAGGAGTTGTGGGGGGAGGTCAGGTGCAGTAGGGGACTCACATACAGGCTGTATGGCTGACAGAGCTGAGACCACCAACCACCATATGGAGTCCTGTGAGATGCCCAGATGGTAGCCCCCAAAGGAAATATCAAATAGCACACTTTATCAGGATTCCTAGAAAAGAATTCACAAGAGTGTTTTATGCTGTCCTCCAAAATAGAGGCATGTGACAGCTTTTCCCTCATCTGAACCCTAATGAGAAGTACGTCTAACATGGTCCCATCTTATCCCCAGAAGGCTGGGGAACACAGGAGAGGTTACAAGACAGATCCTGCAATGCCTATATTAATAATTTCTCTGCTTGAAAATACAGTATAGCCAAACATAACATGATGACACAGGTCCAAACAATTAAGCAGCATAAAATACAGGGTCCTTGAATTGTGAGGTTAATGGAAAACTATTTCTTTAGCAGGTGTGTATTGTCACAATAAGCACAAAAGTAAAGATACTGAAACCATAATGTTCACAACAGACTGTATATGGATCTGGGAACATCCCAAATCATTACAAGACAGCTACCTCCCAGCCTAGTGCTGCACTCCTCATCCCCATATCCTGTACCCCAGTAAGAGACTCAGTCTATCCATTCTGTTTAGGAACAGGACTGGACAGAGGATGGGAGTCAGTCACCAATGATATCATATCCAAATGCATCTGATTATGCAGTTTTATTGTAGCACTTTATAACTTGATTGTTCAAGGCATAAATTAAAAACTCAGTCCTACTTTTTTTGTGTGGTAGTTTTGGTTAGAACAAATGAACAGGAAGTATATCTTTACTGGCATACGTTAGCAGGGGCTGACTTAGGGAATTTTTTTCTCCTACTTCAAAGCCACAAAAATGGGGAAGTTGCCATCTCCTTGCTTCATAAGTACAGTAAGCCCTCACTTAATGTCATCTATAGGTTCACAGAAACTGTGACTTTAAGTGAAATGATGTAAAACAAAACCAATTTTACCATAGGCTAATTGATATAAACAAGAGTTAAGTGCCTATGATATATTTCTGGTCACAAAAAAATCACCAAACTTCTAAATAAAGACCTAAAACACTTATAATATTAAACAATGAAATACATGTGAGCTATACATACATTTAAGAAAAAATAAAAACAAGTAAGATAATTATTTCCCAATTTTTGGTGAATCAGTGAGTGACAGTGGTCATAGTGGTGGTGGGTTAAATCAAGGAATAAATGTTTGCAAAGCAAAAGTTGTAAGGAGCACCTTCTACCACCACACAGTTTAGAAACAAACAAGAATAAATATGGTAGGCTTGCTGAGGGCTTTTGGACTGCATGGTTTATTGCCTTGCATTTGCATGATACTTGACAATTTTTATTCTACAGTAATTGGTATTCATTGATTCTTTCATTTTCCAAACCGCTTATTCCAGTTCAGGGTTAAGGGTGGCCGGAACCCAACCCAGCAGCTCAGGGTGCAAAGTGGGAACCCACCCCGAACTGGACACCATACAGACTGTCCCATCACAGGGTGCGCTCACACACATCCATACTCACTCACACTGGGACCATTTAGGTACGCCAGTGAACCTCACGCACACAGTTTTGGAGTGTGGGAGGAAACCGGAATACCCAGAGAAAACCAATGCAGGCAAATGGAGGCCCCTCCCAAAATTGTTTTTTTTTCTCATCAATATTAAGATGAAATGACACTGAACGAAACAACATTATTCAAGGACCTGCTGTATCTTGAGATGTCAATTTTCTTTCCAATGGAGTTAATAATAACATTAAATGTCTTTCTTATGATTCCCAGGGGCTTAACACCCTCTATGAATGTTAAGGTACCTGGGTGGGGCTAAAGTTCCCACTGAGGGTGCTCCTCTGTTCTCCAACTTCAGGTCTGCTCTCTGCTTTGGCAGTTTGGGAGATGTAGGTTAAGGGAATATAAGTGCGTGTGAGCACCATTTGCACAAAACCCAGCCAAAAGGGGCAAAATGCCAATGAGTCAGGTGCCCCCCAAAGTCCTGCTCCCTGTGGGCGATCCTCCTGGGTATATTCCAGTGCATGGTCCATGTTTGGCACTGGGGAGAGAAAGAAGTATAAAATAGAACATTTTGTCTCCCCCAGCCCTTTTCTATTTGTTATTAATTAATAGTGTTCAGGATTTGTTTTCAAATACTTTGTTCCCCCACATTTAGGATAATCTAAACTGAATTTTGAATTTCAAAAAATCACTAATTGCTACTTTTCATAGTTTGGAAAGGACCACTTGGACCTTGTATGATGAAGAGAGAGGATGGTAAAGAACATTCTGGAAACTTCTGCTACGTCCAAAGACCATTTTTCTGTTTCCACTATGAAATTTTTCTATCAAGATGCAGGTATTTATGAAAGAAGGACAGGTAATTCTAGTTCTTTCTCTTGGTCACTTCCTCTTACAGATTAGATTCATTTTTGCATTTTAAAAAATAATTTTTTTTTATTGATACATAATAGATGTACATATTTTGGGGGTACATGTGATAACTTAATACATTCATAGAATTTGTAAAGATTAAATTAGTATAATTGGGATATCCATCACCTTAAATATTTGTCATTTCTTTAAGCTAGAAACATTCAAATTATTCTCTTCTAGGTATTTTGAAATATACAATAGATCATTGTAAATTATAGTCACCCCACTGATCTATCAAACACCAGGTCTTATTTCTTCTATCAAACATTATATTTGTATTCATTAATCAACCTCTCTTCATTCTCCCCCGCCCTCATATCCTATGATAACCACCAATCCACTCTCTATCTTCATGAGATCCACTTTTTTAGCTCCCACATGTGAGAACATGTGATATTTGTTTTTCTGGGCTGGCTTATTTCACTTAATATAGTGACTTCTAGTTTCATCCATATTGCTACAAATGACAGGATTAAATTCTTTTTTATGGCTGAATAATATTCCACTATATATATTTACACCATACTTTTTTCTCCTTATCATTTTATTTTTATTTTATTTTTTACTATTTTTCGTCAATAAAATACCAAAATAAGTAAAATTCAATTTATTACAAACACTGTTCTGGTTTCAGGTGTCATAGTCTTAGACTAGAACCAGGGGTTTTAAGTTTCATCCTATCTCTGGTTCAATCTCCTGCAAATAACTCAATGACTGATGCTCAGTTTTCTATCAAATGTAAAGTGGATTTGCATCTTATTTATTCAAACACATAACAATGTTGTTTTAATGCCCAACAATGAGCTGAGCAGTGAGTGGGACTTCTTCCCTGCAAATGATAGCATCTAATCTTGGTGCCACTGGGAACTTTCTTATTACCAAGATGTTTCTTATGCTTAAGATGCACCTCACATATTGACTATATGACTAAAAATAACCTGACATTTTCTTTTTTAAATTTTTTAAAATTTCAGAGTATTAAGGGGGTATAAGTGCTTTGGTTACATAAATTGCCTTTGCACTACCCGAGTCAGAGCTACAAGCATACCCATCCCCCAGACAGCGCACACCGCATCTGTTAGGTGTGAATTCACCCATACCCTCCTCCCCCCCACACCTGCCCGACACCCTGTGAAAGTTACTTCCCATATATGTGCACACTAGTGTTGATCAATTAGTACCAATTTAATGGTGAGTACAATACACCACATTTTCTTTATCCATTTATCCATTGATGGATACTTAGGTTGATTCCATATTTTGGCTATTGTGAATAGTGCTGCAATAAACATGGGAGTGCAGATATATTCATTTCCTTTCCTTTGGGTATCCTTTTTGTATTGCTTGATGAAATGATTACAATGGGTTTCAACTTTGCATATTAAAATCATCTGGGGAGCGTTTAAAAAATCCCAATACTCAGGATGTCCTCAAGACCAATAACATTAGAAACTAAAGGCTGGAACCCAGGCATCAGAATTTTTTTTAAGCTCCCCAGAGAAATCCAATGTGCAGCCAAGGGGAAGGACCACTGATTGTAGGTGAAAAAAGGATGTCCCTTGGTCTCTTCCAGCTGGAGCTGAGGAGTGTGTTTGAATAATCCACCATTCTGTTTTCCTTGGTGTTACTGATATATTTTGCAGAGGAGCAATTTGAGACAACGTAGGTGCCTCATGAGATAACAGGAAATTACTACATCATAAAAAACAGGAAAAGAAAATCCCTGGGCAAATTGGTGATATAGGAACAAGGTTTTGTTCAACCATGGTGTTCTAGTCATCTTTAATTTACATGAAGGCCTTAGCCTTCTGAATTCCAGTTATCTTCTACCTGCAGCCATCTAAAACCCCATTTTAGCCTGTTTTCAGGCTTTGGCACTCTTTCTCTTTTAAGTGGATCACTATTGTTTTTACACATAAGAAGCTTACATCTTCAGACCAAAATAAAATCATACTGTCGAAAATCTAGCAGAAAACATTTATTTTGTCTGTGGAGGAATGATCATGTCCGCCTCGTGTTTGAATAGAAGAAATTATAAAGGAGAGAGCTGACAGCTTTCATCATGAAGACAGAAAATTTTACTACCCACAATAACTAAATTACAATACCAAAAAAACCACTTGATTAGAAAAAAATTGCAAAATATAAAAAAGGCTTTATATCTATAATGCATAAGGCACTTACTCGAATGAATCACAATCCAAAATATAAATGTATAAATAAGTCAGTCAAGAGAGACTACTAGGAAAAAACAACTGAAAACTATTCAAGCTTACTAGAAATAAAAAAAAGTAAATTAAAAGTATGGACTTATACTTATTTAATTTGCAAAATAATAGTAACATACAAGATTGAGATGAATTTGGTACACTTTGACATTGCTGGTGACAATGTAAATTGAAACAAATTTTTATGACACTAAAAAACTTAAAAAAATTCATAATCAGAAATCCTATAATTTTATACCAGAGAAGTTTTCTTTGGAAAATAATTTCAAAAAGAAAGATAGCTTAATGCAATAATATTTATTGCATTGTTGCCTACTGTAGAAAAATATTTGTATAAATTTCAATGTCTTAAAGTGGGAAACTAAGTTATAGTAAATTATATGACTTGACCATGAAAGTATACTACATAGCTATGAAAAAGATAATTATGAATAGTATGTAATAATATGAAAATATTTTAAAATGTATAATCAAATTAAAATATGAAATTAAATACTTATATTGATTATTACTATGTATAATCATATGTGAAAAGAAAACCAGCTAGGAGAGAATATGTAAAAATGAAATTAGCTGTACTAGCACATGAAATTATAAATTATTTGTATTTCTTTTAAAATTCCTTAAGGAATTTAAAGTTTTTTCCATTATTTAAAAAAACACGCTTTTTGATATAGAGTATTTGAAAAATAGAAAAACAATTAGAATGAAGAAAAAAATCTTCCAAAGTTCCAAAAGTGAAAAGCAACCACTATTGGGATATGTTTCTTACAGTAACAGTGTGAGGGCTAGAAGTCCACAGTACATTTTTATTTTAGGAATTTAAATGAAGCATGCAGTGATTCAATTTCATTATGTTATGGGGAACACACATTAAAAATGGCCACTATTAATGGTGGTGATAACTAATTTATTACATCCTGTCATGAAGTATAATTTATTTTCCAAGGGCTCCTTCCTTCTGATGCTAGTTGTATTTCAATTAGTCACCTCCCCCATCACCCTCATCCTCTGCTATCATTTCTCAACATCTTAAATATCATCCTAAATTTAGAGGTTCCATTTTAAACATGTGCTAATCCAAAAACAATTCCTTTAATTCAATTAAAGTTTAGAGTAACTATTTGGACCCTGCTGCAGTAGCACAGTTTATTCAGCTAAGTCCCTGGCTAGGACCTTTTTTTCTGTTCTATGCTAGATGCTGCTAAGTCACCAAGGGACAAACTAGGTCCTCCAGGCACTAATAAGGAACCTAGGACAATACTCCGGGGAATATAATATATTTTTTGTTCTAGACATTTCTCCTTTCAAATAGTTTTTAACTTTGTTTTTCTCTCATTATAATAGGAACACATGCTCATTGTAGAAAGTTTTAAAATTTGAATTTTAAATTAAACATAAAAAATGAGAAAAAAATCCACCTAACACTCTGAGGCAAGTCCTATTAAATTTTGGCACATTCCCTTCCAGTCTCTTTTTTTGCATTAACTGATGTTTAATGTCAAAGTCAATTTCTCGTCACAGATTGAAAGTTAAACATCTCTGATTGCCACGTGAGGGAACTTTGTTCTGATACTTCAGAAGCCCCTGTTCAGCCTCATCTTATTATGGCCTTTCCATCCCATGTCCCAGCCATACCAAATTGTTAACAGTTTCTCTAGGCGCTGTTTAAACATCATCACCATTGGACACTCTCCCAAGGGGACTGTCTACACACTCTCATCTACCCGCCTTTCCTTTCCTATTTGTTTGGCTGGCAATCTCTGGGTGCTGAATTTGCAGTGGACAGATTATAATACGCATAAGGCATCAACAATAGCAAGGGGCACTGCCAAATGGGGAGAACATCGGAATAATTAGAACATACCATTGAAATTTCAGCATACATGTAAATTTTGTGCCATTTTGAAAACTATAACTTTATTTTGCAGTCTAGCAATTACTTTTATTTCAAATTATCCTAAGTACAGAGGATGACAGGTGGAGAGCAGCAACAGTTTAAAGCCTAAGGCCCACTGTAAATTCTTGGGTCTATAAGTTTATAATTAGTAAATAATAGAAGAATTTTAACATCAGTACAAAAAGCAAGAGGGATCTGTCTCTCTTTTTTCTCTCTGTAGTTATCTATGTTATCCATATTAATATAACAAAGAAGACAATCCAGACTTATTTTTCTCTTCAAGAACAATGTAACACTAATGGAAATGTAAATATATTATAGCAAGATATAATGTTACCTCATATGTCACTTTTGGATATATCCCTCCTTTGTCCTTTTCCAAATGTGACCTTTTCCCCAGTACCTTATATTGCTGGTAGTGTAGGAACAAATTGTGAAACTACAATCATGTGACCATTGTTTACTCAGTTATGAATTTTAGAAGATTTGGATTAAATAGCTTACAAATTAATTCTTATTAAGAGTTAGGCAATCAGTGATTTACAGATTCAACACAATCTGCATCAAAATACCATCATATTTCACAGATCTAGAAAAAATAATTCTATGCTTCATTTGGAACCAAGAAAGAGCCTGAATAGCCAAAGCAATCTTAAGCAAAAAGAACAAATCTGGAGGCATCACATTACCAGACTTCAAATTATACTACAAGGCTATAGTAAGCAAAATAACATGGCACTGGTATAAAAGTAGAGACAAAGACCAGTGGAACAGAACACAGAACCTAGAAATAAAACCATCTACCTACAACCAACTGATCTTCAACAAAGCAGACACAACATACACTGGGGAAAGGAAACACTACTCAATAAATGGTGCTGGGAAAACTGGATATCCACATGTAGAAGAATGAAACAGGACCCCTACCTCTTACTACTCACAAAAATTAATTCAAGATGGATAAATGATTTAAATGTAAGGCATGAAACCATAAACATTCTAGAAGAAAATGTAGGAAAAGCTCTTGTAGACATCAGCCTAGGCAAAGAATTCTAAGACCCCCAAAGGCAAATACAGCAACAAAAAAAATAAATAAATGGGACTTGATTAAATTAAAAAAGCTTGTGCACAGCAAAGGAAATTAATCAACAGAGTAAATAGACAACCTACATAATGGGAGAAAATATTCGCAAACTATACATCCAATAAAGGACTAATATCCAGAATCTACAAAGAACTCAAACAAATCAGCAAGAAAAAACAAAACAACCCCATTAAAAAGTGGGCAAAAGACATGAAGAGACAAAAGGCCAACAAATGTATGAAGAAATGCTCACCATCACTAATCATCAGGGAAATGCAAATTAAAACCACAATGAGCTATCACCTTACCCATGTCAGAATGGACATTATTAAAAAGTCAAAAAAACAATAGATGCTGACGTGGATGCAGAGAGAAAGGAACACTTACACACTGCTGGTGGGACTGAAAATTAGTACAACCTCTGTGGAAAACAGTATGGAGATTCCTCAAAGAAATAAATGTAGACTTACCATTCAACCCAGCAATACCACTGCTGGATATTTGCCCAAAAGAAAAGAAGTCATTTTATCAAAAAAGACACTTGCACTCGAATGTTTACTGTAGCACAATTCACAATTGCAAAGATGTGGAATCAACCTAAGTGCCCATCAATTCATGAGTGGCTTAACAAAATATGGCACATATATATATACCATGGAGTACTACTCAGCCTTAAAAAGGAATGAAATAATGTTTTTTGCAGCAACTTGCATGGAACTGTAGACCATTATCCTAAGTATCTCAGGAATGGAAAAACAAACACCACATGTACTCTCTAATAATTGGGAGCTAATCGATGGGCACACATAGGCACAAAGAGATCTAAAAGTCATTGGAAATTAAGAAGGGGGAGGGGAAAGAGGAGAGGAGCAAAAACCTACCTATTGGGTACAATGAACACTATTCGGGTGATAGGCACACTAAAAGCTCAGACTTAAGCATTATAAAAGGTGTCCATGTAACAA
Source organism: Daubentonia madagascariensis (assembly GCA_023783475.1). NCBI lineage: Eukaryota > Metazoa > Chordata > Mammalia > Primates > Daubentoniidae > Daubentonia > Daubentonia madagascariensis. Next base: position 22,544,922 of record JAKFHU010002080.1, on the reverse strand, counting down.
AAACATTTGTTCCCTCTTAATATTTTGAAATAAAAAATAGTTAGGAAATCATTTCACTGAGTTCCCATAGAAATAAAACATAATGTTATAAGAAAATTTTTGATGCATCTGTGAACACATTCCCATTACTTTTTTTCTAGGTTATAAAATTAAAATTATATAATACTTTTTGCTCTTTTTTTTATTCAGGCCACAGCAGCAGATACAATATTTTTTAAAAATTCTGAAAAATAGAAAACAATTGTTTTTATTTGGAAAAAAGTCCAAGTATCCACATTTATAGCATCTATTGGTTTCACAATTAAATATCTTTTTGAGCTTTTAAAGCAATATTTTAGTTAAAGAGCTAATTGTATTACTTTGAACAGGTAATTTCATTTTCCTGTGTATTTTTACCCAAAGTACATGCAATTTATATAGCAAATGTTGTTAGCACAGCTGAAGATTACAGATTGATAGAGATTTGATAGAGATTGCATAACTTAGCTGGGCTTGCTGTTTATTTATTTATTTTTTGAAACTGATGCTTATTTTCCATCAGCCTTATTTCCATCTTGTTTAAGAGCTTGTGGAAGAACAGCTTAAGCCCACTCAGTGGTGGTTCCCACTCGGTGGACTGAGCAGTGAGAGCTGCAGACCAGGCTTCTGTGGCAGACTGAGTGTTCAGCCTTCAGTAGGAACCTGATAAATAGGCTCAGAGGGCACCCGCACACCTTCAGGTCAGTCTGCAACCTGAGGTTGAGTAGCAGTGAACTCAGGAGCTGGAGCAGTCCACTCTGAAGTTCCTCCTTGGTCACAGCTTCTTCAGCAGCAGCCTGTTCTTCTTTTTCAGTATCTTCAGGATCTCTGTAGAAGCAGAGATCAGGCATGACCTTTCATGGGTGTTCATAGGAGATGGTGCCACTCATGAGCAGAACTTCCCAGGCCAGCATCCACCACATCAAACCCACTGAATGGGCTCCCTTGTTGTTATATGGGATGGCTATGTCCACATAACACTGAGGAGAATCTGTGTTACACAGAGCAATGGTGGGCTGGTTAACATAACACGCCTCTGTGTTGGTGGTTAGCCCTGGGATCAGTAACCAGGTGCAGCTTCTGGCAGGCTGCCTGGATCTGGTTAGTGAAGATTCCCGGAGTGAAGCAGCCAGCAATAGGAGTGGCTCCAGTGGCAGCAGCAAACTTCAGCACAGCCCACCAGTCAGTATTCCTGGAGGATATGACATTGACATCAACAGGTTTTCAATGGCAGTGATGGCACGAGCTACCAGCAGAAGCTTCTCCCAGTTCCCTTCCAATTTGATGTAGATGCCAACACTTTTCCTTTTGTAGGTGTATTGTTCCATTTGAAAGTCAAGGTTGGTGCCACCTAAGAGGGTTCCTGCTGCAAGGAATTTGAGACATGCTCTTCTTTCATTTATAGGACATTAAAGGCTCTGGACACTGTGAAAATTTCTCTTTAAGTTACAATGGGAATCTGGAACAATGCCATATGGACAGCTCTCTGGGTAGGGTGGAAAGGCTATTTTATTATTTAGTGTTATGACATTCTTGATATGGAACAGAAAATTTAGGACTCAGAATAAATAATCCTAGTACACATTCAAATACACTATCAGAGGAGGAGAAGAGGAGGCAGCAACAACAACATTTTGAAAGTGGGAAAGCAGATGGACAACTTAGGTAACTGACTAGCTGACAGCAGAGAGAAAACCCTATGCTAACACTGGGAAAAACTAAGAAACCACAACAAGATTTACACTTTAGGAAACTCAAAAGTCTCAGGAATTGGCAGCATTAGGTACCTCTGGGTCCAGGGGTAAAGGGGGATAACTAAGATAAGGAAGGTTGTGTGCAATCTGCCCCAGGTCCCTATGTGGTCCTCTCCTTTTCCAGCAGAAGACAGAAATCTCTGGATGAGAGGTCATGCTCCTATCCAACGATACATCCAGTACAGACCAAGGACAAGTATTAAACCAAAAGCTGGGGTATTAAGTTACCACATACAAACTGAATGTTGAGGACCTGCCACCACCCACTCATCATAATAAAGGCAGCAAGACTTTTACCCTCCAGGAGTTTGCATAAGTACTCTCTGGGGAATCTGACCAACACAAGAAAAAAGAGCTAAAGATATTGACACCAGGAATTCCCTAAGAAATGGTTGACCCAGATCAACCTATGGCAAAGATCAAAGCTGATCAGCTCCAATAATATGCTCAGGAATTCCAGTCTCCCTTGTGGTGCCCGCACTTTATTATAAAGAGACATCCAAGGTTTACTAAATACCTGAGAAAATCTTCCAACGCGAAGATAGAGATCAAAAGCAACTAGAAGGAAACAGAAACTAAGGAAAAGAAAATTTCAAAACACTGTCATTAATATTTTCATAGATACAAGGCTAGATACTGTATCCATGCAACAAAAATAAGATGCTAAAATAAAGGAACACTTAGTGAAAAACAATAAAGAAACTTAGAAATGATAGCAGAAGTGAAAATCTCAATAAGAGGTTTAGATGATGAAGTTGACCAAAACTCCTAGAAAGTAAAGCAAAATACAAAGAGGGAGAAAATAGGAGAGGAAAGACAAGAAAATCATGGCCAGTCTACAAGTCCAACTTCCAAATAACAGATTTCCATAAAGAGAGAACGGAGACAATGAAGGGAGAAAATTACAAACAAATCAATAAAATCTTCTAGAATGGAAAAAAGCCATTTCCAGATATGCAAGCTCTTAAAAAATTTGCTTCCCATGCACTCTTCAAGTACATGGAAAAATTACAGAACAGCAGATCAGATTAGTGGTTGCCAGGATGTACGTCATCAAAATGGAAAAGTAAACCAAAAGAGGAAGATATAGGCACAGAAAACATGAGAGATACACCAGGAGTCAGCAGAGTGATGGTGAAGGAAAATCCCTGTGCACCAGGTGGGGAGGGATATTGGTCCAGATAGGACTAGTGTGAATCCAGGGACAGCACATTGACAGCTGTCATCATCATGCCTTCTGTCATCATATCATATTTTACCTGAAAAAATATTGGAGTTTTACTTTCTGAAACAATGGGGTAAATCAAGAAAGATGAAAAATGAGATCCTGGAAACTGGGAATCCAATCTAGAAGAAAACAAAAGGGAATTCAAAAGATAATGGCTGTGCAGCAGGCTGAGAGAGCAGCCAGGTCAGATAAGAAGAGGATGAAGGTTTCCAGCATGTATTCTCCAAGAAAAGTCACAATGGAACTGATTGGTTACCTGATGCAATTGACCTTGCGGAAAATTCTACTGAGAGATTATCGGAAGATGCAGAAAGAATTATGAAAAACAACAACAAACAAGGTATTTATTTATAGGAAATGCAAAAAGTAAGAAACAATTATAGTGCAATATAATACATAGGCATAATGTAGACATTAAATTTTGGCATCAAAAAACTATACTAACATATCAGAAGGATGGGAGGGTCTGCAGAAGGAAAACAGTGAAAAAAGAGCTAAATCTTCATTTACCAGAACAGAAAGTAAATAGGTAACGTTCAGAATTGATTAATCAGAAGTTAGCAATATGCACATATTATTGGAAAAATATGGAGATATGTAATTATAAAAAAAATCAGCTAAAAATATAGAAAATAGTTGCTTCTGGAAAGCAGGCCTGGGGGTAGAGTGGGAGAGTTCAGGAAGAAAACCATCATATTCTCTTATAAAAGGCCTATATTATTTGATTTTTAATTTATTTTATTATTTTAAATTGAACTTTCAATTTTGAAGTAATTGTAGATTCTCATGTGGTTGTAAGACATAATACAGAGATCCTGTGTATCCTCTTCCCAGTTTCCCCCAATGTAACATCTTGCAAAACTATAGTGCAACATCACAGCCAGGATATTAAGATTGATGCAGTCATTTCCATTCACCACAAGGAGTCCTCCTGTTGACCTTTTAGAGCCACACCCCTTCCCTCCCATCCCCCAGCCATGATTCCTGGCAACCACTGTTCTGATCTGCTTTTCTATAATTTTGCCATTTCAAGAATGTTATATAAATGGATTAATATAGTTTGTGACCTTTTGGGATTGACATTTTTAAACTCTGTATAATTCCCTCAAGATTCATCCAAGCTGTGTATATCAATAGTTTGCTCACCTGTATTGCTGAGTAGTATTCCATGGTACATATGTACCACAGTTTGTTTAACCATTCACCTGCTGAAGGACATCTGGATTGTTTCCAATCTTTGGTTATTATGAATAAAACTGCTCTGACCATTCATGTATAGGTTTTATATAAACATAATTTCTTTGGGATAAATGTCCAAGCCTACAGTTACTTGGTCATATAGTAACTGCATATTTAGTTTTGTAAGAAATTACCAAACTGTTTTCCAGAGAGACTGTACTATTCTACATTCCCACCAGCAGTTTATGAGTGACCCAGCTTCTCTGCATCTTCCCTGCATCTTCCCCAGCATTTTATGTTGTCATTATTTTTTAAATTTTAGCCTTTCTGATAAATATGTAATGATATCTCCTATAATTTTAGTTGGCCTTTCCCCAATGGCTAATGATATTAAACATCTTTTCATGCACTTAATTTCCATCTGTATATCCTCTTCAGTGAAATATCCATTCATGTTTTCTGCCTATTTTCTAATTCAACTGTTTTTTTTCCTGTAGAGTTTTGAAAGTTCTTTATATATTCTAGATACTAGTCTTTTGTCAGATATGTCATTTGCACATATTTTATCTCCATTTGCAGTTTGTCTTTTCATCCTTTTAGGGTCATTTGCACAGCAAAAGTTTTTAATTTGGATAAGATCCACTTTACCAATTTTCCTTTTATGGAAAATGCTTTTGGTATCAAGTCTAAGAACTTTTTGCTCAGCTCTAGATCCCAAAGATTTTCTTTTGTGTTTTTTTCTAAAAGTTTTGTGCTATATATTTAAGTCCATGATTCTTTTTTAGTAATCTTTATTATCTGGCTTTTAAAACTAGATATATGTATTTGGTAAAACAAAAACTCTTGGAAAGAAACCTAAAAGGCTCAAAAAATAATACTGCCTCTTACTACTTGTAATACATTCTATGTATTTCCTATTCTGTCCTACCCCACCCCACCTTACACCAGACCTTCCCATCTCATCCCGTAACTTCTCATTTCATCCTATTTCATGGCATTAAAAAACGCTGATCTTAACCTATTCATTTGATTTCATGACTTTTTACCATATCTTGAAAAGCACAGTAGACACAGTCTTTCCTGTCTGGTGTGCATCCCTCATTTTTACTTTTCAATATGTCTTCTTTACTAACTTCATCACTAATTCCATCTCAGACGTTTAAAAAAATCACCCACTGCTCTTTGACATGAAAAATAAAAAAACTATTTTGTCCTGAGGTTTGTTATATGCTCCCTTTTCACATGCTTCTCTACGAGGTTATCAGAAATGCACAAGGTCTGCATTTCTGCTCCTTGACACAAGTCCTAAAGCATAAGAGAGTACTGGCAGGTTCAATAGCTAGTTGAAATAAATTCTGAGAAAATAAGAGGTACTCTTGTCATTTTCTCTTTTAAGTTCTGTACCTTTCTACAGTCACAACAGAAATAGAACATCTCCTTATCGCTCACAAAACTATATTCTTGGTGACTTTCTGAAATATTTTTTATCTAAACTTTCATTACAAACTTTTGGTACATAGTTGATTATTCCTATGTCAGGCAAAAGATACTGCATGCAGTGCCTGCAACCACAGTAAACTAGGTTGCTGGGAGATTCAATCAAAATAGTAATCTAACTGTGCTTACCAAATATACTAACCCATACTCTTTCATAGTCTGGCAAACTTGATTTTTATTGTGTTTGTTCTCAGGCTTGCTGATTAGCAACATTAGAAATACTATGAATAATTCACACTAATGAGGGGATCTATTATGTAAGATACTACAGCACTTGAACATTTTTCTCTTTACAATCAAAGACCCCACGTACACTGAGTAGATAATTCATGCATCCTCAGTGTCTTAAATTACGTTAATTATGATATGAATTTCTCTAAGATTCTCTATTAAGGATTGCCAATTAACCTCACTTACTGGCTAGCAGAAATACTGGCAAAATTTCGTAAGTAGTTCCTGACACTTAATTAAAAGGAGTCTCTCTATTTGGAGTGATGATATGAAGCACTAGAGAGTTTTCAAAAACAATTAAGATTGTCTCTAATGCTAAAATTGCTGATCATACCTCGATAATGGCTTAGTAACTGCCAATAAGATAAAAAGGAAAAACACAGAAAATTTTGTTTTCTTTCTTCTTTTTAATTGCATAGGTTATATATGCTATTTTTATTCAAATGGGAACACTAGAATATGTTTTTATGTGTTCTTTAAAAATTATTGCAACTGTAAAGCAATAGAGGAGTTTCATTATCTTCTTAAAATCACTCAAATACTCACTTATTGAATACCTCAGCATTCAGTGATTCAGTGATAACACTTTTAATAATACCACACCCTATGCCTCAGTGATGCATCTTGTGTGTGGGTTTTTTATAACCCTAAAGCAATTTTTATTAATAAAGTTTAATTAATTGATTCCATAATTAAATATTAAATAATTTATTTGTTCATAATCTGTTCATTATTCATTCATTCATTCAAAATAAGTATTTTCCAGGCAACTACCATGTGCCACATACTTGCTGTCATATAGTAAGCCAATGCTTCTCTCCCAGACTGACTGAAATATTTCTGTCATCTTCAACAAAGGCAATGATCGCTGAGAAATAGTACTATCATGGGGCATAATAAAGATAACTTCATTCTTTCTGTGAGTATATGAATTATTCAACATGAAGACTCTTAAAACTCACTCTAAGAAATAAAGGAATAAAGTTTGCATGAGCATATAACTTTTAACCTTCCGTTTACCACAGAGAGGAATTACCATCAAATACTGGAAGAAGGGAAGATGAAAACATGCAAATTAATGAAGTCCAGGACTTCAACTTATTAAAATTAATGCAGAAATTAGCATTAATGAATTAAATACATTCACTATATTAAGCACCTATTCTGTGCTGGGCATTGTACAAGAATTTTACACACATTATGTCTCATTTTTAATCACACTGCCCTATTAGGTAGGTATCATTCCTGCTACTTGAGAGAGAGACACAGAGAGAGAGAGAGAGGAGAGAGAGAGAGAGAGAGAGAGAAAGAGAGAGGAAAAAGAGAGAAACAAACAAGTGTAGTGAGGTTAAGTCACTTGTCTCATCTCAACCTAGTGGAGGAACCAGGATTTGGAACAAGTTCTGTTCTACTCCAAAACCATGTACTGTGTCTGATTAATTCAATTTTCATAAAATATTCCTTGAGAACTTACCATACTTATGGCACTATGAGTTTTTTCAATACAAAACAAAAACATAAAACTCACAGCTTTGTGAAAACATTTTTTTACTCATAATTACAAAAACCAATTTTTATAGATTTTTGTAGTTCTACTACAAAAGGCATTTGTAAAAAAAACAAGGTAAATTCATAGTCTAAAAGGACTGCCTTTATCAGAACCAAACATTGAGGGTAATCCTGGCAAAGCCAAGTGGCCAACCACATTCAGATCACTGAGACAGTCGTTGCTACAGTGACAGCATCATCTTCAGACAGCCTCCTTACTCAGTAGTAATATAATTAAACTAGGTCAAATTAGAAGATAGTGATGAATTGCTCTTACCATTCTGAACTAAGACAGACAGTACTTCATCATAGGGAGACATTCTGAATGAATATGACTTAGTGGGACTTATTTAATCCTATTTCCACAGGGATGAGATCTGTTTCTTTTGAACCATATTCAGAGACATCTGATCTCAATCAAAGCAGTTATGCTTTATAATGGTCCTACAAACTGCAGAATCACAAATCTGCATTATTATTTAATCAAATCTATTGGGGAATTCTAAACAGATCTGGTAAATTTTTTCTCAACTTTCAACTCTTATTTGGCTAGCAGTGATACTGCCAGAAAATGCCAACATGTCAAGCCCAAGATCATTTGGATAAGCTTAACCTAAGATGGCAACATAAGTGTTGCTTTAAAAAAATAATGGAAATTTCTGGTGCATTACCTTAATTGACACATGAAGGGATAGAGAGAGACTATCTGTAGTGTATACAATGATAAAGGGGCATGGGTTGAACAGATTTGCCATATTTACTAAAAAAGAAGACAATAAATCACTACACTAACACTAAACATATAGCTGATTTATACCAAGTTTCATTCATTCATTAGCAATGTGGTTTATATAAAAGAAAACATGCTAAGTAGCAAGCATGATAGAAAATAAAAAGCTTTGAAATTAATCCTAAATACAATTTCAAACCCCAACTTCAGCATTTAGATGGAAATATGTAGGCAAATTATTTACATTTTCTGAGTCTCAATTTCCTTATCTGCAAAATGGGTATTAAATGAACCAATAGATAGAAAATGCCTAGTCAATGCATGGTGTATATTAGGTGCTAACAATGCTATTTTCCTTCCTTTTCCTTCTTAGGCTCTGGAAGTGTATGAAACTATAGGGAGAAATAAAAAAATGAATCAGACATGAATACCGTCTTCATAGAACCAATAGGATCATGAAAATACTAAAAGCAAATAAGCTACAAATGACTGCGACTGGGATGGTGGATTGCAACACTGGCCACAGTACTTGCAGCTTCTCACCTTGAGAGGTGGAATATCTTTCCCTACCTCTTGCATTTGGGCTGTCCTTGTCATTTGCTTTGACCAACAGGATGCAATGGACGTTATACAGTGACAATTTGAGCCTGAACTTGAAGAGGCTGTGCAGGCACTGCTTGTACTACTCAGAACCCACTACACCATGTGAACCAGCCCAGCCTGCTAGAGGGTGACAGACCACATGCAGCTGAGAAGAGTAATCCCAACTGACCGCCTTAGGCCAGCCAGCCCCAGCCAACACACCAGCTGATCAGAGAGTATGAGTGAGTCCAGCCAAGACCAGAAGAACTGCAGAACAGACTTGTGGGCTAAATAAATGGTTGCTATTTTAAGTCACTGAGTCTGAGGGGGACGGCTCAGTTATGCAGCAACAGATAACTAATACACATGTAAGGAGATATGGGGTCATGATATTTTTCAACCAAAACACAAAATATGTGAACAACAATTTCAAAACAATTTTGGGAATGAGCAGTCATCAATTCCAACAGAATGATGTGGTATAACAGTTGCTACTGCACTAGATTAATGAAAGATGTAAATCTCTCACCACTGGGAATTAAGGGTTTCATGTGCAAATGATTCTTGGTAACTGGGGGTACAGAGATTAATTTTCCCCAGGCAATATTATTCTGAGGTTTCTATATTTTTGGAGTCCAGGAACTGTTGTTATGCATTGTACATGGCAGCAGAAGAAAAAGATGACAAGGGAAGAAAAGCTGGGAAAAATTAGACATTGAAAATAAAATAACTGTAAAAGGAATTTGGGACAATGTAAGGGAGTTTCATACTGCAGGTAGCAAAAGCAAAGCCTGGGTAACTTGTCCTTTTCCTATGTCAGCCATCTGTGGCAGAAAAAGGATCCTGGTCTTTACCTAACCTTTTTTTTTCTTCTTTACCAAGTAGAGCACACCATGAAAGCGATTAAATATAATTTTAAAATTGTGTCATATTGGTTTCTCTTTGTGAAGCAGACAACTAAGTGTGCCTCCGAAGGAAATAATTTGAGATGTACGAATGAAAAATCACCATGAAGCTGAGAAGTGCTTCTCTTAAATATGGGCTAAATTCTGTGATTTGTGTAATGGTTAACTTTGTGCTTATTTTGTGCAAATTTCAGAAGTCACCCACAAGTTATTTCTGACAAGAATGAAGTCTGGAGAGTGAGGACGATTCCTTTTGTTCCCCCAGTGCCAATCAATACTGTAATGGGGGTGGGGCTGGGGTGGTAAGACTTAGAGACGAATGGGAAGTTCCTTGAGATGGCAGTTGTCAGGTCTACTCACCACCCACTAAATGCCCTGGAAAATGCTAGGCAGCAGCCCTCAAATACTTTCCGATTTGAATTGTAATCCTCCAGTTGAGGGCTCATCCAAAGTGTATGCATAATCTGTCACGGAGCACACACACAAACCTTGCAGTGGTAGGTGCGATACACTTCTCAGGACAGCAGGGCTGTGGCTGCTAGTGCAAGGGGAGAGAAAGAGTGGGAAGAGGGAGAGGTAGGAAGCAGTTTGGACCTGACAGTGAGGATAAGAATTAATGGCTAAGCAAGTTCCTTTCCACTGGGCCAAAAAAGCAGGTTATTAGAAACTCAGGTTTGAAAGAAAATTTCTTAAAGTTTGTCGGGTTTGATCTCCTTGTCTGGTCCAGAAATGCCTGACTGTTGATCATCCAGGTTTGGTTTGAATGCTCCCCATCATGGAATCCGTTCTATTGCTGTGGGGTCTTTAATTGCCAAGCTGTCATTATATTGAACTAAAAATTTGTATGGCACACCTCTTGGTTCTGGTTCTGCCCCTGGAATTGACCAAGAACATATCTTCAACCTCTTGAAGCAGCTGAAAAGGGGCCATACATTGTACAAGAAAGAATGCTGGTTTAGAAGTTAGAACACTTTGGTTTTGCAACTGACTAGCTGGTTTCCTGCTCCCTCATTTTATTTTACTTTTTGCTGCACTAATCATATGCTCAATATTTTGTTAATACTACTTTTGAAAGGCTGCACTAAGAATAAAATATAATTGTCTAGCTGTAATGTGATCAAGGTCGAGGGCCAGGAAGTGATTTTTTTTTTTTTTGAGATATAATACAAAGGACACTGGACATGAAATGGTTAGATCAGAGGTCATAAACCGAAATGCCTTTAGAGGCAGGCATGTAATGGCAATGTTTGAAAGGGATGGGGAATTGGCAGGTGGGGTTCCTGGAAAGACAACTGGGAGTGGTAGACATCTGTGACTTGAGAGACATAATGGATTTAAAGGCATTTGTGACAGCCAGCCTCTAACATGGTCCCCAATGATCCTCACCTCCTGGTATTTACCCCATGGTACAGTCCCCTCCTACATTTTACCAGGGTTGGTCTGTGTGACCATTAGCGTATGGAAGAAGTGATATATCACCGCTGAGGTTAGATTATAAAAGACTGCAGCTTCTGTCTTGAGTACTTTATCCTCCTGTCTTTTTTTTGAGACAGAGTATCGCTCTGTTGCCCTGGCTAGAGTGCAGTGGCATCATCATAGCTCCCTGCAACCTCAAACTCCTGGGCTCAAGTGATCCTCCTGCCTCAGCCTCCTGAGTAGCTGGGACTACAGGTGTGTGCCACAGCACCCAGCTAATTTTTCTATTTTTTTTGTAGAGATGGGATCTTGCTCTTGCTCAGGCTGGTCTTGAACTCCTGACCTCAAACTATCCTCCTGCCTCAGCCTCTCTCTCCTTCTCTTGAGAGTGTACTTTCTCTGTTCTTTCTTGGGGAAGCCAGCTGCATGTCATGTGGACATTCAGGCAAATTATGGAGTGGCCAATGGGGCAAGGAAATGAGGCCTGGTAGCAAATGCTCTAATGAGCTCGGAAATGGGTCTTCTCCCAGTTCAGCCTTGAGATGACTGCATCTCTAGCCAAGAGCTTGACTGCAACTTCATGAGAGACTTTGAGCCATAACCATCCAGCTAAACTGCTTCAGGCTTCCTGAATGCAGAAACTGTGTGTTGTTTTAAGCCACTAAATTGGGGGCAATTTGTTATGTAACAATAACACAGCATTCTGATTCATTTTAAAGTATCAATGTATACATGCACACACACTTTGCTAGTGAAACAAAATACAGAGTTCTAGTTTACAACCCCAGGTTTCTCAATAAAGCCTGGATCTACACAAACCAAAAAGTACAGTTTAAGGTGGGACTCAGAAGTTATTTGGCAGCTCAGTTTCTGGTGGAAGAGAGGAGGTGGAATCCATTCATAGCTCAAGCAGGGAGCTATTTTTTTTTTCCCACCAATAGGAACAGAATTTAATTTTCCCTATCACTGCAGGGTGACAACAAACATTGGGACAGAACATAGAGAAATCTGACAAATCTTACCCATAATACAAAGAGCATTTGGATTAGCATAGAAAGCTAGCAGGAACTCCAGTCCAATCAAAATAGAAAAGCATTTCTCTTGCCATTAAAAACTAGCAACAGGTGTTTCACAAAAAGTAATGGAAAAAACAATCTATAGTGTGAATGGTTGTGTTCCCCAACATTTATATGTTGAAACTGTAATCCCCGAGGTAATGGTATTAGGAGGCGATGACTTTGGGAGGAGATTAGGCCATGAGGGTGGAGTCCTCACGGTTGAGATTAGTGCCCTTATAAAGGAGACCCAAGAGATACCTTGCCCCTTCCACCATGTGGAACAGGGCCCTCACCAGATCTGCCAGCACCATGATCTTGGACTTCCAGCCTCCAGAACTATAGGAAATAAATGTTTGTTGTTTACAAGCCACCCAGTCTATGGTATGTTTGTTATAGCAGCCTAAACAGACTACTACACAACTCTTCTCAGAAATACAAGAAATACTTAGTCACTTGGAGTCTGTCAGTAGAGATTGAGAGGTCTCTCTCCCAACCCAATAGTAATAAGAACCTTGGAACACAGAAGCAGATCTTACAGGGACAAGAACAGTATAGGACACACAGGAGAGGACTAGGGTATGTCTCTGAATGAAGAAATGACTGATTGAATGAAGAACCTGGACAACTAAAGAAAAAAAAGACACATATGGACCAGAATTGAGTCGATTTCTTCAGGTAATGGTTTTCACCAACAAGTTAGTGAGGAACTGAAAGTGTGTTTTAGAATTCTACTGAATTCCCTTTGTAGGCCTTTACATGGAATTATTCTAACAATTATGTTGAATATAGAGTGAAGTATGGAGAGTAAATGTCTAGAGTTTAGATCCAGTCATTCTCAATAAATCCTTTTGCACTTCTTGTTAAAGAAAACTGTCCAGTTTTGTTACAAATAGAGCCGACAGGAGTGGGTGTACTCCTCAGTCGGAATCCCAGGCCAGGAATCAGTACAAACAGTTAAGAGGAAGCCCTAATAGAATACTGCTTTAACAAGAATTATTTCTATCAACACAATGCAGAGTCATTATCAGGCAATTTCAGAAAGTGCCAGGAAGCATGACGTGGAAAATTATAATCAAGGTCTGGCTGAAGTTGGGCCATCATTATGGAAAGTCAGGAAAAATCTTAAGTGCAGCGTGGTGCTTGGCATTCTGTGGAAACACCAAAATTGTCAACTGGGGAGACTGAGAAAAACATGAGGGAAGAAGCTGCTGTTGAAAAATAAGCTTAAAGGAGGATTAGTATAAGACCAAAGCCCATGTGCATAAATTAGTCAAATATAAAATGTTGATAGTTTGTGATTTATCTTGCTTGGAAAAAAATATGCCATTATGGGTATAGGAGACTGTTACTTCAGGATAGTTGTCAAAACCATTGCATTAAAATGCTTCCTTTTCGTCAGTATTCTCAGTGATTTTAAATTGATAGTCTCAAACAAGGGTTGTGGTAGACTGGTGGGCCTGCGGCCAAGATAGAGGTTAAAGAAAAGAGGAGAGAAAGGGCTATCTTCAAGAGGACTTGAGGGTTCCAGCATCCCACGTTGTATATTTCTACTCTTTTGCTATTTTCAGGTGAGACTTGGTTAGTTATTAACCTCAAAAGGAAGAAGGAGTCAGCAAGCAAAACAGCTTGAGGAATGAGGTGTCATGAAGCTGCTGAGGAGGTGGAGAGGAAGGGACCTGTACCAGTTTTCCCTTAATGGTGGTGATGATAGGAAATGTACAGGCTGACTGTATGTGAGGGATCATAGGATTGAAATACTAATTCATTTATTTTTGCTAGTTGTTCCTTTATCCACTTTGTCTTTATTTCAAAATTCAAGGAGTTAGAGCAGTCTATGGTCATTGTCTCATGGAAATGATGTGATAAGAGAGGAGAGAGAGAGAGAAAAAAAAGAGAACTCTAAATCTGGCTTTTGTGCTTAAAAAGCCCAGACAGTCAGAGGAACTGAAATGACATACATATGGAATATTTGGGAGAAAGCATCATGTTTAAGGACATGCTTCCTCCTTACCCTCACCCTAAAGTGGAAGAGATTTCATGGCCATGTCAGACACTATGACAGGTTGCTTGCCCAGTATCCAATCCCTAAACCTAAATCCTCAAATTTATCCAGTTACCTCCCCCCACACTTGCTCATGCACTTTAGGAGAGACTGGCCCCAGATCCCTGTGCTGGGTCCTCACTGGTGATTGCCAATGATGGTGGTCCCACTCTCTACACCAGTGATTGTTTCAGGCATGGGAATTCTGCAAAATACGATGTGAATGGACAGTTTTCCTCACGTATGAAGAGATAACAAACATAAGATGGCCTCCTTTCTGCCTCTGAAAGTGTTGCGTTCGGATAAGATGCTTGCAACTGCTGTAGCCATTTTGCTCCCGGGCTGAGAAGGAGGCGGGCACACAGAGGGCAGAGTCAAAAGAAGAGTCAGGAGAATCATACAGCAGTGAAACCAGAGCCCTGGTACTCCTTGAGAGGAGCTGTCTTATTCCCAAACTTCTTTTTATGTGGTATTATAAGTTGCGTGATAGTTTAAAGTATTTGAATCTGCATCTGCCCTGCTGCCAAATGCATCCTGACTGGTACAGTGGCTGAGGGGAGAAAGGAACATGAAGAACAGTGAGGAGAGAAGAGATATGGGAAGTGCCTGGAACAAGGGATTGGCCTCAGGGACCCCCACAGAAGGTATTCACATCTTCAGCTCACCCAGACTCCACCCAACTGAACCCACACATCTCCTGCACCCAGGCTGTGCCAGTCTTTTCCACAAACACCTGGGAAGGAAGTACCTTCCACAGCAGCTGGCATGATCCCTGAAGATTGCTCAGCACAAATGATACCTTTTTCTTAAGCAGAAACAATGTTAAACATATTAAAACATACATGGTTATACATATATGGGGACAGGTTTTTTAGACCTATTATCATTTCTGGAGCTAACAGGTACTAATTACTATGGGATGCTGGGTTTAACTCAGATTATACCACAATATTTTAAAACATGTTTTGTATAGGTTTTGAGGATTTTATTTAATATATATTTTAGCTTAACTATTGTTTAATTGTGGAACATATATATATAAAATATTTTATTGCGAAACCCTTGTGTACAGTTTGACATTGATTTTGCAGTAAATACAGGATTGAAAGTGTGAAATTTCAGTATCTACGTTAATTTTTAGCATTAGCATTTTCTAACATCGGACTTCCACATTTTCCTTAAAATATTTAGCTTTTTAAATTCTGTCCTCCTTATGTTAAGTAATAAATCATAATATTAATATCAAAAACAAAAATAAAAACAAAAGAATGTTGGATTTAGTTACTATTAGATTATTTAGCACCACTAGGTGGAGATCCCCCAAACCTTGTCCTTCTCTGTCAAGGTTATCATACTGAGTGCAATTCTGAATTCCCAAGTGCAGCAGGGTGCAGAAGGTGCAGTCCTCCTTGACAACAAACTGGGCACCAGAAATCTGAAGACTTTCCCCTAGCTCCCCCTTAGTATCATTCTTGTGGATTCTGGCTTTCAGCTATTCTTACTTGTCATCTGCCACCTTCCACTTGCTTGTCTGTTGTCGACACCTGTCCATCTCCTGACACTACCTTTTGCATCTTGAAACTGGCCTCAGATGACCCCACCAGTTGCCTCCCTCCCTGGGTAAATAGACACAGACCAGCACTGCTGTTATCCTGAGTCTCTTCCCAGACACCTGATCAAAACAGAGAAGGGTCATTGAAAGGCCATTTCCCCAATTTGACTAATCTTCTAGTTCTGGCAGATGATGTAGTTGATAGGTTTGGCAGCTGGGGTTAGGAGAAACATGGCATAGTGGCAAGGTCAAATGGCTTGTATGGGAAGGGGAATTTGATCAGTTGAGGATGGAAGTGTGAAAGCAGGGGGTGGGTAAGAGAATAAAGATGCCTAAAGGGAACTTCATATGACTTCTGGGAGCACATCTTAGAATATGTCTATAGGAGGAGAGTGAAATTAGACTGCCTGAGTGTGCACTGTGACTCCCTTACTTATATCTGTTAGGCCTTTGGCAAGTTACTTAGCTTCAAGTCTCAGTTTCCTCATCAACAAAATGGGGATAATAATGTAACTACTTCATAGGGGTATTGGGAGAATTAAATGAGATAAGAGGTAAAGAATTTAGAACAATGCATGCCACAGAGAAACATTAAATAAATGTTAGTTTTATCATTATTATTATTACTCGTATATATTTGTGATAAAAATATCATTTCTATGCTAGCTAATTTCTAAAATTATATGAAGAGGCTTAAATATTATTGACTGACTAATGGAGCATTTCCATCTCTTATTACAGGATTTATAAGCCAAAAATACTATTCAGATTGGTCAAAATAAATTTGCTATGGCAACACCACACCTTATAGTTGACTTGCTTTTCTTTGTCATTTGTACATTTCTGGCTTCTATATCTGCCTGCCACTTTCCACTTCTCTGGTACACACTAGCGTGGACTATTAGGAGACACCTGTGCCTTTTTTTAAGTGTAATGTTAATCCCATTAGAAAATATAGGAAAGAGTAAAACAACATGGATATTTAATAACCTTTTGTAGGAGTCATTAAATTATAAAAATACTACCATCTGTAGCAAAGGGTATCAGATTTGGCAGAAATTATTAAAACTTACAGATTAACCCTAATTTTTTTTGTTTCTCTATTTTACTACTTCTCAGTTACAGGCCCATTATTTTCCAAATGTAACTTTTAGTTATTAACTTAAAGGTTGATCTGAATTTCCATTATTCTTTCTTCTATTCATCTACTCTCTCTGAGCATGCTAATGAGCAATGAAATGCCTAAAATGTGTGAAGGAAAGAGAGAAGAAAACAATTCCAGAAATGAATGAGCAACTAGAGCTGGAATGATTGAAAGTTGGCTGTAAGTATTATACATTATTTCCTACGGGTAGTAAGTGGATTTTAGAAATACTTAAAACCTGGGGAGGCAATATAAATAAAAATGTATAATTGAAGTCTGTATTTATTTGGTAGTTACTTCAGTTTTTTTTTCTTTTTCGCTAAAAAAAGGACTTCCATTTTACCAATATCCAATGTCAAGTTAAATCAGAGGTAAAGATCCCGGACTACTGGATTAAATGAAGAGTCAGGAGCCACCATCTCTCCTGTAGGTGAGCAGCCAACAAAGCTACTTCAACAGAACAGCAATCAGTCCTCTTGTCACTCGGGGAACTTAGGATCAACTGAGACAGGCATCAACCAAGGAGAAGCAATTCCTTTCTAACCAAACAAAAATGTACTTATACGAAATGATTTAGAAAACAGACGACAGGAGACCTTTCCAATTTGTGATTTGGTAGAGAATAGGAATTCTGTATCTATGACCTCTGAGATGTCTTTGCAGATACTGAAAAATACAATGATGAATAGTGCTGACTCTAGTGAGTCTTTGAAAAACTCTTCCCCTCTGGCCAAACAGTACATGTAGAATTCATTTTCCATATTCAGAATCCAGATTCTATGGATTTTACATTTAAATGTGCTCAGTCAACTGTAAGGACCTTACACACAAAGTTGATTGCTTTTTGAGGCCCATGTTAGAAGAATATGGACCCACTGTAATGTGTAATGCATGTATTTCTAGAACAGTGTGAACCCAGGGCCAGGGTTGATGATATGGGCACATCTCAGCTTGCCAGGGATGCAAGGAATGGGTGAACGGGAGATCTGTTATGGGCTGAATTGTGTCCCTTCAAAATTCATATCTTGAAGTCCTAACCCCCAGTACCTCTGAATGTGTGACTATTTGGAAATAGGGTTTTTAAATAGGTAATTAAGTTAAAATAAGGTTATTAGGGTGGGCCCTAATCCAGTATGATTGGTATCCTAACAGGAAGAGGAAATTAGGACACAGACATGCACAGAAGAAAGACGATATGAAGACACAGGGAGAAGATGGCCATCTGCAAGCCAAAAAGAGAGTCTTCAGAAGGAACCAACCCTGCTGGCACCTTGATCTTGGACTTCTAGCTTCCAGACTGTGAAAAAATAAGTTTCTTTTGTTTAAGGCACCTAGTACTTTGTTATGGAGGTGTGAGCAAACTAATATAAGTTCTATTTGTCGTAGAAGCTATGAGACATCATTAGGCAGTCCATGTCTGCACTCAATGAAGGCAGGTCCCCACCACTAAGACCAAGTGCGCCTTCTACCACGGGGGAAGAAATCAGCCTAAGAAGGAGGCTGGTGAGCACCAGTTATTCAAGGGCCCATAGAGTGGGGGGTGGGGGGTGAGAGGGCAGTGTGTGAAATGAAGGGATAATTTAAAAATCTTTCTTATCTTCTTGTTTTTATAAGCTAAGGGCTCATTTTTTTAAATAGAAAATCCACTTTTGCTTTCTTATTATAAAAGCTTTACATGATCATTGTAGAAATAATGGAAATACAGATGAAGAAAATGAAGAAACCAAATATAACTGTGATCTCATCACTTGGAGGTAACTGTTCATACATTGTTGTAAATCTCTCCAGACTTTTTCCTATAAACACATGAATTTTTATATATATCTATATATATAAAATGGAATGATTAATTTTTTGTGATCATCTTTCTGTGTCAATAGTTTTTAACTTACAGCGTCATTTCTAATGTCTGATTTTGTTTCATTATATCGATTATATCCTAGAAATAGAATTGGTGGGTGGGATGTGTCTAGGCATAGGCATATGTAAAGACTTTTGTTATATTTTGCCAAATTGCCCTCCAGAAAGGATGTACCCATTTATATTTAGCAAGTCTATTTTGAGTGCAACATAAAGCCCCATCACTTGTAACTCTTGACTCAGCTGCTCAAGGGCTTTCAGCCAAAATCCTAGGGAGGAGAGTATGGAAACCAGAGGACACTGAAAATCCGTGCCACAAGTGACTCAGATGCTGCAAGTGGCTTGATGGAGGAGTGTCCAATGTTGGCGGAGGAGGCATTTCCCACCTTAGCACAGCGACAGGTGGAAGGGAGACATGGCAGGATAGACATGTCCCACAACTGAGATGGGAGCTGCAAGCTCTGCCAGTAGGGGCCACATCTGGTCAGACACTAGAGGTCTACTTGAAAAGCACGGCACCCACGGGGTGGTGGAGAATGAAGAAGCGTGAAGAGGGGCTTGAGTTGCTCACTTGAGAGTGGAAGGGATGTCCCTGAGGATCTCTGAGGAAGCTGGGAGGGACCCATGGACCGTGGTTCCAGGGACTTCACTTCAGGGAGCCTGAGATCACTGTGATTATGACCCCTGGTTGTTAATTTTATCCCTTGAGCTTTCAGGGCCTGGGAAAATACAGGTTATTCTAGGGAATGAGAACAGAAGGACTGATAGCCTTTGCAGTTTTTATGCCTTAATGGAAGACGCTATTTGATTTTGGTTCTTTGCCCAGTATAAGAGATCCCAGGGGGCATACTTAAAAGGAAAACCAACCTAATCTTAAATGAAAAATGAAATGTTTTATTTTATAAACATGAAAATTATGTAGCACTCAATAAAATGTGTTGGCGTGTAAACGTCTGCTGTATAATATGATAAATAAAATAGGTTAATTCCTCTTGGAAGAAGAACTTGAATTTCACTTATCATTGGAAGACTTTGAAAGAATGTTCAACACGAATCTCTCCAAGGAACATTAGCAGTGTTCTCTGATTTAGTGGTAGATGGAGCTTGTAGGAAGGGGAAAGAGCACCTTTATTGTTGATCAGAAATGATCACCCTTATGGTGTTTTAAGATATTCACAGAGCACATGGTTGTCATTGGGCCTTGGACCTTTACTGGTCAGACATAACATATATATCAGAACGACAGTCACACTGATCTTAATATGGACTTTGAGAAATAAATATGTTGTAGATACGAGAGAAGAATTAACAAAATTTTGTTTGGCTTCTTTGAAATGTAGATTTAGCTGCCAACGTAGTTTCCAAAAGTAAACAAACTTATGTTCTGTACATTTGCCCAAGGCAATGAATAAATTTCCAATAAAACAAATAAACAATTCTTTCCCTGGGGTTGTTTCCTTCTATCTTCAAGCGGTACCATGGAGAATTAATTACTTCATAATCTCACTCACTATAGTTTATCAACTTAAAAATGGTTATGGAAAAACAGGGCTTACCGTCTATCACTGGTTTTGGCTGAGAACTTTTGAGGCGCAGTGAAGGCCGGAAGCGAGTTCGGTCGTTGAAGCTCCAGCTCTTCTGCACTTTGGTGGGGCTGCCTTCGGCTGTGATGTCGGTGCTCGGGGACCTCCTGTCACCTACTGAGGCTTGTCGGCTCTTAATACTCTGGCCCCTCGGGCTAGCCATGCGCACTCGCTCCTTAAAACTTAGCTTCTGACTGTGGAGAACAGAGGCAGGATTATTGCATTTCAAGCAATTTCTTCCACTCCACTTGGGTAAATAATTTGAGGAAATTGTATATGGTCGCGTATTTCAATAGACAAAATGTTTTCAGCAAGTAGGAGCCTTGTAATGTATTTTTCCCATATTGAAAAGTTGAGCTTTATTTAATCTCTGTGCTTGAATTCATTTGAGATCAATCTCATCTTACAGGTATCCACACCCTCCTTGGATTCATCACAGAAAGGACTGACACCAGCAATTTGTACACAATTACACTGGAGATAACCAAGAACTGGTTTGGAATTCACTTTAAAAACAGTTGAGTGATTTTAGCTTTAACTTTAACTTTTGAGATTTAAAAAAGCTATTTTTCATTTGGGAGTATATCTCTTTGTAACTTCTAAACATTTCTACAGGAAAACAGGGATGACAGTTACATATATACCTACATTCGGCATGCATTTTTATATTCCGGGCAAGATTATGATATCAATAAATTCATGCAATCTCAGAGCAGTTGGTAGCACTGCATACATAATATTAAACATACAACACTTAACATTGCATTTCTTTTATGCTTACATTCATTCTTGTGAGACAAAAAACCACGCAAGATAGAACAGCCCCAACATATAATGAATGTGATGATTGATTAACGGAATGAGATGTTATGTTCACTAACACAATTTCCTGCTATAAAACAGGTTATTGATTTGCTGCGGCAGCTACTGGTAAATTATATTTGTTCAAGCATTCAGTTCTCTGATGCCGGCTAATATTGAATTGTTGTGGGCTGATAAAGGAAGCATTAACAACAACAAAATCCAAAATACATCTTCACAGTTTCCTAATCAAGAGATGTGGTGGGATGTGCTGGGAAGGGCAGGTTGGAATCAGACATGGGTTTTGGAGTCCTCCTGTCTAACATGAAGATAAAAGTAGCAACATAGCTAAAGGATTTTTGTGGGACTCGAACTGTAAAAAGTTTTGTGTGCCCGTTTTCTTTGTTTTCTTGTTTCATTGTTCTTGCTATTCGTTAGAAGGTGACACTGTCATCAATGTGAGAGGCCCAGGACTCTGCAGGGCCTGAAGAAATAAATGATGAGGGTCTGCGGGGAGTCACTTGGGACAGCTACTTTGGGTCATGCCACAGCCTTTGTGGAGTATGAAGGCAGTGTTCTCATGGATAAGGCTTATCTGAGACGGAGTGGAAGCCTTGTCTTTTCCACTTACCGCAATGTCCACTGTCCCCAGCTGCAGCATGCCAACAGCAAATGTGTTTAGTGGATATGTGTTTTGTAGCTAACAAGAAACAATAACATTTATTTTTCCATGCCTAGTTGCTTAACAAATGATATTCTAAAAAGGCACCACGTTTTATGTGTGTTTACATGAAAACAAATCAAAACATGATCATAGAGTTCTGGAAACAATAAACGAGTTGACCATGCAACTGACAGCACCCCCTCTGAAATGCAGACACAACTAAGTCCAGCACGACTAGTTGAAGGCACATGCAAAGAACAGGCTGGGCAGTTTTGTGATGAGGTCAGGTGGGTTCAAGGGTTCTTTACAACAGTCCCATTAGTCGAAGGATTTATCTGTACTTGACAAATGTGTGATTAATTGACAGATTACATTAAACAAGAGCAACAATAACATCATAAAACTGCATCTTTTTATTCTCAGGCTAGGTTCTCTGTGTCATCCAAAAGCCTTCAATTATTTAAACAAATCTGTCAAAGGGATAGTGCCCAAAATGTCTACTTTTCTCAAGCTTTTTTTTAATTGTAAAAAATTCAAATCTCTATTTAGTTTCAACACATCTGTTCCATAATTTAAATTTATGATCTAGTTCAGGAAGCATATGCTCACTTCTGCACTTTTATTTAGATTAATGAATGGCTCAAGTTGACATAGCTGTCATTACAAGTGTCTTCACAATACTTGATTTTATCTATTATTTTTTCTGGAACTAACAGATGCTAATTACCATAAAAGGTTGGGTTTAGTTAACAGCAAATTATTTTCTCAAACTTTCAAGATATATCTCCTTCCTATGCCAACTAAATAACCAGGAAACTGATAAAAACATCATAAAACCACTTAACATGAAATTACATTTTTTCCTTCTTAAAAGTTTCAATTACTAAAAAAGTAAAAATATCTTAAATGAAAATATTAGCATTAAATCCATCACAGTTTATTTACAATAACAAAATATTTAAAAAATTGTTCCTATGAAAATATTTTAAAAAATTGCCTCAATGAAACATTTGATATTACCCTATGAATTCATGGAAAGTGGAAATAATATTCTCTGAATCTCAGTATCATTTAAGGCACTTATAGTTGATATAAATGAGTTCTAGGGACCATTTCCCTTTTTGTCCTTCTAAACTACATGGTATTTGCTAATATATACTATTTTTAAAATTCTCAAGAATTATTTTAAAATAAACTCAGCATATTACACTCTAAATTAGAAAAAATACAATGTTTTCACTTTCTCTTTTTACATAATTGGGTGATAGTTAAGAATCAGATCCTAACCCAGAACTTTTAACCAGGCAAAATTTTCTTTTCCAAGGCAAAGATCTGTTCTGTGTCCTCTTACAAAAAGCTCATTTTTATTAGTTTTTCACTTTGTTTTGTCTTTGAAAATCAACAGAGCATCTTGATTAGAAGACTATTAAACTGATTAGGTGGCTGTTATTGAAAACACACATTGATTAAAAATATAGACTTTTCACTGGTACACTAAAGTTTTCATTATTTTCCTGCTTTTTTTGGTGACATCTGTAAACATGATTTTTGAGGAAGATTTATGTAACAGTGTTTTTAGGAAGAGTGCCAAAGATTATCCCTAGGAGACCAACAAGGAGGTCTCTTTTTGGACAAAGTAACCAAAAGGTCGCTGTGGTCACTGATTGGAGCATCTTTCCTAGTATGCAGTTCCACATTCCCAGCTGAGGACCATGCTCAGGGGAGCCTGCACAACCACTCTGCAAGGGAGTTCTCCCCTCTCTAGGAAATAGACGTACAAGTTAGACAAGTGGCCCAGCATGCAGCCTACTACTGGATGTTCCCTGCCAGGGAACTGTGTGGCATCATCCTAACCCCACAGTAATATTCTAGGGCTTGGAATGCTGTAGTTATTGTTATACTTAATTAGGGTTTTAGCCCTTCATAGGATAAGCACTTTGCAAATTCTCGCCTCAGGCACAATATGGCAACTGAGCCATAACAATCCAGTGCGTGCAGAAGCGCAGCAGTTGTCCAACCACAAGGAGGCGCCAGAGGGCTGACTGTCAATGCTACGCGGGACCCTGCCTATTTGAACCAGTGGTGGAGAGAATCAAAGCAGGCAACAAGCAACAAGGAAAATTACAAGCGGGTTGAAAACCTCATTCAAGAAGTCCCTAGGAAGAGTAAGTCTCTGAACAGGGCTGAAGTGGGGTGGCGGTGTACCCTGATCATGCACCTGAGGTTAGTTGGCATTCTCAAATCTCATGTCAATAGCCAGGATGCTGGGTACCTCTGCTTCCGTGAGGTGTACATTCTGAAGAGCTTCTGCTTATTACTACAGAACTTACTAGGAGTGAGGGAAATAGAGCAGCACATTACTAAGTATTTCACCACTAGGCAAGTGCATGGGGAGTTTTTCTTTCTTTTTATAAAAACAAAGCCATTTGGCTTTATTGTTTTTTCATATATAAGTATACAGACTAAGCAGTGAGTACTAACTATGTAGTTTAATTGTGCTGCTTGAAATATATCTACTGATCTTAATGGTTAGGTTAAAATAATTAGATTTGAAATAGGCATTACAAATGATGATAGTCTGTGTTAGCATCTGTTTCATATCAAAACAAGAATATAAATATTTTAGACTATAGTGACCCCTGTAATAAATATCAATACAAAATACTATAAAAGATTGAGGAATAAAATATTTTAGAATGTTTAAGAATAAGTATTTACAGAAATCAATGAAGTAGGTATCATTAATTGCTTGAAATTTAAAAACATAAGTTCTTGATTTGTGTGAAACACCTGCAGTTATAGTTAATATAGGTAACAAATCATCAGATAGAATACGTGTTTGATAAAACAGAAGAAAAGATTCTAGGTTGTTAGTTTGTAAAAAAAAAAAAGTACATTTCTTATTTTAAGTCCTATGACATGTTTTTAAAAGACTAAATCTTTTTCCTGAATCAATAAATGTGAACAGAAGGAGAGACCATTTTGAAAAGATTGTTTTTGAAACAATCTAACATTTTGCCAATAAGGACACAAGTTGACTATGCTGGAAAAAAAATAAAGTCTAGTTTTACTGAGTTTAGTTTAACAACACATGCAGATCATTCATTGCACACAGAAGAATGAAAATGCAAATAATGGAAAATAAATGCAGAAGAAATATGAGAACACTCAGTCTTTTCCACCAGTGGTCTAGAGTTCTCTCCCAAGAGCCACACACTGCCTCAGAACCCAATAAATCCAACCACGCAGGAGTGGTTTGGACAAACACTCAGTGGATCTCAGCATAAGATTGTAATGTAATAAAAGAATATCATTTGTGCCTCAACTTTTAAGACATGCATCTTTATCTTCCAGGTACCTGCTAAAGCAACTTTAGATAGTTTACTGTGTAAGAAGTCTAAAAGGGTTCTAGTAATGCTTTATAAACTGCAATTAAGGCAGTTTAACTATGAAGCAGGTATACAGCCAACCATTGCTGATTAAGAAGACAGGCTAAGCAGAAGCAGTGAGATTTATAGACAATCCCCAAATCTCAGATGGTATAATCTGTTTCTGTTAAGTAGAGAGAAGGAAAAGCCCTTTTGTACCAATGTGATGGCTAACTGACCACTATTTGATGACCTGATCAAGGAGGAAGGGAGCACAACATAGGAATCTCAAGGTGAGAATATTGAGTTAATCTGGCTGGATGGCTCACAGGTAAATTCCATTCTCTGAAACTGGCAGTTTACACCAAAAACAGAGAAAACCTGTCTAGTTTAAAAAAATAGTTGGTTCCTTCAGAGTAGAGGAAGGAAAAAAAAATGGTTGGAAAAATTACTTAATGGGGTGATTAATTAGAATAAAATAAATAAACACATTTACCACCACACATGTGAGATTAGAACTGTTTTAGTGGGAAGACAGAGGAAAAGAAATGAGTAATTAAATGATACTAAAAAAGTTGTATTTACGGTCTAAGTAGAGGAAGAACAGAGTTGGCTCAGTTGAGACTAACAGTAATTTGTTCCTGACCCTGAATAAAAGAGAACCAAAGGAACATTATTTTCACTATTGCTCAGTTGAGCTATATTTAAAAAGCTCTCCTTGAGACTGATGGCTTAAATTTTTAAAGAAAATTTTTAGATCTTTCAAAAACAACAGGACATTGTTCCTTAGCCGAAAACATGGTAGACAAATTTTGTTTAAACATACCCTAACCTCAGTGCAGAAAGACAAAATCTTCTCTTTTTAACAAGAACATTCCAAAGCAGGGAACATGGTTAATTAAGGATTATATGAATGTGTTTGACACCTTAATCCATTTTGCAGAAAGAAAAGCCTCTCTGTGTGTGGCCCTGTCCACAGTTGTCATTCTCTTCTTTCGTGAGAGTGCCAGGCACCTGGAGAGAAGTGTTGGCTGTTGTGTTGAACTCATCTACACTTAGGTTACTCTCAGTTTTTAACACTAATACAAACCACGAGGAAGGATTTAGGAGATTCCAGGCTCTGAGATATCTGAGAGATAAAAAAGTTGGCTCCTACTTGGGCGGAAGCTTGTCTATTCTGCTTATCTGCATTACCATCAACAACCCAATGGCCCCAAGGGCAGTAAAAGACTCTGCAGTTGGGCGGTGTTAATTGGTCCATTTGAAATGGGGTCAAGCATTAAGTAACAATATTCTGCACCCAGATCTGCCCTTCTCTAAGGGATAACTCTCATTGTAAATGCATTTTTCTTTGTGCATATTTTGCTTGGGTAAGGACAAATTTGTTATTTTCTAAGAGAGCACTGTTGCTATTGTTATTACAATAGTCTTTCTGCGTTCATTAGGCAGTATTATAATTCTGCATGTGGAGCACAACAAGGTGAAAGCTAAGGTAATTTTAAAATGGAAGCTTCCACTTATTTCCTTCAGGTTATTGCAATGTTTTTATAATTTTTCATTTTCTCTCTTTTTATATTTCTCCTCTTTTCTCATTTTTGTTGGTGTTTATCTCTCTTCACATAAATTACTTGAGGTCAGGGGCATTTTATCACCCTATCCAAGAATTAATTATCAAGCACATTCTCTGTCATAGCTTTCCACAGGCGGATGTGGTAGATAGTTTGGGGATAGGAGACTTAAGTGTACAAAGGATGATACATTAAGTAAGGTATCCAGGCTGAGTCATAGCACAGGACTTGTTTCAAGGTAGCTTTTGCCAAATGTCCAAAGACCACAAAGAAGCAAGAAATTTCTGCGTATGATTCTCTACGTCATAAACCCAGTTCAGTGGTTCTGTATATATTCAAACCTACGGGTGAGTTATCTTCCACAACCTCAGCCACAAGCATGCTACATAGATTTAAATGTTTTAGATATGTGTGAACATCATAAAATTTAGAAAATTTGGTTTCTAGTCTTTTTGAATTGTGACAGCTGACTGGGAGGCTCATTTTTGGCCCCGTGAGTAGAAGCTCAATATGGACATTTTAATTTTGTCTTTGTTTTCTGCCACGTTAACATTGAAAAAAGGTGCAATATCATTGTGTCTGCCCAAGGTGACCCCTCACCCAAGATTGCCATAAAGGTTACACTTATTCAAGCACCTCCATATGATTTACAAATGTCTCCTTTAGTTATGAACAGCTTTGTTTTGGAGGATGAAACCAAGACAGGTGATCTTACTCTCAGGTGGCTCTGGAGTTAATGGATGACCTCCATCCTTAGGATTTAGAGACAAATCACCCTTTGAGATAATTTGTAAATGAATAGCTCTTGAGTCAAGGAAAGCTTTTTAAATATCACCAAAGAGACTAAAACATAGCTTATAAGGGCTATGATTTATTTTGTGTAATTTTTTTCAAGTAAAGTTGTCACAACAGAAAAATGGTGGGATCCTCATGGAATCTAGAAGAGGACTGAAGGGTTAGAATTGGTCATCTTGTCTCTTTCAGTATCTATGCAAAGAATATTCTCAGTCTAATGACTAAATCCTCTCTTTGGTTAAAAATATCTCTAAAGTGGAAAAGAGCAACTCTTCAGGCAATTAAAACGTTCTGGAAATAGCACCAAGGAATATCCAATATCCTTGGCTCTAACTCCATGGCTACCACACAAGAGAATAGTCTTTAATGCCACCCCCTGGGTAGGCTTACTCAGAGGCATGCCTGATGTTGTATGTCCTGCCATATCTATCTCCCGTCATAGATGAATGCTTTTATGTTTGGATTTGTGAATTTTTTTTTTTTTTGAGACAGAGTCTCACTCTGTTACCCTGGGTAGAGTGCAGTGGCATCATCATAGCTCACTACAACCTCCAACTCCTGGGCTCAAGTGATCCTCCCGCCTCAGCCTCCCGAGCAGCTGGGACTAAAGGTGTGTGCCACCACACCTGGCTAATTTTTTGTATTTTTGGTAGAGACAGGGTCTCACTCTTGCTAAGGCTGGTCTCGAACTCCCGACCTCAAGTGATCCTTCTGCCTCAGCCTCCCAGAGTGCTAGGATTACAGACATGAGCCACCGCGCCTGGCCTGGATTTGTGAATCTTTTAAAGCACTAATATAATGGTAAAATGGGTAACCTTGACTGCATGTGAACTTTTAAAACTAGTTTCAGTACTGCATAAATATGTTATGATTAATGTCATTATTATAACAGTACTAAGCTAACAGAACAATCCCTAGACCCCCACTGGCCCCCACCAAGGGACCAACTCTGGACTGGTGGATACCTTCATTTCCTTTCTACTGAAACAAATGGCAATGACAGGAAAAAACTTGTGTCCTTTCTTCCCTTCCAGGCACCTGGGATTCTCCTGCTGGTTCTGCCTCTGCCATTCCTCACACCGTCAGTGCTGGGATCCACCTGGCTCTGTTTTTCAGGGCTTTGCTCCCAAATCCAGGCCCTTCCTGGTACTCATTAACACATCAAGATTTTCTGGTTCATCCCTATTCCCTATGTCATTTCCCATTTCCTGAGGCCTAACTCTGTGCTATGTAGTTGGATAAAGCATTTCCATCTAAGGCATGAAAGAATGACCATAATTATTTGGAGAATTTTGGAGAGGGCTACCTTAAAGGATGGGAGGGACTCTTCTTTTGAATCAGATCACCTGAGTAAACCTCAGCACTCAATGGGCTGGAGATGTCACAGAGAGATGGTTCTCATCTCCTGTACACAGTGTCCTCTTGACAAAAAAAGATTTTTTTTTTTTTTTTTACTCCAAAAGAAGGACCTGAGCCTATACCATTCAGGAAAAAAAATTCCATTCTTTCACTCTCTGGATTACTTAATTCAAATACCTGGATAAGGCTCTGTCTGGAAAAACGGCAGCAAGAATAATAAAGGATCATAATTATTCTACTCCCCTCCCCGAATGTTCCATGCCCTGAAGATTGTAAAAAAAAGCAGTGAGAGAGTTATGGAAAGACACTTCGCTCCCAAGAGAGAAAAAAAAAATCAATAAAATAGCAACCTTTGCAGGCAATCTTGTGAAAGGTCACTTTTAATCATCTTGTATTTGTTGATCGATTTTATTCACATGAGACACATTTAAAGCATCTGTTAGGCATTAGATTTATAAACAAACATGTAGCAGAAGAGAAATCACAAACCTGCTTGATGTTTCCCCTTGTTCTTTCCTTCAGGTGCGTGCAGACAGAAGAGAAATGATGATAAACCGGTGAATACATTTATAGCACTTGATAATGGCCAAACTGGAGATTGGGGAATCAAGTACCTTAAGTAACCCTTTTCAAGCAAGATCCACAAAAGCGATATTCTTTGTAATAAATGTACCCAACTTTCTAACATGTTCTTTGTGGCACAGAGCTGAGACAGCACATTTACTTGGCAAAGCCAATTCTGCCCACATATAACCAAAAACCATAGACTCTTCATTAGCCAGTTATCCATGGTTAAGAAAAAGTGGTTCTTATCTAATTGGCATTAGCAAAGGCTCTCAGAATGTTACTGGTTACAATGTAGATGCAGTGCCTGTGCTTTAGGGAGACTTTTGGGTTTCTAAATCTGGATTCATTAACGTGTGACTGTGGCCTCTACCTCAGTCACTTGTTGAGGCAGATTTTTTTTTTTGTTATTGTATGAAGTATGAATTCCTTTGGAGTAAAGAAGGTACATAGAAAATCTATTGGAACCCTTTAAGCTTACTGTTGGGGTAGTTTTTTTTTCTTTGTTTTCCTTTTTAAGCCAGGCTCTTGGGCAGATGGGGTGGCATTTTTAATAAGTCATTTTTAGCAAATTTAGGTCTAGGCATCGTGGTGTGGGGACCCTACTCTTTGCAAATGAGCTGTGTGCTGTTGGGCAGGCACCTTACTTTCTTGCAGGTCTTGGTTTTCTTATAAGTAAATTGAAGGCATTGGGTTAATAATCTCTAAATTCTGACTTCTTAAGGTACCACATGGTGTCCTTGGAGCTTGATAATTCCTCATAGCTTCATAAAATATCTAACTCATTCCCTAAAATAGCATATTTACCTATGTTTCACCCTTTGCATATACTTTACTCTCTTTGAGAAGAAAATCAAGAAAAATATTTCCCTCTATAAATCCTTCTGTTATTAAAACAAAACTTTGAAATAACAACAGCTAAGACCTCTGACATGTATGTGAGAGACAATCCAGACCCGAGAAGAGAGAGCAATAAACGGCTGGGCTGTATCCCTGGCAGGTTTGAGTGGGTCCGGCACTTGCTTTGCCCCTGCACCTCTCTCCCCTGCATGGTTATTTCTTAGAACTCTCTCCCATCCTGTTCCCTGGGATGAGGTTGTGGAGCTGAAGCTTCCCATTGTATCTCTAAAATTGTGGGGAGCAAGAGCATGGGGTTGGCGCTTGTAATGATAACAGTACCATTGATGATGATGATGATGATGGTGATGTTGGTGATAACATGACCTTTTCCCTGGCCACCTATTTAAAATTGTAGCTCCTGATGCTGCCTAAATGCCTTCCCTATTTTACTTTTCTCCTTAGCATTTATTGCCACCTAATCTATTCTATATTTTACTTTGTATTTATTTTTAATGTCTATTCCCAGCATCCCTTGAACACACACTTCCTGAAGCCTGAGATTCTAACTTCTTTGTTTTTTTCTCCAACTGCTGCATTCCCAGTGCCTAGAACAGTGCCATGCACACAGTAGATGCTCAGTGAATACTTTTTGAATGAATACATGAATGAATGAATGATCTTTCCCTTCAGAAGTTCTTAGGCTTTGAATGCTAAAGGGAAATACACTAGGTAAATAAAAAGCAGTTTTTGTCTGTTTCTTACCACATCACTCTGCACTCAGTAAGCCAGCTAGTTATAAATGTAAAAACATCCCTCTAAGTCATGATGAATTATTCTCCTCACACACCTACAGAATTGTTGAAAGCAGGCTTGCTTTCTAAAGCAAAGGTTCTGAACTTGGCTTCAGGGAGTCTGTGAATACATCAAAATTGTAGGCAAAGTTTTGATGTTTTTGCGCATCAAATATTTTTCTTGGGAAAAGGTCCATAACTTCCATCACATTCTCACTAGTTTAGCAAACAATAGCAACAACAACAAAGATTAAAACCACTGAAATCTGAAACAACGAAGCATCGCTAGAGGGAGAGGTTTAGGACATCCAGGTTCCCATGAACTTTACCAGTGACTGCTGTGTCATTCTGGACAATAACTCCTCCTCAGTGAGTGGGGCTGAGCCCAGAGAAGAATGAGCTTTAGGGAAAGGAGAGTGAGGGGAACACTGACAGGCACCGTGGGACAAGATGAATGCAGGTGTTGGCATAAACCCTCCTCCACCTTCACTCCCACTTATAACAGGGAAAATATCAGAGGAAAAGAAAGAAATCATGTAAGTAAAATGATAGTCGATTTACTGGGAGAATTTGACTCATTATTAAATAGTTTTTCCAGGCTTCAGAATGACTTTTCATCCAAAAACGGCATAAGTGGGAAGGTGAATAATCACGTACGGTAACAGACTACTCTAATCTTTCACTTGAGACTCCTCTATAGGTTTTCTTACTAACCTTCCTCTTTTACATTTATCTAGCAAACTTTATAAAGACGAGAAATACAATTCTATATAATTCTCATTTTTGATTCATACCCCCAAGGAACAGAAGGCACAAGAATTGTGCCCCCCCTTTTTATGCCAAAACTTTGAAAGAGTCTAATATTCAATAAAATGTATTCAGCTGAATTTCAAGATCTAAATGAAAAGAGGATTCTAATCCACACATGCACTTGACAGTACCCATGCTTCTACCCTTGCTAAGGTTCCATCCTCTGTAACACCCTGGGAGTCTATGAATATCTCTGTCCCAGGTGCTGACGGAATTTTAGACACCAACCTCTAGAAGACATGTCCCATTAGAGCTTAGGAATCATCTTGCCCAGTTCTCTTGTCCTTCTCTTTTTGGATGTGAAAACTGAGGCCCAGGGCAGGACAGGGAAGCAATGTAACAAATCCTGTTAGTTAATGGCAGATCTGCTGCTTCCCCACAGTGTGCATTCTGCTGCATCACCAATCTCCATTAAGATGGCAATGCCAGGGAACAAGTCTTGAAGGTTTCCCCAGTTCGTATCCCGTCCAGATCAATAACAACAAAGTGGTTTTCCTGAGTCGTGATAGTTAGGTGCCTTGAATCCCATGAAGCCACTAGGATTAAGGTTTTGCTGGGCCATGAAGGGAAAGAGCTGGTATTCTAAAACACTAAGTCAGATGAGCAATTTAATAACTTTTGAATAACCTGAGGAACTGACTATTCTAATCAAGCTGGGTGACTCACAGAAAGCCTTTCTCGTGACTTACTTGCTTTGGTATTTCAACGAGGACTTCTTTAATTAGATGGTGATTATGATTTAACATGTGCTCTGCTAGTTGAACTGGAGTCCAGGATTCCAGGACTAAGGGATTTTTTTTTTTTAAAGTTACAGATCACTGTGGTAATCATTAGGACTGTTCATAATGTTCTTGGTTCTCCCTTCCTTCTAGGCACGTGGTAGGATTGCACTTCTCTATCCCCTTTGAGTTTAGGCATGGCTGGGTGACTTACTTTGGCCAATAAAATGTGAATGGAAATAATATTACTTTGAAATTTTGAAAGCTAATTCCAAATTTTAACCTGATTGGTCCCATTGCCTCATTGTAAACTGTAATCCTATCAATACCCTGATCCTTCTCTTCTTTTGCTACTGGTGTTAGTTTGATCTGCAAGTGAAAGCTTGAGGACCATCCTGCAAGGGGATCCAGACATGAAATGACTTTGAGAGACTTAAATGTGCAAAGATATATTGCTCTCAGAGCATTCTCCTCTTGGGGTCAGGTGATGGGTAGAAGACAAATGATCCTGTTTTTTAAAGAACTGTGGTGCTTACTTTTAGAATTCTGGTGGGATTTATAAAATTAGATATTAGAAAATAAGCAAGAAATAGTAGGAGTAAATCGTATAAAAGTTTACATTCTTTTACTCTTTAATGCTAGTCTGTGGATTGTGAGGAATGATGCTGATTCCATTTAATTTTCTGCCTGAATTGCTACTATACAGGTTTGAATCTCTCTCAGAGCAACAGAGAATAAGACAAGCCAAAAATTGACACTTTTTTTTTGTGCGTATGGTTTGTTTAACAAACTTGAAAAGACTCAACTACAGCACCAGCTGTCACACTGATACCTACTTGGTAGGGCTGCAGGTGTGCAAGGCCTTCAAGTGTGGCTTCCAGGTTGCAATGGAAACAGATTTCTCATCAGCTGCATAACTACGCCAAACACACTGCATGTGGCATACATGGGGACATAAAAAAGAGAAACAAAAGAGAGCAGGAGATAGAATGAAATGAAAGGAAGATTATTAAGTTACTACACATTAAAAAAATCTTTTGCTTGTCATGCTTAGCCCTGATAAATACTCAAAGGAGGAAGAAGACTACTTTGGTATTTTCTGCTGGCTATTAAACATATTCAACCACATTAGAATTGCTTTTCAAAACAACTCACACCAAAAACCAAAGGTACTAAAAAGTACAACATAATGCAATTTTTGGTTAGGGAAAGATACTATGTTATCTAAAACAAGAAAAGTAATGATTGACTGGTTCAATAAATATTGATGTCCAATACTAGTGAGGTAAACTACCTGAGCATGAACATTCATTCCAGGGATTGATCTTTAATCAGTATTTGATAAGATAGAGGCAAAGGACTACTATGCAACCAGTAAACTAACTGGTACACTAATGATCCTAGGATATGTTAGTAATTTAATTAATGAAATCCCTGAAGTTGAACTATGCAATACCTTTAATGCTAAAAATGAAGACAGTAATAACAAGAAGCAGAGCTAAAACAAGACAGGGGAAAATGTATTCTCTAGAAATACAACTAGAAAGCATCTAAGAATTTAATGTCATGATCTAAGAATATATTTATAGCTCTTTGATGTAAAACATAAGCTCTGTTTCATAAAATTATATCTGATATACATAATACAAAGTATTTTTATGTGATCTTCACAATCAAGTGTGGATTAAGACCCTTATTTTGTAGATGAGAAAATGAAGGCTCAGATAAATGGAGAGGTTTAAACAAGGTTGCTGGAGTTGAGACAATATCTCAAATTGCCTGGCTCTTGGTCATAGAATCCCTCCACTGAGATTTTTGCTGACTGCTTGAGGACTATTGTTGGAAAAGCTTCCATCTGAAGTGTTCATTTGAGAGATTGCCTGAACTCACTTTCCCATATAGATTCTGGTAAATTTCTTCCTTCGTAATGAGTCTGCAGACATCTCTAATGACCAAGCATTTATTTGAGTCTCCTCAGAAAAACTTTTATTATGATTCATTAATCAAAGCATTCTATTTTATGTGGCAAGTCCATTTAAATGGGTCATATCCCTACTATATAACCATCAGCCATGATTTTGAAATCTACAATGAAGAAAAAAGTGATGTAATAATATTGTCTTTCCTGAGAATATCATTGAATAAATGTGTGCTGGATAAAAGAGTTAAAAATTGACCAACTGCTTTTGAAAACTGTATGGCAGTATCTATTATATTAAAGCTGAACATACACATATCCTAAGATACAGCTACACACTCTTAAATATATATGCAACAGATATGCTTATTTATGTTCACCAAAAGATACGTACTATATGTTGGTTTCTTAATAAACTAAAGCTGAAAATGCCCAAACACCTCTCAACAGTAGAATAAATAGAAAAGTTGTGGTATATTCACATAAGGGAATACTACATGGCAACAGTACACTATAACTATACTCAACAATATGGATGAACTTTATATGAATAATTTTGAATAAGAGAAACGACACAAAAGAATACATTTCCATAAAATACAAAAACCCAGGTAAACGAATCGATGCTGTTAGAAGGTCGTGCAGTGGTTATCCTGGTGGAATAGCAATTGAGAAAGGGAATATAGGAGGTCATGTTCTGTTTATCTGAGTGCTCATTAAGCAGGAGTGCTCAGTTTTCTTAGGCTATGTGCTCTTTTCTGCATGCACATTAAACTTCTATAAAATTTCAGGAAGTGATATAAAAAACCAGAGAAATATATAGTAAGACATGAGGGGACTTTTTATATTTTTAAGGAAGCTTTAAATGATTGAAGCAGGGTTCTTGCCTAGAGCCTTCCTTACATGGCTCATGTTGATTTAATCTGTGGAAATTTGTGCTAAGCATCTTGGCATCTTATGGAGAATAAAGCAATTATCATCATATCATCCTGAAATGTTGTTTTTTGCAAATATTATACATACACAACTTATAGAGTGATCTAGAATAATCAATGAAAATACATGGATTTATTATTGCAGCTTCATCTCCAGCAGTGAGGCCCAGAGACGCCCCAGTGCTGTAACGGCATAGATGTGCCTCAATTAAACAATTTCCACAGAAGGCATTGCATGTACATGAACTCTGGTGTTTTGAAAGCAAGACTCATGTGGAACTAGAAGCATATAACAGGCCTGTGCATTATTAGATGCCAGTGAAAAAAGTCCAAAACAATACAACAAAAAATGGGACCAAGGCATTACCTGTTAATGTTGAAAAGAATTAGGGGCAAAAGACGCCAATCTGAGAAAATTGAGATTTTCTTTATAATGAGACCTGGCTTCTTGCTCTTTTTCTATCAAATTGATCTCAACAGCTAAGCTCTTGTTCCCGTTAGTACTCTTCTTTTAAAAATGCCTTGTAAATGAGAGGTACAGAAGGTGCAAGTAGCATCTATCATGGGGCTGATATTAGTTAACAGTTAAAATGAAAGTGGAAAGTGTAACTCCATTACTCTTATACTCCTAGAATTTTGTCCTGTCCTTATCTCTGTCTCTCTCTCAGCTAATTGCTTCTAGTAGCTGAACTTCAAGCCCACATCCATATGATTCAGTAGCTGATGTTCCTATATTTAAAGCCAAAATCACACAGTGGTTGGCAAGAGAAAAATAACACCTCAGAGGGATTTCCTATGGTTAATTTACATGGTATATATACTCCAAAGGACAAGTCAACAAGAAGCAAAATGAAAGCCAAATTTACCATTTATCATGTGCTGCTGGTGTTCTAGGCCAGCGGGTCCCAACGTTTTTGGCCCCAGGGATTGTTTTCATGGAAGACAATTTTTCCACGGACCAGGGAGCGGGGATGGGTTTGGGATGATTCAAGTGCATTACATTTATTGTGCACTTTACTTCTATTATTATTACGTTGTAATATATAATGAAATAAGTATACAACTCACCATAGATTGGGGACCCCTGCTCTAGGCAGCCAAACAGATTTGAACTTTGGCCCATAATTATAAGTACAGTGTCAGAACAAGTCAGTTTTTAGGGAGTATTCAGTTTGCATTGTCTAGAGTATTACAGCTAGGGCATGTTTGACCCTTTCTGGAAATGGTCCAGAAAGTTTTAGCTGACCGTGCAAAGGTGTAATTAACATGGAGCTTATTATTTCAAGGTATAGAGCTTAAAATGTCAGAGTCCTGAAAGATTTAGGATATAAACCAGCAATCCCTTTCCCCACCTCTCTTCACACTAATTTTTGTTTCTTAGAGGCAACCCCTTCATATCTTACAGTTGTTGCTTCTATTTTTAAGAACTCTTATTTTTAAAGGCTTATGCTCATCCTTTTATTTCTTGATTTTTCAATTTCAGGCATTCTCGACTAACTTCCTACTGTGAAAGATAATGACATAGGCCACTTACATGCCTTCCCTTGCTCTTATCCTTCCAACATTTTTGTATCACAATTTTTAGTTAAGTTGCTATTTAGTGTTTGCATTACTGTGACCACGTAGCTATTGTTCCCTGTTCAGCAATGTGATGTACTATGGCTACTCTTTTCTATATAATTTTTTGTTTTCTTTTTGAGTTATAATAGTATTGCCCTATTTTAATTTCTTGCTTTGCCTATATGCACTTATTATGAATACATTCCTGATCTCCCCAACAGAACTATAAAATTCTCCTCGTCAAATGCATCGCACAATCTTTCAGTTCCCTTCCTTTGTTTCCTTGAAGACCTTTCTCCTGGAGTGCTCAGCCTCCTTCTCGCTGTGCTTTCAAGGCCTGGCGTAGCTGTTGTCTTGCGACTTCCTTTCCCTGTCATCACAGAGAACCCCTTTACTCTCTCCTGTGTGGAATCTCATTTCCTGGCTGCCCTTTTTCTCTCTTGTTTTGGAAGCGCAATTCTATCTAAGCAGCTTCTTAAGTAAAGGTAAATAGTAGGTTAACTTTTGAGATTGTGCATGTCTAAAAATATCTTTGTGCTACACTCATACTTGATGAGTAGTTTGGCTGGCATAGAATTCTAGGTTGGAAATAATTTTTTTTCTATAATTTTGAAAGTATTGTTTCACTGTTTTCAAATTGTAGCGTTACTAAAGAGAAATCCAATGCCTTCCTGATTCTTGATCCTTTGGCTGTGTCCTGCTCAGAAAGCATGTAGGGTCCCCCCATCCTTTTTTTTTTTTTTTTGCAAGTGTTCTCATATTTCTCTATGATAATCTGGGTGTAAAATTTTTGGCTCACAGTGCTGGGCACTTGGTCAGCTCTTTTACTGTGGCTACTCCTGACCTCCGGTTCTGGAGAATAATAATGTCACATTTCTTTGATAAAATCCCCCCCTTAGTTTTCCCACACTCTATTTGAAGTACACCTATTAGTTGGATATTGGAACTGCTGGAATGGTCCTTCAATTTTCTTACCTTTATTTTCTATCTCTGTATTTTTATTATACTTTCTGGGAGATTTTCATAACTTTATCTTTCCTTCTATTTTTTTTCCTACTGTCATGTTTTTCATATCTAGAATTTTTTTTCTGGGTTTGTTCTTATTTATGACCGACAAACAAAAAAGACGTATAATCTCTGTATAGGTGGCTTCTTGAGCTTATTGACTGGTGGCTTCACTTTAGGATGACCGGGTGAAGACTAAGTTATTTTGATAGGGGAGGCCAAAGTTTCAATATATGATTTTTTTTCTTTGGGATAGTTAGCTTCCTCGAAGCAGCATCTTCTAATTTCTTCCGTGAAGGAAATTAAGCCTGTCTACCAGCATTTATTTCACAGACTTTCACTCAATTTCCCTGTTTCTGTTTCTAGCAAAGCTTCTTGGCTCCACACTAAACTAGCTCAGTCTCTCCAGAAGTAAACCTCTAACATGGAACTTCTGAAGAATCCCAAGACTTGGTAATGTATGAGGATGTAGCTATTGCTTTTTGGAAGCAGTAACGGATTCGGATCAGACAGCAGGGATTCGAGTCCTAGCTCCTCCTAGGCTTGTCCTGAGGATCAAGTAATATAATATATTAGAAGCACTCTGCAAACTAAAAAGCTCTTCTTGAGTCTTAGGCATAATTAATAAAAGTGTGACATTTGGGCAGGTATTCAAAATGTTACTGAGTTTCCCAGGCTGCTCCACTTGAAATGAAAAGTTAATTTAAATGAATCATGCAAAGATATTGACACAGCTAAATTTGCTGCAAGCTGCTGGGGTTTTAAACTTTTTCCTAAAACCCTGAAATGCTGGTTAATTTAGTTCTCTCACCAACCAAATGACAAAGCAATTTGGGCATCTTAGTTGCCCTTTTAGGAAGATAGTTGCTCTGGCTTAAAACAAATGAGATTCCTTTTGGTCTTGATGCTTTGTGTGTTCAGCAAACCAAGTCAGGTTTATTGGGTAAGAAATTAAATGGATTAGTAAATGAGGTTTGCTTTTCAGTCTAGTGCATACTGAAAAATAAATTTCTACAATATATAATCAGGGCTTAAAGTACTGAATTCTGTCTAAAGACTACAATAAGGAATAACAACAATCAAATTTAGTAATTACATTATTATTCCTTTGCTTAATAAATAAATTGCATTTAAATGAGAGAGCAATTGCTTTTTAAATTAGTAGATTCTACTTTGATTAATGAAACTGTCATTAGATTTTAAAGGTATTTTTGAACATTTCAAGCCTTGCATTTTGTATTCTTTTTTGTTAAGAACAACATGTAAGTTGGAGTTTTAAGTAAAAGAAAAATTCATGATTTCACTCCATTGTTACCTATATCTGTACAAGTTCAATTACTGATCACAATATATGTTATATAACCCAGTTCCATAAAATAACATCCTAGGCCTCCAAGCAAAACTGTTCAATCAGTCTTGTCTCCACCTTTTACAGGTTACCTGGAAGGGAGGCCTTGCCTTGTTTTGGTTGTGGACATATAAATGCCTCTGCTCCAATGATTTGCTGCAGGAATAGCAATTTATTTTCAAGTTCAATTGGAAATTGCTTTTGCACAATTTAGTAGTTTGGTAATGATAACTTCAGTTAGATTAAGGAAGTTCCTGCTGTTATTCCTTTTATTTGTCTTGTACAATATGGTAGCCAATAGTCACTTATAGCTATTGAACACTTGAGAAATGACTAGTGCCAGTGACAAACTGAATTTTAATTTTAGTTAATTTAAATTTAAATGGCTACCTATTGGTAGCTATGCTACCTAATACAGCTAATGGTTACTGTATTGGGTAGCACAGCTCCATATTATCACAACTGATACATGCATGAGAAATTCCTCAAAGGGCTCACTTTCTAACAGAACAGCTGATATTCTAAGAGGTTTTATTTGTGTAAGATTGTATTATTGGTTCCATATGTAGACAGAGGTTGTTGCCCAGATGGATGCAAGGGACCCATGGGATAACTCCTGCATTCATAGGTTGAAAAACATTGTTCTAGAGTGAAGGGAAATTAAAAAATAAGAAGAGTGAGGAGAAAAATTAATTAGAAGTATGGAAACATGCATAACCAGTTAAGTAGCACTAAAGGATGAAAGGCTATGAATTCTGGGCCTCAGGGCATTTTGTGTGTGTCCTAAAGTGTGTGACTCCTCTTTTCATTCTGCTGATTATTGTTTGGTGTCACATCTTAAACTCCTACTACTTAGGGATCTTTTTGTTTAAGAAAGTAAAGTCTACTTTCTCTTTTGTGCTCTTTTAAAACCTGTAAATACAAAAAAAAAAAAAATAGAGAATCTCAGTGGCTTGCATTGGAACTCATCCAATGGTCCATTTTTTCATCAATAGTTGCAGAATAGCTTGATTTAAAAATTAATATCCTTATTTAGTGATCAGATACAAACAGATCTCCTTCAGGATATAATAGAGCCACATGCCCCCCTCCTCTCCCTAGTTTTGTTTCTATTGGAGACACTGCATATATCACAGCCATAGATAAAGGCTAAGGGAGGGGTCACAGTGATTTTCTGCTACTCAAACACGCAATCTAGATTAAAACAATGTGCTTGTTACTACTGCATGAAGATGAGTCTCCTAGTGCCTTGCAGTCACCCCAAGCTTCTCCAGTTTAGAAGTTCTGGAGCTTCCATTGCCTGGCATGAAGGGAAGAAATTTTAGATTTCTTGTCCATAATTAAATGCCAACTCCATTCTATAGGTCTAGCAAAAACTATATTTTGTGATTCTTAACTTGGATCTAGGATGGTTCTACTCCCAAAAGACCTGGATGGCAAAAGGAGAAGCATTCCTTTTAGCGCTGAAGCAAATCCTGAGTTGTTGAAAAGAAAATGAAATGCTAAATAACTACCTATCTATTATGAGCTAGCTTCAAATAACATGCTTATTGTTTCATATTCTCAAACACTGATGTATTCCATAATCCCAACAGCTCTTAGTATAACTCTTTCAAGTTATTGCTCTAGATAGCATTAGAAGCAATTTCACAGGTACTAAACCTTGACATTCTAAACAAATATGTTGTTCTTTAGGAACAATGCCCTGTTCTGCTGCATCACTTAATGATCAATTATGTTCCACCAAGTTATTCATAGGACATATTAGGTCATTCCAGGAGCAACACAACTGCTAGCCTCTGCGTGGCTTTGCTGGCATGGTTAATTAACCTGAACAATGCATGGGCCATTTGCTGAATAGATACGTTTTTCTATTTAGGAGAGGGTGAACACCGACCCAAATCCAAGACTGTACATTAAGGTCTGACTTTATTTTTTAAAAAGAACAAAACAGTAGCTCTATCGAGCAATGAAGCACAGAGATTGGGAAATGACACAATCATCACTTATAGAGACAGATACTGCCATCCTCCTATTACATTGACATTTACCTGAATGAGGTTGGCAGCTGGGTTTCTTCTTTTCTCAAAGTGTTTCTGGCGATGCTGTTCTTGTACTTTTAATGCAAAGCCTGAGCCAAGAATGCCCTGGAACAAAATACAAAAAATAGTACTTTAAAAAAATTTCAAAAGCATTGTTAAATAACACAAATATTAAAAAACCATTAAAATGAGTCTGAGAGAAGAAAAACAGTATATAATCTGTCCATAAACATGTTATTTATTAAAACAAACACTATTTATAGTGCCATCAGCTAAGCTGTTGGGCCATATTACCGAGAGATATAACAACCTCCGTTTTTTAGCAAATCAACTAGACAGCCTCATTTACTGTCTTTTGTGGTATAGTAAGAGGCATCAGAATTACAAATAAAAATCACAATAAAAATATTTTTGTGTGTGGCATTCTTTGTGACATTTCTCTATGCCTAAATTAGAGTGAATGGTCTTATCCAGTGATAGAATGTAGAAGATATGGGTTCTGGCTTTGGACAGAGTTGGGTTTTAAATTTGGGAGAGATAAAGTCTCACTGCTGGCTGGGCGCAGTGGCTCACGCCTGTAATCCTAGCGCTCTGGGAGGCCAAGGTGGGAAGATCACTTGAGGTCAGGATTTGAGACCAGCCTGAGCAAGAGTGAGACCCTGACTCTACAAAAAATAGAAAAAAATTAGCCGAGTGTGGTGGCATGCACCTGTAGTCCCAGCCACTCTGGAGGCTGAGGCAGGAAGATCACTTGAGCCCAGGAGTTTGAGACTGCAGTGAGCTATAACGATGCCACTGCACTCCAGCTGAGGTGACAGAGTGAGACCCTGTCTCAAAAAAAAAAAAAAAAAAGAAGCTCACAGCTGTGAACATGGGAACACTTCTAACACTTTGATGAAACTCTGAAATGTTATGTTCCCCATTCATGAAATGGAAGAGGGGAGAATGTTTAAATTCTGTCCCAGTCGTAGTTCCTAATGATGTTATAATTCTATTCCTACCAAAGAAAAGTAAAAGGGAGAGGGGGACAGTGATCCAGATGAGACAGACACTCAGTTTTGAAGACATGAGGTGTTTCCATTTTGCCTGTTTGTATAATAAAGACAAGAGCATGGGTCATTGCAAAGCACATTCTGATTTTTCTGTTTTAATTTCACACTTTTAACATTCCTTAACTTTTTGGTTTTGGCTCACCTATTCTGATTTTGGGGTTAGTAAGACTAATATTCCCCCCTATGTTTCCATTACTTTTTTCTCTAGTTTGCCTTTCTTCTGCTTTTTGTCTTGATCTGCCAAAATTCTGGTTATTTGATGTCCCCCTCTCTTTTCAGTTTGCTTTGGTCTGATATTTGCGAAACTAAGATGCTTTGTCTCAGCTTTGGGTTGGCTTTCAGAGCTTACTAAATGCAGTCTCTGGGCTTTGTCTGTAACTCTTGACTGTATTGGCATGGGATTTGGAGCTCTCTTGCTTTCAAGTCTGCAGATTTTAATTGCTAGCTATAAATTATT
Source organism: Daubentonia madagascariensis (assembly GCA_023783475.1). Classification (NCBI taxonomy): domain Eukaryota; kingdom Metazoa; phylum Chordata; class Mammalia; order Primates; family Daubentoniidae; genus Daubentonia; species Daubentonia madagascariensis. The sequence continues at coordinate 22,502,000 of JAKFHU010002080.1, read as the reverse complement.
AGCTTTTTATTAAACTTTAAGGAGTCCAACCCTTAGGTTAGAGATAGACATTTTATAAGCACTAAGTCAGTATTTTCCACAGGTAAGGTATGGTTGTTTTTCTTTTCTTTATATTTTTCAAGTAGTTCAAAGATGGTATAGGCTGCCTGGAGAGGTGGTGGGCTTTTCATCTCTGGGAGGTGTTAAGTCTAAGCTGGAAAACAACTTGGCTGAGATATTTTTGGGCTCTAGATAGCCTTTAGCTTTCCTTTTTATCTTGAGATTCTACAATTCTGAGTACATCTGTGACAATAACCAGACAATAAGTAATGCAATCATGTTTAAAAGACACAATTATACAATAATACTATTTGCTATTAATGAGCAATGAGCTACTCTATTATTAGTTAAAATAAATGACTGTACCATGAAATTAGAAATTACATCATATGTTCTGTTTTCCATCTCTCTTTTTTAGTGACTATCTCACACTTAGATTCTATCTCATACAGGTTATAATTGCACAAACTAAGCTTTATAAAAACCCGGTCTCTATGGTCTGGTTTGTAGATTTAAACAAAATTTTCCTCCTTTTAGAGGTTATGAAAATGGCCTTCCATTTCCAAATCTAGATCAATTCAGTCATTTGTAGCGCCTAATTTTTTCCTGCTATTTAAGATCATTTAGAAAAAGCTGATTTATTTTTCTTTTAAAGTCATTTTAATGAAGAATAAACATGTAAGAGAATATGAAACATTATAATTTCTAGCATGTATTTATAATATGTGTTATATGTACATACATTATATGCATATATTTGATAAATCCTCTCATATAAGGGATAAGTCAGATTTTGTAGACACTGAATTAATGGCTATCATGTAAGTAGCTACTAAGTAGCTATCATTTTGAGCACATATGTGAATATGAGGTTCAGTGGTAAATCCCCTTTGGAAAGCGAAGACAGGCCCTACGTAGCACAAATTTAACATCTGCCAAACAAACTAAAATGTACTGAAAATCACATTGGATTGCTTAGAAACATTTATTAGTAGATGGCAAATGCTTGCTACATATCTCTTGTGCCAGACTGTACATTACAGCAGTTATTAAACCAGCTCTGCTCCTTGTCTCATTATGGATCTATTCCAATTTTCTTCCACCTCTCTTAGTACACAGCTCAGTGCACCTAAATGAAAGTCTGTTAAAATAAGGACTATGACGTATACATATGTATGTATATACATACATATATATACACGCACATACACACACAAAACATGGCTTACTCTTTGAACACAGGTGCTATCCCTCCAGACAGTGACACTGATAGATGCAAATGCTTAGAAATTGAGTTTTGTTTTAATTCATTTTCTAAGATAACAGGACTTAAATTTTTAGGTTTTAAGTTTTAGTACTATGCTGAGAAGTGCTACATAAATATCAAGTAGAAAGGAAATATATTTTGGCAAACATTTAAAATATTTACCCTTTATTATCTCCTAGATTAAACAAGCCTAATTTGTAGCCCACACATGGTAAACACCCTATGCTGAAAGATACTCTTTTTCATAAGTTATTATTTTATTAATAATTATAGTTGTTAATATTGTTAATGATTATAGTGATTAACATTTATTTATTGAATTGTTAATGTCTTGGGTCAAACAGAATTAGTCCTTGCACTGAACTTACTAGCTGGATGTCTCAAGGAATTCAGTCTCTATAAAACTGGATTTCTTCATCAGTAAAAAGATACTCTTAGTGGTAATATCTAGCAGGAGGGCAAGGAGTGCTCTGAAAAGAGGAGAAAGACCTGCTTATCAGGGTGATGCAGAGGAGCTGGAGCTGCCTCTGCAAGCTCCTTAGCCCAGAGATGGAGTGGGCCCCGGGAGAAGTGACCCCACAGTGGAGCTTGGCAAGGGTGGTCTCTGTGACGCTGCGATGCGCAGGAGAGCCCTTCTGCTTTGAGGGAAAGATAGGGAAAAGCTCTTTTCTTCTTTGATTCTCAGGTTTCCTGGATGGGAGAAACCCCAAACAGGAGAGGCCCACAATCCACCTCTAACTTTCTCAGCAAAATGCTAATGTGTTCTCCTAAATTTCAGACAACACTGTTGGCTGGGTGTGCACAGAACATAATGATGTTTCTAGCCACCTTTTTTTTTTTTTTAGGGTATATATGGACATTTAGTCTTTCATTTCATAAATAAGAACTCAGCACCTATTGTGAGGTTGCAGTAAAAAGATCCATAGTAGAGGTTACTTTTCTTGGCATTGTTAGGAAATGTTCTGTGTGAGCAATTTTTTCAGATTTCTAACATGTATTAACTTAATTTACATATAAAAATTGTAATCACTTTATTGGAAACATTTCCAAGAATGACTGCTTAGTCTCTCTGGCCTTTAACCTAACAGAACAACATAGTTTAACCTCCGCATGATGTCCAGAGTTCCATTTTAAGGACTGGGTTTTGCTATGCTTCATGAAGCCAACTTCCAGAGGTGAGCTGACACTAATAATGTTAATTGGCCTCAGGTCTTTACACATCTTGAAGACTTACGTCTGCTTGCTTCTTGCAGATATCCTTTTCCCTCCCTTGCTGTTAGTTTTTCACCATCTCTTCCTGTTGTAGTGTTTGTTCTATTAGCCTCTCTTTACATTAGCTGTTTATAATCTTCAAAGAATTGTGAAACTATATGGGTCAGTTTATCAGAATTTTCTCAGAATGAAGACTAGGTTACGAATTAGGTCTCAAGTGGCTCTCTTATGAGGATAGAACATACACTGCTGTCTATTTTAACAACCCTGGTGTTGCCTACTTCCTTCTTCATAGTTTTTCACTGAATCAGAGCGGTTGCTATATATGTGGCCTTAGGGTAAATATAAACACAAAAGCAGCAGGTATTTTGTGCCATTATTTTGGGTAAAAAACCCAAGACTGCATTTTATTGTTTCTAAGGGTATTTTCCTGTAGGGAATCTAATTATTGAGTGAATCTCTTCTCTATTGTGAATTGTTGAGACTGCCAGATGAAGTTACCTTGGATAAGTAAGCTGTTTTTTGACTCTCCTTGATTTCATCATTTGCACCAGGAAACATGTATTTCTAGATTCACACAGGTAAAGGAAAGTAACATTTATTGAGAGTCTTCTTCATGACAAGCACTTGACTTAAATTATTTCATTGTCTTCACAAAATTTCTCTGGGCTCAATAATTCTTTCTCCATTATATTGATGAAGAAACATACTCAGGGTCACTGGACTGAATTGTGTCCCTCCAAAATTCATATGTTGGAGTCCTAATCCCCAATACCTCAGAATGTGACCTTATTTGAAAATAGAACTCTTGTGGAGGTAATCAAGTTAAAATGATGTCATTAGGATGGAGACCCTAATCCAGTATGACTGGTGTCCTTAGAAGAAGAGGAAATTTGGACACAGATGATGAGAAGACACAGGAAGAAGATGGCCATCTACAAGCCAAGGAGAGAGGCCTGGAATACACCCTTCTCTCATGGCTCTCAGAAGGAACTAACCTTGCCGACACTCTGATTTTGGACTTTCAGTCTCCAGAACTTAGAACAATAAGTTTCTGTTGTTTAAGCCACCCAGTCTGTGGTATTTTGTTAAGGCAACTTTAGCAAACTAATACAGTCATATAGTTAGTGCCTGACAAAGACAGAATTCAAACTGAGGTCTAGTGCCTAAACTTATGCATGGTCTTTTCAGTTTCTTTTCTGTGGGTTTGAGTGGTCTGGGGCAGAACCAGGTGGTCAGTCTGGAGTTGGGTAATGGCCATGGGAAGGACAAAAGTGTCCTCTGTACTCATTAACAGGCAGAGGAGCCCCATGAGCTAAAAGCTCCTCCCCATTCCCTTGGCTTCTTTGGAGAGCTGCTCTGGGGTTTCTGCTCGGCAGAGGCTGTGCCATAGCACCAGCTTGTGTCTGCAGTAAGACTGGAGCTATTTTCCTTAAGCATGACTGCAGCCACCACCTTAACACTCCTTTTTGGTGGCTGCCTCCACTCTTACCCCAGGTGGAGCGAACAAAAGGGAGAACTTGGGGATGGGAGCAAAATTGTAACATTTGGACCAATTGCCTTTAAAGAAACAAGAGGATAAAATGATCAGAAAGGCAAGCTTCATCCTTAAAGGAGAAAATAATCAGAAGCTTGGGGGAAGAGAAATGTGCTCTTTATTGTGATAAGATGCAGAAACTGCTCATTAAGAAAAATCAATGATGATGAAACAAAAAATAAATCATCTAACATTTTTAAAACCCTTTAAGGTCATATGCTTTTCTCTCAAATAGATCTGAAGTGAAAAATACTCTACTTGTGCACATCCATCTTTTCAGCAGCACATATTGTAAACCAAATTGGAGGGATTGGTTTAAAAAGAAGATAGTTTTAAATCTTTACAAATATTTTAAATGTATTAGTAGCATGTGGACTAAAAGGTGATGCTGTCTGAATTATTATTTGGTCATAAAGACCTAGCTGATATTGAAGTCTTAGGTTAAGTATTTCCAAAGGAAGACCATATTTTGTAAATTATCCAAGTAGATATATTTAGAAAAGTCAACATTATATCAGAAAAATTACATTTGTAAACAATATAGATATGTTCCCAAGCATACCACTATGTGAGTGCTTACTCTAATAGCCCTCTCAGACCTAATTTAAACTGCTTTATTGTTGCAGGAGATACTCACGGCAGGAAGTGCAAAGAACGAAATGCCAAGGAGTGCAAAGCCTGCAGAAAGCAATCTTCCCAGCCAAGTTAAGGGAGTTTTGTCTCCATAGCCAATAGTTGTCAATGTAATCTAAAACAAAATAAATAGAACATGCAGCTTAAGTACTTGAGAGGAAAGTTAGGACCTATGAACAGGAGACAAAGCAACGTTTCCACTAAATCATTATTCAACAGGTCTTGTTAGCGCACTTTATTACTGTGCTTTAAGTTTCCATGACGCATAACAGAACTTCTCTTTGTTTAAGGAAAGGAATAACCTACATACTTGTTCCTCCCTTATAACACAGTTTTCCATCTTTTCTAAGTGTATTCAAAGAAAGGTTATTTAAATAAGTGGATAACCATCAGTGATACAGAAATGATAGGACCATGGATTTAGGACTGGATCAGTACACAGAACAATAATTTATGCTAGTTAAGGCTGTCCCTTCATTACCTTGGAAGGCATTTCCTGAAGGTCTGGTGTGTATAAGGTACGTATTATGATTTGTAGTGGAACAAAAATGAGAGGTACATAGCCCTTGTCCTAAGATATTTACTGCCTGCTAAGGGAAACATGTCACACACAAATAATTAAAACACAAAATAGGGTGAGAGAGGTATTATGGTGGAGGTACAAATAACCTGCTATGAGAATTCAAGGAACAGATTGATCATTACAAGCTTGTGAGGCTGAGGAGGCTTTATTGGAAAGATGTCATCATACTTAGGCTTTGAAGGAGGGGTAACATTTTGAGAGGCAGAAATTATAAAGTGGGTGGTCTATAGAGGGGAAACAGGTGACCAGCTGCACAGCAGTGAGAACAAATAGGGTAGATTCTACAAAGTATTAGTTGTTCAGATGGACTGAAGCATAATAGATTTGAAAAGGATTAGTAGCTTCTTCAATTTCTTTCATCAGCATTTTATGGTTTTCAGTGTACAGCATATATTTTTTCAGTGTGTATAGTATATATTTTTTTGTAGCTATTGTAAATGGGATTGTTCTCTTGATTTCTTTTTCTGAAAGCTTGTTAGTGCACAGAAATGCTACTGATTTTTGTGTGTGATTTTGTGTCTTGCAACTTTACTGAATTAATTTATTAGTTCTAGCCATTTTTTGGTGGAATTTTTAGGGTTTTCTATATATTAAATATACCTCATGAGTGCAGTATAAAACTTAAATGAGATAAATGTAGAAATGCAATTTGTGAACTTTAACTTCCTGTACAAATAAAATATTTATCAATGTAAAAAAATAAATCAATAAATTTATAATAAATAAATAAATAAATAAATAAATTTATCAAAATAAATAAATACATAAGATCATGCTGTCAGCAAACCGTGACAATTTCATTTCTTCCTTTCCTATCTGGATGCCTTTTATTTCTTTCTCTTGCTTAACTGCTCTGGCAAGGACTTGCAACACTATATGGAATGGAAGTGGCGAGAGTGGGCATCCTTGTTTTGTTCTGGGTCATAGAGGAAAGGATTTCAATTTTTCATTGTTGAGTATAATGTTAGCTGTGGGTTTATCACATATGGTCTTTGTTGTGTTGAGGTACATTCCTTCTATACCTAATTTGTTTAAAGTTTTTACCATGAAAGGATGATAAAATTTGGTCAGATGCTTTCTCTGCATCTAATGAGATGATCTGAAACAAGCCAGTCACAGAAAGACAAAAACTGCATGTTCTCACGTATATGTGGAATCTAAATTCATAGAACTCATAGAAGCAGAGAGTAGAATGGTGGTTCCCAGGGGGTGGGGGGAATGGGGAATGATGGTCAAAGGACACAAAGCCTCAGTTAGACAGGAGGAATAAGTTTTTTTTTCTTGTTGAGATCTATTGCACAGCATGGTGAATATAGTTAGTCATAGTGTATTGCACATTTCCAAATCACTGAGTAAATTTTCAATGTTCTCACCACAAAAAATGACAAGTATTTGAGGTGATGGATATGTTAATTAGATTGATTTAATTATTCCCATTGTATTCACAAACCATAACATCACTTTGTGCCCCATAAATATATACAACTATAAATCTGTCTATTTACAATAAAAAAAGATAAGGATTAGTGGGAGAGGAGGTGAACTAGACAGGCTAAAGCCAGGCCAGGGAGTGTCTTTGAATATCATGTCTCTCCCATGATCAAACAGTTCCAGGGGATTCCCGTGTTCCTTCGAGCAAAGTCCCAGCTCCTCTCCATGGCCTGTGGGGTTCTGTGTGATTGGGCCTCGGCCTGCTTCTCAGACATGGTCTTCCACTGTACTCTCTCGTTCTGCTCCGCCACACCTGCTTTGCTGTTCATCACACCGAGCTCTTTCTCACCACGGGCCCCTTTCTTACAGCGGTGGTTTCTAGGGGAGAGCAGGATGTTGTGAGCTCTGAGAGCAGCACCTTGGAGTCCCTCTGGGGGTGTGCAAAGACTCTGCCCACGTTCTCTCTGTGCTCTCTTCTCTCTGCACTTCTGCGGTGACCACATTTTCCTGAGAGCAGGGGACTTGAATAGCCAGAAGCTGAACCTCTGGATTCAACACCTTCTTTTACTCTGATTTCAAAGGAGCTTGGGAAGTTTCTTGGTTGAAAAGCTTTGGGGTTTTTTGTTGCCAGGTGAGGCTTGGGAAGGATCTGGCAGTAGGGTGGCAGTTTTGTCTCCCTCCATGCCAGGGAGGGAGTTGGTAGGGGTTTCCTTTATTTCTTGCCTGGAGAGTGCATCATTTCACTTTTGTGGATGCGAAAGGGATGACTGGGCTTCATGATGTGAACAGAAAGGTAGTACCATAAATAAAATTACAAAGTCTCTAAGGTACACTTACAATAAAAAGATGTGAATCTTCTCTAGGAATTCACACCGACCCATCTGTTTGGTCTGGCTGCTGACTTTCTAAGGTAAAGACCAGTTTCATTTGATACAACCATCCTTAGATGAGCCGTGCATAGACATTCATTGATTTTCTGGACTTTCAGGTCAAGCTGCCCTTGAAGTACCAGTGAGTCCCCTTGGAACAGTACAACTACATTATGTTTCTTTTCTTTTTCCTAGTACTTGGAAGGCCCTGCTAATGTTTATCAGCTGATCCTTTGCACATGAACTGAGTAACGCTCTTGGTGCTTATTCTCTCATGCCTGTGCTAAACGATAAACCCATTTCTGCCTTCCAGAATTCTCGTGAATGTTTTCACTGGCTGAACCCAGTGACGATTAGTTTCATTTAGGCTCAGAGTCAGAGAAAGGTAGGTCCACATAGAACCCAAAGACACCAACTCTCCAGGATACTCCGGGAGATCCTGGAACAACAGCTTGTTTCAGAGGACCTTGAAAGGCTGCATATATGATTTTCAGGGGCTTAGAGGAAATCACACCTAGACTTCACAGTTGAATTGGGTTATAGGGCAGTTGGTTCATTTTCTGGAAAAACTCTTCACAGATCTCCAAGAACCCAGCAGCATCCTGATGGCATGGTACGGCAAGACGACTTATTCTATTGTATTTCATCATCTCTGAATTGCAGCTGCTTCTACATTGAGTACCTCAGTGACTCCCAGTCAGAAAGACAGGTGGTGATTATTAATTACAGTATACAGTTAATATAGTGACAGGGGATGAATGAACTTAAAGAGCCAGAATTGATGTGGGAAAAAACTAGATCTAGTAATGGAGTACTGTTATAATAAAAAACAAATAATGCACCTCCTTGGAAACAGCACTCTCTTTAGACTGGGAATCCAACGTTAAATAAATAATATAGCTCCTACTTTGAAGATACTTTCATCACCTTGTGTTGTGTAATTTCTTGTTAGTTCTACATGTGCACATGACATTAGGGTGCAAGGGTTGAGCCCAGTAGGTGATGGTGCTGGAATCAAACCCAGGGACTCTGTTCATCTGGGGTGAACCATGCAGATGCTTCATGACTGCATACAGGCTGGGTGGGTGGAGATGACAGGGATTGGGTGGGTTGAGGATGACAGAAAGAACTAAAGTGTGGTCGGTTAATGGGTTCTCTTTGTACTAATATATTTTTGATACTTCCTGAGTCAAGGCATTTAATTCTCTTCTAATATATACAGTGTTAAAAGTGAATCACAATACATCAGACTTTTACTCTGCATAGCAAAAGTGTTTCAAAGGAATTAGTTGAACCATAAAGCAGTTGAATCAATGTAAAATAAATGTTCTTATGAAAGAGCCCAGTTATTCTTTGTAGGTGAGATGATTTTCTGATATTATATATTAATGCCTGAGAAGATACAGAGAAGCCTTCATAATGGAAACTTCTGTGATGGCTAGTTGGTTGCTTAGTCAGAAATTTGACTAAAGCAGATAATCACAAAGATATATATATATTATGTATTTAATTTTAACCTAAAACATATAAATATATTAATACATTCATTTCCCAATATTTCCAACAAAGAATGTATTCTGCAATTGGGGTTCTATCTCTTTTTTGTATAAACCTCATCCATAATACATCATTTATTTTTATTAATTTTTGTGTTTTTTAAAAATTAATTTTCTTTAGTGGTGCATGAACTTGACTTTTGTGGGAGCCATCTGAGTACAAAGTCCTGGATATTTAGGGTTTTTTCCCCATATAATTGTGTGTTCACCCTGACTTTAAAATATTTTTAGTATTTTAGTATATTTAGTATTTTGCATTTATCGAGCTTTTCTAAAGCATTCTATTTTCATAAAACCATCCATCTTTCTTTCTGTACCATATGTCATCAGTTTATGCAATAATATAAAATTAAACCATGCCATTATAATTACAAATACAACTGGCATAAAAAGGTTTGGGAATGAACACACTGACTCTTTGCAAGCATTCAAACAACGTTAAGAACAGAATTCTGTGGATTCTAAAGAGCATTCAGTGTGCTGCAGGCCTCAGTTGGCATGTTTTATAGGAGTGGGGAGTATCAGTCAGTCTGGCCAGCCAGTGAAGAGGAAATAAGTTTCAAGAGCCTCTACTCTATTTTAACACAAAGACAATGTTTATATGAACGGGCAAGTAAACGAAATGGTATTTTGTGAACTTTGATATTCCCTACACACGTGTGAGAATTAATTTTTGCTTGTATATGTGTGTGAGAGACGAGAAGCAGGAGAACAGGAGAGACGGACCTTTACAACACTGTGTTGGGAATTCAGCTGCTCTGAAGGACTGGTGCATGATTGTTCAGAAACCTTTGATGAAAGTACGACCAGGTGGGCACGAGTTACTATTATACCACACATAACGAGAGACCCTTGCCTGCAACATCATGGGAGGACATGAAGAAGGAGTCCTTTGAGGGAGTAGGCCAAAACCTACCGAAGTGTAAACATGTTGAAACAAATAGGCTATCCCTTAACAATGATGCACCCCAAGCAAAACATAAAAAGAACAAAAAGAAAAAGAGAGTACTTAAATGAAGATGTGAATGGATTCATGGAATACATAAGACAGAATTCACAGGTGATCCACAATGGGGAGATTATAGCAACAGATATTGAGGAAGTAAGGGAAGAAATTGCAGTTGCTTTAAAGAAAAACAGTCGATGGGAAAGAAGATGATTAAAAAGAAAAGCAGCAAAGAAAAATGCAATGGTATGTTCCCATTGTAGAAAACCTGGTCATGGAATTGCACATTGCCCAGCTGCCCTTGAAAATCAAGCTATGGGCACTGGAATATGTTACTGGTGTGGGTCCACGGAGCATGAAATAACCAAGTGTAAGGCCAAAGTAGATCCAGCTCTTGGTGAATTTCCTTTTGCAAAATGTTTTGTTTGTGGAGAAAAGGGATGCCTGTCTAGATCTTGCCCTGATAATCCCAAAGGACTCTATGCTGATGGTGGTGATTGCAAACTTTGTTGCTCTGTGGAACATTTTAAGAAAGATTGCCTGAAAGTCAGAATGGTCACAGTTGGTTGCTGGGCAAAGGGAATGAGTGCAGAGTATGAAGAAACTTTGGATGCACCTGAACGACAGAAACTCAAAACAAAGATACCTAAAATTGTTAATTTTTGATAATGACTAGTACTATTGTTAGTTACCACTTCATTGTTACTTTCTAAACTGGACCTACTTCACAAATTAGAGCTAGGCTCCCTTGGAGTCAAGCCTGTATTGTAGATATCAGTATGATCTGGGGGTGGTCAAAAACAGTTTTCTGCATTCTGTCCATCAAAGAGTACTTCTGCCACTGATTAGAGAAATTCACTGAAGAAAAAAGAATAAGATGATTAAATTGGATTCTCTAAAAGAACATATTTTTAACAGATAGAACTTAGACATATCTAAGTGGTTATATACTTGATTGAACAATCATCCTTTTTAAAAGCAAAATTATACATAAATGTAAACCACCCCTAACAAAGGGTATTGCTTATTTTTGGAAATGAATTTTTGGTTATATTGTTTTCTTAGTTCAAAGTATCAATTTATTATTATAGTAGAAATTTATTTTTAAGTTGCCACAAAGTCTGTATTTTTAAAATATTGGCTAAAAACATGCTTGTTATTTGCTTATTTTTCTGAAAAAAAAACCACACTATATTGGGCATAATTCCATTTTTGACCTAGTTTCAGAGCTTATAAAAAATATGCTGGTTATCACATGTAGGATACATTAAATTTTTATTTTAAAAAATCTTCCAGGATTCCTACTCATTGACTTTTGAATATGATATTTATAATATTATTGGAAAGGTAGTGAAGTTTTGAATTTACTTCTTACTAAAAAATAAACTATAAATGACACATAAAAAATGTCTAACATCTCTTTCAGTGCAGTTTTAGGCAGAGTAGTACTCTCATGAAGTGAGAAGATGCCGTTTATTGCCACACTCCATGATCTGAGGTGGAAGCTGGAAGATGCGCTCTCAGGCTGTGTTGTAACAAGATGCATCAGGGTCTGAGCAGGTATGGCCTGCTTTGCCCTGTTGCCTGACCTCAGCTGGCCTCAGGAATCCGTGGTAGTTTGTGCCATCTCTTCAGCTGGACCATTTACTTGAAGGTGATTTGGCAGATGGGAACAACTCAGAAAAATTTTTGCCCTCATGTTCCATATGCTCAGTTGCAGTTATCCAGAAGAAAAGAGAATTTCTGAAAATCTTTATGTTGCAAATGGCAGCATAAAGTTATCATCATAGTAGCACAATCTGAGGTGGAGTGGGGGCACCTTAGTGTGTTTAGCAATCAAGAATTCTTCCTCAGAAATAATACTGCAAAACAAATGAAAATTCTGATCCAAGCTTTCTTAATTTTTTTTTTTAATGGGATGGCAGATGTTATGGTCAGATTATAATTTAGACACTGGTTAGGATACGGTTTTTATTTTTTCAATAGCAGAATTAATTCCAGATCAGGAGATATAAATCCTTCCTTCTTTTCTTCAAGTAACAAAATCAACAAATATTTATTGGCCTGATTTTGAAGATAGCATTATGAATACTAGTTTAGCTAATTCATTCATGTGAACAAGTTAAGAATATACTGTTGGTAGATTTCCATGGCACAGAACATTTTCCCCATAAGGAGGGCCTTTGAGGAAGGATGATTCATACCAGCAATTTGTCAGCCCTTCCCTCCCCTCCCTTTCTCTTCTTTCCCTTCCTTCCCTTCTCTTTTCCACTCTTCTCTCTGGGTACTTCCAGAGCACCTAGTTTCAGATAGTGGGTGGTCATAGAACCTGTGTAGTCAGTTTTAAACTTTGGTCACCCTGAACTAGTAGATCAGAAAGGTTTTTCATCTTCAAACATCAGAATCACCTGTGGTGGTGGCATCATATAATTTGGGTTCTGCTGTGGCAGGTAGCTCAGAGCATTGGCATTCCATACTGTCCTTCCAGACTGGTGGTCAAATACGTAACGACAGTAATGACTGAAATTTGCTTACTGCTTGATAAAGCACATCTACATGCCCTAATCTCATTTCATACACACAACAACTTTGTGTTTGGGTGATACCATTATCTCTATTTTACAGAGATATTAATGATTCCTTAGTATCATACCTCCATTAAATCATAATGCTGGGGCTGGAACCTAGGTCTCTTGACTCTAAGTTTTCTATTCTTTTCAAAACAGCATGTGCTTAATGCTTATGGAATAATAATTACCGAGAAAAAGTGTCCAGAGCCACATGTGAGAAGACGTTGTTGAATAAACAGACCTCTCCTGAGGAAAGAATTCCCCAAAGAGGCTTATGATAATACATTTTACAAACGCATACCATTAAGGTAGGCATGGGACTTACAGATGGTCATAACAGCTAGGATTTTTTGTTGGGTAGTGGTTGGGGTACATGCATCTCAGTTTTTGCTTGGTAGCTGATAATGGTCTTGAATAGTTAGGTGCTGGTAATGCATCTGTAGTAAGAAACAATTATTAACTTTAATTATTAAAAAAAAATTTTTTGTTTTTGAGACAGAGTCTCACTCTGTCACCCAGCGTACCGTGCAGTTGTTTCATCAAAGCTCACTGCAACCTCAAACTCCTGGGCTCAAGCGATCCTCCTGCGTCAGCCTCCTGAGTAGCTGGGACTATAGGCGCATGCCACCATGCCCGACTAATTTTTCCTTTTTTTTTTGTAGAGACGGGGTCTCGCTCTTGCTCAAGCTGGCCTGGAACTCTTGGCCTCAAGCAATCCTTCTGCCTTGGCCTCCCAAAGTGCTAGGATTACAAACATGAGCCACAGTGCCTGGCCAAGGAACTTTAATTTAATATACCAGTATTAAGTCAGAAAACAACAGTTTATAAGATGTTGCAGAAAACATTTTGTACTGGTGAACTCAATGTAAGGAGAGTTGATTTGCTGAAGGGTGACTGGCATTATCAAGGACAAGGGTATCTTTTCTCATTCTACAAATTTACACAATTTCTTATTCTTAGATTTTACAGGGGGATGAAACTCATGGCATATATTTGGGATGTACAACATGTTGAGTGCAAAGTATACTACATTATATTCATAGACCCTTCCATATGGTTTGCTTCTAGAAAGATTGTAAGATTTTCAGCATGAATTCTCGGACTAACTCTGGCTGATATAAAATTCTTTTACATGCCTAAAGTAATCATTTCAAGCACATGGTCTCAGGTGGAGTCTGTATTCATATGCTTACTCAAGAATAGATTTATACTATCTGCTGCTGTATGCATTTTTTTTTTAACCCATAACACTACCTTCATGACAGGAGTAGCAGGAAATAGAAAGAGGACAAACTGACCTTCAAGAACAGGTCATTACCCAAAACAATTACTTTAGGAAAACCCTATCTTAAGTTTTTGCAGAATAAATCTTAAAGCAAATCAAAAGGAGAAACATAACAACAAGAAAGAAGGAGATAATAATAGAAAATAACCCCAGGAAAAACCCGTTCTTAAATTACTTCAGAGTAAATCTAGAACAACTAAAAAGGAGAAAAATGATAATAGGAAAAATATTAAATGGAGCTCCACCCAGCAATCAGAAGATCCTCTTTTCCAGTAGCTGTCAGTGCCTCAGCTGCTAGAGGTACTTCCTTCCCTCTTCCATTTTCTGCCATCAATGCTACGTTAGTTGCCACTTCAGAACCCGGAACAACTTTTCATCACAGCCCCCAGTTCCCAAGCCCCCTCTGTGCTTAACCTGTGGCTCTGCATTGAAGCATATAGCTCTTTTTTGTTCCTTCTGTTATAAAGCTGTTTACACGCACAACAGCGATGTCTACTCCAACAATAGCCATCACCTTTGCTTGGCACTTGCTATGTTCTTGGTACCAGGTCCTTTTATCAGTCATCTCACTTGTTCAATGGGCTAGGTATTGGTATTCACTAGTATGAAACTGTTTTCAGGGATCAAAGCTCTTTGAATTGTTATTGGCTTTGAGCAGTGCTGATCCCACCATGGTATCCCTCCAAAAGTTGATCTTGGAGCCAGCCCTCATCATCCTAATGGAAGGAGTTTAGTATTTAGTATTTAGAATTCAATGGGACATTGTACCATAGAAAACAGATTGTATTTTGATACTGAATGTTGATACTTTGGGCTCTTTTAATATAGGTAATTTCCTTTTTTTCATCAAAGCCTGGCACTTAGAAATACTCCAAGTCAGGGTGCTTTTATTTCTTAATTTATTCTGGATACTTCCATAGTTATTAAGGTGTCCATTATGCACAACATGGAAAATTTTAACAAAAAAATATACAGCCATATATTTCATTAAGGTCTTGATTAATGTATAATAAAAGGTATAATAGTCTAAATTAATTTTATTTCACACTAGAGATCTAGTATATGTTCTTCTTATAATGAATAGAAATAATAAGCCCTCTTGTTTGCCTTTTGTGTCTTTTTAGGCTTCAGACAATTTCAGTAGCGAGTCAGTTAATATCAACAAAACTGTTGTGGAATAATTAGACCAGTAAGACCTTTTTTAAAAAATTCTTAGAAGTTTGGCATCTTGGAAGATTTTTACTCTTATATTCAAAACTAGATTTTTTTTTAAAAAGTAGAAACATAATTAGGTCATTCAGGAACCTGTTAAGTACAGGTTAAATGTCAGTCAAAATAGCACTACTGAAATGGAAATCAATGAAAATATGTTGTTTCTCCCTGAAAGTCATAGATATGACTTTTGAAAACCTGCTATGTGGGTTATTCTGGGAAAAAAAAAAAAAACAAGCTGGTGACTAAGTGAGAGGTATATTAAGAGTTTCCCACACACTGTTCAACACACAATCCAGCAATTCTTATTAGTAATAAGGAGAAAAGGAAGACGAATGAAAAGAATAAAGAGCTGCCAGGCTGAACTCACCACAATGGGGAAAGATGCACCTGAGTGCATAGTGCATCAGTAATTTAAATATATTAGAATTATCCAAGAGAAGCAAAAACTAAACCTGAATTCAAACCATTGCACTGAAGGCTGGGATGACAAACTGTCTTCCCCTTGCTGGCAAGAAAATCCTCCTGTTTTCTCAGTTTACACAGTTGATCCCACCATGAGTCATAGATTTTCATGGCTCTCTACATATAAAAAATATTTTAAGAATGTCAGATGACTGCTCTCTTTCAGATTTCCACTTCTCCTTTCAAATGTCCATTATTGCTTGTGAATAGTGAGGAGGAGTCAGAAACCAAATTATCAAACTAACAAAAATGTTTGGATACCAGTGGCACAAACTTGTAGACATTTACTAAGATAATTTAAGAAAAAAATTCTAATCTTTAGAAGAGTATATTTCTGATTTTATTCTTTTTATTCCTGCTACACAACCAACAAGTATACCAAGTTCTGTTTAATATAGCCCTGACATATTTTCCTTGTCTCTGACAGACAAGAGTTCTAGGTCTTGCTGATGAACTTTTGATGAGTAGTGGAAAAATGCAACAATTGGTAACTCAAATTTGTGCTCCACAAAACAAAGAAACAAATGAAAAGCTTATCAATGTTTTAATTGCAATTTAAGAAAATGATATATTTTTATTTTGGGGACAATCTAGCATTCAGGATATATTAAGGATGATTTATAAGAGAACTTTGTTGGATCAAAGAGATATGGAAATTCTTTAGACAGTTATAAATGCTGCATATTTTCCACATATCTGCCCTTTAGAATGTCTTAAAGGAATAAAATAAAAAGAAATGTAATTTATACATTGCATAAAGCACTCTCATATCTTGTGACATTCTTACTTAGGCAGAAGTTCCAATGACTGTTTTACAAATTCTTAATGTAGGGGAAATTTTTGCTTCAATGGAAAACTATGCGTTTTTCAGAGTACACCCTTCCAGGTTTTTGGATTCTGATTTTATGGGGCTCTGCTCCTTTCATGGCCTTTGAGCTATTTTACAACTCTGCTAGTTGTAGATAACCGGTAGCAGTTGCAAAATAATTCTTGTCTATAGACATGTAAATAACTTGTCTAGTGGAGGTTCAACTGACTTTCCACCCACACTGCGGAAGAAGCCAGTTTTGCCTCTATTTGCAAACTCATTTCAGTATTTCTGATCTTAAAATATTTTTCTTCTTTGGGTAGCCCTTTGAACTGGTTCTAACATCTTACTGGTTTCCTCATTAATAATGACAAATAAAAAATTGAGTTAAAGAAAATGTTTAGCATGTGTTTATTTTCTATCTGTATGAGAATCGTGATTTTACTTTCATTTGTTTGGTAAATTATTCTTTAATAACTATACAAAGAAAAAGTAGGTTTTGAGTGGAAAGCTTTGAAATTAGGTATCTATAATCTCTAATCTCACAGATGGTTACTAATCTTTTCTTTTTCATTTTTCTGTGCTGTAATTTTACTCTTCTGACTTTCATTCAGCTTCTGTTTATTTTTGTTTGTTTGTTTTTGTTTTTAATGTCAGAATATTACGAGGGTACAAACATTTAGGTTACACATATTGCCTTTGCACCTCCTGAGTCAGAGCTACAAGCATGGCCCTCCCCCAGACAGTGTGCACCATACACATTAGGTGTGAATATACCCATCCCCTCCTCCCCCCACCTTCCCGACACCTGATGAATGTTACTTCCATATGTACACATAAGTGTTGATCAATTAGTACCAATTTGATGGTGAGTACATGTGGTGCTTGTTTTTCCATTCTTGTGATACTTCACTTAGGAGAATGGGCTCCAGCTCCATCCAGGATAATACAAGAGGCGTTAGTTCACCGTTGTTTTTTGTGGCTGAGTAATACTCCATGGTATACATATACCACATGTTATTAATCCACTCGTGTATTGATGGGCACTTGGGTTCTATTCATTTTTTAACCCTAGATAAACTTATTGATGAGTGGCAAATCAATGCAACAATTAGCAGTTTAAATCTGTGTCCACAAAGTTAGAACAAACAAACCAGGCTATCAATGTTTTAATCACCATTTAAAAAATGATATATTTTTGTTTTGGCAACAATTTAGCACTAAAGAAATACTACTGATGACTTATAAGAGAACTTCTCTTAGGTGGACCAAAGAGATGTGGAAAATCTTTAGACAATTATAAGTAGTGTATGTTTTCACACACATCCCTTTTGCAAGTTAATATTTTTACTGAGATCATCCATAGGAACCATTACACTGCATTCAAAGGAAATATGTCACAACATCCAATAAATAAAAGCAGATTTTTATACTTACCGTGCCCCACCAGAGAGCATCTGCATATGTTGAAAACTCTTTATTGGCATCCTTTTCCACCAGGTAGACAAGGAAAGATGAAAAAATAAGAACCAAAAATCCTATGTACCAAGCTGTGATTAATTCCTAGATATAAAAAAAATGAAAGATTTTTAGAGGTGGAAGATCTTTGAAAAAGGAAAAAAAAATCTGCATCATTCCATCCACTTTACTATGTCTTGGATGTTTATGATGGCTTTTAAATAATCCATTATGTACCATACCCCAAAATTGCTTTAACCCATTCTGAAAGGACTAAGTTTTTTTGTGATAGGCTTATTAAATGTTACAGCAATCAATGAAAAAGCTTCAAAAATTTTGTTCCAAAACTCAGAAAGCAAATCTTACCTTGCTGTGAGCATAAACCACTGAACCCAGTAATTTCCAAGTGCCTCCCCTTCGGTCCATGCGCACCATGCGGAGGATCTGTAGGAAACGGAGACTTCTGAGTGCAGACGTGGCAAAAATATTACCCTGAGTTTTTGCAGAAACAACTGCTATTGAAGCAATAAGAACAATGGTATCTGAAAGAAACAGGTTGAAACAGCCATAAGTAGCACGACTAGGACTTTTTATTTCTCAAAACAATATTTCCTAAAGGTTCACTTGGACCTATTTGAGGCATAAATAAACAGATCTTGAACCCTCGCCTCACCTGGTGTCACTTGGGCTCTGTGATGACTGGAGAGTGGAAAGGCAGAGAACGGGACTTACCTATTTCTGTAGTTCTGACCCATTGGCCATTGTGTGCTTTACCTATGCAGTTTTGAACCACATGCTATTTAACCTTCAACAAATTGGACAATGGCCTTCTGAAAGGTCAGAGTTGCAAAGAGCCTTAGGGCTGTGAGGCAGCCTTCCACATCTCTGGTGTCATTAGCATTCCTATTGGCAGAAAGGAGCTTCAGCCTCAGCCCCCAAGACAAGGCTTCTGGTTGATGTGACCGAGCATCCTAGCCTATCCAGCCGTGAAAGTGCCACTAGGAATGATTATACCTCTTGTTTTCTTGCCAAACAAGTTTTTATCTCCTTTATGCCAAAAATTCCCTAATGTTGTGGAGTCTGCAACTGTTAAACATACTGTTTAACAAAGGCCTCAACTAAGTTGAATACTCTAATGCTTTCTGTATAGAGTAGTCTTTATGCCTAGCCCATCAATTATGTGTAAGTTTGGTGCACACATTAAATAATATTACATTTGTTCCAATAGAGTATGTAATTATAAACACTGTGCATTGCCTGGGAATGAATATTTAATGTTTGACATATTGACATTTGGTTTAAAAAATATCTGCCTTTTTGTAAGCAAAAAAGAGAAAAAGAGCAGCTAATAAAAGCACAGAAAAGATAAAAGAGGACTTAATCACTCCAGGAGTAAATATCTGAGGGATGGAAAGAGGCTGTGAAGTGGGGATGAATGGCCTCCTGTGGCAATTTTAATAAAAGTTAGCTTGACTTCCTCAAATACAATTTCCTTCCTGCTCCAAGTGGGGTGTGCATGACTGGGCTTTCACACTCCAAAGAGGAGTTCCACTTCAAGGGTGTTGCATTTGTAATGTTTCTGTTATCCTCAGGATTAAATGTAGCATGAATGTGTATTCTTCATTCAGCTCATCCTTCTTCCTGTGCTGAGAAAGGTCTGGTCTCCTGGTGTGGACTGAGATCTTCTAAGTCACCCTGCTGGTGCCCCTTTATGGATCAGTGCTTAGAGAGAGAGGGGTCAGTGGTTGGCAGTTCAAGGGTCAGCTGCAGGACATTTCCCAATCAGATCTAAACATTATGTGGTGGGTAGGTGCCCCAGGAGCCACAAATGCATCCTTGAGTTACTACTCTTGGCAACTCTTAGAAAAGAAAGGGACTAATGTGTTGACACAGACACCGAAGACATATTTTAAGGGCATAGAAGCCAGGTGCAAAACAGTATGTACAATGTGATCTTATTTTAATAAAAATATATATTAGTACATGACTAGGGAAAACATGTGAGAATATACACTGAGAATTACCGTTAATTATCTCTAGAGGTAGTAAGTTGGGGTGGATATGTAGATAAAGAAGCTTTTCACTTTCTAAATTATTAATTTCTGTAATTTTGGAATTTCATAACAATGAGTTGTCTTTTGAATCAGAAAAAAAACTTTATAAAGAGTATGTGCAAACACATCCCTTGGTTTTCATCATTTAGAGGGATTTACTCCTGAGACTCATGGCTTACAGACAAAGAGACATTACTTATATGGCCCTGCTGGATAAACATTTACTTTTATTTCATTGGAATCCTGCTTTCTCCTAAATGTAGAAAGGAAAGAAAAAGATATATTTGAAATAGCAGAAATAAGTGAATGGTAAATAAGTAGGGGTGCAGAAAATACAACATTTAAAACTTACTATGTGCCTGGCATTTTCTTTAGTTCTAAGTTTTTAACAAACATTTAATCCTTATAACAACCTTATGAGTTAGGTATTCTACAGATCCCATTTTACAGATGAAAAAAGTGAGGCTCAAAAAGTGTATATTTTATTAATTTAAAAAAATCAGCTATTGATTTGTTAGAGTGCACCACAAAAACTATGCTATGAAGTTGGTTCACTAGAGGAAACCTAAAGAAACTAAAAGGAACACTGGTGATTTGAGACAATTTCAGAAATTATGCACACAGTGAATGATAATCTAAATGTCTGAAGTTTCAAAATAAGCAAAGGTAACCACAGATTTGATTTAATACCCTCATTGTAATTCAAATCAGATGAGAAAGTCAGAGTTCAGTAAAATGAAATCATAGATGAGCAACCAAACGGCAAACAGTAAATGCAGTCACAAAAATGTTTCTGGTTGGGTTACAGTCATCCACTGGAATTTTGCTGTCAGTACCACCTAGAATATTTTCTAGGTTAATATTTTAGAAGTTATGAGTAATCTTTACTTTTATTTTTATTCATGTATTTATTATTTTTGTGGTCCATTACTTTATAGAATGGAGGTTCCACAGTGTTGGATCACTAATATATCCCAAGTACCTAGAATAGTGCCTGAAATGTGGTAGACACTCAATAAATATTTATAAAATGAACTTAGATTAAAAACACTTAAAAGTAGCTTGAGCTTTGTACTCTTACCACATCAATGGCTTGATAACTGGGATATCAACCTAAAATACTCTTAAGTTAATCAAAGGGTCACTTCAATATTTAGCATTGAATTCTACTGCAACATAATAGTTATAGCTGTCATCTATTAAAATTTATAAAAATTAAATCTCCATAAGATTATTGGGAGAGTAGTTTAATCTGTGCAATTAGTTAATTGTCTAAAATGTTTTTTGAAACAAAAGTAACCTGTGTTTAGTGAAGATATCACATTTTAGTATAACATAGAAACTACAGACAGCCCTTGAAGCTCATTGGCTTCAGGTTAATTTGTTTATCCATTCATATATTAAGGAGTTAATTGAGTGTCAAGCATCATATTAGACACTTGTATTAAAAATGAATATTCATTCATCCATCTGACCATCCATCCATCACAAATATTTATCAAGTCCCTAGTATGTGTCAGGCACTGTGCTAAATGTTTTATGTACATTAGTGGTTCTGCATGGGGACAATTTTGCCTTCCAGGGGATACTTGGCAATGTCTGGAGACATTTTTGGTTGTCATAACTGGGGAAGGAGTTCCTACTGGCATCTGTGGTAGGGGCCAGGGTTGCTGCTAAACATCCTGAAATACCCAGGACAGCCCCCAGAACAAAGAATGACTCAACCCCAAATGTAATTGTGCCAAGGTTGAAAAAGCCTAATGTACATTATTTTATTTAATTCTCCAACAACCCTATATAGTAGATAGTATTATAACCATCTCCTTCTCATAAACAAAGAAATTGAGGCTTGTCGTGGTCAAGTGACCAAGGCCCTACATCCATAAATGATCGAGCTGTGACTCCAAAGCTGTGTCCTTAAGAGTTATGGTGTCCCACTCCTTGGATAAAAAAAATCCAGGGCGGGATGAGGGTGGGTGAGGAAGAGAAAGAGGGAAGCTGTGAAAGCAGGTGGATAACAAATCGAGAATAAATTGTTATCACATAAAGCATTCAGGGAGGAGAGAAGTGCAGGGAGGATAAAGCAGAAATAAAATGATGCTAAAAACCAGATGGTACTTTTATGGATACATCAAGAGGAAATGGGGCTAGCGAAAGAAATAGAACTGTTAATAAACAAGGAGGAACTCTAAATTGCATGAAAAAAACCCATGTTATCCTGAGCTCTTAAAATTTACATCTCCCAAAGGAAACAGATATGAACAAGTTGGGAAGTAGTGAAGAAAGAGTTATTGATTATAAGCAGCCCAGTAGAAATGTGAAATATAGGTTTATAAGGTATTAGGAAGTAGGTTCACAAACTTACTGAATCACTTAGAATGATTTATAGATGATTCTTGAGATTTGAGAAGACTGCAAAGATTTGAACAAAATAAATACTGTAATGATATTTAAGACACACAGGGACTGTGAAAGAGCTTATTATTAGATGCCACAGGAACTTTGCTTGAGTATTATTTAGTCAGCAAAATCGATATGAATTGATCACCACAGACCCTGTCTAAAAGGTATTAGTCACATAAATACCAAAAAGCCCTCATCATAAGGTGGATTCACATCCAACGCTATGCTATCATGAACCCAAGGATTGGGTTAAAGCAAGGCCAATTATACATCTGAACTTGACAGGTTGTGTTTTATTGCCACAATTACACTACATAATGCATCTATTAGAAAGTACAACTTGGCTTAATTAAAAATCACAATGGGAAGAACTAAATCATGTGGATGAAACAAAGCATGGTTGAACACTTTTAAACTAGTAGTTGTAAAGACAGATACATTCTCTAGGGGCACACCACAAAGAGGATACATCTTGACTCCTAGAAACTGTCTGCAGACTTCAGGCTTTTTAAATTTTTGTAAATTATAAGTCGTTCTAGAGTCTCAGAAAGTTTTCCCTAATAACTAACATAAATTTCCCTCTTGCCCTTTAAACTCACTTCATCATGTTCTCTCTGGGAAAATCAGAAGTGCAATAAATACAACGTTCCTAATGATTATATTATTCTTTCCCACCATCTTTTTTGTTCCAATTCCTTGAACTATTTTTAGTGGCCTCACTATAAGCTAAACTTGGAATTCATCACAATCAGGTGGGCTTCATTCCTGAGATGCAGGGATAGTTCAACATATGCAAATCTATAAATGTAATTCACCATGTAAATAAAAGCAAGAACAAAGATCATATGATCCTTTCAATAGATGCAGAAAAGGCTTTTGACAAAATCCAGCATCCTTTTATGATAAGAACTCTTAACAATATAGGCATAGATGGCTCATACCTCGAAACTATTAAAGCCATATATGATAAACCCACAGCCAATATCATACTGAATGGGGAAAAATTGAAAGCATTCCCCCTTAAAACTGGCACCAGACAAGGGTGCCCTCTATCTCCACTTCTTTTCAACATAGTGCTGGAAGTCCTGGCCACAGCAATTAGACAAGACAGAGGAATCAGGGGCGTCCAGATAGGGGCAGAAGAGGTCAAACTTTCACTATTTGCAGACGATATGATATTAAACATAGAAAACCCCAAAGATTCAACCAAGAGATTACTGGAATTGATAAACGAATTCAGCAAAGTCTCAGGGTACAAAATTAATACACACAAATCCATAGCCTCCATATATGCTAATAACAATCAAGCTGAGAAACAAATTAAAGATGCAATACCTTTCACAATAGCACCAAAGAAAATTAAATATTTAGGAACATATCTAACTAAGGAGGTCAAAGACCTATATAGAGAGAATTACAAAACACTGAGAAAAGAAATTCCAGAGGAGGTAAATAGATGGAAAGCCCTACCATGCTCTTGGATAGGCAGAGTCAACATAGTAAAAATGGCTTTGCTACATAAATTGATTTACAGAATCAATGCAGTCCCTATCAAAATACCAACATCATTTTTTACCGATCTAGAAAAAATAATTCTACGCTTCGTGTGGAACCAGAGAAGACCCCGTCTAGCCAAAGCAATCTTAAGCAAAAAGAACAAATTGGGAGGCATCTGTCTACCAGACTTCAAACTATACTACAAGGCTATAGTAACCAAAACTGCATTATATTGGCACAAGAACAGAGACGTAGACCAATGGAACAGGACTGAGAACCCAAATATAAAACCAACCTCATACAGTCACCTGATCTTTGACAAATTCCAAAAAAAATGTACATTGGGGAAAAGATTCCCTATTCAACAAATGGTGCTGGGAAAACTGGATGGCCATATGTAGAAGACTGAAACTGGACCCACACCTCTCACCTCTCACAAAAATCAACTCACAATGAATAACAGATCTAAACCTAAGACATGAAACCATAAGAATTCTCGAAGAAAACATTGGAAAAACTCTTATGGACATTGGCCTAGGCAAAGAATTTATGAAGAAGACCCCCAAAGCAATCACAGCAGCAACCAAAATAAATACATGGGACCTGATCAAATTAAAAAGCTTCTGCACAGCCAAGGAAACTATCACTAGAGTGAACAGAGAACCTACAGAATGGGAGAAAATATTTGCATGCTACACCTCTGATAAAGGGTTGATAACCAGAATCTATACAGAACTTAGGAAAATCAACAAGAAAAAATCAAACAACCCTATTAAAAAATGGGCAAAGGACATGAACAGAAACTTTTCCAAAGAAGACAGAAAAATGGCCAGCAAACATATAAAAAATTGCTCAACTTCTCTAATCATCAGGGAAATGCAAATCAAAGCCACAATGAGATATCACTTAACTCCAGTGAGATTGGCTCATATCAAAAAATCCCCAAATAACAAATGTTGGCGGGGATGTGGACAGGTAGGAACACTCATACACTGCTGGTGGGACTGCAAATTAGTACAACCTCTATGGAAAGTAATATGGAGATACCTCAAAGAATTAAAAGTAGAATTACCATTTGACCCAGCAATCCCACTACTGGGTATTTAACCAAAGGAAAAAAAGACATTTTATAATAAAGACATCTGCTCGCGAATGTTTATAGCAGCACAATTCACGATTGCAAAGATGTGGAAATAACCCAGCTGCCCATCAATACACGAGTGGATTTATAAAATGTGGTATATGTATACCACGGAGTATTACTCAGCAATAAGGAACAATAGTGAATTAACACATCTGGTATTATCCTGGTTGGAGCTAGAACCCATTCTTCGAAGCGAAGTGTCACAGGAATGGAAAAACAAGCACCACTGGTACTCACCATCAAATTGGTACTAACTGATCAACACCTACGTCACACAGGGCAATAATATTCATCAGGGGGCGGGCAGGAGGGAGGGGGGTGGAGGGGATGGGAAAAACTCTCACTGAATGGATGTGGGGAGCACAGTTTGGAGGATGACCACAATTGTAGCTCTGACACGGGCAGTGCATGGGCAATATATATAGCCAAAGTGTTGTACCCCCATAATATTCTGAAAAAAAAAAAGAAATTTAGTAACACTAAAAAAAAAAAAAAATTTCAAAACATTACAGGGGTACAAATGCTTTGGTTACATAAATTGCCTTTGCACAGCCCGAATCACAGCTACAAGGGTGCCCATCCCCTATATAGCACGCACCGCACCCATTAGGTGTGAGTTTATCCATCTCCTCCCCACCGCCTGCCTGACACCTGATGAATGTTACTTCCATATGTGCACATAAGTTTTGATGATTAGTACCAATTTAATGGTGAGTACATGTGGTGTTTGTTTTTCCATTCTTGTGATACTTCACTTAGAAGAATGGGCTAAACTTGAAATAATTTTAATAAAATATATGTTTTAAAGTTATAAAAGTAGTAGCTCTTATAAAATATCAAAACAATATGAATATATATGAAGTAGAAAGTTAATTTATTTAATTAGCCAATTATTTATTAATGAATTTTTAGGTTACCTTTAGTTTTGCTATTAAAATGATGTTGAAATGAACAGCCCCGTACATCTATTTTTGTAGGTATTCTTTTTAAGGATAAATTCCTAGAGACTTGATTGTTGGCACATTTTGATTTGTGATAGATATCAAAATGTCCTCAAAATGATGGTACCAATCCTCACTGACAATATGAAAATACTTATTTCTCTCTTTCTCCTTGCTAATAAAAAGAAATGCTAATAATAATAATATTTACTGTTTACTATGTGATAGACGCTTTCTAAGCATTTTCATGTACTACCTGAGATATTATAAATCTTTAATATTTACAAGGCAAAACCATCCCCTTTTTAAAAAATAGACTCCTGGATTGATTTCATGTCATTTAGGAGTCATAAAAGTCAAGTTGTCTAGAATGACTTTGTCCATCCAAAGATTATAAAAATATTTTCTTATATTTTATTTAGTATATTTATGTGCTTGTTCAGTTAACAAATTTACTTCTACTATTCAGAATGGTCTTCATGGCAAAGGTAGCTAGCTGTCCACCTTTCCACCACACATATGTGCTTCTCTTCTAAGGTACAGCATTATTCTTGGAAAGTGACTGCCCATCTGGGGGCCTTATTTCCCAGATCTCTTTGCCCTGGGTGAGGTGAGGTGACTAATTTTAGCTAATGGAAAGTGTGTGGAAATGATGTGTGTCACTTCCAGGCTGAGGGGGAGCACATGTGTCTTACCACTTTCTCTCTTCCTATCTGTCAACTGCGTGTTGGTACTAAGGATGCCCTTAGAATGCTGAAGATGGCAGTGCCTTTATTAGCCTGGGCTCCTGAATGACTGCATGAAGCAGAGTTTTTACCATACACCCCAAACCCCAACAAGGAGCATCTTCATTGGACTATCACACAAACAAGAAATAAACTTCTATGTTCATAGCAGCACAATTCACAATTGCAAAGTTGTGGAAACAACCAAGGTGCCCATCAATACACGAGTGGATCAATAAAATGTGGTATATGTATACCATGGAGTATTACTCAGCAATAAGGAACAACAGTGAATTAACACATCTGGTATTATCCTGGTTGGAGCTAGAACCCATTCTTCGAAGCAAAGTGTCACAGGATTGGAAAAACAAGCACCACTGGTACTCACCATCAAACTGGTACTAACTGATGAACACTTACATCACACAGGGCAATAACATTCATCAGAGGGCGGGCGGGCGGGAGGGGGGTGGAAGGGATGGGAAAAACTCTCACTGAATGGATGTGGGGAGCACAGTTTGGGAGATGACCACAATTGTGGCTCTGACACGGGCAGAACAGGGGCAATGTGTATGGCCAAAGTGTTGTACCCCCATGATATTCTGAAATTAAAAAAATAAATTAAAATAAATAAACTTCTATTTAGTTAAGTTACTAGAATTTGGGGATGTGTATAATAATAAGCATTACTCTAACTTATACAATCTTTAACTTTTATGGAATTTATGTTTGTCTCTGTGATGAAGTAGAGAACTAATCTTACTTTTTATGCCATATGATAGTCAATTTTTCCAATACCATCTAAATAAAAAGTCTGTCCTTTTCCAAATGTTTCCATATACTTATTGAGAAACCTATTTTTGGATTCTATTCTGTTTTATTGCCTATTCCTGAGTTAGTATGACACTAGACATCTGATAGGGTAAGATTCTTTCAACGTTATTCTTTTTCAAAAATATTACCAACTATTGTAAACCTATTGATTTTCCCAAGTGAATTTCAGAATAAATTTATCAAGTTAAAAAAATTCTGATACAGATTGTATATTAAACTTATAAGTTGACATCTTTTTCTTTATTGCCTCTCTTATCTCATATCCATTGAGTGGGTTAGTTCTGTTGATTCTGCCTCCACAATATCTCTCACATCTAATTTTCTCTTTCCATTTATCCTGTCTCCTTCCTTGGTTAGGCCTATGCTACTCCTCTCTTGGCCATCCCTGTAACTTCTGACCTGGTCTCCACTCTCCTGTCTTTTCTTTCTCTAAACCAGTTTGTATTCTACTGGCAGATAAAAATGTTAAGGTGATTATATTACTTCTCTGACTGAAAAAAAAAAAAAACCTAAAAACTTCCAGTATCTAGAAAAGATCAGATTCAGCTGCCTGGAAAGTGCTCTATAAAGTGCTGCTACTCTTCCTGGAAAGCCTTTCTCCCTTCCCTGTCTGGCTAACTTCTACTTGCTTGTGGAACTCAGCACAGGCATCAACCCGTTCAGGAAGCCTGCTGTCACGCCACTATGCCCAGTGCTCTGTGGTAGGCTCCTGTCATAACACTTACTACCTATGATTCTAGTAGTAGTCTGCTTACTTGCTGATCTCTTCTGTAGTATACTATAAGAAACTGATGGCATGCAGAAGTGCTTATTTTTCTTTGTCACCTCAGTGCCTAGCTCAGTATCTATCATACTGTAGATGTTCAAAACTTATTTAATAGATACTTATTTGATGAATTATTTGCTTATAGTAATACTCAAAGAAATAGAATACAATTTTATAATTTCCAGGGTCTTAGAAATAATATAGTTAAATCTCCCTCATTTTGTAGTTTAGAAGCTGAGGTACAAACACACAAAATTGAAAAAAAAACCCCACACAGATTGAGATGCAAAAAAAAACTTGGAAAAAAATTTGCAACATATATGATGATGGGCAAAGGGCTAATATCTTTAACACATAAACATAAACTAATAAAACATACCAGTAGAAAATTGGACAGAAGGCATAAATATAAACTTACCCTATGAAGAAGTAAAAATGACCAATAAATATATAAAAAGTTCTTCTTTACAATTTCTAGTTTTGAAATTTAAAATAGAAGTAAGTTACCATTTCATTCTATCAAACTGACAGTTTGAACCAGGGGTGGGGAACCTGTGGGCTTAAGGCCACATGTGGCCTTCTAGGTCCTTAATTGCAGCCTTTTGATTGAATCCAAATTTTACAGAACAAATCCCTTTATTTTTATTAATACATTTTTGGTTGTCTCTTATATTTTTATTTTATTTTTAAAATGAATATAGTTAAAGTACCAAAGAATAAAATAAGTTTCAACGAAATAATCCTCCCAGAGTGATCAGCACAATTAGAACATTAGTAAGCCATTAGAGCCAAATTGACGGCTGCTATGCTCACGATTTAGTTCTAACTTCCCCTGCCTTACTGGTGCCACTACCACAAGAGGCTGGTTGGTGAGAATTTATGGGGGTCAAGTATACCAGTCTGTTGTCAGCTCTTGACAGCAGTGCACTGTGTTTCTGCTTGAAGTGGAATTTGTAATAGTTGCACAGCTTGACAGTATTTTTTAATTCTGTCTGCTTAACAGCCCATCATGTCAAAGAAGACCAAGAGATTGCTGAAGGAAGAAAACAGATTTTTTAATGAGGATTGGGAACTGCAATATTATCTTGTTTCTGCTAAAGATAAGATGATTTGCTTGCTTTGTGATACTGCAATATCAACGTTAAAGAAATTCAGTGCCCATCAGCATTATAACACTCATAAGGACCACAAATATTTTAAATTAGAGAGAGAGGCACAAAAGGTTGTATTGCAGAAATTAAAAGATGAAAAGCAAAAGCAAAGACAATTCTTTCAAGCAGCAATAAGACCCGGAAATAATGCCACTGAAGTAACTTATAAAGTAGCTTACATACTTGGGAAAAAGGGAAGCCATTCAGTGATGTAGAAATTGTGAATGCATTGTCAAAGTTGTAGGATGCTTAGACCTCGATAATGTTTCAAAGTACAAACAACTGCCTCTTTCAAGGAGAACCATAACTGATTGGCAGTTCAATTTAACAAAACAACTTCATGCAATACTTCAAAAGGAAATATATATTATTCAATTGCTTTGGATGAGTCAACTGATACTGCTGACTCAGTGCAGGTTTTATACTTGATTCCGGTCATACTAGAAGATTTTCTTTGCTACAGAGTTACTCTCTTTGGGCACTCTTGTGAACAGAACATGGGGAATAGATATCTTCAACAACCTTCAAGATAAATGTCATTAAGTTGGACTGAATTTGGTAAATCTAGCGAGTGTGTGTATAGATGGTGCCCTTTCCATGACAGGAAAACATGAAGGGTTTATTGCACAGATAAAAAAAGTATTAACAGATCCAGATGCTCTCATTTCTTTTCATTGTATCTTGCATCAGCAAAATCTCTGTGCTAAAGCTACTATTTTAAGTGACACTTTGCAACAGGTTATAAGTATTGTTAACTATATTTGTGCCAATGCAACATGGCATGGTCAGTTTTGTAACATGCTAAAGTTGAACTGATGAGGTATTCAGTGTGGATTTGCTGTATCATTCTAAAGTGCATTGGCTATTGCAGGGACAGGTGTTAGCCAAAATTTTATATCTGTGAGAACAGATAGTTAAATTTTATGAATAACAGAATCAGTAATGTAAATTATTGAGAGAAGATTTCTGTGGGAATGCAGCATTTCTGTGTGATATCATGTCAAATCAAAATGACTTGAATATTTCCTTCCAAGGTAAAACTAAGTCTATATATGACATGTGGCAAAAAATCCAAGCATTTCAAAAAAACCAATCTCTTTTCAAAATACTTCTTCAAAAAGAAATTTCAGATGGACATTTTCCCCAGTTAGCAAAGGTCATTGATGAGCAGGATGATATATGCAAATTGTCTGAAGAATACGCAGCTGTTATGGACCTATTAATTGGAGAATACAATGAAAGGTTCACTGACTTTGAGCATCATGGCATCACACTCAAATTATTATAGCATTTCAGCCTCACCTAGTTGATGTCACCAAAGCACCTAAAGAACTACAGATGGAACTGATTGAGCTCTCAGTAGATGACATTTTAAAGTCATTGTTTGATACTGAGAAAGATCCAAATGAAATATGGAAAAATGCAGTAGAATACCCACGCCTTTGGCAACATGCTGGAAAAATGCTTTCTTGCTTTTCAACCACTTATTGCTGCAAATCTACATTATCCTACCTAACCCAAATCAAGACACCTTAAGGTCACAAAGGACTGATACCCATCTAGAGGATCAACCGAAACTACGGACCTTCCTGCTGCAACCAAATGTTCAAATGCTTTCCAACAAAAAGCAGATACAACAAAGTCATTGAAAGGTGAGTTAACTTTAAAATTAACAAATAGTTTTCATTTTTTGAAATTATTAAGTACATAGTAGTTAGATTTTTACAAAATAATATACATTTTTAAGTATACCTAATTGAAGTTTCTTAAATGTGGCCTTATTTGATTACAGCTAAGTTAATGTAGCCTTCCAACATGAAAAGGTTCCCCACCCCTGGCATAAACAAATAAATTGTCAATACTGGCGATGAAGAGAAGAAAATGGTCTTTCAAGATTTTCTGTAAGTATAAAGTGGTATAATTTTGGGGGCAAGAGCAATTTGGCATTGTCTGCCAAAACTATTAATAATGTGAATACTATTGTTTTAGTAATTTTAATTCTAGGAATTTATCCTAGTAAGAATATCGTAGATGTCAACAAAAGTTTGCATCAGCATACTTATTATACTCTTATTAATAATACAAAAAATTAGAACCAATCCAGATTTCTAATAAAAATGGATTAATAAAAACCAACATGGTATATCCTTTCTAGAGCATGGGCTGTGGCGCTCATGTGCCTGAGTTCCAACCCTGGCTCTGCTTCTTATTAGCTGGGTTACCTGGGTTAAGTTACTGAACTTCTCTGTGCCTCAATTTCTTTATCTGCAGAATGAGGATAATAAGAGTACCTATGTCACAGAGTTGTGAGAATTCAATAAGTTAACATGTGAAATATCTCATTACAGTGCTAACTCACGATAAATTTTAGCTAATTTATTATTACTATTATTATTACCATGGATATTATGCAGCCACAGAACATCATGTTTTAGAAGAATATTGATGAGATAAAATGTTTCCAATACATTATATAAAGAATTGATTACATAGGATGATTTGACTTTTGCCCCCAAAAGTATAACATATTCTTATAGTATATAAGAAAACAAATACTATAAGTACATATATACCTTTATGTTAATGGTGATTATCTTTAGGTGGTGGGATTATGTGTCAAATTTAGTTTCTTTAAATATATATCTCTTTTGTCCAAATGATCTACAATATCCATGTATTGCTTTTGTAATGAGAAGAAAGAGAATTATTATTTATTTTAAATAAAAATCTATGACCCAGGAAGGCTAGCACATTGGCCAAGGTAATTTATTTAATCAGTGGTGGGAAAAGAGAAGGGAAATGGGCAAACATTTATTGAGTACCTCTGGTGTACGAGGCCATGTGGAGTGCTCAGTACACACACTCTATTTCTTTACTTCTCCATAGCAGCCCTCCGAGGAGGCACAAAGGTTATGAGTGTGAACTTCATGTGAGACAGCTCAGGGATTCCCAGTTCAGTCCTTTTGTAGTTGTGTGACCTCAGGCCTATTAATCTTGCTGTCTTGGAGTCCTCTCCTGTAAACAGGGGATAGAACCATTTTTCCCCCACAGGGCTATTGTGAGGATTAAACGAGATAATACACACAAAGCTCTTCGTCTGTCTTAGTGTGCCTGGTATCATACCAACTGTCAACCTAAAAAATGTTATTTGATATATACACCTCTCCACCTTTTCTAGATCAGTCAATTGATACTAAGAAAGTTCAAGAATCTTACCCGAGGTCATTTAGCTAGTAAATGGAGCCAAGAACCAAACTCATATCTATCTGCTTCCAGAGCACTTACATTTCATTCCATGCTTCTCTTTTCATAATTTTTATCTAATAGAAAGACTAGTAAGCAGGGAAATAAGCAGTCAACAAAGGTTTAATGTGAAATTCCAAGAAGTAAAGTATTATTAAGAATAGTTAATATTCTTAATTAAGGAATATACATGGGACTTGCAAATGGTTGATATTCAGGTAAAATTTAGCAAAAAGCTTGTAATTAACAGATTTTTATATTTTACATTGTCCCAATGGGACAGCAGACTGAGTGGTCAGCCTGTCTTGTCTGTGTGGGATCATTTCTGCATGAATTTATAATTTTTTTAGTGTCCCATGTATATCATGTGCCAGATGTTTTATTGCCAACAGAGCAGCAAGACAAGGAGGAATTAAAATTTTGTGGTTCCATTATACTTGCCTATGTATACAAAATTCTAATCTCTCAGAAGAAACAAAAATGTCAAGTATAGAAGCATAAAGATCACTGAACTATGCCTGGTTTAACTATCAGTTCTGCCATTTGCTTAACTTTGTCACCACTTATCTCTCAAGACCCTCCAAGGAGGCACATAGTTTACGAGTTTCCATACCTTTAAAATGAGGTGGATTGAACTGGAAAGTGCTAAGGATCCTTTCTAACTGCAAATTTCTGGAATTCTAAGTGGTACCTTCTGGTTGAATGACAAAGCATTAGCAGGAGTGTTTTGGAAATGATTTTTCTCAAATTAAGTGTTAAGGCAATTCATTCATTCATTCATTAGTTCATTCAAGAAACATTTTTTGTTGCCTGTCTGCCATGAGCCAAGCTTTAAGGATAGAGCAGCAAATAAAACAGAAAAGTTTTCTGCCGTCATGGAGCTTGTGTTTTATTGGGGTAGGTTGATGTTAAACAAATAAATAAGTACAGAATGTAACATCAGGTAGTGATGAGGGCCCTGGAGAAATACAAAGCAGGACGAGGGGTGGAGTCATAGAGCAGCAAGTGGTTCTATCGGAGCTGGGATGTCAGGGAAAGCTTCTTGGAGGAGATGACGTCTGAGCTGAGACCTAAAGAAGTGAAGGGGTGGCCATGAGCATATCTCAGGGGAAAAGGTTCCAGGCAAAAAACATAAGGACCCTGAGGCGGAAGTGTAGCTTGCGCATTCAAGGGAGGCAAGGAGTTGGGTTAGCTGGAGTGGAGTGAGGGAGGGGAGATTGGGTTCTGGCCAGATCACTGAGGCTTTGGGAACCGCTTAAGACATCTTTTTTTTTTTTAGTTTTTATTTCACCCACCTGCTTCCCCCATCTCTTTGTTTTGTTTTGAAGCAAATCCTAGACATTTTTTATCACTGCATCGATGAATACCGAGATGCATTTTAAGAAGCAACTGAAAATGTGTGGATTGTCCATGAGTAACATCCTTCCACCCCCCCATACTTCTGCCTTGAAGGCAGTTATACAGTAATTCCTACCAGTGACTCCAAAGCCTTGGCTAGTTCAGGGTAAAGACCCAGGGCTTTATTGGAGCCTTTGTGTTGGCTGAAGGAAAAGACTGAGCTGATCCAGTGAAAACTCCATTCTGCCTTGTTATGCTGTGATGTTGGCCACATTCTTCTGGTCCTTGGTCCTCATAAAATTGCCAATTCTTTGGAGGTTTATTGAGCACCTAATATTTGCACAAAATGGCAGCTATATTCCACACTCCCATGTATCCTCAGGAACCTCTAGGGAAACTTTAGACAGTATGGGGTTTGCCCTGCCAGCTGAGCTGACCCAGAATTGCTTCCTGTCACGGCTTTGATCATCCCTGGGTTGGGAGCCTGGTAGACTCTAAACATCTGGCCTCTCTACCACCCACCCCTTCAGCATTTCCTGTCTCTCCTGGAAAGGTACAACATCCATGCAGTTGGTTACTCAACCCAGAACATTTATCCTTGACCCCTCTCTCTCATAATTCTGTCTATTTTTTTCAAGCAATCCACTATTGTCCCCCTCCATCATCACACCTTCATCCAGGCTACCATTCCCTTCTCTCAAGCACTGCAATATCTAAGCACTTTTCTTAACTTTAGTGCCCCCATGCCTGCTTCATTCTCTGTGCAGCAGCTGAGTGGTCTTTATAAAACCTCCTGCTTAAAACCCTTCCATGGTTCCTAACACCCACAGGCTCAACACCAACCTCCTCACCACAGCCAAGGAGGCCCTGAAAAATTTAGGGCCTCCTGTGTAGTTCTCCAGTTTCATCTGCTACCTCTCTCCTAAACCCGCAACCAAAATGACCTTTTCAGGGTCTGTTTTCTCAGGTCTTTGCGCTCTCACCTGGGAAGCTCCTATTCTCTCATAAATCATGAAAGTACACCTACTGTGCCCTTGCTTACAGGTGTTAACTCATTCGAGTCCACGACAACATTAAGAAGTCGTTTTCCGTGGAGGAAATGGACAAATTCTTAGAAACACACTACCTCCCTAGGCTCAACCAGGAAGAAACAGAATTTCTAAACAGACCAATATCAAGCACCGAAATTGAAGCAGTAATAAAAAATCTACCCACAAAAAAAAGTCCTGGACCAGATGGGTTCACACCTGAATTCTACCAAGCCTACAAAGAAGAACTGGTGCCTATACTGCAGAAATTATTTGAAAATATCCAGAAGGATGGAATCCTCCCAAACTCATTTTACGAAGCCAATATCACCTTGATACCTAAGCCAGGAAAGGACACAACAAAAAAAGAAAACTACAGACCAATATCCCTTATGAATATAGACGCAAAAATTCTCAATAAAATCCTTGCAAACCGAATTCAAATGTACATCAAAAAAATAATCCATCACCATCAGGTGGGCTTTATTCCCGAGATGCAGGGATGGTTCAACATACGCAAATCTATAAATGTAATTCACCATATAAATAAAAGCAAGAACAAAGATTATATGATCCTTTCAATAGATGCAGAAAAGGCTTTTGACAAAATCCAGCATCCTTTTATGATAAGAACTCTTAACAATATAGGCATAGATGGCTCATTCCTAGAAACTATTAAAGCCATATACGATAAACCCACAGCCAATATCATACTGAATGGGGAAAAATTGAAGGCATTCCCCCTTAAAACTGGCACCAGACAAGGGTGCCCACTATCTCCACTTCTTTTCAACATAGTGCTGGAAGTCCTGGCCACAGCAATTAGACAAGACAGAGGAATTAGGGGCGTCCAGATGGGGGCAGAAGAGGTCAAACTTTCACTATTCGCAGACGATATGATATTATACATAGAAAACCCCAAAGATTCAACCAAGAGATTACTGGAATTGATAAATGAATTCAGCAAAGTCTCAGGGTACAAAATTAATACACACAAATCCATAGCCTCCATATATGCTAATAACAATCAAGCCGAGAAACAAATTAAAGATGCAATACCTTTCACAATAGCAACAAAGAAGATTAAATATTTAGGAACATATCTAACTAAGGAGGTCAAAGACCTATATAGAGAGAATTATGAAACACTGAGAAAAGAAATTGCAGAGGACGTAAATAGATGGAAAGCCCTACCATGCTCTTGGATAGGCAGAGTCAACATAGTAAAAATGGCTTTGCTACCTAAATTAATTTACAGAATCAATGCAATCCCTATCAAAATACCAACATCATATTTTGCCAATCTAGAAAAATAATTCTACGCTTCGTGTGGAACCAGAGAAGACCCCGTCTAGCCAAAGCAATCTTAAGCAAAAAGAACAAATTGGGAGGCATCTGTCTACCAGACTTCAAACTATACTACAAGGCTATAGTAACCAAAACTGCATGGTATTGGCACAAGAACAGAGACGTAGACCAATGGAACAGGACTGAGAACCCAAATATAAAACCAACCTCATACAGTCACCTGATCTTTGACAAATTGCAGAAAAATGTACACTGGGGAAAAGATTCCCTATTCAACAAATGGTGCTGGGAAAACTGGATGGCCATATGTAGAAGGCTGAAAGTGGACCCACACCTCTCACCTCTCACAAAAATCAATTCACAATGGATAACAGATCTAAACCTAAGACATGAAACCATAAGAATTCTCGAAGAAAACGTTGGAAAAACTCTTATGGACATTGGCCTAGGCAAAGAATTTATGAAGAAGACCCCCAAAGCAATCACAGCAGCAACCAAAATAAATACCTGGGACCTGATCAAATTGAAAAGCTTCTGCACAGCCAAGGAAACTATCACCAGAGTGAACAGACAACCTACAGAATGGGAGAAAATATTTGCATGCTACACCTCTGATAAAGGGCTGATAACCAGAATCTATACAGAACTTAGGAAAATCAACAAGAAAAAATCAAACAACCCTGTTAAAAAATGGGCAAAGGACATGAACAGAAACTTTTCCAAAGAAGACAGAATAATGGCCAGCAAACATATAAAAAAGTGCTCAACTTCTTTAATCATCAGGGAAATGCAGATCAAAACCACAATGAGATATCACTTAACCCCAGTGAGATTGGCTCATATCCAAAAATCCCCAAATAACAAATGTTGGCGGGGATGTGGACAGATAGGAACACTCATACACTGCTGGTGGAACTGCAAATTAGTACAACCTCTATGGAAAAGAATATGGAGATACCTCAAAGAATTAAAAGTAGAATTACCATTTGACCCAGCAATCCCACTACTGGGTATTTATCCAAAAGAAAAAAAGACATTTTATAATAAAGACATCTGCTCGCGAATGTTTATAGCAGCACAATTCACAATTGCAAAGTTGTGGAAACAACCAAGGTGCCCATCAATACACGAGTGGATCAATAAAATGTGGTATATGTATACCATGGAGTATTACTCAGCAATAAGGAACAACAGTGAATTAACTCATCTGGTATTATCCTGGTTGGAGCTAGAACCCATTCTTCGAAGCGAAGTGTCACAGGATTGGAAAAACAAGCCCCACTGGCACTCACCATCAAATTGGTACTAACTGATGAACACTTACATCACACAGGGCAATAACATTCATCTGAGGGCGGGCGGGCGGGAGGCGGGTGGAAGGGATGGGAAAAACTCTCACTGAATGGATGTGGGGAGCATGGTTTGGGGGATGACCACGATTGTGACTCTGACACAGGCAGAACAGGGGCAATGTGTATGGCCAAAGTGTTGTACCCCCATGATATCCTGAAATTAAAAAAATAAATTTAAAAAAATAAATAAATAAGTAAAAGAGGAAAAAAAAATAGAATACAATTTACTGTATGTGGAAATTTTGATTACAACACTATGGTAATTTTGCTAAAG
This sequence comes from Daubentonia madagascariensis, assembly GCA_023783475.1. Lineage (NCBI taxonomy): Eukaryota > Metazoa > Chordata > Mammalia > Primates > Daubentoniidae > Daubentonia > Daubentonia madagascariensis. The sequence continues at coordinate 22,464,071 of JAKFHU010002080.1, read as the reverse complement.
TGGCCTCAAAATAAATTTTATAGAATAAACAATAAAAAAAAAAAAAAAAAAAAAAGAAGTCGTTTTCATTTTGCAGATGGAGACACTGAGGATGAGAACCCTTCCCGTGGCCACACAGCTAGTAGGTGGAAGATCTGAGACTAGGACTCGAACCTGCAGCTGCAGAGGACCCACAGCGCAGAGTCCCAGCCCGCCCGCACGTCCCTCTACCGCAGCAGCAATGGCCACTCTCAGTGGTCCACGCCTCCCCACGGAGCACTGGCTGCTACCCTGCTGGGACCAGCCAGCCTCAAGACATCTTCCTAAGTGTGACAGCAGCCAGGGAAAGGTTTTGGGCAGAGTGAAAGATCAGATCTGTATTTTACAAGATCATTTGGGTTGTCTTTGGGAAACAGATCAGGAGTGGGCTGGACGCCAGACAGGAAGCTGGAAGGCCAGTTAAGAAGCCACTGCCATGGTCTGGACAAGAGCTGAGAGCAGCTCTACAAAGAAACAGTGAGGTTAAAGGTGTTGGATTGGTGACACATTGTGAAGATGGAGAGGCCACGACTTGCTGCAAGAGTGATTGTGGAATGTGAGACAAACAAGGGAGTCTAAGGCTGCCTTCAGTGTTGTTGGTCTGAGCAAGTGGGTGAATGAAGTGCCATTTACTGAGATGGGGTAATACTGTTGGGGCTATGTGAGAAGTGAGTGCTATTTGAGGGGTAAAACTGCCAGTTCAGTTCTGGCCCTGTTAATTTTTTTTTTTTTTAAGAGATGGGGTCTGGCTCTGTCGCCCAGGCTGGAGTGCAGTGGTGTCATCATAGCTCACTGCAGCCTCCAACTCCTGGGGTCAAGTGATCCTCCTGCCTCAGCCTCCCGAGTGGCTGGAAATACAGTGAGCCACTGTGCGCAGATTGGCCGTGTTAACTTTGAGATGCCCAGTAGGCATCTGTAGACAGTGAGCGAGGCTGGAGTTCGTGGGAGAGGTCAGTGATGCAAAGTCAGGCGATAGATTTTTTTTTTTTAAATGCTACAGAACTCATGCCCTCCGATATCAGTAGCCTACCAAAACAATTGCTTAAGAGTGTTCACAAACGTTTAGTTTCAGATGTAGGTTACAGATTGAAGGATGTAAGGAAGCTGTGCTTCTGTATTTATAAAACAGGAAAGAAGCATTTGTCCCCTGAGAGTCATCATGAATGAGTAGGAGGTAAACACATCCTGTTTAAGGTACACTATAGTATCTTGAGTAAATTACCTAGGTATAATTCCATCCGTCCTCAAAAATCAAAGGGATGAAAAGTCATGTGTATTTTTGGATGATTCAGAACTGGTTTAGGGCAATGACATGGCAGTTTTATATTATGTTCTTTTACATAGAAAGTACAAGACAGGTTTTAGAAGCAGGAATTATGCACTTTGATATCCTCCAATGTTTAAAATTTTCTTCTAGCACCTATTTTCACACATACCAAATGGCAAAACTGCAGTCTTGATTCCTAAACAGTGCCCCATACCAGTATTTGACTACAGATCTAAAAAAAGATTTGGATTCTCACGAATGAATGACCGAAGTTGAAACTTCTACTGGAAATCCCCTAACGTTCTATTAATATGATGAAATCCAATGCGTAGATATCTCATTCTGGGTCACCACCTGACTGTTTACACACCAACAGGCAAACAATGTCATCACAGGTTTAAATTTACAGAGTAAAAACGCAATACCTAACTTTCAATACTCCCGTTTTGCACTTATTCCAAGCAGTTGAATGATACTGACTCTCTGCACCTTGGCAGCCACTTACGTTTGGTAGTGTTAGGATATTTTCCTTTGAGAAACTTGATACTTATTGTCAGATGACATGCAGGTTATGATTAATCGTCATCTACTACTAAAAGTTTTTGAAAGGATATCTTCAGGAAGTCCTTTGATTAGACTGTGCTATTTGGATTTTGCAATGGAGATGCCACTTAAGCTCAAATGTCACTAAGCAAAGAACACCTATGGATGGAAATTCATTCCAGGTATTATCTGGGGAAATTAAGAATTACCTGGTTCGCCTGGCTTTCTTAATCTTTTCCAACACACAATTTCTTATTTTTGGAAATAAGAAATGGATACAGGTTAGGCACTTGGCTAATCCTTAAGGATAAACACTGGGGTGTGAAAATGGACTTTTCGTTCTGTGAAGAATGAAAAGATAGTGCTTTAAAGGAGTGAATTTGAGTAAATACAAGCCATAAATAAGTGCCTGACACTCATAATTTTGAAAATCCTACTCGCTGCCATGTGCAGATCTATTATATCTATCTATCTATATTTTTAGTGGAATTATTAACCAAATAGGTCACATTTAATTGTGCATTTAACTCCTGTTTTTATAAAACCCTTGCCAAAATATGCCCTTATTGGCACTAGATAAAGGGCAGTGTTCAGAACTTTCTAATTTCATATTATCTTTTATGTATTACTGTTTATGAACCCTACAAAGTGTGTTGCTGTTCTTATCTGTGCTTAAAGGGAAAGAAATACTGTCCCAGAGAGGCTTGTACAAGATAGTGCAATAAATTACTTCCAGAGACAAGATTAGAATTCATGGTAACTAATTCCTGAAGCTGCAGTTCAGACTGTGAAACACTTTGTCTTATAACAAATCCTAAAGCTATGAGGAAAAATCCTACTTTGGACTTACTTTCTTTTCATTATCAATGCCTTTCCTACAGTCATGAGCTTTTTGAATAAGACATGCTCTGTTTAAAGGAGAACAAAAACAAGGCTTATTGAAAACATGTGATGATACAACCTAGGAATCCTTTATAAAGGAGCTGGAGACAGCCTAGTGGAGTTCAACACAATTCAGAAGCTGGATATTTTCCCCTTAACTAAATATGGAAAAGTATCAAGAAAACGTAATTCAAAAACAGTTTCAGATGTGCACATTTGGACATCATGACCAGTAAATACTCCAGAAAACCACAGAAATTTGATAAGAGATGGATTCTTAAGTCACATGATGGCAAATGTCCTAAGGATTAGCTACAGTACTTTGATCTCCAAATTCCAAGCACAGATTTGGAGTCTGTGGTAGGAGCTAACATCAAATATTTAAAACATTTTACAAAAGGCAGAAGTAAAAAAATTGAGTAAAAGGCAGTATGGGAGTGGACAAGCCTCCTGTAAAAGAGCTTACAATTACAAGCACGCAAAATGAGTGCTTTATTAAGGAATATAATCACATTCACATGACCAGATTGAAGTACAGAGTTGAAGAAATTAGGCAAAAAAGTAGGCAAAAATTATTCTTTTGACAACTTCTGATAACTGAGATAAAAGTTGCTATTTTTTACCTTGCATTTTTTGGATAAGTTGCAATAATTTTTTTCTCCATTTGCTTATGTTGAACGTGTTATTTTTGCATTGTGTATGTAGGGGCTACAGTGGTGGCAGGGGTGGTGGTGATGTGGTTCTTCATGTGAATGTTTACCAGCTTGCAATTTTCTGAATTTTTAATTTATTCAATACACATTCATTGTGGCCAGAAACTTTTAGGCTCTAAAATAATAGCAAAGGGCATGGATGAGGTATGGATAGTGTGGACAAGAGAAATGCCTTCTGTCCACACCTGGCTGAATAAACTGTTTGCATAGAAGACACTGAATCTAGAAACCACAATCATGGGTGATGAATGTTATGATATGAGAAATATAAACAGCACAATTGCAGGACAGTTAACTTAGTTAAGGGGCCAGGGAAGCCCTCTCAGGAGAAATGTAGGTTAAGCCATAATTAACAACCAGTCTAAAACAAAGCTTCAAAATCCCCTTTCATTAACCCAATATCATTTAGGTACCATGTACACCATTCCTGAAATTATTTATTATATCTAAAAGTTCTGGACTCAAAAAGTACCTGGCTTGTTCCTTATCCCTTTCCCTTCCCTTTTAAAATAAAGTTTATTCTTATTTATAATACAGATTCTCAAATTCTAGGAATACAATATTGATGAAGAGATTTTGAGAAAAAATAATCAACAAAAATATACAAAGAGGTCTGAGTAGATTTTTTTTCTGATTGTATTTATCTATTGTAGAATTGAACAGAGATTACACTGAATACATTTTTATGATTTAGTTTACTGCCACTAGCAGTTATGAAGTATGCATTACCCGTCAGGCGCTAAGCTGAGCACTTCAAGTGCATCATCTCATTTTATCTTCTTAAACAATCCTTTGGAAAGGTACAACTAAAATTCTAAGTTTGAAATTAAGGAAATTTACTTGGTATCTTGTGATATAGGAAAAAAATTTTAAAAAAAGAAAAAAAATTAAGGAAATAAATGGAGGGCAAATTAAGACAAATCACAAAACATCTTTTAGAATAGGGCTTTGAGAGAATTCAAAATGCTATTCCATGTTACTGCGGCCTAGAAATGAGGGCATTCATGTGAAAATCCTATGGTAAGTTATCTTTGGCATCGTCCCTCTTTACAAGGACAAAAGTGCCTCGAGTGTGAGTGAGATTCTGCACAACTGTACATCGTATGAACCAATCAGCCCACCCCAATATTGCTACGAAAAAATAATGATAATAGTCAATATTTAAACTGTGGTTATTTTGTGCCTTGTAATAGTTATTTTTATTTAGTTTTGAATAGTTAATATATTTATATGGTTTAAATATCAAAATGATATAAAAAGGTAAATGATGAGAAATCTTTCTTTTATCCCTGCTTCCATTCATTTTGTCCCTAATCGCTATCTTTGGGTAAACTTATTGCTCTTTTCTCATTTTTTTATCCTTCCAATTTTTAAAATATAAAGATAAGCAACATGAATATATATTCTTTCTTACACAAAAAGTAGTAAAAAGTGTGTTGTAAAATTGCAGCTTTTGCCAATCTGATAGGTGAGAAAATGTTATCAAGTGCATTTCTTCTTTATGAGTGAGACTGAGCATGTTTCAGAGGCACGTATGGATTTCTTATTCTGCGGCTGTCTGTTCATGCCCGTTTCCCATCTTTTATATTCACTTGGGTTGTCAGATTTTTCTTGACTTCTAAAGCTCCTTATATTTTAAGGTCATTAGCTCTTTGTCTCTGATAGGAGTTGTAAATACTTTTTAACATTTGTTTTTTGACTCTGTTGGTTGTTTTGTTTTGTATATTATGCAATATTCTTTGATTTTATGTAGCCTGATTTGTCAATATTTTCTTCTATGAGTTCTGTGTTTTTAGTTATAATTCCTAGTTCCAGAGAATTTACCTATTTCTGCTACCCAGTATTTTATGGTCTTGTTTAATTTAAATCTCTGATTTATTTGGTGTCCATCTTGGAATATGGTAACATAAGTATGGATTCAACTTTATCTATTTTCAAATGAGTAATTAGATGTTCCAACATTGCTTATAAACAGAATGAGGATGAAGTTGAAATTCATGAATTTGGCCACATGGGGTTACTAACTTTTGAGAAAATGATTTTTTTGTTGGTTATAATGGAAGACCCACTGGGAGACATTAAAGAGAGTTTTGGAGGGAAAGCAGCATCTTAGACAATAATTTTAAGAATAGAGGGATTTTTGAGAGGTGTTATATTAAGAAGAACAAATGATCTCCTTTTAGATCACATTAGAACCGTGAATATTGGATTCAACTCACTATACCACTGGGCCTTGGTGGCAATTTAAAACATTTTATTCCATTGGAGTAGTGCTTTGAGACACTAACTAATGTGATTATATGTGTCCTTTAGCAGGCAAGAATAATTAGTATTGGCCTCAGTAAAGTTTGCTTGAATAAGGACTTTCTACAAAGTAAAGTTATATTTAAGTAATGGTCCTTCAGGAATTTGTACGGTATTGGCTTTTTACATTAATTGGTCTCTTAACACTTCATCTACATAAACATCAAATTTACATTCATTTATCACAGCATGAAGAACTGCTCCTTAATGGGCTATATTTTCATTTGTTTCTTGACCCAACTGCTGAAATATGAATTTCAGCAACTTCTGCTTATTCTAGTAATTTTCATAGAAAAATAAAAAAAGCAGAAACATACATTTTCTATGAAAATAAAAATGTCATTTAAGTCAGCATAGATGCAATTCACTCTCACAAAACATTCTAGGCATTTCTGTATTTTAAAAGGAATGGCCACACTCTGGAAAACAGTTTGGCAGTTTCTGATAAAGTTAAACAAACACTTACCATATGACCCAGTAATCCCACTCCTGGGTATTTACCCTAGAGAAATAAAAACTTATGTTCATACAAAAACCTGTACATGAATTGACATAGAAGCTTTATTTGTAATAGCCAAAATGTAGAAACAACCCAAATGACCTTTCACAGGTAAACGGATAGATAAGAAAATTGTGGTATATCCATATCATGGAATAGTATTCAGCAATAAAAAGGAATGAACTATTGATGCATGTGACAACTTGAATGGATCTCAAGAGCATCATGCTGGGCTGGGTGTAGTGGCTCATGCCTGTAATCCTAGCACTCTGGGAGGCTGAGGTGGGAGGATCACTTGAACTCAGGAGTTTAAGAACAGCCTGAGCAAGAGTGAGACCCTGTCTCTACTAAAAATAGAAAAAATTATCCGGGTGTGGTGGTACACACCTGTAGTCCCAGCTATTTGGGATGCTGAGGCAGGAAGATTGCTTGAGCTTAGGAGTTTGAGGTTGCAATGAGCTATTATGATGCTACTGTACTCTAGCTGGGGCGAGACTCTCTCTCTCAAAAAAAACCACCAGCATTGTGCTGAGTGGAAATTTCATAGCAGTATATATAAAAAATTTGACTGCATGTAAAAACTGGTAAAATCCAAATAAGGTCTTAGTTTAGTTAATAGTATGTATTCATATCAGTTTCCTGGTTTTGATTATTGCATTATGCTTAGGTAAGGTGTTATTGAGGGAAGCTGGGTGAAGGGCACATACAAACATGGGAACTCTGTGCTATTTTTTCACTTCTAAGTAAGTCTAAAGTTATTTCAAAATAAAAAATTGAAAAAAATCTTAGATGACTATTGGAAGAAAGAATTGCATCGTTTATGATACTGACATCCATTTCCTTTTAGACTTTAGATAATGTCTTGAGGTGGGGAGGGAGATTTGGGAGTAGGAATCAGACCTCACCACATGGTTTATTTAATTTGTTCCTGTGTTGCACATGAATGGAGCAGAGAGATAATGGGTTGTCATGGAAAGAACGCAAGACTTGATGTGAGCAAACTCCATCCCCCCTTTGGTTTATATGCTGTGTGACCATCAGCAAGGCTCTTAATCTAAATCTCAGTTTTTAAATATATAAAATGGGGATTATAATCTCTTCCAACTTTAGTAAGATTGTATAGAGGTTATAAAAGATCATAAATATGACTTACAATTTTGTTTTTGAGACAGGGTCTCACTGTGTCACCCAGGCTAGAGTGCAGTGGAGTCGTCGTAGCTCACAGCAACCTCAAACTCCTGGGCTCAAGTGATCCTCCTGCCTCAGCCTCCCAAGAAGCTGGGACTACAGGCGCATGCCACCATGCCCAGCTAATGACTTACAATTTAATCCGTGGAATTTATTCCTGTTGATATAACACCATGTAGCCCAACTCCTGACCTCCTGTTATCTCGGCTTCAAGAGAAGATTTCTTATTTAAACAAAAAGGTTTTCAACTATTGTCCTTTCTTTAATGAGTATTTAGGAAATAGACAATGGACGCACTAGCATGGACACGGCCATGGTGAATTAGAGGAAAAGTAATCAAAAGCCAAAAAAGAAGCAAAGTCATACTCATCTTTTATTTCATGGAAGGCTCAGTTGAGCATTTAACTCAATGTGCTACTTTTTTTTTTAACCCAGAAGGGGTGAGGAGGGAAATTCCACACTTTTCCTCCCATGATGTGTTTTTTTAAAAAAATCAGGCTTATTTATGACAAAAAAAGATGGTTCTGCAGCATTTTCAAGTGGAGCCTTTACTTAAGTTTCAAAGTGAGGAAAATAAAGAAGTCTTTTGCCAATTTTGGCCAGTGGAATTAGCATAATCTCTTTCATGCCATCAGACACCATCTAGAACATGCTGAAAATCTGGATCCTGAAAAGAAAGTTGCTAATCTATGTAACATGGTCTCCCACCAGTCTGTTAATAAATTCATTTTTCCTGCTCCCTCATTATTCTTCCATGTGTAGATTAAAGGGATTATACTGTAATTAAGTTTGATTCTGACAAGAGGCAGTGATTTAGAGCAATGAGCAATTGGGAGGCCAGCATGCTATTCCTAGCTTCACTGTTGACTTACGGGCTGAGGACAAAATATCCCCACTTTACAGTGCCTCAATTTTTCCCTCTATAGAATGAGATAAACAATGTCTCAGAGGGACATAGTGCTGCTTTATGAGTTCTATATTCTAATTGAGCTCCAAATTCCTTTATAGAAAGGTGCTCTTTGAAGAATTAAAGATGTATTCATATTGTTGTTGTGACTCTTAATAGAAACGAAGCCTTAAAATCTAATTTTAAAAGCCTCCTACTGCACAGTGCATTATCTACACTCTTAAATACTGCAATCAGCTGTGCACTGAGTCGCTCTGTGGTATTTATTAAAAATAAAAAAAAAGGCACTGCAAAGATATACTAGAGAACATTTTCAAAGCCATGTGCAGCCGTTTAACTGCAGGACTTCCACTGAAGTTAATGGGACTCATACTGGCAAATTCTAAGCACCACTTTGAAAATTTACCCCATAGTGACAGTTTAATGCTTCTTATAGATCATGAGTTTTCAGATAACATCTCAAGGCAAAAAGGGACAATTTTTCAAAAGCAATAAACAATCTTTAATGAAATAATTTTGTATTGCAATCATCATAACTAAGAGTATGGAACAGAGTCCTTTGATAAGAAGGCTCTTAGGAATTGCTTATTGGTGATAGTTATCAATGGGGCTGTAAAAAAGTTACCATTGCATTCTATTACAATTCCAGTTGCTCATAGATCATAACACATTTTCTTTTTAAATTCGAAATTTCATGTTTCTAAGGGCAAAAATACAAAAAGTCAGAGGATTATTTCCTTGTAAACTTATGTTTATATTTTTCAGAATGGGTAATAATTTGTATATTGCTCATATGAAGTTTAAACAGGTATAGATGACCAAAAAACCTAGGGCCATTTGTTTTGTTGTCTGGTTAATAATGTTGTTTTTAACCAAAACAGTATTCATATTAGGCCTGCCAACAACCTACTGGACCTTCGTTTGATGGCCTGTCCCTAGAGCTGCCTTGATTCAGGACAGCATGGCTTACGTGGCCCACAGGTGTAACCTCTGCCTATCTCCCCTAGCACGTCCTACTATTCTCCCCACTGCTCATTGAGCTCCAGCCACAGTATCTTATGACTTCTCCTTGTACAAGCTAAGCTCATTGGGTCTCAAGAATCTTTGCAATTACTATTTGATGGCCTAGAAAGATCTGTGCTTAACTCTTCTCATAGCTTGTTCCCTTTTAATATTCAGGTCAACTCAAGTGTCTAATACTTAGAAAGACTTTCTCAGACCACACAATCTAAGGTAGCCCCCACTTTCTCTGTTTTATTTTCTTCATTATGATTATCTCTAGCTGATATTATATTGTTTTTAAAAAATATATTTGTGCATTGTTTTTCTCTGTCCACTGGAATATTAGCTCTACAAGAAAGAAGACTTTGTTCATTTGGTGCAATACAGCCTCCCCAGGATTCAGAACCGTGGTTGGACGTGGTAGAAATTGTATAAGTATTTGTCGGACAACTCAAACATAAGCTCAAAACCTGGGGTAGTGGTGGTGATCTTTTGCTCCTTTGTCTCACACAATCAGTCATGATATTCTATAGGTTTCTTTCCATGGCTACTTCATTTTCCATCACCTTTGCTCTGTATCACCATAATTAGTGTTCCTCCTTTCGTTTTGCCCTACTTTAAGGGCACAGGAGACTGTATTCCTACAGGCAGGGACCATGTTTTATTCATCTTTATATCCTTTGCACCTAAGATGTGTTTGGCACATAAGAAGTACTCTGTGAATGAATTTTCTTACATAACATGATAGTACAGAATATTAGTACAATATATAGTGCTCTACTGAAGTTTATAGAAGGAGTGGGAAATAATCTTTAGTTATTCATTTTCCTCTAAGGCATTCACTAAATGGTCAAATCATATCAGCCAATCTGATAAGTTTGTGTACCAGGTCAACAATTACCTAAACAATTACCTAAATTACCAAGAGTCTATTAATGTTAACAAACATATGAAGGCATTCCTGGGAGTAACATTACTTATCCTGAAGATGTCTCCAATTTGGAAATACCCAGGGAACCTCATGGAAACATTCCTCAAGAGCGCATGAAATTTGATATAAGGCAAATAAGTCTTTTGGACCCCAATTTCCCCTTCAGGTTAGAGAGCAGCAATAAGTAATTTGATTTAGTTGATATAATTAAGTCTGATGCTGCAATTAATGTTGTTCTGTAAAGTCTGGCTTCTCATTCAAAGATCTTGAATTACTAATGATGAACATGAAAGTATAGCGTTCTTTGTTTATAAGTTGATGATAATAGACATAGTCCAATTAAATTTAATTTTAAAATGCTAATAAACAATATGCATAATTTTCACAGTTGGGTAGGTATATTTTTCTACAGTGAAATCATGAGAAATAAACCCTGGTTCTTTCACCTATCATCTTTCTAACTTTGGGCAAGTTTCTTAAGTCTTGTCTTATTTCCTTATCTATAAAATAGGATATTGTATTACTTATGTAGGATTCAATAAGACAATATTTATAAAGTGCTTAGAGCAGTACCTAGCATATAGTAGTTCCCAATAAATATCAGCTATTATTAACCAAAGGGATTGCAATGGTTTTAATGTTCCATGATCAATCAATCCAACAGGTTTTAGTTGTCCTCAGATGGTCCAGCTAATCCAGTGGGAATAACCTGATAGAATATAATTTCCACTCAGGGAGAAAAGAGATTAGAAGGTATAGAAAAATGATGCCATACAAGAGCAGGTCTCTTAGAACAAAAGATGAAGAAGGCAGGGAAGAAGAAAAATGATGTCTTAAATCAGTTTAGAAGCCAGTGGCAGTTTTGGGAGTTTGTGATCTAACTTTTAAACACACTAGCAGTTTAAGTTGCCTTTTAGTAAGATGAACTCACAGATATATTAGAGCAGCCTCAACCATGTTGTTGATTTTAATAAAGGTTTCAATTTCGTTTTAGCCAAGTAAGAAGCTGGTTGCATTTTCTAATAAAAAATACACTTGTTGACATTTTCCTACGAAACTTTTATCTCATTTCAAAGACATGTATGCTCAGTTCATGGGGGAAACATCTGTGCTGTGGTTTGCCTCTTTCGTCCTCTTGTGGAAATATTACACTGAAGGGAAACTGTTAAAATAGCAATAAGACATCAACTTACATTTAGCATCAAATCAGATCCAAGATTAATAACAGTCTGGTATTTTCTGCTTCACTGAGAGTCACTGCAAGACTGAAAAATATGGCCATGTTATATGTGTCTTTAGAAAGAGTTACCAAGGAATCTAAAAAGGCCACTGTTAGTAGTAATTTGTTGGCTTCCTGACACATCAAGCTCATTATTGTGATCTGAATATCAGCCTTTGATGCTATTTGCAATTTTGAGGTAGGACATTAATGAAGTCTAGAAAAAAGAATGATTATGAAATCAGTCTTTGATGTTATTTGCACATTCTTAATGCTGATGTTATTGGGTGAGTAATTTGTGTTTGAATGTATAGAAATCATAAAGCAGCCAGCCCAGGTAAATGAAGGGTACCTTGGTTAGTCATCCCAAAATATACCTGACTTTCCAAATACAGGGATAATTGCCCACATTATTGACCACTTTATTATGACAGTGTTTTAGGGGAGAGATATAAATTGAGCACATAGGTATGAGGTAAAATTTTATATTCTAGGTAAGATTTTACCAATTTTCCAAGCAAACTCTCAAAACCAAGCAGAGATAAATCAATACATAGTATTAATGAAAGAAAGTACCTAATTAAAAAAAGTGAAAAGATTTTTTTCTTCCCTTAGGTAACAATTGTTTAAAATATGTTTTTCAAACACAAGTATACAATGATTTTGTGATTTCTCAAAGAACTAAAAGTAGACCTACCCTTTAATCCGGCAATCCCACTACTGGTTATCTACCCAAAGGAAAATAAGTTGTTTTATCAAAAAGACACCTGCACTTGAATGTTTATTGCAGCACAATTTATAATTCACAATTGCAAAGATGTGGATTCAACCCAAATGCCCATGAATTCATGAGTAGATTAATAAAATGTGTTATATGTATACCATGGAGTACTACTCAGCCATAAAAAAGGATGAATTAAAGTCTTTTGCAGCAATTTGGAAGGAACTGGAGACCATTATCCTAAGTGAAGTATTTCAAGAATGTGGAAGAACAAGCACCATGTGTACTCTCTAATAAATTGGAACTTTTGATATGCTCCTGGTTCTGGCTAGAGTGAAGGAGTAAAGGGGGTGGGAAGTTCAGAAAGGGAGGTGCTAAAGTCTTTGGGAATTTGCCTGTGAGGTCTCTTTCAACAGGGCCTCTGTCCATAGGGATCAATAACATACGAGGCTTGCTAGCTGACCACTAAAGCAGCTTCAGTCTGTTTCCAATTGGAAACAATAACACTGGTGTGCTTACAGAAAGATCTCCCACATTGAAAGCACAACCAGGCCACCACAATCTTTTCTATGTTCTTTTCTTGAATGCTTAAGACTTTTGAAAACATTTGGCTGTGTATTTGACATGTTGAGAGTAATCAAACATTACAAATATATGGAGTCTTGAGAGGTTTTAGCTACATTTCCAAACTTCCACTCAGAACAGTTACTGTGGATAGATGAGAGATGATATTATTTTTTTCATTTTTTCCACAGCAAATTAGGTTGAACAGAGAACTACAGGGTTTATTTTACCATTTTAACAGTGATGTCAAGCATTTTTATGGACCTGTTAAACAGGCCTACAAATAGTCTCAATAGTCACTTGGTACAGCCTGCTGTCTTCAGGCAGGTGATGTTTGATTTCTCCATGGAGGTTAAATTTTACTGATGTCACACTGATAAGCCACATTTGAACTTGTTTCACTACTACATCAATTCATCTGGACAATGGATCAAACACATACATTTAATAAAAGACTGAAAAAAGTGCATAATTATTCTAATTATAAGTACAAATCTAGTCTTTGTTCTAATGGAGAGTCATTATATATTTATCCATGAAATTCTCTTCCAAAGCAATTAATTTACTAGAGGTAAAATATCCAAATGAAGAAAAGGCCTAAACAGTTAACAAAATTGCAATTATACCTACACCATGTCACACTAAATTTGTAAGGTCACTATTGATCGGTACAAAGGCAAGTAAGATTACAGACAACATAACGTCATTTTTAGAACCACATGTTATATCGAGACCTGCAAGGATCTGAGAAAGGAAGAGAAAAAGATTAAAGGACTAAGAGGTGCTGATGTATCCATAGTTGAAAACAGCTATCAAAAGGCAGCAGGCATCTGGGAAAGAACTTTCTTTTTAGCTTGGAGGCCAGAGATACGTTGGCAGTGCCTCTGGAATTGGAACAAAACCAATTTTTAATTGGTTTTAAAATCTGAAATGAAACATTCCTGCAGTCATCCATGAACCGACCTTATCCTGTAGAAGTTGAGTGAATCGTGGCCAACCATCTGCCTTATGAATTGTTTTGTTTGGGCCACTTATGGGACAGAAAGTACTTGTTGTGCAGTAGTTTCATATCAAGTTACAGTCCTTCATAATGTTGCCTGAGCAGAGAATTCAGACAGGGAAAAAAGTCTCCAGGGAGAAGAATCAAATGCCTTTATTAATATGCCTTGGGGCTGGAAGGACCTGCAAGGCTGGGAATTACCACTTATTTTCCTCCATACCTTGGCATAACAGCTTCCAAAAAGAAGTAAAGCCTATTCTTGGAGAAGAGAGACAGCTGGACAAATAGACTGCATTAGCAAAGGCCAAACAAGGTATTGTAACATTGATTTAACTTAGACTTTTATTAGATTCACTATTGTAACACCAGTGTCTTATACATAGACAAATTTCCATAAGTTCTGCTTGAATGGAGGCTTTTGAAATGTGCACATTGTGAAACAAGTATGGAATAAAGGATTCTTCTTAACACTGCCCATGGATGGGGAGACACTTTCCTCCTTGAATCCACTTTGCCCCCACCAAAGGACAGGAGTAAGGGAGGACACAGATTACTCAACAATTCTTGGCTCCTAAAACAAAATGGAAAACCCATTGTAGATGTAGAAGACCGTCTAAACTACCTTGTAAATACAAAAACTGACTTTCCCAGCTTGGAAATAATTGAAATAAGTAAGCTTCATCAAGAACTTCCAGTATTTGGGTTTGAATGGCTGCCTAAGAAGGGAGAAGGACAAAAGGGCAAGAAAACCAAATTTAGCTGTCAAATAATAATAATTAATGATAACAGATTTATATAGAGCATTTTCAATTTTGTGAGAATACTTTAATATATACTACTGGGAGAGGCCACATCTTAACTCCAGACTGCTCTTTGGCATTTTCATTAAGATGTATAACTTCAAGCTGGAACCCAGGTGAATGGAGTCCCTCTGACACCATAGCAGCTAGGGAGGTATGCGTATTTATTTGGGGATTGTGGGGTGGGGTTGGGAGATTCATATTTCAGAGTGTAGAACATGTTGTTAGGTCTAAAGCTACCAATGCATTAAGTAAACCATACTCTTAATAATTCCTGAAGCATGCTAATTGAAATGCATTGCTAGGACTAATACATTGCCATCCATTCCAGCTGATCAAGAGCATGACCTGGTGTTATGTTGTAGAGCAAAAAGGGTTTTTTATATTTACTGAAATCAATGCTTCCCTGAATCAGGGCAACACTGGTGAACTATATATTTCAGTGTAACTTAATTGACAGAACTGAGTGTTTTAGAGTCAGATCACCTGGCTCAAATCCCAGCTCTATCACTTACTACTTGTATGACTTTCAGCAACTTACTTTGCCTCTCTTTGCCTCAATTTCTTCATCTGTAAAATGGGGATAATAAAATATCTACCTCATAGTGTTGTGGTGAGGATTAAATGAGTCAACATTTTTAAACCCCAAGAGTGCCTGGTCCATGGTATGTACTCCATGGATGTTAGCTTTTAATGTTAATTAAATGTTGTAATACAAGAGACAGAAGGATGTGGTGTCACCAATCTAGATATCTGAGACTTTGATATTCACCTATAACACAGAAGGGCTTTCGGGCAAACCTCAATCTTCCTTGCCATCCTCTATACCGACAACAGCAACCCGCAGACCAGATTCGAATGATGAACTCCAAACCAAAGACGACAATCATCACGAACTCCTAAAATATCAGATAAGACATGTCAGAGAGAAGCATTATGAAGCAAACCACAGCAAGAAGCTCTATGAAGATTTCTGGACATTTAGGCATTTTATCTAAAACATCTAGTTATTAATGTCTGAAGTTAAGAACATCTCTTCTCCAAATCAAACTAAATCTGGAAAACATCCAAACCTCATATTGATTCTCTAGGAATCATGGAATGCTATTCCTTTTCAAGTCACTAACACTTTGCAAATTTAGGAGTCAGTTTCAATACTAACTGTGCAGGCTGAATAATGGATCTGTCTCATCTGGAATATATACCGTTGCTGACTTTAGCTACATGTGAAATATCTGAAATGAAATAGTGGATCCTGAAATATAATGACAAGTTTTACAGAAAACTGAGCTTCATTTTGCTGCAAGGGGTGACATAATCCCTAAGATTTCAAGAGTTGTTCTCAGAGAAAAAGAAATAAGTACTTAGACGTATACTGAGTTCTTTTGTTACAGTGTTGAAATCTCCTTATGAAAGAGTAAATTTAAGTAGCATTTCTGTGTATGGCACATATATCGTTTGCCAGGAATGAGACCCTGGATCCTCCAGATCCAAAGCTTGTTAATTATTATGCTGCCCTTTTGTGAGAGCTGCTAGAAAACAACACCTGCTCCAGCAAAATGACTTTGAGATTATTTAGGAAGAGTTGTGGTTTAACTCTGGGGAAAGGCCAGCTAAAGTGGCTCATTAAACAGTCAGTCACAGAACGAAAAACCAAGTGGAATTTGTAAAAGGAAAGCATCTCTGGAGCAAGCTTAGTGCAGTTACCTTGTTGTCCCTAGAGGGACAGGCACTGAGTTTATCAAAATTGATTTTCCTTTAAAAACAATTCCCTTTCTTGTTTTTAAACAAGAGTTGACTTAATATTTATAATTTAGGACAATACTTATTAATATTTATTAAAATTGCTTGATTATAAAAGCGATACATGGTCTTTACTAAAACATCCGAGCATCACAGAAATACAGAGCATAGAAAGTAAAAGTTCTAATCCATTCCCCACTCTCCCACCCCCTCCCAAGATAAAAACTGTTACCAAATTTACAAAAATGGCATTTTTGTTGCAAGTTTCAGGCAAATGTCTGTTTCTTTAGTTAGAGCATATGATGATAAACTGCACTTTTGAAATGCCTAGTAGTGATATATCATTCTATCCTTCTGTTATTTTGCACTAGATAATCCACAAATATTTCTCATGATGGGAAATAAATTTCCGATATCATCACTGCTTACATACAGTGACTTAAAACTGCTTACAGGATAAATCTTTGAAGATGACTTTATGTATAGATAACTAAAACTAAGGTCAATATACATTCATTAATGATCTGAGGGTTTTGTTTAGTTTTGGCTTTGTTTTGGTTTTGAGTGTATATCTGGGTAGTTGAGTCTATTCATTTATTAAGGTGTCTAAGGCGCTAGATTATCTGTTTTTAATCCAACACATCTTTCCACATATAGAAAGCATGCTGAAGCCTAAAATGCCCATGTAGTTATAACTGTGCCCAACTTAAGTTTAATAGCAGGTCCAATTTTTTATCCCTGCCCCTAATTCCTACTTGCGCTAGGAATTTTGAGACATCAGTTGTGAAAGGTCATATTTTGAGAGATACCCAAGAAAATCCCAAATGCAGCCTGAGCCTCCAGGCACTACCATGTAAAGATTTTTCTTTTTCATGGAAACAGATGACACCAATGGATGTATGGGCATTGTTTTTAAGTAAGGTATGCCAAGGTCACTACAGTATTTCTGTGTTGCAGTGAGGCAGGATAAATTACATCTACAAATTCCTTACTCAAGGCCCATTGTTCAGAAATATGGCTTGTTGCTTTTTTTTTGTTTTGTTTTTAAAAGAGGTTAAGGAAAAAAATGAAAACAGAGTCTCAAAATTCATGAAGCAAAACTGATAGAGCTGAAATAGACAAATCCACAATTATATTTGGGGACTTTATTAGCCCTCCCCCCCAGAACTACTAGAATAGAACCACTACAAAGAAAATTAGCAAGTATATAGACTATTTGAACAACACATTCAATCTACAGGATCCAATGAACAGATATAGAGCATTCTACCCAATAACAGCAGAATACACATTTTTCCCCAAGCATGCATGGAACATTTACCAAGACAGAACATATGTTACATCATAAACAAACTTCAAAAAGTTTAAAAGAATAAAATCATACAGAGTGTGTTCTAGAAGCACAATGGACTCAAACTAGAAATCAATAACAGAAAGGCAAATCTCTAAACATGTGAAAATTAAACAACACACTTCTCAGTAATCCATTGGTCAAATAGAAAGTCTCAAAGAAAATTAAAAAATACATAGAACTGAATCAAAATATGTGAGATGCAGTTGAAAGGATATCAGAGAGGAAAATTTATAGCACTAAATACTCATATTAGAAATGAGGAAAGGTCTCAAATTAATAATCTAAGTTCCTAGCTCAAGAAACTAGATAAAGAAGAGTAAAATAAACCCAAAGAAAGCAGAAAGAAGGAAATAATATAGATAAGACCATAAATTCATGAAATTGAAAAGATGAAAACAACAGAGAAAATACATGAAGCAAAAAAGTGGTTCTTTGGAAAAAAATCAATAAAATTGATAAACCACCGGCAAGCTGACAAAAGTCACCAGTATCAGCTATGTAACTGGGGATATCATTACAAATTCTGCAGCCATTATGCTGGGAAAATTGGATAGGCACATGTAGAAGACTGAAACTAGATCCATATCTCTCACCTCTCACAAAAATCAACTCACAGTGGATAACAGACTTAAATCTAAGACGTGAAACCATAAGAATTCTAGAAGAGAACGTTGAAAACTCTTATAGACATTGGCCTAGGCAAAGAATTTATGAAGAAGACCCCCAAAGCAATCACAGCATCAACAAAAATAAGTAAATGGGACCTGATCAAATTAAAAAGCTTCTGCACAGCCAAGGAAACTATCACTAGAGTGAAGAGACAACCTACAGAATGGGAGAAAATATTTGCATGCTACACATCTGATAATGGGCTGATAACCAGAATCTATACAGAACTTAGGAAAATCAACAAGAAAAAATCAAACAACCCCATTAAAAAGTGGGCAAAGGACATGAACAGAACTTTCAAAAGAAGACATAATAATGGCCAGCAAACATATAAAAAATTGTTCAAATTCTCTAATCATCAGGGAAATGCAAATCAAAACCACAATGAGATATCACTTAACTCCAGTGAGATTGGCTCATATCAAAAAATCCCCAAACAACAAATGTTGGCAGGCATGTGGAGAGATAGGAACTCATACACTGCTGGTGGGACTGCAAGTTAGTACAACCTCTATGGGAAGTAATATGGAGATACCTCAAAGAACTAAAAGTAGAGCTATCATTTGATCCAGCAATCGCCTCACACCTAATGGGTGTGGGGCGCACAGTTTGGGGGATGTTCATGATTGTAGCTCTGATTTGGGCAGTGCATCAGTATATATAACCAAAGTGTTGTACCCCCATAATATTCTGAAATAAAAAACAAACAAACAAATTCTGCAGCCATCAAAAAACGAGAGTGGGCCATACGCAATGGCTCATGCCTGTAATCCCAGCACTTTGGGAGGCTGAGGTGGGAGGTTCTCTTGAGGCCAGGAGTTCCAGATCAGCCTGGGCAACCTAGTGAGAAACCTGTCTCTACCAAAAAAAAAAAAAAATTAGGGAATATTACGAATAACTATTCACATAAATTTGACAATTTAGAAGAAATGGACCAAATCCTTGAAAACTACAAATTACCAAAACTCAACAAAGAAGAAATAGATCATCAGAATAGCTCTATAACCTCTAAATAAATTGAATCCATGATTTAAAATCTCCCAAAAAGAAATGTCCAGGCCAGATGGTGTCATTGGCAAACTCAACCAAACATTTAAAGAAGAATTATACAATTTTCACACAACTTCTTCCACAAAATAGAGGAGAAAACACTGCCTGACTCATTCTTTGATGCCAGTATTATCCTGTCACTAAAACCAAAGACAATACAAAAACAAAATAAAACAAAACAAAACCCATAAACCAATATCTCTCATGAACTCAGATACAAAAATCTTCAACAAAATATTAGCAAATTGAATCAAACAATATATAAAAAGTGTACACCATAAGCAAGTAGGATTTATTCCTGGTATACAAGGCTGGTTCAATGTTCAAAATCAATCAATATAATGCATTATATCAACAAGCTAAAGAAGAGAAAAAATCATATAATAATATTAATTGATACAGAACAAGCATTTGACAAAATCCAACACCCATTCATGATAAAAACTCTCAGCATGCTAGGAATAGAGGTGAAGATCTCAATTCAATAGATAGCATTTATAAAAAACCTACAGCTAACATCACAGTTAATGGTGAAAGACTGAATGCTTTCCCTTAAAATTGAGACCAACCAAGATGTCTATTTTCACCACTCTTATTCAACACAGTATTTTAAGTTATAGTCACTGCAATGAGGTAAATAAGAGGAAAAAAAGGCATACAATTTGGAAAGGCAAACATAAAATGGTGTCTACTTGCAGATGACAAGATTGTCTACAGAAAACATCCCAAAGAATTTACAAAAACACTCTTGGAACTAATAAGTCATTTCAGTAAGATTGCAGGATATATGATCAACACATAAAAATAAATTAGATTTCTGTATACTAATAATGAGCATGTGGAAATCAAAATTAAAAAACAATATTTACAACCATTTCAAGTAAAAAATAATACTTAGATATACACTTAGCAAAACATGTACAGTTGATATATGCTGAAAATTACAAAATGCTGATAAAATTACAAAATCAGAGAAGACCTAAATAAGCATGGAGAAATACCATGATCATGAATCCAAAGACTCAACATAATAAGGATGTCAAGTCTTCTGAACTGATCTATAGGTTTAAGGAAATTCCTATCAAAATCTCAGCAGGGTTTTTTTTTTTTGTGTGGATACAAACTTATTCTAAAATTTATATGGAAATGTACAGGCCCTATAATAGCTAAAAGAACCCTGATAAAGAAGAATACAGCAAAAGGAACCAATTTATCTGATATTGAGGCCTACTAGAGATGGCTCCAGTAATCAAGACCATGTGGTATTGGTGGAGGGATAGACACATACAACAGTGGAACAGAATAGAGGACTCAGAACTAGACACACACAAATGTGCTCAGTTGATTTTTGTTAAAGGTACAAAAGGGTACAAAAGCCATTCAATGGAGAAATAATAGTTTTTCAACAAATGATGCTGGAGACATCGGACATTCATAGGAAAAAAAAATGAACCTCAATCTATACCTCATACTGCATACGAAAATCATTTAAAAATGGACCATGGGCTTAGACATAAAATGATAACATGTAGAAGACTGAAACAGGATCCAGATCTCTCATTCCTCACAAAAATCGACTCATGATGGATAACAGACTTAAGCTTAAGGCACAAAACCATAAGACTTCTAGAAGAAAACGTTGGAAAAACTCTTCTGGACATTGTCCTAGGCAAAGAATTCATGAAGAAGACCCCAAAAACAATCACAGCAGCAACAAACATAAATAAATGGGACCTGATCAAATTAAAAAGCTTCTGCACAGCCAAGGAAACTATCACTAGAGCCTACAGAATGGGAGAAAATATTTGCATGCTACACATCTGATGAAGGGCTGATAATTAGACTCTATATAGAACTCAGGAAAATCAGCAAGAAAAAATCAAACAACCCCAATAAAAAGTGGGCAAAGGACATGAACAGAAACTTTTCAAAAGAAAATAGAATAATGGCTAAGAAACATATTAAAAATTGCTCAACATCTCTAATCATCAGGGAAATGCAAATCAAAACCACAATAAAATATCACTTAACTCCAGTGAGAATGGCTTTTATCAAAAAGTCCCAAAGCAATAAATGTTGGCGTGGATGTGGAGAGATAGGAACACTCATACACTGCTGGTGGGACTGCAAACTAGTACAACCTCTATGGAAAGTAATATGGAGATACCTCAAAGAACTAAAAGTAGAGCTACCGTTTGATCCAGCAATCCCACTATTGGGCATCTACCCAAAGGAAAAAAAGACGTTCTATAATAAAGACATCTGCATCCAAATGTTTATAGCAGCACAATTCACAATTGCAAAGATGTGGAAACAACCCAAGTGCCTATCAATACATGAGTGGATTAATAACATGTGATATATGTATACCATGAAGTATTACTCAGCCACAAAAAACAATGGTGAACTAACACCTCTTATATTATCCTGGATGGAGCTGGAGCCCATTCTCCTAAGTGAAGTATCACAAGAATGGAAAAACAAGCACCACATATACTCACCATCAAGTTGGTACTAATTGATCAATACTTAAGTGCACATATGGAAGTAACATTCATTGGCTGTCGGGCAGGTGGGAAGGGGGGAGTAGGGGATGGGTATATTCACACCTAATGGGTGCGGTGTGCACTGTTTGGGAGAGGGGCATGCTGGTAACTCTGACTTGGGCGGTGCAAAGGCAACACATGTAACCTAAATATTTGTACCCCGTATTATTCTGAAAAAAAAAAGGGCAAACATCCTCTGTTATTAAATTATAAAGAGAATATCTACATTTTATTTTTATGTAAATTATGTAAATTTTGAAACATATCCAAAGGTAAAGAAAATAGTATAATCAGTCTCCATGTAATTATTCACCAGAAAAACAATATGAGAAAATTTTGGGGATTTAAGCTGAGTAAAGAGTTCTTAATCTTGACATCAAAAGCACAAGTTATAAAAGGAAAAATTGATAAATTGGACTCCATCAAAAGTAAAAACTTACTCTGTGAGAACCCATGTACTGAGGATGAAAAAGCAAACTATAAACTGGGAGAAAATATTTGAAAACCACATTTCTGTCAAAGGACCAATATCTAGAATATATAAAGAAACCTCAAAATTCCACAGTTAAAAAAAACTCAATTAGAAATTTGGCAAAAGATATGAACAGTATATTCATAAAAGATGACATACACCAAAAAGGATATATAGATGACAAATTAGCACATGAAAAGATATTTGACATGATTAGCCATAAGGGAAATTCAAATTAAAACCACAATGAGATATCACTACACAACTATCAGAAGGGCTAAAATATAAAATAGTGACAACACAAAATGCTTGGGAGGATGCAGAGAAGCTGGATCATTCAAACATTGCTAGTGGGAATGTAAAATAGTAAAGTCCCACTGAAAAACAGCTCAATATTTTGTTTTTTTTCTTTTCTTTTTTTTTTAAATAGAGACAGGGTCCCACTCTGTTACCTAGGTTGGAGTGCAGTGGTGCAATCATAGCTCACTTGCAGCCTCAAACTCCTGGGCTCAAGCAATCCTTCTACCTCAGCCTCCCAAGTATTAATAGCTGGGATTAAAGGTGCATTAATTTTTAAATTTTTTGTAACGATGAGGTCTCACTATGTTGCCCAGTCTGGTCTTGAGCTCCTGGCCTCAAACAATTCTCCTGCCTCAGCCTCCCAAAGTGCTGGGATTACAGACATGTAATCCCACTGTGCCGAGCCCTGATATTTTCTTATAAAGCTAAACATACAGTTACCATATAACTCAGCAATTGTACTCTTGGACATTCATGTCATAGAAATGAAAATTTATGTTTTTACAAAAACCTGTATGTGAATATTCAGAGTAAAATTATTCATAATGGCCAAACACTAAGAACAGCCCAGATGTCTTTCACCGTGAGGATGGTTAAACAAGCTGTGGTACATCAGTACCATGGAATGCTACTCAGCAGTAAAAATGAATGAACTACTGATACACACAGCAACTTGGATGAATTGCTAGGGAATTATGTTGAGTGAAAAAAAGCCAATCCTAAGAGGTTACACACTGTATTATTCCATTTGTATAACATTTTTGAAATAAAAAATTTTAGAAATGGAGAAAGGATTAGTGATTGTTAGGGGTCAGGCTGGTGAGGGGAAGGGGTGGGCAAGTGGGAAAGAGGAGGTAGGTGTGGCTATAAAGGGACAACTTGAAAGATCCTTGTGGTGATGGAACTGCTTAGTATCTTGAGACTGTTGTGTTAGATACATCAATCTCCACATGTGATAAATTGTACAGAACTAAATACACACACACACATACAAATATGTACAAGTAAAACTGGAGAAATCTGAATAAGATCTGTGAATTGTGTCAATATTATTATCCTGGTTGTGATATTATACTACAGTTTTACAAAATGTTACCATTTGGGGAAACTTGGTAAAGTATACACAGGATACCTCTGTACTATTTCTTACAACTGCATGTGAATCTACAAACATCTCAATAAAAATTTAAATTAAAAAAAAGCCATTGCCAGCAATCTAGCCAATGCAGTAGACTCATGAGAGAAGATGTGTTCTTCAAGGCTAGATGCTAGATCTGATCTCATTGTGTTTTGGTTTAGTGGCACTCTCTAAATCACCCTTTGGATGGGACTCATTATTTTATTTTCAAATGAGTTTAAAATATAAAAATCTGTTATGTTCAGTTGAAATGATTGAGATTAGGGGTGCTTCTCCTGACCCTTGCTGGGTCAGCTGTCAGGGTTGATTTTTTGAGGGGTGTTGTCCTGGTTCTTTGGCTCCTTGCTTGGAAAAATCGCAAGCAGGGCCAGTGCTCTGGAGGGATGATAGACACTTAGCACTTCCACACAAGCAGCTTTTATTGCAGGCTTTTCAGCATAGAATAGAAAGTGAAAGTACATTTCTTGAGGGGAAATGGGTCTATCTCCACCAGTGGAGAAGACGCTGGGGTCTCACCACACTTCTACTTTTATGTCTACACCTTATGGTATGCTAAATGGTTGGTGGAATATTCATTATTTCTCTGGGAAAAGGGTGGAGAATTCTTAGAGGTAAGGGCCCTCCCCAATTTTATCCTTATAGGGTACCTTCCAGAAGTTGCCATGATATTTGTAAACTGTCATGGCACTAGTGGGAGTGATTGTTACTATGCTAACATATGTTAGTGGAGAAAAGTTCCCTTTGGACCCGAGTTCCTAGTTTCTGCGCATGCTCCTGGCCAGGAAAAGTCCCTAACCTCAAGTTCCTGCTGTTGTGGGTTTGATTCTAAATATTTGTTGGCCTCCTCAGTTTTGCCCCCCTCCTCTTTTCCTGTTGTTACCACTGCCAACCTGCACCTGTCCCTAACATTAGCCATGAGACATGTTCTGGTGCCTTTGCTGCTGTACCTCAGGATAAATCTGTTTGTTTTCTCTCACTTGGTGTTGGTTGAAATAAAATGCCCACTATTTACTCAAATGGCCACTACAGAGATTAGTGAATAATATTCAGAATACCTGACCTACTTGGATGAAAGCTGTAATGGAAAGCTGGTGTTATTAACAATGGTCCTGTCTTTCCTTATTGAATACCTAAGTAGCTTGGCTTTGGCAGCCCTCTACAAAACCAAAGGTAATGCTTATTATTTTTAACACCGGTTTTGAAGGAGTTATAGTGTTTCCTCATTTGTCCTCACGGAATTTTGGTAGAACGTAGAACATCTTTCCTATTCTTCTTAAAGGCTAAGGAAATTTAGAAACACAAGAGGCGGTGATAGACCTAGTTCTAAATTTTATCTAGAATATCTATTTAGAATACTAATCTAGCATTAACCCTCTTTTCCAGATATTAAGGAAGCCTCTTGATATGTCACACCAGAGAACTGTGGTGCAATTTCATTGATATATATGACTTTGTTGTATCATTTGAGGTTTAAATTCTGTTCTTGCAGTTATTTTGTTTTTTAGCTACTTAACGAGGTTTTAGCTAAAGACTGATAGTTTTCATACAAATTCACAATGCCTAAAAGCTCATGTTCTAGTTGTTTTCTCATTAATTAAGAGCACTGTTCATTAAAACACAGTGACCTTTGTCTAATCTACAAGCTGTCTTCTATGACCATTAGTTTTTCCTGGTTTTATGCTATCAAATAGCATTTTTGTGAAGATGAAATGCTGATATTTTAAACCCTGTGACATTTGCACCAATTCTTGAAGAGCTATGGCTAATTAGATATACAAAATTAGAACTATTGCTTTTATTCAGAATATCAACATAATCAATTCCCAGCTATTTTTGCTTCTTTTTTTGTGTGTGTGCATATACTTAAAGTAACATAGGGCTAGCAAGCCAGCATGCTTCCTTACATAATCCCCTCAGGGAAAGAATTTGTGACGTAAGCTGCATCGTAAATTGCAAAGAAAGACATCAATCAGAAGGGTTGCAGTTATAAATCTTTGTCATTTGGAAAATTCTAGTATAATACATATTAAGGAAATGAAATTAAGATCTAGAGATGGCTCTGCACTTAGATCAAAATGTGGAAATAAACATACAAAAATAAATCATCTTTTGGAATTTTGTCTCCTTGGAGAGCAGAAAAATATCCTAAAAACATGCTTGCTAACCATTACTTATAAGACATAACATGCCATTATCAATCCAGCTAACTTTCAAATTTCTCCTTACTTTTTGGGAAGGTATATTAACTACTAGTGCATTGGAAGAGAATTTGAAGGGATGAATGTTTTTACCAAAAGGACTGATTTGATCTGGAGTTGAGGACATATCAACACTTTCAGAATCACTTCTGCGTGGAGGTGGTGGTGAGAGTATGACAGAACTTTACTAAATTGCTTCGTAGACACTGCCACAGTTGGGGGTAGGGAGAAGGGGGACACAGAAGTGGAAGTAGGGAGGGGATGGGGGAAATTATTAATAGAACAGGGTGTGAAGGGGCATGGATGCTTCAGTGACGGATAGTTTGAAAGACAGTGTGACCAGGGCTAGCCTTACTGGCTGGAAGGTTTAGGAAGACATTGGTAGATGAATTCTTTTGAGTAGTACCAGCAAAATCCAGTGCCTCTGTAGGTCTTCTTTCTTTTGGTTTCTTTTGGTTCAGAAATTCCTGAAATTTCTCTACAAATGATTTATCCACTCAAGTTTTTCCACACCTGTTAAAATGTAAATCTTCCTCTGAAAAGTAATTCACTTAACCACACCTACATGACAATGTTCATTTATCCCAGAGGTTCTTCAGGAGGGCATAGGGAAGGGAATAGTTTGGAAATGCCCCATTTCAAATGACTGATTTACATTTTATTGCCAAGGAAGGACTAAGGCAGGGTTTTATCAGATATTGGGAACACAGATTAAGACCATATGGGCCAGAGGGAAGTGGGTGCCCCCTTCTTGGGGAAAAGGAGAGCACTACAAGCATCAGGAACAGCAGGACATTCCTGGTTTACCCTTAGGTGCTCAGCCTAGAGTGGCCCTATGCATCCTGGTTATGAGTTGGGATGTCATGGTGAGAATTTCTATCCTCTCTTGTAGTGATTTTAGATGCTTAGGGATGGGTTGGCTGCTGTCAGTTGCTATGAAGTCTGCCTGGTATAAGGCAGCCACCCAAGTGACCCCTTCTGTCTTCACATTTTATGTTCCAAAAGTCATATCTGCATCAGGGCAAAGGATGTCTTAGGCCTTCCCCTTCACCTGACAAAGGTGGAGTCTGTCCATGGGACCAGGCTGCAGTGGTGTCCTTAGTGGAGGAGCCCAAGTTGGCAATGCATGTGATCAGGATTCGCTCACATTCTCCTCTTCCCTCTCTAGGAACAGAAAGCAGGCTCACTGAGCTCTTTTTGGTTGTCCACCCTCCCCCACCCCAAACCTAATTATACCTTAATTGGTTTGAGGTTTATGTATGGGTGTGTCTGCATGCAGCTACATGTGTATATAGCAGGGATTGGAACGAAATCTCTGAACCAAAAACTCCAAGCTAGAGAAAAGTGAAAATGGTTTGCTGCACCTTGGACTGAACCCAGATAACTATTCTGTTAGGATTTTGCAAAATAATCACAAATTAACCAGCTCACCTTGGAATTGAAGCTGCAAGCCCTGAATTGGGTCACCAAAGGAGTCTCCAAAATAAATGAAATCAAACCAAGTTTTCATTTGATTCAAATTGATAATTTGTCTATTTCTCATTAACCTATAGGCTTGTCTTTCCCTTAAGAACTATATGAGCTTACCCCTAAATAACACGAGTAACAATTTAAAACTAATACTGCGACCAGAAATAAAATTAGGCCATTCTTTTAGTTTTATAAGAAAACATGTAAGGGCAATTAATTAATTAATTAGTACTTTACAATTAAAATTTAAGATACTTATAAAAATTTAAATAAAATTCCTTAAAACAAATGATGTATTTCAATTAAGAGAGATATCCCTGGCCTTGAGAAATTGGTACACGTCAGCCAAGTTGACTATAAAGCAAATCTTATCTTCTCATGTTGGTGATATTTTTCCTGTGGGTGGAGGTGGACACCCATGCCCAGACAAGAGTTAGTATGGCTTCTGTGCTACTGAGAGGCTGAGGATCAGGTCTGAACTGGGTGTGCTCTTGGAGAACTTTCAGAACTTTTAACTTTTCTTACTGGGGAGTTACATCTCTGTCCTTACAGCTGCCCTTTCCTGGACCAAAGAATTGCTCTTGTACTGAGACATCCTTTGACTTCCAGAATATCTGCCCCTTCACTCTTCCTTTAGGGTATTTACATAGTGTAGTATACCTAACTTCTCTGTAATGTTTACTTCATTTATAGATGTCTTGCTTTTCATGAATTCATTTTACAAATGTATACTGAATACCATAAATATGCAGGATATAAAAATGAACATGTGTTCTACCACCCTTGAGGAGTTTATAATCTATTTGGGGAAGATAAAACACTCCCACCAGAAAAGTTACAAAATGATATACCATAAGTTCTGAGTGACGGTTCCTAGAGAAACTACTTACCCATTGTTGTAACTTCTCACCTAGGGCAGGCCCTCACCAAATGTTTGTTGAAGTTTCCTTTAGTTCAAGGCTTTGGGGTCAGCAAAAACCAATTAGCATAACTGTTTGTTTTATTAATCCATTAAGATAAAAATTCTGAGAAAATGCTGGCTAGAGGTGGAAAAATTGGAATAAGTTAATTGGCCTATGATTCTTTTTCTGACCTATCTATTCAGCTTTATTGACACTAATCTCAATGAGATGGTGAATGGCTTCTTACCACAAAATGTCTTGGTGTCAGTGTGCATTTATTTTGATTAATCTAAGCTGTATGACAGTAATTACCTAGTTTCACTCCAATGGTTTATACCACTAAATAATTTTTATTTTCATCTGTGGTCATGGGATGTTCTCACTCACACAAAAACGTTCAGAATTTGATGTTGGGCCTCAGTCAACTAGGCTCATGCAGAAAAACAGGAAAGGCAAAATCTAAGAATGGGCCGGGCAAGGTGGCTCATGCTTGTAATCCTAGCACTCTGGGAGGTCGATGCAGGAGGATCACTTGAGCTCAGGAGTTCAGGACCAGCCTGAGCAAGAGCAAGACCTTGTCTCTACTAAAAACAGAAAAATTAGCCGGGTTTGGTGGCGTGTGCCTGTAGTCCCAGCCACTCAGGAGGCTGAGGCAGGAGGATTGCTTGAGCCCAGGAGTTTGAGGTTGTGGTGAGCTATGATGACGCCACTGCACTCTATCAGGGGTGACAGAGAGAGACTCTGTCTAAAAAAAAAGAAAAGAAAAAAAAATCTAAGAATGAAAATCTACAGGAGACCCTATTAGCAGAACTTACCACCACAAATAGAAAGTGCACATTAGCTCTCTGTGCAATCTCTGATCAACATAAAAAAGTTAACTATCCCCAAAGTATGTAAATTGATGGCATTGTAACAATATTCAATTAATAACTCTAAATTGAAGA
Organism: Daubentonia madagascariensis; assembly: GCA_023783475.1. Classification (NCBI taxonomy): domain Eukaryota; kingdom Metazoa; phylum Chordata; class Mammalia; order Primates; family Daubentoniidae; genus Daubentonia; species Daubentonia madagascariensis. The sequence continues at coordinate 22,434,727 of JAKFHU010002080.1, read as the reverse complement.
AAAATTTAAAGTTTTCTGCCATTTTGAACATCTGGATCACAAAGAAAAATCAAACATATGCAGGATCATTTATTTTAATAGTTTCAATTTTATTAACCATGTGAATCTTCACAGTGTATCGTTTGTGAAATCTGTCATGACTCTGGGATATTTATTTATATCTCAAATTATTTCTAGTCATCTATCAAAATCATTTAAGACCAGTCATGCTATAAATCATGTATACTCTTAGACTCAGTAAGATGAAGGGCCTGATCTTAGGCAATCTTGAATTAATCTAATGAGCTCTTCTGTTTGTTGTTCATTTGAACCACTAAACAATAAATTAAGAATAAATATGTCTTCTATAATTACTGGCTTAAGAAAAACTGAGATGAGGATATAAACAAGAACTACCTGGGAAATTTCTAAGTGTTTTAGAATGCCAATTTTTATGATCCCTAAGCATAAGACATAGCACATGGCAAATACTTATCAATTATATTTAATGGTGAATTATTCTGACAGCTGAATCCAAGGAATACCTGAAGGTATCCTCTGTTTCTATAATAATCTCTGTTGTGTTATCCACCAAGCCACATTCTGATCCCCACTGGTTTTTCTGAAGTTTCCCTGTTGGAAGAAAATGCCTTATCTTGCTTTGTCTATCCTTTGTCTCAGACAGAGATAACTCTTATTGCACATAAGCCATCACCCTTATTTGCCTATAATAGTATTTGGAATGTTATTGCTGCCAAACACTTCTGCTCATATCAACACATCTTAACTAACACATCACTGCCTGCTTGTCACCCATTATGCACACTTGCCAAACAACCTCTGATGGGTGATGGCCTCTATTTGCAGGATGAATTGCCATCACTTGGACTGATTTGGAAAATCACTTAGTGTAGGAGGGAACTGATCTGTCACAGTAACTTGAAACCCTCCTCTGTGCTCCTGTTCTTTTATTTGGTTGTAGACTTATTCTTACCTGGCAACATGACACTTGATTTGAAGCCCATAGTAGTAGTTTAATGATATATGAGAGGACCAATTCACAATTTTAACTAATAAAGCATCCTGTACACAATTAGTAACCAAGGCCATGGAAATATAGACCCATATATTGAATTTACAGGACATAAACAAGAAGTAGGCTTTGGACAAAAATAACTGTCTTTTCAGAAGTAAGGGTCTGCCCCAGAAAAGAATGCACTGGAGAGAAAAAGTGCACTTTTTACCATTTGCTAAGCAGCATGGGATGCCTGAATAGATGTAAAATGATACAGCAGTGTCAAGTTGACCTTTTGTAAAATTTAGACAAAAGAAGTCCTGGAGCAAGGTGCACTGGAAGTAAATGTACAGCCTGGCTCAGAGTGAATAGGGGTGGTTGGTCTGGAGGAAAAAGGAACAAGGGATCCACAGGGGTGGATTCTCCTCTTGAAACAAGGAGGGCTCTGGGAAATTTCCTCAGCTGAAAGGGAAACAGCTCTTGCCTCTCTCTTGTTTGCAATCTGCTTTTTCATCCTTGCTTACCTTCTAGGCCAGTCCTTGAAGCCTCTAGGGAGGAAATGCCATCACACCCACCTACAGGTGGCCTGACTGTGCTGCTGCTTCCATCACAGCCTCTTGTCATGATTGAAGCCCCAAGAATCTCTATGCAGGTGTGGAAGTGGGGGAGACTCTTCCCTGCCACTCCTCCACCCCCGCAAGACCCATATCTTGGCAGGCAGGGAATAGAATTATATTAAAGCAAGGCTTTTCCCCCCCAAAATAAAGAGTATCTAGAGTCACTGAAAGTACAGTGTTCAAAGACTACCTTATATATCCAAGATTGGGATCTTATCAGAGACTATAAATTGTTTATCCTGTTGAAAGTTTTTATTTTGACAACTTCTGTTATTTTACTCTGCTTGTTTGCATAGTAAATATCGGTTCAACAGAATCTTATCTTCTTCAAGAGCTCAAATACAGTTCATCACTTCCATTCAGACTCCACTAATTCAGAGTTTGTGATAATTCCACTAGAGTTTGGGTGATACTTATTTTTGTCCCATTTATTAAAAGAAGATTTACTAGGCAATTTAAGAACAGAAATGAAAGGACAAGGGGGAAGGTTTAGCATATTTAAGAGGAAATACTTTTCAAGATCCTTAATAGCACTTATTTGCATTTAAACAATTAATGGAATAATTACAAATAAGCCATCTCATTAATTAAAGAAAACCCAGCAGGATCTTTATTTGGCAACAGTTTGTTAGCAGAGATTCCCCAAGTATCTACTCAATGGAAAATTGGTAAGAGATATGCCTCTTCCCAAATTCTAATTACCCCCTTTCAATTATCTTAAATGTTTCCCAAACATTGAGATAATTATTCCAATAAGCTACAGCTAGCTGCATATATTAATATGCAAATATGTGTCTGTCCGACAGGTAGCTCTGGGTCCCTGCGATGAGTGGAGGCAGCCCCTAGCCTAGCAGAAGCATGGTAAGCTGGACCGGAAGGAAGGGTCTACAGCTGATCCAGGGGGCTTGAGACCCATTTCCACTGCCCTATCTTCACTAGTTCCTAGCTCTGAATTTGCATATTATGTTCTGATCCTTTCATACCTCTACAAAAAAGGAGATAGACCTACCCCAGTAGATAGGCCTACTTGCCTCTCTTCTTGATACTGGCCCCCGAATACCTAAAAAGCTGCAAGTTCCAGGGAAGCAGAGGGCCAGCAAAAGGGACTTGATTGGATCAGTGTCAAACACTGGGATCATTAATTTGGTCATAGTGGGATGCTCAGGACAAAGTGCAGAAAATGGAGACTCCACTATGTTTCCTTTATTCATTTAGCAGAGCACAAGGGTTAGGAGCATGGAGGGGTTCTGCCACTTATGGGATGTGTGCAATTTAACTTAACCGCTCTGTGCTTCAGTTTTCTTTTCTATAAAATGGGGGTGAAAACTCCATTGTTAATAGGGTTGTTACCAGAGTTTAAATGAATTAATATTTGTACAGTGCTTAGAACAGTGCCTGATACACAGAAATCACTTTACAGCAGTTAAATAAAAGAAATCCATTCATTAAATATTTATTGAGTGCTTACTATGAGCCAGGTACTTTTCTAGATGCTGGGGATGCAGAAGTAGACACAGTAAAAAAAAAAAAAAAAAAAAAAAAATCCTTGCCCATTTGATGCTTCCAGTGGAGGGAAGCAGATAATATAATAAACAAGTTACATTTTATAGAACGTTGGAAGATAAGTGCTATAGAGAGTGATAAAAGAGGGTAAGGGTGCTGGGAAGAGCTGGCAGGTTTCCAGCCTTAAATAGGAGAGTCAGGGTAGGCCGTTTGCAGCAGACTGAAAGTTGTTAAGGGAGTGAGTCAGGCAGGTACCTGATAGGAGAGGCTTCCAGGCAGAGGGATCTGTTGGTGCAAAAGCTCTGAGATGTGAATAAGGAACAAGGAGACCAGGGTGGCTGAAGGGGATTGGGTAAGAGGAGAGCGACAGAAGGTGAGGATAGACGGGAATGGAGGACCAGACTGTGGAGGGTCTTTAAGGGTATTGTAGTTTTTTTTCAATAGACTTGGGGGGTACAAGTGTTTTTTGTTACATGGATTTATTGTATGATGCTGAAGTCAGTGTTTTTAGTGTATCCGTCGCCAGAATAGTGTACATTGTACCCAACTGGTAGGTTTTTATTCCTCATCCCCCTTCCACCCTCCCCCATTCTTAGTTTTCAATGTCCATTACACCATCTTATGACCATATAAATCCCTTGTTTTGCTCCTACTTATAAGTGAGAACATGTGGTGTTTGTTTTTCCACTCTTGAGATATTTCACTTAGGATAATGGACTCCAGTTCCATCTAAGTTGCTGCAAAAGACATTATTTAATTCCTTTTTATGGCTGAGTAGTACTCCATGGTATATATATATATATATACCACATTGTCTTTTTTTCCTTATTCTCACTCATATATTTATTTAAATCTATAAATATATAAATGTATGTATACAATGTAATTGTGACAAGGTATAATTGTTACAAGGTAGCAATTAACCTTGTTAATTATGTTATTTAGGCTTTCTCTATCCTTACTTATTTTATTTTTGACCACTTTATCAGTTCTAGGAGAGAGAGATAAATTAACTAGTCATGTCTTTTGCTGATTTCTCTTTGAATTTGCTGTAGTTTTGCTTTATAAATTTAATGCTATGTTGTTTGGTACATTGATATTCTTAAGAGTGAAACCTTAATTTTGCATCTTGTGCTTTATTGTTACAAAGTGCCTATCTTTGTCTCATTTAATGCTTTTTCCCTGAATTTAATTTTGAGATAAAATATTGATCTTGGCTTTCATTTGCTTGGTATGCCTTCACCTATCCTTTTATTTTCCACCTTCCTAAATCACTTTGTTTTCACTGTATCTTATGTATATAGCATATGGTTGGGATTTGCTTTGATATCCCAGCTGAGAAAATTAATTGAAAAATTTCAATTAAATGGTAAGTTTAATCTTTTTATGCACATTGAAAAGAAGGTTATAAGTTATATTTTAGTCTATCTTTTTTTTTTGGTTAGGCTTTCAGTTTCTATTGCTCATGTAATTTTTTTTCTCACTTTATGGCCGCATGTATATTCTTTGTGTATGCATGTTTTTTGAACTTGGAAGGTTTGCATTTTTGTTCCAGTGGTGACCTTGATAACCTTGAAACTATGTTTTAAGATATTATTCAAAGCAATGAGCAGTATCTTTCCTGTTTCTTGCCTCTTTATTTCCTAATTATATTATTTTTTTGATGTTACCTTATTTCTTTTCTCTTTCAACTTTTGTTGGTTATGTCATTGCTATATTGTCAGGATTTATAACTCTCTGTTCTATGACCATAATTCTTACATTTGTTTTAGATTAGTTCTACAGATAAATAGATTTAATGGTCACTGCCAGTTTCTCCTACCTCCTCTATATTTCTAAATTAATCTCTTTGGTGGCTAAAATTCACTCTCTAGTAATACTCTATAAAAAGGGTAATATGGAAACCATATTGCTTGCATATTCAAAAATGTTTGTCCATTATATTTTTATTTGAACAAGTTTCTCTGGTATAAAATCCTTGGGTATAAAATCTTTTGAGTCCCATTTTGAATTTTTCCCCTTATACATGTCTTGATCATTTTTCTCTGAATACCTGAAAGATTCTTTCATTAGTTTTGGAATCCAGTAGCTATACCAGGCTAGGTCTTGGTTGGCTATTCTGTGCCACTTTTTTCTTTGGGATATGGTATATTCTTTCAATCTATAGATATAGATCTTCTTATATTTCTAGAAAGTATCTCAAAATATTTTCTTTATCCACTCTTCAGTTGATGGGCACTTGGGTTGATTCCATATTTTGCAATTGTGAATTGTGCTGTGACAAATGTTTGGGTACAGGTGTCTTTTCTGTAAAATATCTTCTTTTCCTTTGAGTAGATACCCAGTAGGAATCTGAATGCTGAATTGAAGAGTAGGTCTACTTTTAGTTCTTTGAGGAATCTCCATACTGTTCCATAGAGGTGGTACTAGTTTAGATTCCTACCAACAGTGTATAAACATTCCCTTTTCACCAAATCCATTCCATCTATTGTGGTTTTTTTTAAATATTTTAATAATGGCCATTCTGACAGGGGTAAGGTGGTATCTCATTGTGGTTTTAATTTGCATTTCCCTGATAATTAGTGATGTTGAGCATTTTTTCATGTTTTTTGGCCATTTGTCCACCTTCTGTTGAAAAAGTCTGTTCATATCTTTCACCCACTTTTTCATGGGGCTATTTATTTATTTATTTATTTTTTCTTGATGATTTGTTTGAGTTCTTTGTAGATTCTCGATATTAGCCCTTTGCTGGATATATAGTTTGCAAATATTTCCTCCAATTCTGTAAGTTATCTATTTACTCTGTTGATTATTTCCTTTGCTGTGCAGAACCTTTTTGGTTTAATTAGGTCCTATTTATTTATTTTTCTTGTTGCTGTATTTGCTTTGGGGGTCTTAGTCATAAACTCTTTGCCTAGGCCAATGTCCAGAAGAGGTTTTCCTATGTTTTGTTCTAGAATTTTTATGGTTTTAGGTCTTACACTTAAGTCTTAAATCCACCTTGAGTTAATTTTTGTATACAGTGAGAGATAGGGATCCAGTTTTATTCTTCTGCATATGGCTATCCAGTTTTCCCATTTATTGAATAGGGTGTCCTTTCGCAGTGTGTGTTTTTGTCTGCTTTGTTGAAAATAAGTTGGTTGTAGCTATATGGCTTTATTTCTGGGTTCTCTATTCTGTTCCATTGGTCTATGTCCTATCTTTATACCAGTACCATGCTGTTTTGGTTACTATACTCTTGTAGTATAACTTGAAGTCAGGTAATGTGATGCCTCCAAATTTGTTCTTTTTGCTTAGGATTGCTTTGGCTATTTGGGCTCTTCTTTGGTTCCACATGAAGTTTAGGATTATTTTTTTCTAGAAATTTAAAAATGACTGGTATTTTGATGGGAATTGAGTTGAATCTGTAAATCACTTTGGGCAGTATGGACAATTCAACAATGTGGATTCTCCCAATCCATGAGCATGAGATGTTTTTCCATTTGTTTGTGTCATCTATGCTTTCTTTCATTAGTGTTTTGTAGTTTTCCTCGTAGAGATTGTTCACCTCCTTGGTTAAGTATATTCCTAGGTATTTGATTTTCTTTGCAGCTATTGTAAATGATATTGAGTTCTTGATTTGACTCTCACCTTGACTGTTATTAGTATATAGAAATGCTACTGATTTTGTACCCTGAGACTTTACTGAATTTATATATCAATTCTAGGAGTTTTTTGGTGGAGTCTTTAAAGGGTTTTCAAGATATAAGATCACACTGCTGGCAAACATGGATAGTTTGATCTCCTCTTTCCTGATTTGGATACCCTTTATTTCTTTCTCTTGCCTGATTGCTCTGGCTAGGACTTCCAGTACTATGTTGAATAGAAGTGGTGACAGTGGGTATCCCTGTCTTATTCCAGTTCTTAGGGGGAATGCTCTCAGTATGATGTTGGTTGTGGGTTTGTCATATATAGCTTTTATTATTTCGAGGTACATTCCTTCTGTGTCTAGTTTGTTGAGGGTTTTTATATGAAGGGGTGCTGGATTTGATCAAATGCTTTTTCTGTATCTATTGAGATGATCTTGTGGTTTTTAATTTTAATTCTGGTTTTGTGGTGCTTCATATTTATTGATTTGCATATGTTGAACCATCCTTGCATCCCTGGGATGAAAGCCACTTGATTGTGGTGAATTATTTTTTTGATGTGCTGTTGGATTCAGTTTGTTCATATTTTGTTGGGGATTTTTGCATCTATGTTTATGAGGGATATTGGTCTATAGTTTTCTTTTTTTTGTTATGTTCTTTCCAGGCTTTGGTATCAAGGTGATACTGGCCTCATAGAATGATTTAGGGAGAATTTTTTCCTTCTTATGTTATGGAACAGTTTCCATAGGATAGGTACCAGTTCTTTGTAGGTCTGATAGAATTTGGCTGTGAATCCATTTGATCTGGGGCTTTTTTTTGTTAGAAGATTTTTTATTACTGTTTCAATCTTGCTACTCATTATTGTTCTGTTCAGGATTTCTATTTGTTCCTGACTCAAGCATGGGAGGGTGTGTGTTTCCAAATATTTATCCATTTCCTCTAGATTTTCTAGTTTGTGTGCGTAGAGGTTTTCATAGTAGTCATGGATGATATTTTGTATTTCTGTAGTATCAGTTGTAATGTTTCCTTTTTCATTTCTAATTGAGCTTATCTGAATCCTTTCTCTTCTATTTCTGGTTAATCTAACTAGTGGTGTGTCAATTTTGTTTATCTTTTCAAAGAACCAACTTTTGTTTCACTGATGCTTTGTATTATTTTTTTGGTTTTCATTTCTTTTAGTTTTGCTCTGATCTTTGTTATTTCTTTTCTCCTGCTAGCTTTGGGTTTGGTTTGTTCTTGTTTTTCTAGTTCCTTGAGGTGTGACATTAATTTCTGATCTTTCTGTCTTTTTTATGTAGGCATTTAGGGCTATGAACTTTCCTCTTAGCACTGTTTTTGCTGTATCTCAGAGATTTTGGAAGATTATGTTGTCTTGGTCATTCCATTCAAAAAATTGACGTCCATCTTGATTTGATCATTAATATAAGGATCATTCAGTAGCAGGTTGTTTAATTTCCACGTATTTGTGTAGTTTTGAGAGTTTCTCTTGAAATTGATTTGTAGTTTTATTCCACTGTGGTCTGAGAAGATACATGGTATGATTTTGATTTTTCTGAATTTGCTGAGACTTGTTTTGTGGCCTAACATATGATCTATCTTGGAAAATGTCCCATGTGCTGATGAGAAGAATGTATATTCTGCAGTTTTGGAGTAGAATGTTCTGTAAATGTCTTTTAGATCCATTTGTTCTAGAGTCCCATTTAAATCCAGTGTTTCTTTGTTGATTTTCTGCCTTGATGGTCTGCCCTGTTCTGTCAATGGTTTGCTGAAGTCCCTGGCTATTATGATGTTGCTGTTTATTTCTTTGCTTACATCTAGTAGAATTTGTTTTATGAATCTGGGAGCTCCTGTGTTAGGTGCATATATATTTAGAATTTTTATATCTTCTTGTTGAATTGCTCCCTTTGTCATTATATAATGACTGTATTTGTCTTTTTTTTTTTTTAACCATTGTTGATTTAAAGTCTATTTTATCTGATAGGAGAATAGGTACTCCTGCTTGCTTTTGGTTTCCATTTGCATGGAAAATATTTTTTCTACCACTTTACCTTGACTCTGTGAGAATCTTTGTGAGTTAAACAGGTATTTTGGAGACAGCATATATTTGGGTTGTGTTTTTTTTTTAATCCATTCAGCCAATCTATATCTTTTAAGTGAGCATTAAGACTGTTTGAAGTCAGTGTTAGTATTGATGAGATATTGTTGTGTTTATCATGTTGATTGTTAATCTAGTTGATTTGTTTTCTCTCCTGTGTTACTGTTTTATAAGAGCTGTGGTACACCTGTTCTGCTCTGCTGGGAACTCTGTTGCTCAGTGAAGAAAGGGAGAGGTCCCTGGATGGTGTGCTTGCTCCAGAAGATTGGCCAGGCAGGAGAGGGGAAGATGCACTATGGGCCTTTAACACTGTTGCTCTCCTGTGTCTCCTTGTTCCCCTGTGGTTGTCACAGGTGTTTGGCACACAGCAGGTGTGCAGCAGGTGGAGGGTGTGTGCAGCATGAGCATTCACCCTGCCCAGGTCTGGCGGCAGCAGTGTTCGTTAGTGAGTACTCTCCCCACCCAGGTCCGTCAGCTGCAGCAGGGGGTCAGCACTCAGCAGTGCAAGTGTTCTACCTGTTCAGGTCTGTCAGTGGCAGTGTTGCCCAGGCAACAGTGGCAGGCTGCCCAGGCAACCACCCAGATGGCAGCTATGGATGCCTGGGGCCACAGGTGCCCTCTCTGTCCAGGTTCTGCAGTGGCTGTTGCTGGGTGGGGCTGCCCAGGTGGCAGCAGTGGGTACTGGGTCCCTGGGCGCTTGCTCTACCTAGGTCCCTTGGTGGTGGTGGGGGCATGCAGCACCCACCCATGGAACACATAAGAGTGCCTGGCCTCCCTGCTCCCTCCCTGGCCCAGCAGGGGTGATGGGGATGTGGCAGCAATGGATCTCACCCCTGGGTAGACACAGTGCTCTGGGGTTGGGACCTCAAAATCTCACTGGCCACAGTACTCAGGGTTTGTAAGACAGTGGGACTCTGCTGTACCTTCTCTCCAGAGCAATGCCACCGCACAGTTTCAAGTCATCTCCCTGTGTCAGTCTGGCAGCCTGCTGAGGTGGAGGGGCCCTCCCACAGCTCTGATTCCAATTCCATGGGGGAAGTGTGAAGCCCTGGGGTTCTCCTTTCTGTCTCTCCCCCAGGTTCAGGTGCCTTCCCTATGCACCTCTGATCTTGCCGAGTGGGTCACCCCACTTCCCTGTCCTTCTCTTTGGGAGCCTCCTGTCACCTCTGTTGATTCCCAGTGCTCTCTCTGAGATGATCAATCTGATGGTGAATATCCACTTGCCACTTTCGATCCTCTCCATGGGAGTGGCATGTGCAAGCTGCTTCTATCCATCCTCTTGGCCCCTCCCTGGCATTGTAAGAACTTTGGCTTTTACTCTGTGAGAAATGAGGGAGTATGTCCCAGGACAAAGGACCCAGGCAGAACCAGCTTGAATTCTGTCTCCTCACCACGGCTGCTGTTGTTCCTCACCAGGTTTTGGTAAAGATGGGAGATATCTTTGAGAGGAGCTGGGCACCCACAGATGATCCAAGGAGCAGGGCATAGAAACTGGGACAAAACTCACTCATATGTATGTCTATTCTAGGCAAGAGAATAGGAATGAGAATCTAAGCCGAGAACAAGGCACTCCCTGACACATGCTAAAAGCAGAGGCTTGAAAATATAAATATATCACGTCCTCATTAGATAATTTTCCACAATGATCAGAACCTTCACGTGGGTACTATTCTGCCAAATGCCAACTCGCGGTTCCTCAGTCCTAGTCGTCAATGTGGCCATGAACTGACAAGCTTCCAAGAGTGGCTTTGAGATGAGAAACAATGTTAGATTTGATATTGTTTATTGGCAGTAAATGAAAGAAAAATAGCAGGTATGGGAAGAATCATCTTATATCTGATTTTTATATACTTTCCAAGATAAATTTAAATGGAAATTCAAAACACTTGAAATGTTTTATTTATAAGTTTGTAGGATACAAAACCCTACAATGCTTGCTTATCCTGTTCAACTGCTCAAATTGTTCTTGCTGGAAATCTGGAACATCAATTATATTGCAACACTTTTGGTAAAACTGCCATCATTTTCTCCAAATTTGATAAATGTCTGGTTCAGCTGTCTCTGGAATAGTAGGAAGATAGAAAGAAACAGATTAGGCCAGGTGCAGCAGCTCATGCCTGTAACCCAAGCACTCTGAGAGGCCGAGGCAGGAGGATTGCTTGAATTCAGGAGTTCGAGACCAGTCTGAGCAAGAGCAAGACCTGTTTCTACTAAAAATAGAAAAATTATCTGGGTATGGTGGGCACGCCTCTAGTCCCAGCTGCTCTGGAGGCTGAGGTAGGAGGATTGCTTGAGCCCAGGAGTTTGAGGTTGCTGTGAGCTATGATGACACCACTGGACTCTACCCAGGGTGACAGAGTGAGACTCTGTCTCAAAAAAAAAAAAAAAAAGAAAGAATCAGATTGCTTTTCATTTTTTCTGGCATGTAAACCTAAGTTGGGGAGAAGAGACTTCAAATTTCTTTTATTTTCTGACTTTGGGGCTGCATGTAAATGAGAGACCATAAAGTGAGACTGTTACTAAAGAGGTTGAGGTGAAATAGTACTCTCTTTTCCTGTCTCTCAACCAACATCTTGAGTGTTCAAGATGTTAAGAAAAGCATATGCCTTATAATTGATACTATTACTTAGATGTTGAAATCTGTGAGTGTTGAGGAAAGACGCTGTGCTGGCGGGAAGGAGGGCAGGGGGATGACCGCCGTCATGCAGACTGCACTCAACATCCATAGGCTGGCACCTGCTTCATACAAGTTGAATGTGGTTATTTGCTTTGGTGATATTTTGTCTGTTGGAAAGAGAATCTACTTGAATAATGTTTTTGTTCGTCTGAGATGTCAGTCCTACAAAAAGTGGCTAGTCAATGTAGTGGTTAGAAATTTCCATCTTATAATTAAAAAAATGTTGTTGACAGTTGAAAGAAACCTAAAAGTGAATTCTGGCTCTGGCTAGGGTTAAATCATGTTGAGATTTTATTTCATCCCTCTATATTTCTGAATATTACTGAGTGAAGAGAAAGAGTAATCCCTCATTTCAGATGGATTTTTTTTTCTCAGAGATTTTCCTGAGCAATTAATTCTTCTCTTTTGCCTTCCTGCCCTCATCTCCTGCAAGTCCCAAACTTTGACATATATTTAAAAATCTACAGCTATCATTTGATGATATATCAAGGGAAGTTCACATATGTGGGTAACCTAAGGCTTTTTTGTTGTTTATTAATTTTTGTCCTTTGAAATCATTCTGGCTTAATGAGGGAGGTGCTTGTGCCACTGACTGCACTACTGTATTGATATTTGCTTCTCAGGTACTTGGCAGGGATTACTGATGCCAGAGGCTTAAGGCTAAGGACTGACTGCTCATAGTTCACAACAGCTTGGATGAGTGGCTCTCAAGGGGCAGGACATTACCTATGATGTGTTAGGAGGCAATTTTGATTGACCCAGTGATTACTGGAAAGAGAATTGGCATTTGGGGAAGATGCTAGATTCCTGCAAAGCACTGATGCCACAGAACCTTGGACATTTATGAAGACAAAAGAAACTAAGCCTTCCAAGGTGCTCCATTTCTTGGAGAACTCCATCTCTCTGTCCTGCAGGAAAATTGGCAGTGGCAGGTGATTTCAATCACCCTAAAGTGCCCTGTTGTTTATATCTTAGATTTAGGTTTAAGAATGCTTCTCAGTAAGTCCGTTTTAAAAATTAACTTCAGTGGGTCTCACTGCAATTTTAACCCACGGCTCCTTCAAAGGAAGAAGGCGCCACTCACAATTTTGCTCCCATCCTCCAGGATCACCAAGAATTTTTTAAAATGAAGACTGCTATAAGCTAATACTCTAAGTAGTTAAATGTCAGGACTGAAGATGATGCAGGTGGTAAGGCATGTTCTGGGAAGGCACCTAATGAAATGTCTCAAGTCTAAATTTTAAAAGAAAAGGCTGCCTGAAATTGAGGTTCCAGAATATAACACAAAGATGAAGAGTGTTAATATTGGGTCCATTTTTACAGTGGTTTGCTTGTCATAATGGTGGCTACTATTTCCTTATCCATTTCTTCACTCTCCACCTCTAAGGATTCCTTCATTTCCCCTACATACCCACAATCTCCAAATCCAGATTCTCACATCTCCTGGAATATAGATAAATATTTCTAATACCTCCCCAAGTGAGCCAAATGTAATATATTGAAGACCAGCCTATCTTTCCTCTGAACCTGTCGAATGCCTTGTGTTCTCTGTCTTGGCTGATGGCATCACTATCTGACCACGCCCCAAAGTCAGAAAGCGCAGACATCCCCACCTCCGTTCTCTCACGTCCAACACTACCCTGTGTTGGCCTGGCCCTGGAAATGTCCCCTGATCAGCCTTTCCTCTCCATCTTCTCTGCCTCTGTTTTAGTCCAGATGCTCATTATGTGGCTCTTGGGCAATGCAGTAGCTGTCACTCTTTCCTGTCTCCCACTGTTCCTTCTCCATCCCAGTTATTCTCCAAGGAGTAGTCAGAATTATCTTTCTCAAAACCAAATTTGATCAGGTCATTGTGCTACTACTTGAAGACCTCCTTTCAATTTCCATCACTTACAGCGTAAGATTCAAATGACTTTACTTAGAAAACTAGGTTATTCTCTGTCTGGTTCCAACCTTCCTCTGAGCTTCTGTTCACCTACCTGACTCCCATAAAATCTAGCTGGACTGACCCAGACCTTTGTGATGCTAGACTCAGCTCAAATGTCTCCATCTCTGGAAACTTTCTCCAACTGCCGGTGAAGAACGAGTCACCCCCTCTGTTAGCCTCTAATTCCACTTACTTTGGGTTCTCTCACTTAAGTATGAATGAGATCAGAGACGAGCAAGGGCACTGAGCCTAGAACATAGTAGGTACTCAAGAAATGCTTGTTTAATGCATGGTTTAAAGCAAAATATGTGTCAAAAGTGAAATATAAAAGTATCACGAGGTCTGAGGAGGGAGTGATAACTATGTCTTGGTTTGATTAGGCTCAGTTGATCTAAAATGTTATAGGAAGCTGTTTGGAGACGTTAGTCTGGTTTTTTTTTTTTTTTTTTTTTTTTGCCTCTAGAGATCATTAGTGAATGACTCAGTTGTCACTAAATGACTTTTTAATTAAAATATGTTAGTGTTGAATAACTGGCTAGGTCTTTGCAGTAATTCTTGTTATATGATCCTATTCATTTTTAATGTTGGCTACAGACTCATGTTATACTATTATTCTTTAATGTTAATGATCAGCCTGCTTTGATATTAGAGTATTTGCTCTAATAACATAAATGATTGATTAGCCCAGACTCAGAAGGGTAAATGAAACAGAAGAAAATGACGCAGAATGAGAAAAGAGGTAAAGATTAGCAAATAATCACTTTACTTTAGATTTTGAAACTTGAATTCCTCATTACTTAATTATACTTGTCTCTATAGGTCTTCCAAATGAGTGAAAAATTGCTTTTGGAATTTAATACTGGTAAAATTGCAAGATTAATTGAAACCAGAGTATTTTAATGTGTCCATGGAGACACTGAACTTTTATACTAATTTATTAAAAAGCTTGCTATTAGTATAGGAGAGCAAAACCTGGATCTAGTCATTCATGTCATGTAGTTGATAGCTTTACCTTGCATCTCTTTTGTTCCAGGTACTGAGTACCTATTTTGTGTCAGGCATTGAGGCTAAAGTGGGGAACAACAAGGGCCCACTCTTAGGGAGCTTATTTGCTGATGTCAGAAACCAATAATGAAAAAAATAACAAATAAGCAAGAAAATATCAAATAGTGACAAATTCTATCAAGACAATAAAACAGGATTACATGTGGAGAATTACTACTGGTTTTTTAGATTGGATGGTCAGGTTATTCACATATTTATTGAGCATTTCCTACACACTAGGCACTGCGAGACACACTAGGAAAGACAAAGGCTACAAACATACATAGTCCCTATTCTTACATAGTTATTTCACTAACAGAAATAAAACTTTTATATGGAAACCGATAACCATACCAGGGTGTGATGAACACTGTTATAGACCATCCGCTACTATAGAGCTGTGCTGGACCCCAGAACACAGAGGAAGGGAATAGAACAACTCAGGGAGAACTTTCAAAGAGAGGAGACATGAGCTGAGAATTAAAAAATATGAATAGGAATTACCAAGGAGGTGAAGGGAAGTGGTAGAACCGGGCTTTCCAAATAGAAGGAACATCATTTATAAAGGCACAGAGGCAGTGTGCATGGAAAATATGAATGGTTTAGTATTGTTGGATTTTGTAGCATATGACTGAGTAGGGGTGTGTGTGTGTGTGCATGTACTGGTGCAGAGTGGTCACCTTTACGGGAAATTGGTGCAGAAGTTAGCCTAGGGATGTGTGAAAGACCAGGATGTGAGAAGCCTGTGTGTGGCAAGGTGTGATATTGTGAAATATACAATATATTTGGTCTTTGTCCTTGTTTCCTGGTATACAACTCCTAAAATCCTTGGAATCTCCAAAGTGATAAGTGTCTTTTTGTATACTATGAGTTGACTGGTGGCTGGCTGCCCCTAGGGAGCTTCAGGTTGGGAGCGGTCACCAGAAATACTAAGACAGGATTAAGAGGGCTGGAACTTTCAGCTCCACCTCCCAATCTCTGATGAGGGGAAAGGGGCTGAAGCTTAGGTTGATTGTCAATGGCCAATGATTTAATCAATCATGCCTATGTAATGAAACCTCCATAAAAACCCAGAAGGAAAGGGTTTGGAGGGCTTCCAGACAGCTGAACACATGGAGGTTCCTGGAGGGTGGTGTGCCAGGGGAAAGCATGGAAGATCAGCACCCCTTCCCACATAACCTTGCCCTTTGCATCTCTTCATCTGTACGCTTTACAACGTCCTTTTAAACCAGTAAACAAATAGTTTCTCTGAGTTCTGTGAGCCATTCTAGCAAATTAATCCAAACCAAGGAGGGGGTTGTGGGAACCCTGATTTATAACTGGTCATTAGAAGCACAGGTAAAACAACTTGAGACTATAACTGGCATCTGAAGTGGGGGACAAGTCTTGTGGGACCAAGCCCTCAACTTGTGGGATCTACTGCTATCTCCAGCTCTGTTTCCACTGTAGAACTGATTGCTTGCTTGGTATGTAGGGAAAATCCCCCACACATCTGATGTCAGAAGTGTTCTGTGTTGTGAGAATAGAGTAGGAAAAAGAGTTTGTTTTTTCCTCTCAAGACAAAGAATGAAATGGAATCTTTTAATTCTGAAAATTATTTGGAATTTCACTTTAAGTTAAAAACAGGAAAAGACAGAGTAATCTAAACGTTAGAGATTTTACTTACTCAGAAGATGTCAAAATGCTTCGAGCTAAATAAAGTGAAAAAGGAAGTCTATAATTATTATATCGGATTACCTTATATTTTTAATAAAAAATATACTGTTTGCTCTATTGTAACAATTTAAAAAATTGTTTCTAACTTTAGCACCATAGAACATTATTTTTCAATCTAAACTGCCTAAGAGCTTCTTTTATTAAAATTTAGGCTAATCTAAAAAATGTGAACTTTAGAAAATACACTTGTAAAGCTTAAAGATTTCTTTAACATAGCTTCATAAAAGGAGAGTAGAAAAGTTTGATTGGATGAAGGGTACTCCAAACCGTGATCTGATAGAGGTTTTTATCCTTCCATTTATTTGACCTAAAAGATGACAACCCCCAACTAAGCTTGTGCTGCTGATGCCTTTCACTTAAAAAGACCATATTATCAAGCAGAATACGATGTGTGCTTTTGAATTTAAGTGGGTAAACTCTACCCACTTAAATACTAGCTTTGCTGCCACAATGCAATATATGCATTGCTGGAAAGCCTGGTTTTGAGCAAGATTTCACACTGAAAAAAACGGGGTTTATGATAAAAACAGAATTAGGGCAAACCATTGTAAACCTATGGAACTTTGTAAACAGAGATCTAACAAAACAACCCTAATAAGATATAAATACAGTTAGAAAGATATGTCAAATTCTAATAAGGAAATGCTTCAGTAATCCTGGCCTTCACCTACACCAAGCTGAAGAGAGCTCGATGGCCTGGGATGTCAGTAAGTGGGCAGGCTGCTGGGTTTTGGAGATAAGGGCACCCTGTCACATGTTACAGGTAGAGAGAGAGGTGCTGGCTTTGCACAAAATATGTTGATGCTAAAGATGGATCACTTCTGTCCATCATTTTATGTTTGTGTCTTCTGCACAAAGACTGGGGAGAATTTCTTCATAAATAACTTCCAAGACAGAGCAAGTGTCCAAAATAAAAAAGGTGAGGCCAGGTGCAGTGGCTCACACCTGTAATCCCAGCACGTTGGAAGGTTGAGGCGAGAGGATCACTTGAGTCCATGAGTTCAAGACCAGCCTGTGCAACACGGCGAGACCCCTTTTCTACAAAAAAACTAAAAAATTATTCGGGCATGGTGGCACACACCTGTAGTCCTAGCTACTTGGGAGACTGAGGTGGGAGGATCACTTGAATCTAGAAGTTCAAGCCTGCAGTGAGCTATGATCCTGCCACTGCACTCCAGCCTGGGTGGCAGAGGGAGACCCTGTCTTTAAAAAATAAAATAAATAAGAAAATAAATAAAAAAGGTGGATATAGCAGTACTTCATTCCATCAGGGCTTGCTGCATTCAGCTAGGCCAATGTGCTTTATGCTCAGCTGTTGTTATTTGGGCAAAATCATCTCTAATTTCCATGTTACATTAACATCATTACCCTATTTACAATTGCATAAATTGCGGAGGAGGTAATTTGCCTTAGGGAAACTTAAGATAGCAGATAGACTGTGTTTGCATAATACTCCAAATTCTCCACCTGATTTTAGGAAAATAATTTTAAAGAATCACCACAGACAGGGATGAGTATCTCAGTGTACAGCTGGTATATAATGTGTGCCGTGCCTCTGGCTCACAGCATATCTAGTAGGTGCTTAGTGACTATTTGATCAGTGAATAAATGAATTAATGGATCAATGAGCAGCTCAAGATAAAAAAAAAAAACAACCTTCAGTCTGCAAATGTGACTCAAGGAAACCTTTTTCCTCACCGTGTTGGGCCCCCGAAGGGCCTGGCTGGATGTTTCACATTTCTGATCTCCAGCCTAGAGCTCTGCATAGCTCTGTCCTGGACTCTACAAACTGAAAAGCTTCCCGACCTCGTCACACAGCCCACTTGCCTCAGCCAGTTGTATGCCTATCCCTGCCTGGCCACAGTGATCCTGGCCATCCAGTTCTCCTCTGCTGTGGGGTCAAGACCAGATAGTGACCCAGGAAGGAGCTTCTTGCTGGAGAGAAGCAGATGGGTTGACCACCTAGGGCAGAAAAACCTCCAGGTTCCTAGTGGTGCAATTAACTCACAAATTCTCCAGTCATTATTATCATTTAGTCAAAGAGGCAGGAATGCTCACCAACCCTTTTTCACTTCTACATAACACTCCTCCAATTATGTTGGGATTTCTCTTTCTTTTAAGGTTGCATTTGATGTTACTTGTACTTGATTTCACCTGATTAA
This sequence comes from Daubentonia madagascariensis, assembly GCA_023783475.1. Taxonomy (NCBI): domain Eukaryota; kingdom Metazoa; phylum Chordata; class Mammalia; order Primates; family Daubentoniidae; genus Daubentonia; species Daubentonia madagascariensis. The sequence goes on along the minus strand of JAKFHU010002080.1, from coordinate 22,416,366 downwards.
TGTTCATTCATCCACAAAATGGAGAGAGTAAAAAAAATGTTCAGGAGAAGTAAGGGGTGGGGAGTGAGAACCAGAGTGAATCCTCCCTCCTCCTCCCAGGGGTGGTGCTCCTTCCACTTGCCACCCTCCTGGTCTCCCCTGCGGGTTGTTTGGGTCTGGAGTTTCCATTTCTTTGTTGAGGCTGTTCTGCAGTGCTCTTTCGTGAGGAAGGCTTTCCAGGTTTTCCCTTGATGCTGAGGTCTTGCAGCACTGAATCTCCTTCAATTAGTCTTCAGTGAGCCAAAGCTGGAGGGCCTGTAACACTTGCACAGTCTCTTTTCTGTTCTCCATTTTCCAGTAATGTTCTGTGGACTCACTGTGATTTATACCCCTGGAGGAAGCCAGGTCTGCAGCATTTTCATTGAATCCAGCCTGTAATATTGTTTGTCAAGCTGCCATTTACAGCTTGGAAAATTTTTCTCTAATCTACTTTGCAGAGGCATGATGTGTCTTCTCACCTTAATTGTGACCCCTGATGTATATGCCTGCATGGGGAATAGTGGGACTCACCCTGTTGCTTCCAGCTTTTGGCTTTGTGCCAAACCAAACCAATATTCAATATATTAATATAAGCATGCTTAGTAGTAACCTATATTGAAAATAGTTTTGACCATTTCATGTGTGATCTTCATGAGAAAAAGATGACTTGAGATAGGTCTATTTTCTCATGTGAACATGCCTTAAAGTGGGAATTTTAAAAAATGACAAATTAACCCATTTTTTTCTCTCATCTCCTAATTTCACCATGATTTCAAGGTTATTATTTTTTCTAGAGTCAGTCTGAGATTATAGATAACAACATGCTGTCGACAGTGAATTCTTCCAGGGCAGCGCAACGCCTCATTCATACTTGGGACTTTAGTCCCCAACACAGAGGCTGGAATGTAGGAAGCAAATATACTATATATTCAAGTTAAAATGGCATGAGTTAAGGGACTGGGCCTGGAGAAACTAGGAGTGAGGGTAGACAGAATCTAGGGAAATATCTGAAAAGCTATGGAAATCCACAGGATCAGACACCAACTGGGAAACCCAGAGTTCGGATACATAGGTCAGAGCAAGATGGTGGGTCTCAACCAGAGAGGCAGTGAGCAAAGCAGACCGCGTCGGGCAGGAGGCAAGTAACCTGGAGCTGTGTGGTCACTGAAGGGCAGGGTACTTCAGTTCTGAGGAGAAAAACCCTTCCAGACTTTCTGTAAGGCACAGACCAATTAAACAGGACCTCCAGTTTGGATTTCACCTCTAAACTATCTATATTGCTCTAGTCCATCCCCTCCCCTGGGTTCACACTGCCTGTGTTGGGTTTAGGGCTCCATTATATTTTACACGAATGACTTTAACTGTTTCCTAAATGGCTTTGTCCTATAACTCCCTACTCCACCAGTCCATTCTGAAGTCATATTCTGCATCTTGTTTTAATTTTGGTACCATATCCATGATACTATGAAAAATTCAATATTAATGTTGTGTAGTTTAAAAATGGGTCATTTCTTTTCATCAAATATTTATTGATAATTCGCCACCCAATATCACTGTATTGTGTGCTGTTGCTGAATCAGCTTTGGATTCTATTCTCAAGAAATTTACAGTCTAGCTGGCACCTCATTTTTCTTCACTCCCCTCCTGGCTTACTCTCCCCTTCAGTTGCTCTGGTCTTCTTGCTTTTCCTTGTCTCAGCAGTACACGCCTGTCCAAGGCTTTTGTCCTGGAAGCTCCACCTCCCTGGAATGTCCTTTCCCCTAATTTGCATGGCTTCTTGCCTCACCTCCTTCAAATCTTTGCTATAACGCCACTGTTTTCAGTGGACTTCTCTAAACATACTATCAAAACACTCCTTCATTATCTATTCCTTTTTCCTGCTTTCCTTTTATTTATAATACTTAATATGTTGATTTTCTTATTTATTTACTGTAGGCCTTCACCACAAAAACGTGAGCTCCATGAGAACAGAGATTTTGCCTGTTTTATTGTTGCTAGATCTTCAGCTCTTGAAGGAATGCCTTGCCCGTATTGGACACTGCATAAATCTTGTTGAATAAATGAATAATGGAGAAGATACCATGTCAAGTGGACAGTACTCAAAGAAGCCAGAGGAAAGAGACAGTGTATTCCAGGAAGAAGAGGGTGTTTGGCCCAGGTTTCAAATGGTGGAAATGATCAAAGCATGGAAAGATAGTAAGGGAAGGGTGTTTTTCCTTCTATTGCCAGCCATCTTGGATTCTATTATTTTCTATCGACCCTGTAAAGTTTATCATACTACCTTATTCCTCTCTTTCTCTTTCAGCTGAATATACTTTTGTGGAGCTCCAAAGGACATAGGAGCTAAGTGTCAGTGTGGACCTGATTGAGTGTGGCTTGTTGATAGTTCTAAGGATGTCTACTGGACTGCTCGTCAAGTCTTGAAATAAAATTGTACAGAGAAGTTCTGTGGTATAGACTGAACTACTTGGTTAGACATCAATGCCTGCATCAAAAATGTGGAAAGTTCTTTCCTTACTTAAGTGTAGATAGAGACATGATCTTTTTCAGGCACAATTTTGTTATCTTTAACTTGAACAACTATTTCCTCTAATATCTGAAATACTTTTCACAGGGCAACTTGCTGACTGTATTATTACCCCTCAGTTAAGACTCAGTGTAGGTGTATAACTACTCCCGCTCTTTCTTTTCAGTCGTCAGCAGATTGATGAGGGTTGTTAGGCTCTATGAATCATTTTAGAGTTTATTTGCATTTTCCTTGATGAAAGAGAAGCAAAGGAAAATAACTGCAGTGTTCAATGTTCATTGGGATATTCTGAGAGTTTTCTACAGTAAATTACAGGGATGTGCTAAATCTAAAGAAGCATCACTCATTCCTTCTATCTGATTGCTTAATCTGTCATACTCTGTCACTTCCTTTACAAACATAAGATTTAATATCCTCAAATGGATTCTTATCCTTATGCTCTGTTATCCTCTCTTACAATGTTTAATACTAGAAGCTGGAAATGTAAAGCCTAATGTAACCTCATTCTACATCAAATCCATAGTTGCACGTGCAAACCTTTCTGCTTTGCAAGAAGTAGTAAATGTGCTTGTGGCTGATTTTTCCATCCTCCACTAATACCAGTAGATAGGAAATGGCAACAACATCTCTACTTCTTCAATAGTATGTTATATAGTGGATAGTTATATAGTAATTAAAAAACTCCACATGTACCTACATTAAAAAGAAAACAAACATGTAAGAGATTGTGTAGTTGTTAATAACTTTTCAAGGGGATGCTTCATTTTCCAAAAGGATTCACTACAGATTTTCTTTAAATAGTAAACTCCACTAGTACATTTAAGGTATAATTAGATCTGCCTAAATTGGATTTGTACACATTTCAGGAACTGATTCACTGTGCAGGAAAACAGTAAACCCATGTTTGCTTTGTTGCATGAAGCATAAAAAGCAAATATGCACATGTTCTATTGGGAAGGTATCAAACATCCAGATGTTTGGAAAAACCTGGATATTTGAGCATGTGTTAGAGTACTCATCAAGCTGCTTAGCACAATTCATTTGTGATTTGGAGTCTTTCTAACACAGCAGGAGGGTACAGGAGCAAATACCCTGAGACAGTCTCTATCTTGCTAAAATTGATACTGGCATTCCTTTTACTGCCTATGGTGGGCAATTTTAGAAATGACAACCTTCAATGAAAATGTTGCCAATAATGTACATCACTTTTGTTAAATGGAGAGTTTGTCTGTTTTCAATGTGATGAACAATTTGCAGTTAAAGACCTAAAATAAATACTTTAAAATTAATCTGGAAGGCAAGAAGTTATTCAATAGAGAGGAAGTTCAACCCAAATGATATTTTCTCAAGAAGGTGAAAAATGAAATGTTAAAATATACAACCTCAGGCTAGAGAAATCAAAACAAACCAAAACAGAACTTCCCACAATAGTGCGGCCTGGAAATAGAATAGCTCACTTCAACAGCACGATGCTCACCTGAACAAAGTGAGCTGGGACTAGAAGACAAAACTTTACACTTGCCTATTTACCATGGATCAGGCTATTGATTGTTTACAAAATGGTTTTTAGAATTCTTGATATAAAGAACTTCTAGTGGTCTGAATCGAAATACCCATTTGTGATAACTTTGTAACTGGAACTCCTTATGAAAGAGAAAATAACGTATCCTATGAAAAAGTGTTATAAGCATCACTTGCATATATGGAACTAAAAAGAAGCCTTGGACATCAGCAGTTCATTGGGTGCTGGCAAATGCACTTTGGAACACCTGTCAGCCTTGAAGAAGCAAGAGAATGAGAGGCCGCTGGGTGGTCTGAAGACGGCCTAGGCTTTTGTTCCGCCAGGCTTGCGCTGGAATCTTGGCTCTATTTTATACCTGCTGTGTCATCTTGCACAGCTTACTTAGCCATTTGTTAAATGGGTTGTGGTGGGGGGCATACTTACAGCGCAAGTTTTTTTTTTTTAATAAGAAATGAGCCTAATAAATAAAAGGTACTTAAAAAATGCTAGTTCCCTTTCGGTTTTGATGAATTTACAAAATATAGGATATTAACACCAGCTGTTAACTGTCCTTGGTATTTGGGCACATGACTTCATACATGTTCTTGAGCTCATAAATTTTATCCCCAGAGTGATGGAAGAGCAAGGAACTCTGTCAGATCTGGAGTTATTCCTGCCTAAGGCTCAGCAGAGGCAGACGTTGAGAGAAGAGCTTTATAAAGCCGTGAGCGTTGTCATCAGATGTATTTACAAAAAGCCACAACAATAAAAATCTGTTTCATTAGTCACCAGAAATAAGTGGTTATTGTGAACACATGCTGCACGCTGAATGTGTACCACTGACTCACTTTTAGTTAGACGAACATGTTTGTGTAGAAAAAGCTGCCATAATTAACAGTGTTTGGTTGTGGTGAGAAAACTCTTACAAAGATATGTATTTCTATTACAAAAGTATAATATTTTCTCAAAGGTAGCATTTTCAAATATTCCACAGTTCACCTGTACTTGTGTCCCTATTAGGCCTCTGTTATATATGGAAGAGCCAGTGATTATAATACTTGTTAATTTTCCAAGAGTTTTCTGGATGCTGGGCCCAGTCCTACGCACTTGAATTTACCTAATCTTCGTATACAGTTTTGCTTTACCCATTCACCCATCAGTGGACACATGGGTTGCTTCCATGTTTTAGGTACTGTGTTAATGCTGCTATGAACATGGGTGTACAAATATCTCTTTGAGACCCTTCTTTGAATTCTTTTGGGTATGTACACAGATGTGGAATTGCTGCATCATATGGTAATTCTATTTTTAATTTTTTGAGGAAAAAGAATCCATACTGTTTTCCATGGTGGCTGTACCATTTCACATTCCTACCAATTGTGAACAAAGGTTCCAATTTCTCCATGTCTTCACCAACATTTGTTATTTTCTGTTTTTTTTAATAGTAGCCATCCTAATGGGTGTGAAGTGTTATCTCATTGCAGTTTTGATTTGTACTTCCCTAATGATTAGCGATGTTGAGTATCTTTTCACAAAATTTTAAAATTTTTATGAAGTCCAATTTGTCTATTATTTCTTTTGTTGCCTTTTGTCCCTTTGGTGTCATAGCAAAGAAATCATTGCCAAATCCAATGTCATGAAGATTTTGCCCTATGTTTTCTTCTAAGAATTTTATAGTTTTAGGTCTTACATTTATGTCTTTCATTCATTTTGAATTATTTTTTGTGTATAGTATTAGGTATGGGTCCAACTTCATTCTTTTGCATGTGGATATCCAATTTTTACATCACTATTTTTTAAAAAGACTGTACTTTCCTCACTAAACAGTCATGGCACCCTTGTCGAAAATCATTTGACCATGTACACAAGGTTTTATTTCTGGGTTTTCTATTACATTTATTCCATTGGTCTATATATCTGTCTTTATATCAGTACCACACTGTTTTGATTACTGTAGCTTTGTAGTAAGTGTTGAAATCAGAAATTGTTGAGTCTTCCAGCTTTGTTCTTCTTTTTCAAAATTGTTTCGGCAATTTGGAGTCCCTTGAAATTCCACATATATTTTAGAATGGATTTTTTTTATTTCTATAAGAAACATCATTGGGATTTTGTAGTATTGACATTTTAACAAAATTAAATCTTCAAAACCATGGACAGGAAATGTGTTTCATTTATTTATGTCTTATTCAATTTCAGCAATATTTTGTAGCTTTCATTGTACAAGTGCTTCACCTCCTTGGTCAATTCCTAAGCATGTAAATTGTTAGGAAATTATAAATGGAATTGTTTTCATAATTTCCTTTTCAAATTCTTCATTGTTAGTGTATAGAAATGCACTCATTTTATATCCCGCTACTTTGGTGAATTCATTTACTATCTCTTATAGTTTTTTTTTTTGTGAAATCTTTGGGTTTTTCTACACATAAGATCATATCATCTGTGAGCAGAGATAATTTTACTTCTTCATTTTCAATTTGAATGCTTTTTATTTCTTTTACTTGCCTAAGTGCTCTAGCTAGAACTTCCAGTACTATATGTTGAACAGGAGGGGCAAAAGCAGGCACCCTTGCCTTCTTCCTGATCTTAGAGGAAAAGCATTTAGTCTTTCACCATTGAGTACGATGTTGGCTGTGGGTTTTCATATATGGCTCTTATTATGTTCAGCTAGTTTCCTTCTAGTCCTAGTTTGTTGAGTGTTTTTTTTTTAATCATGAAAGAGTGTTGAGTTTTGTCAAATATCTTTTCTGCATCAATTGAGATGATAATGTGTCTTTTTTCCTTCATTCTGTTAGCGTGGTATACTATTGATTGATTTTTGTATGTTGATCCATCCTTCCATTGCAGGAATAAATCTCATTTGGTCATGGTGTATAATTCTTTTAACATGCTGCTGAATTTGGTTTATCAGTACTTTGTTGATGATCTTTACATAGTGTCCATAAAGGATATTGGTCTAGTTTTCTTTTCTTGTAGTGTTTTTGGTTTTGGCATCAAGGTAATGCTGGCTTCACAGAATGAGTTAGGAAGTGTTCTTTCCTCTTAAATTGTTTTGAAAAGTTTCAGAAGGATTGGTATTAGTTCTTTAAATGTTTGTTAGAATTCACCAGTGAAGCCATCAGGTCCCAGGCTTTTCTTTGTTGGAAAATTTTTGATTACTGATTCAATCTCCTTACTAGTTAGAGGTCTGTTCAGATTTTTAATTTCTCTGTGATTAGTCTTGATGGGCTTTGGGTTTCTACGAATTTGTCCATTTCTTCTAGGTTTCCAATTTGTTGACATAGAACTGTTCATAGTACTCTCTTGCAATCCTTTTTATTTCTGTAGAATTGGTAGCAATGTCCCTACTTTCATTTCTGATTTTATTAATTTGAGCCTTCTTTCTTTTTTCTTAGTCCATGTAGATAAAGGTGTGTTAATTTCACTGAGCTTCTCCAAGAAACAACTTTTGGTTTCATTGATTTTCTTTATTGTTTTTCTATTCTCTATTTTATTTATCTATGCTCTAATCTTTATTATTTCCTTCTTTCTGCTAGCTTTGAGTTTATTTATTTATTTATATTTTTATTTTTTTTGAGACAGAGTCTCGCTCTATTGCCCAGGCTTTAGTGCCTTAGCATCAGCCTAGCTCACAGCAACCTCAAACCCCTGGGCTCAAGTGATCCTCCTGCCTTAGCCTCCCAAGTAGCTGGGATTACAGGCGTGCACCACCACGCCCATCTAATTTTTTCTATTTTTACTCACCTGGCTAATTTTTTCTATTTTTAGTAGAGACAGGGTCTCGCTCTTGCTCAGGCTGGTCTCGAACTCCTGACCTGAAGCGATCCTCCCACCTCGGCCTCCCAGAGTGCTAGGATTACAGGTGTGAGGCACTGGGGCTGGCCTAGCTTTGAGTATAGTTTGTTCTTTTTCTAGTTCCTTAAGTTGTAAAGTTAGGTTATTTCAGATATTTCTTGTTTTTTAATGTGAGCATTTATAGCTACAAATTTCCCCCTTAGCACTGCTTTCATTGTGTTCCATAAGTTTTGGTGTTGTGCTTTTGTTTTCATTCATCTCTAAGTATTTTCTAATTTCCCTTTGATCTCTTATTTGATCCATTGGTTATTTAAGAGTATGTTGCTTAATTTCCACAAATTTGTGAATATTCCAGTTTTATTTCTGTTGTTGATTTTTAACTTCATCCCATTGTGGTTGGAGAAGATACTTTGTGGGATATCCATCTTTTAAAATCTATTGAGACTTAATTTGTGGGTGAACGTATGGTCTGTCCTGGAAAATGTCCCATGTGCACTTGAGAAGTATGTGCATGCTGTTGTTTTTGGGTAGAGTATTCTGAATATGTCTGTTAGATCTAGTTTGTTTACTGTGTTATGTCTTCTATTTTCTTACTTATCTTCTGTCTGGTTGTTCTGTCCATTATTGAAGTCTCCAACTATTATTGTAGAACTGTCTATTTCTCCCTTTAATTCTGTCAGTTTTTGCTTTGTATATTTTGATGGTCTGTTATTAGGTGCATAAAAGTTTATAATTGTTATATCTTGTTGTGTTGGACCTTTTATTAATGTGTAACATCTTTCCACCCTTTCACTTTCAATGTATTTGTGTCTTTGGACCTAAAGTGAGTCTCTTGTACTCAGCATATACACAGTCGAATCATGCGCTTTTGTCCATTCTGCCAATTTCTGTCTTTTGATTAGAAACTTTTATCCATTTACATTTAAAGTGGTTCAACAAGGGGGGACATACTCTTGTCATTCTGCTGTTTGTTTTATAGATAGCTTATAGCTTTTTTGTCCCTCATTGCCTGCATTACTGCCTTCTTTTGTGCTTAGTTGATTTTCTGTAGTGAAATGTCTAAATTCCTTTCTCATTTCCTTTTGTGTATGTTCTATAGCTATTTTCTTTGTGGTTACCATGGGGATTACATCCTAAAGTTATAACACTCTAATTTTAATTTATACCAGCTTAACTTCAGTAATATTCAAAAACTCTGCTCCTTTACATCTCCATCCCTACCCCTTTCAGTTATTGATGTTACATAATTACATCCTCATACATTGTGTTCCAAAGAAGGGACAAAGAAAAATGAAGGGAGGGGGAAGGGTCCTTTAAATCTCCTGGAAGTCACTTCAGCTTCAGGGGAGGGGCTTACAACAATGAGGTAAGGTGCAACAACAACGGCTGCTACCTTTCTGTCTGTACCTCTGTGATCAGAAGCAGCAATCAGCTGTCAGAGGAGAGATCTTTAAAATTTGGAGGACAAGGTCCTTTTTGCCCACCCTGGCTCCTGCAAGCTGTGTTCAGGTCCCTCCTGGAACATGTGCACAACTGCCTGCAATGGACATGGGAGTGGGAGATGGGTGGCTGCTACTGTGCTAAGAGCTGAAATTGACCAAAAAAAAGATTTTTTTTTCTGGAAATCCCCTTATCTTCTAATTTTTAAACAAATTTATTCATTTTATTCTGGAATGACCAAAATTAACTGCAATGTACCATCCAAGTCTTCCCCTGGAACTTGCAAGCATTCAGTAGATTTCAGAGTTCTAAAATAGTCACATCAGATCCTGCCAGTGCAATTATTGTCTAGGTGGGCAGACAGATTCCTGGTGCTTCCTACTCTGCTGTCTTCCCAGATTCCTCTTATCCCTTTTTAACAGATGAGGAAACTAAGGTACTGAGAAGTGATTTTCCAAGTCACACAGCTAAAATGTGGTAGAAGTGGAATTTGAACTCACGATGCCTGGCTACAGTCTATATATGACATTCTTAAGTCTATGCTCCACTGCTTAGAGGGAGCAAAATACGGGATATTGGTTCAGAACATGGAACCCCAGTTCACACAACTGAAAAGAATAAACAAGCAATTAACCAGGTATTTATTTGGTTTGTAAAATGGAGGCAAGTTAGAAGGTACAAGTTTACAAGTAGTATTGGGAGTGCAATTCTGGACGGGGAGGAGGTGAGCCTTCCATTTGGGGTGTGGGATGGAGAGCAGAAGTCTTCATGGGGGCCCCCGGAGGTAAGCACATGTCCAAAGCAATGGCCTCTTTCTAATACTGGTGCCCTCAAGGGAACATCAGGTGGAAAAGAGCGAGTGCCAAAGAGCGCTCTGTGCATGGCCACGTGTGCCGCAGCGTGCTCCCTGTGAGAATCCTGGGCACATTTTACTTGCACAGAAATAGAATTATAGGAAATCTCTGAACATATTTTAAAATGTTTTAAAAAACCCAAAAGGGACAGAGTTATTTGTGATGTATGATTTATACATAATTCTAAGTTTACTCTCTGGTGTTATATTTGTACACCAAAAGTGTACACAAGGAGTATACAAAAGCCACTTTATTGTAAACTTTGCAAACATTTTAAAAGCCATTTCTATTACTATTTAGATGGTAATTCTTTGGATATGCTCCATCCTGGGAACTAAAAACACTGCTAATCAGAATTGTGTTCTATTAATTCTGTTTGATTAGATGTTCAGAGGATAGACGGACTTTGAAATCACATTAACTGTCTCAAATGTACACGTTAAAAGATAATAAATAAGAGATTCCTTAAATCATTAAGATTTCTCATGGCTTTTTTCCCAATATTCTATAACTGATTAAACTTTATGTTAATTCATTGTGAAAAATAATTAAAATATGCATGCTTTCCCAATTTATTAATTGCTAACTAAAGAAAAAGAAGAAAAACAAATACTTACATTTGAATTTTTTGTCCGCATAAAATACAGTTTTTGGAGAAAACATTGGTGAAGAATAACATCAGTAAATCTTAACTCTGTGACACAGTCTGCACATTTTTAGCTAGGTTTTAAGAATACACCTTGACAATGTATCACTATAGCACAAAGACAGAATTAACAAACCTTCTCCCTAGGGAAAGCCTTACAGCAGCAGCTTTCTGAGCCCATCCATCTGTAGCACTAACCCCATTGCTCAAAACAAAAGCCTCATTTGCACAGAGGGACTTCTTTCCACTTTGCTAAATTCAAAGGCATTCAAGACTGACAACATCTACATTTTTTTTTCCTACTAAAAGCACTCTAGTTACTAAATTGATCAATTGTTCACTGCTCAACAGGTTTTAAAAGTAAAGATACTAATCGGTTTTGGGCTTTGTAATTACATGGGTTTCTTGGACTATTTAGAAACTGATTAGCTATGACTGAATTAATATTTCAGAGATTTGGAGAATGTAAACCTAACATTTTGGATTCTTGACCTGGTTATAAAAGAAACCTTTTTATGAGATTCCTAATGATTGAATTATTCCTAATATATATCATTGGTCATGCAGTTAATCCAGTTTTTCATGTTCCCAAGTCTAAAATCAGATTTATATTTTCAATCTAAAATTCCTGGTTGTAGTTCTGTATGTGGACATAAAAGCCAGCTGTGCCTGAGACCTTGGGCTCAAATCATTTGTTGTTATTAAAGGAGTGGACAAAGCTAAAAGCCCACTTGCTACCCAAATGGAAAGCTTGTAAATGGAACAAATCCCTGATGTGCTCTTTGGGCTATCTGTTCTCTACCTTGGGTTTTGAAACAGTAACCTTAACATTAGCAATATATTGCAGGAACACAATTTGTATGGAAACAAATTGGGATAGATTTGTTCCAGACTCAAACATGATTTCTCCCTGATATTGGACTGAAAGACTTGATGATGTCTTGGCAGCCTCAAGTATAAACTAGCCATCTGAAAGCAAAACTAGGAAAAGCATCTGCCCTCCTCTCAGGTTATATGAGTTGAAATCTTTCAGTTTCCACCTTTGTGGTAATAATAATTTTTTCATATTCAGTGCTTATTGCTGCAACATAACCAATCTCTGCTTATTACAGCATATAAACCATCTTACTCCATTTCTGCCTCCCCTGCCCACCCTGCTTCCTCTGTATTCCACTATGCTTTACAGAAAAAGTGAGTTGTTCCAGTTTATAGTTCATCCACACAGTCCTGAGACTGTCAAATCTGATAATTTTGAACTAAGTGAGTGGGTCAAAATGGTTGTAAATGAACCAAACTTTCAATCAGATGTGATTTGAGTATATAGTGCTATAGTTTAGTTGTAATAGAAAGTATAGGAGCTTAAAAAGGCTAGAATAATTCAGACTAAAATATCTTGGGGTCTTTTTCCATTTTAAAGTGAATTGAGCAATTCTCTGTGGTTGAGGACTGACAGAATAATGGAAACAGAGCAAACTGCAGAATTGCTCACCAGGTAACTGCATTAGCAGCAAAACTCATAATGTAGTCTGTTGGTAGAAAAGAGCGTGAAGGAGACTTCTATTTTCTTATGAGGTGCCATATGCTCATAGTTCTTGGCCAATTATACTTAGCTACTTCCAAATTGCAGTTATTGGAAAATGCTCCCTACCCTATAGCCTTTAGCAATATAATGAGAGCCCTCATGGATATTGATTCTTCTTATAATTTGTTTATTAACGTAGATAAACCTACTTAAAACTGCTTCCAAATATTGCCTTCTATTTATGATGTATGAGTATGTGTAACACAGATATTGCTATGTCATAGCAATCCTGAATATTTCTATATATTCCTGAGGATTAACTAAAGGTTAAATTGGTGAGCAAAAGTTTCTAGATAGAACCTTTTGTGGGATAAGATGCATAGCATAAATGTAGACAGTTCTTATATTATATAAACTTTATGTACATTCGTGTTCATATTTTTTACTCACCAGAATCAAGAGGCAACTTGAGGCCAATTTTGTGTGCTCAGGGATGGTAGAAAACACTGACAAAATCAAGCAACCAAAGACAAGGAGAAAACTGTAAAACAACAACAAAAAAGAGAAATCAGTAAGAACTTTGCCTTATCATTAACAGATTTAACTTCTTGTTTCTAATGAATAAAGCAGCAGACCCATTAGAATTGGCATAGATTAAATCATAAAGACCCTGGAAGGTACCAGCCATTTTGAATATCAAAATGCACTATAATATACAGTGCAAATGGGGCTCCTTTGCAACTTTATCGATGAAGAGAAGGTTGCATTTGTGGGCTTGTATGTGTGACATGCTACATTTCAATGTTCCCATCTAAGAATCTGTGAATTTCCCATACAACTCCTCTTCCAAGCAGAGATCCTGAGAAAGGCCCAGAGAGTGTGTTCTTGACCTCCTATCCTGGAAGCACACGTTTCAGCCACTTTTCTTTCAAAGAAGCAGAATCTGTCTCGTGTTTGGCAGCTTTGGTAAACCATCAAGTGTTCTAAGTGGTTGTTACAAGCCACTGGCTCATTTTCAGAGTCTGATATTGCTCATGGATTCTCATTTGTCATTTCTTTATGTTAACAGCAAGAATAGAAAAGGAAGTGGATGATTTCCTCTGCTATCTATGCACTTCTCATTTCTTTCCCGTCAAACTCCTAGAGAAATGACCCTTCAGCTATGTCTATTCATAGTTAATGATAGGGAGCAGAAGTCAGGAGCAGGCATTTTTGACCTTGCTACAACTACAGAACTGAGTAGTTGCAACAGAGGCAGTATGGCCCACAAGACTAAAATATTTGCTATCTGGCCCTTTAGAGAAAAAGTTTGTTGACTCATGACTGATACCATCTATTCCTTATTTCTTTATATCTATTCCAACACGGAACTGGAGTGGAAGTTCATAACTGCTCATGTTCTATATGCTGATAATAATTACTAACATTCAGAGAGGGTTTCCTATAAGCTGAGCACTGTGCTAAGCCCCTTTTACATGCATTCTCCCATATTAGCCTCATGAATTTATGCAGTAGAAATATTATTATCCCCATTTTACAAATATGAAAACCAAGAATTAAGAATATATTGTAACTCATCCAAGGCTGTGTAGAAGTCCAAGCACTGTCTGTGTAGTCTAAGCCTCCACACAGTGTTACTGAATGAGCATGCATAGATGGGAATGGCAATAACATTTTTGGCTCAGGGAGACTTTTGGGGATACTTCTGTATTTCCTCAAACTGAGAGGGAATCAGTTGCCATTCCAAATATTATTAATAGAAGTCTCCCAGGAGAAGGAGTCTAACTAGTGAAAAAAACCTAGGACACGATATTAATGACTTACCAAACACTTGACTCATGCATCTAATGATTCAGGGTACTTTGGATTATACTTTAAATTGGCACTGATGGACCAGAAATTGTAAACTTGTGGTCAAAATCCAGTGCACCCACCTGACCCTCAAACTACCAATGAGAAAGTAAAATTCAGGGATCACTAAGGTAGTTGGGAGGGTGATGTGGCATCAAATAACAGTGACAGATGTTCCCCTCTGGTGAGTGGCCATTATCTGGATATGCCCTCCCCACAAGTCCACGCTTACTAGAAAACATTAGGAAAAGCGAACAGGGGATTATTTAACCACTAAGATACCTTCTTCCTCCAAGAGCATCCTAATGATCTCTAGGTTTGTTTTCTAAACAGATCTTTTTGCTAGTTCCTTCTTCATTAATAGTTAAATGCTGCTTAACCTTTTTTCTTCATCTCTCTACTTTTCCCATTTTCTTCTTTGAGCTAATATCACCCTCCTTTATAACAAGAGTAGTTGCTGTACCAGCATTCTGTCAGTGCTACAGGGGCCCATCTGAAGACTACAAGCCAAAGACATCCATTGCTCTGGCTGACAAGGGGCTATGGGTAAATACATTCATCAGCTTATCATTCCTTCCTTCCTTCATTCATTCACTCAACCATTCATCCATTTATCCAATCAGCAAATATTGATTAAGTATATAATGCTAGGCTGAGCTGCAGGGATATAACAAAAACAAAATTAATTCTTTTCTTTTTTTTTGACTTCACAGAATTTAAAGTCTATTGAGGGACACAGAGAAGTAAATAGATGTAAACAGAAAATTAAAATTCTGAATGATGATTACAGTGATCGGGAAAATACAGGGGATGACAGGAACATACAGAAGAGGAGGGATTAGGCAGGACTGGCTGCTGAATTTGTGGAGTCCAATGCAAAATGAAAATGTGGGCCCTTTGTTAAAAAATTATGAAGGATTTCAAGATGGTGGCAACAGAACATGACACCAACTGTGGCACCTTTCTAAGTGTGGGGCTTCATGCAACTGCTTACGTTGCATGCCCATGAAACCAGACCTTGGGGTAGGAAAGACTTACTGGAGAAAATACTTGACCAGACCGAGCCCTGAAGACCCAGCAGGAGTTAGTGAGGACAATGGTTGGGGAGAAAGAGTATTTTAGTCCATGGGACTGTGTGGGTAAAAGCCAAATACAAGCACAGCATCACTGGAATTTTCTAATTAATAAACGAGAGTTAGTGAACACCTACTAGCTAGCTTATTCTGCTATACATGAGAAATGGAAGGCAGGCCATTCTTGCAAATCCATTCTTTGCATTGGAACCATTTCAATTCAATTGAAAACATGTATTGAACACCTATTGTGAAAAACCTATGCCAAGCACTACCAGAGGTACAAGGATAAATTAAAGCAGTCCCTACCCTTAGGAATTAAAAATCAAGTGAGGTGAGCAAGGTGAGAATCTTGGATCATAATGAAAGATAGAGGCAGATGAGCGCTAAGAAAAATGCTACAGAGGCTGAAAGTGGGGAGTGGCTCTCTTCAGTTGGAAAAGGGAGAGCACATCAAGAAAGTTCTTTTTAAAAAAGGTGCTGCTTGAGATGGTCTTTGAAGAAAGGGTAGGGTTTCAACAAGGGAAGTTTCTGGAGAATTGCATTCCAGAAGGAGAGTACAATATGAGAAAGGCAGCAAGCCAGAAAATACTTAATAAATAAGGTGAAACATTTGCTCCCTATTTCATAGAACAAAAGTTATCAAAGTTTGAAGCACAGGGTAAAACAGGCAGCTGAATTGGGAGTCTGGGGCCATGTCCAGGAGAGGCTTGTAGGGCAGGGTTTGCATTTAGTTCAGTAGACAATGGAGAGCCATTGAAGATTTTTGAATAGAGTACTAATGTCATCAGAGTTGCCTTCTGGGAAAATCAAGTTGGCAGGAGTGTGTGGGGGATGGATCCGAGTAGTGAGAGGCAGGGGCAAGGTAAGAGCTATCCAGGTTGGTTGTAAACTAACACAGTAGAAATGAGAATGGAAAGAGAGGCAGACATGGGGGGGTGTTGTAGACTGGGGAGCCGAGTCTGGGAAAGGGTGTGGTGGCTGTAAAGTATGAGGTGGCCATACGTAGTCACTGGTGATGCTCTTAACAAGTTAGGAGGAGAAAAGTCAAAAAAAGTCAGGAGGAGAAACTGAATTTGGGAAGAAGATGATACATCCAGTTTTAGACATCCATGTGGAAATGTGAATCTCAATCCTGGGCACAAATTCTAGTTGGAGATATGGAAGTACTTTTTTTCCCCAGAAGAAGTAAATGTATGGAACATGTTATCCTGAGGACAGTGCAGACCAAGCATATAAGGTTTTGGTAAACGAGCATAAAGGACATTGGAAAACCAATGTATTTTCTGATCTTGGCAAATGAATCATGGAGAACAATGAACACATTCTGGTCTGAATTAGCTCTTGGTAGCATTGCCAGAGACAGACTTCCTAGCTGGAGAAAGCACTGACCTGAAACAGAGTGACCCCTCTGAGGTGACCGTGTTCGGACGTTGGACTTGTTGGCAGTGACATGGTGCCCTGGTGGGGTTTGTGGGTGGCTCTGTTGACATCTCTGCTTCTGAGGGTCCTGCGCACATGTATGAATGCTGACAACTGACCATTCCCCCACTGCATGTCTCTTTTGGTTGAATACAAATGGGAACAGTGGCAAGAGTCACTATACTCAGGGTGTCTTAATCTGGAGCCCATGGGTCTCCAAGGGGTCTGTGGATAGAATTTAGGGGGTTGTGAACATGGAGGGGAAAAATTTTTTTGTTTATTATTCACTAACCATGGCAATAAATCCTGATGGTATTAGCAGTTCTTGTGTCTTTGTCACTCATAGAAATTACAGATATTTTAAAATCTCATCTTACAGTTGTAGATGAAACCATAACTGTTTCATCTTGAATACTGATTTTGCTCATCATTATTTCAAGATTATGGTAGTTATTAGACCCACTTCTAGGTGTTGATTTTAATGTATTAATAAAGAAGGATATACATTACCATATCACAAATTTGTTTAATATTTTAATAATAGCATTTCAACATAATTTTTTTCTTTTGCAATCACATGTATTTGAGGAATGGTTCATAATCATCACCAGACTGCTGAAGGGTCTAACGCAGGGGCTGGGTGCTGAAAGACAGCCCATTTTGGCACCCGTCACCCACTTACCCAGGTATATTTTATGATGAGTTTTTAAAATATAGATTTTTTTCATTTATACATTAATCCTGAGGTATCATAAGATGCATATCCCTTCAAAATTGTTCTGTAACAGCTACTGGCCTTTATTTTGCTTGAAGCAATCATCTATATTTTGTTCTTAGGAAATTCATTTTGATCCAGATCTTTTATCCACAATTTCTTCTTTGGAAGGCACCGATTATTGTAAGAGGAAAAGAAGGGAATTTATGAAAAAAATGTTACCCGTTCAAAGGCCTTTATATTTACTCAAGAAAAGTATCATCAGCTTTTCTTGTGGGCTAATTAAGAATCAATTTGTCAGATTTAATTTGATAGAAAGCTTGACTTGTGAATTGTATGGGTGCTTGTGGAACAGATGATGTCCAGCTTCCAAAGCTTGCACATCACACACGGATTCATTTAGCAAGGATTAAAATGATATGAAAATAAAGCATTCATAAAAGCTCTGCTGAACTAACCATGGCAAGTTACACAAACACACAACCCCCAGGCACTCACAAATAATTGTTAATGATGCAATGAAGAAAGGAGAGATGGAGCTGATGTTTAAAGTAGACACCTCACTGAGCTTAGCTTGATATAACAGGCAAATCCACGGTGTGGGCTTTGCTGAGCAAAGCAGCCACACATTTCCACCCAGAAGGTGTTCTCTGCAAGCATTTTGGCAGACTATAAGCTTTCCATGGCATAATGGTCCATGTAAGTCAGTTGTACTTATTAAGAAAACTTTGGGGGAGGGGAGATCTTAAATGTTTTAAAGGGAATGGAATCATGGGATTAAAATAAAGGATGCTAATAGGAAGGGGATACAGAATCTTTTAAAAAAACAATTCTTCAGAAATAACTTCCAAAGGAAATTCAACCCTGCCTCTGACTTTTCATACATTTTTAAGTATTGCTTTGATAAAGTATGCTCTTCAGTACATTTGATGGAAGACCTTGCGAGCGTGTCATGAATTATGATAACTGGAGTACTCACGCTGGCCTTGGTGACTGTAGATGGACTGCTGGCCAACACGGCACTTGCCTGGAGGACAGGACACCTAATGAAATCAAAACCTCATCATCAGAGGGAAGGGCTGGAGCTGTTCTTTTTCTTGCATCATTTTAAATTTACCTTTCTAAACCTGGTACTTTGTAAAATGTCCTTTATGAATAATTTTTCCATAAGAGAGGTGCATTTTGCACCTGAAATCTATTCACATCATGCCCTAGCTTCCATTGCAAAGCAATAAAAATTAAATATGACATTTTTGGTATCTTTAATAGTGATTTGGAATATTAGATTAGAATACTGCATGATTCTGCTTTTCCACTGCAATGAGCCTTAAATATTAATAAAGACCCTAATCAATAAATACTATCACTGTAGTCTCTGTGAAGTTTTAAAAATAGGGTCATTAACTAGCAGTTTTTAAAAAATGAAATGTTGCCTTTCACATATGTGTGGTGTTAAGAGGCAATCCGAGGATATGGGAAATAGTGGTTTCTGCTCACTTAGTGTGTTTCTTTAGAGGATTATGGTTAATGTAAATGAACTAGCACAAGGCAAGAGAGCCCATAAGCAGTTCAAGAGGCTTCCCTCAGAGCAGTCACTGGACTCTGTGTAAACACAGACACAGGGCATGCTCTGCCTGGATTCTCATCCCAGGATCAGGGAATCCATGTGGCTAGAAGGACTTCTGATTCCATCTCCCTTTCAGGACAGGGTTTATTTTTGAAACATCACTTATAGATGGTTGTGCAGTTTCTCTTTGACCCTTCCAGCATCTAGGACCCTGCCACCATTTTAAGGCAGCATAGCCCTATTATAGACAGCTCTACTGTTGGTCTTTGGTCAGGCTCTGGACCACAGAGAACATGTGCTCCCTCCTCCCTAAGATAGTTCTTCAGATATTTGAGGTTGGTTTTTATCCTGAGTTGCCTGTCAGTCCTCAGATTCAACATACCAAGCCCAATTCATTGTCTACCTTGCATATGAAGCAATGTCCACATCTGCCACTCTCCTTGTCACTGTTCTTTAAGTTTACCCAGTTTGTTATTGCATCCTTCACAGTGAGACTCTGACCCATCCTCCTTCTCCAGTGTAAGCAAAAGAATTGGCATTTAATCACCAGAATAAAATATCTGCACTGTGATTCTTGCCAGGGAATCCAAGTTCAAACTTTCCACTGCCCAGCTAATAGCAAAAACTTGGTTTCAAAAAGGACTGTCTCAAGGATATGCAGTCACGCAGTCACTTATTTTCTTGTACCTTTCCTACCACACCAGAGTGACTGGAGCAAACCCAACCACCGACAACCTGTGTACTTGGACCCCCTACTTTGGTCCATAAAGTAATTACTTTCATTAAACTGTGTTTGATTTTCTGCTATTTCCTTGAGAAGGAGTAGAAAGCATTCAACCAACTTACTATGTTTTCAAAGTTTCTCAGTACTTCACATTGTATTTGCTCAATGAGGCATCCTGTGAGAAATTTCTCTCAGGATTTTATCGCAAGAAAAATCTATGTTGCTTCTGGAAAAAAATGATGAAGTTTTAGTTTTTGTAGACGGTGATCTTTTAACATATTCATTTCCTTGTCTTGACTGCTAGGAGGTTCAGAGGTGCACTTGTGACCCACGTTAATAATGGCCCAGATCCTTCTGGCATACGCGTTTATGGATTAACTTCATTCCTGACTTCTTTGTACTATTCTATCATTATTTTACTTTCACTGTATTGTATCAGTCACAAATATCTACAGGCACTGTACCAGGCAATGGGAACTCAGGTATGGTTTGTGTCCTAACAGGGTTTTCAGTTTCGTGGGAAGATAGACCTTTGCTTATTTTTGTCCACTTATACTATATATATTTTATTAGCTGTCTCAAATCTTTTCTGCATGATACAAGGTATTCAGGATATACTCAACTAAATACAAAAGTGACAAAGATGTGTTTTTGTCTATCATTACTCTTTCCTTGAAATGGGAGTATTAATGCAGCCTGAATTGCATTCCTTTTACAGAACTAAATGACTCCTTTGGCTCAAATTTAACTGAAAGTAAACTAAAATGAATAGATTTCACTCACTCGGTTTTCTAAAAAGTCTTTATATTTGTTACTTTTACATATTATTATGTTAATCTTGATTCATTTATTCCTAGCATGAACTACTGACTCACTACTCCAAGAACCTCCAAATGTCCTACACTTGTCTTCAGGGTTTTCTTACAAACCCTGTGGCTTGTCTCTGGAGACTTCTAATCAGGTACATATTCTTCCAAGAGTACTATCACCCTGCCTGAATTTGTCTTTCTTTTACTCAAGGGTTTTAGAAAATACTTTCCAGTGCTGTGCTGAAATCAAGACATTTTATCTACTCTATTCTCCTGATACAGCAAGCTGGTAAACGTATTGAAATAAGAAATAAGCATAATTTAATGTTTTTTGCTCTTGAACTTGTGTTACTTTCTAGTAATCATAGCTGTTCTTTTGAATGTATTATAAATCATTTGCTTAATATTCTATATGGAATATTTCTAGGAATTGGTATTGAGTTTATCAATATACAAAGTCTAGGCTCCCCTACTTTACTCTTTTTTGACACTCAGAATATTTTCTTCTCTCTGGTCATTTAAACCCTTTTTTTTTCAAAATTTATTAAAGTTTATTAATAAAAGTTCTTCAATTTCACCCACAAGTACTCTGATGGCTTATAACATAAATCTAGACCCAGAAATATGAACTCATTACTGGCCAATTTGCCAATTGTATATTTTTCATTTTCTCTTAATCACATTTAAAAAAATCCCTTTTAGTTTGAATAACATGCTTTTGGATGGAAAAGAAAGACTAGGTTAGGATTTAGATAACTTTGATTTCTCTGTGTTAGGGTACACTATTGACCACTAACAGTAGGATTATTTCTTCTCTATTCCTTTTTTCTTGTTTTTAAGAAAAGAAGACTTTTTTTGGGGGGGTGCACATTGTGGTTTACCTGGCTTTTAGCTTATCTGAAATTATTCTTAACGGTCATGGTTTTTAAAATTTAAAAAAATATATTGTCAGTTGCACACCTTCCATTTTCTCTATATTTAAAATTATAGAGTAAAAATCTGAGTTCTTTGAAGAATTTCTAGGTGAACAAGATTGGTTTCTTTTTATGTTACTTCATTCTTGCTCCTCTGATAGGTCTCTGTCCAGAATTTGAAATCTCTTGTTTTTACTGTTATTAAAAAAATAGTTTTCCTAACTTCTAACTATGTTTCTTTATCTATATGCTTATTCTGCCCACTTCAGTCTGTGTTTTTTAGAAGGATTATAACCTTGATAAGAGGCCTTGGAGTGGGATGGTCCAGACTTCTCGATTGTTGCCTCATCTCTGGGTACCTACAACTCTGAGTTTCTTGAAGACACTCACTTGGTCTGGAATGAATTGGATGGCTTGTGTCCTAGCAAGCTTTTCATCCTAGTAGCTGGGACACGTAGCTGATGGCTGAATGGATCATGAATGATCTTACCGAATAAAATAAGGTCTGCAATTTAGAAATCACCATTGGGTTCTTGATTCTGCAAGCTCTGTTTCTGCATCTTTTCCAGGAAAAATAACTGAGATTGAAAACCAGTGTACATTGTTCAGATACAATGAATTTAAAATGAAAAACAAAAACGGCCTTTCCTATTGTCATATAGTCAATACATGCAGGAGGAGAGCATTCTATTTGATATTTTATATTCTTGTTACCCTATTATATTTTCCTCTGAGAAAACAGCACCATTTGGAATTATATATTTGTTTATTTATTTTGGTATCCTCTGCTAGAACGTATGCTCCACAAGAGCAGAAACCTTGTCTCTTTTATTTACCACTTTATTTCCAGTATCAAGAATAGGGCCCAGTACAGGCACTAATCAATTCATTTATTTGTGCAACATGTATTATTCAGGGGTTTCTATGTGCCAGGCAGTGTTCTAGGTATTGTTGTGACTAAAAGAGACAAACATCCCTGCCCTTATAGAATTTACATTATAGTGAGAGAGATGGGCCATAAACAATGTAAGTAAATAAAATGTGTACTATATCAGAGAGTGACAACTGCTAAGGAGGGAAAAAAAACCCAGCAGAGAAGGAGGACAGGATGCAGAAGTTGGGGGAGTTGAAAGTTTGGACAGAGTGGCCAGGGAAGGTCTCACTGAAAAGATGACATTTATTGAATTTCAAAAGTGAGATCCCATGATCCAGCAAGCCAAAGCAATGGTGTATTTGGAGTTCAGCCTGCATAAGCCTTCTAGACTCTGTTCCCTAAGGGACTGCTTTTATCATGCCAATTCCTTGTTTTAATACTTATGGTTCCTTTTTCTTGCTGTCATATCCAAACTCCTTTGTCTGTCTTTAAAGATCTGCAAAAGAACATTAATTCCTTAATTCTTCCAGAGTGGACCCTCTGGGCAGGCCCAGCTCTTTTCTATTTTCTGTACAATATCAAGCTGTAACATAATAATGTGATGTAATAATGAAACTCCACGCTTCTGTGTGCTGCTTCCCCTGCCTGCAGCCACAGTCAGCAGGTCCCCAAGTTCAGACTTCGAATGCCCCATGCACAGGGCCTCCTACCCACGTCCTCATTGCCTCTCTAGAGTTGTTGTAAGGATAATGAGATAGCGTCAAACTGAGAATCTGTGTTTTAACAAATAAATAAATTCTAAATTGGGTTAAAAATGCAAATTGACACATTGTTACATAATTTTTGTAAGTTTTCAATAACACAGATAATTATGACAATGAATTAAATTAATGTAGCAACTAAAATCTCTGCTTATATAGCAAGAAAGACATTTACAAATGTAAAACATGAAACAATGACCAGCAAGGTCCTAGATGATCAAAGAATCTGACTCTGTCTAAGCAAACCCACTTGAAGCATGATGATGTAAGTGTGGGGTTTGGACGCGTACAGGGAAGTGCTCAAGGTTGACTAGTCACAGTATCTTCTTGATACACAGCAGCTTCGGTGAGCTGGACCTCAGTGCTCCACCCCTCATGATTCCAGCTCCTGGGAAACTATTTGAAGCTGCCCTAAATAAATGGGTAGCAGCATTGTGAAGCTGCTTGGCTGCAGTCAGTATGTGGGAATGTGCCTCGGTTAAATTGACCACACAGAGATTCCGAGTCATCATTAAAATGACCATTAACGACTCTGCTGTCCTAGGCTGCCATGCTAATGAACAGAAAATCCACTCATCCACACCCCGAGAAAGGGGCTGCCTCAGAGGAAGTGCTAATGCCATGAATGAAATAAAAGTTATCTGTAAGGGTGAAGAGGAGACATTTGTAAAGTCTATATGAGTGTTCCTTTTAAAGTCATCTTCTCAAGAGATTAATTTCAATGCTGACACCATGGAAAATAATCCAGTCTAATAGTTTTGATAATATGAATCTAAGTGGATTAAATTTTCCATGCTTTGTTTGGAAGGGTTTGTTTATGCAAGAAAGTGAGCTATGGCAAAAGTTGAAAACATATGTTAAAAGATGTTTCGCAACAATTGTCTGGCCTGAATCATTTTTCCACAAAAAAGGTTGTAAATTTATTAAGCAAATAATGACTTAATCATGGCAATTTTCTATGACTATATGATGATAACCATTATATTATCTGAAAATGAAAAATAGAAATTCTGGAGTACTTCTATTTCAATATTATTATTGAGAGCAAAAGTTAAAGTTATTTTTTCCTGCAAACACAAAACTATTTTAAAGTATTGTATTTGATAACAAAAAAATCAATTATGAATTTGGTTACTTTCAATGGATTAGACTCATGTAATTAATTTGCTTTTAAAAAAAACCTGAAAAGGTTTTCTGAGAGCATTTGCACTTCATGGAAAATCTCAGTGCAGCTCTTTGTTACACAAATATATAAGAGGACCCATTACTTCTTGTGTGATGAGTATCTTAAAGCTGTCACAAAATAAGAACTTGCACCCAAATTGAGCCAGGTTATGCTATGGGGCCTATGGAGTGGGAAATTGCTACTGATTTTCTCCACTCCATTTGTCCTACAGAAATACAGTAGTAAAGTGACTAAAACAGCAGAAAACAAAATCTTTTTGAGTAAAGTACTCTTGGCAGTAGACTTTATGATGTGGTACAACATCAGGAAAAAATAAACCCAGCAGACAGATGTCTCCAGAGAGTAATAACCATAAACTCTGAAACTACTACACATGAAAGTACCTGCCCGTGGAATATAGAAGATAGATGCTTTTCTAGGGATTGACCTACAATGGCACTTGTTGCTCTTGGTGACCAGAGTTGAAAGAAAGCTGAAAGCCAGCGTCAGTGCGTGGAGTCACCGAAGTATTTTATAGACCAGAAAACTTGGCAAGCAACGGACAGACTCTAGACAACACATACTTCCTCTTTCCAAAAATACATTCATAGTCAGCTTTAAAAACTGTAGACACTCCTCCAGGGTCCAGTAAGTAAGGAAAAGAGTATGTTTTTCTTTTGCTGCTGCTACATAGATTGGCATCAGGCTTTCCTTTTTTTTTTTTTTGTTACCAAAACATTGAAGTTGGTGATTTCATGTAGATAGAAACACATTTGGAGGGGGGAGGAAAACAAAATATGACTCTAGCTAATATAATATTTTACCTTCCAGTGAAAATTCTAGAGATGTTTACTTAAATTTGTTATTATTGTTTCAGGTGTATATTTGAAACTAAAACATATTTAAGTGGTGATGAGAGATGTACAAGTAGAAAGTGCTGTTAGTATGGATATTTTGCCTAAATTCTCAGTTTTCACGGGTACCCATCTTACTATCTTTAAAGAGAAACATAACTCAGTTTTCTAATCGGTAAGCTGATAGAGATGCACTAAATAAACCTATCCCTATCAGGTAAAAATTCAGTTGTTTTTGGATGCTCTGTTGTCTCTGCTTCTATTCAGAGAGTAGTGGCAGGAAGGCCATGCTATTGATGAGTCAGAAATGTTTTCTGATTCCTGGGTCCTTCAAAATGCAAGAGGCTGGCAGGGACCCAGAAGTATCACCTGCACAATCCAGGAAAAAAGTGCATTATTTTTCACTTCTTGCCGTAAGAGAGTCTAGACTATGTCTTTTCCCACTAGTTATTGCCATCTGCAGGAGAGGAAGGGAAGGAAGAGAGATTTACAGCAGAGGTGGGCAAACTTTTTCTGTAAAGGACCAGATAGTAAATATTTTAGGTTTTGTGAGCCATATGGTCTCTCTTGCAGCCACTCAGCTATGCAGTTGTAGTGCAAAAGCAGTCACAGACTGTAAATGAATAGGTGTGATCCTAGTAATATAGTTTTAATAAAACTTTATTTATGAAAACAGGCAGTGAGCTAGATTTGGTCCACAGGCCATAGTTTGCTAACTAGAGTATTACGAAGGGCAAAAATGTGATTTCCATTCTCATCTGCCAAGACAGTGGTAATTTTCCCCCCAAAAGATTTTCAGTGTGCGTCTCTTTCTACTCAAGTCCTTGTGATAAAGGGCCCATCATGAGTGTACTTTTATGTCAGAATTTATTGTAGATTTAAATACTGTCATTCAAAAATAAATTTAAAACATGGGAAAAATTTATGTACAGTACTGAATGTTTTTTGTCTCTAAATACAAAAATAACCAAAGGACAAATAAATGCAGACAATGAGACATCACATATTTTGAAATTTCTTTGGCAGATCTAAGTTCTCAATACTATTTTGCAAGTGAAAGAACTAAGAAAAAAACAATTTCTGTTCTTTATTATTACCATTTTTTCATTTGTATTAGATAAAATGAGCATCAGTCTATCTGAAGAGTATTTGATCTTTGCCTTCTCTGTTTAATGTTGCTTGATGTAAAACCATAATTGAAAGAAAAGCAGTAGGAAATTAACCAGGTACTATTAACTGTAATGGGTGTCAGACAACTTTTACATCACTATAAAATTGAAGTGCTTGAAAAGTTTTCCAGAGCATCTCTCTTTTGCCATGAAGTTTTGGGAAGCAAAGCAATTTAATGTTCTCAAATTTCAAAATGATTTTCCATAATAATTCAAGTCTTTTAAAGGATTTCTAGAAAATCCTTTCCCTCCAGTAAAAAAAAAATGCCAATGCTTTAATGTACATACATACAAACATATATACTTTTTAAATGCTTCTGAGAATAACACTTGAACTTTCAATGCTTGGAAAAAAACCTAAGGCATCTCTAAAAAAGTACTGTTGACCCCAAGGTTGGTTTGTTTTTTTAAAGACTTTGTTTTTTTTTTTTTCAAGAGTAGTTTTAGGTTCATAGGAAAATTGAGTGGAAGGTACAAAGATTTCTTATGATGCCAAAGTTTTAAAGTTTTCTTTTTACTAATTAAAAAATTTATAGCACTGTCAATATGATATGACTATGGTAACCAGTAACCTATGACCAATAAACTATTAATAGAGGGCCATATGTTCCAGACAGTGGGACTAATTTTTCTCCCATTTGGAGCATTAGTGAATGAATGAATGGCTATTGTTTTCTTCTGTTAGCCAAGCTCCTTTTCAGTTTTGTTTAGTGAAAGCCAGGGAGACTTGGTGGAACTAGCACTGAGTTAAGCATTAGAAGGCCTAGAGTTCAGTTTAGCTGCCCTATTTCCTAGCTGGGAACCCCTGGGAAAATCTCTTATCTCCTCTCAGCTTCAATGTCTTCATGTGTAAAATGAAGCCTAATACCTGCTGTGTGTAGACAGGATTTGGTTATGTAGGTGATGAAATGAAAGCATCATACAAACACATGGTATTCTTGTGAGAGGATTATAAAGTCCCTGAAAGCAGGCCTTTGTCTTACTTTGAATTTAATGCAAGAAAAATTTATTGAACACCTACTAGGCACCAGTATTAACCACCAGGGCCTTATGTAAAGAAGCAGCTCAATAATTATTTGTTGACTTGTATTGGTTAAATGCTATATTTAATGACAAGCAGATATTCATCTGTTAATTAGTAAACAAAATGCAACTCCTTATAAGACTTTGTCTATTTCTATATTAGATTTCGCAAAGGAAGAATCTGAAAACTGGCTTTCTGGAATGGTAGATTACGTTCAGATTGACAGAAGTTTGCAGAGGTAGGGCTGTGACAAATGTTATGGTTAGAGAATGTCTTTACCAGTAGCTAGAAAGGCAGTGCAGTCTTTGACACCATTAAAAGCCGTCAAAAGTGATTGTTCTTGTTTCTACTCAAAAAATATCTACCACAAAACTCATTAGAGCATATTTACCACCTCCTATAAAGCCTAATTCTCCTTAACTGGGTAATTAGATTTGGCATTACTAAAACCGCAAGTGGGAAAAAAATCCATCACAATTTTCTTTTTTTTTAAATTTCAGAATATCATGGGGGTACAAACGTTTAGGTTACATATATTGCCTTTGCACCACCTGAGTCAGAGCTACAAGCATGCCCCTCCCCCAGACAGTGCATCGCAATTTTCTATTTCCAGATTATTGTGTCAACTTTGTATACATGTGCATATGTAATACACACATGGTGGTAATCAAACTATTGACCAATCACGTCAAGGTTTAAAGCCGGTAGTTATTTTGATCTATAGTCATAGTGGGGGGCAATGAAGAATGAAGTATAGGAAACAAAATCATAATAAACATGTTTGAATTATGAGAGGAGTATTTTTTTGATAGCATTTGTCCCAGAACCAGTCTTCTATGCAGGCCTTAGGCCTCCTGCAAGCAGTTTAGAAGGGATGTCAGACAAACAGAGGTTGTCACCCAGAAAGAATCTTCTCAGGTACCTGAATTTCTGGGAGTATCTAGATAACTCTTAGACAACATTAAGAGTAATAGAAATAGGGGCAGATAATAGGGAAAGAGCAACGGTAGTTGACTAATTCTGTGTACGTGGTACTGAACTCAACACAGGGACTTTCTTTGACCTTCAAGTTCTGATATCTGAGAATTTGCCAACCAGGAAATGGATTAGCATATAAGCACTGCTGTAAGTAATCAGCCTGTCCAGTAATGTCTAGGAGACAAAAAGAAACAGAACAGATTGATACATAAGTGGCAGAGGCAAGATGAAGGGAATTCTGGCCCAAATTGGGAATGAGGTGAACGTTGACATATCACTCCAACACAGTTGGCAGATGGACCACTAATGACTGAGCTAAACCACTAGGCTCAATCATAGGAAACTGCCATTATTGTAGGTCAGAAGCAATTGAATTTCAGCAATTTTACATGGTCCAACCTTACATGTTATACCTGTATTATACCTATACATAGCTGTGTATGTATATATGTGGATACATTTACATACACCAAACACAAAGTTCATGTATATCTTCTTCCCAGATTCAAAAAATCTTAAAGAGATGAAGAAAAAAATGGCTTTCTAAGCTGAAAACAATATTTATAAAACACCTCCTTTGTCTAGAGGGTTATGAGTTCAGTTACTTTTAAACTTGGTTATATTTTCAGATTCAAACCATATCTTGTGTTTTGAACATAAGTACCTTGTTAATTATTAAGTAATACCTGGATTTGCCACTTTTAAAATAATCTATACTTTAAAAAATGAACACACTGAAACTGAGGAGAAACCAAAAAGCTCTTACAGAAGCCAAACTATAGTTAGGAAACTCAAATTGGCTTACTTCTCAACTCCTTAGTTTCAGGTGTAAAGTCATCACATACCGATTGGGTGACTAGCCAAAAGGGAAACTTAGTAAGAGACCACATTGTTTATTCTCCTCCGTGAAGTCAGCCACACTTGAGAGATGAACAAATAACAGGTGCTGTCCAAGTTTACAATGCAGGTTGACCTTGGTGCTTCAACTTATTTTTGGCCAAGATACTGTATTTGTACATCTTTATGTTTGCAAACATTACATATATATATCTGTACAATTATGGAAGTAAAGAGCTATACACATCATTAGTTAATCTGATAGGTAAACTTTAGTGAGTTTTAGGAAAATATCTTCTAATTATTATTGTTTTAAAAATATCTCTTAATTATAAGAATAAGGCACACTTACTGTAAAAACAAGCACATAAACAATACAGAAATGTATAATTTAGAAAGTCAAAGTCCCTAGTAATCATTGTCTGCATTCTTTCCCTCCTGCCCCAAATAATCAATGTCAACAATTTGGGAGATGATAGAATCTGAGTTTCCCTATTCTCATCCCAGTGCTCTGCTTTTCTCAACTACACTTCTATTTCTTTTAAAGTCCAACCATCTTTGAGGTTCTTCTGTTCACCAGCCCAGATCATGATGATCTTTCTCTTCTCTACACTTCCAGCACTTTGAGTGTGCACTCAAATGTTAATAATACAATGTCTCACATGGTTCTCTAATTCAGCATTCCCCAAACTGTTTTCCATAGAACACCACTATCCCAGAAGATTTTCATAGGTCTGCCTTTGAAAAGAAGTTGCTCTGTCAAATACATTTAGGGAGTTCTGGGTTCCATGACAGTAACTGGGTTTTTTTTTTTAAATTGCAGGATTTCTGAGATCTTGGATATGAATTATGAAGTTCTAGGGAAAGATTTCAGTATGCCAGATTTCTAAAATTTGGATCAAGGGACACCATCTTATGCACCCTCTTATTGATATTTTAAGGGACACTTAATGTTTCGTAGAACCTGGTGTGGAAAACTCTGCATTCTTGTGAGCAGAGGCCATGTTCTTCATTCCTTTAGAGACTCTTGTAGTGCCTAGCATAGTTCTGAAAACATCAAAGTACCCAATAAATATTTGTTGGTTGCTTCATATGGTTGAAGGAAAATAAGAAGAAAGGAATGAAAAATATATAGAAAGGTAAATAGTATGTGCCAAAAGCTTTCACATTACATTTTTCTCATTGATTTATTTATCTTTAATTAAATAAAGGGCTGTCTTTTGTTTCAGATGTGCATCTCAAAATTACATAATGCCATTATCTGTCACTATACTGATCAAAAGTTATTACAGAGGAGGATATGGGGACTGATTATCAAATCACTGTGAGAACTTGAAAAATTTATTGACTAAAATTTTTATAGGGCAAGAAATGTGTTTCTATCCTAAAGAGGGTTATAAAAAGGGGGAAATAAAACCCTAAGAGTCATATCATTAAGTTTATGGGAGTTCATTTCCTGTGTTGAATGGAGTCTAATGGAAAACTTTATAACCATGGACTTTCTCTTTTGTCCCAGCTGAAGGGGGCCAATGCTGATTTTTACTCCATATAATAAAATACAGTAGAAGAAAATATTGTACCCTAAGCAAATCTCTGTCCTTACATATCTTCCTCTGACTTTTACAAGATATATAAAAAAAAAATCAGTTCACATTCCTTAATTTTTCCAACTCCCTCCAAAAATCACAAGTCTTCAAGGCATAATTGAATGGGTTTTATTAGAATCAGCTGTTGTTAGTCCCTGCCAACCACCTGTGGCAGTTATTGAGTCACCCTGGGCTCCCAAACGCAGATTGCATGGAGTAAATTCTCAAAGCATGTGCCCCATGCCACAGTGCCTTTCGCCGTCCTCTGCTCAAGATTCAGTCATGGGTTTCAAATTGAACATGGTTGTGTTTCTCTTTTCCCGGTGAAAGTTCGGCTATAGCATAAATATTTGGGTATCAGTACAAATTTAAGAGAAGGGTACTTTTCACAATATTGCTTTCCTTTTTTTACAATGAAAAGACAAAATAAAATTTCTGATTCTAACTTAATTGGGAATATTTGACTTCTATTCATAAATGTGCCTAAACTATTGACAGAGAAAAGTAATATGTTTATGAGATAGCAACAAGAAATTTCTGTTGGGCTTGAGATGACATCTCGAAGTAATAAAAATGTATGTCATCATCTGCACGTGGCTTCACAACCTCCTGTGAAGGGTGGTCTGATGGAGGGCAGTACTCGCATTGGACTGGACAGCAGCATTTCCCCAGTTACACCCCAGCATGTAGCTTTGGGTAGGCACTTTAACCTCCCAGGGACTGGCATCTCTCTTCTGTAAAACCAAGAGGTTGATATGCATAAGCCCAAACTCTATCTCCAGATATGTCCAAATTCATGACAATATTATTCCATGTAAAAGTGTGCTGTAGACCCTCTTGTATATAGACAAAGTGGGTTACTCTCTATTTTACAAAAAGTACTTAGCTAGGTGCTGCTAACTCTCAAGCAATATGATTCTATTGTACTTAACCCAGTTATGAGTCTTTCCTAAAAATTTAAATGATACTGTCTAAACCTAATAATTTAAACCTTAATAGCAGCCTGATTGTTGAAGTTTGGATTTAAAAATAAGATGTATGAACATCCAATGGTTAATAACTCTAGAGACTACCGGGCCACTTTTCTCCTGAAAATTGTTTCATCCTATGGATCAATGGATAGTAAAACAATAAGAATATTCACTCAGATGACACATTTCACATTCCTAACCAGGCCAAAATGGTTTATGATGAAATATTGAGAAAATGGTTTCTAGGAAAGAAAAAAACAGAGGAGTATAATCATTTGCACTAGTAGTTATGTTCTGCAGTCACTGTAAGCACCGAGTTAGTGAATACCAAACCATTGCTCCTAGGAAAAATACAAGGCTAGGTCCCTATGAGCCTCTGGTCACAATGGTTTTATCAACTGATCAATATATAACCTTGTTTTATGTGTGTTCAATGATACCTTATTTAATATATATTGTCAATTCATCAACATTGACCTCAAGGCCAACAGCACTATAGTTCATGCCTGAACAAAGCTTATCTAACACACATATTGGCACATCACAGCCTTCTTGTACTTTGGAACAGTAGACAGTAATTCAGCACAGCTTTTGGGGACTGTTTTAAATGGTGAAATTACCAACAAAAAGCACAAACCTGAGAAAAATGTGGCAGTAAATTGGCCTTGAAAGGGAGGTGTGTCTGTGGTATGAGAGCTGAAACAAGGAGACAGAGTGTCAGCTTGTTCAAACTCAGCTGGGAGTATGTTGGGAGACTGAAATCTTTTGCTGCTCTGTAAATGACCATGAAGGTGTCATGAGTATTGATTTCTGTCTCACAAATAAATTTTAGTGAGTTAGAAAATTTGTAAATATGGAATTTACAAATAATGAAGATCAACTCTGTATAAGCTGCATATCAGTGTCAAAATAATACCTAAATATTATGACTTCCTTTATTCAAAAAGCAAAGAATGGTATTATTATTACCAAATCATGTAAAATATGAGCTTAAAAGAATACTTTCTTATAAACATAGAGTATGAGAGATCAACAAAGTATTTATGGTTCACATACAAATAATGTCTTTCTGTACCCTAATGCATATTTTCACCACGAATAAAGGTAGTTTGTTTTAGAATCAACAAATAAAACAAGAGTTACAACAGGAAAAACTATGGAGCCTACAAATATAACACTCAGAAACTTGAGAGTGATGAGGCTTGTTCTTACTATTGATTAACACAAATCATTTGACAACATCCTAATAATAATCCACATATAGGCTGGGCGCAGCGGCTCACGCCTGTAATCCCAGCACTCTGGGAGGCCGAGGCTGGAGGATCGCTTGACTTAAAGAGTTCAAGACCAGCCTGAGCAAGAGTGAGACCCCGTCTGTACTAAAATAGAAAAATTAGCCGGGCGTGGTGGTGCATGCCTGTAGTCTTAGTCACTTGGGAGGCTGAGGCAGGAGGATCACTTGAGCCCAGGAGTTTGAGGTTGCAGTGAGCGACGGTGACCCCGCTGCACTCTACCCAGGGTGATGGAGCAAGACTCTGTCTTAAAAAAAAATCCACATATAATTGCAAGGGTCATTCAGAGGAGTCAAATGAGCAACTTAGACTATGCCATAATTTTTAATGTTTCATAGTTTACATTTAAAAGCCTATCAGGGCACACTTACAATTACTGAGTCCATTGACTGAATAAATAGAAACTTGCCAAGGCACTCACTGACTTGAGAACTAATGTGAAACTGGCCAAGGCAACATTGCTGTGATTCATTTAAGTGAATATCCACTCTTTTTAATTTTCTGAAACAATAAAAAATTGTGGGAACTCAAATGAGGCACCGGAACTCATCATGACTGCCTTGACAAGAAATATATTAAGCTCACCATCTTAAAAATAAAAGCTGTGATTAATAGCTGTAGCAATCTAAATAAAGGTTTCAAACTCAGTCTTTGACATGAATGTTTTCTACCATCATTTAAGCAATGTATATTTGCTACACAATACTCCTAGATTTTAAACATTTTCATAGTATTAGAAATGCAGATGTTAATTGATTTTCTACGGCATTCAGTAAGAAAGAATAGTCGTAAATTAAAATAAATGATAAATTTAATTCCAGTAATACTAAGATTTGTTTAGTGAAAAACAGGTGCTAAAATATATTAGTTCAATCATATTTTCACCTGAGCTTTACATAGACCATTTACGAGTATGAATTCTGTATATGCAGTCCATGCATTGCATTGGTCAAACAAAGAGGGTTTTTTTCCAATTGGATAACTTTCTGCTTATTAATAACCAAAGGTAAGGAGCCTATCTAAAATATTTTACTTTAGATCTGAAGTTTAAACTCATATCATTGCCTCCCAAGGGAATTAACTCCAAGATGTCTGAAAGTACCTTAGCCACATCAACTCAAGCAGCTCCAGAATGTTTCTTCTTCTGTGGATATCTAAATTAACCTAGGTGCTTGGCTTTTTTTGTTTCTTGAGAAATATGCATAATGTTTTAGTGCATAAATATTAGAACTTGGATGAAAGTTTTTCCTCAGAAAAATATGAGATAAAAATCTCATCATTTTAGAGGAAAAAAAGAATCAGTAGTGTCTTTAAAATACAGTAATCCTCAGGTAACAAAATTTCTGAATGTAAGGTAGTTGTTGGTTGTAGTTGGGCGTTGCATAATAGCAAGCTTAAAGTCCTTTGCAGAGGGACAGCATGTGGCCCCGAGAAGCAACTGGATTGGCTCCATCCAGTGCAGGCTCCGATAGCCTCACAACTGGACACTGCGATTGCCTCATCAGTCTCTCTGGCTCCACTTTTGCTCCACTGCCGTATAGTCTACAAATTGCTCTTAAATTCTTCCTCTTTTCAGTTCACTTTTCCCCTCCAACAACCTTCAGTGGTTCCCTAGCGCCCCCCTGAACTGAACGATGTTTCCGCTGCCTTCGAAGGCCAGCACACACAACGCAGACATGATCCTTCTATTCTCCTCTGCCAACCACTGTTCTCCACATGCACAAGTCTTGGGTGGGTCTCCTCATTTTCATGTTCATCTGGACATTCTTCCTAAAGTTCACACCTGAAATACTTTATCCTCTCATCTCTGCCCATTTGAAATCCCACCAACCCTGCCTTCTCCAGTCCACTCCACTTTACCCTGAAATCATCTCCTAAAATGCCTGTGGTCTTGCGTAGTTTGATATGTGATTATAAGTGTGTCTTGTGTGCTGTTATCTAACTTTTCACTTTTATCACTTTTGTCCACAGTAGAGGATGAGGGTTCGGCATCATATTTTATACTTTTCACTTTACTAAACTGCATCAGTTTCAGAAGTGAATTAATTATGTTATTAATCACTTAGAATAGTTACTTTTTTGTTTCATCATGATAATATGATAATATTCCTATACAAAAATAACTTATCTGGGGGCATTGAAATAGGCTGTTGAAGGAAACACTTAATATTTATTAAAAAATTAAGAAAATAAGGGAATAGAGAAGTCTATTTGGTAAATAAATATTTTTATAAATCGACACCATGAGTAGTTTAAAGGTTGCCTTAATTAATTGCCTACTGTTAGATCTTGATCATTTGTGCTAGTGATACTGTGGTTGAATGTCTATAGGATCATTTGGGCACTTTCCCCGTAGTATTCAGTCTTATGTTGGTAATTCCCATTATTTGAGAGGCTCAGATGTCAGGACAATGGCAACAGAAGGATTGTGTTGTCAAGGTTCTTTCATTGTGATCTCAGTCTATCACAGATGAAAACTCAGCACTCACAAAATAGTTGTGCATCAAAGTATTCCTTTCCACTCTGGCCCACAGCTGGCACGTTTTCGAAAATGCCTAGCAAAATCACTCTATATTTATTTGTTTTTGAGTGTTAAATGAAAAGAGCTATTGCTGAAAGTTTAGTTAAAAAATTAAACACACTCAAGACTCTTTTCATACTTTGTGCTGTGGGATGTCATTCTTGTAATTAGATTTGAATTGTATTGTGAACATCCTAAATCCTCAAGTTTATAAATAAACTTTTATTCACCAACAATTTCATTCTGAGTTTTCCCCAAAGCAACATTTTAAAAAAGTGATAAAACTATCATTTTGTATTGTAAACTCTGAAATGAGAAAGTGTGATTTATTTACAGGGAAGAATTCTTGTTTTCCTTAACATTTCTGAATCTCATGGCTGCCCAGGACATTATATAGCAAAAGAATACTGCTTGTTACTCTTTCAATCCAGATATGCTGTAGTAAACTATGTCTCCTAAAATATTTTCATGGCATCCTTAATGGTAGCACAATTTCTAGAATTAAGGATGTGTGTTGAATGTCGTTGTAGATAATCAATTGCATGTTTCCTAAAACAGGAAACATGAGACCATGATTAGGAGCTATGTTCCTTAGAGAGTTCCTTGGAGTTCCGTAACTCCAGCAACTTTTCTTCCTTTTCTTGCCCAAATATGAGTTAGTGTTAATTTGATGCATATAAATGAAACAACAAATATGAAACAGCAAAAATGAGAGCCAAAAAGGTCCTGGGCAAGATTCCCAGGCACAGCATTTAAAATTCTAGCTCTAATTTGCAGGATCATTATTGCCCAGGCCTAGCCTGGAAGCTGAATACATTTTATTCTGCTTATTGATGCATACTCTGCCTGATAACAAGACCGTAGATTACAAAACTCATTTTCTCCTGCAAAAAATCTGATTTAAAATTCACATTCTCAAAAGGGAAAGCAAAGAGTATGGGCTGGCTGGTAACATCCTAAGTATTGAGATATAATTCAGAAATATATAGGAGAAAAGAGAAGGATAAACAATTTCCAAACACTCTTCTTCATTTTTACAGCCTGTGTCTGTGCTATCACACACAAAGTTTTGTATTCATTGGTGTTGTTAGTAACATGGGTCCTAGCTGCGGTACAGGAACATTAACATCTCTCCCTAATATGCTACTAATAGACAGTTACCACATGTTTTTTTGTTTTCAGATTATGTATTCCACTTTGAAAATGAAAGAAATCATGTTCTTATAGTGCGAATTAAGGCAATTCTTCCACTAATGTCACTGGAATTGTTACCTGATTCTTGACCTTAGTGTAAGTCCTGTTCAACATTAACTGAACATGTATTTATTGTGTACTTTATGTGTGAGGCCTCATATGGTTTTCATATTTTGTTGTACTGTAATATATCTGCATAAATTAATCTAAATTCCTTACCATATCGTTCAATATAGAGGCAATGCTTGACTTTAACAGCTTACAGGCAGACTCTTAATTTAAAGAGAGAACCTAGAAAGCAAGTTGTTGTCGATAGAGGAGAACACTTTGTTTGTGCCCATGGGTATGATAGGAGGGAGTGTAGAATTGATTTCTGAGGCTAGACTGGCAGGATATTAAACCTCACATGAAAAACAATTGTGAAACAGTGTTTATAAATTGAACACAACAATAGTTTTGTGCTTCTACTGACTATATGTTATAAATAGGTTATTTGAGACAATCCCTATCGTTGTTGGTACTGTAATGCTATCAAATCAATTGCTCATCTTCCCAACTGGTAAACTTGGTATGGGAGAGGGGAGAGTATGGCATTGACCACCTCTACTGCCCATTTGTTTTATAATAAGTTCAAACTGTTCTCCTGTAATGGGTAGTTAGAGGCTTCATCAGGGAACCCTATTCATACACCATTCAGCTTTCAAAATTCCATTGGATGTCTTTCATTCAATTAAAAAAAAATGGACCCTATTATTTGCCAGGCATCCACTGCATTGGGCACTGGGAACACATCAGTTCATAAGGCACAGCGCTTGCTCTAAGGAATCTAGTAAAATAATGTAGTCATTCTGAAAGAGGAATCAGAATTTTTCTTTTTTACAATTTGTAAGATTTAAAATTTAAGAATGATTTATAGAAAACATTGAATATTCCTGGAAAAGGAGGATGAGAACAAGAATGAAATCTTTTCCGGGGGAACTCCTTAAGCTATCAGCCTTTTTTGTCATGTTTTCTGTGGAAACGGCCAATCATGTGATTAAATCCAGTCCATGAACAATATGGACACTAGGACAGTGCATTTATAAGAATGGACCTGCCTTAAGCTCCTGATGATATGGAAGAGGATAGCCAAGACATTTAAAAATGTCCTCATTAGCATTTCATCGAAAACAATCAGTTTAGAGATTGGAGGAAACAGGGAGATCATCCTGACCAGTGGTTCTCCATTCTGGCTGCACATTAGAATCACCTAGAGAGTATTTAAAAAATAAGCATGTTCAGGCTTTATCCAAAGATGAAAGCAAATTGGAACCCCTGGGAGTGAGGCCGAGGTATAGACATTTAAAAAAGCTTCCTACTTATCTACAGCCAGGGTTGAGATCTGCTCTAGGTCAACCCTCACTCGTCTCAAAACTTAGAAGACCCAGATCCACAGGGTTAAGTGATGCACTCAAGGCCATACTCTAAAATAGAGAGAGAGTTGAGCCTCGACACTAATGCAATGGGCCTGAACACCTAGTGCTCCTCCAAACATCTGTTTTTATCCATGCTGACTTTTGAGGAACCTTTGGATAGTCTACTAACAATAACTCTATTATAACTCCAGAACTTTTGCCGTCACTTAAATCAGTGGTCCCTCTGAGATGTCAAAAGCCCATCTTGGTGAGAGAGGGGGAAAGCTGGACTTTCAGGAGTTCAGCCTGCCTTGCCCCTCTCCTCCTTCAACTAGAGTATCTCAGTTTTTGTCTGTTGAATATATAGGTTTTCCCTGTAAGATTTCATATCTAGAAAAAAAGCTGAAAAGAAGCTACAAAAATACCATTTTAAAGTCTTCCTTACAACCCTTGAGGAATATAATGACTTGAGTTTTTGTTAGATATTGTTTAAATCACATCTCCTATCCTTGAAAGAATATTTACACATGAAGGAGGACGTTGAAGGCAATTTAATTATGAGGTTGCTGATTGACTTTGGCTCTGGTTTGGATCTTTTGTTCTGACAATTGACTCTCTGTGTGGCTTTGAACAACATCTCTGAGCCTCAGGTTTTTTTTTTCATATGTAAAATAAAAATATTTTCACTGGCCTGCTGCTGGTATTATATGAAATGATAAATGTAGTAAGGGATTTAGCACAAAAAGCAAATGTAGCGTTGCTGCATCAAATGGTAGGTCTACTTTTAATCCTTTGAGAAATCTCCATACTGTTTTCCATAGAGGTTGTATTAATTTGCAGTCCCACCAACAGTTTACCATGTAGTACTAATCAGCCATTAAAAAGAATGAATTAATGCCTTTTGCAGCAATTTGGAGACCATTATCCTAAACGAAGTATCTCAAGAAAGGAAAACAAACACCACATGTACTCTCTAATAAGCTGGAACTAACCAAGGGGCACACATGTGCACAGAGGGAAGTAAACGTCATTGGAAATCAAGCAGCAGGGAGAGGAGGGGCAAAAACCTACCTAATGGGTACAATGAACACTATTCAGGTGATGGGCACACTTATAGCCCTGAGTCAAGGATTACAAAAGCTATCCATGTAACAGAAACATTTGTACCCCCTTAATGTTTTGAAATAATGAAAAGCAAAAACAAAAGCAAACGTAAAGCACTAAATGTATCCAACATGAAGCATGCACTCAAAATATATTAATTTCATTCTCTTTTCTTCCCTTTTAGTTGACAAAAATGGAAAGGTTTCTGTAAAATAGTGACATAAGATTATAGGCTAAAGAATTTAGCACTTAAAAAATTTTAAGCTTGGCCTTATTTGGGAATTATTGTTTTTACATAGTATTTTTAGAAAATATAACCTTAGAAGACCCATTTGTATATTACTTTGGTGTATCACAGTGCTTCCAGAGTACAAAATGCAAAATAATTCAGTTTCAAGATCATTAAAATCTGTGACACTATTCAAGGGCCAGGTCCTAATTCCTTCTATACCAACCTGCAACACTTCCCAAGTAACCCAACCAATATAAGGTGGATTAAATCACCTAGAATATACATTCTCTT
Organism: Daubentonia madagascariensis; assembly: GCA_023783475.1. Taxonomy (NCBI): domain Eukaryota; kingdom Metazoa; phylum Chordata; class Mammalia; order Primates; family Daubentoniidae; genus Daubentonia; species Daubentonia madagascariensis. Next base: position 22,376,744 of record JAKFHU010002080.1, on the reverse strand, counting down.
CTTTTTATTAGAGGCATAAAGTTCCTTCTTGTAGTTATAATAGCTTAGAGTGAGCATGCATTTTGGCAACATTCAAAGCAATTAAAAATGATTTAAAAGGCAAAAGGACAAAATTACTGGAGATGAAATACATCAAAGTAATCTAGTTGTTCAATTTTTTATTTAATCAAAATCCCCAATTTGACTTTTTGTATTAACTTTGAAGAGGTGTAAACTGAACAATTAAGAAGGCCTTTGGGTGATTTATTCATGTTTTGCCATGTTTATGTATCCAATTTAAATTTAAATTTCATGGTTACTCAGACTACACAATGATAAGAACAGACAAGTGGGTTCACTTTAGGAAGGATGGTTGTGAGTGATTATGCTAACTACTAAAATAAAGGGATGAAAAATAGTGGAACAATTGCCTGTGAAAATAACCTAAACTAATGTTTAGATTTGCCTTACTACTCAACTCACTGCCAAATTTCCATGATGCTACCGACTTAACTGCCTTTGAAGAACTCTGCCAAGAGACTTCTCCTATCTGGAGGAAAAAAACACAGGGAGTCCTTTTCCATGAGCTAAGAACAAATCTCAAGTTAACAGGATCCAGATAAAAAGGTAGTAACAGCTGACAAGACTGGAGGACCGTGTGAGCTTGTGAGCTTGCACATATACACAAAGAGCCATGGCCCCCAGATTCCATCATGTTCAATCCTGAGGCTTGCCCTTCTTTTTCAAGCATCATGTGCTCATTTTAAACAGATGTCAGACACAGTTTTACCACACAGATGGAACCAACCATTCAAATCAACTTACTGTGCCAAGTCTGTTTGGGAAAGGGCTACACATCTAGAAGAGCACATTTTGTAGCCATATCATACTTTCAACTTAAATTCCTGTCACCCCTGCCTTCAGAGTGACTTTTTTTTAAATAACCAATTAGATAGATTAGCAAGAAATAGCCTATTCTAAGTTTACTAGAGGTGAGAATTTTTTTTAATCAACACACACACACAGACGAGTCTTGAAAAATCTTCCAAGAATGCAATTATACAGTAAGTTAATTCCTTATCCACTAAAGTATAACTGCATTAACCATCCTTCCTTAAGTGGATATACTGGAATGCTACCTTAATTATCTCTAATTGTCTTCCTGCAGTGTTATTTGGTACTTATTTTTACTGGTTCTTTTCTACCTACCTTCACCTCCACCAAGCCTCTGGCTCCTCTCCTTCTTCCTCCCCCCAAACACACGCTTTCCTCTTAAACAGCACTGAAGTCATACAGGTCTGGATGTGACACACTTGATTTTTCAGGTGTGACTCTCTAACATAGGCCTATAGTTGGATCCAGAAGCTTGGCATGGTCTTAGTGAATCTTGTACTGCATCATAGATAAGGAAGCTGGATAAAGTATATGAAGATGAACTCAAAGATATCATATTCTTACTAAGTTGTACTGAGGTCAGCCAAAGAAAAACTTGGAAAGATTGCCAAGGAATTTGAGCTTAATTGGCAGGGGCCTTTTGTTGACTCAGTTTTGCCACTGTTCTTTGTTGGTGGATGGTTAACTGAAATCTCGTAAGTCATTCCAGGGAAACATCTGGGGGTCCAGAAAGATGAGATAAAGAATAATGATTGTGGGTGAAGTATTGTCTCTACTGTCTTCTCCAGCCATTTTCATTTTCTGAACATATTGCCTGTCTTTATTTTCTGTAAATTTTTTCTTTTAAAATTTTGTGCATTCTCAAGCTTTAAAAGTCAAAACTGTAACATGTGCACATCGAGGAAGTTTCATTCCACTCCTGACTGTCTACCCTGCTTCCAATCTCCACAGGTAACTGAAAAAGTAAGAGTCCTCCTTGTGTTTCTCAAAGTGGGTACAGGCAGTCCAAGATTTCTTAGTTACAAGAAGGGATGGACATGGAATGATCTTAAGGGGGCAGCAGGGGTCGGATGGGGGCTGCCCTAAGAGAGAGGTTCTTATTCTGTGGGGAGGGAGAGGGACAGAGGTGACAGCTTACTATGATTCGTTGGATTTGAAGGGGGATTTAAGCTTAATTGTTGTTTCAGTGGTATTTAAACATTTTACAATTTGTTGATGTCATTTCCTACAAGATGAGAAAGATAGTAACTAAAACACACGTGGGTCCAATATGAATGGCCTTGATCACATTTTGTTAGTAACCTCCCTTTTGAGAAATGAAAGATGAATTACCAGCTCTATGCTGAGGGCTGGAAAGGTCTTATGAGTCATAGTTTGCCAATTGAAATCATAATTCATAAGAAGAAAATCTTGATTTATAGCTAGTTGGCTTCCACTCAGGCTGAAGTCCACCTGGGAAAATGTTAATCAATCAAATTTTTTTTACACACACATGGATAAAATGTGTGTCAGGAGAAGTTCTCATTATGTAAGCTTCATCACTGGACTCTAAGGGCCCTGAGGGCAGGGACCAAGTCTGTTTCACTCACTTGGTATATACCTAGAGTCTAGCACTATGCCTGACACACTAGGTACTTAACAAATAATCACTAAATGGATGAAAGAATGAGGTGGAATCAGCCTACTGGAGAGTTATTAGTGAGCGTTTATTGCATGCAGGGGCACATTACTGGGTCCTCAGGAGAAACAGGAATAGCAGGAAAGAGAACAGATCCCTGTTTCTGGAATTTATAATCTAGATGTAGCATGAGTTTATGATTTTTGACTTAAAACACAAAATTAAGCTATTTAAAGAAAAAAGCCTAAGTTAAGAAAAGATTTTGGCAGGGTGATAAATGAGGGAATGAATGAGAGTTTTGCTAATTAGAAAATTACTGAGGAAGGAAGCAGTTACCATCAAAGAAAGAAGAAGGTGGGATCTGATAATTTGCCTTTGAGTTTCACTGTGTCTAAACTCAGTTTAAGCTAGAAAAGAATTTACAAAATGGGCTTACGTTTAGAATTTAGCATTGTTGTAGGAGGCTAAAATATTTTGTGAAGTTTGTGATTTTATTAAGGTGACTTCACACCATTATAAAAATATTTTTTTTCTATAACTTTGGGGTGCTTCTTAAAACAGTTTCAAGACATATTCTAGAACACTGTGGTCTAGAAGGAGAAGTTATGAGCTATGTATGTTAAAGAAGTGTACAATGCAAGGTTCCAAATTGGATCTACCGTCATGTCTAATAAAATTTATTTTCCAGGCATGATAGAGCATGCCTATAGTCCCAGCGAGGATGAGGAGGGAGGATTGCTTGAACCCAGGAGTTTGAGACCAGCCTGGGCAACATAGCAAGACCTTGTTTCAAAAAAAATTTTTTTTGCTATAGTGCAAAAGATAAGGCATATCAAAAGGGAAAAAAATCCAAACCAAATAGAATGGAAAAGTTGTTGGCAGAGTGAAAGGGAGAGAGTACTGGGTGTTTGTGTTTGTTTTGTGTACACGCACAGGTGTGTTTTCTTGGAGAGTTTTCTTCCAAGTCAAACTTTGAAGTTGGCTTCATTATGTGACACAACAACTATGCGTATTTAGAAACACTTTACTAATCTCATGGAGTCCTTCCTCTTTGCTTCCGTTTCACCACTCACCCTTCTTACCTTCAACTTGGCAAATTTACCATGGCCATTTTTTCCACATGCACGAATTGTTCTTAAGTAGTGACTTCAGTGTGCCAGGCACAAACGTCCTTTCATATCTAACTAGAGTTATATAAGACACACTATTTAATTTCAGAGAGATGACTCTCATTTTATTTGATAAAATGTTAACTACTTTTCCATTTAGTTCCTTCAATCTCTCTTTTAATTTAATGGATTTGGAGAGAATATGAAGTCCTAGAAGTACATTATACCCTAAAGAAATGAGATCCGCTTTGCCATGTACTAAGAATTAAATGTTTCCCTTGTTCTAGATGCATAATACATAGTATTCATCCTTAAAAATTATTTGTTCCTTGGATGTTCTATGGGAAATGGCTGTGGATTAGAATAAAATAAAAACAGTATCACCAAATAAAAACAGAGCAAAAGTATATATTTTCATAATTACTGACAGGTTACATATCTTAGGGGAGGACATAGGTTTCTATATTAGAAGGCTAAAGGGTTAAATGAAGGAAGAATAGTTTTTTTGAAAAAATAGGATTTGGGAAGAACAAGAGAGTTGAAAATTCTGATCATTGGGAGAATACTCACACTTGCTCCATGTTCAAAAACTTCCTCTGCATGTGAAAATACTCAAGTTCTCAATATTGGTTTTTCAGGATTTGGGAAAAGCAGAGGGAACTGAATATCAGACAAATTTTCAGAAACACAATCAACATTTCCAGATCCAATCAGTAACAGTAGAAAAGGCTAGAAGGTTATTCTGAGGTCTTGGGATCAGATCTCTAATCTAATCATCAATAGGTACCTGATTTCACATGACCTTTTGTAGAGCTCAGGAAGTTACATTTGGATGACTAATACTTATGACATCAACATAGACAAAAAGAGTCAATATTTGGGTTTCCCCCTTTCATGATATGGCCCTCCTTCAAGTTATGAAAACATATTCTTAGAATTCAAGGCAGACCTTGCTGGATCGGAATTGTTCTACTGATCTAGTAAATTGGAGTTTACCCCTCTCCAATCCCCTCTGACATCAGCCAGATGTAGACCGACTGCCCACGTCAGTGTGGTCATTGCTGCAGCAGGTATAATCATCTTAGTCATCACTATCACCAGATGAGTACAGGGTACAGCAGCTGGCTCACACCAATGGAGGCAGTGAGACAGCTGAGAGGCTCTGCTGCAACCTGTGGCTCCTGTGACTTGTGAATGGATGCCATACAGTTAGAGCCTTTCCAACCAGTTGGGTTTTTCTTTCATGCATCACACAAGTTGGCAATAATCAGTGAGGATTTTCTGCCTGATTTTTAGACAATGATTTTTATTTTCTATTTAGTGAAATGTTAGCTTCATCAACTCCATTCAGTGACTTCAGACTGTGCCCTGATTCCAAACAAGTGAATCAGTGTAGAGGATGATGAAACCCTGGGTGACAGATAATCTTTTAATCAGTTTGTTTACCAAGGTTGGCTGCTAGTGGTATGTCATGAAGAAATGATATTGAATACTCCACCAGTTATTATTACAAACTTCTATCAATGCAGATTTAAAAAAAAGCAGTAAGGGATCAAATTTCTAGTGGTCTTTGAGAGCACAATTTTTAGTTTTTCTTAGCTTTTCCTGATTTTTAGTGATAAGGATTACCAGGATCCTCATTGAGAAATAATTCAAGAGACATTTCTTTGATATTCTTGTAGTAATTCTTCTCCTGAAAGAACAAAAGCAAATTTTTTGCATCTCTTTTGGGCATTTGAAAAAGAGAGTTTTGAACGAAAAGATCGTGCAAGAGAGTTTTAGATAAAAAGCCATTTGAGAGGGTCAAACATTTTGAATAAAAAAAGGAAGAACTTTTGTTCTTCTCTCATTATTAAATATAGTATAATTGATAAGCATTTTAAAAAACAAATTTAGTTTATTGGGGAGGGGAACAGTAAGGCAAATATTACTTTTGATTCCCAGTGTAACTTTGGTGGGAGTAGCAGCTGATTTTTTCATAAATCATTCATCACAATTTATGAAAAAGAATGGAAAGAATGATTTATTAATCATGGCAGAAATGTCCACTCATATTCCATTGAGCAAAAGTGCCAAAATTGAATATGATCAAATATCGACTTGATGTATATGTGAAAACGAGTGCAATATGAATACTTTTAAAGCTATACTAATGTAGTTAAATTTTTTCTATATAGTTTGTGATGTTGACATTATAATATGCATATGGAATATAAACTCAGAAAAATATCGCATTGATTGATGTTGATGTTTCATAATCTGTCTTAAAGAAATGGGAGAGACACAAAAGTATGAGAATATTTACAGCTGTCCTTGCCTATCACTGTACGGGAGGCTCTGTTCCATCCACAGCCTGTGGTGGTTCCTGTGGTGGATCCAAAGGTCCTGCTCCACTTAACATGGTTGGAAATGCTATTTGCCACATGTAATGCTATTTTGCACCCTTTGGCTCTAGCCTGTGAAAGCCAAGAGGCACAATAGCTCCAAGAGAGGAAATAATACTTCCACTATTCATATTTCATATGAGACAGCACAGGCAAATGATTTGTATAATGTTATCAAGAATTAATATTAATTACAAACCAGAACTCAACTTTCCAGCCTTGAGTATCCATTTGAGAAGGCCAAAGACCTTGTGTCTGAGTTCTACTTTAATTTTAATGAGTTAAAAAATAAGTGTTCCTTTCCGCTGTTTTCTGAATGAATATAAGTAAATACGAACATTGCCAATCAAGGAACACTAGTCTGATTTTTGATCCAATAACAATACTAACCAAAAAATAGTGAAAAATAGTAAAAAAAGATATTTTTCAGCAGGAGTAGAGGCTCTAATGAGACAGTATATGTGCACATTTGTTTGCTGTTTAAAATTTCCTTTGGTCTACAAATCTGCTACCATCCTCTTTTGTGGAATTTCAGAAGATGTTGTTAACATTGATCATTAAAGTCATCATATATAAAGTCTTCATCTTCTTTTCATAAAATTCAAGCTCTTTTGGGCTTTCCTTTTTCAATCTATTTAAAGAAAACTAAAATGAACTGTTGGCATATGTTTATCTATTAGTATGACAAGTAACCTAAATACTGAAATACAGACAATAACTTAAGAAAATATTTTTCAAAAATATAAAAACATACATTACTTGGGGTGTAGATTTAAAGACATAAAGATAGTGTAAAATCAATCTCCACTTTTTCTTTTTTCATAATACATATCTTGAGAGGGAAAATTAATTCTGACCATAAATCCAATAAAAAGAAAAAATTAATTATCTGTTCCATGAGAGGAAGGAAGCCAAAACTCAATAAAACAGTTTATATGTTAATCAAAGAAGATACTCAATGCTCACTCTGCATGGGGAGTCAGCCAGAAGATTCAGAACAAGTTGTTCTCATGGTTCTTAACTGTGAGGTATGGTAACAACAGGTCAGTTGAATTTGTAAGCCAGCTGGTTTTAAAAAGCTCTTGGCCCTTTGTAAAGCTAATACATTTTCTTTTTTTTAATATCATAAGAATGACCTCAAGGAGCCTTAACACATTTCCTTCAAATTTGTGGTCTTGTTAATCAAAGTTAAGTCCAGCAATTATTTTAAAATTAAGTATTTGACCACCATGAAATTTGACCCTGAGTTGGTAGGAAAAGTTGATAATTGCTTTTTAAACTGATGTGGTGCCACACATTGATTTTTTTGGTGTTCTTGGAAAACCCCAACATGCTGGTACCTCTTCATAACATTGCATAATTGGATCCCTAAGACTTTTATGAAACTGTTGTTTTTTTAATGGTTGTTTTTATTTTTACTGTCTCTAAATTGTACAGAAGCCAACGTTCTAGTTAAAGCATTCTATTGTAAAACAAAATTAACTATAAACTATCTTCATGTCACTTAGCTGTATAACTTTCCAAATAGATATGCCTTCTTTGGCTATAATAATAAATCTTATTATTTAATATTTGACAGAATAAACACGGCCATTTTGGGTAGATAGATTGATGGACTGAGAGATACAGATGCATGCCATGAGGCCTCTTTATAAGACAAATCACATTTAAAAAAAATTTGGAACACAGATAAACAGGTAATGTTTCTGAATGTGGTGCAATTATATTTGTTGAGACTTTATACTTAGAGTGCAAAACCCTTTAACACTTCCATTGGTGTTTCATTAGAGGTACTCCACTGAACTTTAGATATTCCAAACCATAGAAAAGAACATACTTAACATCTCTACAGTAGTTAAAATGGCTCATGACCTATTAAGTAAGCAAGAAGTCTTGCTTATATTGCAGTTATGTTTACCAGTCCAAACCCTGCCCTTCTTCTATGAAGCATAATGTGTAATAAATATTTTTTGATGATGATGATAACTTTAGATACTCCAAACTTTCCCTCCTGATGTAGCATCAAAAGAGTAAATTAAAAACTGCCTGACCTCAGGTTTGTAGTGTGGAACAAATTTCATGTTCAAAGCTCAGGAGAAATAGCATGTCAAGTGAAGCATATACATTAGTTTCAACACTAGAAGAATTTTTACCTTTTTTTCTCCGAACATCATCATTATTGAATATTATCCATGAAAGCCTACATACAAGGCCCTGTAAGCTCACTAGTACAGTTGCAGTTAATATTGAGGTTCAAAGGCTACTGTGGATGTTAGTCATCTAGGGATGTAGTTAAAATAATCAGTGATGGAAAACCGAAAGTGAAAAGCTTAGGAATACGAAGAGTTGTGAAACTTTCTGACTGCAAGAACATCAGACTCAGAGTCTGAGGACTCATCATGATTATACAACTCACTGTGCACCTCAATGCATGTCACCTCGCTGGGCTTTATTTTTATATAGGGAAAATGAGAGAAAGGAATCTTCCTCTTCCATATGTTGTAAATGAGATAAATACATTTGAAATACTTCAAGATTTCTGTATGTAAGTTGTTTTATAGTCAAGATATAATGAATGGCAAGATCAAGCACTTTACCAATAAGTAAGTCCATATTTATTTCCTTTATTCCTTGCTTATTCTACTAGGTTTAATAGATGATGACGTAGAGAAGAAACAAATGTGTGTCTGGTTACTGAGAAGGAATAGTTAAATTCAACATTGTGCAAAAATATTTATAGGCTTTTGATTTTTGTCCACTTTTTCTACAAATGAATACAAAGATTTTCCTAATCAGTACATAAGAACATAATACTTCAATAGCAGTTAATGGCTCATGACCTATTAAATAAGCAATAAGTATTGCTTGTATCTCAGTTATGTTTTCCAGTCTAAATCCTGCGTTTCTAGGAATTATAGTGTGTAATAAATATTATTTGATGACGATGATGACTTTAAAAGGTATATAATAAAACGAATGGGGAAAGGTGCTAATCTCATCTACGCCAGTTATATCATTTTTATTCCGTTTAATGGAATCATTAAATAATTTGTTAAAAATGTAGCACTTCATTTGAGAAGTATAATTGCTTTAAAATTGTTGTGAATGGCTACTAATTCAATTTTTTTTGATGAACTACATGAACACATGCTAGTGTGTTCTTCATGCTAATATTAATGTGACATATGTAACAATGTGTTCTATAAAAGACTGTTCAGAACTGTTTTCTCTTGAACAGCAGAGGTCTTACAGATATCTGCACAACCTCTGCTGAAGTGAAATACTGTGGTTTCACAGCAAAGACATGACCTTTGGACACAGCTGGTCTAGTCCTGGCTCTGCTGCCTCAGTGAACTTGGGCCAGTTACATATATGGCTTTCCTAAATCTCGATTTTCACTTGGTTGAATGGGGATTAAGTATACGTACTTCCAGAGTCATTGTGAGAATTAAATGAGATTAAATATGTTAAATTTGTGAGTGATCAACATATATAAGGTTTTTCTCATCCTCAATCTTTTAAGAATAGATCCCCAGAATCGCAGAGTAAGGAAACATGGATGTGTTCATTAGCTTGATATAATAATTCCACAATGTATACATACATCAACACATCATATTGTTCCCCCAAATAAATACAATTATTATTTGTCAATTAAAAATAAAAATTAAAAAGAGATTTTCTCTTAAATTTCTACATTTAAGGGGATTACATTTTCATAAGCTCATTTTCCCATCAAATAATAAAATGACTGCAAAAGTATCTCAAATAATAATATTGTTTTAATGATGAGCTGCTTTTCCTTGTATGTTCAAAGGATATAATATGATATGAAAAACCTTCACTAATGTAATTAATTATTTCACATAATATTGATAGTAGCAGAATATGGAAATTTTTTTTAAAAGGACAAGAGCAAGAGACAACAACATAAGGGAGTCAGATGAAGAGTCAAATTCTGTTCTCAGGAATTTGAAAGCCTCAGCTTCTATTTCGGAACTCTGATGGCTTTCAACATGCAGTAATGAGGAGAATGGGTAACTCGTGCAACATCCATCGATGTTCCCATGGAGGAAAACATGGTCAGTGCATCCTTTCTGAAAGGGCTTTATTTATGGATGCAGTTCTCAGAGATCCTGGAATGACTTTGCTCTGTCCCTTAGCTGCTGGTTTGAGGTAGGCTGGCACAGGTGGGTGGCAGGTTCTTCAGAGATTTGCTCTGAAGAAGTTTTCTTAAGTGCATGAAGAAAAGCCAGTGACACAGAGGGCTGTGGCATCTCCATGCTAATGTTCCAAGTATTTAACAATGGAAGATTTCAGTTTTAGTTGTGACACTATTTCCAAGGATTAAAGACAAATTTGAACTGAGTCGATGACAAAATGATTCACTAGGAAATAAACTCTGTGAGAGACAGGAGCTTGTCTGTCTTGTTTTCTGCCAAACGCCCTGGAATAGGTCCTGGAATAATGCCAGGCAAGTAGTATGTGCTCAGTAAGTATTTGTAGAAAAAAAAAGAATGAATGCTTTTAAAAAAATTGATCTGGATTGTTTCACACTCTGGTATATGAAATTACTAGAAACCAAAAATGTGTGATGCCTTTTAATATGTGTTGACCCTAAGATAATCTTACCAAATCCCACAAAATGTAGCAAAAGATGATATAAGAAAAAAACTTAATAGAAAGTTAAAATTTAATGTAATAAAAGAGACAACACAGTAAAATATGTATTTTTTAAATAAACCAATAACAGTAACTAATGCTCATTGAATATTTACTGGAACCACACAATAGTCTAAGTGGCTTATTCTAGATCATCTCATTAAATAACAGACCTATATAGATGTATGCATTAGGCATTGTAGTATAATGGTTGAGGACAGACTTTGGGGCTAAACATTCTGGATTTAAATTCAAGCTCTGATACTGAGCTGCCTCAGTGAACTGAGGCAAGTTGTTTACCTTCTTGGTTCCCCAGTTTCCTTATCTGTAAAATGGGGGAATAATACTTCCTGTCTCATAGAAGATTAAATGTATAGTTGATCCTAGAATAGTACCAGGTATGTAATATCTATCATTCTCTCTCTGTTTCTCTCTCTCTCTCATTCATGTGCTTGCTTTCTTAGAACAATGCCTAGTGCAAAGTAGCAGCTATTTAAATGTTAGCAGTCATTATGTGTTATTATTATTATCATCCCCATTTTACAGGTGAGGAAACTGATGCACAGAGAAGTAATTTGATCAAGACCACGCAGCTAGTAGGTATTAAAACTAAGGTTGGGACCGAGGTAGTCTAACTCTAGATCTTGTGCTCTTAATTTCTATGCTGTTGTATCTCCCCAAATGAATGTACTGAAAGGTATTTAATTCACTCTGTAATAAACTACTCCTAGAATTTATTCAATACTTTTCAAATGATAATTTGACACTCCTTGACTAGAATATCATTTTGAAGATTTTTGATGAATAAGTACAGGTGTTTCTGTAGGTTATTAATAAAAATGCTATTATTAACCCAGTTGCCTGACTAATTTTAAGAGCAAACACACTAGAAAATGATTGCTATTTTCTGTAATTTAGTCTTCAAAACTTAACAGTAACTAAAAATAAACCTCATCTCAGTGAGACCAGCTTTGCATTCATTTGACAATAACAAATTCTTTATGTTTAATTCCCCATCTGAGGTGATGGATTCTCAACAATAGGTTGTAGTTTAGGATGTATTCATGCAGATTCCACATGGCACAAGGAAGGGCAAAATCATCTTTCGGGGACTGTATACAAGGTTTGTGCTTTTGAAAAATGGTTGAACCACACATTTAATTAAAAAAAATACTGTGGACAGTAACATGCATTATTAACCAGTGCAGACTGTATTTAAATAGTAAATGAAAAGAAATCGTGTTTGCTTTAATGTTGAATTACCTCTTTAGTTGCATCAATGGTATGATCTTAATTTCTATGAAAAGGATAAAAAACAATTGCTTATCTAATTTCCAAATCTCCACTCAGAGTAGTTTAACTTTGTAAGTTTGAACAGCCTGTGAAACCTAGCCAAGTATGCCAAATACACTATTAAAGTAAAAGACTGAAACTTCGAAAAGGTTATTTTCCATTAAAAATTACAATCATTTTTCTTCCGGAAATCAGCCAAATAGGTTTATACACATAGATGCAGGCCAAAGCTGAAGTGATTAACTTTTTGGCTAATTAAACTGGTCATTTTCACTCTAGACACTGCCCTGACTGTAGTCATTCCAGGTCACGTTAGAGTCCCTGCAGCACCACAGTGAACATCTGAGGAAAAATTATCTTAAAGAAACCTGTATTTCTACTTAGAAGACTCAGACACTTTTGAAGCTTCAATTCTATATTCAAATTTCCCCAAAATAATCTGAAAAGTTAAAAGGCAATTAGTGTACTGAAAGCTGAATCTCTCTGCAATTGAAGTTATGCTTTCTTTAATTCTTTTATCTGTCAATCTCTTTACTTTTTTATCTGTGTAATACATTTTTGAGCCTGTTCTGGATGTCTACCTGGCAGTTGCACAGTTCTGGTGTCAAGAATGATTCCACTTCTTGATTATTATATAGAGTAATCATAAAATCTTGATGAATGTTTGCCTATGTATGGGACAATTACTGGCGATTATAGTAACACAGATTTATGCAGAACAAGAGAAATAGGTTCAGTTTTGATAGTCCAGGTCAATCAGTGAATAACTTTTATGTATTTTTAAAATGTATGATTCTGTAAATGGAAAAGAAACCCTTATTTAGAAATAAATCATAAGACACTATTTGGTTATCTGTAAGGCAAAGCAGCTTTTTGATACATATTGTCATATTTCCCCAAATCTCTCCTGTGGAGACCCTCGGCACCACTGTTACCTGCCTCCCTGGGCTCTAGTCACATTCTTTTTTTTTTTTTTTTCAGAAGTTTTCTGCATGATGATGATTATTTTATTTTTTAAAATTTCAGATTATGGGGGTACAACACTTTGTTTATATATATTGCCCATGCACTGCCCATGTCAGAGCTACAATCGTGGACATCCCCCAAACTGTGCGTCCTGCAACCACTCAGTGAGAGTTTTCCCATCCCCTCCACCCCCCTCCCGCCTGCCCTCTCCCTGATGAATATTATTGCCATGTGTGACATAAGTATTGCTCACATTCTTTTTTTTTAATTTTTTTTATTTTTTATTTTTTATTTTATTTTTTATTTTTTTTAAATTTATTTTTTTAATTTCAGAATATCATGGGGGTACAACACTTTGGCCATACACATTGCCCCTGTTCTGCCCGTGTCAGAGCCACAATCGTGGTCATCTCCCAAACTGTGCTCCCCACATCCATTCAGTGAGAGTTTTTCCCAGCCCTTCCACCCCCCTCCCGCCCGCCCACCTTCAGATGAATGTTATTGCCCAGTGTGATGTAAGTGTTCACCAGTTAGTACCAGTTTGATGGTGAGTACCAGTGGTGCTTGTTTTTCCAATCCTGTGACACTTCGCTTCGAAGAATGGGTTCTAGCTCCAACCAGGATAATACCAGATGTGTTAATTCACTGTTGTTCCTTATTGCTGAGTAATACTCCATGGTATACATATACCAGATTTTATTGATCCACTCGTGTATTGATGGGCACCTGGGTTGTTTCCACAACTTTGCAATTGTGAATTGTGCTGCTATGAACATTCGAGAGCAGATGTCTTTATTATAAAATGTCTTTTTTTCTTTTGGATAAATACTCAGTAGTGGGATTGCTGGGTCAAATGGTAATTCTACTTTTAATTCTTTGAGGTATCTCCATATTCTTTTCCATAGAGGTTGTACTAATTTGCAGTCCCACCAGCAGTGTATGAGTGTTCCTATCTGTCCACATCCCCGCCAACATTTGTTATTTGGGGATTTTTTGATATAAGCCAATCTCACTGGAGTTAAGTGATATCTCATTGTGGTTTTGATTTGCATTTCCCTGATGATTAGAGAAGTTGAGCACTTTTTTATATGTTTGCTGGCCATCATTCTGTCTTCTTTGGAAAAGTTTTTGTTCATGTCCTTTGCCCATTTTTTAATAGGGTTGTTTGATTTTTTCTTGTTAATTTTCCTAAGTTCTGTATAGATTCTGGTTATCAGCCCTTTATCAGAGGTGTAGCATGCAAATATTTTCTCCCATTCTGTAGGTTGTCTGTTCACTCTAGTGATAGTTTCCTTGGCTGTTATTGCTCACATTCTTAAAATGGCTGCTCTGGCCACAGGTTCTCTGCATGAGCTGCTGCTTTGGCAGAGAAAGCCCTTCTCCTACTTTGGGCCTGGCAAACTCTCTCACAGCTTTTGCTCTCTCATAGGTTTGGTGCTTTAGACATATGCCTTACAAAACAGGGTTCTGTTTGCTCAGAACACTTTTCTAAAGTTTGTATTTACACATTCGAGTGAGGTAATCTGACAGATACCTTTCTCCTACATTATACTATAAGAGAGTCAGAACCATGTTAATTTGTTCTCCAACTTGATCCCCAGAATCCACAGAGTGCCTGGCGTGGAGAAGGAAATCACTAACCATTGGTTGAAAGGTTGAAAGAAATAAAGACCAAAAAGGAAGGAAGGAAGGAAGATAAAGAAAGGAAAAATAAATACAGAAAAGAAAGGAAAAAATAAAACTAAGGATATGGGGTAGCAAGAGGGATGTAATAGTTATTCAGACCTATCTTAGTCTAGGTACTTTATAAACACCTCATTTCAGCCTCATGACAGTAAGACCCTACCCAGTGCTGGGGCCTTCATATCACGCCACATTTTCTTCACTCATCTAAATGTTCTTTTCTTTGGGGCTTAATTTTAATTTTTTTCTACATGGAGGTACAACATACACATAACTAACACAGAGTGTTTATTATGTGTCAGGTACTTTTTCTAAATCCTTTACATATATTACCTTATTTAATCTTTAGAACAACCCTATTGTTATTCCCATTTTACCAACAGGGGATACTAAGGCTAAGAATCACAGTGCTAGTATGTGCTGAAGCTGTCATTCAAACCCAGAGAGTCTAAATTCAGAGTCCTTGTGCTTAATCACTACCTTATGCTGCCTCTTCATAGAGCAAACAGATTATTGAGCAATGAAGGGATTGTCTGAGTGGTCTTTATTATTCTGACTAAAACAGTTTACCTAGACATACACACTAATGCCATATCTGCCCCCATGTGGGAGTATTGACTGACTGTTGGTATCATCCCAGAATCCTGGTCACACCCGGTCTCTCTCCCTACTAGCCCAAGGATATCACCAGTGACTGGACATGACTGTTGCAGCCCCATCTGGGGGTGTGAGTAGGGCCGGGGAGACATTCTCCAGTCAGACAAGATTCAGGCCTGATTAGGCAACACCTGTCCTATGCATGAAAACAAATATCAGAGCTAGGCAAAAAGTTCCCTCTTGAAACTTTAATAATTTGACTGAAATGATAACCATGTCAATAATAATGCATAATAATTTAGCTTGGTAAAATGTTTTCTCTGATAGACGTGGTCAAATTATTAAGTCTTGTTTTGGGGCATAGTCAGCCTCATTTAGTTCTTCTTCAAACCTCCACTTCTCACTGTGAAACTAAGGGCTGAATTTTGGGTATGAGTCAGAGTATCAAAGAATGTTCAAGCTTAAAGAGGCCTTGAAAGGTGTGAATCAACACCTTCATTTTATAAGGGAGAAAACTAAGGCCCAGAGAAGCAGTTTAAGAAGAATGAATATTTCTTTCAAACCTTAAAATTACTTGGAGAGAAAGACACCATGGAGAATGAACATTTTTCATGTGCTGCTTTCACATTTAGTTACAAACCTGAGAAAACCAGTCAATAAATGATTGTTGCTATTAAACTTTCTACTCATTTTTATATTTTATTCATCTTCCATACAAGTGAAAATAAAGAAATGCCTATTCTCTGCTAAGGGAACACATGCTTATGCGGTAGCCAGGGGCCAAATACAAGGGGCTCAGTTGGGAGATGTACATGTAGGTTTATGCGGTTTAGTGCCAGAGATGCTATCTGATTTTATAGCTTGGATCAAATCTAAGTAGATAATAAGGCCTGATAAATATTTGCTGAGCGAGTGAAAGGATGCACAAATTAATCAGTGGGGGAGCGTATATGAGGTGCCTCTTCTCTGAGGTGTACAGATTAGGCTGGAAGAAAATAATATCCAATAGCTGTTCTGGGAGGCAGACACTAAGTGGAGAGATGCCTCTCTAAGAAGTTTGAAAAGGAGTTTGGAGGCTTAGGATTTAAACTAGGACAACTGCTGGAAATATAAGGAAGCTTGAAAGAGTTGGGATCCAACTTCAACCCAGAGCAAAGGTATCCTTTATATTTCCCTAAAGCAGAAAAGTGTCTCTGGAGATAGAACACATAGACTGGAGTTGCAGACTCATTCCTTCCGAGTGGAAGCAGGGCCCCCCCAGCTGTGGTTGGTCTGCAATCTCCGCTCTGCCCACTCTGTACCATCCTTCCTGCTCTGTGATGATCTGGGAGCCCTGCCAGCCAGTGTCCCTGAGGGACTGGGTTTAAGCAATTGAGTATGCCAGGGCTTGGCCATTCCTTCTCAGCCCACCTTCCACCCACTCTCCAAACAGCACTGAGGGATCTTGATGCTCAACGAACATAAAATTGACAACATTGGCAACATTTCCAGACATGTCAGGGCCTTGTTTCTTAAAATACAGTCTCATACATGCCAAGTTCAGTATAAGAGTTAATCGGTTTTTGCAAATTTTAGATATTTTATGTTTTTAAATAGAGTATGAAATCTGTTTGGGGTTTGAAACAATATTACTAATGTTAGGAGTATTTAAATGTTTATTTTTTAATACTTATATCATTTGAAGTTTCAATTATGTACAACTGTAGGCCAACAACATCCATATTTCTCTAGCATATTGTAGCATTCTTTTGTTTACATTTCACTTTTCTGATAAGACTATAAGCTTCTGGAAAGTAGGGACAATGTCATTTTTTAAAAAAGCTTTATTGAGGTATAATATACATACCATAAAATTCACCTGTTTAAAATATGATTATTAGAAAATTTACAGAATTGTACAATTACTACCACAATCTTATTTTAAATTATTTCCATCACCCCAAATAGAAATCTCATGCTTGAGCCTGGCATGGTGGCTTGTGCCTGTAGCTACGTGGGAGGCTGAGGCAGGAGGATCGCTTGAGCCCAGGAGTTCAAGGCTGCAGTAAACTATGATTGTGCCACTGCACTATAGCCTGGGTGACAGAGAAAGTCCTTGTCTCTTAAAAAGGAAAAAAGAAAGAAAGAAATCTCATGTTCACTTGCCTTCATTCCCATTCCTACCCCCAGACCTAGGCAACCATTAATCTATTTTCTATCCTATTCATTTTTGAAGCCACAGCACTTCAGGAAATGCTTGGCACTTAGTAGGCACTCAATAAAAGTTTAAATCAATGTCTTAATCAATGAGTTAATTGGATACTAGGGATGCAGCACTTTCTGTTTATAAAACCTGCATTTTCATTTGTATGCCAGGGACTTTAATCTAGCATCATCTCATTTCATCAGAACAACCTTGTGTGGTGTGGTCAGGGCAGGACGATGTTTTCTGAAAATGATAAAATAGACCCAGAAAGGGTGAGTGATGTGCTCAAATCTCCCAATTGTAAGTGATAAAGCAATGCCTTCTGACTATATATCCAGTATTAACCCCATCATGGTCAAATTAAGGCGACAGCATATTGAGAAAACTTGGGGTCTATATAAATATATTTGAACTTTTACATAAAACTTAAATAAAAACTCCCATTATCTTTAACACTGAATTTATTTGATGTAGTACAATAAAAAATAGTTTTACTTTAAAATGCGATTAACACATGCATAATAACATGGAGAACTGAAGAAAGCATTTAGGGTTTCTAAAAACACATGTTTTTCTCCTGTTATTTGGCAAATTTATTTGGCACATAGCTTTCTGAGGACTTCTTCGTGTGGCTAATTGTTCAATCTTGCCCCTCATTTTGGGTGAGGACGCACAACTCATCCGCTTTTACATAACCTAAGTGATATGGGAAAGAATTATTAAAAGCCTTACAAAAGAAAAGGAAATGACTTTTTATTGAAACATATTTTAACTTGATCAAATTATCTGTATTTTGGTAATGTGTGCTATATTTTATGGACATAACGCTTTTATGGTGGAGGCAAGCATAACTTTCCTTTCAAAGTAGTTCTGGTTGGCGCTAGCCTGTGAAGGTTTGTTATCCTGTCCCTCAGGGCAGATTCTTGCTGATTCAAGCAAAGGATGACATAGGTCCTTGTTCGAAGTGAAATGAGCTTCAGTTGGCAGCTGAATTTGTCCTGGACTTACAGAATATCACACAGGACCTTCAAGTCCTGTTTTCTTTGAATATCCAAAAAATTGAGGGGAGGGTGACTGTTAAAGACTTTACATAAAGTGATAATTCTTTTTTATAGAGCATTATTTATAAATTGCTACAATAAAATTTTACTTTATTCCTTTAAAATCCCAGCTCATATGTATAATTTGTCAATATGAACAGTTGTTTTTATGAGGTAGCAATTTTGTTTGTACACTCAGCTCCCTGGGGACTTCCAGCCATGGTTACAGTTACAGCCACAGTTCTAACTCAATTATGCAAAATGCACAAATGAAAAATGTGGGGAAATTATAGAGAAAAGCAAACGCATGAAGAACACATCTCTATGATAGTAATGTTAAGATGGCGTCAGAAAATTTGAAAACTGGAAGTCATCAAGTTCAAAGATGAAAAAACTAAGGTCTAGAGAGACTGAATAACATATGGAAATTAAAGTTGAGGAAGAGGGAGGCAAGAAGGAGGTTTTGACAAAAGCCAAGAATTTGCTATAGAATTTTTATTTTAATGAGTTATGTAGATTCATTAATTAAAAAATCAGATGGCTTAATTGTAGGAAACTAAATATATTTGCCATGGTTGTAATTTCAGTTGCAAGAGATTGGAAAAATGATAAATTTATCAGTCTAAAACTTTGCATGTGACTCATTTTAATACATCTAATTCTACGCTACCTTCCTTCACTTTAGGAAAATCCCTCACATAGATCTTTGAGTTAAATTTAATGCTAAAATTGAATTGCTTCATCTTTCTTTTGTTCATTTTCTTATTAATTTTCCAATAAATATTTACTGAGCATCTGCTCTGAATCAGACACTGTGCTGTGCTCCGAGATTAAAGTCAGACTGAGTCAGATGAGCTCCTTACCCTCACATTCCGGTCGGAAGGCAGATCATGCACAAGAAAATCAATACATGAGTAAAGATTTCTGATAGTTACAAGTATAGTGAAGAAAATAAAAATGAGTAATGGGACAGAGAGTAGCTGGGAAGGTTATTTTAGATGACATGGTAGGGAAATCCTTTCTAGGGAAGGGACATCTGAGTTGAGACTTGAATGGAAAAGAAAGTTCTAACAAAACCAAGATATGAGGGGCCCTCTATGTGGTATGATCAGCCAGTACAAAGACCTTGAGGTAGAGACAAGCTTACCGTGTTTGAGGAATAGAGAGATCAGGGTGGCTGGAAATTAGTGAAACTTGTAATGGAGACAGAGAGAAAGCAGGTAACAGGATTAAAGAAATGGACAGATTCAAAATATTTTAAAAGTAGAATTGACAGGCTTTGTTGATGGTCTGGATATGGAGTAAGGAAAAGGGAAGAATCAAGAATGCTGTACTCAGTGCCGTATAAGCGACTGAGTCAATGATGCAAGTTAGTGAGACGTGGATTACGGAAGGGAAATAATATTTTTTTCGTTTACACCAAGTTCTGTTTTGGCTGTGCTAAATTTGAGATGACTCTCAGACAAGTAAGTGCAAATATCAGAGAGGCTTGTGGTTGTGTGAGCCTGGAATTGCGGGAGAGATCAAGGTAGCAAATACAAAAAGGCATTATCGACATAGAGGTGGGATTTGAAGACAGAGCATTAAGTGAGACCGTTTAGGGGAAATCTGAAAATAAAGAAGAAGGCCCAGAGCTGAGTCCCGTGATGACTCCAACTATACAAGTATATTAGAGAAGAGGAGCCATTAAGGAGGCTGAGGAGGGTTCTTCTAGGAGAGAAGAGAAAACCACGAGACTGTAGAGTCTTAGAATGCAAGAAAGGGAAGTCTCAAGAAGGCTGATCATCTGCACAGAATACTACTGTGAGTTAGAGGAAGAGAAGGGCAGAGGAGATGCTGTTGAATTTGGCACTTCAAGGATTTTGAATTTGGCAAAAGCAGTTTCAGTGCAGAGGTGAGAATGGAAGCTTGATGGGAGTGAATTAGAATGAATGGGAGACTGTGGAAATGGAGACCATCCCTTCGAGAAGTTTTACTATGAAGGGAAGCAGAGGAATAGGCATACGCTGGATGGAGACAGGAGAGATAAAAAGGTGTTTTTTCCTTCTTTTTAATGGGAGATATTAGATCATGTTAAATACTCATAAGAATGATGCAATAGAAAGGAAATAACCGATCTTGTAAAGAAGAAAAGAATTTGCTGCAGTAGAAAGGAAACAACTAATCTTGCAAAGAAGGGCAGAGGGCTCTGAGTGTTGGGAAGTTCACTTACCAAGGCAGTGAGGACCCATTGAGACATACAGTCATGAATTTAAAGGGATACCAGTCAGCATGATTATGTGTTTTTCTCAAATGTGGGGTTACTTTCTCAGGCACAGGATAGGAAAAGGCTAGTGCATGGGTTTAGTCAAGGTTGGAGTTTTGTTGAGAGAGGAGATTGCAAGGGAGTGTCATAGTAAAGGCGCATGGAATGTGTACTATTAATAGTTACAAGAAGGAAGTGAATACATGAGTGTGGTGATGGGTAAAGTGTCAGGGTCACTGGATTGGAGGCTCCAGTGGGATCAAGATTTAGTGGGATTGGTGATACCAAAGTAAGTGTTGCTAGGCTAGGAAGTGAGATGCTTCAAGTCAAGTTTTTAGAGTTGGTTGACATTGTTGATCAGTGGAGTGAAACAATATAGCTGAGCTCTGCAGGTCATGAGAACCAGACAAAAGAGAAAGAGCCACTCATATTGAGATGGAGTTTAGGGCCCTTTAGTGTAAGATTAGCTCCTGTAGTTTGGGAAGTGCTTAAGGAGTTGTTTTGAAATTAGGGGATTCCTGTGAAGATGTGCCAGTTCTCTAAGAGCACTTCTGATACGACAGCTACGAGGCTAAAACTCAGGGTTACCTTTGAAATCTCATTGTCACTGAAAATTTTAGATTGGAGGGCTATGTAATTCACTAGTCCCATGACCATGGGCATTTTATTTAGTTTTGTTTAGTTTCATTTTTAAAGGAGGGGTATCACCACCACCATCGTTATCACCGTCACTGCTATTGTCTATTGTCATCATCACCATTATCATCGTTACCACTACACCACCAACATCCTCCTCCTCCTTACCATGATCACTGTCATTATCAACATCATCATCATCATCATCATCAGCAATATAAATAGGTTGCAGAAATTATTTTAGGCCCTTCCCACTGGCTCTGCATGGAACACTGTCCCCAGGTCTTTGCTCAGCAGGTTATTCTCATTCATTTCAAATGTCACCTCCTCAGAGAAACTCAATCACCCAAAATAGAGAAGGACCTCCATGCCTTCTGTCACCTTCTTTATTTTATTTTATTTTAAAATTTTTTATTAAACTGAATCCTAGCACACAGGTGCACTTCTGACATGTTCTATTCCTAAAACATTCAGTTTTATTCCTTATGTACTATGACTCTCTGGAATTTTTTCTTAAATGGGAGATGGTATACATTTATTTGTTCACTTGTTTAATTACAGGTATTCGTTTACTAGTTTATTGTTTGTATGGCCTCTTTCAAGAAAAAATTCTATGAGATCAGGGACCTTGCCTAAAAACTAGAACAATGACTGGCCTACAGTAATGATGAATCAGTATTTGTGAATGAAAAGGTAAACCGTAAAATCCTCTACAACGTACTGTAATATAGCAGGCAAGCATGACACAGGGACATTTAAAGACAGAAAGTAACGGTTTGTAACTCAAAGAGTTACAAAGAATATGCAATTGATTTATACATTGTATTTTTCAAGCATGATTGTTACTTATTTTTTAAGACGCAAGATTTAGGCTTAGAGAGTGGAAGATAAGTAATGGTCAAGTCACTAGAGCTGATTTGAAACAATCAAGTAGAATGAATTACCTGGGACAGATTTGACAGAAGATCATTAGTCAGAACTCACAGCAGAGACTGAGCTAACATGATGTGGTTAGAAGCAAGGTGCAAATCTCCAGAAGAATAAGGGTATTGCCTCTTAAGCTGACCCTCCAACCCTGCCTCCACCACCAGAAGACTGGGATGTTCATCCTGTAAGAATTACGGACAGGATTCCACCAGAAGCAAAGGCATAATCCATCAACAGATGATAGAAACTAATCTGAGCCAGAGAGATGAAACATTACAGCCAGGAAAGAATAATCTCATGGTTCCCCTTGACTCTCATCTACAGTTTTCATAATACCTCTTAAGGTAAAATCCTAATATAATTAAAACTTTTAACTTAAATTCTTAAAGTGGTAAATTCTGTTTAGAATTCTTTCCAATCTGACCATCTGAAGGTGATTTTTATCTAACATACTCCAAAATATATTGGCTTCCTAAAAATTCAGATTTTTTTCCCCTGTCTTGCTGCTTTCTTCAGAACTATTACTCAAGAATAGCACTGAATTTGTTTTTTTATGTTCAAACCCATTTTAAAGCAACAGAATTAACTAATGTTTATAAAAATAATAGTCAATTGGCAGACTTACATCCTTAGATGAGGAAGACAACATTATGCGTTAGTTCATGTGAATTTTCAAGAAACATTTTTCAGGTATTTTCAAAAACAGTTTCAGTGTAAAATAAAATACAGAAAAGCTGATAATACTGACAAATAAATCATAAAGTAGATGAGTTCCCTGAAACAATAATAATTTAAAAAGCAAAATTATAAAAACCTTCTTAAATTTTATGCTACACATAATTTATATTTAATGCAGGATATACATGCATTTTAAACTACTGTATTGGATATAAGGTAGGATGGGGCAGCTGAAAATAATAATTCCTATGGTTCCGTAGGTCTTAAAATAGCAGACAATCATGAGGATCTACATGAAAATAAGTTACAAAAGACCAAGTTTGGGAAATTGACCAAATAAAATAGCAGCTTTCTCTTACTTTCTTTAAAGTTTGTTTTAACAATAATAACTATGTAAGCATCTACTATAATTTTAAATTTAGTTTTTATTTTTGTCAAGGTGATACATGCATATAATTATCATTATTATTAGTTTTTGAGACAAGGTCTTGCTCTGTCATCCAGGCTGAAGTGCAGCAGCATGATCATACTTCATTGTAGCCTCGAACTCCTGGGCTTAAGTGATCCTCCTGCCTCAGCCTCCTGAGTAGCTAGGGCTACAGGTGTGAGCCACTATGCCCAACTAATTAAAAAATTTTTGTTTTGTAGAGATATGGTCTCACTATGTTGCCCAGGCTGGTCTTGAACACCTGGCCTCAAGTGATCCTCCCATTTCGGCCTCCCAAAGTGCTGGGATTACAGGTGTGAGCCACCACAACCAGCCCATGCACATAATTGAGAGAGTCACAAAGTTTCCTCTCTCAAGTCAATTGCTTTCAGGTCTAACTGATTTAAAAAAGAAAATCTAAATAAGATACCAATTTGCTGCTTCTTGGTTATTTAGGCTTAGGCATCATCTACTGACTTCCTATTAGGAAGATGAGGATGCAGCTCCCTTTCTCCTACCTCCCTGCTCCTCTCAGCACACACACACCCCCAAACACAATTTCCATGCCCCAGCTCTCACTCTCCCAACAGAGTTATGATCCATGTTCAATGTTTCTACTACTAAGACCATGTAATGTCTATCCTCAGCTGAGCCACGTAGTGAGGAGCATAAAGGCTGACTGGGAGCTCTGTGAGCTAGGTGGACTTTAGTGTCGGGTGATCTGGCCGGGTTTTTTCATGGGGGACTCCCCACCCCAGGCCTTATTTCTATGGAGTCAGGTCTTTATTCTTGGGCTACAGAGATTCCCGAGAGAAGTCTCTTCCAGTGCCTGGTGGGTGTAATCCTCTTTGTCAATGTTTTGGGAGTCAAGTGGGGGAGAGTTTACCTGTAATGTATTAACTTTTATTTTACCTGCCTGTTTTCAGTCCAGTATTCCTCCCTCAGCTAGCCCTGGGGACCACAGTCTGGAAGCTCTCTCTCCCAGTCTCTCCAGAGAATGCAGTTCCAATTTTTGCCAGAGTATGATAGGGTCAATTACTTGGTTGAATAGAGGTGGGGAGAGGCCCTGGGGGTCTAACTGCCTCTTAAGCAAACTTACAAGAAGACTTTTGTTTTAGCCCCCCTTCACTTCCACTTCCAGAGGTATGTGGAGCCACTAGTTCTGAGCCTTTTTGTCTACACCATAAATCAGGTTGCTTCTTGGCTTTCCCAGCTGCTGACTTAGGATTTAACTTTCTAGATTCTGCTAAGTCAGTTACCACTTGTCCATATGCTTTCCAGGGTTGTTGTTTGTGTTCTCTCTTTTATTTCCTATGCCTTAGTGATTTAGGATCTTTTAAAAAATTCTTTATAAAATTCATTTTATTGGGATTTTCAGTAGGGGATCAGAGAGGCTAATTGCATGTGTTCAACCCACTATTTTTTTTTTTTTTTTATAATTTATTTTTTTAATTTCAGAATATCATGGGGGTACAACATTTTGGCCATACACATTGCCCCTGTTCTGCCCGTGTCAGAGCCACAATCGTGGTCGTCTCCCAAACTGTGCTCCCCACATCCATTCAGTGAGAGTTTTTCCCATCCCTTCCACCCCCCTCCCGCCCGCCCGCCCTCAGATGAATGTTATTGCCCTGTGTGATGTAAGTGTTCATCAGTTAGTACCAGTTTGATGGTGAGTACCAGTGGTGCTTGTTTTTCCATTCCTGTGACACTTCGCTTCGAAGAATGGGTTCTAGCTCCGACCAGGATAATACCAGATGTGTTAATTCACTATTGTTCCTTATTGCTGAGTAATACTCCATGGTATACATATACCACATTTTATTGATCCACTCGTGTATTGATGGGCACCTGGGTTGTTTCCACAACTTTGCAATTGTGAATTGTGCTGCTATGAACATACGAGAGCAGATGTCTTTATTATAAAATGTCTTTTTTTCTTTTGGATAAATACCCAGTAGTGGGATTGCTGGGTCAAATGGTAATTCTACTTTTAATTCTTTGAGATATCTCCATATTCTTTTCCATAGAGGTTGTACTAATTTGCAGTCCCACCAGCAGTGTATGAGTGTTCCTACCTGTCCACATCCCCGCCAACATTTGTTATTTGGGGATTTTTTGATATGAGCCAACCTCACTGGAGTTAAGTGATACTCATTGTGGTTTTGATTTGCATTTCCCTGATGATTAGAGAAGTTGAGCACTTTTTATATGTTTGCTGGCCATCATTCTGTCTTCTTTGGAAAAGTTTTTGTTCATGTCCTTTGCCCATTTTTTAATAGGGTTGTTTGATTTTTTCTTGTTGATTTTCCTAAGTTCTGTATAGATTCTGGTGGATGAAATTTTCCCTTTGTTGGTTGTCCTTTCACTCTAGTGATTGTTTCCTTGGCTGTGCAGAAGCTTTTCAATTTGATCAGGTCCCATGTATTTATTTTTGTTGCTGCTGTGATTGCTTTGGGGGTCTTCTTCATAAATTCTTTGCCTAGGCCAATGTCCATAAGAGTTTTTCCAACATTTTCTTCGAGAATTCTTATGGTTTCATGTCTTAGGTTTAGATCTGTTATCCATTGTGAATTGATTTTTGTGAGAGGTGAGAGGTGTGGGTCCACTTTCAGTCTTCTACATATGGCCATCCAATTTTCCCAGCACCATTTGTTGAATAGGGAATCTTTTCCCCAGTGTACGTTTTTCTGGAATTTGTCAAAGATCAGGTGACTGTATGAGGTTGGTTTTATATTTGGGTTCTCAGTCCTGTTCCATTGGTCTACGTGTCTGTTCTTGTGCCAATACCATGCAGTTTTGGTTACTATAGCCTTGTAGTATAGTTTGAAGTCTGGTAGACAGATGCCTCCCAATTTGTTCTTTTTGCTTAAGATTGCTTTGGCTAGACGGGGTCTTCTCTGGTTCCACACGAAGCGTAGAATTATTTTTTCTAGATCGGCAAAAAATGATGTTGGTATTTTGATAGGGATTGCATTGATTCTGTAAATTAATTTAGGTAGCAAAGCCATTTTTACTATGTTGACTCTGCCTATCCAAGAGCATGGTAAGGTTTTCCATCTATTTACATCCTCTGCAATTTCCTTTCTCAGTGTTTCATAATTCTCTCTATATAGGTCTTTGATCTCCTTAGTTAGATATATTCCTAAATATTTAATTTTCTTTTCAACCCACTATTTTTAACCAGACATCCTGAAATTTAATTCTTAACAAAAGCTATTCAAAATGTAGTTAAGAAAAATACAAGGTTTTCATATGACATATTTTAGTAGTAACTTATTATCACATTATATTGGCCAACGTGCTACAGATTCAGGGAGACAAACTGTTGTTATTAAAGTAAACTTTAGTTTTAATAAAATAAGAGTTCTATTATTTAAAAAATGTCATTTGTCTATATGAATCATCTCTTTAAACACAAACTTTAGTATCCAATTAAAGTGGTCTATAAAAGACATCAGGCATGACAGAGTCTGTATGTTTCTGTACAAGGACCAGATGTATGTCTGATTATATCAAGTACAGATTAATAATGCTATAATAAAAGTAAACCATAGTCAATGATGACCCAATTAACTACAGAGAGCAGAGGTTAGCAAACAAATGTAAAAGTTCAATGTCTCTATTACTTAAACAAGTATGACTAAACAACGATTAAAACAGGAATTACAAGATCATTGATTCTCAAGTGTCTTTTCTAATGTATTAAGACACAGGACAGCTTGAGATAGCAGATTTAAACAAGTAAACCAATGGTTTAGTCATTCATTTATTGCCTTCAATCACTTCCCACAGCTGGTGTGAACATTTGTTAAGTTTTAAATGAACAGAAGCCAAAGTGTGTTGCAGTAATTAACTTATGAAAGCAATTAATGTAAGCAACATATGCATGAACATTATTACATAGTAGTGCATATGGTTAATTAAAGTTTAACATAAATTAGATCTATTTATCCTTATTTCAAGGACCATTTACACAGGTTTTTTGTAAAATGCCCATATGTCTTAACTAAGGTGATTAACTGCATTATGTTAATGACCTCAAAAAATTAGCTGAAGCCTCTTGGTTTATTACTTAATTAATGGCAAACACAGCTCAAATGCTCTGTTTTCAACATGATTTAGAAAGCCAAGACTGGCTAAAATGCACAAAAGCCAAATGAAGGATCAGTCTCTCTGGAATTAAGTGATATGGTTTTATATTTAAAGAAAAACTTCTTTTTGTAAATTCTAATGTAATAAAATATAGTCGTTCCTCTTAGATGAACTTGCTTTTTAAAAATATTTTTATAAATTCATTGATGTCTTTTTCTCTTTATTTATAAAAGACTTGACCAATTAATTAATACTTAATGTGGCAAATATGTGTTAAACTCCTACTCCACATAAGGAACTCTGTTCAACTCAATGATGATACAAAGGTACCTATTTTTTTCTTATATTAATATATGACCTCTTTGCAAAGATGATTTATGAACATTTCTAAAAATGATCATTCATAGAATGAGATCAACACAAAATAATAGAACCAAATGTAAGAAAAGGAGGAGAGCACAAATAGTTACCAGTTACTAGGACTGAGCATCAAATCTTACACTAAACTTCTTGACAGTTACGGCAAAAGGAAAACAAGTTAAATTACATAAATTTCATCTAAATAAAAAATGAATAAAACATAGTCCCTGCCCTTGGTATTTCCCATCATAAGACTGTGTCTGATATTAACACCTACCAAATAGGTTTTTTGATATTGTTTATTAATTTCATCAACAATTGTATTTGACAAATTGTATACATTTAAAATC
This sequence comes from Daubentonia madagascariensis, assembly GCA_023783475.1. NCBI lineage: Eukaryota > Metazoa > Chordata > Mammalia > Primates > Daubentoniidae > Daubentonia > Daubentonia madagascariensis. The sequence goes on along the minus strand of JAKFHU010002080.1, from coordinate 22,348,616 downwards.
ATCCTGGATAAAATGAACATTTTTAATATTCTGGATTTTGCATATTCTTGTCTTGGGCCATTTTCCTCTACCCTATTAAATTTCTGGTCCAACCTAATGTAGTCTATGGATTCCATCTGGCACAACTACAAGCTTACAAATTGACAACTTTGCAGTTTAAAACCACATGAAACACATGGAGTTGGTTTTGTAATTCCAAAAGACAAGGTCCATAATTAATATATTTAGGATTTTAATGAATAAGAGACTATGCCAGATATTTCCTTGTGCCCAGACAACTGAGAGTGCATTTTTTGGCAGTCATTTTACGTGCCTGTGGGAGGTACAGGAGGAGTGGGCGGTTCACTTTGTCCATTTGGTCTTATTCCACTGAACTTTATTATTTTCTCTTTCTCTTGGTTAACTGACACAAGCTTTCAACTCTTCTCATTTACATCAACAAAACACTTGATCAATGGTCACTCTCAGCTCAGTCCTACAAAAAGTATGTTAGATTCAGCACCACATTTTACAAATCAAACTTCTTAATGCATTGAGAGGTTAAAGGACTTGTTCATGGCTTTACAACTGGTTATGAGGAGCCTCAGTTATGGATCAGCATTTATGAGGTTAGGGTTTTAAAATATCATTTATGGGACTGATTAATTATAAAATCATAATGTTCTCCCTATACTTCTATACACATGACTCAGGACTGGGAGCTAGCCTTGGAATGCTTTGTGAGTCTTTGAATACAAGGACCAAGTCTTACTCATCTTTACATCTCCAACGCTTAGCAGAGTGCCTGGCACAGAATGTTTAATAAATGTTGGTTGACTGAGTAAAGAAATTAATGAATAAAAAATCAAAAGCTTATTGGCACCTGCAGAGTGGGGAACTGTTCTTGGTGTATTAGTAATTTATTCTAACATCTAATTTTCATAGCATTTAGACTAGGAAAGACTTTTCTTCATAGATACAAATATAGACACATATTAGAATCTATTCTATAACTATTTCTCTATATCTATCTATCTATCTAGGCATTTCTTTTCCTAAAATGAGGCTTATTTGAAAATAAAATGAAAATTTAAATAATTAAATTATTTAATATCAGAGATCCAAAAAAATAGGGGGTCCTCTATTTACAATCTCTTATATTAAAATTAATCTAAGTGAATATTCTTTAAAATTTTATGGGAGGGGGTGGCTAAAAGGCTAATGGAAAATTATTTAACCCTAAAGTTCTTCCTGTGTAGAAAAGATTTAAATACAAATGTAACCTACATAGCAATTGTGAAGCACAGTGTGAGGAATCTCTCGGATTCCTCACAGTTTTTGCAATTGTTTCTTCCAAGTGCATATAGTTCCCATACCATTGGGCATATTTTAGAACATCTTTTTTTTTTCCAATTCAATGAGCAAATATCCAATAAGATATTTGTCCAGTATAACTGAGTAACTGCAAAGTTGTATTTCTGATTTAGCCAGTTAAAGTAGATTAACAGAAACTAAGAACGTCACAATCTGTTGTGTACCTAAGGATCTGCCCCATGTTAAAGAGACTAACATGAAGACATAAGTTCCTTCTTAGGTAACTTTACCTGTTTGCTTTTAATAGAGACAACACTTTTGTTGCTTAAAGAGTTCTCAAGCAGTATATATTTTTTAAAATATAATTTTTCTATTTTTCCTCCTTGTCATATATTTATTCTCCATACTAAGTTTTTCAAGGGTCACATTTTTTCTTCCTCTAATGCTTAGAAACTCTTAGGTAAAGGAATGGGAACCAATGTTTGTTGAGTACCTCTTGTGACCAGGAATAATGCCTAGAGATCTGTAAGTCCAGAATTATCATTTGTAAAAATAAGTGGAAAAAAACACTTGTGTTGGTCACCTATAAATGACTGAAAATTAATGGCAACATGCTTAGTTATAATGATGTAAATTGATAAATTCAATCCAATCTTAGAAAATGCAATTAATATAAGCAATAAAATATGCAAGGTTAAAGAAAAATACAGAGTATGGTTGAGTTGGCCTTCATACTATTTGTATCATGATCTTTAAATATTTTCTTTTCCAACAGCAGGAAGTTAGCCAGATTGTCCCATCCACCTACCTCACTTTCTCATTTCTCTCCTTTTTTTTACCCATCTACACACTGATCATTTCTCTAGATTTAAATGATTCTTTTTTAAGACACTAAATTTATTTAAAATTATTACTGTGTTAGTCTCATTGTCACCCATATTAGGCTAAAAGCCTTTGTGGAAATCTTTAGTATTCTCCCAAGTCATAAGAGAGCACATGACAAAAACAACTCATAAAATAAGAGATGACTTGCGTCTCTGATTTGTAGTATAAACAAATCAAACAGTTTTCCAAAGTGAGATATGAACAAGTCATATTTTCTGGAAAAAAATTTTAAGCTTGTCATAGTTGAAATATTTGAGAAGCTTGGTGGGACTTAGTCCAAGGATATTTGCCACAAATTAAAACTACAGAATTCTGGTTGTAAAAGTTTTAGCATTTTCACATGGCTAATAAAGAACCACTAAGTACTACTGAAACAACTATAAATTTTCCCCCTGCGGGACCAAAGTTAGTCAGTTTTGTAAAATTTAATTCCTTTTGTCAATGTTTTGTGACGCTTTGATTTTTGTTTTTTAAATGAAGCCTCTGAGTCTTGACTCTAAACAGCAATCAAGTACTAAGAATGATTTGTTGAACTTAAAAAGCAAGAAGTCACTGTGCTAATGAGAAACTTGCTGGAGCTGTTCATTTGTCCCTACACATTTTTAATAAAAATACAAGTCTTCTTATCTTTCCCTTAAAAATGTTATATAAAGGGGATTTCAAACCTTCACAATTACAAACTTTTTTTCCTTCAAATAATTAAATTGAACATTCTAAGGGACATTAGGGTTGTTGGTACCCCCTTAGAGGTTGCTTAGTGTTTTTTAATATAATTTGAAGCCCAGGGAGCCATGAGGTACCATTGTTTACATGACCAACTACATGATCAGAAATAATGATTATAGTTAAAAAATACATCAGCTTCTAGAAATCATAATAAAATGTCAGAGAGAGAGAGGTGGAAGAAATGATGCCTTTGCAGACAGTGAACACATGTTTTCCATAAACAATGTAAGCAAGTTAGTTTTTAATACAGTGTAGCTTTTCATGAGCTGATAATTTCTTGCAGCAGTAATATTAATTAATCTTTTCTAGCCAGTTCTGTGCCCCAAACCAATAAACTTCTGTGTTGCAGAGAAGTTTATTATCTTCTCTGGCAGTCCATGGGACAAAGGAGGGTGGATCCCTGAGGGCAAAGGAATGAGCAAGCAGACCCTTAGCTCTCAATCCCCACCTCGCAACCGTGGAGAAAATTCCTAGATCCACCACGTGGCTGAGATGCAGCCTCTTTTGGCTCCCTGCTATTTTCCTTGCATTCCCATATCTGTTTCCACCAAGGGAGATAGAGTAATCTTTATACAACATCAACTAGACCACATATCTAAGCACCTAAGTGTAAACCCCTTAAATGGCATCTCATTACATTTCATATAAAATGCACAGCCTTTGCCTCAGCTTAAAAGGTCTCTGTGATCAATGACTGTCACCTTCAACAGCAGCTTCCCTTTGCCTGCAAGGCTCCAGTTACAGTGTCTCCCTCAGGTTCTTTGTACTATTAGGCGAGCTCCTCCTTCACACAGATTGTTCTCTCTATGCAGAACCATCCTTCACCCCTGCCTGGATGATGCCAACCTTCAGATTTCAACAAGGCCATTTCCCCTACCCCCTGCTTTTGAATTTATTTTCCTCCAAAGCCTTTATCATGAGTTCTAATTATATATTTGTTGGATTATTTGTTTTTTGTTATATACCCCCAGTGTATCACAAACTCCACGAGGCCAGGCACTGAGACTTTTGCTTAGAACACGCCTAGAAGAACAATTGGCACATAGTGGGAGCTCAATTAAGCAATGGTTGAATACATAAATGAATGATTATTTGTAGATCTGTTCTGATGATGTTGGCCTCTTAGGGATATAATTACAAGATGCAAAAGCAACTAGTTGAGGTATAAAGCATTTAATTAAGTGATTCAGATGCTAGACAGCTGTTTTGACTGGTTTTTATAAACATCTTTACTGAGCTGACAGATTTGGATTGAAGAACTCCATTTGGGAACACATCTAGATTTCCAAAGCTCCATATACATTGATATCTTGCCACTGTTCACTTCTCACCTATTCACAGGAAGCTACATGAGAACATCCTCATCCAGAATGTGGGGCATACTTATTTACACACCTTTGTAAAAAATTAATTCAATTATTTCCTTTATTATGAAGTGCTAACATTTTCCTGAGGGATAGTTTTCAATGGCAGGTCCATCTATTTCTTCTATGCATTATCAAATAAAAATAAACATTTTCATGGCTTATAAATCTTAGGAAAATTTTTTAGAAAGTAGATTCAGTGACTCATGCCCTAAAATGATAAATTTTGAGAAGAACTAATTGAACAGTAAAAGGACCCTCTCTCTTTTTTTTTTTCTGTGAATAATTCTTTAGGGAACAAATAGAACTAAAATTTGGCTTAGATGGTGAGCACAGGTTTGTGCAATCCAGCAAACAAAAAAAGGACAAAGATGAGGAACAGCCAGGCCCCTTCACTACCTCTCCCCTCACCACTCCTCACCTATGTGACTAATCATCCTGGGTTTAGTGAGTGATTTATAACATCCCAGGAAATCCTTTAGTTGTGGGCAAACTGAGACAGAAGCTGCTCAACCTACAAGGGAGGTCAGAGGGTTAGGGTGTGTGTACGTGGCTGTGCGGATGGAAGGAGGGTGAGAGAGGAGAAAGATCCTGCATAGCTCTGGAAGGGAAGACAAGGATCTGGCACCTGAGGGAAGGCTTTTAGCATGAACAGCAGATTTCAAAAGAACACATTGAGCTAATCACAGAGCCAGAGATGTGCTGTCAATGACAATTAGGCTGTGGGACTGGAAAGACAGGATGGAGATGGGGACCCACTTAAGAAGACAATTTTACCCGAAGTCTTCAACTTGAAATGAAGACCTTTAAGTAGGATTTCAGTGACTCCAGTTTTGACTTTTATATAAAATCACTGACTCGATAGTTCCAATATTAATTTCTGTTCAGAAAATATTGCTAGTTCTACTTCATAGTTTCCTGTGATTAGCTCAATGTGTTATTTTGAAATCTGCTCTTCAAGCTCAAAAAACTAAAAAATCTGTCTTGAGTTCCCACCTCAGCTACATTGGAAGCTGTTATGGAAATGATTGGTAGATCTCAAATGAGCATGTTGTGGTATATAATGGTTAGAAGATGAACTATAAGAAAACTTGTTTTCAGGTTAAAAATTCTTTAGAAAAAGACATGAAAATGAAACATAGCATAAAAACCTCCCCAACTGTATGTCATTTATGTTACCCATCAAGTATTGGCAAAATGTTCTCATTTAGTAAACTCTGATTGAATTATTTCAATGATGTTTTCCAAGCTCATCTTGACCTGAAAGGAAACCACTGCATTAAAGATCGTCCCAAAAGACAAAAACCATGTTTATAATTTTCTTTTATTTAAAGATTGTATAACTCAAACAATTTACTTGCAAGAAAACAAATAACCCAATTAAAAAATGGGCAAAGGATCTGAAAAGACATTTCTCAAAAGAAGACATACAAATGTTTAACAGGTACATGAAGAAATGCTCAGTATCACTAATGATCACAGAAATGTAAATTAAAACCACAATGAGATATCACCTCATACCTGTTAGGATAGCTATTACCAAAGAAATAAGGGATACCAAGTGTTGGCAAAGATGTACATAAAAGGGAGCCCTTGTACATAGTTGGTGGAAATGTAAGTTAGTACAGCCATCATGAAAAACAGTATGGAGGTTCCTCAAAAAATTAAAACTAGAACTACCATATGACCCAGCAATTTCACTTCTGAGTATATACCTAAAGGAAATGAAATCAGCATGTTGAAGAGATATCTGCACTCTCACGTTCACTGCAGTATTATTCACAATGGCCAAGATACGGAATCAACCTAAGTGTCCATCAATGGATGAATGGATAAAGAAAATACAGTATATTTATACAATAGAATACTATTCAGCCTTGAAAAAGAAGGACCTCCAGTCATTTGTGACAACATGGATGAACCTGGAGAACATTATGCTAAGTGAAATAAGCCAGGCATAGAAAGACAAATACCACATGATCTCACTTTTATACAGAATCTAAAAATGTTGAACACATACAAGCAGAGAGTAGAATTGTGGGTACCAGTGACAGGTGGTGGTGGTGGTGGGGGGTGGTTTGAGGAGATGTTAGTCGGAGGATACAAAATGTTAGTTAGATAGATGGAATAAGTTCAGGAGAAACATTGTGCATCATGGTGACTATAGTTAATAACAATGCATTGTATACTTGAAAGTTACTAAGAGAGCCAATTTTAAATGTTCTTGCCACAAAAAAGAAATATAAATATATGAGGTAGTGGATATGTTAATTATCCTGATTCAGTCATTCCACAGTGTATACATGTATCAAAACATCTTGTACACTATAAATACATACAATTTTATCTGTCAATTAAAAAATAAAATTAAATAAAAAATAAAGATTATATAAAAAAGTAGAGTATTATATAATAGGTAATTAAAGCACAGACAGAAAAATAGTATGCTCCCCTATTAAATAATCTACTAGAATTGACTGAGCATTTTCTATATTCTTGGATTCCTTAGGAAGTTTATTCATAAAATATGGTCACAAATATGAAGTCGTCTTAATACAGAACTGGGGCTGGTGTCTCTGATATCAATCTTTTGAGTGAATTCCTAGTTACATATCATTGCCATTGCTTAGTAAGCTATAAGTATGTGGGTTTTCCTGGCCCTGTCTCTCCCCTGTCCCACTCTTTTGAGGAACATCCTTTAACAGTATTAAGAGTTTCAAGCTGAGTGAATATGCCTTTTTTCTTTATATCCCTAACTGACAAAGATACTGTATTCAGGTCATAAAGTCTAGTTAGGTTTAGGTTCAGTGATTCAATGAGTTATGAATTATTGATACCCAGTTTTGATTTGGTCCATTGGGAAATTTTTCTGTCAAAATGTTCAATTCAAGACTCTTTAGGACAAAAGATTAGCCAACACATTTTGAGTACTTACTATGAGTACTTAAGAACTTCACATGGTTTAGCTCATGTAATCCTTACAACAACCTAGTGAAGTAGATTCTCTTATCTCCCCCATTTTACTGAGCAGGAAATTGAAGCTCAAAGAAATTCTCCTATTCAGGCGAGGTCATATAATTAGTAAGTAGCAGAGCCAGGATTCAAACCCTGATATTCCTGGCTCCACTGTCTTGCTCTTTGCCACTCACTACACACTTAGGCTCTACAGAAATGCCCCATGTCAACTATTTCTGGCTTATCTTCTATTCTTCTCCCACCCTTACCATGTTGTTGAGCCCAATCCACCTTCACTTCATTCTCTAAACTTGTGATGTGTGTTCCTATTTCTGTGTCTTTTTTCATATATTTGGCATCTGGTCCTCCTAATCATACTTCCTGCACAGTGTCCTACAATGAAGGCTTTCCTGGACATTTCTAATCAAATATTAGTGCTATTTCCTTTCAACTCAAGCAGTGTTGCTATAGTGATTTATAACATGTATTATTCCCTATGTTATGATGTCAGTCTTAATATGGAACTGGGGCTGCTTACTCCAACACTTGTTCAAGTCTCTCTCCTTCTCTATTCCTCATCCCAATGAGACAATAAGCTCCTTCTTGGCAGGGCTTTGTTTCACTATTCTTTGGGTCCACTAGGCCAACATCATTGTGTTTTTTCATGTTTCAGGTGTTCCAATAAATGTCTGTTGGCTTAATCAAACACATAAAGAAGGACATTTAAAGTAAATTTTGTTTCCAATTGAGTGCAACTCAAATGTATAACTTAAGATTACTTCTGTTGAAGCTAGATAAATACTATGGTAGCAAGCAGAACCCCTTGACTCACTAATTAAAGATGGTTGATCTATCCAAATTTTACTGTGTAGCAAAACCACTATGCTTAAAAAATCAGACTAAATACAAACATAAAAAGGATTGGCTAAGATTTAGTAAACAAATATTTCTAAAAAACTGTTTGGAATTGGGTGAGCAATTGGGACCATTAACCTTATTCTGAACAAAAGATATAGAACATAGAAAAAAAGAGAATTGGGCTTTTTCTTCACTGAAATAAATGTCATGAAAATTTTAAAGGTTAGAGTTTCCTGATTCTGAAATAAGACCTGAGTGGTGGAAGTCTTCAGGAAGTAGCTTTAATGGCCATCCTATTAATAATAGAGCCAAGCTATGGGGAATATAAGTGATCTGCATAAGGTCACAGATCATCTCTGGTGTGGATTCCAACATCCTGGTTCAGAATGCTCTATTATATTTAAAGGGATCAAACCATTCTTTTGACTTACCAAAAAAGAAGAGAGGTACACATCTCATAACACAGGTGGATAGGCTTGCTGAAAGTGAGGAGAGAGGCAGGACCCCCTTTATTATATAGTGGTGGTAGAGGCAGTGCTGTTACAAGACACATTCACTGAGAAGATGGCACCCAGCTCCGGACTGTGGGGGACAGTTGCTGGGCTTAGCCTGTTGGCTCCAAGCAATAGGAAAACTCTAAGCAGAGTAAATTACTAGTGAGCTCTCAGAGAACACATCCATCTCGGGCATGGAAATTTCGACACAAACTACACGAATGATCCATATCCACAGGCAAGTTTCCTTTAATATTGGCTGACACTTTTTCTGAAATACAAGCCCACCCAAGACAGTTTGCCAAAATCTAGGCGTCTAATTGCCTGAAGTTGTATTTTTACATTCTGATTATTATTACTTTTATTCTTCAGAAAGGAAGTTCAGTAGCTCTGAGCTAGATTCCTAGGTTTGAATCCTGGCCCCTTCATTTATCAGCTGCTTGATTTTGGGAATCAGACCTCTCTTGTCCTCTGTTTCCTTATCTGTAAAACAGGATGAATGATTCTATCTACCTCATGGGTTTGTTTTGAGAATAAAATGAGTGAATGACCAAAAAACATTTAGAAAAGTGCCTGACACACATATAATTAGCACTCAACCACTCAACAAATGCTAGTTGTTATTATTATTATTATTGTTACGGTTTATGTCAGTGCTACTGTTGAAAGCTATACACAGCAGTGGGTGGTAATAGCTATGTTTTGGAGTTCCTGTCTTACCCATGACCTCTTTTTCTGAGAGCTGCCTTGGCCCTTACAACTTGCTGACTGGGTAGTTAAGGTGACCCGATAATTATTTTGTGTCAGTCCTTTCTTCCCCTGGCTTCAGGGGACTGAACCAGGGGCAAACACCTAATCCAGGGCCACTTTGTCCATTGGTTGGCCATGGACTCTCAGGCCATTTGGGAAAATGTCATCTAGAATCAAGGCCAAAGTCAGCCCTGGAGCAGAACAAAGCCATGTACTAACTGAAGTTACAAGAACTGTGAAGCTTTCAGGAAACAGAAGCCTGTCTATGGAGAGAAAAGAAGCGAGAAGAAAATATGAAGGGAGAGAGAAGAAGCAAGAGGCAGAACAGGAGGGGGGAGAGAGGGAGAAGGGGTAGAGGAGAAGAGGGAGGTGGAGGTGAGGGGGGAAGGGAAGAGAGAGCACTTCAGCCCCTGAAATCTTCCCTGTTCCCAGCTCTAGTCTCTATAAATCTAGACTTCATACAATTTTTCCTTTCAACACTTTCCAGTTGTTTACTTGAGCTTATTTGCATGACTGTTGTCCTTTCTCTATAACATATTATAGTGTAATAGAGATATATACAGCATAGGGGTCCCTAGTTAGTAGATAAGACCCCAGAGTTTTATGTGGAAGCCATCTAGGTCAGGTATTGTCACTTATGTCCCTCTCGCTGTATTAATTTGTTTAGTTCGGTTTGATTTTAAGGAGGGAAAAGGAATGTAAGACAGCCAGCACTCAATTTCCTTTGAAGTTTTGATTAGGAACTTTACTGTCAGCTCCATCTCTTTCTCTTCTCTACTGCTGACTCTCCTCAAAATTCTCAAGGTCCTGGGAGAAATAAAATTTGTCTCTCCTCATATAAAGACCTCTCTCTCATGACCTTGAGACACATTCACAAAAATGGTTCTCTTCATGTTCTTTTGAGACTTTTGAGCACATGAACCATTAAAACAATAAAACAAATGGTCCATTATGCCAGGCTCTGTCAGCCAAAGCCCATCCAAAGAACATTTCAAGGACAAATACTTATTGATGTTAGTGAGAAACAGGAGTCCCACACTTGAGTAAATTGGGCATGAGTTTAAACAAAGTCAAGCTGGACATCTGAGAAATTCTAATATACTAATGTGCTATAGGAATCTTCAAGAAGGGGAGAGAGCAGTTCCTAAGATGCCACTTTTCCATGGCACATAGTGACATAGGGAACCCAGTTTGGAAAGCCTAATCTACATCCATGGTTCTCAACTGGATATGCTTTGTCCCCCCGGCCCCACACGCCTTCTCCAGGAACATTTGGCAATGTTCAGAGACTTTTTTGGTTGTCACAATTCAGGAGTGGGGGTGCTATTGCATTTACTGGGCAGAGGGTAGGGATGCTGCTAAACATTCTACAGTGCACAGGACAGCCCCACGATAAAGAATCACCTGGCCCAAATGTCAAGAGTGCTAACATTCAGAAATCCTGACCCACCCAAGGTATAGTAACTGATTCAGTAATATTAATAGTAACTTGAGGGGTGGGGTGAGAAGGAGTAGGCAGCAGGCTTCCTGGGCACTTCCTTCCTTCCTTATGAAAATGGAGCTCTCATATCTCTCAGAATCTGTACCAGATTAAGTTCTCTGCAGGTCCTTGGGGTTCCCAGTTTAACAAAAAGCCTTTTCATGTCTCTCAGTCTTATTATATTCATTCTTTTAAAAGTATTTCAAATTTACAACATAAAAGGGAAAGGAAGGGTGAAATAAGTATTGGTATTTTTTTTTTTCTAGCCTCATGCTTTCTCAAGATTTCCTCAGTCTAATTTATTTCTACCACATGCCGTGGGAGATAAGCAGCAGCAGAGGTTAGACTGCAGGGCAATTTTGAGGACTGTCCCTCCCCTCCCCTCTTTCTTTCTGCACCAGCTCTCCATTCAGTACCCTGGATCCCTCTTGAGTTGCCCAGCTTCTCTTCCCAGATGGAGAATCATTCCTGTGGACATATAAGAACACTGAAGCCTCATTCCCACGGCCAGGGAATATGTTCATGGTACAGGAAAAGGACAGGGAAATGAACAGTCACCTGGAAGAAGTGTTAGGCATCTCTGTAGGGAGGTACTTCAGTACAGGGTCTGCCTATCACCTCTCTAATCTGTCCTGTATGTGACTGGAGAAGTTGAAACTTCCCACACTTGAGGATGCATCTTAGAGGCGCTATTCCTCATTGGAAAACATCAGTTGCCAGAGGCAGAAATGGTCCAGCAAGCATAGGGGTGTGGATTCTTTCCCTGTACTCGCTGAGCTATATTGGGATATTCCGTCCTGTTCCCTCCTCTAGATCATTAGGCTTCCCAACCCCTATGTAGGTTCCCCAGTTTGTCTTGGAATGGTAATTCTCACTCTCAGATGCCTGGGACATGCACCCTCACTGGGGCATGGTGGGAGGCCCCTGCCCAATGTAACACTGCTGCTCATTCTCCTGGCCCTTTGCAGCCACTGTGTGATCCCTAGAGCTGGCCAACTGTATACTGAAAACCTATATTCCCCCAGATCAGACAAGCAGGGTATAGAGAGGTTACATTTTTCCTCCATTTTTTCAAGTTTAAATGAAATAAAGCTAGAACATTCTTTCAATCTGTTTATTAATATGCCACTGTTAATATAATTATTAAGGTTAACATTTTTTGGTGAATAAAAGCAATTATTAAATCAAATGTTGCAGAACACTATAGTTATACAGGAAAACTCTTTGGATTTACTTAAGGGTGAGAGATGAAAGAGAAGACTAACGTGGTGTAAGTGACAACAGGGAAAATGTTTTCCCTTACTGATTTGAGAAGGGCTGAGATCCATGGGTGGAATAATCAAGCTGAATACAAACATGCTCTTCTTCTCTGATAGTGTTCAGGAAGCAGTGGTATCTGCACAACTGTCTGTAAGGGGGAGGGAGTTGGCATCTCATAGTAATCCTGCTTCTCTTTATCATCAGCACAGGCCCTATTTTTTATTCCTCTCAGGTTCACTTAGATTTTCTCCTGGTCTATCCCCCTGAAAGGTCTAAGAGAGCATGAGCTAATATCAATTGCATCTTAAATATTTCAAGGCAGGCACAATCTCTGGTAGTTATTGGGTTATGATCACATAATTCTTGGGGTGAAAACTGAATTGTTTTTGCTTTGTATCAGGAATTAAGACCCATTACTAATCCTGCATAAATAATAAAGTGGCTGAGAAAAAGACATAAAATGAGAAATTGCTGCCATAGAAACTACCAATGATTCTGCACTGTCACTGTAGTTTTTCGAGTTGTGTAAAAGAGCTCAGTTTTAACATTAAAAATGAATTTTCTCCAAAAGACCAATTCTATAGTGATGTCTCAATTCCCCAAGATTATCTATCAGGGATTAAAAACTACAGCTACCTAATATCCACAGTCTAAGAGGAATTCAATTAGCAAATTCATGTGTGGGGATCTGTTTACACTCAAATTTCTGTGTAAATTCTGATTTAGGTAAGAATTTTGGTGCTGATCATGATTTTTAGTAGCATCTGTGTATTTCATGAATCTTACATTTCAAGCCAGATTCATGTTTTTGTGTTAATATTTAAGTACAACCCCTTACATAAATAATTACACAAGGGTAGATGTGAAAACAGATGTACAATGAGTGAACTTGTCATTTTTCTAATGCTGGAGATTTTTGACCATATTTAAAATTTAGTCAGTGTGCCTGTGTGTGATTATGTGTGTGTGTGTGTGTGTAAAGGTGGGGCATACATCACATAGGAAAAGGTCTGCTGTGCTTTACAGCTTCAAGTTCTTAGCATAGACACATACATTTCTTATTTTAAAAATTATTTTTAAAGGAGCAAAAATGTGGACCTTTTTATTTAAGAACAAAGAATCAATAGTTATTTAAGCTTTTTAAAATAAGAGGCAAAATATCCTTGGACTGTATCTTGAGCAGTCAAGCTACATACCCTTTATAATTAGAATAGACATCCCTTATAACTGAGAAGTCCTTTCCCATGTCTAATCTAAATATATCTTGCTGCCAACTCTGGTTACTTCTTCCTATTTTGCCTCAGTGTGAAAAAAAAAGATCTACATTTTCACTGCTTTTTTTTTTTTTTTTTTCTAAAAAGCCATTATTAAGTTGTTTCTTTCGGCATCTCTTGACTAATAACCTCAACTCCTTTACCTTTTTTTAAATTAATAGGTTCTATTTTCTAGTTCTTGTATCATTCTTGTAAGTTTCTCCCCACATCTTTGTTTGGTTTCTTTTTTTTTTTTTTTTTTTAATGCAGAGCCATAGAAAAGGCAACCTCTACTGACAGGGGAAGAGAGTGAGCCACAGACAGCCAGGAGTGTTTAGTTCATCTGGATTTTACATGTTTCCTTTGACTAGGAGACCTGCTGAGCTTGCATTTTTCCAAGAGCTCTTCCTCCCACCCAGGTATATAAATATGTAACTGCCCAAGTCCCTGGCTTGAGACCTGGGTGTAAAGATTCAGCCAATGGCTCTCCCAGGGCCACCAGTGGCTGGAAAGCCTCCCATTGATTTAGTATCATAGTATACACTTCTTAGTAAAGAAACCAAGATTTACCCTTCAGCTCTTTAAGGTCTTAATGCTACTTTTATCATAGCAATGGGAGTTTTCTTGTTGTACTTTTCTTTTTACCTGCTCTTTCTATGTTTATGTTTACCTTTGCATTTTCACACTTAACACATTGACTGCCACACCAGAAAAAAATTTTTTTTTCTTGGGGCCATGGTGTTTTGTTACGAAAATAGAATAACTTCAAAAACAAAATGATCCTGTCTAATTTAATGAAAAATTTGTTATTTTTTGTTGTTTTCTGTGCGTGAGTTATATGCAACTTGAAAAATAGTTCTCACAGCTCCCAAGGTGAAGAGTAGTATGAGTTACATATGGTTCATGAGGCCCTGGGCTCAAAACTAGAGTGAGTTAACTACAACTCACACGGCAGTTAATGTGTGAAAATGGGGAAGAGGGAGACTTGTGGCCTGGCAGATGTGTCAGTGGGAAGCTGGTGCCTCAAAGCATGAGACCCGTTCTCTCTCCTACCCCACCCCTCCTTATTAGCACTGAAGAGGTTGAGCTCACAAGGGTGGTCTCATTCTGAAGTACAGCCCTCTGTTGAGCCTTGATAACCCCAGCCCCGAAGCACCTCTTCTCGTAATTTAACAAATTAATATGTTGGCAGGCTAAGAATCATCTTGTTTCCCTTTCCCGCACCAATAAAACAAGCCCAGGTATCCTTCCTAGCTTTTCTCTAGTACCTTTACTATTCTCTTTTTTCTCAAGTTCCTCAATTACTTTCTTCCCCAGCTTGCAGTGAGTTAGTAATCTCTCCAAATGCCATCTGCACATGCCATAGTTTCTCCATTCCAAGTTGCTATACCCATGTGAATAACTCCAAGCTCCTGAACTTCAAGTACAAGGACTCCATTGAGGGGGTTCAGGACATTCTACTCCAAATATGCCAACTTGGCATTTGACAAAACAGCAGAAGCAGGAAGATTTTCTCGCCTTTCCCTTACCCTTCTCCCATGAAGCAGGCTGTAAGATCTTTATTCCAGAGGTGCCCTCCCTATACCTGGAGGAAAGGAACATCCTTATCTCTGAAGACACAGGGACTCAGAAGAATCCAAACAAACACACCTTGCCAAGTCCCTCCAGTTTATTACAATTAGATCACACCCTTCTGTCCTCCAATCTTATTTCTCCATGACTCTTCAGCAAACCTAAGCATAAAAATAAACAAGTTTATCTGTTTTTGGGGGGTCTCATTTCTTTATGCAGGCTCCCATGTTATGAAAACTTAAATTAAATAAACATGTATGCTTTCCTTCTTAATCTGTCTTTTGTCATAGAGGGGCCTCAGCCATGAATCTAAGATGGGAAGAAAAGATATTTCTTTTCCCCTACACCGATTCAAATGTCCAAAGGTTTCACATGAGAGCAGGTAGACTTTATACAACTGTTGGTTCAGAGCACACATAACAAAACACTATTCAAACTCAGTAATGCCTTTGAATGAATTCTTATTTTTCTAATCACAATAGTGTCTGTATACTTTTGAAAAACAGTGGCACACGTATGTGGGATACATAACACTGATTTTCTGTAGCTAATGCTTAGTAGACCCACGGACTCACACACTCCTTACAATGACTCACTGCCTCACTGGTCCCCAGGACATGAGTGGAACCACTGCTCTAGGGAATAATTACATTATCATGGTGCCATTTATTGCTTTAAGCTCTCATGATTACCTAGTGGCCGTGAAGATTTATTTTAGGTCTAAATTTTCACAATTTTAATTCAGGGTCTAACTTGAGAGTTTCCTAGGCTTGTTTAGCATCAAAAATGTCATTGATTAAAATCTAACTGAAATAATAGAAAGTGGAAAGATACACCCAGAACTTTAGATTACAGCTAACACCCCAAACATTTCAAGTTAGTATTTTTACCTCAGTTAAATTAGGCTTAATAACATATACATCATGAATGAAGAATGCAAAAGTATGTGTCATTTTTAAAGAAGTTAATGAAATCTTCCAAGTAGTAATGTAGAATTCAAGTAACATCAGTGTGGTTATCTCTGAGCTTCTATTAAAAATATTTGTAGCCTATATAATGTTTTTAAATACAACCAAGATATCTCTGGAGACCTTTTTCATTTGATAGAATGGTCATGAAGATTCATTCCTTTTATATGTCTGACATTGTGCTAGAATTTTAAAAGACATAAACAATCTAATTAAACCCCTCAAGCACTTCTTTGAGATTGTGATTATTACTTACAAGAGGAGACTGTCAGACTCAGAAAAATTTGACAATTTGCCCATGGTCACCAGGCTGAAGTGTCCCACCACTTGAATTTAAACCCAAATCAGTATGATGATGAAGCCTGAGCATTTTGCATTACCCGAGGCTACAAAGCTCTCTAATAATTTCAGCAGAAAGGAAAACAGTAGCTGCCAGTGCTGGGAAATCACAAACATCTCTGAAATTAAGCAAGAAGGAATCTGGATTAACAAGGAGGTGGAAAGCTTTATTCTCCAGTAGAAGTATCTGTACATTTAGTAAAAAGATCCAATCAATTCATGCTTATTATAATAAAGTTATGGATTAATATACCTATTAAGTTTTTCTGATTTGCCTATATGTGTATAGCCTTGTGTTGCCAAAACACATAATTTCCCCCAAATAATAAACTATTTTCAGTGACAGTGAGTGCACTGGATCCTATCCAAGCTTGACCTGTCAACATTTGGGATGATAGTGCCATCAATTATGAGAAATACTCTGCAATAACTCACCAGGTGTGCATCTGCTTACTCTTGTATGTTTGTTTTCCAATCTCTTCCTCTCTTGGTTGTTAGCAAGTAGAATGCTTATGTATTTGAAACTTGCAGTGAAGAATGAGAGCAGAAATACGCACCACCAAATGGGGAAGCAGAAAATGAATGGGCAAGCCCTCCGGAGCACAGAGGCCATCAGCAAAACTGCCAGCTCAGACGTAATACAACTCTAGTGGTGAAAGAGTGCAACATCTTGAAGGAAAGGAAACTGCTAAAAGTGAAATGCTATCTTGACAAACAAAATTGAAAACTTTGTCTTTACTGTAGATTCAGACACAATCTAAAAACGTAGGATGTTCTTAGTTCTGGAGACTTGCATTGGACACTAACTCCTAATGCACACTCGATGACAGCTACCATGCTGACCTGGTAATTCCCTCCTGCCTGGATTTCTGCAACAGCATCATAATTGGTTCTCTGCTGCCATCCATACTCAGCAGTTATTTCTCTATCTATCGCCTCCTATTTGTCAGGCACCATTGTAGGCACTGATCGTCCTTACCACTTAGCCTCCCCACTTGTCTTGGTTAGTTGGGATGCTATAACAAAGTACCACAAACTGGTGGCTTACAAACAACAGAAATTTATTTCTCACAGTTCTGGAGGCTAGAAGTCTGAGATCAGGGTGCCAGAACGGTGGCACTCGGGAGAGCCCTCTTGTCGGTATCTCATCGTATCCTCAAGAGCAGCCAGCTAGCTCTCTGGCTTCTTCTTATAAGGGTGCTACTTCCATTTATGAGGGCCCCACCCTAATGACCTAGTTACCTTGCAAGAGCCCCACCTCCTAATAGAATGAAACTGGGGGTGAGGATTTCAACATGAATTGTGGGGGGGGGGGTCACAAACATTCTGTCCATTGCAGTCTTTCTCCATTTCTTACATTAAAGCCAGAAGGATTTTTCCAAAACATAAATCTGGTCTTGTCATTTTCCTTCTTTAAACCTTTCATGGGCTTTCCACTGGGATAAAGTTCAAAACTCCTTAGTAGAGCTAACAAAGCTGTTCACAACCTCACCATGGCCCCATCTGGAGTCACGGGCGTGTGCGCTTCCTCCCTGGGGCCTCTCTCACTCGTTCCTCCTCGCGAGGGTCTAACACGGGTCTGTCTTCCGTCTGCAGCTTCTTGAGGTGGTCAGCTGATATGCAGCTGCCGAATCTCTGCACCTGCTTCAGTGCTGCTCATAGAGTGAGCATTCCTGCTACCACCTTGCATAGAAATGGTTACTCATGTTCATTTTTACCCTCTTTCAGCTTCTCACTTAGGAAGTTGTCCAGACACTCAGAGCAACCAAATTTAGAGTTCAAGGGTATTTGAGTAGGAAGAGAAGGAGGTCCAGGCAAGAGGTAAAGAAGCACAAGTAGGAGAATAAGTACCTAGTGGTCAATAACTTATCAGACTCACATACACACAAGCCTTTCCATTCTATGAGTCATTACAAATGAAAGGGTTTCAATTTATGAATGTCTACACACTAATAGGTAATCAGGTGGAGAATGATAGGTAAGAGAATGGTTCACAGGTGGCAGTAATAAAAATGTAGTTCTTACCATATTCAATATAAACATTATATGCAATGGCAGATGGTTCTGTTTCTGTCTCTGTAATTAACTGTGTAACACTGAACAGATTTAAACTTTATGGTTTTATTTTCTCAACTGTGAGATGAAAAGGATAAAAGAAATCAACTTAAAGGTCCTGTCTGGCTCCCAACTCAATCATTTGATTGGCATTTTCTTAGAAACGTGTAAGAAACAAAATCATAACAAATTCTCAAACTTCTCAACTTAATATTATAAATAGTAATCAGATTGGCTTTATGTTTAAATAGTATTCCTGCAATTTAGGTATATCACAAACTGGTGGCAGTAGCATGCTTGTACCATACAATTCAAGTAAAAAAAAAAAACACAACAAAACTGAGTTATATTTGACAAAAGGAGTTATATATTTTCTTATATTTTCTTACTGAAGATACAACTCCACATTAGAGAAATTCAGTCACATTCAACAGTAAGAAACAACCTGGGACTGTTTGCATTGATGATCACATTTTATTTTATCTAGTAAAGGGCTTCTGTGAGGATATACTAAATCTTTGAACCTACTTAGTGTAAGAAACCTCCAAATAGGCGCACGACGACCCTTTGGCTTATCTTTGGACATTGTTGTTTCCAGTCCCTGGGTTTCTATTATGGTGCAAAGAGTTCTGGGCAGACTGGAAAGCATCCTCTTGAACTGCTTGGCTCTCATCACAGTTCTAATGGCTCCAGCTCTGGACCAGAGCTGCAGTGCAGGCTGTCTCCCTACCTAAGCCACCACAACTGTCACCTGTCCTTAGCCCCTATCCATGGAAACAAGCTAATGTTGGCCAACTATCATTATTCTCACTTTGGAAAAATTTACTCTTAGTGCTTAATTTGCCATCAGACTGATCAAGGAAAAAGTTTTGGGACTCTATATTCTATCCTCTGATTTAATTTTCCCTTTAATTCTTGTTCTTTCTCTGCTATTACTGTTTCTATTTTCTTTATTTTTAAAACTCCACTCAGTATCACACATCATTTCTCTTCTGTCTGCCCCAAAGCTGTTTTCTCTAGAGAACACTATTAGTTTTTGTCTATTTCTCACAACCATTAAATCTTATTACCTGTAACTTTTTCCCTTACACCTACATTTTTCTTCCAAGTGATTTAAGATCTGACTATGCTTCTATAGCTTTACTTTTTGTTTGAAAATTTCCCCATTGAAATGTTATTGTTTCAATTTAAAAATGTCTGAGGATTTAAAATATCTCAAGGATGATCATAAAATAAGGTCTGTGTTAGGATTTTTCTATTTTAGATACTCAATTTCATAAGAATATTAAATTAAATGCACATATTTTTAATTCTTGAGAATGGGGAATATTTGCGAAATTAGATGTATTTTTCTCAATTTATAAAAAGAAACTGTTGAGCATTGGAGTAAAGCACAGGTGGCATATTCAAATTAGCAGATATCTTTAATTTTAAAAGAGAAGAGAGAAATATTTATATGAATTTCTTCAATTCATTTGATTCTCTTCCAGGCCACCAAATTAAACTATCCTGAATATCATCACATATCAATTTACAGAGCTTTGCTTCTACAGCACAACATTGTTTCCTCTATTCCTTTGATCTCCTGTTTTTGAATAATTCACTATGTCTTGTTGCATCCAGCCCTATTCAAAAGTCTCTTCAAGTTCCAAAAAAGTTTTCTTAATTTTAGAAAGTCCATATGTTTAGCTTCTGTTGATAAATGTTCTCTGGAGACATAGTTAAATGGATATAGAAAATCTGCCTGTGGATAAAGTATATTTTTCCACATATTTTTAAATGTCTAGGGGAAAATAAAGATCAAAATGCAAATTCTTTATTTTTTTTAAAATACATTTTATTGTGTATATTTGAGGTTTACAACAAGATGTTATGGGAACATATAGATAGTAAAATAGTTACAATATGAAGCAGATAAACATATCTATCATCTCACATAGTTACTTTTTTTGTGTGACAAGAGCAGCTAAGATCTACTTGTTCAAAAAAAATTCCTAATACAATATAATTTTATTAACTTTAGTCCTCATGTTGTACATTGGGTCTCTAGATTTGTTCATCCTACATATCTGCTCTTTTGTATCCTTTGACATCCATCTCCCTATGTCCTTCCCCTCCTCACTTGTAGTAACCACCGTTTCATTCTCTAGCTTGGTGAATTTGAGCTCTTTTATTATAGTCCACAGGTAAGTAGCAACATGCAATATTTTTCTGTCTGAGTCTGGCTTATTTAACTTAGCATAATGTCCTCCAGGTCCATCAATGTTGTGGCAAATGGCAGGATCTCCTTCTTTTTTAAGACTAAAAAATACTCTTTTGTATATATATACCACATTTTCTTTATCCATTTGTCTGTCAATGGGCATTTAGTTTGTTTCTGTATCTTGGCTGTTGTGAATAATGCTGCAATGAACATGGGAGGACAGATTTCTTTGTGAGGTAGTGATTTCATATCCTTTGGGTATATATCAGAAGAGGGATTGCTGGTCATCTGGTAGCTCTATTTATAGTTTCTTTAGGAATCTCCAGACTGTTTTCCACATGGCTGTA
This sequence comes from Daubentonia madagascariensis, assembly GCA_023783475.1. NCBI lineage: Eukaryota > Metazoa > Chordata > Mammalia > Primates > Daubentoniidae > Daubentonia > Daubentonia madagascariensis. The sequence continues at coordinate 22,327,814 of JAKFHU010002080.1, read as the reverse complement.
CCAATCTACATTTCCACCAACAGTGTACTAAGGTTCCCTTTTCTTCACAACTTTGTCAATGTGATGATAAACTTCTGTGACACTGCCTCAGTGAAGCAATGAAATCATAGCATGGAAAGATATGAAATTTGTGAGGGCAGGGTTAAAAGAACATTGAAATGGTATTCAGGAGACGTGGACTCAAGTCTTGGCTTAGCTACTAGTGGCTTTGTAAATTTGAACCCACTTCTGACTATGACTCTTCATCTGTGCAGATGAAAGTGATGAAGCAGATGACCTCTTCCTCCAGCAGTGAGACACAACCTGCGCTAACTAGTTAGTGTAGAACTAACTCTAAAACTAAGAATTTTCAAGATATGTCACTGAAAAGATTAGGAGAAAGCAATTTAGGAGATCTGTCTAAAAATAACACTGTAGCAATGTTCCTATATATTAAAATTTCAAGGGTCATGATAATTACTAGTCATGGTTCATTGTATGTGCTAATCACTTAGGAAAAGAAAAAGCCTGTATCTCCACTGGTGTCACAGCGTGAAGGTGATTGGAAATAATTAACAGAAAAGGCATCCTAAGCCTTTATTTTCTTAATGATGTGGCTTTGGAACATTAGATCTTTTAAGTGACCTTCTTTTCTTAAAAAAGAAGTACCTAAAGCTCAGTCTTATGAAAAGTCTTCACTTGATTGCTGAGAACCCTAAATTAACCTATTCTGTAGATGAAGGTTGGTCAAAATTTCTTCTCCAAATGAAGTAAAATCACTTATTCTGACTAGATAGAAACTTTTTTGAAAGTTTATGTTTAGTCAAAATATAAAATGTAATAGTTAAGATGATATGCAACATCATAAGATAGATAGGCATATCAAGGGACTAAAAGAAATAGCCTAGAACAAGATATACACGTAGCTCATTTTACTTTTTGTATAAGAAATGTCACAGTTAGTAGAGAAGGGAAAGGTTAACAAATTGTTGTAGGACAAGTGGCCAGCTAGTTTTGAAGAAAAAATGCGAAGTCTTTGTCTCACAGCATTAGCCAACAAGAAATTCCACATATATTGAGGCTAGCTATAAATAATAAAGCCCCAAACAATCTAAATAAAAATATAAATGATTAGTTACAGAAAATCAATTTGAGGGTAAACTTTTAAGAGCATGTACAAAATAACATAGTAAAAGTAATAAAAATTTGAAATTTCTATGTGATCCAAAGGAATACATTAAAATCTAAAAGGTACACCATGATCTAGTTGGAAAAAATATAGCATAGTCAATGATATGATGACAGCCATAGATTACAAAACTTCTTTAAATCTTTAAGAAAAACATTATGATCCCAATGAGTAAATAGGCAATAACATGACTAGAAAACTTTCAAAGAAGGAAAAATTATGGGTAGATGTGTTTGACCTAATAAGCAAAGTAAATTACGAAAAATAATTATACTATTTTATTATCAAAATAAACTTGTGATAAACAATTTTATACTGAAGAATATATGTACAGAGTATAAGTCTATTTTCAAAGTAATTTGCAAATATGTATCATGTACCTCAAAAATACTCATATTGCTTGACCCAATAATCATACTATTATGAATTTATCCTTAATAAATGATCTGAGATAATAAAAAACACAGCAATATTCCAGGGAGAAAGAATCTGGAATGTTATCAAAGAAGAATGACAGTTGCTGGGAAATTTTGCTACATGTACAAGCTGGAATAGTATATATTTCCTAAAAATGACTTTTGAGAAGAACATAGAATATCAGGATAAAATGATTTGGTTAAAATGAAAATGAAAAATCAGGACACAAAATTATCTGCACAATAATGCCTCAGTACAGACATTTTCTCTCATATATCATTATCCATTAAAAGAAAACATACTTTTCATGCATATTAAATTAAATGGCAAACTTGTTGGACTTGAACTTTTTAATTTATCATAGAAGATGAACAAATATTAAAGGAAAATGTTCCTGCCTTGTTCTGTTTGGTAGTAAGGATGAGACTGGCAGGATTTTGGGAGTGTAGGTAGAATAGATACTGCCTCATTTTTTAGAATAAAGGCAGTATCAATTATAAGACAAAAATATTTCCTAGGAAGTTCATTTAATCTCAAAATTACTTTCAGAAACGTTTCCCTTCCACTCCCACCCCCCAGCAAAACCATAATTTTCAGGCTGTGTTCCTCTTCTTCCTCCTACTTCCAGGGCCTGTCCTGATGCAGCCACAGCTTGCTCTCACCTGCTCTACTTCCTCTACTTTTTTTTTTTTTTTTTTTTTTGCCTTTTCTTTTGCTATCTCTTCTCTTGGTTCTATTTTTATAGAGCCCCTAATGGTTCATATGCCTTTATTGTTTACCAAGTATTTTCATGTATTCTCTTAGTTAACCGAAAAACAGTTAACAGTTTCATCTCTCACTGAACCTCATTTTTTAATAACTTTAAAAAAAATAATTCCCATCACAGAAATAGTGTAATTCCAATTCTTTTCCCCATTATCCTGGGCCCCAAAGTGGGCCACTCCACACGTAGACCCTCTGCTCCTTCTACTCCAGGAGTACTTTGCCTACTTATCATCATTATCCAAATATTTTCTGCTTTCTATGTTGGGTCTCTTATTCTTGCTGTCCATTTTACTTGGAATGACCTCCTAAGATGACTGTAATACCAGAATATAGTAATTAAGAAGTTGTTGGAAAATAACAGGACTCTGAGAATTCTCCAACAAGAGAATACCAAAGGAGACTACTTTTGGAGTGGTTTCTATAATACTTGAGTTTTCTGTGAGTTTTTGAGAGAGGGTTCCGTGACTACCACACAGCAAAGGTACCAGTGGCTCTGGGGGTGGGGGTGCTCTAAGAATTCTAGGAGCATCATTTTTTACAACTTGGCAGACTTTAGGGAATTCTGGGTACTCTAAACTTCAGTTGACCATAATTTATCATTCAAACTAGTACACTGAGAATGGAAGTGGTTGTCATTAAAAATTATACTGGGACAACAAGCAAAAAGCAGAACAGTCACAGATAAATTTTTACTGCCTCTTGCTGTGTATTTGTTAAAAATATAGACTCTCCGATTTCTGAATTCTGAGTCTGAATCCCTGCAATTACAGCATGGAATCTGCACTTTAAACAGCCTCCTCAGTTGCTTATTAATTGAGGTTTCAGGACCACTACTTTAAAAGGTTTTAAAAAAATACCTTAGCATTTCTTTGTGAGTCTCTTCAATAATTTTCCTCTAAACATCTAATGGAGATCATCATCAATATGGTTTACTGAGTAAATAATCTATGTAGGGTGCCTTTAAAGTACAGCACACATATGAAGTTAAAATTTACTTTCTGTCTGACATTTCCAACAATGCATTTATGCCCACTATAGGTACCTGATCTAAAGACTTGGTTTACATACTGTTAAGTAATTCTGGGAGTATTATTTTCAAGTATTTTTCAGGGCAACTATATGACATTTTAATGACATTGTGACTTCCTTTACAAACTCTTATTGGGTAGTTTATTATAGTTTACAAATAACCTTGTTATAATTTAATAGACTTGCTAAGAAGTGAACTTTTGGAACTCAACCCATTGTCTATATTGAGACTATTAAGTTTTGTGACTCAGGTACATTCTTTTAAAATAAAAAATGTTTTTTTCCTGCAATGTCCAACCCTCTGCTCTGGAGTTTAGAATTTGTCCAACCCACCTAGTAAAGACCTCACTGAATTTTCTAGTAAGTAACTAGATTTTCTGGAGTAGATACAAAAACTTTCTTACCTGTAACACTTTACAAACACTTTGAGGATTAATATAGATTATTTTGTATGTAAGAGAAAAGCTTCTAAAGTCCTTTTCCCATTCTTTAAAAAGACTAATAGTTTCAATATACATAATTAAACATTAAATAAATGCATTATGCCTATTATGGGTAGGTTTTTTTATATATATATATTTTTTTTCTCATTGGTTGGGAAATTAAGCTCATTATACTATTTATGGTAATGAATAATTTAAGTATTGGTTAATGTTCCTCCTAACCCTGGTTCTCCTCACTTTTGTATTCTCTTAAAGAATCCATGACTGCATGCTGTGTTTTTCTTCTCCAAAAGGTCCCATTAAAAAAAATCATGTTCTCCATGGCATGCTTCTGAATTGTTAATCAGATGTCATGGCCAGCATTCTTGTCAATTCCCGGTTCAGATGACATTAGAATAGCATACTGTGCAGTGGTTCTCAACTGAAGATGAGCATTTTTATCACGTGTGGAGCTTTTTTAAAGTTCAGACTCTCTGGCTCCACCTCAAACCTACTGATTCAGAAGGTGTGGACCTGAGGCTTAGATTTGTGTATAAGAGGTGTGTGTGTGTGTGTGTGTGTGTGTGTGTGTTCTCATGGGATCACCAGGTGAAAACCACCGTATGTCCCTCTTCATTAAGATGACAACTAGGAGTCTGTGTCCTATTGCTTTGGAGTTTGGGCTTTAGTTTCTGGGGAAGATCTAATTCAAAATTTTTTCTGACTACACATATTTTGTGGCCATGTTATTTACTCTCTTTGAGATTAATTGTTCCTCTAAAATATGGGAGTTTTCATACAGGATTCAAAATGTGATTTTTGGTACTCAAAATAAGACAACCAACATAAAGTATCTGAATTTCCCTCTATGTAAGACAAATTTTCTTTAGCCTCTAAAAGGAATGATTTTATATGAATAATATTCTTTATATAATCTTCTTATGCTAGTTTTCACTTAATCAGACAGATCTGACATTCTCCATGAGGAATCATAAAAATAATCAACCTTATCCTAGAAGAATTGTCAACCAAGACAAAAGCTAGTGGGTAATTAATTTTGATGACCTCTTAATATTTGATTTACAAAGAAATTTGTTTTGCAGATTTACTTGCTTTTAGAATAAAAACTTGAGACATAATCTCTTGGAAGAATTTGCATATCAGTCCTAACAAAGATGTTATGACCTTCTATCAAAGCTCAGTGTCACTCAAGTTGCCATACAAGAACCAGGTTCCCACAGAGGCAACAGTGACAGCCATTGGGTTGAACGCCAGCAGAGAAATGGGAAAACATCAAGGCACTGGGTAATTCTGTGTATTCACGGCTATTTTCCAGATTACTTCCTCTTTAAATGTCCCCATGGGAAGGGTAGGGGTGAGTGAGTATAAGCTAGGTTTCCTAGGAAACGTTAAAGGTAAAATTTCAAGTGTCAGAATAATTGCTTTGACTCATTTGAGTCAATAGACATGACGAATGTTAAAGGGATCCATAAAAGACTCTTGCAGGGCGATTACTTAGATTTCAGTATTTGAGAATGTTTTTAGTTATCCAGAAGGTTACTATAAAGCTCTAAACCAAATTATTTTTAAGTTAATTCATACAACAAACAAACTCGTGCAATACTTTTAGAAATGACAGTGATTCATCATGCCTAATAATTATATAGTACTGGAACATCAGAAAGGCTGAGAACCTCTGCTCCGGGAGCTGTGGGATTGGGATCCTGGGAGGACCTGGGAAAGCTCCTTGGAGGAGTTTCAGTAAGGAGGATTTTGGAGTAGAGGCAATATTTTCATTGTAGTTGTGCCAGGCACAGTGCCTGACACATAGTAGCTGCTTAATTAAAATTTATTAAATGAATGAATGATCATGGGTTTCCCACTTAACCTTAGTGAGCTGCTTTGAAAATGTCTACCTGGGTAGCAAAAACGGTATGGATAAATATATGCAAATCTGTCATTATTACTAGGAGAACAAATTCATATGAAGAGGATATCATTTTTCTCACAAGACACAAAGTTTACCAAGAGAAGAAAACAGTGCAATATTTAGTTTAACAGGATTCTAATGTGGTGCCTGGCTCTCCTAAAGCATTGCATTACAGATTAGATTGGGGAGGGTATGTGCCAAAATTTTCTCTCAGGCTCCTTGCAAAAGCATCTCTTCCAATCTCCTGGTGATTCCCACACCCTTTCTGTTGAAGACAGCCAGGTTTCCTGTCTATTGCCACAGACACTGACAAACTGGAGGAAACACTTCGCCACTCCTCTTTTGATAGCCTTATTTTACAAAGCAAAAAAGAAAGTCTGGAATTGGCACTTTTTAAGAAAGCACAGAAGCCTGATGCATTAACCTCAATGCAGCTGAGGACAGAGAAGTCTCCAGCATTTTTATGGCTGCTTCCCAGCTTCCCGTGTGCTCAGCTGGCCCCACACTTCTTCCCAGGAGTCCTTGCATCAAAAAGGTCGATTATGCCACTCAGCCAGACACTACTTTTCTGCCTGCACCATGCTCAGAAAGTGGTTTTACAATTTTTATTTTCATTTTTGGAGATGAGCAAGGATGGAAAATTTTACTCAATATGGAAAGTACTGGGGTAGGCAAATGGAAAAAACACTCCCCCCTTCCCCTGAATGTCCATATGTCTATTCTTCCCATTATAACTTTACAGGGACTGTGTTCACATGGTTCTACTTTTTGGGCTTAACAATCCTGACTGATAATCAATAGAATTTGTTAAGGGTACTATACTTTTTTCTTGTTTAAACAGAAAAAAACCCAACCTTGATAGTTTAATTTAGAGCAGATGAGGCTCAGAAAACAAATATTTTCTGCTACTGCTGTTCTATTTCAAAATCTAGACAAGCCATGATATAAGATATACTCTCTCTCTTCTTTTTTTTTTTATAAAGGCAGGTTCCATTCACGGTACAAACTCATGATAAAAATTGCTGTAGCATGTGTCAGTCTGCGAATTGCTTTTTAGTTGGAGGAGCTGTGCTTCCCACTGAATAAATTTCCAGACATTTCTACTCTTATGATTGGTAGAGGAAATCCTCTTGTCATAACACATTAGGGTTTGACACATTTACTAAAATTCTATAAATCTGCCAGAGAGGTACCTCTGTAGTTAAGCCAAGGGCATAGTTCTTTGCTATGGGCACCTGGGTGAACTTTCATCACAGATGTGAGTTAGCAATGTTCCTCCTCAAAACTAGGCAAGCCCTGTGTATGCCTAAGGGCTTTGACCAATTGAGGCACTGAAAATTATCTGATTGAACTTGACCTATATTAGATCTACTAGACCAGTCATGTGACAGCAACATCCATGGTCCTGGCTCCCATAAGATAACTTAGAAGAACAAGAGCCTAAAAAAAAAAAAAAGGATTTCTAAGTGGGCGTAAGGGGATACTGGCGATGGAGATGAGTTCTGACCTTCCTGAAGGAAAGGTCTAGTAAGGTGGTGCTCTTTTAGCAAACACCCAGTAAATGTTAATTGGTTTCCTTTTTTGGGGGAGAGGGAAATCTTTGTCCATTATTCGGTGATAATGTATACATAGCTAATGCAAATGATATAGTGGCATCTTACATAAAGATTAGGCTCTAAATCTAATGAGAAAGACAAACTATTACACATGGTAAACATGATCTTTAGTCTCCTTTAAATTGACCATAAAGTGTAGTATTCACAGTGTTATTAACATAGCAATAATTACTATTAACTCCAGATCTGAGAACCTCTGAAAGCCTATCTGCAAATGTGTGGGCATTTGAACCTTTCTGCCTTCTAGAATATTGTTAGATTTTGAGGCAAATGGGGGAGGGATGGGTAGAGAATTCTAGAATGGTCTTGCTTCATTATAGGGATTACTTTTTTCTATCTTAAAATTAAGCCTCTAGACTCTTAGTATATGTTAATATATTTCTTCATTGTGGTAAGGATTAAACAAGATGGTAGGGTTGCATCTTAGGAAGGTATTGAATACTAACATCAGTGGATAAATTATACAACTCTATTATTTTTAAAGCATTCATTACATAACTTTGGATTATATAATAATGTTGGGGGTCAGGTGGAACAGGCAATTTCAGTTACATGGTGTAAAATCACTTTAATTTATCATCCTTTTCTAGGCATTTTAGCCATGATTAGTGGTGATAGCATAGTCATCAGGTAAGAGTCTTGGAATTATAGGTTATCTGGGTATGAAGGGTCCTTTATCCAAATATCTTCATTCAAATACTGATAATTCTCTACAATAGCTGAATTGACACTTTTTGAAATGTTCATCCAATAATTTACACATACTCAACTATAGAATGGAATATTTGAACATTTTCTGAAGACTTTCATGCTTGTTTTGTCAACGGTTTTACTGAAATCTGGATTTAACCATGCAATACTAGAGTTATGGGTCTAGTAAATCTATCAAACAAGGAATTAAGTGTGGTGTGATTTATTCTTGGTGAGCTCATACAAAGTACGAAGGACACTTGCTTCTCAAAGTACTTATATACCTATCTATTAACCGATCCATTATAGAATATTGCTTTTGATCAATATGAAGCTCGCTGGCTCTTGAAATTCTCTAAAATAGTAAAATTGGTAATAGCATTTGCCTATCTCTAGTCTTTCAGCACCTTTCCCTTTTCCCCAAATTCTTCCACAACTATGGACAATGGTTTATTAATCTCATTTAGGAGTTTTCTAGATCCTGCAGTTGGAGTTCTTTCCACTCCAAGTACTAGAATTCCCTTAGGAAAGGTATGTATTCTCTTTACAAGGGCAGACGGTTGGCTTCATTCTTGATGTTCAGTGTTCTTTCCAGAGTCTTCTGATATGATGTACTTATGTGATTTGGGGGTTTTGCAAAGTTTGTCACCAGGACCCCTGATTTGCTTTTAGTTAAGAAATGAAGACTTTTATCTGATAATTTCTGAAATACAAATTTATTTGCATCAAGAATGAGGACCTATGCAAGATGGTTTTGATCCTGGTATGCCCTAGTATTCTACTCACTCTCAAATGGTGTGAGTGGTGGCACAGCTCATGACCACCAGGCACACAACCTCCCACAGCAGCAGCCACTGCCACACATCCACAACCCTGCTCCTCTTGTCAATGGCTTGTTTTAAGGCAACCTAATAACTCCCTTCCTCTCACAAAGAGCTCATTAATATGGGGAATTGCCACAGAAATGAACAATACTATATACAGTTTCAGTTATACGAGACGAATAAGTTCTAGAGACCTGCTGTACAATATAATACCTATAGTTAACAATATGGTATTGCACACTATAAAGTATGTTAAGTGTTCTTACCACAAAACAAAACAAAACAAAACAAAAAAAACCAAAACCACAAAGGAACACAGGGAAATTTTGGGAGATGATGGATATGCTTAGTACCTTGATTGTGGTGGTAGTATCATAGGTATGTACATATGACCAAATTCATCAAAATGTATGCATTAAATATGTGCAATTTTTTTGTATATCAATTATATGTCAATAAAGCTTAAAAAAAGAAAGAGAAATAAACAACCCAGCTTCAGAGCTAATCTTGCCTTCCCTGGGCAGAGGGTGCTGTGACTGCTGGCTACTGCTGGCTGAGGATTAGCAGACCCCCTCTTGGAGGCTGGGCCCATTCCCAGAACCATTCAGCTGTGACTGAACTCACTTTTCTCTGCCTCATGCCCTTTCTGTACATGGAGGTTTCTGCATACAGGGATGCAAACAGCCACAGTGCCCTTAGCAAATGTCCACTAGGGCTGGAGACCTTTTATTTTCTTGATACATAATAGGTGTACATATTACTGGGGTACATGTGATACTTTGATACATTCATATAATGTTTAATGATCAAATCAGGGTAATTAGGATATCCATCACTTACCTCAAAGAACTAAAAGTAGACCTAACATTTGATCCATCAATCCCACTACTAGATATTTACCCAAAGGAAAAAAAGACATTTTATAAAAGAGACACTTGCACTCAAATGTTTATAGCAGCACAATTCACAATCACAAAGGTGTGGAAACAACCCAAGTGCCCATCAAAACATGAGTGGATTAATAAAATGTGGTATATGTATACCATGGACTACTGAGTAGCCATAAAAAAAATGGTGATCTAGCATCTTTTGTAATAACCTGAATGGAACTGGAGACCATTCTAAGTGAAGTATCACAAGCGTGGAAGAACAAACACCACATGTAGTCCATACTAAATTGGAACTAATCAATCAACACTTATGTGCACATATGGAAGTAAAACTCTAGGGAAATCAAATAGGTTGGAGGGCGGAGGAGGGGATGGGTAGACTCACACCTAACGGGTACAATGCACACTATCTGGGTGAAGGGCACACTTATAACTGACTCAAATGGTACAAAAGCAAATTATGTAACCAAAACGTGTGTACCCCTGTAATATTCTGAAATAAAAAATAAAAGATAAAAATAGGATATCCATCACCTTAAATGTTTATCTTTTCTTTATGCAGGGGGGATTTTAAAAAAAATTGTAGCTTACCATGTGGTAACTGTCTTTAAAATGTTTCTGTAAAGTGTGACGTGCTCACTTCTTTGTGCCACTGAAACCTGATAGACTGATTTTGCTGCTGAATTGAGACAAAAGAGTAGAATTTCTAGCATGGTGCTTGGCACATAGTAGATGCTCAGTAAAGGTAAATTTGTTTCTCTTACCATGGCCCAAGTCTCTCCTTGGTGGTATTGCTTCATTTTATACCTTCAATAACTGAGATGGTAAGAAAGGAGGGTACAGGGAGAATGCAAGTCTTTACTTGAATACATCTCAGGCTATTCCTAACACACACTATAAATGCATGAGTTATATGCAGTTGAGCTTTCTGGTGGCTTCCAAGACTCCAAGGTCCTATCTAATCTGCTCCCCTAGAGTGACATCTCTGACAGCTTCTCCTGGTTCTATCCCTCTGCCTCATTCTGTTCCAGCCACTGTGACTTCCTTGATGGTCTTGAACACACCAGGCACAATCACACCTCAGGGTCTTTACTTTTATTGTTGCTTCTTCCCGGAATACTCTTCCTTCGATGGTTGCATGGTCCACTTCCTCACTGCCTTCAAGTCCTAGTTCGGATACCATCTTAACAAGACCCTCCATGATCACCCACTTAAGATTGTAATCTCTTTGCTTAGGCACTCTCCATTTCCCTTACCATCTTCTATTTTCCATAGTATTTATTACTTTCTAATGTCCTATATAATTTACTTATGCATTATGTTTATTGTCTGTATCTTTCTATACACATACAGGCAGACAAAGACAGACATGGACACAGACACAGACACACACACACACACACACACACACACACACACACACACACATAGAATATGGGCTCCATGAAGGCCTGGATTTTTTTTCTTTTGCCTTTGCTGTATCCCCAGTGCCTACAAACATATGCCCAGCAGTAGTAGTTTGCTCAATAAATATCAAATGAATGAAAAGATGGGTGAATGAAGGACTATCCACAAATGCCCTATGGCAGGAAAGTAAGACACCCCTATACTTGGCCATAATGGCCATAATGGGTATTCACCAAGACTAGGTGGAACCAGAAACGGTTATCCTCTGGGCACTCCAGAGAGCAGTCAGGCCTGCATCATGTGGAAGGACTTCATTTGGTTTTATAGCTGTTGTCACTACTTCATCATCCCCTGATTCTGAGACCAGAACGATATATGGTTCATCATAGACTCAGTCTGGATTCCCTCTAAGCCATTACTCTCAGTGCCACCAGAATTACTGGTCTCAAGTAAAAAATTTGATGATGACTCTCATCTGCTTAAGATTCCTCAGTGATTTTCCATTTTTTTCTAACAGCGCATAAAAATTCTATTTTAATTCTTCATTTTCTCCTCATTATTACCTGCCCTCTGTGCACAGAGACATATCACAGTACTTGTGGTTTTCCAAAAATGCTATGTTCTCTGTGTCTGTGCACTTATTTTCCTTTATCAGTTCTACCCTATTTATCTGGCCAAGTTCCGGGATCCTTTGAGTCCCAAATAAAGTATCATCTTTTCTCAGAAGCATTCCTTGTTGTACTGCCTGGGATGTACTCACTTACCCTCTACTTTTTTTTTTAATATATATATATACATATTTTTAAATTTCAGAATATTACAGGGGTACAAATGCTTTGGTTACATAAATTGCTTTTTTACTGCTTGAGTCAAAGTTATGTGTGCCCATCACCCAGATAATGTGCAGTGTACCCATTAGGTATGATTTCACCATACCCTCCTTCCCCTTCCACTTGTATGATTTCCATTGAATTTTACTCCCATCTGTGCACATGGGTGCTGATCAGTTACTTTAAATTTAATAGCAATACTCTCTACTTCTTAGCACACCAAGACTTAGCACCAAGTCTTGGTGCAGTCTTGGTGAATAACACAAGATCTGCCAATTTCTTCTTGTGGTTCTGCCAAATTTTAATACTTTATTTTATACATTAACCCTCTTTTTCTCTGACAATATTTTTTTGTCTTAAATTTTATTTTGTCTGCTTCTAATATAGGTATATCAACTTCCTCTGGTTAGTTTTCTTGGTATGTTTTCTCACAATTTTGTTTTCAGTATTAGTGTGTTATATTTTTAAGTGGGCCTATTCTAAACATAATATAGTTAGTTAAAAAAATTTATTATCTGTCAATCTTTGTCTTTTAATTTGAATATTTAGCCAGTTTTCACTTAGGTTAACAGTATATTTGTGCTTTTTCTAATTCTCTCCTTTCAGTCTTTTTGAGCTAATTAAATATTTTTTTCTCTTCTAAGTTTTCGTGCCTACTAGTTTTGGAATTGAACTCTTGAATTCTATGATTTTAGTGTTTATTTTAATTTCTAATATGCCTATATAACTTAATAAAGTTTAAATTTAATCAATATATTTACCCTCTTTTGGAATAATACAAGGACCTATACATGTTAACTTTGATCACCACCACTATCAACAACTGATATGCTGTCGCCCAGCTTTTTAGGTATGTTATTTAATGTGCAAATTAAATAATATTTTCAACCCTTTGTAGTCAAGGTTTGTTTAGATTTATCTGTGTGTTTACTCTTAGCTCCTCATACTTTCTTTCATCTCAGTTCTTCCTATGAGGAAATTTTTCCTTCTTCTTTGCAATATTTTTATTCTGACAATCCCCTCAAAATTTATTTGCTATTGTTTTTCAGTAATTTTTAACGCTATGACAATTAGCTTTTTCCATTTATTTGCTTACATTTACATGATCACATTCACCATTCTTTCTCGTCTTTCAGACAAGAAAGTTTCGGTGAATAAACAAGAACTGTCAATTTCTTGAAACTGACAGAAAATCCCAGAGAGGATTTTCTTTTGCTTACGTGAGGTGTGAGCTTAGGTTTTGGGGAACATACAAGACATCCCTTCTGGGATAATTTGCCTTTTTCTTTAAGTACATCTTTTAGGAAAATACATGTGTGAGGTTTCTTGGTAATACATTCTTCAGTTTTAGTTTTTCATATTTATTTTTTGGAACGGCTGAAAATGAACTTGTTTTGCCTTTGTTCTTGAAAGACATGCAATTATACTTGCCAGTAATTTATCTCTCAGAACTCTAAAATAATTATTTCACTGTATTCTGTATTCTGTTGTTGCTGTTGAGAAGTCAATTGTTGGTCTAATTGTCATTCTTTGTTAGGTTATTTGCTTTTTTCTCTAGCTTCTTATAAGAATTTTCTGTGTTCTACAGATTGTCTATGCTGTGTATGGATTTCTTTTTATTAATCTACTTTGGGATAAATTTGGCTGCTTGAATTGGATAATTGATATGTCTCTTCAATTCTGAAAATTTCTCAACAATCATGCTCTGAAATATTTCCTCTTCCCATAGCCTTTTTTCTTTCTGGAATTTTGATTAAATGTACCTTTTAACCTCTCTTTCACATTTTTAATATTCATTTTTCCCCTTTATATTACATTCTGGCTAATTTCTTCATGTCTCTATTTTACTTCACTAATTCTTCATGCTGCCTAATGTTTTACTATACATATACACACATACACACATACATTTCTAGAAGTTATATTCATTCTCCTTTCAAATATGATGCCTGGGTATCTCTAATGTTCTCTCATTCCTCACTCATATTTGTGGAATGCTCTTTTATTTCTTTAAGACTTTACTTGCCTATTTTATGTTCTGCAACTGCTTGGTACAATATCTGCAATATTTTAATGGTCTGATTCTGTCATCCGTTTCTTTTGCTAACCCTCACTCATTTAGCTCATGCTCTTTGGGTATTTATTTGTGAGAAGTTTTGGAGTCCTGGAGGAAGGGGTATTCCCCCAGAGAGGATTTTCTTTTACTTGGGTGAGATGTGAGTTTAGGTTTTGGGGGAACACACAGCAATGTGAACTCCAGTTCACACTCATGTAAGAGGTGGCTTGTAGTTCTCAGTGGAGACTTTTTTCTTCCCTCCAGTGAGAGCCAAGGTCGAGATAGATTGGTTTAGTCTCTCATTTTCTAAGGTGGTTCCCCCACCCCATTTTACTGTTTATTTGTGGTGGTTGTTCTCAAACAGTTTTTGCTTCACTTGGGACACTCTCACCAGCCCCCTAGGCTCTGCCTCCTTTCCCCTGTTCACGCGTGATCTATGCTGTAGGCCACCAGGCATTGGCAGAAGCACATGGCGGATGCCAACTGCCTTCTCTCTGGATTCAGGATTTCTCCTTAACTTAGGCCTTTGAGGAACTCTCTTATTTTCTAGTGAGCTCAGCTATGTATTTTTTAGGTGATGTTATAAGAAGGATTTTCAGAGTACTTACTCCATCATAATGTTAGAAAGATAAGTCTCTCTTATAGTGTTCCAAATTTCCCAAATTATAATATTTGGTACATTCTTCTGTAAATGTCAATTAAATTTTCTCTCTTCTCATTGACTGTGTTTGTCCTGAGGGCAGGAACTGTTTCTTACCATGTAATAATTTATTCAGTCAAGGAATATTATTCGGTTTCTATTATTCACTATAAGTCATGCACTGAGTTAGTTGCTGTACATACAAAGGTGGTCTGAACTGAAATGGGCCCTGCACTTGAGAAGATAACAAGTTAAAAGTAATAAAAGCTAATATCATTTGATCAGTTGAATCATTTCTAGCTTAAAAATTGTCTAGCTGTTCTGATAAATGCTCTATACTTATAGTCTCATATAATTCTTTACAATTATCCTATGAGTTTGCCATTATTGTTATTTCATTTTAAAGATGGGGAAACTGAAGCTGAGAGAAGTGACTTGTACATGGACAGAGAGGAGTCTAATAATTATTATGATATGCCAGCTGTGGCCCAAATTTAAAAAATTTAAATATCACCTGTTGATTTCATGTAATGGTTGCTTATTGCTACAAACTCAAAATTATACATGGTTTCAGAGATTCACTTGAACATATCGAAAGGAAAGTGGGGAGGTGCACCCGTGAAGATGGACCCTCTATGCACAGACAATGCTCTCTTTCTGATATTATCTCTTACTGTTGCTTGCAAATGCTCTATTCTAATGACATTTCTTTCTGAGTCAGCTTCATCCCAAGTGTATTTGTTTCATATTGGACTCTTCTTTCTTTTTTATTTTGTTTTCTTTTCCTAAACCCTTTAAAAGGTTTTTGCTCTGAACTTCAAGAGGACTGTATAAAATGCAACAATAGATGATTCAGGGATTTTTAATAGAGCATGAGTTCAGCAGGAAAAGTAGTCTTATCAGGATTTTTATGCTCTAGGTTATGTGCTGGATTAAGGAGTGAGTGCCTTCAGGCAAGAACACTGTTCTAACCATAGTGTGAAAACTTTTGGTCAAAGAATTAAAACATTAGTTGTTCTATGTGTATCAGAATTTTAAATCAAGTCATATCTTCAAAAATCTACTTGATGTGGCAGAGATTTATCTCACCATATAAATACCGAGAAACTGAAGAAGACATATTGTATATGCCCTTAAGGGTATCAATTCTTAATATGCATCAAGAAATGACCATAGTGATCTTTATGTAATATATAGTTACATTTAATTTTACTAATGACATCCTTTCAGCAGCAACTGGTAGTTTATTCAGCCTTACTTGTACTTTTAAGTACCCCCCACTCCTCTTAATCTGCCCTATTATAGGTTCCAGCCTTGTGCATTCCTTGTTCTCTCCACTTCCTTATCTTTTACAGCAGCCCAGGTGACTGCCCGGTTTCCTTTTATTGTCACCTGTTGGCTGCTGTGGGATGAGCTTCAGCATGAGATTTTCCTGCAGGCTGCAATGGAAGCTTTTCTGTTCAGTTCTTTTGCACCCCTGGCTTCTATGCCTATGTGACGCTCTCTTTATGATGTTATTTCTCATTGTTGCTTACAAATGTTCTACTCTGATGATTTCTTCTTTCTTTCCAAGTCAGCTCCATTCCAAGTGTATTTGCTTCATATCGGACTCACTCTTCTTTTTTCTTTCTTTTCTTAAACCTTTAAGGTTTTGGCTCTGAATTTTCAAGAGAAGTCTATAATATCCAACAAAGGATGCTTCAGAGATTTTTATTAATAATAGAGTCTGAACTCAGCAGGAAAAGTAGTCTTATCAGATTTTTTCATGTTATATTAATAATTTCTCACTTTGTTTTACCAAGACAGTACACCCAGAAAAAACACGTTCATCTGAGAACAGGAGGCATCAACTATTCTAGAAATGGTGGAATAAGTAAATAGACAAAAACAGTGTAAGAGGAAAAATCATCTTGTTAAAAATTTTGAGAAGTGCAGAGCATAGATACTGTTTGTATTTTCAGTAGCTCTCATCAGACAATGATTACTAGACACACCTCAAAGGTAGAGAAGGAAGACTGGTGAACCCAAGACTCACAACTGCTGGAAATCTCACAGAAGAGTGGGTTTCTGATGGGTCTTAGGCCTGTAATTAATTACAGACCAACAAATGCATGAGTCATAACTTGTTAGTCACATTAAAACTCTGTATCTAAAGCAAGCTGAAAATAAAACGGGATATAGATCTATTTTTCCCACATGAAAAAAATAAAAGTTGCTTCCAAAATTAAAGACCATAAAGCTCCTACAATGATGCATATGCTGTTGTCAAACTTCCCTCTATTCCTTGGAAAGACACCTCATAACCAACATCAACCCAGCAGAATGCAGAGAAATGAGTTAAACCATCCCTAGAATGTGTGTGAAGTGAGCTGAAAAAAACAGAAGAAAAGAATAATAGCAATATGCCCGTACATAAGCATAATTACTTTAAAACCCTCAAATGTAAGAAGTATTGAATTTTAGAAAAATGAATACCTGAAAGTTAAAGACAAGCCAAGAAAAAGTATCCAAGAAAATTTCCTAGCATTTGAATCTGATTTTCAGGGTCAACTCAGCAAGAAGATATAACAATTCTAAATATATATGCACCCAACACTGGAGCACCCAGACGTATAAAGCAAATATTATCAGAGCTAAAGAGAGAGATAGACACCAATACAATAATTGCTGGAGAGCTCAACACCCCACTTTTGGCATTGGATAGGTCATCCATTCAGAAAATTGACAAAGAAACATTGGTCTTAATTTGAACTATAGACCAAATTGACCTAATAGATATTTAGAGAATGTTTTATCCAATAGCTGCAGAATACACCTTTGTTCATCTCCTCAGCTCATGGATCATCCTTAAGGATAGATCATACGTTAGCCCACAAAATAAGTCTTAAAAATTCAAAAACCTGAAATCATATCAGATTTTTCTCTGACAACTATGGAATAAAACTAGAAATCAATAACAAGAGGAACAATGGAAACTATACAAGTGCATGGAAATTAAACAATGTGCTCCCGAATGACCTGTGGGTCAATGAACAGATTAAGAAGGAAATTAAAGAATTTCTCCAAGAAAATGAAAATGAAAACACAACATATCCCAAACCTATGGGATACAGAAAAAGCACTACCGTGAGGAAAGATTATAGCAATAAGTGCCTACATCAAAAAAGTAGAAAACCTTCAAATAAACAACCTAACAATGAATTTTAAAGAACTAGAAAAACAAGAGCAAACCAAGCCCAAAATTAGTAGAAGAAATGATAAAGATCAGAGGAGAAATAAAGAAAATTGAAACAAAAAATAATAAAAGATCAACAAAATGAAAATTTGGTTTTTTAAAAAGATAAACAAAAATTGACAAACCTTTAGCCAGACTAAGAAAAAAAGACCCAAATAAATAAAATCAGAGATGAAAAAGGAGACAATACAACCGACACTACAGAAATTCAAAGGCTAATTAGAGACTACTATGAGCAACTATATTCAATAAATTGGAAAACTAGAAAATGGATAAATTTCTAGACATATACAACCCACCAAGTTGAACCAGGAAGAAATCCAACACCTGAATAAACCAATAACAAATAATGAGATAGAAGCAGTAATAAAAAGTCTCCCATCAAAAAAAGCCCAGGACCTGATGGCTTCACTGCTGTATTCTACAAAGCATTTAAAGAACTAATACCAAACTTAAGCTATTCCAAAAAACCAAAGAGGAGGGAATACTCCCAAACTCATTCTAAGGGGCCTGTATGACCCTGATACCAAAACCAAAGACACAACAAAAAAAGAGAGAAAACTATAGGCCAATATCTCTGATGAACATAGATGCAAAAATCCTCAAAAAAAATTAGCAAATTAAATTCAACAACACATTAAAAATATTATTCATCACGATCAAGTGGGATTCATCCCAGGGATGCAAGTATGGTTTAACATACAAAAATCAATGTGATACATCATATCAACAGAATAAAGGACACAAACCATATGATCATTTCAATTTATGCTGAAAAAGAATTTGATAAAATTCAACATCCCTTCATGATAAAAACTCTCAAAAAACTGGGTATACAAGGAACATGCCTCAACACAATAAAAGTCATATATGACAGATCCATAGCCAGTATCATACTGAATAGGGAAAAACTGAAAGCCTTTCCTCTAAGATCTGGAACAAGACAAGGATGCCCACTTTCACCACTCTTATTCAACATACTCTTGGAAGTTCTAGCTAGAGCAATCAGACAAGAGAAAAAAGTAAAGGGCATCCAAATTGGAAAGAAAGAAGTCAAATTATCCTTGTTATCTTATATGTAAAGAAACCTAAGGACTCCACAAAAAAACTATTAAACTGACAAACAAATTCAGTAAAGTTGCAGGATACAAAGTCAACATACAAAAATCAGTAGCATTTCCATATGTCAAATGTAAACAATCTGAAAAAGAAACCAAGAAAGTAATCCCATTTATAATAGCTACAAATAAAATAAAATACCTAGGAATAAACTTAACCAAAGAAGTGAACCAAAGAAGTGAAAGATTTCTACAATGAAAACTATAAAATATTGATGAAAGCAATTGAAGAGGACAAAAAAAGAAAAAAAAGATAGATATTCCATGCTCATGAATTGGAAGAATCAATATTGTTAAAATGCCCATTCTACCCAAAACAATCTACAGATTGTAGATTGCAATCCCCATCAAAATACCATGGCATTCTTCACATAAATAGAAAAAAAAAATCCTAAAATTTGTATGGAACCACAAAATACCCAGAATAACCAAAGCCATCATGAGCAAAAAGAACAAACCTGGAGGAATCACATTAGCTGACTTCAAATTATACTAACAGAGCTGTAATAACCAAGACAGCATGGTACTGGCATAAAAACAGACACATAGACCAATGGAACAGAATAGAGAACAGGAAATAAATCCACACATCTATAGTGAACTTATCTTCAAAAAAGGTGCCAAGAACATACACTGGAGAAAGGACAGTCTCTTCAATAAATCATGCTGAGAAAACTGGATATCCATATGCAGAAGAATGAAACCAGACCCTTATCTCTCACCATATACAAAATCAAATCAAAATGGATTAAAGACTTAAATCTTAGACTTGAAACTATGAAACTACTAAAAGAAAACATTGGGGAAATTCTTTAGGACATTGGTCTGGGCAAGGACTTCTTGGGTAATATCTCCAAAGCACAGGCAACCAGAGCAAAATTAGACAAATGAGATCACATCAAGCTAAAAAGCTTCTGCACAGCAAAGGAAACAATCAACAAAGTGAAGAGACAACCCACAGAATGAGAGAAAATATTTGCAAACTACCCACCTGACAAGGGATTAATAACTAGAATGTATTATATAAGGAGCTCCAACAACTCAATAGGAAAACATCAAATAATCTGATTAAAAAATGGGCAAAGGATTGGAATAGACACTTCTCAAAAGAAGACATACAAAATGGCCAAGAAGTATATGCAAAAATGCTCAACATCATTAGTCATCAGAGAAATGCAAATCAAAACTACAATGATATATCATCTCATCCCAGTTAAAATGTCTTTTATCAAAAAGATAGGCAATAATGAATGCTGGCAAGGTTGTGGAGAAAGGGGAACCCTCATACATCCCACCCTCATGTTGGTGGGAATGTAAATTAGTGCAACCACTATGGAAAACAGTATGAAGATTACTCAAAAAAACTGAAAATAGAACTACTGTATGACCAGCATTCCCACTGCTGAGTATATATATCCAAAGGAGGGGAATTCAGTATATCAAAAAGATATCTGCACTCCCATGTTTATTGGAGCACTATTCACAATAGCCAAGGTATGAAATCAACCTAAGTGTCCATCAAGAGATGAATGGATAAAGAAATTGTGGTATATATACACAATGGAATATTATATAGCCATAAAAAGTATGGAGTCCTGTCAGTTGCAACAACATAGATGGAACTGGAGAACATCATGTTAAGTGAAATAAGCCAAGCACAGAAAGACAAATCTCCCATGTTCTCACTCATATGTGTGAGCTAAATATTAAAACAATTGTTCTCATGTAGACAGAGAGTAGAATGGTGGTTACCAGAGGCTGGGAAGGGTAGCAGGGAGGGGCGGATAAAGTGGGGATAGTTACTGGGTGCAAAAATATAGTTAGTTAGATAGAATGAACAATATTTGATAGCACAACAAAGTGACTATAATGAACAGTAAGTTAGGGTATACTTTAAAATAACTAAAAGAGTGGAATTGGAATGTTCCTAACACAAAGAAATGTCAAATGCTCGAGGTAATGGATACCCCCAATTACCCTGATTTGATTAATATACATTGTATGCCTATATCAAAACATCACATGTACCCCATAAATATATACAACTATTATGTACCCATAATAACTAAAAATAAAAAATTAAAAAAAATCTGATTCTCTTAACTTTATACAATGTCAGTGTCTCTAGCTTTCCCCAAACACATTACCTGCTGATGGATTCTCTCATTTGCTCTGCATTCAGGGGCATTTTAAATAACTTTTATAACATCTTATGTATTTAGAGGAAGTTCCCCTGAGATTTGCTTGTGCAAGTTCAGGCCTTTTAAGAAGAGTATTTCCTAGTTGATTACTGTACCCTGCTCTGCATTACTAACTATTATGCAAATTAACCTTAGAACCACCCACGTCCACTTTTAACATGATGCTCTCTTTGTACAGCAGGAATAAAATTCAGAGATTAAATACATCTGTAATAGCACAGACCTTTTAAAATTTAAATTGGGATATTTTGGCTTTCGAAGTGGCATCATATATTTTATAAAATTATTACTTAATGGGAAAGTATACTATCTTGTTTTTTCTATTCTGTTCATTAAAAAAAATCAAATGCACGGGCAATCCTCCAGAGAAATTCACCCATTCCTGTCCTTTTACTTCTTATTATCAGTGAGTACACAATCAAAAAGCCTAAAAGTAATGTCTGAATTGCAGAATCACCAACTGAAAAGAGTCTCAAAACATAATCTAATCTATTCCCTGGCTTTTATTCCAAGTAGCATTTTGCTTGTACTTTACTTATAACACTTCTTTTATTCTGCCTAAAATTATAGTTGGTCATATTCTCATTTGCCTGCTTTGGCTTACTGAAATCTCTTTGAAGAACTGTTTTAGCTATCTTTGAACGTCCCATTATGCTTAGCATATAATTGGTGTACGGTAAGTGTTAAGTGGAACCTAAGACACATGGGTTTCTATTCTTTTTTAAAAAACCTCCAGAGAAAATAATCAGAG
Source organism: Daubentonia madagascariensis (assembly GCA_023783475.1). Lineage (NCBI taxonomy): Eukaryota > Metazoa > Chordata > Mammalia > Primates > Daubentoniidae > Daubentonia > Daubentonia madagascariensis. The sequence goes on along the minus strand of JAKFHU010002080.1, from coordinate 22,305,825 downwards.
ACATAGTTGAGGAATAAATGAAAATGGGCTTAAAATCATTTGTACTAGAGTGGAAGACATTACCTCTATTTCTGTCCTTTATACCAGCGGTCCCCAACCTTTATGACACCAGGGACCAGTTTCACGGAAGACAATTTTTCCACGGATGGGGTGGGGGTGGGGAGAGGTGGAGCTTAGGCAGTGATGCGAGTGATGGGGAGGCTGTAAATACACTCACTTGCCAACCGTTCACCTCCTGCTGTGTGGCCCCATGGTTCCTACGTTTCATGGAAGAAAATTTTGCCACGGACGTGGGGGGGAAGGAGGATTGGCAAAGCTCTGCCGCCCAGTCCCTAGCAGGCCACTGACCAGCTTTATAGAACTAAAGAACTAGTCAAGGCAGTACATTTCTCTAGGGATCATTTTCTCATCCCTAAGATGGTAATAATAATAGTTAACTTTCCTCATATGGTTTTCCTAAGGTTTATATATGATACAAATATAAAATATTTAGCAGTTTATGAAATGTAGTAATACTTATTCATTAAAAGTTGGCTATCATCACCATCATCAGATCTGTCCAGTTGGATTAACACAGTTAATAGTTTCAAATATAATCTTACTGACATCTTTAATTTCCTTCTGCTCCATCAACCTTGGGTCGATCCAACTGTTCATGTTTTTGCTCTTGCCATTTACCCTTTGAGCTATCAATCCTACCATTTAACATTGTACTAGAGGTTCTAGTCAAAACAATAAGACAAGAAACTGAGTTTTAGAAAGTTAGAGAAAAAAATTGACATAATTTATATATAAAATCCAAGATAATATAAAATTTATTGAAAGTAATTAGTCAATTCAGCAAGGTTGCAGGATATAAGACCAAAATATAAAAATCAATGGTGTTTCTATACAGCAGCAATGGCCAAATAAAAAATGAAATATAATGAAAGACACTATTCACAATGGCAACAAACCCTTTAAGGTTTCCAGGCATCAATATAACAAACACATGCATGTGTCTGTGACTCTCATTGTTACTCACAGAATACCAGAATGAGTGGCAAAATAGGACAAATGCATAGGTGGCAAGTGCCATGGTCTGAATGACTCTGTCCCCCCAGAATTCATATACTGAAACACTAACCCTCAAGGTGATGGTATTAGGAGATAGGGCCAGTGGGAGGTTATGGAAGTGGAGCCTCACAAATGTGATTAGTGCCCTTATAAAAGAGGCCCAAGAGAGACCCCTCTCCCCTTCCACCATGTGAGCACACAGCAAGAAAGCACCATCTATGAGCCAGAAAGCAGGCATTCACCAGGCACTGACTCTGCTGGCACCTTGATCTTGGACTTCCCAACCTCCAGACCAGACCTGTGAGAGATAAATTTCTGTTGTTTATAAGCCACCCAGTTTGTGATATTTTGTTACAGCAGCTTGAATGGGCTAAGACAGGAAGACATATATTATTTAGATATTAGTTATTTCAAATTCTTCCATAAATTTTGTCACTTTCCAAGCAAATCATAAGCAGGTTTTGTTTGCAAGGGGGCAGACTGACAAAGTGATTTTGTTGTCATATGGAAGAGTAAGGTCCAAGGTTAGACATTATAATTTAAAAAAGAAAACAAGGAGAGAGTTGCTCTACCAGATATTATAAATATACAGTAATCAAGAATATTGGAGGTCACGGGGATAGATGAAAAGTAGATCCGTGCAAAAGAATGTAGAACCCAGAAGCCTTCTCAAGCATATATGGATCTTGGTATATGGTAAAAAGGCATTAGAAATCATCAAAATGTAACTAAAAGTGATATTGGGACAACTGCCTCTGGAAAAGAATGCAGAATGAATTAGACCTGTTTTTCCGTACCATACATAAAAATAAATTCCTAATGATCTAAAGACCTAAATGTGAACAAGGAATTTGAAAAATCTTGAAAATTTAGGAGAATATCCACATTACATCAAGGCAAAAAAGAATTTCATACATATAAGACACAAAATGCAAAATAATAAAAAATTAATAAATTGGCTAGATAGAAACATACAATGTCTCTACAGTAAAAGACACCACAATGCTAAAAGTAAAATGCCTGAGAGAAGATATATATTAACATATATGATAAATATTTATAATATATAACATCATTTAGAAGAAGAAAAAGACATAAAAGAGCAATAAGCAAGGATATGGATGGGAAATTCACTAAACAGGAACCCCAAGTGGCAAATAAACATATGAAAGGATGCTCAATCTCACTTATAATCAAAAGAGTGAAAAGTAAAACAATGAAGAGAAGCCATTTCTCATTATCAGAAGTAGAAAAAAATTAAAACGTTGACAATATCAAGTATTGGTGAGAATGAGGGGAAATTGGAAATCTCATATGCTTGGTGGGAGTGCAAATTGTCAACTCAGTTTGAAGGGTGATTTGTCAATATCTAGTAAAGTTAAAAGTAAACAGAACCTATAACCTAATAATTACATTTCTAGATTTAGATACGAGAGAAACTCTAACACATGGTAACAGAGAAATTATACAAGGACTTTTTTTTTTACAGCATTGTCTCCAATAGTCAAAATACATAGTATAACACAGAAAGACCTTGAAAATATAATGTTTATCCAAAAAATGACTGTACAATTATGATTTATGTAAGGAAAGAGAAGCCTCAGCTGCAGCTGAGAGAGATACAGGATCAAGGCAAATCACATCTAATTATACAAAGGTTAGACATTTTCATAATTTAATCATACAGCTTGCTATGACAACTAGTAAAATGGCATATTTGGAATGGTGAAAGAACAATAGTCTGAAAGGAAAATAAATGAGATAAAAAATTTTATACAAGAACAAAAAATCTTTAACAAACCATAATAAAATTGAATTTAAAGGTAAGATAAACTTCCTGAAGTTCACATGAACTTCAAAAAGTGTCTTTCCTAGCTTAGTTATTAAGTAGCCTGGAAAAATGTCACTGTTTCTATCTCCAGCTGTCGTGAGTAAAAATTTGACGTGCTCTCCTGATGCCCAGATTTTGGTCTCCATATTCCATGAAAGGAGCCAGGACTCCTTGAAGAGTAATTGATTCCCTGTCACGGGGTAGAGAAAATAAAATTGTGTTTGAAATAGGTAGTTGTTACCAAAAAGTGAGAATACTTTCAAATATGTCTGGGTTCTTTACTATAAAGGGGCAAAAATGCCTCCAGGGGTTGTGACAATCAGACCACCAAATAAGAGAATAAGAGTCCTGTCAAAGGCCAAGAATTTATAATATGCAAACTTGGACAATCATATGAAATATATGGAAGCAAAGGCATCTAGAGATTTCCAATGACGTCTACAGAAAATACATATCTTAACTGAAACTATGTAAGTATGCTATATTTTATTTGCATCAGTCCCATTAGAAAAAATCAGATGGTAAAAATTTAAGGAGGCAGTGGTAAAAAGTTGTGTATGAGAGGTAAAAAAGAAAAAAAACAGGTGATGGTGACAATTAAGGGATGCATATGGCGTAGGCTGTGAGAAACCGTTTCTCCCCAAAAGAACACTTGACATAGCAGTAGACGGCATTGTGAAAATGACCTCATCCCAGTAATCACTGGCTGTGCCATGTAAGAAAATACACTCAGGTTCCTATGTTTTAATCTCAAATCTCTGGCTAAGAATCCAAATCCATAAACATATCAAGGTTTTAATTCTATAGTCTGTTAATCTTAATCTCTAACCAAACAGCCAGTTTGAGATGGTCATTTTGCTTCCATGGCAAACGATTTTAACATTTGATCATATGACAAATGACAGAGATGATAAAGACATGAAATAAATGTTTAGTATTAATACTTTTATATTAAGTGCAAGTATAGTAATGATTTGTGATTGTTTTGTTAATTTGTATTTGTGCTATCTTCTTTTTAAAGAGAGGCATTTAAAGGAATTTGACATAAAGGATGTGAGATTTTAATTGAAACACTTAGAAAGATTTAACTTAACCTTTTAATCAATGTTTAGATGCTTAAGGCAGTCTGATTTATTAGAACTATCTGTTTAGGTTTATTGTATTTATAAGCAGTGTTTGAGTGCTTAGGAAGATTTTGTTGTTTTTGTGAGGATTTGAAAGTCTGCTTCCTGAGAGTTTGAAGCACTAAAAACAGATTTCTCAAATTTGTGGTTTTAATTAAAAATGTTTAAGAGAACTTGCTTAAATTTTCTTTAAATATTTTCAAATATTTAGGGCACTCTAATTTAGTAAATGCATAAACAAACTGAATATTAATTCAAGAACAATTAAAGTCTGGTATTTTAATTTATTCACAAATTGCTAGTTTTAAAAAATAAGATTTGTAAGTCTACTTTGAAATCTTATGAAAAGCTAGGCTTTAAAGTTAAAATTCTATTGAACAGGATATTAAGTTAAAGACAATATCTAACTATAGATATTCTTTTCTATATAAAAAAGCCACCTCCTCCAAGATATCAAAAAGGCAATTGACCAGGTTAAGTGAAAAAGGAAGTTACAGAAAATAATACACCATGTGATATAATTTTTATAAATAAAGAAAAGTAACACAAACAATTCTATACATTATATATATGTGGATTATCATATAAATAGTAATAAAAATATAAAAATGTGAACTGAGGAGCAGACATCCAATTTTACCTAAAATATTTAATTTGTTAAAAAATCTGAAATAAACATAACAGAAAGTTAATATTTGTCTATCAGTAGCAGGTACATTGGTGATGATTATATTATACATTATAATTTAAATTTTTTTCATTTAATATATCTCTAGTGTAAAGATTCAAATAAAAATATATATAGAACCCAAGGGACAAACAGAAATAGGGAATTGGAGATAGACTTGTGCTATTTAAAAAGATTAACTCTGAAGATGATGGTTGAGTAATTATATAATAAAACATTTTCATTTATAACAAAACAACTTAAGGATGAAAGAAGTTTCTGCCAAGATGTCTCACACATTATGACTGATGAACAAACCAGTGTGACAACTTGACATTTGTGTGTGCTTTCAAGTAAAGTGGACAAAATAATGTGTATTTGAGGAAAATGGTAACTGGTGATGAAATACCAGTTTCCAATAAAACCTGGAAATAAACCATGAAAGTCTGCAGTGGAAACTCCAACATGCAGACAAATTTACTTGCCAAAATCTAAATGAAATGAATGTTGATTTGTTCCTTGATATCAAGGACATTCATTATTAATGGAGAATTCATATTACTGGGTAAAACGCTCAATCAAATGAGCCGTGGTGGAGGAGTCATGAAACATCTGAGAGATTCTGTACAAAACAAAGCCAAGGAATTGTCTGACTGACTTCACAATGATGGTGTCATAATGGACTTTCTATAAAAGAGTTTTGAGCAAAATTGTATTAAATGCTTTAATAATCACCTTATGCATAAAATAAGGTTCTAAATGCCTTCAGGCTACTTCTAAAAATGAAATTCATCTCCACCAGACAGAAGATTTTCCACCAGGGAAGAAAAGCAAAGGGAATATGCTGTGGGATTTTCAGGCAATTTCAGACCAGATTCCCAGAGTATTTTCATTAATGGCAACATTATTGGAAGAAATGAAAACAGCATTATTAAAAAAAATTGACTGTAAACCCTGCTATGCTTTTTTGAGAAATCTGTCTTTCCATTTGGTATATATGAAATCATTCAATGTTATTTTTTGTGAACAATACAAATATTTCAGAGGAGTGTATAATCTAATGAAGCACACGGGCTAGGGATTGAATTCTTTTTCTGCTCTTTAACTGGCACAGGAGACTCAGGTTCTTCATCTGTAAAATGAGGATGAGAGGGTTTGGGGCAGGCACTAAATAAAAGATAGCTATTATGATTATGATTGCTATTATTTATGTTAGTATTATTCATTTGACAAAAGGCCTGTTGACTCTTCTCATTAAATTGCTCCCATTAGATTTGAGAAAGAACAGGATTTTCTACTTTGGTTTTAGTTATTTCAGTGATAGAAGTGAAAATAAATTTCTCTGAAAAAGATCTCATTACATGATTCTTAAATCATCTGCGGTAAATATTTATGTTGATACACCACTCAGGTCCCAGAACTATATTTCCCCCTATTCTATGACTTTACTTCCTTATTTACTCTAAGAAATTCAATGCATATTTATTCTTCTAGATAGATGAATGAATTCACTTTATAAAATTTTCCTAAAAAATTATCTAACCAATTTGATGAAATTATTCATAGTGTGCTTTCCACAAAGATGAAACCATGATATTTCTTTATTTTCATATTCTGAAAATAGCAAAGATGAATTATTTTTCATATTATTAGAATATTTGTCCTTTCAGGTTGGAAGAGGCATTCTTATTTGGCTTAAAAACTTTGATTTTTAATGCTTAAAGGACATCACGATTAAAACATTAAATATAATATCAGTTGGATTTAGGTTTACTTAACATGTAATAGGAACTTTAATCAAAAGACCTATTTCAGGGACTATATATATTACTGGGTATCTTGGTTTTATACAGTCTTTTCTCAACTCATAATATCAACATACTTGCTGACTGTCATTAAAGTTTTGTAAAATATATATATGTAGATAGGGGAAGAATTTCAAAATATAAGCATATACCTATTAAATTGCTATCTTAGAATGTTTCTGGTTTGAGAGACTTTAGCCCATCTCATTGTCTAGGAAGCAAAAAAACAGTTTTTCTAGATTATTTTTAATGTACTCAAAACACTTTACTCCTATTGAGATTCTCTGGAAATGTAATTAAATACTAAGATTGCTACTAACATGATTAAGGAGAAAGTACAGCTAGGCTTTTCTAAGCCAGTTAAAACCATTGTGCCGGCTCCCTTACTCAGTAATAAATCACATCTGATATCTGGAAGCAGAAATACCATGTAAGCATTTCTGTTCTTTTCCTGTCCATAAAAGGTTGGAGGATTGTATTAGAGTAAGATTTTTGATGAGGTCGAATGAAATCTCATCCAGATAGTGCAGGTACCTGTAGAACTGCTTTATTTAGTGGGATTTGAGGTTGTTTTGTAAAATTGATGGTGTACTTCACGAAGGGCACACCATCTGTGTGGCAGATGTAACACAGAACCATATAACTTTTATTTCTTTTTTTTTGTGAGACAGGGTCTTTCTCTGTCGCCTGGGGTAGAGTGCAGTGGTATCATTATAGCTCACTATAACCTCAAACTCCTGGGCTCAAGCAATCCCAGCCTCCCAAGTAGCTGGGACTACAGATGTGCGCCACCATGTTCAGCTGACTTTTCTATTTTTTGTAGAGATGGGGTCTCACTCTTGCTCAGGTTGATCTCGAACTCCTGGCCTCAACCAATCCTCCCTCCTCGGCCTCCCAAAGTGCTAGGATTACAGGCGTGAGCCACTGTGCCCAGCCCACAGAACCATAAACTACAATAATTGTTCTTAAATTACCCAAGGTGAAACGTGTATCTCACAAGTTCCAATAAGTATACACAAATAAAAACATTAAACTTGAATATCATCTTCAATTGGTACATTTCATTTTAGCTTTAGTAATATTAATGCCAGAGAGAAAATGTGCATAGTAAAATTATTTGAATATAAACTATTTGTAGAGAATGAAAATCAGATCTCATTGATTGAAAAAAAGGGCAAGATATGTTAATTTTAGGAAGGTTTAGATTAGAAAGAAAGGAGATTCTTCTTCTAAGTGTATAAGATGCTTAAGTAGGTCTCTAAGAAAAATATGAGCACTCTCATTTCTAGACCCTTTTAGAGCAGAAATATCATGCACATCTTTCTGATTTTGTTTTAGTGAAAGAGCTACCTAGTTAAGTTTACAAGGAATATGTAGGTTCTTCAACACCTGTATAAATGAATAATTCCATATAAAAATAACTTAATGTAAAATATGGACACCAATTTCAAGATTTTTTTTTCAATTTTAGTCATAGAATATATAATTTGAATACTTCCCATAGATGGCAATAATGAAGAGTATTTCATTAGAGTTGCTTTGAATGTAGATCTATTTTTGCACAAATTGGAAAATGAAAACATTGCAAAGCAGCAAAGCAAAGGCACTGGTGCTAGACGGCCGGGTTCAAATCCTGGCTCTATCAATTACCAGTTGTGTGACTTTGGTCTAGTTACTCAACCGCAGTAGGCTGTAAAATAGGAATAACAGGACCTGCCTAACAGAGTTTTTGAGAGGTTTAAATGGAATAAAACATTTAAAGCTCTTGGAACAATGTCTGGCACATAGAAATTATTCAGTAAGTATGAGCTATTATTGCTATTTCGGAGGAGTTCCCAACATTTTGTTTTTGCTGAGACAAGACAAATAATGTCCACATGTGCAACACACTTTGTTCGTCCATTTTCTACAGAGTAACCCTCCTTACTCTCTCATAACAGATATCACATTGGAATTCAAATAAGCAATAGTGACATTATTATAGAGATCACTCTAAATCTGTTTTAACTTAAAATAAGAAATAATTTTAAAACTCTAGCACCTATTTTAATAGAAGGTTAATGACAACATATATAACATTAGAGTATGACTCAGACATGTGCTGAGAGCACTTCTTTTCAAAAGTAAAGGGAAGGGATAAGGGTACATGGTGACACAGAAGCTATAGGTTTGAATAAGGCTATTAAATTAAAATCAGTTCCTTTTCCATCTATCTGTCCATTTATCCATCAGTCAATCCATCTATCCATTCTTCTACTGATCAAATGTTTATTGAAAATCTATATGGGGTTGCAAAGACTGAAGAAACTCTGTCAAGAAGCTTGCATGCTTCCCTGGAGACCTAAGTTTGTTTATTTGTTTTGCTGTTGCTCTTCATTTGTTTGTGTTTTCTGTTTATTAGGAAGGTTTCCCATCCTGGCAGGAGGGAGGAAAGCGTAAAATTTTCTCAAGTACTCTCAGAATGAACATTTATCTCTTTAATGATCTGTTTGAGAAAAAATTATGAGGTTACAGATGAATGCCTGTCCAATCCCAGCTTCTGCTGGATGGAAAATATCCCTGGACCAATACTCACAGGAGAGGGGGAAAGAGGGAGAGGAAACTTTACGTACAGAATTAGAATACATTACATGGAAATTGGGGCAGTTTCTTTGATTTTATTCTGGCTTTTATTATTCTGTGTTTAGTGAATTAACATGGTGGCTTTTAGCTTACATTTAGGTCAAATATTGTTCTTTTTGGATTAACATGGCAAGTATAATTTAGAATATTTTTGTTTAATTTTGCTTGTTACTACTACAGTGGAGGTGTTATACTCAAAGTAAAAATTTTAAGTTTAGTGAGTAGTTATTTCTTTAATGATCGATTCCAACACATGTTTGTTTATTTAACAGATTAAATGATGAAGGAGTTGGCAGCCATATCACCACAGCATTTACTACATAAATATAAATGCATTACAAAGAATGAGAACAGAAACAGGGAAAAGCTAGCAATCTATTTCTATTTTCCCCCCACAATTTCCTACTAGGTTTTGCAGAATCAGAAATAGAATATATTACATGGTCAAATTAAAAATTAGAGGTCAAATTATAGAAGTGATACATATTTGAATGATCTCTTCTTCCAAATTAGTAAATTATTTAATGAAGAAGACCTCTTGTTGCTGCAGTTTTCTTCAGTTTATTTTTTTCAGAATATTACAGGGGTATAAAAGTTTTGGCTACATGAATTGCTTTTGTACAGTTTGAGTCAAAGTTATAAGTGTGCCTATCACCCAGATAGTGTGCATTGTATCCGTTAAGTGTGATTTCACCCATCCCCTCCTCCCCTCCCAAGTGCTTGATTTCCATTGCGTTTTACTTCCATATTTGCACATGAGTGTTGATCAATTAGTTCCAATTTAATAGTGAGTACATGTGGTGTTTGTTTTTCCATTCTTACAATTCTTCACTTAGGAGAATGGTCTCCAGTTCCATTAGTTCACCATTTTTTATGGCTGAGTAGTACTCCATGGTATACATATACCAAATTTTATGAATCATCTCATGTATTCATGGGCACTTGGGTTGATTCCACATCTTTGCAGTTGTAAATTGTGCTGCAATAAACATTTGCATGCATGTGTCTTTTTGATAAAATGGCTTTGCGTAAATACCCAATAGTGGGATTGCTGGATCAAATGGTAGGTCTACTTTTAGTTCTTTGAGGTATCTTCATACTACTTTCCATAGAGGTTGTACTAGTTTGCAGTCCCACCAACAGTGTATAAGTTTTCCTTTCTCTCTGCATCCATGCCAGCATATGTTGTTTGGGACTTTTTGATAAAAGCCATTCTCACTGGAGTTAGGTGATGGCTCATTGTGGTTTGGATTTGCATTTCCCTGATGATTAGAGACATTGAGCATTTTTTCATATATTTATTGGCCATTAGTCTATCTTCTTTTGAAAAGCTTCTGTTCATGTCTTTGACCACTTTTTTATGGGGTTGTTTGATTTTTTCTTGCTGATTTGCTTGAGTTCTTTGTAGATTCTGGTTATTAGCCCTTTGTCAGATGTATAGCATGCAAATATTTTCTCCCATTCTGTAGGTTGTCTATTCTCTCTATTGATTGTTTCCTTAGCTGTGCAGAAGTCTTTTAATTTAATCAAGTCCCATTTATTAATTTTTATTGTTGCTGTGATTGCCTTTGGAGTCTTCTTCATAAATTCTTTGCCTAGGCCAATATCTAGAAGAGTTTTTCCAACATTTTCTTCTAGAATTCGTATAGTTTCATGCCTTAGGTTTAAGTCTCTTATCCATCTTGAATTAATTTTTGTGAGTGGTGAGAGGTGTGGATCCTGTTTTAATCTTCTACATGGGGCTATCCAATTTTCCCAGCACCATTTATTGAATAGGGATTCTTTTCCCCAATGTATATTGTTATCTGCTTTGTCAAAGATCAGACAGCAATATGAGGATGATTTTATATCTGGGTTCTGTGCTCTGATCCATTGGTCTATGTCTCTGTTTTTGTGCCAGTATCTTGCTGTTTTGGTTACCATAGCCTCATAGTATAGCTTGAAGTCTGGAAAAGTGATGCCTCCTTATTTGTTCTTTTTGCTTAAGGTTGCTTTGGCTAGTTAGGCTCTTTTCTGGTTCCATACAAAGCATAAAATTATTTTTTCTAGATCTGTGAAAAATGACATTGGTATTTTAATGGGAATTGCATTGAATTTGTAAATCACTTTGGGTAGTATAGACATTTTAACAATGTTGATTCTGCCAATCCATGAACATGATATGTTTTTCCATTTGTTTACATCCTCTGCAATTTCTTTCCTCAGTGGTTCATAATTTTCCTTGTAGAGGTCTTTCACCTCTTTGGTTAAATATATTCCTAGGTATTTCTTTGTTGCTATTGTAAAAGGTATTGAGTCTCTTTGATTTGCTTCTCAGCTTGACTTTTGTTGGTGTATATGAATGGTGCTGATTTGTGTACACTGACTTTGTAACCTGAGACTTTGCTGAATTTATTTATCAATTCCAGGAATCTCTTGGCAGAATCTTTAGGGTTTTCTAGATATAAGATCATATCATTAGCAAAGAGTGATAGCTTGACCTTTTCTTTCCCTATTTGGATACCCTTGATTTTCTTCTCTTGCCTGATTGCTCAGGGTAGGACTTCCAGCATTATGTTGAATAGAAGTGGTGACAGTGGGAAACCTTGTCTGGTTCCAGTTCTAAGCAGGAATGCTTTCAATTTTTCCCCATTCAGTATGATGCTGGCTGTGGGTTTGTTGTATAGGGCTTTTATAATATTGAGGTATGTTCATTCCATCTACACCTATTTTGTTAAGAGTTCTTATCATAAAAGGGTGCTGAATTTTGTCAAATGCTTTTTCTGCATCTATTGAGAGGATCATATGGTCTTTGTTTTTGCTTCTGTTTATGTGGTGATCACACTTATGGACTTACATATGTTGAACCATCCTTGCATCCCTGGGATGAAGCCCACTTGGTTGTGGTGGATTTTTTTTTTTTTTGACATGCAGCTAAATTTGGTTTGCTAGAATTTTACTGAGAATTTTTGCATTTATATTCATAAGGGATATTGGTGTGTAGTTTTTTTTTTTGTTGTGTCTTTTCCTGGCTTTAGTATCAAAGTGATACTGGCTTCATAGAATGAGTTGGGGAGGATTCCTTCCTTCTCAATGTTATGAAATAATTTCTACAGTATAGGTACTGGTTCTTCTTTGTAGGTCTGGTAAAATTCGGCTAAGAAACCATTTGGTCCTGGACTTTTTTGTTGGAAGATGTTTTATTGCTGCTTCAATTTTGTTACTTGATATTGGTCTGTTCAGGAGGTCTATTTCTTCCTGATTGAGCCTAGGGAAGTTGTGTGTTTCCAAGAATTTGTCCATTTCCTCAATGTTTTCAAGTTTATGTGCATAGAGATTGTTATAGTATTCAGAGATGATATTTTGTATTTCTGTGGTATCAGTTATAATATCTCCTTTTTCATTCCTGATTGAGCTTATTACAGTCCTTTCTTTTGTGTTTCTGGTTAATCTCACAAGAGGCCTGTCAATTTTGTTTATCTTTTCAAAGAACCAACTTTTTGTTTCATTAATCTTCTGTGTAATTCTTTTGTTATCAATTTCATTTAGTTCTGCTCTGACCTTAGTTATTTGTTTTCTTCTGCTGGGTTTGGGATTGTTTTGCTCTTCCTTTCCTAATTCCTTGAGATGATTAATTAGATTGTTGATCTGTGATCTTTCTATCTTTTTGATGTAGGCATTTAAGGCTATGAATTTTCCCCTTAGGACTGCTTTTGCTGTATCCCACAGATTTTGATAATTTCTGTCCCCTTTGTCATTTAGTTTGAGGAATCTTTTGATTTCCATCTTAATTTCCTCCTTGACCCAATAAACATTCAGCAGTAGGTTGTTTAATTTCCATGACTTTGAGGAGAGTTGAATGTTTCTGGTGGAATTGATTTCTAATTTTATTCCACTGTGGTCTGAGAAGATATATCTTATAGTTTCTATTTTTTTAAATTTGTTGAGACATGTTTTGTGGCCTAAGATGTGATCAGCATTAAAGAATGTTCCATGTGCAGATGAGAAGAACGTGTACTCAGTAGTTTTTGTGTAGAATGTTCTGTAAATGTCTGTCAGGCCCATTTGTTCTACAGTTCCATTTCAGTCCAGTGTTTCTTTGTTTATTTTATGCTTAGAGGATCTGTCCAGTTCTGTTAGTGGGGTGTTGAAGTCCCCGGACTTTAAGATGCTGCTATTTATCACTTTATTTAGATCTAGTAGGATTTGCTTTGTGCATCTGGGTGCACCGTTAGGTGCATAAATATGTAGGATTGTTATGTCTTCTTGTTGAATTACTCCCTTTACCATAAAATAATGACCATCTTTGTCTTTATTTACTATTGTTGATTTGAAGTCTATGTTATCTGATATGAGAATGGCTATACCAGCTTTCTTTTGGTTTCCATTTGCAAGGACTATTGTTTTTCATCCCTTCATCTTGAGACTGAATGAGTCCCTATGGGTTAGATGTGTTTCCTGGAGAGAGCAGACACTTGGCTTGTACTTTTTTTTAATCCATTTTACCAGACTATGTCTCTTGAGTGGGGAATTCAAGCCATTCACATTTATTGAAAGAATTGATAAGTGGGGTGGCTTTCTGTTCATCCTGTTGGATAGAACCTTATTGCTTTGTTTTACCTCTTGAGCCATTATGGTATATTGGCTCTGACCTTTAGCTTTTGGGTGATTTTACACTGGTGGATGTCTATTGTACTTATCAGTGTATAATGAAGTTCTAAGTACTTCCTACAGGGGACATCTGGTCTTGACAAATTCACTCAGTGTTTGCTTGTCTATGAAAGTCTTTATTTCCCCTTCATATAAGAAACTCAGTTTTGCAGGGCATGAAATTCTAGGCTGGCCATTATTGTTTGAGAAGACTGAGAATGGGGCCCCACTCCCTTCTAGCTTTTACAGTCTCAGTTGAGAAGTCTGCTGTTAGCCTGATGGGTTTTCCTTTGTAATTTACCTGATGTTTTGCCTTACAGCTTGCTGGAGTTCCTCCTTCATGTTAACTTTGACCAGTCTGATGACTATTTGTCATGGCGATTGCCTATTTGGGATGAATATCCAAGATTCTGTTGAGCTTCTTGTACCTGGATATCTAAATTTCTAGGAAGACCAGGGAAGTTCTCCTCAATTATTCCTTTAAATAGATTTTCCAACCCTTGTGTATTTTCTTCTTCACCCTCAGGGATGCCTATAATTCTTATGTTAGGCCTTTTTACATAATCCCATATTTCTTGTAGGCTTTGTTTGCTACTCTTATTTCTCTCTTCTCTGTCTTTGACTGACTTGTTTAATTCAAAGGTGTTCAGTCTTCAAGCTCTGAGATTCTTTCTTCTGCTTGCTCTAATCTATTCTTAAGGCTTTCCACCATGTTTTGTATTTCCTTGAATAAATTTTTTACTTCCAGAAATTCTGTTTGATTTTTTAAGATAATTTGATTTCTTTAGTGAATTTTTCATTCATTTTCTGTACTGTTTTTGTGGTTTCTTTGTGTTGAGTTTCTATTTTCTCTTGTATTTCATTGAGCTTCCTTATAATCCATATTTGAAATTCTTTATCAGTCATTTCAATATTTTCATTTTGGTTGGTATCAATTAGGAAGGAATTACTGTTTTCTTTTGGTGGTGTCCTTTTGCTCTGATTTTTTGTATTTCCAGAGTTCTTTCATTGATTCCTTCTCATCTGGCCTCTTGATTGAGACCTAGGTGTGCTAGGCCTGACTTGTGGGCCCATCCTGGGTACCCAAGGATCCAACCCTGACCATGCTGGGGAGAAGAGTGCTGGTCCTGAATTGCCTATGGGGTGTTCTAGCAGGTTTGATGAACCTCTCAGGTTACCTCTGACCTGCTGTCTTCACCCCTTCCCAACAGTGTGAAATTAAGTTAGGTTCCCCTGCTTAATCTCCAAGATGGTGGTTGGTAGTTTGGAGCATGAGTCAGCCACTCTCTATTTGCTTGAGTTGGAAGGTGCTATGGTAAGCTATAGAGTTGTTCCCCCACCCCCATCATTGGTTGATGTTTGTGTGGAAGAGCCAGCTGCCAAGATGTTCTTTTGTGCCCATGGTAATCTTTGGTCCCCCAGCTGAGGCACACAAATGCTCCAAGCTTTAGGAGGGACCTTGTGGCTCCCAGGGGGTTACTTGATCTCTACTGCCATTGAGGTGAGGGAAGGAGCAAGACAGATTATGGCTGGATTGTGAGAGCCTGAAAGGCTTTGCAAAGCCTGGGTGGGGCTCAGAGGTTGTTCTTCCAGATGCTAGGGGGAAACGCTGGTATGAGGTTCAGGGCAAGCTCTCCAAACCAGGAAGGCTCTTCCCGAGGGAGTGGTCTAAATGCTTGAGTGCTAAGGGACTGGGCCAGGCTCTTTCTGCCTTTGTCCACTAGTGCTGTGTCTCTGCAGGGAGGGGTAAGTGCCCTCCCTAATTGACATTCCTTGGAACCCCACAACACACTTCCATCAGTTCAGTCCACGTTTATTCACTCACTGCCCAAGACCAGCTCTCGAACTTCTCCCCACTCCACGTGTCTGACCCACTAGCATGTGTCTCTGTGAAATGCTGGTGTGTAGGGGAATCCCCAACTGTGCACCTGTGTTCCACCACAAGACCCCAAGGGGAGAGTAGTAGGCCTCTGTATAAGCAGGGGCCTCAGCCAAGGGCGTGCTCCCACCGGAAGGAAGTGGGCACTCATGAATTTCTTGGCTCAAGCTACACTCACTATTGTAATGAGTGGGGGGAGGGGCCACTGCTCCCTTTCAGCCAGTGAACTGGAGGCATTCAGTTGCCATGGGAACCAGGGACTAGTCTATTTCTTTTGGAGGGCCACACGTCTATCCAATATGGCAGTTCTCCAGGTGGGGTGGGGGTTGGTCTCACTCACAGATCCTTGTTCCTCAGCACCCCTCCACACTCTCCCATCGAATATGTCTGCAAGCACCTCCTCGCCACCTGAGTCCCTGATGAGACCTCTCCCCTGCATTTCCCTGCCCTGCTCTTGTGTCCAGGGGACACCGGGACTGGCCCACCTGTCTAAGCCGCCAGTGTGCTATCTTGCAAAATGCCTGCAGGCAGGAAGCTCACAAATTGCCACGGCCCACTCTCTGTGGCAAGCTCAGCCAGAAGCCTGCACCCACTGTTGAGAAGCAGCTGTTTGTGACCTTCTCCATTCAGAGTAGTCTCGTGATTGCAATGGGTTGGGGAGGGTCGTGGCTACCAGTTGCCTGAGCTCAAATTACTTTCTCTGATATGGTGAATAGGGGAGGTGCAGAGGAGGAAGTGTCTAGGTGTGAGAAAGCCAGCACTCTTGTCTCTTGTGGCACTCTCCCATGGGGTGTCCCTTATGGACACCCCAACACCTGGGGTTTGCTGGTTCACACCACTATTCTGAATTAGCCACCATGCCTGGGCTCATGGAGTGTAGAAGTGCCTTCAATATAGTTTGTGTCCCGCTGCTCAGCAAAGGCACCTAGGTGGGGGAAGGGAACCCCCCTTACCCTTTCCCTGGGCTCTAAGCCTCTCTGGGTTGATCCACGCCGCTGTCTTTTCCCCTCTATCTTCTTTTTTCTCAGCTTTGCAGTTTTTCTTCATGGAGTCCCCAGACATCTCTGTTGTCTCTCTCTGTGATCCATACCTGAGCTGCGACTCTTCTCTGCTGTCCTCAGTACAATATTCTACCTTCCAGCCTGGACGGTCCAACAAGTGATGTCTCTAGTCAGCCATCTTGGCTCTCTCCTTCTTCAGTTTTCTATAAAATGGGGATGCTAGTTCATTTTCAAAAGCTTGTGGTGATGACAGGGATACAGTGGACTGAGTACTCAGGACTGGGGCACAAAGGATGCTCACCGACAGTGACCATTACTGTATGTAAAGGACCAGTCAGTCCTATCCTGGGCCTATGTGCATGGCTTCCCAGGGTATTTATCCTTTTCTTTTCAAGATATTACTCCCAAATGGTTAAAACATAAAAGGAAAAGGAAAAAATTAAGAGAAAACTGAAGCAGTAAGTAAATAACCATCATCCTTTCCGATTGAATATTTGACTTTTAAGAGCCCATATAACATTATATACTGCGGTATAAATTACAGTCATTAGGATGATATACACAAGAAATCTGCATTACTGAATTATTTGTACATTGTATAATTTTTCCCCTTAGTATAAAATTTCTACCTGTTACATCTTAGATAAAAGGGTATTCAAAGAAGTGATACATTTTTTTAGGACAATGGAATTAGGATAAATCAGTTTAAAAATGACTGGCTTTAAAAATTTCAATGCAGTTTAATAAGGATGAGGGATTTATCATGGGGTTTTTTTTTGGGGGGGGTCCAAGCATGTAGGGCACATCAGCATGGAAATATTTTTTTTTTTATTTTGCCAACCTTCTTCTCTGATCATCAGCATGGAAATATTAAGAGAGACAGAATGTATCACCCAAGCAGCAAGATTATTAATCCTGACATCATTGTAGTCATAACAAAAATTCAGGTATCTGATCATACGTTGTAATAATTATACCATGACTCCAAATTTTAACATTTTTAAGAAGTAGTCAAATAGAATGATAATCAAAATGCCAGCACTTCAGAAATAGTTGTACTTTGTGGTATGAGCACGTGCAGGTGAAATTTTGATACGGCCTTTTTGATGGTGTGGACTTTTCAAGGCAACAATTTTGGCAAGGGAATATTTTGATATGCCCTAAAGAGCAAACCATTAAATTCTCAAAATACCAAGTTCGTTGCACAAAAATCATCTGAAGTCCCTCCCTGACCCACATCATACCCCTGGCTTGTCGGCTGTCCAGAAGTTGTGCTGCAACCCTTATCCAGCCTTAACCTGACACCGGGCATTGCTCACCTCATGGAGGAACATCCTGAAAGATGGCACAGGAGTGAAAAACAACCCTTATGCTATTACTTGAAAACACTACCCCTTTCAATTTATAAAAAAAATTTACATCTTGAAGTGACTGAATATCAAAAAGGCTGTGTCGAAATGTTCTGTCTTTACAAGTGCTATGCTTGTAAAAGATGTGAGAGGAAGCCTACAGAGGAAAAGGCACTCATCTATTTACCTAAAGTAAATGGAAAAATGGAAAAACTTAAGTGCAAAAAAGTCCGTATAGAATCAGAATACTTAAGAGTTGGAAAATACCTAAAAGACCATTTAGCCTAAATGCTAAGCTAAGATTTGGATTCTCCACGTTGCCTGGTTCCCTGCTGTCGGGTAAGAGTCGCTTGATCCTCACTTGCAATGTCAGTCTGCCCCAAGCTCAGATCCCCAGAGGGAGAGGATAAAAGGAATTCCAGTTTGACACTTGGGAAGAGTCAGCCTCATCACTAATCCTGCTCTATAGGTAAGCAGGTAAACACTAAGTCTTACCTTTTTTTTTTTTTTTTTTAACTGCAGACTAAGTCCTGACCAGAAAGTGGCTCTCAACATTGTTTCTTATACTCGAATCTCTATTTTCATTACCTTCCTTAGGAAGCGGGGACTGTATTGCTGTCCTCGGGTCCCTCAGAACACCACCTTTCTATGGGAGCTTGGCTACCTCCAGACATTATCTTTCTGATGCAGACTGCCCATCCATTTTGCTATATCTCTAGAGCTTGCTGGTTTCTCTCTTCCCATGACTGTGCTCCACCTGTCTGTTACCTTTGCCGGGTTCTTGATGCCAGCTGCAACTGCAGAGTCACCTGTCGCCAGTGACAATACTTGCTGAATGCAACATGGCACCTGCCTGAATCCATTTTCTCCCACTCTTTCAACAACCACTGCCAGTGTCAGAATCGAGGCTCAGGTTGGGTCCATTCCTAGACTACCTCTGGTTAATATACTTCTGTGTATTGTGATTAGAATAAAATTTCTACTAAGTGGTCATCCAAGTTCTTGGGCCTCTACATCCCATAGTCTAATACAGGCCACAGTGATTGGCCATAGGAGCATGGGCAAAATTTCAGCCCCCATCTACTTCCTTGGCTGGGTGTCCTTGTGCAGGACACAGCCCATGCAATTCTATGTGTTGGTCAATGGACAGGTCCTGGCTCTGCTCCTTGGAATCTCAAATAACAGGTCTAAATTGCTCTTCCACACAAGAATCTCTAATTATTAATATGTGGTAGCAGCTACTCTATTCCCTCTGCAATTTCTTTTCTTTGGGTTGAATATCTCAGGTTCCTTCAATTATTCCTCTCCATGAATATTTTTACCTTCCTGTTGGCTCTCTTTGGAGCATGCTTCCATTTATCTATATTTTTCTTCAAGTCCATGTACGTATATTTATTCTTAAACAAAACACAGCACTAGTCCAAGCTGGTTTCACCAATGTGGAATTATAATTCCCCTTGTTCTACAACATTCTGTGTTTCTTTTAAAGTACCCCAAGACCAAAGAGAGTTGTAACAGGCTGGCAAGAGAGACTCTGAGCTTTAAGTATCAAGTATTCTAATTTAAATGTTAATAATTATTAAACAAAACAAAACCAAAGTTGTATTTTTTTAAGATCACTTTTTTCAAAAGGAATATAATGAAAGCTGTGAGAAACTCTGAGAAAGCAAAGGCTAAGCTGATTTTGTGTGATATATTTAATTAGATTAAGGTTTAGTAACTTATTTCCTTCCATAAAGCAAATGCTGATTCACATACATAATTTCAAATTCTTCTCTCAATTCTATGTACACACATATATTTATCATTCAATTGTTAAAGTAATATGCAATCTATGCCTGTATCAGTTGTAGCAGTGTCAGAGCTTAATCGATTAGAATAATTTCATAAAGCCTAGACAGAAAAAAATTTAAAAATATTTTGGGAGCAAATAATTTGAGCTCATGTAGACAAAGAGGAGGTTTTAAAAATGAAGAGGTTTATGCAGTTTTCCATATTAAGGAAAATAATCTAACTATATCTTGAGTGGTATTGAGAATGTTGATGATAGAGGTTATGAAGTCAGTGTAGTTAGATCATGGCACAGTCTGAATTCTGAAACTGTTTTCATGCTTTTAAATTAATGGACTGATGATGTGGATCTACAGGAGGAATTGAAACAAACTAAAGGGTTTGACTTAAGTGTGATTTGGTGACAGACCTATGTGTTTATTAACAAACAACTGTATCATCTCTTTTGGATTTTTCTGGGGGGAAGGGGGTTCAGGCTAAGAGGCTCATAGAGGAGGACCAGAGGGAGATGGCTGAAATAAACAGCGGTAAGGGAACTAGAATCAGCAATTCCAAGGGGACATAATAAAGTTGTAAACAGACTCCAGAATCAGACAGACATGGTTGCAATCCTGACTCTGTTATTTTACACTTTGTGACATCTGGTCAAGTTATCTAATTTATCTGAGTCTTAGTATTCCTGTTTATAAAGGGCTTAATAGTAGCTATTTCAAAGCACTTTGGGAATAATTAACATTATATTATGTAAAACTCCCAGCATATAGTATACATTCAATAAAATGTTTATCTGTCTGCCAGGAAAGTTGACACAGGCAATATGGCGCCAGAAGTTTAGATCTTTAATTGATAACCCTTCTCTGCAGAAAAAGCAAAATTTCTTTTCCCATTGCCTTATATTAAAGATTCTGAGGGCTTAAAAGCAGAGTTAAATAAATGACTGCTATACACTGATACAGTGACTTGGAATCTGGGACAAGGGGTACATATGCATAAAAGACATTATTAGTAATCTCCAGTTGCCAGTTGTAAAGTATGTAGCCAGGAACTAAGTAAATGATATGCCCTAATTTCAACACACTGTTGGCTTTGGAATTGGGACCAAGTTTTCATGACATGTCTCCAGCTGGCGTTCCACTAGTACTGGTTTTCTGGATGGTAAAACATCCTGTTCAGGATCCCTTGTGATCAAAAGAACTCAGCATAGGGATTAGCCTGTCAAAGAGATAATGCACTGAATCTTACAGAGAGTAGGTTAGTGAAAGGACCATTATTATATGACCCTGAGATAGGTTCAATATTCTATAGTGAATCCACTAATTCCACTTAGTTCCTTTAATTATGCTGGATAAGGGAGATTATATCTATGAGGTACTTTGCTTGTTAATTCTCTGTATTTTGGCCAAGAATGCCTTTCAAGATACATTTTCACGATGACTTTTAGACATATTCACACTTGAATGACAACGCAGTCTATATGCAGAACATCAAAAAAGAGAATGGCAACACAATGGCGTGGAAAGAACTTGAGATGTAGATTTGGAGGATTTGGGATTCAGGTCCAATTTCTACATACAACTTTTAAGTATCATGGTAAAGTTACTTCGCTACTTTAGACTTCAGGTTCCTCATCTGAAAAATAATGATTATGATATCTACCTCCAAAAATGCTGTAAAGATTAAATGAAGCAATGTCACTAATGTAATGTAGGCCTTAAAGGTAGAAAGTTCTCAACAAGTGTTTACTGGATAAAAGACATGAACTGTTTCTCATGTGGTGGTTCTCCAAATAGCAAAAACTTTATTAACTGCTAATTAAAGCAATGTTCAAATATTGACTCAGACGTGAAAAGCTCTATGTAATTCTTACGACTCTAGTTTTTCCATGTCAATGAAATACATATCAGTTCTTCTGACTAAAGGAAGCAAACATTTGAAACAAAAAAAATTGAGATTAAAATCTTATCATTCAAAGCTCACAAAAGTAAATAAATGAGAAAGAAGTCCAAGTTTAAACTTTCCAATGACCTGTTTTGGAAAGTTTGTGGCACTTATATTTCTAAGTTAGTTAAACCTAAAACTGCACTAAGACTTGTGGGACCCTGTGTGTGTGTGTGAAATTAAATTATGTAGTGATGTTATTATTGATAGAAACCAGCATTTTCAAATAATTCTGCATGGTTTCAAAAAATCAAATTCACTTAAGCTTTGGCTACTGCTAACATTTTAATATTTAATAAACGTTACCTTATGAGAATATCAGATTATTTTGCAAATAACCAGGCTAATACTCCAGGGGAAAAATGAGATAAAGAAAAGACAAGTGGCTTAACTAAGGCCATGTACTGACCCAGATTTTCTCAGTGAACAAACATTGCTTCTGGGGAAAGAGTTTGGTATTTTGGAATTGGCATTAAGTTAGTAAAGCTTCTAGAACTTAGTAATTTATTTTATATGTGTACTAAGTGGCTTTGTGTCTTGAGTAGTACTGATGACCCGCTATTACTTTACTGATAATAAAAATAGAAGTAGTAGCATAGACAGCCAGGGAGCACAGGAGGTAGCATTCACGGAACATAGGTGAGCCCTACATGCATGCTGTGTTTCAGATAGATGTAGAATATGGAGGGCATAGGAATAAAAAAAGCATAAGTAAAAGTAAAGCATACAGGAGAATGATTTGTTAAGATATAGGAATTTATGACATGGGAAGCAGGGTCTAGATAGTTTTGACATTTAGACATTGAGCTAAGTGCAAGGGGAGGCAGCAATCTCTCTGCAACACCAATCAGAAAGGGATGGATATGGACTGAGACAAAGGCTGCCCCTACCAGGGAGCCATTATTCCCCTGGTAGGAGAAATTGTGGTCAAAAGAAAGTTCAGAACTTTATTGCTTATTTCCAATATATAATACCTACAACTACTTGTGTAATATATATTTAAATATTTGGTATTTTCAGCTGTAATTTTTTATGTTATCCATATTCAACCACAGTTTTAAAGACTTTTTTTGATAAATAAATAAAACACCCTAAGAATTAAAAAACATGTATATTCTAAAGAAATACTTGTGGCCAGGTGTGGTGGCTCATGCCTGTAATCCCAGCACTTTGGGATGCCAAGGTGGGAGGATTGCCAGAAGTTCAAGATCAGCCTGGGCTACATAGTGAGACCCCTATCTACACCAAAAATAAAAAAATTAACCAGGCATGGTGGCAGGGATCTGTAGTCCCAGCTACTCGGGAGGGTATGGGGGGAGTACTGCTTGAGCCTGAGAGTTGGAGGTTGCAGTGATGCAGTGAATTGTGATTGCACTACTGCATTTCAGTCTGGGTGACAAAGGGAGACCCTGTCTCAGAAAAAAAAAAAAAAAAGAAAAGAAAGATTTGTTATAGAAATACCTATATCTGGAAGAAACTAATACCTTACTTCATTATTTCATTGTTCAGGTAGAAACTGACCAGTCTTATTTGGGTCTACCTACTCCCCCTTACCTACCATCAACTATTTTTAGAAATTAGTTTTTATTATTTTTCAGAATGGTTATCTAGCTCTCTTTGCAGCACTAAATTTTCCTTTTCCTAAGCCCTCTAGAGTCTTTTCAATAAAATACATTGTGTTTAATTAAAAAAAAAAATATATATAATGCAATCATATGCAGAACCAAGATGTAAATTTTAGGAATCCATTATTGAGAAAAGGCAATTGGATCAAAGAAATATTTATTTCTAAAGTGAGTATGATTTATGGTGTTAGGATGGCACATCTTGCCTCCTGAAAAACAGACTTGTTTGACCCAGGTTGTGTTCAGCTATGTGGTAACTTGTTTACAGGGATTAAGATGTAAGGGTCTGGAAAAATTGTAGTCTCTATGTAGCTATAGAGTATGGGCAGAAAAACAAGTAGATCAGGAAAAGGCTGATTTTTCCTAGAAGCCTGGGTTCATACCTTTTCTATGTTCCCATCTAACACATTTAATGTGCACCTGGTTGCTAAAAAATACGTTCTCTATACTTTATAGAGTATGTTTACACACATAATATCTACTGAGTCAATTAGTCTGTCATAAGCTGCTTCTAGTTTTTAGCTTATGTTCTCCAGAAAATAATACCATTTCTTTTTTTTGGATATGCCCCTATGAATAACAGAGCAAAGATATTCAGCTTAAAGAAAAAACAAACAAAGAAATGTAATATTTTTAGATGTATAAAAGACATTGGCTACATTTTTTCCCCTAACCTAATGGAGGGGAAAAAAACCTCTTGATTATAAGGGTGGTAAAACAGTAGAATGAGCTTATGAGATATTCTGCAAATTAGAAAAAATGTCTTGTGAAAGTTCCTTGCTGAGAAATTTGGAAAATACTAAAAAAAAAATATAAAGCAGGAAAACAGTGGCTTCTGAGCATTTTGTGAATCATAATGAGAAAGCAAGTCACTTGCTATTGCCCCTCGCTGTTCAGTTATTAGTATATCTTCAGTAGATTGAAAACACTGAGTCAACTTCCTTTTTAAATACAGTAGACATGACATTTGTTGCCTCCTCACTCACATCTCCTTAGAGAATTTGCCCCTTTACTCCCTAAGAAACAGTTCTGCTTAGCCCATGACAGGACCCTCCCCAATTAGCCCAGCTACGGCTGATTGGGTTGGGGTGACAACCAATTCAAACTGGACAGTCAGGTCCCTCTCCAAGGGATTTAGAACTGGGGCAGAAGACTGGAGTCAGTTACTTGCCTGTGGAGGTTTGGTTTTAAAGTTCATGTAGAGTCTGAGGCAGTATCCTGCCAGCTAGCACCACATGCAAGCCTAGAGATTCAGTAGGGCCGGGCAGTCACGAGTAGGCTGAGAAGTGTTTTGCAGAGGGCAGGAAAATGGAGGAGATACAGAAGAGTAGAAACAAGAAACTAGAGACCCCACAAGAGATGAGATACTTGAGTTGGTTTAAAGGAGTTTCTATACTTGACAGCTGGGGGTGGATCCAGGTTTTGTGGGGCCTGAAATATATATTAATATCATTTGGGGAGCCTTTTTTCAGAAGAAGAATTTGCAATTACAATAGAAAATTTGGTACAGCCATGGGTACAGCCCATGAAGCTTAAGTGAGGGGCCCTGAAGCTTAAGCTCTGTTACTTTACTTTCACCTCTGTTTACAATCAAGTGATTTCTGATGAAGATATCCAAAAACACACTAAGAGACACCTTTTATAGTAGGTCAGGATGAATCTGGACTGAATTTTAAAGGAAACTTTTTCTATAGACCTTTAATTAGGGATATTCTGGTGAATTCTTTCTTTTGGCCATTCCATCTGTGGAAGCCTCTGTGCTCCTGAGGTTCTGAGGGCTGCGCTCACAACTCATGCTTTAATTCCCCACATACCTCACTGGTCTTCCTTCTACATATTTCATTTGTGCTACTGGACCTCTGGGAATTTATTTGTGTTTTAAATTAACTTTTAAAGGAATCTCAGATGTTTATTTTCTGTATTTGGAATTTTGCTGGTTGGTCTGCATAGTTACAACCACCTGTTTTCTTCTTGAGTCATTATTAATAATAAAAAAAATTCATAAGGCACATGCTGTTTCCCTGTTTGGCTGGACTTCTCCATTCTCATCACAACCTCAACGGGTTTCAAATTGCCTGGTGGCCACTCTTCTAATTCTGTCAGCCTCGGAATACTTTAGGAGACTGGACAGCAGTACTCATGTTGCTACCTAAAAATGTGGGCTCTCAACCCCAATATCCACAGGATACTTCAGATAAAGCTTCCAATTTGTGTACGTCAATACTAATCTCCATGAAATGGACAAAAAAATACAATCAAAGGGAAAACTACTCTGAGTAGAGTGTGATCTCTTTTCCCTCCCTCCATCTCCCCAACATACACACTCTCTCTCACACACACACACACATACACACACACACAAGAGCCTTAAAAGGACAGCAGTGAGGCAGAAATACACCAGGACCAAGAAAAAAAAAGAAATAAAGATCATAGGAATCAAATTCATATCCCAAAGTGCATGAAATACAATAATGTTTTTGAAGGAGGACTTATCCCTGGAAGGAATAGATTTTTATAGTGAAAATGGATACTGCTTGATTAAAGTTCTCATAGTAGAAAATGAATAACTGATTCTCTAAAAGTCACTGACTCTGATAATTAAAAAAGAAAAAAAATATGCACTGTGCTGACTAATTTTTTTTGTATTGTACTAAGTGCTTTCCATGAATTGTCTCACATAAACCTCAGAACAGTTCTATATTATTACTCCCATTATTTTACAGATGAGGAAATTGAAGCTTAGAAAAGATTAAGTAAGTAAGCCAAAGTCACACACTGAGTAAAGGGTGAAGCCAGGACTCCAAATCCTGTATTCCAGGGCTTTTAAAACTTTTTCTCCCTAGAAAGACTAAGCACTTTGAAAAGGTCCTGTCGAAATGACTGAATTGGAGTAAGGTTTAAGCAAGATTGGAGGGTCGGGTATTTGTTATGTTCTGCTACCTTTCAGGTGAGACTTCAAAGGAAGACAAATTAATCAGATAGAGTAAAAATGAGAATAGAGCTGGGAAAGTGTCACCACACTTGGGACACTTAACACTAGGAGCCTCATATCATTTGTGTTTTTATTCATACCATTTGTATTTGTATCATTGCACCTGCCTCTCTTGTCTCCACTGGGCCTTGGCTTTTTAGGAAAGGACATTATCTTCTCTTTGGTGTCTTGCCCATATCTTACACAGAGAAGAAGGTTAATATTGTTTATTGAGAGCAGAAACAACAAAAGGGAAAAAAGATTTTTTTGGTCAACAGGATTGCATAATGATAAAGAAATAACAGGATATGAGGACAAACAGGTATTTAAAAATCAGGAATAAGTGAAGGAGGCAAACATATAAACATACAAAAAAAGGTGCAAACATACCAAAAAAAGTACCGAACTTAAATATGAGAAAAATATAGGAATGAAGGCATTTTAGGAGAAGCAAAGATAAAATCATATATTGGAAAAAGTGATGTGTGATGTAGTCAAATTGCAAAAAAATGAGTGACATGGGAAAAGCAATGATAAATTATTTGTCAACCATTTCTACACATTGGAGTAAGATTAATTTTTGTTACTTATGTTTAAAAAAACAATAGAATTTATACCAATAGATGTTTTAATATCATTGATGGGAATTTTTTCTCATGGTATTATGGAATAGAAGAATATACATAGTTAAAAAGAAAAATTAATTATTATTATAGAATTCTATTATAATAAAACTTTATTGTCACAGGAGAGAGGCTTAGAATTTTTTAATAAGGAAGTTTATGTACTCTTTGAGTATATAAACATTTTAAATTATAAAGTTACATAATATGTGGCATAAAGAGGTCTAATCTGAAAAAAGACGAAAACTAGAGAACAACCTTAAAAAAAACTTTTTACTTTGAAATACATATACGCTCACAGAAGTTACAAAGCTAGTAGTGAGAGCTCCTGTATACCCTTCACACGGCTTCCCACAATGGTAACATCGTACACAACTTTAACACTTTACCAAAACCAAGAAATTGGCATTGGCACAATGCAATTAACTAAGCCATAGACATTAGCTGAATTTCACCAGTTTTTATGCTCTTTTGAATGTGTGTGTTTATAATACTATGAAATTTTATTACATTGTAGATTTGTATAACCACCACCATAGTCAAGATATAGAACTGAAGAATACCTTGGGAAGGAAGGATCCAATAACAGAGAGATGCTCATAAGAAAGCTATCCTAAGAAAGACAAATAAATAGGATATAAGACCAGAATACTTAAAAGAAAAAAATGGAAAATTAAATATAAAGGACAAAAATGTAATAAACTGAAAATATAAATACAGAAGTTGGAGAGCAATGATGTAATAAAATCATATTTTGAAGGTTATTACCTTCAGAAGACTTAGAAAAATATAAATATTTATGTCATGTTCCACAATGAGGAAATAGTCAAACCTCCTCAAAATTTTCATGTGCCAGAAAAACAGTCTTTCTCTTGAAAAAGAGTACGAAATGACAGAAACATAGGAACATATGATCTCAGTGTGCAAATGCAAAAGAACTTTTGAAATAAATTTCTGTGGATGCAGAGATATAGATATTAAGAAAAAACTGTAAGCATAAATAATAAAGTCATTACTCAAATAGCAACAAATGAGTAATGCGGACTATAGTTATCATAAGGATTTTTAAAAGCCTCATAGTTGGTAAAAATGTCTATGTCAATGCTGTAGACAGTATCCATTTTTCTATGCTTCTTTCTTTCCAGCAAAGCCCACTTCCTGCTACAGAAGTTGAATTTGCTCTGTCAATGTCTTTTGCAGAGGGACATGGATATTCAATCCAATTCTGGCTGATGGAACTTGGGGGAAAGGCTAGAGAGCCTTCCAGGAAAGAATTTCGTCATGGATTAAAAAAGGAAAGCTAGAGAGAGATTGAGAAAGAGGAAACAGAGCGAGGAAGTCCCTCTCTCCGTTTCTGTTATGCATATTCTGTGAGGACAAGGTTTTTGGATCTGCTGTAGCCACCTTGCAACCATGAGGTGAGGACAAGAGAATCACAGAGAAGCTGAACCACAGTTCTTGCCACTGAACTAATTCTGGATAAACCGTGTCTCTGCACTTCCAGTTGTGTTATAAAACAAAACACTATTGTTTTAGTCAAGTTTGACCAGACACTCTGTTGCTGGGGGCAAAAGCACCCTAACTGATTTAGTCAGCTAAGAATCACACAGTAATGCAGTAGTTGCTAATTAAATACTATATATGATTAATATATTTAGCGCTATACTATGGCCTTTAAGTCAATATCTTTTCTAATGACCTTTTTATGAATATATGGAATAAAAACGACCAAAAGCCAAGAATGGACCAAAGAATGTCAATTTTATCTTGGAGATAGAAAAGAAAATCTGTAAGTTGCTTTGTTTTGTTTTTTTTACACCAAAGAATTTATGGTTTTGAGGCTGTTGGTGGTGAAGGCAGGTATGAACAGGGAACTGGAGTAATAAAAAATAAAAATGTAAATGTTCATTTTAAGACTGTTCCTTTGTAAATATATTTAATGGCTAAATATATTTTTCAACTTCAGAACTTGGGAGTCTTAGAGATTAGCTTTTTTTTGGTCAAGAGAAAGGCTATTTTCAGACTTTATGATTATGAATGATTCTGTGGGCCTCATATATATATATACATACACATTATGTGGGTCTATGATATTTTCTCTTTCTTGAAAGGAGACAAAGAGGACAGAAAATTCTGTAAATATAGGAAAAATCACCAAGTTTGGATGAACAATGGTAGTTCTCTTCAGGAATGGAATTCTCTCAGTTTTACCAAAAGTTTGTACCGGCTGGAGAGAGAAGTTGAATGCCTTTATTGAGAAAGGATGGTTCAAGGCCATCAGCTTTAGACTATGCTTTTTGAAGGGGAAGAACTTACGCAATAGAAATGAATTTGTTCAATGGCTGTCGTGCATTTTAAAAGCACAGAGAACTTCATGATGGCTGCCTCCCTAGCAACACTGCCACACATATATTTTAGTAGAAATATAGAAACAGTTTCAAAGCACAGCTCACTAGCTGAGAAATTTTTTTCTATATTTATAAATGCATTTTTTCAAAGTAAAAAAGTATTTTAAAGTTAAATGCCATGGGAAAAATTTAGAATAAGTTTATTCTAAGGTATACTCCATATATAGTTCTACTAGCTATGATGCAGCTCAAATTCTACTTTCTCCAATGACTTCTCCCAACCTCTTAAGCCCTTACTATTTGCTCTCCTTTTTGATCTACACCATTTTTCACTTAACTATATTTTTCTTACTCATTGCTGAGGAATTCAAGTTCTATGAGGGAGAGTTCTTTGTGCATTTTGTTTTCTTATGAATCGCAATAGTTTGTCCAATGCCTGGTACATAGTAGGCATTCAAGAAATGTTCACTGAGTACATTAATGAATATGTTTTTATTCTCCAATTAAGTTGCAAACTCTTTGAGAGTGGGGTCCATGCCATGTACTTGGGTGTCCTCTCCTATAAACATAGTGGGCTATGAGTAATAATTATTAATAATAAGGTTGGACGATGTAACACATACTGAGAGAATTCCCATTATTTCAAGTCACAAGTCAGTGTCCTGGG
Source organism: Daubentonia madagascariensis (assembly GCA_023783475.1). Taxonomy (NCBI): domain Eukaryota; kingdom Metazoa; phylum Chordata; class Mammalia; order Primates; family Daubentoniidae; genus Daubentonia; species Daubentonia madagascariensis. Next base: position 22,275,899 of record JAKFHU010002080.1, on the reverse strand, counting down.
TCAACAAATCCACCATTGTTTTCTCTCCCCTGACTTGTAAATGTGCAATAAACACAAATTATTTCACTGGATAGATGCTCATTTACACTGTAAGATCTTTTAATTTTATGCTTAATCCCAAAGACAGAATATCAAGGTCAGTATTGAAGCAATTACAAAGGCTTCATCTTGTAAACTTGTTTTGTATGTAAACTGTCCTTCCTGTAAAAGATGCCAGCATTAGAAGTAGACAGCCAGTCTTTCCTTTGTACAGTAGTGTGGGACGGCAAAAATGCCTGCAAACTGAAACTGTGCAAAGTGACCTTAATAATCAATGGCAAAAATTATGCCAGATCCATGACCTTGAAATTTTTTTTTATAAAAAACATTAAAGATTCTCTCATTGTCAGTTATAAATATATAGGGAAATGAGAAAAGAGTAAAGTGAATATTTACTTAGTATACTGTTATTTTAAACATTAGAAACATTGAGAAAAAAGTGCCTTATTTCTTTAAGAATAGTTGAATAGTGCTTGCTTTCTTCTTCTGGTCATGTAATCTAATGTTGGGCAAGGCAGTCATGCCCAGCTTGTTGCCCCTTGCATGGCCACATGATAGTGGCTTTGGGCCCAGAACATTTCCTTATTGGGAGATAAAAAGTCCTCACAGCCTGTGCTGGGCTTGCCACGTCGTGAGGGAGTACCTTTCCCTGTCCCAGGCCTGATTTATACTCTGTTGTCCTGCTTAAGCATGGTCCTCAGGCACATCCCCAGCTTTCTGCACTTCAGACCCCATGGGTGGAGGGGTCAGGGTCTGGGGTCCTTCTACTGCAACACAAAGTAGGTTGTGTGCAGCTATATTGCCCGAGTTGGCTGTGGAGTGGATCTGCTGGCCGTGGGGACCGCCACAATGCTAGAGGCTGGATCTTCTACATTCTCTCTCTTCTCTTGCTGTACTAGCTGAGCCTGGTGTATGTGTTATCTGTTCTCAGCCACCTCGAATCACGCACTGGTCTCTTCCCTAGAAAGCACTTATCTGTCCTTTAAACTAGGCCACACAGCCTGGCCAATGAATGATGGAACACTTATGGTATGGAATAAACATTTTTTCTATGGCTTGGAAAATTGTCATACACCTTTCTAAGTTTGGATTTGCTTCCAACATTTTGTCCTTCATACTTTGCTGACATGAAATCTCTTGGAGAGTTCCTTTCATGTGGAATTTTTTTGCTGATGTCACTTTCTCTGGGACATCATCATTCTTTTCATCATAACCACTTTCCTCATGTATGTCAATAGGTTCACCTTCACCACGTTCCTCTGGCTGAACATGTAGAATCTGCTGAATGGTGACGGTGTGACCATTCCCACCATTAGCTATTTCTTCCATAAGTCCATTTATTTGATTCAAATTTCACTCTCAGCATTAGTACTTTTTGTTTCTTTGCTGCATTTTCACTTTTGTTGGACAAGTCCCTCTTTTGATTATTCAGTTTTGTAAGATGTCATGTGGTTTACCACTAGGAGACAAGGAAACTACAAAACTGTATTCTTTGCTGTCTGTGCATGAACTGAATAACAGACCAGCAATGGCCAGTCATTGATGGCCTTGGAAGAAGGGCAACAATTGGCCACTGGTGATGTGAATCTGTTATTTACACAGTGATTATTGAACTGAAGAACTGGCAGTGAAGTTTGTGCTTCATACAATTATTCACAGCTAATATACTAACCTACTTTTTGGGATCTGCTGTTACTTAACCGAACATTGGTAACTGAATTTTGTGTATATTGGAACCGTGCAAAGTGAGAATTGTTTGTACTTTAGAACATTAATATTAAAAGTTTCCATGAGAAACTTTTGGAAAGTTAGTTTAACTCAAGGAAAGCATGAACTAGAATCAAAAGAATATTCATCAATCAAATTTACTTAATTAACACACAAATATTTCTATATCATTAGATGAGTTTTAAAAAGATTATTTATTGGTTATGTTTGGTACTATACATTCAGATTTAATGTATTTTCTTGTTCTGTAACTGTTGACAAATTTCCATCACTAGGCTAATATTTTTATGAAGATTCAACATGAGGAGGCGTCATAAAGAAAATAGTTCATACCATGTTTCCTTTTCCCAAATTCTCTATCATGCTGAAAATCATCTTCATTTAAATATACACACACATATATATATATTGCTGTCAAGGATTTGGTAAAATTATAATTGGCCTACTTTTATTATTAAATTCTTATCAAATCATACATTTCCCAAACTATGAAATAAACCCTTAATTAAGAGACTAAAATTCACGTAGGGAATCTTTGAGCCTTTTAAGGCAAGAGGCTCCCCAAAATAATACTACTGTTAACCTCAAGATTATTGCAATACAAAATTGAGCAAGGAAATCTACGACAGGTAGGTTGTAATCTGAACCAGTCTCATGTGTGTTGACTTCTTAGAAGGCCTCTAATTCAGAATGCTTGAAGAAGTTGAGAAAAAAGTCAATGACAGAAACAACAGAATCACTAACAGAACAGAGCCAAAATAGAAACACCATTTGTATGCAGCTGTGCCTAATAAGGATATTTAAAAATGCTCATTCAAAATTTACACAGTGAGAGTAAATTTTTGCTTCTTTTGAGAGGTATAGATATAAACTACAATGGTTTTATACAGGATCCCATATTCAACTTCTTGGTTAATTAAGTCGAGATAAATTCAGATATACTGACAAATTTGAGGCAACATTTTCAGTTAAGATTTTCAGAAAATAAGCCTTTAGCTAAAATCTAATTTAAAATCTCATCTATACCAGAGGGTGAAATCTGCATGGTGAATTTTATATCTCAGCTGGTAGCACTCATTTCTACAGCTTAATATGTTTCCTGACTCATAAACCACTTACTTCCAAGCCCTTGGTTTCCATAATAGTGCTTTCTCCCCCCAGCCTAATATTAGCCAAAATTTCACCCAAGTGCCTTTCCAAACTACATTAAACCATATGAACATCATTTCCTTGGTGTCTTGTCAGAATAACTGAAAATACTTGACCAAACTGAATGAAATTTTTGTATTCTAGCTTTGTCTACAAATACAATGGACTGTGGTGTACAAAATTAAGATCTATCCTCATCTTGGACTTCCAAGTACTGAAAACAAAAGACCTACTTACTTTTGCATAAATTATATTTTGTGCCTGTATGTATGTATACCGATATAGACAGAAACATAGGTTGATTACCTTTATTTGCATTGCCATTTATTTTAATAATTGCTTCTTTTAACTCAGAATTTTAGTAAAATAATGCATTTAACATAAGCAACTAAGACTTGATAAGCATTTTTTTAGTATCTAGTTAATTTTAATCAGGGTGTTTATGTTCCTTAAAAATAAACTTTTAAATTTCAGATAGTTTTAATTTACTCTGTTTAAAATGCTAGAACTGATAAAAAAAATTTTGGTCTACTATGGCATGGTTTTCTTATCTTCCTATCAAAAGCATTAACTTAATTTGAATGTTTAATAGTGGTGAGGCTTCATGAGAACATAATAATTGGCACTGGGTGAGGCTTGGTGCTGTTTCTTTTCTAATGTGTGATAATTGATAATAAAACAATGGCCATTGATGAGTGAGTGCTTGTATAGCACTTCTCGTTCCTCTGAATGAAGGAAGAGTATCATTATCCATGGTACAAAATGTCAATATCAAGAGCCGTTTGCTCAGTGAGGCCAGGGACACTGAAAATGATAATTATGTCTGTTCTTCCACAAGGCCATGTAATTACAATAGGAAAATTGTGAACTCATAAGTGATACTTCTCAACCAGCACGATACAATTAATCTACTTGCTCTGATCACCCGTGTAACATGGTTGTGTGTGTGTGTGTGTGTGTGTGTAGAGAATGAGAAAGAGACAGAGAATGAGAGAGTTTACCACCAACTCCTTAGCAAGTCATTTAGTATGATTTCTTCATGTTTTGACATTATAAAAGAGATGAATAGAAAACACAACACCTCAAAGGACTAAAGTATTAAAAAAGAATCCTTTAATCTATACTCACACGTATTCTCTTTTTTAAGAATTAACAATAGACATTGTAAACTTTTTTCGATTATTTAAAAAAACTATGGCAGAATTTTATAGTAATATTGAATGGTTGTTTTTTACTAAATGAACATATTCATAGGAAAAAGAAATATTTGCATCAATTAAAGCTACATAATCTGCTAACTCTTTTGCCACCATAGATAACACTCTGATCATTCCATATTTAGTGTTGTCTAAATATGTGTGTAAAGTGTGATCATAAGTATTTTATATATAACATTAGTTGGTTAATTTGAAATTTCGATGCAAACATATTGTAAAGAAATGATTTATTCACATTCATACACCTTTTTTCCCTTTTTTTCCTAACTTTACTAGTTGAGACAAGCATGCTTTTCTACTAAGTTGTAAAGACCTGTCTTATATTCTAGGAGAACTCGCTTAAGATCCCAATTTCAATCTTGAAGGTAATGCTGCATGCAGATTTTTAAAAAAGCATTCTCATGGTATTTCCATTTATTAGGTCACTGTAACTTCACTGGGCAGACACTTCACTACAAAGTAGGCATTGACATGGTTTGGTTCATTGTGGCCCGTCTTGGAAGTGGTTTACACAAAAAGACAAATTGATTCCATCCAGAAGGTGTGCAGTAAGTCATAAACATAGCTCTACTCTAAGGTTTCAATGTATGTATTAATAACTCAACTACATCTTTCTCTAAATGCTTACAACAAACATGATAATATGCTATAAAATAAAAATGAATGGAAACTGAATTGTGAAGACTTGGGGTGTTGCTGGACAGGGCACTGCTGATGAATTACTTTGGTGAGTCACATTTAAACTGAGGGTCCTCCCCATTCCCAAGGTTGCTCCGCTTCCCTTCCCTGGATGTTGACTAAGCTTCACTTCTGCTCTTGGACACAAGGGCAAGCTGTTCAACCTGGCTGCGCATCAGCCAGGGCTGCCCTAGAGAAGGCTGGAAAAATTATTTGCCAACCTACACTCAAAGTGAAATTTTCAATGTTGTCTAAGATCCCACCTGAAGTTCAAGTTTAGAAAGAGGGCTTAGAATCACAAGATCTCAAAGCACTTTTTATAGAATGTAACAGAAATGCAAAGTTGATTGGAATTTAAAATATTGTACTTTCCTCACTTTAAAGTCTACCAGAAGGAAAAGGACAAATTCATACAAAGAATTGACAGAATTAAGTATTTACCCAATAATTTCATAAGTCAGTAAGTCAGTGGTGTGCTACTAATTGTTTAATAACCAACTCTCCAAGAAACAAACCAACCTACCCTAATCTATAGCATTTGCTGATTTCTGTGGTGTAAATACTTCTACCATGGCTGACTGCAAGCTTCTGGTGAGATGTCACTGAATGCAAAATTGGAAAGAGATGCACAGTAGCTCATTATTATATAATATTCCCATCATGTAGATACAATACATAACTTCAAGAACACAGACAATAAAATGATTAGGGAGTGATGACTTTTGAGTATTTATCTTGTTTTAATGTAATTTATTATAAGTTTATATAATTAATAATTTAATAAGGTGTGTGTTTAACAACTGCCTCACAAAATTCCGGAAAATTTAGCACCCAGCTCTCACACGCTGGTGTGAGTCACTTCCAGCACACCACTGGGATAAGTAGACTTTCATGTTTTTATAAATATAATGAACTATGTGCTGCTTACTCATGCTTAAATTATTGTGTTCTCTTCAATATTGTTAAAGAGTTCATTTTAAATATTATTAGGAAGGTCATAGTGGAACTTGCTGTTAAATAATTAGTTTTACTGAAGAAAAATGAGAATAGGAAGAGCTAGTTTATTATCTACTAATGCTATGTCTATGTGTATTTATCTATGGAATAAAACATTTCTATCTATGTGTTATCTATCTCTACTGATCTAGATTAAAATGGTGAAATTTATCTGTATCAATCTACCTATGAATACATATAACTGTTTTGGAAAAAAATCTCAATTATTTTCAAGAAAAACAACTCTGCAAAACATAATTTTACAAAACTAATCATAATTATTCTTTGTTATTGATAAGCATAAGTAATTTTAAAAAGCATTAATTTGATACTGTAGTATTTACAGAATAACTTAGATTTTATGAAAATGACTGTAGAAGGTAGAGAGAAGTTAGTGGGACTCAAATTGATGGAATATATCAAAATTGAAATAAACTATAATCTACCTTAGGTAGGATTTTGTATTTTGCCTCCTACGTACTGATTTCTTCAGAAAGTAATATTTTCAGTACATTAATTGTAAGAAGTGACTATAAAAGGTGTTAAAAAGACAAATGGGAATAAAGCTTTATCCAGAAATATATGACATATTGTGAATTGAAGGACCAGTAGCCAGACTTGTTTAGATTTTAGGACTCTTTGTTGAGTTGGTCCCAGATTAACAACTGGAAATAAGCTCAGTTGCTGACTGCTGAGTGCTAATTAATACTGATAACTGTTGACACACATTACAAGAGACACAAAATTGTATTTTTCAGAAAGTATCATTGAACTAATAATTTCAAATGTATGTTGACAAGTTTAAATAGTAGAGGTTTTTGGCAACTTACAAAATAAATTTACAAGATATTCAGTGAAACCATTAAATACCTTCATATGAATTGCTTTCTAATGTTTGAACTACTTGAAAAGGTGATAACAACATCATCCTTAATCTGATAACACATCATTTTAATATGATGATTTCTTAAGTTGTTTTGGAATTCAATAGAACTATAGAAATTATTCCCTTTGGTTATATATGAACCAGCTTCAAAATGATCAGTTACTTTTGGGTTTTGAATATCTTTGCAAGAATCTTTCTCAGCACAAGGGCTATTTGTTATTCAAGAAGCAAATTCTTTCTCTCTCTCTTTTTATGTGTAATGAATCACGAAGATTTGAGGTATTGGAGGGGTGTGGTGGCTCATGCCTGCAATCCTAGCACTCTGGGAGGCCGAGGTGGGAGGAATGCTTGATCTCAGGAGTTCGAGACCAGCCTGAGCAAGAGTGAGACCCCATCTCTACTAAAAATAGAAAAAATTAGCCAGGCATGATGGTGCACACCTGTAGTCCCAGCTACTTGGGAGGCTGAGGCAGGAGGATCGCTTGAGCCCAGGAGTTTGAGGTTGCTGTGAGCTAGGCTGAGCCCACAGCCTTCTTGCCTGGGCGACAAAGTGAGACTCTGTCTCAAAAAAAAAAAAAAAGATTTGAGGTACTTCATCTCAAAGAGATGAAAGAGATTAGGAGACATTTAGTTCATCTATAATATAATTTGATCTTCATATCCTTGTCTTCCACTGGACCATGAATCAGGGACACATATTAATAATGGACATACCAGCTATCTCAGAATCACACAGCTCCAGGCTGTGTGATTCTGACCGCCCAACCAGAAAAACCTGGCTTTTTAGAGAAGCTCCAGGCTATGGCTATGACCTGGAAAGGCAGCATTCTTTCATGTTTACATAACACATTCATCTGAGGATTTCTCCTACTTCACAAATATTCACTTGTCAATTTTCACAGCATCTTCAGGAACTAGATAAGTGTGAAAGATTATTATTCCCACAGGAGAGTTGGGAGCAAGAGTCACACAGGAGACATATCTGCCAGAAGTCACAATGAAATTGATGGAATGCCTGTGCTGTGCATATAGTAGGCTCTCAATAAATACCATTGAATGGATCTGAATCAGAACCTGAGCTAAGGAGCCACAGCCCTGCCTCTCCTTTACATAGAAAGCAAACCTTGAGCAACTCAAAAATAAATGTCATTGTAGATCATGCCAACTGTGCAAGCCATCTCAGATAAGTAAATTATAATACTTTAGATCCAAACTCAACTCCAGAGGTTGACTCATATTTCATCTGGGCTGCACAATAATTCTGTTCTCCCTGCAACTGGCTGATCTAAGACTGAACCAGCCTTATACCTATTACCTGACAATAAACTTCCCTAGAACTCATAAGTGCTTCTAAATAAATATTTTCTTCCTTGGGTAAAAAAGACTAATGTTATAAAATTTCTTGTCTTAAAAAAGTGATACATTGATTAAGCTTACAAGAAGGAAACCAGCAAAAGTTGACATCTTCAAAAACATACTCAGTAGACAGATATATTTAGATAAGGAGTACGTTTGATGCAGAAAAATGTTTTTAAATGTTAGAATGTTTAAGATTTATTTCTGAGTATTTATTATAAATTCCAAGAAGCTGGAGACTCCAGGCCCATTTGTGAATTACTGGAAATAAATCTACTATAGAGTGGGGAGAGAGAAGGTTCATGAGTGGGGAATGAAGACATGATAGGATCGATGGTTCAAAGACCCCCACTGCTCTCTCTACAAACAGGGAAGGCTACGTAGAAAGAAACATGGCTGCACTGTTTAAGTTTTAAATTGCTGGAATCATTTAGCCCTCAATACTTACCCCCCTTCCCCTGAATCTGTTTGATGGGCATTTAGTGTCTTGCCTCATCATCAATTTGTCACATGCCAACATGAAGCTTCATGGCACTAGTTTATGACTTACCTGTGTTTCTCAGATTTGCTTAAGAACAGTGCCTTTTGAGGAATCAGAAATATCTGCCTTCATCTTCCTATGCGTTTTAACAGCGTTGATCCTGGATCATTGCTTTGGTCCTCCTTCATTTACTTGAATATTTAATGATTACTTTGGGGACACTTAGATTTAATAATTCAAATTTCAATTCTGTTGGATATAAGGCTAGTTAAATTGGCCTACCCCTCTTTTTTTTTTTCTTTCAATCAATACATAGTTGGCTGTTTTACAGTGGAGCAGATTCATATAGATATGTTTAACCTTGTCTATTTGATAGCTAAAGGCTGAAATGATGTTTTTAATATGTTGACTGTGAGTCATTTCCTATTTGGGTTAGTTTAAACTTTTAGGGATTTTAGACTTTGAGTTACAAGGCCAGGTCAGAATTCCCCTCTCTTCAATTCAAATTTCACAAGAAAACTTTAATTTTAATCTTGTTAACTAAGTACATTTGTTATTAATGAATCATCATTAGTCAATGTTAATGTTTATCAAGGTTACAATCTTGTCAAGGGTAAACTTTACCAATATTAAAAGGCTGTCGTGAGAGTTTATCATGAAGATATTACATAAGGAGGATACTGCTGGCTTTTCAAGTGCTTAGCAAAAACCACAGCTTTAGTATCCTTGCCTCCTCTGGGACATGGACTAGAGTAGTTTCAGATATTTCCTTTGAAACTGGATGGTTTTTATTGGGGCTTGTCTTTTCTAGCTTTTCTGGATGGAGATACAATAGTAGAAATTCAAGGTTCTCTTCAGATATTCATTGCTTATGATATATTATTCTGATTATACCAGCAAGTTTAATGTAAGCTTCTAAGCTATTTGGTTTTCCCTAAGAAAGATGCTAACATCATTTTTGAGTTTCAGAGATGGTTCGGTTTACAAGTGTCCATTCAAAAGAAGTGGGTACAGAGGATAGAAGCTTTCCTCTGTGGCAGAGTTAGGCTGCTTTTTCCTTCTGTGAAAGTTTCTTGGTATAATGCAAGTGTAAGTGGTTGGCCACAAACATAATGGTAAACTGCCACTAGCTAGGCCTTTCCTGACAGCAAGCATAGAACAAGAATTGAAATGCTGGGTATGGGAGGAGGACTTGGCGGGGTGCAAGCTCACTGGGAGAGGAAACAGAGGCTGAGGAGGGCCCTAATAGGGGTTCAAAAGACAAAGTTTTGACTTCTAAGCTTTGCCTAAGGCCAATTCTCAATCCAAATCCTTTACTCTTCCACTTCAGATAAATTGCTGTTGACCACCCTTCTATCATCACTACCACCATTAAAAGACTTTTTTATACAGCAAGAGATTTTTTCCAGAGATAAACCTTACAACATTCTAGGGAAAAAAATCAGTAGCTATCTTCCTTACTTTTTACTCCATCCCTTATTGTCTAGCACAGAATGTGGAGCAAGGCAGAAGTTTAAAACATGGGTTTTAAAGGAATGAGGCCTGTTTTGGCGTTTTCTGAATAACTTATTTATCCAAATGAATAGAATACTCATTAGATCTTCCAATTTAATGGACTATACATTTATAGTCCTTTATTACTCAAAACATTTTTGGAATTGATTAAAATAATTTACAATAGAACCTTCTGAATACTTTGACAGCGAGCACAGTTTTTACCCTTTGAGGGTGGATTTGACTCTTTTAACAGCTGAATGTCATTCAGAACCACATTTGGTGAGAAAGGTACATAGTCAGCCAGGGTAATCCCTTTGTTTAAAAAAAAAATGGTGGGACTATAAAGCCATTAGGTTAAATTGTGTAAGATTATGGTTTATAAATTGGTTCTAAAGTCAGTTCTCAAGAATAACCCGACAACTGTTTAAACAAATGGTGGTAACATTAGTATAATAAGATGAAAGTGTCCCAAGGGACCTATTCTGAAACTATATACATATAAAACCAATGTGATGTATTTGTTTAAAAATAAGTCTCATTTTTTACACCATATCGTGCTGTAGTTTAATGGTTTTCTCTAAGCTGGAGTAGTATTCATTCATTCATTTGTTCATTTAACAAAGAGTCACCCATTAACATAGTGTTGATGTTAATAGAATTGAGTCATAAAAATAATAACAAATAAATTCAAATAAAAATAACAGTGAAATAAACACTTTAGTATGCTTATTTATTTAAAATTGCATGAATATGAAATCCTCTAAACATATTCACAGATTTATCTAGGTAACTGCACCAGTGACCATAACATGACTTGTTATGACAACAGTAACTAGATGACTGTTATTTTAAATTCATATATGCTAATGGCTCTGAACATCCTCATTAAAGCAACTGATGTTTCAATCTGAAAGCTTTTAGCATTTAAAGTATAAAAAGCATATTACCTTCATATAACAGTATTTGAAGTCTGAGCTGTGTAGAAATAGTCTGCATAAAACACTATTATACTCTTTTGGAAATGTGACACATCCATGGAGATTAAATAGTTTTTGGATCAAGTTATAAGTGAGACCGTGTTCTAATAAGACCTCCTCTGGTGTTTCTGATAGCTGAATTCCACAGTGAGAATCCAAATCTGACCCATGGGTTAGTGATGCTCTGCCTTGATGTTCACTAGGACAAGACTCTCGAGATTTATTTTCTAGTCACAAATGACCAATGCTTACAGTCATTCTTTTCATTTGTATTTGTTTACACACTCACTGTATTTACTCTGCATATAAACAGTGCACCTGAACTTCTCATTAAGTGGACAATATTAGAAGTACCCTTTTGTTTAAGAGGATGTTAAAGAATAATAAAGCCTTTCCATAAGGTTTTCCAAACAATAGTTTTAGTTTAAGATTGATCCCACCAAAGGTATGATTTCCCAGTTATTTTGGCAGTAGCAATTATAGTTTCTTGGACTTAAATGCTTAATTAGGAGCCTTTGGAAAATTTCATGTCAAGCTAAAAATATTTCTAATGTACACTTTCTGCTTACTCAAAGCTGCATGGAGCTGTAATTTACAAAGGAAACTTGTTTCCTTAATTGTGGTGTCAGTCAGCAAAAGCACAGGGAGCAGGCACAGAATAATCCCTTTATATTTAGCTGTGCCAGTGGCCATTAAATGTCACAACCTTCATGTAATTTAGGGAAAGGTTAGGGATGTCATTTCTACAGGACTGATTACTTTACAATTTGTTTTATTTTTAAAAATTATGTACTTTGCAAGATTTTTATGGAGAACTTTTATTTCATCAGTATAATTTAGCTTTTATGCAATACTTGAAGGTGAAGACTTGAGTCAGGTTTATTAGTTCATTCTCATGTTTTTGTATTACAGTTAGTCACAACAGAAAGTTAGATTAAAACAAAATATAGATTGATATGTAGAGTTTGAATTACAGTGGTTTATTGTAATTCTACTATTTTGTACTGTCTTCAGTTACTGAAGAATATGTTTCATTATAGAATAGATCTACAGATGAATAAACTGAAGAGAAGTGCACATTTTCAGGATGACTCATCTATTTACCAAGTGTGATGAGAGAAAAGGGGAAAAACAAGGAAAAATGAACAAACTAGAAAGAACAATACCTTGCATCTCTATAGCACTTTCTAGCTTTCAAAGATTTTTCATATCTATGACTTGAACCTTTCTAGAGAATGCTTACAAGGTATGTTCTTATTAGATGAGATCATTCCCTCCAAAAAGCAACGTGCCATGCAGTGGTTACAGGCTCAACCTTGAGAGTTAGATGAATGTGAGTTATAAGCCCAGTTCTGCCATTTCTATCAGTGTGACCTTGGATAAACTATATAATGTCTCTGAGCATCAGGTTCTTCCTCTGAAAAATGAGGATTATGATAACTGCTTTACAGATAGTCTGGCCACACAAATGAGCACAGTGTATGCACACAGTACAAATTTAACGAATCCACAGTTGTTAATTCTTCTTGTTAACATTGCTGTTGCTATTTAGTACTACAGGCAGAGTGAATACTTTCTAGCTATTATATAAAGAGAGTGGCCAAAGTAGAATGGACAGTGGAGACTTGGAAATTGACTTATTAAGAGAGAAAAGTGTTTTTCTTTCTTTATAGAAGTCATTTCAACAGATGATGTCAACATATTGGCATGCTCATTTCTACATCCCATCAACTTCCAAATGTTTTTTCTTAGAGGTGACACTCCTCCACCTGAAAACTTTTCAGCCTGATCTCTCATGAACCCTTGCTTTATCATGTGTGTGAATGTCAGTTAATAGAACCTACTAATCCTGTGATATTTTTTATTTATTCCACTCTTGAGTTAGTTTTGATTTAAATTACTTTTATATTTTATGTGCATTAATCAAGAGGCAGTATTATAGCAATTAAAGACTCCATGACAACTAAGACCCACAAAAAGTTTCTAGAAGTTATTTAACATCTTTTTGGCACACCTGTTTTATGCTGTATTTGATTTGAATATCAACATCCCTTAAATGTTTCATAATAATTATAGTAATGTATACAATTAATCTGTTATTGATACAAGTGGACAGAGGAGTTCTGACATCTTTTAAGAAAGTACTGGGACTCAGTGTTTAATTAGCATTATACATCCAAATGAGAGAGGGGACATTTTCATGCATACGTGATTCAGGAATAATCTGGTGTAATACTGGCAGAAAAAGAGCTAGGGGTTTATTGTGAATAAACACAACACTATCATCTTTAACAATTAGTTTTGGGAAGAATAAACATAAGAAAGAATGTAGAAATTTAGAGGTACTTCTTTCAAGATCCTATGCATTTGGTAACAAAGTTCTGGATGGGGAGTGATGTGAATAAGGAAGGGGGCATGTCCAAAACATAGCAGTAAAGAAAGTTTGAAAAATGGGATCAATTCAGTTTGATAAGGTCCTTTCAAACTAGATAGAAGTTTTGACTCAATATGTTAAGTAATAAGAGGCACCTAGCTGGTCTTCACCACCAAAGGTTCACAGTCAAAATAGTTTTTACAAAACTAATGGAAATTATGATAGTTTTACAAACAGCATAGGATTTAGCTTGCAAGTTGGGGCAGTGACTGAGGCAGTGGGCTAGATTTAAGTTAGACTTTCTTGGCAATTTTATATTAAGTATTGCAATAGATTACTCAAAGTGTTATGAGAGAGCTCTCTCTGTAGTGACTTGAGAGCAGGACCAATTCTTAAGAGACTGGGTACTTTAGGTGAGTGGCTGAGTGGAGGTGAGGACCAGGGACAAATGTAAAACACAACCCTAGATCTACACTGCGTAAAACAGTCACTCATGGGTTTAATGGTATGACTGCATAAAAGTACCTGTGTGCTTATGACATAATCTACATACATTATCAGGGCTGCTGCACACAAAAGATTGTACGCTGCCTAGCCCTAGCGGGAGCCACTGAAATCACAGACTTCATAGATATATATATTATTGCAACGTGTTTCTGGCAAATGGCAGTCAAATGTTTTGCTCTATAAAATAAGTATAGGACTTTCCATTTGTTGTATGGAAAAGTAAACTCCTCACCGAATCTCCTTCACATAATTACAAATTTTGGTCAAAATACTATCTGAGGGCCTTGGAGAGTAAACAAAAGTAGGAATATTTTGAAGGGGAGTAAATATTTGGAATAAGTGACTAGCATGGGGCGAATTTCAGATTTTCACGGTTTTACCCAGAGGGTAGCTGGGGCAACCAGAGGGAAAGAGCCACTGGAGAATGAGGTGGGGAACTTCACAAAGGAGAAAGCATGATAAGGAGAACCCCAGGTTTTGTGTATAAACTCTGCTCAAGTTGCTAACCCTTGAAGAATGCAAGTGCAAGACACACTAAAAGCTTTATGGAAAACCATATGGAGCTTCTTTAAAAACACTAAAAATAGAACTACCACATGATTCGGGGATCCCACTTCTGGGTACATATCCAAAGGATTTGAAATCAGTTTGTCAAAGAGATATCTGCACCCCCATGTTCACTGCAGATTATTCACAGTAGCCAAGACCTAAGTGTACATCAATGGATGAACAGAAGAAACATGGTATTTATATGCAATGGAATACTACTCAGCCTTAAAAAGGAGGAAATTCTGTTATTTGTGACAACATGGATAATCCTGGAGGACCCTATGATAAGTGAAATAAGCCAGGCATGGAAAGACAAATACTTCACGATCTCACTTTTATGTGGCATCTAAAACAATCAAATTCATAGAAACCGAGAGTAGAGTGGTGGTTGCTAGAGTCTGGGAAGGCGGGGAAATGGCAAATGTTGGTCGAAGGGTTCAAAGTTTCAGTCAGATGGAGGAATAAGTTTTTGAGATCCGTTGCACAACATGGTGACTATAGTTAGTAATGTATTATATATTTCAAAATCACTAAGAGTAAATTTCAAATGTTCTCATCACGAAAAATGTTAAGTATGTGAGGTGATGGATATGTTAATTACCTTGACTTAATCATTCCATATTGAATACATATATCAAAACACATTGTACCCCATAAATGTATATTTATAATTTTCAATAAAAAATAAAAAATCAATAAAATAAACAATCTGAATGGTAAGCTGAGCTGCCAACAATGTAGGCGAGACAGTTTGCAGTTTGAGTCTAACAAAATAATTGCCTAGTTAAGCAAAAACATCAACACGCTTTACAGTCATATAATAGAATCCAGAGTCTCCACAACATAATCTTCACAATGTTCAGGACATAGTTCAAACATTTGACCAAGAGCCATGAAAACATGACCCACTTTCCAGGGGGAAAAAACCAATGGATGTCAACCCCAAGATGATCCAAATTTTGGAATTATAAGACAAATATTTTAAAGCAGCTATTATAATATGCTCAATGTGATCAAACAAAATATGCTTGTGATGAATAAAATGATATAAAATTTCAGCAGAGAAAATTTAAAAAATAAAACCAGTATATTAAAACAATTTCCAAACAATGGAAGTAGTATCTGGAAGAAGGGGTATCTTTTACAAATTTGCACAAAGGCACTGTATGGACTACTAGTCAAATGCATATTCCTGAAAAATACCTAAAACCTAATGCTTGAAAGGCCATAAAGTAGTTAAAATTAACTGAGAAAAATTCCTTTTAAATACTTGGACTCAATCCCTTATAAAATGTGAACTAAAACATTATTTGGCAATCTTAGGTGAGAAGAGAAATATAGAAATCCCACTCAGTTTCATACTGTAACAAACTTCCAGGAAATATAATATATAACAACATTTGGTATACACCAACTATATAAAGTGGTGTGATATTAAATTCCTCACAAATTTTTGGTCAGTTACTATTTATTTAAATGTTGGTGTTTCTTTTAGGTTATATAATATAAAATATATAAACTTAATTCATGAAAAGTAAAGTGATATAATGTGTGAGCAATGGCGTTAAGCTGTGTTATTATGTTTTGCATGTATTAGTCACAGAAAAGATGGTAGGGAATATTTGTGAATGATTACTGGATCTCATTTGTTAATTTACTTTTACAAAATATTATTCTTTTTTCAGGGAATACAGAGATCTATTTTGCTCTACTTTGATGAGAACTTTCTAGCACACT
Organism: Daubentonia madagascariensis; assembly: GCA_023783475.1. Classification (NCBI taxonomy): domain Eukaryota; kingdom Metazoa; phylum Chordata; class Mammalia; order Primates; family Daubentoniidae; genus Daubentonia; species Daubentonia madagascariensis. The sequence goes on along the minus strand of JAKFHU010002080.1, from coordinate 22,259,728 downwards.
GTATAAGAAGCAAAGGAATTATTTACTCAACAGGGATGTGCACAAGAAAAGAGCTACTGTCTTTGATGTTGATACTCTATTTAGAGAGTTGGTAATAGACAGTGGTGTTTGAAGAAACTGTGAAAGACATATCAAAAACCTTGATGTCCATAATATATGTTACCAGGTTTCTATTTAGCCACACTAATTCAACTGGTAGTGTATTCTCAAAATATTAAAGGTAACAACATATATGACCTGACTTCTCAGATCTCTTTTGCCAGGATTGATAATATGAATGTTTTACACTGGCAAAAGGCAACCCAGTATTACTAATTGAGAAATAAGACCTTCATTTATGCCTTTTATATTTGGCGTTTTTTTGTGGCTCAATGGACATATACTTATCACCTTTTTTATGTAATCATCCCCGTGTGTCTTTTCTCCAATGAAACTGAAAGCTCTTCAGTATTCATAACTACATTACATGTTTCTCTGACATTCCACATAGCTTCTAGCACAGGTGTTAAATACAAAGGCAGGGTACTAGGAAATTAGGAGCTCAAAATTAAGAAACAATTATCTGGGTTCAGATCTGGACTAGTAACTTGAACTTTCTAAATGATGGTTTCTTCATCTTTTAAATGTGAATAATATTAATAGCTACCTCATAAAGTTGTTGTGTTTTTTGTATAGGATAGAGCAAGTAATTGGTATATGTTAGAACCTGGAACATAGTAAGAGTTCAATAAATAGTAGTTATTATGCTTATATTATTATTGTACTTTATCAAAAATTTGTTGAATGAATGAACAAATGAATGAATAATGACATAGTTTTATTAACTTGGAAGTTTTATCTCATTTTGATCTCCAGGAGGTGCTAAGTGGTTCATTTGAAGATTTATGTAAAAAGTGAACTAAAACATTTGGCAATTCTAGATGGGAACAGAAATATGCAAATTTTCTATTCAGTTTATATTTATAAAGAGAATACCAGCTATGAATCTTATGACTGGATGAATTTCACAGTTATTTGTCAGCATCTACAAATAGCAATGTACTGTCCAAAGACAGAGGGTAGAACGGAGAATGGAAATATAAAGATAAAAAAAGGCATGGCCCTGTTCTCAACCTTGCAACTTTCCTTTAAAAACTGAAACAATAAATTATCTGGTATGGATAGTGGTCCCAGACATTGCAGGTAGCTGGAGACTATAAAATAAATCATGCTTGTATAAAAATGGATATATATACTATTAAATTTTCAAATTCTTCTCTACTTTTGCTCTAATAAATACAAACCAAATTTCAGATACTTGTGTGAAGGTCATGTAATAATCAGCTTATGCCCAGGAGCCCCATTTTCTACTTTCGTATTTGTCATCTAGTAAATATTTCTGTTCTTAAAATTAGGCCTGCTTTGTTAGTAACCTACAGCCTGGCTAGATAATCTAATAAGGCTCTTATCATTCTTCTCACTTTCTGATTAGATGCATCCACCAAAATCTCAAGTCACATTTAAAATTATGTTATTAGTGAAGAATCCAATGAAGGCAAAACCAACTATAGAAATAACAAATAAACAAAAACAAGAACACCACTACCAATGTCGTCAGTGGTGTGCTGGTAAATGTTTAACAATTGGCTCTCAAAAAAACAAAACAAAACCGTGATTTGTATGTAGCATTTGCCAATTTCTGTGGCATAAATTCTCCATCTATGGCTGATTTCAAGCTACCAATGTGATGTCATTGAATGGGCAGTTGAGAAGAGAAGCGCAGTAATATATACTATTATATAGTCATTCCACCATGAAGACATAATAGATACAAATAACCTATAGAGTTATAATATTAAATAGCAAACTGGAGTAAATAATTAGGAATTTATGGGTTTTTAGTGTTTATTACCTTTTTTATATAACTTATTTAATTTTATATAATTTAATTTTTAATAATGGCCATGCTTAATGACTAGCTTGCAAAATTCTTGAAAAGTCAATAGTTGGCTCTTGTGAGCTATTCTGAACAGGCTCAGCAAACCACTGAGTGTAGAGCAGGGGTCCCCAACCTATGGTGAGTTGTATAATTATTTCATTATATATTACAATGTAATAATAATAGATATAAAGTGCACAATAAATGTAATGCACTTGAATCATCCTGAAACCATCTCCCTCCCTCCCTAATCCATGGGAAAATTGTCTTCCATGAAAATGGTCCCTGGTGCCAAAAAGGTTGGGGACCGCTGGTGTAGAGTAATGAATGGTTAAAGGTGTGTGGTACATGGATTTGAAACTAAACTTTGCCACTTCCAGGTGTTACTTGTCAAATTGCCTAATCTTTCTAAGCCTCAGTGTTTTCATTTGTGTAATTATAGTACCTACTTGGTAGAGTTATTACAAAGATAAAATGAGGAAATACATGTATTACACTTAACACAGTGTCTGAAACATAATAACAATTTATTCCATGTATTATTATAAATAACACACTGTTGATAAAATTACTCTGCTCACGATGAAAAATGAGTGAAATTTTATCAATGAGAAAATATATTTCTTATTTTATAATCTAAGAATCACAAAATTTTAGTAAATTTTGCTTCCTAGACATCTGATGGTACTCTACTACTAGAAACTGTAAGGGAAAAAATGATCTTGATCAGTATGATTGAGGCAATGTTTCATTATCTGGATTGTGAAGCAGAACAGAATTCTATACATTCTGGAATACATCTGCAACAAGAGCAAATAGGTTTCTTCTTGGGTATAAATTCTGGTTAATGGAGAGTGTCATGTTGAGAAAGAGTCTGAGGCTGCTTCTAGGATTGGCAGGAAAGAAAACTTTAATATATAAGCAATAGCTACTATGGTTAGTGATGGAGAGGAAAAGAAACCATTACATGCATTGAACATCCTTGATCTAGGTCTATGCTTATAGTACCTGAAGAAAATTCATGTTGTACCCTGCTTGTAAAGGAAAAAAAAAAAGAAAAAAACCCCCATCATTTGAACATATTCCTGAGTTTGGGGTATCACATATTGGAAATGGAGGTTGACTAAAACACAATGGTGACTGTATAAAAAATTTACATAATTTATGGTCAGAGTTAGAGCTAGAAAACAAAACTGGCTCAATTCAGAAGTTTTTGGGAGGTGGGGTAGCTGGAAAATGATATAAAGTAAATGGACTTGGAACCAAAAGAAAAATCATTCCTGGCTATTTTTCCACATTCCATTTGCACGCCATACAACAAAAATAGCAATGTTGGAGTATTACTTGGGATATGTGTTAATGGAAGTTACACATGCATGTTAAGAGAAGATTATAGGCCTTGCTTTTGGCTTTCCAAGTGGTATAACAATTCTGTTTCCACATAAAATATGCAAGGACAGCAGGGTCTTGCAGAAAGTGGCCAGTTCTGAAGTTTCCTTAAGTAAAAAAAGGAAAATTTAATTGTTCCTTGGCCTTCTTATCAAGGGGCAGCTTATGATCTGTGGAACTGTTTTGTGTAAAATAATTGACAAGTGTCAGACTATCTACAATCAGGTTTCTCAAATTATAAAAATCAATACCTAGATTTTGCAGGCATCTTCCAGTATATTCTCTTTAGTGCCTCTACTAACAAAACCAAAATCATTTATCCTAATTAGGTACATACTTTAGAATCAAATGAACATCCATAATATTCAATACTGAATCTCTTCCTAAAATGGGAACAAGAATTACTTTTGAGCAGTACAGGTCTTGGCAAATTATCCTAATTTTAGGGTAGTTACTTTGCAGTCAATTTAATTCTATTTTCCTACACTCAAGCCCCATTTAATGAAACATTCTTTCTTCTTCTTTTTTAAAGCTTAAAAAATACAGAAAATAATGTAACAAACACTCATGTCTCTAACAAATACTCATGTATCCAACCCCTAAATTCACACCTGTTCACATTTTGTCATTTTGTTTCTTATATATTTATTTGGTTTTATAAAAGAAATACAAAACTTTTGATAAAGTTGAGGTCTCTCCTTTCTTCTCCAGCCTATTCCCTTACCTCCCTTCAGCAGATACAACTGCTACCCATAATCCACTTACAGTATTGCATAATGTTTTTCATGAAATTTACACAAGTAGTATAACTTTACATATCATTTTGTACCTTTCTTCTTTCATTCAACTTTTTATTTTTGAGATCTATTGATGTCAACAAATACAGATATGTCATTCTTCTTAATTGCTATAAAGTTACTCCATCATATGCACATGCCAATTTATTTTCTGTTTTCCTATGGATGGACTTTTAGGTTTTTGTAAAAGAAATACTGAAAAAAAAAAAAAACCCATGCAATTTGTCATCTTTAAAAATTTGTGTTCTTGGGAAGAGTAGATTAGGGAGGGACAGGGAAAGATTTTTTAAAGGATACAAAATTACAGCTAGATAGGAAGAATAAGTTCTAGTGCTCTATACCACTGTGGGATGGCTATAGTTAACAATAATATATTATATATTAATAGTTTCAAGTAGCTAGAAGGAGGATATTGAATGTTCCCAATATAAAGAAATGATATGCTGATTACCTCATCTGATCACTATCATTATATGTAACAAAACATCACTATGTATCCTATGAATATGTCCAATTATTATTTGTCAATTAAAAAATGTTTTCCAATTTTTAATTTAAAAATTTAATTCCAATGCAAACAATTTAAACAAGCAAAGAACAAAATCTCTTTCAATCCCACTATCTAGAAAGTTAAATAAATATTAACACTCTATCAACATTTTTGGTATGGGGAAATCTCTAAAGATACATACACATATTTACAAAATGACTTCCCAGTGAATAAGCTACTTTTTTATGCTAAGCAATATTCAATGATTATATTTTTGTGTCTTTCATAGGGAAGAAATTACTATATCCATATGGGGTAATATGTGGATATAAAATGTGATAAAATATGAAGAGTTTGGTTTGGTGGGATGCTAAATAATGTCATTATGATGGTTCCATATCTTTTGGAGTGTGGCTAGCAATTTATATTCCTCATAGGGTATGAGGAATATTTAGATTCTTATAGTTTTTCAGCTCTAACTGATAATTATTGACAATCACACGTTTAAATCACATGATTTCTAGGCCTGTAATGATATAAGTAAGCTTAGATAATACTTTTTGTTGTGTGCCTACTATGTTCCAGATGCTATTCTCATTTAATTTTTACAACCAGCCTATTAATCATAATTATCATGATAACTGTCAAAGCTAACAATTACTGTGTGGTTTCTAATATGCCAGGCACTTACCCCATTCAGGCCCCCAGGAGCCCTATGGAGTAAGCATGTTACCATCCTCACTTTACAGATGAGGAAACTCAGAAAGAGATACTAGGCAATTCACATTAGTAACAAGTGTGACCGAGATGTGGATCTGGATGGAATGGCACAGAATTTCTTTCCTTAAACTCTGTGCTAAACTGCTGTCACACAGAGAGGTTAAGTGGCCTGTTGAAGAGTTCATGAATATTTTGACTCTTTCACATTTACTTATTGTTCCAATTTTATCACAATGAATCAAGCAGACATTTCTCAGGAAAAGTTCCAAAAATAAAATCTTATTTCCAAGTGCAGAATCACCAGGAACCCGTGCAATGAAGTACAGGCACACCACAGTCTGGGTAGATGGATGCTGCCATTGGCACCAGTTGAGAAGGATCAAAGGCATTGTGCATCTGTGAACATCCTGAACAAATAGGACCAAGTGCGAGCTCATTCCTAATTCTCCCCCCAGTGGTTTTACCATATATGTATACAGTTGGAATTACTTGAAAAAAATGAGTGTTTGCTTGCTTTTGTGAAAATAATTTGTTCCCTAACCATCATTCTTGAGTATTTAGTTTTTCTTTTATGGGAAAAGGTGAGGGAAGAGTTGGAGACTCTTGCAGGAGAGCTTATTTGGTTCTGAAAGCATTTCTATTTTTCAGTTCTTGTAGGAGATAAGCGCACTTAGGAGATGATGTTTGTTTGACTAAACAAGATGTTGAAGGGATTTTCTTTTGGCAAACACAGAGCAAGGTCTCTCCAGTTTGGCACTATTGACATTTTCAGCCAGATAATTCTTCGCTGTGGGGGCAGTCCTGTGCTTTCCAGGCTGCTGAGGGGCTTCCTGGCCTCTGCCCACCGGATGCCAGTGGCATTGCACCCTCCCTCTCCCGTGCTTGTACCAAATCGCCCTCAGTTGAGAACTACTGGTGTAGAGTCATCTAAAACAGGGAGGACAGTAACAGCTAGGGCTGGTCACTAAACTCTGGGTAAAAACAAGAAGGATTCCGCCCTTAGTTATTCTCTCTCCTCTCATTCTTTCAAACTTCTTGTTTATTGCCACATCTCGTCAATTTTCATCTCTTTGTGAGGGACTCCCCACGCACACCGGCAGTCCAGACTCTCCCAAATCCCAGTCTTCTCTGCCGTTCCTGCTGCGTATTTCTCTGTGGGCGATCTATCATCACCTGTAGGAAATTGAGATTGCCCTCTTCCTGATCTTCCCGCTATCCCACCAGACATCCAGGATTCACACCTTCATACCTTTGACTCCTCCCTTTCTGTTAGCCCCACATTCCTCCTGTACAATCCAGGATTTCCCGGCAATTACATGTTCCCTGAAACCAGACCCACATCACTTCACCAAAGCCCCACTCCAGTCTTCTCTGTACTCCAGTTTATCCCTAGTAAAGGAGCTCTGCAATCATGCTACCCCCATAGGGCCATCCTTAATGGCTTTCTTCACCTGTTAGTACACAAATCAAAGTCCCTCAGCCCGCATTTAGAATTACCCACAATCTGCCCCCTACACGACTTTCTGGTCCCACTTTTCCACCACTCTTTTAGAGAAACCTTCTATTTTACGTGAACTTGAAAATTTGTCTTGTCTCAAACATGTATTCACTCTCCCTCACATACACTTTCTTATCATCTTTTCCCTTTGTCTTCTCCTCCACTTACTGACCTTCTACTTATATTTAATGCCCTCATTGCTAGTTCAGAGCGATGCCACCTCCTCCCTGAATGCTACTTTGATCCTTTGGGCCAGAAACAGTCTTCCTCCTGGAACCCCTATGGCACCTGTAGAATTGTCTAAACTAGTCATGTGGCAAATTCATACTGTAGAGTCTTGGGTATGTGTCTTATGAGTCTAAAACCTTTCCTACAGTTCTTAGTGTTATGCCTTGCAAATAGAATGCAATCATTAAGTATGTGCTGAATGAATGAATGAATGACAGAGGTGAGAGAAAGAGAGAGAGAGAGACTTTTAATACTATGGTAAAGTCATTTGTAAGTAGAACCAAAAAGGCTCCTTTACATGGTGTGAACTAGAAAATGCCCTGGGCCAAAAATATTTCTCATCTGTCTAATTGCTGTGTGAAACTCCACTTAAAAAAAAATTCCTTTGCTGTCTTGGTTTTTCAGATTTTGGGAATGTATCGAAATAAGCAATAGGTAGTTGATAAGTTGGCCTCTTCGTAAGAGGTCTTGCTGCAGAATGGGAAACATGTTGGGTTTCTTGGAAGAAAGTATATGAGAGCATCTCTATACATACATATTTATGTACATACACATTTATATAGAGAGATATACACATATATGCATAATATGTGTATATATCAATAAATTTATTTTATTTTGTACATTGTATTAAAACTATGAATAATTTTAAGGAAAAAATTTAAGATCATAGCAGGAACACTTGGGAGACAGTAAACACAAACATGCTTATATTTAAGCAGGTAGGCATACAAGGCAGCTGAAATAAAAGCCATTTTTCAACTAGAAGTATGACATACTTCTTTCTACTCATTATTTCTTATAATTTTCTTGTAGCTTTTGAGGTGAAAAGATTGATAAAGAGACACTGACTTTCACTATTTCTAATCCACAAAAAATGAGAGTTGTTTCTAAATTTAGCTCATTATAATTATCTGGTTTTTCCCAAGGCATTAACAAGGCCAGTCAGGGGATCTAATGACTAATCCCACAGGAAGCATGACTGTGACCACAGCATTCCTGATGTCACATATGTATGCATGTATCTTTGGATGGTTAGAGCAGGTTGAACTGGTATCTCTACCTTGCAAGCATGTAGTTTTGCTTTATACCCTGAATTGGTATGTACAAATTCCAGTCTCCAGGGCTGAAGCTTCTTGCCATGGGTCTACGGAGGGAGTGGTGGAAGAAGGCTCCAAAATCAGAGAGTGGCTTTTCCATCAGGGAAGTGTGATTGCTTGCTGGAACAATACCCCAGGCTGACCCCACAAAAGCAGTTGTGATTAGACAACTGAGTTGGCCTTCTAGACCCCAAATATCCCTCCTATATTTGCTGACTTTTGTCTGACTGAGGCTTTCTCTCTAAGATTAAGCATAAAACATTCCATGACATTTGTTTAACTTATTATACAAATGACTGGTTTCATTCATACCTTCGCTCAACAAATATAATACCTCCCACATGCCAGTTTGGGTAGACAAACAGTATTGATCCTAACAACTATCTCCAGGTGGACCAGGAATGAACTGAGGGAATTCCCTTCCCTAGGCAAGTAGGCCTGCTCCCAAACTCATCTTATCCAAGGCCCTCAAAGTTCCATCTGTTGTACATGGGGGGGGGGGTCCCAAAAGCTTCTGTGAAGGGCTAATACCTTAGGCCAAACTGTTACTGTAAGTCAAGCTGTCTTTGTCTTGTTTATAAGACTATTCTCACCCTCACCCATGAGAAGGAAAGAACTCTCCCAGTGGAAACCAGATGACCCTTCCTGCCCCAGTTCTAATCTGCACCCAGTGACTCATGCTGGCATTTCCTTGTGCCCTTTGCTAGTAGAACTATTCTAGTTGCTGGGGATATATGCACAAAACAAACAAAAATCCTTACCCCCAAGTAGCTTACAATCTAGTGGGGAAGCCAGACAACAAATACATTGAGTAAATAAATGAAATATATACAGCGTAGTACATACAAAAGTAGTAAGTGCTTTAGAAAAAAAAGAAAGCAGGGAAGGAGAACAAAAGTGTTGGGGATGGTGGGTGGGCGTCATCCTCTTTGCAGAGTAGATTTTGAGGAGTGATAGGGAAAAAGACAGCCTGAAGGCATGGAACATTTTAAGGTGTGGAAGAACATTATACCAGGTGAATAGGGTAAAGGGGGCCAGGGTACACCAAAGGTGCACCAGGCAAATGTGTTTTGTTGCTTTTTGTTTTTCCCTAGTCTGCTCCTTAAGCAATGTTCACCTCGCAGTTATGGGCTTGGTGTGGGCAAATGACAACACTACCCCGAGGTTCTTGAAGACACTGATGCTTCAAGAGGTCTCTTCATGCCTCAAAATGGGAATATTATGTCTCTCCTGCCACCTCTCAGGTTGTTGTAAGGATCAAAGGAGAGAATGGCTGTAAAGGTATGGGGAAACAATGAAACTCTACACATTTGATAATAGTAGTAAGGCATTATTATTGCAGAATTGTGTTAGAAATAAGTGGAGTGACTATTCCTGTATCCAAACATTATTAATTGTAGTATAAATATGAGAGAGAGTGAGAGACAGCGAGAGAGAGAGAGAGAGAGAGAGAGAGGCTAAACGCAAGGAGGGTTTGGCTCGTAATCCTATATATCAAGCTGTTAGCTGACTACATCCAGATGAAGTGACATCCTTCCTTTCCTACCTGCAAATCACCACTGATGGCCAACACAGCTTTGTTCTTCTGAGGTTACTTTGCTCCTTACCATTAGACCGTAAAGCACATGATGAAATATTGATTTTTACCTTAATAAGTAAATGTGTAAATTGAAAGGCAGGTTAATTTTGCAGGCTCTTAAATTACCCAGACAATAGAAAATATCAATAATTGCCAAGTGAAAAAGAGAAAAACTGATGAGAAAAATATTTCCTCTAAGAATGCATAACATGGCTGGGTGCGGGGGCTCACATCTGTAGTCCTAGCACTTTGGGAGGCTGAGGTGGGAGGATTGCTTAAGGTCAGGAGTTCATGAACAGCCTGAGCAAGAGAGCAAGACCTGGTCTCTACAAAAAATATAAAAATTAGCCGGCGTGGTGTCATTCATCTGTGGTCCCAGCTACTTGGGAGGCTGAGGCAGGAGGATCACGAGTTCAGTTTGAGGCTGCAGTGAGCTATGATGAGGCCACAGCTCTCCAGCCTGGGTGACAGAGTGGGACCCTGCCTCAAAAAAAAAAAAAAAAAAAGGAATGTGTAACAAATGGCAAAATTATTGAACATTTTTATACAAGAAATAAAACAATTTTCTTTTGTTCTCTTTTACAAACATCAAATTTTTTCTTTTTTATTATTTCACAGACATCCCCCCCTCAATTTACTAGAGATCAGGAATTGGTAAATTTGAAGACCATTTCTATTGCTCAGTTGTTTCTGAATAGTAAGTAGGGAGCTTGCAATTAGTTTATGATTCATAATCTTCAAATATTTGTAATTATTTTAAAAGGGAAACTAATCTACTAAAACAATATTAGAGCCAAATATTTAATGTTTAATTTTTTTTAAACTGGAAGATAGTCATTCTGGATGAAAACAACAGTTACAGGAGAGAACATTTAAAATTGGTATTTATTAATAGAAATAATTTGGAAACATTAAAACAAATCTAACAAAAACACATTAAAATATTTTACATATTTATGTACTATGAAGGAAAGGTAATCTTACACAAATGTAGTGGATGATGTAGATCAAACTAATTGATTTGAAGTTGGCCAGACTTCACTATATGAAATGTATTTGAATGTGCTGTCTTAACAATTCCCACAATCTATCCACGTATATTTGGTGTACAAAGTTAATGAGGATTTTTTCATTTCAGTGTTCTCTCATTCTGAGCCCTTGAGTTAGATATGGTTTGGACCATAAGGTGCAACCTCAGTGGTGTTGCAGAAGTAGGATGTGCAGGGAACTGTGAAGCATCTGGTAGATCCAGAAAAGCCCTGAGCTGGGGACTTGAGTGAGAAGCAGTGCCTGCCAACGACACGCCAAGGCTCCCTTCTGCAGCTGTTATTGACTCATAGGTTGTTACAGGGGAAAGTATTTATGTCCAAATACTACTGCTGAAAGAAAGCATAAGCAGAGTAAGAAAAAGTGTCACTGGGGAGAATTTTTTCAGAAATTTGACATATTGTTACATGTGGAAATTCTAAGAGTTTCCTATAAATACTTGTATAGCATGAACTCTAGCAGTTTTAGATCTTGTTCATTTTTAATGCTAAATACAGTCTGTGTAAGGAAATTAGCAATAGTAATTTGATATATAACCACCATTGTGTATTAAGAATATGTGATTAATATTCTTCCATAAAAAATTTCAACATAATGGGCTATCAAGCACTAAGCACCTGTTAGCTGTGATCTTCAAAAACAACTTTCTTCTTTTCATTTGAATATTAATATGTTTATTTTCAATTCAATATGTGAAAAGTATAAAACACAGGTTCAAATTTACAATTAAGAAGAGTAGGGCAGGTAGAAATGTAGTCCCCCAAATATGTCCATGTCCTAATCCCTGGAACCTGTGAATATATTACCTTACATGACAAAGGGACTCTGGAGAAGTTAAGAATCTTGGGGTGGGGATATTATCCTGAATGATCAGGGTGGGCCCAATGTGATCACAATGGTCCTTACAAAAGGGAGGCAAGTGGGTCAGAGTCAGAGAAGGAGATGTGACGATAGAGCAGAGGTCTGGGTGATGTGGCATCATGAGCCAAGGAATACAGGTGGCGTCTAGAATATGAAAAAGGGAAGGAAATGGATAGTCTCTTAGAGACTCCAGAAGGATTACAGCTCTGTCTATACCTAGATTTTAGCCCCATAAGACCCATTTTGGACTTTTGAGCTCCAGAACTGTAAGATGATAAATTTGTGTTGTTTTAAGCTACTGTTTGTGGTAATTTGTTATATCAGTAATAGGAAACTAAAAGAGTTTATAAATTGAATTGTTGCCTCATTCTCCATAAATGCTAGATGTTCAATAATAATGGACAGTAGAGAAAAGTTATTTAAGAAAAAACCAGGCTGGGTTTCGTGGCTCACGCCTATAATCCCAGCACTTTGGGAGGCCAAGGTGGGAGGATTGCTTGAGGCCAGGAGTGCAAGACCAGCATGGGCAACATAGTAAGACCCTGTCTCTACAAAAAATAATAATAAAAAAAAATTAGCCTGGCATGGTGGTGTGTGCCTATACTCCCAAGCTACTTGGGAGGCTGAGGCAGGAGGATCCCTTGAACCCAGGAGTTAGAGGTTGCAGTGAAGTATGATCATACCACTGCACTCCAGCCTGGGCAACAGAGCAAGAACCTGCCTCTAAAAAAGAAAAGGAAAAAAAAAAAAAAACCCCAAAGAAACAGAAGTACCTGCTAGTTCCCAGATGCACAGATTAAGAAGGCATGCTTTGTGGAAGCATCGTGTGGGCATCTTTCCTATTGCCACACTTTGTGATTTTAACCCCTGGTCACCATGGTATGGACCTTCCTCATGAACAAAGCTGGCAGATAACACACAAGGAATGGTGAGTTGAAAAATGTTCTAAGGAAAACATACATATTATTTTACGATTTTTATCAATTAGTAAATCTCTAAATGTTTATTATAAACATCCTTTGTGTTCAGTGGATAATTTGCAGAAATGTAGTCCCCCAAATGACCATATACAGCAGCAGAAGCTGGCTGGGAAATAGTAATGTTTCCTATGAGGAAAATCCAAATTGATATGGTAGGGTGAGGAAGCCTAGAAGTTATATCCTTAGTTATTTCACGGATTTGATTGTTTCTCCAGCTGGTCAGAGACAGGTATATGCAGGAGATAGATCTGCAAATATCCTTTGGGGGAAAAAAGAGGGTGGTATGGAGCATGCTATGAACCTAGGCCCATAGGGAAAAGACTGACCAGGAACCGAACAGCCTTTCTGGGAGTTCCAGAGAGGAGGCACAAGGGATGCGATCGGGTTGTTCAGAGGCTGTGATGAGAGCCTGATGCAGAGACTGAACTCACTGTTCCTGGTTTATTAGGCAGTAAGAAGCATGGCCAGGAGCCCAAAGAGAAAAACTAGAAATCACTAAACAGAGTTGTACAAGAGTAGTTTTGGCAGCAACACTAGGCAGTGTAGTGAGAGGGTACTAAAGACCCAGACCCCTAGAAATGCAGCAGAAGTGGAGTAAAATAGTCCAGGTAAGAAATAATTGTTTTGAAATAAAAGTAGAAGCAAAGGAGATGGAGGGATGATTTGAGAGATGAGTAATGTCAGAAATGACCAGATATAGAGAAAACTCTAATGTATTTTTAAAATTTCCCTTGAAACTTCATGTGTGGCCACCCTGCAATAAACACTATTCAGAAGGAGAGAGAAATGGCTGAGGCATTTCAGTTGTGATGGAATATTTAGCTCAAAATGTCTTCCACAGTGACAGGACATAATATGTGAAATTCAATGAAAGACAATTTGGGAGATAGGCAAGTAAATTTGTCTCTCATTTATATGCATGCTGCAGTTGAGCACAAGGAAAAGAAAGGATAATGTCTATAAGTGTCCAAATGTTAGAGAGGAGGATTCGAGCCCAGGATGGATCTCTGGTATTCCTTCCTTAGAATGGCTCTTTAGGGGAGAGGTAGGCGTGTGTCGAATAGGAATTTTAGTAGAAAGCACCTTTTGTGGAGAGATTTCAAATTGCTTAGAGAACATGAATGTTAGGTGACCATGCCGAATATTCCACCACCATTTATAAAATATGGTTGCAACTCCTGATACATCCCTAGCATCTGTCCCTCACAGTCACCAATTTTATCTGTCTCTTTGTCTAAACACCCCCATGTTATCTTCCCTGTTCCATCAGCCTTTGAAGCCACACAGTCATTGGTGGTATCTGCTGCTTTTTTTCCCTCTGCCCTTGCACCCATGTCACAACATGCATAGTCATAATCTGTATATCAGCTTTGCTTCCAGAAGCCCAGCCCCAAAGTCCAGCAAGACAATTTTTAAATGTACTCACAAAATGTTCCAGCAAGCACAAGATGAATGTACAAAACACTATTTGGAAAATGACAATTCTTATAATACTTCTAAAAACCCCTAAATTCATAAACACCACAGTGTGGCTATGGCTCTAAGGCTCTACTTGTCATTAGAGGCAGGTCCTCACCACAGAGGGAAATGATACATTTCATTGATATCTTGAAGGCTGCCTGTCTTTTTTTGTGTCTGTCTTTGATCTGACGCCAGGGAGAGCAAAAAACCTTCCATCTTCTATGAACTTTTCCCCTAGGCCTACTCTGTCTTCCTATTTTTAATGTATTTTATTCTCTCCTTACTATAGAAAAATGAAATATTCAAAATATACTGCTTATTAAAGAACATACCTACATTTTTGAATTTATACATAAACTCACAACCTATTAAATCTACTTACAAAAATAGAAAAATAAGAACCTGATGATAACATGTAAAGGGTGTCTAGGTTTGTTGGTAGAATCCTCAATAGTCCAACCTGCCTGCCTACTCTCATGTTGTCAAGGTACGTGTTTAATAACACACACTTGGGCACTCAGCTTTCTGGGTTTGAATCCCAGCTGTAAATCTCACAAGTGGGGCAGCTTGTTCAAGTGACTTAACCTCTTTGTGCCCCAGTTTCCCCAAATATCCAGTTGATGATAATAGTATTTTGGCCCTCAAATGGGAACTCTGAGGTCCTCTACTTGGTCAATCTAAACTTCCACACACTATAAGAAGAGGAGCTGACAGTTGTTGAAAAAGAAAAACATAAACTAAGACACATTTACTGTGGTAGAGAGTGGAAGCATCGGTCCCTAGTGGGCCTACAAGGGTACATTGGGCTCCAAGGCCCCAGATCCGAAGAGTGAGAAAAATGGAGGGGTAGTGCAATGCCCAGCTAAAAGAGCCTCAAAAAAGGTGGGCAGAGGATGGAATGAGAGCAGAGGAGACCGGAGAGGAAGCACAGAAAGAGTAAGGAGCAGAAACCAAGTGTGGGGCTCTACTTCCAGCCTGCCCGGGACATGGAAATCAGGCGCGACTGCAACAGGCAGACAAACAGGAAGCTTAGGTCACCTTCGGAGGAGCTCAAGAGGCATTGGGCCAAAGCTGAGAAGGCGAAACATGGTAGGAGGGAAGTTACTCCAGTGGGTGAGATGTGCCGAAGAGGTGTGATGGCTCAACCCAGCCTGCTAGGCAGAGTCCCTGGGACATTGGACTAGAAGCTGGGAGATGAGGGAGAGCAGTCCTTCCTGGAGCAAGCGGACCCATCTGCAGGACCCAACAGTTTTACCAACTATTCACTTTAGATATTCCTTACTTGGGTTACGTTTGGAATACTAGATAATTCTTACTCTTGAACACTCTTGGAAGAAACACTAAATACCTTTGATTTTAGTAGTATTTTGTAAAAAAAAGAGTTTTAAATTATTATTATGTACAAATATGAATCAAGTTATGTAATATCATGATTTCATTTTAAATTCTTGATACATTTATTTATAGATATGCTGGATGAATATTAATTCTCAATATCTATTGCACATCTTACTAACTTCTCAGCTTTTCAAGTCATGAAATAACAGAATCAATAGTAGTAAGAACTTTCCACCCCTTAATGAATGCATGCACGTTCATTAACTCTCTTTTCAGAGCAAGTGTCACTTCTAACAAAGCATATGTATGTATCTAACTGAAGTATTACTGTGAAATAAAAAAATTATGCAAGACTAATCCTATTATTAAAACAATTAAATCTTTATTAAAGAAATAAATAATTAAAGATTACTTAAATATAAATACTAAAAAGTTATGAAAAATATAAAGATTTATTTAAAAATATTTAAAAATTTAAAAATTAAATATACATATTTGCTTTTTAAAAATTAATATATAATTAACATTTAAATCTTTATTAAAGAATTATTACTTAACTAATTCTATTATTAAAAATTTCAAAATATCTCTAAAATAATTGTTCACACATACAGGTTAAGATAACCACTCATATGGTGTCGTATTTATACTTCTGTAAAATACATACCAAATAAAACACCTCTAATTTAATTAATGTATAGACTTTAGTTAAATATTAATGGCAATGTTTGTGAATTGCAAATTAGCTGATCATAGCTTTCATAAAACCAAAAATTAAAATAGTCACATAGGCACTACAAACACAATTAAAATGTATAAGACTCAGAAAAATACCCTTCCTAGATGTTTTCTCCTTGTAATATGCTTAGTGTAAAAAAATAGTTTTTAAAAACTAAAAATTTCTTAATTATACAACAGTGCAGTTTGTATCCATAAATATCCATAAAATTTATTAAATTGGGAAAATTATGGTTTTAATCAATAAAGAAAGCAAGTTAATTTTTTAAAACCATGCTGACATTAACATATGACTTCTCAATGAAATTTCCTTTTTATTAATCAGCATTTCTTCACACTTAATACAAGTTTG
This sequence comes from Daubentonia madagascariensis, assembly GCA_023783475.1. Classification (NCBI taxonomy): domain Eukaryota; kingdom Metazoa; phylum Chordata; class Mammalia; order Primates; family Daubentoniidae; genus Daubentonia; species Daubentonia madagascariensis. The sequence goes on along the minus strand of JAKFHU010002080.1, from coordinate 22,243,232 downwards.
AACAAGTATGTGTGAATGCTTATTCACAGTTTTTTCAAACTCATTATGTAAAAGGGCTAATTCCATTGTTTATAAGTTAAGATTCATTCAAACTGAGCCTAGATATTTTTTAAAAATTAACTAATCAATATAAAAACATAAAATCTATTGCAGTGTTATGTGCCCTACTGATTTATTGAAGAGATTTTCTTGATTTGTCTGTAAGTATTCACTTAATGGGGCTCTTGGACACCTTGGGCCTCAATTTCCCCACTAATAAAACCAGGAGGCTATCAGGGGAACCTTAAGGTCCTGCCCAGCTTTAATTCTGGTTCCATGATTGCACCAAGAGGTACTTTCTCAATCTTGTGTTCAATTTCAATACATTTTTCTGAAGTATTACCCCTACCTTTATAATACATTTTTAGCTGCCTTTGTACTTGCACTGTAGCGTTATGTTTGTTTCATATTTTTAGAATCTAATTATGAGTAATGCACATTAAAATAAATATTTGGTTTAAGGTATTCAAAACGAACATACAATGATCAGTTTTCTCATATGAATTGAATCATTGTTAAACTAGGATAAATTGAGGCTTATCCCTACCATTTCTCAATTTGATGTATAGTAGTAAGTGGGAATATATGTTTGTACCATTTCTATTAGTGCTGATAATAATATTAACAAAAGAACAATACAGAAGATTAATAAAATGAAAAGTTGGTTCTTTGAAAAGATAAACAAAATAGACAGGCCACTCGCCAGGTTGACCAGAAGCAGAAAGGAAAGGACTCTGATAAGCTCAATTAGAAATGAGAAAGGAGAAGTCACAACTGATATCATGGAAATACAAAACATCATCTTTGAATACTACAAAAACCTCTATGCCCACAAACACGAAAACGTGGAGGAAATGGACAAATTCTTAGAAACATACTACCTCCCTAGGCTCAACCAGGAAGAAACAGAATTTCTAAACAGACCAATATCAAGCACTGAAATCGAAGCAGTAATAAAAAATCTTCCCACAAAAAAAAGTCCTGGACCAGATGGGTTCACACCTGAATTCTACCAAGCCTACAAAGAAGAACTGGTGCCCATACTGCAGAAATTATTTGAAAATATCCAGAAGGATGGAGTCCTCCCAAACTCATTCTACGAAGCCAATATCACCTTGATACCAAAGCCAGGAAAGGACACAACAAAAAAAGAAAACTACAGACCAATATCCCTTATGAATATAAATGCAAAAATTCTCAATAAAATCCTTGCAAACCAAATTCAAATGTACATCAAAAAAATAATTCATCACGATGAGGTGGGCTTCATTCCCAAGATGCAGGGATGGTTCAACATACGCAAATCTATAAATGTAATTCACCATATAAATAAAAGCAAGAACAAAGATTATATGATCCTTTCAATAGATGCAGAAAAGGCTTTTGACAAAATACAGCACCCTTTTATGATAAGAACTCTTAACAATATCGGCATAGATGGCTCATACCTCGAAACTATTAAAGCCATATACGATAAACCCACAGCCAATATCATACTGAATGGGGAAAAACTGAAAGCATTCCCCCTTAAAACTGGCACCAAACAAGGGTGCCCACTATCTCCACTTCTTTTCAACATAGTGCTGGAAGTCCTGGCCACAGCAATTTGACAAGACAGAGGAATCAGGGGCGTCCAGATAGGGGCAGAAGAGGTCAAACTTTCACTATTTGCAGACGATATGATATTATACATAGAAAACCCCAAAGATTCAACCAAGAGATTGCTGGAATTGATAAATGAATTCAGCAAAGTCTCAGGATACAAAATTAATACACACAAATCCATAGCCTTCATATATGCTAATAACAATCAAGCTGAGAAACAAATTAAAGATGCAATACCTTTCACAATAGCACCAAAGAAAATTAAATATTTAGGAACATATCTAACTAAGGAGGTCAAAGACCTATATAGAGAGAATTATGAAACACTGAGAAAAGAAATTGCAGAGGATGTAAATAGATGGAAAACCCTACCATGCTCTTGGATAGGCAGAGTCAACATAGTAAAAATGGCTTTGCTACCTAAAGTGATTTATAGAGTCAACACAGTCCCTATCAAAATACCAACATCATTTTTTGCTGATCTAGAAAAAATAATTCTACGCTTCGTGTGGAACCAGAGAAGACCCCGTCTAGCCAAAGCAATCTTAAGCAAAAAGAACAAATTGGGAGGCATCTGTCTACCAGACTTCAAACTATACTACAAGGCTATAGTAACCAAAACTGCATGGTATTGGCACAAGAACAGAGACATAGACCAATGGAACAGGACCGAGAACCCAAATATAAAACCAACCTCATACAGTCACCTGATCTTTGACAAATTCCAAAAAAACGTACACTGGGGAAAAGACTCCCTATTCAACAAATGGTGCTGGGAAAACTGGATGGCCATATGTAGAAGATTGAAAGTGGACCCACACCTCTCACCTCTCACAAAAATCAACTCACAATGGATAACAGATCTAAACCTATGACATGAAACCATAAGAATTCTCAAAGAAAACATTGGAAAAACTCTTATGGACATTGGCCTAGGCAAAGAATTTATGAAGAAAACCCCCAAAGCAATCACAGCAGCAACCAAAATAAATACATGGGAACTGATCAAATTAAAAAGCTTCTGCACAGCCAAGGAAACTATCACTAGAGTGAACAGACAACCTACAGAATGGGAGAAAATATTTGCATGCTACACCTCTGATAAAGGGCTGATAACCAGAATCTATACAGAACTTAGGAAAATCAACAAGAAAAAATCAAACAATCCTATTAAAAAATGGGCAAAGGACATGAACAGAAACTTTTCCAAAGAAGACAGAATAATGGCCAGCAAACATATAAAAAATTGCTCAACTTCTCTAATCATCAGGGAAATGCAAATCAAAACCACAATGAGATATCACTTAACGCCAGTGAGATTGGCTCATATTAAAAGATCCCCAAACAACAGATGTTGGCAGGGATGTGGACAGATAGGAACACTCATACACTGCTGGTGGGACTGCAAATTCGTACAACCTCTATGGAAAGTAATATGGAGATACCTCAAAGAATTTAAAGTAGAATTACCATTTGACCCAGCAATCCCACTACTGGGTATTTACCCAAAGGAAAAAAAGACATTTTATAATAAAGACATCTGCTCGCGAATGTTTATAGCAGCACAATTCACAATCGCAAAGTTATGGAAACAACCCAGGTGCCCGTCAATACACGAGTGGATTAATAAAATGTGGTATATGTATACCATGGAGTATTACTCAGCAATAAGGAACAATAGTGAATTAACACATGTGGTATTATCCTGGTTGGAGCTAGAACCCATTCTTCGAAGCGAAGTGTCACAGGAATGGAGAAACAAGCACCACTGGTACTCACCATCAAATTGGTACTAACTGATCAACACCTACATCACACAGGGCAATAATATTCATCAGGGGGCGGGCAGGAGGGAGGGGGGTGGAGGGGCTGGGAAAAACTCTCACTGAATGGATGTGGGGAGCACAGTTTGGGAGATGACCACGATTGTAGCTCTGACACGGGCAGTGCATGGGCAATATATATAACCAAAGTGTTGTACCCCCGTAATATTCTCAAATAAAAAAATAAATTAAAAAATATTAATAATAATAACCACATTAATTTGTAGCATTTAAATGTGATTTTATTTGCAAGATGAACTCTTCTATATATGCTTTCTTAGTTGTGGAGGTAGGCAGATCTTCATTTTTACCTTCCCCAATATTTTACTTTTAGGCAGTTCTTACTCACATTGGCAATAAACACATCCTAGCAGGCCCTGGACAATACCCCAGATATTTTTCTGTATTTCTCAGGTCAGTGAAATACTTGTACCTGACTCCTGTCTTTCATATGCGAGGAGAGTTTTAGGAGGACTGTTTCTCACTACTCCTTGCTGAATGTACTATTGAGAGTCTGGTTTCCTTTTCCATCTTGAGGAACTCTCTTGTGAAGAGATTATTCAGCTACTTCTCTGATATTACTAAGACATGGTAATAAAAAGACAATGGTAATAAAGAGATAAGGTAATTGATTTGTCCTTGGGAAGACAGGCCACATCCACGGGTGACCAATATGGCTGGATCATGAAATAACTCACCCACCACTGGGATTCCCCTCGTGGCCAGTTTGAGCTGTTTGGGAGACCACATTGTTATAATGATCTAGAAACATAACGTGGATTTCATAAAATCAGAACACATCAATTATTTCCTTGATCCCATATTTTCCCACTTGCTTTGGGATCTTGTACTGTCCACTGTGATTTTTCAATTTTACTCCTTTATGGGACATTTGGAGCTTTTCTTCAGTTTATGGGCCTATTGAAGTCTCCCTGTTCTTACAAAGTTACTTCAACTTTACTGTTCCTTAAATTGTCAGGCAAATCTGGTGACTTTTAAAGGAATTGTAGAATTAAGATAATTCTAAGATCTCTTTCCTTTTACTACCAAACATCCTGGAAAAATTCTTGTAGGTGCATTGCTTCTACTTTCTCACTACATATTCCTTCCCTAATCTTTTACAGCATGGCTCTGGCCCTCATTGGTCTTCCGCTCTCATGAAAGGTCACCAGTTTCCTCTTGGTCACCAAATTTAGCATCTCTTCTCAGATTTCATATTCATTTGCAACCATAAAATTCTTGTTTGATCTTTCCTTTCTGATACTTTCTCCCTCTATGACTTCTGCAACTCTCCAAGGTGTTCACCTCATTTCTTGCCATTCCCTCTTTATGTGCTCTTGCTCAGTAAATGGGGTGTTCCTTAAGGAAATGTCCTTAATCTTCTATTCTCAGGTACTTTCTCCTTTGGTAATTCCAAGGCTTCAGTTATCATCTGTTTGTGAATGATCTCTTCGCTGAAAATCTCTTTCTTGAGTCCCAGTGTTGTATGTCCTGCCAGCACCTTCAGTTTAATATGTCCCAAGTTAAACTCTTCATCTTCCTGTCAAACCAGCTCTTCTGTTGGGGCTGCCTGGCTCTGCTAATGGCACCATCATCTGTCACTTGGAGGCTCAAAATGAGTCACACCAATTTTATCCTCTAAGTGCCTCTTGCATGGATCTCCTCATTTCTAAACTCACTGCCAGATGGCCCAACTCTCATCCCCCCTGAATTCATCATTCAAAATTTGCTGATCCATTTTAATGACTCACCCTCCTGAAGCTTAACTGAAGTATGCTATTACTCTGTTCTTTGTCTTCCTTGGGCCCTCATTGCCTATAGAATCAAGCCTACATTTCTAAACCTAATTTTGAGGGTCCTGATTGGTTTGGAGCCAATCTATGTTTCAACCTCATTTCTCACCACTTCCCTTTTGTCAAACTAAACTACTCACAATGACTCCCGTGTTTCCTGAATCTCCTCACCTCATTGCCTGTGCTCATGTCCTCTCTGCCTGCAAAGCCACATATCCTGCATACCGTTGAAGACCCGCTCACGCGCTGGCTCTTCCATGTCTTTCCCTCAGCTCTCCTTTCTTTTTAGCACATACAATTTTACACCTCTTTTAGGGTGCTTGTAAAAATCTGTTTTTAACCTTTTATTACATTTCCTCATTTTGCTGTGTTCTGGGGATAAAAAGTGAGTGATTCATGGTTCTTACATGCCCGGTATGTGTTAGGTTCTGGGGTTGTAAAGTTCCCATGTACATGTCATGTAATGCCTACCAGACTCTATGGGCTCCTTGGGGAGTAAAAACCATGTCTGATTCTTCTTTGCATCTTCTAAAGCACCAAGCTCTGGAACGCCGGACATTCATACATGATCTAAAATGATCTAAAACTGAATCCCATTACCATGGTCTACTTCTCCAATGCACTCCCCTTCCCAAGCACTCCCCTGTCTGATATTTGCTGTTTGTTTTTCTGAATTCAGCTGACAAGATTCAACACAAAAATTCATGCAAAATTATGAATATTATACCAAATTGTTTCTTATTTAACACTCTAAATAAGTGTTCTATTCTGACAAATTGTCTCCTACTCAAAACTCTAAGTAAGGGTATTCTGCTTTAAAAGAAATGCATACAAAAACAACCAAGAAAAAGTTACTCTTCTTATTGTCACTGTGGCCTGGATTGGCAGTGTCCCCAGCGCCTTTGTTAATTAACAAGATGAAAAAAGGAAAGACTGTGACTACACGTCTATGCTTAGATGTGTTCCACCTGAGTAAACAGGTGGATTTAAATTTAAAAATTAATTTACTGCAAAGCATTTGACAAGGAAACAAAGACCATAGCAAAGAAAGCCATACAGAAATTAAAGAGTTTAATGGTATGTGGTTGAAGTTGCAACAGACAATATAATGCAAAAATACTTAACAACTTTCTGTGTCAGGTATTGGGCTCTTTACAGGAGTGAGCTAGAGTATTTTATATTTTCTAAGTAATCTTCACGGGAATCTAAGAGGTTGGTAATGATTTTATAACCCTTATTTTACAGATGAAGAAACAGGGGCTAGGCGAGCTTGAGTAACCTCCCGAAAGTGACACAGTAAGCAGCAGAGTGAGGATTGGAAGCCAGGCAGCATGGCTGCAGGTGGGGGGTGGACTGCTACACTGCACTGCAATGTAGGGCTGGCATGGAATGTGGCTAATTCATCCCACTCTCAGAGGCTCCCCTTCCCCACAGGCACTCTTTTTCTAGGGTAGACAGGACCATCACCTTGGGGCATGATGGCTCTGCCTTCTCCAGCTGAGATCCAATTCTTTTCTGCTCTTTTGGCTGTGCTGTAACACAAAAACCATTCTTTGTCTTCTGCCCCTCCTTCCATTCTGTTCCTTGCCCCAAAGTGTTGTAGTTGTTGTCATCAATGGCCTTGGGCCTGGCTCTGTGCTGGGCCATGCTTTTGTTTTGGCAGCAGCCCTGCCTACCTCCTTTCATGCTCTGATCCTGCCTACAGGTTCTGGGTGACAGTGGCACAAACCAAAGCTCATTATGGCAGCAAGTCCAGAATATCCTAGCAATAGTACAGCCACTGCTCCTAAATGCCCCACCCAAGGACTACAACAGGGTATAGTTGGCCCTCTGTATCCGCAGGTTCACATCTGCAGACACAATTAACCACGGATCAAAAATATTTGAAAAATAAAATATAATGTTACAACAATAAAAATAATACAAATAAGAAAACACTGTATAATAACTGCTTACACAGCATTTAAATTGTATTAGGTATTTATAAGTAATCTAGAGATGATTTAAAGTATATGGGAGGACGAGTGCATAGGTTCTGTGCAAATATTAATACTACATTTTATATCACTTTTGTGTCATTTTATAACAGGAACTTGAGCATCATTGGATATTTGTGCGGGTGCTGGAATCAATCCCTCTTGGATATTGGGGGACAACTGCAATTTAAAGTTAAGGATTCACTTTATTTTTATTTTTTTGTAGAGATTCAGTCTCACTATGCTGCGCAGGCTGGACTCAACCAGCTCCCGGGCTCAAGCGAACCTCCCCCCTCAGCCTCCTGAGTAGCTGGAACTACAGGCTAAAGCTTTCAATTTAAAAGGTGGTACATGAGGTGAGGTGAGATAAAGTAATGCTTATTAATTGTGGGAAGTAGAAGAAGCTGCTCATTTGGATAAAAACAGTTATGTTTCTATTTCCAGATATATGCAGCATGCTAACAAACTGATGGAAAACCTTGTAAACTCTTATTACTGTTACCAAGCAATAAACTATACCCGAATAGGATTCAAAAAATAAATGTTTCCCCAGTTGGCCTAACATATCCTCAGGGTGAGACCTTCACACACAGAGAATCCTAGAAATAAGCTTCTGAAAAGAAGGCTATTTTAAAAGTTTTGTTTGGTTTAAATATATATTTCTCAGACTGTTCACTTTAGTCATAGGTGGCTGATAAAAACAAATACAATGAACTGCAAAATCAAGTAGATGAAACACCATAGTTTCTTACAAGTGAATAAACAGCATCTCTAGGTCAAGAATAAAAAAGAAAAATAAAAACTAATGCTTAATTTCATCAGGAAAGCAATCTTACTTGGAATGTTTCCAAAACAGTGTATACTACATTGTAACTCTGTCTTATAAATAAATTCTTAATGGATTTTAAATCACCCAGGGAAATATGCATTTTAGTTCATTTAAATAAAAAATCAGTAATGCTTCTCATTTAAAATGCTTCTCCATTGACCCAGTAATTGTTATGACAGTAGGTACCCTGGTTTGCTGCTTATTTTGTGATTTAATCTCACTTGTTCCTAAAACTTTTCCTTACAGTTAAACAGGAAGACTGGGTGCACTAAATGTGCTACTTACTATGGCTTCTGAGTAGATCTAGCTTCTGAAGCTAGTCCAATCAACCTAGTTCCATTCTACACACAGTTAATAAGCCTCAGAGCCTCCATTCCTGGCCAGGAGTGATGTTCCTCATATAAAGTGGCTCTTTAGCTCTTTCTTACCAATTGTAATCACGACAGTTCCAAGGTAGCCTGTGTACACAACTTTAGCACCAAGTTTATGACAGAGTACACAGGGGTTTTGCCATTAAATGCATCTTAACATTAAATGCTTTTCAGCATAGTATAAATGATATTCCCTATGGGCTCCCTATTCAGTATGATTTTTTTCAGTAAATATGATTTGAGCACCTACTATAGGTAAAGTGTTTGTTTATGCATGTAGGGAGTCCAAGGAGAGTGACAGTTGGAACTAGCACCCACAGGCTCTCAATCTAGTGGGGAAGAAAGAATCATCCTTAAATAGCCCTAATACGTGTCAACCATGAAACATGCTGTTACTGCTACAAAGCTGTGGGAGTCCAGAAGATTAATTCTGAGAGGAATCTCTTTTAAGAAAACTGCTGGTGGAATATAGTGTTCTTTTTAGTGGGAAAGAGATGCTTGCATGTATCATTTATAGTATACTTATCCACAAACATAGGAAAAATAAATTATGATCCTTTCCTAAGAGGGGATGTATAGAAATTGAGTAGCAGATGACATTCAAATGAGCCTTCATGATTTATTCTCTAGAATTCAGAATTTATTAGACTTCCTTAGATTCAAGAATCACAAGCAAAGTATTCTGGGAAGAGGAGAAAAGAATAAAATCTCCCTCCACGATTCTTCCTTTCTACCAGAAGCATACTTTTCAGAACTGACCATCAACAGAATTTTCCTTCACTGCAAACCCAGCACAGGGAATTATGTAAATTCAATGCCAACAGTGGCAGCTTATTTTGCACACAGGCTTTGATCCTGGCAACTTCCAGCTCGCCCTGCATTTTGTTTGGAGCTACCTGGGGAGATCTTTGCTTGAGCAATGCCACGTGCAATGATGCCATGCATGAGCTTTAGGCAAGAAGACATTTTCCTGCTTTTGTATAAACACACGGAAATGAACCGCATCAGTTTATACAAGCAAATACTCTGTACCAAGGAGAACCAGACACAGGGTATTCTTAGCACTCCAGGTTAGCCAATATAAAATGTTACCATGTTGTTTTAGAAAATAGACAGATTAAAAGATACTAACCCTTCATAGTTGTAGCTGTGGAAAATAATGTTAACTCTATATGTCAGAATGAAAAACACATGTTTATGTTTCAGATAGTTTTTTTTTCATCTTCATTTTTAACCCCACAGTAATGACTAAGCATGCCCAAAGAGGCACTTTATTTTTATAGCTATGCTTATGGAAAGCCAAAATGGCACCTGAATGACTTTTCCCCTCTAATTGCTCGCAGTCATAATTTCTAGTATTAACATTATAGTAGCTGGGAGTGTTTTCAAAAGCAAGCATTTCCTCCTTCATTTCCAAACACAGTAGAAGAAATAGAAAGTTTCCCTGCAGAGCTGGAGGGTGAGAAAGTTTGATACTCTCACGAATCCTACAGTGAGAAAGGAAAATAGATTTCTACATTGGTTAGATACCAGAAATCCTTGTTCTCCAATCCTCAGAGGAAAGCTAGTCCCAGCAACATGAATATCACAGTACACGAATTCTGTGCAATAACATGTCCTACTATATCTAGTGTTTAGATTCATGTACTCTGTGTTCTCCGCCTCCCACTTCTTCTCAGCAAAGAGTTCCTTTACTCAACAGGTTAAGAGGATATTATTGGAAACAGGGATAGTCTCCTAGAGTGAGTGACGAAGTTTACCAAAAAATTTAGAAAACTAACTAAAATATTTCCCCGAGGAAGCATGCATAAATGATATGACATCATCGTTAAGGGGCATTTAGCTGTAGGAACCCAAAAGGAACGATCTGCACTTTAAGGCAGAGGGAAATGACAAACATGTTCAAGAAAGTAACAGCTATGTGTGCTGCGAGCTGATTTAACTGGAACACAGTTTAATAACATGTTAGCTTGAGCCCAATGTGTAGTAAACATTTACTACCCATAGTATATAATGAAGCAGTGGGGTAATGCCTTTTATCAGAGGCTATTTCTTAATCATTCAGGGCCCATTAATAGTCACAACAGAGGCAAATAGAAACTGTGACATGTGCCTCTAAAAATACTGCTTATTGGCAACTGCTCTCTGGAAGAGGTATTTTGTGTTCATTGGAACCATTAGTGTGTGAGTGAAATTTTCCAGCAGTTCACAAAAATACCCGGACCACATCAAGGGCACATCTGTGAACTTTATAAAAAAGTGAAAGTAAGGGGAAGCATTAGAAAGCAGCATACCTCTGTTATCCAGGCAGAATGACTCTCACTAAATGCTCCTTTGTCTCCACATTATTAGGATTAAATTGTAGAGAAGGACTCTATGTGCAGATTTACATCAAACATGGTCAGCATCCAGCCTACATGGATTTTTATTTTCACATGTGTTCTGTGTGTAAGGTTTTACCTAGTCAACATAGATGTGACTCAAGAAATGTAGTGTCACTTTTACAGTCATTCTTCATTCACTACTTGGCTTGGGAAAGGCTCCTTGAAAGTGCCAGGGCACAAAACATACAAACAACAGGTAAAAAGGGCTTTTCATTTATTGATTTACTTTAAATAGATACAATGGGTCATCAGGGTGAGTCACATAAGAAATAGGAGAAAATTTATGGCTAATTAAAAGATAACAAGTTTTGTGATGTTTACACCTCACATAGTAAAATGGAAGCTTAACAGGTATGTTTTGATTTGGTTGATGTAGACACCTTAACTAAATATTCCAGACCAAAGAAAAAGAAATCAACTCAGTCTCTGCTTTTTTATGTTACATCTCTCCATTTTTCCCACACCCAAAGTGCATACTCTTTTTATGTTTCCTGTCTTAACTGTGCATTTAGTTGTTTTCAGTAGAATATTCAAAAAATCATACTCTACAACTTCCCCTTCCTTAGATATTCCTAAGTATCACTCATATCAGTTCACGTCTATCCATTTCCTTTGCTACTAGCCCAGATATGGCCACCATTGACTCTCTCCTTCAATTTCTGTCCCTCACTGTGTCCTAGTCAACTCCCCATACTGCTGCCAGTAAAACATACATTTGATCACACCTATCTCCTGCTAACTCTTCTTTGGCAACTTAATAATTTCAGGATAAAGTCCAAGTTATTCAACACTTCTTACTTCCTTTCCTACTTCCCTTCCTATAAAACAGCCATACTGACCTTCTTCCAGTTACCACCAAAGAACATGTTCTTTTGCTCTGTAGGCCTTTGTACTTGCAGTTTCCTCTACTCGGAACACTTTCCCCCATCCTGTCCCAGTCTCTTGCATAGAGCAACTCCTTATTATTTATTCTTCAGGTCCTATCTTAGATGTCACTTCTAAGTTGATATTGGTGAGGGCCAAAGAATGAGGAATGGCATGTTGGATGCTTATACCACTAACCCATATAAGAATGTTAGACAATAAAGATTTACCTCAGTGGTTTCTAAGCTCTAATGAGCCTCACAGTTGCTGAGCCCCACTATTCAATAGATTTGTGGTGTATCCTGACATCTATTTCACAAGCTCCCCCAGGTAGCTGTGATATACTGTAAACTTTGAGAACCAGGGTTTCATTTCAAAATTAATCAGGATAGGAGATATCCTGATATTAAGTGAAATAGAAAAATAATTTCTAAGTGTGAAAAGATGTTGATAGTACATGATAATTTAATTAATCATTTATAATTTAATAGACTTTAACCCTCTTGAGAGCAAAGATGACTATTACATAAATCAATTATATCTTTGAAACATCTATTATATTTCTATACACATAGTAAATACTAACTCAACATGATGAATTAAAAATAAAAATTTATTGAGTACTTGCTATGAACTGAGTCCTATTGTACAAATAGTACATGGATTAGCAAGATGTAGCTAGTCATTGAAACCAGACATGCTGATATCAAAACCTTCACTGTTTCAATGATAGTCACTTGACTGATTAAATAATACAACTCATAAAAACAGAACTGTAGGATGTCTTGATATCAAAATAAACAATTGCACAAACAAATAAATAATTGGAATAAGGCACTTTATCACACAGGTTGAGAGAATTCTTGTTGACAAATGTCCATGAGAAATGAGACATACATGTAATAAATAAGAAGAGAAACAAAGGCTGCTTATAGTACTGAATATTTATTATTTATAGAAAAGATATTTTCAAACTGTAATGCTGTTTGTAGATCTTACCCCCATACAAAGGAAAAGTAAAACTGAAAATTAACAAGATTAAGAAGAAGAAAATGATAAATCCTCAAAAAGATAACATAAGGAGTTAGAGTTAGTTCAGCAAAAACCTTAAGGACCAAAACTGAAGGAAAAAAAATTAGCAACAGGCAAAGTAAGGCAATAAGCAGAGAATCATAATGTTCAAACAACTTCAAAAGGTCCTCTTAAGATGGCCTGCCTGAGAAATAAAACTTCATCTAAAAATTCCAAGACTCCAAGATGTTGGGCCAATGTACCTACATAACTAGGGAATTAAATGTGTATCTTATATTTCCCATAATTTTGATTTGGTCTGTAACTTCAGTATTGGGTTCCCACTCCTACTTCCCCAAGCCAGTCCCATTTTTGCTCCTTGCACCGTAAAGCATTGGCCTGGAGTTCACAAAGTCTTCCTCAAAGTCCATCTGAAGCATTTAAGCAGCAAGAGCAGCTTGTGAAAAATGATTAATGGCTATGGATGAACATAAAAGAAGAAAAAAGATACATGCTCTGTCCTGCTCTTTAAGATTCTTAAAAAGTCATGCAACCTCCCTAATGAAGTGGGCAGGGAAAAAAAAAAAAAAAAGTCACGCAACCATTAAGATGAAACAAGAAACAAACAACAGTGACAACAAAGACAACAAATAGGATAAAAGAGTGCTATTTCTCATTAGTCTATACTAAATTTTTTTATATTCTGAATGCTTATATCCATGCATATAATGATGTAACTCGCTAATGATAATCAGTACCTGGCAATTAATTAGTGCTTCTTTTAATATTAACATTTCTATATTTAATATGTCACTCTGAAAGAGCACACCAGCTAAGTTTCACATTATCAAAGAGCTTTTATGTAAATTCTTTCTTTTTAAAAATCCACATTTATGTTAGTACTTGAAAACCTACCCCTAGCCTGCTGCACAGGTAGATTTTGTAATTAAGACATCAGTAAAAGGAGTGGTGATAGGGTAAATTATAAATTGCTATAAACCTTTGACAAATCAATTTTATAAGATGTGTGAAGATAGCTTTATGAACCAGTATTTCCTCTTCTAGAAATCTATCCCAAGGATATAACCTGAGATATACACACACACATACACACACACACACACACACACGTTTTAGCACAAAGGTGCTTGCCATGGAAGAATTTATAATTGTGAAAAATTAAAAATAACCAAAATGTTAAGCACTAGGGAAATTCTACATGATAGATTATTACAAAGCCATTAAAAATAAGTTTTATGAAGAATTTTCAGTAACACAGATAAATGATTATGTTGCAAAGTTAAGTGATTATAAGCAAAACATAGCGTGACCAAAAATGGGCAAAACACATACATTCTAAAAAGATCAGAAGGAAATATGGCAACATATTAAGAGTGGTAGTACTCAATGGGATTACTGGCAAACTTTGTTCTTTCTATTTTTCTTAGTTTTTGAACTTTACCCAATAAATGTATATTACCTTTACAATCAGTAAAATATTATAAAGAAGCAAACTTATTTTTAAGGGCATTACTTAGATAAGGACTGACCCCTTCCTCATGGGATGCAGTTTTGTCACTTTTTGCATTTTTGCCTGTCTCATTTCTTGTGTCAACTGAGTTTACCAAAATTGTCTGGAATGATGCCTCTATCCCCTTTTATGGTTATAAATGCAGTTAAGAAATTAATGCTGTACAGTGTGGATCCTACTCAACACCAAGTCACAGAGAAAACACAGTTGCAAGCTTCAGTTTCTATCTAGGCACACAGAACTTGTTTAGCATCATGAAAACTGCAGAAGACCACCCAAGAAAGAGATAAAGTCAAAATCCAAGATATTTCTGGGCTCCACTTCCACCTTGCCTCTTTCTTTAGGTCTCTATCACCAGTTGCCTTTCAGCAGATTTCAGGCACCCAGGAAGAAGTAAAGTACACTGTGAAGCATTTCTCAAAAAAGCCAGAACAGTGACATGTAAGGTCATATAAATGTGACTTCTAAATGCTTTTGCTTATATTTAAGAATCTAAGTTTTCTAATTAGCTATGCTTTATTCCTTCCCTATAATATATATATTTATAGCTACTAAAGTTACTCCAGGGAAGATTATTGGGCTTATATTACCCACAAACAAAAGTATTATTTCTAAGAGTAAAGAAGAATCTTTCTTAGGGGATATTCAAAAAGCCACTTCAGGAAAACAAAAAAAGATGAGAAAGATCATGGTATTAAGAATTTAGTCAAAGAATCAACTTAATAAAAAGTATCTGATGGCAAGGAGTAGGACCAATATTTCCTAGTGACGATGATTTTTGAGCATAGTAGGAATATCTTTCCTTTTCCTCAAAAGTATATATGACAAAGTATTTATACAATGTCGTCAAAGCCTCAGAATCCTGAGGGGAATTGTGGTAGGGACTAATTTATAGGACACATGCAGCGCCTGAGTAGGGCAGACTACTCATTGGGCAGACCTAGCTATTATAAGCTCTGCTTTTGGAAACTGAAACCATTAAGCATAAACTCTTGGAAAAGCCTATGAGAGTCAAGGTCGTTGGAGGAATGTGTAAGCCTGGCAATTCTCATACCAGACTTTGGGAGACATGGCTCTCAGGTCTCAGCAAGGAGGCAGTGTGGTGACTTTTTCTCCATTAAGTATCTGTTCCTGGCCCAGATTTTTGTTGAGTCTATTACATACATTTTTATATGCAAAAGTTAAAATATTGAGAATGAGCCTATTCATGATGACATCCCATACCCCTCTTCACTTCCGAAATGAAGTTTCTTTTAAAACACGGAGAACAGCGGGAGTATGACAATAGGAAGACTGTGTCTAAGACAATTATTGACAGTGGTTGGCCTGAGACTGGACTCTGTGGTTGCCTCAGGAATAAAGTCAAGTACTGCTGTTAGAGACCAGAACAACTGTACTGGTGAAAGCTCTTAGGAAAGCTCCATAATTATCTCCAGAAATTTTAACACTGGAGCAGCCTCGGAATTGATAGAACAATCACACGGAAATAGGGGCATACACTATCATACAGTGATCATGTTATAATTCCTTAAGTTCAATGCAGAGGTGCATGTTTATTTGAGGAAAGAGTTTACAAGGAGAAACAAGTTTTATGAGACAAAGATCTAATAAGACCAGGATGCAGTGTAACTGACTGGGCTACAGTTGGGGTAGCGGGTGGGGGGTCCGAGTTCTGGTCACTGCTCTATTTTCAGTTAGTAGTGGACAAGAGCTCTTGGACCTTAAGAGGATTACTCTATGTGTACTCCAAGGCTCTTTCTAAACCAAATACTTTGACTCAGAAATATGTCTTATATTGATCTCTGTTAGTGAAATGAGACTATAGCTAACACAAACAGAATTCTTTGTAAGTTAAAATAATGGTTGAGGTTGGGTTTTGCTTTGTCTGCATGAGGGGCAGAGCTGAGTCAATGGTTAATTTTAACATCAGATTAAGTAAAAAGAGGATTGTTTATTTTATTGTATAAAATGTTTGAGTGATCTAAAATTGCTATCATTGTTTTGATGCATAAAGAATGAAAGGTCAAATAAAACTTCATTATAAATTTGTGACTTTATTCTGTGAAACTAAAACTGTTAATTCAGAGAGTCTGGTATGTGGGTGGGAATTAAGGTTGGCTTTCTCTTATAATTATTTATTAGTCTAGTTATTAAGAGACAGATCTAAAATGTAAAACAAAGTGCTAGTAATCAAAGTAAACTTTTTTTCCCTCTGTTTTAATCTGAATTATTCCAAATGGCCTTAAAATGTAGTAATTAGACCATTTCTATACAATAAGAATAAATAAATAAAATTAGAAATATATGTTTTCACAGCAGGCTTGATGGCCAGGAGCAGTGGCTCACACCTGTAATCCTAGCACTCTAGGAGGCCGAGGTGGGAGGATCACTTGAGGTCAGGAGTTCGAGACCAGCCTGAGCAAGAGCAGGACCCTGTCTCTACTAAAAATAGAAAAAATTAGCTGGGTGTGGTGGCATACACCTGTAGTCCCAGCTACTCGGGAGGCTGAGGCAGGAGGATCGCTTGAACCCAGGAGTTTGAGGTTGCAGTGAGCTAGGCTGACGCCATGGCCCTGCAGCCTGGGCAACAGAGTGAGACTCTGTCTCAAAAACAAAAACACAAAACAACAACAACAACAAAACCCCTAAGTAGACTTGATATTTCTTCAGCGTCATGTGGAGGGCCACAAATCTAAGTCTCTGTTACACTACTTGGAAGAGTTTTAGGAGGTTGCTGTGAGAAATGAATGAAAGGCATGACAAGCTCTTGGCCCAGGGTCTGGCACGTGAAACGTGCTCAAGGAAGGCTGGTTATCAACCTCATTCAAGAACAGGACTCTAGGGCAGTCCCATAGGCAAGGACTATTATGCCAATAACCAATTTCAGTGTCTTCCTCATATTTGTTTCAAATTCTAACTCTGGAGCCTCCATTTTGACCTCAAAGAAAATGCCTCTAGACTGGGCTGTAGAAAATACAGTCTGTCTTCTTCATGAGTCAAAATGGGGGTATACAACTTAATTACGTTCACAAGTGCATTCTCTTGTTGAAGCTATGTATATAGTTTTAAATTAATAAAGTTACTTGATGGGGCAGGGAAGATCTTAAGCAGAATAGGAAACCAGAAGCCATGTATGATTATTAGTTTTTGAATTTTTAGAGCATTCACTCTTGAAATCACTCCTGAATATTACAAAATGCTTTATATAGTTCCTTGTTATTTTGAGTGTTTTATATCTTGCATCCCTTCTAGGCTATAAATTATTTAAGAAATCAACAATTTTTATATTTATGTTTCCCCACACTGACTAGCTTAGGATCTTACACAGGGTGACATTCATATTTCAGGCACTCAAGAATTGATTGATATAATTGATATATTGATTGTTACTAATAATGAATATAGAAGGCATCATTCTAATAAAGAATTAATGAGGGTTTTAAAAATTATAAATAACATTCTAATGATTTACTATATCAATTTTTTCCTGCCCCAAATACTAGCCAAAATTTGATCCTTATTTTTTTATTATTTATTCATACCATAAATTTATGTTATAGCTAATGGAATAAGTGACTATTCTATAAAAATCTAATAAAGTTTCTTAATTTATAATGTATTCTATTTATACAATTAAAACCTCAATTGACTAAATAATATCACTATAATAACCTATTAAATATAACATTAACTTAACTGGCTGAGTTCTGATAGCATATTAGGGATACTTGTTGATGTAAATATAGCAAAAAGTATTTACACTTAAGATTTTGATAAATCAAAAAATAGTATAGTTCAGAGGCATTACGAGTTTTTATTTGATATGCTGTTCTGACTAACTGGAATAGTTAATAGATTAGTTAATACAGATAAATTTGGGATGAAATAAAAATTTAGTTATATCCATGAAGCTTTGCTGAACCTATGACAAGTATTTCTGTTTTCTGAAAAGAAATCAGAATTAATGTATGTCAACAAAACATAAAGACAATGAGTTCACAGAAACTGCAATATTACATCTCTGCTCTGTAGAGCTCATTTTCTTGTTTAAGCTAAGGACTCATCTGCCTGAGAATAATCTCATTATATTCAATGAACAGATTCACCATTAGCTGTTCTTGCCCTTTAATCATATTATGGTATCTATTTGTATTTCAATTTTTGACCTTTGAAATGTTTTAAATCAGTATTTCTTGCAAAATTTAATATTACTGTCTTTAATATGACAAAGACATCTAATTATATTGAAATCTTAAATCAGCTTTCACGGGTCAGCAAAAATCCCCCTCATTTTATAATTCCTATTTATGATGTGAATGCCCCTGGAATGAATAGTCTGGCCACTAGCACTGAACAGCATGCTACATAGATGTGCTTATAGGGTTATTCTGTCCATATCCTTCAAGTCTTATTCCCCTTAAGGACAGAGACAGTGCTATGGTCTGTGGACTCACATCCAGAGAGCTTAGGGCACTCCCAGAAATCAGATCCTTGACCCTGGCCTCATTATCACCAGCTTGATTGAATTGAGGTAACCCGTTGCAGACACAAAAGAGTTCCTTTGGCTCCCTGTGGTCCTAGCTGGCTTTGAAACATGACACCTGCTTCACATCATTATCAGTGCCCGGGAGTGGGATTACAGACAGTCACAAAATTTTCAAATGTGGACTCAAAACCGACAATGTGACAATGCTAAAACCTCAAATAATGGGAGATTATTAGTTTGGGGTCAAATTTCTCTTACTTTGTATAAGGCACTCAGCAATTACTTCAAAATATATTTAGTATTTTGTTTTTCCATTGTTGTGACTCATAATATTCTGAAATTAAAAAAAAATATATATATATTTAGTATTTTGTACTGGTTCCATAAATTATATTGGATAATGACTTACTTATAATAGGTAAATATAAATATTTATATACTCATTGGTGATTAGAAACATAAATACTTCTCTATTTAGTGTGAGCTATTGGAATTTGGATGCTTTAAGCGTCTGACTGTCCATTTGGGGTTCATTTTATATTCCTTTTAAAGGTATACATTTTCTGAAACGAACATATATAAATAGATTTATGAAATGATTATTTTCTGTTAGTAAAAAGGGCATACCAACTGTGCTTATGTGTAATAATTAGGAGAAATAGTGACCAGAGGAACTAAAAATACAAAAAAAGAAGAAGTCAATTACTTTTCAATAAACATTTTAGACTGAGTAACACATTACTATAATAATAGAAACCTTAGAAATGATAACATAGCTGCGAAGGGAAAAAGATAAGATTTGTTTTTTAATTTTGTGTAAACTTTTGGTAATAATCCCTATCGTCCAGGTCCAGGAGTTATTCCTAAGGTATCTTTGGGATATACACCAAATGCTTTTAATATAATTTTGATTGATATTTTATATTTCTCCTCTCCAGTACTTTGCACTGCTGTAAGATAACTAGCTCTTGCAATTAGGAAGACAATTTAAAGATGAGCAAATTTGCACAAAATATTTAAATTGATGGTGCTCAATTACATAATTTACAGTTCTAAAATTCTGTCATTCTCTAACTATGCATTCTTGCATGCCAAGAGGAAGATGAAAAAGATTAAGATTTATGCTAGTGTAATTTATGTAAAATGAATTTTCTCCAATTCTGGCTGCTCCCTCCTGGGTTGGGCCACCAGCAGTTGGAGGGTATAGAATCTCATCTCCTCCAGTCTGATCAGTACATTTGGTTCAGGTTCTGGTGGAGCTGACACCTCCCCACGCCCACCTTAAAGGCACATGACCTTGGCCTGGCAATCAGCATCATCCATCCCCCAGCCCACAATATTTGCTTCATGGGCATGTAATCCAAATTGGGTCAATAGCACCCCCCCCTTTTTTTTAGTTTTTGGAAAAAGGATGTTTCATTTTGCTTGGAATAGGATAATTTAGTATGATGCTTCTGTCCACCAATATGCTGAAAGAGTCTACTTTAGAGTGAAGTCAATTCAGAGAAAGCAGAGCAGAGTCAAGAGAGAAGACACCAACTTAATAGCAAAACTTGATTCCTTGTACCTAGCTAGCTATGGCTGAAGCAAGTAATAACCTTGGACTTTTCAGTTAGTTGACCTAACACATTCTCTGTTTTGCTTAAACCAATTTTATTTGTGTTTCTGAAACTGCAACTAAAAGAAAGTTAAGAAAGAGGTTTTTTAAGTTCCAGTCATCTTCATTGTATTGCAGTGGCTGCAAAACGCCATCTGCTCAGCACAGGTACCCTCTCTTCTGAACTCAGTCTCTCCTGCCTTGTTTTATTCCTTCTCATGGCGATACTCTGGTCAATAAAAAAAGAGAAGCATAGATACACTCCTCATTAAATACTAACCGTTAGCTTTACTTGGGCATTTAAAAAAGAAAGCAATCTGTCATTTATCCAAAATTATAATATATTTAAATTGACAACTCTGAAATGTTATACCGTAAAACTATCTTCAAGGCTTAAAAATGCCACAGCAATGTCTATGTATCAGAAAGGTCCTCTTATGCCAGTCTTTAAAAACTACAATCAACCAAGAAATAAGGATTAGTAATGAATTCTGATACATTTTATTTTCCATACAGCACTTTTAAAAAATAATTTTGTGTCAGATTTATGATTGCTTATCCCTCTCAGTTTTTGTTTTCTCTTCTTCTCCTCTTTGGTTCATTTAAGAAGTTTTAAATTTCTTGTACTTTCTAAATGCCTAGGATTTGGCTCAGTGGAGATACCACTTTTTGAAACAACCCCATAGCTAAAAGTGGATATAAACATATGTGTAACATTTCAGTGTTCATTTATCACTTTCTGATGTGTCCCGAGAGCTATAAATAGGAAGTACAAGCACACCAATGTGCACTGATATTCATATGCATGTGAATTCGCATGTGCATCTACTATGGTTTTTATTCAAATTTCATGATAATACTTCTTTGTGAAAATTTCATTAACTTCCATAGATCAAGCTCTGAGACTGCCACTTATTTAATAGAACTTTTAAATAATTCTAACACTCCAGCAATGTCAAGAATATTCATCTACTCATTTCCTCTCAGTCTCTGCTCTCCAAATGTCAAGCAGTCAGCTCTGAATGTGGCACTCCGGGGCTACGAGACTCAAAGCAGACATGGCATTTCTCAGTATTGCACACACAAAATGAGATCATGCATTTGAATGGTTGGGCCCCGGGCCTGAGAGAATAGGAGCTGAAATCCCATCTCCCTTTCCCTCCTGCCTTTCCTTTCTTTGCACTAAAGTGCACTAAAGTGCACCCTTTCCATCACCCTTTGCCTTGGAGAAATGATATGTTTTAGAAGAATTGTTTTTGACCTTATTCCACCTAACTCTCCTTTAAAAATATAATTAATGCCCCTTTAATATCGTGAAAATAAATTCATAAATAAAATGATTTGCCTAAACACATAATGTCAACAACCTCTGTAATATAAAGAAAAAAACAAGGAAAGTAATTCATAATGAAAATGTATTTCAATAGGTGAATGTTTGGGCATGATATACTTGATTAGAAGATATAATTAAATTTTTGGGTGGTGCCACCTAAACACAGGATCCTTGCAACGGCAACTGCTGCAAATATCTCATAATTTGGGCATGTTTTATTGGCAACTCAAATGCTACAAGCTGTGCCGCATCAATGGCTTTTTTTTTTTTAAATGGTGACCGACTCTTGGTAAAGTTCTGAAACAAAACTAACTACAATTGTCTCCTGATTTATATAGTAGTTGCACTCCTGCAAAATTCAGTGAGTATTAAAATAGTGCAGAAATACTTTGTGTTTATTTGAAAAATGGAGATAAGTTTCAGTTCAGATGATTATGAACAGACTTTTTACCTACATAAACGTCCAGCAGGATATTCAAAGTGCAGTGCCCCATGCCCTGCAGACAGGTATTTAGTACTTTTGACCTCTGCCTAGACATTGTGACAATCTGAAAACATCTCACCCATTAAAAAAAACTGTCCGAGGATGGGGGTGATTCTATGCCCATTGAGACTTTTTAGAATGACATGTTTAATTTTAAACCACATTTTTAGTTATAACAACATTTTTGCAACCCAGGATAACATATTCCATATTCTTCCAAAAATTCCTCTGGCATTATTGTCTGCTAAAATGAAGACATCATAAGTGTTCCTATGCATCTCTAAATATGTATGGATAGTCTCTGGGTTTTGAATTTGCTGAAATAGTCTTGAAATAGAGACATTAATTACATGCTTAGTCAGAGACAATGTAATAAGGTTCCTTTGCTAGAGTAATTGGAACCCTGCAGCTATGCTCTCCCAGTTATTATACAGAAGCAACAAGTTTTAAGGCATATAAAACACCAGAGGCAGTTTGAATTGTAACAGCATCTCAAAGTCAACTGAAAAAATTTCTGAATTATGATAAAAAAAAGACATGACCTGTCATTTAAATGCTCTGATTTCATGACTCTGATTACCAGAATATAGCCATTTTAAGGTTCATGCTTATTTAAAGATCTACTTCATTCAAGAGCTGTTTTACTTGTAAGACACCTAGAAAACATTGATTCCAAAATACTGGCACAAAAGGTTGTATTGGAAGTTTCATGTACTGGAAGTTTCATGAACAGTGTTCTCATGAAGTAAGTGAACGTGGTAAAAGAAAATGACTATACAATGAGACATTGAAAAAAACAAAAGAAACAAACATTTAACGATTTTTGGAATATAAAATAGTAGCTTTCTCTATAATTACAGAGTCACAATTTGATTTGCCACTGTGATTAAAAAATGAAGCTCAAATTGGTATTTTATACTCAGAAGTTTATTTTCTACAGAAGTTTATTTTCTGTGAGTCTCAATTTAGACAGTAAATTATATTAGTTTTCTTTCTATGAAAATATAGTAGCTTTCTGCTGTGGTTTGAATGTGTCCCCCAAAGTTCATGTGTCATGTGTTAATCTCCAATGAAATAGTGTTGAGAGTTGGGACCTGCACAAGGGGATAAGATCATGAGGGCAGAGATGGATTAATGCTGCAGTCCCCATCCCCCAGGCCGCATACTGGTACTGGTTGGTGGCCTGTTAGGAACCCAGCCGCACAGCAGGAGGCGAGTATTTACAGCCGCTTTCCATTGCTGGCATCACCGCCTGAGCTCTGCCTCCTGTCAAATCAGTGGCAGCATTCGATTCTCATGGGAGCACAAACCCTACTGTAAATCATGCATGTGAGGGATCTAGGTTGTGCACGCCTTATGACAATCTAATGCCTGATGATCTGAGGTGGAGCTGAGGCAGTGATGCTAGCGCTGGGGAGGAGCTGCAAATACAGATTATCATTAGCAGAGAGGTTTGACTGCACAATAAATGTAATGCACTTGAATCATTCCAAAACCATCCCCTCATCCCCCAGTCCGTGGAAAAATTGTCTTCCATGAAACCAGTCCCTGGTGCCAGAAAGGTTGGAGACTGCTGGATTAATGGATTAATGCTATTATTGTAGGAGTGGAGACCTTATAAAGAACGAGTTCAGCCCAATTCCCTCTCTGGTATGCACTCTCTTGCCATGTGATGCCTTCCACCATGTTATGACACACCAGATGCAGCCCCTTGATCTTGGACTTCCCAGCTTTTACAACTGTAAGCCTATGAATTTCTGTCCTTGATAAATTACCCAGTCTCAGGTATTCTATTATAGCAGCACAAAATGCACTAAGACTTTTTTGCTGCACATTAGTCCTTTGGAAACTAGTGGTTTCCAAACAGTTGAATTTACAAAAGCCACCCACCAACCAAGCATAAGCAGGAGTCATTTGATATGACACTCTATACTAGAGATAATGATGCACCTTTCTGGAAGTCAATATTTTTAATCCTTTCCCAAGTTATATGTGTGTTTGCAATGCGGATGAGGGGAGGGAATGGGGTAGGAGAGAAGGGAGTTGGAATACTTCAAAATATGACATCCAGGGAATTTATCCATCCTGATTTCTGGATACTAGTTTAGCTGATGTTCCCACTTTCTCATCATTCAATGTGTTTGTGTGTGTGGATGAGTGTGCACGCACATGCACACGTGCACTTTGGCTTTCTTTTTATTGCTGTCATATGCAAAGCTGCTATCTCAGGCATTTACATAAACCACTCGCTCTGCCTAATGTTCTGCTCTTCTAGCTCATCCTGTGGCTGGCTCTTTCCTAGCTTTTTAGATCTCACGCAAATGTTACCTCTTCTGAGAAGCCCTTGCTGATTCTCTATGGGAGGAGCCATTCTCACCCACCACCAGCCACTCTCCATGACCACACCCTGTTCATTTTCTTCAGAGCACATAAAAAGCTATAATGACCTTCTTTATTGACTTATTGATTGTTTATTGATGATTTTCTTCCACTAGTGTGCAAGCCACTTGGGGGCAAAGTCCTTGTCTGTCTTGCCATTCTTACCTCCAGACCTAGAACAATTCCTGACACAAAGAGGATATTAAAAAAAATATATTTCTTGAATAAATAAATATTAAATATAACTCACTGGACCTAAAAATTCTGTTTTTATCTTCATGTTTAATACTTTGTGCTTTATTCTTTTAATTTCCTTAACTCTCTGAATGAATCTAATTTTCCCAAATAGAAACATTTGTACGAGTTATTTTTCTATATTTAATCTGTAGTTCAACTAGATGTCAAATTGCATTAGCCACTAAATTCACCTTCATTGCATTCTAGTTCATGTGACATTGGATGTGGCTATCCTGGGTTTCAGTGGTCTTATCATTTCTGCAAAGGAACTTTTCACTACTTTGGTAGTTTATCTTGTGATTACAGTCATTCTATAGAGCAGAAAGAAACTAGACTTCAAGGAACAATAAAGAAAAACTTGATAGCATAACTTTTTAAGCACCAACAGTATTGTTTTAAGAAATGTTAAATGTTTAAAACAACCTTTTAATGAATTCTGGAGAGACATGCAAGTTATGTCAAACATTTATCTTGACAAGTTGAGTCTAGTTCTGTTTGTGTTTGGACATTTCAGGATCCCCTCATCTTAATACACTTCTTCCCCTATTCTCTGGTACTGGGACCCATCCAAGTTCATTATAAAATGGTCCTTTGTGAGACATAAGTGCATTCTGCTCACCACTCTTGTCTAATGGGTCCTTGGGTCCTTTACACCCAGCCTCCAAAAAGGAAAACAAAACAAAATGACACCCCCCCAACATACTAAATTTAACAGGGAAATAGTCCTATTAAAATCTTACTGAGACGCCTTAGACAATTTTTAACTATCAGGTACATCCTGCAAAATGTACACATGCACATTTTCAAGTATCTTTCTTCAGTTTTCTAAGTGAAGAAAATTTTGCCATTGAGTTAATTAAATTATTGACCAAAATCAATTAAGATGTTAATGTCTTCAGGGAAAAAATCACAAAAGGCAAAGAATTGTAGAAATATCAGATTCTATTTTTAGGAAGGGAAAAGAAAGATGGGACTAAGTATCCTATGATTTGGGTTCATTTCCTGACCTTGCCACTCACTAGCTGTTTGACCTAATGAAAGTCTAAGCTCTTCGTGTATCAGTTTCCTCATTTAAAATATGTGAATCTGGATGGAACTGGAGACCATTCTCCTAAGTGAAGTATCTCAAGAATGGAAAGACAAACACCACACGTACTCACTATTAAATTGGAACTAACCAATGAGCACACATGTGCACAGATGGAAATAAAACTCAGTGGAAATCAACCCAGGGGGTGTAGGGGAGGAGGGGAGAGGCAAAAAACTATCTAATGGGTACAATGAACATTAGCTGGGTGATGGGTACACATATAGCCAGGACTCAAGCATTGCAAAAGCAATCCATGTAACCTAAAATATTTGTACCCCCTTAATATTTTGAAATAAAAAAATAAAATATGTGAATGATAATATCTACCTCACAAAACAGACCTAATGGTGAATAACTCACCACTTCTAATACATAAAATGTGCTTAATTGAACTTACAAATGAATTAAAAGTATACTTTATTAATTTTTTAGGTTTTTTAAAAATTTCAAAATATTAAAGGGGTACAAATGTTTTTGTTACATGGATACACTGTATAATGCTGAAGTCAGGACTTTCAGTGTGCCCACCACCAGGACAAAATTCACTGTACTCACTAGGTAAGTTTTTATCCCTTACCCCCCTTTGACCATCCCTCCTTCTTAGTTTCCATTGTCCTTCACATCTCTTTGTGCCTGTATGTACTATCTATTAGCTCCCACTTAATAGTGAGAACATGTGGTGTTTGGTTTTCCATTCCTGAGATATTTTACTTAAGATAATAGTCTCCAATTCCATCCAAGTTGCTGCAAAAGACATTATTTCATTCCTTTTTATGGATGAGTAGTACTCCCTGGTATACATATACCACATTTCCTTTATCCACTCATGAATTGATGGGCACTTAGGTTGATTCCATATCTTTGCAATTGTGAATTTTGCTGTGATAAACATTTGAGTACAGGTGTCTTTTTGATAAAATGATTTCTATTGGGTAGATACCCAGTTAATTCTTCTATCACTGATACACTTCCTATATCCATATATTTAAATTAATTTAAGCAACATTCCATATAGTGAAGTTTTCATGCATCAAGAAAACTGCACATCCTAATATTCTTGGTTTAGGATTAGCCTGAAACAGTGGCCTGGGCGTGGAAAACCTGGGTTTCGGTTTCAATTCAGATGAAGGGCATCGGGCTAATCACTTAATCTCTGGGCTTTATTTCCTCTCATATGTTAAACATAGAGGGTGGGATAAATTAGTGGTTTCCAACCTTGGGTGCACGTTGGTATCATCGTGTCTGAAGACAGATGATGCCCCAGCTCCACCCTCAGAGACTGTGGTTTGGGGCGGGGCTGGGCATCAGTATTTAAAAGTATCTCCTTAGGAGTTTCTAATGTGAAGCTAGTTTCAGAAACTTTTTTTTTTGGTCCTTCAATATCTATGACTACTCTGTAACCAACAAATAGAATAAAAACTATTTTTTTAGGATGGACCTTTTTTTAAAAGTATATGAAATATGAGACATGGGTTCAAACGAAGTAACATCCCACCTTAAAACTTAAAAAGTCTTTCAAAAAAATCTATTATTAGAGCCATGGTATTGAACTATAAGGTTAATACGAACTTTTATTATCCAGAATTATTTGAAAATTTGTGTTATAAAATATATGTTTAAATAAAATATATTTTACCAAGTTTTCTTTAATAATGCTGCTACCAGCTGAATAATTTAGTAAATAAGACTGCAAACTATTATAACTATAAATGATTCAGGACCTTTTAAGTGCAAAAGGATGCCTTAGCTAGGCAGAAGGAAGGAGGAGGAAACTTCCTATTCTATAAGGAGCTATTATGGGTCAGGCATTATACCAGGTTCTACTGTATTTCATGTCATCCTCATACTATTCTGTGAAATAGGTGTTACTCTCCCCATCTTGCAGATATCCAAAGTCTTGTTCTCAGAGAGGCAAAGGGATTTTCCCATGGGGCTTTCCAGGGAAAGTAGCAGAGTAAGGATTTGAACCTGGACATTCTGATTTTAAATTCACTATACTCACAACACAGAGTCTGCAAAATTCCTCTGTATTTTTTCTAATTTTTATTCCCCATTCATTTATTCACCTACCAATGAACCTGTCTACTAAACACTCAAGTGACTAGTGCATGTCAGGTTGGAGATGCAACGATACTTAAGAAAAGCAGCAATTGGCACATTGTCTAAGGCACAGGCACTGAGGCAACCAAGAAATATTTTTGGGGGAAAAAAAAAGGAAAATTAGATTGGTCTGGAGAAAGCTACAAAAGCAGCACATAGTGACTCAGAACAGACATAAACAAAATCATGTTAGAGAGACAGAACGGCCCCCAGGCTGATAAGGGTGGATTAACTGGTGAATGCACAGGAAGAATGTGTCAATCAACAGAGAAGCTGGTTAAGTTTGGAAGTGTAGGAACATCAAGGTCACAGAGGTGAATGCAAACAGGGATGAGCACTGACTTGGAAGAATGTGCCTTGGCATGCTGATTCAAGTGGCTTGTGTGCTGACAGGCGTAGACTGACTGTGAGGATGGATACTCAAGTTACTTTCCTGACTCTCTTTGTTCCCAGTCCATGACTTCCACACAACCTTCGGGTTACTTTGGCTTCTTACATAGATTGACTACAGTATTAAAATCTTTTTTTTTTTTTTATAGTGATACTTAGGCCTTACCAGAGACTAATTAAATCTGAATTACTTGAGGGTAGTGCTGGATATTTGTACTTTTTTAAAGCTCCTCAAGTGATTCACATATACAACATGGGTTTGGCAAACATTTTCCATAACGGGCCAGATAGTAAATATTTTAGGCTTTGTGGGCCATATGGTCTCTGTTGCAACTACTCAACTTTGCTGTTGTAGCATAAAAGCAGTTATAGATAATACTTAAATGAACGTATATGGCTGTATTCCAATTAACATTATTTTTAGACAATAAAATTTGAATTTTGTGTGTGCAATTTCCATCTATCACAAAATTTTATTCTTATTTTGATTTTCTTTATTTAAAATAAAAAAAAGTAAAAACCATTCTGAGTTCGTGGCTATACAATAACAGGTGAGGAGGGGGCTGGATTTGTTTCACAGGTGAGGGTAGCTAAACCCTGGTCTATGGAGAGGACACAAATGCACAGACCTCCGGACACGTTCCATCACAAATGGACTAGGATTCTCATTTTTATACACCACCCTTTCAGAATTCTGTCATCAGAAGCCAGCATTCTGAAGTAAATCAATTTTAGGTCTTTGAATAAATCAAGTTTTTCTAAACCCATGTGGCTGAGATCTAGACTCTAGGCAATGGTGAAATTACTAAGACAAATGACTTCATTTGGGGAACTGACTAGAGAAGCAGCTGGCTTTCTTCACATGAGCCTGCTTTCCCATTACCACATGCTGTGAGCTCTCTATATTAGACATCTATTAGGCATAATTAACAAGTTCTATAATAAATCATTATTTATAGTCTGTAAGCTCTAGAGCAGAGTTGTCTAATATAGCAGCCACTCACCACATATGGCTACTGAGCACTGCAAACGTGGCTAGTCTGAACTGAGATGTGCTGTAAGTATAAAATACACACTGAATTTTTTAGACTTAGTATGAAAAAAAGGATGCAAAATATCTCATTAATAATTGTTAAATGTAATAATAATTACGTAAAAATAATAATATTTTGGATATACTGGTTGAAATAAAATATATTATTAAAATTCATTTCACAATTTCTTTTTGCCTTTTTAAATGTGGATAAGACCACATTAATATGCGAATATGTCTCTTGGGCAGTGCTGCTCTGGATTGCAGAAGTTGAACTGCTCTAAACCCAGGGCCTATGGCAGAGCTTGGAACACGGAGGGTTCTAAGTAATTATCTGCTGAGGGAAGGGTGTTACTCTGACAAAGGCATGCACCAGCTGTGATGTGTGCACCCAGGAGGGGCAACTCTTTTAGACCATTGGAGAAAGCATGAAGTGC
Organism: Daubentonia madagascariensis; assembly: GCA_023783475.1. Lineage (NCBI taxonomy): Eukaryota > Metazoa > Chordata > Mammalia > Primates > Daubentoniidae > Daubentonia > Daubentonia madagascariensis. The sequence goes on along the minus strand of JAKFHU010002080.1, from coordinate 22,213,440 downwards.
AAACTGACTCCAAGGGGAGGAGGGTGATGATTAAGCTTAAACTTGAAGGCTAAGAGTTAATCAGGTGCCAAAGAGGAAGGAGAGATGAGAAAATATAGAAATTCTACCCTGCTCCTGTTCTTCACTGACTCCCTAGCACTGTCTTATTTTCCAGTCACTATCCCAGCTCCCTAGTGTCTCCAACCTTTGCTGCTAGAAACTTTGTCCCAGACCAAAGGAGCACAGTCAAAGTTCCAGGGACACTCAGGTAGGCATGTGCTCCTCCAACATCCCAGGAAAGAAAATTGCCTAAATTAATTCTAAAATATTCTTGTTCTATTGGTCTTTATTGGTGTAAGAGTGGAAATATTTTACAAGACAGAAAACAAAATCGAAGAAAGTCTAAAGCACTTTGGTATTGGTCAATTGTCTTTGGTTGTTGTTATATTTATTGGCTAATGTTGTTGCTTTCTAGCTACATTTCTAGCCTTTGATCATTCTAACTTCTTTAAGAAGTTTGGTGCTCAGATTTATTCTTTTCCTTTGATTATTTCATAATTTGGCCTTGACCCATTATGGTTCATTAAAATTCCATTACCATCCCTTTCTCTCTTTTGGGCCAGCCTCTACCACAGGGGCTAGAAAAGTAAATCTCCAAGCTCTCAGACTCTCTTGCAGGTAAGGGTTACATGCGACTTAGTTCTGGCTAAAAGGACGTGGGCAGAAATTCCTGGAAGATCTTTTCCCATAAAAAGGCTAAGCTTTGCTAGTAGCCCCTTGGTTCCTTTGCCACTTGACTGGAATGCAGCTGTAAGGTGGGAGGTGGAGCAGCCATCTTGTGACCATGAGAGAACTAACACGAGGACGATACACTGAGAAGGGAAGACCAGACAGAGCACTAGTCCTGGATGACATTGTGGAGGGCTAACTTCTTCCAGATTTCTTGTTGTGTGAGAAAAATCAATCCTGATTTTGTTAAGCCAATGTTAGTCCAATTTTCTATTACCTGCAGTAAATACAACTTAACTAGTATACTATTATTTATAATAATATTATAATAAAAGTCTCTTTTTCCCCTGAAAATCTCTCAATGACTGTGCCTCTCCTACATCTTTCATCTACTTACCTTTTCCCCTCTGCTCTCTTCCTTCACTTGTCTTTGCCAGGTCTTACCTCATCAAAATTGGAATCCAGGAAAAGTTGTATGTAGAAGAAATGCAGTGCCCTGAACAGTACTGGTGGTTTAGAACCATGGTCAGGAACATAGGCAGTTCCCTCCTCCACACCTCCCCCTCACATCTCAGTTGTGCCCCCCCACCCCAAGGGAAAGAGTGTCCACCAGAGCACTTTGCTAATATGTGCTCAGACCCTTGGCCAGATAAGTCGAGGATTGGAGGGCAGGCAAAATCACCACTGGAGGTATAGAGGCAGGAGAGGTGGTATGGCAGCTCCCCATATTGGAATGTTGATCTTATCTCCCCATTTGGTAAGCCCTTGAGCCTTATAGGACATATTTGAGTTCTTTATGGGCTACACAGCCTTTTGTGTTCTGCGGTAAACCCACACAAGCCTTGTCATCCCAGCAAAATCATCGGGCTTTAGTTGGAAAAGCATTCCTCCCCACAGATAAGAAAAAGAAGCCTCTAATCCAAAAACAGACAAGTCAACAAAGGAAAATTGAAAAGGTGCCCAGACAACAAAACAGAGATACATTAACTCAGAAAAGGAAAATGTCTTTCTCCCCTCGAGCTGTTTATTCAGAACTTTTTAATGTAACTAGGTGACAACGGGTAATGTTGATATAACCACAATTCTCCACTTTTCTTTCAACACAATGATATCCTCTGCTTTCTTTCTCCACTTTCTTCATCTAGCAATAAATACCTAGGATATTTTGGGTGAAATAAGCCTTTCTTGTTTCCTATATAAAGCCATGTAGGATCACAAGGAGAGAGAACAGGCAAAGACACATATCATTGACAGGTAAATTTACCTGAATATTTGTTGAATGTGTCTCGCATATTGTAATTTAGTTTCTTCATTTCAAAGTCTAAATTAATTTTTTCCAGCATGTCATTGCATTGCACACCACTGCTATATTACAATGCCATTTTCCATGGGTTATATACAGAAGCATAAATAACAGATTTCAAAATGTCTACTCTTATTGTAATGTAAAGCCCTCAAAAACGGTGCTTGGGAATTCAGCAGTTTCCTTTTTTTGATAGTTTGATTTACTTGTCACATTTTATAGGCCAGCTTTAGAAATATTTAGCTTACATACCCGCTCCACCACCTCCCCATATACCTGCCTAAAGGATACACCTTTAGGAATTGCCCTTGTGTCCACCACCCATAGCTGCTTTGTGTCGGTCTGGTCTTCTGAACACCTCCCTCCTTGGTCTCTGCAGACTCTGAAGCCTCCTCATTACCCAAGATTTTTGCTCTAGGTCCCCTCCCCGAGTCCCTGCTTCTACTCTGCTAAAGAACCTCTCTTCAACGACTTATAGCTTCTATCACCACTTCTTTCTCTCCGTCCTTACTCCTTATAGTTCCTAGGATATCTAAGCTGTATGCATTGATGCATTCATTGGTCAAACATTTGATTATCAACAGGTACCACTTTAGACTCTGAAGATGATGCAGTGAATAAGGAAGGTAAGAGTATGCAGGTCTGGACAGACAGGTAACAGACCAGCGAATAAATTTGAAAAATAACAAAACCTAGTAAGTGTTATGATAAAATAAAATGGGGGTCAGGTGACACAGAGGGACAAGGGACCTTTCTGAGGAGGAAACATTTTAGCTGAATCCTGAATGTCAACAGCCTCTGCATCACTGACCCTAAGATCAGCATCCTGTGTCCTAATCTGATTAATTCATCAAAACAACGACCACAAAAACACTGCAGGAGTGAATTTTATAAGGCAAGTGGTGCATGCTTTGTGATACTACATTTGTGTTTCTGAAGAACAGGATAACCATTTACCTCTGTGTGCACATACAACTCACAATACTCTTATTCATGGGGAAGCATGAAATGAATTGCATTGTGTGGGATGAGAGTAGCGGGTGTGAAGATGCTCTGAGCAGAACTGCTCAAGTCACCATGTCTCCCTCTTTATCATCAGGATGTACCTCCAAAGCCCTTTGGGTGTGTGTGTGTGTGTGCATGTGCACATGTAGAGTTGTCTCCATGACTGGTGAGCCTGAGTAGGCAGCCCTAGAAAACCTCAGATGCATTTGTGTCCAGCTTTTCTCTGTGAAAAATGGATGCTAAAGAGAACCAATCCCAGAAACGTTTGTGAAGTAGGTAAAAAATGGAAGTGACATGTCAACAAGACAATGATTGGCAGCAAAGGGATGCATGGTGTAAAGGTTACATTTTAAGTCAATACCACTGTTTTAGTAGAAATTAAAATGATCTGGCCGCCTACTAATTACATATGAATTCTATTTGGCTAGTTCTAAAATTCTACAGTTCTACGTTGTCAAAACTCAAGGTTTCAAATAAGATGTGAAAAGATGACTCCCTTTGTGTTTGATTGCCTGACCAGCTTCTCATGCACTTTGTGAACAGTTTCTGATATTTTCAGTCTTGGATAAGAGCAGACTCTGTCAGCTCCTGGGTCAGTGCAAGAGTCAAGTCGAAAGCAGTCGAGAACTTTCACACCTTTTTTCAAGCATAGAGGTTGTTGTTTTGGTTATAAAGTCATGTCACTTCCAGGCTAAGGTTAAAAGAGAATTCTGCTTTTGTAACCCCAAATACTTAAAGTATGGGTAGCAATATCAACATGAAGATAAAAACAAGATTTGCCCCAGGAAATCCAAACAAGATTAATCTATCAGGCAAATGGCAGTGAAATGCAATAAAGATAAAGATGCAGGCCCATGAGATCATCAACTGTGAGTGATTTTTCCCTTAAAAACCATGTACTTATTTGTATGTGGTTATAAACACGAGAATATAGCTCTAACTGGAAATTTAACTTGAGTAAAGGAAGGTGTTGTATTAGTTTCCTAGGGCTGCCATAGCAAATTACCACAGAGTTGGTGGCTTAAAACAACAGAAATTTATTCTCTAGTGGCCTGGGGCTAAAAGTCCAAAATCAAGGTATCAGCAGAGCCATGCTCCCTCTAAAGGCTCTAAGAATGAATTTTTTCCTTGCTTCGTCCTAGCTTCTGGTGGGTCCTGGCAATCCTTGGTGTTCCCTGGCTTGTGGCTACATCATTGCAATCTCTGTCTTGGTCTTCATATTCCCCTCTGTGTGTCCTCTCCTCTTCTCACAAGGAAACTGTCTTTGGATTTAGGGCCCACTCTCTTAACAATTTCATTTTAACAACTAATTATATCCACAAAGACCCTATTTCCAAGTAAGATCACATTCTGAAGTTCTGCACAGACACAAACTTGGAGGGAGGACACTATTCAACCCATTACAGGTGTCGTAAGATCTATGTTCAGATATAAACAAAGAATCTATGAAAAATAAGAAAACAGTGGAAAGAACTCTGGCTTCAGAGCTAGGAACCTGGAGTTGGTTCTTTCTTTTCTTGCTTCATTGCTAGTGCCTTAGGCCTCGTCCTCAGCATCATTTACCCAAGGCCATTGCAATAACCCCTTAACCAAGATCCTGCCTTAGCCAGGATGCCTGGGTTCATGTTCTACATCTGCCATTTTTTAGCTTTGAGACCTTGGGCAAGTTAATTAACTTGTCAGGGCTTTGGTTTCCTCACCTGTGAAGTGGGAATAATTATAATCCCCTCATAGGATTTCTGTGATTAAATCACTGAATCTATGAAAATCGCTTACATAGTGCCTGATCCAGAGTAAGTGACAGCTTATAATTATTATAGTTATTAATCTTGCCTCTTCCTATAATCCCTCCTGCCTGTTTTTGACAGGGTCATGTTTCAAAACTCAAATCTGATATCATTCTCTTCCTTAAAACCTTACATGTCATCCAGTTGATTATCAGATAAAGTAAGTCCTCAGTAGATACAATGCCCCTTATCATATGGTCCCATATCTCCCCTATGTCTCCCACCCCTTACCCAATAGTCACTCTGTGTTCCAGGTGCATTGAGCAAAACTGTGGTGCCTTCTCATGCCTCCTTGTCTTTGTGTATACAGTCCCAAGGTCTAGGATGCCCCAGACCCTGCCTACCTGGTGAATACAAACTCAGATCTTGTCAGTGCTCAGCTGTCAGCTTCCTAAGAAGGCTACCCTGAGGTCTTAAAGAGTGATGGGCTCCTCTTCTCTGCTCTTCGGGCATATCAATCCCTCATATTTGCTTGTTTTTATTTACTGACATATCTTCTTTTGTGCATTAGGAGTTTCCTGAGCCTAGGCAAAATGTCTCATCAATTCTTAAAGCTCCATCTCCTTGGAAGGATATATAACATATGGTAAATAACATATGGTTTGGAGTCAGGCAGGCCTGTGCTCTGCCTCTTTACCAGCTGTGCCAGTTACTTAACCTGTGATTGGCATAATAAACGTACCTACCTACCTACCTACAGTGGTTGATGTAATGTTTGCAATGCATAATGCCAAGAATATAGTAAAGGACACTTAATAAATACCTTTAACTAAATAATGGTAGCTGAGTGCAACTGAAAAAAATTATACAGGCCTACAGATTGTTGCTGCCCCAAAATTAAATCTCCCACTCTTAACACCTTCGGTTTAATCTTTTTATTTTTGTCCTCAGTAACTCCCTTGCCTACTCTCCTCAGTCCTTATCCAAATACTCACTGCTCTCCTAGAACTCAACCTCATCCTTAGCAGATTTCCTGACTTCCTACTAGAAAAAAAGATACAAATAAATAAATAAATAACAGTCGAAGTCTTCAAACATGATCTCCTTCAACTCCCTACTGCCCCACCACCCTCTCTGAGGCCACACGCACACATACACACACTCCTGCAAACTTGTCTACATATTCATTTATGCTGGCTTGCTTCCTTCCTTTCTGGATATGAAAAAGAAACATTCCTTCCACCATTGAATGCCAGCCCCTCTTCTGTGTATCCCTGACCCTGCCTTCCTCTGCTCCCTCTGTGACTCTGATTGTCATGTCCTCTCTTATCAACACCTGCTTTCTAGTGAGCATCTTTCCTTGCAGCCTAAAAATACACCAGACATCTCATCTCACAACAAACAGACAATAACAAGAATCTCCCTTGGCTCTGCCTCTAGATGTGTTCTTGCCTTTCTCCTTTCAATTTTACCCAAATCTTCAAAGAATAGCCTAGAAAAGCATCTCCACTTCTTCATCACCCACATAGCTATCAATCCACTTCACTGCAATTAACTGCAATTAACTTCAGTTGATTGTCTCACTGAAGTCACCTACGTCCTCTTCACTGACAAATTTCATGGACAGTTTTATAGGAACTGTTTTTAGTGGCACCTCTTCTATATTCAATACAACTGATCACTCTGTCTTGAAAAGTATCTAAACTTTTATGCTGTAGGGTACCACTCTCTTCTAGTTTTTCTGGGAGATTTCTATTTTGGTGAATTTCTTTTTTAAAAAAACATTTTTCCAGATTTATTGGGAGTATGACTGACAAATATAAATCATATCCATTTGCAGTGTACAATGTGATGTTTTGATACATGCATACATTGTGAAATTATTACCACAGGCAAGCTAATTAACATATCCATCACATCACATAGTTATCTTTTTTTTTTTTTGGTGTGGTGAGAACATTTAAGATCTACTTTCTTAGCGATTTTAAAGTATACAATATATTGTCATGAACTATAGTCACCATGCTGTACAATAGATCTCCCAAAAAAATTCATCCATCACTGAATTTTCTATTGAAGAGTTGTGCCAAAATGTTGGTGACCATGTGACCTGCACCTTGGGCCTGCTATTTTTCCCACTTATCTTCTCATCCTAGAAGATGTCCTTGAGAAATGGCATCCACTTTCAAGGCCTTTTTCTTACTATGACCTGTAACTCTTTGACATGACTTCCTTGAGTTTTAGAGTTGAGTATCCTACTGCCATTTGAATTTTTCTAACTGAATATTCTACGGGCATTTAAAATTTAGCTTTCTGAAAGGTGAATTCATTATCTTTTCTCTTGATCCTCTTCCCACAGTCTCTCTTTCATAGGCAGTACAATCCCCCACAGTCACCAAAGCCTAACACAGTTGTGCCAGGGCAGAGATTCAAGGTCGTGGCCCTTATGGGGTATATTTGAAATTTAGGGCAGGCTCTCTGTTGCCTAGGAATAAAGACAAAAGCCTTGGAAGCAAATTCTCTTAGCTTTTCAAAAAGATCACCTCAATGGTCTCTCCTGCTTGTGTGTACATAGGGCAAGAAGATACCTTTTGTCCCTGGATAAGACTTAGGATAAGGATAAGTGTTTCGTTGCTGGGTTTTTTTTCTTTTTTTCTTTCTTTTTTTTTTGAATGCTTATCAAAAGCTGCTTCGCTTTCTGGTGTTCAGAGCTGCTTCCTGGGGTGGAGGTGAAAAAATGTGTAAATGGAGCCCAGGGCTGATGTGTGCTCCTTTGTACAGACTACTGGTCCAGCTCAAGACTCTTTTTGGCCAGTACCTTAATCCACCCACCCCCACTTACCCCACCTCCAACGAATTAATCACCAATCATTTTTCTTAAATATTTCTTGAATCCACCTCCTCTTCTCCATATTTACTACACTTTCCCACACCAGCCCTTTACCATCCATCCTTTGAGCACTGTAGTGCTCTTTGATAGGATTCCCAGTAATTAGTCTTATCCTTCTCAAATCTATCTTTCTCTAAGCCATCTGAGTAACCAAATTATAATTCACAACATTTCAATAACTTTCCATTTCTTATAGGATAATTCACAACATTTCAATAACTTTCCATTTCTTATAGGATAAAGATTCAGCTTACTAAATGGTGCAAAATCCTCTCCATGATCTAGCATTTTCAGTTTAATATATCCCTGCTCCCTGCTTACAATATTCTGCAGTAACAGCATACAGCATAGAGTTTCCTGCACAACACATTATTTCACCTCTTCTACCTTTGTCTCATGCAATCAGCTTTGCTTGGAATATCTGTTCCTGGCCTCCTCACCTGTGTAAATTCTACCCATATTCCAAAGGCTCAGGTGATGTCTGAGCTGTGTTAAGTGATCTGTTCCTTCATTTTCGTGGCACCCTGTACTCATGCTTCCACATTGTAGTATATTCATCCATACATTTTCCTGCCACTCCCTGCTCCTGCCTCCTCCTCCTGAAGGGTAAAGTCTTATTCATTTTTGTATCTCTTGCATCTATCACAGTGCTTGAAACATAATAAATACTAAGTAAATGCTCGTTCAACTGAATAAGTGAATTCTAGCTCTCTCACCAATTTATTATGACCCTGGGCAAGTCCCAAATTCTCTGGCACTCAGTTATTTCATATAAAGTTAAGAAGCTGAACTAATCTCTTAAATGTCCCTTTCAGTTCCAACATTCTATGATGCTTCTATTATATTTATTGAAAGAGTGTAATGGAGTGAAAGTTAATTTTTAATAGTCCATAATTGCTAGCAAAAACATTTCCTGTTTCATCACTAAGCTCTTCTGCATGAAGATTGATACATAAAAAGTTTAACTTAAAATATCTCTTAGTAAGTAATTGTCCATAAAGCTCTCACCTTAATGTGTTAGAATAAACAGAAGTAATTCACATTCATAAAATTTAATGACTAGAAACCTATTCAAACTTGTAGAGAAAACAAAGAATAATTACTTCATTTGGCTATTGGATTATGAAACTAGTCCTTGTTTCCTACCCTTGTATTCTGTTATTGTTAATAACTTGATGTTGTAGGTCATGCTTCCCAGTTTAAGTGTAACCCAGTGCTTATTGTGTGGGTTATTTTTTATTTTTCATAAACTTATAATTTTGGAATAATTTTAGGTCTTGAGAAAAGTTGCAAAGATAGTACAGAGAGTTCCAGTGTATCCTGTACCAGCTTTCCCTTATTGATAACATCTTACATTAGTAGGGTATATGTGTCATAATTAATGAACCAATATTGATATATTATTATTAAAGTCCATACTTTATTCAGATTTCCTTAGTTTTTACTTAATATCCTTTTTCTGTTCCACAGTCCCATCCAGGATACCACATTACATTTAGATGTTATGTCTCCTTAGACTATTCTTAGTTCTGACAGGTTCTCAGGCTTTCCTTGCTTTTGATGACAGTTCCTCGACAGTTTTCAGGAGCTATTTTGTGGAATGTCTCTCAATTTGGGCATGTCTGATGTTCTAGTGATTAGACTGGGGTCTCATAGCACCATGCCCAGTTTGCATATTGTCAATATGACTTATCAGTGATGATGTTGACTTTGATCACCTGGCTGAGGTAGTATTTGTCAGGTTTCTCCATTGTAAAGTTACTCTTTTCTCTCCTTTACATACTGTACTCTTTGGAAGGAAGTCACTATGTGCAGCCTGCCCTTAACAGGCAGAGGTATGCTCCACTTCCACGAGGGCAGGTATCTACATACATTATTTAGAATTCTGCACGGGAGATTTATCTCTTCTCTCTCATCTATTAATGTATTCAATCATTTATTTACATCAGTATGGACTTACGAATTGTGGGTTATTTTTGAAACACCAAATTTACATTAAATAGAAGTAAAAAGGAGAAACAAGAAGCAGGGATGAAGAACGGGAGCCAAGGACCATCGCCTTAATTAGCCTAATGCCAGTCTAATTCTCTTCAACTGACTTAAGTCCCTGTACAGAAAACTACAGCAGAGTACAATGTAAATAAAAACGTGTACTTAAATGTACATCTCAATTAATTTTCACAAACTAAACAAGCCTGTGGAACTAGTACCTGTTCAAGAAACAGAATATTACTGGCTCTCCAGGTACCTTCTCATGCTTGCTCTTTTCTGGTTATTACATCCCCTCTACCCCAGTGTAACCACGATCCTCAATTCTCAAATCATGTATAAGTTTTGCCTGTTGTTGAACTTCATACAAATACAAATGGAATTCTGTTATATGTATTCATCTGTGCCTGGCTTTTTTCACTCAATATTTTTTAGGGGGTGACGTTGGGGAGAGATTCATCTATGTTGTTGCATGTAGCTGTAGATTATTCTTATTGCTGTGTAGTGTGAATATAAATTGTATGAATATATCACAATGTATTTCCATGTGTGTACTTGCAGATCATTCTCACTGCTGTGTGTATTCATAGTGTGAACATACCACATGTATTTGTGTTTTCTTCTGTTGATGTGCACTGGGTAAATTCCAGTTTATGATAATATGGATAGTGCCCTTATAGACATTCAGGTATACGTCTTTTAGTGAACATATGGACACGTTTATGTTGTTTTATAACAAAGAATGGAATTTTTAGAACATAGGACATATCCATGATCACCTTGGTTTTCCCAAGGACTTGTACTCATTTACAGTCTCACCAGCGAGGTATGAGAGTTCCAGTTGTTCTGCATCCTTGACAACTGCCCACCTTTTTCATTTGTGGATACATAGAAGTATGTCATTGAGGCATTATTTTTTATTTTCTTGATAACTAATGAGGGTGAGAACCTTTCCATTTGTTTATTGTCCATTTGGATATTATCTTTTGTGAAACTTTCCTTCAAAATTTCTTACTCTTTTTTTTTCTGTTGGGTTATCTTTTTTTTTCTTATCAATCTGTAGGATGTGTGTGTGTATGGTTTATATTAATATATGAATATGGATATGAATTCCTTGTTGAATATATGTATTTTGAATATCTTCTTCTTTTTATAATCTTAACAGTGTCTTTTGATAAATAAATTTAAAAAATTTAATGTAATCAAATTTATGACATTTTATTTTTTGGTTACCACCCTTTGTGTTCAGTTAAGAAATTTTTGCTTACTCCAAGTTCAGAAAGATGTTCTACAAAAGCCAAATCCAGCCTGTTGACTGTTTTTGTAAACAAAGTTTTACTGGAGCACAGACAGGTTCATCTGCTTATATATTGTTTACGACTTGCTTTTGTGCTACCACGGCAGAGAGGTGTGTAGTTGCAACAGAGACCGTATGATCTGCTAAGCCTAAAATATTTACTATCTGGCCATTCAGGAAAGTTTGCTAACCCCTATTCTAGAAATTTTTTTTTTAAATATTTACACTTAGATTTGCGATTCATCTAGAATTAATTTTTGTGTCTGTTGTGATAAAAGAGTCAAGATTCATTTTTCTTTCTATAAGTCTATCCATTTGACCTTGCAGCTCTTATTGGGGAGAAAAAGTCCTTTTCCCACTGCACCACAGTGTTATCTTTGTCATAAATAAGATGACCTGTATGTGTAGGTCTGTTTCTGGGCTGCCTATGCTGTTCCATTGATTTATTGCTGTTTATCATTGCACAAATACTGTCTATAATAGGTCTTATATTTGGTAATGTAAATCCACCTTGGCTATTCTTGGTCCTTTGCATTTCCATATGCATTTTAGAAAGTTTAATATTGATTTTGCCAAATGTTTTGATAGTTAGGGAAGTAGAAAAAAGGTTTCCATTTTTAAAAATATATTTTTTCAGATATGAAAAGAATGCTTCAAACTAGATATGAGTTTAAAATTGAAAAATATTTAGACCAGTGGATAGTTTCTATACATCACTCTTATTTACTGATATAGTCAATAGGGTGTGTTTTAGAAAGTGCAACATTGATAAGCTAAAATCTAGATTACCTGTGACATTGAAACAAAAGATGTCCTTGGCAATTTAGTTTAATTTTAAAATTTCCTGTTGGAAATCCATAAGGTGGCCATTGCAATTCAGGTGTGGTGGGTATGCAGACATTATTCTTTCAATAAAGACAAGTGTTTTTTTTTTTTTTTTTTGGTAGCTTCAGAGTTCTTAGGAAAAAGCTCTCCCTGAACATTTCAGGTGTTTCCAAGTCAGAGGGGGCTGTACTGTTGTTATCTCTTCTGAATGGTGCAGTTCAGTGTGGTCTGTTTTAAAAGCAACATTGTTTTCTTACCCAACAAGCCACAATTGATAGGTTAAACAAAGTAGGGATGCTGCACACCCCTTCAATACGTCTAGTGGGATTTAGTGAAGTTTTGAGTTAGCATTGGATAACATGTCAGATGTGTAGCACCTTCCCTACATTACCTCATTAGATAATTCTAACCACCCCAGAGGGGGAAGGTGAGGGATGGCCATTTTGCAAAGTTAACACTGTTAATGCTGTCAAAATACCCATGTCTTCACAGAAACAATTTTCACTTCTATGAAGCCACTTATTTTACCAGAATAAAAAAAGAAATTTCTCTACTTAGTGTATAAGACCACTTGACGATTTACAATGAACTATGCACAAATGTTATAAATTAGTGTCCACTATTCTTTTCAACAATTAGCTTTAAGATTTTCCTCATTGTATTAATGCTTTGTCATAAAGTAGGTTATTACAGGCTACTGCAATGGCTGATTATATGTTTAGGTCTATATTAGAAGTTTGGGTGTGATCTTTTGCACCAATGTATTCTCTGCAGTAAGTCTTCTAAAAGACATATAGCACTTTAAAAAATATAAGTGTATAAGAGAAAATATAACTGAAAATGTAGAATTCACTAATTTAGGGCTAAATTTCATAGTGCAATATATTTCACAAACTCAGAATAATAAGGATACTCAATTAGTGACAAGTTCGTATCATCAAATATGTAAAATAAGTTCTTATTTTAAGGCAAAAGATCTTAACTTTTTTGGAATTATGAATCATTCTAGAATTTGTTGAAAACTATAGAATACATTCCCAGAAAACTATACAAAAACACATTTTTTGCATATAATAGTTCAAAGATTCTCTAGTCCTTGTTCCCTATCCATAAATACCCTATCCATAGATCCCATCCTCTACTCCCCTGGATCCGCTTTTCCAGCTTCTCAACTCACAGGGACTATTATATGAATCTGTTATCGAAATTACAGAAATCTTTTAATGAAACCTAAAAAAAAAAGTCTTTATTTATAAATTGCATGACCATCAGAAGCCATTTTTTATTGCATATATTTAAGGTATACAACATGATGTTTTGCTATACATATACATAGTATTAATAAAATGGTTACTATGGTCAAGTATTTTTAACATGTTCATCATATTACATAGTTACCCTTTTAGTATATGTGTGGCAAGAATGCCTAAATATGAAAAGGTGCTCCACCTCACTAGTTAACAGGGACATGCAAATCAAAATCTCAATGAGGTATCTCATTGTGAGGTATCACCTCACACTTGCTAGGATGGTTATTATCAAAAAGACAAGAAATAACAAGTGTTGGCAAAGGTGTGGAGAAAAGGGAATCCTTAGGCACTGTTGGTTTTTAAATTACTGAAAAACACTTTGGTTTCCCAACAGGTTAAACATCCTCCCATTCTTCAAGTCCTTTATTCAAAAAAGTAGTTTAATTAAAGTCAAAATATATTAATTGCTATTTCCTTGACTTAGAACAAATGGACACTCTCCCATCTTGTTTGAGCCTTGAATGACTACTCACTTTGTGAGATCTGCTCTTGTTACTGTTCGCCCATTCCCCTCTTCCTGGCCACACTTACACCTGCATGCACACAGCAAAGCAGTTTCTCACACTTTCATCCCTACTCACCCTCCAGCAAGGTTGAGCCACTCCTTTATCTGCTCCTCCTCTAGATGTGCAAGAACTTCTTTTAGCGTTCCAAATTTATTGCCAATCTTTGATTATAATTTTCCTTCCCCTCCCCCTTCTAGAGTGAGGGTCCCCTGAAGGCTGAGAGATTTTCATACTTATCTCTATAGATGAATGCCTCATACAGTGTTTGGCACATTGGTGAGTAATGAAAGTTTGTGGATGAATACATAAATGAAGGAATCTTTTCTGTAGTGGTATATTTATTTTGATAAAGCTCCCTTTAAAGGCTAATATTACTAATTTATGATTGCATGCACAAAGGAGTCCTGAAGTACCTATTTTTAGCTTTTCAGCTTACTCTAGGATATTCACATGGAAGTACTAAATGAGTCTTAATAATAGACAAGAAACTGTAATATCTAAGTCCACATACAACAAAGCACCCTAAAAATATGGAAAATGAAATTGATCCACATATATGAATAATGGTTCCTTTCTACTTGAAATAATTATTGATTTCATACTAAATTGTTCTTGATTTATACATATGTGATTTAGGTCATCTTAAAAACTCTGTTTTTAAAAATAAATCTGATTATTCTGCAGATTATAATATTTAGTGTCATTGTATTTTATACTTTTCAAAGATTATATTTTGTTTTATTACATCTTATTCCTTTCAAACCCCTGACCTAAGTCTACTTGTCAAACTATCACTGAAACTTTTCACAATCACCCACTGATGCTTTAATGTCCTTAATACAAAAGCAGAATAGGTGAGATGCCTCCCAATGCCTCCTGAGGTACCATGTCAGTCATCCTGAGAGCCAGACCTACCCATCCTCTGCCTCTTTCCTTTCTTTCCATTACTTCCATTTTTGGATTATTGATTAAAAAATGATTTCACTTGATATAACTACCAACATTTTCTAGAATTTATTTCTCCTTAAAACAAATTTCAGTCACATGAACCATTTTAAAACCATATCTCCCATTTAAGCTTTCTCAACCTGTTGCTTGAGATGATATTGAGAGGGCTTCCACACTGTCAGGTCTGTATACAGATTTACAGGCATCTGTTACTTTTATTGACCATAGTTTTAAAACTTGGATCTTCACCAGGCAAGCCCTCTCCAGGAGAGTGTGAGAGAAGGTAAAACACCTGTCAGCATAGTGCCTAAAAATAGTTCTTAGTCTGGCTGACTTCCCACTTTAATCAAATTAACAGCTGTTGAGTTCTTTGCATCTCTGAAGTCTGTTGAACTTTTTATTCCATTTCCGCATCTGAGACAAACCAAGAAAAGTTTATCATTTTAACTTCTTATCCTTTATACAAATTGTTTTCAGACAAATCTATAAAGTAAGAAGTTTCTGAAGGGGTAGAATTGCATTTTATGTTTTTTTTTCCCCTTCCATATGTCAGTAATAGGCAGTTTGCAATGTTCAGAATGCAAGCTTATGATACAGTTCTGCACATTTCTACAAGAAATTCTTAATGATCAGCCCAGTGGTTCTCAACCCTGGCTGCTCATGGAATCAGCTATAGAGCTTTTTAAAAAAATTGCTGCTCAGGTCCCCCTCCAGAGATTTTGATTTAATTGATCTGAGGTGTAGCTTAGGCATTCATATTTTATTTAAAAAGCTCCACCAGATGATTCTAAGGATTGAAAAATACAGATAGTTCTTCATATTTTATGATATACCTATGATTTTACATTTGATCACGCTTACCTTTATCTTGATGCTTTATAATTCTATCAAACAATCCAAAACAGAACTGTTACCTTAAAGGTTGTATTTTTATTATGTACATAGCATTAAACATTATATCACTGATTTTATTCCCATGATACTTTCAAAGCTCTAAAATCGTTTTTGAAAAGATGAACAAAATTGAGAATATATGCATTTAGTCTCTATCCATGTGTTGGCATGGCACAGTGTTTCTAATTTACTTCAAAATCATTTAACTCTGTTCTCTTCTTGTTCTAGAGGCTTATCCTTTTCTAATCACTGCATGAATAGAAACTGGAAAACAAAGTGTTTGGAGAAAAGGGGAGTATTTGGGGGAGTTTGGGCTAGGGCCAAGGATTGGTAAACTGGTTATTTGGAGAGTGACTCTTTCCCACATGATGAAATGCTTTCCTCTCCTCATCCACTGAGAATTGTTGGCTAAAGTCCACACATAGCTCCAACAGTAAAGTGGACAGTGAAATATTTATCAATGTAAACCACTTGGGATGGTTCCAGATTGGGACCTGATGAAAGGGAACCAAAAATTGGGTTTTTCAACTAAAAAATATTTAACACATGCACACACACATACTCCCCCAGAAGCAATGTTTTTAAAAACAAAGCAACTATAAAGAAGCCCACTAATCCTCATGAACTAGATTTTAATATAATTGGGGTCACTCATTTGTACCCACTCGATCTGCCTTCCTTCCAATTATGTTGGATAAAGGGTCCCAGCACCTATCCAAGGATCATCTCCTTTCCCTGTGAATTATGGATCTCATTCCCTCTCAGACCTTGCTCTGGTAGTTATCCTCTATCTCTTTTTGTAGCATTAATTTCTCTTTCTTTACCAGAACAATCATATCAAAAAACAAAGCTGCTCTAAAACAAAAAGCAAATAAAAGCAACCAAAGTCGCCCCATCTTAACCAAGCTCCTGTCCCATCTCTCTACTCGCCTTCAGAGCAAAATCTCTTGCAGAAGCTATCAGTAACTGTCTTCCCTTTCTCCTCTCCTCTCCTCCACCCGTGCAGTCGGACTTCCCTCCTCGACGCTACCAAGAAGGCTCTCCAATTGTTGCCTGATTACCAAACTCAGTAGTCAACCCTCTGGTCTCTTTGATCCAACCTCTTTGTGGCATTCAACCCAGCTGACCATTCCCTCTTTCTAGAAATCTACCCTTAGCTTCTGTGACAATGCACTCCATTAGTTCTCCCACCTCACTGCCCGCTGTCCTGCTGCCCTGCCTTTTCTCTCTTTTTCTTGGTAACAGTTTTATTGAGATATAATTCATATACCCACAAATTAACCCATTTCGTGTGTACAATTCAATGGTTGTTAGTGTATTCAGAGTTGTGCAAGCGTCACCATTTTAGAATATTTTCATCACCCCCAAAAGAAACCCTGTACCTTTTAGTAGTCACTCCCCAATTCCTCTTAACCATTTCCCCCACCCATCCACCGTCGGCCCTAGGCAACCACTTATTTATTTTCTGTCTCTATAGATTAGTTATTCTGGACATTTCATATAAATTGAATCATGCAATATGTGGTCTTTTGTGACTTATAATGTTTTCAAGGTTTATTCACGTTATAGCATGCATTACTATTTCATTCTTTTTTAGTGCTAAATAATATTTATTGTATGGATACACTACATTTTATTTATCCCTTCATCAGTTGATGGACATTTGAGTTGTTTCCACTTTTAGGCTATTATGAATAATGCTGCTATGAATATTAATGTTCAAGTTTTTGTGTGGATATATGTTTTCATTGCTCTTGGGTATATATCTAGGAGTGAAATTGCTAGGTCATATGGTAACACCACATTTAAGCCTTTAAGAAGCTGCCAGACTGTTTTCCAAAGTGACTGCACTATTTTACATTCCCGCCAGAGTGTATGAGGATGCTAGTTTCTCCACATCTGCACATCCTCCCCAACATTTGTCATTATCTGCCTTTTTCATTATAGCCATCCTAGCTGGGATGAAGTAGTATCTCATTGTGGCTTTGTTTTGCATTTCCCTGATGGCTAATGGTGTCAAACTCTTTTCATGTGATTAGTGGCCATCTGTATATTTTCCTTAAAGAAATATCTACTCAGGTCCTTTACCCATTTTTAAAAATTAGGTTGTCTTTTTATTATTGAGTTGTAAGAGTTCTTTATATACTTCAGATATTAGACTCTTATCAGATACATAATTTTTAAATATTTTCTGCTATTCTGTAGGGTGTCTTATCACTTTCTTGATGCTGTCTTTTGAAGCACAAAAGTTTTTAATTTTGATGAAATTCAATGTAACTATTTTTTTCTTCTATTGCTCATGCTTTTGGTGTCATATTTAACAATTCTTTGCCAAATTCAAGGTCATACTGATTCACCCCTATGTTTTCTTCTAAGAGCTTTATAGTTTTAGCTCTTACATATAGCTCTTGATCCATTTGGACTTAATTTTCGTATACATTGTGAGGTAAAGGTCCAACTTTATTCTTTTGCATGTGGTTATCCAGTTGTCCTAACATCATTAGCTGATTTCACCCCCTCTTGATTTTAAATACCTATTCTGTATTAACAAGTTCCTTTGCATGTCTAACAGTCATCTTAAATTTAACAGGCCAAAAGATAACTCTTGATTTATTTCCTACAAACTTATTGCCTCTCCTTTTCCAGTCTTTCCCAACTCAGTGAATGATACCATTATCCACCACTCAGTTGGTGAAGCCGACAATTTATCCATAATTGTTTCCTTTCCCTCACTCATCAACAAGTTCTCTTATCTCTCTCTTCAAAACACATCCTAAATTCACTCTCTTCATTTCCTCTTTCCTACCTACTTTCACTTTTCAGGTGATTTCATCTAGTTACACAGCTTAAATACAATCTATATGCTATAATAACACAAGTTTATATTTCTAGGTTCATCTTCTACTCTAAACTCTAGCCTTATATATATAACTGTCTACTAGACAACTCCAGTTGGATATTTAATAGGCATCTCAAATTTAACTGGTCCAAAGGCAAACACTTGATCCCCAACTCTCCTTTACTGGCCCCCACATACCATATTTTTCCCCTCCCATCTCCAGCATATGGCACCACCATTTACCTAATTGTTCAGGACAAAAGCCTTGGAATTTTCTTGGCTCCTAATGCTCACATCCAATATCTAATGTTTTAGCAAATCCTGCAGGCTCTACTCTCAAATTATATCTGGAACATGACCACTTCTTACCACTTCCACTGCTACCAACCTCCATCCACCATCATCTCTTGCCTGGTTTACTCCAATAGTCTCCAAATGGGTCGCTCTACTTCCTTTCTATTACCACATCCATTATCTTTTCTTCATACAGCAGCCAGAGTGATTCTTTTAAAATATAGATCAGATCAAGTCACTGTCTTGTCTAAAAACCTTTCAATGGTATTTCATAAAATTCAGAACAAAATGCAAAGTCCTTGCCATGGCCTACCAATCCTGCATGATATGGCATTCAGTTGGTCTCCAGATCTCAACTCTTCCGTTTGCCTCCTACCCAACTGTGCTCCAGCTTTAGTAACGTTATTCCAACTCTTCAAGCACATCAGCCTTAGTGCTGTTATTCTAACTCTCCAAGCACATTTCCATTCTAGGGTCTTCTTCCTATCCCTCTGTCTCCAGACAACTGCAATGCTTCCTCCTTCAGTTTAGTTAGGTTTGACCAGAGGTCTCCCCCACCAGCCTATCTTAAAGTAGCCCTACCACTCTTCGTTCCCCTTGATTGTCTATATTCTCAATATAGGCTACATCAGGGCGGGTTTTTTTCTTTTGACACTTGATGTATGCCTAATAGCTAGAACAGGATTTGGCACATAGTAGGCCATTAGTAAATATTTGTTGAATGAATAAAGAAATGAATGAATGAATGCATGTCTTTATTATTACCATCCTAGTTCAAGCCACTATGGTCTCTTGCCTAACAACTCAATAATCTCCTAACAGGTCTTCCAGTTTGCATTTTTGCCTCTTACAGTCTAATCTCCATAGAGCAATAGCAGTATGTTTTATATACACTAAAATCAGATTAAGTCATTCTCTTGCTTAAAACGCCCCAGTGGCAACTCATCATGCTTATAATACAATGCAAACTCCTTACTTGTGGTGTAGGAAGATTGATATAAGGGGCCTCCTGCCTGTCTCTTAGTATCTTAGTCCATACTTCCACTGTGACAAGTACACTCCAGCTGCACTGATCCCCAAGCACCTCTAGATAACACCCACCTTAGGACCTTTTTTTTGTTACTAGCTGGTCCCTCTTCATGGAACATTTTTATTCTAGTCTTCATAGAGCTGGCTCGTTTTTAGTCACTGAGACTTCTGCTTAAATATCACCTCATCAGAAGGGACTTTCCTGACCACCCAGTATAAAGTAGACACTGGCCATTTTGACTCATAGCTCTGTTTTAGCTCTCTGCATAACCCCTTATCTTGATCTGACATTCTTGGTGATTGACTGTATTCCTCTCACCTCCCCATCCCTTGCCCACTGCCCACACACACAATAGAATATAACCTGAACAGATCAGGATACTTGTTTAACACAGTATCCCTAGCACTTACCACAGTAGTTGGCACACAGTAGATGCTTAATATTTATTTCTTCCATCTAATGGTTGATATTCTTTCATTTTATCTGATACCAAACACCAATTTCTAGCTAGTGAGTTGGGGGAATATATTCTGATAGAATCTCATACAGCTTGTTTGTTTTTATTTTTGTTTTTGTCATCCCAAATGAGTACAATTTAGAATTGGGCCTAACTTTCCAATTAAACTAGCAGAGTGTTTCCTCATTGTTAGAAGTCGCATATTAACAATATTTGCTTAGTGTTCTGAGTATGACCTCGGCAAATGAAGCCTTTCTAGTGACTCGGCTTACTTAGATTTTCTTTCCTTTTTCTAGGTAGTTATTATCAAAATAATGATCATAAGACCTTATACTTGCACAGTAACTCAGAGTTTACAAAGTCATTTTACAAAAGAGAGCTCTGGATCTGCTCAAAAAAGTTGTTTTCATTAGTGTCACATGTTGAAATGGAGAGAAAAGTAAAAAGAGATTGACTTTGCCAAGGATACAGGACAAGGAAATGGTGGAGCCAGAATTCATCTCAGGTTTTATTCTTCCCAAAATGTCCTGTTCTTTCCACAACAACACATGATTACTTCTTAAGGGACTATTTGGAAAACAAGAAACATTAAAATTGTTCTCCCATGTATGGTCCTCCTCTTTAGGCCTTCCCTCTCCTTATGGGTCAAACCTTAGCTAGAATACTACGGAATTCAGAGAAAGCACTAGCTGGGACCTTCCTTTAGGATAGAAATGACAATAGAAGCCTCAGACTTGAACATTTTTCCACTGGTAACATAATTTGTTCTACTACTAAAGTATTGGATTGTAAGAATTCTAATTCTTGTGTCAACATATGAAGAATCTTGACACAAGACAATAAAGGGCACCAAGTACGACTTGTAACTGACACTTTGTACATTTATTTAAAGGAAGGATTTATTGAGAAACACTGGAAATTTGCAAACTTTTGGGAAAGAATATGACAGGAGATGAGTATATGTGTGGGAGAAAGACGAAAAATAGGTTCTTGAACCTGTAATTTTAACTCCCACACTGTTTCTTTCAAATGTCTACACAGATAGTGTTTATAATAACTCATGCCTTTAAGGCCAACACATCCTGTCTGTGGGGCTATTAAGCCTGCTTAGAAAATAATTAATATAAGGTCTGTTAGTACTATTCAATGTACTGTGGAAGTGACACACCCAGGGCCCAGGGTATTAGGACTTTTTCAGAAAAATAAATAAGAAATTAAATCTTTATATGAAAGTCAATTTTTATATTTGTAATAAGTAAGTGATTTATTACATTGTTCACAGTTTATAGGTAAACTAAAATCCACCATTTATGGAATAAATTTTTATTATTGTTATATGTAAACAGATCTGATTCTGGATAATAGCTTATCAATATAACTGTGTAGGTTTTAGTGTGTAGGTGTGTGGTCACTAGCAGCATTACTAAATTGGTTCAGTGCTACCTGATTACTTTTATATCTTGGGAAGATGAAACCAAATGTTTAAATTAGATTCAAGTGACAATGATAGGCCAATTTAGCAGATAAAAAGAAAATTTAGCTAACATGGATGAATGTAATATACTTAAGTAATTTGTGAGACACAGCAGTAAATTTTATTTATTCAAACAGTAGTAAACAGTGTATAGTATCACTTATTTAATCACAATACAGTGTCATCCTCTTATTTGGACAATAGGTTGTGTTTATTCTAGTACCTAGGAAACACTGCCCAACTTTGGATGTCAATCTAAATTAGCTTTCTGGGAGATGACAACAGTATCACATTTTTGGCCATACTATACTACATGTTGGTCCTGATGTTTTCAAAATCCTTCAGTGCCAAACATTGTTTAACCATTGTGAAAGCTGGTGCCTGATTAAAATGATAAATGATCAGATCTCATATCATTAACTACATTGTCTTTAATTAAAAAGTGTGAAGGGTCCAAATTAAAAACAGATTTTTTTTTTTAAAAAGCATTCTAAGGTCATTGGCTAGTTGGTGGCAAAGCTGTGTCTCAAACCCAGGCCTGAGTAATTCCAAGACCTGTGATTTTTACTCTGTGCCTTCTCTTCTCATCTCCCTATACTTTCTCACAAAACTAAAATCTCGCACCAACAAATTTAAATCTGTAAAGTTAACAATAAAGACAACAAAAACATTACTTTCTAGTTGTGATTCCCTATCTTTTACTTCCCTCCAAACACTGAATGTGATTTAAAAAATTTTTCATATTAATATACAGAATGCCAAAAGATATTTCAGATTGACTGGGCCCATCTACTGGGGTTACCTCTGGACAATAGTGAATGTCTCCTGCAGGTGGGGCTGAGAAGAAGGAAAACGTTTCCTAGACATGCCCCTAACCCAGCTCTAGGGATGAGGGGGTTGTGTGTGGGACCCACAACTTTCCCTGCACAGGCCTCTTAGCCACTGTGACAGAAGAGAATCAGACCTTTTCAGCACCTGGCCCTGGCCCCTTCCAGATACTATCTAGGAATCTGGAGGACTCCTCCGTATCAAAATTTTGTTTCTAGCTGCCACTACTCTTACGTGGGAATAAGAATATCCTAAAATGTAACTCCATGATATATTTGGTGAGCTTAATATTTTAGGGTACTGCATTCCCTCCCCAGTCCTCACTTAAAGATGTAAACTACTAAGCAAGAAAATATGCAAAAACATCTTTTAGAACCATAGGTGAAGTAATGAACCATAAGTTAAGTGATGTTAATTACATGAGGAAATGAAATGACATATGAAGAATATTTATATTATTTAATAATCATGGAATAATTATAAAAATATGACTTTTTAATCTTTTATGTTTATATTTATGATGAGTAAGTTTGATTTATGTGGAAGTGTTTCATAGATCATTAAGAACCATGTACATATGTTAATTATTATTTATAATGTGACTTAGAAAACACCATTATTAGAAATAAGGCTAAAGGGGAAAAAATAAAATAAAAGAATAAAGCTATCAAAGTTTTTTAACTCACTGTCAATTAGTCATTAAATTAGTCATAATTTTTACCTATTGAAACTTATATAGAAATTACTTTTATAATTCTACTGTACTATTGCTTTTTGTAATCTTTAAAAATATTTAAGTTCTTATCTTTGTATTTATAAAATGACAGTGATAACAGCTAATTATTTTGTAAAATTACTTTTCCTAAAGGTGTTATAATTCCAAAACAAAAGAGACAAATAACTTCATCATTCTTAACTCTTAATATTTTTTGAAATTTTTGCCTTCCATTTGAAAGTGAAAAAAAATGAAACTTTCCAAGGGCTAACTTCATAATGTCAAATTCTAGGCTGATCACATATCCTTTAATTCTTCTTAGTTCCCCAGAATTGACAAATACATCCAAAAAAGGCACCCCTGAAAATGAGAAAATATAAAGGAGGATGACTGCTATCACAGATATATATGGGACAAATAATATATTAAATAATAAAATCTGGCTGTGACTATGTACTCAAAGTAAGAATTAAAAAACTAGCTGCAAAAACTAAAAGCAAACAAGGTGGCACATTTCCTTTTTTCTATAAAGCTTTCCTTGTGAAAATTTTTTATTACATACAGACACTGCTGTACGTCCCCCACCCCTTTAAATAAGTAGACCAGATAGGCAGGTGCCTTTAGGGTTTGTTTATCAGTTTTGACAATAAATACAGTGCTACATTATAGAAAATGAGTAGGAGTCATTTAACCAATAACCAGTGAAAAAATAACACCCGCCCCTTCTAGCCCAGAGGGTTTCCATGGGAATCCTGTCTATATTAGCTTTGGCAGAGACTTGTGGCTATTTTTAGAGGATTTGAAAGCAACTAAGAATGCCTTTCACTTTTATTTCAAAGCTGAACTGTATCTATGTTTATGAACCCCCTCACCCCACGCACATACTACACACACACACACACACACACACACACACGCTCATGCACACACATACATACTCCTGAAAAACCAATTGTATTCAGCTTTAACTTGGGTGCAGTTCAAAATCAAAAGCCAAGGCACTGGCTCTCTTTTTCCACATTGTTCAGGTGCTGACAAGCCTGTCTTTTTATTAGCTTTAATTGCTCTTAAAACTTTACCCAGGGGACCTTGCTACACTGTCTATTAGACCAAAATCTAAAATGCTAATGTTGCTTTTCCAACTAGAGCCTTTCTTGGTACAGCATGAATTACTGGACTTGGTTTATTTATAAAAGTTACCAAGTACAGACAAAGTCCAATAGTTGCACACCCTCATTGTGAAGAGAAAACCTGTCATCTGGAAAGACACTCCTTTCTCCTTACGAAATTATTGGATCAGAGGAGTTCTGTGTCATCCTGGGGAAGAAATGCTGAGTGTTTCAGCATGTTCTGTTCAGTAATAGCTGTGCTTCTTCTTGTCCTTTTACCCTTTTAGTAAGGGTTATCTTATTTGCATAGCATATTTATATTCTTCCCTTTTCTTCTTACCATAGTTTTAAGTCTCACAGGCATTTCAATTTGAAAAATAGACTGTAGTATGTGTGTGTGTGAGAAAGAGAGAGTGCACATGTACATGCGTGTGAAGCTTTATCCCTTCACATAATATTTGGACTTCTTTTACTTTAGTTCTTTTAATGTGACTATAAAATATTTGAAGTTTACTTTTCAGTAGTATTTAATACCATCTGTGGGTATGTTTAGCTAGCTAGTTTCCCTTCTGGGAAGGAGCCATCTCTAAAGGAGTGGCTCATTAACAGGGTGACCATTTATATTTTCATCCAAACCATGACATTTTGAGAATGAAAGGGGCATAAACTGGGACACTAGTAGGTAAGCAGGGAGACATGGTTACCTACCCACAGGAAACAGTCCTCCATTTATGTACAGGTAAAACCTGGGCAATGCCTCTACCAGAAATAATTATTCCAAAGTGTTCTGCTGTGTGATCATTACTTTATTGGGGAGCTAAATAAAAACGGGAAGAGGCAGACTGTTATTGTATGAAGCTGAACTTATATATGGTCCTCTTTTAACCTTAGCCAAGATCAGCTTGACCTGATCATTCTTTCTTCTACCATAATAATTTTTTGCTAATAAATGGACGGAAAGAGAAAGCCTTGGAGAAAAGGAAACTTGTGTACTAAGATTTATGTCTTTTGACCTCAGACTTAAAGCTCCAAAAAGTTATGGATCAGAGTCTATGAGTTTAGATCTCACCTCTTCACATTCCCAGAGAGGGATCTTAATGAGGAGGTCATTTATCTCCCAAGGTTTTGGATTTTATGCAACTCTGGTTGCTGCTCAGTGCTGGTTCTGTGCTGGAGAGCCAGGATAATCTGAAATCACGTGGTGCCTTTGACTTTCTTTGGCTTTAAGGTGTTTTGTCCAATAGAAAGTTCCTGAAAGCAAAAGATCTCTTTTTCTCTTATTTAATCTCTAGTTTCAATAGATTCTCTATCACAAATATTCATGTTAAAATTTCTGGTCATTCCGGGTGTTGTTAATAACCATTTCTTCCTAACACACTTTTATTTCTTTGATTGTATCTTTAGGTCAACAAAGTTAGTAAGAACTCTGGACAGGGCCTAACCTGACATGCCTCTTTTTTATAGACACATAACTTACTATTTTTTTTTATAATGGTAAACTAATGGAAATGTTAATAAATGTGCAATACAAAATGCCCAATCTAAATAAATGACTACATTCAAAGATGACTATAGGCCCTATATAAATATATTACAATTGCTGTAAATCTCCTTTCTACTACTTTGCCCATTTGTGTGCTGCTTCTCACACTTTTCCTAGTTGGCAGCTGAGAGTGTCAAAGGCTTCTTACTATATTCTGGCTGTCAGCACAGGCTTCAAATCTCTACTGTCTTAAATTTTGGTTTGACCTGAGCACTTTATATATAGTCAGGAGAAAATTTACTCTTGGCCCCCCAATTCTAACATGAACTCTCCCTGGATAATCTGTGGCTACAGATTTGGTAAAGTTAGGCTTTTTCATATGAATTACTAAAATCTCATAATAAAAATTTCTTAAAGTCCTGAAAAATAAAGACCCATAAAAATAAAAACAATGGTTTTAAAATGGCACAGTTTTAAAATGCATCTACATGAACAGCAAAATAGAAAGGTAATTACTGATGGGAGAACTGAGGGCTCGGAAGATGTAAATGAATTGCATGTGGAACTCCATGTTCTTAAAGCAAATAAGAAGAGCTTGGCTCTGAGGCCATGATCTCATGAACAGTAGCACAGGGATGAGAAGAGGGGATTCTTTCTTATCTTCCTCCTGCAATGCCATCCTCCTCCAGTGATCTCCATCTTCAGTGCTCCCCTGCCCTGGGTGCATGGAAGATCTCTGGGCATTCTGAATGCCTCACATGCCTCTCCTAGCACTTAGATTGATGGCTATGTATATCCCCTAACCAGACTGGAAGCCACTTGAGAGCAGAGACTATGCTATTGCAGTCACTGAAATATCTGGTCTGTGCCTGGAAAATAAATATTTCTTCAATCACTCTGACTCAAATACTAAATTCCTCAAATTCCAAAAAGAGCTCATTGATATGGCTTATAACTTCATAATTAATTTTTTTACTTTTCTTCTGTTCTTAGAAATGGATTTAATCAAGTGTTATTTTCCTAGCTATATTAATTTTGTCAAGGTGGGAAATTCTAAAAAGTAAAACAATAAAGGCCTGTTTACAAAGGATATACAGAGGGTCCCTGAATTATGATGGTTTGACTTACAACGTTTTTGACTTCATATTGGTGTAGAAGTGATACGCATGCAGTACAGATCATACTTTGAGTATCCATACAACCTTTCTGTTTTTCACTTTCAGTATAATATTCAATAAATTACATTTCATTTCAACATTTCATTATAAAATAGGCTTTGTGTTATATGATTTTGCCCAATTGTAGGCTAATATAAGTGTTTTGAGCACATTTAAGGTAGGCTAGGCTAAGCTATGATGTTCGGTAGGTTAGGTGTATTTAATGCATTTTCAGCTTATGATATTTTCAACTTATGATGGGTTTATCTGGACATAACCCAATCTTATATTGAGGGGCATCTGTATATATTTTCCTTTAAAGATGCCTTAAATGAACAATGATTAAGAAATGTTATATGAATAGCATTTTCCTAGGGTGCCTTACTTGGCAAACTATGCATGATAATAGCACTCACTGCTGCTATGATTAGATCTATTCACATTTTTTAAGGTCTAACATATGAGTATGCTATATGAAAAACCTAAATTTGAATGTTCTATTACAGCCCATCCAGTTCTTTTTATATTAATCCATATATTATGTTAAATTTCTTCACAATATTTGATCCTAGCATAAATGAAGGTGAAATTACTTCATGGGCATCAACATTTCTCTTTATATTTGAAATGTCAAATTACATTTCATACATTTGCCAGGCAATTTTCAATATGCAGAAGCTTCCCTTAATTCTGATTTAACTACACACAAAAATTTTAAAAGAATCCTGAAATTTTGTTTTTTTGTATGCAGTCCAAATTCAAAGCAATTAAAAATAACAATTGTTATATTGTTTTTAAATGGATTTACTTTTACCAAGTATGTGTATTTCAATTATTTGAGTACATAAGAAGAGGCAATGATAAATATATTCCAGAGACAAATGTTCCATAAGTTGGTTATTAATCTTATGAATAATATTTATAAGAATTCAAACAAGTAGAATGTAATATATAAGAATTTAGGCAGACCGCAAGATTAATTTCATCACATATCATCCCCCCAAACACCTCCCAATGTTGAACCACGGAAATTTTTTTTTTTTTGAGACAGAGTCTTGCTGTGTCACCCCGGCTAGAGTACAGTGGCATCATCATAACTCACTGCAACCTCAACCTCCTGGGCACAAGTGATCCTCCTGCCTCAGCTTCCGGAGTAGCTGGGACTAGAGATGCACACCACCACACCCAGCTAATTTTTCTATTTTTTCTTTTGTAGAGACAGGGTCTAATTCTTACTCAGGCTGGCCTCAAACTCCTGACCTCAAGCAATCCAAGCCAAGGAATTTATAGCACTTTCACAGTTACTGCTTTTGAGAAATGATTTTAATGCTTATGTAGAAATACATTGTTTAGGGTCCATAATAAATAATTTCTAACAACAAAAGCCCTACAAATTAGTAAGAAGTGACACATATCCTTCTGAATAATTAACAATTAAGATCATATAAGATAGCACAGGGCTCTAGAGGCTTCACTTTAAAAGACATGTAAAATGGAGTTCCAAAATACTTTCAGCCATTTCAACTCCAAAATTAGCTAACACTTTTATTTGTTTAAGAAGTGAAGAGAGGAGTTCCATTTTGATAGAGAATGTAGAAAGACACAGAGATTACCATTATAGGTAAATGCTAAAAAAAAAAAATTAAAAAGAAATTAAATTAATTCATCATATAAAAGCAAGAACAAAGACTACATGATCTTCTCAATAGATGCAGAAAAGGCTTTTGACAAAATTCAGCACCCTTTTATGATAAGAACACTTAACAATATAGGCACAGATGGCTCATACCTCAAAATTATCAAAACCATATACAATAAACCCACACCAATATCGTACTGAATGGGGACAACTTGAAAGCATCCCCACTTAAAACCGGAACCACACAAGGTTGCCCCTATCTCCACTTCTATTCAACATAGTGCTGGAAGTCCTGGCCAGAGCAATTAGACAAGAGAGAGGAATCAGAGGTGTCCAAGTGGGGGCAGAAGAGATCAAACTTTCACTCTTTGCTGATGATATGATATTATATCTAGAAAACCCCAAAGATTCAACTCAGAGACTACTGGAATTGATAAATTCAGCAATGTCTCAGGATACAAAATCAATGCACACAAATCAGTAGCCTTCATATACGTCAACAATAGTTGAGCCAAGAAACAAATCAAAGATGCAATTCCTTTCACAATAGCATCAAAGAAAATTAAATATTTAGGAACATATTTAACTAAGGAGATGAGAGACCTATAAAGGGAGAACTGCAAAACACTGAAAAAAGAAGTTGCAGAGGATGTAAACAGTTGGAAAACCCTACCATGCTCTTGGATCAGTAGAATAAACATTGTTAAAATATCTGTACTACCTAAAGTGATTTACAGAATCAATGCAGTCCCTATCAAAATATCAACATCATTTTTTGCAGATCTAGAAAAAACAATTCTACGCTTCAGGTGGAACTGGAGAAGAACCCGTCTAGCCAAAGCAATCTTAAGCAAAAAGAACAAATTGGGAGGCATCAATCTACCAAACTTCAAACTATACTACAAGGCTATAGTAACCAAAACAGCATGGTACTGGCACAAGAACAGAGACATAGACCAATGGAACAGGACTGAGAATCCAGATGTAAAACCATCCTCATACTGTTATCTGATCTTTGACAAAGTAGACAAAAACATACACTGAGGAAAAGAATCCCTATTCAATAAATGGTGCTGGGAAAATTGGATAGCCACATGTAGAAGATTGAAACAGGATCCACACCTCTCACCTCTCACAAAAATCAACTCATGATGGATAACAGATGTAAACCTAGGACATGAAACCAGAAGAATTCTAGAAGAAAACATTGGAAAAACTCTTATAGACATTGGCCTAGGCAAAGAATTTATGAAGAAGACCCTCAAAACAATCACAGCAGCAACAAAAATAAATAAATGGGACCTGATCAAATTAAAAAGCTTCTGCATAGCCAAGGAAACTATCACTAGAGTGAATAGACAACCTACAGAATGGGAGAAAATATTTGCTTGCTACACATCTGATAATGGGCTGATAACCAGAATCTATATAGAACTTAGGAAAATCAACAAGAAAAAAATCAAACAACCCCATTAAAAAGTGGGCAAAAGACATGAACAGAAACTTTTCAAAAGAAGGCAGAATAATGGCCAGCAAACATATAAAAAATTGCTCAACTTCTCTAATCATCAGGGAAATGCAAATCAAAACCACAATGAGATATCACTTAACTCCAGTGAGATTGGCTCATATCAAAAAGTCCCAAAACAACAAATATTGGCGGGGATGCAGAGAGATAGGAACACTCATACACTGCTGATGGGATTGCAAATTAGTACAACCTCTATGGAAAATAATATGGAGATACCTCAAAGAACTAAAAGTAGAACTAACATTTGATCCAGCAATCCCACTACTGGGTATTTAACCAAAGGAAAAAAAGACATTCTATAATAAAGACTTCTGCACGTGAATGTTTATAGCAGCACAATTCACAATTGCAAAGATGTGGAAACAACCCAAGTGCCCATCAATATATGAGTGGATTAATAAAATGTGGTATATGTATATTATGGATTACTACTCAGCCACAAAAAACAATGGTGAATTAATACCTCTGGTATTATCCTGGATGGAGCTAGAGCCCATTCATCGAAGAGAAGTATCACAAGAATGGAAAAACAAGCACCACTGGTACTCACCATCAAATTGGTACTAACTGATCAATATTTATGTGCACACATGGAAATAATATTAATCAGGGGTCGGGCAGGTGGGAGGGAGGTGGAGGGGATGGGTAAACTCACACCTAATGGGTTCGGGGCATACTGGGGGATGGGCACAATTGTAGCTCTGACTTGGGCTGTGCATAGGCAATATATTTAACCAAAGTGTTTGTACCCCTATAATATTCTGAAATTTAAAAATAAAAAAAAGAGTAAAAAAAATTAAAAAGAAAGACACAGAATGTTGCTCTAACAATGAACAAAAGCCAGAAGATGTAGCAAATGACAACTTTTCTTGAGCCTATTAGAGCATCAGAGAGTGAGGTGCAAGGCAACCAAGCAAACTGAACTCCAAAGAATGACAAAGCCTTCAAGAAGGACATACAAACTATTTTGTCTTTGGCAAAGCATGGGAGAAAAAGGGGACCTCCCTACAAATGGGTAGAAAGAAATGAGCTAAAATTCCCACAAATTTGAAAAGGGCAGGTATAGACTAATTAATATGTTAGTTTGAGATAGCTAAGAACTCCAGACACAGAGGAGTTCACACTTACTCATGAACCCTTTCCATGGGCCTCCACCAGGTGCTTATGAGAAAGACTGGGAGCAGGAAACTAAAGAGAAGAGGTCCCTGAGTGGCACAGGGATGCAGGAGGGGACTGGCTGCTGCTGGGTGACAGGGGTGGAGCCAACAGATCCCATGCTACAAGAAAGGTTAAAGAAAGTATTTTTTGTGTTTTTTTTTTAAGAGACGAGGTCACTGGAGTGCAATGGCACAAACATAGATCATAGCTCACTGTAGCCTCCAACTCCTCAGCTCAAATGATCCTTCCACCCCAGCCTCTCAAGTCACTAGGATTATAGGTATGAACCACCATGCCCAGTTTAAGGAAGTTCTTAAGACAGAATGCATATGCAGATGGAAATCTGGAGGTATACAACAAAAAAATAGCACTGAAAGTGATAAAAGTAAAGGTACATATAAAAGACATTTTTTCTTACTTTTAATAACTTTTAAAGATAATTATCTAAAGCAAACGTAGTAACAATGCACTGTGAGGTTTGTAACTTACATGGAAGTAAAATGGATGATAACAACATCACAAAGACTAGGAAGGAGTAAATGGAACATGTGTTGTAAGGTTCTTATACTATAGGTGAAATGGCACAGGATTACTTGAAAGTAGGCTGTGATAAGTTAAAGATGTCTACTGTAAATCCTAGAACTACAAAAATATTTAAAAAGAAGAACAACTTACAGGTTAATAATGCAGATAAAATAAAATCATAAATATATTTAATTAATCCAAAGGTAAGAAAAGAAGAAAAAGGAACAAAGAATACATGAAATCAATGGAAAACAACTAGCAATATAGTAGATTTAACTAGCAAGATGGTAGATTTAAATCTACCATATCAATAATCACATTAAATGTAAGTGCTCTAAACACATAAATGAAGAGACACAAATTATCAAATTGAATTAAAGTCCCAACTATATTATGTATATAATAAACACACTTTTAATATAGAGACATAGATAAGTTAAAACTTAATGGCACAATTGACATTGGGGCCAGATAATTTGTTGTGGGGAGTTTTCCTATGCAATTTAGGATACTTGGCACCATCTTCAGCCTCTATCCACTAGATGCCAGTAGCAAATCCTCCCCCTCTCTCCAGAAGTGGCAACCAAATATGTCTTGAGGTATTTTCAAATGTCCTCTGGGGAGAAAATCTGTCCCAAGTTGAGAAACAAACCTGCAACTAATATCATACTCAATGGTGAAAGAATGCTTTTACCTAAGACTAGGAACACAGCATGACTGTTTTCACTGTTCCTATTCAACATTATATTGGACGTCCTAGTTAATGCAAGAAAGCACAAAAAAGAAATTAAAATTATACACATTACACATATTAGAAAGGAATAAATAAGACTGGCTTTTATTTGCAGATCACCTGATTGTCTATGTAGAAAATCTCAAAAGAATCTACACAATTTTAAAAGACACTACATACTAAGAAAATTAAAAGGCAAGTCAGACTTGGAGAAAATATTTGCAAAATACATATTTAAAAAAAAAACCCTTCCAATCCTGAATTTATACATAAAGAACTCTTATAATTCACTAATGAAAAGCAAACAACCCAATTATTTTTTAGAAATGGGCAAAATATTTAAAAAGATACATCACTTAACAAGAGATGTGGATGGCAAATACCATACAAAAAGATGTTTGCCATCATTAGGTATTAGAGAAAACATAATTAAAACTACAACAAGATACCATTAGATGCCAACTAGAATGGCTAAAATTTTAAAAACTACCACTACCAAGTGCTGATCTACATGTTGAACAACTGAAACTCTCATACATTACTGATGGGAACGTAAAATGGTACAGCCACTTTAGAAAACAGTTGGCAGCTTCTTATAAAGTTAAGCATACATTTACTATACAACCGAGGACTTCCTGTTTTACATATTTATCCAAGTAAAATACCTACACAAAGAACTTCATGAGAATGTTTATGGCAGCTGTATTCATAATCACCAAAAACAAATACCCAACAATTGGTGAAAGGGTAAACAAATTATCTTTCTATGGTACATCCTAAAATGGGATAAAACTTGAAAATATAAATGAACAAAGGAATGATACATGCAACAAAATGGATTAATCTAAAAAACATTATGCCAAGTGAAAAAAGCCAGTCATAAAAGGCTATATGCCATATGATTCCAGTTATGTGACATTCTGGAAAAGGCAAAATTATCAGGCTGGAAATCAGATCAGTGCCTGCCAGAAACTGGGGAAATTAAGGGCAAAGAAGAATGGAGGAATTTGGGGGGTTATGGAAATACTTTATTGCTTGATTGTGGTGTTTATTACATGACTATATATGTCTTTTTAGCAAGTAAGAAATTGCATTAAATTTTTTTTTAACTTTTTAATAATATTCAAATATTGACAATGGGTACACAAGTTTTCCTCCCTCTTCGGCAAGTATTCTAGAATCTAGAAGAATCTGGATCAATTCATCCTTCACTCCCTGTCCTTTGTCACTGTACATATTCATTATGCCCTGTTTCTAATAAAACCAAATATTTAATTTTACACTATCAATACTTGTAAAAAACAGAAACACAATATTATAGATTACTAGGACAGAAATAGAGCTTTACAATAACTTACACTAGTTCCCTACTTTACATGTACTGGGTATTCCAGTTTGCCAATCTAAACTGTGCACACTTTAGAATTCAGGCAATTCAGGAGAGTGTGAGGGTCCAATTTGTATAGTGGATTGTAGTAGTGAACATGTGCGATACAATCTGGAGACTCACAGAAATAATTGGTATTGACTTTGAAGATGAGTGCCCATGTCAATGTGTGGGGCAGAGCTAGAGTAAAACTATGTTCTTTAGGACCTGGTTTTTATTTCCAATCTTGTTTGCCTTGAGATATAGTTATTAAAGAAAACAAAAAACTTTACCTAGGCTATTTTCTTTGCCTAAAATCCTCTCATCTCCATCTCCTGTTAACTCCTACGTATCTTCAAGTATTTATTAACTTAAATGTCTGAGGCCATTTTTCCTGTCCTGGAAATCAAATTCCTCCTCATATACATTCTCAACTCATCTGTACTTTGTCTCCTAGCACATACCATGATTTTAGTAAAGAAATGAGTCTGCAATCAATGTTTTGTATCTGTCTCCCAACTCTAATGTAAGCTTCATAAGAAAAAGAACAATGTCTTCCTTGGTGACTGCTCTACACTCAGCACCTGATTCTGTGTCTCATTCAAGATAGGTGCTCAACAAACATTTGATTTTTCACTGGGGATTTCCAGTCATGCTGTAGAGACAGCTTATTCCCAATGTGAAGCAGGACACAGTAGTAAAGTAAAAAGCAAAACCAAAATCCAAGACAAAACAGAAACAGAAAAAAAGCAAAAGATACACATTTGAATCTCAACACCATCATTTACTGGCTAATTATTTGGGGAAATTTATATAAAGATTCTGAGCATCATTTTCCTATCTTTAAAAATCATTTACTTGCTAATGATTTGGGAAAATTTATGTAAACATTCTGACCATCATTTATCCTTAAAATAAGTCTGGTAATAATGAACAAATCAAGGTATCTAATGTGCCTTACAGTGTGCTTAGGACATAGCAGGTGTCAAAAACTGTAGAATTGATCCATTGCTTTTTGTACTACATCACAGTGATGCCTATCTTAACCTTGATTATGTTGCCTTTTAAGAATGTCTTTTCACAAAAAAAGTCAATGGTAAAATATACATTTCTGATTCCAGGATAAATTATTAAGATGAACTATATGAAAGTGATGATACTTGACTGTGTTAGCTTTCAAAAATGGCAATTTCAAGTGGTTCAAATAATTTGATGATTTTTATTCTAAATATATATATATATATATTTACTTTACATTTCTCCTTTTTATAACCAATGTGAATGTGATCTAATGACAGAAAAACTCACATTTTTTCTTGCTCCCCCATTACCTAAATAATAGTCTTAATTCCATAGCACATGATTTAAGTCTTCTCAAATCTGGTTTCAACCTATGTTTACATCTGTATGTCCTAATACATTTTCCATTCTGAGCCCAAATCATACCAGATGATTCATTACCTAAATTCACCCTGCACTTTCCTGAGTCCATGGCTTGGCTCACACTGTACCCTCTTCCTGAAGTTACCTTTCAACATTTCAATAAAAACATTTCCTATCCCCTAAGATCCAATTCAAATGCTACTTCTCACCCTCTTTCTATGCCTCTCCTTCCCCCCATCAGCACTTTGGATAACCTTTGTCTTGTATTACAGCTAAATTTGGACAAGTTTTTCCCTTAGGCCAAATTGTGGGCTTCTTAATGGTACGAACCATATCCTGGCCATTTTTTCCCATCCTAGTACCAGCTCTATTTAAGCAAACATCTAAAATAATACCACTGGTCAACTGGCATACTCAGAAGATGCATCTTTTTGAATGATATAAATTGATGAAACTCACTAGATATGTTGAAGGGATGGAAGTCAAAGGCTTGAACAATAAAAGTCCTTTTTTAGGATATTATCACCAGGTACAAAATGAAGGATTCATTTTGGGCAAATTACACTCTTTTAGCATCACTGTAGCTTTGCTTATAAGGTACAAAATCAGTATGTATGAGCAATCATCAGGTATTTTTATTATATATCTATTAAATTCAAAACATTTTAATTTAAAATTCAGAAATTGTAGTATATCAAACAGAACCATATCTGACAATATAGAATAACTTACATTCTGAAATGTTAGTATTGCGACTTTTTAAATCAAATAGGCTTAAAAAGCATCATACTTTGGCCGTGTGAAAAATCAACTGTCTTAACAAAAGCTTATTACTTTTCCATAGCTCAGTCTATCACCAAAATCTACCATCATCTTGTTTTATTGTTTATAAAATTAACAAATCCCAAAGTACATTGATAATTCATTGAGGGTTATCGCACCTGAGTAAACGTTAAGTAGTTCTGCATTTCCAAACCTACTGTTTTAAAATTAAATATTTTCTTTTCTGAAAACTAAATCTCACAATGACATTGAAATTGGTTTTTAGTAAATTTTTACTTCTAAATAATTAATGCTTAAGCATATCAAATTTCAAAGTTTATTCATTCTTTCACTCTGGATAGAGATAGTCCATTTAAACTCACAAATCACTCTTTCAGGAAATGCACTTGGGAGTTCCCTTCCAAGGTTTGCCAATGACTCACATTATGGCCAAGTTTGTTTCTTTGTTCTGTAAGTTTTCCCATTTATTAAAACATATATAAAATTTGCCGTGTGCTATTTGGATACATTTTGAAAACAAGATATACAGACCAAGATCTTATGGAATTTAAATTCCATGTTATCTGCATTTCAATTAAAATTATAATGAAGTAATAATGGGTTTTAAAAGGGTTTTGCTTTTTTTTTGATAATGTTGTCATTGTAATTATAATTTGGCCCACAGAATGGTGAATACTTCCTTGACAGGCTATGTTAACTTATATATTTGCTTTTAATTAATAATGCTTCTGAAGAAATAAATTTAAAAGATTTTATAAAAGAAAAAACAAATGCCCCAATGGTATGTCAAAAACAACCCTAAGTTGATTGCATAAATGGAAATAAAAATATTTTTAAAAAATATTGTCAGTGGCTGTTCAAGGAGTGATTATCCCTGTGTGGGTTATTTGTGCCTTGTACTTTTCCATCCACCCACCTATGACTGGACCATTTCCCTGCCCATTTTCTGTGGAATGGAAAGCAGAGCATGGCAGGAAAAATAAAATGTAATGCAGTTCAAATCATTCCTTTTGGTTACTTTTGAGCAATTAAGTGGTTCAGAGTGAGATCTAACAGCAGGTATTGCCTGAACTAAAGTTTGAGGAATACTAATGGTTTTAATTTGTCCACATCATTCTATGAATGAATGAATAGTGGGAGCTGACGATTAAGTGACTAACCAATGGCATCTAAAACCATGTTTCTGAAAGAGAATAATTCCTATCCTCAACTAAAAAATAAGCAGTAAGGAAAGATACCTCATAACCAGGTAACTTTAAAATATAAACAAAAATCACTCTTTCTAATTGGCTGGATGAATTGGTATTCTATTTGAATTTTTAACAGAATCTCAATCTACATAGCAGAGCAAGGATTTGTCTTTAAATGAACATGCTTTGAAGTGTTGAAAATTCCTTTTGTAGTGTATTCAAACTTCTCTGTAAGGTTCTATCACAGCAATGAGCAGTGAAGAGAAATATGAGGAGGAAGAAAATAAATATGTAATTTAGAGTTTGTTCAGGATCCAAGAGTTAACTCCCTTTATTCAAGAAAGTTGAGTCACGGGCAAACCACAGGTGGTCAGGGAGTGGGTGAACCATGACACATCTGTTTCTCATAAAACCAGACTGTGCCATTCTAGAGCCTTGACTTTTTCTGAATGAAATACATTCATGTGTGAACATGTCAGAGCTGGTGCAGGAAAAACATTGGTTTTCCCTGGCACAATGTGCACTTATGATTTGCCTAAATGCAATACTTGGGCCTTCTTGTTCCCTCTAAACAGTTACCACTTATATCCGCTGAGCTTGCCTGGTAAGTCTGTAGTACCAATAGAGGCTGGTTTTTCTCATATTCTAAGCTCTCTGTTATGAAAATCTGTTTATGAGCTCTTTAGGAACAATTGCCTGATTTAGTAAGATTTTCACCCAAACTAATTATTGAATGCATTTTATTAGTATGAGCCTCGTATCTTTTGATGAAGGTAGAAACAGCAGCAAGAAACTCCTTAAATTATGGAAGAGCAAGGTGTAAGATTTTACAGTCATTTCTCAGTTATTATGGCCAAAGTTAAAAGTTATGAATGGTTCTTAAAGTTTAACGTGCATTCAAATCACTTGAGAATTTTGTTAAAATGCAGATTCTGATTCAGTAGGTCTGAGATGGGGCTCAAGATTCTCATTTATACACAATGGATGGGGAAAAAAAGAAAAAAAAAGATTCTCATTTGTAACAGGCTGCCAAGTAATGCTCTAACAAGCCGTCCATCTACTTATTACTCCTTTTGAGTAAAAAGAACCTAGGACATAGTTCCTTGACAGGAAGGTTATAGTCAACTAGATGACATTAAAGCCAGTTCGAGTTTGTCTCAACTTGATTCCATCTCTCTGCCTAGTTTTTGTGAGTATTTGCATTTAGGAATAGGTTGGGATGAAAACAAAAACTATTGCACATCAACTGTGTGAAAGTTCACAAACGGCAGCTACTTTCCCCGTCCCTGCATCATCCCCTTCTTCTCTCTCCTCTTTCCGAGACATCCACGTCTTACACAACCAACCCACTTTATGCCTAACAAGCCATAGTATACTTTTAGGAAATGTATAGATTATACACCTCAAAGACTAAAGATTTTCTGATGCAGGATTTTTCTAAGGAAACAGTGATATGAAATGAAAGTCTTGTTGGACTACAATTTGGAAGAGCTTACTGTTTTCTTGCTCTATCTCTCACTATGTAAGGGAAACTCACTTCTTGAACTCGTGACCTCAAGCAATCCTCCTGCCTCGGCCTCGCAGAGTGCTAGGATTACAGGCGTGAGCCACCACACCCGGCTGGGAAACTCACTTCTTTATTTAAAAATCTGGTATGATCTTGTTTTACCAATTTAACAACCCCGTTGATGATGTCCAATAAGTTCTTATGTAGGATAGCATTCTGAGAATGTTTTTAAAAACATTATATAAATACCATATAAGTAATTAGTATAAGATGATATAAACAATGGCAATTCATGTGCTATGAAACTAACTAGACTGTAATGTCATTGAGGACAGGAATTATATGTTATAGTTCTAGTTTTATAACCCTGTAACTTCAGTCATTTAGCCCAATGTTAGGTATCACAGTATCATAAAAAAAATTCAGATGATTAATGAATTGTCTGACAAAAAATAAAATTGTGTATTTAATGCTGACATTTGAACTGTCTTTTAATCTGTCATCATGAAATAGAAGGTACTAAAACTAGCACAGAGGTTCTTATGTGGTTTTGCGTCATGGGCCACTTTGGCAGTACCATAAAACCTGAGGAACCATTTTTGACATAACTGTTTTAAAATGCATAAAATAAAAACATTACAATAAAATAATTATATACAAATAGTTATCAAAATATTAAAATAATTTTTATTAATGCATTAAATAACAAGGTCTACCAATAGGTCTAACATGGCAGTAGTAGCTAACATAATTTTGAAGTAGTGCCGAGTAAAAACTATATTTGAAATATATTCAATACCTGTGATGTAATTTAAAACTAATCTATGATTTCTATTGGTGCCAATACCAGTGTGGTTTGTGGCTTACATTCATAATTGAAAGAGATATCAAATATCATTTAGAGTTAGTGAAAATAAAGATGTATTTTTTTCTATCCAAGTTCTGGGCCTTAGGTTATGAACCCCTGAACTAGACACAGGTAAATATTAGAATTATAAAATAATATAATCCTTAAGAGATTTCAAAATCCATACCCTTATTTCCTAGGCAAGGTTTACACTACAACATATCATCTTTTGTTACTATACTTAAAAGGGTTTGCAGTTCTGCTAGATAGAATGGAGCAGTTTCATTATTTTTGGCAACTACTACATTAGTATATATAATGTATGGTATATATTAGTTTAACACAGCAATGTAGTATAATATAAAAGGATGCTGTTTGGTCTCACTTTATTATCTTTAATGGGATGTTCTAACTTTTTCCCTTATTCCTATACTCAAAATTATATTAATCTAACTTTGAAAGAAAAGATGGTACTCTAAGATTTTACTTAGATTTAAAAAAACCATTTAGCTAAATATAAATATACCCAACGTGGTTGTTGAAGAGCAAGAGGAAAAAACAATTCTAAGGATCTTCATTAAAAGTGATGCAAACCTTGCTTTCAACCACTGCTTCAGATTTAGTTCAATGACAGCTACCATTAGTATCTGTCAGCAGATCTCTGAAAGAGGGGGAAATAGTGACTCACCTTTGATCACTAGCATGTCTACTCTGGTACATCGGAACTACCTCCCATTGCTTTTTGAAAGAAAGTAAAAGTTTGACAAGTCACACAGAGAAAATCATAAGAAAGAGAAGAGTTGATATCAAGGAACCAAGTTTTAGGGTAAGTAAACAATGACGGAGACTTTTAAATAAAGCGATAATCAGAAGCAAGGGGAATGATCCTGATGAAATTAGTATCTGGCATATATTTTTGGGCTGGGAGGGGAAGTACTTCACAGAATCCTGCAAACAGAATGCTAGAGAATTACAGAAAAGTTTCAATAACACCATTATTGTGGGTTGAATTGTGTCCTCTAAAATGATATGTTGAAGTCCTCACCTCTGGTACCTGCGAATGTTACCCTTTTTTGGAAAGAGTCTTTACAGATGTAATTAGGTTAAGATGAGGTCACGATAGATTACAGTGAGCCCTAAATTCAATGACTGGTATCCTTATATGGAGAGAGAAATTTGGAGTCAGAGACACAGGAGAGATAGAGGGAAAACAGCCAAGTGAAAACAAAGGCAGAAATTGGAGTAATGCGGCTACAAGCCAAAACATGTCAAGGATTACTGGGAACCACCAGAAGCTAGGAAAAGGCAAGGAAGGATTCTTCCCCAGAGCCTTTAGGGGGAATATGACCTTCTGACACACCTTGACTTCAAACTTCTGGCCTCCAGAACTGTGACAGAATAAATTTCTGTTGTTTTAAGCCACTCAGTTTGTGGTAATTTGTTATAACAGCCCAAGAAAACTAATACTACCATCTCCTTTCAGCTGAGTTAGAAATTCACCATGATTAGCATTAGGGCAGCAACCTCAATTTCTGTCTCAAAAAGCTGATTTAATTTCAAACCAAAATATAAACTGAGCTTAAAGAAAGCATGGCTGCACTACTATTGCCATAAATGAAGGCTGAAACTTAGGAAAAGGAATGAAAAGTTGCAGGTACCCTAACTGATCCTAGCCTTCATTGGCGCCATTATTGACTGAAAATCCTGAAGGATTTGGGGTGTCTCTTAGAAACTGCAAGGACTGTGAAAGTTACATACACTCACTTGATTTAAACATTTAATCTTTTATTGATCTGATATAACAAATAGCTAAGTTAGAGAGACCAATTCAAGCAATTAATAATTTGAGGTGACAAAAGAAGTATGAAGGAGCCAGTAATTTCCTAATCAATCTTTTCAGTTTTAAGGAGCCATTGCACACGTAGAAATGGACATAGTTTCCAAAATTTCTTCCATGGCTGGACTTTTAAATGGCAAAGCAATAAAACAAAGTGGAAGAGAAACTGAGACACAGAAGAGCTGAGTCACTAATTAAAAGGTCCCGATATTTTAGCAAAAACAACATAAATGTGCTCATTAAGAACAGCCCAGAAATCAGAATTTCTGTGCTGAATTCTACTTCTCTGTGTTATAGTTCGTCCTTTCCTCTCTATAATCTTCAAAATTCAGTCTTTAACTAATGTTTCCAAAAAAAACCTTCCCCATTCTAGCTATGGGATTCCTCAGTAAGTCTGCTGTCTGCCTTTCTTACCAATTTTCTATTTCATTTCTGTATATCTACCTATCTATCATCTATATTATCTATCAATCATCTTATTTATCTATCTCTCTACCTATCTTGTGTTCCTAATAATAGAAACATAATAGTGCATATGCTGTGAAAAAAGTATCCAGATGTTTATTTATTTCATATGAGAACATCTCTCTTTCTCAAATCTTGGCTGCACGCATCCATAATTCATATAGAGAGTTATATAACGATCCTCCTCCCTACCACTGCAAGGCAAAAATAATTTCTTCACTAAATTCATCACAGGATAAATAGGTTATAATTCCACATTTAAAAACCTGTGAAAGTCATTAGAGCTCATCACAGATATGCCTGTTCCTCTCTCCCTCCAGGCACATGATACAGTTGCACTTCCCCATTCACTATGAAGTTAAGTATGGCCATGAGACTTGATTTGGCTAATGAAATGCGAGCAGAATTAGGGGTGTCATTTCTGGGAGAAAGTTTCAAGTGCCAGTGCATGATTTGCCAGCATCTTTCCCCCGACCTGGTGACTGTGGAAGCACATACTAACATAGAGTTTCCATTAGGCTGGATCTCACAGGGATTATAAGAAACCAAGCTCCTGTAGACATGAAGCATAAAGGAGAAATAAACTTTTGCCTACAGACTAGTTTATATTCACTGAGATCTGAAGCTTTGTTTTTCTGTTACTGTAGTAAAACCTAGTTTATCATGAGAGATACGAGAACAAAAATTCATGTCATATCCAATACTTCATTTTCACCTCAGTTAATACTACTCCATAAAATAGGCAAAGTACAGATTAGAATCACCAGTTCACCAAAGAGAAAGCTAAAGCTCCATGTCAACAGACCTGGTAAGAATACAAACAAGAAGTTCAATCCAGGTCAAGCATTCTTTCCTTATAAGTTGCTTGTAATAGATATAAAGTGAATATAAGAATAGTCCTAATAATAAGGACAGGATTTAGATTTTAAAAGGGCTTATGTTTATTGCAGCATAATCTTGGTATGGTTGCTACTAGGGACATTGATTAATTGAATTTGAAAAATTGCCCTTACTTTCTGTTGTCACCCATTATATTGTATAATGTGAAATGAAAACAGAATGGATTTGTGTTTACTACAAATTATTTTAAAATTTAAATTATGATGCTGCATGGTAACATTACCTTAAATCCATTAAAATTCTATTAATATAATTAAATTACATTTTAGTGACTAAAATGAAAAATAGTTAATAAAATACATTATTTAAAATATTTCATTAATTAGCTTTAACAATATTTGGACTCATTACCAGTAGAAAAAACTGTAGCCTACTTATTTATTAATGCTTTTATTTATGTAGTTATAGCTTCTACTTCTATTCCATACTTTGATCTTTAAATCTTTTAAGTATCTAATGACTGCTGCTATGTTACCTGAAGTCAAGAGTGCATTTTCTATCAAGATACACCTAAAATGGTTAAAATGATCAAAGGTTTTTGAAGAATTTTGTGCAGAAGCTAGACTAAGTAGTCTTTAACATGGACAATTTCAAGCTAAAAATGTTATTGGTTGGTTTTACATCCTAAAAAGGGAATTTTATATTTCGGTTTTTATTGTCTGATTTTTTTTTTCAAAGAAGCAAGGGTATTTCAGTTTTCTTTTAGTTACAGTGTAAGGGGCATGAAAACCAGCAGAAGCCCACACTCTGTAGGTCTGAAAGATATCAGAACAGACTTGGGGCAAATTAGACAGCTGCACTCTATTGAGTATGTTATGTTCATTTCTGCATTTGGACTTGACTCTCAGGGAAAATTCCAACTAAAGCGTTATGGCCTCAAAAGATCACCGCTGCTGCTTGTTTCTGAATGTCCCTGTAGTGTCCAAACTCGACTTACCTGCTCATTAAAAATAGCAGAGTTTTTAATAAAAACATCATTGAGGTCAGGTGCAACTTTTATTGCATTTTATATGAAAAGTATTCATTAACATTAGTAACAAAAGCATATCACTGGCAAATCATAAATAAAAACAACAAGATATCAGTCCATGAACTACCTGGAAATCTTGAGCAGATCATACTTAGAGAATCATAGTTATTTATATCAGATACTGAGAAGAAAACTGATCTGTAGAGTAGCTGATATAAATAGCAGTAGAAAGAGGAGCAGGGGAAGGAACATTTGTATACGTGAGTAGATCAAGTAGAATTTCTGCAACCTTTATGAACTTTGAAAACTAGTTCTAAGATTGCCTTACAAAACTATCTATTAAAAACAAGGGAAGTTTTACTGTGTTAAGTTTTAAGAGAAATACGAACTTTTTGGTGATCCTTGTATTGCATTGCACTAAAGACCTATTACAATAAAGGATACTGAAGCTAACCAGTGCTCCACCATCACTCCACCCCTAGAGAGATTCTTTACCTCTCTCCTGTATCACTTTAGAATACTTGACAACCAAGTCTAGAATTCATCTCCAAGCCAAGAAATCTTCAGTTGCTCCCCTATTATATGAAAGCAGTTGAGAGCCAATTGCAGATATAGGCTTAATTGGCAGGGCTTGAGTTGGGTAGGGTATAGGGACATGGTAGAGTTCTTTAACCAGCTAGTATTAAGTGATTCCTAAAACTTACAACAAAAGATTATATATGCTTCAGAGTTAGGGGATGATGGAGTTAGGTTTGTCTGCTTCTCTAGCAACTGCCAGATTCGTTCTTTATGAATATCTTGAAAGACAGATACTAGCTTCAGCAAATGTGTGTGTTTAGGGTTTTTTTTTTTTTCCTTGCAGATCTGTAAGCGTTCCTGAACACTTCTTTATTCTACTCACGCTGGGATAAGTCAGTTCTCTATTAGTGGCTTTATAGCGTATCAAGACCATAATCACATCATCTGAGGTATGTCTTCCCTATTCTAATGCTCCAAAGTTTTGCTATTTAAAATGAAGTTTATGGACCAGAAGCATCTGCATCACTTGGAAACTTGTTTGAAATACAAATTCTCATCCCCTCCACCTTTAACTGCTAATCAAACCGATCTATAAGTCCCTAGGTAATTAATATGCTCCTGT
The DNA here is from genome assembly GCA_023783475.1 of Daubentonia madagascariensis. Lineage (NCBI taxonomy): Eukaryota > Metazoa > Chordata > Mammalia > Primates > Daubentoniidae > Daubentonia > Daubentonia madagascariensis. The sequence continues at coordinate 22,168,677 of JAKFHU010002080.1, read as the reverse complement.
AAGTTTGAAAAACACTGCCCTGAGACATTTGGACCCTTAGTTGCCTAGGTGAGAGACGGTCTCATTCACCTTCAGGATTCTCTTACAGGCTGGCTCCTGAAGATGGTAGAAAGTCAAGGAGCATTACCCCTTCAAGTAAACTACAAAGTCTTTCTGGTTATTCATTATTATTAGAAAAACCACAGAAAAGGAAACATTCTATGATCTGATGTGACACTTGAGAACTTAAGAATCGGGCTCCCTTTGAGAACCCATTTACTGGGCAATCTGACATCCAAGTTCATGTCAACCAAGACTCAACTCATTGCCTCTTCAGCTTTCCTGAACATTCTGACCCCCGTCTCCCACCCTTAGGGAAAGGGCAAGACATCAGTGACTGCACTTGAATTCTCATCAGGCATTCTCCTCCCTAATTTATGGGCGACCAATGTCATCCTCACACTTTTAAGCCCTTTCCCAGGAGAGAACCCTCTAATGGTGTTACTTGGGCTCCAAGGTTCACAATGGTGCAAGCACTGGAATGTGATCTCTATAATCACCAAAAATCTTAGAACGATTCCTCAATGCCCCACCCAAAAGATGCTCAATTACAGCATCAATAAAGTCATAATTAGAAGACAGGTAAAAGGACTGGACAAGGAAGCAAGAGCCAGCAGGACTTAGCAGCTAAAATCCTTAGGATTCTACCTAGGGTTCAAGGCATAAAATGACATGAAAAGCTCAACCCTTTCAGCATACAATCCTACTTCCTAGAGTCTTTCCATTAATTTGCATAACTATGCTTGGAAAAATCTTCATCTGCCCTTTGATTCTCTGGTCAGCATTTCATCTTCCTTGTGGGCTGGGTAAACATGACTAAATCTCCTAAGTATTTCTCTTGCCTGTGATCTCTCCCCAGCATCCTCTAAAAATACTGCCACAAAACTGCTGCTTGGACTTGATTGTTCATTGAGAATCTCATTTTAGCCTTCCTGTGTTATAACGGCCCTTGTCAACTCCGATGACCTCTGCAGACTGCTTCAATCTTCCGATACAACAGCTTCTCACAGCAAATCTATCATCTGCAGAGAATTTCCAGTTATTCACGAGTAGGGAGGTTTCTCTCAAGATAAATTGATCCTGGTATCCCGTCTGAGCTTCTTTCCTTTTCTCAGAATGATTCAGGCTTGTTCTCCCTCAACATCGCTCCCCCAATCTGCTTCCCTAGTAGATCATGCGTTTCCCAAGATCGGGTCCTCTTATTCTTCTCTTACTTCCAATACCTTGAACTGGCAAATAAGAAATACTCAAAAAATAATTTTGAACTGAAGATAGTTTGGAAAATGGCAGTGGCTCTTTGCAGATGCCACTATTCAGGGAAGAGACTGAAAATTATTGAGAAGGCTATGGGATGACAGTAATAAAAATTTGGAAAAACAATTTCTCTAGTAAATACCTAAGTACCTCAGTTTGTTGGTGGCCAACATTTGATTTCAACTGAGTGAGACCCTCAGTAGAGAATTGAAATAAATCTTCCTTAGGATCCTGACCCACAGAAACTGTGAGATAAATTTATGTGGTTCTGAGCCACTAAGTTTGTAGTAATTTGTTACCTGGCAATAGATAACTAATATAGTAGCCTAAACTTACGATGCTATAAATATTCTTAAAATACAAGAATTAATTTTATTTTCTAATTTTATAGATTTATAGTGTATGAAGCAGACTGAATGACTTCAGGTCCTGGGACCATCAAATAGTTAGCAGAGCTGCTGTGGGAATTAACAGCTCCATGGTCCGAAATCCTCAGCTCCATCTGTAGCCATGCTGCCTTCTCTGATAGAGCAACAAATGATTTAGGGACTGTGATTTTCTTTAAATGTTGTGTTTGTAAAAGTGGTTTCTGTATTATCATTTCTAAGAAAAAATAGGTTTTAAAATGAAATTTAGTGAAGCGGCAAAAGCTCAGAGTTTCTGTTATGAAATGAAAGAAGTTCAGAAGCAATAGAGACGAAGCAGAGTACAACCAAAACCAGCAGTTGGTGGACAGGTCATTGATAGAACAGGATGTGGTAAAATTTAAGATATTTTTTTCCTTCAGTCGTATTTGTTGGCCCCTAGAACACATCACAGATGGTTGCTTCAGTCCTTCAGATAAAGCGCTATCGTTAGATTTTCAGCAGAGTTACTCCATGGAAATACCTAATTGAGAACTGATTTCTATAATTCCCCCACAGTTACATTCTTTTAACAATTCTTATATTGATTCCTAATTTATTTTAAAAATTGTTTTAAAATAAACTTTATTTTCTAGAGCAATTTTAGGTTCACAGCAAAATTGAGGAGAAAGTATAGAGTTCCCCTATATCCCCTGTCACCACACACATACAGCCTTCCCTACTGTCAAGATCCCCCAGCAAAGTGGAACACTTTTACAATCAATGATCCTACATTGAGGCATCATTATCACCCAAAGTCCATAGTTTACATTAGGGTTCACTCTTGGTGTTGCACATTGTATGGGTTTTGACAAATATATAATGATATGTATCTACCAATATAGTATCATACAGTATATTTTTACTACTGTAAAAATTCTCTGTGCTCTGCCTATTCATCCATTCCCCACCCCAACCTCTGGCAACCACAATCTTTTAACTGTCTCCATAGTTTTGCCTTTTCTAGAATGTCATATAGTTGGAACCATACAGTATGTGGCATTTTCAGATTGGATTCTTTCACTCAGTAATATGCATTTAAGGTCCTCCATGCCTTTTCATGACTTGATAGCTCTTTTTTTTAGTGGTGAATAATATTCCACTGTCTGGATATACCAGTCTATTAATCTATTCACCTACCAAAGGACATTTTGGTTGCTCTAATTCCTTTTGAAAATATTTTTTTAGATACTAACATGCAAATTCTTGTAACTGATCATGAAAAATAATGTAATAAATCAATATAACAGCAGAAAGAAAAAAAGCAAGAAAAACAAGATATCCCAATGAATATGTGAATTAAAAGTCTTGCCAGTTTATTTGCATACAGTTTTTGATAAATGGAAAAATATTTAAATGGATAGAGTTTAGAATATAAAGCATAATATAATATTGTAATATATTTATAGTTATTTAAAGAATAAAATTATTTTATACACCAGGATATCTGGATTCTATAATGAAGTCTCTAAGAATTGAAAGTAGCCCCAGAACTTTCCAGGTGAGTGAAGTCACAGGGGCCTGAGGCTGTTTTGAATCTGAGGGACTTGGAAAGTTAACTTTTTCATTCCGCTCTTGTCAACAGATTATTTTTGCCCTCTAAGGTAGTATTTTTCAAACTTTTTCCACCCAGACGATAATGAATACATATTATATTCTCTCTCTCTCTTTTTCCTTTCGTCTCCTCTCCCCACCACCTCCCATCCCCTCCATAAATAAAACAAAGACAAGTCTCATGAAACAATACTTACCTGTAAGTATTGTGATAAGAGTAAAAATATTAAAAAAGTCACTACGGAGTGTAGTTTCATTAGCATTTAAATGTAAAAGGAAAATTTCCCAAAATAAATGATACAAAAGCCAACAAATAAAAACAAATATGCAGTTCTCCATTCACTAAGTTGATATTGAGCCCCAGTAATGGGTCAGGACTCACAGCATGAACAACACCATCTAGTGCCCACCTAAGCCTTCCCTCTGGCATGCCCAGGAAGTTGCTTCTAACTTCGGTCTGGCTGGGGGCGTTAAAGAGAAAAAAAATCATCTGCATTTTCTGGAAGGGAGTCATATACCTTTCCTTCTTTTATTATAAATAGTTCACTAATATTAAATAATATATGATGAAAGTTATGACCACCACCACCACTACTAATAAAATGAAATTATTTTTATTTACCACTGAACTTGATTTTCTTTAAAAGCTCTGCACTATAAGTATATTTACCATCACATCAAATTTAAAATATTTAAAAAAGAAAACAATAATCCTTTTACCTTTACATATTGCCTATTTAAATTTTTTCCCTTGAAAACCTTTATCTACACATAAGCATAACTTATATTATGTTAATTCTACACTTTCTCATTTAACATTACTTCATAAGCAGGTTCTTATATTTCTTAGCAATCATATTTATCATCTTTTTGCCAATATAATAATCCATATTACTTTTAAACCATAAGTTACTTAATTATGCCCTTATTATTGAACATTTAGACTGCTGACACTTTTTACTATTACAAATAACACTACTAAAATTCTTTGTACAGAAAGCATTTTCCTGTTTTGAGTTATTTTCTTGGGATACATTCTGGGAATAGAATTCAAGGGTCAAAGGGATTATATATATTAGAGCTTTTGATATGTTCTGAAAAAAATTGTCAATGTCACAAATCTTATGTTAAAAATTTGAATTGGGTAATCTCTTCGTGTGTGCGTGTGTGAGAGAATCTTAAATTATGAGTTTCATATATATAAAAAAATTAAAAAAAGAAGGAACAAAACTGCCAGAAATATCAGTTTTTGAAGTTGCTACACTAGGTATATACATTCTGCTATAAAAATTTGTTATATTTTAAGTTACTTAGCTTAGGAAGATATCAAAAATAATCTTGTCTCAGTAGTTTTTCAAATTGACTTTAAAATATTAGCAAAATGATGTTAAATTTCTACTTTTGATATTATGTAAATAAAGCATTTATACAAATTAGAAATATGAAAGCCTTCTTATTTTTCAAAGCATCTAAAAAACTACATTAATATAATTCATAAAAATAAAAATAATTTAATTTGCTTAAAAAATATTTCTAACTAAAAATCATGAATAATAAACTGAATTCTAAATCTAAAGGAATGACAAGTTGTGTGCTTGAAACTCACTAATCCAAAGCTTTGAGTTTTCATTTATTTAAACTAAAAATGAAAAATCGTTTCTTAAAATTAAGATTTTCTTTGATTATTTAAGGATGCATAGTCATTTTTTATAAAAAGATAGTTTAAAGATACTCTGTTTAGTGTATTATGACTTACCGTAAATATGAATAGTACCCCATTTTATACAAAAAGAATAACTATTTTAAGAGAAATATTGGAAATCATTTATTATAACAATGGTTTCAACCCAGTCTTTGAAATTTGTCTTTTGAAAACATCTATAATGCAAATGATGCCTTTAACACTTTTCTTAAAAGAAACAGTAATTCTTGTATTGGATTCTGCTGAAATATAATACTTGATTCTGAAGGTGCGGCCTCATCCATACATGTCCTGAACTATAATTCTTTCAGGAGAACCAACTCACAGATAGTGGTTGATTTTAAGCTAATCACAGGTTATAATCATCAGTTATTATTAGATGGTTAGTCTACCTAAGAAAAGAGATTTCTGATTACCAAGTTCGCCAACAGTGAGTCTTGCACTCGTCTTTTTTTTTCTTGCACTCACCTTGAATTTATCTCACATAAAACTGAACACAACTTATCTTCCCTACAAAATCTACTTCCCTTCCTGTTTTTCACTTCTCAATGAATAGTAATACTTTTCACATAGTTTTCCAGGACAGAAACTAGAGCCTCACCGTCCTTTATTTGCCCCATTTTCCTCCCTTTTTGATTAGTCAGCTCCATGTCCTGTAGATTCTTCCCTCTTAAGGATTCATAGGCCATTGCCCACTCTTTACATTGTTCAGGCCCTTATCTTTTATTGTCTAGATTAAATGTGCCTCTTTAGTACCCCTTTCCTTGAATCTTGCTGACCTCCTATCCATTTTCACTCTACAATGATCTTTCCGAAATGCAAATCTGAGCATATCACACCCCTGCATCAGTGATTCCTGCACTCAAAGATAATGTAAAAATGTAAAAATCAATTTGGCCCAAAGGCCCTTCATGATCTAGTCCCAGTGGCTTCCTCTCCACTATCATCTCTTCAGTCATTCCCAACTGAGGGTGGTAATAAGAGCTGGCAAAGTCCTTAAACAAACAGTGCTTTCACTTCCAAGACTTCACATACACTGTGTTCTTGCTGGGCAGGTTCTCTGCCCGTTAGCTCTTCTCTCTAGCCAACTAATTATATCTTCCCACCACCTCCTCCCCTCTCTACATATACATCTACACCCTACCCTGTAACTGGTCCTTTGGGACACAGCAGTTTCACCTCTCTTCCCCTTCCTGATACTACTCCGTACCCAGGCTTCATCAGGTTTCTCTAGTATGGTTCCCTCTGACCCCGTGCTCACCTCTGTCAGATCACTAAAAGTATCTCTTTATCTATTTGCTTTCCACACTAGGTTGTACATTACTCAAGGCAAGGACTATGTCTTAATCATCTTAGTGACCCCCGTACAAACTGTACTCTTTGGAGACTGTATTTTAACCCTTTACTGAGGTTCCTCAATTCCAAAGAAGAAAAGAGAACATGTGGTTGAATTACCCTTAAAAACATTTTAGAGTTGAAAAACAACAAAACCAAAGCAGTGATTCCAAGCTTAGGTTTTTCTGAGCAATAGCTTGTCTTAAATGGTGCTAAAACATGAAAACTAATTGAACTGTACTCATTTTACTCACTTTCCTATTTCCTTCTTGATACATTCCTTCTCATCTCTCAACACACTTTGGGGAGAAAATTTAAAAAAAGGTTTACTATTTGTGGCAGGGACTAGAAATTGCCTCCCTGAAATCCATTCTCCCCTTCTTCCTTAGTAACAGAATTTCTATGTTGTTGGGAGCAGCCCCTTGCATGGTTAAGGATGGGATGAGCAAAAAAGAGTGGGGCTTCTGAAAAGGTATTAGAAGAGGGTTGGCTGAGCCTAGGGGCACACACGTCTTCCCCTGCTTCTCTTTCTTTGTCTTCATGCCTGAAATGTTCACGTTGGCAAGAGCTCGGGGAGCCATCTTGAACCACGAGGCATACTTGAGGATGGAAATCATACATCTGGATCACAGATGTTTATGTTGGAGTCTTATATCCAGAACTCATTCACATGAGAGAAAAATAAACCTTTATTATGTTGAATGATGCTGTTATTTGAGATAGCTATTATATGTACAGCCAAGCCTAACTGATAAATATTCTTAGATCCATTTCTTTTCTGCTTCTAAATGACAACTATTTTGCCTTATGAGAACTTTCTATGCACACTGGGCTTTGCCCACGTTGTGTGTGCCAGACAAATGTGGTGGTTTTTGTTGGATAGGATGACAAAAGTTAGTTAGCACCCAATATGCTATACCTAACCACCTGTTCCTTCATTTTCATGTAAAATTTTCATCTGCCTTTTTACAGCATTAAATGTCTATTTCTTGTAATCCTTTGGGAACCTGGAGGTAAGGCCAGGGTTAAAACAGCTATCAAGTCCTTCCTTTTCAGCACATGCTAAGCCACAAATAGAATCAGAAAGAAAAGCACTTAATGAGAAATACGAAAGAACCATATGAAGAAGATTTTTAAAATGCTTCTAAAGGACCTAAAAGACAACTTGAGCAAATAGAAATGCATACCATGTTCTGAATGGGAAAACTTACCATGAAAACATTCACCTTCTCACAGCTAACTTGTAAATGTGATGGCACCCCAAAGCCAACACTTTTTTCCCAGAACAAAATAAAATTGTTCTAAGGTGTATGTGGAAAAATAAACAAACAAAAGCAGCCAGGAAAATTCTGAAAAAAGACTAATGGAAGGAATGAGTAAAACTACCACATAATTAAACACCCATAAAGCCTCAGTAATTAAAATGATATGGAACTACTGCATGAATAGAGATGCAATATAAGGAAAAAATATATAAAGTTCAGAAACAGACACCAAAATATACAGAACTCAATAAATGGTGTTGAGACAACTGGGTAGCCATATAGAAAACAGCTGGAGCCCTATCTTACATATATACTAGAAGAAATTCTAACAGGATCAGAGATTAGATGTAATAAAACAAAATAATAAAAGTACCATAAAAATGTACATGAGCATTCCATTTATAACCTTGAAGTGGAGAAAGGCAAAGGCACAAAATCTAGAAGCCGTAATAGAGAAATTGATTAATTAGTCCATATATTAAAGAAAAACAAAATTCTAAATAGTTTTTTAAAACTATAAACAAAGTCAATAATATGAAAAATATTTACAATTTAATTAACCTAGTAAGGACTAATTTCCTTGGTATATGTGCAGCTCCTACAAAACACTCACTTACTTAATATCTATCGAAGGCAGTAAGACAAAAACCAACAACCCAATTGAACATGGTCCCAGTGTGTAAGACAGTAAAATTGTTAAAAAAAAAAAAAAAAAGAAATGCAACTCCATTTTCACTTTGGAAATTGACCAAATGCCAAAAATTTGCTAATACACTGTTGGCAAGGTTGTAGATAAAGAAGTCCCCTCTATATTGTTGGTGGTAGTAAGTATTATTAGAAATTCTATTGAAGGCAATTTGATAGTTTCTTTCTAAATGAAAAACTCATAAACCTTTGACTCTACATTTCCACTTTTATATTTTTTCTGTGAATATATATTCACCCATGTGTGAAAAGACATATAGACAGGATTATTCATTGCAACATCATTTGTAATAGCAAAACATTGGAAACACATAACTGTCCTTTAATGGGAGATGGATTAAATAAATAATGGTATAGCCATTAAATGGGATAATACACAGCTCTAAAAAGTAATGAGGGAGCTCTTAATGCACGGGTATTAAAAAATCTATAGGATACATTAAGTGAAAAAAACCTTGCACAATATTTATAGTATACTACTATTGTATGTGTAAAAACAAAAGGGAAGAAAAATAGAAACATATTGGGATGTAACTTTTCATTTTATATCCTTGCATACTTATTGATGTTTGGGACATTAAAACTTACTACATAGGCAAAAAAACTAAATAAGTAATTTTCAATAAAATAAATAAAGGAAATATCATATCATCGAGAACTTTACGAATCTGGAGACCTGTGTAATTATGTAATAAGAGATGTCATATTAAAGAAGCACACAAAAATGGCAACAATAAATTAAAAGGAATGTTTTTTTCTTTGTCTTGAAAACCCTGATGGATTCTGAATATATTCACCAAAGCAAAAGTTGATACAACCTCCTTTCCTCTCTAGCTAATTCCCAGGGAGCAGAATCAAAGTACATTCCCTTCCTCCAGTGTAGGGAGACCTGGCACCATTTATCCTCCAGTGGGGTTTCAGAATTGCTATGGGCCAGTGACTGCTATGTGTTTCTCATTATCCCCTTCTTTGAATGGAGTGTTCATAGAATAATCCCAATGAACATTCTGGTCAAAAAGGGGACAATAAGAGGCACATAGCCTATAACATGCCACTATTATATGTTGGGATTGTGTGTTTGCGGGGGTGGGGATTAGATGACTTGTCTTTTAAATTTTCAGGTCTCCAGATCAAGAGGAATTGCATCTGGAGATGATATAAATCATAAGATCCTGGAGTTTGAACCTGATTTCATAAATTAGTGATACTTCTAGGAAGTTTTTGGAAAGGAGATTGTTAGGACTAAGGTATTTTGTGTGTGGAGGGCACGTGAATAATTGTGTTCTAGAAGGTGGAGCATGGGAGATTACATTATTGCTTCCAATTCTCTGCTCTTTCCCATAGCTTTACATAGGCTATGTGACTTTGCAGAACTTTTCACTAGAATGGAAGCATGTTTTCTTCCTCACTGATGTTAGGCTTGGCCATGTGAGTTTTTTTGGCAAATGGAATTTTAGCAGAAGCACACCAGAAGGGGATTAAAATGTTCTTACTGGTTGGGCTTTGAGGCATTTACTCTGCCTTTTGCCATGAGAAGACTATGGCTCACATAGCTCCTAGTCCAAAGAGGATGAAAGAAAGATGCAGTGGATCTAGACCAACTTGCAACACAAAGCCAATCCCAGCTGAGGGCAACCTAGATCAGCCAAACCCCAACCGACTCCAACCAAAATGAGAGGAAGAAATAAATGCTTCCTGAATGCCCTTCAGGTATAGGTAATCTATTATGTAGTATTATTGTGGCAACAGCTAACTAACATTCCAATTCAGGAATCTGAAGAATTATTGAAGGAATAACAGTTGCTAGCAATTGATTCCAACTTATTCCAGAGGCAATTATTGGAAATCATTACTATTTAGCACATGTCTACAAAAGTCCAAAAAGATCCAGAAAAATTGTGAAATTAAATGGCTGCCCCTCAGAAAATAATGGGGTTATTCTCTGAGAGAGAGGGACACTGAGTATACAAATATCATAATTGAATTCAATGTGAAAACATTTTTATTTAATATTAAGAATAATGTTTAGATGATATGAAATGAAAATCTTACACAAACTGGAAGTCATTACCTCAGAGACAGGCTTGATATTTTCTGCACCTTTTATTCCCACATAAATCTTGATCAAGATTAAAAAGTAGAAATCTCTATCCCAGGAGCTAAAAGCGATTTTATGTGAGATGTTACCGCTCAGAACACTGTTTACAGTTCACCCCTCCTGCCCCCATGGCAGGTCACACAGAGACCTTGCTGTGCTGGATAGGGAATATGGTTCATCACAGTTAAAAACTGATGGTTACATTTACTCCATTTCAAGAAAAATTTCCATGTTAAGGGCTGAATTGTTGTAGTAGTTAACTAACTGACTTATATTTCAAAAAGAAATCACTTTCCTGCATGTCCCAACTGTGATCTGAACAGCTTATCTTTAATAAACAAGCCTCAGAACTTTATCCTTGCTCCTACTTTTTGTATCCTCTCTCTTTATTTTATTCCTCACTGTTCCTTCTTTCCTTTAACTTCAAAAAAGAATTAAAGAGAGTATTAAATTTTCTTTGTATTTATTCAGCAATATTTCATAATCGCTTCTCCATTTAACATTCCATTTTAAATTATCCAATCACCTCCCCCCATTTGCCATGCCTGCATTGGCAGTCACCTTTGACAAGAATTTTAAAAGTTACCCTGTTTATCTTGGATATTAAAATTTAAGAAAAGCCATTTGTTGTGAGAACATGGCAATACTGAAAAACAGATTTTATCTATATTTTATAAATACTTGGGTGTCTCTGACAAATTTAAAGGATCATGTTGTTATTATTAATTAAAAATATTTTTACCAAACTTCTAAATTTTTTCTTAGATAATATAAGATGAGAATTTTTATATACAATGAATCCATTCATTTTGCATGTAAATTACTATGGGAGTAAGGCATTTTAGGAAACTGTGCTAAAGAAAACTATGACTACGATGTACCCACTTTTGTTATAAACTACCTGATAAATGTATGGCTGATTTTATAGATTATTTTCATTATAAAATTCAAATATTCTAATCCAAAATGGGGGTTCTTACCGAGAATAAGAATAACTAGATTATATATACTATCTTTGGTAATTAAAATAATTCTTTTAAACAATTTTTAATTGACAAATAATAATTGTATATATTTATGGGGTACAATGTGATATTTTGATGTATGTTTACACTGTGGAATGATTAAATCCAGCTAATTAACAAATCCATCACCTCACATACTTACTATTTTTTTTGTGGTGAAAATATTTAAAATCCAGTCTTTTTGCAATTTTGAAATATAAGATGCATTATTATTTATTATAGTCACTGTTCTGTGCAATAGATCACTAAAGCTTATTCTTCCTATCTAACTAAAATTTTGTACCCTTTGATCAATATTTCCTCTTTCCCTTTTCATCCCCTTTTCCCAGCCTCTGTTTACCACCATTCTATTCCTTACTTCTATGATTTTAATTTAAAAAATAATTCTTGTAGAATTTTTTTTTTGAGACAGTGTCTCACTCTGTTGCCCAGGCTGGAGTGCAGTGGCATGATCATAGCTCACAGCAACCTCAAACTCCTGGCCTCAAGCTACCCTCCTGCCTCAGCCTCTGGAGTAGCTGAGACTACAGGCATGTACCACCGTGCCTCGCTAATTTTTTAAAAAAATTTTTTGTAGAGATGGGGGTCTTTCTATGTTGCTCAGGCTGGTCTTGAACTCCTGGGCTCAAGTAATCCTTCTGTCTTGGCCTCCCAGAGTGCTAGGATTACAGGCATGAGCCACCACACCTGGCCAAAATTATTTTTTTATACTACACTTATTCAAAAAAAGTCATGCCCCACCACACATACTATTAAATTAATCAGTGAAATTCCCCCCCAAAAAACCTGCAGTATGATCAGTTTTGGAAGAACTTGTATAAACACAGAAAAAATGATTGCTACTTGACCTTCATGAAATCATTGACAGTTGATATATTTTTGGAATTATATACATATTAAGAATTAATATAACTCAATATCATTTTGTCACCAATTAGATTATAATACAATTTGATGCTGCATTAAGAAAATTTATTTGAAAAGATACTATTGTTCTCTACTAGGGGATTTAAAAAAAATAAACCACATTTTGGGGAAAAACAGAAAAAATTATAAGTAATAAAGACATCCTTATTTTAGTATATAAGAAATTAATTTTTAACATACTCTTTAAGATGATAGGTTGTTAATTTTATCATGAGTGAACTAACATATTATTAGGATTATGTTAAGTTGTTTATATTGTTTCCTTTCTCTAATGCAACCATGATATAAGGTAAAACATAACTTGTACTTCTGTGCTGAAGCCTCTGGTAAGTTAAACAATATATTTTCTATTTGACTTCAAATACCTCTTTTTAACTGAGACCCACAGTGAGAGAGCACAGACAGACATTTTGTGTAAGCAGGAGCTGTTGCTTATTCATGAGTAAAACCACACGTCACTCAGGCTATAAAGTAACATGGGCTTCATTCAACACTGACTCTCACTTCTCAGCCATGGCACTCATGCATGTTGACCAAGGAGGAACACGAGGAGCATAAATCTCTCAACAGAGCAAATGTTTTATACTTTGTCAAATGAATTCTCCATTTCTCGTATTAAATCCGCTTGTGGTGTGTGTGTGAGTCCAGAGTCAGAACGTCTCCTCAAAGCAAAATGGACAATTTTCCAAGGCACTGGGCTACGAGGCAAAGTTTCCAGGGAGAGTCTACAACCACTGTGATTGCTCCTTTTGTAGTCTAGGAAGAATACATAAAGAACAGACTATCCAAGTCATAGGGGAAATTCCCAGTTGCCTTTCAGGTAAATGTAGTCCTCTAAATTATGTATAAAATGATGTCTTTCTTTAAATAAAAGAGGCAAAATAAAAAAGAAGAGGAGGTAATCATTCTTTGTGTTAAAAATAACAAATGACAAGAGGTGAATTCTGAGACATCTATTTAGTACATTCAAGAGTAGTTACTCTTTTTTTAAATAGGAATTAGCTGGATTTTCCCCTCTTTGCTTCTAACAACAAAAGTAGTCATTACTACCAATTTTTCCTAGCATTCTTGTATCATATTTCCTTGGTCATATGGAGCTATTTTATATGGCTTAAATAAAAATAATTCTAAATCTCTCTAAAATAATTATGGATAAAACGTCTATATAATATACATAAACATCTATAGAGATAAAAGACTTGCAAGTAAGCCCGAGTTTCTAAATAAGAAAGCATTTCAAAAGAAACTCAATTACTTAAAAATCATATTACGACATTAGCAGACAAAGGAAGTGCAGAAGATGTAATAGACCTTAATTTTAGCATAGTAGCTCATGAACTCTCATTTGAAAAATGAATTCAAATTAGCTGTGATAGGAGAGCTCTCATCTGCACTAAAATAGCATGAAGTGTTGTAAAGGGTAGGTAATGATGAATGGCAATGTATTGAATCACAGAATTCTTTTGCAAAAATTGTTCTAAAATCTAACATATTCTAAGTACTTAAAATATCAAACTATTCACCTAATCACCTGAGTTGAAGGAAAGAGATGAAAAAAGGAAGAAAAGAAGAGAGGAAGGTAGGGGAAAAGGGAGGAAAGTAAGCAGGCTTTATGTGTTTCCTGAACACTTTTGTAGTGTGAGCATTGCTCCAACAGCAAGCCCTAAAAGCCTGGGGAATTCACATCCTATAACACATGTGATACTAAAGCATGACATCAAATATTAGATGTCTATCCAATATTCCTCCTCCTGTTTCTCATATTATTGCCATATATAAAGTAACAGGTATATCAAGATTCATAGTATAGGAATAAGAACAAGCAAAAAAGAAAATTAAGTATCAATTACCATTAATAATGGTTAACATGAACTGAACTTTTACTATGCTGCTAAGAGTTTTAATTTATCATCTTACTTAATCCTAAAATCAATTTTAAGAGGTAAGTACCATTATTATTTCCATTCCAAAGATGAAGAAACTAATTTTCTTTTCTTTCCACACACTGGTAAATTGTGAAGCTAGAATAGAAACAAAAGTCTGCCAAAATCCTACACTCCTTTAACTGTATCACTTTGCTATTATAATTATTGTTATTATAATTATTATCATGCTTACTTTCAAGGAATTAACAGGAAAACAGAAATATGAACACATTAAAATGTAAACAACATGGTTTGAATAGCTGTTTATAACAATAATACGAGCTATGCTGAACAATAATTCATATGATTGCCGACACACGTGGAGTCCTTACGCTTCAGATACCATGCCAGTTCACTTCTATATGGAGCATCTCCAAACTTCACCACCTGATGAAATTGATACAAATGAAGACAATGAGACTCAGAGAGCTTAAAAAACTTCTCCAGGGTAGTTGTGGCAGAATGAAGATTTAAACCCAGGTGTTTTGATCTGAGAGATTTTTGCACTTAAGCACTCCTGGACAGAGCTTTTCATAACTGGATGCACACATCTTGATTGTCTTAGAACTTCACTCTGGGCTGGGAGGAAGGAAGGCATTTAGACAAATGGGGAAAGGATTTATTCAAAGCTTTGAAAAATTTGTAGAACTAACAGAAGGGGAACAAAGGGAGAGTATGCTTGGTAGATGGAAAATGAGCACAACTCAGAGATGGGAAAGTGGAAGGCTAGTTGAGAGAAAGTGCAAGAACCAGTCAGATGAGTGCCACGGGTCTGGAAAGATGAGTACAAAAAGGTACTAGTTTTCTATTGCTTCTGTAACAAGTTACCGCAAATTTCATGCTTAAAACAACACAAATCTATTATCTTGTAGTTCTGAAGGTCAGAAGTCCAAAATCAGTCAAGTAGGGCTGGCTCCTTCTGGAGGCTCTGAGGGGACATTCTGTTTCCTTTATTTTTTGGCTTCTAGAGGTTATACACCTTCCTTGGCTCAGAACCCCTTCCTTGTATCCCTCCAATCTCTTGTTTCTGTTGTCATGTACTAACTCTGATCCTCTTGTTTCTCTCTTATGAGGACGCCCTTGTGATCACATTGAGCCCACTCGGATAATCCAGAATAATCTCCCCATCCAAAATCCTTAATTTAAGCACTTCTACAAAGTCACTTTGCCATATAAGATACCATATTCCCAGATCCTGAGGACTAGCACACAGACATCTTTGGGAGGGCATTTTCAGACTACCACAAGAAAGGACAGGCAAGTTAACACAGCCTGGTAGGAGATATGACTTTCCTTGCCAAATTGAAGATTAGTGAGAGCTGCTGAAGGTTATTTCAACAGGGAAACAGCATGATTAAAGTAATATTTTAGGTCAAGTAATCTGGAGTTTAACAGGTGATTCATCTATAGCAGTGGTTCTCAAAAATTAGAGTGTATAAAAATCACATTTTGAGTTTGTTATTCCATAGAGGTTTCTGGACCCCTTCATCACTGGAGATTCTTATTTATTGGGTCCATAGTGGAGCCCAGGAATCTTATTTTGTAAACAATCCCCACAGATGATTCTAATGCAGGTGGTCTAAGATCACGATTTGAGAAAGGCTGGGCTATGACCCTTAAATGTCTTCATAAATCCACACTCACTCCTCCCCCAATCCATGTGGCACATCAGATCAGGATTAAAACATACACACACACACACACGCACGCACAAATCCAATGTATATTTTTAACATATTTACAGATGAATTTGTAACATTTATGACAAACCTAAAATAATAACAATGCAACAAAGGTCACCATCTTAAGCATAAAGGTCACCATTTTAAGCAAAGAACAAAAAAGTTACTTGTTTCTGATAAAGGGGAAGGAGACATCTGAGAATTGTGCATCTCATTTATGGACACTTACTCTGGGCTAGATATAGTTCTAAGCACTATATAGTATTAATTCATTTAATCCTCACGGTCACAATAGCCCTACATGTTTAGTATTATAATCTCCATTTTATAGATCAGAAAACTGAGGTATATATAGATTAAATAGCTTTTCCAATATCACACAGCTGGAAAATGATAGAACTTGTATTTGGTTATTGTCTGCCTGGTTTCTAAATTCATACATTTTCTGTTTTGTGGCTTTGTCCTCTGCAGGATGCTAACTCACAGGAGATTAAATTCTCTACTCATAAAATTTCAATATAAAATCTACAGTCATTTAATAGATATTCCTGATTGGTTTTAAGAGGAAGAAATACGTGTTGACACAGTGAAAAGCAATGGACTGAGAACCAGAAGTTGGGATTTTCTCCTGGTTCTGGGCCCACTACCTTTGGGACCTTAAACAAATCCCTTAATCTCCATGGTCTGCATTTTTCAATCTTCAAATAAGAAGACCAGACAAACTAATATCTAAAATCCCTTATCATTCTACATTTCTAGGAATTTTATGAGTACAGCAATTATGAATCACATCAAACCTCACACATCGCCCCACACTGATATGAGCATGGTTTCTTTGTAGAAGAAATTCTACATATTAGCAGAAACCTCTTTGGCTGAAAAAATGGCTAAAAAGGAAAGAAACTGAAGAAAATCACATGCTCAAACCCCACCTAGAATCTATGGGAATGGGGGAAAAACATTGCCCTACCAATCACTTCTTCCAAAAATTCAGCAACACGAATAACATGACACAGGTGAGAGCCATGAAGTAAGCAAAAACTTCCTGAGAACAGGCAACAATTAAGTTGGTAGATTCAGAAACTTAAGCAAATGTACTAATTCACAGAGGTGTCCTTCCCTGGGAGTCTTGTCATCTCTCATTTTAAATATAATATGAAACAGTATTCTAAAATCTAATTATCCATGCCATGGCAGAATAAAAGCAGCAAACCTACCAGAAAGTGAGCTGTGCACTTATAACAGTAAAAACGGAGAAGATATCAAAACTACAAAAAGCTGACATGATCACTCAAAAGCACAATGTATAAAGTTCCTCACTATGGGACAAAGGACACTCCAGAGGCCAAATGGTAGACTGGTAATGGGCACTGCCTTCAGTGCCTGGCAGACACGGCTGTGGACCATGTCTCTAACATTGATTCAAGATTTACTGTGTTTCCTCCACAGTTTAGACTCTAGCTCTATCATATCAAGCCAGGAGGCCCTAAGTCTGGGGTGTCAGTCCTTGAGTAAATGCCTTGGGAAAGGTCTAGAGATCTGCTGCCAGCACTAGAGGGTTCTGGAGCTGGTGCTGAGAGAGTGACATTGCACTGTCCAATGCCTGAGGAGTTGTTTGAGGAAGCAAGGGAACCACTAGAGAGATAAGAGAGGAACCTATGAGAGCTGCCCACAGCAGGCCCACTGGGCCACTACTGCCAGGAATAGATGCTACCTTCATAGGGAAGGATTTCTAGGCAGGAGGCCCCAAAGTTATGACTTTAAAAGCAAGGCTCTGGAATCACATAGACCTAGCTTTGAATCCATGCTTGGCTTGGATATTCGGTACCCAGGTTTTTCACAATTAAAATATCTACATCATCTCATTGCTCTGAGAATTAAATGAAATATCGCTGGTATATAGCTGAACTTTGGCTAACTAAATTTTTTTTCTGTTATTTTATCATTTCTTAAGAAGTTTGGGATGTTCTCAGCGGAGCCCATGAGAGAGGGGCTTCTGAGTGTAATTATCTTTGGAAGCAGCAGGTAGACTGGAAACAGCAAGGGATGCCTCATGTCTGGAGAGATCTCTGCCTTTGTCTTCCACCTCAATGTGCACTGTGTTGGTCTTTCAAAATACTTCTCATGGTGAAGACAGAATAACATGTTTCCATCAGAAAACTTGGTCTAAAAATCTGAGTGGGAATTCAGATCCCTGCTGGTTCAGGGCAAGATTACAATTTTCCCATTTAGACTGCAGGTTCTAAGGAAGTAGAATTATATCTTATCTTTTTGTGCTCCACAGATCCTGACAAACAGGAGATGCTCAGTAAATAGTTATTGAGTGAATGGATAAATAAATGCTAAATATAAATACCCCTCTCCTCAGATCCCAGTAGTATATTTTTTCCCACTGATAGCATTTTACAACCATGTTCGAACTGTTTCTTAGGAGTTATTTTTAGAAAACAAAGCTAGAATAGTTTTACATCTCAATACAAAAGGAGTAACTGATAAATACAAGCATATACAGAAGCAGGCCTAAAATGGGACTTCTATTGGGAAGTGAGGAGAAATGGTCATTTTTTAATCCCCCCTTATCTGAGTACCCCAAATATGTGAAAGGATTTCAAGTAAGTCCATAAGAAGCAGCAGAAGGGGAGAGTCTCAAGACCTGGCTTGGCTCCTGAATCTCCAAGTGAAAAGCGAGATAAAGAGAAGGCAGCTGCTGCTTAATGCCACCAACTGCTGATGGAAAACTGGCAAGCAGAGCACACAGACCAGCAAAAGAAGAGACATACGTCTGTAACGTAATTAACTATTCATACCCTCTTAGAGATCAGCTCGGATGAACTCTCTTACATGATTATGGATATCTCAAGGAATTTAGGATAAATAAATGCTAGCTGCTAGGGTAACCTCAGTTTCTCAGGAAAGCCACTGAAGGCAAATTTTTAGCAAAACAGGGCAAGGAAGAGAGGGTTCTTCAAGCTCTTAGCTAAAGTCAATTTTTAAAAACATAAGGGTGCTCCATGCAGGAGGCATGTATGCTGTGGCGCAGCCACAGAGGGTGGAAGGAGTGCACACATAAAACACAATCCTTGCACTCTTAGAGACATGCAGCTAATGACTGGCAGTGTAACATTTGACTGGGAGAAAGAGTCATGTGAGGTCCTGCTGGGGAAGACTCCAGCTACTGTTGGTACCACTGTACTGTAAAAGCTGAGCGAATATTCTACTAAACAAATGTCCTTTAAAAAATAAAGGAATTTTTCAAACCCCTCCTTAGGGCTATGAATATTTTTCATGCTTTTGTGGAAACTCATTCATGAGTACATAAACAAAAGTATTCACTCAATTTTCATTTCTGTGGTTCGACGAATGGTAAAAAAAAAATCTGGAGGCAGTCTTATGGAAAGCAATTCTCAACTATTAATTTATGTTGTTCCTATCACACCTTAAATATGTGGTTCATACTAAGATCAAGAGCCCCAAAGCCTTTATTAAAAGATTGCACCAAAAATAAGCATTCCTGTACTGATATTTCATATGTATTATTTTCTAAAATAACATCTAAGAACATGCATGAATGTTCCCCCATGATATGTTACTGGGTAAATTAACTCCTGGGAAATCTAGATGGTCAACTATTTTTCTTCTTTTTTAAAATTATTTTTAGTTGCCACATAATAATTGTACTTATTTATGGGGTATGATGTGATGTTTTGATGCATGTATACATTGTGTAATAATCAGATCAGGGTAATTAGCATATCCATCACCTCCAACATTTATCATTTCCTTGTGGTAGGAACACAGAAAATGCCCTCTTCTAGCTATTTTGAAATATACAATAACTTATTGTTGGCTAGCTCAACCATTCTTCTTAAGCAGGCCATTTATAACGTAAGTGAAAGAACACTTATGGTGTTAGGCATCCAAGTAGTCTAGATGTGCTCAAACTGGATAACTGGCATTTCCTGCTGTGACACAGTTTATGAAGCTCATCAAATTATCCAGTGAGATTCTACTACATGAGGATCATTACTCACACTTTGTCAATAATCAGAAACAGTGCTCACAAATAAATTACAATATCTCCAACAATCATTATCACTCCTCCCACGAAAATGTAAACTACACGGGAGCTCTGTTTTGTTTATAGCTATTTTCCCAGTCCCTGGAACATTCTTTGGCATGCAGTAGGTGTTTAATAAACATTGTGTTGATCGAATGCATACATGAATTTAAATTGATGCTTTGAGATGTTACTGGGGAAACAGTGGCTAACTTGGAGCAAGAAGTTTATACTTCACTTTATGAATAAATCCCTGCAATCTGTTCTCTGAAGGTTGCTTTTGTTAAAACACAATTTTCTCTCTTGTCTTATCAAAGTTGAGCAGTTATCTCAAATGTCAGGAAACCTAAATATCACAAAGTGTATATCTGATATCCAACATCCACTCAATAGACAGTAATTAAACACTTACTATACACAGCCACATGCCAGTGAGCCAAACAGACTTGGTCGTATTCATGTCATAAAAACATGAAAAGAATTTAATTTAATCTTGTGGCCATAGATCCAGCCTTTATAAAATGTAGTGTCCAAGATTAATTGATAAAAAGTAAAGTTTCTGTTGAAATTAATAAAGACTATGGAGAAGCCCCTAAAACAGGGTTTCATCCACTGGTTTTGCAAAAGCCAAATGAAATTCAACTAAACAAATGACCTTAAAACAAGACAAGAAATTTTTTAAATGCCTCTTTGATGCTGAGAATAGTTTTTATGCTAATATGGTAGTTCACTCATAAATAAATAAATAGATAAAAACATATGACTAAACACACCATACCTTACAAATCCAAATAATTGCTTTTCTTTATGAAATAGTCACTTTGTGAAGTTATACATTTATCTCATGAACATCCATTTAAATATTTCAAAATCAATTTTTATTTTTTTCAGAACTGCAACATATTCTTTTAAATAAGCTCAAAGGACAAATTTTTTTGGGGGGGCCGTGAAAAATCGTTTGGAGTCCCTTGTAATATACAATATAAATAATCAAGGTGGGCAATGACATTTGGATTAAGAACAAGATGCAACTATGATATATTAGGCATTTTTTATGTAGTTCATAACTTGACTATAAAGGCAAATCCAAAAAAGGAGTTCTAAAATATTTTTGAATAATAACAATATCATTGGGATAAGTGGAAAGTTTGTTAGGGTGACCATTGTTAAGATCAACTCCTGTTGTCTAATTTAATATGTGTGTTCTTGGACCTCAGTAATTTATACTTACCCTTAAAAGATGCATTCCTAAAAGAATAATTTTATTTCATCACATTATTAATATATTGTTTCCTAAAGAAATCACACATAGAACATTTCTGAAAACCTTCCAAAATCATACATTTAGAAGTGAAACATAATTTTAATAACAGAGTTAAAATAATCCACAAGCAGATACAATGTATTAAAAGTTAAAAAAACAATGGAAACTATGTCCCTTAGAGGGGCTATGGGAAAGGATGATTTGACTGTGTTTGACTTGATCTGGTTCTTTACATTCAATTTAGGATTTTTTTTCTCAACAGCTAACCCATTATATCATTTTCCTTTAAGCTTCAGGTCTTTCTTCCAAATAGATATATGTAGTTTGTTATCTGATTTGTTTATGTCAAATCCCAGATATTAAGGCTCCTTGATGTTTTAATATAATTTAGAAGTTCTTTATAAAAGATGTATCATTTATTAGGTGACATTCCTGGAATTATTGTCATAAGTTATTATAAATATAGTAACATATTTTCTTTATATAGGTGCACTCTACCATAAAGAGTGTTTGCATTAAATAAAAGATCAGAAAGAATATGGAAAATGTAAGAGTGCAAAAATTTTAAGTTTAGAACTAATGTATGAAAGCATTAAAATGACCTTGTCAGCTATCTTTTGATCTGTTGTACACTATCTGAACTAAAAGTGCACTATGTGAAATATCTATTTTTCACAACTTAAAAAAAATGAAATCCACTGCATTATTTTATCTATGCTACATGTAAATATCATGTTTCTGGATGTGTACTCTAGTTTAATGAGACAAATATTCTCTCCTTGCATTTATCATGCTTAACAAACTACTATTGCCTTGAAATAGGTGCTCAATTATAATCTGAAATATATTTTCACAAATTTACCTATAACAATAAAAAATTATAACATAAACATCAATCACAAGCTTTTGAATTTTGACATACATTATGGAAGAAAATTATTTTACTTAGATATAAGGTTTCTTAAGAAATGAAAATTGAGATTATATTAAAATATTCAGATTTTATGAAATAATTATCCTTTTTAAGAACCTAGTTAGAGTATTAGAATTTCATAGTATTGGATCATCTAATTACCATTAAAATACCATAGTATAAACCCAAATATTATTTTAAAGATATTTTATAAATGTCATCATTTAAATTATTTTCTTTTTTTAAAATTTAGATGCATCTATATTTCAAATTATATGTCCATCTTTTTTATATTTTAGTGAGGAACCAAGGACACTCAATATGTGAAGGCAGGAGCTGACTTCAGCAAAGTTTAGAATTGTTTTTTTCTGTTCATTCTTGTATTTTAACCTTATGCTTTAGGATCTTGTCTGAATCCCTGTACCAAGAAAGCCTTTGTAATAATCAAGGGCAAACATTTTTATTGAGCGCCTACAGTGTACAAGGCTCTGTAACTGTGCTTAGCAGCCAAAGTTTGCAAGGTGAAAGCCACACCCCTGAGGGATTTGGCCTGAGGATCTGGGACAGGTCAGAGAACTTGGTTGTACTGTGAATGCACCCACGTATGTGGCCATTCTGTGTGCTGCAATCACGGAGTGAGTTCTTCAGTGATCTCACCAGCAGGTACAGGGACTCCAGTTAATCCTCCACATGCACCCTGCAATGACCTGCCTGAAATTGGCCACTTTAGGGATGAATCATACTTTCACTTACCTCAGTCCAATGAATGAAATATTCACTAGTAAATAATTTGGCAAGCGCTTCTTTGTAATAAAACATTTAAATATCAATTTTGGCCCCAACTGAAAGACAACTAACAATAGGAACAAATACGATGTTACTTAGCCAAATCATATAATTTTAAAACTCTCACCTACATTTATAAAGTCGCATCTAGTTTACAAAAAAACAATTAATCTGCTCACAGAGACTGCATTTTTCCTTTTTGTAACATTCACTTTTGTTTGCCCATTTCCTTTATTATCTCCTGTTGGAAAACTGTTTCTACCATTAATTTGTTTATTCTAAATATGATGGCAAAAATCCATCAGATTTATTGCCCAGACTCCCTGGTGCCCATGAATATGATCCTCAGGATATTAAGGGGAAATCAAGTTTTTGCTATTTTTGAACTGCCTTGACATTAGCAGCTATCGTTTAGAAACTGTCGGAAATTAGCCAGTATATCAGAGTGAGAAGGGAAAGCAAAGTATTTAACAATATTGCGTGGGATGTGCTATGAAGGCTTGTGTTTTTTCAGTTTAGTGGAGGATCCATTTCCATTTTGAACCCCAAGGAGGGTATGAGCCTTCCTACCAAAAGGGTTATAAAAAGCTCCTCCATTGCTACAGATCAGACAGAGAACTTCAGAGAAAAAGGGCACAGCAGCTATTGTAGCATTGCACAATCTTCACTTTATCACTTTAAAGAGCATATTACAGGGAATCTGGGAACTTCTTAGAAACATAGTACTTGATATGAACTTGATATCTCAAATAAGTAATTAGGTAGAGATTAAGACTTAGTAATAAGAGGCCTTAAACAACCACCACCAAAAAATGGACTCACCCAGAACATATGTCTCTAGGCACTCAGAATCTCCTCCATAGCAGGTGCAAGTGCTCTTACAGAAGGGTAATTGAAGTCTGTGAGCAAACAGAAAAGACATAATTCTTCCCCAGAGCAGCATGTGAGGGCTCATAGGTGAACTGACATCGGAGTCCGTTTTCCCAGAATGAGTGGGATTTTATCATGTGTGTAAGGGGAAAGGGAATTCATTCCAGTAAGGGGAACGAGAAGAAAGGGGCACAACTCAGGATGAAAGTGCATACCTCTCCTGAAACAACACAGGGGCCAGTAGAGTGTTTGCGTTTAGGGTTTTGGAAATGATCTGGGAAGGACCTAGAAAGTCGACAGAGTCCACATGTAAAAGCCTGGGAATATTACATGAAGTAGTTAAGTTTTATTCTACTGTAAATGAGAAGTCTTTGAACATTTTTGAGAAGGGCAGTGACATAGGCCTATCTAGTCTCCATGTCCCTTTGTAAGACAAGGAGCCCATGTGGGCTTGGAGTATTTATTTCTTAAGCCTAACAAAGACACTAAAAGGAACTTAACTAATGTATGCTTGTCAATTAATGAATATTCACATCAATTAATTATTACCTTTTTTAGCAAATCTTAGATTACAATATGGAACATTGACTGGACAAGAGAGAGACTAGAGGTACCAGAACTCCTTAGGAGGTTACTGCAACTGCTGAGAAAGGGGAAGTCATCCTATGTACCAAGATAGGTGGTTTGGAAGGTACATATAAAAGACATTGTAGAAACAGAATTAATAGAATTTGATGAGTGGACGTACATCTGAATAAGGGAGAGAAAAGAGATTTGTAACTCAAATGAACAGGTAGATTGTGGTGCTTTTCTCAAAGATAAGAAAGGCCTTGAGGAGGAGGAGGTATGAAGGTTGGTGTGGGGTGCAGGAAGTAAAGGAGAGACGTGTGTTTGGGATACCTTGAGTTCAAAGTTCCTGTTTGACTTTCATGTGGAAACATCCGATGTGGGGCTGGAGCTTAGGAGAAGTCAGCTAGAGATGTTAGCAAGCCAAGATGTTTACTTGGATTTCAAATGTGTAACTTGATTTCAGGAATTGTATCTCCAACTAAATTGCACACCCAACCAACATTTTTATATCTACCCCTGCCATCAGACCTTAAGCATGTATTCACTTATTTATTCTGTACATATTGCTGAGCACCTACAAAATGTCAGGCTTAGTTTTGGGTCTGGGGATGCAGCAAACAGGAGAGAGAGTGTTTTTATTCTCACATGGAATATCTTCTAAGGGAAGACTGACCAAAACCAAATAAGTAATAAACATATAATAAAATTTCAAATAGGATAAGTGTATTGAAGAAAAATAGAGCAGAGAGGGAGAGGGGGAAGTATTTCTTTTTTTTTAATTTCAGAATATTATGGGGGTACAACACTTTGGCTATATATATTGCCCATGCACTGCCCGTGTCAGAGCTACAATGGTGGATGTCCCCCAAACTGTGCTCCCCGCATCCATTCAGTGAGAGTTTTCCCATCCCCTCCACCCACCTCCCGCCTGCCCGCCCCCTGATGAACATTATTGCCATGTGTGATGTAGGTGTTGATCAGTTAGTACCAATTTGATGGTGAGGACCAGTGGTGCTTGTTTCTCCATTCCTGTGACACTTCGCTTCGAAGAATGGGCTCTAGCTCCAACCAGGATAATACCAGATGTATTAATTCACCATTGTTTTTTATTGCTGAGTAATACTCCATGGTATACATATACCACATTTTATTAATCCACTCGTGTATTGATGGGCACCTGGGTTGTTTCCACATCTTTGCAATTGTGAATTGTGCTGCTATAAACATGCAAGTGCAGATGTCTTTATTATAGAATGTCTTTTTTTCCTTTGGGTAAATACCCAGTAGTGGGATTGCTGGATCAAATGGTAGTTCTACTTTTAATTCTTTGAGGTATCTCCATATTACTTTCCATAGAGGTTGTACTAATTTGCAGTCCCACCAGCAGTGTATGAGTGTTCCTATCTGTCTGCATCCCCGCCAACATTTGTTGTTTGGGGATTTTTTGATATGAGCCAATCTCACTGGCGTTAAGTGATATCTCATTGTGGTTTTGATTTGCATTTCCCTGATGATTAGAGAAGCTGAGCAATTTTTTATATGTTTGCTGGCCATTATTCTGTCTTCTTTGGAAAAGTTTCTGTTCATGTCCTTTGCCCATTTTTTAATAGGGTTGTTTGATTTTTTTCTTGTTGATTTTCCTAAGTTCTGTATAGATTCTGGTTATCAGCCCTTTATCAGATGTATAGCATGCAAATATTTTCTCCCATTCTGTAGGTTGTCTGTTCACTCTAGTGATAGTTTCCTTGGCTGTGCAGAAGCTTTTTAATTTGATCAGGTCCCATTTATTTATTTTTGTTGCTGCTGTGATTACGTTGGGGGTCTTCTTCATAAATTCTTTGCCTAGGCCAATGTCCATAAGAGTTTTTCCAACGTTTTCTTTGAGAATTCTTATGGTTTCACGTCTTAGGTTTAAATCTGTTATCCATTGTGAGTTGATCTTTGTGAGAGGGGAGAGGTGTGGGTCTAGTTTCAGTCTTCTACATATGGCCATCCAGTTTTCCCAGCACCATTTATTGAATTGGGAATCTTTTCCCCAGTGTATGTTTTTCTGGAATTTGTCAAAGATCAGATGACCGTATGAGGTTGGTTTTATATTTGGGGGGAGAAGTATTTCTTAAATGAAATATTTACTATCTGCAGTTGAGATTTAAACTAAGGACTAATTAATGACTTTTCTCCTATTCTTTCCACTGCAGACAATAATATGTAAAAGTCAAGTAGATTATCTGGCTCAAGGAAGAGGTCATTCAGATGAGATGGATGGGCAGGATTTTCTGGTGAATATCCTTGATCTTTATGTTGAGAGCTGTGACCCCAATTTAGTTATAAGTGTGCTCATTATGAGTGTGAAGAACAGTCCCCAGAAAGGCCCACAGCTATGCTGCAAGGCAGAGAATCCATAAGAGAATAACTAGGATTTGACATGTTATAGTCACAACATTGGAAATTAATTACTATCTTTACCAGAATATTATTTTTTTCTTTTAATCAGCCTATTTTTAGAAGGTATATAGGTGGTGAAATAAAATTATTTTTTACTTGTCATCCAAATCTTAATTATGACTCATCATGTAGTTATGCATGAACTTAATAAAGTCTGTCTTACCCAGGAGTAAAGGGGGACATACAGTGAAATATAAGGAGGTAGTAAAGAAAAAGTGGTTGCACTTTCATCCTAAGAGGATACTTCAAGTGCACTTGTCAAGAAAAGCTACTGGTGTTCTATTAGTTGAATACATTTTTCCCCAACTGTCATTATGGTCATAATTTAATACACACAGTGATGATGTAATTATATATCCACCCATGCTGAGAATGTGTCAGAGATATTCTTTCAAAGGTAGTTCTGAGAGGCTATTATCTGAGATAAATCTTACATGTAAGAAATCAAATCTTAGATTCAAATATTGGCAACAGTGACAAACAGGTTCAAGCATTTTAAAGCCCATTTAGCTTTTAGGATTCAGAAGTGTTCATTCATATGCTATGCTTACTGCTGCATGCCACTCACTTCATAGGATGGTGACACCTTTCTCAAACCTCAGACTGTATTGATTTCTTCCTCTCTCTGACTATTTCTTTGCTGTTTCTCTGTAAGCTCATTCTCTTCTACCCAGACTATAAATGTTTGCATTCTTCACAATTTTATTCTAGATCTCCTTCTCTTTTCACATTAAACTCTTTCCCTAGGTACTCTGTTAAATTCCTCATTCATTCATTTATTCATTCACGCAACAAATACGTATTCAGTGCCTCCTGTATGTCAGCATTGTTCCATGCATGTGGGATACATCAGTGAACAAAGCAGACACAATCCCTGTCTATAAAGAATTTACACTGTAGCAGATTTTGATTACTATATATATACTTTTGACCTCCAAGTTTATATATCTTCAGTTGCCATCTGTTCTCTGAGCTCCAGATTTACTCACTTACTGATTCTCCACTTGGATATTTCAGAAGCATCTCAAATTCAGTATGTCCAAAATGGAACTGTTAAGTTGGGGGTAAAATTATGAGTCCAGTGTTCTCCACCTCAAAAATGGCATCAACTTCCTTCCGTCTGAAAAACCCAAAAATGTAGGAGTAATTCTTGTCCTGTCAACTTCATCTGTAAATATCAATCCACTTCTAATTCTACTGTCACCATCCCAAACTAGACTATTTCATCTCTTTGGGACCTTTGGATACGTCTCCCTGCATCCATTCTTTCCCTACTCCAATTCTCCCCAGCCAGACGACATTTAAAAATGCAAATCTAATCATGTCTGCCCCTTTAGGATAAGGGCCAAAACCCTTCACAAAGCCTGCCGGCCCTTTTATGATTTGGCTTCCCTCTACCTCTTTCACCTCGCCATGTACCACTTTCATGTTTGTTCTCTAGCTTCAGCCAACAGGCTTTCTTTCAGATTCTCAAACACACCAAGTGCTTTCCAAGTGTGCAGTCTTTGCACATGTTGTTCCTTTATGCTTCTCTTCAAGTAGTTAACTCCCATGTTATCAGTCTACTATTGCCGTCATGACAAAATACCATAGGCTGGGTGGCTTAAACAACAGAAATTTATTTTCTCACATTTCTGGAGGCTGGAAGTCCAAGATCAAGGTGTTGGCAGGGTTGGTTTCTCCTGAGACCTTTCTGCTTTGCTTGTAGTTGGTTACCTTCTTGCTGTGTCCTTCAATGGCCTTTTCTCTGTGTGCATATATACTTGGTGTCTCTTCCTCTTCTTATAAGGAGGACTCCAGTCCTATTGAATTAGGGCCCCACCCTTATGACCTCATTTAACTGTAGTTACTTCTTTAAAGGCCCTATTTCCAAATATAGTCACATTGGGAGTTAATTTCCACATATTTTTAAATTTTTTGTGATTCCTCCTGTTACTGATTTCTAGTCTCCTACCAGTGGGGTCAGAAAAGATACTTGATATGATTTCAATCTTTTTAAATTTGTTAAGACTTGCTTTGTGGCCTAATATATGATGTATCCTAGAGAAAATTCCATGTGCACTTTAGAAGAATGTGTATTCCATGTTGGGTGGAATGTTTTGTTCTGTATACATCTGTTAGATCCATTTGGTCTAAAGTGTAGTGTGAGCCCATTGCTTCCTTATTGATTTTCTACCTTGTGATCTGTCCAATGTTGAAAGTAGGGTATTGAAATCATTTACTATTATTGTGTTGTAGTCTATGTCTCCCTTCACATCTCTTAATGTTTGCTTTATATGTTTAGGTGCTCCAATGTTGGGTGAATATATATTTACAATTATTATATCTTCTTGATGAATGGACACCTTTATCACTAAAAAATGACCTTCCTTGTCTCTTTTTAGTTTTTGACCAAAAGTCTATTTTTCTCTTAATTTCAGAATATTACAGGGGTACAAACATTTTTGTTACATGAATTGCTTTTGCACAATTATAAGTGTGTCTATTACCCAGATAGTGTGTATTGTACACGTTAGGTGTGAATTCATCCATCCCTTCTTGCCCCCTCCCATCTGCTTGATTTATGTTGAATTTTACTACCATATGTGCACAAGAGTGTTGATCTATTAGTTCTAGTTTAGTAGTGAGTTCATGTGGTTTTTGTTTTTCCATTCTTGTGATACTTCACTTAAAAGGAAGGTCTCTCCCCATCTCTACTAAATATAGAAAAAATTAGCTGGGCATAGTGGTATGCACCTGTAGTCCCATCTACTCTGGAGCCTGAAGCAGGAGGATGGCTTGAGCCCAGGAGTTTGAGGTTGCTGTGAGCTAGGCTGACGCCCGGCACTCTAGCCCTGGCGACAGAGTGAGACTCTGTCTCCAAAAAAAAAAAAAGGGATGGTCTCTAGTTCCTGAAATAAATGTAGCTACCCTGCCTCTCTTTTTGTTTCCATTTGCATGGAATACCTTTCTCTGTCTCTTCACTTTCAGTCTATGAGTATCCTTTAAGGTGAAATGAGTCTCTTGTAGGCAGCATATAGTTAAGCCTTGCTTCTTTATCGATTCAGCCACTCTATGCCTTTTGATTGGAGAATTTAATCCACTTAAATTCAAAGTAATTATTAAAGGTAAGAATTTACCAGTGCCATTTTGTTAATTGTTTTTTGATTGTTACATTGAGAGTTAAATGAATTTTAAATTTTGGAAGGACAATTCAGTCCATAACAGAAGCTTCCCTTGATTCCTCTGGTTAGGTTAGGTTCCCAGTTATCTATTCTCTTAACACCTGTATTTGTTACAATGCATTCTCCACAGTTTGTAATAACCAACACTGTCTGCCATGCACAAGATCTGGCCCCTTTCTATCTCACTGATGTCTTGTCCTACTGTTCTTCCCCTCACTCACTCCACTCCTCTCTCAGCATACTATCCAAAACTCCAAAATTTTCTATGCCCTCACATAGCTTTATTCTTCTTCATAGCACCCACCATAATAATATCTAATTATTTGTGTATTTGCTTACTATTTTATTTGCCCACCAGAATGTAAGCTTCATGGGTTCAGACACTGTATTCCACAAGTCTCGTACAGGTCCACAACACAAAAGGCACTCAATACATATTTTTTTAATAAATTAATGGGTATATTTATTTGTATGTTATTTGATTACTGTTTGCCCCACCAGAGGGTAATCTCTGTAGTACAGAAAGAATCTGTTATGTTCACCAGTGACTCAGCACTTAAGACCTAGTGGCTGGTACATGGTACGTTCTTAGTAAATATTTGCTAAATGAATGAATTTTTTAAAAAGCAGAAGCAGTGAAAGTTTATAGAAAACATCTTGAAACAATTTTCAGAGCATGAAGAGAAGTTGTAACATTTCTAGCTATTTCACAATTCATTCTGATTTAGCAGGGGTACACCCTCAGTTTAAGCATGTCTTTCTGGGCCAACTCTCTGTTAGGGGCCATAAAACTGCCATCAGAGTGCTATGAAAATTACAGGAGGAAGAGAATAACAGTATTTTTATTTCTAGAAATATTTCTTCTCCAAGGACCAAGTATAATCCCAGATTATTATTTATTTGGATGGTCCTTTAGTTCACTAATGAATGGGATTCCAGGATCAAATTATTTGGATGTTTTGTATGAATTGAAATAAATGTCTTAAAAACAAGGCAATAAAAGCACACATTTAGAAAGACTCATACTTCAAGCCAAGTATTATTAAGAAAACGGATATGTTTTCTATGCCTGTTTTATTGTTAGAGCATCTTAAAAGGAAGGAAAACTGATCAATATTATATTTGGATTATTTATTACTTTAGCATTTGTCAAAAATAGGTATAATTTAATAAAAACCATATATGTAATACTTGCAAATTCTTAGAGAATTATGTTTTTCTCTTTCAAAATATCCTGGTAGGAACCTGATTGCTTGTTGAAAAGTACATGAGCCAAAAGAGGAACTACATCTACGGCCACTTTGATTTGTCTCTTCATCTAGAGAAAAGTCTAAAAAAATGTATTTGTTTAATAAGCTCAAATATAACTTTTTCTCCTCTTCAGAACTGGGTAAAATTCCAAGTGATGTTATGTCTTTTAAGAATATCTAAAAGAAATTTCCCTTTTATGCATTAAATTTTTTTTCCAAAATTTTTCTCTACCCTGACTCCTTTCCATTTCATAGCTTAATCTATATAAAGTATGTCTTAATATGAGCAAATATCTGGAAAAAAATAAAATTCATGAATGGTTTGTCTTTTAGTTATAATTATAATTTAAGCATGAACAAATACATTGGCAAAAAACAAAACAAAACAAAAGAAAAACCTTATCCTTATCACAGAGGTAATATAAATAAAGAAGGGTAAAGACTACTGAATAGCACAGATCAAAGAATCAATTTAGGAAGAATAAAGATAGCCACTATCAAAGGATCAATATGGTCCTACTATGTTTTGATAAATACAGTGTAGCTTAAGTTTATATTTAATTTCATTATGTCATAGCCACATGAAGGTTTAAAGAACTAAGTTTTCAAATCATTTCTGGCTATCTATCTCTGGAGCATTTCTTTGATTTTCCATGAACAGGAGAAAGAAAGAGGGGAACTAACTGCATATATATGTGTTTAAAGGTTGAATCACTAGAGGTTCTTTCTTCTGAGGAAATATGTGAGATCTTTGTTTACAGTTATAGGGAACATCCATTTGAGCAGGATTTCTTAACCTTGGCATTCTCGATATTTTGGGGATAGCTTCTTGTTGTGGGGCTGTCCTGTACATTGTAGAAGGTTTAGTGGCATTCCTGGCTTCTATTCATTAGATGCCAGTAGAACCTCCTTCCCAGCTGGGATGACCAAGTATGTCTTCAGACATTTCTAAAAGTCCCCTCGGGGTGCCAAAATTGCCCTTGATTGAGAACCACTGACATATAGTTTTCATCATGATTTTTTGTAAGTTGCTCAATAAATGAGCATTTACCGAGCACCTGTTATGTTCTACATGGGGCTCAAGAGAAGACTAAGATATGGTTCCTTCTCTTAAAAATCTGGGCCCGTACGTGGTAAAAGATGATATCACTGGAGTGCAACTGAAGACATTGGGTCTAGATGTTCTAAATTGCTAATAAACATTTTTGTGATTTAGAGTGTCCAGAGAAGTGAAGAGCCTGAGGGAAACTTCATGGAAGGAATGCCTTGAAATGGGCTCTGAAGGCTGGAAGGGTATGTGAAAGAAAAAATTAAGAGAAAAGTGCATTTCATGTGGCATGGAGAACATATCTGCAAAGGCCCAAAGTAAAACTGAGGAAAGGGAGTGTAAGAGAAACCAGTGAAATAAAGGGTAACAAGAATTCGTGAGCAGTTTACAGAAGGCAATTACTTTGGAGATATGACAGTGTCAATGGGGGAAAATAAAAGACATGTTAGGTTATTAAGTATGAAATGTCCGATTTCCTTAAGTACTAAGTTTGACAGTTGATATCGATGACATTTCACTTTGACACTTCTTGTTTTATTTTTATTGTGAAGGTACATCCTCAGTCTTTCAAACTCATGGTTTGGCTTGTGATTATCTGTCAAATTTTTTTTTTTAGAGCAGTTTTCATGAAACCATCAATAAGTAAAGAATTCGTGTCATTTTTGAATATAAGTTCTGTCCTGGAAACAATGTAGTGGAGACAGCTTGAAATATCAACGAAGTGTTTGGGAAGTATGTGGCTAATGAACACACAGCACATCGATGGTTTGAGATGTTCTGTTCTGCTGATTTTAATCTTGAAAGTGAGCCCCGTGGGTGACCTGAGACCAAGGTGGATAATGATGAGCTGAAAGCTATAGTGGAAACAAATCCATCTCAACCTACACGTGAATTAGCAGCAAGGTGTGACGTTACTATTCCAACAATATTGGACCATTTGAAACAAATTGGCAAGGTAAAGAAGCTGGATAGATGGGTTCCGCATGAATTAAACAAGCATCAGAAGAGAAATCATCTGGAAACTTGCCTTTCTTTGCTGTCACAACATAAAGGCGAACCATTCTATCTACACTGTATTGTTATGTGTGATGAAAAATGGATTCTTTTGGACAATTGCAAGCGTTTGGCACAATGGTTGGATAAAGATGAAGTGCCGAAACACAGTCCAAAACTGAACATTCATCAAAAAAAGCTAATGGTGTCTGTTGGGCGGTCCAGCGCTGGTATTATCCACTATAGCTTCATGAAACCTGGTCAATTGATTACAGCAGATGTCCACTGTAACTAATTGGACAAAATGATGAGGATGCTTGCGACTAAGCAGCCAAGATTGGTCAAGAGAGACAGGACAGGCTCAGCCTCTTGCAAGACAACGCTTGACCACGTGTTGCACAAAAAATGCTGCTCAAACTACAGAAGCTGGACTTGGAAACTCTCTGTCATCCACTGTATTCAACAGACCTTGCACCAACTGACTACCACTTCTTCCAGGATTTGGACCACATCTTTCAAGGAAAAATACTCAATTCTTAACAAGCCGTGGAAAACACCTTTCACGATTGCATCGCCACTGACTCTCCAGGCTGCTTTGTTGCTGGCATAAACAAGCTAATGTGAAGATGGCAAAACCGTGTTGATAGTTTAGGCACATACTTTGATTAATTGTACTGCTTCATGTTTGAGATATAATAAATATTCTCATGTTCTCATTTCATATTTAATAACTAAATATGAAATGTCCGATTTTGAATCAAAAGTGTAGTTTATTATATCTCAAACAAGAAGCAGTAGAATTAATCAAAGTATTTGCCTAAACTATCAACACACATGCACATACACTCATAGTTTGTATGATCATGTTAGCTAGACATCTCTGTCCCTAATTTGGAAACCGAGAAACAATTAAGTTAATAAATTTTCCCTAAAAATATCTTAAGTATAATACAGGTAGAATGATTATGTTGGTGTGGGTGTCCACATGCTTATGAATATGAATAAGCATAGAAAATTATTACATGTGGTTCTAAGGATTGCTCTTTTGACAAGAAGGGAAGAGATAAAGATGACACTTTATAATCACAGATGGTGTAGATTACTATAGAAAACTATTCCGGTTTTTTTATGAAAATTTGCAGTAGTCACATTCTCCTTTTTGGTTAAATTATGCTTTTGTTTTAATGCAGATATTTAGGAAGGCATCTTGATGCCTTCAAGGCCTCTATGACACCAATTTGGGTTGCCACAGTAGGAATTGACTAAAATAAAGAAACTATTGCTAAAAGTGTTAATATACTTTCTCATTTCGATCTAATATCAAAAAGTGATTTGGGAATGGGAAGAATAAGAAAGAAATGGTTATGGACCGATAGTCACAAGCTAGTTAAAAACATGTAAATATATACATTTACATATGGACTAAGATTTTTCAGATATAAAGATATGAATATATATGAACACATTCTAACATATATAATAAATACTTTAGTATCCACAACAGGGCCATGAGCAAAGTTAGGCCACTCTCTTTGTGTTTCCACTATATCCTGTGCAAACATCTCCATAACATTTATTACTTCTATTATGTTTATTTGGTTACAGGTCTCTTTATTCTCCCTGTACTATAAATCTCTGAGGACTGATAGTTATAATTCATCTCTTCATCCTGACTGTCTACCACAGTGTTGCAAAGAGAAAGTATAAAAAAAATCTCTAATGGATGACTGATCACATCTTTTTGATTCTTACTATAAAACAGACATCTTTTAAATTTCAATTGTAAAAAGATATTTTATAAAAGTATTATATTTATCAGAATCTCTTAACTTATACAGAAAACAGCTTTTACATTTCACAGTTTGTACTCAAAGTATGTTAATGCTTCTGCTTTAATACAAGAGATAATAATGGCTAGATTTATAGTGGCCAATAAGATAAGGTGTTTCTGTTTTGATGCACTCAACAATTCATTATAAAAAGAGAAAATACAACTACACATTGAGTGGCATTTTAACCAAATTTTATTTTTATGTGTTTAATATTTCTGACTTCTGCTGCCTCATTTAACCAAAATTCCAAAGTAAATTAACCAGCTTTTCATGCAGCAAACATTTGTCAAATATTATTGCAAAATCAATTTATGCAAACATAATACCACATTTTAATAGTTTGCTATTCTTTCTTTTGTTTAAATTTTCACACAAAAAAACTCATTATTTAAAGTAAGACTGTAATACCAAAAAGAATAAGTTTTTAAAATCTCATACTAGACTTATTTTGATAATTTATTTCAGGGAATTTCAGCCTGTCAACATTGTAACAATATAAGAAATTACCTCCCAGATTGAAGTAATTAGGGTATAAAATCTGACAGCTCTTTTATGTTAAAAATTAGGTCTGATAATTGCTTTGAAAATTTCTCCCCTACCTTACTTTTTAAAGGGACCACAACATCCTACAGGAGAAGAGATTATATTTTACACATTTTCATTATCTTATTGGCTGTGTTTTACCTAAAAAATACTTTGACTGCAAAACCTCTAGAGATATTTTTAAGAATAGTTACACCTATATGCTTCAGCATTTCAATCTGCACCTACTTAAACTTTCTTACTTTATTTTTTAAATTTTTTAAAATTTATTTATTTATTTCAGAGTATTACAGGGGTACAGACATTTAGGCACAATTTGCAATTGCAAAGATGTGGAAACTTTCGTACTTTAAGAAAGCATAAAGTCTCCACAAGGAAGCAACTATTATTTCTTTTATTGTATAGAGGCAATTCTACCATCTACATCTTGGCAACATTTGTGAGATTCACAGTATTTGTGAGATTCATACTTATCAAACATTGAGAAAAGTAGTAAATGGATTTAATACAAAGACATATTCTAGCTTTAGCTTCTGCTGTTTAGCTTTATTGATGACTGACGGACCCGAGGTGAATTCTAATGATCAAGAGTATTGGTCCTCACATCTTGACTATATGGACTGAAGTGATTAAGTAATTATTTAGTATACCCCAGGGTGCAAGTATCAAGAACATCACCACCTCCCTATGTGGTTAAGGTGACTGATGTGTATGGGATTTGGACTCAAAAACTGAGGAAAGCACTTCAGGTGGAAGAAATATATTGAGCAAAGGCAGAGAGGCAGAGAGGAACCTAAATCACTGGAGAAACACAGACCTATTCAGTTTATTTGGGGCAATGACACCATGAAAGAGTCAAGAAAGAAATAACCTGAAAGGTGGCCCAAGCTATTGTGTAGGCAGTGGAGCATGTCTACATTTCTGAACTGAGGGGAAAATATCATAAAATCTATAACTGTGACGTCTTCTCTGTAAACAACTTGTACATTTAATGTAATAGCATTATAATCATCTTTTAAATGCAATAAACTTAATGAGGTAGAGAAAGACAAAGGGAAAGAGATAGTATGCTCTATGTAGTATCACCAAATCAAAGGATTTGCAATAGGATAGAGATGCGTAAAGTTCAAGTAATAAATAGCATTTTCATGTTTGAAAAGGCTTCCATTAATAGTTAGGGAATGTAATTCTGTAATGAGTAAGTCTAAGCAAAGTGGAAACTTTACATTTTATATGAATGGAAATAACTTTGCATCATTTATAACAATTATTTTTCAGAAAAACCAATATTACAATTTTAGAAAGCAAGAACAAGATATGTGGAACACTTAAGTTCATATTACATCCCTTTTTTATCAGGAAGGAGCCCCTCAAATTATAAAATTTCTGTTTGTATATATCATTCCATATGTGATTTTATTTTTTGCAAAATACTTAATGTCTTGTACTAAGCAAAGAAAGCCATTATTGCAGTTGCCTGCAAGAAATTATTGGCTGGGCGAAGTGGCTCATGCCTATAATCCCAGCTCTTTGGGAGGCAAAGGTGGGAGGATTGCTTGCGGTCAGGAGTTTGAGACAAGCCTGGGCAACATAGCAAGACCCTGTCTCTACAAAAAATTAAATACAATTAGCTGGGCGTGGTGGTGCACACCTGTAGTCCTAGCTACTTGGGAGGCAGGAGGATGATTGCTTGAGCCTACAAGTTTGAGGCTGCAGTGAGCTACCATCATGCCACTGCCCTGCAGCCCAGGCAACAGAATGAGACTCTGTCTCTTAAAAGAAGGAAAGAAAGAAAGACAGAAAGAAAGAAAGAAAAAAGGAGAGGAGAGGAAAAAAGAATCCATTAATCACCTGTTGCATGCAGTCCTGCAGGGACTGGGTAATTTCTGGGAAAGTAGAAAAAACAGGGCAATTTATAAAGACATAAAGAAAACGTGCATGTTGTGAATGTATTATTTAAAGACTTTAATGAACTTGCAAAATATTTCAGGTTGGTCTTTTTGGGTTTTAGAAAACAATCTTTTTTAAAAATAAATTTAACATGATTCCACTATCACTCCATAAACACAGGGAGAAATATTTCTTTAAAGATTTATAATGGCACACACAAAAAGAGAAGAAAATAAGAAATGGTCTTCCCCCAAACCTAATCATGATAATGAAAACATATCTGAGAATGTAAAGTTCAACCCTAGAATAGAAACTATTGACAAAAAAATTTCTAAACACAACACCTTATGTTATGGGCAGTTATCAGTATTCAGAGAGAACTTAGGATTCACTTTTATTTTCATAGAAAAGCATGGTTTAGCCATGTTTTTAAGGCACTCAAAATGTAACATAAAATATTAGCATTAAAAAGCAGCCACAAGTAAACCATTTATTGAAGTTTTCCTTTCTAAAAACCTTATTTTAAGAGAAAATCTCTTAGAATGAGTAGTTTTACAAGTTTCACAGGAACAGCAAATATATCAAATGTCCTCATCCTGGGTAATTACTTCCTTTGCAAGGCCCTGCACATTCTTGAATTTAGCTGAAAATTAAAGCATATCTTACAAATAGAATTGGATAAATGGAAAATATTTTTTTTAATCAGACCAAATGGAGGAATATCTAAAAACACTGACATACATCTAAACCACCTAAATTTACTACTTTATAGACTGAATTGGATTCTTTGCAACTGCTTCTTTGGATGAATTTAAGTCTGTGTATCTTGGTTCTGGCCAAATAAAATATTTTTTTAAAAATGGTTTAACTAGCTATTTTCAGCCTTTCTGGTTTTGTTGGATTGGTATGACATTGTTCCAACCCCTCAAAAGTTAACACTTTCCTGGAGAGGCAGACACTTAACTACAGAGCAGCATGGAAGTGCAATACTCGAGATACGCCCAGGACACGGGCTCAATGACAAGGGTTACCCAACCAGTGTCTGGAGGCGGCGACATGGGAAATGAGTCTAAAACTAGAAATTAGAGTAAATGGAAAGAGGAAGATTGTTAAGGGGCAGCATGGGCAAAAACAGGTGCTGGAAAGGGCAGGACACTGCAAGAAGTTCAGTGTTGCTGGCGTGGAGTTGAGAGTCTCGGGGTAGAGCAGATGGAGAGGTGACCAGTGCTCCTGCCCACGAGGAGTGTAGTCTGCCCTGCTTAGAGCTTGTCCTCTGTCTGCTGGAGGTGAGGAGCCACTGCAGGGCTGTAGTAGGGGGGTGACAACAACAGATCTACATCCTAAATAGACTACTCTTGTGGCTGTGCAGAGGACAGAATGGAGTGGAACAATTCAGTTAGGAGACTGTTTGAATGAGAGAGAGTTGAACAGGGTCTGAGGCAGGTCAGTAACGGCAGGGATGCAGAGGAGGAGGAAGACTAGTGAAGTATTTTGAAAAGGAATCAAGGCTGATTGTAAGGAAGTAAAAAGGCTGAAAAATTGTTATGATAATAAATATGAATGATTTCTTTTCACTTGGACCTGCCAAAAGTGTACCTTTATGAAGTAAAATCATACTTTAAAGTTACAATGTTATTTTCCAATTGCAATGAAGTCTAGAGAAATGTACCCTACTTGACAATTAGCACCTATGTTTACATCTGAATGGGTCACATGCTGAGAACATGGGAGAATGACATCACAACTTATCTGATGCTGCACAGTCCTCAGGGCTGACTCTTCAAGGATTTTCACAGAGAGAGGAACAAAACAAAGGGAGTTTTTGTTCCTTGAAATTTGAAAACACGTCTTTCTTTACTTGAACCATAGCTATTTATTGCAACATTCCAAGCACTAATATTTTTTTATCACTTGCAAAAAATTGCCTGTTTCCTAAACCTTTTCATACTCCTTAAGAAAAAGAAAAGAAAAGAGAAGAAACCCATATTTCCTTACTCTTGGCCAATAACTTAGGAATGCCATTTTTATTTCCCTTGAACCACATGAATTGGTGATTGTATTTGGTTCCCACCTTTTATCTAAGTAGCCCTTCACATTGCTACAAATACTTTAGTATTTTATCTTTGCTCAACCTCACCCTCATAATGTAACTTTACTGAAAAGTCATTTGTTTGTAAAAGTTAACTTTCCCCTGAAAGGGTGTTCTAGGACAATATGTACAAATTGAGCAGAGAGGCCAAGAGAATTATTTGGATTTGCTTTGAATTATTATATAATTCTAATGTGCCATGAAAAGAATTTAACAATTTAGTTGAAAATCCTCTGTCCTCTGTAATAGTAATATATAGTGACATAGTAGTTTATTGACTACATCAAAAACCAGCCCACAATACTCTATTTTTTTCCCACCTGTGCATGAAGCATAGCATAATTCTAAGCTATAGAATTTATAATCCTACCTATTTACAAAATTACCAAATTTGTTATTCATTTTTGATAGTGTTTTATTTGCAAAACTGCTATCATAATATTTGGTTATTTTCAGAAGTAAAAAAAGTGGTCTAAAGCAGTATTTTTTGGGTTAAGCCAAGTAGAGTTTATTTCAGAGGGTCTGAAGTTGGAATAAAAAGCCTTAAACATTATGTGAGTTTCAGGTAACCTTTGCACAACTACATTAAAAAAATTGGTTGATTGCTTTTTTTTAATTTTCATGCATATAAGGCTTTAATTAAACATTCTTTTACCTTGAGCTGGTATTTAACAAATAGTCTCGCCTAAAAAATGCACCAAAATACAATTTATTAATCTCTAAGAGAGTCATTTTGGTAACTAAAGCTAATAAAAATTTCCCCTCGTATTTTTAGTATTAAAGTCCTATGTGGAAATTTTGTTCCTGTGCTTGTTGCTGTTGTACGTCTAAAATGAGCGGAAACCATGAATGAACTTAGTAAACACCAATGTAGTCACATGATGGAACAGTGAAAATAATGTGATTTGTTCCTAAACTTACGGGGTATCTGATGATTCTAGGTAATATGAACACTTTTTTCTTGGTTAGAAAGAAAACCTTTACAGAGGTTTAGCTGAGGGATGGGTTTGCTATTCTCAATCTTTCAACCTGGCCACTGTGATGGATGGCATGGAAGACCCTCTCCTAGCGCGTGCAGATCTCTACTTTGTGAACAGTTCCTAGAAGATTGGTTACAACTCTACCTTTGCTTTTCCTTTCAAGAAGGCACATGGGATCACAGGGAGTGAATGGGACGTTGTTTAAGGAATAATCTTTCATCTGCTAGAATTTAAGCTTAAAAAGTCATTTGTAAGCTTTAGTTTTTTTATGTACTATTTTACTGTTATGAGGAAAACTACCTATGACACATCTAGCAATTTGCACTGTGGTTAAGAACCACAGAATAGGATACTGTGTTTTAAAAGCAGACACTCCATTGAAATCTGATAAATCTTAAAAAAAAAAAAAAACCCAAAACAGAATGGGAGAGAGTTTAATGGGCCTGAGCTAGACCAGTGATGGCAGAGATGAGGTTATTCATAGTAACATTTGTTTGGAGAATCCGGAATATGTTAAACTAAAAAAAAAAATTATATAGCTATTTATCTCTTTGAGTGCAGGTAAAGGACTGGATCCCGAAACCAGACAGAACTAGGTTTGCATCTCAGCTTCGTCAGTTACTAGCTTTGTGAGCTACCTGCACATTTAAGAACTGGAATAATAATAATGCCTAAACATAATAATACTATGCTAAAACATATGACTTTTGATTGCATGAAAATTAAGTTGTGTTGCATGAAAACCATGATGCCTGAAACATTGATTCAATAAACTTTGCTCACAGAAGTTTAACAGTGTAAGTAATGAATAGCACTCGAAAATAAGGGTACTTAAGCCTGATCTGTCCTATGCTAAATTTTAAAATTAACCAAAGTTCAAATTAGTCATTTCATCTCAACATTAACCCAAACTAAGTGGCTAAGAACAAAAATATGTGTTAAAGGATTCTTATGTTAAATAAAACTTCAACTCATCAAATTATAAATTCTTGAGATTAATAGAGCCAAGATTTGTCCCTTAATTGTGATATTTATATAGCTCACAATGAAGTGGGGGATTTGGCAATCTTCTAATTAACTTCATGATATAAGCACCCAAGTAGGATAATGTAACTCTCATAGTAAGAAAAATATTTTGACCTAAATTATTAATTTCAAGCCTTCCAGTCAAGATAAGAACTAAGCAAAGTCTTACTCAGTTGACATGAATAAAGGAATTGTTTAAATCCCTTTTTGGTCATTGGAGCAATCTGTGAATCTCTGAGTGACAGTTTGTCAGCATTTAACCACTGATCTTATCTTCAGTTCAAATCATGAATTTGAACCTGAGCAGTCACCTGATAAACAGTATTTCATACCACAATGAAGACGAGAGCGAAACATTTTCCTTCTCTTTCTATAAAAACTACTCCTGAAAAGTAAAGTTTCAAAAGTCCCACCTAATTTCATTCCTAAATCTAGATTTTTGACCATTCATATATCATCTTACCTCTAGTTTTTCCAAAGAGCCATCCTAATCTATATGCTTCAGCCAAAACAGTGTTAGAATGGGCACTTTCTGGCACTTCCAATAAGAAATCAATATGCTCTCTAATTATGACATTGTGCTATTGGTAAATATATTTTGCCTTTTTAGTTATAATAAATCCTTAAGAAAACATAAGTCTATTTCCAAATTTTCATGGAACATTTATTCTCCTTTCTCTATTTAAACACTTGTCAACGTGTTCATATTATGCCCGGAATCCTTCACTAATTGCAACATAAACAAAAACAAAACTATGTAAATAACACTAATTTTTCGTGGTACTTTACATATTTGGGTTTTAAGACAAAGAATAAACTTTATCCTGAAAATACTGACTTGATTACTCATTGGGTGGAAATCAATTGCAAACATCACGGAACACACTTAAAAGGGATTTTGTTTTATGAAGAACCTCTTTAATAAAGTTGTATATATTTAAGGTATACAACTTGATGTTTTGATATATGTATACATTGTGAAATATTACCATAATCAAGTTAACTAACATATCCACTTGTCAATTATACCTCAATAAAGCTGAAATAAAAGGAACCCCTTTAATAAAACAACATAACAGGTGAGAGCCATGACTAATAAAATGGGTCAAAATGTAACAAACATAAATGTAAAACAGCAGTAACTTCATTCATGTCTTCAAACTTCAATTTATTTTGTTTTAATATTCTTGCCTTTCAGCATGAAATATTTCTTCATCATTCCTGCCTTGTTTATTTTTCACAGACATCTAGGGAATTTTATCCTAATTCCTTCTAAGTATTCTGATTCTGAAATTCATCTTGGATTACAGTTTGTTACCACCCTCAGCTGCTTTCTTTGCGTATAGTTTAGAGAAAAGTGCTCCTCTAGGAATAAAACTAGAATTTGTATTCCAAATTTCATCAGAAGAAGGTGTGGAAATAAAGTTGTGACCCACCATGAGTTATTACGTTCTATAACTTTCACATGGCCCTTCCCCCCTTTCCTGCATCCGGCTTGCTCCCTCCACAGTTCAAATGGTACCTAGAAATACGTAATTGGTAAGATCTAAGGTATAAATGAATAGTATGAATGACCAGTAAAAGAACCGTCCTATTAGAACTGCAGAGTCAATACTCATTGAAGTACTATTTCACAGGGAAAAGGTTACTCAATGACTCTTGAGTAGAATGAAGTCACAAAATTAAACCCTGCTTGACTTTAATGATCTGATGTATAACTTAATGGTTTTACAGAATGAGTTATAAGAATATTAACCTCAGCTTCACAGTGATGAACATGGCAAGATATGAAAGTAAGGAATAATACCAAGAATGACTGCAGATGAATACCAGACTTTGGAAGGGTGAGCAATAACCTGGTTGTCCTCATCTTCAAAAGAGCTTATCATTACAAATACTAGTATGTCATATTGAAATGTCAATCATTATTTAGTCCTAAAGTGATTACCTTTCAAACTATGCATGTATCTTTCTTCTTTATGCAACAAATGTATTCTTGAAGAATTGAAAAAATGCAGATGGTACACTGAGTCATATTTAAGATACCGTGAGTGTCCTTATGCGATTGTAAATCCAAGTATACTTCTATTTTACAAAATCTCCAATGTACTATATATTTTTAAGTCCATATTTTAATATGCCAGATTTTCTTAAAGCATAGAACTTCTGGATAACACTAATTTAAAACACATGATTGTGATAAACTAATAGTATAAAGGGTTGCCACTCAGCATTACATAAAAATGTTGGAGAAGAATTGCAAAATAGATCTTGCCTATTTATTAGCCTGTATCTCTTTTGAAGACATCTTGTTATTCTTCTGTAATTATCTAATGCAAGCCTAATACATTCATTTAAAAAGGAAATAGATTATATAAAAATTATGAAGGTGGGGTATAAAGGAATATATCTT
Organism: Daubentonia madagascariensis; assembly: GCA_023783475.1. Taxonomy (NCBI): domain Eukaryota; kingdom Metazoa; phylum Chordata; class Mammalia; order Primates; family Daubentoniidae; genus Daubentonia; species Daubentonia madagascariensis. Next base: position 22,124,629 of record JAKFHU010002080.1, on the reverse strand, counting down.
GCTTTATAAAATGGCTAATATTTAAAAATTTTCACACCTATATTTTATCAAGTATTGTTTGTAGATTTTTATGTAGTTAAGAGTTTGATAATTTTCCTGAGATCACCATAATTTACTTTATTAAAATGCTATTTTAGCTGCTCTATAATATTCCATTATTTGTCCATTTCTCTAGTGAGGGACACTTAGATTACTTCTATGTTTTCACTATTAAAGCCATTGCTGTGAACAACCTTGCACACATATTTGTGCACATATGTGAGGGTTTCTCAAGATTACACAGAGAAGTAAAATTGCTGAGTCATAGGCTATACATTCCCTCAAATTTACTTGTTTTTTTCCAAACTGGTCCTCTAGATATTTGTACAGATTTATCTTCCTACCAACAATTTAATAACCTACGTTTTCTTCTCAAGTTAAAATAAACTAAAACTCATGTATCAACATGGTTAAATCTCTCAAAACATTATTTTGTCTCACTTTTAAAAAAATTGTTATTCTTTCTTTTATATTTTTCAGAGACTGATTCTCTCTATGTTTCTCAGGCTGTCCTCAAACTCTTGTGCTCAAGCAACCCTTCCATCTCAGCCTTCAGGGTAGCTGAGATTAGAAATGCAAGTCACCTAGCCCAGCTCCTCAAAACATTATTTTTGAATGAAACAATTTAAGTACAAGTTTTAATCCTCCCAGAACAAGTGTATATGTATGTGTATATATATATAAAATATATATTATAGTCACAGCCATGCATACTTAATGACAGGGATACATTCTGAGAAACGCATTGTTTGGCGATTTCTTTATGCGAACATCATAGAGTGTACTTACACAAACCTAGATGGCATAGCCTACTACACACCTAGGCTATATGGTATAGCCTATTGCTCCTAGACTATAAATCTGTGCAGCATGTTACTGTACTGAATACTACAGGTAGTTGTAACACAATGGTAAGTATTTGTGTAAACCTATCTAAATATAGAAAAGGTACAGTAAAAATACGACATAATCTTCTGGGACCACTGTCATATATATGGTCTGTTGTTGACTAAAACATGCTCATGCAGCATGTAATTGTATATGTACTACATATATATAGTTTATGGAAAAATTCATGTGTAGTAAAAGCACAAAAACATGAATATGCGGGATGGATAGACACCAGTTTAAATATAACGATAACGTTCAGAAAGGAAAAGAAGGAAATAGGATGGAGACGTGGGGATTCAGCAGCATTTGTAAACTTTGCTTTTTCATAGGAAAATCTGAAGGAAATGTGTCAAAATGGTAGCACCATTTTATATAAGACGAAGATACAACAATATCTATTATTTTCTGTACTTTTCAGTGAGCTTTATTTTTTTTATTTCAGAATATTATGAGGGTACAAAAGTTTTGGTTACATAAATCACTTTTGTACAGTTTGTCCATCACCCAGATAGTGTGCACTGTAGCCGACAGGTATGGATTTACACATCCCCACCTGCTTGATTTCCACTGAATTTTACTACCATATGTATACGTGAGTGTTGATCATTTAGTTCCAGTTTAAAAGGGAGTACATGTGGTGCTTGTTTTTCCATTCTTTAGATATTTCACTTAGGAGGATCGTCTCCAGTTCCATCCAGGTTGTTACAAAAAGTATTAGTTCACCATTTCTTTTTATGGCTGAGTAGTACTTCATGGAATACATATAACACATTTTATTAATACATTTACGTATTGATGGGCACTTGGGTTGTGTCCACATCTTTGTGATTGTGAATTGTGCTGCTATAAACATTTGAGTGTAAGTGACTTTTTAATAAATGTCTTTTTTTCATTTGGGTAAATATTCAGTAGCGGGATTGCTGGATCAAATGGTAGGTCTACTTTCAGTTCTTTGAGGTATCTCCATACTACTTTCCATAGAGGTTGTACTACTTTGCAGTCACACCAATAGTGTATAAGTGTTCCTTTCTCTCCACATCCAAGCCAGCATCTGTTGTTTTGGGACTTTTTGATAAAAGCCATTCTCACTGGAGTAGTGTGATATCTCATTGTGGTTTTGATTTGCATTTTGCTGATGATTAGAGACGTTGAGCATTTTTTCATATGTTTATTGGTCATTAGTCTATCTTCTTGTGAAAAGCTTCTCTTCGTGTCTTTTGCCCACTTTTGAATAGGGTTATTTGATTTTTTTCTTGCTGATTTGCTTGAGTTCTTTGTAGTTTCTGGTTATTAGCCCTTTATTGAATGTATAGCATGCAAATATTATCTCCCATTCTGTAAGTTGTCTATTTGCTCTATTGATTGTTTTCTTGGCTGTGCAGAAGTTTTTTAATTTAATCAGGTACCATTTATTTATTTTTGTTGTTGTCATAATTGCTTTTGGGGTCTTCCTCGTGAATTCTTTGCCTAGGCCGATATTTATAAGAGTTTTACCAACTTCTTCTTCTAGAATTCTTACAGTTTCATGCTTTAGGTTTAAGTCTGTTATCCATCACAAATTAATTTTTGTGAGTGGTAAGAGGTGTGGATCCTGTTTCAGTCTTCTACATGTGGCTATCCAATTTTCCCAGCACCATTTATTGAATAGGGATTCTTTTCCCCAGTGAATGTTTTGTCTGCTTTGTCAAACATCAGATGGCAATATGAGGGTGGTTTATATCTGGGTTCTCTGTTCTGATCAATTGGTCTATGTCTCTGTTCTTGTGGCCAGTACCATGCTGTTTTGGTTACTATAGCCTTGTAGTATAGCTTGAAGTCTGGTAAAATGATGCCTCCCAATTTGTTGTTTTGCTTAAGATTACTTTGGCTATTCAGGGTCTTTTCTTGTTCCATACAAAGTGTAGAATTACTTTGTCTAGATCTGCAAAAAATGATGTTGATATTTTAATGGGGATTGCACTGAATCTGTAAATCACTTTGGGTAGTATAGACATTTTAACAATGTTGATACTGCTGATCCATGAGCATGATATGTTTTTCCATCTGTTTACATCCTCTGCGATTTCCTTCCTCAGTGATTTGTAGTTCTCCTTGTAGAGGTCTTTCACCTCCTTGGTTAAATATATTCCTAGGTATTTTATTTTCTTCATTGCTATTATGGAAGGTAGTGAGTCTTTGATTTGATTCTCAGCTTGACTCTTGTTGGTGTATAGAAATGCAACTGATTTGTGTACATTGGTTTTGTAACCTGAGACCTAGCTGAATTTATTCCTCAATTCCAGGAGTCTCTTGGCAGAATCTTTGGGGTTTTCTAAATATTAAGATCATATTGTCAGCAAAGAGTAATAGTTTTACCTCTTCTTTCCCCATTTGGATACACTTGATTTCCTTCTCTTGCCTAATTTCTCTGGCTAGGACATCGAGCACTATGTTGAACAGAAGTGGTGACAGTGGGCAAACATGTCTGGTTCCAGTTCTAAGTGGGAATGCTTTCAATTTTTTCCTGTTCAGTATAATGTTGGCTGTGGGTTTATTGTATGTGGCTTTTATAATATTTAGGTATGTTTCATCTGTGCCTATTTTGTTAAGAGTTCTTATCATAAAAGGGTGCTGAATTTTGTCAAATACTTGTCCTGTGTCTATTAGGATCGTATGGTCTTTGGTTTTGCTTCTATTTATGGGATGAATTACATTTATAGATTTGCGTATGTTGAACCATCCTTGCATCTCTGGGATGAAGCCCACTTGATCATGGTGGATTTTTTTTTTTATATGCAGCTGAATTCGGATTGCTAGGATTTTATTGAGAATTTTTACATTTATATTCATAAGGCATATTGGTTTATAGTTTTCTTTTGTTGTATCCTTTCCTGGCTTTGGTATCAAGGTGATAATGGAGTTGGTGAGGACTCCTTCCTTCTCTTTGTTATGAAATAATTTCTACAGTGTAAGTGCCAATTCTTCTTTGTAGGTCTGGTAGAATTCAGCTGTGAACACATCTGGTCTGGGACTTTTTTGGTGGGAGATTTTTTATTGCTGCTTCAATTTTGTTACTTGATATTGGTCTGCTCAAGAGTTCTATTTCTTCCTGATGGAGCCTAGGGAGGTTGTGTGTGTCCAAGAATTTTTCTATTTGCTCATCCTTTCAAGTTTATGTGCACAGAGATTTGTATAGTATTCAGAGATGATATTTTGTATTTCTCTGGTATCAGTTGTAATATCTCCTTTCTCATTTCTGATTGAGCTTATTAGGGTCCTTTCTTTTCTGTTTCTGGTTAATCTAGTGAGAGGCCTGTCAATTTTGTTTATCTTTTTAAAGAACTGACTTTTTGTTTCATTAATCTTCTGTGTAATTATTCTGTTATCAATTTCATTTAGTTCTGCTCTGACCTTAGTTATTCTTCTGCTGGGGTTTGGGATTGGTTTGTTCTTCCATTTCCAATTTCTTGAGATGATTCATTAGATCATTGATTTGTGATCTTTCTGTCTTTTGGATGTAGGCATTTATGGCTATGAATTTTTTTCTATGACTGCTTTTGCTGAATTCCACAGATTTTGATAACTTGCATCCCCTTTGTCATTTAGTTTGAGGAATCTTTTGATTTCCACCTTAATTTCCTCCTTGACTCAATAATCATTCAGAAGTTGTTTGTTTCATTTCCATGACTTTGTGTAGAGTTGAGTGTTTCTGTTGGAATTGATTTCTAATTTTATTGCACGGTGGTCTGAGAAGATACATGGTATAATTTCTATATTTTTTTAATTTGTTGAGATATGTTTTGTGGCCTAGGATATGACCAATCTTAGAGAATGTTCCATGAGCTGATGAGAATAACCTATATTCAGTGGTTTTTGGGTAGAATGTTCTGCAAATGTCTGTTAGGTCCATTCATTTGTTCTAGAGTTCCATTTAAGTCTGTCATTTCTTTGCTTATTTTCTGCTTGGAGGATCTGTCCTATTCTGTCAGTGGGGTGTTAAAGTCCCTGGCTATTATGATGTTGCTGTTTATCATTTTGTTTAGATCAAGTAGGGTTTGCTTTATGAGTCTGGGGACACCTGTGTTAGGTTAGCCATCCCTCACCACTTTGGCACCAGGGACTGGTTTCATGGAAGACAATTTTTCCATGGATGGGGGGCAGGGGCATAGGTGGAGTTCAGGTGGTGATGCAAGCAATGGGGAATTGCTGTAAATACAGATGAAGCTTTGCTTGCTTGGCCACCGCTCACCTCTTGGTGTGGGGCCCCCCAGTTCCTAAGTTTCATGGAAGACAATTTTTCCATGGACTGAGGTGGGGGGGTCAGTGGAGCTCTGCAGCCTGGTCCCTAACAGGCCACAGACTGGTACTGGTCCACTGCCTGGGGGCTGGGGACAGCAGTGTTAGGTGAATAAATATTTAGGATTGTTATGGCTTCTTGCTGAATTGTTCCCTTCACCTTTATATAATGACCATCTTTGTTTTTCTTTTACTGATTTGAAGTCTATGTTATCTGATAGGAGAATCACTACACCAGCTTTTGTTTGGTTACCATTTGCATGGAATATTGTTTTCCATCCCTTAACCTTGAGTCTGAATGAGGCATTGTGGATTAGATATGTTTCCTGGAGACAGCAGATACTTGGCTTGTATTTTTTTTATCCAGTCAGCCAGCCCATGTTTCTTGAGTGGGGAGTTTAAGCCATTCACATTTATTGAAAGAATTGATAAGTGAGGTGGATTTCTGTTCATACTGCTGAGTAGAACTTTTTTGCTTTGTTTTGCCTCTTGAGCCACTGTGGTATCTGGGCTCTGACCTTTAGGTTTTGGGTGATTTTACACCGGTGTGTGTCTATTGTGCTGATACATGTATAATGCAATTTCAAGTACTTCCTGCAGGGCAGGTCTGGTCTTGACAAATTCCCTTAGTGTTTGCTTGTCTGGGAAAGTCTTTATTTCTCTGTCATATAAGAAAGTTAGTTTTGCAGGATACAAAATTCTAGGCTGGCCATTATTCTGTTTGAGAAGACTGAGAATGGGCCCCAGTCCCTTCTGGTTTGTAAGGTCTCAGTTGAGAAGTCTGCAGTTAGTCTGATGGGCTTTCCTTTGTCAGTTACCTGCTGCTTTCACCTTATGGCTCGTAGGAGTGCCTCTTTCATGCTTACTTTAGCTGGTCTGATGACTATGTGTTGTGGTGATTGCCTCTTCACAATGAATCTCCTGGGGGTCCTTTGAGCTTCTCATACCCAGATATCTAGATTTCTCAGTTATTCCCTCAAATAAGTTTTCCAACCCTTGTTTATTTTCTTCTTCACCCTCAGGGATGCCTATGATTCTTATGTTTGGCCTCCTTACATAATCCCATATTTCTTGTAGGTTTCATTCATTCCTGTTGTTTCTCAGTTCTTTCTCTTTGACTGACTGGTTTAACTCAGAGGTGTTATCTTCAAGATCTGAGATTCTTTGTTTTGCCTGATCTAGCCTATTTTTAAGGCTTTCCACTGTGTTTTGTATTTCCTTGAATGAATTTTTTATTTCGAGGAGTTACGTTTGATTTTTTTTAATAATTAGATTTCCTTAGTAAATTTTTCATTCATTTCCTCCATTGTCTTTGTGGTTTCTTTGTGTTGGGTTTATATTTTCTCTTTTATTTCATTGAGCTCTCTTACAATCCCTATTTAAAGTTCTTCATCTGTCATTTCAATCTTTTGATTTTGGTTGGCATCCATTGGGAAGGAGTTATTGTTGTCTTTTGGGTGTGTCCTATCACACTGATTTTTCAGGTTTCCAGAGTTCCTTTGCTGATTCCTTCTCATCTGGTCTCTTGGTCGAGACCTGGGTGTGCTATGCCTGGGCGACGGGACTGTCTCCAGGTTCCTGAAGATTGATCCCTGAGCATGCCAGGGAGAGGAGTGCTGGTCCTGAGTTCTGTATGGGGTGTTCTAGTAGGTTTGGTGTACCTCTCGGGTTGCCTCTGATCTGCTGTCTTCACCTCTTCCCAACAGTGTGTAGTGAGTTAGGTCCCCCCACTTTCAGTGATGGTAGACGGTATTTGTGAGTATGAATCAGCTGCTCCCTGTTTGTTTGTGTTGGGAGGCACTATGCTTAGTTATGGGGTTGTTCCCCCATCATTGATTGATGTTTGCATGGAAGAGCCAGCTGCTGTGCCTGTGATAAGCTCTGGTCCCCCACATGGGGCATATGAATGCCCCAAGCTTTAGAAGGGACCCTATAGCTCTCATGGGATTTCTTGATCTCCACCCCCACTGAAGTGGGGGGAAGGAGCAAGACAATTCTTGGCTAGGTTGTTGAAGCCTGAAAGGCTTTGCAAAATCTCAGTGGGGCTCAGAAGTTGCTTTTCTGGCCACTATGGAGAGCCGCTGGTAGGAGGGTCAGGACAAGCTCTCCAAACTGAGAGGGCTGTTCATGGGGGAGGGGCCTAAATGCTTGTATGCTAAGGCCCTGAGCTGGGATCTTTCCACCCTTATCCAGTACAGCAGTTTTCCTGTGGAGAGGGGTGGGTGCTCCCCCAAATGGCCACTCCTTGTACCCAAACACACCCTGTAAAATTGAGTCAGTAAATGCTGTAAAGGGCATGCAAATTGACCCCTCTGTCAGTAGGTAGCACTTGCCAGAAGGAACAAGCAGCAATGTTATTTCTGGGTCCTGTGACTTGCTCTAGCCCCTCAGGAGAAGCACTCAAATGCCCCAGGTGGTAGGTGGGGCCCTGGAACGTCCAGGTGAGTCCTTATTCTCTGCCCTAGCAGAGGCAGGTAGGTGACTGTGGATGGGTGGGGTTGGGTTGGGTGAGCCTGCCCTCAGGCTCCACAAAAGCTGGCAAGGTAGCTGTTGAAGCACAGGTCAAAGGTCTGCTCCCAGCTTCTGGGCAAAGCCATCAGGGAGGGGCCACCCAACCAGAAAGTCTGCCTATGGAGGCAGGTCTGTCTGAGATTCACAAACTGGCAATCTACAGTGGGACTTGCACCTCTGCCCCCTCCTCTGCTCCACAGTCTCCCACCAGCATCTGCTGGCACACAGGAGCCCAAGCCAGCCAAGCTTCCCCATGACTGTGCTGCGGACCAGGAGGTTCCCTGCCCAAGATCCCAGCCTGAGCTGAAGGTACAGCCCTCCTATGGGGGGAGGGGTGCCCCGTGAGCATGCTGCAGCTAGGACCCACACTGCATTCTCTCCCCATATCTGCCCACGTGGGCTCCCTCACCTCCCAAGACCAAGAAGATCAATCCCTGACCATTCCAGGGAGAAGCGCTCTGGTCCCGATTCACCGATAGGGTGCATCAGCAGGATTGATGTCCCTCTGCCTTGGAGTATGCCCTGCTCTGATGGAGCCACTGGGCAAGCAGCACCAGGGAGGGCCGGCAAACAGGGAGCTCACAGTCCAAGTACCCTCAGTCTATTGCAGGACCCCAAGAGGAAAGGCCTGAGCCCCACTCTCTGTGGAAGCCTCAGTGGGGTGGCTCAATTATCTCCCTCGGCAGTCACATCCAGTGAGCTTTAAAAAATCAGAGTGAAAAAGTAGAAATGAAAATATTATTCAGCTTTGGTAGAAATTAATGTCCTTTTGAAATAGCATTTAAGTCATGAAATACAGACACAAGATCTTTGTTTTTCAAACTATTTATGTGTACAAATATCTCAACAGCTCTTGTCCTGGAACATAGAAAAGTGCAGTTACAATATCATGACAATAACACACCTCTTCAGGTAGTTTGTCCAGGTTTTCTCACCTTGGGTCCTCATTGCCATTCTATGAGGTAATCAGGGTGGCATGACTACCTTTATTTTATAGGTGAGGAAATTCAGATGCAGTGAGCTTCAATGACTTGCCCACAGTCTGTTACAGAGTTCATAGGAGCCCAAGTCAGCACTAGAGCCCAGGATTCCTTCTTCCTAGCCCAATACTTTTTTTGCTAACTCTACCACACACCCTGTCTACATCTCTCAATCCATGAAAAGAAAGGATGAACACAAAGGAAGGGTGTATCCATTACTATAGCAAGCCTTCTAACCAAAATAACAGAAGCCATCAGTCGTTCAGCTAGTTTACCTACAGACCAAGTCCTCCTGCCTACAGTGGGCACAAACCCATGCAAGGCCTCTCTGAGAGCCACAGTGTGGGCAGCCCCACATAAGGGGCACAGATGTTACATATTTATTGTGTACTATTTCTCAAGGAAATGATATATTGTGAAATATAGAAGAGGGTAATTACTAGAAAAAAGATCCATATTTTACATGATCAAAAATGTATTTCTCACTATATCCTTAGTGACCCTGCAGCTTAAAACAGGGTGGGCTGGAATGGAACTGTCCTAATTTTTGCTTCACAGAAGGCAGCTGGCATTCATGTGTAATGGCCCAAGGGAAGAAATTAAATCTAAAATTTTAAGTTAATCAGTGTTCTCCAAAAATCAGTGAAAAACACAAATAAAAGACAAATATGGGATTCTGACACCTTCAGAAACTAAAACATCTGAAACTGTATTTCTTTCTTTACTCCAGCCATTCCGTTTTCAAAACTAAGAACCAATTGTGAAATAACTGGTTTTGGGAAGAGTTGAAAGAAAAGTCTTAGAAATAGCTAATATAAATGTCTCTCTCCAAATTAAATCAGTGGGGTGCTAGTTTTAATACTTCTTTGTATTAGCTCATAATTAGGCTTCTAAATAAGCAATTAAAATATTCACCTCCCTGGAATAGTTTAGGTGGAGTCTTGGCCTATGGTGGTACAATTTAAACAACCAGTAATAGCCAGTCCTACAATTCTATGAGTAGGGATTCCTTCACTCCCATAAGATGTGTTTCATTTTCCTATAATCATTCCATTTTTCCCCTCCAAAGAAAAAACTTTTACTCCATTATTTCCCTCCCCTGCCTCCCAAGGAATCTTTTTACCCCATTACTAACAAGTTTCTTTTTTTCTTTTCTAACAAAGGAGTCCTCATGAAGTGAACCAAACAGCACCAAGGTTTCAATGACCTAATGCCAAATCCACAGTACTTTTTCAAGTTTCATCCTACTTGTCCTCTTGGCAGCATTTGGCACTCCTTATCAACTTCTCTACCTTAAACTGCTCTCCTTATTTCTCTCCTAAACACACTCTCCTGACTCTCTTTAACTCTCTAAACACTCCTTCAAAGCCTCGTTTGCTTGTTCTTCCTTTTATTTTCAATCACACGTGTTTCTAAGGATTTCTCCCTTCTTCCTGTGTGACTTTTTATTCTATATGCTCCCCCTGGGTTCTACCATCCATTCCCGCGGCTTTAATTATTATCAGTAAGTTAGTAACTCATAAATTTATACCTCTAAGTTCAGTCTCTTTCTTGAAAACCCAAGCCCAATCCATTCTCCGTATTTCTACTAGAATTATTCTTTTTTAAAAAAATGATCCCACCTCTTTTCTTGTAAAATGTGGTGGCTCCCCTGCGTCAAGGACAAAGTCCAAATTTCTTAGCGTTGCATACAAAGTGTTCTATGGTATGTCTTTCTATACTTTTCTAGTCTCATAAACCCTGCACCATATCAGAGCAATTCCTCACCAGCCCTCCTTCATTCCTCTGTGTCTTTGCTACGTCGACCACATCTTGAGGATGAAGAGCATGAGGGTATAAAGTCTGAAAAGCAGGTTCTTATCAGGGTAAAAGGACTCATTTGGAGTCAAGACTGTCCTGGGAAGTCTGAAATGCAGAGTTGATACTTTCATGCAGAGGCCATTTCTAGCTGTGCCTACAGAGTTCATTCTTCGTTTCATCATCTTGGAAATGTCAAAAATGTTCATGCTGACGTAGAATGTATTTGCAGAATCTTGTATAAAGAAACCCATATTCTGGATTCCCCACTGTAGGAAGAAGAATCTTCCTCTGGCTGAGTTATCTCCTTTAACCAACAAATTAGTTCTTGAAGTGGAGAGGAAGGAAAAAGACATGCAATGAAACAGATCAGTTGCATGAACCTTGATAATCAAGGAAGTGATGCTACTGTAGGCAGATGTTTCTCACACATCCTACAAACTCCGACTCATCCTGCAAGCTAAATCTGACTTATTCAGTGAATATATTTCTTCTTCTGTGTTCCTATAACTTCAAGTTTATGCCTTGATTATAGTTCATAGTATATTTATCTGTAATTATGTGATGTTATGTCGATTTTCCCAATCAGTCTATGAGCTTCTTGTAGACAGGCAGAACACCTGCCACAGAGCAGATGCCAATAAAGGAGTGATGAATTCACCCTTCAAGAACAGCACTGCCTAGGACACAATGAAGAAGTTTTTAAAAAAGTGTTTTTGCAATCGTAGCAATGGATATATTAAGCACAATTTGGTCAAAGAAATTATGAACACCACTATAACACATTCTATATGGAGTCCCTCTGATTAAACCAACATGCTCATAAAACAATCTACTACTGAAATAGCTAGAAATGATTAACCCTATCCACTACAAATAGCATAAAGTTTTCCAAATAGCGTAAAGCAATTGCAATGGCACAAAATATTTATGTGTGAAAATCCAAGCTAAGAAATTTGACAAATGTTTCCCCATGCAATTCCATCAAAATCACACTTCTACTTTTTCAAAATTCACTAAGAACTAATGACATAAATTCATGTTACAAAGGAAAGTCTTGCCCCAGTGAACAATGCTAAATTTCTAGCTGTAAGAAGTGGGAATGCAGAGTGCCCAAAAGATTAGGACATTTGTCCAAAATGCCAGGCAGTTATCAAAAAAATGCTGATCGTAATTCTTTTTATTTCCACATCTCTAATATTCCCATTTCTCTTTCTTTCCTGATATTTCACATTTGTTCGACTTCCTTCTCTACAATTTAGCTCTTTATTTAGCTCACAAAGTAGGCATTATACTAAGGAGGTAGAGTATTCATCTTTTGGCGTCAGTACCAGTTGCCCCTAGCAACCACCACTTGAAGGGAAACCTTATTTTCATCTGGTAACTCAAAATAGGACTAAAGGGTCAACTGCAGAGCAATTGTAAAAGGCAGGTCTTAAACTGGCAAATTGCTCAATATAAGACCCTCTTTCTTTTGGATCATTCCAATGACACTGGGAGTTTTGTTCACAAATATTTCATAAATCACAGGGTTTATAAATTGGTTTCTAAATGATACTTATGAAAATAGAACTATACATTCCAACTTGAAATCTCTTTATTATTGAGGCTATGGAGAGGAGCCACATAATTGCAGCAAGTCTAACGCAAACAGAGAGAAAGGTGAAGGGAATAAATATTCTTTTCCAATATATTATGCCAAGTACCCTGAAGGTATAACTTCTTTTGAATTTACTGATTTTTGATTTGAGTTCAAACTTCTAAGAAACTATGGTAAGAAGCAAAGCCAATTTGCTATTATTAATTTAAGCTAACAAATGAAATGATTAAAAAGCTAATGATTCTGGGTATTTTTGAATTATTATCTGATACACAACAATTGTTAAGTAAAAATTAGTAAGGAAAAAATAAAGGATAAGTATAATCTCCATTCTTTTTATGCTCTCTTTAAAGCATATTTATATATAATTTATGTATAGTATTCTACGTGATATTTAATACATACTATATACATTAGCATCCTTCCTATGAAGAATGAAAAGAACTGCAAAAGAACATACACAGTTCCACTATTGTTGTGGTTTAAGAAATCAAAAATATCAGACTGTTAGGCTCTTTTGGCAACACAATCCCAGAGTCCTAGGCTGCCCCATATTAGAGTTCTGTGTGTGGTTAGGGAAATGGTTGTTGACAGGAGTATCAGCAGTATTTATGTTGACACTTCATAAGCATTGCCACTTCCATTGTAAATCTTTTGTAGGTAGATGCGTAGTAATTGGTAACATCAATGTTTTACATTGTTAAGTCGATTAAATTCAACAATATATGACAAGAAATTTTACTAGTACTCTTTCCACAACCCCAAATACGGCACAAATATTCCTTTCATGAAACACACAATTTAGTGAGGGAGAGACAGCAAAGAGAGGAGCGGGAACCAAAGCACAGAGAATCAGAAGTCAGTCAAAAATTTAGAGAGGGTAACTTGGAATATGATGATGATGATGATGATGATGATGAAGAATAAGAAATTATACTAATAAGCATGGGATAGCAACCATGCTTGACTGTACAACAAACAGATTCTGTGGAAACATTATGTTTTCATGCTTTTGTAAGCTATTCCAGCTAAGTCTTGAAATTCACATATTACAAATTTAATCTTATACTCTTTAAGTAACTCTTAAATAATTCCTGAAGCAGAAGATAAATCAGTTACTGTATCAGACTACTGTCAACTTACTATGGGGTTGTTTTGTTTCTTTTTGTTTTTCCTTTTCCTTCAGCACTTGGGGTTGCAACAAAAATTGTTCTTTTCAACTAGAAAAACTAAACACAATTAAATTATTTTAAAACTGCAAGCAATGTCATTGAATTGTAATGCATTCATGTACATAACTTTTACAACAATAATAATTTTAAAACTTAATGTAATGAACACAGATAGGCCACTCTTTGCTTATTACATTGTAAGCACAAGTATACATAGTCTTCCGATTTTCAGTTGAACACAAATTCTCAGCTACTATAAAGTCTTCCACCTCTAAAACTTATCTTTCCAAGGGGACTAGAATCTTCTGGTGTGGGCCTGTCACAAATTCATTTTACTCTGTTAGCAAGGATGCTGCTTGGGCTTCCCCATCCACCGGATGCTCCGTGAATTTCTGGGTCGATGGATGCTCTCTCACCCAGTCCCCCTTGGACAGATGGCCACTTGTGAGAAGGCTGACGAGTTAGGGATGTTGCCTGAGCTTGTGGAACGTCTCGTCTCTTTGTTGGAGCTTTCCTGTTTTGTTTTTCCTGTGTGAAGGCCAACTTTGTCCCCAGGGGAATTAGACTCATGACTTGAGGTCCGTTAGTCACTGCCTTCCTATGTCTGCCCTTGCTCATTCTGTTCCGCTGCTGATGTTAGACAGCTCCACACATCTGAAGAGTGATAGGAGTGGCTGCACGGTTTTTGTTCTCTTACCAGAGGACTCCACAGGCTGTCTCTGTGAAGTTTATTTTAAACCTTCAAATTAACTCTAGATAGACCATCAGTAAATTAAGTTCCCAACTGTGAGAAGTTTGAATGAGCAATGAATGCTTAATGATTTAATGTGACATTTTTAATAGTCAAAACTTTTAGATTATTTTTATAGCTATAAGGCTTTTCTCACTCTAAAGAATTGTCTTTACTTTTACATGTGCTTTATTTTGACATGAAATATTTCTGGAGGTAATATGTTTTTACTGAGCTTGTATTTTGGGGTAACTTGGATACAATGAGAAAGCAACATGCCAAAAGACTGAAACCTTTAAAAGCTTGCTTTTTTGCAATCATAGACATTTTATACTACTATAGAACATTCAAACAAGTTAGATGGATAAGATGGGTAAATATAATAAACCATGTCTATAGATAAATAAGATGCAATTTTAATAAAGGGTTTGAAGAGTAACATTAAATACTTTCTGGAAATGATTTATGTTTTATTTTTTATATATGATCATATCCCATTCATACTCAGATAACTTATCCAGAAACCTCAACTGTATTGAACATTGCTGAGAAATAAACAATAACTGTAACAGATCTGGCAACAGTCAAATTTGAATGCACATATTCTGGCACTAAAGTTTGTATATTTATTTGTAAGAGGAAGCTCCACACTGTCACAGGGATCCTACAAATTCTCCCTTTAGGTATACTGTAATTCTGACCAGTTGCTTCATCTGTTTGCCCAAATCATCCACAATAAAAAGCAGCAAATGAGAATAGAGATAAAGAAATTCTGGAAGTGAACTGGGATCCCAGTCTATACCTAGACAATGGGGGGAAAAGGAAAAACTCTTAAAAGAGTGAACTTTAATAACCTAGGCACCCGGGAGGTCCTGAAGAGTCCCCAAAGATATTGTACAAAAGAATACTATTTTTGAAACCACAAGTAAAGTGAAACTCTGCTGAGTATAGTTAGATTATGAAAGCACTGTAACATGTATTTAGAACATTTAAAAAAGTGATCAATAAAAAGGCTGAAATTTTGTATATTGGCGTTCACATGGGTTTTTTTCAATTCTTAGGAAAAATGTTTCATTTTTCATTCCTAGAAAAAGCCAAATAAATGAAGTATCAATTTACAGTTTGAGACACAATGCTTATAATACAAACAGAAGTAAGATGTTGCTCAGGACTTTCCTAAACTAACTTTATACCCATCACGTGCCTAGCACTTAGAGTATAAATATTAGAAGAAGATGCTTTCACTTTTTATCTCCTCAAATCCCCACAATGTTCTTCCCAGTCCAAATCACATGGCCTTCCTCTGAACTTCTCAGGACCCTGTAAATATGGCTGTCACATGTATTGTCATGGTCAAGTCACTGTCTGTGTCTCCGCCAGGCCGTATGCCCCTTGAAAGCAGGGCCTGTGTCTCCCTAGGCCACTCTCATCCTTAGGACAGTGTTTAGAACATGGTAGATACTCAATATGTGTTTGCTAAAAAGATTAAATAGAAGTATAAGGCACGATCTCTCTGCTAAGGAGGTCATAGCTTTCCGGGAGAAGGTAGATAAGACATATACAATAGAAATAACATAATGAGGAAAATGATTTTCCACTCGAGTGTGTGGTACAGGCAATCAATTGTCAGCATAAACACAGCAGAGAGCAATATTGGTTTAAGTATTTGGTGAGGCCTTGGAGGTGCAATAGAATCTTGGTGTTGGTGCTACTTCTGACTGCTCAAGGTAACTCATCTTCACTACATAAACGCAATTTATAGACTGTGTCAGTTACATGAGAGTTACACAATTAACTGGTAAATTAAGAATAGGCCTAAAATATATCTAATTACAGTAATTAAAATGTACATATGCATATGCACACACATGTGCATATACATTCTAAATCTGAATTATCCAGGTTGTCCTTATAGTGACAAAAATCAATAGATAATCATACAGAATCATATCATTTTAGCACTGTTGGGACTTTTTAAAGGTTTTCATCCTTATTTAATGGACTAACCCTTTTTTCCTGAAGAAATAAACAGATATAGAACTGAGGAACAATAATTAAAAGAACAAAAATAAAATAAGACAAAAAAATTGGATCTTTATATCATAATGTATAGCATAATAATCCCAGATGTATCAAAGACTTAAAAGTTAAAACCAAAATCATAAAAGTTCTGAAAGTAAAGATGAGCAAAAGTATTTTATAATCTCATCCTGGAAATGAAATACAAGAAATATGTTTTAAAACTCAGCATGAAAAAAACACCCTTAACAAAAATCAAGACACAAGACAAACTGAGAAAAGTATTTTCAGCTTGTATCAAAGACAAAGGACTAATTTTTAGTATATATGTACAAAACAATAAGAAAAAGATCATCAACCCAATGGAAAAGTGAGCAAAGACTGTAAATAGCTAGCTCTCAGAAAAGAAAGTGCTAATAGTTACTATACACGTGAAATGTTCTTCAACTTCACATATTAACACAATAAATGTAAATTAAAACTATACTGAGCCTATCAGCCTATCAGCTCAAAGAACATAAAAAAAATTTGGTAACACACTTACTTGGCAAGGTTCAAAGGCTTACTCTTTCTTATACTGGCAATGGGTAGGACCCAATGTGGAGCAATAGCAAATCTTTCAAAATTTTACACACTGTTCAACACATTTTATGGACTGAATTTTCAACATAGGAAAATTCATATGTTGAAGCCCTAATCCCCAATGTGACGGTATTAGGAAGTGGGACCTTTGGGAAGTAATTAGGTTTAAATCAAGTCATGTAGGTGGAGTTCCCACAATGGGATTCATACCCGTACGAGAAGAAGAGATATCAGAGCTCTCTCTATGAACCTACACAAAGAAGAGGTCATGTGAGCACACAGTGAGGTGGCAGCTATCTGCAAGATAGGAAGAGGGCCCTTACTAAGAATTGAATCTGCTGGCACCTTGATCTAGGACTTTTCTGCCTCCAGAAATGTGATTAAATAAATGTCTATTGTTTAGGCCACCCAGCCTGTGGTATTTTGTTATAGCAGCCCAAGCTAAGATACACTTATAGGAAGTTATCTTCTGGATATACTAATGCACAAGTAAAATGACATTTGTATAAGTATTTTCAATGAAATATGATACACAATATTGGAAATAATTGAATCCTGGTTAAATAAATTAGTGTATATCCATTTGATGCAATTCTATGTAGTCTGAAAGTGAGTAAGGCAGTACTATATGAACTACTAAGGCATTATATACAGTATATATGATATGCTCACATTTCTGAAAAAATAAAAACATATATCTATAGTCATAATGCATATGGCATCTCTGAAGGATACCAATAATGTCAGGATAGTGGTTATATCTGGAGAAGAAAATTGGTTGTCGGGGAGCAAGAATGGGTGGGAGACTTCTCACTGTTAACCATTATGTACCTTTTGATTTTGTATTATGCATATATATATATCCAATTCAAAAGAAAAAAAACAAAACCAGTATATGCTGGAATGCATATCATTCTGCTAACTAAAACCTGAGTTTCAACTTAAAACAGCGTGTTTCGCCTGACTGAGGAATTTATTCTGAGCAAACCACTTAGTGAGTAGCCACAAACTGTGTCTATCACAGACAGAAACCACTAGATTATGATCCCAGCTCTTTGGGTCCAGGCTTTAAATACATGTTAATAAAATAAATAAAATAGAGTTTGCAAACCAAATCAGAGTTTGCCTGGATTCAATCATTTTGCACAGTGCAGACCCCTCTACCCCTTCCCCTCATCTCATCTTTTTTGCCCTTTTCTCTTTTTTTGTTCTATGTGTTTATTTGTGTTTGTTTTTGGCCTGATGTATAAACAAAAAATATAGAGGGAGGGACAATGTTGTATGCCAAGAAATGCAGCCCAATGGAAATGCTTTTAAAGAATTAGGTAGAGGGGGAATAGAGCAATATCTAGGAGCATATTTTTTAATGCTAGCATTATAAATATATACTAACAAAGACAAATTTTTGTTATTGTATAAATAAAACATTTGGAAGATTTTCATAACTGGTGAACTAACACTTTCCAAATGACAATGCATAGGATTACATGGGATAACATGGGTAAACAATCCATTCAAAGTGCATAAGACCAATGAATTTTTTGCCTTTATTATATTTTTAATTGACACATAATAATTGTACATATTTATGGGGTATAGTGTGATATCTCGATACATATATACAATGTGTAATGATAAAATTAGGGCCTAGGAGCCTGATCTTAATGCCCAGGTGGCAGAGGCAGGTCTGTCGAAAAGACATTGATCAAAGTTTTTTTGGAAACTTTTACTACCTGTCACAGTGGACAGAGTTTTCCAGGCAAAATAGTTAAGTAACAACTTGGTAAGAAACCAAAATACTTTATCACTCTACTATGTGGATGTGCCTTAAAAAAGCAAGAGGCTAGGATTTTGTCTGTCAGTAGTCTCTGGTGTTGGGATAGTGGGGGATGCGGTCTCTGCTAGTGCAAACAAAAGCTTCAGGGCCTGAGGAAGGATTTTGAATGAATAAAGACCTTGGTGCCTATGGCTGGTGGGATCACACTCATTCAGAACAGGAGGGCTGGGAGAACCATGATGGGCTTATTGTCTTTGCTTTGTAGAGACCAGGTGATCATACCATGTGCATAATAGGTGATAAAACTATACATACATGAACAGAGTTTACTTATAGGGTTTGCAATCAGAAGGCCTGTGTGTTGACATTGACTGTGCAGGTCGGTAAACTCTCTTAAGTCTCAGTTTCATTATCAGTAAAATAAAGATATTAAAGACTCTCTCACAGGTAAGATTTTCCATGAGGACAGAAAATGATGACTTATGTGGTAGTGTAAAAGAAAAACTAGTTGTTAACAACATTTATAAAATTAAGTTCCAGACAATGTAAATCTGAACATTTTGACATAATCACTCCACTCATCACAACTAGGTTAAGTTGCTAAGCAAATGGTATTCCTAAGAGACAGCTAAACCATGTATAGTTAAGATCAGCTGGGCAACAGAAAAGGTGTATGTGCCTAACAAGAGTTTACTTTAAGCTCCCACTGAAGACGAAAGTCCAGGAGTGGGTGGAACGTGTGTGCAGATTTCTCCCTCCTCTGACCACAATATCTGAAACGGGGATCATGAAAACCTCAAAAAGGCTGGAGGCAAAGGCTTGGTTTTGGGGTTCAGGTATACTTTAGTCTGAGGACCAGTTTTAACACTTAACATCCATATGAACTTGAACTAATTATGCTTAATTTCTCCATTTATAAAAGTGTGATAAGGACACTCTGTAGAATAGGTTGTAGAATTAAAAGCAAACCAAATAAAACATGTGAAGAATCAAGCACGGCATTTTCCATTCACTGCATTTAGGCCACAAAAGACACTCTAAGGTCCCAAGTCACATACAGCTGAGGACAGAGCTGTCCTTAGAGGGAGTGCACGCTCCAGAGAAGGGCATCAATGGACTCTTCCTTTCAGCACAGAAAGGTGAAGAGCCTTCTGGAGGCTGGGGGCCACATCCTCTCCTTTCTCTTTGGGAAGTGTTAAAAAATAAGCAGAATAGTATCTCTCCTCCACAATCCCTTCACCGTCGCCACTCTGGCCATCCACAATTAAAGAATCATTGGAGTGCATAAGCACCTTCTCATCCTACCCCAACTCTCCTTCCCAATGGTAAAACAAGAAATACCACGAATCATCTATTCTCAGTGTGAATCAGTTTAAATAGCTTATTTTCATAATTCTTCACAGAGACAGAAAAGGTAACAAGAAGAACAAAGTGAGGGTGTATGAGGAATACTTTGGGGCCTGGGGCACTGAGAGAGGGCAAGGAATGGTGGCAGAGAACTCGGACCGCCAAGAGTTAGTCGAGGCACTAGATGTCTGAGCACTGAAGGAAAGGTTAGACAAGTGGGATGGAGGGAAGCAAGGAGGTCCCAAGCGTGGGGCCAAAGGGGGAAAAACGTACAAGTGCTGTTTTGTAAATTGGAAATAATCAGCGAATAGTGCAGCTGGAAGAAACTTAGAAGATTATCACTTCCAGTATCTGCAGAAGCAAATGCCTTTGGTGGTCAGGCAGGGAATGTTAATGAGAGAATTTGGCTGGATGTGATGCAACAGATATTTGAGGGGACTATGGAGAACTTGAGCAAGTGCGTTGTTCCTAAAAGCAATGTTTTTGTGTTGTTTTGTTTTGTTTTAAACTAACATTGTACTGGCCGAAAGAACATGACTATGGGAGGAAATTGTCTAGTCCTTTCAGTGTTGCAGATGGGACTGCTAGGCATTAAAATATATAAGGGGATATTTTATGATGTGGTTTTGTACAGAGATCACTCAGTTGAGGCTCTTTTCTCCAAAGACTTGAAAGCTGGACCAGTGAATTAGAAGAGTCTCACAAGGAGGTTAGCTCTTGACACTCCAGGAAATCCTCAAGTCCTGGGGAACTCCAGGAGTTTTCCAGTTTCCCCCTAGGTGAAAACTCCTTTCAACCTCTGAGGCAACCGAGGAGTGAGTCCGGTGCACATTTAGGGATTCTTCAAGGGAAAATTAAAATATTTTAGAGTGATTCCAGATTTGATAAGTCAGAAATGGGCACTGAAGGTATTGAAAGGGGATGGTTTCCAAGTTGACCCAAGAAAACTCTATCACATCTTCTCCTGAATGTCCTAAGATCGCAGCATGATGATGATAAGCTATAGGAATAAGCTTGAAGGGGCAACCGTGAAGGTGCAAGGTCCAGAACAAAAGCTAGCAAAACAGGTGTACTTGGGGCACACACGCAGTGGCTGCATCTTTTGGGCCATATAAGCCATATTGCCATCAGTATTATGGGTATATAGCATCTATGGTTTTCATGTCAAACATTAATCACCCATCTTTGACTAGTTCAAAGAGAGAGAGACTTTGCATGTGTGTCTAAATTCAAGCTCTGTAACTTATTAGCTATCTGACACAAGCAAAACCACTTCACTCTTCAGTGACATACGTCTCTTGGCTGCAAAATGTGATAGTAAAACTTATTTTGGAGGGCTGTGAAGTTAAGAGGTAAAGTGTAGATGCAAAGGGCCTAGCAGAGAGTAGTCAGTGAGTGAATAACAGATGCTGTTCTCATTTCTTACCATCCGTCATTATTATCGTTACCACAATAGTAGTTACAGACAGTTATCACCACACGGCAAGCCCTCGTGCTTGTGTTTCACATCCTCTATGTTGTAATTTCCCAAACAAGCAGGACCTGTGTACTCTCTAGGGAACCTATGATAAATGCAGGTCACTTAACATGCATCATGGTTTACAGAAGCAAGTGACAAGGTAAGCAAAACTTTTACAGTCAGGCGACACTTTTTTACTCAAGCTCTTTGGTACACAATTAGTAAGGGGCATTTCTAGCAGCTTGTGATTTGCAGTAAGTAACTGCAGTCTAGTGCTCTTTCTTCTATTGCAATTTGCCAGACACCCACCTAAAGTGTTAGATCACAAAACTCACTATAAATTAAATTTATGTTTCCTTTTGGGTT
This sequence comes from Daubentonia madagascariensis, assembly GCA_023783475.1. Taxonomy (NCBI): domain Eukaryota; kingdom Metazoa; phylum Chordata; class Mammalia; order Primates; family Daubentoniidae; genus Daubentonia; species Daubentonia madagascariensis. The sequence continues at coordinate 22,103,084 of JAKFHU010002080.1, read as the reverse complement.
ATTTGGCAATAATCCAACAAAGACAATAAGGAAACTTAATGCTAATTTATACTTTTGGTTTCATTATGCTACTTTTTGTTTTTAGACATAATTAAAAAGAAATATTTCCTCATATTTTTGTTAATGTGAATTTGGGGGGGTTCTAACCAATGAATTTACACTCCAAATGTTAGGTAAAGGGGAAACAAAATTAACTTGCTGAGGCATTTTAGTGAGGAAAAAAATTTTCATGGTTCTCCATTGTCTGTATAACAGAAGTCAGAGTTTGTTTCCTAAAGATATCTTCTTTTCACAGGCTGTGATTTTGTTTAGTATGGGAGAGAAGACAAGAGTGTTAATTATTGTCTTCCCGTTAGAAACAAGCAGAAACAGTATTCATGCTCCTACTTGTCATACTTTTAGTATGAACAAAATATATCGATCCAAACATCTATCAACTGATTCATGGATAAATAAAATGTGGTACATCTATACAATGGAACATTATTTAGCAGTAAAAAGAATGAAGTATTGATACATGCTACACGTAGCTTGAAAACATTAAGTAAAAGAAAAGGCACAAAGGGTCACATATTATATAATTCCATTTATATTAAATGCCCAGAATAGGCAAAGCCATAGAGACAAAAGGTGGATTGGAGGTTGCCTAGGAATGGGGTGGTAGGGGCTGGGGATTGACTGCTTATGGGCATGGGGTTTCTTTTTTGGGGTCATAAAAATATTTTGGAATTACATAGTGGTGATGGTTGTACAACTCTGTGAATATATTAAAACCCACTGACTTTCATACTTTAAAAGGGCAAATTTATGGTATGTAAATTATAAATCAATTTTCTACCTAAAAAAATTCTTGCCTGCTATCATCACCATTTCCCAAAACAAACATTCCCTGCAAACTTACCTTGTGAGGTTCAGTGAATTCCTGAGTGACACTGCATTAGCAAAACAAGTTTTGAAATCCTTGTATATAAATCTCTACTTGGTTTCCATAGTTTTATAAACAAAATTTCCTGCCAATTTTAAATTTTGAAAAAAATTGCTTTGAGTGATTTTTTCATTTTATTTGTTATTCTAATAGGATAAAAGAAGTGCTTCACATTTTTTTGTTTTTGTTTTTGGAACAAATTGAAGTCAATGGGATTAAGTAAGAATTACATTGTATGGCTTTTTGAATGTAGCAGAAGATCAAATATGGAACATATCCAAAGGGGGAAAGAAATAATTACTTAACTGAGCACATTAATAAAAAAAGATCTTGCAAATTAAATGTTGTTCCAAAGATATCTTAAACACTTACTAGAGCATCATATACATTTGTTGAGAAAATGCCAAGTTTTATATTTTGGTCTTCTAGCAACTTAATGCAATGAAAATTTCCAGAAAAACAAAAAGAGTAATGTAATTTTTATAAAAAGTACACACACATACATGACAAGTGTAACTTTTTTCTTTATTTTTAATGTTATGCATTTGGAAGTGCCTCTAATGCAAGATTTTATTAATAATTGAATAATATTAATAACATTAATAACATGTAGGTGGTTAAGACCAGAAGCCCTGGAATCAGATTATCTGATTTGAATCCTGACAAATAGAGGACTGTTTATACCCTTGCGAAAGTTTCTTGATCTCTCTAGGCCTCAATTTCTCCATCTCTAAAATGAGGATAATGGTATAGGGCTGTGAGAATTCAATGTGATAATGCATTTAAAGCATTTAATATGATGCTCAGCACATGGAGAGCTTAAAGTATTATCATCATCATCATCTTTTTCTTAGCATTGCTTAATGCCCTTTTATAGGATTATTTCTTATTCTAGCAACATTTCTGATAGAGTCAATGGATTTCAGCTAGAGAAGCAAGGTCACAAACCAAGTCAGCCCTACAGTGAGACACTTTTAATCTGTTTCTCTCAAAAAATTAAAATTAGAATTCCAAGAAACCAATCATCCTTTTTACTAATAGGCCTCTCACCACAATTTCATAAAATCTTTTTTTCCATAAACAAAGCCAAACATAATATCTTGTTCATCTGATTATAAGCAGAATAGCTACTATCTGAGCACTGCTGTATCACAGACAATAATGGCAGTAATTACTGGCCACCGGAAAAAAAATCACCTAAGAACGACATGTGGTATCCATCAGTGTAATGAAAGATGACAAGAGGCAAACAAGTCTGCTCGTTCAACTTGTTTGTTGATATTTGATCTACAGTTCAATAGCATTACATCTATTCTATAAGTAATTCGTAGGTACTCACTATGTTTTGAACATGGTAGGTGACCAGAATAAATTTCTCATTCATTTGAATTCCTTAGTATTGTGCTGGGTGTCACAGATACAAACTGAGGTTAAACCTTACTTTACCTAAACCATAAAACTTTATTCTGAGGCATATGGTATTTAGAATTTAAAAATAGGCACATTCTTCAATTACAAGATAAGGTTCAGTAAAGACAAGGTAAGCATCAGTAAAATGTTAAATGTCAGATACATTTATTCTCTGTGACATTAGACATGGAAAATATTTCAACATAAGTTTACCTAGTTTAGAAAAGTTCATGGTATGGCAAACAGTGATGGTAATCTTGATCACAACCCCCCCCAAAAAAAAGTTATTTTATGTCATTCTAACATAAACATTCCCATTCCTAAGGTTCCCAAATTGTCTGGAAACTATCCCACCTGTACCAGTGCTGGAGCTAATCTCACAAGATGATCTTTAACCCAAAGGCTGGTGCCGGTGTTTCCAGAGGGCAGCACCTGAAAGGCCTGAAATTCCTCACTCTGGTTACTGATGTGTCCGACATGAGTAAGCCCTGGCTCACCTGACCCCATGTCACACGGACAAAGGGTAGTGCAGGCTTCAGAGAGTAGTGTGACATGGTGAGTATTTGATCCTGCGAACCAAGTTTTGGCTGACCCATTGTTAGGGAGACAAAGTGAACTGAGACCACAATTACTGAACTAATTTGATTTGGTGGCGCAAGAAGATAAACCCTAAAAATTCAAAGTTTGTTATGGAAACATAGACATACACACACACATACGGATATAAAAACAAAGCTGAAAAGAAAAGTACTAACTAAAAAAGCAAGTGTACTCAAGAGCTAAAGAATCTGTTATCCAAAAGCATTGCTTTGGAGTTAGGCCAGCAAGAACCCCTAAAATTTGGTCCTATGCTATTTTATTAACAGGTTTTTGAAGAAAAACAACAAAAGATCTTGATACATTGATTTCATTTCCACATAAAGAGGTTTAAAAAAATCAATATTTCATAAGGAATCAGGATAAAATTAGTAAAACAAAGATTATGCCAAGATTTTAAAGAAAATGTCAAATTTATGGGAAGCAAAAATAAAATATAAACAAAAAGATAAGTGATAGCATTTTTTAAAAATAATGCTGGTTAATTAATGCCACAGCTGCAATATAAAGAAACAAATAGTAAAATTTCTTTTTACTACAAGTCTTGTTTGCTACCATTTTCATATAGAAATGTTTATTTTATTTTATTTTTGAGACAGAGTCTCACTCTGTCACCCGGGCTAGAGTGCCGTGGCATCAGCCTAGCTCACAGCAACCTCTAACTCTGGGGCTAAAGCGATCCTCCTGCCTCAGCCTCCTGAGTAGCTGGGACTACAGGTGTGCGCCACCACGTCTGGCTAATTTTTTCTATTTTTAGTAGAGAAGGGGAATCGCTTTTGCTCAGGCTGGTCTCGAACTCCTGACCTCAAGCGATCCTCCCGCCTCAGCCTCCCAGAGTGCTGGGATACACGCGTGAGTCACCAAACCTGGCCTATATTCTTTCTTAACTTAGGAAGGTTTGAGATGCTTACTCCAGAAATTCACTTCAAAAACCAGGAACACAGATACTAACTTGCTTCTTCTTAGACTTACCATACAACAAAAACATACTGTCCTTCCTATATCATCCCTGAACATAGTCTGACTCAGTAAAATTGAGTTTATAATAGAGTGAAGTACTTTATGATAAGACTTTTATTCTATTACTTCATGACAGAGAAAAGCAATATTTGAAAAATCCATTGAAAAAAAGAGAAAGAGACAAAATTTTCCATTCTTTTGGATGCATTGCATTCCCATACACTTCTCCTATTCCTAGCTCACATGGTGAGGTGTCTTTGTGTCCAAGATAAGAGCAAAGAATCACCAGTCCTTTTCACGAAGTGCTAAATAGGATGTACAGTAGACCAAGGTGGGTTAGTTACCTCTCATTAGTAAACTCAAAAGTTGGAAGGTCTTTGTAAGACTTAATGAAATTAGATCCTATAACAGTACCTCCAAAGATACAATGCTCTGAATTTACTTGAACAGTTACATAGGAGCAATGCCAGTTTCAAAATCAGTAAGAGACTCAGATTGGATATATATTTAAAAAAAAAAAGCAAAGACTGTCTAGTAAACTAGGTTAAAATGTCCAGTGCTTTACTCCCTCAATTCTAAAATGGATCAATTTTTATAAGCCACTGCTTCCATCTCATAATTCACTGGAAAATCCTACTAAAAGTAAATAGTATAAGGGTGCAGGAACATAACACCCTAAGGCTTAGTTTAAAAGAATCTATAGTGAAATAAGGAAGATGAATTCCATAAAGGCAAAGTTTCACTGGGGGTCAATCTGGAAAACGGTAGGTACCACATAAAAGCTGGTGTGACAAGCTTGCCACGAGAGTTCGCAGTTATGACCTCAGCGGTAGCTCTCACTATTGTCCAGTCACTCAATCTTAACCACCAATGGTTAATCTCAGATGGCTGCTGTTTGTCTGTGTAAAAAGCAAGACTGCAAGACAAGGTAGGAGCAGACACCGGGGCCAGAACTGAAAACTGAAATCAATGGCTCATAGACAAAGACTGGTTTTCCACAATAGAATTCAAAAATGCAATGTTTTAATTTAAATATTACTACGATTCCAAGATAAATTAATGCAATTTAGACCTGTTTCTCTAATTTTCCCTGGGAACTAAACTTTTACTTATAACAGACGACAATTTTATAGTTTCTTGCAAAACTCTTAAATAGAAAGTATAATTAACCTGATAATTTAACAAATAAGTTCATGACTAAGACTTATATGTCCCTAAGACTGTTTTGGATAGGCAATTTTGAAAATCAAGTGGTCCCTGGATACCAATATATAATGTCTTCTGGGAAATATAAACTTAGAGAAAGTGTTTTGTTGTTGTCGTTGTTGTTTTTGTTGCTTGGTTGGTTTTGTTTGCCTCAGAAAGACTTGAGCAAAGCCAAAAAAAAAAAATTGGATTTTTTTGAAGACTGAACTACAGTGCCTTACATAATAAAAAATGTAAAGTGCAACTTAGCAAAGAACTTTCTACAAAATAATCTTGATGTAATAATTATATTACTTAAAGTAAGAGATCTCATAACATCCATGCTCACACACATATTTACTCACTAAACAGTAAAACATACAGAGCTAGTCTATGAAGCAGATCAAAATTAATTGATAGCAAAGCCTTACTTAGATTACCAAAAGACAATTTGTCACACCTACTCCCAATCTTCTTAAGACTCTCCATTAGTATTTCTTGAGTCTATTCTCTAATCCATCTAGTTAAGAAATTTAACTCTAATTATTATCAAGGCTTTGGGAAAATGAAAAATAATTTCTCCTAAAAAATAAAATGAAACAATGGATAATAAATAAATAGATATAACTAGATAGGCAGATAGAAAGATTTTCCTTCCCCCTTTTCCAAAAAGGATCGCAGTAACACTTATTCACTGTATAGTTTCAGTCTTTACGTCTTTAAAGCTAAAAATGTATTAATAGCTTGTATGATAATGTTTCATTAGAATAAAATAAATAATGTGAAAAGCTTTTAGTGTAACACATTGTACTAAGACTGGCTGGAATTCTAGAAATAAAAAGCTGATTCATGTTAACCTCTTCATACAAAGTGGAGAACTTCTGGTTTGAGAACATTTGGTTTGATTTCATCTGGATAAAACTGTTATACCACTGTTACCACAGTCTAGGAAATAATTTCCAGCATCCACTCTAGGGGCCCTCTCAAGTTATTGCACCAAAGTAAAGGTATCAGAGGGTTGAAGATCTGAACATAGTGATTAACCAGCTAACTAACTTTCAAAGGCAGAAGATAAAGGGTAACAATGCCGATTTCCACAGTCTAAATGAACAGTAGGGTGTGCCCTTTACTAAACCTAAAACATTCTCAACTCCACATCCGCTTCCTCCTTCCTTGTCTCTCCTCTCCCTCTCCCCCGCAAGTACCCTCATGGCCTGTCTGAATCCCTCCACTCCAGGCTCCTTGCCTTCCTCCCCTCTCTCCCTAGTCCATCCCCCCAGCCCCCCTCTTCTTGTCTTCTTTTACATCTTGATCACTTTAAATGAATATAACCATGGAAAGAACTACATTCCACCATTTATTATACTCATTAAATAAAATGGTTTCCAATATTTTAAAATAATAATTGGACATTTTATTTTTCCAGGAAGAAATTACACTTGACACGTTGCATATTCAAGGTGTGGTTTTCCATTGTTTGTTTCTTTTTCTGTAGGTAAACAATCATGACCAGGAAAGTAAGAAGTTCCCTCACCCACTGTCCCAGCACCCTAGATCTATATGAAAGCACAGAGCACAAAGCTTCAAGGGACCTCTGGGTCTCTGGAGTGCCAGTGCCTGACTCCAGGCAAGGCTGGAAGTTAACTTTCCCCAGCCAATGGGGCAGCTTCACAAAAGGGGATTCCACAACCTCCCCAAAAGCCAATTTTACTTTGCAGTGATTCTTACTATTGGAAAGTTATTTGGTTTTCCATTATCCTAAATAACTCATGAGGAACTTTCCTATTCTAGTCATCATTATTAACTCTCTAGAATAGTTTCCACATGCTTGAAGACAATTATTGGATTACCTGTTGGCCTTCTCTTCTTCACTCATAATTGCTATAAATCATTTAACCATTTCACAAGTGCTTTTCATCACTCCTGTCATATTCTTTGCTGTAACACTGATATCTCTAGAGACTTTTACTACCACCTTTAATTATGAAACTTGAAAGTGATAAATATTAGAAAATAATTACTATTATAGTAATGAAATAATGAGTGAAATAAATATAATACAAAATCCTTTCTTGAATATGATGACTTCTGATTGTGACAAATTTGTGGGTATGGCAAGGGATAGAGCCTCCATTTTCCTCAGATGAGAAAATTGAAGCTCCAGGAGGCTGTCACTTTCCAAAACATGTACAGCCAGAAAGTACCAACTAAACTAGAACCTGGGACTTCTGACACAAAACTTTTATACTTCTATTTTAAAAACTACTAGGCTGCCTACTCATGTATGTGATACAATCTTAGTGGATCTTTTTGTCTTTCTTCTGTTAAAAAATGCTTAATATACATAGATATTTTTCTGGTGATATATATGTGTGTATATATGTGTATGTATATGTATTTATATCAGCACAAACAAATATTTTCTTCCAAGAATCTGCATGCCCATGTACTCTGCCATCATGGACTAGGTTGCAAGGAAGCTGTTGTCAGGGTTACTTTTTGATAGTCCTAAAATACTTTGTTACATATAAAGGTGAAATTACTACATATTTTATAAAATTGGTGCTATTTCCTGAATAAATAATATTAGAAAATTTAAGCCCAAGAGGAGCATAATTTTAAAGTAATGAATATAAATGTATTCACTGTCATTATCTTCTCTCTCTTGAAAGCAAGACCCAAGTAAAAAATATAAAGGTATATGGTTTGGAATAAGATTCATGAAAGCCTGAATATTCCTTATTACTGAGACTTTATCAAAATGCTGGTAACATAAATTATGAGAAATCCTTTTGTCTATTCTGACAACAGACACATCTAAACTTTCCACACAACCCTACAAGCCCTCACTATAGACTCCCTATAAAACACATCAGTATCCCTACTCCTTTCTCTTTCAGCAAGTAACTCATCAATTTCCCCAAAGTAAAGGCTATCTACTGTTAAGAAATTTATGTTTGTGTCACCCTAAAATCCATATGTTGAATCCTCAACCCTCAATGTGACTAGTGCCTTTATGGAGGTAATTGAGGTTAAACAAGGTCATAAGAGTGGGACTCTGATACCATAGGATTCATGTCCTCATAAGTGACATGAGAGATCTCACACACTCTCTCTCCTCGCCATGTGAGTACACAGCAAGAAGGTGGCTGTCTGCAAGCCAAGAAGAGAGCCAGGAGCTGAACTGGCTGGCACTTCAATCTGGGAAACCTAGCCTCCAGAACTGTGGGAAAATAAATTTATGTGGTTTAAGCCACTTATTCTGTTGTTTAATACCACTATGGTATTGTGCTATGGCAGTCTGAGATGATTAAGGCAAATTTTGGGACTGAGAAGTAGGGTACTGCTGTAACAAATATCTTAAAAAAAAACCCAAAACAATAAAACAACCCTAAAAGTTCTGAAGAGGTTTAGGAACTTGGTGATGGGTAGAGACTGGAAGAGGTTGAGGTGCATGCTAGGAAAAGCAGAGATTGCCATGAAGGAGGTGTTCATAGAAATATGGACATTAAAGGCAATTCAGGTAAGGGCTCAGAGAGAAAAGAGAAGAGCCAGAGAGAAAGCTTTCATCTTCTTAGAGAATACATAAATAATCATGAACAGAATGTTGGTAGAAATATGGATGTTAAAGGTCATTCTGATGAGGAGCTAGATGGAAATGAGGAATAGGTTATTAAAAATTGGAGGAAAGGTGACCCTTGTTATAAAGTGGCAAAGAACTTTGTTGAATTGTCTTCCAGTGTTTTGTGGAAAGTAGAAATTTTGAGCAATAAAACTGGATATTCAGCCTGGGAGATTTCTGAGCAGAGTAGTGAAGGTGCACCTTTGGCCCTCTTTACTGCTTATAGTAAAATTTAAGAGGAGAGAGATGAATTGAAGAAGGAATTTTTAAGTGAAAAGAACAGAACTTGGAGATTTAGAAAATTCTCAGCTTATCTGTATAGTAAAAAATGAGAAAGCTTGTTCTGAAGAGAACACTAAGGGTGCAGCTGAACAACCATTTGATAAAGAAATCACGGGTACAATTCATGAATATAATCAGCCAGTTCAGCAGAGCCAGGAATAGGTTATACCAGCAGAGACACTACCAGTTTGAACTAAAGGGGATAAAGAAAGTGGGATGGAATAAAAGAAGGCTGTCAAACTTCTTGGATTGTATGGACTGGACCAGAGAGCTATTTGGCTGTGAACATGCACTATTCTTCAAAGAAAGGGAAAAATGACTCTGAAGGCAATCCATAGGTCATCAGGGCTGCCATTCCCACCACAGGCCTGGGAGTGAGGGGTGAGGAGTGGGCAAAGCTGTTTCCTCCTCGGTTTCAGAGGGTGGGGCTGCCACAGAGACCATGAGGCAGGGCCATCCTGCAGAGCTGTGGAAGTGACGCTGCCACCCCAGTGGGCCTGGAAGGTAGATTATCAAGCCAAAAATGATTACTCTTGAGCTTCAAGATCTAATGGAATTTGCTTTGTTAGGTTTTGGATTTGCTTGGGACCAATCACCCCTTCATTCTTTCTGATTTTTCCCTTTTGTAATGGGAATGTCTATCCTATGCCTGTCCCACCACTGTATTTTGGAAGCACATAACTTGTCTGACTTCATAGGTTCACAGCTGGAGAGGAATTTTGCTACAGGATGAATCATGTCTTAAGTCTCACTCACATCTGACTTAGATGATATTTAGATAACACTTTGGAATTTAGACTTTACAGTTGATGCTTGAATGTGTCAAGACTTTTGGGGATGAAATAAATGTATTAATATTTTGCATGCAAGAAGGACATGAATTTTGGGAAGCCAGGGGAGAAATGTAATGGACTAAATAGTAGTGTCCTTCCAAAATTCATATGTTGAAGGCCTAATCTCCAATGTGATTGTATTTGAAGATAGAGCCTTGACAGAGGCAATCAAGGTTAAATTAGGTCATAAGGGTAGAGGCCCTGATCTAATAGGATTAGTGTCCTTATAAGAAGAGACACCAGAGAGCTCTTGTGCTCTCTCTCTCCATCATGTGAGGACACAGTGAGAAGGCAGCCATGTATCTACAAGCCAGGAAGAGAGCCCTCACCAGGAACCAAACTGGATAGCACCTTGTTCTGGGACTTCCAGCCTCCAGAACTGTGAAAAAATAAATTTGTGTTGTTTAAGCCACCTAGTCTACAGTATTGTGTTATGGCAGCCTGAGCCGACTAAGATATCTATTAATGAGTCACCAGGAGTAAACCACAAGTAGTACTCTATGCTTTGGCAAATTGGGTCACCTATTATTCCCAAACACCCTCACTTACTTTCTGTCTGCCTGGAATGCTTCTTCTCTGCCTGCCATTGAAATTCTATCTATTCTTCAAGTTCTATCTCATGCCATGCTCACAAAACCTCTTCTAAACCTAATACCCTGCCCAAAACACACACACACACTCTCCCAACAGGTCATCTCTATACCCTTTATGCTAATTTTTATATTACTAGCTTAGTTTATTTTATTGTTCTCACCAAACTATAAATTGTTTGAGGGCAGAAACTGTGTTTACTCATCATCATATCATTTGCAGCACTTATCACTAGTTGGCACTCAGTAATTATGTTTAATTGATACAGTTAAATTATATTGATTTGAACTGTCTACTTTTCTTTTTAAGAAATAACTTTTAAAATTTTAAACTCATTCTAGAATTACAGAAAAAGAGACAAAAATGGTACAACCCATATTATAGGGTGTATAGGAGAGTTTCTCTACACCCTTCACCCAGCCTTCCCAGTGTCAACTTCTTATATAAGCATAGTACGTTTATCAAGACCCAGAAATTAACATTATGGTATTATTAACAAAAAATTTTATTTGAATTTCACAGTTTTTCCACTAATGTCCTTATTTGGCTCCAGGATCCAAACCAAGACCCCACATTGCATTTACTTGTCATATCTCCTTAGTCTCCTCTAATCTGTGTCTGTTCCTCAGTCTATTCTTGCCTTTGATGATCTTGAAACTTTTGAAGGTTACTGATTAGTTATTTTGTAAAATTTTTCTCAACTCGAGTTTTTCTGATATTTTCTCATGAGATTAAGATTATGCATTATGAACTATACTATCCTATAAGGATATGTAATTTCAATACATCCTATTACCATCATCTTAGAAAACATGATATGGATATATCTTATTACTGCCAACATTAACCAAGTCACCAAGTGGTGCCTGCTGGGTTTCTCCACCCTAAAGTGACTATTTCTTTCTTTGTAATTAATAAATATTTTTGGAGGAAATACTTTGAGACTATGCAAATATCCCATTTCTCCTCCATCTTTTATTCACTTATTTTAACATCTGTTGGCAGATCTTGCTATCAACAATTATTTCTGTGGTGTTTACCTAATGGCAATTTTCAATTTTTCTTCTTCCTCTGTCAACTTTCAAAATAAACTGCAGTTGTCTAGAGAATCAAGAGGCAAAGGCCTGAATTCCCCTGGATAGTATAAGGAAGTGAAGTTGGGATAAGAGTCTGAGGGAACAACACAAGTATAATAGGAGGCTTAATGGCATCTAACTCTACAGCAGAGACAGATATCAGGATTGTCAGCGTTGGTGGCTGCCTTAATTTGATAGATCCAGCCCAACCTCTTAACATTATGAGATCCAATTTTTTGAGCTTAGCTAGTCTAATGGTTTGTTGTAAAAGCAAATGAAAACAGATGTGGGGACAGAGAAGTGGGAGAGTAGAAGCAAGCACCAGACACTTCTTATTAGAAGCTATTTCTGACATCTTTTTAAAAAAAGTATGTCATTGATTTCTTAATGAATATTTGCTAATATTATAGCAGCACACATTTTTAAAATTGTCTAATTGATTTATTTGGTGATTATGGCCAATATTTTAGATGCGTTTATTGCAGTATATTTATAAACAATGAAACACATAATTATGAAAGATGGAAACAATAACCTACTAATTATACATTTAGTTGGAACCCTAGGAGTTAGATCACCTAGGTATATTATGAATACACCTAATAAGCTTCTTATTGGACTTTACACTTTATTTTGAATTTTACAATAATGCACTTTAAAAATTTTAAGTGTAAATGTTTATAATAAAATAATTATGAGGATTTTACTTTTGTACATTAACATATTTCTCACATCTCCATGTTAACATTGAGTAAATATATATTTCAGATCAGTTTGTAGTATATTTTGTAAGTATTTTGAATCACTTCATTATACATTAGCTATTATGCATAATTTCAATACCTTAAGTTATTAAAAAGGAAATTAAAGAATTTTTTAAAGATATAAATGAGATTCAAATTTACAGATCTAAACTGATTCAAAATAAGGGTAAATCACTTCTCAGCCTATTAAATTTGGTAAAAAAAAAGTTAAATACTATTTCATTTTTAAATGGTTCAGTTTTATGACATTGGTGTTGATGAGCTGATAATATGATGTTGGAATAAGACGTGGCTTCTCCACAAATCAATATGTAAATTTACTCCATTTGTGTTATACACAGTTTTCTTTTTATGCACTGCTAAAATGAATATAAATTTAGAGTTATAATTTTTATGTTAATGTTAAAGTCCTTTTTCATATTATAATGTATGCCTCTATCTCTTTTTTATTTATTGTCACTCACTTCTGAAAAATAAATATTTAATTTTATTTTTTAAAGTGTGGAAATAGCCTCACCAAATCCTTGAAGATTGAAGTCTTCTACTCTCATAGACAAGGTACAATCATATGGACAAACTGTGAAATTAGTCCTAGTGTACTTCCACAGCTGAACCCATTCATGGAAGTAGTTTAGAATTGTTTTCTTGTATATTGATTACAGAGATAAATATAATATGAAACCAAGAGTAATGAGTAAGGTAGGTAACAGGTTTGGGGCAATTTCAATCATGACCAGAAGCCAAATAATGACTTAAGTTCTCATGTAGTTCATGAAGCGACTATGAAGGCAATTCCATCAAGGTTAAGCAATAGCCCCCTCCCATAACATAATATGGCAGGGTATGGCCTCCTGGGGATATTACGTCAAGGAAAACAGGGTGTGGGTTACTTAACTCTGGCATGCTATAACCACCCTCACACAGGCAGCTCTTGATAATTTTTGCCAATGAAGGTAAACAAGTGGAAATTTGAAAAGGTGGACTATCCATGAAAAATATAGTTACATGGAAAGGAAGGAAGTACCTTGATTGCTTTGGGCAGGATTACTGTGCTTCTAATGACTTCATATGAGTCTTGATTTGGAAGGTGGTTTCTTATATAATGGCCAATCTACAGGATGAATAATCCACACAGAGCTAGTTAGAGGTTTACAAGGATGCTACTGACTCTCTTTCCAGAAATTCCTGGCAATTCTTGATTGACTCTAAATGATGACAATAAAGTTTTAGACTCTGGTACTTAATTTAAAACACCATACTACACAAATGGATTCTATTATCAAATCACAGTCTTAAAAAGGAAATATTTAATTATTGCAATAGATAATATGTAAATACTACCTTTAAAAAGGGAACTATTTTATTTATAAGCAATACTTGGTTGTATATTTTAAAAGGCTCTATTTTATTCTCAAAACCATGCTTTTATCCTAAAATACACAGTCTATCTGTCTGATAAAATATCTTTGTGGCTAACTACTTCATGTTTTCAGCAATTCTGTAGGGGAAATTTATGAGATTAAAGACAAATGAATTTAATAGTAACAATGACAATAACAGTTTTAAGTAATGTTTTGCAGTTATCTAATTCACATTATTCCAATAAAGTTTCTTTGAGTCATGGCCTTAAATTAAGCTATGTGATCATATTATTTTTTCAAACTGTCATTTCGTGAGTTCAGTTTATTCTCCCTGCTTCTTTCATGTAGCTTTCCACATAATATTTACTAAAATTGTATTTCATTAACACAACCTGTATTTTTAAGAACATATTTTGTGTTTCACACCATAAAATTTGAAAAAGAGGTGCCTTTGAAAGAAAGTCTTACTTTAAAACTGAAGTATGCATTTTAAAAGCTCCATATTTTAGTGGGAAAGTCCTAGACTTAGGTCACTTTCCTAAACCTTAATATCCTTCTTTGTGAACTTGTATTTGGGATCTTTTGGACATGGCATGTCAATTTCAGATTGATTCTTGACTTACGTCTTTATATTTGCAACCAAAATCTGAACATTACTTTTTTAAAAGATTTCATTTCATTTTAGAGAAGTGTAACATCCTAAAACTTAATGTTGAACACCAATTAAGGTAAGAGGGGATATATTTTCAGATCACTCACTCCTAGGAACTCTGGTTTAGTCTTAGCCAACATTGTAGGTGACCCAAGATACTGGAGGAAGGAGTCAGAGGGCTCTTTCTACTAGGAAGTAGCCCTGAAGCAACACTGGTTTAGGTAACCGCAGTGTTGCCCAAACTTCAGTACAATCATTATGAGTGCTATAGACAAAAGTACATCACTCAGCAAATCATAGAGTTTACTTCCTAAAGTTTCTTCACATTGAACTGGGGTTACATTAAAACTAGGTAGAATTTATCATTGAACCATAAGGTAGGCCCAAAAGTAGATATCTCTTTGACAAAACAGAATGCAAAATTACAAATATAAATTTGGGAAATCAAGTTGAGACCCCTGGAAGGGGCTGTGCAAGTTAGAGACAGTGAAACTTAAGGTTCATTTGCTCTGCAGTAAAGTCAGCTTTATATATTAATACAACCCTTAGAAAATGTTAACATTTTGTCATTTTTTTTTCCCACCAGAGAAATGGTCTCCCATGAATCCTAAAGTGTAAAGTACCTGATCAAAATATGTTTGGTTGTCTTATACCAACTACCTACAGAGTAATATGAGGGAAAATTTTAAATTAATTGTCATGTGCTTTTATGGCTTCTCTTCCAGGACTCACACTACGCCTTCAAAGAACACTGCAACTTGAAGAGCACTCCCTGCAACCCACAGCAGTATTTCCCATGGGACATTTCCCTTAGACCAGCCCCTTACTTGGCCTTCTTACACCATGTCAGTGATGGTAATAACTCATAAGGCTTTCTTCTTATTCCTTTTTTTGGGGTGTAATGAAAATAATGTAAGGTAGACCTCTGATGAGGTAGCTCTTATTTCTTATGAAGCCAGATGAGAAGAGTCCAAAGAATGGGTTCTAGACAAGTTGTGAGATTCCTTAGAGAAACCACACCATTTTTTGTCAGTGATGAGGGGCCCTCCAATTATACCGACTATAGAATACTTCTAGGGAAGGCCAGAGAAATCTGGAAAAGAACTGGGTGTGACAAGTGAGGGCTAAACCAAGTCAACAGTGTTGTCTGGTCCTGGAGGTGCCAAAGACTTGCCATCCTAAAACTGCTCCCACTCCCCTGATCTGTCCTTTCTGTATGAGGTCAACATTACCTCCATGCTTGGAGCAGCCACTGCTGATGAGGGCACAGCCAGGAGTGTAGAGTAGAAACCATGGAATGATGAACAGGGAACAGAGGAATAGGGAGAGAATTCTGGGAGATAAGCCTTTGCAGAGTTCAGTGTCCTCATTTATATGCAGAAGACAAAATATTTTGAAACTACTGACCCAAAAGGATATCCCTCAAGGAAGGAATTATGCTAAATACCAAGTGTGATTATAATTGCAGTATGTAATGCTTCACATCCTTGACAAATCTTAATAAAATGAAACCCTAAGACTCCTTAGAAACACGACTATTTTGATCATCAGGCAGCTACTATTGTACAAGCATGAGTTTTCTGGAAGACCTTTAAAATATTTCATCTTGGAAAGTTTTAAAAAGAGCAACACAAACTCACTGATTATTACTCTCTAGGCCTTTTTAAGTTCAGAGAAAGTTTGGCAATTATTCTAGATCATCATATTTGCATGTTTGTAGCTGTCAAAAATAGCCTTCTTTATTTTTCTTTTACTAATAATTAGGGCAGTTTAAACAAAACAAAACAATGACAACAACAACAACAATCTTCTAAAAAGATGAAGAGTGAGTCAGTTAAGTTGCCCAAAATGTTGTATTTGCTAAATGACATCACAAGCCCTTTCTAAAGGTGAGAGAAAAATATTCCTTTAGGTACTATATAAAAAAATGTTCTTTCCCAGGAGGTAACTCGAGTTTTTAATCACTTACCTCCTTCAGTTTGATTATTTGTGAATATTATTTAATTTTTAATTTCGTTTTTGTCTCTCACAGGCACAGTGTAATATTATCTACCTAGTAGCTGCTCCACACCTGCTTTTCAATAAATAAAAACATTCCAGACAAAAGTTATTTATGTCATCACATCACCACCACAATTCTGAGTGGCTAGAAAGAATACAAAAGAAACAAACCACAGATATTTTACTACACAAGGAAAGTACAAAATTTTATTTACTTTTCCTCTGATTCCTAGAATATAAAACATCTATTTTTCATGCCTAGTATTTTTGATCATTAAAAAGTATTAAATAGCAATTGTGACTAAAGTAAATACGCTTACATGCTAATAGAATTTATTCTTCTCAGCTGCACCAAAAAATAAGGTTCAAGATATAAATGTACTGAGAGGAAAACAAGTAATAATAAAGATTGCTCTCTAAATAGGTGAACTGTTATGCATCAGATGAAGAAAGAAATAAGACGGAAGATCATGCCAAATAGAGGTTTAGGAGAAGGAAGAAAATATGAAACAAACGCAATGAAAAAAGATGGAATGCATGGGAAACCATAGCATGGCGCCACCTCTATCACATGAGTTCATTTTGAATGTAGCACTATATTAGCTGCTGTGATGGCTAAAAAAAAAATCAAATAATTTGGAAGCAGTACAGTCCTTAATCTCAAGAGTTTTACTGCAAAAAACAAAAAAATCTTGTTCCAGCCCATGATGAGATTCTATTATATAAATCCAGAAAAATAGCCCATTGTGCACCAAGTTGTATGCTAAATGCTTCACGTATGTGAACCCATGAAGAACAAACATAGGGAGGTTAATTAACATGACCAAATAACAAAGCCAACAAAACTAGTTAAGTCATAGGCCAGCCTTTAAACCCCAGCCTTTATGTCTCTAAAGTTCATCTAAGCACTACACTCTAGTGATCCACAATGGTATGTGCGTCATTGAAAATATAGCATTAGAAACATTACCAAGCCTAAGTCAGTACAAAAAAAAGTAAAGCTGAATAAGTGGAAAACATATGTGAAGAAACTGACTCTTATGGAAAAGAAATCATCTACGTGCTCTTAACTATGCTAATTTGATAATATTATGGATGGTGGGTTAACTTATATATTTCCAAGAATAACTCTCAATTTAAGAAGAGTACCTTGAGGCAGGTGCTCAGTTTTTATTATTTTGATTACATAATTGTGCCACAGTGATCATGCTATGTAAGCTATACGGTAGGACACAAGAAAAATTAACCAAGGTTTAGAAACACTTTAGGAAGGAAAGTCATGTCAATTTTACGTTGTACTCCATTTGATAAATTCCCAAGGTGTGATTATTGTACTTTAAATATAAATAATAATAATAAATTATGTAGAATTTTACATTTCTAAGAAAATAAGGATTGAACTATGTATTAGTGGCTTAGTTCTTGACAAGAGCGTTACATCTCACTATACATAATGAGTTTCCTTTTGACAATTATGTAGACATGAAGATCTCAAAAAACATTGGAAAAGAAGAAATGTATCAGGACTGGGTAGTGGACAAAATTTATACTTTCTTAAACTTCATGAAAAAGATCACATGTGATTTAAAAAATTTTGTCATACACAAAAATGAGTCTTCTATAAATTTTAAACAGCACTTTTTATTATATGCCAATATCTAGGATATAACAACTTCGGTTCCAGTCATCATTATTAGTCTGATAAGATATAGTAACACTTCCCAACTGAATAAATTCTTTTTTTATCACAATTACATTCATTTTATTTTCTGCTAGTTCTCATTGAGAGTATAATTTATTAACACATTTTTCTGAAAATAGCGCTTATCACTTACACTCACTTATAATCTTAGTGAACAATGATGTTAAAAATACAATGATGGTGAAAAAGTCAAAATAAGACAATAGTGAATTTCAGTGAGGACTGAAGTGCAAGATAAACATTAAAACTTAGCAGTAGTAGCTCCAGGAGATTAAAACTCTGCTAGGACCATCAATGTCAAGAGAAATATTTGGTACTCAGTGTACTGCTAACTACTTCTTACAAAAACAGGATGCTAAGAAACTGCATCACGAAGTTTACCTTTCAAAATACAGCACATGCTATCACTGGCTTTTTCACTGATAAAAATGAATTATTAGATGGACATTGTTTATAACAATATGCCATGTTAAGAAGTTAAGCAGTTACAAAGAAAGGAGAGAAAATTGAGCTTAGTTTTTTAGAGTCCATGTTCTAGAATCCGACTGCTTAAGTTGAAAGCATAACTCTGTCACCTCATTATCTGAGTGATCTCAAGATATTATTTAGTCTTTGCTACAGCTCAGTTTTCTCATGCATAAAACAGGAATAATAAGAGGTTGTGGTGAGGATAAAATGAGAATAGGCTTGTACGCTTTTGGCACAGGCTGTGCTGTTGTAAGTGATCAACAAATATTAGCTTAAGTTATTATTAATAATGTTCATAACATTTCAGCGATACCACTAGGAGGTTTTAGACATAGGAAATATATTATCTGACTTAGGTTTTAAAAGGCTCATCCTGGCTTCAGTATTGAGAACAGACCAGAGAGGACAAGAGCAGAGGCAGGAAAACAATACAGACAGCCACTGCAGCACCTACCAAGGTGAGAGTGCAGGGAATGGAGACAAGTGGCAGGCTATAGAGATATCATGAAGGGTAACTTTACCAACTGGACATGGCCTTTGGGAGAGTCAAGATAATTCAAAATTATTGATTGGTGGGGAGGATGTTATGGTCTAAATATGAACCCAAAAATTTCATACTTTGACACTTAATCATCAATGTGATAGTATTAGGAAGTGGGGACTTTAGGAGGTAATTAGGCCATGAGAGTAGAGCCTTCAAGAATGGGTTTAGTGATCTCATAAAAGAGGTTGAAGGGAGCACCCTAGTCCCTTTTTTGACTTTCTGTTCCTTCTTCCATGTGAGGACACAGCATTTGTCACCTTCAGCAGATGCAGTAACAAGGCACCATTTTGGAAGCAGACAGCAGCCCTCACCAGACACCAAATCTGCTGGTGCCTCGATTTAGGACTTCCCAGCCTCCAGAACTGTGAGAAATAAACTTCTATTATTTAGAAATTATTCAGTCTGTGGTATTTTCTTATAGCAGCAGGAATAAACTAAGACAGGGGGTCATTTGCTTTTTTTGTTGGGGTTTTTTGTTTGTTTTTGTCTGAGTAACTGGAAGAATGGTATCTGGAGTGGCAAGACACTTAGATGGAGATGATTATGCAGGTGCAGGTTTGGAATGAGGAGATGAATTTGGTTTCGTACACATTCAGGAAGAGATGCCTATCAGACATCCCTGGAGATGTCAAGGAGGTGATAGAATAAACAAGAGGAGAGGTATGGATAGAGATTTAAAAGTGGAGTTGCTATTGATTAAATTATATTGTACAGAATGGGACTCTGATGAAATGGCAAGTTGCAAGAAGGCAATCCCAGTGGACAGTTAACCATAAGGTAAATTAATTTTCCCTTAATAGGAAGTTTTTTAAAACCTTAAATAAGCACGGCACACTTACATTGTCTAAATGTTGTTAAATATGTTTAGAAATCTCACACTCTTTAAAGCCACAGACTACCATGAAAAAATTCATGATTCCAAGAAATATCTACTATGAAGTATATTTGAGTAAGAATACAGGAAGTGACCAATACTCAACAGGAAGGAGAAAAGTTCAGTACACAGATATCAACTGTTGACCCAAGGAATACTAATCATTGCTTAGTTGCAAGATTCAAACATGAAAATAACTCCCCCGCAATTCAAATTGGCATGTGGCTATAGTCTGTAAGAACTTAGCATTTATTCATGCAGCCAGCCAGTTACTGGGCAATGGGAATAAAGATGAAAAGACAAAGCCTGAGCCTACAGAAGCCTTGTAGGGGAGACACCACTGTTGAGGGAGAAATTCCCATGTTTCTACCAAACACTCCAGGTGCTGAGGAAACAGAGATGGAGTCAGTCACTGGATATGTGAAGTCTTGGGATGGACTTCAGAGAGGAGGTAACTTTTCATATGGATCTAAAGGAATCTAGGAATTAGCAAGATTGAGAATACGGAATGGAAGAAGCATGCTAGAAGAGGGAATGTACAATGAAAGACACTTCTCCACGGGCTTTACTTCGTCCCTGTGCCTGTTCTATCTATTCTTAGTTTTTAAATTAAACTGTCTCCACATCACTAAAAATGAAGTAACTATTAAAATTGACAAAAATTAATATCTAATTTGTATAACAAATCCACTTTATTTTCAAAAGGTCCTACTTGGGCATTTATTCTTTCAAAACAGATGTTTTAGAATGTAGACTGAATCTTCATCAATGTTCTAAGCACAGAAGGGAATGATTTTAAGAGTTTCAGTAAAGCTTCTTGGGCTGCCCATCATACTTCCTAGCCTGCAATGCCCAGAATACAAAAAAGAGTTATGACTCACTTGAATCTAAGTTGTGGATTAAAATGCAAACATTGTGAGAAGTTTGGTGATCATTTACATCTTAATGTGGCCTAAACATATCAGATACTGAGGACCTTTCCAAGAAAAGTGAGGTTGAAGAAGTCACAAAGTAAGAATAACAACTAAGAATAAGTAGATTTGGAAATATTAAACATAATGTTGCTTTGTACACTGCATTAAATTCTCTTATAACATTATAACAATTATACAAGTTAGACAATATATAAAAATAAGCTGTAACTATCCCACAACGTCATTTGCAAATAAGCTATGAGTTTCTATCTACAGAAGCTTTCAGGAAAGAATTTTTATAGTCTTGGCACATTCTGCAACTCTGAGTAAACTTCTTGAGCATCTCCTAGGAACCACTGTAGGTGAACAAGACCTTGTTTCTTCCCTTAGGCACTAACAGTCTATGAGGAAAACTTCAAAACTTTCAGAGGTAAAATAACCTCTTTCAGTATGAGAAAGTCATTTTAATACTTAAATATATTTCATTGAAAAAGTCCCCATTTATCAACTGGGTGAGTTAATCAGGGGATAAATTCTGAAAGATAAGAAAAAATTATGTGACTCTCTTAAATATTGAAAATCATAACCACATTTCTAAGACCTCTTGCAATTAAAAAATGTGACAACTATCTGTTCTATTTGTGTACAGGCCAAAACAAATGTATGGAATGTGGGTGGTCTTCCCCCACCCCATCATTTTATTAGGCTTAAAAATCTACCTTGATTCACAGGATTTGGGTTAAAAATAAAGCAATTTGTTTTATGATGTTATAGTAATAATGTCTTGAAGCACCTAGTGATAAAGTTGAATGTATCTCAAACGCCATGGTTAATGGGAATGATTAAGTCCTGGCCAAAAGTGTTGGAGCCAGAGATAAGGGGCTCACAGTGGGTGTAAATTCTTGTGGTGGAGAAACCCTCACCGAGCATAAATATCAGGAAGTTGAGTCCATGATGTTTACTGAATTAGTAAATTAAGAAATATAAATTTACTTTTCATTAGGTGAAAGGGAGATAAAAGCAAGGTTAGGAATGGTAAATTGAAAAAGATTCTTGTTTTATAGTTATTTGTGTTAAAAATTTTGTTACAATTAAATGCATTAATAGTGCAAAGATATAACAGATGAACAGATGATATGATAACAGTAACTGAAATGTTCTTTGCTCAGAGAATATTCTCTTTACTGAATAGGAAACTGAGCTTCATGAAAAATAAGTCAAGCAAGACATTTTCAAACATACCAGTTGCTCCTGATGGAATACCAGGTAGAGATGCATTTGAGGACTTATCCCAGAGGGCAAACACACAATGTCCAAGTTATAGTGGGTGAGAAGAGCAGCTGCCTTTCTGAAGTAATTAGGAAGTCTCTCTAAAACTCCTGGGGCAATTAGGTCATAAAACCACACTGTTTTGTGTGGTCCTGAATCCCCAATGAAATTTGGCTGTGTGAGTGTCCAGGACAAGTAGAGTAGAAGCAGCAACTAATTTTACTTATGCATCCAATCTGGTGGCCTTGTAAATGTGAGAAGACATCATTCATACAGACAAAAGCGGTGCCCTGCAGCTGAGATTCACCTGTATCAAATCACACCACAGCTCAATCTGTGCCAAATTGGAAAATTTAAAACACTATCGAGATATGTGCTCTGGATATATAGAGTGTTTCTGAATATTTGCATTTTGGAAGACCCATATATAGATTCTTTCTTTTTCATTCCATCTTAGTTCAGACTTTCATTGATTGCTGAGCTATAACAATAGGTTCCCAATCAGTTTCTCCGATTCCCATTTGTTTTCATTCCAGAATATACTATCTACTGCTGTCATATCAGTCTTCTAAATTGCTGCTCCAGTAATGTCATCCCCCTACTCCAAATTCATTAATAGCTCCTCATTGCCTACTGAATCAACCAGAATTTCCTCACGACAGCACTCACAGGATGCCCCCACACCTCCCTCTCTATTCTAATCCCTTACTACTCCACTTTTGTGTCTCTTTTTCTCCAATAACGGGACAATAATTCCCTAAGAACACCACGCACCAAGCTTGACTCCATGTCTTTGCTCACATTGTTCCCGCTGTCTGGAACATGGCATTTCTCTTTATTCCTACTCCCCCTACCTCTCTAATTGTACTTTCTCTGTAAACCTTTTCTTGCTCACTCTCAACCAGATGCTCGCTCTCTCTTCTTGGAATCTTCACAGCCCTTTGGGAATGTCTCACAGTGATCAACAGACTCCTTCGTGTCATGGCTATTTATGTAATTTTCTCCTCTCCTTACACTTGAAGATTGTGAACTTATGGTTTATAGAACCTAACACAGTGCTTAAAAACGGGCAGTCAATACGTATTTGTTTGTTCGAACTGCATCTAGCAGTACTCAAGGTCTCCTTTGGTGACTGGATGTTGGGTTATATAGATTGTAAGTCCATTACAGTTTATTCTGAAGGCCTTTCCCCCATTTTTTACCTTTTGTTGTACACAGCTGCTGAAGCAAAACATCTGGGTTTGTTTTTCTTTAAATGAAAAAAAAACCTCACTACTAAACATAGAAACAAAAAGAAGGTAACTATTATCAGAAATATGGCTGGTTTACTACAAATTGCACAGAAAATTGCAGAACTAAGCATTTTCAAGTATTCAAGCATACATCATTAGGATTTAGGCAAAGTACATTTTTCATTGTTCATTGAACAACTGCTTCAATACCTTTACTTTTATGAAAATAATGATTTCATACTAAAGTAAGTAGATACGTATAATCATTTTTATGTATAAATATGGTAGATGTAAGCCAAGAATAATCTATTTATCTTTATCTTCATTTTCTATCACAGAAACTTACAAGAATGATCCTAAACTCTAAAAATCATATTCAATTTCTACAAAAGTGATACTTCTGAATGCCCACAATTTTTTAAGTTGTCTTCTCTGCTAGGACAGAACTTCCCTGATATACCTTCAGCCTCTTATGTTGCTTCCTTGGAGACGTCTTCCTTCTTTTCTCTCTCCTGTTTGTAATCATTGACCAACTCATGCCCAGCACATTGTTCCTCATGTCTAACTTTCCCTCAAAAAACTGACTTACCAATTTACGTATTTCCGTCCTAGGTTTCTCACCTAGGCACAGTATTAGTATACAGTTGGCCCACAATAAATATTTCTTGAAAAACTAAGTAAACAACAACAACATAAAAGTTCTAGTCCAATCCGTGAGAGAGCTACATACATCTTCACTACAGTGACCTCTATCACTTTAAATTCAGTGTATCCCAAACACAACTTAGTATTGCCTCTTCCCTCCCAAACTCCCAACTCTCCTAGTTCCCTCCCCCTGGACTCCAATTTCCTTCTATTCCTATTCTTATATCACATGTCTCAAACACAATGAAGTCATTTCTGTTTATTTCCCTTCTGTTTTCTTCTATCTAAAATGTTGGCTATTTCTATTATTACGTCCATATTGTCTTAATCTGGGCTATGTTTATAGCATGCACTCATTCATAATGTCAAGTATTCATTAAGTGCTTACAACATGCTAGACACTAGGTTAAATTTTGTATGAATTATTTTTATTGATTTTCAAAGTAACTCAATGAGAAGATGCTACTATTATTTATATTTTACAGATGATAAAACAGTCTTTCAAATATTTATTGATTGAGTATAGGATACCTAATTTTATATGAAACTATCTGATGTCCAAGTTTGTACAAGTTTCTATCACTGAGTTAAACATGTAATATGTATAATTTAATTTTTTCCTAGAATAGTTTCTCTAGTAAATGTCTGGAAATAGTTGTCTTGAAAAATATTAAGATAATGTTAGTTTAATTTCATAAATGAATATCCTTAGCAAGAGAATTAACTGTTTTTATATCCACATTTAGCAACATGAATTGGTATGTAGTACATATTTGCACTGACAAAATAAAATGCTGTATTTGCAAATATGTTATTCAGAGATTGATGTTAGTGCAGTAATTTCAAATAACTATTTTGAATAAGCAGTATAATGACAGCTATAAAATGTCATTGAAAAAATAACAAAAATACAGAGAAAATTTTAAAAGGCATTTTTTAGCTTCCTTTTTTGGGTACTAACCATTATCTTCTCTCCGAATAGTACTGAAAGAAAACTCACATCTATGGAACACATTTCACAATTAGAAATGGAGATAAAATTACATAAGCAGACACTAATGAAAAATCTATTCAAACAAAGGAAGATCTTTAAAGCAAAAAAATGAAGCAGAAGGGAAAGAAAGAATCATTCAGTGTAACTAAGACAAGCAGTAAGTAAATGGCATGCTCTACTGATTCTGACAACCTACAGGTTGGTTATGAAACACCAACACAAAGGCTTCACGACATGGAAAAATTCAGAAAACGTGGCAGCTGAAACATATTGTAATGAAAACCCAAGAGGGAGGTCTCTCTTTTTAAAATAAATTAAAACCACTCTTATGGAATAAACAAACTACAGTAAGCAATTGCTACTGTTATTCTTAGAATCTGTGAATACCTGTGATTGTGAATAAGGGTACCGAATGAAATGGGGTATTCATCACGGAATGCTGTAAACAACAGCACACAGGTGCCTAGCTTTTTACATATATCATTTTATGTAATTCTCAGTACACTTCAGTGACATAGTTCTAACCATTCTCATTTAATAGATGAGGAAACTGGAACCTGAAGGTTTCCTTGTCTAAGATCACAGTCAGCAACTTGTGAGGCTAAGTGTTCTTTCCTCACTAGCACAATGCCTCTCTTCACGGATTAAAACAGAATACAGGAATACAGCTCTTTTGGCATTAACAAACGTCCTTCCACCTTTCCAAAGGCCCCTGAGCAATGCCACTGGCCAGGGTGCAGGGAGAAGCAGGCTGTGATATGGATCAGAAAAAGTCTAAAGCATCCAAGGATATTCAGGTTGGATAAGGTAGGGAATAGTACGAAGCAATAAGGACGCTCAGTTCAATCCTGCTAATTCTAGGGGATCACCACCAAGCAATCTTGGCTTTTTGTTGGGGGAGGGGAGGGAGGAGGAGGAGAGAGAAAAGGATGATGGGGAGGGGAAGGCTGGGGGGAAAGAAGAGGGAGAGAAAAACGAGAGTGGGACTTGAAGTTGGAGAGAATGATTCAGAGGAATTAATATCCCACTCTGCTAAGGAAGCACATAATTAAAACTTCTTCATCTTCTGAAACATCTAACTAGAAAAGACACAGGCTAGAAAGCCTATTTCTCTCACTTTTTTTTTTTTTTTTGCTTCTGTTTCAAGCACTTTTAATGTTGCCTACACATTTCAGAATGTTTTGTTTGATTTCCTTTCAATGTCCCAGTGACTATTTGGAGTGTTCTCATTTCTATAGGATGTGATGTTGTTTACACATAGATACCATGAAAAATAAAAATTTTACAAAACTGAGTGTTCTTGTCTGTGTGCATTGAGGCAGGAGGAGGATGTAATTAAAGGAGATGGAAGAATCTTATAAAAGCTTGTTTCTTACCCTATCCACCCCCATCAAAAAAGAAATCTATAATTCATGATTAAAATATAATCTGAGTTTTACATCAGCATTATAAAGATTCTTATTGAGTATAAGTTTTAAAAATGTTATTGTGTTATAAAATTTAATGGAAAATTTTTCTTTCCCTTAAAAATAAACCCAAATACCACAGACATTTCCCAAAAATTCCAGCTGTCTGCTTTCTCTCGTTGTGTCTCCAGAGCTATTTTATTTTTCCTCCATTAGTAGTTTAAAGGTGTACTCTTTGATATATAATACCATTTTAAAGAGTTTAACAGAATTAAGATTTTTCCAGTGTAGCAGCTTATTTTCACATAAGTCAGGTTACATGTTACAAAATTAGAGTGTTTTAATTAGAAAACTTGCATTACTATTTAAAATCTGTCATCTCAATGAAAGGATACACTTCAAAATCAAAGGAGATTTTAGTACAATGATTTAACAAGTATACTAGTGTATGCATGAATGTGAAATTTTAGAAGGGCCGGGCATAGGAGGAAATAATTTCTAATCTGTAATAAAGTCCAAGAGTATGTCTAGTAAAAATACTTTTACATTCTACCACACCCCATGTATTGCATTTTTTCTCCTATGTTGTTTTTTCCACTGAAGCAGTCATAGCCCAAGTACATTTCTTTCTAATTACAGAGTGTCCATCCATCCATCCATGCATCCTTTCATTCATTTAATTCAACTAAAAAAGCCTTCATTTTGTACTCACTAGTTGCCTGGCCCTATGTTAGGCACTGGGGAAAAGAGATGAATAAATTACTATTCCTACTCTTGAGGACTTCACAGAGTAGATTAAGAGGTAATTAGATATTTATAGTATACAATGAGGAGGCAGCTACATTAAGTATATGAACAAACGGTATGAAAACCAGACCCTAAGGCGGCAGAAATCTCACCTCATACCTCTCCTCCACACAAGGTACAATTTAGGATTCACAAAACAGTTCACAAAATATTCTCTCCCGTGTTGGCCTCTGTCCTATTCTTTCCCACCTGTCCTCTCAAACAGGCTGAGCCTCTGCCTCCTTTATCCACCTAATGTAAGCACTACCGCCTCTGACCATCCTCTTCTTCATATCTCCTGGGATTAGTTACTGCACATGTCACTCTCACTGCATCTCTAAGGTGGTACCACACTGATTATTTCCTGCGTTTTCTCCCTTAAGACTGAAACTACTTGAAGGCAAGGACTATTTCTTCCATCTTCATATCACCAATGCTCACCACGTAACTGTGTGAGGAATAAAAAAAGGAAGGAAATAATTATAAGTGAACAATACCCTACACTAATATATTTCACTGTGCCCTTCCACACACACATATCCCACCCACTCCCCTACTATTAAGAACTACTCTTTTTTTCTTCTATAAAGGTATGAATTTAAAATATTTTCTCTTTTAAATAGATTTTTCCCCAGAGGGCAAACCACTCATTTACTCTCCTGGCAGAGGAAAATAGTAAAGTGTCAAGATGTCAGTTTGAAAATACTCTGGAATTTCTGGTTTATTTTCCTTGTTTTTTACATAGCTATCTAAATGTGGACCTATTCTGAAAGTCAGCTTGAAGTACATATTTTAAGGTGTTTGCAGCACTTTTTTTTTTTTTGCATTTCATTTGTCTAGACAGTTGTTTAAAATGTGGTATAACTATCCTGTACTTATTTATATTGGTTATTTCAAAATGCATATCCACAAGTCACTGTTTTTATATACTTTAGCTAGTCAGCCAGTTCAAAGAAAAGAAGATGGTTGGCGTAAATTATTAGAATAACAATTACTAGTTGAGTGATCTAATGCAGATTAAATTATAAGAAACAAGACAAAAAAAGGATACTTAATTTATATCTCACATACATGCATTTTAATTTTTCCATCAAACCAATGACTATATAAACATCATTTCAGAAAAATGGAAATGGAGTTTAATATTATAAAAGAGTCAGTAAGTGTTTAAATCATGAATAAAAATATATGTCAGAAAAAATAGTACTTGCAATATGAGACTGTATTAAATATTAAACATATTTGGATATGTCAGTCACTGCAATATTTATTCAATGAACCTAACCTCTGGGATTTCATTTCTATTTGTCACCTGGTGAATAAAAATGTGTTAAGTTCATGTTGTCTGTGACCTTTTACTAAAACTTTCGTTACTTAGTCATATTCTGCATTGGTGGTCAGGGTTTGATGCCAAGAACTTGCTTGTCGTCTTGACTGAATTTCCTTTTCACATGTAATGCTTCAGCTGGATTACACCATCCTAAATGACTGCAAACAAGGTACAGAACTAGTTGAAGGATTTTTCTAGGCCCAGTTGCTTCATTCTTTAAAGAAGCATTCAAGAACCATTACAAAACAATTAGTGCAAGGACAGATCCTGTACACTTTGGTCATCTGTGCTCCAAGATTGATGGTAGTTAACAGGGTATCTAAATCAATGAACTTACGAAGTCTCACTGGGTTGCGCATAAACTCTTTACTGAGTCTGTAGCTCCATCTCCAGAGTCCTGTGTATATTCACAGAAACTGCACCACTGGTTGTCTTTCACTGGCATATCTGACCAAATTTATCTAAGGTAAGTCTATACATTACCTATACATGTGTCTTAACCAAGGTTCTTAGATTCCACAGTCTGTGAACTCCTGGAAATGTATGGCATCATGTAAATGTGCAAACGTGTGCATGTTTGTTTAAGGACATGGTTCATAGCTGTTGTTTTTTTCCTTTGTGATATATTTTTATTTTTTTAATCTCAGTAGATTTAGGGGTACAAGTGATTTTTGGTTACATGGATGAATTTTGGTACAGTTTTTTTAATATTCTGAAAGGGTCTGTGACCCCAAAATGTTTGGAACATCTGCTTTGCATCAACAGTATGGCCAGGGATTCCTGACATATCTGCCACCAGAGTTCTCAGAATCCCTCTGCTGCTGTCCATATATGCACAGCTGCACACCTGTGAGCAGGACAAAAGCCTGTGCTCAAACACAGCCATATCGAAGCTTCGCTTATTAGTTTGACACATGGAGTGGTGCCTTGACTCTGTCAAAGGTGAATTTCATTCAGTTGACTTATACGACAAAGTACACAATAAAACTGGGGAGCTAAGAACTAAAACTGGATTCTGATCCATATCATCTCGTTTGGGAGATTGAGTATAACCCCTGAATATAACCACCCATGTTTACCTTCTTTGGGATATGTCTCTGTATAAACACACTTAGGCTTTTCTTTTTTCTCTTCTGAGATATTTCAAAGAGAAAGTGTCTGAGAATAATAAAATAAATGTCTATGTATCCATCACCCATTTTGCTGTGTTTCCTCAAGCTTAGGTCTTAAAAAAAAAAAGAATTAAAACATTCAGATACAGTTGAAACTCCTGCATATCCCTCCTTAATCCCATTGCCTTCTTTTCCCTCCAGATTTAAAAGCTACCCTTGTATCTATCAATTCTAAACATTAAAAAATATTTATACAATGTGTGTATGCTGGTCTAAGCAATTTTTAAGTATTGGTTTCAATGTTTTAAAATATTGTATAGTTCGTTTCACACTATGAGAATGTTTTTGCACCTTTATTTTTGGCTCAACATTAGGTTTGAGATGTAGCAATATTGATTCACATAGCTTGAGTTCATTCCTTTCAACTACTATATGGTATTTTACTATATGATGATACAGCCAGTGATTTACCCATTATTCTCTTTATGGACATTTTTTCCCACTACCAGTGATGTTGCAATGGGCATTCTAAGTATATATCTCATGTGCCCATCTGCACAATGCCCCATGATGGCTTCCCTGGTCTCAGAGGCAAGAATGATCTTCCATCCTCCTTGTGCATAATGCTACCGTTCTAACGCCAAAGGCTCAGCCTCATCCATCCGGTATCCATGGTGCCTGGCATTATGCTTTAGTACATAATGAGTCTGCTATAAATAATTATTAAATTTAATTACCCCAGGTTTCTCTGTGTGGTAGTTGTCAGTGTACCTGTCTCAACTTTATTACAAAGCTGTTTATGTTCCCTGGGGGTGGGTCTTGTTACACACATGTTCTCATCCATCAAGCTGTCTTGCACAAGTTCTTTACACTTAGTAGGTCTTCAATATTTACTAAGTAGCTGAATAAATGAAATAAAGGGGAATTGTTATTTAATTTCATGAAGTGTAAGATATCTTAACTGCAGTCAACATTACATTAAAGTATTTTACCAACCCAGTCCTTGTCTACTACATCAAGTGACTTTCCTACCCAAATATGTTTATTCATGCTTATTGTCAATACTGAGATCTAACGGCTAAGTCATCCCCATAGGAACTTAGAAATAAGGGAAATAAATTTGCCTCATGATGGCCAGACACATAATGGCCTATTTTAGTCCCTTTCTTTTGATTGCAAAAAGAGCTCTTTGCTTTCTATAGGCAGAGGGAGGTTTAGGTACATATACCTGTAGACTGGACAACTGTCAAAAACCCAGGGGAGCTTGAGAAACAAGCCAATCTGTGTCTCAGACCATATGCCATATGGTCTCTTTCTCTCTCTCTCTCTCTCTCTGTAGCAGGGCATCTCTGCTTTTATGGGGGGTCTATTCTACTCCCCTCTATCTTCTAATCAGGTTCCTCTGCTTAACTCATTGTTCCTTCTTTTTCACAGTTTCACCTTGCACTCTACCTCACTTGCCACGACTCGGACTCTAACGGCATCATTTCAATTTCAACTCTGCTGATGATTGACTCACTATGTTTATTTTTTCATCCCATGTCTCCATAAGTCACCTACCCACAGGGCAAGGCCACATGATATAAAACATAGTTTTCTGGCCTGGGACAGACACTAATCATTTTCAGCTTTTTGGGCCATGGGTCACTCTTGCAACTACTCAACTCTGCTATTGTAGCATGAGAGCAGCCATAGACAATACATAAATGAACGTGCATGATGGTGTTCCAGTACAACATTATTTATAATGGACCTCAGATCTATAAGACTTGACCAAAGTCTGATTGTTCTGTGCTTATGTTTACCGAGGCACCTCTGGTGATGTTTTAGTTTTGCATATGGCTCTGCCTATAGGAAAAGAATAGGATAGTTATGTGGATTTTGAGAGTTTTAAAGGGTTAGTAAGCAAGAAGAACCTTTTCAAAGTGTACAAAGTAATGGTGTCTCATATCTTAGTGCTCACAGTCATGGCTGGATGGTGATTTGTAAATGGGATAATGCGCCTAGGCTGTGCACTTGCCCTGGGGCAGCAGTATCACCTTACAATGTACACTCTTAGAGCAACTGACACTAAAGCAATCATGGCAGAATCAGTCCCAGTTAGAAGGCATTCTCAACTCAAACAAGCCTAGATTGGCAGAACACACATCAGCTATACATAGTTTTGATCAGAAAAGGTCCGCTTAGTTTTACTAAAGGTTTCTGTGTACAGATGCAACAGTAAACTATGTAGACCAATAGATACCCATATGCTTTTTCCCAAAATGCTTGTGGTCTTTCAGACATAAGATCAGCAAAAACTACAATCTGTTCTAGTTGTGGGTAACTGTCATATTTAGTAAGGAAAATAAACGTATGAGAAATTTTACTATTTTTATTTTTAGAGGTCTATACATTTGCAAAGTTTATTCTTAAAATAAACTTACCATTTGTTGCTAAAGTTATCCTTTACAAGCCTGTTGATTTTTTTTTCAAATGAAGAGGTGTTTGCATACAAACATATTTAAAAGACAATATTCTTAATATTTAAGAAAAGATTGAGTGATAGATGGAATACTATTGTCAGAAATCCAATTATAAAGAAATTTGAATTTATATTACAACTAACAATGGACACAGGGTGATAGTCCATGGGAGACCATTAATACTAATGTATCCCTACTATAATGAGATATGGGCATGCCTTATACATCTTTTTCTTTACCTATTGTCAGCTTAGTTTGAGCTAGCTTTTAACCAGGGGTACAGTACATCATAGGAAGTACCTGGGGGGTGGGGAGTGGAAATCTCTACATTAAGTAGGAAAAAAGTCTTGCAGGGAGACAAGAAGGTTCTATTCAGGCTTTTCTTTCAATAAAAGAACAGAACACTACGACAGATGCAAAGAAAGAAACCTTGTATCAAAATTAAATTTTTCCCCTTTTCTAAAGTTACAAGTTATAAATGGCAAGATTTCAAAATAATGCAAGAGACCAAGCATGCTAAGAACAGGCCAGAAATGGATGTTCTCGAGTCTGGACATCCTGGGGAAGGTAGGACTCAAGAACTCTGGGTCCAGCACAAGGCCAGCGGGGACCAAAACCAGGGACTCACCACCTCTTCTCTTTCTCTCCTCTCTATCACAAAGGTGGAGGGAGTCCAGAAACTGGAATTCTACCTGAAGAGAGCTTCCACACCGTATGTCATATACTGACTTAATGGTTATTGTTGTATCACAAATATTATTTCCTACTTATAAAAGTTCCATTTTGACAACCTACAATAAGAATTTAAGTAAGAGTATTTGGCAGACTTAAAGTGCCCCGAAGTCCAGGCCTTCCCAGCATGCTGGGAGACAGGGTAATATTGCATGACACAAATTACTCTGAGAACTTACGTTCTAAGTGTCATACTGAGCATTTGCACAGCACTCTTCATTTGAAAAATTGTATAGACCAACTTGCCCAAGAGCCTGATTCAGTGGGTATTCACTATGATCAATTGGCTCAAATAAAACCTTGCTCCTAGAGCTCCTCAGAAAATGTGCATGTCCTGCTGAGAGAATGGTGATGACAGTGGTGGTGGGAGAGAAGGAGGAGAGGAGACAGAGAATAAGGAATACAGGATACACATAGTAAAAAGTTACATAGGGCAGAGAGGGTTACAATAAAAAGTGCATCTTGTCTCATTCCTGCCCCACAGTCCTATTCCCCAAAGATAACTTTCATCAGGCAGTTTCTTTTAATCTTTCCAGAAACTTTCCATTTATATGCATATGTGTACTGGATGTGTGTGTGCCCATGCGTGCAAGTGTGTGTTACTGATCCTCATTATTTGTGGATTTCATATTTGCAAATTTGCCTACTCAAAATTGATTTGTAACCCCAAAGCCAATACTCAAAGCACTTTTGAGGTCATTTGCAGACATACACAGAGCAGCCAAAAACATGAGTCTTCTGTTGCATATATTCCCAGCTAACATTGCACAAGACTGAAGGGCTATTTAGTGTCCCTAAGCACAAGAAGTCTGTGATGTGCCTTATGGAGCAGCTTCTTTCAGGCATGAATTACAGTGTTATTGTCTGTGAGTTCAATGTTAATGAATCAACAATATATATTAAATAATGTGTCTTTAAACAGAAACACACATAAAGCAAGGTTATGTATCGACTGGTTGACGAAAATATTGTGGCCAATATTTCCTGTGGCTCACGGGACCTAACCCTGTATTTCCATTAGGAGCAATGATTCAGTATTCACTAATTCAGTATTTGCAATGACCTTATAGCATATAACTACCACGAATAATGAGAACTTACTGTGTGTGTACTTTTTAAAATTTACAAGGTAGATACTTGTGCATAAAATAATATATACACTGTTTTATACCTTGATTTTTTTTCACCTGATAATTCATTTTAGAAACCATGCCATATTATGTCACACATATCTACCTCATCCTTCTCAAAGAATGCAGTTTTCCTTTGGAGAGTTTCACCATCATTGATTTAACTAGTTGCTAATCGTAGGGTTTTATGTTGTTTCCGGATTTTCAAAATGACACTACAATGCTTCAGGGAATATTCTTGTGCTTGCATCTTTGCAAACTACACAGATCTCTGAATTAAAGAAAATTCTGGTCTCTGTAACAAATACATAACAGCTGTGGCTGTCTTTAGGGGCCATCAAAAAATTTAATATATTGATAGGTTGAGTATCCCTTATCCGAAATGCTTGGGGACCAGAAGTATTTTAAATTCTGGATTTTTTCAGATTTTGGAACATCTACATGTACTTACCCATTAAGCACCTCTAATCCCAAAACCCCAAACCCGAAATGCTCCAATGAGCGTTTCCTTTGAGCGTCATGTCTGTCAGTGCTCAAAAAGTTTTGGATTGGGGAGCATTTTGGATTTTGGATTTTTGGATTAGGGATACTCAACCTGTACTATAGAACGTAGATCTGTGAGTTTAATGTGGCTGAACAGCAGCACCACACTGGGGATGTTTAACAAATGTCAAATAATTAGACTTTCTTTGTAGGTAAACTCAGGGTTAAATAACGGCAGGGTCTCTTTATCTGAGGGTCAGTGGAAGGAGCTCTATGTTTGTGTACAAATCCGTCCCATGACAAAGGGAGGCCTTTTCAAAGTGCTTTTTATCTAGTAGTGCCAAATTAACCCTCTTCCCTAAGGCTAAGGGCAATAGCCATGTGCCATAGGGAACCCAGCCTGTCCTGCCTTACATTCCCTTCCCCACCCAAGCTGCGTTTCAGTAATGAATATATTCGCTCTGAATCAGGACCAGCAGTGTGGAGGTTATGATGACTGAGAGAATGTTGTACGTATTCAAAAATCATGGGAGTAATAGGGCATATAGAATTGTTCATAAAGATAAATGGGAACACTTCATTTTCTCCAGTCACTCCTCTGTTTCAAAATTGTCTTAGACAAAAAGAAAATTCCTGAAGAAGCACATACAGTACAGTTCAAACCTTTCAGTGCATGCACATGACCCATGCAGAAAATAGTCATTTATAGGCCAACAATTTTAAACAACCACCAAAATTATTTTCTCCCTCATAATTCGCTAATAAAACTATTACCTTTCTAATGATAATATTAACAATAAAAGCATATTAAATATAGACAAAGAAATACCAGGAGGGTGGAAACCAAATTCAAGTTAATTTCAAACATGCGCGCACACACACACACACAAAGATGTTGTGCTTGCAAAGCTGGAGATGTGCCTCACCTCTCATGAAGTAGGGCAAGGATTCTCAGGAGTTAGTGTCATATCCAGCTGCTCCTGCCTACATCTGTCTTGGCCCAGGCTCTTCTGGGCATATAAACAGGGTGCTAGGCCTGTTTAACATGGCGAATTTAAAGACTGTACCGATGTTTGAGCTTATTTGAATTTCTGGATGAATACATTTGCCTTGTCCTAATGAATTTACCAAGTGTAATGAAATAGTGTGTGTGCATGTGTGTGTGTGAGTGTATAATGATTTTAAATTCCTCATATAACATTTAGACATACTCTTTCCCACTCCCACTGGCTTGAATTCTGGAAATATTTCTCAAAAGTTTGTCATACCTGGAAAGAAACCACAGTCCTGCAACTGAATGGACTAACTACTAATTTGTTTCTTTTTTGATCTATTCAGTTAATAGAGCCTTTAAAGATCAAGTCATTATATGTTCTAACTCCAAAAGAAACCATTTCTTCCCAATTTAACTTTCTTAGGAGATAGAAAGGTCATAGAAATTACTATCTTTTGCTGGCTATTAGGAGTTTCTAAAAGGGAGAAATATTTTCTGGTACCTGAATGAAAAAGTACTAAAGTGCTTATTAATAGAATAATATTCATAGAATAGTTGGACAAACAATACCATTTGAAATGAATGTCAGTATTCATTTTTTAAAAAAAATCATAGAATACCTTCAGTAGAGGAAGATAAGGCAGGTCACAGACCTACAGCTGGAGTCATTTCTACACAGGCCATGGGAAGGCCTGATGGCCAATGCTGGCTCCAACAGTAAGTCTTCCTGAGCAAGTTACTTAACATTTCTGCAGCCTCAGTTTTCCCACCTAAAAAAAGACAGTGCTACAGTAGGTCACCAAAGCTCTTTCCAGCTCTATAATCCTATTACTTAAATGTGTCAAAACAGTATTCCCCACTTTAAGAATGTGCTTTTATCCATGTATTCAAAAATAAAGAGATTATAAAATATTTCCTGATTTCTGAGCTCAGAGAGCTTATACACGCAACAGGATATGTTTGGCTATACAATCTTGGCACCAAATACAATACTGGTGTAACATAAGTTATACTATGTTAATTAATTTATTCACTCATTTATTCATTGAACACGTGTTTTTTACATGTGCCTATTATTGCAGTATTTCCTCCTCTGAAGAGGCTAAAAGACTATATTTGGTTAGGGAGTATAAAAACTACCATTTTTTGTGCCAGCAATTATATAATGAGTTTTAACACTTTGCCTCATTATTTCCACATTTATCAGATGGTGCTCAGAGAGGTTTATGATTTGTCCAAGGTCACACATGTTCAGTATGTGTGACTTCTATAAAATTTCGCATTCCCTTTACTTTGGCGACACAGCTGCCAGCCTTGGGTTATGGCCCCATCTGCTTTTTAAAATTTCTTCTGCATGCCACTGTTAGAGAAATTCTCAGAGCCTCACACACCAGGCAGCCTTCTGCTGGTCACGCCAAAACTCCATCAGGGCCTTTGCTGTCATCAAGACACAGAGTTATTCATCTCCCAAGGTTGCCTTATCACACCTCCCAATGCTGCCCTCCACACTTTTTTACCAACCCAAACTTTTATTTACCATCAACCCAGATCTTTCTTTTTCCAGGATCTTGTTCCTCTCAATTACTTTAATCTTTCCCCTTCTAGGGGGGCCCTTTCCTGGGGCTTTTTTTATTTGTACAGACCTCCAGCTGCTTGGAGAAATAAAGGTTTACGTTTACTCTGTTGCCTCCTAATTTACCATTCTCCCTCTTGACCCATTTATTTGTCAACTATGCAACTTAATCTGTCTCCTCCTTCTGTCCTCCAAGCACAGTTTGGTGCCTTATCTCAAACTCTTTAGAACTGCTTTGCACTTATCACCAGCTCTCTTAGAGCAAGATTGCTTTCCAACCAGATATCCCTGCTTTCACTCGAGGCCCTCTAAATAACACCTTCCCTCCCGGAGTCCCAATTCCAGTTATATACTGATACCTTTGGGGACACCCCTCACGCTGTGTGGTAGGTTTTGAGATGCTGACTGTTGTGTTTTCACACTACCTAGATTGTTTGGGTTCTTTTTTTCCCCAGGACATTATCTTTCCTGAGAAATTGGATGTCCTCCTAACACGTGGTGCTGCAGATGCTGTCCATTCCTAGATGGCTGAGTTTTCTTCTAGGTTCTGGCCCCTCACCCTTTATCCTGGCTTTCTACATTGTTGCCTCTTTTTACATGCACATCTTCATTTGTCTTCTTTGTAATACTTTTACCCCATTGCAATCTTTCTTTGAGATTCAGTCTTCCTGCAGACGCCATATTGCCCTAGTTTTTCTCTTCTCTGTCTTTTTCATGAATTTCTCTTTCTCCTCTTACCTCCCCAAATGCCAATATTCCCTAAACCTCTCACTCTACACTCTTCTCCCAGCACCTTTTTTTATTATTATTTTTTTATCCAACCTCTACAATGGTAACTGATGACCCTCCATCTTTCTCTCCCAAAGCCCAAACAGGCCACGTGTCCACTTGTGCATCTTGTCTCTACCTAAAACAGAATTAAGCAACTTCTGCTTGGTCACATTCACACTTGTTTGAAACCCTGAAATTTTTTATTCTTTCATCACTTTTGCCAAGTAGAAGAAAATTGAGGGCTAAGAAGTCCAGCTCTCCCTTTAAAGTCTCTCCTATTCTCCCTTCCTACACATTTCCAGGGTAAC
This sequence comes from Daubentonia madagascariensis, assembly GCA_023783475.1. Taxonomy (NCBI): domain Eukaryota; kingdom Metazoa; phylum Chordata; class Mammalia; order Primates; family Daubentoniidae; genus Daubentonia; species Daubentonia madagascariensis. The sequence goes on along the minus strand of JAKFHU010002080.1, from coordinate 22,065,093 downwards.
ACTCCAGGACAGGCCCTTGTCATGCTGTGTTGCTGTTCCACAGCCAGACGCTTATTGTAGAGCAACCACTAACTTTACATGGGGCCTTTGAAGCAAGTGTAAAAACACATAATAGATTTATTGCAAATAGGTCTTTTAAATATATTATCATGTGGTTTAGAAATCTATATTAGGTGGCAATGTGGAAAGGGAATTTGAACCAACAGGAAATAAAAAAAAAACAAGTATTATTTGCCTTTAACATTTTTTAGAGAAAAAAAGTACAATCTCTCATTGATGACAATTGTGAATTATGGTAGCTACCCTTCAATTAGAGGAGTTTCTATTTTCTTCAGCACAATGTGATAGTTTGATTATTCTTATTTACGGTTGTCTAGGCTACCTCTCTCAGTGCTACCTAAACTTATTTTTATTATCCACTTCCTGCCCTGAAGCCTGGAAATAAAACTCCATACCCACTAGCTCTGGAAAACAGCTCTGGGCAGCATGATCCAACTAGTTTAGGAACAGTAATTTATAAAATAACTCATCAAGTCCAACACTGGATACAAAAGCTCTGGAACCATGTAAGGGAATCTTTCCTGCTAGAGATACTGTGAAATTCTAATTTCCAATTTCAGTGGAATGACTGGGGCCATTCTACTGAGAGAAGGGAATGATGGGCTACTGAAGCGTGGCCCAAACAAACTGGTAACCTCAATGACTGTCCAGAAGTCAGCATGATTGGCACACATATGACGATGGCATAGTTTTCTTTCCTAGTGTGTTTCCTGTCTTACCTTTGGAAGTACTGTAGGACTGCATAACGAGGGTAGCTGGTTCCTTTGGGAAGATTCTAACCCATCTCATTCTGTTTATTCTTTGATGGATCTGAACTTAAAGGAACCTGCCCAGCTTTCTTCTAGAGAAAAATACTTGGATCCCAATTTAAATGTTCAGGCTTGGTAAGATCGCTGCCCCTAAACAAAGTGTCATTTCTTCTAGTTGTCAAGGACTGCTTGAGTAAGAGTAGATGCCCCTTGGGTTCAGGATCCTATCTTGAAGGTTCTAAATAGGTTCCCCAAAAGTCATTTGTATTGCCATTCAACTTCTCTGCCTTTTCTATCTGATGGAGCAAAAGAGAACTATAGGATTTTTATCACCAGGCACGTTAAAGAAAAGAGGCATTTTCTACATGCCCGAAGAGAGTTGAACAAATGGAAAGAAGTGTTTCCAAAGTGTTCCAAGGACATGGTATGTGGTGGGCACTCAAATATTGAATGAATGAATGAGCAAATTCTAGGCCCTGTGGAGGGCTGGGTATATTTTCCTTTCATGTACTAGAATTAAAAAGTTAATAATATTAGAAGCTTGAAGTGCATACTGAAAATAAACAGACATTTGATTTGATTTTTTTTAAAACAAGCTCTTGGTTTATACTATTGTTCTTAAGCCATTTTGGGGAGAAAAAAAATAACATCCCCAAACAAAGTGTTATGAAGCAGCATTGGTTTCTTTTCTATTTTAAAAAATACTTTGGAGCAAATTAAACATACTCAGAATGTTTTATTAACTAGAACATTTAGTTTAACTAGTTTAATTACTACTCTTTAGAAATTACTATGATCAGTGGGAACTCCTAGGTTGGGTCTCTGTGTGGGAATGCCCTGAGAAGAGTGCCCACCTGCACAGGCAGCTAAACATCCAGCTCCAGAATTTCCCAAGCGTTTGAGAGAACTGGCAATCAGCAGTTCTGTATAGGGTGATCCTGGAGTTTACGTTGTAAATCCCTTCAGTGGAAGCAATAGTTAAATGCTGCTGGAGAAAGGCCAACCTTTGCTTTTATCCTAAGTCAATTCAGAGAGATGGTTTTTGCAGCTCAGTAAATAGTAAACTAATATCCTTCTAGATAAAAATTCCTTGAGGGAACAGGCTGTGTCTTATTTATGGTAAGCCTCTGTTGTTCCTACTCCAGGGCCTTACACATAGCAAGAGGTCAGGTTATTGAACAAACATTTAAGAATTATATCCTAATTTTACAAATTAGAAAGCTGATACATGGGCCAGGCACAATGGCTCATGCTTGTAATCCCAGCACTTTGGGAGGTCAAGGTGGGGGGATAGCTTGAGGCCAAGAGTTCAAGACCACCCTGGGCAACACAGTGAGACCCCATCTCTACAAAAAATTTAAAAATTAGCCAGGCATGGCGGCATGTGCCTATAGTTTCAGCTACTCAGGAGGCTGAGGCAGGAGGACCGCCTGAGTCCAGGAGTTCAAGGTTATGGTGAGCTATGATCGAACCACTGCACTTCAGCAGCCTGGGTGACAGAGCGAGACCCTGTCTCTAAATTCTCAACCTCATCCAATTCTCCCAGATTCACTCAGGTGTGAGAGAAAACAGGTTTAGAGAAATTGAAGCCCTAAACTTCTTTTCCATTCTATAAAAGGTTATGGGAATAGCCCTCACAAGCTCAATGCTTTGGAACAATTTCCAGCTAGAAAAAAATACAGGTGGTTTTCTATCTCATATGTACTCCTATCATGCACTTGCATTTTGAGGCCATACTTTAACCTCCCAATTAAAGAGGAAAAGTGCAGCTCTCTGATGCCAGATTATAGATCCATTTCTTGGCCCACTGAGTAAGGAGGTTAATGATTTGTTAATGATTTTAACAGTCTATTCGGTAAATATTTTTAAGTTAACTGCTATTTATATGTTACAAACATACTTGGACTTCTTTAATGTGCCTTTCTATAATAATTCCACCTGGAATAAAAGTTAATTTCTGATTTATTTCTTAACTATATATAGTCAACTTCCATAATGGAAAACATAATCTTTTAAAAATTATTCACTGAATGTCTGAGTATTCCCAAATTTCAGAAATAATACGTAGATATTAGAAAACCTCAGAGCAATTTTAAGGCTTCAACCCCTTATTTGAGTCTAACTAAAACTCCAAGAAAAACAGGTTTCTTCTCTTGCACTTCTAACCCCTATATCTCTCTAGAAGCCTCTGTTAATTACTACAGAGTGATATGTAAACTAGGTAACCCAGTCCACTTAGGCACTACGTTTGTAGAGCACGTGAGTAATTATAGGGTCAATGCATCTCTTAAGAACAGCTTTCAGAGGAATAGAAATGTTATCGCAAAGAGGAAGGAAAAAAACAAAGCAAAACTAGGAGTAGTGTAACTGGAGGGAAAAAACAATGGGACAAATGGGAAAAAGAAAGGAAAAAATGCCCATGAAAAATGTATACGTAGGAGGGGAGAGAGAGAAGCATGGAAGGTGAATGGAATATATTCATATTAGTATGAAGAAAATGAGTATTTATTATTTTGAAGAGAGAAAAAAACACTATAAAATCAGTTTGGAGCAAATGTGTTCTATACTCAGCCATTATGAAACTTAAATAAAGCAACTGCTGCTATTTTGTAATGAATCTTAGGTATTCTGTAAATGAAAGCATAAACTGGGAATTTAATGTTCATAGGAAATGGTATTGAGAAATTCTTTAGGTCATCAGTACAAGTTGCTGCCCAATTCAAACTAGAAAAACTTAAGGAAATTCTTGTTTGGAAAAAAGGTTAAAATACTTAAATAGTCTCATTGGTGGTAATACACTTGGTGAATTTTGATTAAAAATATAGAGTAAAAATCTGGACTTGATGCATACATAGGAGATACAAAACAAGGGGGTAGTTTCTTCAGACACAAACTATTTGTGAAGAATTAGATAAAAATCCAATTAGAATATAATTCAATAATGTAATTAAGGACTAAATATATGATCCAAGTAATGAAAGCTATGAGAGGTAAATAAGGGTAAGAAAATAAGCTAGAACTATCAGCAAAAATTTTATGGGAAAATTAGAACTTAGGCTGGTTAGAATTTGAAGGCAAAGGGACAAAAGTTCTTAATACTACTAAGTTATAAGTAATTCTCTGATACTAGGTTATAAGGCATTTTAACCATCATTCACTTATTCAACAAACATTTATTGTGCATACACTATATTGCTAAGAGGTACACTTAGACCCAAAAGTAGTTTTTGTAATTACTCTACCCATCCAATCCGAGGGGCCCTGGGCCCACATGTGTCATTCACTATCAAGATATAGTGGCTAAGACTGTGGACTCTCAGCCAACTTGCCTTGGTTCAAAGCCCTGCTCTGCCATTAATTTAGTGGCTGACCTTGGACAAGTTATTATTAATAAATCTCTCTCTACTTTGGTATTCTGGTCTGATAAGGGGAAATGATAACACTAATAGTACTTCTTAGGGTTATTCTGAGGCTTAAAAGAGTTTATGTGCATAAAGCACTTAGAACAATGTCCAGCACATAAGCAATAATTAAAATGACTGTTATTGGTGATAAACAATCTTCTTTCTTATAACTGTATTCTCTCTTGATCTTCCCCTTAGCCTTGTATTTCCTTCTAGCTAGTATCCAATCTCCCTTTTATTCTTGCCAAACTGGCTGAACATATGGCCTAAATATGCTGCTTCCTCTCTTCACTTCTGATTCATTTTTCAACTAACAGCAGTCTGCTTCTGCCCTCACCACTTCACTGGAGGTTAACATTAATGAGGTCAAAATGTCACTGAAGAATTTCACATTGCCAGATCCAAGGGTAACTCCTTGGTCTTTATCATGTGAAACCACTCTCTACATTGCATAGTATTTTTGAACTCTCTCGACACCCTTGTTTTCCACAACCACCTGACCATCTTTTTGCCTAGTATTTCCTCACATCTTGCTGTCTACTCCATTTCATTCCCCATTTCCTCTGCTCATCCCTTAAATGCAGTATTCTCCAGTTTCCATCATTGACCAGTTATTTTTTCTCCTTACTTGCTTTCCTTGTGGTTTTAACTCCTGACTGTCTTCTGATGTCTTTTAAATCATCATCCAGAAGTTACTGTACCTATACAGTTGGAATTTCCACAGGAACTAAAGCTCAGAATTTCCAAAGATAAACTCATTTTATCACCCCCTACATTCGCCTCAACCTGTTATTCCACCTGCATTCTTGATCTCAGTTAATGGCACCACTGTGTATCCAACCACCCATGCCAAGAATCTGGAAATAACAAATACACCCCTCTTCTTCATCTTCCACATTCAATCATTCATTAATACATTTTAACTCTATTGTCATATTTCCTCCCATCCTTAATACCATTGCCTCAGTCTAAGTCCTCATTATCTCTTGCTTAAGTTAGAAAAACAATTTCAAAATTGGTCCTCCACCTCCAGTTTTGTCCCTTCAAGCCATTATTCATGGAGCTTGCAGAGTGATCAATCTAAAATGGAAATCCAATGACATTATTACCTGTCTAAATCCTATCTTCCTCAAAGATTGACTGTCACCTACAGCATAAAATCCTAGACCTTTAACATAGAAAGACAGCCCTCTACCACATTATCTCTATTTTTCTATCCAGTTTCAATAACAGCCACCATACTAAGTGTGACTATGTATATATAAAACATTATATATACATATATTATATAAAATAGCATAACATTTTGATGTAATTTTTATTCCTATTTTACAGATTAAGAAACTGGTACTAGAAACAACTTGTTCATACTCATCAAATCAGTAAAGGTAAAGGTGATAATTGAATCTAAATCTTATTATATTCCCCAATGGAATTTCCTTGGGGTCAAGTTCACATCATCCGCTTTTTTTGAACAACCAGCATCTAGCACATTACTTGGTACATATAATGGCTATTAACTAAATGTTAAACTGAACTGATTGTTAAAAAAGAAGAGAAACAATGGATTATAACATTATGATTATAAAATATCATCCTGCCACTGACCGAAAAAGGAATAGGGATCCTAGAATTACCTCACAGGTGCCACAAATGGGAACAATGACCACTATGAATTTATAAAAAGTGTATTTCTTCATCATGTACAATTAAATTTCATTACCTTTCAAATTATGAGGCAATCTCTATATTAACGAGGGTAAATTTAAGACTCTACTTCTATACTGCATTTTATTCAAGTTTCTTATTTTACTTTTAGGGGAGCAAAACAAAGGCAAATGTACATATTTATGCTAACACAAATTCTTTGCTAAAGGACACAGTGTGTCTAAATGCTTATATCGTATGTGTATTTGTGTATGGAATGTATATGCACAAATATTATACAAATGTATATAATGGGAAAAGTTTAAGCTATTTTTGAGTTTAGAAATTGATGACTTCAATAATGCTCAGGAAACTCATTCTTCAGACAAACTGACTGCAAAGGATTAAAAGATTACCTGAAATTCTGAGACCCATCAAAGAATTTTGCTAATTATGAAAAAACGCAGTTGTGTGGCCAATCTGTCTCCCAGGTTGCAACCAAATAAAACTTCAAATAACATACTCATAAATGGTTGAAGAAAAAGGAAATTAAAGTGGAAACATCTACATATCATTAAATATAACTGTGAGCTGTGGCTGTCCAACAATTGGGCTTCAAGTAGTTTCACACCACTGGGCTAGGATAAAACATGCTCTGCTGGCATTTTCATCTGCCAAAATAGCCATTTGCAATTAAAAATTAAAACTGGCACTACTTCTTTGCAAGCAATTAACAAAAGGCTGCTGGCTATCTTCCTTGTTTATAGTGTTTCTTGTATCAAGCCTTCATTCTGTTTTGAAATACTCTTTTTTTTTCCTTTTCTTTTAGGCTATATATTTCCAGTACTAATATTTTAAGACTTTTCAACATTTCTAATTGTAATATGGTCCTCAAATACTATAGCATTGTTTATACTTCTAAAAATTGATTTGAAGGGTATGGAGCATTTTATATATTAGCAGAGTATAAATAAAGCAGCATATCTTACATAAGGCCTCTGTACACTTAAGGGAAATCAGTGACTTTTAAAGAATGCAGGAGCAAAAATAACTTGTCTATAAAATCATTTTCTATAGATACAGATTTAACTCAGAATAGAATATATATATCAATAATAAAGTAATTCATTGGTTCTAATTGAGTCTGATACAGAGAGTGGCCAATAGAGTGAAATTCCATCTTCCACAAGGGAACCAGTAGTGTATTTTGGAGATTTGGGGTATCAGTAAGTGAATCAACATGTATGCATGGAGTATATTCTATGCGGCAGACACTGGTCTGGGTGCTGGTGATATAACAGTGAAAAGGACAGAGAGAGCACCTGCCTTTAAGGAACTGAAGGGGAAACAGGCAATAAGCATATTCCTCATCCAGGCAGAGCAGAAGCAATATGTTCTTTTAAGTCTTTAGAAAGATCGCTTTGGCTACCGTGTGGCACAGAGGCCTTAGGGATTTAGGGATGAAGTTAAAGCAACTAGTTAGGAGGCAACCCTTCAGCTCAGAGACGAGGAAGGGAAATGATAAAAAGATCAGATCACCTCTTATTTCAAATAATCCTTCCCTTTTATGATAGTATTTCAAACTCTCCACAGTATCCTCCACTATCTTGCTTGGATCACAGACACCATTGTGCCCATTTCAGAGATGAAAATTTGGAAATTCAGAAGGGTGAAATGATTTACTCCAAGCACAAAATTAATCAGTGGCAAAGCTGGGAGCAAAGCACTAGTCTCCTACTTCTAGCCCTATACTTTTCCCTTTAAATGAATCATCAACATCTTACTTCTAAGGAAATTGAAAAGACTTGATAGTTCCTTCAGCTTTGGCTCACTCTGAAACTCTCTGTGGAAAGCTTCTAAAGAAAATTATTTACTTACTCATTAAGCAAGCATTTATTGAGGGTCTATAGAAACAAGGCACCTTGCTAGACACTTGAGGTTCAGGGATAAGTAGGAGACTTTCTGTGTGGGAAGCTCACCCTCGTGTGGGAGAGACAGACTAAATAGCCCACAATGACAAAACAGTGGGGGAAGCATCACTATAATGACATTCACAGAGTGCTACAGAACCTGAGACAAGGGGCATCTAAGTCATGTTGGCAGGGGGCGGGAACTGTTTGGAAATATGCCCAAGAGAAATCAATCCTTGAGTTGCATTTTGAAGAAACAGTAGGAGTTGAACAGCCAGAGTACAAGGAATAGGGAGAGTCCTTGAAAACAGCATGAGCAAAGGCATGGCAGTAAGGCACAGGATGGAGCAGTTCAGGAAGGCTGGGGCTCAGGGTGCATATTAGAGGGGAGTGGCTGCAGATGAGGCCAGAAAGATGGGCAGAGGCCATACCATGAGGCTCTTGTGAGCTGTTCCAAGAAACCTGGAGTTTAACTTAACACTACTGTGTCTATTTTCCCAACTCTTAACTAGTTCTTAATCCACTTAAGTCATTTGTATGACCCTCGCCACTCCACTGAAGCTGCTGCAGCAAAGCCCATCAGTGGCTTCCTTCATGAGCAATCCATTGAAATCTTACCCAGCTTTTCTAGTCCTTTCTGCAGCATTGGACACTACTGGTCATAACCTTCTTCCTGTACACGTCCTCCTTGGATTTCACGAACATAAGGTCTCCTGGCTTTTCCCTTGGCTTGGGTTGCTCTGTCAGGGTTTTCCCAGGGTTTTCTGTGGGTTCTTACTCTTCCGTCTGTGGCTTGCTGCTGGTGGTTCCCAGTCTCTGGCCTCCGCCATGTCCTCCCTCACTCTGTGCACTCTCTGGACTATCTCATTTTTTGTATTCATTGCTTTAACTACCATGAAACTGACAGACTTCCAAATCTAAATACCTGATCTAGACATTTAAACTCCAGATTTGTAAATGCATTCATTCACTCAAAAATATTTTATCAAGAGTTACCTGTGTGCCAAAAATAATACTGGTTGCTGAATCCAAGACCCATCGTAGAGAGACTGTTCCTGGGTCACTGCTGTGTTCCCACCACTTATGAGCTCCACCCAAACGGCTCAAAAACACCTAAAACTCAACATGCCCAAATCTGAACTCATTACATTGCCCTGAACATGTGCCCTTCACCCTCTGTCCCATACACTAGTGAATGGCACCTCCATTCCCCAAATCAGAATCATCCTCCTCACACTACATATCAGACTGGTGAAAACAATCTGCCAATTCTATCTCCCTACCATTTCTCTGATTAAACTCCTTCTCATCTCCATAGTTACTGCTTTAGTTCCTTAGGCAATCATCTCTCACCTTTCTAGAACAGTCTATGGCAAATAATAGTCAACAGACATATATAGAATTAATTTATGGATAAAAGAATGCAAGAATGAATGGAAATTTTGCACAATTGCTATCATCTTCTTATAGGTCATAGTGATTCCATTTTGTACCTTCCAACTTATTTGCCAAACTGATGAAAGGCAGATCTTTTCAAAATTTATATCTGATTATATCATTCCCCTGATTATCACCATTCAGTGACCACTACTACCCACAAGATAAAGACAAGGTTCCATGGCCAGCATCTGAGGCCATCCAAGGTCAGGTACTTGCCTTTTGCTCTACCTTCCTTTCTTGCAGTTGTTTTTTATCCTACAAATACTTAACAGTACCCAGAATTACTGCACTGATTCACAATTCCATATCTTTCCTTCAGCTGTTTTTTCTATCAAAATTGTTCATTCCTCCCTGCTTTGCTCATCTGAAAATTACTCATTTTTCTAAACTCAGCTCACATCTCACTTCCCCTATGAAGCCTAGAGTGACCTTCCTGCTCTCCTCTCTTCCACTTCCTTTTCAATAGAAAATACCCATGCAACTTTGTAACCTACCTCTATAAGTGCATCAATAATATTGTTTTCACACTTGTTCACAAGCTTGCAGTCATACCACACTAGAGGCTCTTTCCTTCACAAGAGTGGAGGCTTTTGCCTTATTAATTTGAAAATTATCACATATTAGATACTCAAGTATTTATAGATGGATAGATGAATGAATAAATAAATAAGTAGATGATAGAGAGTCACAGAAATATTTTAGGCAAAGGAATTATAGGATAAGATTTGCATTATAGGAACAACACTATGGTGTCAGAGCAGAGAATCAGAATGCTGAGACCAGAAGCATATGATCAGACAAGAGAATATTACAAATCACCCAATGGAGGGGTAGTGAGAAATAGAGTGGGATAATGGAAGTAGCAAAGGAGAGAAGGGAACTTATTTGAAAAATACTTATAAAGTGAACAAAGAATTTAACGACCATTTGGGTGGCCAGCAGAAGTAAGTATGAAAAAAAGGATGACTTCAGGGCTCCTGGCTTAGATAACTAGACTCTTTCTTCCAGTGTAAAATACCTATAAATTCCCATCCATGGCATTAAACCAGGCAAAGATACTTAGGCAAAGTGACGAGTTACATGTATCTGTAACAGTGTTTCCCATATAATTTCTGAGAACCACATTTGCTGCATCAATGCAAATTAATACATGGAATCCCATCATGTGTTCCTCTACTAACCCCATTACTCTTCTAAAATTTTCATTTAAAAGGGAGGAATTAAAAAGGGACAAACAGCATTCAGAGAAGTATGTCACCTCATGTTTGAATAGTTCATCTAGTAAACTGAAGAACAGCTGAAGGCAGGAAACATGTCTGTCTGGTAAATCCTAAAGAGCAATAAGGGCACAGATCTTCTAATTTCCACTAATTTATAAAGATTGGAAGAAAGTATTTGAAGTAGGTCATCTCTTGCTCTTGCCAGCCATCTTATCAATAGGCTAGGATATATATTCTTGAAAGCACATTTTATAGCATTAAAGTATCATTATAACAATTATTTTTGCATAACTAATAGAAATTTTTCTTTACCTGAAGCATAACTTTATACATACTTTTCTTGTTTCTTGGCAGTGAAGACACTGGTCGACCAAGTAAATTCATCCCTGAAGTACCTCATTAATCACAGTGTACTTGTTCTTGGCAAGAACCTTAATGTGCTACAAAAACTGTTATTAAAGTAAGATTTGGGGATTCCCAGGCTGGCAGGGAATTAGTTAGTTAGACCTCTCTAGAAATTGTTTTCTTATGGTCTTGTTAGACTTGCAGCTCAAAGCAACTTTGCTTTATTAATGTAATGTGTAAAGTTCCGCTAGTCTAAAGCTCATTTAAAATCACAAGCAGCAATTGCCAAAGATGGCCTCTTTCCCTAGGGTCTGCTGTAGTTATGCACAATCCTCATAGAAGGTGATACTATCCATTCCCTCTTTGTCCTAATGTGGATATAGCACCCCTACCTAATTGCTCAGGCATTACAGTTTCAGACTTTAGAAATGTATAATGCAAAACTTCACATTAGCTACATCATATTGACAAGTACATAATTTATTTCCTACCTACCACTAAAGACACTGCTAGACTGATAAATACTGGTGGGTAGAGAAGTATCCAAACTTGAACTTTTGGAAAAGTAATTTATCAAAATTTAAAAATTCTGTAAGTCCTTAAAAGCCTGTTAAACACCAACATGTAGAAAAGAAAATGTTGCATTGCAAGTTCACATTCATGTTCAAGAAAACTTATGTGCACCAACCAAGGTTGTCTCTAACCCTCTCTGAATAATACAATGCATAATTTACCAAAAATAAAATTCTACAAGTGGCATCATATTGAAAATTCAAAGGCATGAATATTCTGAACATACCTTTTTAAAAAAAATCATTTTCCATACAGTACATATTAGCTGCCAAATTGAGCATCATCATTGCTGAATTTTTTTAGTATATTCTGACAAGTCAAAATAATTTATCAGGTTCATTAAGTAATTGGATTAATTATATATCAACTCAGAGGAGATGAAAAGCATCCATAGCATTTCTCTATGTCTGTCATTTACTACAGTAACCACGTCTAAATCAATGTGAATCTTACATCACTGAATAATAAAAATTATACCTTTTGATGTAATAATGATGCAACACAACGTTCTCCTTGTGTGCATTGTAAAATGGCAAGTTGGCTGAAATATTCTACCTAATGCTGTATGTTCACATCAATCTGGGACTATAAAATTTTCCAGACACCAGAGCTCCACCAATTTCCTGACTCCTATGTGGTCAAATTCCAGGTTCACCTATTTACGAAACCAGCCCCTTCTTCCATGTTATTTCAAAAAATGTTTCTGGTGTTGATGCCAATCCCCCATCCCAGGTGAGTGCTATGTATGGATGACACCTTATTTCTAAAAGAAACTTAGTTCGTGTTCAAAACTTATTTTACTAGGAAACAAGGAACGTATCAGTATATGCCTGCAACTTCCTCTACTGATTTCCTAAGACTGATGTCTTTATATTTCATTTTAACAAAAAGGAGATTAAAAAAAATCTAAAAAGAGAGAAGAAAAAAGAAGAGGAGGAAGAAGAAAAGAATTAGACATGATGTGACGGCATAAAAACAGCCTTAAAATGCCCAGATAAACCTAATTCTAATAGGAGACTGAATGAATGGACTTTGTGGGAAAAACAGTAGTAAACTTTAAAGCCACTGAAAGGTTTTAAATGCCTAAGGGAAAAATAAACATTTGCTTCCAATCATTTTCTCATTAAGCATTCTCTGCTAGATGGCGAGGGCTTACTTAACACACACACACTTTGACTCAGCGCCACAAATGCGGACTTAACCCACTGCCTGATGCCTGTCCGAGGCAGCCCCTCTGCGCTTCTGTCATCGCACCTCGGGACGCGCTCCTGCACCCTAGCTTCCCCACTGCTACCCGCCCCCCGCCTCCCACACACACCCCCGCAGCGCGGGAGCAGTGCTTCACCCGCCCTGCTCGCCTCTTCTAGACCTTGGCCACCTTCTCCGTTGCAGAAAGGGCTACATGCACTAACAGATTTTCCGTTGGTGGTGGCTGGGGTGGTGGCGAGGCGTGTTTCCGGGCGCACTTAAAACCTAGCAGCTCTCTCCACCAAGTAGCAGCTTCCTTTGCTCCGCCCTCAAGACCTAGCCCTCGATGTCTCCTCTCTCTACCACGTTTTACCCTGCCAGCACCTCCTAACCTCCCCAATATACTCTCAAGCCTCACACCGGCGCTTGTCTTCCCTTTGCATTTCCTAGCTCCCGGGCGCCCCGCTCGGTTGAAGTTTAGGTGTCTACGGACCTAATTGCTCCCAATTATCCGCGCAGTCTAAGTCCCGCGTCTGCCTGGCTCTCGCCCCGGGCGCCTGAAGCTGCCAGGCAGTTCACTGGTGTCCTTAGGGAGAAGGTTCAAGCTGGAGAGGTGGGAGAGGTGGGCTGGTGTAGGAGGAACACTCCGGGAGGAAGACCACAAACACGTGCAAATAAATAAAAGCCACCACGTGTGTGTGTGTGTGTGTGTGTGCGCGCGCGCGCGGGGTCCAGGTCGCGGGCGCGGAGCACACCCCAGGGGGCCAGGCGCAGGGGTCCGCTGGAGCGGGCGTGGCAGGGGGTACTCGGGGGGCGCGGGTACTCACACGAACGCGTGGTAGATGAACGCCCAGCCGCGGGGTCTCTCCAGCACGTTGTACAGATAGTTCTGCACCCGCCGGTACTTGACGTTGCGCCGGCAGCTCTGGCTACTCGTGTACGAGAGCGGCTTCCCCAGCAGGCTCATCCGGGCCCCCTGCTTGCCCCGGCGGCTCTCCCTCAGGCCGCCGCCGCCGAGCGCAGCCGCGCGGGTGCCCAGCAGTAGCAGGCCGTCGCCCCTGGTGGCTGCTGAGTTCAGCAGCACCCTGCCCCGGCCCGACTCCACATCCTTCATGCCGCTGCCCAGGCGCCCCCCGCCCGCCGCCGCCGCCGCCGCCGCGCCGCTCTTCACCCACAGCCCGGCGGCGCCGCCCTCCTCTCCTCCCGCGTGGTGGCGGGGCATGGCATCACCACGGGCACCGCGAGGGGGGCGCCAGTGCCTGCGGCGGGGGCAGCGGCCTCATGTGCGCCGGCGGGTTTCAAGGAGGAAGCCGGCGGCCGACGGGGCGCCCGCCGGCCAGGACCTCCGAGCCGGGGGCGGGGAAGCAGGCAGCCAGCAAACCGCCTGGGCTTCGGGGCGGGGAAAAGGGGGGTGTGCAGAGGAGGCCGAGGAGTCCCAATTTCTAGCAGCCTCTAGCTTCGAATTCTAAATCCGGACCTGTTTGGAGCGTCACTTAGAGAGGATTTCTAGTGCTCCCTCTAATTCCCGCGGCTACCACCCCCTCCTTCCCAAAGTGCCCTCAGGCTGGAGCTGGGGAGTGCGGGGCGCTCCGAGGCGCGCTCCCACGCGCGCACACCCAGCCCCCGGTTCCCCCTTTCTTCTCTTTCTCCACTCCACACGCCAGACTGTGTCCGCTCCCCCCCGCAGAGGACGGGTCTCCGAAGCCTCTCTACGAGGCGCGAGTTTGGTTTGGTTCTCCCAGGGGCTTTGGAGCTGTCTGGAAGGTTAAGTCTGCCCGGTGTCCGGAGGAGAAACTGGAGACGTAGGTCGCTGCGCTCTCCTGCCGCTACGCCGCTGCGCTGGATCCTGCCATCCTTCCGCAAGGGGCGTGAGCGGGAACGGCCCTGCCCTGCCCTCCAGGTATTAGCTAGTCCCCGAGTGGGAGCGCCGGGTACCGCTCCGGGCAGTGGCGCTCGGGTCCCCGCGCGCGGGGCGGGTCCTAGGCAGTTCAGTGGGCCGACCCCGTGAGGCGGGGACCGGGCATCTTCCCGCGCCTCACTCCAGCCTGTAGACTGTGACTTTCCGTCCCAGCAACAGACAGAAAGCCCGCGAGTAACTGGACATCCTTCCTAGCCCAGGGGTGGGGTGTGGGAAAGATGTAAAACTCCGAAGTGGCCCCTCCGCGGTGAACGAGCTGCCCCCGGGCTTCGCCTGACAGCAGCGCGAAGCCTTGGAGAACAAACGCGATTCCTTCTGTCAAGAAATTTCCATTTTAAGTCCCAGAAAATCATAAAATTGCGAAGTCTCGGCAGTGGCCCCAGTGTCTGTGAGAGGGATCCTGAAGGATGGGGAGTCGGGGACACGGGCTTCTCGGGGCTCCCACCCCAACCCCGAATGCTGTAACTTACACCGTTACAGACCTGTTGCGAGGAACAACTGGCTGGGTCTCCCACCCCTGGCACCCGGACGGCCCAAAGCCTGCGCGCCCTTGACGGGGAGGGGGGCCACGGTGTCACTGGTTGTGGCCTCTGGCTTTCAGAAACAGTGTATTATAAGCATAACCAGTTAAACATCACATTCAGCGTGGGGAAACTGAAAGGATGCCAGGCTTGGGAACTTCTTCCAACAGAGTGGCCTTCACCCCAAATATGAAAGAAAATCACCAAGTTAAATTGAAGGGAAAACTAAGCTTTTACCACAAAGCCATAGCAGATAGTTACAAGGTGGTGATTCCGAGTGCCTTTTCCTTGCCTAAGGCTAAAACAATACTAAGGCAGAAGTCGGCTGTCTCTGCCCCTCCGAGATAAATATGCTACCAACTTCCCCCATGCACACACCCACGCCCGCAGCAGCTACTTTCTGCCTCAGCAACAACTCCATTTAAATGCTTTACTTTTACTTTTTATTGTTATCACTATTATTTGTGTGAAGCCTTTTTGCCGGCTCCTGGTCACCAGCAGGACCCTGCTTCCCTTCCTCCTTTCCCCCAAGCCTCTGGGCAGGCGCTAGCTGGGAGCTCCGTGCAGCTGGCAGCGGTGCCACGTGACACTGAGCCAAGCACCAACACCCAGAGTCACTCTCGCTTTTCCCTAATACACTTCACACCCACGCACTGTGGAGGTGCGAGAGAGATTGCTCCGTGCCCTGCTATTCGTGGCAGATGCAGAAAGCGCCCTGGAGCAAGCTCTTGAATCCTAGAGCTGCGCGGGGACCCGGACTGAAGGCGGGGGGAGTTTGCTGTTGCTATATTTAGACTCCCCGTGGAGTTTCTGTGCTGGGACTTTCAGGGTGAAAGATGTGGAGACTTAAAATGACTCGTGTGCCCGCTTTAAACGTCAAAATCTTGGCTTTTCTGCAGGCAGTAAAATAAAAACCACTTCCTCTTAACCAAGCTGTTTTCCTTGTTGCAGACTTCTACTACTGCTGGGTAGGTAGAGTCATCTTCATCTCACTGGAGAGGCTGGGCCCGTCTTGCAGAGGGGAAGTCTCAGGAAGGCAGGCCACAGGGACATGTTTCCCTGGAAAAGAGCCAGCTGCTTAATTTCCAAGTGATGCTTTCCTGGGAGTGCAGCAATAATACTAGTGAAAGTGTGATTTTGATTAAGCAAATGTCATTAGGCTTTTTTTTTTTAAATCAGATCCTGTGATTGGTAGCGGTTTAGAGCTGGGAAGCACCTTTGAGATCATTTCTTCTAGAGTAACCGCCACTTAGACACACAGCCCAGAGAAAAGGACCTGCCCAAGTTTTCACCGGGTAGTTAGTGTGAGGGTTGCTGGGAACCTAGAAGTCTGGACTCCCAGTTCAGTGTCCCTTCCACCCAGGCAATCTGTGTCTCCAACAGGGAACGGACAGAATAGCACTCGGTTTTGTATTGATGTCTCTACCTACTATCATTGGGAAAGACTGGTTTAGCTGCAAGCCCTAAACATCCTGCTCTTCCATGCCCAGGAAGAAAGGCCAACTGAGGCTGTGCCAGCGTCTCCTACAAAACACCTTGCTTTCTTTGCTACCTACTAACTTCCCTAAAAAGACCAAAATTAACTTTGGAGAAAATAACGTGCTTGTGATTAAGCTTTGTTGTTGTTCCTTTGAATACAGATGTTGCTAGGTAACTGCCTTTTATTAGTTTGTTTTGCTGAAATTTTAAAACCCAAATATCAGAAGAGAGGGTAGGCATATTGAACAGTGAGTAAAACAACACAGTGCATATTCTGTACCTAATAATTACATTAGAGCATTATGAAGAGGTAGAGGTAAAGGCAAATGTTTATTGCTCGTGTAGAGCATGTGAGTGGACTGCTCCTCCAACCCCCACCAGCCTTTGAGAAGGGTTTGTTTTCACCCATTCATTCTCTACATATCGTAAGATGTCTGCCTGAAATTTATGACCTTGGAAACTTTTTCTCTGAAGTCTACATGGATGAGGTTTCAATTGAACATAGTTACTAGAAATGTTTTATTTTAGTGTGTTTTCTATCCCATTATATTTTTCTTCTGATAAGTACTCTGAAATAGTATTAATAATATTAAAAATTCTATACATGAGGTAGAGATGCACAGAAAGATTTTTAATGCCCACAAGAGGGGCATAATAACTAGATCTGGACTGGTTTCACTAAATGTCAATGCCCCATGACTTTCCCCCTTTCCTTCTTCTCCCATACTACCCATTTTCCCATTTGCCCCAAATTCCCATCACAACATACCCTCCCATCAAATAACGTTCATGGTTCTGAGCAACTCGTGAGTGACATAAGTGCCACACTTTAGTGATATCGATGCACTTTAATCAAGTGTGAGGTTCCTGGGATAATCAGAGCTGGAATAATAAATAGAATTCTTAAACCCTAGAGCAAAAAGGAAATTTACTGACGGAGAAATGGAAATTCATGGTTAGCTGCTTTTCAATGACTTGCACAAAGCTCAGCAATTTGCCTTGTAGGCCTAGACGTAGAATTGAAGTCTCCTGACTCCTGAATAGAATACCCTTTAAGCTACTCCACCCTTCTCCTTCGATTTTATTTCCCTCCTATTAAGCCATAACCACACCAAAAAGCATATCAACTATATTGCATTTCATAGATATCTATCATAACCAATGGTTCAGTAAACATATTTACCTCCTCTTATTATTTTAAATATATCGTCATAGTGTATACCACAGTACCATTGCTTGTCAATCAAGA
The DNA here is from genome assembly GCA_023783475.1 of Daubentonia madagascariensis. NCBI lineage: Eukaryota > Metazoa > Chordata > Mammalia > Primates > Daubentoniidae > Daubentonia > Daubentonia madagascariensis. Next base: position 22,047,390 of record JAKFHU010002080.1, on the reverse strand, counting down.
ATTCTTATCTCTAAAAGATATGATACAAGCTTTTCAAGATGTTTCTCTAACAAGCAGAAATTAATCAGAAAACCCAGGACAATATCAGAGATCATCTGAGCCTACCCAGACTGCATGAATGTTCTAACAGTAGGAATCCCAGGCCTACCTTTCCCAGTAAATGAGACATTGCTCCTCAGAACAGCTTCTGCACCAGGGATGTAGAAATGCTGCAGGTGTGAGTGTATATAGCTGTAAGGAGAGGCTGGTGGGGGAGCAGAGAAATAGAGAGGAAAGGGCTCCAAAAGTTCTCACCATTTGCATTCCATCAGCTGACAAAATTAATTTGTCTAGGAATTACTAAAATATTGTGCTGATCACAATTGTCAAAGCAAAATTATAGCAATTATTTAGCATTTGTTTATTATATGCTAGGCACTGTGGTTTACAGAATTATTTCACTTGATCGTGACAATGGTTTCATAAGTAGGCACTACAATCATACCCAGTTTATAGGGGAAGAAACTGAGGTACAGAAGAGTTAATAATTTTTTGAAACTAATAAGTAGTTGAGGCAGGACAATCAAATTTAGGGGTATTTGATGCAAAACAAACAATCAAGCACAATAACAAAAACTCGATTTTTAACTACTAATCTATTGATATATCAACTTTTGAAATAAAACCCTTAGCCTATTATTGTGTATTAGTAATCTTGACAGTTTCTCTTTACAAAAGAGAAGTATTGAGAAGTTTCTATTGGTTATTTTAGGGCAGGATTTGGGATTTTATTCTAAACACAGAAATAGCTTCAATATGCTTCTTCACTTTTTTTTTTTTTTGGTGGAAGTAAGCGTTTCCCTGCATAGATATTTTCTGTATTGAAGTTTTAAAAACAGTCCCAAGTCTCATAGTATCAGTTTCTTGAAATCATATTTACATTTTGATCTTTTTCCTAATGCTATCTTCAGTTTTATTTATAAAACCCTGTTTATTGTGTTTGGCTATACTTGATTTTCATTTTTCTGACATATAGTATTTCAGCACTACTCTCTTTTAGCCAACTATTTAAACATTTCTTTCTGGAAGTAATTTGAATAGAGTTATTTGATCTTTTTAAGATCCATATATTTAAAAACTATGTGAAGAGGTTGATACAAAAGGAAAACATCACCTTTGAGCTATTGTACTGGAAAATTCTGTTATAATTCTGTGCCCCCTAGTGGTACTGACATTTTACCATTATTTGTCAAAGGGGAATTAAGAAAGCATTTTTTATGAAGCCTTCAAAACTTATTCATCCCTTCAACAAGCAATCATTAATCATCAGGTGCCATGCTAGCTGGAGTGGTGCAGAGACGAAAGACAATCCTGATTCATATCGTATTCACGGACTAGTGAGGGGGATGGATAAATGAGCCGGTAATTCTAATATGAGTTCACAGAGGTTTGCACAGAATGTTATAGAAAGTACAGAGGGTTCACTGAAGAATGTAATAGATGAGCTAAGTCTTGAAGAATAACTAGACCTTGGTGAAGACATGAGGGCAGAGAACACATTTGAGAAAATGTAAAATCATGAGAGCTGATCATGCTTTGAGAATGAACAAGTAGTTGGATTCTATGGGAGCCCAGGTTGCTTTTGAAGGCGTAGCTATAAGCAAGAGGCAGGAGAAGTAAGACAGAGGCTCTAAGGCTAAGTCTTAGCAAGAACTTTGGATTTTATCCTGATTTGAGCAGAAAGCTATAGAAGACTGTTAAGCAAGAAACCTACACGTTACAATTTCTATTTTCAGAAAAGCCCCTGATATGGACTGAGCACCTATGTGTGGCACATATTATTCCAAGCGTGGAGACTCAAAGATGAAAATGATACCGTGTCTATACTGGAGGTTAGTGAGAGCTACCAATCTGTGGATAGATGTTAAACCTAATTTCCAATTTTCAGGATAAGTATCTAAGTGGATGGTGGTATCATTCACTTAACTAGGAAAGACTGAAGGAGAGGCAGTCTGGAGAAAAGAAAGATGTTGAGTTCAATTTTGTATTGAGTTTGACATACCTGTTGAGACAACCCAGTGGATGTGTCCAGTCAGTGGTTAGATATATGGATCTGCAGCTCAGGGGGGAGCTAGGAATTGAAATTTGAGAATCACCAACCTATATTTATAATGGATGAAATCAATAACTTGGGATTAAATTATCTGGAAAAGCATGTAGATTAGTTTAACAAGGGAGAGGACTGATGACCCAATCCCAGTAAGCATGAGCATTTGGGGTATGGGAGGAGGAAAAAGGAAGGAAAGAGACTGAAATAGAGGAAGCTGAGTAATGCCTAAGGACCACTGCTACAACAGCCAAAAAAGCAGCTTCAAGAGGGAAATGGTGGAAAGAGATCAAACAAGATAAGGATTTTGGATTTGGTAAAAAGTAGGTCATTTGAAAAAATTTTTGTTTTGTTTTCTTGAAGAACTGTAGAAATAAAAATCAGATCAGACTAGGAAGAGAAAGAATTTGAAGATGGGGAGTGGAGATAATTATTCTGAAGGTAGGAGAGAGGCAATAGCAAGAAGAGGATTTGAGTTGGAGGAAGGCTCTAGACAAAATGTAATGCTGACTCACCTGAGACTTGAGTGCCTGTTATAGCTGCTCTCACAGGTCCTGCGGCTGAGTCTGCACAGGTGTTTAAATAACTGGGCTGCAATTTTGACTGATACTGTTTCATTGTCAATTGTGAAGTCTGAGACAACTTCGACATCTTCTGTTGATTTTATTCAGTACTTTAATATCATTTTAAATAAAAATCATCATATTTTATTGCTAATATTTAAAAAAATTTAATTTACTAAGTATGCATTTTTCATGTTTACTTTTACCAGGAAGGAAGAAGCATGCTGGATAAACTATACATTTTTGTTTGATTTTATTTATAGTGAAAGGCTGAGGAACTGACCAGACCATCATGGAAAAACTATTTGGAAAACAAAGAAACTGATACCTGCTAAATATTTAACACAGTTTTCAACGGTGCTGCTGATAGCTACAGGAGATACCTGGAGTCCCCCAGATAGGTCAGGAGTCGGCAGGAGTAGGGGCGTACAAGTTTCCGGAGTTTCAGTTAGAGATTTGTTTTTCTCTTATGTACACATATCAGTTTTCTGGATAAAATTATATTAACAGAAAGTCTGTTAATATTATTTTTGAAAAACACTGAACTAAAGAATGGTCCTGTTAGTTGGGATACTTAGAGTAATACTTCCTGGCTTTTTGAGTCATGGCTCAGCTACAAAATGGCAAGACTCATGGCCCACTGGGGTGAAAGGAAGAGGCCAGTGACAGGCAGAGGTGATGGGCCTGAGGTTCTGGCTGTCCTGAGGTCTGCTGCACTCTGATTGGGATGTTCTGGATTATGGAAAGGGTTAAGATCAAAATGCTACAAGGAGACACTGGGCCTCGCGTAGAAATCTTGAAAGTAAAAAGAGTTAATTTGAGTGAGAGGCAAGGTCCTGAAATAGAGGAAAAATGGGATTGGAACCAAGTTGGGTTTTGCCACTCTGGTGTAAAATTTTGATGAAATACAATATAAGGACAGTGAAGTAGAGGGAGCATTACTTGGTATGTTTTCAAGGTTTTTGGTTTTGTTTTTGCATGTTATTTTGTACGTGAGACTGAAGCATATTGAGAAAAAGAGAGAAAAAGTTGAAAATTGCTTAAGGAAGAATATATTTCCTGATGTGAATAGGAAGATTAAAAATGAGGAAGAAGCTGGGAGCCACAAGACCCAATATTGTTTTGGATGATGAGAATTGAAAGCGGAGCAATAAATACCAATAAATATCTAAATATGTTTTTAAGTATGCCCAGGATTTGGAGTCAGAAAAAACTTGTAAACTGTGGGATTCTGGTTCCTGGCTGAGTTACTTACTGAATCTTGCTGTCTTCATTTCTTTCATGTTTAAAGTGAGAATAATAATATCCATATCACAGGATTAAATGAAATAGCTCATGTAAGGGCCTTCACACAGCGCTGATACAAAGTAAGTCCTTAATAAATAACTACTACTCACATTCATGCATATCAAGATTTGTGATTTAGCTTGTAATTTGAGATAATAGATGATTAATTTTTCTGAAACATTATCTTCCCTAATTGTTAACCTTTGGCTGAGATTTAGCAGACACATGAAAATTATAGAAATATGAATTTGTAAAAAATTGCTTTTTATGAGTAAACTTTGAGATAACCGGAAGTGAAACTTTGAGTTTTGCATATGTGCTCTTTGGTGACTATTTGTGAAGTTTAAAAGCAAATGGACATAACTGTATCTGATAACATACTAGGCTATACATTTATAGTTGTATATCTTATTAAAGGCTACTAGATACAACTAAACAAAGTAAACCTTAACATATATAGCTTTGGATATTATTCACTTCTAACATCAATATTCAAATGGCAATAGGTGTTTAACTTTCACTCAAAAATATATGTGATATATTTTACATCTTGTAATAGGTGTTGAATTCATCACTCTAGAATATCTGTGAATTTATGATTATAAAGTTTTTCTGGATAATGGAGGTTCGAGAATTGGGTAAATGCTTTAGGAAAAGTAAAAAACAACTTTATAATTTTGTATACAACTTCTGGGGTTCACAGACATGTGGAAATAATTCATAAAACCTGGGGTTTATGGATCCCAGATTATGAGTCCTTGGACTATTTTCTTAAAGGAATGAATTTTATAAGGATTCTCTGGAGGATATCATCAGGATGACTTATATTGGACATATGGAAAATTCAGAATAGCCAGAACTTCCTTGACCTCCCTGCAATAGCCTATGCTGTTTCTCGGGCTTTAGTCGGGAATACCTTGATGGCATTTCTATCAAGGGAGTTCTAGGATAGCAAGGTTTGTGGTTACTTTAAAGCCCTTCCACTCAGATTTTGGATCTCTGTTATGGCTTTTTCTGTTAGAAGTGTCTAAACCAGTCCTTGAACTCTCATTAGTATTTTCATATGGTTATACTGTAGGAATATATTTACTTGGAATAATATTTATGTTTCAAATTAATCTTCCAGAGTTTGGATATTATAAATCCAAGAGTATGGTTTTGTGTGTGTGTGTGTATGATTTAGTGTGTGTTTATATAAACACATATACATACGTATTAATATAATTGCAATCCAATGCTTTAAAATATTGCCCACCAAAGCATACAAACGCCCAGGAATCTACTCATGTAATACGAGGGAAGATTCTGAGTCCAGCCAGGGCCTCAACTCTGATAAATGGGTCAGTCATTTCCATGCTTAGATCTCTTTCTCTGTTGCCTGACTAGTACCTTGTAATGGGAAATGCTCATTTTTGTTCTTCTCAGTCACCCTCAGGAATTGAAATTTTGTCCCTCTGTCCCAGAATGGGAACTGGAGTCCTATTACTGGTTTATCTACTTCCGCAATGATAACTGCCTGCCTGCCCACCCACTCAAACCTCTGGATGTCATCTTGGCACCAGTATTCCTGGGTTAGACACATTGGATAACCTCTTACTGCATAATTCCTACAGCAAAGAATACACCCTTCTGATCTGATCAAATTGAAAAGCTTCTGCACAGCCAAGGAAACTATCACTAGAGTGAACAGACAACCTACAGAATGGGAGAAAATATTTGCATGCTACACCTCTGATAAAGGGCTGATAACCAGAATCTATACAGAACTTAGGAAAATCAACAAGAAAAAATCAAACAACCCTATTAAAAAATGGGCAAAGGACATGAACAAAAACTTTTCCAAAGAGGACAGAATGATGGCCAGCAAACATATAAAAAAGTGCTCAACTTCTCTAATCATCAGGGAAATGCAAATCAAAACCACAATGAGATATCACTTAACTCCAGTGAGATTGGCTCATATCAAAAAATCCCCAAATAACAAATGTTGGCGGGGATGTGGACAGATAGGAACACTCATACACTGCTGGTGGGACTGAAAATTAGTACAACCTCTATGGAAAAGAATATGGAGATACCTCAAAGAATTAAAAGTAGAATTACCATTTGACCCAGCAATCCCACTACTGGGTATTTATCCAAAAGAAAAAAAGACATTTTATAATAAACACATCTGCTCTCAAATGTTCATAGCAGCACAATTCACAATTGCAAAGTTGTGGAAACAACCCAGGTGCCCATCAATACACGAGTGGATCAATAAAATGTGGTATATGTATACCATGGAGTATTACTCAGCAATAAGGAACAACAGTGAATTAACACATCTGGTATTATCCTGGTTGGAGCTAGAACCCATTCTTCGAAGCGAAGTGTCACAGGATTGGAAAAACAAGCACCACTGGTACTCACCGTCAAACTGGTACTAACTGATGAACACTTACATCACACAGGGCAATAACATTCATCTGAGGGCGGGCAGGCGGGAGGGGGGTGGAAGGGATGGGAAAAACTCTCATTGAATGGATGTGGGGAGCACAGTTTGTGAGATGACCACGATTGTGACTCTGACACAGGCAGAACAGGGGCAATGTGTATGGCCAAAGTGTTGTACCCCCATGATATTCTGAAATTAAAAAAATAAATTAAAAAAAAACAAAACAAGAATACACCCTTCTGCCTAGCAGGCTATTTCCTACTTACACCTGATGTTGGGGCTATTCTCTCCAGCCCTTACCTGGGCCTCTAAGGTGGGCTTCTCAGTGTCCAGTTTATAGTGGTTCATGTCTGAGTTTAGGCCAAACTCCTATCTTGTTCTCTTAGCGAGAATTTATTCATTCATCAATTCATCAGTTAATTCAACAATTGTTGAGTTCCTACCATGTGTCAAAACTGTAAAGCAAACATTATCCCTACCTAATGCAGCCTGTAGTTTACTGTAATTTTTCAAAAGCTTTAAAATCTTTTTAGAGCACAGTTAAATATATAACATGCAACAACAGAAAGATTATCTAAAACTTGATAATACAGAACCAACTAATATATTTTAGAAACATTTATCATCCAGAGTTAATTCTTTATACCCATGATGATTTTGCTCCACGGGGCATATGTGCAATGTCTAGAGATATTTTTGATTGTCACAGTGCAGGGTATAGGAAAGGGTGTAGGAAGTTGTTGCTACTGGCATCCAGGGGGTAGAGGGAGGGATGCTGCTAAACATTCAGCAATGCACAGGACAGCCCCACAACAAGGACTTATCCTGCTCAAAATGTCAATAGGGCTGAGGTTGAGAAACCCTGGGTTGGACGAACTCTTCAGGCCAGCCTTTGAAGGTATTAAGGTGGGGAGTTTTGCTTGCTGCCTTTTGGTAATATATGTTGGTCTATATACCAGTTGTTTCTATATTTAGAAATTTAGCTTTTATTATATTCCTGCAGAAAAGATGCTACATGTTCACATGAAAAACATTTTTCCCATTTAAAATAAAATCTTTCAACTTATACAATACCAGGGAAGGTCGACAGGTAAGTAAGCATGTCCATTTCAGTAATATTCTAGAAGGTTAAAACAATATCAGTATTTTTATACCTAAAAATTAACATATCTTCTTACTTCTACCATAGGACAAAAATGAAAGAGGCAGAAAAAGAGCTAAAGAACAGATGAGTGGTCAGTTGGTTTAGGGTCAGTTGGTTATTTGAGGGTTCTTTTGAGATGTTTTTTCTTGATTGCATTAGAATATAGATCCTTGAAACGACACCATGAGTTTATTCAAACTTTATCTAACTTCATATAAATTTATACAAGAGCTCTTTAGATTAGGATGGTAATAGAATACCAATCAGCGAATTAAAATAACTATGGTTTATAGCTGCCTATTCACCACTTCACTGGAGGTATTTTATGAGAAATTCAAGCATGAACATTTGGTCTGAGTGTCATTTTAATGCCAATGTTTCCATTGTGGGTTGCTGCATCTTCTTTGAGAAATTTAATAAAAACACACATTCCTTGTGGTAATCATAACCTTAGAAGAGCTATATCAAACTGACAATATTTTTTACTTCAGTTAATAATATAAGAATGTTTTAGTACTTATGTACTTTCAGTTAAAAAATAATAATATATGAATATATTATACTGTAGTAGCTAACAATATCTGGGTTAGAAGGAAATCTGTTAGAATTTGAAAATATCGAAAGGACAAAAATGGCTTCATTCATTTTCTTATTGAATAAATTTACCTCTTTTTTCATAAAGCTTGTTTTTAAGCTCTCTTTGTTAAATCAAAGATATGTTTTCTACTGGTAATATTTATTTTTTATGTATACACACATATGCATAGCCAATGGAATTATAGATTCTCCAAAATGTTGGATTTATTTCCACCTTCACTGACCTACTAAGCTCCCAAACTTCTTTGTTCTGAAAAAAAAAGTCATTTGGGAGGGGGGAGCGGAAATAAAACTACACCTCAAATTGAAATTATGGAAGTACTCTATTTCCTTAATACTCCTTGAATGATGTTTTAATTTTTGGTTTAAATTAAAATAATTAAACTTGTGCTAGATTGTTTTGTATTTTGAATTATATTGGAAAAATCAGAGATTTTAGGGATTAGCTTAAATCCCTATAACTCTGTTTAACATATGAGTAAACTTGGACATATTGTTTAATGTCTTTGCTCCTTAATTTTCTTATTTTTAAAATGAGAGGCAATAAAGAGTTGCTGGGAGATGAACTAAATTATTATAGGTGCAAAGTGCCTCACACCTAGTAAGTACTCTGTATGGTTAAATAACACTTATAGATGCCTTGGGGAAAACAAAAAAAGTACATTAGGAGAAAAAATTAGGAGTCACAACATGTTAGAATGTTTATCTATTTATCTTAAAATTTTTCTTATAAAGGAACGTGTTTAATTGGCAAATCCAACATCCCTTAGCTATTATGTTTTTAGTAGCTCCAAAGCTAAAGTAAATATTAAAGTCAGTATAAGGAAACATTTTTGTACATGAATCTAAATGAACTCAGTCTCTGCCTCCTATTCTGTTTTTTTTTTTAACTTTTTGTTCTGATTCCCTCACCCCCACCACACAACCTTCACATATTTAACAGAGCTATTAAATTTTAGAGTTGGAATGGAATTTAGATTCCTTTCAACCAATGCAGAAATTCTAAAATAATTCCACATTTAAAATATTAACTCTTCATGGGAAAAAAAGTCAATATACACTCTCATACATGCTTTCCTGACAAATTATATTTAATCTTGCAAAAACTATATGAGGTGGACTTTATCACTCTCCCATTTTTGAGATATAGAAATAAGCTCAGAAATGTTAAGAGATTGCTCAAGATCATGCAATGGTAAAGGGGGGAATTGAACAATGGCTATCTGACTCCAGAGATTGTTGTCTTAATCACAAAATCATAATGTCCCTCCAAATTAGAAAAAGCTTTTAGGAATAGAGAATTCTCTATTTAGAAATTTTATTCACAGCCACATTTGGGAGAAGAAAAAATATATAATAGCAAAGACCCATAAACACTGATCACTCTGGCTTTAAAAACAGGAGAGAAGAACAAAGTCACTTCCCTATTGAGCTGAACCTGGTATCTCTGGGTACATCAAGGTACAGTAACATACAGAAGCCCTGTTCCTGAGGATTCTGAATCCTTATATTATAAGTGTATGTATTAAGAATGTGTTCAGCCACAAATAGGAAATCCCCCAAAACACTGGTTTAAGTAAGGTTTATCTGTTTCAAGCAGAGTAGTCTTGAGTCAAGAGTCAGCCAACGAGCCTCCACAAAGCCATCAAGGCTTAGCCTCTTCTAAATATGCCTCATAGTAGTACAAGGACCTGGACATTTAAAAGCAAGTTGTCTGCACTCAATATATCAGGTAGAATTGTTGAGACAAGAAATAGAAAAAGTATGATAAAACTTCTCATTTAGAAAAGAAGAGAAAGGAAAACACAGGAAAGGACAGAATGGTAGAACTAGAAAACAGGAAAATAGGACAGGAAGAACAAAATTTCTTATTTTGTCAGTGTGTAATTTCCCAATTAGCCCATTTGATTCTGGAAGAATCTTATGTCTCCAATGAATTAGTATGGCACATCTAGGAATGCCACACCTAGAGGAGGATGTCCTTCTGGACGACTGCTTCACTTTAGTGGTCCAATTCCTGTTGATGCAAACATTGGCACTGGGATTGCATTAAGGACTGAACAGTCAGAGCCCATTGTCAGCCATAATTACTGTGGTCAGTCTATTAGCTTCTGATTAATTCCATGTGCCAGTAACACAGGCAGAGGTATTTTCTACAGCATTAGTCCTTACTCCAGAAGATGTGAAACCTTTTTTATCATCTCTCTAGCCTTTTAACTAATGGTCAATACTTTGAGGTAGTTCAAAATAATTAATATCCCTTTGTAGATTCTGGTTATCAGCCCTTTATTGGAGGTATAGCATGCAAATATTTTCTCCCATTCTGTAGGTTGTCTATTCACTCTATTGATGTTTCCTTGGCTGTGCAGAAGCTTTTTCACTTAATTTGGTCACATTTATTTATTTGTTCTTGCTGTGATTGCCTTTGGGGTCTTCTTCATAAATTCTTTGCCTAGGCTAATATCTATAAGAATTTTTCCAACCTCTTCTTCTAGAATTCTTATAGTTTCATGCCTTAGGTTTAAATTTGTTATCCACTGTGAATTCATTTGTGTGAGTGGTAAGAGAAGTGGATCCTATTTCAGTCTTCTACATGTGGCTATGCAATTTTCCCAGCACATTTATTGAATAGGGATTATTTTCCCCAGTGTATGTTTTTGTCGGATTTGTCAAAGATCAGATGGCAATATGAGGATGGTTTTATATCTGGGTTCTCTGTTGTGATACATTGGTCTAGATCTCTGTTCTTGTGCCAGTACCTTCCCATTTTGGTTATGATATCCTTACAGTATAGTTTGAAGTCTGGTAATGTGATGCCTCCAGTTTTGTTCTTTTTACTTAAGATTGCTTTGGCTATTCAGGCTTTTTTCTGGTTCCAAACAAAGTGTAGAGTTATTTTTTCTAGATCTCTGAAGTATGACTTTGGTAATTTGATTGGGGATTACATTGAATTTGTAAATCACTTTGGGTAGTATGGACATTTTAACAAGGTTGATTCTGCCTATCCATGAGCATGATATGTTTTTTCATTTGTTTGTATCCTCTGTGATTTCTTTCCTCAGAGTTTCATAGTTCTACTTGTAGAGATTTTTCACCTCCTTGGTTAAGTATATTCCTAGGTATTTTATTTTCTTTGTAGCTATCATGAATGTTATTGAGTCTTTGATTTGACTCTCGGCTTGACTCTTATTAGTATATAGAAATACTACTGATTTATGTACATGGATTTTGTGTCCTGAGACTTTGCTGAATTTATTTATCAATTCCAAGAGACTCTTGGTGGAATCTTTGCCTTTTTCTAGATACAAGACCATATCGTCAGCAAAGAATGATAGTTTGACCTCATCTTTCCTGATTTGGATACACTTAATATTCTTCTCTTGCCTGATTGCTCTGGCTAGGACTTCCAGAACTATGCTGAATAGAAGTGGTGACAGTGGGCATCCTTGTCTTGTTCCAGTTCTTAAGGGTAATGCTTTCAACTTTTTCTCATTCAGTATGATGTTGGCTGTGGGTTTGTCATATATGGCTTTTATAATTCTGAGGTATGTTCCTTCTATGCCTAGTTTGTTGAGGGTTTTTATCATGAAAGGTGCTTGATTTTGTCAAATGCTATTTTGTTTATGTTGAGATGATCATATGGTCTTTGTTTTTGCCTTTGTTTATGTGGTGAATTACATTTACATGTGATTCACATAATGTGAATTACATTATTGATTTACATATGTTGAACCATCCTTGCATCCCTGGGATGAAGCCCACTTGGTCCTGGAGGATTATTTTTTGAAGTGCTGTTGAGTTCTGTTTGCTAGTACTTTATTGAGGATTTTTACATCTATATTCATATGGGATATTGGTCTGTAGTTTTCTTTTATTAGTATGTCCTTTCCTGGCTTTGGTATCATGGTAATACTGGCTTCTTAGAATGAGTTGGGGTGATTTCCTCCTTCTCAATATTATGGAATAATTTCTGTATTATGGGTACCAGGTCTTCTTTGTAGGTCTGATAGAATTCGGCTGTGAATCCATCTGGTCTGGCCTTTATTTTTTGGGAGGTTTTTTATTACCATTTCATTCTCACTGTTCATTATTGGTCTATTCAGGAGTTCTATTTCATCCTGGTTGAGTCTTGGGAGGTTGTGTGTTTCCAGGAACTTGTCCATTTCCTCTACATTCTCTACTTTATGTGCATAGAGATTTATGTAATATTCATGGATGATGTTTTGTATTTCTGTGGTATCAGTTGTAATGTCACCTTTTTAAGTTTCTGATTGAGCTTATTTGGGTCCTTTCTCTTCTATTCCTTGTTAATCTAGCAAGAGGTCTGTCGATTTTATTTATCTTTTCAAAGAACCAACTTTTTGTTTTGTTAAACCTTTGTATTTTTTGTTGTTGTTGATGTTTTTCAACTCATTTTGTTCTGTTTTGACCTTTGTTATTTCTTTTCTTCTGCTGGCTTTGGGTTTGGTTTGTTCTTCTTTTTATAGTTCCTTGAGGTGTGGCATTAGGTTGTTAATTTGTGATTTCTCTGTCTTTTTGATGTAGGCATTTAAGGTTATTAATTTTCCCTGGAGGAATGCTTTTGCTGTGTTCCATAGATTTTGATAGCTTTTGTCCCCTTTGTCATTCAGTTAAAAAAATTTTTTGATTTCCATCTTAATTTCATTCTTGACCCAATACTCATTCAGCAGAAGGTCATTTAATTTGCATGACTTTGTGTAGTTTTGAGTGTTTCTCTTGTGATTGATTTCTAGTTTTATTCTGCTGTGGTCTGAGAAGGTACATGGTATGATTTCAATTTTTTTGAATTTGTTGGGAGACCTGTTTTGTGGCCTAAGATATGATCAATCTTGGAGAATGTTCCATGTGCTTCTGAGAAGAATGCGTATTCTGTAGTTTTGGGGTAGAATGTTCTGTAAATGTCTGTTAGGTACATTTGATTTTGAGTTGTTTCCTTATTTATTTTCTATTTTGATGATTTGTTGAGCATTGACAGTGGTGTGTTGAGGTCCCCAGCAATTACAATGGTGCCATTTATATCTTTGCTTAGCTCTAGTAAAATTTGCTTTAGTATCTAAGAGCTCCTGTGTTGGGCGCATATGTTAATATTTAGTATTGTTATGCTTTATTGTTGAATTGCTCCCTTTACCATTATATAAAGACCCTCTTTGTCTTTCTTTACCTTTGTTGGCTTAAAGTCAATTTTATCTGATATGAGGATGGTACAGTGGCTCCCTTTTGATTTCCATTTGCATGGAATATTTTTTTCTGTCCTTTCACATTGAGTCTGTGTGTGTCCTTGTGGTTTAGATGTGTTTCCTGGAGACAGCAGATAATTGGGTTGTGTTTTTTCATCCATTCAGCCAGTCTGTGTCTTTTGAGAGGAGCACTCAGTCCATTAATCCATAGCATTGATATGTGGAATGTTGGCCTGTTCTTCCTGTTGGATAGTCCCTTATTGCTTTGTTTTCCCTCTTGTTCTATTGTTTTATAAGAGTTGTGAGTTTTGGGATTTTTTTTAGGTAAATTTACACTGGTGGGTATCTGTTGTGCTGATCTGTGTATAGTGCTGTTCTGAGTATTTTGTACATGGCAGGTCTGGTCATGGCAAATTCCCTCAGTGTTTTGTTGTATGGAAAAGACTTAATTTCTCCATCTACTGTGAACCTTAGTTTTTCAGGATACGAAATTCTAGGCTGGCAGTTGTTCTGCTTAAGTCAATTGAAGAGGAGGCCCCAATCTTTTCTTGCTTGTAACATTTCCACTGAGCAGTTTGCTGTTAGCCTGATGGGTTTTCCTTTGTAGGTTATTTGAGGCTTTCATCTCGCTGCTTGCAGAACTTTTTTCATTTTGACTTTGGTCAGGTTGATTACTATATGCCTTGGTGATGACCTATTTTCTATGAATCTTCCTGGTGTTCAATGTCCATCTTGTATCTGTATGCCTGAATTTCTAGCAATACTAGGGAAGTTTTCCTCAATAATTTCCTCAAATAGGTTTTCCATGCTTTTAGCTCTTTCTTCTTCTTCCTCAGGGATACCTATAATTAGAATGTTAGCTCACCTCACGTAGTCCCATATCTGTCTCAATGATTGCTCAGACTTTTTTATACTCTTCTCTGCCTCTTTGAATGATTGGGTTATCTCAAGAACCTTGTCTTCAAGCTCTGAAATTCTTTCTTCTCCCTCATTTAGCCTGTTGCTAAAGCTTTCTGCTGTGTTTCAAAATTACTTAAATGACTCTTTCATTTGTTTAGGTCTATTATATCCTTTTTTATGTTGTCTAGCTCTCTAGTGACTTTTTCATTTTTTTCATTGATTTCCTGAAACATATTTTTGGCCTCTCTTTGTTGGTTTTCAACTTTCTCTTCAATTCCATTCATCTTATTTGTCATCCATATTCTGAATTCCATTTCTGTCATTTTGGCAATTTCCTTGTGGATGGAGTCCACTACTATAGCTCCATTGTGTTCCCTTGTGGTGTTTAGCTATTTTGTTTTCTCATGTTGTCAGAGTTCTTTTGCTGGTTTCTTCTCATCTGGCTCCTCTTCTCTTGGTTCTGGATTAATAGGATTGCAGGGCACCTGTTTTCCTTTCCTGGGAATTCTCTCTCTCCAAGTTCAGGAGTGATGACTGCTCAGGACTGGGGGTTTCTGAGTGAAGTATTGGACCTCAGGGAGGTTCTGCTGGCCCAGAGGTAGCTGTGGGGACTCAGTAGTGGGGTCTTGGGGTCCAGGCACAACTCTGGAGTCTCAGGGGTGGAGTTGCAGACATGGCAGGGGCCCTGGAAAAGCCAGGGGCAGAGCCTTACACTCAGGCACAGCAAGAGTTTCAGAGTTGGCTCTGGGGATTTCAGGGGAAGAGCTGTCCATCTGGGAGGGGGATATTCCACCAGCATGGGGACTGCTGAAGATGCCCAGTCATGCAGGTAGGGTTTGTCTTAGTGGCCCAGGGTCTGTGTAGGTGGGCCAGAGCTACTGGTCGACCAAATTTCTCCCTTTACACTTAGGACTCACTGAGGCAGTTGCCCCCAGGCTTCCCAAGTGGTGTCTGGGGTTCTTTCTCTGTTCAGCTCCCACACCAGGGAGGAGGAGTACTTAGCCCCCAGTCACAGGCCATGACACAGGGGAGTATCTGTTCCCTTCCCTTCCTGGCAGCAGTGATGCAAAGGCTACTCCTGGAAGGCTGGGTCCCAAGTGGACTTGGCTCCATGCGCCAGAGTGATCAGGATGGCATCAGTTATAGAAACCTGGGATTGGCAGGCACCAAATCTCTGCTGCACCTGCTCTCTGGTGGGATGTTTCTTCACAGACTCTGAACAGCTCCCTAACCAGCCCAGAGGTCTGCATTGGAGGAGGGAGACTGCACACAAATTGAGCTGCCTGTAACTTTTGTTTGTCTCCTAAAAACCAGTGTCCCCTTGGGTTGCTTCTATCCTGTTATCTTCACCTCTTCCCAGCAGTGTGAATTATACTGGGAACCCCAGCTTAATCTCTGATATGGTGGGTGATGCTTGTAAAAATCAGCCATGCCCTGTTTGATTGAGTTGGTATATGCTGTCATGAGCTATAGAGCTGTTCTCCCTGTCAACAGTTGATGCTTGCAGGAAAGAGTCAACTGCAGAGATATTCTTTTGTGCCTGTGGTAAGCTCTATTCCCTCAAGTGGAGCACTTGAATGCCCCAGGCTTTGGGAGGGGCCCTGTAGCTCCCAGGGGGTTGCTTGATCTCTGCCATAGCAGACATGGGTGTTGGAGCAAGGCTGGGCATGGTTAGGTTGTGTGAGCCTGGAAGGCTTTGCAAAGCCTCAGAATGGCTCAGAGGTCATTTTCCTGACCACTAGATGTCTTGTTTCTTACTAACGTTATTTTCCTAAGGGTTTAGCTTCTGTATTTGCTTCTACCAGTTATCTGGAGGCACTAACACTTAGATTCAATTTTGATAGTATTTCTACCATATTTAGCATATTATTTCTGTGTTTGGTTATAAAACAGTACATATTTATTATTGAGCATAGAAAGTCAAGGTAATTTGCATCCAATATTCACAAAACACTAGACACAACATACTCAATAAACAGCTCATTAAGCAAAGCATTAAATCATTTCATAAGTTGGGTTTTAAATGCTTTATATAATGCAGAAATCTTTGAAGGCTTATTATATGAGTTTTATAGTGTTTTATTGATGTTTGGGGAAATTACTATGAGTTTTTATATGATTATTATTACTTTTCCTAATTTTATTTATAGGAATATAAAAATAGAATTAAAGATCCAGTTAAAAGACAAGATTTTTCAGCCTTGATTAAAAAATAAAAGATGCACTTAAGCCTTCAGGATACAGATGGAAAATGGAAGCATTGAACAAAGATATGCTGGTCAAATGATAGTAAAAAAATGAATGGTATACTATGTAAATACAGACCAAATACAATTTAGGACAAAAAACATTAGTGGTGGAAAAAAGTTTCAACTTACTAGCAAGATCACAGAATTCTAATTTGTGTACATCTACTCAATAACACATCTTTATGTGCGTATGCATGTATGAAATGAAAAGGATGAAAGAAAAATATATCATCAGAGTGGGTGGTTTTAACGTATTTGTCTAGTAACAGAGAGATCAGACACATAAAGTCAGTGAGGGCACAGAAGATTTGAATAACAGAATTAATAAGTTTAACCAAATGGATCAATTGCAAAATACTTGTTACATTCAAGAACACTTAGAACTTTTACAAAATTAACCACAAATTGTGCCATAAAGCCAGGTTACCAGCCTTCAAACAATTGGCGTCATATAGAACATATTTTCTGACCATAGTGAAATTAATTTAGAAGTAATTAATAAAAAGATTAGTCAGTCTCCCATCCAAGTACTAACCGGACCTGACCCTGCTTAGCTTTGAGATCAGATGAGACCAGGCAAAATCCATACTTTGGGAAATTAAACATTTGTGAAAAACACATAGGCCCAAGAAGAAATCATAGTGAAAATTAGAAAGTACTGATAACTGAATGATAATGAAAATGCTGTATGTGATGAAGCTAAAGTGGTTCTTAGAGGGAAATAGAAAGCTTTACTTCATTACATTAGAAAATAAGAAAGCCTCATAATGAGTGAGTTTAAGAAATTAGACAAACAAAAAACTGAATTCACTTCCCAAATATAGAAAGCAGGAAATAATAGAAAACCAAATGAAAACCAACCAGACATATAACAGAGAGAATCAACAAAGCCAAAATTTATGGGAAATGAATTTAAAAATTCATGAACTCTGGTAAGACTAAGCAAGAGGGAAAAAAAAGGGTAAAAAATGCAATTAGCACTGAAAGGGGGACATAACTAGGCATTCTGTGTAGTTTAAAGTAAGTTATTGTTCAAATGTTATGCCAATAAATTTAAAATATGAGATAAAATGAACAAATCTTTATAAAAACCTAAGTCAAACTAACTTAAGGAAAAATAGAGGGAAAAAGCCTGAATAGGGTTTTCATTGTTAAGGAAACAGAATCAGTGGTTAAAAGTCTTCCCTTCTATGTACCCTCCGATAAAAGGCTCAAATACTTTACTCATAAAGTCTACCAAACATTCAATAGATCACTTAATTCCAATCCTACACAAACTGCAAGTGTAGAAATAGAGGAAATATTCATAACTCGTTTTATGAGGTTCTTACTACCTTGGTTCCAAAACCTGAAAGGACAATGTAAGAAAATTACTGTGTAAAAAAAAAAAAAGAAAATTACTGTGTAAATTAACTTGTGAATATAGATGTTAATATCTTAAAGAAAAGATTGGCATTGTTTAAAAGTGATAAACATTTTGATAAATGTGTGATCATTTGGGAATATAAGGTGGTTTAACAGAAAATAAGTTTCAATAATATACCATATTAACAAATTAAGGAGAAATGTACAATGATCTAAATGGATGTAGATAAACGATTTGATAAAATTAAACCTTCATATGTGTTAAAACTCTTATCAAACTAAGAATTGAAGGTAAAAAATTTCCCTAATTAAAGATACTATTCAAAGCCCTGGAGTATATCTAATGATAAAACTTTGAAAGCATCCCTTTTAAGATAAGCCAAAGACAAGGTTCCGGCATTTTGTCAGGGCAGCAAGGGAAGAAAAAAGGTGCATAAAGTTTAGGAGGGAAAAAACCCATTTTTACAGATGGTATAATTTTTTTTAATGGAGAAACCTCTGAAGAATCATTGAGTAAATTTACCAAGACTGCTGGACACACGAATAATGAAAAACTTCAATCATATTTCTATATATTAGCAACAGTTAGAAAATGGAATCAAACAAATATAACCGTTAGCATGACATTAAAAAAATAAGAATCTAAGAATAAATTACCAAAAAACTTCCCAGATATTAATGGGAAAAAATATGAAACTTAACAGCATTAAGTAAGACCTAAATAAATGAAGAAACACACTATATTTAAGATTGAAATCTTTCCTAATATCAGGACATCAAAAAATTGAAAGATACAATATTATAAAGATATCAGCTTTCTTTTTAGTTAATCTGTAAATTCAGTGTGATTCTAGTAAAAATTTTGCTGACGAATTTGTTTGTTTGCTTGTTTTTTATTCTGCTATGGAACTTGACAACCCAACTGATTCTAAAATTTATATTGAAGAGTAAAGAACCCTAATTAGCCAAGACACTCCTGAAAAGAATAAACTTGCCTTATTGAGATTAATTATAAAGAATACTAATAAAACTACAGTAATTTAGCCAGGCAACAAAATAGAAGAGTGCCCTGAAACACCATGAAACATATATAAACTTGATTGATCATGAGTTGGCATTTCATATTAATGGTGATAAAAGAAATTTTAAAGAAAAAGTAATGGACAATTATGAGCAAAAATGAAATTGGGCCTAAACACAAATACAAAAATAATTTCTAATTGACATCATGATGGAGAATATCTTTATGCCCACAGCATGGAAAAGGCCTTTAAAAACAAGATCCCCCCCAAAGGCTTCAATGGGCACATTAAATAAAGAACTTCTGCTCAAAATATCCATAAATTAAATAAAAAGACAAACTAAATTTGGAAGATATTTGCAACGCATATAACTGACAAAACATTAGAGTCTAGAATATATAAAGAAATCACAAAAATCTACAAGAAAAAGACAATCAAATAGAATGGGTTAAAAAGAAAGAAGGGAAAAAAAACCCTGAGGGGTCATGTTACTTGAGAGAAACATAAAGTCAGAAAATATATAATATGTTCAATTCATTAAGTATAAGGGAGATGGGCTGGGTGCAGTGGCTCATGCCTGTAATCTTAGTACTTTGGGAGGCTGAGGAGGGAGGATCACTTGAGCCCAGGAGTTTGACATTACAGTGAGCTACGATGATGCCACTGCACTCTAGCCCAGACAACAGAGTGAGACCTTGTCTCAAAAAATAAATAAATGAAAAATAAAAATAATAAGGAGGATGGAAATTAAGACAATAATGAAAAGCTAATTCATATTCGCTAGACTGGCAAAAATTTTAAAATCTGAGAGCATCATATTTTGCCTAATATATGGAAATACGTGTTCTTGGTGGAAATGTAAACTGGAACAATCACTTCAAAAATATTTGACTTTTTCCAGTTGAGATAAAGATGCATCAATCCTATGATTTAGCAATTCCATTCTTGTCTATATTTCCGAAAACCACATGCACATGGACACCAGAAAATATGGGCAAGACTGTTTTTAGAACTAGTTTGTCAATAGCAAAAATCTGGAAACAACCCAATAGAAGACTCAATAAATAAACTGAAATATTCCTACAATGGAATAGTAAACAGCAGTAAAATGAATTAATTACAACCACATACAATATTACCAAATCTTAGGAGCAATAAAGTTAAATTCAAGAAGATTTTGCTTTGATAATTCCATTTAAATATAGTAGTAAACCATGCAAAAATAAACAATATACTGTTTGCATATACAAACATATTTGGTAACTATTCTAAAAAGCATATTTAGTAACAAAGGAATGACACAGAAAATATGAATATGGTTATTTGGGATGGCAGGAAGGGATGGGATTGGTGAACAGCATTTAGGAGATTTACCAAGTGATAGTAATACTGTGTTTTCTTAAACTTAGTTGTTGGTAAATATGTGTTTAAGTGTTACATTGCTATTTTTGTGCTTTACACATATTTTACATGTATTCTTGTATCTATTCAATATTTAAAGAAAATAATTAGAAAAAACTATCTTCAATAAGTGCTGTAGGGGAAACTCATATTCATAATATGATAACTAGAGAAACTTTTAATAGTTCATTTCCTATGAGACATCCCATGGGCTATCAGAGTAGGTCTGATTCTGAATAAGTCAACCCTGGTATAATTGCTTCTTTTTTCTTTTTTTGAAATTCCTCAATATTTATTTTACTTATATACTGTTGTCTTGAGTGGCATAAATTTCTAGTTTGGATCTAATGACTTATTTATTTATTTATTTATTTATATTTCAAAATATTAAGGGAGTACAAATGTTTTTGTTACATGGATACCTTGTATAAAGCTTAAGTTGGGGCTTTTAGTGTGCCTATCATCAGAATAGTGATTGCTGTATCCAATAGGTACGTTTTTACCTCTCACCCCCTCCCATCTTCCCCCCTTCTTGGTCTCCAATGTCCTTTACATCTCTTTGTGCCCGTGTGTGCCCATCGTTTAGCTCCTAATTATTAGAGAGTACATGTGGTGTTTGTTTTTCAATTCCTAAGATACTTCACTTAGAATAATGGTCTCCAGTTCCATCCAAGTTGCTGTGAAAGACATCATTTCATTCTGTTTTATGGCTGAGTAGTAAGTACTCCATGGTGTGTGTGTGTGTATATATATATACATACAACGTGATATATATTGATATATATTACATTTTCTTTATCCACTCATGAATTGATGGACCCTCAGGTTGATACTGTTAATATATCTTTGCAATTTTGAATTCTGCTGCGATAAGCATCCAAGTGCATTTGTCTTTTTGATAAAATGATTTCTTTTCCTTTAGGTAGGTACCCAGTAGTGGGATTGCTGGGTCAGATGGTAAGTATACATTTATTTCTTTGAGAAATCTCCATACTGTTTTCCATAAAGGTTGTACTAATTTGCAGTCCCACCAACAGTGTATAAGTGTTCTTTTCTGTCTGCATCCATGCCAGTATCTATTGTCTTTTCTACTTTTTATTAATGGCCATTCTGACGGGGTAAGGTATCTCATTGCATTTCTCTGATGATTAGAGATGTTGAGTATTTTTTCATGTTTTTTGGCCATTTGTCTACCTTCTTTTGAAAAACTTCTGTTTATGTCTCTTGCTCACTTTTTAATGGGGTACTAACTGATCTTTGACAAAGTAGACAACAACATAACACTGGGGAAAGGAATCCTTTTTCAACAAACAGTGCTAGGAAAACTGGATAGTCACATGCAGAAGAATGAAATGGGACCCCTACCTCTCACCATATACAAAAATTAATTCAAGATGGATAAAAGACATAAATGTAAGGCATGAAACCATAAAAATTCTAGAAGAAAACATAGGAAAAACTCTTCTAAACATGGCCTAGGCAAAGAATTTATGACTAAGACCTCAAAGGCAAATACAGCAACAACAAAAATAAATAAATGGGACATAATTAAATTAAAAAGCTTCTGCACAGCAAAAGAAATAATCAACAGAGTAAATAGACAACCTACAGAATAGGAGAAAATATTTCCAAACTATATATTCAATAAAAGGCTAATATCCCGAATCTACAAAGAACTCAAACAAATTACCTGGTGTAATTTCTTAAATATTGATATCTTTTTTCAATGTAGAGAGCCTCTGATCTTACTAAACCATTTTTGGTAGGGGAGAAGAGACAAACGACAGGATAATGACAGCTCACAAATCTTTACTATTCTTGAGCTTCTTAAGATTGTTGTAAGTACAGGGTTAAAATATCTTGAAGATAAAGCACAGCTTGATGTGAGTGAATTTGTTGTTTGTAGATAGTTTAACTAAGGTTAAATGAGATTAACTTATAGACAATGTTAAATGGGACTTACTTATAGACATTCCTTATCACCCTTTATCTTCACTTAAATTATAAATCTTTTTATGTTAGAATATCTTAGTGTTTTTAAGTCAGTATTACTAACTAGCTAACATTGCTGTTTTATTTTACAGGATATTAAACAGGAATATCTTTGTCAAATATATACGTGGATTTTTTTTCTCTCAATTTTATGTGTTTTTATACCTTTCTTTATTAGTGTTATCTTAGTTGTTCCCCTCTTCAAGCAGCTTATAATTTATACCTCTTTGCTTAAGGCATAATTGGTGACCAAGGAGTCACATTTAAGATTCACTTAGCTATTGCTTTTTGAAGTTGCTGCTGCCTTGTAGAGATCTGCCTTCAATTAACTGTAGAACAAGGCATGAGCTTTCTTGTGGAGGACTGCTCTCACTCTCTTAGCTTCATAGATTCCATACAGTAACTTTTCCAGAGCTCAGCAGGCTACTGAAGACACACTTAATGTAACAGTACCAGTTATCATCTTTCCTTTTAGTTAATTTGAAAGCAGCTATAAAAATAAAGAAAAAATAACTGACAAATTATTTTAAATTTAACTGCCTTAGAAACTTCCAGTAGTAAATGAACTTATGTGATTAATATGGAAAATAAATCTGTTCTCCTTCACCCCCAAGCTCCATTCTGTGTTTCAGCTGTATTTATGCCAAGAAGTTTTGGCAATGTACGTCTTTTTTTAAACCTCAAAAGTAAATAACAAAACACAGACTCCATGGTTGTGTGGTTGATTTTACAGAGTATTATGGCATGGATAGCTGTGATAAAATTCCCCCAAATTTTCCTACTCCCAGGAAAAGTACATCTAAAGTACATCTTTAGAATCCTTCCTCAACCTGTGTTGTGTGTGTGTGTGTGTGTATGTAATTTCTAAATTTATACTATTTCACATGATTCAAACTTTCAAATAATACAAAATAATATTTAGTGAGCCCTCAGCACCCTGAATAACAACTGAAATAGGTAGATAAAATGTTTCAAAAATTTCTTAAAAGCATAAGTGTGCCAAAAATATAGTGAAGAATTACCTGGCCAAAATCTAGGATAAACTGAAAACTCAGAGAGTTAAGTTCCAAACTAAAATCTGCTTTTGCCCAGAGGGTATTTGCCTATTAGAAAAAACAGTTGTAAAACTGAATGTGGTTTTGGCAGCCTCCTGGGAAAAGAGGACGGACTTCAAAAATCAATTTCTACCTAACTGCAGAGTCTGAAAAGAACTATACTCTCAGAGTAAAGGTGAACCAGAAGTAAAGAAGTCCTTGCTTGAAAATAGACAATAGAAAGACATTCATAAAGAATTCAGATACTGAAATTAACAGACACATATTATAAAACAACTTATGCTTATAAGCTAAAAAAATACATAACAACCAAACAAGCTTAAGAAACAGAAAATCATAAAAATGTGAAACTGATTTTAAGAAAATCACATCAATCTTTTCATCCTAAAACTATAACTGAAATTAAAAACTCAGTGACAAGATTTAGCAAATGACTAGAAGTAGCTAAAAAGAAAATTAGTAAGCTGGAAGATAAGTTAGAATAAAATTTTCAGATTGCAGCATGAAGGGACAAAAAGATGGGAAATGCAAAAGACATGGCTCAGAGACATAGAACACAGACTAAGAAGA
The DNA here is from genome assembly GCA_023783475.1 of Daubentonia madagascariensis. NCBI lineage: Eukaryota > Metazoa > Chordata > Mammalia > Primates > Daubentoniidae > Daubentonia > Daubentonia madagascariensis. Next base: position 22,023,524 of record JAKFHU010002080.1, on the reverse strand, counting down.
CATAAAATAACATGCACAGGAATTGAATTTTGTGCTTTGTCCCCTGAGACCCAAGAGGCTGCAGTAGGGAGTTGGACGTGGTTATAAAAGGGCAAAATGAAGAATCTGTGTAGTATTGAAACTATTCTTCATCTTGACTGGGTTAAGGGACACATGAACTTACACATGTAATAAAATTGTATCAAACTAAACACATACACATGCATGCACACACATAAATACAAGTAAAACTTGAGAAATTTGAATAAAACCAGTGGATTGCATAAATGCTGGTTGTGGTATTATATTATGATTTTACAAAATTTTAACACTGAGGAAAATGAGAACTTGTACATAAAATATCTCTGTATTATTTCTTACAACCTCATATGAATCTACAATTATCTCAAAAAAATTTGAATTATAAAAAATGAAACAAACATGTAGATGCATGATAGTGGAAATGCAGAATACCGAAAGCAAAGAGAAAATCTTAAACACAATGGAAAAATAAAGGTGGACTGCCTCCAAGGGAACAGAGCTTGACTGACAAACAACTCCATAACAGCAACCAGGGATGCTAGGAGTCAGGAGAATAATATCTTCAAAGTTTTAAGATAGACAGACCATGAAACAATCTTCCAAAATGAAGACAAAATAAGGACATCTTCATATAAACAAAAAATCGAGAGTGCTCACCATCCTCAAAACTATACTAAAAAGAAATTCTAAAGGATTTACCTAATAAGAATAAAAGTGACTCCACATGGAAAACGCATAAAGGAATAAAAAGCAATGATACATATGTTAGTTTGTAATATAGGATAAGTTAGAATATACCTTTACCAGATATAAAGATTTAGTAACATTAACTCATATAGAATAATTAAGACTGCCCAATGGAACAGAAGAGGTAGAAATAGAGTCATGCATCTGTGAACATTGAATTGAACAGTGGAGAACAGAGGAAAAGAACATTTTAAAAATAAATGGTGCTGTAATAATTGAGTATCCATGTGGAGAAAAACAAAAGTGGACCCCTACCTCACACAATTTCATAGGTGGATGAGGCACCTAATGGGACAGGCAAAATGATAAAGCTTTTGGAAGTAAGTTTGGATAATATATTCATGACATCTAGGAAGGAAAATATTTCTCAAATAAGACAAAACGAGTACTAACCACAGAGTAAAAGATCAGTAAAGATGGCTATGTTGAAGTAAGAATTTTGCTCATTAGAAAGTACTATAAAAATTAGTAAAGGCTGGGTATGGTGGCTCATGCCTATAATCCGGGAGGCTGAGGCAGGAGGATCCCTTGAGGCCACGAGTTCAAGACCAGCCTGAGCAAGAGCGAGACTCCATCTGTACAAAAAATACAAAAATTAGCTGGGCGTGGTGGCATGTGGTTGTAGTCCCAGCTACTCAGGAGGCTGAGGCAGGAGGATCACTTGAGCCCACGAGTTTGAGGTTGCAATGAGCTATGATGATGCCATTGCACTCTAGGCTGGGTGACAGAGTGAGACTCTGTCTCAAAAAGAAATTATTAAAAGATAAGCCACAGAGTGGGAGAAGATATTTGCTAACAGAGAAATTGATGTCTATAACATACAATGAAGTCCTACAATTCAATAGAACGAGAGAAAATCTAATAGAAAAAAATGGGTGAAATACATGCATAGTCACTTGCCCAAAAAGGAGTTGAAAAGGCCAATAAGCCTTTTAAAACAGTGTTTAATCTCATTTATAACCAGGGAAATGCCAATGAAAGTCTTAATGAGATAACAATACCACCCCCACTTCCCGCTACCAGACTGGCAAAATTTGAATTCACAATACACAACGCTAAGAAAAACAACTCAATTTTAAAATAGAATTTTTTACTAGACACTTCACCAAATATATTCAAATGGCAAATAAGGGTATGAAAAGGTATTCAACATCACTGATTATTAGGTCAATATAAATTAAGATCACAACGAAATAGAACTATACATCTATTTGAATGGCTCAAATCAAAAAGACTGACCATACCAAACATTGGTGAAGTTGTGGAGGAACTTGGACTCTCATATACTGCTGGTAGTAATGTAAAATGTTTTAATTTTTTTTTATTTTTAGGCTGCCTTAAATGTATTTTGAGTCTGGAATATATGTGTCCCCTACTTTCACTAAAAAATGTAGATTTCAAGTTTTTGTTTTCATTCTTATTTCTTTTCTATGTTTTCCAGTAGGGGAATAATGCTGACTTTCATGGCCATGTTCACACTGGAAGCATTCTTTATATTTTTAGGCACATAAATTTGTCACTTTGAAAGGCTGACAATAGGTGCCTTTCTAATACTAAACTTTAAGTGGTTATATTGGATTGTATATAACATAACAAAACAGAAAATATTTTCCTACACTGTACTACTTCTTATTCCATAAACATTACTCTGATCTAATTTATCCAACAAAAAAGAGTGAATATTACAATCAGAAAAATGAATTGTAAAGAAAATTGAAACTATTATGCCATCCTAAAGTAATATTCACTATAATAAGAATATGGTCACACTCATGGCATGTTAGTGTTTTAATAGCATTTAGTGGGCAGATAATGTCTACCCTGCTCAAGAATCACAGGTTACCCACCTGTCTTCTGAGAGCTAAAGACTCATTCCTGCAATTCTCAGGGTGGAGCTGAGTGTGTGATCTTATGGGACAGAATTGAAGTTTAAATTTTAGGCACTGAACAAAGCATGAATCCAAGAGGGCCTAAGGAGTGTCTTTTCATTTTTCTGTTGATAGGTATTAGGCATTTTATACTTGATAAAATGCTAAAAAAAGTCTCTCTCAGAAGCAATTGTTCCTGTATTCCTTGTGTTGGTTGGTACTGAAGATTTTGATCAGCTCTAATCAAACTGGCTTTTAGAAATAATGACTGATACTTACTTTCAAGAGTTCTGCCAATCTAAATATTTTTGCAATATATTTGTTATTAGCTTACCGTGCTTTTGATCACTTTGTCCTTGGAGTATTTTACTCTAATGCTTCTAATTTCTTTATCATTTTGCAACTATGATTTGTTTTATACATAATTAAACACGCTTTGCATTACCACATAGTCTGCTTCATTTCCAATGTTGAGGAAATGGCTTGTGTACTTTTTAGAAAGCTGTGATCTTAAAACACTACAGGGAGTCGGATTCTTGAATATTTTAATTGTCTGCCGGATAACAATGGTCTGTAGAAAGAGTAAAAGAAAGGTATGATTCTCTGGAACAAAAAGAAAACTAGCTCAAGGGATTGTTACAGAGTAACTGTTGCTAGTAGACAGTTTAAGAAATAAATACTGAGGCAATCCTCCTTGAGCATTTTGTACCCACATTTTAGGTAATAAACCAGACTATTAATGATTAAACTATGTAATTATCTCAACTTAGCATGTTTCATCATGCTTATTACAGCAAGTGAGAAAATCTAGTTGAAATTACCAAGCCTCTTGTAAGTTATCCAAAGAAAATAACACACCAGGTGATGTGAGAACTGGAATAGCATCCATTGAACAATGGAGTCGCTTGAGGCTGCATGCTTCTTTGAATCTTAAGGAAATTTAGAACCCTCAGAATTAGAATAAGCGGACAGATTAGGACCAGAATAGACACAAGAGCTTGGTCGTGACTGGAAGCCATCCTAACATATACCAGGTCTTATGGTAATGAATATTTCATCAGGAAAAGAAAAACTAAGTAAGGAAGTAATAAAAGGGACATAGTTATATGATCTGTATCGGTCTTCAGAGAGTTATTGACCATGTCTCCAAGTGGTGGTGTTGGTTAAGGAGACATAGGGTTGCTTACTTGGATACCAGTTTCCTTATTCTTCAAAATAATTTAATCACAAGCAACCTTTCTCTCCACTTAAATAGTAGCTAGCTATCAACATGTATCTTTGGAAATACTCTTCAGAGTAATGGGCTCATCTGTTTTTTTATGTCTTTATATATCTGTCCTACTTATTGTTTATCTCTTTTAAATAAAAAGTCCTCTAATTAAAAAAAATTAATATCCCCCAATAAACCGTATTAGTGACATTAAATTATTTTTGCTACTTCTAAATATAACGGATTTGTTATTTGTCTAAGGAGCAGGCTGAAAGATAATAATAGTTTCAGTTTAGGAGAGCTGTAGCTAATGCTAAATCACTTAGATAAAACTATTACACATAGACCTTTTAAATAGAGAAAATAGAGCACATTAAAGATGCAATTTTAGTGTAAGAATCACAAACCTAATCATTATTATTAACTATTTCCAAGATAGTTTCCAAAGTATTTCCTATATCAGAATGCTTTAATCTACATTTTATATTGTGTTTTCTTTCCACGCATGGACTGCAGATTGATAAATATAATGTCAGCTCTTTCTAGTTTCATAAACTCCTATTAACTAGAGTAGTTCCCCCTACAGTAGCCGGAAGCATGCAGCAGATGGCACTAAGAACATTTAGCAAAGCAGCCAAGACGAGGTCTTCCTTAATTGCTCTACGGGGTCAGAAAATTGTGTGAAAAATGAGATACACTAACTGAATACAGCCTTCCTAAAATAAGTTACAAAATGGAAATTGCAAGTTCCACACACTGTACTTTCCACTCAGGAGAACTTATAATATTCAAAATAAACATATAGATAATACCATGTTAAACTTCTTCCAGGAATTAGGACATTGTGACACCTTCTGAAACATGGGCTATCACAGCTATTGCTTTTTTATTCTTAGATTGACAGCATTCAATTATTTTAACTTTGGAAGTACAAAATAGAATGTTTGTAACATTTTTATTTCAAGAAAAGGGATGATTCATACAAAATATGGCAAAGCAAATATTTGATTGTCTCCAAAGTGTGTTGTTCATGCTTTCACTTTATTACTTCCTTCCCTGTATTTCCACTAAAGTGGTGCAGTGGAAATTTTTATCACAGTTATGCTCATTCTCTACCTTGTGATTTTCTTCTGCAAAACCAATATTTGTTGCTAGAGTGGATTGTTAAGTTATGATATCTTTAGGTACCCAATAATATATGACTAAACCATAGAAAAAAATGGAACTTGGTTGGGCATGGTGGCTCACACCTATCATCCCAGCTCTTTGGGAGGCTGAGGCAGAAGGATAGCTTGATGCCAGGAGTTGAGACCAGCCTGGGCAACATAGCAAGACCCTGTTTCTAAAAAAAAAAAAAAAATTAGCTGGGCATGGTGGTGGGACCTGTAGTCCAAAGCAGGAGGATTGCTTGAGCCCAGGAGTTTGAGGTTACATAGTGACCCACGATCACGCCACTGCACTCCAGCCCAGGCAGCAGTGAGACCCTGTCTCTAAAAAAAAAAAAAGAAACCAGACTCCAGACTGAGCCAGTCTAATGTCTGCAATGAAAAATAAAAATCAAGCAAATTTTTAAGGCAGTGTTCTGCTTTTAAAAATAATCTGTATTACATTAGATTGATTTCTTTTGTATCCACAGTGTAAATTTGCATCATTTTTTTTTTTTGTGAACAGGTAAATTTCATATAAACTTTTGTTTGCATCAACAGCACACATTTATATCAAAACCATAAGGTGCAATGAGTATGGAAATGTACTTATTATACTATGGGAAATTAACATTTATAGTACTTAATCTTTCAGTAACTGAAACTTTGTTTAAAGAAAATCAATTCATTAGAGCTGCAGTCCCCAACCCCAGGGCTGCAGACAGGTACTGGTCCGGAGCCTGTTAGGGACTAGGCTGCAGAGCTCTGCCAGCGCCTCCTGCCCCCCGCCTTCCCCCTACCGTGGAAAAATTGTCTTCCATGAAACTGGTCCCTGGTGCCAAAAAGGCTGAACTAGGGGACATGGATATATAAAACCTGGTAATTTTTCATAAACTTGCATCATGCGATAATCTGTCTCTATGAATGATCTATGGTCACAGTGGTCTTTGTTGTTCCACTTGGCCTCCTGGTACTGTCATCCATACATTCTAAAACTAACAGTTATGGAATCTTGTGCTTTTTAACTTTCATTATTTGAACATCTTAATCAAATTCTATATACAACACAGAAGAAGACGATACCTGCTGTAGAGATATAAAAGAATTTTTGTTCCATTTTTTAAGTGGAAAATATCCCCACTAGGATGATTGTATAGAGGGAGGAAGAAGTCATTGGCTGACCAGGTTAGAGATCCTGAGAGCTCCATCTATCAAACTATCATGCAAATGAAGTACTGAATTGTGAAGTTAATATTCATCATTTCTTGAAGATTCTCTATCTTCAAGATCAGGTTTTGATAATTTCTGCCAACCATAACATGCTCAGCATGCACGCATGCACGCACACACACACACATCTATAAAGAGAGAGCACACTAGCTTTTGAAGGAATATACTATGGAATACACTATGTACGATTTCTAACAGTATTTCTTAGGAGAAGAGAAGAAATGACACCATGGCTGAGCAAACTTCATTGTGGACATTACTGTCAATGTTTGCCAGGATGAAAGAAGATACTGTTGGTTCACTTAGAGTTTGTCAATAGAACATTCCTCTTTTATTCTGAAGGGGCTTAATCATCTAGTACAGAATTTTCCAAATCCTGTTCTATAGAACGCTGGCGTTATTCAAGATGTTAATAGGTGTTCTATGTACAAATATTATCAATACTTTTCCTCTTCAGTGCATTTTTTTAAAATGTAAGAAAGAGTTTAGAATATTTATATATTTGTTTTTATTTCTATGCTAGAATATAACTTTAAGAAAATCTAACCTTAAGAAAAATTCCTGAGAATTTTCTTAGAAAGGAAAATTCCTAAGGAAGTACAAAGAGAAAGCACCTAACACATGCCATTTAATCAGTGTGCTAAAGCAGAGGCAGCACTCACCAATACCCGGGCACTGGGAGATTGATGCTGACCATCTGCTCATGTTGCATTCTCTGGTTTTATACCTGTGATACACAACCAGGTGACATTTTTAATGTTTAATGTTCAAACATTCATAGATTAATGAGTTCCTTTGGGGTTCTGTCAATATATCATAATTTTAAAATTGTTTTGGCATCAAATGAGTTTGAGATATACTAATCTAGAAAGCAATTTTACAGTTGTCCATTATCCATAAATAACAAGGTCTGAAAACTATTTAGAGGAAAAGAAATGTGAATTTTAAAATGTTCATATCCTAAAAAAGAAAATGTTCATATCTTATACGAGAAGGAGTAAGTTTGTATGCATATACTGAAGCCATTATTTTCAGTTTTGCTGCAGTTGGTTTAATAACATCTCCAATTCTTAAGTTCTAGTCTACAGAGAATAACAGACATTACTTAAAGATTGTTTAAAGTCAGTAATTTTTTTGTAGAGAAGTTTTAGGTTCACAGAAAAATAAGTGTCAAGTATAGAGAATTCCCATATACTTCCTGTCCTCATGCACGCACAGTCTCCCCACTATTGCCATACCACATCACAGTGGTACATTTGGTACAGTCAATTAATCTACACTGACACACCATTATCACTCAAAGTCCATAGTATATATAAGGGTTCACTCTTAGTGTTGTACATTCTATGGGTCTGGAAAAACGTATAATGACATGTCCACCACTTCAGTATTCTACAGAGTAATCTCACTGCCATAAAAATCCTCTGCACTCTGCCTATTCATCCCTCTCTCTCACCTAAACTCTGGAAATCACTAATATTTTTATTGTCTCCATAATTTTGACCTTTTTGGAATGTCATACAGTTGAAGTCATATATTATGTAGCCTTTTTAGATTGGATTTTTTCACTTAGTAATATGTATTTAAGTTTCGTCCATGTCTTTTCATGGCTTGATAACTTATTTTTTTTTTTTTAGCACAGAATAATATTTCATTGTCTGGATGTGGCAAAGTTTATTTGTCATTCACTGCTGAAGAACATCTTGGTTGCTTCCAAGTTTTGACAATTATGACTAAAGCTGCTATGAATATGCATGTGCAGGTTTTTGTGTGGACATAAGTTTTCAATTCATTTGGGTAAATACAAAGGAGTGTCATTGCTAGATCTTATGGTAAGAATATGTTTAATTTTGTAAGAAGCTGCCACACTGTCTTCCAAAGTAGCTGTACCATTTTGCATTCCCACCAGCAACGAATGAGAGCTCCTGCTGCTCCATATCCTCACCAGAATTTGGTGTTACTAGGGCTTTGCATTTTGGCAATTGTGATAAGCGTGTAGTGGTATCTCACTATTGTTTTTTTGAGACAGAGTCCCACTCTGTTGCCCTGACTGGAGTGCAGTGGCATCATCATAGCTCACTTCAACCTCAAACTCTTGGGCTCAAGCGATCCTCCTGCCTCAGCCTCCCGAGTAGCTGGGACTACAGGCGCACGCCACTATGCCTGGCTAATTTTTCTATTTTTTGTAGAGATGGGGTCTCACTCTTGCTCAGGCTGATCTTGAACTCCTGGCCTCAAGCAATCCTCCCACCTCCGCTTCCCAGTCACTATTGTTTTAATGTGCAATTCTCTAATGACATATGATATTGAACATTTTTCATATGTTTATTTGCCATTTGTATAGCTACTTTGGTGAGATTTCTGTTCATGTTTTTTGCTCATTTTAAAAATTTGGTTGTTCATTTTCTTATTGTTAAGTTTTAAGAGTTCTTTGTGTATTTTGAATAATAGTCATTTACCAGATGTGTCTTTTGCAAACATTTTCTCTTAGTCTGTGGCTTGTCTTCTCATTCTCATGCAATTGTTCTCCACAGAGTAGGCATTTTTTATTTTAATGAAGTACAATTTATCAATTATTTCTTTCATGGATAGTGCCTTTGGTGTTGTAGCTCAAAAGTTATTACTATTCCTAAGGTCACCTAGAATTTCTCTTATGTTATTTTCCAGTAATTTCACAATTTTGTGTTTTACATTTAGGCCTGTTATCCATTTTGAGTTAATTTTTGTAAGGGGTATAAAGTCTTTGTCTAGATTCATTTTTTTTTTTTTTTTGCATGTGGCTGTTCAGTTGTTTCAGCTCCATTTCTGGAAAAGACTACCTGTTCTGCACTATATTGCCCTTGCTCCTTTGTCAAAGATCAGTTGACCATGTCTGTGTGGGTTTATTTCTGGGCTGTCTACTTTGTTCCATTGATCTGTTTGTCCTTTCTTTCACCAGTCTCGTGTGGTCTTGATTACTGCAGCTTTATATAAAGTCTTGAAGTCAAGTCGTGTCAGTCCTCCGAATTTCTTCTTCAATATTGAGTTGGCTATTCTTGGTCTTTTGCTTCTTTATATAAACTTTAGAATTAGTTTGCCAATATCCGTGAAATAACTTGCTGGAATTTTGATTGGGATTGCTTTGAATCTATAGATGAAGTTGGGAAGAACTGACATCTTGACAATATTGAGTCTTCCTATCCATGAACTTGGGATATTTTTCCATCTACTTAGTTCTTCTTTGACATCTTTCATTAGAGTTTTGTGTAGTTGTTCTCATAAAGATCTTGTACATAATTTGCTAGATTTATAACTAAGTATTTCATTTTTGGGGGTGCTAATGTTAGTGGTAATATGCTTTTAATTTCAAATACCTCTTGTTCATTGCCAGTATATAGGAAAGTGGACTGACTTTTGTTTATTAACTTTGTATCCTGCAACCTTGCTATAATCATTTATTAATAATAATTATAATAATTAATAATATTAATAATCACTTATTAGTTCCAGGAGATTTTTTGTCGTTGTTGACTCTGTGATTTTCTATATCAACAGTCATGTGATCTGTGAACAAAACAGTTTTATTTCTTTCTTCCTAATCTATGGACTTTTTATTTCCTTTTTCTTGTTTTATTGCATTAGCTAGGACTTCCAGTACAATATGGAAAGCAGTGGTAAGAGGGAACATCTTTGCCTTGTTCCTGGTCTTAGTGGGGAAGCTTTGAGTTTTTCACCATTAAGTATGAACTTAGCTGTAAAGTTTTGGTAAATGTTCTTTATCAAGCTGAGAAAGTTCTCTCGATTACTATTTTAATGAGAGTTTTTGTGATCAATGTGTGTTGGATTTTGTTAAGTAGTTTTTCTGCATCTATTGATATAAATCATGTGTTTTTTTTTTTCTTGTTTAGCCAGTTGATGTGATGAATCACATTAACTGATTGTTGAATGTTGAGCCAGCCTTGCATACTTGGGATAAACCTCAATTGACCATGGTGTATATTTCTTTTTATACATTGTTAGATTGATTTTCTAATATTTTCTCAAGGATTTTTGCATCTATGTTGATGAGAAATATTGGTCTATATTTTTCTTTTCTTGTAATGTCTTTGTCTGGTTTTTGGTGTTAGGGTAATGCTGGCCTGATGGAATGAACTAGGAAGTATTCCCTTTACTTCTATCTTCTGGAAGAGTGTGTAGAAAATTTGTATAATGTCTTCTTTAGATGTTTGGTAGAGTTTGCTAGTGAACCCATTTGGGTCTGATGCTTTCTGTTTTGGTGGGTTGTTAATTATTGATTCAATTCCTTTGCTAGATATAGACCTATTCAGATTGTCAATTTCATCTTATATGAGTTTTGGCAGGATGTATGTTTTAAGGAATTGGTCCATGTCATCTAGATTCTCATATTTGTGGGCATAGAGCTGTTCATAATATTCCCTTGTTATCCTTTCAGTGCTTGTGGGATCTGTAGTGATGCTCTTCTTTCAATTCTGACAGCAATTTGTGTCTTCTCTCTTTTGTCCTTAGTTAGCCTAGCTGGAGGCTTATCAACATTATCTTTTTAAAGAGCCAGCTTTAGGTTTTGTTAATTTTCTCTATTGATTTCTTGTTTTCAATTTCATTGATTTCTGCTTTAATTTTTATTATTTCTTTTCTATTTCTTTTCTTCTGCTTATTCTGGATTTAGTTTCCTCTTCTTTTTCTAGTTTCCTAAGGTGAAAGCTTTAGATGATTGATTTTAGCTCTTTCTTCTTTTCTAATATATGCATTCAATGCTATCAGTGTCCTCCTAAGCACTGTTTTCATTGCATTCCACAAGTTTTTGTAAGTTGTATTTTTATTTTCATTTAGGTCAAAATATTTAAAAATCTATCTTGAGATTTCTCCTTTGACCCATATGTTATTTAGAAGTGTGTTTTTCAGTCTCCAAGTATTTGGGATTTTTCAGCTATCTTTCTTTTATTTGTCCTTGAACTTTTTGCCTCATGTATTTTGATGCTCTGCTGTTAGGTGCATAGACATTAAAGGTTGTTACTTTTTTTTTGAAGTATTGACTCCTTTATCATTATGTAATGTCCATATTCCTGATAACTTTCCATGCTCTGAAGTCTGCTGTGTCTGAAATTAATATAGTTATTCCTACTTTATTTTGATTAGTGTTAGCATGGTTCATCTTTCTCCATACCTTTACTTTTAAGCTATATATGTCTTTTTTTATATTTAAAGTGGTTTTCTTATAGAAAACATGTAGTTGGGTCTTGATTTTCTATCTGCTCTGACACTCTCTGCCTTTTAGTTGATATATTTGGGTCACTGACATTTAAAATTGTTATTGGTATAGTGTGATTAATTTTGACCATATTTGGTACTGTTTATATTTGTACCCTTGTTCTTTGCTCCTCTTAAAGGGTTTTGAAGTTGCCAAAATCACTTTTTCTATAATGCTATACTTTTGAAATGCTGTTGGAAAGCATTTATTTTATAAGCTTTTTTTGAATATTTCTTCATGGTGAAATTTTAGATGCCATAGGAATATTTAGATTTTATAGTCCATTTAAAGTTCCCAAAGTCAGTGTTTGTTTTCAAGAAGAAAAACTAGATTGATAAATATATAATTGCACATAATAATTTTGAAAAAAAAATCACAGTTCAGGAATTGCAGATAAGTATATTTTATCTGAAATAGGTATCAGTTTCTTCTCTAGATATTTCAAGAAATAGAATATTTTGGAATTCTTTGAAAAACAAAATTATGTTATATTTCAAGCTCCGTTCTTGAGCATCTCCCCCTAAGTAACAGAATTAAGATGAAAATTAACTAATTTTTATCTGTTCGTAACATGAGGTTTAATTAGGTCTTTTTAACCATAGTAAAATTTATGGTAATTTAACTTCAGAAATTTTATTTTTGTTAAAATTTATCAGAGATTATCCACTTGGAAGTTATTAGCCTTCAGAATGATGGATAATACATTTTGCTCCATCTTTGTTATGTACTTGTAGTTAGGATTAATTTTTAAAATTCAAAACCAATTTTTATTTTAATTTGGAATGTGCCTTGCAGGTTCATTTAAATTTTAGTATAAAGTTGTAATTAGAGAAGGTGGAGAAATAAATGGCTTCCCTAATTTCTTCTATTAGTGTAACTATTAACCTATTCTAGTAGTCAGATTGCATGGTTTTATATTGATATGAAGCTGTATTTGTATGTAGAGTGGTCTTTTCTCTTTAAATCTGAAGAGATGAGCTATATCTTTATTGAAATGCTTATTTTATTTGCTTTATTTTGACCTTCTTTTCTTAATATTCTTTCAAAAATATCCCACTTATGAAAATGAAGTTTTATTAGAGTACATGCCAAGATCACCAATAATTTTTAAAAAGCAAGTTTTACAAAAGATAATTAAAGATTACTATATTTTTCCATACCCACCAAGTGTGAATTAATACTCAAATTGCTATCACTATGGTGTTGACCTCACATGACTATTATTATCATGAATTATTCAGTTGTCATCTTTCTTATATTTTAGAAATATAAGCTGAAATTTGAATTAACTTATTTTTGTGTCTTGAGGATTTTAGAAGTGAAACAAAAACCACTTTATCATTATTTTTGTGGTCTTGAGTAGTTAATGATCTTTAAAGACTGAAGATATCTGCCTCTTATTTTTTAAGAGGAAAAAAAAGAATGCAATGAGTGAATTGACCATTTATTGATATTTTATAATCTGCTGTGCATAATCTTTGAACAACAAAATATCAAGAGCAAATATGGGTCCTAAAACAGCACTCAAAAGTTGCTGCTTCAAAATGTGATACTCTAGGAGGGTTCTCAAATGCCCTGTCACTTTTCATTGTGGCATTTCTTTAGAAAATTGAACAGAACATTTGACCATACTTTTCATCCTTAGTGGCTCTCCAAATGGCAACTGACATCATTGGCCAGAAACATTCTCGTATTTGTTTACACAAAACATGTATTATAAATCTCTTTTTAACACTAAGTTCAATAAGGACAAGCAAGTCATGATCTCTACCCTCAAGGGCTACCAAGGGGGAGAGATACATATACAACTAACCCAAGATAAGTAAGTACTATGCTCTTTGTAGGAACACCAAGGAGAAAGCTAGTAATTCTTCTGAAAGTGTTACAAAAACTTTTACAGATGAGGTGTGGATTAAAATTTGCCTTTGACCATAGACTATATCTCACAGAAAAGACACCAGAGGAAAGTGGGGGGAAATTAAAGAAGTAATCTCATGCAAACCTTTGAATTTACAAAATCATATACTTGGAGTAGGAGGGACCCTTTAATATGATTATTAGAAAATCAAGAAAGATACTCAGCACTGGTAGAGAGGAAGCCATAACTTAGAACAGGGGTGGGGAACATTTTCATGTTGGAAAGCAGCGTTAATTTAGCTGTAATCATATAAGGCCACATTCAAGAAACTTCAATTAAATACACTTAAAATGTACATTATTTTGTAAAAATCTAACTACTAAGTACTCAATAATTTCACAAAATGAAAACTGTTTGTTAATTTTAAAGTTACCTAACCTTTTAATGACTTTGTTGTGTCTGATTTTTGTTGGAAAGCATTTGAATATTTGGTTGCAGTATGGAGGGCCACAGTTTCAGTTGATCCTCTAGATGGGTACCAGTCATTTGTGACCTTACAGGTGTATTGATTTGGGTTAGGTAGGAGAATGTAGATTTGCAGCAATAAGTGGTTGAAAAGCAAGAAAACATTTTTCGGGCATGTTGCCAAAGGTGTGGGTATTCTACTACATTTTTCCATATTTCAGTTGGATCTTTCTTAGCATCAAACAATGACTTCAAAATGCTATCTACTGAGGGATCAATCAATTCCATCTGTAGTTCTTTAGGTGCCTGGGTGACATCAACTAGGTGAGGCTGAAATGCTAATTTGAATGTGATGTAGTGATTCTCAAAGTCAGTGAAACTTTCATTGTATTCTCCAATTAATAAGTCCATAACAGCTGTATATTCTTCAAATGATTCTCATATATCATCCTGCTCATCAGTGACCTTTGCTAACTGGAGAAAATGTTCATCTGAAATTTCCTTTCGAAGAAGCAGTGTTTTGAAAAAAGATTTTTTTAAATATTTTGATTTTTTGCCACAAATCATATATAAACTTAGGTTTACCTTGCAAAGAAATATTCAAGTCATTTTTATTTGACATGATATCACACAGAAATCCTGCATTCCTATAGAAATCTTCTCTCAATAAATCACATTGGTGATTCTCTTATTCATAAAATTTAACTATCTGTTCCCACAGAGATAAAATTTTGGCTAACACCTGTCCCTACAATAGCCCATGCACTTTAGAATGATATGGCAAATCCACACTGAATACCTCACCAGTTCAACTTTAGCGTGTTATGAAACTGATAATGCCATGTAGCATTTGCACAAACATAGTAAACAATACTTATAACTTTGTTGCAAAGTGTCACTTAAAATAGTGGCTTTAGCCCAGAGATTTTGCTGATGTAAGATACAATGAAAAGAAATGAGAACATCTGGATCTGTTATTTTTATCTGTGCAATAAACCCTTCATGTTTTCCTGTCATGGAAGGTGCACTGTATGTACATACACTAACTAAATTTACCAAATACAGTCCAACTTCATGACATTTATCTTGAAATTTGTCAAAGATATCTATTCCTCGTGTTCTGTTTGCAAGAGTGCCCAAAGCGAGTAACTCTTCATAGCAAAGAAAATCTTCTGTTGTGGGAGGGGGAAAAAATGGCAGTCTGATGAAGTCCTCCCACCTTACTGCTCCCGGGGAAGGAGGTGAAAAATGCCATCGGCTGCCTGTGCTCATGGATCACTTAGTCCGAAAACAGCATTGTGAACTTACAGAGAAACATCGTGGGACACTCAGCCCAAGAAAACAGGTGACAGGGAGAATCATTCACAAAGGTCAGAGAGCGCAGGGAGTGCAATAGAGCCCAGAGTGCAGGAAGGACACGCTCACCAGGTTAGCGCAGCACGACCTGACCTACAAGTAGTTATGCACCTTCCCCACAGACTTCCCATCCACTCAGTCAGGGACAAATCCAGAGTCGGGGAAAAGCATAGCTCAAAAGAGCAGGCTCTGTGGAGAGGAAGCAATTGTGAGAGCCATACGGAACTCTCAGCTGCAATATACGGGGCCGCTCAGGGCCAGGTAGGACCTGGGCAGAGATACAGCTTCCCAGGACAGTATGTGGGAATCTGCAGACTAGAACCTCACCACTGGAATTCAGAAGGACCTGGGCCCGGGAGTTTAATGAAGAGCGGGACACTCCCTTAGGGGCTGCCAGCAATTGCCTCCATGGGACCCAGGTTGGTTGAGAAGACCTGCATTCACAGGGATGATCTGAGCCCTGCTGTGCACCAGGCGGGCAGTCAGCAGCCATCTTTGAAGCCTCCCGCCTGGAGCTGTGAACCGGGTCTCTAGCTTCACCCCGCCCCTGGCCCGGGGGCTCTTCTGCTGGGGCGGGACAGGCTATGCCCTTGGTGGCCAGGGACAGTTGCATCCGTGGGTTCCAGGTGGGACGAGATCCCAGAACTGCAGTGGCAGAACCTTTGTGTATTGGAAACAGTTTGCAGCCCATCCATCCAGTCCTGCTACCCCAGCTCTGGCCTCCTGCAAGTCTGCTACATGCTGGTCCTAGTGCCCGCCCTTCAGGTCCCAGCCCTCCTGTACCCCAGAGATTGGTCATTTTGAAGGTTGCTTGTTATAGCGACTCATTTTGTGTAAGTACCAGTTCTCTTGGCAACCGAATGCCTCAAGAGCCACAGGCTGAACCAGAGCAGCTCCCCATAACCCTGCCCACTTCATTAGGTAATTTCACTCCATCCAAGAGTGCCTCCAGTGGCCACTATTTCCCCCCATGGGAACATCCCCCTGGCGGAGACTTCTGGGGATAACGATGCCCACCCACCTTGATTGGGGTCTAGTGGTGGAAAAGGGGTGCACAATTGGAGATCCCCCATCAGCCAGTGTCACATTGAGATGCACGTCAGTGGGACAAACACATGCAGCTGAATAAGCAACCTCTGATCTGTATAGAATTTTTCTAATTCAGCTCTCACACTGCAGCCAAAAGCAATTATGTTTTTCCCCGCACCTCAGGATAAGCAGGGTCAAAGTAACCCTTAGGAGCTACAAGGCCCCTGCCAAAGCTTGGGGCTGTCGCATACCCCACCTGGGGGACCAGAGTCTGCCACAGACACAATGGAATACCTAGCTATTAGGGAGCTGTGGATTCATACCCTCAAGTACAATCCACCAGCTTGGAGCTCAAGCTGGGAGGACAATCTCACTACACTCCACCAGGAAGAGGAGAAGACAACAGGTCAGAGGCAACACAAGATCCACCAAACTTGCTAAAATACACCTAAGGCAATACAGACCACTACTCCTCTCCCTGGCTCTGCCAAGGAATGAACCTCGGGGGCTTGGAGACAGGACCATAAACTAGCCCTAACATCCCCAGCTCTCGACCAAGAGGCCAGATGAGAAAAAATAAGCAAAAGAACTCAGGAAACATGAAAAATCAGAGTGAAAAGTCACCCCCGAAAGAAATCGTTAGTTCCTCAGCAACGGATACCAACTCAAATGAAATGAATAGAATGACAGGAGAGGAATTTCGTTTATGGGTTATAAGAAAGCTCAATGAAATTCAAGAGAAAATTGAATCTCAGCACAAAGAAACCACAAGAAAAATGCAAGAAATGAATGAAAAATTTTCTAAAGAAATAGAAGTATTACACAAAAATCAAATAGAAGTTCTAGAAATGAAAGAGGCATTCAAGGATCTACAAAACACAGTGGAAAGCCTTAAGAATAGGCTGGATCACACAGAGGAAAGAATTTCAGAGCTGGAAGATAACTCCTATACACTAAATAAATCAGTCCAAGAGAAAGAACACAAAAACAAGAGGCATGAACAAAGCATACAAGAAATATGGGATTATATAAAGAGGGCAAAACTAAGGATCATAGGCATCCCTGAGGGAGAGGAAGAAAATTCGCATGGGCTAGAAAATCCATTTGAAGGAATAATGAAGGAAAATTTCCATGGCCTAGCCAGAAATCTTGATATCCAAGTACAAGAAGCACATAGGACTCCTGGGAGACTGAACATGAAAAGGCATTCACCACGCCATGTAATTATTAGACTGATGAAAGTAAACACAAAAGAGGAACTCCTCAGAGCTGTGAGGTGAAAAGAGCAGATAACCTACAAAGGGAAACCTATCAGATTAACTGCAGATTTCTCAGCTGAAACCTTACAAGCCAGAAGGGAATGGAGACCCATCCTCAGTCTCCTAAAACAAAATAAAGGCCAACCCAGAATTCTGTATCCCGTCAAACTAAGGTTCTTATATGAGGGAGAAATAAAGGCTTTTCCAGACAAGTAATCACTGATAGAATTTGAGAAGTCCAAACTGGCCTTGCAAGAAGTGTTTAGAACTGCATTGTACACTAACCAGCACAACAAACACCCACCAATGTAAAACTACCCAAAGCTAAGACTCCAGAACCCAGATTTCACAATGACTGAAGAGGTAAAACAGAACAAGAAACTACCCAACAGAATAAACAGAAATCTACCCCAAATATCAATTCTCTCAATAAAAGTGAATGGCTTGAATTGCCCATTGAAGAGACATAGGCCGGCTGAATGGATTAAAAAATACAAGCCATGTATCTGCTGTCTCCAGGAAACACACCTTACACACAAGGACTCATTCAGACTCAAGGTGAAAGGATGGAATACAATTTTCCAGGCTAATGGAAACCAAAAGAAATCTGGAGTAGCCATCTTTATTTCAGAAGATATAAACTTTAAAGCAACAAAAGTAAAGAAGGACAAAGATGGACATTATGTAGTGGTGAAGGGAAAAATTTTACAAGAAGATTTAACAATCCTAAGCATTTATGCACCCAACAGAGGCGTGCCCAGATACATAAAGTGAATACTGCTTGATCTAGACAACATAATAAATAGCAATGCCATAATAGGATGGGACTTCAACACCCCACTGACAGAACTGGACAGATCCTCCAAACAGAAAATAAGGAAAGAAACAATGGACCTAAAGAGGACTCTAGAACATTTGGGCCTAACAGACAGCTATAGAACACTCCACCCAAATAACACTGAATATACGTTCTTCTCATCAGCTCATGAAACTTTCTCTAAAATTGATCACATCCTAGGCCACAAAACAGATCTAAACTAATTCAAAAAAATAGAAATCATACCATGTATCTTTTCAGACCACAGTGGAATAAAATTAGAAATTCCAACAGAAACTCACATCTTTATCCAAAAACATGGAAATTAAATAATCTGTTGCTGAATGACTATTGGGTCAAGGAGGAGATTCAATTGGAAATCAAAAGATTCTTTGAACTAAATTATAATGGGGACACAAGTTATCAAAAACTGTGGGATACAGCAAAAGCAGTCCTGAGAGGAAAACTTATCACCTTAAATGCTCACATGCAAAAGACAGAAAGGTCACAAATCAGTAAGCTAATGAATTGTCTTAAGGAAATGGAAAAGGAAGAGCAAAGCAATCCTAAAGCCAGCAGAAGAAAAGAAATAACCAAGATCAGAGCAGAATTAAATGAAATTGAGAACAAAAGAACAATACAGAAGATTAATAAAATGAAAAGTTGGAAAGATAAACAAAATAGACAAGCCACTTGCCAGGATGACCAGAAGCAGAAAGGAAAGGACTCTAATAAGCTCAACTAGAAATGAAAAAGGAGAGGTCACAACTGATATCATGGAAATACAAAACATCATCTTCGAATACTACAAAAATCTCTATGCCCACAAACACGAAAACATGGAGGAAATGGACAAATTTTTAGAAACATACTACCTCCCTAGGCTCAACCAGGAAGAAATAGAATTCCTAAACAGACCAATATCAAGCACCGAAATTGAAGCAGTAATAAAAAATCTTCCAACCGAAAAAAAGTCCTGGACCAGATGGATTCACACCTGAATTCTACCAAACCTACAAAGAACTGGTGCCTATACTGCAGAAATTATTTGAAAATATCCAGAAGGATGGAATCCTCCCAAACTCATTCTACAAAGTCAATGTCACCTTGATATCAAAGCCAGGAAAGGACACAACAAGAACAGAAAACTACAGACCAATATCCCTTATGAATATAGATGCAAAAATTCTGGATGAAATCCTAGCAAGTCAAATTCAAATGTACATCAAAAACATAACTCATCATAATCAGGTGTGCTTCATCCCTGATATGCAGGGATGGTTCACCATATGCAAATCTATAAATGTAATTCACCACATAAACAAAAGCTAGAACAAAGATTATATGATCTTTTCAATAGATGCAGAAAAGGATTTAGAAAAAACCCAACACCCTTTTATGATAAGAACTCTTAACAATATAGGCATTAGATGGCTCATACCTCAAAATTATTAAAGCCGTATATGATAAACCCACAGCCAATATCATACTGAATGGGAAAAATTGAAAGCATTCCCCTTTAAAACTGAATCCAGACAAGGTTGCCCACTATCTCCACTTCTATTCAACATAGTGCTGCAAGTCTTTGCCAGAGCAATCAGACAAGAGAGAAGAATCAGGGGTGTCCAAATAGGGGCAGAAGAGGTCAAACTTTCACTCTTCACTGATGATATGATATTATATCTAGAAAACCCCATAGATTCAACCAAGAGATTACTGGAATTGACAAATGAATTCAGCAAAGTCTCAAGATTCAAAATCAATGGATACAAATCAATAGCCTTCATATATGCCAATAACAGTCGAGCCAAGAAACAAAGTAAAGATGCAACACCTTTCACAATAGCACCAAAGAAAATTAAATATTTAGGAACATATCTAACTGAGGAGGTGAAAAACCTATATAGAGAGAATTATGAAACACTGAGAAAAGAAATTGCAGAGGATGTAAACAGATGGAAAATCCTACCATGCTTTTGGATAGGTAGAATTAACATTGTAAAAATGTCTTTGCTACCTAAAGTGATTTACAGAATCAATGCAGTCCTTATCAAAATACCAACATCATTTTTTGCTGATCTAGAAAAAATAATTGTATGCTTCATGTGGAACCAGAGAAGACCCTGTCTAGCCAAAGCAATCTTAAGCAAAAAGAACAAATTGGGAGGCATCAATCTACCAGACTTCAAACTATACTACAAGGCTATAGTAACCAAAACAGCGTGGTACTGGCACAAGAACAGAGACATAGACTAATGGAACAAGACTGAGAACCCAAATATAAAACCATTCTCATATGGTCATCTGATCTTTGACAAATTCCACAAAAACATACACTGGGGAAAAGATTCCCTACTCAATAAATGGTGCTGGGAAAACTGGATGGCCACATGTAAAAGACTGAAACTAGATCCACACCTCTCACCTCTCACAAAAATCAACTCATGATGGATATCATATTTAAACCTAAGATGTGAAACCATAAGAATTCTCAAAGAAAACATTGGTAAAACTCTTATGGACATTGGCCTAGGCAAATAATTTATGAAGACTACACCCTAAGCAATCACAGCAACAAATAAATAAATAAATAAATGGGACCTGATCCAATTAAAAAGCTTCTGCACAGCCAAGGAAACTATCACTAGAGTGAACAGACAACCTACAGAATGGGAGAAAATATTTGCATGCTACACATTTGATAAAGGGTTGATAACCAGAATCTATACAGAACTTAGGAAAATCAACAAGAAAAAAATCAGACAACCCCATTAAAAAATGGGCAAAGGGCATGAACAGAAACTTTTCAAAAGAAGACAGAATAATGGCCAGCAAACATATAAAAAATTGCTCAACTTCTCTAATCATCAGGGAAATGCAAATCAAAACCACAATGAGATATCACTTAACTCCAGTGAGATTGGCTCATATCAAAAAATCCCCAAACAACAAATGTTGGCGGGGATGTGGACAGATAGGAACACTCATACACTGCTGGTGGGACTGCAAATTAGTACAACCTCTATGGAAAGTAATATGGAGATACCTCAAAGAATTAAAAGTAGAATTACCATTTGACCCAGCAATCCCACTACTGGGTATTTACCCAAAGGAAAAAAAGACATTTTATAATAAAGACATCTGCGCTTGCATGTTTACAGCAGCACAATTCACAATTGCAAAGATGTGGAAACAACCCAGGTGCCCATCAATACACGAGTGGATTAATAAAATGTGGTATATGTATACCGTGGAGTATTACTCAGCAATAAAAAATGATGGTGAATTAACACATCTGGTATTATCCTGGATGGAGCTAGAGCCCATTCTTCGAAGTGAAGTGTTATAAGAATGGAAAAACAAGCACCACTGGTACTCACCATCAAATTGGTACTAACTGATCAATACTCATGTCACACATGGCAATAATATTCATCAGAGGGTGGGCAGGCAGAAGAGGGGTGGATGGGATGGGAAAAACTCTCACTGAATGGATGCGGGGAGCACAGTTTGGGGGATGACCACGATTGTAGCTCTGACATGGGCAATGCATGGGCAATATATATAAACAAAGTGTTGTACTCCCATAATATTCTGAAATAATAAAAGAAGAAAATTCCAAGAAGCAAAAAAAAGAAGGAAAATCTTCTGTTATGATCAGCATGAAATATAAAACCTGCGCCGAGTCAGTAGTATCAGTTGATTCATCCAGGGCCATTGAATAATATATATTTTCCTTTTGAAGTATTACATGAAGTTGTTCTGTTAAGTTGAAGCCTAATTCATGCTGCCAATCAGTTATGTTTCTCCTTGAAAGAGGCAGTTGTTTGTACTTTGAAACATTATTGGGGTCTAAGCATCCTACAACTTCGGCAATTCATTCTTTCACAATTTCTACATCACTGAACGGCTTCCCTTTTTCCCTGAGTATATAAGCTACTTTATAAATTGCTTCAGTGGCATTATTTCCATATCTTATTGCTGCTTGAAAGAAGTGTCTTTGCTTTTGCTTTTCATCTTTTAATTTCTGCAATACAACCTTTTGTGCCTCTCCCTCTAATTTCAAATACTTGTGGTCCTTATGAGTGTTATAATGCTGATGAGCATTGAATTTATTTAATGTTGATATTGCAGTATCACAAAGCAAGCCAATTATCTTATCTTTAGCAGAAACAAGATAATACTGCAATTCCCAATCCTCATTAAAAAAAAAATCTGTTTTCTTCCTTCAGTGTTCTCTTGGTCTTCTTTGACATGATGGGCTGTTCAGTAGACAGAATTAAAAAATGCTGTTGAGCTGTGTAACTATTCACAAATTCCACTTCAACCAGAAACACAGTGCACCATTGTCCAAGGCTGATAACAGACTGGTGTACTCAACCCCCCATAAACTCTCACCAACCAGCCTTGTGCAGTAGTGGCACCAGTCAGTTGGGGGAAGTTAGAACTAAATCATAAGTGTAGCAGCCGTCACTTTGGCCCTCATGGCTTACTAATGTTATAATTTTGCCTGTCAATCTGGGATGATTATTTCATTGAAACTTATTTTATTCTTTGGTGTTTTAAATATGTTCATTTTAAAAATAAAAATATAAAAGATGAAAAAATATGTATTAATAAAAATGAAAGGATTTGGTCCGTGAAATTTGGATTCAGTCAAAAGGCTACACTTAACGACCTAGAAGGCCACAGGTTCCCCACCTCTGACTTAGGACATTGAGGTAGAAAGGCTCATTCTTTTTTCTCCCAACTCCATTACTTTCTAAAAAGTATAAAAATCATCAAAGAATATAAAATGCTTGCAATCTAGCTACTATTTGAATACTTATCATATGCAAAACAGTGTGAATTTCTTTGCACATGATAGAATCTCAATTGATTCTGTCATCAACTCTTACCATTAGGCATTATTATTTCCACTTTATTACCTGGGAAAAACCTAAGATTAGTAATGTTTGAATAAACTTCCTGAGGTCACTCAGCTAACAGATAGCATAACAAGGATTCAAATCCATGCTGTCTGACTCCAAAGTTCATTCATGTTTTTAGCCACTATATCACATTATCTCCATTGTACAAGAAATGTGCTGTAAAAAACATCAAGGAATCTGGACAGAGCTGGTCCCTAACTTCCAGGACAGTGCACCTAGGATGGGGGCTTAGCCTGGAGGAGATCTGCAGAGATTCAGTTCAGAGCATTCACTGTGTTGGTATTATTTTAATTGATGGATGTCTCCAAATACCTGTTTTCCTCAGAGAAAACTATGTCCTTAGCAATGTCAGCATTTCATTTCTTAAACTGGGGGCATAACCCTCCCCACATCTTTTGATTAGAGCTATAGGATAATCTTCTGGCAATTCATTTCCTTATGATGCGACTACAAAATCCTGGCCTGTACACATGGAAAACTATACTCCTAGTCTTTATTCTTAAAATTCCATTGGTAA
Organism: Daubentonia madagascariensis; assembly: GCA_023783475.1. NCBI lineage: Eukaryota > Metazoa > Chordata > Mammalia > Primates > Daubentoniidae > Daubentonia > Daubentonia madagascariensis. Next base: position 21,999,823 of record JAKFHU010002080.1, on the reverse strand, counting down.
TTATTTTTTTCTGTTTTTAATGTTTGACCTCTATATCAAACTAGGAATTCTCCACTGTTGATAACTTTGGGTTACACTGATAGGGAAATAAGAGACTGGGAACGGAGATGGGAGACTGGTCATTTTAGCTGATTACTCCTGCTAGATAACCAAAGGGAGAAGTCATGATGGCAGCTCAGGGCATTTCTGTCTCCACTGTAATTTCTGTCGCCCACAGGCTGCAGGAAAAAAAGTGGCAGACTCCTTGGTAGTCAATGCAAATGTCTGTGGGTCATACTAGGCCCGGTGGGCACTGGGCAAATGCCTGACTCCTGTGTGTGATAGGTAATTCTGCTTTCTTCCTAAAGCTATTACTCAGGAATATAACTGTATCCCATCATGCAGTTGTATTTATCACAAGGCATTTTATTTTACAGATTAGTTGTGCTTCCATTTAGGTATGAATTCACCTATTTTATACTTAATTGAATCCCATAATGAACATTCCTAGGGGCAAATTATCCGCAAAGTTACTTAAGTGTTTCTCCCTATTAATTATCTATGGAAAGATTAGTATTGAAAAAGGCAATATATTTCAACTCTTGACTCAAATTTTTCTATCACAAATTAGACTATAAACCATCTTATCTAAAGTTTTCAGTTTAGAGCTTTGCTTGAAGTGGGAAATGAAAAATTAAAGTATCTTGGAGAATTCCTGTGTTCATAGGCAAGTTTTGGCAAGTCTTACATGGAACACAGTGAAAATGATGTTTTATGTTAAACTCATGAAGGAAAAAGGGAGAATCCATTGAATATTATTGTATCCAGTATGCATAGGGTACATATTAACTTGTAAGCAAAAGGAAATCATAACAGAAATTGATTTAAAAATTTAACACTGGGGAGATGATTTTAATATGACAAAGTTAACATATTCAATAATGGAATGACCAAATTTACAAACCTCCTAATTGGATTTTTGCCTTAATATAAATTGCAAAGCACTCCCACTTTATTATAAATGAAATGGTGCACCCATCCATATAATTATCACTTAATATTGAGCAAGCACCTCTTGGGCTTGTAACTCATAAATGTGGACTTCAATTATTAAGCCAGGTGCTTAATTTATATAACTTTATTACTCATTCATAACTCTAGTAAAAATAAAGAATGCTATAATATTTTTGTGTTCTGATATATTAGAGATAGATACTTTAAGATGAACATTCAAATAATAGGCAACATAAACTATGAAAAAGTTTCACTAAAGAGAATAGTTTACCTATTATTATCACTATTATCACTAGTATCATAATTAAGAATAATGCTATAAAGTAACTAATGATAAAGTGATTTCTTTCAGAGTATATTACCTTACATAGTAAAATTAATGAACATTAATTTATCATAAAATTGGAGCACGTAACCAACAATTTGTCTTTATCGAACAACGTATTTTAACAAATGTGATCTCAGAAATGAGAAAAAGGCAGGAAAATACATCAACTATATATAGCTAAATAATTGGGAAATAAATTATGTTTCTTTACTTAAATATTTGAGGTGAAAAACAAAACTGAGTATTGTTCACTAGTCCTAGTTAGCAGTACAGAGTCAGAATAGGGAAATAGCAAATCAACCGTGACTGTGAACAATTTCTCCTTTGGCTTATGTCCCAGTAGAATAATTGTGTACAGAAGAACCTGGAAACAGGCAAAGGATGTAGCAGAATACACTTCTCTTAATTTCTATTTTCATAACATTCAATTAAAATAGTGTTCTTAGTAAGCTTTTGCTTTGACATCAGCAGGGCAAAAATGCCTTCTGAGGCTTAAGTGGTAAGCTTGGAAGGCATGGAGCTGATGAGTAAGTGATCGCTCTTCTCCCTACACAATGCACAGAACAACAGGTTCTGAATAAAATGGGAGACCCCCGGCTCCTGGGCTGTGATCCCCCAAGGTCCAGGCACTCTTGGTCTGTAATAAAGCAGGTGGAGATATGTGGAATAGGCAGCTGGACGTGTGGAACTGAGGCCCAGGATAGAGACTAGGCTGGAGATAGGAATGTGGAGTTTGTTTTTCTTAGGGGGTAGTTGACAATGTGGGGGTGGGTGAGATAATTCTGCAGGAATGCATGTGTTGAATGAGAAAAGTGGAGGGTGAGGATGGAACCCTGGGAAACACCTGAGAAAAACGGAGGTTACAGGGATGAGCCAAGGAAGAAAACTCAGTGGGAAGTGCAGGATAGTTCCACAGTCATGATATTTCACAAAACTGGAAAGAGGTATTGTTTCAAGAATGATACCCTAATCATAGTGTCAAATGATGCAGGAAGATCTAGTATTAAAAGGATTGTGGATTTGTCAGGTAGAAGTTAATTGGGAGCCTCAGCAGCATGTTGCAATCTGAGTGAATGGTGAGTGTGGAAGCCAAATTGCTATTTTCTAAGGTGAATTAGAGGTGAGGAAGTGGTAAAAAGCCAGCTTTGTCTCTGCTGGTATTGATTTGTGCTATTATTTCTGCCACAGAAATGGTAGGAGGAGCAACAGAATAGCTAGCGCAATAGTTCACATTGGCTGCATATCACAGTCACCTTGAGTAGGGTTAATTTTATTTTTTACTTTTTTACACTAATGCCTGGGCCTCACCCCAAACCAATTAAATTTGAATCTCTGGAGATGGGAATCAGACATTGATATTTTAATATTGGTAATAATGGTGATTTTAATGTTTAGCTAGAATCGAGGACCACTGGATTAATCAGATAAGAATATGGGTTCTGGAATCAGCGTTAGTTTAAATGTTAACTTCACCTTCTGCTGACTGGGTAACTTCTCTGAGACTCAGTTTCCTTATCAGACAAGTGGGCATCTTCTCCATTGGATTTTAGGAAGGATTAAATGATGTAAAGTATGTAAAACACTTGGCATGGCACTATCTATTATTGGGTATCATTGTTACTGTTTATATCATGAAAGCAGACAGCTGAACTGACCTCCCTGGTTCCCCCAGCTTTGGAACATATCTGTGTGTGTGTGTGTGTGTGTATGTGTGTATGTTTGTATGATCCCTATGGTGACCACATACTAATCAAGGGCTGAGGAGAGCCAGGCTCTGCCATTCTTTCCATACTTTTTATTCCAAGTCACCTTCTCAACCACTCGGCTACTTCTTATGCCTGGCAATTGACTCTTACTTCTGTATTAGCTGTCTCAGAAGTTTCTTGCTTTATTCCTATTGTTGCTAGAGTTTTATACATGCTTCTTGGGCCTTTGGTTTCTAACATCAACCATACAACTTTATGATTCTTTCACAGAACTTTATGAGATTTCTCAAGCCACTGCTTATTTTCAACTAAATTAAAGTCATTTGTGGCAAAGCCTTACTGTGCTACTAGGCTATAACTACTATATTCCTTGCAATTATAATTTGACTGGTATTAGGCACTAAAAAATTTCCTGCTGGATGGTAGCACTGGCATAGACCTTGGTTTCTTGCCTGGCTTTCTACCCTTGGGTCTTACCTTGCCTGTCATTGTCAAAGCAATATTTGCCCTGGAGAAAGTTAAACAAGCAAGGAAGATTTTATTCAAGTCTATTGCAATATGGGAGAGAGACCTCAGTCTGAACTATACTTTGCTAAAACAAAAGGCAGGAGAGTTTTTAAGCACTGGGGTGAGCTAGTGGAAAAGTGCTGGAGGACATTAGGAGGACCTTGATCAATGGGATGTGTTGAGCACACTCAGCTATTTATTCCTGAATTTGCAAATGTTCTCTGTGATTATGCCATCTGTGTTTGCTAATTGGTGCCCAAGGATGTTGGGCTTCTTCCCTCCCTCTGAGACTGAGAGATAAGGGCACTATCTTCCTTGATAATTACCTTTCAAAAGGATGGCTCCCACGTTCTTGAGAAATAAATTTTTGGATTATAACACCAGCAAAAGGCTGGGAGAAAATACACATCTCAAAGGGACAGAGAAAGAATTTACAGTTGAAAGTTTTTTTAAAGTAAATGTTCTAAGAAAAGAAAAATCAGGGCCCAGAGTCGGGGGGAAGCCTGTCTAAAGTTTAGTTAAGCTGAGGGGAACATTAAGGCTCTCTTGGTCACCATATTTGATTTTTCTTTGTTTTAATCTTTTTCTCCACATCAACTTCTCTAGACTCTCTTGATTCTCGTTTTTGCCCTACCTTCATGTTCTAGTTTAAGTCAAAATTTTATTGAGCTAATATATTTTTTTAAAAAAATCTTAAAAACTGTATTCATTTAAAAAGTGCATAAATTAAAAATTACACACAGACACACACACATATACACACATTTAGATTTGGAAGTAATCTTAAAATTAAACTAACGTAACCCTGTATCAAATATTTGAGTCTACTTTATAGCATTCTACCTCAGTTTAATTATCTCCATGGAAGAAAAAGTTTCAGATAATTCTTCCTTTCTTTGGTCATATCCTCACCCTCACAGACAATGATATGCAAATTAAATCCAGTTCCTCACTCACATGAGATTTCCTGAAGTAACTGTATACACTGTTGAGAATTCATTTTCCCTTCCCTGCCACATCTTCTCTTCTTGGGTTTAGATATCCGCTAATCCATATAGGATGCTGATTCCAGGAAACTCATTACCCTGGTTGTTTTCTTCAACATCTCTTTTTTTTTTTCTTTTTATTTATTATGGGTACATAATAGTTGTCTATATTTAGATATGGCACTCAGAAATGAACACAAAATTTCAGAGTAGAAGCTGACCAGTTCAGAGTAGAGAATGATTACTCCACTCCTTCTGAACATTCTATTTCTATTAATGTAGACAGAGATCAAATGTCATTTCGGTAACTTTTTTTTCACATATACCTTCTTACTACACTTTATAAACCTAAGTATTGGACTTTACCTGTATTTTGTTGGGTTTGGTCCACCATTGTAGCTGGTCAAGACCATTTGGAATATTCTTTATATCCTACAATTTTATTAACTAATTTTCCCATACTCCTGTAATCTGCTACATTGATAAAGATTATTTTTACTTCATTACCTGAATCTGAGAAGAGCCCTGGATTCCACTACCTACCAATGAATGCTGACTCTTAGGGGATGTTCATTCAACAAGTTGTAAATTTACCTCATTGTTGACCAATTTATCTTGTTTATATCCACACCTAAGATAATTTCAAATGTGTTGATAAAGCACCAATTCAAGTCCTTATTATTTTTTATTGTTTTCATAAACCTAACTTTTTAAAATTTCAAAATATCAAGGGGGTACAAATGTTTCTGCTACATGTATACACTGTATAACGCCAAAGTCAGGGCTTTCAGTGTGCCCACTGCCATGACAGTGTCCACTGTATCCAATAGGTAAGTTTTTATCCCTCACCCCCCTGCCACCCTCCCCCTTCTTAGTTTCCAGTGTCTCTTTGTGCCCATGTGTACCCATTGTTTAGCTCCCACATATTAGTGAGAACATGTGGTGCTTGTTTTTACATTCCTAAGATACTTCACTTAGGATAATGGTCTCCAGTTCCATCCAAATTGCTGCAAAAGACATTATTTCATTCCTTTTTATGGCTGAGTAGTACTCTATGGGGGGTGTGTGTGTGTGTATGTGTGTGTATGTATGTGTATGTGATATCTATATATCTATGTATATATAGATAGATAGATCTATATATACATACATCACATTTTCTTTATCCACTCATTAACTGATAGGCACTAAGGGTGATTCCATATATTTGTAATTGTGAATTGTGCTGCGATAAACATCCAAGTGCATTTATCTTCTTGATAAAATGATTTATTTTCCTTTGGGTAGGTAACCAGTAGTGGGATTGCTGGATCAAACGGTAGGTCTACTTTCAGCTCTTTGAGGAATCTCCATACTGTTTTCCATAGAAGTTGTACTAGTTGCAGTCCCACCAACAGTGTATAAGCATTCCTTTTTCTCTGCATCCATGCCTGTATCTGTTGTTTTTTGACTTTTTAATAATGGCCATTCTGACAGGGGTAAGGTGGTATTTCATTGTGGTTTTAATTTGCATTTCCCAATGATTAGTGATATTGAACATTTTTCATATGATTCTTGGCCATTTGTCTATCTTCTTTTGAAAAAATTCTGTTCATGTCTTTTGCCCACTTTTTGATGGGGTTGTTTGCTTTTTTCTTGCTGATTTGTCTGAGTTCTTTGTAGATTCTGGATATTAGTCCTTTGCCAGATGTATAGTTTGAAAATATTTTCTCCCATTCTGTAGGTTGCTTGTTTACTCTGTTGATTGTTTCCTTTACTGTGCAGAAGCTTTTTAATTTAATTAAGTCCCATTTATTTATTTTTGTTGCTGCTGTATTTGCCTTTGGGGTCTTAGTCATAAATTCTTTGCCTAGGCCTATGTCTAGAAGAAGTTTTCTTACACAAACAAATGGAAAAACATCCCATGCTCATGGATTGGTAGAATCAACATTGTTAAAATGTCCATTCTGCTTAAAGTGATTTATAGATTCAACACAATTCCCATCAAAATACCAATGTCTTATTTTACAGGTCTAGAAAAAATATTCCTAAACTTCATTTGGAACCAAAAAAGAACCCGAATAGCCAAAGCAATCTTCAGCAAAAAGAACAAATCTGGAAGCATCATATTACCTGACTTCAAGTTATACGACAAGGCTATGGTAAACAAAACAGCATGATACTATTATAAAAGCAGAGATATAGACCAATGGAACAGAATAGAGAACCCAGATATAAAACCATATGGCTACAACCAACTGATCTTCAATAAAGCAGACAAAAATATATACTGGGGAAAGGACACCCTATTCAATAAATGGTGCTGGAAAAATTGGACAGACACATGCAGAAGAATGAAACAGGAATCCTATCTCTTGCTATATTCAAAAATTAATTCAAGATGGGCTAAAGACTTAAATATAAGGCATCAAACTATAAAAATTCTGGAAGAAAATGTAGGAAAAACTCTTCTGGACATAAACCTAACTTATAAAAATCAAAAGATTTTTACAATCTTATAGTAAATCCTTTATTTTATTCTCTTCTTCAACCCCCTTGGGGCATTTATAGACATTTATCCCAACTAAAATACATAGTACCCTAGTATTTAAGAAAAAAACATTTCATTTTAAAATAAATCCCAGCCTATCTGTAAAACTTATAATTTCTATGGGGAAATTGGTTATAAATTATATTTAGAAAAAGACAAAATTGTCATTGTTACATTGATGAACAGCCAAGAAACAGAAGGGTCAGGTGTCCTTTTCTTGATTTCTTTGGCAGAGTGATGTCTTCTCTGCTTTCAAATCAATTAGAAAAATATTTCAAGGCATAAGCCTTCTTTAATCCCCTATATAATTAGTGTTCAAACATGAATTTTCATAACTCTGGGGGTTTTTCTGAATTGGCATTATATAGATTTGGTAGAATAATAAAAGTTGTGGATGATTTGTTTAAATTTTTATATGCAACATTTTATGCATATAAAATCATGCACGATATAAGTTATGATGGCTAGTAATAAAACACACATCCATTACCTAATTTAAGAACTAGACCATCATCAATACCATTGTGCTTTTCCTTATAGCAAGCTACTGTCTTCCTTCTGGGAGGTAACTTTTATTCTGAATTTTATATTTAGCATCTCCTTCCTTTAAAGAAGACTATTATCACATATGTAAGTATCCCTAAACAATATATTTAATGTGTTTACTTATATAACCCATTTTCAAATATGAAGTAGACATCAGAAATATTTGCTTGGTGCTCAAATGATAGTAGATGCCCATGGGGGCCAAAATGGAGATCTACGTGACTGGTTCCTCTTAGAAGACAAACTGGCTGCACACTTGACAATCTGCTTCTGTTCGGATCCACCATTAGATTCAGAAATGCTTTTGAAAACTATATTAAGGACAGTTTTTCCTATACTACCAATTCGCCAAAGTTTCCTTGCTTTTGCTTTTTGAAAACATACATGTGTTCTATGCAATAATTTTGCTGATGCTAATAGCATATTAGAAAATAAAAACATATTTAACTCAAATTTTGATATAACAGTGATTTTGACCATTCCACCTGAAAATATAGACATGCATGTTTATAGCTGAAGAATAATTATACCATTTACTTATAAGTGATTAAGATAACTGTAAAGTATAAATGCTAAATTTCGGATATCCAGGCTATGGTTAGTTGAAGCCTTTTTTTAGATTTTGCAAAGTCCTATGACCTTTTTTATAGGATCTTTAGTCTCCCAAATCGGCCACCTTTCTGCTTATATATTTATTGATTCATTTCTCTCCTATTTTCTTGACATCTGTCTTTCCTTAACCCACTATTATTTGACATCTGCCTTCATGTTATGTCTGTCTCTACAAGTCTCTCTTTCCTGCTTTGTCCGGATGCAGAATGAATTTAAATTCTGGGTGTTAGGAGTCCAGATTGAAATTTTCTAAAGAAACTCTGGCCAGATCTAAAATAAGTTGTGTGATCACAAGGAGAGAGATGCAAAAACTTCAAGGATAGGGTGACTGATACAGAGATAGACAAGGAGGAAGTGAGATGTGGAGACAGGTGGGGGTAAATCTTTAGTACAAGATGAAAAAATAGGAAGAAAATTAATTTTAAAGTTAAAGGAAATCTATACTAACCATTTTTGAAAAACTGAGATATTAACCATTTGAGCAGCTTGCAATCTGCACTGAGGCCCCCTGGTGCTGGATGATTGAAACTCAAGTTTAATTTGTTCTCTTTTTTATCAAGGATTGTTTGCTAGGGCTTGTTCATAAATGAGACGATCAGGTTCTGTTTAGACAGAGCTTCCACCCAGCTTATAATATAAATAATTGGTGATTTTATTTGCAACTTCTTGTTTTGTTTATATTACCTTTGTATAATTTATGCACTCATGGCATCCCTTCAAGTAGACTATAAACCTCTTGTTTGGCAGGATAGGACTCTACACTGGGCACTTAATCAAAATTAATCTCTTGAATATTAAATAAACATTCAGGAAAAGGTGATTGCTGAGGCAGCCAAGAACAAAGTGAAGGAATGGAAGGCAGGAGTGGTGTTTCTCTATCACAAATTTGTCACTTAAATTTCACTTTCAGCTGCCATGATTTCCATCATCTTTCATTGAACTGAATTCTAAGTAGTTTTTTGGGGCTCATCTTTGAGCTTTTTTATGCAGTGAAGCAGACCAAAGCCAAGGAGTAACTGGGAGCAGTGACGGGACTGATCTTAGGATGAAGCTTTTTGTGTCATTGATTTCTTTGGGAATCTGAGGAGAACTAGGGCTCCAAGAAAAACATACAATTTACCATTCTGTGATGAGGAAACATTTTCAAGTCTGGCTACAACCAGTATCTACTATCTCTAGCCAGGGAATCTCTAGCCAGCTGAGACTGGGAACGCCTGCCTTGGACAATTGATTGTGGGTCCTGAAAGACCCACAGACACAGAGCCATGAATTTTCTAAATATGAGGAAAAGTGATGGCCATAGGAAGTCCCCTAAGGTGGTGTTTGTCAAACTCAAATGTGCTTGCAACTCACTTTGGGATTTTGGTAAAATGCAGAGTCGTGGGCTTCTGCTCCAAAGATACAGATATTGTAAGTCTGGGGTGGGGCCTGAGAAGTTGCCTTTCTATCAAGCTCCGGGGTGTTGCTGCTGTGCCATTTTGAGGACTATACTTGGAATAGAACTGCCCTAAGTGATCACTGAACTATGATTGCTTCAATCAGGAAACTTAAATGCCTTCTATGAATATCTACAACCAAAGAATGGGCTGCCCACAGGCTGCAGAGAAAGGACATATCTGCTTAGCCAGTAAGATCAACAGAATGAACCATGGAGATCAGTGTGGTGATAAATGACATAATCAGATCACCTTTCTAGCCAGGAACCAGCATCCTGAGTGAGGAGATGAGCAGTCTCTGTGAGCAGCAACAGGAAACTTCGCCCACAAAACCCAGATGCAAACGCCAAGTAATGAGGGCCACATTGGCTGTTGCCTTGGGTGGTGAGTGACCAAATATTTCAGTCTGGGCATGCAGAAAATCTTTTAGTGTAGAGTTGTGATGAAGACCCAGGCTTTTGGGTGAGGCAGCCTGCAGTAGAAGCCCTGCACCGCTGCTTCTTAGTTGAGTTCCTTAGCAAGCTACTTAACCTTTCTAGGTCTAATTTTTCTCCTTATGAAAATAGAGATATTAATAATACCTTCCTCCCAGGGTTGTTGTTAAACTTATATCAAAGCATTTGCCACCATGCCTGACACCTAAAAAGTGCTCAATAAAGGTTAGTTATTATGCCTAAAGCAAGATAAACTTTTCCTTAGATGATATCTAGTGACTTCATCAGAATTAACTCTTTCTTATATATTTTGGTGTGACATATGCAAAAAAAATTTTCCACAGGAGTTGGAGATTTTTTCAAGTTATTTTGATCAGTGTATAAATTCTCCTGTTGAGTAGTTCAGCTTCCATTTTCATGATAACAAAGCAGTAGCTAAAGCTATTTTGGGCTATTTTCTCTAAATTTACATTATAGCTTGGAGAGAGTTTTATCTCACAAATTAGCTAATTCTAGCAAAGCTAGAATGTTGGTCATTTCTGATATGATGACTCCTGTGTGTCTCTTCTGGAGCATCCTCACAACCATCAGAATGATTCTGAGCTCTCAGAATACACATTGTGTCTGTTCATTATTCATTCATTCTCTCTGCTCTTAGTGTACAAACTCTGTCCCTATTGCCATGGGGATACCTACTTAACCACAATAACCTCTTTACTTCATTTCAGTCCTTTCCGCAGTTACTGTTGTGTGAGGTTAATTCTGGCTTTGATACTGATGAAAAGGAAAAAAGGACCTTATTTAGTAAAGTGATTTTTTTTTCCCACTCAATTTGCTTTTGCTTCTCTTTATCTGTGTCTCAAATTTAGCAAGTGAAACATTTGTCCCAATGGATTATCTGAAATGCATCCTTGGCTGTCACATGCATGATTGATTTTAAATGTATGCCTGAATTCCTCCTACCAGACTAAAGCCCTAGGACAGCAAAACACGCTTACTGTAAAAATGCTTTCCTGTCATCGTCAGGTACACCGTCATCTTTGACTTAACCCTTGTATTGTAAACAAGTAGTTGCTGGCAAGAGATCATAAACAAATCCAATCTCTGGGGCTCTATTTTCCACAAGTCTTGCCAGGGAAGGTATCTCTCTAAGACATCATTCCATTTCATCCTTTCCTGGCCCTTGGCTGTTTTTGTCCCTCTTCCTGCATGCGATATTCACTTTTCCTGTATCCATTTTGAATCAATTTCTGTGCCTCTCTGGTTACCACAGTTCAGCAATGCGTCACAGAAACTACTTAAGACTTGTCTTTCTCTATTTATCCTACCAGCCATATTCTGTTATTTGTCTGCCTTTCAGCTGCCCTTGTGTAACACGATACCTTCTTCAGTGTTATTTTTCTTGTTTAAATTTTCCATCTTTGAATTGCCAGCCCCCACCACCATTTTTAATTTTAAATATTTCCATTAAGTTTTTTAAAAGTTATAATTTTGCTAAATGAACACAGTGTCTCTGTATTATGAATGATTTAATAGTACAATGTACTAAATTTAATTAGTTCTAATTAATGTTTCAAACACAGATGATCTTATGTTCATTCTCATCTTCCTTCAATAGCAGAGGGATAAAGCAGAGTCTTCATGAAAAAGCTTGATTTCATTTGCCTTAACAATCTTGACATTTTTATGATTTTTGAAGTCCAGTTATATCCAATAGGTTGGACTGATTTTCCAAGAAGTTAAATTTAATATGATTGGAATATCACCTAAATGCCAGTTCAATTGTGACGTGAGTTGGAAAACTGCCACTTGTGGGCCAAATCCAGCCTGACACCTGTTTTTGTAAATAAAGTTTTATTGGAACACAGACACACCCACCTATGTATGCATTGTCTGTGGCTGCTTTCACACTACAAAGGAAGAGTTGAATAGTTGCAACAGAGACTGTATGACCTGCAAAGCCTAAAATATTTGCTATCTGGCCTTTTAAGAAAATATTTGCCTACCAGTAGACTTCCCAATACACCAAGACTGGCAAATTTCCATGTCAGGTCTTGAGGAAAAGTTTATAGGATGGTTACTCATTGAATATCTCTCTCCTCCAAATATGTGAAAATCACATATTAACTCATAGGAAAGACTAGATAATCTTCAGAGATAGCTCAGGGTTATCTGCATATAACTAGGGTTGCCAGATAAAATACAGAATGCCCAGCTAAATTTGAATTTCAAATAAATAACAAAGAATTTTTTTAGTATAAGTATGTCCCATGCAATATTTGGGACACACTTGTGCTAGAAAATTCTTTGTTGTTTATCTGAAATTCAAATTTAACTGGACATCTTGCCTTCTATTTGCTAAATCTGGCAACCCTACGTATAAAGAAATGAAAAAAACAAAAACGGAAGGGAAGTTAAAGCAACATCTGTCAGGCATCGTGTGAAGTTCTTAGTTTATTAGTACCTTCAAGTGTATTGTCTAATACTTTTCCAGAGTTCTCCAATTCATATTCATGTTTTGAATCAATCACGGGAGGCTTCATCCTTTACACCCAGGTGTTTGGTGCACAGATGGTCTGTTTTCAAACTTAGGAATCCATGCTGTTTATTAACAGTTGAAATTTTCAATTGTATATCAGGTTGCAGGAGGAAGAGCACTTTTCAACCCAAAATGAAAGGAAATTACGCAGTAAGACTTCATAGGTTTGATTTAATCACGGGATGAGGGCAAAAAATAGAAAGTTTACAAAATGAGTGATTGGGGAATTGGCAACAGTCCACTTTTTCTGATACTGCTCTTATCTGTAAGGAACAATGTTAGGAATTTAATCACAATTAGAAAGCATAGGGTGATGCTGGATATTAACTAAGAGAAAGTAATGTTTGTTAAACAGAAAAATAAAATATTAAAAAATTCTATATTAGAGGCAAGCTTTTGCTTAGGTGTACCTTAAAATATTTAACAAACTCTTGTGATGGCTATCTTTGTCATACCCATTTTACTCTTCTAATTTGATTTCATAAGAAAACATTTGTACTGTATGTGTTCATTGGCACATTTGTCCCAGTTGACATTATTACTAACTTGCTGAGTGACTTTAAGTCAATAACTTCACCTTCTGGTTCTTGATTTCTTATCTGAAGAAGCTGAATTAGCAGATTTCAAAGGTTTTTTCCAGGTCTAAAACTCTACTTCTATTACATTCCTATGCACATTAAATTAGAATGTGATGTCCAGGAATAGTGGCATTGGAAACCAAGTTAGAGAATTATATTAGTAGAATTTTCTGTTCTCTTTCACATTTAAAAGTTATTTAAAATGTGTCCAAAATATCAAAATTATCAAAATTTAAAAGTGAATACTAGCCCTAAATTTGCTAAATATGACAGCATCAGAAGCTGGCCACAATAGGTGACACTGGTTCCCACCAAATTATCATAGACCTGTTTAAATAAGATGGAGAACTGGTTTCATATCTTAGGTTTATCTGTTTCTAGTGTATTTTTATGAAATATTTATATTTCTGGAATTCTATTACTCCCTTTCTTACAAAGATTTGTTTCCCTGTAGTTCATAACATTTTCAGAGAAAATTTTAATTGATAGTAATTGTTCCATTACAGGGTGCCTGGTTTGGTAATAGGTATCATAGAAAGAAAATCTATCTCTTGAGTGGTTTCTGATGCAGTAATCTATCAATTAGATAGAAAAAAAGTACATATAAGATTATGGTAAAAATTGAGGGGAAAAGACCTGACCTTTACTATGCTTAATCACAAAAAGTTATCTAGTTAGGTCTTGAGATAATATAACTAGAGTTGAGGAGATGATAATATTGTGTTCTTTGTCTTAGCATTTTGAAACTATAAATCTGAGAAAGAAAAAAGGGTATGTAAATATGCTAACATCAACTTATAGCTACTAAAACACTATTTTTAAAAATTAAAATTTTATTTGTACAGCTAGCATATGAAGGCACTCTACTTGTCCAAAATTAAGACATTATATATAAATGAGACTAAAATTGCCTTTGCCCACCACCCTAATTCTTCTGCTTTCACGTCCTCCTTTGAGTTTCGTCCTCTTATTGGCTCTGTGTGTGTCCTTTTAGATAATTTTTAATGCATTTTTGCATAAAGATTTAACTCTTTGCTGTATTTCACATATGCTAAAAACTTAGCCTGCTGTTTTTGTGAACACAAAGCTGCTTATGAAAGACGAGCCACTTCAGGGGCAAGGGATGTGTGTGTGTGTACATGTGTGTTGTATGTGTATATATACATTAGGTTCAAAATGTTCACAAGCTACTTTACATCTCAGTTTCCTTATTGCACCCCCGAATGTGATAATTTAAAACATCACTCAGGTTTTGTTCAGTTCTCAGTTTCTATTGACCTATTATTTTCAGTGCTAATATAGTTGAAAAAATAGATATGTTGCAGGATTTTTGCCTCCCTCAATGGTATTTGGTTATAGTTTCTGTTTATGCAACCTAATATTGTTTGCAAAAGATGGATACATACTCCTTTGCTCAAAATAGATTCAAATTATTCCTGGTTCCCACAGGCCAGGAGGGAACATCCCATAACGTTAACCTTTCATAGTATCACAAAATTATTCCTCAGGAGTTTTGTCCAACTCATCCGGAGTTAATCCTATTAAATTCACCCTCTTATAACCATCCTGGGTATCACTGCAATCCTCTCATCACACCAAATTTAATGAGCAGTGCTGATAATGTGTGTATGATAGTCCACAACATTTCATTTCAGAGCCACAAATTAAAATTAGCTTCAGCACCACCTTCTTTGATATCTCACTTTCTAATTTTTCTCAAATTCACTGCTATCCTTACTAAGTCATCAATAAGTAGGATTTTAAAAAATCTCTTTGAATTTTGTAATTTCTACATTTATGTATAGGGGAACTTTAATCAGTTTTCCTTCTCCATCAAATAGAGAATTATGATATTATCTGGGCACCGTTGTACATTTACGAGCTCTGCATCTACAGCATTAGGATTTTTGTTGTTGTTGTTATTTTCTTACATTCTTTAAGTCTCCCCCCTCAGCCAGATTTTCTGTTACTCTCCACATCAAACGAAGTCGGATGAAGGAGAAAGGTCAGGCAGAGGGAAGCGGAGAATTCACACAGAGCTGAACACAGAGTTCCTTGTTGTTGTTTTCAAAGCTGTAGGACAAATGCAAAAACAAACAAAAATAAAGTTTATGAAAACGTATAGATTTATAATTTCAGAGTCCAGTGGAAATTACCTTTTGAAAATTTGTACCCCTTTATAATTATGTCATTATCAGAAATCTTGTGAAGCTGAATTTCCAATTAAATTGAAGTTTTCAAAAATAGGTCTGAATAATATTTTACCGTAAAAATAACATTCATATGCAAACACTGTCAGATGTCACTTGGTTAAGGTATCTTGTTTCTGCTTTTACAGATGTATCTGATGTATCTGGCTTGCTTCATCCAGCTTCTCTGCCAGTCTTACCACCTGTGATTTCCAGTTAAAACTTTATCACACTTAGATGATTGGAAAGTAGTATAGACATGTGAGGAAAATATTCAACTTCAGAGGCCCAAATGTTCTTTAATAATTACTAGAAAAATCTCCAGAGTGAACATGTTCAACAGAACATCTAATGAAATGTTTCAAGCCAGTGAGAATTAATGTGTCCATCTTGGATTTAATTTGACACTAATTGACAATCTTATGGTGTGTTAAAAGACAAAGTTAGTATGGTGTCCTTAGGAATTGGGATTGTGGAATATACTGCTTTATATAGGTGATTTGAGTCTTGCTCTAAAAAATTTTTGTTATAATTAAATCAGCAATTCCTTCAAGATTGAAAAAAGATAACACAAAGCATATTAATTTATGCCTTTTTACAAGCCAGTAATGCTCTTAGAGGTATATGGCAATATATTAATATAGTCAGATATTTTAATGGTAATTGCTTTCAGATTTTAGGGGAGCAAGTTTAAGCACTTTCTAGATAACTGTCTAGTGCTGGTCTTAGTTCTCTAGGGTGCTAAGAAATTATGTTTATCTATAAACTCTGTATCCAGAAGGTGAAAAATACTTCGATTAGAAGTGTGTTGAAGAAAGTTGCAGATAAAACAATTTTTATAGTACTAATTTTCCAGTTTCTTAAATGCTACTTTTGCATCAATACTATTATAATATTGATATCTTCTTTTTGATAAGCCAAACCGTGTACTCCCTGTAGTACATCGTGTTAGTGACAAACAAGCATGAAATTCTTTTCTTTCCTTAGGTCGCAAGATAATCCTCACCAGTTTCCTCGTCTCTCTGGGTGGACTTGTTTTTAAGATTGAGTACATTGGTCAATGTCTATTCTGCTCTCAAAAGGTTTGTATTTCTAAAATAATCTTTGTAAAACTATATAATACAATTCTTTGGCTAAATACATATAAATTCTCTTCACTTTAGCCTAAATTTGGAATACCTCTTCTCTGATGCTCCACAATTTTAGAGCCATGCTATTGGCTAAAATCAGGCTATAATTTTCAGTACAGAATTGTACGGAAAATTTAATAATAAAGTGACATGCAAATTATATTAAAAATCTTATACCTACACACAAAGGTTGAATTGTGGACATAGTTAATTGGAAAGTAGATTTATCAATATTTTCCATATGGTATTCTCTTCTATATTAATAAATTACATTGGCACATTGAGGTCAAATAAATATCCATTAATAATTTATTCTTCCTTTCCTATGTACTTGAAATGCAATGTAATCATAACATTTACACATTCTTGCATGTAATAGGTCTCTGTTGTTCTTAAAATTTAGTATCACTATCTTAATTCAGGCGTCTGAAAACATAAAGGGTCAAAAGTAAATATTTTCAGCTTTGTTGGAACTACAAGCACACCTCAGAGATACTGTGAGTTCAGTTCTAGACCACCACAATAAAGCAAATATCACAATAAAGTGAATCTCATGAATTTTTTTGGTTTCTCAGTGCATGTGAAGGTTATGTTTACACTATACTGTAGTCTATTAAGTGCACAATGGTAATAGTGAGGCCCCATTTCTAATAAATAAATAAATATTTTATTGCTAAAAATGCTAATGATCTTCTGAGCCTTCAATGACTCGTAATCTTTTCACTGTGGATGGGCTTTTCTCAGTGTTGATGGCTACTGACTGATCAGGCTGGTGGTTACTGAAGGTTGAGGTGGCTGTGGCAATTTTTAAAAATAAGACGAAAATGAAGTTTGCAACATCTATTGACACTGCTTTTCAAGAAAGATTTCTCTGTAGCATGTGCTGCCGTTTAATAGCATCTTACCCACAGTAGAACTTCTTTCAAAATTGGAGTCAATTCTCTCAAACCCTATTGCTGCTTCCATCTCAAGAAATCACTTTCTTTTCTCATCCATAAGAAGCAACTCCTTATCCATTAAAGTTTGATCATGAGATTGCAGCACTCAGTCACATTTTTAGGTTCCACTTCTAATTCTAGTTCTGTTGCTATTCCCACCTCGTCTGTAGTTACTTCCTCCACTGAACTCTTGAACCCCTCAAAGTCATCCATGAGGGTTGGAATCAACTTCTTCCAAGTTCCTGTTAATGTTGATATTTTGACCTCTGCCCATGAGTCACAAATATTCTTAATGGCATGTAGAATAGTGGATCCTTTTGGACGGGTTTCAATTTACTTTGCCAAGACCCATCAGAGGAATAACTATCTATGGCAGCTATAGCCTTACAAAATGTATTTCTTATACACAAGACTTAATCGTTGAAATTACTCCTTGATCCCTGGGCTACAGAATGGATGTTGTGTTAGCAGGCATGAAAACAACATTAACCTTCTTGTATATCTCCATCAGAGCTCTTGGGTAACCAAGTGCACTGACAATGTAAACAGATGTGCTGTCATCTAGGCTTTGTTGTTCCATTTATAGAGCACTGGCAGAGTAGATTTAGAATAACTTTTAAAGATTCTAGGATTTTCAGAATGGTCTATGAGCATTGGCTTCAACTTAAAGTCACCAGCTACATTAGCCCCTAACAAGAGAGTCAGCCTGTACTTTGAAGCTTTAAAGTCAGGCATTGACTTTTCCTCTCTAGCTATGAACGTCCTAGATGGCATCTTCTTCCAATAGAAGGTTGTTTTATCTATGTCAAAAATCTGTGGTTTAGTGTAGACACCTTCACCAATGATCTTAGCTAGATCTTCTGGGTAACTTGCTCCAGCTTCTCCATCAGCAGTTGCTGCTGCTTCACCTTGCACTTTTATATTACGGAGATGGCTTCTTTCCTTTAACATCATGAAACAATCTCTGCTAGCTACAAAGTTTTCTTTTGCAGTTTTCTTATTTCTCTCAGCCTTCACAGAATTGAAGAGATTTAGAGCCTTGCTCTGGATTAGGCTTTGTCTTAAGGGAATGTTGTGGCTGCTTTTGATCTTCTATCCAGACCACTAAAACTTTCTCCAGATCAGCAATAAGGCTGTTTCACTTTCTTATCATTTGTGTGGTCACTGGAGAATTTTAATTTCCTTCAAGAACTTTTCTTTTGCCTTTACTACTTGAATAACTATTTGGTGCAAGAGGCCTAATTTTTGGCCTATCTTGGCTTTCAACATGCCTTCCTCACTAAGCATTCTTCATTTCTAGCTTTTGATTTAAAGTGGGAGATGCATGACTCTTCCTTTCACTTGAACATTTTGAAGCTGTAGGATTATTAACTGGCCTAATTTCAATATTGTGTCTCAGGGAAAATGAAGACTCAAGGAGAGCAAGAGAGACAGGGGATTGCCAGTTGTTGAAGCAGTCAGAACATACACATTTATCGATTAAGTTTAATGTCTTATACGGGCACTATTTATGATGCCCCAAAACAATTACAACAGTTACATCAAAGACCATTGATCACAGATCACCATAACAGATACAATAATAATGAAAAAGCTTGAAATATTGCAAGAATTACCAAAACATGACACAAAGACACAAAATGAGCATGTCCTGTTGGAAAAATGTCACCAATAGAGTTGCTCCACACAGGGTTGCCACAAACCTTCAATTTGTAAAAAAATACAATATCTGCAAAGTGTATAAATCAAAACACAATAAAATGAGGTATACCTGTACTCAACTCTGATGTTGTGCTTCAAAAGCAGCCACAGACAATATGTAAAGGAATGGGTGTGGTTGTGGTCCAATAAATCTTTCTGTACAAAACAAGCGTTGGGCCCTGGTTAGCTGATCCAGTAGCTTTGGTATTTGACATGTTCTTAGAAGCACAGAAGCTCCTGAAACAAAGTTTCATGCTGTCCTGTTTATGGCTTTATATACCTTTTTAGGATAGTTTTTAGTGTGTAGTATGTACATTATACACAATAAAAATCTACTGAATGAAAAAATTAGTTTGTATTCTATATTTAATCAAATATATTTTATATATGTAAGGATAACTGTTATAATAAAAGAATGTGGTAGGAGTGACGTCAACAAAAATGATGGCGTAGAGAACTCCAAGAACACATCCTGCCTCTGAAACACTGGAAAACATGGCAAAAACTGTCAAAATCAACTTTGTCAGAACTCAGGAGAGTAGTCAAAGATTTACATTTAATCAAGAAAAAGCACCCCGAAACAGGTATATATTTGTGACATTTTAACTCAACCTTGACCTGTTTCCACTTTCCCTAGCTCAGCATTGGTCTTAAAGATGACAACCCACATCCGCAGTGGAGGTTCCTGGGGCCCAAGGGGGCAGAGAAGACTTCTCGTTTCCAAAGAATTGTGGTTGTTTATTTTGACCTGTCTGGGAGCTTCCGAAGCCTAATGTGAAGGAATTACCTTTATTTCTCTAATTCAGAACCCTTTTAAGGGAGCAAAGCAGCAACATGGCTATACAGAGGGAAGTATTTAAAATTTTCAAAGGCAAATGACCTACTTGATGTCCCCTAAGACAAGTAGTACTAGTTGGGGGACACATTGAAAAGCCTGGGAGAAAAAACAAGAGTGAGATGCTTTTGAGGAATAAGGACTTTGAAAAATTCCAGTGTATACTAGGAAGTCTACAAGGCCATGCCCATACCCAGGGTTGGAATAATGCTCAGAAACCACATAAAAAGACGTTAAGCTCTCACCTTGACTGACCTTCAAGCTCCACTTAGGAAAATTTATAAATCTATAACTAATCCTGGAATTAAAAGTTTCAGCAACATCAATCTATACCAATTTGAATGCTTCCATGGAGGTGAATTTTATATCTATTATCTATATCTGTATCTATCTGTATCTATCTATATCTATATACACACATACCTATACATATGTATTTCTTGAGTTTGGAAGGGATGATTATGACTCATCTTGAGAAGAGTATACTCTTGAGATTTCAGAGAAAAGCCACCAACATTATTAAAGGATAAGAAAATCAAATATGTGAGAAGAGATGAAAATAATAGGGATCAACATAATGGGTGAAAAACTGAAGATGGATTTAATAGCTGGCATCTTGTACAAACACAGCAATTTGGGGGAAATAAAAGAATGCTGTGATATTTAGAGGGCAGAGAAAATTCTGGATTTTTTATGGTTGTCGTGTTTTGTTTTGCTTTTGTCTCAGAGACATATTAGTAAGCTATTTAAAAAATGTGTAAGGCCGGGGGGCAGATGTGATGGTTTTGGCATAGTAACCTCTGTGATGTGACAGTGGCAGATAGCATAGGAGCTGTGCCATCCCTATTTCTTAACGTGGCAATGACTTTGATTGTTTACTGGCTAAAGATAGTGAAGAAAATTATTGTCACTCTTTTCCAAATTTTTACCAATATCTTTAGCATTTCTTTTCAGGTTAGTCAAGAAGACTGAGGCAATTAAGAGGCATAGGCAAGGGTAGGACAGATGGGATAGGAGATATGTATGGAAGAAGCTTCTTCAGAGTCAGAGATGACAAATATTACAAGCACATTTTTAAAAGTGTGGTTTTCTTTGGAAATATTTAAATAGAATATATTATCATCTATAAAAAGTGATTTCATTGTCCTTTTGCTTGAGAGGAATGCATGGATAGATAACCACTCAACTTTCCTTTCATTTAACTGAAGTAGTACAATCATGTTCTTCTGATCATAACTCTCTCTGAATTCATGAATTCTTAGAAACAGAAGAATTTCTGAGACAGACATAATTTAATCCTTTAAAAGTCTTGCTTAATTCTATCCATTTTTGTAGGTAGGTAGCATCACTAACATAGTTCCAAGAAAGTTAATAGCATGATCATAAGTGATAAACATATTTTATCACTTCAGAAAGAAACAAAATCCAGCATGAGCCTGGGAAACTATGGAAATGTACCATCAATAGTATAAAATTTCTGCTATATACAGTGTACAAGCCACTAGACTGAAGAAAATCCCCCAAGGCCCTTTCTGCTAAGTACAACAAATTGTTTCTGCTGTAACACTGTCAACACTTGGATTAAAGGCAAATGTAAATAAAGAACTCAAAAGTAACATTACTTAAAACTAGAAGACACTTCTCTTTCTGACAACGTTGTATATTAGATATCCTGCAAAACCTTTCAGCGATCAAACACTTAAATGCTGGCCACAAAAATAAATCATTCTGTATGACTAACTGAACTAGCCATAAAGTAAGGGAAAAGCTAAAAGTCAAAACTCCAAAATCATGGCAAGGCAGAACTCTAGTGCAGCAAGCAATCACTGAAGCCATGGCTGCTCTGAGCATCTTTCAGGTCTCAATGACCTAGAAATGAACCCTACACATGGCTGAAGGCAGGAGTAGGATAAATTTAGGAGATAATGCTTAGTACCCTTATTAAAAAGGAACTTGGACTACACATCCTATTATAAAGCTAGAACCCCTGAAGAGCAACACTCACGCTTAAAAGATGAACCACATAAGTAAAGAAATTTGCCTCCCACAGATAAGTCTTAGATGGAGTGGGAAAAACTCCCCCTGTGGGTCTGAGGCCAAAATTTTCACTCCCTAGTTTTTCCAAAAGAGTACAAATTTAGTTTAGAGCAATCCTGAATTGGAGGATCCCTTTCTATGTCTAACAAAAACAAACAAACCAAAAACCAAAAACAAAACAAAAGCAATCTGAATCTTTCCAGGAAGGAACATTAAATGCAGACCTCAAAGTATAAAAAACATACTAACAAATGTGAGCCCACAGTAAGAAAAAATTCACAAATAGATAAAGAAAAAAGGCAATGTAAGAGAAAGAAAAAATAATAGACCTGTAAAATATTCAAGAATAAGAATGATCAGGTGAAAAATGTAGAACAAGTTTGTTTGATATGTTTAAAGAAATTTTAAGAAGGGTCATGGGCAATATATATAAGCAGAGTATTTGTACCCCCATAATATTCTGAAATAAAAGGAAAAAAAAAAGAAGGGTCATTAAGAGACCATCAAAAATGAATGGGCAGAGATACTGCTTCTGGTAATGGTCGATTAGCTTGATTTGGGGTGACTCTACTGCAAACTATCAATACAATTCTAAATCCTATACAAGATACTTTTCAAAAAGTACAATTATTTGAAGGCAAGGGCGTAGGATAAAAGCAGGCAGAAACTTGAGGGGAATCACATTTGAAAAAAATAGAACTGGGAAAAGTTGCTATTTATATAGCTTTTTTTCTAGGCTGCAGTGCCAGGAAGTTAGAGAAAACCACTGTTTTATTGACTAAAGGAGTCAAAGGATGGCATTGGTAGTGCCATCATGACTGGACAATTAGGAAGACATGCTAAAAAGAAGGCATTCAGAGAGTGAAAGCCCCCAAAATCTATTTTTAAAAAGTATGTCCAAATCTTTGGCTGAACCCCAAATCGTGCAAGCATGAGAGATATTATAAGGAGCCTAAAAAGCTGGAAGGCTGAGAACTGAGCTGAGATTTCAGCTGCTGTGAACTGCAGGGAAAACAGAGCTTGTAGTTTGAGCCCAGATGAATGAACTCCCTGCTAAAACAAAAATCAACACTCTTCAAAAGCCATTAACAAAATTTAGTCTCTACAATAGATTATCCATAAAATTCAGTATAAAATTAAAAAATTACTGTACATGTGAAGAAATAGGAAAATGTGGCTCCTAGTCAAGGGAGAATGCAGTCAATAGAAAAAGTTTTCAATATGCTGCAGATGTTAGAATTAGAAGATGAGAACTTTAAAGAAGTTATAATAAACATATTCAAGAACTAAAAGGAAAATAGAATCATACTGAATAAATGGATAGAGAATCTCTGTAGAGAAATGGAAACTGAAAAAAATAAGAGGATCTAGCGAAAATTCTAGAACTGAAAAGTACAGTATCTAAAATAGAAAATTCACTGATGGGCTTAACAACAGATTGGAGATGGCAGAAGTAAGGGTTAGTAAACTGGAAGTTAGAGCAATAGGAATGATCTAATCTGGAAAACAGAGAGGAAATGGAAGAAAAAAAGTGAATGGCTTCAATGACTATGGAGCAATATCATGTAGTCTTGATGTATATACAATTAGAGTTCTGAAAAGGAAGATAATAAAGCAGAAAATTTATTAGGAAAAAGTGGCTAAAAATGTCCCGTATTTGTTTAAAATATAAATATGCAGATTTAAGAAGCTCAGTGAACCCAGAGCAATATAATAAATACAAAGAAAATGACATCTATTCATATCTTGGCAAAATGATTGAAAACCAAAGATATGGAGAAAATCTTACTAGCACCCAGAAATAATGACATATAATCCATAGTGGAACAGAGGTTCAAACGGGAACCGTTCTTTTCAGAAACAATTTTGTACAGAGGCAAATGAGACAACAACTTTAACGTCTATAAGAAAAAACTGTCAACCTATATTTCTACGTCCAGCAAAAAATCCTTAAAATGAAGACAAAATAAATATATTTGCAGATAAAAAAACTTTTATTGTTAAGTTTTCTTTTTTTTTTTGGCAGTATTAGGGGTTGACAATTCTGAGCTTTCTTTGTATTCTATGTGCAAATCAGTAAATATTTTGAGGATAATAGGAGTAGGGTTTATCACTGTTGGAGAAGGTATTTATAAATAAGGAAAGGAAAAACACTACAAGGTACCCAGGGGCATTGAATTGAAATTAGAGTAATTATGGTGAACTCATTTTACACACACACACACACATCTGCCCACTGAGAAGGTCTAGAAGCAATGACAATGACACATCAGTAGCATTAAGCACGTCTAGTGCCCTAACATTGGTTTGTAAATACTATTCTTATCCAAAAGATTCAGTGCTCCTTGGAGAAAAGGCTGATTCTACAACTGGGACAGAGAAAGTACTAGATGAGCTTGGAACATATTATTTCAGCAAAAGGTAATAAACTGGCAAAAAAAAAAAAATGATGGACACATATCAAAAGTACATAGGGACCGGATGTAAAAAGGCTCCCTCCGAAAATACAGAAGTTGATTTTT
This sequence comes from Daubentonia madagascariensis, assembly GCA_023783475.1. Classification (NCBI taxonomy): domain Eukaryota; kingdom Metazoa; phylum Chordata; class Mammalia; order Primates; family Daubentoniidae; genus Daubentonia; species Daubentonia madagascariensis. Next base: position 21,975,276 of record JAKFHU010002080.1, on the reverse strand, counting down.
TCAAAGAAGTTGATTTTTGTTTCATTAATTTTCTCTAATTGTTTTGTTTTTAACTTCATTGACTTGTCTTTGAACATTTGTTCAAAGGATGGATACTAAGTGTGATTGTTGTTTCTGGGGTGGTATTGTTTCTAGGTCCTCTCAGCTGACAGCACAAGGAAATACATGTGTGTATACTAACCAGTGTGTGAATGTCTCTATATATTTCTGTACGTAAAGATTTGTGTGTATATTAAGCTAAACATTGACTTGTCTTGTATTATTTCCTTCATTCTGCTTGCTGTGGGTTTATTTGGCTCTTATTTTTCCAAGTTCCTGATATGTAAGCTTAGATCATTGATTAGAGACTTTCCTCTTTTCTAATATATGCATTTTAGTGCTATAACTGTCCCTCTCAGAACTAGTTTAGCTGCATCCCACAAATGTTGATTTGCGTTATTTTCCTTTTCATTGAGTTAAACATATATATTTTTATTTCCCTTGAGATTTCTTGTTTTTTGTCCTTTTTCTGTTCTAGTATACCATCCATTATACCACATTATATTGTTAAATGCTTCCTTAGGTTTCTCTTCGATATGACTATTTCTCAGACCTTCTTTGTTTTGATGATCTTGAAAGTTTTGAGGCATACTGATTAGGTATTGTGTAGACTGTCTCTTAATTGGGATTTATCTGCTTTTTTCTCACCATTAGACTGGAGTTATGTGTTCTTGGGAGGAAGATCAGGATGATAAAGTGTCATTTTCATCACCTCATATCAAAGGTATATGCTATCAACATAACATCATTGTTTATGTTGAATTTGATCACCTGGTTAAGGGGTTGTTTGTCAGGTTTCTCTACTGTAAAGTTACGCCTGCACTACTTCCATACTGTATTCTCAGGAATAAAATCACTATGGATATTCCTCTTTCAGTTGGCTGCACCCCTTTGACATACTTCCTGTGTTAGTTTCCTAGGGCTGTTGTAACAGAGAAGTCTGAAATCAAGGTGTTGACATGGCCATGGTCCCTCTGAAGGATGTAGAGAAGCCTGGACTCCTTGACTCTTCCAACTTCTGGTGGTTGCTGGAAATCCTTGGTATTCCTTGGCTTGTAGACTCATTACTCCAGTCTTTGTCTCTATTTTCACATGCTGTTCTCCTCTCTGTGTCTATGTGTGTTCTCTCCTATTCTTATAAGAACACCAGTCATGGGACTTAGGGCCTACTCTATTCCAGTATGACCTCATCTTAACTATTTCAAGATCTGCAAAACCCTATTTCCAAATAAGGTCTGAGGTTCTGGCAGGACATGAATTCAGGGAGGGGACACTATTCAACCCACTATATCTTCATCATTTTGGGATTTGTGGGAGCATTTTTTAACATTCTGGCATTACAAGATACTTAAGATCATCTTGTACATTCCCTGCCCCAGTCTAGAGTCAGTCATTTCTCCATGGAGCCCTGGCTCCCTTTATTGGGGGCTGGCAATAGAACCTAAGATCTGGATACTAAGTGTGATTGTTGTTTCTGGGGTGATTGTTTCTAGGTCCTCTCAGCTGACAGCACAAGGAAATATATGTGTGTATACTAACCAGTGTGTGAATGTCTCTATATATTTCTGTACGTAAAGATTTGTGTGTATATTAAGCTAAACATGAATTCGTACTATTAGTACTGATATCTCCAACACTAATCCATTACCACAAGGACCACTCCAGACTTTTCCTCTTGCATGTCTGTAACCTCCCATTCCAATGCTGAGAAACTTGGCTCCCACCATCCACTATCTATTTACTTATTGTTCAATTCCTGTATACATATATAGTGATACCAGAATTGTTAACCCATACTGCCATGGGAAACAACTTTATCAACTCAAGTAAAGTGTTTATGTACAGTTTCTTTTGTCTTTAGTCTTACAGACACCACTCATTTCCAAAGTCACTTAGGTCAGCACCTTTTCCCCTCTCTCCACTTTTTCAGTAGGGTTGTTTCAGATATTTTCAGTACAATTAGGTTATATTAAATAAGCTAGGATCCCCTGACTTCCAAAATGTTTTTAAATTTGCATATATTAATATTCACTCTTTGTGTTTTAAAAAATGCATAGTGTATCCACCACTACAATTTCACACAGAATAGTTTCACTGCCTGAGAAAAATCCCTTATGTTTAACCTTCTCATCTTACCCTGAACTCCTGGAAACCACTGATATTTTACTATTGCTATAATTTTTCCTCGTCAGGATATCAGATCACTGGACCCATATAGTATGGTTCCATATAGCCTCTTCAGACTGGCTTCTTTCACTTAGCAATATGCATTTAAGATTTATTCATACCTTTTTGTGACTTGATTTACAAAGTAATTTAAAAAAGTATCTGAATAATATTCTATCGTATGGCTATATGACTGTTTGTTTATCTATTTACCTATTCACCTAAGGACATCTTTGTTGTTTCCAGTTTTTGGTGATTATGAATAAACCTGTTATGAATATTTTAATGCAGGGTTTTGTGTGGGTAAGTTTTCAAGTCAGTTAAATAAATATCTAGGAACACAATTGCTTGATTATATTGTAAGACTATGTTTAGCTTTGTAAGAACATTCTAAACTGTATTCCCAAGTGACTGTACCATTTTATATTCCCACTAGCAATGAATGAGAATTCCTGCTGCTCTGCGTACTCCTTAGCAATTGCTATTGTCAGGCTTTGGGGTTTTAGCCATTCCAATAGGTACATAGTGGTATCTCATTGTTGTTCTAATTTGCAATTTCCTAATGACAAATTATTCAAAAAAAGCAGTAATGCAGAACAAACAGAGCACAAAAAATAAGACATATAGAAAATCACATAAAATATAAATAATTAAACACTTCAATTAAAAGGCAGAAATTGGCAGAATGGATTTAAAAACACGATTCAACTATATGCTGTCTACATATAGACATATTTCAGATATATAAAAATCAAAGGCACAAATAGGCTGAAAGTAGAAGGATGGAAAAGATATACCATTCAAACAGTAACCAAAGGAGAGCTGCAGTGGCTATACTAATATTAGACAAAATAGACTTTAAGAAAAAATTGTTACTAAAACCAAAGCAGGACATTCCTAATGAGAAAAGTATCAATCTATTAAGTTATGGCAATTATAAGCATATATGCACCTAAAAACACAGTGCCAAAATGCATAAAGCAAAAACTGACAGAATTCAAAAGAGAAATAGAAAATTGAACAATCATAGTTGGAGATTTAAATGCCCCACTATCCGTAATGGATAGAACAACCAGACAGTAGATCATTAAGGAAATAGAAGACCCAAACAACAACGTAAACTAACTAGATCTAACAGACAGCTACAGGATACTCCACTTAACAGCAGAATACACAGTTTTCTAAAATGCACATGAAATGTTCTGCAAGATACATCATGATTTAGACCACAAGTTTCAATAAATTTAAAAGGAAGAAAATCATGCAAAGTATATCCTCTGACTACAATAGAATAAAATTAGAAATCATCACCAAAAAAAAATTTTAGAAGTGAACAAATATGCAGAAAGTAAACAAATGGGCCAAAGAAGAAACCAGGAGGGAAATTTAAAAATAGTTTGAGATGAATGAAAATGAAAACACAACATACTGAAACTCACGAGATGGAGCAAAAGCAGTGTGCATAGTAAATTTACAGCTGTAAAGGCCCATGTTAAAAGGGTAAAATATATCAATAACTTTATTTTTTGCTGTCAACTAAAAAAGAAGAGCAAACTATAACAAAGCAAGCAACATTCTCACTCATATGTGGGAGCTAAATATTAAAAACAGTTGATCTCATGGAGACAGAGAGTAGAATGACAGTTACCAGAGGCTGGGAGAGGTAGCAGGGAGGGAAAATAAAGTGGGGATGGTTAATGGGTACAAAAATATAGTTAGGTAGAATGAACAATATTTGATAGGGCAACAAAGTGACTATAATCAACAATAAGTTAAGGTATATTTTTAAACAACTAAAAGAATATATTTGGAATGTTCCTAACACAAAGATATGATAAATGCCTAAGGTGATGGATACCCCAATTACCCTGGTTTGATTAATTCACACTGTATGCTTGTATCAAAACATCACATGTAACCTATAAATATATACAACTATTATGTACCCATAATACTTTTTAAAAAAATTTTAATTAAAAATTTAAAAAAGTTATATAATTAAAAAACCAAAGCAAGCAGAAGGAAGGAAATATTATAATAGAGATTGGAGTAAAGGTAAACAAAACGGAGAACAGGAAAACAGACAAAATCAACAAAACCAAGAGAGGAGTGAAGTCAGCAAGATGGCCCACTAAAAACCCCCAGCACTCTTCCCTTCACGGAGACAGCCACCACAGCAAACAAACAGCTACATTTTAATGACAATAACTGAGGGAGAGCACCAGAGTGAGCGAGAGGAGTAAAAAAAAACCCTGATGAGCATAGAAAACCAGGATGGCCACAGAGAGAACAGAGGGAAATACTGGGCCTCCCCGACCCTAACCCCCAATTGGGATCAGCTGGGAACCAGGAGGAACTTTTCTCTACTGCAAGGAGGTAAGCAAGAGGATCCCAGCAACCCTCAACAACTCCTTGGACGCCTGCAGTCCTCACAGCTGAGGTTCCCAGCTGCCCTTGCAGGCACCAAACCCAGTTTCGGGAGCTGCCTGGAGTCCACATAGCTGTGCTAGCCCCAGAAAAGGAGACGACACTGTACCCCGCCCCTTGTGGGCTGCTCAGTTACTGCACTACGTCGTGTTGAAATTGTGACTACAGCTGGAGCATGTCTTGCTCTGTGGGTGAGTAGCCATGGTTCCCCTTCATCCCTGAGGCTAAGCTACTATTGAATCCCCCTAGCCCAGTGGTGCAGTGTCCTCAAGCAGAGCTGTGAGCAGCTGTTTTACCCTTCCCCATGGGGCCAAGTGGAGGTGGAACCACTTCACCTACTCCTCACCTTACTGCCTTTGGCCAGAGCGGAAGCAATACCCTAATTCCTGGATATTAGTACCTTGGCCACTCATAGCAGTCATGCCTTTTCAGTGCCTAAGTTCAAACAGCACCCTACATTCCAGGAAATGGTGCCTTGGCTGCCCAGAGCAGTCAGGCACCCCAGCACCTTGGCTGAAACAGTCCCCTACGTCCCCAGGGAGGGGCCTTTTGGGATTGATTAAGTCATGATTGTCTTATAAAAGGGCTGGAGGGAGCTAGCTTATCCCTTTTTTGCCCTTCCGTCCTTTCTGCCATGCAAGCACACAGCATTCATCCTCTGCAGAGGAGACAAGCAACAAGGCACCATCTTGGAAGGAGAGATCGGGCCCCTCACCAGACACTGACCTCGCAGTGCTTTGATCTTGGACTTCACAGCCTCCAAAACTACAAGACATAAATTTCTATTTTTCATTTAAAAAAAAACATTGAATCCAAAACTTGGTCCTTTAAAAAGATCAACAAAAGTAACATACCTTTAGATGTGATGACAAAAAAGAGAGAGAAGATTAAATTATAAAATCAGGAATGAAATAAGGTACATCACTATCTTCCAGAAATAAAAGGGATTATAAGTGAATATTATATTACAAACAATTATACACCACCAAAGTAAATATACTCAATGAATGGACAAATTACTAGAAAGACACAAACTATCACTGACTCAAAAGTAATAGAAAATCTGAGTAAACCTGTAAAAAGCCAAAAAGATTGAATTAGTAATCAAAAAACTTCTTACAAAGACAACCCCAGGCCCAGTTGACTTTGTTGGCATGCCTCCAGTCTTGCATGGTTTTGGCTCCTGGCAGGTTACACTTCCTCCTGTGCCTACCTTAAATACCACCCTACTATCTCAGATCTTCATACCCATTTGCATTGTCAGTGCCTACAAGCTAGCACTCCCTATTCCTGAGAGAGCATCCAGACACCCTGAACTGCCTTTCTGGCCTGTTAAAATCATCTGTGAAGATACCAATTACTGTTTTTCTTGGTGTTATGGTACATAGTGCTGTGGTACATAGGTTTTCACTGTCCTAATTCTGTTTTTCCAATAAACCTTGCTATTTTCTTTTCAGAACATACATTGTATTATAGCAACATGCCTATATCTACCTCTTAAAGTTTTTTGTGAGAGTTAAGTTAATAAATGTACAGTGCCAAAAACATGCCTGGTAAATAATAGGCGTTATTAAGCGCTTGCTGCTATTAAGGATGACTGTTTTTCTAATGTGATTTTTTGGTTTCCTGTTTTCTGCAGTTGAGTGTATGTTACCCCAAAACTATAAAAGCATTTAGTAACATTTGCTTTCATGAAATCAGTGAATGTTCAAAATTTGACATAAAGTAAGTTTATCACAATTAAGCCACAGATAGAAGCCTAGATTGAGGTTGGTGATTAATTAATAAGAGAGACCTGTGTAAAAAAGGTAGGATGCAAAATCTGAAGTGACCATTACGCCATAATCACTCTGACATCTAGGCCTGAAATTTTCAAGTTGAGGAAGGCATAAATTGTAGGCACCATCACAGAGAGAAGATGTCTTCCTCAAGGAAGAGAAGATAGTTTTGAAAATATAAAAATCACTGAAACAATTGGTGTCCTATTAACCAACATGCCAGGACTTTAGTGATAAACTATGATGATGATGAAGTAACTTTCTGAAGCCTTTGGAAAACCTAACATTTTCAGGAGTAGGAAGAATGTGCTCTATAGGCATCTTCATAGTCTTTTATTTGATATTAGAAGTGATAAAGAGGTGTCAAAAGACTTCAGATCTGCTATGCTGAAGCATAATGCTTGGTTCTAGTTCTGATGTCCAAATGTGTTGGTCTCAAAGGAGAAATGATTAACTCAAAAGTGTTCTGTGATCATCACAAACCCTTCAGGCAAACATTTATAAGTCTTTTATTCTGATAAGGCACACAGAAATATATAAAACACATAATCAAAGGTATAAATAATTGTGCCACTATGCAGATTCAAGTCAGAGCAGAAATAGGGAGAAAGATGCCCAAGATCATGTACCAATCTGAACTCTTACCAACAACCCAAGCAGGGGAAATTCAATGCTGGATTCCAAGTAGCTTACACAATGATGTAGAAAACCATAGCCACAGTGGGAGAAATATCATAGTTACTAAAGACATATGCAAGCTCATGCTCAAAGACAGAGAGGAGCTGTGATGGGTCCCAGTAGTTCTTAGGTCGAGAGTTGAGAGCCACGGATTCAGAAACCTTCTTCACACTCCCAGGTGGAAACTGGAGAATTATGGGCCACACTTTGATCACTTATTAGCATCATAGCTTAACTACACTAGCCATTTGAGTAATTCTCAGTCTGTGCCTCCCTTCTGCCACCTTTTCCCTTTCTGTACCACCTCATCTTGAAAAGACTGAAGGCAGGGAGGTTGGTGCTCTAGTTGGCTCAAAAATTCTGAATCAAGCTTTGCTTTTTCAATCTTCCTACAAAAGAGGGTTCTGGTTTTGCCCAGCAGTTGTTCCCTTTTCCTCCACTCTCTGAGAAAGGATCTGAAGATGCCCACCTATCTCTCCTGGAATCACGTGATAAAAAACCAAAGAGAATAGGGAAAGGAAGATAGAACTGGAGGGATAAGAAGAAAAGTAGAGGTTGCAAAGGTCAAGAGGCAGGCCAGCGCTGGGGAAGGAGAGGTGCAGGAATAGGATTTGGGGAATTTGGAGAGAGAAACTGGAACAGTGCAGCAGGCTGTGAGGGAAGGGAGCAGGAGAGATGTGGCATCAAAGTGCTACTTGAACTCTATACATCTGCATCCTCTTCAAGGTTTTAGAAAAATGAGAGTAAAGGCCTTACTTAAAAATTAAAATTAAAGAAACATTTGCTTGCTATTTTGAGCTTTCTTGATAAAAATGTTGCTCTGAGATTGAACCATATGTATCTCTGGGTTCACAATCTGGCAGGCAGGAGACAGATAATGAAGACCTGAATTTGATTAGTTGGTCAGTGAAGGCAATTTAGTCCCACATCCAGTAGTCTCTTCAATAGTGTCTCTTCATTTCCATAGCCTCTGCTTTTATTTTTGGCCTCTTCCTGTTTCACTTAGAATGTTGCAATATCCTCATTTATTCTATCTTTTTGTCGACCCATCTTTGGTCTTATTGAAGGCTTTGTAATTAGATGCCCATATTTTCTTACTTAGCACCTCAACAGACCTAAAGATAAGATGCCAACACTATTTTAGCGGATCCCCTGAGCTATCTTTGTGTCTGCCCTAATATCTCTCTTGGGAGAAACTTTAGACTACAATTTGGCTGAACTTCAGGCAGCAGTCTTTAGGGCTTTTGGCATGGGATATCAGCCTTTTTCCAAGGATGGTCTTTAAGCTTAAAGGGATATCTGGGATTCTAACCAGATAGGCAAAAGAAAAAGTTGACAAGGTAGTACAAAAAAAATGTTACAGTTAAAAAAAATTCCACTCCTATTGAACTATTGCTTTGGTAAGTTCACAAAGGAGTAAGAAGTTGCTTCTGCCAGAACATGTGTAGCTAAAAGCTGCAAAGAAATATCCCAGAGTAAAGGAGTCATCCTATGCAGGTCTCATCCTGGGGTGATGCTTTCTGAGGCATGGTGCAAGCTGTCATTAAAGGAGGGGGTTTTCTGTTCTATCTTTCACTTGACATACCCTCACATCACACAGAGCAGAAGCGGAGATGTTATGCCTGAGAGACAAGCTACAGTCCAGGAAGCCCAAGTTCGATTCCTCTGTTCAAGTCCGTTTTCTTTCCTGCCTCCACCTTCCTTTTCACTCACAAACACACATACTTAATGCCACCTCTCAAGGTTTTAGAGGTGATACAGAGAATTTCAAACTATTTGAAAAAAAGATTGATCTTTTTCCTCAATTTTTTAAATTTATGGATGTGATTATGGCATCTCTTTCCATATAAAATATAAAGGGCAAGAAAATAAAATGGGGCTAAAACCCTGAAAGACTTTGAGTCAATCAAGTATTTACTTTAGCACTCAACAAATATTAATTGAAAGTCTACTAGCATTAGGCAATTAGGCATTTTGGTGGGTGCTACAGATACAGCTATGACTAGGACATAGCCCCTGTCCTGGAGAAGTATACAGTTAGTGAAGAATTCAGGTAAGTAAATAAACTATTATAGTACATACCATATGCTGTAATTTTTACTGAACTGAGGGAGCACAAATAAGAGACATTTAACTGAGTCAGGGTAGGGGAACATGACGATATTCAGGGAAGGACTTAATTTCAGGAATGAAGTGAGGCTCAGGAATGTGTTGGTGCTGGGGATAGCGTAATCTGAGGCGTCTGCTGTGTACGTGACTGAGTAGTGAGATCTTAGCACAGTTTATCATTGCAGTCAATTTTATATTATATTTTCACATCTCTTTCTTCATCAAACATTTTTTTCAAACAAAAGCTTTCATCCATTCAATATTTATTGAGTGTCTCTTATGTATCAGGCATTATCCTAGCATATTAGTGGTTCTGTAGTGAAAAAGGCAATAGTGATTTTCATGGGACATACATAGTCTATAAGGGTCTAAAACAAGATCATGCAAATAAGTGAAGCTGGCAAAGTATACTATGATAGAGAATGATGAAGACTTATTAAACCTAACAATACCTCCACTGTCTAAAGGCATTAAAGCTCAGATTACTAAGCAACACTGTGGGGGCAAAGCAAACATATTTGCAGACCAGAAATAACTTACAGAATACCAATTGGAGACTTCTGCAAGATCAAGAGAAGTTGTTGCTTCACACTTAAAATATAGAAGGGAAGGTTCTGCAATACGGCTTCTGGAGGACGTTTGAGTCACATAGCAGAACACTGAAATAAAGGGGAGATATGGGTTCTGAGGCTCATTCAGGGTCAGCAGTAAGGTAGGGTACTGCTGTGAGCCACCATGGACTCTACAAGTGAAGGACAGATGACAGGACACTGATTTGTGCTGTGGGCATGGCATTGCTGCCACCCCTTGCTTAGGGACAGCAGTCAGGGGAATGTTGCTTACATATTCTGTCCTCTATAAAAGCCACATCAAAAAAGACAAAACAAGTAGTAACAATTGGAGAGTGAGCCCTTTTCTCCACTTTTAGAGAGTCTTCTGAAAACTTCTACCCCTTGATGTCAGAGTAGCATTACCCAGCCTAGGCGTATATTCTCCACTCCATCTGGTAGTGATAGACTTCCAAATGCCTCCCACTTGTGAACAGGAAAGAGCCAATAAAAGTTTTAATGAGTAATTTGTTTAATAGAGCATCTTGAAAAGTAGGCACATATTCTATTAGAATAATTATAATACATTTGCACAAGACCAACATTTTGGGTGAATATATAAAGCTTAAAATCAACTAAAGAATCCTTCCATACAGTGCTGCCAAAGAATGCAGTTTTTACAAAAATATCTAAACATAGAGCCAATTTTACATAATAATGCTTTTGGGGAGGTGGGGTTGTTGGTGTGTGTTTATGTTTAGATATGAAAAACCAGACTTTTGGGCAGCTTATAGTCAGAATACAGACTTTCAAGTGAGGAATATTCCTCATGCCAGTTATAATACCAGCATTCTGTTAAATAAAGGAGATATTAAATAAACACATGTCTGCTTTCCCTGTCCTAACAAAAGCCCCAAATGGCTCCTTAACATTTGTTTTCACATCTTATTCATTCTGCTTCTAATGCACTTTTGTGGCTTTTTCTGTTTCTTTGCAAAACTGATCAAAGTGCACAAAATATTTGAAGACTAGCATCACAATGTATCAGGAAGGATTTTTCAGAAGAAATGATAACATCATTAATTCTTCATGCCTTGTTGAAAATTCTTAAGTGTTGACTAAAACAATTTGTATCCATGATTTCTTCCATGGTTGAAGAAATGTAACTATAAACTGCCTGGAGAACATCTTTCTCTACACATTTTAATGGTCTCTATTATTGGATACTAACTTACTTCACTTTACTATGCTTCTTCTCCTAGCAGATCCCTCAGATTTAACACTTACAAGTTGAGTAATTACCCAGTATATATATTGACAGATCAACAGTCTCAAACAAGCAATGAACAAACTTGCTACATATGTTCATATCACCACAGATGCTTTCCCCTTCACTCTGGTTTTTTAAGTGCATCAAATATTAATAAATGCACTTGTGAAGGCTCTTACATATGTCTCTAACATAATCTGACTTTGTACCAAAATTCGTCTTTACTAGGTTTACAGAATCTTTATATATGCAAATCTTTTGTAATAAAAAATTCCCGAGGGTGGCATAGTACTGCAAACACAGATTGCCAAAGGCAGGAAAGCAAAACTATTGATCTGCATGGTTTATACTCAACCAACTATATTGAACAGCACATAGCCAAAATAATGGCTATTTAGGAAATTCACAGTGTAGGCCAAGACTGCAGTAGTGTGGGATGCTGAATAAAATGATGCTGTGGCTGCATATATGGTAAATCATCAGCCAAATCCATTGTGATTAACTGTAAGGCTAATTTTATTAGAGTCAATTTAGGACTTGTTAAGAACTTATAGATAACTTAAAAATCAAAGGCCTTTCCTTCATTTGAAATGGGGAAATGATTTCCAACCAATAATGTTCTACATATATGCTGGCTTCCTCTGAGCAACTTAATGAACACATTTCATTGAACAGTGTCAATTCACTATATGCAGAACATTGTGGATACAATAAAAGTAAAGTCAGGCTTCAAACAAATGATTTATCGTAAGAAATGAAAATAGTAGGTGGTTGTAAAAGTTCCAAGCTTTGAAGCTGGAGACTTGAATTTGGAGACCTGAGCTGGAGATCCCAGGTTCATAATTATTAGTTCAGTGATATAGGGAGATATTTAACTTCTAAGAACCCGTGTTCAGAGCTAGTGTTACCAACTCCATCTAATATATAATACAAGTTATTGTGAAGGTCAGATGAAAAATCATATTACAAGAGATTTTAAGTTGTCTTCTTATGTGGTTGATGAAATGATGAATTGGCAACTTTACACTAGAAGCACTTAACTAGACTATGCTGGTTCTTGATCAGGCAAGCTTTTTCACTTACTAGCTTAGGGGTTCTCTAGTGATGCTTGACTTATTTTTTCTTTTGTCTTTTCCTCATGCAGTTTAAGGTTATATGCATGGTATGCAGAAAAGCCTGGGGTTTAGAGTCAGAGGGTCTCGCTTTAACTCGATGATGAAGAAAATGAGAACAATGACAATGAAGAATAAACTAATCTTTCTGAAGTGCTTACACACACTCAGGACTGGCTAAGTCTCATACATCTTGTTATTAATTCTTCACATCAACCTTATCATCATCCCCATTTTAAGAACAAAGAAACTGACATTTAAAATGTTTGCATGACTTGCCAAATTACCCAATATTGTGAACAGTTAATAATTTGAATCCATACCATATGATTCTAGGATCCTTGCTATGTTCTGCTGCCTTCCCACCAAATGAGGACAGCAACCAACTTAGAATAGCTCTGAAGGTGAAGATCTGTAAGGTCACTGTCAAACACATTCGATGGTTAATTTGAGACTTACCAAGCCTGTACAACCAAACTTAACTTAACCTCCACAAATAAAATTTTGGGGAGACAAAGGTTGTGAAAATCTTTTCTCTACTTCTCTTTGGGATCCCTATTGAGTTTGAGTCTGAGAAAAGACAGATCATACTAACCTAAGAAGAGCTTTCTTGCACGTTATGCAGTAGAATAGATGGGCACTCTTCTTTCTCTACCAACACTAGGACAATCACAAAAAGAAGTTTCAGAAAATAAGGGCTGTTATGTTCTTGGTCAGTGAATAAGGTTTTGTTTGTTTGTTTTAAAAAACAGGGATGATGGCACACTGTGGAAGCTCTTTGTCATAAAATCTTTTCTGTAAGTATCCATATAAAAGAACGGCTACTCATCTCTCTGAGTTGTCTTTGGCTTAAGCTCATAGAGTTAAAAGTTTAAGATGACTTTTAAAAATCCCTTCTAAATCCTTATTATACTGTGATGTTATGCATTTTTAATGATAATTTTCTTAGCAAACCACTTGAAAACCCTTGAAAACAAGACCTTTCATTGTTAACCTGGCTAGGATTGCCATAAAATTTTTAGAGACTAATAAAGTTTTTACTCAAATTTCTTGTAAGCAATCCCAAAATGTACATATATGTTTACATATATATGAACTAGTTTAATTTCAATTAAATTGAGTGAAAAGTATCACAAAATATTCGAGATCTGGTAAATTGTTATTTGAGAACAGATGTTGTTATGACAGTTTTAAAAACTTGATTGCATTTCAACGTGAAGATGGGATGCAGCTTCAGTGGCAGCCTCTGAGATCTTTTGTAACGAAAGTTGACATTCAGGACTGGTTGCTACAATGCCTTGGTTATATTGGTACTATTACTATGTTTTTGCAGATAATTGCTTTTTGGGTATTGCTTTTGAAATCTTTCTGATATTTTATTCTCAATAGACTGTTTTAAATATATATGAAAATAACTTTGGGACAAAAGTTTTTTACTAACCAGGCAGGTTAAGAGGTTGGTCATTAATTTATCTTTTAAATAGATAATAACATTATCTATTTAATTCAAACTAGGGAAGGCTAATGGGGCTGGTGATTAGTATATAAAATAAAAATAAAGTTAGTACTCAATTCTACTTTGGAGGAGTCACCTACACATAGGACAACTTTTATAGCCTCACAGGGATTATTGTGGTTTCAGGGCTGTCTTTGCATGTCAGTGGAGGAATATGGCTCTTTGCTTGGCATGACATAAAGGATTCAATATCTACTTCTTGGCTTAGGACATTGACAGCCTTTGTTAAAATGAAAATATTAATTGGTGTGTTGATATTTTAATTGTCAGCACTAACACCTTAATTAAAATGTTTATATAAGCTTGGCTTAGTAAAATACTCATCTTTTAAGAAAATATTAAACATGGGCTGTATGCTCTTAGTTTGTATGTGTGTGGGATAAAGAAAGGTGTGGAGTATGAGACGGTGCTGATGTTGAGAGATTTGGGTTGGACACCATGGTAGGAGGATGGTGGTTGGGATGAGAATACCCATTCATTTTCTTGGACACGGGGTAGCTGTTAGCAGTGATACAACACAGAGATGAAATGCATTGAGACAGACTACACTTTACCTCCCTTCCCTGGAATAACTCAGTGCCTTTAAGCATAAACACATTATATAGCCCCTGCCGCCATCCAGGGCCATGCTATCTATGATTATTCCTCAGAGTGAGCCAACATCATTTTCCCTAAATCTTGGACCCATTAATTGTAGCTTTACCTTCTTAGGCACACATATTTGGTTTAGGGTCAAACACACCTAGCACTTTTTTTTGTACAGAGTATAGGGCAGCTGGGATGATATATTTATAGGATATGCTATGCAAAGGGCCCTGGAACAGAAAAGAATCCCAAAATGTATCCATCCAACTACTTAAAAATAGTAACAATATCAGTTGTATTCACCATTGTGTAGGTCAGTATGGCTTAGAGTACCTTGGGAAAATGATGGTGTATCTGAAAAAAAAACTTGGTAAACTGTTACTAGATTTTTCTATTTCTTCCCAAGTTAAAAGAAATAGCAGAGAGGGATAGTTATTTATGAAGGTCAGGCTGGAGTAGTTGGGCCAGAGTAGCCATGCCTAAAAGAGAATGGGAAACATCACTGGACTGATGTTCCTGTGAGAGGATTTCTGTGGAGACATGCCCAAAGACCCTGTCTTTCATCCTGTTCTATTCAACATTTACATAAATGGACTTAGAAATATATAACAATGGCATATCAATCAAATTCAGAGATTAAACAATAAGAAAGAATAATTAATATGTTGGATAAAGAAAGCAGCAGAAATAAAAAGTAATTTTAAAAAGCTAGAATGGTGGGATAACTATAACATAAAGAAATGTAAGAGGTCTAAATGCAAAGTTATGTGTTTGGGTTCAAAAGTCAAATTGTACAATTCCAGGGTAGATGATATTTGGCTGAGCTGATTGTGAACTCAATGAAAAAAGAACAGATGTGTCTGCCAAGAAAACTCCTGTGGTTTAGGCTAGGTTTATAGAAAGTGTCTAAGTGGTCTTGCTGGATTTCATGTTGATTAGACCTTACCAGGAATCATCTGTTCAATAATAGTTGAGATTCCTGAAGGGTGTCCAAGGGAGGTGTTTGGAATAGCTGGTGGTCTAGAAACCATATTACATGGTTGGAGAATGAGATGTTTAATTTATAGAATGAAGACTTGAGGGAGGCTACATGATGGGTGGTCTTTTAGTATGGTATTTCTACACAGACAATGGATTAGATTTTTTCTGTGTGGCTTAAGAAGGCAAAGCTAGAACCAATGGGTCCAATTTTAAGAAGAAGGATACAGGCTCACTATGAGGAATAATTACAGATGACATGGAGGCAGCATCCTGGATGGGGACACAGTTATTTGATGTGTTTATACTCAAAGGCACTGACCTATTACAGGAAAACCAGGAATCCAAGGAAAAATGTAATCTTTGGAAATAGTGTTTTCCATTGCTAGAGGTGCTTAGAAATTGGCTGAAAGATCAGTGTTCAGGGATGTGGTTATATCTGGGGGTTGTTTAAGCCCTCCCATCCTGAATTTCTGTGAAGTTTCTCAAGGGGAAAGTCTGAAAAGCAGGTAATTACCAGACTCCTTTTAAAGAGAAAGAGTACATATATACCCTTTCATAAAATTTGTTCATATGATCATTCTTCTTTCAATTTTGATCTACTTAGTGGCCATAATCTCTATGTGTAAATAAGCTTTTCTTTGACATTTGCAATACACAATTATATTTCTCTAAATACATGTAGACATTTTAGCATTTGAAAAACTCTTGCAGTTTTCTGTGCCAGAATATTGGGCTCTTCCCACACCATCCGAGCATTATTTAACTGTAGCTATGTTCAACTTGGAACAGAATTTTGAAAGTTGCATCATAAGAATAAACTTAACTTTACAAATGAAGAAAGAGTCTGTACAGTTTGTGACAATGGCTTAAATTCTATGAAGAGAATTTCATCAGGGGTTGAAAAGCCCTTACCACCTGGCACAATGAAACAATTTTAGAACTCTCTACCATTGAAGGAAAGAGGAAATCAGTTGTAGGAGTGATATATATTTCTGACAAGGGAAGAAAAACCAAAAAATGAAGAAAAAAATAAAACATTTCTTGAGAATTAAGAGAACTGAATAAGTGATAAACACTCAATGAGGCACAAAATGAAATAATGGGAAATCATTCCAGGAGCTGAAAAACACTTAAGCCAGGAGATAGAGCTCTCCCATCATAGCCTTTCAAGGTTCTCTCCTAAGAGGGATATATTTTGAGTCCAAAGCTTGTGTGGTTCTTATGAAGTTTGATTACCTAGTTGAACAAAGTGATCATAAGATCTCTTATGTAAAGTGGAAGAGAAGCTTTGGTTTTAGGAGTCTTATCTGAGATGTACTGAACGTCACTCTAACTTAAAGGCTATTAGTAATCAATTCCTCTGAGAAGTCATATTTCAGAATGTTCTTCTCTGACACATCCTGGTTGCTAATAGCTTCCTCTTCATAATTGCCATTATAACTTTCTCAAGAGGCCAAAGAAAGTACTAGGAAAAGTTCTGTATGTGGGAACTCTAGAATCTCCTTTATAAATATTTTCTAGCTGCTATTAATCATAATCACATCCTTCTAATCACACAGTACCTAATTCAGTTCTTAGCATACATGGACACTCACAACATGTTTTTGGTGAACCACTCTGGAAGATTAAAAACTTATTGCCAGGACATCTTGTTCACATTCAGAGTTTTGCCTCAAAATAAAGTCTTTGACTAAATTCATTGGGAAAAAAATGTGCCTAGTGGGCAGTGCAGCCAAAGACAAAAGTAACTTATTACTTAGGGAAGATTGAACATGAGTTTTGTTTTTCACTGCTTTAGCATGAGTTGTTTTGCTCAACCTTGAACTGGTAAGTCCCTCTGGACTAGTGACTTTCTTAGAACTATCACTTAGGTATGGAAAGTTTTCCCTTGTCAACCCAGGTAGGGTGAACATGTCTCCTTAGAGACAGTCAAACTTGATGGTGGGGTGCAGGTAAGAGAAATGCATCTTTTCAGTTTTAGGGGTTTGATGCCTTTTGTGGCAACAGGAGGGGCTGGGTGGCAGCCAACTGAAAGCCCACAGGGCTCTTATCTTGGGTGTGGGTTAGAAATGGTCACTGGACAGACTTCTTTTTGTGTCTGCATAAGCCCCTGGGTTTGGTGACGGTTCAGGGATTAGAGGCTATTGTCTTAGATGGGGGAGCTCTTGGGCTTCCTGCTGAATTCAGGAAGGGGTAATTGAGTTGGTGTACATACGCTTTGGAGATATCAAAAAGCTGTGATGATAGTGGCAGTCCAAATTTTCTGGAGCTTCTTAACCCTGGTGACAACAGGCTTCTTTACTTTCCTCCACCAGATAGGATATGGAAGGAATGGGTTGTTATTTTTTTTAAAAGGCCTGAAGTTTATTCATTCTTCACCAACCCCCTCCCTTCACCCCCATGCCCTGGCGGGGATACCTGCCTGTGCTGCCAGGGCAGCCTGCATGAGAAGGTGGCTGATCTACACCAGCTGGGACTGCCCCATCTTCTCCTTGTGCAAGATGGTGTGGAATCACCTGGAAGAGCAGAGCAACTTCTGAGATGCTTAGAGGCCTAGTGGCCCTGGCAGGGAGGTTTGAGAGAACTTTTTCCAGAAATTAACAGTGAAGAAGATGACCTTAATGTTTGGGTTAGAACAGCAGTTCCCAACATTTTTGGCACCAAGGACCGGTTTCATGAAAGACAATTTTTCCAGGGAGGTGGGGGTGGTGGTTATGGGATGATTCAAGTACATTACATTTATTGTGCAGTCAAACCTCTCTGGTAATGATGATCTATATTTGCAGCTGCTCTCAAGTGCTAGTATCACTGTCCTCTCCACCTCAGATCACCAGGCATTAGATTCTCATAAGGGGTGCTCACCCTAGATCCCTCGCATGGCAGTTTACAGTAGGGTTTGCGCTCCTGTGAGAATCTAATGCCCCTGCTGATCTTACCGGAGATGGAGCCCAGGTGGTGATGTGAGCAATGGGAAGCTGCTGTAAATACAAATGAAGTGTCCTTCTCTTGCCTGCTGCTCACCTCCTGCTGTGCGGCCGCTTCCTAACAGGCCACAGACTGGTACCAGTTGGGGCCCAGGGGGTTGGGGACTGCAAAGCCCCAAACAGGCCCCGTCTTCTTGTAGGGAGAGGGCTACAGCAGCAGTGCCTAGGCTATGGGCCCAAATCACTTTTGTCATTTGTAACCTCAGTCACTGACTAGAAGAATGTCCATACTCAGACTAAAGATGTTTCTATTGAAAAGTCAAGCCTAACTCCATATATCTTTTGATCCATACTCCCTTTGGTGAGTTGGAGATAGGATTCTGTCTCAGTTCTTCTAGGTTCTAGGTTCTCTTTTTACCTGAATCTTAACCCCAAATATCCTTGGGAATACATTATAGAGAGACTCTATTATAATCTATGATACATTGTAGAGAGAATAGAAAACACTCCTGACAACCGAATTCTGACCGCGCACTCCTGTTACAATGTGCTGCATTAACCTATCTCAGGAGCTCTCCCTGGATGACTAAGTGTACCCCTCCCCTCTCTTTTTTGCTGTTATCTCCACTCGGATAAGGACAGGTGATCCTGGGTTGAGCTTAATGAGTGATCTAAAGGCATCCATCTGCACAAACATTGGAATGAGTAGTGGTTTTTATACTAAGAAGCACTGAGAAATTCCAGGGAAAGCCAAAAATCCAAAACCTAAGTAGTGAAATAATGGGTAACCCAGGGATGTAATCAGGAGTGGGAATTAGAGAATGGGAATCAGATCTCCGCAGGGTAGTGTTAGTTGGGTTAATCTCCAGTTTGAGTGATATACATGTGATACATGTGCAAGTGTGTTTGTGCATGTGTTTGAGTGTGTGTGTTTATCAACAGAAGAAGGAAGGCAGCTTTCCTTAAATGCCTGGTGACACTGAGGAGTTTGTTTGCATATAAGAAAGAGAGCTAATTAGAAGGTTTCTGCTTATGGGTGGGATCACAGACCAGCAACCTTTTCAATAGGAATCCTGGAATGTTTGGGTCTGTAGGTCTTATCTTTAGGGCGGTTCAGCTTCTCCTGAGGATTGCTCACTCTCCTGACTGAGGGATATAATAGTTGTAAGCATCCTCTGGGGATCTGAGAAGCAAGCAGGAAAAGGGGACTGAGCACACCATTTTATATAAGGGATTTGAGAATCTGAAGGTTTTGGTATCCACAGGTGTCCTGGAACCAATCCTTTGAGTATATCTAGGGATGATTGTATTTATCCTGCGAATTATAAGATTATATTGTTGAACTCTTTTCATTATTCCATCGTTCTCTAAAGTAAGATCTTATTTTTAAATAAGCTGATTAATTTTAAATAATCAAAATTTCTAAGAAATTCAAAATGTACATATTTTAGCAGTTATATCCTTTTATAATCACCTTAATCTGGTTATCATTCTTAAATGACTTTGATATGTAAGCATGACAATTATCTACCTAGACCCTCCTTTTCCATGAACCTTGTGGGGGAAAATAACCCAGCATGAATAAGTAACCCTGCAAGCAATAGCAGTAAAAATTCTCAGAGATATTGTTGTGCTTTATATTTCTTGATCACATCCTGTAGTGTGGATAAATTAGAATAAAATAAAATATGCAACACTTCCATCAAACAAATCTGTTTTAGTTTGGTAGCACACTCTGGGGTTTTGTCCTAACTTAATTTTTGAAGTAAAACTAAGAATGTGTTATAATTCCTCCAATGTGCCAGTTTGGTGTTGGCTTCATAAGGCAAATTTATTTCTCAAGAATTTTGCATGCAGATTTTGTTGTTGTTCAGCTTTAAGATAGAGAGAGATGCTGGATTCACCGATTCACCAGCAAAACAGCAACACAAGAGTTCTAGGATAATGACAGAGTGAGAGTTGGTGCTGAGAAATCCCTTCTTTGAGTTCTCGTTAAAAGCAATAAATAGTGGAAAATATGCATCTGGTAGAAACTAAAAGATATTAATCAATTATGTTCTTAAATCTATCAGTGCCTTCTTTGTCCATCCATTGGGAGCTTTATGATTCAATGAAGTAAAGCAATTGCCAGGGTAAATATCACAGTCCCCAACAATTCATTTCCTGACATCAAGATGGAAAGTGGAAACTTGAAATCCAGGTAGTGGACAAATAACAATTATTCATATGGATTATTTCCCTTTTGTCTGAGCTGAACTCTATCCCAGTGCAAATTATCATTTGGTGTAAAAAAAAATAAATAATGATTCATGCATACTGGAATGTGTAGCTTTCCCAGAAATAAATTTTCCTCCCTGGTGACTGGTAGAACCTGGGTGGATAGTAAACACCAGGGGTGGGGAAACTTTTCATGTTGGAAGACCCCATTAATTTAGCTATAATCAAATAAGGCCACATTCAAGAAATTTCAATTAGATATACTTAAAAATGTATATTATTTGTAAAAATCTAACTAGTATGTACTTAATAATTTCAAAAAATGAAAACTATTTCTTAATTTTGAAGTTAACTAATCTTTTAATGACTTTGTTGTGTCTGCCTTTTTGTTGGAAAGCATTTGAATGTTTGGTTGCAGCATGGAAGTCCACAGTTTCAGTTGATCATCTGGATGGGTATCAGTCATTTGTGACTTCAAGGGCGTCTTGATTTGGGTTAGGTAAAAGAATGTAGATTCACAACAATAAGTGGTTTAAAAGCAAGAAAGCATTTTTTGGCATGTTGCCAAAGGTGTGGGTATTCTATTGCATTTTTCTATATTTCAATTGGATCTTTCTTAGCACCAAACAATGACTTTAAAATGTCATCTACTGAGAGCTCAATCAATTCCATCTGTAGTTCTTTAGGTGACTTGATGATATCAACTAGGTGAAGCTGAAATGCTAATTTGAGTGTGATGTCAAGATTCTCAAAGTCAGTGAACCTTTCATTGTATTCTCCAATTAATATGTCTATAACAGCTGCATATTCTTCAAATGATTGGCATATATCATCCTGCTCATCAACGACCTTTGCTAACTGGAGAAAATGTTCACCTGAAATTTCCTTTTGAAGAAGAAGTGTTTTGAAAAAAGGTAGCTTTTTTTGAAATGCTTGGATTTTTTGCCACATATTATATATAGAATTAGTCTTACCTTGCAAAGAAATATTTAGGTAGTTCTGATTTGACATGATATCATACAGAAATGTTGCATTCCTATAGAAATCTTCTTTCAATAATTCACCTTGCTGATTCTGTGCCTCATAAAATTTGACTATCTGTTCTTGGAGATATAAAATTTTGGCTAAGATCTGTCCCTGCAATAGCCCATGCACTTCAGAATGATATAGCAAATCCACACTGAGTACCTCATCCTTCAAAACTGATGATGACACATTGCATTTGCACCAATATAGTTAACAATACTTATAACTTGTTGCAAAATGTCATTTAAAATAGCTTTAGCACAGAGATTTTGCTAATGCAAGATACAATGAAAAGAAATGAGAACATCTGGATCTGTTATTATTTTTATCTGTGCAATAAACCCTTCATGTTTTCCTGTCATGGAAGGTGCACCATCTGTACAAACACTCACTAAGTTTACCAAATTCAGTCCAACTTCACATTTATCATGAAAGTTGTTAAAGATATCTATTCTTTGTGTTCTGTTAGCCAGAGTGCCCAAAGTGAGTAACTTTGTGTAGCTAAAGAAAATCTGTTATGACCTGAATGAAGTATAAAACATACGCTGAGTCAGTAGTATCAGTTGATTCATTCAGAGTGATTGAATAATATATATTTTCCTTTTGAAGTATTGCATGAAGTTGTTCTGTTAAGTTGAAGCCTAATTCATGCTGCCAATCAGTTATGGTTCTCCTTGAGAGAGGTAGTCATTTGTACTTTGAAATGTTATCAGGGTCTAAGCATCCTACAACTTTGACGATGCATTCTTTCACAATTTCTATATCACTGAATGGCTTCCCTTTTTTTCTGAGTATATAAGCTACTTTATAAGTTGCTTCTGTGGCATTATTTCCATGTCTTATTGCTGCTTGAAAGAATTGTCTTTGCTTTTCCTTTTCATCTTTTAATTTCTGCAATACAACCTTTTGTGCCTATCCCTCTAATTTCAAATATTTGTGGTCCTTATGAGTATTATAATGCTGATGAACATTGAATTTCTTTAATGTTGATATTGCAGTATCACAAAGCAAGCCAATCATCTTATCTGTAGCACAAACGAGATAATATTGCAATTCCCAATCCTCATTAAAAAATCTGTTTTCTTCCTTCAGTGTTCTCTTGGTCTCCTTTGACATGATGGGCTGTTAAGCAGACAGAATTTAAAAATACCATCAAGCTGTGAAACTATTCACAAATTCCACTTCTAACAGAAACACAGTGCACCATTGTCAAAAGCCAACAACAGACTGGCGTACTCAACTCCCATAAACTCTTGCCAACCAGCCTCATGTGGTAGTGGCACCAGTCAGTCAGGGGAAGTTAGAACTAAATCATGAGTGTAGGAGCCATCAATTTGGCCCTTATGGCTTACTAATGTTCTAATTGTGCTGGTCAATCTGGGAGTAGTATTTCATTGAAACTTATTTTATTCTTTGGTATTTTAAATATGTTCATTTTAAAAATAAAATAAAAATATAAAAGATGAACAAAAATGTGTTAATAAAAATAAAAGGATTTGTTCTGTGAAATTTGGATTCAGTCAAAAGGCCACACTTAAGGACCTAGAAGGCCACAGTTTCCCCACCCGTGGTATATACTAAACTGGAAAAGTAGCAGCTGACCCAGAGACAGATATTTTGTACATGAGCAGTTGTCTGCTAAATATCCTGGTGTGAAAAATTCAACTCAAACTTAGACAAATGAGACCAACTTTATTCTGTCACTTGGGAACCTAAAATGGGTAAATAAAACATATCTTAAAAGTTAATTTCACTGATTTCTTTTACTTTTTAAATGTGGTTACTAGAATATTTATAATTATGCATATCAACGCCCAAAAGAGATCCTATTATTTATCAGTATATAGTATTTACTATTTATTTATTATTTCAGTAGGGAAAAGAAGGCTTACTCAATGATTGATTACTATATAGTTTAATAATTATCCAATAATTGCTCTATAATACATTATTCAGTAAATAATGCCAGAATAGTCCCACCCTCATGATCTTGCACATAAAATAATTAAGTGTTAATATGAGCAACTATTTCAAAGGGATGTTCTATGGAACCACAGAGGAAGGTTTTATGGCATCATACAAATTGAGGGCCCTGGTTGAACCCCAAGCTGCTGCTAACAGCCCTCCAAATTGTTACAGCATCCTAGCCACACTGAAAGACTGTAGGCAGACTAGAAGCAAAAGGTAAATTAGGCTAGACAGTCATAATTACTGTATCAACATAATGTAGTCAATCCTGTGCATAGAGCCAAATGCATATGCAAAGTTTAAGGCTGTAATGTGCACCTAGAAATGAACAGCCTACCACACACAAAATAGAGAACACAGACAGGACAAGCAGAGAGATTATCCTCCTAGACACACTGTGTAAGCATTATCACTAGTTTCTTAGTGAGGAGAATTTGGAGACAGATAGCTGAAACCAACGTATATCCAAAAAAGATTATTACAAGTACATATATAGAATACATTGCATATAGTAATCCTTAAAGTAGAGAGTTCAAATAGCCTAAAAATATTAATTGGCTTCAAGTATTTTCAAGTTAAACAGTACTTTTGGGTATTATTGCACATAGCTATCTGAAATGGCGCACCTCTTTTCATTCTCAGTCAAGATTCTGGTGCACAGAATGGAGAAAACCAGTAATCATCTTCCTCTTAGAGAATTTTGTCTTAGGGTGGCTTATTTCATAGGGTCAGTGTTACTTCTTAACTGGAATCAATGATTAGCTTTTTGGGACAGATCTCATTCATAAGAGAACCTAAAGAATACAAAATCTCTAGAATTAAATTTAATGAAAAATACATAGGACAGGCATTATAAAAAGTATAATGGGTTTACTGAAAAAATAGAAAAGAAAACTTGAATAATGGAGTGGCATACCCAATCCTGATGGGAAAATTTAAACATCTTTAACGTGGAGAATTACTGAATTAATTTATATTTTTAACACCTTGATAATCCAAATTTCAGTCAGCTGTGTTTTCATCTTGGGAAAATAATTGTAATGTTCTCTGGAAAAATTAACACAGAAGTAAATACAATTTTTAAAAAGGGAGTATTATGATAAGAGCATTAACACTAACTACTAAAATATAGTTAGTTTGCAAAAATTAAGACAGTGACATTTGAATGGAAAAATACCTCAGAAAAATATCTTATTATTTGTTTAACTTTAAAAAAGAATTTTAAAAACATTAAAATGGGCAAGTAAAGAGTGGTTTATTTTCTATATGCTTCAGGAACAGTTGGCTACTGACTTAGGAAGAAAATCTATTTATAGTATCTCACATCACATCAGAATAAATCTAGATGAATTAAAGACTTAATTATGGGAAAAAAAGAAGTGTTGAATATCTTAGAGTCATTGCCTATCAAATTTCTAGAGGAGAAAGAACCGTAATGGTTTAAATTATAGTTATAAAATTAGAACAGAGAAGATCAATACATAATTGTGTATATCCAAAGATATAATTTTGTGCAATTCACAAAACACATTTTATTGGTGCATAGAGTTGGATTTAAGTGTCTACTCCCCTTTTTTACTGGGTGCCCTAGTTCAGAGCATAAGCTGTATATGTGACCCTGAAAAAGGGTCAATATCTTTGCTCTATAAACTGTTTACTCAAAAGACCACAAGGAACTAAAGATAAACGGGAGAAACAATTCACAAAAGAGTAAATATAACTGATTAATAATCATGTGGAAAATATATTCAACTATACCACTTAGAATTATTCTTCTAATTAAATGCTGAAATACTTTTCACCTATCATAATTCATAATGATTTTTTAAAATGTACAGTTCTGGAAACAGAATGCTCTAATGGACACTATCATACCTGGATTTTCATTTTCAATATGAGTTGATACCATTCCTTTGGAACATTGTGTGTGGTGTGTCTCTGTGTGTGTGTATATGAAAATATTAAACTGTTCATGTCCTTTGGTTTAGTTTATTTCTTCATAGAAGATTATTATCACACCATTAAAATTATCTTAATAAAACTATTTTTAACAACATGAGAAAATACTTGTATACTAAAATTTTTTTTAAAAATCGGGTTATAATTCTGCTTAGAGGGCCAACTTTGTAAAATACTAAGATTAGAAGAAAATATATCAAAGTATTTTCAGAATTTAGGTGATGGGATTATGTGATACTTTTATTCTGCTTTTCTTATTTTTCAAGTTTGCAGTTATGATAATTATGACTAATTTATTTGATATTATGTTATAAGAAGAAAAAGATTTTAATGATAAGGAAAGAACAGCAGACATGTTTTAAAATCCAGAAAATAGAAACTATGAGACATTGTTGAGATTAAAAGACTACACAAATACACAAGTGTTGTCTGCAATATGTGGAATATTACTTATCAGAAAGGGTTAATAAGGTTTTATCAGTCTCAACAGATTCTCAACTAGAATGAAAGAAATCAAGTTATTGCTAAAGAGAATGATTAGACAAAGGATTGCATGGGGTTCCTTGATACTCAAGCTCCACATCTAGCATTAAGTATTAGACTGAGAAGTGATGACAGCAACAATGGTGATGCTAATGAGAACAACAATTTAATACTAGCAGTTAACATTTTTAAAGTACTTACTATGTGCCAGGCTTTAAATGTTTTAAAAGTTTAATTTATAATAATGTTATTTGGTAGTTCTAATTATTATCCTTCTTTTAGATGTGAAGAAATTGAGATTCAAAGAAGTCAGATGATTGGTTAAAGGCCACACATTTAGTTAGCAATGGATGTCCCAGATAACCTGTCTCAAAGCCTATGCTCCTTTTAAGGAGAGTGATCTCTTAATAAGTATTTTGTGATCCAAAGCCTTCTTAGTTGGGCACTGATAAACATCTCTAAAATTCTCTCTGCCATGTGTTTAATTAAATAGAAGAACTTTTTAATAGTCTGAGTATTCAAAGCTGTCTAAGAAAATTACCTGTATCAAAATTTAAAACTTTTGCTCTGTGAAAGACTCTGTTAAGAGAATGAAAAGTCAGGCTACAGACTGGGAGAAAATATTTGCAAACCATAAATCTGACAAAGGTTGTATCTAGGAAATACGACGAACTCTAAACTCAACATTAAAAATAAATTAGAAAATTATTTAAAAAACCCAAATGGGTAAAAGATATGACATTTCACCAAAGAAGATATACAGATGGCAATGTACATAAAAAGATGTGCTACATCATTAGCAATTAGGAAAATGCAATTTGAAACCATAATGAGAGAAATGCGGTCCAGTTCTGGGCACAAGATGGAGTAGATGCACTTCTCCCTATTCCTCCTGCTAAGTAAAGTTAAACACCCCAGACATTATATATTGAACAAACACTGGAAGAATTTAAAAAGTGGAAGGGAGAAGACAGACTAGTTAGGCTTCTCACTGTGGTGAGTTCCCTAGGTTTTCTTTTTGCCTCCTATCCCTCAATGTGTGCTGAAGAATCAGGAACCCGGAAACTCCAATTGGTCTAGACCAATAAACAAATAGCCCTAAGAAAAAAGTCTGCTCTTTCAAGTCAAAGAACAAGAAAAGAGACAGCCTAGCAAGAGAGAAAACTTTTACTTCTTTTTAAGAGACAGGCTCTCCTTCTGTCACCTCAGGCTGGAGTACAGTAGTATGATCATAAGCTCATTGCAGTCTTGAACTCCTGGGCTCAAGTGATCCTTTCACCTCAGCCTCCTGAATAGTTAGGAGGCACTAACCACCACAATGGCTAATTTTTTTTATTTTTTAGAGAGAGGGGGTCTTGTTATGGTACCCAGGCCAATCTCAAATTCCTCCTGCCTTGGCCTCCCAAAGTGCTGGAATTATAGATGTGAGCCACTGCACCCAACTGAGAAAACTTTTAGATAATAGAATTCCTCCCTACACCAGCTAAACACTGTGGACAGAATTGTGAATTTACCCACATCCTTGATAGTAAAGACAGACTGAGGAGCCAAAACTTCTACTTTTGTGAGGTCACAAGTTCCTCCCTTCACCACTGGGGAGGAATCAGTGAAGGGGAGTGGGAACCTAGAACTTTCCTTGCCTCCCAAAGCTAGCAAGACTGTAACCCACCCCACACTCACAGTGTCAGTGGAGCTTGTATCAAGAGCAGGAACGAGACATTGCTCCCTCTCCAAGTCATAGTGGTGTCAGTAGAAGTGTAGTGGAGAGCCTGAACTTCTACACCCACCCAGTTGCAAGAAAGGATCCTCCCCTGGGGAGTCAATTGCAGCTAAATGGGAAACCTGGACTTCCACTGCCACCTGGCAGTAATGATGTAGTGTCCCCTACCCCTTTTACTACTGGTACAATGTCAGAGGAGTCCTGCTAAAACAAATAATTTAAATGGGATACAGAATCTCATAACATAATAACCAAAATATCCAGATACAGTATAAATTCATTTGTCATACAAGAACACAGAGAAATCTTACCTTGAATGAGAAAAGACAATCATAGATGACAGCATCAAGATGAAATAAATGTTGGAATTATATGACAAGGATTTTAAAGTAGCCATTACAAAAATGTTTCAACAAGCTTGAAGCAATTGAAAAAAATAAAAATTCTCCACAGAGAAATAGAAAAACTCTGAAAAAAATAAGAAGAAAACAAAAAAGAAAAAAGAAAAGAAATGGAAGAAAAGAAAGGATTATGCCTGTAATCCTGGCACTCTGAGGGCAAGGCAGGAGGATCACTTGAGCCCAGGAGTTTGAACTTGCAATGAGAAATGATGACATGACTGCACTCTAGCTGGTGTGACAGAGTGAGACTCCATCTGAAAAAAAAGAGAATCAAATGGAAATATTAGAACTGAAAAATATACTAACTGAAATTTAAAATCCAATGGATAGCTTTACCAGCAGAAAGGACATGACAGAGGAAAGAACTTGGATTTGAACATGGGACAAAAGAAATAGAACAATGGAGATTACCCAATCTGAAAAACAGAGAAAGTCTGGAAAAAAAAAATTAACAGAGTCTCAGGGATCTGTTATGCCTATAATGAAAGAAGTAACATTTGTGCTGTCAGAGTCCCAGAAGAGGAGAAGAAAGAGAGTAGAGTTGAAAAAGTATTCAAATAGTGGGTGACATTTTCCTAAATTTGGCAAAGGACACAACTGTACAGATTCAAAAAGATGAGAAAATGTCATACAGGAAAAATCCAAAGAAATCTATAGTAAGATACATCATAATCACATTTCTTGAAACTAAAGACAAAGGAAAAAACCTAGACAATACTAGGAAACAAATGACATCTTACCTATAAGGGAAAAATAATTGAAATGGTACTGGAATTCTCATCAGAAATCATGAGGCCAGAAAGAGGTGGAACAATATTTTTGAACTGCTAAAACAAAAAAACAGTCAACCCAGAGTTCTATATCCAATTAAAATAACCTTGGGGAATGAAGGGGAAATCAGGCATTTTCAGATGAATGAAAACTAAGAGAATTTGTTGCCAGCATACCTAAGGTAAAAGAATGATTAAGTTATTTTTTTTCTAAACAGAAAGAGATAATAAAAGAAGGAGTTTTGGAATAAAGGAAAAAATAAAAACAGTAAGAGTAAACATCCAATAAACTTTCCTTTCCCTCTTAACTTTTGTAAATTATATTTGATGGTTCAAGAAACATTATAATAGTGTATATATATAATGTACATACAGAAAATGTTTAAGTCAAATATATTATAAATGGGGGAGAATAAAGGGAGGTAAGTTTTCTATGCTTTACTAGAACTGGTAAAATGATGACACCAATAGATTGTGACCAGTTATGTATGCGTAATCTACTACCTACAGGAAACACAAAAAAAATCTATACAAATAAATGCACTAAAAAACACTCTAGATAGATCAGAATGGAATTCTAATGAATATTCAAAGTAACTCTCAGGAAGGCAGAAAAAAGAGAAATAAAAAACACAGAGAACAAACAGAAAACAAAATGCCATGCTTAAACACTAAAATAAATAAATAAATAAATAATTACATTAAATGTAAATGGTATAAATATACCAATTAAAAGATGGAGATTGGAGAGAGGATTGAAAAGTATAACTATATGCTATCTACAAGAGAATAACTTTAAATATACCAATGTAGGTAAATTGAAAGTAAAGGGACAGAAAAATATATAATGCAAGCAATTAAAATAAAGCAGAAAAACAGTTTGGCAGTTTCTTACAAAATGAAACATGCACATATCTTATGATGTAATAATTGCACTCCTGAACATTTACACCAGAGAAATAAAGTTGTGTTGACACAAAAACCTCTAAACAAATGTTCGTAGCAGCTTCATTTGTTTGTAGTCACTAAAAACTTGAAACAACTCAAATGTTCTAACAAATGGTTAAAATAACTGTGTTACCTCCATGTGGCACACACATCACACATGTATTTATATATACAACAACTTGGATTTATCTCACGGGAATCTTGCTGAATTTAAAAAGCCAATCTCCAAAGGTTATATACTATGTGATTCCATTTACACAACACTCTTGAATAGAGAGGGAGTACAGATTTGTGTTTCTCAGGGGGCAGGGTAGGCATGGGAGATGGGGAGGGTAGGTGTGGCTAGAGAAGGGTAGCAGGGGGAAGTCCTGTAGTGGGACAGTCTATATCTCAATTGTTATGATGATTACACAAATCTACACGTGTGATAAAATTCTGTAGAACTATACACACATGCACACACATGTACACACACATAAATGAATACAAACATGACAAAAACTAAATATGCTTTGTGGATTATGCCATTGTCAATTTCCTGGGTTTGATATTGTACTGTAGTTATGCAAGATGTTACCACTGGGGGAATCTGCATGAAAAGTACACAGGACCATTCTACATAATTTTTTTTTTTGCAATTTCCTGTGTATCTATAATTATTTCAAAATAAAATGTTTTTCTAAGAAAAGAACTTAGTAAAGTTAGGGTGTGGAAGCTCTGCTTCTGATTTTAAGTAATAAGCTATCATCTGTTAGATAATACCAATAGCTAACAGTTATCAAACACTAACTCTATGTCAGGCACTCTGCTGTGAGATATATACTCAGTTTCTTACATAATACCCAAATGTACAAGGTAAGGTAGGATATTAATCCATTTTCAGATGACAAAATAGAAGCTCAGAGGGGTTAAATTAGTTTTCCATATTTTCAGAAGTAATACATTACTATACCCCACAGGGTAAGATGGAACTTGAAATGCTTTCTGGGGTAGTGAGGAAAACTGCCTGCTTCTATAAATCTTTCTCTTATCATTGATGCTTACACTTCCTATATCGGGAGTAAGACCTTTCAGTTTATGATTAGAAATACATCTGATCCCATGATAGAAGGAGAAGGGACACTATACAGAAGTAAAATGGAGAAGATAAAGATATGAGGCTATCTGTACTGGATCCACTTTGTGATTTTGCTCAAGAAATGTTCTGGTCTCACTGAAGGTTAGGGGTTTCCTGAAGACAAACCTTGCATACTGGAAAATTTCTCCTAAGATTGGCCTTAATCTTGATACTTCAAATTGAAGTGCAGGAAATTTGATCAAAATTAGTCAACTCATTTGAAAGTTAGTAAGAATCAAACAGATATAAAACACTAAAAGGTCTAATCGATTTCACTATGTTCAATCAATATTCTTTTCATTCCCAATTCAGCAGGTAGCCTTCTTTTAAACATCCATATAAGCCAAGAATGACTGAAAAAAAGCATTTAATTTTACCACATACTCTTAGCTAAAAATTAACCACAGGGAGGCAGAAAACAGAATATTCAATAGCAAATCTATTTCTCTTTTCCATATTAAAAAAGTCTCTTCCTATAGATAATATAAAAAAAAGTACTCTGTAATTTAGACGTTAAAAACTTAAGCATATTTTTTGTTTGATTTTTAATGTGCCCCATATTCCAACTAATTGTTCCTTTTTTTTGGTTACAGTGATTTCGTGATTGAGGTTTAAAAACAATAGTATAGCTGGAATCATTAATTTAATATATTTCACTGACCTAAATGCTGACAGTTTAGTTTCTGATCTTAAAATACTAAATTTTTTATCTTATACTATAGTAATGAAGCCTTTATTTTTTATTCCTAAATTGTGTAGATAAATCTCAAACCCAGATGTCAAGAGTAATTCCTCCCCGTCCTGGTTTTGGTAAAGTCTGCTTATTTATTTATTCTTTATTTCAAAATATTAATAAGGGGGTTCAAGAGTTTTTATTACATGGATATCTTGTACAATGCTTAAGTCAGGGCTTTTTATATGCCCATCACCTGAATGGCATTCATTTTACCCAAGAGGTAAGTTTTTATCTCACACCCACCCTCCTACCCTCTCCCCTCCTTGGTTTCTCATTCCCTTTATATCACTTCATGCCCATGTGTACCCATCCATTAGCTCCCACTTATTAATAATAATATATGGTATTTGGTTTTCCATGAGATACTTCACTTAGGATAATGTTCTCCAGTTCCCTCCATGTTGCTGCAAATGACATAATTTCATTCTTTTTTATGGCTGAGTAGTACTCCATGGTGTGTGTGTGTATACACATACCACATTTTCTTTATCCACTCATGGATTGAAGGGCACTCAGGTTGATTACACATCTTTGCAATTGCAAATTGTGCTGTGGTAAACATTGGAGTGCAGGTGTCTTTTTGATAAGATGACTTCATTTCCTTTGGGTAGATACCCAGCAGTAGGATTGCAGGATTGAATGGTAGGCCTACATTTATTTCTTTGAAGAGTCTCCAAGTTACCTCCATGGAAAACAACCTCTATGGAAAACACTATTTGTTTTCTCAACAACATATTATCTAACATTTATTAAGTGCCAGGTATTATGTTAAGTGCCAGGACACATCAAGTTCAATTACCTGAAATTTTAAATATATGACCTGATCAATTTTAAACCTAAAAACAATAATTTATACTATTCAATCTAATAGAAATTTAAAAACATAGATCCTTCCATGAAGATTTTATAATCTAGTAGAAGAACACAAATTAACAAAATTATAATTTGGAGGAATTCTGGAGGACTTTCTCAAGGAAGCATTCAAGCTGATTCCAGAAAGATAAATAAGAGAAGCCAAGTGAAGAAGCCACGTGGGAGAGGTCTTTTCAAGTAAAGGAAAAGTGTTCACAGAGAAATCAAGACTCTATGAGACAATGGGGAAAATTATGAATCTTGACTGGACAAAAAGGATTAACCACAAAACCTCTTATGAGATGAGATTTTTATTGAAGGCAATTGAGAAATGCTTATGAGCAGGAGAATGAAAGGGAAGGTTTGTATTTTAGGAAGAGCACTCTAGCACCTTATGTGTATTGGGGTGGTGGGGAATGTGTACTAGGAGTTGGGCAGGACTAGAAGCTGGGAGATCACTTAGAAGTTATTGCATTGCTATAGGCTAGAGGTGATGAAAGATCTACACAAAAGCAACGGCAGTAGAAACGGTGTGGAGGAGCCAACCCAAGGGAAATAAAGGGTTACATTATTATATTGACCTCATGTAGAACGAATTAGAAGGGGAAATTCCAATGGAGATTTCTGGCTTGGGAAACTGGGTATGTAAAACTGAGATGGAAAGCACAGAAGAGTTAGGTCTGTGTGGAGTCAAGGAGGAAGATAATAAGAAGTCCAGTTTCACATATCCAAGTGGACATATTTGGTTGGGATTTGACATTAGGCTTTGGAGACCACAAAATAAATCTGAACTGGAAATACAGATGACAGAGTCAACAGAATATAGATGGAAGTTCAGCTCATGGGGTTACCCAGGAAAAGAGTGGAGAGAATAGCCAAAGGCCCAGGGCAGAGTGCTAGCAATGCTAACACTGGAGGGGTGGGACAAAGGAGGAAAGCCCAGAAAAGAGGAGGGATAGAGAGGGGTAGGAAGAAAACTAGGAGAATGTGGGGTCAAGGAAGCCAAAGGAAGAGATAATTCAAAGAAGAGGAGACTGATTAATAACATCAAATATCATGGGAAAGTTTAATAATAATGAGAGCAAGGCATCCATTGGCTTTTGCTATTAGAAAGCCATCTGTGACCTTAGTGGATAGTAATTTTTATGAAGACTTGGGGATAGAAACTAGATTGCAGAGGGTTTAGGAGTAAATGATAAAAATGAGGAAGTGGAGGCAACATGTATAGGCTACTTAAAAACAATCTAAACAACCACCACCACTGAATATTTCTTTGTATTTTTTTCATAAAAATAATATATGTCCATGGGGGGAGAGAAATTCACATGTTTAAAAAAGCACTTGTAATTCCAGAGAAAAATATTACTAATATTTAAATTGTAGTATACAATCCTCTAGAATTTTTCTATGCATGAAAAGGCATATGTATATATATAGTATACACACACATATTCACTATACTACTTGCAAATTACTATCTTGTAATCTGTTTTGATTACCTGAGATATTATGAACATGTCAACAATAGACTTGTATGGCATTTTTCAGGCTCTGTGGTTGGGCCATGATTTATTTAATGATTCCACATGGTTAGACATATTAATTACCTTCATACAGAGTTACATGGCTATCCCCTTATCTTTCTACTCTTATCTGGACTTCTTCTTTAAACCACATACACAGCCAGCATCTGGAAGCTTCCTCTCACCTGCCGATTTGGAAATGTTATTTTACTGATTACTTGTATCTCTGAATTTTTAAAAATCCTATTATCTTATTTGGAATAACTTTTGTATATGGAGCTGTAAGCTAAAAATAATGCTCTCTCAGAACTCCCATGACATTACTTCACTATATTCTAGTATTCACTGTTGCTGATAGAAATATGAAACAAAAAAATACTCATGTCTAGAATTCTCTCTCTTTTGTATATGTCGTGACTTTTCCTCTCTGAAAGATTGTAAAACTTTGTCTATGCATTTTGTACTCCAAAATTTGAGAATTGAGGAATCAGATGTGGTCTATTTTAATTACTGGTTCTTTATATTCAATAGCCTTTCAATTTAAAGACTCGAAGTTTTTAACTCTAAAGATTTACCTTCAACTAGTTATTTGATAATTTTTCTCATCTGATTTTATATACTCCTGATCTTTAGAAATTCTATTATAGTAATCAGATGTTTGACCATCTTGAATTGTTTATCTATGCTTGTAATGTTTTCTATTGTGTCTTCAGTCCTTTCCCCTTTTTTTGCTATATGTCCTGAGAGATTACTCATCTTTATCTTTCAATCCATCGATGACTTTTTTGATATCAATATATTTCATATGTAAGAACTTCTTTTAATTCTCTGATTGTTCCTTTTGTAGCTGCCTATTCTTGTTTTGTGGATATATTTTCTTCATGAGTCTCTGAAGATAACATTAGAAATATTTTGTTTTCTTTGAAGTTGGTTTTTATATTAGTCTTTTTTGTTCAATCTTTCATATTGAAAGCTTTCTGCAGGTTTCTGTTTCATCTTGATTGTTTATTTTTTATAGAAAAGCTGTTTTTTAAAAACCCTGGTATCTCTATACATGCAGACAATTCTAATTGGTAGAGCACTTCTTTAGATTAATGGATGGGGAGAGACTAAAGGAACTCTACATTCAAGCTTCTTATGATGGAGAAACTTAAATTATTTTCTCTAGGACTTTTCAGCTTCTTTAGAGAAGTCCCCTCCTGCCTGGTGGCCTGAAGCCTGCTTTCCAGTGTGCTTTTCTTGGAAAGATATATGTGTGGGGGGCAGTCGACTGTTCCAAATACAGTCATTCTATTATCCTTCCTATTTTTAGTCCCATGTCTAACTTTGTCCTCAACTGAATCTAGCATTTTTTAGTCCCAAGTATTGCCTAGATTCATTACAGGTGAATTTAGACTATAAGCCTTTCTGTGTATTCTAGGCTAGAGATTTCCTCTGATTTAATTCGCCAGTTACCACTTTTCCACCTCTTTTACATATACCATAAATTTGCTAAAATCTCTCATCAGTTGATGACCCATCTCCTCTTCTTTTCCTAAATAGTAGGTTAATAAAATTTTAATGGGAGCCTTTGGTTAGGGATGAGGTAAGACGCACCTTTAACCAAATGTTTCCTTAAGTACAGGTTAATTCTGTCCCTCTAGTTTACAAACTCCATAAAGGTAGGGATTATGAATGTTTTCATTGCTGTATCCCTAGTCCTTATTGTACTGTCTTAAAATACACTTACTGAAAGAGCAATTAGGACTTGTGAAAACATCACAAGGTAATATAAAAATACAAAAATAAAACCATTTAATTTTAATCCAGTTGGAGCAAATTTTAAAATGCTAAGGAGAGATACAGTCTTCCTCAGATAAAATGAACATGATTTATTTTAGCTGATTGAGAATCCCCTTAGTTACTTGTTGTTTCCTTTTTTAATTTAAAAATATTAAGGGGGTACAAATGTTTTTGGTTACATGGATCCCTTTGGTCATGCTTGAGTTGTGGCTATAAGTGTGCCCATCACACAAATAGTGTTCATTGTGCCTGTTAGATAAGTTTTTGCCTGTTCCCCCTCCCCCCGCTTGATTTCCAATGAGCTTTACTTCCCTCTGTGCACATGTGTGCTCATTGGTTAGTTCCAATTTAATAGTGAGTACATGTGGTGTCTGTTTTTCCATTCTCTAAATACTTCATGTAGGATAATGGTCTTCAGTTCCATCCCAATTGTTGCAAAAGGCATTAATTCATCCTTTTTTATGGTTGAGTAGTACTCCATGGTATACATATACCACATTTTGTTAATCCACTCATAAATTGATGGGCACTTGGGTTGATTCCACATCTTTGCAATTGTGAATTGTGCTGCAATAAACACTAATGTGGAGGTGTCTTTTTAATAAAATGACTTCTTTTCCTTTGGGTAAATACCCAGTAGTGGGATTGCTTGATCAAATGGTAGGTCTACTTTTAGTTCTATGAGGAATCTCCATACTGTTTTCTAATACAAATTAGAGGTTGTACTAATTTGCAGTCCCACCAACAGTGTATAGGCATTCCTTTCTCTCTGCAGCCACACCAGCATCTATTGTTTTTGGACTTTTTAATGAAAGCCATTCTAACTGGGCTATGGTGATATCTCATTGTGGTTTTAATTTGCATTTCCCTGATGATTAGTGATGTTGAGCATTTTTTCATATGTTTATTGGCTATCTATCTTTTTTTGAAAAGCTTTTGTTCACGTCTTTTGCCCACTTTTTAATGGGGTTGTTTTGTTTTTTCTTGATTATTTGCTTGAGTTCTTTGCAGATTCTAGATATTAGTTCTTCATGAGATATATAGCTTCTGAATATTCTCTCCCATTCTGTAGGTTGTCTATTTTCTCTGTTGATTATTCCTTAGCTTTGCAGAAGTTTTTGAGTTAATCACATCCCGTTTATTTATTTCTGTTGTTGCTGTAATTGCTATTGGAGTCTTAGTCATAAATTCTTTGCCTAGACCAATATCTAGAAGAGTTTTTCCTACATTTTCTTCTAGAATTTTTGTGGTTTCATGCCTTGTGTTTAAATCTTTTATTCATGTTGAGTTAACTTTTGTAAATGGTTAGAGATATGGATCCTGTTTCTTTCTTCTGCATGTGGCTATCCAATGTTCCCAGAAGCATTTATTGAATAGGGCTTATTTTTCCCCAGTGTGTTATATATGTTGTCTGCTTTGTCAAAGATCAGTTGGCTGTATGTGGATGGTTTCATACCTGGGTTCTCTGTTCTGTTCCATACATCTGTGTCTCTATTTTTTTGCCAATATCATGCTGTTTTGGTTACTATAGCCTTGTAAGTATAGTTTGAAGTCTGGTTATGTGATGCTGCTGGAGTTTCTCTTTTTGTTTAAGACTGCTTTGGCTATCAGTCTCTTTTCTGGTTCCAAACGAAGTATAGAATTATTTTGTCTTGATCTGTGAAATATGACCTTGGTATTTTGATGTGGATTGCATTGAATCTGTAAATCACTTTGGGTAGTATGGACATTTTAACAATGTTGTTTCTACCGACCCATGAGCATGATATGTTTTTCCATATATTTGTGTTATCTGCGATTTCTTTCCTCAGTGTTTCATAGTTATCTTTGTAGAGATGTTTCACCCCCTTGGTATATCCCTAGGTATCCCTAGGCATATCCCTAGGTATTTTATTTTCTTTGTAGCTATTTTGAATAGTATTGAGTCTTTGATTTGACTCTCAGCATGACTGATATTGTTATATAGAAATGCTACTGATTTGTGTATATTGATTTTGTACCCTGAGACTTTGCTGAATTTGTTTATCAATTCCAGGAGTCTTTTCATGGAGTCTTTGAGGTTTTCTAGTTATAAGATCAGATGGTCAGTTAAAAGTGATAGTTTGACCTCCTCTTTCCTGATTTGAATATGCTTTATTTCTTTCTCTTGCCTGATAGCTCTGGCTAGGACTTCCAGCACTATGTTGAATAGAAGTGGTAACAGTGGGCACCCTTGTCTTGTTCCATTTCTTAGGGGAAATGCTTTCAAATTTTCCCCATTCAGTATGATGTTGGCTATGGGTTTGTCATACATGGCTTTTATAATTCTGAGATATGTTCCTTCTATGCCTGGTTTGTTGAGGATTTTTATCATGAAAGGTGCTGGATTTTGTGGAACGCTTTTTCTGCGTCTATTGAGATGATCATATGGTCTTTGTTGCTTCTGTTTATGTGGTGAATCACATTTATTGATTTACATATGTTGAACCATCCTTGCATCAAGGATGAAGCCCACTGGTCGTAGTGAATTATTTTTTTGATGTGTTGTTGAATTCGGTTTGCTAGTATTTTATTGAGGATTTTTGCTTCTATAATCATAAGGGATATTGGTCTGTTGTTTTCTTCTTTTGTTGTGTCCTTTCCTGGCTTTGGTATCAAGGTGATAGTGACTTCATAGAATGAGTTGGGGAGGATTCCCTGCTTCTTGATGTTATGGAATAATTTCTGCAGTGTGGGTACTAGCTCTTCTTTTTAGGTCTGGTAAAATTCAGCTGTGGATCCATCTGGTCTGGGAATTTTTTCCATTGGAAGATTTTTTATTATTGTTTCAATCTCACTTCTCATAATTGGTCTGTTCACTAGTTCTGTTTTATTCTTTATTGAGTCTTGGGAGGTTGTGTGTTTCCAGAAATTTGTCCCTTTCCTCTATGTTTTCTAGTTTATGTGCGTAGAGATTTTAATAGTATTTACTGATAATATTTTGTATTTCTGTGGTATCCATTTTAATATCTCTTTTTTCAATTGTGATTGAGTTTATTTGGGCCCTTTCTCTTGTTTTCCTGGTTAATTTAGTAAGAGGTCTATCAATTTTATTTATCTTTTCAAAGATACAACTTTTTGGTTTTTTGATCCCATGTATTGTTTTTTTGTTTTCCACATTTCATTTAGTTCTGCTCTGACCTTAGTTATTTCTTTTATTTTGCTGGCTTTGGGTTTGGTTTGCTCTTTCTTTTCTAGTTCCTTGAGATGTGTCATTAGATTGGTAATTTGTGATCTTTCTGTCTTTTTGATGTAGGCATTTCAGTCTATGAATTTTCCCCTTAGTACTGCTTTTGCTGAATCCAATAGATTTTGATAGCTTGTGTCCCCTTTGTCATTTAGGTCAAGGAATCTTTTGATTCCCATCTTAATTTCATTATTAAACAAAAATAATCATTCAGCAGCAGGTTGTTTAATTTCCATGTCTTTGTGTTGAATTGAGTTTCTCTTGGAGTTGATTTCTTGTTTTATTCCACTGGGGTCTGAGGAAATAAATGGTATGATTTTTATTTTTTGAACTTGTTGGGACATGTTTTGTGGCCTAAGATGTGATTAATCCTGGAGAATATTCCATCTGCTGATGAGAAAAATGTATATTCAGTAGTTTTTGTGTAAAATGTTCTGTAAATGTTTCTTAGCCCCATTTGTTCTAGAGTTCTGTTTAAGTCCCATGTTTCTTTCTTTATTTTTTACTTGGATGATCTCTCCAGTTCCATCAGTGGCATGCTGAAATTCCTAGAAATTATGATGGTGTCATTTATCTCTTTGCTTAGATACAGTAGAATTTGCTTCATGAATCTAGGTGCTCCAATGTTAGGTGCATAAATATTTAGGATTTTATGTCTTCTTGTTGAATTGCTCCCTTTACTATTATACAATGACCATCTTTGTTTTTCTTTACCATTGTCAATTTAATGTCAATTTTATTTGATATGAGAGTGGCTACACCTGCTTTCTTTTGGTTTCTGTTTGCATGGAATATTTTTTCCTATCCCTTCACATGGAGTCTGTATGAATCCTTGTGGGTTAGATGTGTTTTCTGGAGACAGTAGATATTTGGATTGTATTTTTTCATGCATTCAGCCAGCCTATGTCTCTTGAATGGGCCATTCAGACAGTTCATGTTGATTGATAGGATTGATATGTGGGATGCTGTTCTGTTTATCATGTTG
This sequence comes from Daubentonia madagascariensis, assembly GCA_023783475.1. Lineage (NCBI taxonomy): Eukaryota > Metazoa > Chordata > Mammalia > Primates > Daubentoniidae > Daubentonia > Daubentonia madagascariensis. The sequence goes on along the minus strand of JAKFHU010002080.1, from coordinate 21,935,451 downwards.
TTTAGTACCTTATTGCTTTGTTTACACTCTTGAGCTATTGTTTTATATGAGCTCTAAGCTTCAGCTTTTGGGTGGTTTTGCACTGGTGGGTTTCTATTGTGTTGATCCATGTATAGTGCACTTCTGAGTATTTCCTACAGGGCAGGTCTGGTCTTGACAAATTTCCTCAGTGTTTGCATGTTTGGAAAAGTATTTATTTCTCCCTCATATATGAAACTTAGTTTTGCAGCATACAAAATTCTAGGCTGATAGTTCTGTTTAAGAAGTCTGAAGATGGGGCCCCCATTCCTTCTGGCTTGTAAGTTCTCCATTGAGAAGTCTGCAGTTAGCCTCATGGGTTTTTCTTTGTAAGTTACTTGATGTTTTCACCTCAGGTTTCACAGGAGTTCCTCCATCATGTTGACTTTGGCCAGTGCAATGACTATATGTCTTGGCTATATGCCACTTTGCAATGAATCTTCCAGGTGTTTGTTGAGCTTCTTGTACCTGGGTGTCTAAATCTCTAGCAAGACCAGGTAAGTTTTCCTTAATTATTCCCTCAAGTAGGTTTTCCAGTCCTTGTGCATTTTCTTCTTCACCCTCAGGGATGTCTGTGATTCTTATATTTGGCCATTTTACATAATCCCATATTTCTTGTAGGCTTTGTTTGTTCCTCTTGATTCTGTGTTGTTTATTTTTGACTGACTGAGTTAACTCAAAAGAGTTGTATTCAAACTCTGAGATTCTTTCTTCTGCCTTGTCTAGTCTGTTCTTAAAGCTTTCTAGTGTGTCATGTATTTCCTTAAATGAATTTTTCATTTCCAGAAGTTCTATTTGTTTTCTTTTTAATATGTCTATTTCTTTAGTAAATTTTTCATTCATTTCTTAAGCTGTTTTTTCTGATTTCTTTGAGTTGGTTTTCCACATTCTCTTGGACTTCATTGAGCTTCCTTACAACCCATATTTAGAATTCTTTATCTGTCATTTCAATATTTTCATTTTGGTTGGGGTCCATTTCTAGATAGCTGATGTGCCCCTTTGGGGGTGTCCTTTTGCTCTATTTTTCATACTTCTGGAGTTCTTGTGCTGATTCCTTCTCATCTGGAGCAGCTATAGCTTCTTGTTTTTGGGTTTTATTTTGTTTAGATGGGGCTTCCTCCCACTTATAGGGGTGTGTCTGTAGCATATGTTGCATAAGAACATTGGGCTTTGCTTGTCAGTGCTTTGATGGTGATCTAGGTCCTGGTTGGATGCTTTGGTTATACATATCCTTAGTGTGGTGGTTTTCTCAGTTGCTAGTTGTTTGTAAGCTGTAGTGGTGGTAAGCTATGTGTGTGGGCAGATTCCCTGTCTCTTGTTGAAGAGGGAAGATGGAGGTCTTTGAAATTCTTTCTCTTTCTCCAGCCCTGTGGTCTTCTTAAAAGTGTGAATTATATTGGCATGCCCACTTTAATCTCTGAGACAGTAGGTGATGCTCATGGGTGAGAATCAACCATACGCCACATGGTTGAGTCAGTAAATGTAAAAGGCTGTACAAATTGACCTCCCTGCCAGTAGGTGTGATTGCCAGAAAGAACCAGCTGAAGTGTAGTTTTTGGGACATGTGACCAGCCCTCAGGAGAAGCACTCAAATGCCCCAGGTGGTAGGCAGGGCCTTGGAACTTTCAGGTGAGTCCTTATTCTCCACCACAGCAGAAGTGGGTGGGGGAATGAGGCTGGGTGGGGCTTGGTCGGGTGAGCCTGCCCTCACGCTCCACAAAAGCCAGTAAGGTAGCTGTCTCAGCAGGGGTTGAAGGTCCCTCCTACGTTGCTGGAAATAGCCACCAGGGAGGGCTGAAGTGCCCCTCCAAGCCAGAAAGTCTGCTTGTGGGGGCAGCATCTGAGATTCACAATCTGGCTGTCAGGGGTGGGTTTTTCCCTTCTCCTCCCTCCCTTGCTTTGCAGTCTTCCTTTGGTGTCTGCCAGTAGACTGGAGTCCAAACCAGCTGAGCTTCCCAGAAATGGCACTGCAGGGTGGAAGCTTCACTGTCCAGGATCTTCCTCCTGCTGAGAGCACAGCCTTCCCGTAGGGGGAGGGGTGCTCCATTGCTCCATGAGTGCACTGTGGCTCATATCCACACTGTACTCTCCTCTCAGTTCTTCCCAGGTGGGCTCCCTGGCTTCCTGAGATTAGCTAACAAATCTCCCCTTGGTTCCCCTGAGCAATATGATTGAGTCCTGGGGGCACGGGATCTGGCCTGTGGGCCTGTCCCCAGGTCCCCAAAGATCAATCCCTGACCATACTAGTGAAAAGCATTCTAATCCTGAGTTGCCTATGGGGAGCTCAAGCAGCTTTCATGTCCCTCCACTTCGGGGTGTGCCCTGCTTTGATGGAGCAGCCAGGCAAACAGCACCACAGAGGGTCGGTGAGCAGGGAGCTCACAATCTGAGCACCCCTTAGTTTGCTGCAGGTTTTTAAAAGGAAAGGTTTGAGCCCTACTGTCTTGGAAGCCTCAGTGTGGGGTATGCACCAACAGAGGGAAAGCAGCCTCTCCTGAGAGCCTCGGCTCAATCTAGCTACTTGTTTTTGAGCAATGAAAAGCAAGCAAGAGTAGCAAATAATATGGCTTGTTCTGAAACTGACTGGCCTTTATAATTTATATTTACTCTGTGTGTGTGTGTGCATGTGCACACCTGCACACATGTGTATGCATGCATGACATCATTTTTATTATTTTTCTCTGAATCCCCTTTATTTACTAGACTTTGAACTTGTTAATTGGATTTTGACAACTAGAGTGCTTAAGTAAAACAATGCTTATACCTGGTGAGGAGTAGCTGTATATCACCCAGATATCACAGTTACCATCTGCCTAGCTCCCAAGTGTTTACACAAGGTAAGTAGATTAGCAGTTCAGTTAATTAAATCACAGCTTAAAGAGTGTTGTATACCTAGTTCCTACTGTTCATTCTCATTAGTTCATTCATCCCTTCATCAAATAACTATGAAATATCTATTATTTTAAAAGCAAATGAGGTAGGATTTTGTGTATTCAACCAGGTAAACAGCTGTATAAAAACAGCATAGGCAAAGCAACACATAATTTTGTAACAGAGAATACAATCTCCACAGACACTCAGCAGCACCGGTGTAACAGCAATGGGCATAAGGAAAGAGAAATTGAGAGTTATCGTGGCTTGGGCTACATACATGACCACTTAGGCATCAGTCCTGGGAACAGAGGTTGAGGTGCAGCAATACAGACTCCCAGAAAACATGGCTGAGCAGTTCTAGACAGAACAAGTTAATTGCATGTGCCAACACAGATTGCCACAAGGACCCCAATACACCTCCTAACTAAGCTAGAATTAGTTTTGAACTTGGCTTTCTTGGAGGTGATTGTATTTGTGGATCAAACTGCAAGGAACTGGGGAAGGGAGAGCAAAGAAAATAATACAATGGCCAGCATAGAGGGTTGCAAAGTGCATTAATAAGAGAAATGGCCTTTTTCAAATCTATATTCTTAATAAAAAGGGGCATTAAGCCTATTTCTTACTATTTATGATGCCTGGGACTCCCCTCAGTAATTTTGATTTTAGACTACTAGAGAAATGAACTGAGGACAAATTCAAGCATGACTCAAAGATTGCTAGGAGTCTTACCTATGGAGTTTCCAGTAGCAATGAGGAAGGTGGTAATATGACAATTCAAACTCAGTTCTGACAAAGACACCTTCTGTAAGTCAAACATTCCTTGACATTATGGCACTTGGACTAGGATGAGACAAGTGAGAAACCTACCTAGGGTACAAAATTTAAGAAGGCAACCATTCCCAGAGTCTGCAAATGCCACCCTGTTCTTGCAAGACCCTGAAAGTGAGTGCTTCCTTAAGTTTTCTGTCTTTGGCTTCTCACTTGCCTTACCCTAGCTCTGGACCTGCCACATTAAAATATTTTTACAACACCCACCCGTTTCAGGCCTCATTCCTTCACCACATCCCTCAAAATAAGTAGTAACGGAATTACCAAGAATAATGGGAGACACAAGACTGAACATGAGACCTTCACTCCCAATCTAAAGAGATTTGTCCTTAGATGTCCCATTTGGAGATTTTGTCTTCTTTTTAGCTCTTGGAATCCTGTAACAAAACAGCACATGCCTATTAGCCATTTTTGGTGGCTTATGCGAGGATAGAGAACATACTTAAGCAAGTTGCATATGACGTGAAGTTGGCAGAGATAGTGAATAGACTGCATGCCAGAAGCAAGATTCTGGAAGACCTTGACAGGCTGATATGATGGGCCAAATATAATAAGATAAAACTTAATGGGGATGAATGTCTGTACTTTGGTCAAAGTTCCAACTAAATAAATGCAGAATGAGAGATGTAGTTGAAAGGCAACTCTAGTGAAAGACTTAAAGGTTTCAGTCTAACCAGTTTTAATGAGCCAACTATGCAGTGTATTTAGCCTAAAACTAAAAGTAATTTTAGGCATTGTTGACAGAAGTCAATTTTGTAAAATGAGGGAGATGATAGCTCTGCTCTGTTCAAATAGGTCCACTCCCCCATCAAGGGGAGTAGATATCTGTTTTATTTAGGAAAATCTATTAGTGGTTCCCTTGTGAATGAGATCATATGGACTTATTTAGGGGAGAGAATGTGATACAAGGGAATTTCCTGGATCAGTAAAAAATGGGAATTTTCTAGGAGAAAGCTCTCTGAAGGTGGAGGTAGGTGTGTAGCAATACAGTGGCAGGCTGGAGACTAAGGAGAGAAGGGGCTGATGAGAGCTTTCAGAACTGCTAGTTAATAGTAGATTGTTCTATTTTCTACAACATAATTTCCCCCAAATCCCCAAATCTTTACCACAAGTCAGTTATATACAGGTGTGTGTTTGGTAGAATAGAGGAGGGAAGTTATTTGGGGTGGATCCCAGTGGATGACAGCAATAGGAAGTAAGGCAGCGTGAGGAGATCAGGCATGGAGCATGGGGTGGGCATCTGGAGAAAGAGGTGACAAATGGCTTCTGAAACTAATCACTCCCATGCCCTGATGAATTCTTAGCAATATTGCCAGGGTGCTAAGTTTCATTTGGCATTGGAGTTATTTTATGTGATCAAAGTAAAAGGTGATTCCGGAAGGTTGGACAGCTGGGGAAAATGTATTGCAATTGCATATTTGGGGTCTTTTCTAGTGGAGTGTGAGTTTTAGTTACTGCCTTTTATATGGCAAGGATTATACAAAAAAACACAGAGATTAATAAGATGGAGTCTGTCCTCCAGAAGCCTGTAGTCTTGTGGGAGAGGCATTCACTTAACGAATTATTTATTGAGGTATCTCTCTTGGCATTAGGGATACATAGAGAAAAAAGCAGACATGGCCTATTCTCTGATGTAGTTTACCTTCTGGCTGGGATACACAGATAAAAATTAATAATTTAAAATATTCAACTGTGTGAGTGCTATGGAGGGAATTGAAAAGGTGTGGAATGGTAGAGATTGATAGAAAACTACAGTAGACTGGGTGATCAAGAAAGCCTTTCTGCTGAGATGATATTTAAGGTAATATATGAATGACATAAAGGAGCCAGCCACATAAAGACCAGGGATTGCAGGCAATCCACAACATGAACATGGCGTGTCTGAGGGCAGAGAGAAGGCCAGCAACACTTTTGGATCCTGGGGAAGGTAGAGAGTGGTACTAGGTGAGGTGGGAGATTTAGAGAGAGGTCAGATAGCAAAGGATTTTGTGAACCAGAGTAAGAAATTGCATTTTATTTTGAGTTGTGCAAAACTATTTAAGGGTTTTAAGCTTGATTGTAGTTATGAGGATGGAGACAGAAAATAGCAATACAATATCATAAAGGCTCTGATAGAAATAAGAGGCAATCACAGGGTTCTGAGGAAACAACCAGTCACTGAGGGGCTGTCAGGGGAGTTTCGTTGGAAAATATGATGCCTGTTAATTAGGCTGACAGTCATCCAGGTGAAGAGACAGGAAACGGGGCCTGAAGTGTGTTCCAGTATGGAAGCTGGATAAAGTACGACTTTGTCATGCAACTGCAAGGAGCCTGGTATCAATGAAAGGGACCGAGGAGAGATGAAGCTGGAGAGGTGGGAGCGGTGGCATTGTGAAGAGGATTATGCACATCTTGCTAAGAAGATTTTGCCCAAAGGCTGTGGGAAGACAACACAGAATCCCCCAGGGGATTTTCTTGTTTGCCCTGACACCATCATGAAGACAAATTGGAGAGTAGCAAAACTTCCGTCCAGGGCACCAACTATGAGGCAGTAAATCCAGACAAGAAATAATGGTGGCCTGAACTAAGACAGTGGGAGAGGAGAGAAAGAAATGTATGAATTTGATAAATATTGAGGAAATTAAAAAAGATCTGTTGGTTTCTTGGCCACTAGATAGATGGTAATGTGCTTCACTAAGAGAGGAATGAAAAACAGCACCAAGCCTGGTGGAACAAAATTAAGGGAGAATGGGATTTGGTGATGAATTCAGTTTTGTATTTATCTGCTTTGAGACACCTGAGGGATAGAAGTATATATGTGTTTATTAGGCAGTGGGCTGTTCAGGTCTGTGCTTGGGAGTGATATTTGGATGCAGTGGAGATTTGAGGCTGTCAGCACATGGTTGATGATCAAGACTTTGAGGAGATGACTCAGGAAAAGTGTCTAATAAGGGACAAGATGAGACAGGAGAACAGAACCCAGAGGTGCTTCAATATTTTAGGTACTATCAGGAGGAAAGGAGTCCAGTCTATAAATACCACTAAGAAGGAATTCGGCAGAGGCCAAGTATATCCAGTGTTGCAAAGAAATCAAGAAGGAACTGATAAGTGTCCTCAGAGTTAAGTGACAAAAAAAGAGGTGGGTGATAATTGTTAAGGTAGTTTCATTGAAGTGGTAGGGAGTGTTTACCATAGAGGGAATGTTTCTAAAAAAAGAGACTTAACCAAGGAGGAAATATGGGTATGTTTTCTCTATGACCAGGTGTATTTAGGTGCATTCAAGTACCACTACTTGAGAAGGTTTTTTCATAATGAAAATTTAAACCTAAGAATTTTTTTAAGATTTAAAAATCATAATTAGTAATTTCTAAGATGAAGAGTATAGTTATTATTGCCATTTTGCACTAAAGTAAACAGACATAAAAGGGGATATTGCACAAAAGCTGCATTAAGGAAACAAGTGATATTTCTGATTGTCAATGCAATAAAATATTCATACATGTATATATTTTAAAATAATTTCAAACATGGAGAAAAGTTGCAAAAACAGAAAGAAGAAATTTTTTCCCCTGAATTTGAGAGTAAGATGATCATGTGATGCCCCATCAACTTTAAGTACTTTAATGAGTATTTCTTATAAATGAAGACATCACCTTACATTACTACAAACCATCAACATCAGGAAATTATAAAGATATTACTCCCATATAACTTCAGACTCCATTTACATTTTATTAATTATTCAAATAATGCCTTTTATAGCAAAGAGATCCAGTTCAGAATCATATGTTCCATTTAGGTGCTACATCTTTTTATTTTCCTTTACTTTGGAACAGATCCTCACTATTTCCTTGACTTCATGACCTTGACACTTTTGAAGATATTTTGTTGATGTCCCTCAATTTGAGTTTGCCTTGTGTTTCCTCATAATTATATTCAGGATGTGCATTTAATTTCTCTTAGGAATACCATAGAAGTGATATTGCATTTGTCTCATTGCATTTATCAGCCAATACATAATTTGGTTTGTTCTATTACTGTTTATGTTAATGCTGATTACTTGTTTAAAGTAGTGTCTGCCAGAGTTCTCCACTGGAAAGTTGCTATTTTCTGTTTGTAATTAATGCATATTTAGTGGTGATGTACTTTGAGACTATGTAAATATCCAACCTCTCATTAAACTTTCAATTAATTAATTAACTTATAAGAGTATGGGCTCATGGGCTTTATTTGACAGTGCAATCTGTTCCTATTATTATTTATTTTGATGTTCAAATTATTCTGGATTTGGCTAGTGGGAGCCTCTTCAAGCTGGTTCTTGTGCCCTTTTGACATGTCCTCATCATTCTTTGAGCACTCTTTATGGCACGATAAAATATTCCAGGCTTATCTTGCACTTCCCTGCCTAGCTTTGGATTCAGCCATTTCTACAAGAAGCCACGATTCCTATCAAGGGAGATTAGTATTTAGTAACTAAGATCTGGGTGCTAAGTATTTTAAACATAGACACATATGCACACACACTGTGATGGTTAATTTTCTACATCAACTTGCTTGGGGGGGTACCCAGATATTTGGTCAAAGATTATTCTTGATGTGTCCGTGAGGGTGTTTCTGGATGACAGTAACATTTGAATCAGTACACTGAGTAAAGCAGATTTCACTCCCTAATGTAGGTGGGCTCATACAATCAGTGAAGGCCCGAATAGAACAAAAATGTTGACACTTCCACAAATAAGGGGGACGTTCTCCTGCCTGACTGTCTACAAGCTGGGGTTTTTCCTGCCTTCAACCTCTAACTGAAACATCAGTTCTTCCTGAGTCTCAAGCCTGCTGGTCTTGGGACTGGAACTACACCATTGGCTCTTCTCAGTTTCCAGCTTGCTGATTACAGGTCTTGGGACTTGTCAGCCTCCAAAATTACATGAGATAATTCCCTATGATAAATCGTATTGGCTCTGTTTCTCTGGGGAACTCTGATTAATATACACACATTTATCTCTACATTTATTTATATGTCTATCCAAATATGTTGAAAAATATGAGTGCACACTCATATCTCCAATTTCAATGCAATACCACAGATTCATCCTAGTTTTCTTCCTTTCCCTGTTTGTACCTCCCTTCATTGACCGTGGGAAGCCTGACTCCCATGATCCACAACATATTTTATTTGCTCAGATCCTCTGTATCTAACTAATTGTCAGTCCCTGCTGCTACCGCTTGTCTCACTGCACCGATGCTCTCCTTGCTCTGCTTGTGCTCTGACACCACTTGCTAGGCCATTGTCACAACTGTCCCCTACGTCCCCCACTGTAGCTACCACCCTCCATGCCACCCTCACTTCAGGCACCAACATTCTACATTGGACAGCTGCCACTCCACGTGCCCCACTGCCACCACGTGGATGCCCTGCTCACCCTGCATGTTCTCCCCACCCCGTGTGGGGCTGCCCTCCTATTCATAAACTGCCTCACTTGTTCTCTTTAGTCCATCAAACAATATGGAAAATTTGTAATAAATAGTTACACATTTCCTGGTTTAAACAATTTTCCAATTCATTGCATACATTTAGAAAAATATTTACATGAATATGAATATTTCATAACCTCCCTCCTCTATACACCACTCTCCAGCTTTCAGTTTTAGTATTGCCACCAAATGTAGGAAGGAAACGCATGGCCTTGAAGCATGTCAAGAGGACCCTATATTCCACTTGAGAAATGGCATTTTATGCCCCACTTATACAAATTGTGTATTCAGATTTAAGATTCATGGCAGCTGTGCTACTATACTTAGCAGGAGGGTAGGGATAGAAATTTAATTTTGACAAATTTCTCAACATAGCTTAAATCTTGTTTTGAAAAATGAATTATTTAAAAACAAAACATTTATTTATATAAGTGTGCTTTTCAAAATCTCAACTTAAAATATTCACAACTTTAGTAGTGAAAGCATATATCATGATAAGTGTCCTCATTTCTGGTATAGTTCCTGTAACAGATCTTTTTAAAAGAGATAAATGTTTCTATAACAAAACATTGGCAAAATCTCTTTATCTTTCTAAATTTTTTTGCTCTTTCATTTAGAAAAACAATGGACAATCTCTCTTTTACTGGGCACTGAAATGCTGACGTACGATGTGTAATATTTATTACTTTTCACAAGGCAACATAAAAGTTGGCAGATATGTGCTCCTTAAGATTAAAGAAGAAACATTGCAAGTTTGCTTGGCAAACATCATGGTTATAGGAGAGCTATATGTGATTTATTCATACTGATAGAGTTGTCCAGAGATAAAAAAAGAAAAGAAATAATATTCTGGAATGATTCTTCATATATACATTGAATTGATTTCTATTACTAGCTTCATTTCAAGAAAACGATCCCATAATCGTATTTTATACTGAAGCATTTTATTTAAAACGAAATAGAGAAAGCATACCTAATAGAAATAGAGTACCATCAGGGAGTTTTGACTCTTTTGCAATAGGAAATATGGGTTCAATGTCTAGACTGAATGTAAAAGACTGCAAATGGGAACCGGCCAATTCAGTGATTGCAAATCCTGCTTCAGGGTCACTCAGCCTGCTTCCAGTGATTTCAATGTGTGTGAAATATCTCAAAAATGACCATACCAAGCTATTTGTTATTATTAAAAAATAGCGGTAGCATTGGCAGTGAGGATTGCATATTTAGGAAATTGATGGGTTTTGAGTAGCCCTAAAAATTAGTAAAATTGCTTACTTATTTTTCACTTATAGGCTTAATTATTTATAGGAATTGTGTGAATTAAAACATGTATAAATCAAATATGGTAAAAATACTAAAGCAGTGTTTCTCAAAATGAGTCATAAAATAAGTTTGGTGGTTAACAGACGACATTTAAAAAATGAAATAATTCTTAAAAAAAATCAGAAGGCATCATATGTAGTAAGGGTAGTAAGGGATAGGGTGTTTCTGTAAAATTTTTACTTCCATTGTTATATATTGGATGTTGGAGGGTTTGTGACATAAAATGTGCTTTTACTATTGGTTATATAAAAAATACTTGAAAGTTATTGTGTTTGAGGATCTCAGAGTGAGTTTTTTATATTTACTTATTAATTTTCTCACCCAAGCTTTCATTGGGTTTTCTTAGTGTGTGAGTGTGTGTATTTCTCCTAAACTTGCTAAAATACTTTGTGCATACTAGGCATTAACTGTTTTTAAGTATTAGAATTATGAGCACTAATTCAATAAATGTTTGTTGAACACTTATTCCATGTCATGCTCTGTGGTAGCTCCTGGGGGCTAAAAAGATAATCTGTGCTCCAGAAGGTTTGTTTGTGTGGGAGAGAATGAGAAATGAACAGATGATTGCAGGAGACTGATCTGAGTGTCCCCAGATATAGACTGATAAAGAATAATGGCAGGAGGACATGTGGAGTGGGCTTGATGTTGAAAATCCTATGCAGAGAAATAGAGCTGAATCGTGAAGGTGAGGAGTCATAGCAGAGGGAGGCAGAAAGGAGAGCAAATGTGTAGACACGAACACGTTATATAGCAGCAGAACCAGAAGTCATCTGCAACTGGAGTCCGAGGGCAGAGGGTTGGTGGTTTTATGGTACAGCTGAAGGGCAAAAAAGCACATTCTTGAGGGTCCCGTCTGCTACATTGAGGTGCTAGTATTTTAAGTCCTAAAGGCAATGGGGAAACATCCTCCTTGAGGACATCAGGCACAAAAGTGACATGGTTAGATCAGTCTCCCTAATAAATGGCTTGGATTAGAAGGACATATTGGCAAGGGGGTCCCAGTTAGAGGAAGGGAAACCCAATGTGAGCTTAGAGATGACAAGGGTGTGAATTGAGGCCCTGAAAGTGAAGTCAGAGAAAGGGATGGATTTGGAAGAGGTCTAAGAGGAAGAGCAATAGGGCTTATGACTGGGTTATAAGGGTGGGGTGACATTGGGACAAGTGCTGAGTAAAGCAATGGATTGTTCAGCTAAAGTAAGTGCAACATGTTAACCTTGACCAAAATAGTGTATACAAGTAAGGGATAGATTTGGGGAGGTCTGATAATTAATTTAGTTTCAGATATGTGGATTTGAGTAGTTTCAGATATGTGGACTTGAGTAGTTTCTCTAAACAGGCTTTGTTTTATAAGAGCCTGACCATGACCCAGCAGTAAGAAATAGGGCCCTGATATGGCTTTCCCTGCTTCTCTGCTCTTCCAGCCAGAGAGAACCATGCCTGAGCGTTAGGCAGCTTATGGAAGAGATAAACACTCAGCAGAACACACTACAATATTGGAGATATTTAATAGAAGCTGGGATAGAATTAGACTCCCCATTAAAATATTAACAAATATCCATTAAAATATTTGTTAATTTAATAGATATATGAACAGTTGGACAGGAAGGTCAAAGGCTCAGAAGCAGCATCAGTGATTTGGAAATCACAACTTTGGAATAAGAGAAAATGACCTATGATGAGACTGGGGACCATCAATCCTGAAGGAGGCAGGGAGAAAAAGTAGAAGGAGAAAGGAATATTTTCAAAGTATATAATCACCCAACATCCTTTTGGTCTAAATTTGAATTTTTAATTCAGGACATAGCATTTGCATAAGGAAAAATATCCACATAGCATGTTATGTCAGGTCAGTCAACTTTACTGATTTGTAAAGTACTCCAGATCATGTTAGTGTAAGGATTTTAGGAATGAATATCTATAAACCATGATATGATTCAGAAAAATTTCAAACACACATCTTGGATTGTTGCATCTATTTACATTTTGAAGACATTTATGAGTTCAGTCAAGAGCAAAGAGATCTAAATTTACAAGATTGGAAATTCAGGCTGACCAACGAAAGGCATTTGTGATAACCAGAAAGCTATAGGGTATGGACATCATTGTTCCTAGAGATATTTGCATATTATGATAAATAAAGAAATGTGGCTGTCAAAAAATAGCAGTCTTTATTGAGCCTCATTAGGAAAACTGAAGCAGGTTATGGTACCTCTCAGAAAGTACACTGAAAAAAAAACTTGCTAGCATTCAATGACTTGCGAAACTTGGTGATAACCAATATATCTTCTAAATTTTAATCTGTCACATCTTTCAAATCTTTCCCTACCATAGTGTCACTCTAAGGCAAGCCACCATCCTATCATGCCTTCTCACCTGAACCACTCTATTAGCATCCTAACTGTTCTTATGTCATTTTTACACCAGCCTCCATGTTTGTTCTCTACACATCAGCCAGAGTGATTTTTCAAATGCAAATCTGATGATGTCACCCTTTGCTTAAGGATGTTTTAATACAAATTTTAAGATAAACTTTAGGATAAAGACTGAAATCCTTACAGTTTACAAGGCCTGGCATGACCTGGCTCCATAGTGACTCCCTGACCTTGTTCTTCATGTTCCAGGTGGGCAACTATCAGAGCCTTCAGCGTGTAGACTAGCCCAGACTTTCGTCTTTCTCTTGTGATCAGCTCAAAGGCAACTTCCCTGAGCCTCCGGACTGGGCCGGACAGGCTCTGAGACAACATAACAAGGGCACTGAAAATTTCCTTTATAAACTAAAGGAAATTTCCTTTACAGTTTGTACTGATGAATGTATTTGTGTAATGACATGATTAATGTCTGTTGCCCTCCCTAGACAGGAGACATCCTCCTTGGGGACATCTGGCACAAAAATGACATGGTTAGATCAGTCTTCCTAATATATTGCTTGGATTGGAAGGATGGATTAGCAAGGGGATCCTGATTAGAAGAAAGGAAACCCAAAGTGAGCTTACAGATGACAAGGGTGTGAACCAACACCAAATTAATCTATTCTACACAGATATGCTAATGTGAATATGTCTTTCTGACTGTCCTGTTTTATGCAGAATCTAGTGACAAACAGCATACCAAGAAAATATCTTTATTAGGATGTTTTAGGATTAAATAATCTATATAGTACTTTCAGCCATAAAAATTAGAAGTAAATATGATATTAATATAATAGTATTTTTATATACTCTTTGGAGTATTTGTACCTAGTCATATACTTTTTTCCCTGTATTCTGTACTCTCTGTAGCTCATATTGTTTTTAATCGATCCTTGCTTTTCCTATTTTTTGGATCTTTAATAGAAGAAATTGAATGCAATATCATATAATGCTTTCATAGCAGGGAGGAAAGAGTTTAAGGACTTTGCTTATATAAATGCTATTATAAGTTATCCTAGCATTAGCCTTTGCCTCAAATTGAATAAAATAAAATTTGAATTCTGAATTAAAATTGCAAGTACTTGTGCATGTCATTATGAAGAACCCACTTAATGAGTAGCTAATAGTGAATTCAATATAGTTAATAATTGTATTAATAATTTATTGTACACCAGGCACAGTGGCTCACGCCTGTAATCCCAGCACTTTGGGGAGGATCACTTGAGGCCAGGAGTTCAAGACCAGCCTGGGCAACACAGCAAGACCCAGTCTCCACAAAAAATAAAAAACTAGCCAGGCATGGTGGCATGTGCGTGCAGTCCCAGCTACTCAGGAGGCTGAGGCAGGAGGATTGCTTGAGCCTAGGAGTTCAAGGTTACAGTGAGCTATGATTGGGCCACTACACTCCAGCCTGGACAACACAGCGAGAACTTGTATCATTTTTTTATTGTATTATGGAGTATTTCTTATTAGATCTATAAAGTTGTACCTCCATCTGTGACTTTTTAAACAACCTTGACATTCAAGGAACAATACTAGATGAGGTCGTGTCTGATGAGCTGTTGGTAATGGATTCCAGGAGAATGGAGTAGTGAACATTGTGGTTTGTGTCCCCAGAAAATTGCAAAAGATTCCAGTCTTAGTTTCTGGCTCCATTCTGCCCCACTCTTTTTCCTTTAGTCTGGATGGGCCTCCATCCCAGCATTAGGAGTGGAATATGTGACTAAGGCTCAAGTCTAACAATGCATTGTAGGCTTGTATTCACCTGGTCACAGCAATTGATTGAGGGCTGGGCAAGTGACACAATCAGAGCCAATCAGACATACTGAAACTTTCACTTGGGAATATTGGGACAGAGGTAAGTCTTCTTTCCATTAGACTGGAGGTGGAAGGATGTGAGGCTGCAGGTGCTGCAGGCATCTTGCTCCCATGAAGGAAGAACTCACACAAGGCACCAACTCAGAAGGGTCGTAGTGATGTTTACTGACCTCTGCATGGAGTCACATCTGAAATCATACCTGCTCCCTGGACTTTTTCAGTTATGTGAACCATTGCATTTCTTTTTATTATTTCTTTTTTTGAGTGACTATTTGCATTAGTCCTCTGTCATATGTAACTCACAGTGCTAATACAGGTGCTTTCAAGAGTTTCTAGAAGGAGCTGAATTTGTACCATGAAGACATGAAAATATTCATCAATTCAGTAGACCTTTGATATTTGTAAGGTGCCCCTTACGCCTTCCACATTCTTATTTTGGAATGTCTCTTAAAGAATGGCTTCTTTGGGAATCGTTTCACCAAGAAACAAAGTTTTTGTCACTTGATGAGAGTTATTGGACTGTACGACAGGAGTCAATTTTAATTAGAAAATTCCTTACTCCAGTGCGTTCAACTGGACCAAATGACTTGTTCTCACATATTAGCTTGAAAATGGCACAATTCAACATTGTATTTAGAAAACTTATAAATTGCAATGAATCTGCATGGTTGCTTTAAGGCAGTCAAAACTGAAACCCAAACACATCAAATGCCAAGGAGAATTAGGAATTGTTTGATGCTTGCTTGGGCATGTTCTTTCAGAAAGTAGAAGTAATGCATTGCCAGTCTTGGTATGCATTATGCCTAATCAAATCTATGATGAGTAAATTCATGACATATTTTTAAAGTATAAGCAAACATTTTTAGATATAACAAGATGCGCCCTCTTGTTTTGAGGGAGAAAATGGATTTAATCTAGAAGATGAAAAACTACAAATGAGTTAATCTAGGTAGATATCTGGTAGCTAAAGGATTTGGTTGCAATGTGGAAGTGTTAGGAGGGAAATATGGGTTTCAATTGTCCTTTTAAAATGAGAAATAATTACTATCTGGGAACTGCCTGCTCTGAAGGAAATTGTCTTTCTGAATAGGTGAACTCTTCTGGAGTAACTACTACTAAGATTAAGGTCCAGACTCCTGTGAGGAGTCTAACCTCGTAAATGTCCCCTGTTTATTAGCAGATAGGGCTTGCCAGGGACTGACTCCAAACACTTCCACTGAGGCCACCCTCATTCTTTAAACAGTAAGAGGCAAATATTAACTCTCACTAGCCTGCCTTTGCATTGCAACATTTTGTTTCCATATGGGAAGAGAAAAGTTTCCAGAGAAGGGCAAAAGCAAGGAATAATTGTGTTATAAGAGTAACAAATTTAAATGTTCTCAAATGGTTGTTCATTTGCATGTATACTATGGTACCCAATTTTCATACCTATAAACAGCAAATTGAAAGGATAAATTGTTCTGTACGGAATCTCTTTGCATCAACTCACATCAAAGAACTGTTCAGTTCAGTGAGGCTGCCAGGACCTATTCCAGGAGTTACTTCTAATCTTACCTTTTCCTGGTGCCAAGTCACTATTTACACAAGCTCTTTTGAGAATGTTATTTATTGAATGACCCATGGTGGTGGTGGGGGAAGGGGCAAGTAGGGACCTCATGGGTCATCTAAGCAAATGGTATATTTGCTTCATTTTTTTTTCAATTTAACTTTCTCCCTTAAGCATTGCTAAGAGAGAAGATGGAACCCCCACATAGGACATTTGATGCCGATTGTTTCATAAATAAAAAAATTGTTTTCAGTGATTAGCACGTTTTACTTTTTGTCCCCTACTTTTAAAAATTCAATCAAGCTCTCATCTCATGTTTTTCCAGAGTACAAATATTTAGACACCAATATTTTCATCATTAGCAGTAATGAAAATACTGTCATTTGTATTTTGTCTTATATGTGAAAACATTGTCAGAAGACAGTTTAGTTACTTTGCATAACAACTCTCCGAGGGGGGTTAGCAA
Organism: Daubentonia madagascariensis; assembly: GCA_023783475.1. Lineage (NCBI taxonomy): Eukaryota > Metazoa > Chordata > Mammalia > Primates > Daubentoniidae > Daubentonia > Daubentonia madagascariensis. Next base: position 21,918,719 of record JAKFHU010002080.1, on the reverse strand, counting down.
GAGAAATCCTTATGCTGAGTTTTAGCCATGGAAGGAATTATTCTCATTATTTTTATTTTCATTTGAAGAGTTCGATTACAAAATTGAGTCGTATGGAGAGGTGTCATTTTTATGCTATTTTTAAAAGATCAGTCTCTTCCACTCAAGGAAATTTTGCTCAAATAAAGAGAAAACAAATGCACCCACATGTATATTCAGGGCTGCTAATAATTACTTTCTGCTCTGGAAGAAATTGTGTCTGAGTAACAAAGCTGAATTAGAAAAAATTTTTAAAAATGAACCTTAGTATTTCAAAACCTGGACAATAAATAATAGGAAATACTTTTTACTGTTAAATTTTCTGTTTGGTTTTATTTTCTGATTCATATTTAATCAACTAAGCTTGTTGATCCTCTCCCTACAACGTATTTAGCTATTTATAAATAATGTTTACAAAGATGCAACTAAAAGGGACCCTATGTTCTTTTTGTAATGTGAAAAATCTTGTTGAATAATGATGGTGTCTGATTTATCTGTTTACAAATAAGATGTTCAAGTACAAATGTTAATTATTCTGTTTAATAATTTAAAATGCTCTCTCTGAGATAGCTGGAAGGTACATCTCTACAGAAAAAAAATTTTCTTAATAGCCTCTCATCTTTCTGGTGGTGTGGATTTTTATAAAATATATCTAGAGAGATATGTATGTAAGCATAAGCATATATGTGTGTGTGTATAGTGTTAGCGATACAGATGTATGTTATTCAGTAGTGGTTCCCAAACTTGCAGATCTCAAAACATTTTTAATATAAAAAATTTCTTCTCACCCACCTCTTTGATAGTAGCTGAAATCTACATATTTGTTGATTAAGAGGATGAAAAAGCCACATAGGATTAACCTATCATGTTAAGTACATTTGTCTTTTACTCATCACAACAAAGGCAAAAGCGGCTAAGGCTGGTGAGTGTCATAAGGAGTCTTGCTTACTTAAACGGTGGCCTGACAACAGTTGTGGCAATGTATAGTCTTGACAGAACTGTGCCTGAGAAATTTCTCTGTAATTTATCTTTCTGAGAATAAGAGCACCTGTTTTGGTAGTCATTTTCTCATTCACAAATTTACTTTCCCCCCCCACATCTCACTGTGTCTCTTTGAAGACTATTTATTATTCTTTGTAAGAAAACCGGGCAGGGGGATGTTTAATCTAAAGCACAATATGCTTCTGCTTCATTCCATAATAAAAGCCTGTGCATAAGGTGGGGACTCAGGTGGTATCCCTGAGCTGGCATCAAGTCAGCGCAGGAGCAAAACAAGGCCTAGGGGCTGTGTCCTCAGCCCCTCTTCAGGACAAGAGGGGTATCTCGCTCGCTACTTGTGGTTTGTTCTGAGGCACTGTATCCCTCAACTGTCATTCACCAATATGTCTCTTTCCCCTAGAAATGATAGGATTAAGACTGCAAAGCATCAAGTAGAAAATACAGGGAAAGAGATGACTTTCTAAAAGGACAATGTTTTCCCCATAACAAGTTAGTATCATCAACATCTGTCAGCTCCAGGGCCATAATTCTAATTTCATCTTTGTTTTCTTTCTCCCAAATAACTTCTTTGTGTGTGTGTCATATATATAAAAATCAAAAGATTTCCTCTTTCTCCCTTCCTCTCCAAGTCCTTATATATCTTACCTTGTTTATTTTTGATATTGTCTGAATTCTCATGAAAGGTAAAAATTGCTACAGAAGAAGAAAGAGGAAGAGTCCTAGGCCCAGCCTGGGGATTACAGGTGACACTCCAGCCAGTTTTTCAAAGGTGAGTAAGAGACAGCCCAGTGTTTAGGCTTTCATCTACAACACAGTAGATGAAGAAGCTGTGTGTGCTTAACAAATAGAAGCTCACTTCCTAGAAAATATGTCCTGTAGTCAGAAAAGTAATAACAGCATCTAAATTTTCAGGGTTGTCATAAAGCTTAGAAAAAAATGTACTACAAACCCTTAGCAGAGGGCCTGATTTATAGCAGGTGCTGAAGAAGCAAGAACTATTACTAATATCAGTAGTATTGACATCAGACCCAAAGTATGTCTAACCAAAGTCACTTTCATGTATTTGATCCCCAATTTACAAATTGATCTCATTTAAATAACTTGCGTATAGTTATCTCATTTACTCCAACTCTGCGGGGGGTCAGTATTTCTCTCTTTGCTTTTAAAGATAAGAAAACCAAGACTTAGAATATTTAAGTCACTTGTCCAAAATCACACAAGCTCCTTTATTTCAAATCTTATGTGCTCTTGCTTACAAGTTGGCTGACAGTTTTAAAATACCTGCGTAACATACATTGTATATTGCCTAACAGTTGTCTGAACAAACACCCATTCATACCATCTGCCACTTTTCAATTGATTAGTTGAAAAGGTTTTGTAATGACTCCCTTTCAATATCTTGAATTTCCTCTTTCCACAGAGGCTAATTTAATTCTTAGCCATCAACATGGTGTTAAACATTTTGCTAAAATGGTAGATTCTAGATAATGTGTTAATGATATTTTAGAGTTTACAATGCGATACAATGAGAGTTAATTTTTTTAATCTCTACTCTATATGTTAAATGTTTCTAAAATAAAATTGATATAATCTAATACTCTATACTTTCACATTTCATATAATGCTCCCAATAGAGGCAGAATCTTCCTTTCTATTCACTGAACTTACTACCTTACTTTTGTGTTAGACACAAATGATGTTCTCAGGGCTTTTCCTTGACTGCTAACCTCTAGCACTTATTTCACCTGCTATTATTGCTTTTTTTCTCATCTTCATTACATTTTAGGTGATGATTGCCAATTTTCTAACATTGCTAAAAATGTTCGTGGTTCACATAATGAAATAACGGCTTTAAGTGAAGGCTCTAACTGAGTATGTGAGTGGAAAATTAAGACTTTTAGGGGTTACACTTGAAAAAAGTTAACCAACAGTGAATTGCTAAATTATAGTATGTTGGTTGTTCAATTACTGGAAACTACTGTGAAAACTAGAGTAAGACCTCAGAATAATGTTATAATAAACCCCGGGAAAATATAGATGTAAAAATCAGGTCTATCAGATTAAACCTATCCAGTTAGTTAAAAATAATTCACTTGTTTATCAAAAGGAAAATACTTTTCCTTTTTTCAATATTCAGGAAATAAGAAGCTGTATGGAAGGATAAAAGATAGCAAAAAAACTCTGGGTGACTCTTACAGCAGCTGCTCAAATTCAATGAACTGGAGGAATAAATTAGGGCAGTCAAATCACAACCAGATAGAGTCCAAAAACTGAGGTAGGGAAGCAGCCAATGGCTATGCCAAGGGTGCCAAAGCAGTAATATAATGCTGGCCCCAAAGCTACAGTTGTCCCCGAAAGCAGCATGTTCTGGTTCTGTAATGCCAGCTGTACTGCACAAAGGCATTGTTCACACGTCTGGGGGTTTGAGTCTTGATGCACAGAACTGATCCTTGGACTTAAAAAGGAAGAGATGAACCCTAATGATGTATATTAAAACATGCTCAATTTGGTACCTGTGCAGGGCTTTAGAAGTCCAAGTGAGACTGCGTCATGTTGGGGGACTGCAAAAACCTCCCTTTGAGCTCTGCGTCTCTTCTCACAGCAGCGGCAGTTTTATTTGCTCATTTGATTTGTACTGTGATGCCAGTAAATACCTCAAGCCGCCATGGAAGGCTAAAACCATTTAGATTGGTTCTGTCTTCTTGATCTGTAGGGAATAGCGAATAAAACCAGACACATCTTCCTCCTCTTCTGTTTATACCACGGGGTGTGGGGGGTTGTAAATTGAGCTATGATTGTTAATTGGTCATTGTCTGAATGGAAATATCATAGATCGGTCAGAGAAATGCCTTGAAAAGGGTACCGGATATATTAGTTGTGTGTGCTGGAATGGATTTAAGGTACCAGATCAAAGGACTGAAACGGTAAATATTTTGTGGCTATGCCCCTTTTACTCTGAGAGGGACACCAAGGTCATCGGCATTGGTTGGAACAAAGCATTTTCAAGTTGAGGTATTAGCCATATGCTCCCGTGTTTTCAAATATGTATTATATTCTTTTTCTTTGATTTTTGTCTATTCCAGTTCATTTAAGGTAGCCTTTTCTCTGCCCCTTCCCCCTACAAAGAACAGTTTCCGTTATTTTCTAAGGTAGTTCTTTAGTTAACATGCATTTATCCATTGCCTGACTCTATAAATAGTTCAGTTTTACACGCCTGCCAGAGTGAAACGCAAATAGGCACACATTCTGTAACTCAGTATATTTTCTCAAGCCTCACAGGGATTTCAGGCCCACACTGTATCCTTTCATGTATTATTTTACTTACTCACCCATGTTTTTCTGCATAATTCAAAATCACATACTTTCAGGTACCCATGTGAGAATTCTGGCATTACTGTCACATAAACCAAAATCTTGTTAAAGGAAACTTTTGTTCCTCTGTTAGATAAATATAATTTTAAAAAACTCCTTGGTTTTAAAAAAAAACAAAGTGGCTTTTGATTTCTTGTTCCAGGAATGCTATAAATCAGGGTTCAGCAAAATTTTTCTGTAAAGGGCCAGATAGTAAATATTTTTGCCTTTGTGGGTCATATGGTCTTATTCCAACTACTCAACTCCACTGTTGTAACTCAAAAGCAGCCACATAAATGAATGAGCATGACTATGTTCCAATAATACTTTATTATGGATACCGAAATTTAAATTTCATATTATGAATTCACATATCACAAAATATTTTTCTTCTTTTGACATGTTTCCAACCATTTAAAAATGTTTGTAGGTAGCAGGCCAAATTTTGTCTATGGGCTGTAGTTTGCTGAACCCTGCTACAAATTTGTTTTTTTAATTAGACAAAGCCCGTGCGATACAAAGGCACTAGTGATACAACACTGTAGTTATATAGAGAAAATATTCATTTGCTGTGAAAAAGCTGTGAGATCACCAATAAATCCCTGAGGACTAACAGCAGAATATCAAGAAACTACTTTTAATACTATCAACTTCTTGAGCTCTATAAATGCTGAGTGTGCATTGCTTGAATTAATCATTAGGCAACATTTACAGATTATAACCAGTGACTTTATTATGTTAAAGAGATTTTTCAATTAAACTTTCTAAAGTTACGTACAGCACTGACAATTCAGTAAGAAGGGAAAACTGTCAATAAATCAGCAACTTTTGCCTTTCTGCGTCACCTGTTCCAGTGGTTTTGATTTTAAGGGAAGGGAGTCTTAGTTTTACTTATGGCATCTTTGTTCTGAGTTAGTTGTATAAAGAAGCCATCAGGCAGACTGAGTAGCTCAATACAAGATTGATAGCTTGATTGCAGCATGATTAGCCTAATTGTTCCTGTGAATAATATGCATTTCATTTGTAATTTTTCAGCTGGTCTCACAGTTCACGGCCAACAGGCATATTTCTAGATTTCAAGGGATACCAGTTTTGAAAATATTTCCAGACTGCTGCAATATGGTCCAAGATAATAGTATCTAAAAACAATTCCATACTGAATCATACAAGCACAATTCATGATTGTTATTATATAAACAATGAGACCATTTGGAGAAAACAGACTCCTTAAAACAAGGCAGTTTGTTTCTAGATAGGGTTTAATTAACCTCATGTAATTCATACAACACAACATTCATCTTTGCTCTATTCCCAAGAAGCAAAGAAATTGGTATTTGAACTTGAGCTAAGCAATGAGTAAGGGGTGAGTATACATTTCCTGTTAATAGTCATTATTGTTGGGTGTCATGTGGCAATTGCAGATAGGCTGTGTGTCTATGGTATGTATCCCTTGCTTTTAACATTGAATAAATGATTATACATTTCTCCACTCCAATTTTCTCTACTTTAAGCTTATCAATTATTTCTTAAGCTCATATGTTTTATGTTGTCCTTAAAACCCAAGTCTGATCATATTATTCCTCGGCTCCAAAAATTCAACATCCAATCACTTAAATGAAGATAAAATTCAAAAATCTTAGCCAATTGCTCAAGTGTCTCGATAATTTGATTATCTCAATTAGCCACCTTTAATTTTCACCATAGTCCTTCTTTACCATGTTTTCACAATTACTAACTCACTCTTCCAAATTCACCCTCCATCCCACTGCCTCCATGCCTTTGACACATTTCGTTACTTCAAGGCTGCCTGCAATGCCCTTCCCTTTTATAGATGACTGTCATGTACTACTCATCTTTCAAGATCCAAATCAAAACCCAACTCTTCTGAGAATTCTTCTTAAAAACTGAAAGTTATGTTTCTCTTTCCTTAGCTAACCATAGTTATTCACAGATTGCCTTGGAACTGAATTGTTTATATGTGAGTCTCCTTTTTCTTCCAGGCTTTATAGCCATGGAGGGCAGGAGTTGCCATAATATGATGCTTTGCATACATTAAAGCAAAAGGCTATGACTTCTAGAGTGTGGAAGGATCCATCATTTCAGAATCCACTGTCATCAATACAGGTGTTAGGTCCTCATTCAAGACCATGTATTACAGAGACTGCTGAGGAGAAGAAAGGTACACTTTACCTTGTAAGTAACTTTAATTAAGTCAAGAACCTTGATGGGGCTGGTGGGGGCAACCCCTATAATTTAAAAATTTCCAGCTATTTTCTATGCACAAGACTTAGGGACTCGAAATCTCTTTTGCTTCAGGTATTTTATTTTAGGTAAAAGATTGCGATCTTTTTTGTGTATGTGCAGGGGGTTGGGGAGTCTGAGTTGCTTTGTTTTGGTTAGGCATAGGTAAGGGCAAACCCACAGCTGAAATGGGGATTGCAATGACTTTCTGGCTCTGAGGAGAAAAAAATTTTCATTGGAGAAAAAAGAATTGCATTGGGGAGAAACTATTTTCGAGGGAACTAAGTCTGAGCTGATAGGAAAGATAGACATTGTGGGAGAGCACATCATTTTCCCCAACTCTTTAGAGAACCCAGAGATTGCTCTGACAGCCCAAAGACTGGCAGCTTTGGAAACTTTGAGAGACACTACTTTGATGTTTATCATGGTGTTCCCACAGTGATCGGTTAACAATGTCTGTGGATCTGTGTGAAGATTGTAGCCAAAGAGAATGGACATGTAGGAGCTGGAGATGAAGGACAAGATGGAGGACATTGTATGTGGACTGCAGCTACAAGTTTCAGTTTTATGCCCAGCCTCCTTTTGGAGACTCACCCTTAGCTATTAGACCCTCTGAAGAGGCTGACATGTGCTATCATGAAAGAGGACATTTGGGTCTTAAAAATTGATGTGATTGGTTTGTAGTGTAGGCCAGAATATTCAATTATTTAATAAATTTTATTTAATAAAATTTTGCCAAATCTAATTTGAATTCTGAGTGACCAGAATTCTCATTTCATTATAATTGCCTTCTATAAAAAGCTCTCCATTTACCACTGTAAGACAGACTATTGAGACGTCCATTAGTTTTAAGCATTTTTTTTTTTTTAGCTGAAAATACACTGACCCATCCAAGAATACAAACTTTGGGAATTTCTGACATTTAAAAAGTGAACGTTATACCCTACTTAATCTTACAGTTTGCACAGTGTTCTTAGTACTAGGACAAGAAGTGATGTGATGATGACTTGCAGTGTGTGACTTCAGACTATACCCCCAAACCACCTGCAAACATAAAGGTTTGTGTGTGTTGAGTCTGTGAGTGTGGTGGTGTGTGTCTGGTCATCAGCACAGCTGCCCTCACCTGTGACCTCAAGTCAAGACCTGTAGTTCTGAGGAATAAGGCATTAATGTCCCTTGCGGCATAAGTAAGACAATGTGGGTTTCCACCACAGAAACGCCCCAGAGTAGCCAAGGAGATAATGCCTGTAGCCTAGCTCCCCACTTGCAATACCATATTTGTTTTTTGAAATTCTGGTCCCATCAGATACATTAGAATTTCAATTCAACTTCAATTATTTTAAAATTCTAATGCTCTACTCCCCCCCCACATGCATATGCACACACATACACACATATGCACACACCAAGACAAGCATGTTGGCAATGCAGTGTTTTGTTTTATGTGAGAAGAGACAATTACCAGAAATATAGCTAATTCTCAAGGCTCCTAAATGCCTTTTCATTTCCATTTTTCTGCCACTAGCATCTAATGATAAAATAAAGAAATCTACCAGCCAGACTTATTAGTCTATTCCAGTGTGTCTTTGATTTTAATTTTAATTAGCATCAGTATAGGCCATGTATATGTCTTTCCTCTAATTTTCTTTTCTTGTTTTTATTTTAACCATGCTGCTTAGGTAAACCATATATGTTTATTTTCTTTTTGGCAGAACATTTTCGTACTGTGAATATTCTCTTCACATTTTAAGAACAAATTTTTTAATCCAGTTACATCTATGTATTCTCATTGGTCATTAAAAAATGAGTAGTTCTGGGGGATAAGAGAAGAGAAGCATAAGAACAATGCTGGTTTGATTGACTTTACAGCCTTTTTTTCCCCTGTATGTTGAAAATAGCAGTTCTTCTTTAAGGGGTAGGTAAGAAGAGAGGAAACTCTGTGTTTTCCCAAATGGGCTGCTCAATAAGTAATTTTTTCCAGCAAAGGAAAAAGCAGCTTCAGGGCTGCAGTAGTGATAAAGGCATCTAAATTACCTTCTGCAGCAAGGACACTGTGCAGCTTTCGGCTGCTCTGGTGGGTGGCCTTCTTATACAGTAGGCGGCATATTGCTGGAGTTAGAGAAGCCACTTTCCTTCTCCTCCTTTCCTTGGCCACATATTTCTGGATGAGATCATTAAGTAAACAGATTCGTTGATAAAGTGTTGGGTCCAACCACTTTCCAAATGCTAATTTGGACGACAGGCTGTGACGATCACAGTGGCATTTTCAGTGTGGGTCACTTTTGTCCCCTAAGTCTCAAGCTGCCTTTAGAAATGTTGTGCTTACACGGAGTGCTGACACATGAGGGATGGAGAGAAATGCCAGCAAATCCTTTGGCTTTCTCTCTCAGGAGCATGAGTCATGGTGGTTCAAAGAAGGAGAGACTTTGTAGCCTGCATTCTCATTATCTTCCTGTGGCACTCCTGCAGTGCACTTGGCCTTGACCAGCAGCCTCCAGAGACCGAGGGCTGAAGAGCTCCTCAGCCATTTTTGTCTTGGCTTGCACAAGTCAGTTCGAAGCTGTAGTCAAGGCTGATGCCAAAACTTCAAAAGTGAATAAAGAAAGGGAAGATAAGCAATTTCTCCCCAATGTCTAGTATGTGTCAGTACATGTGCTTGTAAGTAAAGCTCTACATAGAAGCAGAGGCATTCCCAGTACATTTGATCTAAGATAGTAATTTGGGTTTAGACATAGGATTAAAATTAGAAAAACTTGTGGGAGAGGATTGTTATTGTATGGAAGATGGGGGAAGGACATTTTGATTTCAAAGTCAAATGTGAGAAAGAAAATTGTGGGAGTGGAGACAAATCATCTTGTTGATAATTGCTAAGCGGGGGAAATCACTTGGTTTGGAAGATAGAGAAAAGCTCTTAGGAGATGCTGGAAAGTGTGAATCAAACTCACAAAATTATAATTGATAGAGACAGAGATCTTACTTATACTTAACCAAATATTTTATTCAGACTGACTAAGCCAAATAATAAAATATTACTGATGAATGGCATTAGGGACCAACATTAACCACTGCTGTGTCACCTGTGGCAGGCATTGGTTTAGATAGCTTTAATGGTTGTTTTGGAGATTGGAGTTTCATATTTATTTATAACCCACAGGGGTAGTGCTGTGTTGTTAAAGTTCCATATACTAACAACTCGTTTCCCAAGTGAGTTCCATGCTTCAGACAGAATCAAGATTTTTCATTTCATCATGTTACCACAGGTACATGTTTGATTGAGAAAGACGTTGTCAATAATCCTACTGAAGACACATTGTCTGAACAGTGTCATTATTTTCATGGGAAAACTTCTGAGGCTTGATGGACTACTCTAAGATAAAAGGGAGAGGAAAAATAATGTGTGTAATTGGACAAACTCAACTCCAAGTAGAAGCATAATTCTTTTATCTTATTTGTGAAGAGGGAACATGTGATAGGAATTGATTCCATAGTTTTCCATGGGGTTCAAAATAGAAAAATAAACATATGCACACTCATTAGAATAATTAGCTGGTAGTACTGGCAATGATGTTTATTTAGCAGATGAAAATAGAGATTCAGATTTGCAAATATACAAATCAGAATTCCTAGAACATTAGAGCTAAAAAGAGAACTTGGGGACAATTTAACCATACTGAAGCCCTAGGAAGTCAATTGACACTTAAGTTCACATAGGCAGCAGAGAAACAGCTTGGACTCATTGAAGGATATGATAAGAACACATCGTCCAAAGATAGGGTGTACAGGTTATGAATTCTGAATATACAAATCAAAATTCTAGAACATTAGAACTAAAAAGAGAACTTGGGGACAATTTAACCATACTGAAGCCTGAAGAAGTCAACTGACACTTAAGTTCACATAGGCAGCAGAGAAACAGCCTGGACTCATTGAAGGATATGATAAGAATACATCGTCCAAAGATAGGGTGTACAGGTTATGAATTAGCAAGTGTTTTTCTTCATCTTCATTTTCACTGATTGCATCTAACTTAAAGGGAGTGATCAGGGAGCATTAAGACAAAATAAGTAAAGTGAAGAGCTGTGTACTTTACTAGATCTCTTAGTGGCACCTATGTGTGATTTTGATTTGGTGTGAAAAGAGGTCGACACTGGTATCTAAATTGAAATCTTTAGTTCCCTAACCATTGCAAATAATAAGTACTTGGTTATGTGACTACGTGTGGAAGACTGTATTTTCCAAAGATGGCAGTAACAATAACTCTCATCCCATACACTCTTAACATGTGACCTTGCCAATCCCCTCACTTGGAGGTAGGGTCTATTTTCCCACCTCCCATATTCCTTGTCCTCAATCCCTACACCTGGGTGGTCCTCTGTGATTATTTGGTGAAAGTGATGCTGTGTAACTTTGGAGGCTAGGTCATATAGGGCAATATTGCTTATACCTCCGTTTGGGAATACTTACCCTTGGGATCAAGTCACCACGCTGTGAGGGAAGCCCAGGACACCTATAAGCCACTTACAGGTGTTCAGCTGGCAGTCCCAGCTGAGGTTCCAACAAACAGCCATGTGTGTGAAACAGCCTACAAGATGACTCCGGCAGCCACCACCATCTGACTGCAGCTGCACAAGAAACCCTGAACAAGAATTGCCTAGCTGAGCCCAGTTTCCCTACCAAACAATGAGAAATAATAACAAATCATTACTGCTATTTTGATTATTAAGGTTTTGAGTTGGTTTGTTATGAAGCAATAGAGAGAATATTATTCCTAAAAACAGGGGGGAAAAGGTAGGTAAAAGAAAGTTATTATCCTTTAAAAGACAAAAATTAATTTGGAATCAATCAGACTCACATTCTACCACACAGAAACAAGTTGATTTCAAAGAAAATGTGAACTATTAGTAAATCTCATAGGGTTCTAGCAAAACCCATAGATCAGTGAACATATAATGGGTGTCAACAACATTTTATAAGCTTAAAGTGGGAAATTATGTAAACTCAAACATTATTGTGCACACATCTTTGTATTCGCTTAAAAAAAATAAGCAAGGTGACCTTATGCATCTTTCTACCTCTAACTTCTGTCATTCTATCTTCATCGTGTGGGTGTTCAGTTTGCTGAAAAGCCAGATTTCAGAACAGCTTTCTTTCGGAAATGATGTTTTTAAAGTTAAGGAAAAAAGCTTGCCACTCTGTAGAAGTGGCAGCTATAAAAATAGATATAAAAATAAATCGAAAATTCATAACAATTGTACTGCAAAAGCTGCATTGAGAATTGAATTACAAAGTAAAATGAACAAAGTGGGCTTTTGATTAAATGAGTGAGCCAAAGTATTTACAGTATGATAATATGTTGGAAATGGCTTGAGATATTGCAAAATAAATGAAGAAAACACTATGTATACAGTGTTAGGATTGGGTTAGCATGAAATAAGAATTTTAGAAAGTGTGATCTTATAGCATAAGACAAGGGTCAGAGAGCTGGGTTAATTCCTAGCTCTAACAGAAAGAACACTCAAAACTGTGCTTAGAAAATTCATAAAAATGAGAACCACAATATGTCAAAAAAGTTTTGTACTAATAGAAGGTACTAAGGTAGAAAACCAAGGGATTGGGACCGGGTTGTGTAAGATAAAAGGACATTCCTCCCCTCTGCCTGCATCCAACCCCCGCTGTCCTCAGATACATGTCAACACCATACGTTTTTAAAGGGCAAAAGTGACTCCAAGTTCCTCACTTACATCTGCCAGATGGCAACAATAACTCATTAGTTTCTTAACAATTCATCCTCACTTTCTAAGCAGAGGCTGGAGACCTTAGTTGAATTGAAGTTCTAATACAGCTAAGGCTTTCGCTGAAGTTCCTCTATTAATAAGTATTTTTTGCTCACTTAGCATCTATCAGTGTGGTGCAGTATACAGAGGTCTAAAGCCTATAAACAACTATTACCTAATGGAGGAGACAGAATTAAATTTATAAGTAATAATGAGTGCTGGAAAACTCCAAACCATGGAAAAAACGGAACAGATGGAAAGTTTGAAACACGGGTGAGAATTGACAGACTGAGAGAGGAAGTCATTCTTGACAAGCACCTTGCTCCTGTGCCTGCTACATAGTAGGTGCTCCAGAAATATTTCTTAAAAAATTGAGCAAGGAAGGTGAAACATCTGAAAAGGGAGCCTAAAACTGTGATAGGGAGTAGTTTCAACCCGGCTAGAGAAGTGAGGGCAAGGTCAGATGTCAGGGAACAAACAGATCAAGAGGCCTGGAAGGAAGGCGATTGCATTCGTTTTCTGTAGTAGAAAAATGGAAATCAATAAGGCTGCCTGATACTCGAGAGAGATTACTCTGACGGCAGACGGTGAGGGGGAACAGAAAGAGAAACTCGAGTGATATTAGCATCCATTTCAATTCCCCCTACCTTGGCAGGCTTATTGCAAATGTTTGCACTTTGTGCTCAGCTGAGTAAACAACCTCAAAGCAAGATGTGTGCTGTGGGGAAGTGAGGTCCTGCAGGAGTGTTACGAAGCACAGCTGGAACTAGCTTTGTGGAGATTCTAGTTATGTGGGTGGGGAATGCTGACATACGGGCAATTGAGTTTGAACTAAGACTTCTTTAAAAAAAAAAAAAAAGCTTACGAGGAGGCATCCAAAACATAGCCTTAGAACACAAAAGGTGGACCACACTGAAGTTACTGCAGCGCACTTGGAATGAGTATACCTTCTTTGTGTCATGATGAGTACCAAAAACCAGATTTTCTTGTCAGAGAAGAAAGACAACCATATATCTACCTTTGCCTTAGAGATGAGGCACATACCTTATTTTAGAACAAACCAACATAACCTTTGAGAGAGTAATTTCTACACTAATTGTTTTGCATCTCTGTTGACCCACTAAATGTCTGATGACATTGGGGATGACAACTTAATAGCTGTCATTTCACCGGAAAAGCAGCAAGGTATATCTGTGTGGACTTGAGGCACATTGCTTGGGGTTGAATATACCACTTACAAGGCCTGTGACTTTAGGTGAGTTATTTAGCTTTTCTGTGTCTTCATGTTCTCATCTGAAAATGGGGATAATTCTAGAATATAGTGTTATTATAACGACTAAACATTATTAATTACACATGAAGTACCTGGGATTGTACTTGGCTCCTAGGTAGTGATCAATATATATCAGCTACTGTTATTACTGTATTAACTCTGTCTTTTTTTTTGTCTCTTTTTGCCTAAAGAAATTACTCACCATTACTATCAATTTTTCTATGGTAGAAATGTCAGACAGACAACTTATGTGGCTTATCCTAAGTAATGCAATGGATTATTTGATGGCATTCAGAAAGTACTCCCTTCTCAAATCCTTCTGTTAAAGAGAACTATTTTTTTTTCTGGAACAAAGCTAAAAAAAAATACACTTACGGAATTGAACAAAACAGAATCATAAATAAATTAATTGCATTTTGTTTTTCCTGTTTGAGAATGCCTGAAAAATCATTTTCCTTTCTATCTGAAAGGACGTCTAAAAGGAACCAGACCACATAATGATACCGAGATGTCTGTACCCAAAGTAAAATGAATCACAGTAGAAAAGGATAATGTCTGACAGGAGGCTTTGGATGTTGTTTTGATTATCCAGTTATTTTCTATGTAAAAGCCACTTGTGTCTTGGAGTGGACCTTGTCATCTGAAAAGCACTTCATCTTGTGTTTCTAAAGATTTAAATGGAAATTGTTGCTTTTGGGAAACGGCCATAAGGAGAGACTTGGCTGTGTTTAAAAGCCTCCATCCATTTGCCTCCAATCACCAGCGAGCTCTTCCCCTGTGTTACAGGTTTGGCTTCCTCCAGAAGCTAATATTCAATACTAATCTAATAATCATAGAAATAATCAAATCTCCAAAGCAACATTGTACACACAAAATGTACCAGGTATATTGTATGGCTACGTACAGGAATACCCACACGTAAATCTCAACAGCAACCTTGCAATGTAGATATGATTTTTCTAATTTCACAGAAGAAGAAATGGAGGCACCAGGGTTAAGGCCCTTGTTCAAGGTCACACAGTGGCAAAGGGAAGGGATGGGAATAGTCATTTCCACTCAGCCTCTGTGTTTCCACGTCGCGATTATTATCACCAGCCTCAGCAGGTATCGTTCAAGCCCTTTCATTCAAAATAATAGAAAACTTAAAAAAAAAAAAAATGGAGCCACAGCTTTCAGGGAGTCCTGTCTGAACTTGAACAACCTAAAACAAGATTCAAAAGAAGACTTGTTATATCACTACTCTTTGTGCTGCCTGGATAGCAATAAGTGTTATGCAGAGTGGTCTTATGCTTTTCTAGTTATATACTAAATTCACTGGAAATTCGGTCTTGGGGGGGTTCCCATTTTCTTGGCTTTTCCTTGATGTGACCCTCCCACTATTTTGACATCACTACGTTCTGGGTATATTATTAATACAAAATGAAATGACTTTTCCTGTGAAAGATTCTTAGAATGCTTAGCAGAAAGTAAAACTGGCTCTGTTTACAACAGTGTTAAACTAAAAATAAATGCCCATGTTAAAAAAATGGTGATCTCATATATTATGAGATATACCTTTCTGAGGAACAGCATCAAATTTATAGTTATTCATTATAGATTAGTTGATGTGAGTTCCTAACAAAAAACTTTTCTTTCCCAGATGCATAGTTTATTTACTGACATTTGAAATTCTAAAAGTACGCTATCCCTTGGCCCATGGGAAAAAATAAAACAAAAATTGGACATAACCACATGGCTGTGAACCTCTCAGCTGAGCAAAGCTGAAAACACTACATGCAGACACAACTGGTTCCTTCTTTTCCATCTCACCAACAGCTGTTTTTAAAGACTCTAAGAATATATAGAGCATAGGAAAAATGAGAGATTTTCAGTTGTTCAGGTAACTCATTTTTTTTTGCTTTGATAGTATTACATGGCATAGGATATAGTCATTTCATTCTTTTTTATTCATATAACTGCAGGATTCATAGTCTTTTCAAGTACATACTGATATTCAGAAAAATTGACTATACATTTGTCATAAAGCATGGCTCAATACATTTAAAGGATTGAAATATTACAGACTATGTTTTCTGATCACAAAGCAATTACATTAAAAATGGAAAGCAACCATGAAACTAGGAAAATCAATATACTTGAAAATTAAGAAATAATCATCTAAATATATTAGATAGTATATGGTTCAAAGAAGAAATCATAATGGATTAGATAATATTTCAAATTTAATATGATAAAAATATAACATATAACTTATGATATGCTGCTAAATCATTACCTAGAGGGTATTTTAAAAACATATTTTTCTTTTATTATGTATATTTATCTGTACAACTTGATGTTTTGAAATATATATACATTGTGGGATGACTAAATTGAGCTAATTAACATATGCATCACCTTACCGATTTATCATCCTTTTGGTGTGATGAGAACACTTAAAATCTACTCTCTTAGTGATTTGTAAGAATGTATTAATAATACATTTTTATTAACTGAGGTCACCATATTGTACAATAGATCTCTTGAACTTATTCTTCTTGTTTAAATGAAATTTTGTATTCTTTGACTAACATCTCCCCAACACCTTCCCCCCAGCCCCTGGTAAGCACCACTCTACTCTTTTCTATGAGTTCAACTTTTTTAGGTCCCACATGTAAGTGAGATCATGTGGTATTTGTCTTTCTGTGCCTGGCTTATTTCATTTAACATGATGTCTTCCAGGTTTGTCCATGCTATCACAAATGACAGGATTTCCTTTTTTTTTTTAATGGCTGAATAGTATTACACTGTGTATACCACATTTTCTTTATCTGTTCATCCATTGATGGACATGTAGGTCGATTTCATATCATGGCTATTATGAATAATATTCAATGATTATGGAGGTGTAGATATCTCTTTGAGATACTGATTTCATTTTCTTTTGATATATACCCAGTAGTGGGATTGCTGGATCATATGATAGTTTTATTTTTAATTTTTCAAGGAAACTCCATACTGTTTTATAATTGCTGTATTAATTTACTTCCCCACCAATGGTGCTTGAGTGTTCCCTTTTCTCCACATCCTTGCTAATACTTAATTATCTTTTGTCTTTTTGATAATAGCAATACTAACAGGTGTGATGTGATTACCTCATTGTGGTTTTAATTTATATTTACCTGATGATTAGTGATATTTAGCATTTTTTCATATATCTGTTAGCTAGTTGTATGTGTTCTTTCAAAAAATGTCTATTCAGGTCCTTTGTCCAGTTTTTAATCAGGTTATTTGTTTTCTTGCTGTTGAGTTGTTTGAGTTTCTTACACATTTTGGATATTGACCCTCTATCGGATGTAAAGTTTGCAAATGTTGAATACATTTTTGTTTAAAATATATTTATTAGAAAAGAAGAAATAGTGAAAATAGGTGAAGTAAGCAATCTTTTCAAGAAATTATAGAAAGGAGATCAGATTAAGCTAAGAAAAGTAAAAGAAAGGGCAAAATGAAGGTAAGAGCAAAAATTCATGAAATAGAAGCAAATTATATAACAGTGAAAATCAAAAGATCAAAAGTTGGTCCTGTTGAAAGACAGTAAAATTGATATAATTTGTCCAAACGGACACAAAAGACAAAATCTAACTAATTCATCTACAACTATTAAAGAAATAGCAATCAAAAACTTTTCTACAAAGAAAACTCCCAAGTCCACATGGCTTTGTCAGTTAGGTTTTCCAAACATTTAAAGATGAAATAATTTTAATCTTATCAAAACTTTTTTAAGTAGTAGAAAAAATGTCATTTTATGAGGAAAATAGAACATTGATACTAAAACCAGGGAAGTAAAATGTTATAGGCCAATCTCACCAATGAACATGGATGGCAAAAAATCCTTTTAAAAAACGGGTAAAGAAATACAGCAATTTATAAAAGGAGTAATATATGTAACTAAATTGAGTTAATCCCAGGAAGTCAAGATTGATTTGACATTCAAAAATCAACCAATATAATTTTCCATATTAAGACATTTCAGGAGGAATATTATAATATTATTTCAACAGTTGCAGAAAAAGCATTTGACAAAATTCAACATTCATTTATTCATAATTAAAAACTTTAAAAATAAGGAAAAGATGTTCTTCAAGTTGGAATAAGAATATCTATAAAAAGGTTCTACAGGAAACATTGTACTTAATAGCATATTTTGAGACAGAAATGAAGGATTCCAGTATCACCTCTTTTTTTTCGTCTAAGTACTGAAGATCTCAGCAATTGCAATAAGGCAGTAAAAAATAGATATGAGTTATAAGAATCAGAAGGAACATATTATTTTTAATAAATTATATTATTAAATTATATAATTTTGGAAGAAAACATGCAATTGAATCTACAGATAAATTTTCAGTTTTAAGAGAATTTAGCAAAATTACAAAATATACATGACTGCATATCTTTATACCAGCAAAAATATTAGAAAAATTATACTTATAAAATGCTCTAAACTCATAAAAATATCTAGAAATACCAATGAAATTAATAAGGGATGTCTAACTCTTCTTTGTAGAAATTCACACACATGTAATAATGGAAATTTTGAATGTCTGAATAAGTAGAGATATATACTATGTGCATGGATTGGAGGACTTAATATTGTAAAAAATATCAGTTCTTCCAATACTGGTTTATGGATTTAATATAATCTTAGTCCAAATCCCTATACATATCTCTGTGAAACAAGACAAGCTGAATCTAAATTTATATGGAAATGCAGAGTGCCAAGAGTAACATAGACATTCTTGAAGAACAGCAAAGTGGAAGGATGGGTTCTAATAGCTATTAAATTGAATTATAAAGGTACTGTTAGAGGCAGAGTTACCATGGAGCTTGCATTATCTCCTCTCAGGATCCTTGAAGGTGCCCTAACACTGTGTTCACATGATTATATATTTTTGTGAAATGTGCTAAATAAGACAATTTAACCACAGTCAGTTAAGACTGCTATGTCTTTCTTTTCTAAACTCACCTCCATCATACACCCACTTATGTTGGCAGATTTTGGAAGGGCTGTGGGTATTTCTGGGATTTGAATGAGAAGTTGAGTTGGGGATATAGTTAATATTAGTTTATTATAGCATATTTATATGGATCCTAGTCACTTTCATATTTAGTTACTTCATTGCTGGCCTTTGGTTTTAAGAGTGGTTTCCAGGAACACTCCTAAGTCCTCTGTGCTAACTCACCCAGTGTTGTGACTTGAAGGAGTGGTATCACAAGCTACACCACTACCTGAATATATCTTATGATACTTGGCACCAGGAGTGTGTGGCTGGAGAAGGAGAAATAATATGTGAAAAGTGGGGGCAGAAGCTACTCTGTGGAAAAGTTTTTAAATCATCAGATGTATAAAATATTAAGTGGAGAATTCATTTCCATTGATGGTTAAGTTAAAATGGAAGTTCCTTTCCCTTGTTTTAGAAATGTAGTTGACAATACTGTACAAACAATGATAAGTCCACCATACATTTTTTAAAGGTAACCATGAGGGGTAGAAATGATCAGAATTCTTGTGTTTGTGGGGCACAAACTTGTAGCAGTATAAAAATGGTGAGTATATCTATAACTCAGATATGAAAAATTTTGGTAGATATTTTCCCAAATTTGATGGAAATTATAAATTTTTTACATCTTTAGCAATGATAAGTTGAAAAGCTGGGCAAAAGTTTTCTAAACTCACAAAAATAAAAAATAATTTTGATTAGCTGTGCTATAGGAATTTTCTTTTCTTTCTTTCTATAGAAAATTGTATTACAAAATGATCATGATGTAAAAAGGTAGTCAAAGAATATGTAGCCAAAAATTATAGAGAAAAAACTTTTAAGAGGTGTATTAAGCAATAATTAATAATATATGTTATTTTTCTGGATTTCATAAGTTTATAGAATTTTTCAGCTTTTTAAAATTTATAATTTGTTGTGTTTTATTTTCTCATTCACTTCTGTACCTAATTTTACATTCACTTGTAATTAACTTATTTTTATTAAAGTGCACAAAATTGCATAAGCTTTGTGCTCCTCAATGCCCAGATTTGCCCCTAGTTCTAACAATTAGGAACTCAGCAATTTATGGCAATTAAGAAAGTATGAAATTAGCATAAGGATAGATAAAAGAGCAATGGAATATGATAAAGATATAATAAAGAGAATAGAAATTGACCCACAGGATATGATCATATGACTTATAAAAGAAGTGGCACCCAAACAGTTGAAAATGATAACATTTGCAATAAATGGTGTTGGAATAGTTTGGTATATATGGGGAAAAGATTGTACTCCCTACCTAACATCATTCACAAAAATAAATTGTAAATATGTCATGGACATAAATGTGAAAATCAAAACTATAAAGCTTTCACAAAGTAATATAGAATGATATCTTCATGACCTAGTAATAGGGAATAAGTTTTTAAATAGGACATAAAACCCACTAATCTTAAAGAAAAAGATTAATAAATTTAACCTCATTAACTGAAGAACATCTGTTCATCAAAAGACATCATTGAAAGGCAGAGTAGAGAGAGAAGATATAGATGCAACACATATAATTGGCTGCAGGTGTATATATAGAATACATTGACCCAGAAGCAAAAACAAAGAAAGAAAAATGGGCAAAAGTCACTTCACAAAAGAGGAAATTTAAATGTCCAATAAGCATAGAAAAAATGTGCTCAATCTCATTAGCCATCAAATAAATGCCAAAAACAAAAAAAAACCAAAAAGACCCACAATGAGATATTGCTACACACCTAGTATATTGGCAAATTTTAAGTAGTCTCATTATTCTAGAGGTTGGTAAAGATATAGAGCAAATGGGAATAATTTTCTACTGCTGGTGAAAGTATACATTGGTAAAGCAATTTTGTACAAGTATTCAAGAGCTGGTAATACTCCTAAAGATCCATGATCATCAGTTTAACTCCCAGATATAAATCCTACAGAACTGCATGCTTATTCATAAGGTATCTGTTCAAGAATATCCGTAGCAGCAATATTGATAATACAGCAAAACTGGAAGCAATCTGAATAACCATCAACAGTAGAATGCTGTATATTTTCCACTGTATGAATTACAGATTCAATTAAATATCCCCACAACAGCATTAATGAATCTTAAAGGCATAGTGTTGAGGAAAAGACATAACAGAATGCATGATTCCATTTATAAAAAATTCAAAAACAGGCAAAAATCAAACTACATTATTTAGGGATATATAATTTGGTACAAAAACTTCAAAGAAAATTAATAAAATGATTATAATAAAATTCAGGATAGTGCTTCTCAATGAGGGGGCAATGTTAGGGAAGGGACAGGCAGGAATTTCTGGAATACTTGTAATATATTTTTGACATGAGGCGAGTTTACACAGATTATTTGTTTTATCTTTCAATAAGCTGATAATCTATGCTTTAGGTATTTTAGGTATGTTTATTCTGTTTCATTATAATTTGTTTAATATAATATGTGATGAATAAAATTGAATAATACCTCAAATAAATATTGATTAAGGAAAAGAGGCTCATTATACCTGTTAAGATGAGAATCACAAATTAAAAATCTTCTGCACAACAAAGGAAATGATCAACAGAGTGAAAAGGTAACCTACAGAATGAGAGAAAATATTTGTACACTATGCATCTGACAAGAGGGTAATATCTAGAATGTATGAGGAACTCTCACAACGCAACAGCAAAAAATCAAATAATCCAAGTTTTAAAATGAGCAAAGGACCTGAAGAGACATTTCCCAAATGAAGACATACAAAAGGATAATAGGTACATGAAAAAATGCTCAACATCACTCATCACCAGAGAAATGCAAATCAAAACCACAGTGAGATATTAACTCACACTTGTCAGAATGGCTATTATCAAAAAGACAAAAAATAACAAATGCTGGCATGGATGTGGAGAAATGGGAACGCTTATACATTATTGATGGGAATGTAAATTAGCACAGCCATTATGAAAAACAGTATGGAGTTTCCTCAAAATATTAAAAATAGAACTACCGTATGATCCAGTGATTCCACTATTAGGTATATATCCAAAGAAAATGAAATCAGTATGTTAATGAAATATCTGCACTACCATGTTTATTGCAGCACAGCACTATTCACAACAGCCAAGATATGTAATCAACCTAAGTGTCCATCAACAGATGAACAGATAAAGAAAATGTGCTACACAATGTGGTATATGCAATGTAATATTATTCAGCCTTAAAAAGAATGAAATCCTGTCATTTGTGGCAACATGGATAAATTTAGAGGGCATTACGTTAAGTGAAATAAGCCAGGCATGGAAAGACAAATACTGCATGATCTCACTCATTTACAAAAGTTTAAAAAGCTAATCTCATAGAAGTACATAGAATAGTGATTACCAGAGGCTGGGGAGGGTGAGGGGAGGGGGCACAGAGAGAGATTAGTCAATGGCTACAAAATTGCATTTGACAGAAAAAGTTCTGGTCTTCTATTGCACAATAAGGTGACTGTAGTCAACAATACCTGTATATTTGAAAATAACTAAAAGAGGATTTTTAATGTTCTTACCACAAAGAAATAATAGATGTTTGAAGTGATGGGCAAGCTAATTACCCTTATTTGATCATTACACGATGTATACATGTATTGAAACATCACACTGTACCCCATAAATATGCACAATTATTACAAGTCAATTAAAAATAAAATAAATCTTTAAAAAGGTTGAAGATTAAAAACATGAGAATCACAGGTTCTACATTTGCAAATTTTTAATGGAACTTCGCACTTTACAAGAATTCTGTTTCGTGTCCTGTGGAAAAAATTTATTTGAATATTCTCAGCCTAGCTTTGCTAAATGTCTCCAGTTTGGTGATGGATTGCCTATCTCTGCTAAACAGAAAAGTGGAATAAAATAGTTTCTTGTCTAGGTGTGGTGGCTGACGCGTATAATCCTAGAACTTTGGGAGGTTGAGGCAGGAGGATTGCTTGAGGCCAGGAGTTGGAGAACAGCCTGAGCAACATAGTGAGACCCCATCTCTACAAAAAATAAAAAAAAATTAGCTCCACATGGTGACACTCACTTGTAGTTCTAGCTACTCCAGAAGCTGAGCCAGGAGGATCGCTGGAGCCCAGGAGTTTGAGGTGGCAGTGATCCCTGAGTGTGCCACTGCACTCTAGCCCCGGCAACAGAATGAGACCCTGTCTTTAAAAAAATTTTTTTTCTTTAGATGAAGTTAAAATTTGATACTAAGGATTCAGGTTTTTCAATTATTGCCTAGACAAACAATTAGGAAAAATGCAACAGAAGCAAAGCATTATCAAATACTTAGGAAAACAAGATATTTTAAATAATAAAAATAACTTCTAGATGTTCATTGGCATTTACTTAATAACTCAGAGTGCCATAACAACCGAATCATTTTACCTGACACTCTGATTTTTCCTAGACATAAAATAAAGTTGAATGAAGGAAAATTCACTAGTGGAATTTGCCAAAATTTATTTATCTATTCAAAATGTATGTATTGCATAACTTCCATGTATCCTGCACTGTTCTAAGTGCTAGAATTAGAGCAATGGACAAAAGAGTCAAAAATCCATGCCCTCCTGGAGTTTGCATTCTTGCTTGGAAGAAAGGTCATTAACAAATACTTAAAATTACATCAGACGGTGATAAGTACTATGAAGACAAAGCAGGATGGAGGGGCAAAGAGTGAGGATGCAAACTCAGGTAAGATGGAGTGGTGAATGCTGGTCTTCGTGTAGCCAGTTTGCTGGTTTGTGGGGTAGGTGGAGAAAATTCCTCAGAAGGCAAATAATTTCCCAATGCTGGGAATGTCCTTTGGAATTTATAAGATTGGGCACTCTTCAGGTTTGGTACAGTACAGAATCTGCATGTGGAAAACGTTTCTATGAGACTCTCTAATAAGCCTGAAGAAGTAATCAAGTAGTTCATCCCCCTTTACCAATTCAGGCTTTCTATAAACTAGTTTCAAATCAGAGGTTGGGGGTCTCATTTATATATTCATATAAAATCACACGCTTTTTATTGTCTAAGGAAAGTAGCTTAGAAGTAGCATACAACTCAGGAGTCAGCTAAAAACTTTTTTGTTCTAACTCTTACTATTGAGATCCTTTCTAAATCATGCACTTTTCTTATTCCTGACTAAAAAAGAGTGGTAAACAGAGACAATTAAGTGTTTTGTAAGTGTTTGAGACCCTCATTTGCCTTATATGCTGTAACATTGTTATTTTAAAAAGCATTCAATAACTTTTATATTTTGATGTAATAGGGCAGAAAACTGAATGTGTACCAGCCCAAAACTTCCTCTGAAAATTGTCAATATGATCTTTTTGATAATGTACCCCTTTCTCCTAAAGCTGAAATATGGCAGTAAAAACAGACAAATAAATGAATAAAAGTGTTTTCAAAATCTGCTTGAGCAAAGATTATTTGTAGATCAAAAGTTTAGCCTTTGATGTGGGGCCTGGAGGTAATACATATACATATTTTAAAACTTTTTAGGTCTCATTTACTTTTTAAGGAATACTCATATTGATATCTCTACATCTTCCTTGGAGACTTTTTCATAACTTACCCAGAAGGCTAAATTAAATTCCTCTAGATGAAATTAAAATCCATTTCTACTTTTTTAGTACTTACCAAAGACTTGTTTTATACAACCATTTTTAAAAAATAATGCCAGTAATTGAATATATTCTTGAATTTATTTAAGCTGATTAATCTCTATTTTTGTAGTTGTTTCTCAAAAATCACCACCACAATTTTTTAGTCCTCCTTAGTTGCTGAATTCATACTAGACATAAGAAAGTGTTAGTTCAAAAGCAAAGTGGTTACAATTTTCAGTGAATATTATATGTTGTGTGACTTTGAAAGATATCATGAATTTCCTTAATTACAACCAAATTTCTGAACATTTTGAGTCTGAGTAGTGCTGGGACTGATCAAAGCTACAAGTGGAACCAAAAGGAGCTCTTCTGTACCAGAGTATGGGCAGCACTCTAAAGAGCAGCTGTTTACAGTTGTACAGGTTGTGCAATGCATATCTTTAGGGCACTATGAACCTTGTGCATGGCTGCTTTGACTTGATGAGAACATATCATAATCCTTGAGTCTAGAAAGAAGGCCACTGAGATAGAAAGGAACCAAGTGGCTACAAAAATATATTTTCCAGCATTAGAGATGTCTTCAGGCATATAAAATATTGGAAGCTCTGCAGGCTTGGGGAACCTAAAGGAATTGCTTATACAAAGCAGTTTCATTTGAGCACACATGAGCAAGTGACACTTGCATAAACTGCTGTGGTCTCTGGATAGTTTGTCTACTTGGGCTCCCCATGGGTGATCTCTATGGAACCATCTTCTCACGCTCTAATACTTCAAAATAGTTCCATAGTCCTTGAACAGAGATGCCTACAGGGGAGAATAAATCTTTACTCATGGCTTCTGCCAACAGACTGGGAGGTAAATAATTGCATATGTGTGGATTAATTTATAACCAAGAACCCCAAAATTTATCAGCACAGAGTTCAAGATTGTAATATGAATTGAATTGAAGTCTTGCATTCTGCTCACACCTACAAATTAAAACTTTCCAAGTAAGGCATTTGAAGAAAATAGAGAAAAGAATCCATCCGAAAGGGAATAGATGCTTTCCTCAGCCACAGAATTTGGCGTATTACAACATTTGGACAATGAATTTGGCTCCAAGCTTTCTTATAGCCAGGCGAGGAAGTGGGGTTCTAGAGTTTCTGGTTTCTGACAACAGAAAACATATACATTTATCTGTAGCAAAAAAAATTCCTAAATTGGAATGACAGTAACAATCTATCATAGGTACAGCAGCATCATAGGTCCTAACGGGGTCTAAAAATCATCTCATTCTACCTATGTGAAAACTGGAGCTTAGATAAATTGATAATGAATAAAATTTTTGCACATATTCTTGGTTAATTCTCTGTGGGGGAATTCTAAAGATGTTTGTCACAAGGGAAAGCAACTGATTTACCAAGGCGATAATAATTTTGGAGTTAGAAGGGACATTATGAACTAGATAGGCAAATATACTTTATTTCCCACATGAAGAAACTGAGACCCACAGAAGTTAAAACCAGAAGAAGAGGAAGAAGAGGAGGAGGAAGAAGAAGAAGAAGAGGAGGAGGAGGAAGAGGAAAAGGAGGAGGAAGAAGAAGAGGAAGAAGAAGAAACCGGGATTTAATAGAAGAGGTAAGAAGAGTGATAGGATTGTGAAAAGGGCTTTCCTATTTAGCACAAGGCTGGGAGAGTGAACTCTAAGCTCAAATCTCTTTTGATATGCCCCTGAGATCCTCTAAAAGTACCCAATCAAAAATGGTTAGGTTGTTAGTTATTTTTTTAAAATATATGTATATAAGATAGAAAACAATCAATTATTAAACACATTACCACCTATTTAAGTGGTCAATAAGAGATTTAAAACTCTTAAAACAGGCCATTACACAGCAATAACATGTAAAGGACTAGAGATGCGAGGACCACCTTTGGAGGAAGAGGAGGGTAGAAATTGAGAAGCAGTATCACTTAGGATGAGATTGAGAACAAATGAAGGTCTCCAATTAAAGCCTTCAATAGAATAAATGCATCTGATATTTACATAACAATGTCCATGTGGCAGCATTCCTGCAGGAATAAGGAAGAGGGATCGTCACAAAGGACAGAAAAGGAGGAGATAATTGTGCATGAACTGCTTTTAAGTAATGCAGGCAGGGGAAAGAGAGAGAAGAGACAGAGAGATAGAGAAGCAAGAGATAGAAACAAGATGGAAACCACAGAAACAGCTAGATTTTATTGATTCATAAAAAGGCCCACTGAGAAAATAAGGATCACTTCCTCCTCAGCTGATGAGTATTTCATGCTATTAAAAAAAGTCACCTAGGGTAAGAACACTGAGCAACAATGATCTTACTGCGTCATGAAAAGGAATGAGCTATTCACTGAACTATGACTAATTTCTTCTGGATCTTGCCTTACCTAGAAGCCTCTGATTTTCTTTAATTCTTAACAAAAACTCTAGTTCTCTTGGAAAAGATATTTAAACACCATAATTTTCATTAATGGGGAGAAATAGAAAAATCTAGGAAGGATTAATATGAGTACTGACTACATCTTCTTATAACGCTGATTTAAAACTCCTTTTCTGGTGATTGGCATTCCCAGACTCACACATTAACACCTGATCTCAGACTAGGAACCAGTGGAAAGGTTGACCAAACGTTCTGATGGCAGCCTTTCTCAGACTTACCTGAGGAAATGTATCTAAGGAATGGTACCTCACCTGAGATCTGACTTCAGCCTGGCCCCACAGCTCACAGCTCCCTTGCTAGGGTCCCTAAGGCCAGAAGGAAGGCTCACTGGAAATTCAGAGTAGAAAAGGAGCAATAAACTCTGCTGAGTGAAACAGGGAGAAAATATTTTTTATAGAAGGAGTTTGTCTACATTATAAAATCATGAGACAGGCATTCTTTTTGATCATTGGATGTATCTTTGGAATAAGTATAAATGTATTTCTGATGAAACCACTTAGAAGGCAAATACTCACCTGGTTAAGCAAGTAGACTAGAGAAAAATATTCTCGGTATTTTAGACCAGTATAAAAAGATTGATTCTTGACAAATGAATGAATTAAAGTTATTGCTCTTCACACAATTTTGTTCCCTTATGAATGTAGGCCTAAGAAGGAAAGATGTTTGGTGTTACGGTTTCAGAATCAAATTAGCAATTTCAGAGTTTAGCTATCATTCAACCAAAATCCTGGAGGACTTTTTTATTGTGAATCTGCAATTGGTGAAGAGCCACCAATTACAAATGTAGTGCAGGTTAGACAAGCTCATGCATTTTAAAGTCCAGTATGTCTTGCACAAAGTCAGGGTGCAAGTGTGAGGTGAGACTATTAATGCTATATGAAATGAAGACATAAGAAGCAGAAAAAATATTTTTAACAGCAGAATTACCAAGTATTCTATGCGTCATACCTACTCTTGCAAGAGATAAATCTGCATGAGCAAAACATGGGAGAAGATCTCTCTTTTTTAATTGCTCAAAAAATGGCCTTAAAGGCCCTAATTTAAATAAATTGTAGACATCTGAGTTCTATGGGCCTAATGAAGATTTTCCTTCCCTCCCTGATTTGCAGAAGCAAGAAATTTGGAAAAAGTTTAATGATAAACAATTGTTCCAAGGCTGTTTGCAAATAATAGAAACACACTCAAATGAACTTATCAAACAAAAAATGAAGGGGTAATTAATCCTCAGGACCTAAGGAGCACAAGGAGACCTTGGGTGGACTAGAACCAAGAACAGGAAAGCCTTTAAGATGCAGACATCACTTTCTCAGTGAATCTTGCTCTGTGGGTCACCTGCTTCTCTTCTCCTTGCTGATTGACTTTTTTTCCTCCATGCACATATGGCCAACATGGCTGCCCTAGCCCACCCCTAACTAGTTTTTGTCTCCCTAATTTGTTCAGGTTGTTTAGGTTTACCTCAGGCAATGGGCAAAATTTTGGGTTATGGAATACAAGCAAAATTTTCAGGGCTCATTAGCTCGGGTGGGTAAGCTCTTTTCAGTAGGCTGGGGAGATAATCAAAAGATATATCTACCACTATAGCAGATCAGTTTACTGCACCACATTAAGTCATCCGCTAGTTACCATATTGTCCTGTTTTCTCAGTTTAAGTATACTTTAGAAAATGTTATAATATTGATTGCCATTCATAATTTGCTAGGGAAGGCATTTCACCCATGTATGTAAAAAAAAGTGTATTTAAAGTTAATGGTCAGAATTATAACTCCTATTATATTAACATCAATGCTTATTTGAGAAGAGTGAATTTGATTTCTATTGTTTTGCATTTCAGTACTGGCACAGAAAATATAGATTGTTGTGACAGAAATAGTCAAAAGATTATCTCCCCTTCCATAGTGTGAAATTGTTGCTAAGAAGGAGCTGTTCAGTAAGGAACTGAATATCTCAGGCCCCCTTGCATCTAGATGGGACTGTATCCTAGTTCTTGCCTATGTTGACACACAGTGCTACCCCTAATGCTACTTGACAAAGATGGCAGAGCCTTTGTCAGCCTGGGTCCGTAAGTGCCTGGATGGAGCAGGGGCATTAAGAAAAAAATTCTGCTCAGGGAAATGCAAATCAAAACCACAATGAGATATCACTTAACTCCAGTGAGATTGGCTCATATCAAAAAATCCCAAAACAACAAATGTTGGCGGGGATGCGGACAGATAGGAACACTCATACACTGCTGGTGGGACTGCAAATTAGTACAACCTCTACGGAAAGTAATATGGAGATACCTCAAAGAATTAAAAGTAGAACTACCATTTGATCCAGCAATCCCACTACTGGGTATTTACCCAAAGGAAAAAAAGACATTCTTTAATAAAGACATCTGCACGCGAATGTTTACAGCAGCACAATTCACAATTGCAAAGATGTGGAAACAACCCAGGTGCCCATCAATACACGAGTGGATTAATAAAATGTGGTATATGTATACCATGGAGTATTACTCAGCAATAAAAAACAATGGTTAATTAACACATCTGGTATTATCCTGGATGAAGCTAGAGCCCATTCTTCGAAGCGAAGTGTCACAAGAATGGAAAAACAAGCACCACTGGTACTCACCATCAAATTGGTATTAACTCATCAGCACTTACATCACACATGACAATAATATTCATCAGGGGGCGGGCAGGCTGGAGGGGGGTGGAGGGGATGGGAAAACTCTCACGGAATGGATGCGGGGAGCACAGTTTGGGGGACGACCACAATTGTAGCTCTGACACGGGCAGTGCATGTGCAATATATACAGCCAAAGTGTTGTACCCCCATAATATTCTGAAATTAAAAAAAAAAAAGAACTTAACCGTATTTCTGTAATTTATTATTCTCCAAAGCAAGGAACTAGCCTTAACATACAAGTACACTTGGGAGAAGTGAGAATTTTTCCTAAAATCATATTAAAGTATAAATCACTGTTATTCAAAGTGTGGTCTCAAAACCACATGAGAACTGTTCATTGCTGGCCAGTGAGGGATAAGGAGGTTACCCTGGAATGTAAATCAACTGTATCCCTAAGCATACTGTTTAGTTTAGTGACATTTTTTTTTTAAATAGGAAGACTATTTGCTGAAGGAAACCATATGTTGATTTCCCGTCTGACATATGCACCTGTTTGTCATGGACTAGCACTTTGAGTAACCTTGGTATAAATGACCCATATTAGAATTGCTCCTAAAAGCAAGTTTATTTTATTCTTTAAGCCAAAGTAACATATGAACATACTACAAAAAATGAATAATACAGAAAAAGGCATAGAATGAAAAGAAAAAACTTTCCTCCCTCCTCCATCTCACAGTCCACTCATATTCTTCACTGTAAGCAATTTGTTGTATATCCAGTCAGAAAATATTATGAGTATATCTGTACATATAAATATACACATATAAAATGTACACAAATGGAATTGTAGTATACACACTCATTGGTACCTTACTTTTTCATTCAATAAGATCTCTTAGAAATTCTTATATATTAGCAAATACGGATCTTTTGCATTCTATTGAGGACTTGTATGTAGTACAAGTATTACATTGTATATATGTGTCATAATGTAACTAACTAGTCAGTCACACATTTATGGATATGTACCATGTTTCCAATTTTTTTTGCTATTACAAACAATATTTCAATGAATAGAATTATGCATAGAGAAAATTTTGTTTACTTTTGAGAGTATGTAATGTGGAATCTCTGTATCAAAAGAAATGTACATATGACACATTTACAGCTGTTGCCAAACTCCCCTTCAAAAAGATGGTGCCCATGCAAATTCCTTTCCAAATGAACATGAGAGTACTTTTACCCTACTTCCTCACAGAAGCTATTATTGAATGGTAACATTTTAGCCAATGTAATGAGTGAATATAGTTATTTAGACTTGAACTGCTTAATTTATCAGTGTGGGTGCGTTTTTCTTCCTAAAGAATTGTATCTTAGAGTACTAGCCCAGGTAAACAAATTATAGGAAGAAAATCCAAGGAAATGGGCTGAGAACTGGAAAGCCATTGGGAAAATAGATTTTCTCTGTTGTGGACATAAGGGTTCTCATTTCTGTTTCTGCATGTTTGTATTCTCTTTCTCTCTCTCTCTCTTTCTCGCTCGATCAGTTTTTTTCTTCTCAACTAGGCACACGGCTAAGATGATGATCCTCCGCAACACCAGAGTTCAAGCAAAGCAGTTCAATATTTGGCTGGTATTCTGATGTCAGATCCCTAAGAGTGAGAAACTGGCCCAATTGGTCAATGGTGCCACACAGTATCACCAGTATAGACACATGGTCTGTCATGCTGACGCTCTAGTTTCAGGGGTAAGAGAAAAGGGGTGAGTAGTGGACTAGGAAGATACTCAAAAGGCTATTTATTGCAGGGATTTCCTACAATGGTTAAACACAGTGTTGACTCATCACCTCGGATTGTTCTACTTCTTATATGATCTTCAATATTCCACTCTCTATCACAGCCTATCTCCCTAGCTTTTTTCACTTCCCCATAACCACTACAAACATGCTCTTCAGATTTATTAAGGCCTTATATTGTTTGACCCTTCTCCTTCCTCCCTCTCCATCATTTTCTTCCACCACATCTCTTGTTCAAGCCTACAAATTCTCACCCCTTAGGTCTAAAAAAACATACATGATACCTGTGAGTTAATTCAACCATCACCTTCCTCTGATACACAACTGGCTTCTGAGCTCTGCCAGACGTCCTCAAAGCAAATGGATTGTTTAAAGCATGCAAGTTTTAAAATTGCAGCAAGACGTTCAACACTGCTTGATATCCCCGTGCCTTTATCCTTGTTCATGCTTCTTCCTCATGCGAGACTTTCAGCTTCTGCTTGAATCTTTGACTCCAGGAAACATCCACTTTGCTCCAGGGTGATCTCTCTAGAACATAAACGTACTCATGTCATTTCACTTGCTTAAAAGCATTTACGAACTCATTTTCACACTGATCCGCAAAGTCAAAAGTCCTCAACATTTTGTACAAGGCCCTTCACAGAGTGGCTCCTGCTTACCTCCCACCACGATACTTCTCCATACCCACCCCATGTTTCAGCCAATCCAGTAACTGTGAAACCTCAGAAGGCACCAAGCTCTCTCACACCACTGAGTCTTTGCACATTCTGTTTTATCTCTTTGAATGTTATCTCTTCCTTGTTCTGCTCCATGGGCTCCTCCTTACCTTCTCTATTCAGTTCAGGTGGAAGCTCCTCTGAGAAGCCTTGCCTGCCTCCGCTCCTTCCACACCACACCTGACCCCGTTAGAGTTAGGTCCTTTCTTTTCTTTGCACCCAGAGCATCCTTTGTTTATTTCTCTGCTCTCTCCTGAGTCCCAGTCCTACAATTCTGCACCCAAGAGCAGAGATTTTATGTCTCAAAAACTGAAAAATCACAGCTACCCCATAATACTTAATAGGTGTTTATAGAATAAATGAACAGATGGGCTTATAATATGAAGAACAGGACATTCAGTTCAGTAATTGGGAGACTGGGAGAGAAGTGGGGATGTCTATTACTCAGTACGTAAGATTCTGCCCTCCTGTTTGGTAATTTCACTAAAATCAATAACCTAAAACCAACAACAAAAAAGTCTCAGCCTGTTTAAGAGAGGAACATGCTCTCCTCAAGTTAATTACCTTCAACAGTAGTTTATGGAAAAAAAAATCTTTTTAGCTCTTGTAGGTGCCACATGGGATTGACATTGTGATGTCCCTACCTTCTGCCTTCTATTCTCAATAAGGAAATAAGGGAGATATGCTGACATTTTGATCGAGTGGAAATTGATATCCATATTTCCAGCATTACCTACAGAGACAGAGAGTTTTCCAGACTGGTGGGCTTTACTGCAACCTCTGAAGGTGTTTCATGACAAGAGATAGACTGTGTTGACTCTGATTGGTCAGAGCCCCATGTAAGCAAAGGGGAAAAGGTAGACACAAAGGAGACCACAGGCCAGGGTTTCATAAGAACCTGGGATGCTTGTTAAGAATGTTGATGACTGAGGCCCACCCCAGTCCTCCTAAATCAGAATCTCTGGGAGTGGAGCCCATGCATCTGACTTTTAACAAGTTTCTCAGATGTTATTTCAACCCATTAACTTGTGGGAGCACTAATTCAGATATGACTCTCCCCAGAGCTGCATGGAGCAGGGGGAAGGACCCCAAGGTACAGATGGGCATATCAGGCTCAGCAAACCTAAGGCCCTTTCAACATCAGATCACAAGTCCCACTTCCCCTGTTTTGATTCCATGTTCACAAAGCACCATCTGACAATTTAGTCTCCACATAGTTAAAATACTGGAGGAAATTGTACAGATAAAGCCAATATAGATTTTGGTCCTCTTTACCATGATGTTTCTTATTGCAAATTAACAAATTGTCATGGAATTTAATTAATAATGTCTTGTGAGCTTTTTTTCCTGTCAACTGAAACTCTAAGTCTGACCAATTATTTAATAATTCTTTGAAATATGTTGAGCTTCTGGAAATGTGGGGCTTGGAGATGGACCCTGGATTGCTAACATGTGGATCTTTCTTAAGGAACACCTCTGGCCTCCTCCCCTAATCTCTCCTCCCCCACCCTCAACTGTCTTATCTTTATCAAACATTTATAATGAGTTTGTAGTGGCTTTATCTGAAGAAATTAAACGTTCATGAAACGTCTAGCCAGGTTTTGCTGTTTTAGTCAAGCAGGTTTAAAAAACGATGCTCCTTAAGAAATTCAAAGACAGAATTTACCTTCTATTTTTCCTATAGGGGTAAGGCCAAACCCTGAAACAATAATTTTTAACCAGGGGGTTACTGATTTTGCCCACCAGGGGACATTTGGCAATGTCTGGTGATATTTTGGTTGTCACAACTGGGGGATGCTACTGGCCTCTTAAAAAAAAAATTATTGGGCACAATGGGAATGCTTGGTACTCTCTGCTAAATTTTTAAACTGCTCTAAAAAATAAACTCAATTTTGGATTCTAGAGGCTGAGAAGGGTAGGAGAAAGGGAGGAATAGGAAGAGGTTTGTTAAAAGATACAAAATTACAGCTAGATAGGAGGGATAAATTCTAGTGTTCTATACCACTGTAGGATGGTTATAGTTAACAATAACATATTGCTAATATATTGTTTCAAATAGCGAGGAGGATATTGAACACTCTGAACACAAAAAAGTGATGAATATTTGAGATGATAGATATGCTAATTACCCTGATCTGATCACCATACGTTATATATATGGAAATATCACTATGCACCCCATGAATATGTATACTTATTGTTTTCCAATTAAAAGTAAAATTTTTAAAAGGCAACAGAACAAACAAACAAACAAAAAAACCAACTCTATTTAAAAGAAAATTATCTAGCCCAACATGTCAATAGTGCCAAGGTTGACAAACCCTGTCCTAAAGGAAGCCATGAGTTCTTTCCTACTTCTGAGCCTACTTTCAACTTTTATGACAATGCTAGCTAGCTATTGTAAAGGATCGCTATTTTGCGTACATATGCTTCCAAAGTAAGTTTAAATGTACATCTCTTTTTTCAAATCAGAAGATGATGCTATAATTGAGTAGCATATAATCCACAATATCACCCTTCAGATGAACCCTTTTAGCTATACCACAAATATGAACCATGCTGAGGTGAGAATAAAATTCACTTTTAAAAGAACACACTTATGTCAACAGAGGTAAACTAAATTCGAAGTATGAGATAAGAAGTTTGGTCTCAGAATTTGGTTATGAAGTATGACCTACTTTATTGGGGGTGGGGTTCCAGATCTGTGTGTTTCCCTTAGCACGTGAGTTTTCCATACCCACACATCTTATGGGCCATATGGTGCTCTTTTGGAATAACTTTCATTTTATTTTTTCCCTTTTTTAGAAATATTTCTTTTATTTTCACTCTGTCAGAAAGTACTGAGGTCATTGAGGAAGGGTCTTTTGTCCAAATGCTCTTCTTGCTAGTACTGACCTCTGATAATTTCACTAAGACTCTTATCAGAACTATGTATCTTCTGGAAGAAAGCAGAAGTGTGACCCTATTGGTGAAGCTTAGAAAAGCATTTTATATGACCCATTTGGAGAAATGAAAGACACTACTCTTCATGTGAGGTCAGGACATCATTAGTTACCTTATAGGAAAAATTCAAAGATTTCTTTTGCACGGGGGTTGTGTGATAGAGAAAATGGGCAAGCAGAGAGGTGAGTTAGGGGTTAAGATGCCACTTCCTGGGGAGTTACTGAACACATACCTCAGGGCCATGGAAGAAAGACACTTGACAATGTCAACTGTAGCTTGAGTGGTTCAGTATTAAGAAAGATGAGAGAAAATGGCTAACTACTTTTTACAAGAACAAAACCCCAAAATTGTGGAAATGAACTGTTAGTAATAAAAGATGCCAACAGGACAGCAGGAGAGAATTGAGATTAATTAAATGCAATTTAGTGGAACTCACTGTACCAAAACAGAACCTGGTCACTTCCCAAAAAGCCTGCACTTCCCCACTGACTTTTAGTTTTCCATCCATCAACCTTCTTCTTTGGATGTAGCTCTTCTGCTTCAGTGTAATACTCACTTACGGATAAGGCTGGGCTGAAGCACTCTGCTCTGTTTCCTTCTAGTAGGATGCCTCCACCTCTGTGTTACCTGTTATATTTGCTTAGGACATTTCCACCATCACATCTGCCCCAGAAATCCACACTTGGTGAAACTTATGGTTGGGAAGTTGCTTCTCAGAGGCAGTGAAATCATAGTCATTATCTGTAGGATGACATCTTCTCTAGTGTTTAAATGTTTTGGGTTAGTGGAAGATCTTTCCCAGTTGATGGTTTGGTACCACCTGTCCAAAGCCAGGCAGTATTTAAAGCAATTTCAACATGCTATTGCAGCCAAAAAAACATGAATCCGAAATCCAGGGAAAATTAAAAAGCAATTTAAATTTCTTCTGCAACGGCTCATTCCAGTGTCAAAAAGGGTTTACGTTCATATCACCTAGAAAATAACTTTGAAGCCTCTTTCCCCATCTCTCTTTGATTATCTGATCAGGGACAGAAGCTGTTGAAAAATTTCTCTTTTCTATTCTCCAATGTTGTCTCCAAACCCAGTCCATGTTAGGCTGAGTACCTCTTTCCATCTTTCTTGATCTCTTAAGCTCTCCATCAAAAGCAATTCTTCCATTGTAATCTAGATTAATCTAGATGTTCAAAGCATTTTTCAATTCTTCTTTCTATCCATTACTTGGATCAACAAAATCAGCATCTACCAAACGATGACGGTTTGCTACTTTTGAAAGTGCTTTTTAAAGATAAAAGCTTAACAAATTCACATTTCCCTTTACAAAATCGCATGCACATGCACACAGTAGTAACAAGGCACTCTGTTCTTTTTGAAAGGAAAAAGATTATCAATTCTGACATCAAATTGTTAAAAGTTTATCTCCATAAAATTAATATTTTGGTGGCCCATAGCAGGGAAAAGCATTTCAGCAAATCCCCTAGAAGGAGTGATTCTATCCTCTAAATAGAAGCTTGAAACATTCTGATCGGTACTGACTGTCAAAGATGCAGAGTTGGTCTCCTTCTTGATGTCTTAATACAACTGATTTCTAGGCAGAAAGAGAGGCATGTCTTCAAGCTTCCCTCAAAAAGAGGCTCTCTTGCCAGTTTTTTAGTGAGTTAACTCTGTGGATAGTTAGCTCCTCCAGACAGGTGCTCAATTGAGCGTTTGGAGGACCAAGACTGCTTACTCTTTTCAACTCACAGGGAGTCCTAGACTGGTTAGGGTTTTAAAGACAATGGTCAGAACCCAGTCATGGAAGAGGATGCTGGGAGGCATTCTGCCTTGCCAATTGGCAAGAAGAACAGAGTGCTTTGCTACAATGTGTGTGTGTGTCTGTGTGTGTTTTGTAAAAAAAAAGTATGGATTTGTTCACCTTGTTTTTAAAATCACAAAATTCTGCAGTGCTAGATTAAGTAATACATTCAGTACTGTAGGAGTTCAGGGAGCTGGGTGATAAGGGCAAGTTGAGTTAGTCCCAGAGAGAGAAGGAGAAACAAACTGGGCCTTGAATAATGAGCCAGGAGAGAACTAAAAGACCTAACCGTGAGCTCTTATTTACATACTTTCAATGTTTTAATTTGAAGAAAAATACCCAATTAAACATTTTTTTCTACATTTAAAAAAATTTTTTATAGTGAGTATACAATTTCTCTTACTATGGGAGAAGAAAATTTCAATCATACTTAAGACAACGTAGTGCTTGAGAGCACAATCTGGCTCTATAGCCCGGTTGCCTGTATTCAAATCCCAGTCTACCATTCAGGCAGTTACACCTCAGGCAGGTTGCCAGCCCTCTTTTTGGCTCAGTTTCCCTATCTATCAATTGGGGATACTAACAGACCTTACTTCCTAGTGTTGTTGTGGGTAATAAATGGAGTAAAACACTTCCAGAAGTGTCTGACAAAGGTGGTCCTCACTATGTGTTAGCAAGAATGAAGACAAGAGGAGTTAGAGGAGGAGGAGAGGAGGAGGAGGATCCTACTCATCTCTTAAATAATAATCTTAGCGCCTACAGCCCAATGAGTGAAACTTTTCTTCTTAATGCCAATCTTTGCAACTAACTGATAAATTGTATTAAAAGGAATAAAGACTCTAATTTATAGATCTGTTTGTTTAATTATCATATCATGCACATTTTATGTTTACTAGTGTTCATAGAGAATTTAATGAGGATTCAAAAACTATAGCTAAATGAAAACTTCCATTCCCATATATTTACAATGAAGAAGTCATATTATTTCACAGATATTTCTTTGTTGAACTATGTGTTTTTCTTTTCCATCAAAGCATTACGAACACCTTAAGGTTAGGGTAAACTTTGGCTGGTATTTCAGGACCGACCTATCAATCCAGGAACAATTTTCTACACATATAATTCACCTTTTATTTTTATTATTTATTTTAGAAGCACTTATTGCTTTCTTCTGATTACAAAGGGAATACTGTACATTTAGCATCACAGGTTGTTAATAATCAAAAGAAGTAAAGGAATGGCCTTCAGAAACTACTTATAGATGTTTATTTGTAGAGAATTTTGAAGCTACTGAAAATAGCACCTGTAATCTGTAATCTCCAGCTAATTTCTGTTAACATTTTGGTGTGTTATTTTCTGATAATTATTTTTTCCTGAAAAGTGACTCCCTAATATTTTGATAATTTATCAAGAGATTCCCTAATATTTTTAATGTTTTATTATAAAACATGACCATCCATAAATATAAACATTATTTAAACCTTCTCTGATTGAAAACATATGCCAGCAAAGTTCTTTTTTGAGCTGTGGGCATTTAATAGTTGTTACCATTAATAGCCTAGCATTTTATCCTTTTCCCGACCCCCAGTTGCATCTCCCAAACACTTCAAAGGGACTAGTACCTGAAACGGTGACTTGATGGAAGTTCAAAGCACTTGCTCTTATGAGTAGTTTCTGGAAGTCATTTCCTTTTTTCTTCCCTTCTTTCTCTCTTTCTTGCTTCTTTTTTTTTTATACAACCTCTTACCCCAGGTCATTTGGAAATGTACTGGTATTCTTGGGTGGCAACTCTTCCAGAGTTTTAGAAATATTTTTCTATTGCTGACAAAATTTTAGCACTAAATGAGCAGATACCTTTTCTGTTGACAAATCAGATGACTCCCTATTTTACCACCAAATAGGTCTGTTTCCTCCCTTGCTAGTAGGCCTTCCATTAGCCTCATACTTAAATTAAAGAACATGTTTTATTTACTTATTACTCTATTATCCAAATATTGAATGGACCTTTATAAAATGAAATATCTGAGTTATAATAACTAATGTATAGTATTTGTTAACAGGACATTTCAATTTAACAGTGTTTTTCCTGCCCCACTCCTAAACAGTTAAAAGCATTTTGAAGACATTCATGTTATTCTCTGTTGCCACTTGGAGACTGTTGCTTTCCTGCATTTCTCTAAAAATCAACAAATTATTTCTGGAATCATGTCATGCAGCTGTACCACTCTCTGGTCACAAACAATGTTCTTCATGTCACTGATGAACACACTTTGAGGATTTTGATAACTGGCTCAGTCATCATCTCTTCCCCAATTCCTGCCATAACCTTGGAGGAATTTAATTTACAAAGGAAATAAACTGCTCTGTAGATGAAGCTCAGTATCATGATCATTTTAAATAAAATTATTTTCATCTTCTTTTTAATCAATATTTCTCTGAAATGTTAAATTAATAACAATAACTTTGATGTTCTCCTCTACAACCACACCCTCCTCTTCCTCTACTTACTCATTTACTTCCATTAAACTTGCTCTTTTACTAACTGAGACCTCTAGGTGTTTGACTGCTCTCTTTAATTTCAATTGATCAATTCCCTACTGGCTTCCCTGCTTCCCTTTATGGCTTAAATGCTATGGTCAAACCATTTCAACTAGTCTTCCCTAATGACTCAAAGTCTTACTTACTTGTGCTTCTGCCCTGTCTGATATGTGAAGCCACAGTTTGCATTAAGTATCTGTCTACCTTTTCTTCTCCTGCATGAAGACTTGGAATCCTACTAAAGATTAAAAAGGAGTCTCAAAACTTTTCAGATTGGAGTTTGTACAAATGTATGATTTCCAATATCAGCTGAGCCATTCACGTTGACTTGAATTCTTGGAAAGATCACTTTCCCACTTCCCACCACTCTCTTCAACTCAACACCTACTTTAACTCAAGTCCCCTACCCCATCCTTCTTGGCAGATGGCCTTGTCTCCTACTTCCTAGCGAAAAGAAACTAACAAGCTCCCTCAGCTTCCTTCTTCCTTCCTTCCCCTTTCACAGGAACAGGTGTTTTCTTTCTTTCTAAAACGAATCCTACTGGTTTCTCCAAAGATTTGCCATTAATTTTTTTCTCTGTTAGTTTTTTATCTCTTCCTCCACTAATAAATATGCTCATGTCCATTTCTTCTGAGCCATTATTACAGCCTATAATCCATGCTTTTTATGATTTTCTATATTTTCCAAACTTATTATATATTGCCTTTGTCACCAGAAACAAAAACAAACCAATGTAACATAATCTACTCTCTCTTTCTCCTTGGACAAACTTCTTGAAAGAATAACGCCATTCCACACTCACTATTTCTACTTTATCATCTCTAATTTGTTCAATTCCCATGCCACCATCTCTCTAACACACTATGCCATCCCTTTGCTCATACAGTCACCAACAATTTTCTAGATAACAAATACAATAACATCTTTCTTTTCTTCTTCTTACTTGCTTCCCTCACCAGATGAGCCACTGTTTGTAACTCCCAGGTTTGCTCCTTCCTCTCCTCTACATGGGCTCCCTGGGTGATAGCACCCACATCTATGGCTTCCAGGGATGCAGCCACACAAATGACATCCAGAGTTGGTGTCTCTCTTGAGCTCCCAAATCAGAACTCAACTCTCTACTGAGTATCTCTGAATGTGTTGCATGGGCATCGGGCATCTCAAATACAAAATGCCCCAAATGGAACTAATCTCCTCACCCTCCAAACCTTCTCTTACTTCTTTGTTTTCTATATTAATAACTAGTAATGCCATTATCCCATTTTCCAAGCTACAAAAGTCACTGCAGTTTATTTCATTCCATGTCCAATCATTTACCAAATTGTGTTGCTTCTGACTAGCAGATATATGTAGAATATGTTCTATACTTTCCCCTCTTAGTCTTGACTGTCCTATCTTAGTATAGAACAATTTGCTTTCTAACTCTCCTTAGTAAATGGCTGCCTAACTCACAGCAAGTCACTAGCAGCTCTGATAGATAGGGCCCTTTCTGGTCATGTCTCAGCTAACTCATCTCCTAAACATGAATCATTGGGCCAAGCTGGGCCAATCAGATTCTTTCCCCTGGAAATCTGAAGTATTCATTCTTGGAATAGAGGGGCAGAGTAACCAAGAGCTGGTAGAACTGATGTGCATTAACACTATCACTGTAGGTAGACTGCCTGTGACTTCTGTAGTTCCCCTGGTTCTGTCCATAGTGTTAGTTGTTTAATAATTTCTTCAATGAAGGTGAGATAACTCAGCACCTTGCAGCAAATTTCTTTTTTTGTTAAATTTGGTCCATTTGTTACTGTTGTTTGAAATCAAAATATCCTGAAACTGTACTTACATTTCTAATACTGTCATTGGAGTTATTTTTCTGAAATACAAAGTTGATCTTATTTCTTTTCTTAAATTACTTCAGAGAGACTCTTATTACCTAGTGTATAAAACGTAAATTCCATAGCAAAGCATAAAAGACTCTTCACAATCTTGGTTTTCTTCCTTCCTGATGTTATCTCCCAATACTTCCTTGGATATAGTAGGAATTCCAGCCCCAGCAGGTGTGTGCTTCATGCTGCCATGCGCTGCCCATGCCTCCCTCCCAGCTTAGTGTCGTGTGCCTACTCTCCCTTGTGGTGAAGCCCCTCATTCACTGTTATGACGCAATAGGCAGAACCCATACCTTCTTCCACTCTACTCCTATAGTAATCCCATTTACTTCTGTAAGTGCTTACAACACTGCAGGGTAAGTGTTGGTTTACAAGCCTACTGTCCTATTAAACTGGAAGCTGTCAGGGCAGGGTCTGGGCAAGGAAGACCTTGCTTCTGGAGGCACCATCATGGAAGGGAGAATGATAAAACAGAGGAGACCCTCAGAAAATTGGGTAATCATGGTCACCTTTTTAAGACAGTTTCCAGGATGAGAGAAGTATATCTGACAGAAGAGTATATCATGGCCTCATAAACGGAAATAAAATAAAAGGAAGGAGATGTTAGAAACTGAAAGTGGTGCCTCTTTTATTTGGAGCTATAGGGTTAACAACACAGATGGAAGAAAATCTCTGTCCATGTCAGCACAAACATATCGAGAATGTAAAAAGCCCATGGCATTAGCATGGGAGGAAGACTGGGATGGCAGCTTAGGGACATATGAGAGACATAATAGCAATGGCTGAATAAAAATGAAAAGACACTTGGAGCTGAGTCCCATGAATCTTCTAGACACCAGAAGATCTTTACTGTTACTGGGCCTCTTTTGTAACCATTGCTAAGGTGGCCAAATATCCCACAAATGATTTAAAAACAATGATAATAGCTGTTTGGACTCAAGACCTCCATTAAGAATTGTAAGAGCTTGGTCAAGGATATTGAACAGATGAGTTGAGTGAGTCAGTCTGAGCGCATATGAATGTGAGTATGTGACTAAGAAGCCAAGGAACAAAATATGTTGAACAGAGGTTAATCAAAATGTAAATTTGGCAAGTGCTAGAATTTTGGACAGCCTTAAAACTTTTAAAATGTTGTCACTTTAATATGCTCTTAGGTTTCTACTTAATTCTTTAATTACCATCTGTTTAGCGAACAGTGATGATGAAGTAAAATAAAGTTTCTACAAAGCTTTTGGCATTAATCTGCTTTAAAAACTCACTCACCTGTGAAAATGTATTTTATTTTTATTTAGTTTCTTATTTTTTGGCTATTGTTCTGTCCAGGCTAACCATCCTTGTTGGGTTTTTTTGGCTTAACCCAATATTTGGCTTTCTTATGGTTATTATAAACACTGTATTAATGTTCCTGTGATGTTACAAATGAAAACCGTAAGTCACTCTTATCTTATGAAAATCGTGTGCTGGATTTGATGATATAAAGGAAAAGTGCTTTTAAGAACCCAGTAAAGATGTACTCCTGTATTTTTGCATCTTAATACCTAGCAACTGTGAATTTGGTTTTAGCAGAGCACACTGTCACATTTATGAATATTTCAGTAGGGACCAGTGGTTATGTGATTTGGCATTGGTTTCACTACTATTACATTTATCAAAAATAAATACATTAAAACTAAGCAATCATAATGTTGACCATCACTCTACTATATAAAAGGTAAAGAAAGTAAAGAGATTTCTTTTTTAAAGATGTAAATATGGAGATTTACTGTGGGAATTGGCTTA
Organism: Daubentonia madagascariensis; assembly: GCA_023783475.1. Lineage (NCBI taxonomy): Eukaryota > Metazoa > Chordata > Mammalia > Primates > Daubentoniidae > Daubentonia > Daubentonia madagascariensis. The sequence goes on along the minus strand of JAKFHU010002080.1, from coordinate 21,875,911 downwards.
CATAAACATAGAGGCTGAGAAGTTCCACAGTTGTTGTATGCAAACTGGAGACCCAAGAAAGCCAGCAGTATAATGCAGTCTGAGTCCAAAGACCCCAGAACTAGGAGCTCCAATGTCTGAGGGTAACAGAAGGTGGATGTCCCAGCTAAAGGAGAGAAAGAGAATTCACCCTTGCTCTGCCTTTTTGTTCTATTTGGGTCCTAAATGGATTGCAGGTTGCTCACCCACCTTGTAGAGGACAGATCTTTACTCAGTCTATTGATTCAAATGCTAGTCTCTTCCAGAAACACCCTCACAGACACACCCAGAAATAACATTTTACCAGCTATCTGGGCATCCTTTAGCCCAGTCAAGCTGACACATAAAATTACCACCACATTGGCCCACACATTGACTATCACAGCAATAAGAACATGTTAGTGTTGTCAGGATCTGGGCTGTAGCACACATCTTGGCCCATCAGCACATGCCTTACCACCATGACTGTGACCCCAGCATGGGACTGTAAGGACAGATCAGACTGAGACATGGACTGTCTCTTGATACCACCACAACACCAAACCGGGTTTAACAGATATGTGTAGCTATGCATAGACTGCTGCATTTTTCCAGTTCTAATCAATGCCTCTTCCTCATCATCATAACAACAATAATTAATAATAATAATGTCATTTATTTTTCCACAACCCTGCTAGTAAATAGAGAAATATGGGTGTATTTTGATAAAACACTTTTACTAGAGAAGATTTCCAGCTCATCTTTTGTCTACTGAAAACATGTACCTAGTAGAAGTAAAAATGATTTAAATGCAATATAACCAGATTATATTAAGTGCAGAGAAATCACAAGAAAAATCAACACTTTGGGATTTCAATTTAAAAGAGGTCAGCTGGCTGTTGAGGAAATGAGGCCTGAGCCTCATAAAAACATGGAGATATACTGCAGAATATACCCACCCTAAGTACTAAATTTAGATCAAATAGCTTGTCTTTAGTGCCTTTCAGGAACCCTGCTGGCCTTCCCAGTGACAGGCACCTTTGCCTCTGCCCTAATTCCCAAGTCCTCTATTTCCCTAAAGTATCCAAATACTACCCCTTCCTCATGGTGTAATTCAATCCTATCTCCACTATGATGGCCTAGTCTCAATGATTTCCCTCCCATCTGGATTATTTCACTAATTGGTGAATTGTGTATAACTAGCACTGGAGTATATACAATGTGATATTGCTTAGTATTGTGGCATGTGTCTAAGTTTTTTTTTCCCTATGTAGATTGTGGACTTTGGGGAGCAGGCACCATGTTTCATACCTTTGTAGTGTCCACTCCAAGAAAATTCTGAGCGTATGTTCAGCACATACTTATCACTTGAGCTACATTTTCCCACAGGCCTGCTAAAGAGGAGGGAAGAACATAGTGAGGAGATTACCTGGACTAACTAATTGGAATCTCTATGCAGAATGGGCTGTTAACTGCTCATGCAATTCATTTGCTGACATTTGAATTTGTACCAATTTTCAGGGAATGGGGAAGCAACAGAAAGTAGAGGTGGTAGTGGGGAACCAGCAGCAAAGAATTCTGTATATGTCTCCATTAATTCTGGTTACTTTTCCTTATGAAAGTTCTTTCTATCTTAAATATGATTTATAAGCTGCTATATATTCACTGGTATATGAAAGCATAGCTTCTTCAGACAGCTGACTACCAGTGCACTAAATTTGCAATTTGCTTCTATTTTTCCTTCTTTTTGGCCAAAGAAAATAGTTGTTATTGTCTCTATTTCCTGTAACTGTTATTACTACCATTAATCTCTCCAATAAGCTTTACAGAGAGGCATAAGTGTAGCCTTAATACCAGATAAGACAGACACTCAAAGAAATATATAGATCCATCAATTAAAAAATGCAATTTTAAGCTGAGATAAATTCTTTAGTTAAATCTTTCTTTAAATTTATTTTCAAATCTCTAAGATAACTGAACATCGTAAAAGCTAAAGTAGATTATTCAGATAAATTTAAAAATTCAAATATAAAAATGAATGTTACAATGAGCATGTTCAAAGGTGATATGGTCAAAATATATAAAGCAGTAGGCACAGAAGTGATGGTTGATGAATATTATTTGAAAATATGCTATAGCACACAGAGAATCTGCAAGCTGTCACATGTGGGTATGCCAACTCTTGTCTGCCATCCTCAATCTAGTGTCTTCTTCTCCTCCAGCTTGTTTGAGCAATGAATAGACTTTTGTTACAGAGAAAATAAATGTGTATTATTTCATCTGAGAGCAACTAGTCAAATTTTCAAAAATGAATCCTGACTTATACCATTTTGAGAGACCGGTGTATATGTGGAAAGGTTTAAGAAAGTTAATAAATTAATACTTATGGTAATTTTAGGCTAAAATTAATTTTATATTATTTAACACTTATGAAACACTTGGTTTATGTTTTGGCATTGACAAAACGCTGTTAAAAGCATTCATACAGCATTCACTTAATAAATATCTAATAGGTGCACACCATATTCTAGACATTATCTTATTTATTTTTCATAATAACTTCAAAAAACAAGGGCTCTTTTTATCCACATATGCTGATAAGAGAACAGATTTTCAAGCTTACTGAAATTTTCCATGGTCAAATAATTAGAAAGCGGCAAAGCCAGAATTCTGACTTCCAAGCCCAAGCTCGTAAATTAGATTCCATATGCCTCATATAATGCATCAAACCTGGACTTATGAAGATATATTGCAATGCATAAGTTTGTTCTCATATGGAAAGAGCAAGGAGATAAGTCAAGTGAGAGCTAAGGAGAGAGAGATGACAGTAAAGTCATTCCACTTTAAAAGTTATATATTTTTTGCCTTATTTAGATAAAAATCTCCAAAAGTTTCATTGCTTTGTTTGTTTCCCTTCTCCCCATTCTACCTTAACTCATGATGTACTAGTAATTTTTAATGACTGGCTCTATGGTATAAAAATCCCTGATTTGTAGCACTTGCCAATTTCTATGATGTAAATAATTACACCATGGCTGATTTCAAGCTATCAGTGTGAGTTGGGAGGGACATGGATGTCAGATTAATGAAGCTCAAAAAATCCCAAGCAAGATCAACACAGAGAGAATACTCTAAGGTGCATTATAATCAAATTGTCAAAAGCCAAAGGCAAAGAGAGAATCTTGAAATCAGCAAAAGACAAGAGATTTGTCACATATAAGGAAACCCTCACATGAATATTATATCTGGCAAAGCCATCATTGGAAATATAGGACAGATAAAGACATTCCCAGACAAATCAAAGTTGAGGGAGTTCATCACCACCAGGCCCATCTTACAAGAAATGATAGAGGAAGTTATTCATGTTGAAATGAAAGGATGCTAATGAACAACATGAAAACACATGAAATTACAAAACTCAATGGTAAAGGTAAATACATAGCCAAAAATCAAAATACTCTAATACTGCAGTGGTGGTGTGTAAATCACTTATATCTCTAGTATAAAGGTTAAAAGGCAAAACTATTAAAAGTAACTATAGCCACAATAATGTGTTAGGCGATACCCAATATAAAAAGATGTAAATTATGACATCAAAAACAAAATGTGTAGGGGGGAGCAAAAGTTTTCATATGTGATTGAAGTTTTTATCAGCTTAAAATTACCTGTTATAACTATAAAATGTTCTATGTAAGCCTCATGGGGAGATATGTGTACCATCAGTTCTTGTAAGCTGGCTTTAGCACATGACTGTTTATAACCTGTCACAATGGGCACTTAGTAGTTGAGAAGTGACAAATTCCAGAAGGATATTGTTTTGAGGGTTAAGAGCTTTAGGCTTTATGATATTTTTGGTACATTGGGCTCATTTCAGAAAAAAATCTAGAGAGAAAAAACAATTTTCCCTGGTAGAGTTTATGGTATTCCATTCAAAACCTAAGAGGATTTTCAATAGCTTCTCAGGTCATGAGCTAATGTCAAAGTTTTAGAATTAAAAGCAATGAGTTTATCGAGCTGAATGTCCAGAAGCCAAAGATAGACCTTTCACATTGTTGCTGGATGATTTGCTGAATTAATTCTCCCATGGGCCAATTAGAGCCTTTAGCATCTATTGTTAGGGAGGAACAAGTAATGAAAATAGGGGATAAAAATATTCCTAGAAGCTCATCTATGAAGAGCTATAATTTATGATGTATATTCAATGTTCCCAATGAGAGCTGATCCTGGGAAGAGTGCCACACAGCACTGCCCGGCTGGAAGGAACTGCTCTATACTGCCTGAGGACTCAGCCAGCCAGGAGGGGGTGTAGGCACAGGAAGCACGGACACCCTAAGGCAATGCCTGAGGGTAGGGGAGGTAATCTTTGAGCTGCATGAAATTTACCCGAGCCTCACCCCCTAAATAAAATAAAAACCAAAACTACTTGTTCCTAACTTGGCCCAAGCCATTCCGGAACATCTAGGCTCTCCCTAGAAAATTCCATTATATGAGTAATAAACCTATTCATTCCCTCTGGGTACATTTGTGTCACCATCAGTCTTGATATCCAAACCGATATTGATTGGGGGATTATTGCTCCCTCAACAGGACAACCACAAAACACTAAAAATAAGACTATTTATTAACACCTGAAAAAGACCAGAAAGCCTATGGAATCTGTACAATCATAGAAGGGAACATCTCAGGCTTTCTTACTGGCTTCTGGGTGGGGCAAAAAGGGAATGAGGGAACACTGAGGCTTGAAAGCTGCCACTGATCAAACATCAAAATAGGGTCATTATATTTAAATATTAAAATAGTCAAGTACAGTTTTGCTTCCACTTAATATATAGAAGTGTGTGGGCAGCATATAAATAGATGATAATCATTTGTACTGGGTGATAAGGACATGGAAGTTCACTATACTATTCTATTTGGGTACATTTAAAAATTTCTATACGTTTTTTAAAAGTCTAGTCCAATCTTGCGATGGTTTGGTTTGTCTGCCGAAACTCATGTTGAAATTTGATCCCCAATGTGGCAGTGTTGACAGGTGGGGCCTAGATGGAGATGTTTGGGTCACGGGGGTGGATCCCTCATGAATAGATTAATGCCCTCCCAAGGGGCTGAGTGAGGTCTCCCTCTTGCAGGAATGGATTAGCTCCCAAGAGAGCAGGTTGTTAAAAAAGAGTCCAGCTTCCTCAGTTTCCCTCTGTTGCTGCTTCTCTCGCCATGTGGTCTCCTTTGCACACGCTGGCTCAACTTCTCCTTTCTGCCACGAGTTGAAGCAGTTTAAGGCCCTCACCAAATGCAGCTGACCCATCTTGAACTTTCCAGCCACTAGAATTATGAGCTAAATAAGCTTCTTTTCCTTGTAAACTACCCAGTTTCAGGTATTCTGTTATAGCAATACAAAAAGGACTAATACAAGTCTCATATCAAAACTTCAACCTCTCATCCAATTTAAGCTTCTCTCTCCGCCAATGTAGGCCTAATTTAGGCTCAGAAATCTGCAGTAGATATGGGGACAGTATCAGATGATCCGTTTTTTTTCCCTTTGCACACACTTCTCAACTTCTCTTCTCTCTGTGTTGCTTTCTGGCTGCTGCAGGGTTGTATCGAAAGCCGTGGACAGGATGGAACTGAGAAGGTTGTCACCTACCGTGAGCTGCCCTCCTGGGTGCAGGAGGTGCCCCAATGCTGAGTTTTGGGACATTTACTATTGGGTATTCACACCAACTTTCTGAATCCTTCCCCTTGGGACCTCCTGCAGCCCTAATTCCTAGGTGAAGTGATGAAATCTCTGGTTGGCCGTTTACAACCACCGCCCCTCTCCCTCCCTCCCCTCTAACTGGATAACTCTAGTCTCTTTCTGGCAAAGATGCCTTGCCTGTGGATGGAAGCCTGTAGAGCAGAGTCTTCATCAACATGATTCAAAACCAGTTATTTTTTATGCATCTACTAGCTCAAGGGAGACCCGTACTAGGAGGGAAGCTTCCACACACTGTGAGCACTGTCTGTTCTCCCAGCCTTGAGGGACTCCACAGACTGCCTTCCTCCCTCAGACTTCCCCAGGTGAGAGTTAGATACTAGACATTATGTCCCCACACCCTAGCTAACCACGGCATTATCTATAAACACTGGGAGCCCCGCAGGGCCCGCAGATTTCTGCAGCTTGCAAACATCCCTAGGGAATGAGTAGTCAGTTTCCCCAGTCTTGGCACGTGCCCATTCCACACCGTGAGTGGCTCTCTTGGATGCTGTCCTTACCTAGCTTGCTCTGAGGGAAAAAATCAACCCTCTTTTCTTACCCCAAGAGGGTGATACTCTGCACTCTGGCACTATCCCCAGAGAAAATCTTCACTCACAGTCTTCCCACAGTCAATTTTCTCTTTTTGTAAATACCTTAGTTGAAGAGTGTTGTGTTAAAGGTTACCAAACTGTGTTTTGGATTACCCTGAGCAAGTTTTGCCTAGATGCCCTGGCATCTCCTTTTAGAATGTACAGATAATTAACACCCTTCTTTATCAGCTTTGGAGCCTCAGCCAAAATTCAAAAACAACAAGGAATTCACACTTAGCTCTTCTTGCATTTGCAATCATTTTAAGGCAATGTTACTCCTGACATTTCAGGAAGAAATGCAAATATATGATAAAGTGTTGTTGGTTGTTTGTGAAACCTCTTAGGAACCAATAAAAATCATACTTGGGGTGATAACCAACAAATATTATAGGTATACTACACTGATAGAAAGACATGGGATATTACGGAAAAAGGCTCATAATTTGCATCTACAAATTACTAGACTCAAGTGATTTTAAAGACTGAGAGCCAAAGAAAACAATGGGAGTTGGGAAAAGGCTACCTGTTACTACTTTGCATACAATTACCTAGAAAAATCTTTGTTGTGTTAAGCCCAATACAGAACCCAACTTTTTTCATACCAAATACAGAAAACAAGGACAAAAATAAAAGGATTGCAGAGGAAGATGCCAGTGCCCAGCACTTAACAATATTCTTGTCCAAACAGAAAATGCAAACCTAGTAAAGGTCCAAGTACTATTTACAACAAGAGATAAGATTGAGAAATGGAACCATTTAACATCATCCTTATTAATAAAAGGGCTTTTACATCAATTGACATATAGCTTATATCTTGTATTTGTTAAGAGAAATAGCCTTTTATCAAATGATTGTTTCAAAATTTCAAATGAATTTTATAAGTATATATATTTTTAAAATCCTTCTTAAATTCTATCTTTCAGCCATGAGTCTTAAACCACTTAAACCACTCAGTTGTAGAGTTGGCAGAGGATTTGTCTTCTCAGTGCCATCTGGAAGGCAATGCTCACTTTGACTCTGGGGATCAGAGTATGAGGTGAACCATCTGGATTCTCTTCACCCTCCGATGTGTTAGAAGGTACTTGGCACAGAGGACAGATTTACATGGCAGTGAAAATAATAAGGTGAGAAATGAGAGACCCTTAGAGGCCAGGCCTTCGCTTTCAGACTCTGCTCAACAGAGCGTGCAGCACAGGGGCTGCTCCAGAGACCTGGGCAGGGGAGGGCCTGCAATGGGAGTGTTTTTAACCACCCAACCAAGTCAGTCCATTAAAAAAAATCTCTTTTACAGGTTAATTTTCTGATTTCCTCTGAAGAAAGCATTTTGCTTTTGCAAATAATAATAATGATAATAGTAACATTAATAACAATAATAATAATAAGTTTAATTATTATGACTCAACACTTTCATGTCCTAGGGGAGAAGGGGGTTCTGAGGGAGTGAATGCTGCCCAAGCTTGTGGCAGGACCCAGTGGGAATCCAGCCCTTCTGCGCACCATCAGCCCTGGTGTGTGCAGTTGTGCTGACCCGGCCCCTGCCCGGGCATTCCACTCCCCAACTCTCTCCTCCCACCCCCTGCCGTTCAGAGACCCGCAGGAACTGCACCTTCTGAGGTGGGCAGGCTTCCTGTGTTAGTCATTCTTCCTTCATTTTGTCTTAATCCCTCTGAATGTCAGCAAAAGCCAGGAATACGCAACAGAGTCATTTCCAAAAACTAATCTCTCTTATGTGCTGTCTTTTTTGTCTTGTTTTCTTTGTAAATCTGTCACTGAATAATTCTTCCTGAGCCTGCTCATATCACTCTGAATCCCTGAGCCTGTGTTGAGGAAAAACAAGAGAGCAAAGTTACCCCTGTGCACATGGATATGTGACTTCTGGCATTTTGACATTTCTGAAATGTATTCAAATTGAAATCTTTCCAGTTGAGGAGTGAAATCCAGAGGCAGAGGAGGGGGAGCTGTAAATCAGTTCAGGATGCTCCCATTTCACTTAATAGATTGTTATACAGAAATCAATACAACATTTGTGCCAATCAAATGAGATAATGTCTGTGAACAGTTTGAATCATTTATTGACTCTAAAGCACAAATAAAAACAACAGACTGTAAGACACTAGTGGGGGTGGTACTAGGCTTAATGATAACTTGGTTCTAGTCCTGGGTCTGTCCTCAACTAGGAACTCAAAAGGTCACTTTATCTTTCTAGGCCTAGTCACTTTCTCTATACTATACCTTACAGTAGTTCCTTCCAGCTTTATCATTTTAGGATTCACTCACATTTAGGGAGTTAAACTGGATTTCTGGCACTACTATTTCGGAAGGCTGATTTTGACCTAAGCATATGCAATGCTAAATATAATGCTTCAGCTGCATTTCTGTCTCTGTTTATGACTTCTTTTACTAAGCCAAGATGAGCCTGTTTGGTTCAAACTTAGACAGCCTGGGTGTGCTGAGCACGTTCAAACTGTACTGCCTACAACTGCAGCCTTTCTGGAACTGGCTGTGGAAAAGCAGCAGGAATCTCAAGCAGGGCTGTGGTCTTAATAACCAGATAACCGCAAAGGTAAATGTTGCATTAACTGAATGAAATGAATGAATATTTGAGTTGAAATATCTCTATTTACACAGATCCCGACAGCTAAAGAACATTTAGGAGCAAAGCAAATTCAATTGCATAAACACTATAGGATAAAAGCTAGCAATCTCTGGAACTGTGGCTGCCAAGGAGCTATCAGGAGGCCATGACTGGAAGGGAGAAGTTGTGTTCTGCTGATGTCACCGAGATGTCCAATTAAAATGAGCATGAATGGGGGTATCCACAAAACCATGGTCTTGTAACAGCCAAAGATCTCTAGTAACTAAGAACTGTTGATCAGCCATGTACACCTGTTAAACAATAAGGACTAGGGAAGCACTTCTGAAGAGGGCACAGAGCTTTGGTGGCAAATCCTACAAATTGGCAACCAGGAGGCTCCTGCTCCTCAGTGCACTTGCTGATTGGCTATAACCATGGCTTCCTGCAAGTAGTGCTTGTGGAGTAACCAGCAAAACATGCTTCTTGGGCTATCCAATGACTTGTAGACAGCTTTCCAGGCCATAGAGAGTCCTCCCTTTATGGGGATAGGGGTTAGTGTGTGACAATGAATTTACAGAACTAGAAAAGCTGCCAAAAAATATGAAGTACAGACCTAGCCCTTAAAAAGTTGTTATTTAATCATGAGTTTCATGGAAAGATTACACGTTTCTCTCCTCTCTTGCTCCCTGACAAGCTAGTTGAAGCAGTGAAAAGGTGAGGAGACTTAAAGGTATTCCAACATGTCCACCTTAAATAGGGAAGAAAAAATGAGGAGATGTTGTGAATTTTAGTTGATGCGCTGGGAATAAGAGCCTCTGTGTGGTGCTTGGTGGTTTTCAAAGCACTCCTACAAACTATCCTTCACTTTTACTCCCTTCTCTCACAGATGCAGAGAATAAGTCAAATGACTTATGCAAATCCCACAATGACTTGTTGGCAGGTTGTGATGAGACTGTCAACTGACCAGACGGAATCCTTTCTTCTCTTGGGTACACCTCTTCAGCTTCTCTAAACTTTAAAGGGGGGTGGTTTTGAAATGATACTCAGGTGATGCTCAAATTTGAGCAGCTCCTTGAGCCTCTAAAAGAAACACTTTTTATAGTAAAAATAACACCTATAATTAGCATGATGCTATTGGTAATAAAGATGATAATAATTCATTAAACACTATGTGTTGAAAATCGTAATAAACACATTTGCAAATATAGTTTAATTTACTTCTTATAATTTTTCCTTTTCAAAATGTAATATTATTTTTTTATTTCCATAGATTTAGGTGGTAAAAATGGTGTTTTGCTACATAGATGAATTGTATAGTGGTAAAGTCTGGGCTTTTAATGTACCTGTCACTGAATAGTGTACCTTGTACCCAATAGGTAATTTTTCATCCTCCCACTTCTGAGATTCCAGTGTCTATTACATCCCTCTGTATGACTATGCATACCCATAGCTTAGCTTCCACTTATAAGTGAGAACATGCAGTATTTGGTGGAAAGTAATATTATTTGCTCCAATTTGGAGATGAGGGATATGAAGAACAAAGTGTTTAAGTTACTTGCTAAAAGTTACAAAGCTAGTGATTGTTGGTACTTGGACTTGTCCCCCAGTGCACCTTGCATATCTTATTGTGCTGGTATCACTATGCACACATCACCAGGTCCCAGCAGAATCCCACCCAGCCTGATGTCTTACCTCTTTTCCTCTCACCAAGGATAATTTCATCCCCACGATAGCTCTGTGTCCTTCACACTCGGAGAATGCCATATGCAAGGCTCTACATGATCCATCACAAGGCCCTGACATAGTCTGGCATAATGGTTGAGAACATTGCTTCGCATCAGATAGACCCGGATGCAAATATTGGCTCAGCAACTAATCACATGTGGTGTCTGTCTAAGTCACTTACTTAACCCTTCTGGAGTTTTAGTTTCTTTTTCTATACTTGTGGGCATCACCATCTACCTTATAGGGATGGAGGGAAATTAGAAAATTAGATGCAATAACTACATAAACAGCTGGTGATTATTAATTCTTAAATATGATGATTATGTTGTTTCTGCTTTACTGAGGTTTTCCAAAAAACTCATTCTTGTGTCTGTTCAACCTTCTCTCAGCCTTCACTAAGGGAGAGAAACTCACTGAAATGATTATTGAGAACCTGCTCATTATTGATGTCAGACACCGTGCCAAGCACTTGCAATAGAGAAATAAATATAATCTTTAATCTTGAGGAAATTACATGACTGGTAAAAGGAATAGATATCCCCAAAATAATTGCAGTAAAAGCTGCTGGCAGTCAAGAAAAGTTCACAGATGTACAGTGAGCAAGGTAAATAAATGGCACATGCAAATCCTATATCTCCTCCAAGAGGAGAAGATGGCAAGATGGCATTTCTCTGTAGTTCTTAATGGGTGGTGTGCCAAGATAAAGCAAGGATGTTATCTAAGGCTGACCTAGTCATTGTGTTCCCAGGTTAGCCTACAAGATGAATGGTAAGACTTTCATGCCCCACTAAGACAATGGCTCCCCATAGAGGACATAAGTGTGGGCTTGAGGTTTCTAAATCCTATTTGTTGCTCCTGAGAAGGCTACTTCCTTCACTGTTAAGAATTTCTATCCAAATGAGCTCTGTTGGAGGAGAGATGGGCATGAACCGTCTGGTGGCCATTATTTGTTTTTGCTCTGGTCACTGAAAATACATGTTTTTAATGTAAAATTCTGCTCTCAGCTCCACCAAGCAATCAAGAACCCAGAAAGCTCCAATCTCTCCTGCAGCAGTTTCCTTGGCAACCAGGACGCAGCCAGAGAGCTCGCCAGCCCACAGTGGGACCAAGTGAAACCTTGCAGTACCGTCAAGCGCTCTCAGCTATTAAATAGTAAGAGACCACACTGGAGGTTCTCTCTTCCACACAAATGCCAACCCAGCTGTCATCATTTTGACTTGTAGAGCACCTTTCATCTGGGCACATCAAAGTAAGAATACTTTCACAGCATGGGTCTTACCTTATTGAGATAAACGTCATCATTATTCACATCGTCCCTGTAAGGAATCAGGAGTGAGAATAATCGAAGGGTTCTCCATTGCACTCTTTCGTCCTCATTTTTTTCCCTTTTCTTTTTTTTAAACCGATGTCCATGGCACACCCTTGCAGTTACTCTTATAGTTGTCTGTGAAAATGCCACACTAAAAGGTCAGAGTCAAGATCACAGAATATTGTATGGTTCCAAATCACTGCAGTCCCATTGAGCTTCCATAGTCGTCAAAGCCAAACCCAACTGATGTCCAAGTCCGGTGCTGCCACTATAGTTCATAGTCTGGCTTGCTGGGGGGGATTGTCAGCAGAGAGGGACCACAAATGGGGCAACAGTGCCTTCTCTTCTTTCCCTGTGCCAACCACTGCTCACACCTGGGGTGTTCCTATGGAGCTTCTAATAATGAGAAAAACATTGAGGACCCCCATTTTAGAAAATATACCTTACCAAACAGAGATCACTTGGAGCAAGGCTTCTCAAACCTTAGTGCCTGTATGAATCACCTGGAGATTTTGTTAAACAGCAGATTCTGATTCAGTCAGTCTGGGTGGGACCGGAGGGTCTGCATTTCTGACAAACTCCCCTGTGATGCTGCTGCTGCTGCTGGTCAGAGGATTGGACTTTGAGTAGCAAGGTCTCAGGTTCAGCGTTTGTATACATGTACTCACATGTGCCTGGACATGCGGCAAAAGTGGGTGAAAAAGAAAAATACAACTTTCGTTCTTGTAGGGTTTTATATATTTTAAAGTGCTTTCATACACATCCCTCTTAGGCAAGCAGGATAGATAACATTATGATCCCAATTTTTCTGTCCAAAAGCACATAGCTAATGAGATTACAGATCCAATTGTTCGTACCTGTTGACCACAAAAGACTAATCCAATTAGAATATTTTTGTCATTGTTATTGTATCTTTATCATTACAATAGTATTTGTATACAAATCAGAGTATTATGACTGTTATTAGTAAAACACATGCACACACACACACACACACATTGAAATGCTCTAAATCCAAGTGGGTCCAAGTTGCTAGGAAGTTTATTCCATAGAGTCACAGAAGTGTTCACAGAGATATCTCTGAGAAAAGGGGTTTCTTTATCAATGATGCATCTGCAGAAACTTTCACATTCATAGTCAAGTGAACTTTGTTGCTTTGCCCTGATATTTACTGGCTTCTGTCTAGATTGATTGAAATTCCACAATGCTGGTGAGAATAATTAGAAAGATGCCAGGGAATAATCAGCCTCCAACCTGTAGTGAGTTGAGTGGTGTCCACCATCCCCAAATAAAAGTCCACCTGGAATGTCAGAATGAGACCTTATTTGGAAGAAGGGTCTTTGCAGATATAATTAAGGTAAGGATCTCAAGATGAGCTCACCCTGATAAGGGGGAGTCCTAAATCCAGTGATGAGTGTCCTTATAAGAGACAGAAAAAGAAAAGAGGGAAAGGCACAGGGAAAGTGACATGAAGATGGAGGTAGAGGTTAGAGTCAGGCTGCCACAAGCCAAGGAATGGCAGGAGGCATCAGAAGCTGGAAAAGGGAAGGGGGGATTCTTCCCCGAAGACTTTGGGGGAAGCATAGCCCTGCTGGCACCTTGATTTAGAATTTCTGGCCTCCAGAACTATAAAATAATAAATATTCGTTGTTTTAAGCCACCAGATTTTTGTAATTTGTTGTGGCAACCTGAGAAAGCTAATATGCAACCCCTTACAAAACTTGCAGTGGCTAAAAATGGTCCAGCCCCGAGAATTCTCTCCCGTGCTGCTGGCGCCTGGCCTCTGCCCTCCCGTCCAGGGCTCTTGGCCTCAGCTGGGCAGGTCTGTGGTGCCCGGGCTTGAGCGCAGTGACATCGGTCCTGGGGTAGGGCAACTTACTATTAGATAACGGGAGATGATGGGCATTCTCTGACCACACACATTTGGGAACTGAACATGAACTTGCTGTAATCTCGAGGAAGATGAGTCAAAACTCAGAATTCATTCAACAAAATAAGACCTCTTGACTAAGTTGATGGAGGTAAAAATGAAAATGATCTGGGCATGTTTATAATTGTGAAATACTCATACTGTACTCAAACTGATATTTTATATCACGAAAAAGGCTATTTTCCCACAAGTTTTTTCCTTAACCTTAAGTTTTAGTCAAGCCTTGGTCTCTGTCCTCCCCACTTAAGACTTCCATCGCCATCGCGTCCCCTCCACAGGTCCCTCTGCCTTGACTGTCCTCCTGGAGCAGCATGAAGCACTGCTGCCATCTGGTGGCGTCGGTGCGCCACCACACCTATTTGTTTTCTGCGGTTCCAGCTCTCACCAACAGAGGGCATGAATTGAGGCTCTTGACTGGAGGCCGAAACCCTTGCTTATAATTTTGTGCCTTTGGCATTTAAGTTGTGTGGCAGAGTGAGATTTCTTTTAAAATTGAATATTGAAAAGAATCGTATAATACAAATTCAGTTTGCCTGTTAAGAATGCAGTGGAAATTCACCAATATTACACAGTTTCCCAGGAGGTGAAAACATGCCACTGGATATACTATTTTGAATTTCCAATTCTTTTCGTAGTCCCTACCCACCTTGTGCTGTGGTCATAGCCAACAGGCAGGCGTCTGGGGTGGGAGGATAAGAACGGTCGGGATTTCAGGAGGCCAGCTAACAGTTTGCTGCCGAGACGTCACCCGACCCTAAAGTGGTGGAACTTTTGGTTTTGGGTTTTTTGTTTTTGGTTTTTTGTGTGTGTGTGTTTTAGAGACAGGGTCTCACTCTATTGCCGAGCTGGAGTGCAGTGGTGTGATCACAGCTCACTGAAACCTCAAACTCCTGGGCTCAAGTGAGCCTCCTGCCTCAGCTTCCTGAGTAGCTGGGACTACAAGCACGTGCCACCATGTTCTGTTATTTTTAAAACATTTTTTGTAGAGATGGGGTCACACTATGTTGCCCAGGATGGTCTTAAACTTCTGGACTCAAGTGATTCTCCCCCCTAGGCCTCCTAAAGAACTTTTGTTTGATTGTTTGTTTAGCTCTGTAACAACTAGGGTTCTGATAGCCTAATTTTTTAGGAAAGAGGGTTTATGTAGGTCAGAGTCGTATTTGGTGTATACTGGCTATTAGATTAAAAGAATTTCTGTCTCTCAGTCTCCATCTAACTTTTCACAAAAGTGGAATTCGCCTGACTGACCTGCACCAACATGCCCTTTTCCTAGTCTGCAGTAAAATTGCCAAGCAAATCAAAACTCAGAGCTCTGGTTGAAGCAAGAGCGAAGGTTCTGGGACCTTCCCGCTTGTCCTGCCTTCTACCTCTGCTACCACTATTTAGAGACAAGTTTAAAGAATTTTCCTTAGTTCTATCGAACATAATTTGAAAAACTTTCATTGGGCGCTCCAAATAAAAAGAAACGCATTCCTAGAACCTTACTCTAGAGGTACCAACATACATCAATTTTAATCAAATGAATCAGAGATCTAAATGACTGAAAAATCATGACTGGTTTTACCTGGGTGCTGCTCTTAGTAGATAGGAAGACCCTGGGAAGGATGGCCAACCACAAGGTTCTGCTTCCAAGGCCTGGACATTCAACCTGTCTACTCAAAGTAAGCTCTGTCAGCCACTGCATGACCTGGGAGCAGCTTCATAGGCCTGAGCCCTCGCTCTCAGAAGGGCTGTTCTTGCCTTAATGCTCTTCTGTTGCCATCTTGAAATTCTTAAGATTTTCGATCCTGCGCTTTTATTTTGCACTGGACTTCCCAAATTATGTGGCAGATCCTGCCTGGGAGTTTGTTAGTCATGCATGACCTGAGGCCCCACCTTAGACCTCTAAAATTAAATCTGTATTTTAACAGGATCTCAAGGCCAATTGTTGCAGCATTAAAATTCTAGAAGTGCTGGTCTCAGCTACATAAGAGGTTGGGGTGGGAGGGCTCGGATGAGTGAGCGGTAGGTCCCTGGCAGAGAACACAGGGGACGATCTGCATTCTCCTCCTCAGAGTGGAAGAATGGAAAAGTTAGAGGGGGGCTTGGGGGGGTTGGGGGGTGGCGGGAGGCACTTGGGAGATGATTAAATTGGGGGAGAGAGAAGGAGAGGAAGTAGAAATTGTTTTGCAATACAGGAAGCAGCCTCATAAAAAACATTTCTTTTATACCTTAGTGACCTGTCATAAAGTTTTGAAAAACTCAATAATAACATGAGAGTACAAAAGGAATTGAACAATGGCTACTGTTTTTTTGACTTTGTGATATAATGTGACCACTGTTGAGCTCTGCCATGGAATGAGACAGGAATCCCCACTGACCAAGGGCAAGTTGCCCTTCATTTCCTTGCTGTTTCTAGAAATTTCCCCTCTCAAATCTCCTCCCGATCCCTCCCTGACATGCACACTCTGCTTTATATCATTAGGGGGTTTACACATTTACAAAAGAACAAATTGAAAAGACTTTGACTTCAGGCTGTAGCTGCTTTCAGAAGAACAAGACATCTCTGAGGAAAAAGCTCCAATAGGGCAACTGCTAGAAACAGTGGTGGTGGATTTATAGAGTTTAAGTTAATTTCTAACTTAAAAATGATGCTGTTGCAATAATTTAGGAAAAAAATTTAAATAGGGATTTTTTTGGGGGTCCTTGGTGTTGTAGAGTACTTCCTGTTAGTTATACTTGCAATTTTAATGAGACTGATTATTACACTTCCAGTGCAGAAATCTCCACATTGGTATACATAGTTTGAGAAATCAAAACAGCATCTTTGATAGATGATAAAATTAGATAAAAGAAAGGCAGAAGCAACACAAAGGTATTGCTTTTGGAATACAAGCTAGGGAATAGCATGCAAGAAAATCTTGGTTAGGAGCAACAAAAAAAGTATAAACTTTACTTTGATTCTCAACTGAAAAAATAGCTATGGACCCCTTCAGCATTATAATTTTAGCAGTTTTGGAAATAGGAGGTGAAATTTTTGTGTTTTTCAGAAGGAGAGTGAGTTTTAATAGATGTAGAAACAGTGATCTAGGAGAACGTGGCGTTCTCAAATTTTCTACCATTTTGTGTTATGTGCCGGGCACTGAAGTATTAGTTCATGTCATTATTTTAAACTGGAATCATTAGTAAGAGTTTTAACAAGTCATTTCATAATAACTTTATTGGAATAGGCATAAAAAGAAAGAAAAAATACACTAGCTATGAACTCTTCTATGGTTAATGTGAGAGTATAGTTGTTTTACAGTGCCCTCGTGAGCCAGGGTAAATTAAGACCATATAATGGATTATACTATTTCTACAATGGTCTCAAGCAAGAATCCAGAAAGTCTATGAATTTGGATAAAAAAAAATTGCATTTCTATTTTCTTCTAACCTCTAATTGAAATTTAGTATTTCTTTCAGTTGTCACTGTAGGCAAAAAAGAATAACAGCATAGCTGTACCTGTGACCTTGCTGTCAATAAAAATCACAGATATTTTTATATCACATTATAATTGCCACAAATATCTTCATTTATGCTCGTCACTACTCCAGAAATACTGTAATTATTGGCCCTGTTGCTAGATTTTATTTAATATCTCAGTAAAGAAGTCATATATATTGCTATATCACGTTTGTTTTTAAAATGTTTTTAACTCTTCCAATATAATTGTTTGCCTTTTAATCCTACGTACTTTTTAAAGGAGTTTAACATCATTATTCCAAGAAGGAGTCTATACGCTTTACCAGTCACCCACAGGGCCCAAAGCATATGAAAGGTTAAGAATCCTGTGGTGGAAGAAAGCACAACCATCCCATAGGAAAAAAAATTTTTCCTGATACTAAGTAACAAAATATAAAACAAACAAACAAAAATATAATGTGCATCTATTTGCAAAAAGAAAAGTATTGAGTAACATATGGGAAAATGTCTTTGGCAAAAATATATAGCTAATGCAAGAAGAATCTTTAATTAATACTCAATGAAAACCAAAGGCAAAACATTAGGTAAAAATTTAATGAACTTATGAAGGAGCGAACATGGCGGCAGGAGCTAGTTAGTGCTGTCTAGGTGCATAGTTTCTGGTGATTTTACTTTGCTATGTGTTGATAGAACTTGGAAAATGTAGAGGGATGAGTAGACAACATAACATGTAATAATCAGAACAGCCATAGCCATGTCTTGTGGGACACAATAGGGAAATAAGGGCTGGAATGAAAATACTTGCACAGAAGGATGAAAGAGGTGTTCCAGCATCTGAAAGAAGAGGTCTCGACTGGGTATACAGAAAGAGAGAAAGAAAAAGATAATCCTTTCAGTGAAAGCACCTAAGTTCCCCTCTTCCTGAAGGTACTGGTAAGGCTCCAGTGATCTGGGAATAGACTTGCAGGTAGAGCATAGACCGGTAACTTCACGTAGCAGAAGGCAGTTAGAGAACCCTGAGAGGGTGAGAATTCCTAGAACAGAAAAACCATAGGGATTGTTAACTAAGACATCCAGGAAATGACACTGAAAATGGTGGTAGGAGAGAAGTTCTGCTAAGCTGGGTCTGAGAGGGTGTTCCCCCCTGCTTCCAAAAGGTGGTGCTCACTAAATGCAAGAGTTGGTCTAGAAAAGGAGTGAGCGACCACTCTTCTTCCCCACTAGAGATGCTTAGAGTGGGCTGAAGAAAGCGTATGTGGTATGGGCCACGGGAATTAGCGCTTCTATGGCCTGAGCAGAAGGTGAATCTTCCTCTGGTCTTATCTGCCGGTGCAGGAAAGGAACATTACATCATTGGTGGTAGGTTGGATAAATCAGTAGGAAATGAAGGTTAGATCTGCCTCCAAATTTTGTGTTCGTATGCAGTTTCCACAAAGTTAGCTTTGATGAATATTAGTGTTTGATGCATAATAGTTAATTGCTAACATTTTTCGTTTTCTTTACTTTTTTTTTTTACTCGCCACTATACTAGTGAGGAATAGAATTTCTAACATTTATTGAATACTTACTATGAATTGAGGTTTTGCCCTAAGAATTTAAAATTTACTACTTACTTTTATCTCAAAATAAGTCTATGAGGTAGGTACTATTATTATTCCATTGAACAGATATGTTGTATTTTATGTTAATTCAACTCTTAACATAATTGTGTTGTAGGAGCAGCTATCCCAATTTCAGGAATTCCTGATGTGTGAGCAAAGGTAAATTATCAACTTAGTCTTAGAAACCCATATATATCTTCAAATAAGCTAATTGCTGGGTATATTATTACAATGGCATATCCCTCAAAATACCAGTCTGAGATTGTCTGGGGGATGTTCATGATTGTAGCTCCGACTTGGGCAGTGCATAGGTGATATATGTAACTGAAGTGTTTATACCCCCATAATATTCTGAAAAAAAATACCAGTCTGGGGTCTTAGAAATATTTAAGGTACCAAATGAATGGCTCCCTAATTTGGAAGACAAAAGAAGATGAGTGTCATCAGAGTGAAGGGTGGGTGTGGTTGAGTGTGGCCAGTCTTGAGAACTCTTGTCCCATCTTCCCCATGTTGTGAGAGGAGAGAAAGAATGGATCTAGAGTAGACAGAACTTTTCCAGCCTCTCCTTCTCGCAGACAGAAGCATTCTCCTTCTTCTAATAGTCTCCGGATTGCCTTGAACTACCCTAACTTTATGTAGTCTGGGTGGAACTATATGGATTCCCTGAATTCAGGGCTGGACTCTTGACACAAGCCTATCCATCAATGTATTTCATCTCTCTGGCCAGAGATATTGGTTCAACATTATGCATGACTCACGATGGTCCAAGAGGGTCAGGCCTGAGATTTTGCTGGGATGATGAGACAATTGTGTACTTTTTTCCTCAGAGGTTGCTAAACCATGAGTTTGTGAGTCAGGGATAGCCAGCAGCTATTTCTCTATGCCTTGGAAGTACCTATATGAGTACGAAGAGGACAAAGAAAACATCAAAAACAGGACATGAGGAGTGACAGGTTCCTAGTACTATCTTTGATACCTACTCCAGTCTGTGCCACAAACCAGAATCAACTTACAGAATTTTCACTAATGTGAGTCCATCAATTCCATTTTCTGGTTTATGCCTTTTCAATTGTATGCCTTTTCACTCACTCAATCTAAAAGCGTGCTACCAGAGGATTTTAGCATGTCCTATTTATCTCAGGAAGTAACCAAGATGGTGTTAGCTTAAAGGATAGTGAGACGATTATTGGTTTTGTGTGGGCATGAAGTACACCTTGGTCATGCCTCATGCGGGGCTTGGCACGGTGCACAGTGGGTTTATAGCAACCTGCCTCTGCTGAAGAAAGCATATTCCTAGAGAACAGAACTTCTTTAGAACAGGTGAAAAGACTAACTGCCTGGTTAAACGGTGATCCTATGCCTTGGGTCATGTTGAACGAAAGAGAGAACTTCTTGGGGCCAGTAATTTGGAGAGGCTCATGAAAGTGGTCTGAAGAATAGGTAATCCCAAAACTCTTTTTTAAAGAACTGGTGTGCATGTCACAAGATTGTCATCATGTCTTCAGTACTGTCTTCTAAGTTTTTCATGTGTGTTAGTCGTGCTGCTGAAAGCAAAAGGAAAGTCAAATCAAAAGATATTCACACCAGTACAAAGAAGATGCTTTGATCTTCATTTATTCGTTCATTCACTGGCATAGTCACTGGGACAGAGACTGCAAATTGCTCATCAAAATCCATGTTCTCCTCATATTTCTGGAGAAACCCCATCCTCCCTTGTAGTTAGGTGAGGCCATGTGCCTGAATTCCAACTGACAGAATATGCATAGAAGTGATGTACACCACTTCAGAACTGGCCCATAATCATCTCTTGAATGTGCTCCTCCATTTTCTCTTCCTGTTCCAGATTGCTACAATGGAACCAATTTCCAGGGAGCCTCAGAAGTCATGTGTTGAAGATTCCAGGGCCCCCATCTACCTAGAGTCCTAAATATTGTGTAGAAGAGGACCATCCTTATTCACCTGTTCACCATCCCAGTCCTGTTAGCTAGAAGGAAGTAAATTTCTATTGTGCTGGAGCTATTACACATTTTGGGGTTTATTCTTTACAGTGGTTATCATCCCCCAATTAATACACTTACCAAAAACCATTTGAGCACCAAGTATGTGATAAGATAGGAATATAATTTTAATTAAAGGAGTTCTGTGATAAGAGCTATAGAGAGTTATAAGCTCCTCTGGATCTTCAGAGAGAGTAAAGAGAACACTGCACCATCTGCCCCTGCCTATCTTTCTAACTTCTTTGCTCTCTGGATCTCATTCATAGTGGCCTTCTTTCAGTTCTCAGAATATGCCACATTCTCCCCTGTCACTGGTCTTTGCACAGATTTCTTCTTCCTGGAATGTCTTACATTTCCCTCTATCCTATGGGTCTCAACTAAAACTTTACTTCTTTAAGTAAACCTTCATAGCCTAGCCACACTATTCTCTCAGCATAGGCTAGATAATAGGTTCTGCTAGGGCAGGTCTCCTTTTCATTTTCTTTAACATTATGTGGTTGATCACTTGGTATTTTATTGTACACAATAAATACTCAATAAAAATATGTTGAATGAATAAGGTATGAATGGAACACATCCTCTTCCCATTCCTCATGGGCTTTTCTTAATTATTCTCTTGCTACTTTCATCATCAATCTCAAGAACAAATCAAATGTTTGAAACTTGGAAAATGGTGATGCACAACAGAAATAACATGACTTTGGATGTATAGGATCAAATATTCTGGATCTGTTTAAGTTGAGGTGATTCTGGATCAGTGGAGATGCCTTGTAAACAGTTTGGAACTCAGACCCATTAATTGGAGGATTTGCAGTGCTGCAGATTAAGAGGGAGGCAATAATTGAAATCTTGGAGTATTATAAGACTGTGGAAGGAGAACAGAAAAAGAGAAAATGGTCAGAATCTTGTAGAATAAACAAAGTTAAGGATTGTTAAAGAATCTGTGTCTTTTTCAACTTTGTAACTTATTCAGTGCCCAGCACAATAATTATATTACATATAGTGGTTGCTGATGAAGAGGAACTGATAAAGAAGGATGGTATAATAGGTTTTGCTCTAATAATGCTCCGTAACAATTTCCAAATATTAGTGGCTCATAACGAAACCATTTTTTCTTGTCCACGGTTTTGGAGGTCAGCCAGGGCAGCTCTGTTTTAGTCTGGGAGTTGGGTTCAAGTATGTTCCACATGTCTGTCATTTAAGGACCAGGTTGAATGAGCAGTGTCTACCTGCAGAAGGCCCTTCTCTTGGAGAATGGCCTCTGCTTGTGTCACATTCACTACCTTCCCCTGACACACACCATCTGACAAGCCCAAAATCAATGGGATGGGGGTATAAATCCTCTGCCTACTCTACTGAGGCACTGCAAAGCAACATGGCAACAGGTATGGGTATATGATCCTATTAGAAGAAGTGAAGAATTGGAGACAAAATCTAGTCTTCTTCCAAGTTGGATAAATAGGATGAGTAGAGGACAGAAAAATTTCTAAGAAAATCTTCCATAGCTGTTGGAGAAAAGGCTGTTGAAATTTGTCAGTGGTTAGATAGCATTTAGTGTTTCAGCAAACTGGTGAAGGCCCAAACTGGATAGATGGCGATGGGAACATGTTTGCCAGATTTAGCAAATAAAAATAGAGGATGCCCAGTTAAATTTGAAGTTTAGTTAAACAAGTAATTTGAAAATTATATTTAATTTGAATTGTTGTCTGAAATTCAAATGCATTCTGTATTTGATTCGGCAACCCTAAATTGGGTCATGATTGAACAGTGGATGACGTATTGGAGGCAGGGTAGAAAAGACCACTTTTGAAAAGTTTGGTGATGACGGAAGGAGAGGGATAAATGGGAAGTTCTGTATAATTAGGAAGAGTTCTATTAGCAGGGAAGACATGACCCATGGTATCAGAGATATCACAAATACACCCATAGTGTGTGTGTGTGTAGGGGTAAAATATCCTATCTTGGGAGCTAGTGGAACAAAGGAAAACATTTCACAGTGATACCAGAGCATCTCTTTGTGGTGATTAATAACAACAGACTAAGACTTTGTCCCAGGCTATGAGTTTAGAGTGCAATGTATGACATCAACTCATAAAAATATCATACCATGGCCATGATATTGATCATGCTTGGTTTATGCTTAAGAGATATGGAGACTTGCATATGTTGTGCTCTCTTGAGAGACACCTGAGAGGCTCAGGAAGGAAGTACTATGTAGGGCTTAGGGGCTGTGCAGGGGACTGATAACTTCTGAGCTCCCCTGAAAAAAAGGTATCCTGCACATAGATTAAGACTCATGGAAACTATTTTTGGGAGCAAATAACTTGGAGGGTATATGGACTGTTGCTGGGAGAACCAGAAAGCTCTATGGGGCTGGGATTCAAGCCTGATCGATTGAATACTAAGATGTAGATTTTTATAACTGATGCAGAATTGAGAGACACTGCCATATTGGGACTGGAGATAAGTCAGATAGGAGTACTCAAAAGATAATTTTAACTTAGAACCAAGGGGTCAGTCTTGGACCTAGCTAAAGAAAACTTTGTTCTATCTCCTTTATTCACACTCTTCCTGAAAGCTGCATGTGATGTATTTAAGTTTGGTAATGCAAATGGTGAGTAGTCAGAGGAGGGTGCAGAGGAGAGAGAGAGAGGAGAAAAGCCTGAGGAAGAGGGTTCAGGGAATGGAGAAGAGCCCACCCGCCACCTTTGCCTGTTCCCTCACTGCTGTGGTAATGGCAGAGGCATTCAGGCAACATGTGGGAGACCGAGCTGGCCAGGTGCTGCCTTAAGGCAGAGGAATGGTTTGAGTCAGGATCATTCCCCACCCTGTGGACTCTTCATTCTTTACGATCTAGGTCAATTGCCAGCAGCTAGTGGAAGACACAGAGTGTTTGGCAGGGCAGGCTTCTGATTTGGTCAGACCTTGGTTCCTGTCCCAGCATAGTCACTAACCAGCTGTGTGACCTTTAGGTTGATGCTTAGCTTCTCTAAGCTGCAGATCCTTCTATGTGAAATAGGGGTCATGAGAGTACTTACCTCATGGTGCTGTTGTGAGAATTAAACGTAATCCCACAGCCCTTTGTATGCAAATCAAATACAGTAAGTCCTCACTTAACTTTGCTAAAGATAGGTTCTTGGAAACTGTGACTTTAAGTGAAATAATGTATG
Organism: Daubentonia madagascariensis; assembly: GCA_023783475.1. Lineage (NCBI taxonomy): Eukaryota > Metazoa > Chordata > Mammalia > Primates > Daubentoniidae > Daubentonia > Daubentonia madagascariensis. The sequence continues at coordinate 21,851,844 of JAKFHU010002080.1, read as the reverse complement.
GTAGGTCTTCGAATAGTGCCATTTCATTCAACTTTGTTTCGTTATAAAGTTGATGAGAAAAAAAATTAATTTCCATATACATAATTTTGCTCAAGATTCCCAGTTTCCAAGAACCTACTGACATTAAGTGTGGACTTACTGTATATGTTACAATTATTTCTTTATATATAATGATCTATTTTAACAGACAGGGAGCTCCTTTAAGACAGGGTAATTTTTTTTCATTTTTATATTCTAAGTATTCATACTTAATATCTAGTACTTAACATAACCCTTAATAATGTCAGATCATATAACTCAGGTTGGGATTCCAAGAAATAAATTATCAGAATCAGCAAGAAACCATGAAGACTTAGCAAAACTGCTTTTTCTTCGGTTACTTCCCCTCCATCATTGTAGGCCCTGAAACCCTAACATGGTGTAGCTTTATCTGATTTGAAGAGAGATTACTGCTTTTCTGCTTCTGTCTAAACAAAGAATTGTCAAGCTGTCTTCTGTTACCTCTCATTTTAGTGGCAGACTTGTCCTCTGCCCTCACTCAGTTATGAGTGCATGCATATTAAACAGCTATACTCTGACAGTTTGTTTTAAGTGAACTGATCAGTTGTTTTTGCCACCGTTGACCCAGCCTAACAGATAATCTCATGCCTTGTAGACCAAACAACTGGATGACTTAACAGGGTAATATTTAGTCAACTGTCTTAAAAACTATAAACATGGCTCAAATTGCTTTATTGTCTCAGATTTGATGTTGATTTAGCTGTGTTAATTTTGCTGTACAAAGTTGGAGCTAGTATGGTCTATAAAAAGTTAAGAGCTCTTAGAAAGTTGAGACTAGATCTCAATAGTTATTTTACTATAATGCAAGATGAAATTAGTGTTTACCAAGTATTTTGTGAGAGGTAGTGATTATAAAATATATGGACACACTTTTAGATAAGAAAATATCATAAAATAATTTAGAAAGTTAATAATATCTCTTTTATTATTTTTAGAGGAGACTTACCTATCTGTCTTTGAAGCTATGTTTATTGCCCAAGATTCTGTTGAGGATAATTTAGAATAAATGTATTGCTTGTTTATTTTCCGTTAAGTTGGCCTCCTCTAAATCAAGGTTCTACAAGTTAGTCAAGTGTTCAGAGGGAAAAGACGGAAAGAGGAAACAGATACTATGACAAGAGACGCAGGAATCAGTATTTTGATATGTCACATAACTTGACATGGTTTGGCAACTGGACAACAGAGTTGTCTCTTTTATTTGCACATTCAAACAGCAGCAGAAAAACAACCTTCCATTTGATTCTTACTGAGATTTATTGTTTTTAATAATGCCACTTTTCAGAAATATAGTCATGTGCTCACTTAGACAGGCTGACAAAGTGAAACTTGTATGTGATGCAAAGTACCCTTTGGGCCATAGATTAAGACATCAATAGTGCAGTGACAAGTCAAGTCAAATGCCCGCAGCAGACAACAAATCCCAGCCTCCCCTTCCCACGATCTGGCTCCCATTTTGCACCATAGAACCCACAATGGAAATCTGGCAAAACATAGAACACAGATGGCTACTGACATGAAAAGTAAATTTTATTAAACATGTTTACATACATGAGTTGGAAGTTCATTTAAAAGCACAGGGGAGTGTTAAGACAAGTGGTCAAAATAGAAAGATACTACCCAATTATAGTCAGTTGATTGTTGGCCACTAAGACAGAACGGAATCTAGTAGAAGTGCACCAATGCTTCAGTTCTTCCTGCTCGGCATGGTGAGCAGTGGTCAATCTGTGCCCTGTGGAATGGTGGGCAGATAATTCTGGCATGTGTAAATAATAATAAATAATTCACTTGGTGCAGGCAGTATGTCTATGGATTAAAACCTAGTGTGTACACAGTGTCTACATGTGTTACAGCCCCACAATAGGAATCTACACCAAAATATTTATTAGAAGGAATTTGGTCCGTACTACATCACGTTTTCCGGAGGGTAAAAAATAAAGTCCATCTATAGACATTTCACCCCAGACCCACAGACTGAGTCTGGCTAAAACCTGCAAAATGTCTATAACAAAAATGGATGGCTTAGATTTCTTGGTTATTTCAGTATAGTAATTAACAAGCAAACTGTACAAGTACATGCAACATACAAGCTGGCCTATGTGGAACTAACATACATTATTAAATAACCTTTTGTTTCTTTTCTTTTAAAATTTTTTTTTACAAAACGTGCATGCAGCTTTGAACAGTTCCAAGTCATGCTGCTCTATTTGTGTAATCACAAAAGTTGAGTGACTCATAAAAGGAGGGAGAACATATCAATGCACCTGCAGAGTCTGCAGTTTGTAGCACATGTACAGAATGTCACAAGGGAAATTCAAGGCCAAGAAAAACTAAATGAAGAAAATGCAAATTGAAATTTGACTTTGTTTTATTTCCCCCCAAAAGTAAGATACTTTGCATTAAAAAATCAAGCTTTGTGCTTCCATCAATCTCAAAGAAATGTAAACTAAAATTCGATAAAAACATTAGTTTAGTGCAGAATATTTCAACTGGAATTTCCAGTGGAATATTGAACAGCTCATACCATGCTCTTTCCAGGGCAGATGGGTGTATCTACACTGAGGCATGGCTGAGAAGCCTGGGCATAGCTGAAAGTGTCTTAGGCTCAAATCCATTCCTAGTCACCATTTTGGGAAGTCAAAAGTATGGTTTATACATATAAGCATATATATTTTTTGATATCAGGAAGAAAAAGGCATTACAAGGAGTGTTCTCAAAGTACAATTATGCGGTTAGTTTTAGTCCCCAGCATTAGTTGCAGGTTGATTTCTTTAAAAGCTTCCATGCAAAACAATGGAAAACATAAATTAATTTTCTAGAATGCAAACAGATATGCTCTTCATTTAAAAAAGTAATTCTGAGATTATTTATTTTGGAAGATAACTTTTTGTCTTTTGGGTTTCCACACATAAGACTTTGAAGAATTATAAAACGAAAGCCAGTGAAACCCTTTGTTGGCCCCACCTTGTCTAGCTGTTGGACACTTTGGGGAGATGCTACAGAGACTGCTTCAGCCCTTTTTTGGGTGCTTTTGGAAAAAAGAAAGGAAGAGTCTCTGTTAGCATCATGAGGCCTGTCATGACACAGCCAAAAAACGAGAAATAACAATTATGGTGAAAACAAAACAAAAACTCAAGAAACCAAAAACTGACAATACACAAATAAACAAAACACACAGAAGAACAAAACTTCTCAAACACCAGGGAAATAACACTGCTTGTGGTCTGTGCAGAAATGCGTAGAATATAACTTTTCACGGAGTGAGAGTTTCCAGTTTGTTCAATTTGGTGTGTGTGCGTGTGCGTGTGTGTGTGTGCGAATTCAAAGTTTCCTCTTTTTCTATTTGTTAGAAGCATCAGTGACTCTCACTAGCACGTTGATTCTTACTGTAATTTGATAGACTGCCTTGTTCTGTCATATAAAGCCATGTTTTAAACAACAATTGGGACATATTATTGAAGAACTACTACAGGCAAAACACAAGTTGATTGTCTGTCTCCAACAATGCTTTTGATCATGAAATATCTGGTTCAGATTATTATCCTGAAAGGCAGAGTTTTATTGGAATGACTCTGGTATGAGTTCACTATGATCGAATGCAGGGAGGCCCAGTTGAACTTTCCAGAGATGATTGGGAAGCCCGGCGGGTTAGGGGAGTGAGTGTGGGATCCACCAGTGAGGACGGTGGGAACAATTTGTACCATCCTATTACCATGCTGGACAGATCAAGGTCTTCCAACAAGATCTGAGCCACACCCATGAAGCATTTGTGGTCCATTCTGCCATAGTCTCCCCAGACAATCACCTGCAGAGACAGAGAAATGCAACATAACTTGAACTTCTCTCTTTTTCACATTTGAAGGGTTTAAAGCAACTATTCTGTAAAAGTGGGCCAGTTGGTGAAAGAGAGGAAATTAATACAATTAATATCATGGAGGAAGCATAGATAAGAAGGATTACTAACCTTAAGGTGCTCACTTAAGAGACACTTCACAATTTTTAGATTTGATGGAATGCAAGTAATATTTCCCTAGTCAATAAGGGGTATTATCTATATAAACCATGTTAAAGAAATAAATATATAAGTTTATTCTTACATAAATTTAGCACCTTTTTTATGTAACTACTATCTAGTAAACAATGTGCACATTCATAGAAATATAAAAGTGAAAATTTGTGTAACCTAGGAGGGCAAAACAAGCACTCTAACTCAGTGTACCATGGAGTGTGTGCACAACGAAGTATGTACAAAGAATGAGAGTATTCATTTGATTTCTTTTGTATTATGGTCTTATTAGTCTTGTTAGTGAATGGGCAGGTTGAACAATAATTGTGAGCTGGTACCTTTTGAGGACTTGCCTGCCAGTTTTAATTTGATCAGATGATTAATAAGTCAGTGAGCTCACTAACAATTACCACGACATGGCTCAACTCCTACTAGTGTCGGATAAACCTTCCACATTACACATTATTCCCAGGTTCTATTTTCTAATCCTTCCATCTTCTGTAAAGGTTCTCAACTGAACTCATTCACCTGCTTTACACAAGTAGAACTGGTGAATCCTACCTGTTCTACTTACTGAGTAACTTTGCCAAAGTACTTAATTCCTTGAACCTCGGACATAATCTTTAAAATGGGGATAATGGTATTTATTGTACATGGTGGTTACAAAGTTTAAAAGAGGTAATGTGTGTAAGCACCTAGACACGCATCTGGCATTCAACCAGGACTCAATTATTTGCTGGTCCCTGCACATTTCTCTTCATCTCCCTTCTTCCTCTTTGAATCCCATTGTCTGGTACATAGCAATGCTCAATCAACTATTGTTAGTATCTTTTTCTTTAACATATCTCTACTATTTATTTATTTATCTATCATCTATCTATCAAGGAGAGAGAAAGGGTAGGAAATAGGACAAAGGCAGGAGAGGATGGAGAGAAGGAAGAAAAGAAAGAAGAGAGAAAATAATTTTGTTTTCTATTAGATTCACTAGATATTTTTAATACCAAAAATATTTATATTATAAATTAACCACTTGGGTTTTCTTTTTCCTACTCAGGAATATTATACCATGTTTATCTTTACTAAATTTTATTCTCTTTCTATTTGACCACCTCTTCAATGTATGAATAATATAGATATTACAATGTGAAAAGCCGAACAAAATGTTACTGACCTGAAGAACTTTACCCTGTGGACTTTCATCAAAAACCAGGGACTGTTGATACAAAGGATCAAGGGTTTTTCTTGCAATTCTTGTCTTCTTCTTGGCTATACAAGCCCCATTTTCCAAAAGATATACTTTGACATATGGAGCTGAACAAAGGTATATTAACATATAAGAAGTTAATCCTTAAATTCAACTGATTTTTATTGGAGAATGCCTTACTAGAGAATTACAGATGTTTATTGAAAGTTTTCCATTGACTATTTAAATAATTTAAAATTTTCATTGCTTCATAAATTCTATTCCTTAAAACCCATATGTTACCATTACTGCCACTTCCTCATTTCAAGTAAATGTATACAAAGTTATCTTAAGACTTTGACTTATGTGGGCTATAGCTGGCATTACAATTTTTATCTTACAGCTCATTGTTTCCTTTTTATAATTAGAACTAAATCCTTTTTTCTTTTGCATTTGTAAATGTGCAGAAAGAAAATAATTGACACAAAGGAAGAAACAATCATAACTAAACTTCTTTAAACATGACAGTACTCTTCCTAACACCTTCTGACAGAATAATTGTGCAAGAAAAATCCAGATATATTTTAATAGAATCAAAGAACACAGAAACACTGCCTTTTTAATCAATCAGATGATGTAAAATAGAGCACATCAAATTCAAACGCAGCAAGTGTTTTGAGTTTTTTTGCCTATTTAACATTCTCTTGAGCAAATTCAGTAATGCTTTTCCTTACCAGGTGTAGATTTGGACCCAGGCTTCTGTGTGAGGCTTCGTGCTCTAATAACTTCAACTTCTAATTGGCCCTTTTTATCCTCCATTCCAATTTGTATATCACCTGCAAGTGGAGGGGAAGCAAAAATGTTTCAGCTTCTTTACAGTTGTGTGCAGTTAAAAAGAAGCAGAGGCCCATAATAGACTCCAAATTATCTTCACAATTTTTGATTAAAAAACTGTTATTTAGACCCACCACTCCACAACCCCACTTTTCATTCCCAGCCTCCAAATCAAGTTTTGAAATGTTTTTCATAGTTTTTCTGGTACTAATCCATCTTATGAGATTCACAAATTAGTTTATAAATCACTAACTACAGCAACACTGAAGTACTTACATGATCTTGTATTTAATAAGATTTCTTATTCTTATTCCATCCAGTATTATTTACTTATTAATAAAAATTATAATTATCTGTATTTCCATTATATAGAGAAAGCCACCATTACTATTCTATCTATCTACCTATCATCAATCATGACCATACACTGTCATTTTGTGCACTATATGGACATGTTGTTACCTAATTAACTAGACCTTTATTGAAGGAATTGTAGGTTATTTACATAAACTATACTTATGTAAACAGCATTATAATAAGAAGTTTTATTAGAATTCTTGCACATGTGGCCAATTATTTTTTAAACATAAAATTCCAAGATTTTAAATTTTCATATCTATATGTGTGAACATTCAAAAAGGTCATGCATACTGCCAATGATCCTCCAGAAAGGTTGTACAGGTTGGTTCTCACTACCACCAGAAATATATATTTTCCCGTTTCTCATATTCATTAATATTGGTATTAGCAATATGTCTAATTTTTGCCAACCTGATGGCTAAAAAGTTGTATTAATTTGCATTTATTTGATTATTAGAGAGGCTGATGTAGCCTATGTGTTAAACTTAGATTAGCAACTAGAATGAGTTAGAGCTTTCTCCTTTTTATTCCATGGAAATGTTTGTTTCATAATTTTCATGTCTCTTGAGTTCATATTTGTTAGAACTCATCTGTGAAAATATCTGACCTATTTACCCCCATATTTTGGTGGGTAGAATGTTAAATAGTAATGGTTATAGTTCTATTCAGGTTTTCTATACCTTCTATTTCTTCTTAAATTCTTTTTGGTAGGTTATATTTTTAAAACTTATTAATACCTTTTGCAACAATCTGGATGGAACTGGAGACCATTCTCCTAAGTGAAGTATCACAAAAATGGAAAAACAAATACCACATGTTCTCACTATTAAATTGGAACTAACTGATCAGCACTCATGTGCACAGATGGAAGTAAAACTCAACGGAAATCATGCAGGTTGTTGGGGGGGAAGGGGATGGGTGAAATCATACCTAATGGGTATAATGTACACTATCTGGGTGATGGGCACACTTATATCTTTGACTCAAGCAGTACAAAAGCAATCCATGTAACCAAAACATTTGTACCCCCATAATATTCTGAAATAAAAAAATAAAATAAAAAAAAACTTATCCATCTCAAATACATTTACAAATTTTAAGCATTTGTATAAGTGGTGTCATTCAGTAACTTGCTTTCTTCACTCAACGTTTTCTTAGCTATCTATCCATGTTTATGCATAGAGATCTAGCTCATTCTCCCTAATTTCTATATAATATTTTATTGTATGACTACCATATTTTATTTACCTAATTTCCAATCGGTGGTCTTTTTGTTGTTGTTGTTGTTCTTATTTGGCACTGTTACAAAGAATGCTGCAAAGAACTTCTTGAGGATATGTAACTGGAAGTGGTATTGCTGGGTCATAGCACATATACCTTTTCACTTTTACTAGATACTGCCATATCAGCCCAATTGGTGACTGCATCAAATTAACCTTCTAACAGCAGTGTATGAGGATGCATATTCCTGAAAGCCTTTGCCCCTTTATTATTAAAAGATTTAAAAACTTTTTAGTCAAGCTGATGTGGACACTCACACACACACACACACACTCTCACACGTGTGTATTTTGTAGAAACTCTACCAGATTAAATAAGCTCCATTCTACTCCTAGTTTGCTAATTTTTTATCATAAATTTATACTGAATTTTATCTAACATTTCTTTTGCATATATAATGATGGCCATTTTTTCTTTTTTATTACATTAATGTATTGAATTATATTAATTGATTTTCAGATATTAAAGCAACCATGTGTTCATGGAAAAAATCTAATTTTGTTGTGATATTATTATTTTTAATATTGCTGAATTTGTTTTTCTTGGGATTCATAGGGACTTTGGAAAGTATGGCTTGATGTTTATTTTCAGTTTTGGAAATTTCTCAATGTATATATTATTGATAAATTTTATTTGTCTATATTTCTCTATTTTGTTGATTTTTATTTTTATTTATTTATTTATGTTTATTGACATATAATAGAGGTACATATTTTCAGGGTACATGTGATAATTTAACACATTCATACAATTTGTAAAGATCAAATAATTGCAATTGGGATATCCATCACCTTAGATATTTGTCTTTTCTTTATGCTAGAAATATTCAAATGATTCTCTCTCATCTATTGTATTTTAATGGCTTCTGCCCTATACTTTCTCTTTCCCTGTTCTAGGACTTTAATTATATATATAATAACTCACTTTCTTCTCTCTGTCTCTTAATTTCTTATTTATATTTTTCATTCTTCTAGTGACTATGATTAATTCTGGATACTTTCTTAAGGTTTTATACTCCAGTTAACCAATTCTCTCCCCAGCTGTCTAAACTGCTGGTAACTCATCCATTGAATTCTTAAACACAGCCGATTTTTTAATTCTAGAATTTCCACTGGGTTCCTAAAGCTTTTAGGAAATTTTCTGATGAAATTCTCAATCTTGTTTTTTATCTCCTTGAATCACGTAAACATAATTATTTTTAGTCTAAATGTTTAACTCCAATACCTGTATTCATTTCAGGTTGGTTTCTATTATCTATTATTTCTGCATTTAAAAAAATCATCTTTCTTTCCTGTGTGCCTGGTAATTTGTGATTGATGTCTGGAAATTTTATTTATAATATTGTTTTTAGAGAAAATTAACACCTAAGATGTTATCTTTCATCAGAAATGATTTACTGTTGCTTTTGCAAGGTGTCTGCAGTTTCAGATCACTTTAACCAATATCAAGAACTTAAGTCATTAGAATCATAGCTCCCACAGAAACCCACCCACTTCCAATTTACTCACATTTTCAGGGTACACAGACCTTTTAGATCCCAACCAAAAACAAAGGAGGATCAATAGGCTAACTCAAATTCTTGACCTTCTAACCCTTATAAGCTAAAAAAAGTACAGCTCAGCTCCTCATTCCTTCCACAGGGAAATAGAAATCAGAAAATGTCTCTGGAGAAGAGTAGCTTTGAATACAAGGCTCTCCACACATAGGTATCCATCCTCCCAAGGAATCTGGCCTTCAAGCAAACATTTGGCTATTCTAGGTATTTTCAGTGGGAGGTTTGGTATTAACTACTTACCCTACCATTGGTGTAGACAAATTCAACATACTTTTTTTTCAAGATTTTTATTTTTATTGTTTTAACTTGTGTCCAGTGAACACCAACTGGATTATTTTAGACCGGTGTCTAGGGAATATCAACATATACTGGTTTTTGTTTCTTCAATATAATTTCAGCCTTTTATTGTTGAGAATAACTTATTTCATTTATTGTGATTAATTTTAGAATTGGGGTTATTTTTGTCATCTTATGCCATGTTTTTCATTTTAAAATGCCTTCTTTTTCTCCTCTCTGTCTTCTTTTAGATAAGCAGGCCTTTAAAATTTATTTTTCTGCCCCTTTGCTAGTTTAGAAGTTAAACATTTTATTTCTATTATTTAAGAGAGTATTAAATATTTAACATATGAATTTTCATTTTTATATTTTCTATGAAAATATAAAGTTAGTGTTTCTTTACTCCTGAATAAGACAAGGATCTTGATTTATCTAAGAATTCCTCTACTTCTCAACTCTCATGTAGATATTGACTGGTATTGTTTTTTCACCTTGTTTTATTTCCCTTTTTTCCTGCTTGTTAAACACACACTCAAAACCTTGTTTCTATTGTTTTTGTTAAATTATTATTATTACTCCTATACATTTACCAAGTTTCACTTATTTCTTTGCTCATCATTGCTTCTTGTATCTCATTCTTTTCCTTTAGGTTTATTATTCTTGAAAAGGTATATCTTTCAGTAAAGAGCAGTAGACAGTAAATTTTATGAGTCTTTGTGTGAATGTATATGTCTCTATTTCACCTTTATTCTTGAAGGAAAATTTTTCTTAATATAGAATCTTAGGTTGATAGTTCTTTTCTTCAGCACTTTAAGAATCATTTCTCTTTTTAAATTTTTTGGCATTGCTAGGAAATAAAAGCTATTAATTTATTGCCTTTCTTTGCTAGGTAATCTTCCTTTTCTTCCTTATAACTTGAGATGATGTCCCTGAAATTTCATGAAGAAGTTTTCCCTTGTTTGTTTGTTTTGCATATATTGTTCGGTTCACCACTCAGTGTGCTCTTTCAATTGTTCAGATTTCATGTTTTTCTTAAATGGTTCAGCCATTATTTCTTTTCCCAAAAATTCTCTCTCTATTCTCTCTTTAGGCTCCTATTAGAATAAGTTTGAGTTTTACGGTTCATTATTCCTATGTCTCAGATTTTTTTCTATATTTAAATTTATATATATAGGCTGTGTTCTTGGTGCTTTTTATAGTTCCTTGCATTTCATCAATTCTATCTTCAGCGTTTTTCAGTATACTATTTAGCTCATCAATTGAGTTTTATATTTGAATCATTACATTTTTTATTCTCCAACTTTCTTTCTTAAAAATATATGCTTGTTTTTGTTTAAGAACCTCCTTGTCTTTTTTCTGTGGATTACATACAATAATTTGTAAAGTGTTAAGTATCTCTTAAAATGTTAAATTTAAATGTTAAATATAATTATTTCTAAGTTACTTTTAGTTAGTTGAATCATTTCCATTTCTCAGGTATGAATTCTCTTTATTTGCCAGGTCAGTTGATTGACTTTGTTGTTCTAGATGTTCTCATTAGTTTTATTATTCTGTTTTAGACCTCAGTTCCTAGAGGTCTTTTGTTTTCTTTTTATCCTTTTAATGTTTTTCAAAGATTTTTAAATATCACAGACATACATAGTTTAAGAGCAAATCTATTCTATAATATAAGACTTGTTATTATTATAAATGACTCCCATCCCCTCCCTCAACTTCTTGCCTTCTGGAAAGTAGAAGTCACTGCTTTCAAAATTGTCAATGTATTTGTCTGATTTTTTACTTTTTGGCATTTGCTTCACTCTTTCTAAGCACTATACTTACAAAATATTTTCTTTTTTCAGTTTTAGGTATTTATTGACTTCCAGTTTTGATCTCTTTACTGCTTTCCTACCCCCTACTACATACCTGACAATTTCTGTCATGTCATCCTCCCAATATTAATATTTATATTGCTATGATTATGTAACCTTATCTACAGCTGTGTGAACTAGAATACTATGATTACTTCTCACTTCTTAGATCTCCCTTTTCCCTACACTTAATTGGTACCTTTTTAAAAAGCATTTGCTTGTATTTTTATGTACCTATCACTAATTCAAACCCTTAGTCTCACCTAAGGTTGTTTACCTCTTCCATAAAATCAAACACATTAGGTATTCTACAGATTTTATCTTATGCAATCTGACATACTACAATGTGGACAAATTACTTTCAGATCTTGCTGGAGCTATCTTTAGTTCTCCCTATCATCTCTCTCATGGGGAAGCACTTATTTATCGGATCTTGTCTTCCTCTTTTTTTAGTTTACAATAAAAAAATTCATTTAGTTCATTTTGTTGAAGTAAATCCTCTAGTAGCTTCCTGAGCAATGCTGGAAATGAGAAAAATATTTTGAGATCTTGCTTGTCCGACTTATGTATTTATTCTAGCCTTAAACTTATTTGATAATCTGGCTGGCTATTGAACTCTAGGTTGGAAATCAGTTGTTACTCAGAATTCTGAAGGTAATGCTAATGGTCTTTTGGCTTCCAGTATTATTATTGAAGAGCCCAGTGAAACTCTGATTTTTGATAGTTTTTATAGAATTATCTTTCTTCTTAGGAAACTTGTATGACTTTCTATCAATCCTCAGTGTTGTGAAATTCCACAACAATGTGCCTTCATGTTGATCTATTTTCTCTCCATGGTTCCTTTCAAGCTGGAATACCATGTCTTCCAGAGAAATATATATTGCACATACTATATATAATTTTCTCAATTTATCATCTTTCTTTCAACTTCATTTAGGTTATATTTTACTATTAGAAGCTTTCAATTATTCTGGCTTTTGTTTGATCCTTTGGAAGTTCTTTCCCATTCCAAGATTATAGAAACATTAAGTGTTTTCTAGTACTTTTTAGTGTCTTTCTCCATCCTACTTTTTCATTTTTACAATTCAGTTTACAATATTATTATTTTTTTAAGTTGTGAAGTAGGGAGGCAATTTTATTAACTGTTTTTCTCTCAGTAAAACAGTTATACTACCATCCTTCACTGAATGTTGAACAGGCCACTGTTCATTTCCATGCTGTGAAATGCCATCCTTATCCTACATTTGTATCTATTGTAGACTCTCTGTCTTGGTAGGGTTTCTGGTAATTCAAATATTTATGACTAATTTTATTTCAGTTTGTATAATGTCTCAAATTAGAAAAATGCACTAGAAATTAGAATAGTTGCTTGCAACCAGCAACACCCTAACTAAAATGTTATTTCTCACTTGTATTACTATTATGCTATTTTAAATGATCCTGTCAACCATAAAACATCAATTTTCCTGTAGAAAAAATGGGTTCTTACCCATTGCAGGGGTGGCAAGGGTTTGGCGGCCAACAAGCTGGGCTGGTCCCAATCCATCAAGAAAATCACTGAATTGACTGTCAGCTCCTAGTCGCACTCCAGGAAATATTAAGCTATCAGCAAAAGGACAAAAACCAAAGGAAAAAGACATTAAATCTCCTAGAATTCTTTTCTTTAGTTTCCATTGGAATAAGTTTGATCATGAAACATAAACACTACTTAGACAATCTGTTTACTTGTTGATTTTTTGCATTGCCTTTGAGCCAAGCATACGAGGCTCAACACTGATTGACAAAAGGTATGAACTCTCAATTTAAGACCTGACGCTCTGTGCAGGAGGACTCAGTTAGTTTTTAACGTACTAAGTGTTCTGGACACTTACAAAACCAAATCCAAATCCCTATATAAATGTATTGATGACATAAAATGTAAGATGAAAATTTTTATATCATAAACCTTACATAGATAATTGCTTATGAACGTTAAGTAACATTAATGCTAACTTTTTAAAAAATGGCTAATAATTTCATGAAAAATTCTATAGTATAATACAAGTTCTCATATACAAATGCAATGTGGTTAATTTATTTATCTTTGAATGAATTAAATGTTTAAATTATATGAGACTTTTATTTGGTCCAAATGGAAATTAATTGGTTAAAATATGTCTATTTCTAGTCATATTCTAATAATATGACTCCCTGAAAGCCCAAGGATGTAAGCTGTGCAAAAGCAGTGACTGTGCCCTTCTTGTTGATAGATGTAATTGTCTCTGAGTAATAAGAACCATGCTTGTTATGTAGTTGGCATTCCACATGTATTTTTTGAATGAGCATATTTCTATGAATAAAAATCTTTGACAGACTAAGTGGTTTATCCATGGCAGAGGCAAATTTTATTTGATTTTTACTTTTGTATCAGAAAATAATGTCTCCAGCTCTTCATTGGCACATTGCTTTATACTACTTCATCAAATATTGGTATTTTGTCAATAAGTTTATCTCCATAACTTTCATACCTGCTGATTTTTGTTCTTGGCTATACCTTGCTGGGAGTCTGCATACCAATCATTTGATCAAATAAACAATCATGCATACCAATCATTTGAGCAAATGCTTTTTGATGGAAAGAGTATCAGAAATATTAACTTGGTATAATTTTATTTAATTTCCAAACAAAATAGAAAAATGCCAGTAAAAAAAATTATGAATTTTAGATTGGTATGCAAGGAATCTGAATGGCAGTGAAAGAATAATTATGGAAAATTTATACATGGTCAATCTCCATGTAACCCACCACAGCATAATTACTTATTTAGAAGACCCACTACCTCAATAAAAGTTAAGTTTTTCCAAAATATTCTTAAGCATAGGAAAATGCAGGTTTTGTGCAAGATCCATAGGAAATGGTAAAAAACAAACCAAATAAACAAAAAAAACGTGATTTTTTCAGAATTAACTGAAACTCTTTAATTGGAAAAACAATGAGGAAGATAGAACCTGAATTTTTTTCCTATGGTAAAAATGAGACAGTGATGTTTTAAAAACAAGAAAATGTTAAGTTGCTTATATGTATAAGAGTGTTAGACTTATAACAGCTTAGGACCTGAAGCTTGGAAAATTTAAAAAATGGGAAATCAGTTCCTCACTTCTAAATTTTAATTTCAGATTTTGGTGGCAGGGCCAGATTATGAGTTTCCCATATGGAAGAATGCATTAAATGTAGCATTTCTGCATTAAACATCCCGTAAGGAACTATTCTGGGCTTTACTAGATGATGAAAATCAGTTTATTCCTGTTAACTCAGCAGTTCTTCATCCCTTTGAGAGGTATGAGCGACCAGGTGCAGAGGCATGACCATGTGTACTTATAAGAGGTCAGGCTGGTTTAAAATGGATGGTTGAACTTCTGGATAAATAAAGAAGCTGCACAGTAACCATTGGTGGGGCTTTGCTGTTTTACTGATTACTACACAATCCACGGTTCTAGAGCCATGTAGACATGCTGACGGCACTTACTTCCCCTCAGAGCTGTAACTGTTGATGCTGCCATCAGTGGACTCTCGACTTGGCTGCCTTACCATCTTCCTCATTTCAGCTGCCATGCCTGTTTCTGTGCTTCTCTGGATGGTACTTTTCAACTTCTTGTGGCCCGACTCTGACAGGAGAGAGTAAAAGAAACTCTAAGTTTTATTTAGACAGTTTTCCCTTAATATCCATTGATTTTGCAAATACAATAGTTAATTTTACATATAATTAAAAATTTAATCAGAAAAATGGTAGTCTAAGAAAATAATCTACCTAATTAAATCTCTTTGCCAAAGTATGCTCTGGCTAAGAGAGGTAACAGCAGAAGGTAAATCATGGCCACAGTTCCAAAGACTGCCCGAATCTCAACGAATGAAAACAAACTCATGGCATTATTGCTACTGATAACTTCAACGAAAATCTGAATTTGGCACCAAACTGTTATGTGGAAAGATAATGGTGAGCAATCTAATAGGCTTCTCTTAAACTTTAATTCTCCAACTGTGTGGGAATAGACGTCTTTTAAAGAAAAAGGGGCACTTGGAACCAAGCATGAAAAGTACCAGTTTTATGTCACATATCAGCAATCCCCATAAAGAGAAATAGTAGTATTTTATTAGATGATTTTTGCAACACTTTAACATAAACTATGTCATTTGAGATGGTATATAGGTTATGGGGGTAGATACAACAGGTATTATCTTAATTCCAAGGCCACGCAGCTATCTCATGGCCTTCTGACTCAGCTGCATGACTTCTGACTGGCAGTTTTGAGGTGTGTGCCCCATTTGCACTGTGAATTATACTGCCTGATCATTTTCATTTCAGTTCTTGATAAGTTCAGAACAACTTCCTTGAGCCACTTTGAAAAGCAGTAACCATCATCCTATTCATAGCATGGAAATAAAATCCTAAAACCTTTATTTGATTTTATGAATGAGCAGTAACAATAGGTTAGACAAACTGTTAGACTTTATTCCATCTACACATTCTATATACATTTCTGGTTTTCTTTCTATTTTTTGTATAGTATCATTGAATACCCATTAACAATATATTAAAAAATGCCCTCTCTATATAATTACATATATAATTACATATATACATATATAAACTCTTCAATCCTCATGAAACCTCTGTAAAGCAGGTGCCTAAATACACTTTTAGATAAGCCATACGAAAAGCTGCATTTTTTCTCTCACTTTTGGTCACTGCAACCTTTTTGTAAATTGTCTAATCAAAGATATAATAGATTATACTATATAGACCTAATGTTCATGCTTCCCATACATTAATAGGTTTATTAAAATTTTATTGTTTTTATTCTCACATTTTTATTGCTATTTTTGTTTACAAAGGCAATATATATACATTACAAAATATTCAAATATTACAATGATAGCAAATGTTGAATGTCCTCTATAATTTCACCCCATAAGATGATGGTGGTTAATAACTTGGGTGCTATTTTTCTCTTTATGCCCATACATGCTTCTTCACTTGGCTTCTGTGATCCACACTCTCCACCTTTCCTCCTCTGTCATTCGTTGCTTTTCCCCAGTCTCTTGTGCTGGAACCGCCTTCTTTTTGAGAGTTTTAGATATAGCAGAGCTCTAGGGCCTCAGCCCTTGGACCTTTTTACTTTTTTCTACACTTACTTCCTAGGTGATCTCAGCCATGGTTTTAAAGCTATTTATGTCCTTATGCCTCCAAAATATACATCAACAGTCCCAACCTTTCTCCTAAATGTCGGAGTCATTAATCCAATTGCCTATTAGCTCCCTTTAGAGATCTAACAGACATTTCAACATTAACATACCCAAAACAGAACTCTTCATTCTCTACCTCCATCACACTACCACCACCTACTGCCAAATCCACCTCCCTCCATTCACTCAAGTGATGAGGCCTAAAACCTTGTAATCATCTTAGATTCCTCTTTCTAACACACCCCACATCCAATCCATCAGCTAATCCTCTTGGTTTACCTTCAAAGTGCACCACAAATCTGATCACTCTTCCTCCTCTCCACTGCTCCAATACTACTTCAAGTCACTATCATCACTCAACAAGACCACTGCAATACCCACACCACACTGGTCTCACTGCTTCTATTCTTTTCCTCCTCAGAATATTCTCTACCTAACAGCCATGGTGATTTTTCAAAAACATAAATATGAATATGTCATTCTCTCGCTCAAGATCTTATAATGGTTCATCATCAAAATTAAAAGGAAATCCAAGATTGT
The DNA here is from genome assembly GCA_023783475.1 of Daubentonia madagascariensis. Lineage (NCBI taxonomy): Eukaryota > Metazoa > Chordata > Mammalia > Primates > Daubentoniidae > Daubentonia > Daubentonia madagascariensis. The sequence goes on along the minus strand of JAKFHU010002080.1, from coordinate 21,834,678 downwards.
TATCATGGCCCATAAAATGCCATAAGATCCGGTCCCTGACACTGCTCTGATCTCACCTTCTATCCCTCATTCCATATGGTCATGGCTTTCCAGTCACACTGCCTGCTTGGCGTTTCCTTGAGTCTCCAGGCATGCTGTTTCAGGGCCCTTTTTACTGTCTGTCCCTTCTGACCTTCTTGCCTTGCTTTCCCACTTTATTCCTATCTCCGCTCTGATGTCACCTTCTTAGACAGGCTTTTTCTGATCCTCATCACTTTCTATCCCCTTGCCACACTTCACTTTTCTTCATAGGACTTCTTCAAATGCCATTAAACCCTTATCTGCTTGTTTGTTGCCTGTTTCCCAATTAGAAATAATTTCTACAAGGGCAGGAACATTGTGAATATTTCTCACTGTTTTCCCTAGCATCAAGGACAGTGGTATAAACTTGCTAATGGGATCACACCCACATACTAATGTGCAACTTTCACATTCCATTTAATATAATGTAATACAAACATGTATATATTTATTCTTTTTAACTATTGCACTGTTCCATTTTATGGCTATGTGGTTTCAAAATTAAGCCATCTCTTTATTGATGGGCATTTGGATATTTCCAACTGTTGAAGGAGAGTTTTTATAGAATGAATTCCTAGAAGTTGAACTGCTACTGAAAGGGTAGGAATCTGTTTAATCTTAACAGCTGTTTTTTAAATTGCCCTTTAGAAGCATCGTAGTAATTTACTCTCCTACCAACATTTATATGGATGGTCCCATTTCCCTATCTAAAGTTCAGGAATTTTCTACCTTTTCTATTTTTGGTCTCTGTCTTGCCTACTTGACCTGTCACTGTAGAATGCGTACACTTACTGAAGGCAGGGATTTCATTTATGGCCATTCTGAATGCTGTTTAGATCAGTTTTGGTATTTATTCATTTGTATACTATACTTCCTTCTTAGAAGTAGTTCACTTATGAAGTCACTATGGTAGAGCAACATTGCATGCATGCCCACATATTGGCAAGATCCCACTTGAGGGACAGGGGCAAGGCCCATGGGTATATTATCAAAGTACTGAGCCAACTAGAATTATGACAAGTGTTTATCTGAGGCAGCATGAGGCAATAAGGCCAAGGTGGAACACCAATTTTTATTGAAAATAATGAGGATTATAGCTAGAGAAATTGGAGCAAACTTTAAATCCAAATGGTGAGGTGATGCTGGAACCTGGAGGAGAAACAGTTAAGAGGATCAGCAGTATGGGGGTTCAGGTTAGAGTGTTAGTTCATTCAGTTTTTTCACCCATCCATCCAACTATCCAACAAATATTTACTTAACACCTACTCTGTATCATACACTGCTTTAGGTGCTGGGGGTATACTGATGAACGACAAATTTCCTGCTGTCATGGAGCTTACAGTCTAGTATGTTTGTGTATGTCTACATGAAAGACAATGAACAAATAAATAAAGATATAATATGGCTGGTAATAAGTGCTATGAGGAAAAAATGGGCAGGATAAGGGGGATAGAGAATGATAGGGGTAGACAGTAATGGTTTTATTTAAAAGTGGTCAGGGTGTCATTAAGCAGGGCATGGAGGAAGTGAGGACACAAGCCATGAGGAAAGAAGGAAGTAGCACACAGCGGGGACTGGTCCTGAAGATTGGGGGTTGGAGGGGCACGAGTAATGGTGGTCAGGAGAAGGTGGCTGTCTTGCCAGTAGCGCACAGGTCTCCAGGCTTCCTCTCCAGTCTTTCCAATTTTGATGCTGCCTCCAGCCAAGAGGCTCTGTTACCAGCGATCTCAGGGCTCTGTGCGTGGCTGGTAGTCCAGACGACTGTGGAGTGTAGACTGTCAATACCTGATTTCTCTTGCATTTCCTAATACAGGTTTCACATGGTTGTGCTCCTTACATATTTGTTCAATGAATGAAAAGAAACATTTTAAAGGTGAATAATCTTTATTAATTTGTTTGTATTTTTAACCAGGATATCAAGTTTTCTTAAAGAATGGTATATGTACAGGTTGTCCCAAAATTTTTAGAGCATTTTTAAACCTTAATAACTTCTAAAATGTAAATGTTATACACTTTAAAAAAAACATCATTTGGGAGGTTATTGAATTTTCTTTTATACTTAATTAATTTTGTGAATTTGAATAATATATTTTTAATTTTAAAGTTTTTTTTAGTCATCCTGATTGAAGATGGCAGATGAACCCATACCTAGCTGTTGTTTTAGTCATATCAATAAATATTCATGAAAAGAGCTTTGATGGACTAAGCAATATAAACACCCAGGTAGAAGCTGAATAAACAGTTCCAGCTGTGAATTTGTCTTATTTAAATTCATAAGGGCTCTAATATTAATTTGGAATGTGAGGTTTAGAAGAAATATTGTTTTATAGATGTGGAAACTGTAAATTTGGAAAAATATAATCCATGCAACAAATTTGTTCAGCACTTACTCAGTCCAGTCTTTTCTAGATGCTGGTGATACAGCAAAGAGTACAACAGATAAAAATCCCTGCCCTAGTAGAGCTTACATTCTAGTGGGTATAATGACTTGCTCAACATCACGCTAGTTGGCAGCAAAAGCTGAATTAGAAACCCAATTTTCTCAATCTTAGTCTTGCAATCATTCCATTATGCCACAGTTTAGGAAAACATAAAGTCTGGGCTTACTTATTTTGCAAATAGAACAATGGCTTAACTACAAAGATATTTTCATGTATACATTCACATATGGGCTTATAAGTTCACTTGTAAAACTTTGTTAAATATCACACCTATTCTATATAAGCCCAAATATATATAATTATCTGCATGTATCTTTCTACATATGCTGTAATTACATGTAATCACACACATATAAATTTGTTATATATATGTAATATTTTTAATATCAATATAATGCATTAAATATATAAATATTAGAAAGTACTGTCATGTCTTTTAAGAATACCACTGTTATTAATAATTATTTGTATGCATTGAAGAATCATTAACCTTATAAACACAAGTCTACCATCAAATTATGACATGAAGTCTTTGATTTGAAAACACTGTCCCAAGTATTCTACAAAGAACAAAAAGATAAGAAAACTAGTTCATTTTAAAATTTTCTAGTCACAAATACATAAAAATTAGTAAAGTACATAATGTTTTGGGCAACATCTTACTCATATTCTAAAAGAGCAAACTTTCAAAGTGTGCTCTAAAAGGTGAACTCTTTCTCTCTTTGCATATTTACATATATTATATTTAGAAATACCACTGACTTCTTAATTCATTCTGTAAATACCCATTAAACACCAAGAATCTATGATACAATAGGCATGATTCTAGGTGTTAGAGATACAACAGTAATAAGACAGGATAGGGCATACAATAAACATGTATTTATGAGTTGGGACCATGAGGAAGAGGTAAGAGCTAGAAATAGGGACATAGACAGATAGATAAATAGATAAATAGGATATAGTGGCATGCAGACACAATTGAAATCTATGATGCTAAATGTAATAATGTGGGGAAGAAATAGAGATAAAAAGGGTAAACAGAATGGAGGCTGGGATATTCCCATAGTTACAGGTTCAGAAGAAAATCAAGACTGTTGAGGAGGCTGAAAAGAAGGACCTTTTAAGGTAGGGGGAAATAGGTAAGTGCAATGGTACAGAAATCAGAAAAAAAGTGTTTCAAGAAGTAAAAAAAATGTGTTGATTACTAATTTGAGTTTTAGTAAGAAAAAGACATAAAAGTGATTACAGTCCTTGGCTGCATGGAGATCACTGACTTCCAGAGGAGTATATTCAGTGAAGTACTAGTAATCCTACTTTAGGCATCTAGTCACTTAAGTGCCTAAAAGGAGTGGCTGGTCAGAGGAGAGAGTGAGAGGTGAGTAAATAGAGACAGCTCCTATGACTATTTTGAAAAGGTTTGTTGTGATTGAGAGGTAGTACTTGGAGAGTCACATAGTATTAGGGGATGTTCTCTATTTTTCAAGATGTGATAGTAGAGCTTTCTTTCTATATAGGTGGGGATGATTAAATGGTCAGGGAAAAACACAACATTACTAGGTCTAATATTATTGGTTGCAGAGATGGATAAAGATAGACAGCATCAGATAAATCATCTTCTAATCAAAGCAGTCCCTGATGCCAAAATGACTATACAGTTCCATCAATTAATTGGAGAAGACAGGAAAAGGATATCATTTAATTGACTAAACAATTTGGGTCCAAAAGATAAAGGCAATCATGGCCTATTAACTCACAAAATATAGAGTTAAGTATAATCTTTTGGTCACTCTGAAAGTAACGACTGGGATCAGTGATAAAATTTCTTTTTTTATGTGAATGGTGACAAAATTCAGTTTTTTTAAAAAGAAAAGTTGTGATTAATATGATAAGATTTGTTCATTTTGTCCTTTATTTACTTACTCAACAAACTATTTCCTGAGTGCTTTGTGCCCCAATTCTGTACATATGTGTGAAAAGGAAAGAAGCCCTGACATCCACCATCTCATGACCTAGAAGACATGGACAAGTAAAGGTCTAATTGTAATACAGTATAAGCACTATGCAGTGGGTTTATTTTATATGAATTTAACTTTATATATTTAACATATGTAAATTCAATAATACAGAGAAAGGAAGAGAAGGGAAAAGAGAGAACCAAACAGTTAAGTGTGAGTCTGCTGCTTGCAATGCCATCTAATGAACATGTAAATTGGAGAGACCATGAAATGAGAAACGCAAATCTTCTCTTCTTTTGTTTCAGTTTCTGAAGATAATTCTGGTGTTTATGATGATTTCTAAAATAGGCTGCCTAAAAGCAAACCAATGACTTCATCTGGTATTCAAACAAAATAGCACCAATGTAGTCAAACTGTAAAATCTGACAGTATTGAACTTACTGAGAGACCATATATTGGTACTCAAGGAATTTTCACAGGAAATTCTAACTCTGCGTGGATAGTGAAGGGGGACAGAGCTGTATAGCTGTATTTCAGGCCAGGAGAGCAGCATACTTAAAGGTCCTGAAATGAGAAAGAATATGGCTCCTTGAAATAACTACATTTCCTGAATGACCAGAGGTAATTTAATGGTGCGTGAAGACAGTGAAGTGTGAAGCAGAGAAGTAAGCAATGGAGGGATCGCCCAAGGCCTTTTACCTAATGCTCTAATGCTCTCAGCGTATGGTTACATACCATTTGGGCTAATGTTGATTTGTGGTTCATGCTGTTCTTAATGATCTCAAGGTCTTGGTCTTCCCAATACCAATACTCCTATGTAAAATTGTGTGTACTTCATGTTATATGCAATATGATATAGTAATATTGCCATAGATCTCCAACAATTATTCTTTAGAAGAAAATTCCAGCAATACTTCTTTGTTGATGTCCAATGCTTCAATGTTGTGGTAACCATGTAGACAGAAATTTTTATTAGTCTGCCCTAATAATGCCACAACTTTCTTTAGTATTTAAACAAATAAACAAAAATGTTCCTTTTGTGTTGTGCCAAGGTTTTTGAATATATTTCATCCTAAGCCAGATAAGTACAACTTGTAAAAATTTCACAGTTTGGAGGATTATTTTTAGAAAATTGCGTGAGGGTTCTTTGACATTTTATCATTTTTTATCATTTTCTCTTACTTATTCTCCAGGTTAATCCTAGCAACCACAAACTCCACTATTTTCCCTTTGTCTTCCCATTTTCCAAAGATATTTATAGTGAAAGAAACATAGTGGCCAACAAACTAAAAATAGTATCATTAGAATATTTTTGTGAGATGGATGGAATAAATTCTCTTGATGATGTTTCCCTTCAAAAGAATACTTCAAATCTTTTTCAGTGATGTACTTATCCTATTTTATTCCACTCCCATAACCCAAAAGAGATAAAATGTTTTCTTTTGCTGCCACGTACTTTATTAAGTTCTTTACAGATACTACTTGAGAAAAGAGATTCATCTGTTTGAACGCTGATGTTAATTTTTTTCTTCAGCTCTTCTAAGGTGACTAATAGCTATTCTTTCGTAAGAAACCTGGTATTGTTATGAGCAACTATAATACATTGCCTGTCAGATCCCTCAATCACACTTACCTTTTCAACAAAATGTTGGCTAATAAGGCTTTTATTTTTCCTTTTGCCCAGCTGGTGTCAATGTAAGCAATAGTAAGTTCAACATGGCCTTTTATATGCTTTAAATAATCTGAGTGTTAAACTTAACAAGGTTGCCAAAAAATATTTAAGTAAAGAGGTTTATAGTCTCTGAAACACACCACCTGTATTGCATCTTGTTTTAGCAAAAGCCAAGTAAGAGAGGAGGAAACATTCAAATACTGAATTTCTCACTCATGTACATTATTTGATTTCACAGCCTCAAGGTTTCCAAAGTGTTTCTAGTGTTAGGGGCTGAGTTGTGTCCCCCCAAAAGATGTATGTTGAAGCTCTAACCACTGTCCCTCAGAATGTGTCTTTATTTGGAGATAGGGCCTTTAAAGTGGTGATTAAGTTAAAATGAGGTCATCAGGGTGGGCCCTAATCCAATTTGACTGGTGTCCTTATAAGAGGAGAGCAGGACTCCGAGAGAGGCACCAGGGCTGCTTGTGCACAGAGAGACCACTCTAGGAAGAGGAATAAAGAGGTGGCCACCTGCCAGTCAAAGAGAGAGGCCTCAGAAGAAACCAAACCTGCCCACACCTTGATCATGAACTTCTCGTCTCCAGAATAGTAAAAAAATAAATATCTGTTGTTGATGCCCTCCAGGCTGTGGTCTTTTGTTACAGCAGCCCTAGCAAACTAATACATCTAGGGAGTGGATATTATTATTTTAACACTCTAAAGTCCTCATCTTACTTAATAAATGTGTTGTATTTAAATACAACTTAAAGCATGTGGGGATAAATTATCACCTAAGTGGTCTGAGGATGGGATTAAGCCCCAAATGCTGAGATGGGCTTGTTTTTCAAGTTGCCTTGATTAGATTAAAAAGTGGTCTGAAATATTACATGGTTATACCTACATCATTTATTAACAACTCTTGATAATCAGAAAATAAAGCCTCAGGTTTTATTTGCCCCCCCCAGCAGTAGTAAATACATTACATTTAGTTCAAATCAGTTTTCTTTACTCTCCTTTGGTGTAAGTTAATACCTCAGATAAAGATGGATTTCATTTATTAAGTAAAAATCTAGAATATCTCCTTACTATCTACCACTTTAACTGTAAAAATAAAACAATACTTAAGGCTGACACCCAGAAATAAACAAATGTTTTATTGTATATTTCATATGTTTTTTTAAAAACTTTTATTTAAACTCAAGGTATTAGAGAATCTTTCCTCCTATCCTATCTCAACAGGCAGTGTAATATTCCAAGTAGCAGTTGGATAAGAAGGGGTTTGAGGGGCCACTCTGGAATCAGAATGTCTGGATTCAAGTACCAGCTCCACCACTTATTAGTTCTGGGCCTGCAGGCAGCTTACGTAGCCTCTCTGTGTCTCACTTTCCTCATCTATTAAAAGATAGGATCATGGTATGTAGCTCCTAGGGTTATTTACTCCTAGAGTATTAAATGAGATAATGCATATAAAGCACTCAGGAAAGTGCCCAACACCTATTTAAAGTTATTTACTGTTACACAATAAGATCTCAAAATATTTTGCACAGATTAGGTCTTCAAGTAGAATGGTGCCAATTCCCCTCTCTCTATTCAAAGCACATATTCTTTCTCAGCCTCACATTTAACTCAAAATGCTATTTAGAATGCAGTACAATTAAGTCATAACATGTCACATAGACTGCTCATGCCCCCAGTAGCCAGTCTCACCCTTTCTTTTACTGGTAAAGCTTCCCCCATCGTCCCAGCTAAGCAGTAACCACTTTTTCCTCCTTTCCTCTCCTCTTGATGGCATGGGGATGTGATGGTGGGAGCTACTTTGGGTCTCGGGACGGGAGTATTTAATGCAGCTGGCAGAGCTTGGGCCCCTGATGTGACAGAATCACTATAACAGCCCCAGATTGGATTGCCCACTGGGACTATTATGTGATACTCTTGATTAAACCACTATATCTGTGGCTTTCTTGTTACAGCAGACTATTTTATATCACAGTGGATAGTATTCTAAATAAAATCAAGTGTGGATTTTTAAAACAAAAAAAGTAGTTTTGTGAAAAGTACTCTCAGTTCTTTAACTTTAGATAGAAGACTTTCATAGAATTAGTTTTCTATAGTTTCATATTTGGAAGAATAAGTCTCCTCTTCTAAAAATAGAGTTAATAGAAATTTTTCTTCCCTGTGAAGTCTCAGAGAATGCAGGTTGGAGGGTAAGATTCTAGCAACAAATAATGTCAATCAAATACCCTCACTGTATAAGGAACCCTGCAGGGTACAATAAACGGAGGTGTCCTTTCCTGTTAGTTTAATATTCTGAAACAAACATGCATATATGAAGTTCTTAATTATTGTGTGGCAATGACTTACTGCATGAGTTATTACGGATAGAAGAGAGAATTCTAAATTGGACCTCCTTGGTCATTACAAAGATATTTTTGTCTAGGTAGGATACTAAAAGACCTTTTATTTAGCATTTTGTTGGTTTTGCTTATAACTTTTAAAGGACAAATAGTATGTGGGCTTCCATTTATTGCCCAGGGCCTCAGGCAAGCCTAGAATCTGTCATGTATAAAACTGCCCCAAGCTTCATAAGCAATGAATTCTTTACTTTGATCCATTTGAAGGAATTACCATTAGAACAATTCTGCTGGGTATTTTTCTTTTGGGGTTTTGATCAGACTCAAAAACTTGTGATAAATTTTGATAATAAAAAAACCAAGGAAATCTTATACAAGTAGCAAAATCCTATTCTCTTTTATAGAGCTTTTCCTTCCATCAGTTCAGGAAACTTGGGAACCAAGGAGGCGTGTAAAAGTAACAGTTCTAGGGGGTGTGCCTATCTCTGAAGAACCAGTCCTCACTTCTTTCTCTCTAGGGAATGATCCTCCACACTAACACGCTGGGGACTATGAAACCTATAGACCCAGACAGAATATTCCTCATGGAAGAGAGGTGGGATAATAGCGAGGAAGCAGAGAGAGGCTCAGTGCACTTTATAGAATAAAACCAGGATATGCTAGCACACATTGTAATGACTGGCTTACAATCCTCACATAATTGGGTGAATATTTCTCTACATATATTTAATAGAATGTGAAGGCATTATTTGCCAAGATCTGATTTAAGCAGAGATTCCAAAGAAAACTAAGGCCAGTCCTTCCAAAACTATAAAATTGGAAATCTTACTTTTTTTTTTAAGCTCCAGAATTTTCAGGAGAAAGAGTAAATTCAGATGCACTAACAGCCATCTTTTCTCTTGCATTTATAAAATCAAGAGGTAAGAAGTACAGGTGGTCAGAGAGACATATTTACTACTGCTGACTTTTAAAACATCCAGTTTCTATTTTATTAATAGGGACATTTGGATTTTTATTGGCAGACAATTCAGTAGACATTATTACAAATGTGTTTACTAGCAAGCTTCCAGGGAGCAAGCCAGCAAACACTGCAGAGATCCCATATAGGCCATAGCTTAGTTATAAATCAAAACTTACTGCCCCTATCGTAGGCAAACCTTGCTCCCACTGCCTCCAGAGACCTGCATATAACCTTATGAGATTCTACGTCATTGTAGAAGAAGCCAATTCAACTGTGAAAGTACGAACTACTCAAGTGGGCTGTACTCTCCCAAAATATTATCATCTGGAAATGTTTCACGCTCATTTGTTGTATTATAATTGGAAGCTTATTTGGATTTATGATTACCAGCTACATGTGGTTGGTACAAGTTAGTTCATCAGTGTAATTTCTAACACCCAACTGACATACCTATTCTAGAGGAATGGGAATTAAAATAAACAAACAAAAAATAGTAGTATTTATTTACTGAGCCATCAGAAAGGTAATTTATAGTTTAAGAGGAGGGAAAAGGTATCATGATTATTTAATAGGCATAGAAGGTGTTAATATAGTAAATTCAGGAGAAATTTTGCAGAACCTAAGGGAAAGAAGAATGGATTAATTAAAGAGAGACAGAGACAGAGGGAGAGAAAATCAGAAACACCAAAGTCTATGAGGGAAAAAGATCACAAGAGTGAGGGTAGCCATCAGCACAATGTGATTCTGACCAGCTAGTCCTTTTAAAGCAAAATACTCTGACTACTTCATTTCAGGCTGGCACTGAGATTGACCCTACCTTGGAGTAGGGACATTACAAGGTTTGGGAAAACAGGCAAATGAAGTACATCATGCTAATCTGAGGCCTGGTCACACAGGTCTTGGTAGTAATTTGGGGTAGGTTGTGTGCCACTGATAAAGGATGATTGCATAACTGGGAAGAATATAACTTGTTTATAAGATGGTTACTTTGAGCCTGTGTGCTTAAAAGAGTTGGGAAACTGCTGGCTGCTCGCTCTTCCACCAAATGTGGTTAGAATAAGTGTTAAATAACAAAACAAAGTTGCATATCTGAAGAACAAGAGAAAACCCTTAGGTTTAAAAAGAAAATGTTTGGTGGTGAAAACTTGAACAAAATATTAAAAATATTAGGTTTTTAATTTTCATCTCCTTACTCATATTTTGAAAATTAGGTAAACAAGAACTTGAAATATACAATCATAATAAAATCCTGAAAAGTAAGCTGGTGAAGGGAAAATCTTGTGGGTTAAGGTTTACCAATCTCCAGAACTGTATTACCTGTAGGAAATTTACTAAATTATATCAAGCATAGTATTTAATGATTTCTGCAAGAGAACAATGAACATGCTTAAGCAGATTTCTTGGCATTAATAGAGTGAAAATGTTAACAAAATGAGAGATAAGAACGATACACATATTATTGATTCTAATTTGACATCCTTAGCAAAGTCAATTACTTTCTGTTTCTCTCATATTTCCAGACTTTGCTTAATACTCTCAGGGCATTGTCCTAACTGGATTGTAAACAGTGACAATTCTCACAGTATGAGGGGTTAGAGATGCATTCAATGTTCACCACACAAAAATGTTTGATTCTGGTTTAGCTACACATCAACAAGTGGGAACAAATGACCATGGCCAAGACTGTGGAGTTGATAACTCTTCTGGAGAAGGAAAACACTATCATATAAGCTCAAAACAAACCTGCCACTTTTTCATCAGAGCAGGTAGAAATTTCTAAGAATATTAAATATTTTACTTATATTTTGAGGCTTATGCAGTATTAAAACAGTACTGAAAATAAACACTGAGCTGAAGGCCCTGAAATTCAAATCATAGGTGAATTAAACTTATGCACTTTAGAATAGAACAGATCTTAAACTTAGCACAAGAACTTTAAAAATAAGTGATAGAATTCAAACTCTGCTTAAAGAACTAAAGATGCAGTAAGGTTAAACCTTAGTCTGTGGTTACATAACTCCTTACTGACACAGTGAAAATTTGAGCCTCAATTTTTCTATTCCTAAGTTTCTGACTTTTACTGTAGGTACAACTTCAATTTCCATTTTGTTTAAAAAAGAATAGTCTTATTATGAAAGCAGTGGACTGTGTCCTTTATCCCCAGGATTGTTTGTTTCAGAAAGAACACACATTGTCATACTCCATTTGTTCACACTTTAACAGGCCAAGTCCAACCTCCAGTGACTTCAGCATCTCTCTGCTTCAATAAATTGTTATGTAACAGGTGGCACAATCTGGGTGCAGCCATATATAGTGTCCTAACAACGGACAGGAACCCAGGCAAATTAAACACATTCCAGAGAAATCACTCTTAGCTCTGTTGTTCTCCTTAGAGACAGGAAGATTTAGTTTGCTAACCTGATTCTGAAGTACTATAGTGAAAGCCTCTCCATAATGCTTCTTGAAATTGCCCCTAAAAAAGTACAAAAGGAACAAAAGGAACAAAAGTACTGTATGTCCCTAGCACCCCAAATTCTTGGTAAGTTGATTTCAGCTGTATTTCTCTACAAAATAAGTTCATATTTTTTGGAAAGAAAATAAGCAGTCAGGTTCTAAATCAATCTGAGGAAAAAAAGAGCATTTTTATGGATTTGAAAGTTTCATTTATCATTTGCTAATTTAAGCCCAAGAAACTTAAACAAATTAAAAAGATGGAACCCTGGAAGGCATATGTAAATCGAATTATCTCAGGAGTACATTAAACAATTCTGGTGAAAATGATGGCTAATTTTGTAAAAGTTAAATACCATGGAAATATATACCAGCAATTTCGATTGTGGAATGAGATAGTTCTCTTTAACTTTTGTATTTTCTTCTCAAGGACACCACAGTATAATATTGGTATGGTACATCATTATCACCAACACACGTTTATGGCACGTCCAACAGAGACCGTGAGGTCTGATACAGCATTTTCAAACAGGCTTCAAGAACCACAGGGCTCAGAATCGTTGACCCATTATATCAGCTCCTTGTTTTGGAACAGCTATTAAGATTGCTGTCCTTATTCTAACATTCCGTATCCTGACCTGCTGTGGGCCCAAGCTAATTTAGACTATCCCCCGGTTAGACTGCAACCCACAGTATAATAATTATATTCTTAAAGAACTCCATTAACTGCAAAATATCTTCAATTTGTTGATGAGGAAACCAAGGATGACAGAGGTTAAATGATTTTGCTGAGATCACTGACAGCAAATGGCAAAACCAGAATTCAAATCTGGAGATTCTAGCTCCAAGTTGCTGAATGCTTTGCACTTTACAAGGCACTCACCAGGTGAACGCTAAGGGGCTCATCTATCTACACATCAGTTGGTTTGGTCTTGCTTATTGCCTCCTACCTAGTGCCCTTGAATGCTGGCCAGTGCTTCGGCACTTGACCTCAACAGATTACAATTTATCTCCCCCTAACTCTAACCTTCACCTGATTCCTGACTCTTTCCAGCTTTCTGGTGTCCTTGGGAGGAATTTAGTTAACTTTTGAGGGTATACTTATCATACTTAAAATACATATACAAATAAACATGAAACTTTAAAATTCAAATACTGATAAAGTTTCAAGTCTTAATTAAAGTTGTCATAATAGTGCTCTATTGAAGGAAAGAGAGGATAAGCATTTGTGTTACACATCGTAGCATCTGCAGAAATCATGTTTCTCCAGGAGAATGCTTTTATTTGAGTGTTTTAATAAAAGTTTACTGGAATAATAATCCATCAGCTTTTTTCTAGGACACCTATTTTGACTTACTAGCACTTGTAATTAACCCTAGGATGGCATATGGCTGCAGGGAGAACACACAGAGATGAAATATCAATTAAACAAATTTGTATAAAAACCACCCACAACAGACCTTTCAGATCACACACACACACACACGCACACACACATGCACACAAACACACACGCAGAGAGAGAGGAAAGGAATAATAGCTTTCATTGTTATAAGCACTTCAAATGCTTTTGATCAGAGTTAAGTTGACAAATATAGTTTAAAAATTTCAAGTTTTTCATGTAAAAAAATCTTATCTTTTTAGGAGAAAGCACATATTCCCTCACTTCCATTCGACTTTTACTTTCATGGGAAGACTGATTTCTTCCATACTTCCTCCCTTTCAACTAAATCCTTATCTACACCAAACCTCTCCTTCTCCTTTTGTGTATTAGAAGAATGGTACCCTTCTCCTCCTTTGCAGCATTCCTATCATACGCTTCTCCTCCTTTTCTTCTCTACCTTAGTCTCTTTAATTTTACCCTTTAAACCCCCAAACTCCCCAAATTTCTTCTTCCAGAAGTTGCTTATTAACATATGTGGGTCTGCCTTCTATACCCTATCTGTTTTCTCAGATCCATGCATAAATACTCATACCTTTATTTCCCAAATATATATTAAGCACTTAAATGGTATTGTTATAGGCACTGTAGATTCAACATTAAAAGGAGCTTACAACTTGGCTTGCAACAACCATGTAAGCAATTCTATTTCAGAAGGATCAGAAGTATAAAATATGCCTTCGTGAGAGATGGGACACAGGGGGTGAGTTAAAGAAGGAGGACATACTTGAGCTGTAACTTGAAAGTTAAAGAAAATTTGCTAGACAGATGAGGAAGGGAAAGGGCATTCAAGGCTCTGGGGGCAAAGCTCCTAGGAGGCTCTTCATTAAGTAATCATAAGTTATGCTTCTGATTCATTACTATCTACTATGTCTTGAAATACCTGCGACCTGGAGTCTTCATCTATCTTAACTTAAATTGTGCTTTCAAAGTTCACAATAAAACCACTGGCCTTTTCTCAGGGCAAATTCTGCTTGAATCTCTGGCAGCAAGATCCCCAAATACAGGAGGAAAGCAGGGGAAACATCAGCAATGCTCCATGCCCCACTGGCAATCTTGGAAAACCAGTGAGGAAATATTGCAAAGAGAGGGACAGCTAAGGCTATATGCTATTATTGTTCTTTTCTTAGCTCTTTCATTGTTTCTCCTTTTATCTTTTAGTTTACTCTTCTTTCTTCTGCTTCTTAAAAATAGTTTCTCCCAAGAATTCAACTTTGACGCATAATAAATTCTACAGTCTTCTCTGCAGGTCTCCTTAACTCTCTGGACCATATGGATATCATCTTTATGTGAATAACTCCCATGGTGGTATCTCCAATCTCAATGAAATTCTTTCATGAGTTTCAACTCTTAATTTCCAATAGAGTTCTGGCTATTTCCACCTAGAAATTCTAGCAACATTTTAGAGTTTATAGTACTTTGGGGTTTTCTGATGTGTCAACTTGGCTAGGTTACAGTCCCCAGTTAATCAGGGGTTTCAATCAAACAAAAATCTGGGTGTTGCTGTGAAGATATTTTGTAGACATGATTAGCATCCATAATCTATCTCCTCTCTCTATTCCTTCCATCTTATTTCAATTGGTCTCCCCATACTGAGATTCTTGTCATTTAAGTTGGCTTTGTACAACCATGACAGAATAATTTACATAGAGATGGCATGTTGATCTCTTGCTCCAATTTTACTGGCTCTTCCACAGTCTAGTATATCATTTACACTGTTCCTATATTTGATTTGCACCAACTTTGCCATGTTTACCTCTTCCTACTCCCTGACAATAACATTACACTCCAACTAAGCTGGTTACATCCTGTTTCCTCTTCTTAAGCTAACATTTTCTGACTCTAAGTTTTTCCTTCTATAATCCCATTTGCCTGGGATATCCTTTTTGATTTTTGCTACCAATACTTTAAGACCACCTCAAAGCATCTCTTCTTACAACCTACTGTGACCAGCCTAAGCTATAGTAATATTGCTCTCTAAACTACTATATTGATTATTTCCCTATAAATAAATTGGAAATTGACAATGAACTACTCTATGAAAACACTTAGATTAATTTCATAAACTTTTAATAAAATGTTTCACTTATATGTAACTTGTCATCTGAATATATATGCTTCTCGATTTCTCCCCTCAGCACTCTTCTGTCAGAGCGCTTTGTGAAGAGTGGTGCTCAGCAAATGTTTATTGATTGAGCTGGTGACTGAATTTTAGCAACTAAAACTTAGAGCATTAACTGTTTGTATATCTTCATAGAAGCCCAAAGTGGTTCTTATTAATTGGTCAGCCAGGTAAAAAAAAATTCCAGACCACATCGATTCTGTACGCTTGGTTTTATACCAAGTTTATAATGTGAGGGAGAAAAAAGGAACTTTTTTTACTTACATAGAAAAATAATTTCTCGCTGTTATAGATAACAGGCACAGATAAGAAGAAAGAGGACATTTTACTCCATTAAGCATGAAGATGGCATAAAACCAAATAGATGTTAAGAATCCTTTTAAGACAAATAACTGAAACTAAATTGGGAATTAGGGGAAGGAAAGATATAAATCACAAATGTATTACAGACACCCTAAGTATATTTATGCCTTTATTCCACGGATAAGCCCTCCTTCTGAAGTTAAATGTTAAATGAAACTAAGCATTAGGAATTAATTTCATATAAGTATTACTCAGAATGTAAAATAAAAACATAATACACAAGAAATACGCAGAAGACTCTTCTTTGATAATTTATAACAACCTTCATATGCAAAAATATCCTCCATCAGATTTTGATTTAGAGTCTTAAAGAAGTAAGAAAGGAAGTTACTGACAAATATTGATGTTAACATGCAGATTATATGTTTCATCTTTGGAGAACTGCACTATTTTTGAATACATATATGTAAGATTGTCCTTTTCTAGAGGGTTCTCAGAATGGCTTAGCACAAACTCTAATGATGACAATAGTATACTTTCAATTTCAGCCAGACTGTTTGTGACATCAGTGTATGAGTGGATAAGAAAATGAATTATGAAAAATATATCAGGTTATACTTCTCTCCATAAATTATCTGAAAGCACAAAATAAATCTACTTTTTGAAATTTCATCAAATTCTTAACAGGTATGTTTTCTTCTGATTTAAAAAGTTACATTTCTCTGGTCCTTGCCTGAACGTAACAAAATAAAAGGCAAAATTATTGGAGCCTAAATAGAAAATGTGATTTATAATTTCAAAATGAAAAGTAAATATACTTCTGAATATCCAAAAGAAAGACTTATATAAAGTATTTGCATTTAATTGTTTGTAAAGGGGTTACAGTGTATGTAATATAGTTGACACAATTTTAAATAGGAATAAAATTGCTTTAAATAAAAATATAACTTTGGGATAACATTAAGATGTATGTTTTGGTACTGAGTTTAAGCACTGCTCAACTTCAAATCCAGCTTTAAAATCCTGTAAGTCTAGCTTTAAAGTTAATCATATTTGGATATTATAATTTTATAAATAAATATACACATGCAACATCCTTCTATAAGTACTTCATCCACTGTATAATTTTTACATTTTTGCATTTTCATTTAATTATTGGTAATCTCAAGTATACAATACCTTTGTTTGGAAACTGTTACACATCACTAAGGCTTCAAATAGAGAAATTTGCCTTTTGGTTTTGGTTTTATGAAAAGTTATAAATTAACAAACTCCTGTTAGAACTTAGTAAATACATACACAGAACGTAGACTTACCTTATTTATCTTGAAAAAATTAAGAATCAGCATGAAATTGTTCTCAGGGGAAAAGTGAACACCAAAGAAGCCTTGACCTGGTTTAAATAACTTGTGCTGTCTCTGGCTGGAATATCTATCTGAGCTCTGTGTGAAGTCTTTTCCCTCCCTCTGTCTCTGTCTTCCTCTCTTTCCCCTCCTCCTTCTCCCTCCCCCCCTTCTCAGACAAATACACAGTATGATTAAATTGCTTCTGTCAAGAGTGTTTTTTCTATAGCTTATTGTAAGACCATGAATTTCAAAATCACTAAGCAAATTCGCCATGTGTCATCTCATAAATTTGAAAACTGCTAAATAGACACAATTTGAAAATTGCTAGTCAAAAAATTTTAAACAAACTGTATAAAAAAGATACATTTAAATGAAATGAAATGAAAATATGTTGTTTACTTTACTAAATACCATATAGCTTCTCTAATCATGTAAGAAATATCAGAGAAGTAAAGCTCAGGGCTAATACATGATTTCCAGGATAAACTTGTCTAAAGGGTTTTTATATGGGCAAAAGGAAGGTTCCATATCCATCTCTTGCATCGTACCCATTTGGAACTTGTAATACACATTTAATACACTTAAACTTTCAAAATTCTCACTTTCAAGGTGCACTTATTAAACACCCATAGGTTTCAGCTGCTTTCCCTGTGCCCTTTCACATCCCCATCCTCCTGCCAGGAGACAAACACTAGGGCATTGGAAGTGGAAAAACATTGTAAAGAAAAGGTTCCAACTTTTGTTGAACATTTTTTACATGCTCTATGCTCAGTACTTTACACACATTTTTATTAACTCTCATCATAATTCTCCGGTATTGGTATTCCTGTATTTTATAAGCATGAGAACTGAGGCTGAGAGAGTTAAGTAATATTAATAGTTAGTAAGTAGCAAAACTACCTACCACCACCAGCAAAAACAAAATCCCCCAAACAAAAGCAAATTCTAAGGCCCAACTCTTCTAAAACCTACGTAAGCTCTTCAAGCTCTTTCCATAACACCATGTTGCGGGAAGGAATATGGCTGCAAGAGGAACACTTTACCACAGTATCATTTCCCCGATGGCTCCTCCTCACTTCCCTAATGGCACTGAGGAATTAAAAGGATTAGAGTCCAGAGTGTTCTGCTTTTTCCTCTTCCCTCCTAGGGAATGTTAACAGCATAAATGGGTAAAAGGCAGTAGAGTGATAATATTTCCTTGTTAACTCAGGATAATCCTGGTTCATGCCTGTTGTTCTGGGATATTATTAATAGTGTCCTCTTTTTACTCTCAAATATTTTCCAATTTGGATGATAAATTATATATAGTCAATGTATATATATAAGAGGTAGACCAATACAATTTAAACTAAATCTGCCTCAAAATAGTTGCAAGTGATATTTTGGAATTTCAATTAGACTCTTATTAAAATTGAAAGGTAAAGGGATGGAAGTCTATGTAACTCAGAAGTTCAGCTTAGTGGTACCTGGTATATAACAATCTGCCTCTTAGAATTTGAAGTACTTATCTAGGTTTATAGAGGGCAGCCATATCCATGTGGAATGCCATGGTGGAGTGCCCTGGACAAAGATGGAATATCAACAACATTGAGATCCTGCCAGAGGACCCCAACAAGGAATAGAAGGCACAGACAGAGGAGGAAAACAATGGCCTCCACAAGTACATTCTGCACATTTGGGCAAACTAGGAGAAGTGGAAATAAACTCACAGAACTTGTGGCTGGGCATAGAGTACCTTTGTGCTGTAGAGACCCCAATGGCTGGGCACTTTTGTGCAGAGCCCAAATGGCACAACTCTAGGTGGAGACCTTGAGTAGAAGGCTACGGGAGCAGATGCTGTTTGTTTCTGGGCCATATCCCCTTGGCATTTACTGTTCCTGTATGCAAGAATGCTGTCTTACTGCAAGCACCTGCAACTGTCTGCTGAGGGCTCCTTCCAATTGTGTAGTCATCTGGGCCCACATGGCAAGGAGGCCTGAAGTGCAGGAAGTTAATGACTCTGTAAGTAGTCCTCAGCTAATGACAAATGGGAGTTGGTGGATAAATGCTACAGTTTCCTCAGGGAACCCCAATTGCCCTCAACAGTAATTTAATAATTAATGCAACTTATACTGACTTCCTTTCCCCGTCTAATTTCCCTATAATCCATACTGGTACTTCCAAATAAACTACTTGCACTCAAATTGGGATTACTTCTCAAATAAACTACTTGCACTCAAATCTTTGTTTCAGGGTCTGCTTTTAGAGGAGCCCAATCAATACATTGCCAAAGAGAAGCTTACTCTACTTTGTAAGGCTGGAGAGCTATGTGGTTTAGCCAATAGTTGAGAAATGTAGACAATTTTTTATTAATTAGTCAATTGATTAGTATCTCATAAAGATTAGAATGACATAACTTTTACTTGATATAAACTATAAATGACTAACATGTCACAGGTAGCATATGGGAAATGCATATATAGCAGAGCCTCCTTTATACAAACATTCTCTATGGAATGACAATTTTTATATGGATAACCATCTTGACTAATTTTAAAGGTATAGTAATACCTATTTCAACAAAGAAACGTATCCCAGTGATACATTTACTTGTCATAATGTATAAGAAAGGGCACTAGGCTATTATGAAAGAGTGTGACAAAGTTTAAGATATACAGAACCATACAGAAAACAAAAAATATGGCACTGGCAATCTTAGGGCTGAAAAATAGGAGAGCCAGAATAGAATTATTTTAATTGGAGTAGGGGAGAGGGCTTGGCCTGTTGCCAGGCTTGAAAAGGCAGAAGGAAAGGACCAGGGTGGAGGAGCTGAAGCCAGCAGACTCATCTAAAGACAAGGTATGTTCCATAGAAGCCAGTGAGAAAGGCACCAGCAAGCTTTAGAAGGAGTGTTAAGCCCATAGCAAAGGGAGGTTGTCTGGGGTGAGGTTACTTCTCCTCCCCCACATCACCACCAAGTACTAAATCAGATAACTTTTAAAATCTGTTAAAGGCGGCCTGGTGTGATTTGAGAATGAGCTTCCTAATTTCTTAATTCCCCAATTACCCCTTTAACTCTTTTGTTGATGCCTAAAATGTCTGTATTTAGGGAAATTGTGTTCATTACACATTTGGAAATAAAATGCAAACACCTGGTCAAAGAAACAAGAGTACAAATGAGTTTCAGCACAAAAGCAACCAATCAGGTATGCTTTCTACCTTTTTTGTATGTCTTAAATAGTGTTTAATGAATAACATATTTTAAAAAGGAGTCATTGTCAATGAAAAGGCATACATACCAGAATCCTTTTGAGAAGGTAGTTAATAACTTGAGTCTTTATATTTCAACTCCAAACACTTCTCTTCATCCTAACTTATTTTCTTGCATCCACTCATGCCTTTTCCCCCTGCCTCAGACCATTCTCCAAAGCAAACAGGAAAAGCTTTAAATCAAATTATGCCATGTCTTTGCCTAGGCAAAGAATTTATGAAGAAGGCCCCAAAAGCAATCACAGCATCAACAAAAATAAATAAATGGAAAATTAAAAAGCTGATCAAATTAAAAAGCTGCTGCACGGCCAAAGAAACTATCACTAGAGCAAACAGACAACCTACAGAATAGGAGAAAATATTTGCATGCTATACATCTGATAAAGGGCTGATAATTAGAATCTATATAGAAATCAGGAAAATCAGGCAAGAAAAAATCAAACAACCCTATTAACAAGTGGGCAAAGGACATGAACAGAAACTTTTAAAAAGAAGATAGACTAATGGCCAAGAAACATATGAAAAAATGCTCAACATTTCTTATCATCAGGGAAATGCAAATCAAAACCACAATAAGATATCACTTAACTCCAGTGAGAAGGGCTTTTATTAAAAAGTCCCAAAACAACAAATGTTGGTGTGGATGCAGAGAGATAGGAACACTCATACACTGCTGGTGGGACTATAAACTAGGACAACCTCTATGGAAAGTAGTATGGAGATACCTCAAAGAACTAAAAGTACAACTACCATTTGATCCAGCAATCCCACTACTGGGCATCTACCCAGAGGAAAAAAAGACATTCTACAATAAAGACATGTGCACTCAAATGTTTATAGCAGCACAAGTCACGAATGCAATGATGTGGAAACCACCGAAGTGCCCATCAATCCATGAGTGGATTAATAACATGTGGTATATGTATACCATGGAGTACTACTCAGCCACAAAAAACAATGGTGAACTAATGCCTCTTGTATCATCCTGGATGGAGCTGGAGCCCATTCTCCTAAGTGAAGTATCACAAGAATGGAAAAACAAGCACCACATATACTCACCATCAAATTGGTACTAAGTGATCAACACTTATGTGCCCATATGGAAGTAACATTCACTGGGTGTCAAGCAGGTGGGAGGAGGGAGGAGGAGAAGGTTATATTCACACCTAATGGGTGCGGTGCGCACTGTCTGGGGGAGGGGCATGCTTGTAGCTCTGACTTGGGCAGTGCAAAGGCAATATATGTAACCTAAACGTTTGTACCCCCATAATATTCTGAAAGAAAAAAAAACCCTTTCAATGGCATCCTACTACATTTAAGATGAAACCAGAATCTTAAACATGGTTGCAAGGCCTTACTGGACCTGGCCCCACCTTGCTGTCAAGAATGTTCTTGCATCACTTTCTTCCTGTACTCTATGGTTCTGATCTTCTTTTATGTCCTCAGAATTAGTATTAAGTTTGCTATCATAGGTTTTTGTCCATAACATTCCTTTTGCCTGAGCTTCTCTCCTTTCCTCTGCACTACTCCCCTCTACCTACCTTACTCTGCCTCATCCCTTAGGTCCTGGAGTAGACCTCATGGCCAATAGTCTAGCTTAGGCCCTCTTGTAGGACTCTCGTAGGCCCTATACCTCTTCATAACATTTAACGCACTTGAGATGTCCATCCTTTGTTACCCTATAAGACCCATGAGGGAAAGGATGTCTATCTTGCTTATTACTGTATTTTTCCAATCCCGGCCTAGTGCCTGGAATATATCAGTTTTTTAATGAACATATTCTGAATAAAAGAATGAGCAGGGACTTGATCCTAGATCTTTTGGCCCCAAATTCCTTAATATTTGTGTTACATCTCCCAGAACACAAGGAATTGACAACTGAACTGATGGAGAATATGATATAAATAAAGACAAATAAAGAGTTGGTTAGAAACCAAACTTTTACAAGGGTTCTACCCATTTATTTTTAATTTAGTAAAAAGATATACAAGTGTTGAATGAAGCATTTTTATCATGCAGTTTTATTTGATATGCAGGTATATTAAACAATTTAGGATAAAATTAGTTTGTGGGATATATTTATGGCTGTATTTTGTTGTCTTTTTTACATATACATTTTAGTGTCTTTGGATTTATAATTTTGTTTGTTCATTTTCTTAAAGAGGGCTTCCTATAAACTTTAGACCCCACAAAACCTAAATCTGTCTGTGGTAAGTAAAAATAATGCCTCCCCCAAAGATGTTCAAGTCTTCATCTCTATAACCTGTGAATATGTTATGCTATGTTATATGGCAATTGGGAATTATGCTTCCAGATAAAATTAAGCTTGCTGATCAGTTGACTTTAAAAAAAGGAGATTAGTTAGAGGCTGCAGTGAACTATGATCGTTCCACTGTACTCCAGCCCGGGTGACAGAGTGAGACCGCACCTCTAAAAATGTAAAATAAAGTAAAAATAAAGAGATTATCCTGGATTGTCTGGGTGGAGGCAGTGCGATCACAGCAGTCCTTATAAGAGGAAGAGAGAGGCAGAAGAGTCAGAGCGATGTGATGTGAGAAAGACCGGATCAGCCATTGCTGGCTTTGAAAATGCAAGAAAGCTGTAAGCCAAGGAATGCAGGTAGCCCCTAGAGACTGGGAAGGCAAGAAAATGGATCCTCCCTTAGATACTCCAGAAGGAATACAGCCCTGCTGACACTTTGACCCATTTTGGACTTTTGACCTCTGGAACAAGATAAAGCCACTAAGTTTGTGCTAGTTTATTATAGGAGCAATAGGAAACAAATACACTGCCCCACCAGCAGATTACTCAAAAAGTTATCACTTTATAAAAGGGATGTCCCTAAAATTCCCCATTATTTATAATAATCTCATGATATGAATCCTGAGAATATTATAGAAGGTTTCCAAAAAATTTTGTTTAAAAAAAACTCTACCATTTCAATAAAGGATTTCTAAGGATAGGAAACGTATCTACTATAAACATTATGTTTATGCCTAAAGAAAACAGTCATTTTTAAGTCAAATATTTATTAAGTACTAAAGATCTATGCACAAAAATAAGACATTGTCTTTATCTCTATTGTGTTTAGATATTTGCATTACATATGGATACACAGAGTGAAAAATGAATGTATATGTAGTATACTATATACACATATATATAGTATGTGTACGTATATATACATAAATACATACTGATATATTTTCCTCCCTTAATAAGACTCTATGGAAACCTAAATTTAAATCCAAACACTAGCATGGATATGATTTTTGGTAAGTTGTTTAAGTTTCCACTTATGTAAGGTAGAAATTGCTCAGTTTGCTGGAAGGAATGAAAATGATATATGTGAAGTACCCAGGCCAGGATCTGACACCTAAAGGCCAATAGCTGTCATTAACATTATAACTTTGTATTTGTATATTTATACCTTGAATAACATTGTACTGCAGATCCTCTGCATTTTCTAACAGACAGGAATTCTGACTAATACCATTTTCATATATGCTTGAAAGCAGATGCTAGCAGGAAGACCATTTTACATAAAGGCACAGTGCTCTGGTCAGAAGGCACATGATAAAATATAACATAAATTAATCTTATGCAAATGCAAACTTGAAATTATAATAGCATTAAATATGCTTATTCAGAGGGTGTTTATCATCCATTCTTCGACATGAATCAAAATACTAGAAAAGCTGGATGCTACTTTTTGCTTTTCAAGGTATGGTGAGTCAGGGAGGGAAGAAATATAGGAGAGTAGCTATCTCCGCTTGGGAATTTGAGATGGCTATAAAATTTGAACTTGGAGAGTGAACAAAACTGACTTGTAAATTGTTCTGTTTTAGCCTCATCACTCAATGAGGGCAAATAAACTTACCTGATAAATTTTATACAACTTGTGTTAGAAATATATGAAAACTATTGCATATTAAGTTTCTATGCAAAGATCTATGTACTGAAAAGGATACAAAATGTTTTCAGAAAGTTGGGTAAAATAAATATTTTATGTTGAGTCATTTTCATGATTTGTAAAAATAATTATTTAGATAGGTGCTCATGAGAAAAGAGTTACTTTAAAACATAACAACATATATTTGAAACTCAACCCTGGAAGCACTTCGACTTTGTGATTTATGTATTATAAATGTTATTTCATCCTTTGAAGGGAAATTCTTGTCAACTGGACAGGAACCTTTGCTATTTTACACGTTAATTAAAATAAACAATACAATGTGGAAAGCAGAATGAATACTTCCACTTTGTATACTTAGGTAAAGTTTTATTTTCTTTTTTAAAACAACTGTTGCATCACTTTATAATTTTCAGCAAAATGCAAATAAGGGGGTAAAGGGACATGCAATTATTTTTTAGTTAATCCATAATGATTTCATGTTGTCTATAAAGTTTACATATTTAGTACCTCTACACAAATCCTTTTAAGTATTACACTAAATTTTCCACATAGATCCTTTTCCTCCTTCTCTCCTGTCACAATGCAAAAAGTGTACCCCCCCCCGGATGTGATCCCTCCTGCCTTCTCAAGGACCAGGCTCTATTGGTTACATTCTCTCTTCATCTTTTCATCTTAAAATCTTCCTTTCATTAGAGTACAAGTATTTCAAAACCCATATTCTTCCTTGACAAACTTTATGGCCTCTCTTTTTGTGTCTGTATCTCAGAGAATAATGTTTAAATAAATTTCTTCTTTCTCTGTCCCCCCATAATTTCTAGTAAGTTTAATATACTGCAAACACAAGAATTTATTTTGAATTTATCAAAGCAGTCTTTGCTAATCAGAAATTCTGGAATCTCAGCAGGTACTTCTAAATATTTCTTCCAGTTCTCATACAGATTTTAGCTTTACTTTGCATTAGAAAAAGACTAACTGAAAGTTTTCAGAGATAATGATATCACACCAGATTGTAAAGATCTCTCCATCACTTTCTTTAATTCACGTTGCCTCTTAGGCACAGCCGTCGATTATATTTTATTGGATTACATTTTATTATGCCTGTGCTTCTTATTTCACCATCACAGCACAGTCCTTTTTTTGTCTTTATTTTCTTCACTCAATTCTATGATGAGCAAAAGAAAAAAACAAATTCAGAGAATTGTACAAATGCACCAATTAATTGTTCTGGTACTTAACTGTGTTGTACAGATAAAGTTGTTGAAAATTAATTATTATCTAAAGGAGCAGCTGTGTTTAAGGGAAATCAATATATCATGTGTAAAACTTAGGGTAGCATAAAAGTGAAACATAAAGGAGTTGAGCATCACCCTTAAGTAAAAACTGTTAATGGGTTTTTTTTTTTATTTCTCAATCTCTATAAATAATCAGACCAAATATATTTTTGTATTTAGAAAAAATGAAAAAGGTAACTAATACTTTTAGCATAATGATTATCAATTACCAATTTCAGAAAAGTGGGATTATGACTGAGATATGGTTATTAGCAAGGCTGGTTCCAAGTTTATAGAAATGCTAAATGTTGCATATTATATATATGTAAAGATCAAGTAAAGAAGATTTTGATTAAAGTCACTGTTGTGCAAAACAAGTTATAGAGCCACAGACTGTAGAACTGGGAAGTATTAGAGACCCTGTATAACCCAATCCTATTATTCTACTGCTGAGAAAACTGAGGTTGAAAAGGTGAAAAAAACCATCAAAGTCATGCAGGTGGCATCTGGCAGAGAGAGGCCTAAAACCCAGCCCTGTTGACCCTTAGAATAGGATATATTCTAATACAGGTAAACATACGTACATAGAGAACAATCCCGTAAGTCTATTGGTTATACTTTAAAATATTCTACCCATAAAGTTGCCAGCACAGGGGGCTGGTACAATTCTCCATGTATGTGCATCACTCAGGAGCAGAACTGGTCCTTTATCCTAGCAAGGAGATGGCTGCACTGCAGGATGCCCTCATGCTGCTATGAGAATATTTCAGCTCAAAGTGCTGGAACCACATGTCCTCCAACTGAGCCTAGTTGAGGATCAAACATGAAAGCAACCTAGAACTTGGAAGGCTAAAGAGAAGCCTTTTCTCTGGAGGCACAGTGGGAAAGAATCTTTATTCTTTAGCCTGCAGGCTAAACTGAACTCTGTATAAATTACTGAATTAGTTCAGAGAATTAGATTTTGGTGCTAGACAAAAAGTTTGATATCTCTGCTCTTTCAGTTAGCTGTGCTTTATTCTATAGTCACAGACTGCAATGAAAAATCTCTGCTCTTTCACTCACAGGTATGTATGTCTGGGCTTAAAATTCTGAATTATGTTCATGAGGGGAATAAAGCAGTGTTTTTAAGGATACTTAAAGCTAAAGAATAAGCATAGAATTTAAAGAAGAATGTTCTTCTATACTTACTGAAATATTTGAGGGAACTTTATAGTAAAATAAACATGGGTATATGATAAGTGGAAAGCTAAAGTCTCGTGATTTTAAGATAAAATTCAAGACTTTAAAGAATTCTTCTCTTTAAACTAGTGTTTCAGGTTGTGCCCTCAGTCTTTCCAGAGATATGCACTACTTTCCTTTGTCATTAGAGGCCCTTCAGTGGAAGAATTTAAGAAACAAATAACATTATTATTATTATTGTTTTTTCACCTACTTCAGTGGCACATTTCTAAATTCAAGAAAGCAAACCATACATTTTCAAGTCTTTTTGGAGCTTAGTGATTTGGAGTTAGGGTAGTTCTTAGTTCATGCATTCCACAAATAGGAAATAATCATGTTCTGAAGATAGCATTAAGGTCTGGAGTCAGCATAAAGTGGAAATATCTTAGAGACGGCTGTGTCAACTGACTGGATACACAATGTTAACCCATTTTTGGGGTATCACTGGACAGCTTAATATATTGGGCTGGGATCACCTTCAAGATTATGTGAAAGAATTAACGTCAATGATGATTCCCAATCTCCTTTGTATTTTTTGAGATGTCTAAGCCAAGTAAGTATCTAGTAAATATCAACAGAATCTTCTGAGAATTAACACGAGGAGTACTTATGTCTATGACAGACATGCCAAAAGTGTGTCTTATCAGCCAATCTGATATTATGCTTATTATGACTCAATTATTTTTGTGGGGACGAGAAGGAAAGAGGGATATAAATAATGGATATAGAACTGGAGATATAAGAAAACGATGAACAGAGAGCCCAAAGAGTCATGTAACCATAGTGATGAACTACCGGGAAACCGTAGATGGCAGACATATATGTTCATTAAAATGCCATGCAATCTAGGAGGTGGAAATATCCAGTATCTCTTGACGTAGCAGTCTCTAACTTGAGAACATAACTGCTGCACAATATATCAGTGTGAAAAATTGATTGCTTATTGTAAGGGTGTTTTCAGCCATCTTCATGGTTGAAAAGAATAACAACACAATTAGGCTCTTGTATATAAAGGGAATAGAAATAATCAAGGGGCAATAATTTTAAGAATTAAAAATTTTTTCCAAGCCCAAATATATTATAATGCTATTATTTTCTGGGTTATTTTTGCTTTAGTAACTTATAGAATATGAATACATATATTTTCTTATTTTGAAAAGTTGAGGTTGTAAGACTGGCATCAAGTAAATACTCTATAATAAACTAATTTTTTAAAAAGGGTATGCTAAATTGTAATACTTAAAAGGATTTGTGTAGCGGTACTAAAATATGTAAACTTTATAGACAACATGAAATCATTATGGATTGACTAAAAAATAATTGCATGTCCCTTTACCCCCTTATTTGCATTTTGTCGAAAATTATAAAGTGATGCAACAGTTGTTTTAAAAAAGAAAATAAAACTTTACCTAAGTATACAAAGTGGAAGTATTCATTCTGCTTTCCACATTGTATTATCTACCTTACTGGATGACAGCACTTTGGGTGCACAATTAAAACGTGTAATAGTTCCCCCCAACCCCAATTTGGCTATATATGTCTATGAACTCTGCTCACATGTTTAATATTTGAACATGTCATCAATCACAAAAAGAATGAATTTTCAGAAAAAAACCAAAGAATGAAAGGCAACACTGGCAGCTGTGTTCTCTGTACAAAGTAGCAACAGGCAGGTCTCAGGTGATATTTAGAATTACTTCTTGGCCCAGACTTATGTAATAAGCCCAAAGATGGTCTAAATAACTAAAGAGGTTTCCAAGTAAACTGGGATGTGGCTACATGTTTTATGGGTTTACCAATACAAGGTGAATAAAACTAAATATATCCACCCAAATCTTTATTTTCTAGATAGCAAAAGAATACTAGGAAAATTTACAAATAAATCAAATCCCCTATAGTTAAAATAATAAATAGCAACTCACTCTTAAGAACTAACACTGAGCATGGGATATAGAGCTTCTAAGAAACAAAATGTAAGTAATATCCAATGTCAGACTGTATAACACATTTTACTTTTTTGTTAAAGAAGTGCTAAGTAGTCATTGCAATTATTTTAACTATGGCAAATACTTAAGAGATTAAAAATTGGCTTAGTGTCAGGAATAAATTTAACAAAATGTGGTTCTAGCTTAAGAGTTGGCAACAGAATTTCCCCTAGTGAGAAAACTGTCCCCATTGAGAGGGAGAGTAACTTAGTGGCTAAGAGGACAGACTCTGTAGTCAAACAGTCTGGTTCAAATCCTAGCTCTGACATCCACCAGTCACTTAATCTTCGCACGTGAGTTTCCTCACTGGTAAACAAGAAAAAAATGATAATAGAACCTACCTTTTATAAATTAATATTTATAAAACAACTTGGAAGAGTAAATGATAAACGTACATGTCTGTTATTTATAGACATAGACAAGCCAGGAGAAGTGACTGAGCAGCAGATGCGAGGGACAGAAGAGAGAAAAAGAGTGCAAAATAATGTGTGCTTTGTGACATGATCACTTTTCAAAATCACCGTTTTTCCTTCAACGCCCCCCATTACCAACAGAATCTTCATCAAAGTCTATCAGACTCACGAAGTCTGGGGATAAGCAAAGTGTTTTGTTTTGTTTTGTTTTAAAAAGCAAAGAAATGGCTGAGATTTACATAGTCTGTGTGGTATGGCGCAGGGGAAGCTAGACTCGAAGAGCCAGAAGAGGCTAGGAAAATTCAAAACTGAGGAATGAATAGAAATCTTGGGGCCAGTTTTGGAATCTGACAGGTTTTGAAACCGTGATAAAGAGGATCCCAGATTACATTGGCAATGCAACATAAGAAAGTAGTTTTACAGTAACATAAGAAAGCACCAGTATTTTCAGACTCTACTTGAGAAAATAATTTAAACTCTCTAATGATTTAATTAATTATAATGAAAGATTTTTTTAAAGTCATGTGTGTGAGAGCCAGGTAGTGGTTTGTCTCCTTCCACTGTACAGAATTCATAGTCGGTGGATGCTCAGCCAGGGATTGTATTTCCCAGCCTCCACCTCTAGCATCTAGGCATTGCAAAGAATATTAACAGAAATAATGTGTGGCACTTCTAGAACAAGGCTTTTAAGAATCAGATGTACCTTCTCCATTCTCCTTTTATCCTTCTGCCATATAGATTCAGATGACAAGAAGGAATAAATGTAATGTACCTCAACCACTAAACAGAGGAGAGCTAATTGACAACCATAGGCACCTGCCTCAAACTGTTAAATGGACAATAAATAGAATTTTATTGAATTTAAGCCTTTATACATTTTAGGGTCAATTTTTATAGCAGCTAGAATTATGTCAACTAATATACCAAATTACTTGAAGATGACAGCACAGTATGACGGCTAAGAATATAAATTCTACCACTTGAATACTGAATTTACCAGTTATTGGCTATATGACCCTGGGAAAACTATTTAATCCTTCTGAGCTTGAGTTTCCTTATCTAAAAAATGCTGATAATAATGGTACTTGTTTTAAAGCACTAGAATTGTGCCAGTCTGGTTTATGGTAAGTACCCAATAAACCCATCATTTATTAATATCTATAATTAGGCTTAGCCCCGTGGGTAAACGAATCAGTTAAATGAGCAGAACAAACGAATACAGTTTTCTTATAAGTATACAGAGGGATTTTTTAAGATATGAATGACTCGCTCAGAGCACTTTCCTATCTCCTTCCCAATAAAACCAACTTGATCTTGGCTTGGCGCTATTAGGTGACCCTTGTGGATGATTGCCTCATACTTTCCTCATACCCATGCTACTTTCTCCTGTAGGAGAATTAGTGTCTTCTCCTGGTGCCTTACTACACATAGTTCAAATAATATGGACCAAAGGGAACCTCTTACATGTCTGTACACAGAGTCTTTTAATCTCTTCTTCCCTCACTTCCATTTTCCACCTCCTTTCCATCTATTCCAGGGAAATCTTATTTATTTATTTTTTTTTGATAACACCCTCAGTCTTCAGAAAGCAGAAACATAGTGCAGAGAAAAACCAGCACCATTCTGGATATCACATACTACTTTGAGAGAAGACTGTATAATTTGAGGTATGGTCTCTTACTCATATACTCCCTTCTCCATAGGAAAACCTAGTGGAATTTACTAAACTCACAGATGCCTAACAAATTCATTTTTGTTAAACCAACAAGAAATGTTTGAGTCTTTGCACACTTTAAGGTAGCACTAGCTGTACTAGTACATCAAGTTGTTGATTGCTGTGCAGTACTATGGTGCAGAATCAGGTGGCTTGCTGACAGTGCCAACTTCAACGACACACCCCACTTAAAGCACAGACTGTAGCCCAACTGCTGGGTTCAAATTCCAGCTCTGCCCTCAGTATGTGAACTCAGGCAAGTTATGTAACCTCTCTCTGTTTCAGTTTCCTCATGAGTCAAATGGGATAAATAAAGTGAGGCATATCATTAAAGAAGAAAAAATAGTGGTAGTGTGCTTCAGCTTAGTCTAAGGGTATAAAATTATGTGGATATACATTTTATAATTTTCTCCCTATAAAGGAAAATGAAGTCTAAACTAAATATTTCTCTAGTTATATAAACTTCTGTAGAAATGACAAAATGATAACCACTGACACTGGATATTCTGGATATTTATAGGTAATTACACATTTAACTAGCATATAACAGCACTTTAAATATACTCAGGCCATGTGATATAGTGGTTAAGGACTGAGGCTCTGGGCACAGACAGACAAAGGTTCAAATTCTCTCTCTGCCACTTACTAGCTGTGTGACATTGGTCAAGCCACTTAACTTCTCTCAGCTTCTGTTTTTCCCTTGAAAAATCCAGAGATAATCACTGTCCTATGTCATAGTCTCTTGGAGCAACCTAACATGCTTGTTGAGAAGATTAAATGTGATCATGCACATCATGCAGTTTATATAGGACCAGTCACATAATATGGGTGGAACAAGTACTAGCCATTCTTACTAGCTACTATTAACCACTTAATAAGGAATGAATGAAATAAATGTTTGGCATCACATAAACATGAATGCCAGTAATGAGTGGGAACAAAAACAGTAGCCACTTAAGTTCAATGGGGAATAACTGCTGGTTTCAGTTATTACTTACCTAAAGATTTAATGGTGGAGAAAAAAGGTAAAGCCGAGAATAGAAATAATGGCTTTCTTTATACCTTGGGGAGGTGAGAAGGATACAACTAAGAATAAATAAGACAAATGCTATATTATATGCTACTAAAAACAGATTCCACAAAAAATTAGAATTTCAAGTGCCATGTATGTAAAATTTGAAATATTTGTGCTCCTTTAAAATTGTATTTAATTCTCACAATTATTTTCTGGATGAGAAAAAATTATCGAGAATATATTAAAGTTTATGGAAACTGTGAGGACTAAAGAGCAGATATTTATATTATATTTAACTTTAAAAATCATTTTCTTCAGGAAGCCTTCCTCAGTTAGTGCATTCTTGATCTTTCTTAATCTCATCAGGCTCTTATTTTAAAAGCTTTCAATAATTTTGCACTCACAAGATGGTAAGCATGAAAGGGATTTGTAAACTGTAAAGTTCTATAAAAAGAGGATTGCTCTTTGCCTGTTGATATACTGCTTAGTAAATGAGCTTGTAAATTACTCCAGGGCAAGGAAAATGCTTTTATTTCTTACGTACCATGAAGAGTGCTCAGTGCTGGGTTCTACAGGGCATAGGCTCTTCTCAAATGCTTAGCTAAAGGGCATACAATGAGGGACAACTATAAAAATATAAAAGCAGAACAAAAGAATAGACAACTGGCATTACTTTTAACAATGTCACTAAGCCATTTACAGAGTAAAAAGCTGTGCGCTGAATTGTGCTATCGGGGCCAGTGAATCTAGGACGTGCTGAATAAAAAAAAGAAAAGCACAGGCAGAGGTCTTGAGGACACACACTTCTGCCTCTAGCACCATCAGCAAAAGGGAGCCATCAGAGCTCTGTTATTACAGAGCCACTTTGATTCAGGCACCAAGGGACCCATCATTCAAGCCACACACACCTTGGAAATCAAAATCAATACTTGTACTTGCACTTAGACCAAATTCAAGCATCCTGGAAAAAATGTGCTTTATCATCCTGGTCAATATTTAAATCAAAAATATCATCAAATATTTAAATTTAGCCATTTATTCCCTCATTTTTTTCTCTGTACAAAAATTAGATTAGCTTTTTAAAATTAATTACATGATTTTTGAAAGTAAATGATTTTTTCCCATAAAATATAATACTTTTCAGTCTTTACTTTGAAAAAGGCAATAAAGAATGATCCATAGAAGACAGAGTTATTAAGCAGTATAGAAAGCCAAAGAACTGAACTTAGGGTAAATTTTTATTTTGAAGGTAAATTTATCCTACTCTGATCTTGCTAGTCACATCAACCTTCTCAATAAGTCTAATATATATGACAATTAGTATGTTTTCTTCACTGATTTGCTGAAGATCACAGAATCTTACAGTACTCTATAAATAATCTCCATGAAACTTATGTAATCATTTCTTAAAATGACAAATTCTCATTGTTTTTGTTATTCCTTTTTAAAAACAACTGAATAATAGCTTGGGTGAATTTCCTGAGGTAGAAACTGTAAATAGGAACTAGCATTTTTAGCAGCAGGTTGAATCACCTAGAGTTGATTAACTATCTCTTGCCTTTATTTTTCCTGTGGTTTTCCAATCAATACCCTTTCCTTTCAAAAACCCTTCCTCATTAGAGGCTTTACATCTATTTTCAGTTTCTATAATGCAGTTAGACAGATCAATTCTTTCTTACAGTTTCAAATTTAGAGTGATAAACATATTAAATTAAGATGTTAAATAATTTTTTATATTACCCAATTAATATACTTCTACATCATTACATCATTAGATAGTAGCAAAGTGTTTCAATGCAACTATGTCTATTTATAAATGTAAATTTATTTATTAATTACATATAATTTTTAATCTTTTTCATTTGAAACTTTCCTAAGTATAATATGATTATTTGCTATTTGCTTGTCAGAAGCTTTATAGTTGCAAATTAACAGCAAAAGAAATGTGGTATTTCCATTTACAAAAACATCCTAGGGTATTGAGTTTGAATCTGGAATACAGAATGTTTTCATCTACTTTTAGTTCTAAGAACATAAAGTCTGTTAAGCTTCACTAAAACTATGACTGATCATCGTGTGTACCAAATTCTTTG
Source organism: Daubentonia madagascariensis (assembly GCA_023783475.1). Classification (NCBI taxonomy): domain Eukaryota; kingdom Metazoa; phylum Chordata; class Mammalia; order Primates; family Daubentoniidae; genus Daubentonia; species Daubentonia madagascariensis. The sequence goes on along the minus strand of JAKFHU010002080.1, from coordinate 21,800,716 downwards.
GTTATAAGAAAAGAATCTTTACAATGTAAATGATTTTGTAATAAGTATCACAATGTACTGGCCCAATATCAGAAGTTTATTTCCCAAACGATAATTTGCTAGCTTGTTTAAAAAGCAGTTACAGCAGTTCCCTTATCCATAAACATCCCCTGTCTTTATCCCAAACAAAGATAGATTTCCAAAAAATCTGCACATTTTTGCATTTCTTACCTAAGTGTTTTCATATGGTTAACAGACCTTTATTAAATGAAGTAATATATGTAAAAGAATGTTGGAAACACATAATATCTTTATCAATCATTATCTATTATACTTCATTAATGTAAATTTTTATCTTTCAGTAATTTTCTAATAAAATTTTATTTTATTTGACTTTTATTGTAATGGTAAAGTAGTTATCATCAGCACCAGATTTTACTGTTGCAAAATCTTAAAATGATAATTATCTACTCTTATCTACAGAAGAGTTAATACCTAAAAGCAAAAAGGTGGAATTAACTGATTAAATGTATCCAGATAAATGTTGGTCCTGGATTGGTTCCAGGACCCCCTGTGTATACCAAAATTAAAGTCAGCTCTTCTTAAGAAGCGTTTTTAATTCCTATGAACACTGTATTTCAGATTCACATTTGGTTGAAAAAAATCCAAGTATAAGTATACTCTCGCAGTTCAAACCCATGTTGTTCAAAGGGCAACTGTACTTGTTAAAAATAAAAAAAGGATGTATTTCTTTCTTTTCTTTCCTTCCTTCCTTCCTTCCTTTTTTTTAGAGACAGGGTCTTGCTCTGTTGCCCAGGCTGGAGTGCAGTGGCACAATCATAGCTCACTACAGCATCAAACTTCTGGGCTCAAGTGATCCTCTAGCCTCAGCCTCCCAAGTAGCTGGGACTACAGGAGCACACCACCATGCCTGGCTAATTTTTAAAATTTTTTGTAGAGATGTAGTCTTGCTATGTTGCCCAGGCTGGTCTTGAACTCCTGGCCTCAAGCAATCCTCCTACCTCAGCCTCCCAAAGTGCTAGGATTATAGGTGTGAGCCACCATGCCCAGCCAATTTCTTAGAAATAACAAAACCCAACATAGAAGAAAAATTGCCTTTAAAATTTACCCACTAAGAACAACCTGTCACAGTGTTAAATTAAATACCATAATATGATCAATTAATTAGCATCTGAACATGACATTTTGACTAAGTAAGCCTTATACTCACTCATCCAAAAGACATTTATTGTAATTCTTCTGCATTAAAGGCACTGTTGCTCAAGACCAAAAAAACACCTGACGCGTGATTACTACTGTTGAGAAACCTTGAAGTTCATCTCGTGACGGACCTCTATAGATATTTATGGGGCAAAGAAATATTTAAACAGCACCACATGAGAACAAAAAAACCCCAAGCCTTATAGGACTTAGGAGAATTACTTTTGGCCCTGTTAAGAAATTGAAATTTGGGTAGGGTTTGAATGAAGAGGATTTTTGACAGGCAAGAGGACAGATTGAGAACTTTCCCTAGAGAGATTAGCACCTACAAAGGTGCAACAAAAGAAGCTTTAAGGAATGTTTTGTGAACCCCAGGAAGGTAAGTTTGGAGGGTAGCAAGAAATGAAGTTACACATCTGAGAGAAGGGAAATAAATAAAAAGCATTTACTCATGTCAAACAAAAAGTAGATATTTTTAACTAATAGTTTTCTGTCATACACATCTCATTAGTTTCACACCTGCACAATAACTATGACCCACACCATAAATTAAATTATCCAAATTAAACTCAGGTCTATGGACTTTCTGTGACCTTAGTAAGACTGTTCTGAGAGAACTGGATGGGCACAATTCAGATCAGAGTGAGAGGAAGACTGAGGGGCTTATGGAAAAAGAGACAGAACACAGAAAACTCTTTTAAAAGTTTCTTTCGTTCAAGCAAACTTTTGTGTGCCTGGTACAGGCTTTGTGCTGAGTGCTAGGGATGTAACTGTCAGGGAAATAACAGCTACAGTTCCTGAGCACCCAACTGGGAAACTTAGAGTTGAGTGAAGTACTTTTACTGCTTTATGTAAGCAGCTAAGTCAGAGGTCAATTTTTAAGGCAAAGCTGAAGATCTGTAGTGTCTTATCCACGGGGGCATAAGTCTTCATTCTGGAGAATCACTGTGTCAAATGAGAGAGATCAGTAGGCTCATGGTATAAATGTACACATGACAGGAATATGGAAAAAAAATAAAGTCGTGGTAGTAGGGGTAAGTTTACTCCTGACTCTGAGAAGCAGAGAACAATAATAGAAATGATCACTGTCTACTAATGTCGCCTTCTGCACTAAGTTCTCGGCCTAGAACAGAGGTTAAGAAACTTTCTCTTTTAAGGACCAAATAGTGAACATTTTTAGGTTTGTGGGCCAAGTGGTCTCTGACTTTGTAGCATGAAAGCAGCCACAGACAGAATGTAAATGAATAAATATGGCTGTATTTAAATAAAACTGTATTTATGAACACCAAAATTGGATTTCATATAATTTTCATATGTCACAAGGTTATTTTTCTTATTTTTATTTTTTTCCACCATTTAAAAAACATAAAAATCATTCTTAGCTCATGCACCATAAACAACAACAGAACAGGCTTTGAGCCAGAGTTTGCTGACCCCTGAAATAATATAATAAAGGCTGAGTAACAGAGCAGAGGAGGGAGGAGCTGGTAAAGAGAGAATCTGGATCACTCTCTTGCAATTTATCCCTAATTTGGGATCAGCGTACTTCCGGGTGTCCATAAACACCTTACACGTGTGTGCACAAAGTGGTATATATAAGCAAGTGCAATTTACTGAGGCCAAGTCTGACAGATTTCACCAGATCACAGAAGGTAGACTTGACAGGAAGAACTCTGAGAAACACTGACTTAGAACTCAAGTGTTAAATCTTAAGAATTTGTATTTTACTAACTATACCTAATGAACAGATAAAAATATTCTCTAGATTAACACGCCCCTGATTGCCATTTATGAATGATGTCACTGATACTGTTCTTTACCTACTGCCCTTTTATTTGGTTTCTCAGAATTATTAAAATTGCTAATTTTTATTATGATTATTGATCCCTTACTATGTGTCAGGTACTTTGATAAATTGCTTACAAAGTTTTTCATTTAATTTTCGTAATAGTTTTCTGAGGTATGTATTATTTATTATTCCATTTTATAGTTGGGAAAACTGAGGTTCAAAAAGGCCCTTTAACTTTTTGTTTCCTTCAGGAGTCTTTTCCAGATCCTTTTTCCTTGTATTCTACATTTCCTTCCTAAGCAACTTCATTGTTTCAGTTGCCATTTATATGCTCAAAATGTCCAGAATTGGCATATATGGTCCTTTACCAGTAATCACCTTCTTAGTAAATGGCAACATCATGTATCCTTATCTCTGACATTCATCTCCTTCATACTGCCCACAAACTTTCAGATACAAAAGACTGTTTATTTTAAGATCTCTCTGCCAAGCCCATCCATTTTGTTCCAAATCCACCCTGGTACAAGGTACAAGGCCCCTGGAATGGTGTCCTAAATGCACCTTTTTTAAAAGTGAAAAAAAAAAGGCAAGATAATAGGAAAAAAATAAATATTATAAAACTATGGTTGTTTTAAAAAGCTATATAAAAAAGGTATCTCTCTGTGTGTACATACAGTTGCATGGGATTACAGCAAAGTGGTTAAGAACATAAATTCGATTTCAACTTCTAAGAGTTGTGTGGCTTCAGACAAGTCATGGAACCAGAAAAATAGGAATAATAATAGTATCTCATGGTTGTATTTTGTGGATTGGAGAAATTAATACATGCAAAGTAATTAAAACACTGGCTGGCATGTGGTAATTGCTTAATAAATTACAACTATTATTGCTAATGACTTTATCAATATTAATAACAAATGCATGAAAAGATTAGCCGATAGTATACTAACATTTTCATAGTGAATTTGCAATAAGTGGTGATATTGCAGGAATTTTATATATCTTCTTTTTGCTTTTCTATGCTTAAAATGTGAAATGATAGTAAAATAAATTAAAAAATCTCTTTAAAACCACTCTGTATTAAATGAGGATGCATTAAAATTGATTACCTGTTTAAAAATAATCAGTTTTCTCGTTACATCATTAACTACCTAAAATATGTTATGACACCCATTGTGAAACTGATCTCATGCTTAACAATTATCTTAGTACAGTTAAAAATAATTATCACCATATGCAATTATTTGAGTACTTAGTGTTGTGCTTTGAAGGCACTTAATAAATTTAGTTTCCTTTCCTTCTCCATATCATGAAATACAAATTAATTATAAAAATTAATTCCACTCAAATCAATATTTTTTCTTCTGCCAGACTAACCTAAAGGTATATTTACATCTTAGCTGAGCTCAAAATTTATAGTTCAGAGCAAGGATATGAACAAACATAGAGCAGCTGGAGTATGTTTGAAAATACTAATCCTTATTAGGGCATCTCTTCAGAAGATTAGTTACTGTAGCTGAATTGAATCTCTATTAACAGTAGTGAATTCCTAAGCCAGACAGCAACAGTAAATAAAAGAGCCCATGCTTACATTAATTTGATGGTTTTGCAGACTTGAGAATCATTTCTGGCACCATGATTTTGCGTTCAGGAAACAAAGAACATGAAACATTACATTTCTCAGAATGTTTTTCTTGTGCCATTAAATGAATCAAATAAATGAGGCATGAATAAGGAATTCAGATTTCAGCAAGATTTTGATCTACAGTAGCTTTCAGTTTCTGAAACTTTTGGGGGGCTTGCATCCTTTATAAAAATTTTTGGCTTACATTGTTAATAATTAGCAGAGCCAAGAAAGCATTTCCTAGAATGTTCAAAGAGACTAACTTAGCCTTCTTTCCCTGCAGCTATACACTTATTTTAAAAGGCAGAGAGCCTTTACAAAGCAATAATAGACTTAAAATATAGAGAATATTTTGGTAAACTGTATTGGTGGGAAGAAGAAAAAACAAGTCCTGGGACAAATGTAAGATATTCATTTTCTCAAGCTAAATAAAGTATACTCTCCAAGCAGGTGCTCATTTGATTTATTTTATGACTTGCTTTATCTATGTGACTTTTGGGAAGAAATTATTTACTCCTAGTCCTCTCTCAATTACAGAGTCTGGTACATGAAAAATACTTAATAAATGTCAATAGAATGAAAGAAAAAAGGACTGCTTACATTTGATGTCTTTCTTTCCTAATGTTAAACTTCCTGAAGAGAAGTTAATAAGAATTGCCTCTGTTTATCCATCTTTCCAGGCCCAGAACCATCTTTCTGAACAGCCTTTAGGGATGGTGTGGGCAGCCTCATTTTAGCCCACTGTAGACCCCCTAGCCTCTTTCCCTTGGGCTCCCACCCACAGCAACTCCTGTTTTAGCTCCTCCTACCCTGACAAGAGCCCCACCCCAAACCCAACTGAGGGGAGTAATTAAAGTAGAGATGGATGAGATGATGGTTAGAGAGAGGGAGCTGAAATGAATACCAAAATGGAGAGTGGAACGGGCTCCAGCACATGCTGAATCCTCTCCCACACTTGAGGCACACTCTAGCCTCACCCCCTCCTCACTAGTCTATCCAAACTGAAGGGCAGGGATAGCCGTTCAGACCATAAATCAATGGTCTATTCTTATTCCCTAACCCCTTCACTCTTTCTGTAGGTTAAAGAGCCTCTCTTTAAAATTCTTACCTCCGTAGAGACACTGTTTCTCCTCCTCGTTGGTCATTCTTTTTTCGGATCTTCACCCCCCAGCCCTTTCTCCATTTTTTTTCCCTTTGTCCCTCATCATTTGTTTCTGAATGTGGGATTTCACCTTGTCTTCTGTTGAGTCTACCTTCAGTTCATTCCTTTCCCTGAACAAGCTCACTCCCTTCCATTTCCAATGCCACTTCTCTAGCTCACTATGTCATTATCTTTCATTTCATCCATTAGTCCCCACCTGACTGCCTAGCTTCCAGATGCTCTTCCTCACTGATTTTCTACACCTATTCCAGTTTAAGCTTCCAGGAGTACAGCTGGTTTTCTTCAGTTCTCTTGATTAAAGTTCCCCATCAAATGGTGAGCTAAGTCCCTTACAGAGCTTTGAAAGCCTGACCCTGACCTTTTCATTAAACCTATTTCTCAATACAGACCTTTCACATACCTTTGCTCTAGACAAATTGTGCTCAAGGACTAGGAATAATTTATTGAAATATGTATTTGTGGGTTTTTTTCCTATATTTTTCTTTCTCCTTTCCACAAAATTAGTAGCCTTTTAATAATTTCCACAGAATTATTTAATGCTTCCTTGACTCAGGGATTTTTGCAGGAAAACAGGGACAGCCAGAAGGCGGAAACTCCAGTCTTTTGTAAATGCCTAAACTGTAAAATAGATAATGCTAAATGTGCCAGATCTGGAAGAGAGAAGGAAAAGGCTTTGCAGGGTGTCTAGACTAGAAATGGGGTATCTGGAACCTGTAGGGACCCAGGCTCTACTCCCTGCACCCTGGTGTAACAAAAGGAGAGGAAGAATATGTGAGGACCATAATGTGACTGAAAGGTCTTTTTATAAATACAGGTTCAGATTCTTCTACTCAGAGAGAGTGTGGATCATTTTCAAGTCATTGGAATTTTTCTGTTTATCTGTATCTATGTAAGATATCTTACCAATTTATATGTATTATTTTGCTAATGGAAGTAGATCCAAAATTTTGTGCTTGCAGCAAGTCCACAGTAAAGTCAGAGAGCTTGATCTAGGAATTCAGAGTTCAAAAAAAAAAGAAGGTACTAGTGAATGTGGAAATAGTAAGGGATACCATATAGAGTTAAAGGGTCTTGAGCAGGGTCTTAAAGAAAAGGAATTGGACAGGGGAGAAATTTTGATAGTGGAAAAATGTTGGAAAGGTACAGAATATCTATTATTAAAGAAGCATAGCAGTTTTTTTAGTACATTGCTAGTAAATCATAATTGACTTTTAATTATTTAAAAATTGTAATATGGTCTTGCAATATTTTCCATAGTTAGAGTATAAACACAAAAAATCCTGCCAGTGTTTAGAAAAAAATGATATTAACCTAACAAAGTATTCGTAGCTGTTAATGACATATTAAATAATAATTTTACTCAATAGTTAGAACAAAATCTTCTGCCAATTCTGTGTGTGCCCTCATCCTGGGAGACTGAAATCCTTGACCAATTTCTCTTCCCCTTCGTCTGGTAACACACATAAACAGCACAAAGTTTATTTTGTTTGGGATTTTATTTTACATTTTCTCATTTAGTTCTTTGGTTCATGTGTATTTCAAGTGTGAATTATTTCATTCCACTGGGGATGATACTTCTATTTTTAAAATACCCACTGTGCCTGGTATAGTACTGCAGATATAGTTACTCAATGGTATAATATAAAGTAAACTGAGTAATTTCTAGTCTATAAAGCTGATGATATTTTACATTTATAGATGTGTTCTCCATAAAAACTAAAAGTTTTAATCAGACATCACAGTCTCAGTTGTACAAAACTTATTCAGTCTAAGATCTGTCCTGAGATAACCTTTTCTCTTATATTGAGGAGGGGTAGCCATGAAAATTAAAGAAATCTTTCATATAGTTTTAGGATCCACATAGATTTTCCCCCACATCTCAGGTGAGTAAACACAATTTTCAACATGTTCCCTCTGCCTCGGAAAGTCCTTCTCTTTGTAATCTTCCTGATTTATTTATGTTTTTATACTTAGGTCTCACCTTTTCAAGAAAGCCTCTCAAAAGTTCACGAGACAGTGAATCACATCTTTCTCTGTGCTCTGTACCACTCTGACACTTGCATAATTGCCTTTTCCGAGCTGAAATATTTATATGTGATTTGCTCTATTATTCTGTGATATCCTTGAGGGAACACACACACATGTATATAACTTAAGAGTACATGGAAAAAGCTCTAGAAACGTAGATATATTATTAGCTTTATTCTCTTAGATATATGAACATTTGTTATTTTTATGATACTTCTTACCATAATTTCAAGAGTGTATTTAGGAATGATTTTTCATAGATTTGTATACCCTTCCCAATAATGCCTTCATTTATGAATGAACAGAGGACTACTACTGGTGGAATATTATGTAGTTAGTATATGAGGTGCCACATCTTCACATTGCATAGGTTGGACCACTAAACCAACATAGACTAAAATATTCTTCATATTCTAAAGCCCGGCCCTAAGTTTACCTAAACCTTCACTCAATTCCAAAATATTTCCGGCTCAGAGACTTTTTCTTAAAATTTCCCTTTCTTCCCTACTTCACACCCTCGAAATCTAATTCAGCTACTATTTGCTGAAGAGGTTTTTAGCTATCAGCTCGACTGGTTGAAGGCATTTATGAGCAGCACCTAGATTCATTGTTGGAAACCTCCCTGTTTATACCACTCTTCTAGTTTAGAAAATTATATTTAAAAAAGTTATTCCTACTTTCATTATGAATAAATAGTGTGGAGGAGGGGATTTAAAAACTTAATATTATTTATAATTGAAATATTCTATAAGATTGATGTACATAACTGAAGAACCCAGTAAATTATATATTTTATATATAAATAATAATAAATAATATATACTTTCTAAAAATAAATTTTACTTAGCTTCAGATAAAGACCAAATATACTCCTTAAAAAAGTTTTCTGATCAAAAACAGAAAATTGATGTGCTTAAAATATATCATGCTAAAAAGAACTAGTTAAACTTTATTTCTAGTGCTTTACATTTTCATCTGTCATCGGTCATGGCAGAAGGGAGAGAACCTGTAACCCAGGGTGTCTCATTATAAAAAGGCTCACTATAAGAAAAGTCCTTAATTAAAGTTTTTTTTACATTAAACCTAATTAAACATTTACATTAAACATAATACATTCTATTCCACACAATATCCAACTTGTTTTAATTAAGTATTGCTGTTTTCCTCCTGAAATCTTTGCTCAATTGACAAGACTAAGAAATCTTTCATAATTACCCATGCACTTGGAGGGCCCCCTGAAATGCCTCACCAGTCCAAGATTAATGATCTTATTTCATAACAAAGACACTGAAATCAATTATACTAGTTTTTATTAAAATTCGGTACATACCAGATAGTCTTTCTGAGCTGATGGGCCTAGAGAACAGAGAGTCTAGGGAAAATTTTGAAAAGGGAAACTATTCTACAGGTTTATGACTATAAAAAATACAGTATTACTGAAAAGAAGGGCTGGAAATTATGAGATATGGAAATACTGAGCTTGTTTAAAGTGGGAAATCGAAGAGGAGCTTTCTTATAGGAGATTAAAATTAAGGCCTTTTTTGGGGGAGGGAGGAGGAATCCAGAAATATAGATTTGATGGTCATATGCAGAAGCTGAAGCAATAAAAAATGAAATATCTTAGAATAAGAAATTCTGAATTTTGGTGAATCTCTATAGAAGAGATGAAATATAATCATAGATGGCGGAAAAAATCACTAGCAGAAGATATAAGAGGGAGAAAAATCAGGCTATGCACTACAACAAAGAGGAGTGAAAACTGAGGATTATCAATATTTGTCACTTGCTTTAGAAAAATCAAGAACGAAACCTAAAGACAGGTTATCAAATGAAAGGTAAAATTATGATAGAGAAGGAGAAACAAAATTTTACACCTGGGAAGTTCACAGGAGAACATCTAGTTCAACCTACTATTATATAAGCAAACTGAGTCCTAGAGAGAAGAAGTCCAAGTTCATTCACTGATTCACTTTGGGAAAGAACTTTGTATTTTGCTCTCATGGCTTCATGATCTAATGTCCTTTTTGCATCTGTATGTTGCAACCTAATCTCAAAGTAGGGTATTTCATGGAAGTTATTAACAATGCAACTTCTGGGAAGGTAGATATTATTTGGAAGTCAATACATGACCGTAACTGGAAAATTTAAACTAACAAAGCAAAGGGCTGAATGTTTTGACAATAATCATTTGAACCTATTACCTACAAAAATAAGCCACAAGTATAGTTCCTATGCAAAATTATTGTTATGTTTTATACTAAGAAAACTTTATTCTACTCAACTAGTAAATGACATAGAGGGAACTAACTAGAGGGGACACGAGAGAGAGAGCAAAAAAGAGAGAGAGAGAGAGATGGGGGTGAGAGAGAGACAGAAACAGAGACAGACAGACAGAGACAGACTGTGGAAAGTCGGGAGAAGAAGATAAACCATCTTTTAAACCTGTAGTATCGCAGGAAACACTGGTTTCCTTAAATGACATTAAAGAAAATTTCCATTTCATCTTAGTGACGAAATATTTTGAAGTCTGGTGATCAAGGCCTTCTCCACATTCCACACTGTAACGCATAAGTACCTCAACCCCAATAACCAAGAACTATCATCATGAAAAAAATAAAACAAGCAACACAAATAAAAAATGCCACCTACTCCTAAAGAAGCCTGACCCTAAGGAAGACAAATGATTTTCCTTCACAATAAACAGAACAGCTCATCTTACTGGATGACAAAGACACAGATCTATCAGAGGGATGCAAGCTAATCTAGGTTCATTCTAATCCTATGATTTTAAAATGACTTAAATTTCCTACTTCTAATTTATTTGTCAATATCCAGTAGCATATATAATTTTAAATAGGTACCTTTTAAAGAATGCTTTTTAAAGAATGCCAAGTGAGATTTTATAGAAGCTTTTTGGTATAGGTAAATTTTGTGACAAGGCTCTTGCTATTAAGAACAGAAAATAAAACCAGTGTTGGTTACAAGAAGAGAAACAGGTGCTCACAACTTACATCTGTTGAATATTTCACTTACCTTTTTACATAGTATTGAGCATAGTAACAGATTATCTAATATGTCTGACCAATATTATATAATTTTAAGTAGTGTTTTATTATATTTCACAATGCAAAAATAATCACTTTCCTTTCTGTGCTTTTTTTAAATATATATATATATACACACACACACACACACACACACACAACCTTAGACATACAGCTTTTAAGATTCATAAGCAGTAGAAATATTTGAAACACAAATTCATATTAAAACATTCTTCACATAAAACCACTGAACCATTTTTCTAAAGTAAAAATCACTGCTGGGTTTTTGCTTACATTGAAACTATAACAAGTACAGTTCAATTATTATCTTCACACAGTACCTTGAAGATTATATTTCAAGTTGCACAACTGACCTTCTTTTCTATAAAAAATATAGATATAGCCTAAATTATAAGTAATTGAATTATGGAACATTTTGAAAAAGAGAATCCTGTTGCTTTTCTAGCATATAAATCAATTTGGATCTTTAATACTTCTTTGCATTTCCTTGCATATTTGTAAATATGGCCTTAATTTTTTAACTTAAAGGAAAGTATCTGACCACTTTACAGATTAAAAAATGAATCCTTGTCAAGACAGCTGCACAGAAAAAAAATAATAAATGCATACATTTCCCACATTTTCAGAGACAGAAAAGTAAACTTTCTTTTCAAAGAATAACCAAATACACACCACAATCCCATCACAAGCCATAGCATGAAGATCAACTTTTGTCTCTCCAGCAAGGACTTGAGATGTTTAAGTTGAATTCGCATCACTCACCTGTTTGGCTAAGTTGAGATGTGCTTCTACTCCTTCGAGACACTATGGCAACCACTTTGGCACTCAGGCTGGATCTCCGTTTCTTTCCACCTGCTCCAACTGTACCCACAGCTGTGTCCGACTGGCTGCCATCATTATGCTCCAGTGTATACATCTCTCCACTCACACTGGTGCTCTTCATGATGGCTCTTCCTGAAGTCCCCATCCGTCTGCCTTGCATTTTGGGGGTAAATGAACTATATTTACAAAGTAAAAACATATATGCGTCCATAAATTACAGGTCAGCATAACTGAAACTCTAAATATAATTTATTTTGAAATAATCCAGACACATTTTTAGGGGGAAAAGCCAGTTGAACAGCAGTCCTATAGCTACAAATACTTTAAGATCACATCACCAGCCGCCAAATATTTACCAGACATAGCTTAAAATAATGCCATTTCAACATGGAGTAATTAATAGACTTTTTAAAGATAGTAAAAGGAAATGCAACTAGTCTTATTCATGGGGAAGTAAATGTTACTGACCAATTTTGTAAATACTGTAGTTATTGTGACACCAGAGAAAAACTAAAATATTTAAATCAATAAGAAAAGTTCATATACATTCATTCTTAAAAGAAAATACAGAAAAAATTGATACTCTTTGGATTTGTCGCTAAAAGTTTTAAGAAATGAAAACAGTTATTTGTTCTAATTTCCCTTTAGGATTCCAACTAACAGACATCTCTTTTGGTGAGGCTTAATGAGTCTAAGTAACACTGCTAAGGAGGCAAAACAAACAAACAAAGTGATTTTGGATGAAGTTTTCCTTCCTTGTTCCTTGTCCCTTCATGCTCCATCTCCTCCTCACAAACTTCTGCACCTCATTTTCCTCTTTTGGCGATTCACACTTGCATGCTGTAGGCTGAGACTCTTTTTTCTTTTTTTTTCCTATCAAAATTTACTTGTCTATGTTCCAAGATTGTACTAGTTTATCTGAATAGATTCATTCTCTCCTTTAATGAATACATTATTGTTAAGAATTTTAGGCACCATGGAAGGCTGGCGGGGAAAAAAAAAAATCCCTTCTACTAGCCAAGTAAACATATGTCTGAGAGTTGAGGAGAGGTAGGGCAGTTAAGTGGGGAGCATGGATGTTATGGTTCTTAGAGTCTTTTAAATTACATTGCATGTGCAGCTATATTATCCATCTAGACCAGTGCTTTTGGCCCAATAAAGACCTGGTTTGATCTATCTGCAATGACACTCTTAATTTTATGTTTCCTCACAATATTTGCAAAAACTGACTTACATGACCCTTACCACCATCTTGATATTGTTCATTTTCTATTCCCTGTTTTGAACTACACATTACCTAATACAGCATCTTTTAACAGTGATGACATTTAATATGAAAGTCAAAATAAATCCTAATAAAATTACAAATGATAAAACGGTCTTAGGATTACATAACATGTTTGTGGTCACATACGTAATGAGTGTCTCAGTTGAAAGGGAAATTGGTATGAGATGTGCTCAGAAAGGTGGGAGGGCAAGATCAGGAGGGTGTGTAAGTTATGGAAAAGAGAAGACAAGACTGGCCCTAGGATCCTTCATGGATTGTGAATTGAAAATTGAGACCTCTATCTTATGAGAATAATTTGGAACTTTTAATCATTAGCTGCATTATTTGAATTGGTCCACATCAAAATTCTGACAATAGAATATTCTTATTTCTATTCCAATCAACTTTTCATTAACTCAAAATTTTAAAAGTCATTTGCAATCTGATAATTTTGCCATGCATTTTATGCAAACTCACTTTTAAAACTTTAATGAGGAGAGTATTACATATGACCAGTCCAAAACTGATTCCTGTGGGATTTATATTCCCAACTCCAGTGGACTTTCTTTCCTGATAAATATTACTGTCAATTTCTTCTGTGTCCTCACTAATTTATTTGAATGCATTATCTAAATTTGCCACCCCTTTTTAAGTGTAGTCTTACTACCTGCTTTTTCTACTACTTTACTTGCAGAATTCTGCTGGAGGATATGCAGAAACATCACATTTGGTCAATTTCACAGTCATAATGTCCATCCTCCAACACCTGCCAACTGAGAAATCAGTGGTTTTTCATCTCTCATCAACTTTTTTAGCACAATCAATCCCTTTAATGGTTATTGAAAACCTCTCTTCTGATGATTTTATTTTTACCTTTATATAAAGTATGGACTAATTAACATGTACCTTTTCTCCCCATTATTTCCATAAAAACAGAAGGAATTCTGTTACAGCTCTCAATTTGCATTTTAAAAATCAGTCCACAAAAAAATACTATTGTGAAATTCTGGACAATGTTCTTTAGGTTACAGGAAATTTAAAAGTATAGGAAAATGTCTTCTATCATATTTCTATCATGAAAATTTATTTAAGATGATTTGTCAAAACTTTTTTTCATGGATACTCAATTCTAGCAGTGAAATGTTCTACAATGTTGACAAATAAAAGTTCTGAAAAAAATAGGGAAATGTGTATAGTAAGTGCTACCAGTGGAGAGCAGTTAAGAAGTTAAAAATGATTGTGTGAATAAATTATATGAGGTGATTTTTTTCCTTGAAAAATGAAATACTTGTTTAGCTGATGAAAAGCATTCTTATATGACATGAGGACATGTATAATTTCTTACAGAAGCTAGAATACTATAATGTTCAATGAGAACATGTTAAGGCATTTTCAGTTCTCCTAACTAATTAATGAGGGTTGGTTTTGGAAGATCTAATCAGTCAGATTAACGTAATCAATCCGAAGGTCACTGTTTTAGCACAAATATGCCTTCTACTTTCCTATTTCTTTTTTTTTTTTTTCTTCTTTCACCCCAGTGATGCTGGACTGGAACTACTTTCCTATTTCTTAGGCTTAATTTTTTCTGCTTCTGTTGCTTGAAAAACTATTCTTATCACTTATGTGTGCCTGAATTCTTTAAGATGCATCTTATGGCTTTCTGCTTTATAAAGCTTTTCAGAATCTCTCTAGGATCATGACTGTGGTCTCCTGGCCCTTTGTTTTCTATTTTGTACCGGTTATACTAAGATTCTGATATTTTATATCACCATGCATCTTATGCATCACTAAATTTGCTACAGCACCCTTCCCATTGCTGAATGGACTGATTTATGAGTAGGAAGTGAATAAAAGTTACCAGTATACAAATAGACTGTAATATAACCTGTCTTTAAAAATCAAACAAACAAAAAACCCATCTTTCTTTTTGATTCCCCTTCTTCCTCCAGCTACTGACTTTTTGCTGAAATATCTCCTCAAGGAGTTGTCTATACTTCCCCTATTCTCTTCTGAACTAATTTGAATCGGCCTTTGTCCCTAGCATTTCACTAAAACTGCCTCTTATCAAAGTCAACAATGACTCCACAGGCAAAATCCTGTGGTTCACTTCTCAGTCCTTATCCTTTTGACCTCTCAACACACCATGCACTTGTCAAAGAATTTTATCCACTTGGTCTTGAAATACCTCATTCTCATGGATTTTTCCAAACTTGTGCCTCACTGGCAGGATCTTGGTCCTCTTTTATCACTAAATATTGGAGTTCCTTAGTGTCTAGCCCCTTGATACATATTTTCCCAAATGAAACTAACTCTCTAGATGTCTCACCTGGTCCTAAGCTTTATATATTATCTATATGCTGTAGATTCCAATTGTTTTTCTCCATCCTGTACTCAACCCTGGACTCCAGATTTATGTATCTAGCTGTCAACTGACATACCTGCTTAGATACGTCTATTAAGGCTCTCAAGCAAAGTATTCAACCCAACAAAAAACCTGCTACCTCTCTAGTCTTCCATATCACATTAAAGACATCCATTCACCCAATTGCTCAGGGTAATCATTGCTTCAGAGTAAGAAAAAAATATCCAAACTTGGAACTAAGAGAACACAGACACACAAAAACAGGTGCTTGGTTACCTTACCTTTTAATGCCACGCTTGAGCATTGCCTAACAAGCCCTCCTAAGTCATTTGACTCTCTAGAGAAATGTAAAATTTCTGACTTAATATTTACTCTTATAATCATGGTCCAAATATTTTACAACTCTGTAAATTATATGTTAATTTGAAAAAAAACTGATAAGGGGCAAATGATTACCATCTGGTAGACAGAATAACCAACAGGTCATGGTTTTATTGACTCAGAGCACATTATTCAGTTTTGAATCAAACTTAGTAATCCTATTCCAGCATTTCTTTTTTTTTGTCAATGACTATACATGTGTGTACATAAGTACATGAGTTTCTTGGATCATCTTTGGAACCAGCTTGTCATCCTGTTGGTTTTCTCACTAATGAGTTAATTAAAACTTCAGCATTTGACATTTTTCTGATGATTATGTTTTAATTTTGAGAATTATATTTTGATAGTGTTGGAAGTCTCACTGACGATGCTCAACTGTACTACCTACTTGAGCTGTGTTGGCCAAGTAGGGTGTTTCATGAGGTCTCTAAGCCCAGGGATGCCTTTTCCTGGAGTCTAAATTTAATCTCAAAAAGCAACAGAATACTCTTCTGTTTCTGTTTCTTTCTTTTGACTCTGGTTTTCTATGTGTATTTTGTTTGTTTGCTTCTGGTTCTGGTTCTTCACAAATTTGGCTCTGATTTTTCTTTGCCTGTGATTAACAATACATTTCCAACTAGTGGCAGCAACAATAGGGAATCTGTCTGTGGATGAAATCTGTCAGATGGCAGACCAACAGATTTCAATTTATCAGGGATATATTGAAAATTGGGTGGCAGATGACAGAAAATCTGGTTTGTTAGTCTTTTTGCATGTTTGTTTGTTTGCATGCTACTAAAAGCTCACATCACTCAAGAAAATGTCTTGTGCATACTAAAAGAAAAACAGCCCTTTACAGTGTAGGCTTAGGTTTACATGTTAATTTTAGCCTTATGGCTGAGTGGTAACCCTCAAGCAGCTAGTTCTCTTTAAGTCTCTTACTTTGTGTGCACCCTAGAGATAGCTGTCCCAGAAGACAAATTTTAGATCGCAAGGCATCTTAAATTTAGTAGAGCTACCGTTATGATTGATCTATATATTATAGATTAATAAGTACTTATATAATTCTAACATAGAGAACTAAAGAATCCCCAAGGGAGAAAGAAACTGAATTTTTAATACTTTGAGTGTTCCTAAGCTTTTAAGAAAAATTCATTCTCAAGAAATTGCTCAGTCAGAACAATTTGAATTTAAGAATTTAAATTCACAAAGTGAATCTTTGGAGACATCCAAGCAGTTTGATAGTTTTGTATTAACAACAGCTTTATGAAATCCACAATGAAATTTCCACTTCACATGTACTGGGATGGCTATAATAAAAAAGAGACAGTAACAAGTGTTGTTGAGAATCTGGAGAAATTGGAACCCTCAAAATTGCTGGTGGGGATGTAAAATGATGCCACTGCTTTAGAAAACACTTTGGCAGTTTAGTTAAACTTAAAATATAGGTTAACTTAGAGTTACCATATGAACCAGCAATTCCATTCCTAGGTATACACATAAGAGAATTGAAAACACATATCCACACAAACTCTTATATGTGAATATTCATAGCAACATTATTCATAACAGTCAAAAAGTGGAAACAAACCAAAAGCCCATGAACTAATGAATGGAGAAACTAAATATGGTATGTCCATACAATGGAATATTATCAACCATAAAAAGAAATGAAATACTGATTAATGTTACAACATGAATGAAGTTGAAAACATTATACTACATACATGAAAGAAGCCAGTCTCAAAAGCCTACATATTGCATGATTCCATTTAAATGAAATACCTAAACATCAAATCCATAAAGACAGATAGATTAGTGGTTGCTAAGGGCTAGCAGAGAGGGAATTGGGAGTGAATGCTAATGGGTTTATGGGTTTATTTTGAAGGATGATTAAAAAAAAGTTCTGGAATTAGTGGTGATGGTTGCACAACTTAGTGAATACACTAAAAACCACAGATTTGTATACTTTAAAAGAGTGAATTTTACAGTATGTGAATTACATCTCAATTTTTAAAAAAGACTTTTGTGTATCCTTCCAGATTTTATAAGTGGTATGTAATATAAGCATACAATTTTATTTTTTAAGATTTAGGTTGGTTTTCTCATGGACAGACAAATTACTCTGGAATTCCTAAACTTCCCATACTGGTTTTACTTGATGTATATGCTAACAATTCTTCCAATAATGTTTAAGGTTATGAAAAATGAAAATGATATAACTAAATTCAACTATAATTCTGAAAAAAACTCTGTATCAATAGTAATTAAGATGGTGGGAGTATCAGCTTAAACATAATTTCCAAGGGAAATTTAACTTTAAGACCTAGCATTAATATTAAATTTAATTAATTAATAAAAAATCTTTGGCTATATGGACAATTTCTAAGTAAATTAGGATGTAAAAACTTGGCTAACAGCCAAGAAAAAATATACATATATGTACAAAACTTGGCTAACAGCCAAGAAAAAATATACATATATGTACATTAAAAAATGTCTCTAACTTTTATATGTTATAGAGTGGTTTTGCATTTGGGTGATGTTAAGTTTAATCTTCATTTTTGCAACTTTGAGAAAATGTCCAAGGGATACCTTGAGTGTAGAGTGTTTTAATATGTGTGCTGTGTAACTTACTGGGCAGCTAAATTGCTTGCATACACAGCCTGTGATGCTCGATTATCTACCTCTGAGTTTTGACTATGAAATAAAAGCTTATTTTAAAAATTGTTATTAATATGGGTAGTTGATTCTAAATTAGAAATAATAGTGACAAAGATATGTAAATACATATTCAAGATAATGGATGTGTTTTTATTTATCAAAGAAAAAGGTGGAAATTGTTTCTTACAGTAAAATACCTGAAATGTGAATATATAGTAAAAGACAGAACTTTGGTGATTATATTAAAGTATAAAAAGTTTGAAGAAAAGTGAATTATTTACCCTGGTTTATTGTAGCTATCAATAGTAAGTCTGAAGAACAATAAAATTATACCTTACTAATTAGCTACATTTGATGAAAATTCTCATAAAATAATAAAAAAGGGTCTGTGAATCTTTTACTGATAAGTATATTAATGCAAGATTGAAATTTGGCTTTCTCTTAGAGTGACTAATTCATCTTAGAATATTTAGTTGAGAATAAATTTTATTTAATCAGGAATGGTGAGACAACTATTAAGTAACAAGAGTTCCTTATGTACAACCAACACTTACAAAGCATGCATGTGAAACTGATCTGGTATTTCTTCTACGCGCAGGATCTACAAGTAGTAGAGAAGGCCATACCCTAAAATTTAGCAGATTTTTGGGGACCTCATTCTGATAGGTACTGAAGGTGTATCCTGGTGGTAATAACACTTTGGCTCACATTGTAAATTATACGTATGATTTGGTATGATATAATTAGGCATAAAATGGCAAAGGTGGTAAAAAAATCTATATAGATTCAACCAAATCAATGGTACTATCAGTATTGACACATCATTATTTTATATATATATTTTAAAGAAGCTTGCTTAGATTTGCCATTTCTTGCATTTTAAAAATTTTTTAGCTCCAAATGGTTGTCCATTTTTCTTGCATTTTAAAAAATTTTTAATTTTTAATTTTTATGGATACATAATAGTTGTAAATATTGATGGAGTACATGTAATGTTTTAATACAGGCATACAGTATGTAGTGACCAAATAAGAGTAACTGGGGTATCCATCACCTCAAGTATTTTTCATTTCTTTGTGTTGGGAACACTCCAACTCCACTCTTTTAGTTATTTTAAAATACAAAATAAATTGTTAATAAGTATAGTCACTCTATTGTGCTACTGACTATTAGATCTTATTCATTCCATCTAACTGTATTTTTGTACCCATTAAATATCGCCTCTTTACCCTATCCCTCCCTACTACCCTTCCCAGCCTCTGGTAACTATCATTCTACTCTGTATCTCCATGAGTTTAATTTATATAATTTTTAAGAAAGAAAAAATGCTATTAATTGAACTGTGACATGCCGTCAATTGTAAAATATGTACTGACTGCATAGATGGTAAAATACAAACAAGTAATGCACATAGAATCAATTATATTATGGTAATAGACTATTGGGAAACTCATTTCAAACAAGAGTTTTTTAAAAAAATGATTGATAAAATTAAAACATCATGAGCTCACTTTCCCTAACATAGACTAAAAAGACTTTGTGTATTGTCCTCAAAGTATAGAGAAGAAAGTATAAAAATTAAAAAAAAGGACTGTGTTATCTCTAGATACGCAAGCGAAGGCTCATATAAGACAATCAAATCTGCACTTTTAGTTGCCCGAGTTCGGTTTATTATTCCAATGTAAGGTGACTGGAAAAAAATTTTGGAATAGGACAAAAAGATAAGGGCCTTAAAAATCTTCTTTCAGAAAGTGAGGATGCTTTCAGAAAAGACATGAGGGGCTATGTAAAGATCATTCTCACGCCTAACTTAATGACAAACTGAGCTGAAAAACAATTGCAATCAATTTTTTCAACCCACATGTTGGCCATAGCTTGATCACCCTGATCTGAGTTGTAAAACCTATTGGCATAAAGTTGTTCATAATATCATTTAAGTATCTGTATAAACTGTATTGATATCTTCCTTTTTTCATTCTACAATGTTGGTAACTTTTATTTAGTCCATTTACTTTTGATGCAATTCCTGATAGAGCCGGAGTTAAGTCTACCACTTGTAGACCTGTAGTTTATTTTTAATCATCCCATCTGTTTGTTCTTTTACTTCTCCTTTTTGCCTAACTAGATTAATTAGGTATTTTTATTATTCCACATTTTCTCCACTATTGGCATCTGAGTTTTGCATTCTTCTGTTATGATATTAGTGACTACCCTAAAGATTAAGATATGTACTTTGACTTATTAAAATCATTCATAAGTTAGAAATTTTACCACTTTTAAAATAATGTAAGAACTGTACAACAGCGTAATTCCATTTACTCCCCTTCCACTTTTCATGCAGGTATTTTATATATTTTTGCTGCTACATATGTTTTAACAAGATGTTATCATTATTAACTCTTTCCAGGATTCTTTATTCTTTCCTCAAAAAATCTGTTGGTGATGAATTCCTAGTTGTTTTATCTATCTATCTACTTACCTATCTGTGCATTCATTTATTTTCTTAAAGATATTTTTGCCAGTCAATATTTTTAATAGCTATTAAGCATAAAATTATAGGTGGGAAGTTTTCATTTTTTCCTTTTAGCATTCTTTTTTTTGGTCATTCTACTGACTTTAGGGTTTCATAATATGTTGAAATTTTAGCCAAAGTCCTTGTCTTGCTTCCCTGAATATCTGTTTTTTTCTCCCCCGAGAGTCTTTTAAGAAATGTTTTTTTCTTTAGTTTTCCGTACTTTGATTGTGATACTGCTAGATTTTTTTCTCTTCATATATTTTTGGGATGTAAAGTTTTTAGATTTGGAATTTGATGTCTTTTATAACTTTTGGAAAATTCTAAGCCTGTATCTCAGTATTCCAGTATTGCTTCTGCCATTTCCTCTCCTTTTGGGACTCCAAATCACACGAACATTGGACCTTTTCATTATGTTCCACACATTTCTTATGTTCTCCTCCAATATCTCTCTTTCTTTCTCTCTGGGCATTGATTCATAAGCTTTCTACTGACCAGCTCACTAATCCTCAGTTTTGCTGTTTTTGATATGCCATTGAACCCACCTATTAATTTTTTTGGTATTTTTTTAGTTTTAGAATTGTCATTTAATTGTTAAAATTGATTCCAGATCTCTGCTAAACACATCTGCCCTCCTTTGGTTTGTTGAACATATTAATCACGGATCTTTTAAAGCCTCTATTTGGTTTTTCTTAGTTTTTAGCCAGGTAGTCTTTTTTTTCTTTTCTAAGTTAGACTCACAAATTTTAATTAGGTGTCTAATATTGTGGATGAAAACCTGTAGAGGCTCTGGATGATATTATTTTTTTCCAAAAAGAGTAACATTTTCTTTTGATTGACAGAAAGATTTCATCTTATTCCTGTACAGAGTTGGGTTTAAAGCTTTGCCATTACTCATAGAGTGTAGAGTTTTGTCCTTCTGAGGCACGAACAAGAAATCAAAGGTGTTTATCAGACTCTTCTAACTTTGGGAACTTGAAGTCAAACCCATCTCCCCAGCACTGGGCAGCTGCTAGAAGCTGTGCTTGGCTCGTTAGCCTTTCAGCTGCTGCTTTTTCTTTGCTGTCTTGGAATCCTCCCTGTGCATCCACAGCCCACTAGTCAACAAATTAGGAAAATCTGCAGCAAATTTTGAAGCCATCCACCCACAATTTTCAGCTTCTCTCTCAGTTCTTGAACTATGACATTCATTTTCTCAGTCTAGTAAGACCACTGTTCTCTGCTTAGGCTCTATTATCCCACGTCACCAATTTGGAAAGTACCTTTAAAGGAAACTGGGGTAAATTTATCTTTTGTGTTCTTCCCTTCTTTCAAAGATTGAAGCTCCTCAAATTTCTGCCTGCTTTGTTGCTCCCAAATACCTTTCAACAGTTTTTGTTTTTGTTGTTAATTGTTTGTTCTTATTTAGCTTTTGTAGATTTATATGTGGGAAAGTTAGTGTGATACAAGCTATATTGTCATGCCTGAAACTGTGACCATGTCATATTATTGCTTATTTTTGAATAAAGGTAGAATTATCCAGAGCAGTTATATTGTTATTAAAATCTTCATTGGGTTAGTAATGAAGATTATAATTGTGCTATAGAAGTTTATTTCTTTGTGAACTACACTGACTACCTTTTGCCACACTGATTCCTAAATACAGACCGCCAGTACTCTGCTTCTGCCATAGAATGGCAGACCTATGATGCTCCTCCTCTGTGTTGATGTCATCTGCTACTCTAGGGTATAAAACATTGTTTCAAGGTGCTCTAGGGCTAAACTTTTCCCTAGTCCTCACAGATTCTAGATGGGAATTTTGGTTGGGCTTTTTAAGGCTATGTCATTTATTTTAGAGAACTCTACATTCTATTCAATAGCTGAATAAGTCAGCATCTACTCTTGGCATTTCCCCTCATTTTGGTCCAGATTTTACTGAATTTGAAAGCTGTTTCCTATAGTTTATAAGTTAGGGATAGGGTTGTCTCCTGGTTTCATGTTAGAGAAAATTTTTAGTTTTTTCTTATAAAATTAGAAAGGAGTAAAACCATCTGTTCTCTGTAATCTTAAATCTGTGATCATCAGGTTTATTTGAGAAGTAAAATCAATAGGACTTGATGACTCACTTGAACACACATTCTCAGTAGGAGCAATATTGCCTCTAGAGGGGGATAACTGATTCTTGGAAGGTAGGGGGAACAATAAAATCTTAGATAATACCATGGTTAGTGGTCCTCCATAGGGTCAGAGTATATATAAACAGATACAGCGTATCTGTGGAATTAAAATTTCATGTGGGGAGGGTGATTATGAGAAGAATATCTAGAAGATCATATGGGGGGTAATAACGAAAAATAAGATTGAGAAACACTGTGTTAGAAGGAGGACTGAGGAGAGTTAAAAATTAGGGTTGCTTCAAGTTTTTTGATTTGGGAACTGGACGGGTAATAGTGTGGAAAATATAATTATTCTGTGCAAATACGAAACAAACCAATAATGTTTTCATATTTATTCTAAGAAATGTTGCTTCAGGTGTCTTAATGATTACAAATAGCCAGTTAAAAATATATATCCATGTATTTCCAATCTATTATAAATGTAATTTTATATATATACATACATATAATTATAATCAACTTATTCAAACCCTGATCTGAGTTGTAAAACCTATTGGTATAAAGTTGTTCATAATATCATTTAAATATCTGTATAACTTGTATTGACTTCTTCCTTTTTTATTCTACAATATTGGTAACTTATATTTAGTCCAAATACTTTTTTACTGCAATTGCTTTATTTTATTTTTAATTATTATTGATACATAATAGTTGTATATTTTTATAGGGTGCATGTGATTTTTTGACATGGGAATACAATGTGAGTTAATCAAATCAGGGTAATTGGGGTATCCATCACCTCAGGCATATAACATTTCTTTGTGTTAGGAGCATTCCAATTCCACCCTTTTAGTTATTTCAAAGTAAACCCTAACTTATTGTTGATTATAGTCCATTTAATTTTGATGCAATTACACACACACACACTCTTCAATAAAAGCTGGTGTATAATATTCAATGAATACCAAAACATGAAAAAATAATCTTTCACATCATGTATTGACCATAAAATTGTATAAAGGAGCCACAAATGATAAAGTCATAAAATTGAGGATGAACGCACACAAATGCTTCCTTGATATATCCGTTGTTTTAGTTTGCAAAGGAACAAAGAAGATAACTAATTGTTTTGGATAATTCAGGTAACTGAAAATATTTCCATGAATTATAAGAAGCTATCATATATGTCCTCTTCAGGGTACTTCAAAGGCTATACTTTCTTTATTTATTGTATGCTGCATATGTAGCAAGTATTTGATTAGCAAATATTAATTAATCCACACTTGGTTATCATGGCTATGCTTTAAGACAGTGTAGTTGAAATCAAGGTAATCATATGTCAAAATGAGTAAAGAAACATAACTTTAAAGGATGACTTTCTAAATAAATAAAAAAGGTAAAGTGAAAAACACTTTAAAAATTTTAACATATTGTTTTAAATTTGACAGATATCAAGAATAGTATAAAGTCTGTTAACCATACAAACTGAAGCAAAGAACTCAGAAATAAAATATATTCCTCTGGGCGACTTCTATCACACTTTGTAAAGCTAAAATGATAAAAAGCAATAGTAAGTATTTCATCTACCTCATATACCAAGTGTATAATTAATAAACAAAATATATAGTAGAAAAACAGACCAACTAAGACCAAAATAGACCAGTATGCTACTTTTTTTTTTCTTTGAAATTACAGTTTTTTCTTAGTATACTATTCTGAAGACTCACTACATATTTCATAACGCCTCAGCCAAATTATGGTACTACCTTAATTCAAAAATTGTTAATAACTTGAGAAGTAGAACAAGATTTCATATTTTAATTTTTCCTTGGAAATCATAGCAGTAGGATTTATTGTGCCACATATTTTGGTTTACATTATGTTTTTAAAGCAGCAGTACCCCTCTTACTTTGAAATAAACTATTTCATAGACCTTAGATACATAAAGCAAATAGTAGTAGAACTGCTTTAGTGGAAGTTGCTGGAGTACTGCAATCTAAGTATTTGCCTCATCCTTTAGTATTTATCCTAATCCATGGACAGTTTTTTCCTGGCTATGATGCAACTCTTGGAGACAATAAGGTTCATTAGAACACAAGTACTCCACAGGCACAACTTTGAAAACCTCCACTCTAATAAAACCAAACTCCTCAAGAGTCAAAGAGAACACTTAAATTCATCCAACTCACCATGCAGGAAAGTAAAAGTAAATATTGGTAATCAAAATCCAAATTCTGAAAGCTGTTGTGCCATATTATATGGTAGCTATCTGGCCCATAAGACTTTTAAGGACAACTTTTAAAAGTATGAAGTAACTCATCTAATACTTCATACCATGTATGCAGTAACTGAATTATAATAATATAGCAGAATGCTATACTTCCAAAGCATTATAACATACACTATTTTATTTTATTCTCACACAATCCTGTGAGGGAGGAGTGGCAGGTATAATTCTCATTTTTCTGTTATACAACACATTATTACGTATTTATTAAAATCTACTTAAAACCATAGAGCTAGGGATCATGTCTAGTTTTTTTTTTCTTTTTTTGCACCAGATAGTCAGTATTTAGTACCTGCACATAAGAGGCACCCAGTAAATGATCAATGAATGAGTAAATGAATGAACGTGTGACTAAACGGAAAAATAAATCAAGGTCTATAGAAGTTGTACACTTGCTAAAGCTCTCAGTATTTGTTAGTAACAGTATCAAGCCATACTTGACTAAACCAAAGATTGGCATCTGAGTCAAAAGCAGTCTCTAAGGGCAGGCTGGCAGCCCTCACACTGTCCTGGAATGGGAACTCTGATCGCAGGGTGCTCTTTATTCTGTGATCACCAACAGCTCCCTTAATCTCATGCCCATTCCATTCTTCCCCCTTAAATTCCAACATCCTTTGAGTCCCCACAATCTCTTCCACAGTTTGAGCTGTATCTGTCTTTACCCTTACATTAGTTCTCCATTTCCCAGCTTCCATTCTCCCTCATGACTCAAATGGTCCTGTCTCTGTTGGAGCTCTCTTCTTTCCTGAGAGTTTTCCAGTCCTCAGCTCCCTTCACATTCTCCTCTATGTCCCTGACTGTTACGTTCTCAAGCACCTTAGATCTTACTTCTGGTTCAAGATCCAACTCTTTGCTCTTTCCTGGCATTTTCCCCCTAACTTGGGATAAAGTCTCTAGGGTCATGATTCTTTTTACTTTTCACACTTACATGTTATTTCTTATTTATTAATTTCTTTTAAAATATTATCCTTTTTAAGTGAGTAAATTTTTTAAAAATCAGGAAAATAGTAACATGTCAAATATAAACTTTTATTTCTGGAAATGTGGTAGATGATATATTCTGAAAACTCCTTTCACTTCCAAATGCCTAGAAATGCTGGAAAAATTACAACAAATACCTGTTAAAATACAAACCTGAGCTTACAAGAAAGAAAGGCACATCTCCTTAATCAAAAGACCAGAAGGGAACTGAAAACAAGTTGGTAAGTGGATGATGAATATTTTGGGAGATTTCGCAGATGAGAAATTTAGAGCCTTGGGTCCAGGCCCAGTGAGGAATTAGAAATAAAATCCCCATGAGCCAAGACTCTTAATGAGTGATAAGGAAAAACGGTTGTCGCAGTCTAGGCCTTCACAGACCCTCACTGGTGGCATTTCTAATGTATGTCTTTCAGGAATAGGGAGAATAATCCCAGGATGAAAGTCTAAGATGCACTAAAAATGGTTGGCAAAGAAACTAGAAAATATGTGGGTCAATATAAAGAATTTAAAAGAAAAACAGCATTCAATAATGGGAGAAAACAACCTATAGTTAAGACATTGGACCACAAAATTTTAATATGTAATGAGTGAGGAACAGCAGAAAAGAACTGTATGACAGTCATTTTTTCCCTAGGAGGAGGTGGAGTTAATTAACTTCGGGTGTACTACTTAACTAAACATGTACACTGCAGACACTAAATTAGCCAGTAAAAGATCATATATTAGAAAGAGTATAATTTCCAGAGTAGTAGAGGTAAGAAGCGAATTAAAAATAATTAAATTAAAAACCCATAAGGAAAGTCTGCTCTTAGTCTGATGGGCTTTCCTGGGGAGAGAAAAAAATAGAATAAAAAAATTGGAAGCATAAAATAAGATAGTAGAAATAATTCCAAATCTATCAGAAATTAAAATAAATGCAAATCAATAGGCTAGCAATTAAATGACAGAGATTGTGAGGTTGAAAAAAAAATTTAAATCCAACTATATGCTGTTTATAAGAAATAATACCACATTGGTCACAGAAAGGTTGATGTAAAAAGATGTGAACAGTTAAGACTGAACACTAATTTTAAAAAGCTTGCATTCTCATATAAGACAAAGTAGACTTCAAAACAAAAAAAAATCTCTTTCAAACGTAATTTTAAAAGAGTTAAATCACCAGGAGGATAAAAGAATTCTGAACTTGAACCTGATTAAATAATCTCATCAAAGAAAAAAGGGACAGTATAATAAAGAAGTTGAAAAATCCTCATCATAGTTGGAGGGATTTTAACTGAGCATTCTGAGTAAATACCAAATCAATAGGCAAAAGATTAGTAAAGTAACAGAAGTTTTGAACAGTGTGGATAATAAGCTTCAAGTATTGGATGTATGGGTAACTCCAACTTTACATTTAGAGGTACACATTCTTCTCAAGCCACATGTGTAATATTTACAAAAATGACCGAAAAGTACACCATAAATCAAACTTCAAAAACGTTCAAATAATCAGCACCAAAAAAGCATACTCTGACCACACTGCCATTAAGGCAATTAAGTTAAAAATATATTAAAAACTATTAAAACTACTCCATAGTAGTATTAAAAACTATTAAAACTACTCAATTTACATTTGTAAATTTAAAAATTACTTATAAGTAATAGTGGATAGAAGAAGTAAAAATGTGATGAAATTTAAATATACTTAAAGTTAAACAAAAATGAACATATTACAAACCGAAATTGGTGGGATAGAGATAAAGCAGCATTTCAAGAAAAATGTTAGACTTAAATGATAATATAATATTAGAAAAAATAGAAAAACTAATTTTATTTCTATAAAAGAGCAATATGCAGAAAACATAAAGAAAAGGATACTATTCATCACAGCATCAAAAATATATGGTATGTATGACCATGTCTACAACAGCTATGCATAAACTTTCAGAGAAAATTTTTAAACTTCACTGAAATATGAAAAAAAAATCAATTGAGTCATACAATGTTGAAAGACTCAGTTTTCTAAAGATGCTGATTCCCCCTAAATCAATTTATACATTTAATATAGTTACAAATCAAGCATTTATTTTTGAGAATTTAATCCCCTTATTCTAAAATTAATATGTAAGAACAAAGGACAAAAACAGCCATGATACTCCTGATAAAGAATAAAGATGAGATGGAAGACTTATACTACTATGGTAGGTATTATGAATTATATCAATAAGCTATATTAATTATGATAATGTGGTACTGGTACAGGAATAGACATTAGATCTGTGAAATGTAGGCTAGAAACAGGCTTAGGATTTGTAAGGACTTGAAAAAGGACAGAGCTAGCATTCAGATCAGTTGGAGATTGGGCCTGCAATATGGAGACGGGATTGGGTCAGGAGGTCAAAGGGATTTAGCTATAATGGTAACATTTGACTTTTTAATCTTGTTGATAGGTACATGAGCATTTATTATTACAGATATCATTTGTTTAATCTAAATATTTCACTATAAATTACAATAAAAAGTTTAGGTTAAATGGAGGGAAGTGTTTTGGAGCTGGGCTGGCAGGCTCTCAATTATGGCTCTGCCACTTACTAGCCATGTGAATTCAATAAAGGTTGCTTCACCTTTCTCTTTATCTGTAAAATGAGACTACTAACAATTACATGATAGGGCTGTTTAGCAATAATGATATTGCATGTAAACCACCTATCAGAATACCTGGTACACATAAAAAGATACTTAATAAATCACAATATTTTTAATATATTTAAAAATATAATAGCATAGGTGTTACATAGTTACAGCAAAATTTGTGAAAGTGACACATGAAATAGGTGAAGTTTAGGAAGCATTGGTTCAGAGTAAGAGGATATTGTATCCATTCCAAATAATGGTTTAATTGTTGCAGAAGTATGAATATTTGCCCAAAGAATGGGTATTTAATGTTGAAAACCAGAGTTAATGCCTGGGGACCATTAAAACGACTAGTTACCAATCCACATAATACTGCTAATGTTTATAATCAGCAGTTGGTTATCCACTATGCAAATATAAACATATAAAGACACTCTTACAGCACATGAGGACTTTCTCAAGGACCACCTATTTGACCCTTTGTCTTTGATCTGTTGTAATTACCACAAACACTAGTTATATTAAGGATGTTTAAGGCTGTATTAGCTATCAAATGGCAAAATGACTGGTTTAAGAAAAGGACCTCAAATTGTTACAAAAAATAATTTAATTCAATTCTAACAAAGGAAATATAGCTACAGGGATTTCTACAAATAATGAAATATTATAATGTACTTTTAAAATTCCATAACTAATGTATAGTTACCTTTCCCCCAAAGGTAGCAGTCCCTAAGATCTAATCACAAATGATCTTTTCCACAAATAAACCCACCTGGTAATATAAGATATTTCTGGTTTGTATTAAATTTTTAAAACTTCATTATAACTGACCATTTCATTGTCTATTATATAGTAAGCATTTATCTTATATGCCACTGAGCTTCCCAGAATTTAACTAAACATATGTTAGTAAATCTATAGTAAAGAGAGCACAAAGGTAAAAACAAAGCATGTTGGAAGTCTCTCAAACTGTACCAGTGCTGCTTCACATCAAACTGCAGTCTCAAATGGTTTACGAGGAAGAACCTAACCAGGAAAAGCTACTCACCTGTCCCAGGGTGAGTTGGCTATTATCAAAACTGTTGTGTAACTTATATTTGTAGCTGCAGCAGTATTTTCATTATGTCATGAATATGACAATGCTATAATAATTTCTATAGGGTACAATGATTGTTATAGTCATATATTAGTAAGTGTGATGTAGTAATTTACAAATATATTTTCCATAAAGGTAGAGTCTTTTTAAAGGGCACATGTCACATTCTTCCCATCTCTTTACAGCTTTAATCTACTCATGGGAAATAATTGTGACAATAGTTCACTGTCTTTGAACTATTAAAACTAAGAAGATGCTATCAAAGGAGACACTAGATCACTAAAATAGATTTTATCTCATATATTCAGTATTTTTCACTGTGTTCAGATTAATCTGTCCTTGTCATCTAAGTTCCATGATATTTTCTTCTCTCTCTTTTTAGTACTTTTGGGGATCTCAGTAAACTTTGCTTTTCTAAAGTACAATATGCAGGCATGCAAAATTAGGTGTGGTTAGCTAAAATAAAATAAAAATAATCCCTCTTGCTCACTCTTGATTACATTTGATGTCAGTAGGCATAATAATTGGTGAACATATAAAAGTTTCATTTGTTTATTTTGAGCTATTACTATAGCAAATAATTTTTCACTTCAGTACTTTTCATATGCTATCACAAAACATCCAAAGATTATTTTTATATTTTATCTTGTATTCCCTTCCTGAATTGAAAAACTATTGTGAAATAAGGGGCATTTGAAATTATTCTCTGTAACATTTTCAAACATAATTATAATTTCAAGATTGATTTTCCAGAAGATATCAATTTATATCTTGGCTCTCTATCACAACTTAAAATATCAAATAATTTAACCTATACTGCTTTAAAAGCCCCAAATAAATATAAGAACATTTCCTTCAGTATAAGCTTATTGATTATTATGCCTACTGACATCAAATGCCAAACTTTATTTAATGTATAGTTACAAGGTTACTATTTGCCTACAGGATAACTTCTTTTCAGAAACCTCTCATATCTTTCAAATTGTGAATGTAGAAAATAATGATAATTGATTTTAATAACAATGATAATATTCTTTTAGAAGGGGGTGATAGAAGAGACCAAAACCTATTTGCATCAAAATTTTTCTTCAAATTTGTTTATTAAAATCCACCTAGCCATAGAAGGCCAACTTTGGTAAATCCAGGAGAACATATGTTACAAACTTAAATGCTGTTGAAAAAAATGTTGGTTTTGACAAAGCTTCTAAAATTACATAATATCTGAGAGCAATTTTAGGATTACATTCACACGTGCTTTAAAGCTTGATTTTGTATAAAATACCTGAAATTTGTCTGCCTGAAAAGAAATAGATATATGACAAAGAAGAAGGTAAGTTCAGAGATATTCCATGAAAATTCAGCTCCTTTCTGGAGTGAACATCTTCTTTAGATGTAAAAATAAACAGAGAAGAAATATAGTATGATTTTTTCTGGTTTCTATTATATGTGCATTTTTGTTATCAATTATATCACATCTACTAATATATACTGTGCATATTTTGTATTTGGATGCAAAGACATTCTTTGAGGAATATTGAAGCCAATACTAAATTCAAAATGTAAGGCACATGCAGAACAAATGTGAAAAACTAAAACCCTCAAATCTTTGTCAATGTTTATTATTTTGAAGTAGTAAGTGTTGATTTTGTATTGTGAGAATCATCCCCAAGTCTGTGAATATGACGCAAATTTTTTGGAATAACTCTGAATGCATTATAACTACAAAAAGTTATTTACTTTAATACAAACATTATAGTCTATTTTCTTTTTCTACAATAGCTTTCCTATATACTTAAACTTTGGAAACATATGTTTCAGATCATTTTGAGTGAACTATTCAGTCAATCCAGAGAGAAAACCAGGTGAACCACTCTAAGTTGAGTAGCCTGCCATGGGCGAAGGCATCCAGAAGAAGGGATGCCAGTTTTCAATTCACATAGAATTCCATATCATCATTAGCGGCAGCCTTGAGTGGACAAGATATTTGTTGTATAATCATCATTATCCCAAACATAAAATTTTAAGATATGGCCCAAGAATTCTTAATAATCTTTGAAAATGATCTTTTTTAGAGATTGACCATCCATATATACATATATTTTTCAACCTACACATGTCTTGTGCTTAATTTTATTCGTCCCAAATAGGCTTTTTGAAGTGAACTTGATAGCTTTTTATCTTTTCAGCAGAAGAGTGCTGATTATTTAAAAGATATTTTCCCAAAATGCACTCAAGAACTCTGCAAAATATTAATAGATGTCCCTATGGAAAAAAATTCCAGAATCAAATAAATTTGGTTTATACTGAAATAAAGATAAACAAGTTGTTCAATGAGAGAACCTCTCAAAACCTTTAAAACAATAATAATGTGTACTGTGAATTACTAAGAGGAAAATATAGCAAGCAGTGTTTGGAAAACATTGGTATTTTAAACAACTACATACATTTTATATAATAAGGATAATATTTTATATAATTTTATATAATAAAGATAAGATTATGTCATATGGTTTCTTTTTACAGTCCTTCATGAGAATACTGGTTACTTAGCTGACTTTTAGGGCACTAGACGTTGTCTTTATGGAATGCTTTAATGTATTCCAAATCCTTTTTTTTACTTCAAAAATAAAGTTCATTCAAGGCAATGCATAACAAAGTATTTCTTGTGTCATAGAGCAATTTGAGTGAAGACATATACAGGGAACCAAAATATAAAAATAGGTTTTAAACCCTTAAATAGATTATAATCTCCTTGAGTATGTGGCCTAAGTATTATACATTAACTTAGTTTTGGAAAGTAATGAAGTCCTTACACATGACAGAAACTAAAAAATGTGCTGCTTATTGTTACTTACACGTAACTATATTCTACGATCATAATTGGTAAGACTTGTTCATCTTTTAACCATGAACTTAAATAAATAAAACTGTAAAATTTATGCAGATGTTAGTTACTAAAAAAATAAAGAAAGAAGAAATAATATATTAAGAACAACCATTCTTCACAGTGCTAGCTATGAGGGCAGAAGATATTTAGAGCCGAAGAGCCTCCAACCCTTGCTGCACATCAGCAAGACACAGCATTTTGATGATTTTATACTGTTGACATTATAAACTCTTTGTTTATATGGGTTTTAAACTACAAAGAAGGGAAAGAAAGCTGAAAACTGAGAAGTGCCTAGAAAAAATTGATTTATCAGTAAGAAATTTATTTGTATTCTTTTTAGGTCCACCCCCTCCCCACCATTTTCACAAATAAGAAAATCTATACGAATCAAGGAAGCAAGGAATCCTCTATCTTTTGCTTCTTTTCATGATATAGTTATAATCAGTGCTGATTTGTTGAGTTGGCATTTTCCCCACAAAGTAACATTGGCTCCACTACACTAACATGTGGTTTCCTCCCATTCTTTTTGTATAAAATTATAGTCCCTGTTGTTGAGCTGCCTAAGGTTTCTCTGTTCTTTCTTTTCTTCCTAAAAAATCATGTAATCAAATTTTTCCTGAATATAAATTTTTGAAGAATCCTATTATCTTGGAATTTCAAGAGAATGAAAATGGACTCATAAGTTATTCTGTGCAATTGGTTAGTAATATAATTTCTATTAACCAGTAATACTTTAAAGTGTAGGACTCAAGGAACTTGGCTCTACAGTGAATATAAATAAAAATTACCTCAAGATTTATGGTTTTATGATTATCTAGTAGATTGTTTTTAGTGATTAAAAAAGTGAAGGTCCTTGGTTAATGTCCTATTTATCGATATTCTTTGTTAAATTCCATAGGTTTTAAAATATAATATCTTATTAAGAATTCAATAAAAAGGAATCCATTAGAATAATTCTTACCCCTTGATCTTAAGCAGCTCAATATGACTATATTCTTTAGTTCTTACAATTCTTTCTAAAATTTTAGAGAATTTTATATTCTGTTAAAACCACATGCTGAGAACACCAAAAGTAGAGATACAAACATTTTGTATTAAATCTTCATCAGTTGAAATTGCTCATGTAGATTATTAGACTATGAAATTGTTAAATAACAGCAAAATGATTACTTTTAATTTGCTTCAATAAATAAGTTTGGTGTAGGTAAAACCAGAAAGAAGGAATCTTTAAGATACATTGTATTATCGTACATCACCAAAACGTGCAATAATATTAGACTTTCAGAGTATTGTAAAGGTATTTGTTCCTGTTTTTAACATTTATTGTGCCTCTCATCAACCCCAAAAGTTCCTTCAATAAAACATTTATTTCTGAAAACTAGTTAAGAACAAATACAAAATATGCTTTGTCCATAATCAGTATGGTTTACCTTAGATAGAGCACCTGGATGTCTGAGGTCTTTTCCCTTTCAGTAAGGAATTTGCATTGTAAGAACACAAGAGCACTATTGGTAACTTAAACAAACTTGGTGCAAATGTCTTTCAACTCATATAATATAAACTAGGGATGTGTATTTTGTTATCACATCTACCATCACCTACCCTGAAAGCAGACTGACCATTATGGGACTAAAGAAGAGGTGTGCAAACTATATACACATGAATACAGCCATGCTCACTTATTTGCATAGCTTTCACATTACAAAGACATTGCTGGGCAGTTGCAATAGAGACTGTCCTGCAAAGTCTGAAATAATTACTATTTAGCCCTTTACAAAATAAACTTTCTGATGCTGTCCTAAATAAAGGATGCTCTGTGGATTTATTCATATTAGAAGAAACTCCTATAAATGTGACTCTGAGCAATCTCTAAAATTACGACTATGGTTATAAGCTATATCTGATAGCAGACGGTACCAAACATTCTGTTGGTGATACTACATAGTAGTTGATAAATGAATAAGCCACCCAGTTATTTTAATGAGATATTTCTACTATTTGACCTACACTGTATTCTAGAAAGAATACTCAGAAAGCTAGTTGCATTTTTATACTATGGATAAAGATCCAGTTTATATAAATAGTATTGCCAACTCACCTGATTCTACCCCTGGGGCGCTCAGATTGCTCTGACATAAAGCTTGTGCTGCTGAGGCGTGAGGCACTGCTGGTTCGGGAAATGGCGGACACATCACTGACATCACTATCTGATGATTTGGCAGAGACGTTATCACAGCTTCTGTACTGATCTCTATGTATGTTATACTAAAGATTAAAAACAAGAAAGTGTGAGCTACATTATCAGATTGTGGAAAAAAGAGATATTGATGGTGAGATTAATGACTATTTAGCCAACATCAAATAAAGGTATACCTTTGTAAAAGTAAGTGTGGAATCTAAAATAATCCAAACACCAACATAATAGATGATTTTCAGTATAAAAATATTACATCCTTTGAATGGTAAGAAATGGCTTATGAAGACTGAATTATAAATTGAATACAAAAATTAAATGCTTGGATGGAAAGTTCACTGAATTATTTGTACATACTTAAAACCTCAAAATTGTACTTTTTTTTTTTGCATTTGTTTTCATTATTGCCTTTAGTCATGGTACAGGTTGAGTATTCTTAACATGAAAATTTGAAATCTGAAATTCTCCAAAATCCAAAAATTCCTGAGTGACAACATGATGCTCAAAATAAATGTTCACTGGAGCATTTTGGATTTGGATTTTCAGATTAGGATGCTGAATTGGCAAGTATATAATATATATAATACAAGTATTCCAAAACCTGAAAAAATCTGAAATCCAAAATACTTCTGGTTCTAAGCATTTCGGATAAGGTATATTTGACCTGAATAGTCTGCTTCCCTCTATCTATACTTGCTGATTCTTTCTAAAACTATTAAATTTACCTACATACTTTCTTTTTTTCTTTTTCTTTCTTTCTTTTTTTTTTTTTCTGAGACAATCTCTCACTCTGTCGCCCTGGGTAGAGTGTGGTGGCATCATTGTAGCTCACTGCAACCTCAAACTCCTGGGCTCAAGCAATACCCTTGCCTCAGCCTCCCGAGTAGCTGGGACTACAGGCGTGCATCACAACGCCTGGCTAATTTTTATATTTTTTGTGGATACGGGGGAGTCACTCTTGCTCAGGCTGATCTCGAATTCTTGAGCTCAAGCGATCCTTCCACCTTGGCTTCCCAGAGTGCTAGGAGTACAGGCATGAGCCACTGAGACTGGCCCATACTTTCTTTTTTTTGAGTTTGTTTAATTTTTGGTAGAAACAGGGTCTTGCTATTGCCCAGGCTGGTCTCAAACTCCTGGCCTCAAGTGATGCTCCTGTCTCTACCTCCCAAAGTGCCAGGAGTACAGGTGTGAGCCACTGTGCCCAGCCTCAATTTACCTACATACTTTCTAAGGCATCATACTCTATCTCTCAAATTTCTTCAAAAAATATAACTTTTCATAAAAAATGGCTGATATAAACTGAGTAAAGTAACAGAGGCAATGACTGGACTTTTCTTTCTATTATGGTTTCACCAGCCAATTTCAGATTTTAAACTATTAACTAATGTCAAAAGTAAAATATGTGATTCCTATCAAAATTTCAATATCAACTATATCTTATATTTAGATGTATCTTTAAATTTGTCTGTGATTTTGATTCCCTAAAATTTTAAGAGTCATCAGGTAAAAGATAAAAGCATGCAAATTTGTTAAAGCAGTTAATCTACTCTTTTTTCTACTTCACTACTTTATTGTGACAGACTACACAGTGAATAGCTTATGTATTACATTTTTAATATATTTGTTATAATTATAATAAATACTTAGGTTATATAATTCTATGTAATCTTAAAATATCTAATATATAAGTGGTTCTCTTAGGTACTGGAAGGTAATGTATTATAACTTCTTATATAAAATAAAGGAATACATAACTAAACACTTGGGTATTTAAGTTTCTTACCAAATAATGTAATTTTAGATTTGTAAGTAATAAACGTGTGAAAATATCAAGTGTTTATTCAAACTGTAGAAAAAGTCATCCATCCTCTGATGTTCCATATCAGAGTTGTTTTAATGAATCTAAACTGTCTTGCATTTTAATACTAAATTTTTAATATTAAATTATCATGCTAAAATCTGGATCTATATATCAAAAAAATTATAAGACAATTTTTGTTTTTGAGACAGGGTCTTGCTTTGTTGCCCAGACTAGGGTGCAGTGGTGTCATCATAGCTCACTGCAACCTCAAATTCCTGGGCTCGAGCGATCCTCCTGCCTTAGCTTCCTCAGGAGCTGGGACTACAGGTACATGCCACCATGTCTGGCTAACTTTTTAAACTTTTTTTTATTTTTGTAGAGATGGGGATTCACTCTGTTGGCCAGGCTAGCCTTGAATTCCTGGCCTCAAGTGATCCATACCCCTTGGCTTCCCAAAGTGCTTGGATTACAGGCATGAGCCACCGTGCCTGGCCAGACAATAATAATTTTTAAATAATCCTAGAGAAAGGTCTCACATTTATTTATAATAATAATCCCTCATACAAGAGTAGTTTAGGCCTAAAACACTTAAATGTTAGTTTTAATTCTTCACCTCTCATGTGTATGTGTTGGTCAAATAATTTCACATCAAGCATGAAGTCAATTCTCAATATATAGAATATCTATAAAATTATTTCTCCAAAGGATTTTTTCATAATCGTGTGATTTATATTTGAAAGCCATATGCTAACTTTTAATCCAAAGGAAATTCATATTTGTTATTATATCCAGAACTGGGATATTTATACAACTTCATGTTTGATCTAAAATTAATATGATTTAAGATAATGTATTGAAACAATGTGACAGTGTGGTCTACCAAAAAATTCTGTCATATATAATACCATGATCCTGACTTACATGATCCATTTCAATCAGAACTGTTTTTAATTTACAGAGTAGATACGGTAAAAGCTTAATATGCTCATAGAGTGGAACTTGAATTTAACACTGTTGCTGAGGTACAAACACAACTCCTATACTATTGATTTTTTGAAACTATTGTGCTAAAAGAGATATACTATGTAATTATTACACTGTTTTTAAATGTACTGAAATGATAACTTGTCCATGAGAGAATATAAAATAATTGAGGTCTAATACCTAAAAATTTATCTAGCTATAGGAGATTTTTTAAGCATTGTATTGACACTTAAAATAAATGCTCCCCTTATTTAGTAATTGTCAATATTAATCAGTGTAGATGAAAGCATAAAAATATGTGAGTGTACATGAAAATATTTCCTCAACTAAATAAATCTTCCTTTTCTGAAGCCATCTCTTCCTCAACCTTTTTTTGTGTATAGACCTTTGCTATTCCAGCAAATAGATAAAATGAGGGATTTAAAAATTTTGTATGTCATAATAAATTTTTCTATACTGAAATAAAGAACAATCTATCACTCTGACATATCACAGTTTTCTCCACATTGGTTATTTGGAGTAAATGAAATATTTTTATATTTAGTTTTTACTATTACATTCACTTTTTTCAAAATATGCTAAAACTTTAACCACTTTGACTTTTCATCAAGCATGATCTGTTAAATTTCCTATTTAACAATTTAATATTTTAATGGAAATACTTTAATTATATTTTGAGAAACACACTATCCTCAGGAGGAATTTACACTGATTATACAGCAGGGAAATAGTCACTAATGTGAGGGGAGGCTCTAATAATAGGGCTGCTATTTTTACAACTAAGTAATAATAAACACTGTAGCTACCTACAAAACCCATCACATCAATCTTGGTTGCTGTTCCTGAGTTAAAGAAACATAAGCACTCTTCAAAATGTGAGTGCCTAAATACGAATTCACCCTCCAATCATGAATTTCACTTCATCATCAAGGCATGTGATTCTGTATAACCTCAAAGAAAAAATAGCATGGTGGCACATTTCAAAGATACCAAAGCAGTTTTATGTTTTTTCAAAAGCAAAGTTAGTGCTAATTCCATACTCAGGATGGATGTTAGGGTCATTTTTTCTTTTAAAAGAGGTACCAAATTTCAAAAAACATCTTAGGAATTACATTCATCTGATAATGTTTTGCCCTGAAAAAAAATCTAGTTCTACTGGTGGTTGGTTAAAAGTATTTTAAGAATAGTTAGTTAATTTCTAACTTGGCAGAATTTTCAACTAAGGTATATTGCCTCATCCAAAAAGGATTAAGACACTAAAAAAGAGTCAATAAAAGAATAAAGTTCAAAATGTAATCTATATTAAATTTGTGACAGTACTGTCTCTCAATTATAGCAAATAAAAATAGATCTTTGTAAAATAAATTATAAAATGCTTAGTGTAAACACATAAAAAACAAAAAGAAAGATAATTTCTCAAGTATTGAGAGAGATTTGAATTAACTAAAATGGCTACTAAACACTATTAAAAATTCTATTCTAAGCATTAGTTCATAATATAAATATAAGAGGTGTGGGGAATATTTGTCTTTCACTTGACATATAAAAATAGGTTAATCATTTGCCATACAAGTCTTTAAAATACTGTATTTTTGATTTCACTTTTATTTATAAGTTGTTATAATTTTAAGTAATAAAGTAGTATCAATTTTTACAGTAAGAGCAATAGTAATCTATTTGAAAGTAATGGGCTTTTAAAATATTTAAATGCAATGAGACAGAGGAAAAGAAAAAGGGTGCCTGTGCAAAGGAAGGAGGAAAGATAGAATACGTTAATTTAATTGTATGTAAATAAAAGCCATATGAGAACCTTTGAATCAAGCTTGAGTAAAATGTGCATTTCAACGATATAAACAGCAGAAGAAAGTGGTACCTAAGTTCTGAATCAGGTGTTCTAGGCTTCATCACCCCACAGTGATGCTCTGTTAATTTTAATAAAATATTTAATAAATCACCTTCTTTCTTATTAGCTTCAGTTTTCATAATTTTGGTAAATAAGTGAGCTGAAGTAGAAGATTATTTTGGGGTGTTTTCAAGTTCTAAATGTTATAAGCCAGATAACTTGGAATCTGCCAAACAAAATAAGCCTACTTTTGTTTTATTATAAGTATTAGTGGTGGTTTAGACTTCTGAGCACTTCATTTTGTCGAGTTTTTGATCCACTGATTAACGATTAGAGTCCTAGTTCAGAATGATCCAGAAAGGCTTTCAGTATTTTACCCTGACTCTTTACTTACCTCTTTCTTGCTTCCCATCCTGGCCCTACCTCCCCTTGCTGTTCTATTTGACCTCATCCTTTGACATAATGCTAAGAAATCAATAAAACATTTCTAGCCTTAATGAAGTATTTCCGTTTGAAAGAAGCTTTCAAATAATAGCATCCAACTGTGGAGAAAAGAGAAAACCCTAAATATTATCCTGCCTTCTAATTCTTACCACATTTATAGTAAAAGAAAACAAAAAATGATGATGACATCCATGAAGAAGACAGACAAGTAAGCTGATTAGGTGATAAAACCAGAAAGAATAAGCTGCAGAGAAGCTATACCTGTACTGAGCGGCAATCGGCAGCTCTATGGGACATCAAGATATTTTGCTTACTGATTTTTGTTTCTTTGCTTTATTGATTTTACTTTTTAAAAGTTGTTTCAGACTCTTAGGGAGTTGAGCATCACTGAATCACAGTGACTCTCTGCCTATCTCAGCTGGAAACCCTTCTGCATCTAACCTAATGTGTACAGTGACAAACTGTATCTAACATGCATGACTCTAGGGTAGTCTGCGTAATAAATTATATTTTGTAGACACTTCTATTTTTTTGTATTAGTCACTGAATATCTGGCTATATAATGAACCTCCATTATTTAAAATAAGTAGGTTTTTCTAGATCCATATTTTAAGCTAACAACATTGATTTAGGGTAGTTTTATTTACTTTTGATTTCTAATACTTGCCAAAGAGCTTCTTGATGTCAAATTATAACAAAGGTTGACCTATAATGGCTTCTGTTACTTTTGTAGTATTCTTTAAAAAAGATTTTTAAATGAACCAGATAATATGTAAAATTAGTTCGTGAAGTATAAAATTTATGGTATTTTAATTAAAATTATTAGATATTAGTTAACAGTTTATAAACTCTTTAGTCTTTCTTCAGAAAGTAATATTGAAATATAAATTGGCACTTGAAACTATGTAAGTTTCAGTTTTTGACAGTTTGAAATCAGTTACTTAGTAAAGACAGATAAATAAGAAATCTCACATCACATAATTTTTGTCATTCACTAACAAATCTCAGTAGTCAATATCAACCCAAAATAGTATTTAAGAGTATAAATATGTACCTTAATATTTTAAAAGTGACATTTAAATAATATTCAAGAAACAAAATGGCTTCATATATTTTATTTATGTGAATTTGACTAATGGTAATCAATAATTGATTTTAATATCAAATATTTACATATTTTCTTTTTAGAAAAAATATTAAATCCCAGTTAATAAATAATATGTCAGTAAAGTTGTATCTTGTGAAAATATCAGGAGAAGAGAGTTTTCTCAGGCTTTGGTAGAAATTATGATGCAAGACTATCACTTAATGATAACTTCTCTTACGTAATTTGGCGCTTGCTAATGCTGCCTGGTATATACACTATACATTTTTAAAAGGGAAACTATTGCTTGGATACTACTAATTTTACCTTGGAATATTGCTCGCGATCAAGTTCTTGACTAGAACCAGACCCTGTTGTCTGCTTAAATCGATGCACTTTCATTTTCATCTGTCTTGTTCGCTCCTCCACTACTAAGCTTGCTGCAAAAACACACAATGGAAGCCTATTAAAACACATGAAGCATCTTTTAGGAATTGAATGGTTTAAGATTTCAATGCTTTTTGAAATGACTTCAATTAAATGAAATTTATAAATAACACATGATTAATAAATTAAACAAAATGCAGAATATACAATACTAGCAATCATTAATCTAAAGATGAACATGATTCAAATTACACAGAATGGGGAACACAAATGTTAGTAACAAAAGATAAGTACCCTATTTCTTCACGTGATACAAAATATTTTCAATTCCCTTCATAAATGGTTATGTAAAACCAAGTTTAACTGTGAAAATATGTTTTCAATTTAATCAACTGTTGCATGTACATATATAGAGCAAACAAATATGCGTACTTAACACATCACACATATATGCACATGTTTACATGCATGCACACGCCCACTTAACATCCTCAGCTAACAGTAGTCACCTAACAATTGTTTCACTTGATAAGTATCTACTCTTTTGAGGCATTCTTATTAAATCATTAATTTCTACCAATAGCTTCTCATAAATATTTGCTAGTCCTAAAAATGGACTTAGTAAGGGAAAAGATTAGTTTTCTGTTTCTGATGGGTATGTCTGAACCACATATATAAAATTCGTAAGTTTTAAAAATGAGATATACAACTTTTAACTTTTTAATTTCAATATGTAAAGAAATATATTCCACTTAAGCCTTTATTAGTCTCCTAAGTAGCATGTATGGCTGTTTAGAGGGCAAGAATTACAGCCTTCATTAAAGTACAAGTTATTTTAAGTCCGAATCTATCTTAAGCAACCCAGCTTCAAAACCCTGCCTTTAATTTTTGCATTTTTACACATGAAGGAGAAAAAAAGAGCTAAGGGTACAGTCGTGTGCAGAGTAAACTATTCAAAAGCTTATTCCTATGTTGTATGAGATCTAAGTTTATTTTCTACAACTTATCTTTTGCCAATTTCCCA
The DNA here is from genome assembly GCA_023783475.1 of Daubentonia madagascariensis. NCBI lineage: Eukaryota > Metazoa > Chordata > Mammalia > Primates > Daubentoniidae > Daubentonia > Daubentonia madagascariensis. Next base: position 21,758,140 of record JAKFHU010002080.1, on the reverse strand, counting down.
GACTACTCAACCTCCAAAACAAGTGCTAAGATTTTTAAGGGGTGTGTGTGTTTAAGAAAATATTTTTGGTGACTGTTGTATTGAGTCTTCTGCCAGGAAGCCCTAATGGTTTAAAGTTTAATGGAAATGTTGATATCTCTGATTGACTTAGCTGCTGATTTTTATCTCTTACATGGAGTTTATAAAAGCATTTGCTGACAAATTTTTACATTGAAATGATTAAATGTGGATGATCATCCTTGATGAAAAAAACACTAACACTAACTTTACAAATGACATAAAAATGTAACTTTAATTGTGTGTTCAAATTCAGACTAGGAGTCTAACAGATAAATACATAAAGTTTGAAATTTGTGGCTAAGTATTCATGTTCTAATCGTACTTTTAGTACTCAATTTTTAAATGTTTCACTTTGTTTAAGTAATTTAGACACTTTCAATCCCTAACATTACAGTTATGTGAATTAAGCAATGACACACACTTGCTTTGAAACTGTTGATTTCAAAGATAATAAATGGTGACTATTATTACAATTAGAGGATGGTTCAATGGAGAACTTTAGAAATGTAGTTTCAGAGATTTATTAATAACTTGACAACATATAGGAGTCAAAAGAGTATTATAAAGCAAAATGCTACATGAGAGTAATTAGAAACCGGGACAAAGTTACTGAAAAAATGTGTTATATTTACAGAAATCCATATGCAATATAGAGAAGGTACAAATATCTGCTTTCTGCCTTTTGCTTATGATGTGGGTACTTCTGGGTACATGCTCAGTCATTTGCTTTGAGATTTGAATAAATCAAATGTACTGTAATTGGATGTACTTTGTAATTAAAGCTTAAAACAATGCAAAATAATTTCAACTTGTAATAAAAACAGATTTAAGTGATGTTAGCTTAACTATTCTCAAATGATATTAATCTTATTTTATAAAATTTTTGACATTGATTAGCCCATAACTTTGTAACCTTTACTTTTAGCATCATGTAATTCTTAGGGTGCATGGTTACTTAGACACTGATGATTATTTCCCATGAACTACTGGTCTGAAGCAGTCTGAAACAGATCCAGTGACTGAACCTTGCCAGGACAACATCTCATTTCTCTAAATAGGATTACTTGGTTTATGATATGGCTACATTTAAATCTTTATTTTGCAAAACTTAAAACTAAATCACAAGAAGACAGTCGTAACCTAACTAAAATTAATCTAAAAATGGTTTTAAATGACTTCACTTTACCTTCCAAAAATGATTATTTTACTATACTTATTCCTCAAGAAGTTAAAGCAGACATCTTTTAATCTGTTAAAGACAGAAAATCTCCAAATTAACATTACGACTCAAAATCATAAGTAGACCCCCTTGGCTCTCTATCAAAAATGTAGTTGCTGTGCTATCCTCATTGCTTGCTCTCAGAGTCCAAGAACAGAAGCAAAATGCCAATAGCTTACCATTTTACTTACTCATATCAAAAGGCCAGATAATTGCATAATATTGTGTATATTTTTTGAAGTATTTCTCCTTATTTCCTGATGACATGTGCCTTATGCATATTCTGAAATAATTGTTTATACAAGTTATTGTGTTTCAGTGAAAAATATTTTCATAATCACTGAAAAACCTCCAGTGTGAATGTGGACATTCTTGAACTTTGCTAGAGATTTTGCTTGTTTAGCATTTTATTTTCAAGTGTATATGTGAAATAAAATGACATTATTTCTGAATTATAGATGTGTCAATCTAAATATTAAGACAAATTTATCAAGTAAATAGAATATTTATCATAAATTTGAACCAGAAGGCCTGATTCCACTAATTTTTATGATTTATGCAGAGAATAATAGTAATGATAAAAAGTAAATTGAATCCTTGGAATGTGATTAGCTCTCAAGTACATTACTATAAGTAAAATTAACCATAGCCCGGAGAGCTCAAATATCTTACTTTGAAAAGAATGATTACTAATAATCATTTAAAATTTTCATGCTATTTTAACAATTTTAATCCAAATAGCTAAATTAAAATATGAAATAAAATATTTTCCAATTCTGCCACAGATTCTAGCATTAAATTCACATTTCAGGAACATTCTGAATGTTTGGTAGCATTGTAAACTAATAAAAGCACTAAAATGCCAGTTGCTATTACTTTATAGAAAGACAAAGTTTTTTATTTTTATTTTTAAAAATTTCTTAACTGCCACATATTAGAGAGTTAAGTAATACCTCCCATTTTCTACAACAAATATAATTGTCATGTAATTTCATTTAGTCTTTTAGTGAAAGTTTAGCTTATGTATAACACAGTCAAAAGATAAGGATGTTTACTATAGACTATATTTCAGCTATAATTATAGATATTGTAATAGGATATAAACCAATATGTCTATCCTGAGCATATATTAATTTACCAAAAATATTTATTGAATAAGATCCATTTTATTTATGACAACTTTATTTTATATAAATTTTTCTTTCCAAAATATGGCATATTTTTTCAGATGAATCTACATATGTCAAAAATCACTTCAGTGTTACAATTTAGAAAGAATAAAACTGGAACATATTTTTAGGAGTTAAATTAAAACTGTACTTGTGAAATCTCATTTCTTGTCCTCTAAAACTCAACAAGAAAAATTCTGATTAGAGTATGCAGGGCAAGAAAAGTAAACACAATTTACAAAGTACTGTAATTTATTACAATTTTTCTAATGGAAAATATTAGTATTAAAAACAAAGACTCAGATTAAAATAATTATGTCTCTTTTCATGTCATATGCTTTGCTAAGAATTCTTAATTTAGTATTAATGAATCTATGAACAAACTAAAATCATTTTCAGACGTTGTGTTTGGTGCCTATATATATTTTTCTAGATCTATTCCTTTTATAAGATGATTAAAAAGGCCTTAATAAATCTTCTCTAACCCATCATTTAAAAATGCCTATAATATAAACTCCTCCAAAAAGAGAATGTGATTTTCTGAAAAACTTTTTGACTTATCCCACATTTGTAACTTGCTTAAAAATACTGTAAATATTATAGTCATGTATAACTTAGAACCATTATAATTTAAACATTAAGCTTGCATAAATATATTTGAAATATTACTTGTAAGTTTACATTTATATAAATATGAATTTGCTCTGATCTCAAAATTCCTTATATCTTTCATATTTCTGTGCATCCCAAAATTAACATGAATTTGAAATTTCAAATGTTTGTGTTTCTAGGCAAAAAATAGTCTATATTAAAATATTGTTAAACCTTTGAATATTTTTAAGTATTCTAGGTGAAATATGACTGTCAAAGATAATAGAAATAAGAATAATTTCAATATTAATAAATATATTAATGTGAAAAGTTATAAACATTTTTAAACAAATTTAGCTAATATATGTGTCAAAGGTGACATGATAACATCTGCACAGAATATTTAGCCTGTCTGGATAACTATGATGCGCTACCATATTTTATGAATGGAAAAATATGTGCCTCTGCTTCCTTGCTTGATTAGCCACACAATGAGAGTTAGGTGATTGTGGAGCCACACTCTGCCTCCGATGCATCTCTCAGGAAGAACAATAATAAAAAAATGACCGCATACTTGGAAGCTATCAGGTAGAATGAAGTATATAAATGAAACATCTACAATATGTCAGTTATGGAAAGTAGTGAAAAAAATTCCTTCTATGAAGCATTTTATTTTAAGAAAGAACTTCACTGACAGCGGAACTTGAATACAAGAAACAGTATAATATAAATATAAAACCATATAATATGAAATATAGAGGTTAAAAGGTAATAAAAGATGAGAATGATTTAACTAGTTGAATCTATAATCAGTATAAGCTATACCAAAGCTGAATAGGGATATAATTTAATTTATAAACTAGATCTTAAAATATTTTATCAAGAAAGATGGTTTAATACTTGAAAATTCAAAAATGGAATACTACTGTCCGCTAACAGTTTTTTAGATTTTAGAGGAATAGGAATTGTTTATGTGGATGAAAATTCTCCACACACCTGGAAGCAATGTGTCAAAATAGTAAGAACCTAGAAATGGGAATGACTAGGCATAGATTACAGTCCTAGATTCATCACCATTCATCAGTGCATTATGTTCCCTTTGATCAATTCCTGATATATGCCTACATTACAGAATTTTTATTTGTAAAGAGAAGAAACTGCTTGGAGTAACTTCCAGCTGTTGTAGTCTATAATCCTTTATCATTTCAACAGGGTATTACTAAAGTTTAAAAAAATTTTTCATATTTGCAAAAATGGAAAACTATAGTGACTTTGTCTCTTGCTTTGTTACCTAATTTCCAGCATTTTAAAATTTGCTAATTTATCAAAACTATAGGTGTTAAGGGGAAAAAAAAAGTTCACAAGGTGTATTTTACATCATTATTTTCCACTGTGGGCGTTTTTCCCAATTAAATAACAGAATCCTTCAGTATCTGCGGAGGATTGATTCCAGGACTCCCCAGACACCAAAATCCACAGATTTTCAAGTTCCTTATATAAAATGGCATAGTATTTGCATATAACCACCATACATCATCCCATATACTTTAAATCACTTCTAGATTACTTATAATACCTAATACAAGTTAGGTAAATCGTTGTTACACTGTATTGTTTAGGGAATAATGACAAGAAAAAGTCTGTACATGCTCAGTACAGATGTAAACAATGATTATTTTTTTCTGAATATTTTTGATCCATGGTTGGTTGAATCCATGGATGTAGAACCCATGGATACTAAGGGCCAACTGTAATGTATTTCTTTCATATTCATCCTTATTTTTGGAGTCATGCAAGTATAGTAAGAAAATTTGATATAATGCTTATCCAACCTCCATACCCCCCCCACATATACACTATACATAAAGATTAAATGTTTAAAATATTTTGACTATATAGAAATTCCCAAGTTCTGGGAAATTTTCCTGGAATATAACACATTTTAATTTGCAAGTGTAAAAATGTTCCCAGTTGGTTCCCTTGTGCCATTGTATAATTTCTCTTGGATGTTAAGGATTATGCTATAATAATATAAAAAATGAAAGAAAACATCTACTCAGCATGAGAAACATAAAATGCAATAAGTAAATAATACATATTAAGTAAAATACCGCATTGCATTAGGGACTTTAAAAAATTATCCTATGTTTGGTATAGATAGTTGAAATGGAACACTGGCATAGGTGAAAGAGGCAATTTGTATATATAACCACTCAAACCTCACTGCATTCAAAACCACAAGACCATGTCTTGTTTTAGCAGGCTTATTACCACTGAACTATATAAAAATAAAGCTCAGGATTTCCAACTCCATACATCACTTCTCAGTCAAAATTGCCAAGCCCAAGAATAACACTGAAAATATTAGTCATTGACAGAAAAGAAAGGAAGGCTCTTGAAAGAAATCTGTCATTTACCTTATCTTGTTGTGCTATACAAAATTAAATAGCTTTTAAAAACATGTTCCGGTTTTGAGAGGGAGCACTGTCTTCCTTAAGAGGCACTTCAAATACAATTTTTGTGAAGAGTCTCCTGTGTAATTAAGGCTTCTCTGGGTGATAACAAAACCAATCACTGAGGGGGGTCATGCTGTTTATCCCAAGAGATCTGTTATATGTTTAGCCATAATGTTTATTATTCCGGTAACATTAATGGCTACAGAATCAACCTCAAAAGGCTTGGTGTGGCAATACTTTCCTAAATTCAACTTTGATTTTTGACTGTCTCTTCCCACATTTTACAATATTTGGGGAACATATACAACTTTAGGCAAAATACATTAAAGAGCCTGTCCATGGTTAGATATCTGCCTGCCTTCTATTTCCCTCTATACTTTCCCCCCAAAGAACAGGAGGAAAGGAAAGGGGTAATGATGCTCTCTCTCGATTAGGTATCTCTTGCAAGTTGAGGCTTGGTTAATACATGTCAAATTCTTTGCAGCTTTAAAAGCCTATGATACTATTATAAATAAACATATTTGAATCAGCAGAGTGGGAAAATAGGGTTAAAACCGTAACTTCTGAATTGTTCTAGCTAAGCTGTTTCATCCTCTGGGTCCCCAAAGTTTAAAGAGAAAGGTAGAATGACAACTATATTTATGGGTTTATGCCAAAAAAAGAAATGAATAAATTAGACACTTTTACTAATGAATGTCTAATAATTATTCATAAATATTCATAAAAAGTGTTTAGGAGAAGCAATGTTCGGGAAGATTAAGAAACTTGAACCTTTGAAATCTAAACATACAATAATAGGATATTATCCACCTGGCCTAATGTGCATCTACTAAATGATAATAAAAATAAAATTGAAATCCTTATCTACTTAATGATAGTTAAAATAATGCTGATTCTGAAAAATACACAAATTTGTTTACTTATTTTAGTGAAAGTTAAGTACATAATCTGTTCTTATGTTTCACAACCATAGTACACTATTAAAATGTGTTTAAATTCCATTTATACAATAACTAATGTAACAGAAAATTACTAAAATTAATGTTTTTCACTTTTTTACATAAATCACACCTAATGAAAGTTAATGCTCATAGTCCCACAGAAAATATATTTTACATAGCATTCAAACTGTTCTTCCCAACATTTAAAGAAGGAAAATACAGGTATTTTATTTGAGAATTTATTATAGAAACCTGGTACTTAAAAATACAGTTGACTGGAGACAATCCTTAAATAGCCCCTATGATCTGGTTATAATAATTATTACATATTTTATTAGTGAAACAAGAAAATAAAAAGCAACACAATGCTATTTACTCTTTGTCCTGTTCAAATAATTTAATTACTTAAACTCTAGTTGCCTTTCATTCTCCATGTATATAAATTACACACTTTTATGATATAGGAAATTCATATTTGTAGAAAAGATAATATGTTATGATTCAAAATTGCTTCCAAAAGCCAAAAAGTTAATGCACTTAAGAAATATTATCTAAAGGCATATAAGTTAGAAATTTATTATGACAATAACATTTTTTTCTCACCTTGAAGTCATTTAATTTCTGGTTCAGTTTTGATCTTCTTATATCATTATTTCGATGCCCCCAAACTACATTCATGGGCTCTCTAAAACTGTCCAAGAAATGTAGCAGAGAGGGAAAAATTGGCTTACTTTTAGAATAAATAATTTAAAATAGGCCTATAAAGCAGTTTGTGAAGGCTAAAATGATATGGTCTCTCAGATTTCAACATAAAGAGGGAGTTAAAAGGTAAACGAAATACTATAAACATTTTTAGTTCCTCAGTTAACTTTGCAAGTCAGAGGATGTGTTATCTTTATTCAAATACACTGGCTTTGCTTTTTCAAGGTGCATGTTAATTTGAGGGGTCAGCCAGGCCCCTCAGATTTAGCTGAGTGGTAAAAAATTGTGACATCAGGGGAAGGTAGGAAAACTAAGTGGGCTTCTCCAAGATCCTGATTGTGAGTTGTGATTGTTACAGCAATGTGGTGCAGGGGATAGAACTTGGGCTGTAGAATCAAAACCTGGTTCTGCCTCACAGCAGCTTTGTTACCTTAGGCATTCCACCAACTCCTTTGACTTTATTTTAATAAACCAGGATAATAAAGCCTTCCTTGCAGTTGCGTATGTGTTACTATAATCATGCACAGTAGGTCTCAATAAATGCTGTTCGAAAATGCTGGAGAGCCTATAAAGCAACATGGTCAAGAACAAGGTCTTTGGAAGGAGGCTTGTGTCTAGTTTCCTACTCTATCACTTACAAAATGAATGACTGGTAAGAGGCCAAGTTTTTAATCTTTCTAAGTTTTAGTTTTCTCAGTGGGAAAATGAGGTATTAATAGTTATGTCTCAGGTTGTAGTGAAAATACAATGAGGTAAATATATAACATTCTTAATTGAGTCATTGACATATATTAAGTGCTCAATAAATTCTATCTACCATTAGTAATGTTAACAGTATTTTACATTTCTGTTATGTGACTTTACAAACATATGCTGGAAAACTAATAGACCGGTCCCCTATATTAGGGTGACCAACCATCTTTGTTTGCCCAGAACTGTCCTGAAAGTCTTGCATCCTGGGAAACCTCTCAATCTCAGGCAAACTGGGACCACTTATTGTCCCAGAAGTTCATCTACAATTCATCAAAAACAAACCTTGACTAATGAGCGCCTTAGCCTGTCCAGTCAGCTAGGAACAGTGTGTCCCAGTCTTCATACCCAGGGAGCACTCTCAATAACCTAAATTCTCCATTGTAATAGATCCCGGAAAAGACAGACTTCAGCTCACAGCAGTTTCTGTGCTATGAACTTTCCCTTTCCTTTGGGATATATGAGCCCTAAAATTTAACTTTAAATACATTTCTTGAACTTGCTTCTATCCTTTCTGGGCTTTGAGAGCCACTTTTGGTGGCTGAACTATGCTACCTTAAATCCCAGAGGAGAGTGCAGCATCCTTTGCTGCTCTTTGCCTTGCTGGATGCATTTTGGGATGTGCCTCTTTGGTTGTTTCTACTCATGTAGTCTATTCTATGAGGCATTTCTACAGCCTGTCTCCAAGGAATACTTGACAGGGCGACAACAATTAGCAGCTAGGACACACTGATCTTATAAAAACGTAACAAACTGACATGCTCTGTAGAGAGGCCATAAATGTACATACTTCATGCAGACTTTAGGTTATATCACTTATGATTTTGTTTTGTTTTGATTAGCTAAGTACAGCTTTTAGATAGTAATAAAATATGTGGAAGGGCTTTAAATGAAGAATTATTTTCTTTCTTTTGGATAAATGAATTAGGTCATGGCCCATTTCGACGACATTCTAATGCTTTTATCATGCTAAAATTCATCTTGCAAATCCAAATAAATTTTTCTGCACCTAAGTACAAATACATTGGCCAATTTTGTACTACTGAATCTAAAGTTTTATTTCTGATACCTGAATTAAAAATATAGGATGGCTAGAAATCTAGGGCTAAAACATCTTTATCTCATTTAATAATATTTTATTTTTTATTAATATCTATTTATTGCCTAATTTGTCAGATACTATGCCAGAATATGTATATCATGTGCCTGGATATAAATATAATTACAGTATATTTTTATAAATTCATATTAAAGTAAGCAATTGAACATTATCTTTTATTTTCTCTTTTTAATACTAAGATACATAACACATACCTAAATATATTAAGAGTTAGGGATAATATGTTTGGGATTTGTGCTTATTAAAATAGGATACACCAGTGTGTAGTGGAAGGAAGTCAAAAGTAAGAGACCTGGGATTGTAGTCTACTAATGATCAGTAGTGTGAATGGGAAAATCTCTTAATCTCTCTGAACATGAGTTTCCCCATTCATAAAATAGAGATGATACTATTTTCAGGACTAGCTTTGAGGGTTGCTATGGGTAACAAATTAACTCAATCATTAATCCACTTTCAATTATTGAGAAAATGTGCTTTTATTAAACTATGCAGAGTTGTATAATTTTAAGTATTATTAACATTATTGCATTAGGCTGAAAACTCAAGTTTAAATATTTAATTATAAGGCCAACAGTAACACTGAATAGGAACGTGTGTGGACAGCACATGAGTGTGGGGTGAGGCCTACAGCCTACTTGAAACTCAACCGCAAAGATCAACAATAAATGTGATCCAAAAAGACAGTAATAAGGAGACCAGCAATATGTTTTCCTTTCCTATGTCTTTCAGAAATATAGATTTAATGGATATCATAACAATATTGAGGCCAATAGGAGTAACATTTAGGTAGCTGCTTCCCAGATGCATGGCTACAGCAGGGGCCAGAACATTCACTAAGGTTACTGCTATCTGGAAGGTAAAATCCAGGGATTTTCTGCTCCTTTGCACCAGATATTACCCTGAACAGAAAGTAAGAACTAAATCCTTTATCTGTGAGAGCAAGGGAATGTAAACAAACAAACAGAAACAAATAATATGTTATTATTTTCCAAGGAGAATTGTTTTCTAGTTGTCACCTGAATAAATACATTTTGAAACAAAAATATTATTAATATTAAAGTAATCTTTTCCTCTTTGATGTGAATGCACACAAGATGAAAGAATTAATACCAAATGCCCTATAAATCATTTTAGGGAAATAACTACCTATTTAATAATTTTGTTCATGATTTTAATAAATACAGTTATATATATAACTTTCATACATTATTTTTTAAAGTAACAATATTAAATGGTTAAAAAGTTGCATTAATATTTACCTTTTGTGGAAGAATTATATTTTTCTTGTTCTTCAATGAATTAAATGCACATAATGATGGAAACAAAAGAAAGAAATCAGCAAATTTATAGTTAGACATGGAAATGTGAATTAACACAAGGGCATGAATAATAAAAATGCATAACATATAATGTGACATGACAAATTGCGATGACAAACCATGAGGAAGTCCCAAATATGGTACTAAAATTAATTAAAAAAATGAATACAGCAATTTAAAGATTTAAAATAAACCAAAAAAATTGGGATATTATTATGCTTGGAATTTGAAAAGTATATTCCATAGTATTTTTTCTTGCCTTTTAAGAATTGTACAATATTTCAGCACCAATTTTACTAAAACATTTTAACTTTAATCCATTTTGATTTTTATTGTAAAAGTATTTAAAAGCATACTTAATATTTACAACAAAACTTTTTGTCATTTCAAAAATGATAAAATGATAGTATTTCAGATGATTTGAAAGTTCCTATGATAAATGAAAAAATAAATTTCATTTTTTACTTAAGAGTAGGCATTTTCTTTGCACTATGGAAACTATTCTATAATTTTTTCCACATAACAAAATACAGTCTAATTTAAGTAATCTTTTCTTCCTTCTCAAATTAATTATATTAAAATATACCAAAGTAAAATTACTTGTATTTTAAGGACCATATTTCTTAGCTATTTCATAAAGATTTATATTCACCTCCTTGTGGGCATACTGTTTACTGAGGAACAATGGCTTATCTATAAATTTCTGAAGGGGAATATCATTAGAGTTTTAGGTAGCAGTTACAGTAATGGAACACATAAAACATAACTGGCATACCACTAAGTGTTAGTTTATGAATGATCTTGAAATACTTCTTCAAAAGACATCCAGTTGAGCATTAAAAAAAATCACATGGTTCATTTCAGAAACCCATACATTTTTATACAACCAATTATGTTGCCTTCAGCCTCACTCTACATAGGGCTACACTGGAATACAGTGTTGAAATACAACCAGAGAAATTTCATGAAAGTCTTTGCTTTCAATTACTACATACCATTAGAGTTACCTAAATTATAAGGCTACTTTTTCAACTACTTTATCTCAAAACATGTATTGTGATCACCTCTTTGCTTTTCTCTTAAACCTACTTTAACATAATCAGACTCTATGTAGCAAACAGGACAGCATTCCCAATTTTTCAAAGAAACTTTAAAATACTTTTTCAAAAATTAAGCAAATATGTCTATTGAGATGATATATTAGCATTTAAAACAAGAGATATTGCTTTTATAGTCCAAAAAGAGAGTAGTAAATCTGATTTACAAGAAAAAAAACCATACATCCAGTCAAACAATAAAATTGTCCCAGCATACATCCTAAAAACAATAATGTAGATAACTGTATTCAGAAACTGTAGATGAATAAAATTATTTTATAAGAGCACCAAAAAAGTTGTATAAATATTCAGGAATCTAAACCATTTGAAATATTCATTCTTACCAACCAGCTGTTTAGCAACTCAATTATTTTTTTAAAAAAAGAAAACGACCCTTTGTTAAAGATGAAAAACAAACAAAAACAAGACCGGAAGGAAGTCAAGAGCAGTAGAGGCTTAATCAGTTGTAAATAAACTGCAGCCGGCATTAATCTTCACAGAAGATAGAGCGAAAGTTTAACAAATAATATCACAAGAAAAAAAATTACATAATTCTAAAGCCTTAAGAACAACAGTGAAATCAATCTTAAATAGAACATTCTAAATCCTATCTAACTCATAAATCAAATTAAAAATTGACTTTTAAAAACATATTGTAGGACAAAGCTGTCATGTGAACTGTTCAGTTTGAAAACGATCCATGATAAGATGATGACAGACAGTATGATCATTAACCAAAAGTTCCAAAGCACATATTAACACCATACAGAACGCCAGATCTATTTGATTTGTAGAAGAACACTTAGATATAATAATCCACATTTATCATCACCATTTTTAAAAAGCTGTATATAAAAAACTCTTAGGATCATATATTTCAGGAACCTCAAATGACCAAAAGTATTTATTAGTTTATTTGTGTTGTTTTAAATATCAGAATAACTCCATCAATGTCATTCTCACTTATTCCCTTCTTCCCACCTCAGTTCAATCCTTACAAATTGATGATTTCTCTGAAAGACAATTGTAAATGCGAGTATCATAAACAGTAACATTGATATTAACAATAGAAAATGACCTTTTCTAAAAAACCAAAATCCCACATACACTCCAATTGATTTCACAGAAGCAGTTCTTATTTCTACAGAAATAATATACCTATAATCTCACTATGTGAGAGTTATATATAATACCCATATATGCTTTTGAACCTGTAGAGTGTTTTATTTGTAACTGGAGGAAATGCAAAGAATTTTAGGAGCACATGACTTTTTGAATTCCAAAATGTGGCCAGTAACACTGAGTTTGTAGCTAAACACCAAAATCTGTAGTCATTTTATTTGTGCAACAGGAGTTCATGAATAGATTGTATAAATAAATACCAATTTTTATTTTTAAAAACTAAATTTTAAAACAATTTCATCTGGCTTATTGTTAGAGTTTTAATAACATTAATTATGAACAATCTTCTCAAAATGTTCCCAGAAAAAAGAAATTTTGTTAAAACATGTGTATTGATAATTCCAATGAATTAACTGCTACTTTAGAAAAGAAAGTCAGAGTTTCACAATGCATCATATTTTTCTGATTAACTAAATGGATACACTTATAGCAACCCTGAAAACTAATGTATGATATATCAACAGTATATATTTTAAAAAATATAAATCTAGATTTTATTGTACCAGTATTACTCCATTAGTAAGTTGATACCTCTTAAAATCTATACTAATTTTTCCATAATGAAGTATTCTGCATGGCAAACTATGCCACATCAACCTTTGAAACGATGCCTTTATATTCTTAAATCTTTAACATTTCTGTGGTACATTCAGTAAAGTGCTTCAATTAAGTGAAGAAAAAAAGTATTCAGAACCCTCAATATAGAATGAAATTCAAGTTTTACATCAGCAACAATCAACACTGTTGAAATAATATTCAAAATGTTAACCTTTCAGTTGTTTCATAAGGATGAAGCCTTTCAATAAATGTTTTAAATATAACTCCACTGCATTTATAGTACAACCTCAAATTAAAAATTATTTCAGTAGCTTGCTTAAAAAATTTCTGATAAAAATATGTGATAACAAATACTGATAACAAATCATTTCACCAACTGAGAAATAGGATAGCACTTTGGGTCCCATGAAGAATACCGACTATTTTAACCCCATATTTAAATCATCTAGCTCAGGCAGTTTAGAGAATTTAGTTTCTACTATCATATCACATACATTCTCTCTCTCTGAAAATAAAATACAATGTACATATGCATAAAATAAGGGAATCTTTAAGCAAAATGAGCTGTTGAAAAAGATACTAAAATATGTGCTCTACATCATTTTTCATCATCAAACTTATATAAAAATACAGGATATTGTCAATCAAGTTAAAATTTAAAAACACTAGTAAAGCATTCAATATGATCAACTGTTTACTTTTTTAAAAAATGTTTTAAAAGGTAAAGTAAGTATTCTTTTAACACATAAAATTGTACTGAGGTTTTTAAATTTTTTTTTCTTCCTTTGTCCTTTTGAAAAAAAGTGTTTCCAGGCTTCCATCCATTCTGTTAAATAACACCTAAAATTCATTCATTCACTCACTTAGCAAAAACTGAGTACATGCCATGAACCATTGTAACTAGCCGCTGGGGATAAAATTCCAAGGAACTTAAATTCTTAGGGTTCAGCAGATTACATATAATCAAAATACTATTCATTTAATAAAAAGAGTATAAAAAGAGGAGGTTCATAAATCCAACATTTTTGGATAATGATGTCCCTTTATTGGATACCTTGTTCTATACTGCTGCTTCTCACTGGCACTTGTGGGAGCTGTCTTCCCCTGCGATTGCTGAATGATGTGTCTGCTGGAGGAGACTGGGTTGGACTTCCCTGTCGGTGCATTCTGCAGGCAAAAACACAGGGGCGATGAAATGGTAAAATTCCAATATGGCCTGACAAAAATCTTTTTCTCTTTCCTGTTGCTATTAAAACAAACATAAACCCCTTAACTGGGCCATCGGAAGCAAAATCAAATACTTTCTATGATATGTGTAAAAAGAATACTACAAAAAGGGGCTTAAAGAAACAGGGCAATGTCAGCCACACACAGTTCTGTATAATGAATTCCTCAACCAAGCAGAATCCGATTCACTTCTTTTCATTAACTTTCTAAGAATTTGTGCTTTCTGGGCAAGTCATTCATTTTTGGTAGTATTGAACCAAATATATCTAATTATAGCCTCTGGCTTAACAATATGGATAAATTGGTTAAGAAAGGCTGTTGCCTAAATTGCTACTATTAAATCGGTATATGCTCTAGAATTACTTATAACTGTTAAGAATAATTCTAGCTACAGACATTTATAAATTACTACTCACTTGTATGTCATTTTTAAATAGAAAAAACGTGATAGATATTTAAAATAACCTTGGACACATGTCATAAAATATACTGGAAATAACAAATGAAAATATGAGAAGTGTGCAGATATATTACTATTGCCCAAGATTAAGCTGACTTCCATCTGCTGGTGTTCAAACATTTTATTTTAACTATAGAACTTTAAGACACTCTAAGATTTTACTGAACACACAAAAAGGTTTTATTTTTTAATTTCTCTTATACTTTTCTATGTAATTTATCATAAATAATTTCACATAAATAAAAAATTATATATGAATATGCCACAAACAGATGAAAGGACATAACACAGCCAAATTTAATTTTCAATGATAGCTAATTGGCAGAAACTATAGAAAACCACTAGCACAGTGAATATAAATGCAAGTAATAGAGGATGTGGGAGAGGTTTAAGTGTCACAAAGAAAGGATTAAAAATTATGGTGTCATAATGAGTGAAAGCTTCCAGTGCTCAGGAAGGTACAACACCACACCAACACCCGGAGGCAGGACATGAACGCTGGGCTGCACACTGAATAGCGACCTTGTCAGAAGCGGAGAAGATGGCGCCGACCCTCCAGGGGCAAGGTGGTGCATAGAACACAGTGTTCTGACACTAGAGTGCTCACTCGACCTTGAGCGAGTGGGATGTTTTCCCCTAATGACTGCTTGATCAGTCGCTCTTGGGGCTGCGTGTCCCCTTCTAGAAAGACATGGTGGGAGAACCCTAAAACATTAGGGCCAAAAAAGATCTTCAGTCAGCAGGTTCATATTAAATTTGATACCAACATATTTGTCCAAGGAAAACCTGGTTACTCTTACAAGACAGTGATTTTAAAGAACCAGAAGAAAATCCATCACACAATTACTGAAATGGAATTAAAATCAAACTGACAAGTTATAATTGCAAATGTGAACGCCATGCGATTTTTAAAGGGTAATCTAGTTGCTCTAATGTTATAAACCTCTTTTAAGTTCCACAAGGGGAGAGACTTTTGGTTTTTATGGAACTCTATCTCCATTGCCTAGAACATAGTTGCACAGAGAGCAAGAGCTCAATAAACATATGTTGATCAAATGAGTGAATGTAATCAGAATGATGAATACAGGGACACTTCAAGTACTTGCATTCAGGAAGAAATACTGTAGAACTCTGTGTATATTTTTACAATGTTCATAATTTTACTCTGCAATGAGCAAATCTATGCCAAACAGATCTCAAAAGAAGGATGCTTTCTGAGATTAACCTAAGCAGACCTAAAACCAAAATAATATAATAAAATGGAGAATGTTTCACTAATTATAGAACTGATTAAATGCAAATGGCTGATATATGGATAAAAGCATGTTTTCTCGGATATAACAATATCTGTAAAAATATTTGTCCATATATTGATAGTTATCTTAACATGGTGTTCAAAATTATTATAAAGCTAATTCATGAATTAAGGATTAAGAATTTAAAATCGACGTTTATATACATGTACTTATTTAAACAAATACATGCTTTTGCCTTTTTCATCATTTTTGGCATATATCTTAAATAACATGCATGAGTAAAATACCTAGTATGTATTATTTTGACAGAAGGAATTAAATAACTCCTCATCCCTTTTAAACCAGTGCTATAAAATTACTTATTAAATCACTTAAAGTGTGTGAAAATAAAGAATATGTGCTTATCACCAAAATTTCATAAATGAGTGCTTTATTTAACTTGTATTCAGATTGACAATTTTTCTGTTAAGTAAAATGATTTTTACAGCTATTATGATTTTGATTCATGGTATCTTCTCCATTTCATAACAATAAAAAGGGAAAATGTCAGCCTGTAGAGAACAAATAGCTGCAGAGCTTAGGTCTTTAATAAGGGTACATTCTATCTTCTTGAGCTACGAATTAATACTTTATCAGACCTAATTCAGACCCTGAAACCCGGACTGTCACCTCAATTTCTAAATTAAAATATAAAGGAACTGACAATGTTCTACATATTAAAACTGTTCATTCATTCTAAATTGACTTTTCACATTAACTCAACTGTATAGAATTAGTTTATACGGGATAGATTACCTGATCAAGTCTATTCCAATGATGGAGTTTTATCCATTACTCTTTAAAAGCCATTTTCATGAGAATAAACTTCAAGCAACCCTTGTTCAAAATACACTTTCTATATATGCTTTGAAACTTGAATTATATATTTTCTACCCTAGTACTAAGAAATTGCATGGATATTACAATTTCACTAAAATCTTGCTTCATTCCTTAATGCAATTCATAAGCACTAAAAACAACTTGAGTGTAACTTGAAACGTATAATTTAGGTGAACTTTGTGTGGCACCAAAGTAAACGGCAGAAGTATAAAAAGCAATTTCAGGGGCAAATAAATGGCTTCCTGGGTGAATATTATACAGCTTGACAATGTGACTGAGTGTTCTCTCTCTTGAACCTCGGGGCTTACAGTGCCTGAA
Organism: Daubentonia madagascariensis; assembly: GCA_023783475.1. NCBI lineage: Eukaryota > Metazoa > Chordata > Mammalia > Primates > Daubentoniidae > Daubentonia > Daubentonia madagascariensis. Next base: position 21,740,836 of record JAKFHU010002080.1, on the reverse strand, counting down.
AACAGCCTGCAGTGTTAAAGGTTAATCATTTAGCATAAGATCTGTTTTTTGTTTGACATGAATGAAAAGTCCCTCAATAAGGAAACAGTTCCTGCCACCAACCAAACCACTCTATAACAAGAATGAGAGCACAGAACAAAGGAGAAGCACAGAAGCACTTTGCCTGAGGAAGAGAAAGGAATGTGGCAGCCAGGTTGAATTACAGGAAGGGAAACTGGAGAGAGGGAAAACGCAGAACTTGAAGAGAGAAGGGCAAGGTTTTGCAGAAGGGAGAAAATAGAACCAAGTATAGTTTGCTATAGGCAAGAGGAAAGGAGAATTAATCAAGATATTCTGAGGTATAGGAGTGTGAAGTTGAAAGAAACCAGGCTGTTGAGCCTTGATCTTTTCAATGAAATGAGATGTGCTAAGAATGTAAGGATATAAGAAGAATGAAAGAGATTTAGAACAAATATGTGAGAGACTGGAACAGACAGTGAATGATGAATAAGTAAAATGACAGTAATAGCTATTCTTTATTGAGCAACAGTGTGGCCATCTATACATATCAGGCACTGAATGAATGTATGTGTGCATACATATGTGCACATGTATGTATGAATATATGTGTATGTGTATACACACATACATACATATATGCATACATTTTTGCATTCTCACACATGGTGAAATGTTATTATTACTCTTTTACAGATGAAAAAACTAAGGGTCATAGAGTGACTTGCAAAAAGACAAAGAGCTAAAATGTGGTAGAGGCAGGATCCATAAAGGTCTGTTGAGCTCCAATGCTTACTCTTTTTTCTGCCTAGTGAGATAGGATGTGTTTCTGTATCATGAGATGAAAAATTGTAATTTCATATCTCAGGATGTACCATTAATCTTGTAACACAAAGCATAAATATTAATATATATCCAAGCATCAAACTGTTTGGCAGGACTTAACAGAATTGTGTTGTGAGAGTTTGTAGGATCAAATATATGGGCAATGGCATTTAGTGAGTACCTACTCTGCCATATATTTGTGTATATATATATCTCCTAAAATATATATTTATCTCCTTTTTATATATATATATCCTAAAAATAAATGAGGCTTGTAGAGCTAGATTCCAATTCAAACTTAAGTATGTCTGACTTTGGTCTACCATCTCCAAATGCATATCTAAATATTTACTGCTGAGTTCAATCCATGCCTATTCTCTTCATCTAAGACTAATGTCTTGACTTGGACTCAAGTAAAATGCATTTCTCAACAAAACCTCAGGTCTTTAGTAAGACATTTTTATTGCTTTAAATGGACTTGCAGTAAACTGCTTCTACTAATGCCTAAAAATGACTTGTTAAAGGGTGGACATGTATGTGGTATTTAAGGCCAAGTTTTCAAAATGATTCCTCCTGTGATGGCCCCTTACAGGCCTGCACAGGCTCTTTCCAATAGCAACAGCACAACATAAAATGCTTATTTAAGCAATTCTAAATAGTCAAAACAAAGCCCCCCACCGCAGTTAGGATGTACAGTGTAGGTTCCACAAGAAGTCAAGTCACTAGAATGGAATGCAGAAATAATGCTAGCAATTTTCATAGCTGAATACACATGAAGGTGAAACACTAGACATTTAGTAAGGAGTTTCCCCCCAAAATATGAAGTACTACTTTAAATGGCTAGGCACAAAAGACATAAATCAGTTCTGTTTGTCTTCAACGTACAAGTGGTCATCATATCTTTCAAAGTATTTTCTTACAAGTTTATTCCTTATGAGGCCAAGTTTATTGAGGCTAACAAACAGCCTTTAAAATTATGATCATTAAAGAGCAAAATTTTCCAGAATCTAATGCATGACTGTATGATATGACTACTTTTGGGAAGTTATTAATTCCCAAAGGCTAAGAATCAGTGTCCAAAGCATTCATACTGTGACTTCGGTTCACCTGTAGCTAGATGTAAACCCATGGTATCTTCTGAAGAAATGAGAGCTAACATAAGCTAGAAAATCCAGGCCAATTCTTGTTTTATAACCAGTTATTCAATAATTCACTTAAAAACTGAAAATAGAAACATAATTAGATTTGTTTCATTACAAGCTACCTGTCTATCTATTTGCTTCATTTCCTTCCTCAAAGTCCACCTCCTTTTTCCACTCAACACTTTTTTGGGTTCCCTGTATCCTTATTCCATTGTGAATCATGTTCCCTAAATAGCCATTATCTCCACAGACCATTGGCCAGGAGTAAATTTCATCTCCCTTTACCCATGTCCTTGACATGTCTCACTAACACTCAACTCAGTGGTAATATCCTCTATTTTGTTCCTTGAACTTAGCACATCGCTGACACATATGTGTTAACTGAATGAATCACTAAATTGTACAGACTCTACCTCAACTAACCCTAGGCAATTCAGTGTCTTGCAGCTACCCCTGGGTCTTTTGATCCCCTTCCAAAATGTTGTCAAAGTGATCTATAAAATGAAACTCAAAACTGAATACTCTGCTTCCCAATTTAAAGCACATGAATGGGTCATGGATGAATAACGAATTTTAAATCTTTAGCATGGTATTAACATGGCTTAGTTATATCATTCATTTAACCTCTCACAATTTCTCCAATTTTATTTTCAGCCCTCTTTCTTATCCCCTGAATCCTGTTCTCCATTCCAAAATTGGTATAGTTTCCCCAAACTCAAGAATATATATCCAGTCTCAGTGTTTTCTCACATTGTTCCCTCTCCTGGAATACTCTACTCTTCACATATACTTTTATCTGCCTGCATTTAGCTCAAGTGACATCTATTTATAAAGCATTTCCTAGTTTCATCCTTACCCCATTCCTTTGTCTGTGTTCTCATTGTACCCGTGCATACCTCTTTAATAACAGCTATGACGTTTGAACATATGCATTAATTTACATCTATGTCTCTATACATGCTCTCAGTAATTGCTGGATAAATGAATGGGTGAATGAATATATGTTAATTGGACTTTTTAGGTGTTTTTATACTTATGTGAAAAAAGTGCCAATATGTTACACCTAAAAGTGTTCAAAAATTCTGAAATTGGACAAATTGCAAACAAAAGGTTAGTAATACCTTGTAATTTTTACATTAACTCAGCAGATATATTTTGTTGTAATATACAAGTACAACCTCACATTACGCATTTGTAGAAAAGAGATTTTTTAAAAGATAACATTATTCAGGTAAATGACACACTCAAAATATTTGCACATCCCAGGTCCTATATTCATTGGTAACATTTAAAATGATCTCAGAAACAAAACATTAATGTCCTATTATGCATATAGGAATGAGAATAGATTTAATCTTCACTAGAATCAGAATGATCACTAAGAGAAATATATCAGATTTTTTTTAAAACCCTAAGATTTAAGGGCTTTCTTCAAATCAACCTTCTCTTATTTCTTCAATGAGACTATTCCCATATAGGGGTAGATTTAGCTACATGAATGTATTTAAACATCACAATTTGTGTTTAAGAACTGATTATGTAAAATGAAGAGTGAGGGCATCCCAAACATATTAGTAACACAGAAGATGGCAGCACAGCACAACACCAAGCCTACCTTTCTGCATCAGAGGCAGTGCCTTTCCTAGTCTGTTTTTGGATGCTAGATCTTTCAGACTTTCTGGAGTGCCTGTGGAATGAAATGTTAAAGAAATACAAAATATATGATGAATAAGGCTACATTAGTATCATACAGTGATAAAAGCAACAGGCATGAAAGATGGCAACTATCTTATCTAAATGGCTTTGTCAGTACTTTTCAAAATTAAAAAAAAAATCAGAATTGGTGCCATGTGGAAGATACAAGTTGCCCAATAGGAGACACAGGAAGCTGATACTTCATCAGTCTAGACAGGTATGTCTATAGCAGTGATATAATATGGACCCTTGCTGAGCAACTGTGCCTAAACTCATTGGTGAGTAAACAAATACAATGGTGAAATGTAATGATGATAAATGTGATGATGGTGATGGTTTAGATGCTGAAAGACCTCAAGGGGTGAAGTGCCCTCTACTTTACAAGTTGAAACTTGGTACTACAAAGATCTTTTGTTTGTTTTGTCCCCCACAAAATTATGAAGGAAAGAGAAGAAAAATGCTATAGTGAAAAATGTTTGACATAAGTTAAACTGTTTATATCAACTATTAAAATTTTTTAAATTATCATAAAGATGCTTTTGTAAACCACACAGTGTTTTTAAAAAAGCACATAGCATTTTAATCATGTCACATATCAAAGAATTAATAAAGCCCTCAATTTATTCTACTTTCCAATTATATTATACATATGTACACTGAACATTTGAAACTTGAAATGCATTTTCCCATAGAAATAACGTTTATATATATAGCTTACTTCCCCATGGCAGCTTACATGTGCCTATGTAGCCTAAAATGTTTGAACTACTATGCATTTGAAGTAAATAATATAAAATATTGTAAAAAAACTCACACTTATTAAAAAAAGAGAAATCATAAGAATGTGTATTTTTATATTGATTACTGATTTATCTACACTTTATGCTTATTTTTCTTTCCTGATATCCTTTTCTTTCAACAATACTGAGACAATTGTCTGTCTTTACGTACTCATGTCAGACATCCTAACAAAGTGTCCAGCATATGTCAAGTCCTGCTAGGAACTAGGAATGCACATCAGAGTGCAAAGTCTGCCTTCACAGGCTACATAGACTGTGCTCATCTCTCCCTATCTCTTTCACTTTTGCTAGAAACCGAATTCACACTATTTTGCCCATCCAATTCAGGATTTCAGGTTTGTGTTCTTCAGCCTTATGTTAAGCCTACTTCTATGAAAAAAAGGAAGAAATAGAGGGAGATATTTCTCACCACATTCCCTTACTGGTTGGAAAAGAGGGTACTTGATATACTGAAGGGTAACTTTACTCCAGGCACTGAGGGAGGTAAGAACTTACTTAATCTCCATGACAATCTTTTAAGAAGATGTCATCTGTATTTTACAGATGAAGAAACAGACTCAGGGCAAGGGCACTCAGTCAGAAAGTATCAAAGCTAGGATTAAATATTAATATAATATTAATTATAGCTCTAGCTCCCAAGCTGTCTCAGCAAAGACAGTGGAGGAGGTAGATTCTGACACTTGTCCTATGGGTATACCTTTGTTTAAGATGGAAGAAGCCATGAAATCTGGTACAGGCCTAGGAAAGCACTAATAGATGAATCTCTCTTTGATATTAAGGTTCATATTTATGTTATTGCTCCTATAGTCAGGAGAGGAGATCGTAGAGTGGTAGGAGAGTAGAGAGTATATAGGACATGACTGAAATCAACGGGAGATGGTTGTTGGGACAGGGGGCTCGTTCCTGAAGTACAGGGAAGGAAGGCATAAGCATAACAGGAGGCTGAGAAGGAAGAGGAGGAGAGAGGTAGGGTAAGTAGGTCTGCAGGTCCAGGATGATCCTAAAATAAAAAAGTAGTATATAGTTATGAAAAATTTATGCTTGGTCCCAACAGTGCTCCAGACAACTACCTGGCAGAGCAAATGTTCCTTTTCTCAGACAATCTTCCACACAGGGAGAGCAGATGAGAGCAGAGAATCCCCAGGAAGCCCCATGAAACTCAATGTCATTAAAGATTTTCACTTCCTCATTTATTCATTCAACAAATACTTGTTGAGAATGTAGATGTGCTAGGCACTGTTTTAGGTGCTTGGAATATGTTTGTGAGAAAAAAAAAGATCTCTACCATCAAGTTACATTTTGCTGGAAGATAAAAAATAAACAACCAAAAGAATCTCAAACAAGTACATTATAAAGTATGGGAGAAGGTGATAAATGCTAATGACAACACCATAAAAGTAAACCAGGGCAAGGAGGATCAGAAGCATAGGAGTGAGGCAGGGGTTTAGGGGCAGGTGTCGATTACAATTTTAAATAGGGTGGTTGGGAAGGACTTATCAAGATGGTGACATTTTAGCAAAGACTTAAGGTGAGGGAGTTAGTCATGTACATATCTAGGGAAAGAGTGTCCCATGAAAAGGAAACAGCAAACGCATAGGCCCTAAGGCAGGTGTGTGTGGTACATTCAAGGAATAGTGAGGAGGCCAGTATAGCAGGAGTTGAGCGATGAGTCAGATGAGAAAAGTTCAAAGGAGAAGGGAGAGGGACTGTGCAGAATCTGGTGGGCCTTTGTACAAACTGCACAATAAAAGGGTTACAGGCATCTTTCTTCTTAGTCCTAGTAATGTCTATTAATCTTTCTAGACCCAATTGAGATTTCATGTCTTCTGTGAATCTTTCAAACTCTTCCTCTTCTTTTAATCTCCTAAAACTTAATGGATTCCTATACTAGATTGCTTATAACAGTAATTGATGATGGTGATTGAGGACAATGATAATGATGATGGCATTAATAATATTTAACATTTACTAAGAGCTTTCTCTGTGCTAGCATCATCATACTTTATCTGCATTATCTCATTTAATCTTCTTGCCAGTCTGACGAGTTAGGTACTACTTTTTTATCCTTTTTAAGAATAAGGAGATTGAGAATTAGAGAGGTTAAATAATTTGTTCTAGCTCACATAGTCATTAAATGTCAAGCCAGGAGGTATACTGACAGTCCATAATCTCAACAGCAGTAACCACTTTGCATCTCTGGCATAAACAACACTGGAGCATAGTAGCTAAAAGCATGGATTTTAGAGTCAGACTGGGCTTAATCTCAGCTGTTTCTGGCTAGCTGGGTGACTTCAGTCAAGTTGCTTAACTTCTCTGTGCCTGAAAAGTGGCAATAATATTATCACCTTCCAATTTTAAATAAGTTGGTATTACTTAGTATTTGTATTGCAGTATTTGTAGTTTTTGTAGTGTTATATAGAACTAGGATTTGTAGTAATTCTAGCCTTACTTAGAACTAGCAAGTGGTAAGTGCTATTAAAGTATTGTTTTAAATAATGCATGTTTGTTTCTTGAAGGCAAATACTCTTATTCCTCTTTAAGAGTATAAAACACAGAGCCAATGTTTCATAACTGGATGACAAATATTCATGCAGAGGTTCATAATCAAAACTTTCTGTTTTTGTTTTTAACCCTCTTATTAAGGGATGACCTTTTTTCCTCTTCAAATACCGTTGAAATTAACTTTCACTGAAGATTCTTCTAAAGATGTCTACAAAGGATATGTCTTTATAATTCTTTTAACAACTTAAAACAATCCACAAATTGAGTTAAATGATAAGCACTTACTTGTATTAATTTCATGTAAAGCAAGAACAGAGAAGGAAATAGAAAATTCTAATGTCTTTTCTACCTCAAATCCTAAATTATAGTTAAAAATATATTGCATATTTTAACACAACTATTTCCTAGAATAAGTAGAGGCTTGAGATATGTAAAATAGGAAAAGTTAGAAAATCCATCTATATTCATGTACTATACTATTAAAACTATTGATTATGTAATCACAAAATGGATCACAGTAAAATGAATTGCCTTCTATCTTAGGCTTCACTAAGTTCCTTGTGGAACTGTGTCTGTTTGGGTTATCATTGTAACATCAACTCCTAGCATATAGTAGTAGCTCAGTAAGTGTTTGTTGAATAGATGGTTAAAAAAAGTAATATTTTGAGTATTATAAAATTGAGAGTCTAAAAATTACAATAAGCAAAAAACTAACTAGGGTTATAAAATCCAGTTTACATCAAATCAAATAAAGGTAAAAATAAAACTTTACATTGTTTTCTGGGTTTCAGCAAAATATAAAATACCATAAATAAAACATGCCCTCTGGTTTATTACTTAACGTACAACAAACTGTCAGTCACTATTGTGGGCCCAATATATGCTTTATCATGATGCAACAAAGCAGCATAGACTCAATTTTAGAGTCTATGGACATCAGAATTCAGCTAGTCCACCTACAATGAGCTATGTTTACGGAGGAGAAAACTGAGTCCAGAAAAGTTTACATGACTTATCCAAGGTAATCTTGGCCTTAATTACTTGGTGAAAATACCATCATCATTTCCCCATGTGCGTAAGTTCTCTGTTGACTCTGCTACACAGTGATTTTGAATGATTTGACTTTTATTGGAAAGATATCTGGGCAGAAGTGAACAAGACATAGGTCCATTTCAATGTTTCCATCATGTCTTATTTTTTTTGGTTTTAACATGCTTTTTTGTCCTATTAAATTTTTTTATCTTTATATTATTATTTATAAAGAATATTTCTTTAAACATGTAAGAATGAGAGGTCCTGAGTTGTTTTCTTTATTTGTAATTTAATAGCTTTGCTTCCTAGTTCACAGGGCACAAATGAAATTCTTTAGAAGCTATAAAAGTACACTCAAATATAAGGTATAACAATTATTTTATTATTAAGAATAATAATCAGAAAACTGGGGATGTTCCTAATTAAACCTCAATTCTTTTGAAGTTCCATTTTCAATTATTATTCCCTTTCTTTCTAATAATTTAAGTGTGAACATTTATAAAATATACTGATGAAAAGAGAGATAATTGTTAAAATCTATTTCTGTGCTACTTTCCTTTACTTTTTAGTAACTAATTTCAGTTAGAGTAACTCCCTGAAGATACTGGTAAATAAAGCTTTTTGAAAGATATTATACTTCTATTAAAGGATAAAATTAATATGTTGATAAAATAATAATATTATTTAAGACTGTTTTATAACAAAATGAAAATATAATCTGTTCTGAGAACTTTGGGAAAAATGTAACAAAAACTTACCATATAATATTTTCATTTAATTAGAACTAACACCGATATCATAAGAATGTATCTGTCTAAATGCTAGCTGACTACTTAGATGGCTTGTACTGTGTTAATGTGGTATGCAAATCTCTATCATCCTATTTACTCTTATGTTTGGGAAGGAAAAAATTAAATTTGAATAGAATCAACCTAAATAAGAAATGTTCATATGTAGTGATGATGCGTGTATCCAATTAAGATATATTTACCCTCTTGTATATTTTTATATATATATGAATGAATGACTATAGCCTTTAAACAGACTCGCTAAGTATTTTAGTACATGGGTACATTTCATTAATTCAAATAATGGACATTTTTGAAAAACACTGATAATAAAGGATACTATGAAGCAAAAAGAAATATTAAGTAATGTACTGAATTTATAAGTGGTCCTATACTAACTCCACATATACGTGGCAACTGCCATGAATTCTGGAAGTGAAAAAGTATGTGATTTGTTTATCCCAGAAATATTTTTAATGGAGAAGGAAGATTAATTTACTTTAAATCAAAAGAAACCATTTGATACTGTTGGTCAAGGATTCTTATCGACAAGTAGCTGCTACCAAGTAACAGGTGGGAAACTATACAAATTTAGTTATTTGCAAAAGAAATTAGAGCTAATTTAGCAGAACAACTCAGGAATTAATCTTAAACACAGTGGAATGCTTTACTTATTTGAATAATTTAAAGTTATGGAAAATAAGGTTATTTAATCAAATATTTTTAGTATGTGTGTCATGCACCAATAAATTGCACCCTTAAAATATTATATATATAGATGCAGGACCCTTCTCAATCAAAATACTGGAGTTAGTAACTTCAAGCCAGTGATGTGTTAAAATACATCTCAAAATGTGCCCAATGAGAATATTGTATTTTATTGAATAAAAAGCATTTGCCAAAATAGTTTCAAGTTGAATTAGATAATAATAATTTACACTAGCCTTTCATATTTAAGGAAGATTGATTAAACTGTAAACACTAAATCAGAACCCTGATGCTACATTTTTTTTCCTAAATGGCTACTCACAAATTTTTGTTAACTTCAAACTACAACTAGATCTAAGTTTTGTTAAGATTCATAGAATTATGTACCTACAGGTTCATAAACATTACTTTTATATACTAAAATAATGCTATTTATAAAGAGATACTGTATAATTGGAATGATGATTTTTAAAAGTCTTAACATTTTTAGAAATAAAACTACAAGGAAAGTTTCACTGCAATTTTAAAGTCAGAAACATTTCCTGGGGTTCCAAATTTATGTATTTTCTTCTTCATCACTGTTTTAAATATCCTACAACTTCTAGAAAACATTCCTAGATCCTGATACACCTTCTTGCATGTTAATTCCAAATAAATATATGCTACCACTTGAGATAACATCAAGAATGCTTAGTAAATTTTAATGCTTATTAAAATTAAATTATGGAGAAATGGTTCACTAAAAATTGTGGGTGTGCATGCATGCATGCACATGTATGTGCACACATTTATGCTGTGGAAAATAAGAAGAGAATTAAATGCTTTTGGACTCATTTAAACATAATAGAGAACTCTCTTAAGCAAGAATTTACTTTTGGTATTACAAGGTTATTTTCAAAATAATCAAATGTGGCCCCGATATAAGATATCCAAAGGTTAACTGTATAAATTGTCATTGACTTTAGAATATTTTCCTGGCTAAGAAAGGTTACTAACGCCCAAATTCTTACGAACATTCACTATATTCAAATCTGATGCCATGTTCACTTCACTTAGAAATTGGTAGAAACTTCTGAATGAGTAAATAAAGCTAATGACAAGTGAAATGCAAGTGTTTGTTAAGTTTTGCCAAGTGGTTGACATGGTTACCTATGAATTTAGTTGATGTAAATAATTTCTCTCTCATTTTTATGAGCATATATTATTCTTGTATGTTAATAAAAATGTATTGTAAACTTTCTATTCTTTATAGCAATAAATCATAGTATTGAAACATTGAAAATATATTTCTTTTGGCTGAATACAGGACTATTTATAAATAAGTCACTACAAAAAAGCAAAATGTATACTCAAAATTATGTATTTAATAAAAGTTTCCTTTAATAATCTTATCTAAAAGGATCATTTCTGCTCTTAAAATCTATCCTTACAGTTATATATACAATCTAGGAAATCAAATAGCATAATTAACTCATGTTGCATTAAACGAAGCAAATGACATCTCGTGTATTTAATAACTGAAACTATTGTTTGGATTTCCATTTTGTTTAATTGACGCCCAGATAAAGTTACATTTATATTCATTACAAAGACCAAAAAATGTCCTGTACTCAGTCATTAGAGAAGATAAAATACACTGTTTTATTTGTTTTGAAATAAATTCAAAGGCTTTCCAGAATTGTCTTTTCTAAAAGAAAATTCTAAGTTCCTTAATGGTCAGGATTTTGTCTTTTTAAATCACTGTTGTAATTTTAGCCATTAGACTAGTATACACAGTAGGGGTAAAATAAGTATTTCTTGAATGAATGAGTAGCAATACAGATGTAAATTTTTATTTAATTTATACAACTTTCTAATATTCTTATTTGAAAAGACTTTACTTTTGTAATAATTTTTAGATTGGAGAGTTACTAAGTTTTCTATTCTCAGGAATTCTATCCTAGAAATCAGACAGTAGTAGAAGGAATTTACTTTCAATTCCAAATATGTAAATTAAATCATAGTAAGAGGTAAATGTCTTACAGATTAAAACATGCTAAAATATTCCTAAAACTTTTAGAAGATATCAGTTTGTGGTCTTTTCCAACATTTGTAAAATGGCATTAATTTTTTCTTAGAGACAATGTTTAGATTTTCCAAGCTAAAATCCTGAAGGTATCTTGTTTACCAATACAGAAAATAAATTATATCACTCTTAACTAAGGCTACAATTACTCTGCTATACATACACACTTAAAAAAAGAAAAGAACCTGTATGCTCATATACTCTAATGGTTAGTTGTCCTATTTCTGAGATACCGCATCTACTTATCTGCTTAATAAATATTACCAATGTGTTGGCTGGATTTCTGCTTACACCAGAAGAGAAGCATCTCAAACACCCAAAAACCTTTTGTGACCAGTCAGGAAAAAATATTTAAAGATAAGGATTATATATAACAAACACCATAAAATAGGAGAATTGGGTTGACTGCAAACTGAGAATAATAAAAGTAATGGAAAATATATGTTGTGGCACTTCTGATATACCAGCATAAAGTGGATTCAAAGCACTGATGCTATTTTTAAAAACCTACCTTGTGGTTTGACCCTGGCCTTTGACAATACTTTGTTTAAAAAGATAATATTCATAAAATATACAAGAACCAGGAATTTTACTTTAAACCAGACATTTTTTAATATATGCCAAAGCCTAAACTTCATTAATAATGAATTTACATAGCAACAAAACAAGACAACTGAATTAAACCATCCGCCAATATAACAAAGAATAGGCTCTGTGATTGATTTTAATATACTCTAAAGCACCTGAGAATTTTTATTTATTCACGTGTTAAAAAAACTGTATTTAAATTTGTTTCTAGAAATTTGAAACACTTAAATGCTCTTCAAAACAGAATCTTTCACTGGATCCTAACTTCACTGTGTTTAAACTATGCCATTTGTATGCTACCCACATTCAGCAAATATTCTGAGGTGCTTTACTAGACTTGGCTGCATTTATTGATGGAATCACAGTATATCTGGCTCTGGCTCCTGAAAGGAAGCACATCATAACCAACATTTCTCTTGGTTATCCTTCACTTGGTGGCCTAAAATCCTCTAGAAGCCACTTGTCTGTGACGAGGAATTCACTAGTACCTGTCATTCTCCGGAGATGCATGCTGGATTTGAATCCTGGGACTAGGAGGTCGTCTATCTAGGGAGGGGGACCATCTACCCCTGTTTGCCCAGTGAACAAGACAGGAAAAAACAGGACATTTAGTAACTTCTAAAATAAAAGAAGATATGGAACAAGAGGACTGGAAAAGCACCCCAAAAAGGCAAAGTGTATATCCTTTGCTCCATAATTTAATCTTTACTTTTACAAGCCTTAGAAAGATAAGTTATAATACTATAAGAAAGTAAAATCTGTAACCTCACAAGTGAATAAAGAATTTATTTGGGAAGATGTTTAGGATCTAGTAAGTGTAATTTTGTTCTTCTAAAATGTGCTTGTGCATGTGCATGTATACATATATACACACATATATAAATATGAATACAACTAATTTTTAAAAGATGTATCCTTAAGATTATCTAGCTTATGTTTGAATAAAGTAAATTTAATAAGCTACCAGTAATTATATGATATCAGGTCTTGAAATTGCCAAGTAAAGTGGCAAAGTTGGGGTGTGAGAATTTAATACAAAGTAGAAACACAGTTAAGTGGAAGAAATAAAAATGCTTTTCACAGTGTGGGAACAATGATATGAAGAAATAATTCATTACCAGTGAAATCTTAACAAGTTTTCTTGTCAAAAACCACAGGGATATTTACTGAACTTTAAAAATTGTAAGTAAAAAGCACTGATGAATAAAAGTGGAGAATATAGGTAAATGAAATGGTAAATTAGCATTACCTTTAAAAATTCTTCTAGTCTTTATCTGTGCAAGTTTCTCTTAACTAGTTAAACAGTTGCTTTTTATTTCAGCATTTACAATAATACTTTTCTTGTAATTGACACTTAAAAGTTTGAAAAACTGGGTCATTCTTTTGTCAAAGTATCTTCAGATTCTGTCTGTGTATAACCAAAAATTACAAGTATACAGTTGAAAACTGAAAAGAGGCAATAAGGGACTGCACAGGCCAGATTTAGAAATTTTTATATATTAGATATGAGGATTTTAGCAGGAAAATTTCTCAAGATACTGGCTTTCTCATTTGCAACAAAGGAAAACTGGACGGTTTTAAAGCAGCAGTCCCCAAACTTTTTGGCACCAGGGACCGGTTTCATGGAAAACAATTTTTCCAAGGATGGGGTCGGGGGGTGGAGGATGGTTTTGGGATGATTCAAGCTCATTACATTTATTGTGCAGTCAAACCTCTCTGCTAATGATAGTCTGCATTTCTAGCTGCTCCCCAGCACTAGCATTACTGCCTCAGCTCCACCTAAGATCATTAGGTATTAGATTCTCATAAGGAGCATGCAACCCAGATCCCTCTCACGTGCAGTTTACAGTAGGGTTCGCACCCCTAAGAGAATCTAATGCCACCACTGATCTGACAGGAGGCAGAGCTCATGTGGTGATGGGAGTGATGGGAAGCAGCTATAAATACAGATGAAGCTTCGATGGTTCACCCTCTGCTCACCTCCTGCTGTGTGGCTTGGTTCCTAACAGGCCATAGACAGGTACCAGTCCACGGCCAGCCCAGGGGTTGGGAACTGCAGCCTTAAAGGTCCCATTTAGGTATACAATTTTATAATTATCCAAAGGAGACTAGTCCTAACATCTAAAAAGAAAGTCATCTTTCTTGCCATTATAACTTGGTTTACTGGATTTATCAGACTATCTGGACAAATGCAACAAAGAGCTGTCACCATGTGACCAGGATATCTGAGGTCAGCAGGTACTCAATTCTAAAAGTCCTTTGGAAGCCTTTGTTTAATCAGTCTTAAATAGATAAATTTGGCATGATTCAAGTTGGGCTTTGAAGAAGCCATGAAGTGAAGGTATTCAATAGCAGAATTTGGGCAGAATAGAAAACTATGTGGCATGTACTCTTCGATGTGTCACATCTTTGTAAAATAAAAATACTTTGCCTTAATTATAACTTAATTATTTTAAATTATTTCAATGGTTGGTCAATCCAATCTGAATGCTTTAAAATGTTTCTTTTCACTTTACTGGCTTTTGTTCTAGATAAAATAAAGAAAAATATTTCTAAAATAATTTTTAAAAAACTACAGTGTTTTCTATATTAAGTTATATTCAGTTGTGTTAAAATTTATGGTATTATTTGAAAACCCAAAAACAGAGTTCATATTTTTTCTGTAAAGTAGTAAGTAATATTAAGTCAACAGGATTACGAGTAACCTTGCTTCCTAGGGCAAAATTCCAGTCCTTGCGTTTATTTAAACATAAAAGTAAAGAAAAAAGTGAAGAAAAATGCTATAATTATGAAACATGCAGTGAAAGCTATGAATGATAAAGGTGTACATTTAGAAACAAGCAATTGTGAATGGAAGCGATTAAAAGATAATTTTCGAACATGTATATCTGTACACTCAAAGTCCTTCTGAATATGCTGATATGTAGTACCAATATAAGAAATCTGTTTGCTTTTTCCCTCATATATTGGCTATGATGAGAGCAGGGTCATTTAATTTATATCCAAGTTTTTGTCCTAAGAATAGACATTTCTTAAGTTTTAATAACACATATTTGTAAGTTTTAAATATACTAGCATATTTTATATGATTTTATAATATGTGTAATTTTCTATTTTTTTCTCCTATCACTCAGAAAGACCACAATTAGAATCTTTATCCCTCTCCTCTCCCTTGGTTATTGAGAAATACACACAGCTTCAATTTGCATTTCTATTTTCAAAGTACAAGCTAATATGGCAGGCTATGTTGGAGATTTTAATCATAAAGTTGAACTAAACCAGCCATCTCTTGATTTCTCTTTCCAAAACAGCCCACCTACAAGTTCTATTAGTTATTTTAGTAAATTATTAGTGCTTTAGTATCAGGCATTCCAAATTCATTAATTCAGGAACCTCTATTTGTTGGGAGTCCATTCCATTCACCGTGCCCAGAACAGAAGAAGAAAGGTCATTCTGAAGGCTATGGGATTGAATGAGCAGGCTGTGAAATCCCTGCAGAAGGAAGTATAGTGCTTGTTTTGTTTTGTTTTTTTATAATTGCATCCATTATGCATAGCACAGAATAAATAATAAATATTTTTAATAGATAATAGATAATAAGGAGATAAGACTCTAGGCTATGTGGTAATCCAGGTAAGAAATAATAAGAAATTTAAATAAGAAATTAACAGTAAGCAATTTATGATCCTTATGTTGCAGCTTTCCTCCACCCCCCAGTACTGATAAACCTTAAAGTAAATGTGTGTTTGTTTAAATGTGTAATTAATACCTATAATTGCATATATACACATCTTTTAATGCTGCATATCTCTTGGCAGAACATGGCTAAGCAGGTCAATTATCTAAAAAATAAATTATATGGAAATGTAAATCATTCATTCCATAAATAGCATAGATAAAAATATTTGTAAGGTATTATAACATTAGAAACCAAACCAAATGAGATAATTGATTATACAAGTATGCATTTTTATTGTATATTCTCATTATTCATTTTAGTACTTTAAAACAATTTTCCCCAATATTGTTTTATCCTATATTTTACTTATTTTAATTAATATAGATGCTTATACTTTGAAATAAGATTTATATTTATTTCAATTCAATTTAAAGCTGTTGATTTTTAGGTAAAAACCTCCTTTCCCTTAGGTCTCATGTTTCCATTTGGAGGGAAATTCATGCAAGTAATCCTTTCCTCACTGCACCCCAAGGAAGGAGGAATGGCTTACATGATAGGTAACTTTATGTTAAAGAATCAGGCATAAATGCCTTAGCCCTTTCTGGATTCCTCTTTCCAAATCAAGCTGTCTACAAACAGCAAACACCACAAAAACAAACATGCAAAGCAGCCATGAGATGTGAGGCCTGACCCTACAGTGGAAGCCTCTGTGGTTCAGTGAATTTGGCTGATTCTGGGGTTAGGTATTACCAAGCTTGTAGACCTAAAGCCACAGAGCCCAAACTTGGTCATGGTGAAAATTAGATCTCCTATCTTTCTAGTACCTGCATCTAGCTCACAATTAGATACACATTTTTTGAACTGATAGGATTTATTGACTCACTCAATAGAGGGTCTTTTTTTAAGCCCCCCAAACCCAAAATGAAGCATTTACAAATTAAAAAATAATAATTAATGCTGTTACTAGAAATGGGAAAGGCAAATAGGATATGATCTCTGCCCTCAAGAGGTGCGCAATGTAGTGGAAAAACAAACACATTAGATTACTAAGTAAAATATAATGTATTTTAATAGAAGTATATAAAATTACGTGGGTCTTTTTCTGACCAGCAAAAGAAAGAGAAGTGTGTGTACATGCGGGAGGATGTGGGAGGGGATTAAGAAAGGTTTTACAAAAGATATTGTATTTAACCTGAATTTTTAAAAATAATGAGTAGAATTTCTAAGCAGACAGCAAAGGAAGAAGACTTTTAATTTTAATGAAAGGAAAATTTAAGATATAAAGTAAAAAAAGCTATTAGAGCTTATGAGAAAATTAATGAGAACAGGAGTGACACTGGAAATAGAGAAGGGCTATCTGTAATCAAGGTGAGGGATCTGTTCTGGAGAACTTGATAAGATTTATTGACTTACTGAATTTGAAAAAGGAGTAGGAGGAAAAGTGTTTCCAGATTATGCAGCCAGTTATGTGTCAAAGCGATAAAATGAGAGGAAAATTTAGGAAGAGGAAACATTTTCCTATAAAGAGATGGGAGGGGAGATAATGAAGTTGATTTAGATATTTTAATGTACTCAGTGTCTGGCAACCATTTAGAACTTTGGGCCTCATACTCAGGAGGAAAGTTCTAGCCTGACCAATCACAGTAGACAGTTGTCTTCATATGTATTAGTGTGGGAGCCTTTGATAGAAATATAACTTAAGGGACAGAACAGTATGGGTGGGTCAAAAGAGCAAAACAGAGTAGAGCTAGGGGAGGCTCCATACCTACCTTTACGGAACCGGGGAGGAAGAGAAGCTTGCAATGAAGATTATAACAAAGGCTTAAGAAAATCTCACTTGAGGAGAAATTCAAGTGACAGGGTGGCTAATGTAAAATGTTGCAAGATGCTCCTGAACAATTAGGGAGCCAGTGTAATCCACAGAAGTATTTCAGCATAGCCACAGAGTGTTGGGAAGGAATTAGGAGTCAGATTGCAGAATTTACTAGGAGGTAAAAAATGGAGGCAATAAGTATAGAACCACCCTTCACGAGCCTACAGTAAGGCTATAATTGCTTTGAAAGATCAAGGAAGAAGACAAAACATTCAAGAACAGTAATTGTTCTCCAGTGGTCTAAAAACCAAGGTCTCTGAACATTTAAGCAATAATTTTTTTTAAAAAACCTGGGAAAGTAAAGGTTAATAGCAGGCCTGTAACTCACTCCTTCCCAATCAGGGAAGCAAGGGGAATGGGTTTTATCTGAGAGATTATCTCTTCATGTAAACAAAGCCAAAATTTCTTGACTTATAAGGCATGATTGAATTGAGGTAATTCACTGAATTACGGTAATCTCCATAAGCATTCTTTTTAATTTGTGTAATCAACAGAAAATAAAATGGAGGAGCTCCTAAAGCAAAATGGCTTCTTTCCAAATAGTGTTATTATTAAATACACGCACTACTCAAAACTTGTCTGTTAACCTGGGCCAGATCATCTATTAAGGAAAAGAGGGTGGATCTCATGGTTTCTAACTCCTTCAGGAAAAGAATGCTGCTCCTTTATCTTTTGACTTATTAGTAAAATTTGTTACTGAGTCTGCGTTAACACAACTTCACCCTTTGTGTTAACACAAAACTTAATTTGTTAAAAGTTAGTGAGGACACTTCAGAAAATGGCATTAAGTTGGTGTAACAGCATATAAATTCTAATCAAAATGGGTTAGAATCACCAAATCAGTTAATCTTAATAGTTCATAGAGCTATAGAAACAATGTTACTATCTTAAGACTATAAAATCAAGTTTTAAAAAATTTTCTCTAACATTTTATCTACTATGTACATTAGGTATTAATATAATAAGGCTTATGGTCAATCAGAGAAATTAAGTAGCCTGTAAAACCCTCTAAGCCACCCTCTTCCCACTCTGTGCATATTCTGCCTGGGGACCTTAGATGTAGTCTTCAAAGAGAACAAAGTCACTACTCTTGACATTATGTTCTGCTTTGAATATGCTTATAGCTGTGTATACAAAAGAGTATTTGTAGTCTCTATCCTCCAAATCAATAAACATCTATGACTTCTATACTTTACTTGATGAAAACTTATCTTTATTTTCTTCTTGGCAATAAAGTGACTCCAATAAATTAAGGATCGTTGATAATACCAATCCCTGTCTCCTTGATTTTTTAATGGAAATTTTTTTTATTCAATATGTAAAGTGAATATAGGTTTACAATCATATTTTTTCTTCCTCTATTAAAGATAAGTACATTCACTTGGACTTTACAACAACCTGTGCCAGAACTGTTGCAAGATTATTTGTTTACAGGCTGACCAGTTTTAAAGGTATTATTTGAGAGGTTAAATTCACCAACACATAGATTTGTAATCTCTGTGGCTTCAGTGTCACAAAGGAACATATGCTAGATAGGATCCACCATAAGAACAGACCTATGCTGTCCAATACAGGAGTCACAAGCCATATGAAGCTGTTGAGCACTGGGATGTGGCTAGTCCAAATCAGGATATGCTATAAGTAAAAAATATACTAAATATGCATGAATTACTATGAAAAAGGGAATGCAAAATATCTCACTAATAGTCCTTATATTAATGTCATGTTAAAATTATGATATTTTGGATATGTTGGGTTAAGTATTAAAATTAATTTCACCTCCTTACTATGGCTACTAGAAAATTTAAAAGTATACAGTGGCTTGCATTATATTTCTGTCAGATAGCACTGATCTGGATGATATTAAAAATATTAGGATGGTGCTATAGTCAGTACATTGGTGCTATAGTCAGTAGTGAGAAAATAACAATAATTAAAAAATACAAAAAATTTTTCTTGCTACTCTTGTAATTATTTTGTTGGAGGTAATATATGACCAAAGAGAATAATAAAACAATTTTAGTTGTAATTTTAGAAGAGCCTATAGTCATTTCAACTAAAATTTCTATTACAAATATGAAGAAATACAAACTATAAATTAAATTTCATTTTTTCTATTACAAAGTTTACAAATATAAAAGAATACAAAATAAGAGTAGATTCTTACAAAGACACTAAAAGACGGGTATGTATGCCTGTACCTATTGTTCAATTCCAGAAATAAATACCTTATAAATAAATAAATAGAATCAAACTGGAAAGATTGCTAAAGAAAAGCTTTAAGCGGCCTTTAAAGAAGGAGAAGTGGGTTACATTAGTTCAACTAAATATTTTACTTCAGGATTTGTAAAGAGGTATTATGCAAATTTCATCTGAATGACTTCTAACTAAAAGAGATAGCAATTATAACCAAGATTATTAATTATAACCAAGATTATTAATTATAACTATGTTTACTGGAATAGAAAGTTTCATTACAATGGAAAAGTTGAATGCTTACAATTAGGAGACAGTGTAACACATAATCATTGAATATATTTAAAATACAATCATAATTTATTAATCAATTAAAAGTTTTAAGCAAAATTATGTGTGTATATACATATTATGTATATTTATTTTTGTAAGGCATTAAGAAATCTATCATTAACGTACTATTTTTGTTGTCAAAATATAATTTAATGTAAAACATGCTCTATATCAAAGAATAGATTGATTAAAAATGAATATAGATGCACAAGGGAAGTATTCTATTTAAATAGCTTCTTGTTTTGAGTTTATGGAAGATTGTTGTTTAACCTATAAATACTATTTATCAATAGTACTAATAGGAAAGTTATTCTCCCCTTCAGATAGCTCACTGGACCTTAAAACATTATCAGCATACTGAAGGCTCCCTGAGGAGTATGTAAATAAAATGACTGAACAGCAACAAAAGGGAAAAGCAGCAGCCAGAAGCAGTTACAAATTACATCACACCATTTGCAACAACATTCATAGACATATGTGTATGTGTACCCTTGGGCTTATCCACATACACATATCTCTATATACACATGTATAATAAGGGAGGGGGGAATGTAGACCATTAGCAAAGTGAACACGAATGAATCAACCTGTGAGACTCTCATGAAACAAAGTGATTGGGAAAAAAAATCACTACTACAAATGATAAGAAATTAAGAAAGTCTTTATTTTATACCTTTCTCGTTCTGGTGAATGCAAACTAGTATCTGGTCTCAAGCAGTTGGTACTAGCACTCCTAGCCCTGTCAAGGGAGGGCTGCAGTTCACTAGTGCCAGTGCATTGCATCCAGTGGTAGAAGAGAAAGACAAAGAAAACAAAGAAAGGAAGACCATGTTAGAGAGTAAAGCATAAAATAATGTCCCTTTTACACAAAATGTAGAATCACTGGGATTCAGTTCATAAGGGTGTGAGAGAGTTGACAGAATGACAGTGCAAAATTTTGTTTAGAAAATGAAACTAAACAAAGATTATGCTTAAGTTACTTTGCATAATTTTTAAAAGGATCTCAGACTGAAAAATGAGACTAAATCACACCTACTTATGAAAAAAACTGGATACAGGAAGCACTAAAACAAAATGCCTAAAACTTCATTACCAAGAACAGATGCCACACCAAAACAAAATGAAGGACATTAGAGGAGAAATAATTTTACAACTCCACTCTTTTGGTTCACAACACTAGACAAGGGAATTGGAAGATATAATTTCCAGATGTTCTTACCTAACCAATATTTCATCAGTAAATCTCAATACTCTTGAGTTAAAGCATTCATGATGATGGGGAATATCCTGTCTAGTCACTGATTTTGTCTTAGTATGTGCAGGCAGAATTGAGCTTCACAAATTAAAGTTATCCAACAATAAAATAAAATAAAATGAAATAAATAATTAAAATAGACATGTAAAACAACAAATAAATGACAAAGAAGACAAGTATAATTTTGATATCTGAGTTAGTAGATTTCATTTAGAGAATTATTCTATAATTAGTAAGTTTTATAATTAAAACAATTTTTAAATATCATTTATTTAGTGTTTCTCATTGTATAATTAATTTCAAAAGAAAATGTTAATGCTTTACTAAAATGAAAATTTTCTGTTTTTAGTAGGCAAGGGATTAGGGATTAGTTTATAACTGGGACTCACTGTTATGGCTCTTACCTGTAAATATTCCAGTGAGAACTGTTCTGTAATAAAGGCATCTTGGGTGGTAATGTTTTATAGTGCCTAACAAGATATCTGAAACGTGGCAACACAAACATGCAGGAAACAGAAAAATACGTATGAAGCAAATTTTACTAGTACATTAAGAAGGCCTTTATAGAGGCCTATAAAGCTACTAGATGGATCTTTTTTTTTCTCAGAAAAACCATAATAATTATTTGAAGGCAGGATTATCATTATTAAAATATGAAATCATAGACATCTGACTTCATAATTAAGATACTCAATTATAATTTAATTACCTTAATTAGAAAAATATCTGCTAACAAAACTCTATGAATTATTATTAACCTATATTTAAATTTACTATTCAATCCTTGATTTAATATTATGCCTGCTTCTATGGAAGTAAACAACTCTTAGCTAAAAGAGCAAATCAATTAATTTATGGAATTTGGGAATTAAAATATAACTAGAAGAGTTAATTCTCTGATAACAAGCAAAGAGTTGACCAGCATCCAGGGACAAGGTTGGTCAATGTACTGGACTGCAGTAGAGAAAGGAAAGAGCAAAAGACAAAGAAGTGATGGCACAGGAGCAAGTTCTTTCTATATATCAGCTTCTGGATCCAAATCCAACCACAGATAAAATTTTCCACTGGAAATTGAGTGAGATGGGCATTGATGCAAACCAGAATAAGAATTTGGATTGGCAGAAATAGCCTAAGGAATATCCAACTTTACCTGAATTCCTTTAAAATCTATGAGGGTTTCTGGACTATCTATACCATGAAGGGAAAACTAGGTCCAGTTAATTTTTTGATAATTTAATTATGTTCTACAAATTTAATTGCCGATTATAAAAATCCACTGTTCACTTCAGCTTATATTAAAGTATGATAAATAGGGAAGGAAATAAACATTTACCAAAGACATCTTAAATATCAAGTATCCCACTGGTTTAATCATGTTTATGCTAATGGTCAAATCAAAGCAAAGCCCTTAAAGCTTCAGTTTAAAAATGTACCAGAGTACCATTTTCAAATACAAATTGAGGACAAATTTTATTAAACTAAGGATTCAGCCTGTTTTATAGACAATAGAGTCTTCCTTTCAACACCTTAGCTTAGGCAAGTATCTTTAGTCACAGGTTGCTATAAAACTTTTTAAAACAATTGTTTCAAAAGTGATGTTTTTTAAGGAACATTCTAACAGGGATCAACACAGAATAGGAAATAAACTGGAAAATAGCATGAAATTTATAGTCTGAACATCCAAGTTCCCATCTTGGTTTTGCCACTTACTGGGTGAGACTTGGATAATTCAGGTCAAGTGCCTAAGCCTGTTTTCCACATCTATAAAATGTGAGAAATAACATCCACTTAACAGGAGTTCTGTGAGAATTAAACGAGATAACATGTATAAAGTATCTAGAACATAGAAAGGCAGCTACGGCACTTTCTGTACACCACCACTTCTTCAAGACATATTTTATAAAGGGTTTGACAAATAATTTGGAGGCAATGTGATATAATTTCTTTAGTACATGACTTTAATACACTGTGTATATTAAATCTCCAG
This sequence comes from Daubentonia madagascariensis, assembly GCA_023783475.1. Taxonomy (NCBI): domain Eukaryota; kingdom Metazoa; phylum Chordata; class Mammalia; order Primates; family Daubentoniidae; genus Daubentonia; species Daubentonia madagascariensis. Next base: position 21,717,371 of record JAKFHU010002080.1, on the reverse strand, counting down.
GGAGAGACTTTAATTTGCAAAGTTTCCAAAATATATTTGATTCACAAATTCTTTTACTGGTGGACTATCTCACAGGACCAACTGTCATAACATATTTTTGGAAAAACTAGTTTAGTGGAAACAACAAATAGACCTGGTTTTGAATTCCTGCTCTATTATTTGTCAAATTAAACTTTCTTAGCATTTTTCCTCATTTTTAAAATGAGGATAATAATATTTATATCATTTAATTACTGTCAGAAAATTGAGATAAAGTACATTAAACACTTAACATTGTGCTTAGTACTCAATAAATGTTATTTTCCTTATGTTTACTGGAGAGTAGTAAACCCTCAGATTTTATTTTTAAAAGTCCTAAGTGAACATGATATGAGGTATTTTGAAAGCTTTAAATTCCAGCCATAGATAATTATATTAATAAAAATTTCTGTAATTTATATGAAACCAAACTACATTATTGATGTATTCATATAAAGCAGTGGTTATTTATATGTACATGTTTTTATGTATTTTTTATTCAGATAAAAGTAAGATGTTTTTACAAATACATGAGTATAAATACAGAGGAGATTACATATACATATATTTTAACTCATGTTTACTCTATCTCTATACTTTTGGTATTACACATTAGGGAATGAAAGCAAGGGAAGTTTTTGAAAACTCAGGAATAAAATTATAATTATCATTGTAATAAAAATTACAATTAGCAGCTGTTGAGGAATCAGTTAAGTGTGACCATTTTTATACTGTTAGTATAAAAAATATCAGGAAGAAGGAGGAAAGAGAAGACACTGGTGACACATTTTGGATCTACACATTTGGGTAGCTCTGCTTCCACCTCCCATCTTATTGTAGCAGTATCAGTAACATGCGTGATCTGCCTCAGCTGAACTCTCATCCATTTTTCAAGTCTGTATACCTATAAATATGATTATTTGTCTAAGTCAGGAAATTCAAAGTCAACATACAGATTCAGATTCTATCTATTAAATAGAATATATGGAGTACAGAATTATTAGCAAAGCATTAATCTTAAGGATAAGACTACAAAATTAAGCAACTATTAGTATACCATATTTCGCATATCCTGGTATACCACCTTTACAGGTACAAATTAAGGGAAAGAAAAATATCTTTAGCTATTATATTTAGACTTCTGGTGTGAGTATCCTAGAAATATTCACACATTGGATGTTGGGCAAACACCAGGGACCTTAATAAATATAAAGGTTTTGTGTGTGAGTCTTTTTTGTTTTGTTTTGTTTTGTTTTTTTGCAGTTGTAGTCACATACAAGACTATTAGAGAACTTCCAGAATTAGTAAACAGACCATTCTTATTAACAAATTATTGGGCAGGAAGAACAACTAATAACAAGCATGGACAGTCTAGCATTATAAAGAATTTGAGTTGATTTTTACAATACTTATGATTTTATATTTTTTCTGCAGATGGCAAGTAGAACTAATATTTTCTCATTTTTTCCTGGGGCACTCTAAGGAAACATGGCAGTAGTTATCAGGAGGGTAATTTTAAACATGTAAAAAGTTCAAACAATTCTTATTAACCCCATGATGTTTGTATTGTTGAGCAGAACCACATGTTCCACAAATATAATGAATCTTGCATTTGTCTTTGCATCCCAGGTATTGCAGTTATACCTTTTTCCTTCTCTTTCCTCTTACTTTTTATTGACTAAAATATATAAAAGTTTGTTTGTGTGTTGGCTTCACTGACTTACTACTTTGATACCTTTTATATTAACTTCAAGTTTAAAATAAATATTTATAGACCATATTCTATGAATAATCTGTAAGAAGTTTACTTTGGATGTAAAATTCAAGGTGTAATGAGGCTAAGATAAAGCACCAGGCTCTAAGCTCCAATTTAGAGGTGAAAATTATGTATCTTTTCTCTTCACTTTTAAAAAGCTATCTTATTGTCACATGCCTTTATGAGAAAGTTTGTACTGCAGTATTTCTGAACTGGTGGGGTTGGGGCAGTTAAGAAGTTAATAGGTCAAACATCCTCACTCTTTATCAAGAAGGAAGCTGAAGCTCAGCCATTAAAGATGAACTGGCAAAGATATTATTAAAAGTGAACAGAACATAAACAACAGTAGACTCCAAAAAGAAATTAAAAAGGCTAAAACATCAAAATGACAATCATGAAAACAATAACAATGCCATACACAGAAGATCAGACCTCTTGTGACTAGACAGGAATGTGACCAGACAGGAGATTATGTTCTCACAGTGAGCATTTAGAATTTTGATTGCAGAAATTGGTTCCTTAGTTTTAGGAGTGTGAAAACAGTTCCACAGAGGCCCATCGGTCTCTGGGCTTTGAATGTACACATGGCAAAGTAGTCTGCTTGGATCGGAACTGAAACATATTTGGAACCTCTTCCATAACCTCCATCTAAGCAAAACAAATTTTGAATACTTGGGGAGTTTATATTACCTATTTATAATAATACCACTAAGGGAGAGACGGAAGAATAGTAGAATGGAAAGAGAGTCATCACACACAAGTCACCATAACCAAATCCCTGTATTTACCTGGTAGTATGTAGGCATTCTGCACTTCGTCCTCGTTTTGCTCTGGGCAGCATAAGAAGCTCACTGCACAGACAGGATGGGTGGTGAGTGAAACAGATAAATTATGACACATGGGTTATGCCAATGGTATGCCAATGAAAACATGAAAAGGGAAGAAACCAGATTGTCTGCACTAGCATATTTGCTTGAAAGAAAATAAACATGACAGCATTTAAAAAATTTAAACAATAAAATACAAACATTATGGTAGAAGTCCTAGCTGTTGCTGATTTGCTATTGTATTTCAAAATGATTCTATAGAATATTAAAACAAAACAAAAATAAATCTTCCCCAAATAAGATACAAAAATCTATTTCCAATTATAGACATTTGAGTATTTAAAAAAATACTATAAATTTAGTCTTTCTGATACTAATGGGAACTCTAAAAGCTTTTAATTTCTTTTTAGCAACTTAAAACATGATAATTTTCTTGGCTTTTATAGCCACTGAAAATGCAGTGTCATATTATGTTTCTTATTAACCAACTAAGAATATAATTGATTAGAATTATTTATTTTGAAACTGATACTTTTTCTATCTCCAAATTAATTTCACTATATTGACTGACCTGGTCAATAAGCCCTTTGTTTTCTCTCCTCACCTAAATTCACGGTGTCCCAATGAATGTTGACAAAAGTGGCCCTTGCTCAACTAAACACAAGCTGAGCAGTCTGGAATCCTATTCCTCAGAGCAGTTCCCTGTCCTGGTACCCACTGTGAACCCACTCTTGAAGGTCATGGCCCTACTTCCCATAGAAAGGTGACAATTATACAGGCAAGAAGATCTACTTAGGTCCTGTGTCCTTGACTCCATGGCAAAAAAATCATTCAGTACTACTATCACTTCCCTACTCCTCACCCAAAGTTTCCCCACTTGAAAAGCCAGAAGAGAATATTCAACAAGGTACTATAAAACCTTAAATCAGGTCCTGAGCATGGTCAGACTAATTATACAGTATGTGAGTACGTTGAGAAGAAAGTCTGCGGGCACGTAACATAATAGATTCATAATATAGATTTATAGTAATTATTTCCATAAAATATTTGTTCATAAACAAATGCAGAACTAAAGTAAAGTACATACACATATAAGAAAGAATCCATCTCAATATTTTATATTTCATGAACATTTTATGGAAAGAGGTTTTATGAAAAAAGAGGTATATAACAGAAACATTATTATACAGTTCTCATAGAAACTCTACAAATATTAACTGTCTTTCAGATGACCTGTATCCAAAATGTTTTTAATTAAATACAGAACATAATTTTTATAATTACATAAATAACATCCCAAATACTGTGACCCACAAAAGATAAAATATTTGATAATTGCTTACATAGACTCCCTTCCATAACTTAGGTCACTATTTAAGTCAACAGCAAGCTGTACCTTTAAAACTGGCTAAATACAAATTTTTATTTTGTAAAAAAAATACTTATAACAATATAATATTAGCCAAATATTTCCTAGAATTACATTTCTACTAGAATATTTTAACAGTTGTTCCTTGACAGTTCAGTGTTGAGTGATGAAATACTTTTACTCTCTAATGTACTATGCCACAATATCCATATATATTAAAAGAGAATAAACAAAAAAATTCATAATGTTGAGATCATAATTTGGACAAGTACCTGTCTTGTTCTGATAAATAATGACTATCCACATCTCTGGATCTATGATCAACTGGACTTCGGGAGGCATCATGGTGTCTGGTTGGAGAACGTGACCTTCTTGTTGGATGAATTTCATCTAAACTCCTAAAATGATTACAAAAATTCATGTGTGTCAAAGCATATCATCTTCCCAAAACAGGTAGACAGACTAAAGGGAAGGAATTTAAAGCAATACGCAAATAGACATGGCTTGAAAAGTGTTGGCATCATAACCAAAATTTATTTTATCAATGAATTAAGTGCATTTATTGTCTGTGAGTGTTTTGCCTACACCTCTGTCAAAAAAGGACAATTTTCATCTGCATATTTAATTATAATTTCAGAAGTGTGTTTCAGAATAAAATGAAATAGAAAACTATATTATGTATTTTATTTATGTTTTGTAGCATTTAAAGTGCTTCAAAGAGATAATCCCAAACCTCCTAAAGATCCATTCTGCCTCTTAACCTTATCCTCTTTGCCATGTCTCTCCACAGTTCTGATTCATTACGTATCCTAACGAGAGAGAAAATTAGCAAATAGAATACAAGACAATTATTGAAAAACTATGCTTGGGACATAAACTTCTTCCAGTCCGTGGGAAATTTCTTGAGATTAAAGAATAGATTGTTGCACAGGTTGGGTAAAGAATAAAAAAGCATTTTGCCTACAAATGATTCTGAAAAAATAATTTGATTGACCAAACCATTATTTCATTTCAGTTAGAGTCTTGCAGCAATTTACATGGTACTATAATAAAAATGTACTGTCAGGGAAACTGAGCCCATTTCAAAGCCTACCTCTGTAATGGCACATTTGGTAAACGTGAACGCGGCCTTCCCTGATCATCGCCGCGATGAGGAGATACTGAACGTGAGCGGTGATGAGTTGTTCTTTGCTGTTCTGGCACAGTTAATGTTGTAGATTTACCTTCTCTAACACTAGACCTATAGCCTACTGGTGAGAGCACACACAGAAAAAACTTAGTCAGTATGCTTCTATAATGCAAGCACTAATGTGGAGATATCAAATTATATTAAAGCAGCCCTTGACCTATTAAAATTAAATGCCATGCAATCAGTATTATTAGCCCTATCTTCAAAAGTATTAAGTACATGTACACAGAATGTAACATATACATGCATAAGAACAGGTTACAGTTTGGCTCAAAGGTACCATGGAGACACCAATATGAATATGACTGTTGATGCCACAGCCATCATGATGAAGTGGGATACTATTTTAATTTACAGAATGAATGAGTTAGTGACTTTTCAGCAATACAAGTCAAGCACTTAACAGTGAACTATAGCTAACATACAAGTCAATTCTTAGAAATTTGGTGTCTCTTCAAATTTAAATAAATTCTTTATTTGAATTTTTTTACTGAAAGAAAAATTATTTAGTTGAATTGTTGATGGCCTCATTAATAAGAAAATAAAAATTATATCATACAATTTTAATTAAGAAAATAAAAATTTCACACCAGTTTTAATTAACAAGAGTAGATCTTCACTCTTATAATATTGACCATGAATTGTGCAAACCACCGATAAACCTATAATTTTCATATGTAAATACTGTATGAATGGAGATGACTGTGACAATAATGTAGAGAAAATTAACCCTCCTAAAGAAGCAACCATCTACTTTGGACATCTGAATAGTTTCAGATAATTATTAACATAATTTAACCATTATGTTAAATTCTTAGCATAATTAAGTTAATACTGTTAACATAATCTCAATTAAAAATAAATTCTAACAGCCACTTCTTTCTTGAAGTAAAAAGGTTTATATTGTCTCTGATTTGGTTAAGATAAAACAGTAATCTTAAAACCGTAACAGTTTATAGTTTAAAATTTTTTCACAAAGGCTATTGTTTTCTATTATTGCAAGGAAAATAAAAAATTATGTGGCCAAAGGAAAAAATAATTATATTTGCAACTACGTAAAATATAAATAAACCATGAAGACTTTAAATTTAACTGGGTAGCTAATACTGTTGTTCATTTTTTACTTGATAACTCCTGCATTATTTTAAAAATATGCCATGAAACATCATTATTAAAAGCAGTCTAATATTCCCCAGCAGTTTATTTGTTGTGAATTCATGATCTTATGACTAAGTTTAAAGTATGAGAAAGGTCTTTAAACATTTCATCAAATGCATGTTGACAATACTGAGACCAAAGAAGTGTAACCATTTTGTCATTCTGTGAAAACATCAGTTTCATAACCATTAATGACATAATTTATAATTTCATATCCTTTAATTTTTAGTGTATTGTCAAAAAATAGCAATTAAGTTATTATTTTTTGTGTGTATAAAAAGTTTTTCTTAAGACTAGAAAAAACCAACTAAATTAACAGTTAGTGAATATGCAATATAGTTAATTATTAAAAAAATGGTGGCTGTTTTTAAAGATAATTTATCCAAGGTTGGAATTATTTAAACATTTAAAATTACCACTTGGTACCAATTATACAATAATTATGGAAGGCCAATATTGACTTGAGAGAGTACAATTTCAAGATTTCAATGAATACTCAAGGTATATAAGTAGATTTTGTATAATTAATTATTATGAAATAAGTTTTAGAGAATTTTGGCATCTTACTATTACAAGTGTATAATTAATTTTTTTCTTGGGTCCTTTGTGTTTATATAGAAATTAACTCCTTTTTTATTCTATTACTAAAAGGGACTTTAGAAAAACAACTGATATCCTAAAACTTTTTATATATTAAGAACTTTTAATATAACTTTTTCTAGAATTCACTAGTAAGGTCTGAATTTATAAAGAGAGTATACTGAAGGCAATGTATATTATTTTGGTGACTCAAGTCATTCATGCATTATATGTTAATATCAAGTTTACATTTGCTCTATACTAATGATCCCAATATATGCTTATTTCTTTGTTTTTTACAATAATTTGGTTTTCTTCATGTGTTTAATTTATTATTGACAACATGTAATCTACCTTCAAAACCATGAATGGGATGGAACTATTTTAGGCTCATCTAAATGTTTTAATTGAGGCAGAGTTAGAGATTTTTTTTCCCCATTTTCTGAATTTACAATAATGTTCTGAATAGCTGAGGCTGCCAGATGCCTCACCTCATATGACAGCACTCTGCAGATGGTTATTTTTACTCTTCTTAAGCAGCTAAAATTATTTATTTTAAATAACAATAATGTTATGACTAGAAAGTTAATCAAATGTAGCTCTGGTGGTCTCAACTGCTTTCAGATACTGCTACATTTCTGTAAGTGGAAAAGACAGTAAATATATCAAACAAATCTTAAAATTCTGTGTTCTAAAAATGCAAAGTACTAGAAAGTTTAAAATTTAGCAGTGGTAGAACATTTTGAATTGAGCTTTTCAGCTTCTTTAGGGCACATACAACCAGGAACTTTGAATATTTTCTTTGAATTATAGGGAGCAAATGAAGCCTGATTTTAGAGAACTCTCCATAATTTTCTCCCAGTTTTAATAAATTTGTATGCATCTCTCCAAATTGTGAGCTTACTCACTAGTGTGGAATCTATCAACTTTACCAAAACCCTTGCCCTCAAATGGGGGGATTCTCATCGGAGAAATTACACAAATTAAGGGGAAATTTGTCAATATTGTCTTAAAGAATTGCCTGTAATGATTCATATTTATATGTTGCAGGATCGTCTCTTTAATTTCTTATTTGAATATTTACAACTTTTTCATTAGTAAATCAAGAAAATAGTATAGGATTAGTGCCAAGAAAGCAATCCTGTAATATTTGATTTTACACATCTTCCTGACAAAAGTCAGATGAGAAAAAGATTTAAACTGCACAACGTCATAAAATTTTACTAACTTATGCAATGATAAAAAGATGTTGACCTTAAGTGAATACTGAATCTCTCTAAAGCATTTTCTTATTTTAAAACTACTACACACATTCTAGGTATAATCAGTGGTAAACACATCACAAAAAGCATTAAAAGTTATAGCCATGCCACATGCAATTTTAAACCCTGCCATGCACCTTTCTCAGTATATTCCATGGAAGCTACATTATTTTCAGAAATGAAGGAGAAAAATCACAGAAATACAATATAAAACACAGGAGGATGGAATTTTTATTTAATAAAATTAACCATATCCTTTCAAAATGAAATTCATATTTTCACTTACACACAGAGCATTGTGAAATAATGATTTGTTTCATCTAGCTAGCCATACTTCTAAGGAAGAATCTGACTAAATCAAATAAATGGAGATGCTAATTAATAGAGTACTCCATTTAAAGCTTTCTTAATTTGAAACACAAGTCACCATGGAATAATATAATACTGATTTCTCTATGCTATAAATCTTCATTTAGTACCCTTAAGAAGTCTAGAAGTTGACAGTGAAAACAAGCAAAGCAGCACAGTGAAACAGGGCCATGCTCTTCATCCACGCACCTGGAGGGACTACTCCAATACCATCATCAACCTCATAATCTGAGATGTCACTATCACTGATTCGCTGAGATCCTGCACAACAATAAGGCAAACAGATACCTCTGTGTTTCATTGGTTTATGAAATGTAAAGGACATGGTCAAATTTTTTAAAAAGCTAATAAAATTACTACTCAATACTTTTGAACAAGAATACTACAAAGTAAAAGAAACATTCTCTAAGGATAACATTTTCTCCGTATTTTCTCCTTATAACATTATACTGAAGACATAAGACAAAGAGACTTTATAGAATAAGATTTTGACATTTCAGATTATTTAATTAAAATATTATATTAAAAGCCTATAGGCAAAGTGTATATAGTACATTATTTTCTACACAATTAAGTGTCCTCCTCTGCAGTTCAGAGAGGATGAGGCTGAGAGAAAAGGTTCAAAGAGACCTTTCTTGGCTGGAGTTCTATTGAGCTGTTATTATTGAAAGGGCATCAGGGCCTTTTATAAAATATTTGTTTAGCTTTCAAAATTAGTCATTATACTTCATTAAACATTAATTTTCAGGAAATGATTGACCAGGGAATCACTAACATGAAATATTCAATTATATTAGAAAAACAATTTGGTTCCAGATTACCCAAATGAAGCTTCTAAGTTTCAGTTGTTAAATTAGAGATTTAGTCATAACTCAAAAATATAGATATGTACAGAAAAATCATTTTTCTCAATCACTGTTTAAATAACAATAAACATACTTTCTAACATTTTTAAAATATTTCTTGTAAATAGCAATACTAAAAATACCCATGAACTATAAAGTTATTAAGACCCTACATGTAGCAACCCATCAATGATGATGGAAATTATTCTGTAAATTAACCAATCAACAACTCAACCAGTACTGTGCAAGAATTATAATTCAGAGATTTTCAGCTTTCAGCTCTGAAATTACTCTATTATGCTATCTATATTATTTTCATGTCAAAATGGAGAAAATAATTTTGTTGAGTTTTTTATATAGATGAATAATTTTCTAATACTTTGATCTCTAATAAAACATCTGAAAAAATATCTTGAATGTTGATCTCGAATTTCATCATTACAACATAATTACTTTCTGGTAACTAAAAGGACCTTAACCTACTTTGTAGCTTTTTGCTAGAGCTTTCTCCATGAATGTGTCGCCTTGGCATGAAAGGTGATGGCTGAGGCAGAGGTAGTGAAGATTCATCATGTGTTTGAAGTTTATACCAATGTGGTTCATCATCTAAAAGCGCTGTCTCCAACTCTATGAGAATCTGAAAGGGTAATTCTCAAATAATTCAAGCACTTTTACCACAATATAACATGAAAGCAATCATAATTAATAAGTATCACAAGAACTTCATTAAGTATTTGAATTGAATCTTTACAATATACATCACCTCTCCAAGAAATTCACTTTCTTCTTCTTGCACTCTTGGTTGATCCCATACAGTTATTTCTAACATTCGTTCTCTAAAATCTCTACGATGTACATGTGAATAGACAAAAGTTTGATTCCATTTTGGTTCTAGTACTTTCTTTACTGTTTTTGTCCTCCTTTTACTTTTGTCACTGAAAAATAAGTATGTTTTGTAAATGGAAAAGCAAAAAGAAGTATATGCTGCCATCTACTGTAGTTACATGTAATATTTCCATTGGTATTTTTACTATTTTTAATTTATAACTTTTTAAAAGTCGAAAAGACTGTAGAGTTAATAATATTCTAATTTCATTTCAATATAAGCAGTAGTTAAGATAACAGACACACACAAAGGTATATTCTAAATTATGTATCAATATCAAAGATTAATATACATATAAACAAGGTAATGGACATTTTTTAAATTGGCAGATTATTTTCAAATAAACACAAGGATTGAGGGATTTTTTCAGATACAATGTAGTTTATTCCTCAGAGACAATTATCTATTATATTTTAAAAATATATACCAAAATAGGAAATTCTACCTTTTCTATTAGTATAGATTTTAGCATATTTTTTCTAATATTGTTCACTACCTTCTATCTGGAAGAAAATACATTTTTACATAAGGATTCCTGGGACGCCCATCTACTCTAGGGGGTAGATCTGTTGCTTGCAGAACATTTACAATCAGCTGGTGTCCCACTTTATCATACCACAGCTTCACCTAAAAGCAATGCAGAAAGGAATTATTTTTTGTAAAAACCATGAGGTATTATAATTTACATAAAATAATATTAAAATTGTACTTGAAGTAAGAATTACAGTTCAGTAGAATTAAAGATATTATTTCTGAAAAGGATACCAATTTGAAAGCATACTCAGTTAGTACCTGACTTTTCTCTTTGAGCACTTTAAACTTAACTTACAACTGGTAGGCCTGCAGTGTTCATGTATATTCTCATATATCGTACTATAAAAATAAAACTGATGGTAAAACTTTTTTAAAAAACTCCGAGGAGAGGGGGATACTGAAATAATTATCCTTGTTTTTATATGCTAAACATGAGAGTTTGGTGATTATAAGTGTCTTAATGATTATATGTGGCTAAATGCGTTTTCTAGCACCATAGGTAGTTGAAATAATATAAGAGCTTCAATATTAGAAATATGATGTACAAGAAGTTGGAAAAGATAAGGAAACATATTTATGGTGGGTCTACTTTATAGCAGGCACTGCTAGTGTTTTCTGGCATTTTTCTCATTTAAGTTTTATAATTAACTTATCATAAGCTAATTTTCATGAGAAAAGGCAGAAAGAACAAAGGAGGGCACAATACATAAATGATACCTTCAAACTACTTCAAACTATTTGGTAAAGGTCAAATGATATTTCTACTAAGATTTCATGATAGTTAGATTTAGAAAAATGGGGAAATAGTAGGCTGAAATACTACTGTCAAACTCATAAGAATCAGAATCTGAGCAATCAGTACAGTATTCATGTTGGCAGTGGTGTGGACACCTTTAACAATGTTAACTTTAATTTAGAAGTTACTTTTGATTTTATGGTTGAAAAAGAAATATAAGTGTATGTTCTTCATGGGTGTATGTTGGAACTTAAGAGTCATTATAACAAAATGAACTAATTTAAAATGAGACTGGTTTTTCATACTAAGGGACGGATTATCAATTCAAACCTGGATCTGTATGAACCCATTTCTCTGGTTCCCAATTAATACCAGAGATGTGTTTTTCACAGAACCAAGATGGATTTTCATCCCTTTTTAAATATAAGTGGAGAGTATGAGAGATTTACACACATACTGAAAAAACAAAGATGGGAGGGCAGATAAAATAAACACAATGTATATGCAAAGACATTCAATATACCAAAAGTAAAAGTTAAAACCAAGAAAGCTTTTGAAAATAGCAGTAAGCTTACATTTATCTTCTTTGTCTCATTAAAGCCAAGAGAAGAGCAGCAAAGAGCAACTATAGAAATCCACATATTACCAAAGGAGCAAAAGATCACTATTTGCAGAATAATTTGAAGCAAGTTATAATAATTTGAAGTCTTTAAATTATTAATACAAACATCCCATTTTCTACCATAATGTGGCTTTTCAAAATAGTGAACCATAGTTTCTTTACTCTATCTTCCCCCGATCACATAATAGAGTGATAGTAAGGAAAATGCTAGCTTTTTCAGAGTGCTATCAGTGGCAATGAAGAGTTTCACCAAATGTCTTAAGAAGTTTAAAAAAAATTTTAATTTAAGATTTCTCAAGCTTCAGGCTCATAAGCTTGTTATGTAACTAGAACACAATTTTCTAAAATTATTATGTCTAAACAAATATGTATCTTAGAAACATTTATATAGCACACCAAAAATAATGGATTCTTTATTTACTTATGTTATCATATATCAATTAATGTTCAGAGCATCTGGCACATTGCAGGCACTCAATAAATATTTTTAAATAAATATGTGAATAAAGATATAACAAAAAATGCATGAAAAACTGATGGAGTAGATTATGTTATCAAGTGATTATGTATTTATTGTGGGCTTCAAGGAAAGCCAGATATTTTTAAAGATAGGCTCAGACAGTGAGCGAATACTAATGGTCTCTAACAGGTACAAAAAATACATACAGAAAGTTGCCCTGGTAAGACTTGTGGGGCATCTTTCAGAGCTCCAGGACTTGTTGGAGAAATAACAGAAATGGAAGGCCTTTCCATCTTCTGAGATTCAAAGGAACTTGAACCTAAAATTAAAAAAAAATTAAGTAGTATTTGTAAGTATAGGAAATAAATAATTTTTATAAAAGGTTAAATACATCTGTTATTTATATAAAACCATAATTAATACCATTGATTATAGAACCTAATTTTAATGGAATAGTTGTAGAAAGTTATTATTTGTCTTCTTTGGTTAATTGCCTATTTTAAAGATATTTAAAATGATATAACAAAATATTGTATTTGTTTCACTTGTAAAGTATTGATCTACATTTCTGGAGGGCATTGTACTGTATAGGATCTTGTATAACTTCACATACATGTAAAGGTGTCATGCTTCAGAGATAAGGAAGATGGTGCTTGTTATGTTAATTATCTTGGCTAGTGGACCATATATGATGAACTGTCCTTACTGAGAAATTAAAACGAATGCATATGTAATTTATGAGCCACACATAAACCTAGATTTCATCATTGTTTTAAAATCAGATATACCATCTATCTTATTGTTGGTTTTATAAATGAATCTCTTGAACCTCTGAGAATGCTGCTTCTAGTAATTCACAAGTAACTTGTTTCACCTTTACATGGAGGAGGCTGGCTCTCCTCTCAGTTAGTCCCGTGAGGCTCTTCATTGTTAAAGTGTACCCTGACACACACAGCGGTACAGAATGTCTATAGAATGCTATTACCCCAGTAAGTATAACCTTGAACTCACAGCCATTCAAAACTTAGCAAATCTGCATTGAGAAATACTATTTACGGAGCATTGCCTAAGAGTATGCAAGCCACACATTTTTTTGAATATGCATAAATTAACTTTACATTAAGTCTTACGCCATCATTTTGTGTCCTCCAAAGACTTTTAACTAAAGAAATAGCTCAATAAAAGTCTTTGTTACCATGTCTCTTTTATCTGGTATATTTAGAATTATTTTTTTCCTTGGGTCTCAGAACAGGAATATTGTTGTTTCTATTAAGCAGTTTGTTCCTAATATTATAGTAATCAGGTTTTAAAAATTGTATTAATACTATAAATTATGCAACTAGTCTCATTCCCCTCTTTGTACTGGTCACCAGAAAGCTCAAAGCCAAATTTGGGACCATCTCTAGCAGGTGTGCAGAACATGATGGTATGCATTTTTATATGCTAACCTATTCTGTTTCCTTGTTTATCCTACTCTTATATTTTCTTCTTCCTTCTAATCACCATTTCTGATTTTCCCCTAAATCACCTTGTATTTTTTATTTCTATAAGCTGGGTTCTGCAATAATGACTGGTGAATCAAGTCCAAGTATTAATTTAATGTCCATTCACTGCAAGGCAAATGTTGGCGTCATTTCCACATCATCATTGAAAACCTCACTACTTGTCTATATATTATTGCACACAATATCATCTTCTCTCATCCAGAGTGACTTTAATTCCAATACAGATGATTCTTTCAACCCTCTAGTTTCAGTCTTTGGACACCATTATGTTCAGTGAAGTTTACTTCTACTCCACCCATTCACTTCCATGATCATACCAGACACCCTGTTATGCAGTATTGCAATACTTGCAGTTCCTTCACTAGACTGCTAACGAGACTGAGCTGTTTACCAATCAAACTCAATAATCCAGTATCACAATACATTTTTATGTAGAGCAAACAGAACTATTACTGGCATATTAATTAAGTTCTGTGAGCATCCTGACTGTCATGATGCAGAATAGTATTGACACTAAAGATTTTTATATAGTCACAAAAAAAGAGTTAGAAGAAAAATCTTAGAGTAAAACAACTTCTCTGTGTTTCCAATGATTGCCATCATTGCCAACTTCTGGTATCAGTGGAGACATCCTTAGTACATTAATAGCAATTCCTTATATCAAATAACTAAAGAAAATGGCAAATCTTTACTTGCCAATTAGTTCAGTACATTTTATAATACCAAAAGAAATCTTATACTCACTGGACTCCAGTGGAGGGTGGGAGCTCTCAGGAATCCGGGGAATGTCACTAAAAGAAACAGTTTATGGTGAAAATCCCAATAGCTAAACTACCCTGCCTGAGGCAATCATAGCCACTTTATGTGATGTAAAAACTCCTTTTGGGTCTTTACAGGTGTGGAAATGGACAGAAGTTACTATTAATATTAAGGCAACTACTAATGTACATGAATGTCAAACACCACACAAAAAAACTGCAATAAAAGTAAGTTTTTATATATTTAATAGCAAAACACTTTAACATGACAACAATCAGATTAATATTGTGGCTAAAATTACCACAATATTTTTACTACCAAAACAGCAGGTTTTGGAAATTAAAAAATGTTAAAGGTAATATTTTACTTCAGTTCTAGAAAATCAAAATGACACAAATTTTACAAATCAGTAATATGCTTTACAAACACATCTGAAAGAGTTTACTGAATGAAAGGGGATGGAAACATCTCGATAATAAAATGATATGGTGAATATCATGGGCAAAGTTAATAAAATGAAAAGAATGAATTGCTTTGGAAATTAAAATGTTTCAAGCTTGCAACAAAAAAGCCAAAATATTTTATATATGTGAATATATAATACATATACACATATATACCCTTTATAGAGATTCAAATCTCTATACTGAAGTTAACTAAATATATGACTATTTATATATGGTTAGAAAGTGACTGTGAGAACACCCATTCCCTGCCACACTTACAAATTACTCTGAAGAAATATTTAATATAACCTCAGCTTAATCCATTACCCACTGTGACCTTAAGAACCCTGGAACCCTGGATCATCTTGGTTTGGGTATTGTACTGCATAGGACTACTTTACCTCTCATTTTCCAAAGATATTTTAGTATTAATTTAAGGAGATTAACAGTATGCAAATATTAACATGACATATTAAAGCAGACTGGAGTGAGCTAGTACCAATGAATTATCAGCATATTATTTAAGAATTTCTAACCACTTACCTTGTGACCTAACTTCACTTTGATTTTCTTTCACTTTTGGGGGGAATGGAAACAAAAATACCTTTCTCTGATTGTTCTCTGGACTCCTCATTTTCACTTTTTTGTGTAAAGTAAGCTTCATAATCACCTACAATTTACACTTGTTACAAATGACAACACATTCCTGCTGTGTATTTTATAAAATACATTTTATTATATATTTTTGTATGACTAACATTTTAAATAAAATAAATTGTTTATATGAATTTATAATTAAGAGACTAATTTACACTACTTAAGACACAAGAAACCACCTATTTATCTTCTGGTACCTTCTTCTAAATTCATCTAAGCAAATAAAAGTAAATTGCAAAAAAAATCCAGGAACAATCATTTTTCAGATAGTATGACTTCTTCAATAATTAATCTCATAGTCCATTATGATACTAGAATTTGGAACTCTAAAGCCAGGTACAGGCTTTGAATCTTATGTGTCTGTGAAAGAAAGATGGTGAGGAAGTTGTTGAAAAAAAATTTAAGTGATTTTGAATCAAATTTATTTATGTTAATTACTTCAGTAATATTTTCAGGTATAAATTTCCACTTGATGTTTACACAAGACTACTTAATTAGTTCTACTCACAAGTTAGGTGGCAGAGTAATTTGAGTAATAATTATAAGCATAAAAGTCAAGGATATTGTATTTGGTGGGTTCACAAAAATGGTCAGTACCTCAAGATGGCTGATGCCTCTTAGACCATGCTGCTGCTAAATGTGCATGTAAGATATATTTGGAATGATTCCTGAAATCACTATGCCACTAAGTTATGAATAAATATTTGCATTCTGCTTTAAATTATAGTTGCTAAACATAACTACATTTAACATAATTATTAAAACATAGCTACAATTATTCTTCTAGGATTCTAATGTATTAACGAGAAAGTAGATGCAGCTTTGATTATTATTCAATTATAATCTTTGTATTCCATATTCCCTTGCATTCCATAATCCATGATCCTTTAGGGTTTGGCTATGCAGATGATTACTTCTTAAGTAGTTTTCAGACAAAAGTAAAAATAATGTTATTCCAGTCTACTTTAATTGTCTGTAACTTTTTTAAGTCACCATGAACCAATGATATTTAAGCTGATTACTTTTAAACCACTATGTATCTGAAAGTATGTGGCAATGTGCACAATGCTTGATTTTAAATTTTACTTTTTATTCTTTTGATTCATTTCCAATTTACTTACCTCTTTTTCAGCCTCATATTTACCTCAGCACTAGAACATATGTCATGGAAAACTAGCATAAATTATAGTGTTGTTATTTTAAAAATCTACATGGAAATGTACAATACTTTTGCAAATGTCTTCATTCTTAATAATCACCACTTAAATATGGTTTCAAGCTGGCCCTTATTTTAGAGTTTTATATATTGATATTATTCTTTGGCATATGATCATACACTTTCATTCTTTGAGAATTATAATAATTATACTTTCTTGTATGTTTTGCATCGACATGTATTCATGAAGACAATAAAAATTTAAGGTTATCACTCTTTCAACATAAAAAGTCTTAAATTAATGGCTCTATAATATCTTGGAAATAGGGAAAAAAACAATTATTTTCAAGAATATATTCAAACATTAAGCCAACTATAATGAGACAGTTCAAAATGCCTTCCAAAAATTATAGACTGGCAAAATGAATATTTATTCTGGACTTTATGGGTTTGCCAGAAAAAGCTAACAATATGGGGAAATCTATACACAGATATAAAAAACTTCCCATTGTCTGTAGATAATTAAATTATGCTGAAAATTGAGGTTTTAAAAATATTACACCAATTATTATGACGAATTAAAATGTTAAAATATTTAATACTTCTTGCTTCATTTAAAATAAAAGTTGGAACTACCCATAAGTAAAGATATAGAAAAAATATTCTATCCTCAATGGAATAATAAAAAAGTTCGTGAAGACATATGAAGTTATTAATATTTTAAATATCACAAGAGGAGTTTGCTAGTGGTTCCCTTAAAGGAAATACTGCTTATTAAATTAGGATTACTAAAAATAAATGGTTCTGCCATTAAAAAAATATTTTTACTTTATATTTCACTTGTTAAAAATATATATCAAAACTTTTTGGTATTACAATTATTAAATTATGGAGCTTCTAAAATGTAATGGAGAAAATTCAGTATTCTAGTTTAAAAAATTAAGAAATTTTAAAAATCTAGCATGTATGCCCATAATTGATGAAAATACTATCCATGTTAACATGTACTGTATGAATGTATAAAATTCTTTTTAAAACCCTGCTAATACATGTAATTTACTAAACTTAAGAAGTAAGTTTTTTTAGCCTTACCCAATAGGCCTTGAAACAATAATTTCAACTTGAGGTTCTGATTTTGATTCTAAAATAATGTTGTAAACTTCTTCATTTGTAGCTCCCGGCAGGGGTTTACCATTCCATTCTAGAACTTCATCCCCTTGAATTTAAAAAAAAGGGTATTTTTTTACCTTATATATTCTGTTTATTTTTCTTATCTTTTCTCTTTTTTAACAAAGAAATGCAAAACATATACAAATAGTTTAATTGTCTAGGCTTTGCTCTCAAAAGCAAATTTATTGCCATATAATGTCAGCTAAATGGTTCTTCTAAACACTTTTTTTTCTTTTCTTTGTTTTTCTTTTTTTCCTCCAGAATATTACTGGTCACTGGAAATAGTACAACACAACACTATCTTCATCTTTTCAGATATACCAGAAATAATATAAAAATAATCTCATGCTATGGGATGGAATTAGCACAGCCTATTTGGAAACATTAGAAAATAATAATTAGCAGCATGCCTTCTATATAATAAATGTAGGCAGCTCTGTATGTGAAAGATTCTTATTAAACTATATATTAAATCCTGTTTTATTTTGGTAGAAACAGCAATTGACATTTATTAGCATGAAGTTTCCAATTATAAGTCATGCTTCATTGTCTTCATCAGATGCACAACAGAATAAAAATGCATGAAAGGATTTGAATTCACACCCATTGCAGGTAGCTATGGCAAAGTTACAAAGCAAGCAGATGTAAAACTTGCATGACAGTTAACCCCCTTCCAGATGTTCAAAACACATATATTCTATACATAACCTATATTGTGTAAAGTACAAATAGAAAATATTTTAAAATAATAAAAAATTAACATACTACTTATTAGTTTGTTAAATATGCTAAGATTAATCAAGGGGAGCAATATGATGTTGCATTAAAAATATGGGATAACAACTTATAGTTGTTTTGTCAACTAGAGTCTAGAGTTTTCACCATTGATCATTTGGAAAAACATCATTTGTTTTCATAAATATTTAAGCAGATTTAGACCCCAAGTGGTTCCTGCCCAGAGTCCTTCAATTCAAAATGGTAACCTAAGCTGAAATATCCCAGCCTCAATAACACATTGAGGTGCCTTAATTTTTTGATGTTCATGCTTATTTTGTTGTTCTCAGTGTCTAGAACATTTTGGTAGCTAAATAAACATGTGTTGAAATATTGGGTCAATATCATCATTATACATTTTATAGCTAGGTATAAACATAAAACCTTTTAGTTTTTAGCTAGGTCTTTTTTTTAACAAAAGTAGAACAAACTGTTTTACTAGGATTATTTTAAAGTAATTATTTTTTTCCCAGGTGTTTGCCTACTTGAAAGTAAAAAGTAAGTATGTGAAAAGCACATGATGCTGCTTTGGTTTTTTAAAATAGCACAGTTATTACCAATATTTACATAACTTCTAATAGTTTGCCCTAAGCAGTTACTTAGAAAAACTTTTCAAATAGGCAATGAATACATTTCACTGTAAAAGAAAAAAAGAAATAAAATTATTGCAAATTTGCAATATATCAGGAATGTTTTAAAATTTTTTGACCAAGAAAAGAAATAAAGTTTACATCATGGCCCAGTACACATACATAATATGAATATGAATACATGTATGTATATGTCCATATACATACATATATACTAGAAAATATTTTATGAAACAATACTTACCCTGATATTTTCTATTCTATTATGTTCTATTCCAATTTTTTTAATGATGGATACAAACCATTAAATTGATTTTACTACCCATGAGTTGCAACCAGCATTTTGTAAAAGCACTGCATTATAAAATTTTCCTTTCTAGACATCAACCTATAAGCAAAACTTTTAATATTATCAAATTAACTTAATACATATGCATATTTATTTACAGATCAATGACTTCTAAATCAGACTGTGATCTCTTTAACACTATTTATTTATATATAGATGATTTCTTCAGGCAGGGATGTAGACAATAAGGGTACAAAGATGAAAATGACACTTGCTCCGTCTTTAGATTTGGTGGTGGAGAAATAATACAAAACAAATAACTTTAATAAAATATGTTATATACAATGACAGAAATTCACTGGAGGAACAAAGGTAGAGCCAGGTGGTGCCAAGGACGTAGTAATAAGTTATTGCTCCTGGTGGGACATCAGAAACCACTTTAGAATTTAGGCAGTTTTAGATGAATTTTGAAGGATGGAAAGGACTTCAACAGGCAGAGTAAAGAGCAACGAGGTAGACGAGAGGCTCTGACCACATCTTCTAGGTGAGAAACAGCTTGCCAGGGACCTACAGGTCAACTGGCATTGCTGGAGGGCTGAAAGTGTTAGTAAAGAACAAGGCTACAGAGCTTTGACATGAACAAATGATGACATTTGGAGACACTGACAGATCTTAATAATAAGGATAGTGTCAGAGTCACTTTTGTGTTTGAGATGGTAAAATCAAGTAGCAGGGCAGTGCATAGACTTAGAGAGGAGCAGGACTGGAGAAAGCTATGGGAAGATTAAAACAAGACTGCAAATGTTGAATAAAGGTCATACTGATAAAAAAAATAGCACTGTAGTTTTATAGGCCAATGATGTTGATATGCAAATAGAAGAAAAAAATTGATTTACATTATTATCATTATTCTAAATAATAATTTAAATAAAATAAAATATATGATTGAGTCTACAAAAACACTTTACTTTCTTCAAATATATAAATTGCTTAAAGTGAAATGTACTCTTATCTGTTTTATAGTTATTTAAGTTGAGCTTTTAACATTTTAGATTTAAGTTTCTCAGGCTCTTAGCTCATGAGGGTATTACATAAATGAGATTAATCACTAAGGGATATTTTATATGGAACACACACTTCTTTGACTTCTTAAGTAATTTTGTATTAAAACACAAGGACAATTATCAAAAGCCATTGTGTTAATAATCTGATCTGCAAATTCAGGTTTTTGTATTTAACGTTATCTTACATTAACCAACAAGGAATTCTCATACTTTCTGAGGCTTATTTTTGAGTCATTAGACAAAGACTCAGTTTCTTGACAGTCATCCCTGATTGAGTTATTTTTTTATTGAATCCTAACAGGTCCCTGATAAGAAACAACAGTGTACCATACTTCTATACATATTCAAAGCTGTATAGAAGAGGGAGAAAAATTCCTGATTAGGGTTTTCTCCCCCTACAACACCTGCATAGCAAGTCCCTATCAAAGAAAAAAAACTAAAATGATTTTGAACTGATATTATGGTGAATAATTACATTGAAAATTCTTTACGAGTCCTAGAATATTTTTCCAAAGTTTTCAAGAATTACAATCTTAAGGTTTAAAAGTTGAAAATATAATGTGGAAATGTTCTCTTTCCATGTGTTATAGGTTATTAATCTTCAATTCTGCAGCTCAGCCAACTGTTTTCTTTATAATTACCTGGCAAATGTATAAAAAGTCATTCTAACAAGATTTCTACTAAACTACAGTAGAGTCAATTGGAAGAAATATGTAATATAAGTTTACCTAAAATGAAAGTTAACAATTTACCAAAAATAGATTTTAAAATGTTACATCTAAATATATGGTACATTTAAATATATTAAATGATTTTATTGTGTCATGTTAAGATTTCAAGGCAACATAAATAAATTTCCAAATACCATTAGGTAGCACATCCACATGAGTACAATATATGTCACATTTAAATTAACAAATATTTTATTACATAATCTGTACAAGAAATGTGATTATGATTATGTTTTATAATACATGCTGCTCCTGAATAAGTTTTGGGACCACTAGGAAAAGCTTTAGTAGTTACTATAGCTTAAAATATAAAGTGACAAATTAAGCAGTAATATGGGATTTTTTTTCACAAAGCTAAAATGTTTTAGATTTGAAGTTTTATAGCAATATTATGAAGCCATCTATAAAATGAGTAATTCTTCTGTATTTGCGTCTATTTATTTTTATATAAATAAAAGGGATTCAAATTTGCTCTCTCCAAATTGCTGCTGATGTATAGTTACTTATTACTGCAACTAGTGAGTACCCACATCAGGAAAAAAAATCTTTCTTCATGCATTAAAATTAGTGAACATAATTGACATATATAAATATATATATAAAAAACTAAGCCAAAATTGAAAACCACCAACTCTTGCATACAGAATACATTGTTTATATGTTAAAAAAGAACTTTACCTGCTCTTAGGTGTCCAACTACATCTGCTAGGCTACCCTTCTTTACTTTGGTGATGAAAGCACCAAGGCGTCCTAAGTCAGTCATTTTTCCTCCAACAACCTGGATAATTACAAATTTGTAAGTTCCCAAGACTCATTTCGAAACATAAGGTTATTAGTTTGAGGAATTAATCCTACATTCTTTTTATGATGTATTTAAAATTGAGTATAGGAACATTAATGAAGTGAAACACACTTTTGATTAAAGGAGCTGGCAGTATAGTTCTGAAAATAAAACATCTCATTATATTTGAGATGACCATGTGTCCTAAGGAAATTAATGTACTGATTTCTTAAAGTGACCTAACAATAAAAGGGCATCATGAATAATGTATATGCTTAGAAGACAGGTGCCAGGTCTCCCCTATTTAGTATCAAACAGCAAGTGTCTGACACTACATTATGGTTCATTTTTCTTCTTTATCTTCTACATTCATGCCTACCATTTGAATTATTATTTCTATATGAAGATAATTCCCCACTGTCATATCAGATCTTGCTCTCTTTTGTATATTTGTAGTAGAATATAGGCCTAAGACCATAGAAATTAGGGATTCAAGTCAAGAACAGGCCACTTTGGGGAAGCTATTTACCATGGTGCAAAGCTTAATAGACTAAGTGTATCTCTGCAATTGACCATCTCATCTGTGCCCTTATGAATCTCACAGTCTGCATTACATTATTGAATATTTAAAACTTTCACATGGCATTTCCACTACACCTAAAATTAAATACAGTGTACATCTGAGAAGTTTCTAGGTTTAATTTCTCCCAATGCAGGGGCTCAAATATACATAATTAAAAGTGAAGGGAATATTACCAAAGGTTGAGGTTGATGCACAATTCTTAGGAACACACCAATTAGTGGAGGTGATCAGAATTATTTCATAACAAGATTAATTGATGGTAATAATCAGCACTATTAACAGCTGAAATTTTTTTTAGTTTAGTCAATGGTTTTGAAGAGATCAGATTATCACAAAACTGAAATACAATCTCTTGATACATATTAATGTTAAAGCAACATTTTTGAATGTTTTTTAAGTTTATGAAAGCAAATAAAACCATGTGATTTAACATACATACACCTGCCCACACAGAATACGAGACAGAGAGATATATATCTGTATATGTGTATGTGTATATATGTATATTTTTCTATAAGAAGGAGTAATCATTTATAATCTACGAGCTTCTCATTATATTTGTTAGAAGAGAATTAATATTTTTAAAAGATACATTTTACTCTTTTGGTATTACCATAAATACTACTGTAATTAGGAAACAATCCCATTAATGATGTTTTATGCTGCTGCTCAAGCTATAATAAAGGGCCACATTATCTAACTTTACTACTTTCCATTTAAACCTTTTTAATGTAAAAATCATCCCAAACTTTATATTCAGAAAAAAACTTTAGTTTTCCTATATTTTATTGAATTTTCCTAACACATCTATATGCTATATTACTAAAATTATAGAAAAATATTAAATCAGATAAAAA
This sequence comes from Daubentonia madagascariensis, assembly GCA_023783475.1. Taxonomy (NCBI): domain Eukaryota; kingdom Metazoa; phylum Chordata; class Mammalia; order Primates; family Daubentoniidae; genus Daubentonia; species Daubentonia madagascariensis. Next base: position 21,693,399 of record JAKFHU010002080.1, on the reverse strand, counting down.
TACTACATATACCATAAGACACCAATATAATAACAAGATATATTCACTAGAAGAATTTCATTTTGGAGAGGAGGAGGAGAAGATATTTAAAAATCATTGTCAGAAACTTTGTTGAATCCAGTCCATACTGTAATTTACCCTTTAAGAAACATTTTAAACAAGCATACTCACTTTCAAACCCAGTAATGCACCTGATTCTTTGGGCATAGTTGTTCTCTTGTTAAGAATAACACGTCCAATTAATCGGTCTCCCTCTTTAGACGGTTGCCACGTTACAGGATGCTACGAAAACATGAATAAAGTTTAAAAAGTAATATATACACAGTGGAATCCTATTCAGCCATAAAAAAGAATGAAATCCTGCCGTGGCAACATGAATGGAACTGGAAGACATTATGTTCGGTGAAATAAGCCAGGGACAGAAAGTTAAACATTGCATGTTCTCACTCATATGTTGAAGCTAAAAAAAAGTTGATCTCATAGAAGTAAAAAGTAGAACAGAGGATATTAGAGGCTGGGAACAGTAGGGGGATAGGAGGGATAGGGAGAGATTTGTTAAAAAACATAAAATTACACCTAGATAGGAGGAATAAGTTCTAGTGGTCTATACCACTGTAGGATAACTATAGTTAACAATAATATATAGTTGCAAATAGCTAGGAGTAGGATACTGAGTGTTACCAATACAAACAAAAGATAAATGTTTGAGATGACAGATATGCTAATTAACCTGATCTGTTCACTATACATTATATGTATTGAAACATCACTATGTACCCCATAAATATGTACAATTATTATGTATAACTACAAAATAAAATTTAAAAAAAGAAATAATAGTGAACAACTGGCATGGAAACTTACATTGTTCAAAATATTTTCATTTATAATATCAAACTAAAATATATTTTAAAATACCAAGGAATAGATAAATAAACTGTGGCAATGTAATATTATTCAGTAGTAAAAAGAAGTGAGTTATCAAAGCCACAAAAAGACTTGCAATTGACCATCTCATCTGAAATATATATGTGTCCAGACAGGGAGGAACCTTAAATGCATATTGTAAAGTGAAAGAAGCCAATCTGAAGAGGCTATATACTGTATGATTCCAACTATGTGACATTCTGGAAAAGGAAAAACTATGGAGACAGTAAAAAGATCAGTGGTTGCCAGAGGCTCAGGAGGAGGAAGGAAGGGAGGGATGAATAAGTAGAGCCCAGGATTTTCAGGGCAGTGAAACTATTCTGTATGATACTGTAATGGTAGATACATGGTATTATACGTGTGTCAAAACCCATAGAATATACAACACAAAGAGTGAACTCTAATGTAAACTATGGACTTAAGTAAATAATAATGCATCAATATTGTCTGATCAATTGTGACAAATGTACCAAACAAATGCAAGATATTAGTAATGGGGAAACTGAGATGGAGAAGGAAGGACTGAGGAGGTATATGGGAATTCTATACTTTCTGCTCCATTTTTCTGTAAACCCAAAACTGCTAAAAAGAAAATAGAGCCTATTAATTTTTTTAAAAAGTAAATAGAATGCTTTCTTTCCTATAGACACATAATTATTGGTTGTAGCATGATGCAATTACCCCAGCTAAAAGACACTCTAGGCGGGGAATGGTGGCTCATGTCTGCAGTCCCAGCACTTTGGGAGGCCGAGGTGGGAGGATAGCTTGAGGCCAGGAGTTCAAGACTAGCCTGGGCAACACAGCCTGACCCTGTCTCACCAAAAATTAAAAAAATTAGCTGGGCATGGTGACACATGCCTGTAGTCCTAGCTACTTGAAAATCTGAGCCAGGAGGATCACATGAGCCTAAGAGTTTGAGGTTGCAGTGAGCTATGATGGTGCCACTGCACTCTAGCCTGGGTGATAGAGCAAGACCCTGTCTCTAAAAAAACAAAAAAGATACTCTAGCGGAAATTCTTTATTTTAGTGGACTCTATCCTTGGCTTATAACAATTTTCATTTAGAGCTATATTTCCTTTGCAGTAGAAACTTATACTAAATATTTCTAAAAGTAGTTAGCAACTAAGTACATCTCTTAAAAAATGGTTCTGAGGTTCTTAAATGGAATTATTGAAATTTAAAAATATCTGCTTACACAAAGAAAAATGATTCTGTATTTTGAGTTATTGTTAATGTTCATATCCTCAACCAAATAACATCTCAATCTCATTTATAAACAGTCATTATTTAATAATTGCTTTTTACTTAAATTAAAATTTGTCATAATTATTCAGTGATAACTGATTCTTTCTTCTAAACTGTACTATCTTGAATGAAATCAGTATTTGCTCTAATAAAATGTACAAAGAAGCAGAATAAGATTACCATTTATCACATATTGGACAAAGGACAATGGACAGCACACATATTCCCTTAACTCCAAACACTCACTTCCCAGAAAGCTTACCGAACTAATAGGTGATGTTTCCCGGCTGTGCCACGTGGCAGGATCCAACCAGTAATAATCCAAGTCACCTGCACAGTAGGAAAAGAATGAAAAGTAAAATGGTGTTAAAGTGAAGAATGTATCACTTCAAGTATTACTTCTTCAATCTATAAATGGTTATGATATTCTAATATTGAGTGTGTACATCCCAGAAGAATGCACACCTGTGCTATAAAGGTGGTAACTTTAATCACTGAAATGAATATGTGATACAAATAAACTTGATACAGTGGAAGGGCTATCTTTTTTTCCTCATAAATCAGCCTAGAAACACATAAAAATTATGGGAAAAAACAGGGTTAATCTGCCCCTTTTACCCTCAAAGGACTATCCATTGCAAGCCACAGCCTGCCATCATTCATTGAACTAAGATAAGTATTAAAGTTTAGTGTCCCCCTTTCTACTCTTCTGAACTATATCACATCTTTAAAAATTATCCTCTGGTCTTTACCTTCTCTCACCAACTCTCAAATATGACATACATTTTTAAGACATAGTGGTGAGTAAATTAAATACCAAGAAAAACTTCTGGCGAAAGAAATCACAGTATTCAATTTTACTAAAGCCATAAAAAGATTTTAAAAGTCCTAGCTTTGTAATCGTAAGTTTATAAACCTTTATTTTTTATTTTTTGGCTTAAAAATATAATGCCAAAGAAAGCATCTGAGAAGAAAAGTAAAATGAAAAGTATCAATGCTTTCAGTATTTGTATAGGATGAAAGGCCAGAGAAAAAGTGGATAACCTATGTGAAAATAGTGTATTTGGGAAAGCAGGGGAAGAAATGACATTTTGTATTTTAACTATAGATTGACTCAAAAATTTTTATCTCTATGGATCTTGAAAGAGAGAAAAAAATAAATACAGTAAGTACAGCATGCCAGCTAATGACAAGATCTCTAACTGTTGGGAAAATATGCTTATCTGATACCGGTGAAGGTCGTAAGTAAAGAATTTTATGTAAATGACAGGTATGGAAGATACAGGTACTATAAAAGAAATGCTAAAATAATTTTATTTATGTTTAAAATCTACAGGTATAAAAATCTCTACAATTCACTTTCCTAGGAACAACTTCCCTTTCCCTTTTACATATCTTGAAAAGATTGAAGGCAAATGTTACATACACAGGTACTGCAATAAATATTGAAATGTTCTTCAAGTAAGTCATGTAGATTACACTGGTTTATGCTAGGCAGGTTTAGAAATTGCATTAGCAAAAACTATATTCAGTTATAATTTACTTTACATAGAGTCCATATATTTCTCAAAATCACATACTTTAAAATGCATACATGGCTTGTAGATTGTATTAATAGATTTATAAACTTCTACTGGACCACACCGATTAATGGAATATAGGAAGTTGCAAAAGGAAATTTTTTCTCTTTTATATTTACTGTTTATAAAGGTTCATATGCTTATTTTTAAAGTAGCTCTGTCTTTAGTATTATGATACCTGTTCCTCCTGAGAAGACTACTTATATCGATAAAATTGAAATTCCTAATAAAAATGTTATTATTCAAAAAGTAATTATTATAATTTGTAAAACTTTATCCCTAAAATTTCACATGCAGAATATTAAGACCTGATGAATTCATAAATGCTGATTCATTTTAAAAACTGTGATAAATTAATAGAACCACTGAGATATTTTTGAGGAGGTGGATTGTATTTCTCTGAAGAAAAAAAATTAGTCATTTAATTGAAAGCTGCTTTAAGAAGTCTGTGAAGTTAAAACTAATGACACAAATTCATCCTATTTTAAAGAGCTCAAGAAAACAAAAGTTCATCGTACCCCTCAATAGCTTGATTTAGGTTTTAAAAACTGTTCTTTTTGGGATCCTTCTCTGGCTCATGCCCCAATTCCTCGTATGGTGGTTCAATGCTATCTTTCACCCACCTTGTCCTAGGTATATCTAGATAAACATATCTGGTGAATATTTGCTGTGCAAAACGTGTTCCTTATAGGAAAAGAACCAAAAGCTGATGTTTCTGATAAAATTCAATGGTGACACTCAGCACACTTTATTACAAAAACACTGTTTTAAAGCAGTAGTATTCTATCATTTATAAGCTTTGTGGAATAATAATATTGAATGGAGAGTCTAATTTAATTGATTTGGTATTGATAGACACCTAGTTTGCTGAGTGATTCCAACATGTAGCCACCAATCTTACATTATCCTGAAATAAATACAGATGCTGCATCTACATTATCCTGTAATAAATAAAGATGCTGCATCTATTGAGATGATCATATGATCTTAATTTTTGCTTTTGTTTATGTGGTGAATTGTATTTATGGGTTTACCTATGTTGAACCATCCTTGTATCCCTGGGATGAAGCCCACTTGGTCATTGTGGATTATTTTTTTGATGTGCTGCTAAATTTGGTTTGCTAGAATTTTACTGAGGATTTTTGCATCTATATTCATAAGGGATATTGGTCTGTAGTTTTCTTTTTTTGTTGTGTCCTTTCCTAACTTTGCATCAAGGTGATACTGGCTTCATAGAATGAGTTGGGGAAGTTTCCTTCCTTCCTGATTTTATGAAATAATTTCTGCAGTATGGGTACCAATTCTTTGCAGGTCTGATGAAATCTGGCTGTGAAACCATCTGGTCAGGGACTTTTTTTTTGTTGAAAGACTTTTTATTGCTTCTCCAATTACATTGCTCATAATTCGTCTGTTCAGGAGTTCTATTTCTTCCTGATTGGGCCTTGGGAGGTTGTGTGCTTCCAGGAATTTGTCCATTTCCTCAACATTTTTGAGTTTATGTGCATGGAGATTTTTACAGTATTCACAGATGATTTTGTATTTCTGTGGTATCAGCTGTAATATCTCCATTTCATTTCTGATTAAGCTTATTTGGGTCCTTTCTTTTCTATTTCTGGTTAATCTAGCAACAGGTCTATAAATTGTGTTTATCGTTTCAAAGAAGCAATGTTTTGTTTCATTAATCTTCTGTATTTTTTTTTTTTGTTATTGGCTTCATTTAGTACCGCTCTGACCTTAGTTATTTCTTTTCTTCTGTTGGGTTTGGGATTGTTTTGCTCTTCCTTTTCTAGTTCCTTGAGATGATTCATTAGATTGTTGATTTGTGATCTTTCTGTCTTTTTGATGTAGGCATTTAAGGCTATGAATTTTCCCCCTATGACTGCTTTAGCTGAATCCTAAAGATTTTTGATAACTTGTGGTACTTTGGAATTAAATTTGAGGAATCTTTTGATTTCCACCTTAATTTCCTCCTTGACTCAATAATCATTCAGCAGTGGGTTGTTTAATTTCCATGACTTTGTGTAGAATTGAGTATTTCTGTTGGAGTTCATTTCTAATTTTATTCCACTATGGTCTGAGAAGATACATGGTATGAGTTCGATTATTTTGAATTTTTTGAGGCCTGATTTGTGGCCTAAGATATGATCAATCTTAGAGAATGTACCATGTGCTATTGAGAAGAATGTATATTCAGTAATTTTAGGGTAAAATGTTCTATAAATGTCCCTTAGGTCCATTTGATTTAGAGTCTGGTTTAGGTCCAGTATTTCCTTATTTATTTTCTGCTTTGAGGATTTTTCTAGGTCTAACAGTGAGGTATCGACAAAATTCAGCACTCTCTTATGATAAAAATGCTTAACAATATAGGCATAGATTGAACATATCTCAAAATTATAAAAGCCATATACAACAAACCCACAGCTAACATCATACTGAATGGGGAAAAGTTGAAAGCATTCCCACCCAGAACTGGAAAAAGACAAGGATGCCCACCATCACCACTTCTAGTCAACATAGTGCTACAAAGAAAATAAAATACCTAGGAATATATTAATTTAACCATGGCAGAGAAAGATCTCTACGAAGGGAACTACGAATCACTGAGGAAGAAAATTGCAGATGATGTAAACAAATGGAAAAACATATCATGCTCATGGATTGGTAGAATCAACATTGTTAAAATGTCCATACTACCCAAAGTGATTTACAGATTCAATGCAATCCCTATCAAAATACCAAAATCATTTTTCGCAGATCTATACAAAATAATTCTATGTGTCATTTGGAACCAGAAAAGAGCTCTAATAAGCAAAGCAACCTTAAGTGAAAGGAAAAATCTGGAGGCATTACTTTACCAGACTTTAAGCTATACTACAACACTATAGTAACCAGAACAGCATGGTACTAGCACAAAAATAGGGACATAAACCAATGGAACAGAACAGAGAACACAGATATAAAACCATCCATATATTGCCATCTGATCTCTGACAAAGCAGACAACAATATACACTGGGGAAAAGAATCCCTATTAAATAAATGGTGCTGGGAAAACTGGATAGCCACATGTAGAAGATTGAAAGGGATCCATATCTCTCACCAATCACAAAAATTAACTCAAGATGGATGACAGACTTAAATCTAAGACATGAAACTGTAAGAATTTTAGAAGAAAATGTTGGAAAAACTTTTCTAGATATAGGCCTAGGCAAAGAATTTATGAAGACCTCAAGGGCAATCACAGCAACAACAAAAATAAATAAATAAATGGGACTTGATTAAATTAAAATGCTTGTGCACAGCCAAGGAAACAATCAACAGAGCAAAAAGACAGTCTACAGAATGGGAGAAAATATTTGTAAGCTATACATCTGATAAAGGGCTAATAACCAGAATCTACAGAGGACTCAAGCAAATCAGTAAGAAAAAAATCAAACAACCACATTCAAAAGTGGGCAAAATACATGAACAGAAGCTTTTTAAAAGAAGACAGACTAATGGCCAATAAACATATGAAAAATGCTCAACATCACTAATCATCAGAGAAATGCAAATCAAACCTAACCCCAGTGAGAATGGCTTTTATCAAAAAGTCCAAAACCAACAGATATTGGCATGGATGCAGGCAGAAGGGAACACTTATACACTGTTGGTGGTACTGCAAACTAGTGCAACCTCTATGGAAAACAATGTGGAGATTCCTCAAGGAAATCAAAGTAGACCTACATTTGATCCAGCATCCCACTACTGGGTATTTACCCAAAGGAAAAAAAAGTCATTTTATCAAAAAGACACTTGCACTAGAATGTTTATTGCAGTACAATTAACAATTGCAAAGATGTGGAATCAACCCAAGTGCCCATCAATTCATGATTGGATTAATGAAATGTGTTATATGTACACTGTTCATTACTACTCAGCCATAAAGAAAAATGAGTTAATACCTTTTGCAACAATCTGGATGGAACTGAAGACCATTCTCCAAAGTGAAGTATTGCAAGAGTGGAAAAACAAACACCACATGTACTCCCTATTAAATTGGAACTAACTGATCAGCACTTAGGTGCACAGATGGACGTAAAATTCAACAGAAATCATGCAGGGCGGGGAGATGGGTGAAATCATACCTAACGGGTACAATGTATACTATTTTGGTGATGGGCACACTTACAACTTTGACTCAAGCAGTACAAAAGCAATCCATGTAACCAAAACATTTGTACCCCCGTAATATTCTGAAATTAAAAAAAAAAGAAAGAAAAAAAAATACTTAACGAGGCATGGCTAATTGCAGAGTGCCCTTCACTGTGCCTGTGAGGATGGGGAAGCCTGGACCCCTGCCTTCACAGTTTCCTTGACAGAGGCCATTCTCCCTAAGAGAGGCCAGAAAGCATCTAGCCACCACTGTTCTTATGACTACCTTGTGTTTTCAATAAAAACCTACATGCAGGAAAAAATAAATAAATATAAATAAATAAATAAATAAATATAGATTCTACAGATTTTGCACTTAAGGTTTTTTTTTTTTTTGCCAATTTTGGTCATACATAGTATTGTCAATATCGACTAAATATTGCTAACAAATGTAAATGTAAAAAAATTCAATATTTCAGCATACAATATTTGAATATATTTTAGTATATAATTATACCTCCTTCATGTTCTGAATAGTTTCTAATAGTTTTCATATCACTAATTTCATTATCACCCACTAAAATACAACATTTTTGCTTAAAGACTTACAAAAAATAAATTTTAAAATCTAAATATGTAGTTTTAAACTATATTTGTTTCTTCTACCCATGTAATTACTAAGTTTGAAAGACATTACTGAACTTTTGAGTAGTCCAATTTGTCTTTATAACTCATATTTCCCTATTATTGATGGAATAAGCAACACTCAACAAAACTTGCTCCTAAAACATTCAGAATCCAGTATTTCATTAATACCAAACATTTTTGGTGATTACTTTTCTAATAGATGATTAAAGATATTGACTGCCAGGTGGCATAGCTGCAAAATGCCATTTGCTTGTGGAATCAATATAAAAGCATCTTGGTTTTAATATTCAATATAACTTTCAAGGAACTAATTTACTATTATCATTAATTTAGAATCAGGAAATATATCAGCTGCTTGAGTCTACAGAAATGTCTCAAATTCATAATTAGCCAAGTTCAATAAAGTATTACAATATGGAGTATTACTTTTTGTAATGAATTTTAAAAGACTTTTATCCTATCCAATGTGAAAAAGTAGGTTAGTTAAACTTAGTAAACACACAACTTCCAATGCACAAATAAAAGTCAGTTAAATGACACATGAGTCTTCCATAAAGAGACCTAGTTTTTCCTAAACCCAGGTCATTATGATTAAAGTATGTAACAAAACATAAATATACATCTCTATAATTTAAAATTTTGTATCTTATGATGGCAAAGCACAATGGATTTCAGTAAAACCAATCAATGTCAATTGAACAAAAATATCTTCTAAGTAATACAGACACATGATTATGTATGAGTATATTAAAACTATAAGAAAACCATACCTCTAATTTCATATATTAAATATCTATTTAACAATTTACATGACAGCTATACTTGACCAATTGGAATGTGTACCTAATGTGCAGGCAGTAAAGGAAAGTCTGTCTACACCAAAGCATTGAAGTATTAGAAAATGTGAACTTTTTGCCCATCTCCAGAAGAAACATGGAGCATATTTTTAACATCATTATAATGAATGGTGATAAAAGATGGAACTCCAATGAATTCTAAGATTGAATCACAGTAACTCTATATAACATTTCCAAAAACATATCCATAATTTTGCTACTTGTCATCTCAAAAAATAAGTTGTTATTCCTACCTAGAATGGATTGTTGTCATTCAAAAAAATGTAAATTTCACAGACCAAAAATCAGAAGAATCATCTCTCCCAGATATATCCTAAACCTCTTAAAAATATTTTCCTGTTTTATTTTTAATCCTCTACATCAGGATGTGAGTTGAAACTAAACAAAATTAGCTGAGTCTTAAGCTACTTTATTATAGCACAGCATATACACAAATTAAAATACTGGAGAAAATATGTTTACTGAATATTTGTATGCAGGGCAAACACAAAAGTTAACTCAGTTCTAAAAATGAGTTTTTCAGTTGAGACAAAGTAAGGTATTTTTAACAAGTACTAGGTCAGCACACGTGAGTTATATATTGTTCTGGTTATATTGTAATAAAAAATATACATTTTAATTCATTTAAATATTTTTCAAGGACATTCATTTGGGAAACAGTCTTTTCTTAGATAGGAATTAATGTCTAAAGTCTAAAAACTAAGATAAAATCTTAACTCTGGATTAATATAATGAAAATACTACTTTGAAATAGTTTCCTCATATTTTAGAAGTCTATTTAAGATAGTTCCATGCCTGCAAAGGGAAAGTGTGCTCCCTCCTCCCCTAAATTATATATAATAGTGGAGCTATCTTTAGAATATTCAGCAATAATTTGCTATATAGCAAAGTTCTAGAAAGCCCAATTTCACCTAAGCTAATTACCAGTGAGGGATAAGAAAGATTATTTAATAGGACTTAGTATCTAGCCATTAAAATAAAATGGGAAGATATACTTGTTAAATTTAATCATTAATCATATAATCTGTGGAATATTAAAGTATATTTTATAAATAAGTACTATGCATACTGTTGCAAAATCAGTAAATTGTCTTTCATGATTGAATTACTGTCATCCATGACTGAATTCTGTCATAGTTCCTAGCATAGTGAAAATATTGGTCCTCAAACACTTTTTGTTGATTTCATTCAAAATCCAAGCCAATAATCACTTCTCAAACATATGTGAAGGCAAACACTACATGAAATTATGTAACAGAGATTTGCATCCCTTGAGCTCAAGGCAGAAGGCACGGCTAGCAGCCTCTACAAACCATTGGTCTTCAGCAAGAATTTCTCTAACAAGTCTAAGTAACTTAAAATTCAATTTCTAGTTTTGGTCCAGGACAAAGAAAAAAAAAAGTATGGTTCCTTGGGAGAACTGCATTATCTCCAGCCATTAGGGGTCCATTAGAGTGGTTGTTTTCTAAATGCATATTAGAAATTTCACTTTGGAAGGCAGCTATGTTCACCGTTACAGGTGCGCAACAGGAATAACCATCAGAGAAATTCAAATCAAAACCACAATGAGGTATCACTTCAATCTTGTTTGGATGGCTGTTATTTAAAAAAAAAAGAAAGGTAAGTGTTAATGAGGATATGGAGAAATTTGAACCTTTGTACACTGCTGATGGGAATGAATGTAAATCGGTACAGTCACTATGGAAAACAGTATGTAAATTTCTCAAAACATTCAAGATAGAACTACCATATGATCTAGCAATACCACTTCTGGGTATTATACCCAAAGGAATTGAAATCAGCATCTCAAAGACATATGTGCATTCCCCTGTTCACTGCAGCACTATTTCCTATAGCCAAAATGTGAAAACAATCTAAATGTCCGCTGACAAATGAACAGATTTTTTAAATGTGGTATATACATAAAATGGAGTATTATTCAGCTTTAAAAAAGAAGGAAATCTTGCCATTTGTGACAACATGGATGAACCTGAAGGACAACATGCTAAGTGAAATGAGCCAGAGACAGTCAGAGAGATACTACATGATACTACTTATATGAGAAATCTAAAAGAGTCAAACTCATGGAAACAGTAGAGTGGTGGTTGCTAGAAGCTGGGGGATAAGGAAAACAGGGAGGTATTAGTTAAAGGGTACAAAGTTTCAGTAATATTAGATGAATAAATTCTAGCAATCTACTGTACAGCATAGTGTCTAGAGTTAACAATGCTGTATTTCATACTTAAAAATTTGCTAAGAGGGTAAATCTTATGTTAAGTGTTCTCATCACAAAAAAAGGAAAATAAATAAAGAGGATGGGAGGAAACTTTTGGAGGTGATAGATATGTTTATAGCTGAGATTGTGGTGATAGTTTCATGAGTGAATACTTATCTCCAAACTCATTAAATTGTAGATAATAAATATGTACAGCTTTTTGTATGTCAAATATACCTCAATAAAGTGATTTTAAAAAAGAAAAAAAATTCGCTTTTAAAATTCCCCTTTGTTCATAATGCACTCTGCTTCTATCATAGAACCAAGAACATCACTCTCTCTGGTATATAAAATTGATATATCAAGTAAATTGAAGTATTATTTCTTAAGTTAAAGTAAATGCATCAATTGTTATTGATTAAGTTAATGGTGTGACAAAGATGTTTGTATTCAGAAATGGTTTATACTTAGTGGAACCTCCAGAGTTAAACTACCCTCTAGAGAGAGATTAGATATTTGCTTGATGGCCTGTGGTGCCATCTCTAGGTTTTATAATTTTAGGGCACAGGAAAGGAAACTCAGTAGCTGATCCAGGAAAGGTGTGGTAGAGGTAGTACTTTTTCCGGTTATGTGCATCGTTTGGTAAATTTGAGAGCTAATTTTTGGGAAGCCAACACCACCACCACACAACTCTACAAAGCAGTTATATGGAATCAGAATTAAAATTTCTGGCTGAACTGTGAGCTCAGTCATGCATCTAGGGAGATAACTCCTATAGCATCCCCTCCTTCTTTCAAGGGTAGAATGAGATCATATACATGAAGCACTACAGAAATGCAAATCAGAGTATAAAAATATGTACTAGAAAGCACTTTCAATTATAATAAAAAGCATTTATTTCAATTTTAATAGCATGTAAAAATTAAGAAAAGACACTTTTTCTTCCACAGTTTATTTGAAACCCTAAATAATCACAGATCCTCATTATATTTTAATTTCTCCATTAACATGTTATCTTCTGATATTTATAATTGCTATTTCTTATATAACTTATAACTATTTCTTATATAATTTATGCTATTTCTTATATAACTTTTTACTACACAGCAACTGTGTAGTAAAAAGATCATTGTACTTGGAAATGGAGACTTATTACTAATCCTAAATATGCTATATTAGGTATATTATCTTGATAATATCTCTTCATTCCTATTAACCTTGTCCTCCTCTATGAAATGGGGATAATGCCACTTTCCTCACAAAAGTTTCATGAGCATTAAATGAGATATGTCAGCTTTGTGAATTGTAAAAGACTTTAGAAATAGAATTTAAATGTATAATTAACTACACAATTGAGATTAAGAATATGAAAGCACGGTGTTAGAAATCAGATATACAGTTAAATAGCTATTATAACTAAAATACATGTAGTATCAGTAATCTTTGCAAAATATGCTTTGAAATGGGCTTAGAAAAATGCTAAAGTCCCTCTGTTTATTAAAATTATTAATTAGCCTGATTACTCAAGATATCCCTGACAATGGTTTCTTGAAGCCAGTCTGTTATACCTCAAAATTATTTAGCACAGACATTAGTTTTAAAATATATTTTAATATTTTTTTCTAATAGGTTGTAAGCTTCCTAACTTCCTGAGATTCCTTTTTGTAGTGTATATTCTTAACAAAATTATCTAAACAATAACAGGATGGATAGTCTTAAGAAAACAACTCCTATAAGTTTAAATGTGCAACGGGGTCACATTTAGACAATGGGGCTTTGAGAAAGTACAGAAAACTTTGTGGATTTACTTTAAAATAGGCTAAAAACAGACATTGAGAAATTAAAAGGAATTTGAGACAGCAAATATTATTCATCAGTTTAATTTTTCCTAGTTTTTAAAGTTATATAAATTTACATAAATTTTTATTTTTTTGAGGCTGCATGAAGCTTCAGGGCCCTGAAACACCCCCAAAACACCATGACACTCAATGACATAGTTATCCTTTACTTCTACATTGACCTTATGCTATAGGCCTTAGAGAAAGTTGATAAATTAAAATTCCTGAAAACTTTGAACAACAACAACAAAAAAACCCCACACACTTACACACACACATACATGCACACACAACTTTGTGCCTTAGAATTATAAAATAAGGATGTGGTTATAGTCTTCAGGAACACTAGACCATACTGTATTAATTGTATTAAATGACAATAAAAATACATCTGAAGAAAAGTCTCCAAAGTCATTGATAATAGGGCAAACAGCTTTCTACATATAATATTTTGGAGAGGAATAAATTTCATATGTAAACATAGCCTGAGGCCTAATAACTGAGAAGTTTCTCCCCCAGAATCTAAATATAGACTAGTAAGGTATCCTGGATAACAGATCACAAAACTGACAATCTTAGGGAATTTTTTTTTCTAATACGACAACTCTTCATAAATAAGAATTTTGGAAGTGTTGTACACAGGAGGGAAATATTTTACTGCAACTTTCCAACTGACCAGGCTTCCACATTGACACTGAGTATTCCATTCACTTGGGAGAACAGGTTGTCACGTGCAAAGCCTCGGAATAACCAGCCAGGAAACCCTGTGGAAAAAATTGGGGTTTATTTGTTTTCATTGTTTGGGGACTGGATGTTAACCACAGGTTTAAGAAATTGTAGTACTGGGAAAGTTCACAGCAGAGACATTACAAGAACACATTCTAGATGTAAATATCTTTGATAAAGGAAAATGTTAGTCTTTATCCAGGCCCAGGCAACACTAGCAAACCAGCATTAACCTGCAATGATATTCTGAATAACCTGCAATGGAAATCAATTTCCACCTGCCTCTACATCCCAAAGACAAGGAAATGAAAAATATGCAGATGCATGGATCATGCATACACGATTATATGCATACATTATCATGGTTTTAGTGATATAAATAACAAGAACAAATGTCAGTTATAATAAAGATAAACTTTAAGGGTATACAGAACAAAATGGAAGTACTTATGTGATACTGATACTGCTTATCATTTAAAAATATATTATTAGGCTATAAAAATTAGAAAATAAGATTACACTCTAGCAAACATTTTTGGTTAATATAAACGTGTTTTGAAACCAGAGCTCCCTCAAAGCAAGTTACTTTAAATATTGGGATTTTTTGGTCTTTCTTTTCTGTTATATTTTATTTTTATTTTTTGTTTTTATTTTGGCTATACAAACAAATAACTTATAGATATATTAAAGGACTTTAAGTTGGAAATCCCTTGACTGGCAGTGGGAAATTACTAGGCATAGAAGTTTAGAGAACATTTATTTTATGCCTCATTATTATTCTTGAGAAAACTGCTAGGTATCCATATTCATAAACCTTCAAAATTACAGCCATAGGAAACTAAGTTGCAAAGCACTGCGAAGTCACTGGTCTAAATCTCTGCCTCACTGCAAAGGTGATCAAGCTTTATAAAGGCATGTCCTTGCAACTGTACTCCAACTCTGTGACATAATTTAAACAAGATAAAGCACAAAAGGAAATGGGAGTAAAGAAGCAACATTCACAAATACATATAGATAGTATATACATTTCTTATTATAAAGAAATAAGTTAACATGGTCAAAGATTAACTTACTGACTCAAGAAAGGAATTATCTTCCAGAGTTCCTAAATATTTAAGGTTTGGATAAATGGGTCTAAAGCTACATTTCCAATATAACTACTACGAAATATCTTCCTATTAGATTAAATTTTCATAACAAAAACTGTTCCTTCAAAAGAGAATCAGGAAGCCTCACTGACCTAGATTTAAATTGCTCAACATTGGTTTCTTGGCTTTGTCACAGATGTTTTCTTGAGAAGAATGGTGTGGTCTTCTACTCAGGAATGCAAGACAATCCAATCTTCAGCTTGCCTGGCGGTTTAAATTCATGACTGCACAATTACTAGCTGCATTGAACTGCCCGCAAGCACACTTCAGAGCATATCCTTGAATATACTGCCCTTTGATATTTTTGAAATGTTTAACTTAAAGCAACAATCTCTACAGAGGTCTTTGTGAAGGATATGCAGTAAATCAACTTAGATTTTCTAAAATCTACCTCTGAATTAATCCACACTATCAACCAACCATGCACCTGGACTACACCATATTTGTAGATAGACCTTCTCCCACAACTCCCTTTACTATATTGTCCTTTACCATTATTACATCAGTGTTTACTCTATAGATCATGGTGATGATGTTTCTCATATTTCATGGTTGCTGCTGCTACTGATTATCTTCTCTATGAAACAACATAGACGAAACCTCCGTCTGGAGTTGGTATCAGGAATAATTAGTGTGCACGTAAACAACTGGTTTATTTTTATGTGACGGATGTTGTACATTTTGCAACCCATAGTACTTTTCTCAAAGCACATGTGTTAGAATGTTTATGATTAAATCTACAGTCTACTTTTCTACCCTTATCTTCCCTCATTGGTCTTTTCTATGTATTTTAAGTTTATTTCATATGGCTACATTTTTACATTTTGGGAGCTGCCTTAAATAACTTGGGGTATTAAGGTAGGTTCTCAATTGGGAATTAAAATCACATTAAATGAATATACACAAGACATAATTTATTTAGTGTAACTGTATTTTTACCAAAATACAGAGTTTTCCATCCAGCCAGCCCAAAATATCTTAATTCAATGGAAAACAACTTAGTTAAAATGGAATTGATGTACAGGTATTAGCTTATCCATAGCTTAAACAGCAGAATTCATTAAACAACAAGTTATCTTAACCCGTTTGGTAATCTTGCCAAAAGATGGGAAGCAAGTAAAAAAGGCTTCTCATCTGGCAAAAACCAGTATCACAAAATCTGAGCTCCTAGAGTTTATTCTTAGAAAAATCCACTCGGCCCTCACTCATAATTTTACAGTCACAATCATAAAAGAGTTTTTATAGTATTTAACCCCATAAAACTGTTGAAGATATACACTGTAAAAAAGACAAAAAGTGTTGGCACAGACAAGCACATTCACAGCAATAAGTATTCACAAAAAAGTGGATAGGGAAATTTAAATAAACAAATACGAAACAAACAAAATGGTTAAGGGTCTCCTTGGCCTCAACACTGTGATACTACTGTGTGTAGCTCTATGAACATAATTGTGTTAAAGGGCAACAAAACTGTAGGAACACAACAGTCTGAACAGTTATATATGAACACAACTAGATTAAAAGGCAACATATTGATGTTAAAACAATATCCATTAGGCCACAACAAAAAAATTATGGCATGTAAACTTTTATGAAAACAGGGATAAAATCCCCCCTTTAAAGCCTTCCTGATTTAAAAGAAAAAAAAGGTACATCAACGATAAGAAAGATTTTAATTAAAATAATATAAACAAATAGCAATAGTAAAAACAACAAGCTGGTTGGAAAATATTTAGCACATCAGAAAACTCAGCTATCCAGAATGAGGGATTTGAAGCTAAGTTTTTATAATTCCAAAATTAAATCATTATTCATCAATGCAACAAAATCAGAAGCATATAGTAACTGTTTATTAAGTACTGCTTGAAATTCATCAAGTATAAAGATTAAATGCACTGTACATATTAATTCTTATTTTATCCCTTTGCATGTTCTATTTCCTGACTTTTGTGAATGCAATACAAAAAATGGACATTATAGGGTCAAGTGCTCATGGCACAATGTCCTCCACACAGAGTAGCTGAATTGTCTTCTCTAAAGATTCTTAACCAAAATTAATGTCTCTTAAGTTAGAGCAAAGCAAGTGAACAAAACCATTTTTTCCAGAGAATTATGTAACTGAATTAAATTGTGAAATTAAGAGATATTTGGTGAAAAAGTTGAAATTGCATACCACTAGCACTGATACCTAAAACACTCAGTGACATTAAATACAAAAATTAAAATTACTATTTGAAAAATTTTATAAAAGATTAAATTGGATATTATTTCAGTAATGTTAAAAATAGTCTATTTTTCATACATTTTTTCTAATACAAAAAAAAATCACAGTCTGTCTCAGACACACACACAAACAGGTACACCCTCCCCCCCCCCAGATCTTTAGGGGACTACAATCTTTGATGTAATTATCATTGCATCACATTTTAGATCAAACACATGGATGTGTACTTAGTTCACAAGCATGATAACTGTACCCATTGCAATTTAGCTTTCTTAAATCAGCCAGGGAAAGTGTGGAGAATAAAAATATTAGGTTTAAGGATTCTGTATAGCAAACTCAAAAGGGATAGCTTCAAGCAAAAACTCCAGAAATATTCTTCTCCTCATTACAAACCACAAGTTTCTTACCAATAATCTAAAAGTTCTTTCAGATTAAATAGATATTTTGTGGGCTATCATTCTGTGCTTAATTTTTCCATCACTTTCATGTCCTCATTGAATAGCTCCGATTACAGTAAAATCTCATAGACTATAACAAACATTACATAGAGATCTCTATAACTAAATGTCTGATCTAAAACAAGACTAGCCTCTGAAGTCAGAAAATCACAAAATATTTGTCAAAGAAGCCAATTGTCAAAAGAAACCCAGTTTCTGTCAAGCCATTCTGAACAGAAACAAGCCCTAGCTTGCCTTTCAGGTAAAGATGAAATAATGTTTGTCCATACAAAGTGCAGTCCCCTATTCATTCAGAAAGTACTCTATTTCGCATTTGAATTTGCAGACATTCCTAATCCCTTTGCTTATATCAACGTACCTAATCATCATTTATTTATCTTTTGGAGATTTAAGCTTCGGGTGGATTTTTTGACTATTACGTAAAATGACATAGCTCATGAAAATATCAAATGGTAATGAAGGTATTTAAACTCAGAGCATTTTGAAGCTGGTCTTGGGTTTATTCGCTAACCGTAGACGACAGTGTACCTTCATGTAAGCAGGGTTTGTGCCACCACTGAATGTCAAGTAGTTTTTGTTATGATCTTTAAAGCAAGGATTATAACCTGAGTTATGTGAGCCCTTTTACGTGGTCCATAGTTACATTTAGGAGGTCCACACTCTCTTTAAAATTGTAGGTAAGCTTTTATATGCCTAAGTATTTTTCTGCTAAGAGTCCATTGCTTCATTTATTTCTCTGAAGGGCCTCTGATCTCTCTCCAAATTAAGAACAAATGGTTGAAGGGTCTAGATGAATGAGTGACTCACACTAGGACATTGCCATATTGACTTGGTGCTTTACCTTTACCTCCCAGAATTATGCTGTCTTGCAGGTCCTCAGCCTCAGCCTTATGCTTTCATTATGATCCCTATTTAAGCCAGGCACTTAGAAAATCAAGAAACCACATTTGGATAAGATGAGCTTTGTGAATACACTCAAAGAGCAAGGGAATTCACCTCAGAAAGCACTTTTGTGAGGTGTCAAGAATCTAATGAATTTTTAAAAAGTTTTTAATACAAAATAGGCAAGAGAAATACTATATATGGATGTGCTAATATCTCTTCCCTGAAGAGTGTCTTAAATAATTTCAAAGATATATGCTAAAAAGGATAATATGGAAAATATAGTAACAAACTTTACATAATCTAAATAAGTTATTAGAAAACATAATCCTGAAATAAAAGTAAAAATTTTAAGGGGATAAAAAATTTTTCTGATTTGAACCTACTCAGAAATTAAGAACAAGCTTCAAGGGCTAAGTATTCTTTCGAGGAAAAAAAAAATTGTAAGGCTAATAGCCTCTTGTTACAAAAAAAACAATTCAAAGCTACTTATAGTCTAAAATATATGACAGATGTTATACTATTGAAAACATGTTCATTAAAACCCATCAGCTATCACAATCGATATGCCCCTTTTCAAAGTCAGCTTCGAAATTTGTTCAATGTTTACAGTGCATCACGACAAGAATTTGCCAGGTCTTTAAAATTCAAGCAAGTCATACATAACCTTCTCTGACACAACTAATTTAAACTTAACTAGGCATTCAAAATTTTTGGTTACATTTCTATACACAACTGACCAATTCATGATATGATTATGACAATTCCTTTCTTAAAGACAGAAGATGGCCTACTTGAACAGGCTATACAAAATCTAAACCCATTTCACTAGCCTTATAGGCATGATAATAACTACTTAAAAGTCTTCTTGATTATTAACATTATTATATCATAAAATAATTATTAATTATTTCATTGATTTCTCTTCTTTTATAAATTGACATGCTTCTTCCCAATCTCCCTGGCCTTAGAAAACTGAGAATGGTAAGCATTTATTTTATTTATTAAATGTGTCTATGGATTATCTGGAGAAGGATAGGGGAGAATACACACTTGCTGTTCACTGAGATTAATTTTGTCTTTGTTTTCCAAATAACTTCCATCATTTCTCTAACAGAACTCTTGCCAGGAACATTCACACGTAATACTTCAAAATTAAAATATCTCATTCTCCTTAAAGATCTTTCTAACTATGCACTAATAAATAACAATGCCATATAATATCATAAAGTTGGAAGAGACCTGAGAAGATAACCTTCTCTGAAATAGAGATTCGCTTTACTAATAAAATTATTGCCCTCATAAATATATGTGTAGTAACTATAATTCAGACTGGTTCCTCAGAACTAAATGTAGAAATCAATCACATTGTTTTTCTTTCATCCTTCATGTGCATTTGTGCAGGAGCAAGAACCATTATCACCTCAGATTTCCTCTCATAATGGTGGGTGTCTATTGTTAAGAAGAGTAAGTATAACTATGAACACAAGATTCATTATCTTCATCAGCCAGCAGTTATTTGCCAGTCTGAAAGCACATGGTTCAATTTACAATAAAATCCTTCTATTCTCACAAAAGAACATATTTATTAAATAATTAGTCTTGACTCATGAAAGTTAACTAGCATTTGATAGGCAGCAATCAGATTCATACTCCTGCTAGTGGGAGATGGCTGTTTCTTTTCCAGTTGCCTCTGATCCTTTGGGTTTTGAGCTTGCCCTTAGCAGGAAGTGAACCTCTTGAAAGACATTTGCTGAGAAGAGAAGACAGGAGCTTTCTTCAGTTGCCCTCAGCAGCATCCGCTGAACCTGGGAGGGAGCAAGGGAAGCATGGAGGAGAGCTCGTATCCCTGGCAGGCTTTCAGAGAGCCCCAGCACCTCTCTGCATCCAGGCCCTCATCAGGCTGCATGCAGCACAATGTGTGATGCTTCTTTTCTCTCACACAGAGTAAGTCTAACAGCAGGTGCCATCAGGACATCTCAAATTTGCTCAACACCTATTTGCCAAAATAGTTACAATGGAGCCAAGAGATTTACCAGCTTAATTTAAAAGAGTCATAATCTCTCTTCCAGAAAGCCTTTGCTGCTAAAACACTACAAATAAAAGGAAAATTAAAAGCCCTATTTCCCTTTCTTCCTCCCATATTAAGAAAACTACATACCTTTAAAATTTTAATAATGTCTTTTTCTACACAGAAATCATCATTAGATGATCTTAAGCACCTGCAAATGTTATGCCCTTCCCACTGAGAATAACAGAAGAGTCTTTTTCCAAACTGGCAGAATGGAAACAAGGGCCAGAAGGGGTAAGTCACTCTTTTCCCCCAAGGTCAAACACCCAAATCTCTGACCCAAAAGACTTCACTCCCTTTCTTTGTGTCTGGGTTCTCTGTCTTCCTTATCTGAACGGTTTCCCCTTTAGTCCATGGCTTTACGTCACACAAAAACACAGGCATTTCCACAGAAGTGATCTATAATCAGGACTGTCAATTAGGAGAAACCAGGCCTCGGCAGCCTTTGTCTAAACACTTGAAAATAACAACCTACATAAACTTATATCTTTGTATTTTTAAGAAGATTGAGCTCTCAAGCCTTCTAATTTTAGTGAAATTCAGTAAACAGGGAAAACAAACTGGCTTTGATCCATCAGAAAAGGAAAACATATACTTTCTGAATTAATTGTACATTATACATAGATCAAGTTGAGAGTTAAATATAATCTATTAATAAAATGTATATGATTTAATGTGCACTTCAGATATACATTTAAAACATGAAAATAACTTCATATAATAAAACTACTCATCACTGCATTCTAAAATATTTATATAACTTCCATGTTCAAAGCAAAATATTCCTTATTCTCCACCAATAGAATCTAAATGAAACATTTTAATACTTTACTCTTTTGGATAATTAAACAATAAACTCCATTAGTTTTACATTTATCCATAAGATTAATATCATAGTTTAGTTTACCTGTTCCTGAGTGCAACGTATGAAGTAGTAGAAACTGCAGAAACCCAGCAAACATAACAGCAGCATCAGAGTGGTTAAATACTACTGGCATCAAATCACTAAATTCCAGCTAGGTATGGCAGCAAATCCACAACACAATAAAAAATATCCACCAAAATACAAAATTTTAAATAAATTTCCCTGTGATTCTAAATCAAAATCAAAAAAGCCTGCAGTGTCCAACATTATACAACGGTGACACTAAACAAGGCCATAAGTGCTGCTGTCATCAAAACCTATCTCTGCAGTGTACAGATTCCCATTGATTACAGCATTGATCTATAGTGCTCTATGCTATACTGAAGAGGTTCCCAAACATCAAAGCTCTGCTAGCTCCACAATTAACCATTTCCTAAAACAAGGCACAGAAGCTGCTACCTTCCCGTAGTCAGAGAGACAAAATGCTATGGTCCCTTAAAGCTAACAACAGGAGAAAAGACTCAGGCAAATGCTCAGGAGCTCCTCCTGTTAGTCCCCCAGTGACATTTCACTGCGATATCCATGGGATAAGATGACAAAGTTGAATAGATGCCTGCTGACATGGGGACCACAGAAAACTCACCTGAAATGATTTAGTCCCATTATCATTCACTGGCAATGGTCCTGCCAAGCCCTGTGTAACAGATCATTTCCTCCGCAGTTTGCCTGACTGAGGAATTTCACTCAGCTCAATGACAACAACTGGCAACAAGAAGCATAAACCAGGAATACACGAGTGATTGTTAGGAACATAAGCAAAAGTGCTTCTTCAGGCTGTTCCGGTATGGCCAGCTTAGTGCTAATGGTGGCTCATCTCCAGAGGGCAAAAGGACAACCTCAAATAGGTTTAGCCAGAGAATTGGAGGTGGGGGGAGGTGGCTCATATTCTTATATTTTTAAAGATGCATGTGTTTGATGACCATAGATGCATATTCATAGTATAATATGTTGTTCTCACTGAGACACAGAATAATTATGCTTGCATCAAGTCACCTACACTTTATCCACCTCGTATCTTGTATCACAAAACAACAGCAACATGAAACAACAAAATTAGTTTGTCTGGAATTGTTATTCTCTCAATTTTTATAGTGGTATAGCACTTACCTTCCAGAAACGGAAAAGAACAATGATACACTCTTCCAATCCACTAGGGACTATTTAGTGAAAAGTAGAGGCGGACTGCTTCTAGTTTGTTTTAGAAAATGAAATGGTCAAATGATAATAGAGAGAGAATTAAGAATATCTTTCATTTATTTAAAACAAATGCACTGTTTACTTAAATTATATGTACTGGTCAAAAATAATTATCTCATAAGAAAAAAATAATACTGAACCACAGATCATCTCATCACCAAAGGAACTGCAAAATATCAGCCTCAAACAATTTGATGAATTTGAAATTTTTTTTTCACTCTTAAAAGAACATATTTTTAGTCTCCATTTAGAATATGTATTTCTTTCTTTCCCTAAACTTCCAAGTATGCTTTAAACCGGCAAATTGTTGCTAGGAAAAGAGTAAAGGGAAATAAACATTAATTGAACACTTGTTATGTGCTCAATATTATACTAAGTTTTATTTAATTCATTTATTTCTCATAGGCATATGGCAAAATAAATATTACTTATCCCATATTATAGGTGAGGTGCAGAAAAGCTAATTATCTTGCCCAAGGACACATGGTTTATAAGTAGCTGAATTGGGATTTGAATTTTTTTTGTCTGATTTGAAAGCCCATGCATGAGCTTTTCACTATACCATGGTAGTTAGGAGTTACTGCAATTATTTTGGTGGATTTTCTCAGTTATGCCAGTTTTTTTAAAGTACTAGTGACTTGCTGTAGAAAACTATGGTGGTGCAGAAGGGGACTACAATCATATATTTCTATTTCCCACATTTGGAGCCAGTGAGGATTTTCCAGAGCAGCAAATAGGACTGAAATATTATGTTTGCTGCACTTACATGTCTCCTTTTATGGCATGGTCATAAAGAAGACATACAAATGGCATGGTCTAGAGATAGATCTGCTGGCCCAGCAAGTATACTGAAGAGAACCGACAGAAGGGGAGTCAAATCTTTCAACACCAATTTATTCATTTCCCCTAGTTGAAACTATCATATAATTTTCTTTAACTGGAATTTAAGAATCCATGGATTTTATAGGCCTATGTAGGCTCAAGTCAACTAAAATAAAACATTTGTATGCATGTGGCTACTATCATATCTGAGTTTTCAAATCTTTCTTATATTTCTCTTTTCCTATTTCTTGTTTTCTTGTTTATCACCTGGTATGGGCTTATTTCAAATTATAAAATCATTTCAAATGCTATTAATCTAATATTTATCCCTCATTCCATCTCATGAATTATATTAATTTGATATAATTACCTTGAGTTCCCTAAAGTGCCTTGATATAAGGAAATTTATCAAATGGTAACAAATTGTATTTCTAACAGAAAATACTTAATAAATCAAGCAGGTTTTATGAAGTAAAATGGTATTTACAGCTTTCAAAATTACAGAATCAAAACAGAGAATCAATATTAGAAGAGGCTAATATTCTTATTCTAAAATATCCTCTCACTCATTTCTGAGTAGCACATACTACAAGATTTCATGTATAGTAACAAATGTCATTCAGTGGAGCCACTGCCCATGTACAAGCAGGGAAAAAAATCCTTATATTTGCATTTTATCAATTCCCAAAATTTATGTTAACAATATTTAATTATTTAAAACATTTCTACAACTCTGTCCATCTTGAGCCACATGCATCCTCCATCTGGATTATATATTTTACAGCCTCACACTTAGTTGTGATTCCACAGCCACATCAAAGACCAGCACACTGATTTCCCTTGGGAGAGAACACATAAAACCTAACATCAATTGCAATTTTGAGCTTGCTTCACATATACCATTTGACCTTGTGGTATTGTGGTCTAGGTCAAGGCCTGTGTTTGTGGAAAGGTTTCAGTTCTTTCACAAAAACCCAGGATCCATTATTTTGAGAAAGTGGCACAAACTTTCTATTTTTGAATCAATTTTCCACTAATGATGACTGCAATTTGTCGTATCTCTCTCATTCTTTGTATTAGCATGAGTTACTAAAGCATGGAATACATTGACTACAAAACAAAACCCAAGCATAATTAAACAACTTGCTATTGTTTTTTCTTATTTTCACAGAATATTGACTTTCTAATCTTTAAATCTTTCTTGACTTGGCTATTACACAAGAATATAAATCATAAATGTAATTAATCATTTTATAATCTTTAAGACTATACTGTAAATTCTATAATTTCATTTCAGAGAACCAGATTAAAGATCAAGTTGGTAATTGGAAACTTTGCTCTGTTAAGAAAATGGAATAAAATCACTATGCACCTGACACACACAGAATGGGAATATTTAGACCGGAAAAATATAGAGAGAGGGAATATTAAATGTAGATTTGGGTATAACTAAAAAAAAAATGAAGCGGGATTACCATTGTCTGTCGCTTACCGGGACCTGCTCCTCGGGCCTTGATTGTTCTCTCTTCAGAATCAATAGACCTCACTTCTTCCCACCCTTCTGAAGAGACAGGTATCCCAGGTGCACACATGACAGCAACCTTGCAAAGAAATCCAGCCTGGGAATTTTCAGACATGCTATTTAAACCACTCTTTGTTGCTCAAGATCTTATCTAAGAAGAGTGTGAAGTGCCTCTTCCATCACTCTGCTTAAAGCATTGAACAACAGGAGCAGCAGAAAATGGAAACTGAAAGAAAACATTGGTGTAAGCATAAGAAAGTCTCTTTGTATGACTGACTCAGGTCACTGCAGGCACTGTGCAGCTACCCAAAGGATTGCTTGGATAAAATACCGTACACAAGCTTCGGTGGGCTTGGTGGTGTGGAGACTGGTAGCATTTACTGAGGAGAAGCATATTGACATCTCTGTTGGGTTTTAACCAGATCCACAGGATTCAGGAAATAAGCTCTCTGCCAGATGACACTATGCTCCTAGCCATTCCTTCTGTTTACTTATCGCCCAAATTATTCTAACTAGTGTCCTTTCTCCTACTGTGAGCTTATTTGTGGAGAGGGCTAAATAAAGGATGTTTATGACAACGAAATGGCCATTAGCCCATAGGATGATTTCTTAAAACATAACTCTTCTGCTTTTGTTCAGTACAATTAAAATTAATTAAATGGAAGCATTTCTTATTATTATATCTTGGATTTGTGAAGAAAAACACTTTGTTTCTTTCTGAAGAAACATTTGAAATTAGCCTGTATTTGTATCTATTATATATTTTTTACATAGTATTTTTCTCCTCTTACAACTTCCCTCTTCCTATTTCTGTAAAAGAGGCAAATACTTTCATAAATATATATATAGCCATATTGCTCTGGGAGTTTTTCCTACTATACGTGCATAGCACAACACTGGTAAACATTTCCAGAATATAAAGAGCTGCACCTTCTGACAGATGAGATGCATATTCCTACTTTATGAAAAAAATTAATTATATTTATAAAATTATTTATATTTTTCTCTACCCTAACTTCAATTTTTTCACTAAAACAAACAGATACATGTAATTTTAATTTAAGCATATTTTGCTGCAGGAAAAATTATTACATTTTGGGATTTTAATACATAGAATGCTGTAAATAGCAAAAATAATGCAATCACTTTGAACTGTATACATTTAATACTTCCTAAAGCATATTCATGTGCTTCAAAATGAATATGAGAGGTAACAAAGATGAATGGCATTAACAAGAGAATCAACCATTTATAGAAGCAGACATGGAGTACATGCCAAGACTGGCTTATCTTGGAAACTAAATTCCTAAGTCACTAACCTAAGGCTTCTACTTCACCAAACTTTCCTTTTTAAATTAAATTTTAGTACTAATATGACAGCCAGAAAATATAGATGAAAACCTATTATAATTCAATGCCAATACTTTTAATGTTGACATACTAATCACACCTTAGAAATTCCTTTTTATTCCTCCACAGCTCTAGTAATTGCATATACAAATTACAAACGTCCTACAAGTACACTTTGAAGTAATAATCAATACTGTATTGACTTTCTAAGTTCCACATATCACCAGAATATTCAATAAATATATATATTATTTCCCAACTCTTCCCAAGTACTTTCAAAAGTTGAAAAATGTCTCTACTCATCTATAGCTGACTTACTTATGTAATATGTTCTGCTGCTCACAATTATATCTTATTTAAAAAAGTATACTACCATATAGACAAATATACCAAGCAATTTTAAATAATGAGGATATCTAGATAATATGCCCTTGATGGGATGTAGATCTAGCATATGATTCTTTATGGGGCTACAGAATGGAGACTGCCCAGGTGGAACCAAGCTTTATCAGCTATATGAGCCCTGCTGTATTGTATTAATGTATTGCCACTTAAGAATCAATAGCAGGAAAAACTCTGGGCAGAAGAAGGTTAATATATTATCTTTTAATCTGTACATGTGCAAATCTAAGATCTTCTTAGTAATACCAAGACTCTTAATATTTATAGCCAGTAATAGAATATAATATTTATGAAATGTATGACATAAAACAAGTTCAGGTTCAAGGCACTTCCTGAGAGGTTTTCATTGACTAAACCCAATACACATTGATATTTTCCATTAATTTCCCTTTAGGTCTTCAAAGGAGAGTACTACATTGAACTTTATTCTTTTATTCATTGCGAGTTTCACTGATCCCTGCATACATGCAGTCATAACTTCTTTCACCTAAAAAATCCTAAATATCGACTACACCAGGCACTCAAGTAAAGGGAAGAAATATCTAGACAAGGTCTGTGTCTTCAAGGTTTAAATGCTATTATTATTTCCATACTACAGATAACTAAAGTGAGGCTTAGATATGATAAGTGACATATCAAGTCAGTGGCAGGGCCAGAATTTGAATTCAACAAGGACTGTAACAATCAAAGCTATTAATAACATTGCTTTAAGTCACTACTTCCTTAAATTTGGGGACTTTTACCTAGTATCTAGTACAAGGCTGTATTCTTGGTGGTTTGTGATTAAGGCAAATAAATCTGCACCAAGTAAAATACATATTATGCTATTGGCTTAGGTCCCTCATGAGACTCTAATACAGCTTTGCCATGCCTGGACCTCAGAACACCAGTTCATGGAGATGTTAGCAGATGGTTTAGAATAAAAGGTCCCCTAATCAAATATATTCAGGACACATTGCATATTCTACTCCTTCCTAGAACAATAACAATGCACATTACCATTAAAGGTGGTAAGAAGCCCTGCATTAAGGACTGGCCAAACTTATTTGAGCATAAACACTTAGTTTTGGCAACATTTACTAAACCTATTATTGCTTTACAGAAATACTAGTTGGAGAACTGCTTGCATTATTAATACTGTTTATTCTAATTTGTTAGGATATCCTAAGGAACAAGAAAGACAAGTACTAGATTCCATTTTATAGATTCAGAGTTGATATTCAGTACTATGCTGTTCTTTTGGGTAGTTTCTTTAATAACAGGCACTGTTTCATGTCCTGCTCTGTCACTGAGATATCTGTGATTCTGCTCCCACAAAGCATCAGCACAGCTATCTCCTTCCTGACCCACATGGATATGCTTCTGTGTCAAGGTCTTCTATTTATTCAATTCTATATAATCACACTGAGGCAACTGTTCTGAAAAACTTTAAGCCGCAATTAAAAAAAAAAACCCATAAAACAAACAAAAAAAAAGTCCAACTGACACATTCTAGCTAGGAAATTCTCATTGTATATATCTAGACACAGATTTAATCAATATTAAAATACAACTTTGTGTAGTAACAATAGCATGAAAGAAGACACGGTTAGTTTTGAAGACATGAGGATGAATAAAATATTAGGACTTGGGGAATTAATATATTTTAGTTCAATCTTTTTCCATGATCAAAAGCTTCTTTCACACTCGCAATTTCCTGAGTCATAAGGCTTTATCTATCTCTCCAACTTATCTTTTATTAGGATTTATAGGTTTCCCACAAGGGTGCTTTGGACACTAGAAGCAACTCTGGCTATAAAATGTCTATCTGGAAAAGTCTAAAAGGTGAAAAAGACTCAAAGTATTTGATACTATCATGGGGTCCTGGATCCCAAATCACTCTGAAATTCAAATAAAGCTAAAGGCATGGGAATTACTGTTTTCAACATTTACCAGTAACATCATTTATAACATAAATGAATATGAGCACCCAATGAATGCTTCTATTCTTTGTTTTACAGTGTGTTTGAGGACAAGCATGTTTGAAAAAGATCTTCAAGGAGAATTAGTAAGTACAACTTGCTTTGATCTGTGCTGTCTTTTAAGGTAGGGAACCCTAGGGCTCCCAGACCCCGACCCAACCACACGGGGAAATTGAGGTAATCACTGAGTATGGAATAAAGGGGGTCAGAATAGCAAATATGCCAAAATGTCAGATAGTGGCAGGATATGATCAAGGGTTGAGTACAGAACTTTTCAGAAAGAATATTTTTAGGGGATTAGGGGAGAAGATTTTGTGGTAATAAAAGAAGATCGAGAGAGAGAAAAGGTAAGTTTGTACTGTGTTTAATTTATAAAACTGACTCACCTACCACAGAATGTGGCTCCAATTTATACCCTCTGACTGATCCTACACGTTTCCTATAGGAGACCTAGCAAAGTAGCACGATTTGATATTGAGTCCTTTTCATGGTGATGAGATAGTTAAAGGATAACTGGAAGTTGACTATTTCAGCCTAAAGCTGGACACAAATGCTTTAGCCATTACTGTACTTCTCTGTAAAAGTTAGACATGTCAGAAGAAAAAGAAATCCAATTTGCAAAGCCAACATTTTGGCTCTCTGAACACCACTTCTTAGAGTTTGCCTCTTCTTTGTAACTTAAGTAATAGATTCTAGGGGACTGGGAAAATTTTTGAGCTTAAAGCAAGACAGGAAAGGTATTACAGAATGAGGCATCACTGACCAAGGACTAAATTTAATGTTAATTTCTTGGTTTTGGATTATACTACAACGTAGGCAACATAAATTCTGTCTACAAAATCCACCTAAGGAACAGAATGCAATTTCAATTTCTTTTATAAGAGACTTACTGTTTTTTCAGCCAGGGTTCAAACAGAAACAAGGTTACTCATTTAGCCGAGCTGTATGAAGTTTTATATTCCTCCTCCTATCATTGTAGAGAAAGTGCTGTGAGGGTCC
This sequence comes from Daubentonia madagascariensis, assembly GCA_023783475.1. NCBI lineage: Eukaryota > Metazoa > Chordata > Mammalia > Primates > Daubentoniidae > Daubentonia > Daubentonia madagascariensis. Next base: position 21,663,268 of record JAKFHU010002080.1, on the reverse strand, counting down.
TTGCCTTATGCAAAGATGCCAGTTGCAATTTCCTGCCTCTCATGAGAGTAAAACTGTCATGGCCCTGTGTAGTTTAAAAACCCAAGCCACCAGACATTACAAGTCTTGATTCATCAAGAGATCTTGGTGAAGTATCACTCCACATACTTACAGATCTGCTTTTCTCATTTATTTCTGTCACTTGGGGATTTCTCTTTCATGCAAACTCAGCTGCGTCTTTCTTTAAAAAAAGTGATCATTATCCATCATTTATAGGTTTTTCACAGTGGAATTTGGTTTTGTTTGTTTTTAATTTCTTTAGCTTAGGCAGCCATATAACTTTAAGCTGGAAGTAACTTCAAATCGTGTCCTGGTTAGATTTTTTCTTTTGCTATGTTTGGAAGTTTTAAATATGATTTGTAAGTTCAAAAGCTATTAATGGAATATATTTACTTGTCTTTACAGAACTACAATTCAAGTAATACTACTGGGGTAATGGTGCCTTTATTATACTGTTGCCCAAATACCTAGCTTCCAAGGTATTATCATGGACATAAGCTATTTTTCCACTGAAAAAAACAACAAATGAAAGAAGTTAAGTAGAATATTAGGCAAAATATGTTAAGACTTCAAACAGGTTTTTAAAAAAAGCACACATTCAAACAGAGGTTCAAGATTATTTACATGATGTTCAAGCTAAGTAATTAAATGCTCCACAGAAACTTGTGGTTCCACTTCAGTATTTCTACACAATTCCTTTTCTATTTATTTTTATCCATTTGTTGTCCTTTTTTTCATTAGAACTACTCTTAAAACCTATTAGGAATTATACAAAACAAATCATAATCAGTCATTTTCCAGAACAGAAGACTCCTATATTCCACCTCACTTGAATTTTCAACCAAATCATGCAAAAGGCCACGACATTCTCTGGTTTATACTATGCCTACAGGACCAGATTACTTCTGGTTTGTTTACTCCTCCTTCAATTAATTTTTTAAAATTTCTTCTTAAAAATAATATACAAGCTTCAGTCAAGATATAAATACACATATAATCCTCCTTCCTCTAAACACAATAAAATATTTACTTCAAAAACTAAACAGTCATACTATAAAGCATAAAGAAGACAAATGTAGAGCTGGAATCTAGAGAAAACATAGTGGTGAGTGGCTGAAGCCATCCAGCTACTAAAAGGGAGACCAGGTATGAATAGAGGCAGCTGGAGCTGCAATATCCTGTCCTACTGGGAGAGAAGTTAGTCCCTGCCTAAAGCTCTACCAGTTAACCAGGCTAAAAGTAATTCTAGTCATTCTCCCAGGGTTGCCATTTGAAATGTGCTGCACCCCTGTGACTTAGGAACAAAGCACAGGAAACAATGGAAGAGAAAAAGCCTATGCTGTATACCTAAACAGAGTATCATTCAAGAAATGATAACAAACTAAAGGCCTTTTACTATCCCTAGACTCTCACTGAGAGAATTAATAAAGGATATGTACCAACAAGAAGAAAAATGAAACAGAAAAGTGAGTAGTAGTAATGGTGAACAATGAAATCAGCATAATACGATAAACATGTTGGTAAATAAGTATTAACTATAGAAATAATAACATTGACATCTATTTATATGAATGTTTAAACCCAAACTGCACAAGTCCAGATAACACTACCATGTAAGCTCCAGTCCAGTACTGGTCCACAGCCTATTAGGGACCGGACTGCAGAGCTCTGCCGCCCTCCCCTCTCGCACCTGTCTGTGGAAAAATGAAACTTAGGAAGGGGGGGGAAGGTGAGTGGTGGGAGAGCAAGTGAAGCTTCATTTGTATTTACAGCCGCTCCCCTCCCCATTCCTCGCATCACTGCCAGGGTTCCACCTCCCCCCCATTTCAAATACTTTTTCCAAGTCAAATGTGTCCCCAAATAAATATGTAACTTTTTATGGGAAGTTCATATTATGATACAAAATAAAAATTCTCATGGAAGAACCAGCACTTCATAATTTATTAAGGGTCAAGTTTGAGATCTGGCAGAAATCCTAAAAAAAAAAATATAACAATACTCAGGTACCAACCCAAAACAATTAAATCAGAAGCTCTAGGCTTTGAAGTGATTGCACTGTGCACTAAACTAGTATTATAGTTCTCAATTCAGCTATACATTAAAATAAATTGGAAGCATCGCTCCACATTAGCTAAATCAGAATGGCTTTTGGTGCTGCACTGACACCTAATTTTTAAAAGCTCCCAGGGAATATTGTAAGTGCATCCAAATATGAGGATCATGATCTAATCCAACCCTCTCGTTCTATTGACCAAGGCAACCCAGTTCTTGACAGAACTAGAATTAAAACCTGTTCCCTTGACCTGTAACACCTGGACCCTTTTCCTTCCACAGGTCTGTATGCTTACTATATCCAGAACCATGTGTATCCCCTGTCTCTCATTATTCATGCCAGTCTCCCTGGCCAGAATGACATGTTGGTTCTTCCTGTCCAAATTCTACCCCAGCTCCAACACAAAACCTTAGTACTCCAGCTTCCCTCCTAGCTCCTATAACATGTATTATGTATACATTCTGTTTGGTGTCATCGAAATAAAATTTATGGAACACTTGCTGTGTATCAGGTATGAGGCATACAGGGCAATGAATACATTTTCTCACTTAATCTTTACAACTACTCCATGGGGTACATACAATAATTATTTCTAGTTTCTAAAGTGATGGAACTTGAGGCTTACAGAGGAAATTAAGTAACATGTCCAAAGTTATTAGTCTCTGGCTGTGCCTAAAATTATTTGTGTCCTCTTGGATATCAAATCATCTTCATAAAGAGAATCTTCATGATCTTATGTTTTCTATAGATAAACAACAGTGGAAACAAATGCCAAACATCAGTATTCATCATGTACGTATACAAACATGTACAGGTCTTGGTCTCTTTCCTCCTATGAATATTATTGTTATGATTGAATTGTATCCCACCCAAACTCATTTGTTGAAGTCGTAATTCCTAATACCTCAGAATGTAACTATTAAATATATTTTGACATAGGGTCTTTAAAGAGGTAACTGAATTAAAATGAAGTCATTAGTGATGTCCCTAATCCAATACGACTGGTGCTTATAAGAAGAGGAATCTGGACACAGACACAGGGAGAAGACAGTCATCTATAATCCAGGGAGAAAGGCCTGGAACAGATCCTTCTCTCACATGCCTCAAAAGGAACCAACTCTGCCAACACCTTGATCTCAGAATTCCAGCCTCCAGAACTGAGAAAATAAATTTCTGTTGTTTAGGCCACCCAGTCTGCACTACCCTGTTTCAGCAGCCCCGGGAAACTAACACAATCTATCTCATGTGGTACACAGCAGCCTCCCAAGAGTTGACTGGAATTAAAATTAGAAATGCTCTTTGGGATGAAACTTTTAAAAAAGACCCAACTGTAGAAGTTAAGCCCTGTAGAGCTCAACTAAGTAGGTAGAACAAGACAAGCAAAGAGGATGGCTATAGGCAATAAATCTAGAATAACAGTAAGAATCAGAGATACTCCATAGTGTATGAAAAAGAATGATGTGGAAGGTAATATCTGGATTTCCAATATAGTAGTTGACATTAATGAAATCAGTATCTAGGGATCCAGCTGGACAGGGATTAGTGAAGGCAAGCAAAAGCTTTATTTCTAGATAAAGCTTGGGCAACAGAATCAGACTCACTCACAAGGATCCAGGGACACTGATCTAATGACCCCAACTAGGCACAAATCTGGGACCTGGTCTCAGAAATACATTAGAAGATAGATTGCTAGGATTGGGCCCAGACTGCAGACAAAACAAGTAGCAGAACTGACTAAATGCTAGTCCTCAGAAGGCTGGGCTGGAGCTGGGACAGGATGAGTTTCAAGCTCTCCCAACTGCAAAGAGAAAAAGGCTTCACGGTCAGGGAATCAGGCAGATCTTAACATCCACAATTTTTCCTTCTCTGTTCAATACTGTGTGAAAGGAGAGAATTTTTGTTTGCTTCTGAAGTCTCTCCCGGGTCTGAGATTCTGTTATTCTGTCAAATTGAACCAAAAGTAAGGACAACTTTTTCATTCTGGATAAAATGGGTCAAAAACACTGCAGTATGATTCTGCATTTTAAAAGGATATTAAAGAACAACTTACTGAGATAAAACAGGTGACAATGAAATCTTCAATATCAAATCTTTTTCCAAATTAACTTTTAAGCATAAATGTTTCCCCTTAAAATGACCTTTAGTGACACATCTTTTAAAACATCCTATATTAAAATGGTAAGCATATATTACATGTAAAATTTTTGTGATTATACTTGAAAATGTAGCCGTGTTGTTAATTTAGTTTCTCCTGATTCAAGAATAGAAATTTCTCTCAGATGCAACTAAATGACTAATATTTCTTGCTATGGACTAATTTGGAAGAAATATTATTGGGCATAATCATGTTAGATTTATAGACTTAATTTCTTTCCTTTTTATAGAACTTATGTTTAGTCATAACTCCTGTTTTAGAACCAAGGAGATTTTTCAGTCGTTTATATATTAAGAAGAAATTGAAACTTAAAATACAGCCTCTCATCATAATGATTTCCAAATTTTTCTTAACGCATATTCTTAGAAATTAGAAATTAGCATGTTAGCTCAGACCACACACACACACACACACAGAGTTATTTGTGTTCTATCTCTCCTCAAGATTTAAACTGCACAGATGATTAAAACAGCTAATGTCCATTCCATAGTCACTGTAAGAAGAAATTAGTTCTCAGACTCCTCCTCTGTGTGTGTGTGTCTCTCTCTCTAAGGCATACAAACTGTTTGAAGTATCTAACACCCAAAATCATACATCTCTCTTTCAGTAGTTGAGAAGAATTAAATTTATCTTTCCCTTGGCAATGCCAGATGGTAGTTGCTCTTCTCTTTTCTCCTTATTCTCAACCCTGTCCTTTGTAATACCAAAGAAAATCAGTCCAGGTAAAGCTGTTGGGCATTAGTGCTAAATGTCAACCTGTCCAACTGTCCCATTGCTGTCCTATATTAATTTCTTTCTTCTGCTTAGATTAACAGGGCAAATTAAAAAAGAGACTATGTTAAACACGTGGTTGAAGGTTAAGAAGTGGAGGTAGAGGTCTCTAAAAGTATGTTCATCAGCTTATGTGGGAAAGGGGCCAAGGTAGATAGATGTCCATAAAAGGAAAAAGCACAAGAGAAATGAGGTGGGCTCTTTCAGAGAGCTACTGAGGGCAGGAGCTTTGTTCTAATCAACATATTCCCAAAGTCTGGTAAGTATCTGTCATGTAGTGGAAATTCAATGAAAGGTTTACGTATAAAGAGAAGTTAAAGAGAAATTAATACAAAAAGAGAAGCCAGTGTTGTTAAGTTCCATGTGGACCCACTGCTGTTTTGAGGTTCTGATTACTAAAATACAAATTATGGAAAACCCCAGAAGACATCAAATTGGTTACTTGCAAAGGAATTTATTCTAAAAATTAAAAATCAATAAGCAGCTTTTATTATATTATTACACGTAAATACTCCAGATCCAAGTAAAAACCAATAATATGCAAGAGTTAAGTTTCCTTTTCTACAGATGCAGTCAGGGTTCCTGATCACTCAGAAGAAACTGTACCTAGGTCCAATGGGCTATATCAATTACTTAAAATCATGTCACATTTTCCCTTGCTTCATATTTGAAACACGATTTTCTTTTTAACAGTTTAATTTTTTTATCAATTGCTAATTGCTTCTTTTTAATGTGGCAAGAATATACAGCCTTTCTTTACCAAGTCAATGATGTCATGTAACTCATTAGTCATCGGATAATTCTTGGAATCCATGACATTCTTCCCAGCAAAGGTATTCTTTTTGGAGCCTCCTGGAAATGATCTCCCGTTTTAATTTGGACATACTGCTGTCTGCACACCAATGTCATCCAGGGATTTCTTTGCACTGGATTCCTGAGTTAGCTCCACTATTTCATGTTTCTTATTTGTCCCAATTTAATGATTATTATTCTCAGTTTTTTTCAGTGTACATATATCCTCTTAAATAACTTTCTCAGAAGGAGAATGAGAAGTAGATTTTCCAAAAACTTGGTATTGATTGATGGTTTAGATGTGTATAGAATTGTAGTTTCAAAATGATTTTGCTCAGAATTTTTTCTCTGTGTATTTTAGTTTAATTTTTTTATTGATACATAGCATTTGCACACAATTATGGGGTACATATAATATTTTGTTACAGCATAGGATGAATAATGATCAAGTCAGGGTATTTAGAATATCCATCACCTTGTATATTTATCATTTCTATTTATTGAGAACATTTTAAGTCCTCTCTTCCAGCTATTTTGAATTATAAAATACATTGTTATTAACTAGTCACCCTACTTTGCTACCTAACATTAGATCTTATTAATTCTATGTAACTGTATGTTTCTACCCATTAATCATCCTCTCTCACCTTCCCCCCATCACATACATACTCTTCCCCACTTCTGGTAACTATCATTCTATTGCCTACCTCCATCGGATCAATTCTTTCAGCTCTCACATACAAGTAAGAACAGGCAATGTTTTCCTCTCTGTGTGTGGCTTATTTCACTTAACATAAGGACCTCCAGTTCCATCCATATTGCTGAAAATGACAGGATTTAATTCCTTTTTATGGCCAAAGAGTATTCCATTGTGCATCTACACCATATTTTCTTTATCCATTCATCTACTGATGGACACTTAGGTTGATTCTGTATCTTTGCTATTATGAATAGTGCTGCAACAATAAACATGGGGATACAGGTATCCCTTGGTTATTCTGATTTCGTTTCCTTTAGATAAATACCCAGTAATGGGATTGCTGGATCATGTGATATTTTTAGTTTTCTGAAAAATCTTAGAATTTTGGAGGCATTGATCAATTGTAGTCTAGAATTCATTGCTGATGAGAAGTGTTAAGGCAGTTTAACTCTTTTTCTGTGTATGACTTGGTTTATTTCTTAACCTCCTTAAGGATGGTTTCCCTTTTTCCTTTGTATATTTAATGGTGTTGAAGTGCTCTTATGTTTCACAATTATCATCTTTGTACTCTTCCTTGGGACATCCCAAAGTTGTATGGGCTTCCTTATGGGTCAGTTTCATGGTTGCCTCTTTTTGGACTCAAAGTTCATACAGGCTTTATGTCAGCTTTTATTTTAATGTCTCAGATCAGGTTATTTTACTTCCTGACTAGGGGAATTGCCTAAATATCTGCAGGCAAACTTGTGATCTTGAGTCCAGTCATATAATCTTGTATTTTGTCCAGGTACCTCTGTCCAAGCTCTGGATTTTGGTACCCAGAGCTTTCCCTTTATTTTGAGCTTGGCTCATAATTTTAATATTTCAAAAAATATTTCACACAGAATATCTGTGCATTTGGTTGGGAAAGTTGCCCTGGGGATAGAGGTTAGGCATTTTAGCATGGACTAAACTTGTCCAAGATGTGTATCATTTTGTTCTGTTTGTATTTGGAACACTCTTCTGCTTTTGAATTATCTTGAATTCCTGAGCTCAAGCAATCCTCCCACCTCACCCTCCCAGAGTGCTAGGATTATAGGCATTAGCCACCACACCCAGCCAACTCTTGAATTATCTTTTACTTCCAGGGTCAATGTGTCTTGGTTTAACTTGGTCTTTTGTAGTTCATTCTGCTGTGTTCTTCCTATCTCATGGACTTTGTTCATTCATGTTTAATATTGGGTACTAAGTGGATTTTTGTGTGTAGCCAGTGAAAGTTTCCATGTAGATCTTTTTAGCTAGGCTGCTTTAGTAAACACTAAGTGTGTCTCTGACATTTGTGAACAAATAGCGTATGTGAGCTAGCAGCCTTTACTGTAGGGTGAGTAAAGTGTGAAGCTCAACTTTAGGATGGTAGGGTTGGGGATCCTAGAATGGGGAGGCATCTACTTCAGTATCTATGGGTTTTGCTCAAGCAGCTCATTGAATTTGTTCTTGATTTTTACCTAGGAATTAAATGTTGGGTCTTCACTGGGTATAAGGTGGAAAAGAGGATGGCGGAATGGTAAGAAGAGTGAAGACAAAGAGTGTGCTGCAGTTGTTCTGTCAACAAATATTGAATTAATCCACCAACCTGAAGCTCCCCACTTCTCACTTCCAATTCCATTGATTCTGATGTCTCTGAGCCAGAAGTCTTCAAGAGATGCTTCACGGCAGAGAGCCTTCTCCTCCACCATCACACCCTCTTGCCTACTTGGCAAGATCTTATGCCCAAAAGCAGGTTACATATTTCTTTCCATCTTCTATAAACATCTCATCTACTCACAGTTCACCTCCTTTTCTCTTCACTTTTATGAGTATTTTATTGGGGTTTCACAGTGTAAGAAAAACAAATGCTGAGATTTGACAACTATGTGAAGAAAAAACTCCTTTTAAATCATAATTGTTTTAAGGTTAAAAAATTTTAAATATCTGTAACCATATTCTTACCACAGATCCTGATTTTATCTTCAGGCATCCTATCTCTCTGTAAAGTCCGCTGTTAGAGTTCTCTGGCTAGCCAGTTGAAAACGCCATGAGGACAGGAAGCATGGCTAACTCCATATCTACCTATCTATCTACCTCTCATTTATCTATATATATATATATATTTATCTATGTATATGTTCACTGTACCTATAGAACCTAACACAGAGTACCTGCAATTTAGTAGTTTCTTACAGATATTTATTAAACAAATTAATGCATGAATAAATGAACACAAGCCAAATTTCTGTATTGTAAACTCTCTTAAGGTCACAAGAAAAAAACACTAGGACCATCAAAAAGATGTAAAATGAATTCTTTGCTCTCAAGAAAGGGAAATAAATCAATAACTTCTGGTCAAAATTGTACGTACCATGTGAGCAATAGGCATGATATTGCTGAAGCCCAAAGAGGATACTCCTAATACTTTTAGTTTAAGGACTAAAGAATTATATAAAGCATTGCATGAATAAGCTATATTTCAAAAATTTAGTACCCGATTTTTGCAAGGGTTCCCAACTTTTGTTCCTGATTCCCCAATGATTAAGTTGTCAGGTACCCAACTTAGAAGGCAATTGTTCATTGCCCACAACCTACAACTGGTCCCCTGATACTGTCTTTGCCTTTAGGGGGAAAAGTTACACCTATTATTATCACATTAACTGCTATGTGAGTTGAAATCTTACTTTGATGTTCTTATTGTTGTAATTAATAGACAAATTAATTCTAAAAACATGGATTAAGTGAATGGAAGTCAATAAATTTTCTTTTTCATTAAATTTTTCATTAAATTAGAAAGGAGTGTTTTGTTTTCAAAGTTTTTATTCTATTTTTGTAATAAAACACTGTGGCCCCAAGGAAAAATTTTTTTTTCTAGTGTGTCAGTCAATGTGTTAAGGATCCTCAGTATTATTCAACTACTTGTTGTTTTATGACCTTGCAGGTATCATTTCTTAGACTAATCCAGATACCACTTGCTCCCCAAAGAACTGCTAAACACTGCCCAGCAGTAACAGTTACACACCAACCAGTTAGCCCTTGTTATACAGGTTAACATCTGAAGCCATTCATGAAGCATTTTGAAAGTTCAAAGGCACAATTAATTTGTGTTGTACTTTCTCAGTTTATTCAAAGTCAGCAAGAAGGAAAAGATAAAGGAGGAAGGAAATCCTGTTATCCTTGCCAGGCTCTTCCAACTCCTTTGGCTTAGGACTTGTACATTAAGCTCCTTGCAAATATAAGTGGCTTGCACCTTGGATTAAGGAAGAAATGTTTCTATGTTTTTTCCAAGAATTGGAACCATTTCTTTCTCTCTTCCACATTGACATCATCTTGGTTTCCTTCTTTACTTGTGGGCCTCTTCACTCAATTCCTTAGAGGCACAGATCTTCACTAGACATTCTCCCAACAGATTATATTACATGTTTCATTTAAATCCACCTGCTATATCATAAGCAAGATTTAGTTCACTATTTTCTGTTTTTCTTCCATGTACAGAGATTTATGTTAGTTAATATTTATAAGTTAAGAGACCAGAGATATCCAATTTTTCCCACTTGGCAATAGCAACATAAGCAACATTCATTTTTAAAATGTGGTAGTTGACCTCAATTTTTAGATAAGCCCACTAGATAGAGCTCACTGTTAATCTGTGTGAGTCGATGGAATTAAACTATATGTAAAAGATTATACTGAATATAAAAAGTGTTCTGTGTTATCTTTCATATGTCACTTTGACCAGGTTATCTTCTTTTTGTGGAATAGCTGAACACATAGCAAAATTATATCAATATATCAGGGAGAAATGTCCCTTTGAGTTATTTTATTAAATTGCATTTTATTGTGTAATTATTCTTTACTGCTTATTTTTCCCAATAGAATGTAAGTTCCATGGTGTGGGGGAGCATATTCTTTTTTAACCTTAGTAAATTCATAGAAAGTGCTAAGCAGCTAGAGCCCTTTCTTCGAAGTGAAGTATCACAAGAATGGAAAAACAAGCACCGCTGGTACTCACCATCAAATTGGTACTAACTGATCAATACTTATGTACACACATGGAAACAATATTCATCAGGAGTTGGGCAGGTGGGAGGGGGGTGGAGGGGATGGGAAAACTCACACCTAATGGGTATGGGGTGCACTGTCTGGGAGATGTTCACAATTGTAGCTCTCACTATGCATAGGCAATATAAGTAACCAAAATGTTTGTATTCCCATAATATTCTGAAATTTAAAAAAATAAATAAATAAACCAACTCAGCATAAATGTAAAATATGAATAATAATATAAATGACAAGAATAGTACACATATATTAAGTAGTCACTATATGCCAGGTAGTGTATTAAATGTTTAATTTATATGTGTAACTGATAAATTGAACAAGAAAATGCCTGGGATATAGTCAAAATGCAACTTTAATTTTAGTCTTCCCCTACCCTTTTAAATTTTATTCCATGGGAATAATCTTCCCCGATCCTGAAACTCACAATATGGCATGCCGTTCTCTTTTAAGAAAACTCCTTCCAAATCTTCCTTTTCCTTCTCATTCCACTGGAGCCTATGAGATATAAACCTGATTCTTTTACCTTTTCTTTTTATATTATAGACATGGGTGATTATCTCACCCTTATTATGGTATTAGACATCAATGATATAAGTACCACAGGCAAAATCAAGACAGGAAGAATGCAAATTTAGCATCCTATTATATATGCATCACCTTATCCAAAGCAATCAACAACCTTATGAGTTAGATACTTTTATCTCTATTCTGCCAATAGGAAAATGAAGATTTATTGAGGTTAAGTAACTTGTGTAGTGTCACAGGGTGCTGGAGATTGGCATGGCTGGTTCCTAAGATCTCCCTAAGAAGGCAGTGGTAGGGTTTGGTAACAAGGTTATAGCTATTACAGATGGTGGCATTTCTAACTAGGTTTGAAGTAGGAAAATGACTATACTACATCGATAAAAGGTATGCTCCTTATAGTTAATGTCTTATTTTGTAAACACAGTTGAGATCAGTTAAAATTTTTAGAGTAGGATGACCACTTTGATTGGAGTATATAATTTACTCATTCTCAAGTATAATAAGTTACTTATAAGTATAACTTATAAGTTATACTTGAGAATGAGAGTAATTATAATTTAAGAGAAAACAGGTTGTCTATATCAGATAAATGCATATGTGATGTCCCTGTGTTCTCAGATGCACAGGTTTAACACCAGCTTCAAAGGTGTGTACATCCAAAGTGGTCACCAAAGTCTCCAGATAATAAACTCCCAAGGAGGAGAGACAGCATTCAGAGGCAACATATTCCTCACATCACACTAGCTCCATCCCTGTAGTTACCCATACTGATAGTCAGGTTTTCTTTCATCATCTGTTGCTACTGTATATAATTTTGGAATGAAATTCTGTCTGATTCCATGCCCACTGTGATCTATAACACATATTCAAGAACAGCTGGTGTAAAATCCTTTCTTTATGGAACAGAAAAATATACATATCTATCCCATCAAGAGATATCTGGACACCAATTGAACATATCTACTTACATTTGTATTTAACATCTACTTTATTACTTCAGGTGAAAAACGTATTCATAAAACAATATTAAGGCATGAAAGGCAGTCAAGAGAGTCTACTCATCATCTGACTTTTAAAATCCAATAGGCAACTCCGAAAACAGTATTGCGAATGACAGAGAAACAACGCCGAACACCCAGCCCAAGAAAACAGGTACAAAATTTTCACAAAGATCGGAGGGCGCACGGAGCACAATAGAGCCCAGAGCGCGGGAAGGACGCGCTCGCCAGGTCGGCGCAGCGCGACCTGCCCCCCAAGCGGTGACGCGCCTCCCCATACACGTAGTCAGGGACAAGCCCAGAGTTGGGACAGAGCGGTTGCTCGGGCCGGCGAGCCCTGTGGAGAGGAGGAGGAAGTAGCCAGAGCCAGACACAACTCGCAGCTGCAATATACAGAGACTGCCGAGGGCTGGGGAGGAACTGGGCGGGGACCGAGATTCAGCTTCCCGGGACAGTGCGCGGGAACCCGCAGGCCGGCACTGCGCCACTAGAAGTCAGCGGGACTGGGCCCAGGAGTTTATCGGAGAGCGGGACGCGCCCTTAGAGGTTGCTAACAACTACCGGCGGAGAAAAACTGCGCTCCCGGCGCGATCGGAGCCCGGCTGTGCGCCAGGCTGGCGGCGGCCGCCATCTTTACAGCCACCCGCGCGGAGCTGTGAGCCGCGTCTCTAGCTCCGCCCGCCCTGGCCCAGGGCTCATCCGCTGGGGCGAGACAGGCTTTGCCTGTGGTGGCCAGGGACAGCGGCATCCGTGGGTTCCAGGTGGGACGAGATCCCGGAACTGTAGAGGTGGGACCTTTGAGTATTGGAAACAGTTTGCAGCTCGTCCATCTGGTTCTGCTACCCCGGCTCTGGCCTCCGACAACTCCGCTCCGTACCGGTCCTAGTGCCCGCCCCTCAGGTCCCAGCCCTCCTGTACCCCAGAGATCGCTCATTTTGAAGGTTGCTGGCCATAGTGACTCATTTGGTATAACTGCTGGTTCCCATGACAACCAAATACCTCAAGAGCCACAGGCTGAACCAGAGCAGCTCCCCATAATCCTGCCCACTTCAATAGGGAATTTCGCGCCACCCAAGAGTGCTTCCAGCTGCCACTACTCCCCCCTCCGTGGGAACATCCCCCCGGTGGAGACTGCTGGGGATAGAGACGGCCACCTGCCTCGCCTTGAGGTCTAGTGGTGGAAAAGGGGTGCACAATTGGAGATCCCCCTATCAACCAGTTTCACGCGGAGACACACATCAGAAGGGCAGCCACACGTGGCTAGATGAGCAACCTCTGAGCTGTGTGGAATTTTCCCAACTCAGCTCTCACACTGCAGCCAAAGGAAATTGTGTTTCTACCAGAACCTCAGGAAGAGCAGGGTCAAAGTAACCCCTAGGAGCTACAAGACCCCTCCCAAAGCACAGGGCTTTCGCATACCCCAACTGGGGAATCAGAGTCTGCCACGGACATAACAGAATACCTAGCTAATAGGGAGCGGAAGACTCATATTCTCAAGTACAATCCATTAGCTCAGAGCCCAAGCTGGGAGGTCATTCTCACCACACTCCACTGGGAAGAGGAGAAGACCACAGGTCAGAGTTAACTCAAGATCCAACAAACTTGCTAAAATACACCTAAGGCAATACAGGCCACTACTTCTCTCCCTGGCTTTGCCAAGGAAAAATAATTGTGGGCCTGGTGACAGGACCATAAACTAGCTCTAACACCCCCAGCTCTCGACCAAGAGGCCAGATGAGAAAAAACCAGCGAAAGAACTCAGGGAACATGAAAAATCAGAGTGAAAAGTCACCCCCAAAAGAAATTATCAGTTCCTCAGCAATGGATGCCAACCCAAATGAAATGGGTAGAATGAAAGAAGAGGAATTTCGTTTATGGATTATAAGAAAGCTCAATGAAATTCAAGAGAAAATTGAATCCCAGCACAAAGAAACCACAAGAAAAATGCAAGAAATGAATGAAAAATTCTCCAAAGAAATAGAAATATTACGGAAAAATCAAATAGAAATCCTAGAAATGAAAGAAGCATTCAAGGATCTACAAAACACAGTGGAAAGCCTTAAGAATAGGCTGGACCATGCAGAGGAAAGAATTTCAGAGCTAGAAGACAGCTCCTATGCGCTAAATAAATCAGCTGAAGAGAAAGAACACAAAAACAAGAGACAGGAAAAAAGCATACAAGAAATGTGGGATTATGTAAAGAGGCCAAACATAAGGATAATAGGTATCCCTGAGGGAGAGGAAGAAAATTTGCATGGGCTGGAAAATTTATTTGAAGGAATAATAGAGGAAAATTTCCATGGCTTAGCCAGAAATCTCGACATCCAAGTACAAGAAGCACACGGGACTCCTGGGAGAGTCAACGTGAAAAGGCATTCACCACGCCACATAATTATTAGACTGACCAAAGTAAACACAAAAGAGGCACTCCTCAGAGCTGTAAGACAAAAAAAGGAGGTAACCTACAAAGGGAAACCCATCAGATTAACGGCAGATTTCTCAGCTGAAACCTTACAAGCCAGAAGGGAATGGGGAGACATCATCAATCTCCTAAAACAAAACAAAGGTCAACCCAGAATTCTGTATCCTGCCAAACTAAGCTTCTTATATGAGGGAGAAATAAAGACCTTTCCAGATAAGCAATCACTGATAGAATTTGCAAAATCCAGACCGGCCTTGCAAGAAATGCTTAGACCTGCATTATACACTAACCAGCGCAACAGACACCCACCTATGTAAAATTATGCAAAGGCTAAAACCCCAGAAACCAGATTCCACAATGACGCAAGAGGTAAAACAAAAGATACCACCCAACAGAATAATCAGAAATTTACCCCAAATATCAATTCTCTCAATAAATGTAAATGGCTTGAACTGCCCATTGAAGAGACATAGGCTGGCTGAATGGATTAAAAAATACAAACCAAGTATCTGTTGTCTTCAGGAAACACACCTTACACACAAAGACGCATTCAGACTCAAGGTGAAAGGATGGAATACAATGTTTCAGGCTAATGGAAACCAAAAGAAATCTGGAGTAGCCATCCTCATTTCAGATGACATCAACTTTAAAGCAATAAAAGTAAAGAAGGACAAAAATGGACACTATATAGTGGTGAAGGGAAAAATTTCACAAGAGGATTTAACAATCCTAAACATTTATGCACCCAACACAGGAGCACCCAGGTACATAAAGCAAATGCTGCTAGATCTAGACAACATAATAAGCAGGAATGCCATAATTGCAGGGGACTTCAACACCCCACTGACGGAACTGGACAGATCCTCCAAACAAAAATTAAATAGAGAAATAAAGACCTAAACAGGACTCTAGAACATTTGGGCCTAACAGATATCTACAGAACACTCCACCCAAATAACACTGAATATACATTCTTCTCATCAGCTCATGGAACTTTCTCTAAAATTGACCACATCCTAGGCCACAAAACAGATCTAAACAAATTCAAAAAAATAGAAATCATACCATGTATCTTTTCAGACCACAGCGGAATAAAATTAGATATCAATTCCAACAGAAACTCACATCTTCCTCCAAAAACTTGGAAACTAAACACTCTATTGATGAAAGATTATTGGGTCAAAGAGGAGATTCAAAATGAAATCAAAAGATTCTTCGAACTAAACGATAATGGGGACACAAGTTATCAAAATCTGTGGGATACAGCAAAAGCAGTCCTGAGAGGAAAACTTATCGCCCTAAATTCCCACATCCAAAAGACAGAAAAGTCACAAATCAGTAAACTAATGAATCATCTTAAGGAAATGGAAAAGGAAGAGCAAAGCAATCCTAAAACCAGCAGAAGAAAAGAAATACCAAAATTAGAGCAGAATTAAATGAAATCGAGAACAAAAGAACAATACAGAAGATCAATGAAACGAAAAGCTGGTTCTTTGAAAAGATAAACAAAATAGACAGGCCACTTGCCAGGTTGACCAGAAGCAAAAAGGAAAGGACTCTAATAAGCTCAATTAGAAATGAAAAAGGAGAAGTCACAACTGATACCATGGAAATACAAAACATCACCTTTGAATACTACAAAAATCTCTATGCCCACAAACACGAAAACGTGGAGGAAATGGACAAATTCTTAGAAACACACTACCTCCCTAGGCTCAACCAGGAAGAAACTGAATTTCTAAACAGACCAATATCAAGCACCGAAATTGAAGCAGTAATTAAAAATCTACCCAGAAAAAAAAGTCCCGGACCAGATGGGTTCACACCTGAATTCTACCAAGCTTACAAAGAAGAACTGGTGCCTATACTGCAGAAATTATTTGAAAATATCCAGAAGGATGGAATCCTCCCAAACTCATTCTATGAAGCCAATATCACCTTGATACCAAAGCCAGGAAAGGACACAACAAAAAAGAAACTACAGACCAATATCCCTTATGAATATAGATGCAAAAATTCTCAATAAAATCCTTGCAAACCAAATTCAAATGTACATCAAAAAAATAATCCATCATGATCAGGTGGGCTTCATTCCCGAGATGCAGGGATGGTTCAACGTACGCAAATCTATAAATGTAATTCACCATATAAATAAAAGCAAGAACAAAGATTATATGATCCTTTCAATAGATGCAGAAAAGGCTTTTGACAAAATCCAACACCCTTTTATGATAAGAACTCTTAACAATATAGGCATAGATGGCTCATTCCTAGAAACTATTAAAGCCATATACGATAAACCCACAGCCAATATCATACTGAATGGGGAAAAATTGAAGGCATTTCCCCTTAAAACTGGCACCAGACAAGGGTGTCCACTATCTCCACTTCTTTTCAACATAGTGCTGGAAGTCCTGGCCACAGCAATTAGACAAGACAGAGGAATCAGGGGCGTCCAGATAGGGGCAGAAGAGGTCAAACTTTCACTATTTGCAGACGATATGATATTATACATAGAAAACCCCAAGGATTCAACCAAGAGATTACTGGAATTGATAAATGAATTCAGCAAAGTCTCAGGATACAAAATTAATACACACAAATCCATAGCCTTCATATATGCTAATAACAATCAAGCCGAGAAACAAATTAAAGATGCTATACCTTTTGCAATAGCAACAAAGAAAATTAAATATTTAGGAATATATCTAACTAAGGAGATCAAAGACCTATATAGAGAGAATTATGAAACACTGAGAAAGGAAATTGCAGAGGATGTAAATAGATGGAAAACCTTACCATGCTCTTGGATAGGCAGAGTCAACATAGTAAAAATGGCTTTGCTACCTAAATTAATTTACAGAATCAATGCAATCCCTATCAAAATACCAACATCATTTTTTGCCGATCTAGAAAAAATAATTCTACGCTTCGTGTGGAACCAGAGAAGACCCCGTCTAGCCAAAGCAATCTTAAGCAAAAAGAACAAATTGGGAGGCATCTGTCTACCAGACTTCAAACTATACTACAAGGCTATAGTAACCAAAACTGCATGGTATTGGCACAAGAACAGACACGTAGACCAATGGAACAGGACTGAGAACCCAAATATAAAACCAACCTCATACAGTCACCTGATCTTTGACAAATTCCAGAAAAAAGTACACTGGGGAAAAGATTCCCTATTCAACAAATGGTGCTGGGAAAATTGGATGGCCATATGTAGAAGACTGAAAGTGGACCCACACCTCTCACCTCTCACAAAAATCAATTCACAATGGATAACAGATCTAAACCTAAGACATGAAACCATAAGAATTCTCGAAGAAAACGTTGGAAAAACTCTTATGGACATTGGCCTAGGCAAAGAATTTATGAAGAAGACCCCCAAAGCAATCACAGCAGCAACAAAAATAAATACATGGGACCTGATCAAATTGAAAAGCTTCTGCACAGCCAAGGAAACTATCACTAGAGTGAACAGACAACCTACAGAATGGGAGAAAATATTTGCATGCTACACCTCTGATAAAGGGCTTATAACCAGAATCTATACAGAACTTAGGAAAATCAACAAGAAAAAATCAAACAACCCTATTAAAAAATGGGCAAAGGACATGAACAAAAACTTTTCCAAAGAAGACAGAATGATGGCCAGTAAACATATATGAAAGTGCTCAACTTCTCTAATCATCAGGGAAATGCAAATCAAAACCACAATGAGATATCACTTAACTCCAGTGAGATTGGCTCATATCAAAAAATCCCCAAATAACAAATGTTGGCGGGGATGTGGACAGGTAGGAACACTCATACACTGCTGGTGGGACTGCAAATTAGTACAACCTCTATGGAAAAGAATATGGAGATACCTCAAAGAATTAAAAGTAGAATTACCATTTGACCCAGCAATCCCACTACTGGGTATTTATCCAAAAGAAAAAAAGACATTTTATAATAAAGGCATCTGCTCTCGAATGTTCATAGCAGCACAATTCACAATTGCAAAGTTGTGGAAACAACCCAGGTGCCCATCAATACACGAGTGGATCAATAAAATGTGGTATATGTATACCATGGAGTATAACTCAGCAATAAGGAACAACAGTGAATTAACACATCTGGTATTATCCTGGTTGGAGCTAGAACCCATTCTTCGAAGTGAAGTGTCACAGGATTGGAAAAACAAGCATCACTGGTACTCACCATCAAACTGGTACTAACTGATGAACACTTACATCACACAGGGCAATAACATTCATCAGAGGGCGGGCGGGCGGGAGGGGGGTGGAAGGGATGGGAAAAACTCTCACTGAATGGATGTGGGGAGCACAGTTTGGGAGACGACCACGATTGTGGCTCTGACACGGGCAGAACAGGGGCAATGTGTATGGCCAAAGTGTTGTACCCCCATGATATTCTGAAATTAAAAAAATAAATTATACAAAAAAAAAAATAAATAAAAAAAATAAAATCCAATAGGCAATATACAACTTACAAAAAGAAGTCATCAGAAGGTGAGCTGAAAGAGGCAAATTGACCCCATATACATATATTACATTCCAAAGACACCTACTTTAAGTTAGGTTGCAGTAATAATAACAGAATGAGCTTTCTTAATTCTTCCTATATGTACTATGAGATAGTGTAGGTGTGTGTATGAGAGAGAGAGAGAGAGAGAGTGTGTGTGTGTGTGTGTGTGTATGTATATATATGAGGGAACACATGTACATGCAGTTTGCAGATGGAAAATGAGGAAGCAAAGTGATATTTTAATAAAATTTATAATATTTAGTATATAATTTAGTGATTATAAACCTAGACAAAAAAATGAAAACACTGTCCCCCAAAATGCAAATTTACTAAGAAACACCCAAGGACCCAAGCACTATCACAAGGATAGTGACAACCACCATCAAATTTAGGAATGTTGCCAGTTTAAATCTGAATGAACAGCAGCAAACTGAGGAGAATCTTTAAAATGGATATATAATTTTAATATTTAATTGAAATATTTTCTAGAACAGCACTATCTAATGCAACTTAACGTGGTGATTGCTCTAGAGCATTTGAAATGTGGATAGTGTAATTGAGGAACTGAATTTTTAAGTTTCTTTAATTTTAATTAACTTAAATATAAACAGCTACATATGGCTACAGTAATGTACAGTACAGATTTAGATGGAAAAAAAGTCAGCCATGCAGTAGTCCAAAAACTTTTGGAATATAAACTTTGTATCTCAAAGTTACTACCCAAAACACAACACATAACACCTTGCATGATATAATATTTGTGAAGTATATAGCTGACCCTTGCACAAGGTGGGAGTAAGGGGCATGGACCCCCATAGTTGAAAATCCACATATAACTGTTGACTCCCCAAAAACTTAACTACTAATAGCCTGCTGTTGACTGGAAACCTTACTGATAACATAACCATTCAATTAACACATATTTTGTATGTCATATGTAATATATACTGTATACTTTTTAAATAGTGACTACCTTTAATTTAATGTCAGACACTGCTCTAGGCATGTTACATGCATTGCTCCATCTAATCATTTTTTTATTTCAAAATATTAAGGGGATACAAATGTTTTTGGTTATATGCATTGCTTTTATAATTCCTGAGTCACAGCTATAGGTGTACCCATCACCCAAATAGTGTTCACAGTACCCATTAGGTAGGTTTTTGGCCCCCCACCGCCACTTGATTTCCACTGAATTTTACTTCCCTCAGTGCACATGTGTGCTCATTGGTTAGTTCCAATTTAACAATGAGTACATATGGTGTTTGTTTTTCCAATCTTGAGATACTTCACTTAGGATAATGGTCTCCAGTTCCATCCAAATTGTTGCAAAAGGTATTAATTCATACTTTTTATGGCTGAGTAGTACTCCATGGTATACATACACCACATTTTATTAATCCACTCATGAACTGATGGGCATTTGGGTTGATTCCACATCTTTGCAATTGTGAATTGTGCTGCAATAAACATTTGAGTGCAGGTGCCTTTTTGATAGAAATACTTATTTTCCTTTGAGTATATACCCAGTAGTGGGATTGCTGGGTCAAATGGTAGGTCTACTTTTAGTTCTCTGAGGAATCTCCATACTATTTTCCATAGAGGTTGTAGTAATTTGCAGTTCCACCAACAGCGCATAAGCACTCCTTTCTCTCTACATCCACACCAGACCTATTATTTTCAGACTTTTTAATAAATGCCATTCTAATAGGGGTAAGGTGATATCTCATTGTGGTTTTAATTTGCATTTCCCTGATGATTAGTGACGTTAAACACTTTTTCATATGTTTATTGGCCATTTGTCTATCTTCTTTTGAAAAGCTTCTGTTCATGTCTTTTGCCCACTTTTTCATGGGGTTGTTTGATTTTTCCTTGCTGATTTGCTTGAGTTCTCATAGATTCTGGTTATGAGCCATTCATCAGAATATTTTCTCCTATTCTGTAGATTGTCTGTTTGCTCTGTTGATTATTTCTTTAGCTGTGCAGAACCTTTTTAGTTTAATCAAATCCCATTTATTTATTTTTGTTGTTGGTGTGATTGCCATTGGAGTCTTATTCATAAATTCATTGCCTAGTCCAATATCTAGAAAAGCTTTCCTACATTTTCCTCTAGAACTCTAATGGTTTCATGCCTTATATTTCAGTCTTTTATCCATTTTGAATTAATTTTTAGGGGTCCTGTTTCATTCTTCTGCATGTTGCTATCCAATTTTCCCAGCATCATTTAATGAAGAGGGCTTCTTTTTCCCAGTGTATGTTGTTAACTACTTTGTCAAAGATCAGTTGGCTGTAGGTAGGCAGTTCTATATCTGGGTTCTCCATTCTGTTCCATTTGTCTATGTCTCTATTTCTGTAGCAATACCATACTGTTTTGGTTATTACAGCCTTGTAATATAGTTTGAAGTCTGATAACGTGATGTGTGCAGATTTTTTCTTTTTCTTTAAGAATGCTTTGGCTACTCAGGTTCTTTTCTGGTTCAAAATGAAGCTCATAATTATTTTTTCTAGGTCTGTGAAGTGTTACATTGGTATTTTGATGGGCATTGCATTGGATCTGTAAATCACTTTGGGTAGTATGGACATTTTAACAATGTTAATTCTGCCAATCCATGAGCATGATACGTTTTTCCATTTGTTTGTGTCATCTGCAATTTCTTTCCTCAGTGTTTTGTAGTTCTCCTTGTAGAGATCTTTCACCTCCTTGGATAAGTATATTCCTAGGTATCTTATTTTCTTTGTAGCTATTGTGAATGGTATTAAGTCTTTGATTTGATTCTCAGCTTGACTGTTATGGGTATAGAAAAGCTACTAATTTATGTATGTTGATTTTGTATCCTGAAACTTTGCTAAATTTATTTATTAAATCGAGGAGTCTCTCGGTGGAGTTTTTAGAGTTTTCTAGGTACAAGATCATGTCATCAGCAAACAGCAATAGTTTGGCCTCCTCTTTCCAGATTTGGATACCCTTTATTTCTTTCTCTTGCCTGATTGCTCTGGCTAGGACTTCCAGCACTATGTTGAGTAGAAATGGTGACAGTGGGCACCCTTGTCTTGTTCCATTTCTTAGGGGAAATGTTTTCAACTTTTCCCCATGCAGCATGATGTTGGCTGCGAGTTTGTCATATATAGCTTTTATAATTTTTAGATATATTCCTTCTAAGCCTAATTTTTTGAGGGTTTTTATCATGAAAGCATGCTGAATTTTGTCAAATGCTTTTTCTGCATCTACTGAGACAATCACATGGTCTTTCTTTTTGCTTCTGTTTATG
Organism: Daubentonia madagascariensis; assembly: GCA_023783475.1. Classification (NCBI taxonomy): domain Eukaryota; kingdom Metazoa; phylum Chordata; class Mammalia; order Primates; family Daubentoniidae; genus Daubentonia; species Daubentonia madagascariensis. The sequence continues at coordinate 21,640,946 of JAKFHU010002080.1, read as the reverse complement.
TGGTGAATCACATTTATTGAATTGCATATTTTGAACCATCCTTGCATCCCTGGGATGAAGCCCACTCAGTCATGGTGGATTATTTTTTTCATGTGCTGCTGAATTCGGTTTGCTAGCATTTTATCAAGAATTTTTGCATCTGTATTCATAAGGGATATTGGTCTGTGGTTTTGTTTTTTTGTTGTGTCCTTTCCTGGTTTTGGTATCAAGGTGATACTGGTTTCATAGAATGAGTTGGAATGAATTCCCTCCTTCTCTATGTTATGGAATAATTTCAGTAGTATAGGTACCAGCTCTTCTTTGTAGGTCTGGAAGAATTCAGCTGTGAATCCACCTGGTCCAGGGCTTTTTTTTTGTTGGAAGACTTTTTATTACTGCTTGGATTTTGCTTTTGTTATTATCTGTTCAGGAATTCTATTTCCTTCTGATTGAGTCTTGTGAGGTTGCTTCTTTCCAGGAATTTGTCCATTTCCTCTATGTTTTCAAGTTTATGTGCATAGAGATTTTCATAGTATTCATGAATTATGTTTTGTATTTCTGTGGTATTTATGTGGTAATGTCTCCTTTTCATTTCTGATTGAGGTCATTTGTGTCTTTTCTCTTTTATGTGTGGTTAATCTAGCAAGTGGTCTGTCGATTTTGTTTATCTTTTCAAAGAACCAACTATTTGGTTGATCTTCTGTATTATTTTTTTGTTTTCCATTTCATTTAGTTCTGCTCTGACCTTTGTTATTTCCTTTCTTCTTTTGGATTTGGGTTTGGTTTGCTCTTCTTTTTCTAGTTTCTTGGGATGTGACATTAGATTGTTAATTTGCAATCTTTCTGTCTTTTTGATGTAGGCATTTAGTGCTATGAATTTTCCCCTAAGGAATGGTTTTGCTGAGTCCCATAGATTTTTATAGCTTGTGTCCCCTTTGTCATGCAGCTTAAAGAATCTTTTGATTTCTATCTTAATTTCATTCTTGACCCAATAATTGTTGAGCATCAGGTTGTTTAATTTGCATGACTATGTGTAGGTTCTAGTGTTTCTCTTGTGATTGATTTCTAGTTTTATTCTACTGTGTTCTGAGAAGATACATGGTACGATTTTGATTTTTTGGAATTTTTTGAGGCCTGTTTTTTGGCCTAAGATATGATCAGTCTTGGAGAATGTCCCATGTGCTGCTGGGAAGAATGTATATTCAGTAATTTTAGGGTAGAATGTTCTGTAAATGCCTCTTAGGTCCATTTGATTTAGAGTCTGGTTTAGGTTCAGTATTTATTTATATTCTGCTTTGATGATTTGTCCAATTCTGACAGCAAGGTGTTGAAGTCCCCAGCAATTACAATGCTACTATCTATTTCTTTGCTTAGCTCTAGTAAAAATTGCTTTATGTATCTGGGAGCTGCTGTGTTAGGTGCATACATATTTAGGACTAGTATGTCTTCTTGTTGAATTGCTTCCTTTACCATTATATAATGACCCTCTTTGTCTTTCTTTATTAATTTAAATTAATTTTATCCAATATCAGAATGATGTGCCTCCTCTCCTTTGGTTTCCACTTGCATGGAATATTTTTTTCCATCCTTTCATGTTGAGTCTGTGTGTGTCCCTGTGGTTTAGGTGTGTTTCCTGGATACAGCAGATAATTGGATTGTGTTTTTTCATCCATTCAGCCAACCTGTCTTTTGAGTGATGCATTTAAACCATTAAGAGTGGTGCATTTAAACTGTTAAGACATAGAATTGATATGTGGGATGCTATTCTGTTCATCATGTTAGGTAGTACCTTGTTGCTTTGTTTCCCCTCTTGTGCTATTGTTTTATAAGAGTTGTGAGCTTTAGCTTTTGTGGGTGATTTTACACTGGTGGATATCTCTTGTGATGATTCATGTATAATGCTGTTCTGAGTACTTCCTGCAGCGCAGGTCTGGTCATGACAAATTTCCTCAGTGTTTGCTTGTCTGGAAAAGACTTAATTTCTCCATCATATGTGAAACTTTGTTTTGCAGGATACAAGATTCTAGGCTGACAGTTGTTCTGTTTAAGAAGATTGAAGATGGAGCCACACTCCCTTCTGGCTTGTAAAGTTTCTGCTGAGCAGTCTGCAGTTAGCATGACGTGTTTCTTTTGTAGGTCAGTTGTTGGTTATGTCTAGTTGCTTATAGAATTTTCTCCTTCATTTGACTTTGGCCAGTTTGATTACTATATGTCTTGGAGATGTCCTATTTGCTATGAATCTTCCTGGTGTTCGATGTCCATCTCATATCTGTGTCTGAATCTCTGGCGATACCAGGGAAGTTTTCCTCAATAATTCCCTCAAATAGGTTTTCCATGCTTTTAGCTCTTTCTTCTCCTCCCTCAGGGATACCTATAATTTGAATGTTAGTTCACTTCACATAGTCCCATTTCTCTCTCAGTGATTGCTCAGACTTTTTTATACTTTCTCTGCCCCTTTGCATGACTGGGTTAGCTCGAGAGCCTTGTCTTCAAGCTCTTTGATTCTTTCTTCTCCTTGGTTTAGTCCGTTACTGATGCTTTCTGCTGTGTTTTGAAGTCCCCTAAATATTAAAATAACTCTTTCATTTATATTCTATTATATCCTTTCTTATGTTGTCTAGCTCTTTAGTGACTTTTTCATTAATTTCCTGAAATAGTTTGTAGGCTTCTTTTTGTTGGTTTTCAACTTTATCTTCAATTCCATTCATCTAATTTGTCACCCATATTCTGAATTCCACTTCTGTCATTTTGGCAATTTCCTTGTGAATGGAGTAGCTACATTGTGATCCCTTGGGGGTGTTGAGCTATTTTGTTTTTTCATGTTGCCAGGGTTCTCTTGCTGATTTCTTCTCCTCTGGCCCCTCTTCTCTCAGCTCTGGGTTAATAGGATCATGGGGTACTTGTTCTTCTTTGCTGGGAACTCTTCTGTTTAGTTGGGGAAGGGGAGGACCCTAGATGGAGCTTTTGCGACCTACTCAGGAATGTTGACCCAACAAAGGAGGGGCGGGTGCAGTGAGAGCCTGTAGAACGGCTGTTCTGTTTTAACCTGTTCCCCTGTGATTGCCTCAGTTCTAGCCAATGCTGGATTATCTCTGTGTGGGGTGGAGGGTAGTTACCCAGCTCGTTGTTGGAAGTTTCCATTGGGGGCTGGATGCAACTGTCTCTACCACGGCTGTTGTTGTGAGAGATTGCTCTCACTGGGGTCACCAAGTGGAGGTGACAGTGTGAGCTGGGTGAGTCTATTTAAGCAGGGGTCATAGATGACTGGGCTGTGGGCTTTTGCATGACTCAGGTCCAGGAGTAATGTCTGCTCAGGGCTGGGGAGTCCCTGGTGAAGTGCTGGTACTCAGTGAGGTTCTGCTGGCCAAGTGGCAGTGATGAAAACTCAGAGGTAGTGTCTTCAGGCCTAGGCTCAACTCTGGAATCTCGGAGCCCTTTTAGCTACAGGGGCAGGGCCTCAGGCACAGCAACAGCTTCAGAACTGGCTCTGGGGATTATGGAGGGAGAGCTGCATATATGGAAGTATATTCTGCCAGCATGGAGACTGCTGATGCTCAGTAACACAGGCAGGGGTTTGTCTCAGTGGCCCAGGGACCACACAGGTGGGCTGGAGCTGCTGGTTGGCTAAGGTTCTCCCCCAACACCTAAGACTCACTGAGGCTGTTGCTCAAGGCTTCCTAGGTGGTGCCTGTGGTATCTGTGGTTCCTCCTCTACTCAGGTCCCATGCAGGAGAGGAGGAATGCTCAGCCCCCAGTCACAGGGCACAACATGGGGGAGCTTCTGTTCTTTCTGCTCCCTTCCTGGCCTGGCAGGGGTAATGCAAGGGGTACTGCTGGAAGGCTGAGTCCTGAGCAGACCTGGTTCTGTGCACCAGAGCGATCAGAATGGCATTGGTTGTGGAATCTCAGGATTGGCAGCCACCAGATCTCTGCTGCACCTGCTCTCTGGTGCAATGTCTCTGCACAGACTTTGAGCAGCTCCCTGATCAGCCCAGAGGTCTGTAGTGGAGTAAGGAGACCCATCACAGCTCAAGCTGCCTGCAACTTTTATTCCTTTCCTAAAAAGCAATGCTCCCTCGGGTTGCTTCTATTCTACTGTCTCCCCCTCTTCCCAGAACTTTGAATTTGTATTGGGACCCCTAGATTAATCTGGGTTGGTGGGTGGTGCTTTTTAGTAAGAATCGGCCATGCCGTGTTTGATTGAGTCATTTGTCTCCCTCTCAGTGGTTGATGCTTACAGGAAAAGGCCAACTGCAGAGATGTTCTTTTGTGCTTATAATAGGCTTTAGCCCCTTAGAAGCACTTGAATGCCCCAGGCAGTGGGAGGGGCACTGTAGCTCCCAAGGCTTTGCTTATTCTCCATCACAACAGACGTGGGTGGAGGAGCAAGGCTGGGCAGAGTCAGGTTGGGTGAGCCTGGAAACCTTAGTCCAACAGCACAATTTCCTGTGGGGGGATGTGTGCTCAACCAGATTGCTGCAGCTCAGACCCCCACTACACTCTCCCATCAGTGCTGCCCACGTGGGCTCCCTTGCCTCCCGAGTCAAGCTCTCAAATCCCTCCCTTCTACTCTCTAGCAACCTGCTTGCGTCCTGGGGGCACAGGATCCGGCCTGTGTGTCTGACCCACTGGTGTGCATCTCCAGGGAGTGCTGGCAGGCAAGGAAATCCCAGACCAGACACCTTGGCAGGTCCCCAAGGGGAAAGGTGTGGGCCCCACTCTCCATGGAATCTCCAGACTGGAGGAAGCCACAGCTGATGAGAGGCAGCTGCTACCAAAAGTCTCAATCTGCCCTCCTGGCTGCAGTGGGCATGCGAGGGGCAGGGGAGGAAAAGATTCTGAATGGAAGAAAGCCAGGACCCCACATCCTCCAGTCCCCCTCCCTGGAAGGAAGTCTGCACAGAATGTCCAAGCTCTGGGATCATGCCAGTTCTCCACGCAATTCAGTGGTTATAGCAGCACCCAGGCTCACAAGGGCAGAAAAGCTTCCAAACAACTCAGTAGCCTGCTGATTACCAAAGGTGTGTGGGAAGGAGAAACAGGATCCCCCCTTACCCTTTCACTGGGCTGTGAGCCTCATTGAGCTTGATCCTTGCTGATCTCTTCTCTTCTTTTTCTTTTTCCTGTTGTGCTTCACAATTTCCCTCCATGAAGACCCCAGCAGGCTCCGGCACCTCCTCCTCTGAAGTACACCTCAGCTGTGCCCATTCCCCCCTCTCCTTTATCTGAAACCCTTCCTTCCCTCTGGGACGCTCCGGCAAGAGATGTCTCCAGTCAGCCATCTTGCCCTCCTCCTATATACTGTATTCTTACAATAAAGTAAACCAGAGAAACGCATATGTTATTAAGAAACTCATAATGAAGATAAAATGTTTATTAATACTATTCATTAAATGGAAGTGGATCATCATAAAGGTCTTCATCCTTGTCATCTCCATGTTACGTAGGCTGAGGAGGAGGAGGAAGAGAAAGGGTTGGTCTTTCTGTCTCAGGCATAGGAGAGGCGGAAGAGGTGGAAGAGGTACAAAGGGAGGCAGGAGAGGCAGGCACACCTGGTGTAACTTTATAGAAATACATCATAATTTCTGTCTGACTCTTTTGCTTTTTCATTTCTCTAAAAATGTTTTAATAAGGCATCAATCCTTTTTACACTGTTTGCTTTAGTTTCAATGCCTGTATCATAGAAGGTTCATATCATAAAAGCAGTCAAAAGTAGTCTTGAATAATCGGACCCCTTCTGCCAGATTGTCTAAGGTCAATATGTTTTCTGGCACTGCTTCTACATTTTCTTCCTTATCATCTAACACTGGTTCAGAAGCATTCCTCTCCATCAAGCTGTCCTCTGTTAATTCCTCTGGTGCGGTATCTATTAGCTCTAGAATTTCTCCAAGATCTGTATTTTGAAATCCTTCACCCACTCCCAACTTTTTTTTTTTTTTACCGTATTCACAATCTCTTTCATGATTTCCTTGATTGTCGTAAATCCTGTAAAATCATGCACAACATCTGGATACAGTTTTATCCACCAGAAATTTATTGTTTGGGGATTGATGACTTTCATGGCTTTTTCTATAACAATGATGGCATCTTCAGTGGTAATCCTTACAGAATTTCATGACATTCTCTTTATCAGGGTTCTCTTCCACAGCATTGACAATCTTTTCCATAGAATACCATGTGTAATGAGCCTTAAAGGTCCCTCATGACCCCCTGATCTAGAGACTGTGTTTAGGGGCTTATAGACCCTTAAAGTCAAACCTCTTTCTAAATGTCTCAAACCATCCTTTGCTGGCATTAAATTCTCCACGTTTAGGTCCTTTATCTTCCTTTTGCTTTAGGTCATCATATAATGACTTTGCTTTTTCTCAAATCATATTAGAGTCTATAGGTACATGCTTCTTATAGCATATAAAAGCTGCATTTTCAATACAAGATAAAAAGGCATTTTTCAAAAAGTACCAAGTTTTCATGCCTACTGGCTAGGCCAAACAATGGCTTCACAAATTTCCTTTCCAACAGTGGTCCTTACACTTGAAATGGTGGGCAACCACAGCTGCAGACTTCAGTCTATAGCATGTAACAAACAATCAAGAAATTCAACTTTTTCTTGTAATATCATTACTTTTCTCTGCTTCTTGGAAACACTTCCAAGCATCACTTGGAATGATACTTTTTCATATGGGTCCCATGGTGTTATTCACAGTTTATGGTATTGTACTAAATATCATGAAAAACATGTGAGGACCAGGAGAGATCACTCTTTACTGCTCATGTGGAAGTGATTAGGAGGTGATTAGTGCCACTCAGAGTTTTAAGCAGATGCTCACAACACTTAAGTTCACAGGAGGAGGCTATGAAATTATTACAGTAGTACAGTATGTACTACAGTTAATTTTATGCAATTATTATTTAATATTGCATCTTTAGGTGTGTTTACATTCTCTCAACTGCAGATGGTGGCATGTATGGTCTGTATGTATTTGTGTATATTTTGACAAAATTTAATTATTTGTAATAGATTTGTGTGTATTTTATGGTAATAAATGATACAATAGACTAGTATCTGCATATATTTTATGCATTCATGACGTACCTAACTTTTTCTTAGGGTTTTTTTCTTTTGATATTTCTAGGCTATACGGTTCATCTGTGAGTTTTTTCAAATTATAACAAGTCTCTAAAAAATTTTATGCTATATTCATTGAAAAAAATCCACATAAGTGGACCCATGCCGTTCAAGGGTAAACTGTAATTTCTTCACAAATTGTGAGAAAGATTAATTTGAAAAAAGAAAATTGCTACCGTTGTGACTGGAATATCACACCACTGAAGTTTTTTTTTTAAATGTACCTTTTCCTTTATAAGGCACACTTTTCATTTTCTAGAAAAGAAGCTATTTTTTTCCAGACAAACAAATCCACCCTACCTAAAATAATACCTTCAAAACGTAAGACTGCATACTGAACTTCCCAGAATGACAGGACACAAAAGCACTAAGAACTCTCACAACCTAAATTTCAGCCTGTAGTTATGTTTAAAAATCCCACAAACTAAATAAATAAATAAACAAACTAAAACCTTCCATCGGCCATGACGTCGTCTGTGGGCACGCCAAGCCTCCCTTCCAAACCTGGCACCTCCAAGCCTGGCAGAGGTCCCAGCGCGCAGCCAGCGCCGCCCCCTTACCCTTCTCGCTGACGCTCTCGCTCTCCAGCTCCACGTCCTCACAACTGGTGTACTCCGGCGTCGACACGCCCTCCTCCTCTGAGCTGCTCACCGACATCTGTCGCTTCTTGCTGCCCCTCTTCGACCGGTGCGGCTTGGGAGGGGACGGCCGCACAGACTCAGACTGGTCCGAGCTCAGCGAGTCGTTTCGCAGCATGGTCTCCACCTTCTCGCGCTTGGCCTTCCGCATGAGGACCGCCGAGCTGGGGTCCAGGCGGCTCTGCTTCCTGAGGGGCTCCTGGGCTTTCAGCTCCGGGGCTTCCGCGGGGAACGGCCCATGCCTGGGCGCCGGCGGGCTGTGGTTCGTTAGCTGCTTGGCGCCCGGCGGCCTGGCCTCCGCAGTCCTTTCGGCCGAGTAGGCCCGCGGCGAGTCCGGCGGCGAAGCTCTGACGGCGGCCGGCGCGCGCTTGCCGCCCTTGGCCTCGGGGGGCGCGGCGCCCGCCTCGGTGCGCGGGAGCGCCACGTCGCTGTGGCGCCGCTCGTGCCTCGCGCGGGACACCCGGGCGTGCATGCGCATCTGCTGCTCCTCGGGCGGCGGTTTCACGGGGTACCGCGCCAGGTTCGGGTCGCTGCGGTACCTGGTCTGGTATTCCTCCTCTTTCCTTTGCTTCTCCTCATCCACCGCTTTGCCCTCATCGCGTTTTTCCGGCGTGTCGGGGTAATCCTGTGACCGGCCTTTTTCAAGCCTTCGGCTTTCCCGCCTTTCTTTCCGCTCCCGTTCTTCCGCAGCCCCCTCGCCAGGCTGCACTGATGGCTTTGGCACGCGTTTCCGCTCGCTCTTCAGGGCTCCTTTGCCATTCTGCTCAGAAAGCCCTGGAGTCTTCTTTCTGTGGTATACAAGGAAACGTCAAGAAGGAGAGCAATTTATAAAACTTAAAGACCAGACCTAAGAAACATTTTTTCTTCTCATTGCAGTCTTAAATCATTTCAATTACAGTAATTAGTTACAATTTGATGTCAAATTAATAATCAATATTATAAAGAACCACATTAAACCTCTACATCGGGTTAGATTTTTAAATGCAGCTCTCTTGCCTCATAATGTATTCAGGGATGTAAGCAATTGGTTTCACATTTTAAATTTTCTATAAATTAACCACATCAATTTTAAAAATCAGTAATTCAATAAATGAACACGTTTTATGTTAACCACTGCTTGTGACTCGAAGACTTAAAAATGTTTTAGATGAAAATAATATAGACAATAATATAGGAGCAAAAGATAATATATACATACCACTTCAAAACTAAATATATACTTGATATATGTTTGGATAATATATGGACAATCTTTTATTATAACTGAAACTTTTAAAGAAATGTGAATACAAATATGTCCACTTCAGAAATCAAATCTAATAGCACTTCTTCAGTAGTAGAACAAAAGTAATTTTAACTTGAAAAGGCGCACCAAGACACTTTTTATGGCGTTGGCTAGGACAAAAATGGCTGAACCATAGCTTTCATTTTACCTCCTCGGGTAAAAATAACAGAAATATTGAAATTTTTGAAATTGTTATTCATTCCCCTTCTCTTCTCCCCTCTCCTTCTTCCTTATTTCAGGATACAGTCCAAAAGAAGAAAACAATTTTGAGTTCCACTTTTCTTTCCATGCTGTTGAAGGCCCTGGCAAGGATAAAACGAAAAGGGTTTTGCTGTCTCTGAATCCTGTAGATGTATCAGTCAGTTGTTCCTTTCAGTCCTTCTCTGTACAATGGAGTGCACCTAATTTTGGTAAGTTCCAGCAATTATACCAGAAATTATAAAAAGTAGGTGCCTTGACTAAATGTTCTGACACTGTATTATCTAATGTGTGATTAAAATGGAGGCAAGCTGAGGCTGTTTTTGGAATCCTAGGGTCCACAGAGAGGGCTCTCCAGAGGTAACATCACTTGATTGGAAGTCCAGAAGCACATGTCATGAATGAAAATCGAGAAAAAGATACAAGATGGGAAAAAGTGGGGCAGTTTCTATTGTGGGTTACCAGAGTAGCAGTTGCTGAGATATATTGTGGGATGAGTTTGAGGACAGGTTGGTGATGCTACAGAGAAAGGGTGTAGAGGGTTTCACATGGCACAAGAAAGCAAAACAGAAGCATGACGGGTCCTGCTTGAGACATTTAGATCACCTTGGCCCTTTGAAGTGAAAGGGATTTGGGTCTGAAAGTGGAACTGCGAGGGTGGTGTTGCAATTTTACAATGTAAGAGAACTAATATGAACATGTATTAATCGCTATCAAATATGGTTTTCATAAGAGTGTGATGACTGTGCTACAAACATTTAGTAGCTCATTAGGCATAGTTGCTTTTTTTAGAAGTTTATGTTGAATCAATTTACTTTTCTTGAAATTCTGAGAAATAATGCTTACCTTGTAGAGTTCTTGTGAGGATTAAAGGAGACACTATCTATGAAGATGCTTTTTGAAAGGGTAGGGTATTATGCAAAAGGAAGGAGTTCTCCAGTCTCTCTGATTCTTTACTAATTATATTTTTTCTCACCTCTACCTTTAATTGTTTTGTTTCCATTAGCTCCTGATCAGTGTACAAAATATGGTCAAGAATTCTTCAATAATTTAAAATGAACAGACTTATTCTTTCAACCTTGCTTCTCCCTGAAGTTGCCCAACCCCTTACCACCACCCACCTCTCCTCCTGCTCCTATATTCCCCAATTCCTCTTACTTTCCTATGTATTTACATCATTAGTAAAGGTATTTCCCCTATCAATCTTCTTCAAATTCTAACTAAAAAGTCAAAACAAAAGTCTCTATTCAGTCCTCATTCTTGAAATTTTTGTAGTTTTTCACCCTATGTCAAAAACAGAACTCTTTTTTCTTTAGAAATTTTACAGTTCCAAATTCTGTATCTTATTTAAAGATATCATCTTCTATCCAGTCCCAAACTGTACCTTCAGTATTTCTGTCTCTTCCTTACCCACAATAGTTTGTCACCAAAAGCTATTAATTCTACCTTCACTGAGGTATTTCTGGTGTCCTTTCTGTCTTCTCTCTAAATAGTTTAGGCATGCTCATTCTCTCTTCCTGTGATGTCCTTTTCTACTCTACCTCCTCTACAACTCCTGGATATCTAATAAAGCTTAATTCAGAAGTCACTTCCTGTTTCCTGGAACTCCCAAAGTACTATATGTATTTTCTGGCTTTGATCAAATCAGCATCCAGCTTAGTTGCTTAGGTGTCTGTCTTCCCTGGGATATTGTTTGCTGTCTTCCCGAGGATCTCTTAGAAAAGGGACCATATCCTAATCATCTTTATACCCTTTGGTTCCTGGTGCAGTGTTTACTTATAGTAAATACACAATGACTACTGGCTTGAATAATAGCTACATTCATCAAATGCCTACCATGTGCCAGCTTGTGAACACATGTTCTCCTTGAATACCTGCTATACCCTGTAAGGTGCGTTGTTACTGCCTATTGTGACAGAGCCAAGACTGGAATCCAGACCGGCTTAACTTTGAAGTCCTTGATCTTATTGTATGGGCTTTGTGTGAAAAGGGGATCAAAAGTCTTCCTAGGAGCTTCCTCTCCCACCCAGTAGGATGAATAAGGATTACACAGACAAAAGCAACTAGGACCAGTTCAGTCCTAATAACATTCAAGTGACCCACACAAGGGCTGTGTCCTTGTTAACACTATTTCCTAGTGCATAGCATCGTGTCTGGCCATAAATATGTTTTTGGAATGAATGAATCACAAAGTGAAGTACACTTTCTGATCATATTAGCCATTTTTCAATCTTCTGTGGCTTTCCATTATGCCTATAATAAAATCTATAAAATTTAACCTGTCCCCTCACTACCTCACCAGCCTCCTTTGCCCCATTTTCCCTCTGATACTTGCACTATAGCCAATAGCTATACTTTAAGAGGCCCTTGCACTGGGCTTGTTCCTTCAAGCTACATGCCTGTGCACTCTGGAGCACTCACTCTTCCCACCCTTCTAGTTAATTCCTAGTCACTCTTCAGAGCTCAACATAAAGGAAATGTCCTCAAAAAGGTTTCTCTGATGTGCCCACACACCCTCCAATAGGTCAGATTCCTCCATCATATTCTCTCAGAACACACTTTTAATTAAAAAACTAGTTCTGTAAATGAAAAATGATCTAAGAGCTTTTCTGAGTTCAAGGTTGGAAATCAGTAGCTCAGTTGGGTGACTTAGCTTATGTTTACATAAACATGTAACATGTGCATGATATGAAAGAAAAGTTTTTCAACAAAGGTCTCCTAAGGAATACATTCTAAAGATAGACTAAGCACCTCAGGCCTGTTGTTGTCTTCCATGTGGGGCCTCAGAAGTACTCCTTCCACATATTCCTCTTAATAGGAGTTACATTCTTGAAAATGGGTTTATTCTCAAAGCAAAACCTTGCCTTTTGCTTACAGGGTTAATGAACTATTACCTCTCTCTCGGAGGTTCACTTCTAGACCTTGATGAAGCCTGCTTCTGTTCAGGTGCCATGGCTTGCTGTGAAGGTTCAGCCCCTTTGCTCTTGTCAGGTGGTGCAGTGGGAGGAGCAGTGTCCTGGGAGGAGGCAGCTGCTGTGCTCAGGGGTGTCTGAGACCGCGATCGCTCTTGGAGTCGTGCTTTCTTTTCTCTTGGTACCTCAGAACCAGCACCTGTAGCTGTATCACTCAGGGTTCCATCCTGACTTGGCTGCTGAGGGCCACTTCCAAAGAACCATGCCCCAGATTTAGTTAAGATTTCTTGTTGCTTTCGACATAAATTGCATACCCACATAACCTATTTGAAGAAGAGAGAACAATATAAATTTGTTATGCTATTTGGAAATAATTTATTTTCAATACTTAAATATCTTTAAGGAAAAAAAAAAGAATGGTCTTCATCTTCGTATTTATCCTGGAAAATTTCTTGTGAAAATGGTCCTCCCACAAGTCCTAGTCAAGTATTTGAATGCCTGGACTGGGATGCATTTGAAGCCAGAGCACCTCTGGGCAACCAGAGTAGAATTTTTTTTCAGCATTTCTAATTTGGTGATTCTGAGTTCCTTTTGTCATGTATTTGTCATATTTTGTATAATTGGCTCTGAGGTTTTATTTAAAATATCTGTTAGTAAAATATGTTCTAAGCAGGGTAATTGATTAAAAAATCTTGTGAGGAGCTATATAATTAATATTTATATACATAAACCTGAGTATCTCAAAGGATTTAAAAGATGTCTGTCTTCTTAATAATCATCCCCCTATTAAAGTCAATATCAAAGTATTAATATGGAACAAACAAACAAAAAAAGGCAGGCAAAAAAGAAAAGGTCAAGCTGTATATATTCTTTAGTTTCTTGGTAATAAACTAAGCTCAAGAGTATTTTATGCTCTCAAATATAATTTTCCATGTACATATTTACTAAAGTAATAAATCTGAGGTTGGGTTTACTCATATGTGACCACTCCAGTATAACGTTTCCCCAGGAGAGCTTTTTTATAATAGTCATTCAGAAACATATCTACTAATAAATTATAAGATGTATCATCACTTAAAATAAACCTATATATCTGCCCTCCTCTTCGTGATATTTAAAATGAATGTAATAATGAGGATGATGATCATAATGAAAATAATGAATAATAATAGTAACAGCAACAACTAGCCGTCACAGAGCAAAGACAGGTGCCAGCAGCCCCATGAGCCTTCTCATCAAATATCCTCAGTATCTCCACTTCTTTGTGCTGTGACTTCACCTCACTGCCTCAGTTTCTTTTCCCTGAATGCATTTCAGCCTTTTTATTTTTTATTTTTTGTACTTCAGAAACAGCATCCTCAGGAAAGGCTAATTACCAAACTCTAGGCCCTCATTTTCACAAATACTGACTCAATCAACAAATACTCAAAAACATTGCTTAAGGATGAATAAATCTTAGATACATTAAGTGAGAAGCAGTAGGAGAGAGTAAAAGAAGCATTTAGTAGGCTAAAAGAAGGAAATGTACTACTGAAAACATTCATGTGGATAGGGGAGAAACTATAACTGGAATAAGATAAAGTAAAAGCTAAAATGAGAATAAGAAAAAGACGGAGAAAATTAACACATTCTAAAGGAAAATATTGTAGATGAACTGTTAAGAACTGCTTTCCAAGCAAGAAAAGTCAAAGGAATTAATAATATGGGAAAAAAATTAAGATTTAACAGAAATATTTGCCATGGAAAATTTAAGATCGATGAGGGTTAATTCATTCCTTTAAACTTCCCCAGGTGCCAAAATGAAGTGGGTTAGGTTCACAAAAGAAGTTATGTATAGCATCTGCACAAAGTATTATAATCAATATCACAGAATTCCCATTTACTAAGATGTTAAACAAGATGAAGAACAATTCATTGCATGAGCCTATATCTAAATAAAGAGTTTATGAAATGAAACTTCAATTTAAAGTGCCAAATAAGGCTATATTTTGCAGAATGTATCACCATCTCTTTGACTGCATAAATAAAGTCCCTCAGAAGTTCTGATTGCTTGAACATGGACATATCAAGAATAGCATTAAAAGGTGCAAAACTTCAATGCCGGGACTCTTTCATGAACAGTGACGCTGGGTCTCCTCTATCCAGAACGCTGGATGGGGACAGGGATGTATTTCCTTTTCAATTGATTCTTTAGCTGAGAAAATAGTGATAAGAAGGTCTGAAGTCATGTAATTTAACAAGATTCGTGTGAAACTGTGACTATTTTACACATCAACTAAGTAGACATTAAATTTGTATTTCTGGTCAGGTGTGGTAGCTCATGCCTGTAATCCCAGCACTTTGGGAGGCTGAGGCGGGAGGATCACTTGAGCCCAAGAGTTCAAGACCAGCCTTAGCAACAGAGCGAGACCCCATCTCTTTAAAAAATTTAAAAACTAGTGGGGCATGGTGGCACACGCATGGAGGCCCAGCTAGATACTTGGGAGGCTGAAACAGGAGGTAGGATTGCTCCATCTCAGAAGTTTGAGGATGCAATGAGCTGTGATCGTGCCACTGCATTTCAGCCTGGGAGACAGAGCAAGACCCTGTCTCTAAAAAAGTAAAAATAAAAATTTTTATTTCTTAAACTAATAATAAGAAAATTATTACTCATCATCAAAAGTAGGTCCTTTTCTACAAAAGTATCAAGGCATACTTAAAATAAATATGCATTTTCTTTAAAACACAACAGGAAATACAATAAAATTTACAATTATTACAAAGTTTCCAAAATTGTATTAAGCTATTGTATATTAAAGAGGCAGAAAGGAGCATAATAATACAGATAGAAAGAAGGATAAAGAATATCATTCATTGTACATCTGAATATTTTCTAGAAAATTGTTATCACAATCTTATTTTAATTGCTTCACATTTTTAAATGTTATAAAAATGGGTCAATGAAAACTAATTGCCAGGTTTGGGCAAGTTCCAAATGTTGAATATGTGCAGAATTGCTACATGATCAATAAAAGCAAATAAAATATATTATTATTAATTAAAGTTAAATTTTATAATTGATTTCATTTCCAATTTATTCAAAAGGTTGCAAATAGGCTAAGTAAAAGCAGCAAAGTTACTTTAAATGATATTTTTAAAATACTATTTATTCATTTGTCTGTGATGCTTCATTAATTTTGTCCATTTTTAACATTTAGGAAGAATAATGTTTAACTTCAAACTTTTTCTATATCTTATTTCCTTGTGTACCACAACATTTTGAAATTTGCATTTTAAAATTAACTATAAGTGTGGTCAATCTGTCCTCCAACTTAAAAACAAATTTAACTATAAAAATGTTAAAATATTTGTTTTTATTGAAATATCACCTCCCAATCTCTATTTTTAGTAATATAAATCATTCATACTATGACATTTATCAATAAAAAATGAAATCGCTTATATGAGTTATAAAGTAAAGAAAAATATATGAGATTACAATAGAATATTGTGATACATTTCAATACTGTTTATACCAGACATTGCAGACATGTACAAAAGTGAGCCAAATACTAAGAAGCAATACAGTTATGTTCAAGATTCTCTTTTTGAGCTTAATATTAAGTATTATATTTGCCTGAAGCTACAGATAATCCAAAAGTGGGGTGGGAAAACTTTTTAACATAGTTTTTAAAAAAGAGAATAAGGCATACTTTGCCTACAAAGAAAATGCTATTTGTTTAAAACACACAAACACATTCTTATAATCAGGAAAATACCCTGATTAAATTCCCTGGGATGTGTTCTAAAATAATCTAAACTAAAGAAAGTTTGTGCAATAACTTATCTTAACAATTCATAGATATTAAGCAATCAAATACAAACTCTAATGAAGGTTATTGTGATGTTACTTGACCTCTGAAACTCCATGCCATACATCAGAAAAATGAAGAACAATTGAATTGAAAATTGTATTTTGACCTTTTGCTGTAACAGCACTTTTAATTCTGTCTTTTCCACTTAATCCTTAAGCAATACGGTAAACTATTTTATAAAACCCACAGGAATTCTTTACCCAGAGAAGTAAAAATGACAACACTTCTACTGTGCATATATGTGTGTGTGTGTGTGTATATATATATATGGAATTCCATAGATAAAGCCATGAGTTTGGCAGAAAAAAAAATGGTATTCAGGTGGGAGAAATACTTTGCACTTGCCCTCACATGAAATATCTAAAGATCCAGACACACAGAGCAAAATAAATGTGCCTTAGATTTACTTTTGATGATGTTACTGAGGTGATTCATGATGAGGTCCAGAATTCCTATGTTAACACAAATGTCTTACTAATAATCCATCTGAAGTATTTAGTATTATAACATAAAGAATAAATGTAAGCATGAAGGTGTAAAAAAGGCAAAAAGTATTGTGATTAAATTTTCATACTACATTTTTACAGGTAAACTTTGAGAGTGATTTTCATTTAATATAGTATGTTTTAAAAAATTATTATAGTACCATCAAAAAATTATTATACTACCAGCTTGGAAAACATGAAAAAGACGACTAGAAATCTTATAGTTGCTACATTTCCTGAATACTTTTTACTCATTTTCCTTACTTTCTTCAGGGAAGCACTCACTCCAGCAGAAACTGGGGACAATATTATCAGAGTAATATTTCAACTTTGCGGACAAAAGTACATAAGATAGTAGAAAACAGTAGATGACAGACTAGATGAGAATGAGTGAGTTCTCTTTAGTTCTGGGGGGGGGGTGTGTATGTGTGTCTCCTAAACTTGTATTGTTATTGTTATTGCTATTTCATAGGTTTATTTTTTCCCTCTGGAAGTTTATAAAATACATCATGTGTATTTATGACAGATCAGCTGTGACACAGACTGTTTCTTTTTAATGAGTAAAGCACTCCCAATTCCACTCTTCCACTATCAGCATTTCAGTTTAATTTTCTATGCAAATTTAAAACAACTGAGATTCCACTGTAACTTTGTATCCCATTTGTATTTAATATTATAGTATAAATAATTCTATGTGATTCTAAATGTTTCTAAAACATTTTAATATCTAAAAAATATTCTGTAGAGATGGCATATCATTTACAGAACCCTTAAACTGCTTAAAGTCTTTAGCATTAACACAGAACTCTGCAGTGAAAACTGTGTTGATCAAGCTGTTTTCATATTTAAGGTCATTAAAAAAAATATTGGGAACATTCAAATTATTTGGTGAACTTGTAGAACACATTTAAGGCTCTTCCGCTATAATCACTGTGTGGTAATAGTAAGGCTATTTGTATATTTTGAAAAATTGCTTCTCAAAAGGGGTGCCAAGTTATAACCAAAACCTGACAATATTAGTTCTGCACTTTAAAATCTAATGATTTAATATTGCCCCTGAACTCTACACTCTCACAAATGTTTCAAATTTGAAATAACATACTGAGATCCCATTTCAATAATAGTAAGTAAAGTGACAGAGCAACAAAAAAAGGAACTTCAAGGAAGGGAGATGCCAACAAATTTCTAGAAGTTTCTAAGTTTATGGAAAAGGGTGGAAAGTGAAATAAAATGGAGGAAGCTATAGCTCAAATCACAGATGAAGAGGGCTTTAACCAAGAAGGGAGCTAATCTTCCCATGAGAAGCTCTAGATTAGAAATGGCAGATACTACGGCAGGACAGAAGCGAGAAATGGAATTGAAAACAGGAGACAATTTTAATGTCTTCATTAAAAAAAATGTTTATTTTACATATGCAGAATGACAACTCTTCCACAAATCTGAAACAGAGGTGGTGTTGCCCTAGAAAGAGGCCTCCTCACTCTGGCAGGTAGATTGTCTCCATCCTGATAACCATCTCCCCAGTTGTCCATTCAAAAACACCTCCCACATGTGCATGCAAAAACACACACTGAGAAATCCCAAGCATCCATTCTAATGCCTTGTTTTTGTTTTTTCCCCTATAAATGGATAATCTAGGACCACTATATTATTAAAATAAAAACTACAACATTAATGAGAAAGGTCAAAATAAACATAAAGAAGAATCGATCTTAGAAGAGTAAGAGATAATTCCAGGAATAGGAAGGAAACGTTGAAATAATCTGTAATTAGTGTTCAGATGGCAGGAAAAAAAAGAGCTTTTGAAAATTAATGGTAAGACTGTCACAATAAAAAAGGAATTTAAGAGAAAGGATATATGAAAAAGTCAAGAGATAAGAAAAAACATGAAATAAAAGTCCAACTAATATGAGTTCCAGAAAGAGAGAACAGAATATGGAGGAGAATAAATGTTGCAAAAATAATAGAAGACAAATTACTAGAGTGAAGTCACTGCATTTTAATACAATGATTGCAAAAAGAAACCACCAAGGTACAAAAGGATTATAAGACTTAAATTACCAAAGATAGAGAGAAGATCCTAAAAGTTTCCAGAAAGAAATAATCAGGTCCTAGACAAAGGAAAAGCAAATAGAATGGTATCAGACTTCCCATCAGCAATACTGGATGTTTGAAGAAAAGAGAGAAATACCTTCAATGTTTTTAGAGAAAATTATGTGGGGCCTGCGATTTTATATACAGGCAAACCATCAATCAAGTTTTAAGGCAGAATAAGAAACCTTCAGAATTTGGAAGAACTTGGAAAATTTACCACTCCTTAGCAAAACAAAGTCTACCAAAAAGGAAGAAGAAATGAGATCCAGGAAGCAAATGGTCTTTTGCAGAACAGCAAGAGTTAAGAAAAGTCCAGGATAAACAGCCCTCTTTGAAAGCCTAAACAGCAACTTGGAGCAGGAGAATGGTGGCTGTAGGAATGAGAATTCCAGGAGTGAAAACCAAATAAACCGGGAGAAAACAGCAACAATAAAAAAGGGAACCTGCTCAAATGCATAGTGCCATTCAGAACACAAAACAAAATGAAAACTTATTAGGATAAAGGAATTTGGTTAAAGGGAGAGAACCTATTTGCATTTAAAGCTAGGAACATTCTCTATCAAGTGGAACAGTGGTCATAATATTGGACCCATAGAATATGAAGCATAATCTAAACTTGGATAGAGTAACTGTGTTATTTTAAGTTGCAGAAGTGACCCATAGAGGAAATAAAATAATGATTGGTGGTGGAAGGACAGAGGGGTGCCTAAATAAAACTTAGTTTTATCTGTCATAGCAGTAGTATATGAGCTGTGAGAAGTTGATTAACCCCAAATGTAAATGCTTAATAGAGCTTTGTCTCTCATGAATAGACTTGAAGTTGGAGAACAATAGGCAGAAGACTGTTGCTTTTTATTTTAAACTCTTCTTTCTATTTCATCTTTTATATATAGCTATATAGACAATTATATATAGTTTTATGTATAGTTATATATTCATCTTTTAGCTACATTCACAATATATGATTAAAAATAAAATGATTACATGATCATTTACCATTTATTGATAGTTTTATCATTTTATTCATTTAAGTTGTACCATAAGGATAAACATTTTCTCAAATGTTTTCCATATTTGTTAGCATGTAAACTGTCCATGTCTTTTGCGCATATATCAATTGAATTAATAGTATTTTCTTACCATTTTTGATTGATTGATTAACCCCTTGGTATAATTTTCTTATTTTATTCCTTGCCATGAAGATGGCTTTTCATTTTTATATAGTTACTCTATTATTCTCTTCCTTCGCAATCCTTCTGTTGTACTTTAGCTCAGAAAGTGCTTTGATAAATATTCACTTATATTTTCATCAACTATTAATATGGTTGAACATTTTATCATTTCTTCCTTGATTCCCTCAGAATTTATTTTGATGTATGACAAGTGACAGGGATCTACATTGATTTTTTTTTCTCACAGCTGTCTCAACCTGATTTAATGAATAATCTTTTATTTCACCATTAATCTGCAAAGAAGAGAGTGGTCTCTAGAGTTAAACTGCCTAGGTTCTCATCTCAGATCCACTGCTTATTTGCAATTTACTCAGACCTACTTGCACAGCCTCCCTAAGACTCAGTGTCATCATTTATAGACTGGGGGTTATAATAGTTCCGATATCACTGAGTTGTTTAGAGAATTAAATGAGATAATCCACCTAAATTGCTTAGCACAGTGCCTGAAATATAATAAGTGCCTATTAGTTTCTAATAATATAAGAATTACTAATTATTGCTAATCAGTAATTATTATCAGTACCATCATTATCTTATTAATGATAGATATAAAATCTTTTGGAGGTTATCAGCTTCATACAAAGCCAGTAAGAAAATTATATTTTGTTCCTATAGAGGTACAAATACATATGTGCAGTTAATTCAATAACACCAATTATATTACATTACTCAAAATCTCTACATTTTTTAGTTGATTTTACACAGAATGCCTAATGGTGTGTCTCTCACTGTTCTTGTTTCTGTAAATGTCTAAAGTTTTTACCATCTTGAGTCTGTGCAGGTCATAGCAGGTAAGAGGCAGCAATGAATACTGAATGATGGTGAAGGGAACAGGCCCTGGAGGTGGACTGTCTAGGCCTGAATCCCTGTTCTCCCACCTTCTTGCCACGCCACCTAGGACAGATTTTATCATCTTTCTCTGTGCTTCAGTTTCCTCATTTGTAAAATAGGGAAAATAACAATAAGGATGATTTCATAGACTCTATGTGAGGATTAAATGAGTTAATTTTTGTAACTGTGTTTGACACATAGTAAATAATATTGATTTTATTATCAACATAAAATTTATTGCTGACATATCTTCAAACTAAAGGTAAATAAATGTTCTTTTTTTGCAATATAAAGTGCTATACGCTGTACATATTTCTGATTTCAACAAATATTTCTGAGTGCCTGCTATGTGCTAAGCATTGTTCTAGGTCCTAGAGATGCAGCAGTGAACAGGATAGACAAAAATCCTGCTTGCAGAGTTCATGTTCTAGTGAAAGAAGACAGACAAAAACAAAACGTAATAGTAAACATATGTGGCATGCTAGACAAGTACCAAAGAACAAATGAAAAGGGAAAAGGTATAGGGCATTCCGCGTGGTGGTGAGGTTCAACTTAAAATTGACTGATCAAGGAAAACTTCACTGAGAAAGTGATATTTGAGCAAGAGTGAGCTATGTTGATATCTGGGTGACACATCTCAGGATGTAAAAACAGCAAATGAAAAGGAATTTGAGAGAGCTTATACGTGGTGGTTTGAAGGAACAGATGGAGCCGAGTAAGTGAAGGGCTGGGTAGTATGAGATGGATTCAGTAAAGTAACAGGGATAAGACTGAGTACTTCTTTGTGGGCTACAACAAAGGCTTTGACTTTTATGATGGGAGTAATGGGGAGCCATTAGTCGGTTTCAAGCAGGGAAGTGACCTGATCATCTTAAGGTTTTAATAGGATCCCTCTGGTTGCTGTACTGAGAATAAAATGTAGGGAATCAGTTGTAGAATCTTTGTGACTTGAATTCTAATATTGCAATGTTCACTCTCTTTTAGCTCATCATTACCAGATATGTTTCCCCACTCTTTTAGTTTAAATTTTTGTGCCATTTTGTTGGAGATGCACCTCTTCTTATATACAGCACGGGACTGGATTGTATTTTCTATCCAGCTGAGAATCCTGTGTTCTAATGGCATCTGAACACCTACCAATCCTTATCTCCTGTCTCACATTATAAGGTGTTCCTCCATTCATCCAAAATAAATGCATGCACCCATGCAGTGGATCCCATCCCTCTGCCCAGGGAGGACTTCACTCATCATTGACCCCTTCATTTTCCTATGTCTTCAACCTTGTCTTCTCTATTGCTTCTTTTCTTTTGGCGTATAACCACAAAATCATATAAAATAATCAAGACTTTTCTTCCAATAAAAACAATCTGAACCTGTTTCTTTTCTAGTCACTTCTTTCTCCATCCTCTTTAAAATCAAGCTACTTGTTTAAGTAACGTAAACTCACACCCTCTCCAATTTCTCATACTTCATTTATTTCTCTCTATATTGAAATCTGACTCCCATCCCCACAATTATATTTTCACAGACATTGGTGACCCCTTACATGGTGCCAGTTCCACTTAGGCAGACATTTTTAGCCCTCCTCTTACTGAGCTCTTTTCAGTATATGTAATTTATGACCACCCCTCTTTTTTGTTATCTAAAATTTAGTGACAATTTTCTGGTCTTCTTCCTACTTGCATCACCTCTTCTCATATTCCTGGCTAAATGTTGATGTTACACAGGGCTCCATTCTTGCTCCTCTACATTTCTTACTCCAGGAGTCTCCATGAGAAATGTTAAGGGGGTCTCCAAATATTTTGATCTCAACCCCTTCTGAAAAAAATTTTTTGAGATGGCTTACACAATAAATACTTGTTTAATAAATTATATTCATGTCTACTAGATCAACATAGTATTTGCATTACAAAACATGCAAAGTAGAAATTAAAATGATAGTAAAAATATAAATAGAATTTTAATTTTATTTTGTACCCAAATAGATTATCTTGCACTATAAACTGCTGACCTTTATCTCAGACACTTTTTAAAATATGCGAATCCACATATCCTCTTATCTACCACATGTGGCCACTTGAATATCACACAGAAGTCTCAAACTTAAAATATACAAAACACAAGTAATCACACTTCCCACAAAACTTGTTCTTGTCCTGCATTGTTTGTCTCAATTAACAGTACCACCATCCACACAGAGATTACTCTAAGATTGGTCCTAGCCTACCCTCTCCCTAGTCCTTTGTCAAATCTTCTTAATTCTGATTCCTGAATATCATGACTTGAATTTATTTCCTCATGTCTATTCCATTGTACTGCCTTATTTGAGGCCATAATCTCTTTCTGTAGGGATCTCTGTAACTATTATCCTAACTGATTTTCGTGCCTCTTTTATTGCTCCTACAATAAACCCTCCATACCATTTCTAGATTTTTCAAAATTTAAAATTGCCAAAATCACTTCCTGTATTCAAGATAGAATTAAAACTCTTTTGTTTAGCACATTGTGGTTCTTTCCAACTTTTCCAACCTCATCAACAGCTGTTTCCCATGTTTACCCCATACTCCAGTTTTCTGAACATTGTGCCAATCCTATAATTTGTCCCATATGTATAGCTATATTATCTTCTTTAGTTTTGTCCCATACCCAAATAGATTATATATATATTTTTATAATATTTGCATTTTTCATATCTGATATGATACTTCATGTACTCATTGATGATATAAAATTTTCACATGGATATTATCCCCCATAGAAATGTATTACAAAAACACCAACAAAACTATGGTATTTGTTCAATACAGCATTCCCAAAATTTTGTATCTTATTTTTCTACTTTTAATGGCCTCTCTTCATAACTTCAGTAATAACATAAAAAACAAAATATTTGTTTACATTCTGTTATCATGGAGGGATATCAAGCAAGCACTATAATATCTTATACAGCTACAGAATTTAGACACATAAACATCATTTTTGTAGAATTCCTACAGTGTATTTGTATTTGTCCTTAAAGTGAATTATTAGAGAAAAGGCAAAACAATGTTTTATGTTTAATTATTGTAAAATTATATAGTCTCAAATATTGAATAAATGAGCATACTTAAAATACATACATAATTATGGTCAATGCTATTTTATTCTGGTTTCTAAGTTTCTTCTAGCACCAATCTAGTACTCAGAAATGGGTATATATGAACCTTTCTGGGTCGCTGTCCAAATGCTAAGCTTCATATGTGCAGAGCAAGGCCTAGCAGAGACTAGCTATTAGGAGTATTAAGCTGAACAAACAACTCAGAATAAATATTCTTTTCAAGTCAAATGGAATACTCATCAAGATATACCACACGAAAATGTTCTCAATACATTTAAAGAATTGGGATTACACAGATTATATTCTCTGACTGACAAAACATAATAAAATTAGAAAACAATAACCAAAACAAGGAAATAGCCTAATTTTGGAAATTAAGCAACACACATCTAGATATGCAAAAAAAAAAATCACAAGAGAGATTAAAATGTGTTTTAATCTGTCATATAATAAAAATACAACATATTCAAATTTGTGAGATGCAGCTAAAGCTCTTCTTAGAAAATTATAGCTTTAAACACTTTATTGCAAAATAAATAATTATAAAATCAATCATCTAAGTTTCCACCTTAAGAAGAAGAACAAAATCAATGCAAATTAGGGTAAAAAAGTAAATAAATAAGATTGGAGTGGAAATCAATGAAATATAAATTAAGAAATCAATTAAACCAGAAATTGGCTCTTTGAAGAGATTAATAAAATTGATGAACAACACACTTGACTGACCAAAAAGAAAAATAGAAAATATAATTATCAAAAGAGAGGACATCACTACAGATCCTAAAATAATTAAAAAGATAAATAAGAGAATATTATAAACAACTTTATGTCAATAAATTCAATAACATGGATTAAATAGAGAAATTCCTTAAAAATGTAAATTAACAAAACTGACACAAGAAGAAACAGAAAACTTGAATAGCCTTATAACTACTAAAGAAGTTGAATTCATAATTAAAAGACAATTTATAATAAAAATGTCAGAACCAGATATCTTCACTGGCAAATTCCTTAAAACATCTTTAAAGAGTAAATTTTACCAGTCATATATTATTTTTTTTAATAACTTTTTTATTAAAAAAGAGGAAGAGGGACCACTTTCACTTCTGAACTCATTTTATCAGATCAGTTTACCCTTTATGGTAAACTCCTGATACAAGAAACCCAGTTATAAAAGAAAAATTAAAAACCAATATCCCTCAAAAACATAAAAGCAAAAACATTTAAGAAAAAGTTAGAAAACTTAATCTAGTACTATATAACTGTGTAAAAATGTTATTACACCATAACAAAGTGAATGAAGTTTATCTTAGCAATGCCAGGATACATATATATATATGAAAAAGTATTTGACAAAATGCAACATCTTTTTAATGAGAAAGATGCTCAGCAAACTAGAAATAGAAAAACATTTCAGAACACTTCCTCAATATTATAAAGGCATTTTCAAAAAACCTTCCAGTAGCAGTATACTTCATGATGAAAAATAAATGCTTTATACCTAAGATAGGGAAAAAGGCAAAGATATATGCTCTTAGCACCTCTATTCACCATTGTAATAGAGATTATAACAAATACAATAAAAAGAAATAAAACTTATAAAGATTGGAGAGGAAAAAGTAAATTTATCTTTGCAGAAGTTATGATAGTGTATATATGAAATTCCAAAAAATCTACAAAACACTACTCCAACTGATAAATGAGTTTACTAATTAGCAGTATACCAACTCAATATACAAAATCAATTTTATTTCTACATGCAAGTATCAAATAATTAGAGAGTCAATTTTATTTATATATACTAGCAACAAACAATTGGAAAGTAAATTTTCTTTAAATACTATTTATAAAGACACAAAAAACTAAAATGCTTAAGGATAAATTTAATAAAATATGTGCAAGAGCTCTACACTAAAATTTATAAAATATTGCTGAGTAAAGTTTACAAAGACTGCTATGGACTGGACTGTCCCCCCAAAATATGTATGTTGAAGCCTTAACCTCTCATGTGACTATACTGTGAGATAGGTTCTACCTCACGATACAGGAGGTAATTAAAGTTAAATATGGTCATAAGGCAGGGAGCCCTATCCAATAGGATTAGTGTCCTTATAAAAAGAGACACCAGGGAGTTCTCAGTTCTCTGTGTGTGTGTGTGTGTGTGTGTGTGTGTGCCTGTGTGTGTCTGTGTGTGTTTCTCTAGCTCCCTTTTCACATAAATACAAAAGTCATGTAAGGACACAGTGAGAAGGTGGCCAACTGCAAGCCAGGAATAGAGCCCTCATCAGAAACCGACCCTGCTGTTGGCAACTTGATGTTGGACTTCTCAACTTCCAGAACTGTGAGAAAATGCATTTCTGCTGTTTAAGCCATCCAGCTTGTAGTATTTTGTTAAGGAAGCTCAAGCAAACTAATACAAAGACCAAAATGAAGGCAGACATATACCGTATTTAATGATTGAAAAAGTCAGTACAATTAAGAGGTCAATTCTCCCAAATAAGAGGAACCAATAGGAAATCAGAGGTCTAGAAAGAAAAGTTTGAGTATTATTTCCTGTGTTACTGACAGTTCTGACGACTTTATCCCTCCATGGTTCCCCTTGGTTGACCTCCTCATTCATTGTTCTCCTATGGCCCTACTAGCACCATTTGTTCCCCTTACACACTTAGACCTCGGTGTGTTCATCATGTCCAGCTTCAAACCAGTTCAATCTCTGATTCAATTAAAGTGATCTGCCTCTATACTTACTGCCTGGAAGAAGCAAAAGTATATTGTCTCTGATGGATGATAATAACATAATAAGCCTCAAATTATATCTATATTTTTTCAGGCATCCATATAAAAATTATTATGCATGGTAGGAGTAAGTACCACATGAAGAGACAGACAGAGACAAAGGAAGACAGAAGGCAGAAAGAGATGGAGACAGAGAGAGAGAGAGAAAGAAAGAAAGAAAGAAAGAAAGAAAGAAAGAAAGAAAGAAAGAAAGAAAGAAAGAGAAAATGAAAGAAAGAAATGCATAATGCAGAAGAATGAAACAGGATCCATATCTCTCACCACTAACAAAAATTAATTCAAGGTGGATAAAAGACTTAAATGTAAGGCATGAAACCATAAGGATGCTAGAAGAAAATGTGAAAAACTCTTCTAGATACAGGCACAGGCAAAAAATTTATGAAGAAGACCCTAATGGTAATCATGCCAACAAAAATAAATAAATCGGACTTGATTAAATTAAAAAGCTTCTACACAGCTAAGGAAATAATCAACAGAGCAAATAGACAACCCACGGAATGGAAGAAAATATTCGCAAGCTATACATTCCAATAAAGGACTAATAACCAGAATCTACAAAGAGCTTAAGCAAATCAGAAGAAACAAACAAACAAACCCACTAAAAAGTAGGCAAAAGATATGAACAGAAGCTTTTCAAAAGAAGATAGACAAATGGCCAATAAACATATGAAAAAGTGCTCAACATCACTAATCATCAGGGAAATGCAAATTAAAACCACAATGAGATATTACCTTATCCCTGTTAGAATGGCTTTTATTAAAAAGACCAAAAACAACAGATGCTGGTGCGGATGCAGAGAGAAAGGAATGCTTATACACTGTTGGTGGGACTGCAAATTAGTACAACCTCTATGGAAAACAGAATGGAGATTCCTCAAAGAACTAAAAGTAGACCTACCGTTTGATACAGCAATCCCATTATTGAGTATTTATCCAAAGGAAAAGAAGTCATTTTATCAAAAAGACACCTGCACTCTAATGTTTACTACAGCACATTCACAATCGCAAAGATGTGGAATCAACCCAAATGCCCATCAATTCATGTGTGAATTAACAAAATGTGGTATATGTATACTATGGAATACTATTCATCCATTAAGAAGGATGAATTAAGGCCTTTTGCAGCAATTTGGATGGGACTGGACACCATTATCCTTAGTGAAGTATCTAAAGAATGGAAAAGCCAACACCACATGTACTCGCTATTAAATTGGAACTAACTGATGAGCACACAAGTGCACAGAGGGAAGTAAAACTCAGTGGAAATCAAGCAGGGGGTAGTGGCGAGGAGGGGATGGGTGAACACCTACCTGATGGGTACAATGAACACTATCTGCGTGATGGGCACACTTATAACACTGACTCAAGCATAACAAAAGCAATCCATGTAACCAAAAACATTTGTACCCCCGTAATATTTGGAAATAATAAAAAAAGGGACACTCCCAGAACATAAGGATACCAAAAGATAAAGTAAAAAGAGAGCATGAGAAATATCATGTAAACACTAAACAGAAGAAAGTTAGTGTAGGTACACCAACTATACTATAACCATCAGACAAAGTAGACTTGATGCACTTATATTTTCTGAAGATAAAAAGGAGCACTTCATTATGATGAAAGATTAATCCATCCAAGACTCTAAATTCTAATTTTATATGCATTATCAACATGGTCTCAACATAAATAAAACAAAACCTGACAAACAAATAGGCAAATCCCAAGTATAGTGGGAGAGAAACAAATCTCTAAGTAACTGACAGAACATCAAAATAAAAATCAACAAGGATATAGAGGAGTTGAACAAAATTTGACCTCACTGATACATATAAATAGAACTGTGCTGCAGAACTACAGAATAACAAATGTGTAAACGTGTGGTTCTAAAAATGCTCTATATATTTGATGCAATCCATGCTCCCTTCAACACACACAAATCCCAGCAAGGTGTTCTAGAGTCATATAAAGAAATTCTAAAATTATTGTGGGAATGCTAAAGACCAAAAAGAACCAATACAATCTTGAAGAAGAAACATTTTAGAAATTTACAGTTGTTTATTCCACCATTCTTATGTACAATCTGACAGATTGCTCTTTTAAAGCATCAGTGCTACAAGACCAATTGCACAGCTCTTTCTGTATTATTTTTATTTGCTCTAAAAGAAATTAGCATAAATTACCTGTAAAAGGACTATGTCTTGGATTTCCTGGTAGTGTCATATTCATATAATTTAATTATTTCAATAAGATCAATTAATGAAATGTTTGATTACATGTGGATAAATGTTTATGCATTTGTAAGAATTTTCACATCACTCCATTCACCAGTTTCTTTTTTCCCAGCTTTACTAAGGTATAATTGACAAATAAAAATTGTATATATTTAAGGTATACTAAATGATGTTTTGATATGTGTATACATTGTGAAATGTAACCATAATCAAGCAAATTTACATATCCATCACCTCACATAGTTCTCTCTCTCTCCCTCAGTGTGTGTCTGTATGTGTGCATGTGCACATGCATGTGTGTGCTGGGAACACCTAAGATCTATTCTCTTAGCAAATTTCAATTATACAATATATTATTATTAACTTCCATCACCATGCTGTACATTACATCTACCAGAACATATTCATCTCATAACTGAAAGTTTGTACACTTTGACCAACTTCTCCCCACTTCCTTCATCCCTCAGGCCCTGTCTGGTAACTGCTCCTCTATTTTCTTCTAGTTTAACTTTTTAAGATTCCACATATAACTTATATATGGTATTTTTCTTTCTACGCCTGGCTTATTTCACTTAATATACTGTCTCCAGGTTCATACATGTTGTCCCAAATGACAGGATTTCATTCTTGTTTAAGGTTTAATAACATTCCATTGTATATTTATACCACATTTTATTTATCCATTCATCTATCAATGGACATTTAGGTTGTTGCCATATCTTGCTTATTGTGAATAATGCCACAATGAACATGGGAGTCCAAATATCTCTTTGAAATACTGATTTCATTTCCTCTTGATATATACCTAGAAGTGGGATTGCTGGATCGTATGGAAGTTCTATTTTTAATTTTCTGAGGAACCTCCATACTGTTTTCCATAATGGCTATACCAATGTACATTCCTACCAACAATCCTGTCGAACACTTATCTTCTGACATTTTGATAATAGCCATGCTAACATGTGTGAGGTGATATCCCATTGTGGTTGTGGTTTGCATTTCCCTGATGATTAGTGATGTTGAGCACCTTTTGATATACCTGTTGGCCATTTTTAGTCTCCTTTGGAAAAATGTCTATTCACATCCTTTGCCTATTTTTGACAGGATTATTTATTTGTTTTTTGTTTTGTTTTGTTTATATTTTGCTATTGAGTTGGTTGAGTTCCTTATATATTTTGGATATTGACCCCTTATTGGATATGTGGTTTGTAAATATTTTCTCCCATTCCACAGGTTGCCTTTTCATTTTGTTGATTGTTTCTTTTGCTATGCAGAAACGTTTTAGTTTAATTTAGTTCCACTTGTCTATTTTTGCTTTTGTTGCCTGTGCTCTCAGTGTCATATTCAAAAAATCATTGCCAAGACCAATGTCATGGATTGGTCTCTATGTTTTTTCACTTTGCTCTCTATGTTTTCTTCTGGGAGTATAATGGTTTTAGATTATACATTTAAGTGTTTAATCCATTTTTAGTTAACTTTTGTGTATGGTGTAAGATAAGGATACAATTTCCTTCTTACTTCCATTCCCTGCCCTTCTCTGCCATTTTCTCTTTGTATGTGGATAACCCAGTCTTTCCAACATCATTTTTTGAAGCAACTGTCCTTTCCCCATTGTGTATTCTTAGCATCTTTGTGGAATATCAATTGGCTGTGAATTCATAGACTTACTTCTGGACTCTCTATTCTGTTCCATTGATCTATGTGACTGGTTTTATGCCAGTACCATACTGTCTTGGTTACTGTATCATTGTAGTATCATTGGAAATCAGGAAGTGTGATGCCTCCAATTTTGTTCTTCTTGTTCAAGATTGCTTTTGCTATTCATGGTCTTTTGTGGTTCCATAAGAATTTTAGGGTTGTTTTTTCCATTTCTGTAAAAAATGCCATTGGAATTTTGATAGGTTTTGCACCGAATCTGAAGATGACTTTGGGTAGTGTGAACATAACAAAAATATTAATTCTTCCTATCTATGAGCATGGAATATCTTTAATTTACTTGGGTCTCTTCAATTTCTTTCATTAATGTTTTGTGGTTTTCAGTGTACAGATAGTTCACCTCTTTTGACTAAATTTATCCTTGAGTATTTTATTCTTTTTGATGCTACTGTGAATGGGGTTCTTTTCTTAATTTGTTTTTGGATAGTTTATTGTTGGTGTATAGGAAAACAACTGATTTTTTGTATTTTGATTTTGTATCTGGAACTTTACTGAATTCATTTATTAGTTTAAAGAGTTTTCGATGGAGTATTTAGGGATTTCTATATTATAAGGTCATGTCATCTGTAAACAGAGAAAATTTTACTTCTTTTTAATTTGGATGCCTTTTGTCTCTTTCTATTGCCTAATTGACAGGAAAGGGCTTTCTAGTACTATGTTGAACAAAAATGG
Source organism: Daubentonia madagascariensis (assembly GCA_023783475.1). NCBI lineage: Eukaryota > Metazoa > Chordata > Mammalia > Primates > Daubentoniidae > Daubentonia > Daubentonia madagascariensis. Next base: position 21,609,800 of record JAKFHU010002080.1, on the reverse strand, counting down.
CAGGAATGGTCATCCTTGTCTTATTCCTGATCTTACAGGAAAAGCTTTCAGCTTTTCACCATTGAGTATGATGTAAGCTGGGAGCTTGTCATACACGTAGCCTACATCGTATAGAGGTACATTTCTTCAATATCTAATTCACTGAGAGTTATTATCATGAAAGGATGTTGAATATTGCCAAATGCTTTTTCTATATAAATTGAGATGATAATATGACTTTTTCCCTTTATTCTGTTAATGTGGTGTATCACATTCATTGATTTACCTATATTAAAATATTCTTGCACCTCAGTGATAAATCATACTTAACCATGATGCACAGTCCTCTTAATATGCTGTTGAATCTGAATTGCTAGTATTTTGTGGAGAATTTTTATCTCTATGTTCATCAGAGATATTGGCCTGTAATTTTCTTTCTCTTGTAGTGTTCTTATCTGGTTTTGTTATCAAGGTAATGCTGGTTTCATAAAATGAGTTTGAAAGTTTCTTTACTCTTCAATTTTTTTGGAAGAATTTGAGAAGGATTGGCATTAATTCTTTAAGTGTTTGGTAGAATTCACCAGTGAAGCCATCTGGTTCTGAGGTTTCTTTGTTGGGAAGTTTTTGATTACTGATTTTATCTCCTTATTTGTTATCAATCTGTTCAGATTTTCTATTTTTTCATGATTCAGTCTCAGTAGGTTGTATGTTCCTAGACATTTATCCATTTATTCTAGGTTATCCAATCTGTTGGCATACAATTAATTATTCATAACCCTCTTTTTTAATCCTTAGGGTTTCTGTGGTATCAGTGGTAATGTCTCTTCTTTCATTTTTTATTTTATTTATTTGAATCTTCTCTCTGAGTCTAGTTAAATATTTGTCAATTTTGTTTTTCTTTTCAAAAAACTAACTCTTAATTTCATTAATCTTGTTTTTCTGGTCCCTATTTCATTAATTTCTACTCTGATGTTCATTATTTTCTTTTTTCCACTAACTTTGAGCTCAGTTTGTTCTTCTTTTTCTAGTTCCTTGAGGTATAAAATTAGTTTGTTCATTTGAGATATTTCTTTTTTGTTCATATAAGCATTTATCATGATAAACTCTCTTAGAACTATTTTTCCTGCATCTCGTCAGTTCTGGCATGTTATGTTTCCATTTTTTAAGTCTCAAGATATATTCTAATATATTATATTCTAATATATTTCTAATTTTTCTGATTTTTTTCTTTGACCCATTGAGGACCCATGTTCAGAGCATGTCATTTAATTTCTATATATTTGTAAATTTTCCAATTTTCCTCCTGTTATTAATGTCTCATTTCATACCATTGTGGTTGGAAAAGATGCTTGATATAATTTCATTCTTCTTAAATTTATTCAGACTTGTTTTGTGACCTAAAACATGATCTATCCTGGAGAATGTTCTGTGTGCACATAAGAGGAATGTGTGTTCTGCTGCTTATGGATGAAACATTTTACATATATCTGTTAGGTCCATGTGGTCTAAAGTATAGTTCAAGTCCCATGTTTCCTTATTGATTGTTTGTCTGGATGATCTGTCTATTGTTGAAAGTGGGGTATTAAAGTGCCCTACTAATATTGTATTGCTTTCTATTTCTCTTATTATCTGTTAATTTTTGTTTTATATATTTATGTCTCTGATGTTGAGTGCAAATATATTTGCAATTATTATATTATCTTGAAGAACTGACCCATTTATCATTCTATAATAAACTTTTTTCTCTCCTGATATAATTTTTGACATAAAATCTATTTTCCTGATCTAAATATAGTTAACCCTGTTCCTTTTTGGTTTCCATTTACATAGACTATCTTTTTCCGTCCATTCACTTTCAGTCTATGCATGTCCTTTTAGCCGAAGTGAGTCTCTTGTAAGCAGCATAAAGTTGGGTGCCATTTTTTGTTTGTTTGTTTGTTTGGTTGGTTTTTTATCCATTTATTCAATATGTTTTTTGATTGGAATTTCAATTCATTTACATTCAAGGTATTATTGATAAGTAAGGACTTACTACTGCCATTTTGTTAATTGTTTTCTGACTGTTTTTTAGATTCTTTGTTCCTTTCTTTCTCTTTTGATGTCCTCCTCTACATTTTGATAATTTTCTGTAGTGGTATGCTTTGATTCTTTTCTCTTTATCTTTTGTGTATCTACTATAGGTTTTTACTCTGTGGTTACCATGAAGCTTACATAAAAATTCTTATGGTTATAACAGTCTATTTTAAACTGATAACAACTTAACTTCAATCACATGTGAAAACTTCACTTTTACTCCCTCCCCATTTTATGTTTTTGATGTCATAATTTATATATATTTACGTTGTTTACCATTAACAAATTATTGTAGTTTTAGTTATTTTTAATACTTTTTTCTTTTAACCTACATATTAGAATCATAAGTGATTTATATACCACCATTACAGTATTGAATTATCCTGAATTTGACTCTCTACTTACCTATACCAGTGAGTTTTATGCTTTCACATGTTTTCATGTTATTAATTAGCATCATTTTATTTCAGCTTGAAGAACTCTTTTTAGAATTTCTTATAAGGCAAGTCTAGTGGTAATGAACTCCACCACCTTTATCTCTCCTTTATTTCTGAAGGACAGATATTTCAAGTATAGCATTCTTGGTTGGAAGTTATAATATTTTCTTTCAGTATTTTGAATATATCATCACACTGTCTCCTGGGCTTCAAGGTTTCTCCTGATAAATCTGCTCATGAACTTACAGAAATTTCCTTGTATGTAATGAGCCTTTTTTCTCTTGCTACTTTCAAAATCCTTTTTGTCTTTGATTTTTGTCAGTTTGATTATAATGTGCCTTAGTGAAGTCTTCTTTGGGTTGAATATGTTTGGAAACTTTTGACCTTCATGTACCAGGATGTCCATATATCTCCCCAGATTTGGGAAGTTTTCAATGATTTTATCTTCATATCTTTATTTTACTTTATAATTTAATTTTTTTTTTTTTTTTTTTTTTTTTTTTTTTTTAGAGACAGGGTCTTGCTCTGTCACCCTGGGTAGAGTGCAGTGGTGCAACCATAGCTCACTACAACCTTGAACTCATGGGCTTAGTGATCCTCCTGGCTCAGCCTTCTAAGTAGCTAGGAATATAGGCCCATGCCACCATGCCCAGCTAAATTTTTTATTTTTTGTAGAGATAGTGTCTTGCTATGTTGCCCAGGCTGTTCTTAAACTCCTGGCCTCAAGCGATCATCCTGCTTTGGCCTCCTAACCCATCATATCTGTGAAAAAGTTTTCTGTCTCTTTCTCTCTATATTCGCCTTCTGAAACTCCCATAATGAGAATGTTGTCACTCTTGATGGTGTCCCATGAAGCCCATAGACTTTCATGTCTTTTCTTTTTGTCCTCTGAGTGAATGACTTCAAATAACCTATTTTTGAGTTCACAGATTCTTTCTACACTTGATCTTAGTCAAAAAACCAATAAGCAATTCACAGATTCTTTCTTTTGCTTGATCAAGTTTGCTGTTGATGCTTTCTATTGTATTTTTCATTTTATTCATTGTATTCTTCAGCTCCAGCATTTGGTTCTTTTTTATAATTTCTATTTCTTTACTGAACTTCTTGTTTCTCTTAATTTCATTAAGAGAATTTTTTATCAGTGTAAAATAGTTTGTTATAGCTCACTGAGCATCTTTGAAACATTTATTTTGAATTCTTTGTCAGGCAGCTCATAGATATCCATGTCCTTTAGGTTGCTTATAGGACTATTACTGTTTTTATTTGGTGGTGTCATGTTTCCTTGATTTTTCAAGTTCCTTGAAGTCTTGCATTGTTGTCTTCATATTTGAAGATGAAGTTACCTCCAGTCTTTATAACTGGCTTTGGGAGAGGAAAACCTTCCCCAGTCAGCCCAGTTAGAAATTCTGAGAAAGTCTCATACCTTTTCTATGGATTTGCCTACTCCACACACTACATACCTCTTGCTCCCTTTGGTTGGGGTTCTTAGGATGGTATGCCTTCTTCCATCTCTCAAGGTTAGGCTGGGTGCTGAAAGCCTTCCATTTCTTCCCCTAGAGTGGTGCTTTTAAATGCTCAATTTTGTGTGCCTTCTCCCCATCTCACAGAGTTGAGCCAGCTCTCTGTGCAAGATGCTTATACTTGCTGTCTGCAGGGGCATGCTTGGGGGTTCATTTGGAATGCCCATGGACCAGGGAGAGTCTACAGGTGAAGTGCCCAGCTCATAAGCAGGTTTCCTGATGGAGTGCATGGAGTGGTTAGTAGGGCCCACAACCTCTTCCCTGCTCCCAGCCTCTCTCAGCCATTCAGCTGTACTGATTACCTTAGTAATCTGGATGAGGCAAGAAAGAAATGGGCCTCTTGGGCAGCATCCTGAACAGGTGGGGGAGCCAGGAGCTCACACAGTATGCTCTCACTTTCCCTGTGGGATAAATTGTGGGCTAAGGGGTCTCTCTTGGCACTGAGCTGTGCCACCTTGGGGAAAGTATAATACAGATGAAGTGAAACTGTTCTTCTTACCCTCTTCAATTTTCTATTCTTGAATTTCTTGCTCCACCAGTGTGCTGGAACTTCCCCAGTGAACACGTAGACTCCAACCAAGATACTCTTATTTGTGGGTAGTTGTCAAAATTGATAATTCTATAGGGGGATGACAGTAGATAGCTTCTATTCCCCTAATTTGCTGATGTCACTCACTCGATTCACCAGTTTCTTTCTCCTTTGCTAATTTCTAATAGCATGTTTTTGATACATTTTTGCCTTCACATTAGTCTTTAGCTTTTTTGCTATTTCTGTTGTTCTTCTTTTCATCTCTATTAAACTGCAACTCCTTGAAAGGTGGGTCTTGTTCCTTTTCTTTTCCCTCTATATAGCCAATATCATATGTCCTAGGAATAACTAATACTAATAAATTCCTGTTGAATTGTTTGCATTTTACAACTATACAATCAATATATCCATCCATTTGTCACTTGTTAGTAAGCATAACAACATACTGCTTCCAAGAATAAGCCAAAAATTTCAAGCAAAAGAGAGAAAGGGAAACATATTGCTTTTTATAAAACATGTAATTTTTTCCACATGTCATTATCCTCCTAGCATGCAAATTTATAGCTGTTCCATATAAAGCTATTCCATGTATCCATATCCATATATACATATGTGTGTGTGTGTGTGTTTCTTTCAAGTAATCAAGCAGTCTGCCAAGCAGAGATAATTCATCTCACAGAACAGCAAAGATATATGAAGTAGTATAATTACTTGCATATTCAAACTTATAATTAATTATGTGTCTTCATTAGGTTATGTTCTCAACAGTGTCTCATCCTGCACCTTTTATACCTAGTGGGCATGCACACAAATCCTGTCTTTTTGTGCCTTCTACATTTCAAATTTGGAACATTTTAAACTATAAAAAAACTTTCTATAGCATTATAACCACCTGCATACACAAACACATAAATGCACCTGTTTGTTATACCCATAGAAGTATCCAAAATATTTGAGGAGATGCCATAACAGACTGGCAGGCCCTATCTATAATCCCCAGTAGCATATCAAGGTCATCATAACATCAAATTAAACAATTGGTCAATCAAATTAGCCCTGCCTCCCCTAGCCCTTCCTCAGAATGTTTTCTAAGTTTCCTCTGGAACCATGCTCCCTTGGTGCAGCAAGTACATAAACCCAATTTTGTTTGCCTGAAGGTGTGTTGTGGACAGTTTCATCTGATTAGTTTTATAATGTAATGATGTAGGTTTTGATTATATTGCATAATTTATTGTAATAAATTTATAAATTATTTACTTCAGTATTTTTAGAGTTAAGAGAGACTAGAAAGTGGCCATGTAAAAATTTCAATTATTTTTTACTATATTTGTTATGAGAATAACATAGGATGTAGTTCTGATGTCAAGGGTCTGCTCTATATTGAGGAGAAATCTCCTTACTGGTTGCTTTAGAAATCAACATATATCCTGATCCAGGTCTAGAATTTAAAGATGAAAAAAATCAATGAGTCCAACTGCCTTATTTTGAAGATAAGTAAATTGATTCAGAGGGGTCATGAATTGCCCAAGGTCTCACAATGCAATTAGTTATGAGGTTTTTGGAGGAAATGGGGGCATTTATATGTCTTACCTCCTAACTTAAGATTTCACTTGTGCCAGAATCTCCATGAATGTTGTGATAATATCAAACACATGCAAGCACATATGGACACACATATACACATACATGGTAGATACACACTGCACAAGAACATTGGGAAAATCTGTAATATAAACCCAAAGGTAGTGAGACAGTTGAGAAAAGAACCATATAAAATGCCCTTAAAGATGTCAGAAAAACATGCAGATTATTTCATGGAGAGGAACATAGCATAACAGCTAAGAACCACCCCCATCACTACCAGTTGTTGTCATCTTGGACAAGCTACCTGACTTCTCTGTGCCTCAGTTTTCTTGTCTGTAATATAAGCATGCTAATGGTCCCTCCCCCATAGGTGTGTTGTGAGAATTAAATTAATTAACATTTATGATATACTTTGAATAATTCTTGGCATATAGTAAGTGCTATAAAAATGTTGGTTAAGAAAATGAAATATATGGGGTTTAAAATGAGTATTTCCTAACCAATCACGCTATCCTTCCTTATAAACCCTTATCTTGTATGTAATGTTATATCACTCCAGGAATAAAGAGGAGAGAGAGGGGGAGAGGAGACAGAGAGAAGAGATATGGTTCTTCTTGGTTACAGCAGAACAGAGAATTAGAGACAATAGCCCATATTGTAGTAGCGAGGATTAGCATTTGATATGAGGAAGAATGTAATGATAGTACAAGATGCCAAATGCAGCTCTGATAGTTAGGGTTGAAAGTTCTTCTTCTTATACAGAATATTTTCAGTGTACTAATCTGAGCAGGTTGTAATGAAGGGGTTATAGAAAAATCAGAAAACCTCTCAAGACTCCTTCCTTACTATTTTTAAACTCTGATATCACATCCTTAGAGTTCTATCCTGATTCAGCTGGTTACTTTTTCCATTAAAGTAAAATAGATGCTTTTCCAACTTTAAGTCCTTAAGTGCTTTCAGAAATCCTAGACAAAAAAATTTTCAACTGCATTTATGATTGTCACCATGGTCCATATAAACCAAATACCACAATAACTCTGGCTGTTATTGTTAGGTTCCTAATGATTAAAAGACAGAAAAGGGCTTCCAATAGTGGCAATACAATATGGCCCCTGTGCCCTTCACCTTAGAGAAGATGTCCTTAATTTGAGGGAAATAGGATGAATGGAAGCCTGAGAAGTGGACTGGAAAGGAAAACAAAAAGTCAGACCTAGAGGAAGGAGATACGCAGATAGTAATGAGCAAACTAAATGAATAGGAAATTACTGTCTCATATGTTTTTTTACTTAAGTTCCTGCAAAACTAAGTTGTGACATTAGATCACCTATAAGGTGAACATTTCTGGCTATACAAGCATGAGAGATTTCTACACAATAAAATGTATTTATGATTAATGAGGGCAAGGGGGTCAAATATTCTTTAATATGTTTACTCATAAGCATAAGAAAAAGTCTTCATTACCCATATTTCAATATCTTCAATATCTCGTGTCCTGACATTTCTGGAAGACAGAAACACATCCTTTAGAGTTACCATCTCAAACTGTTACTCTACTCAGGAAAGAATTAAGTAGGCTTTACTCCTTGTTTATTCTCTGACAGAGTGTGTGAACTACTTTTCTGAAATTCAGGACCATTGATGCATTGGCAAGAAGTAATCCTGAGTTATAAACCTTTGTAAAAATGAATATGGCTTTAAAGTAAACTATCATGTTAATGACCAACTGCTTGAATAACACCTAATAGATGTATAATGAATAGTTGTCATTGTCATTTTTGTTATTGTTGCTGTATCTTAAATTGGTTTGGATAATGATATGCTACTTCAGGAATGTTGGCCTGTATCAGCTGCTATAGTGGAAGACACCTGGAAGCCATGAATTAGTTCCCAGAAAACTGTAGCCCAGGACATGTTTATTTTCTGTTATATCCGCCCTTCCCTTTCTTCATTTTTCCCTATCCTTTTCGTCACCATTTCCAGGATCCATATGATATCCTTTAATTGCAAAAAGCTATGGATGGCTCAGATTTTTCATTCAAGAAGTAGGGCTTTATCCAGTAATGTAATTTGCTAAAGTGGCATGCTTCTAGCAGAAAAGATATGGAAATATGATAATGTAGAAGAGGTATTTATTGTGTCTGGAAATTAATTAACTCCCCTTTGCCATGGTCTGGAGCCATCTTCTGCTCAAACTGGAGTTTGAGCTTCACAGGCAGCATTAAACATCAACTGAATATCTATACAGCATGATGGAAGGAAGGCTGGTTCATCACCAAGGTTTCAACTTAACAACTTCCATTCTCTGCCCACTGAGTCATAACCCATGATCAAAGATGCTGTGAAATACTGCACACATTTCTGCATTCCACTGTTGATAGCCTCTTTACTCCATCTCTACTTCCACCAAGATCTCCTATTCTTTGAAACAGGTCACTTTTCCCAAATAGCAGAGCTGTATGATTTAGACTTTGTAAACCCAGTATTTTGCTTTGGAATCTCTTTATAATGACAGCTGCCATGAATTAATTAAAACTTATTGTCTTTTCCCCTAAATTATGCACTTAAACAATTTTCTATTTTGATATGCCTTATGAATTAAAACAGAAACAAGACCAACTCTACATTCCAGTTTTCTAAAGAATCTTTCTTCTTCTAAGAAACCACTGCCAACCATATATCTAAAAAGAAATTATATATCTTTCTGCTCATAGTCTTGAGATAAACATTATATTCAAGAGAATTTTATGACTAGCCTAAATGTTAGAAACAAAAGTAAACAGCTTTCAGTTAAAAAAAAAAAAAAGAGACACACCATCCACCATTAACACTGCATTTTGGACATAATTTTATCTACTACATACCAACATATCACAACTAAAATTACCATGGTTATCAAAGGACTTCAAAAATAACCTATTTAATAAAACCTTACCCTGGAGAAAGCTGTTTGCATAAATTCTCCTATTTCTACTAAATTAATATTGGCCTAGTTTTCACTATGTACTTTACATACTAGGTAAAATTTTGATCCCCTTTCTAACTCCATATGTATTATTGCTGGTTCCAATGTTTACCAAAAATGTCATCTATTTTAAAGGTTTTTTAAAGTTTTTGTAAAGTGTTCTCCTGTTGTTTATTTCACACCTACTAACATAATCCTTCCTTTACTGTGCTTTGTTTAGTTACCTTGGAAATGATATCATAACAAAGCAGAAACACCTGTCATTGCAACATGATTCCTGCTTAATTTTAAGCCAGTTAACCTCATTTCTATACACATAATGGAAAATGTTATTTGGCAGAGATTTCACACTGAGAGAAGTCTGTAACCGCTCACAAAAAAGCTATCTTTTATATATGATCTGGGGGTGACTTCTGATAGATTTTAGAAAAAATATATTAATAATTGTCTATTTTTTCTCAGGAAATGGAAAGAGGTCATATGATAGACAAGGAACTTACTGTCTAACCTGTTAAAATGTATATTGGCTATTTTTAATGTTCTACTACTTTCTGTCAGAATATCACTATAAAATAATAACAACATATTGCATATTTTGTTCCACAGAATAAAGAACGTGTTTTCATTTAAAAAGGTACTGTAGGAGAAAAACACAGTCTTTGAAGTTAGGCATATATGATTTACTACTTTGTGAAATACAGTAAGTCAATTTACCTTTCTAGGCTTAAGTTTCCTCTTTTATTAAGTGAGGACAATAATGCTTAACTTGATTTTTTTTTCAGCTGGAAGAAATAATTTACATCAAGTGGCAAGCACAGTGCTTGATATTTAGAAGAAGGCCAAATTAAATTAATTTCCATCCACATACTCATTTTACAAATTTTAAAACAGTGATCTCTTGTAATACACCATAAAAAATTCAAAAGACCCCCAGCAACTAAAGCAAATGCAGAATGTCACTTTTAATAGTTGTTTTTAAAGCATGATATAAAATACTTTATCAAAAGAATGAAAATTATAAATATTTTTATTACCAGAATGTTAGGACTTGAAAGAAGTTAACAGGCCACCTAATTCAATACCCATCACTTCCCAGGAAAGGAAACTACATTGAGATAACTTGCCAACAGTGACACATATGACTAACAACAGCTCAGCTGAGGTGAGAACAGACCACCTTAATCTAAGTCTAGTGACTTATCATTTTTATCACCAGGCTCCTTTACGCCTACGCAACTCTAAGCATATTACATTATGAAAAACATATTTTTAAAATGTAGCACAAAAGAATTTTTTTCATTATCTTTAAACACCTCTTTAGACATTTAGAATTTCAGTATTTACTCATTCATGGGTTGTTTAAATTGTGTGGTAAAATTTAAGTAACTTTATAAAATGTCAAAATATGAGGAAAAAAATCATTAGAACCCTCTTCATTCTCCTTCATTTGAAGGAAAATTTTACTTTTTTGAATACTAAGCACACTGGCCACCATTCAACACTATCATTTTTAGGGAAAATGTAACTTTTTAATGAGATCTTTGCCTCAAATTGCAGCCTCTAATTTACCAAATGTAACAATAATGTATTCTCACATGTAGTAGATATTTGACTTAAATACACAAAACTTGGAAGTATATTTACACTTTTGTGGCAGGGAGGAGGGAATTGGGAAAATCAATAATATAGAAAGTCCCTTTGGAGCTATTCTCTGTTAAAAGCATGTTGATGGCTGTCATGCACAGCTCGCTGGCACTGTATCATTGGTGCAGGGGAGGAGTTAGCATTTTTACTTATATCATCCCTGCCATATATTCATAGACCATATCACTTCTGAGTGAATCTTTATCCAAACTCCACAACTATGTTATTAGATGGCTAACTTTACAGATCTGTTTCAAATAGTTTGTTAAACTGTTAGTGAAAACATTACTCCTAAGAGGATGTGTGGAAAGGTCTATCAAAATATTGTTGGCAATATTGGAATCTACACCCATCCAAAAATACCAGATACGTACAATATACTGCTTATCAATTGGGTAAATTAGTAAATTACCAAGTTTTTTTCTGCCATCCTGACAAAGAAGAGAGAACATCACGTTAAGTGACAAACACAGTGCTTGATATTTAGAGGGAGGACAAATTAAATTAATTTCCACTCACATACTCATTCAACAAATTTTAAAACAGTGATCTCTTATAAGACAACATAAAAAATTCAAAAGATCCCCTAGCAACCAATGCAAATGTAGAATGTCTTTTTTAATAGTAGTTTAAAATATAAAATATTTTATCAAAAGAATGCAATGATTCCTTTCTCCTTCTAGGCTTGTTCTCAACTTTCTTTTCTCAACCCAAAACCCTTAGGAAGACTGTGTGCTTTTGCTAAGAAGTATCTCATTACATTGATATGACAACTGGAGAACAGTTATACTTGAGGATATACTATACAAATGTTGATGTCTCTTAAGGACAGAAATACAAATATGAACCAAGATAGTCATTAATCCTTGATAAGCCAAAGATGGGATATGCAAGTCTAGATGCCTTCATTCCCGGTCTCATCAGCTCTGGGCTGTTAGAGGTCCTACAGCACTGACATATATAACAGGGGTCTGCTTTCATGTTGGAGAAATGAGTGTACCCTTTTCTCATAAACTCTGACAAAATAAAAATAACCATCATAAGCAGCTTAAGGCATTCAGTTTTAAATGTAAGAATCATACCAGGTGGGAATATTCAACCATTAGGTATCATACTGTATAATGGGAACATTTCCTCTTTCCAATATTTTGTAATGTCTGCCAAGTAAAATATTAAAGTATTATTTAAAAATTCTAAATGTGCTGAAATACCTTAGAATGACTAGATATCTGGATATCCTCCCTATAGACTGTTCTGCCTCTTCTCTCTTTACCTATGTTTCCCCATATTTTCTGATTTTCAATTCTGTTACTACTAGGCAGGTAGGCTTATACATTATGTAGATCAGTAATGTTTCATGTTGATAATTATAAATTTAAAAACAATAATGTAAAGTGAAGAAAAAAATTCTTGAGAAAAGTCGATAGCCCAAGTGATTTTTTAAGTCAAAAAAGGTCACAATAAAATGTAATCACTGTTTTTTATAGGTAACTAATTAGAACAGTTTGCTAAACTAATATAGCTGCATTTAGAACTCAGACGTCCACAAGAATGAGAAACATTTATCTTAGAATAGTAGAAATAAGGGAGGCTGCTCCCTGTTTGTTTGAACCAACACTATATTTATCCCACAAAGTTAAATACAAAGAAATTAACTTGCTGTTTCCTTCATGACTATTCATGTAATACCTTAAATCAACCATCAAGCTTTTTACCTTATCTAAAATTAATGCCTTTAATGAATTTTAAGCCAAAGCTAGTTTAGGTAATTTGGAAGAAAGTAACTAAAAACACACCTCCTGGATTAATTTGGAAAAATAAGAGATTGATTTGCATTTGTTCTGTGATCTTTTAATAACTTAATAAAACAACAATGCACATACTAGGGAACATATTCTTTTTAAAAATACTAAAAATAAAATTATATAGATTAAAAACTGAAATCTGTTATTTTCCTTCCATACAAAATCTATTATAATTTAGTTCATTCATTTAAAATTCAACATTTAGTGCCTATGATGTGCCAGGTATTAATTAGGCCCTAGGGAAACAATAACTTTCAATTATTACGAAGCTGCTTATATTCTAGTGGGAAGAAGCAGACAACAATCAGATACACTGACAAAATATACTCTGTTAGGTAGTACTGTAAGAAATGTAAATCAGAACAAAGGGCTAGGGCAGGCAGGGCAGGAGGAGTGGGTGGGAAGTGCTCTTACAGAAGAAATTGTTAGGAGGAGCTTCTTTCATAAAGTGCCAAGTAAGCAGAAACACAAACTTTGGGCCAGTCTGATGTATGAAGGAAGAATCATTCTAGGAATAGAAAACTGCACATGTAAAGGCCCTACTTGGTATACTCATGAACAGCAAAGAGGCCAGTGTGTGTAGAGGGAATTAATTATGTGAAGGAGATTGTATGAGAGGATGAGATCAAGTTGGTAGAGGGGTGGTGGAAAGGAGGTCAGCTTTTGTAAGGCCTTTTAGGTCCTAATAAAGCCCAGACTGACCTCGTATGTATCTTTCTAACACTATGCACACACACACACACACGGAGATATATGTAGAGTGGTTTATCTATATCCATATGTGCGTGTATGTATATATACACACACACATTAATGTATTGTACATAAGAATTTTTAAGTAACTATTATAAAACATAACACTGCTCATATGCAATTTCCCTAGGATTTAAACATATAAAAGTAGAATTGTTCATGATAAACTCATTTTAAGTATTCATAGGTGCTAACAAATTACCCTTCAAAGCAAGCAGTAATAATTTACTCTCTTACCAGCAATGTATGAGAAAGGCCACCAGCTAGGTTAACCAAGAAAAGAAGAGAAAAGATTCAAATAAGCGCAATCAGAAATGAAAAAGGAGACATTACAACTGATATCACACACATACAAAAGATCATCTGAGAATACTATGAACACAAACTAGAAAATATAGAGGAAATGGGTAAATTCTTGGAAATACACAACCTCTCAATCAGGAAGAAAAGAAATCCTGAAGAGACCAATAATGAATAGGGAGATTGAATCACTTATAAAAAATCTCCCAACCAAAAAAAGCTGAGCACTGGATGGATTCACAGCCAAATTCTACCGGACCAACAAAGAAGAACTGGTACCTATCCTACTGAAACTTTTCCATAAGATTAAGAAGGAGGGAATCCTCTGTAACAAATTCTATGAAGCCAGTATCACCGTGATACCAAAGCCACAAAAGGACACAACAAAAAAAGAAAACTACAGAATATTCCTGATGAACATAAATGCAAAAATCCTTAACAAAATAGTGGCAAACCAAATACAAAAGCACATCAAAAAGATAATTCACTATGATCTAGTGGGTTTTATCCCAGGGATACAAGGATGGTTCAACATGTGCAAATGAATAAATGTGATTCACCACAGAAACAGAATTAAAAACAAAAACCATATGATTATCTCAGTAGATGCAAAAAAAAGTGTTTGCTAAAATCCAGCACCCCTTCATGATTAAAAACCCTCAATAAAATAAACATAGAAGGAATATACCTCAAAATAATAAAAGCAATATATGAAAAACCCACAGCCAACATCACACTGAATGGGGAAAAGTTGAAAGCATTCCAAATAAGAAGTGGAACAAGACAAGGATGCCCACTTTCACCACTTTTATTCAACATAGTACTGGAAGTCCTAGCCAGATCAATCAGGCAAGAGAAAGAAATAAAGGGCATCCAAATTGGAAAAGAGGAGGTCAGACTATCCCTGGCTGCTGATGTGATCACATATCTAGAAAACACTAGTATAACCTTTATGGAAACAGTATGGGGATTCCTCAAAGAACTAAAAGAGACCTACAATTCGATTCAGCAATCCTACTACTAGGTATTTACACAAAGGAAAAGAAGTCATTATACCAAAAAGACACCTGCACCCAAATGTCTATTGCAGCACAATTCATAATTGCAATGATATGGAATCAACCTAAGTATCCATTAACTGATAATTGCATAAAGAGTATATAGTATATATATATATATATATATACACACACACACACACACCCCATATATATATACACACCATATATATATATACATATGCACACACACAATGTATAACAATACTATTCAGCCATAAAATAGAATTAAATCATGTCTTTTGCAGCAACTTGGATGGAATTAGAGGCCATTATCCTAAGTGATGGATAATAGAATGGAATATCCTCAGGAATGGAAAAACTAATACTACATGTTCTCACTTACAAGCAGTAGCTAAACGATGAGTGTACATGGTCATACAGAGTGGTATAAAGGACACTGGAAACTTAGGAGCGGGAAGGGTATAGGGGGAATTAGGGATGAAAAATTACCCGTTAGGTACAATGTGTTCTGTTCGGGTGACAGGTACACTAAAAGTCCTGACTTCACTATTATAACAAAAAAACACTTGTACCCCCTAAATCTATTGAAATTAAAAAAAAAAAGCTGTCGATTTTATCAAATGTTTTTCAAGCATCTACTGATTTGATTATATAATTTTCTCCTTTGCTTGTTTGATACACTGAATTACATTATTAGATTTCCTGATATTAAACCACCCTTACCTTCCTACAGGTAATGTTACTTGATTTTGTTGCAATAAATCTTTGAGTGATTATTTCAGAAAGAGTGTGTAAAAGGTGAACTTTCTGAATATTTTCATGCCTAAAATATGTTATCTTTGTGCTCACAATTAGATACAGAATTCTAGTTTTGGAAAATTTATGTCTCTTTGTTTTAGAACATTGAAGATATTGCTCAATTAACTTCTAACACTTTTCCAATGTTAAATCTGATGACAATCTGATTTTCATGTCTTTGTATGTAAACTTTTTCATTTTTTTCCCTAATCTTTTCAGGATTCTTCCTTTCACATTTAAATTAATAAAATTTCACCAAGGTGTGTCTTTGTGTAAGTCTTTTTTCAATAATTTTGCTTAACAATTTGGGAATATTTTCCCCTAATTTTGTATTTATGTCCTCCATTTTCTGTTTTCTCATCTTCTGGAGCTCCTATTAATTGGAGTTAGACTTCCTTGACTAAGTATCTATGACTAATTCTTCTAACATACTATTAGTTTATTTCTCTTTATACAGTGAAAATATCATGTGTTTATCTTACAGATCACTGATTCAGTTCTTGCCTCTGTCTGCTCTTTTCCTCAGTTCTATTGACTTTTAAAAAGAATTTTTGCGAACATATTTTAATTCCTAACTCACCCTTATCCTCTCATTGCCTCTTTCCTCAGCATATTGTTTTTTTTTTTTTTTGATGTATGCAAATCTCTCTATGAGTTATCTCAAACTTCACTGAATCATCTCTGTTAATTCTGGGCTGAATTTCTTGTGGCATTACGCAGTTCATAGAGTTATTTCCTAACAGTCCCCATCTTCTGAACAGAAGGAGGTCACTATAAGTTTGGTTTAAATGGATAAGTGCACTTATTGACTGGCTTTGTTTTCACCTCTTGGGCATATAACACATGTGGGGAATGGCAATGACCACCCACCCCTACCCAAACATACAAAACATTTCTCAAATTTTCACTTATCAAAACAAACTTGCCTATTCTCTAGTGGTAAAATATCTTAGTGAATTTCTCTCTGATGTAGTTGCTTTACTTATTTTCTTCTCCTGACTATGTCAGTTTTGTATATCAAGTTACTTCAGGCTGTCTGATTTCCTCATACCCTGACACCCACACTAAGCATTCCCTCTGAGACACTGATACCCATACTAAGCACCTTCCTCAAGTAAATGGTTAAATTTTCTTAGAGCATAGTCCACAAATCCTCCAGCATTAGAGTAGTAGCTTGGAACTCGAGTCAAATATGCTGCTGCCTTTTTTCCTTAAGGGAACACACATAGGAATAGTCTTAGGAGATAAGGTTCATTATGCATGATGATCCTGACATTTGCACCGAGTTTCCTCTTTATAATACTTATATTGGCTGTCATTAAGCATAATAAACTCTCTAGCTTTTATATTTGTAATACTTTTCTATTGTTTGTGTTTTAAACCGGCACATTGTTTGCTTTTATTAATTAACATTTTTGGCTTTTCTATCTTTGAGGAGTACCTAAAAAGTTATGTTCTACTAATGATATCTTTTCTTACATTCTAGCTGTATTGTGAATTTGTTTGTATTCAAATTATTTTCCTGTTATTTAAAGGAATCTTGGGGAGGTGTTTGGATGTTCTGTTCAGTATCTTGATCCAGTCTTCTGCATTATATATTTATTACTACCATTTTAACAAAAATTTTGTATTTGAATGAAACAAACTCAAACCAAATGTCACATTCTTGAAAGCTTTCCCTAGTCTTTTCAGGTTAAGTTAATTATTCCCTTTATTTTTCCCATTTAACTCACCCAAAACATCTACAACATCTGTCAGTCTTATTAGTATTCATTTATTTATATGTTTGTTTACCCGTTAAGTGTGTTTGTTGTCCCTGTAACTAAGGACAATGTCAGTATTTTTTTTCTTTTTTAGAACCTAATTATTGAATATCCAATTTTATTATCACTATAAAATGTGACAGTCAATTACAAAATAAATAGACTAGACTACCTCTTCTTAGAAATTTATAATATGCATCATGTTAAGCACGTTATAAATGCTAGTAATCATCCCCACAACACTAAGAGTAGGGCATATTATCCCCCTCTGTGGATGAGAAACTGAGGCTCAGTGTGGATAAGTAGACCACCCTAAGTCACCAAACTCATGAGTAGAGAAGCCAGGTTTTAATTCTGGTATACTTCTAAGTTCAGAGTCTTAACTATGTTTTTCTGTATTTTGCTGGATAATAATAGTATCAGTATTAAAGTATATTAAGATCTCAAATTCCCAGCCCAAAATCAATCTATATAAGCTAATGCTATAAGAATAATGATATAAAGCTATGTGCAATACTGAGAATGTGGGGAAAATTAAAATCTATATATATATACACATATATATTCATATGTATACATACATATCATGAGAAAAATTAATAATATTAAAGTATATGTTTGTTTTTCTGTGTGAAGGTAAGGCTTAAACATTAACTCATAAAGTGAACCTGTAAGCAACCAGAACCATCATGAATAAATTATATTGAACTTCTGATGGTTTATGATTTAGGATACAAATCTTTCCCAAACATGCAACACACCTGCAGTATTGTCTTAAAAGGAAGATATTGAGAATGATAAATATAATCACTATAGTTACCATTTATTGAAGGCTAATATATGCAAGGCACTGTACGTGCATTATTGTAATGCTTATACTAAGCCAGAAAATTAGGTATTACTAACTCCACTTTGCAAACTAAAAAAAAACTGAGCCACTGAGAGTTCAAATAGCTTTCCTGAAGTTATCCAGCTAATAAGTATGCAGCCAGTATCCGAGTCCAGGTCTGTCTGACATCATGTCCCACCCTCTTTGACTATCTTTCATTCCCCTGGAGGACAGCAAAGGAGAGACTTGGATCTCTACAGTGTGTTAGGTATCCTGCTAAGGAACTTTCCCACCTGCATTATTTACTCCATCTAGGGAGGTGGTTGCCAAGACTGCCTCACAGGCAAAAAAACATAGTTTAAGAAAACTGTCATCCACAGTCAATAAATAGAGGAGCTGGGATTTGAAACTATTCTAAATGGAATAAATTTGACTCCAAATTCCATGTTCTTGTCTCTCCTGAGAGCCGTTACCATAAAGAGCCGATATATTTGCCCATGCTGCAACTACTGAGAACTATAAAAAGTCAAGTTCAACAGATTTGCATAAGACAGCTAGAACATGCATGTCATAGGCCCAGATTCCTATATTTTTGAATTCTTGTGTCTATTTTTCTAGTTTTGACTGTCCTCTGAAGCTGCCAGATGCTTTTCACCCAGGACTCCTGCTAAACTGGAGCAGCCTCTCTTTTTTTCTTTCAGTGCAATTTTACAAACTTGAAGACTAACAATAAAATCCGTCTTTACAGAGCTATGAATAAACTATAGTAAATAAAGCTCTCTTATGAATTAATAGTATGAGTTCAACTGCTTAGACATGGTCAAATTATTTGTGAAATTCCACATTATCTTTTAGCTTACTTCCTGTTCCTTATCTGTTTTTCAGAAAAGTGAAGTTGATAGACTGCTGAGGTTTGGATAAATGAGATGTTACTTTATTACTAAACCACACTCTGTGTTTAAGATGTAATACGACACTAAAACAATATTGTTTGTTAGTGTAGACTGAATCAGTCTTACTTAGAGTGTGGTCTGTGGACCAATAAAGGCATCACCAAAGAGATTTTTAAAAATGCAGAGTTTTTGCCCCCATCCAAAACCTACTAAATTAAAATTTCTAGGAGTGGGACCAAGAAATTTGCATTTACACAAGCTCCTTATGTGATTTGTATGCAGTGGCCTAAAGTTTAAAGTGACTAGATTTGAGTAACAGCATCCTCCAAGTGAAACATGGAGCAAGGCAAGCATGGCCTAGAGCAATAGTGCTGTGACTCAATTTCCTTATCAGTAATATGGAGATAGTAATAAGGTTGTCTTGCCAATTACATAAAAATATATGGATGTATGACACACACACCACTGAGAACACTGACTGCAGCAATATCATGTGCTCAATATATATTAGTCCAAAAATGTCTACTTCCACAATTGGTGATATTTTCAAATGATATGTTTTGCAAATTAACTGAAATTATTATGTTACTGACATTAATTGTCACTAATGTTAATTTAGTTACATTTAGGTCATTATGTTCCTATCGTATCTTTAGAGAGAAACTGGTCCACTTTCCACTCTGCTCAGTATAGGAGGATTCTAACTCCCTTGTTGTTGGAGAATGGAGACTGATGAACTTCTTCTTGCTAATCACAATTTGTATTATCAGCAGATGCAGAAGATAGTTCTCTCTCCACTAAAAGAAAGCAACAGAGTCAAAAAGATATATTAAGAACACCACAGGCATTAGTCAATGCCTGGGAAACCAACTTGATCAATTCCTATTTCCTTCTTAGAACACCCACTCATTTTTAACCTTGTACTTTCTGAACTGTCAAATTTCTTTGAAATAAAAATATGGAATATTTCATATTTGGGAGAATTTTAAAAAATATTTTGCCAATTTCCTTGTTTTGAAAAGAAATGGTCTTTTTATCTACTATTATGGGCTAGTAAATATTCATTTCTAGTGTCTTAGTGTATTTTCCTCAAGGGATATAAAAATTTCAATCCATTGACATTTTGTAAACTTCCCAAATAGTCTTGAAACCACCCTTTACAAAGGGGTGTATGGTGAGAACTGTGTTAAGGGCCTAAACTTTGCAAAGGCACAAGCAAAGTTAAAAATAATAATAATCATCAGCCATTGTCCCCTAGTTTGCTTTCCTATAATTGCTATAGGAGTCACATAGCTGATGGTCATAATGATTCTTAACTTTCTCTGCAGATAACATCACCCTTGTGAAACTTAAGGCTAGTTTTTGAGATACAGTCTAGGCCCTGCATTACAGTGGATCAGCTGACCCACCCAGACCAGTGGCCCATACCAGGAAACTGATTCAATTGGTATTGAGACCCCTACCCAGGAACTGACCCAGCACAAGAAGATGATTTCTACACCCCTGTGATTTCACCCAGAACCCAGCCAATTAGCAGACTAAATTACCTAACCCTTTGCCCAGAAAACTGTCTTTAAAAACCCTCTCCCAAATTCTCAGGGAGATGGATTTGGAAAATTCCTCCCATCTCCTTGCTTAGCGCTCTGCGATATTAAACTCTTTCTCCACTGCAAGCCTGACTGTCTTAGTGTATTGGCTCTTCTCTGTGCAGCAGGCAATACAACCTGGTTATGATGTAACAGTCTGTGGGACTGAAGTGTTTCCCTACAAGATAAATGTTATCATATGTATTTCAAAATATGCTTAAAAACAATGTATTGTTGGTGGAAGAAAAAATAATAATTAAAATAATAAATGCACTAAACTAAAAAATGTACAGTAACAGAATCTTGTTGCTGTTGCTTTAGTAGAATTTAGTGGACCAAACAGCACAATATCCCCAAAACACATGTCCCTAAGGAGATTTTCCATCATTATGACCTACTTCCTACTACTTCCATAATCAGTTCTTTCCTTGATATTGTACTTTAAAAATGGATGTGGAATACACACAATTTATGCTTAGCTGCACAGTTGTAGCACTGATAAAATATAGACCTAAAATAAGCAAACCACACAGCAAAGGAATGACTATATAACTAAGATAAAATATGCCTTTGTCTGAAAAATAAAGCTGGCATACAAAATAATGAATTTTTAAAAAGTAGCTAGGAATGGCTTACACCACATAAAAGTAAATGTCATTAAAGCATATGCAATAATAAAGGTTCTGACATAATCACCTAGTCAGAGAGTTTGGGCTGACACAAATAATTGATACATAAAAAGAAAAAAGTAATTTCAAATTCAAAACAGCCAGCAAGATAAAAAAGAAAGAAAGAAATATTTTTCCAGAATAACTGAAACAAAATCTGTTGAAATTTCTAGTAATTAAAATCAACTTGTTAAAATGTTTTTTCAATTCTTTCTAATTATTTTGCAAGTCTCAAAATGATCTTGTCCTGAAATAATGTGGATAGAAAATAAAACTTGTAAAGGAGGAATCATAGAAATACACACAGCATAATATTTGAACTAAAATTATAAGTAACAAGTGATCTAGTTTTGCATTGTGAACTTCCAGGCCATGTCTTGCTTATTACAATTCATGGATGCTTCTTAAGACTATTTGGTCAATTAGCCCTAAAGCAATCGTTGGATGCAGTTACCATTTTACTACAGATATTAAAAGCTAACAGAGCTGAACTATCCATTTTTTAAGCAGTTTGCAATGAGTAAAAGAAAAATTGTTCAATCAATTTTAAGAGAAATAAATCAAATAGGGACCCAGCTGCATTAAATGAGCAGTACTGATCAAGGCTCGCCTAGTTCTTTCCATTTTACTTAGAAGTCATATGCAAGAAAACATGAACTAAGAAATCCTTACACTTGTAAAATATAATTTTCTGACACCAGAAATTTCTTAATATTTATATCTGTTCAATAGCTCTGAGAAGCAGGTAACAGGTAATAATATCATTCCCATGTTTACAAGTAAGAAAATTAAATTCAGAGAATCTGTGACTTTTTCCCCCAGGACACAGGGCCACCAATCAAACCAAGATGATCCAACTCCCAGTGTGTCACAGTTACCACCACCCCAAATGTGGCCATCTCTTACACCCATTGAAAATCATTTACTCCATCATATAGTGGAATTTATAGGACATTTGGAAACATAGATTCACAGGCTGTGAGGTAATTATCAGATATTGTGATGCTTCACAGATAATATCTTATAAGGATAGATTGATGTAAATGGTTCTTTAACCACATGTAAACTTGTCAGTAGTCAGTTTAACTTTTCAAAGATCATTTATAGCAAGATGAGTAAAATGTCACAGACTTCCTGTAGTCCAGAAGGGCAAATGGGGAATAACGAAAACAATTTTTGTTTGGGGGATTTCTAAAAAAATTTTTAGAGACAGGGTCTTGCTCTGTCACTCAGGCTGGAGTGCAGTGGCATGATCACAGCTCACTGCAACTTCAAACTCCTGGGCTCAAGTGATCCTTCCATCACAGCCTCCTAACTAGTTGGAACTATAGGTGTGTGCCACCATGCCTGGCTTATTTTATTTTTAGGTTTGTTTGTTTGTTTGTTTTGTTTTGTTTTTTAGAGATAGGGTCTTGCTATGTTGCCCAGGCTGTGGAAACAATTTTGAAGAAACCAATTTCAAATGTGGAGGAAACAGCTGTAAAATTTTTCAAAGGCAGTAATGAAATGGGAGCAATAATTATGCTATGTTACAGATACTAATGAGTTAATTTAATGCCATAAAATGGTCTGTAATTGTTGCATGCAATGCGGGAATAGTAAAGATAGAATATTACACTCACAAAGGAAATTAAGATCTCAATAATGTATGTGGTGCTAAGGAAGGAAGGAAATCAATGAAAAAAAATTGAAGTTAATAGAATCTGGTCAGTTTGGTTCATTTCAAAAATAGTTAAGGAATAAAAGTAATGACAGTGGTGTGGTAGAAAAGTAGTTTAAGATATTAAAATGTGCTTGTCAGTCCTGGACTTTAAAAGTCATATTCAAATCAGGCTATTTTCTATTTTTTAGTCTCAAGGACTTTTTTGTTTGTTTGTTTAAATAAGAGACACATTGTGAATTTTAAGAGAGAAATCCTGGAAAATTCCCCAGTCTTGAAGAAGCTGGAGTGTGGCAGCCTGGGGGATAGCACAGACTCACTCATGGCTAGCTGGCAACACCCTAGGCATGTGGTAACACCTTTAAGGGGGTGGCTGTGTTGTGGGTGTAGGGATACTATGTAAGGGTAAATAACAGAGTGAAAAAGAAAAAAATAGAGAGAAGGGAAAGGAAGAGAAGAGTAAAAAAAGAGCCAATTCTCCCCCTTAAAAGTAAATGAAGAGACTCCCTCCTCCCTTGCTTTTCCTAAAGTGTTTACTTTAAATACTCGTAAGCTCTTTCTCTGTCCTTTGAAATGTATATAAATCCTTCTAAAACCTAAATAAGCCTCTTGTCAGCTTTAAGAACCAGTATTAGTGTTGTACCCCCATAATATTCTGAAATAAAAAAAATATTAAAAAAAAAAAGATCCAGTATTGTCTTTTTTTTAAGGACCCGGAGCCATCTCTTTGAAATGCGACCATCAAGGAAGATAGTGCTCCATCTCTGGGTTTGTGGGAAAGGGTAGGAGCCTAACTTCAGCGGGCATCTAGCTCCACATTGCAAACCTCTTGTCCTAAAGATAAGAGAAGCTTATTTTCCCTTTGGATAAAGTCAATTAGCTAACAGGATAGTCACCCCAATTACTAGATGAATTTAGGACAACCTATGTGTGATCAGTAGTGCTGTCAAGTCCACTTATTTGAGGACTAGTTACTATTTATCTTGAGAATATGTATGGAATGGGTTGCATCCACTTGGCTATATGTAAGGGTGAGATTTCTTTCTGTCCTTGCAATCTCTTAGCAGACTGCCTGTGATATGCATCACATTCTGGCTTAATGCTTATGCAATAATAAAGTGTTTTCCTTCTCTACTACTTTCATAGAGAGGATTTCTGATTGGAAGAAGATTTTATTTATTTATTTATTATTTCAATTTCATTGATTTTTACTCTTTATTATTTCCTTCCTTCTGCTTGCTTTGTGCTTTATTTGCTCTTCTTTTCCTAGTCCTAGTGTTAAGGCCATTTATTTATTCTTTTCTAACATAAGCACTTAATGCTACAAATTTCCTTCTAAGCTGCATCCCACAAATTTTTCTGTTTTTCTTTCTTTCTTTCTTTTGTTTTGAGACAGGGGGGTCTCCCTCTGTCACCCAGGCTGGAGTACAGTGATGTGATCATTGTAACCTTGAATTCCTAAGCTAAAGCAATCCTCCCGCCTCAGCCTTCCCAGTAGCTATAACTATAGGTACAGGCCACCATTCTAAGCTAATTTTGTTTTTTTAATTTTTTTTAGAGATGGGCATCTCCCTCTATTGCCCAGGGTGGTTTTGAACTCCTGGCCTCAAGCAGTCCTCCCACCACAACTTCTCAAAGCACTTCTCAAAGATTACAGGCATGAGCCACCGTGCCTGGCAAGATTTTTTTTTTTTTTAATTATTATTTCCCCAAAAGCTGGACCAGACGAACAGGGCCTCAGCTTCATCAAAGATTGCCATATTTCAAGTAGGACATAGAACCTATGGAGTGTCTCTGATAGTCAATGTAGACTTTTTAAAAAGAAAATCAAAGTTTCAGGGCCACCCTCCAACTCCATATGCAAAAGAGAAGGTAAAAGCCTCAGGCACTTGTGAAGAACTGACCCCCTAGATCATCTATTAAGGAAATTCCTTGCTTACCTCCCATAAGCAAGGACATGCAAATTGTACCTGTGCCTAACACCTAAAACTAAAGCTTATCCGATTCCACACTAAAAATGAATTACGTTTATCTTACAGGTAACATAACTGGAGACAAGACAGAATCAGACATTCTTTCACCTACGCAGGGACAGCTACCTTATTGATGCTTCCTTCACTCCCTTTTTCCCTCCTAACATTACCCTTATTTTATGTAACATGTAGATTTCCTGGGTCTCACAAGAATGTAACCACTTTGCCCTTACCGTCTCCCCTCACCCCCCCACCCCCTTCCAACCTTTGCCTTTTTCCTTCTCTCTCTATGCCTTTAAATGCTGAAGGTGCTATCTTCCCCTTTGGAAAAACAGCCACAGCTTGTCTGCAGTTCATGTTTTTCCCAGGTGGGTCCTCAAAATCTTGCCTTAGTAAACCTCCATTTATTGACATTTTTGCCACAGTCATTAACTTGAGTGAACAATTTGATGACTGGAGGGGCCTTTACAAAGCTTTCATAGTGTACACAAAAGGCATACCTCTGAGGTCATGGGAGGGTTGGAGGATTAAACCTCAATGATTACTGAGACTGAATTCCTTGCTGGCTTCATAGGATGGGTCCAGAATTAAGTCAGAATTAAGTTAATGTAAGTAAATCAAGATGATTCAAGTGGCTTTATGTACTCACTACACAGTTCATACCTCTGTAAGTTGAAAAATAGAATACATTTCAGCAGAATATTTACATGTGATACAATACACACAGTTAACAAGGGAAAAAAAACCCTTCATGGTATGTACTGATATTAGACCACAAGGAAGAAGAATGCAGATCACAGTTGGAGAAGTAAAATTGAAGCTCATAAATTAAAAGCTACCTGATACTATTTTTATTTTCTTAACAAGATGCACATATAAAATATTAACATCAATAGTACCATCACTAAGCATCAAAATACATGGGAAAAATACTCTGGTAATGGGGAGATATGCATTGGGATGGGTGTTTCCTCTCTGCCGTAAGGGGATTTAGAAGATATGAATACAGAGAAGCTTTGAGAAGGAATTTTTGATCTTCATTCTCAAAATTATGCAAGCTAGAAAAGCAATCCAGAATCATGCTTTTAATAAATAATAGTATGCTGATTTTAATAAGATGCTATATATGGATGAAACATGGTAGTCAAAGAAAATAAGGAAATCTAAGTATTTACATTTATTTTTCTATTTTCCATCACTGAAAGATCACTATCTCACACTTAGATGAGGAAAAAGTAAATTTGGCATTTTTAAGTTTATAATACTCTGGAGCTATAAAAAGATGATCTTTCCAAATGCACTTGAGGATTCCTTTTCTTCCTCCCTTTCTAACATGTGATATTATCAATTTTTATGTAATTTTAATAATTTAAGAATGAAAACAAAAGATATGCATTATCATGAGAATATTATCAAGGAAATGTTTCTGTTTTATGATAAATTACTTTTTATCACAAGAAGCTCATATATGACGATTAGTAAATATTGAGAGTTCTCATTTATTAAATGCTAATAGTAAAATTTACACATCAAGCTTCTTAGGATAATTTCTATTATTAATAAAAAGGGACTCCAACTGGCCTGCATATGTAGGAATCTATGATTTAATAAATGAGTGATAGATACATATACATATACACACATATACCCAACTTTTTAGGTAATTTGTATAATGTATTATATATTAGAAAATTACTTCATTATATATAATTTATTTTATATATTAATGTTATATACATTGTTATATATATAGTATATAATTTACTGAATACTTATGTTATTTTGCTAAATCTGATAACATTTAATAACCTTATTTAATGTTACAAACCAATGAACAATGTATTCTTATCATACACACACAATTTTAGTAAGTGAGAGATAGTAGATAAAATCAATAATACAAATGAGACCTAGTGCTTGTTTTGTTCCACTTAGGACTGACTGGCCGTATTGATCGGAGGAGAGAGCTACTGTACCAAAGCAGGGGTCCGCAACTTACAGGCTAAGTCCTGCCTGCCATCTACTTCCTAAGGCCCAGGAACTAAGAGAAAGACTGTTGGAAATGCAGATTTCTTGGCCCCATCAGAAACCTAAGAATTAAAATTTCTGGGGATAAGACTAATAAATTTGCACTTAAATAAGCCCCTCTAATGATTTATATGCACTGGCCTAGAATTTAAAGTGACCAGATTTGAGTAACAGCATCCAAGTCAAGCATGGGGCCTAGAGGCCCAATTTCCTTATCTGTCACATGGAGATAGTAATAAGGTTGTCTTGCCAATTAAATAAAAATATATGAATGTATGATATACACATACAACTGAGAATATTGACTGCAACAATATTATGTGCTCAATATATATTAGTTCAAATATGTTTGCCTCCACAATTGGTGATATTTTCAAATGATACATTTTGCAAATTAATAGCTATTATGTTTTTTAATGGTGAGAGAAAAAAATTTAAAAAGTAATATTTCCTGACACTTAAAAATTATATAAAATTTCAGTGTCCATAAGTAAAGTTATACTGGATCACAGCCACATCAATTTGTATTGTCTGTGGCTGCTTTCATACTATGAAGGCAAATTTGAGTAGTTATGACAGAGACTGTAAAGCTCACAAAGTCTAAAATACGTATTATCTGGTCCTTTACAGAAAAAGTTTGCTGACCACTGTGGAATAGGGAAAATCAGAAGATTAAGTAATTATCTCAATGTAATTAGATGGGGATTTGAAAGAGTAAATCATATGATTACAAATTCTTGGAAACACATCCTGTGTTACATCTATAAGTAACACTGCAGAGTAAAGCTGTCTTCAGTTCACTTCCAGTTTTCTTGGATTCTGACTGAAAGGGGCAGCATTGCAAAAATAACAGGAAGATACCTAATCCTGCAGTTTCCTAGTAACAGTTAAACATCAATCCTATGAGTTCTCCTGCTAACAGGCACCCTGCCGGAGTTCTGTTTTGCACAACATCTGAAAAGCGCTGAATGGGCAGATGGAAAAGAGATGTAAACCTTTCTCTTTAAAACTGTTTTTTTGAGAATCTGCTTTTACAGAGTTCCTGTAAACAGCAGGAGAATGAGCTATAGCCTCAACCATACCTCGAGGGTAGAATCGCATCTCCTGCAATATCCCATCTCCAAGGAAAGGCAGGGAAAGCAACTCTTGGTCTTTGACATCCTGCCTCCTCTTTTGTTATCAACTGACAGCCATCACTATTTTTTTTCTCTTCATCCCCCTTAAAATCAGCAAGCCACTTGGCCTCAGGGCTGGCACTTCCTTCTCTTGCTTTGGGATGCCACCATCTCCCTGCTCTCTCCCACCCCTTTCCCCCTCTGTTTCACTCTCTTACTCTCTCTCTCTCCTCTAAGAAGATAAAATAAACTTTTTTTACTTTAATATATCCTAATCTCTGCATGAGAAACTTTTCCCACTTGCCCTGTGAACACCTACTAGGCTTTCCACCCTAACACTGACAATGGTCTCTTGATCTAGTTCTCTTTCATCTCCCTTGACTTCCACTCAGAATTAGTTTCTGATAGGACAACACACCCTCCTCCAACATCTGTATTGCCACATCTTGATGAGATGTTCCCACCTGACAAAGATCCTCACAGTCTAAGTAAGCCAAGCAGTAAGGGAGTTGGGCTTGGGTACTACCAATTCCCTCTCTACAAGACTTGAGGAAGAGATGGTTCAGGTGAGTTGCCAATCATTAGAAGATGGGTTGTGCCTAAACCCAGACTCTCTAGCATTTACTGTAGTGCTCCTCACTCTTGTGCAGACTGCCTGAGTGGTCACCTCAGCTATGTCACAAGAAACTACCTTATGTAAGAATAGAAAATATTTTTAAAATTCCTAAACAAAAATATAGAGTAATTATATGTTTATATTCTATCCTTAAGAATTACTCCTGCTAGCCACATTTTCTAGTTCTAAAATATGCTCAAAGATGGACATTTATATTTATATCATAATTTAGAATGAAATATTTTAAAGATAATATTATTTAATTCTAAAAATATGCTATTTCCTATAAAAGAGTGAGTTGAAATAATGGATGGAATCAGCTTCTAATAATACCATACTTTTTGAATAATATGTTATTTTATGTTTGTCTAAGAAAATTCAATGCCTGTATTTGGTTTTCAATCAAACTCATATGCTTACCAAAGGTATGAATAAAAGTAAAGTAATTTATTTCAAATAATAATAAAGTATTGACCAAGAAGTGTATGATTAAGGGCATTCATGAAACAGAAACTAGATTACTTGCAAAACTTAAATGAATGTACAAAACATTAAAATCTAGCTCCTCCCATTCATCATGTATGAACCATTCAGTACTGAAGGTGGTTTATATTTGGACATGGTTATACAGAAGAGCTTGTGGGAGCCTCCTTTTATTCTGCTCGACTCAAGTAACTTCTAGTAACATGTGTGAGGAAGAAGAAGACTGAGCGTCCTTCTCATTCCATATACTCTGAATACAGTGAAGAAGGCAAAGCCAGAGGTCATAGGTTGGATGAGAAATCTCTATAATAATAAGTTAAGTAAGGTTCTAAAGATTTTGTTTTAGGAAAGAGATATGCTAAAATACAAAATTATGTTTTAAAGCTTCAAACGTCGGAATTTCAAAAAAACTGAATTGAGGGAAAAAATGTACAGAGAAGCACCATTCATTCATTCATTCAAAGTTCATTGAGTGCTTACTACACTTGCAGCATTGTGGTAAACACTGATTAAAGCACCAAGAAGATTAAACATGCTTGAGGTCATCCAAGCAACTACAGCAAATGAAGGAATTAACACAAGTTCAAAAATAAAATATGATATTTAATATTTCCTTTAAAATCTACTATAAGCAGTATAGACTTTTTAAAATGAGAATTTGTCTTACAAGAAATTAACCAAATAATCTTATTTTAAAAGTCACAAGCTCTGTTTGAGTCAGGTGCCCTGGATTTTTATCCACATCCTAGCAACATTTTGATGTATAGAAAATCACTAACCTTCTCTGACCTGACTTTTCATCTGTACCTATAAAGAATTTTGCCTATAATAAATAATATGACTACAGTGGGGATAAAATTCCACAAAATAATGCATGTTGAAAACTACTTGCAGAACATTTAAAACTGATACACTAAGTTAAAAAAAATATGAAATTACATTTCTGGTTCACTTACATTTACTAAATTGTGCTAAGTCAAATTCTAATTCCCTCATTTTCTCTAATCATCACAATATCTTACTGCACCAATGAGAAAGTAGCTACAGCTCAACAATGTGTTTCCACAATCAAAAAGTTTTTCTTTTTAAAAGAATTTCAAGATGCATTAGAGAACAATTACTTCATGTTCATTTGATGTTTGACATAGTAATAGGTCATAAAATATTCCCATTATTAAAAAATGCACATACTATAAATATTATTTTGTGTCTGTTTATTTGTTTTAGGGCAAGGAATGAAATGATCAAAAAGTGTCTTGCATAAAGCATTTTTGGCATAGCACTAACCACTAATTGAAAATTACTTCAATTTTTTTTAACATTTTAATGTCATTTGAATATTTAGTATATATTTTCCCATTACAGTAGCTAGGATTCAAACTCATTACTGAAGGGCCAATCAATTCAGTGAGAGTTGGAAATATCAAGAATTCTAGAAGAAAAAATTATTTGGGGTTATATATGAAAGAAAATAAAAATACTAAAGTAAACTTTGAAAATATTCAAGGCCTTATATTATTTGTCTAAAAGCTCAACTTTATCAAAATTATTCAATAAAACTTCAGTTCAAGAAGATTTCTTAATTTTCTAAATATTATAAAAGTACAAAAATAAGAATTAAATCTAGATACAGTCTA
Source organism: Daubentonia madagascariensis (assembly GCA_023783475.1). Lineage (NCBI taxonomy): Eukaryota > Metazoa > Chordata > Mammalia > Primates > Daubentoniidae > Daubentonia > Daubentonia madagascariensis. The sequence continues at coordinate 21,579,143 of JAKFHU010002080.1, read as the reverse complement.
TGAAACAAGAATGGATATCATTAATAAGCCAGAAACGTTGAGAAATTTTTAGAAAACATAGTACAGATAAGAATCAAATCAAGTAAAACAATAGTCAGTCCATGATCCAACACAGACAAAGGGAAGCCTGGGAAGTAAATGGGATTCCCCAGAGATTGCTAAGTAACACATCATCTTAGAGCAAGGACAGACTAGAGTGCAGTGGGTGAGGGCAGAAAAAGCCTTTAGTAACTATGCCATGGCTTTGTGGCTGCAAATTTCATTCTTTTCATTACCTTTCCCTGGTAAATACAGCATACCAACTACAGCAGGGCTTTGTCTAGCGGGATTCTCAAGGTGGAAGGACTGTGCCAATGAAGAAGTGGTGCTTTGCTCTGCTAATGTGAAGCTGACTCCACAAACCCAGAAGTCGAAGACTTCTCAACATTCATCACATATTTTTTGAGTGCCTATCTGTCCAGGAATGTGAAGAATGTTCTGGGAAAAGAAAGAGCTATGCTAGGAACCCTAGGCAGGTTTTCGTTTAGCAGGAGTGAGGGGCAGGAAGAAAGCAGTGGGCGGAGGCAGCAGGTGGGTGGGAGGGTGATGGGAAATGACGTGTCTATGCGTGGAGTGCAGATCAGGTAGAGTGTTGGGTACAATTTTAAGGGTTTTAGCTCTTACTTTGGATGAGATGGGAAGCTATTGGAGGGTTTTGAGTAGTGATGTACAAGGCATGGTCTGATTTACACAATAAAACAATCACTCTAGCTGAGATTAGTCTTTGGGAGTGGGATAGGGGGTGGAGAGATGGGGAGGAAAGGCCACTTACAGGTTCAATGCAATAATACAGACTATATGGTGTCTTGAACCAAGTTGGCAAAATTGGAGGTGATGAGGAAAGGTTGCATTGTGGAGATATATTCTAAAGATGGAGCAAACAAGATTTCCTGATGGATTGCATATGAGATGAGAGAGAGAGAGAGTCACAGACAGACTGAGAAGCTGTGGGATAAGCTGGTTTGGAAGGTTAAACAGGAGTTGGATTTTGTGAGATGCTTATTAAACATCTACTAATGTATTTGACTGCCAGGCTGAGGCCTTCCTGGTGGTATCCTCCCCATTTATTAGAACAATTAGAACTCTGTTATTGATACTTGGAAGTTCAGAGGCACCTGCAGTGGCTGGAGACAAGTATGATCCACGGAAAAATTTGAGGGAAAGAAATGTGAATACCCTGAACAATGTGTGGAGTAGGAGTGGCACAGAGGGAGTAGACCAGAGAAACCTTCCCCTGCATTCCCTGCTGTCTGGCATCTTGCCCACAGCATCATTTCTTAGCACCTTTCAAAAAAACAAGACAGATGGGACTCTCAGAACATAAAAGCTTTCCTCTTTGTCTAAACCTAAAATTTCGAAAAGGGCCAATTTCAAATTTCAAAGATGAACCAATGGATGAAAATTACATATGAAAAAAGTAAGACTTTTCTGAGGAATCAGAGCAAATGTTTCTCTAAGAAACAGACATATTTATATTGTATTACAAGAAGTTGCAGAAAATTACACAAAATAGAAAACCTACAATTTATAGTCTTAAGGATTTTTGAGAAGACATTGCTTCCATTAAAAAAGGACAACTGATATCAGAAAATTTTACTTTCAGATGATTCAAAACTTGCCTGGAAGAATAATTATATGAGAATAGCTTTGAGATTTTGAAAAATATTAATAGTGGAAGGTGGTGAAGATGATGAAAAAAAGTATGAGAAGATAGGAAAAGTAAATTCATTATACATTTAATAGAAAGGAGAGGGCAAAGTAGACAGGTAAGAAACAACGATCAAGGAAGTAGTCAACTTTCTTAGCTGAAGAAAGATGTGGCTTTAGATCAAAAAAACACACAAAGAACTAAGCAACATTTTTAGGACACTGACAATTATCCATATCTTTGCACAATTTTTTCTTTTATCTTAAGTACAAAGAAACTTTAAAGACATCCAAACAGACTCATCAAAATTACTTTTCCTCTTAAAGAATAGTTTTGAAGTGGAAATACAAGATGTGCTAATTATATAATTTCTTAATTTGTTTTAGACAATCCCTGTTACCTTTTATACACCATATCCAATAATTTGTCTTAATATTCCAACTTTTACTCTTCACCAAAAACTGAAAATAATTCAAAGACAGACAAAAATCGAGTCAGACATAGATAGGGAAATATGAGACATAATAACTAGTAGTTAACTCACAATAAGGGTAGGAGGATAGTCTTTTGGTTCTTCAATCTCCATGAGAAGAGAGGACACTTAAAAACAAGAGAACATATTACCCTGCTAGTTAACAGAAATAAAACACTAAGTCAGGTGACAGTGTTGTGTTTCCTAAAATAGTTCAGTGGTGATGGTGTGGTTCAAGAAGGACAATTAAAAAACAACTGAACTGGGCTGACAGCAGCAAATGCTAAGGCTGTTGTGGAATCTCTAATATAAATTGCACAGCAGTTAGGCCTTGTAATCTAGTGTTTGAGAAAGACATGCTTTATAAACATTAGTTAATTTCTAGGAAGGATTTGCTGCAGCTACTGATATTAACATTTAATACACATACAAATGTCAGAGTTGAAGTGAACCTATTTCTTATCTCACTTAATTAGCATTTTTCCAACAAATGTGAATTGGGTACATATTGTGTGCCAAGCAATGTGTTCATTGAATATTCAAAGGTGTATTTATTTTTTCTATACCTGCAAGAAACTCACAAATCAAAGCAGAATATGTTCTAATGAGGAAGTATAAAAGGTGCAGAAAGAGCTAACTCTGCCTGGGACACTCAGGGAGCACTCCACATTTCAGTTGCTCTTGCCCTTTGGTAAACAGATCTTCATCAATTGGAAAAGGATTGACCAAAGATATTTTGCAACTGAGAGGAACTAAAGAAAGGTATGAAAGTATAAAAGAGAAAGATTTATTAAGGGAAGTTAGTAGTAATTGTTAGCTGGTAAATTAATCCAATCTGCATTTGATGTATACATCTCTTCTACAAGAGTCTCCCCAAAAGGTCCTTTGATATCTAATAACAATTTAGGCATCTTTAGCAACTCTGTAAATTTTAAGGAGAACTAAAATTTATAGATTCCAGAAGATATATTCTTATGGGGAACAATCATACACTAGTATGACACACAAATTAACAAAGTAATTATAATAAGTAATAAAAGTTTTAACCATGTCTAAAAGTAAAAAACAGAAACAAACAAAACAAGGCAAATGTCAAAGAATTTGAGTAAAACAAGAAATCTTAATGATCACATACCCCAACTATTAACCTAGGGCTTGACTTACTGCCCTCCTTATAAACCTCCTATGGTACTGTCCATCAAGTGCATCTTCTTGTGATTGTCATGCCTGATTTAGCTTGTAATAAAAAACATTATAACTGTACACTTAGCTCATTGGTCTTCTGTGTTTCTATGTAGTTTAAAAGACACAGACATTTTCAAATTCCCAAGAAGTAACTGAGGAGTCACAAGGAATAATACTTTCTCTGTGGAATATTTACTTTTTTATTTTTACACATATAATTTACTGCAACAGTATTTTATTGGTCAATAAAAACACTTGATTGATTTTTATGAAAATTAAGTCTTTTACAACAAAGATGTTCATAAATTAAATGCACAAAATTATTTTTCTACCATTATAAAGCAATTAAAATGTAATTATGAGAACAAAATATTTGCTGTTGAAGTTTACATATGAAAAAACCAAACAAAATAAATTGTCTAATGAATAAATTTATACATTAAATGTCATAGTAAGGAAATATATGAAAATAAGTTTTTTTTAAGATCCAGATACCTAACTTCAAGTTATGGCAATGAGATTTAGAACATATATTTTTTAAGTTTCTAAAGTATCTTCAAAACTACTCTAATAAATTTAGAGCATATTTTATAAAATTTAAAAAATATCTCCAAAACTGCTCTAATAAGTAGAATATGAGGAATAGCTATGATCTAGTAGACTTTTGGCTTAGAAGCAAATAGGTACAAGTTGTTCTTGTCACTGAAAGGTTTGAGTAGGGGTGTTGACTGAATTATCAAATTGTTTTCATCTTGTACACTAAGACAAAGTTTTAGGGAATTCTATTTATTCTTTAATATAATATTCCATAATAATTATTATGCATCAATATAGCATTATACTTATACTATAAATACATACATACATATAGATACACACTTTTAAGCTAAATTTATTAAATAATAAACTTGTGGAAGAAAGGGTTTATTATACACATTTTATATCAACTATTCAACCTAACATAGTCATGATAAAATAGAATTAAAAGTCCCTGAATAAATGAATGAATAATTGAGTTCATATAAGCCAAGGAAAATACTTTGCTCTTAATTATCATAATTAATTTTGGTGGCTGCTTGGTTAAATAAAAGTAAGCTTATAAGGTGATTAAACACAATTGATTTTTCTCAAATACCAAATAATTTTCATATTAAATTGAACAGAAAGAAAGCATCTAGTCATGCATCACCATCAAAATTGCATTTATTGAAAAGATTGAAATAAAAATAATTACATATAAGACTCCTGATAGGAGGAAAACCTACAAATGAATAAATGAATAAATAAGTGAATGGATGAATTAACACAGAACTCTGAAGAGTCTATTTGAGTAGCTCTTTTTGGATGGTGATGGAGGATCTCTGCAGACCTCCCTTCCCCAGCAAAACAATCAGAACAGGTAAAAATTATTTTTTAAAAGCCATTTAAAGTATCTGGAAGTTTTACAAAGGGCATACAGCAAATGGAGAAACATGTATTAAATAAACTCTACTAAGTTTCTGTAAGCAAGAGTGTGTGGCACTTGAGCCACAACCATCTCCCTTCCTTCTCCCCTCTGAGTTCAGCAAGATGGAAGTTCTATTCTAGGTGGGTTCAGCCAAGAACATGGGCTTTCTCTATCCCCAGTTCTCAGTCAAGGGCTACAGTATCTATCCCAAAGAGGAAGGCTGCCAAAATTTCTTATCCCTACTTCCAGCTCCATGTTGAAGAAGTTTTATTACAGGCAAATGCAGTTGAGTGGTCAGGGGCTCCCTTCTACCACCCAGCTTTCACTTATAGGGTTGAAGCTGTACCTCAGAGGCTGCACACTGCAGGGAAAATAGAATTCACTGAAATAGTACAGGCAATTCACTAAACAAATAAAGCAGCAAACAAGCAAACAAAAACAAGCTCCAGGAGTAGGGATGGGGATCAGTGTCCACATTTGCTACAATGGCTGAAAACTTTCCAAATTTGATGAAAAACATTTTCTCTACACATCTAACAAACTCAATGAATTCCAGTATGAGGAACACAAAGACCTCCAAACCCAGACACATACATATCATAGCACATGTTGAAAGGCAAAGAAAAAAAGAAATTCTTAAAAGCAACATGAGAAAATCAATTCATCATGTCCAAGAGAAACTTAGTAAGATTAACAGCCAATTTCTCATCAAAGACAATGGAGGCCAGAATGCAGTGGGATAACATATTGAATGTGCTGAAAGGAAAAAAAACCTGTCGACCAAGAATCTTATGTCCAACAAAGCTTTCTTTCAAAAATGAAAGTGAATTAAAGACATTCCAAGATAAACAAAAGCTGATAGAATTCTTTGCTAGAAGACTTACCTTAAAGAAACACTGAAGGAAGTTTTTGAGGATGAAAATGACACCAGGTGATAATATGAATCCACAAGAAAAATAAAGAGTACTGGTAAAGATAATTGATAATTGCATAGGTAAGTATAAAAGTATAATTTTATATTTCTCCTTTCTCAAGTGATTTCTAAAAATTGTATGAAATAATGTTACTATAATAGTATTGTTGAGTATGTAAAATATAGAAATAAAATGTATTTGACAATAACAAAACAAAGGAAGTGGTTGGAAGCAATGTTGCACTGGAGCAAAGAAGTGACTCTAGATGGTAACTCAAATCCATAGGAAGAAATGAAGAGAGCCAAAGGTAATAAATAAAAATGTTAATAAAACAGACCCTAAAACTTATAATTGCTCTCATTTCTTCTCTCAGGTTCTTTAAAAGACATAAAATTATATAAAATAATAATTACAACAATATATTGTTGGGTTTGTAATACATACAGACAGATACATGTAAGAATAATACCTCAGAAAAAGAGAAAGGGGAATAGAGATATATAGGATTAACATTTCTATCTCTCACTGGAATTAAGGTAGTGTAAATGTGAAGTATTCTGATAAGATATATATTAAAACTCAAAAGCTGTTAAGAAAATAATTCAGAAAATATGGTAAAAAAACACTGAAAGAACTAAAATGTGAGTAGAAAATATTGATGCAAAATAACACAATAAAGAAGGAATGGAGGAACAAAAAATGAGATATAAAAACAAAAAGTAAAATAGGAGACAAATAAAATAGTCAATAATAACATTAAATATAAACAGATTAAAGAATGCAATCAAAAGGCAGAGCTTGTAAGACTGAATACAAACAAAACAAAACACAACACAACAAGACTGAAATGTATACTGTCTACAGGAGACACACATTGGATTCAAAGATAAAAACAAAGTGAAATTTAAAGTATGGAAAAAGACATACTATCTAAGCAGCAACCATAGAGATCTGGCATGGTTATACTAATATCAGACTAAATAGGCTTGTAACTATAATACATTCCCCAATAATGGCAGCACTGGTAGATAATCTACCTGTTGGTTAAATCTGTTGGATGGCAAACATTAGGGATATATTGAAAGTTGGGTGGCAGATGACAGAAAATATGGTTATTAGTTTTTGTGTGTATCTCTGTGTATGCTACTAAAGGCTCACATCACTAGAGAAAATATATTGTGCCCCATGAAAGAATAGCCTTTTAGAGTATGGGCTTAAGATTCTGTGTTAATTTTGGACCTATGGCTGTGAGGTAAAACTGAAGCTGCCAATTCTCTTTGTGTGTTTAAAAAATAGTCTTCCTAATTGGTCATAAAAATCTCTTTGTTTGTACCCTATGGATAGTTAGTTCAGACAGACAGATATTAGATTCCAAGTTATCTTAAATTTCACTGATCTCCTGTTTTGATTGACTTATATAGATTGATAACTACTTACATAATTCTGACTTAGGGAAATAAAGAATCCCTAGAGAAGAAAGAAACTGAGCTTCTAATACATTGAATATGTAGCCTTTAAAAAACTCAATCTTAAGAAATTGCTAACTTAAAAGTATTGTATCTAGAATAAAAATTCACACAAAGTAAATCATCGCAGATTTTCAACTATAATAGTTTGATAATTTTGGCTTAAAAACAGCTTTCTGAAAACCCAAAGAGATACCACTTCACTTCACATGCAACATAATGGCTATTAAACAGAAAGACAGTAACAAGTATTGACAAAACTGTGAAGAAACTAGAACCCTCATTCATTGCTGTGCAGCCACCTGGGAAAAGCTTGGCAGTTTCTCAAAATGTTGAACACAGAGTATTCATATAAACTAGCCATTCTGCTCCTAGGTATGTAAACAAGAGATACGACAATTTATGTTCCAAAAAATCAGGAAGTTTGTCCACAGTTTAGTCATTAGCTTTGTGAAGGCTGTGTCTACCACAGCCATTTCCTTATATTAGAAAAGGCTAATTTTCTACACCCTTGTGTAGCTCCCTTAGTCCCACTATGGATCCTTATTTAATATTGATTTGCCAAATTATAATTTCCTGAAACAGATTTTATAACTGCATTAAATGATGATGGGGAGGACAAAACCAAGTCTATCAAGGGCTATAAACTTCCTAATGATTACTTGAATATTAGCAAACATTTTTAGAATATTTAGCAATACTAAGTACAAGAGATTAAAATTTCTCAAAAAACAGTGTAGCAAATTTCAAAAATGAACTTGTAATAAAAAATTCAAAGCTTTCTGAATTATCTCACATAATTGCAACCTGATGGTTCATTCCCCTCTATAATAAGCACAGCAAAACCAGACAACTTGAGAAATCTAATCCACCAAATTGCCAAATTAAAGTTCTCCTCTTGATACATCCTAACATTTCCTTATTATTATATTTATATATATTTATAAACTTTCTTATATAGGCCTATATTATATTTTTGGGAAGAATCTCTAAAAGAACTTCTGTCAGAGAAATCCATCAAAGCATCTCGGAAAAAGAAGTGTAAAAGTGGGTCTAGGCAAACTCCTATGATCAATTTTTCAAAGGATTGAAGGTTGTGAATTAGGATCCTATGCTTCATCATGCCATGAACTAAATATGGATAACACTGAGAAGATTTTTCCATAATAAGAATAAATATTTAATGCAATCATGCAAATCATTTTTTAAAATGATTATGATTTTACTGACTTGCTTGCCATTATCTAATCCTTGCATGAGAATAAAACCCAAAATCATCACTTTAGTATTTAAGAGTACAGTCTGTGAGGGCAAAGTTTTTAATGCTGTTAGGACTCAATCATCCCACAGATAACACCTTATGATAAGGCCATTTCAAACTCAGTTGGCACTGTACCATCCCAGACAATTCCCACCTTTTATACTTTTTTTCTATGAAAATATATTTGTTTTATCAACATATCATTTAGCACAATGTCTAAAAACAAACACCAATGGAAAGTTATGAGGAGATAGTTTAAAAAATTGTAACTTTGTGTTATGGAATGTCCAACTACCTTAAATACTAACTTTGACAGTCGATATCGCTGACATTTCACTTTGACACTTCTTGTTTTTTTTAATTTTTTTATTGTTAAGGTATGTCCTCATTCTTTCAAATGCATGTTTTGTCTTGTGATTATCTTTCAAATTTTTTTAGAGTAATTTTTGTGAAACCATGGATAAGTCAAAAATTCGTGTTATTTTTGAATATGCGTTCCATTGTGGAACCACTGCAGCACAGACAGCTCTAAATATCAAAGAAGTGTTTGGGAAGGATGTGGCTAATGAACAGACGGTATGTTGATGGTTTGAGAAGTTCCATCCTGGTGATTTTAATCTTGAAAATGAGCCATATGGGTGACCTGAGACCAAGGGGGATAATGATGAGTTGAGAGCTGTAGGGGAAGCGAATGCATCTTAACCTACTCGTGAATTAGCAGCAAGGTTTGACGTTACTATTCCAACAATATTGGACCATTTGAAACAAATGGGCAAGGTGAAGAAGCTGGATAGATGGGTTCCGCATGAACTAAACAAGCATCAGAAGAGAAATCGTCTGAAGCTTGCCTTTCTTTGCTGTCACAACATAAAAGAAAACCATTTCTACACCATATTGTTATGTGTGATGAAAAATGGATTCTTTTTGACCATTGCAAGCGTTCAGCAAAATGGGTGGATAAAGATGAAGTGGCGAAACACAGTCCAAAACCGAATATTCATCAAAATAGCTTATGGTGTCTGGTGGTCCAGTGCTGGTATTATCCACTACAGCCTCATGAAACCTGGGCAATCGATTACAGCGATGTCTACTGCAACCAACTGGATGAAATGATGAGGATGCTTGTGATTAACCAGCTGAGATTAGTCAATAGAGACAGGCCAATCCTCTTGCAAGACCACATGTCATAAAAAACAACGCTGCTCAAACTACAGAAGCCTGACTTGGAAACTGTCATCCCACTGTATTCACCAGACCTTGCACCAACTGACTACCACTTCTTCCAGGCTTTGGACCACTTCTTGCAAGGAAAAATATTCAATTATCAACAAGCTGTGGAAAATGCCTTTCACGATTTCATCGCCACTTGCTCTCCAGGCTTCTTCACTGCTGGCATAAGCAAGCTACTGTTAAGACAGCAAAACTGTGTTTATAGTTTAGGTGCATACTTTGATTAATTGTACTGCTTCCTGTTGGAGATATAATAAACTAAACTTGATTCAGAATCGGACATTTCATATTTAATGGCCTATAACTGTAGGGCCTTAATAATTATTACCTTTACATAAAAAAGTTTTTTTACATATGATATTTAAAAGGTAAGTATGTGCAGCTTTCACATTTTGAAAGAATAAGAAAATGAGAGGGTTCTGTTTTTTTCAGAGTAGTGCTGATATTTATTGTAAAATATTTTTAACTTATAAAACCTGACACTTTTTTTGTGAAAATATAGATAAACTAGAAATGTAGCAAGTTCATTTTTAGTTGCTATATTTATAAACCAATCCTCCCCACCAAAAAAAAAAAAAACTGATGAAAATTCACGGGAAATTCCGAAGGAATTTAATTTTGAGGATTCAATTTGGCTAGCTGAGTAGCAGCAAACGGTTAATCTTACCAATGGTGCTATCTAAATGCATTCCTCTGCCACCAAATAAATAGTAAAACAAGGATAAAAGCAATTTAAACAGGCTGTAGGGATTTTTACAGCATCCCTATATATTTAGGCTTAGAAGAGGACTTTCAATAAAGTAAAAAAAAAATCATAATTTTACCAATGAGAGTGTGCCCTTGTGCAAAATAATTTCCTATTATAAACCATTACATACACCCATTACAAAGTGATTCTTTATGACAGCCATTTTCTTTATAAGGAAATACACAATCTTCCAAGTTATTATTAGATTTGATTTTGGCTAAGGGTAAAGTTTTAAAATAAAATACTCCCGGGCTGAAAGAAATATTATAATTAATACTTTTTTAATGTATAATTAAATTAATGTATAATACATTACCTATCCTTAGGACTTCATATCAGTATTTCATATCTAGTATTTTCATTTCAGTACTTCATATCTAGTATTTTAATTACATTTCTTCACCAATTTAATATACCAAGTAAAATTCATTATTATTATGTTGATCAAAATGAAGATTGCTTTTAGAAAAGTTTATTTACCTTTATTTCTCTTCCCTTTCCACCCATACCAACACCACACACACATACATGTACACACCACACACACACATTATAATTTCTCTACCAAAAATAAAAGAGCTCAGAGGAATAGAGAAAGGACTAGCAATTAAGTAATTTGCCTAATATTCAGTTATTCTCTATAACATGACTAAGACAGAATCTGGCTTCAGTTTCCCTTGACTGGAAAGGCAATTCACTGAACAACCTCAATAGGCTAAAAAGGTTTTTTAGGAAGTTATGACAAAGTACTTAAAAATGAAGTGGTAAATGTATGCATTCTAATTGCAATGAAAAAATTATTGAAAATGATTATATTACAGGTTTTTCCCTCTATTTTTAATCTGAGAACCACAAAATCCACCTCTATCCTCATTACACAGTAATCATAACAAGCACAAATAGCCTACTATCATGGGAAGTGCTGTCAAAGGGGTAATGAGTTTGGCCACCCCTGCAGGAGTAGCTGCAGTCTTACCACCAAGTCTGTATAACACCAGCATTATTATCTACTTACACTTTTATGCTTTAAAGGAATTTAAAATTATCCATATTTAAAAATGTAGTCTCATCCAAAGTAATAATATTTATGAAACCACAGGTGTGGTATTCTAGTTATATTTTTTAAAATATAGTACATTATTGCATGGAAATTTTATCTCCTAAAATAATCATACATGTCACCAACAGTACAGCAAAAAATTAGTGAAAATAGACTACCCTATATAATTTTTCTACCTGATTTCTTTTTCACAGAAAAAATTGATGAACATATACTAGCATCAAGTTTAAAAACACAGATCAATGTTCAATTTAACTTCTTGCTTTCTAATTATGCACTGCAGTGCATCATTTAAGCTTTAAAAATATTGAACAAAGGCAGCTGAGTTAATATATTGAACCTGAAATACTCATTGCCTCAGTCTCATATTGGGAGATTAATGAGCTGTGAGGAAGTTGTAATTTACACCAAATTAAGGCGTATAGTATGTATGCAAAGGAGAGGCTGACAGAAGGTTCCATTTGGAGCCTATCTTCCCAAGTACAAACAGCCTCTGTGGTTTCTACTGCTGATAAGAGTTAAAAGTGACCTTTCCTTTCCCTAAGGAGATATTTCTATGCAGGAGAGACAAGAAAAAGGAAAAATGTGGTTCAATATGACAACTCTGCTACTTGTGTTCTACAGAAAAATAATTATATTTTGAGCTCTTGATTTGAATTTGATCCATTCTCCGTAAATCAGTACATCCCATTCCTTCTGCAATAGTTTCAAATCACCTGCCTGTGCATCCACTGAGTGCTGAAAAAGGTAGAGCCCATTAGAATTTATTGTTCCTGAAGGCAGACAGAAAAATCATCAAAACCCAGAGTTACGAAGACAAATGAGCCCACGATGATATAAATCATATTAAGACCTCATTGTCTTCATGAACTCAATCTACCCTATTAATAGACTTTACCTATTAATATAAAATTCTGTAATGCTCCTAGATGTTCATCTTATTTTTTTTTAATAAGAACTGGGAAGGAGCTCTTCCTAGCACTTAATTTCACTGTGCCACATTCACTTAATAAAGTTCACAACAATATAATAACAAATGATAGAAAAGAAAGCATGGATTCTAACCACTTTGTCCTCCTTTGGGAAAGCATCCAAGGAAGCAGAGTAGAGAAAGAAGAGAAAAACAAAAATGAGCCATATATTAATAAACTGGTTTTATGAAAACAATTATGTGTTTCTTCAAAGTGTTAAAACACAGGTATTTTGAAAAGTAAATGTTTACTCTTCCTAAAAAATAGCCATTGTTCAATACTTCATTGAAAATACACGCATATGGGTCCTGCTATACATCAGATATGAGAGTTGGGCATAATAATTTCTGAAATTTTTAGAACTGGATTAGTAAATACATTTAAAATATTCTTCATAAAGAAAGGTTATTTCTCTACTACATGTAGTTTACCTATTATTGAAAAGAAATATTTTATCAAAATGCATAAAATTGTATAAATAATTTTATTAAATTATGGTTAAAATATTTATAGTCACAATTTGAAAAAATCTAAGAATGAGAAATGTTTGTAATAAATAAAAATAAGAAGGGAAGTATGTTAACTGTTTTAGTCATAAATTATTACACAGGCAATATTTATTTTGTTATACACATTTCAACATTTATGTCATAGGAAAAACAAACTTCATACGATGTTTTTGTCTTATGCTCAAATTGAAATAGCTTAAGTTGTGCTTTGTTTTATTTTGCCCCTTTAAATATTTTTCCAAGATTGGATGGGTTTGGTAAAGATGGATGAATTACAATAGGCCTGAGCCTCCTTTCCAATGCCTAAGTATCTCCAAGCTCAATTTTCTTTAAATACCTTCTCCTTTCACAAACCTGAGTTTGACCCTAATGATTTTAATATCTCAATAGTTAACTGTATTATTATTGGCTTGCCTCAAACCTGTCATGAGAAGTTAAAAGCATTCAACAGTTATGGGTGCTTAGCCAGAACTAACACTTAGCTGATCTGTACCTGTTTGTTCACTGCCAGCATCTTTTCAGATTGAACAGTGCCCTTACCATGTGGGTTGTTAAATATTTTGAATATCATCTCCAGGTTTTGCCTGCGAGAATATATTCCAAAATAGAGTATTTTTTATTTGTTTATTTTTTTTAATTCCAGAATATCATGGGGTACAAATGTTGAGGTTACATACATTGCCTGTGTGCCGACCGAGTCAAGAACACTAAAGAAGGGGAAATTAACCAGTATATCTTGAGTACTTTCTATGTGCCAGACACTTGTTCTAGAAAGGCTTTAAGGTGGCGTATGAGGATTAACTCTAACAAATCACTTTTATGAAGGAAAAAGAAAATGTATATAGTTTAAAAAAAAAAAAAAAAATATGCATATCATAATGACCTAGATTTTTATAATTTTATCTAATTCTCATAACAACTGTACAAGGTAATTGTTAGAATTCAGATTCATAGATAAAGAAACTGTTGTTCAGAGAAGCTCATTATCTTTCTAAAGCCACAGAAATAATAATAATTTCACCTTAAAGTATGAAATATATTGATTATACTCAGTGCCTGAATTTTATTGTAATAGATTTTAGAATATCCTGCTTCTAACTCAACTAAACGACCAAATAATACAATGTTGACTGGGAGGTTTGTTTTAATTTTAACTGTGACCTTCCAAATTAGGAAAATATCAAAAGGGCTTAAAAGTTTCATGTTACTTTTAAATATGAGTTTGTATTATATTAAATTCTATTCATGATTAGATAATATAAGAAATTCTTCAAAGGAACACTGAGAATTCTTTAGCTATATAGTTGTAACTGTTCTGTATTACATTGCAAATCTATATCAAAGAAAATTCACTCGTATTTTCCTATAAATAGTTCTACTGTACTAATGTAGAGAATATGATAAAGTACATCAAAATGTACTTTGAACTAAATATTTATTAGAATTATTCTAGTATTTCATAAATAATAATGTTGGGTCCTACTGTATTAGCATCTGAAGCCTTCAAAAAATTGCAATTATTTAAAGCACTGGCATAACAAAAAAGTATCTCTTATTTAACCCAAAAAAATAAAACTGCATCAGGTAAGAATACATCTCTTAGAGAGGAAAATGAAAAGTGCAAACATCAAAATTTTTAAAAGTATGTTTTGACATACTCTTTAAATATCTAAATGATTCCCATGAGACAAGCCTTGCCACTGTATTTCTTTAACATGCTAGTAAATCTGAAGTTACTCTTGTAGAGGCTAATCATTGCTTAATATATATGACAGTTTTATTCTGCATTTTACCTTTGTTCAATCTGAAAACAAATGTTGCAGAAACTAAAAGTAGTTAAAACTTTTTTTTTTACAAGAAGAATTGGTCATAACTTTTGAGAGTTCTGTAATTCATGAAATGCTAAATCTACATTTACTGCATTCTTCAGAAAAGAAATTTACTCTTACAGGTGATCCACTGTTGATTTTGAATAGGAATCATGCATCAAGATACACACACATATGGAAAGTATCTTTTTATGGATCACTATCCTACTACCATGAACCTTATGAAAAACACGAACAAAAGGAGGGAGTGGCATGTTAATGTGTATATTTACGCACATGTCTGCTTTCTAACATGCATGTGTTCTCATGCTTGGGAGGCGTAATGGTTTTTATCCACATCCACAGCGTGCCTTATATTCACGGAACACTCACGTTGTTGGATCTCAGAGACACGCGGCCTCCACAGCGGGCGCAGAACTTGGTGCGACAGTAGGAGCAGAGATGACCGCACCCATCAGCAAACTTTGTTTTATGGCAGATTCCACACGTTGGAGCATCGTCTTTGTGCTCGCCTTGGTAACGCCGGGCTTCTTCCCCTATTTTTCTCACTTGTTCCTTATAGCTTTCAAACTGTTGATGCAATCTCCTGGGCAAAAGAGAAAATGGTAGAAAACTAAGTAAACGATGGAAGACAAAAACGAGAACAAACTAACAGAATTTTTCCTAACAAAATGGAAAGGTAGCTATTTGAACTAAAGCAAAACCTACAAAGCTATTTCCCCCATAATCTTACCTTCAAAGGTAAAAAATATATTAGCATGAATTCTACTCGTCCCGGTTTTTCTTACTAGCACTGAATCCTGTAAAAGTGGAATCTATATAAGCACTGTCTGTCCCCAGCAGTGGAATTCCTGTATCTACTCCGTTCCTCCGCTTCTTTTAGACAAGCGCCTTTCAAAATATTTCAGCTGGGAACTCAACACTTTACAACTACACCCATGTGTGCATATAACTAAAGCAGAAATTACACAAAATATTTAGCCTAACTATATATGATGTACTCTGACATTTTCTATCCTATTCTAAGTTTAATACTGAATACAATTCAAAAATAAATTTGTCACAGTAAATTGATTCCATGATCTACTATTTGAGCACGATGCACACTTTGAAATATACTGTTTTAGACTACATTGCTAGGCAATCTGTCTTCCACAAATATCTTCCTTTGCCTCCATTCCTGGAGACTACTTATCTATTTGGCCTCAAGTATCTGATACAATACAATATACAGGATGTTAGCTGACACATTATATGAGCTCACTAGTCCTTCCGTGTCACTTTGAAAGTTTCAAACCACACCTTGCGGATATGCAGATTTTTACATATCCCAATTTTTCTTGATCTCAATCAGATTATATGTAGGAGGGATGCTACCATTCTTTATTCATAACTATTGGTGGTGGAACAACTAAAGTTGTTGAGGCAAACCATTTCCCATAAGAGTATTCACATTGAATATGATTCAAGTCTCCTTCCTCCCTTCTCCATCAGTTCAAATCCCTCAATCTTCAATGGCTACAAATAGAACTGTTCGCTATTCTGAATAGAACCCTGACATCCAGTGAATACCCCAGTGAAAGGATGTCTTTATTTTGTAAATGAGATTTGAGAAAGCTGTCCTAAGCCTAGCTGGTAGTCATTGGCCATTTCACCAAAAGAGAAACTCCTGGGAAATGGCTGAACAAATTCATCTGTGTATCTGAGAGCTAGTTTGCTGGATTCGAGCACTCGCTAGGATGCAGAGTACACAGATGCTATTGTTAATTCAGGCAGTTAGTTTGATGCTCTCCATCTAAGAGAACTGTTGGGAGCTGGTACTCTCTGGAAATAGAGTCAAATAAGTTAGGGCCAACCACTGTGGTGTTTAAGGTATTGGGATTTCATTATATTTTCCTTTTAACATCTAACAAGCTCTTGAGCAGAACTTTAATGATTACTTTTAAAATTCTTAGATACCCTTCCTGCTTTACCAATTGACACCTTTTCTATTAAATTCCAGTAATTAGAGCAAACAGGCAAGCATTAGCATATATTGTAGGTTTGGAACTGAAACTCTTCCCAACTTAAAGGCCAGATAATATCACTCCATAGAGGAATATACGTGATATTTTATTCAATGAATGCAAGAATATTTGGTCAATTTATTAAATAGTTATTTGATACATTAAATTATTTTATAGTTTAAGTACCATTAATCTAGGATCAAATTGGTAGAAAACAACTGTGGATATCTATCATTTCAAAAGTTTCCATACAAAATAGCATTGGAGATCTTATTGCTTTTAGTAAAGAAAATTATTATTCAGGAATGCAAAGGAAATATCTCTAATCAAAGAAACAGAAATAAACTCTAAGCACAGAGTGCATGAATACCTATTTATTGTGAGAACCACCATATCAAATCTATTTAAGTAAATATAAATGAGAAGGAGAAAGCTAAGCTAAGGAAAAAGTTTCCCTATAAACTTGTTCTATAATACAAAACAAAATTTAGTATAGGTATTGGCAAACTTTTCAGTAAAAGGCCAGATTGTAAATATGTTAGGCTCTGAGGGTCACGTAGTCTCTGTTGCAACTGCTCAACTCTACTGTTGTAGAAGGAAAGTAGCCTTAGATAATACATAAATGAATTAGTGTAAATATGTTCCAACAAAACTTCATTTACAAAAGTAGATAGTAGGCGGATTTGGCCTATAGACTGGTTTGTCAACTCCTTCCTGTTTTAGTATATGCTTTCTACTAAGATATAATGGTTTGAAAACCAAAGCCTCATTGTGTTTTTAAATTCAAACATAAAGGAGTTTTATATATTTTAGAGGGGCCAATCAAATGGGAATCTATTTCATGAAATATTTGTACAATATATGCAGGGCACTGACCACTGACATAAAACCTTACTTTACTGCAATCTCATAGCATTTCGTATGGTCATTCATAGACCACTTCACATTTTTTTACCATATATTACTACTATTTCTGCACATGACATCTCTCTTCTGCCAAACAGTAAAATGTATTAGACATGCACAGTTCAGTAAATAGTTAAGATATATACCTCCTTAGTAGTAGCAAATACAAGTACATATTGGCTGAATGGAAAATTTACATATATACATATATATTTCCTCAGTCCATTTTGAGAAAAAAACCAAAAAATTTACAAACAAGTTAATATCAAAGACAAAATATCCTAAAAATCCTACTTCCACAAAACAGTGAAAATCCTAAGTAAAATATTTAAAAGAAGAACTTTTAATGCATGTTTGAGCTGGAGAGAAAGTATACAAAATCCTCAAAGGACAAACATGGAATAGGAGCAGTAATTCAGAAAAGTAACATAGCTCTGAAGCAGACGGCTGCCCTAGGGACATGTACTGCAGCTCTGTGACCAAGAACTTCGATTTTTACTCTTGTACAACTATGCAGGGTAAAAAAATTGATAAAAATACCAGGATAAGTCGAGATATCCACCTTCATACTAGGGTATTTTTACACACTTCCCTCTGTAATTTACAGATCAAACAGATCAAACATTAATATAAATAATCATAAAGAATATTTGAACAACACAATTAACAAGTTTAATCTACTGGACAGAAATGCATAAATTAACTTTTTAGGCTTGTTGAGTTCTCTCTCTCTCTCTCTCTCTATACACACACACACACACACACACACACGCACATACACACACACACACGCACATACACACACTTTCTTTTCATGCATATGAGACATATTTCCAAAACTCTGGACCTCAAAAGCACTAAAATGTTTTATTTCTTAAATTGGGAGGTGGGTATATGATGTAGGGTTTTTTTTGTTTATACTTTACATGTATGTTATGTAATACTCTTTTGATTGTATGCAATATTTCATATTAAAAATGAGGAAATGGGTGTGGTGGCTCATGCCTGTAATCCCAGTGACTCAGGAGGCTGAGGTGGGAAGATCCCCTGAGCCCAGAAATTTGAGGCTGCAGTGAGCTATGACTGTGCCACTACATTCCAGCCTGGGTGACAGAAGTTGATTCTGTCTCTAAAATTAATTTTTTTTTAAAAGAAGGAAAAAGTTTAGTTGTATCTCATCAAACACCATTGAATAAAAAATGAGCACTATATAGAAAAGATTAATGTATTTGACAGCATTGAAATCTACAAAAGAATTGACCTATCCATGCCATCTAATTTATTTTAAGGAGAAATGCATACATTTAACCACACATTAACTTTGTGAAATAGATAATATTATTATTCCCATTTTATTTTTAAGAAAAAAAATAATTTTTGCGTGGAGCTTTTACTTTTTACCTGAATATATGATACTAAATTCACATTCTTTGGATCTTATAGTGAGCTCATAGAAGATGATAATAATTATGTGTGAAACTTGCTAATTAAAGTGTTTCTAGAATCATGAAAGTATTAACTACTAAACAGCGCCAACTTTTGATCATGGCTAATTGATCATACATGAACAAAAGCTGACTATGAAAAAGCAAAACCGATGCTGATGAACTCATGCCATGAAACTTCTATAGAGCCTTTCCTCCTGTTCAATAATACTTCCATTCAATTTTCAACTCCTCCATAGTATTTATTCCCAAACTCTTTTCTCAAATTGACTTCAAGCTACTGTGTCCTCTTGAAAGACTCAAAGTACTATTTTGATGATTTGTGATCCAGGTATAGGTTTCCTAAGTGCTCATGCATGTTAGACTGCAGGGTCTCTGGGTCGTGACGGGTGGGCAGGCAACAATAGTTCCTTCTCTAGTAGGCCACAGCAAGTGAGTTGGCAAGATGAGGGTTCTCCATCGAGGTGAGAGGGTGACATCTCTAGTTTCTCACTTTCTCCATGGGAGAGCTTAGAGTAGTTCCTATGGAACACAGCCACCGGGGGGCAGTGTTCTCCCAGAGGGACATACCTAAGGGACATCGCCAGGTGCTTCACTCCAAAGCTCAGTCACAGAAGCCACTCACACAGGCATCACTCCAAACTCTACCAGGACTCATGTCCTCCTGGATGCTGGCCCTTGGTGGTCTGCATCCATCTCTACCCTTCCCTCAGTGTATTAGAAATCCCTTACTGGTGTCAGCAATAGATCGTGTTTATACCACTGGTTTAGACATCCCAGCAGGGAATAGGATGAGAGAACAATCATGCTGTTTCTCGGCCTAGAACTCCCTTACCTCTTGAAATCTTTCTTTTCAGGTTTCCTCCTTTACTTATCAATAGGATTCCCTTATTCTGCACTAAAAGAAAAAGTCCAACTCAGATCCCTGTTAACCTCTCCAACTTATTTCCTACTGTGCTCCTTCTTTTCACCAGTAAACATTGTAAAAGAAAGGAAGGACGGAAAAAAGGAAAGAAGAAAAGAAGGAAGGGAGGGAGGGAGAAATAGCGTTCATTACTCCCACTTTCTTAAAATATACCTATTCCATAATCTACAATGCTCTATTAAATTGCTCTCTTAAAAACCAACATTAATGCCCTTTTCTCAATTCATATTCCCCTTACATTACTCTGACATCTCATGCTGTTAAGACACTGTCCTCATGATAAAATATGCCTTTGAAACCAAGATACTGGTAGTGAAACCATAAACAGCATATTTATTTTTTGTATCTGATGTTTTAATGCCTTAATCTATATAAAATTTGTGACAGTGTTCCATTGTGAATAATAAATAGAAATACATATTTTTATGGTATTACAGTAAATGTGGGACTGCAAATGTAAAATCTTTTTGTGAAATTTATTTATACACTTCAATTTTAGAATTAGCAATATGTTATTATTGATTACTTAGGTTGACAAAATATTTGACCACAAATCACGGATTTAAATTGTCTATATAGAAAATGGAGAGTGTTATAAAATATGCAATGCTATGAAAAGAAAAGTATTGCTATTGAAACTTGGGTTTTCACCCTGGATATGATTTTTTGCCATTGTTTCACTATATAACAATCATTGCATTATCTTAACAACTACACATTCAATTCAAGAAACTCTAAGATTTCATTTGTTAACAAACTGGGTGATTAAAGGTGCATATTTTGAAGAAAATAAAGATGAATGCCTAAAAAGCTAAATACCATTTTATAAATGTCTGAAAAGCTAAATAACACCCTATGAAAGCAAAATGAATAATTTAAACGAGCAGTTATTGATGACATTCTTACCAATTAATAAGTATGTGTTGAATGAGTGAATGGTAACAGTGTAATGCAGAGAAATCTTTGTAATTAGCACAGCACCTCACTTATTTGTACTTTGTGTTTTTCCTTTTCCCATCCTTAAAGTAGTCAGAAACTGGAAGAAAATTCCATCTTTCTTCCTGGCTTTCCTTTGGCAAGCCTAGGCAAATAGAGTTGGATTTTCCCAGAGGAGGAAGGGATGAGAGCTAGTGTTTTAAAGTTTCAAAAGCTCAAGTGGTGGTTCCTGAAGAAAGGTGAGGGCTTTCCCTGAGATAAAGACAGGGGTAGTCTGCATGTAGCGCCCTGAGATGGAGGATTGCTTTGGGATGTGCATACAATAATGGGAGGGCATGGGTACTGAAAACAATAATCATGGCCTATGTTTCCCATCTCAGTCTGGACATACAGATGGGTATCATCATGTGTTCCCTTCTCAACCTGGGCACATGAGCACTATCAAGGGCCAATGAAGTTAGTGACATGGAGATCAAAGACAGGAAAGTTCTTTTGAGAATGTTGGACAGAGTAAGAGCCTCCAAACAACATGGGGGTGGTCCAATAGGGAGCCCTGATAATGACTGAAATGCAATGTTTTGCTGGTCTGATAAGTTGGAGGCTTGCTTTTAAACATTTTGACATCACACTCTATTGTTGAACTTAAATTCACACTAATATCAACTCTAAAGGACAATTCTTGACTTCAAGGAATGTACAGTCTATTTAGGAAGTAAGTTACACAGAAGTATAAATTAGCAGTTTATGGCAACATATGCCAAGTGATAAGGAAGGACAATAAGTCATACAGTTGTGCAGTTAAAAAGCTGTTTCTTGTCCCCACAACCCAATTGTCCTGTTTTTATTGAAACTGTCTCTTTGATTCCACTCTGTAATAGAGGAGTGGTAGAACTCCCCTGAATTTCAGTGGTGAAATTTCTTTTAAATGATGGTTAGAAATAATGGTCCCTTGCATCAGAGTTGAGTTGAAAATAACAAACATTACAGTCTTTTGAGAAAAAAGATTAAATAATGGAATCTGGTGCTACAAAATTGTTGGAAGGGGAATGGCAGTGGGTCTTGGCTCAGTCTCCCAGAATGACCCCCAAACAAAACCACAAACTAGCTACTCAAAGTTCTCCAATCAGGAAGCTGCAGAATCAGAAAGCCACTGTTCAAATGGCTGGCACTGGTATCCCACCACCTCAGGTGAGGTGCCCTGATGTGGCTACCAGGAGAGCCACATGAAGAGATCCCAGGCAAATGATGCCCAGTATGTTGCTGGGGCTCTCCATCTAACCCAGTTTCAATTCAAGTCTCATCACTTACATCTGACTGGTGGAACCTAAATCACATCAGGGATCCTAGTTTCAAGAGTCTGTGAAATTTAGTTTTTAGGTGTCTGGCTTCTTCATCAGAATCCCTGGAAGCATTTTGGAAGAGATACTGTGAGTTAGTCTTCCATTTCAGTTACAACCCTCCGATGTGTGCCAAACTGCTTGACTCCTTCCACTGTACCCCAGGTGAGCAATATCTGACTCTAGGATTTCCCTTTCCCACTCACGCCCTCCCTCCCTCTCCCCCCGCCCCTCTCTCTCTCTGCCCCCTTTACTCTCCCTCTCGCCTTCATTCCCTCCCTCCCTCTCTTTCTCCTCTTCCTGTACTAAGCACACACTGCTATAAGAAGCATTTTGCCTCCACTAAGAATTTTTTTTGTGACAGATTCAGTCCCCATAAGCAACTACTTGTGTCTGCCCAGTCCATTTTATCTAGTAAAAAAACTGCAAGGACAGCAAATCAAGGTACAACTGGGACACAGGTACAAGGCACATATGCAATCAAACAAACAAACAAAAAACCAAACCCTCTTTCTGTAGTGATTCAATGCCTAGCAGAAATCCACCACCTGTGATGAAGACCCTCATTATTCTTAGCTTGTATTATTTCATCAGCTTTCTAACTAGGCTTCCTGCCAATGGGTTTCTTCAGTCTAGTGCATCTTTAATACTGGCCAAATGATCTTCCTAATAAACTGAACCAATTATGTCAATCTACGGCTAAAATATCATCTCTGGGTAGCTAAATTCCTCATCTTGAAATACAAGGTTCTCACTTATCTATCAGCATCTCTCACATATGTCTTCTCACACATCTTACACTACATTATATTAAACTTTCTCTTTAGTTATGAAACACAGTAGAATCTTCCAAACATCAATTCAATAAACATATTTTAAGCTCCTGCTGTATAACAGGCACTCCTTGAGGTTCTGACCATACAAAGAAAACAGCATAAGAAGATACTGAGTTTCAGTTATGTTATTACTTTAAGGCTTTTCAATAAATATCAGAAAATTGTCCTTTTCTCTTTTTTTGTACATAGGAACTATCCTCCCATAGAAGAGATTTACTTTTTTCCTCTTTGAAGCTAATGTAATTTGATCATGAAAATAAAATTTTATTTTGTGTAACAGAATAGACTCTATTCACAAAATTAAGGAAGGCTAATAATAGTTTTCTTTCGTTGCTTAAAGGAACAATTAGTCTTAGTTAAAATATGTTAATTATACTTTTGGAAGGTGTTCATATTATATTATAAATATATTCTTATTTTAAATACAAGTTGTTTACATTTGACAGACATATTGCATCCTGCGAAAGGAGCTAATTGCAATCGCAAATGTATATATTTCAGGTGTTATCACTTTTACAGCAGTGTAAAAGGAAACTTTCAGCCTTGAACTTCCTTTTGCAGCTTGAACCCTTACCAAATATTATTTAAACTTTCACTTATCAATAATTTGATAATCTAAATTTACTTAGGTTAATTTTTCACTTAACACCAACTGGAGAAATATAATACGCTATTCTGTATATGAGCATGTTGGCTGTCTTTTGAAAGAAATGTGAATCATTCTATCCTTCTCCTTTATTTTCTGCTTCAACCTTTGTGAATCACTCCTGAAATATAAGAAATCTGGTTGTACCAGCTTGAAACCAAGGTCTCCCACTTTTTGCCAGGACTTGGGGTTCATCACTTTAGCACCATTTAAATATTATTCTCAGGGTGAGACAAGATAAAGGAAGAATTCCAAAACCCCAGTGTTAAATGGAAATATTTAGGAAGAATACAGACACAGGAGAAACTCCAAGGATTAGTGGGTACAATTTCCTCATTTTATAAATGAGAAAACTTAGGGCCATGCTTTAAGTGATATACATAAGGTCAGAAAAATGGTTTGTGACAATTTGATTCTCAATTCCCAATTTTCTACTACACCATTCTATCTTCAGAATACTCATTTTAATTACGGCTAAAGGAATGGAAAGCTATTGCTTTGTGAGGGGTGTTTCCTTGGTATTTTCAAACCTAATATGCATCAGAATTATCCAAAGGGCTTCTTAAAATGCAAATTCTTGGATAAACCTACAGAGCTTCTGATTCAATAGGTTTGGGATAAATTCCAGGAAACCTGCCTTTTTAGCAGTCCAGGTGATTCTGGTACAGAATATCTGGGGACCACCATGTGGCAGAGACTCCATACAGTAAGAATAAACTTGAAAATAAAGGCTTTTTTTCATATATCTTTCATCTCAATTCATAAAAATAATCTTCATCACACAACTAAATTTTAAGCATAAATGCAAAATTTGGGGCACTACATGTATGAAATATGCTGAAAAAATTTTAAATTATGTTATGTAGATATTTAACCTGATATCCATCATTGCTTAAAACTTATGATTTTACGAATCACAGATATATGCATATTAGAATATGTAAGTTTTTTAAATGATCATAGTGTTTTGTACACAGTGTAAACATACATTGTTTCAGGGGTAACATTCCAAACATTTCAGTAATTTAGAAACTTAACCCAGATGTTATTTAGTAATTTTTAAAAATTGCTACAGTTCAAAAAATTATTTATCAGTTTGTTTCTAAAAACATGTTTGGTCTTTAGTTTCAAATGAGTGTACATTTTATTTATTGCAAATGCCCAGCAGATGGCACTAAAGACTTTATTTTTACATTTGATTCTTTGCTATTTAAATTATTTTTCTTTAAAACATCTTAATGTGTTAAAAAAAATAGTACATCATCAGGGGGTGTAACTTATTAGAAAAATGTGTTTTCAGATGTGGCTGAAAAAGAACAAAAGGGAAATTTATAAAATGTAGCAATTTCTGCTCTTTTGTGGAGGGCTCTCATTCTACATGCCCTTTAAAAAAATTATATATTAAGGGCTTCGTTGGATATTTTTCTATCGTTGGTGGGGTTGTTGTCCTCCATTTAGCACTGTTAAAAGTGCAGTTCATCCAATCAGCATCCCGCAGTGTTCTGAAAGCACTGAGAGATGACACTTAGGAAAAATAAGAGCATAACTGATGATTAGCTATTAGTGTCTTATAGTCTGTTACTTTAGTCAAGCATTTATTTTTAATTCTGTTCTCAATTTACCATAGGAGGCCACTCCTGAGTAAGCATTAAATGAAGATATCTCAGGACATGGAGGCCCACAAGCACAGATTTAAATTTTTGCTCTATTCTATCTCCCAAGAAATACTTTCACTGTACTCCTGAATGTTGTGAGGTGCTACATGTGTTGAAGCTTTGTGTGCTGGGTCCTAGAGATATTTTTTCTAGATTATGGAACAATATCATTTCTTTCTAATATTGGAGATATATTAGAGGTCTGAAGCTGAAAACCTGGTATAAGAAAGGGTCATTTTAATATTTTGACAAACAGGTTATCTCGCTCACGGTAAAATTCAAGAGAAGAAAATCAAGTAAAATGATGAAAAACCATAAAGTAGTATTAACTAGGAATGAAATTTTTAAAAGGAATGAAGTTAATTTTTAAGAATATAATCTTAAAAATAATAAATAACAGGTAATAATGGGGCCAGCTATATGGTAGATACGTAATTGATCGACATACAATAGGTCTAATTACACTCCATGTAAACTTTTCCGGAATGTGTCAGTTGATCATGCTCATCTACCTAATGTATAAAGGGTAAAATCCATGCATTAGCAATTTAGAAGATGGTGGTGTCAATAGATATGATCAAGCCAAACTCTTAAGCAACCAATTCATACCTGCATATTCTGGAATGCACAACACACTGTAAACCTTGCCTTTGCTGTATTCTTGACTATTTTCACCAGACTTGCTATATTACCATAGGAAGGGAAAAATAAAACCAACTTCACTCCACAACTGGACACTTTTTGGAAGGGATTAAATATAATAGTCACTTAGGCATAAGTCTGATGCTGGTCTGCTCAGGATAAAATCTTGTTCTATTTCTTAGCTTCATGACTGTAAAATTATTTAAACTCTGTTCTTCAGTTTCCTCATTTATGAACTGGTGGTAATAATAGGAAATACATAGGATTATTGGGAGGGTTAATTGAGGTAATCAATGTGGAATGCTTGCACAGTGTCTAGCACATGATAAAACCTCAATAAATATTAGCTATTATTATAATATGTAGACATAGATAATACATGAGGGAAGAAAGTACTTTGCTTTTAAGTTTCTGAGTACACTTTGCTGATAACTTTGAGAGGCAGCTATAATTGGCAGGATTTCCTGGCATATTGATATCAGTATGAGTGACTCAGATGATCTATCAATAGACCACTGGTTAGGGGCAAAAAGGTCACCTTGTAAGATGAAAGTCAGAGTGAAAGATGAACCCACAATAATTATTCATTTTGTGGAAAGTGCAGGAGATACAACCACTGGGGAAGCACACGTAATTTTGTCTGAAAAATTTTCAGCATTTTTTATGATCATTGCCAATTCACAACAAACAGAAAGAAAAAAGAAAGGAAATTCTGACATATAATATTTTAGAAAGAGTATTATCATTAGCCTATTTTGAACTGAAAAATGTAAATTGCCTGAATCACAAGTATTTCCAACTCTCTGAAATACTGGGTGAATGAATAATATATAGAAAACTTCAACCATGTCAAAGACTTATTTTCCCTTTCACTTTTAATGACGGATAAATTTACATACATTGTATTCTTATTAGTGAGTTAACCAAGTTTTGTTGCTTTTTCTTCTTTTGAATGATAAACGATGATCTGGGTTGTGGTGGATAAGGGGTACCTTTCAAGGTTACTTGGACAAAGAATCACTATCTTATATTTTTAATATTTGATTAGAATAATTCCTTTAAATGCCAATGGTCCCATAAAGATCTTTAAGCAGCTTTGTTTCCCAGAAATCACAGAGAGTAAATGAGAAGTGCAATGTTCCCTAATTTGCAGAACATCTAATGACTCTGTCTCCCTGGCCAATTCTTCTGTTGCTCAAGTCCGTGCTTATGCGTTCTAGTTACCAGGCTCTCTCTGTGGCCCCCTGTAACATTCCTGTTTTGTCTGGCCAGAGATTCTGCATTACCCACTTATCCCCTAGTGAGGGGATAATGAAGATATGTCAATCCTACCCTGTGCGTACAGGGAAAATGTATTACCTGCTCCTTGCCCCCAGGAAATGAGAACACAAGCATATTTCTTTGGTTTTGAATTTAATCCACATGTGTGCCAATACTTGAAAAGAAAGCACAACCCAGTGGTTCTGAGGCCAAATTTTCTGAGTTCAAAACACTCCTGGGCTCTTCCTTTTATTAGCCTTGTGAACTGGCAAATTACTTAACACTCTAAGACTCCATGTCTTCATCTGTAAAGTGGGGTAATAATGCCTACCTACTTTCGGGGTTGTTGTGAGGATTAAAATAGCTAATACATGTCTTCCTATGGGAACAGTTAAAAAAAAGAAAAAGAAAAAATAGCTAATATATGCAAAGCACTTAGGGAGGTGCTGAACAATTAGTAAGTACTCAGTAAAATACTAGCTATTTTTATAATGTATGTAGGAAATAGTGAGCAAAACTCAGATAAACCATCAATTTTTGTTCTGTGACATGTAATATTATTTAATGGATTGAAATATATATGTAGGATCTAGAACTATGAAATAAAGTGTATAGATTGAGTTCAGATTTTTGAAGGCAGCACCATCAAATATTCTACTTTTAAAGCCTAAATTGAATAGCTGAGGAATAAGAAATTTATCCCAAAAAAGTTTCCTCTTTTTCATTTTTAAAAGCAGAGAGATACAAGCTTCCTGAATTTTACTTGCACAGTATACTGAATTAGTCAGCCATCATTAGGTACAGTATTTTCTAAGGCATTCTGGAGTGCATTTCAAGACAAGTGACAAGATGTAATTTCCTTCCCATTATATTTGCTAATGGTAACATCTGTTTTCATCCTTTAATTAAAATACATTTTTAATATGCATATAAGACCTAACTATCATCTAAGTAATATAACAGGTGTTGTAAATAACTTAAGTTCTTTTACACCCATGAAAGGGAGATCATAAAGCAAATAATTCAAATGTTACTGCTAATATAGAAGAATATAGAAGCTATAATTCTAGAGAAATATCAGAAGTATTTTTAATTTATACAAATGCAGGTGTACTCTTTATCTGTCCCATGTAACCTAGAACCCCTACCACTATTTAATCAATTCCAGGCAACCTTTTCGACCTTCAGCAGCCACTGCCTGTAATAAGCAAGTCTATTTTAAAAACTTACTATCTTATATTTAGATACTAAAAATGTGTCATATTCAGCTTTCACTAATCACAGTGCACACAAAGGTAGGAATTGTCCATTTTACCTTTCATAATATTGCATTGTCTATGAAAAACTTTGAATAATATCAAGGTACTTTACATTTGAACTGCATTTAATTCAGTAGAATAGGTCAGAACCCTGGACAGAAAATCTTGCAGTTTTTTTGTCACTGTAATGATCCAATTAAACTAAGCAATTCCCACTCAACAATCTGATCAACTTTGTAGCAATTGGTCAAAATAAAAACACTTTGTTATACTTCATTTATGAGCAACACCCTATTTTATAAGCCAGGTCTCATCTTCTCCTGACCAACTCAGTAACTCAATAGGCAATCCGTAAGTATTTAGAGTTTAACTGAACTGAAAGCTATTGAGTGGAGTGGCCCAGGAAAGACACCTTGTAATACTAAGGAGAAGTCTACTCCTCCCCTGTCTCTTTAAGTTGTATTGTCCTTTGCCCCTCCTTCAGGTTAAACTTAGTGGCGTATTGAAAATATTGTAGCTATGCAGAGTGAAATTCATATTTACCATCTTCTGAGGAAAAGGATTCACTGAAATGGCAAAATTTGAGCAAAGACCTGAAGGAGGTGAGGGAGCAAGTTACAAAGAGCGGGGCTTGGCAGAGAAACCGCCAGTGTGAAGGCCCTGGGGCAGGAGCCTGGCCCGGAGAGTGTGAAGCAAAGCTAGTGAGCACGTGCAACTGGAGAGGACCAGGCAAGGGCGGCGGAGGAAGGGGGCGCAGGTTGTGTCGGCCTCATCAGTCATCAGAAGGCTTTGGCTTTTACTCTGGGTGAATGGGAGGTCACTGGAAGAGTTTGAGTGGAGGAATCAGATGACTGGATTTATATTTTCGCAGGATCCCTGTGGCTCCTAGGCTTGTGATAGGAGCGGGTAAGGATGGAAGCAGACACTGGTCAGGAGGCCTGGCCATAATCCAGGTGAGAGATGATAAAGTTTGGACCAGAGCTCTGATCGTGGAGGTGGGGAAAGTGTTCAGATACTTCTTCCTTCTATCTTTCTTTAAATCTTCCTAGAGCTGTGCAGGCAGGCATATTCGTATGTTCAGGAATAAAACATGTTTTGTTTTGTTTTGTTTGTTTGTTTTTTAAAAAAACCCAATTTTTTGGTTGGGTTTTCTATTTCATGCTGTGCATCTTTTCTCACCATCAGAGACGATGATTGCCAAATTACACCAAGTGAAGAACGTTCAACTTTCTCTGGCGGAATAACACCAAAGAAAATAGTCTCTGATAAACAGAAGGGGATGCAGAAATACAACAATATGTCATCCCATAGTTAAAAATACCTACATTTATTTGATGCTCTGTTGACATTATGGATGAAGTACCCACCTGGCACCTACCCAACTTCTAAAACCTGGCAATTACTGCAGCATGAAGGTGGACCTGGATTGGTACATTCAATCTTTAAACTTACCAGAAATTTCACTTATTTTATATGTTCTATTAATGTTGTGTAGGCAATGTGAATACACAGTTATCCCCTGTACAGGAATCTTATGTCAACCATTTGTGTTTCTTCACCCCTTTTTGTTTCCTCTTGCTCCAGTACCAAGCCCCAGTGGTCACAACTTTTGAGTCCATGGTACAAATAAAAGTAAAGATTATGTTAAATGGTTATTAGAATGTGGGTTCTATGAAGGAACAAAAACAGCTCTAACTCTTAAGGTTTTTTTTTTTTTTTAAATAATGTTTTCCTATTTGTTTTGTAATAGGATCTGTCTTCTCTTAGGTAGTTATACAAATCTAAATTGTGATGTTCTCACAGAGTTAGCTTCCTCAAATATATCGAACACTTTAGTATGTGCAGTACCGTATGTGTATATCTATCTGTGTGTGTGTGTGTATACAGAACTTTGCTAGATGATCCAGGATATTGCAGAGTCTCAATGTATTCTTTTTTTTTTTTTTTTGAGACAGTCTCATTCTGTCGCCCTGGCTAGAGTGCAGTGGCATCATCATAGCTCACTGCAACCTCCAACTCCTAGGCTTAAGCGATTCTCCTGCCTCAGCCTTCTGAGTAGCTGGGACTACAGGTGTGTGCCACTATGCCTGGCTAATTTTTTCTATTTTTTGTAGAGACAGGGTCTCGCTGTTGCTTGGGCTAGTCTCAAACTCCTGACCTCAAGCGACCCTCCCGCCTCGGCCTCCCAGAGTGCTAGGGTTACAGGCATTAGCCACTGTGCCCGGCTAAGGTCTTCATTTTAATACGAGTTCCCCTTGTACAATGCTATAAATATAGACATGGAAGGCAGGAGTGGGAAGAAATTAGTTCAGATGCTGAGGAAATGCTTCTTTGAATAAAGAAGCTTTTTTTTTTTTTTTTGGTTTTTTGTTTGTTTTTGCTTTTGCTTCTCTTAAGTCTAGAAGAAAGCTTCTATCTAATGCAGTTAACAGGTAATGAACTAAAGAAAGGCCCATTATAACAAGCTGTCTCAACTCCCTGTATAGACATTAATGAATGTAAACAAATGCCTTTGGCCCATCACATTTAGGAAGCCCAGGTCTCAGACGGCAGTACCAGGGAAGTGACAGGGCCTCTACATAGCGAGCTGTGGGCATGGCTGCTGCAGCCACCACCAGTTTTGTAAGGAGAGACATCCTTGCCAACATAACAAGAAAAATGTTCACAGTAAAAGTCCAATCTGCAAGGGAGACAATACATGAAGTACTAGGGAATGGGGACTGGGAAGAAAGAAATAAAGAGAGTTCAGTCTAACTATAGGCAAAGAGAGAGGTAACATTTCATATTAATTACTCACATCTAAAACCTGGTGTGTACAGTATGTCTCCTGCCTAAAAATAATTTAAACAGCCTGGCTAGGAGCACCGCTAATTTGTCACCGTGTGCATCCTGCTGCTCACCTTTCTATAGTATCTGTGTGAAAAGGCATTTTAAAGCCTACTTTAACCACATCATCCAAGCATCACCAAGTGATTGGATTGCAGGCTTCATTTAGAAATGCCCTAAGCGCCAAGGATACACGGATTGTTATAGTTTCTAACAGACTGCTTTCAAAACCAGAGGTTTCTGGGTTTTGTTTTAGCTTTGAATACCATGAGAGCAAATAGAAGCCTAAAAGGGTGGGATTGTTTTATAAATTCCAGAAAGTTTTTCTAACACTAAAGGTGAAGCCATCCTCTTCCTTTCACTCCTGAGTTAATGAGGGCCCAGAGAGTTGTTTCATCCAAGGCCCCCAGTCAGCATCTCCTGAGCAAGGGCGTCACCACCAGATAAAAGCCAGGGGTTAAACAAAGGCTCTGCCAACAACAGGCTGAGTGATGATGAGCAAGTGATTTGGTCTGTCTGAGCCTTATTTTCCTCATCTGTAAATTGAGGATATTAACTGTTACCACTTAGGATCTATAATCCAGGATTTGAGTGACAAACTGGTATGATGAGGCTGAGAACGGAAAGAATGCCTTTATCCTGTGGGAAACAGACCGCAAGCAAGGCAGGCCAGGAGCGATGTGAGTGACATAGTTCTTTGAAAGAGTATTTGTGCTGAAGGTGGTAAAGAAAAGTCAAATTGACAATTGTTTTTAAGCCATCTCATCAATATACAATATTATGTTAGCAAGTGTCTGGAGTATACTTCATCTTTAACCACTTACTAGCTCTATAATGTTAAGCAAATTACTCTACTTCCTTGAACTCTAAGTGTTATGGACTGAAAGTTTGTGTTCTCTCCCACCCCCAAATTTATATGTTAAAGGCCTAACCCCCACTGTGATGGTATTTAAAGGTGAGGCCTTTGGGAGGTAATTAGGTTAAGATGAGGTCATATGGGTAGGGCCACCATAATGGAATGAGTGTCCTTATAAAACTAGGAAGAGAGACCAGAAATCTCTCTCTTTCTCCACCATGTGAGGGTACAGTGAGAAATGGCCATCTGCAAGCCAGGAGGAGAGCCCTCACAAGGAAACTAAATTGGGGAAAGCCTTGATCTCGGACTTCCCAGTCGCCAGAACTGTGAGAAATGGATTACTGTTGTTTAAGCCACGCAGTCTATGGTAGTATGTTATGAAAGCCCAAACTGACTAATATACTGAGTTTTCTCATTTGTAAGATGAGGATAATATTATAATATTGTCTATTCCATAGTGAGACCTAAATG
This sequence comes from Daubentonia madagascariensis, assembly GCA_023783475.1. NCBI lineage: Eukaryota > Metazoa > Chordata > Mammalia > Primates > Daubentoniidae > Daubentonia > Daubentonia madagascariensis. The sequence goes on along the minus strand of JAKFHU010002080.1, from coordinate 21,546,358 downwards.
AAATAAGCTAAGTAGAGGGCTTAGCACAGTGTCTGGCACATATTAAAGTGCTTAATAAATAGCAGCAACAATTAATGTTATCTTAAATTTTCTCAAGTCATAATGATTAATATAAGGGTCAGTTCCTAGGAATAGTAATTTTAAAAATCCTTACAGCTTGCCATTGAATATTTAATATTACAAGAAATGTAGGTCACATATAATTATACAGGAACAAACAGGTCACATACTTACAAGGAACTCAGATAAGTGATTATACAAATTTATCTTCAGTGACATCACAACAAAGATTAAGCAAAATTCTCGTTTTTCTGATTATTGGTTATTGTTTATTTGTTCATAGAGAAATGTTTTATTTCTTTGTTTGCCTATTTGGATGGATTTTTAAAGGTCTAGCAGTCTAAAAAGAATGGCCTTCACAAAAGAATTCTATAAAAATAATTCATACTAATTAAAGAAAAGCATTAACGCTATTAGACAGGTATACAATTATAACTTGTTTGGACTTCTGTGTTATTTAGACACCTTCAGAAAGAATTTCTAGAGAAATGTCGAGAATTATAGATGTGGGGCTGGTGAACATCTTTTTAAATTTTTCTATTCTTAGTTGAGCAGAATAATAATTTCTGAACTTCATCAAGCATGGGCTGCCAGGATGAAATCCCTTTACATCATAGTCCACGTAGAAGCGAAAAATTGAATTCACATGACCAGAACATGACATAGAGCAACACCTCCTGTTCCAGAGGATATTATAGGTTTCCTCTTAAGATGATTTCTAAATGCATAGACTTTATCACTGGAAGGACATCCATCCTCCCACCCCCCACTGCCCACCTTTTCCTGTTTGAAAATACTCAAAGAGATAGCTACAGTTGCACAACTTTCATTAATTAGCAAATCTCATGTCTATGATATCACTAATGGACATTTTCTTATGTTAATTACATCCAGAAATCAGTTTACACCCTTGGAAAATACTTATTGTTTACAGCAGTGGCTACCTAAACTGCAGAAACAACGTGCATACTTTCATTGCCTTATCTCAGTCAGCTGCAGGATGTTGGCCTGCAAACAGACACAATGTTTTGCTCTAATATGATTTTTAACAAGTTGAATCTAAATTTTAGTGATTTTGTTTTTGCCTAGATTTCAAACAAAACATAAGATATACCAAGAAAACAAAAAATTATGAATACCAACTATGTAACACAATCCATTATGTGATTGAATGTTGCTTTGTGGGTTTTATTTCATGAATCTCTTTAGCATATCTAGTTAGAGCTCTATTTCTCTCTTAAGGGAGTAACATAAGAAGCAAAGGGAGAATGGATTAGAGGATTTGCCCTACTCCCTCACCAATAAGATATGGGACTTGGGGGTTCAGAACCATTCTTATGTCATGGACTCCCTTGGCAGTTTGTGGGTCCATTCTCAGATTAATGTTTTTAAGCACATGTCATAAAATACATAGAATTATAAAGGAAAGCAATTATGTTGAAAAAATTATCAAAATATTAAATAAACTAATTTATTATGTAGTAATGTATGGTCATTTTAAGTTTTTGGATACTTAAAAGGGAATACTTTTTAAAAACAATGGAATATAATATATGATGTTTATTTTAAGAGTCAAAGCAACTGCTTGTATATAGTGATATTCACAGACTCATAGAGTTAACATATGAGAAAACTGTCGTCCAGAGAAGTCAATTATACAGATAAAGACAGAACTGAACAAAACACAGGCCACTCACTTATCAGTGGGCAGAACATTGCGTTATGTTAGATTGACCAGAAAAGCTACTCCTTTTGATAGTCATTTGACCTGGACACCAGAGTTAACATGCTTTCCTCTGTGAAATTTAATATGGCATTTTTCAACAGTGAGAAGCAATCAGATGCTCAGTATTAAATGTCATCTGAAAGAAAAATGGTTGAGAAATAAGTCTGATATCTGGCTATAGAGATCAAAATCCATCATTTGGCATGAGAAGTATTTTTATCTCTACCGAGTTTTTGGCTTGCATTTTGAATTCATCTCAGTGGAAAATTCATTTTGCATTCGGTGTTTTTCTTTTTATTCTGTTAACAATGAATCCCAGTTTTAACCTTCAAGTATTTGTTCTGATTTCGTTGAGATAAGTGTTTAGCTCTGGCAAGGATATGATTTGCATTTTATTTGTATGAAGAGCCAATACTGATTCACACAACAAGAGATGTTTAGAGTGACAAGAGCTAAGACACAAAGGATGAAATTTCCAGTTTAAATGTTGCAGGTGCTAAAAAAAATGGAAGGGATGACAAAAATACAAATAATGCTCAAGAAAGGAGCACAGGTTTAAAGAGACACTGTTGAGTATTTCACAGCATTGTTTTCACAGACAGAACTCATAAGGCCCTTCCGAAAGCCCAAAAAGATAGTTGTCTATTGATTTTGTCCTCTCAAAGTTTGAAAAACAATAAATACTGTTTTACATTTCTTGGAGGACTAGGGAATAACAAAAAATGTTTTTGGCTTACATTCTGGTCAGTGTGAGAGCTCTGTCTGTTTTGCTCACTGATACATCGCAAGCAGCTAGAGCAGTGCAGAATTTCAATAAATGTTTGCTGAATGAGTGTTGGTGATCTTTCTAAGCTGGAGGAAGACAGTTCAAGAAATTTCCAGTAACCAGCCAGGAATTAAGCTACTGTAGAAAGATGCTAACATTGATTTTCACTTTCCTGGGCTAGGAGCTCACTGAGGGCAGGAATCTTTATTTCATTCATCTTTGTAACCTCTTCCCCACCTTGCTTTGCATTGTGGCTTTCCACAGTAGGTGCTCCTTAAGTGTTGAATGAATAATGGATGAATGTTGTTCTTGTGAGCATTTTTTCTCCCCATTATACATATCTACTTTCCCTATCTGATATTTGCTCATGTTGGTCTCATTATCTAGAACCCCTATGTCTTATCACCACTTATCCAAATTCAAACCAATTTTCACAGCTCCTTTCAGATCCCACCTCCTTCCTGAGGCCTTCACTGATCCCATCCTCTTTGAATGATTATAGAATTTCAGTCTATCTGCCATTCATCCTGACATTGTTTTATATATTCATGTCTTGTTTGCAGAATTTCTTCGTCTTCCCCCATGCCACGTCATGGATTCCCTTTATATCCTTCACAATTACAAAAATATGCTCTGCTAATAGTCAATGCTTAATGAATATTAAAATGTGTGAATAACATAACAGAATCATTCTCTGAGACAATGTCGAGATGGATCTTAGGTGCAACTTTATCTAAATCCCCTTCTGACCCTTGAATCCCATCAACATCCTGACCTAGAGTTCTTCCAGGCTCTGCCCATACCTTCCAGGGAGATACAGGAATCACCTTGTGTGGCATATAATTCTACATTTACAATAATTAGTGTATTTTTATATTGAGATTAACATACCTGCACTCTCCATCTCCATAACTGGCTTTACCCTTTTGGCTTATTCAGAATAAACCTGACCTTTTTTTTCCCATATGACATTTACCCAAATATTTGAAGACTGCTATCTGTTATGTCCTCTCTGAGTCTTCTTTTCCTCAGGCCATGTCATTTATCATTTGGTGTGATTTTTTATCCCTTCACCACCCTAAGAGTTCCCCCTGAAAATGCTGCAGATATCTATCCCATTATGAAAGTAGGACACCTCAAACTGAAATCAATTATTTAGATGTAGTCTTCCCATTCCTTATTTTATATACTACATTTCCATGTATAGGTCAATATCACATTAGATTTTTGTTAGTCATAATCACACAATTGACAATTATTTGAACTTAATGGCCACTAAAATTCCTATGTCATTTTTACATTTCCAAAAGCTAAATTGCTCATAATTGTGTGGTTGTTTTATCTAGGCCAATAAATAGGACCTTACTATCTTACCTGTTGCATTTTATCATGCCACCTCTCCATACTGAAAAGAATCTTTTGGACTGTGAATATCCTATCTAATTTACTATTTCTCCCATATTTATATCTTATGAAAATGTAAAAAATATTCTCTTTTTACCACAGGAGTAGGCAAACTTTTCTGTAAAGGGCATGATGTTTAAATTTTGCAGCCCATACAGTCTCCATCTTGACCATCCAACTTTGCCATTGTAGTGAGAAAGCAGCTATAGACAATACAAAACAAATGAAGGCAGCTGTGTTTTCCAATAAAACTTATTTGTGCACACTAAAATTTAAATTTCATGTAATTTTCATGTTATAAAGTATTGTTCTTCTTTTGATTTTCTTCAGCCATTTAAAAATGTAAAAGTCATTCATACCTCATGAGCTATACAAAAATAGGTAGAGGGCTGAATTTGGCCCACAGGCCATAGTTTGTTGACTCCTAATCTAAATCATTACTAAAAATGAAATGTGAATGCACAGACTTTTGTCAAAGCTCCTTGACATGCACAAGAAAACTCCTTATAACTCAGTCCTTCATAACTAGAACTTAGCAATAAAATTGACTGAGGAACATTTAAAAATATACAAGCTATGGGTCTACCCCCAAAAAATCTGGTTCAAGGATTCAAGAGAGAGGCTCAGGAATGTGTTTCTTACGTAGAGCACAAGTTCTAAAACTGGATATTTTTGTTATTAGCAAGAATTTTTAAATTTCTTTTGGACAGTACCTTTATTGTTTTTATAATTATAATATAATGTTGAGCAACACAGGCACAGTACATGCCATAACAGACTTCATTATAGAGTTAGATTTGGTTGAAATCATTTTTTACTATGCCTTTCCCTCAACCAGCCATAAGGTCCTTAGGGCTAATATCATTCATAATCAATAAGTGCTCATTAATGTAAAGTTATTAAGAATAATTTGTATGATTTTCCACTTTATATACTTTAAAAATGGCTGATTTCAACCTATCTTTTATAGAAAATGATCCAAGAATTGTCTATGTGTGTGAATTTTTACACACTATCTTACTCATCAATGTATTATCAGTACCTAGAATCTTGCCTAGCATATACAATACAGGATATGCAAGTATGTTAACTGAATAAATCAATTAATATAAGAGAATTATATGAAAGGTGCTAAAGGAAAAATGGGAAGGTATGATAAACAAAAGGAATATGTCAAATTAAGACTTATACTGGACTTTGGATAACATGACTAAAGTGCAGTACATGTTTTCCAGGGAGCAACAATTCATATAGTTATTCTGAGCACCATACCTGCACCCCCTACCTTGCCCCAACACATACAAATGAATCCAAATTAAACCTACCATGGATCAGAAAACAAAAGCAAGAAAGCCTGGATGGATCGGACGGATAGGATGGGTCCTAACTGCTCTACTGATAAAAATTTTTCAGCCTTGAGCTTCAGTTTATCAGTAAAAAATGAAAATCATGTAATTGGCCCTAGGCTCAAAGATACTGTAAGAATAAAAAAGATAGCTTGGCCTTTCAGGAGTATCAGGGAGAATGAAGGTTTGGAGCAGCAATGTGCACATGATAGGGTGGACTATATTAATGCACACGCTCAGGAAACAAAGCATTGGTTTCATATTCAAAAGAAACAGAAACGCTTGTGTCATTGTTAGAAGTCCTGAGACATATATATTTTTTACTTTACCGTTGCCACAGCACTAACCTGTGGAGTCAATGCTTCCTCAAGCAATGTCAATCTGATTTTTATCACAAGCACTGTTGAGTCCTTACAGGCTCAACAAACCTCCAGAGACCTCTGTTGGAGAAGTTGGCCAGTGACCTACAGTGTTTTAGCTCCCTGACTGTTCAGAGCTGTGATCTGCCTTCCCCCTTTGCACTGCCACAACACAAGCTGCTGCTCCTCCAAATTCCTCCACCAATAGCAGCATTCACAGCAGCAAAGCACCTAGGTGCTGCTGGCATCTCTTAGAGCAGTAAAATCAGCAGCAGGGAAAATTAGGGCCAGCTTCCCATTTCTTCCCCAACTCAGTACAGTATTAAATTCATGCTTCCACAGCACAATATTACATTCACTTCTTTAGCTGTTGCAGCCATTGTTAGCCTTCACTGTACTTCCACTGTACTTTAATTGCATTATTTCCAAACACCTCAGCATCTCTAGACTACTCTGTCATTATTTCTGGAGCTTTTTTCTTCCCCTGCTTGTTTCAGTTCAGTTCCCTTCAGCACTCCCATCAGCTCATGGCACCTCATAAATTCCTTATAGGGATTGTCTCTTCTTGTTCATCACTGATGATACTGTTGCAATTCTGGCCACATCCCTTCAATCTTCTCATTTCTTTGAACTGTTTCTTTCTCATTTACTTCCCCCGCTCCTACATGTCTCCCAGCTTTACTGCTATCTGCTTCCTCTCCCACTCCTGTTTTCTGCCTTTGAGGACAACTGAGCAGACCCACAATTAGTAGCTAAGAATAAAGGAAAGATTTTATCTACCAGTACTTAACCATGGTGAATTTTTGTGAGAAAAAACTGTTTCAAATTGGCTTGCATAACAACCACTCATACCATGTAAACTGAAAATTAATAAAAAAGCTACAAAGGTCAAAAGAAAAAAGAGTTGAGGCTGGTTTCTTGGCAGTGACTTGGGAGGCAGATGGAGCATAGTAGAATATCACTGGATGTTAGAACATGTCTTGTTCTAGTATGTTAGACACTATGGATCAAAAATGGTCCCTTGCCCTCCAGAATATTTTATCTTCGTCCAGGCACGAACATTAGTAAAAGAAGAAGAGGCACTTTCCCAGTAGTGACATTAGCTAAATCAACTCTTGCTATCAAAAGAGTAGCATCCTTTCATTTAAATCACCTTCTATTGCAGGGTTCCTGGACATAGAAACAAGAGTTTGGGCCAACTCTGAACTTCTAGTGATAATGTGAATTATCCATCTTTCTAAACTCTCAGTTACACCATCAGTGAAATGGAATGACTAAACTAACAGATTTTATGAGAAATATAAAAATAAATTTTTTTTAAAAAAGTACTTGACCCACCTTAATGGAGAATACAACAGGATCTGATTTTCTAATGTGTACCATTTTAAAAGGGTATAGTGATAACAACTAACATTTAAAAAGACTCAGTATGCTCTAGGCAGTATATCAAGTACTTTCTATTCATTAACTCTTTTGGAAAAATCTATATTGAAAATATGCTCTGTGCCAGGTACTGTTGTAGGCACTGGGAATATTGTGTTGAATAAGACAAAGTCCCTGAATGCAAAGGGTATACATTTTAGACGTGGAAAGAACATGTAAACAAATAAAGATACCATGATCACTGAGTAAGAGGTTGGACAGTGACTAGGAATGTGGGAGGACCATTTTAGATAAATTATCCTAAAAAGGCCTGACTCAACCCCTCTATAAGCAAGTGAATTTCAACAGAGATGAAAATAGGGTGAGGGAGCAGGTCATGCAAATATCTAAGGGAGAATATTCTAGGGAGAGGGAACAGCAAGTACAAAGGCACTGAAGCAGGAATGAGCTTGGTGTAACTGAGTAACAGCAAGGTCAGTGAGGCAGCATCAGCCAGAGCAAGGTGGAAGAAGCTGAACACATACCAGGGGCCAGATGCTGTAGGGTTGTATCACCGATGATAGACAGCATGGATTTTACTCTCAGTGGGATCGGACTTGACTGGAATATTTTAATCAGGGGAGAGACACGATCTAATTGAAAGATGTGCAGGATCACTCTGCTGCTGTTGGGGGCATGGGAAATCTGTACAGAGTCAAGGGTAGGGGCAGGGACAACAGATACAAATTGCCCTGGTGAAGAGGAAGGTGGCTTGGACTAGGATGACAACAAGGAAGATGTTGAAAATGGCCAGATTTAGGACTTATTTTTAATGTAAAGCCCATGGAATTGACTAATGTATCAGAGGCAAGGTATGAATGAAATAGAAGATTCAAGAGTGAATCCTAAGTTTTGCACCCCAGCAACTGGGTAAATTATAGAGATTAGAAAGTCAGGGGAAGAGTTTATTTGAGGGAGAAAATTCAAGAGTAGGATCTAGAATATGTTAGGTTTGAGATGCCTACTAGATATTTGAATGAAGATGTTGAATAAGCAGTTATTTATGAGTATCTGCCCCTCAGGAAAGTGGTTTAGTGGTTTAGGGTAGAGATACACATGTAAGTCTTTGTTGAAGCTCATTGTTCTAAGATGTAGGAACTATTATTATCTTCATTTTATAGACAAGAAAACAAGCTTGGAGAAACTAAATAATTTGCTTCTGAGCACAGAGAAGGATAATAATGAAAACAAAAGAGGAGAAGAATCTAAATAATGTCTTTATAAATAGCTGTACTCATATCTGGGTTGGCCAAGGGAATATATATCTAAGTACAGTCAAGAGGAAAAATATGAAAATGGGTGATGTCAAAACAAATTTGGATATTGATTGAGATCCAAGCAGAACATTAATAGTAATACAGAATAAGCGAAAAAAAAAGATTCCAGTTTTACAGCCAGTGAAATGCAAGGAGATATTTCATAAAATCACAGATAAATAATAGATCCAATCTGTTAAGGATGTACCTGGAAAGCAAGGAAAAAAATTAAAGAAGCCAAATATTTTTATCTTGGCTAACTACAGATTTAAAGGGAACGTTAAAATCTATAAATATGTAAAAAAATATTGAATCATTTATCATACTTGCGTGCCTCTCAAATGCACCTAAATATCTCAAGAAAGGAGGTTGTCTAAATCTTTAGTGTAATATGAGTTTCTCCGTGGTCTTCACCTGCATATAAATAACCACCCTTGAGAATGACTTGAATGGAATGGAAAAGTCACGTGTTCCTGTACATAATCTTGGCGTATTCTCAACACAATATTAATTCAGCTGGATTATCAGTATGCAACATTCCCTTTCCTCAGCTTCTCATTCTATTGTTTCTCTCTCAACATTATTTCTGATTCCTATTCATGAAATGATTATTTATCAACTTCTGTAAATGTAGCATGTCTGGTTAAAAGCATGGCTTCTGGAGTCAGATAGCCTGAATTTGAATCTCAACTCCACTACTTACCGCTGTGTGATCAAGAGCAAGTCATAGAACCTTTCTGTGCCTATGGAAACTTTCACCTGTAAAATGGAGGTAATAATTGAATCTTCTTCATAGGGTTACTATGAGCCTTAATTGAGATAATAAATGTAAAATCCTTGATTAAGTACCTGACATAGAGTAAGGGATCAATAAAAGTTATTTCTATTATTTTTACTTGTACTTAGAATTTGATGTGTCCCTTATCTCCTTTTCTCTAGGAGGAAAAAACAATTAACTAACAAAATATTTTTAAAATTCTAAAAACTAAAATTATCAACATCAGTCATTTTTAATATTTTAATATTTAAAATGATTTTTTTGACAAACCTTTTGGAATTTCTGTTATTAAAATTAGGCAGCTTTATTCTTTCTTATATGTCTTCAGTAGATCTCAATGGGATATTGTGATTCAACATCCCATAAAATAACTCCTTCTGCCAATTTACTGGTAATCCTGAATGCAGATGAGAGATGAGCCTTGGCGAGAGTTCAGTACCCATTAGGCAGCACAAAATCACTCTCAGGCTTGGGTTTGGTGTAAGACCTGCTAGCTCCAAATGGCTCTTTCTGCTCCATGTTAATCCACAGATTTCCCTGGACTTTCCACCAGGGCATGTTTTCTAATAAAAGATAATTAATAACCAATCATATCACCATAATTCAGATTAACAATATAAACAGATATTTTTAACAAGAGGACCTCAAATAAATACCTTCATACCATTGCTCCCTCCTATATACTGAAAATGAGTAACAATATTTCTAAAAGAGGTGCCTGTAGTATTAGATGACATTCACCATGCCTATGTTACAGCAAACAAATGCCTGCAAAAGGCATACACTAGCACAAACGGGAACATAATGCAGGTGCTGAATGTCCAAACCATATCCCTAAATCAAATTCATCATTTTAACTTTCTTTCAAACAGAAACTCACACCTGTATTTATACAAGAGACTCCTAGGTGGTCCTTCAGATCTCAGCCCTCCCTAATCATATCTTAAATCCACTCTTAGCTGCTGAAAACTTTTTTAAAAACTTCATCATCATAGAGATGAAAAACAAAGTCCAGCTCTCTTATTTGCCAGATGAAGCCCAGTGAGGTTAAACTGTTTGATCAAGATGACACACCTAGCTGTGATGGGAATTGTCACAGCCTTCCATTCACAACTTCCTATCAAATGGGCTCATTTCATTCCCTTTATTCCTTCCTTCCTTCCTTCCTTCCTTCCTTCCTTCCTTCCTTCCTTCCTTCCTTCCTTCCTTCCTTTCTTCCTTCCTTCCTTCCCCTTCTTCTGCCTCCCTCCTCTCTTTCTCTTTCTCTCTATTTCTTCTTCCTCCTTCACTTCTTCCCCCCTTGCCTCTCTCTCTCCATCTCCCCCTTCACCTCCCCTCTCTTTCTTTCAGCTAACTTACCAACCTCTTACTATATTCCTAGGAGTCTTCCAGAACTATAATGGTGATGAGGCAAAACCCTAGGATCCCTTGCTGCCTTAGTTTCCTGTCTAGAGAATGGCGAGAACATTTAACAGGCTGCTTCAAATAGAGTGCAATGTGTGCCATCATGGGGAATTACAGCGTCCCTGAAGGAGCAAGCAAGAAAGAGGCCTGAAGAAATGTAAGGGACTCCCACAGGAGGAAACACCATGTAGACATTTGATGGATCAAAAGGAAAAAAACTAAGAGAAGAGAATGAGGAAGAGTATCCTGGGAAGAGGGAATAGCCTATGCAAGTGTCAAGATGTGAGAAACTTCAGGGAACTGGAAGAACTTCAACATAGCCAAACCGGAGTCCAAGAGGGGCAGAGACGGCTGGATAGGAATTTTGCCTCATGATGAACTATACCCCAAGTCTCACCTGTATCCAATTCAGATGATATTTAAATGAGATTTTGGGCTTAGAAGTGATGCTTAAATAGGTTAAGACTTTTGGAGGTGTTAGGATGGAGTGAATGTATTTTGCATATAAGAAGGACATAAATTTGGGGGGCCAGAGGGCAGAGTTTTATAACACTTATCATGTCCCCTAACCCCCAGTACCTCAGAATATGACCATATTTGGGGATAGGATTTTTACAAAGGTAATTACATTAAAATAAGCTCATTAAGGTTGGACCTAATCCAATATGACTGGAGTCCCTATAAGAAGAGGAGATTTGGACACAGACAGTAAAGAGATAAAGAGAGAAGATGATGTGAGGACATGGAGAAAAGACAGTGATCTACAAGTCAAGGAGAGAGGCTGCCGAAGGAACTAACCAGCCACACCTTGATCCTGGACTTGTGGCTCTCAGAACTGTGAGAAAATAAATTTCTGTTGTGTCAGTCACCCAGTCTGTGGTACTTTGTTATGGCAGTCCTAGCAAACTGATAGTGATTTTAATTTACACAGATAAAACTAACACAAACTAATACAGAGATGAGATTTGAGAAACAAGCAGTGGCTAAATTATTAAACACCACGTTAAGAAATGTGGACTTTTGCCTAGAGCAAAGGTGAGTCACCTGCCTACTCTGAGACACCACTGTAGTTGGAAGGTCCCTCTTCTGATCTGTTACATCCAGACTGCTTCCTATTTCATCCAGTGTTCAGGTTTTATTACATTCCTGTTCAGCTTCTCACTAGCTGACAAAATTCATGAGTTCCTTTGGGGTTTGAAGGTACATCCAATCAAAGTCCTGCTCTGGTTAACATCTGCTACTCCAGTTTTTAACTCACTTTTTATTTCCTTAGTACAGTTTGGGTTACATGATTTTCACTTATTGTTTCAGGTATTGTCAGAGATGCTGTTGGTGTCCCTCCCATATTTCTTTCCTCTACTTCATCAGGGGCCACAATTCCCAACTTCACTCACTTGCATTTCTTTGTCTGAGGGCTTTCTCTGACTACTAAAGCCTGCTTTGCCTAAAGTACATAGCAGTAATGAAGTAATGGAGAATTAATGCTTCCTCCTCCATGACTGATGGGGGTTTGTAAATATATACTCCTGTTCCCTTGTCCCATTCAGGAATAACTCTGAGGCTTGTGTTTTCACATTTGTTCCCAGTGTTTCTTTAATAGAATTAAGTTCATTTTTTGTCTTCCTTCTCTTATCTGTTGTTATGGTTTGAATTATGTCCCCTCAAAAAGACATATTGGAGTCCTAACTCCCAGTTCCTCAGAATGTGACCTTATATGGAAATAGGGTCTTTACAGAATAATCAAGTTAAAATGAGATTATTAGAGTAGGGTCTAATCCATTATGACTTTCAAAAAAGGGAAACCTGGCCATAGAGACAGACACAAACAGAAAGAAGATGATGTGGAGACTTATAAGGCGAACACCTTGTCAATAAAGAGGGTTGCAGTGATACATCTACAAGCCAAGGGACACCTGCAGCTACCAGAAGCTAGGAAAATGGCAGGAAAAGTTCTTTCCTAGCTCCTTCAAAGGGAGCCTGGCCCTGCCAGCACCTTGATTTCTGACCTCTGGCCTCCAGCACTGTGTGACAATAAATTTCTGTTGCTTTAAGCCGCCCAGTTTTTGCACTTTGTTAAGGCAGCCCTAGGAAACCAATATACCTGCCTTCTCGTGTTACCATTCTCCTACTGGCGGTTCTTTTACCTCCCAAATAAAATATTTCCACTTGAACATTTATCTCAGGGTCTGCTTAACTAAAATGTATTTTTCCAATTAGGTTTTAAGATCCTTCAGAAAAAACATTGAACTTTCTGCTATTTCTAACCCTTTGGAAGAAAAGTAGGGAGGGAAACAAAGAAGGAAAGAGGGAGGAGGTGACAAAAAGGCCATGTGGATCCAAGTAGTTGTTGCATGTAAACATAGATAAAGGAAAAAGTAATCTAGACCAAATAAGTGGGACTACTACTTGGAAAAGGCTAGTTTATAGTTATGTCACAAGGACAGAATTGTCATACTCAGTTGCCTCATTACTCCTTGTCTCCCTTTAATAAAATAAAATACATTAGGAAATGAACAGAAAAAAAACTTAGTCCAATAAAAAATTTCTGGACATTTTCAAAGTGCCTTATTAGATAGATACTACATACATTTAAATGCTATTCATTGTAGGCTACTCCTCCATAACAACAGTTCACTGAGGGATTTAAAGTAACATGAAATGGTTTTTTTCTACTCTGAGTAAAGGCCAAGCACAGGTTATCCCTGTAGCTCTTGCTGACTAGCTGTGCTGAATAATTATACTTATGCACATTGCCATGAATATATTTATGAGACTGCAATTGTTTCTGTCTTTAAAAACAATTAAAGACTCTGTCTAAGGGAAAAATAAAAATGTTACTGTGTAGTAAATCTTTTCTAGAATTACTGGTAACAGATTTAAAATATTAAAAGAAAAAATCCTTTTACTGGAACTTTATGAATGTATATATTGACCAACTTTGGCAGCTCTTTTCATTTTATAGTCAACTATTCTCTGTTAGATGCTGAACCAAGCTTAGAGGAAACAAGCCAGAAACAAAGGGTGGTGTCCATGTCTCTCCCTCCACCACCTTATCTACATCCAGGGCATAGGCTTTGAGAAGAAAGAGAAGAAGAGGATCAGAAGTCAGAAAGCTGGCAATGTACGGCAGCCAAGTGAGTGCTTACCACATGAGGCAAAACAGACCAGTTTCTCAGTGGACACAAAAGAGGTTGTTAACCCACACTTTATATACAACATATTCTAAATGTAAGCACATGCTTTTGAGTTACTAATAATGGGCAATGACCAGCCTAAAAAACTGTAAAAAAAAAAAGGAATATTAAATTTTTTTGTCTTATTTTAAAACACATCTATTGGCCATGATATTTCCAGTCAAGCTTCACATTTAATCCTGTCAACCTAAAATTTAACACCACATTATAGTTTTGAAGTAACAGATTTTCTTATAGTTTGTACATGGTGGTACTATTATGTCAATAAAGTATATCACAAGTATTCCATAATGCTTTCTGAATTATTTTAGTAGGTGAGAGCTATTAAGAACTAAGCTTTGTCATGGTAATTATGAAAAAAGAAAAGATTAAATGGGAAGATCAAATATTTGATTATACAAAAGGCTCTAGAGCTCTAAAGAATCACATACCTCACAAAAATCAATATTTTAAATATACACATCTATCATCTACCTAATTAAAATGCAAATATAAATATCAACATCTATGTCTCAGAAGATGTTAGTTACATAAAGTATATTGGAACAAAGAAGAAAATTTTCTTAGTCAACAAATAATTATTGAGTGGCAAATAAATACAAGGAATTGTGCCAAGTATATGTGGGATTTGAACTGAATGAGATTTAGATCATTCCTAGTAGTTGAGATAAGCCTTGGTCACACATAACTTCAACATAAAGGAGTATATATTAATATATTTAGTAATTTGAAAGTCAGCAAAATAGGTGTTGATTCCAGAGGGCAAAATCACTACCATCTTGGCTGTTCTGGGAAGATAAAATTGAGATGTAACCTTTTATTTGGACCTTAAAAAATGGCTTTGATATTCAAATGCAAATATGGATGGGAAGGAATTTGAGGGACAAGAAATTAGTATCAGAAAGAGAAGAGTTGTATATGTACAAGCTGTGATCGGGTAACAAGTAGTCCCGTATGATCAGAACAATGGGACTTAGTAGTGGACAGCAGAAAATAAGGTAGAAAAAAATAGTCAGAGGCCAGAATGGGAAGGCCTTGAAGGCCACGTCAGTCAATGAGGAACTGTGGAAGGTTTCCTAGTAGTGGGGGAGTGGCACATTTACTGTGATGCAGATGGAAATTTAATCTGGAGGCAGAATGCAGAATGCACTGGAATAGTAGGAGTCTAGATCAGGGCCTGCAAACTTAAGTACTTATCAAGGCTAGGAAGATACTGTAAAAAGCAGCCTTGCTGATGGCCCACTCAGTTCTAGCCCATATGAGATTTGGCACGTCCAATTCTGCCAAATATTCCAGTTATCCCAGAAAAGCTGAAAATCCAGATTTTGATGTTAACTTTTCTAATTCATAAGTGTCAAATAATTCAAAAGGAAGTTTTGATTGATGGATTGATAATTGAAAGCTGAATTCAGTCCATGGGCTGCCAGTTTTCAACAGGACCACCACTAATAAGTACCTTAGAATGATTTCACCATAAATTAATAAGGCCTCAAATTAGATAGTGGCATTATCATAGGCTTAATCATTCTTTCTTATAGTTTAATCAATCAATAAATTAGCTTTTAATACATAGTAGTTAACAAGTATAAAGCAATATATTTAGAAGGTATTAAAAATACCTGGTAGAAGCATGTCACAGTTATATAAGGTTATGAAATATACAGTTTGCATGAAAAAAATCTAATTGAACTATGTCATAGTTATATATCATGTATACACCTTATACATGTTCCCAATGATAATTATGAATTTAAAATTAGAAATAAGTTAAGAAGACAGTATGGGTGGTTGATAGGTACTTATGAGTGAAGAATCCTCTTACTATCACTATTAATATGTTAAGATGATTGATTAAATTAATAGCCCTGTTTTAATCCTTTAAACAGTCAAGAAGCTATTTTTCTTACACAGTTAATTTTAATAATGCAAATATTTTCAGTGCTCATTATATAGATAAAGAGGTCAGCTGGTACTATTTAATAAATATTTTCAGACCTGCCTTTGAGGATCACATGAAGCAAAACGATCTTCCTGAAACTCCGTGTCTCTCATGTTCAAATTAAGCTTTTTATTAGCTATGTTCATAGAATTAAGAATGCCTTTGGCAAGAAATAAGATGACAGTCCTACTGTCAATAATTCAAGAAAGAGGTCTTTGGGGATGAACCAAAACCTAGAAAAGGAGATGGAAGGAGGAAAGAAGGAAACAACAGTTTCTCTCTGGGCCTCCCTCTTCTCTGTTTGAGATGAGCTCAAACACATCTGAAAGTGTGCCTGCAGGGCATGGGAGAAACAGACAGTCAGGTGGAGACACACTGATAATGGGGCAGGCAGCTCAACCCTAGAGGGGCTTCCAAAATGAAGATGAATAAACTTTAGTTTGTAAACTAGGTAATCAAGATCCTTGTCACTTTCCACGTATTATTTATCTGCAATCTCAGAACTTTTTAAAAAATTTTGTTTAAATGATAAAGATGGGGGTCAACTCTGAAAAGAGGATTCATGCAGAAGGTCTTTCTTTGCAGAGCCTCTCTGAGGCCAGCCAGTCTGAAGGTTTCAGAGGTGATGTGTGAGATATTCCAAAAGGGAAAGTGACCCCCAGGAATAAAGATCAAGGTCAGAAAGTCATGCTCTGTAAAGTCTTTTCTCTTTATAAATTTTATAAAATCACGGTTTGATTTTTTTTTTTGGAGGGGGAGGGAGTGTTTTAAGAGGACCAGTGGGTTTCCCCAACAACTTGGTGTCCAATTTCAGGGGAATCAAATAAGTACCTTATAAATCCATGAGATTGTTGAAAAAATTTTGTAAAGAAATACTGATTTATTTTCTAAGTACCTGTGCAACTGTACCTATAGAAAGTGGGGAAGCCTCTGTGTGGGTGAAAATATAAGTATGGTCTTAAACAGCCACAATAATGCAGTAACTGTTCTTATGTCTGGTGCCTGAAAAAACGACTACTTTTACCCAGGGTTACCATATTCTCAGATTGCCTGGGACAGTCTCTGTTGGTGATTCTTGCCAAAAGTGTACCACTTTGTATAATAAATTATATAACTGCAGAACCTTTAACTAACAGACAAGGTTATCTACATGACAGCCACAAGTCAAAGAATCTGAGCCTGAATTTACTGCATCCAAACATGGCTAAATACTCTCCTCCAGTAAGATGGTATTTGCAACAATTTTGTTGGTATGCTAGTGTCGATTCTCTTACATTTGGCTTGTGTATTGAGTATATGGTTAGACGTGCAGAAAGCAGTGAATTTAGACCATGTTACCTCAGAATCCAATTAAATCCTCTGGTTTAGAATATGTGTGTTTGAAAATTTCTTAAGTACAGTTTCAGAAAAATATCTACAGATTACTTTGCATGCTTTTGTTACTGTTAGAAAAGCAATATAGATTATAATTTGTATTTTTCTTATTTTACCTGTCACACAACTAAGAATAATTTCAGAATCTAGGTGTACAAATAAGCTTTTCTTAAGTATACTTGAATATCTACTCTTTGTAGTTTAGATGATCTATTTACTTATTTATCCTTAATTTTCTTATGTTCTGTTATGTTTAATTTATAAGCAACTTCAACTCCTTTTGTACATGTAAAAATGCTAAATAAATATTACATTAAAATTAAGAATTAAAATAAATATTTTAAGTTAACCTATCATTCTAAAACAATTATATTTGTGATTAGAGGACGAATATGAGAACTTAGAAGGCTGGCATTCTAGAATTAAGCTTATAGGCAAGAGAGTCATTCACATACCAAAGTCAAAATATGAAAGAAAAAATGTCACTTGTTCTAGTTTGGAAGAGAAAACTCAGAGCAACTGTTTCAATTATGTATAATAATGCATAAGGCATTACAATACTTTTACAATACTTTTGAAAATGTCTTTGGGCTACTCATGGAAATACAAACTGTGTGACTTTGGACAAGGTAATTTATCTTCCTGAGTCTCGGTTTCTTTATCTTTAAAAGAGGTTTAAGCTGTCTCCCACATACTTGTGAGAACTAAATATAATGATATATAAGGAGCACCCTGTAATGTGCCCCGAACATAGCAGATGCTCATTAAGTGTAACTATTATTCTTATTTTAAAAGGAAATAAAAAGTAGTTCCTTGAAATTCACAAAAACTATATCCCAAGACCTCTGAATTCTCTAATTCTCAAATGCGCCTCTATTATTTTATGAAGAAAATAAAAATTGGGGACTGGTTTTAATGCTCATTGAAATAATTTCATGAATCACCCTTTCTTGATTACATTTCCAGAATATGGTAAACTTATTCACGTCACATATATTAAACACTGTCAAATCTGATGTTATACTCTAAGTTTTGTAAACCTGATTTATATCCTGGCTCAAAAACATTATTCTGTTAAAACTCTTTTGTGTTCTTTTCTATTACAACAACCCCCTTTAAAGTGGGCTTAATTTCCAGGACCATTGTTCACAAAGGAATGAAATGTACCTTACTTTGGAAGACTAACTGCATACGTCTTTATGAACAAAGTACGTAAATTTTCAGTAAGATGCCAAGAATACTCTGGGTAGATGGCAAGTCCCTCACTCAGTTTAGTCTTCACTCCTGCCCATCTCATCTCATTGTGAAAGGAATCCAAATCTGTGCCTCCAAAGTGAAAAATCACTACAGGAATGGGGCTGGTTGGGTGATTTTCATAAGGAGTGAAACCACCAGATATTCCTCCACAAAAACCAATGATCTACTGATCCTCTGTTTTCTTTCTTAGAAATTTCAGAAACATACAAAGAAATTAAATAGGCAACACAGATATGCCATCTAGAGTATCAAACTGCAGGAGACTATAAATATGCACGTGTGAGCCATAGGGCGGGAAGGAATACAGTCTGAAGTGTCTCTGCTCATGTTGAGGAACAAAGGGATCGCAGACAATTTAGAGAGAGGAGCCAAGCCTATGCTAAGGCTTCCTCGGCTTTGGGCTAGATCCTGAAAGAAACTTTTGTAGAAAGAGCCCTGGTTCTTGAACCTAATTAAACTTACAACATTCTCTTCAGGAAGTAGGAAGCTATCTTTCAAGAAGAGCATAAAATCACAGTTTTTCCTGTCTCTCCAGGCAGCAGACCATCATAAATGGGTTGACCTTCTGGTCCAACATAGCAGACCTAGTTGGACTCACTCAGAAGCAAATTTTCTCTCAGAAGCAAACTCCCCACCAGCTTGTTGATACAACCGTTGTGGTTTCCCTTTTGATAGTAGGAGTGTAAATTTACAAACAACTGGGTGAACAAAGTGTCTTGTATGGTATGATTATGTTTTTGCTACATTATTGGTCAAACAACAATTTAATCAACAAGGACGAGAATAACACATATGCAAAAAATACAGATGCTTTACATATAGCATCTCATTTAGTTCTCTCTAAAACCCAGTAAATTGCATATTATTTTTACACATAAGGAAGCTAAGATTAAATGATTCAACCCAAAGTGGTATAGCCAGCCAGTGGCAAAACTGAAATATAAAATCTAGGTCAGTCAGATTTCACAGTCTACAATCTTTACAGTCCACCATTACCCTCCAGAGAAATATAAATGATGAATATTTTCTAATTTTAATAGATTTAAAAAAATGAAAGTAGGAGATCAATGAGTGGTCAACCAAGGAAGTAAGTCTGTGGAGATAAAAAGCTAGAAGTGAAAGTTTTCAGGGTTCTCTTGGTACCCGAGTCCCTATTTCTCATTGTTACTCTGTTCCTTCTACATCCTTCCCCCTGGCATTCTGTGAGATACTCTAGTATCCCTTAAGCAACCCAGTTGGGGTCTCTGACTTACAATGGAAAACATGCTGTTATGCACGTGTGTTACTGAGGCAGCAGGTTCTTAACTGGTAACCCAGCAAGGTGGAGGAACTCCAAATACCTCTAATGTTATGGGACCACACTCAGCTTGAAGGAGACAAAATTGATATTTCATTTAGGAAAATGCAGCTGTATAGTAGAGTAATTCAATACAGGTTTAACCATGTGAAACTTAACCATGTGCACCACTATTTTAATAATAAATTGCTTTAGAATTCTGAGAGATTTACTATATATTTCAAAATTTTAGCAAAGTATAATATATTATAAAAATCATTTTATTTCCACTTTGCTTGCATCTACCACTAATCTGTCAGCATCATTTTTAAAAACTTCCTTGATCATCAAGAAATCTATTGTTGATCACCTTTGGTTGATCACCTATGAAAAAAACAGCTAAATGGCCACTAAATTATACAATACTTCACAAAATTAACCACTTTAGTGGTTAATTAGACAAGAGAAGGATAGTACACTAAAATAATTATAATTTGTTTTCATACGCTTTATATTTAGACAGAAAATAAATTTACTAGGATCTTATGATCCTTGGGGTCAGTGACTGCTATTGTCTTATAGCTGACACCAACTTTAACGAGGTATGGCATTATTACTTGGACTTCTCACCATAAGAGGAGTGTTCCCAGGTTTGTCCTCTAAGTGCCACAGCCCAATGTCTCAGGATCTGGCTTCCACAAACCACAACCAGGCATCATCACATCTTAACAAGCCTTGAGAGGCAGTGGTTAGAGCACAGCCTTTGTCATCACACCACCCAGGTTTAAATTCAGGCTCTGCCACTTACTAGCTTTGTGACCTTGGACAAGTTCCTTAACTTTTCTGAGTTTCAAATGAATTAGAATAATACATCCAAACACATAGTAAACTTTCAATACTACTGGAAGGATGATGTAAAGTCCTTCTTTCTCTCCCTACCCTTCACAAGACAGAATGAGATTATTGCAAAGACAGTGCCCTGAGAAAAGAAAGGTTGAGAAAAGTTGAGACTAGAAACTAAAATTTCCAGGGCCAAGTTCAAAGTAGGTCCTATTCTTCATTCCCTCAAAGGCAAAAGAAGACAAACCACTTTCAGGCCTTTGTCAGTATGAGATAATGAAGAAAGCAGGGGGCAAGCAGGAAGTATCTGTTGAAGTAAGTGTTGAGTTGACATAGTGGTGTCCTCTCTTCACTCTCTCCTCAATGTCACACTCCCTTTTTTTCTTTTAATTAATATATTTTTTTTTATTTCAGAATATTATGAGGATACAACACTTTAGCTATATATATTGACCATGCACTGCCCGTGTCAGAGCTACAATCGTGGACATCCCCCAAACAGTGCACCCCTCACCCATTCAGTAAGAGTTTTCCCATCCCCTCCAGCCCCCTCCTGCCTACCCGCCCCCTGGTGAATATTATTGCCATGTGTGACATAAGTATTGATCAGTTAGTACCAATTGGATGGTGAGAACCAGTGGTGCTTGTTTTTCCATTCTTGTGATACTAAACTTCGAAGAATGGGCTCTAGCTCCATCCAGGATAATACCAGATGTGTTAATTCACCGTTGTTTTTTATTGCTGAGTAATACTCCATGGTATATATATACCACATTTTATTAATCCACTCGTGTATTGATGGGCACCTGGGTTGTTTCCACATCTTTGCAATTGTGAATTATGCTGCTATAAACATTCGCGTGCAGATGTCTTTATTATAGAATGTCTTTTTTTCCTTTGGGTAAATACCCGGTAGTGGGATTGCTGGATCAAATGGTAGTTCTACTTTTAATTCTTTGAGATATCTCCATATTACTTTCCATAGAGGTTGTACTAATTTGCAGTCCCACCAGCAGTGTATGAGTGTTCCTATCTCTCCACATCCCCACCAACATTTGTTGTTTTGGGACTTTTTGATAGGAGCCAATCTCATTGGAGTTACGTGATATCTCCTTGTGGTTTTGATTCGCATTACCCTGATGATTAGAGAAGTTGAGCATTTTTTATATGTTTGCTGGCCATTATTCTGTCTTCTTTTGAAAAATTTCTGTTTATGTCCTTTGCCCATTTTTTAATAGGGTTGTTTGATTTTTTCTTGTTGATTTTCCTAAGTTCTGTATAGATTCTGGTTATCAGCCCTTTATCAGATGTGTAGCATGCACAGATCTGTAGGTTGTATCTTCACTCTAGTGATAGTTTCCTTGGCTGTGCAGAAGTTTTTTAATTTGAGCAGGTCCCATTTATTTATTTTTGTTGCTGCTGTGATTGTTTTGGGTGTCTTCTTCACAAATTCATTGCCTAGGCCAATGTCCATAAGAGTTTTTCCAAAGTTTTCTTCTAGAATTCTTATGGCTTCACATCTTAGGTTTAAATCTGTTATCCATCGTGAGTTGATCTTTGTGAGAGGTGAGAAGTGTGGATCTAGTTTCAGTCTTCTACATGTGGCCATCCAGTTTTCCCAGCACCACTTATTGAATAAGGAATCTTTTCCCCAGTGTATGTTTTTCTGGGAATTTGTCAAAGATCAGATGACAGTATGAGGACGGTTTTGTATTTGGGTTCTCAGTCCTGTTCCGTGGGTCTATGTCTCTGTTCTTGTGCCAGTACCATGCTGTTTTGGTTAGTTTAGCCCTGTAGTATAGTTTGAAGTCTGGTAGATTGATGCCTCCTAATTTGTTCTTTGTCCTTAATATTGCTTTGGCTAGACAGGGTCTTGTCTAGTTCCACACGAAGTGTAGAATTATTTTTCTAGATCAGCAAAAAATGATGTTGGTATTTTGATAGGGACTGCATTGATTCTGTAAATCACTTTAGGTAGCAAAGACATTTTTACAATGTTAATTCTCCCTGTCCTAGAGCATGGTAGGGTTTTCCATCTGTTTACATCCTCTGCAATTTCTTTTCTCAGTGTTTCGTAATTCTCTCTATATAGGTCTTTGACCTCCTTAGTTAGATATGTTCCTAAATATTTAATTTTCTTTGGTGCTATTGTGAAAGATATTGCATCTTTCTTTCTTGGCTCAACTGTTATTGGCATATATGAAGGCTATTGATTTGTGTGCATTGATTTTGAATCCTGAGACTTTGCTGAATTCATTTATCAATTCCAATAATATCATGGTTGAATCTATGGGGTTTTCTAGATATAACATCATATCATTGGTGAATAGTGAAAGTTTGACCTCTTCTGCCCCCAGTTGGACACCCCTGATTCCTCTCTCTTGTCTGATTGCTCTGGCAAGGACTTCCAGCACTATGTTGAATAGAAGTGGAGATAGTGGGCAACCTTGTCTGGTTCCAGTTTTAAGGGGTAATGCTTTCAATTTTTCCCCCTTCAGTATGATATTGGCTGTGGGTTTATAGTATATGGCTTTAATAATTTTGAGGTCTGAGCCATCTATGCCTATATTGTTAAGAGTTCTTATCATAAATGGGTGCTGGATTTTGTCAAAAGCCTTTTCTGCATCTATTGAAAGGATCATATAATCTTTTTTCTTGCTTTTATTTACATGGTGAATTACATTTATAGATTTGCATATGTTGAACCATCCCTGCATCTTGGGGATGAAGCCCACCTGGTCGTGCTGAATTATGTTTTTGATGTACATTAGAATTTGGTGTGCTAGGATTTTATTGAGCATTTTTGCACCTATATTCATAAGGGATATTTGTCTATAGTATACTTTTCTTGTTGTGTCCTTTCCTGGCTTTGGTATCAGGTGATATTGGCTTCGTAGATTGAGTTTGGGAGGATTCCATCCTTCTGGATGTTTTCAAATAATTTCTGCAGTATAGGCACCAATCATTTGTACCATTGTAGCTTTTGCGGAGATTCTATCGCTCATCAGTGCTTGTTGTTGTTAGAAATTCATTTCTCCTGGTTAGCTAGGGAGGTACGTTTAATGCATTTCCTCGACGTTCGTGTGGGCAAGAATTTTGTATTATTCGACGACAATGTTGTTGTATTATCTGGATCTAGTTGTAGAACTCTCTTTTCATTCGAATTGAGCTTATTAGAGTACTTTCTTTCCTTTCTGCTTTCTGTCACTTGGGCAAGTGGCCTTTGAGCTATTTTGTTTACCTTTATCAGGACCAACTCTTTTCGTTTATTAATCTCTGTAGTCCTTTCTGTTCTCATTTCAATTTATTCTCTTATGATGCTTGTTATTTCTGTTTCTTTTTGCTTGCTTTAGGATTGTTTTGCTCTTCCTTTTCTATTGCCTTAAGATGACTCATTACTTTACTGATTTGTGACCTTTCTGTTTTTTGGATGTGAGCATTTAAGGCGATAAGTTTTCCTCTCAGGACTGCTTTTGCTGTATCCCACAGTTTTTGATAACTTGTGTCCCCATTATCATTTAGTTCTAAGAATCTTATGATTTCCATTTGAATCTCCTCCTTGACCCAATAGTCATTCAGCAATAAATTGTTTAATTTCCATGTTTTTGGATGAAGATGTGAGTTTCTATTGGAATTGATTTCTAATTTTATTCCACTGTGGTCTGAAAGGATACATGGTATGATTTCTGTTTTTTTGAATTTGTTGAGATCTGTTTTGTGGCCTAGGATGTGGTCAATTTTAGAGAAGTTCCATGAGCTGATGAGAAGAAAGTATACTCAGTGTTAATTGGGTGGAGTGTTCTGTAGATGTCTGTTAGGCCCAAATGTTCTAGAGTCCTGTTTAGGTCCATTGTTTCTTTGCTTATTTTCTGTTTGGAGGATCTGTCCAGTTCCATCAGTGGGGTGTTGAAGTCCCCTGCTATTATGGCATTGCTATTTATTATGTTGTCTAGATCAAGCAGTATTTGCTTTACATATCTGGGTGCTTCTGTGTTGGGTTCACAAATGTTTAGGATTCCTAAATCTTCTTGTAAGGATTTTTCCCTTCACCACTATATAGTGTCCATCTTTGTCCTTCTTTACTTTTGTTGCTTTAAAGTTTATACCATCTGAAATAAGGATGGCTACTCCAGATTTCTTTTGGTTTCCATTAGCCTAGAAATTTGTATTCCACCCTTTCACCTTGAGTCTTAATGAGTCCGTTTGTGTAAGGTGTGTTTCCTGGAGACAGCAGATACTTGACTTGTATTTTTTAATCCATTCAGCCAGCCTATGTCTCTTCAATGGGCAATCCAAGCCATTCACATTTATTGAGAGAATTGATGTTTGGTGTAGATTTCTGTTTATTCTGTTGGGTAGTTTATTGTTCTGTTTTACCTCTTCAGTCATTTTGAAATCTGGGTTATGGAGTTTTAGCTTTGGGTAGTTTTACATTGGTGGGTGTCGGTTGTGCTGGTTAGTGTACAGTGCAGGTCTAAGCACTTCTTGCAAGGCTGGTCTGGACTTGGCAAAT
Source organism: Daubentonia madagascariensis (assembly GCA_023783475.1). Classification (NCBI taxonomy): domain Eukaryota; kingdom Metazoa; phylum Chordata; class Mammalia; order Primates; family Daubentoniidae; genus Daubentonia; species Daubentonia madagascariensis. The sequence goes on along the minus strand of JAKFHU010002080.1, from coordinate 21,521,444 downwards.
TCTATCAGTGATTGCTTGTCTGCAAAAGTCTTTATTTCTCCCTCATATAAGAAACTGAGTTTGGCGGGATACAGAATTCTGGGTTGGCCTTTATTTTGTTTTAGGAGACTGACGATGAGTCCCCATTCCCTTCTGGCTTGTAAGGTTTCAGCTGAGAATTCTGCAGTTAATCTGATAGGTTTCCTTTTGCAGGTTACCTGCTTTTTTCACCTTACAACTCTGAGGAGTGCCTCTTTTGTGTTTACTTTGGTCAGTGTAATAATTATGTGGCATGCTGAATGCCTTTTCATGTTGAGTCTCCCAGGAGTCCTGTGTGCTTCTTGTACTTGGATATTGAGATTTCTGGCTAGGTATGGAAATTTTCCTCTATTATTCCTTCAAATAGATTTTCCAGCCCATGCGAATTTTCTTCCTCTCCCTCAGGGATGCCTATCATCCTTATGTTTGGCCTCTTCATATAATCCCATATTTCTTGTATGCCTTCTTCATGCCTCTTGTTTTTGTGTTCTTTCTCTTTGACTGACTTATTTAGCACATAGGAGTTGTCTTCTAGGTCTGAAATTCTTTCCTCTGAGTGATCCAGCCTATTCTTAAGGCTTTCCACTGTGTTTTTTAGATCCTTGAATGCCTCTTTCATTTCAAGAACTTCTATTTGATTTTTGCATAATACTTCTATTTCTTTAGAAAATTTTTCATTCATTTCTTACATTTTTCTTGTGGTTTCTTTGTGCTGGGATTCAATTTTCTCTTGAATTTCATTGAGCTTTCTTATAATCCATAAACGAAATTCCTCTTCTGTCATTCTACCCATTTCATTTGAGTTGATATCTGTTGTTGAGGAACTAATGATTTCTTTTGGGGGTGCCTTTTCACTCTGATTTTTCATGTTTCCTGAGTTCTTTTGCTTATTTTTTCTCATATGGCCTCTTGGTCGAGAGCTGGGGGTATTAGGGCTAGTTTATGGCCCTGTCTCCAAGCCCCCAAGGTTTATTCCTTGGCAGAGCCAGGGAGAGGAGTCGTAGTCTGTATTGCCTTAGGTATATTTTAACAAGTTTGGTGGATCTTGGGTTACCTCTGACCTGTTGTCTTCTCCTCTTCCCAGTGGAGTGTAGTGAGATTGTCCTCCCAGCTTGAGCTCCAAGCTGGTGGATTGTACTTGACTGTATGAATCCACAGCTCCCTAATAGCTAGGTATTCTTTTGTGTCTGTGGCAGACTCTGATCTCCCAGGTGGGGTATGCGAAAGCCCCAAGCTTTGGGAAGGTCCTTGTATCGCCTAGGGGCCACTTTGACCCTACTCCTCCTGAGGTGTGGGTAGAAATACAATTGCTTTTTTCGCTGCAGTGTGACAGCTGAATTGGGAAAATTCTACACAGCTCAGAGGTCGCTTATCCAGCCACGTGTGTCTCCATGTGACACTGGCTGATAGGGGGATCTCCAATTATGCACCCCTTTTCCACCAGTAGACTCCAAGGCGAGCTGGGTGAGCGTCTCTATCCCCAGAAGTCTCCGCCAGGGGGATGTTCCCACAGGGGGCAATAGTGGCCACTGTAGCCACCCTTGGATGGAGCAAAATTCCCTAATGAAGTAGGCAGGGTTATGGGGAGCTGCTCTGGTTCAGCCTGTGGCTCTTGAGGGATTCGGCTGCCATGAGAACCGGTACTTATACAAAATGAGTTGCTATAACCAGCAACCTTCCAAATGACTGATCTCTGGGGTACAGAAGGGCTGGGACCTGAAGAGGGGGCACTAGGACCAGCACATAGTGGACTCTTAGGAGGCCAGAGCTGGGGTAGCAGGACCAGATGGACGGGCTGCAAACTGTTTCCAATACACAAAGGTTCTGCCACTACAGTTCCGGGATCTTGTCCCACCTGGAACCCATGGATGCAGCTGTCTCTGGCCACCAAGAGCGAAGTCTGTTGCTCTGGGCGGAAGAGCCCCCAGGCCGGGGCGGGGCGGAGCTAGAGACCCGGCTCACAGCTCAGGGCGGGAGGCTTTAAAGATGGCTGCCACCACCAGCCTGGTACACAGCAGGGTTCAGATCACTCCTGGGAACGCAGCTTTTCTCAACCAGCCTGTGTCCAGTGGAGGCAACTGCCGGCAGCCCCTTAGGGCGTGTCCCACTTTTTGTTCAACCCCTGTGTCCAGGTCCTGCTCACTTCCGGTGGCGCGGTGCCGGCCTGCGGTTCCCATGCACTGTCCCGGGAAGCAGTATCTCCGCCCAGTCCCTACCCAGCCCTAAGCGGTCCCTGTATAGTGTAGCTGAGAGTTCCATATGGCTCTCCCAATTGCTTCTTCTCCACAGAGTCTGCTGTCTCAAGCTACAGCTTTGCCTGGACCTGGGCTTGTCCCTGACTGAGTGGATGGGACGTCTGTGGGGAAGATGCATAACCGCTTGTAGGTCAGGTCACACTGTGCTGACCTGGTGAGTGTGTCCTTCCCATGCTCTGTGCTCTATTGCACTCCCTGCACTCTCTGATTTTTGTGAATGATTCTCCCTGTCACCTGCTTTCTTGGGCTGAATGTCCCACAATGTTTCTCTGTAAATTCACAATGCTGTTTTCAGAGTGAGTGATCCACGAGCGTAGGCAGCCGATGGCGTTTTTCACCTCCTTCCCTGGGAGAGGTGAGGTGGGAGGACTCTATCAGACCACCATTGTTTCCCCCCCCTTCACACTGACTTTCTATAAGACAAATGAGCCTGATAATTCCATCCACCAATTAGGGTACTGGTGATTACCTCTTGTCTCAAAGGTGCACCTGATGTCATTGGAGCTGGAGAAAGGGGCAATAGAAAGAACGTTGGCAGACTGCATTCCCTTCATTTGGCAAAGAAAGATAGCTAGAAGGGGGATAAAATAGAGTTATTCCCACACTGGAGCACTGTACAGGTGCAGGGTCCCATAGAGCCTTCTAAAAGTCTACCACATAAGCCCCATGAAAAGGCAGACATGTGGACACTCAGTCCACAGAGGGAACTGAGGGATAGTCAGTGTGAGTCAGAGATGCAGTGAGGAATCACTAAGGGGGTGCAGACACCCCTGGATGCCCCAGGAGGACTGTGGTTCCCCACTCCCACCTTCAAGCCCCAGTGCCAGCAGGACAGAGCAGGGAGGTGGCAGGCAGGTGTGTGAAGGTAGACGGCACCCACACTCCAAAGCCCACCCCTCCACTGCAGGCCTGGAGCTGTGTCCTACACTGAGCAGAGAGGAAAGAGCAAGGTATGGAAGGAAGGAACTTCGTGCCAAATGTGAGATGGAAATATTGAAGTATTAAAGAGGACAGATAACTCACTCCTAACCCCAGTTCATTCTTACTAAGTTAAAGTGACTGAAAAGTGACAAAATTGGACCAAGATGGCTTTAAGAGAGATGGATTCACAGCAGGGAAATCCTGCTGAGCCTCAAGGAGGCAGTTTTCACTGAAAAAAGAGGAATAATTTGATGTTTAGTCCTCATGAGTTGAGACTTCTCAATCAAAGTAGTTTCCTAAAGAAACAGACATTATAATCTCTGACATAGTCAAGCCATGCTACACAAATCTGTGCTCAGGGTCATCCCTTCATTCATCACTCAGGATCCACTCAGCAGAACCATGAGATTTGCTGACCCTTTATCACTATTTAACCTTTTAGCCTCTTAAAAATCATTTTTCCTTTACCCTAAGTGATTCTCTAAGTTTCGGGCAGTAGAGTTACCAGATTCTCTTTAATTTCTCTGATCATGCCTTCATCAAGGATTCCTCAATTTTACACTTAAAAAGGTACCTTGGCTTAAATAAACAAGATAATTTTCACTACAGTAATATATATTTACTCACTAAGTCCGGAGTTTAAGTTTATACTTATGGTATTAAATAAGTGCTTTCCCTGAAAAAAAAAACCTGTAGAAATATTAGAATAAACTTCTAAAAATAGATAGCAAGGATCAATAGTGGAAGCCCTAAGAAATATTATTGCACTTATTCTTTTTCCTTAATTATCTTTTAATATTTCCTTTAATATTACCCTTAAAATTTCTCCCCAAACAAAGGCCATATTTCTACAAAGCAAAAATTATACCCAAAGTATTTTTAGGGGTTGAGAGTGAGGGAATAACTTATTTTCTTTCGCGGTGGTTGCTGCTGACCTTACCTTGTACCTCAGTATTACGCAAACCTAAGCAATTTGGGGGACTGCTCTTTTTCTGCGGCTTAAGCTACGAAATGACACTCCTCCCACTTTCTGACTGATATTACTCTTAACGTTACAAGACTGCCGCCGTCTTACTGCTACTGAACTTGATTGCATCTGAAATAAAACTATAATTAGATGTCGCAACTTGTGATCCTTCTGTAATAAAAAGTTCTCAGTCCTCTCTGCCCTCATGGCAAACTCTCAGAAGTGGTGAGTTCCCAGATACAGGCTCTGAACTCTTGAGATTGGTTCCTACCCACTCAGCAAACATATAAGGAAAAAAACTGCATCCCCCACACTCCATTCCCCATCCGTATCCTGGGCAAGACAGCAGTTTCCCTGTTCTTGTGTCCTTTAAAGGGCCCGGGCTGTCAGGATTTGGATATTCTTGCTTCCTGGATCCCTTATCTTGATTCTGGATCCCCTGTATTTGGCCTTTCATCTTGGTCTCTGGCACTGTATCCTCCTGAATCTTCAGTGGAGGCCTGCTCTACTCTGAGCTCAGCCCCTGGAGGCTCTGCTCTTAGCCACATCCCGGGTCCTCTGCAGCAGCAGCACTCCATCTGCTCCCCGACAACCTGTCTCCCATCCTTCCCAATCTTTGCTTGCAGCCCTACCTCTTCTTCCTCTCTCACCTACCAACACCCTGGATCACGCCTACTACAGGGGCAGGATAGTGATGGCGGGTCCAGGGCTAAAAGCCTGTATTGATAGGGTGGGGCTTACACAGACCGCAGTGTGCCCTTCCTCAAACATTTGAACTCCACTGAGAATTCAAGTAGCTTAATTTCAGGCATGAATAATGAATTTCCTCTCAATCTATTTCTCACGTTTAAAGTTTAAAAGGTAAGAAAATAACTTTGAAATGAGAATATCCTTTTTCATTAACATTTTTACATTTAAACCTATTTCCTAGTAGGATGTTGATGAAATATTTCATCCACCAGGCCCAGACCTGCTGCTGTAAACACGGGTTTGTTCTTTCTCAAACTTTTTTTTTTTCCCATTTCATTTTGTTTCCTACATCCTATAGACATAACCAAATAAAATCTGTCATGTAACTATTGGGAAGGCAACATTTAGGCCACATTTTGCTGGAAGTCCCTGACGAATAGAAAAGCATTACTGTCAACTCTAAAGGACAATGTGCTGTTGGCTCAGGGCTCAGGACTCAGGAGAGTGCTATAGCGTCGGGCAGAAAGGAGCAGAGGCTGCTTTGGCTGAGCCCCAACAAAAGAAGGAAAATGAGCATTCAGACACCAATGAAGCTGGTTTAAAATGTTTCACTGGGAAATCCTTTCATTTTTTATGTTCAGGGCTAGATTTTTATACTGTGAGTCAAAATAGCTCTTGTTATAATATTTGCCATATGAAGATTTTTAAATATTTCTTTTGTAGTCGATTGTCCACCATTCCTACTTAAAAATATTACCGTATCTAAAACCATGCATATATTTTCACCGCTGTGGATGGACCATCACACAGTTTAGGTGTCTTCACAAATATGCTATTTTAACCAAAGGGTGACAGACAAAAGTTTAATAGACCATCTTCCCTAACCTCGAGAGTATCATAAGACAAGGCCTGAGAGAATAATTCAGGTTACATTCAAGACCAACATAAAGAGATACAATTTCTTTCTTTCTTGAGAACCCCTTTGATCCAAAACAATATCCAAAAAAGGACTATAATTTCATTTAAGTAATGTAATACAGTGATATTTTGAAAAATAGTCTTTACATAATTTTTCCCTTCAAGCTAAGAATTCCTTCTAAGTCTAAATCTGAAATTTACCCAATTGCAAAAGGATACTAAAATATTTCAGGAGCAAGGCAACCTTATTTTCAAAAAGAATGTTTTAAATTAAAGAAATATAGCCTATTACCTGTTAGACTTAATTTCTCCTTCCTACTTTTCTGGTTTCTAAAACTAGAATTTGTACCACCGGTACCATAATATAAATTCATTTTTTTCTCAGTCTGTTATTTTACATTTCACTCCTGATTTCCTATCACCTCAAAACTGACTCTTAAAACTTGAAGTTTCTATTTTAAGATTTGAGGTGGCTTCATCATGTTTTCTCCAGACCCTTTCAACCAAGCAGAAGGCTGAGATAATTAGCAGTTTGGAAGTCAAGAGAGGGAGTTGTCTACCTACAGTGTTCTGAGTAAAGCCTAGGAGGCCCTCATAAAGCCTATAAATCATGGCTGTCATAGGAGGTCCATTGTTTTCGTAGTGATTAAGGCATCACTAACAGTCAAGAATATCATTCTTTTTGTAAAAGGAGGAAGAACTGAGGTGTTTCTAGTAGTTCTCTTTCAGGCAGATACATTGCTGTGGACCCTCTTTCAGCTTCTTGGTAACTGCAACCAAGAATCAGCATGCATATCAGAATTGCCCTTCCTTTATGGACAACTGCCACTTTAGAATCTTCACAGTGCACTAATGTACTAACTGGTAATTTCCATTAAAACATATAGGTCAATTCTGCTTTCAAGAACTGAATTTGACACTGAGGCCTGGGGCAAGGGATTAGAAGTACTCAAGTTGACCAGGATGAGTATGAGGCTACAGAAAGTTAAAGCCACTATAATAAATATAAATGGCAAAAAATCAGGTCAAGACACATTGTAGTTTCTATGTAATTTCACTTTTATATATTAATAATATACAAGCTTTCTTCTTATTTTCTAAAATACATGCTTTTGCCTATAACATTCTGATTTTACTGCTAAAAAGTAAGCCATTCTTTCTATCAAGGCAAGCAGAGGTCTAATTTTACAAATGACATTCAGTGTGTTCATGCACAATTTAGTAAGCATTTGTGAAGTCTGCATTGTTAGGTATAGTCTTTCACGTTCACTGTTAGAGGGATGGCTACAAAGCCCATTACTGTTCCAGCCTCAGTCCCTACCACTCTCCTTCTCACTTCCTCCTCTCTAACCATGCTGGCACCCTTGCTATTCCTAGTAATCACTTGGAATACTCTGGCCTCAGGGATTTTTACTTGCTCTTCCAGCTGCCTGAAACCCTCATTTACATATCTATTCGGCTCACTCTTTCATCTTGTTCAAGTCCTTGCTCAGTTACCTCTTCATTGAAGCTTTCCCCAACTACTCTATTTAAATATACAAACCCATCCTCCCTTGTGGACTTCTGATCCCATTTCTCTGCCCTTTTCCTGACTATTTATCACCTTCTAATACAATATAAGATTTGCTAACTTATTCTGTTTATTTTCTGTCTCTACCCAATAAAATGCAGGCTCCCTGAGGAAGGCATTTTGTTTTGTTTTGTTTTGTTCTGTTTAGTGTGTGTCCCAAACACCTAGAAAAGTGCCAAGCACTCAATAAATAATTGTTGAATGTACAAAGTTGTTTTGCTAGTAATAGTAACGAGTTTGAATCCACCACTACTTCCTAGCTGGAATATTGGAAATGGAAGCAAATCAAAACAAATGCTGAATAAACCCAAAGATTTTGGTAAATAGTCCCAAGCAGTATCCAACTGACTTATTCAGTCATAGATCACATAAAAAGCACAGAATTAAGAAGACTTTCTGATTAAGAAGATGATGTTAAAAGCCACTTAACCCAACAATGTAATTAATATTAACTTCTTATTTCTTTTGGAGGTCTATTGTAAATTTTATCAAAGCAGGAAATTTAGATTATTAGTACCTCCTCTAATTTACTCCCTTCCACATTGCTGACATGGCCAAAATAACTATAAACTAGCCCCTGCAGATAATAGACTTAGTAGATAAACTTTTTGAAAGCAGTTTTTCTGTTCCATTAGACCTCTTCCTCTAACACATTGTGCTCGCATCTTTAAATTTGGGATTACAAGGTGTTTAGTTCAGGCAGATTAATAAACTGCCTAAGCCTGGTGAAAATTAAAATAAGGTAGCTCAGCAATGTCTAAGGTGATCATCACTTCTAGAATTACTCCAGAATCCTTCCTCTGCAGTATCTACCAGGCCTGCAAAGAAATTATGAAACTGAAAATTCCATGGTTTGCATTTGGAAATAATTTGGAGGTGTTGAGTGTTACAATGGTGCTTCTCAGAAACAAAGCTCTAGTAAGTAGTTATGTCTAATGAGCTTATTCAAACAGTCTCAAAACTGTAATGGGGAGCACAAATAGAAAATCAATCTCTGCAATTTAAAGAGTCACACAAGAAAGCAATGAGCAGCTAAAACTAGAAACCTGGAGTTCCTCTAAAAAATATCTACTCTTTCTTTACACAGGGCACTGTAAATCACAAAACATTTCATTTCAGGCTGTATAAAACCAGATTTTTTTTTGCCAATTGCATATCATAATCTTCCTACAATGAACAGTAGTACTTTAGTAATCACCTAATAAATAGTATTTACTTTCCTGAGTCATATGACTTTGAAATTTATTCTCAAATTTAAAGCAAAAAGCAGTCTTTGGGATAACTTTTTTGTGTTATTTTGGTTTTTTATATCTATTTTATGAAAAGACTCAAGTCACAGGAACACAGCAGAACACTATAGCCCATAGTTAAGGAACAGGGAAGTATAAACATGATAGCAAAAATTGTTAAAATGGTCTGAAGCATCTACTTTATATCATCTATTGGCCTGTAACAAATATTTAAGGCAAATATTCTTCAAAATAAAATGTTCCCCTAGAATTTCATGTCTGCAACAATGAAATCTAAAATTTCAATTTTCAGTATGAGTTTTCATACAAATCATTTGCACCTGCTCTGGACACCAATTTATAGGAAGCCACCTTACCCCATTCTATACAAATAATAAGAGCCATTGGGTAAGATCCACATCACGATCCTTCCATCTTGTTTGCAAATGGACCTATCCCTGTTCCCATTCATCTCTACGGCCACAGGAAGCATTAATTTTCTTCTAGTCAAGGCTAATCCTTCTAACTGTGCTTGGAAGTGGGCCCCTGCAACATTCTCAGGAATCCTAGTTCATCAGCCATCCTCCTTCTTATCAATGTTTTCAAACTTTTCCACAGCTATTGATTCCAGCATCTAGATATGGTCAAGGTCCTTCCATGTCAACACTCTTCCCATGGCAACAATAAAATCTCCCCACCCTATCTTATTCTCCCACCCACTTCCTGTTTCACACATATACAAAGATGGAGATGAGAACACCATCAGGCAGCATTTTCCAAACAGACCTGACAGTTGTATAAATGGAGAACCTAAAGCTAAAGTTAACAGCCACCCAAGCTATTCCCAGGAGTTCAACAACTTCCAGAGAGTTCAAAAGAGACACATGAGCACTGTTGGTCCAATTATTAAGCCAATTATCGTGAACCAAAATATTTTATTTTGCTTCCACATTAGCAGTGGTAATTTTTTAAAAAGAAAATTGTCTTTAAAATGATTTCAAAGACACACACGCTATAAAGAAAAATTTCTATTATCCAAACATGAAAAATAAATGTATTTTAAAAGTACCAAAATTGAAATTAAACATAATATGTTAAATCAAAGGGTTTTTATTTTTTAAAAAATTCTTAAAACATCAATAAATAATACAAAGACCCAAATGGGGGGAGGGAGCCAAAGAATGCTATGGGAAATTTAAAATTAAAATGTTGTAAATGGCCAAAAAAAATCTGGAAAATGTTTATATTCACTAGTAGTAGTGAAATGTGAATGAAAATAGCAAAAAAAGAATCACTTGTTACTGATAAAGCAATAGCCATTCTCATATACATGAAAATTGGCACAGCATTTCAGGAAGACATTTGTCAATATATAGCAAAAGCTTTAAACTTTGGTAATTTATTTGAATTTATTTTAATAAAATAGCACTGTAGCTTTTTTCATAATTACAAAATACTGAAAGTATTTTAAATAACTTACAACATATTTTATCCATGAGACAAAATATTGTGGATTTTCCAGGCTGTTAAAGTAAAATAAAAATTATTTTCTTTAGGTCTTAGGGCTTTTAAGATAATATGCTTTGTGAATCTCCAAAATGGAGCTGGAGATATTCTTTTTTTTTTAAAGCAGGTCGATTGAATGAAGTGTAATGTAATATAATGAAGTGTAATGTAATGTAATACAATACAATTCATCATATTTTAATGTACAGTTTGATGCATTTTGACAAAAGATGGGACATTATCATAGTCTTTACAAGTTCCCTCATGCAGTCAATTCCCTCTCTCTCCCCTAGACCCTGGCAGCTACTACTGTTTCCTGACCTTATTATATTTGCCTTTTTCTAGAATTTCATGTAAGTGGAATCCTACAGAATGTAGCCTTTTGAGTCTGGCTTCTTTTACTTAGCATAATGTTTTTGAAATTCATCAATGTTGTTATATGTATCAATAGTTTTTTTTTATTGCTCAGTAGTAGTCCATTGTGTAGGTCTAATATAACTTGTTTATTCATTCATCAGCTGATAGACATTTGAGTTATTTCCAGATTTTGGATATTATGAATAAAACTGTTATAAATATTTGCATATAGATCTTTATGTAGACATGAGCTTTTATTTCTCTTGGATAAATATCTAAGAGTTTGATTGCTGGGTAATATATTAAGTATGTATTTATCTTAATAAAAAATTGCCAAACTGTTTTCCAAAGTGGCTTGCCATTCTATGTTTACAACGTCAAACTTTGAGAATCTCAATTGCACCAAGTCTTCGTCCGTACTTGTTACTGTCTTTTTAATTTTAGCCACTCTAGTGGGTGCAAAGAACATATCATTGTAATTTTAGTTGCATTTATCTAATGCATTTATCTTTTCATATGCTAATTGTCCATAATCTTCTTTGGTGAAGGATCTGTTCAAATATTCTGCCCATTACTGAGGGGTTGTTGACCATCTTATTATTTCGTTATTTTTGGTATACATCTTTTACTGGAAATATGCTTTACAATTTTTTTCTCTAAGTTTGTGGGTTTACAGTCATTTTTTTGAACAGTGTCTTTCAAAGAACAGAAGTTTTAATTTTAATGAAATCCAATTTATCAACTTTTTTCCTTTTATGTTTTATGCTTTTGTATCCATTTCAAGAACTCTTTGCCTAATTGAAAGTCAAAAAGCATTTTCTCCTATGTTTTATTCTAAGAGTTTTTGGGTTTTAGCTCTTACACTTAAGTTTATGATCCACTTTGAGTTACTTTTGTGTATGGTATGAAGTAAAGGTCTAAATTCTTTTTTTTTCTTTTAGATATGGATATCCAGTTGTTTCAGCACTATTTGTTGAATTACTTCGGCACCTTTGGAAAGTTCTCCACATTTATTTTATAACAAAACCTATTTATTTTTGAGCATTTATTAATATCTCATAGAAACACACACCACTTTTTGGCAAATGCTTGTATAAAGATTATTTAATAATATGTTTAAATATTGATGACACATTTTTAAGTGAAGAAAAGCTGGAAAAGCAAAAAATGTATACATATCTGGAGTATAGGTACAAAATATACATATGTGTATATATATATATATGTAGAGGTTATTAGGTTAATTATAATATGGGTAATTTTAACTTTCTTTTATATGTTTAATTGAATTTTCCTTTATTAATGTATGGACAAATTATAACAAATATTTTGAAATTTTATTCATTAACATTTTTGATTCAATGCTTCCTCAGAGTTACAATTTTATTTAAGAGTTACGAGTAGAAGGAATAATCACAACAGTAAATAAAGTTGGGATATAGTGAGTCATGCAGAGAAGGAAAAAAAGGTCTAGTTAGTAGTACCTCACCATTTGCTAAAAGCAACATCAAATTATATTTGACAATTTTATTGTTAAATTGAATATTCTCAAAGGAACAGGCTCACAATTTTAGAGTCAGACCAAATGTTCTCAACAGAACACACCCTTAAAAAGAAAAAAAAAAGTCAGTGAATGATTAAGGCATAAACTTTCATTGTGCAATTACCTCCAACTTTATTGTTGATCTAGTTTTGACCTCTTCCCTTCAAACTCACAGGTCATCAGGAACTTTCTGCTAGTACCATGTAGTGCATGCAAATCACCTAACAATCATGGTTTGATTTTCTTTTACAAGATTTTCCCCTAGATTTTAAGATAGAAAAAGAAAAATTAACACTTCTATTTCTTTACCATTTCCTTTTCTCCTTTATCTTATAAGAGTGATAGTTTTGGCAGGGCGGAACTTGCCTTTTCAGGAATTTCTTATTTGCATTCACAGTATCAGTGATGTAAATGATCTTGCAAGTGTGTGTGTGCATTCTATGACTATGGCATTATACACCACAGATTCTAAGATAAATTGAAACATGGCAAATTTTATAATTAGCACCAAGTGGGTGTAGTGTAGGAGCTAAAAAAGCAAAGTAGAAGTCAAAATTCATTTTCATATCCAATTCAAGAGCTGTCTGAAGCCAGCTCTTGGGTGATTTCTGATTCTTAAAATTCTTTTGAGTATTTTAAATGTTAAAAGGATATTGCTTCTTCCACTCAATACTTTCACAGAATGTTCTTTTGACCAAATATTTTGGAAGGTCATTTTATATTTTACTCAAATACTACTTGGAGAAATCCTGGGAACCCATTTTTAAGTGTTTTACTATATTCTGCATGTTAAGAGCTTTTATAATATGAAAAGGAAGAGCAACTTCATTAGAAATATTCTTAGAGATAGACTAGATTATTGTTTATTTGTAATCCCTAAGCACAGTATGTTAGCCCTAACAGAAGAAAAAGTTAGAAAAGAAATGCAGTATGCAGAGAAAGCATGTGCTATATAGCATTGTTAATAATTTAGAAAAATTGGAGGCACCCTACATGTCTGCGGATAAAGAATTATTGAAATAAATTACAATACATCTATACAGTGAAATACTCTTCAAATATTAAACATAATGTGGTAGAAGAATATTTATTGACATAAAAATTTTCTGTATATAATTTAAGACTTGATTAAATGTAGATGGCAAAATTAGGAGTAATTTTTTATAATTTTCTTTTATTTACCTGGAGTCTTAAAAAGTCTTTGTACATAACATTAGTAGAAATTCATGAGAATCTTAAAGCACAACATTTGAAATAATATTTCTATAAAAATATGTTGCCATAGTCTCTCTCCGTAAGAGGGCAGCTCCTGCTCAGCAGGGTTTCTTGTCTCAACTGTAGGAAGTGTGCAGCAGAGACCTATTTCTACCATGTTAAGACACTTTGGCTTTCTGTAGTATCCTATCTGGGTTGATAAAATGAGATTTTAGTAAATTTGTGATGAAACTAATGACAATATTGTATATGTTATCATCTTAAAATATGCTCATTTAGAAAAGATATTTTCATGATACCAAGGAATATTATAAAGTAAGACTTGGGCTTCCCACCTACAAGTGTTATAAATAAAATTTATCATGGGGAGAAGCTGGATAGCGTGGTTTAGAGATGAATTTTGGGGTTAGGTCAGCTTTGGTGTGAATCCTGGCTCTGTCATTTATCAGTTTTTTTTACCTGGGCAAATTACTTAACCTTGTTAAGTCTCAGTTCTCTTATCTGTTATAGAGAAATGATAAAAGTATCTACCCTGTAGTTTTGTTTTTAAGATTCAATAATAAAATACAAGGTAGATGTGTGTTTTGTGCCTGCATGGCCCTCAGTATGAGCTCAATAACAACCATTCATCAATGCTAGGGACCCCACACTCCCTGATAACTCATACGTATCTTATAATTATTTTTTTTTCAGTGAATGCTTGGATGTGTGGAAAGGGAACTGGCTTGTAGATGGTGGGACCATGCCTTATTTGACAAGACAGAGTAATAATAGGAGCAATATAATTTAAAATGTGTTAGTAAAACAGACATCACACACATATAAAGTTTCATCAAGCCATGAAATTTAGATATCATCTAAGAAAAAGAGTTGGATCTCATTCTCTGATGTTTAATAAATAAGCATTCTCCCTTCATTTTAAATCATTAGGATAAAAACTATTACTTTTGATATTTGGAATATATATCCACGTGGATTTTTGGGATTTCACAGGTACTACTTTCTTATAAAGCCAAATAATTTTTCAAAACCTCTCTGAATTATCCAAAAATGAATAAAAATCTAAGAAGATTTGTTGGCACCAGTATGTAAAAAATGGAATTGATGTAAGGTCACAAAATGGCATTGGTTGACTTTAGCAGGTGTAGCCAGGTATTCAGGTTTCTCTGCATAGCCAGAATGCATGGCTCGCTCTTCTCAGTAAGTGTGATTCCAATCAATCAGACAGACTGACAGAACAAACCATGGTTTGTTTGTTTTTCTTCAAAATTGGAAAATTATGTACATAAAGACCATCTAGAACTACTTAAAGTGTGTGCCCATTTGCACAAACACATACACATGTAAGTGCACAAAAATACATGACCGTGAAATCAATACATTCTAAAGAAGAATATTAGAGGTCGATTTGTATTGTCTATAAGGTGAGCAGGACAATAAAGAAACAGCTGAAATGACCATCAGACAACAAATAGGCGTTTTTGGAGGGATGAGGGTGGATCTAAGATTTTTTAAAAAAACAATATTATTATTTATAAAACAAATTATATCTATTCAACATCTAAAAGGAATTTCTAAAATAAAAGGTAAAATTCAAATTAACAACTTGATTAGAAAAATTATGAGTAAACAGAAGTAAGGTGAAACAATAAAATAGTCTTTTACCTAACAATCTACTACGTATTAAATTTATTTTAGCTTTCTGGGGTTTGTTTAGCTATTAAGTGCAGTGTATGATGGCACTGATATTCTTTACGTGGTAGATTCTGGATCTTGCTAAGACCTCCCATTGCAGAAGTACCCACATACTTTATATAGTAGTAATAATAATACATGAAAGAGTGCAGATCTCACTTTCAAAAGTAACCTGTGTCCCCCAAATATACTAGCCAAGAGCCCTGAATTCTAGTTCAAGAAATTCGTTAACTTCACTCCAGGTTTAACTCTCAGGGCTTAGTTATCTCATGATAACTAAAATATGAGTATTGCCCTATTTCCTAGAATTCAAAATCTACAAAGACATTTTTAAACATCAGATTATTGTCATGTTTTTTGGAAAAGTCTGTGACTACTATTTATTAAGTCCTGTTATTGCTCTCACTTAGCTCCAAATAACAGATGGCTGTAAACCATACCTGGATACCAGGGTTTATTTTCACTAGTCTTCCAACAGAATTACCACGCAAAAGGAAAATGGGGCATAAGAAAACAAGGCAAAGTATAGAACTGTAGATATAACTCTTCATCAAAGAGCAAAAGACTATAGGTATTAAGCACCTGCTATCCCATATCAGACAGCCTATTAGTAGCTAGTCCGAAATACTATTTTAAAATGTTCCTTGTGTTAGTAATAAGACCTATGTGCTGTGAGCAATACTAATTTGCAGTCTCTGTGAGTATTAATTCACCAGTGTTGGCTTAAATTCTTTAGTTATACAAAAAAGAGTGAAAAAATGTTAAGAGAAGTATGGTGATAATTTGTATGATCCAGTATTTCTTTCTCTTTCCTTATTAAGCCTGCCAACCAAAGGATGCCTTACTAATTATACCAGTTTTTTTAAAAGTACAGTGAATACTTTGAACCATTGTACTGATATTAAATAAGTCTATTTGATACAACACACATTGGGTCAAAACTTCATTTGGGATATTAAAATGAATCATAATCTATTGGTATTTCTGAATATTCATTTTAAAATACAAACTAACTCTGCTCAAATCATAGAACCACAAAGAGTGTCTGATACAAAAAAATATATTGTCCCCAAACTCCTTTAGATGCTGGATCACAGAGAATCTTGGTGCCTGGGAGACAGGGGCACTTTGGAGGCACTTAGTGAAGTGGATCTTTTTCTGAGTGGTAGGAAAGTGTTTAAATGTTTTACAATATGGCTCACTTGCAGATGAAGCCATCAGCCCTTCCTGAATACCAAGGATCATTTGAAACTGACTAAAATGTCAACATACTTTGATCAATCCATTCACAGTTTCTTCATACTGTCAAAATGAATGTCATGTAGAAAGGAAGAGCCACTTAAGAAAAAAATTAACATTTTCTTTCTGTATGTATAAGATTAAGAGAATTGTGTCTCATATGTTTTGCTTTTCATTGCTTAAAAATACGTAAGAATCATTAAACTGGTTTCTATAATATTTGACATCAATCATGACAATACTGTATAATGTTTAGCAATAGACATTATTCAAAATAGGTATGTTGCTAACTTGCTCCTGTACTTCTGAAAAATACTGGTATTTCTTCTTATTGGAAAGCACTTAATGAATGGTGGTTTCTAGGGAAGAAATGATTACAAACGAAAGAGCATTCAAAAACCATTTTGAAAGTGTTAGGAAAATTCAAATCAACATCATTTTCATGTTGAATTTTCAGTGAAATGCCATTTTAAATTTTTTCAGAATATTAATGCTAATTAAAAGAAACAAATATTTTAAGTTATAAAATGTCAAATTATTAGGAGACACCTAAGAGAGATCCTTTAAAATGATCACTGTGTAAAAATACTTTTACAGCCCAGCCAGCTCCAGGCAATAGGAAAACACCTCATTATGGTAACTTGAAGAAATCCCAACACAAACTACGTCAGAGCCTCGATCCTCGATACTTTATTCCCAGGAGGTTCTTGCAAATCCCAGAACAGCGAGAGATGTCTTCATTATTCCCAATGTATTTGCAGTCTGAACACTGTCCCTTTGAGGAACAAAATACACAGTTGGAGCTCTCTGTTACCAACACTGTGTTCACCACACAGCTGTTGCTTTGCCACATAACTGACCTTGATTTTTTCCCCTTTCATAGTTTCATATTTAACATTAATAAATGTTTAAATAGACACTTATTTTAAAACCCCATTTTTTCCCATTTCAATGAGAGCTTATAAATGACTAGTACTTAAGACTTAATACATCTCTTTCAATTTGAACTTATTTATTTAAGGGGTTTAAGCCCCACAATGTCTTTAAAGTGACATGAGCATTTGATGGATATTCTTATCTTTAAACATTATATAGAATTCTGATAAACTGTTTTCCCAAAAGTTTTAAATACTGTCTTTTTTTATGGTTCTGATGTAACAGGGTTTACAAAGGACCACAGATTATCAAAAGCCTACTTGAAAAAGAAACTTGCTCTTCATTTTTAGAAATCTTTGTAACATCATTTGGTTAATGTACCTGGGTTTTTCCTATCTCTATTGCTTAACCTCCCTTACTGAAGGTTTCCACAGTGTCTTTTGAAAATTGGGAATGGGGAAGTTACATGTTTTTGCTTGTTTATTCAACAGAGGAGTGAATCAAAACTTTTACTCTCCCTATATCTCCAAAGAGGCTGGGATCATGTTGGTTACATCAACAACTGAAGAAGCGCTTCCACTGAGCATGTCAGAGTGCCCAGTTTTCTTAAGAGATGAGCAACTCTAGGTGCTGTTCAGGGCATATTTGCCACATGATACCAAGTGCTAAAGGTAACCAGTTGTTTATGTTGTTTCAATCAACACATTGAAACAGCTTTGTTTCATTTGAGGCAATTGATATCTGTCTCTCAAATCAACCAGCAATAAGAACAATGAGGGAAAATTGGTTATCCTCTGATAAAATAAGAACCTTAAAAGGCCTACTATTGACCAGCCAAAGCATTGTCTCAAAACACAAACAAACAAGCACACAAACAAAAAATGAACAAATAAACACCAGGGGGGAAAAAAACCACCAAAGGGGTACAAGGAAACTTTTGGAGGGGACGGATATGTTTATTACCTTGATTGTAGTAATGGTTTCATTGTCTATGCCTATGTCCAAACTTATCAAATTATATATATTAAATATGTGCAGTTTTTTGTATACCAATTATACCTCAATAAAGCTGTTAAAAAAAACACAAAACCTCAAATGATCATTCAAGTTTTGTTAATACACTCTGCAAATTGGTTACTGCTCTTATTTATCTTGAATCCTTTGTGCTCTTTTCCTAAAACTGCACAGGGTGACAAACTGAAATGCTGTGCCTCAGAATCTCAAAAGTCCTGGATTACATTTCTCATTATGAGAATACCAAAGTGTTTTTAGAATACCCAACTCTTTTTAATGCCTGCCTATACACGCCCCCAAATGCCACCAAATCCTGACAGTCACTTCCTTCTCCCAATGCCACCTGCTCCCTGAACACCCACCCACGAGCTGCTAAATTCCTCCTGTCACCTCAGCCACATGCCAACATAGAATGCTGCTTGCCACCCCCACCCCACAACCTCCAAACCGACTTTGGAATAAGGAAGCAAATATACATAACTCAGATCACAGAGGGGTTTATGATGGCAAAGGGTTCTGGGCCAGATAGCTGGGAAGAACTTCATCATTTTAATATGTACAAATTACAGCTGTTGTTTCTGGTATGAATGTGATACTTACTCAGAGATGCTGGTTACTAAGTTCAGGCAAAGATGTATTTATTGATCTGAAAGAAAAGTGGAGGTTATACCTTCCACTACAGCATTAAAAATTACCATGTTGCCTACTTCCATTTCTAACTTGAGAACAATTTTTTATGTGAGTGACAACTTTAACATCTCTATACTTTAGATGGTTTCAGCTTGTTTGAACCTAAAAAGCACAAAGCTTTTTCAAGAATATATCTAGATACAAAATTACTCCATTCTTTAAACAACTAGTTACCTACTATATGCCACATACAGTGAGGACATAGTGTCAAAGATGTGGTCGCTGCCAATATGGAGACTATAATTTGCTCTGAAGGTCAGTTACTAGGCAATAACATTTTCCCAGATTCTACTGGATTTCTTTCATTGCTAAACTTATAGAACTGAGGCTGGAACTAGATCTGTTTATTTTGCAGGCTTTAGTACAAGTTTCAAACAGAGGCCTTGAGGTCAGGAACTCTACTTACTTGCTTTTGTATTTCCAATACTTAGCATAGTCTTCGGTCATGAATAAATGAACGCATGGATAAGTGCAGGGATGCAAGAATGAACATACAAACGTCTGTGAAGAATTGAATGGGTAAGATTTTCCACAGCAGACATTCCTGACATTATTGCAAACCAGGAAACTGTTGCCTTTCTGTATTGTTCCATTTGACTCTTCTTTATCTACAACTCTTGGAAAATGAAGGGACTCTTTAACTAAATTCCAGCTCGTAAGCAGACAAGAAAGTAACAGGTCTTCCTAAAGGGGAACTTGGAAATTCATGGTCTTAAACTATTTATGATGCTCTGACATGGACTATGGGTCTCACAGAGGATCAGAAACACTCACTCTTTGCCGCAGCTGTGCTAAGAGACCAACATGAAGGAATCGATCTGGAGCATGTTGCCACAAACTGTTAGCAGAATATTGTGAATAAGTATTTCAAGAACAAAAATGCAACTCTTCTGTGCCTTTCAGAGTTTTATAATAGATTCAAATCCACCCAATAACAATATAGTAGCTGTCTACTTATCTAGTTAAATTTAAAGGAAGTGAGGTCTTGCTTTATTTTTTAAAAAAAGTCTTTATCTACTCAAAAGTATTGCTTGGTCTTATTTGCTCAAAAGTATTACTGAGATAAATATAGTCAGTTTAGTCAGTTTCCCTTATGGCTCTTCCAGAACTTAACACACTGCAGCCACTAAAATTGGAAACGTATCCCAAGCTTTACTGGTTATAAACCTTTAATTGGAATTATCAGAACTGAAGTGGGAAGCTACTCTTTCTCTTCTTCCCATGAGTGAATAATTGAGCCTCTTGGGAAGTCACTAAAGGAAGCTGAAGCTTAAAATGACTTTTTTTTTTTTGAATTGCTAAAAAGATTGCATAACCTCACAAATTCAAATACTAATTTTCTACCATGGGCACATTTTTCTAATTAATCTTAAAAAGATGAGATAAAAATTGGGACTGATCTCTGATGTGGTATCACTGAAACAATAGGAGAGGAACTTGGATATGTGTCTTTGGTTAGATATTTGTCTTCAATAAATAAATTGAAGGAGAGGATTCATTGCCTTTTTAAAATCATTAAAGCAACAACTTGAAACATCGAATGTTAGGCCCTTGAATCTTCCATAATATATCTAAATTACAGGTTTTTATTATATTCTTAATCACATTTACTCTGACACAGCTGGGAAATTATCAGCCCTCACCATTTGTAGGTATCTGATGTATTATTTTAATAATCCCAAGAAGAATAACAGGATAATAATAGGTAACTTTTATTAGACCTTTATCAGTGTGAGGCATTGTTAGAAGTCCTGTACAGAGATCATTCTTACTACAGTCTTTGATGTAACTATCATTACCATAATCTGTTCTTACAGATAAAGACACTGAGGCACAGAGAGGTTACTTGGCCAAAGTATCACAGCCAGTTGGTGAAGGGGCAAGAAATTAAACAAAGCAGTATGGCTCACAGCTCTTAACAACTGGCCGTGAATGACTATTTGAATATAGTAACTAATTAATGCTATTGGAAATTGTTACTTGTATTTATAATGTCCAAGCCAATGCATTTTAAAAAGTTATTGCATTCAATTAATTTCTTTATTTTAATACCTAAAAATTATGTATCTTACTTATGCATCTGAATTATGCAATTAAGCTTATATTGTAAATATGAGCACACACCCTCATATTTACATACCTGTATAACATCAAACTGAAAACTGGAAGTCTTGGGATCAGTCTCAGCTTATTAACTTAACTTGTTAATAAATCACTTAACATCAAAATCTCAGCTCCTTAACAATATTAAAAGTCACTTAAATTAGGTAATCTTTCATATTTCCTGCAGCTCTAAATTCCTAGAATTCTGTTGTCTCTTGATATTTGTTCTATCTCCCTGATAATGACTCAGATAATGAAGCAGCAATTCCATAATTTTACAGAGTTTCTTAGTTTAAGGAAAGTGTTTTTAATGCATGTGTATGGGGAACCTGTTCCAAGAAAACATAATCCCTGAGAGCCGCCAAAAACATTTCCACAGTTGCCCAGTCTGAGAAATACTGATTCAAAAAACTCAGGTCTTATAGTATGAAAACATCTTTTAATTGTAAATCATTCCCACAAAACAGAAATTTACTCTTTATTCCTAATAAATGGGAATGAAAGATTTAGTAAATAAATATAAAGGACATCCAGTTAAATTTGAATTTCAGATAAACAAAGAATAACTTTTTAGTATGTTCTATTGAAGGACATAAGTTTTTAGGATAAGTATGTACCATATGAAAAGTTTTAGAGATATACTAAGAAATGATTCATTGTTCATCTGAAATTTAAATTTAACTGGGTACTCATATTTTTTTTCTGGCAATCATACTAGTAAATGAATCACTCATTTGAGGTGAAAACCCAAAACCAAAAGAAAATATTTAGAATTTATGAACCACCGAGCATGCATCTGAGAAATGCTAGGCTAAGGATTATTTAATTTTCCTCACTCCTTAGACATTTGTGCCTACCCAACATCAAATTATCATTTCTATAGGGAAAGATTAAATTGTATGTCTGGTTACTATTCAAACATGCTATGGGCAGTAAAATCTTTTTAAAAAATCTTTTTCTATTAACCAATACTCAGATTTGCTCTTCTTTAATCTCCTGATGGGTTTTCTTTAATGACTGTTATACTAGTAGAAAGGAAGTGTCCATGCAAAACAAGAAAAACAAAGTATTTGGCAATTTTGGAGATAATAGATGACCAAAGAAATTTGTTATTTAAAAAATACACATAATGCGATAAGGCCCAAATCACCTAAGTGTAGACATAAACGACAGTTAATTAGGTAATTAAATTAAAAAGATTACATGCCCAGGGTAGGGCAAACAATAGGCAGTAACTTATTTAGTGAAATAAGAGCAAAGTGTCCATGCAAAGCTCCACCCTGCCACTGAAGTCAGCACAGCATAGCACACCGCTAGTCAAGAGGGTTTTAATCCGACGGTTAGTGAATGGAAGGTAACTAGGCAGCAGTGATTTTTTTAAAAAGCCTTAGCTCTAAGGTGAGCAAAGAAATAAGAAAATGAATCCTGGAAAAAGCAACAGCCAGTACCAAGAAACAGGAGGGTCAGGCAAGCCTGGAATGTTCATTTTCTTCTTCATTTCCTGGAAAATGTCCACTTATCTTTTAGGACCCAAATGCAGTGTCCCTCCTCTGCAAATCTTTCTCAGCCTTTTGTCATCCCATCTGCATACATCCTTGCAGGCCTTCTTAGTTGTCTTTTCTTTAGAACTTCATAGTACTTTTTATACACTCTACAGTCCTCCCACAAAGCTAGTGTCTTATTCAATTGAGTTAGGTGTCTACATGTCTGTTTTCCCCTATAGGGCAAAACCAATTTGAGAATAGAAGCTGTGCCACTCATAAGGGTCTCAAACCCTTCTGAATAAATGCATGGGAATGGAAGTAGTCATGTGCGACAGAGGATAGAGACAATCAGACACATAGATCATCGAATTTGACATGCAAGATCTTTTATTCACATTCCACTCTTTCACACTCTGCCGTTTCTGATTATGAATTTATTTTACACATTTTATTTTTAAAAATTCTACATTTCTCCTTAAGGAGTTGGGGTGAAATCTGATCGAAATGCAATACAGCATTTTTATTTGCAAAGGATTTATACAAATAGAACTCCTCCTAAACAAACCCTCATGAATAAATATAAACCCATGCTGTGCCCGGGTTATCCTGTCTTCTCTTCCCAGACACCATTTCCAGCTAAATGAAAGAGCTCAGCACTCTAGGACAAGCCAGACTCTAAATCCATATATATCAGCATAGCATGAGTACTGCAGAGAGAGCTCTAGGAAGCTCAGATCTATTTGAGGAGTCTGGATATTCACACATGAAAATCTGAGGAAGATCATGAGTAAGTCATAAAGTGGTTCTAACTGACAAAGAGTCAGTTCTATGCTGTATTTTTAGTCCTCCCATATAGTCTATGCTTTCTGTTTAATTCCAGGTAATTTGTTGTTTCTAAGACCACACAGAAATACCCTCACACATACATACATTTCCATGAATACTTAACCTTCCCACAAACATACACCCCTGAACACTTACTCTCTCTCTCTCTCTCTCTCCACCCGCTATACACCTTTGCTTGTGTTGTTTTCTAGACCCATCATTCCTCCCCATTTCCCTTCCTCCAATATATTAATACATGCATCATTGGTTTCCAGTATGACCCTTTGCAAGAAGACTTCCTTGAATATATTGCTCATTTCTTTCTCTTAAAGCCAATACTTTACACTATATTATCAAACATTTGCTTATGTATTCTAAATTATTTTATGTATGCTTATTTATCCTTTCCATCTCTATTATTACAGCTTTAAAAGCAAAGCCTTTCTCTCTCACTCTGCTTTTTCTTCCCCTTAAGAACACAGAGTACATTGCTATGCATCTAATAAATGTTTAAATAATAGGCATTTGAGTAATAAATAAATTCCTAAATAAAAATAAATAGATGTTAAAGTTTAAGGATTTCAGGATTTTACCACAAATGCATCATACTGACATTCAGAGCAGCTTTTACATCTGCCTGGCAATAACCACCACATAGCTCAAAAGCTGGACCATAATGCTGTAGGTTTGTTTTTATTGCTTCCTGACTGTTTACCCATATGAAACTTTTCCCTATCCAATTATGTCCCACAGATTTTAGTTTACATCAACTCAAGAGAATCTGAATTCTATAATTACTTTTCCATATTGAGGAACATTTTCTATATTTTCAATCTCAGTTGCAAGAATAACACTTCCATATTTAGAATCACTGGCAAATTATACTCAAATATAAACTGCTATTCTAGGCCATAAATGAAAATACTTTGTTGGGTGCATGAGTT
This sequence comes from Daubentonia madagascariensis, assembly GCA_023783475.1. Classification (NCBI taxonomy): domain Eukaryota; kingdom Metazoa; phylum Chordata; class Mammalia; order Primates; family Daubentoniidae; genus Daubentonia; species Daubentonia madagascariensis. The sequence goes on along the minus strand of JAKFHU010002080.1, from coordinate 21,497,385 downwards.
GGGATGTAAAGAATAGGGTAGGGTCTCTGACAGAAGTATTGATTAATCATGTATATACTGCTAAATATATACAGGAAGTGTTGGAACTAAAATTCCTACACTTTCATCAGACAGAAAATCAGAGGTGATATCTCTTCTGTTAGCACTTCTTTTCATGTATCCGCAAGCTGTCATCTTATAGTTTGTTCTTATTGCTATTTATGGCCATCTGTGTAATCTTTGGTCACATGGGAGTGATCACGGGTAACCTAAAGGTTTGAAAAGGAAAGTTCCATAATCACAAGATATAACGTTGCAAAAATTATCATGTCATGTGTTGTATTTATTTTACTTATTTTTTTATTCCAAAAAGAAGATCTCAAAGCCTTCATATGAGTCTTGTTAGAGACAGAAAATAAATAATAGAACCAAAGTTAAAAATCCACAGATAGTATATTTCAAGTGTTTCTGTGCTCTTTACCTTGTATGCCCTCTTTCTCATTAATAGAACAGTAACAAAGAAAGTTTGAACTAAATTTCCTTTCTTTGATCTATTCTGGTGAAAATAAGAATGGAAACAAAGCTTAGCAATTGAAAGCAACATCTCTTAAATTTTGCTTTTCTAGGTACATGGCATAATTGTGCTTAAAGAGATCATATGGATTTTGGATGCAGAGACTTCTTTATATCATTTCAGATGTTAAGAAAAGTGAATATAACACATTGACTCCATTTAAAAATTGAGTAAAATTTGTTGTAATAATTTAAATGTAATTGAGTACTATGTCTTTTAAAATTCAGAACATTTTATTATTATAGGAATGATTGTCAAATACCTGGCAAATTAATGCAAAAAAAAACTATGGGAAAATGTCACTGTAATTATAAATATTAACATAATATCTATAGCGTCCATTATGTTTTGATAAATTAGTTTCAAATATCCATTATGCTAGTGCTTACAGTATAACAGCTTAACTAAAATTATAGTAAAAAGTCACAAGTATGTTCTGCTAAAATTGTAGGTAAAGTCTCCACAGCAACTAAAAGAAGGAAAAGTCTTTCTGGATCAAGTAAAATAATTTCAGTAAACAGTAATCACACCAAAGAGTGGACCAAAGACCCATGGCACTACATTACCTGAAGCTTACTAGACATGTAGAATCTTGGGCACCACCACATCATAATGAATCAAAATCTGCATTTTAACAAGAGGCCCAGGTGATTTGTACGTACATTAAAGATTGAAAAGCATTGGTCCACAATATCTTGAAATTAAATAACGTGCATATCTAAGACATGGTCTGGCCCTAAATAAACTTTTGACATTGACAGATTTTCCTTTAGTGCTCCTTAGGCACCTTGAGCCTTTATTTGCTTGTGTTCTCTCAGGGCCAATACATATTATATAGCCCTTTCTCTACACGTGGCAGCCCTTCTTCAAAATATACCATTTCTAGGTCTCATTTACTCACATTTTCTCTTTTTATGTGACAATGTTAATTGATGTATCTACCTGCTTTGCCTAAGTATGACACCACTCAACAGATACAACAGGGGTAAATTATAGTAGTTACATCTTCTGAATTACTTAATATCTTAACCTTGGAAAGAATAAAATTCCAGGAACTAGAGAATTTGGGCATATGGGACAGACATTTTGGTATCTCTCACTCTCCTACCTTTATTTTACCAGTTCAAAGACTTTTGTGCTGCCTTGCATAAAATCTTAGTCTGTTCAAACTGCTATAAAAATATCTTAGACTGGATAATTTATAAACAACAGAAATTTATTTCTTACAGTTCTAGAGGCTGGGAAGTCCAAGATCAAGGTGCCAGCAGATTCGGTGTCTGGTGAATACCCTGTTCCTCACAGAAGGCACCTTCTTGCTGTATCCTCACATGGCAAAAGGGCAGGGTGGCTCCCTTCAACCTCTTTTATAAGGGCCCTAATCTCTGTCACAAGGGCTCTGCCCTCATTACTTAATCACCTTCTAAAGGTCTTATCTCTTACATTGGCAATTAAGTTTCAACATATGAATTGGGGGCGGGAGGTTGCATTCAGACCACAGCATGTAGAAACTGTTATTTATAACCTAACATGAACACTAACTACATGGAGAGCTATTTATCCAACTCATAAAAATCACAAAGTGTTTTCATTTTTTTTTCTGCATTTGACTCAAAAGTTTGCTGAATTCAACCAAAAGCTCAATGGCTTTATTGAAACTCTTGTATGTAAAATGCAGAAACAGAGGTGGCAGGATCAAGCCACATTATAGGCAGCAACAAAGTAAAAATCCCTCTTTGGATTTTGTTTATTGTTTATTGAAGTCTTAAGAGTTTGCTTGGAAACTCTTAAGACTTCAATAAAAACTTTTATCTCAGATATGAGAAGACAAAAGTTTAACAACTTCATTGTCCATTTTCTTCAATACCACTATGGCACATTTCTGACCATAAGTAAAGCCAGTCTTCAACCGGTTCTGCAAATCTAATAGAAGGAAGGGCACACAGAAGGTCCTCAATACATGCATGTTTATTGAATCTCCAGTTTTACATAGTTTTTCTTTCAGCATTCAGATAACTCTAAGAGTCTATATGTTTAGTAAAGAAATATATATTTTGAGTATTTCTGAGTACTTTCAATCCCTAAAATATTTTTAAAAATATCCGATTTTAATATAAGGAAATTCAACTAAAATAACTGAAAGATATCCATGCTTTTGTTTGTCTTTTTAGGAGGGGATTTGGCAGAAAGCTGTGTTGACTCATCACCAATGTGATAATGCAGAAGCTGACACAGGAAGCATTTCATTTTCCATCATGTTGAAAATGGTATTGATTTAGGACAAGACTGTCAAACATTACTCAGCTTCCATTGTTGGCCTATCTGGCAGATTGTAGATTCCCAAATTACATATGAAATTCTAAGTCACAAAATATATCTAGGTAGGTACAGATATTAAAATAAAACATTTAAAAAAATCTTTGCATAGTTAAGTTATAGTAATCAAATAATTATACAGACTACTTAGGTCAAAATATTTTATAGTTTGAGAAACATATAAATGTTTATTTCTTATTAAATGTTATTTTAGAAACATTGCAGTAGGAATATTATGCCCAAGAGGTTAAGAATTGCACTGGGCTACATGTTTCTGTTTACTAAATTAATCAATTAATTAAATTAATTAATATTGCATGACTATGTAAGACAAATTATTGTTGACTACTTGACTAATTCAAATAATCATTGTATTTAACACATGCAGTCAGAATTCAGAGTATGTTTCCCTGCATTTCATAGCAATTTGATAGGCTATACAACCTGCTGCATATCAGTTTGATTATTTAACCTTTTCTTTAATCTGAATTCTGAAGATAAGTAATTTTGCATGTTGTTCTTACTGAGCAAAGACAAATACACATGGAAATGAAAAGTGATGTCTCTGGTACACTTAATGCCTGAACAGCCCAGCAAGAGACAAAAATCAAGACCACTATTACTGATGCTACCATGAACATCTATGAGATAAGTATCTCAAAATCTAAATCATGCAAAGTAAATCTGATAATCCTTGAGTTTCTAAAATCTTCTCTACTCCCATAAAAACATCCACAAACAAAAATTGAAGTAGTTATTTTTGGATTAGCTAGGGCATGGGATATAGTCTCACGGGATAACTTTATGACAATAAGAAGTTATCTATCAAAGGGGCTGAGACCAAGGAAATTTCTTACGGCTTTTATTAATGAAAAGAGAGGCAAGTGTAAATTCCTAAGTGCGGAATGTTCTCTTAGTTCATTTCCAAGAATTTGATAGGGAGATGGGAATGAAGTCTGTGAAAAAAGAGGATATTTACATTAGAGTGTTATCAGCAAATAATAAAACTGCTTTGATATATATTATTTACATTCTCTGAGGACATTCCCAAGAGGTCCTTGTTATTTGTGTCATATTAGTCTTTAATAGTTTTGGAGGAAGAGATGTGGTCACCTCTATCATTTTGTGTAGCTCATCCTTGTAGTTGCCCCTTCAGAAAGGCAAAGATTGCTTGCCCCAGCCACAGGGCCATGTGACCTATTTGGCAATTCGTCTTCCAGGATCATGAACTGCAAGGCCTCCTGGGCTCAGGTTTTGGATTCATCCATTTTTGATGTAAAGTACATTTTGTGTAGTAGCCAATAAACCAAAAGAATACCAAATATCAGAAAGATAGATGCAGCAAGAAAAATACTTCAATGGCAAGTAAAGGAAATTCACTTCATAAACTTAACTATATATTTCCTTTAAAGCTAATTAATACATAAAAGTCATATTTCTTAGGCTGATGTTTGTGATAAGTAACTTATTGAGACACCTAATTTGTGTTATTGGACAAGTAGTTTAGCCTCACGAAGACACAGTCTTCTCATCTATACAGATATTTTAAGGATTCAAACTTTAACAAGTTAGCCTACATAAAACTTTCAGTATAGTGCCTGAAACACATCATTTGCTTAACACTTGATTCTTATTGAACACTATTTAAACTATTTAAAGTATCTTTATTTAAATCTATCTATGAAGTAAGTGTATATATACTAAATTTAAAATGAAGTTAATTTGATTTCAGTATATTGTACAAACAAGACACCTGTATAGTATAAGCATACTATATAACAATTCTATCTAATTCAAATCAGTGAAATTTTTGACTCACTAACATACAAATATCACGGAAATTAAAAAGTCTTACAAATTATAAAAGATTCCAAAGCTTTACTTATATCTTCCATATTTCAAGTAACATAATAATCCCTGAAAGGTTTTATTTTTCTTTCTCTTTTTTAAAATATTGACTAGAAAACATGTTTTATCAAATCAGGTCATATTTTCCTATATGAAACATATTGTAAATTTAGAGTTTTTTTGAGAATGAATAATAACTCCCAACTCTAAAAATTGCAATAATTTAAGTTATTGGAATTATATACGAATTACATAAAACTATCAAATGTATTAAAAACTTGGATTACATTAGAAACCTACTGTGTTGTTTATTTACAACACACAAGTATGACACTGTTCTATATCATAAAGTAGACCTAAAATGTAACATTTAACATTTTTCTTTTCTTTCAGAATGAAAATGAGTCTTTGCATGATTTGGATAGTTTAAATCACATTGAAAACCTCCCCAGACACAAGTAAACTACCATTTTTTTTCTTTGTTAATTTCTCTTTAGAAAGCAAAATAATTCAAAAATCACTCTAGAGCTGTGCTTTATAAAAATCGCCTGTAATTCTCAACTGTTCCCATAGATGGAGAACCCATGCATGGGTAAGCAGCCAAATGAAAGGGAATAAAGGGACTAAAATCTGTACATTTACATGTATCTGTATGAGTGTGTGTTTAATGTTACTTATAAAATTCTTCTTTCAATATTTTATATTACATTTAGAATACATTATGAAAAGAAAGCTTCCATCTTTCTAGTCAGTCTCCTAGCCCACTGTGTCCTCCTGTTTTAGGATTCATTCATTAGAGGCATTCCTCTTCATCTGCACCTAATATGTTCTTGAAAACAGGACGGATAGTAAATTTTCAGATAGTGAGAGCCTATATTCCAATATTTTAAACAGGAAAAAATTATAAAGAATTCCAAGCTTATCTGAAAACACCAATCAATTTCACCAAATATGACTAAAACCCTCTTAAACATACTTAATTCATCAAGGTTTTCTGCATAATATTAAAGCATTTAGGACACTAATTACCTAATTATTTAATGCTTAATGAACTAAGTAGAAGGTATTTTGCCTGAAGTTATCAACAATACACTAAGGCACCTACTATTGCTCTGGCTATTATGTAGACTATTTAGAAAGGATTTTGCAATGCAGACATTTTATTATTTCCAGTGCCTCTAAAGAAGGTAGCAGAAACATGCATCATAGAGTTTTATCATTACAGTATTAGTAGTAATTATTAATTGATACTAATTGATTGCTATATTATATTAATAAGAGTAAGAACTATGTGCAGAACTAACTTTGAGACATTATTCCAAATAAGTATAATTACTGTTATTTTAAATAAGAAAACAGGCTCTGAGAGGTTAATTGATTTGTCATGGAAGTGACAGAGCAGAATTTGAACCCCAGTTTTCTGCTTCCAAAGCCTAAGCTTTTTAGGATTTTGTTACACCAGTTCTCAGAATTATAGAGGACCTGTTATAGCTCGGCACAAACAAGACATACCCCTACCCTCAAGGATCTTACAGGACAATGGAGAATACCACATCAGGAACAAAAACCTATGCAATATATGCAAATTCCTATGCATATGTGGGGGAAAAGCTACCAAAAAACTAGATTTCAAAGACTAAATGGATAAAATCCCACCACTCTTATCCCACTGCAAAGATGTAGCTCCCACACTCCCACAGAGCAGAGATTCAGCACAGAAACCAAGAAGAATAAGAAAGGGAAGATATATTTAAATAACTTTCCAGTTTCTTTAGTCAGATTATCAACGTGAAATAATGTTCCAGAATACAAAGTGTACAGCCATTCAAATTACGTTACAAAATCAAAAATATAAATGCACATTTTGATTAGTCTCTGTTTTGCATTACCTATATCACAGATTCCCTCAAATAAAAAATGTAAATGGATTTACTATAATAAACACCATAACACATGCACAGGTCTTTATATATAACAAAATAATGTCACATTATATGTAACAAAATAATGTCACATATTTTTCTCCTTTTAATTTTCTTATCTAATTCACACTTGAGCATTGGCAAGTGGACATAGCAAATATTAGTGACCTCATTTGCTGACCAAGGTTTGAAATATATAAAGGAATCTCAGATATAATAACAGTGTAATGCTTAAATAGACTTTTAAATGAAAGGCCAAGAATATTTTTCTGAGAGCACGTATGTACCTGTACAAACACCTACAAATCTGATTCCACTCAAAATATAAATATTTTATATTTTATATTTATAATATATAAATATTTTCATCCTATGAGCTCAGAGTTTTCATACCTCAACAAATAAATGGATACAACAAAAAAGTTTTTCAGTATGAAATTATAATAAAAGCCATAAAGTTTGCACTTCTCTTACAAGAACCCTATGGTGCATCCACACAGGGCAGGGATCACACTGCCCTCTCTTAGTCACTGTCTTTTATCTAATCAAGCAGGTCATCAAAAGAGCCAGTAAGACCTTCTTGCTTAATGGCTGTGATTGTTCATTCCATTTCAGTTTATTTTCTATCATCCATTAAAATGTTTATCAGTATGGTCTAAATATAACACATAATTCATTAAAATTATAAATCCTTCATTCTTGGGGAAAGTATCTGCTCAAACAATGATCTCTATGTTGCTAAGTCAAATGGTCAATTCTCAGTCCTAATCCACTCACTCTCTTCTTCGAGACACTCTTCACTTGGCTTCCAGGATACTACACTCTGGGTTTCCTGTGCCTATCTCTAGCCTCTAAATGGAAACATCCCACTGCTCACACCTGGGATCATTGCTGTTTTCTCCCAGTGCTCTCATCTTTGGTAATCTTCCCAGCTCATGGCTTTAAATGCCATCTGTGTACTGATAATGCTCAAAATATATCTTCAGCTCAGACATCTTCATAAACTCTAGATTTGTGCATATAAATGCCTATTCTATGTTTCCATCCACGATGTCTAATAGGTATCTCAGATTAATCTTGTCTAAAATTCAGCTCCTAACATTCCAACCCCCATCCCTTAACATACACACACACACACCACAAAACACACAATCTGTTCCTTTAAAAGTCTTCCCCATCTCAGTAAATGGAAACTCCCATTAATATATTTGTTTAGGACAAAAAGAAACGAAAAAACCCTTACTCATTCTTGACTTTTTTTCCTTACACCCCATATTTTATCTGTCAGGATATCCTTTCAACTCTACTTCCAAAATATATATAGAATTCAACTAATACTTAAAACCCAGGCTGCTCCTACCCTTATGAAATTCACTACTTCTGTAGCCCCCAAGCCATAAACCTGTTCCTGTCTGCACCCCGATGGATTATGCTTAGCACAGCAGCTAGAGTGATTGGGTTAAAATGTACCTCAGATCATGTCACTTCTCTGGCCAATCTCTGCAGTTCTCCCCACTTCACACAGAAAAAATCCAAAGTCCCTCCATTAGCTGAAAAGGATCTGCCATTTTGAAATCTCTTTGGCCTCATCTCCAGCTAATTTTCCCTTGACTCTGCTACAGGCACATGTGCCTCCCCAGTGTTCCTTGCACAGCTCCAGGCACAGTTCCACCATGTGGATATGGCACTTGCAGGTCTTTCTGCCTAGAATGGCTTACAGACAATTCTTTCAGGCCTTTACCAAAATGTCACTTTCTTAGTTAAGTCCTTTCTTGGGCACTGATATGTTATTGCAACACCTTACAGCAACACTCCCTGACCCTCTGCTCTTTTATTTTTCTCTTTAAGCAATTTTTTAGAAATTTAAACACTATATATTGCATCTGTTTATCATGACTCTTCTCCAGTAGAATGTAAACAACAGGAGAGCAGAGATTTTATCTGTCTCATTTACTATTCTATCTCAAGAACCAAGAACAGTTTCTGACAAATAATCGATGTAAATACTTTTGAATAAATAAATGCCACCATTATAATGCAATGCGTACATCCACCATGTTAACTGTTTTTACCTCACTCTATTTTTAACATCAGTTTTCCATTTTGTGTATTACTTTTGCTTATTTAATGTAACAGAATTTGGCTCTTTCACATCCAATTGGAAAGTTGGAAAGAATGACATCTAGAGAGGTACCATATACCATCTCAAGAAGCAAAGTGCAGTTTTAGCAGACCACCATAACAGCAATTGTGTATCACTCAATCACAGAAACCAAATCATCACTATGACCACTGTTTTGACTGACAATATATCTGAGCTTTAATGTGCTCCTATTAAAATGAAATTAAGTTCTAATAATTGAATTAAAGTTTTTAAATGTAAACATAAAACTGAGATAAAAATGGGTAATAAATACTAGCAGGAAGAGATGGCAGCCTGCTCTGTTACATCAGTCATATTGAATGCATGTTGTCTCTACCCATGTCTATATCAGAGGTCTCCATGATTACACCCTAAAGTGTATGTTTGCACATACACTTTTCTCAAAAGGCAATCTTTTAAAGATTTAATGAACTCAACTCAGTTAATAAATTCAAATATTTTAGTTATGTCCATGAACACATTAGCATTTCTTCAATAGAGCAAAAATAATCAGGACTCCCATTGTATGAGAATTCTCAGAGTCCCATGTTACTGGCACATACTCACCAACTGACTGTCAAGAATGCTTTATTTTTACCATAATAGGCATTTTAAAAAGGTTTTAATTCTCATCCACATCATATAATCATCTACTTTGTGTTCACATAAATGTACAGCTAATGTCTCTTCCAAATATTATGGATCATTCTCCTCTCAAATACAGTTAAAATAACACTGCAGAGAAAAGCACTTCTAGAATAGAAGAATAATGGCCTCCAAAAATCCTATCCTCCATAAAAGCAATGAGAACACTGGCAAAATTTGTCAAAATCAATTTTTTGAGAACTCTGGAAATTAACCACAAGCTTGCAACAATCTAAGGAGCAATTATTCAAGAATAGTGACATAATCTTGGTAAGAACAGTATGCTCTGTAGCATTTTGATTTGCCCTATCCTCTTTCCTTTCTTCCTACCTCAAAACCAGAATAGCCTTCAAAACCAGCTGTCTTAGAACCAAAGTATCTGTAAAAACCAGGAGCCTTGGATTTAGTTTTCAGAAAAAAAAACTAGAAAAAGAAGAGCAAATTAAACCCAAAGGAAACATAAGAAAGAAAATAAAGAGCAAAAATAAATGAAATGAAGAGTAGGAAAACAATATTACCCTGACACCAAAAGCAGACAAAGACATAACCCAAAAAGGACACTACAGATCAATATCCTTCATAAATATATGTGCAAAAATCATCAATAATAAATTAATTACCAGCAAACCAAATCCAGCAATATATAAAAACTGTTATATACATGACCATGTGTAATTTATAACAGAAATACAAGGGTGGTTTAATATCTGAAAATTAATTAATATAATACACCATATTAGTAGAATAAAGGAAAAAATCCACATGACCATTCCAAAAGATGCAGATAAAGCATTTGACAAAATGCTTAATATCATTGTTATATCATATAACAATGATATATGTATATATATCATTATATACTTATCATTATAATGATTAAATATCATTAATGCATAATATCATTGTTCATAATAAAAAAAACTCAGTAAACTAGAAATACAAAAGAACTTTTTCAATCTGATAAACACCCATCTATGAAAAACCCATAGCTAACATCATACTTACTGGAAAAAGACTAAGTTCTTCCCTCGAAGACATGAACAAGATCAAGATGTCTGCTCTCAACCATTTTATTTAAAATTTTAGTAAAGGATACAGCCTGGGAAATAAGTCAAGGCAAAGAAATAACAGGCATCCAGAAAGGATGGAAAGGAACATGCAAAACTATTTCTATTTGCAGATGACATGATCTTCTATATAGAAAATTCCAAGGAAGCCACAAAAGACTTATTAGAATTAATAAACAAGCTCAGCAATTGTGCAGGATACAAGATCAATTTACAAAAATTAATTGTGTAGGTTGAACATCCGTAATCGAAAATCCAAAATTCAAAATCCTCCAAAATCCAAAACTTTTGCACACTGACATAAAGCCACAGTGGAAAGTTCCACATCTGACCTCATGTGATGTATTATAGTCAAAAATGCAGTCAAAACTTTATTTCATGCAAAAAATTAGTAGAATTGTATAAAATTATCTATAGGCTATGTATATAATGTGCATAAGAAACATAAATGATTTTCATGTTTAGACATGGGTCCCATCTCCAAGATATCTCATTATGCATATGCAAATATTCCAAAATCCAAAAAAATCTGAAATCTGAAACACTTCTGGTCCCAAGCATTTCAGATAAGGGATACTCAACCTGTATTTCAATACCCTAGCAATAAACAATTTGGCCCAACAATAAAAAGAGAAATAACCCAATTTAAAAATGGGCAAAAAAAGGGCAAAGAATTTGATTAGATATTTCTTCAAATAAGATATACCATGGCCAAAAAACACATGAAAAGATGCTCAACCTTATTATTTAATAGGGATTTGCACTTCAAAACCATGCGATACTACTTCATACCCATGAAGATAGCTAAAATCGAAATGACTGATAATAACAAGGCAAGGATGTGGAGAAATTAGAAACCTCATTCGTTGCTTGCAGGATTACAAAATAGTGCACTTTGGAAAAGAGTTTACCAGTTCCACAAAATGTTAAACACAGAGTTATCACGTGACTATTTATATACGAAAACCTATGCCCACATAAAAACTTATACATGAATGTTCATAGCAACATTATTCATAATAACCAAGAACTGAAAATAGCCCAAATGTCCATCAACTGATGAATGGATAAACAAAGTAGTAGATCCATAAATGGAGTATTATCTGGCAATAAAAAGGAATGAAATACTGATGTATTCTATACGTTACAAGGATGAACCTTGTTGTGCTAACTGAAAGAAGCCAGGCACAAACAATCATATATTGTATGATTCCATTTATAGAAAATGTACAGATTCAACAAATCCATAAAGACAAGAAAGTAGATTAGTAGTTGCTGGGGTTGAGTGTAGGAGTATATGGGGAATGATTGTTAATAGGAATGTGTTTTCTTTTTGTAGTGATGAAAATGTTCTGCAATTACATAGTGTTGATGGTTACATAACTCTATGAATAAACTAAAAACCAGTGAATTGTCTATTTTGGAAGGGTAAATGTCATAGTATGTTGGTTATATATCAACAAAGATGTTATTTAAAAAGAATAGTATTGGGTCTGAGCTTTATTGAATCTAACATTTAAAATGAAGGAGAAATTGAACCAGGAAGGAAAATGATGGATGTAGACTTACAAACGTCGTTGCTCTCTCCTTAGGCAAATTGCTTGCCTCTCTTCTGGATTCTCAGGGCACTCAGTCCATATTTTCACATAACAATCACATTATATTGTCATCATATGTTCCCATGTCTGTCTTCCCCATTACTCCAGGCACTTGGGAGGGTCACACATTCTGTCTTATTCTCTCTATATAGTCTTAGCATTTAACACAGTAAACATACACATTGAACATTCAATAGATAGTTGGTGAATAAAAGGATTAAGTCAGAATAATCAGAATTAGAGTAAAAATATTCTTCATTATAAATCCTGTACTTATTATGAGATAATATTTATAAATTACATTGCTGTTTTTTCCTGGGCAGAGCCCAGTGTTCAAAGATTTATTAGCTGTCTCCAGAAAGGCATAAGAAACATTGGGGTTATTTTTAAGGGACTCCCTAAATAGGTTTACTTGGCCCAATATATGTGTGATTGGCACACCAATATATGAATAAATTTACACAATCATAGTGTTTGAAGGGACTTTAAGAGTTATTGGGATAAAATTCACCATAGTAATGTTTAAGAAACCAAGAACTAAAGTAGTAGGTTGCACAACATCATCTATGTAGGCATCGAAAGAGGCATAATTTAAACGCAGGTGTCTTGATTTTCAATCCAGCGATCCCTTTGCAAAACATGCCCAAAGAACAAATAACCCTGGAATGCATGCTTTCATAAAATGTATGCTCTCAACATACAATTTAACCCAAACACCTTTAATTTACTGCCTTAGCACATAATACTAGAAATATAACAGAGTGATCTTTTCTAAGACACAATTTGGATCACGTGACTCTCTTGCCTAAAAGGCCTCAAAGGCTTCACATCACACTCCACATACAATCCAGATTCCTTACCAATGCCAAGGAGTTTTTTTGTAACCTTGCTGTGTGTATCTCTCAACCTTGCCTTACAACACTATTCCTCTTGACCACTCTCAGGTCCTCTCAGGTCCTAGCACACATCAAGCTCTATCTCTTCCATGCCTCAGAACGTATACCTAGGTTGCTTTTTTTTCCACAAGGCTACCCTTCTGTTATTTGTTTTTGATGGCTAGTTATTAATCCTTAAAGTCTCAACTTTAATGTTATCTTCTTAAACAGGTGCTTCCTGAAGACCCTAACTCAGTTGCAATGGACTGAATATTTGTGTCTTCCCAAAATTCATATGTTGAAATTCTAACCCCCGGTGTGATGTTATTAGGAGGTGGCGCCCACAGGAGGTAATTAGGTCATGAGGGTGGATCCCTCATGAATGAGATCAATGCCCTGCTCTCTACCATGTGAGGACAAAGTCAGAAGACCATCTGTAAACCTGGAAGAGAGAGCCCTTACCAGAACCCAACCAGGCTGGCATCATGATCTTGAACTTCCAGCCGCCAGAACAGTGAGAAATAAATTTCTGTAGCTTAGTAGTCACCCAGTCTATCATACTTTGTTACAGCAACCTGAACTGACTAAGACATCAGTCTTTCCACTTACCATATCTTGTGTTACTTTCATAGAACCGAACTTTCTTAAATTCCTCATTTATGTGTTTTCCTAATTATCATTTGACTCCCTCTAATCTACATGTCCCATGTCAGCAGAGATCAAATCTATCCATCTAATTTCCTACTTTATCCCTAGTATGAAGCTCAAAGTAGCCATTCAATAAATGTTTCTTAGATGAATAATAAATAAGTAAATGTTGTGCAAAAGAGCCTTCTTCAACAGCATAACAGGCCCTGAATTCTAGAGGCACTTGTAACAAGGCAAGTAGTAGAATGACATTACCCAATGTCATTTCTCCATTCAATGATGGTTCTAGGCTACCTACTTGCCTGAATTTAAGGAAAAGCAAATAAAATTTTCTCAAATGGTAAATGATTTTTTAAACTAAAAGAAATAAACTGTCTCCCAGTAATTGATTAACCAGAAATAACATACTGATCAGCTCTGTATTAGTTCCTACGGGGTAGAGAAAAGAAAGATGATCTGTGGCCCTAGTCCCTAAATTGCTTAAAATGTAATTGAAGAAAAAGAACCACCATTGTGGACAGTTAATTAAAACAACAAGGTTATATATAGTAAATGGGTATATCTAATTAATATTTAACCACTTTTTTGGAGACATACATTTGGGATACAGTGGTATAGCAGTAATAATTTAGGTAGAGAGCCCAGGTGAATTCTTGTCACACACACACACAGACTTATACCCACAAGCAAAACTGCATATCTGATAATTTGAATAAGCTCAAAATTAGGAGTCAGTGGAAATAGAAAGAAGTGGTCAGGAAGATGGCTGACCTGTCATTCATTCATTCATCCACTCATGTATTTATCTGTTCAGGCAAGCAGGCAGGCATTCTGTGAAGTGCTGTGGAGAGTAAGACAGTCACATAGCCATGAGCACTGCCCTGTGGGACGTATAATCTGATGCCACAGAATGTAGGAAAGGACAGCTTTTCAAGAAGGAAAACTTTAGGTAGGGGTATTGAGTGTTGCAGAAATATTAAGGAGAACTAAAGCAAGCAAAGGGCCATAAGATCTGACAATGAAGAGATCACTAAGCACAACAGGGAGCCGATGAGATCATTCCTTCCACACCCAACCCACCATATAATCACCCCCATATTCTCCTTAAGAGTTATTTTGAGTCTTCCTTCATCTTTGGCCCTACTTCAATCACTGAATTGTGGTCATTCCCTTAAGATCTGCCCACCTTGTAAACTGCTGTGGAGAAAAGATAAAAATGGATGTTTCATTTGGGGCTAGAAAGCATAATGTGACCTTGTTGGTGCAGAAGACGGAGACAGAAGTGAGGAGAATATCAACTTCAGACACAGGTTCTGCTATGAGCAAGGACAATTATTCCACTGGGTCTTTATTTCTTTATGGGATTTCTGATATGGATTTAGCCATTTTCTTTCATTGGATGAAAGGGTAAACAGCACTCCAGGTGAGTTCTATTTTTTTTCCTGTGCTTTTCTGACTTTGAACTTCCTCATCTACTAAGCACTCTTATCCTTCCCAATCCTATTTTTGTTGCATCCTGCCTGATTCTGCCCTGGGTTACCTGTTCACACAGCTCTGCGGGTTCCACAGGCATTACTAGTGATCTTGTTTCTGAATGCACATGCTTTTTGCCTTTGCTCAGTGAAATCAGACTTTGTCACTGCCACCCCCTCAGGCCGCCACGCATGCTTCCCTGCCTGAGATGATGTGCTTCTATGAGCGCTGCGGCAGCTTCTGTGCACTCCCACCCCATGCAACGTTGGTCCTTTGTTCTCCCCAGTCCCACTGAGGTATTTTTAAACATTTTATCATTAGGATGCTATTTTGAACCTTTCTTTCCCCCTTTCCAGACTTCGAGGGTATTGTTGCCAAGTCTGACAATAATGATGCGACGGCTGTTATATCACCCTTCATATTCCATAAATTTTAGAACTTCTAATTTTTTGCTAATAACATTATTTCTTCCTCCCATTGGAGCCTTAGTGACAGCTGCTCTCAGGACGGCATTCAAGCAACTTTTTAATAAGTCCTGATACTCCGTATTTCTTGACATTTTTTTTTTCTTTGTGGTCTTAACCTACTGCCATTTGTAACTTTTTTACAAGTAATAACTGAGACTGCATTTAGTAGCAAGATGGACTGGTGAGGGTCACAAGACAGAGTGCTAGATCTAGTCTTGGGGGTCTCTCACTGACACAGTGGCAGACTCTACCACATTTCTCCCGTACTATGTCTTTAGTTCTAACTTTTTAATGACTTTTTAGTCACTCAAGCAGCTTACATCATAGGGATATGAAGATAAAAAAATGAACATTTTGAGGACTTCCATGTCCTCATTATGTATTCATTTATTTTTGGAATATTCTGTACCACATTTTGAGCAGAATAAGATCTTTCCACTACTCAAAATACCAGACAGATGTTCCTGGTTACTGATCGTCATGAAACCTTAAAGAATATGAATTCATTATAATTTAGCCCTAGAAAACTATTGATACTGGCATAGACAAACATAATGTTTAGAGTTGGATCCAAATGTACAATAGAAATTATTATTAGATTAGTCAAAGTTTTAGACTATATTAATCCATGGGAAGAAATGTTTGCTCTTTTTCCCTATCCATCTTTATGGAATCCTCATTATTTAGGAAAACTTTGTTGTTTATATAATACAATAACTACTTCCCTGACCTCAATAAGAGCACATTCTAGTGCATATGAGGGGTGGTAATAGGGAGAGGAGACAAACAGGCATCAATAACAATAAATGCTAATATAATTAGTTCTAAAATGGCAATGTGAACCATGTATTGTGGATCACAGAGAACAAAATGCCTCTTATGGGGATGAGATTATATGTGAATTGCATTGTAATGTTTGTGTAATATTTTTCATATATGGAAGAATGGAAAATGCA
This sequence comes from Daubentonia madagascariensis, assembly GCA_023783475.1. NCBI lineage: Eukaryota > Metazoa > Chordata > Mammalia > Primates > Daubentoniidae > Daubentonia > Daubentonia madagascariensis. Next base: position 21,480,877 of record JAKFHU010002080.1, on the reverse strand, counting down.
TTTCAGGACAAGAGAAAAGCAAAGTGAAATGTATAGATGTGCAAGAAAGCATGATGCTGGAGACTGGAAGAGCATGACAGGGATGTTCAGTGAGGCTCGGGTGATGGAAAGCCTGGAAATGCAGTGTGTGGTCAGACTGTGAAGGGTCAGGTATGGGATGCTAAGGAGGTAAAATGTCCTCCTTTAGGCTAACTCTGAGATTTCTAGGTTCAGAGAATGAGTGAAACTAATGACCTTAATTGAATTGGGAAATACAGTGACTAGAGGCAGAGTATGTGAGTTTTGTGTAAGTGTTTTAAATTTAAGATGACTGAAGAATATACAGATAGCAATATTTAGTTGACAGAATGTACAATATAACGTGTCTGTCTGTGTATGCAACATAGTGGTGGTTGAAAAACATTTAGCAAGTGGGTAGAAGAGGGTTGACATAAAAAGAATTTGAGGGAAGAATTACTGAGGAGGATGTGAGTAGATTAATACTGTAAAAGTAATGAGAGAAGAGAATTTCATCAATGATAGAATTATCAAAAATGCCAAATGCCTAAAGTTGAGGAAGTAGCATGATAATGAAAACAAAACAATTAGATTTGGCAATTGGAAATGTATTTGTGGCCAGAGTGCTCAGGTTTCAACACAGTTGCAAAAGCAGCCGTCAAACTACAGTAGTTGTAGAAGTAGCCCCTTCCTCTGATGAGGGGTGGTAGCAAAGAGGAAGAAGATAGAGCAGCAGTATAAGCGGGGTGGATGCATTAGAGGAAGGTTTGTTCTCTTGTCTGTTTGCAAAGGGAATTATCTAAGATGGGAAAACTCTAAGTGTGACTATGGATTGTAGTAAAGCAGACTGCAGAGAAGAGAAACTGAAAATGCAAGAATGTAGCAGCAATTATTACACCAAGTCTCAGGAGTGATGAACTTATCAGCTATTGGTTTTCAAAACATAGTATTAGAAGTATCTCCTAGATACACTTGATAAGTCCACTTATGTAACTTGAAAATTTGTTGTATCTTGAACTCAGTCAGTGAAAAATAAGTACTCAATAGGAGAAAGTTTGTATTATTATTTCCAACTATATCCCAAGGACTTTTTTGCTTCACTTATGAATCCGAACATTTTTTCCACTTGATTTATATGATTTACTGATATCATATAAGATTTATGATATAAATATATCAATATATCATATCATATATTGATATCCAAGAGAGAGAGGGTAAAGTGCAAGCTTATACTGTTCTCTTTCTATGTTCTGACCCATTCTCAGAAATTGACTGAAATGAATAAATGAACAAATTAGAGAAAAAAGTTTGCAGATGCTAAAATAAAGGAGTATCAAAATTAATATCTCCAAATCTGAAAAATATCTTTTAAAGAGTATTTCAATACAAATCATAATAAAATGATAGAAGTTGACATTTAACTATCCTTCTCAAGAATAGTAGAATGACACTAAGTGGAGGACACTATGAAAAAATTAACAACACCCAATTAGGAGGGAGAAAGGCTGGAAGCACAGGCTGACTACAATACATGGAAATAATCACTAAAGTCATATTGTCCCACCACTAGCAAACTATAGTAGCAGGGCTGGTAGAAAATTCACACAGTCTTCCCTGCTTCATGCCACACTAGTAAATATCAATGCTTGAATTAAAAGCATTGACATATCATCATCATTTTTAAAGTTACCAAAGAACTATACTTCCTTACCTCAAAACTCCAGACTCAGATCATTTCAAGCTGTTATAATGTTTATACACTATTAAAACCATCCAAGAGGGTTAGGATTCTTGCCAATTTATTTTACAGAATCAGCAAAATCCTGATAGGAAAACTTAAAAAGGTAGCACAGAATATATAATTCATAGAACAAAATATACTCACATCCATCTCTTTGTCTGAATATCTGTGTATCTTTTTGTCCATCTCACTAATAGCCAGAGCTATGAATACTGGTAGCACTAGTAGCATTCTTATTCAAGTCAGGAACAAAACAAGGATAATCAACATCATCATTATTATTTAGTATTTTTCTGGGATTCCTTTCCAATGTATTTCAATAAGGAAAGGAAATAAAAAATTTAAAAATTAGGAAAGAAGAAGTAAAGTTACTGACATTTGGTATGATTATCTATCTTGAAAGAATAACAAATGAAAACAAAATTATATATTGAAATTAGAGTTTGATTAGATGATCAGTTATAATATACAGAAAAATTTAAAGTATCCTTACAGTCACAGAAAAATACCATAAAAAGGATCTTATTTAAAAGTAGAAAAAAGACCACAAAAAAAATCCTAACTTTAATTGTGAAGGGCCTATTAAAAAATAAACCATAGAACTAATTCAATAGACATAAAAATAAATGAGAATAGTGAAATGCTATCCTTGATCTGGTATTAGAAGACTCATTATTTAAAGAGGCAAATTCATTTATAAATTTAGCATTAATCTATTGAATGGGAGGTTCATTAGAATCTCACAGAATTATTCTAAAGCTCATCCTAGAGAAATAAATATAAGATGGAATATATTTGAAACAGTAAGGAAATGAGGACCTATTTGCTTTTTTAAATATGAAAGTATATCTTAAAGCTATAGTAATTAAAACAATTATGGTACAAGCAGAAAATTGACCTGAAATGAAAAGAGACTCTAAAAATTATCAATATACAGATAGACACGTGATAAATGTGGAATTTCAAATCAACGGGGGTATGGATTTACACAGTTAACCTTTCCTTCAGCAAACATTTATTGAGCAATGACCATTCACTAGGCATTATTCTGGGTATTAAGGAGGAAGTAGGCAAAAGAATAAAATTCCCTGCTGTCTTGGAGTTTACATCCTAATGGAGGAGACAGGCCAGAAACAAGTAAATACAGGATTTAGTGAAATTGGTGATGTGCTCCATAAAGAAGAATGACACAGCAAAGGGAGGAGGAGGGGGAGAGGGCTGGTCTAGATGAAAGCACCAGGAAAACTCCTTCTGAGCAAGGGACCTTGCAACAGAAAACTGAAGAAGGGACAGGACAGCCACCCATGCACACATCCAGGGGAGTATTAAATAAGTGGTCAGACCTCTGAAGCCTAATACAATAAATATTCTAAATTTAAGAAACAAAAATAGGCTGGGTACAGTGGCTCACGCCTGTAATCCTAGCACTTTGAGAGGCTGAGGAGGGAGAATCGCTTGAGGCCAGGAGTTGGAGACCAGCCTGAGCAAGAGCAAGACCCTGTCTCTACAATAAAATAGAAAAATTAGCCAGGCATCATGGCGTGTGCCTGTAGTCCCAGCTACTCAGGAGGCTGAGGCAGGAGAATTGCTTGAGCTCAGGAGTTTGAAGTTGCAGTGAGCTATGATGATGCCGCTGCACTCTAGCTCCAGAAACAAAGTGAGACCCTGTCTCCCAAAAAAAAAAAAAAAAAAGGAAAAGAAACAAAAATACTAAATCTACACAATGTAGGTGAATGTTTCTAAATAATAAGGTGCTAATGAACATTCTAAGCATAACACCAAGTTAAAAAGGGAGGTACAGAGACCAGCAGATCCCCCTCTGAGCGCAGCCTCTCTAAACTTTATCAGTAATCATTAAATACTTCAGAGTTCATATATTCACTGGTAGTTCTGGACAAGAACAAATGGTATCATTTTTCAATTCCTATACATTTTTATATTATTCCACCATTTAAAGTTTCTAACAAGATCAAGCCAGTTTACTTGTTCTTCTCTGGAATAGACTGGCACAGTAGTAACAACAGAGATAGGTTTTTTAAAAAAAGCCACTTAGATATGTTTTACCCATTTTGATTTCCTATCAACTTTGATTTCACATTTAAAAATTCTGAGTTTCTAAAATAAGAGCCTACATTAGCCAGCTTCTTTTATAAGAACATGCATATTCACGTAAGAGTTCTTGCTGCCCATAACTGTATTACAATTTTCCTTTTCTCTTGTCACCACCATACATAGAAAACACACCTTGCTTTTTGTGATGAGATAAAATTATTTTCACAGTTGCAGTTCTTATGCAATAACACCTCCTTCAAAACACCTCATTCCCCAAAGTGCTATTTAAGTTTCGCAATGATTTTAACATTCCAGCCTAATTATTTAGGCTTTAGAAAAGAAATTAATGGAAGGGACAACCATTTAAAGCACATGAGTTTTGTTCACACTTCATTAAATATTTTAAATGGCTATTTTATTTTATGGCTTTTGCATTCCTTTTGAATTTTAGCTGGCTTGCCTTTTATAACCCAGAATTTTGAATCTGTCTTCAAAGAAACCTTGCTGGATGTAAGTATCATCTAGTTTATAAACATATTATCTTCATTTCTATATTCTATTCTTCTAAAATGAAGCTTAATTTGAAAGCTCATGTCAAGGTATAATCATTTTAGGGGCAGGTAATGGGATTCTTCATTAATATGAAAAAATTTATTTTATCTCTTTTCTAAAATTATATGTAAGTGAACTTTGCCTTCCTTCAAAAGTAATTAATTTACTTCAGTATTATACATTCTGTGTAGAGCAGCCACTAAGAAATGTTTCAGACAAGATGTTGTTATTGCTCTAAGGAGAAAGTGATTTATCAAAACAAACTTAAAATTCCAAAAAAACCACACTGATAAAAATTGATCTGTTATTCCATATGCAAACTTTAACTTTATTTATGATTATAGAGCATTTACTACCTCTGATTAGTTATCACCTATCAATTATAAGATCTATAAATTAATTTCATTATTAATTTACTTTATATCATTAATCAAATCCAGTGCAATTTTAATGGGCAGTTCTAAAGTAGCTTTGCAGTAACACCCCTTTTATCCTATGAGAATTATCCCTCCAAAAGCACGGTGGGTCTCCAAGGTTGTGTTACCCTATTTTATTTCATCTCTTTCTCTGCAGAGGGTTGTGCCAAACTGGGCCCCTGTTCCATACATTCCAAGTCCCTCTGTACAAGGACACCAAATATCAGCCAAGTGATCAGTGGCACTATGGCTGGGAGGTAATGTGGACTCATGGATGAGTTTGTCATTTTCTGCCATCTACATAAATAGTGCAGAGAAAACACATGCATTGAAAGAGAAAGTAGTAAAGCATAGATTATGAAAGAAAGCTTCAGGTCCTAATGGTGCTTCTGAGCCACCCCTGAGTCCCTTCATTAAATTTTTTCTTAAGCTATTCTAAATTCAATTTCACAAGTTATAAATTTGAAAAACATAATAATGAAAGTACAGAGCTTAAAGTCTAAAACAAAAGCACTTAGCATTAGTTGGAAGACAAAGTTTTAATATTTTAATATGGTTTTTAATGTAGACATAGATGCTATTTATAGTCAATCTGATTATATAAAAATAGGATTGACTTAATATCATAGTATATGTTCAAAACAAAATTTTAAGTTTGAAAGTGCTATAGACTGAATGGTTGAGTTGTTCCAAATTTTATATGTTGAAGTCCTAACCCCCTGTGTGGCTGCATTTGGTGACAGGGCCTCTAAGGAAGTAATGAAGGTTAAATGAGGTCATAAGGGTAGGGCCCTGATCCGATAGCATTGGTCCTTGTAAGAAGAGACACCAGAGAGCTCAACCTCTCTTTCTTCTCATACACGCACCAAGGCATGTGAGGAAATAACAAGATGGCAACCATTTACAAGTCAGGAGGAGAGCCCTCAACAGAAACTGACCATGCTGGCACCCTGATCTTAGACTTCCAGCCTCAAAAACTGTTAGAAAATAAATTTATGTTGTTTAAGCCACCCATTCTATAGTATTTTGTTATGGCAGCCCAAGAAAACTAATATAGAAGGCAGCATCTAGAACACACCCAGTAAACACACAAACACACACACACTTACACACCCACACAAAGATAAAAAAAAAATTTGAAACCAAAGACAGAGCTGCTTACTTATGTTCATACTGTGTCATTGTAAGAGATGATAGCGGTTTATAATTTAATACTCATCCCCAGGAGTACAACTGAGAAAGAAATGGTTGAGGAATTAACTTAAAATTTGGAAATTCAATTTGTGAACAGTCATTCCTAAATTAAATGATTTTCTTTCAGTTTTCAACAGTGCCTTTTAAGTAGGGGCTTAGTCTTTCAAAGACGGCTCAATGGACCTCTTCTACATCACATGTCTTTTCTTCCCTGAGAACTATGGCTTATCCTTCACGACAGGAAGAGATCTATACTATGGAGGAAACTCTGTAATCCTAGTCTATTTCTTGATATTGTTAATGGATGTAACATAATTCAGAAAATCTATTTCTTTCTAACAAAGGCTATATTTCAAAATTTTTTTTTTCTGAAGACTATAACAAAAGAGTCAACTTTGAGATGCAAAAGCAGAACAATGGCATTTTTGTTCTAGGCAGTATACCCACCTTTTCCTTCCCTGGGCACTAAGTATCATGGTTCAGCTTTGGAAAAAGAAGCATGCAAGGCAACAAACATACTTTAAGGGAGAAATTATAATACATCATTTAAATGTGTTTAAAATACAATCTCTATTCCACTGGCAAAACTAGGACTGCCAATTCCAGTTTATTTTTTTCCTTTATTCAAAAAAATAGTTGGTGATACTGACAAGTCCTTCTGTATGGTTATGATGGCACAGTGGAGCATTCTGAGTCACCTAAATCCAAAGAATACTATTTGGATGAGACTCAGAATGGAGTGAGACTCAGTGAGTGAATGAGGGTATCTGTTAAGCCCATTTCTTGGACAATTAAAAAACTATTTGGGACATGACAAAATGTCTGAATTATATTATCAGAATGACTTGTCAAAGAATGCTGTTAAAATGTTTTCTAACAATAAATGCTGTGTCTTTTATTTTACGCTTCTTGAGGGCTAATATCTTCTACTGGCACACTTATCCTTGCAATGACTAGTATCCAGTAGTTTCACTGCCATTATTTGAACTGTTGATTTACAACAGTTGGCCTATCAACATATTGGTAACGTAGAGAAGCAAAGGGAGTTTCTACTACACGTATTTGCTGGAAATATTTTCTCTTTTTTTCTAATAAAATGTTTTGCCAAACCCCAAATGATTTTGGTTTATCTTTCAGAAGATCGATTTTAAAGTAATAACATTAAATTCCCCACATAAATTCTCCATACTGAAAATGACAAGGGAGATAAAAATAAGAAGCAAAAAGTAGCTGGGGAATTCCTGTTACTATCTCCCACAAGCCGTCTTGATAAAACAAACTATAACCATCACTGATTGTTCTTCATTCTCACTGACTTACAGTTTAATGCTCTTGAATTATAGTCACTGGAAGGTCTATTTTTAGAAAATAAAGCACTTCTAAAAATCACAGTGAAAATGTTGATTACCAAAATTGCTTGAACATTGTTCATTCAATCAATGACAGTGTAAAATATCTTCAATTTGTGACTATTTAATGGAAATAAAGATACATCATAATGTACATATCTGAGCCATAATTTCTGAAAGAAATCCAATTTATAAAGTTGTAAGGAAATATCCACCCCACCATTAAATGAAAATTTATACAGAATCCCCTAAGTACCAAACTATATAAACTTAATAAAGTTGAAAATAATTACAAACCTGGAAAAGAATAACATTTGTTTATATAAGTTTAACCTGCAAATTTATACAAAGCTTTCATTGTTTAGAAGCTGCAGTGGACATATTCAGCTGGTTTGTTGTTGTTTTGTCCTCATGTTTGTGGTTGTTTTGTCCTTATGTATCAAAGATAGGAAGAAGAAACAGAGACCTTTTACTCTGTGATTGATTGATTTCTACCCAGGAAGTCTTCCCATTTAAAAAATATTCAACAAGAAGTCAAGATGCCAATCACACCAAAATAGCAGTGCTGCTGGTTATGTTCCTATTCCGCATGTCATGAACTTTGGGCATGAGAACAAACAGATGTCAGCACAGAATCCACCTGGAGCTTTCCCTAGCCTCATAGTGTTGAAAACAAACAAAACAAAATTTAAATAAAATCACAGAACAGAGAGGCCTTAAGAGACCTTGTGGCAAGTTAATATCTGAGACCTGTAGGCAAATAGTCTTCTTTTTTCTTTTTTAAAATGTTGGGGACTGAGTCTCCAAAAACCTCACTTAACAGAGCATTCTGGTGTTATAACTATCAAGAAGTAGCTTTACCTATAACTAATCAACATCTCAACAGATTTTATTAAGTCCAATTTCTCCTTAACAGTCTTCTGCATGTTCAGATAAAAAGAATCTGATTAAAATGCATTTGCTCGTTTAAATTCCAATTAGCAGTCCTCTGAAAATAAAATGTGATTATTTGAAAATAAAAAAAAAGACTAAAGCATATTCGCCGGATTAGCCTTGGTTGTCATGCATAACATTCCTGGTGCAAACTGGCACCAATGGCCCCACTAAAGGTAAAGCAAGCACTTCTGCCAGTCAGGGAAACCACCAGGTTTTACCACAATTTCCCTGAGTACCACTGGGCAAGTGTTCTAATTGGACCTTTCTGTACCTCAGTGTCATTATGTCTCAAGCAAGGGGGCTGGGTTGGGTGATCCCTTAAACCTCTTTCAGCTCTAAAATCCTGATTTGTCTATTTTATATAATTTTAAGGGTTAACATAACTTTGTATGTGTTTTAGTGGTTAGCAGTAATTTCTTCATTCTATAAAATCCCATTACAATTTATTTGTACCTTTCACTCAATCTATGACTTCCCTAAAATACAGTACTTTATCTGTCTGTTTCCAATGTAACATATAATGAGCTCTACTTTTCATTTGAGTACTAGACTGAAATTCCGCTATTAAACTGAATATCTTTGAATGCAAGGAAAGGGTCTGGTATCCTCCACAATATTTAACCTAGTGATTTGCACACAGCGTATGCTTATGTTCAATGAGTAAAAATGAATACTAAATAAACTACACTCAACTTTGGGAATATTGGTTAAAGATACAGTCATTTGTATGACCTAAAAATATACAGAGGATGTGAATTTTAGTACGTACTGCTAAAAAAAAGGATATGGCCAAGTAGATGGTAAACAGTATAGCATCGGACATTTTTAAAAACACGTTCAGATGTTCTGGGGAAACTGACATACAATGCTGTTAACAATTTAAAGTTTTCTTTTTTTTTAATTAAAAAGACAAGTGACTCATATAGTCTTGAGGCAATTTCAAAAATAAAACCTGCAATTTAAAGGATGGAATTTATAAAAATAAAGCAGTTACTATATTCTTTTTAGTATGGCTTAGAGAAGAAGTCCTAGATAAAATAAATAGAATACAGTTGAAGTTGATAATTTTGACCTTTTAAAAGATCCATTGGTCTTTCTGTATTCATTTTGGTTTTTTAAATATCATTTAAGACCGAAATCTGATTTACAGAAATATATTTTAAAGCATTCTTAGATATCCTTTCTAAGATATGATAGCATTCTGCTATCTTAATTATTTTAAAATACATTTCATGAAGTCTTACAAGACTATGATCTGATATTATTAATAGATGATATTATTTGAGAATATCATGATCAAACTTGGAATAAAACCCAATCCTTGCTGTGCCCTGCATGACCTGGCCTAATCCTGCTCCTCTACACTTACCTCAGGCCACTCCAACCCTCACACAAAGTGCTCCAGAGACATGTGCCTTCTGATCTCAGAGCTTGCTGCCCCTCCTTCCAGGGACACCCACATCCCAGATTTTCACAGATTGCTTCTCTTCATTTTTTAGCTCCCAGGTCTCTCTTAGAGGTCATCTCTAAAGTAGGCCTCTCTGGTATTCTCTCTCATTGCGCCTACTCATTTAATTCCTGCCTCTCATCACAATCTCTAAATATTTATATATTTATTTAGATGTTTACTAATATATATTTATATAGGTTTACTTGGATGTCACCCCTACTTGAATATAATTCCATTATAGGAAGGCCCTTATCTTTCTTACTCACTGTTGTATTCCTGTTACCTAGCACGGTGCCCGGTATGCAGCAGATGCTCAACATACATGTATTGAATGAATCAGTCAATCAACGATTACAGCCAAATTTAACAAGAACCTATAGCTCATAAATTCTTATCCATTTGGAATAAACTGATTGCAATTGTTTGCAAACATTTTTTTTGTAATTAATTTTTCTGATGCCATTAGAAGAAACATTAAGTATAAAATGTGACTTCACCTTAAAAGAAAACATGCTCCTGGAGCAAAACAAAACTTCAACGCAGGTAACAACATAGTGAATAAAGCCTCAATCACACAATTAAATGTGTTGTAAATTAGCTGAACATATCCGTATTTCATTCCAAAGGGCAGGGTAGATGTTGTTAGGGAAGATTTCTGGAGTTTATGGAACTTGAGGCAGTCATAATGATGACAATAACAATTACCAAATATTGAGCACCTGTTACGTGCTCATCACTGTATGAGAGAAGCATTATTTCTAATTTCAGTCATTTTAACTACAGAGTAATAAATGATTATCGTAGCAGTTCAAGCAAGAGCAGTGTTCAAGTAGAATGGTCTCCTTCTCCTCACCAGTCTCACAAGTATAATATACCACTATTGACAATGGTGTGTGTATGTTTCCATATTTATTCCATTGTTTATATATACCCTTTGATACCAGGCTTTTATTGAGATGGTTACAAACTGGTCTTGGCTATTCAGCTGTTCAGAGCCAGGGTACCTTTTGCTAGGCTTGTATCTGTGCTTTACAAATTGTTTAATAATTTGAATCAGTCCTACTTAGGCACATATATATGACCTTATTGTTGTATTAACAACTGTACCCCACATGTACATGGTAACATGGAAATTACTTTATTCACTTAAAAATCTATTATGAATGTTTTCTAGTAACAAATATAATAATACCAATAGCAGTAATAATGGCTAATCTTTATTACAAGTTTGCTGTGGGCTGGTCGCAATGCAATAGTTTATCTATTCCAACAACTCTCTAGATCCACCCATTGGATAGGTGAAGATGCTTGATTCTTTTCAATAGCTGCAAAGAATCAAAAGAATTCCATATCAGGGCAATACCATAATTTATTTAGCCATTTTCCTATTGGTAGACATTCAAGTTTTTCCAATTTATCATAGTAAGTATTTCTGCACATACATTATTACTGGCATCTTATTTCTGTCCAAAATATTCTCAGAAATGGGATTACTAGGTCAATGAGTATACACAGTTGAATTCTAAAAAAAAAATTTCCTAAGTAAAGGATCTGGGATTATGAATTTAGGCCTCATGGAATCCAAAAAACTTGGATAGGTAATGCGGCAATTGGATGGAATTTTCAATGAAAGGAGTAAGACAGACAAGTACATAGCAGCATGAAACAATATGCTGTACCCGTGTGGCAATCAAGGATTCAGACTCAGTAAAGTTGGTGGTGTAATTTTGGGGCAATTAGATATGAGAGAAGGGTTACTGAAGGCAGGCTAGCATGGATCTTGATGCCAAATGGAAGAATTTAGATTTGCTGCTAGAGGATGCAAAGAACCATTTATAATTATTATTGTAACATTTGCAATAATGGGATAAATGATTAAGCATTCTTTCAGAATTGGAAGGAAAAAATCTCCAGCGGTCTGCTGACCCACACATATTTGAGCACGGTGTTCTTTTCCAGACCATATGGGCTTTGGCAATCTTAGTTTCCTCAGAAAGTTCTTGAGTAACAGAACTAGAACAACTCTCACTGTTCAGATGCAAATGTTTTCTCATCAACTCAAAATTGCTCCTATTATCAAGTTTGAGAAATATAACAACAGGAAAAGCCCTCTAAGGCCACAATCAATGATACACCACAGGCAACTTCCTATTCCCAGCCCTTTCTTCTCACATACTGAAGCCAGAGAGGCTCCTAAAAACAATCAACTTTGAACCTCTGACTAATAAGTCCACTCTCCTCTCTGTCTGAATATCTTTGTTTTCAGTCCTATCAGATCCTCCTCTAGTGATAATGGTACTCTGTATCCCTAGCCAACCAACAAGTCCAACCAATGAGTGGTCTTAACATAGCACAAAAGTTCAAGCCTCCACATCTCTGTGGTACTTAGTATTTGCTATGGACCGAATGCTTGTGCTTCCCAAAATTCATATGTTGAAATCTAATCCCCAATATGATGGTATTGGGAGGTGGGGCCTTTGAGAGGTAATTAGGTCATGAGGGTGGAGCTTTCACGACTGGGAATAGTGCCCTTATAAGAAGAGATACAAAAGAGCTTGCTTCCTCTTTCTCTGCTCCCAGCCATGTGAGGACACAGAAAGAAGATAGCCATCTGTAAACCAGGAAGAGGGCCCTCACTAGAACCCAACCAAGCTGGCACTCTGATCTCTGACTTCCAGCCTCCTGTAAGAACTGTAAGAAATAACTGTTTGTTTTTTAAGCCATCCAGTATAAAGTATTTTTGTTATAGCAGCCTGAACTAAGATGACATTTTACCGAAGCCCCTAGGTTTTCATAACATCAGTTCTAGCATAACGATTGGTCCATCAGAAAAAATATGGAACCTGAAGTGGAAGCAAGATAATCCATCACCTCCACCACTCACAAAATCTAACCACTTTGCATTTTTCTCTTTTACTATTTTTACTTCTCTTTCCATCTTATAAATATTAATATTCTTTATTGGTCCATTATTTACCCTCCTCCAAATACTCTGTAAATCTTGACATCTCATCCCAGAACATCAACATCACCTTTGAGTCAAGGACCCCAAAATTTCCAGACCCAAATTCTCTCCTGAGTTCCAGACCCACAGGTATGATTCCCTGTTGGACATCTTTACTGAGTTGAAAAAACTCTCACACAGCAGGACCCTTCCTTGTCTGCTTGTTCACGGCTATCGCCCCTTCCCATTGATCGGTATCTCTCATTCTCATTATCAGTGCCCGCACCGCACCGCTGGCTGAACATTTTTCATGTCATGCCTTGACACAACACATCGAACTGAGTATTTCCCAAACTGAATTCCTTAATTATTTTTACTGCTTCTTATCTGCTACACATCTTTCCTTTCTCTCTCAGTTAATGGTGCCATCAACTCCACTGCCCCCATAAGAAACATCAGAGTCATTTCTATTTTCTCCTTATTCAACATCTATATCCAGTGATCATATCAGTTGTCCTCTCTCCAGATTTTTATCCGCATCCATGCTTTCCTCCCCATCACAAGGCATTATCAGTTCCTTGATTCACATATTGTCATCACTCATCTAGTCTATTTCCTCAGCCTTCTAGAGGGTTGCCCATCTCCACTTTCTATACCGTTTCTCTTAGCATCTAAAGTTACCTTTATAAAACACAAATCTTAAGTCATTTCAAATTCCATACAAACGTTTCCAGATTTCATCCAACAGAAACATTTAGGAATGATGCAGTTTAGATGAGAAATAAGATAGGATAATAGTTAAGATATCAAACAAACTTCCTGTTATGAGTCATTCTTTGTGTTAAACACCGTAGGCACCATGACAAAAAGACCTGATACATCTCTACTAGAAAGATGAAGCATTAAGGAAAAAAACAGCCAAAGTAGTTAGGATTACCACATAAAATACAGGGCATCCAGATAAATTTGAATTTGTGATGTATAACACATGATACTTACTAGTATTATGTATTAGTAATACACGCATACAATAGTATATGTATTAACATTAGTGTATTTATAATTATGGCCAAATATTGAATAGGACCCACTTTTACTAAAAAATATTAACTGTACTGTTAATCTGAAATTTGAATTTAACTGAGAATCTTGTATTTTTATTTGCTAAATCTAGCAATCCTAAGTGTAGTAAATAGTGACATATGTTAAAGTAAACATATTTGAAATATAGAACTACTACAAAGGAGAGATTAACTCTGCCTGGGAGTCCTAAGCAATCTTTGGAAAGGAATGATACCAGTTAAAGTGATTAAGAGGAGATTATTAGGTAGATTGTGTGTTTGTGTGTGCCCATGCATATAAACGTGTGTGTCAGACAGTGTGAAGGGTATTCCAGGTAGAGGAGAGAACGTTCACATAGGCAGGAAAGAGAGAATCAACAGAGTGTGCTTGTAGTGGTGTGCTGTAACAACTATTTCTCTGAAAAAAAAAAAAGAGAGAGAAAAGAAAAGAAAAAAAAAGGAAAGTACTAATTACTGATTTATAGGGTTTGTCAATTTCCATGGTATAAATACTCCCACCAGGGCAGATTTCAAACAATAAATGCAATGCCACTTTAACATGAAGTTGGTAAAAGATGTGCAGTGTAGTATTTCCATTATGTAGATATAACATAATGGATGTGAATAACTCAAGAGCATAGAAAGTAACATTTAGCAAAATAATTAGGAAGTGGTGAGTTTGGAGTATTTATGACCTTTATTTTAATATAATTTATCTAATTTTAAGTTTACATAATTTAACTTTTAATAATAACTCTGTTTAAACAACCAGCTTGCAAATTTTTGAAAATTTAACAGCTGACTTTCTCAAGCTATTATGGGCAGTCTTGTGCACACCATAGTGTGTTGGTGAACTACAAGACTGTGTTAGTGGAGTGCAAAGTGTTTGTGTGAAGGAAGGGAAGGTGGAAGAACAGATGAATAGGGCAAGGGGGGTTTTGGACATTCCTTTTATACAACCCCCATCAGCTTATACATGGTTAGCTAGATGGTAGATGGATAGACAATAATGATGATGATAGATAATAGATAGATAGATATACAAAGAGATACGAAGGTTTACCACTTCAACTTAGATTGTCCTGCTTGCCCCTGTGCCATGAAATAAAAGGAGCAATTGGAGTCAGAGGCCTGAGTAATAACCCCATCATTTAGTGGTAACTAGTTTAAGCATGAGTTATCTCAAAGCAAAAAAGTATAAAATAATTATCTCTTCTTCTCTGGGGATAAAATTAACTGAGGTTTAATGTGGCAAGGGCTTATAAACCATAAACTGCAAGATAAAAAGTATCACTGTGGTTTCCACATTTTTCCAGGAGCTTGTACATTTGCTGCTTCTGTAAAAGGTCGAGACACACTCTTATTTCTTATGGTGTAACTCCGGCAGTACAGTTTTTCTTCCTTCCTTTCTTTCCTGTTCCTTCAGAGATCATCTTCTTAAAAGTAGCTTTGAGTCCCTCCAGGCATGTCTACAGCCTTCACCTCCCATCTCCCTTTCTGTGTCTTCCTCTATTTCATCCAAGGATTACTTAGTTTTTCAGAATAGACAGATATTTTTAAGCCCTTTTGCCTTCTTCTGAAAACTGAAATAAAAACATATTGCAGAAATCCAATATCATATCAAAAATACAGTCTCCTTGTCTCTAATACATTCTGGTTATTGCTGTTGAAATAATCAAGTATACTTATAACTCATTACAAACCAATTTATAATCAATCAGTAAGTAAAATTAACATCTTTTGTGAGTTATGACATGTTACTAAAAGCATGCAAAAACCTGTGAGAATCACTTAACAGAAATTAGTAAAGAGGTGGACATGCCATGAAATACAGACATAGGATTTTAGGCTGAACCAGATAGGTAACAGCAAACCAAAATACATTTTTGAGTCAGACAGTAATATGATAAAAATGGGACTTAAGGAAGAATATTTTTAAATGTGTATGCAAGATGGTTTGCTATGCAAGTGTCTTCTTCATATTTGTACTTAAAATTTATATACAATTTATTTCTCTAAATTTTGTTTAATTAGTAGACATAAAATTTGTGCAGGAAAAACGTAAACCAGTCCCTTTGGTCCACACCTAAACATTCAGAACAGTCTGGGAAGAAAACACAAAGTACATGGCAAGTGGTCATTTTTCTTTTTGTATGTTCTGCAACATCAGTCTTCTGGTAACCATTTCCAATGATCCATTGACTTTTAACTGAGAATTTTCTAGGCTGGATATAAAATTTGAAATTCTCAAAAGAAAAAACAATCACAGTCCATATGTCAACGTTGAAAGAAAAGAAAAATATCAAGTTCATGTCAATAACAACAAAAGCTCTTTTGTTCTGATTATACAATACTGGCCTGAATAACTTAATCTCTAAACTTAATATTTAAATGAGAGACAGAGATGGGAGACAGATTGTGAAAACAAAAGCATGAGCATTTTGGTATCCAATCCCACTTAAGACCTACTGACCCTCTTCTACAAGAATTAGGAAAGTATAATATAATAATAGACAACTAAAACAGAGACCATAAACTCACATACCTAAGACACACACAAAAAAGAGGTGAAACATGATGTGTGCTCTAGGTAAGATAGGTGCAACCAAAGCCCAGAGAAGAAGAAATTCTGGTGGGGTGCTTGGTCAGTGAGTTTTGGAGGAAACTGCATTCGAGCAGGGACTTGAACCACAGGTAGGATTATAACTGGTAGAGAAGGTAGGGTGGGTGAGAAAATTACATACTGGAACAAGTAGGGGTAAAAAGCTCAGGGTGAAAATAGGAGTGGAGGACATCTTTGATAAGTAGGCAATAACGTAGTTTTATAAAACATATGACTAGGGAAGGCATGGTGACAGATAAGACTGCCAGGCACTGGACAGTGCAGGGTTTGTAGTTTATGCATGGGCCATTGGGCCTGAAGGCTTCTGAGAGGGCAGCTGCTTTGACCAAAGCTGGGTGGAATGAATTAGACTGGCAAAGAATAGGAGACAAAAAGGCCAATTAGGTATCTAACTCCATGCAAAAAGGAGAGCCTGAAATATGAGGATGGCAGTGAGAATTGACAGAAGGAACAGATGTGAGAGACGATTCAGAATTAGACCTGATAGGACATAGTGACTATTACATGTAGGGAACACAGGAAGTGAGCAGTTGAAAATGACTCAGGGGTTTCCCATCTGGATGCCTGGGAGAATGGAAATGTCATACAAAGGAGAGAGAAGGTGAAGAAGGATGCATGCATGTGATTGTGCTTGTATTTGTTGGGGTGTGATGTAGAAGGAGATTCTGAGCTCAGTTCAGCTCTAATTTGAACCAAACAACATAATATTTGATCATCCTTATGTATTACACAAGATATTGTGTTGGGTGCTGTAGAAAGTATAGCGGTATAAGAGATCTCACTTTGTGGAAAGTTAAAAATTAAATTCTCTTTAATCTTAATTGAAAAAACCTAAATTTTATGTTCATACACATTGAAATATAAATCAAAGTCACTTTTTCCAAGCCTGAACATTTCTCATAAATATGGCCCAAGATTATCATCTGAGGTATCACAGTAAATGAGAAGATCTCATAGTAAATGACACTGCAAAGGACCAGTCCAAGTATTTTAACACTTTTATTCCTTCAAAGAATGTAGAAGGTAGAAATAGCTCTTTGGCATTGCATGGAAATGCAGAGTTAGAAAAATCAGAGGGACAAAATGAGAGAGGCCTTTATTTTCCTCCCTGATCCTCCATATTCTCTACTCCTTAATGTTTAGCAGCTCAATTTGCCATTATCAATAAGGGAGATAAGTGATTTCATCTTGAAATCACTTGCCAGTTGGCACTCATTTAAATCAAATCAAATCATAGTTCAAACCAAAAGAAAGCAATTTATATCAAATTCCAATGGTATAGCATAGTATTACGCATTATACACACCAAAGACTTTCATACAATACAGCCTCTTTCTTCAAGAGGTGAGCACAGCAGGTGGGGAGACAAGACAAAAGAAATGAAAAAAGTGAATGATTTTTCTTTGAAATTCAACTTTTCTTTGAAAGGCAACCAGAGAAAACATGTCCCAAGGCAGCATACAATTTACTGCCAAATGACTAGTCCTCTTTAAAAGCATTGCAGGATTAAACATTAACCCCCCTTTCTCCAAGCAAAACAAGTAAGAGCCTGCTTGATTTATAAAAAAGGAAACTTAGATGGAAAACATTAAGGATAACAATTTTGTACAATTTCTATCAAATTTCATCTTCTCCATGAATTCATTCCAACTTGGGGCAAATACCACAAAGAGTATGACCTACTTGCTGATTATATATTATCTTTACCATACTAGAATTAATTATTTGAATCAAGAACCCTATGGCATTCTTGTCTTCTAACCCCTCTAGAGCCTAGCCCAGGATTGCACAAGAAAAGGGCTGTTAATGGATCCTGACTTGAGTAATTCAAATGATTTACCAGCATTTACTGGGTATAAGTACTTGGGTATTAGTGAGTATATGTACATGGGTAAGAAATTTACTTTTCTGTGCCTCAGTTTCCTCAAATGTAAAATGGAGATAGTAATGGTATTTTAATATAGTTTTGTGAGGGTTAAATGCACATGAAGTGAGTAAAACAAAATAGTATGTAACTGCAGTTACTGTTTTCAGAGTTGATACAAAATCAGCAAAAAGCTAAAATTTGACACTCTTCTGCTTTAATCTTATACATAACTTAGGTTGGTGAGAAGTCTTGAAAATTTAGATGTGTGCTTTTCCTTTTTGATACTCCCATATGGCATGGTTCTCTCTGTTATGCCACAGAATCTTCCTTCCTGCGGATCTCTCTAAGGAATCAGAAAAGAAGTGCACATTTTAGAGAATGTAATTCCCTGGAACTACACGCCTTTTCCATTTCCTTATTTTTCATTAACTTTCCTAAGGTAATTCCCAGGCTCAAATTCTCAGGGAACGTTTGTCTTTCCTCTTCCTTGTTCCCTTCACAACTATATTCACTTGTCACCAAGGCCTGCTTATGTCTCCTTCCACATGTCTCTCTCATCCATTTTTTCTGTAACCATTGCCATTATTCTCATTTTTATTAACCATGTCTGATCTATTTTAATCATCTGCTAATTGGTCTTTTTCTCTACAGGAATGCACTGTTCACATCTATCACACACACTCTGACAAATTCACTATCCTGAAGCATCCCTTTCACCTGAAGAGCTCCAGGTTCAGATACTTTCATGTCCTCCTTCAGAGGAAGACCAGTTTCTGAGGCTGGACTTCAAGGACATTCATGAATTGGCCCCAACCTCCTTTTACAGGACTATATTCCTCCAATTCTTTTGCTAAATATGTGTCTCAAAGCAGACTATACATTTAACGCCCCCTTTGTCTGACTGCTTCATTCTTACTTCTGAACTTTTACCCACATTCATAACGTTTAATATTTGTTATATGCATAACAGGTGAGTACATTCATTTATCCACCATTATCATTTCTCACTGAGCAAACAGTAATTCACTGCATACTTTGCCCAAGGTCCTAGGCATGATCTTTTTATTTTATTATATTTAATACCTTCCTTCTAATACCAGTGCAGAAGTAGCCAGTGGGTACAGATTCTCCTTTGGCTATAAGCTTCCTGTTTTTGCACAACAACCATCTATTTTCTTGGCACAGGCAGACTGTTCTCATCCTGGACAAATGACTCTGTAGAAGGAGGAGAGGAAATAGCAGTGATTCACAGAGTAACCAGGCTGAGCCTTGAGGCACAGCAACTTTCTAATAACAGTATTGCCAATACTTATTTCCCTTTGCATCCTCTGTATATGAGTTTCAAAAGAGGGGTCCAATTCAGTAATATTCACATTAATTTTGACTTAAAAAATTATCACCCATCCCAGCTAATCTTCATTTTTACTGAGAATATCAGTGGTACATATCAGTAGTTCTAAATCAGGAGAGTATGTCAGGATCACTTGGGGAAGTTTTCCAAATACACATCTCCTGGTCTCCCTATTCATGCACAGAAGGGAGCATCTGATACATTATGGGGTACTGTGAGATAGGATGTATCCTTTTCTAAAGTGTCCCTATACCTTTTGACACTGCTCCTCCCAATAAGAAATACACTGAGATAAAAAGATGCAGCCTATTTTGACTGGATTGGCCAAAATATATTATTTTCAAATTGGCCAATATGAGTACACTATAAGAGCTTGGTAAATATTTGTTCAATGGATGAAATAATGAATAATGTAGAGATTATTCACTGCTACTTTAGTAAGAACGTGTGAATAATATTTATATAGTACTTTATAGAGTATAAAATGCTCTCACGTACATGTCTAAAATCTTATGGATTTTCAGGTCTAGAATCTGCTTATCTTCCCCTGTCCTTCTGGGTGACCCTGGGGCAAGGCACTAATATTTTCAGGTTTTGTCTTCCATATGCAGGCCAAGTACACACATCATCAAATCAAATCTCAGTTGTTGCCACATCATGTGGCTTAATGTAAAGCTGCCATTAAATAAACTCAATCCAAAACTGCTTGGGCTTGTACAACCTTAGTTTCTTCAGAACACCTTTTAAAAAACAATTCTTTGTTCCTATGGGCAAAAATCATTTTGTCTAAGATTGGGTCAGCCAAGCTAAAGGGATGGAGAACCACTGAGCTGGCTACTTGGGCTTAAGGTAAAGTGACCTTTAGGATTCCTGGTAGAATTAACAAGTTAATAAAGAATAAGATTCAAGATATAGGCTCTATACAGAAAGGGAAAAAATTTCATTTGGCTCAAAATCCTCTGTTCATCAGAATAGAGGTCACAGAGAGTATACAAGGGGCAAAGCCCTCTAATATCAGGGTCAGCAACAGAGAAACTGCTAAGAGCATCGTAACAGAGGACCTAATTCAGTCAATAAGGGATGACTGGTGAAAGTAATTAATGACTAGTCAAGTTCCACAAAACATAACCGTTACATATAAAACTACTGCAGTTCTACTCTTACAGAACTAAACCCTTTTAATAGACAAGAAATTGAATAAGGCAGCTTCTCTGAGCATTCAGAAAAAGAAAAATAAAATATTATCATTAAAATAGTTACAGCAGAAAGAGGAAGACTTTGTGAACTGGCATAGAATGACTTGTATAAACCAGCAAATCATATAAAAAGAATGAAGACTATAAAAGCCACACAAATTTTAAAAATTCTGTCACTTCCTAATTATAACTATGAATTAGAAATGTCAATGTTCCTAGAATTCTCTATTTTCAAGTTACTGGCTGTACTGATGTTATTCTAAAAGGCAAAAACATTTTTTTATTTGGACCTTTTATTTTTCTAATATCAGTAGAAAACTGATATTGATCCTTACTGCAGTTGGTAATAGACGCATAAGCTGTGACATTGCAATACCTTATTATACATGAACAAAATTTAGCTAAGCAAAAAAATAAAATTTATCACAATTTTGATATAAACGTGTGGCTAAAAATAGTACACAGAAGGCCTGTCTCTGAAAAATACCTTTATTCATGGTAAAATATATGGTAAAAATCCTTTGCATAAGAAAACATGTTCTCTTTCTTCTTGACTGAATTTTACTCAGTAAATAAGATCTTTTTAAAAGGCATAATATCTTCATCTAGTATATATTTTTAAGTATTTATTTCCTCTAGGGTATCCAAACATCTACAAAATTATTAAATCTGTCCTAACAGAATATCAGAGTGAAAAAAATCACAAAAACCAAACTTATTTAAAATGGAAAAATCTAATAATGTTTTAATCTTTACTCAGTTTTACTTTTCATAATTTTTTACCTTCAATATTTGAAGTTCTATACAAATATACCTAAAGTAGTACAATTTAGATTTCTAAAGTTTTAAATCATATATGCCTTTTAAGACACAAATGAGAGCATAACAGAAGGCTTAAGACTTCATGAGAAAATGTGTACATTATATATATTACACATTCAATGAACAGTGGACCTATTTATTAAGTGTATTAGAGATTACACAAGATTTGTAGCCTCCTCCCCTCAGTACACAGCACAAGTTCCTCTTCTCTCTCATTGCTTCCAAAACCTCCTGACTAAATTCCACCTGCTCCATCTTTATTGCAACCAGCAGAGTCCAAACCACCATTATGTTTTGCCTCAACCACCACAGCTATCTCCTAAAAGTTCTCTTATCCCCTTACAACCCATTTTCTACACTACATTGGATTTTCCCTGCTTTGAAGTGCTTCAAGGGCTTCTCAATATTAAAGTCTTACATAATATCTGAAGACCTGCAAGGCCTCCAAGATGGAACCCTGGCTTGACTCACCCATTGCTCTCTTTCTCCTCACTTACTTTCCCTGATCTTCTTTTAGTTCCACAAGTGTGCTACGCCATTTGCCACATAAGGACCACTGCACATACTGTCCTCTCTACCTGGAGTCCCCTCCCCCTGGCTCTTCACAAGGCTGATTTCATCTTTCAAGTTTCTCCTTAAATATCACCTCCTCTCAGAGCCTTCCTTGAGCACACTGTCTAAATAGCTTCCCCAGAGCAGTTCTCGATCACTGCACTCAGTTTAGGCCTTTGTTTAAAATTAATAGTTTTATCATCTATATTTGTTTGTTGTTTAGATTTTCTCCTCCCATACCCTAAGCTTTATAAGGACAACTCTGCTTCATTTGTCATAATATCTGGTGCCTAGTACTGTGTTATGCACACAGCACAGACTAGATACTCATTGAAGGGAGAATAAATAAGACAACTCACTGCAAAGAAAGCAGTGAATTGCTTCTCCTATTGCACATCTTCCACCAGTTGAAGAAATTCAATTCTATTCTCTTAATGCTACATTCTCATCCAAAGCTGATTTAAAGGTGAAGGGAAGACCACATGGCTCAGCAGTAGCAGAGGGGCAACAGACCAAGAGACAGAGGAAGGTGAGCTAGTTTCCAGAATTTATAGACTTTTGAAAGAAATCATTATATTCATGATGGGGGCATGTCTGAGTTAGTAACAGTCTGCCAGTGGGTTACCCATTCTTCAATGCTGTCCCTGACACTTCTGCCATTTGTCACTGCAGGAAGACATAGAGGTATAAACATTATCTTTTGTTTAATCTATTATCTGGTGCATGATACACTTGCAATGTTAGATATGTGATTATAAATTAGAAATCATATTTTCAAGCATAAAAATATGTATTTCTCATTCTGTGGGAAAAACCTATATATATATGTATATGTATATCCCAGAGTCATATTTTTAGCACTCAAGGTTGACTATTTTAAAATTAGGTTAAATCTAAGCTACCATATTACATGAATAAATGCACTCTGATTCCATATATATTGGTCCTCAGAACTCCCTGTGTTATGATTAAGTCTGCGCAAAGGTTGATATTGCTGAAAAAAGCCATGTCCTTGAGATCTGAAAAAGTATACCTATTAAAAGAAAAATGTGGATGTCAGCCTCCCTGTCAATTCAAGGCTGACTCATCTGAAGCTGGGAAGAAGGGGAAAGGAAGAGTGTGTGTGACAAACATGTCCATGTCAAAGCCTCAACACAGATGGTACTCAAGATGATCCAGTCAAGGATGTGGGTTATCATCACACAGAAAGCTAATTTCTAGAAAAGAGGAAGCAGAGAGGACAAAGAATAGCAAAGCAAAATCCTGAGACTAAATTACTTGATGTTTTATCTGGAACCTAAATTCATTTTTTTATGAATGAATGAAATTGATAACTGATTACAGGACCTACAAATAGCTGAATAATGAAACAAGATAAAAATAAGTACAAATATACGCCATGTCAAAACCAGTTTATCAATTTTTGTGAAGGTAATCAGAGAAACCTAATAACCCCAAATCATGAATGGTGTGAGAATTACATAGAATTCCTGCCTTTCACAGCAGGTAAAAGAACTCATAGCAGGTACAAGAATTTCTGCCTTTTGAATGTGTGGTACTGGCATAGGAATAGACATGTAGGTCAACAGAATAGAATTAAAACCAGAAATAAACACATACATTTATGTTCAACTAATTTTTGATAACTGGATATCCACATGCAAAAGAATGAAATTGGATGCCTACCTTACACCATACATAAAAGTTAATTCAAAATGAATCAAAGACCTAGGTATATGATCTAAAAGTATAAAACTCTTAGAAGAAAACATAAGAGAAAACCTAATGACTTTGGATATTACAATGATTTCTTAAATATAACACCAAAACCACAAGTAACCAAATAAAAAAGTAGATCAATTGGACTTCATCAAAATTAAAAACTTGTGCTTCAAAGGCACTATCAAGAAAATGAAAAGACCAAATAGGAGAAAATATTGCAAATCATTTATCTGACAAAGATTAAGTATTCATTATATGTAAAGAACTCTTACAACTCAACAATAAAAGAGATAAATAACTCAATTAAAAATGAACAGAATGTTTTGATATTTCTCCAAAGAAGATATAGAAATAGCCAACAAGCACATGAAAAGGTAGTCAACACCATTATTCATTGGGGAAATACAGATCAAAACCACAATAAGACACTACTTCATACCCACTAAGATGGCCATAATATAAAAGACAGACAATAACAAGTGCTAACAAGAATTTAGGGAAATTGGAATTCTCTCACGTTGCTAGTAGGAATGTAAAATAGGGCAGCTACTTTGAAATACAGTCTGGCTATTCCCAAAAAGTTAAGCATACAGTTACCATATGACACAGCAATTTCATTCCTAGGTATATACCCAAGAGAATTGAGAACATATGTCCACCCAAAAGCTTGTACCTAAATGCTAATAGCATTATTCACAATAGCCAAAAAGTAGAAACAATCAAAATGTCCATTAACTGATGGATGAATAAACAAACCATGGTATGTACATCAATACAATGAATATCATTTGACAATAAAAGGAATGAAGTACCAATACATGATACAACATGGATAAATCTAGAAAACATTATGCTAAATGAAAAAAGCCAGACGTACATAGACACATATAATATGATTCCACTTATATGAAATATCCAGAATAGGCAAACTCATGGATACAGAAAGTAGATGAGTGGTTTCCAGGGGCTGGGTACAAAATGGGGTAATGACAGGTAAAGGGTTTGGGATTTCCTTTTTGGGGTGATGAAATGTTCTGGAATTACAAAGTGATGATGGCTGCACAACTTTCTGAAAATCACTAAATTGTACACTTTAAAAAGGTGAATTGTATGGTATGTGCATTGCATCTCAGTTTTTAAAAACCAGGCAATCACCAACAAAAACAAAAGACAAGCAAAACAAACAAACAAAAAACCCAGTGCTGGACTATGATCCATATGCATCTCTGGATTCCATTCATTCCTGATAATGTCACCTTCCACAGAAATACAAACATTATTTGGCTAAACACAGGTTTTCCTTGGCTATCATGTTATCTTTCTGGATTTTTACCTTCAAATTCTAATTTTATCAACTCTAGTGTGACCAATCATCCCAGCCTGCCCAGGTCTAAGGGAGGCTCCCAGGACGTGGGACATTCAGTGCTAGAACATGGAATGTCCCAGAACAACTCAGGCAAGTTTATCTTTGCATGACCTTGCACAATTTACTTAAGTCCTCTGTTTCTTGTTTAAGTACTCTCTATACCGCTGTTTTATATTCTTTCCTTCAAACTCTCCACCTTTTCCTTATGCTATTTCATTTGTCTTAATGTTTTATTATAAAGTAATTACTTACAAACTAGTATATCTTTTCTAAGTCTTTCCCAAGTTTGAGATAGAACTGTCAACTATCTTCTGGATGTTCCAATTAGAGATCTCTTCGGCTACTAATATTCAACTGTAATGTTGAATATAAACCTGCCTTAGTGCCTAAATTAACTGTCTTCTTCATTTTATCACATCCATTTAATCCCTTGAGCTAAAATGAGTTATCTTGTCTCCTTTGTTTTATTATCACATCTAATGAATCCCTATACTCTAATTATACCACATGTGAAATTTTCCCAAATCTTCCCTACCTCCTACCTCTTCTCCCTAACATGCATGACTTAGACCAAAGAATAGCCAAGTGTTTCTCTGACTTTTTCAATCCATGATAACTTTGAAAAACACAAAAACACCATCATGTTATGTCAAATTTAAAAATGAAATGCAGTATTAAGAGTAAAATCAAAGACAAAGCACGACAAGTTCCTTTTTTCTCCAAATTAGATAACTGCCCTATTCTTCAGAGATTTTGATGCATTTCCTGCCTTCTTTCTTTCTCTCTCTCTCTCAAACACATACACCCATACTCACCCACACACACACGATTTCCTACCCACCCATGAAACCACGCACACAATTACAAACTCACATACTGTGGTGAATTCCTATGATCATATGTGGCCTTGGCATCATGTTGAATGTAAATTTAACTTTCTCATACCAGGAGCAGGGCTTAGTCACCCTCGACACACTTTCCACTCCTCCACCTCCTCCCAGTTCCTTAAGGTGGTCAATCCAGATATCCACCTTATGCAACCTTCTGGTGACCACCTCCCTATGGGAGAGCTACATACAACCTACGTGACTTACCCCACTGACCTCTATGCCCCGCAGGGACTGCCCAGAGATGCCACAATGACCTCCTCTCAATACGGCATGTCTCCACGGGGCTAGTGCCCTCTTGCTCTAAACCCAATTAGAACTCCTTGAGGGAAACCTGCTTGGGTAATACCCTGGACTCCAGTAAAGGCTCTGGCCCATGTGTCCCTCACTCTCTCTCTCTTGCTCCCACCTGCTGGTTGAGCGAGCATGCATTTCCCAGATGGTTCCCCACTTCCTGTTGGCCCTGCGAGGTGTACTGCTTGTACTGCCTGTACTGCCCTCTTTTCTCTGGGCTCTGTCTGTAATACACTGCTTCTGTTATTTCATGTGTTTTGCTGCATTGCCTCCTCTGTGTCTCACCTGACTGACACACCCAAACCTAACTCTCCTCTTGGTCAGGACTACCCTAGTGAGTGGCTATCTTGGTAGGAATAAACTGGACACCAGTCAGAGGAGAGCCACAGGGGCATCTGCCAGTATAAGCAAGTTTCCTGTGAGTGGGACACTTGGTCACAGGTCGGACACTTAGTCATTAGGTCATACACCAGGATAAAGAAGTATCTCATGAAAGGCACATTGTAAACATCCCTGACCAACTTCCTTGGAGCCCCATCAGCACAGAGCTAGAGTTTATAGCCACCCTCCAGAGAGACGTCAAGACCAAATTAGAGAAAAATACAACACATAACTCAGAGGCTCCAGCAGTAAGAATATGCTTTAAATTGCACCAGCACAACCTGATGTGCAGGGCCTCGTGATAACTGTTCTCTCCTTCTAGAAGACTGTACCCCAAACATGCCCACCTACTGAACTATTCATCTTTCAAAATCCATATTAGCTATTTCAGGCTCTGTAAATCCTTCCCTGACCACATTAATCCAAATAGAATAAGTAATTTTCTCTTTTTAAACACCTTCTAGTGTTTCACTTATCATGCAGTATTCAATTTATTTGATTATGTAACTGTCCTCCCCTTCCCCAACTTGAGAGGAAACCCTTAAGACAAAAATTCTATTTCATTTTTCTATCTTATACCTAAGAAATAGCAAGCCTAAGACTCACTAATATTTTGATATTTTTATTACTTTGATTAAGTCATGACAACTCATACAGCATGCTTAAAATATGACTAAGTGACATTTTAATAATAATTTAAAGGTACTATTTGGATAGTTCATGAACATAGTTATCAAAAATATAAAGTATATTGACATGTGTATCCATCGCTCTAGACTTGCATAATAGAATGTACTAAGTAACATTAGTATAGTCACCCTGCTTCCTGTTGACCTACCAATCACTCTATCTCTCTTTCCCTACTCGGTTAAGCTTTTTGAAAAAGTCATATATATTCACCATCTCCTTTTCTTGACTTCTGATTTCCTCAAGCCTACAGAAATAAAGCCTTTCCACCCACTTCTATGTTGAAACTGCTATGGCACCAATAACCTCTATATGAGCCAAACAAAGGCACACTTTCTACCCCTTAAGTTATTTCTTGATTTTCTGCTGCATTTGACACTGTTAGGCATTCCCCTTGAATCCCTCTACTACCTTGGCTTCTGGTGGTTCTGCTTCTTTAACCATTGTTTCTTGGCTGGATTGGGAGATCCTCTTCCTTTACCCATTCCTTAAGTATTGGTTTTAGCTAAGCTCTCTCTGTTAATTTTTTCTATTGTATCCTTTGATGATGTCATCTACTTCCGCAGTTAATGGAGTGCTTCAGATTCACAGGCCCAACTGTTTGTTGGATCTACTCCCTTGGATAACTTATAGGTAC
Source organism: Daubentonia madagascariensis (assembly GCA_023783475.1). Lineage (NCBI taxonomy): Eukaryota > Metazoa > Chordata > Mammalia > Primates > Daubentoniidae > Daubentonia > Daubentonia madagascariensis. The sequence continues at coordinate 21,452,797 of JAKFHU010002080.1, read as the reverse complement.
CACAAAATCACTATATCAAAGTATGAACTCACCACTGCCCACCTACCCCTAGATCTGGTTCACATCTTTAATTCAACAACTTGGTTAGTGGCCTTTAATCACCCAAGCCATTAATATGGCAGTTCCCCTAAACTCTTTCCTGACAAACCATATTCAGTTGACAATCCAGCACTGCCCATTTTACTTATTACTCAGCTATTGAAATATCTCCTTCCCACACCCTCTATTACTCTTTCCTCTAACTCAAGACCTTATCATCTCTCCCTGAAGTATTGCAATAATCCATTAATTGATTTACTTGTCTCCATTTTTACCCACATCACGTTCATACTCCATTTTCCCCATTTCTGCCAAAGAAGAAATATATATTTCATATACACACATATGCATACAATAGAAATCTGATTATGCCATTCTCCTAATTAAAGCCCATTAGTGCAATCCTCATAACTAAATGTAATATTTATTAAATTTTATATTTTGACCCAGTTATCATCTACAGAAATAAGTTCTGTCCTAAAATACTAACCTGGGATGTCCTCTTACATTTTCTATTCTCTTCTATTCCATTCAAAATTTTAAAAAGAAGGTCCAGTAACTAGCCTGTCTGATTTTTAGACCCATTAACAGGCCATGATTTACAAATTTATTTAAAAACACTGATCTACAGGCTCAAGCCCATTCTTAATCACTCCCTAGAAATTTATTTTTGCCCTTTCCATATCAACCTAGAGAAGCATTTATGTGGATATGGAGAGCTAAAGTCACAAACACCACTCTCTGTAGAGAATCATAAAATAAAGAATACATGCAGACTTTAAATTCTTCAAGTCACCTACAGTTTAATAATAAAAATACAGAGTGAGCAATGAGGTTGTCAGAAAGGAGGATCCAGAGAATCAACAGTTGCTTTTTCTTTGCCACTATACTCAGGTCTCCTAGGTGCAATGTAAACAGACTTCCACAACTTTAAGTCGGTGGAAAGTAAAAACAAAATAAGGGAAAAAATGATCTAAAGTCTGGGTGGGGAGGATAGCAATTGCCACTTCATATCCAATAATGTCCAACTTAAAGTGAACTTTGGAATAGATGGGACCAATTAAAATGAAACCTCAATACATGGAATAAAACAGATTTTAAAATCAGTGTTAATTCCTCAAAGAATTTTCCCAGAAATCACTTGAATCCTAATATAAGTAAACTGTTTTCTAATTCCTAGAATATAAGATGGAAGGTGGGGACCATAAGTTTTCTATGAATTATCAAGAAAAGTGCCATCACAGGAAAATGGCTTTACAGTAAAAACATTTATAGAAAAAATATGGTAGCATCATTAAGAGTACTTCTTCAAAGTTTGTACAATTTTCAATGTAATTATAAATTGTTTTTACTACAGTTAAATCAAAACTATTTTTATTCCTTGGAGAAAACTGATGAAATGTAGAAGATGACATTCAAGTATGCTTACTAAGATAAAATATATAACACTTATTGAGACTCCTGAAACTTATTTACCAAAATTTTTTATATCCTAAAACATAAATAATTCTAAGTTATATGTTACTATACATAATAGACAAAATATAAGCATTTCAGTGACCAACTGAATGGGAAAGCAGGGATCAAATAAGCAAACTCTGAGTTCCAAATGTGGATGAGACCCCCTCAGTTGGTCGTTTAATCACTAGTATCTACACTTAAGAACGCAATAATAATTTTTAAAAAACTAGATGGACAATCCAGTTCTTAAAATTGTCCATTACCTTTAAATAATATAGTGTGAGGCTTGGTAATGGACTACCCACACATTTCCCTTCGGTGCATACTCCAGCCCCCACTTAGCACCCTGTCTGTACCTTGTCTTCCTACATCCCTATTGTCTTATGTTCCAGCCCATATACATTCCAGATCCAAAAACAAAATGAAAAACAGGATTGCTGTCACTCCAGAGTCCTAAAAATGTGTCCCTTTCCTCTAATTAGTTTGATCCTTTCGATATGGTATTAGAAACATCACTTAACAAAGATACTTAATCCAGAGATACTTAATTCCAGGTAATTTTATCTAATTCAACAGCCTTTTTATTATACATACACAAGAGTAGCCAGAGTATTTCCTCCCACATGCAATGCGAATTAGTAAATCTGTAACCAGTGATCTGTGTTAAGAGACGACATTTTCAGTCAATAAAACCAATGCCATACTCACGGTGAAGGTTGGTGGGGCTGGTTTTCAGCATTTCTTGGTGTTTTGCAGACGGCAGGCTTCGCCATGTCCCTGACAACACACCTGGGGCGCATGATAGACAGTACAATGCACTATTAATTATAAAAAGGGTAGAACACATCTGGAAATTAAACACGGTACTGAAATCACAATCTAAAGGAAAGTCTTTGGGGCCCTGGCAAAGCCACTAGAGTTGGATATCTTTGACTCAGGATTCCAAAAACTCAGTTATACCCAATTAAAATCTGTGCTAGCCTCTGTATTAAATTTTTCTTTTAGCATCAATAAAATGATTCTCAGCAGCTTTTCCCATAGAATAAAAGCTACTGAAAGCTTTGGCCTCACCATATGAAGACATCTGAAAGATTAAAAATAGGAACAGCTGTTGCATTGATATGTTAAAAATTGAGCAGGATTTTCTGTGGCGCTGGCTATTTAACTAAAAGATACGGACTTTTGTTTTACACCATTAATCACCACATAGGTCTTTCTGTTTACGCAAAAAGATCTGAGAGGCCTCAAGACATCCCCCTTGTTCAAAATTCCCTTCATAGTAAGAGAGGAGGAAGAGATGGAAGGAAATGCTCATATATAAAGTGTGTGTGTGTGTAAAATAAGAAAAGAAGATACCTCCAAAACGTGAAAAAAAAGTAAAATGTATTTGTGCCTTAAGTCCTCCATCATAATAAATAAATACGTAGGGTAGACAATTTAACAAAGCTCCAAAGGGCAGCAGGAAGAGATATTCTTGCTTTCATGTAAACAGGGCTTACAGAATATTGGAGAGCTTCATTGGCAGAAATCAGAAAACACCTCCATCTGAGGCTATGCTTGGATGGCTCAGATATTCCTTCTCCCCAAAAGATTTAAAACAAACAAAGCTTTGAACAGGGAAGCATTGGTTATAAAACTGAGACTCCACATTTTAGACTTTGTTAAATGGAAATGCCCCTTAGGATCCAGAACCCTTCAAATATGAATCTGGTTCTTAAGAGGTTTCATGGAGATTCATCTACACTGCTCAAATTTAAGGCCATTCATGTTATTCCAGAAGTGGATCACTGGTGAGGCAGTGGTAGATAAACTGTTTTCCCAGAGCTTAAAGCTGCATGGCAAAATTCTCCACTTCTGAAAGAAATGATACAGGGAAACGTGGACACAACGCACAGAAACGTGCACACACACACACTACTCATTCCAAACAAGGTCAAGTAAGACTTCAAAATCAATATGTAGCGTGACAAGAAAATAAAATAGTGCCATTTCAAAGCCTCAACACACCTTCCCCCTGGGATAAAGTTAAAAAAAAAAAATGTGGTGTTTGTCAAGAGCTGATGTTAAACTCTCAATGGACCCAGGGGTGGGGAACCTGTGGCCTTCTGGATCCTTGAGTGCCGTCTTTTGACTGAACCCAAATTTCCCTTTTAAAGGGATTTGTTCTGTATAGTTTAGATTTAGTTGAGGGGCTGCACTTGGGAATCTGGAGGGCCACATGTGGCCTTGAGGCCACAGGCTCATGGTCAAAAACATCCACAGGAACCACAAAGCCTTGTGTTCTTGTTCCAGTTTCCTGTGGGAAGGACAATCATGCACCAGCATTATGAAAACATTTTGGAAGGCAGTTGTTAGGGAGAAATAATATACTAGGATTTCTGAGTTCTGAAACTTTAATCTAATTTACACAAAGTACAATGTCCAGTAAGTTAAATTTCACAGCACTGGAAAATCTTTAGCAATTCTCACTCAAGTAAAAATAGCATATGCAGCATGTTTAATCTACATGCACTGGTTTGTGACAATATCTGAAATATCACCAACTTGGAAAAATTTTTGAAGAATTGTATCTATAAGAAATCTTGGTTCCTCTCTTTTTTCCCCCTCAAATCTTAGGTATTTATACAAAGCTTTGAAATAAAAGAAATCTACCACTTAGAGTTTTTTTTTTTTTTAACATGCCTTGATGTGACTATTTTCTAACAAATGTAGAGTATTAACCAACACTAAGGGTAGGCATCTAAGCAAACCCTTTTTTTTCCCCTGACTAAAAGGCCGTATCTTTGTGAGAAAACTCTTACTTACTCTCAAGTACCCAGTGGTTTTGGTTTAAAATTACAATAGTTGCCTATGCACCGCCCAAGTCAGAGCTATAATTGTGAATATCCCCCAGACAGTGCACCCCACACCCATTAGGTGTGAGTAAAAAATTAAAAAAAAAAAATAAAATAAAATAAAATTACAATAGTTTACATACTGGTTCTAGCTATACACGCTACAGAATCTTTGTGATTAAAAACTTCATTTGAATATCTGAACTTTAAAGTTTTATTAAGTAATAAAAATAAATACATTAATCTTAAAAAACAATATATTTAGAATTAATTTAAATGTAGCGAACGAAACAGGAAAACAACACATTTTCCATACTAATATATGTCCTGACATAGGACAAATATTCAGACCTAGAGTGATGTAGCTTGCTATCAAATATGCAGTTTGAAAAGGAAAAACTATTAATATTTGTTTCAAATTGCTAATTATCCAGCCAATTTTGGGGGACTCTAAGCCATAGTAATATATAGTCCTACATTTTCTAATTTGACTTTTTACTTGAAATTTCCCCTAGATATAAGACAGAAAAGGAAAAAATTACCTCACACTTAGAATAAGACACATTAAAAATACAATACATTCACAAGATTTTTGTTAGACTGTGTGGATTATACCATTTCTTTAAAATTACGACTGAATTTCATCACAGTTCGGAGGGATAAAACCTTAATAGTTTTGACAGTTCTAATATATGGAAATTGTTTAAAACCAGCAATTTCCATTATCTTCCCTGTATTAGACTTACTGTAATAATATAAACCCTTCATACTTTAAGAAACATAACAATGATATTTCAGTATGTTGCAGCTCTTAAGGGTCTGTCTCTGTATGACTCACTCCTTCAGCCACATATAAGGAGACCACAAACGCTGTCACAATGCTGATTTCCCAGAATTACCATGAAGATTGAGGAACTAGGAGTTCAAAGGGTTTGTCCTTTTATTCTTTGCAATATCCTTAATTACTCAGGGATTTATCAGACATGGACTCTTGCAGTCTTCTAACTGCATGTGAACATTCCCTCTTCACTCAAGCATCACTGAAGATTTATGCAAATGAGACATTCTGCAACCACCTCAGGGGAATGCTCCTCCAGACTCCGCCCTCAGAGCTGCTGGGTTTTATGAATGACTGCAATCAATGCGATGAATGGTTGCCAACTGCCCACTCAGCCACTTCTACTCTTCAGTGCACGTACACATGGGAGAAACTTACATTGCCACAAGCCTGCAGATGAGGCTATGGCAAGGCTTTCATCTCTCAAAACAGGAACTAAATATGCTTTCAGATACTTAGAGTATGTGAATTAAAAATTCTAAATGCCTTCAAGAAACACAATTTACATAATTACTTTCTCTATTTTGACTTTCCATTTTGGTGCCTGCCATCACTACCCTCAACCCCTCTCCCAAAAAAACACCACTATTTTATGAAAATTTATCTGAATTTGTGCTTTAAATGGTTTTATCTTTCATGACTAATGCAGGAAACTAGGCACTGTGCAGTAAACTGCCAAGTAGTAGACTATGGCATGTTTACATTTCTGTTCTCAATCTTATGGGTTTTGTATTTTCCTATCATCAATGGAGACAATTACATCCAAACAGTGCTGGGGAAATAAGTCCGTTTGTGCCTGCTTCCCAAGTGTTACTGTATTAGTCCGCATTGGTCCTAAGATAACTTAGGGGCAGTTAAAATAACATAAGGTTGAGAAAATGAAACCATTGTCAAATATACAATCTTCTGATTTGCTGATCACCAATTAAAAGTACATAGAAACAGGGAAAAACAGACAAGAAGAGACTTCAGGGGCTCTGTAGCTGGCCACCTTTCCTACTAAACCCCCCATTCAGTGCTTCAAGCCATTCTTGGACATGGCATTAGCCAAAAAGTACCCAAAATATATGCAAAATTCCTATCTCCAGTCTGATCCTTTCTTCTTAACTCCGGAGTCAGACATCTGACTCCATAACATTTTTACTTGAATAGGTAATAAACCTCTCAAAATCAACATTTCCAAAACAGAACTCTGTCTTTTTCCCCAAAAACTTGACCTTTCAGCAGCCATCTCCATCTTGGTTGATTGCAAATATATTTCTCCAGCTGTTCAGGCCAAAACCTTGAGAATTTGATAATTGAATCCGCTTTTTCTGTTACACCCTGAGTCCAATCTACCAGATTTGCTGTATTTTCTAAATATTTACAGAATTTGACCATTTCTCAACTCCTCCACTATCACCACCCTGTTCTGAGCCAATACTGTCTTTTACTGGAATTCTCACCATCAACTTTTTACTGGTCATCCAGCATTTATCCTTGCCCTCCTCCTGGGGTCTGTTCTCAACACAACAGCCAGAATGACTCTTTTAAAAGGTAAATCAGATCCTGACACCTCTGCTCAAGATCCTGCAATGTTTCCCCACTTTACTCACAATGAAATGCTAGAGTCCTTAGGATATTATCTGGACTTCCACGACTCTCAGGATTTATCTCCTACTACTGCCTCAAGCCCCTTTTTGCCTTAGGGTCTCTACACCAACATTTCCTTCTGTCTGCAATACTCTTCCTTGACATCGGTATAACTAAACCCCTTGCCTCTTTCAAGTCTTTGCTCAAATGTCAGTTTTTGATGGTTGTTACCCTGATTATTCTACTTAACCCTACAATCTGCTCCCCTTCACCACCCGTTACCTTGCTCTACTATTTACTGAAATTTATTGTCTCCCACTGCTGAAATATGAGCTTCTCAAAAGCAAAAATCTTTGCCTGTTTGGTTCACTGGCTATAATAGCCACTCACTATGTATTTGTTGAATGAACAAATAAGATAAAAAGAATTAAAAAACTAGGTTTCTAGCTCAAGTAACTAATTTAACATGTTAAAACACAGTGATTTAAAAATAGATTCTAGGTAAAACTTTTATAAAATATAAATTAAATTATGACCAAATTTTATGACTTGAATAACTTCATTAAATTTGTTTTCATATGATTTGACTAAGGTTCATTCTCTCTCTGAACAAGAAAAGAGTATTTCATTGCATATGACTCATTTAGTGGAAAGGAATTTTTAATGTCAATTACTGCTTTCAAACCATGAGATACTATTTAACATTTGGTATACTAATATTTTATCAAATAAAACTTTAAAGTTTCATTCCTCATTCCTTTATTCCTTATTTGTATATGAGGAAATTTCTTAACAGTAAAGAGAGAAAATTAATCCCCTTTTCTTCTAATTTTTCTAAACAGGGTAGAAAACAAGAACTTCTATTTATTTACTTAACACCTATCATGTACAAAAATATACATAGCATAACTCATTTAATCTTCACATCACCCTGCCAGGGGAGATGACAGCCCCATTTGGCAGATGAAGAAACTGTGGATCTAAGAGGTTAAATTATTTTTCCAATGACAAATGGCAAATGTTGATACTATGAGAAGCCATGATTTGAATCAAGGTCGGTTTGGCATGAAAGATAATGTTCTTTCCACTATTCTATGCAGACCCCTGACTTTAGTGCCTAAAAGATGAATGGAAACTGATAAAAACCAATCATAAAGTTACAGAGTCCAGTATGCTCAGGTATGTTTCAATACCATTGATTTCATGATACAGGCACATTGTTGAAAATATTCAAACAATTCCACATAATTCAGTGTTCTTTAAGCATTATTCTACTATCACAAGACCATATTCTCCAAAAGTAACAGCAGAACAATGGTGATAACAAAATATTGAGTTGGCTAAACCAGAAATGTAGAGTGACCTTAAGACCAATGGGAATACTGGAATACTACAGAATGTGAAATGCAAGACTAGTTAACTGGTATATAGAGAAAGGGTCTACCTTAAAAAAAAAGAATAAAGAAAGCTGAAAAGATAAAAGATTCATTTGCAAGACAAAAAGAGTACAATTGATACAAATCTCTTCAAATATATTTTTCAAAGGAGGTCTTCAAAAGTGAGCTTCTCATTTCCGTTCCCAAATTCTAAAAGGAAAAGCTGGAAAATAATATTTTAAAACTCATTTTACATAAAAAAGTTACATATTCATGTCACTCTAACAGTGAACAAATGAGTATGATAACTGTTACCTGTAAGATGAAGATGGAACAGTAAAAATCCTACAACAGAAGGGAAAAGTGAACATTCGTATTTGGAAAAGCCAGATGCACTAATCACAAATCACCAGGGCCTGTTACAGCACCAGTGTGCATTCAGAAAGCCCTCAGAAGCTACATCAGAGTAATTTTTATTTTTAAAAAATCATGAAAGGTAAAGTAGATTCCTAATTATAAGAAAAGGGATGCCAGCTGGCCATTTTGCACACTGAGTGATGAGGACTGCTGACCTTCCCCTAAAGAGGCCAGGAAGTTATTTACAAAACTAGACAAAAAGGCTAGGATTCTAAAATAAAGGTGATAACAAGGTAGAGATGCACTACAAAGATTAATGAGAAACTAAATTTTGGAAAAACAAATATTTCAAGGACTGATAAGAAAAGAAAATAACAGGTAAGAAGTCGAGTCCTTGGTCTTCTCTTGAATCATTGAAATCTACCCTGTTTATCATCCTTTAGGTCTCTGGAATGCTAATACGGTTGATTCTACAAGACTCTAATATTGTTTCCAAGATTTTGGCAACATGTTCAATTAACCTTTTTTTATCCAAGCTACTATTTTTTGTTAACACAATCAATGCCTTTCTCCGTTCTCCAATTCTTGAAATAATATACTTACCTATGGGTTGGTATCTGCTAGCATTCCCTACATACCCTCTCATTTACATTTTTCTACTTACTAACCTACGTTCATTCTCCAAAAGCCACTCACTGCCTGCAAATCCAACACAACTTTAGAAAAACCTAGGGTACCAGAAATTTCCTGCTGCTAAACCTGCAAGGGAGAACCCTATTCATTCCATCTATAAGGCGGGAAAAAACCAAAAAACAGGCGAACAAAAACCCCCAACACATATGTAGTGAGAAGTAAGGAATATCCAGGAGAGGAAGCAATAGTCAACGCAGCAGAGGGAGGCATGAGATGAGGTCCGAAACCATGTTTTAAACTCTCCAAAAGGAGAACGAGATGGATGGAGCTTAAGTGGAAATGCACTGGGTCGATGAGAAAAATGGTGATGTGAAAATGAAGATAAAGAATATAGACAATGGCTACGAATGTGGACAAAAGCTGAACTGAGAAAAGAGGGAGTGATGAAGGAAAGATGGTCTTTTTGATACATTCCGGCACAACGACAGGTGAGTAATTGACCCTGGGAAAGGCAGCAGTTAGAGTTACAGGGGAGGAAGGAGGGGAGTGGAGAGAGAGGGATGACGTGAGAGGAACAGGAAGGGGATTATTTCTCCAAACGTCGCCTTTCATTTGACCGTAACTGCCATCTCCATTTCCTCCCAAAAAGATTCTTGCAGAATAATGCTTCATGAGGTTCATTTTGGAAGCGTTTAGGAGAATGAAAATCATCTCTCCACCTCTCCTCATACGTCTAACTTATCTCCTAGACGCAGCAACTTCGGCTCACTCCTTCTTCCCCACCCCTACCTGTGCCAGAGGTGTGGGGGGTGGAATATCTGAGGGAGCTCTCTCTTCCCAAATATCATCCGCTAATAGTTATGTTTTCACTAGGGAGTGGGGTTACCATGGCTAAAAGCAGGAAGAAGTTAGCAGTTTCCTCTTTTGCTTGTTGGGTGCAAGCAAGAAAAGGGACTTCTTTTCACTTCGCCTCGAGGGCCCAGCTTCCCTGCAGTAAGCACCCCAGGGCAGGCATGGGGGTGCAGACTGTGCCAGGCTTCTAACTCTAGCTAACTCTCTCTTTCTTACTAACCCATGCATATGTATTTGCATTATTTAGGGAAATGCATCTGAAGCCTACTCAAAAGGCTTAGTCTTTTAGATTTAGAGTGAGTTTTTTCAAGAAAGAAAACTCACTTGGGAATGACAATCCATACTAATTAGGGAGAACATCAGAAAACTAAACGGACATCTAATTTCCTCTAGTAAGGTAGGAAATACCATCTGGATCAGTGGATTCAGCTTGTTTTGTTCCTCTGGCACCTATGACAGACAGTGCTTCTGTGTGAAACATATCACCATGGGCTCCAGTCACATAAACAAAAGTTCCAGCCATTTTATTTTCCACTAAAGAAAGAATGTTGATCTAAAAGTCGGAATGATAGTATTATAGGAATAATCTTGGAACTCATATAAGTTATCTTAAAGACAAAATTGTTTATAGACTTTAGTACTTCCATTTCTATTAATAAAGACTTCCAACAGCCCTCACAGCTAATTTATGTGCCTTACAGCCCACTGGCCTAAACTGCTAGCTCTGTCCCTGGCCAGGCTGAGTGTGGACTCTCCATCTAAGAAACAACCACTGACTTGAAGGAGTGAGAAGTGCAAGACTGTGTAGTAGGCAATAATGCCAACTTCAACAGGAATATTAACACTCTCAAAGAGGGGCATATAACTAAAAATAGTCTTAATTAATTTGAAAAGAGCAATTCAGCAAAATAAGATGAATTTCAAGAAATGTAAACTTATTTAGATATGAAAACCAAACAACAAAATAGGAAAATAACAGTTAATAATACTAAAATTACTGAGTGCCTATAGTGGGCCTGGAACTGTGCTCTGAATCCCACATGCCTTTAGTCATGTCAACTGGTCACATGTCACAGATTGTGCTTGGTGCTTTGTGAGTCAAAAAACTGATAATGCTACCCAAATTACAAAATTTGTTTTTGAAATACCACAGTTTCTTCTTAGAAACACACTTCATCATTTCAAGATCACATGATAGCTGTGAAGTACTTTGTTTTGAGCAAATAAATTATTTCATTGGCACTCAAGTTTTAGCAAGAGCCACACAATTATATTAATAATTGGGTATTTCACGTTGTAAGCACTAGCCTTTATTTCACATCCCCTTGCCACATTTCAATGTTGTACAAAAGTATGAGATAGCTGTCAGACAATGATTGTCTACAGTCTAAATGCTCAGGATAAAAAATTAAATTTTGTAGTAGAGATGGAAATGGATGGTATTTGTAAAGATAACCACCAGGACTGTTTTACAACTAATGAGTTTTCTGCTTTTTATTTGTATCACAAAACCACAGCTCTTTGAATAATGATTTTCGGGTAGTTCTATGTATCAAAGTATGCCTTTCCTCCACAAAGCATTCATTCTTTTCCCTCATTTGGGAGCCAGATAGCTAAATAAATATCTACTGAGAGGTCCATAATGATTCCTTGGTGGGATTTAAGTGGATTTTAAATAGATAAAAGAAAATGGGAAAATGCAACTTGGAAAAGCATTAATAAAATATTTCTGGCATTACTTTCAATTAATTGTAACTACTTTTTCAACTGATTCACCTGCCTAGAAAGTTAGAGACAAACTGGAGCCAATCAGATATGAAAATGTGTTTTACATGAACGATTATGTGAAAACATTAACATGCCATGTAAGAAATACACACTATTCATTTTCTATGGCAAATGAACATGTCTTTATTTTGTCAAGAGGCCACAATTTTACTTAAAGTATGATGAAAGAATGAAAGCAAACCAATTTGACACTTCTATGGCAACTTTAATACTTAAATACGATTGCTGCTTTGTCTTAATATCTTTTGTATTTAGAGTGAGAAAGAAAATAAATCTTGTAAAAAACTTTTTTCATCCTCATCCAAACAGATGAAAATATAAATAGATATTTAGGAAAATACTGATTAATGGTATAACATTTGGAAAGATTATCTAGTGAACTGGATTTATCACTCCTCATTCACAAAGGTACACATGCTTTACGCCCTCTCCTTTACCCCTTGGCCTAACAGGACTGTCATTCCTGTGGCTCTCACCTGGGCCGATGGCTCCTGAATTGTCAATTCCAGATTTCATCTTCCATTATCTATCATGTTTTAAATCAGTATCTACCTAAAACCGCCCTAACAACAGCCTGAACAGACTAAATACTCAACTCAGTAGTAGTCTTCCTCTTCTCAAACTTGAACACCTCCCAAATTCTACATAGCAGTCAATTAAATCTCCCCATCACTGATGTTTACAACCTTGATGCCACTATGACCTTTCACTCTCTCTAATGGCCAAAAAGTCATTGAGTTCTCTGGCTATTCCTTTGAAAGACCTCTTGAAATTGCCCTTTCTTATTAATACCTACTACTTCCAAATTCATTTTCTTTCTTGAATGAACTGCTTGAGTGTCTTTCTCCAATTCACAGATCCGACCAAAGGGCCTCATATTCCGTACCATAACAAATGCACACACAGCTATCTAGTTCCAAGGTGTTTTATCCATACATTGCCCTCATTCACTAATCTCTTCCTCTTAATTCCTAACGTTTCCCAAATCGGGTAAATCTTCGCATTTTTAGAATATCATTTTGTCACTTTAATCTCCCTTCCATATCCCATTTTTCTTACTTCAAATCGTCTGCCTCCTTCTCCCTCTTCTTTAATATTTTAGCCCTTTCAAAACTCAACTGAAATGTACTGAACTCCAGGAAGACTTCCAGGCTGAGTACTCTCATTAATCCTTCACCACCCTCTTCTAAAAACATAGGTCCTCACATGGGCATGACTTTGTTTAATAGCAGCAGCCCAACTACTGGGAAAAAGTTCAAGAAATGTCTACCTTGGAAATAGGACATGAAATGGTAGTGTGTCCCAAAGCCCCGGTGGGAAACCCTGATGATTGTGTGATCTTTATGGATCCTTACATAGTGGATGGGTGTAATCAACGAACAAATACTTACAGGATACCTGCTCTGTGCCGTGTACCATGCCAAATGCTATGATCACAAACTGAAAGCAAGTCAGTTTGCTCATCAATAATAGTAGCAATAATAATTACATTTATTGAACACTTATGATATGCTAGGGACTGTTTTAAGCTCTTTATATGCATTAATTCATTTGATCCTCACAACTCCATGTGGTAGGCAGGTGAAATAGCAACCACTTGATAGCATTTACAAAGCCCTGTTCTGTATAACTTGCCACGGTATTAGATTCACAAGTTGAACTCTATTTTATTACTACACCATTTTATTTCCTTGAAGTTGCTTAAATTAATTTTTTAATTAAAAATTATCTTCAAATACAAGTAAAAACAACAAAATCAAGAGTAGGAATCTAGAATTAATAATGTAATAAAGGCTCTTTTCACCCAAAAATGTTAAATATAAAGTATATTTATTTGGTAGAATAAAATTCTAGTCTATTATACTGTTAATATTCATGTATACTGTCTCATCATTTAGTGTCCTCCAGGGTTGAAAATAATTTAAATTTCATTATTACGTACATCTAATGTTCACCTTGCTCTTCAGTATCACTTCCAGAGATCCAGCTAGTCCTGAAATTTACTTTGCATACACTTCTTATTTATAGATCCATGTATATAGAAAAACATTAGAGGTTTTCAAACTCTAAGACTAAAATTTGTCATCCCTCTTTCAAAGCCATTAACTTCTTCAATAGCATCATGCTTCTACTATAGGCAAACCTAAAGCCACAGATAATCCACCAGCCTTGAAATGGCTAATTCTATTGTTAAAGATTTCCGACTACTGAAATATTCTTTTACAAATATTTACTGAAATCGTCCTCTATGTAACTTGCACACATCAATTCTGTAATTCTGCCCCTGAAAAGCTGTATAGAATAAGTTTGCTGCCTTTATAAAAAGACTATCTCTGCATATATTTGAATTCAGTGGTCGGAAACACTTTATCTTCTTTTCACTTCTGTTTTTCACCAGTATATCAATTATCTCTCACCAGGCATATATTCCAGAGACCTAGCTACTCTAGGTGAATTTCTTTTGGTTAATAACTCTTTTAAAAGTTGACTCCTTTTTTTGGGCAATATTTTCACTCCAGTTCCACAAGAAGGGATGCAAACTCAAGTTTTATAACTATGTCTAATAGCCAGGTCATATAAAAAGGCCCACTGACAGAAGTGAAATGCAGAGGAAATTATCTATGAGTGCCTCCCAAACCCAGTCACACATCAGAATCATCTAAGGAGGTTTTTAAAGGGAAGACTTCCTTGGGTTCCAGCCCAGACCTACAGAGTTTGGGTTTGGGCTTAGAAATTTTCATATTCTGAGCTCTCTTGGGCAATTCTAATGTGTTTAGGCAGGTGTTGATGAAGAATGAGCCATTCAATCATTTCACTAGACATGTGAATCACTTCCTTTTCTTAGAGGAAGATAAACCACAAGAAGTCTCCATAACTTGGACCACATTATCATAGTCCCTCATAAAATAGCTTTCCCTGAACTGCATTTTAATGTTATGCCCTCAGATTTTATGACAGGTCAATACAAGAAAAAGCTATATGAAGTTGGCTTCTGCTTTTACTGTAAAATAGTGGTGAGGTCACCGATTATTACATCAGTTTGATTCCTTTCTATAAAACTCCACATTAATTTTTTTTTCAAAATTTAGCACCAATAAAGATGTTATTTCTCTTCTATTACAAATATTTATCATGATTTGTTTTGGTCAGGGATCCAAGGAAATTCAGAGCAAAACTTAAAGTTTATTACAACAACTCTGTTGACATAGTAAGCATGTTCATAATCTCACTTTTTTTCTTGGCCCTAAATTTCAATTACTATTATACTAATGTTTTATGTGAAGTCCTTTCAAGAGAAGCAAAATGAAATCATAGAAAGAAAGAACTTGAAACCTAACAATACAAGATTATTAAAAGTTTTTACATTTTAGAAGAAAAAATTAGACACTCCATTTTTTTTAAGTTTGGGTATTCTAATCTGCCTCACATAGCACACCCTGGAACCTAGTAGATATATTAGTAAATGATAATTATTATGATGATGACATCTTGCTAAAGTAGAAATGTTACACAAAATTATTAATAGCATTTCTGAAAGAATTTCATGGAAACATTCCATAGGAATTAAATAAATGTTATGACACAGAAACAAATGGTTTCATGGTCAAATCCTCTAAAACCAGTATAATATGTAGCATTTTCTAAGGAATATTATTCATTTTGGGAAAAAATGAGGTGACACTTCCTAACTGCAATACATGAGAAATATGCATTCTTCAGGGTATATAATTAATGCTTTCTGTAATTTATCCCAAATGATACTATAAAAGTAGGGAATATTTTCAACCACCATCTTGGTCTTCAAGCATTACAATGTTTACCTAAACATATGCAACTGCCTCACATGTTGGTTCACTGAATAAATATCTCACTCAACTTTCAGAAAGTTTGTCTTCAAAGGAAGACAATGAAGTTTTAGAGTACATACTTTTCTCCATTATTAATTACAGAGAGAGATGACACACACAAGCAATTTAAAAAATTCTTTAATGTCTAAGCATTCAATATAAACTCACCAAAGAATCAAATTTTTATCTAAACTAACAATTCTTTGCACAAAGCCCAGAGTTTTTGTTTGTTTTTTTACACAGATTTTCTTTTTTGTTGAGATATAATAGTTGTATATACTTATGGGGTACATGAGATATTTTGATACATGATACAATGCAAAATGATCAAATCAGGGTAACTGAGATATCCATCAGCTCACATATTTATCATTTCTTTGTGTTGGGAATACTCCAAATCTTCTCTTCTAGCTATTTTGAAATACACAATAAATTCTTAACTATAGTTGCCCTAATGTGCTATCGAACACTAGAACTTATTCCTTCTATCTAATTGTATGTTTATATTCATTAACCAACCTGTCTTCATTCCCCCTCCCCTCTACCCTCCCTAGCCCCTGGTAACCATCATTCTACTCTTTGCCTCCATGAGATCACCAAGTGATAGTAAACAATATACTTACATAAACTATAAGAAAAATAACTAAAGAGACATAACAAATTCTAATGTACTTCCTTGCAATTCCTAAACTAGATATGTGGGAATAAAAATTTAAGCACTGCAGTAAGTAGACATCTGTCATGCTAATAGTAGAGTGGAAATATTACAAACTCAACATTTCTACTGTTCATATATACATTTCATATATGCATTTTTCAGGCAAATAACTATATATCTTCTTTTGCCTATAGAGAAATTGTGGTGAAATATTGTCCTTAAAACTACATAATTACCTTATTGAAAAACTTCTATTTTTTCTCTTATACATAAAATTAAGTAGTAAATCAACCAAAAATATAGAACATTGGCCAGAAAAGATAAATATGACACTGTCTTCATCTATTCAGATTACTCATAATTTTACTGCTGTGTAACTCAAAATGACCCTCTTATCTATTACTTATTTTAATTTTGACACTAAGTAAAAAATTACTGATCCCTCAGTAACAATAAAAATTTAAATATTGAACTTCATCAAAAATTTTAAAATTTCCCCCAAAAAACACTCCTAAAATTATAAATATGCTATCACAGACTAAGAGGAAATATTTGCATTACATATCTTACATGTACATTACATATAGATAGGTACATATGTACTTATACATATATATTACATATATGTACATATATAGGACTTGTATCCAGAATATATAAAGAATTCTTATAAATCAAAAATAAAAAGAAACCTACCCTGTGTATTTACCCAAGAGAAATGAAAACATATGTCTACAAAATAATTTGTACGAGAACATTCATAGTAGTCTTATTCATAACAGCCTAAAACTGGCAAAAACCCAGGTGTTTATCAATAGAAGAACTGATTGAAAAGAATCATGATATAGTTATACAATAAGATGTATTCCTGATACATGCAATGATATAGATGAATTTCAAATATTCTTTGAGCTAAGGAGCCAAATACAGGAGTTCTTACTGCATAATTCAATTTTTATAAAGCCCAAGAAAAGGCAAAATGTAATCAATGATAAGAATCAAAAAGTAGTTGCCTCTGGGTGGAGGGTGTGTATATATATGTGTGTTGAGGGGTTGTAGTGGAATGTTTTATATGTTATTTTGAGTTGTGGTAACAGAGGTTTATGCAATTGTTGACATTCATCAGACTGAGCAGTTCAGATTTGTACACGTTATTGTATGTGATTATATCAATAAAAAAGTAAAAAATAAAAGAACAAAAATTGATAGAACAAAGAAAGAAGTCAAAATTCTCATAATTTAAGGATATGTCATCTTTCAATGCAAGTAGGATGTAATTTAATGTGCTTTGGAAAGCAATTATTCCAATAAACAACTAGGTAAGTCAAACAATTAATACACTTTTTCAAAACAAACACTTCACTCCTTTATTCCATGTTATAGTCAGAAGGATTAATAAAATGTGGTATGTGTACACCATGGAGTACTACTCAGCCATAAAAAGATGAATTAATGCCTTTTGTAACAATCTGGATGGAACTGGAGACCATTCTCCTAAATGAAGTATCATAAGAATGGAAAAACAAACACCACATGTACTCCCTATTAAATTGGAACTAAACAATTAGCACACATGTGCACAGAGGGAAGTAAAATTCAGTGGAAAGTAACTGGAGGGAGGGGAGGGGAGGGGAATAAACCAACCTAATGGGTACTATGAAGACTATTTGGGTGATTGGCACACCTATATAGCCAGGACTCATAATCCATGTAACCTAAAACATCTGTATCCCCTTAATATTTTGAAATTAAAAAATAACAAAGTATCAATATAAACATAGTTAAAGCTAAGAAATTGTTTTATGTAGGAAGATTTTTCCTCAAAATATATTATTACATATACACGAAAATCTTAAAGAAGCTTTGAAAGTAGAGTTCAGGAAAAGGAAAAACCATGGTATAATGTTAAAAAGCATTACCCCTTATGAATTATATGTAGATTATTTAAAAGGTAAATTTGCATCCAGTATTTCTCAGAAAATATTACTTAATAATTGTACAAGCATTTATTATTGGGAAAATACTAAAATTGATATTTTGAAAGACTCACTCTATATTGTATGTAGAACAGAAAATATGTCTTATACCCTGTATGTTATAAGGCTAATGACATTTGCCTTCTAAGAAGTCCTGAGCATTCATTGCAATTTCTAAGAGCAACATCTCATAGCAAAAGTTTTTAAAAATTATTTTTATTAGAAACATAGTGAAAAATACAAAAAATCATGAAAGTCACATCTAATCCTATTAGTTTAAAAATTATATAAATAAGTGTAAGCAGCCCACCACTAAATTCCACACCTCTTTAATCTACCTCTTCTCCAGCATAAACAGTTCAAGACTCTAAAGGCAATACTGTAAAAAGCAACATTACTGTAACTTCAGTCTGTTCAGCTGGGAGAAGTATGAAGATAGTCTCAGAGCTGTAATTTTTGAGCCCTTATTAGAGCTGCTGCAGTGGGTCTCAACAGAAGAGCAGGTGCATTTGCTTTGGCTTTCGTCCTCATTGAAAACTCAGCCCTAATCAGCTTGAGAATCCTGGAGAGTCACCTGGAAGTCACTAAATTAAGCTATTTCAATGTACCTTTATCCTAAGAAGTAAGTATGTTTTCATATTTAGGAAAGAGACTAATTCTGAAAGAAAGAAGTACAGTAGTAATGGGAGGGTTTGAAATAATGGAAAAAAATAATGAGAAGTAAGTCAGAATGTTAACATGCTTTCACAGACAATTTACATCAGTGGATCTATTTCTCCACCCTTAATGTTCTTTTCTTCTCTGTGGTTGATCAAATTATTGTTCAAAAATATTCACTCTTTTTCACCCCCACGCTGCTGTCCGACTTCTTTGTTATCAGGCTTTAGCCTCACGGTAGCCAGTTTATTTACTTCCAGCTCTGTGATTTGGGGCTTTCCCTTGTGACATGCCTTCAACAATGGAGTGTAAGCAAATGTGATGCAAGAAAGGGCTTGATACGTGCTCCTGCACTGAGGTTTTCTCTTTTGAGCTGCTATTACTATGAGACAAACCTGAGACACAAGTTGCAAATCTAAACCCATCCTCCAGCTTGAAGCCAAAGCCTCGCCAAGCCTAGTGTGGGTCACTTCCACACAGCCAACATGACAAAGCATGAGTAAGCCTCACTGAGATCAGCGGGGATGCTCCAGCCATCCCACAGACACCTGAGAAATAAACACTATGCCCTAAGATTTATATGGCTGATTTCTCCTCTCTCTAGAATCACTGCTTAGTGCTGTGGGGGCTATCTATGCATACAGTTTCAAAATAGATCTTTCCTCCCACTGTAGCAGGTCCAAACTGCCTAGCATGTTCTTATGATGCCCAAATTCCAGTTTTCCAAGTATTCCCTAGTAGGCACCTACCCTAGGCTTCTTCTCTGAGGATGGGACACCACCTTCCCCCACCAACTACTTACCTCATTCAATATGGATTCTCAAGGTCCTAAAAACGTTCCTGATTTTAGCAGAAGTGAATGCATAATAATATCAATGAGAACGATTGTTTGATTTATTCATTGTTGTATCTCTAGTTCCTAGAAAACTTTCTGGCATATAATAGGTACTCAATATATATTTGTTGAATAAATAAATAAGTGTACTGGAATTTTTTTTCAATATGGATAATGACTATATTTAACAGAGTTCTTTAATACATTCACCCAAGGGACACAGTTATAGAGAATTTTGGCATGGGGTAGAGGGACAGGGGTACAATGGGGGAAAAACTGTAGATTCACAAGGCTTTTCCTGAAGCTTCATAACTCATCCCTCGTAGGTTTCCCACCAACTCCACATAATATTATGTAACACTGTACATTACGCATCCCAAGTCAGGGTCATTCCCGCCCATGATGGAGCTGTAACATGGCCACCAATCTGGACCCATCTTTTAACACTCCACCTGATCTCATCCCATGAGACCTGGTTGGAGAAATCAGGACAACCACACAGCCAAATCTAATTGCCCAATTTTCATCTTACTAGGAAGCAAGAATATTGTCTTATAAAGACAGTGTGGGAGAACAGCAGGTCAAAGAGTCAGAAGACTTGAGTTTGAGGCTTGGTTTAGTACCTGATTGAGTAGAAAATTTTAGGTAAACAACTTTCTGTACCTCATTATTGTCAGATGCAGTGAGCATAACAACATATTTCTGGACTATATCTGGGAAGGTTCTTAGTAGCAAATGAACCACTGTGCATAAAATGTATTGAGGACATTCAAGCATTATGTACAATTGTACAATATTGTTTTTTAAAAGTAGTCTTTTACCCTACTTGAAATATTACATGGGAAATAGAGGCACTCCAAAACTGTTTGTTGAGTGTAAGAATGTAGTTGAATGAATGTCATCATTCTTATTAATACAGTGATGGTGATGTTGTCAGCACTAGGTGGTTCTGACAGCAAGAAAAACAAAACAAAACAAAATCTCCTGCAATAAAGAGCTAACCAAGCTGAAGCCAATATAGGACTCAGATAGAAAAAAAGTAAGGATAAAAGTCTCCATTCACCATGTTATCAGTCCATCCAAGGAAACACAATCTTAACAGTCTCTCACAGATGAGGATAGGGAAGAAAGTATAAAAACAGCATCTTAACCTTCAAGTGTGCTTTTTTTGATTTCTCATGTCTTCCAATCTTACCATAGTCGACTAACCAATAGTGTATTTGATTTTTGCATGCTGATTTTAAGAAGGAATTTAAATGCCAAGTTTTACAGCTACTTACAGAATGATTCCTCCTTCAAAATGTTATCTTATCTCAGAGTACTGGCTTTCTTGTAAAGGCAGCTCAATAAAATATGTAAACATGAAAAACAAGCAAGCACAAAAAGGCATGCTTCAGGCATTCTTCCTTTTGAGTTTTCTTTTTTTTTTATTTTAAGAGGAAGTCATGTTATTTCATCACTTTGAATAAAAATACATCAGACTATAGTACTTAAAAACAAGCTGTAAAAGCAGAAGTTGTTGTTTTAGTAGGAAAAAGTATTTCTGGAGGGAAGCTTAGATAGCAAGCTATTTTAAAAACAGGTCTTGAAATGTTTGGACAAATCTTAGTTCTCAAACACACATACAAAAATTGTGGAAAGGACTTCGAAAATTATTTTAATGACCTTGCAAGTGCAGGTTTTCTAAAAAGTTATTGTTTTTTAAATTTACATTTTAACTTAGTTCACTATCCTAATGATAGTGATATATAAGTCTCTACTGTTAGGGAGGCTAAATGCTCAATATCCAAGCTCTTGGTTTCTTCTTTCTAGAATTATTTCCTGGGTTGCAATTCTTGACTAGTATATGATGTTCCTCCTACTTAGAGGTTCCTATTATAACTGCTTCCTTAGCCCATTTTTAAAAAATTAAAGTATAATCTACACACAATAAAATTCACCCATTTAATAGCGTACAGTTAGATGTGCTTTGATATATGAATATGGTCCTGTAACCACCACTATAGGCAAAATATTGAATATTTTTGTCACCCAAAAACATTTTCTCGTGTCTCCTTGTAGCCAGTCCCCTCCCCCTTTCCTCACTAGACCCCATGACAATCACTGATGTCTCTTTTATCTCTATAATGTTGCCCTTTCTAGAACGTCAAATAAACAGAATCATAGAAGATGCAGTATTTTTGTGTCTGACTTTTTCCACTTAGCATATTTTTTTTATTTATATGTGTTGTTGCATGTATCTGTAGTTGGTACCTTTTTATTGCTGAGTAGCACTCCATCTTATGTATGTGTCATGACTTGTTTATTCATTTACCAGATAATGGCCATTTTATTGTGTCAAGTTTTGGACTATTATGAATAAAACTGTTATGCATATTGAGGACAGTCTTTGTAAGGGTATATATTTTCATTTCTCCTGGGTAAACACCTAAGAGCAGAACTGTTGGGTCATATGGCAAGTGTATGTTAATTTTATAAGAAACTGTCAAACTGTTCTCCAAAGTGGCTATACTATTTTACATTCCTGCCAGCAGTGTAGGAGAATTCCAATTACTTTGTCCTTAACTGTTAAATGGAAACCATATAATTAATCACTGTATGTAATACCACATGATGACTTGCACATTCACAGCCATTTGAGTTAAGGTAGTTTAACATTTACAGAGATTATGAGCTTGCCTGGCTCATTTCATTTTTCCTGTATTTCTGTGGAGAGGGTATGCTTATTATCCCCATTTTCACATTTAAAAAACCCCCTGAAGCTTAGAGAAGCTAATTTGCCCCCAAAAAAAGTGACAAATTTGAAACATTATCTGAGGCTGTCTGATTCCAAAGTCCACCACAGTGTGTAGAAAAGAATTGGTGGTTGCCTACAAGAATATATGCAATGATACATGGCAAACAGAGCATACAGCTGTTCTCTCTCATTCTTTTTTTCCTCCTGATTTTTGGAGAAAGAACAGGAGAAGATAATTATATGACTTAAAAGGACTTTCTTGTTAACTTACTATTCCCACACCCAGGGATCTAGGAGGTGATGTTCCCAAAGAAATGTACATTCTAATATAGGGTACTGAGATCAAAGTTGCAAGTCATATGCATTCTTCATTCCTATTCCATATATACCTTGAATGCATTAAGATATTGCATTGAAAGGCATAAAAATACACGCATAAGCACTTAGATGGATAAATTCTCATACTATAAAAATGTATGCAGCAGAGTTTGAAATGCATTTGTCTAATCACCAGGGACAAGGCAGCCTTTACGTATGATGGGTGTACTTGGAACCCTGCTAATTGTCCCTTGCCTTTGCTTTGCAGGCCTGAATTAGCTTATGTCCTCACTCTATTTATAGGTTTGATGAGTAAACTTAGATTCTCCTTAATGCATAAAAACTAAAAACATAAGGGGATGTCATTTGGCAAGGTCAGCATTCCAGAATCTTTACCCATTCCCAGGGCAACCCTGTTCTGACAGCCCAGAGGAGTTCCCAGGTCACTTCAGCATGTAGTGTTCTTTCCTACCTATTGCTCTAGACTAGCTCTGCCTGTACCTACTGCCCAACCTATTCTCATCTCCATCAATGAAATTATTATGGCCTGTATATTACTAGTAATCATTATAAAACTCATATTTTGCAGACTCATGTCAAGCTCATTGTTAGAGCATTAAAAATACGTCATTTAATCTTTGCAGCATCTTTATGTGGTTGGTCTTATTGTCCCATTTTTACAGAGGGAGAAACTGAGTATTAGTAAGCTACGTAGCATGCCCAAGATAAGACAGCTACCAAGTCAGGGTTCAATCCAGGCTGTCTTACTCCAGAAGCTGTGCTCTCCACCACTTCACTATACTGTGCTAAAGAGCTCTGGATCTGATCCAGTGGCTGTTGCACTTAGTATAAACATGAGTCCCAAAACTCAGGGCTTTTTGTCATTCTGCAAACTTGCCATGCCTCATTCTATTCCTCATCTTGGAATGCTTATCTAAATCTTTTCTGCGAGCATATGCTTTAAATTTTCTTCGAAGCCAAATTCTAACGTTACCTCTTCTTGAATCCTTCTATAATTCACATAGAAGTTTTGTTTTCTGTGTTCTTTGGTCCCTGACATCTCTAGCTGGCACTTACTAGGTTGTTTTATAATAATTTGTTTTTAAGACTGGCTCCTTCAATAAACTAAGAAATCCCTGCGAGCCAAAACCTAATCTCATTTATGTAATTTATGCTATATGACCAATAGCTCCTAAATCTTAGTGGTTTAAATACCAAAGGTTTATTTCCCACTTATTCTACAGGTTCATATCAGGTATGCAGGAGCTGTGCTCCACATTGTTCTTATTCCAGAAGGCTCTACCATTAGTATTATCATGAAGGCCCAGGGTAAGTGGAAGGAAAAGTAGCAAATTGACCACTGGCTCCTAAGTACTTGTATCAGAAGTATTAAATGCCACTTTTCTTCATATGTTGTTGACCAAAGCAAGTTGCATGGCCATGCCTAACTTAAGAGAGTGGAGAAGTATAATCCCAGCAAGTGCTCAGAAGAAGGAAATCCAGAAATATCTTACTAATAACACTAACGATTAGATCATTTGATATCCTCAAGATTTAGTAATAGATATAAGGCCTATTTGATGGCTTCTGAATAAATGAACTAAGTGGATATTTTTAACCTATGATATATAAAAAATAAAAATTGTGACTACTTGCTAATAACATTGCTTTCAATTGATGCCTTATGAAATAAATATCATTATTTACTACAGTATCTTGAATACATTCAATTATCTATCTTGAATATATTCACTTATAATTCTTTAACAAGCATTTAGTGAAAGATTATTTTGTGGAGATTAGGGTACTAGGTACTAGTTAGGATAAAACTAGTTATAAAATACAATGCCTGCCTACTAAGAAATTTAGAGTGTTTATACAGACATATCTACTACAAATATATATAATACATTCCTACATAATATATATGTGTATGCAAGTATGAGTGAATGTGCTTTTGCCGATTTTTTTAATTGACAAGTAAAAATTGTACATATTTACAGTGTACAACATGATATTTTGATGTATGTACACTTTGTGGAATGGCTAAATCATACACATTACTTCAAATACTTAAGTGTTCTCTTGTGGCAAGAACACTTAAAATCTACTGAGTAATTTTCGACTACACAATATATTGTTCTTAACTGTATGCACCATGATGTATAATAGATCTCTTGAATTTATTCCTCCTGTCTAAATGAAACTGTGTGTCCTTCAATCAACATCTCCCCAATCCTCCCACCCCCTAGCCTCTGGTAACCACCGTTTTATTCTGTTTCTATGAGTTTGACATTTTACACTCCACATATAAGTGTGATCATGTGTTATTTGTCTTTCTGGGCCTGGCTTATTTCACTTGTCATAATGTCCTTCAGGTTCATCCATGTTATCACAAAAGACAGGAATTCCTTCTTTTTAAGGCAGAATAGTATTCCATTGTGTATATGTACCACATTTTCTTTATCCATTTATCTGCTGATGGACACAGGTTGATTCTATATCTTGGGTATTGTGAATAATGCTGCAATGAACAGCGGAGTGCAGATATCTCTTCAACATACTGATTTCATATCCTCTGGATAAATGCCCAGCAATGGCATTTCTGGATCATATGGTAGGTCTATTTTTAATTTTTTTTGCAACCTTCACACTGTTTTCCAAAATGGCTGTACTAATTTACATTCCCACCCATACTGTACGAGAGCTCCCTTTTCTCCACATCCTTGCCAACACTTGTTACCTTTCATCTTTTTGATAACACCATTTTAACAGGTGTGAGGTGATATCTTACTGTTTTAATTTACATTTTATTGAGGAATAGTGATGTTGAGCATTTTTTCACATACCTGATAGCCAGTTGTATGTCTCCTTTTGAGAAATGTTTTGCCTATTTTTTAAATTAGGCTATTTGTTTTCTTACTACTGAGTTGTTTGACATCCTTGTATATTTTGGATACTAACCACTTATCAGATGTGTGGTTTGCAAATATTTTCTCCCAAACCTTAGGTTGTCTCTTCACTCTGTTGATTATCTATTTGCCTGTGCAGAAGCTTTTTAGCTTGATGTAATCCCATTTGACTACTTTTTGCTTTTGTTGCCTGTGCTTTTGGGGTCATATTCAAAAAATATTTGCCCAGACCAATGTCATGGGGAATTTTCTCCAAGTTTTCTTCCAGTAGTTTTACAGTTTAACGTCTTATGTTTAAGTCTTTAATTCATTTTGAGTTGACTTTTCTATATGGTGTGAGATAAGGGTCTAATTTCATTCTTCTGTATGTGGCTATCCAGTTTTTCCAGCACCATTTACTGAAGAGACTGTCCTTTCCCCATTGTGTGTTCTTGGCATCTTTGTCAAAGATCAATTGACCATAAATGCATGGATTTATTTCTGGGCTGTCTATTCTGTTCCATTGGTCTATGTGTTTGTTTTTATGCCAGTACTACACTGTTTGGATTATTATAGCTTTGGGGTAAGTTTTCAAATAAGGTAGTGTGATGACGTTGGCTTTGTTCTTTTTGCTCAAAATTGTTTTGGCTCTTTGGTGTCTTTTGTGGTTTTATATGCATTTTGGTATTGTTTTTACTACTTCATTGAAAAATCTCACTGGAATTTTGACAGGGATTGCACTGAATCTTTAGATAAGGTAGTATGCACATTATAAAAACATTAATTCTTCCAAACCATGAACACAGGGTATGTTTCCATTTGTGTCTTCTTCAATTTCTTTGATCAATATTTCACAGTTTTCAGTGTAGAGATCTTTCACTTCTTTGGTAAATTTATTCCTAAGTGTTTCATTTTACTTTTTTGTAGTTATTGTAAATGAGACTGTTTTCTTGATTTTTTGTCTGGATAGGTCATTGTTAGTGTACAGAAATGCTACTGATTTTTATATGTTGACTTTGTATTATGCAACTTTGCTAAATTCCTTTATCAGTTCTAAGATTTTTGGTGGAGTCCTTAGGGTTTTCTACATATAAGATTATGTCATGTGCAAACAGAGACAATGTAACTTCTTCCTTTCTGATTTGGATACATTTTATCTCTTTCTCTTGCCCTGCTCTGGCTAGAGCTTCCAGTATGTTGAATAGAAGTGGTGACAGTGAGCATCCTTGTCTTGTTCCTTATCTTAGAGGAAAAGATTTCAACTTTTCACTGTTGAGTATGATGTTAGCTACGGGCTTGTAGTATATGCTCATTATTGTCTTGAGGTACATTCCTTATATACCTAATTTTTGAGAGTTTTTAACCATGAATTTTGTTGAATGCCTTTTCTGCATCTATTGAAATGATCATCTGGTTTTTGTCCTTTATTCTGTTAGTGTGGTGTATCACATTTATTGATTTGTATATGTTGAAACATCCTTGCATCATGTGATAAATTCCACTTGATCACAATGAATGATCCACTTAATATGCTGTTAAATTTGGGTACCTGGTACTTTGTTGATGATTTCTGTATCTATATTCATCAGGGTTACTGACGTGTAATTTTCTTTTCTTGTAGTATCTTTATCTGGCTTTGATCAGAGTAATTCTGGCCTAAAATGGGTTTGGAAGTTTTCCTTCCTCTCCATTTTTTTTGAAAGCATTTGAGAAGAATTGGTATTAGTGCTTTAAAAGTTTGATAGAATTCAGCAGTGAGCCATCAGATCCTGAGCTTTTATTTGATGGGAAACTTTTTATTACTGATGTAATCTCCTTACTCATTATTGGTCTGTCCAGATTTTCTATTTTTTTCATGATTTAGTCTTGGTAACTTGTAATTGTCTAGGAATTTATCCATTTCTTCTAGATTGTCCAATTTGTTGGCATATAATTGCTCACAGTGGTCTCTTAGGATCCTTTGTGTTTCAGTGGTTTCAGTTTTAATGTCTCTTCTTTCATTTCTAATTTTACTTATTTGAGTCTACTCTCCTTTTTTCTTAGTCTAGCTAAAGGTTTGTCAATTTTATTTATCTTTTCAAAGAACCAACTTAGTTTTGTTGATCTTTTTATTGATTTTCTAGTCTCTATTCCATTTATTTCTGCTCTGATCTTTATTATTTCCTTTCTTCCACTAACTTTGGGCTTAGTTTGTTCTTTTGTTTTTCTAAGTGTGTGTGTGTTCAATAAATAATGACTCCTTTATTCGGTCAACAAATTATTGCACACCTATCATGTGTAGTGCATGGTACTGAGAGGTAGAGATGGTGAGTAACACTGACAAGGTCCTTGTTCTCATGGAGAAACAGAGAATAGAAAATAGGCATAGAATACCTAAATGAATAAAATAATTTTAGGTAGTAAATGTTAGGAAAAAAATAATAAAACTGAGCTTTTTGAAAACGTGGCTGGTGAGGCAGTGTGTCATGCTGGACATCTTCTGTTTGCCCAAGAGATCCAATGTCTACCCCCATCCACAGTGCTCTGGGACCCAGGAGGCCCATCTATTTGAACTGCATCAATGAACTGGATCCCTTCCCTCTGGTTCTGGGTTGGCCTTGCCAAGGGAAGCACCTTGGAAGGCACAGGAGACCTGAAAGTTGGATAGTGAACTGGATGAGGTATTTATCTCCAACGCCTGGCAGACAGTATGCCTGTGTCTGTTCCTCCAGTGCTCTGCCCCTTCACTGAGTGCTACAACCCTCAATATCTATTCTTTCCACAGAGCTCTCTTTCTGGCTTTCAGTATTGCTCTTTCTCCTTATTCTTTCAGGACTAAGGAGGCGCAGTCCCCGCTGTTACTGGCTCTGAGTTACTTCAACATTTCTTGCTGCTTGTCCTAAATGCTGCCCGTATCTTTGCAGTTAGTCCCTTTATTAAACTCTTTCCAAATTACCCATTTAATCATGCCATCACTTTCCTGTTAAGACCCTACTAGTATAAGAGACAATTTAGGTAGAAGTCTTGAAAATTTACACACAATATATTCAGATATATAAAGAAAACATAGCCATTATATTTTTCTTTATGTGAACAAATCTCCTGTGGGACCCTACTTTTAAAGACAGTTACAAGAAAGCATCTAGATAAATCACTGGAAGTCAGGGGGATATTGCTGAACAAGAGCTTTGTTTATAATCTGAGGACCTGAATTCCAGTTCAAACATTGTAATATTTTAGTTGAGTATTCTTAGACCAGACATCTTACCAGCTTTCTATACAGATCAAATGAGATCAAGTCCACATACCAATGTTGGGAGGGGTTTTTATTCCTATTATTACTAAACCTTTAGACTTTTTCAGAGAAATTCTCTAGCCTACTTCTCATCATTTTCTTTCACTTCTCAATGATCTCACTACTCTTTTGCCCCATACCAGGATTGCAGTCTCCCTTTCTCCCCCTCTGATACTCACATCACATCAACTGCACATTTTCTAATAGTACTCCATGTTTCACAGCATCTTCTTCAATCTCTGCTCTCCCT
Source organism: Daubentonia madagascariensis (assembly GCA_023783475.1). Lineage (NCBI taxonomy): Eukaryota > Metazoa > Chordata > Mammalia > Primates > Daubentoniidae > Daubentonia > Daubentonia madagascariensis. Next base: position 21,423,603 of record JAKFHU010002080.1, on the reverse strand, counting down.
CACATAAAAAGTAAGCAAAACTTCCCAGTAGAGTTGCAAGTTGTCCCCTGCCAAGTGCTGGCTTGTCCTCCACTCTCCACACCATGCACTAGGTAGGAGACTAAGACCACAAGAAAAAAAGGTGCCTCTTCTTGTCTGCACAGGTCTACGCTTATACATCTATTTTCTAACAACCTTTTCTTTTCAAAAATATGTATGCAGCATTCACTTACAAGTCTTAAACAATACAGAATCACATACACATATATAACCTATTTTTAAATATGTTTCTTCTAGTTAAATTTTTGTAATGAGACACATTCTAAAGATGAAAATAATAACTAATGCCTCTCAAAATTTATATTAATCATAATAAGATTTTACTAAGTAATAGAAGTAATGTTTAAAGAGTTGGAAGACACCCTTTATTTTATGCATTGTATTTTATGTAGACATGATATGTTCCAAGAAAATTAAGAAAAATGGAATGGTTAATTAAAAAATTTTAAGGAATTTGGTTTCCTATATTATACATTAAAACTTCTAACTAAACAATCTATTTTTATATGTTGAGTAATATAAAATAATTTAAGTCTATCAGTTTGTAACTTCCTATCACTTAATAGGCTTAAGCCATTTAAGACTTTGGACTGGCAATTTTACCTGTGAGGGCTACAATTCAAAGAATGGATCACAACTTTAGTGTCCAAATACTCCATCAGAAAGCTGATATGCTCAAATGATTTAGGAGCAAATAACCTTGACAGCTACAATTTTGACATTTATAATAATTAACTGCCGCTTTTGAGAAGGAAAAATTGCTTACTGCCTATATTATATGGTACATGCTGAACAAAGTTTAACTGCCATTAAATAACCAGCTTGCATTATTCTGCATCCACATTAACAGCCAGTCCTTTGATGTGTACAGAATGACTGCATGATTAGAATTACTGACTATTAAAGCAGTGCTAGTTTTGAGCATAGGTAAAATTCAACAAATTAAAGAGGAAACTTTGTCCTTTTCAAAGAGTGGCTGGCTCCTCATCCTTGTGAAACATTTTTTCACAGAAATTAAAACTGTAACCTCTCTAAGAATGCTGAGTCTGTGGGCAAAAAATGTATACTGTAATCCATTGGGAAATATGTAAAGTCATCCCTCCTACATAACCTTAAAATTAACACAAATCAATAAGATTGTTCCTAAAGGAATCTTGCTCTGCTTGTTCACAAATATTACAAGTTTCAAATAGCTAAGCATAGCTAGAAAATATAACCAAATTTAAAAAACTTAAAATTTGAGGGTACAATGTCACCTCTAAATAGTTCAAACTGTAAATGAAATTAATTATTTACAACTCAGTGGTAAGTAAAGTTTTTTTTTCTTTCTTTGAATAAAAACATACCAGTACTATTTTAGGTGTAAGAATGGTATGTGAGAACATGTACAAATAGCCTAGACAGTATCTTGACTCTTCAATATACTAGTTATATTTATTTTTGACTCAAAATGTGAACTCACTTCTTATCTTAAGACATATGTCTTTGCCTTTTAGTATATATTTCCCCCTCTTAAAACGCAAGTCTTTAAATACCTATGGTTAGTTTTAATATTTGCAAAATTTACTTTTAATGTTTTTGCATATTTTTCATTTGAAAGTAGTGCTCTAAATTAGTGCAAGTATGTTTAGATAAGCTGTCCACAGATAACTGTAAACATTCAGAGATTCAGAAAAAAGTTATAATTTATAAGCATCAACTATTTATATGTGGTATTGTTTTTATTCTTGACTCCAAGCTAATTTTTTTTGTCACTTTTGATGTCTCCTCACAAAATACCAGGTAATTTCTGATAACATAGCAACAGACTATACATTTAAAAAAAACATTCAGGATTCTAAAAAAGCTACCTGTATCTGTTTGTTGTTTGACAAATGTTACAATTAAATGTAGCATAAAACTACAATGATAATATATAACACATACATAAAATATGTTGCAGAAAAATAACAAATTATTTTACTATACAAGTTTGAATACTTTGACTTCCAAATAAAAAATTCCAATTGTCAGAATATAAGTGCGATGTATATAAACTAAGGAAAGTGACATCTATTAAAAATGATATTTAACCAAACTAATCTAACTTAGAATGATCAATTTTAGGTGTCATTTGTAACCTCTTTATGCAGTCTAGTCAAGGAAGGATTTAAGAGTTTATTTTTAATCTTCACATTAATAACAGAGCAGTAAGTGCAGAATTAGTTGCCTACCTGACTCAGCTTTAACAGATGGGAAGTTACCTGGGCTGGCCTTATACATAGAGAGTAGACAATTGCCATGTGCTAGGGTTAAGGCCATGGCAAGGAATTCCACAAAAATCTACATAATAGAAGAAGAAAGCCCAGAAGGAAAGGAAAGAAAGATAACTTGAAAAATCAGTGTCCACACACAAATCTACCAAGGACTCATTTGTTCAAATGTAAGGTATCAACGATTAGAAAGAATAGTCTTATAGAACCAGTATCAAATTTAGGACAGCAGTGATGGGAAATGACTGAATTTCCTATGTGAACCTAGCCATTCCCGATCAGGAAGCCTGGGCTTGCTTCAGATCTGGCCAGCGCCCGGTCAAAAGCCGTAATGCAGGAGATCTGAAAGACAATGTAATGTCCTCCAAAAACCAAGCAGACAGTTCAACCCAAGTGTTAATCAGAAGAATCTGGGCAGAGAAGCCCAGCAATTATGTATGTGACAAGTGGATTCAAGGCAGACATAACAATACGGAGGAAAAGGCTCAGACCCATGAGAAGGTGGTGCCATGGGGGCAAGGGCTGACTTCTGTGCAGCAAGAAACAGAAGAAAGGAAATGAAAGCTCAAAAGAAGACCCCTGCCAATCAGATCAAAGCAAAATAATAATAATAAAAAAATAAAATCAGTTTTTCTTCTAAACCTGAAGATGTCACCTCAAATTTAGAGGTCTGTGGCCCATAACCTATAGAGAGACTACACGAATGTTGTATAATAAAACCACTAGATAGTATTTCAGAATGTCTCCAGGCAAACTCTGGTTTATAATATGTCCTCTTTTATAGATTCATAATAATGGTAATAGTAGCCACTATTATTTACTGGGAATCTAATATGCATCAGTCTCATGATCTCATTTAATGAATAAAGTGATACTGGTTAAAAAATGTCAAAAAAATTGAGGAAAAGTAGGAAAAACGCATACTCATCAAACACAAATTATGTAAAATAATTTATTAAAAATGTATTCAAAAGTTTAACCTGATAAGCAATTATCAAATTACTAAGTATTGATTGAATACTTCTATTCAATTTTTCTAATCAGCAAAAATAAGGTATGAGTAATGTGAATAAAACATAGAATGTGAAATAATAATGAAACAATATATGCAACACATGGTTATGCAAATAAAAGCAGGTGGTAATGGATATTACATTATGATTGCAACTTTTGTAAAGCAAATGCATGTAACTAGAAAAAAAGGGGAAGATATATTCAATGAAATGCAAACTGATTATCTCTGAGTAGTGGGTAAATTTTATTTTCTCTCTCTTAGTTTAGGAATAATTTAAACAATAAAAATTACTTTTTTATAATTAGAAAAACATATTTATTCATAAAAAGCATGAATGGGCAATTATGTAGATTTATCCAGTCAGTAAAGTACTAGACTAAATCTGCTCTGGTGGAAAAAAAATTCATGAATACATCATGATCTAAGGCAGGAGCAATTCAATTTGTCACAATCATAGACCTGAACAAGCCAGCCTTAAAGACCTCCTCAACTTGACTACACTTTAGACAGGTTTCTTCCAGACTATGGGTTTCTGATCTTCCTTTTCTCAAAGTCTTTACTTTAGAAAACTTGCAATTATAATTTTTTTTTCTGCTTCTTTGAGATGTAAATTTGCTCCCAGCCTCTTTCCAGTTTTACAACCCAAAAATGTCTTTCTCAAGGACCCGGGAGCCATCCCTTTGAAATATAATCATCACAGAAGACACACACTCAAGACACCATCCTTCATGAAAATTGCCTCATTTAATGCTCACAGCAACACGGTAAGGTAAATATTATGATTACTATCATTCAGATAAGGAAATTAAAATCAGAGAACTTTATTAACTTGCCTAAGTTCACACAGATATGTAGTAGTAGCAGAGAGAGTATTTAACCCCAGGTCCAGTAGCTCCATTTGCCATTATGTGGTTAGTTTACACTGAGTTATTTATCTCAGGAAGCTAAATTATAGTCACTATTATTAACCAGTTGCTGTGGTTTGAATGTCCCCTCCAAAACTCATATTGAACTTTAATTGCCATTGTAACAGTATTAAGAGGTGGAGCCTTTAAGAGGTGATTAAGTCATGAGGACTCTGCCCTCATGAATAGATTAATGCCATTATTGTTGGAGTTCAGGCCCCTTTTTCTCTCTCTGTCTCACATGCCCTTGCCCTCTGTCACCCTCCCTCACCAGGTTATGCCTTCCTCCATGTTAAGATCCAGCAAAAAGGCCCTCCCATATGTGGCCCCTTGATCTTGAAATTCCCAGCCTCTAAAACTGTGAGCCAAATAAATCTCTATTCTTTATGTTACCCAGTCTGTGGTATTTTGTTACAGCAGGAGAGAACAGACTAAGCTGAAATATTGGTACCAGGAGTAGAGTTGTTGCTGGAACAAATATCTGAAAATGTGTAATCTGTTGCAGAGCTGGGTAATGGGTAGAGGCTGCAAGAATTTGGAGGGGTAGTCTAGAAAAAGCCTGTTTTGCCACGAGTAGAGCATAAAGGGTGATCCTGGTGAGGGCTTAGAAGAAGAGGAGAGCTGAAGAGAAAGTCTAGAACTTTCTTAAAGATCACTTAAGTGGTAGTGATCAGAATATTGATAGAAATATGGAAGGTAAAGGCCAGTCTGATGAGATCTCAGATGAAACTAAGGAACAAGGTATGGAAAACTGGAATAAAGTTCATCCTGGGTATACAGTTGCAAAGAACGTGGCAGAATTGTGTCAGTGTCCTAGGACTTTATGGAATACAGAACTTAAGAGCAATGAACTAGGATATCTGCTGGAACAAATATCTAAGCAGCAAAGCATTCAGCACTTAGGATGCTGCATGGCTTCTTTTAACTGCATACAGTGATATGTGAGAAGAAAGAAATAACTAAAAGACTGAATTTATAATTAAAAGAGAAGCAAAAGAGAAAGATTTGGAAAATTCACAGCCTGACCATATAAAGAGTAAAAAGGCATGTTTAGGAGAGCAAACCAAGGGTGTGGTCAAACAATTGTTTACTAAATAGATTAATATGGATAGGTGGAAGCTACATCCTTCATTAAGACAATGGGAAAAAGACCCAAAAGGCATTTAAGAGACCTTCAAGGTTGCCTCTCCCACGACAGGCATAGAGCTCTGGGAGAGCAGAATGGTTTTATGGAATAGGCCCACCCTCCATGGGCTCACTGCCCAGAGCTGCCTCAGGGTTTTGCTCCCTGTATTCCGGCAAAGCACTCCATGGCTACTCCAGCTGCAGCTCATGTGGGCCCAGGTAAAGCCCGACCCACCATTCCAGAAGGTATAAGTCATAAACATTAGTGGTGTCCATGTGGTGCTAATTCTTCAGGCACACAGAATGCAAAAGCTGTGGAGGTATGGATTCCTCTATCAACATTTCAAAGGATGTCATGGACAGCCTGGAAGCCCACGCAGAAACCAGCCATGGGGGTGGAGCCACCACAGAGAGCCCCTACTAGGGCAATGCCAAGTGAAAATATGGAGTCAGAGCCACCACAGAGTTCCCATTAGGGCAATACATAGTGTAGCACTAAGAGTGAGGCCACATCAGAGACCCCAGAACTCTATGTCCACTAGCATGCAACTCCAGCCTGGAAAGGCTGCAGGCACAAGACTCCAACCTCTGCTCCACTGTACCCCATATGTGGGACATGGAGTCAAAGAAGATTATTCTCCAGCTTTAAGACTTGTTTTCCCTCTTGGGTTTTGGACTTATTTGGGATCAGTTACCCATTTCTTCTAGCCTATTTCTCCCTTTTGGATGTCAATCCTATGCCTATCCCACCATTGTATTTTAGAGGTAGATAATGTGTTTGATTTTACTGGTTTATAACTGGAGGGAATTTGCCTCAGAATGAATCATGCCTTGAGTCTCACTCATACATAATTCAGATGAGAGCCCGGACTTTGGACTTTTGAGTTGATGCTACAATGAGTTAAGACTTTGGGGGCTATGGATGGAATAAGTATATTTGTATGTGAGAAGGACATCAGTTTTGGGGGCCAGGGGAGGAATGCTATGCTTTATATGTCCCCTCCAAAATTCATGTTGAAAATTAATTGCCATTATAATAGTATTAAAAGATAATACCTTTATGGGGTGATTAGGTCATGAGGACAGAGCCCTCATGTATATACCAATGCCATTATCATGGGCTTTAAGCCCCCAACTTTCTCTCTGTTTCCTGCACTCTTGCCCTATCTTGCCACGTGATGCCTTTTACTATGTTATGATACAGCAAGAAGGTCTTCACCAGGTGCAGCTCCTAGATTTTGAAATTCCCAGCCTCCAGAAATGTGAGCCAAATAAATCTCTAATCTTTATAAGTTACCCATTCTGTGATATTCTAGTATAGCAACAGAAAATGGACTAAGACACCAGTCCATGTTAATTTGGGTTTGAAAAGTGCTTGCCTCCTTTAAGCCTAGGCAGGTAAACTGACACAGAGATACCGAGAGTTACACTGGCTAACAGGAAAACATTCACCATAGAGGCCGGTGAGGCCATAGAGGGAAGCCAGAGAGTGAGACCTCTTCTTAGGCTCCTCCAGGTCCCAGGAGTTCAAGGGTAGAACTGGACAGTGCCAGAAAGCTAACGCTTCAGTATTCCCTAACCATGAGCCATTGAACCACACCACTGTTCAGGTGATAGTTAAGAGACTAGAAAAGGGATTAGGGAGTAGCTTCTAATTCTACTGTACACACAATAGTTCCTCTTCAGCAAAGGTGGACATTACAGGGCTTCCTATTCTGAGTCAGTCTTACAAAATGGGCATTCCCTGGATAGAAGAGTAGCCACTAGGAGGAATTATATTCCCCAAAGCCAAATACACTCTTCCAGAACTCCTCTAATCTACCAGACAATTCTCTAAATTCAGCTGTTTGAATTTAATTCCAAATACAAAAATCTAGGGCAGATTCCATAGAGGAAGCTTCACTTTATTTCTTAAGATAAATCTGCTCATTGTTCTAACTACTATTTCCAAAGGGAAGAATTGAACTGAACATCCTGCTTTGTGTGGGCATTTATTGCCTTTCTTGTTGATTGTTTTTGCACTAGGTGATGTAGGTAGGCAGCTGGTTAACTACTCCACAGGTTCAGAACTCTTCCACCCATACTTTGTAGTTATCAGCCCCTTGTAACCATCCCTCACAATTCCCTTTTCTTCAAGCTTGGGACTGTGTTCCATAGGAGCCCAAAGGATATAGTCACTGGGATTTCTCAGTATTTTCTTTCTGAGATGTGAACTGGAGAAGTTACCCAGTCAGCCTCCAGCATAAACCACCATGATCAATTTCTCAATAGTTCATACTTTCAGTTGTGATTCCTTGATGCTCACAATGAAGGATTACTTCAAGAAAATTTCTTTATCTGTAATGTTTTAGAGGGAATGGCAGAAATCATGAGAGGAAGATTTTGAAATTGTGTTCACAGTTAGAACCTACTTTAAACTTTTAGAATCATGGCTTCAACAGGACAGGAGAAAGTCCATCCAGTTCCTGCAGCCCTGGGTCACAATTTGTATTTGTTCACATTTTTAAGGGCATGTCAGGCTTGGTCTCAGTCTAGACAGGATGGATACAGCAATAAACTTGGAGAGAGGCAAAAAGCAAATGGGCCAGAGGGAAAACATACATGCTCTGATGAGCTCTTCTCTCATCAGAGAGAAAGCGAAAGCTGTTTTGCTCCTTTAATTTACCCACTTACCATATCTAAACCAAACTATGTTTTTCTAAGAAAACCCTGTGCTTTTCAAAGCAATTTTTTATGGAGATTAACTGTGAGATTATAGATTTTTCTTGATTTTTTCTTATCAAAATGAAGGTAGCACATATGTGAAAATATATGGTATTAGAAAAATAATTCACAGCACTTAAATCAGGTAAAATTGTGCTTTGAGATACTATTAATTGGTACATAAATTATCTTTTCTTGTTTATAGAATAAGTTATGGGGTTGGTGGAAAGGAAATCGATTTGACCAGTAAATCCATGTGACTTGATAAATATATTCATTCCTCATCTATGAATGAAAGAGTTTTCAATATAATACCAAGACAGTATCTGAGAAGTGAAAGGAAAGGGTTAATTCTTTAGATCGATCTCTTGCCTCACTCAAAACTGCAAGGAAACCAACCCATCTGGCTATCTTAGGCTTATTTCTCTCTGTATACTCTTTTTTTAATTCACTCAAACTGCATTTACTTTGTCTTTTTATTCAACCTGATTACTTTATCATTGGTCTCAATATCAACAATAGTTTAATTTTACAGAGCTTTAATTCTGAGTTTTATCTCATCCTCTTTGTTAGGGGCAAACATGAACACACACACACAACATGCATTAGTTCTATACGGAAAGGTGGTTTTTCTACAAATACAATTAAGGGGCACTGTGAATAAATATATCAGAGCTCTTTTGAGCTCCAATAATCAGACAGGTATAGTAGTAAAACAACACTGTTCTTGAGATATTTAATATTAAACAGCAGGAATCTGGTGTCATTTGACAGTTATTCCTAAGAGTCAGAATCCAGGATCAAAGTCTGCATTAATTATTTTTTTTCTTCAGTTAGCCAGCACTAATATAATCCAATTAACATCAACTCCCCTTCCTTTCCACAGTGACTAATCCATAAATCTCAGTAATACTAGCAATGCCCACCCACAATTAGTATGATTCGTGAACTACTATATTTAGCTCAAAAGATAAACATGGTAATTAAAAGATAATTGTTAAGTAAAAAATACTGAAGAGTGCTAACACTACAACGTAGAACAGCACTAGAAGTCCTTAAAGTGACAAGCAGGGTAAACAGCTAGGGAAGGTGACCAAGTACAGTAGGGTATTTTTAGGTAGATAATTGTAATATTTGAAAGCTGACAAACTGTGATTCATCACAACCTATATTCAGTGTTAATATGTTCCATATTTATCTCTAGCTTTTATGTTAAGTGCCAGTAGTTTTCAAACCACTCTGACTATAAACTTGAAAACAAAGACAAGAGTTATGTGTTTTAAATGATTTGCTAAAGCAAATACCAGAGGTGATGCAGGGTCAAGTCGATACAAAACTGCACTAGGGAATTCTTAGAATTTAATTTTAACTGAACTAAGCACACACTGCTGCTCACCCTTTTACTCCCACATCCCAGATCTTCTGCACAGAGTTGAGGGAGAACTTAAAACAGTACTTGTCATAGAAACTTGAGGATATGGGTGAGTTCTCCAGGCACTAATTTGAGTATATTTTTACTTGTAATCATCAAAGGTATGGATTTCCCCTAAATGTCCATTTAGGCCCACGAAGTAAAAAGGTAAAGTTGGACTTTTGTTTTTCAGGTTGTGTTTTTATAAAATTATTAAATAATTAAAAGATATACATTAAAGTGTTCCTAAGATTTGAGATTGCTTCCGATAGCTAGTAATTTGATGGAAGCAGCTCTGGATAACTAATGGAAATCTGATTGGAAGATAAGCCTATGGAACTCCTTTGAAGCCAAAATCACATAGTTTTTTTTAATACAATTTTGTTTTTGTGTGACTGAGGAAAGCTGACAGACATTTATTTGAGGGAAACTGGGCAGCTAAAATCCTTTTCCCCATAGCACCTCTTCTCCCTGCCACTGGTATTTGGTATTTGGTCTTAAAAAATTCAAAGGGAAATCATTTATCAATCAAACAAGTCCATTTCTGTTTCCAATGTAATGCAGGTGGTCAAATACAGAGATGTATGTTTCTCCACAATAAATGAACACTTTGTCAGATAATTGCCATTAATATTCATTGAACAAATATTATAGAGCACCCAATATGTGCAAGGCACCATGGTTAGCTCTGTGATACAAAGATCAATGACTCAAAGCAGATCAAAGGTAACTGAAGAGGCAAGAAAACTTACGGGGAAACAAAGTGAGATGATTTCTGCTGAGGTGAAAAGACAGACCTGCTAGGGTATATGAGAGGACACCTCACGTAGAGGTGGAGTCAGAGAGGGTTGCACAATGGAGATAGCCTGAGAAATTGGTCTACTTCTCTCTCGCAGTTTTTCTGACTGTCTCCACTTCCTGTTCTATCCTCTTTCTTTCCATCCTCCCCCTTTCTCCCCACTCTCCCGCTTTTTTATAAGTATTCAAAGCACGAATGATATGACTTTGACAGTATGAAGTATATGTCACTAGAATATAAATTCCTTGAGGGCAGAGATTAGTGTCCATTTGGGTCATTGTTATATCCTTTAATGCCCAGAACAGTGCCCGGCATACAAGTATGTGCTTGACAAATATTTATTTAAAAAAAGGAATATTAGGAACCCAATAAAGAATCTTTATTTTCATTTTCCCCATCCTTTTTATAACTTTATTCAAATGCATCTCTTCTATAGAGTTTCTTCCCCCAAATTAACATACTTCCCAGTATTACTCCATATAATTTTATTCTGGGATCTTCCCACTTATAAATGACTTTTTAAAATCCTTGGCATGTTGTAGAACATTTGACTGTTAAGATATGTATCCTAGAATGACACTTAATGATGATGAGTTTATTATTATTATTAGAAGATGACAAATTATCGAATTTGTCTGTGAATGGCTATCTTTAAATTCCTCTATAAATGGTAGAGGAAAATAAGGTTATGTTTCTTTGGGTCAATTCTTAAGATATTTCTGTGAGACTTTATTTCTGCTCTTTTATATTTCATAAGCATATGTAAATTAGAGTGTTGATATAAATGCCCTGTATTTAAGTATGTGACATTAAGCAAGTATTTCTCCTGAGGTCTTACGTGACCCTTTTAAATGCAAAATAATTTGATGAAATTATTAGGGCTTCTTATTTTTGAACTTGAGAGAAAGAAATTCCTTAGGGTCTATGTATTTGAGTTTGGTATTTTACATATGAGTTATACATGAATACATGGAAATATGATTACAAAAATCTATTCCAAGCATCAAAAATACTAGTGTCAACAATATGTAATTTAATTATATAGGGATTTATTTCTATTTTTAGTGGCTTCATAATATAAAAGGGTCAATATGTGGTCAGTCTTCACTTTATATATTTAGTAAATGCTGGTCTTTGTGTTTACACTGGTTCTTCTTTTAATCCATTCTGACTTTTCCAATCCTGACCTTTACCTTAATATAATCTAAATACTTACACCAGATATCTTCAGATTTGGGCTGTGCTAACATCATTTCTATTTGTAAATCTTCAAGCAAGTTTTAGAGTGTAGGAAGAGGATAATTTTCATTTTCATGATAAAAAGGAATTCTGAGTTTGCTAAAGAAAAGGGAGATCATAGAGGGCAAAAACTTGGGCCAGATTCACTAGAAAATCAGTAAAATATGACATAGAACAGCATAGACAAGGAATCAAGGGAGCCTAGATTCTGGTCATGGCTCATAGTTATCTAAGTAACTACCTGTTGGGCCTCAATTTTTCATCTATAAAACATTGTAATGGGCAGACTAATTTCTAGGGTCCTTCCACCAGAAATATAATTCTGATTCTATGAAATGTTCAGAACTTCACATCAAAAATGATACCAAGTTTCAGGGGGTTTCAGGTTTTATTATAAAAACCTTATTTGTTAATCACAATTTTATTATGTTAATATACGAAATACTCTAAAATAAATTAAGATGGAAGACATCATGTTTAAATAGTCTTGCAATATATCTCTAAATGTTTGTTAGAACTTTTCCTAATGCCATCACTTAGCATTATTAAAATGTTACTCCTCTGTCCTCTTCTCAATAGGCACGGAGTGAGAAATAGTATTATTAGAAATGCAAATACTACAAAATAATGAACTATATACACTTCAATAGGCCTTAGTTTGTTTTCGCTTATTAAGACAATTATTTTTAATAAACCAATACTGCCCTTAAATTCTGTTTTAAAGTGGCCACTTGAAATCACAAATGCTAGATCCCTTCATCTGTAACAGATGATATTCTTAGTGAGGCTTATACAGAAAAAAACCCCACAAGGACAACTGAAGATATTCATAATAAAAAATAATAAACTGAAGAATAAAAATTTAACTGCACAAAACTGGGCTTGTTTTTGTGAGGGGGAAAAGGTCACGTGTAATTTTATAAAAATAGCTCATTTTATCATTATATTTCTTCTGATGACAAATTTGAAACAGTTTTGAAAGTATGCACATAAAAGTATAAGAAATAAGTACAGTGAATAAATGATTTATTGAAGAGAGTTATAAATATGATAAAAGACAAAATATTTTCCTTTTTTACATATCCATATATTCATGCATTCCCATACACTTGTTACTTTCTTATTTATGCTTTTACACGGTGAAATCAAGTCTATTTCACTCTGAAAATATTTTTCATCATCTGCATGTCATTGAACATTAAAATATTACTCATTTCCTCAAATACAGAAATAAAAGTTTTCAAAAACAGACTGAAATAGTCCATTCTTTTTCTGAACACTGGAATAGATATTTCATACCAAAGTTTTACAGAGTCCTGGAACACATTAGAATCATTCTTATTCTTTCTCATGCCATGCCAGTACCATTAATTATAATATTAAAATTAACTTATCACATGATAGCTTTCATATCTTTAGTTATCTCAACTGAACTTTTAGAATATTTTCTTATAATTTAGCGTTTTCAAAACCTTCCTCCACTGCTGAACTGACCCAGATCTTTTATATGCTGTCTTCATTCCATCCCAAATCTTCTCTCTTTTGATTAAAATGGACTTTCATGGGAACCAAGTCTCCTTTGAATAATTTCCTGCTTAAACACAAGACAGCCTTTTCAGAAAAGTATATAACAGTTTTCTGCTTTACTAAGAAATGTACTCACTAACTTGTTAAATAAAATGTCTTTTTTCTCCCCAATAATCTTCTTTATTACCCTTTTCTCACACTTTCCCCCATTTGTATATAATGCAAAGTCACCTTTCCCCAAAACCTTTTTTCTATATAAAATCCTTACTTTAAGTAAAATAGAGTTGGATATTTCTCCAAATAAAATGCACTTTGTTCTTAATCTGCCATACAAGAGTTTTAAAAGAGGGAAGACAAAAGCAGTCCACTCCCATGCAGTCACCTTTATTCTCTGATTACCTTTTACCCTCCTTTGAAGTTCCAAAGTGACAGTCATTAACTCATGGGACCAATATTGATCAAGTGCCAACTGTGTCAGCACTATACCTGACCCTAGGGATGCAGCATGAATTGAAACAGCCTGAGAAGCCCTGCTCTCATGGAGAGTACCCTCTACCAGGGGAGAGAAACATGAATTGAAGAGTGATACAAATAAGTAGAAAATATAAAATGCAATCAAGACAAGTGCTAAGGAGAGGTGCCACAAGCTATTATAGCTGGCAACAGGACCAGCAGCAAGATGCTGCAATTTCTCCCTTTACTTCCACTAACCATATTAAGTCTAAAAATGGACTTCCAGTCTGTTACAAAAAATTAGCACTCTGTGGACATATTTTTCACATGTAGTAATTCTTGATAACAGATTAACTTTTTGGAATTTTTCTTGCTTCCTCTCTACTTTCTCCAGGAAACATCTCATTCAAAACAACCTACTCCTTGAGTCAGCGGTTTTCAACATTGTCTGCACATTAGAATAATCTGGAAGTCTTTATTAAGTCCAGGTTTCTAGAGATTCAAATGTAATTGGTGCAGCCTGGGAATCAAGATTTTAAAAGTCTAATGTGCAGCCAAGATTGAGAAGTACAGCTCTATGCAGTGCTTTCTAGAAATTCAAGGACTTAAAGGAAAAAATTATATTAGCTGGTTTTTAGTAAAACTGTTAGAGTTAGTAAAGAATATATAGATATAAATGTTATTCATGAATGAAATTTTAATTTATACATGTTCTTCCTCCTAATTTTCTATAACTTGGTAATTCATATTGATTTTAATATAATCTCCATAGGATAATCAGATAAAAGTTGGCAAGAATCAAGTTCAAATGTAATCACTTTAGAAGCTACATGTAGAAAGATGGTCTTTGAGCAAAAGGAAAAACTATCAACACAGAATTGGTTAAATAAACATTGTTACATAAATACAGTGAGAAACTCCTTAAAAATAATAATGTCATTCTCTATATGCTGAATGAAAGGATGATCAGGACAGACTGTTAAATTTTTTTTAAAAAATCAGCCTGAGAACAGTTTGAATGAAATTATTTCTCTGTTGTAATTATATGTGTATATAAAGACATATATATTAATACCTATAAGTTTGTTTATATACAAAAAGAATGTCTGGGATCATCACATACTTTCCTGCAGAATGTGACTGGGGTAGGGGGAGGAGTTTCATTTTTCATTCATACATATTATTCAGCTATTTAAAGGAATGAGCATGCACTCTTTTATTGGAAAAAATTAGGATTCTGATTTCTGCAATTTCTGAAGAGCACACTAACTTTATAGCTTATGAAGAATATGAAGAGAGAATATGAAGAATCTTCTATGACTTTAACCATAAAACAACTGTATAATTTTCTAAAAGACTGTATAGTTTCAGAAATAAAATTGGCCAAGTGGCAATTTATAAAAGCATTAAATTGCTTACCTAGCAATTTAGTTTTCAAAATATTATAAGTTGGTCTTTAATTTTATTTTAATATATGAGGTTTTATGATGGTGATGCCAATACATTTCTCCTTTTTTTAAAGTAATGATAAAGTCTAAAAAATAAGAGCTAACCATTACTTGGTATGTGGGCAAAATATTAAGGAGTGCAGATTTCTCTTTCAATTAAACAATATCCTTCAGTACCATTCAATAATATATTTCCCTACCATGTAATCAAAGAAAAAATCCACCAGACATTCACACACTCAAGTTCACAGTCACATACTACATAATGAATGCCCTTAAGAATTTCAATGGATTTTGTCTCATCAGTCAATTAATAACATCTGACTTTATTCCACCAAAACTAGTCTTTCAATTCTAATTCACTGTGACTCTTTATTCATCACAGGATACACTAATACATATTCAACATTGTTTGAGTTTATTATGTAATACAGTTAGCTGTAATAATTTTACAAATCATTGCACGAAACTGTGCAGTAACAAGTAAGAAAATTGTGAATCAGTCAGGTCTAAATACTTCAAATGTTTTTATCCTTCAGAGTAACTCTGTTAGGTTTATATATAAGTATCCACACTCTGTTAGTTTATAACAAAAGGCTGCTGAAAAGTAAGCACAGAATAGTACACAGGTATTGAGGAATATTCTTGTCTTCTCCTCATTTCCCTATCTTAAAGTACAAATGTATGGGAAAATAAATTATTAATTGCCATTCATTTATTTTAAAAATTCTCCTACCTTCTTTCTCCACCTCTAATCAGTTTAAATAACGTTCATCTTGGAATGGTAGTAGCTTGGAATGGCAATATGGCAAAGTGAAAAGAACACTGGCTTTGGATCTAAACAGAATTAGGATATCTCTCGGTTTGCCACTCATTGGGTGTATGAGCTGCGTTCAATTTTCTAATACTTGAAATGAATTTAATAATACCTATGCATCCTTGCATTACACACCAAGCACCAAACCTATAATCTGTGCCAGTCTATGGTGCATTGAATTAATATTATATCTTGCTTATGTAAGCGATATCATGAATATATATATGTAGTTAAAATTCACATCATAACTATATAAAAGTTACCAGGCTGGTGTTAACTTAAGTAGAAGTGTTTGGGCTGCTGGTATATCTTGAATTCTATAAAAGCCTTACTCATTAACTTAATTGAGGAATATCAATTATACCCTTGAAGTGACAGTAATATTTGGTATTTGATTCTGCTGATGAAATGAAAAAATGGTTTGGGTTAGTTTGTATAATGCTGAGTGGAGATTGATGTGGATATCTAAAGATTACAGTAGTTTTATATACATGATTCTATAGTTGTGTTTTAATGTGTGTTATATCCTTTCATACTTGACAATATTGGATTTTTAAATTTGTGTCGACATTATTAATGTGAAACTGAGTTGGAGGACATTTGTATAGGTATATATGGAAAAGTTCTCTAGAAGAGAAATATATTTTGATTTTGACAATTCAAAGTTCATGTCTAAATTGACTGAATTAATTGGACACCTTACCAATTGTCCACTTAACAGATTATACATATAGTAGAATCTATGGTTGCTACAAAAACAGCACCAGAAACATAAGCTTTAAAACCACAATGATAAAAGAATGTATTCATCTTTGGGAGTAACAACTGGAATGGGGAAAGAGGTGGTTTTCCTAAGTGCAGAAATATTCTGTTTCTTGACATGCTTGGTGGTTACAAGGGTATATTTGCTTTATGAAAATTCATCAAGCTGTCTACTTATAACATGTGAACTGTTCTTGATGTATATTATACTTCAGCAAAAATATTTTTTTGCAAAAAAATCCCCAGATAATATCTGTAAAATACTGTAGTAGGTAAGACAACATGTGACTGGCCAAAGTCATAATCACTCAGACTAATGCTAATCCTTAGTTTTGAATGTTTTTACAAAGCCTTAACTTTTACTTGAGTGTCTACATTTTTCTCTAGTTCTTCAAATGAGAGTATATAGTAATCCAGTCATTAACTTAAACAGTTGGACCACTTTGCACCTTTGCATTACTCACAAATTCTGTTCTAGGACACTGTAATTTATCATATCAACCAAAATTGTTTTAAAAATTTCATCTAAGTAGTCAGTTTTTAAAAACCTACCACATCAAACAAATATCCCAACTTAATAGAACACCCCAATTGTCTATTAAATCATTTTTCTTAATTGCATTTATACTTAATTACCTGTTTTGCAGCCCTTTAACAATTATTTGTCCCATCGGTCTTCCCCACACAATTCATGATTCAAACGAGAAGGAAAATAACATTTGGTTGATCATATGCCTGACTTTCTCCTGATTTCTGTTCTCATAAAATCTCTGTGAAGTCTTATTATCTCCATTTTACAAATAATAAATGGAGCTCCAACATAGACTTTATCACACAGACTTCCCTACATTGCAGGTAGGGAGGCAGGGAGAGGGATGGATAAGCTCAAGCAGAGGCACATTTAATCGTCCAAATTGACAAATCCAATTGTTGAAAGGTGTTATAATAATTCCAAAATGAAAAATGATGAGAAAACTCAAAAGTAGAGTTAGTTATCTCCCCAAATTATTCCTAATTAACCCATTACCACTGATAGAAAAATCCTCTATATCCCAGTTTGGAATAAGCAGCTATTCATACACTGTTGCATGCACTCAAGAGTATTCATTCATTAACCACTGAGTAGGTACTGCACACTTCACATGCCGAGACATTCCCGCACAGTCCCACTGAGGGGCTCAGACTCTCCTACAAAACGGCATTGAAAAGGAGGAAATAGAACATCTTAAAATAAGTAGTGAATTGGTGAAGGCAACACCCACAAAAAGATTTCTAGGAATATTTTCTTATGTAATAAGAGGAAAATGCAGTGACAGGAACAAATCTTTATACTTTCTTGACTTGTGATAAATGATCAGCTCACAGGTTTTAAGGTCTTAAATTCCTTTACAGGAACTAATCTGAGAATAAATCCTTGCAGATGATATTACCAAACTGGTTACTGGGTCAGCAAGGCCTGTTTCCACTAGAGGCAAAGACAGAAACTTGGCTTTCTTTATGATGAATGTTCTTTCAGCTCCAGTCTACCAAATGTTTTGTAGAGAGCTGAGGACATCATAAGTGTTTTGTATTCTTTATCATATTATAAGCTCTAACCTAGTTCCCAACTACCAAGTATTTAGATGGTAAAATTTATCCAATAGTAAAATAACACTACTTCAAAGTATGAAAAATTTAAGTCCTTAATAGGACAAATTCTACAATCGAACAATTTAGCAGAAAGTGAGCTAAAACAAGAATACAGCGGCAAGGAAAGACAGCTGAGAAAGGTCTTTCAGGGAGAATATATACAGATGAATAGCTAATTACTAAAACAACAGAAGAGTAGAATCAGTCTTCCTTTTCTATGCAGAAAAAGCATTAAAATATCTCTGGGTATCCCCAAACACCATTTTAAATAGTCAGAGAAAGAGGTGTAGCAGTCAAAAGCATGTTGAGGCATGGAACTTGTGACCGCTACTGACGGGGCTTGAGGAGATTGACAAAGACTGTGTCCCCTTCTTACCGCCTTGTGCCCTGAGGAAAATCATCACATTGGACAGTTGTGGGATCTGAAATTCCAACATTAGAACTCTAACTCCTTTCAATTAAACAAAAATAAGAGTATTGCATAACTTTAATTAGTTATTAAACATTAATGCCATTCATGAACTTATCATATGCTAGCCTATTAAGGATGACGAGGAGTTGAACCCTAAAGAAGTGGTGAACAGTTCAGAAACTGGCTTAAATATGGGACCCTAACTATGGAGACTGTGGAGGATACTACAAGTGAGGAAAGAGTGCCTTGAGATCTGGAAGAATTGGGTGGAAGTCGAGGGAGGGGAGAGAGGTCCTGAGAGCAGAGGGAGAAAAGTCCTAAAGTCTCAGAAGTTATCCCAGGGACAGCTTTTGGCTTCCAGCAAAGTAAACACTAATATTTTTTCAAGCTATTATTTTATGGAGCATGTACTACATTTTAGGCATATTCCCATATTTTATCTTACTTTATTTTATTCTCCATGGGGTAGGGGTCACTACTCCTATTGGACACAAAACGAAATTTAGGCTGAGAAAATTAAGATGACGTAGCCAAGGTGACATATTTGGCAGGTAGCAGACTCACAACTGGGATCCGAGTCTCTTTACTGTGACTCCATTTCTGCTTCCACCAAACCTCAAATACTTCCTCCCATAGCAATGACCTAGTCTAGCTTTTCTCCTCCTCCTCTTCCTCTTCTTCCTCCTTTTTATATACCTGTCTTCCTCCAAAAAGGATTTGGGGGAATATTACTCAGCCATAAAAAGGAATGAAATGTTGATACAACGTGGATGGACCTTGAAAACATTATCCTTAGTTAAATAAGCCAGACCCAGGACAAATATTGTATGATTCCATTTACATGATGTATCTAAAATAGGCAAATTCACAGAGACAGAAAGTAGAATAAAGGTTACGAGGGGATGGGAAGAGGGGGGAAGAGCAAGTTATTGTTTAGTAGATACTGAGATTTTGTTGAAGATACAGATGTAGATATAGTTGAGCATAGATACTGATGATGGTTACATAACATTGTGAATGTATTTAATGCCATTGAATTGTACATTTACAAATGATAAAAATGATAAGTATTATGTTATATATATTTTAGCACAACAAAAATGATTTGAGGAAGAACTGAGAAATGCATGCAACAGCATTATATGTATACGTGTGTGTGTGTGAAAATTGGAACTCCTTGAAAGTAAGCACAGGAAGATAGACTGAAATTGGGTAAGCATACATAAGGTATGCCATTGGATCCCATATAGAGGTTAAAGATAAGATGCAAATTTTGTTCTGATTTTCTTGGCCATCAAAACAAAAATTTACAATATCCATGAAATAACCACCAAAACAACTGCTTGGGGTAAGTACTGGTTAAAAAAAAAAAAAAAAGAGAGAGAAATATCACCAGAAGTTCTCATAAAGGAAATACCACATGATGTAGTGTCTAGTTTTCCAAACAGTATTTGCATATAAAAGACCAAAACAGGTTTCTTTTTGGTTACTATTTGTATTAAATGACTATGTTTTTGTATTTATGGCTCCCAGTAGGGAAAATGCAATATAAACACAAATTTTAGATTTTGAATGATTCCATACTTGGATAGGAAAAAAGCCTTCCGCAATTTGCCATCTCTTTTTCATAAGCAACTTCGGCTTCAATGCTTGCTAATGCAATAGGCAAATTTCTTCTATGGCCAAAATGCAATTTAATGAACATGATTCTACAAGAGGCCCAAATTAAGTCCGTGTTTGTGAATCATTATGCCCAGCACAATTATCTGAAAATTTTAATACTTGCACTGGAAAATAGGAGTTTGGAACTTTAACTTCCTTTTGACAAGAAAGTAGCTGAAGAATGGCTTGTATTGAAGACCAGAGTTTTGATTAACAACCTCACTGGCGTCAGTGAGACCAGGGAGAGGCGTGCCTACCTCAGTTGCACAGATGTCCTTCTATCCAGGACTTCCAGAAGAATGACTTCGCTTTTTATTAATGTGAATTATACATGCGGATCACCCACTAAGCTGAAATATATATGTCCCAGGAAAAGCAAATAAGTGTATATTTTTTCAGTTAGAGCACCTTATTTATTTATTTGTTTGTTTGTTTAATAAACACTGGGCACCTGTCTCTTAAGTTCTTAGCAGGAAAAATCTTAAGTATCAACTATTTTTTATGTGGAGAGACCAAATACAAATACAAAACTGCAGTCAATTTCATCGTGTAAACAGGCTCATTTGGTGCTGGCTATTTAAGCCATAGATCTAAAAGTGAACTAGAGAAAGCAGGTAACTTGAAGGAGATTTTATGCAGTATTACTATTTAGACTCAGAACATAATGCCTTGTTTGTTAAAAAAAAAAAAGAACACATGTGGAATGAGTTAGTTCTCATAAATAAAATCCCCATTAGCTAATATTTACCTACATAAACACCAAGAGTTTACTTATTTAATTATTTGGATAGAAAATCTTTTTATATTACATGTGCCACTGCATTTTATTGGCCATATTTTTTAAATAAACTTGTTATTTCAGAATAATTTTATAGAAAAGTTGCAAAGATAGTGAGTTTCCATTACCCTTCACCCAGTCTCTCTTAATGTTAAATCTAACAAATATCATATGAAGAAATTTACTTGGTTATATGACCATTAACTAAACTACAGACTTTATTTGGGTTTCACCAGTTTTTCTACTAACGTCCTTTTACTGTTCCAGGATCCAATTCAGTATACCACATTGCATTTAGTGCCACTGATTTTTAAACCAAGTATTTTTAATGTGAATTAATCTTTTCTCAAAGACTAATGTTTCAACATTATAAGCATCAATTATATTAAACCATAATTTACTGACTCCTTTAGGGTTTGTCGAAATGAGTTGTACTCTGAATCTTATACTAACTGGCCCGAGACAGCCATAAATTTGAGTACATTCTCATGTTTATGGTGTTTTTATGGTCTGTTTCCTCCCCTGGTGGTAAAATATTGTTGTTGTGTTGGTCGTAGCCAGAGTTGAAGCTGTCGTGGTGGTGGTGGTGGTGGTTGTCATTGATGTTGTTTTTCTATCGTCCATCAATTGTGATTTCTTAGTTACAAAATCCAACAACATATTTTCAATTCTTGTTCTTAGCTTCTTTGTATTTTTTGATACTATTAAACGGCTCTTTCATTCTTTAAAAAAGTTTTTTTTCTCTTGGAAAAGAGAATGTCAGTAACATTACAGTCTCCTGGGCTTGCTCTCTGGTTGGCTCTCATCACCCCTTATGGACCTCAATCTCCGGCTACTGCTCCTCCTTCTCCCACGATAATACAAATGTGCCACAAGGTTCCATCCTGCACGTTATTTACTTCTCTCTAATACCCACCCTTTCCTTGGCATTCTTACCCAGT
This sequence comes from Daubentonia madagascariensis, assembly GCA_023783475.1. NCBI lineage: Eukaryota > Metazoa > Chordata > Mammalia > Primates > Daubentoniidae > Daubentonia > Daubentonia madagascariensis. The sequence goes on along the minus strand of JAKFHU010002080.1, from coordinate 21,401,686 downwards.
CTCGTGAGTTCCACCATCAGCAGGACAATGATAACTTCCAAGTGCCAGTCTTAAATTTCAAATTACCTGCTGGATAACTTTACCTGGATGCTAGCTGGCTTCTTAAATTCAATATGCCAAAACCAAACCGATAATCTTCCCACTCATACTTGGTCCTTTTCTTCCTGGTCCTTGGGCCTCATATTTATGGTAGCATGCTCCCCCAGGTTAGCCAAGGTCAAAATCTTGTAATTTACTCGACTTTCATTTCTCCTGTCTTCAATGCCACATCCAGTCAGTTGTCAACATTCACTGACTGAATCTCTACTAAATTTCATAAATTTTCCCCATCGATCCCTTCCCAATGATACTATCACTACTTGCACCAACCACAGTGGGTGTTTATAAGTTGTAAAACAAATATAAATTTCCCCTTGCCTATGCTATTTTAATATCTCCTAAGTTGTCCAGTTTTCTCAAACTCTTGCTTCCCCAACAACTGGACGATGGGAGGCATAATTTCTATTCCTGAAGCCCACATCTAACTACATCATTCTTTTGCTCAAAAACTTGTGGTGTGCTTTTTCGTCTCACTCCACGCCTTACTGTCTGAGAATGAAAGGCCTTTGCTTGACATTAGAATCCTATTTGGCCCCAGTCAGACTCTCCAGCCCTCCCCTTTGCATCCTGTTTGCATGCTAGAAGCCTAAATGGGGTACTTGCTGTTTATCTGTAATTCCTTACTCCCATGCCTTTGCTTACACTCCTCCCTGTGCATGAAGATCCCTCTTTCCCATCCCTGTGTTCAAATACAGCTGAGCCTTCAAAGTCCACCTGAAAGATGTTTCTTCCTAAAAGACCTCCCCTGGATCCTCCACCTGAAAGTAAACTCTTCTGCTAAACCCCTTTTGTGTTTTAGCTATACCTTTATAGTTTCATGTATCAATTTTACCCTGCTTTTAAATTACTCAGGCAGGGTTCTCATCTCCCCTACAAAACAACTTCAAATTCCTTAAGAATTTTGTCTTGTGCACAGTTTGATCTCCCAAAGTGTTGGAATATTATAGGTGCTGAACTCTATTCTCCCTAGAAAAGTCCCTAAAAAAGTCAAAGCACATACCATGAATATATAAGTACCCACCAACCTCCTTGTTGCTTCCTGGAAACAAACCTCTAATCACTGAAGATATTTTCAGTGGCTATGGTCTTTCTCCCCACTACCACTCCTGTCACCAGTTTTAGTAATTTCAATGTACACGTAGATAATTCGTCTGACCACTGGGCTCTTACGTGGTCAATCCACTGCCATAACTTAGCCAGCTACTGTCCCGATCACCTGCTGGACGTTGCTATCACCAATTCTCAACTTTAAACATTCCATTTTCTCAATATCGCTTTTTCTTTTTCTGCTCACTCACTCTAGAACACTCTTCACAATTCTTTAGGCCAGAAATACCTACAATTCATTGACTCTACCCCCTCATCCACTTAGATTTCATGGACCATGATTCACTATAATCACAGTGTGACATACACCATCAGTGTATTTGCCCTTTTATTGTGTGTTCTTACTCACTTGGCAAAACTCCAACCCTGGTTAAGTCCACTTATCACAAGGCTATAATCAAACAGCTGGATGTGAAGAAAATCACACACCCATGCTAACTGAATTCAAATTAAATTTATGATCTCAAACCCCAAATAAATCCTCAGTATTGCCAGCAACTCTGTACATTTTTCTGGCCAATTCATCCACTCACTCTCTGAAGCTATTGTTCCAAATTTTCTCCTTTCTCCTGTAACACCCCTACCTTCTCATTACTCTCAACTATCATTGTATTTCTGAGAAGAGAAGCAATCAAAACTTCTACGTCTTCCATAACTTTTCCATCTACCACCTTCTGGGTCTGTACTCATTCAATCTACCTCTTCTCAGTTACAGTGCGTGAACTGTTCTTGCTCATATCTATAGCCTACTCCTCCTCCTTTCTGTTTAAGCACTTCCCCTCTTGCTCATGCAAGGACTTGATCCTATAATTACCCTCCTCTCCTGTACATCATCGATATTTTTCTTTTAAACTCTTAATTGGCCCATTCTCAATAGTACATACACTTACGATTGTATCTCCCATTAAAAAAGAAAAATTTAACTGCACATTCATTCCAAATAATAACTTGTATTTCTGTTCCCTTTATATCATAACTCTTCAAAAAAGTTATCCATCTCTGCAGTTTCTCATTCTTTCTTGAATCCACTCCAATTATGTTTTTGTCTTCAGCACTCCAAGGAGCCTGCTATTGACAAGGGTACTAATAACCTCCACACTGTCTAATTCAGCAGGCAACTGTCAGCCTTCATCTTTACTACATTTCCCACAAGCATTTGCCAGGATTTTTTCACTCTCTCTTTCTTAAAAGTGTTTCTTCACTTGGCTTCCAAAACTCCACACTTTCCTGGTCTTCTTCAATCTCACTGGTCACTTCTTCTCTGTCTCCTCTGCTGGCTCTGCTTCCTCTTCTCTCCATTTAAATATTTGCAACCCCACAGCTCACTCTTCAACTCTCCACTCTTCTCCATCTTCTCTGGTCTTGGTGATCTAATCCAAGTTCCATGACTTTCTAAAATATCTATAATCTGACCACTCCAACTTTATATCCCTAACCCCAATACTTACCTGAACTCCAAACTTGAATATTCAAGTACCTACTCAGTATGTCAAACTGTATATCTAATCATCTCCTCAAAGTTATCATGTCCCTAAAAGAACCTTTGGTCCAATTGGACCTCCTCTCCAAGTACAAACCATCACACCAGCAAACGGCACCTCAATCATCTGGATGTTCAGGCCCCAAACTGGAATCACTCTTGACTCCTTTCTTTCACTCACACACAATCAAACCTCTAGGAAAACCTTGTCAGCTCTACCTTTGAAATGTATCTTGTGCTTGATCTCTACCTATCGACCTGTCCTGTCCTCCTGCTCTAGCTCAAGCTCTAACTGTGTCTCACTTGAATTTCTGCAACAGCCTGATGAATGGTCTCCTTAGGTCCACACTGGTCTCCTCCCAATACAGTCTTCACACAGAACCCTGTCACTCCCCTGATTCAGCCCTCCACTGGCTTTTCATTATTTAGAATATAATCCATTACTGAAAATTTTGTCCCACCAGGCCCTACCTGACCTTCCTCCTTTTCTCCAGTCTCTTATCCTGGTCCTTTCTCTCTGACTCACTGAAATTCATCACACAACCTTACATGCCAATCTGAACATGTAAGCACTGAGCTGGTCCCTCTGCCTGGAATCCTCCTTCACTAGATATAAGCATGGTTCATTTCTCTACTTCATTCAGGTCTCTGCTCAAATCATCCCCTCCTCCGGGAAAGCTTTTTTGACCATCTTATCTGAAATACCAGCCCCTTTGGTTCTCCACTCCCTTACCCTGCCCTCCCCATGTATACCCTTATTTGGTATGATGTTATATAGTTAATAATAACAGCAAATATTAACACAGCACTTCTGTGCCAGACACTGTTTTAAGCACTTTACATATATTAACTCATTTAATCTCAAAACAACCCTGTGAAGTAAGTAATTTTATTATTATCACTTTACAAATAGAGAAACTGAAGCACAGAGAGGCTAAAAATTTGTCATGGTCATGCAGTAGGCAGCAGAATGATAACGCAACTCTTTACTCAAATACTGGACTATAAACACCTCCAACTCCATAATATTATACTCACTCACTAGAATGTAAGCTCCATGAGGGTAGGCACTTTGTCTGGTTGTCATTTGTCTGGTTGATATTATTGTAATATTCCCTGAACTATAGTCATTTGGTAAATAAGTATTAAGTGGATGAATAAATGAATGTTTCTGCCTCTGGATGCCCTCCCCTCCCTCCTAATTGGCAGTAACTAAGTAATTAATTACTTAATTATATCACCATCTAGACAGGTTAGAATAAACAGGATCAGTGTAAGACCACAATGGGTTTGCCTATGAATAAAGTGTTTGGCACTCTTTTAAGTGCTTTATAAATATTAACTCATGTAATCCTCCAAACAATCCTGTAAGAAGAGAAAACTGAGGCACATCGAAGTTAAATGACTTGCCTAAGCTCTGCTGTCTCTTTGACATTCTCAGTAATTACACTTTGTTCTCTTATGTGAGGGAGAAGAAACAAAGTCTATGAAGCAAGGGACAATGGGTGTTCCTGAGTGAAAAAGATTCACAGGTGTTTGAAAGGAAGGCATGTGAACAATTGCACAATAGTTTGGACCACCTAGACAGAACAAACACATTCCATGATGATGGCCTTTTACATTCAGAACTATTGTTTAAAGAAAGGTAGATTATCTCGTATGTCACTAGACTGATTTCTTCTGGATTAGCCTGACCATAGTTAGAGAGAAAGTGGACACAAAGGTGAACATCATATGTGACAGAATTGGGGAAAGAAGCGATAATACCTGGAAAGGAAAAGCAAATGTGTATCTATATCATTAGTCAGCATATCTTCTAAACAGAAAAATTACCAACACATAGGTGGACAGGGGTTCAGAATGATAGGAAAATATTAAATAATACACATACATAAGAATGGGAGGCCTTGGGTTTTTATGCATAATTTAGGGATATTTTTGCCTTGTGGAAATTGGTGTCATCATTATAAAAAGCAAGCTCCTCAAACAGGATTAAATCAAAGTAGTATATTTGCTTATACACTTAAACTCACTCGGTGAACAAATATTTGCTCAGTGCCCATTGTATTTAAGGTACTCTGAGAGTGATTTAAGAAGCACAAAGGTTATTAACTTAGGACGACCCTGACCCTCTTGCAACCTAAATTCAGCAAAAGAGGCCTTGAATGTGCAGTATGTTTTATGTTTCCTAACATGTGATTTGTTTGGATTTGAGAGGCTAGCCCTAAAGAGTTAAGTTTGCTGCCTAAAGAGCAAATAATGAATTATGGTGCCTTGGATAGATCTCAAAGCTGTTTGAAAAAATGAAATGGAGACTAAAATGATTTCCCACTTAATTTTGGTAGTTTTATAGAGTAAGAAGTCCATATTTTGTAACAAATAAGTATTAGCTAGCATTGGTATATTAACATATCTAAATTACTCTAAATTCAAATTCTAAAAAGTCTAAATATAAACATCCAAGAATAATTTGACACTTTTATTATTAACGTTTGATATTTAATCTCACCTTAGTTCTACCCTTAGCATTGAGAATTAATTCACCCTAACCTTTTTACTTAGTGTTAGAAATTTCTCATTATATTCTTGGCTCTAAAATCTCTGGCCAGGTTTTAATTTTTAAAAAGCCCTTGTATCCAATTCACTGTTAAATTTTTTGTGGACAAAGAGATCTCTAACTTTCTGTTATCAGAAGAAATGTCTGGTTTGGCATTCTAAGTTACTGCTTATAAGCTTCTGCATATTTGCAAGTGCCAAAAAAATGAAAAACATTGTTTATAGTAGAAGCATAATCTGCCTGGTATATGGCAAGCATGGGATCATATTTTCCTAGTCACAAAGTAATATAAATGTCACTCTCACAGATGAAGGGAAAAATATATATTGCACATTCATCCTGAAATAGGAAAAGCAGAAGTCACATGCTCAGAGCACCATGAAATAGGCCTCTGCGTTTCCTAAAATGGGCAGTAAAGAATCGAGTACAGTTGGTCAGCTATCCTTATTCCCCACCTCACCCCACGCGACCAGTCTTCTCTCCTCTTCTGAAGGAGTTGGTTAGTAGAGCTATGGATCAACTCTTTAGCTATCATAAGGTCACTTTCTACCACACCTGAGTTGTGGAGAAAGGTGGTGGTATCCTCCTCAACGTAACCCCAGCTGTGTAAACTCATGTTCCCATGAGAGTCCTCAGGAGAGCAGTACGCTGGGATTAGATTGAGGGCTCAATGGACGCCCTGGAATGTCACAAACTGGGAAATGATTCCTACATCCTAAATACCAGAAACCACAGGACATGAACCCGTATGTCATAATCCTTCCTATACATTTTCCCTACTTTTGCTCCTTTATTCTTTAAAGGGAGATCTTGAGTCATTTCTAAGCTCCTATGAATAGTCTCTTAGCAACCATTTTAAATAGGATTAGATGCAACTGTTCTCTATTTAAGGGTGTTACATTATGAAAATCCCAGTATAGACAAAGAGAGACACGATGGGGGACAGGAGGAATATGGAATATGTTCTTCAAGCACATTTAAATAGACTTAAAACACTTATAAAAAGATAAACTGATTTCCCAAAAGCAACATTATGATCTACAAAAATAATTTAGTGCCTGTCAAAATATATTTGGTGGTCTGGTCTCTCCCCTTCACCTCCATGTCAATTAATCCATTTGTCTATGAATTGATGAGCCAAGCCTAATTATCACCCAGGAACATTTTTTATAAGACCCTTGTTTAAAATAATTTGCAATATAAAATTATATTACTAATCTTTTAAATGACAAAATATTTCATAAATTTCAAATAAGTGTAAGTCTTTTAATGAAAGACAATGTAGAGTTCAGAAACCTTGGGCTATATTAAGAATTAGAACATGTGTAGTAGATTTAGTAATTGGATCAAAGGAGCCTTTGGTTGAATAAAGAAAAAGTGTCTTAGTCCATTTCCTTTAAAAAGTTCACACAGTATCTGATTGCAGTCAATTGTTTTCAGAACAAAGGATAGTATGTTAAATTTAAGAAGCTTGCATGAAGTCCATTTTTGGCCTTTGTTTTTACCTAGGATTTTGAAATAAAAGTATTTGTCTTTTGTTTGCAAAATAATACTGAGACATCAAATCGTTCTTTCCTATTACACTGGGCTCACAGTGACAGCAAATACCCTTTTCCTTTAAAATTCTATTTATTTTACTAATAGATTTTTCTACTGGGCAACATGATTCAGTACTTGACACATAATACTTAATAAATATTTGTTCAATTAAGTTGAATGTTTAAGCTTGTATTTATTTCTAAGATCTAATATTTGCCAAATGTTTCATGAGAACCTCTTGAGAACCTTCTTTACCATTAAAGATGTTCCTGGACATTGCATCAAGTCACTGCTTTGGGAAGATTATGGAACCATCCTTGGGAACAATGCTATAACATTTTAAATAAATATGTTAGCATATGAAAAAAGAGGCAGTAAAGGCATAAATGCTTTACAAATAAACAAACTATTTATTATAATTTAATAGGAATTATGATAAACAGCAATAAAAAGGTGGAATATTTCAATTCTATTCTAATATTTTACATATCAGTGTTTAATGTTTGCTTTATTGGAGACACAAAAAAGTAAGAAATAAAGAACTTGGGGAAGGGAAGAATGGTGAAAAATAAAGAATTTGGGTATCAAAGATTTGTTTTCACATGTTTCAATAACAATAGAAATTTGGACTAACTGAAAAATACATTACCTAAAACAACAGAAGAACTGTCCTTGCCTCTTTGAAACACATTCTTATATTCCTTTCTGATATAAGTTCACAAACTACAGCAAAGGTAAGGGTGAGTTTCAGTTTTTATGCTTACTTCTCCACCTTCAGATTTCTTCTATACCTTATTCCAAATTCTTCTCATGACTCAATGGACTAGTTTCAGGATATGAACCTGAAGATTTAATAAAAATCTTATATCCCTGGGAGAGCAGCAAAAATTTGAGAACATAGGGCACGCTCTTTGAAACTGAATACTAGAGTTTTGATATAGGTGAGGAGAGAGAATTTCCTCCTTTCAGTAGAAGTACCATTGATGGGAGGAGTTCACTCCCAGTGGTCTTAAAAGGAGATAGGATGAGGTCAAATTTAAGAGATATGAAAGGTAAGATAAATAGCAAGGTCAAATTCAAATGGAAATCCCATAAAGACCTTAAATAGGTGGTTCTTGCTATATACTGATGCACCAGGGCCAGGCAGTCTTACACTTTAAAAGCACCGACAGATTTTTGACAAATGAGTGCCCTTCAATACTTTGCCTTTAGACTGATGTGTGTTAAAGAAGCAAGGATTTCAAAATTTTTGCATGTTTCAAAGCTATGGTGAATGAGATTTTGTGAGAACAATTCTAGCCTATTTCTCTAGAGGTAATCCATGGAGAAGAGAGGAATCTTTAATTTAAATGAATGTTTATACTTCCAGTGCTAAATCCACCAAAAGCCAGAGTGTGGGGATCTAAAGGAAGCTTCTTTCCTTGGCCACTGCCAGCTGATACAAGGAGAGTGCATTTGCATCATACAAACACTTAACTTAAAAGACGTTACCATGTACATGAGACAGAGAGATAGGTAAGAAAATTGTTTACATAGTGGGCAGGAGTCCACTCATCATTCCAATTCTCTCTTTAAGTATTTACCCTGGGTAAGCCTGAGAATCTTCTACCCATGGGGAGACTCAGGTCCTATATGGCTCTCATCCACAGAAGACCTCTCCAAGTTGCATGAGACTGTGGTATTCAGTGAATTCAATGACACATGCAACATTTTTTATCCAAGGTGGCCGTTAAAATATAAGCCAACTATGTAATCTGGAGCTTAACAGAACTGCATCATTCAATGCTGAAGGGCAAACTGTCTGTGTGGGACAGTATAGCTATGGTGTTTGCCTTTAATGTAGCTCCTTCCAAAGGAGTTTTCAAAAGTAATTTCAACCATTCTCAAATTTCACCTTCTAGACTGCCTTGCCTTGAGAACCTAATGCCCAAATTAGATTCAACTCCCCTATAAGCTTCACCTGGTAGAGCTTTAGTGAAAAATTCTTATCCTGATATCCCTGTATCTTCCTCCAATCTGGTCTCCCTCCTGGAGCCAGATTGATAAATCTCATCTCATACCTGGAGTTTCTAGCTCTCCCCAAATTCTTCTTCACTGTTTACTAGACCAAAGGATAGTAAAAATTAATTAACCTTTGGCTCACTGTAAATTCTCAAACCATCAGAGTGTACCTTTTACACACCTTTTCTGGGATAGCTAAATTCACTTAGAAATAACCCAACCCAACTAGCTTCCTTTTTCCCTGTGTCTGCATGCTACCAGAGGCACAGAGTATATATGCAAAGGTACTCCAGAAACAACACTTGGGTGCTACACATCACCACAAACATATATGAAGTATCTCTAAAAACAATTCTGGATTACAAAGGATACAGAACAGAATGGAGGGAGTAAGTGCTTTGATAAGACCTAGAAGGTGAGCAGAAAATAATAAATTCAAGTCATAAAATTTAGATGATATTTCACAGTGACAGTAGCAGGCATTTAGTTGAATTTTGCAAACATGGCCCTAATCAGCATAAATACTTCACTTCATAATCTTAAAAATCTGTTAAAAAGAACTCTAAAGACATAGGAAAATTGCATATCATTGATAATTGTGAATTATCAATAAAGAATATGAGACTTTGTGGTTCAGTTATAAAATTTTAATATTTCAAGAGACTGGTAAGCATAATGTGGCCCAGTGTGTATTCATGTACTGGACATCATGCACCAACTGGTTCCCACTGACTGTGCCAGACTCTGTTGTCAGCCTAGGGATCCCACAGCCAGCATATTGACTAAAATATGTCCAGTCCAAGAACTCACAATGTTTCACTGTGTTCCAAAGCTTCCAGAGTCAGACAAATACACTGAAACCTTTGTTTTACTTTGTTCACCTTTCTCCTATAACAATGTATTTCTAAAACATAGAATGTTCATATTTCCCCTTAAACCTTAGACTGCCATCTTATCTAGTAGACATTATTGTCAAATAGACAGTTATTTTTAATTTTCTCCTGACCAAGGAAAAACTGTGTGCAGAGAAGTGTCTCTCTCTAATTTTCACAGCCTTCCAGATAGCCTTACTCTGGAAAGTTCTTTCCCATGCCAAAATTAAGTTACCCTATTGCCTTTCAGATCTCTAAACAGAGACCTAGATAGTCATGCTGAAATCCTCTGACTGTTCAGCTTACAGCAAATAATCAGTGTTTAGAAAGAGGGGGGTTGAGAGAAGGGCAGATACCATCACACCAACAATATGGGGAGTACCAGGAAGTATATTTTAGAGTCCAAATTGTATTTAATCAAAGGTTGAGTCTATACTAATTTTTTTACTGATCCAAACAATATAAATTTTATTATCAGCATTACCAATAATTACAAGCCACTTCAGATAAATTAAAAACTAGCTCCGACATGTACATTAAAAATAGAGCTTCCTGAAAGTTTAATAAGCTTAGCAATAACTTACAGAATCACATAATTGTTGTTAATTTTAGTGCACCTCTGCATTTCCTGATGCAAGCCAGAGCCAAAACATTATTTTAATTAAGCAATTAATTAATAAAAATGAATGAAACATTCTTGAAAACTCAGAGACCTCAGGGGGTTAGATTAGAGAAAGTGGAATCTAGACTAGAATCCAGGAATTCCTCAGCTAACTTGTGATTTGGATGTCAGTTTGCCCTACGTATTTCACAAACTCAGAGTCAACTCTTCATGTATGTCAAAACGCATGTCATAAAACACATGCCACTAAATGCACTCAGTGGTATTTATCACATAATGTTAGTAAAAGACAATTTCAGAAACATTAAAAATTTAAGTATGAAAAACTGCAAATACAGTAGGATCAAAATATTGCTATATGGGGAAGTCAAGAAAGTTGAGATTAAATGATTTTTCACTTTCTCATTTTGCGCCCTAATCATCTCTTACGGGTTTAAATACATACTCTTTGCAAAACAAACATTTTACTCATTGACTTTGGCTCTGTGTCTTAATTTTCTAAACAAAAATATATGGTGGTAGGAGAAACACTGTAAAAACGTTAATTACCAGATGAAAAGGTTCATTTAGGCTTGAACAAAACATATTGTAACATCATGCTGAAGGGAAAATAATAGGGGGTGCTCAAACTTTACCAATGACTGTGCAGCCAACGCAGCATCCTCTTCCATTCTAAATGTGCTCTTCTGCCTCATCCACAGTTACTGTTTGTCTGTGATGCCTACAAGTAAATCAAATACCTATATGCAGCCACCCATAAAAAGTTAGAGAAGCTGACTGCACCCTGAGAAGCCAACTCTTCAAGGAGGAAAAGGCAGGGAGAGGAGCTCATATGAGGGAGTATCTACCTCCTATCTGCACAGCTCCTCTCCAGAAGATCTCCCCTCCAGCAACCCTGAGGGAGATGGCATAAACAGTTGGATTTATCCAGCAGGGGAGAGCCCAAGGGCCAAACAAGAAAGAGCATTCCTCTCTGGAAATGACTGGCATTATGGAGCAATGGATGCTTCATTTCTCTCTTCTGGGAAAATTCCCCACTGAGGCTCTCATATTTCTGTCTCCTATAATGAATAGGAGTAGAGAGAAAAGAAGGGAAGAAAGAAGATAAAGTGCCTAAATTTCTGCCCAAATTATCCATTTATTCTTCTCTAAAGAAATAAAAACATCAACTAAAAGTCAGAGTCCCCTCTTTTGGGTGGGGGAAGGAGGAGGAATGCTAGTCCCACTTCAACCAAGAGTTTAAAAAGGTAAATGGAAACACACTGCACGCCTTTTGTATCACCAAATTCTCTTACTAATCATGTGGCGTGAAGATTTAGCAATGCCTACTATGATAAAGGCAAATATATCAGCCTCTTACTTTCAAATTTGAAGGAAAATAAATTAACGAGTAAATCTCACAGTTACACTGATTCTTATAAGTTACTGCCAGCTTAAGTATAAAAAAATTCTGGAAGGAACTTTATGTTTTAGGAAATTTTCTCATTAACTGCTATGGAAAATGTACCCAAATTACCAGAGTTTCACCAACAAAATACAAGTCTTTATTATGTGCATTTGATTTTCTCATGAGTTCAAAGCAGGCAATTTGACATATATATGGTATTACAGAAGTATGTATACATGTGTGAGCTAGAACTTGGTAGCGATGATTAGATGTTTTTATTATACCTTTGATAATTTTTGATTATATTTATTATACCTTTGATCTCAGCAAAGGTGCAGAGCTGTGATGTACATGTCTTTTAAAAATATTGGAAAACTATCTTCAGCACTCCTAATTTTATATGAAATTATCAGTATTATGTCAAGCGTCCCCCACTATAAGCCCATATTGGACTTATTAAATACCTTTAAGCAATATTTTTAAAAAGCTTTTTTACATTTTATATAGCATTTATTTTAAATATTTACTCAGAAATGCTATTGATTAAAGGTGAAAAATCTGTTAATTTTTTTAAAAAGGCATTCCTGTACAAAGAGTTTGAATATTCCTAGTTGGAGGTATTCATCCATGCTACAAACTGAAGATACGAAATTCTTTTCCATTGAAGACAGACCATATGAATTATGTATGTAAATCCCCATGCATTCATCTGAGATTATAAACTAAAGAGGTGAGCCAAAATGTTTCCTTAGTAAGACAACAAATGTGAAGAATTAAATCTGTATGTTACAATGCAGGGTAAATCTATTCCAAAGTGCTGCTAAAATAGGGTTTATTACCCTAGTTCAACAGAAAGCACCCAACTTCTATGTGTTCCCAAGGCTCAAGTAACTGCATTGTGCTAAAATCACTACAATGAATAAGAGTATTCTGGCTTAGCACAATGTAAGAACCGAAGCTCCATTTGTGATTCAAAATCCCTTTATATAGCATCAACACAGCAAGTACTGTACTTTCAAGCTGGAACAGTGCTCACACAGTGTAAATGCACCTGTCTTTATACTCAAAGATATGTGAATACTGGGTGCATGTTACAATTTCAACTCATATTATTAGAAAATAATCATTATTGTGGCCCAAAGTTGTAAATGCTGTCTATAAATGAGGAGTTGTGCCAAGTGTATTATGTTACCATTGCTATCTCATTTGCTCCTCCCACCCATCCCCGTTTCACAGATAAGACAACTGAGGGGGTTAACTGACTTAATCAAGATCATACAGTCAGTGGTGGAGCTCTGGATTCAAACCCAGGCCTCTTTGGTTCTGAAATCCACATACTCAGGTACTCCCTCCCTGCATCCCATAGTAATTACTATTCCCATTAGTAGGAGGAGGTTACATTAAAGAATCTGTCATTTATTACCTGTATTTTATTACCTGGTTGTGATATTAGTTAAGTTTGTTTCCCAGTTTCATGGAACTACTTGTGCCATGTAACCTTGACCTAAATTATTTTTTTCTCTATTTTCTTTTCTGTAAAGTAGGGACAGTAGTAATAACTGCCATACTAACTGCACAGAGTCAGAATAAAAATAAACAAGGAGTGTGCATATAAGAGATGTGGGCTATACGTGCAATGTTAGTTGTTGATGATAATACTTTGTGTAAAGGAAACATACTGTACTGTGACAGGAGAATTTGTTGACCAATTAGATGTCAGAAGTGAGAAAGAAGAGAGGTCCAAAGCATACCCATATTTTGGACTTAAATAACTTTCAGGAGGTTTGTGTCCTTTTTCTAAACAGAAGTCATTCTTCTAGATACTCCCTAGTCATTTCCATGCCAGGATTTTCTAGATGTTTTCAGAATATTCTCAGTTAACAATCTTACTGCCACTTCATGGAGGACTGAGAGCTAGGAAAACAGGTTTGAGATCTCATTCCAATGCTGGGAGATTACTGGAACTCTCTGGGACACACCAGAGTGTAGGCTGTAGGAGGACAAGGACTCTGTCCCTACAGCCCAAATCAGGGCCTGCTACATAGTAGGTGCTCAAAAATATGGGTTAAATGGATGAATAAATCTGCACAGCTTTATAAGGAGGGTGTTGGAATATATTAGCTTTCAGATATTTCCTTTTGCTGCACAACTCATTTTTTCACCCAAATTACAAAATATAAAACAGATAAAGGCAGAGAGCTGGGGATGACGCAGCAGTGTAGAGCCTAGATGCCTACAACCTGCCCTCCATGCCTTCTCCTTGTCCAGTCAACATTACTCCCAAGCACCCTGGGACAACTGCACCAGACACAGTGTGAAAACCACTGATCTGGGTGCTACAGCCCTTCTAACTCAAATTCCATGCATCTAAATGTTGATTTCTTTCTGCAACAAGTTAATGCTTTCTATATCAAGGAAAGTAAAATAGTTGCTTTTTGGGGGAACAGGTAGCTTAATTAATAAAATATGTACTCTTAAATTATTCTAACTTAAATTTCTGAAATCAGTGCTCACCAAATATCCTATGTACTCTTCTGCATTTCCTATCCTTTCTTGCAGTTGTCTGGCCCTGGCCAATGGTCCATGAGCAATAGTGTTGTATGTTAATTCTACCTTCTCTATCCTTCACCTCCCTGCCTGTGGCCACGAGTCCCAGGGATCATTGCTCCAAGATGGAAGAGGGCCACACAATCTACATTGAACTATACAAGTGAGAAATAAAAGTCTTATCATGTTAGGCCACTGTGATTTGGAAGCTGCTTGTGTTAATTTTTCTGAAAAAAACATACTTTAAATTTAGTGAAGATATTTAGACTGAATTACTGACTAGGTCTTCTAAAATGTACTGCTCTATTTTCCCATATAAAAAGGAGTCCTTAGAGTTCAGTGCTAAACCACACACCAAGGGAAGTGGCAAGGACTGTTTTGGGAACAATGGCCTAAATGCATGGAGGGGATTTTCCAAAGACCATATGCCATAATTGCCCCAAAACTTATGTCACTGAATTAAAATCCCATTATTGCATATCTTCAATATTGTTTGAAGTTCCAGATAAATTGTGTATTTACAAAAAAATGGTGGAAAGAAATCTTATAGAGCTAAAGATTTCATGAAAGCAAACCTTTTAAATTAAATGTCCCAAATGAAGTCACCACTTTACACAATTCTTATTCATTGCCTCACAGGCATTTGCATGTGTTCTATACATAGATTTGTAATTTAAGATTTGGATGCTGTTGTAAATCCTCAAAAGAAGCCTACAATCTGGACAATTTTGCCAATTGACTTTTACATCCCATTTTGTTAATAAATCTTAGGCTTATCATCATCTTATTAGTTGACTTGATATTTATCTTGTGACTTCCTTTAATTTTTAGGCAGGTAAGAAATATTGGCTTTCCCAAATTTGATATTTTGATTTTCAGCTAAAATCATTGAGTGGATGATGCACTAAGCTGCCCAAATGTCTCCTTCAAGACTGAAGAACTTACTCCTCCAGATGCCAGGATGCTCTTAGCTGTGAGACCTCCCTTTGAAATCTCCCTCTCCTGAAAACGCCACCTCTCCCAAGGCCAGGTCCCATTTCCCAGGCAGCCTGAATCCAGTGACTGGTCAATGCAAGCTATTCCAACCACCTTCAGAACTCCCAAGGGACTGACTGAAGTCTTATTGTACCTGTACTATAGCCAACTTTTCCCACTTTCTAACCTGTTGGCTTCCCTTCCCACATAAATATTGATCCTGAAAGCACTCTCTAATAAAATTCCCGCACCATAATCTCCATCTTAGAAGTCTGTTCATGGGGGGCCTGACCTGCAACAAATCCAAATTACTCTGCAACCCTGAGATGGGAAACCAGTCAAACTAGTGTGGTCAGAGCTTTTCCTATCGCACTGGTGGCACCAGACTGTCCCTCACAGTAACCGATCTGAAGCAAATCATGTCATTCTTTATTTTGTATCCCCAAATGCTTTTGAGTTAAAATAAACAAGGGCATCCTGGGAAAAAAGACAGAAACACAAACTGACTAGATAAAAGATGTATATGAACAAGGGGAGAACAATTTACCTTGATGACAGAGTGCTAATTTATGGAGATTTCATATGCATTTGTGTATGAGTGCATACATATACAAATGCATGCATACATATATGCATACATGTATATGAATACATATATCAATTACTGAATTAGAAATATCCTTTCTTCCTGAACATGAAAACTCAAGACTTAGTCTAATTCTAGTGCAGACTTAATAAGAATGCAGACTTAGTCTAATTCTGCATTGAAAAAAAAAAACTACAAAGTCCTTATCAGGGCTCTTTTGGTTGGCAGAAACAAAAACCTAGTCAAACTAGCTCAGGTTAAGATTACACAGGGAAGTATTGTGACAGGCCCCACAGTGACTCAACCTGGGAGGCCAAGATCAAAGACTCTTCTCTTGGTGTCTCATGGCCCAAAAGGCCTCCTATCTGCATGTCTTTGTCAGTCTCTCCCTCTCTGTTGGCTCATCTTGCACATGGCTCAACATGGCTTCATCTGTATGTAGGTCAGTGATCAATGGTTTCACTGGTAAACCCATATTCCTACTCTCCAACTGACTATTTCAAACTTTCTTCCTCATCCTCAAATATCCACTCTCCTCACTCTCAAAAAATGAACCAACTCCTACTTCACAGAAAAAAACAGAAACCAACAGACAGAAGGTCCCTCATCTTTCCAGTCACAAACTTACATGCTTTGTCTTTATTCAAACCATCTTCTTCGCTGTATTCTTGCCATTGACTTTTAAACATTCTTAACTTTAGTCCAATTAAATTCCCTTTAATGTAAACCCACATTGGACTTTTCATTCTTCTCCAGCTTTCAACACATGCTTCTCTTCCCCTTCTTAGTCAAGCTTCTTGAAATAATTGCACATAGTAACTATGTGTATTTATTCACCTTCCTCCTATTCTGCCTGTTTCAGTCTAGGTCTGGCCCTATCACTTTATATGAAAAGCTTTTTCTGAAGTCACTGGTGCTCTCTTTGTTATTGAATCCAATAGCTCTTTCTCAGTTCTCGTTGTGTTTGATGTCTCAGCAGAATTCTTTTTTAAAATAATATTGATTCAGGTACAATTTTCATACAGTGAAATGCATAGATTTCAAATGTACCATTTGATCAGTTTTGACAAATGCACACCATGTGTAATACACACCCCTAAAAATATAGGACATGTCTATCCCTCCAGAAAGTTATCTCCTGTCCCTTTTCTGCCAAACCCTCACACCTGCCGCCACAGAAGAACTCACCAGTCTGATTTCTACCACCATAGATTAACTTTGTTTATCTGGAGCTTCATATAAATGGAATAATTCTGTGTGCATTATTTATGTCTGGCTTCTTTTATCCAGCATGATGTTTTTGAGATTCATCCACATTGTTTATGTATCAGTGATTTATTCCTGTTTATTGCTGAATAGTAAGTATTTCATTGTATGAACATTCCACAGTTTTTAAATTAATTCCTCTGCTGATGCACACCTGAACTATTTCCAGTTTAGGGCAATTATGAATAAGGCTGCTATGAACATTCTTGTATATAACAGAATGTTCATAGAATTCTTGTACTTGTGAATGCATCTTCTCATTTTTCTTATATAAATACCTAGGCATTGAATTGATAGGTCATAGAGTAGGTGCATGCTTAACTCTTTAAGAAACTAATGTGCTCCATTCTGCAGTACATATACTAAAATTGGAACGATACAGAGAAGATCAGCACGGCCCCTGCACAAGGATGACATGCAAATTCATGAAGCGTTCCATATTTTTAAAACCACAATGAGATATCACTTGATCCCAGTGAGATTGGCTTTTATCAAAAAGTCCAAAAAAAACAAATGTTGGCATGGATGTGGAGAGATAGGAATACTCATACACTGCTGGTGGAACTGCAAATTAGTACAACCTCTATGGAAAGCAGTATGGAGATACCTCAAAGAACTAAAAGTAGAACTACCATTTGATCCAGCAATCCCACTACTGGGTATTTACCCAAAGGAAAAAAAAGACATTCTATAATAAAGATATCTGCACTCGTATGTTTATAGCAACACAATTCACAATTGCAAAGATGTGGAAACAACCCAAGTGTCC
Organism: Daubentonia madagascariensis; assembly: GCA_023783475.1. NCBI lineage: Eukaryota > Metazoa > Chordata > Mammalia > Primates > Daubentoniidae > Daubentonia > Daubentonia madagascariensis. The sequence continues at coordinate 21,383,879 of JAKFHU010002080.1, read as the reverse complement.
ATCAATACATGAGTGCATTAATAAAATGTGGTGTATGTATACCATGGAGTACTACTGAGCCATTAAAAACAATGGTGAATGGAGCTGGAACTCATTCTTCGAAGTGAAGTATCACGAGAATGGAAAAACAAGCACCACATGTACTCACCATCAAATTGGTACTAATTGATCAACATTTATATGGGCATATGGAAGTAACATTCATACCTGTGGGGCAGGTGGGGGGGGAGAAGGGGATGGGTAAATTCACACCTAATGGGTGCAGTGTGCACTGTCTGGGGGATGGGCACACTTGTAGCTCTGACTAGGGCAGTGCAAAGGCAATATATGTAACCAAAATGTTTGTACCCCCACAATATTCTGAAATTTAAAAATAAATTAAAAAAAAAAGAAACTGCAAAACATTTTTTAAAGTGGTTGTACCATATTACACACCCACAAACAATATATAAGAATTCTAGTTGCTCATTATCTTCAGCAATATTTGATGTTTCCAGTCTTTTGTATTTTAGCCATCCTAGTGAGTATGCTTTATCCTTGAAATAAGGTTCTTCCGGTTTTTATTCTATCTCTCTGGCCATTTCTTCTTTAATATTTTTGCAAGGTCATTGTCATCTTTCAACTTTTAAAAGTGAAAATTCATTAAAGCTTATTCCTAGGCTTTCTTTTTCTCTGAATTTAATCACTCATTCTCACCTTCATGGCTACCTGTGTACAGATGACTCACAAATTTACATTTCTAACCCATTCTCTCTTCTGCTTTCCTGACCTATAGTCTACTTTATGTCTTCTCTTGGATTTCTCAAAGTTACCACAAAGCCAAATGACCAAGACTAAACTTGGGATCTCCCTTCCATCCCACCAGATGATCCCAAAACTTGGTGACACAAGTCAGAAGTCAACTCATATTCAATCCATTAAAACAACAACAGTTGTGGGGTGTTCCTCCAAAATCTCTCTCAAATCTGAATATTTTGCCTTAACCACCAGAGTTCTTGCTTCTAACAGCTTTTAACTAGATTTCTACAACATCCACTCAGCTGGTGTACACATACCCTGGGCCTTCAGTTAATCTGTTCTTGTTACTGCAGCCATAATGATCTTTTAAAAATACTAATGAGATTATATCATATCTCTCTTCAGAACTCCTTGGTTCTTAAAGATAAACTCTATAACATGACCTAAAATGTTCTACCATGTCTGGTTTCTGCCTACCTCTCCAAATTCCTCTTAAACCACACTCCACCTGGCTTTCTCCTGACTTACTCCTCTTCTGCAACTTTGGTCTTCTTCCAGTTCTTCAGAGTCATCATTCCACCTCCCATCAGAGGTTGTTCTTTCCTCCTAGCAGGTACTTCACCCCTATTTTCCTAGTTAATGCCTAATTATCCTCAGATCTTGGCATTGAGCTCACAATCATTTCCATGGGAGCCATTCCTGGACAGCCTGATCTTAGTCAAAATTCCTGGTTTGTATTATTTTATCAAAATATTATATATCATCCTGTGCTGCATTTATCATAGATTTTAATTTTACATGGTTGATTGTTTAAATAAAATATACTTCCTCCTACACAAGGCAGGGAGCAGATAATTCTATTAATTTTGGCATAATGCCTGGGATATCATAAGTGCTCGATCTACTTTTGTTTCAAGAACAAAGGAATGGGGAGCATACGTTTTCTTTGATCTTATGATTATTTTTTATTTTAAATTCTAAAAAGAATCTCATTAGTATTTAGTCAGTCAGTAAATCATCTGGCCTTGGATCAGGTGCCCACCATTATAATGTTCAATTAGCTATGGCCAGGGCAGGATCATATGGATGTAGGGCTTCTTCCAGAATTTCCACTGGGCTAAAATTTATAGGAAGGGCTGTGGGTACAGAAGGTAACACAAGGCATGTCTAGATAATGCAAATTCTGTAAATGCGATAAAATTGACTTCCTTAAAAAGACTTTATAGGAAGAATGTTTTAAGAGTTCAGGTGTGTAGGTATGAGAGATCATACATGTGGGGACACAGGTGAGATGGGAGTGTATGTATGTGTATGCAAATATAAGTTCTTAGATGTAGATGTGAGTAGCCATTCTGTCCTATGCCACTAACTCTTTCCTTGGATCATTGGCCAAAAGTCTAGGTGAAGGCAAACCTCCAAATGAGGAGGAAACAATCTCTTCTCCCCAGAGTGAACAAAAACCAAGTGACTTTTCTAAGTAAAAATCCAAAATATTATTTTAATATGTACATAATTCAAACGCATAGAAAGAAAATCTCTGCTTTTGAATTATGTTTTTTTGGGAATCATAAATACATTACTGCATATTGAAATGGTATCTTTCAGAGAAGTATTAAAATTAAAAAAAATTATCACAATTAAGAAATATTGATACAGCTTAAATATAATTGCAATAAATAGCATTGTAAAGGGAATCTTTAAATAAAATATTTCTTAGTCCCTGGTAAAAATTCACTTACTTTGACTAATAATCAGCATAACCAAATTCAAAATCAACAAAGTAATTAAAAGTCCTGTGGAGTTTCCTATAACAGGATATAATCTTAAAAAGCAAGCAAATCAAAGCAGAATAGATAAAAATTAATTGCTCAAATTTGTTGGTAGTTAATATGGAACCATGTGGAGAGACAATTACAGTGGAATAAAACACTGGACTAGCACACAGGAGACCTGGAGTCTTATCCATAGCTCTCTCACCAATAATAATAAACGTAAAGAGTCTCTGGGCCTCAGTTTTCTCTTCTTAGAGTTGGAATAAATCTTTGGTGGCTAAAATGTTGATTGCCATCTTGACTGCTAACTCTTATCAGTTGATGGCCTGGAACACTATGTTCAGAAAGGTTCTGAGGCATCTGATACGTATTAGTAATGCTGTTCTAGATACAGGTGTTTGCATGTGAACTGAGTATTTGCCAGGGCTGGACTAGACAGTCACCAAGCACCCACCCACATCTCAACTCAGTCCAGCTCCGAAATGCAAAGATCAGTGCTTTTGTGTCCTGTGCACACAGACTGTACAATTTGGTTCAACAGCACTTGTTGTGGTCCTATTATGTATTGGTCACAGGGCTAGGCAATGGAAACACAGAAATGATTAATATAAGATACCTGCCTTCAAGGAGTTTAAGTCTAGAGTATGACTTAAGTGATGTGTATTTTCTAATTAAAAATATAATCAGTACCATATTTTATGGTCATACACATCTGATCTAATTCTAAATATCAGATCAGAAAACCTACACAGTACTATGCTTTGAATTGTCACTAAAGTTAGTGATGTTTTAATTCAAAGAAAATGTCTCCATTAAGCATGTCTGTCCAGAGGATTACTTTTTAGAGTTTATTATTTACATCCTCCCATACTGATATTCAAACACCTTAAGAATGCTGTCTTTCAAAAAGCCATGAGTGATAAATCAAGATACAACAGACCATCACAAAATTATACTTTAATTTTACCTTGTAAATATCCAGTATTCAATATATCTTTCTCATAAGTTCTGGTCAACCTAATTCTCTCAATAACCAAAAGCACTCAGCTCATTCTTTGCTTTGAGAGTTTGCTGACTGAATTCCCGTTGTTGGAGTAACCATCTCACACTGTCTTCCAACTCCCCACTTAGGTGACTCCATCAGTCTGCATCCTCTGAATCTATTTACTCATTCATATACACATTTTTTTAAATGGGCACCTATTGTACCTATTCTATTCCAGGCACTGTGCTTATATCAGGAATACAAATAACAAGGATCCTACTCTCAGGAGTTTATGCTAAACTGAGAGGAGACTGTTGAGAGAAAAAAGTTATGAAAAAAATGTGCACAGAGGACAAATATCAAAATCAATCCAGGAAGATGTACCAGATGAGGTGTCACTTGAGCTAATTTGAAAAACTAGGTAAAAACTAGTTAGATTAAAAAGGAAATTTCTGACAGAGAGGAAAGCATGAGGGGAGTCACCAATCCTGAAGTGGCAATGGACACTCGAGAACTACTTCAGCAAGACTGTAATGGAAAGGTATACACGTACGAAGAAAGGAGATAGCAAGCAGGGTCCAGACTATGAAGTTTAAACTTGACTCTGAAAGCAAGGGGGGTTTATGGGACAGACATGATCAGATGAATTTTAGAAAGATTCCTCTGACAGTAGTGTAGAGATCAGATGAGAGAAGGTCTGACTGGTGGCAGGAAAATGAATCAGGAGGTTATTGCAGGCATCCATGTAAGTAGCAATGAAAGCCTACACTAAGGGTATGGCAATGGAATTTGAAAATATAGGAGAAACTCAAAGGATTCCAAGAAGATTAAATCTGGAGGACTTGATAATGGATTGAATTATGAGTCTTAATGGTAGTGCTACCCACACAGACAATCAAGAGAAAACATTGTGTTTAGGCAGAAAGTAAAAAAATTTGTAATAGGACACAATAAGCTTGAAGTGCCTATAGACACCCAAGTAGAGATATTTAACAGGTGGTTAAGTACATGAATCTAGAATTTGGTAGAAATTCTAATATAATAATATAGATTTGGGAACCATTGACATGTAAGTATCCTTGAAGCCATTGTTTGAGATTGACCATGAACTGCATATAAAATGGAAGGAGTAGAAGGTAGAGAGTAGGGCTCATGAGAAGACCAACATTTGATAGTCAAGTGGTTTTTTTTTTTCTCTTTTATTGTTGTGGGCCTCCTAGAGCTGTCAACTATGCTGCCTTTATGAAAGGCAGGGACTAGATAGTCACTTGACTGATTATCAATCATGGTTGCATTCCATAGTGACTATTACAGCTTAGGCCTTTGGAGCTCTACATACCATGCAATCCCTTTATAATGCTTGTATCTGGAACAACACTTAGACCACAGTATCTTTTTCAGACTAGCATCAAGTTTTTACTCCAGGTTGCTCTATATTAGGTGGCTGGATTTGGCCTAGACATAGACATCAGTAAATTGAAAATTTCATCCTCATTATAAGAAGATTTTATTGTGTTTTATTTTTCAAAATTACATTTTTATGAAAACTGTCATGATGTTCATGAAGAATATCAAAGTAGAATCTCTTTACAATTTTTGCTCTTACCAAAATTTTAATATCCAAAATAAATGAGACTGCTCATTTCAATCTCTCTTTATTTCAAATACCAGGATGTAAAATGTCTCCATTTTTCCCCAGGAAAAAAAAGGCTAGGAAAGAAGACTTAAGCTCCAATATATTACAATACAGAAATAGCTAAGCAAGATAAATCTGCTAAGCTGTCTGAAATATAAAAGGAAAAGCCATTTGGTTACTTTACTTTTGTTTTCATTTCTTTCTACCAATATACTAAGAAATCTTTCTGACCTGGATAGAACCTCTAACTGTGGATATATGCTACATTATATTTAAAGAAACCTGATACATTGATTTATACATACCCTAGATACGTCATGTAAAATCTGCCTAATTTTTCCAAACTGTAAACCATATAGATTGAAAACAAAAAAGCTAGGCACCTTTTTGAAGAGTTTCCTGTTGCTTTTGTTAAAAGCTATGTTCAGATGACAAGAACAATAATGTGGCACACAATGTTTTTACACCAATAACGTACGACTTTAAAACATATTCTGGAGATTAAGAATAGTATTCAAATGTTGATTAATACCACTTTAAGTACAGAAATGTAAGGCGAAAACTAATCAAATAGACTACGTAAAGTCTAGCAAATGCAGCAAGAAAACTTCATCAGTAACTACTACTATATTAGTTCCCACTTGTGAATATGTATATTATTCATGACAGTCTATTAAAAGAAGCTAAATAGTATAAGACATTTATATGACAGTATAGATAATTAGTTTTCAACTCACATATGTTTTCTATGTAAATATAATAGCATTTTCCAGGCAATAATTACCTGGTATAATTATGAGTAACACACAAAAATATACTACATAATGTGTAAATCACATTAACAATACCAATAAGCATGGTATTATTTTCTATATTACATAAGGATATCTGTTTAATTCATTATGCTTCTTTAAAATAGCTAAAATTCTAATTAAATGTATCGATTACTTATAAATTGCATGAAATTACTTTCTATAACATTATATTATTTTATCTAAACTTCAGAGGAACAAGGAAAATATTACAAATTGTATGAAATTACGTTCTATAACATTACCTTATTTTACTATCTAGCCTTCAGAGAAATATCAAAATATTACATTCTGAAATCTATTTAAATGAATTTTCACACATTAAATATATCTTCTCTAAACTGAAGGCTGTTCTTTGCAAGGCTCAAAGGAGAGTTTTCATCAAGACAGTCCTGTATATAGTTGCAATTCATAACTACTATTATTTGAAAAATGTTTTGAAATTTTAAATTCAGCTTTGCCATAAAAAGTAGCATTCCACTGAGACTCCATAAAAGATAATACCTCATTTTCAGCAAAAGCATTCCCATTTACCCAACAATCATCTTCAATATTCTATTTCTACAACTTGTTTACATTACTTATTGATAAGATATATTTTAAGACTGTTAATTGCTTGATTTTTTGGTGTTTTAAATTAATAATTTGAGGCAGAGAAAGCAAGGCTTATAAAGAGGAAGACAATATAATTTCTCATCCAGACTTAAGACTCAAAATTGAGAGAAAGGGGTACCATCCATAATTATAGCAGGAATAAGGGCAAATCAACACATACAGTCACTTTCCTTTTAAAAATTCTATTTTGTCTTTAAATAAACATTCATATGTACAGGAAACTTTCAGAAGATAGCAATAGAAGCAGGAAAATCCAAAGTTAATTCTGTAGAACAGTCCCCTCTTGCTGTCCACAGAAAACTGACCTACATCAAAATAAGTGTGTGTAAACCTGTAAGAATGTGAGAAAAGAATATACATACAGAAAACTTAAGGCATCCAGTACAGAATCTTAAAAAGTTCTTAAACACATACAATTTATTATATCACTCAACAGTTAGCTGTCATGAAAGAAACACTACCACTTGACAAGTATATGGTCCCTCATTCAGCTAATTTTGAAAATGAATAGTTTGTTAAACCCAGTGACAATAAAATCATAAGTCTATTTCTCCAAGTTTTTTCTAGTAAAATATGAGGAAATAAAGCTAACTTCTCTTCTCATTTTTGAATTAGGGTTGCCTTTTCGATATTTCAAACTTTATCATTTTACCCACATTGCTTTTTGTGCTATAAACATTCATAAGCTATTTAATAAGAAGTAGAGAAGAATATAAAAAAGGTAAATATAACCTCAGACCAAGCCCTGGACTCATTTTACCTTTTAACTCCTTGCCAAATTCTCATACTGGTAGCTGCAACCCTGGCCACACTGCATTGCTAGCATGATACAATGGATGGATCCTTCTCCAAGAGTTCATCTGTCTCCACAAGCCCCCTAGTAGCCTCAACAATCACAGGAAAAGATGATCTTCAGATTCTTCTCTAGGTTTAAAGAGTAAACATAATAATGTCACCTTGATTGGGTACAGCAATTTGAAGAACAAAATGCCTCCACTATCATGTTAAAGCCTCATCAATTAGAAGGGCAGACATTATAAATTCCACTTTACCCATAAAGAAACTGATGCTTAGAGGAGTTAATGTGCCAGTGTTCAGACCTAAAAAAAGTGATATTGTTAAGACCAGAATCTAGTCTGGTGTTCTATTCAACTCGCCAATGCTCACCTCTCTTTCTGATTATGGCAGTTTTAAAATAGCAGGAACTAAGCCAACACTGGGCTGTAAGCAGAGGATTCTCTTTTTATTCTACCCACACAGCCCAATGCCTGGCCCAATTCTAATACCTGAAACAATGGTCTTGTTGTTGAATTAGAGATCATATGATATTTTGTTAGAAATAGCCTACCTAATAAATAAAATTCAGAATAGCAGCAAGCAAAGATAACCTCATGGTGGAGGAGAATGGTGGGAAAATATTAAGGCATTAGGAGCCCCGTGAGCAAAAGAGCAAGCAGGTAAGAAAAGCCCTGGGTACGAACAGGGTGAGAGTCACATGTGACCAGAAGCGGAGAGCCCAGGCAGGAGTACTCAGAAAAGGGTGGAAATTGCCACCAGCCAGGTGAAGTTTTTCTCTTGCTCCTTTGAAGTTTTGTTCTCTGGATTCTAGGATCAAATGTCATGAGCAAAGGGTCAGGAAAGCACCTAGCTAGTTCTTGAAATTTCACTAACATTAGAAAACCAATAAACACTGACAGACTGGACTTCTCATCAAGAGGTGAGCCTGGCATGAGTAAAACTCGTATAGCAACCAGCCAAATGCCTGACACAGACAGTAAAAGAGGAAACAAATCATAATATCCACAGCTTGATGCATTTTTTAAAAGACTTAAAAGAACACTAAAGATTTGGAAGCAGTGTACATGGGTTCTGAGTTCTACTACTCCAGTTGCCGTGATGTGCCTCAGGCAAATTTACTTCAACTCTCAGGACCAACTCGTATCACTGGACCAAATGTAAAAAGTTGTTTAAAAATAGAAAATAGTCCATAAAGGTAAATGAAATGCAATACAGTGGACTTTATAATCCATGATATAGCAACCTCATCCATCGCTTATTTCTGGTGTGGGAGAATAATAAAATGATTTTAGGAATTCACATTTGATATCTTTCCAGGAAGCTCATGACACAGGTTTACACAAATTGTTCTCCCCATTTAACAAGCTGAGCAAATAATCGTCCTAAAATGTTGTGTTTTCTATTATTCAAGTCAGCAGTAACACATCCAGCCCACACTAGTTTCCATATTCTTCTGTTACAATTTAGTAATCTATTAACTTAAATGATGGTGCCTTTCTCACTTCTTATTAAGAAGGAATGCATACAATTAAAAGAAAGTCAAGACAGGTTGACAAAATTGTGAACTAATGCTTATGTCTCAGACTCTCCAATCTCTTTAGTAACTCCTCATATCCTTCATTTTTTAGGCTTCCTTTTTCTCTGTTTTCTTCATGAGTGGTTGGGAACTCAGTACTGGGCATGCACATTTACCATGTTAGGTTGTGTTGAAAATGGAAAACTCCAATAGTGTTTAGGGTTAACCTTCTGTAAGTTTAACCATATTCATGAATGGTGTGAAGGAGACTATTCTCTAAGTGAAACCCTAAGTTTTCTCCCTCAGTTTTTTCTGCCTAAACAGCACCTTGGAACAGGTAGACACTTTTAACACACTTGGCTTTCTCCTTTTCCTTCTCACCCATCCCTGCTTCAGCAATATAATTTGGGGTGTAGGATATGAAAACCTTCAGAAACCTCAATGAACTTATGATACTTAAATACACGAGGACTCCATCCTCATCCCTTTCCAGTTTCCCCTAGTCTACTTTTCCTTTTTTTCCCAGTTGCTAATTGGGATTTCTCACAATAGGCCTTATGGATACATTTCGGGCCACAGTGTTCTACTTGCTTGGAGGAAGAAAAAGGAAAAGGAAAGCTGAAGTAACAAAAATTCTTCTTCTTCTACTTTTGGTCTCCCCTCCACAAAGGAGATAGCTATTATGGATGATTAAAAAGTGAATGTTAGTTACCTGTTAAGAAGAGGGAGAGGAGCCCAAAGTGAATGCTTTTTATAAATCAATTTATATCGTGGGTTGCAGGATTTGTAAGATAAATGGAACCTCATACAATCCCAATTTAATTTTCTTGCCAACAATTACACAGTAAGTGGCAGAGCTAGAACCAGAACCCAAAATTACCTGGATCCAAAGTTAAGGGTCTTTCCACTATACTATGATGCTTTTTATTGTCTTCAAACTGGAGACAACTTCCTTTCCCTCAATCAGCAGGAACACCCTATTAACGAGTGTAGGTGAAGCTCCAGGCCCCTCTATGATCCACAGCTTATCTTCTGAATCAGCCTAATCTTTTGCCAAACCACTTCTCTGACACTGAGAAAAGACCAGAAATTCATTTAAAGAAAAGATAAATGAAACAGAAGCTTCTGGGAAACTACTTGTACTTATACTAAAAGGTCTGGGTTTGAATCCTGGTTGGGCCATGTTATGTGAGTCATCTCAGGATATTACTGGAATTCTATTAGTGTAGTGTGAGGATTTGGGAACTACATTATCTGACTTATGTTTTGTACAGGATATTGTGAGAATCCAAATATTTATACATATATTAAGTGTGATTATAATTCAACTATTTGGCATTGGATTAAAAACTTAGAATAATCGCTGGCATGAGGTAAACGCTCAATAAAGGTAGCTATTTTACTTAAATATTCCAATATGGTTCTTAATTCTCATCCTCAAACCATCCCCTTAGCTCTCCACTTCTATTTTTTACCCTCTTCTCTTACTATTCTGTAGCTCCCTTCTCTATGAAGCTGTTATAAAAAAGGAATAAGATTTTAGATCTAATGCGATCTTCTCTGATTTAGGTTTCAGATAATGCAGTTTTCAATCCATGTAATATATTGGCTGAAGATGTCTAGTGACAGTTACTTGAAGGAGTATTCATTGAGAAAGTTAGCTTTCATAAAGCCTCCAGAACAGACATGTGTACACACACTCACATCCAAAACTCTATTAAGATTGAGAAAAGACCTCTAATTTGCAGATAATTAAATCAATCATTAAATATAACTTGCAGGAGTCAACCATTTCTAGTTATTTGGCAATGGTATTTAAAATAAGTGCACTTTTCCAAAAAATGAATTATTTTTATGATAAAGTACTTTCAATTTCAAATAAAATATTTCTAAAATCTTGATGTGAAAATAGCTAATTTTTTTCCATTTATACATCTTTAAAGACATTCTCAAAACTGAATTCAAGTAGTAATTTACAATCAAGGCTGATGAAACTTACAAATACATTTTAATTGATATTTTGTAATGTTGCTTTGGCATATTCACCCACCAATTTTCTAACTTCTCTCTATTAATGCTTGTTTTCATACATTGTGGAGAGAGAGAGCACACACAGTAGGTAGCACGAGGATCTGGTTCTGCATTGATAACAAAAGTGAATTTCAAACCTAATTGCTCTGTTATCAGAACTTTAGCTTTGTAGGTCCTTTTGTGAAAGTAATTTCTCAGATATATGATACGATGGACCAAGCATTACCACAAAAACTTTTCTCTGATTTAACAAATATTTTAAAACCCTGTGAAAAGCATCCTGTCTTCCAATTTATTTTAAAGCAAAGTTTTAAAAAGGCCACCATCAATGACTATGTGTCATTAAGTCTCCATATATATGTGTTATCTGGACAGCCCCTATGATCCCCAGTTTTTAAGACATAGAATGCACCCTAGGAAAAAAGTTCAGCACAGTTTCACTAATTGCAGACAATATGACATGCTTACATGACAGCAAACTGGGATTCTAAACACTCACCAATCCATCACTGCACAAATGGCCAAGACATTAGCAGAGGAGGCTGATTGATAAAGTTAATGCAGAGGTCCGGGATTATACAGGGCTGTTGTATAACAGCATCAAATACTGCGATATCTTGTGAATCCGTGCAATAAAGGAACAATATTTGCAAGCAAGTGGAAAGCAGTCACAGAAAAAGCAGTGGAAAAGATGTGTTAGACATAAGCAGTTGGACAGTGCTCCTAATTTTTATTTGTCCACATAAGCCCATACAATCTTATAATTGCCATCCTTTGGCAGTTAGCAGATTTGGAATTCTGTCCTAAAACTCACCCAGTCCCACTTAAAATCCCTCACTTGAAACCATGCTTGAAACAGCCAAGGAAGAGGTTTGATGGCCACTACTCGCACTGTGCCTTCCCCTTCCTATCCGGACTCTGTCAAGCAGAAGCCCATATTTTCCACTAGCTGCTGGAGGCCTCCATCCACCTGCTGTCTGCAGTGAACACCAAAAGGAACAGCAGCAAACCTGTAAATCCTGACCAGCAGAAAAGGTGTTCAGGACAGGTGGTAGGGGCTGCAATCAGGGAGGACAGACAGACTGACACCCAGACAGACAGACAGCAGCACCATCAGACACCATCCATTACTTCCAGTCTCAGAAGAGGGGAAGCCTGCAGCACCAGGGACGTCATTCTTCCACTAGGGACAGGCAGCAGATTAATGAGGGTTCTGCCTCCTACAAGCCGGCAGGCTTAAAGTATTTGTTTTTTGGATGAGAAGGAGCAGGGAATTCAGAAACCTGCTGCTCTTTATAGAAAGAACCAGGCCAGCTCTGGCCTTCTGAGTGAACGGCCCTTTTCTGAATGTACAATGAAAGGACAGGACTGGCTGCATTTCTACTATCTTACTGTAACTCTATGCCCCCATCTCTCCCTCAGTATCCCCTACCCCCATCTGGGTGGCAGCTGCACTGGTTGGGGACCCCTCAGTCTGTGAATGCAGCCTCCCTCCATTCCTCTCCTGTGAGGCACTGCTGCATTGAGGGGAAGGGGAAGAAATCCTCCTTGGCAGCATCTTCTCTTCAGGAGGCAATCTTAGGGCTGGGGGAGAGACCATGCTGGGTTTGCTCTGTACCTGGGAGTCACCCCTGCTCCCTTTCTACCCCTTCTTTGCTATCAGCTAACTCCAGATGCAACAGGTTCCCTTTGGCTCTTCATGCCAGTCCCCTGCCCCCAGACACACCTTCTAGCCTAAGCAGGGAACACCCAGGAATTAGTCCAAGTCAGGGCCTCTGAATTCCCCTGCCCCAGACTGGAACACTTTCGTGAATACATAAGGACTTCCCAAGGGAAGACAGGATTCAAATCCCCTTTAGCTCCACTCTATGGACAATACTAAAGAGCATGGAAAGTCCAATCTCTCTGCCAGTACAGTGTAAGCAGTTTTGTCTGAGGCAAGCAGCAGCAGAGTGTCACATACTCCTGCACTACCAGCAATGAGCCCCATCTTCTCCCCATTTCCAGAAAAAGGGGGCACCAGACAGAGATCCCTTGAAGGGGTGATGGGCTCTAAAGAAGGGAGGATGTGTGCAAGTATTCAATCCTTTACTGGACTGCTTCCTCCAGGAACTGAGCAGGCCCCCAAGGTGTTTCTTGGAAACCAGCAAAAAGGAACCTCTATTTTATTCAGGCCAGAGTCCTCGTCAGCTTCTCCCATGATTAAAAACTTTGTATTGCCATTGGCATTACATATGGGTAAGAAAATTTGTCTTCACACAGGTATTCTGTGCAGAAGACTATGAATAAAAGGTTAAAGAGAAGCCGGGAGGCAGTTACCAAAGATGGCAACTGCCCCCAAAAATACCCAACCTTAATCTGTGAGATGAATGAGTACCAAAATGAACACTAAAAATAAGCATTTTTATTATATAAATACAGGCACCCTTCATCGGGGTAACCCCGACCTGCTAAACAACTCCAAGAAGAGAAGAGGAGCTGTCCTCAGCACCTCTTCTTCCCCCCTCGCCTGTCTCCTAATCACCCCGGGCCACCTAACCTGCTCCCAGCCCAGGGGCCTTCCACTTGGGGCTTGGGGAGATCTGCTCTTCTCAGCTTCTGTACATCCCACTACCAAGGTGGCCCCTGTCCACTCCATCCTCCTCTGCACCCCAGTCTCGAGCCTTCCTCTCCCGGCTCCTGGGTTCCTGGCTGTGGCATCCCCTCTTTCCTCAGGTCCCCTGGCCTCTTCCCTGCTCAAGCCCAGCGCCCCTGGCCCCGAGGAGGGGGCCTCCGCCCGCACCCAGTACCCTGCCCCGCCCCTCCCCCACACTCAGCGGAGAGGACTGGGTGAGTGAGTGGTGAATGGACGGATGGAGGCACGGAGGCACGGATGGCGCGGCCGGGGGTGGCTTACTTGAGCATGGCTTCTTCTTTTTCCTCCTCTTCCTTCTGCCGGTCCATCACTGCCATGATAATGTTCCTCTCCTCCTCGGTCAGGTGGCTCAGGTCGGGCAGCTCTTGCATGGGGGGAGGCACCGTGGGTGGGCGAGGACCGCGGGGCCCCACGGCCGAGGACATTTTCGTGGCCTGCCCGCCCCCTCCGCTCGCTCTCTGGCTCTCACCTTTCGGATGCACGCCCAGCAGCTGCGCCCCTGCGTCCCCCTCACAGCGGAGCCCTCCTGGCGGCGGCAGGAGGAGGAGGAGCGGCGGCGGCGGCAGCAGCGGAGCCGGGGAGAGAGAGGACCCAGTCTCTCATGGTTGTTTGCATCCACCCAGCCCCGGATGCTGCCTTTGTTTTGGTCGCCCTAGCGAGGCTCGGGGCCGCCCGGCCGCCTCCCGCAGCCCAGGCTCGGCCGGCGGGGGCGGGCAGGCGGGGGCGCGGCGGGCGCGGCGAGGGGGCGAGGGCTCGCGCCAGGCTCCGCCGAGCCGGGCGTCTCCGGCGGGGCGCGCGGGGCGGGGGCGGGGCTGGGGCTGGGGCTGGGCGGTCGCCGCCGCCCGAGGCTGCTCCCAGGCTCTGCTGCCTCGTTTGGGGCTGCGGGAGGAAGAGGGAGAGTTTGGGTGTCAGTTAGGCGGAGTCTCGGAGGCTTCGCTCCCGGGAGATGCTGCTGCTCTCGCAGACATAGCTGCCAGCCACTCAGTTCCGGAGCCGCTCCGCCCACGGGCACCCACCCGCCCACTCCCCAGGTCCAAGCCCCGCGTGCCCCAGCCGCTCCCCCCACGCTCGCCAATGTGCACACCACATCGCCCTATCCCCAGGTACCCCTCGCCCGTGAGTCATCCTCCCTCTCCTGGTCCCCCGTCTATGTCATCCTCCCCAGCCCTATTTTCCATGGGATGCATTAATCATCATCATCCTCGCTACCATCTTCATCGTAGAGCATTAATATTATTTGAGCACCCACAATGTTCAGAACAGCAAGATGGAACACCTTCTGGATGCATGTTTTTTCTTCCTGCCACCATGTCTTTCATATTTACTAGTCAAGTGTTCACAGCCACAACAATGTAATTTTTTAGATAATTTTGATATACACACACACACCTCCAACAGCCTGGATTTTTCTTTCTTGACCCGTTTTCACTACGACTGTTCTTCAGTGTATCCCAATTTCTCCTCAAGATGCCCCACAACATGATAATTCTTTAATTTGTCATTTTGGACTCTGGGTAGCCCCATCGTATCACATAACTGCACTTTCCTGGTGCTTGCAAATGGATTATCTACTCTAATTCCTCTAGTGATGCTCACTATCATCATGTACTCACTCACATATAGTACAGAAGGACTACTGAAGTCCCTCTGTACTACTTCTCAAGAAACCCTGATCCCAGCTAAGAAAAGCACCCAACGATGTCCTGTTATATTTAAGGAGCTTCTGCTCAATGCCTGGCCCAATGATAAGCATTAAGGATGAGCTTCTCTTGCTGATAAAGGCAAAAATAAACAGACAATGCTTTCAAAATAGATATGTTATCTATTATATATGTTATCAGCTTTGAAACCTGGAGACTGAATTTTGTTAGCATAATTATAAAAGAATCAATATAGAGAAGGGTTCAAATTGAACGATTTCCTAGTGAGAATCCCTTAGCAATGATGATGAGAGACTTGATATGTTTCTCTCTTGGGGAATCATTTCAATGGTTCCAGAAGGAAGTTAACACTCGTTTTTTATTTTCCCTCCAAGCCTAACTTCATTAATGGAGAAGATGATCATGATGATGATATTTATGAATCTTAAAATCTTTAAGTTTAAAGAAATTAAGAATATAACTAGTTGATTTCCCATTAAATGCAGGAGTTGCTTCTACATAGACACATCTATTTGAATACTCTCAGTAATGGAAGGCTCACTGCCTATTAATTCCATTCCTATGTCTAACTCCCTCTTCCAACTGAAAATCTTTCAAATATTTGAGGCAGCTGTCATGTCATCTTCAGTCTTCTGCCGAGGAAACCTTTTCAGTTTATCCAACCAGTGTAGCCTCATTTTTAAAGATTTGTCACTTGCCTTTGAACACACTCAAATTTTTTATTACCTTTCCAGAATAGGTGTCAAGATTATGTGTAATCAAGAATAGTGCTCACTGAAATCAACATATAGTCCACTAAAATTTCCAGTTATTTTTCATAGGTGCTGCTGCCTAGCTAGATTCCCTCTTTTCTCTAAATAAGCAATTGATGAAAACACTATTGTGTTTTCTTCATTTTTTAATAATTGTACTTGTTTCTCTCAGTCCACCATATATTCAGGAGGAAAAAAACTGAGTTAGAATTCTGGCTCTGGCTTATGATCTTCACTAAATCACTTAACATCTCTGAACCTCTGTTTCTTCATCTGAAAAATGGAAATAAAGATATTTATATCAAAACAGAAGTACTACTAAAAAGAAGACATATTTGAAACACCTATGTGCTTAACATTTTGTAGTTCTCTTTTTCTTATTTCTTCTTCTCTTCAAGATATGTATTAGGTTATCTCTCAATTATTAACGCACAGAGGGGAGTAGAAATGCACATGATATATTCATTCTACCAGATGCCTGTCTCTCTGGTAGTTAATGTGGAGATGCAACAATGCAGCAGACAAAGGCCTTGTTCTCAAGAGGTTTACAATCAAGTTGGTTCTCGTGAAATTCTTCTAAAGTACAAATAAAGGAATTATAAAGCCTCAGTAGACATTAGAACTGGCTGAGTAAAGCTCTTAAAGACATAAACCTAATGAACAATTAACGATGGTGCTTTAATTTTCTCCGGCTGTCTTGACAAAATACCACAGATTGGGTGGTTTAAATAACAGAAATTTATTTCTTACAGTTCTGGAGGCTAGAAATCTGAGATCAAGGTGTCAACAGGTTTGATTTCTTCTGAGGCTTCTCTCTTAGGCTTCTTGATGGCCATCTTCTTCCTGTGTCCTCACATGGCTTCTTCTCTGTGCCTGTTCATCCCTGGTGTCTATCCCTCTACTGATAAGGACACCAGTCCTATTGTATTAGGGCTCCACCTTTATGACCTCATTTAACCTTAATTACCTCTTTAATTTTGACTCTATCTCCAAATGCAGTCACATTCTAAAATACTGAAATTTAGGACATCAACATATGAATTTGCAGGGAAACAATCCAGTCCACAACATGTGGTTTCCACTTAGAATTACTTTGCAAAATGGTGATTGACGTGTATTATCTGGATGACTTAATGGAAAGAAGTCTGTTTCTCAATCATCTTTATGTTCATAGGTACTTCTCTGGGCTGCATATGTCTATGTGAGTGAATAAATAAGTAAATAAGTAAATGAGTTGACGAATAAATTAGTAGGTATCTTGTTGCAGCCCATCAGTGTTTTGCCTTCTGTCAGGAATATCATCCGTTATGAAGGGATTCAAAACCAATTTCTAAAATCCAAAAGAAGTGTCTTTACAAATTTACCTGCAGAAAAGAAGAACTTATCTGCATTTAGATAAGCAAGCAAATACCCAAAGTAGGTATACCAAAGTATGTGGCTCAGAAGGTTAGTTTCTGGAAATACTCTGCAAAAAATGATCAATGAATGTGGGAAAATGTACATAATACCTCTTCCCTAGAAATTCACAAGGCATCTTAACAAATTTAAAGAATGTTAAGAGGCAATTACTTACTGCAGTAAAGAAATCTGTTTTACTTGGTTTGGCCTGGTATTTCCTAAATGTATTGGACCATAGAACTAAGTTCTCCCCTGATGGAGGAAACATGCTATAGAATTGCTTTAGGAAAATCTGTGACTTACAGGCCTTGTACCCAAAGATGTTAACTAGAAAAACATGAAATTTTAATGTGATTTTCCTTGTTTAGCCAATGATATCTGTAGAAAAATATCTTAAATCTCTAGTCATAAGATATATATCAAATGCCCTTAAGGTCAATAGTAACATTACATTTAGGATACTAGTCAGAAACTATGACACAGACAAAGCTCCTAAAAGGTAAGTTTTTTAGCTCTCTTTTCCACTGATATGATCAAATCATTTCTGAAAATAATCCTAAAATTGGACACTACTGTTAACTGTTAATTTAACTTCATAGCTGAGGTTATAACTTCAGAGTGGAAAATTATTGAACTGATGTCAAGTTCAAATCTTCACAGTACTGTTTGATAGGTATGGTGGATTGAATACTATCCTCCAAAAAATCATGTCCACCCAGAAACTCAGCATGTGACCTTATTTGGGGAAGGGTCTTTACAGATGAAATTAGTTGAAATGAGGTCACAGTGGATTAGAGTAGGTGCTAAACCCAATGACTGGTGTTCTTATAAAAGGAGAGACCACACAGACATATGTGGAAAAAAGGCCACATATGAAGACTCAGAGAGACATCAAGGAAAGAAGGCCATGTGGAAACAGAGGCAGAGAGTGGAGTTATGCTGCCGCAAGCCAAGGAATGCTGGAGTCACCAGAAGCTAGAAGAGGCAAGGACTGATTTGCCCCTAGAGACTTCAGAGAGAGCATGGCCCTGACGGCATCTTGATTTTGGACTTCTGGCCTCCACAATTTTCAGAGAATAAGTTTCTGCTATTTTAAGCCACAATATTTGTGGTCCTTTGTTATGTAGCCCTAGGAAGCTAATAAAACAGCTATGTGAGTTTCGATGAATTAATAAATTTTCCTGAGCCTTATTTTGCTCATCTATAAAATGGAAGTAACAATACCTACCTTCCAGGGTTTTCATAAGGGTGAAAGGTTGTGAATATGTGCACAGTGCCTGGCACATAGAAGGAACTCCATTCATTCTTTCAGTATGTATTTACCAAGCACCTACTTTGTGCTAGGTGCTGAGGAGACAGTAGGGAAAAAAGCATATAAGGTAATGGCCCTAGAGAGGATTGACAAACTATGGCCCACAAGCCAAATGCCTGTCTTTTTTTTTTGTAAATAAAGATTTATTGGAACACAGCCACACCTATTATTTATTTATTATCCATAGCTGCTTTCATGCTGCAATGGTAGGGAGGAGCAGATGCAACAGAGACCATGTGTCTCACAAAGCCTGAAATATTTACTATCTGCCTTTTTACAGAAAAACATTTGTTGACCCCTGCCCTAGATGCTGACAATGCAGGTGGAGGAGACAGTCATAAATAAATAAACACACAAGAACAGTTAGTGTATGATAATTGCTCTAGAAAATAACTTTCCAGATATAATAGAGCATCTGTGGGAAGATAGATAGTCATAGAAGTCCTAGGAAGGGGTTCTGGGAGTGGAGATTTGATGGATAAAAAAAGAAACTAGCCTAAAAAGAGCTTAGCACAGGGTGTTACAAGCAAAGGAAAGTGCTGAAGACAAAGCCCTGAGTCAGGAAAGGGCAGTGTTCTGGAGAAACAGAAAGTAGGCCGGCCAGTGAGGCAGGATTATTGCAAGGGGAGAAGAAAATGACACAGGATGACCTCATAGAAGGCCTGCTCAGCCAGGACAAGAAGTGCTGTCTTATTCTTGTGCAATGGGAAACCACTGAAGAGCTTAAGCAAGGAGTTAAATGATATGCTTTATATTTATGAAAAGATTACTCTGCCTGTGGGTGGCAGGAGAATGGGTGGTAGCCCAGGAGAGTAAAAACAGGAAGTATGGCTAGGAGAAATTAAAATGGTTTGGGCTAGGGTGGCGTAGTATGAGTGGAGGAGAGTGGACCCATGCAAGATGTGCTTTTTGAGTAGAACCTAGAGACATGCTGACTGATGAAGTGTGGGGTGGTGGTTCCATGTACTGAGATGGGGAATTTTTGTGTGTGTTGGGGGAAGAAACAAGGAGTGTGGTAGGGATATCAAGAGTCTTTCATCATTGTTGCTGTCATCATCACCATCATCAAAACTCTAAAAAGAGAAATATAGTTGAATTTAATTTGCTAATTGATCCCTCTGACCAAAATAGTTTTTTCTCTGAAGTTTAAAAAAAGCAATGATTTTTCTTTTGAAGATTGCTTTTTAATCAAAGATTGGCCTGAAGGCTGGAGGGAACTTTGTTGCTCTCTTGACAATGAGAAAAGTGAAGATTCCATTAATGTATAATTGACAGAAGTTTGTATACACATGCACAGTCATGTAAGAACTAAGCACAAAGTACTGGTTAATTTCTACTTTAAGGAATAAGCAAGTAATGCACTTGTGATTTCAGATTTTGTATGTACAAGTTATAATTATTTGTTTTTAATTTCTAGAAAGTTTTGAAATAAATTATTTTGGAATATCTTCAATACCTATTGACATGCAATTTTGGCTAACCAATGAACTCTAATCCTAGACTTTTGATTTAAATTATCTTCATATCCACCTATATATTTTTCACCACACTTTTCTGAGCACCACCATGATCTATTATACAAAAATTGTTCATATATAAGGTGATCATATGTCCTGGTTTATCCGGGACCAACTGAGTTTGTGCCTGTTGCACTGGCATTATTATCAGCAGTATCCCCTTTCACTTACAAGTGTCCTAATTTGGATGATAAATTATATGGTCACCCTATTTATACACAGTTATAGTAATTTGCCAAAATATAGTCTTTCTGGCTTCAAAGAACATTTGGCTCTCAAGAGATTTCACTGAAAGTATTTGGCTGAAACTGTATATCAGATTTTGGCTCAATTTCAGCTAAATACCTATTTTAATCTGATTTTTGGTAAGGTTCCACTATTGTCATTTATTTCATGAGGAATTCAATGGGGAATGTTTTTGTCCTTGGACCTACAACAAGGAACACAACATCACCCTGTTCTTTTCTGGTGGGTCATGCCAGCCTTGGACATACTTCTTCCAAGCAATTAATATTCTTGGTAATTCTTTGAGTTATTCCTTTTCATTACTTGTCTCCTGATTCAGAATCAGAGTTCATGACCTCTTTTGCATTCTTCTGAGGCTGATCACCTTCCATATTGGTCAAACTTAACATGCTTAATTGGCAGTGTTTTAGAATAATTTCTCCATATTCCATTCTCTTCCAATTTCCTTTTTTGCATTGAGTAATTTCTTGCATGTTCTTCATTTTGATTTTATGCGATATGAAGGATGTCCATCTTAGATGCCTTAACTATTTACTGGCTTTGTTCTTCTGAGAATGTCTTCTGTAAGTTCACGCTGCATGGACCGAAGTGCCAAAGCCTTGAGGTCATTCTCCCCAGCACAGCTGTTGAGTGAGATCCTCTTCCAGTTATAGTCAATTTCCATCTTGGAGTGTGATAAATTGAATTGACTTTAAAAGAAATGTTACTTTTACCTACCTCAAAGCTAAAAACTTCCTAAGTGGTAAATGAATTTGGATAGTAATTTCTAAGACTATATTATTTTATAAGTGCCAAAAATTTTAATAAGTGGGAAAACATCTTTTCTATATTTGATATTTATTAATTATATTTTTTATTAAAATAATATTTTATTTAAGTAGAGAGACCTTAAAAATCAGATTTAAATAACCACCCCTTCCTAGAATGCTCTGACTTGAATCCCTGAGACTGTTTCCTGGGAAACTTTTTTGCCTATTTTTCTCTTTTCCACTCCCTAATTTGAGATGGGCAATCCAACCCCACACAGGCCAACCCTGGATAAGCCACTCATTTCTATCTATAGGTCACAGTCTCTGAAGACAGATAGGAAACCTGATAGAAGAATACAGGGACTTGGCTCCTTCTTCTGGTGCTAATCAGCTATGCAGACTTGAGCAAGTGACTAAATCTCCCTGAGCTTGATTCTTATTTGTAAAATGGAGACAATTATATCTCCTTTAAATATCTCCAACATTTGTATAAAATAATAATATACTGAGCCTATTATGTGTTCCTGGCCTGTGTTAAATGTTCTACATGCATTATCATATTTTTTTCTTCTAATAATGGGTCTGCATTATTAACACCCCTTGGAGTCTACTTAGCATGTCCAGTGTAGATCATTATCCTTCATCATTTTCTATGTTCCACAGGATCAGGAGATAGAGCCAGTATTTTCCTTGCTCCCTCAAGTGCAGCTTCCAGATTATTATTCTCCCTCCAATTTGTATAAGTTTTTCTTCTCTGTACCTTACACCACTTTCTTTATCTCACAGTCTTCCTTTCTACCCCAAGGTATGCTCTCATGGAAAATATCTTTAATATCCCCATAGATGATCCTTCCTACACCTTGACCTCTGCATCTCAATTTTCTCAAATCTGCTCCATTCAGCATTTTTCATGCCCACTCCATAGACTCTGAATACTTATAAACTGTATGCCATTTCCAAAAATCACCAATTCAAGCTTGCCCTTATTGACTACAAGTATCATGACTCTTACAACTCTTTGCCAAATTGGACACATACATTCCACTAATACCTTATTTTTTCTCTGTTTTCAGCCTAATTTTAGCTTCCCTTACCTTCATATTCAGCTAATATTCCACAGTTCCTTCTTAAGTAATATAAGAATTATATTTCTTACCATCCATGCATTCCTCTAGTATGTTTGGAAAGGGAAGCAAGCAGAGCCTGCTTTTGTGTACTCTCTCAGTTAGACTACCTGCTTCCTGCTACTCTTCTGGGCATCTCTATCTTCTCTCTGCCATGGCCAACTACACACTTTCCTCCAGATCAACAGGAACTCAGAGATTACAGACCCTCAGAGTCATGCCTTACATGCCTTAGAGTGAAAGGGTAGGAAAGGTAAGGCTGTTTTCCCTGGCATTGACCCTTGTTTCCCTCCACCACCTCCACAGAGTTAGGTGGGTATCTCAGTCTTTAACAAGGTGGATGTCTTAGTCCACTTGGGCTGCTATAACAAAATACCACAGACTGTGTATCTTATGAACAGAAAAAATTTATTTCTCACAGTTCTGGAGGCTGAGAAGTCTAAGATGAAAGTGACAGCAGATTTGGTGTTGGTGGGGTCATCTTCTGGTTCATAGAAGGCATCTTCAGGCTATGTCCTCAGATGGTAGAAGGGGCCAACAAGCTCCCTTGGGCCTCTTTTACAAGGGCAATAACCTCTTTCATGAAGGAACTCTTCTCATGACCTAGCACCTCCTAAAGACCTCACCTCTTAATATCATAGTTTGGGGATTAGGTTTAACATATAAATATTTGGGGAACACATTGAGACCATAGCAGTGAATATATAAGACTTTATCAAAAGAATAGGAGGAACCAAAGCAAATTACAAAATATAAGGGAAGGAATTTAAATTTAATGCTATATATGACTTTATTTAGTTCAAGGAAAAGGCATTAAGCAGTTAAATTCTTCCTAGTTCATTACCTCATGGGGGTTTCCACTTCTAAAGGTATTTTCTTTACCTTGGGTCTATTTCTCATTACTTCTTCTCTCCTTCTTCAAAACTTAGCAGTTCAAAGCTCCACTCATCTTTCTAACGACTGAATTTTGCATCTACTCTTATTTATCCCTGGCTACACTACCCCTACTCCCTCAACTTGATATGTCCCCAAGGATCCAGCTAGGTAGATTTTGCAATGCCTTATTAACTTACACAATAATATGTAATGTTTTATTATCCCCAAGGTAAGGGTACTAGAAGGCCAGGGTGCTAAAGAAAGTAATAAACCTAAAGCCATTCATCAACCACACATGTGCATGTGGGCACACATTTGGTTTCTCTCACACACACACACAGACACATCCAGTTTCACAAGACACAGTGGTGTCAAAAAGGGTGCTGGACCAAGAGACCTGTTGTCTGAATTCTGGTTCCAGCTTTGATGGTGTGGTCATGAACAAGTTACTTAATATTCCTAGGTCTCAGTTTCCTAGGAATTAAGGATTTCACCAGTATTCTTTAACAAGCCAGCTATCTCTAACATTCTAAAGTACAAAAAGGTAGTAAACAATATATGGCAGTCAGTATTTAACAAATAACTTAAGAATTTTTTTGTGTGAGTGAAATAGGAGTATCATAACAAAATTATACATGCCAGAAAATCAGAAATATTAACCTAGCCAATTTACTAAAATCAAAACTGATAATTTATCAACACCATTAGTCATTGGGGAAATGAAAATTAAAGCCACAATGAGTTATCACTATACACCTATTAGAACAGTTAAAATTAAAATGGTGATAATAGCAAATACTGGCCAGGATGCACAGAAAATGAATCTGTCATATATTGCTCGTGGAAATGTAAAATGTTATATCTACTTTGGAAAATTATTTGGCAGTTTCTTAGAATATTAAACATGAACTTATCATATGACCCAGCAATTATACTCTTGAGAATTATTCCAGAGAAATGAAAACACATGTTCATGCAAAAACCTATACACAAATGTTTATAGTAGATTTATTAATAAGGCAAAAAAAAACCCCAAATGTCCTTCTGCAGGGGGTGAATGGTTAAAGAAATCCTGGTACACCCCTACCTATGGAATACTACTAAGCAATAAAAAAGTAACAAACTATTAATACATGCAACATCTTAAATGGATCTTAAGAGAATCATGCTGAATGAAAAAGATAAGTCCAAAAAGTCACATGCCATATGTTTTCTTTCATATAACATTTTTATTTAAATGATAAAATTATAGAGATGGAGAACATATTAGTGGTTGCCAGGGGATAGGGTGACGTAATAGAGTGAGTATGGATATAAAGGTACAGCATGAGGTGATTTCTTTGTACTGATTAAATAGTTCTGTAACTTGATTTTGGTGATGATTACCTGACTCTCTGCATGGGAAATAATTGCATAGAACTAAAGCCTCCCACATCACCCCCCCCATATAAATCAATGTTTAAAAAATGGTGAAAATGGAACTGGTATAGTTAACAGAATGGTACTAATGCCAATTTTCTGGTTTTTATAGTTTACTGCAGTTATTAAGATGTCACCATTGAGGGAAACTGAGTGATGGTACAAGGGACTCTATGTACTATTTTTGTAGTCTTCTGTGAGTCTATAAATATTTCAAAATAAAAGCTAAAAACCCTGACATTTATTTTATTTATCTCAAATGATGCTCTTATCTATTACATACATCTATTTTACCCTTAGAAATATGTGTCTTTAGGGGTTGACCTCAGCTTTGGGATTGGGACTTGGTTGCCTAAGCCAAGCTATAAACTTTCATTCTCCTCGCCACAGTGTATAGCATTATGTTGGCCACAGTGACTGATTCAAAAATTGGCATGTGGTCCTTGATAGGTAGACAAATTTTATGAAGTTAGTGTTGAAAATAGTATATCATTTTATCCTACATTGGAACACATTTTGTCCATAATATTTAAGTTATATTTTACCCTTTCTCTGTTATAGCACTGCAACATATGCAGTAAGTATAGTCTAAAGACAACCATCCTACTTCAAAATAAAGATGAGCATAACAGAATCATGGAATCATAGAGTCATGAAATCACTAGTTTCATTAAGTCCTTAGGAACTCTAATATCTATCACAATATCATCTCCATTTCCTTCAAGACTTAACTTCCTGCATGTTTCCTCAATCCACAAACATAACCTTATATTTTTCAGTAGACTCTACTTTAGAAAGAAATCTTGCATGTAGTACTTCCTGAATTTTCCATTGGAATCTATACTATAGTGGATGTTATCATATTTCACTGGGATCCCCCTTCAGAATTGAGGTACTTATTACCACTAATGCCAAATGTTTGGCTGAACACAAACCACAGCTGTGTCTTGGGACTAATAAAGCTGTCTTACCTTATTTCCCTTCCAAAAAGAAGACTTCATTCAATGGCTGGTCAATGCTGCAGGAGTGTGAAGATTCAGGCTCTTTATTTGGTATAAGGAGGAGGCTATCTTAACCGTAGAGCTCCCCATGCATTTGGTGGAGTTCTCTCTTGTAACTGTGTGGCAGTTGAATTTTCTCCCTGCCCAATTCATCTGTCCTTGCTCCCTCACTGGTATTCTCAAAAGTATATCACAATAATCCTCCCACATGCTAATCATAGAGTTTTAGAATCTGTTTTCCTAGAAGCCTGAACTTCAGCAGTTGCTACCAGAAATGGTCTAAGGAAGTAGATTCAAAAATGAAATTATGGAGCTGAGTCACCTGCTGGCCAGCTGGTAATGAAGAGCCCATCACTAGTGGTAGGCAGAATATGTATAGCCCCTGTCACTCAGCAAAATGCAATTGTTAACATTTTTACTGGTAGTGAACTGGGATGGAACACCAATAGACAGGATTGCACTTATGAGTGCAATATCCCAGGCATTTGAGAAATATGGGAGAAGTATAATTATAAAGACTATGGAATTGGATGACTGCTGCTGGGTTTGACTAACACATTGGAAAACGATGTTGAGTGGCTTAGGGCATTTAAGTCTAGGTGTAAAAGTCAAAGGACTTCCTTGATAACTGCTGTGGTTTGAATGTTGTCCCTCCAAAATTCAAGTGTTACCAATGTATTAGTACTGACAGGTGGGGCCTTTAAGAGGTAATTAAGCCATAAGGGTTTCTTCCTCATTAATGGGATTAAGGCTCTTATAAAAGAGACTTAATCCAGTATTTGGCTATCTTGCCCTTCTGCCTTCCTCCAAGTGAGGATATAGCATTCCTTTTCTTTGAAGGATGCAGTAATAAAGCACCATCTTGGAAGCAAAGACAGCCCTCACAAGACAACTAAACTTGCCACACCTTCATCTGGGACTTCCAAACCTTCAGAACTGTAATAAATAAATTTCTGTTCTTTATAAATTATCTAGTCTGAGTTGTTTTGTGATAGCAAAAAACAGACTAAGACAGCAGCATATAGGAAGAGTCTCATCTCCGAAAGCTGGAAAACAGAAAAAAGATGAGATTCAGACCCAGGACTTAAATATAAGAGTAATAAAACTCCATAATTGGTTGAGTTCTCAACTTCAGCAAGTCTGCTACATCAAGATCAGGACCTAAATTGTGAAGACCTGGAAGCCTAAGATGTGGGATGAGAACATCTGTATCTATATACTCAGAAAGATTGAAACCCTGAATTTCCTTGAACCCTTGGAGCCAAGTGGCCTGCTTCTTTGTGTTAAAGGCTAGGAGCAGACCACTTGATGTCATAGAAGCCAAGGAAGAAGTGTCATGGAGGGAGAACATAGCCAACAGGCTAGGCCTAGTCCAATCAGAAAAGTTCTTCATTCAGTATCTTGCTAGATAAAGAAAAGGTTAATCAGGGTTGGACACTGGGTCAGGCAACATTGTAGAAGAACAAAAGAGTGTTATGGCTTGAATGTGGTGCCCCCTCCAAAATTCATATTGAAACCTAATTACCAAGGTGATAATATTGGATGGTGAGGCCTCTGGGAGGTGGTTGGGTCATGAAGGTTCCTCCCTCATGAGTGGATTTGGGCCCTTATAAAAAGGACTTATGGGACTGGGTTTACTCTCTTCCACTCTTCTGCCATGTCAGGATGCAGAATTCATCCTCCCTTGCCCTTCCACCTTCTGCCATGTGAGAATGCAGCAAGAAGACCCTCATCAGACACCTTGATCTTGAACCTCCCAGCCTCCAGAACTGTGAGATATAAATTTCTATTGTTTATAAATTACCCAGTGTGTGGTATTTTGTTTTAGCAGCACAAATGGACTAAGACAGGGAGCAAAGTAATCTATGAATGAGGGCTTCAACTAACTGGGAGATCCTGGATCCCAGCTGGTCAGCTGTCATTCCATTCACAAAGGCAGGAGTAGCTAGGCTTCCTGGAGTGGAGGATCCAGTGACTGGAGAGGGTGATGGGGGTGAATGTGCATGAGACATTGGGAAGTGTGATATGTATGTGGTACAGATCAAGTTTCCCAGGAAACAGATTATGAGACTCTGATCTTTTACTATGGCATGTTCTTGGAATCAACACCTGGAAGGAAACAAGGGAAGCAGGATTCGCCAGAGCATAAAGCTGAACCATGATGGAGGGAGTGGTAACAGTGACTTCAGCCAATCCCATACGGAGATCTGAAATGGGGAAGGGCCTTCAGAATGTCACTATCTTTGCTTTCTTTTAATTTGGAGCTCTTTTTTGGAGCTCAATTTTTGCGCTCTTTCAGTTTCACTGATTGCGCCTTCCCTGGTTTATTCACTGATTCTCTCTTCTCTCTCCTCATCTTATGAGTGGAACATATTTTATCACCTGGTCTCTGACTATGGTATTTCGTAGATGTCATTCCTTCCCAGGCCTTCAACTCTTGCATTCAGGCAAATGACTTCCACATTTCCAGCCCTGTTTTTCCTCCCAGCATTCAGTTCCACATTTTCAATGGCCAAATGGGCAGACCCACCATCACCTGAAAGACAAAATGCCCAACACTAAACTAATATTAAACTTCTTACCTAAACTAATTTTTCCTGACTCTCTTATTTAATGGAAATATCCTCAATCCCATATAGTCATCTTTCCTTTATTCATGTATTCATTTATTTATTCTTTTACTAAACAAACCTTCAATGAGCACCCACTAAGTGTCAGACATTGTGCTAGAAATGGGATTACAGACATAGTCTCTGCCAAAGTAAACATTATAACATGAGAAATAATCAATAAATCATAATTAATTACAATTATTAAAAGTAATAGTACTTTTGATGTACTTGATGATTGAGATGTGATACACAGGAACCTAATCTACTTTGTGTTCCAAGCCTTCTCAGTTGAGTAGGAAATAGGTAGGCAAAGAGGTGAGGACAGAGAGGACATATAGAAAAGCTTTTATGTGGGAAGAATTTTAGGGTATTTGAAGAACTGAAGTAAGACTAGTCTATCTAAACCAGTGCTGTCCAATAGACCTTTCTTCCTTGATGCAAATGCTCTATATATGCACTGTCCAATACCGTAGCCACTAGCTACATGTGGTTAGTGAGTGCTTGAAATCTGA
The DNA here is from genome assembly GCA_023783475.1 of Daubentonia madagascariensis. Classification (NCBI taxonomy): domain Eukaryota; kingdom Metazoa; phylum Chordata; class Mammalia; order Primates; family Daubentoniidae; genus Daubentonia; species Daubentonia madagascariensis. The sequence continues at coordinate 21,355,162 of JAKFHU010002080.1, read as the reverse complement.
CTACTGCAAATGAGAAGCTAAATTTTTTAGTTTTATTTAATTTTCATTAAATTTAAGTAGTTGCATGTGACAATTGAGTATTGTATTAGACATCAAAGATATAGATGTAGAACAATATCATCATTGCAGAAAGTTCTATAGGATATGCTTCTGTAAAGAATAGTGAGTGTGAGATGAGACTAGAGAGGTAGTTAAGGCCAGATAATGCAAGAGCTTGTAGGTGATAAAGAATTCTTGCCCCAATGGTAAGGGGAGGGGAAATCACAGAATAGTTTTAGGCAGGGATGACATGTTCAAATTGGATTGTACAGGGATTACTCTATCCCTTATAACCAGTGGTCTGAGCAGCAGAAGTGGGTGGACCAAGTATATGGATTTACTAAATGTGTCATATGTTTAGTGAGGCAGATTGAGGAACCAAGCAGCAACATGGGATTATACGGTTTCTAAAAAATGGACTATATGTGGATTATGTATAGGTTTTTCAGTCATAGTTGCCACTGTCTTTGGCTGAATTGACAATTTCTGAAGTCTGAGCTTCTCTTTGATTTACAATTAGACTCATCAGGATTTACTATGAGCAAAGTCTTTACTATTACTCATACTATTACTATTACTTCACAATTGAGACTTGTCAGATTTTACTACAACCCTTAAACCATTCTCATAGTCACTGATTCCCATTTTTTATTTATGAGGCTTGGCACCAATCTTTTGAGTTTTCTGAGTGAATCTGGCAGATGAAGTTGACCTACCCCCGCAAGCTGCTTGGCCACACTCAGGAAAAGGAAAGAATCGATCTTTCAGAAGCAAACTTGGGTTTAGTTACGGTTTCGTCTGTCTTATGGCATCCTGTTCTTGCTTCAGCAGTCCCACTTGGCTGGCTTAGCCTAGGGCCCCTCCTATTTGACTTCTACTGATTCCCTGGGTCATAAGCAACTGCCTGATAGTGGCCTCTAGCCTCCAGGTGCATTCGTTGTGTCTGATGACCTTATCAACATTCTCCTATATTCCACACTAATGCTTATATTTTTGAAAGCTTCCATTTTTGAATCTTACTCTATAGTCTCCAATTTTCCAAAACCCCAACTATTAGAGCTTCTCTTCTTTTTACATCCACATGGGCTCTCTCTCTCTCTCTCTCTCTCTCTCTCTCTCTCTCCCCCCTTCCCTTCATTCCTTCATTCTTCCTTCCTTTCTTCTCACCCTTTCCCGCAAACTTGAATATTTTTCTAAGTGTTAACTTTAATTACAAGTAATGCCACGATTTCCTAAGATAAGACTTAACTATTGGGACATCAGAATTACCTTTGGTATCTTTTAGGATAAATATATCCCCTCAAGCCAGCTCACACTTAAATTATAAAAGTATATTTTGTAGAATATTTACTTGTGTCAAGAAAAATTCTCAAACCAGCTATGTGCCCAGACTACAAAAGCCCTAAATACCATTTTCTCGGTAATGTTTTGGTACTCACCAAATGAAAAATATAGTAGAATTTACTCAAATATGAATGTTTCCAAGAAAGGAACTAACACAGTTTTTTTCTTTCATATATTTGTGATAATAAAACAGACCTGGTTTTCCCAGACAAGGAGATAAATCTTCACTATTGTGATCCGAACATTTTCTAGGAACTGTAAGGAAACGCGTATTTTAATGCCAAGAGGGGTAGAGAGAATTTTTTTTCCTTTCCTCCTTGATCCTTCTTACATAGGACTCAGTCAAGACAGAATAATATGTTGAGCACCAAATGTCAATAAATGTGACAATTTTGACAAACGACAAGTTAACCTAACCCCCTCAAAAATGAAAACAATACGTTGTCCTGGTCTCTCTTGCTCAAAAGGAGAAACGGGGGTAATAGATAATGGTGCTACTTACACTTTACCTGCTATCGTAATCAATAGTCCCTGGCTTGATTTGATCAATACGTATTGAGAGCCTGTGATGTCACTGGGCAGATAATGCATGGTGGCAATCCGTGCAAAGACTAAAACTGTATGGGAACTTCCAGTTTCAATTTGACATGTAAAGAACTTGGAAGTTGTCTCTCCCATCTTCACCATAAAAAGAAAGCAGAAAAAAAAAACACATAAAAAAATGACTTTTTTTAGATCCTTCAGAGAACTGAGGTGGCAGGGCAAATTACCACCCTGAAATCTGAAGATATAGGTGGACACAGAAAATCACAGCACAGATCAGCCTACTGGCAGCAGAACTACTGGAGCCAGTAACTGGTAGGAAACTTTAATGGTAACTTTGACAAATTGCTGGAGGCTGGGTGTGCACTAGCATAAGAATGGGGAACTCCTGGGGGCTGCTGTCTTGGGAGGAGCCCCACACTTCATCAGTTTTACCTACTGGAACCACGTGAGGTTCCCACAGTGAGGAGCCAAGAAAAATCCTCTCATGGTTCTAAAAGGGTGGGAGGGAAAGTAATCATTTTGAAATACACCCAAAGAGCTACTCTCTAGGGAAAAGACTTTACCATAGGCTTATCCCACCTAGGGAGAAGAGTATTTATCCAGCTCTAGAACCCTTTAGCCTTGCAATCTCCCCTCCATGGGGAGGAGAGAAGCTAGAAAACACTTGTGAAGATCGCATTCTAAGGAAACAGGACTAATGACTGAGATTTAATCACAAAATTACAGAGCGCTCCCCCTCCTCTATAATTTATCACCAAAGAAACAGAGTTCCAGTATAATAAGAGTGGATGACAGCTGAAAAAGCTGAAATGCACAAACATTATTTAAGGAGTTGTTCCCAGGAAAACCCAAGAAATAAGGAAAATAAAAATGAGGATCCTAGAGGAACTTGAAGCCTCTGGCTACTACAGCCACAACAAACAGTAAACACAGCCCAACTTCTAGCCAGATCAACACAAAACTGTCAGCCAGTGCAGTGGTGGGATCATAACATACTGCAGCCTCAAACTCCTGGTCTCAAGCAATCCTCCTGCCTTGGCCTCCTGAGTAGCTGGGACTATAGGCGTGTGCCACTACACCTGGCAAATTTTTCTTATTTTTTGTAGAGATGGGGTTTTGCCCAGGCTGGTCTTGAACTCCTGGCATCAAGTGATCCTCCCATCTTGGCCTCCCAAAGTGCCGGGATTACAGGTGTGAGCCACCATGCCCAGCCCTTTTTCCTCAGTTCTTACTACCCAATTTATCATGTTTGGCTTTTAGTCAGAAGTTGTAAAGTTTGCTTAAAGACAAGAAAACACACAGTTAGAAGAAACAAAGCCAGACTCAGGAATGAAACAAACTTTGGAATTATTAACAGGGAATTAAAAATAGCTGTGATTAATATATTAAGGGCTTTAATAGAAAAGAGTAGACAACACACAAAAACAAATGGGTAGCATAAACAGACAGATGAAAACTCTAAGAAATGATCAAAAGGAAATGCTAGAAATCAGACACTACAACAGAAATGAAAAATGCCTTTGATAAGCTTACTGGTAGCCTGGACAGAGCTAAGGAAAGAGCCAGTAAATTTGAAGATATATCAATAGAAAATTCTCAAACTGAAATGCAAAGCAATTTATTCTAGAAAATGGAAGTCAAAGAACAGACAAACTCTCTAGAATAAACTAGTGATCATAGTAGGTTTGTAGAATCCATTGCTTTCCTATATACCAGCAATAAACAATTGGAATTTGAAATTTTTTAAAAAAACATTATAATAGCACCCAAAAAAGAGAAATGTTTAGGTACATAAAATACAAAATATGTATAGGATCTGTATGCAGAAATCCACAAAACACTGATGAAAGAAATCAAATAAGATCTAAATAAATAGATATCCCATATTCATTAGTAGCAAGATTCAATATTATGAAGATGTCAATTCTTCCCAAATTTAATCTACAGATTTAACTCAGTTTCAATCACTATCCCACAAGCTATTTTGTAGTTACTTACAAACTAATTCTAAAGTTTACATGGAAGGGCAAAAAACCTAAAATAGTCAAAACAATACTGAAAAGAAGAACAAAGTTGGAGGGCTGACATGACTTGACCTGACTTCATATCTACTACAAAGCTCCAGTGATCAAGGCAGCATGGTATTGGCAAAAGCATAGAAACATATAGATCAAAGGAACAGAATAGGGAGCCCAGAAACAGACCCACACAACTACAATCAACTAATCTTTGACAAAGGAGCAAAGACAATTCAATGGAGAAAGAATAGTCCTTTAAATAAATAGTGGTGAACAACTAGGCATTTGTAGTAAAAAAATAATAATCTAGACATCAACCTTACACTTTTCACAGATATTAACTCAAAGTGAACCATAGCTCTAAATGTATAATACAAAACTATAAAACTTCTAGAATAACACATAAGAAAAAATTTTACTGACTTTGGGTTTGATGATGAGTTTTGGGATAAAACCAAAAGTATGACTGATAAAAGAAAAAAATGATATTAGACTTTTTTAAAGTAAGAACTTTTTCTTTATAAATAATACTGCTAAGAGATTAAAAAGATAAGTCATAGATCTGGAGAAAATATCCACAAATGTACATATCTGATTGTATCAGACTTGTATCCAAATATTTGCAAAACACATATCCAATCATATTGGACTTAAGAATGCTTAAAACTGAATAAAAGGAAAACAAACAACTCAAAAAATGGACAAAATATTTTAATAGACACCTCACTACAGAAGATACACAGATGACAAAAAAAGCATATGACAAACACAATTTATCATTAGGGAATTATAAATTAAAACAACAATGAGATATGCTACACAACTATTAAGAAAACTACAACCCAAAACATCTAAAAATTCTGGCAAAGATGCAAAGCAACAGGAATTTTCATTCATTGCTGGTGGAAATGCAAAATGGAGCAGCCACTTTGGAAGACAGTTCTGACAGTTTCTTACAAAGCTAAACACAGTCCTGTTGCACAATCCAGCAGTTTGTCCTTCTAGATGTTTATCCAATTCAGGTGAAAACGTGTGTCCACACAAAAATTTGCATATGAATATTTATAGCAGCCTTATTCATAATCATCAATAAGTGGAAACTGCCAAAATATCCTTCAATAGGTGAATGGATAATTAAATTGCAGTACAATGGAATACTGTTCAACACTAAAATGATGTGAGATATCAAGCCACAAAAAGACATGTATGAACTTTAAATGCAAATTTTTACCAAGTGAAAAAAGCCAGTCTGAAAAGGCTGCATATTATTAATATATGATTATAATTATGACATTCTGTAAAAGGTGAAACTATAGAGACGGTAAAAGATCAGCGATTGCCAGTGGGAAGGGGGAGGATTAAAGAGGTAAAGCAAAGGGAAACTTTTAGTGTAGTGAAACTGTTCTGGATGGTTCTGTAATGGTGGCGACATGAATTGACATATTTTTCATAACCCAGATAGCTGCTAATACATGCTAATTAAAAAAAATATTTAGGAGGGTGAGGGAAGATGCTAGGAAGGAATGTAGATTGTGATAAAGAAATCTAACCATACCACAAATGTGTGAAACAACTTCACTGAAAACAGCGGGGTAAAAGGTGCTAGTGTAAGTAACTTTCAAAATGAGTGGAGTCTTTAAGACTAAACATTATCCTCTAGTTCTGCGGTCCCCATTCCCTGGGACCGGCTGCAGAGCTCTGCTGCCCCCCACTTGCCCCTCCCTTGGAAAAATTGTCTTCCATGAAACTTAGAAAGGGGGGGCACACAGCAGGAGGTGAGCTGCAGGCGAGGGAAACCTCATCTGTATTTACAGCCGCTCCCCTCCCTATCTGTAGCTGGCATCACCGCCTGAGCTCCGCCTCCCATCCCCGCAGTGGAAAAATTGTCTTCCATGAAACTGGTCCCTAATGCCAAAAAGGTTGGAGACCACGGCTCTAGTTGATAAAGTTATCTCCCGTGGGGGTACAAGTTAGCAATTCTCATACTGCTATACATGTATACTGGAATTGAACTATTAAGTAATTGGATGGGAGAATATAGGAACCAGGTTTCTCACTGTTGGAACAAGAATTTATAGATAAACAAGGTGAAGAGTACAGAATAATCCATGTGCTAAGGGCTCTCCTCCTGGTTTCCAGACTGCCGCTTTCTCACTGTGTCCTCACTTGGTGGAGAGAGAGATTGAACTCTGGTCTCTCTTCCTCTTTTTATGAAAGCACTAATCCTATCATGGAGGCCCCACCATCATGACTTCATCTAAATCTAATTACCTCTCAAAGGTCTCACCTCCAAATACCATACATTGGGGATTATGGCTTCAACAAATGAACTTTGAGGAGACACAAGCATTCAGTTCATTATAGGATTAACACCCAAAGTATAAAATAAAATAGCCATGAGTCCATACTGATATAAATAAATGATTGAATAAATTAATAAAGGGGGGAGAAAAATCTCCCATGCAGAAGAATTCCAAGTAATTTATGTAGATACTTCAGCATTATTTGGACTAGTTGAGGTTAAGAAAAGTTGGGACTGGGTTTGAGAGCCTTGAATATAAGACAAAGGACAAAGGGCTTCATTTCACAAGTGAAGGCTTCTGAGTGAGGGAAAGATACAGAGTGGTCCTTTAGCAAGAGGGATCTGGGGATATCAGCATGAATAGAAGAGGAGGAATTACTTATGTGGTCAATACCTTATGTTTCATATATGCATGAGATGGCAAGGATGTGAATAAAGATGGCACAGTGGGATGAAAACTGTGGAGGGACGTGAACAAGAGAAAGAAAAAGCAAGAGGGTGTAGAGGCGAGGGAACGGTAAGAGTTTGTGGTACACTACTTTTTAACTTACCTAATATTGATTAGGTAAGTCTTTTTCCTTGCTAACTGAAAACTCCAATTCTGTGGAGGGTCACAATGTTTTCAGTTAGAAATACTTCTCATATTCCCTTGCCTCTAGGAGTGCCATGTGGTGCAGTTCTGTCCAATGAGATGTAAGCAGCAGTCTAATGGGAAAACTGATGTTTACTTGATAAAATTAGTTGGTCTCTGCTAGCATCTCCCTTTTGTCTTTTCCCCCTCCCCCTTCCCTTAATATCTGGAAGGGGCATAGACACGATGCCTAGAGTTATAGCAAACATCTTGTAAACAAGAGAGAAAATGCCACATACTGGGGGAGGTAGAAAGAGGCATGTTCTTGCTAACATTGTACAGCTACCTCTGAACTTCATTTTACATGACAGAAAAAAGAATATAGTTAAACCAGTGTGGTTGAATTTCTTTTACAATCCTAACTGAAACAGAGTAAAAGGTCACTCTAAGAGTTTAAGCCCTAACAAATTAGGAAATAATGCCTTGTTAATTCTCAATCCAGGGTATTTGGATAAGAAGCAGAAGAGGGTCTACTCTCGGGAGGGAAATCTTTCTAAAATAGGTGTATCACAGCTTGGAATTGGAACTAGGGCACCGTGCATCATTAGATGTATTATATTTTCATTTAGGTTGTAGAAGAGCCTAAAAGTGCCTTGTGTTCTGACAGCTCAGATCCACGGCTCTATTATAGTAGCTAACACTTCTCAAACCAATTCAAAATTAAGTAAGTTTTCATTAGTCCTTTTCCATGCAGTGGTGGTGAAGAAGAGGGAAGCTCCTCATCAGATGAGCTGAATGGGGGCCGCCCGTGAGGAAAGGACTGGTCTACATGCCTGATTGCTGTGTCACCTGAGCCTCACCTGTGCCTGCCACGTAGACCATCAGTACAGATTTGCTACAGACATAGACCCGGCAAAGGAAGGGGATACAGAATGGTTTATACAAATCTAATTCAGTTCATATTCTCTTTCACCTGAGCTTCTGGGGCCCAGCAATAATCATCATCCTTCAATTCTCTGATTGCAGCCTAGCAATTTGTAAACATTTCTGTGAGGACAAGGAATATGTCCTAATAACAACTATTTTTTATACCCTTGCACAAATTGCACTAAATGTATTGAATGAGATTTTGACATTTTGCAGTTTTACTTCAACCTGTTGGGACTAGAGAACTGGACAAGAAGACACAATGCACCACTCATTACTTAACTCAATAAATATTTGTTGAATTGCCTGCAATTTGCCTGGCACTGTTATAAGAGCTGGTGACACAGAAGTAAACAAAGTATGCAAAAATCATGCCCTCATGAATTATATATGTAGACAGATGAGACAGGAAGTAAATTAATACGATATATATATATATATATATATATATATATATACGCACACACATATATATATAGTGTTAGAGATTGTGTGTCTGAGAAAAATACTATGAAGAGCAGAAAGAATGAATGTTGCAAAAGGAAGAGTAGATAGTTCAATGTGAAGTAAAGGGCTTGTTGGATAATAAGTCCCCCTGAGAAGAGAATATCTGAAAGAGAAGCGGGAGGGAGCCACGCAGATAATCAAACACGACAAATACATTATGAACTTTTCTGAGGAAGCAGACACTGGTTCTTTTTATCAAGTCAAGTGATTAAACCAATAGATTTACTCTGGAAAATGTATTGACATTGTCCATCTTCTTTGTACATAGTCATTGTGTAAAAATTATTTTCTATGGCATACTTTGCATTGAAGGTACACACAGCTGTAGCAAATGAGTTAAATAAAGTCTAAGTACATGATGTAAGAGTAGGTTTAGTAAGAAATAAAATATAAGTAACATGGAACAAGGCACGGAAAAAAGTGGAAAAAAATCTATTCACAGATACATAATTTTTTGTTTGTTTATGGAGCAAATCTATTTTTTTCTTAAAATTTTCTTGTAATTACAACTATATAATCCTACAGAAAGGGAAAAACATCAAATTATTGTTAGTTCCATTAAGTAAACTCTAGAAGTTTATTTCAAATAATCACATGTTATTTAAAGCTGGTAAAGTAAATCATTGCACAGCTAAGCAGGATGAAATAACTCTGTGTGTAACTTTTATTTGTCATAACAAATCCTCAAATAAGTGGAGCCCCCCCATAACCAAGTCTGTGAAGTCCATAGAGTTTATCTTCAGGGTCACCAATATCCAGGCTCTGCCTGATGTCTAATTTGTTCTTATTTATATCACAAACACATATAGCATTTACTGTGTGTCTGGTACTAAGTGGTTTTTCTTTTAAGAGATGGGGTCTTGTGCTGGCACCCAGGCTGAAGTGCAGTCGCATGATCATAGCTCACTGCAGCCTCCAACTCCTGGGCTCAAGCAATCCTCCTGCCTCAGCCTCCAGAGAAGCTGGGACCACAGGAACCAGCCACCACACCTGCCTAGCTAAGTGATTTCCAGTGGTGATGATGGTGTTGGTGGGGATGATAATAAAGGCTCCTGTTTTTGATGTCTGTCTAAAAACCAGTATTGTGCTTCATTTGATCTCCTTAGCAATTCCATGAGGTAGATACTAATATTTCCTCATTTTTTAGATAAAGGCACTAAAGTTTAAATGTGTTACGTCACTTGCTTACCATGAGCGAGCTGGAGAGTAGTAAAAGCAATTTGCCAAATGAGACTGCCTGATAATATCAATTTCAATCACATATGAAAAGGTAAAGAACAAACAGACTTATGGGACAGAGGGACACTTAAATTATATTTTAGGTAAACTCTATCTTGAAGGTAAACTGCAATTAGCCACTTTGGAATAATTTGGGTGTTAGAGAAGGGAGAGCAGAGAGAGGTGGGATGAGGAAGTTTGAGAGATTTTCGAGGACAAGCCAGGCCCGGGCCCAGGTGCTGCTGTAGGAGGATGTTCCCAGGGTCTCTTTCAGCAGCCAGTTGAGTCCAGGATTCCCCTCCCCCCTCACATTTCCTAACTGAATGGAGGCCAGGATCCTCTTTTTCTCCCCTTACCATAAGCCTCTATATATTAATTTCCTACTGCTGTTGTAACAAATTACTGAAAATGTAGTGGCTTAAAACAACAGAAATATATTCTGTTACAGTTCTGAAGGTTAGAAATCCAAAATGGTTGCACTTGGCTAACATCAAGGTGCCAGCAGGCCTGTGTTTCTTGAGGCTCTAGGGGATAATCTGTTTCCTTGCTTTTTTCAGCTTTGAGTCCAAGAGTTCTCCTGCACTCATGGACACGGTACTGCATGATTCTGACATCTAATGTCTGCTTCCATTGTCACATCTCCTTTTCTTACTCTCCTATCTCCCTCTTGCCCTTACAAGAACCGTTGTGATTACATCGGTTTACCCATATAATCCAGGATAATCTCCCCATCTCAAGATCCTTAACTTAATCACATCTGCCAAGTTCGTTTTGGATCAGGATGTGCTCACCTTTGGGGGATCATTATTTTGCCTACCACACTCTGCCTTAGCTGTATTCTTATTTTTGTTTTTGGAAACATTTGACACTTAATAATATTTCCAAAAAACATCCCCTCCTCTTAGATATCTTAGAATACACACTGGGCCATCCTACTGTATCCCTACTCTTGCTTATGAGGTTTTAGTAAACTGTCCTCCAATAAGTTTACATTTACATGCTCTTGATTGACAGCTTTTAAAAAGACGACTTCTTTAAAAAAGAAATGTCACTTGGAAACTAAACAATCTGTTGATGAACGACTATTGGGTCAAGGAGGAGATTCAAACGGAAATCAAAAGATTCTTCGAACTAAACGATAATGGGGATGCAAGTTATCAAAATCTGTGGGATACAGCAAAAGCAGTCCTGAGAGGAAAACTTATCACCTTAAATGCCCACATCCAAAAGACAGAAAGGTCACAAATCAGTAAACTAATGAATCATCTTAAGGAAATGGAAAAGGAAGAGCAAAGCAATCCTAAAGCCAGCAGAAGAAAAGAAATAACCAAGATCAGAGCAGAATTAAATGAAATCGAGAACAAAAGAACAATACAGAAGATTAATAAAATGAAAAGTTGGTTCTTTGAAAAGATAAATTATATAGACAGGCCACTTGCCAGGTTGACCAGAAGCAGGAAGGAAAGGACTCTAATAAGCTCAATTAGAAATGAGAAAGGAGAAATCACAACTGATACTATGGAAATACAAAACATCATCTTCGAATACTACTAAAATCTCTATGCCCACAAACACGAAAACATGGAGGAAATAGACAAATTCTTAGAAACATACTACCTCCCTAGGCTCAACCAGGAAGACACAGAATTTCTAAACAGACCAATATCAAGCACCAAAATCAAAGCAGTAATAAAAAATCTTCCCACAACAAAAAGTCCTGGACCAGATGGGTTCAAACCTGAATTCTACCAAGCCTACAAAGAACTGGTATCTATACTGCAGAAATTATTTGAAAATATCCAGAAGGAAGGAGTCTTCCCAAACTCATTCTAAGAAGCCAATATCACCTTGATATCAAAGCCAGGAAAGGACACAACAAAAAAAGAAAACTACATACCAATATCCCTTGTGAATATAGATGCAAAAATTCTCTATAAAATCCTTGCAAACCGAATTCAAATGTACATCAAAAAAATAATTCATCACCATCAGGTGGGCTTCATTCCCGAGATTCAGGGATGGTTCAACATATGCAAATCTATAAATGTAATTCACCATATAAATAAAAGCAAGAACAAAGATTATATGATCCTTTCAATAGATGCAGAAAAGGCTTTCGACAAAATCCAGCATCGTTTTATGATAAGAACTCTTAACAACATAGGCATAGATGGCTCATACCTCAAAACTATTAAAGCCATATATGATAAACCCACAGCCAATATCATACTGAATGGGGAAAAATTGAAAGCATTCCCCCTTAAAACTGGAACCAGACAAGGGTGCCCACTATCTCCACTTCTTTTCAACATAGTGCTAGAAGTCCTAGCCAGAGCAATTAGACAAGACAGAGGAATCAGGGACGTCCAGATGGGGGCAGAAGTGGTCAAACTTTCACTATTCGCAGACGATATGATATTATACATAGAAAACCCCAAAGATTCAACCAAGAGATTACTGGAATGATAATGAATTCAGCAAAGTCTCAGGATACAAAATTATACACACAAATCCATAGCCTTCATATATGCTAATAACAATCAAGCCAAGAAACAAATTAAAAATGCAATACCTTTCACAATAGCACCAAAGAAAATTAAATATTTAGGAACATATCTAACTAAGGAGGTCAAAGACCTATATAGAGAGAATTATGAAACACTGAGAAAAGAAATTGCAGAGGATGTAGATAGATGGAAAACCCTACCATGCTCTTGGATAGACAGAGTCAACATAGTAAAAATGGCTTTGCTACCTAAATTGATTTACAGAATCAATGCAGTCCCTATCAAAATACCAACGTCATTTTTTGCTGATCTAGAAAAAATAATTCTACGCTTCATGTGGAACCAGAGAAGACCCCGTCTAGCCAAAGCAATCTTAAGCAAAAAGAACAAATTGGGAGGCATCTGTCTACCAGACTTCAAACTATACTATAAGGCTATAGTAACCAAAACTGCATGTTATTGGCACAAGAACAGAGACATAGGCCAATGGAACAGGACTGAGAACCCAAATATAAAACCAACCTCATACAGTCACCTGATCTTTGACAAATTCCAGAAAAACGTACACTGGGGAAAAGATTCCCTATTCAACAAATGGTGCTGGGAAAACTGGATGGCCATATGTAGAAAACTGAAACTGGACCCACACCTCTCACCTCTCACAAAAATCAACTCACAATGGATAACAGATCTAAACCTAAGACATGAAACCATAAGAATTCTTGAAGAAAACATTGGAAAAACTCTTATGGACATTGGCCTAGGCAAAGAATTTATGAAGAAGACCCCCAAAGCAATCACAGCAGCAACCAAAATAATTACATGGGACCTGATCACATTAAAAAGCTTCTGCACAGCCAAGGAAACTATCACTAGAGTGAACAGACAACCTACAGAATGGGAGAAAATATTTGCATGCTACACCTCTGATAAAGGGCTGATAACCAGAATCTATACAGAACTTAGGAAAATCAACAAGAAAAAATCAAACAACCCTATTAAAAAATGGGCAAAGGACATGAACAGAAACTTTTCCAAAGAAGACAGAATAATGGCCAGCAAACATATAAAAAGTGCTCAACTTCTCTAATCATCAGGGAAATGCAAATCAAAACCACAATGAGATATCACTTAACTCCAGTGAGATTGGCTCATATCAAAAAATCCCAAAACAACAAATGTTGGCGGGGATGTGGACAGATAGGAACACTCATACACTGCTGGTGGGACTGCAAATTAGTACAACCTCTATGGAAAGTAATATGGAGATACCTCAAAGAATTAAAAGTAGAATTACCATTTGACCCAGCAATCCCACTACTGGGTATTTACCCAAAGGAAAAAAAGATTTTATAATTAAGACATCTGCTCATGAATGTTTATAGCAGCACAATTCACAATTGCAAAGATGTGGAAACAATCCACAGAGTGGATTGATGAGTAATCCACTCATCAATACATGAGTGGATTAATAAAATGTGGTATATGTATACCATGGAGTATGACTCAGCATTAAGGAACAATAGTGAATTAACACATCTGTTATTATCCTGGTTGGAGCTAGAACCCATTCTTCAAAGCGAAGTGTCACAGGAATGGAAAAAACAAGCACCACTGGTGCTCACCATCAAATTGGCATTAACTGATCAACACTTACATCACATAGGACAATAATATTCATCAGGGGTCGGGCAGGTGGGAGGGGGTGGAGGGGATGGGAAAAACTTTCACTGAATGGATGCGGGGAGCACAGTTTGGGGGATGACCACGATTGTAGCTCTGACACGGGCAGTGCATGGGCAATGTATATAGCCAAAGTGTTGTACCCCCATAATATTCTGAAATAAAAAGAAAAGAAATGTCACTCCATGTCTTATCCTGTGTCTTATCCTTATCCATGTGTCTCTCCCTGTCTTATCCTAGAAAATCAAATCCATGGCTAATCACCAGTTAAGTGTCACTAGATTAAAATTGCAAGTCAACAAATATATTTTTTCTTTTGATCAATCATTATTAGACCTAATAGGACCATCTTATGACTGAAATACTCATCAAGAAAAAAAGAATGCAAAAAGAAATTGTGTCTATTCAGACTGAGAAAAACAGAGAAATTCTTAGGCCCTAATATCTAAATTACATCTAGATATTAAAATAAAGGTCACTAACTGCACATCCTGGTGTATAAGAGGGAAGTGGGCACTCAGCCAAGACTTACCATCAACACTGCATGCTGGATAATGAAACCTCAGAAGTTGCTTAGTCAAATGATCTGAAGTATGCATGCTCATGATAGGTAATTAGAAGCCTTAAAATTCCAATATGGAATGAAGCACTGATGCATGTTACAACATGGATGAACCTCAGATGCATTATGCTTAGCATTTAGGTCATTAAATATGAAATGTCCAATTTTGAATCAAAAGTTTAGTTTATGTTTCCAACAAGAGGAAGTACAATTTATCAAAGTATGCACCTAAACTATCGACACAGTTTCGCTGTCTTAATGTCAGCTTGTTTATGCCAGCAGCAAAGAAGCCTGGAGAGCAAGTCGCGATGAAATTGCAAAAGGCGTTTTCCACAGCTTGTTGAAAATTGAGTATTTTTCCTTGCAGGAAGTGGTCCAAAGCTTGGAAGAAGCAGTAGTCAGTTGGTGCAAGGTCTGGTGAATACGGTGGATGACAGAGAGTTTCCAACCCCAGCCTGTGTATTTGTACAGCGTTGTTTGTGTGAGATGTGGTTGAGCATTATCTTGCAAGAGGATTGGCCTGTCTCTCTTGACCAATCTTGGGTGCTTAATCGCAAGCATCCTCATCATTTCATCCAATTGGTTGCAGTAGACATCTGCTGTAATTGACTGACCAGGTTTCATAAAGCTGTAGTAGATAATACCAGTGCTAGACCACCAAACAGACACCATTAGCTTTTTTTGATGAATATTCGGTTTGGGACAGTGTTTCGGCACTTCATCTTTATCCAACCACTGGGCCGCATGCTTGAGATTGTCAAATAGAATACATTTTTCATCACATATAACAATACGGTGTAGAAATGGTTCACCTTTATGTTGTGACATCCCAGAAAGGCAGGCTTTGAGATGATTTCTCTTCTGACGCTTGTTTAATTCATGCGGAACCCATCTATCCAGTTTCTTTACCCTGCCCATTTGTTTCAAATAGTCCAATATTGTTGGAATAGTAATGTTAAACCTTGTTGGTAATTTACACATACGTTGAGATGGATTTGCTTCCACTACAACTTTCAGCTCATCATTATCCACCTTGGTCTCAGGTTGCCCACGTGGCTCATTTTCAAGGTTAAAATCACCAGAATGGAACTTCTCAAACCATCGACTTACTGTCTGTTCATTGGCCACATCCTTCCCAAATACTTCATTGATATCTTGAGCTGTCTGCACTGCATTGGTTCCATGACAGAACTCATATTTGAAAATAACCTGAATTTTTGACTTATCCATGGTTTCACAAAAATTGTTCTAAAAAAAATTTGAAAGATAATCACAAGCCAAACCATGCGTTTGAAAGACTGAGGATGTACCTTCACAATAAAAATAAAACAAGAAGTGTCAAAGTGAAATATCAGAGATATCAACTTCCAAACTTAGTACTTAAGGAAATTGGGCATTTCATACTTAATAACCCAGTAAAAGAAGCCAGACACAAAAGAACACATACTCTATAATTCCATTTATATGAAATATCCAAAAAAGGCAAATCTATAGAGACGGCAAGTAAATTAGTATTTGCGTAGGGACAAATAAATGGGCACAAGAATTCTTTTTGGGGTGATGGAAATATTCTAAAATTAGATTGTGGTGATAACTGCATAGCTCTGGAAATACACTAAGAATCATTGAGTTATATATTTTAAATGGGTGAATTTTATGATATATAAATTATAACTCAATAAAGCTGTTAATGACAAAAAAGCGCAATGTATTGCTTGTCCACCCAACATTTATTCCTAAATATATTTTACTTAAAAAATCTATTGTATAATGATGTTTAGTGTGAGTTGTTTTACAATAGAGAAGAGTTATAAGCAGCTTACATGTTCAACAATAATGATTACTGAAGCAAATAATGGTAGAGCCATGTGACGAATTTTGTGTGTGTACAAGATAAAATGATGTCTAGAAGACTAATGAAATGAGACAATGCTCATGACATACACCAAATGAAAAATAGACTACCAAATCTCTATGCTTTATGACCCCAAATTTTTAAATGATGTAATTATAACACATGTATACCCATGGACAGTTGTTAACCCCTTGCACTATTCCTAATACTCCT
Organism: Daubentonia madagascariensis; assembly: GCA_023783475.1. Classification (NCBI taxonomy): domain Eukaryota; kingdom Metazoa; phylum Chordata; class Mammalia; order Primates; family Daubentoniidae; genus Daubentonia; species Daubentonia madagascariensis. The sequence continues at coordinate 21,338,870 of JAKFHU010002080.1, read as the reverse complement.
CTCATTGATTTGCACAATAGGAAGGATCTGTTGTAGTGACTGTGACAAGTGTTCTAATTCTGAACCAACTGACATCAGCCACCAAGGAAAAACGTACTGCCATTTCCTAGTATAACGTCTTCTGTGCAAAAATGGCAGTAAATAGAGAACAGAAAAAATATGTACATTTTTAATTGCAAGAGTGATTGGCACTGGTTGATATAAACCACTGGGAGAAAAAAATGCATGTCATATGCAAAAGTTCTCTTTCATGCAGGTCTAGTTTAACCAATTTATACATAATGCAAAATCTTCCCTCAAGATCTCATACTCTGACTGTAGCAGATAGACTCCTCCCTGCCAGCCAAGGTGTTGTCAGCTTCTACAGTTTATTTCATTTGTGAGTGTTTTGTTTGTTTTTATTTTCTAATTAAATGTTATTGTAAGATACTAGCCCCATAGCTAGAACCACAGGAGTTGGGACATGCGTGTTTCAATTACTACAGACACTTTACTCAATTCATTCAGTGTATGTTCTTGGACTCCTCTCCTTCTTTGTCTCTTCACAAGTTCTCCATTAACCTGTACATTTCTTCTTTAAATTTACTAAGTTCCCTCACATTATTTCTACCAATTTACCCTGATAGCATACTCTCTTCCAATGCAGCAGGTTTCCCATCTGATTAATAGTGTCTTTCCAACCTATTTGCACAAAGATTACTAGAAATAAATTTAAAAATTTAATAGTGGTTTCCTCTGGATGGTGGAATTACAAGAGATTTTTTTTTCTTTATATTGATTTCCATATGCCAAATAAATTTTTAATTTTGCATACCTTCTAAAACCATGTTTTACATTTATAATCCAAGAGGGAATGCCAATTCATTTCTTACCCATATTTCTTTTGTTTCTTCACATTAAAAAAATCTTCAGTAATAATGGTCTAGCACAGTTTCTTAACCTTGACACTATTGACATTTTTGGCTGGATAATTCTTTGTTGTTGAGAATGTCCTGTGCATTGCAAGATGTTTAGGGACACCCCTGGCCACTACCCACTAAATGCCAGTAGCAAACTCCACTTGCGACAATTAAAACTGTCTCCAGATATTGGCAAATATCCCCCGCGGGGGGGTTGGAGGGGGGAAAAATCACCACAGGTTGAGAATCACTGTTCTAGTGGTTCCTTCTATGTCCCTCCTACACTATTTCCATTGTATATCTTTGTCTCTTTAGTTTCTTCCAGGAATGTAGAATCTGGAATTCTCTGTGGGTGGGGCCTGGCCTCTCTATTATGTAAATGTACTTGCAGACCCCATGCTGTTTTCTTTTGGAGATCCAAAAAGCTGCAAACAATTGTCTGGGTAAATACTTAGAACACAGGAACCTTTTGTAATCTCCAGGTATCCAATATGCCTTCTCCCAGCCCATTTATTCTCCAAATTTGATATTAAATCAGATTAAATCACAACGATAATGTCAACAATCAGTGGGGAATGAGGTTCCTGTTGTAAATTACAATCCACTACATACAACTGTGAAAGATTTTAATGTGTATCAGCTGCCATATATTGCACTTACTGTTAACACTGGTTTATGTGTCACTGTTGTTTTTTGTTTTTTGTTTTTTTACAGAACTATCTTTCCAATCCTTTTTCATAATGAAAATTTTACCTTAAGGTTCTGAGGTCATCATGAACTTTAGGGCTAGGGACTGAACTCTGATCTTTTCTCTTACCCAAAACTTCCTTACTAAGGGGGCCTGGTGAGTCTTGCTTACAAATGATAAAATCTCACTAAACAGGTTTTGTTAACCAAATATAGTGCGGTTTATTTCCCATCCTGATTCTGGTATAGCATTAGTATCACCCAAAAGGTAGATCTCCCTTGTCATCTTAACTCAAGCATCCTAGGAGATCCTTGTCTTAAAGATCCTCCTATCTGGACCTTCCAGAGTGCTCAGACCTTTCATCTTAACTTAAGCATTTCCTTTCTGATCTTTTAGATAAAGCCTAACTCTTTCGGCCAATTGTAGGCTAAAGAATCCCTAAACCCATCTATGACTTGTAAGCCGCCCCCACCCCCCCACCACTTCAAGATGACCCGCCTTTTCAGGCCAAGCCAATGTATGCCTTCCATGTATTGATTTATGAGTTTACCTGTAATCCCTATCTCCCTAAAATGTATAAAACCAAACTGAAACCCAACCACAGTGAGTCCACTCACTCAAGGCTCCTTGGGTGTGGCTCCAGGTCACAGTCCTCAAATTTGGCTCAGATTAAACCTCTTTAAATTATTTTACAGAGTTTGGCTTCTTTTCTGTTGAGAGGGCAATTGACAGAAAACTTCCACTTGTTAATTTGAACATTTGATTAATAACAATAACTATTTTTCTTCCAAATATAAATAACTAGCTTGTGTACTCTGAAGCACAAATAAAATGCTTATAAATTTAGTTTTAGCAATTTTAAAACTCAATTGCTTGCTAAATCAATAATTCACAGTGCATCTGTAATAATCATCATTGCATAATGATCTACCAGAAAAAATCTGTCTTCAAGTTATGCACTGATTTTAAAAATACTTTCATCATCTAATAATACAAATGGTAGGCTAAATTCACTTCCTTTGTAAATACTGAAATACCAGATGCTTTCTATAACTAAACAAAAGCATAACACTTGAATAATTTATCACATGAGGTACCTAATTTTCATCGTTATATTTGAGTTTTGCAGAATGATAATCATGACTTCAGATGTAGTATTCTCTCTGTCCCACACGTCCTTCCCCCTCTGCTCTGCTGGCAAAAATCTGTTCTATCTTCAAAATGCAGTTTTATTTCTTCTCTGCCTTTGTGAAATTCTCCTTGACTACCTGGGACAGAGTTAGTGGTTCCCTTTGATGTTCTTATAGCTTTTTGCATCTATTAAAACTCTTGTTACAGCTGGGTGTGGCAGCTCATGCCTATCTTGGGAGGCTGAAGCAAAAGAATCGCTTGATGCTAGGAGTTGGAGACCAGCCTGGGCAACATAGTGAGACCCAGTGTCTAAAAAAAATTTTTTTTGAATTACCTAGGCATAGTGGTACATGCCTGTAGTCCTAGCTACTGGGAGGGAGGTGAGAGGATTGCTTGAGCCAGGAGTTTGAGGTTGCAGTGAGCTATGATTGTGACACAGCACTCCGGCCAGGGCAACAGAGCAGAGTGAGACCCTGACTTGTTATATTGTATTTATATAACTTCTTCCCATGTTGCTTTCCCCCGTTGGAACCTATGGTGTGTCAGAGGACAGAGATCCTTAATATGTTCATTCTTTAAAAAGCATTTATTAAACACCTAATTTGGTACAGGCACCACTAATAGCTAGAGATACAGAAAAAAAAGTTTCTACTTAAAAGTTGCTTACCATCAGGGGAGGAGACAGAAAAAAAATTAAAATTCAGCATGAAGAGTACCACGATGTGGTCAAGCACAGGGTGTATGGAAACATATGGGTTGAGCATCTCTGCCCAGACAGGGATTCAGGGAATGATTACTGAGAGAAGCAGCATCTAAATTGAATTTTGATAAATGAAAAGGCATCATCTACACTGGGGGGAAAGTGGTTAGTAAGAAAGGTTGGGGTAGGATCATGGACAAGGACTAGAACAGGTGTTTTAGGCATGAGGTACTAGATGTAGGGGCTATACTGGTGGTCTTGGACCTCTCTCTGCTTCATCACTGCCTCCTGATTGCTTGTATCCTTGAAATTATTAGCAAGCTTTCTAAGGGATAAGAGCTCTGATTCACGTGAGTTTTATTTGACAGTGTGAGCTTCTGTGTTATCTCAAAACAGAAGAAAAGCAGATCGCAATTGGTCTGGATGTAGAGATTTAGTACATAGTGGAGGGAAAAAGGTAGACATTGAGGAAGTCTCTGTTTGGTGAAAGAGAGAGTGATCTGTTGACAGTAACTCATAAGGAAAGAATAGTGATGAAGCTATACAATAACTATTGTGGGAATGGGAAGTGGAGATGGCTGGAGACATGGACAAGATGCCTGGGAAAGCCTAGCTGAAGTTACAGATCATGAGTGTCTGGTGCTTCCAATCCGCACTGATGTGGGCATTTTCTTCAACACTACCAAGCGGCCTGAGGACAGGAGCAGACAAGATAGGGGATTGTACTACATCAGTGTAGTGTATCTTTTTTCTGTAAAGATCAGGGGCAAGAAACTTATGGGTATTGACAAATAGATATTAAAAACCAAGGCCAATTTATTCTTTTCTCCCACTCTTCACTCCCCCATCCATTGATAGGAAATATAGACGCAGGTTGCTGCTTAATATGAGCACAGATTGCTGCTTATGGACAGCCAATTCTATCCTTAATATAAAGAGGAAAGAATAGCAGGATGGGAACAAGAATGATGCATCATCTCTCATCATTCAATAGAATATAAGCCAATGATCTTTGCATTTAAAGGAAACAATGAAGCCTTTTAAAGTCATTGTAAGTTTAAATATATTTATAAATATAAGTAATAGATACATTCCCCAAAAGTCACAAGTAAGCTGAAGTTTTATCAAGAAAATCCCTTAATTCATCAGAGATGCCTACTGTTGAAAACACTCCTCTCTGAAAATCTAAGCCAGGTGTTGGCAAACTTTTTACATAAAGATACAGAGAGTAGATATTTTAAGCTTTGCAGGCCATGTGGTCTTTGTTGTGACTACTCAGTTCTGCTCTTGTATCAGGAAAGCAGCTATAGACAAAATTAAATGAGTGGACATGATTGTGTTCCAATAAAGTTTTATTTACAGAAATAGGTGGTCTACAGGTGATAGTTTACTAGCCCCTGATTTAAACTAATGTTTTGTTTATCTCATTTCTGTAAAATAAGTAGTCATGCTCTAATTTATTATTGTATACATCTTTATTTTTATTTTACTTACTTAAATGCTTTTTAGAATCCCTAAAATTATATCTAGAAGGCCTATACCATAATAATAAGAAGAAATACTGAATGTGAAATCACTAGCTTTCCAGATGGAATATTACTCTTGGAACTCTGGAAAAATGTTTTGTAGAAGCAGCATAATTACAGACAGACAACACAACATACCCCAATTTTTAGGGAAATGGTCCTTAGCATATGATGACAGCTTGAATATGCTCCTTTTTCAGAAGAAAGTGGAAATTATTATGCCTTAGAGTTAACTGAAATAGCTTTTATATTTGATGTGGGAATAATTTAAAGAGAAGTTCAGTAATAGTTATTACAGTTTTTAAAAATTCATGTTTATTAGCATGCTTTATCTTGATTTATTCCATATCTTTTAGTCACAACAAAAGTAACCAAATGTCAAGGCAAGAGAGGGACTAATTGCTTAAAGAGGATGGCACAGCTCCAGTCCTGGAGAGCCTGGTGCTGAAGGTAGGTGTGAGCTCTGTGGGGAGTCTCCTAGTAGAGACAGTGAGAGTCTCAGCACCCTGGAAGCAAAACAGAAGTCCCCTGGGACTATAGCCATTACCAGCTTAGGAGAAGGTGGAGGCGGGTGAGAAACTTCTCCGGGAAAGATTTAATGGGCAATATTCTCAGAAGAAGTACCAATAGTAAAATGTCTAAACATATGCCCTGAGATGCTAGTTGAAAGGTTAGTTGTTCTAAGACACTTGTTCAGAATTGCCCTGACACTAAACTATTTACCATGAATTGTGTCATCATGGGATTTAATGTGTTTAAAAGTATTCTCATATTTGTTTCATGGACTGAACTTTTAATCTCAACTACAATTTTTTTTTCTCACATATACTGGTGAAACAGAGTGGGCATATAGTCATTCTTCAAAAAGAGAAAAGGTATGAAGGAAACTAAGACCATGTCTTACATGACAGCTGTGTTTCCTCTCTTTTGCATCTTAGCCATTTATTTATTTTATATAGTGATATACACAATATAGTCACACTGGTTGAAAAAAAAATTAGCCAGGTGTGGTGGTACATGCCTGTAGTCCCAGCTACTTAGGAGGCTGAGGCAGGATGATCACTTGAGCCCAGGAGTTGGAGGTTGCAGTGAGCTATGATCATGCCACTGCACTCCAGCCTCAAAAAATAAAATAAAAAATAAAAACCAACTAGGATCAATATGTTGAGGCCTCAATGCCAAGGGCTCTAATGGATAAAGTAGACAGAATGTAAGAACTGATGGGCAATGTAGGCCCATCTGGAAATTCTAAGAAAAGATAAAAAAGAAAGATAGAGATAAAAAACACTGTAATAGAAATGAAGAATGCTTTTGATGGGCTCATTAGTAGACAGAGAGAGCTGAGGAAAGAATCTCTATGCTTGAGGATCTCTCAATAGAAACTTTCAAAACTGAAAAAAAAAAAACCAGAAAAAGGACTAAGGAAAAAAGACAGAATATCCAGAACTGTAGGAAAATTACAAAAGGTATAAGGTACATGTAATGGTAATACAAAAAGGAAAAGAAAGAGAGAAAGGAACAGAAGAAATATTTAAAGCTATGCTAGCAGAGAATTTCTCCAAATTAATGTCAGACACCAAACCATAGGTCCAGGAATCTCAGAGAACACCAAGCAGGATAAATGCCAGAAAAACTACACGTACCCATATCATAGTCAAATTGCAGAAAATCAAAGATAATGAAAAAAATCATGAAAAAAAAAACATAGGGGAAAAATTTACCTTACTAACAAGAAGGTCAAAGATAAGAATTACATCAGAATTCTCAAAAACAATGCAATCAAGAAGAGAGTGGACTAAAATATTGAAGTGTTGAGAGAAAAATGCCACCCATCTAGAGTTCTGTATTTGAAAAATAAAGGAGAAATAAAGACAAACAAAAATTGAGAGAATTTATTGCCAGTAGACGTGCCTTGTGAGAAATGTTAAAAGAAATTTTTCGAAAGGAAGGAAAATTATATAGATCAGAAACTCAGATCTACCTAAATAAAGGAAGAACATAGGAAAAGGAACAAGTGAAGATAAAATAAAAACTTTTATTTTTCTTATTCTTTATTGATCTAATAGACAGCAATTTTTAAAAATAACAAAACAATATATTAAATTATGTATGATTGTGTATATATGTATGTACCTTGTGTGTATATATATGTTTTTGCATGCTTATGTATAAGTGAAATGAATGATATATAGCAATGATACAAGGGATGGGAGAAAGGAACTACAATTATTTTGTTATTATAAGGTACTCACACTACCTACGAAGTGGTATACTACTATTTCAAAGTGGACTTGGATTACTTGTATATATGCACATATTGCAAATTCTAGGGCAACTATAAAAAATGTAAAAGAAAAGTGTAACTGAAATACTAAGAAAGAAAATAAAATGGAATTATAAAACCACAATTAAAACTACAATAGAAAAAAATGTAAGACAAAAATAGAAACAAAGAACAAGGGCAATGAATGGAAAATAGTAACAAATAGGGTAAATATTTATTCAAACATATCAATAATCATTTTAAATGCCAATGGTCCAAATACACCAATTAAAAGTCAGAGATTGTCAGAATGAATCAAAAGACAAGACCCAACTACATGTTGTCTCCAGAAACCCTCTTCACAGGAATACCATGTACCTTATAAAAATATACAACTGTTATGTACCCATCATAATTTTTAAAAAAGAAAGAAACCTACTTTAAATATAATGACACTTATAGGTTAAAAGTACGTGGATGAAGAAAGATATACCATGCTAATACTAATCAAAGGAAAGCAGGAGTAGCTATATTAATTTCAAACAGAGGAGACTTCACAGCAAGAAAATTTATCAGAAGAAAAGAGGGGCATTATATAATGATAAAGGGGTCAATTCTCCCAGGAAACATAACTACTCTTAATGTGTATGCAACCAACATCAGAGCATTAAAATACCTGAGACAAAAAATAATAGCGTTTCAAGGATAAATAGATGAATTCCCAATACAGTTGGAGATTTCAACACCCTTCTGTCAGAAATGGACAAAAAATTAGTAATGACATAGTTGAACTAAACAACACCACCAATAAAGTAGTTCATCCAACAACAGCACATTACACATTTTTCTAAAACTCACATGGAATATTCACCAAAATAGACCACATTCTGGTCATTAAAACACACCTTAGCAAATTTAGAAGAGTAGTGATAATATAATGTCTGCTCTTAGAGCACAGTGGAATTAAACTACAAGTCAATAACAGAAAGATAGCTGACAAATTCCCAAATACTTGGAGATTAAACAACACATTTATAAATAATACATGGAACAAAGAACATATATCAAGAGAAATGAAAAAATATTCTGAATTAAATAAAAATGAAAATCAAACTTATCAAAACTCATAGGATGCAGTGAAAACACTGCTTAGAGGGAAATTTCTAGCATTGAATATATATATTAGCATAGAAGAAAGTTCTAAAATCAATAATTTAAATTTCCACCTTAGAAAACTAGAAAAAGAAGAGGAAATATAATCCAAAGTAAGCAGAAGAAAATAAATAAAGTTACAGCAGAAATCAATGAAACAAAACAGGAAATCTAAATAGGGAAAATCAACAAAATCAAAAACTGATTCTTTAAAAAGATCAATAAAATTTATAAACCTCTAGCCAGGCTAACTAAAAAAAAAGAGAGAAGATACAAATTACTAAAATCACAAGTGAAAGAGGGGACACCACTACAGATCTCATGAAAATTAAATGGATAATAAAGGAATATTATGAACAACTCTATACACACAAATCTGGTAACCTAGATGGAATTGATCAATTCCTTGAAAGACATAATCTTCTAAAACTCACATGAGAAGAAACAGATAATTTGAATAGGCCTGTATCTATTAAAATAATTGAATCAATAATTAAACTTCCAAAACAGAAAGCACCAAGCCCAAATGTGTTCACTGGTAAATTCTATCAAATCTTTAAGGACTAAATTATATGAGTGATTTACAATCTCTTCTCTTCCAAAAGCAGGGGAAATATTTCCTAACTTATTCTGTGAGAGGCCAACATTACTTTAATACAAACACCGGACCAATATCTCTCATGAATATAGATGCAAAAATCCTCAATAAGATATTAGTAAATCAAATCCAATAATGTATACAAAGAATTAAACATCATGATCAAGTGGGCTTTATCCAAGGTATGCAAGGCTGGTTCAAAATTTGAAAATCCTTTAATGTAATCCATCACATCAGCAAGCTAAAGAAGAAAAATGACATCGTCATATTAATGGATGAAGAAAAAGCATTTGACAAAATCCAACACCCATTCACAATAAAAACTCCCAGAAAGCTAGGAATAGAGGGGAACTTCTTCAACTTGATAAAGAACATCTACAAAAAACCTACAGCTAATATCATACTAGAAACTTTCTATCAAACTAGAAACTTTCCCACTAAGATCAGGAACAAGATAAGGATGTCCTCTCTCATAACTCCTTTTCAACATCATACTGGAAGTCCTAAGTGGTGAAATTAAACAGGAAAATTAAATAAAAGATATATTGATTGGAAAGTAAGAAATAAAGGCATGGAAAGATATACTTATATACTGATTGGAAAGGAACAAGACAGGATTACCTATGTACAAAATCCAAAAGAATTCACACACATACACACACACACACGTAAAACCAACCCTGGAACTAATAAGCAATTATAGAAATATTACAGGATACAAGGTGAATATTTAAAAGTCAATCACTTTCCTATATACTAGCAATGATCGAATGGAATTTGAATTTGAAGACAAAATACCATTTACCTCAGAACCCTCCAAAATGAAATACTTAGGCATAAATCTAATATGTAAAAGATATATATGAGGAAAACTACAAAGCTCTGGTGAAGCAGATCAAAAAACTAAATAAATGAAGAGATATCCTATATTAGTGGACAGGAAGACTCAACATCCTCAAGATGTCAGTTCTTTCCAACTTGATCTATAGATTCAACGCAATCCCAATCAAAATCCCAGAAAGTTATTTTGTGCATATCAATAAACTGATTCTAAAGTATATAGAGAGGAAAAAGATGCAAAGTAGCCATCATTTGAAAGGGAAGTTGGAGGACTGACACTACATTACATCAAGACTTACTGTAAAGCTACAGTAATCATGACAGTGTGTTATTGGTGAAAGAATAGACAAATAGATCAATAGAACAGAAGAGAGAGTCCAGAATTAGACCCACATAAATGTCTGATCCTTGCCAAAGGAACAAAGGCAATAAAATGGAGCAAAGAGAGTTTTTTTAACAAATGGTGCTGGAATAACTGAATATGCACATGCAAAAAAAAAAATCTAGACATAGACTTTACACCCTCCCCCAAAATTAACTCAACATGGATCATAGACTTGAATGTAAAATGCAAAACTGTAAAACTCCTAGAAGATAACATAGAAAAGCACTCAATGATCTTGGGTATGGCAATGGCACCAAACACATGGACAAAGAGAGGAAAAATTGATTTGCTGGACTTTATTAAAATTAAAAACTTCTGCTTTGCAAAAGACACTGTTAAAAGAATGAGAAGACAAGCCACAGACTTACAGAAAATATTTGCAAACCACATATGTGAAAACTGTTATCCAAAATATACAAAGAACTCTTAAAGCTCAACAATAAGAAAACAAACAACACATTTTTAAAAAGAGCAAAATATCTGAACAGACACCTCACCAAAAAGATATACAGATGGCAAATAAGCATATTCATCTCAAGAGATGCAGAAAAAACGTTTGACAAACTTCAGCACCCTTTCGTGATAAAAATCCCCCAAACAAAACAGGCATAGAAGGAACATATCTCAAAATTATAAAAGCCATATATGACAAACCCACAGCCAACATCATACTGAGTGGGGAAAAACTGAAAGCATTGCCATTAAGAACTGGAACAAGACAAGGATGCCCATTGCCACCACTTCTGTTCAACATAGTGCTGGGAGTCCTAGGCAGAGCAATTAGTCAAGAGACATAAATTAAGGGTATCCAAATCAGGAAAGAGGAGGTCAAACTATCTATCACCTTTTGCTGATATGATCTTATATCTAGGAAACCCCAAAGATTCCACCAAGAGACTTCTGGAATTGATAAATAAATTCAGCAAAGTCTCAGGGTACAAATCAATGTATGCAAATTAGTAGCATTCCTATACACAAATAATAGTCAAGCTGAGAGTCAAATCAAAGACTTAATACCCATTCACAATAGCCACAAAGAAAATAAAATACCTAGGAATATATGTACCCAAGTAGGCGAAAGATCTCTACAAAGAGAACTACAAAACACTGAGGAAAGTAACTGCAGATGATACAAACAAGTGGAAAAACATATCTTGCTCATGGATAGGTAGAATCAACATTGTTAAAATGTCCATACTACCCAAAGTGATTTACAGATTTGATTCAATGCAATCCCTATCAAAATACCAACATCATATTTTACAGATCTAGAAAAAATAATTCTACGCTTCATCTGGAATCACAAAAGAGCCCAAATAGCCAAAGCAATCTTAAGCAAAAGTAACAAATCTGGAGGCATCACATTATCAGACTTCAAACTATACTATAAAACTATAGTAACCAAAACAGCATGGTATTGGCACAGAAATAGAGACATAGACCAATGGAACAGAACAGAAAACTCACATATAAAACCATCTACATACAGCCAACTGATCTTTGACAAAGCAGACAACAATATACACTGGGGAAAAGAATCCCTATTCAATAAAGGGTGCTGGGGAAATTGATAGCCATATGCAGAAGAATGAAACAGGATCCATATCTCTCACCACTCACAAAAATTAATTTAGGATGGATAAAATACTTAAATGTAAGGCATGAAACCATAAGAACACTAGAAGAAAATGTTGAAAAACTTATTCTAGATATTGGCCTAGGCAAAGAATTTATGAGGAAGACCCCAAGGGCAATCACAGCAACAACAAAAATAAATAAATGGGACTTTATTAAATTAAAAAGCTTCTCCACAGCCAAGGAAATAATCAACAGAACAAATACACAGCCTACAGACTGGGAGAAAATATTCAGAAGCTATATATCAGAGAAAGGGTAATAACCAGAATCTACAAACAACTCAAGCAAATCAGCAAGAAAAAAATCAAATAACCCCATCAAAAACTGGGCAAAAATCATGAACGGGGGCTTTTCAAAAGAAGATAGACAAATGGCCAATAAACATATGAAAAAATGTTCAACATCACTAATAATCAGGGAAATGCAAATTATTATAAAACCACAATGAGATATCACCTTACCCCTGTTAGAATGGGTTTTATTAAAAAGTCCAAAAATAATAGATGCTGGTGTAGATGCAGAGAGAAAGGAATGCTTCTACACTGTTGATGGGACTGCAAATTAGTACAACCTCTATGGAAAACAGTATGGAGATACCTGAAAGAACTAAAAGTAGACCTACCATTTGATCTAGCAATCCCATTAGTGTGTATTTTCCTAAAGGAAAGGAAGTCATTTTATCAAAAAGACACCTGTACTCAAATATTTATTGCAGCACAATTCACAATTGCAAATATGTGGAATCAACCCAAGTGCCCATCAATTCATGAGTGGATTAGCAAAATGTGTATATGTATACCATGGAATATCACTCAGCCATGAAGAAGGACAACTTACTGTCTTTTGCAACAATTTGGATGGAATTGGAAACCATTCTCCTAAGTGAAGTATCTAAAGAATGGAAATAAAAACACCATATGGCACTCAGTATTAAATTGGAACTAACCAGTGAGCACACATATGCATAGAGGGAAGAAAAACTCAATGGAAATCAAGTGGGGGGAGGCGAAAGAGGGGATGGGCAATAACCTACTTAACGGGTACAATGAACACTATCTGGGTGACAGGCACACTTATAACCATGACTCAAGCATTATAAAAGTGATCCATCTAACCAAAAATATTTATACCCCCGTTAATACTTTGAAATTAAAAAAAAATAGATGCTTAACAACATATGTCACTTGGGAATTGCAATTTTGATATACCACTACACACCTATTAGAATGGCCAAAATCCAAAACACTAACACAACCAAATGTTAGCAAGGATATGGAGCAACAGGGACTCTCCTTCATTACTAGTAGGAATGCAAAACAGTACATCCACTTTGGAAGATAGTCTGGCAATTTCATACAAATCTAAACATACTCTTACAATATGATCCAGCAATTTCACTCCTTGGTATTTGTATAAATTCACAGAAAACTTATGTCCACATAAAAACCATCACACAAATGTTTATAGGAGATTTATTACTAATTGCCAAAAGTTGGAAGGAACCAAGATGTCCTTCAGTGGGTGAATAGATAAACAAACTTTGGTACATTCAGACAATTAAAAAGAGGCAAGTTACAAAAAAATGAAATTACACATAGAAAACTTAAATGTATATTACTAAGTCAAAGATATCAATCTGAAAAGGCCATGTACTATGTGATTCTAACCATATGATATTCTAGAAATGGCAAATCAATGAAGAGAGTAAAAATATCAGTGGTAGCTGGATGGTAGAGGTATTTATTTTTAGAGCTGTGAAGCTACACTGTGTCATACTATAATGGTGGATATATGTCATTATACATTTATCAAAACACATGGAATGTACAATACCAAAATAGAACTCTAATGTAAACTATGGACTTTGGGTGATAATGTTGCATCAATGTAGGCTCATCAATTGTAACAAATGTACCACTCTGGTGCAGGATTTTGATAGTGGGGGAGGCTATGTGTATGTGGGGGCAGGAGGTATATGGAAAACCCCTGTATCTTCCCCTCCCTTTTGCTGTGAACCCCAAACTGCTCTAAATAATAAAGTCTATTTTTTTTTAAATGGGCAACAGACTTGAATAGACATTTCTCTAAAGAAGATACACAAAAGCCAATAAGCACATGAAAAGATGCTCAACATCATTAGTCATTGGGGAAATGCAAATCAAAACCATGATGAGATCTTATTTCACACCTGTAGTAAAAAAACAAAAAAGGAAAATAACAAGTCAAGTGTTGGCAAGGGTGTGAAGAAATTGGAGCAGTCATACATTGCTGAGGTGAATATAAAATAGCATAGCCACTGTGTAAAACATTTTTTCAATTCCTCAAAACGTAAAAACATGGAATTACCATTTGATCAAACAATTCCACTCCTAGATGTGTACCACAAAGAACTGAGAGCAGGGACACAAACAGATACTTGTGTGCCAATATTCATTGTGGCATTATTCACAATAGCCCAACGGTGGAAACAACCCATGATCTATTAACAGATGAATGTATAAACAAAACATGGCATATCCATACAATAGAATATTATTCAGCCATGAAAAGGAATGAGGTTCTGATATACACTCCAACCTGGATGAACCTTGAAAACATTATGCTAAAGTGAAATAAGCCAGTCACAGTAAGACAAAAATTGTATGATTCCAATTATATGAAATATCTAAAATAGGCTCATTCATAGAGATAGAAAGTAATTAAGAAATTATCAGGGGCTAGTGAGAGTTGTTGCTTAGTAGTTACAGAGTTTTTGTTTGGGGTGATAAACAGTTTTAGTAACAGATTGTGGTGAGGGTTGTACAACACTGTGAATATGCTTAGAACCACCGAATTGTACACTTAAAATGGTTACAATCACAAATTATATGTAATATATATTTTACCACAATTTAAAAGATTCATTAAAAAGGAAATTGCTGGATGTGGCCATTTGAAAAGAGGGAGAAGCTACTTTTCCCCCTTTCCTGAAAATGTTATGTAATCTTTGAAGAAAAGTGAGTCCTTAGCAAGAAATGGCTCAAAGGAAAGTTTTCTGAGAACTATATAAAAGGGCTTAAAAGTCGTTTTCAATAACAGCTAGGCAAAGGGGGAAATTCCCAGTATAGAAAAATCTAAAGCCTGAAGTAATTTTCACTATAAATTGCCTTCCCCTCTTTGTAGAACACCTAAGTCTAGAGCTACTCTTAAATTATATGAAATTTTGCTTTTTCTTAATGTGGCTCTGATTGTGTATATCAATAAGGCTTTATAATCAGTACCATTCAAGAAGCTATTTTTTTAAATCTTCTGATTGAGAAAATAATTGTGAAATTTTCAAAAGTATCTTTTTTTTATTTGTGTGGATTTAAGGGGTAAAAGAGCAGTTTTGTTACATGGATATATTGTGTAGGGTGAAGTCTGGGCTTTTAGTGTAACCATCACCCAAATAATGCACATTGCACCCATTAAGTAATTTCTCATCCTTCGCCCCTTCCCACATTGCCACCCTGTTGATTCTCCAATGTCTATTATTCCCCTCTCTATGTCCATTTGTACACATTATTTAGCTCCCACTTATAAGTGAGAACACGTGGTATTTGACTTTCTGATTCTGAGTTGTCTCACTTCAGATAATGGCCTCCAGTTCCATCCATATTGCTGCAAAAGACATGATCTCATCCTTTTTATGGTCATTGTGTATATATATCACATCTTCTTTATCCTGTCATCCATTGATGGACATTTACATTGATTCCATATCTTTGCTACTTGCATTTGATAAAAAATCATGTAGCAAAGCAAGGAAAAGAACTTAATAACTATTCTGAGACAAAGTTCTTCACCTAAGAAAAGGTAGTTTTAAAAATCAGTTTCATAAAATTTGAGATATAATTGTTACATTTTTTCCTCCTCCATTTTCTCCCTTTTCTTTTAAGGAAGTAGCAGCCATTCATGTCCTCAAGAAGTTGCATAACAGAGTGAAAAACCAACATAACATGTGCAAGTCTATATGGTTTTTGCTTTCCAAAAGCCTAAGCTCTTAGGAGAACTTCAAACATTTAAAGAAGATGAAAAAGGGAAAAAGGAATTTGCAGACATAGAGAGAATGTCTAAAAAACATGAATATAAAAGGTGACAAAGATATTTCCCCAGTTTAATAGTTAGAAGCAAGAGAGAGGTCTATGGCGCTGAAGATGAAAGAGAACATTTATTTTCCTTCCGAAGCAATACTTTTAGTCACTGGCATCTTTCCAAGGAGCCTTGGGTCCCAGTAGACAACTACTGGACCTGAGGAGAAGTACGTAGACACAAGTGGTGGAGGTCTCCATAGCACTTGCTTAATCTAAGATGGAGGACTAGATAATGTCCCTCAGTACCCCTCCCACCAAAGTCTTGGCTCTCTATAACACCCCAGACCTGTCTCTAAAAGGACAGATGTTAGATCTCCTACTAGTTCAGTAAAATGGTAGCTCGAGATCAGATATTAATTTGACTTATAAAAAATAAAAAGTGACTTGCACAGCTAAGTTGGTAAACTGTGATTTATGCTCATCCCAAAAGCAAGCACATGCATGCCCTACTTAATTACAAAGCTGAGTAATTGCTTTGGTGGTGAGTCTAATAAATTATATGCCTGCAATGTGCACAATAATCTTTTCTGTACAAATGTGCAGCATGTGGCAGGAATAATCAGAAATTTCCTACCTGATTTCAGGGTGGCCATGGACTTCATAATCATGATGTCACAATTCACAATTACATTTTACTTCAAAAGAACTGAGGATTTCTAGCAACAAAATATTTAACTCTCTTTATTCACTCAACAGATATTTATTAATTACTGCTGTACAACAAGCATTGTTCTAGGTATTGGGATACTGAGTGAATAAAACAGACAAATATCCCGCCCATATGGAAAGGGAGACAGATAATAAACAATAAATGTAATTAATAACAAGAAAAATATAGTGCATTAGAATGTGATCAGAGCTATGCAATTCAAGGATGGGTGCTTGTGTAGACTGTAATTTTAAACAAGATGGCAAGGGCGGACCCATTAAGAAGATGAAGGAGTGAGCCGAGTACAAATGTAAGCTAAAACATTGTTGCCAGAGGAAATAACTGGAACAACAGCCTTAACTGGAGTATGCCTGGAATACTCACGGAACAGCGTGTATATCTAGAGCAGAATTAGGGTAAGGATAGCATGGTAACCAGAATAATGTCCCCCAAAGATCTTTGTATCCTAATCTGTGGGACCTATGAATATATTATGCTACGTGGCAGTAGAAAATTAAGACTGCAGATGGAATTAAGGTTGCTAATCAGCTGACCCTAAAATGGGGAGAGTGCACCGCATTATGCAGGTGGGCCCAATGTAATCACAGGTTCTCAAAATTGGAAGAGAGAGGCAAAAGATGAGGTTGGTATGATGTGATGCTGATTTGAAGATTAAGTGAAGAGATCATGAGCCAAGGAATGGATGCAGCCTCTAAAAGCTGGAAAAACAAAGAAACTACTGATCTATAGAGCCTCCAGAAGGAACATAGCCCTGCTGACACCTTGATTTTGGTCCAGTGAGACTGGTGTCAGACTTCTGACCTAAAGAACTGTAAGAAAATAAATTTGTGTTGTTTTAAGCCACTAAGCTGTGATAGTTTGTTACAGAAGCAAGTGGGAAAATAATACAGATAACGAAAAACAATGTGAGGGAGGTGAGGAGAGTGAGATTTTTAAAGGCCCTGAATGGCATTCTAAGGACTGGGCTCCTACTCTGAGTGAAGAGAGGAGCCATTGCCATTTCGAACAGAGGAGTGATGGATCTGACATGTTTTCAGAAGATTCTTATGGCTGCTGTGTTGAGACTAGATGTAGGAAGGCACAGGTAGAGGGAAGGAGATCTGTTGGGGCTATTGCAATAATCCAGGGCGGGGATGAAGGTGGCTCATACCAAGAGGGTACCACTGGCGGTCACGGGAAGTGTTCGGGTTCTGGCTTTATTTGGAAGGTGGAACCAACAGGATTTCCTGACAGATTGGCATATGGATGGGGGAAAAAGGGAAAAGTGAAAGATGACTTCCAGGTGGTTCGTCTGAGCAATTATAACAGAAGGAAAGAGATACCATTTACTGAGATGGGGAAAGCTGCAAGTGGAAAAGTTCTGAGGAAATAATCAGGATTTCAATTTTGGACAAGTTGAGTTTGAGCTACTTATTAGGTATTCAAGTGGTAATGTTAAATAGGCAGTTGGATACATAGGTATTTAGAGTTTCAGAGAAAGGTTTATGCCGGATATATAAATGCAGGAGTTACAGGCTTATAGATTCAGATTCAAGGCATAAAATGAGATCAGCAAGCGACTGGCATAGATAGAAGAGAAAAGGACCAAGGATTGAAACTTTTGGTGTTGTATCTATTCTTGGGTTAATGAATTTCCAGCATCCAATATGAGAAATTATCATGATAAGTAATTCTTTTATTTTACCTTTCAACAGCGTCTGCTCAGTCAAATCTGTGTCAATTACTCGGCTTACCAGATAGTGGACATAGAGTTCAAAGAATTCCACCTTCAAAATTAATAAAAGTGTGGGGGCTGAGTTTGAGGCCTTTGAAAGAAATACTGGTGCAAATAAGCACTCTCAATATAATTTTTGCAGGCTACTCTGCCTGTTCTGTTACTCCTCTGCCTCTTCCTGCACACCTTGGCTCTAGATTCTATGATTTGCATATAGCTTTTATCTGATGCTGAAAGCCAAAGTTAGTCCATTTCACTAATGCAAATCTATGAAAAATTTGCCTAGTGAAAAATTGCCAGAGATGGACAAATTTTCCAGTTTTTAACAAGTGATTTCAGAATAATACTTTAATCATGAAATTTTAGCATTTGATGTGGAGTGAAAATTAAGTCCAAGCTTCCTTTTTTTTTAATCCCTCAGGAGGAGGTAAAGTTTTTTTGATTCATGATTATTATTATTATAGTTGCTTAAATATCAAAGATGGATGGAAAGTATTAATTTTCTCTGATCCTTTCCTATCATATCCTTTAGAGAGCTTAGTGATTTTACAAGTTGGGTCAATTCTTAAAAATAAAATTGGAGTTCTCTTTTTTCTTTTTAGTAGTTGTATTTATAGTTATCACACATATAGACAAAACTAATTTAGAAGACAAAATTTAAAATTGGATATAAAATATATGAAGATTTCCACTTAAAATAGTCTCAAAAATAAAGTAATAGTTTATGATTAAAACTGAAGTTCTGGAATCTCAAATTATTATAATTATATCCAACGAGCCTTTAATGTTTTTAAGAAGTAGGATTGAGGAAATTTCTGTTTGTACCTAGTTATTCTGATGGACATGTGAAGTTTGCTGTGGTCAAATGTGATAGTGGTACTAGCTTTAAAAGCATTTCAAAAAAATTTTTTTCAAAAGCATAATTGTCCCCTTGAGGGATTCTTCATAAATTTTTGGTACAAAAAATAATTCTCTAGGGTCATTAACAGTAAGGTAGAAGACTATTAATGGAAAATGTGTCATATTTCAATAAAACTTTATATACACTTAAATCTGGATTTCTTATAGTTTTCAAGAGTTGTAAAATATTATTCTTCTTTTGATTTTTTTTAACCATTTGAACACATAAAAGCCATTCTTAGCTCACCAGCCATACAAAAGTGGTTAGTGGGCTGGATTTCATCTGAAGGCCTTATTTTGCCTACCCTTGATCCACCTATTGAAACTCAAGACTTGGATAAATGTCCTTATTTTATAAATCCTTTACCAATTCCTTTTCCAACCACAGCCTGGGTACCTGAATTGGCCTGAACCAGGCTTACTGATTCCTGCCAAGCCAGCAGGCATTGTGCATTGTCACAAGCATCGTTCCTTTCTAAAGAGAAATCCCTTAACACAGGCAGACTTATTAGAAGAATAAGCAAAATGAAAAGAAAAAAACAAAAAGCAATGGTTTCAGCCTACCTGTCAGCATGAGGTTATGCTAAAAGCAGTGATTAAATAGTTTTTAGGCCCAAAGTTAATTTCTGTCTATACAATATGATTCTTATTTTTAGTTTTAATGAAAGGTTTTATGTTATGTTGGTTAGATATCATTTTAATCCATTATTCCTATCTATTGTTATCTCTTAAATTTCTGATTTTGACACTTAACATGTTAAGCACTCTCCCAAATCTGCTGCTTCCAGAGATGTGCTAAGCATGACATGTTTACCTTCAATTAAGTTGTTGATGAAATATTAAATAGGGCAGAACCAAAGACAGAGTTACCTGAACCCTCTAATCAAGATCATAAATCAACTTGACAACTTATTTCTGTATGTCCACAATGTACATGAGAGACTTTGTCTAATGTCTTAAAATGCACAATATTTTCATTATTTTTAAAAGGAAATGAAATTAATTTTACTGATATGACTTGTTCTTAGGAAATTCGTGATGTTTCTAGTGAACTTCTTTTATCAGTTGTCACTAGCCATATGCCTAATAAGCAGTTCTAGAATTTTACTGAGAATTTATGTTAAACCCATGTTACATTTAGTCAGAATCTACTAAACTCTGAAAATTAAAAATTTGTTTATCTCATATTCTGCCACCTCTTTCTTGATCCATAATGCCATATAATGACTTGAATTGATTACATAATCATATCTGTAAGTATTTTCAGTACTTTGGAATGAGATTCATCTGCACCTGGAAACTTGAACTCATTTGAAGTAGCTAGGCATGTTTTTGTTTTTAATAAAAATCAGCTGATAACCCCAAATTAGTCCCAATCTGCTTGTAATTCTCAATATTTCTTCTTGATCTCTAGTCAGACTGCCTCTTCTTTTGCCAATCTCTAGAAAACTACCTCCTCTGTTTCCCAGAGTGATCTCAAAATTTAAGAGGTCAGAATATTTAATGTTTTAAAAGTTTAACTTTTTTTCCCTTCACATGCCACAACAAGTATAATATAGAATCCATAAAGAAAAACTTCTCATTTTAGTAGAATTGCAATATAATTTTATTAAAAACTGGACTTTGTCATGGGGAACATATGGTAGACGAATATCTGCTTCATCTCTAGGGACTCTGATAATCTCTCAGACTCCCATAATGTGAAAATATCACTCTTGGTAAATTTTAAGCTCAAAATGTTGACATGTATTACCTCCTTAAACATTAGGTTGTCTGTTTCTGGGTTACTGTGAGTATATGAAGTTCCTGATCTGGCTCCTGACAGACTGTGGTTCAAGGAAGCAGCCAAAATAGAAAGGAAAACTTCGTACACTTAGACTAACCTCAATCAGCATAGACTCAAAGATTTGTGATATTTAAGACCAAGATGTGAATTTTTAAATCCACACTTTTTGAGACAGGGTCCCACCTTTTCTTTTTCCTTAACTTTCTCTAGGTATTATAAATATGTCACTCTACCTAATTACTCTAGGTATTGTAAATATATCACATAAGAGTAGCTTTTCAAACACTTGTCAAACGTATCAGGACTAAAAGTTATCAATATTGCACTCATTTAACTCACTTTCACTAATACTTCTATTTCCAACCCTTTATTCACCCTCCTTTTTCAAAAGCACATCAATTTGGTAGGTCTAAGTGACCACACTATTCCTCAAAATGCATTCTAAGTTTACTGACATGTAGGTTTCCATTAGCCTTGTAGCTCTTCACTCATCATGCTCTGACCACCCAAAACACAGCTCCCTGGGTAGTGTACACCAACCAACATGTGGACTTAATTCTGATCATCTTACGTATATAGAAGCCACTCTAACTCCCTATCTACTTATATTTCTTCATTTTTCTTATTGAAACCTTTAACTATATCATATATCCATTAAACTTTCATAGATTACCTGCTTGTCCATAAGAATGTGAGCATAATGAAGGCTGGGTCCTGTCTCATTCACTGCCTCCAGTGCATAGAATAGAGCCTCGCACATAGTGTGCACTAAACAAATAATTGTTCAAGAAACAAATGACCTAATTGAATACACATACCAGGAAGCCTTTCGTGCTGGGTAAAAAGTTCCCAGCAGGTAGTCTTTTTTTTAAGTGTTCTGGTTCAGATTATTCCAGGAATGATAAAATAATGTAATGGACTTCTAAACTTCTGACCAACTCAGTTTCGCATCAAGCATGTACTTCTGGGCTCTCACCTTGATCCATCTAGATCCTGCCAGGGAAGTATACACTGAAATAATATCCCTTCCATGATATACTCAAAACAGTGAAAGCCTTGAAAGTTTTTAGGTGTTTCAGCATGGGCTTATAGGATGAAGTGGTCTGTCCATAATCAGTGTTCTTCATGATTTAGCTAAAGGTATGCTGTCTC
The DNA here is from genome assembly GCA_023783475.1 of Daubentonia madagascariensis. Classification (NCBI taxonomy): domain Eukaryota; kingdom Metazoa; phylum Chordata; class Mammalia; order Primates; family Daubentoniidae; genus Daubentonia; species Daubentonia madagascariensis. Next base: position 21,316,716 of record JAKFHU010002080.1, on the reverse strand, counting down.
CAAAGTTCTCTATTTAAAGGAGCTTGAAGAATTCTGTTTCCACTTAAGATACAGAAAATGTTAAGAAAACTTTGTTCCATCCTAACAATAAAAAAAATCTAGATAACATTCAAAATCATTATTTAAAAAAACCTTCTTATTTCTCGTTTTCTCTTTTTTTCTGTGTGAAGTTCACAAAGCAAATTATATAAACTGAATTCCAAAGAGATTCTGAGGAGAGATGGCACACACAAACCCTTTTACCATCAACAGAACATAAGAGGAAAAGGTGGCATCCATAAGAGCAGCTAAGAAGAACATTGAAATACTAACAATTCTTAAACACTGAATGTGGGCTAGCATAATACTTTAGAATCCTCGAGAGCCTCAGACAAAGTAGAATTCTAATTTACTTGCCATCTCTTTTCTATAGACTCCCACCAGGGGCTAACAAAAAAGAATGGGACCAGGGAAAAAAGATATGAGAAAGCTCTTCGTATTGGTTGTCCAGGTGTGCAGGGTCTGGCAATGGTTGAAGGTACAGCAGTAATAACCGGAGAAGCTCATTCGTGATCAAGGCATGCATAAGTACATGGTGGCTAGTTCCTGAATCTTCACTGGCACAAGCCAAGAGATGTTTGCCATTGGGAAAAGATGTCTCCTACTTCCTGGTCCTTGGTGATAGTAGAATGTGGCTACAGAAAAACTAGAAACCTTGCCTTGACCCACTATATATTGACACTAGGCAAAGGCCATATACTACTGGGAAAGGGCAAACTATTTGTTTACATTAAGGACCCCGAATGGTACAAGGCAGAGTTTGGTTTACAGGAGAAAGTGTAAAAGCAGGAAACCAAATTACACTAAACATTTCACTAAGTAAGAGGGAAAGGCTATCTGGTACGGATGGAGGCCCTGGCACACTGAGACTGCCCTATCCGTGAAGTTCAGGTACACAGGGTCTGCCCAAGACTGATTCTTGGGCAAGAGAATCAAGAACTCCACTCTGCTCACACACAAAGTCTCGTTCTGAATAACAAGCAAGAGCAATCTAGGGCAGTGAAATGGAGAGAGCATGGAGAGAGACCTGCTTTAGTGGCACAGGTGTGCAAGGCCTGCTGACATTTGAAGGTGGAGGAGGAACACTGAAAAACATCTCTGGTAGTCCTGCTGTCACTCAAAGCATAAGATATCAGCAATTCACCACTAGGGGAATTTGAAGCCTATGATACACAAAAGGTAATTATGGCAACAAGAAAACTCTACTGTGGCTTAAAAATACTGATCAGATTGACTCAACCCCCCCACATTAAGGGCTTAAAAGTTGAACTTGGAACATATATACAATTTCCTCACTTCTTTTCAGTTTTATTACACACAATACCTGTCATTCAATCAAATATCATAAGATGCACAGAAAAGCAAGAAGAAAGGATACACTCTTAATAGATAAGACAGTCAACAGAACCATATCCAGAGATAGGCCAGATGTTGGAACTATCTAACATGGTCTTCAAAGTAACTATCATTAATATGCTAAAGAATCTAGTGGAAAAGGCAAAAAACACTGATGAATAGATGAGTTTTAGCAGAGAGTTGGAAGAATCAAATGAAACTTCTAGAAAGGTAAAAAATGATAACAGATGTGAGGAATGTTTTTGAGGGTCTTATTCACACTGGATATAACACAGGAAATAATCAGCTGGCTTGAAGATAAGTCAATAAAATTTTTCAAACAGAAAAAAAGAGAAAAGAATGGAACAAAAAGAACAAAGCATGCTGGAGCTGTGGTGCAATATAAAACTGACATACAAGCAAATGGAGTCTGAGAAGGACAGAGAGTGAGAAAAAGTAGCAGAAGAAATATTTGAAGAGATAATGGATGAGAATTTTCAAAAATTAATAAAATACAACAAACCACAAATCCAAAAAGCTTGGATAATCCCAAAAGGAGTAAATATAAATAAAAACTCACTCAGGCACATCATAGTCAAGCTGCTGAAAATGAAAGCTAAAAAGAAAATATTGACGTCATCTAGAAAAAAGACATATTATGTGTAGTGGAACAGAGAATGACAGAATATCCATATTCAGAAGCTATATAAGGTCCAACACACAATAGGACAACATTGCTAAATTACTGATGGAAAAAGAAGAAGCTATCAATTTGAAATTCAAGATCTAGAAAAAATGAATTTCAAAAATGAAAGTGAAATAAGGAATTATTCAGAAAAGCAAAATCTGAATTTATTGCCAACAGACATAAACTATAAAAAATATTAAGAAAAATTTTCCAAAAAGAAGAAAAATGATTATAGATAGAAATGTGAATCTATACAAAGGAATGAAAAACTTGAAAAATATAAAATTGAGAATAAATTTAGAAGCATTTTGCATTATTTTTAATCCCTTTAAAAGAAAATTGACTTACTAAAGCAAAAATATTGACAATATATTATGAGGTTTTCAAAATTTTTACAAGTAAAATATATGATAAACATTATACAAAGGAAGAAAGGAAGGAAATGTTAAGTATATTGTTGGAAGGTCCTTATGCTATATGTGAACTGATACAGTATTATTTGCAGGTAGACCATAATAAGTAAAAATTAAAAATTAAAAAATTATATTTTAAACCCTAAAACAACCATTAAAAAAGAAGTATAATTAATTAGCCTATAAATGAGATAACAGGGAATCATAAACCTAATCCAAAAGAGAATATGAAAAGAGAAAAAGGAACAAAGAAAAAATAGATCAAATAGAAAAATGATAGCATAATAATAGGTTTAAACCCAATAATACAAAATTTACATTAAATGTAAATGATCTAAATATGTCAACTTAAAAGCAAAGATTGCTAGACTTGATAAATATGCAAGACCCACTTACAGATGGTCTATAAGAAACCTACTTTGAAAATAAAGATATGCACAGATTGAAAGCAAAAGAATTTAAAAAGATATAACACATAAGCCTAATCAGAAGAAATTTGGAATGGCTTTATTAACATAAGATAAAGTAGACTTTAGAACAAGAATTAGAACCAGGGATAAATGGGGATGTTACATAATAAAAAAGGAGTCAAGTTCACTCTAGAATGAAAACAATTCTAGATGTGTATGCACTTAATAGCAGCATTTCAAAACAGATTAAAAAATCCAGAAATGAAAGGAGAAATAGACAAATCTACAGTTATACTTGGAGATGTCAATGTAATTCACCTGGTAATTGATAGAACAAGTAGACAAAAAATAAGAATGAATACAGAAAATTTGAACAATTTTATCAACCAACATTACTGAATTTAGATTTATAAAATTCTCCACCAAACAACAGCAGAATACACATTCTTTGAAGTGTTCACAATAATAGTCTGACACAGACTATTTTCTGGGCCATAAAATAAATCTCAATAAATGAATAAGTATTAAAATTAGGCAAAATATATTCTCTGAGCACACTGGTATTAAGCTAGAAAGATAAAAGAAAAGAAAGATATTTAGAAAATCTTCAAACATTTATAAATAGCAAATGGTTCAAAAAATAAACCACTAGGAGAAAAAAAATTTGTAATGGATGAACATGGAAACACAACATATCAAAATTTGTGAAGTGTAGCTAAATGTTTGCAGGGAAATTTATAGCATTAAATGCATATTTAGAAAGGAAAATAGGTCTTAAATGCTCTGATCTTCCATCTTAAGAAATTAGAGAGAATAATCAAAATACTAAACTGCACAAGCAAAAGGAAGAAAATAGGCAAGATAAGAAATGAAACAGAAAATAGAAAACAATGGAGAAAATCAATACAACAAAAAGTGATTTTTAAGAAAATCAATAAAATGATAAGCCTAGAATAATTAGGAAATAAAGAAAGCACCAATTAACAATATCATAAATCAAAAAGAAAACATCATAACATTGTGCAGACAATAGAAATGTAATAAGAGAATATTATGCAATGTATGACATAAATTTAACAAATTAAATGAAATGAACAAATTCCTTGATGTACATATATTACCAAAGCTCACACAAGAAGAAATAGATTACCTGAAAGCTCTATGTTTATTAAGGAAATGGACTTCATTGTTAACAACCTTCCTCCAAGGAAAATGCAGGTCCAGATGGCTTCAGCAGAAAATTCTACAAACATATAAGGAAGAGATACCAATTCTACACAAACTCTTCCAGAGAGCTGAATAGATGCAACACATCCCAACACATTTTTCAAGGCCAATATTACTCTGATAGAAAAACAAGAGCAATATCTTATACAAAAGAAAGTGAAAGAACATCATTCTCAGGGATGTAGATGTAAGCATCTTTAGCAAAATATTAGCAAGTTGAGTTCAGTAATACATTAAAAGAATAACATAAAATGGCCAGGTGATGTTTATCTTAGAAATACAAGGTGATTTTTTTCCTGCTGATTTGCTTGAGTTCTTTGTAGATTCTGGTTATTAGCCCTTTATTGGATGTGTAGCATGCAAACATTTTCTCCCATTCTGTGTGTTGTCCATTTCCTCTATTGATTGTTTCCTTGGCTGTGCAGAAGCTTTTAAATTTAATCAAGTCCTATTTATTAATTTTTGTTGTTGTTGTGATTGCCATTGGGGTCTTCTTTATGAATTCTTTGCCTAGGCTGATATCTAGAAGAGTTTCTCTAACATTTTCTTCTAGAATTCTTATAGTTTCATGTCTAAGGTTTAAGTCTGTTATCCATCTTGAATTAATTTTTGTGAGTGGTGAGAAGTAAGGATCTTGTTTCAATCTCGTACATGTGGCTATCCAATTTTCCCAGCACCACTTATTGAATAGGGATTCTTTTCCCTATTATTATTGTGTGCTTTGTCAAAGATCAGATGGCAATATGAGGATGGTTTTATATCTGGGTTCTCTGTTCTGATCCATTGGTTTATGTCTCTATTTTTTTGTGCTAGTACCATGCTGTTTTGGTTACTATAGCCTTGTAGTATAGCTTGAAGTTTGGTAAAGTGATACCTCCTGATTTGTTCCTTTTTCTTAAGGTTGTTTTGGCTATTCAGGCTCTTTTCTGGTTCCATATGAAGCATAGAATTATTTTCTCTAGATCTGCAAAAAATGACATTGGTAATTCAATGGGGATTGCATTGAATCCGTAAATCACTTTGGGTAGTATAGACATTTTAACAATGTTGATTCTACCAATCCATGAGCATGATATGTTTTTCCATTTGTTTACATCCTCTGTGATTTCCTTCCTCAGTGATTCATAACTCTCCTTATAGAGGTCTTTCCCTTCCTTGGTTAAATATATTCCCATTAAAAAGTGGGCAAAAGACATGAACAGAAGGTTTTCAAAAGAAGATAGACTAATGGCCAATAAACATGTGACAAAATGTTCAACATCTCTAATTATCAGGGAAATGCAAATAAAAACCACAATAGATATATCACCTAACTCCAGTGAGAATGGCTTTAATCAAAAAGTCCCAATACAACAGCTGCTGGTGTGGATGCGGAACGAAAGGAACACTTATACACTGTTCGTGGGACTGCAAACTAGTACAACCTCTATGGAAAATAGTATGGCGACTCCTCAAAGAACTAAAAGTAGACCTACCTTTAGATCCAGCAACACCACTACTGGGTATTTACCCGAAAGAAAAAAAAGCCATTTTATCAAAAAGACACTTGTACTCGCATGTTTATTGCATCACAATTCACAATTACATAGATGTGGAATCAACCCTAGTGTCCATCAATTCATGAACGGATTAATAAAATTTGGTATATGTACACCATGGAGGACTACTGAGCCATAAAAAAAATGGTGAACTAATACTTCTTATATTAACCTGGATGGAACTGGAGACCATCCTCCTAAGTAAAGCATCACAAGAATGGAAAAACAAACACCACATGTACTCACTATTAAATTGGAACTAATCAACCAGCACTCATATGTACATATGGAAGTAAAACTCAACAGAAATCAAGCAGGTGGGAGGGGGGAAGACGGGATGGGTAAAATCACACCTAATGGGTACAATGCAAACTATCTGGGTGATGGGCACACTTATAACTTTGACTCAAACTTTACAAAAGCAACTCATGTAACCAAAACATTTGTACCCCAATAATATTCTGAAATAATAAAAAAACCCAAAAAGTAAGTCAAAAGTTTATGTGCAAACATACACACATGGTAAGATTTGGCATGGTTTTTATGCTACCTTTGAGAACCTTACTAATATGGAGAACTCTCAACCATTCCAAAATGAGATTTTATTTGGAATCTAACTTTCAATGATGAACAGCAAATGAACAATCTGATGTGAAATGATTCTGCAAAATAAGAAAATCTCCTATCAATTATAGGGCCCGGGAAAAGATAGATCCTAAATGCCATTCTTCACAGAGACAGCAAAGTGTGACAACGTTTCCACTGCTCAGAAGCAAACATATCTGAGTTAGGTTGCCAATTAAATTGTTTGGGATAGACTCTCCTTATTCTATGAAATTATTTTTGTCATTTGTCCTATTTTCATTTAGAAAATTTCACTGTATTAGCATCCTTAGATGGCAAACATCTGATTGGCAAACATATTTGTTTCTACATTTTGAAGAGTTGAATGTGTATGGATTTTACTGATTGCAAAATTTCACAATTGAAAACACTGTTAGGTTTTAAAAAAAAATTCTGACCATTTAAAAGTTGAATAGATTCATTAATTTGACATGAAAGGCTAGTTTTTCAAAGCATCAAATCCATTTTCATGGCTACCCTATAAAATAAACTGCTTATAGATTAAAAAAAAAAGAAATACAAGGTGAGTTCAACATGCAAAAATCAATCAAGGTAATTCACCACATCAACAGACTAAAAAGAAAAAAATCTGTATCTCAATACATCCAGAGAAAACATTTGACAAAAATTTTTTTTTTTTTTAAGAGAGGGCTCTTACTCTGTCACCCAGGCTGGATTGTAGTGGTGTGATCATAGCTCACTGTAGCCTGGAACTCCTGGGCTTGAGCAATCCTGCCATCTCAGTCCCCAAGTAGCTGGGATTACAGATGCAAGCCACCACACTGCGCTCAGCTACCTTTGACAAAATTCAATATCAACTCATGATTAAAACTATTTGCAAACTACTAATGAGGAGAATTTTCTCAACCTGATTAAGGAAATACGGTAGACTTCTATCACCTGCATCATACTGAATGGTGATAGATTGAATACTTCCACTTTCAAAATTCAACATTGCAGGAGAGGTCCTAGCTAGCGCAACAAGAAAAATGAAGAAAAGGCATGCAAATGTGAAAGGAAGAAGTATATGTAAAATACCAAAAAACCTATAAAAACTTACCATAATTAATAAGTAATTTTAGCAAGGGTACAGAATTCAAGCTCACAATACCAAAATCAATTGTATTTCTATATATGCAAGGGCTGTCTGGAAAGTATCCAGCCATTGTTAATACGTAATTTTCGTATTACATGGCTGGATACTTTCCACACAGCCCTCATAAGTGATAGTGGTTGCTTTTATCTTTCCTTGCTACTCCGAGTTTTTATTCATTTATTTAAGATTTTATCATGAATAATTCCTTTCTCCTACTTTTTTAAGATTAGTTCTTCTTTTACTAGATTCTTAATTTTAACACTTAGTAATTTGTTTTAAAACTTTCTGTTGTACACTTTCAAGAACATAAATTTTTCTTTGAGTTTGGTTTATGTGGATGCTATAGGTTTTTATGTTGTGTCCTCCTCTCTTAAACTTTTTAATGAACCTGTACTTTTAGTTTTGATTATTAGCTTCTGAAAGGCTTTTTTATTTGCAGGAAAAGCCATTTTATTGTTTGTTTGTTTTGTTTTATAGATTATTGTCTATAAAGTTTATTACATTTAAAAAAAAATTTTACCATTAGACTAAACCATATGAAATTACTGATATTTTACTATTTTTGATCTATAAAAATGGCTATTTTATATGTGACCAGTTTGGGGACTGTTTTATGGACATAATAGAAATATATTTTGAGTATAGGTACAAACACATATATACCTATATACATATTTATATAAATAAAATTGAGCTTGCTTACTGAATCACCACATCCCTGTCTTGTTTTCTTTTGTCTACTGATTTTTAAGTGCTGAAAAAGATGTATTAAAATCTAATATCATAATTTCATTTGTAAATTTTTCATTCTGTATGTGTTTCTAGAAGAATTTGCTTTTTTATTAAACCACCATGATGTTTGGTACATAAAATATTAATATCTGTTGTATAATTTTGTGAGGGTCTTAATAATTAGAGGGAATAAGTGGACTATCTTGTGGATGTCAGTCATACTCTTTATTCAGCCATCTGTTACTTGCTGAATGGACCCTTGTACAAAGCGACCATGAGACAGTGGTAAAGGCTATTCATGGGCTTAACAACAGGACATCTACCTCACTAAATGTGATACAGCTACCACCACTGCTAAGTGCCCAGCCTCCCAATATAAGAAGCCAATGGTTAGTCTCCAATAATCATCATACCATTAGGGTGACCAGCTGCCCCTTGGGTCCCCCTACTGTAACAGTAGTTTATATAAGATCCCTTCAGCATAGAAGCAGCAGCAACATATTCTCTCAGCAATAGAAACATATTTCAGGTATGGATTTGCCTTTCCTGGCTATCCCGTTCTTCTGCTAGCCCCACCATGCATGGACTTTCACAATGCCCCATTTACTGTTTGCATATTCCACATAACATTGTTTCCATTTATGTGACTCATTTTACCACAAGAGAAGTATAACAATTGAGCTAATGCTCCTGGATTTCAGCGGTCTTACTACTTACCCCACTTCTCAGAAATTGCTGGCCCAGTAGAATGATGAATTGACCTATAGAAGACTCAGTTATGCTGCCATCTGGGAAATTACACCTTGCAGATTTGGTGTGCTCTGTCATAGAATAGGGCATATTCTTAGATACAACAATCAGTATCAAGTGCTGTTCCTCAGTAGCCAGAATAAACACATCTAGGAATCAAGAGTAGACATATCATTACTCCTAATAATCTACCTGCAGAGGTTTTGCCTCCTGTTTTTGCATTCTTGGTCTCTGTTGGTTTAGAGAGTTTTGTTCCTAAAGAAGAAATACTTCTATAACAGATACAAAAAAATGTCCCTGCAAATTGGAAACAAACAGAAATATAAGACAGCATAATAACACCTCATTGATGCAATATCTTCGGCAATGGAGCAATTTCACATAAGTAAAATTTCAGCCTGCTAAATTTATTGATTACCTTAAAAGTTAATAATTTAGGTTACTAGATATAAAAATACAACCTACGGGCCAAATATGGCCCCTCTACCTGTTTTTGAAAGGCCCACAGCACCAGAAACAGGGCTAGCAGTGTGAGCTATGGAGACCAAGCCAGGGAGTTCCCCTCTGTCCCTGTTTCCCCTTCATTCCCAAGGCCTGGCTACCCTGCCAGCCACCTCCCTTGTCACTACTGGCAACTTCCCATGTCCATCAAGGAGTGACTAAGTCCAGGGATCTACAGTTCAGCTAGTCAACTTGCCTCCAGCCAACTGCCATGTTGAGATGGCTGGGCTCTCCACAGAGGGAGAAAATAATGTTTTTATATGAATTGCTAATTTTAAAATATAATTTGATACATTATAATTTACATATGTAAACAAGTTAGTCAACAAATACAGTTAAAAAGTAAACTTAAATGTTAATAGCTTTTCAATTTTTAATTTAGCTTTTAGCTTAAAATCTGTACTTAATCCTATACTGAATTAAAATAGTTATGCTTACTTTTTTGTGTATAAAGCACAAACATACATACAGTATATAAACAGATATACAGTACATTGTGATATTAAAACTTGATGGATAGGTGATTAGAAAAAAATGTCTTAAAAGTCTCCCTAGAAGGGCAGTAATAAAAAACTGGTTGAGAAACATAGGCTTAAGGCAACTACTCAATAGCAAGCTTAACAGTAACCTACAGAGCTTGCCCTTTGACTTATCAGATGTTTCCTGTTCTACTAGGGCCTGGGACAATTTTTCCAAAACTGAAAACTCACTAAATAAGCTCCTGGTCTTCTTTAACTATGGAGGTTTGAGCACCTAAGTTAGAAACAAAAGACTTCACCTAGAAAGAGAAAAATATAAGCTCTAAAATCTGAATTTGAAAAATTTTGAATTTTCAACTCAAACTGCTAGAGCTAGATATACTAGTGTCATGAAGTTCTGCTAATTTTAATTCTACAATACTGCATAGATTCTCCTTTAGGATTAGGTGTTCTTTCAACTCCACTCATTTTCTAGGCAGATTCAAATCATGCATGCTGTATTCCTTCCATTCAAAATTACCCAACTCAAAATCAACCTAAAAATAGCCTCTCATCTAAGTCTCCCCCTCCAGAATAATGAATCTCATTATTAATTGCTTTCTGATATTGGAAACTTTTCATAGGTGTAATTCAAAGTTGGTTTTTAGTGGTTTAGGTAGTCAGGTTGTCAAACAGTGAAAACAAAACAGAATTTTGTTTGTCCTTGTAACAGGACTATAGAGAATTGGGTAGAGTTCACGAACCATATGTGTACTCTGGGGAGACCAGAAGGCTCCTCAGTACATTTAGAGTCTGGTTACATGAGCTCAAGTGACACTGACTCATGTGTACATGGGTTTTAAGACAGCTATTTTTTCTACAAGTCATCTGTTTTTTTTTAAATTTGCATCCAAATTTCTTGTTTTTCTCCAAATGGCTGAAATTGAAGTCTGACTTCTAGGTAAGTGGGTGCATCACTGCAAATAATTAATGTTAAACTGGACTAGAAAGTTTATAGCACTTTAGAGTAGGGAATGATCAGTGAAGACTTCCTGTGGGAGGTGAAACTTCAGCTCTGTCTTGAATAAGGTGCATGATTTGGATGAGAAAAGCTCAGCATTCTGGGAGAAAGTTGCAGCAAGAACAAAGGCAAAAGGGGAGAAAACAGCAAATCCCTTTAGTGGACACTAATTAGCCTGGGCTGAATGTGGGGGAGGGTGTATTTTAGAAAGTAATGATACGAAAAAGAAATGTCAAGGTGGGCACAGGATATGACAGGCCTTGAATTCCTGTTAATTTCTTTGCTGTTCATCTTCTACTTGATTCTCCAAGTTCATCACAACAGATGGTAGTGTGAACTCTTATTTTGTTTTCCTCTATTCTCTAAGTGTAAGAGAGTATACTTATATTCTCTTTCTCTTTATCATACTTTGTAACTTTGTGCCCTCTGTTGGTATAAAATTTATACTAGTTAGTCTTTCTTATTTCATCTGCTAGCCTATATTAATTCCTCCTATTCTCCCATTTTAAATCTCTACTTTTAACCAGGTAGTAAAAAAGATGAAGCATAAATTGTTGAAAAGTTTAAGGCAGCAGAAATTGGGGAGTGTGAAGAACATTCTCCTTAGAGGAAACTACATTTACACAGTCCCTGAAGTGAAAGTGAGCACAGATTCTAGTCAGGAACCCAAAGGCTGGTGGGGCTACACTGTAGAGAGCAAGCAGGGGGAAGTGCAAAAGGAAGAGACAGAAGCTTGACCTGGACCTTATCAGGTCTTGCAGGTGCAGCTAAGGTATTTGTCTTTATGATGAAAGCAATGACAAGTCATTGAAAGGACAATTTAATTAGGAGTTTGGGGAAGAGTTGAGGCTGGTAGGATTTTTTGGAGAAAAAAAATTCCTCTGAACACAAAGTGGAAACAGATTGGAGGAAGCTTGGGCAAATGTGGCCTGGCTGGATCAGAGATGACTGTAGTGGTCCAAAGGAGAAAGAAGGGCAACTTGCACTAAGATTGCAGTGAAGAGGTGGAGAGAACTGGACAGGTGAAAGGAATAGCCAGGTGAAGCAACGCTCAGAGGAATGTAAGGGTTTGATGAGCTTGATTCTTCCAGAGGATATTTCTGTTTTAAAAAGCATGTTATAAAAACATTCTGAATTTCTTATTGGTGAATGGGTTTTGTAGATCAGGGTGTCTGGATTGTCCACACAGCCAGTCCAAGTTTCTGTAGCTAGGGGAATCTTTCTTCCTTAGGTCTTGTCTTCCAAGTGTAGGCTCATTTGGGGAAAAAAAAACATTTTTATTAAGTATTGAGTAGGAACAAAGTAATATTTATGACCTATCTATAATACTGACCCAATAAACATCCCTGAACTCACAACCCAATATCAGAAAAGCAAATTATGTCCTTTGATGCTCATGTGTGCTCCTTTCTGATTCCCTATCTTTCCTTTTTTTCTCATTCTTTCTGAGAAAAATAACTGCCCTAAAGTTGTGTTTCTATTTCCCTGCTTTGCTTTATAATTTTATCATTTAACTACTTATCTATAGTCCTATAATGTGTATTTTTGCATGTTTGTTTAATTTTTTTATGATATAGTGTTTATTATTCTGAGTTGCTGTTAGCTTAATGCTAAGTTCTGGAGATTTGTCAGCATTACTGCATGTAGCTATAATTCTTAATCTTCATTACTCTATAGGACTTCTTTGTATGAACATAACACAATTTGTCCATTTTACTTTCAATATCATTTGTGTGACCTTTTTTAAAACTTAATACATTTTTATTACACAGAGTGCTTTTATCATGATGTCTGTACCTGTTTCCAGGTATACAGTCTCCACGGTTTCTGTATTTTAGAAACCTAGGACTAGAACTGTTGGGTTGTAGGGTATGTTCATCTTCAACTACACTATATATGCCAAATTGTATTCCCAAGTGGGTGTACCAAGTTACACTTGCACCTGTAGTATATAAGTGCTCTAACCAGAGCACCACATTCTCTTTAATATATCGTATTCTCAGGCAACTTTGTTTTCACTTTTTGCTTTATGGATTTTCTCAATTGTATATTTCCTGTTACATTAACTTCTGCTCTTATTTGTATTATTTCCTTCCTTCTATGTTTTTTGAGTTTCTTATATTGTTCTTTAATAACTTTTTATATTAGATGTTTAGTTAATTCATTTACGTCATTTCTTCATTTCTGATATATGCAATATAAACATCTCTCTAAATACTACTTTACCTGGACACCATAAATTTGACTATTTAATAGTTTTATTATCACTTTGGTCTAAATATTTTCTAATTTTCTATTACATTTTTTATCTATGAGTTATTTAAAAGTATCTTTCTTAATATCATACATACGGAGTTTTAAAAGTTATATTTATCTTATTTATTACAATAATAACTGTGTTATGGTCAGAGAACATAATCTATAAGATGTCAGTTCTCTGAAATTTGTTGTGACTTGCTTGGGAGCCCAGTAAGTGGAGAGTTTTCCTAAATATTCTACGTGTGTTCAAATAGGAAGTGTATTATGCAGTTGATAAAATCTAAGATTCTCCTATTCTCTCTCTCTCTTTATTTGAAGAAACTTAAATTATATTATTCAGATATTCAAATCCATATTTGATTTTTATTTACTTGATATAGCTGAGAAAGTTATGTTAAAATATCCACTGAGATTTGTGTATTTAACCATTCCTTCTTGATTTTCAGTAAATTTGCCTTATGCATTTTTAAACTGTGTTATTAGGTACATAGAAATTCAGTTATATCTTCCTGGGGAATTAAAGTTTTTATTATTATAAGTAATCCTCTTTACCAGTGGTAATTCTTATTTTCGCTGTGAAGTCTATTTTTTTCTGATCTTAATATAGGTAGACTGTGTTTCTTTTAGTTAGTATTTTCATTTTTTGTTTTCTTTTATTTTCAACCTTTCAATCTCATGTTGTGTTCTTACCACAATGAAATAAAAAGGAATTAAAGGAATTGATTTTGCTGAGTATCTCTTGGTGACAAATTTCTCAATTTAATTTTGTCTGAAAGTATATGTGCATAGCTTTTATTCCTGAAAAATATTCTCACTGGGTGTATAAATCTGGTTGGCAGTTACCATGTTCTCTCAGTACATTATGTCACTGCTTTCTCACTCTCGATATTGCTGCTGAGAAGTCAGATGACAATCTAAATGTCTTTTCTTTTTAGAAAAAACAGATAATCAGTCTTCTCCTATTGATTTTGAGATATTTTGTCTTTGGCATTTTTCGGTTTCACAGTAATGTTGTTTGGTATAATTTTGGTTTTTTGTTTTTGTTTTTTGGTTTTTTTGTGTGTGTTTGTTTTTCATTAAGCCTACTTCTGAGCTTCATGAATCTATATTTTGGTATTTATTTTCAATTTTTATAAGTCTTTATAAATTGTGCCCACCCCATTTATCTCTCCTCATTTCTGGTTTAGATTAGATATATATTAGATCTCCATGTTATCCTTTATATCTTTAATGCTTTTTCCATATTTTCCATCACTTTTTCCCTTTGAACTACATTCAGACAAGACTTATCATTTCTGTTTCAGTTTATTAGTTCTCTGTTTAGCTCATATCTGTTGAATTTTTGACACCAATGTTATACTTTCCATAGCTAAAAGTTTCATTTGTCTTTTTTTTTACATTACCTTCCATCTTGTTGATATGAGCCATCATTCCAACATGTCAAGGCTAATTTGTTCTTTTTAATTTTTTAAATTAAAAAAAAAATTTATTTCAAAATACTAAGGGGGTACAAATGTTTTTGTTACATGGCTTGAGTCAGGGCTGTAAGTGTGCCTATCACCCAAATAGTGTTCATTGTACCATTAGGTAGACTTTTGCCCTTCCCCACCTCCCACCTCCCCCTTGCTTGATTTCCAATGACTTTTACTTTCCTCTGTGCTTTATTCAAATATATTTAGACACATTAATAGTCTGTTTTTCCTTGCAAATATTTTCAATTATTTCTTTTATTTATTTAAATATATTATACATACTTTTAATATTCTGGTCTTACAATTTCGAAATATCAAAATTTTGCAGGTTTTATACTGCTGTAAGTTCTGTTTGGCTTGCTCGTGTTTTCTTTTCCCTTTTGTATTTTTATCATGAGCTCATCCTTTTCAGATCTTTATCTGGGAGGATACTTTATGACCTTATTTTAAGTGACTTGCTTGGGAGAGAATTAGCATTCACATCTGCCAGTTACCTAGATGTACTACCAACCAGGAATGGTTTTAAGCTGAATTCTTGACTTCATTTTTGTGAAATAAATTAGTGTATATTTGAGGTTTACAACATGACATTATGGAATATATATAGATGGTAAAATGGTTACTATAGTGAAGTAGTTAATATATCTGTCATCTCACATACTTTTTTTTTTGTAACCAGAGCAACTAAAATCTACTTATTTAACAAAAATCCTTAATACAGTACATTTTTATTAACTTTAGTCCTCACATTTTACATTAGATCTCTAGACTTGTTTACCCTACATATCTGCTATTTTGTATCCTTTGACTGACGTCTCCTCATTTCCTCCCCCTCCCACACCTGTGGTAACCAACATTTCATTCTCTATCTCTGTGTATTTCAGCCCTTTTTAAAAATTGTTATTCCACATATAAGTGAGATCATGCAATATTTTTCTTTCTGTACCTGGCTTATTCCACTTAGCATAATGTCCTTCAGGTCTCATTTATGTTGTGGCAAATGCAGGATCTCCTTTTTAAAGGCTGAATAATATTCCATTTTGCGTATACACTACATTTTTTTTTATCCATTCAACCACTGATGGGCATTTTGGTTGTTTCTATATCTTAGATGTTGTGAATAAGGCTACAATTAACACAGGAGTACAGATATCTTTATGAGATGGTGATATCATCTCCGTTGGGTGTGTCAACAGAAGAAGGATTGCTGAATCATGTGGTAGTTCTATTTATAATTTCTTAGGAACCTCCATACTGTTTTCCATACTGGCTGTACCAATCTACATTTCCAACAGTAGTGTACTAGGGTTTCTTTGTGTCCACGCCCTAATCAACATTTGTTATCTATTGTCTTTTTGATAATAGCCATCCTTACATCTGTGAGATGATATCTCATAGTGGTTTTAATTCACATTTCCCCTATGATTAGTGATGCTTAGCACTTTTTCATATATCTGTTGGACCCTTGTCTTCTTTGGAGAAATCTTTGTTCAGGTCCTTTATCCATTTTTTAATTGGGCTATTTGTTTTTCTGCTATTCAGTTGTAAGAGTTCTTTATAAATTTTTTGTATTAACCACTTATCATATATGTGGTTTGCAAGTTTTTTTACAGTCCATAGGGTGCCTTTTTATTTTGTTGATTGTTTCCTTTTCATATTATAAAGCTTCTGCTTTATAATATGATATGGTACATTTATTTATTTTTGTTTTTGTAGCTTGATCTTTGGGTGTGATATCCAAAAAATCATTGCCAAGGCCAATAAAGAGGAGATTTTCCCCCATGCTCTCTTCTAGGAGTTTTATGGTTTCAGGTCTTAAATTTAGGTCTTTTATCCATTTTGAGTTGACTTTTGTGTGTGGTGTAAGATAAAGGTCTAATTTTCTTCTTTTGCATGTGGAAATCCAGTTTTCCTAACATCATTAATTGAAGAAATTTTCCATTCCCCATTGTGTTCTCTTGGTGCCCTAGTTAAAAATTAGTTGACCACATATGTTTGCCTTTATATTTGTGCTCTCTATTCTGGTCCATTGCTCTATATGTCTATTTTTATGCGAGGACCATACTGTTTTGATTACTTTAGTTTTGTAATATAATTTTAAATCAGGACATGTGACGCTTCCAATTTTGTTTCTCTTTCTCAGTATTGCTTTGGCTATTTGGGATTTTTTTGCAGCTCCATACAAATTTTAGGACTGTTTTTTCTATTTCTGTGAAGAATATCATTGGACTTTTGATAGGTATTGCATTAAATATGTATATTGCTTTGGAGAGTATAGATATTTTAACCATATTAATTCTTCCCATCCATGAATATGGGGTATATTTCCATGTATTTGTGTCTTTTTCAATTTCTTTCATCAATGTTTTATAGTTTTCAGTGTACAAATTTTTCACTCCCTTGGTTAAATTTATTTAATTTTTGATGCTATTGTAAATTAGATTTTTTCCTTGATTTCTTTTTCAGCTATTTCACTATTTCTGTGTAGAAATACAAGCAATTTTTGTATGTTGATTTGGCATCCTGCAACTTTACTGAATTCATTTATTAGTTCTAATAGTTTTTTGTGAAATCTTTGGGGTTTTCTATATATAGGATTATGCCGTCTGCAAATAGAGGTAATTATACTTCCTTTCTGATCTGAATGACTTTTGTTTCTTTTTCTAGTCTAATTGTTCTTGCTAGTACTTCTGGTGCTGTGTTGAATAGTAGTGAGAGTGGGCATCCCTGCCTTGTTCTGAATTTAGTGGAAAAGCTTTCACTTCTTCCATCTTGGTTATAATGTTAGCTATGGGTTTTTAATAAATGACCTTTATTATGGTTAAGGAACTTTCTTTCTGTACCTAAACTGTTAAGAGTTTTTATGAAGAAAGGATGCTGAACTTTGTCAAATGCTTTTTCTGTATAAATATATGTGAACATGTGGTTTTTATCTTTTATTTTGTTAATATGATGTATCACATTGATTGATTTGTGTATGTTAAACTAGTATTGCATGCCAGGGATAAATCCCACTTGATCAAGATGTAGGATCTTTTTGATGTGTTGTTGAATTTAGTTTGCTAATATTTTATTATGGATTGTTGCATTGATGTGCATCAGAGGTATTGTCTTGTAATTGTTTTTATCTTGAAGTGTATTTGTCTTGCTTAGGTATCACGGTGATGCTGGCCTCATTAAATGTGTTTGGAAGTATTTCCTCTGCCTTATTTTTTGGAAGAGTTGAAGAAGTATTGATAATAATCCTTCTTTCAATGTTTGGTCAAGTTCAGCAATGAAGCCATCTGGTTCTGGGCCTTTCTTTGTTGGAAAGTTTTTACTTCTTTAATCTCTTTATTTTGTTACTGGTCTGTTTAAGCTTTATATTCTTCCTGTCTCAATCTTGGCAGGTTATAGTTTTCTAGGAATTTATACTTTTCCTCCATATTATCCAAATTTGGGGGGATATAATTGTTCATAATAGTCCCTTATTATTATTTTTATTTCTGAGGCATCTGTTGTAATGTCCCCACTTTCATTTCTGATTTTATTTTAGTCTTGTCTCTTTTCTCCTCAGTTATCCCAGCTACAGGTTTGTTAATTTTGTTCATTTTTTTCAGAGAACCAACTATTGGTTTCATTAATTTTTTCTATAGTTTTTCTCCTCTCTATTTCACTTATTTCTGTTCTGTTCTTTATTATTTCCTTCCATCTGCTAACTTTGGGTTTAGTTTTTCGTTCTTTTCCTAGCTTCTTGAGGTATAACATCAAGTTATTTATTTGGAATATTTCTTCTTTATTAATGTGGACATTATTATAAACTTTGAATTGTTTTTGCTGCACTTCATGTGTTTTGATATATTGTATTTCCAATAACGTTTATCTCAAGATATTTTTAATTTCCTTGTTGATTTCTTCTTTGACTCATTGGTTGTTCAAGAGCATATGGTTTAAATTCTATATATTTGTAAAATTTCCAAGATTCCTCTTGTCATTGATTTCTAGTTACATACCATTGTAGTCAGAAACAATACTAGATATGATTTTGACCTTCTTGAATTTCTTAAGACTTGTTTCTTAGCCTAAAATATGTTCTACCCTAGAGAAGTTCCATGTACACTAGAAAAGAATGTATATTTTGCTGCTGTTAGATATGAAGACCTGTATGTGGCTGTTAGATCCATTTGGTGTAAAGCACAGTTCATGTTCAGTATTTCTGTGTTAATTTTCCTTCAAGTTGATCTATCCATTATTGAAAGAGGAGTATTGAAGTCCCATACTATTATTGTATTGTAATTTATTTCTTTTTTATGTCCATTAATATTCGCTTTATATAGTTAGATGCTCCAATGTTGGGTGCATATATGTTTATGATTGTTAAGCCTTCTTGATGGATTGATCTTTTTCCATTAAATAATGAACATCTTTGTCTCTTGTAACAATTTTTGACTTAAATTCTATTTTATCTAATATAAATATAGCCGCCTCTGCTTTCTTTTGTTTACTACTTGAATGGAATATCTTTTTCCATCCCTTTAATTTCAGTCTATGTGTATCCTTAAAGCTAAAATGTGTCTAATTTAGGCAGCATATAGTTGGATCTTACTTTTTAATCAATTGAGCCACTCTATGTCTTTTGATTAAAGAGTTTAATTCATTTTCTTTCAAGGTTATTATCTATAGGTGAGGAATTATTCTTGCTAGTTTGTTAATTGTTCTCTGGTTGTTTCATAGATCCTTTATTCCTTTCTTCCTCTCTTGTTTACCTTTGGGATTTAATGATTTTCTGTAGTGCTAAGCTTTGATTCCTTTCTCTTTCTCATTTGTGTATCTGCTGTAATTTTTTGCTTTGTGATTATTATGGGGCTTACATAAAAAATCTTATAGTGATAATAGACTATTTTAAGCTAACTTTGGTAGCATACAAATGCTCTAGATTTTTACCCCATACACACAATTAATATTTTTGTTGACAAAATTTACATCTTTTTATATTGTGTATTCTTAACAACTTATTATAGTTACAATTATTTTTGGCCATTTTAACTTTTAACCCTAATACTGTTTACACACCTTTGCAATACTAGAGTATTATGAATTTGATTATGAATTTAACTACATCAGTGAGTTTTATACTTTTATATGTTTTCATGATAGTTATTATAATCCTTTCAGTTCCAGTCAAAGCATTGTTTTAAAAATTTCTTCTAAGACCAGTCAAGTGTGATGAATTCCCTCAGCTTTCGCTTCTCTGGGAAAGATTTTATTTCTTTCATTTCTGAAGGATAGCCTTGCTGGGTATAGTATTCTTAATTAGCAGTTTTCTTTCTTTCAGCACTTTGAATGTGTCATCTTATTCTCCCCTAGCCTGCAAAGTTTCTGCTGAGAAATATGCTGATAGTATAATGAAGATTCCCTTCTATGAGACTTAATGCTTTTCCCTTGCTGCTTTTAGAATTCTCTCTTTGTTTCTGACTTTTGACAGTTTTATTACAATGTTCCTAAGAGTGGACATCTTTAGGATGAGTTTACTTGGGTACTTTTGAGCTTTATGGATCTGGATGTCCACAAGTCTGCCAAGACTTGGAAAGTTTTAAGCAATTATTTTGTTAAACAAGCTTTCTCTGCCTTTCTCCATCTCTTCTCTCTCTGTGACTCCCATAACACAAAACTTTGTTCACTTACTTGTGTCCCATACATCCCACAGAATTTCTTTACTCTTTTTCATTCTTTTTCTTTTTTTCCCTCTGACTGGATTATTTCAAAATACCTGTGTATAAATTCAGAAAGTCTTCTACTTCACTTAGTCTGCTGCTGAAGCTCTCAATTGTATTTGTCATTTCATTCTTCAGCTTCAAAATTTCTGTTTGGTTGGTTTTTGTGATATTTATCTCTTTGTTGAATTTCTCATTTAGTTCATGAATTATTTTCCTATTTCCTTGAATTGCCTATTTGTATTCTATTTTGTAGCATTTCCTTAAGATCATTATATTGAATTCCTTTTCAGGAAATTCATAAATTTTCATTTCTTTAGGGTCATCAGTTACTGCAGAAACATCATGTTCCTTTGGTGGTGACATATCTTCTTGCTTTTTCATGTTTCTTGTGTCCCTGCATTGATATCTGTGCATCTTGTATAACAGATGTCTCTTACAATTTTATAGTGTGACTTTTGTAAGGATAGACTTTCACCTGTAGACAGGTCCTAGGTGTTAGTTGGGTGGGCTCTGAGTAGGTGCAGTCGTGTAATCTGCATGCAGTTTCTTTAGCTATATCAATGTTAGCAATTACTGTGGGTGCCTCAGTGGCCCAGGCTGCAAAAATTTATGATGGCAGTGGTGGCAAGGTAGATTGTGTTAGGTCAACACAGGCAATAAGGGGGCACAGCTGGTCTGCTGACTAGGGTGTGGCTTCCCTGGGGGTGGGGCACCAGGCTGGTTGGTGCATTAAGGGGGTACAGCCACTCTCTCAGTTCAGGCATGGCTTCCCTCATGACTTTATTTTTAACCTATGCGAGACATACAAATTTCCTCAAACTTAAGTGAATAACAGTTCAAAGTTAAAAATCAAATGAGAGTTTTTCACTCTATTCAATGCCAAGATTTGAGACAGGTAATCTTTTTCTTGTAGCTTATAACAAGGGCTCTTTCTATTTCACTCTTACTCAGGAGCCCTTTTTGGTCCCAGATTTTTGTGGAGATATCTCCAGTGATATTTGCCCCATTGTTGAACCCCTAGGCTTTGTCCCCTGATCCTGTGCCCCATAGGCCATAAAAACCAAATCTTAATTATGATCCCTTTTATTGCCCCATTTACCAATATGTCTCTCAATAAATGTGAGTTCTCTTTCTTCTCCCTCTTGAAACATATTTTAAGTTTTATTTTTTTTCTAGAATTTTCCTTTAAAAATCAGATTCAGTAAGTGATTGTTTCTTTGTTAACTGTATACTCAACTTGTCGGTATCCAATTCTGGTTTTACTTGAAATGAGTGAGCTTAATATTAAATAAAATAGGTTCTATTGTTGGTATATCTGAAAATCTTGGTATAGAATGTTTAGCAATGCCAATTCATACTTTTCAGGCATATGTTCAGTACTGCATATTTAGGATTGGAAATTCATCAAACCACTCTCATTTTACTCTACTTCACTAGTATTCAGAAAAATATTTTTTTCAAATATATCATATCATTTCTACCTTGTTACTTTGTATAAAATGATGGCCTTATGTTATTCCAAATAAATATACATATATTTTCAAAAGATCTACTATTGAAAAAGTATAATCAAAAAAAATACTACAATAAAACCCAAAAAGCCACTGAGGTTATTAAGTAAAAGCAAGGTGACAATAGAATATGAAAAAATAATAAAATAAATCATCACAAAGAAGTATGTCTCAAAAGGTAACATCTTTCAGCTTTAGGGCCCTTCCAAGATTGTGTTCACATAAGATGACAAGTCTTTAGACCAGACTGTCCAACATTCTACTCACTTTTTCTGACTTAAATGTAAGTTGAAGGCCTCCTACCGGAGCATTGGGATTGAATCCAAATTTTTAAAGCTGACTATCCTATCACCACTGTCACCTACATGTTGAAAATGACAAGTGAATCAGGCTAACAAAAAATGCTATCAAGTACAAAATGAGAATTGCAGTAATAGTCACAAATTTTTTTTCTCTTGTTTTCTCCATTGTAAATTATGCATTAGCTGGCCCTTGGTTTACCTCAGACATTATAAGACACCAAAGACTCAATTTCCAATAAAGTGCATTATATGGAGAGTTATATATATATCCATCTGTGAACCACTACTATCATGATAATAGACTATAATTTGTATATTGCTTCATAATTAAAAAGTACTTTCATACTTAGCATCACAGTTTTGTTTCATCTGTAGAAAACTCTGTTGAACAGGCAGGGAAAATATTATTATCCTCTTTTGTAAAAATTAGAAAACTTAGTCACAGGAGCAATATGTAAATATCTCAAAGTCTCACAGTAAAGTGGCACAGCAAATGAATACTATTTTTGCTTGGATATATTCAGACTTGAGAATTCCGGAAGTCCAGAAGCATAGGAGAATATCAGAAGAGAGGCATGAGCCAGACCTGAAGAAAAGGGAGGAGGTGGGGAACTAAACTCTAAGAGGATGCAGCTGTCACCTAAACAAATTTTGGAAGTGGTTATGATTAGAACATCCAATTAGGTAAGTACTAATGAACCCTGGTTAATATATAATGTTTAACAGTCAGATCTACATCAACTATAGTTCTGAGTTAGCTCTTTATATAGCTGAGATCTAGGCAAGGAGGTAGAGATAGGGGAAAATAGATTATAGAATGAGACTGAAAAACAAGAAAAATGTGCAAACCCCAGCTAAATGAATTGCAAGTTTATATTTGATCCTGGCCCATAAGGATTCTGTATTAATTGGAAAGATGGTTAAGTGAGGAATCAGAGCAGAATCTGAGTCTTACAGACTGACAGCAATCAGGAAATGTTGCAACCTGGGACTACACACATGTAAGAGGTGCACCTTGGTGCATTAGATTCTCATTTTAATTGGTTGAAAGGAAGATTTGGTTGGGAGGAAGAAGAAGCAGTGGTGACAGACGATCTGTTCTCAAACTGGGGGGAGTGACTTAATTCCAGCTTAACTGGGCATCTGTCATCTCCCCTCTTACGTAAGGTCAGAATTCAAAAAGTGGTTGTTGATAAAACATCTTCTCTAGTCCCTGGTTCAGCTACAGTTAATCTCATGTTCCATAGTTCCAAAAAGTATTCTGGGTTTTATTATGCATGTAGTGAACGTCACAGGATTGAGATTTAACAAGTGTGTCGCATGTTTTGGCACTGTGAAGTTATTTTTCAGATAAATAGACTTCCTGAATTAGGTGAGTGATTTTTTCAGCCATGAAGTCTGTGATTTTGTACCTTGATATTTTTACTCATTAAGGAGTTCATAAATTGAGTCTAAAGCAAGAATACTTAACCTTAAAAGTCAGATATTGGAGACCCAGAGAAGAAATTGAAATCCCACCTTGGAAAGGGTTCAGCAAAATATAGGAGTTTGGACATAGTTATTTCTTAAATATTGTGTAGGTAATGTTCAATATTAATGCATATGAACACATATATGCATATGAATCATATGCAATGTAATGCATATGAATCACAGGACTGTTGTTGAAGTGGTATAATCTTTGTGGACATGGTCAAATTCAGAAGCAGAGCATTCTCTTGGAAGTCGTGAGACACAGTGGGAAGCTGTGTGAGGGCTCGCCACCCCCTAGTCCTTACAATCCTTACAGGCATGTAGAATGGACATGAGCACCATTCTTCTAAATTACAGAAACCCATGAATGAGAATTTCAGAAATAAAGGTATGTACTATAGTTTAAAGTACTGCTTGGAAGATATTTAAAAAAAAAAGCCGACTGGAATTTTCAATTACAAAGTCATTTGTTAGGATGACCATGTAATTTATTTCCAAACTGGGAGACTTTTGAAATTGAAACATAGTGCTATTCATCATTATGCTGAGACAACAGGTGGACATTGGGGTGGTCCCTGGCATACTTGAAATATAATCATTCTAGACCTTCATAATCTTTACCAGAACAAGATTCAGATGGTGGGTTTAGAAGACTTATGGGCTAATAACAATGACAATACCCAGCACATGGTAAGTACTGGGTATTATTTCTGAGTATTTTATACAAAATCTTTCATTTAATCTTCACAGCAATCTTAAGAGTGAGATACAATCACTATATCCATGTTACTAAAGAAGATATTGTAGCACATAAAAATAAGAGAGCTTAACCAAGGTCAGAGAGCCAGGGGGTATAAGATTCAGGATTAGAACGCATGCTGTATGGCTTCAGAGCTCGCATCACTAACCACTATGCTGCATGTAACTTAATTATCATGGGTTAGAAAAAGATGGGGTGAGGTGGAGGGCAGTAGAGAAAGCAGATGCTATACTATTTTTTTTCCTTTCTTTGTTACCTGTCTTAGTGATTTTTTAGAGAATGAAAAAAAAAAAGGAATAGTAGTACCTAGAAGATCCTTGACTTTAAGAGAGGAAAGGAATATGGGGGATACAAGTATATTTATATACTGAAGTTAAGGATCCAAAAAGAGGTAAAGGTATAAAATGTAAGGGAGAACTGGAGCAAGATCCCCTTCCTACTGATCTTCTCCATGACTTGGACCAAGTGCTCTGATGAAAGAGTTCTTCAGTACACAGAGGAGTTTGCACATGCCCTACAGCTATGAATTCCCAGTGGAGAAACACTAACAGTAAATTCCTCACTTAAGATCCTGGTTACATTTGTATTATAAAGTGTCTTGTCTATAATGTATATTTGTTAAATGAGTTTTCATTTTATAAATTGTCAGTAAGCATTTAGGTTTTAGTGATTGGTATTTTTTCTTTTACACTTGACAGTTCTTAGTTAAAAGAAAATTCTCTTTCACAGTAGAGCCACATAAAATAATATCATTAAGTATTCTTCTAATATATATTCAGTTTATAAAATGCTGTAGAATATATTGAAAATACATGTATATACCAATACACAAAGCTATAATTTTAAATATATATTGTGGGTACTTCACATCTGAAGAATATCAGAGGACTCGATAAAATGTTTCCTTGTTGCATTTAAGACATTGTTCTATTTTATAAAAAACTTATTTACATACAAATTTTTAAACAATTTGCTTAATACATAATTAATAATAATAGACAAAATATGTCTGATAGAGAAATTCACTCATTTGCACATTCTTTCATTCTTTTATTTAATGCCTACTGAGTTTTGTCCTAAAAGTATATAACAGTGAATCAAACAGGCCAAGTGCCTGCTCTTTTGGAGCTAATATTCTAGCAAGCAATTAGCAAAGGTAATAAAATTGGTAGATTTGTAAATATGTCTGTACCATCCAGTAGTTATTCAGTTGTGCTTAGTCAAGGAGGCAAAGACTTTTCAATTGGATCATCCACACAGATATAACACAGGGCCAGATTCCTATTCCATATTGCATATTACTATCACATGGAAAGACCTTTGCCTCTATTCTCTGCTGCCTAGACATATTGCATATTCTAATAACTGATCTAATAACTAAAAAACTATTAGCACCTCATGTAACTGGACTTAAAAATTAGTGCACAAAGATAGGAGGAATAAGTTCTGGTGTTCTATTGCACAGTAGGGTGAATATAGTTAACAATAATGCATTTTAAATTTCAAAATAGCTAGAACAGAGGACTTTAAATGTTCTCACCATAAAGAAATGATAAATGTTTGAGATGATGGATTTGCTAATTACCCTGATTTGATCATTACACAGTGTATACATGCTTTGAAACATCACACTGTACCCTATAAATATGTGCAATTTTTATGTATCAATTAAAAATAAAACCAAAAAACATGTGACTGGTATTTTAGAATATATCTAATTTTATTTCTTGGCTTACAAAATTAAACATTTGGTTTAGTCAGAATCAATAAGATCTTAGGGCCATAAAACAGAACTAACCGTACTTTGAAAAGAAAACAAACAATAAAATCAATAAACTCCATGTAACTCTCCCTATGGAGTGATATGAGTATTGATCACATAACTTTGTATCTATCTTCCCTGATAACCAGTGATCCCACTTTATTTCTAGGCTCACAATCCTGCAGCTTCGAACATCCCAAGGCTACTTTTCAAATTTTGAGGATTCCGCCTATTTTTACACTTTCTCTGCATTTACTACATAGCTTGTTTGCTTTCTAAAAATTCTCTTTTGTTTACCCAGACCACTACTACATGATTGACACAGTTTTGAAATGTATATTATTCAAATTCTGGAAACTACCTTTCCATATATCTGGTTCCCAGCCCTCACTTTATCCTTAAATGTTCCTTTTAATGTTTTTCAGTTATTCATCAGAAGGATTTATTCCAGGAGACATATAGAAATCCTAATAATTAAGGGGATCATTGTAATCTAAGTCTGTATTGTTTTGATTTAGGGGTTCTAAATAAGTCTTAATATTTAAGGAAGTGGTAAATTAGTGTCAGCACTTTACTTTAAGGTGGGTAATGCAGATACAGGTAAGATAATCTTTAAAACAAATGGAGTTGGACCCATGTTTAAATTTAGGGAATACAGTCACTTGGCTACTTGGCGCAGATATCCTTGGTGGTGACTGACTGCAAAGAGCTAATCTACAGAATGGGTTGAGGAAGAATTCAGTGATGTACCCTAAAACTCTCCTTTCAATTCATACACGTCTTCTTTTGCTTCTGAAAAACCATCGCATCATAAATTGTGGACATAGATGGTTAATGAAACTGAAGGTGATGATGCTGGTGGTGATCTCAAGGGCAGCTTGCAACATACTAATTTCCCTTTAGAGAACATGAAATTCCAGCTATGTCATGTTGGTGGCTATGCAGAAACCACCTTGATTTGCTCCGGATATTGAGTGAATCTTATTATTTTATAATCTGTCTGAGCTGGTGTTGAATGAGTGACAAGAATAGTGAGTTCTTTCTAAGATGCGAATTCTTTGTTGTGGTGAACTTTTCATGATGGATTTTAAGGGCTCCTCTCTCCATCAGTTCTGCTCAGTATTATGTTAGAAGCCATGAGGCAAATGATTTATAGTTTTTTCAAATGAATAAAAAATAGTATGTGTCTGACACATTTTATCAACAAGTCAATTACTAGAGTTGCACAGGTAATTCTTTTTTTTTCCTATTGTAAACTTTTTGGGGGGTTAGGATCATGCCTTATATATTTTTTTGCAATTGTTTCATTTTTTGTCCTATGCCTAGCACAATGTTTACACATATTAGGGTTTCAATATGCATCTGTTGAATAAATCATGGCTTCAGAAAATATCCCGAAGCCTTTCAGTAGTGATATTTTAGGATATTGAGCTTGTGCTTTGGATAACAATTTGTTCAGTTTCTCAACAATTAGTTCTTCACTTTTCTGAAGTCAAAAGGAAAAAGACTACCTTACAATCAGTTCCAGTTTCAAACTTTTACCACACTTTAACGTGAATTTCAGTTGACAGTTGGTTCGTGTTTTATATCCTCTTCATTGCAAGCTCTCCAAAAGGTGATATCCAAAAATATAAAATTCAATAAAAGATGTGTGAAAAATAAATGCCACTTGATTTCAGTATTTACTTTGTGATGGGTTTCTCACTTCATATTTCTTGAAGCAGATTCCAGTTTTCTAAATGTTGCATACCCAAAATAAACATGTAAACAACAAAATGAAGATGACAAATGTGCAGCCTGAGAGTTGGAGAAGCCTGAAAAAGTGGATAATATAGTTTAGATATGAAGGACTCAGTCTTGAGCTCATAGAAGCATGTGTTACTTTGAGGCATTTATTTCTGATGCAAGTGTCTTCTTACATTTTAGTTTTGCATACATGGATTCCTTAAAATGCAGACTTATCATGAGCATGATAATAAAAAGGAAATTGAATGTCTCTGGGTAAAAAACCCAAAGCAAAACCTTTGGCCATTCAAAATATATAAGCAATGTAGAAAGAAAAACATAACTGTGTGCATGTGCGTGCACACACACACACACACACACATATATTCGGGCTGTGCCTTCACCAAAAAAAGAAAAAAAAGCTATTTCTGGGATGCATGAGGACAAGCCTATGCAAAAATATGGATTTTTGCTCTTAGACTTCTCCATCTCATCTCCTGGCTTTTTTTCTCTCTCATCCTCAGGCTAAACAGAGTGCCAGCTTCAGTATTTTACACTAATACTGCCTTCTTCAATCTTTGCCCTATACATCAAAATTATCCACTCCATTCCACAAAAATATTTGGGAAGAACCTAAAGGACTGGCCAGATTATAAGTGGGGGTAGAAATAGGGAGAGAGGCAGCTGGTGGACAGATCATCCTCCTACATACATTTAAGTTTCATAATTTTCTAGAACACTCACTCCAGACCCCATAGTTTTCCACACTTTATATTAGCATGTACAAAAAATTATCTGAAATAAAAAGTATCTGCAACAGCACCTACAACTACACAGTAGACACACAATAAATATTTGTTGAATGAGTAAATATTTGTGGAATAGATAAGTGAATAAAAAGTACATCCAAATGTAAAGGGAAAGTGCTTTTATTTGAATGGCCTAGAATGATGGTGTTAGCAGAAAAAATGAAGCTCTAATTCCCAAGTTCTCAACACTTGGCACATCTATTTCAAGTATATTTCTCTTTTAGATGAATTTTTTCAGATTTGTGACAAATGTCACTAGCACTTCATGTGGACGTATTAAGTACTTTCCCCTTGATGGAAAGCTTAATATTCCAGAATTTGGGAGCTTTAAAAAACTCTAGAAATAATGCTGGTCAAATTCCTCATTTTACAAATGAGGAAATTGAGACCTGAGGTCTCAGTGTTACTTAGTGCTACAAACAAGATTAGCATGCAGATCTCCCAAGGAACTGTCTTGAATTTTTTAAATATCACTATAGGTCAACATGAAAACACAGAGATCATAATTACAGGATACAGTTTAAGGAAAAAGAAGTACAAAAATGAGATATTTAAACTCATGAAAGACATTTTATCACCTATTAAGTTTTATTCAAGATTTGCACTGAAAATACAAGTTCAGCTTTGATTGGCAATTGATCCAATTTAGCAAAGTTGGGAGTAATTTTATGCAATAGTGATTTCAAATCTATGAATGACTAGCAGGGGAAAAAATATGTGCAACCCAAAGGAATGATGGTATCTTTGGCTCATAAATTATACCATACAGTCACCACTAGATTGCCTTCCTATTTGGGCAGTCCTATGCCTTCAGCAGTTATAAACATTGAAACTGACCTTTTCAAATCTGTCCAAATGCTCCTACCATATTGGATGCTGACATGCAGCTTCATTCTCTCATTTTATCAAGAATGAGGACATCAGAACTTAAGATAAACTCAAAGTTCTAGCCAAGGGCTCTAAGTTTTACTTCTCTCAATTCTCCATAACATTCTTTACAATATCCAGCTCATACATAGATATTCAAAAATAGTTGGGTAAATGAACACAAGTAGCAATGTAAAAGCCATAAGGATGGTTGTTGAAGTTGCCCCTGCCAGTCAGAACTTTCATATTCTATCAAACAATTTGGAAGAGATAGGGATCAGTTCTTTTATCTTCATAATTCTAGAAATTTGGTCTATGCTAACTCTGGACTGCAATCAGACATTGACCACTGGCTTCCTGAAAGAAATATATTATGCTTTGCCTATAATTTGATAACACCAAAAGGCACGAATAGAAGAACAAAAAAGAGAGATATACCTCCTGGTGCAGAGTTTCCAAGATGTCAATAATCCCACAGTGCACAATCTGCTTTCATCTGTTTTTCATGTTGAGTATCCAAGAGTTTCCTTAAACAATGTGTCTGTGCCAAAAAAGCAAAAATAAAGATAAAAAGTATTAGTATGGTTTTTCACCATTAAACATCAATGAAAAGAAAAGATTCAAAAATGGTAAAAATTGAACTCACCTATCACATGCCTCCTTATAAATCAGATCTTGACTGTTGCCAAGAAGGATATTGATAGTCAGTCAGATTGCTTCAGGGAAGATCTTTCCTGAGTCATACTTGTCCTAGCAAAGCAAAATGCTTTATTTAAATAATGGTTTTCATAAATAGATTATAGAGGGCAAAATGTGTTTTTGACTGGAGTATATAAATACTCATATAAGATTCATTTTTAAAATCTGTGCACCTGTGTTAAAATTAGAGTTTTATTAGTGAGAAAATTGGCTTTTTAAAATAACTAATTAAAAATAAAGTCTTAATTTGTAAAAAACTTATATCACACGCAGAAATCAATGGCCACTGTCATTTTTGCCTAGTACTCAGCATCGTTTTAATTACAAAGTTATATAAATTTTAAGAAAAGTGAAAAGTAATAATAGTATAAAATATACTAATATACTAATATAGTATAAAATAGTATAAAATTGAGAAAAAGATTGTATAAAACTGTAAAAAAATTAGATAATATGGATACTTCTAAGGACATTTCATGTCAAAATTATTATCTACACAAACCCTTTTCTATGAATCAGAAAGCTATCTAACTGGAATGTCTAAAAACAAATGTAAAGTAAAGTAAGCAGAGAGAATAATCACATCAATGATTTACAAAGCATAAATTGAAGCTACTATTACTTGCCATAAAAATATACTGCAAGCTAAAATGATATACCAGACAGCAAGTGTGTAGAAACAAAGACCAAGTCTTCCTATCATTTAAAAGCAAATTTTAAAAATAAATGAGCCAGGACTTTTACTTCTAGTCAAGATAGAGTAAAAAGGACTACATTTACCTTGCCATCTGAAATGGCCACAAAACCAGACAAAATATCTGAAGAACAGTTTTCAAGATTCCAGACATTAGGCAACAAAAAACAATGATCCCTGAAAAATGAGATACAAATGAGTTGAGCCGTATGATTAACTCCCTCAGCTCATTTTCTTGAGAAAATTTCCAGGATACAGTTAAGGGAGGGTTAAACCAAGGAGAGCCTGGAAGACTCTCTGAGTTGATGACATTGAGCTGAGATTTCAGGGAGACCAACACAGGTAGAATATACAGGAGAAAGAAGAGAACTGCACACAGAGAGAACTCTGGAAATCTGCAGACGGACTCCTTAAGTATTCAGCTGAATACTGACCAACATGTGTGTAAAAAAACTATCTAAATTTGGGCAAAGTATTGAACAGTACTTGGTACTCACACAGGACAGAATATAGTACATGTTCTTACCAGCAGACTGAGAAATCTCATAATTCTCAGGACATTGGGTCAAGTACTCAGAAGCGTCTTGAATGTCAGTGGTGAATAGTTAGCCCTAGATTAACCATTGAAATGGTCACATCTAAAAATATAAACACAACACGAGAGGATCCAGATGTTTGAAATGACTTAAGTGCATCTAATAACCCAATTTAGGAATATGTATTTGTATACAAAAATTTCCAGCACCAAACAAGGCAGAATTCACATTATCTAGTATCCAATAAAAAGTCATACAAAGAAGCAGGAAAATATAACTCATAATGAGAGGGAAGTTCAAACAATTGAAACTGACTCAAAACTGATATAGATGTTAAAATTACTAGACAAGGTCATTAAATGACATTAAAACATCTTTTGTATGTTCAAGAAGTTAAATAGAGACATGGATGATGCAAAAATTCAATTTAAGTTTCCAATGAAGAAAACTACAATGTCTGAGATGGAAAATACACAGGACTGGATTGATGTCAGATTAATGTCAGTCGCTGCAGAAGAAATGATCAGTAGATTACAAAATATAGTAATGGAAACTATCCAAAAAGAAACTTGGAGAGAGAAAAATATTACAAAATAAAAAGAACATAAATGAGCTATGGGACAATGTCAAGTGTACACATATATGTGTAATTGGTGTCTCCAAAGGAGAGAAGAAAGAAGGCATAGAAAAAAATTTAAAGAAATAATGGCAAAATTTTTTTCCAAAATTGATAATAATTATAAATCCACAAATAAAGGAAGCTGAACAAAATCCTAAGCATAAGAAAGATAAGGAAGTTTACACTAATGCACATTTAATCAAAATTGCTCAAAATAAGTTATAAAGAGAAAATTTTAAAGGTAGTCAGAGAAAAAAGACACATTACGTAAAAAGGAATAAGGATAAGGATGGCAGCAGATTTTTTTTTCTTTTTTCCTTTTATTTGTGAGTATTATGGGGGTACAACACTTTTGTTATATATATTGCCCATGCACTGCCCGTGTCAGAGCTGCAATCGCAGACATCCTCCAGACTGTGCACCCCGCACCCATTCAGTAAGAGTTTTCCCATCCCCTCCACCCCCCTACCACCTGCCCGCCCTCTGATGAATATTATAGCCATGTGTGACATAAGTATCTATCAGTTAGTACCAATTTGATGGTGACTACCAGGGGTGCTTGTTTTTCCATTCTTGTGATACTTCGCTTCAAAGAATGGGTTCTAGCTCCATCCAGGATAATACCAGATATGTTAATTCACTGTTGGTTTTTATTGCTGAGTAATACCCCATGGTATACATATACCACATTTTATTAATTCACTCATGTATTGATGGGCACCTGGGTTGTTTCCACATCTTTGCAATTGTGAATTGTGCTGCTATAAACATTTGCGTGAAGATGTCTTTATTATAGAATGTTTTTTTTTCCTTTGGGTAAATACCCAGTAGTGGGATTGCTGATCAAATGGTAATTCTACTTTTAGTTCTTTGAGGTATCTCCATGTTACTTTCCATAGAGATTGTACTAATTTGCAGTCCCACCAGCAGTGTATGAGTGTTCCTATTGGCAGCAGATTTCTTGTTGGAAATAATCCAAGCTGATAAGACAGTAAAGCAATATTTTAAAAATACTGAAAGAAAAAATTCAATATAAAATTCTTTATGCATCAGAAACATCTTTAAAAACAAAGGTGAAGACATATAAAAGCTGAAAAAAAATCCATCAACCAGAAAACTATCACTAAAAGAAGTGTTATAAGAAAGTACTTCAGCCAGAAGGAAAATGATGCTAGATGAAAATCTGTATCTACAAAAGAATGAATACCCCTAGAAAAGATAACTATGTGGGTAAATAGATTTTTTTCTTTCTTTCTTTTTTCCTTGCTGGTTTTGCTTCTTTTTTTAAATTTTTTTATTTTTTTATTTATTTTTTATTTTATTTTTTTATTTCAGAATATTATAGATTCTTTTTTACATTTAAATCTCTGTTAAAGATACCTGACTATTTATCAAAACAATAATAATGTATTGTGGTGTTTACAGCATATGTATAATTAAAACATACAAGAACATATCATAAAAACTATTTATGGTAGGAGAGAAATGAAGTAAGGTTCTCATACTATATGTGAAATAGTATACCATCATTTAAAGATAGGCAGTGATAAGTTAAAAATGCATAGTATAAATGTTAAAGATGTATAATATAAATCCTAACATGACAAAACAAGTAGATATTAATGAATATGCCTATAAAAGAAATATAATGTAATAATTTTTTAAAAGTCCAAAAAAGGTAGAAAAAGAGGAAAAATAAATAAACAGTCAGGCAAATACAAAACAAATTGCAGTATGATAGATGAACAACTAACCAAGTCAATAATCATGTTAAATATAAATAGCCTAAACATTCTAATTAAAAGGTAGAAATTGTCAGATTCTATTAAAAATAAAACAAGACCCAACTATATATTGCATAGCAGAAATAGATTTAAATATAAATATACAGGCTAGATAAAAATAAAAGACAGAAAAATATATAGCATGATAATAATAGTAGAAAATAAAGCTGCAGTGATGATATTAGTATCAGACAAAATAGATTTCTGAGCAAAGGATATTACCAAAGATAAAGAAGGACATTTTATAAAGATAAAGGTGTCAGTGTATTGGAAGTATATAACAATCCTGAAGATTTATTCAACTAATAACACAAAGCATCAAAGCCCATTCAAGAAAAAATAGGCAATGTAAATAGCCCTCCATCTATTAAGTAAATTGAATTTGTAATTTAAAACTTTTCACACAAAAAAAAAAAAACCTGTAGGCTCAGATGAATTCACTGGAAAATTGTATCAAGTACTTAAGGATGAAATCATATGAGTTCTACCCAAATTTATCCAGAAAAATGTCAAGGAGTTCCAGTTCCCTCTCATTCTCTGAGGCCAGCATTGTGCTGATGACAAAATCACACACAAAAGTTACAAGACAATAAAACTAAAAACCGATATATCTCATGAACAGAGATGTGAAAATTCATTAAAAAAATCAAATCAAAATCAATGCAGGCTTGGTTTAACATTAAAAATAAATAAATAAGTATAATTTATCCTATTGAAACCTTTTTTAAAAGAAAACATTTGATCATCTTAATAGGTAAAGAAAAACATTTGATGAAACCAAGCATCCATTCCAGGTGAATACTCTCATAAAACTTGGAATAAAAGGAAATTTTCTCAACCTGATAAAGATTATTGTTGGGAAACCTATGGCTAACATCATATTTACTATTTATTGGTGGAAGGCTAGATGTTTTACTCCCAAGTTCCAAATCAAAAGAAGGGTGTCTATTCTCACTCTATTTAACATTGTACTAGAGGTTCTGGACAGTGGAATAAAACAAGAAAAAAAATGGCATATATACTGTAAAACTGTCTTTATGTGCAAACAACATGTTCCTTCATGTAGAAAATTCAGTTGAATCTACAATAAGCTACTAGAACTAATAAATGAGTTTTATAAGGTTGCAGGACACAAGATAAATATAAAGATCAGTCATATTTCTAAATACTAGCAACAAACACTTAGAAATTGAGATTTGAAAACAATACAATTTGCAATAGCATCAAATATAGTAATATATAAAAATATATATGATGAATTATAGAATAGAATTATACAGTGAAATCTATATAACATTGCTGAGATAAATTTAAGACCTAAATAAATAGAAAGATATGCCTTCTCCTAAATTGGAAGACTTCATAATGTGAAGATGACAATTCTCACCAAAATGATCTATAGACTAAGCATAATCTCAATCAAAATCCCAAGGTTTCATTTGCTTGTTCACTTGTTTTTAGAAATTGAGATGGAGATCTAAATTCAAATGGAATTACAATGGACATAGGATAGCCAAAACAATTTGGAAAAAGAAAAACAAAATAGGAAGAAAAAACTGCTTAATTTAAGAGCTATTATAAAGCTATAGTAATCAAGACAGTGTCATATTAGAGTTAGACAAATATTATAATATATTAAGGAACAGAATTGAGAGCTCAGAGATTGAGACACATATTTGATTTTTTTTTTTTACAAAGGAGTAAATTCACTTCAGTAGATAAAAGATAGCCTTTTCTTGTGGGGGGGAGACTGTTGACTATATTTATTTATTTATTTAGAGTTTTGAGTATTTATTACTTTTATTTTTAATACAATTTATTTTGCTGAAAATTTACCTAGTTTTTGAATGATTCCTACTGAAAAAACTGAATATCCAAATACCAAAATATGAACTTCTGTCCATACTCACAGCAAATTTAAAAATTACTCAAATTTTGCCTCAGAACAAACATAAATTCTAAAACTATAAAATTTCTATTAAAAACGTGGGAGAAATCACTGTGACTTCCAGTTTTATGAAATTCTCTTAGATATAGCACTAAACTTGTGATCTATAAAAGATAATATTGATAAATTGGACTTCATCAAAATTTAAAATATTGCTCTTTAAAAACACTTTGAAGAGAATGAAAAGACAAGCCACAGACTGTGAAAAAATAATTATCAAGCATATGTCTCATATTAGACTTTTATCCAGAATATATAAAGAATACTCAACACTCAATAATAAGGAAAGGAACACATAAAAATGGTCAAAAAACGTGAACAATTCCCCAAAGAAGTTATATATATATGGCAAATGAGCACATGAAAAGATGTTAATATCATATTGATTAGAAAAATATTTAATACAAATTAAATCCACAATGAGATACCGCTACATACATACATTTAGAGTGTCTAAAATTAAAAAAATAATGAACCACACTAAGTCTTGGTGAGAATGTGGAGCACCTGGAACTCTCATACACAGCTAGTGGGAATGTAAAAATGCTAAACCACTTTAGAAAATAGTTTGGCAATTTCTTAAAATCAAATATACACATACTTTGTTATCAGGCCATTCCACTTCTGGTATTCATTCATGAGAAATGGAACCACATTTTCATATGAAGATTTGGAATTGTACTCCAATGTTTACAGCATATTTATTTGTAATAGCCACACTAATTGAAAATTACTCAAATATTCATCAATAGGTAAATGGATAATAAAAGTCTGTGTCCATAAAGTGGACCACTACTCAGCAATAAAAATAATGAACTATTGATACATGTGATAACATGGATTAATCTTGATATAACTATGCTCACTGAAAGAAACCAGACCAAAAAGTACATATCATATAATTTCATTTATATAACTCTAGAAAATACCAACTAACTTATAGTGACCCAAAGCGAGTCAGTGATTTCCTGGGAACAGGTGGAGAGTATTCAATAAAGACTTGACATCACATTTTCTCATTGCCAGTATATAAGATTGACTAACATTTAGGGCCCTACAACTGGTTATGTACAAAATACAGGTAGGAGCAGGCAAGAATGGCCAACCTGACCAGGAATTCCAATAGTAGAAAAAATGATCATACCGATTAAAAATGAAGACTGATGCTTGAAACTATGAATATAGCCTTGCCACCACCACCCTCCTCCCCATCAAGCATAGTTCAGCAATGGCCACATTCTTCCAAGTGATAATGATATAGGAAGGAACTCACTCTAAGACCAGAAGATCATCTTAAAGATCATCATGGAAAATATTAAATGGTCTTTTCCATGAAATCCCTATCTGGTCACAGGAGGGACCAATCTTTGCACCTTAACACCTTAGCTGTGGTATTGTTTTTCTCATTCCTCCTGGGTACTACCACCAGGCTTGTGATACAAGGTCCTTTGTGATCTGTCCCTTGCCTACCTCTTCAGTCCCATACCAAACCATTTTTTATTTATCCCCCAAACTGTAATTCTCCTAAAGAACCATGCTTGTTTACAATTCTATGCATTTATATAAAACCCTTTATGGATGCTAAGTAATTTGGATTCAATCTGAAGGCAAAAGAAATTTTTGAAGCAAGTCAAGCTGGGCAGTGACACAGTTACATGTGCATTTTAAAAAGGTAGATCCAGACTTGAGAGGAGGTTGTTTGGACAAGTGGAACTATGTCTTCTAGGTGTATCTACAAGACCAATTTATAGGTTGCCTGTGGTCTCCTCCATGCTGGGACTGAGGTGATAATTATGTTAAACCATCTCTTACAAAAAGAAGGAAAAGACATTTAGGTTTGAGGTGCATATTTTAGTAGGTGGAAAAGTGAAGAACCTCCTGATCAATGGGCTCTAAATTTTTCATGTGGTAGCAAGTTGTTGGCATTAAGTTTCAGTAAAAATTTTGGAGGTTTGAAATGATTCTGAAGAATTATAGGAAAGTAAATAATTATTTAAGATTTCCAGGCTGAAATAGAGTTGGCAACCATGAATTTTTATTGGAAACAAACAATACAGTTGTGCACACTTAATTAAATTATTTAACAGCTTGGGTATAAAAGCAGAAAAGACAGAGATTGTATTGATTTAGCCTTAGGGATTGGCAGGGTAAGCATAGTGGAATTGCCAATATTTTTTATGAATAAAGACATGACACTAGAAGTTTATGGAAAGTTTGAGAAGCAGAAGGGGACAGGGAGTGGGATGGAGAACGGATATGACTAAAGGACTAAGCTTTGGGGGAAAGTTCCACACAGTTGGTGGTGAACCAACACGCTGGCTGAGTCTACTTCACCTGTCTAGATTTCCCCCGGTCACTGTAATCTGGCTTCTCTCTTACACCGTTATTGCAACTGCTTCACCAAGGTAGATGATACACTCTTTATTAAAGAAACCTTCATTTTCATAGTCTATATCTTTTATGACCTCAGGAAAACAAGATCCCTCTCCAAAGCTGGAAACCCACATATAAAATTTCATTAAGAATGTTTTATCTTAGATGTTTGAGGGGTACCTCAAACTCCCCAAAACTTTGCCATCCAAATCTGACCATCCTCCTGGGATTCTAATCTCAGGAAATAGTACCGTTGTTCGACTGGGGACCCAAGGCTGAAACTTGGGAGATTTTTCCTCACCCTGTAAAGTCAACCAACCTCAAGTCCCTGTCAGTTATACCTATTAAATATCCCTTGGTCATGTCCTGTTCAGTTTTTAAATTAATCGGCATCTCTTCAGCAGTGGGTGCTATTGACCCTCTTCCTTAAAAGGCAATTTATCCTTGACCTCCATAGCATAATACTTTATTGCTTTTTCTTTTCCCCTCCTACTCACATCTTCTCAGACTCTTTTTGAGAATCATTTTCCTATCCACCTCTCAAATGTTTATTCTAGGCCATCTGCTTTTCTTACTTTTACACATATTCTGGCTACTCATTACCCCATGTTGTCTATTACAATTTATGTTCCTGAATTTTTAAAAGTCATACTGACTTCCTGAGCTTCAGACTCTAACTGCCTGCTGGTCATATTGGACTTCTCATAGGCCCTGGAAACTCAGTATCCCTAAAACTGACATCATTATCATGTTCTCCAAACCTGCTTCTTTTTAACATCCATAATTTTACTAACATCTCTTTCCTACTATCCTGTTACAACTTCCTAATTAGTCTGCTTGCCTCTAGTCTTTCCATACTACAGCCAGAATTATTTTTTATAATGCAAATTTGATTTTGTCACTACCCTTCTTAAAAGGGCGAAGTGGCTCTTTGTTGCACTTAGATTAAATTCCAAATTCTTAACATGGCTTAAAAGGCTATTTACGACTACTCCTACAATTCTTTCTGACATCATCTTTCTCCATGCTGTGTTCCAACTAGCTGACCTCCTTTCAATTACTGATTTTCTTTTATCTTGTGCCTTTGCATACCTTTTTCTCTCTTTACCTTGTTTCCAACTTATTCTGCACAGGCTCTCATATAGGACTTGACATATCACAGGGCATAAAGGCATATATTGCATTTTGTATAAGAAATAAGTATCTGAATGTTGACCCTATTAGCTCATAATAAGAGTTCATTTTGAGAGACAATTCTAGATGAACCAGGCAGATTGCACATATTTATTTATCCCTGCTCAAAAATAAATCTCTTCTAAAATGTCAGTAGAGGAAAAAGTGGGGTATAAAACTGCAAGGAACAGAAAATGAGAGCATCAGCAGATGAGAGAACCTTCAACCACTTTTAGAAGATGAAAAGCAGGCAGAGGAGAGGCAAGTGACATAGAAGAGTAGAGAAGCTTGAACTTAAATACATACAGAAGGGATTCAACCAGAAGAAAGCAGAGTTGTTCACAGAACCTCAGATTGTTTCAGAATTTCCACAGGCATGATGACTGTGAAAGGCAAGGATGAAAGGAAAGGAGCTGGAAACAGGAGAACTGGTTGCAGTCCTGCTCAAAGAACAATTAGACCTCCAGGTCCTTACCACTGTCCCAAACAGTCAGATTTCTCCCCCAGCCCCATTTGAGCATGGAGACTTATATTATCTTGTCTGAAAAATTGAAGTAGACAGAAGTGGACTCAAGGGCAGTAGAAGAGCACAGAAGTAGGTGTAGATCAACAAATATGGGGATTAATTTAAAGTAGGCATACTGGAAAGTGAAATCCCCTCCTACTTCCCTTCCTCTACTTATCTCCCCCAACACTTGCAGCCAAGCTTATATCATGAAGGGCAAAATGGTGATGGGTAGAAGAGCACTTCCCAGGCTTCCCTTTGACTATGCTGACTATGCTGCAGTGAAATCCCAAAACCAACAAGCCTGTCACGCACATGGTGCATCCAACCAGCTTTAGTGCCTCACTCTAAAAGGAACTGAAAGCCAAGAATCCCTTGATATTTGAGGGAAGCCAGAGATGAAAACATGCAAATTAGGGAAGCAAAAATGGACCCAGATTATACAGAGGCAATGTAATGTACTATGATATTCTTATCACTTTGAGGCTATGGAACACTATTATATGCAGTGGAAAAAGAATGAGATGCCACAAAAAGAGAACAATGAAATCTCAAGAAAATCTCTTAAAATGGGGTCATTTAAGACACACAAAATTTTGATGTGGTAACAACATAGAAAAAATCTCAAGGGTTTAACACAATGAAAGTTTATTTCTTGCTTGTATAGTCTGTTGTTAGCCTGTGACTCTCCAAGTAAGCTGCTCCAAACTTGTGAAGCCCCTATTTTAATATGATGCTTCAGGGTTCACTATGGAAGGGAGAGAGAATGTGGAAAAATCACATAGTACCTCTTAAACCATTCTATTCCAGAGTCCCAATATTTCATTGGCTAAAGCAAGTCATATGGCTTTTTTGAAGCACAAGGAATTATAATCATTTCACATGTTCAGGAAGGGGAGGAGAACCACAAA
Source organism: Daubentonia madagascariensis (assembly GCA_023783475.1). Taxonomy (NCBI): domain Eukaryota; kingdom Metazoa; phylum Chordata; class Mammalia; order Primates; family Daubentoniidae; genus Daubentonia; species Daubentonia madagascariensis. The sequence continues at coordinate 21,276,006 of JAKFHU010002080.1, read as the reverse complement.
TGTTGATAAGCTCTAGTAATATCTACCCCAGAAATCTGATTGAGAAAACTCCCAGAAAGTAAAACAAAAAAGACAGATGAAGAGTATAAGAGAAAACACAAGAAAATACCAGGATAATCCAAAAGGTTCAGTGTCCATCTAAAAGGACACCCAAGAAATAGAAACAGAGATATTTTTTAAAAATAATAATAATACAAAACACTTTCTGAAACTGAAAGCTGTGCATCAATGGATTAAAAAGGTCTATCAAAGCCAAGCACAATAAATGGGGGAAAAAAAAGACACCAAGGCACAGCATTACGAATTTCACAACACCAAGGATAAAGAGACAGTCTTTAAAATTTTCCAGAGTGGAACAACATAGATTACATAAAAAAGGAATGAAAATTAGAATTAAATCAGTTTTCATCATCCACATTGAGAAGCAGAAAGCAGTGAGTGGAATAATTTTCATCCTAGATTTCTATACCCAATTACACTATTAATTAAATAATGAGAAAGTAGAGTCAAAATATGTGCAGATTTGAAAGGTCTTAAAATTTAATCTCCCAAGCTTCCTTTCTCAGGAAGCAACTCAAGGGTGCGAACTACAAAACAAGATAGTTAACCTAAAAGAGGAAGACATGGGGCCTGGGTATCAGGGGGCTTCACATAGAACAGAGGCAAAGGAAATTCTCTAGAGACTGGTATAAGGAAGTTCCAGGACAACGGCTCTTAGCAGGCCTAGAGAGCCACCACTCCACACTGAACTGGAGCACTCAGACCTTCAGGAGGGAAGTCTCCAAAAAAAAAAAAAAAAGTAAAAATGAAACATAGGACTGGGTGGCAAATTACACTGAGAAGTTGTTAGAAAGGTATAGAAAGAATTAGTGATCTTTATAAAGAAAACTAATTAAATGACAAAACAAGGTAAGTATTAACTTCAGGGTTATCAAAAATTTGTACAAGAAAAGAAATTACAGTGCAATATTTGGCTAAGTAAAAACAACATTTACAGAGTCATACTAATTTAAACAAAGAATATTTGGTTTTCTCTTATTGGGAAAGTGACAGTGCAGTGAAGAGGCTGGGTTAGAGTTAAATCTTCATCTTTCTTCAAATAATAAGTATGGCTAAAGGTAATGGCTAAACTTTACTAATAGGTAAAAAGTGAAATAAGAATACTAGTTAGAAACAAGAAAGCAGATGTCAGAGAAACAGGTAGAAGAGTTAAATGCGATCGCTTCTGAGGATCAAAACTAGGCGATAGGGGCAGGGTGCAGCCGAAGACTGTCATTCAGAACACGTTGGCTTTTTAAGCTGTATGTAACCATTAGTTTAGCAAACATTTTAAAAAATACCATAAATTTTTGGGGGAGTTATTATTATTTTTTTTCTTAGATGCTGTTTATATAATTTAATTTCATTAACGTTTTTTTTTTTAACACCAACACTGCCAGGCTCTTTTACACACATTATTTTAAGTAATGCTTAAATCAACACAGGGAGATGAGCATTTCTAAATTCCCCTTTCTCCAGTTAATACAATTGAAGTGATTCATGTACTTCTTTTCTTTGATTTGCAAGACAAGACTCAGAGTCTTTCTAGTAGCATTATTTTTTTAGAATGCTTCCCCTTGACGTGAAGCTTAGATTTCTTAGAATAATCCTGGCATAAAACAGGTTCTGCTTTATATGTCTGGATTCTGTGATGAACTTTTGTGTCTTGCATGCATCAAAAGCAACTGGGCAGGTCTTTGGAATTTAGAGTTTCATTATGGGTCTGGTTGCATTTATCGTTCTTTATAGTCTTTCTCTTTGGTTGACAGATTTTTTTTTGTTTTTTTTTTATAATTTATTTTTTTAATTTCAGAATATCATGGGGGTACAACACTTTGGCCATACACATTGCCCCTGTTCTGCCCGTGTCAGAGCCACAATTGTGGTCATCTCCCAAACTGTGCTCCCCACATCCATTCAGTGAGAGTTTTTCCCATCCCTTCCACCCCGCTCCCGCCCGCCCGCCCTCTGATGAATGTTATTGCCCTGTGTGATGTAAGTGTTCATCAGTTAGTACCAGTTTGATGGTGAGTACCAGTGGGGCTTGTTTTTCCAATCCTGTGACACTTCGCTTCGAAGAATGGGTTCTAGCTCCGACCAGGATAATACCAGATGTGTTAATTCACTGTTATTCCTTATTGCTGAGTAATACTCCATGGTATACATATACCACATTTTATTGATCCACTCGTGTATTGATGGGCACCTGGGTTGTTTCCACAACTTTGCAATTGTGAATTGTGCTGCTATGAACATTCGAGAGCAGATGTCTTTATTATAAAATGTCTTTTTTTCTTTTGGATAAATACCCAGTAGTGGGATTGCTGGGTCAAATGGTAATTCTACTTTTAATTCTTTGAGGTATCTCCATATTCTTTTCCATAGAGGTTGTACTAATTTGCAGTCCCACCAGCAGTGTATGAGTGTTCCTACCTGTCCACATCCCCGCCAACATTTGTTATTTGGGGATTTTTTGATATGAGCCAATCTCACTGGAGTTAAGTGATATCTCATTGTGGTTTTGATTTGCATTTCCCTGATGATTAGAGAAGTTGAGCAATTTTTTATATGTTTGCTGGCCATCATTCTGTCTTCTTTGGAAAAGTTTTTGTTCATGTCCTTTGCCCATTTTTTAATAGGGTTGTTTGATTTTTTCTTGTTGTTTTTCCTAAGTTCTGTATAGATTCTGGTTATCAGCCCTTTATCAGAGGTGTAGCATGCAAATATTTTCTCCCATTCTGTAGGTTGTCTGTTCACTCTAGTGATAGTTTCCTTGGCTGTGCAGAAGCTTTTCAATTTGATCAGGTCCCATGTATTTATTTTTGTTGCTGCTGTGATTGCTTTGGGGGTCTTCTTCATAAATTCTTTGCCTAGGCCAATGTCCATAAGAGTTTTTCCAACATTTTCTTCGAGAATTCTTATGGTTTCATGTCTTAGGTTTAGATCTGTTATCCATTGTGAATTGATTTTTGTGAGAGGTGAGAGGTGTGGGTCCACTTTCAGTCTTCTACATATGGCCATCCAATTTTCCCAGCACCATTTGTTGAATAGGGAATCTTTTCCCCAGTGTACGTTTTTCTGCAATTTGTCAAAGATCATGTGACTGTATGAGGTTGGTTTTACATTTGGGTTCTCAGTCCTGTTCCATTGGTCTACGTGTCTGTTCTTGTGCCAATACCATGCAGTTTTGGTTACTATAGGCTTGTAGTATAGTTTGAAGTCTGGTAGACAGATGCCTCCCAATTTGTTCTTTTTGCTTAAGATTGCTTTGGCTAGACGGGGTCTTCTCTGGTTCCACACGAAGCGTAGAATTATTTTTTCTAGATCGGCAAAAAATGATGTTGGTATTTTGATAGGGATTGCATTGATTCTGTAAATTAATTTAGGTAGCAAAGCCATTTTTACTATGTTGACTCTGCCTATCCAAGAGCATGGTAAGGTTTTCCATCTATTTACATCCTCTGCAATTTCCTTTCTCAGTGTTTCATAATTCTCTCTATATAGGTCTTTGATCTCCTTAGTTAGATATATTCCTAAATATTTAATTTTCTTTGTTGCTATTGCAAAAGGTATAGCATCTTTAATTTGTTTCTCGGCTTGATTGTTATTAGCATATATGAAGGCTATGGATTTGTGTGTATTAATTTTGTATCCTGAGACTTTGCTGAATTCATTTATCAATTCCAGTAATCTCTTGGTTGAATCCTTGGGGTTTTCTATGTATAATATCATATCGTCTGCAAATAGTGAAAGTTTGACCTCTTCTGTCCCTATCTGGACGCCCCTGATTCCTCTGTCTTGTCTAATTGCTGTGGCCAGGACTTCCAGCACTATGTTGAAAAGAAGTGGAGATAGTGGACACCCTTGTCTGGTGCCAGTTTTAAGGGGGAATGCCTTCAATTTTTCCCCATTCAGTATGATATTGGCTGTGGGTTTATCATATATGGCTTTAATAGTTTCGAGGAATGAGCCATCTATGCCTATATTGTTAAGAGTTCTTATCATAAAAGGGTGTTGGATTTTGTCAAAAGCCTTTTCTGCATCTATTGAAAGGATCATATAATCTTTGTTCTTGCTTTTATTTATATGGTGAATTACATTTATAGATTTGCGTACGTTGAACCATCCCTGCATCTCGGGAATGAAGCCCACCTGATCGTGATGGATTATTTTTTTGATGTACATTTGAATTCGGTTTGCAAGGATTTTATTGAGAATTTTTGCATCTATATTCATAAGGGATATTGGTCTGTAGTTTTCTTTTTTTGTTGTGTCCTTTCCTGGCTTTGGTATCAAGGTGATATTGGCTTCGTAGAATGAGTTTGGGAGGATTCCATCCTTCTGGATATTTTCAAATAATTTCTGCAGTATAGGCACCAGTTCTTCTTTGTAAACTTGGTAGAATTCAGGTTTGAACCCATCTGGTCCAGGACTTTTTTTTGTGGGTAGATTTTTAATTACTGCTTCAATTTCGGTGCTTGATATTGGTCTGTTTAGAAATTCAGTTTCTTCCTGGTTGAGCCTAGGGAGGTAGTGTGTTTCTAAGAATTTGTCCATTTCCTCCACGTTTTCGTGTTTGTGGGCATAGAGATATTTGTAGTATTCAAAGATGATGTTTTGTATTTCCATGGTATCAGTTGTGACTTCTCCTTTTTCATTTCTAATTGAGCTTATTAGAGTCCTTTCCTTTTTGCTTCTGGTCAACCTGGCAAGTGGCCTGTCTATTTTGTTTATCTTTTCAAAGAACCAGCTTTTTGTTTCATTGATCTTCTGTATTGTTCTTTTGTTCTCGATTTCATTTAATTCTGCTCTAAATTTGGTTATTTCTTTTCTTCTGCTGGTTTTAGGATTGCTTTGCTCTTCCTTTTCCATTTCCTTAAGATGATTCATTAGTTTACTGATTTGTGACTTTCTGTCTTTTGGATGTGGGAATTTAGGGCGATAAGTTTTCCTCTCAGGACTGCTTTTGCTGTATCCCACAGATTTTGATAACTTGTGTCCCCATTATCGTTTAGTTCGAAGAATCTTTTGATTTCATTTTGAATCTCCTCTTTGCCCCAATAATCTTTCATCAATAGATTGTTTAGTTTCCAAGTTTTTGGAGGAAGATGTGAGTTTCTGTTGGAATTGATATCTAATTTTATTCCACTGTGGTCTGAAAAGATACATGGTATGATTTCTATTTTTTTGAATTTGTTTAGATCTGTTTTGTGGCCTAGGATGTGGTCAATTTTAGAGAAAGTTCCATGAGCTGATGAGAAGAATGTATATTCAGTGTTATTTGGGTGGAGTGTTCTGTAGATATCTGTTAGGCCCAAATGTTCTAGAGTCCTGTTTAGGTCTTTTATTTCTCTATTTAATTTTTGTTTGGAGGATCTGTCCAGTTCCGTCAGTGGGGTGTTGAAGTCCCCTGCAATTATGGCATTCCTGCTTATTATGTTGTCTAGATCTAGCAGCATTTGCTTTATGTACCTGGGTGCTCCTGTGTTGGGTGCATAAATGTTTAGGATTGTTAAATCCTCTTGTGAAATTTTTCCCTTCACCACTATATAGTGTCCATTTTTGTCCTTCTTTACTTTTATTGCTTTAAAGTTGATGTCATTTGCATGAGGATGGCTACTCCAGATTTCTTTTGGTTTCCATTAGCCTGAAAAATTGTATTCCATCCTTTCACCTTGAGTCTGAATGCGTCTTTGTGTGTGAGGTGTGTTTCCTGAAGACAACAGATACTTGGTTTGTATTTTTTAATCCATTCAGCCAGCCTATGTCTCTTCAATGGGCAGTTCAAGCCATTTACATTTATTGAGAGAATTGATATTTGGGGTAAATTTCTGATTATTCTGTTGGGTGGTATCTTTTGTTTTACCTCTTGCGTCATTGTGGAATCTGGTTTCTGGGGTTTTAGCCTTTGCATAATTTTACATAGGTGGGTGTCTGTTGCGCTGGTTAGTGTATAATGCAGGTCTAAGCATTTCTTGCAAGGCCAGTCTGGATTTCGCAAATTCTATCAGTGATTGCTTATCTGGAAAGGTCTTTATTTCTCCCTCATATAAGAAGCTTAGTTTGGCAGGATACAGAATTCTGGGTTGACCTTTGTTTTGTTTTAGGAGATTGATGATGTCTCCCCATTCCCTTCTGGCTTGTAAGGTTTCAGCTGAGAAATCTGCAGTTAATCTGATGGGTTTCCCTTTGTAGGTTACCTCCTTTTTTTGTCTTACAGCTCTGAGGAGTGCCTCTTTTGTGTTTACTTTGGTCAGTCTAATAATTATGTGGCGTGGTGAATGCCTTTTCACGTTGACTCTCCCAGGAGTCCTGTGTGCTTCTTGTACTTGGATGTCGAGATTTCTGGCTAAGCCATGGAAATTTTCCTCTATTATTCCTTCAAATAAATTTCCAGCCCATGCAAATTTTCTTCCTCTCCCTCAGGGATACCTATTATCTTATGTTTGGCCTCTTTACGTAATCCCACATTTCTTGTATGCTTTTTTCCTGTCTCTTGTTTTTGTGTTCTTTCTCTTCAGCTGATTTATTTAGCGCATAGGAGCTGTCTTCTAGCTCTGAAATTCTTTCCTCTGCATGGTCCAGCCTATTCTTAAGGCTTTCCACTGTGTTTTGTAGATCCTTGAATGCTTCTTTCATTTCTAGGATTTCTATTTGATTTTTCCGTAATATTTCTATTTCTTTGGAGAATTTTTCATTCATTTCTTGCATTTTTCTTGTGGTTTCTTTGTGCTGGGATTCAATTTTCTCTTGAATTTCATTGAGCTTTCTTATAATCCATAAACGAAATTCCTCTTCTGTCATTCTACCCATTTCATTTGGGTTGGTATCCATTGCTGAGGAACTGATAATTTCTTTTGGGGGTGACTTTTCACTCTGATTTTCATGTTCCCTGAGTTCTTTCGCTGGTTTTTTCTCATCTGGCCTCTTGGTCGAAAGCTAGGGGTGTTAGAGCTAGTTTATGGTCCTGTCACCAGGCCCACAATTATTTTTCCTTGGCAAAGCCAGGGAGAGAAGTAGTGGCCTGTATTGCCTTAGGTGTATTTTAGCAAGTTTGTTGGATCTTGAGTTAACTCTGACCTGTGGTCTTCTCCTCTTCCCAGTGGAGTGTGGTGAGAATGACCTCCCAACTTGGGCTCTGAGCTAATGGATTGTACTTGAGAATATGAGTCCTCTGCTCCCTATTAGCTAGGTATTCTGTTATGTCCGTGGCAGACTCTGATTCCCCAGTTGGGGTATGCGAAAGCCCTGTGCTTTGGGAGGGGTCTTGTAGCTCCTAGGGGTTACTTTGACCCTGCTCTTCCTGAGGTTCTGGTAGAAACACAATTTCCTTTGGCTGCAGTGTGGGAGCTGAGTTGGGAAAATTCTACACAGCTCAGAGGTTGCTCATCTAGCCACGTGTGGCTGCCCTTCTGATGTGTGTCTCCGCGTGAAACTGGTTGATAGGGGGATCTCCAATTGTGCACCCCTTTTCCACCACTAGACCTCAAGGCGAGGCAGGTGGCCGTCTCTATCCCCAGCAGTCTCCACCGGGGGGATGTTCCCACGGGGAGGGGGGAGTAGTGGCAGCTGGAAGCACTCTTGGGTGGCGCGAAATTCCCTATTGAAGTGGGCAGGATTATGGGGAGCTGCTCTGGTTCAGCCTGTGGCTCTTGAGGTATTTGGTTGTCATGGGAACCAGCAGTTATACCAAATGAGTCACTATGGCCAGCAACCTTCAAAATGAGCTATCTCTGGGGTACAGGAGGGCTGGGACCTGAGGGGCGGGCACTAGGACCGACACGGAGCGGAGTTGTCGGAGGCCAGAGCCAGGGTAGCAGAACCAGATGGACGAGCTGCAAACTGTTTCCAATACTCAAAGGTCCCACCTCTACAGTTCCGGGATCTCGTCCCACCTGGAACCCAGGGATGCCGCTGTCCCTGGCCACCACAGGCAAAGCCTGTCTCGCCCCAGCGGAAGAGCCCCGGGCCGGGGCGGGGCGGACCTAGAGACGCGGCTCACGGCTCTGCCCGGGCGGCTGTAAAGATGGCGGCCGCCGCCAGCCTGGCGCACAGCCGGGCTCTGATCGCGCGGGGAGCGCAGTTTTTCTCCGCCGGTAGTTGTTAGCAACCTCTAAGGGCGCGTCCCGCTCTCCGATAAACTCCTGGGCCCAGTCCCGCTGACTTCTAGTGGCGCAGTGCCGGCCTGCGGGTTCCCGCGCACTGTCCCGGGAAGCTGAATCTCGGTCCCCGCCCAGTTCCTCTCCAGCCCTCGGCAGTCTCTGTATATTGCAGCTGCGAGTTGTGTCTGGCTCTGGCTACTTCCTCCTCCTCTCCACAGGACTCGCCGGCCCGAGCAACCGCTCTGTCCCAACTCTGGGCTTGTCCCTGACTGCGTGTATGGGGAGGCGCGTCACCGCTTGGGGGGCAGGTCGCGCTGCGCCGACCTGGCGAGCGCGTCCTTCCCGCGCTCTGGGCTCTATTGTGCTCCGTGCGCCCTCCGATCTTTGTGAAAATTTTGTACCTGTTTTCTTGGGCTGGGCGTTCGGCGTTGTTTCTCTGTAATTCGCAATGCTGTTTTCGGAGTGAGCGGTCCGTGCTCGCAGGCAGCTGCTGGCGTTCTTCACCTCCTTTCCTGGGAGCGGTACGGTGGGAGGACCCTATCACACCGCCATTTTTTCCTAAATGGATGGGGGGAGTTATTTTTAAAAGAATAAGGAAGAAAATGTGATACTTAGAACTAACAGTAGAAATGACAATGAATTCTATGTTACAGCAGCACTTATATCCGCAACTGAATTACTAGACCCTCTGCATGGGGGAATTTCCCTTGGGATTTTCCATTTGCTTTTATAATCTCTAATTTCTTGTTCTGGATAGAACCTTTGCTGAACCCTGTGAAACTGTTAAGCACCCTACCAAGGTCAGAGGCGAGTGTGGCAAGGGAAGTCCAGATTCTAAGAGGGGAAGGGAATTAGGGACCTCCCAGAACAAGCACACACGGGAAGGTCTGTAGATCAAAGAAATGAGAAATCGGATTAAAAATTCCTTCATTGAATGGGTTAAAGCTCTCAGCCATCACACGTCATTGTCACCTGCTGTAAGAAGGTCACACTGGGTGAGATCAGTCCTATGAGCTGGAGTTGTGTGCGTGAGAGGAGGAAGAGAAAGAAAGGGAAGGAAAGGAGAGGCAATTTCCCTGGGTCAGATTTCTATCCTCAGATAAGCCACCTCTTTTTGACTGTACTCAATTACTTCTTTTTTTCATTTCAAACATTTACTACAGGGCCCTTAGGGATACTAAGAGTTTCCTTTATGGGTACCCACTGATATTTGATGCAGAATTTTAATTTATCACAATTGATAAATCACAGAGCCCACTAGTTATGCCCTTCCCAAAGACTTAACTCTGAGCAAGTCCTGATGATTTTTGCTCTTCTAAATACATAGGATCAAAGCCATGTGTTGGGATTCTCTGTTGCACAGATTGGAATCTTACAAGCAGTCTGAGCAGCAAGGTCAAGGTAGAGGGCTTCCAGGGATTGGGGCTTGTTGGTATCTCACTGAAACCCTTGTCCTAGTTCTAAATGTGTATAAATGGAGAAATAGGGTTTTCTACAAACGATTTTGCTTCATAAGCAACCTTAATGGAGAGAAAGGGGTACCAGAAAGACCTTTTTATCATTACACTGCATAATGGCAAAGCAGGTGATGAGAACAAGGGCACAGTCAGGAGCTTCTGCTTTAGGATAACTGATGTTGTAACAATGTCCCTTCGGAGGTGGGAATTAAGTATTTTGAGCCCTTTGCTTTTCTATTAAAAAGAGAGAATATTTTTGACTGTGCAATACACTTCTTTCCTTTCTTTTAGAGTTGTCTGTCTAAAGAGAAGATCTTACAGAGAAGACTGTACCAGAGGGAGCTCTTAGTAGTTCCTGCAAGGCAACTGGAAAGCTCCTTTGCTTTGTTCACAAAGCATGTGGAAGCTGAGGGTTTGATTCAGACTGTCGCCATTGCCCTACAGTTATAGAACATTCTCTTCCTCACAAGCATTCTCTAGACCCTTCATATTGCAGGGCTGAGTAACCTATCACATCTGAGTGTTAATGATAAATTTTGTTGTCACCTCACTCAAGAGTAGACTGTTTAATTTAGAACAAGAAAGAAGGCCAAGAAATGATTGGATTTCCTGGCCTGATTTATGGAAGGTTGTTTCAGGTCAGAAGGTCCCACCCAGTCCCCATGGAATTTGAGATTTCATATTTACAAATTCTGACAATATACACTTACATTTTCATGGTTATAAAATAGACTACTGTGATGCTTGTCTTACAGTAGGTATTTAAAATACTTTTAAAATTTAAATTTAACAGAAATGATCATCTTTGAAAGGTAAGAAGAATGCTTTAAGGAGTAGCATGCATCACCTCAGAAAGGATTTCTTAAAGAATCAAGTTTAAAGTTTAGATTCAAGTTTAAGCACAAGAGTCAAACTTACTGAAGGAGCAGAGGGAGACAAATCTAGACATAGGGAATACTTTAAGAGAAAATTTAGAGGCAGGATAGGTGACCCATGTAATACAACCACCTATAACACCCAGGGCCAGCATTTTACAACAACAAAAAAGATGTCATAAATACTGATGATTTGGCAGTAAGAGCAGCCCCACGTGGCCTCTTCAAGGTCTATGTAACTTTAGTTCTCCCTCTCTTGTCACATTCTGCTTCACCCATTCAATTTATAGGCAGCAATAAGTCATTCCTCAACCCTTTGTTCCCCCTAAGTAAGTGGACCTATGACCGTCCTAGGGGTGGAAATCAAAATCAGAGAGTTGAATAAAAAACAACAGAATTAAATACATTTAATTGTCAAGTTTATAGCTTTATGTTATTTAAATAGATTTAAAGTTCTGCAAATAGATCATGGCAATTGCCCAGAAACAAATGAGCACTGGACAGACTCAAGAAATTCAATTCGTTAGCACAGGATAAAAACAAAATAAATCTTGTGGTTGTACGTGGATGAATATGCAATAAAAATAAGTGATTTGATCATCCTACAAGTGGCATTGGGACAAGATTTTCTTTCTATATGCATTATGGGATTTGATGAAGAGGATCATAAAATGAAGACTACAAATCAGTGTGTAGTATAATGGGTAATGTATATCTTTGTCACTGGGAACATCTTTAATCACCTTTAAAACTAAAGATGAGAATTGGGTAAAAATAAAATTGAAAGAAATTATAATTTTTATTATCCTTTATGAAGTTAATACAGCAAGCTCTTAGTATCTGTATGTGTTAGGAAACTTGCTACTGCAATCAGCTCTGTCTCTTAGAAAAAGCCAATGAAGCAACCAGCTGTTTGCCCTCTGCCTGTGGCAGTGTCATGAAAACAAAGACTTGATCCACAAAGCTGTCCAGGTCATTTAAAATATCCACTCTCTCACAAAAGACACATACAAAGACTTTTATAGTTTATTATATTTTTATAAGCAGCAGGATATTTAAACCTGACCCACTTTTTTTTCTGATATAATGAATTGTCAGCAATAGCCATTAAGATAAGAGGCAAAATTACTTTTACTCCTTGTTGTGTCAGAAAAAAAAATCAAATTATTTGAACTTTTACTTTCCTTTTACATATCAAGAACTTCAGAAGTTCACAGGTTGACGGTGTATTAGTTCTGTTATACAAAATTGAATCTGTGAAATACATATGTATGGACTTTTTTTGAAGTCAGATTTATATTGTCTCCTAAGTACAGAAGCTTCCTATCCTCTTAAAGGAGAGAATGGAGGAGTTGTGATTATAGAGAAAAGAGCATTTGATTCAGCTTCATAAGACCTGAATTCAGAGTCTTAGAACTAGGGGAGATCTTAGAGATCATCTGGTGCTAGCCAAACCCCCCACATTTTACAAATAAGGAAATTGAAAATTCTGAGAGATTAAAGTTGGAGGGGGGGTGCGTGTGGAGCTAGAACCCTGCCATGCAAATCAGTGCTTCTGTCCACGAAGAGCTCTGTCCCTCTGGACCAGTCGTTACCTTCCTGGGGAGTGGATGAGACTAGATTCCCAGCTCTCAGGGCTAAGGTACAGCAACTTGCATATTGTGTAATATACAAGGGTATATTTAAAAAAAAGGGGAGAAATGCTCAACCTAAAGAGAATTGAATTCAAATTAAACCAACATCGACAATAAACCTATGTGCTGGCCATTCTTCCCTGTCCCCACCACCTAGTGAGCAAATAATACGTCTACAGGCCATATTTCTTCGAGTAGGTACAGAGCCTCACCTAGATTTTCCAAGGTACCTTCAAGATCTACACATATGACTCTCTCCAGTTATGAAAAATTCCATGGTGCTCCACCAGGACACACACCTCTCTCTGGTTTACATTGTTCCATATCATCCTTTAGCACTTCTCAGCTTTTTTTTTTGAAAGTAACAGATAAACAAAACAGCAGACGACTCATCTGTATGCTGTTGAGAGTGAAAAACAAATAAGCCTTTACTGACATTCCACTCAGTGGCAGATATTGTATAAAATATGCTTTGCATATATGATCACAATAAATTTTCACAACAGCTGTGTGAAGTTGGCTCGTTATGTTGTTTTATAGCTGAGTGACTAAATTTCAAAAACGTAGAGTGACAACCTCAAATTTTCCCCCCTCAAAAATGGAAAAGTCCACTTGCAAAGCCAGATCTTTTGTTTAGTTCAACATTTTTTCACTTAATCATGATTAATTTTTATTCCAATAAGAGCAGTGAATTGTACACCTATAGAAACCTATCTCATACAATGAAGTGAGTCTCTAGGCTTGTTTGCTTTCACAATGATGGACATAAATGTAAGGTTTAACTTGAGAGATCAAAGGTACTGGTATTTGTAGGTTTTCCATATATCATGCTGAATCACAGTTTTAGTATTTCATTACTCAGCAGAAGGCATACCAACATACAACTTTAAGTGATATTTTAGTTTCTGAAGTTGTACACAATTGCTATTGTGATATATTAAGAAATACTCTTCTATAAATGATTTTAGTGATTCTGTTTCCTTTCTAATTGTTGACATGAGGGATTCTGACTAGGAAGCTTGGGAAGGCTTCACTAAGGAAGTGAAATTTGAGTTGGGGATTTAAAAAATGTTTAATTGCTTACAGTTTCCAACCTATTACATTAAATTTTCTGCTCCTTTTCCCAGGTAAAGCTCTGTAAACCAAAATTTTATAAAGACAAAAACAAAACAAAAGCCACCTTTAGTGGAATAAAAAATGTATTATTTGCAATATCAATATTTTAAATACATCTTTCATAAATGAAAGAACTATTTTCCACCTTGAAAATGTGAATTCTTGCATACTTGCTCTTAAAAATGTGGGGCACATCTGTATTATTGGAGACTTTGAATATAAATAGAATATTCAAGTGAGAATGAGACACTGAAGCAGAATGCATGTTTTTCTGTATCAAAACCATACACCAACTTTGATGGTGGTCTCCATGTAATTAGATGAGTGTTTATCTATTTACACCTTTATTTTGTCCTCAGATCAAAAATTAATCAGGATCCTTAATAGAAGCTGGTCTAGGCACATTGATTATAGCTTGTAAAACAGAAATAAAAGGGAACTCAAAGGAAACAGAGAAGACACTGATATACTCCACTAATTTAAAATCCCCTGAAAGGTTCTTTATGAATAAAGATCCGATTCTCTAAGCCATCCTATTTCAATAAAGGCTAAGCTAAATTACCTCTACCCTACCACCTCACTCTGATCTTCGGTTTATATTAGTCTTTGGTTTTTCTTTTTTTCCTTTCACTCCAAAATATCCCTGTGTTGGTTTCTCTGAACCTAGGCTGGTAACGTGATTCTGACTCCTGGTTGCATCCTTGCTATGCCAATTTTATTTCCATAGTCTTGGCCATGGCCTGTGCCTAGACTCATTAAATCAATCCCAGTGAGATTGGTAACAGAGATCTCATAGCAGAGAAAGGTACCTTTCTGCTATGGTTTGAATGTGTCCCCCAAAATTCATGTGTTGGAAACTTTATCCCCAGTGCAGTGGTGTTGGGAGGTGGGGCCTAACAGATGGGAGGTTTTGGGGTCATGGGGGCACCGTACTCATGAATGGATTAATGTCCTTAGTCCAGGAGTGGGTGCTCTCTCTCACACTGTGATACCTTCCACTGTTATAAAGGAAAAAGAAAGCCCTCACAAGATGCCGGTATCTTGGACTTCCCAGCCTCTAGAACTGTGAGGAAATAAATTTCTGTTCCTTATAAATTACCAAGTCTAAGGTATTCTGTTATAGCAACACAAAATGGACTGAGACACTCTCTCCAATTGCTCCAATTGAGCTGGCTATTGTATCACTGATCCTAGAAGCAGTTGGGCAAAGCTTTTCACATTTTCTTCACTAGTTGAAATATCTATTGTTTTATGAATATAATGTAGAGTATAATAGGTATTCAATAAAAACTGGTTAGTTTTTTTTTTTTTTCAGAAACTTGCTGTTTGACTATAATACAGTAACCACTTTGGTCAATATGGTGGTCATTATTTTGGCATTTAATTAAATTATTCTCCAAACATATTTATTGAATAACTACTAGGGGAAATTTTAAAAAATGTGTTTCAGTAAACACAGAAGAGAAGGATAAATATGGATATAAAAGTACATTGGACATGAACTCTAACTTCAGAAAGTTTAAAGTTTGGTAGGTGTAACAGCTGTGAAAAGAAATCAAATACAATTCAAAATTAAATTAAAAAATGATAAAAGAAATGGACTCAAAATGTCATGAATAGGCTGATGAAAACATAATTTCAGGGTTTATGGAATCAAGGAAGTGATGTTTGAGTTCAAATTTAGGGAATAAAAATCATTTCACAACAAAGTGTGAAAATGTTGAAATACATCATGTACCAGATTCGGTGAGGCTTTGGGGGCTGTAGTAGGAAATAGGTCAGCAGTGAATGTCACCTCTGTGCTGACTCTTGCGGACACAAAGCAACCCGAATGAATGGCCTGCTTTGCGGAGTATATAGTACACCAGGGAGTATCTATTACATTAAACCAAGCTCTGTCCTTTTCTGGCACACCGTAAATTGCAAACACTTGTAAAATAGGCTTGTAATCCAGGAGCTCCCTTGAGCTGCTGGCTCACTTTTCCATAGTACAGGCTTTCCTAGTGGACAAGAAAATCAGAAGTTTGGTCTCAGGCTTTGGCCTAGGATCTCTCTGGAACATCTCTGCCAGACAGATAGGTCTTCCTGCTTGTGCTGGCTCCCCTGTAGGCGCTCTGCAGCATGGCCTCTCAGCCTCTGTGTGGAGCCATAGTGCATTTGCTAGTCAATGTCCCCACGCCCCACTAGGGATGGAGACCCAGGGAGGAACAGGTCAGAAAGTACCCTCTTTTTGCCACTGTATTCCTTTGATCTCTGTTAGATTAATACTCCAGCCTGCACAAGCACATACAAATATCTTTACTGAAGGGGCAGGGGGATTTTAGAAAGGAATTTTACTATAAGGAAAGATGAGGTAAAGTTCTAGTTATTGTAGACTTTCCCTTAATTCTCAAATTCTAAACCATTTGGAATAATGGTGAGCCAAGTGAGAGGGCCTCGAGAAAACTTTTTGGAGAGATTGGTGTCTTAGTCCCCAGCTCAATGGCAGCCTCTCTATTTGATTATGGGTCATTTTGTAGCACCCTGTCTCCTCCGTAATAATCCTAAAATGAAGCAAATAATATTACCCAGAAAATAAATGCAGACTGTAAAAAAATTTTCATTGAGCTTCATATACATAATCATGTTAGCAAAAAATAAAGTAAAATTAGTATTATAGTACAAAAGAGAAAAATACAAAGAGTAACATTTTAATTACATTAATATATATTTTGAAAAAAATTCTATCTATATATGGGTCTGTCACAGTAATGAATAACATTACAATGTAGCACAATTAAATAACAAATAAGAACAAAAGCAATTAAAAAAATCATAAATTTCCATTTTAAAGATATTATTAAAATTAAAGTATTTTATGAGTAAACTAAAATTTGTACTTACCAAACAAAACTATTACCCCTTGCAGTTTGCACCTGTTTCACTGTTTAAGATTTTAAAAACTCCAAGTGGTCACAATGAATGACAGAATTGAAGTAACTTGTATTCTGTTCCTTTGCCATTATGATGGCTGTGCTGTCATTGTTTATTTAGAATCTACTATTTAAATGCAGGAATATGTAGTACCTCAGGGGTTGGAGATACAGACCAAACTTGAAGGGAGCGCCAACCATTCCAAACTGTTATGAAGTTACTGTCAAAAATGAATCACTGTAGCTGAGTCTATGTCTGTCAGGGGGCAACTGTAGAAATGGGAGTTCTCCAAATTAATGCCCTTATAGAATACAATCTTTACTGAAAGATAAGTAATAATAATATGCTACTTTGGTGCTTACTATGTATTATTAATACTAAAAAAGAACTATAGCAATTGTTTAGAACTTAGACAAATTTTTTTTTCAAATGGAATATTTTATCACTGACAATGTTTAGAATTGTCAAGTGCCTGGTAATAATAAAATACTGACTTTTGATCTGTTTTATTATTATTTTAAAATTTTTTACATCAAATGTCCCTTCTTATTGTTTGTACCCACGGCAGATAGCCCGCATTGCCACTGCTCTCACTAAATGGCTGCTGAGTTGCAGAAATTTGTATGTTCTTCTAAACTGTTTAGAGTAGAGCACAAGGGATATTGAGAGAACTTGAGATATGCACCCAGGAATATTAAGACTACATATGCAGATAGAGACTGCTGTATGCTTTTTACTTGGGGTGTCAAAGTGGATACCGTAGCACTTAGCTTGACTCAAGTCATTTGGAATGACCTCAGGGGAGCATTTTTTTTTTTTTTAGCTTATATGTGCACATATGGAAGTAACACATTAATAGATCAACTTTTAAGAGCACATATGGAAGTAACATTCATCAGGGCAGCATTTTGTGGAGGAGAGAGGATCCTAGGCTAAAAAGTCAAGATGTGGTACTGCAGGTAAGAGATCAGGAAATCGGCTAGAGAGAACATCACACATATTGGGGAATAGTGCAGTGCGGAAACTCCCAGAAAGGATTTCTAGAGAGAGGCTCTATGGAAGAAACAATACTCGTTTACCTACAATGACATGCCAGTCCCCAAGAAGGAATCACAAGCTGCATTGCCTACATGAAAGTACATTACTCCTTTCCTTCTTTCTTCTCTTCTTTCCTGCCCGCAGCCCCCAAACTTGGAGGAGCTAGAGAAATTGCATAGCTCATGGGACAGAAAGAGGAGAAAGATGAAATTGAAATTACAACACATCCTCATCCTTACTGCAGATCTCCAATCTATGGATCTAACTTGGGCTCTAAAAAGGGGATAATCTCAGAATGGATTTAAACTAGGCAGAAATTTTACTAAAAAATGGATTTGTTTTTGACATCAGAAAGTGGCTTAACATTATGACATTAGCCAAGTGCTGAGAGACCTGATGGAACCTATTTCAAAACAATGATAGAGAAAAATGAAGGGCGCACTGCTGAGCTCAGGCTATCAACAAACTGGTTACGGTATAACCCTGTCCATAGACTACACTAGCCTGTCAACGATAAAAGAGACTGATAAGTCTTCTTTGATCCCTCAAGACCATTTTACATTTTTTACTTTATTCAAAACATTTGCAGATATGCAAGGTCTTCCTGCTTAAAGCCCCTTGACCTCTGCTCCACCAACAAAACCTCTTATATTTTTATTTGACTGCTGAACTTCTAGCTCTTTTACAATCAGATTTGGGAGGCAGATAGCTCTGTAGTCTTCTAGTTCTGTACTTACCTCCTCAATTATTCTGAAAGCTCCAGATCCAATGCAAAATGGTCTTTTTGGAGGGAAAAGGAGAACACTTCATTCCTTTCTCTCCCCTTTCTTTTCCTACAGTGTCCTCCTTTCCCAATTCACCTCATGCATGGCTCCGTGTGGGGAAGAGAGTCACTCCAGGTTCCCTTTGCTACCTCTTCTCTTTAGTCCACATTTCTTGTCTAGGGGCTTAGGTTCAGTGCCAGGCTCAGCCCCAGCTGCAGCTAAGCACTCAGCCCACTTTCTCTTCCCTGCTTACTAATGCTTTGCTTAAGCTCCCCTTAGTAATTCTCTTTCCTGCTTTTGTGACACCTGGAGCATTTTCAATTACCTCAAGGAGTCTTGTGCAATTTTCAAAAAATTCTCTAAGCCAAATCACTTTAATTTAAATAAAAAGTCTACGCTTTACAGGATTTTAATATGGGTAGTATACTGCTCAAATAGTTTGAGGGGTGTTATGACACAAGTGTGGATACTGATTTGTTTTTATGGTTGTTTCTTTCAATTTTTTTTAAAAGCTCAATATATCTGATGAACACATTCAAATGTTGAAGGAAAGAGTCTGGAAGATATTCCTAGTGCTGCGGAGACCAGTGATAGCAGAGTGAGTACAGAATGGAGCCAGAAAGGAGGAGAGGATAAAGAAGACCTTTGTTCATGGGAACCATTTCAAGTTTAGATGTGAATTTGCTGCCCTGTAACTGTTTAAAATTTAGCACTTTATACTTATGAGGTGTTGTTCTAAGGACTTTATGTGCATTATTTTATTCAATATGTACAACAACCTTATGAAGTATACACAATTATTACCCTTACTTTACTGATGAGGAAACTGAGGTTTAGAATAGTCAACCAAGAGGCAGTTCAAGGCATTCAAATAATTCTGAATCCTCCTCCTCCATACTGAGTCCTTACCCTAGAGATTTTCCACAATATGTCACCTGTTTTATAATCAACAAAGTAAAATTATTTCTAGTGAGCCTATCTTCCTTAGTGGGGGCTGGGGGAGATTGTGTAGCTTATAGCTACCCTTTATTTAGCACCCTCTATATATCAGGAACTTTACTTATATAATTTCTAAGCATCTCAACTGTCCTGTAGTTAAGCAGAAGTGTGCTCAAGCCAACTCATGCCAGCTTGTGAGGGTGGACTGTTAAATTTTCAGAACATATTTGAGCCAGTTAATGAATATTATCACTATTAAACATTAAATTATATAAACTTACATTGAAAATAAATTATATTACGAACAAAGGTACTAAATCTTAAAAACTCAATGCTTCCTAATTATTTTATTTTATTTTTAAATTTTTTTGTGTGATCCTCCTGCCTCAGGTGATCCTTCTGCCTCAGGCCTCCTGAGTAGCTCTTCCTAATTATTTTAGTTCATTCTCTATAAATTGTGCTCTTGAGGTTATTTATATTTTTCATATCCAGATGGTGGAAACACTATACAAAGGTGTGCTACTGCAGTTCTCTTCCCAACTCTGTGTTCAGTGACATCACACAGGGAACTTCAAATTGGCCATGGTGGGAGTCTTCACATCATGGAAATCAGCCACACTATGAAAGGCCTTAATATACTATTTTATTGATTGTGTAGATTTTAGACAGCGATACCTCTGATGTAGGTTAAATGTAAAAGTGTTAAGAGTGCTGCTGCAGGCTACCCTTAACCTGATTTTCATTTAAACAGGAAATATCTGATCATTTCTTCTTTGTGTCAGTAGCTATTATATTGTGAATAGCACAAACAATTCAAGAAACATTTTTTCAGTATTTGAAAACTATTATTGGATTCAGCAAAGAAGTCATTCACGCTATTGATGAATGAATGAAATTCTAGCTTAAGTCTTCACGATTTCATTTTTGTCTTACTCATTAAATAAAAATACCAACCAACATTCATCTCAACCAACAAGTGAGAACTACACTCACTTGTCAATGACATGAAAGACTTTTTTGCTAAGTTGTACAGTAATCAAGCATTTATTCATAGTCTGATATTGTGACACTGTTTTGGTGATTAGATTATAAAATGCTAGTGGATTTGTAAAGAAATAACAAGTCACTCTGAAATTAATATGATTGCTTAAAACTTGCAATAAAGAATATTGTATATCTTATTATTTGTAAATTGTCTATGTCAAAAATTTATAGTAAATATGTATAAATATACAAATATTTTCCCCAGAGAGCCAACTGTTAAATATTCACCAGGACACCACTGGTATGAGTATTATTACCTGCAATTTACAGATTACGAGGAACCTGGGGTTCAGAAATCATAGGTACTTGCCCAAGGTGGAACCACTAGTAAGCGTGAGAGATAACTGACTAGCGCACAGGACTACCTGATTAAATGCATACTCTTTTCTTCTGTATTTTGATTTAGGACTAACGCCTAAATTTGTTATGGTGACTTTGCCTTCACTTTTAGGTTTGGATCTACAAGGCCAGTGAGAATTTCCTTGCCCCTCTCCACTTCCACACTGCAGCTGTTCAACTTCAGATGAAAGGCAACCACCACCGCCAGCTGCTTGCCCGTCCTTTTATGGCCCAGCCCTACCATCACCATCAGGAGAGGAGAGACTCAAATGACTGTGAAAAGAGAATAGGTGTTGAAATAAAGAGAGATTGATGTTCACATCTGCATTTGACTACTTCTTCCTAAAGTGTAATTTTAAGCTTCAGTTTCCTGCCTTTTATGATAACTGTCTTAAACATCAATATGTGAAAGCCCTTGATAGACACCAGGGTACAGGTAAGAGGAGCCACAAATTCAGATGCTTCCAGAGACTGTGTAAGACAATGAAGCTGCTCTAATGTCAAGTAACAGTAAGTGATGAGAACGGGGTGGACTAGAGAGTTTATAACTTGTGGCTTCCAAATAAACTTGCCTGCAGGTCAGATTGAAGCTAGAGTCTTCTGTGACTAAACTTACTTTGACAAAAGTAAGCCCAAGACAACAAAGTAGAGGTTAGTTTTCAAAAACACAAAATTTAGAGAAGAATCCTAGAAGAGTACAAAAATCTAAGCAGGACTTAGTGCCATCGGAATGTCAACAGTATCATCAATTTTTGCTTAAATAAATTAGTGAGGCTTTTTTTCCCCTTAAACTTGGAGAGAATGGCTTCATTCTGGTATACATTTTATAAATTGAACTGGGCTTTTTTGGCTCCTGCATTTCTAACTCCACAAATCTGCCACCTTTCTGCTTCTGCAGGCTTCCAGTAACATAATCTTCACCGAAGCAAGAAATAGCAGAACATCCATCTACTACTTCTATTTACTAGTGACAAAAGCCCCAATTGTTATTCAACAGTCTCTATATGGTTCCCCCATTCCTTTCTCTACTAATTTTTCAAAAGAAAGAAAGCATCGAAAAAAATCTTGTAATATGCTAACCTGTTTTAAATTGTGGTAACTTCTCAAAATTGGGATTCCATAGCTCTTAAAAATTTCACTAAAAACTGTATGTATGTAAAATTTGACATGCATTTTAAAAGTACAAAAATGTATTTTTATAGTTTAGAAAACAGTAATAAAACAAACACCTACGGACTTTTGCTTTTTGGCCAAGATGGAGGAAAAGGGACCAGATTTGCACACCTGCCTGAAACAACTGTGTACACACAAAAGGAAAAATATATAAAAATCAATTTTTGAGAAACTGGACATCAGGAAATGAAGAGACAATCCATGGAGGGCAGGAATCAAATGAGGTGAGACTTAAACTAGCCCCAGCACAGTGTTGTGAGAGAGTTTCTCGGCCACAGCACAAGGAGGGGGAGGCAGGATAAGCAGGGAGGACTCCCTGGGTGGGGGAGACAGAGCTGAACGTCTGGGGAGACCAGGGCAGTGAGAGTTTATGGTATAGAGCACCAGGGAGTACTGCAAGCAAATGGAAAACAAAATTTTAAAAATGATACATATCATTGACAGTGGAGACAAATAACATCAAATAACTAGAAATAAATCTAAAGAAAAATTCACTGTATTTCTAATATGTATTCATTTTAAACTAATATGTAGTATTGAGAAAAATTTAAAGAAGACCCAAATACATGGAGAAATTTACCATATTAATTGATTTGAAGACCCAATTTCATTAAGATGTCAACCACTTCATGTCACCAGAATGAGTATAAAAAGAAAAACAGAAAGAAATAGACACTTCTAAGTGTTAGTGAGAGTGCTGGGCAATCAAAACTCATGCGCTGTCATACACATAATGCTGAGTGATGAAACAAGACACGACAGAAATCACACTATATGATTTCATTCCTTTCAACATGTGTACAAAATTAGTCTATTCCACCTTTGGTGTAAGTAACTAAAAGGGAACATAAGAAAGTTCTCTGGGTGCTGATGTTCTGTTTCTTGGTCTCGGTATGGTTTACATGGGAGCTCTCAGTTTATGAAAATTCATAAAACTGTACACTTTAAATGTGTGCACGTTTCTGTATGTATGTTATACTTTAATAAAAAGTTTTTAAAATATTTGATATCCAAAGTATCAGCTTCATAATGCTCTGTAGAAATGCTACATCTCTGAAGCTCTAAAACTATAAAATGTTTTATAACCACAGAACAAAAATAAACAAGGCTAACATAGGCCTCTAAATAGCAGCATATTTTAAATTAATTGCTACAATGGCTGCTACATTGACAAATACAATTTCATAAACGTACTTCAGTTTTTTGACAGCATGTTTTCTCTTTTCAAAATTGCTTCTTTTCTAATTATAAACTGATAAATACTTATTGTGGAGTGTTCTAGAAAGTGCACAGAAGTAAAGGGAAGAATATAAAAATAACTTGTACAAAATACAATATTTTGGCACATATCCTTTCAAATATATAAGCATATTTGTATAAAATTGTCTACATTTATAAATATATATAGTTCTGGTCTTCCTTCCAAATATTAGATGCATATAATATTCATTTTATGTGCTGCTTTTTTACACTATAATCATTATGATATGGTATTTAAATGCAATTTAAAAATCTTCCTAAACGCAACTTGAATGGGTCCATAATAATTCATCATATGAATGCACTAAATTTTAGCTATTCATCTTATTATTTGGGAGCATTAATTTGCTTCCAAATGTTTCATTATTATAAGGAACATTGCAGCAAACATCTTTGCACATACATCTTTATTGATACTGTTTACTTAGGATAAATTTATCAAAAACAAATTATTAGGTTAAATGAGTGATTTTTTTTCAAGACTCCTCAAAAAATATATGTTACAAAATTATTTCTGAAGAATTAGGACCAGTATGCATTTGTCATTTTCTATGCTTGCAATAATTGTTTGATAGACGAAAATGGATTCTTGCTTTTCTAATTTTTTATTATTAATGAAAATGAATATATTTTATGTGGCTCTTAGTCATTTGTGTTTTTTCTTTTAAGCATTGTATATTAGGGTGGGCTAAACTGCTATAACAACTGCTAATCAAGTAAAGGCTGAAATAAATAAAGGTTTATTTAGCACAATATCCAATAGGTATTAAATTGGCAGGTGGACACATGCTGAATGACAGACCTAGGGTCTGTTCTCCTGTGGCTCTGCCACCCCCTAAAGCCTCATTTTTGAAGTTGGGTAACATCACACAGGCAGAAGAAGGAGAGAGGAGAGCACGTACACGCACTCTCTGAAAAGCCCTGGCCTTGAAGTGGCATATCATTTCTGTTCCTATTCCACTGGAGGGAATGTAGGTATGTGGGAATGGGTCTAGCCATGTGCCAGACTACTCTTCTGCCACTATTGGAGAAAAAGAGTATGATTTTGTTATCCAGTTGTCAGTCTCTGCCATGATGCCCTTTGCTCACTGTAACTGGGAGATTTAGTGAATTTTCTCCACTAAACCTTTGTGTATAAGTGACAAAAAAATGTGTATATGTTACAAATATGTTTTCTGATTTACCATGTTTTTGCCTTTGAATTGCAATAATGCACAGAATGCTTTACTTTTTATAATAAAAATATAAATTATTTCCTTTGAGTGTCTTACATTGCTTTTATATGTATAATTTAATTTTCTATCTCAAGATGTAAAATAACCTTCCATAGTGTCTTTCTTTTCTCCTAATTGTTTTATGTCTTCCATTTAACTTTTTAATACCTCCAGAATTCATTTTGATAAAGCAGCATTGTTGAGGAGCAGTCATTTAACTATACACAAATTTTCCCAGCATAGTTTATTGAATAATTCTTCTTCCAAATATTTTATGATACCATGTTTATCATACACTAATTTTCTATATATGCCTGGTCTATTTATAAGCTATCAAGTCTGCTCTCTTTGAGGTGCTACATCTCTTAGAACCACATGTTTGTAATGAATGTAGACATTACATCTAGTAGGACATTTTTCACTCATGAAAATTTTTCCCAAAATGTCATGGCTATTTTTGTCAGAGTAAACTTGAAATTACCTTCTAGTTTCCAAAATATATTGATATCTCTATCTATCATTTATCTATTATCTATTTTCCTCATTGAGATTCTTATTGAATTGCATTGAGCATATAAATTAATTTAAGAAGTGTAACATTAAAATATTCAATCTCTCTAATTCAGGAACATATATATCTTTCATTTATTTAAAGTTTTAGAGTTTTTTAATATCTCTTGATAAAAATTTCATGTTTTTTCTTTAACTTTTTATGGGAGGAGGATCTTTTGTTACTTGCAGTAAGTGTTAATGGCCACAAGTAGTCAGATAAAACAATAAGTATTTATTGAGCATTCATGATGTTTCTGGCACTGTGTTGGTTTCAGGGATTACCAAAACTGAAAAAATATAGTGCTATCCTGAAAAGATTTTCAGGTCCAGTAGTTGAGGCAAAAATATAAATATATTATTATTATATAACATATATACGATCACCTAAAAGAAAAATGTATTTAGAAACCTTTCTGCAGAATATCTCTTTCTAAACTTTCCTTCCCATTTCTTTACACACTAGTCCATTCAGCAAGCACTTTTGAATGTCTGTAGGAGACTCAGTGTTACATCCCCACTCTGATAGTCAATAGGGGTAGAGCATGGCCTCTGTCCTTGGGTAAAATGCAAGCAGCAAATGAACAAGATCAAGGCATCCACAGCAATGCTAACTCTTTTGTAAATGGTGGAAATTGCTCAACATTTCATAGTTACATATCTGTCTATCATAAATATCAACTGGTAAAAGCTGAATAATTCAAATGAAGAGAGAAGTTAGTTAGAGGTGGTAATTATTCTTCAGATACACTGTTTAACCTGTTCTGTTCTTAACCTCCATACTTTTTTCAATAATTTTTTATCTGATCATCTTTCAAATTTAATCAATTTTTAATTCTTCATCTTATCCATTTATTTCCCCCTTTCCCATAATAAGCAAGTGCTGATTTTCCCCTTTTTGATAAACTTGATAAACCATGGTAGAGAAAATGAAAGCAAATATCTGAAAATAGTGTGAGGTTGTTTTAAAAAGGCGGGGGGTCAGGGGAACCAAAGCAGAAGTATGCAGAGCCTCTTGCTGCATCACCCCAGCCCCAGCCTCCTGAGAAACAATTGGCCTTGCTCACCTGTGCTGACACTTGCTCACAAAGGAGTGAAGTTACATTTTGCTCCCACTGGCATTCTCCAGCTTCATATCTGAAAGCCTGACTGAGAGGATGTGATTAGGTGTAGGCTCAAGACACTGCATTGCCTCCTTAATGAGATCCCCTCCTCTTGAGCTTTTTTCAGATCATGTCTGTCAATGTCTATCAATGGACAGACATTAGTCATGTCCACAAGCTGTCTCTAAAATGTTGGTTATAGTACCAACCAGCTAACACTAATTATTTTATTCAAGAGGCTTGCCTGGTTAAAACCAGTGTAGTTAAAACTAGCACCTCTGTAGCCAAAAATGAACAAAAATATATCTGCATTTTAAAAGGAGATAGTATCATTCAGAGCTTTTATTTAAAATTATTCTTCAAATTTTTTTCTAAATATTGGAACTATTTTTCAAAAGACTCATACTGATGCCCAATTTCCTAATTAATATTATGGTTTTGAAAAAGCAGGTCCTGCTCCTTAAGAGATCTTTTATCCACAGCCCTGACTGCTGACCTGAAACCCAGTGGGTGCTCAGTAAACAGGGAATTACATTTAATTAAGCCCAGATAGTCTCAATCTCTCAATATAGAGATTTCCATTACAGTTGAAAGTTAACTCTAAAAATCAGGAAATAAGGAGTTGTTCTCAACCTGGTCCCATATAAGCGCTTTTTAAATTTTTAATAGTCACAGCAGAATTCTAGCCTAAATCCTAATTTTTAGAACTTTAATAAAAATACACTCCCCGTCTAGTATTATCTTTGTGACTACAAAAAGTCTGCAGATAATATATTCTCTAGAGTCTGTGACATTAATATGGGCTCTTTAACCTCCATCATGGTACATTTAGAGTTTCCTCCAGGGAAAAGATGTAGATGTTTTCTGTTTCCTACTCTGTCTCCATAAAAACATGCCAGTGCATAACAATGATGGTGTTAGTCCTTGTGATATAGCCATCAGCTCTGAAGGGATTAGTAACCAGGGAAAAGGAATCTCTAAATGAGTTGTAATGGTAATCATGAACAATAAATTAAAATGAAGGGACGTGAACAAACAAAAACCTTCCACAATAATATCCAGAGGTGGGAAAGTGTGATGAACTAACTTTAATTGATTTTCTTTTTTAAATGTTCAGGTTTAGAAGGGAGTAATACAAAATGAAAAAATTATAAAGAAATGAGATATAAAGCAAATTAAATTTATACTGTGCCTGCGGATTTCATGTCTGAGGCAGCAGGTTAGGATGTGGAGTAGCGCATGCAGCTTCTCAGCAGGTTTAAAGGACTAGGAACAAGACAAAGATCATCAGGTTGCACAAGGTTGTGCTTCTTTAATCCAGCTTTCAGCTACTTTGCCTTCTTTCGCCATCACTCATTCTTAACTTCTGTCCTCCACCTCTCCATCAGCTTCCTCACAGCATTTCCTGTTTAACCATTCACATTAACCCTAACTGCATCTCTTCCAACAAGCCACTGCTTTTGTTATGGAGCATATCTAACATTTGCCCACTCTGTTTCTCGCATGGCTCTTGAATGTCTCTGGTTTTGTCCTGATATGCCTGCTGTCACCATGTCAACACATGGATGACCCAAGCGTGATGTGGGTAACTTTTAAAGACTAAAACATTTTATTTATAACCCCATCTAAGAAATTGAAAGCTTCTTTATTCCTTTTTTTAAGTCACCTACAATCCTTGGTGCTTTTAATAGGTTAATGTGTCTTCAAAATATTTGTAACAGAATCATGATACGTGCTAAGTGAGATTTTACCCTACTTGCAAGGTAACGAGTTAGACTGATACAGTTTCATGGGTGCTGGTGGAAGACGTGAGACTCTGTCAGAAATAAAGAACTTAATTACTCATAGCAATAGGAGTAGCCAGAATATCAGCATTTATGTCAGTTTCCTTAGCCCCAGTTCCCACAATGTGACTTGAAGAAGACTGGATGATACTTGTCCATGCAGTGGGTTGTGTTATAGAAGAGAACTCCAAGGTTAGGGAACTTCAGTCTTTTATAATAGACAGTTTGCATGTCTGCCCTTTGCCCTGGAGCAAGAGACTGTATTTATAATACTAGACAATAAACAAATCTGCCCTTTAATCTGAAAGTAGATACTATCTCTATCTTCCAAGACCAGTCTCAATACAAAAGTTCTTGGAAAGACAGTCTAGAACAAAGGCAGTCAGTGCCTCTACTCACAAACAAACAGAAATATGAGAAATCCATTAAAAAAAGTCTGCTAACAGTACTGCCAAGGATGGAGAAGATAGAATAGATCTGCCTGGGTGCATGCAGTAAAGATGTTCAGCAATCCTAAATCATGCCGGTGATAAACGCTCTTTCTTGAAAACAAACACAACAAAACAAAATTTTGTTCCTTTAATTTTATATTTGTCCCAGTTGTAGGTGAGTTTGAATAATATATGTATATTCAAATTAGTACATTTTATGATTTATCCTTAAATAAAAATTATATGTGTATCAGAGTTAATTTGAGGGAACTTTCGGTTATACAGGGACTCTCCCAACACACGAGACTCAATCACATGTGTTCCTTCATAGAGTAAGTTTGCAATAGTTCAGAATAATTTGAGCTCACTTTGTGTGTAGTTTGTATTTACAACCTATGAAAGACACTGTATTTCTGTGTTGAAACAGTTAAAACACAAGCATCATAAAAACGAAGAAATAGAACTAGAGTTGTATCAATTATGCCATTCTATGTGACTATTTGGAGTTTTTAACTGTGTTTAAAAATTTTTCTATTGAAGAGACATTTGAAAGTTACTACAATTAATCCTGGGGGAAAGAATCCTGTTGACATTTCTGGAATTTATTGTGAAATGAGATTTTACAAATCTCTGTCAGATGTATTCTCATGTTTAAAACTTTTCCTAATAATTGAAATATCTGTTGCTTCATAAAAATCAAACTTTTTGAAATTAAAACTAATGAAAAGTGGTTTTTAATGAAGTGTAAATGAAGATTGATTTAATCTATCTATACTGCTTGTTGAACATATACGTGCAAAAGTAAGAGAATCAATTGTAACAAAATCACTGACAAATTTGTAAAACTGAAGTCTTTAAACAGAAAGTTTAATTTTATTATTCATTATTGTGACAGGCCAATATGTGGGTACAAGTTTTTTCTTCTTTTCAAAAAATTTATTATTGTAATTGAATAGTATTAAACTATTCATTTTTCTCTTTTCTGTACTTTTATAGTTATTTTATTTTTAGTTAAAAATTTTACTGGCATGATTATATATATATAGTTAAATGAAAGAAACCCTTCACTGTCTGCATTTCTTTTCTGACCATTAATTATTTATTTCATTTTATGATTATTACTGAACATAGCTTTGTTGTACAGAAGAGAGGTATGATTAAAATAAACAAACAAAACTGTCTTTTCTGGGAGTCAAATGTGCTAGCGTAGGGCCATCAACAATGAGCCAACACAGAGATTATGACAAACTATTTGTCTGGATAAAAGGAAGTGAGTCTTAAGTATTGACAAAATCTAAAGTGATTGAAAATAATAGGAGAGTTTGGGGCTGGCAAGAGAGCCACTCTTCAGAGTGAAATAGGAATTCTGCAGCTCATAGTACAGTTATTAGAATAATCAGACTGTTTCTTTATCATACCTCAATAAGTCAAAACTCCTCATTAATCAATTACATTATACTTCCTTGCTCCAGCTATCATGCAGGAGTCCTTGACACAGTCTTTCCCTAGAATCTTGGTTACATCTATTACCAGCCCTTAGTGTGTTGTGTATATATATATATTTTATTAATACATACCTCATTTCACTTAATTGTCAGAATCACTTCAAGATGCAATTATTACACCCATTTTACAGCTCAAACCATTTCACCAAGCATCCTCACCTTGAGAAGTTAAGCCAGAAGTAAAACTTTTCTAAAGAGCTTTCCCCCAAAATGCCCTGCAGCTTCTAATCACACATTAAAATAGCTGAGGTAGAATTCACTAAACTAGTGGAAATAGCTACGTATAGCTGGTAAATTGTATGCCTCCACAGGACTTATATTCATTATTAGAAAAATATTACTACAGAAGAAGTGAAATTATACTTATTATAGAGATAGGTAAATTGTACTTATTAAATGTATTAGAGTTAGAGAGAAAACCAAGATCACACATAGATTAGATTTCTTCTCCAATTTTCCTAAGTATGATGTTTTATGAAATCTTTAGCTTATAGATATTTTTATTGTTTCTTTTGTTACATAAAATTCATGAAATATATATAGCCAACTAAATTTTCATAAATATGACAGTTTTAATATTCTAGTAAATAAATTTAGTGATTATGTTATATCAAACTTAATGAAACATTGTAATTATCACTTCTTTATTGTAGCATGAAATTTCATCCAACATGGGAGGGCTGAAGGAGTGGGTTGATTTGCTGCCTCTTCTATCGCTCTTTAATGAAAATGAAGATATAAATATTTTCTTCAAGTGACTGAGAATTGCAAAGGAAGATGCAAAATGCCTGCAGATATTGACGAGTCCTAAATCTCCTAATCTAAATGAGAAGAGAACATTAAAAATTAAATATATCTTCCAAATGAACAGAAAAATAAATAAGAAAAAGAGTGGCTCCAAATATTATTCTACCAGATCTATCTTGTATTTTATTTTTAATTACATCACTTACACTAGAAACAATGGTAAAAATGATCCAGAAATTCAAGGGAAATGGAAATGATTAGAAGCCTTAAGATGGGAGAAAACACTACTGGAGCTCTTCAGAAAGCAAAGAATAGCTCTAAATATAAGTGGGGTCTTAAAGGTAACCTCTACTGTGTAAGGAATTTATCATAGTGTTTTAAAGCCCTTCTTGCCTTATAATTCTACCTCTTTACAATGGTATAAAATAAGCAATATTAAGAAAGAACTAGATCTGTATTCAGTCTTGGGACTAGACAATAATCAATCCCACATTCCACATTTGCCAAGCATCTCTCAAAACCTTTTGAATAGTTCTGAACTATCAGGTAAAGAAGTAATTCTTCAAGGGAACAAAACAAGAGAGAAGAAATATGACCAGCCTCTCATCTTCACTAACACCTGTGCAGACCAAGTCCTTTTTAGACTATTTCAATAGCCTGAGATACTTAGAAGCCTCCTTTCTAACAGTTTCTCTCTCTCTGGGACACACACATCCAAAACACACACACACACAAAGACCAGCAGAAAGGAAGAAAAAAGTTTTCTACACCCACAAAAGTTCAGGCTGGAGAAAGAACACGTTATTCAAGATAATTTGTAGACAGTCCTAATGCCATCTCTTCAGACCATTTGGAAATACAATTGCCTGGATAGTGTCTTTTATGGGCTGAACTGTGTTTCGTCCAAAATTCGTTTGTTGAAGCTCTCAGCACGTTTCTGTCCTTGAGACTTTTAAAGAGTCCTTAAAGAGGTAATTAAGTTAAAACGAGGTCACTGGGCAGGGGGAACTCATTCAATATGGCTGACATTCTTATAAGAAGAGGAGATTAGGATATAAATATACACAAAGAGAAAACCATGTGAAGACACAGGAAGAAGATGGCCATCTACAGGCCAAGGAGAAAGGTCTCAGAAGAAACCAACCCTACCAACAGCTTGATCTTGAACTAGCCTCTGTAATTATCAAAAAATAAATTTCAGTTGGTTAAGGCATTCAGGAGGCTTAATGTTACGCTTATTATGCCTGTGTTATGGGAGCCCTAGCAAACCAATATAAACTGTTGCTTAAGCCACCTAGGAGGCTTAATGTTATGCTTATGCCTATGTTATGGCAGCCCTAGCAAACTAATACAGTGTCCATAAACACCTACTGAGGTCTAGGAATGCCACGGCAATAGACTTTATTCATTCTTCCATTTACCAAAGGTTTTTGGAGGATCTGGCATGCACTGTGCTAATTTTTCAGGCTACACATATGAATATGAAAACAAGGTCTTCAACATCACCGCCTTTCTAAATTTTCATGGGAAAAGCATGTTGCCACACTGATATCAGTGAAAAACCCAGGACCTGCTTTCAAATGACTGATTCCCCCAGAACACTGGCTTCCCTCTCTATGTTAAGAAGCTTCTTCCTCTAATCCCTTGTTTGAATTATCTATAACCACAAGCAGCAACCCTGCAAGCTTTCTGACCTTTAAATAAACATCTGAACAGATGTTCACCTCACTAATAAACAAGGAAACGCAAATGGAATATAACAATGATATATGATTTTTTTCCTTCAGATTTACATGCTTTGAAGGTACATATTAAATTTTGTTTAAATTATGTACAGAAGTATTCTCAAAATATATCAATATGATACTAGTATTCCTTGAGATATTATAAATGATGCACAAAGAATGAACAACTTTATTTTGCAAACTGTGAGTTAAAGAAAGAAAATGGGTATTTTACTGCACTACTCCTCAGGGTCTTTAATCTGCTAATGTGCCTCAAAAATCTCTCAAACAGCGGATATCAGTGTTGGCTACACACTAAAATCACCTGGGGATTTAAAAAAATTCTAATGCCTAGGTCTGACCCCCAGAGGTCTGTGCTAATTGGTATGATGTGTGGCACAGGAATCAGGACTTTTAAAGGCTTCCTATGTGACTTTAATGGGCAGCCAAGTTTGAGAACCTCTACATTCTGTATATGGAAAGAGAGGATGTGGAGTTTCCCAAAAGTAGTTAACCAGGGAAGTTTTTTTGGTTTTTTGTTATTGGCTTCTTTACCAATAACCTACTAGTAGCTTTTAGAATAGCATTATTTTGCACAATGGCATTGGTGTTTACATAACAGGTTAGAAAAAGGTCTTCTCTGGCTTGGCAAGGGAAATACTGCCATTTTAGCAGTTGATGACACACTCTCCTGTGGTCCCCATTGGCTGCCATTTCTATCATATGTAGACCTATCAGATGCATTCAATATTGTTGATAATGGGATTTTGATAGTTTGATTATGATCCCTGGTACAGGTGCATGTCTAAAGCACTCTAACATTCAAATTCTGCAGATGGTCCGGGACTTTTATTGTTTAAAGGATCAACACATTTAAGCATAAATCTATTACATTACTATAAAAGAGAGATTGGACTGATAACAGGTTTCCCCTGACCCAGAACTAGTAATAAGTGGTCATTTCATGCTTCACCCCTCTAGTTAAGTTACTGAAATCACAGAGCCCTTCTACGTCCCTTTCCTCATTCAATTTTCTAATGTTTTCAATAGCCAAGCAAACCATTAAAGAAAGACTTGCAAATTCTGCATAAGGAGCCCTTTGCGCTCAAGCTCATTCCCTTAAGTCTTGCAATTCCCAGTCTACCATGAACACACAAATAGGAGTGCCAGCTCCCTGTTCTTTTATGCTGCAGAAAATACCTTCTCCAGTCACATCTTCACACTCCAAACCTTCTCTTCCACCAATCCTTGCCATCTCTGTTAATGGTAGCAACATTTATTTACTTAGTTGTTCAGGCCAAAACTCATCCTTGATTCCACTCTCTCTATATAACTCCAACATTCAATCTATCTCCACGTGCTCTACTCTCAAACATAACTGGAATGAGCCAAGTTCTCGTCATCTCCACCACTAAAGCTTTAATCCAGGCCACCCTCTTCTCTCACTTGGATCACTGCTCCACTCATAATATTCACCTGTCTCTAGGCTCTGTTCACCTGCTCAGTTCATTATCTGTATAGCAGCCATTTATATGTGTTGCTCTTCCATTTAATACATATTTATTTTGTATGTATTATGTGATGGTAATAGGCACTCTTCTACATCCTGGGATAGGGTAATGACTCAGAAAAAGGAAAAAATTCCTGCCGTGGAGGAGTTTACATCCCAGTAGGAGAGCTAGATGATATACTAAATAAAGAGGTAGCATATACTATACATTAATGATAAATGTAAGGAAAAATAATACAAAAAAAGATACAAAATATTAGACAAAGTAGAGGTAAGGGTGAAATTTGAGATAAGGTGTCAGGGAAGTCCCTTTTACTAAAGTGACCAGCATTATCTGTCTGAGGAATCATTCACATTGCACCATGCCCCTGCTTGAAATCTTCTCTTGGTGTTCACTGAAAATAGAATAAAGCCATACGCCTCAACCATGGTCTACAGGGCTTCTTATGATCTGACCTCTACCTACTGTTCTAACATCCTCTCATGCTCTCCTTCTTATTTTTGTGCTCCAGCCAAACTAACCTGCTCCTAATAGACACACATGCCTGACCTTTTCCTACCTACATCCTATCATTTAGGTTTTAGTACCAAATTTCGTCTCTTCAGATTAGATGACTTTCCCTATTTATCATCAACTATTCTATTTCATAGCACATATCACTTTCTGAAAATTATTTTATTTGGTTGTTTAAATGTTTGTTATCCATAACTCCCTTGTTATTAAAACCAATTTCAAGTTCTGTGACATCAGTGACCTCCGCAGGTCAGGTTCCCTAAGAAACAGACTATGAAACCCTAAGATTTGCTTGCAGAGGATTCACTGAGGACTATTGTTTGTAACATCTATGCAAGATGAAGGGAATCAATATTTGACACAGGGAGAATCTGAGCTTTGGTGCAGTTGCAAAAGCAAACTCAGCTGATCCTGTGGATAGCTCTGAAATGGCAAGTGGACCAGAACTTCATGTCTCCGTACTGATCAGTGATTGGATGTAGGCTGCCCCAAGGAGAAACCATAACTTTGGGTGAGGGGAAAGCACTCTCAGAAAGGGGCACCTGTGTGAAGCCTCAGCAACCAACCGTCCCAGAAACTAGGGAAATGAGCTCTTCCATCCCAAAGGGGATCCAGATAGTACACCCTGGCATTCGCTGCAGTCCACCCCTTGCAGTGCTCAAATTCATTGTTTCATATATCATGCTTACTCTATCTGAGAACAGGTCTTCTAGAGTTCTGATTCGTCTCTTCCAGAAGAAATTCATGGAAAAAAATGTCAGTAGAAAAAACTACAATCACTGCCACTGGAGCTGGCCTTAGGGCTAAAACTGGTGTTTACCATCTGCCTTCTTTATTCAATTTTCGTTAGTACCTCTGCTGGTCTACATGGCGTATCTGGTGGCGTGATAAAGACCTCATCCCGGAGGGTCTGAGCCCTTAATCAATGTACTCTTATTAGGCTATGGCTACAGCATTTTTCCATTTACCACCAAAACTGGCCAGGAGTCTACCAAGAGCTTCCCAGGTGAATTACCTGAGTGTCAAACACACCATTCCTTCTTCTCTTTGTGAAACAGCAGCCCTATTCCATTCTCAAAATTCAGCTCTGTTATGCTCAACATGATGCTAACTCCTTTCCTTAAATTCCAGTTTTTTGGCTCAAGGAAAATAAAGATATCAGGTGGCAGTTGTAGTTTAAAGTTTAAACAGATTATTACCATATCCTGTGGTAGAAACATTCTGAGTACCACAACTTCTAGGCCATATGTTCCCAGAAATAAGGGGTTAAGAAGCACAAATTTTCAGCTTGATCACTGAGATGGCAAGTGAGGCCAATCCCAGTTCTACCCATTGGATCTCAGATCCATGCCTTCTACCCACTGGGGACACAGCAACATAAAATGTTCTATGATCTAGAATATATACTCCATCTTGGGTTATGGTCACCAAGCAGGAACTTCAGGCACACCTTCAGAACCCATCACTCTGTCAGGCCAGCAGCTTCTATAAGGTGCAGTATGTGATAGAACAGTGGAGCCCATGGTCATTTGCCCATGGCTAACCTCCTTTGTTATAAAGTGTATCCTATGGTCTCATAAAATGTTAGACAGTTTCCTGTATTTTTGAATTGAACATTCTGTAAGCTTGAGTTTCAGTGCTGTCTCAGCCCTAAAGGCAGGAAAGTCAAACAGATACCTGATATACTCATCAATTTTAGTCAAGTTGAATTGCTGTTTATAGGAGAGTAGAAGGGCTTCAATGGAACCAACTTTCCACTAAGTGGCTGGCTGGTGTTTCAAGGGATGATGCCATATCAGGAGCTCAGGGATGGTTAGTGTTGCTGGAAAACTGAACATTTGGTGGCAGCAGCAATTGTTATGTCTGCTTAAGTGCATGAGAGTCTGTCTTAGTCTCTTTGTATTGCTATAACAAAGTACCTTACACTGCGTGATTTATAAGGAACAGAAACTTATTTCTAACAGTTATGGAGGTTGGGAAGACCAAGATCAAGGTACCAGAAAATTCAGTGTCTGGGTAGGGCTGCTTATTGCTTCCAAGATGGCACCTTGTTGCTGTGTACTCACATAGCAGAAGGGGGAAGTGTAGTAGAGTATTCCCTTTAAACTTAAGCCCTTTTAAAAGGGAGCTAATCCCATTCATGAAGGCTAATAATCACCTCCTAAAGCCCACATTTCTTAATACTGTTGCATTGAGGATTAAGTTTCAACATGAATTTGGAAGGGACACTATAATTCAAACCATAACAGAGTACCTAAATTTGGATAGCCTCTATCCCTGCACCACAGTGCTCCCTTCGTGCTCCTATAGTACCAACACTGGGGTAGCTGTAACAGTGATTATATGATAACTGGCTGAGTCATTATGACTTTTTGTGGAAAAAGTGTCTTTGTGTTTGTTAATATGTGATGCAAAGGTCTTCACACTTTGTACCCTCTTACATTGTTCCTGCCCAATAATAGATACAATATTCCTGTGTTATGTAAGATTGCTGCAAGGCCCATTCAACTTTATATTTAATAGAATCCAGCTCATGATGAGCAATTAAAGCCACACAGTTACTTGTTCCATATTCAGGCACTCTGCTACAATCAGGATGCAATAGCATGCTAGGAACTAGTTTTTGAACAGTTTTAAATTTTCTGCTGCAGATGGCATGGCCTTGCTCTAAAACTCTAGGGTTCTATGTTGTGATTCTAATATCAAGAGCTTGCCATGAATTCCACGTGGCATCTTTTCCCACAACAATTACCCCTAACAGCATGAGGTCTGCTATGTCTAAGTCACCAGAACACTTGGACTACAGCCGTTAACTCCTAGAGTCTTTTTCTTCTCTGGGGCCCACTCAAAGCTGTCAGCCTTCTATGTCACTTAGTAAATGGGTCTGATCACTATTCCCTAAGTGGGGAATATGCTCCTTCCAGAATTTGAGAACCTAAGAAAGCCTACTGGGCATTATGCTACCCTCTTAGCTGGGAGAGATGAGAGATGCAGTATACTCCTTAATTTATAGGAGGATATCTCAGCATGTCCTAGACCACTAGAGATCATAAGATTTACTGATTTTTCATAGACTTCGGACACATTGAAGACTTTACCTCCAGTTTTCTGGAGCACATAACCTGATCTGATTAACGTGAAATAATCAATATTGTGGAATGGTGTGACATTTAACAGAATGTACAGATGGTCCACGTGCTTTTGGACTATATTATGGTAAAGCATGGGTGGAGTAACCCAGCCCTAGAACAAGACTCTAGGTGTGTATTCTTTTCCATTCCATGTGAATATAAACTGCTACTGGTCTTTCCTCTTAATACAGATGGGGAAAAAATGCATTCGCTAGATCAGGGTTCCTTTTTTTTTTATTAGTTTCTATCTTGGCTTTTTTATTTTTATTTTTTAAATTTTTAATTATTATGGGTACATAATAGTTATATATCTTTAAAGGGCACATGATGGTTCGATATGGGCATACAATGTGAATTGATCAAATCAGGGTAATTGGGGTATCAATCACCTCAGGCATTTATCATTTCTTTTGTTAGAAACATTCCAATTCTACTCTTTTATTTATTTTAAAGTATACACTCACTTATCATTGATTATAGTCACTTTGTTGTGATATCAAATATAGTTCATTCTATCTAACTATCTCACTATATTTTTGTACCCATTAACCATCCTCACTTTATTTGCC
Organism: Daubentonia madagascariensis; assembly: GCA_023783475.1. Taxonomy (NCBI): domain Eukaryota; kingdom Metazoa; phylum Chordata; class Mammalia; order Primates; family Daubentoniidae; genus Daubentonia; species Daubentonia madagascariensis. The sequence goes on along the minus strand of JAKFHU010002080.1, from coordinate 21,238,532 downwards.
CCTCCCCGCTGCCCTTCCCAGCCTCTGGTAACTGTCATTCTACTCTCTGTCTCCATGAGATCAATTGTTTTTAATATTTAGCTCCCACATATGTGTGAGAACATGTGAGATTTGTCTTTCTGTGCTTGGCCTGTTTCATTTAACATAATGTTTTCCAGTTCTATCCATATTGTTGCAAATGGCAGGATTTCACTCTTTTTTGTGGCTATATAATATTCCATTGTGTATATGTACCACCATTCCTTTATCCATTCATCTCTTGATGGACACTTCAGTTAATTGCCTATCTTGGCTGTTGTGAGTACTGCTGCAATAAACATGGGAGTGCAGATATCTTTTCAATATACTGAATTCCCCTCCTTTGAATATATACCCAACAGTGAGATTTCTGGGTCATACGGTAGTTTCATTTTTAGTTTTATGAGGAACCTCCATACTGTTCTCCGTAGTGATTACACTAATTTACATTTCTACCAACAGTGTACGAGGGTTCCCCTTTCTCCACACTCTCTCCAGCATTTGTCATTGCCTCTTTTTTTGATAAAAGCCACTTTAACTGGGATGAGATGATACCTCATTGTAGTTTTGACTTGTATTTCTCTGATGTCTAATGATGTTGAGCATTTTTTCATATACCTGTTGGCCATTTATAGGTCTTCTTTTGAGAAATGTCTGTTCAGATCCTTTGTCCATTTTTTAATCAGATTATTTTATTTCTTATATTTAATAGAATCCAGTTCCTTATATATTCTAGTTATTAATCCCTTGTCAGATGGGTAGTTCACAAATATTTTCTCCCATTCTGTGGGTTGGCTTTTCGTTTTGTTGATTGTTTCCTTTGCTGTCAGAAGGTTTTTAGCTTGATGTGATCCCATTTGTCCAATTTTGCTTTGGTTGCCTGTGTTTTGGGGGTATTACTCAAGAAGTCCTTGCCCAGACCAATGTCCTGAAGCATTTCCCCAATGTTTTCTTTTATGAGTTTCATAGTTTCAGGTCTTAGATTTAAGTCTTTAACCAATTTTTATTTGATTTTTGTATGTGGTAAGAGGAAAGGGTCTAGTTTCATTCTTCTGCATATGGATATCCATTTTTCCTAGCACCATTTATCAAAGAGACTGCCCTTCCTCCACTGTATGTTCTTGGCAACTTTGTTGAAGATAAGTTCACTATAGATGTGTGGATTTATTTCTGGGTTCTCTATTCTGTTCCAATGGTCTATGAGTCTGTTTTTTTGGTCAGTACCATGCTGTTTGGGTTATTAAAGCTCTGTAGTGTGCTTTGAAGTCAGGTAATGTGATTCCTCCACTTTTGTTCTTCATGGTGAAGATTGCTTTGGCTATTATAGATCTTTTGTGGTTCCACATACATTTTAGGATTATTTCTTCTATTTCTATGAAGAATGTCATTGGTATTTTGATGGGAATTGCATTGAATCTGTAGATTTCTTTGGGTAGTATGGACATTTTAACAATATTAATTCTTCCAATCCATGAGCATGGAATTGCTTTCCATTTTTTTGAGTTCTCTTCAATTTCCTTCATCAATGTTTTATAGCTTTCATTACAGAGATCTTTCACTTCTTTGGTTAAGTTTATTCCTAGGTGATTATTTTATTCATAGCTATTGTATTAATATTAATAAATGGGATTACTTTCATGGTTTCTTTTTCAGATTGTTTACTGTTGGCATATAGAAATACTATTGATTTTAGTATGTTGATTTTGTATGCTGCAACTTAACCGAATTTATCAGTTATAATAGTTTTTTTGGTGGACTCTTCAGGTTTCTTTAGATATAAAATCATATCATCCACAAACTGAGATAATTCAAATTCTTCCTTTCCAATGTGAGTGACATTTCTTTCTTTCTCTTGTCTGATTGCTCTAGCTAGAACTTCCAGGACTATGTTGAATAACAGTGGTGAAAGTGGGCGTCCTTGTCTTGTTCCAAATCTTAGAGGAAAGGTTTTCAGTTTTTTCCCATTCAGTATGATACTAGCTGTGAGTCTGTCATATATGGCTTTTATTGTGTTGAGGTAAGTTCCTTATATACCCAGTTTTTTGATAGTTTTTATCATGAAGGAAAGCTGAATTTCATTAAATGCCTTTTCAGCATCAATTAAAATGTTCATATGATTTTGGCCTTCATTCTGTTAATGTGTTGTATCACATTGATTGATTTGTGTATGTTGAACCATCCATGCATCCCTGGGATGAATCCCACTTAATTATGGGATTCATGGTGAATAATCTTTTCAATGTGTTGTTGAATTTGGTTTGCTAGTATTTTGTTGAATATTTTTGCATCTATGTTCATCAGAGATATTGACCTATACTTGTCTTTTCTTTTGTCTTTTTCTGGTTTTGGTATCAGGGTAATATATGCCTCATAGAATGAGTTTGGGAGTATCCTCCCCTCCTCGATTTTTTGGAATAGTTTATATAGGATTGGTATCAGTTCTTCTTGGAATGCTTGGTAGAATTCAGCGGTGAAGCCATCAAGTCCTTATTTTCTTTGATGGGAGACATTTTATTATTGCTTCTATATCATAACTTGTTATTGATTTATTCAGGTTTTGGATTTCCTCCTGGTTCAGTCTTGTTAGGTTGTATGTGTCTAGGAATTTATCCATTTCTTCTAGATTTTACAATTTATTGGCATATGGTTGCTCACAGTAGTCTCTAATAATCCTTTGGATTTCTGCAGTATTATTTGTAATGTCTCCTTTTTCATCTCTAATTTTATTTGGATCTTCTCTCTTTTTCTTTTAGTTAGTCTGGCTAAAGGTGTATGTATTTTGTTTACCATTTCAACACCAACTTTTTGTTTTGTTGATCTTTTGTACAGCTTCTTTGGTTTCAACTTCATTTACTTCTGCCCTGAGCTGCATTATTTCTTTTCTTCTACCAATTTTGAGTTTGGTTTGTTCTTCTTTTTCTAGTACTTTAAGATGCATTATTAGGTTGTTTATTTGAAGCTTTTATACTTTTTTGATGTGGGCACTTATTGCTATACTTTCCCCTTATTACTGCTTTTACTGTATCCCATAGATTTTGATATATTGTGTTTTCAGTTTCATTTGTTTTGAGAAATTTTTAAATTTTCTTCTTAATCTCTTCATTGACCCACTGGTCATTAAGGAGAATATTGTTTAATTTCCATGTGTTTTTATATTTTCCAGTGTTCCTCTTATTATTAATTTCTAATTTTATTCCATTGTGGTGAGAGAAAATACTCGGTATAATTTTAATTTTTTTTGAATTTTTTGAGACTTGTTTTGTGGCCTAACATATGGTCTATACATGAGCTGAGAAGAAGTATGTCTATTCTGTAGCTGTTGGATAAAACATTCTGTAAAAATCTATTAGGTCGATTTGGTCTATAGTGCAGATTGAGTCCAAGCTTTCATTGTTGATTTTCTGTCAGAATGATCTGTCCAATGCTGAAAGTGGAGTGTTGTGGTCTCCAAAAATTATTGTACTGGAGCCTACCTCTCTCTTTAGCTATGATAATATTTGATTATAAATCTGGGTGCTCCAGTGTTGGATGAATATATATTTAGAATTTTTATATCCTCTTGCTGAATTTTTTAAAAATCTGAAATACATGTTTATTTATTATTTATTTTTATTTCAGAATATTACAGGGGTACAAATGTTTTTGTTACATGGATTGATTTTGTATTGCTTGAATCAAAGTTATAAGTGTGCCCATCACCCAGATAGTGTACACTGTACCCGTTAGGTATGATTTCACCCATCGCCTCCTCCTCCCTCTCACCTGAATGATTTCCATTGAGTTTTACTTCCATCTGTGCACATGAGAGCTGATCGGTTAGTTCTAATTTAATAGTGAGTCCATGGGGTGTTTGTTTTGCCATACTTGTGACACTTCACTTAGGAGGATGGTCTCCAGTTCCATCCAGATTGTTGCAAAAGGTACTTATTCATTTTTTATGGCTGAGTAGTACTCCATAGTGCACAAATACCACATTTTATTAATCCACTTATGAATGATGGGCACTTGGATCAATTCCACATCTTTGCAATTGTGAATTGTGCTGCAATAAATATTCTAGTGCAAGTGTCTTTTTGATAAAATGACTTTTTTTTTTCCTTTGGGTAAATACCCAGTAGTGGAATTGCTGGGTCAAATGGTAGGTCTTTCAGTTCTTTGAGAAATCTCCATACTGTTTTCCATAGAGGTTGGACTAGTTTGCAGTTCCATCAACAGTGTATATGTGGTCCTTTCTCTCTGCATCCATGCCACCATCTATTGTTTTGAGACATTTTGATAAAAGCCATTCTCACTGGGGTTAGGTGATATTTTATTATGGCTTCAATTTGCATTTCTCTGGTGATTACTAACATTAAGCATTTTTTCATATGTTTATTGGCCATTAGTCTATCTTCTTTTAAAAAACTCTATTCATGTCTTTTGCCCACTTTTCAATGGGATTGTTTGGGTTTTTTTTTTAATTTCTTTTGCTGATTTACTTGCATTCTTTGTAGATTCTTGTTATTAGCCCTTTATTGGATGTTTACCATGGGAATATTTTCTCCAATTCTGTAGGTTGTCTATTTGCTCCATTGTTTCCTTGACTGTGCAGAAGCTTTTTAATTTAATCAAGTCCCACTTATTTATTTTTGTTGTTGCTGTTATTGCCATTGGGGTCATCTTCATAAATTCTTTGCCTAGGCTGATATCTAGAAGAGTTTTTTCATTTTTTCATCATTTTCTTCTAGAATTCTTATGGTTTCATCTCTTAGATTTAAGTCTGTTATCCATCTTGCATTAATTTTTGTGAGTGGTGAGAGATATGGATCCTGTTTCAATCTTCTACATGGGGCTGTCCAATTTTGCCAGCACCATTTATTGAATAGGGACTCTTTTCCCCAGTGTATATTGCTGTCTACTTTGTCAAAGATCAGATGGTAATATGTGGATGGTTTTATATCTGGGTTCTCTGTTTTCCATTGGTCTATGTCTCCATTTTTGTGCCAGTACCATGCTGTTTTGGTTACTTTGGCCTTGTAGTATATTTTCAAATCTGGTAAAGAGATGCCTCCAGATTTGTTCCTTTTGTTTAAGGTTGCTTTGGCTACTTGGGCTCTTTTGTGATTCCAAATAAAGTGTGGAATTAATTTTTCTAGATCTGTGAAATATGATGTTGGTATTTTGATGGGGATTGCATTGAATCTGTAAGTCACTTTGGGTTAGTATGGACGTTTTAACAATGTTGATTCTGACGATCCATGAGCATGATATGTTTTTCCACTTGTTTACATCATCTGCAATTTCCTTCCTTAGTGATTCATAGTTCTCCTTGTAGAGATCTTTCACCTCCGTGGTTAAATATATTCCTGGGTATTTTATTTTCTTTGTAGCTATTGTGAAAGTTATTGAGGATTTGATTTGACTCTCAATTTGACTATTATTGGTATATAGGAATGCTACTGATTTATGTACATTGATTTTGTAGCCTTAGACTTTGCTGAATTTATTTATTAATTCCAGGAGTCTCTTGTCAGAATATTTGGGATTGTCTAGATATAAGATCATAACGTCAGCAAAGAGTGATAGTTTGACTTCCTCTTTCCCCATTTGGATAGCCTTAATTTCCTTCTTTTGTCTGATTGCTCTGATGAGGACTTCCAGCACTATATTGAATAGAAGTGGTGACAGTGGGCGTCCTTGTCTTATTCCAATTCTGAGTGGGAATCCTTTCAACTTTTCGCCATTCAGCATGATGTTGGCTGGGGTTTTTTTCTTATATTCCTTTTATAATTTTGAGGTATGTTCCATCTATGCCTATTCTGATAAGAGTTTTTGTCATAAAAGGGTGCTGAATTTTACTGAATGCTTTTTCTGCATCTATTCAGGTGATCACATAAACGTTGTTTTTGCTTCTGTTTATGTGGTGAATCAAATTGATGGATTTATGTATGTTGAACCATCTTTGCATCCTTGGGATAAAGCCCACTTGGTCGTGGTGGATTCCAAGTACAAGAAGCTCAATGAACACCTGGGAGATTCATTGCAAAGAGGTAATCACCATGACACATAGTCATCAGAATAGCCAAAGTTATCATGAAGGGGAAACTCCTGTGAGCCATACAGTGAAAACATCAGGTAACTTACAAAGGAAAACCCATCAAGATAACTGCAGATTTCTCAACTGAGACCTTACAAGCCAGAAGGGATTGGGGCCCCATCTTTTGTCTTCTTAAATAGAATAATGGCCAGCCTAGAGTTTTGTATCCTGCAAAACTATGTTTCTTATATGAGGGAGAAATCAATACTTTTTCAAACAAGCAAACACTGAGGGAATTTGTCAAGACCAGACCTGCCCTGTAGGAAGTATTCAGATCTGCATTATACATTGATCAGCACAATAGAAACCCACCCATGTAAAATCACTCAAAAGCTAAAGTTCAGAGCCCATATAAAATAATGGCTCAAGAGGTAAAACAAAGTAATAAGGTTCTACCCAACAGGAGGAACAGAAATGCATCCCACTTATCAATTCTTTCAATAAACATGAATGGCTTGAATTCCCCACTCAAGAGCCATAGACTAGCTGACTGGATAAAAAAATACAAGCCAAGTATTGGGTGTCTCCAAGAAACACATCTAATCCACAAGGACTAGTTCAGACTCAAGGTGAAGGGATTTAGAAAATATTCTATGCAAATGAAAATCAAAAGAAAGCAAATGTAGCCATTCTCATATCAGATAGCAAAGACTTCAAATCAACAATAGTAAAGAAAGACAAAGATGGTCACATCCTGCTGAATTGACCCCTTTATCATTATATAATGACCTTCTTTGTCTCTTTTTACAGTTTTTGTCTTGAAATCTATTTTATCTGACAGAGGTATAGTGACTCCTGCTCTTTTGGGGTTTCTATTTGCATGGAATATGTTTTTTCATCCCTTTATTTTCAGTCTATGTGTGTCTTTACAGGTGAAGTGTGTTTCTTGGAGACAACATATAGTTGACTCTTGATTTTTTTATCCATTCAGCCCCTCTATGTCTTTTGATTGGAGAGTTTAGTCCGTTCACATTCAATGTTGTTATTGATAGGTAAGGACTTACTACTGCCACGCTGTTATTTGATCGCTGGTTATTTTGTGGTCCTGTCTTTCTTATTTCCTGTCTTCCTTCGTTGAATGTGATTTTCTCTGGCAGTGTATTTTAATTTCTTGTTTTTCAATTTTTTGTGTATCTATTGTAGGTTTTTTGATTTGAGGTTACCATGAGGCTTGCAAAAAACATTTTATAACCAATTATTTTAAACATATGACAACTCAGCTTACAAACAAATGAACAAACAAGGAGAACTCTAACAGAAATTCTACACTTAAATTTCATCCTCACCTGCTTTTTAACTTTTCGTTGTTTCCATCCATATCTTTTTATACTATCTCTCAGAAATTTGTTACATTATTTTTGATAGGTTTGTATTTTAGTCTTCCTACTCAAGATATAAGTGATTTATACACTGTAATTACAGCAATAGAGTGTTTTGCATTTGTGTCCTTACTGTTACCAGTGAGTTGTATACCTTCACAAGATTTCTTATTGTTCATTAATGTTTTTTTTTCTTTCCTCTCAGATTGAAGAACTCCTTTTAGCATTTCTTGTAGGACAGGTTTGGTTTTAATGAAATCCCTCAGCTTTTGTTTGTCTGGGAAAGTCTTTATTTGTCCTTCATGTTGGAGGAATATTTTTACAGGATATACTATCCTAGGGTTAAAGTTCTTTTCCTTTAGGTATTTATTTTAATCTTCATAGTCAGGGCTTATTTGAACCCATCCTTCTTGAGAAGGCCTTCCAGATATTCAAAGAGAATTGAATGTTGTGATCTCAGTATTTGGTCACTGCAGCCATATCAGCACTGTGGGTTCCCCAAGTCCAGTAATGCTACAACTCTTGCAGACTGCTGGTAGTACTACCTTGGTGGACTTGCATAAGATATGGGAGAATTCCTGGATTACCAGGCAAAGTCTCTCGTTCTCTGTGCTGGGCTGTTGGAGTTGGGAAAGGCGTGACATGTGCACTCCTCTGTGGCCACCAGTGTCAGGTCACACCTGAAGCCAGTCCAGTCTCATCAAAAGCCAGTGGTGATTACTGCCTGGATACCTTTGATGTTTATTCAAAGCCCAAAAGCTCTTTAGTCAGCAGGTGGTGAATTCTGCCAGGGCTGGGACCTTCCCTTCAGGACAGTAGGTTTACTTTTGCTCCAGGATGGGTCTGGAAATGCCATCCATGAATTAAGGCCTGGACTCAGGAATTTCAGGAGTGTTCTTGGTACTTTATTTTACTGTGGCTGAGCTGGTACCTAAGTTGCAAAAAAAAGTCCTCTGAACTTTTCCCTTTCCCCAAGTGGAAGAAGACTCCCTAGGCTATAGTTTGGGAAGGGGTGAAACAGGCACTGGTTTGACCACCACTGCTGGTGTCTCACTGGGTCAAGCGCATCCCAAGTCCACTGGATCTGAGCCAGCACAGCTGCAGGAATTTCCCGAGCACTGCAGCCTTTGTGGCCTGATTGCCTTATGAATTTAGTCCAGGCCCCAAGCTGCTTTTTGTCAGCTGGTGGTGGGGCTAGCCAGAACTCGGGTTTCAGGGTGGAGGTTTTCCCTCTGGCAGGGCTAGTCTAGATGCTCCTTCTGTGGGCACTGGTAGAATTCTGCCCTGTTCTGTGTTCCCTTGTGCCAGGATAGCCCTGAGTTTAAAAGCAAAGCCCCACAATTGCTTCACTCTCTCTCTCCCAGGCACAGATTCTCTCTTGTCTCAGTGCATGTGGCACTGCCATGTAATGGGGGAGGCATGGTGTAGGCCATGCAAGACTGTCTTTTCTGCTATATTCAGTGCCTCTTTCTTTGATATAATGTTAAAACCAGGTAGTATGATTGCTCGCCTGATTTTTGATTCTTCTGAAGGTGCTTGCTTGCGTGGATAGTTGTTGAATTTTGTGTTCATGCGGAGGGAGGATCATAGAAGGTTTCTGTTTGGCCATCTTGCTCTGCTCCCTCCAATCAGGGTTTCTTAATATTGGCACTACTGATATTTTGGACTAGACATTCTTTGTTGTGAGCACTTGTCTGTGTATTGTATGATGTTTAGCAGCATCTCTGGCTTCTACCTACTAGATGCCCATAGCACCACTCTAGATATGACAATAAAGAAATGTCACCCCCCAGGTGAGAACCACTGCAATAGCTCAATACCCATATTTAAACCTGAAGCTGTGTTAATCCTTTCTAGCAAAGATATCATATCTGGCACAGCATCTACAAATGGTGCTACTATTTGTTTGGTTAAGTTTCTAGTAGTCCACCATTGCCCTCCAGGATTTGTGTGGTTTATGCAGGGGCCAGATGGTTAATTAATGAGGATATGAGTACAAACCCCCTCCCTGTATATTAAGGTCCTTGTGGGTGGCACTAATCCCCACTGTTTCCTCAGCATGCAATATTGTTTTTGATTTGCTGTCTTAATTTGTCAAAAGTTTCTACTTGGACCCTGTGATAGCTCTTACTCCATAGGTTGTGGAGCCATTGTGGGTTTCTATAACCACCAAATATGTCCATTCCCCTTATACATTGACTATCCAAGAAAATGATCACTGGATAGGTGAGTAGATGTAGACAGTCCACTCTGAGCTAGACCTGAACCAAGACTCCATTCATTACTTGCTGCCCATGTACCTCCCACTCTAAGAGCAGAACCAGGAAGACAAAATTTGGATGTGTTTCTAGGAATAAGTGTCAACTCAAACCCAGTGTAGAGAGTCTTCAAAGTTGCTAACATTATATTTTAATCAGTGTATGGTAACCTGAGTAAATGGTGGTAGTTCCTTTTGGAAGAAGGAAAGCAGGAATAAATACTACATGCAATTGCCATGGTGTTGCAAGTTTCTTCCTTCTAGAAATTCAGCCTCTCCTTCAATTGTAGCTTCTGGGTCTGAAATCTGGCTCAAATACAGAAACTAATCAAGAGACTATAATATTTTATTGGGATGGCTAACTCAGCCCCTTAAACATCCACCCTTGATTTCTTTTGGTTGTATAGGTTAAACAAAACCCTTGTTGGGTTCACATTTATCTCGCTTCTGGGATTATTATGCTTTATTAAACATCCTCATAGCTTTCTGTAAGTCAGGATCTCTTGCGTGCCACTCTGTCCTTGATGATCATTAAAATAACTGTGACATTAACTAGGTATTTAGTTAGTGATTGGATACCTAAGTAAAGATTTTTTATAATAAATATTATGTGTTCACATAAATGATGTGGTTTCTGTCTCCTGAATGGGCTCTGGTTGATAAACACAGTCAATATTTGTTGAATGGATCAGTACATTTATTTTTATGGGGACTCTGCCACAAAATTTTCAGGGAAAATACCCATAGGACTCTTGGTATGAAATTCTTATCATCTTCAGTATTAATTTCATTTTTAGGTGTAGCTCAATGACCATAATTCCATGCTTCTACTTGCTCATTGTTTTTTTTTATTGCCTCTATCTTGAATGAAAGTATTATTTTGAGCTCACCTAAATTATATAGGAATTTCTGTTCAATATGAAATACACCATTTGGGGTCTAGAACCAGTAACAGAAATATATTTCTCATTCTTATGACACCATTGGTACATGGATAAGCTGTGAGTCTCAATATCATTCTCTGAATTAGTTTCCACAAATATAGAATAAATTCTGTTACTTAGTGGTAATCAAATAGCCTGCTGATAAATTAAGAGGTATTTCAGTGCTTAACATGTTTAGAACCCTTTGAACACCTAAGCATTAATTCTCCCGTTTTGTAATCCTCCAGCAAGTGTGATGTTGGGAGTAACCCAAGCCATTTTAAACATTAAAGTTAATATTACTCAAATGATCTCACTTCTGTTCAAGAAAAAAATTGCTTCCTAGCAATCTGACAACACATCGCTAAATTGAATGTGACATCTCTCTGGCATATTTACCAGTTTTTAAATCATAAACCAGACAAACTGGAATTTAAAGCAACACAATACAAACTAAAAAAAAAGCCCCATACCCTTCTGATTTCTAACCTGTTATAAGAAATTAAATAGACGTTGGCATTTACATAAAGCTTAATTGGACTTTTAATTTGCTTCTAAGCATCAGATGTAGTCTTTGATATGTGAAACCTAAGAAGGAGGATCAGAGTTAATGCTGCTTAATCCAGTACAAATTGTTCACAAAGATACTGAGGTAGATAGTTTTGTAGGTAGAAAATAGCCCATATCCCTCCTTGGAAGGTAGAATTTCTTCCAAAAAAGTGCATCAGTAATCTTATTTTCCTGCTTACCTTTTATGTAAAGGAATTTTCCTCCTTTTTATAATGTATTTTGCACTGATACAAAGCTTCTTTAAAGAAACTTCGAGAATAAGCTTCTTTGAGAATAATTTTCTTAATATTATTGGCACTTCATTGATCATGTCTATTGATCAATGTGAAATTAGAGATAAAACAAATAATTAGTTAGTGAATTTAAACAGAAACCCATCTCAGAATAATATCACTCTCCCTGAATGCTATCTTACTTGGCTCTGTCTCCATTACTCTACCCCCTGGTGATAAATTTTGCTGTATTTGTAAATGGTGCTAAAGTGACATGAAGAAGGTAAAGTATTTATACGAGGTAGCCTCTCACAAAAGAGGATGTTCATCTAAGAATAGATAAGAAAGTGAAGATTTAGGGAGAACTCCATCATCCCATGAGTCTGATTATCATCTCATCAGACCTTTATTTTCTATTTTGACTTTCTTTTTGTCCATTCTTGGGTTATATCACTCCCTGTGGGCTTCTATTATAATCTCAGCAACTGAATATTCCAGTTCGCTTTATCTCAACTCTTAGATTAGGGAAAAATCTTGGCTCAGAGAGGCAGCTTGGGTCATTCACAGCTGCAATTTTAATGCCGACTGACTGATGGGCTCCAGTCTTAATACCTCTCAGCACAGGGAGAATTGCAACATAATTTCTTTCAGTTTTTAAAAAATTTCCTTAGAATGAAAGGTGTGATATTGGTTAACAGATCACTTGAAGAATGTCTGTAGTGGAAAGGTATATATTTTTGCAGTCCCATTTCAAAGTTAATGATACACAAAGCAAGCAGTCTGTAAAAATAACAGTGAGGTTTGGGTTCTGTTCAGTAAAACAAGTTAACTCCAAATTTAGGTTCTTGCCACGTGATTAGCCAAGCTCCAGTTGTTCCTAGGTATTGCAGCACATATGGTCTGCGAGATCACCCACAGTCTCCAGGCCCCCTGTTAGATGACCATATGGACTGGCTGAAGTCCCAGGGAGCAAGAGGGCTACACAGACGTCCCATTGTCCAGCATTGCAGAGTGTTTTTACTTTGTGCATATACCAAGGTATATTTTCCCTAATTATAGTTTTTTTTAAAACCCACAATTTGGTACATTTTAAGACATTTTGATTTTTAAATTACATTTAAGCTCTTTCCACTGACTATAACAGATATCATTTCATTGAATAGCAACAACAATAACAATATACAGTCAACTAACACTAAATAAAGTTTTATAATTTTAATAATATTAATTGAAGATTTTTAGGCTGTTTCTCCTCACCTAAGTGTTCAGTTAAGTATTCTTTGTGAGAATCTCATTTTAAATTTTTTGTATCTATTAAAAAATCTGAATACAAATAGCTCATATATTTTACTTTTGGCCTTTATAGTTTTATAGTACCAATGAAATTATAGATATTATATGTTATATAAAAATACATATTATATAGAGGTAGGTATATTATATAAAGGGTATGTGTGTGTGTGTATCTATGTAGCTATTCATCTATCTATTTGTATTCTGAGCTTATAGAATAGAAAGAAGTAAAATGATTTAAAGGTGTACTATGTGTAAGGCCTATTTTTGCACTTTCAATATATTATCACATCTAATTTCTGCAAGATAGGAAAATTAAACATAGGACAATAAGAACTCAGAAAGTTTGTAGTGTATCACAATTTGTTATGTTTTGATTTGCTCTTTCATCCTTCAAATAATGTAGGAGGCTGTATAATACATTATAAATTTATAAATTAGTGGTCAAATTCGTCTTTAAGTAGACATAATTATGAGGCAGGATGAAAGAGTGGAAAGGACAGCAGCTTTGAAATCAAATCAGACTTGAATTCTAATCTTGCTACACAATCTTGAGCGAATTATTTCATCTTTCTCATCTCTAAAATAAACATATTAATTTACACTTGATAGGGTTGTCTTGAAGATTAATGCAAACACTTATGTAAAATTCTTGACACATGACAATAAATGCCTGCCCTTCCTCTTATTAGTTGTAATATTTGGCAATTTACCTGCAGTCTTGGAAAGTTAGTTTCCTGAAAACATCAAGATAATAATTTCTATCCTCAGAGTGATTATAAGAATTTTAAAAGATTATATGTGTAAATTAAATTTAATACACAATAAATTGTTATTTCTGCTGCTGCTTAGGAAACAATGGAGTAAGACCTAAGAACTAGGAGCCTAAATCACTGATTAAAAGCCATTATTATTGTGGATTTCTAGAGTGAATTAAAAATAGTCATTACTTCCCTACCTTGACCTTCAAAATAAATGTCCTCAAGTCTGTATATATAAAACCTGGAATGACAAATTTCAGAGGAATTAGTCAGGGTGAGGGTGAGGCTCTTATATAAGTAATACTTTTTGATTAAGAACTGCAAGTGCACTGCTCCAAATAGTTATTAAGAGAAACCTTGTCCTGTATTAATACTGCCTGTCCATTGACAAGTTGAAACCGACTATTGTGCCCCCAGACTTTGGCAAACCGCTGCCCTCATAATTAGGTTTGCAGAATTTAATGACAATTTTGATGTGCAGACAAAAGGTAACATTTTCATCCATATATGATTACATATGCTTCAGAAGTTCTCACCTACTGGTTGTCAAGTTCAGTCATGTTGTCTCAGAGGATCATGTCCTTTCTTCAACTGCCAGCTGCTTGCCCTCATTCATGGCTGGTGGAATTCGTGACTGGTGAAGTGTGCTGTCTGATCTTTGTCAGAGCTGGATGAAGCTCCCTGGATGATCGGGTCCCTTCTCAACTCTTACTGCCTCAAGATTTCCAAGTCTGCCCTCCATTCAGTGTCCTACCTCTGTCATTTACCTGTATTTACCTGGATATCTGGCCCTCTACACCTCAACCCAGCATTCATGCCTCATGAGAACTTTGGATAGTTTGGGAGAACTAAAATGATTCATGCCTTTAATTGTTCACTGAGCCTTCAAGTTACTGTTGCCATGCCCTGGGTTACTTAGGGGAAGCTAAAGAAAGCTATCTTTTTCCAGAGTCCAAAACTAGGAGTGCAGGCGAGAATATCCCCACACACATCTATAATGAGACCCTTACTTATAAACCCTTAATGAGCTAAGCCCATAGAAAGAAAAACCTGGTCATATACATCTGGTTAATGCTCTCTCTCTCTTTGTGCCTGTCCATTTGTGCCATAATCCCCAGGCACAGGAAAGAGCCTGAGTTTCCTTTTACTTTCCTTGTAGCAAATCCTTCTTCTATCTGACTATAAAGCCAGTTTAAACCCTTGATAATGCTAAGTGAGAACTACAGGAATTTGGAAAACCTTTTTCCAGAAAAATAGCATAGCTTGAAAGTATATTGTTCTACTTTGAGTGACCAAAGCTGCATATTATCTATGTTTTTCTCTTTACATTCACCTTATGAGAGTCTTAATTCTCTCCCCTAACTTTTTCTCCCAAAAGATGGCTCTGGGCAATTAGGGTGACATTCCTAGTCATGAAAGCACAGTAAAAGAGACATATTAATAATTATGTTTAGATATTGCCCCTAGAAAACACAGCAGATCTTGGTTTAATAAGGGGAGAGCCTGGAAGCCTTTTTATTTATTCTTATTTTAAACTAGCAGGCCTAGCAAGGTTGGTTAATAAAAAAAAACTACATAGAAAAGTATTAACATTAGATATAATTTCTTTTCTTATTACAAAATGAAATTCAGCACTTACTCTAGAAATACTCTTGAGTATCTACTATGATCCTGGCACTGTACTACAGCTGTTGATACAGATATGCAAGACCCTGCCCTCCTAGTCAAAGAACTTGTAAGCTATTAGGAAGGGGAAAGCAGCCCAAATATAATAAATACAAAGGCTCTTGTAGAATTCTTAAGTCAATGTCATGAGAAGCACGCCATGGGAGAATATGGTACATTGTGTTAACTTTTATGTCCTCTACTATACTTACTAAAGAGCTTTAAATTCAATTCTGTTGAATTCATTTGAATGCTTCCAAGTGTGACCAAATCAAGAAAGAAATTTCTCAGAATTGAATGACAAATTACTAGGAGCATCTCTTACCATTTCTAAGATTTTGAGGTTCTATCCAAGGAAATGTGAACAATATTTTCTTATCTTTCTCTTTATTGATCATATTAATGAAGCATCCCCTATTATAAAACATCTAAATAAATCACTTTTTAAAAGTATGTGGTTCCTGTATATGGTCACATCTACCTTTCTAAAATATTTTATACTATAATGCTATGTTTTTGCTTATCTGCTCTTGACTACACTTGAAGAAAAGTGGAGTTGCAAGAAATATTTACCTGACCTAAAACTTTAAATGAATCAAGAGAGTCTTGGGAATCAGATTCCCAGCAAGAAGAATCCATGTTACAACCAGCAATTAGTGAGCCTACCATGGGACACTAAACACACGCACCCACACACACATTATTGAAGCTAATAGAAATCTATCATTCTCCAATTCTTTTCTACTAGAAAAAGTTTTTAAAAACCAAGGCATGTTCTTGCCAATTTTTAGCTTCAGAGTCACAAGAATATTCCAAAATAAGAAATTTGCTTAGGATTCCATTTGTTTTCACACTTTCCTAATTAAAAACCTGCCCATGTACTGCAGCTAAATTTAGATGACAAACACTAGTCAGGAGTATTTTAAAGTTTTGATTTTCAGTTTGAGACTTTGAATTTATCTTGACATAGGGGGGAGTTCTTTTGGGGCTTTACAGCAGAGGTCCCCAACCTTTTTGGCACCACTGACCAGTTTCATGGAAGGCAATTTTTCCAAGGACTTGACGGGTGGATGGTTTTGGGATGATTCAAGCACATTAATTTATTGTGCAGTCAAACCTCTATGCTAATTATAATCTGTGTTTGCAGCCACTCTCCAGCACTAGCACCACCACCTCAGCTCCACCTCAGATCATCAGGCATTAGATTCTCATAAGGAGCCACAATCTAGATCCCTTGCATGCACAGTTTACAGTAGGGTTCCGTGCTCCTATGAGAATCTAACGCTGCTGCTGATCTGACAGGAGGCGGAGCTTATGTGGTGATGCCAGCGGTGGGGAGCAGCTGTAAATACAGATGAAACTTCTCTGGCTTGCCCGCTGCTCACCTCCTGCTGTGCAGCCTGGTTCCTAACAGCCCACGGTCTGATACTGGTCTGTGGCCCGAGGTTTGGGGACCACAGCTTTACAGCATACAATTTTAGAACATTTTTTCTCTCTCTTATCAGAGAAGGAAAAAACAATAGGCAGCAGTAAGTTGCTGCACAGTAGCAAGTTGTTGTTGCAAACTTTTTATTCCCAAATCTTCTGGTACAGAGATTTCATAAAGAATAAGAATAAATCAAAATTGGCAGAACACAAAGTACATAATCATGGAACCTGGGCAGCTCCAGAGGCACACAGTACTTCATGAAAAAATGTAACAAGAGTTTTAGCATTTCACACTGCTGCTCCTCTGAGGAGAAAGGTAAATAAGCTCAAAGGAATCACTTCAAGATGAAACCAGGCGACAAACCTTTGCATCTGAAGATACATAAGTATAAACAATATGCTTTTCTTTAAAGCTATTAAGTAAATTTGAAATCTGATTACTGGCAGTTTAGAGCAAGAAAGAATAATTAACTTGTTACTGGCTGGGATTTGCTTTCTGGAAGTTTTTAATCTCTGCATTACAGACTCTGTAGCACTTTAATCGTTCAAATTTAATAATTGTCAAACTCCTAGTCTACTTTTTATCCTTAAATATAAATGTTCATGTTAAAGATCCCTTAAACATTTTATTGAATTGTTTTGATAATTGAGTATAGTCTTAAATATGATTGAATTTATCCACAATTTTTATCACATAGAAATTTCTTTAAAGAAATTTCATTTTTCAGAATTTCTTAATATAGTGTATTTAACAATAAGTAAATATGGGAAATTCAAAATTTGGAAATAAAGCTAAGTCCCAAGAAAAGCATAATGTATGTCACCTTCCCAAAGGAATTGGCTCAGTTAGCTATTAAGAAACAAAAAAAGAAGGCAGAAAATGTTTTTCTAGTGACTAGAATGCTTACTATAACTGGTTGATTAAATGTGGTGAGTCTGTGAGATGAAGGATTGGACAAATCTTAAAATGATTGAGAAATCTAATTCCTTATAACACATTTACTTAGGATCTTTAAATTAAAAGATCTACTATTCCTTTTAGTATTTTTGCATCCTCTTGCTAGAATTAAAAATAACACAAAGAACTCAAACAAGTCAGCAAGAAAAAAACAAACAACCCCATTAAAAAGTAGGTAAAAGACATGAGCAGAAGTTTTTCAAAAGAAGATAAACAAATGGCCAACAAACATGAAGAAAAGCTCAACATCACTAATCATCAGGGAAATGCAAATTAAAACCACAATGAGATACCACCTTACCTCTGTCAGAATGGCCACTATTAAAAAGTCAAAAAACAATAGATGTTGGTGTGGATGCAGAGAGAAAGGAATGCTTATACACTGTTAGTGGGACTGCAAATTAATACAACCTCTATGGAAAACAGTATGGATATTACTCAAAGAAATAAATATAGACCTAACATTTGACCCAGCAATCCCAGTATTGGGTATCTACCCAAAGGAAAAGAAGTCATTCTATCAAAAAGACACCTGCACTTGAATGTTTATTGCAGCACAATTCACAATCACATAGATGTGGAATCAACTTAAGTGCCCATAAATTCATGAGTGGATTAAGAAAATGTGGTATATATATACCATGGAGTACTATTCGGCCAGAAAAAAGGAATGAAATAATGTCTTTTGCAGCAACTTGGATAGAACTGGAGACCATTATCCTAAGTAAAGTATCTCAGGAATGGAAAAGCAAACACCACATGTACTCTCTAATAATTGGAGCTAATCAATGGGTACACATGGACACAAAGAGATGTAAAGATCATTGGAAACCAAGAAGGGGGGAGGGTGGTGGAGGGGAGGGGTAAAAACCTACCTATCAGGTACAATGAATGCTATGAACTTCCGGTACAGTGAACTTTGGGTGATGGGCACACTAAAAGCCACGACTTAAGCACTATAAAAGGTGTCCATGTAACAAAAACATTTTACCCCCTTAATATTTTGAAATAAAAAAATAAAGAACAACAATACTGAGGCAGACAGATGCAGCTATTTGTTCAATCACCTAAAAATCAAGAAAGACATGGTAAGCTTAAGATTCAAAATATCTGCCTCCTCAGGCCACTCTGGCATTCCCCTCTGTAACTGTCACTTCCTCTTGCAGGCTACCCGGAAGAATCTCTCCTCTTCTAAGCATGTCTCTGGAGATTCCACAACTTCTTTCCCCTTCATCTCTGGTTTCACCCTAATTCCTCCAGGGTGTGAGAGAGGAATATGGGTCACCCAAAGGGCTCCTAAATGGAAACCCCCAGGGGAAGGGGGCAGCAAAACTGAAAGGAGGACAGGTTGGGAGAAGTGTTAGAGAGAAGCATTCACATTTTTTGTCCCTAGCGCTCATTCTCTCACCTCCTGATCTTTGTGTTTTTAACTCTCCTAGGATGTTAATATCATGCAAAGAGTAGGTATACTTGCTTTTGAGTCTTAGCTCTGGCACAGACCAATGGACTGAACTTTAAGAAACCAATTGGCCTTTCTTGTTTTCCTTTTCCATATAGTGCACTGATAAAAGTCACTGTCCACTCAACCTCACTGGATTTGTAACCAGATACAATAAGCTTATGTGGAAGTTCAAGTATTTTATAACAAAAAAGTCCTGTTGAGGTTCTTAACTTGAGAGCTGAAGCTCATTACCATGCAGGGCATTTCCCTCTACTAGGTATGGTTGCTGAAAGGAACAACTTCATGATCAAAGCATCACTAAAAAAAATAGCATCAAAACAAAATGGGAAAGATAGTCACAAAGTGCTTGAGAGAAATGACCCATCTTACTTAGGAGGGATGTTTCTATTTAACTCAAGAACGGGTAATGAGTTTCCAGAATTAGAGTATTCTATTACTGAACACTGGTGAGTAAGAATTACCAAATACTTGTCCTTTGGCTTTCTTTTCTTTGGACTTCATACAGATCACTAACTTCCTTGTAGTAAATCAGCAACCAGATCCTCTGATTATTACCTATGATGAACTTATTACCAGTTATTGCTAGTACTACTTATCAGATACTTAATACTAATCATGTAGCCCAATACAGTTGTAGATAACAGTTCTGTCATATTTGTTGAATTGAAACCCTTCTACTTGAAAATATATTCTGCTCTATTAAATAGATACTTGGAAAATGTCATCACCTAGACTATCTAGTAGGATGAATTCCTTCTGCAAAAGGGTAACATTGTTCATTATACCTGGTTGATTAAATGTGGTGAGTCTATGAAGTGAATGACTGGCCAAATCTCAAAATGATTTGAGAAATCTAATTCCTTATAACACATTTATTGTTAGCTCAGGATCTTTAAAAGTAAAGGATCTACTATTCCTTTTAGCATTTTTACATCCTCCAATTCAGAGTCACCTTTTCCTGACCTTGTCTCTACCTGACTGTGTACACATGTACTGATTATGAAGAATGAAAATCTTCTGTCTTCAGACCAATTGAGATGCAAGAATGGTTGAGAGTCACACAATTTTTGCTACTGCACAAGACAAAGAAATATATGACAGATGCTATTAATGAAACCTATGTGAGTGAGGCAAAATTCCATATCCTCGACTATAGGAAATGTAAAAGACATGAAAAGCTTGAGCTTCACATTAATTAGCAAACTTCTTAATTGCCGTAGACTGTTTATGTTCTCCCAAAATTCACATGTTGAAATCTAATCTCTAATGTGATGGTGTTTGAATGTGGGGCCTTTGGAGGTGATTAGGTCATGAGGGCAGAACCTTCATGAATGGGATTAGCACCCTTATAAAAAAGACCCAGAGAGCTGCCTTACCCCTACTGCCACGTGAGGACACAGGGAGACGATGCTATGAACCAGGAAGCGGACCCTCACCAGACACCAAATCTGCCAATGCCTTGCTCTTGGACTTCCTAGCCATCAGAACTGTGAGAAATAAATTTCTCTTTGTTTGTAAGCCACACAGTTTATGGCACTACGTTATAGCAGCTAAAACTGACTAAAACTTGCATGTACTGGCAGTTCAGTCCTCTTGCAGACCAGAAGCCTGCAAGGCCATTAGTGTGGCCACCTTAACAGCCACACTCCAGGCACTACTGTGCAATTGGCAAGTTATCTCACAGTCCCCACCCAATACCCCCTCTCTGCCAACTCTCACCATCAGGGATACTTCCTGGGATATGGAGGAGACAGAAAAGGAGAGGGAGTAACTTAGTCACAGGAAAATTTTTGGAGGCTCTCCAGTCATCTGTGGATTCCCATGGAACTGGAGGAAGGGGATGGTTATGCTGTACTTTTGAGCACATCTCTCTAGTGTTGATATGCTGTTTCTTCTTTCAACAATGCTTCCTCTCTGCTTATATAATTGTCAAAGCCTAGCTGAAGCCTTGCCTCTTCTCTGAACCCTTCCCTACACATTCTATGCTACCCTAATTGGGTTCTTCCCTCAAATCTGTCAGCATATGTGCCTCTATCTTAATTTAGGCCATAATTTCACTATCTTAAAACTTTCTCAAATTATCTGTATACATCCCCAACTAGCCTGAAATAATTTGAATGCAATATAATCTAATCCAGTGTCTCACTACAACAACACTATCAGCATTTGGGGCCAGATAATTCTTTGTTTTGGGGGCCTGTCCTGTGTATTGTAGGATATTTAGCAGCATTCTTGGCTTCAACCCACTAGATGCCAGTAGCACCCCCAGTTTGACAATCAAAAATGTCTCCAGACATTGTCAAATATCCTCTGGGGGACAAAATTGCCCTTGGTTGAGAACCTCTGATCTACCCTGATGTTAGAAATTGTTTTGTATTTGTTATTAAAAAATAAATTTAGCTGTGACATTCGATTTTATCAATCATAATTTCCATACTGAAATAGTGCAGGCTGGTTGTTTTCACTTATCATCAGATGACTACAGCCTTTGGGGACCTAGAGCCCCTGGGATGGACACCAGACTGCTGAGCCCAAATCCCTGAGAAATGTTCAGGTGTTTTCTTCTCCTGGTCCAAGGACCCTAATGGTAAGAAAGACCAGCCAGAGATGATAAGTGCCCTCTTAAAATCCAGAGTAGATGCCTGATCAACTCAGCTAAAGCTACTTTGACTTGAAAAGTCAGATAAAGCCTTTGGAACTGTTGGTGACACAAGCCTCTCCTGGATATTACTACTGCTGGCTCCAGGGAATTCTGCTCCATGAGCTCTCTGACCTCAGCTCCTGCTGCTGTCTTGCAGACACCTACCTCCACTGCCCCCCTCACAATCTACTTTAGAGTACAGCGTTGGCCTCCATCACCAGCAATACAGTAACCTTCTATGACCTGGAGCTTAAGATGAGGTAGCCCTTGGTTAGTGCTGTTGGCTGCCGGGCTCAGGTGGCTCAGCCTTCCAGTTATACATTCCAGAATTGAATCCCCATAAAACTCAATACTGACTTAAATGGTGTATCACTCACTGATGAGTTGGTTAATGGCTGAGGTCCAGGAAATTTGTTAGATCTTTTGTGACAACCATGTGTCCCTGGTCGATCATTAAGGTCAGAGTCAGCGGGCTATTTGCTTTATCCCACTCACGCACTCCAGGCTCTTGGAGCCGCAGAATTTCTTTGCAGATTCTATTCATAGTACCCGTCTGTCTGGACACTTAAAACTAAAGATATATCTGTTCATTCCTACTCCTGAACACCCTTAAGAAAGTAGGTCGGTTTTCTGTGTTTTAATTGTAAAGCATCTTGTGAGTCTTTGTAAAAGAAGCCAAGTAAGTGCTTGCTGTTGTGAGGGTAATTATTTCCTAAAGAATGCACACACTTTGGCTTTGCCAACCAAATCACTCCATGAGACACATAATTTAAACCACCATTTTATCTTATTTGTTGAAATTAAGTAACAGGAGGAGAGCTTATTTTAACCGTTTCTTTAAAGCAGGCTGGAAAAGGCAGGCCAGAGCTTTTATATATAATTCCCACAAATAAAAATTTGCTTTATGATACGTTATTTTTCCTTTCAAATTATTGTTGCCATATTGAAATACACGCACACATGAATGTAGAATGCTGAGTGATAATACACAGCATACTTACACTTCTTGTAACTTGTTTTGTGCATTTGCTTTTTAATGATGTCATCGTCTTCTCCTAAGAGAGAAAAAAGATATAAAAACTAGACTCAGAAAAAAAATGCTTCCCCAACTCTGGCTTAACCATTTACTTTTGATGGTCATTTCTACATGGTCATAGACGTCCAAGTCAAGAGCTACATAGGATGGCAGATTTCTGCTCCACGTGGCCCATTTTAGTTGGTTGCTTCCAGTAGAGAATGGACCAGCTGGTATATTTCATGACATTAGAGGTCTCTGTAAAGAACAATGCAGAAAAGAGAAGGAAAAAAAAAAGATCATATTGGTTAGCTTGACACAAGTTATCTGGAGAAAGTTGCTGCATGGATAGCAATAAACGAAGTAAATGAAAAGAGCCTTTAACATCTTTTAATCTTATAGAAATTTTTAGTGTAGCAGATAAATATGGAAAGAAAAGGATTTTTAAACTACCCACCCATCAAGACTTTCTTTCTGTTTTTTTGTGTTTTCAGAAGCCTCTTAGGGCTCTGCATAGTCTGGATTACAGCTTCTTTTTCTTCATTTCTTCTACTTTAATTTTTTTAATTTCAGAATACTGGGGGGTACAAATGTTTTGGTTACATGGATTGCTTTTGTACTGCTTGAGTCAAAGTTATAAATGTGCCCATCACCCAGATAGTGGACATTGTACTCGTTAGGTATGATTTCACCATTCCCTCCTCCCCCCTCCCACCTGCATGATTTCCATTGACTTTTACTTCCATCTGTGCACATGAGAGCTAATCGGTTAGTTCCAATTTAATAGTGAGTACATGTGGTGTTTGTTTTTCCATACTTGTGACACTTCACTTAGGAGGATGGTCTCTAGTTCCATCCAGATTGTTGGAAAAGGTATTAAATTCATTTTTTTTGTGCCTGAGTAGTACTCTGTGGTGTACATATACCACATTTTATTAATCCACTCATGAACTGATAGGCACTTAGGTTGATTCCACTTCTGTGCGATTGTGAATTGTGTTGCAATAAACATCCTAGTGCAAGTGTCTTTCTGATAAATGATTTTTTTTCTACTGGGTACAGCTGCTTCTTTGTGCTAAGCCTCATTCACTCTTATGATGATGGGGTCCAGGGAAGGCATACTATCCTAAAATAGTTTAAGCTGAAAAAATTTGAGAAAAACCACAGAAGCAGGAAGGTCACTGTCCCCTGAAGGTCATAACACCTAGGAAGGATTTTCTGACCTTCCCCTGAAGTGGGCCATAAGACCCTCTTGTGAGAGGTACTTTCCCGATACCTGGAGGAAAGGAACATACTTATTTATCTCTGAAGGTGAAGGGACGCAGGAAGGAATGTGAGCAAACAGGCCTCGCTGAGTTTCCCCAGTTTATTACCATTAGAAGATACCCCCTTTGTCCTATCATATTTCTCCTCCACAGTCCACTCTTCATCAAACCTTCTATAAAATAAAGTCTTGTTTAACTGTTGCTTCGGGTCTTCATTTCTTTATGAAGGCTTCTGTGTCATGTACAGCTTATATTAAAAATATGTGTTTGCTTTTCTCTTATTAATCCATCTTTGGTTATAGGATCCTCAGCCATGAACCTAGAATAGGTAAGGGAAAGATATTTTTCCTTCCCTACACTGATATTCATCCACCCTCAAAAGTCTTAGAGTGGTTCATGTCAATTACCCGTCCATGCTGCTCCCATTATACTAATAGAAAGTGATCAGAACTAGTGTGGCTGGGTTGAAAAGAAGCACTTTTTAAACCTTGGGGGTCTTAGGTTAGTGTCCACCATAAGTTCAGCCCAGCCAACAAGAAGGAATGTCAAATAGAGGAGTCTAGATTATTTTATAATCATTCAGGCTTAGAAGGGAAGCAAAATATTTTGGCCATTTCATAAATATTCTCTTATTTGGAGACTTCATGGGAAAAATAGAAGCAATATGATCTTGCTTGACCACAAGGCTCAATAACCAACTTTTGAGGTCTTCATTGTGAAGAGTAAAAGGACACACATTTATAGGTTTTATATTTAGCTAATGGGCATCAACAATGGTAGTTACTTTTCACTTAATGTAACTTCTTTTACATAAGACTAAAAGGTGCTACAATTTATAGTGCTTATGTGCCAAAATCTGTGCTAAGGGCTGTAAGCATATTCAAACTAGGAGCCATGTTAAAAGAAGTCTCTCTAGAGTTACCAGGCAAAATACAGAATGGCCAGTTAAATTTAAAATTTCAAAATAATCATAACTTTTTATATAAGTATATCCCAAATTTTGCCTGCAGCATGCTTATACTAAAAAAATTCACTGTTTATTTGAAATTCAAATTTAACTGGGCATTTTATATTTTTATTTGTGAAATCTGACAACTTAAATCTTGGTCTTTATAGATTAAATTCATAATATGCTAGAACTGGGTCCATAACCTTTCACAGACAGAAACCAGACTTTCTAAGTACACAGACATTGGATCCGTAACTCAAGTCTATTTACTCACATCAAAAAAAGGAAAAAAACCCAGATTGCTGAATGCCCAAGTTAGCATGATAGGCCCATACAATCTCTATAAGCACATCTGCATCACACTGTGATCAGGTAAAATTTGTTTTCAAACACAAGGAACTCATTGGAAAGTGTGAACATTTCATTGTTCAAGACTAAAACAGGCTGAGGTATTAATCCCACAGTAGGGAGCTTGGCAATGGGAACTTAGTATTTTAAAAAATCTACTGGCTCAAATTCCCTGTTTTCTGAAAGTGCCCAGATGGGTTCTGCTATTATTTGTCTCTGTGACTCCTTTTTCTAAGCTCCCATGGGTTGTCTAACCCCCTACCTCTGAGTGACACATCCTTCTGTTAGCTGTATTAATAGCTCCAGTTATATTACATCAACTCCTGCTGCTAGAAGAAGAGACTGTTTTCATCTACTATGTGATGATTTTGAAGTTTCAAAAGGCAATCATATTTCTTTTACTTCTAAATTCTTGGAAAACATCTCACTGTACTCCTCACATACTTACTGTACTTACTAGACAGGTAGTATTGCTATAATACTGTTCTCTCTTAATAAAGGAAATGCTAACAATATTTTGTTTCAAGCTAAGTGTTTATCTGTATAATCTCATTTAATGCTTCCTAAAATCTTGGGAGGAACATAGCACAGTTATATAGTAGCAGAAAAAGTGTTTAAATCTAGGTCTCTTTGATTGGAATCTACTATACCACTATAGCATTAGCTTCCACTTTTAGGTAAAATGTTCACAAGGGATTAACATGTTTAAAAAAAAGATAAAACAAAGCTGGATGAATTCAGCTTCTGTGGCTGAACTATTATAAGAGATGTAAACCATGGCTAATGACCACTAAAATACTATAAAGAAATGAGCACAGGCTTTGGAGTACTAAAGACCTAGATTAGAATCACACCTCTATCACTGGGGTGGGAGTAAAGAGCAAAGAGATCAATTTAGACATTGTTATGGGCTGAATTGTGTTCCCCCAAAATTCATACGTTGACATCCTAACCCTCCATACCTCAGAATGTGACTGTATTCAGAGACAGAGTCTTTAAAGAGGTAATTAAGTTAAAATGAGGTCATTCATATGGGCTCTAATCTAATATGACTGGTGTCCTTATAGGAAGAAGAAAGTAGGACAGCCATCTACGATCCAGAGGAAGGCCTCGGAAGAAATAAACCCTGCCCACACCTTGATCTCAGATTTCTAACCTCCAGAACTGTGAGAAAATAAATTTCTGTTGTTTGAGCCACCCAGTCTGTTGTGCTTTGTTATGGCAGCTCTAGAAAACTAATACAAACATGTTTCCTAACAGCTTAGATTCGGATTTTTTGTTTTAAAAGAGGCATAATCCCTATGGGTTTGATGTGATCATTAAATAATTAAGTGCCTAGCATGATGCTTTGAAAACGAAACCACTCAAGGAATATAAGAACTATCTCTTTCACTTAAGTTCACAACATGAGATACCATATTCATGAATTATCCTTGGCAAATTCATTAAGGGTCTGTTAGGTGCAAATACACTAATCAATAGCACATTCCCAGTGTTTTGCTGCTGACTGAGAGCGGGACGGCAGTGTTGGTTATCATCAACTTGTGCCTTATACACTGTATTTTGTTGATTCTGCAATGCACATTTTAAAATAAACTTTTAAACTTATTTATTTTATTTTAGAACAGTTTTAGACTTACAGAAAAATTGTAAAGATAGTACTGAGAGTCCCCATATCCCCAAATCTTGTTTTGTCTATTATTAACAGCTTACATTAGTCCAATACATTTGTTACAATTAATAATTAACAATGATACATTATTAACTAAAATCTATACTTTATTCAGATTTCCTTACTTTTTACCTAACATCATTTTTCTCCTCCAGAATCCCATACAGCATATCATATTACATTTAGTGATCATGTCTCCTTAGGCTCCTCTTGACTAAGAAACTTGAACTTTCCAAGACTTTCCTTGTTTTTGATTACCTCAAGATTTTTGAGGAGTAGTGCTCAGATATATTGTAAAATGCCTCTCTATTGGAATTTGCTGATACTTTCCTTATGATCACACTGGAGTTATGCATTTGGGATAGTAAGACTATAAGGTAAAGTGTCATTTTGATCACATCCTATTAAGGGTACGTACTGTCAACATGACTTATCACTGTCGATGTTGACCTTGGTCACCTGAATGAGGTAGTGTTTGTCAGGTTTCTCCGCTACAAAGTTATTCTTTTAAACCCCTCCCAATGCAGTACTTTTTGGAAAGAAGTCCCTGTACATAGCCCACACTTATGGAGTGGTGAGTTATTCTCTACCTCTTTGAGGGCAGAGTATCTACATGAATTATTTGGAATTTTCCTGCATGACACATTTTCCTATATTCCCCATTTATTTATTCAATCATTTATATCATCATGGACTTATGAGGATCATGGACTTATTTTATACTTTGGACTATGAAACATTATTACATTATTGTTATTATTATTAGCTCAAATTGTTCTGGCTTTGGCCATTGGGAGCTCTTTCAGTTGGCCTTTGATATACCCCCATTATTGTGTTTTCTTGTTGCTTATTTTTTAAATTTTCCAAGCAGTGTTTGTTATCCCCAATTGGTGCTTTGCATATTGTATTTTGTTCATTCTATAATGCACATTCTTTTCATTTCTGAAATTGGTATAACTAATAATGTCCTTCAATTATAATAGGTAGTGATAATTTTTGTTTCTTAGTCATACATAAAATAATAGTGTGCCTTCCAGTTAATGGCACCTCAGATTCAATAAAAGTCAGAAATTGCTAAGTAATAAGAAACAATTTTCTAAGATAGTGTTTCCAATTCTTAGCACCCTTGCCCTTTCAATCACTGAAATTGTACAGAGATCGTTTTATTCAAGGGTTGTCATTGTTTTTATATTTTCCATTTACTATAGATTCATTGCTTTTTCTCTCTGTTGATCATTTGAACATACATGCATTGATCTGTTAAAACAAAGAATTTGTGTTCAGATACAAGAATATCAGCAATGGTCATTTCCTATTCCTTCAGCTAATTTTATTATTTAGGTGCTTTTAGTTTCCAACAGTCAATTTTAAGGCCATCCTTTGAGAGGCAAAACTGTATATGATTGGAACAGTAATAAGTGGGACATAGTTTATAATCCTGGTCACTTCCATTTCAGTAATAATTTCAGTGTGGATAGGGGGATTTCAATTTGCTTATAGTAGAATTTTATTTCATATCACTCACATACATGAAGATACATCATTATGCCTGGCTTGATAGCTGAACTCAGTTACTTTAAATTCCTTTATTCACTTATTGAGCACCATTTACGTGTTCTGTTCTAGGCTTATAGGTTTCCGTGGCCCTTAAGAAGCTAATGTAAACTTTACTAGTATTTACAGATTGTCTAGGAAACATTTATTTAATTACATTTCACAACAAACACAAAATATTTTTTAATATGTTGCCTCTGTAAATTGTAGAAAATGTCAGATGGGTAAAAATTTGAATAGCCAATTTTAGTCTTTCTTGAATAGCTTCCCAGGGGAAAATTTTGTAAGGTCAAGTAAATAGAATTTTCCTATCTCTATCAAAATATCAATCTTCATATCATGTATAGGAAGTTAAGGTTTAGAGAGATTAAGTGTAACTTAATGGAAAAATAGTAATCAACATGTCCAGCTCCAGTAAAGTAATAATACCCTCATAAACCAAACCATATGTTGGTATTCTATTTACTCACCAAAAATGTTAAGGTAACTTAGCATATAAGCAAATAAATCACCCAGCCTATCTGATGCTTTTGAAATGACAAAAATGATGTATACTTTTCCATAGTATTAATATTTGTCATAAAACATGTTTAGAAACTCTTCTGATGAAATCTAGTAGCTACTTAAGGGTTGTCCTTCATTCGTGATGAAAGTGCACTAAAATTGAACTCTTTATGAAAAACCACTCCATCAACATTCCATGATATAGTAACTTTGCAAAAATGCAATCTGATAAAGAAAAACAAAATTTTAATCTACTGCAATGATTAGATCTTTTCACTGAGGAACAAATGATTTTTTTAGTACTTAAATAGCATATTAAATTTCCAGAGTATTTTATATTCATTAATTATTCCCCTAAAAACCCAACAAGAGAGATGGTTTGGGCAATTTTCAATAATGTTAGTTGGTTCCAAATTTAGGGATAAGAAGCATGGATAAAGGCAATTTGGCTAATTCAAGGAATGATGAGATCTGAAGAATACACACCTGAAAGGAGAACAGTCTCTTTCTTATTATTATCAATTTTTCTGTCATGTTGAGTATCCCATATGGCTTACTCCAAAATACCTTTCTACCAGATGTCATTTAGCATGTTACATTTCTCAATTACAACACAATATATGAAAATTTCAGTCAACTCCATGCCCTCAAACAATTACCTAATTATTGTGCAGAATATATATGGCAGCAAATTGGTTCCAATAATAGAGGTAGAAATCAGTGTTACCCAAACAGCATATATAGGGCCCTAGGTTATTTTCTTTTAATGATCTTAGCTGGCCCTTAATGATTTTAGCTGGCCCAGTCACATTTTGTATGTGATATCGATTGAGATCACTGTTACTCTAGCACTGTATATAGGGTTCTGAGATGTTTGTTATGATTACGCCTGGCAAATTCTATTGCTTGCATGCAGTAGTGATTGACAAAATCCCACAGAACAAAGAGACAAATTTCAGTCTGTAAGAGATTTTGAAAACTAAGAATTAGTATGATTTTACATTTTTATTTGTGTAAGTCTCAAATCAGTTTTTATTCTGTTTGCCTAATCCTAAAAATTAAAAACATACCTGAGACAGTTTTTATAAATAATATATACTTCTAGAGAAAAATCTGGATTAATTATTCAGCACAACTATTTATATTATAACTGGGTACTTAAGATGGTACATTTTAAAATTGCTCTAATAAGCATTTTGCTAATAAAGAGCAAGTTATTATTAGATGTGAAGGCATATTGTCTGTGAATATTTGTAATAATGTCTTTGGAGAAATGTTTTAAATTAGTGAAAAGTACAGATAATAGAATTCTGTACACGGATTATAATTTACTTGATATAGAAAGAGAATGTTCCCTTAGAGAAAAACAAACCCTATTTCACCATGTATTTTATCACTATTAACTAAAAGATTTACTCTCTGGATGAACCACTGGAGGCATTGGGTAGAAATCTTTATCCTGTGCCTAACAATCACCTAGGACACTTGTTAAAAAATCAAATTCAAGACCAAAATGGTACAGCCATTCTGGAAATCGATTTGTCAGTTTCTTATAAAGTCAGACATACACTTTTCATGTGGCCCAGCAATCACACACCTAGGTATTTACCCTGGGAAAATGACAACCTAAGTTCTCAAAAAAGCCTGTGCACAGATGTATATAGCAGTTTTATTTATAATTGCCCAAACCTGGGAACAATCCAAATGTCCTGTAATGGGTGAACGGATAAACCAACCCTGCTCATCCACACAGTAAAATTACTACTCAGCAATAAAAAGGGAGGGACTGTGGATACACGCAACAACTTGTATGACTCTCAAAGGCATTATGAGGAGATGAAGCCAGTCTCAAAATGTAACATATTATATGTTTCCATTAATTTTTATTCTTGACAAAAACAAAACTATAGTAATGGAGAACAGACTAGTGGTGGTAGGGGTTAGTGACAGGGATCACAAAGGAATAGCATGAGAGACATTTTTAGGGGTGATGAAACTGTTCCATATTCTGATTATGATGGTGGTTACATGTGTTAAACCTCACAAAACTTTACACCAAAAAAATCAATATTACTACATGTCAAAAAAAGAAAACTCAAGGCTCCTACGCTCAAAGTATTTCGTTCAGTAGACATGAAGTGGGGCCTAGAAATCTGAATTTTAACATACACTCTCATGTTCAAGTGTTCTGACAAAGGTGATCCATACTTTAAGAAATGCCACTTTAGAAGAAGTTCATTGAATTGAAAATTAGAAGATTGGAGCATAAAATCCTGCCAATTAATGATGGCCTGACTTTGGGTACTATTATGGGTTGAATTGTGACCCACCAAAAAATATGTATTGGAGTCCTAACCCCCAGTAACTCAGAATGTGACCTTATTTGGAGATATGTCTTTACAGAGGTAATCAAGTTAAAGTGAGGTCACTAAATTTGGTCTTAATTTCTGCATGACCAGTGTTCTTTTAAAAAGGGAAAAATTTGGACACAGAGACATGCACACAGAGAGAATTCATGTGAATGTAATAACAGAGATTAGTTTAAAGCATCTACAAGCCCAGGAATGCCAAAGATTGCCATCAAACTGCCAGAAGCTGGGAGAGAGGCATGGAACACATTCTCCATCACAGCCCACAAAAAGAACCAACCCTGCAGACACTTTGATGTCAGATTTCTAGCCTCCAGAACTTGAGACAATAAATTTCTGTTGTTTAATCTGCCCAGTTTGTGGTACTTTAAAATGACAGCCCTAGAACACAATTAAAAGTGCTTCACT
Source organism: Daubentonia madagascariensis (assembly GCA_023783475.1). NCBI lineage: Eukaryota > Metazoa > Chordata > Mammalia > Primates > Daubentoniidae > Daubentonia > Daubentonia madagascariensis. The sequence continues at coordinate 21,206,865 of JAKFHU010002080.1, read as the reverse complement.
TAAACTCTCTAAAGTTCAATCTCCTCATTTATAAATTGGAAATAATAGCAACATTCTTATCTACCTTACAAGGAATTGTTGAAGTCAAGTGACATAATACCTGTGCACTAGTTAAGAACTGAGTTAAGAAATCACAAATACCAATGATTTAATCAATATAAGGACTTATTTCTCTCTTTCAAAACAAAAATACACTGAGTAGGTAGGCCCAGATTTGTGTGGTGGTTTGATATTAGAAGGGACCAAAGCCGCTTCTAGATTTGTGTTCTTTCATTCTTAGAGTATGAACCTTGTCCTCATACTTGCAATATGGATGCTGACTTCCAGCTAATGCAACATAGTCCCACACAAAAGGAGAAGTACAAATAGCAAAAGGAACAAGTGCAAAAAGAGAAAACAAATGATTTCCCTATCTTCCCAAAAAACTTTTCCGAAGTCCTACCCAGTAACTTCCAATTATAAAAATTCTGTTTTATTGGCTGGTACTAACTTATCTGCAAGGGAGTCTGGGTAGTTTACTTTAGCTGGTAAGATTGCAACTCAACAAAATTGTAGTTTTCTTAGTAAAGAAAGAGAGAATGCATATTGCAGAAGAAATTACACTTTGGGTCCCAGTACATAAAGGCACTCTGTAAATTATTTCACATTCTACAATTGGAAAACAGCATTATTATGTTATTTCCTTCAGTATGTTTCTTTAAAAACATACCTTTACCAGAAAAGCTATTCACATTTGAGTCCATATTCTCTTCAGTCAAATTCTGTCTTACCCTCTAAGTCAGTCATTCTCAAATACTTAGATCTCAGGATCCCTTTACACTGTTGAACATTACTGAAGAACTCAAAGAGCATTTGTTTATGTACATTGTGTCTATTGATATATGTACCATATTAGAGATTAAATTATTAGATTAAACACCAATATGTACCATAGTAGAGATTAAAACTGAGTGGTTTCACATATATATTTATTATTTCATTTAAAAATAACAATAATAAACCCATTATATATTAACATAAATACCCTATTTTTATGAAAAACAGCTATATTTTCCAAAAAAAGTGAGAAAAGTGGCATTGTTTTACATTTTTTCTAATCTCTGTCATGTCTAGCTTAATAGAAGATAGGTGGATTCTCATAACTGCGTGAAGATCACTCAGATTGTGATTGGTTGTTTTGGTTAAAGTATATGAAGAAAATCTGACTTCACACACATATGTAGTCAGAAAAGGAAAAAGAATTTTAAGATCCTTTTCAAATGATCATGGATATGCTTTGTTGATACCAAAACTTAGTAAGTAGTAATTTCTTAAAGATTACTTGCGATGTTTGAATCTTAAAACATAACAATCACCTTTCACACTCTATTACATTAGAACCTATTGCTCTACCTTTCACTTTGAATGGGTCTTTTATTCATGTGATTTTTTACCTCACAGAACCACTAAAAAGACCCCTAGAGGTCCCCAGATCACACTTTGAAAAGGATTGCTTTACACAAATCATTAGGATTATTCACTTTGAAGTTTGGGTTTCTATAATTCTGCAATTAATAGAATTTTAATGGAAAAAGTCTAAATCAGCCAGGCTCCTCATTTTATAAATGAGAATACAGGCATCGAGTGGCTCTATCTTGATTACACTGGCAGTTCATTCATTTATTCAAGTATTTACTGAGCACCAATATGTGCAAAACTAGGAACAGAAACCAACTCCTCAACCAATGCTCTTTCTACATTCTGCATGTGCTCTGCTGTCTACTAATGGGACCTCAGATCTAACTTTTGCATTTATTTTTACTTTATTACTTTCCTTCCTTGTGTTTAAGCTTTTACTATAAAGCCAGACAAATTGGTGCTTTATGACAAAATGCAACTTACAGCACTTGTTATTCTTAAATTACCAGTAGGAAGTTTACACATCATAGGAATTTCTTTATGAAATTCGATGTTAGGACTTGGGAGACTGTGGCAGATATTTACTTCTCATTGAATACCCATGTGCTCCTCCTAACTTGCTAGCCACCATGAAGTTAGGGGGTCCGTGCGATGTGTCACTTTTAATCCAAAACATATAAAAGCTGATGTACTAGAATCATCCAGCTCTCTTTTCTCTTGCCTAGACACACATGGAAGCCTCAAAATGAGGTGTCAAGCCACACTTTGGAACAAATCTGGACTTTTTACTTACTGCATATGGGAACCTGATTCAGGAAGGTTGCAGATTTTGAATGAGAAATAACTTTTGTCATGTTTAGCCACTGAGAATTTATTTATTACTACAGCATAGCCTAGACTTTCCTGACAAATATAAGGACAGAACTAAGAAGATTAATAAAATGTGATTAGAAGTAATCAAACATATTGTTTAATTAAATGTTTTGAGCCTGACAACAGCTCTAATTCCCAGTATAACTGCTTCCGGTTTTCTTCTGGGGGAAGGAGGGAAAGAAGACGAATCATAAACAAGAAGATCATACCTTCTACAATGAATGAGGTGAAGCAACAGTGACCTCCGGGTAGTCTTCAAAATAATCAAGAAGTTAACCAAAAGCAGGTAGGTTCATAAAAACACAGTTGCATTTAAAACTCTTGCTTGACCTTTTAATAGTATAAGAAGGCTAAATTCTCATTAACTATCCCAAATTCGTGTTAAGGATATGATATTAGCTAATCACACTGGGAACAAAACAAAACAAATACACAATACTCTGCTGGCTAGCATCAGAGCCATAGCTTCTCTCATGAAATTTTGCCTCACATCATCTGTCAAAGAAGAAAACAGTTTTGTGTTCTTTTTTGAAAGAGGAGTTAGTGTTATTTGGGCTTTGAACCCTAGCCAAATGAATCCCTGAAACAAGCAGAGAGACAACCAATGTTCACTGAATAAATGTTTTTACTCATGGGGGAGTCCTGAGGTTAATAAAGTCATCTAAACCTTTCACCTGAGTTACTGAAATATGCTCTATTTTGAATTTCTTTTGTGTAAAATTTAAATATTAGTTTAAAATTCTAATTTTCCATATATTAGTTTTTTATTGCTACCATAACAAATTACCACAATCTTAGTAGTTTAAAAACACAAATTTATTATCTTATATTAAATAGTTCTATATGTCAGAAGTCTGCCATTGGGCTAAATTTAAGGTATCTTTAAGCCTCATTCCTTTTTGGAGGTTCTAGGGAGAATTTATTTCTTTGCCTTTTCTAGCTTCTAGAAGCTGCCCATATTCCTAGGCCTGTGACCCTCCCACTCCATCTCAAAGCCAGCAAGTTTGCATCTCTCCAACCCTTCTGTGGTCATGTCTCCTCTGACCACAGTGGGGGAAGATTCTCTGCTTTTAAGAATCCATATGGTTAGATTGAGTCTACCTGGATACTCTAGAATAATCTTCCCATTTCAAAGTCTATCTTTTATCACATCTGCAAAATTTCTTTTGTCAGGTAAGGCAACATATTCATAGGTTCTAGGGATTAGGACTTGGCCATCCAAGGGGTGAAAAAGAGGGCATTCTGCCATCCATATCTTATAAAGAACCTGTTGCACTGAGAGAAGCACTTCACCTAGAACTCAGAGACCTCCCTATAGATATGCTCCTCACTTCAGGCCAAAGATGGGCAAATATTTAACTTTTATGGGCTTTGCCTAGGCAAAAGATAGGTAATATCTCAGCCGGCTGAAGGCAGAAAATTGGACAGCATAGATTCATATGGGTTCTCTTGCTACAAAATCTGTGATCATATTATTTTAATATGGGGACTTAAATATACAGTTAGGAGAATATATAGATATAACATTTAATCATGTATCTATTTTGCTAAATAAGTTTCCCAGTATCTTTTTCTACTTGCTTAAGCTTCTAAATTTCCCCCTACCAGCAATCTTACTTATCAAACTCAGTCTTCTGGTGTTCCTTTCTCTTATTAGACAAACAAGGTAATTTAGCAAACAGTTTAACAAGCTTGTTTATTGTGCCTTAATTATACTAATAGAAGACCTTCAGGAGTGACCTGGATGGTAGGAATTCCGACAGAATGGCTGTCACATGACTGGTTTCACATATCACTGATGGATTCTTCAGATCTCACCAGTTGCTCTGCTGAAGTTTGGCTGCCAGTGGTGTCAGAAGGACAAATGTCAAAGTCAGACCTAAGTTTAAATCCCTTCTCTTCCACTTACACATTATATTTCAAACAAATTCCTTAACCTCTCTGAGCCTTGCTTGCATCATCTCATAATATCTAATTCACAGGGCTGTTGTAAAGGTTTAGTGAGATAACACATACAAAGTGGTTAGAATCATACCTGGCATAAAAGTCCATTCAATAAATAATGACTACTGTAGATATTTTTATTGCTCCTGCTTTTCTATATCGACCAGTCTTCCCAGTGGAATGATGCACTCAGGTCTCTCAATTCTTCCACATTCATTCACTAAGAATTCACTGAGCAACTCTGTGCAAGGCACTGGGAATATAAGAGGGAGAAAAATAAGACACAGTGCCTTCCTTAGTGGAGCTTGCATCCTACCAAGGGGAGATAGACAAAAACAAAACAAAACTAACAAACAAAAAAAAACCAGGCACACACAACCAATATTATTTCAGATTGTGACAAGTGCTATGAAGGCAACAGACAGAGTAATGTGACCATGAGTTGTTGGGTGGGGTGGAGAGGAATGCAGGATGGTCAGAGAGGACCCAGCTAAGGAGATGGCATTTCAGCTGTCACCCACAAGATAAAGCTGAGCCAGGAAAGTGAACAGCAAGTGTCAACAAACCTAGACAGGACAGAGCATAGTGTGTTTGAGAAACTGGTGTCTTGTATGATCAGGGCCTGCTACATGATGGGGGAAGTTGGTAGGAGATGATGCTTGAGGAGAGGGCGGGGCCAAATTATTCAGGGCTCGGGGGCCTTGAGTAAACACTGAGGATTCTACTCTGAAACAGTAAGGAGTCATTAAAATATAGTATACAAGGATGACATGCTTTTATATACATTTTTATAAAATGATAGCTGTAGATGGAATAGATTTGGATATAGAAGGCAAGGAGGAGATGGTTTGACAAGAGCGGAGTCAGAGAGACTAGGAGGTTATTTTAGCATGTCTGAGGAAAGACTGGAGGTTAAACACAGGATGAGAGGAGTGGATGACAGATCAAAGATACGTATTTGTCATAGAACAATAAGATTCGCATTATATTGGAAAGGTGACGTAAGCTTTCTCCTCCAAAGAGAAGTTTCAAGGATCCTTCCTAGGTTTTTGGCTCAAGTTTGTGGGTAGTTGGCAGTGGCATTTACTGCATTAGACAGGGAAGAATACGAGAGGAACAAGTTTGGAGGGTGGTTGGAAAATAGGGATCTAGAGTTCCATTTTGTACATATTTTTGAGCTATCCATTAGACCTGATAACAACATAGACAGGTGGTTGGTTATAGAAGTTTTCTAAGTGGGAATGACAATCAATTCCTCCAAAATTTGTGTGTCTTCTTTTTTTGTATGCCAGTAGCATCCTGGGCATAGCTCTGTCACACATGTATCACACTGTCCTGTGATGACTGCATTGATTACTCAGGACCCATTAGTCTGTGAGTGAGCTCCTTGGGGACATCTTTATATCTCTAGGCAAGACTCAATGCCTAGCCTAAAGTAGTAGTCCCCCAAAAATGCTCTCCAAATGAATGAATGTATTGGTGCTTTGTACTTTAGCTTATCATTTCTAAATCTGATGATTCCTTTCTCAATTAGAAAAACATCTCGTCTGAAGATAACTAGGATCTTCTCCAATGTCCCCAATAATTTATTTATTATTGATTGTTTCTGTCCTTTCATGTATACCCGATCAATATTATCATAATTTTATCAACAAATCCAAAATCATAATCTGATAATGAGAAAGAAAATTATTTCCCTGTGGCCCAGGAAAGAGATAATTAAGTAGAGTAGAGTGCAGGGAGAAGGCTCTAGAAATACAGGTTTTCCACTTGACTCGTGCTACTGGACAGAATGCTGTGCTTCTTCAGGCTGGGAAATGTGGTCCTTGTGGTGAAGGGGTAGAAATGATCCAAATAGAGAATAGTCTTAGAGAAACATAATACATTTCTCTGAATATTAATTCTGAATTGGGGAGCAGCATGCTGTACCCAGATTATTTGATCGTCACAATCTTTTTATTTTTAAGACACTTTCAGTGCCTAGAGCTAGTTTTGAACATGTAGCTCACAATATGTCATGATGATGAAAGCAGAGCCACCAAGAGCTCTGGTAAGCAATCTAAAGGATGTAACGGTATCTACTGATGCAGCAGATATTGATCACAATACTTACTTTCAATGCACACAAAGGTCAGAGCATTGATATACTTCCATCACTGATGTGATGAAGGACATTAAGCTCGCAGCGAGTCTAACGTCTTCTGCCATGGCTCAGTCCTCCTGCTACCAGGTGAAGTACACGCAGCTCATTGAAGGTTCAGCACTTGGTGTACTCCTTTCTGGTAATGCCTGAGCTATCAACTCTGCGCTCCTAGACCTCTGCCCTCATCAGTGCTGTTACAGTGATACTCACTGCAGGATCATCTAAGTTCGTTGGTGTAGACATTTCTTACACTGGCTACACTGCACAGCATGCTCCTCATTAATTACTTAGTAACTACTGAATTACTAACGAGGTGGTAACTGTTCTAACTAACAAATCAAAGTAGTCCACTTTCCTTTAAACCAATGAATTAACCGTCACTGTGAGGAACGAGACTGTTTAATACTCATATTGATGGACATGATTTTCTCTAGCAGCATATAGCATTTTACTTTTTTCGAGCATTATTAGGGACTCATGACCTTTCCCAAACTCGACTGGTTCAAATTAATGATATTGATTGTTTTCATTAGACATTCACATTATTAATACTCAGAAACCACACAGTGTTCACCTCCTGTTTTACCTTTCTAGCAATGCCACACGGCTCTCCCTCCGTCCCTCTGAGAGCTTCTTGCTTTCTGCTAATAAGACATCACAGCTTATCAGGCTTATCTTGCCCCAAGATATCGAATCGGATCCTCTTTGAGCCTTGATTTTTTTTTTCTTAGTGGAGAATGATATTCTAGACCAAAATATTCAGCTAAAGGTGAACAAGTATATGTGCACATGATAAGTGGGGTGGGTACCGAGCAGCTATCAGTCTCTTGTGACAAAGCACATCAGTAACCATTTCCTCAAAAGGCCATGAGCCATATTGATGCTTCTAATCAATATCTACCTATTTTTACTCAGTTTTTATATGCTCACAAAAGTATATATAGCATATATGTAAGGTATGAAGAATATATCCATTTTAAACAATAAAACTTTCTAGAGCCTTAACATCTTCTTGTGTGCTCTTTCCTGATCTCAGCCCACTCATCCCCCAACATCTGAGGTAGTCACTATCGTGAAGTTTGTGTTTATCATATCCTTACTTTTTAAAAATAGGTTTACCACATATCCCTATCAATGTATCCCTAAACTATGTATTGTTTAGCTTTACTTATAATTTTTGCAGAATATATATAGTCTTCTGTAGCTTAATTTTTGCTCATTATTCTTGAGATTTATCCACATTGGCACATGCAGCTGAAGGTTATTTATTTTCAGCACTATATAAATTAACTGATTGTCTAATTATACAATAGTTTATTTATTTCCTAGTGGATGAAAATTTGAGTTCTTAACCAATGTTTTACTCTTACAAGTGTTGGTGTTAGGAACATTGTTGTACTTATCTCTGAGTATACATATCAAATACTTTATTTTGAGTATATGTCTGAAAATGGAATTTTTGCAATAAAACATATGCCCATTTTTAACCCTTTTCAACACAACCATATGCTTTAGAATATATTTTTAAATTTTATGTTCTCAAGCAAGGTATAAACTATTCACTTCCTTTCTATTTATGGCAATACTTGTTCATCTTTATCATTTTTGCTAACTAGGTAAGTGCGACATGGTATCTTGTGATTTTTGATATACACTTTTCTGAACATGGGTGGGGGTGAGCATCTCTTCCTATGCTTATTAACCACTCAGGGTTCCTCTTCTGTGAAGTCTTAGTGTTTCTTAGGTCAAGTGCTCCAATCTGGTTCTTAGTTCTTCAGGAATGGCTTTGATCTTCCATATAAATTTTAGGCTCAGCTAGTCAAGTTTCACTGTAGTGATTTGGGATTTTCAATGAATTGTACTTCTCAGCAGGGAGAAGAATGGTTACATTTTATAACCATATGTCATTTATCCATAAACATATGTCTTCATTTTTCAGATCTTCTTTAATAACTCTCAATAAAATATAAAAGTTATAATTTTCTCCATAAATCCCTGGAATGTTTAAGTTGGATTATTTCAAGGTACTTAACATTTTATTTGGTTTTATTGTATGTTTTTATAAATTACATTTTGTCTTTTTGGTATTTAGAAATGCAATTGTCCTAAGATAATTTGTAATCAGGAACATGTTAAATCATCTCAATAATCCTAATATGTTAACTATAGACTCTTTTAAGTTTTTTCTACATAGACAATTGTATTAGCTATGAATACTTGTGGTTTTATTTCTTCCGTCCTAATCCTTTTATTTCTTTTTGTGCCTAACTTCACTAGCCAGGGCAATTAAGTCAATGTTGAAAACACGTGGTGATATCATTCTTTTATTGTTTCTAATCTAAAATGGAAAACTTTAAACAATTTTTATTAATTTGATGCACCTGTAGATTTATTTAGAGATACAATTCACCTGGCCACAGAAGTTCCTTTATGCATGAAAGGGGAGTTAAAAATAAAAATATATTTAAATGGATCTTAAATATATGAAAAGACGTTCAACCTCACTCACGATTAAAGAAATGAAAATTAAAATATTTCTTATCTATCTGACTTGTGAATATTAAATGTATGACAATGTAATTGTGGTGAGGCTACTGAGAAACAAGAACTGCCACATAGTGCTGGCAAAAATGCAAAACTGATCTGCAAAATCCTTTTTTGAGAGGCTTTTGGAAATACCAATGATACCATATATACACTTTTATGTTGGCCCAGCCATACTACTTCTAGGAATTTACCTTGAAGATACACCTTCAACAATACAAAAATACATATGCAGCACTGTTTGAGATTGCAAGTTATTAGTAACAACCTAAATATCCATATATATGAGAATGGATGAATAGAGCATAGTAGATTCACAAAGCGGAGTTCTATGAAGTTGTCAAAATAATGAAATAATCTGTATGAATGGATATAGACTTATTTCCCAGATATATTGTTAAATGATAAAAGTAAAGTGCAAAAGATTATCTATTATATGCTACCTTTAATATAAACATAAAGAGAAATAAGAGAAGTTATATGTATCTGTTCGTGGATGGAAAAACAAACACAGAAAAAATGAACCAGAAACTGGTGAGATTAGTTACTGAGCAGGCTGAGAAGGGCTCCCACAGATTTGCTCATGTCCTAATCCCCAGAACCTGTGAATATTACTTTATTTGGGTAGAGGGTCTTTGTAGATAGGATTAAGAATGTTGAGGTGGAGAGATGATCCCAGATTATCTGGGTGGGCCCTAAATATAGTCACAAAAATCTTTCTAACAAAGAGGCAGAGGGACATTTCATGCAGACACACAGAGGACAAGGTGATGTGAAGACAGAAGCAGAGATTGGAGTGATGTGGCTACAGCCAAGGAACTCTAAGAATGCTCGGCAGCCACCGGAAGCTGGAAGAAGCATGGACTGATCCCCACCCTGAGCTTCAGGAGTCAGGGCAAGGGAAGAATAAATTCTGAGATGGGATTGGAATCAATGGCATCAGGATGAACTCATGATTTTTAATATACATTTAAATATACATTCATAAGTAGATGTGTGTGTATGTATATATAAACATTAATATATATCAATTCTTTTACTTTCTAGCTCAGTTTGCTGATGGAGGCCTAAAAGCAAGAATACCCCAGTGACACTGAGCACATCTAGTACCCAGGTCTTTGTTTCTAATTATCATCCTTCAATAAAAGGAACTAGAGCACCTTGGAGAAATGGCTGATTAGGGGACTGGATACAGAAAACACAAGACAAGCCTGGCACATCCTTTCAGTCTAGAAAACAGAAAAGTGTTCCAAGAAATGATGGGGACATTTTGAAAGGACATAGGAGCCAACTTAAAGTGGTACCCAATGGCCAAAACTAGAACAAGTTGAGAAATCAAAGATGTGATGGGAGTAATGAATTATAACCCATGGAGTAAAACAAATATTCACAAATCCATATTGAATATAAATAAGTAAATAAATGAATAAAAGGGGGAGAAATAGAAGCTCTTCCTCACAGCAGAATTTCAATTATTAGTCATAGAAATAATCTTGGAAATAGAAAATGACAGTTTTAGCAAATACTACCATAATAATTTTTGCAACAAGCGTGATTGATGGATATTCAAAGTAGTAGGCAAAAGTATGATGAGAAACAGAATATTTACAAAATCAAAAAGAATATTTACACAAGATATCTATTTCTTTAGAAAAGGAAAAATTGTATCTATACAATAAAAATACCTAGCATACACTATCTTAACCAGTTGATTATAGATAGTATCCTCATTAATGAGACATATCAACATTACAAGCTTCCTAACATGATGTACGGAGATGGTATATCACTTCTGCGGTATTCTTGCTAAAAATGCAAAACCTGAGTTTAATCATTGGGAATCATAAAACAAACCTAAATTAAAGAACATGCTATAAAATACAGGCATGCCTTTGGGATATTGAGGGTTTGGTTTCAGATCACTGTAATAAAGTGAATATCACAGTGAAGGGAATCACACTAATATTTTGGTTTCCCAGTGTATATAAAAGTTATGTTTACCCTGTACTATAGTCTATTAAGTGTGCAATAGCATTATGTCTAAAAGAACAATGTATATACCTTAATTAAAATATACTTCAATTCTAAAAGAATGCTAACAATCTTCTGAGCCTTTAGCTGGTAGATGTAATTTTTTTTGCTGGTAGAAGATTTTGCTTCCATGTTGATGGCTGCTGAATGATCAGGATGGTGGCTGCTGAAGGTTGGGGTGGCTTTAGGAATTTTTAAAAATAAAAAACAATGATGTTTGCCACATTGAATGACTGTACCTTCCACAAAAGATTTCTCAGAAGCATGCAATGTTGTTTGATAGTATTTTACCCACAGAACTGCTTTTAAAATTGGAGTCTCTCCCAAACCCTGTTGCTGCTTTATCAGCTACCATTTATGTAATATTTGAACTTCTTCATTGTCATCTCAACAATGTTCACAGCATCTTCACCAGGAGTAGATTCCATCTCAAGAAATCATTCTCTTTGCCCCTCCATAAGAAGCAACTACTCATCTGTTCAAGTTTGAACATGATACTGCAGCAAATCAGTCATATCTTCAGGCTCTGCTTCTAATTCTAGTTCCCTTTCTATTTCTACCACATCTGCGGTGACTTCCTCCACTGAAATATTCAACCCTTCAAAGTCATCCATGAGGACTGGAATCAACTTCTTCTAAACTCCTGTTAATGTTGATATTTTGAGCTTCTCCCATGAATCATGAACGTTCTTAATGGCATCTAAAATGATAAGTTCCTTCCAGAATGTTTTCCCTTTACTTTTTTCCCCCAGATCCCCCAAAGAAATCACTAGCCATGGCAGCTACAGCATTAGGAAATGTATATGTTAAAATAGTAAGACTTGACAGTCAAAATTATTCCTTGATCCATGGGCCGCAGAATTGATGCTGTGTTAGCAGGCATGAAAACAACATTAATCTCCTTGTACATCTCCATCAGAGCTTTTGGGTGATGAGGTGCATTGTCAATGAGCACTAATATTTTGAAAGGAATCTTTTTTCTCTGAGCAGTAAGTTTCAACATGGGCTTAAACTATTCAGTAAAATATGCTGTAAACAGATGTGCTGTCATCAAGGCTTTGTTGTTCCATTTATGGTGCATAGGCAGAGTAGATTTAGCATAATTCTTAAGAGCTCTAGGATTTTTGAATGATAAGTGAGCATTGGCTTCAACTTCAAATTCTCAGCTGCATTAGCTCCTAACAAGAGAGTCAGCCCATCTTTTTAAACTTTCAGGCCAGGCACTTACTTCTCCTCTCTATCTATGAAAGTCCTAGATGGCATCTTCTTTCAATAGAAGACTGTTTTGTCTCCATTGAAAATCTGTTGTTTCATGTAGCCACCTTCATCAATGATCTCAGCTGGATCTTCTGGATAAGTTGCTGGAGCTTCTACATGAGTATTTGCTGATTACCCTTGCAATTTTAGATTATGGAGACAGCGTCTTTCTTTTAACCTCATGAACTAACCTCTACTAGCTTCAGACTTTTCTTCTGCAGCTTCCTCACCTCTCTCAGCCTTCGTTGAATTGAAGAGAGTTAGGGCTTTGCTCTGAATTAAGCTTTGGTTAAGGGAAAGTTGTGGCTGGTTTGATTTTATCCAGACCACTCAAACTTTCTCCATATCAGCAATGAGGCTGTTTTACATTCTTATCATTCATGTGTTCACTGGAGTAGCACTTTTAACTCCTTCAAAAACTTTTCCTTTACGTTCACAACTTGCCTATTTGTTTGGTGCCCAAGGAGAGGGAGAGAGAGACAGGAAACAGTTGGTCAGTGGAACAGTGAGAATAGACACAACATTTATCATATTAAGATTACAGTCTTATATGGGCACAGTCCATGGAGCCCCCAGTTACAATAGTAACATAAAAGATCACTGTAACAGATATAATAACAACTTAAATGTTTGAAATATTGCAAGAATTACCAAAATGTGCTAGTGATTGTCTAAAGTCCTAAGTGGAGAAGGATTCTGAGGCCTTATCTAGGCTCAGTGGGCAAAATGGTGATGACTGTTTAGCAAGGTATGCCATGGGAACAAAAGGAGAGAGTGGCAGCTTATATGTTTGATTTGATACCCCTGATTTTGATGACACCTCTGATTTAGTAACTAAGTGATTTTATAGTTACATTGAAAGGGAGAGCACTAAAGTAGCCAGAGAAGACTGGATTTTGAGTCAGATTTTGTTTGAATGTAGGCTCCATAACTTTTATTTATTTTTTCATATTTTATTTTTTAAATATTAAAATATTTTACTTTCATAAAATATATTTCTAAATTCAAATTTTTTCTCAATATTTCATGAGCAGCATCAGTCACTGTTTTTAGGTAATGGTAATAAAATGCTGAGCAAAAAAAAACATAAAACCTGCCTTATGGATAAGAAGAACATTAATCAAATGATCATAAAAATAAGTATACATTATAATTGAGGATAATCATTAGGAAGGAGAGGTACTGGATGTCTTAAAAGTTTACATTGAGATGATATAGCCACTTACTAAGAGGGTGATCTTGGACAAGTTACTTCACCTTTTTGATCCTCTCTAAAATAGAGGCTAAAAACATGTCATAGGGATTTGTAAAAATTAACTGGCAATACACCCAGCATGTATAGATAGATAATTTATATTACACCTATAAACACATGTATCCTATTTAGTTGTTGTACATGAAGTGGTTTATTAATTGCTATGGATATATGTACACATTCTATTTTATTGCTGCCCATATATACTCTATGTATTACTTACAATCTATGTTAGCAGTGCAGGTGGACTAAAGAGAATTGGTATAATTCCAGGAAACAAGATTTTCACCAAGAAAAGGTAAGAATGGTCAGCACTGATAATCACACAAAATTGCTAAGTGGAAAGAGGGTACAAGAGTGTGTTGCAAGATTGTGGACCAGCCCAAAATATCAGGAGGAGAGGATACTTGATTCATGCAATCCCTTTCCTCCTGGAAAATAAAGGCTTTCTTTAACCCTACAATTAAAATAAGATGACTAAGACACTGAAAAGGAAAAGGGTAAACTAAGGTGGGACATTTGGCAATCAGGACTTGTTGACCATAGGGTCACAGTAGGAAGTACTGGGAAAGAAGTTAAAGGCAAGGGGTAGTAGAGACCCTCTTCGTAACCCTGGAGAGTATTGACCACGTGAATACAGACTTTGGAGGCAGATATCACAGCTTCTAATCTCAACTTTGCTAATAATTAGTTGAGTAAACTTAGGGAGATTATTAATCTCTCTGTGGTCAGTAAAATGGGAAATATAATAATACTTACCTCATTGGGTTAAATGAAATAATATAATTAAGGTACTTAGAACAGTGCTTGGAATATAGTAAGTACTATATAAGTTTTAGCTATCTAAGTTGCTTCCACCTGTGATTTCTAGTCACCAATTAAATTTAAAATTATGTCAGTTATGAATGTTTTCAGCTGCAAGTAACAGCATACCTAAGTAATCATGGCTTTATCAATGAAGACATTTAATTATCTTATATCTATAATAATAATAAGACTAGTAGTAAGAGCTTACAGATTTGGTGCAGAAGCTCAACAATATCATCAAAGACCAAGGCTCTTACTAACCTTCTCCTTTGCCAATCTCAGTTTATTGCTTTTTAACTCATGATCACACCGCTGCCACAGCTACAAACATAGTACCTGGCAAAGGGGAGAGAAATTTTCATTGCCAAGAGCTAAACAGGTTGCCATTCTATACAAAACTGGAATTTTATTAAAAAGGAAAAAGGGATATGGCTGCTGGGCAGACAACTAACAATGTCTAACACAATCTCCATGGTTTAAAAATGTTCTGAGTTATATTTTTTGAATACAAACAAAATAACTACCTGTAACAAGTTAAAGTATATATAATATTTAGATACAAAGATCATAAGCGATTTGGATGAAAAAAGATAGAAGAGCTGTCAGTGCTTCATTTCTTGGGCAAGTTTTTCACAGTGAATTTTAAGTGTAATTGTGTGCATAAAAACATAATTTATTTTCAGAAATGCAAATGAAGCACCTGGAATACCTGAAAATAATATAGCTGGGTGTCTTATATTATCACTCCCAATGATGTCTATTATCTGTGTTATCAAAAGTGTTTTGAAGTGATATTTAAACTCAACTTTTCCCAGATCCTCCTCTAAAAATCTGCTCTCCTTTCACTGCCTCCTTATACAGCAAAACTCCAGAAAGAGTTTACTTTTCTCTGTCTGCACTTCCACTAGTACCATGCTCTCTTGAACACCCTCCAGTGATGCTCTTATCACCACTGCTCCACCTAATCTCCTCTTGTCAAGCTCATCGTTCACCTCCACGATGCCAAATGCAATGGTCACTCTGTCTGACACAGGTCATCACATCTGCCTTGAACACTTTCTTCACCTCCTAATACTCTGGCTATTCCTGGACCCTCCTCCTTTATCAGATTTTGAATGTTGGAGAGACGCCTTAGGGTGCTGTAAGGATCAGTGCTTTGGACCTCTTCTCTTCTTCAACTGTGTACACATCCTAAATCGTACATCCAGTCCCGATGCTTTAAATACCATCTGTATTTAACCAAACACCCACCCAAATTAAATCTCCACTCAAAATCTTTCACCTGAAATCTAGCCAATAGGCATCTCAAAATTAACACACCCAAAGCTATACTCCTGACCACCCCCACTTCACCACAAAAACTTGCTCTTTACCAGGGTGTTCCCTAGGCCAGTATTTGATTCTATGCTTCACCCAGTTGCGCGGGCGTTAAACTTTGAAATCACCCTTTCCTCACTCCTTTCTCTTTGTTCCTTAGCCAGTCAATTAGCAAATCCTGTAGGCTCTATGTTCAAAACCTATCTTGACTATGACTACTTCTTATCATCTTTATCCTACCATTCTGCTCCAAATGACTGCTATCTAGCATTCACCTTGTTACTGTAACTGGTCTTCCTATTTCTC
The DNA here is from genome assembly GCA_023783475.1 of Daubentonia madagascariensis. Taxonomy (NCBI): domain Eukaryota; kingdom Metazoa; phylum Chordata; class Mammalia; order Primates; family Daubentoniidae; genus Daubentonia; species Daubentonia madagascariensis. The sequence goes on along the minus strand of JAKFHU010002080.1, from coordinate 21,190,990 downwards.
TCTTTCCCCCTACGATCTGTTTTCCACACAAGAGCCAAAACAATCTTTTAAAAATATAAATCAGATCATGTCACTCCTCTGTTCAAAACTCTCCAATAGCTTCTGATCTGCCTCCAAGTAAATCCTAAGCCCCTACAGTGGCCTCTAAGGCCCTGCATGGTGCAGCCCTCCATGCATCTTCCCTCCCCTCTTTCCTGCCCTGCACCTTGCCTAGCGCCCGCCTGTGACTCTGGCCCCTCCCACTTACTGCATATTCCAGACATGCTCCTGCTCCCTCTGGGTGGTACGTCCTTCTTCCAGATAACCACATTTCTCTTCTCCTCCATCTTTCTCTTCAAATACCCCCCATCAGAGAGGTCTTCCCTAACCACCTGTCTAAATTATTCTGCTTAACTTTACTCCATAATCCTTATAACCAACTGACATATGTATTTGTTTGCTTATTACATGTGTCTTCCCACCAAAATGTTTGCAACACAGGAACAGGGACTTCTGTCTGTGTTGTTCACTGCTGTACCCAGGGTGTGGAACAGTGCCTGGCTACTAGTAGGTGTTCATCCCATATGTGCTAAAGGTGACTGTATCAGTGAATGGCTGTTTGCTGAGTAACTACTTTTTTTTATTCTGTACAAACCTCACACAGTTTTTTAGACTATTTTCACTATTGTAAATTAACATTTTTCAATAGGTTTCTTTCAAGTAGGTAATAAGAAAAACGTTTTGTTTTGTATGTTGTAAAGTATAAAACTTACTTCGTCAATTCCATTATATATTTGTGTTTTACTTTTGCCAACATTGTTTCATATATTAATGTGTTGTATAAACTGAACTGTTGACAGGTTTTGTTTTAAAAATTCATATTGAAATTATAGTGTTCTAAATTAGATCATCTTTCTTATGTGGGGGCCATTTTCCTGTAGCCCAATATTTTAATAATCTAACTGGAAATTATCCCAAGATCCAATGCTGTGATTTTTCTGAATATACCAATTAACACCTTGAAAACAGAAGACACTTCTTATTTCTGTTAAGACTAACGCTATCATATAATTTGTTCTTGTTATATGTAAAATATTTTGATGAACTTGTTTTAGCACATTCACATTAAGATTTTAATCCTTATACAAATGTTAATAGCTTTAAAACAAATACACATAAACACACATTGTAGTGTCTAAATATATTAATTAGAAATGTCTTTGGAAAATGATGGAAATATAATTGCAGAAAAAGCTTTTGTCTTCCGGCTATTAGTATATCTCACACATACTAATAAAAATTATTGAAGTTAATCTAATGGAAAAGAATTCTAAAACTTGGCTGAGAATGTCTTTTGTATCCTCTTCACCAGACCCCCCTTCAATACCTATTTCCTGCTTTCTAAGGAGAACTTTCTTTTTGATCATAAGTGGAAGAATCAACTGGCTTCACAAAGTGACTACATTTCTATGTATGGAACATACTCTCCATATAGTGTGCATCTTTCTCTCTCTCCTCACTCTGCTTCTTTCCTGTTCTTTTATTCCCTTAATCCATCAGCTTCCACATTCTTGCTATTGCCCTGGATTTGGGGATTACATTCTCTGCTGGTTGTCTTCTCACATCTGTCAGCACTGCTTAGAAATAATACAATAATGATGTTTTCTTTCCTCAGTCTCTGACCTTTGTTATTTTCCTTACTTTGTTCTAAGATGATTTCATCTAATCACAAACTGTCATCTGAATAGTAAATAATCTCAACAATTTGGGTCTCAATATCTAACTGTATTCATCCCGATGACTAATGACAACCTCAAATTCAGCATCACTGAAAATATTAAGGACATAAGTTGTCCTCTTAAATCTTCTCTCCTCTCATTTTTCTGATCTGCATTACTCATTCCATTCTTCTATACTTCTCCAACTTACGAGGCTGGTACAATTTCCTCCTTTTTTCATCTTTGTCTTCAAAATTATCAGTTGATAAATAAGAGTTATGAACCACTGCTTATAAATAACAGTTTCTTTTAAATTGGTTAATGTTTAATTATAAATTGTACTGTTGGGTTCAAACCAAAACATAAAATTATTTGGAAGACCATAACTGCAAATAAAACAGCATATAATTATAGGGAAAAAAATTAGTCTTACATTACAACACTATCAAGGTAGAACAGGCTAAAATAAAATGTTCAAATGTTATTAATATATTTTCCACTTAGCTCTAAAATCTATGCATTCCTTTCATCTTGTTAACTGGAACATGTTTTTGTATAAACTTTCATAATTACCTGCTACCCACTGGGTTTTAAAGCTTGTTCACTAATCTCTCTTGATTGTATAGCATTTAGAGTTTGAAATCCCTATTTACACCCTTAAAAGTGTTAAACTTCATACTAGCACTGGGAGGTGAACGTCATTGTTCCCCACATAGATAAGCACATGGGGCAGGTTTTCTTGTTCATGTCACATGGCTCAGAAGGGGTATCAGAACCAGAACTCAGGTGTTCCAAGCCCTGGACAATTACTAGGTTTGGCTATCCCTCAGATGTCTCTAAAGGAGAAAATTCATAAAAATAAACACAAAAGTATCCACGTGGTCATTCAGGGATTAGGTGTTCTACAATGACATGGCAAATAAACACACAGCACATTTTATTTCTCTTTCAATGTATGTGCAAGTATGTATTTGTATAGCTCCACTTTGCTTTGAGGTAGTGTGACTTGAGTTTGCCCTCCTCAAGTGTTTAGTATACGTATCTTTATTTTTCTGGAGAGAGGGAGATGTTAGGAAATGTTTGGAGATTCCAGTGTTCAGATGGTAATTCTTATTTCAATTAGGTGACCAGGTTAGATTCTATAAATCTAGCATAGAATGAAAAAGATAAACTGAAATACCTTCAGCTTGTTATTTACCTCCCTGCACCCCAACTTCCTCACCTAATAAAATGAAGGATGTAGACTCATTCATAATAATAATATGATGATGATACAACCAATAATGAATTGAGTATTTACTTTAGGCCAAACACAATACTTAATCTTTACATTCACTATCACATTTAACGTTCACAGAAATCCCTTGAGGAGGAGACTATTATTATCTCTGTATCACAGATGGTGAAACAGTCTCAGAGAGTTAAGTGAGTTCCTAAGGTAGCACAGCTGATGAGTGGCAGAGTGGGATTTGGCCTTTGGTCTGTTCTATCCCAAAGGCTGTACTGGTAAACCCCAGGCGGTGATGCCCCTCACTGCTCCACCCTCCATGATTTCTAAGGCCTCCTGCAGCAAGCATGTTTCATTATTTTTTTTTTCTACTAAACAGACATGAAATTTTTTCCTGTTTTGTCATTACCCATTGAAACATTCAGGACTCATTTCCTTAATTATGAAATCAATATTTGTTATTTAAGTTAAAGAAGTAGGCAAGAGACCAATAAGTCGAAAGTCATTGAAAGTTCTTAAACTGATGTTGGATGTTGCTAAATTAAGAAACGCCATCATTCGTGGAGAACTTTGCTAATAAAATTTCAATTAAAGCAAAATCACATAGTTTTGTTGACTGCAACAAAAAAAATATACTCCAAACGTGTTCTCATACAGTTGAATAACATTTCAACTATAGATGTTTGTAATACATGCAATTGAATGTTCTAGATTTCTCTCCACAAATGTTTAAGATACACATTTTTATTATTATTTTCAGTTAAAGAATATTACTATTATAGTAAACATTTTGATCTTAAAAATGTTACAAATCAATAAACCATATAAAACACTTTTTCAATATGATGTTTAAATTAAAGAAAACTGTTTTCAAAAGTATTTGGTATTATTTTCCTGCTGGAACTGATGCAAGGATAATAATAACCAGAATTAATATCTCATTAGCCCTTAACTAATTAGTTACTAGTTTCTAAATAACGAAAATGAGATTCAGAGGGCTAATACTTCTAGCCTTAACTCTGAAGTCAATCCTTATTCTGAATGTAATCTTTATTTTCATACATTTTGATTTATATACTATTAAAATTCTACTATTAAGGAAAGAGAAATATATTCAAGAATATAATTTGATCTATCTGGATAGACCATTTAAATTTTTGCTTTGAAATAAAATTTAACGATACACATATATGTTAGAGAGATAGGAGAAACCACTAAGAAATAAACAAAAAAAATCTAAGTTGATACATACCAGAATTTGGGTTTGGGGCATTAGTTTAATATTTTAAAGCATAAAAGAGTCAGGAAATTCATATTGACAATTCTGAGTTTCAGTTTACAAATCAATAAAGCATAAAATAGTAAAAATATTGATCAAATCTACCAGTTAATAATTTAGCGTTTAAGTTGGTTTTTATTCACAATTGCTTTTGAAGAATTTCTGTTGTATTGGTACTTAAAGATGGTATTCAATAGTAAATAGAAAAGAATTTGTCCCACAAAATGTGAATTGATCTTAATGTGTGTATCCATGTCAAACACAGCCACTGTAAAGTGCTCCAGCGGGCCAAGAAAGTAACACAGTTGCTTATGGAAAATGTTATTAATATTAAGAGATACTTGAAAGACATCTTTTCAAGTATCTGGATCTTCAACAGCTTTCTATTATGGCCAAAGCCCCATCCATTAGGTTCTCAAGTCATTGTTTATCACTAACTTAGGCCTAACTCCAAATTTCCGTCTGGTTTCAGCCTTTTGTGAAAGGTTTACCCCACATATGAATCTCAGAGATCATTGGCTGTTTTCACATGAGGTTCAAACTAGACATGGACCTAAGAAAGGTCCCTGCGCCTCTTCCTGGGCGCTACTCTAATTTCTTTTTCTCCTGGCAGGATTCAAAAATCCTGCAAACCCAAGTCATATTCACAGAAAATTTCTACTCACATACCCCTGAATCTTCTTACTTGGACTAAAAAGATAATTCTCAAGAAAAGATTCATGGCAGAAAAAGAGGATGGAGAGGAAATGTGTGCTACTAGAAGTAAAGGTGCCTGGGAAATTCGGAAGCTCAGGACAGTAAGGATTTTAAGGAGCAGCATCTGGTAGAAGCGAGTGTTTGTCATCAACCCTGAGTGAGCAAACTGGGAAAGCACTCGCACCTGTAGCAGCTGCCCCAGTTCAGAAATTGTTTGAAAAGGATTCTTCAGAAGGGGAAATGTGGAAAAAAATGGGTTACTATGTGAGATGATGGATATGTTAATTTGCTTCACTATAGTAACTATTTTATTATCTCTATGTATCCCAAAAGAGCATGTGGTATACCTGAAATATACACAATAAAATTTTTTAAAAACACGGGAAAATTCAAATTGGGAAGCAAGAGGTACAGACTGGAGGGATCATCTTCTGATGAGACAGAAGAAGAAATAAGAGTCTCAGGGACAAGAACTTCAAACAGACCTTTATAGTTGAGAAAGGGAAGGCCTCAACAGAAAGGACCAACTTGAGCAAAGACTTTTTTAGCTTTTGCTGAAGGATTTTCTTAGTTGTCTCTCCCACCTTTTTTTTGCATAACCCCAATCCTACTTTCCACAAATCTAAGTTTTAATAGAAAATAAGTATGCATTCCAAATGAGAAAATGTTTCTACATCTGGAGAAAGGTGAATTTTGTCCTTGAAATATTATGTTCTCTTTAGTCTAATCAGTGACTGAATAAAATCTTTTGAAAGGAAACCACAGTAACAGTCTTTTTTTTCCTTCACAAAAGGGAATTCATTCCATCAGTCTTGATTCATTAAAACAGATTGAAATTGTACCTACTTTGTCTCTGTTGACCTTCATCTTTGAATAACGCTTTGTAAGCTCTTAAATGAATTTCTCCTGAGATTTTTGGTGTCACTTGCAATTTCTAGGAATTAATAAAAAAAAAAGAATACTTTCAGAGAGAATCAGAAACAGAAAATTGAGAAAGCCCTATTTCTTTTTCTTTCAGGATATTACTGAACAGTGGAATGAGCACTGAATGAGAACCAGAATTTATGTTGCAGTCCCTGGTCTGAAGCTTTCTAGCTGTTTGACCCCAGGCAAGTCACTTAAGCTTTCAGAGCCTTTGCTTCCTCACCTGGGGAGTGAAGCTAATGATGCTCGCCAATTCAACAAGTAAACAACATACAAATGGTTAATAAACACATAAACTATTCAACTTAATTAGTAATAAAATATTGATAAATACAGTTAAAATACCTATCAAATTAGCAACAATCTCTCCAAATACCCAGTGTTGGTGAAGGCTATGTAAGACAGGCACTTTAACACTCTATTAGAAACAAAATTTAAGTGTGTACCAGGAAACTTAAAAATGCTCATTTAATTTGACTCAGCAAATCTCTTTCTAGGAATCTATCTCAAAAAAGTCATTTAAAAAACACAGACTACGCTTTATTCACAATGATAGTTATAAAAATTACAACAGTGAAAAGTTCGAGTCTTCCTAAATATTTGGAGAAAATTCAAAAATAAAACTGGCCATAAGGTGTATACAACAAAACAACATTATAATACAATAAATGTATATCAACAAGTACATTTGTGGGGTTTAGAAAATAGTTTTAACCTATTTCAGTGACTTCATCAGCTGCTGAATATGAAATAAGCTTATATTTCTTTTTATATTCCAATTATACTCAAGTCCCCAACAGTGTGTATGTCAAAAGTTCATCCTGTTCACAGAGTTCCTGGAGCTGTTCTGGGAGTTTCTGATGTCACCAGCCCACACTTGCTCCAGGCAAGCCCCTCATCTGCTTTCTGGCTCCCTTGGCTCCCACAGCCATTCGGCTCCCTTGGCTGCGGATGGTCTTCCACCAGAACAACCAGTGACCATGACAGAAGTACCCCTCTGGCCCTGTGGAAGACGCACTTCCTCCTCTGTTCCCCCAGAACAACTGAGAAGAACTGTGACATTTATTGTGTCTCTCTGAGAGCTTAGGGTTAAGAGAAGTGCAGCCTAGAAAGCAGCTGCTTACTGCTGCTGCTGGAAGTGACCATGCAGAGGGTCCCAAACCCAACCTTAATAATATCAGGACCCAACAGGATCACACACAGCAAGGGCTCTCAGCCTTTACGATGGACTCTCTATACATCAGAAATAAGGTATAACCCAAGCCCACCTCCTATGTGCTCACACCCCAAGAGAGAAGATGCTGGCCTTCATGCCTGTCCAGGCTGATTGGGAAAAATCCATTGCATGTGTGGTAATCTTATTTCCTACTAATGTGGTCTGTCTGACTCCTATAGCTAGGACCAGAGCTTAGCCCACTTCCCAAAGTTTGGGTTAGTCTTCAATCTTAAATAACACCAATAGTCTAGTCAATGTGGTGCTCTGCAAGGTCATTCCAGAACCTCATTTGGAGAGGCAAACAGATTAGATTTGAATATCTCTCCCACCATAGTTCAAATCCTGGTCTCCAACAAACAGATTGTTATACAAAAAGTGAAGGGAGGCACTATCTAAGGTTGGAGCTAGCAGACTAAGTGACTATACAGTCCATAAAGCTAAAAATATTTATTATCTGGCCCTTCCAAGAAAACATTTGCCAAGCCCTGATTTAAGGTCAAGAAATGTAGCCTGAGGCTAGGAGCTGGAAAGCCAGCCCCCTGGTGAATAAGCCAAGGCAACTAAACTGAACCTGCACCAGAGAATTATTAGACCCAATAAAAGGGGATCAAGAAAGAGAGCAAGATAAAAGAAGGTGAAGTAGGCAATTCAGCAGCTCACTCTGCAAACACCCACCTGACTTCACAGGGTCAGATATGGGACTGAGAGAGCAGGTGAAGCCTCAGGGCAAAAGGTGATGATAACCTGTTCTGAACACCTCACCCTGCCCTCTTTCACACTGGTGACTGGGATAAAGAGAGGACTTTGGTAATGCAGCTGACACCAATCTGTTTGGATACTGGGGGAGATCTGGAGGGGAGTCAAGAATTCCATCTTCTGGAGCACTTCTATGACATGTGACTCTTGTCTGTGCCTGGCTTCTACAGCAATTCCAAGGTGACATCTTGCCAGGCTAAGCACTGTACACAAAATGGGTGTGTACAAAGTATCTTTCCCCATTTTTCACAAACCAATTTAATTTATATTTTGGCACCTCCTTCTGCCTTTTACCTGAGGTTGGCTCTGCATCCCTCCAGAGGATCACCTTTGCACATTGACAAGGTATGGGATGAAGGGAGTGCAAGAGGTCTAGATCCCCAACTGTTGTTTCACGCAGTTAGCCATTGAGTCGTCTTTTATTTCTGTCTGCAAGTTCATTACAGATCCAGTGTCAACCTCTGCTATTTTTTCTTACTCTCAAGCATAAAGGACTCATTCTTTTCCTCTACCATGTTGGAGAGCTAGAAAATTTATGAGGCTATCTGGAGTCTTACATTCCTAGGCACATCGTAGGAACCGTTTCTTGGGATTTGCCTCATCTCCAGGGATCTACTAAGAAATCAACTAAGAAAACGGGCCCCAAGTTCCCCCTTCTTTCAGACCCCACCAGCCTGCCGGGGGTTTTGCTCCTGCACACATGCCTGGGGAGGGAAGGGACAAACAAGGCCCCCTTCTCACAGGCAGCCTCTTGGTGCCTAAGAAGCCTGTTTCCCTCCCAAATGACCCCTCCCCTTAGTCTAAGGAATACTGGGGGGGTTTTTTTTCCCTAAAATTTGAAGACAAAAAGACTGATGCATCATATTTTTCTCTCAAATCTATTGTTTGCTACCCTTAGTCCTTTCTATTACTAGCAGGGCCTGAACTCTTGAAACTTAAAGCCGGAAATAGCTCTTCCTCTGCTGCTTTTTGCCAATACATTCTTTCCCTAAAGCAATGAGTCTGGAATAACTTCTTACCTTGAATTGAGGATAGAGGAAGAAAAAGGAACAGAAAATGGCAGGGAAAAGTTAGTTTAAATTTGGTTAATATTGCAGACGCATAATCCCACGGAAACCAGTTGCTCCAGTTCCCCTTCTCCAAGCAGGGGAATATGCTGCAGATGGCGGGGCCAAGAATGACTGTCTCTTACAACCTGATGATCATGCACACGCAGCCCCCCCTCCGACACAAACAAACCTGCAATCAAATGCCAGCACACATGGGGAGCATTTTTGTAATATAAATAAGAGTCAAAGTTAATATATACTTAAGATATATATACATAGAGAGAGAGAGGATCTATATCAAGATGATATATATATATATATTTTAAGATTTGCTATAAATCAGTAAGAAGAAAGTAGAAAATTGGCAAAGGACACAAAGTAGTAATCTACAAAAGAAACAATACAGATGGCATATATAAATGTATACCAAAAATATTAACAGTAAATAAAGACAAAATCTCCTAGGGCTATTAATAGGGATGCAACTTCAGAGGATCCATCCCCAGTAAAGTAACGCAGAATTTCAAAGCAGAAGCTTGGAAATCTGCATTTTGAGTTAAGCACCCACAAGTGGGAGGAGGGTGGAGGGGATGGGAAAACTCACACCTAATGGGTGCAGGGCGCACTCTCTGGGGGATGGGCACGCTTGTAGCTCTGACTTGGGCAGTGCATAGGCAATATATGTAACCAAAGTGTTTGTACCTCCATAATATTCTGAAATTTGAAAAAAAAAAAAAGCATGTACAAATATTTTTAGAGGCTACTAAAGTTTTGGGTCCCACTGGTATTGAGAAAATTATGCTTGCTCAGGAATATTACAGTCTGACTAAATTAGGATGACAAATGATCCTAACCAGGAAGCTAAACTGTAAATTCTCTCAAAATACTGATAGAAAGCAAAAATCACCACTACCACCACCACCACCAGCAGCAATAACAACCAAACAACCACATCTAGAGATGGTATCCTACAGAAAGGACATTTTTTTCTCTACACCATTATCTTGTATCCAAGATGCCAATGTATTCTCCCTTCCTGTGTGTCCTCTAACCTGTTTATACTACATTTTTCCTTAAACTTCTTTTAAATAAAATTTTTACTGCTACTATTCACCTTGAAATATCTACATGCTGCATATTATTCTTATTTAAGAAGATTTCTTTTGCCTCAACTTGGAAAGGATAGATAATCATTTACTGGTTTTTAGGTCTTTGGGCTTGTACACAATGCCTTGATTAATTTACAGAATTCAACTGATAGCGAAAACTATAGTAGCTGCCTAAATGAACATATGCCACACATGAAAACCAAATATGTGCTCAGCAGTCCTGTTGGTGATGTCTAGATGCAGACAAAGTAGGTAACACAATGAGGCCATTCCATAGATAAATGTGGGTCAAACATAGCCTAAATGAAATTCTCTGGAAACAAACTTATTTAAAGTGGCCCACTCTGCGGTGGTAATTTGCATTTGCATTTATTAACCAAATGTAAACAAGATATGCTATAAAGGGAAGGAAAATGAGAAATATTTCTACCATAACAAGAAGACTCCATTTAGAGCAGTGCCATCATCTCTTGGCAGAAATATCTTGTTGGCTTCATTTTGGAGCAGATTGCTTTACTCTCCCCTCCATTCCAAAATTTGGGTGCCAAGCTCTATAACTAGTACATTAATGCCAATGTTTGTTAACTGACCAGAAAACAAAATATAATCACATTCTAGAAAATTGTATCTGTGTTATTATAACAGCTCCTGTCCCTAAATCATAATTGGAAAGTCTTTGTAAAAGTTTGTAAGAAAGTTCTGGTTTGGAAGATAATAGAATAAGCAGGTATAATATTTAGTATCTTTCCTAACCTGCTCTGCATCCAAATACTATTCCCTCTTCCCATGCCTAAATAACACTTTTAAAAATTCCTCTGTTATTGCACAGGTTGTGTTGTATGATAATTATCTGTTTAAATGTCTGTCTTAGCTCCTCAATCATGAGCAATTTGAGGAAGCCATCTCTGGCACTATTGCCTCTAGCATAATACTTGTTTAATAAATGTTAAATAAATGAGTAATTCCATAACCAAGGAATAATAAAGCCATGCTTATATATTTATGTGTAGCCAGGCTGTATGAAAATGATAGAACAAACACCTTTTTCAATGTGTAAGATGGACAATGTCAATAGCATATGTTAATTCTAATCAGATATGGAATTCAGTTAACATTTTAGTGCAAGATCCATTCAGTGTGGGTACTCATTAAATATTACTAGCTGATATGTTCTTCCATTTGTACATGGTGAAGGAGTTATGCACAAAGTCTTTTAGAAGTAACCCTGATGTGGTTGGCTCAATAGTAACCACTATTGAAGACAGCTTTAGCCTTTAGTGACCATAAAGAATCCTCTGTCATCAAAAGCATCAGCAAGAAATACAGATTTTTTTCCTAAATATTTTTTTCAGTAAATTTCACAGAAGCTTTTAAGAGAGGTAGTTTGAATGCATACCCCAAAGCAATCAACTTAATTAATATTGTGTTACATATCTGTTCTTCCCAAAGTCCCTCTTCTGCCACACTACTAACCAGGATTCCTATCACTCTCTCTAACCTTCCCCAGCTCAGTGGCTTCACTCTCTACAAACTGGCATCTTCCAGAGGCCTTGCACAAGTATCTTCCCATTACAAGCACAGCCTCAGTTCAGCCTTCGCTTAGCCAGCCTGTCTCGGACCAGACTGTGCAGACAGGCCATCTTTTAAGTAAATAAAGATACTATGTCTAAAATCTGTCATGAAGTAGCAAATACTGAAAATACAGTTGATGAGAGGTAGAAGGCATTTCACTCCAGGTATTTGGAGAGTGTAAATAAAAAAATACTTATTGAAATTTAGAATAAATCTGCAACAAATTCTAAATATTCAAGAAGTGATGAATACATGTTATTTAAGAACTTTTTTCTAATTCTAATACTCCTGTTAGTCCTGTCCCAAATTTATAGCATTCTGTTTAAGATATCTTCTTTAATATGCTCTAGAATAGGTAGTATCACAGAAAGAGAGGCAAGATGTTTATTATTGGATTAATTTTATTCAGTTCAACTGTGTTCTTGAATGCAGTGTTAGATGCAAACAAATGTGATCCAATGTTCACAGATTGTAATCTTGAGCGGTGAGAATGTGTGCCTGTTTTATTATCCTTTGTGTTTTTCCTTATTTTAAAATTTTCTTTTTAAAATTACTTATTTTCTTGACCATTTCTGGGTCAATCCAACATCCCTTCCAGCTTCCATTGTTTGCTTCCCGTGCCATACAGTAACTTTCTTATTTGTCCTTTGACCCCTCTTCCCTTGACTCTCCTTTACAAATCTTCTCCTTCCTCTTCCTGATCCTCATCTGTGAGAAGTTAGTTCTCCAGTCTAGTCCTTGAACAGTCTCCCTAATGAGAAATACCAGAAAAAGGGGCCTACCTGCAGGAGCCAGGTGCCTGAAGCGGTGAGCAGAGCAGGAAGGCAAGAGAGGAGTACTGACCACAGCTTAGTCATTTACCTATATCTGGTTCCCTAACATATTTGTGCTCATCTGCAAAGATGCTCTTATCAAAGCTGGAGAAAATAATTGACACAGTTGGAAATGTCCATTATCAAAAGTTATTAAAGCATGAAGCACTAGGAGGTAAGCGTCACAAGCAGTAAAAATCAAAAAGCATAGAATGGCAAACTTCAGTAGGACAATCCTTGCTTACTACCAAAGTGATCTCTCTAAGTGCACTCTTAGTCTTGGAAACAAATGACTCCAGAAACTCCAAACACCCCAGCACTAACAGGGAATTAGAGCCATCCCCTGACCCAACTGGGCAGAAGTAAATCTGGGCAGTGTACTCCCTTGATAGTAAGTGATGTTAAGCCTATTAGCATATCTTTATTCAAGGGCAATCTAGTACTACTTCCCAAATAAAACACATAAAGAAATTAAATATCTCAAAATTGATAACATTTAATAAAAATAGTGTCCCAGTAGCATTTTATAAACACTATTGAGGGAAATTATCTTTTTCTTTTATTGAAGCTGTCAAAGCAAAAATTTCGCTGGACTAAGTTTAAACAGCCAGGGAAGACTTTATTCAAGATTGTTGCAATAGGAGAGACCAGAATGAAGTCTGAACTCAACTCTGCCAAAAAAAGGCTGGAGAATTTTTAAGAGCTGGGAGAGAGGGAGGGATTGTAGGCCATCTGTGTTTGCTAATTGGCCTTACCCAAAGGAAAAGTATACTTTCTCTTATCTTCATGACAGAAAGTAGTATTCCCACTTGGAGCAAAGTGCCCAAGGAAGTTAGGCTTTTACCCTCCCACCGATAATGGAACATACCTGATATCTGATAGCCACTTGCCGCTGTCTTCCTCCATGATTACATTTTAAAGGGATAGCCTCCAGGTCCTTAAGAAAGACATTCCTAAGTTGCAAAACTGGAAAGAGGCTGGGAGAAGAATTATAAACGTTTCAAAGTGACAGAGAAATAATTTGCAATTACAAGTTTTCTAGCGTAAATGCTCTAAGAAAAGAAAGATCAGGGGCCTAGAGTTGGGAAGAAGACTGTCTGATGTTTAGTCAAACTGAGGAAAACTTTAAGCCCATCTAGTCACAGCACTTTCAGGCTTCTTTGACTCTCACTGTTCAAAGAGAATAATTCATGCACTGTTTTAAAAAAGGGTAATTAGAGCAATGCCACCCCTATAGCAATGCCTCCTCTTAACAAAAAGTTTTAAGATCATTGACAATAAAATCCCATTTGGAATTAATTAAAAAAGAACATGCTTGTTCTAAAAAGAACTACCTAATCTCCAACAACATGCAAAAACCTTATAGTGGCGTCCATCATGATTTTGAAACATTCCTTGGGTAACAGGGTGGATTAGTGTTGAAAAAGTAGTTAATTGTATTACATAACTTAGTATAAGCAAAGAATTTCTATTTATTATAGATATGTCTTTATTCAGTGCTTCAGGTATTCCTAAAATACCTGAAAGAAATATTCAATTTGAATGGGTAAAAATATTATTTCCTCTTTCCTCAGGCTATGGTTATCTTTCAAAAAATATTTTAAGTTCCTATTATAGGCAAACTATAATACCTCATAATTTAGTAGAGTATGAAAAAATGAATAAGGCTACGCTTTGCTCTTTAATTTACACACTACTAAAATAGATTATGAAAGTCCCCAAGTGGCTCTAATACAAGACAGTTTGAAATTAGTGCCATAAATGAATGTGAATTGCTGTGGTGTTACCACAACAGGAAAATGTTACATGATTCTCTTTCTGTTCACAAGTGTCTTGGTCAAGTATTAAAAGGTTGCAAGTAACATAAGCCCCCTCGGTTTTTCAACAGAAAGAGTGAAACATTAGCAAGTATAAATTTATCTCATGGAACCCAAGGCCATCTTTCAGAAGCAAATGGATTCAGAAACTGAATAATAAAGAACCCCAAATTACTCTCTGCCTCTCTGGAGTGCCATGGTCTCTTATTCCTGCTTCTCTCCCTTTAATTTTTCTCTTTTTCTGAAAAATTGTTTTCTCTGCTTTGACATGCACAAGGCCAAGCATGACTGACACAGACCTTAATTTGTATCACTTCTCAGTTCAAGAGCTAACAAAGACTGATCCATGTCTCAGAGACCCAAATTCAAATACCCTGAAGAGAGCATTTGAGCCTAAGTGCCTTCCCTTGGACCATATATCTCAGTCCAAATTTGTGATATTGTAACATAGTAAGAAATATATATTTGGCCTCTGCCCCTGGTTGTAGATAGGAGTACTAGGAGAATCTTTTGTTCTAATGTTTGGTCTTTGACCTGGTTCCTGACACAGAGCTCCTAAGACCTGAGTGATAGGAACGTCTGACACAGAACACCTAAATCCCTTGCAATTTCCTGGATGATAGGAGCATCTTTTGTTCCAACAAGATGATGCTTGGTGGGCTCCTGGATAGACTTAGGATGGTGGGAGGGGGTTGAGTAGGTTGTTGGAAAGGGAAACAACAATGTGATTAAAGGGTTAGAACTCAGCCTCACTCTCAGACCTCTGAAAAGGGAAGAGGTACTTAAGGTTGAGTTGATCATCAAGGGTCAGTGATGTAATCAATCATGCCTATGGAATGAAACCTCCATAAAAACCCAAAAGGGTAAGATTCAGGAAGCTTCCATATAGCTAAATACGTGAAGGTGACTGGAGGAAGGCTTGTCCAGAGAGAGCATGGAAGCTTCATTCTCCTTCCCACATACCTTGCTCTGTGTACATTTTATCTGACTGTTAATCTGTATCCTTTGTAATATCCTTTAAAATAAACCAGGAAACATAAGTAAATGTTTCCCTGCGTTCTGTGAGTTGTCCTAGCAAATTAGTTGAACCTAAGGAGGGGGTAATGAGAACCACAGTTTATAACTTGTCAGTCGGAAGTATAGGTGACAAGTTAATACTTGAAATTGGCATCTGGGAGGCGGCAGTCTTGTGGGACTGAGCCCCGAAACTGTGGGATCTGACTCTAACTCTAGGTAAAAAGTGTAAGAATTTAGTTAAATTGTAGGACACTTCATTGGTATCCACTGGAGAATTTCTTGGTGTGTGGGGAAAATCCCCCATGTATCTGGTATCAAAAGTGTTATGTTGAGTGGTGAATTTGAGAATAGGAAAAACACTTTGTTGTTGTTTTTCCTTTCTCAAAGAAAACTATAACTAGAGCTTAAGGCTATTGAGATACAATGAGGCTAACCACTACAGTGGGGTGAAAACTTTCTAGACGAAGGAGATGTAAGTTAGAACATTAACCCAAAATATAAGACAACTGGATAGGTATTACCAAAAAGAAATTACTAGCTTTCATCAGTAAATATTCTGTGGAGTTGCCTTTTAGCAGGGATTAGTTTCTAAAGTTAGCACACATTACAAAACTAAGTGCAGACAAAATTATCTTTGAAATATCTTAATACCAATATCTCCAAATCCCTTCGTGTATATGGTTTTATGTATACAACCCTAGTATCTTGTAGGATGTTTTTGTTGCAAATAGAAAATAACCTTGACCCAACTGGCTTAAACAACAAGGAGGTAAACTTGTCATCTCACAAATAGCTCCAGGATTTGTTAATTCAGTTGCTCAATGATATCATGGGCACCAAAGTTCTTTTCATCTTTCTGTTCTGCCATCCTTGGCATGTCTGACTGCCCTCAAGCCACAAGGGATGCTCACAAATGGCCACAACAGACCATGGTGTCAATCCATATATGATAGTATACAAAGTCTCTTCCGTATTTATCTAATTTAAGGAATAATGCAAACTCTTTTCTAAAGCTTTCTTTTCAGTAGATTTCCCCTAAGTCCCATTCAGAAATGAGTCAGGACTCATCCTAAACAAACCCCTGGCTAGAAGAACGGGATCACTGTAGTAGGTTTATAACAATCAGAATTGACTCAGGAGTCATTCTGGGCAAAGCTGGACACCATATAGAATTAAGCCTCTTTCAACATGGAAAAAGAGGACAATGAATAATTTGAAGTCACTTATGATACTCTTGGTTCAAGCTGTGTTTATTTTAGGTCTAATTAATAAAAAGACAAGAGTAAAAATAAACTTCAAGTTCACTAAGCCCAATGAAACTTCAAGATTATTCAACTATGGAAAGAATTTTTTGCATACTGTATATGGACATCCTGTGACCTGGTGATTTGGAATATTCTTTGAGAACTTCTTGTCAAGGATGTACAGGTGAGGCTTTAAAGCCCCAAGTAATGATTAAATAAATGAAGTAAAATTACTATTTTATTCCAAATGAAAAATATGAATAAACTTAAGCAACTTGTGAAAACTAAAATGGGAGAATTATTTTTACTGGCCCACTCATTTTTTGCCTTATCGTGCAGATGCCTCAGGGGATCATACTGCTCTCACGCCCTGTGGGGACCCATCAGGACATCATCTCTAGGACATCAACAGAGTCACATTCTGACTATTTGAAAGACCCAACTTCATATGTCTATTCACACTAAATTCCCACCAGACTCTGGGAAACACTGCACTATTCTGTGGAAATTTGCCTCCAGGCATCAAAAAAAGTTTTATTTGTATCTTAAAATTCTTGTCCACATGTCCTAGTGCAGACATGCTATTTTAAAAATTGTATTAGTTTATTGTGCTTTACTATAACCGTCTCAAGAGTGGATCTTTGATATCCACAGCATTAAGTTTGAGGCCAGGGTCCTACTAACTCACAAAGTGTACAGTGAATGAACAAATGCATTTCCTTTCTTTATCCATACTATTGGTAAAGGTGCAGTCACCTTTTGCCAATAGTATGCCAATTGTCTTATAAGTGCATAAATATCCTCAGTAACTAAACAGCATAACTCTTGTAAAATGTGTATAAAACGTGTATAAAAGGCCTAATGGTAAAATTGAACAGAGCATACTCAGTCTTTGAGGAGGTGGAGCATAACTTCCCCACTTCTTAAGTGTGGGTTGTACACAGTGACTTCTTTCCAAAGAGAAGCATACCAGAGATATTGGAGGCTTGGTTCCAGACCAGTGCAATAAAGTGAATATTGCAATATAGGGAGTTGCACAAATTTTTTGGCTTCCCAGTGCATATAAAAGTTATGTTTACACTATATTATAGTCTATTAAGTGTGCAAAAGCATTTTATCTAAACAAAATGTACATACCCTTATTAAAACATTTTTTATTGCTAAAAAATGCTAATGATCATCTAGTCATTCAGTGAATCATAATCTTTTTGCTGATGGAGGGTCTTGCCTTGATGTGGATGGCTGCTGACTGATCAGGGTGGTGGCTGCTGAAGGCCAGAGTGGCTGTAGAAATTTTTTAAAATAAAACAACATCGGAGTTTGCCACATTGATTAACTCTTCCTTTCATGAAAGAGTTCTCTGTATCATGCAATTGTGTTTAATAGCATTTTATCAACAGTAGAACTTCTTTTCAAATTGGAGCCTCTCTCAAAGCCTGCCACTGCTTTATCAACTAAGTTTATGTAATACTCTAAATCCTTTGTTGTCATTTCAACAATGTTCACAGCATCTTTACCAGGAATAAATTCCATCTCAAGGAACCACTTTCTTTGCTCATCCCTAAGAAGCAACTCCCCATCCATTCAGGTTTGATCATGAGATTACAGAAATTCAATCACATCTTCAAGCTTCATTTCTAATTCTAGTTCTCTTGCTATTTCTACCACATCTGCAGTGACTTCCTCTACTGAAGTCTTGAATCCCTCAAAGTCATCCATGAGAGTTGGAATCAACTTCTTCCAAAATCCTGTTAATGTTGATATTTTGATCTCCTCCCATGAATCAGAAACTTCTTAATGGCATATAGGAAGGTAAATCCTTTCCAGAAGTTTTCCAATTTACTTTGCCAGATCCAACAGAGAAATCATTATCTATGGCATCTATAGCCTTATGAGATGTATTTCTTAAATAAAAGTCTTGAAGATAGAAATTACTCCTTGATCCATGGGCTGCAGAATGGATGCTGTGTTAATAAGCATGAAAACAATATTAATCTCCTTGTACCTCTCCATCAGAGCTCTTGGGTAACCAGTTACACTGTAATGACTAGTAATATTTTGAAAGGAATCTTTTTTTCTGAGAAGTAGGTCTCAATGGTGGGCTTAAAATATTTAGTAAGCCATGCTAAATAGAAGTAGATAAACAGATGCACTGTTATTCAGGCTTTGTTGTTTCATTTATAGACCACAGGCAGAGTAGATTTAGCATAATTCTTAAGAGCTCTAGCATTTCAGAATGATAAATGAGCATTGGCTTCAACTTTAAGTCCTCAGCTACATTATCCCCTAACAAGAGTCAGCTTATCCTTTTACACTTTGAAGCCAGGTACTGACTTTTCCTTTCTACCTATGAAAGTCCTAGGTGGCATCCTCTTCCAATAGAAGACTGTTTTGTCTCCACTGAAAATCTATTGTTTAGTGTAGCCACCTTCATCAATGATCTTAGCTAGATCTTCTGGATGATTTGTTGCAGTTTCTCCATCAGCACTTGCTGCTTTACTTTGCACTTTTAGGTTATGGAGATGGCTTCTTTTTTTAAACTTCATGAACTAAATTTCTGCTAGTTTCAAACTTTCCTTCCACAGGTCCCTCACCTCTCTCAGCCTTCATAGAACTGGAGAGAGTTAGAGCCTTTCTCTGAATTAGGCTTTGGCTTAAAGGAATGTTGTGACTGGTTTGACCACTAAAATTCCTCCATATCAGCAATAAGGCTGTTTCACATTCTTATCATTCATGTGTTCACTGGAGTTGCCCTTTTAATTTCCTTCAGGAACATTTCCTTTGCATACGTAACTTGGCTATCTGGCACAAGAGACTGAGCTTTCAACCTATCTTTGGCTTTCTACATCCCCTCCTTACTAAGCTTAATTATTTCTAGCTTTTGATTTAAGGTGAGAGATGTGCTACTCTTCCTTTCACTTGAACACTTAGAGGCCATTTGTTAGGTTGTTAATTGGCCTATTTTCAATACTGTTGGGTTTCAGGGACTAGGGAGGCCCAAGGGGAGGGAGAGAGCCAGGGGAATGGCCTGTCGGTGGGGCAGTCAGAATACTCCCAACATTTATCAATTAAGTTCACCATCTTCTATGGGCACAGTTTATGGCACCGCAATACAGGTACAATAGTAACATCAAAGATCACCAATTGCAGATCACCACAGCAGATGTAATAATAACGAAGTAGTTTGACATACTGTGATAATTACCAAAATGTAACACAGAGACATGAAGTGAGCACATACTATCAAAAAAATGAAGCCAATTGACTTGCTTGATGCAGAGTTGGCACGAACCTTCAATTTATGATAAATGCAATATCTGAAAAGTGCAACAAAGCAAAACACAATAAAACAACGTATGCCTGTAATACATTATGGAAAGGGGGAAAAAAAAGTAGTAATTATTTACAGCATTGTAGTGAAACTCCGCATCATTTTCAGTGGAGAAACTTAACAAACATTACTTTATCCAGTGATCAAGGTCAACATCAACAGGGAAAAGTCATGTTGATAGTGTGTGCTTTTAATATAGTATGATAAGAATGGTCCTTTACCTCTATAGTCTTCCTCTCCCAAACACATAACCCCAGTGTAGTCATGATAAAAACATCAGCTTATCCCAGTTGAGGGGGTAGGAATCTTATAATATCAGTACCCCTCAAAATTGTCAAGGTACCTTAAGGAAACGTTTGGGTCTGCAGAGCAGATACAATTACCCAGATCTTTACCTTACACTGGTCTGGAGTGGCGAGGGAAGAAGAGAAATGCAATCCCCAAACTATGGCATTTCAATAGATGACCCATTTGTGATTTCCCAAAGCGATACCATGTACCTTCTTCATGGGGAAGAGTGAATAAGGGTGAGGTTGGAGGCCAGGCAAGTTGATCCAGTGGAGGTCGCGTTACAAAGGTATAAGAGGAGACTCCCCAACACCAGGTCTCCCTTCTGTCTCACCTATTGTCGCATCATTGAGGAGGAAGGAAGTAGCAGGAAGACCACTAACGCTGATGGACAGACCTGGTAGAATTAATCCCCTGAACTTTTATCTTCTTCCAGAGTTTTGCTTCCTCATAACCAATAAAGGTGTACAAAATTTTCTTAAATGAAAAAAAAGTCAATGTTAGAATACCATTCTTTTCAAAAAAAATTTTCAAAAAATTTAAAACCAGTTGTACCAAAGACAAACAAACAAATAAAAATGAATGAGATAAAGGATAAGGTTGTCCAGAGCTGGCTCAACTACTTTGTGTGCCGGTTATAGAATAATAACATTCTATTAAATAATTTTTTTCTTACAAATAATATGCACACTGGAAGGAGAGACTGAAAGGTCTGTGGCATTCAGGCAGAAACAGCTGCATAGTACTAATACAGATGTTGGCTTCTTACTGATTCATGAGGTATATTTTAAAGGTCCTAAGAACTCCTGTCATGGAAAAACCTGTTTAACTTTGCTTAACCCAGCCTTTTCCAATGTTACTTGAATAAAGAATCCATTTTTTGTGATTATCTCACAGTGATTAGTGCCTATGGAACATACCCTGTGAAAATCACCCTAGATCAAAAGTTTTAAGAAAATTAGAGTTGGGTCATGGCTTTAAATCAGTAAGCATACATATTTTACTCTACAGATAATTCCTAGTAAATTAAGAAGTACTGGGTCTCACTAACCATCCTGTCAGTACCTATTAAAAATTCCCAGACTAGATTTGCAACAACCAGCAGCAGCAGAAGGTGCTCTTTCCATATTAAAAACTCTCTTCCTTAAGAGGGGAAAATTTCTACCAGATGTGCGTCTGTGTGTGTGTTTTTGTTTTTGTTTTTTTCTGTGTGTGTGTGTGTGTGTGAGAGAGAGAGAGAGAGAGAGAGAGAGAGGCCAGGGAGAGAGGTTATCTATGTACAACTCTAATGAATCTGGGATTGCTTGCTCTTTGGGGGTTATCTGTGTCATTGCTTCTTCCAACTATTAACTGATTATTTATTTTTAACTCTCTGACTTTGCTAATTCATTCTGCTTCTTTTCCAGAAGTGCCAGATCCTAGAGATAAGCAGACAAACACGGCTCTACCCCTCTGTAAGTTTTCATAAATAACCAGAATTTTCTCTTTATTTTTTTTTGTTCAGCTGTTACTACCTAATGACAAAAACCATTAACACTTCGAGAAAAATCACTTATAAACCAAAGAGACTACCACATTAACTCAATATCATTCCCCTCTTTATCAATTCTATATTAATTCTTGTGATAGAATTATAAGTAGGAGCAGAAAAGACTACATTTGTCAAACAAGGTTTTGTTTGGTTTTGTGCCCTCACACTGTATGGTGTAACTCTGATCACAGCTCCATTCCCATCTCAGTCTGTCAAAAAACCTGTGCCCGTTTTTCAAGGCTTTTCTCATTTGAGAAAATTAGCTTTTCCCGATCATCTCCCCCAACTCCCTCAAGATGTCAAGGACACAGACTTTTTTCCCACTGAAGATAGTTTTATTCACACTTCACATTAAATTTACCACATATTTATCATTATTGTTACTATTATTAGGGGTGGTTTAGGAGGCTGATAGAAATTTGGAGGGGAAAGCTAAAATTCACCAAGCCTTGGCAACACCTCTACCAACTGGATTTTAGTCCTGACTCTACCACTACCTTCCTGGTTGATCTTGGGCAAGTCATTCCCCTTTCTGGGCTTCTAACAAGCTCTGGGCTTCTAACAATAGTGCTGGAAAACCTATTTGAGGGAATAATCGAGGAAAACTTTCTTGGTCTTGCTAGAGATTTAGACATACAGATTCAAGAAACTCAACAAACACCTGGGAGACTCATCACAACGAGGCAATCACCAAGACATATAGTCATCAGACTGGCCAAAGTTAACACAAAGGAGGAACTCCTGTGAGCTGTAAGGAGAAAACATCAAGCAACTTACCAAAACTCATCAGACTAACTGCAGACTTCTCAATGGAGACCTTATAAGCCAGAAGGGATTGGGGCCCCATCTTCATTCTTCTTAAAGAGAACAACTGCCAGCCTAGAATTTTGTATCCTGCAAGACTAAGTTTCATAAATGAAGGAGAAATAAAGACTTTTCCAGATAAGCAAACACTGAGGGAATTTGTCAAGCCCAAACCTGCCCTTCAGGAAATACTCAGAACTGCATTATACATGGATCAGCACAATTGTCACCTATCAGTATAAAACCACCCAAAAGCTAAAGCTCAGAGCTCATATAAAATAACAGTACAAGAGGTAAAACAAAACAAGGCACTACCCAACTGGATGAACAGAACAGCATCCCACATATCAATTCTATCAATCAATGTGAATGGTTTGAATTCCCCACTCAAGAGACATAGGCTTGTTGAATGGATAAAAAAATACAAGCCGAGTATCTTCTGTTTCCAGGAAACTCATCTAACCCACAAGGACTCTTACAGACTCAAGGTTAAGGTATGGAAAAAAATATTTCATGCAAATGGTAACCAAAAGAAAGCAGGTATAGCCATTCTTGTATCGGATATAATAGACTTTAAATCAACAATAGTAAAGAAAGATAAAGATGGTCATTACATAATGGAAAAGGGAGCAATTCAACAAGAAGATATAACAATCCTAAATATTTATGCACCTAACACAGGAGCACCCAGATTCATAAAGCAAACCCTACTAGATCTAAGCAAAGAGATAAACAGCAGCATTGTATTTGCCAGGGATTTTAACACCCTACTGACAGAATTGGACAGATCCTCCAAGCAGAAAATAAATAAATAAACACTGGATTCAAATGGGACTCTAAAACAAATGGGCCTAACAGACATGTACAGAACATTTTACCCAAAAACTACTGATTGTACATTCTTCTCATCAGCACATGGAACATTCTCCAAGATGGATCATATTTTAGGCCACAAATCATGGCTTAACAAATTTAAAAAAATTGATATCATACCATGTATCTTCTCAGATCACAGTGGAATAAAACTAGAAATCAACACCAAGAGAAACAGTGAATTTTATGCAAAATTCTGGGAATTAAATAACTTCCTCCTGAATGATTATTGGGTCAAGGAGGAAATTAAGATGGAAATCAAAGGAATTTTCTCCTTTATAAAAGTTATTTTAAGGGAGTTCTAAAACTATAGGTCACAAAGGATCAATATATATCATCATTCATTTACTTAACAAATATTTCTTGAAGACGTACTATATGCCAAGCACTGTTTCAGGTACTAGAGATACAGTGATTAATCAAACAAAGTTCATGCCCTCACAGAGCTTATAGTATAGTGTGGGAGACAGATGTATCAGCAAGCAAATAACGTGTCAGGGAGCATTAAATGCCATGGAAAAAATGAAGCAAAATAAAGGGGGTAGAAATTGATAAGGAAGGTGTTATTGTATATAGTTGTGTCAGGAAAGATGCATCAGTAAAGTGACATTTGAGCAGAAACCTGAGGCAATAAAGGAGCTGACCGAGAAAAACTGTGGGGAAAAGTGTTCCAGTGGGAAGGTACAGCCAGTGCAAAGGCCCTGAGGTGGGAGTATACTTGGCCTGTCCTAGGAATAGCAGAGGCAGCAGGTGTAGCTGAAGCAATGGAATAAGTTAGGGATATATATAGGAGATGGGGCAGAAATCTTGTAGAGGCGCAAAATTCAGATCTTGGTGGATTTTTCATCCATTGTAAAAACTTTGAATTTTACTTCTATTCAAATTGGGAAGCCATTTTAGAAATTATTTTGAGACCACTATATTGGGACTACACTAATGTTCTAATTTCTCTGATTTAACTATTTTTTATTTTGCATAAAAATACTAGAACACAATAATATGCAAAGTTGCAATGACACAAACATACTTATCAAAATTAAATTTGGAAAATTTTTTTCTTTGGTTCAATATTCTCCTTTTATCTTAGCAGCACCAAAGTGTTTTTGTCTTTCCCAAGTTTTATGATATTTTGCCATAGATTTTAATTTAAAAAAAGATTACACATTCTTACTTTCAATAAACACTTTGAACTCTACCACTTCTGGTTAATTTTTTGTATTTTTTGATTTATCATTCATATAGGGTCTATTCTTTCTCTTAGATTTTTATTTTAGCCCTCAAATCCTCTAATACTTGGGTATATACTGCCTGACCTGCTCAAGTTTCTTATTTCCCTGAGTTGTTATGCTGTAAGATTCTCCCTTCTTTACAATGATCCATCTCTTCACTAAGTTATCCCAGATCCTCAATTCCTCATTGTCCTTGACTAAAATTCATGAAACAAATCCACAGTATTTTGAAGGAATCTTTTCCCATCAGACAAGGTTGTTCACCCGCCAAAAAGCCCTTGGGGCCAACAGAGTTACCTACTAAATCTTGATAAAGTTTGCCAAGATCTACTAAAAAAATTTTTTCCTTCTGTTGGGCAACATATAAATGTAGCAATAATATTTTTTATCCTAAATACATTACCAATTATGGGTATATCAGATATTCTATTTTGGAACATGTTGTATATCAGTTTATAGAAAAAGAAATTCCAATGCCTGCCTCCAAAGTCCTTCTTTGTGTCACTTGACAATGAGGCCCTAAAAACAATTACAACACTTGGATGCATCCTGAGATCATGAGCTTTAGTTTTATGTAGAAATTGAGAGTTTCAAAAGTTTAAAACAGATGAATTAACCAATCTTTGAATAAGTTAAAAATAAATAGTTGCATAAATTGTCAACCAAAATCCACACATAATTTTGATTAGGGAAAGACCACATTAATAAGTTTGATCTTGACCTTAACTTAAAGGAACCCATCTGTTGTCAATATCAATTCAAAGTATCGCAAAAAGACACGTTATTTTTGTCAAAACAGACAAACCCAAATTGGCTATTTGAAATACATGAATTTCCAGTCTTTTTTTGAAAAATTTTTTTAGTTCAATTTTTAAAATTACTAATAAAGTTGTATAAAATGTATCTATAGTGGTCCCCAATAATATTTGAATATATATTTAAATACGGATATATTGAGAGTCCTTGAAGGTCTTTTCTCCTTTGTCCTTGAGCATATTTTCTACTCTATCCACCCCTTAACCTCTTAATGGAGTGCTTTTTCCCAAATAGATACTTAATAATTCACATTGAAATGTGGAGGATGCTAATAATTTCTAAAGAAATCTCAGTGTGTGTCTGACAAGAACTTAAAAGGAGACCTTAAGGAAAATATAGCAGGACTGTTCTTTCATTTATTTGTTTAAAGACACCTGCGTGCCTACTCTTTGCTGGTGCTCTGATAGGCAGCACAGTGGAGAGTGGAAAAAGCAACATGGTTCTGGACCTTAAGTAGCGTATCAGTAGTGAAAGAGAAGATGTACATAAAAATTAGGTACAAAGTAGGATGTGAAAGGTATAATGAGTGACAACTGAAACATCTGGGACTTAAGGGGAGGTAGTGATCACTCCCACTAGAGAATGTTCTAGAGACTGTTTGTAAATAGAAAGATGATAATTAGCATCACTAAGTTAATAATTATTTAAATGGGTTGAAAGAAAAGTAGAGTGGCAGTGAACAAAACTGATTCTCTGGATCCTGTCAAAATCTTATGAAAACGGTGTCAGGTGAAATGTGACAGGAAGCCCATGACTAAAAGAAACCCTGTTGATGTGACTATGTGATTTGCAAATTAATCAATCCAATAATCTGATCAATGTGATCCCTAAGAGTTTTATACTAGTTTCACTCAATTTTATTTTATACATTTTTTGGTTTTTTTAAAATTATTAAAGAAGGTATTTATCTCTAATTTATGCAACCCATGTGCCAAAAATTTTGAAAGGTTTAGGTGCTCAGTCATGGCTACAAAACAACTAACCTGAAATCTAAGGGTCTGGGATAAAATATTTAGCTAGAAATTTAAAAGCCTAGTTAATATTTAACATAAAAACATATC
Organism: Daubentonia madagascariensis; assembly: GCA_023783475.1. Lineage (NCBI taxonomy): Eukaryota > Metazoa > Chordata > Mammalia > Primates > Daubentoniidae > Daubentonia > Daubentonia madagascariensis. The sequence continues at coordinate 21,164,641 of JAKFHU010002080.1, read as the reverse complement.
ATAATAATAATAATAAACATTAGAGTTGTATAAAAATTAAATTAATGACGGTTTTAAAACATGAAATGATCATTTCAAGGGAAGGTTAGTTTTGTGTGACCATATGGTACGAATCCAGAACCGAGTTTGATCAAAGACAGCCAAAAATTATTCTTCTATTTGACTCAGTTCAGACACTCAGTGATTCTCTACTGCCTAAGGGTATCTACCCCCTTCCCCACTCTTCTCAGCATGCGATACAAGATCCCCCACACTTGTGGCTCTGCCTGCCTTTCTAGCATCCATCTCACCTGCTTTAAAAAGTTTCTTGCTTTTCCCAAACTTGTTCTTTCCTAAAAAATACTATGGGCCATTCCTTATCTTGATTTTTGCTGCCTGGAGGACAGACCCTTCTTCGCATCTCTGTGGAGTAAGCCCATCAGGGCCCTGCTACAATCTCTCTTCTTTCGTGAAGCAAAACAGTCTCAACTACTGTGGCCTTAAACTTGACTAGACATTGTGAGACAGGGAATTGGCAGGCATTGCTTAACTAAGTCAGGAAGTTTCAAATCACCCTGATCAAAACAGGATGTAAATCAGGAAGTTTCGAACTACCCTGATCAAAAACAAGATGGGCTACAGGACAAATTCCAACCAGTTAGAACCAAGAAGGTGGAGGAATTGACTGCTTCTTGACCTTGCTGCTTCATTATTCCTTCATTACCTTAAAACTTTCTAAGGAAACCTCCCACTCCCATCATGCACGTGACACTGTGACAGTTCTGGATTGACCATAATTAGTCAAAAGGAATTTGTCACCCTAATGCTAGGAAAACACTGCCCCTTTCCAAGAAATAACATGAATATTCCTCCCCTTATTTAGCCTATGATTAAGCCATTGATTAAGTAGAGGGGCTAAAGGAACCTTGAGGGCAGTTCTCCTCTGCAGGTAGCAGGGAGAACTAGCCTCTACTCTCTCTGTGGAGTAGATTTTCTATACTTCCTGAGTAAAACTTGCTTTCACTTTGCACTATCAGTTCCTTCTTGAATTCTTTCTTCCACGAAACCAAGGACCCACTTGGACTTCAAGTGATTTCCAGAATTGGGAATCACTTTCCTGTGACAATTGTGCACCATGTTCAACAATTCACAGGGGCACTGGAAAGAGTGTGGATGACATCTCAAACCAAGAAATACTCAGAGGACTCAACTACCAGGGATACTGGGACCCTAGGAGCACTGGACTAGAGGGAAAGGAAGGAAATTGGGGCAAATCAAAGTGAGGAATAACAGAGAAACTGATGCATGCCACTAGCTCTGTGTGTGTGTGTATGTGTGCGCGCATGTATGAAGGCACACACGAGGGCATGGAGAAGGGATAACAGGGGTGCAGGGGGTAACTGGCTATCCACTGCAGGGATGTGGCAAACTCAGACTTGGTTTCTACAGAGATCAATACTCCTTTCCTGTTTGCTTGTTCTTATTTTGTTTTTAATAACAGCTTTATTAAGATATAGTTCACATACCATACAATTCACCCATTTAAAGTGTACAATTTAGTGCTTTGTAGTATATTCACAGATATATGCAACCATCACCACAATTTTAAAACATTTTCATCATTTCAGAAACAAATCCCTTATCTTTTACCATCACCTTCCCAAACAAGCACCAATCTACTTTCTGTCTGTATAGATTTGCCTACTAAGGACGTTTCATATAAATAAAATCATATCCCATGTGGTCTGTGTGACTAGGTTCTTTCACTTAAGTGATGGTTAATTTCAGGTGTCATCTTGACTGAATTAAGGGATACCCAGATGGCTGGTAGAGCATTATTTCTGGGTGTGTCTGTGAGGGTGTTTCTGAAAGAGACTGCCGTTTGAATCCGTGGCCTGAGTGAAGAAGATCTCCCCTCATTCAATGTGGGTGGGCACAATCCAATAGGTTGAGGGCCTGGATAGAACAAAAAGGCAGAGGAAAGACCATTCTCTCTCTCTTCTGGAACTGAAACATCCTTCCATCTTCTCCTCCCCTTGAATATCAAAATTACAGGTTATTTGGCCTTTGTTCGCCCTCCCCAGTTTCTCAGGCCTTTGGTCTCAGACTGAGAGTTACACCATCAGTTCCCCTGGTTCTTAGGCCTTGCTGTGTGGACTGAACCACACTACCATTTATTTTATCTATGAAAATGGCATATTGTGGGACTTCTCAGCCTCCATAATCATGTGAACCAATTCCCCTAATAAATACCCTCTTATCTATCTGTCTATCTATCTATCTATCTATCAGTTCTGTTTCTCTGGAACATCCTAGCTAATACAACACAGCATAATGTTTTTAAGACTCATCCATGTTGTTTCAGAGTCAATATCTTAACAGATAGAATAATCCATGGGAAGGTAGAAACCACCATTGGAAGCTGTGTACCAAGAAACTGCTTCTTAAAAAGATCTACCCTCTCAGAAGAACAACTTTGTAAGAGTTAAAGTGTGAGAATTCCTTACCAAATGGGCTTCAGTTTGGAGCAGGTCTTGATGTTTAGGGAGGACTTCAACACTAAGATGAATAAACAAAACACTAGCCTAATATGTAGACTAGGCCAATAAATATGGAGGCAGAGGGTTCTCTTCTGACATCCCAAATATGAGGTTGATGGCAACAAACCAAACCATAGATTCACCCAATTATTCCAGTCTCATCCCTCTTCCTTACTTTCACATCACAGACAATGAAACAAACTGACAACAGCAAAAACAAAAACAGATTATCTGTCATAAACATATCAAGAACAAAAAAGTAGGCTTGTTTTGGTTATTATAAACTATCAATGTGATTATCATCATGAGAAACCAAATCACTTCAGAATAAGACTTTCTCGTAAGGCAAGATTTTTTAAATCTAATTTGGGGAAGATATACATATGTTTTATAACATCTGTTCACTGTTCATATATTGGTAAACTTTCACAACACTCTAAGTCTGTCTTTGCCAAAGAGGGACATTCAAAGTTCTATAATGAAATTTGAAATAATGAACGTACATGTTGACCTACCAGATTCCCATTGGTTTTAAAAATGGATAGACTAATTATATTGTTCAAGGTTTTTATGATTAGTTTACAGTTAATTTGAAAATGTGAAGATCTTATATGAACAAGAGGTATTCCAAATTATAATGCTTTTACTTTACAATAAAGTATTAGAAATTAAAATCAGTAGCAATTGTTTGATAAATATGAATAGATCATTGTATAATTTAACATCTCTTTATATAATTTAAGTGTTTCAATTATCTAATTCAACAACCTATGCTTTTTCCCCAATGTGGAGAGATTAGATGTAGAAAATGATCTATACTCCAGGTAGTTCATGGTGGTGGGTATATTCAGGCACAACTAGCCTTCATATTAATATGTAGTTTCAGGTAAATATTTTAATTTGACAGTTTTAAAAGCACTAGATGATTAAGTTTATTATTATTATTATTTCAATGAAAGGTTTATTGAGTTACAATTCACATATAATAAAGTTAACCCCTTTAACTTATAAACTTTAATGGTTTTTAGAATATTCACAGAGTGTACAACCATCACTACTGTGTAAATGCAGAATATTTTCATCACCCAAGAATGAAACCCCATATCAACGAGCAGTCACTGCCCATTCTCCTCTCCCTCCAGTCACTGGCAATCACTAATCTACTTTCTGTCTCTATGAATTTGCCAATTCTGGCCATTTAAAATAAAAAGAATTGTATAATATGTGACTTTTTGTGCCTAACTCCTTTCACTTAGCATAATACTTTCATGTTTCATCCATGCGTAGCTTGTATCAGTACTTCATTCCTTTTTATGGCCAAATGATATTCCATTATATGAATATGCCACATTTGGTATTTCCATTCATCAGTTGATAAATGTTTGAATTGTTTCCAAATTTGGCTGTCATAAGTAGTGTGACTACTTGTGTACAAATTCTTGCTTGTCCATGTTTTCAATTCTTTTGTACTTACGCCTACGAGTGGAATTTCTGGGTCATATGGTAACTGTTTCACTTTTTGAGGAACTTCCAAACTGTTTTCCAAAGTGATTCCACCATTTTACATTCATTACTACCAGCAATGTATGAGGATTCCAATTACTCCACATTCTTGTCAATACTTATTATCCATCTTTTTTCTTTTATTTTTAATTGACATGTAATAATTGTATATATTTATGGAATACAGAATGATACTTTGATACCTTTATACAATGTATAACCAAATCAGGGCAATTAGCATATCCATCCCCCCAAAAATTTATCATTTCTTCGTGTTATAAACATTCAAAATCCTCTCTCCTAGCTTTTTGAAAATATACACTAAATTATTGTTAACCATATTCATCCTATAGTGCTACAGAACACTAGCGCTTACTCCTCCCATCTACCTACAACTTTGTAACCACTAACCAATGAATGTCTCCCTATCCTCCCCTCCTCCCTAAACTTTTCAGCCTCTTTAACCACAATTCTACTCTATTTCTATGACCTCAGGTTTTTTTTTTTAGCTCCCACATATGAGTGAGAATATGAAGTGTTTATCTTTCCATGCCTGACTTATTTTGCTTAACATAATGTCCTCCAGGCTCATTCATGCTGCCATGAATGACAGAATTTCATTTTTTATGTCTGAATAGTATCCTGTTTTGTATATATGCCACATTTTCTTTATCAACCCATCTGTTGTATCTTTTTTATTATAATCATCCTATTTGTGTGAAGTATTATCTCATTGTGGTTTTAATTTGCTTTTGTCTAATAACTAATGGTGTTAAGAATCTTTTCATGTGTTTATTGATCATTTGTATATCTTCTCTGGAAAAGTGTCTATTCAAATATTTTTCCCACTTTTTTAGTTGGGTTATTAATTTTTTATTGTTGAATTGTTAAGAGTCCTTTATATATTATTGATGCCAGTCCCTTGTCAGATATATGATTTACAAATATTTTCTACCATTATCTTTTCAATACTTGGTAGTATCCCTTAAATCACAAATGTTTTAATTTTGATGAGTTCCAATATATCAATTTCTTTTTCCTTTGTCACAAAATAGTTGTGCTATCGATGTTGTATCTATAAAACCATAACCTAAATCAAAGTCATGAAAATTTACTCCTATGTTTTCTAATGTGAGCTCTTACATTTAGGTCTATGATCAATTTTGAGCTAATATTTTACATATGATGTGTAGTAGGGGTCTACCTTTTGCATATTTATATCCAGAAGTGCTAGCACCATTTGTTGAAAAGATTATTCTTTCCCTATTGAATTGTCTTGGCACCCCTGTTGAAAATCAATTGACCATAAATGTAATGGTTTATTTCTAAAATGACTTTCAATTCTATTTCATTGATCTGTATTTCTATCTTTTATGCTAGTACCACATGGGCTTGATTATAGTAGCGTTTTAGTAAGTTTTGAAACAGGAATTATAAGTACCCCAGCTTTGTTCTTTTCAAAAGTTGTTTTGAGTATTCTGGGTCCTTTTTCTCTATATATGAATTTTAAGAGTTACAAACAAAAGTTTGCAGGTTTTTGCACATTCTTTGGGATTTCCTGTGTAGATAATCATATCATCTGAAAATAGGGACAGTTTTATTTCTTCCTTTCTGAGACGTGTATCTTTTATTTCATTTACCTGCCTTATTGCACTGGCTAAAATTTCCAGCATTATGTTCAATAAGTGTGGTAGAGTGAACATCTTGCCTTGTTCCTGATCCTAGGAGAGAAGCATTCAGTCTTTCATCATTAAGTATAATATTAGCTGTAGATTTTTTGTAGATGTTCTTTATAAAGATGAGGAAGTTTCCCTCTATGCCTGTTTTTTGAGAGTTTTATTGTAAATATGTGTTGAATTTTGCCAAGTGCTTTTACTGCATTGACTTATATGAACATGTGATTTTTTTTTCTTTAGCCACTTAATATGATGACTTGCATCCCTGAAATAAACTCCAGTTGTTTAAGGTATGTCATTCTTAACACATATAATTAATATATTGTTGAACTCTATTTGTTAATACTTTAGGAATTTTTACATCTCTATTCATGAGGGATATTTACCTATAGATTTCTTTTTTTGTGCTGTGTTTGTCTGGTTTTGATATCAGGATTTTAATAACATTAGTTGTAAAGTGTTCTCTTCTACTGTCTGGAATATATTATGTAGAATTGTGTTAATTTTTCTTTAAATGTTTGGTAGAATTCACCAGTGAAACGATCTTGGCCTGGAGATCCCTCTATTAAAATTATTTAAATTATGAAGTCAATTTCCTTAATATTACAGAATAATTTTAATAGTATTATTATTTATTATTAAATGTATATATACTTTTTAATTTCATTTTTTAAACTTTAAAATAAGAAAGTTTCCTACCTGATATCTTAACTGCTGCCTTCTCACTAATAAACTTGGCATTGTAACACTTCTAGTGTTCTTGGCCCCTTCTGAACCAAGCTGTTCATCGTGCTTCCCTTTGAAAGTCCTGAGAGTAGTTTCTACCTTCAGCTCTCTGTGAACACAGCCAGACTTCTTGTATCCAACTTTTTATTTTACCCCAAATCAACACTCCCTCCCTAGGGTGTCTCCCCTCCTCAGAAAGGCACACTCCTATTCTAAAGAGGAAATATTAGCAGGTGTCAGCAATGCCTCTTTTGACTAGCTTCATGTTTTTAGTCAAATACATTTTCAGTTTGTTTTCTACAAAGGAGGGGAGCTCTAACTAGATAGTATCTAAGGTTTTTTTTTCTAGCTTTAAAATTATGTTATCCCATGTTTCTAAATACAAAATCACCATCTTTACTTGAGTGTCAACACCTCTCATTCTGAATGAGCACTAATAACCACAGCTAGAAATCTTTCAGTTGTTTGATTTTTCCTCCTCTTTTGTTTTTTAACTCTGTTTATCAGATATGTCAAAATCACTTTTCAATCATCTTTTGAAATGCTCACTGGTCTCCCTGTGGTTGGAAACATGATTTAATTCCTTTCACTATTCGTTTACTTTTTTTTTTCTCTACTGAGAATGCCCTGTCCTTTCTGTCTGCTATACAAATCTCATTCATCTGAAATCCTATAGCATTGTACTCTATTATACAAATATGTATTCTTTATATAAATACGTATAGTTTATGCAAATATTAGAAATACAAATTTTCCAATTTGAAAAATCATACATTTTTTAAGGTAACACCCATACTTATCTTTAATGCAATTGCTCTCAGATGTTGGGGCATATATGTAATTTTAATATCCTCAGCATGAGAAATGTGACTATAGAATCAGTTGAAAATCAGTAAAAGTCAAGCTAATTAATCTGGCCAATGGTATCATCAGGTTAAAAAAAAAGTGCATCAGTAAGAGACAGGTATTCCCATGTGGTTTTGTAAGTCACTCTGAAAGCAAATCCAAATGACAGCATTCCAAAATTATTATGCTACTGTAGTTTCAATGGACTCAGTTGATAGTTTGCCAAAGTGACCCTTTGAATGACAATGTCCTTTTGAATGCATAAATTATGTTTTGTATTTTAATCACCCTGATCTGCCACATATTATTCAACAATTGTTTTATATATTGTCTTCTCAAAATCAAAGATTGTAAGTTCTCCAAGGACAGAATTTCTCCCTCATATGTTCATATCCTACACAATGCATAACAGCTTTATTTCTGATAAGGTGGCCATTGTGGATTCACTGACAGAAGTCAATACAATGTGTACAGTGCTTCATCATATAATTCAAGAATCAGAGAGACGGCCCACATATTTTAAATGACTCTTGATTTTGTTATAAGATTTACATAATGATTTTGCATTATAAGATCTAAAAGTCCCCAAACAACAAAGCCAAATGCAATTTTAAAAATTAAATGGTAAACTGCATTTGCAGAGTTGCTTTTGGATACTGGAATATATATGAATTAATGGCAAATACTGAAGTGATAAGTTTAATATTATGGTCCCAAGAGATGTTATGATACAAGCAAAACTAATCAATTTAGATTATTCAGTTTAGTTATGATTTTCACTTCAGGGGAATTCCTGAATCATTAAACTTACTAATTTCTGTAGCTACTGTGGGCCTCTGATTATATTGCTCACTTAATGAAACAGTAAACAGATTACCAAATTAAAAGTTCCCAAGGGGAAAAAAGGCTAAAATATTCATCTTTTAAATTTTAAATGCTTAATCAGGATTGCCAGCTATCTAAGGTAGGCTTAATGAAATTTCATTATGTAACTAAATTTAAGTATAGGGCATGAAGATTTTTTATATTCTATTTCTAAAAATAGAAAGTTTTATGATATTTAAAAGTGAATATTTGTATGGACACAAGATTTGAAATAAGGATTTATAGAGATGAAGTATTAGTTCTTAAAGTTCAAGGATAAAGCTGAAAATATAATTGTATAATAAGTGGGTGCTTTCCTAATCTTCCCATATCTATGCCTTGTTCTCTTTAAGGAAGCAGACTTATATATTAATATCATAAGTTTGTTCCTGAAGTGTCAGTCACTCCATGGAATCCCTCCTACAGGATGGGGTTCTCCTCCCTTAATAAACCTTTTGGACCAGGAATAAAATACCCTCAGAATTATGTAATGCCTTTGAGTAGAATCTGATGCCATGAAATAATTTCTCATCTAAATCTTATCTTTTGAAGTCTGATGGTTAGTTAAGTGGTAGGTAATGTCTATGCGTACAAAAGTTGACATGATTTTCAAAGTAGTAGGGTAAGGATACCATGGAGTTTGCAAAAGCATGTCTAATATTATGTTGCTACAGATGGGAAATAAATAACATGAAACTCATAATGCAAGAAGAAAAGTTTATCTCTATAAAATCTTTTTAGTCCAACAGGGCAATAGTTTAAAAAAGGTTCTGAAATGCACATTAAGTCATCTAGAAATAAATTTTTTGACCCTAGTAAAAGTTGCTTTTTCTTTAACCACATTGATCAACTCTACTCTTTTTGTTTGTTTTTTAAACTCTCAAATGTGAAATACTAGTACAAATAATCCATATATATTTGATTTAGTCTGTTAACATTTGAAAGTATTCTGCAAACAAAAATATATTCCTAATATTCTTCATTTGTTTCTGCATTAAGGCATTATGTTGCTTTATTCTAAACAAGGGATCCTTAAAAATACTCTTCTATTGAAAACTACATTGTGGATGATGTGAATGAACAGACTCTCCAAGAATGTGTAATAAACTTTCATCTGCTCTGCCATTATGCTCACTCTGGGAGTCTATACTATAATCCATTTGCAGACCACAGAGTCTATGAGAGGGTGTGCACTGAAGACCCAGACTTCCACTCTGAGTCCAATCCTACGATTCAACCACTTCTATTTGACATTTACGTATAAAATAGTACAATACACCTATGCATTTTAAATAACTTAAGCTAAACCTATGACAGGACACACAGTATTACCCATGAATAATAAGGCATTTGAATTATTTACATGCTAGTTTCAAGATCAACCAAACCTTTTTATTAAACCAACCTTATTCTTTATTCCTCCTCTTACTCCACATAGACCAAAAATATTAATAAAGAATATATCTGAAGCTAAACTAATCCATATTGTTTTCCAATGTTTGCCTCACATAAAGACATATTTTAAGCAGGTATTTGACTTTCCTTATTGAACTCCTCTGGAGGATATTATTATCCACTCCTTGTACTTGGCATCAAAGCAAATACCAGTTTACAGACTGACTCAGGTCTTTAGTTTATGTTATATATTGCCGTACATGATTAGTTTGGCATACAATACATGTTTTACATTATTAATATTTGCAGCAAATTCTTATTTAAAAACCTTTAGTGTATAACCTTGTCTATTTAAGCTCTGTTTTTAGATAAATAGTATTTCTATTTACCATGGAGAAATAGGATTCCAAGAGGAGCTTTCCATAGAAGTTCAATAAATACTTGAAATTGAATTGATTCTAAATTAATTATACATTTTCAGGAAAAGTGGTAATCCAGAAGTCTTTTACCTCTCTGAACCAAGGATGGTAAGAACTTAAAAATTGCCAGGGAGAGCCTAACTCAGATTTTGCCTGATTCTTTGAATTCAGTATTTATCAATACTTCCTAATATGTGCTCCTAGGCAACACATGCTCCCAATGAGTCCACAGTCTAGTCAGAGAGAAGTCAAGTAGACCCAACCATATCTTATCACAATGTGGGCTGGTAACAGTCAGGGAGAAGGCTAGAGCGACAGGAAGAGCACATAAGCAGGCCTTATGAGAGGAAATGAGGACAATTAGTCAGGGAGCGCTTCTGAGAGTAGTTGATTCTTAAATGACTGAGTTTTGGAAGACAGAAGTGGAAGTAATGGGAGGAGGCTACTGCCAGAGGCAACAGCATATACAATGACTGAGAGACACGGACAAGGAGGGTTTGCTGAGGAACTCCAGGTAATTCAGCATGGGTAGAATTAGAGGGGCTGGAGAAGGAAATGGGAGTAGAGAAAGGTATGAACTTAATTTGCTACTTTAAAGGATTGGAATGAATCTTTAAGGTAATAGGAAATCATTAAAGGTTTGTAAATGAAGGAATGATGCGACCTCATTTGCACAGTCTGAGGAGCACCCTAAATCCTTGCCAGTGTGGACTGGGATAACAAAAGGAGTTAGAGCCGCTAGCCAACGGGAAAGTGGAGCAGTTTAGGTCTTTACTGTGAAGTTTTAATAGTCTGCTTTAAGTACAATGAACTTCCTTCATGTTAAAATCTCTAGCTAAGTCTAAATACCACATCTCTTTCCCAACACTAAAATATTTAGCTGTCATTCTCCTTAGCCTGAACCACTGCTCTCTGTGCTTCCTGCTGTCATGTTGGTCACTAGCACTGGACAGGATACACCATTGCTCTCACTGGCTGTTAATGAAGATTGTGGAAAGCATTTCCTGGGAGGAAGAGCCCAAGTAAGTCATGGCACCAGACGGTCTTGAATCAAATCTTGGCTTTGGCAGCTTTAGCTGTGCGGCCTTGGGAAATCCCTTGAACTCTCTGAGCCTCAGTTTTTTAACCTTCAAAATGGAAACCAAAATAGCTATCTAGGAGAGTTGTGAAAATTGAAGATCATTTATATAAGGCCTCTGGCACAGAGTAAGCCTTCAATGGGCAGTACACATATTTATTATTAAAGAAAAAATGGCATGAACAAATTTCCTATTTTCCAGTTCTTCTTTTCAAGACAAACAGACATTGGCAGGAGCTCACAGGAGAGGACTAGGGCCTGGGACTGTCCTGTCACTCTGATTCCAGGTCATTAGTGCTTCTGAGGAGCTAAGCAGCTGAGCTGCTCCAGAAACCTATGCAAAATAGTCTTGGTTTTAACTATGTAATCAACCTGACAGGACAATGGCTAAAATAAATGTGAATGCCATGGCCAGGTGGCCTTGGGCATTGTGAGATGCAATTAACCTGCCTACTCCCATTCCCAGAACATTCCACAGAGAGGTAGTTGCCTTGTCACTGGCTGAATTTGGTTCTGGCTATTAATTCCAAGCAGAATTTGTGTTCCCTAGGTGTTGTCCTGATCAGTGCCACTTCCAGAGATCAGAAGAAACTAAATGAAGACTGTCTGAAGAAGTGATTGCCCCTGCAAACCTTTCAGAAATTTCAAAGGATGCCAGTTAAGAAGGGAGTTGGCACTTCTCTCCTATATTCATTTGAATATAATGATGATGCCCACCCATTTCTGAAGGTAATGAGGATGTAATTCACAGTCAAGGCAGAAAAATCTGGTTAGAGAGCAAATGGGGGAATTATATCACCAGTAGTACAGTGGTGACAGCTTTGGGTAGAAGGTATAGAACCACAGAAGGAAGGATTTCTACCTAACTGACTTCCAATTAACATTCATTTAGTACTGTTTCTTCTTTTCATTCCTAAAGGCAGGAAAAAAAATCCTTCCTTCATAGCTGCAGCTGGCATTTTTGCAGTGATCATTAGTAGAAAATGTTGGCAGTGGAAAACAGCTCTAGCCTTTGCAGAACTGGCTGTCTTTTGTGCCAAAAGCAAATAGGAATAGAAATAGTAACACCAATATTGTTATTACCATACCAGGAGTCAACTAGCTATTCTGTGCCTGCAGCTTTCATAAGTCGTGCCTCATATCCTTGTCTTGTCTGACCACTCAGCACCATTTGTGGATATGAGGTGGGAGAGCAGTGGTGAGTGGGTTGGGAGGTGAAAAACTGTTGCTGAGCTTGAGTAACCAGCTTGACTTTGCAGCCCATGCCTGTCTCTTTCCAAGGAAAAGCTTGAAAATTAAGCCTATTTTAATGGAAGTATTAATTAGTAGAAAATTTCCAGAAAGAAATTTAGAGCATTTGGACATATTTATCAATTGCCTTTTAAAAAATGGCATATATTTGATCCAGAGTGTCATATCTAAGACTAAACACTAAAGAAATAATCTAAAATGCACACAGATTTTTCAGTACAAAAATGTATATGATCAAGATATTTATAATAGGAAAGAAAAAAACTTTGAATGAACAATAAAGTGTTAGTTAAATAAATTGTCATTAATCCATACTGCATATACTCAGCTATTAAAGGGATTTTAGAGAAATTTAAATGACATGAGAAAAATACATATTGTCAAAATTCTCTCTTTTTCTCATTCCAAGGAAAAGAGTTTCACCCAGGTTATCTCAAGTAAGGGGGCATTTTTTCATGAGGGTATGTATGAAGTAAAACTAGCATGGAATAAAAAAACCACCAGGCATTGGGGATACTTTTGGAAGCTGCTTATCTGTCCATTCTCTGCATCTCTGCTTTTTCTCCTATAGCCATCCCATTAATCCTGTTTCTGACAATGGAAGACTGAAAAACATGCCCACGTTTCCAGACATGGCTGTATATCACTGCTTTTCAGCCTGGGTTAAGAAGAGAGAAGCTTCCCTCTGAAAGGCCTATGGGGAGGTAGTCACACTGATGGGGATGTTAAAATAAATAAAGCAGGATTCTAAACTACATTTATAGTACCATCATTCACTCATGCAACATATATGCATTGAACACTCACCATAAGGCGGCAACAAGGGCACACATGGTCCCTGCTCTCACAGAGCTTATATTAATAGTTTAAAATAGAATAAAGGCAATTAAAAGCCATGCATGTGATGCTACTATATGTGTGTGCTAATGCTAAGAGAGCACCATGAAAAAGATCCCAACTCAAACTTGGAGGAAAGTCAGGAAAGCATGTCCAATTAATTTCTTTCTCAAGAAAATAGTTTAGAATGGCTGGAATTTGAATCTATGTGTTTTTAAGAGGTTATATCAAGCAGTGTAGTTTAAGGGATTAGGGGGTATGAAGAGTTTTGTAAGCCACAGTAGGATTTATTAGTCTTCTGAGTGGCAATGGATGACTATTATAACTTTTAGGAGGGTAGAGAGGTGATCAAATTTGCAAATTATAAAAATCCATAATGGCAATATAGATAATGTATTGGCTGATGGGCAGCCTGGGGTTAGAAGGCCAACGGGAAACTGTATTACCAAAAACAGCAAAGATGAAATATCCTGTCCTGGGGCTAGTACAGAGGAGGGGGAGCAAAGTAGATGAACTTGAAAGATGTTTAGAATCCACTGAACTTGGAGAATGATAATGTGTGTAGGATGAGTGAGGGAAAGGAGTCAAAAATAAAGCCCAGATTTATAGCTTAGTGTAATTAACCAACACTGAAAACAGAGAAGTAAGTGAGGGAAAGATAATGACTTCAATTTTAAACACATTGAGCTTGTAGTGCAAATGGAACATCTAAGGGTGATGCCCAGGAGGCAATTCGATATACACATCTGAAATTCAGGAAGGGGTCAGAGCTACTGGAGACAGGGTTTGATACATCATGAGCATATGGAGCGTACTTCAAATAATGAGTGTGCATGAGAGAGTCTGAGAATTAAATTACAATTTTTAATTATAATCTTTATAATTAAAGAGTGAGAAAAGAAAAAGAGCTGAGGACAAAGTACAAACATACCTAAAGGACAAGCAAAGAAAGAGAAACACATGCAGGAAGGAGATTTAGAAATAGCCATCAAAGAGGTAGGGAAATAATCCAGTATAGTACAATGTAACAGAAGTCAAGGAGAGAGCGAGCATCAGGATCAAAGAATAACTTGGTTATGAGGAATCTTTTATAAAATACATATTACTAAGTCAAAGGAGAAAAATAATATAATCACATTGACAGATGATAAAAAGGAGTTGGTAGAACCGGATGGATATTTCAACATAATAATACATATGTTTACATGCATGGAGATATATATGTGTGTGCGTGTGTGTGTGTATATATATATGGGGGGTGTATGTATGCAGGGGTGTATATGTGTGTTATGAGTCCCCAAGACCCCCAAGACCACTCCAATTTTGACAGTTCACTAAGAGACCTCACAGGACTCAGCGTATAGTTATATGTACTCACAGCTATGATTTACAATGAAAGGATGTAAAATAAAACCAGCAAAGGAGAAAAGTGCATGTGGTGAAGTCCAGAGGAAAACAGGCACAAGCTTTGAAGAGCCCTCCCCCATCGGAGTCACACAGGATGAGCTTAATTCCTCCAGCAATATGAATGAAATGTCTGTCAGGGATTCTCATTAGAGACTCAGTGCCCAAGGTTTTTACTGGGAGCTGGGCAGACAGGCACTGTCTTCCTAGCATTTTCTAAATTCTCAGAAGGAAAGAAGTTCCATATAAACCATATTGTTTATAGAAAGAGTTTAGGCACAGTAAGCCATTCTTACCAGGGAATGGTGGGAACCCTCTAGTAATCCAAGTCCCAGATGCCAGCCAAAGGCCAACCATGCAAGCAGACCTTTCTAAAGATAGCAATCCCAAGTTTGCTATGTTAACACACACTCTCTCTCTCTTCTCTCTCTCTTTATATATATATATATATATATATATATAGACATATATATATATAGACAAACATACATACATACACATTCAAAAGTCAGTATTATAGTTAGACACATTAGAAAAACAGGAGAAATACCCTCTCTTTCCATGATTACTGAATATTATTTTAGAAGTATTAAGCAATATAATTAAATAAGAAGGAGGAAAGCAATCAGAATAAATATTGTAAAGTAGGAAACATTGTTATTTAAGAATGATACAATTTTATATTTGAAAATCAGTTCTAGCTTCACACGGTGGCAGTATCATAGCCAGTGAGGTCTACCTAGGCACAATTATTGCTAATTGAAAACTTTTCCCAATATCCTACCATGACAACTTGCAATATAGTCGGTATTGACAATTTTTGACAGTCTCTGTGGAGACTGAATTAAAAAAAAAAAAAAAAAAAGAAGAAGAAAATCAGGTCTAGAAAGTACCAAAACAATAAAAGGATTTCGGAAATTTAAAAATATACCAAAAAATCAGAATATATAATAAAAGGTGAGAAAAGATTAACTATCTAAGAATAAACACTTGAGGAAAGAGCGGGAAGTCAATTCTGTGTGTGTGAGTAGATTCAGACCACATCAGGAAGGAGCAGGAAAGCTGTATGACTGCAGCTGAGGGTGAGGGGAGAGAGAATGAAAAACGAGGCTGGAGAGTTAAAATGCGAGCATAACACACAGGGCTTTGTGAACCATAATGGGGATGTTTTCCCTCCATTCTTAAAGCAATAAAACATTTCTGAAGAGTTTTTAAAGTTTTAAAATAAGATGATATTTGCACTCTGAAAGTATCATTCTTGCTGCAAATGTGGAATTAGTTTTGAATGAGCCAGATAGATTTAAGTTTTGGATGAAGATTTATGGGAATAGTGTCTACAATAAAATAACATCCAGACAAGAGATCCTAGTAGTTTAGACTTGAGTGGTGGTAGTGAAGATGGGAAAAACTAGAATAACCTAGTGATCTTCAGGAAGTACAATTGGTAGGACTCTATAGTTAATGAGATGTGAGGATGAGGGTGAGCAAGGTGCTTGGATGACTTCGGGTTTCTGAATTGCACAACTGTATAGATGAGGGCACCGTTCATGTGAGCTAGCAAACATTGAAATGGGGCATAACTCACATAGCGTAAATTCAGAGCTCAAAATTTTTTTCTCAAAACTATTACTTTAACATGAGTTTCAAGTCTATTTTGAAACTCAGAAAAGTGAGGAATTTTTTTTAAATTATTTTTCTCTATTAAGGCATGGGCTAACATTGTCTGAAGGGGGATAACCAAAGGGCAATAAAAAAATTAACATGAATTAGAAATATTAATACATCCTTAAGTGTATCAAAACTATTATCATGTAAAATATACAGCTTTTACTTAGTGAAATTATAAGCAGAAAGCTAACTATGCCCTCCTCTGGAGAAGTACATGAAGAGTTGATAAGGAAAGCAGATTTTAGTTTTCTTTTAAGTATCATTTGAACATTTTGCATGAATTTGTATTTCTGATATAGTAAGAAAAAAGAAAAATATTCAAAAGTCATCTTGGAAAAAATAGAGATGTTGCCTTTATTTAAAACAGAAAACTGAGAGGAGGAGAAAATGTCAACTAGGAATCAAATACTGGTCAGAGATCAAGCAAGGTAAAGGCTAGAAAGTGCCCACCACATTTAGGAGCAGGGAGGTCACTGGTGACCTCATGGAGGTGTGATTCAGGGCAGTATGGAGAGCACCCAGATGGCTTGTGAAGTGTCACATAATGAAGTAGAGACTTAAGTATTTGGACAAATTGGCTAGTAAGTGAAATGGGAGAGATAGGCGGTAGCTAAAGAGGAATGTGGAGTCTAGAAATTTGCTGTTATTGTTTTATTTTAATAAAAGATGTACACATGCTTTACTGCTAATGAAGAGGTTACAAGAGTTTAGAAATTAAAATTAAAGGAAAAGTATTAAGTAATTTTAAATACTATAATAAAATATACCAAAATAAAATTTGTTTTATATGTCTGTATTTGGGGATCTGGATTTAAGATTTTTAAAGCCTTTATTAGAATTATAGAAATGTTTAAAATTTACTCTAGTGAACAAAGACTTATTTTATATTCAGAAAAATAAGGACAGTCAACCTCAGTTTACAAAAGAGGGCTGGTCACCAGATACAATCCCCTGCATATAAGCTGAGGTGCTGGAATCTAAGTGATTTGTATTAATACAATGCTCTCCTTTCTACCCAGGAGCATGACTTCTGTAAGAATTTTATACCGAGTAAAGCTAGAGAGTTAAAAGCTTGTAAAATAATATTCAAATGGAAGATAAATATTAAAAGATAACGAGAATTTCCAGTTCACCCTATCTAAATGAAGTGGACACATTTTACCCTATTCCTCTCAGCTTATAACACCTAAAAAAAACATGAACAAAATACATAAACCAGACATCAGAAGAGTCTATAGTACTACCCTGATACCAAAATCAGACATGGACACAACAAAAAAAGAAAACTGCAGACTAATATCCTTGGTGAACATAGATACAAAAATCCTCAACAAAATACTAGCAAACCAAATCCAACAGCACATCAAAAAGATAATGTACCATGATCTAGTGGGATTTATACCAGGGATGCAAGGATGGTTCAACATACACAAGTCAATAAAATAATGCATCATATCAACAGAATGAAGGACAAAAACCATATGGTTATCTCAACAGATTTAGATAAAGCATCAATAAAGTCAACATTCCTTTATGAATCTGGGTGGAACTGAAGACCATTCTCCTTAGTGAAGTATCACAATAATGGAAAAGCAAACACCACATGTACTCACTATTAAATTGGAACTAACTGAACAGCACTCATGTGCACAGATGGAAGTAAAACTCAACAGAAATCAGGCAGGTGGGAGAGGGAAGAGGGAATGGGAGAAGTCAAATCTAATGGGTACAATGTACATTATCTGGGTGATGGGCACACTTATAACTTTGTCTCAAGCAGTACAAAAGCAATCCATGTAACCAAAATATTTGTACCCCTATAATATTCTGAAATTAAAAAAACAACTCTCAACAAACTACACATAGAAGGAACATCTTCAAAATAATAAAGGCCATATGCCAAAAAACCTCCCAGCTAATATCATATTACATGGGGAAAAATTGAAAGCTTTCTCTCTAAGAATTGAAACAAGACAAGGATTCCCACTTACATCACTCCTATTCAGCATAGTCCTGGAAGTCCTAACCAGAGCAATCATGCAATAAATAAAATGCACCCACATTGGAAAAGAGGAAGTCAAATTGTCCCTCTTTGCTTATGATATGATCTTATATCTAGAAAAACCTAAAGACTCCACAAAAAAAACCTCTTATATTTGAATTCAGTAAAGTTTCAGGATACAAAATCAATGTACAAAAATCATTAGCATTTTTATATACCAATAATGATCTTGCTGAGAAAGAAATCAATAAGGCAATCCCATTTACAATAGCTACAAAAAAAAAGTAAAATACCTAGGAACAAATTTAACCAAGGAAGGGAATGATCTCTAGAGGGAAAACTACAAAACCCTGATGGAAGAAACAGAAGATTACACAAACAAATGGAAAAACATCTTGTGCTCATGGATCAGAAGAATTAATATTGTTAAAATGATCATATTGCCCAGAGCAATCTACAGATTGAATGCAACCCCTTTCAAAATATCAACATCATTCTTCCCAGAATCAGAAAAAAAATTTCTAAAATTCATATGGGACCAAAAAAGGGACCAATTAGCCAAAGCAATTCTCACAAAAAAGAACAAAGCTTGAGGCCTTTACATTGCCTCACTTTAAAATATATTACCAAGCTATACTAACCAAAACAACATGATATTGGTATAAAAATAGACACATAAACCAATGAAACAGAATAGAAAATCCTGAAATAAAGCCATGTTTTTACAGCCAACTGATCTTCAACATAGCCAACAAGAACTTACATTGGGGAGAGGACACCCTCTTCAATAAACAGGGCTGATAAAATTGGATAGCCACATGCAGAAGAATGAAACTGGACCTCCATCTCTCACCATATACAAAAGTCAACTCAATATGGATTAAAGACTTAAATGTAAGACCTCACACTATAAAAATACTAGAAGAAAACCTAGATAATATACTTCTGGACATTGGTCTAGGCAAAAAAATTATGACTAAAACCTCAAAAGCACAGACAACAAAAACAAAAATAGACAAATGAGTCTTAATGAAATGAAAAAGCTTCTGTACAGCAAAAGACATAATAAAGAAAGTAAAAAGACAACCCATTGAATGGGAGAAAATATCTTCAAACTATTCATCTGACAAGAGACTAATATCTAGAATATACAAGGAACCCAAACAATGCAACAGGAAAAAAATACAAATAAGTTCATTAAAATGTGGGCAAAGGACATGAATAGACATTTTTCAAAAGAAAACATAAAAATGGACAACAGGTATAGGAAAAAATGATCAGCATCACTAATCATCAGAGAAATACAAATTAAAACCAAAATGAGATATCACCTCACACCTGTTAGAATGGCTATTAACAAAAAGATGAAAGATGACAAGTGGTGAGGATGTGGAGAAATGAGAACTCTTATACACTGTTGATAAGAAAGTAAATCGACACAGCCATTATGAAAAACAGTATGGAGGTTCCTCCAAAAAGTAAAATTAGAATACCATGTAATCCAACAATCCAACTTCTTGGTATATATGTACTGTGGTTTGAATGTATTTCCCAAAGCTCATGCATTAGAAACTTAATCTCCAATGGGAAGCTCGCTTGCTCTCTCTCTGCCTTTCTTTCATGGAATGATGCAGCAAGAAGGCCCTCACAAGACGCTAGCACATTGATCTTGGACTTTCCAGCCTCCAGGCCTATGAGAAATAAATGTCTATTGTAAAGTACTCAGTCTGTGGTAGTCTGTTAATAGAAGCACAAAATGGACTAAGACAGAAAATTGACACCAAGAAGAGGGGCTGTTGCTATAACAAATACCTGAAATTGTGGAAGTGGCTTTAGAACAAGGTAATGGGTAGAGGCTGGAAGAATTTAGAGAAGCAGGCTAGAAGAAGCCAGATTGCTGTGAAGGGAGCACTAAGGGCAATTCTGGTGAGGGTTCAAAAGAAGAGAAGACTCCTGTAAGAAATCTGAATCTTCTTACAGATTACTCAAGTGGTTGTGACCAGAATGCTGGTAAAAATGTGAACATTAAAGGTATTCTGATGAGGTCTTAGACAAATATGTGAAATATCCTATTGGGAACTGGCATAAAGGCCATCCTTGTTACAAGGTGGCAAAGCATTTGGCTGAATTTTGTCCATGCCCAAGATTTTATGGAAGGTGAAATTTAAGAGCAATGAACTAGGATATCTGGTGGAAGAAATTTCTAAACAAAATATTGAAGAAACTGTATGGCTTTTTTCAATTGCATACAGTAAAATGAGAAAAGAGAGAAATGATATAAAGATGGAATTGATAATTAAAAGGAATGCAGAATGGAAAGATTTGGAAAACAGTCTGGCCATGTAAAGAGTGAAAAGGCATGTTTAGGAGAACAAATCAAGGGTGTGGCCAAGTGATCCTTTTCTGAAGAGATTTGTACATATAGAAAAGAGCCAGGTACTATTCATAAAGGCAATGGGAGAATTATCTGAAGAGCATCTCAGAGATCTTTGAGGCTGTCCCTCCCATCACAGGCCCAGAGCAGGACCTTAAGGGTAAGGTCCTCAGAGAGGTGTCCTTAGAACCTCATCATTTGTTGCTCTGTGCTGCCTTGTGTCTCTGTCCTCCACAACAAACAAGATAGTGTGAATATACAAAATGAATTAATTAAAAAGAAGAAAGAGATAAAAACTACAATTAAATATTGGGTAAAATGAGCCAATGTGATCTGGAAACAAAAGCTGTATACAAAGAAAAAATGAAGATACAAAACTGCATCTTTAATGAAATTAACATATCAGTGAAACAAAAAAATAAAATGATAAAAAACAAACAGTTAAATTCTGCTAAGGATTAATGTCATTTGCTTGCTTTTAATACGTTTTCACATATTCTTTTAGCTTTCTTATTTTCCTCAAATTTAAGTTTTATTTTATAGTGTGTTATTCTGCCTCCAACTCTTTTTTCATTAGTTTTCACCTTTAAACTTTCAATTTAAATTTTATTTAGGTTTTCCGTTTTGTCTTAAAATGTATATAAACATTTTATCCCACATCATAGTATATTTGTATTTGTTATACAGTATTACATAACAAATATTTATCCTATAAATTAATGAATCTATAATGTAATCAATGTGTAACTCCATCTCCCCCAAAGTTAAGTTGATGCTATACTAGATTTCCCCTGAAACCTCAAAATCCCAGGAGGTATAGGTACCTCAGTTTACAGAACCTAACTTTATATTACCCTCTAGTTTAAAAGGTGGTTGGGAAATGTGTAAGTCAAAGGATGGTGGCGTATGGTAAGACAAGTCTGACGATTATAGCACTCAAGTTGAGGAGTCCTTTACCTGAATACTTCTTCCAGAAAAAGGATGTGCCTGCGGACAATTTCTGGACATTATAATAAAGAACACCAAGTGACAAAGGTGAGGGTGTTGCTGGGGACAGGAGGATATTATTGTATCATATAAGGTATGGGCCTCATGAGGATAAAGGAAAGGAAGGACTCCAAGTTTTCACCTTCTTTAGAACTGGTCACATATGTTCTTAACCCTTCAATTGTTCTTAGCCCTTCAATCGTTGTCCATTTGATAAAGTCTTCTTCACCTACTCACCCATTCTTTCATCTTAGACACCGCTTCCCTGTCTCTGACTCTCCGCATCTTGCCATAACATCTGGCTGTGCTGTTAATGCTATTGTCCTGCTGTTTGTGTTTTCAGAAGCCTTGAACTGCTGCAAATTTTGTTCCCCTCATCACACATCCACAGAAATATGTGCATGATAGTCATTTATCATAAGCCAGTAAAGTGAGTGACAAATGAATACCAGAGAAGGCAGTTGGGTAAACTAATGTACTCCAGAATACATAACGGCAAAATGATTATGTTCATTACTTGAGGAATCAAGAAAGTAGAAGCACTCAGTGAGACTTTGAGATGTATGCAGCACACTCTGTTGTGTATGTTGGTGTTACCTATTTTTATATAAATCTATTTCTTTATTTACCCTCTGTGTAGGCTGCATGGAGAAATGCAAAACTATTATTGTTAAACTCCTACATATGGAGAAATTTAATAGTAAAATATAGAAAATAAAAATGCATGTGTGAGTATGAAAAGTTTCATTTCTGATTTTATAGTATATTTTCTTACAAGATCACCAGAAGTCACTTAGGAAGGCACTTCTGTTTTTTTTTTAAACTCTGGAGTCATTGTACTGTGTTCTGTTTTTTAAATACAGGAAATGAAAGTTTTTGTTGTTAAAATAAGCTTGATGTTCTGCAACTCACAGGCCATTACAGAGCTTTCTAAAAAAAGAAGTATCATTTTCTTTTATAACCTTTTTTGCTACTTAATCAATTTCTTCCATCTTACAAATATCACAAAAATGTAATATTGACCAAAGAACATCATAGAGAAAGAGCAGATATTTGTATAAAATTCTTTTCCATGTTCAAATGTGTGCATCTTTTAAAAGCAAGTAAAAGCAGTCCAGAACACCTAATTTTGTGAATTTTTGAAATTTTTACTTTTGAGTTGTATTTAACCATTATTTGAGGGAGGAGTTCTAAAAGCCCAGAGACAGTTAATCCTAAGAAGGAATGACTATATAACCAATAACAATCATTAATTTGTCTCATTTTCAGTGCTAAATAAGAATAAACATTTTTTAAAAAGAAACTATTACCCGAGTCAATATGCATTTAATAATTGTAGAATCCAAAATACAAAAAACTAAAGAAACTTTAGAACAATCCCTGAGCCAAATAACATTCCACTTAAATAGACAAATTTGACTACACTAGGTCAATTTCTAGAGTTCCAAAGTTTGTTGTATCCAGGACATACTGGGAGGCTCCCTTCACCACAGAGGCAGTAACAGAAGACTTAGTAATCTTAGACATTTCCCTCTCCTAACTCCCAAATGTCTTTGTCAACAATTTCAAATTTTATTTACTATTTAAATTTGTCCTCTTCTTAGTGGTAGTTCCAATCCAAAGCTACAGATTTAAGATCACTCCTCCCATTTTATATATATATTGCTGCAAAGTGCAAGTCTCAAATAACCATTGCAAAAATCTAAATATTACCATGACTATTTTTTTTTCTTTGGATAACTGAATCCTGGAATTTAACTAACTGGAACTGCCATGATTAATAAATCTTTGACTACACCAACTAGTACTGGTCTTTCAACAAAATTGAAAAAGTATATATGTGTTAATAGAGTAAAGGCAGGGGACAGTAACCATCAATTTTTACAACTCACTTTATTGCACTGTACCATAATTCACCAGTGTAAAAAAATGTGTGTTCCTTTTATATCTCTCAAAGCACATATGAACTCTGAGACATCCACCGATATCTGACTCAGTACTTGTTGGGTGGAGCCCAGGAATATTTATTTAACAAGTTCTTCAAGTGATTCTGATGTTCAACAAAGTTTAAGAACAATTAAACTGGTCAGAATGGCTGGATATAGCAGAATTTTTAAAACTCGGTTTTGCATGAATATATCTTTTTCCTTAAAAGAAATCTTATACCTGCTCTTTTCTTTTAGCAGTAACTTCAGATCAAAGTTATTACTTGAGACCTCTGAATCTATCCATAGAATGAGAAAAGGGAGAAGTCCTTCGAAACTGTTACATCCTAAGATTTTGGTGTTGTTTATAACAGCATGACTAGCAATGCAGAACTATAATTATCCTTGGGGCAAAACTTATAGAAAATATTTACCATTTTTTTTTCTTTTGGACTCTTTTTAAGAATATCACTTTTTATAATAGAGTAACTACTATCATTCACAAAGATCTTTATACCATCAGCAGAAATTCAGTGTTAGCCCTTAAAGCTTGAAATTGATATTTTTTCCTGTATACTTGTCTGGTCCAGAAAAAGTGATCAATAGAAAACAATTTGTCATCTTAAATATAGTAGTACAATTTCCTTGTAGGATCTAAAATCCAACGTACATCTATATTCATAATTTCATTTTATGTATGAAAAATATAAGAGAAATAGAATTTTGTCCATAATATCAACTACTTCTGGTCCTCTCATTTTGAAGCATTGGCTTGATTCTTAATTATCTGTTGACAGAAGATACTAGAGCTCTCTTTCATGAGCAGAAATCCATTCAGATAAAAATTTTCAGTCATGTGGTCCAAATGCCCAGGTGCTATACAAGCTTGGCATGCCCTCACCTGTTAACCTTGATCACTCATTGTCTCATATCATAGGCTCCCAGTATCTATCTTGTAAATTCTCCTTTGCTGGTTATTTTCAGAAACATCTTTTTTTTAAAAAAAATCATCTTTTCTATATTGAGCAGTTATTGTCTCTTTTTAATGATGTCACTGATGGATACTTTTTTTCATTGTTTGATGAATTCTTAACCTTTACACCATGAACTTGAAATACATGGGAAGAATCTAAAATCTAATCTCCAATTCTTCAGACACTAATGTACACAGAACTATAAAACATGAGAAAATTGAGTTGTGTTCTATTCCTATAAGGTTTGTTGATGTTGTTAATTTTTTTTGCCACTACTTCATTCATATGAATATATGAATTAGATCAGTCTTTGCTTCATAGGATAAATGGTTTAAAGATAATAAAATAAAATACTTCTAGTCTTCTGCTCTTCAAATCCATTTTTCACCCAATAGCCAGGGCCACCTATCTGAATGCAGATATAATCATGACACATTCTTTAATGATTCCCTCATTGTGTACATATAGCATAAATTCTGAACTCCTTGACATACAAGACTGTTCATATTTTTTTCGTATTTTCTCCTCTCCTTACCTTGTAATTATGCTTCTGCAAGACATACACTTGATAATAGTCAAATCACACACATACACACACACACACACACACACACACACACAAAATGCCTTGCCATCTACACTCTATGGTTGTGTTGGTCTCACTGTCTGAAATGCTTCCTCCACCTATAAGACTCAGCTTAGGTCAACCACTAAGAAAGTCTTTCATGGTTCCACTTCCAGAATGAACTAGATAACTCATTTTGGTGCTCCTATAACATTCCGTCCATTTTCTACCAATGCATTTAATGTTATTATGTTCTCATTTTCTATTAGTACATCTTCTTGCCCACTATGAATGAACTCCTTGAGAACAGGCTCTATCTTATTTATCTTTAAGTCTTCTGGCTGGTATTGACAGGTGCTCATAAATGTTTGTTGAATAGATGAAAGAATGAATGAATAAATTAAAAATCAGTCAGTTAATGTGATAGTATATAGGAAAAAAATACTTAAATAGAAATAGGTTCTCCTGTTGGCAAATAGGCACATGAGTTTCACATTCAAAGTATGTAAAGGCAAGATTTATTTCTTATTCTATAAAACTTTTTGTAAGACTCTTAAGGAATGATTCTTTAAGCTTTAACTATTTTCATTTTTAAAAGCTTAATTATAAAATAATGAATAAAATATTCTGTCTTCTTTTTTCAGTGGTAGCATAGAGGGTAGTAGATACCATGTGGTATGTGGGATTAATGTGGGAAGACCTGGATGACTTCCCATTTTTCATGTACTATCTGTGAATTTGCTTAGGCCCATTAACTTCTCAAAGTCTCAATTTCTGTGTGTAAAATGGTCATAATAATACTGATCCAAACTACTCATTTGATTTCAGTGCAGATCAAATGAGATAGTTATGTTAGAATGTCAGTAAGAAGTGATTTTTTTGTGTTCTTGGCACGTTTGTCAGAAATCAGTTGGCCATAAATGTGTGGATTTATTTCTAGATTCTCTATTCTGCTCTATTGGTTTATGTGTCGGTTATTACGCCAGTACCATGCTGATTTGGTTACTATTGCTTTGCATTATATTTTGAAGTCAGGTAGTGTGAGACCTCCAGCTTTGTTCTTTGTTCAACCTTGATTTGGCTATTTGAAGTTTTTTGTGGTTCCATATAAATTTTAGGATTGTTTTTCTAATTGTGAAGAACATCACTGATATTTTGATATGGATTACATTGAACATAATATAATAAGTAATTATATAGATTACTTTGGGTAGTATGGGCATTTAAAAAATATTAATCCTTCCCATCTATGAACACAGGATATCTTTTCATTTATTGTGTCCCTTTTAATTTCTTCCATCAATGTTTTATGGTTTTCAGTGTAGAGATATTTCATCTCCTTGGTTAAATTTGTTCGTAGGTATTTCATTTTTTATAGCTATTGTAAATGGAGTTGATTTCTTGATTTCTTTTTTAAATAGTTTGTTATTGATGTATGGAAAAGCTACTGATTTTTGTATGTTGATTTTGTACCCTTCAACTTTACTGAATTTGTTTATCAGTTATCAGTTTTTTGGTGGAGTATTTAGGGTTTTCTATATATGATTATATATTAGACAATTTGATTTCTTCTTTTTCAGTTTGAATTCCCTTTATTTCTTTCTCTTGCCTAATTGCTCTGGCTAGGACTTGTAGTACTATGTTGAATAAAAGTGGTGAATGTGGGCATCCTAGTCTTGTTCCAGTTCTTAGATGAAAGGCTTTTAACATTTCCCCATTCAATACGTTGTTAGCTGTGGGTTTGTCTATATGGCCTTTATTATTTTGAATTATGTTCTTCTATGCCTAATTTGTTGGAAGTTTTTATCATAAGGGGACGTTGAATTATATCAAATGCTTTATCTAAGTTTATTGAGATGATTATATGGCTTTTGTCCTTATTTCTGTTAATGTGATATATCACATTTATTGATATACCATCCTTGAATCCTGGGATGAATCCCATTTGATCATGGCAAAGAATCTTTTTGATATGCTGTTGGATTCAGTTTGCTAGTATATTCTTAGGGATTTGGGGAAAACTGAATGTCCACATGCAGAAGAATGCAACTAGATCATTACCTCTCACTACTCACAATAATCAACTCAAAATGGATTGAGGCTTACACGTAAGACCCAACACTATGCAACTACTAGAAGAAAACATAGGGGAAATGCTTTTTGACACTGCTCTGAGCAAGGATTTTTAGATAAGACCTCAAAAGCACAGGAAATGAAAGCAAAATAGACAAATGGGATGACATCAAATTACAAAGCTTCTGCACAGCAAAGGGAACAATCAATAGAGTAAAGGGACAACCTACATATTAGGAGAAAATATATGCAAACTATGCATCTGACAAGGGATTAATATTCGGAATATACAAGGAACTCAAACAACTCAACAGCAAAAAAAAAAAAAAGTAAATAAACCAAAATAAACCAACTAAAAAATGGGCAAAGGATCTGAATGGCCAACAGGTATATGAAAAAATGTTGAACATCACTAATCATAAGGGAAATACAAATCAAAATCACAATGAGATATCACATCAATCCAGTTAGGATTGGCTATTATAAAAAAGACAAAAAATAACAAATGCTGGTTAGGATGCAGAGAAAAAGGAACTCTTACACACTGTTGATGAAAATTTATATTATGCAAATCAGTATGGAGTTTCCTTAAAAATCTAAAAATAGAACTACCATATTATCCAGCAATCCTACTACTGGGTATTTATCCAAAGGAAAGGAAATTAGTACATCAAAGTAATACACACACTCTCATGTCTTATTGCAGCACTATTCACAATATCCAAGATATAGAATCAACCTAAGTGTCCACCAACAGATAAATGGATGAAAAAAATGTGATATATTTGCACAATGGAGTACTATGCAGCAATAAAAATGAAAGAAATTCTGTCTTCACAGCAACATGGATGAGGCTGGAAGACATTACGTTAAATGAAATAAGTCAAGCAAAGAGAGGTGAGTACCACATGTTCTCACTGATATGTAAGAGCTTAAAAAGTTGATCTCACAGAAGTGGAGAGAATTGTGGTTATTAGAAGCTGAGATGGGGGTGGGTAGGGAGAGGTTGTACTAATGAATACAAAATTGCAGCTAAATAAGAAGAATAAGTTCTAGTGTTCTATAGCACTGTAGGGTGATTATAGTTAACAAAAATTTGTTGTATATTTCCTAATACCTAAAAAGTGGATTTTGAATGTTCCTAACACAAAGGAATGATAAATGTTTGAGGTGAGGGATATGCAATGACCCTGATTTGATTACTACAGATTGTGTACATGTATGGAAATATCACTGTGTACTCAATAAATATATGGGATTATTGTGTGTCAATTTTTTCAAAAAACCTCCAAGAAAAAAAAAAAGCAAGGATGTGTTGATAGTTCATCTTCAAGGTGTAGGAAACTCCTGTTTTTTCTGGCAGTCTAGCTTCCTGGGCCACAATTTAGACCCAGCTGGGGAGGAGAAAGGAGTTGACTAGCCTAGCTACTCTAAATCTCTTTCCCCAATTACTCTCCCTGACCAATGCCTCAGTGCCCTCCCTCTCGCTTCTTGATCTGATAACTGTGAGCTTGCACACCCTCCCCCAACTGCTCCTACCTTTGCCTTAGACACCTCCCCCTCATGATTTGAGCTGAATTTTCCTTTCATTTTGTTTTTCTGAGATGTAATCTACCTGTATTCTGTCTTTTCTCAACATTTCTGATGTGTTGATGGCAAATTTTCTTGTTTTCCTAGGATATTCTTTACTTTTTAAAAGTATCTCCTTTATCATTTCATGTGATTTTAGGTGATATTAATAGTATTTGAAATTGATTGGATGGAAGATATGGGGGAGAAAGTGGGGTTTCTGTTTTGGTTTAGAGGAACCAGTGATTTAGATAAGGACACTGGAGAAGCAAACTGGGAGAGGAAGATGATGAATTTCATTCAAAGTGCTTGAGCGACATCCAGGCAAAGATGTAAAATAAGCATTTCACACCCTTGTGTGAAGCTGGGGAATAACGGTTAGATGCAGCTTTAGGAATAACCACGGAAGTGAAGAGTCCAGCAATTGAAGGCTACCTTCAGTGCCTACATTTTGTACCTATGTATTGCTAATCCCAATGGAGATTAGTGAAAGTAATTTGAGAGGAGGGTAATGCTGGGAACAAGGAATGGAGTGAGGACAAAAAAGAACCTCAGTAATACTAGCTTGTGTAATAGATCAGGCCCAGAATATCACGTGGCTTAATAAATTGAACTTTCATTCTCCCTTCACAGTAGAATGAGTCCAACAAGTGACACAGGGACACAGATTCTTCCCATCTTGTGGTGCCACCATTTTCAATAAATGGTCTTCAGGGTCAGAAGGGCAAGAGAGTGAAGTTTTGAATGTGAGAGTCTTTTATAAAGTAAACGTAGAAGTAGCATTTATCCCTGCCATCCATATTCAATTGGCTAGAATCAAAATGATTCCCCTTAACTGCAAGGAGCTGAGAAATCATATAGTGGGCATGTAGGAAGGAGAGAAGCCCAAAAGTTGGGGAGCATTAGCATTCACCTGCACAGCAAGCAACCAGCTTTGGTAGGATGGGAGCAGAACTGGGAGAACACAGATGGGAGTTCTTGGACATTTTAAAAGAAGGCAATGTTCAACCTGAGCCTTGAAGAACGGTTCACTGGGAAATCAGGGAGGCATTCCAGACCTCAAGAACAGAATATGTCAAGGGCATAGTTTATCATACATATGTCATGAATCATAAGGGAGATGTGGTAAGAGGTGCAATCAGAAGTGAGGGAGTCAGCCACTTTGTATATTTTATTTTGTTAGTTTCTTCTCCTTTCATAAGGCTTATTGTATCCTACTACATGTAATGAACTTTCCATACTCATGCATTTAATACATGGAAATACTACTCACAGACTTTCTCTTTAAACTTTTTTACTTGTTCATTTTGATTTTTATCTTTGTCCTCCCCTAGCTTTATTCTTTAACCCTCGATGAGAATATTGGCTAGTTTATCTGGAAATCTTAGAAAACTTTGTTGCCTCTTTCTTATCAGAATTCCATTTCTAAAACAACCTTGCTAAAATGTAAGTTTCTATTGCAACTATTTTTTTGTGTTTTTCCTAAATAATTAACAATTGTTAAGAAAATGAAGAACCTGGAAAGGGCAAATCAGGACAATGTTTCTTGTTTCATTAAGAAGCAACAACAAAATGTGATCTTCAGTAGTATGAAAGATAATTGGGAGTGTAATTATTCCAGAGAATTTTGGATTTACATTGTCACTTCACTGCACATGTTATTCAAATACCTGCCAATCTTTCTCCAAAGATGTCAAAATCAATGGCAAAAATAATTTCTAATTAATGGATTTGAGAAGCTGTATATTTCAAAACTAACATGGGACCCAATATGTGCTATAATTTTATTTATGGATTTTATATATTTCAACTATTTCCAGAAGACATTGAATTAATTGTAATTAAAAATTATTAGCTATATATTAATAAAACCCTTTTACAGGAAATTTTATATTTTATGGCTTTGAGATTACAGAAACTTATGTTTTAATATTCTTATTTCCAAAATGAAAAGTGAAATAAGTTTTGATTCTAATAGAGTCAGTATCTGACTTTCAAATGCAAGATGTAAAAAAAAAAATTATGAACATTCCCCAGGAGTAGAGAACTTTAAATAAAAGACTGAAATAGAAGAATTGCAAATACAGACAAAAATTTACCAAGGCAAAAAGAATTCTGGACTATCACACATTGAAGATCTCAATTATTTTGTTAGTGTTTTCCATATCACTTGAGAATCCTCATACCTAGCATTCCCTGAACCATCCACAGAGACAGAAAGGATATACTATCTCAGGTTGTGTCTATTTGTACCATGCATCTGGAGGAAACGCAAAAATTCATCAATAATTTCAAATATTCTGCCACTTATTATGAAGACACTGCCAAAGAAGAAAGAGTGCCACCTAGTGAGTTCCTTCAGTAATCTTTCCTACCAGTCATTCATTTGATACCCTTTCATGGGGTATCTACTCTGAGCTAAATATTGACTAGGTATACACTTCTCCTGTGCCACTTATGCTAATATTTTGGCTTGTTGAAATTTTTCCACCAACCTCCCCACTGCCCTATGCCCTTACATGTAATATCCTGTGCCTGGAATGACAATTCACCTTCTTCATGCCTGCTAAAATTCTGCTCACTCTACAAAACACAGTTTAAATGGCATCTCCTCACTAAGTCTTTTCCAACTGCCCCCCTCCCAACCAGAGTACCTTCCTAGGGGTTTCGTGCTTATGCCACAGTATCTACCACCTCCCTCTCTCATACATGTGTATATGGCTGTTACATGTCATTCTGTTACTATTTTTTTTACATGTCTGTATATCCCATTCAACCATATTTTTTAAGGGCAGGAACAATATCTGCCTTATGATAGACACTCAATTAATTTTTGTTTTATGAATCAAAAAAATAATAAAAAGGACATTTTCCTTTTGTGGTGCTGTTATCTGTTACCCTGCTTAAGCAATCTAGATTCCAGGATATGTTTTGACAGTATCAAAGATATTGATGACGACTTCTGTTATGTATTTAAATTGGTAGTCATCAGCCAATTGACTCTCTAAAAAGATGTTTATCCACTATGGATTTCTTTATTTCTAGATGAAAATGCAGTAATAACTAACAGATTCAATGTATCAACCTTTGATTACTTTATAAAACTAAAAACAGACTCACAACATACTCAATGAATGTTTATGAATGAATTAATAAATTGGTGCTGTTAAGAACTCTGCTGATGTAAGGAGCCACATCAGAAAGACAGGTGACCAGAAGATGATCACAAATGGACCTAGAGAAACCCTAGTGAGAAGTTCTCCACTTACTGTCCTACAGTGGACCAGACAAACTCCTTACCCTTCCCCACCTCAAAGCTATGCCACAGCATAAAGAAAGTTAAGTGTAAGAGGCAAGAACCAAGAGGTAAAGTGAGCCAAATAGAGCTTAACAAAACAAGGCATAGGGGAGCTCCAGGCAGATGACTGGGTCCAAGGGTTGCCAGATAAGCCATAGGGAGGAGATCAGGGCTTGGTCTACAGTGGCAGCAGGGAATGGGTGCTCCTGTGATGGACCATTTACACTTGTAAAATGAAATGGGAAGGAAACAGAAATGGAAAATCAGAAGGTGGGAGGAAAGTCCAAATAGGCAGGTAACAGGATTAAGAACTCAGATAAGAAAACAAGTATACTCTTAATCGGTGTTGGGCAAAAAATTTAGATAATAGGAAAAAGTCACCAGCAAAAGAAAACAGTTTATACAGTCCCAAAGGCCTCATCAAAGCAGGAATATGTTTCATATTTAGAGTACTTTGGACTTCAGAATGCAAGTGTTTCTCAAACTTGGCTGCATAAAGTTTTAAAATCCCAATATCCAGGCCAAACTCCATAACAATTAATTCAGAATTTCAAAAGTTGGGACTTGGGCTTCAGAACCTTTTTAAAGCACTCAACTTGATTATAATGACCAGCCAGAAGGTTGATTAAGGACCACTGCTCTAGTGTGACAGCCAAGCAGAATATTCTTCCCTTGCCATCTCTGAAGGAAAGCAAACTCCCAGGCTGATAACAAATCCGCTGCCTTTAGGCTGTGGACCAGAAGAGAATTGATGCAACCAGGAGGCTCATCATCAAGTTGAAAGTACCAGGATCAGTAGAGGAGGCTGTGGAGGCAGGATCAGTAGAGGAGGCCTAACCTCTCCAGAACTCAGGTGCCTCATTGGTAAAATGTGGATCATAAAAGCCTCACCTCAGAGAGATCTAACCCAGAAGAAGCAAAGCAAGACTAGAAGCAGGGTAGAAGCAAGCCTGGCCAGGGGCCTTTCTGAAAACAAGCAACCAAGGCACAGCTTGGATTAGAACTAGGAGACAGGTTCAAAGTAGGATCATGTACGTGCACCAGAGATTAAAACAAAGTAATCAGTGAGACATTACTTTAAAATAATAATTATTGTGTGCTGTGCATTTTCTGTGCCTTAGTTATTGATTGCTGAAAAACAAGTCTACAAACGGGAGATCTGTTTCTTCTATTTCTGTTTAACTTAGACTTCTGGGTGGAGGAGTGGAGGGATATAGTAATAGGATGAAAAGCCTACAGGAGAAAGCATCTTAATGAAAGAAAAAATTTCATTGCTGATGAAAAATAAAACTTTAATGTCCTCCAGGTTCATATTTGGGTAGTTGAAGGGTTGTTTGAAGAAACTTTCAAATTAAAACTAATTGAATGCAAAATAATTTAAAAGATTATAAAATTTGAAAAATTTAAATGAAAACATATCATTTACTCCCATGTTTATCATTCCTATTTTTTAAAGAATCTATTTAAAAACACAGATGTGATATTTATTTTAATAAGTAAATATTTATGATTTATTTTGCCCGTGGTATTTTCCACCTTATTGTATATGACTCATTCCAAATATGAAGGCTTTTTCAAAAAATAAATGAACAAATAATTTCCATTAAACAAAATAATTATTCAAAGTAGGTTATGAAAGTGATAATATATAATCTTCCAAAAGAAACTGTGGCATTCTCCATCAAAACCACTACAAATTTACAAACACATATGGGTAATATCTTGGCATAAGGTACTCTCACCTTTTAATACTGTCTTGCATCTACATAAATGATAGTATTTCAGGAATCTCTAGTTGAACATCAATTTTTTTTCCTGTGTCAGGAAAGAAAATAATCAGCAATATCTTTATTTAATACAAAAGCAAAATATGATAATAAAATCCCATTCAGCTAAATCACAATGAAAAGAACTGATATACAAATACATGCAACAATGTGGATGAACCTCACAAACATGGTAAGTGAATGAAATAAAACCCAAAGGAGGCCATACGGTCTGAGTCCATTTATCAGAAAAACAGGCAAAACTTGTTCATGCTATTAAACGTCAGGACAGTGTTTAGCCTTGAGAGTGGGCACAAGTGGGGGTTTCAGGGGTGCTGGTCTCTTCTGTTTCTTGATCTGGGTCCTGATTATCTCAGTGTACTCAGTTTGTGAAAATTCAATGTGGTATACACTTCTGAGAGGTGTACCTTTTTGTATGTATATTATGCTTTGATAAAATATTGCTTTTTAAAATCCACTAGAAGCGCCTCCACATGCCCATTTTTTATAGTAATGGATTAAATCAGAATCAGTATGGAGGAATGTTTACCATCTTGAATTTGGGGTCTGGTGGCTTGTGTTTTAGTCCTGCTCTTCCCTATTACCAGCCAGTAGTCTTAGAAAATGACCTAACCTCTCCAGAACTCAGGTGCCTCATTGGTAAAATGTGGATCATAAAAGCCTCACCTCAGAGAGTTATTGAGACGTGTAGATCAGGTGATGATTATAAAATAGTGCAGTTGCCAGCACACAGCTCTATAAATGTGAGGTACAGCTCCACAGTACATTTCTTTCACCTATGGGGAACCTTAAAATATTTCCTAACATCTACTAGAATTGTAATATTGGATATCTTTTCTTTGTTTCTATTCTTATCCCCTCAAATGTAACATAATCTCAGGAAAGGCAGAGAGGATGCCTCATCATGGAGAGCTGAGATGAATAACGGTGTTAGGCGTGTAGCATGAATGTGTGAATCAGCCAGGTTATTCCGGGAAGGGAGTCCTGGGCCCGGGGCACACCCCACCTAAAAGCATTCAAATTAAACGGAAATACATGTAAGCTCTGGCACCCAAATGGAACCAGCTAGGAGGGAAGGGGAAGCTGGTGTAGGTTTTGCTTAACTAGGAAGCATACTATAACCATGGCATCCAGTAGATGGTCCGGATCCTCTACAAAGCTTTCTTCTACAATACTATGTACCTGCACCAATGAATCTACTTTAGGTAAGGGTTCACCCTTGTTTTCTACTTAACAAGAGATTATAATATGCTTAATCTATCCTATCCTTAGCTTTAGTTATGGATCTTCCATAATTGCCTCACAATTTATTTACATTAATAAGTCATTTTCTTCTTTGTAAATGAGATTATACTACTTATCCTACCTAATTGCATGGTGAAGATTAAGGAATGCTGGTCCAAACTGGCACATAGTAATGGATAAGAAGAAAATAGATCCTTTATTCTGGTTGTGACATGATCAAGCAATAGGGGGTTCCACTCTATGTATTAGAAAAGTGATAAGTATTTTTCAACTCAATTCCTAATGAAATTTGACTGCTGTCTACAGGCTATATATAGGAATTTTTTACACAGAATTTTGACTTGTTTTGTCAAGGTCTGTGATTAAGTTTTACTAATTAGTCTATATTTGTTAACTATTTTACCCTTTGATTCAGAATGCAAAAACATGAAGCCCTTGACTTGGGCTATGGTTATGGAATAGGATGATGCTATCTAGGACACGGCCTTGGCTTCCCCAGACTGTATTAATTCAGTTCAAACAATACTAAGCATCTAGTATATGTATACAGTTTGAGAGGCATGAAAGAAGCTATAAATGTCATTAAAGCTCACTTCCTTCTACAGAGTCCTGAAATGAAATAAGGGGAATAAGTTATGCATAGAACTAGCACCAGGCAGACTCGACTTGACCGAGTGCAATCCTTTAAGTGCAAAAGCCTCTGGGAGCACAAGAAAGGCAATAAAGTTGTATCCAGGCAGCTGTGTAGAGGGTCAAATATGTGGAAAAAAGAAGTTTGGGAGAATCTCTATATTTGGGGAATGGGAAAAGAAAGAGGATCCAGAAAGAAGACATAAAAATAGTGAGCGCAGAGTTAAAAGGGAAGGCGTGAAAAAATAATTTATTCTTTGAAAGTCATTGAAAAAGAAAAATTTTAAGAAGAAATGTTGTGCAGTGTCTTCAAACCTTGCAGTGGTTGGTGAGGATGGAGAGCAGAGCACTAGATTTGCTGTGATTTGTTTCTGGGATCGTTAGTGACCTTTTCAAGAGCAATCTCTCTGGAATGCTAAAAAAGAAAGGACTAAGGGAGAAGTGGGAAGGGAGTAAGTTAGAATGTATGGCTCATCCTTTTGAGAAGTTAGACTACCACAGAAAAGAGAGAAGGGTGTAGAAGGGAAAAAAGAAGAGAGTTGGGGAGAGAGTGACCACACAGATCGTGACAAGGAATTTTAAATATATCCTAAGGCCTGAGAAGTGCTGAGGGAGGGGAATGAAAGTAGGAAGTAGACAGATGGTCAGATCGTGCCTGGAAAAATCCCCCTGCCCATGATGGGGAGAATTATTGAAATATTCTATTTCTGGTTTTTAGTTTGGGCTTTATGTATTTCTTTTTTATAATGTCTCTTCAGAGAGTGTGAAGGGGAATCATTGTGGTAAGAGAGTTACTGAGACTGGAATAAAACAAAAAAGAGGAAATATCAACAGATGTTGTATCAGATTGCAAGTCAGGAATGTACTTTTGCTGAGGCATGAGTCAACAAAGAGAGGAACAAATACAGAGGACCATTTGTGTGTGTGTGTGTGTTTGCTCACATTATCTTTTGTGTAGAAGAAAGAAATCAAGGAATTGGTGATGAAGATCACCAATTCCTTTATTTGGTGGTAAAAGCAAAAGTGACCTTTTGAGAGACAGAGTAGAAGTAGATCTTTAAGGGGATTGCAAAGGTTGGGAGTGTCATTGTGAGAAAAACATGCTACAGTGAGTTAGGGAGATGAATCAACTAGCACTGAACAATTTCTACACCCAACTTAAGTCAAGCACTGATTTCCAGTGGGAGAACTAACGGGCGCAGTTCCTACTGGGCCTTTCTACAACAATGTTGACCAGCGTGGGACTGGGGAAAGCTATGGTGGGGATGGGGTGCATGTTAGAACAGCATTAAGTGAGGGAGCCAGCCAAGCACTTACGTCAAGCCAGGAGGGACGATGGCGCATAGGAATAGGAGGCATCACCATGAAGAACTAGTAAAAGTAGTGTTTAGTCAACAGATGGCAGGATGTGGGCAGAGAGGGGAATTTCTAAATTTCAGGATTTGACATGGAGTAGTTGTAAAGAATAAGAAGGCTCTACTCAATTAGCAAATGAGGGTTTTTTTCATTTTTTTTTTTTTTAGAAAAGTGAGTCTTCTTAGAGGAGAAGGGCATAGGACAGACACCATACTATACATAAAAATAAAGCAGTTCAAAGAGATCAGGAACTTGGAAGTAGAATGTGTGGTGGGAGGGTGCTGTTTTATGTTGATCATGAAAATCCTTACTGATGAGGTGACATTAGAAAAGATACAGGAATAAAAGTAGAGGCCATAAAGTTACTGGAGGAAAAGTGTTACAGGAAAAGGGAATCAGCAAATATAAAGACCCTCTGTTGAGAATGTGCTCTGGTGTTCAAGAAATAGCAAAGAGGCCAATGTTGCTGGAATGGAACAAAGGAAGGAAAAAGTGGGAGGAGATAAGACCAAGGAAGTAGCAAGGGGCATATAAACGCAGAAAACATCATAAAGGTTTAAGCTTTTATTCTGCCGAAAGCTATTTGAGAAGCTTGGAGAACAGGACTGACAGTATCTAACTTTGTTTTAAAATGGTCTCTCTGGTACAAGTTCCTCATCATGATAGTGTCTCAAGTAGAGTCTGGATTAACTGTCATTGGATCACGACATAAGGTTGTTGTTTTTAAACTTAGTGGACTTGTAAAATAAATGCATATTCTTGGTTCCCAAATCTTAGAGATTCTGGTTCAATAAATCTGGAGTGGGTCCTAGGAGTTTGAGTCTATTTTTTTCTTTAAGCCCCTTATGTGATTCTGATGCAAAAGGTCTGTGGCCTATAATTTGGGAACTCCTACCATAACGTGATGTTGCATTAAATGACCTCACTTCTTTTGTCACAACCATAACTCATCTGGACTTTTGCCAACTAACTTGTTTTTACCAGTGTGAAAATACTAAGAGGCTTATAGGTTTTGGCAAAAATCAACAAAAGTATTCTGTGTACATTGTATTTTTATTTGCAAATTGTGTGCTATACATCCTTTAGTAAAATTTATAATAAATATGTTTTAAAAACTCAGCTGCTTTGTGAAGACCAGATGGGGGTGTGTGTGTGTGTGTTGGGCGGGGGTAGCCAGGGCAAAAGCAGGAGGCCCCTCAGGAGGTTGTTGAGATAATTCCCATGACAGGCAGTGATAATGAAAGTGATCAGACTGGTCAGCTTGTAGATATAGTTGGAGGTATAACTAAAAAGATTTATCGACAGATTAAACATGAGGTGTGATGAAACAGGAGTCAAGAAAAACTCCAAGGCTTTTGGCCTGAGCATCTGGAAGAACAGAATTGTTTTATGCTAAGATGAGAAACACTGGTGGAGAAGCAGGGTTCAAGGAGAGAAAACCGGAATCAAGGGTTTTTGGTTTGGCACTTGTGTTATTTGAGATTTCTATTGGACATCCAAGTGTAAACACTGATTATATATGCCATTAAATACATGAATCTGGAGTTTGGGAGACAGTTCTGGACTGGCAATATAAAATTAGACGTCTTCGGCATACAGATGTTGTCCTAAGCCAGGTGATGGCTGAGATGGACTAGGGTGCAAGGGTAGAGGATAAAGAAAAGAAGTACAACAAGGGAGCTGTAGGGCCACAGTACTGAGAGGCTGGGAGATGAGAAGGAGCCAGCAATGACATCTGAGAATAGAGGTAAGGGCAACACTGAGAAAGTGGGGTGTTGGAAGGTCAGGGGAAGAAAATGTTTTGAGGAGGAAAGAGTGATCAACTCTGCCAAATGCTACTAATAGGTGAAGGGTATGGATGACTGAGAATTGAGCATTGAACTTTGCAATGCAGAGGTTAGTAGTAGCCTGAACAAGAGCTATTTCTGCGGAGGGGAAGATAAGGTCAAGAGAGTTTGCTGCTGTTTTTCTTTAAAATGGGAAATAGTGCCAAAAATATTGTCCAGATTATGGAAATAATTCAATAGAAAAGGAAAAAATGAATTTTTCAGAAGAAAATTATGTCTTTGAGGAGGACAAAGATAGTATCTTTTACACAAATAAGGGCAACTGCTTTAAATAGCAGTGGGCACTGCCCTTTCCCAGTGACAGGAGATGAGCAGAGTGTGTAGACATGGAGGCCAACAGGTCAGCAGTGAGAGGATCTGGAAATTTCCTTTTGATGGCTTCTGTTTTCTCTGCAAAATATGGACTAAATTTAATGACTGAGAATTTGGAGTAGAGAAGAGAAGTTGGAAGGGTTCAGGAGAGAGAAAATATTACCAGCATTGCTAGTATAGATGCTGTTAACCAAATTCAAACATTCAGATTTTTAGAATAAGGTGCATCTAATTTTCTTACATTTTACAGAGGGATTTCTGGTTTTATTTATGATATGTTACATGTTATGTTTTGTTTGTAACATTTTCGTTTATAAGTATATACATATTGAGGGTTACAGTCAGTGGAAAGAAAAGTTGGAAAAAAGACTGGTGAATTGATCCCTAAAGGGAATAAGAGAAAAAGGGATCCCGAGCACGTGGGCGTGGATTAGTGTTGGACAGGAGGGAAGGGGATAGAGACAGGCACTGTGGCAGGTGTGTGCATGGCGGGGCAGATTTCAATCTTCATAGAACCACTTTTCTCAGGTCAGATCCCTACAACTAAGAATGATGAAGGCCATAGGGGTGGAGTAGGCAACTTAAAAAGAAAAATTTGGATTTGGAAGAGTAGCTGTGAGGAAAGGGAGAATGTGCTGAACAAACGTATGCCAAGGATTGCTAAGTGTCACGGAGTATCCAGTGGGGCTTGGATAGTATATATTTTGAGGGTCAACAGCCCATACAGTTGCATGATTTTCTCCAGCATTTCCCTGAAGCTAAACTATAAATCCTACTTTTATGGAAACCAGCCCCCTTTCTAAACATGATGTCCAGGAGAAAAAAAAATGTAGACTGGCTCTGTAATATAAATGTAATAGTTACGGAATATTTAATACACATTCATTGATTCATTCAATCAACAAAAGGTTACTGAGTGTTTTCCATATACTGTGAGCAAAAACTAGAACCTGTAGTCTAATGGAACAAGACATTAATCAAATTAGCTCACAAATAAATGGGATATTTCAATGGTGAGCCCGCTGGGAAGGAAAGGAGGAAGAAGCTATAACAGCATATAATAGTGATTTTTTTTCCATGGCAGGATGAACTGAGAAGGCTTCCCAGAGGGAGGAAGTAAAGATTGAGCGAATATCTGAAGACTGAGTAGGAGTTCCTTAGAGGAAAAGGGTGAGGGAACTGTACCCTGGGCAGAGAAAACAACATATGCACAAACCCTGGGGTAGGAGGATGGGGAAACACAGTGAGTATCAGGGGCTTAAGGCCAGTGAGAGGAAGAGCAGCGTTATATATTAAACATAAACAGAGCAGGCTTTGAAGTCTATGTTAAGTATTTTCCCTTTATCACTAGGGCAAAGAAAGACATTGAACTTGTCAGCAGGAACATCCAGTGATTGGATTTGCACTTCCAAGACCATCTTGGGTGGGCGGTGGAAGTTTGGAGGGTCTGCAGAAGCCCCCACAAGAGATGATAGGGCTGGGAAGGGGGGGCAGGGGTGATGGAGGCAAAATACTGAACGGATGCAAGAGATAATCGGGAGTTAAAACTGACAGAGCCTCGTGGTGGACTGAATAACAAGGGTGAGGGAGAAAGAGGGGAAAATATATCCACATGGTTTCTGGTTCATCCAACAGTCTAGATAGATGATGCAGCTTTGGGGTTGTGGAAGAAGACCATGAGTTCAATTTTTGTCATATTCAAATTGCCACAGTCAGAGTAGAGACTCTTACATAATTTATTTGGCATTAAAATAGTTAGAATTAATAAATTTGTTGATGGTGCTAAATATAACATACATTTCTTTCTAATATTACATTTGCCTGTTTTCAGATTTTGCATTTTCTATCGTTGTTCATGGGATATATTGAGTGACAGCACTCTCTTCTGCAGAGAGACTTCATGGTAAGATAATATGCTTTCTATTAGGGAGCTAAAAGTCAACATTATTTTATGGGTTAGGAAATTGCAGAGGAAAGAAGTCAGGAGCAGCACATGTAGAAAGAACACTGGATTCTGAGATAGCTTGGCAGTTAACTAGCTCTCTGACTTCATGCCAGTGACTTAACCCCTCTCAACCTGAGTTTATTTATTTCTGAATGCAAGATACACAGACAGAATAAATGGGATGACCCATGACCTCTGCAGAGTATCTCCCAGCCATAAAGCTCAAAGGAATTACTTGAGAACATAAGACCACATAGTAAATAGCTGAGCTTTATATTCTGTATTCT
The DNA here is from genome assembly GCA_023783475.1 of Daubentonia madagascariensis. Classification (NCBI taxonomy): domain Eukaryota; kingdom Metazoa; phylum Chordata; class Mammalia; order Primates; family Daubentoniidae; genus Daubentonia; species Daubentonia madagascariensis. The sequence continues at coordinate 21,123,279 of JAKFHU010002080.1, read as the reverse complement.
TAGGTTTGTGAGATACTATGTGAGGAGGGCAGAGTTCTTTTCCCCAAATAAATAGAAAAAAATTAAAAAGAGAAAAGAAACATACAAAAATAGAGACATAGACTAATGGAACAGAACAGAGAACCCAGATATAAAACTATGGCCCAATGGCAATAGATACAAAAACATTGCCCAATTGCAATCATGACAACAACAAAAATTAATAAATGGGACTTAATTAAACTAAAAAGCTTCTGCACAGCTAGGGAAACAATCAGCAGAGCACATAGAGAACCTATAGAATGGGAGAAAATATTTGCAAGCTACACATCCAAAAAAGAGCTAATAACTGGAATCTACAAAGAACTCAAGCAAATCAACAAGAAAAAAACAAACAACCCTATTAAAAAGTGCGCAAAAGATATGAACAGAAGCTTCTCAAAAGAAGATAGACAAATGGCCAAAAAACATATGAAAAAGTGCTCAACGTCACTAATCATCAGGAAAATGCAAATTAAAACCACAATGAGATATCACCTTACCCCCGTTAGCATGGCTTTTATTAAAAAGTCCAAGAACAATAGATGCTGGCATAGATGCAGAGAGAAAGGGACACTTACACACTGTTGGTGGGACTGCAAATTAGTAGAACCTCTATGGAAAACAGTATGGAGATTCCCCAAAGAATTTTAAGTAGACCTACCATTCAATCTAGCAATCCCACTACTGGGTATTTACCCAAAGAAAAAGAAGACTTTTCATCAAAAAGACCAACCTAATGGGTAATATGAAAACTATTTGGGTGATGGACATACCTATAGCTGGGACTCAAGCATTACAAAAACAATCCATGTAACCTAAAACATTTGTACCCCCTTAATATTTTGAAATTAAAAAGAGAAGAGAAAGAAACAGGTCCTAAAGTGAATAATAGGTCCGGAAGTGAAAGGCTTAAAATAAAGGCAATAAAGGTCAAAATACATAGGTAAGAAGAGAAAAAAATCATGATAATTTACGTATTATCAAAAAAGACGTTATCAAAGAAATGAGTTAACTATACCAAAGAAATGCTAAGAACAAGGCCACTAAATAAATAAATAGTAAAAGGATGTTAGAAGTTAAACAACAATAGAAGGATGACAATAATTAGCTGTTAACAACAACAAAAAAAACCTGTAGTTAATTAGCACTTGATATGCCATATAGGACAAAACAAGATTTTCCGAGTGTTTTCATTATAAATCTGAATGGTCTTTGCAACATTTATTATTTATTTTTTCTGATTATTAAAATAACATACATCATTTTTAAACATGAAAAATTTATTTAACAAATGTAAAGAAAATAACATTCCTAATTTCACCCACTCAGATTAAAATTTTATATTTCCTTTTATTTTTCATTTTTACTTTTTGGAGTGTCAATAATATTTATAAATATAAGATTGCAATAACACACAGCCTATACAATTCTGTGTAGTACTCTAAACATTTTTAATAATTATATTACATGTTTATCTTTCATGAATATTTTTCAGAACATTTTTATACATGCTTAGTATGTGATTATGTAAATATTTTATAATTTATTAAGCTAATACCCCACGGGTATTTGGGACTTTAGTGTTTCTGATTTTTTACTATTGTGAATAATATAACACATTGAATATCTGTAAATATAAATATTTGTTTGCCTCTCTGATTATGTAAACCCAGATGCTGCATCAAATGATATGAGTCACCTTAACATTTTTATACATATTTTTATTTTCTCAATTACTGTACCAATTTACCTTTCTATCCACGATATAAGAAAGTGCCATTTTCAATATAGCCTTGCCCAGAATATATTTTCTTTTCATCTTTGAGAAGGGAAACAAGTCTAGTAAAGGCAAAATATGGAATAGCAAAAGGCTTATTTCAAAAGTTTTAATTAACAGAATACTATGAAAAAAGAGAAGCAGAGGAAATGAATTCCAAAGAGGAAAAGAGAGAAACTGTTTAAGACTGAAGCTAAAGTTTTCTGTTCGTTTCTGTAGTAAACACCTTTTATTTTGCCCTCCCAGAATGCATTCTCTTTTTTCCTAGTGATGGAATGCTTTCTCTTTGGGCGCTACCCCTCCTCTACTTTCAGATCTCATGGTTTTGGGGGCCGACCACATTCCCAACTCTAGAGAGGCCCTTCAAAGTATTACATACACCCCCCTATGTGGCTATGTCTGGGATGAGCCTGTGGCACAGCTGAGCTGATCGAAAGTTTCAATAGAACTTTTGCAGGAATTGTTGGAAAAGAGGTTTCCCTCTTTCACTAGGATGAAGCTCAGCTGACAAATAAACACAGCTAAGAGTAGAACTGAGAGAGAGAGAGAGAGAGAAAACTGTGGGCTAGACCAGCGTTCTTTGTTTTTCTCAGCCACAGCACTCATTGTTACCCAGAGACACAAACACAAATGCAAATTCCACTCTGGAAACCCTGAAGAATAATTTTCTAAAAAATATTAATATTCATTTGCTTTGCCTTAAAAGTCTAGGGATGTTATATAGTGCTTCATGCAAAGAGCTTTCAAAAAAACACTTTCAATATTTGTCTCCTTAAAACTTCCCACTCTAAGCAGCTACAAAACATCTCTGCTTTTCTCTCAGAGCCTTTACTGCCTACCTGCTCCCTCTTCTATTCTGCCCGCTACTTGGCCGTTCTGCCTAGGACCATCTCTCCTATGCTCAGCCCTGCATGTGGAATCTGGTCTACCTTGCTGAGGATCTTCCCTTGCGGGGAACAGCTTTCTGGAATTCCGGTGAAGAACTCTTCCATCTTGTGACACATTAGAACTATTAGTTCAGGATCTCACTTCCCTGCTAGACCAGAAGCTCCATGTGAGCCAGCATTTTGTCTATTCGAATAATTACTCTATAGTAATAGAGTATATAGTTAAACCCAGAGCACATAGTTAAACCCAACAAATATTTGTGGAATGAACGTCTAGACTTTCCTAGCATACGGTGAAAGAGGAGCTGGGAAGAGTGTGGCCAGCATGGAATAGGAGAAGGATAGTGGGTAGGGCAATAGGCGAGGCAAGGGGCAGAGAATAGAGTGTTAGAAAACATAAACAGCAACCTTTAGTCAAGCCAGAGGATCTCTATTTTCAGATCCATCCTTTCTCAACCTCCTGGAGATCCATTTATCAGTTGTATTGTAAAAAGTGGTAGGACAAAGAAGTCTTCCAGGTTCGCAGACACAGTAGCTGTTCTCTGTGACTGACTGCTATTACTAATTGTCTTCCCTAGAAAAGGGTATTTGCAGATATTAAAGCAAACATCCTGATTGAGATTTTCCATCTGAAGTTATAGAAATAAAAGAGCTTTGAAATAGACGGCACTTTAGCATATTGACTGCCACACTAGAAAAAAAAAATTTTTTCCTTGGGGCCTTGGTGTTTTATTATGAAAATAGAATAAAAACTTTGAAAACAAAATGATCCTTTCCAATTTAATGAAAATTTTTTATTTTTTATTGTTTTCTGTATTGTTTCAATAAAAATGTAATATAAAAACTTGAAAATTAGTAATGTAAAACGTAATGTGAAAAGTTGAAAAATAGTTCGTAAGGGTAAAGTGTTTTGCTTGACTTGTCAGGCTTAAGTGTAATTTAAAGGTAAACATAAATAGAAAAATGAGATTTATTGACTTCTATTCATTTAATCCATGCTTTTAGAATTAAATTGTCAGTATTAATTGTAACAACAAGAACATAAACAAGTAAGATTTTCAAGAACCTACTGCAGGGTTTTGCCCAGGTTTTGCTCCACGAGGCCCCAGGCTCAAAACTAGCGTGAGTTAAATACAACTCACATGGCAGCTAATGTGTTAGAACGAGGGTGGATTCCAAAGTATTTGTATGTCAAGAACAAATACTCATGGTTATGTTCTTTCCCCAAGGGATTCTGAGTTTTTCTTGTTAGAAAACACATATAGGAAGAATCAATGATATTCAACTTCAACATCATCTACATGTCAGAAAGAGAAAAAATGTAGGGAATATGCTATGTAGGGAATTCCATTTTCTAGGAGGCAGGGTTTAGTTTTAGTTTTTCTTTTTGGCTGCTGCAAGAAATGAAGACACAACTTGTGTTTTGGCACTTAGTTTGGCAAATATAATCATCTGAATTTACCTTTCAGCCAATCCAACTTAATTTGTATTTTAAGATCCTAAACTGGGCTTAGAAAAAGTCATCACTCCTGGCATATCCCAAAATAATAAAGGCAAACATACGTGGGAGAAAAGATAGCCACCAATAAATTTTTTTAAAATCTATCTCTTCTTTACTACCAGTACCAGTAAGATATGGAACTAAATGACCTATCAGAAGGCACTCTTTTATGGAGTCGTATTCAGTTTGAGTGGTTTCCAGCTGTCCACATTCTAGAATTAATTAGTAATAATTATTCTGAATCTAATATGTATTTTTAACCAACATTCCTATGTGAGAACAAAATGTCTTTCTCCCTCTTTCACAACCACAGCACATATTCCTACTGCTCGAGCAGTGACTATAATTATACTCAAAATTAATTTCAAATGAATATTTAAAAACACTTCTACCTAAATGGCATTAAATGTGAAGTGATATAAGAGGAAGAAAAAGGGGAAAAACTGTGGAATACAGGAGGAAGTCTTATAAGGCATGTCAGCTTAACATACACAGACATAATAGGTTATATTTGTACCCCTGAAAGAAAGTTTTGCTGTTAAACCTCTACAGAATGTAGCCAACAGACTGGTCCATATGATCACTGACCCAAAATTCTCCCCAGATATCCTAATGCCTCATGAAAGTTCTCAGAAATTCAAGTATGTTCTCTAAAGCTTGACCAGCCTCAGATATTAATGGAATATAGCACCTGCCTGATGGTGTGGGGAAAATATTACATTAAATGTATGTTACATTGTGTTGTGGCCAGCTCCTCCTTATACATGACTTTGCATTAGAATCAGCCTATCAGCTACATGAAACGACTGGTTATAATGTATAATAGTAAAAAGGCTAAGTGCTTCCCAAATTAAGTTCATATAGCAAGACTGTTATTACAAACCCTAAGCAAATCATTTTGTAAATAATAGGCCCATGGAATAAATAATAACTGTTAGAAAACTATTTCTGTGCTTTACTAACTAAGATAATGGACTACCATATCATGTCACCTTAGGGATCTAAATCTATGTTAAAAAAAAACCCTATGGTGGGCTGAATTGTGACCCCAAAATCATATGTCTACATCTTACTCTCCAGAACCTGTGTGTGCTACCTTATTTGGAGAAAGGGTCTTTGTAGATGTAATTAAGTTAAGTATCTTGAGATAAGGAAATTATTTTAGATCATCCAGATGAGCACTAAATCCAGTGAGTAGTATCCTCTCTATAAGAAGACAGGTGTGTATATAGAAGGTGATATGAAGACAGAGGCAGTGATGTAGCCACAAGCCCAGAAATGGGGCCAGCCACTAGAAGCTGGAAGAGGCAAACAACAACTCCTTCCTAGAGCCCCCAGAGGGAACATAGCTCTGATGGGTTTTGGACTTCTGGCCTCCAGACTGTGAGAGAACAAACTTGTTTTTTTGAGCCACTCAGTTTGTAGTGATTGGCTATGGCAACCCTAGGAAACCAATATAGCCATCTAGATTATTCTGTATTTAAAACTTGTACAGAGAACAAATTCCAGCTATAGAGAAACCCCTGCACTCGTCCTCAGGATAGATGGCTTCTGTTACAGGTCACACCCAGAATTAACTGTGTGACTCTGAACAAAAATCTTAGTCTTCCTGTTCATCAGTGTCCTTTTGTGGAGTTGAATTAGGTGATCTTAAAGCTTCCTTCCAGCATCTGGTAATAAGTGATGGTGCAGCAGACTGAAGGAGAGGAAGCACAACTGGCATTGCATAAGCACAGTGACACACTCAAGTCCTTACACACACACACACACATTTTTATAAGCAAACTTTAGGGTTTTCTTGGAGAGAGGGAAAAAGAGACAAGATTAGCTATAATTGTTATCGTTTACTATGCCAAATGTTGTTTTATGTAATCCTCATGATAAACTTGCTGTAGCAACCTGGGTCTAATCAAGAGATAGAAAGCATACAATGGGGTAAACAAGGAAGTTTAATACAAAGAATAATTAAACTATGATAAAAGAGAAACTATAAGATAAGAGGAAAGTTTTTATAGTACTCCACAGCTAAGGGAGAGTAAAAAAGAAAAGAAATTTTAGAAGAGGGTCAGACCTTGCTGGAGATGGTGGGTTCAGCCACTGGGCAGCAGAGAAGTTTGATGATTTGGCCAGGCCAGAATTTCTGTAGAGTTGAGGGGCAAATGACATGCCACCTTCCGGAGCATAAGCGGTAAGAAGGTGAGCAGTAACTAGTGGCACGGGAGTGCAGTAGGAATCTGGGCACCATCTGGGACAGAGGCCTTCAGAGTGCAAGGAATGTGGCAGTTATTCCTCCTGTACAGAAGGAATAACTACCTGCCATGTGAAGCTCTGGGCCATGGTGGCTGAATACAGGCTGCACAGACCTCCAGGTTCCATGTCAAGAAAGCTGCAGAACAGGGGTTGTCAGAACAAGGCCACAAATTCACAGAGAGACTGTATTCTGAGCCTATGGCCGGAGCACACTCTATCAGATGTCCGCACGCCCACACTGCTCATGTCCCTAGCCCACACTAGAAACTGCAGGAAACCTCCTTCTCCCCAGTGTCCTTCCAGCACACTCCATTAAGAAAACTTAACATCATTTAAATGAGGAATGCTCAAAGGAATTCTGTTATCACAGAGCACATATTGAAGAGTGCATTTGGAATGAAGAGGCAATAAACTGAGAACTGACACACTTGCAAAGTAAATATTACCTGTAATCACATAGGGGTACACCAAGGCTTGGAGACATGATACAGCCACTAAATGGCAGGGCCAAAAATTATGTCCACAGCAACAAATGATTGCTAATTCCTAGAACCAGGCACTAACCACATCCTAACAGCACTATACTGAAAATTGCCCACTTAAAGTATTTTGCAGATATCGCTATATTTTGAATCCATTATTATACTTCTTATGATCATATGATAAAACTTCATTTGATAAGGATTTTTCTGTACCCTTTTTGTTAAGACAAAGAAGCAAATGACAAGCATTCTAACCTTCCCTTTAATTCATCCCCAGACTGGGTTAAATATCTCCTTTCTCTTTGTTAAATGCCCCCCCCCCCTTTAAGCAAATGCATCTGTGGCTTTCTTCAAAGCATTCATCACACTGTAATGTAATTATCCACTGCCTCGGAATTCATCACCCTAAACTCCAACTTCCTCAACTGTGGAGACTGTGCTTTACTCATTTATCTTTGCAGATCTGGGACCTAAGTCAGTGCCCTGGCTCACAATAGATGTTTAATATAAGGGTGTTGAACTGAATCAAAGAGAACAAATTTACATGAGGGATTTACTCAAATAAATCATTTCTGGGATATAACTCAGGGTCAAGACTGTCCACTGATCAAGGGGTTAAAGGACACATACCAATCAGTGCCACAGAGCCCTTGATGGCACACAAGGGCTACCACATGCAAAGGATCAGGGAATGAATTTCCAAAGCCGTGTCCTAGAGGGAAGTCCACCAAACTTGAAAAGACTAGTTCAAACAAGAACCTTAATCAAGAACAAGATGGAAAGTGTCAAAATGAAAATTGGGAGTGTGGAGTTAAAGGATTTGAAGTCTCAAAACACAAGGAGAGCTACTACAGAAGAACGTTGTAAGCAGGTTAGAGCGGGGAGGTCTAAATTAATTCCCAATGTGACATGTCTCTGACAGCTTTTAATACCCTCCCAGCATATGTTTGTGGAGTTACATTGAGTTGATTTAAAGGGTCAGGAATGGTGCGTTCAGCACATTCCCCAAAATTATGACAATGTGCTTGGTTCACTCCCTCTAAGGACTCTCCCACTGATGTCTATAGTCATTTACACACTTAGATTTGTCCCCACTTTAAACTAAGTAGATGAGACCCACAGATAGAGGCAAGTTTCTGGGGGAAACCACATCCTCAGCCCTGCAGCAATTAACACTTTAATCAAGTGACTTTCTAATCCCACTAGACACTTCTACTCTTGTTTTATTTAGGTCCCTCTCCTCTTCTCATTCCCCAGCTCTCTGGAGAATAGTGCCTTGCCTGTCTCTCCCTACTCCATCTTTTTCAGACACTAAAGTTCTAGTTTCTATATATTTACCTATGTTACCTACACCCAGATCTCCCAAAAATCACATTCTTCCTGGATCTGGAGCATTCTTCTATTTACTGCCAGATCTTCTATTCTGCCTGCAAGTCATTTATTGCTCCTGTTGGATTCTTGCTTATCAAGTCCCACTGGCCAAGACCTTTCCCGCTATTGGAATCTTCCCCAGACTATATGCCAACCCTGATTCAGGAACATGTCCGTGCTGAATTTTTTTTTATTTGATCAACGTACTGACAAATGAGCCCCCATGAAACTACATTAGCCGCATCTACAGTGCTACAAAGTGACTATTGATGCTCAATACTTTGATCTGAAAGTACTACTACAATCATAGATATACGATAAATACTAAATACCTCAAATTTCCACTATTTACTAAGTAGATAAATAAAATAATATGAGAAAGATTTTTGACACAAGGCATAAAACAAAATAAATCAAATTAATATTAATTTAACCAAAAATCTAATTAATCATAACATCCATTATACACAAATAATTTATTGTCAGTTATTAGTTATAACACAATTCAAAATAAAATATGTAGGTATTTGTACATATATAAATATACATTTCACCAGTGTTTGATCCCAAATGTAGTTAATATACTTCCACAACTAGTGGTCTTGAAATTCTTCTTCTTTGTTTTTTGTTGGATTTTTTTTTGACTCATTTCTCATCACAAAATTTGATGTGTAGGAAAACAGAATTTTGGAACAACAATTTTTGCTGTGAAGAGACATAATAAGAATCTGGAAGAGATCCATGTTCTGCTCACAGGGCTTAAAGAACATCTTCTAAATGAGTCCAGGTTCAGTTTGAGCACAAGTAATTCTCTCATATTTTATTGTAAGCACCAAAATTTTTCAGTTTTTTATTTTATTTTTTGACATATCTAAAATTTTAATAACTGGACTTTCACTTCCAACCAATACACGAAACTGGGACCAGGTATACTCTCCACCCTAGACAACTAAAAAAACTGTCTACATACATGAAACAACAGTTTTTATTTTATTTATTTATATTTTTATTTCAAATTATTGCAGGGGTACAAATATTTTTGGTTACATGGATCACTTTTATAATGCTTGAGCCATGGTTATAAGTGTGCCCATCACTCAGATAGTGTTCATTGTACCCGTTAGGTAGGTTTTCACCCATCCTTTCCTCCCCTCTCCCCCCTGCTTGATTTCTGTTAAGCTTTGCTTCCCTCTGTGCACATGTGTGCTCATCTGTTAGTTCCAATTTAATAGCAAGTACATGTGGTGTTTGTTTTTCCATTCTTTAGATACTTCGCTTAGGAGAACGATCTCCAGTTCCATCCAAATTGCTGCAAAGGCATTAAGTCATCCTTGTTCATGGCTGAGTAGTATTACATGGTAAACATATACCACATTTTGTTAATACACTCATGAATTGATGGGCACTTGGGTTGATTCCATATCTTTGCAATTGTGAATTGTGCTGCAATAAACATTTGAGTGCAGGTGTCTTTTTGATAAAATGACATCTTTTCCTTTGGGTAAATACTCAGTAGTGGGATTCTGGATCAAATGGTAGGTCTACTTTTGGTTCTTTGAGGAATCTCCATACTGTTTTCCATAGAGGTTGTACTAATTTGCAGTCCTGCAAACAGTGTAGAAGGGTTCTTTTCTCTCTGCATCCATGCCAACATCTATTATTTTTGGACTTTTTAATAAAAGCCATTCTAACAGGGTTAAGGTGATATCTCATTGTGGTTTTAATTTGCATTTCCCTGATGATTAGTGATATTGAGCATTTTTTCATATGTTTATTGGCCATTTGTCTATCTTCTTTTGAAAATCTTCTGTTTTTAGACATCAAACAATATATAGCAGCAGTTCCTAACCTTTTTGGCACCAGAGACTGGTTTCATGGAAGACAATTTTTCCACAGACTGGGGATGGGGGATAGTTTGGGGATGATTCAAGTACATTACATTTATTGTGCACTTTATTTCTATTATTATTAAATTGTAATATATAATGAAATAATTATACAACTCACCATAATGCAAAATCAGTGGGAGCCCTGAGCCTGTTTTCCTGCAACTAATGCCACCACTGATCTGACAAGAGGCAGAGCTCAGGTGGTGATGCAAGAAATGGGGAGTGGCTATAAATACAGATGAAGCTTTGCTGGCTCGCTTCCTGCTTTAACCTTCCCCCCATCCCCCACCGTTTCCTAATGGGCCACGGACAGCTACCGGTAGGCTTCCAGGGGATTGGGGACCACAGACGTACAGTATAAGAAGGTGATCTCTGACAGATGGAAAACACACAAGGTAAGCCCTAGGATTTCCCCTGCCTCCCACCTGCAGAATGTTTCCAGGCCACAGTGCTGAGAATTTTATGGTCTTCCTGAGCTGAGGAGACTGCATTGAGAATTCAAAGAGGCAAAGTTGGATAGAATCTGCATGGCAAAATACTGGATAGGAAAGAATTGCACAAAGGGGAGAGAAGTGCACAGAGACAAGAAAGTTGCACAGAGAGGGTGAGAGATAGAAATAGAGAGATAGAGAGATAGAAAGAAAGAAAGATCCTTTGATTGGCAGAGGGTTTCAGCTGGGTGCTGATGAGCACCTGTTTATGGGAAAACCACCTGAGCAGGGATAGATCCACGAGAAAGCAGGCAGTCCAATCTGTAGAGCCCACACAGGGCTGGAAATGGTTCATATTCTCACCATCCAGAATAGGGGAGAAAATCTCACAATAAGAAAGGCATTAGATAGAGTATTTAGAAGGGTATTGCCCCTGTAGTGAGGAATATTTAGTCCTACATTTAAAGGCCACTCTGGTCTCACCTAACAAAGTTTAAAAGGAACAACTTAAAGGATCAAACTGTTTCTAATTAACTTAACTGCAACCCAGAACAAAGCTTAAGAATATCTGAAAAGAAACAAAAATGTCGGCACTGATCAACATAAAATTCACATCTGGCATCCAGTCAAAAATTACAGATATATAAAGAAGTGGGAAAATACAACCCATAATGAAGGAAAATATCGATCAAGAGAAACAGCCTCCAAAATGGCATAGATGATAGAATTAGTAGAAAATGACATTAAAACAGTTATTATAACTATATTCCATATGGTCAAAATCTGAATAACTTAATTACTCTTGGCAATAATACTGCTCATTGAGTTTTATGGTCTGGCTATATATAAACCAAGAAGCACAATTATTTTGTTGTTCTTGTTACAGAAAATTTCAGGGAGTGTACCCCTATATACTTCAGTTATTCTTTTTCCTTTTAACAAGAATATGCTTTTTTGTATTGTGTAGACTAGGAAGCTAAACCATTTCTGTCTGCTGAATTCAAAAGAAAAATTTTATTGCTGCTTGTACTTATTTTTCTACTTATTCCATTGATTTATAGAACTACCAATGTCAAAGCACATTGGATTCTTTGAAAAAAATTAAAAGCATCAATCAGTCCAAATGACTGAGTGCAGTGGAATTTAGGTAAGAGCCAAGGTATAAGTGGAAGAAGAAAAGAGAAAGTCAGACCATACTGCCATACTTAGCAGACGGGAAACATGTTCATGGTCATGGTGTGTGTTAATAAAAATAATGTTAAATCCTGCATTACAGCCAGGTCAAATGATCCTTGAGGTGAGCATGACGCATGCTTAAGCAACAAATTACACCCACTCCAGATATCTAAGATATTATTCATTTTCTTTCCTGGCTCACAAAATAATCTCCCCCCAGCTGGCCAAATTACTCAAACCTCTTCAAGTATCCCACAAACAGGACCCAGTCCAGTTGCTTCAGCTAAATCAGAAAGAGCTCAAGGAGGAGCGAGCAGTGCTGGGCGGAGCGTGGGCTATGCTGCTCAGCTTCCTGTTCTATCCAATACATCGGTCAGCAGCACAGTCAAAAAATGCAGAGAGGCAAGGAAGTGGTGATACTTTTTATCATTGAATTGTCCTCACTTTTATCCCCGTCTTCCCACTGACTTCATGAGCTCACCCCCAATTACCTTATGTAGCAATGATAGGCCACTCATTCTTAGATGTCACTTTCATCATGTCACTCAGAGAGATATAATGGCCTTCTGTCATCTTAAGGCATCAGGTCAGGATTCCTGTTTCTTATTATTAAGACCCTGAAATATGTGGCCTGATTATCCCGTGCAAGCACCCTAGACTCAGTGGTCAAGCTTTCTAAGTACCGGTCCTGGCTCCGCTGTTCATTTGCTGGGCGACCCTAGGCACTAAGCCCCGGATTCCTCACGTGGTTAGTGGGAATGAAACGGGGCCGCCTACATCACAGGTGTTTGGTCAAAGATAAAGTAAGACAATTTATGTAGGACACGTAGCATGGCAAGCATATAAAGGATAGCTATTTTTACCTATTCCAATATATTTACCTGTATTTCAGAACAGGAACATTCTTTCTCCCAATAGGGCTACTTAATATAGCCTGCTCTTCAGCAGACAGACACACACACTCGTTCTTATCTCTGCTTTTTCTGACATTTTTCCTTTTCTAAAATATCCTCTGTGCCACCTCTTAATTAATCTATCCATGCTTGAAGGTTCATCTCAAGTCCCACCTGAAATATTAAACCTTCTTAAGTGCTCTAAATCCTTGTTATAACTCTTTTTGAAATTCACAAGTGATTATATTCTCTAGTAAAACAACTTTTATATACTGATTTTCAGTAAAATTATATTTGATATTTTTTCATATATTATATCTTGTTTTCCCAACAATAATCTGAGATCCTTAATGACAGAGAACTATGTTTTTCAACAGATGAATCTTTGTCCCACATGGTAGATATTATAATACTCAACTCAGGAAATCATTATTGATTTATTGATTAAATATAAGACAAAATCCAAAAGATAAGGATAATATTTAGTGAGCTTATATGGTAAGAAATAAGCTTGAAAATGTTGAAGGGGGTAAGGTATTAATTTGGACTGGGTAATATGCCAAAGAAGAAAGACTCAAGGAATGAAAATATACTACATTTGGGGTTTCTCTTCTTTTTCTGAAACGTAAAAATGAAGTAGAGTAATTTTCTCATAGTATTTTGGTTTTTATATTTCAGCTTTAATCCTAATACTCTCTGCTTACCAGAGATGTATGTTTAAGTAGGTTGTTCATTGCCTGGCCCTAGAAGTATATTTAAAGGCATTAGTCAGCAAGCAGTCAGGTACAAAATAAAAAATAAAAATAAAATAAAATATAAAAAGCCTCTGAATTGGAGATAAGGTAATGAAAACTTACCCGTTGAAATGTAACAAAAATCAACAGGTGATGAACATTAACACAGCAGAAATAACTTACAAAGGGAAATGTTTTGTAATTTTTTTTTGTCAAGAAAGAAATTCATTGCTCCAATCAAAAGACCACAGTGTTTCTTTAATACAACATACGTAATTATGGATCTGGTGTTAGAGAAAGCTGTTGCTAAGTCAGTCATATTGTAATATAACAGTCTGAAATAAGGATATATTAAAATAAGTCCATAATCCTTCACAGATTCTAAAACTAGGAAGCCATAAAGCAATAAATTATCAGATTTTATTCAGTTGTCTCCAGAAGAGGATGCTTCTTCTAATCCTCAAGGAATAAGGTTGAAGTTGAGATATTTGCAAATTGAAAAAGTATAGAGCTTCCATGAATCTAGGTTGTTGGAAATGTCCCCCAAGAACATCTATGACCTTTGTTCAATTTTGATGCTGGCCAATCAGCATTCTGATCTCTAATTTGATTTCCTAAATGGGCTCAACCAACAGGGTAAAAATTGGAGACTCTGTGAACATATGATCAGTTGGCTATCATGCAAGATTTAGAGTTCTGTGTATTGTAATATGATATATGGTTGAAAATCAACTTCTTATGAGTCTGGTTATTATGTATCAACACTAAGGCTCAGCTCAAATATGGGAGAAAAATAATAATAAAATTGTGTCTTCAACTTCAAGCTTGAGTCCAGTCCCAGAACCTAGAGTGAACCACCAGGAGCTCCAGCAATGCTGAACATATGACTCACCTCACTTTGTTCTTTGGATCAAAATGATGATTCTCTCCCTCTGCCAGGAATATACTTTCTCTCCTTATGGACTGATTGATTTATACTCAACAATTCCAGATAGCTTTATTTGACCTATTTGCCCAATCACAAACACACTTCTGGATTAGGTGCTCCTATCTGGCACTCCTTGGAAACATTCTTGCTACTGCATCTGCACATTGTTTTAAAAGGATCCATTTATTGATCTGTTAACTGCAATGTTCCTTAAGTGAAGCTTGGACCTTATTTATCTTTAAATTCTTAGTGCCTTAGATTTTGCTTAATACCCAGGAAGCCTTCAATATATTTTTGACGGAAAAATGCTTCGTTTTAAGCTCCTATAATGTAGGAGACAATAGTCTTTTCTATGTAAGTAGTCTTATAGATATATAAATTTCCCACCAGAGCTCAACCTTCATAACATTTATGTAAAATGACAATTCAGAATATGGGGTGATTCTTGGGTTAGCAAATTGTTATACTTCCCAGTAAATATACTTCAAAATGTATATTTTATATGATGCTTCTATAGTATTTTCTGTGTACCAGGAACTATTCTAAGTGCTTTATAAATATTAACTTCAATTATCCTTATATCAAACCTATGAAAAAGGTGATTTCACAACCCCCACTTACAACTGGGAAGTGGAAGTACAGAGAAGTTATGTAACTTGGCCAAGATTGCTCAGCTAATAAGCGAAAGGACCAGGACTTGAATCCAGGCAACCTGGCTCAGAGCCCAAGGCCTCCTCTGCAGCCCTAATGGGTTTGCCAGTAAGTCTTCATCCATAAAATGAGTGGGCATATTTGTACACAGAAGCCTTGATGTATAAGTTATGTCCTCCCTTTTCCCCTTGTCTAGCCCTCTTAAACAGATGTCTTTTAAACTTCACATGTTAGACAAATATTTTATTGAATTACTTTCCACTAAGGAGCTTGACCTATTTTACAAAAAGGAAAAATGAAAAACAAAAACAAAAACAAGAGCTCAGTAGTCCTCACAAAATCCATTGAAGAATATACATGCTAAAAAAAGGAAACATTTTAAAATCGATGTTAGCTAAGTTCTTACCCCTTTTGGACAAGACTGAATAATGATTTCAATCTGCCCTGAGATTGGAAAAGAAATGCTCTTGTAAGTCTTGGAAATGAAGCCAAAGGATCTAAGGGCTTTCCATAAAAACTTTCTATTTCCTTTTTTTTTTGAAGTTCAAATCCTGTGATGATTAACTGTAGCTGACCTTAACTTTTTGCTGCGCTTAGGGAGACTATGTTATCATAGAAATCAGAAATCAAATGAATTAGGCTCTCTCTTCAGCTCAACACTTTAAATTGCAGCTGGAAGAAACTGTCTATAGACCAAAAAGCTTTCTTCAGAGGCTCCCTTGCCAAAAGGGGCAGGGCTCCTTTGCTGGGACTCCAATCGAGGCATAAAGGAGAAAAACAGTAAAAAGAAAGCTGCCAAGACTAATTGAAAACTGTGTAATAAAAGGAACGTTATCAATTAAATCAATATGTTCTTAAAGGGATCAATAGAGGTAAAAGAAAAGATGTTTTGCCACTGTTGAGAAAATTGATCAGGAAAGACTCCTCAGGAGAATAACTTGGAAAATTGTGTCTTTAGCAAGCAAATGTGGAAGAAAC
The DNA here is from genome assembly GCA_023783475.1 of Daubentonia madagascariensis. NCBI lineage: Eukaryota > Metazoa > Chordata > Mammalia > Primates > Daubentoniidae > Daubentonia > Daubentonia madagascariensis. The sequence continues at coordinate 21,107,310 of JAKFHU010002080.1, read as the reverse complement.
AAATCGTATACCCAAATAAGCCCTTATCTTGTCTATTGGAAAATAAGCAAATTCCCTTTACAAAAGAAGATCAGGAGGGACTTCCACTTTGCAAAGTTGGGGTTGTAGGGACCGGATTGACTGTCCAGCCTGAAACAACCAAAATGAAAAAAAGGCAAAATATACAAAACAATGGTTTTCAAGATACTAGACTTCAGGCAGCAAAATACAGTGACCATGGAGAGACAGGAAATAAATGAGGAGAGCTCATGATTGCCCCAGTTTACTGCCATGACAGATATTCCAGGTCTTGGGGGAGGGAGGCAGAAACTAAGTGGAGGCTGCAGACTCTCTAAACTGGGTAGAACAAGGCAGTCAGAATTCTCAGGAGAGCATACTAAAGAGCAGAGAGACACAGAGAGAGAGAACTTTAGGTATTTGCAAAGGGTCCTCTACAGTATTCAGCTGAGTACTGCTCAGGGCACAAATGTGAGGAAACTACACTAGAGCAGAGAAAGAACTAATCAAGAGAATTAGAGGTAATAGTTCATATATATACACATAGTTATCATGTCTGGTGATCCTATTTTCTCTGTTTAGATCACTCAATTGTATTTCTACCTGGTATCATATTCTTTATTTCTGAAGGACTTTATTTGACATTTCTTGTAGTAAAGGTCTGCAGGTGATGAATTAATTATTTTAGCTTTTGTAGGTCTTAAGAGGACATTATTTTGTCTCCATTTTGAATTCTGGGTATAGAATTCTAGGTTATCTTTTTTTTTTTTTCTGTCTGTCAGTATTTTAAAGATGCTGCTTTACTGTCTTCTTTATTCCTTTGCTTCTATTGAGAAATTGAAGTCATCCTTACATTTGTTACTCTGTATATAGTGTACCTATATCTTTATTCTCTAGCTACTATTAAGATTTTTCTTTTTCTCTCTTGCTTTGAGCAATTTGATTGTGATGTGCGTTAATGCAGTCTCCTTCTTTTCTTGTGTTTTGAATTGGCTGAACTTCTTCCATATGTCGGTTTATAGTTTTCAACAAATTTGGAAAATTATTACCATTCTTCAAATCATTTTTTTCCTCTGCTTTCGTCCCATTAAGGGATTTTGACTGACGTTGTCCCACAATTCACTAAAGCTTAGATCATTTTTTAAAAATTATTTTTTATCTGTGTTTTATTTTTGTTAGTTTCTATTGCTATTTCTTAAAGTTCAATATTTTCTTCTACAATATTTAATCTGCCATAACACCATCCCATCGTACATATTTCATCTCCCATATTGTATTAATAATTTTCTTCCCTAGAAGTCTGATTTGGTTCTTTTTTAATATATCGTCTATGTTTTTACTTAACTTTTAAATCTATGATGTAGCGTTATAACAGCTGTTTTAATGTTCTCATCTGAAAAATATTAACATCTATGTCAGTTCTGGATCAGTTTCATTAACAAGATTGATTTTTTTTCTCATCATGGGTCCTACTTTCTTGCTTCTTTGCATGATCAATAATTATTTAATGGATCTCAAGCATTGTGAACTTTACCTTGTTGGTTGCTGGACATTTTTGTATTCCTATGAATAGTATTCAGATTTTTTCTGTGGTACAGTTAAGTTCCTTGTAAAGAGGTTTGATCACCTTGGGCCTTGCTTTGTACATTTGTTAGGTGGGACCAGGGCATGTTTAGTTTAGGGCTGAATTAAGGCTTTTGTGAGTACTTTACACAAAGCTATGTGAATTATTAAACTTTCTAGACTGGCTGGTGTGAATAAACACAATTTTTCATCTGATGTGAGCCACATGAAATGTTATAGCTAATCCTTTTGGATACTTCCTTTTCTGCCTAGCATACATTCTTCACATTAGTACACTGAACAGTACTCAGCTGAATACTGTAGAGCTGAGGTCCTCAACATGTGGGCTGTGAACAGGTACCAGTCCATGGCCGGTTAGGAAAGGGGCCACACAGCAGGATGTGAGTGGTGGGTGAGCAAAGCTTCATTTGTATTGGCAGCCACTCCCCATTCCTGGTCTTGCTAGAAATTTAGATATCCAGGTACAGGAAGCTCAATGGACACCTGGAAGGTTCATTGCAAAGAGGAAATCACCAAGACACATAGTCATCAGACTGACCAAAGTTAACATGAAGGAGGAACTCCTACAAGCCATAAGGTGAAAACATCAGGTAACTTACAAAGGAAAACCCATCAGACTAACTGCCAACTTCTCAACTGAGACCTTACAAGCCAGAAGGGACTGTGGCCCCATTATCAGTCTTCTCAAACAGAATAATAGCCAACCTAGAATTTTGTATCCTGCAAAACTAAGTTTCTTCTACTAGGGAAAAATAAAGACTTTCTCAGACAAGCAAACACTGAGGCAATTTGTCAAGACCAGACCTATCCTGCAGGAAATACTCAGATCTGCACTATACGTTGATCAGCACAATAGACGCCCAACAGTGCAAAAGCACCCAAAAGCTAAAGCTCAGAGCTCATATACCATAATGGCTTAAGAGGTAAAACAAAGCAATAAGGTTCTACCCAACAAGATATACAGAAATCCACCCCACTTGTCAATTATTTCAACAAATGTGAACAGATTGAATTCCCCACTCAAAAGACATAGGCTGGCAGAATGTATTAAAAAATATGCAAGCCAAGTATCTGCTGTCTCCAGGAAACACACCTAACCCACAAGGACTCATTCAGACTCACGGTGAAGGGATGGAAAAAAATAATCCATGCAAATGGAAACCAAAAGAAAGCTGATGTAGCCATTCTTGTATCAGATAATATAGACTTCAAATCAACAATGGTAGAGAAAGATAAAGAGGGTCATTATATAATGGTAAAGGGAGCAATTCAACAAGAAGACAAAACAATCCTAAATATTTACCCACCTAACACAGGTGCACACAGATTCATAAAGCAAACCCTGCTAGATCTAAACAAAGTGATAAACTGCAACATCATAATATCCAGGGACTTCAACACCCCACTGACAGACTGGACAGATTGTCCAAGCAGAAAATAAATAAAGAAACACTGGACTTAAATGGAACCCTAGAACAAATAGGCCTAACAGACATTTATAGAACATTCCACCCAAAAACTACTGAATATGTATTCTTCTCATCAGTACATGGAACATTTTCTAAGATTGATCACAGCTCAGCCCACTAAATATGTCTCAACAAATCCAAAAAAAAGATGGAAATTATACCATGCATCTTCTCAGACCACAGTGGAATAAAATTAGAAATAAATTCCAACAGAAACACTCAACTCTACACAAAGTCATGGAAATGAAACAACTTACTGTCGAATGATTATTGGGTCAAGGAGGAAATTAAGATGGAAATCAAAAGATTCCTTGAACTAAATGAAAAAGGAGACAAAAGTTATCAAAACCTGTGATAGTCAGCAAAAGCAGTCCTAAGAGGAAATTTCATAGCACTAAATGCCTACATCAAAAAGACAGAAAGATCACAAATCAACAATCTAATGAATCATCTCAAGGAATTTGAAAAGGAAGAGCAAAGCAATCCCAAACCAAGCAGAAGGAAAGAAATAACCAAGATGAGAGCAGAAACAAAAACAAAGACCATTTGATCATTGCAATAGATGTAGAAAAAGCATTTGACAAAATTCAGCACCTTTTATGAGAACTCTCAACAAAATAGGCATAGATGGAACATACTTCAAAATTATAAAAGCCATATATGACCAACTCACAGCCAACATCACACTGAGTGGAGAAAAATTGAAATCATTCCCATTTAGAACTGGAAATAGACAAGGCTCTCCATTATCACCACTTTTATTCAACATAGTGGTGGAAGTCCTTGTAGAGCAATCAGGCAAGAGAAGGAAATCAAGGGTATCCAAATGGGGAAAGTAGAGGTCAAACTATTGCTCTTGGCTGACAATATGGTCTTATATCTAGAAAACCCCAAAGATTCTGCCAAGAGATTCCTGGAATTGATAAATAAATTCAGCAAAGTCTCAGGTTACAAAATCAATGTACACAAATCAGTAGCATTTATATATACCAACAACAGTCAAGCTGAAAATCAAATCAAAGATTCACTACCTTTCACAATAGCAACAAAGAAAATAAAGTACCTAAGAAGATATTCAACCAAGGAGGTGAAAGACCTCTACAAGGAGAACTACAAATCACTGAGGAAGGAAATTGCAGAGGACGTAAACAAATGGAAAAACATATCATGTTCATGGATCAGCAGAATCAACATTGTGAAAATATCTATACTACCCAAAGTGATTTATAGATTCAGTGCAACCCCCATTAAATTACCAATGTCATTTTTTGCAGATCTAGAGAAAATAATTTTACCCTTCATCTGGAACCAGAAAAGTGCCTGAATAACCAAAGTAACCTTAAGCAAAAGGAACAAATTGGGAGCATCACTTTACCAGACTTCAAGTTATATTACAAGGCTATAGTAACCAAAACAGCATGGTACTGACACAAAAACAGACACATAGACCTGTGGATCAGAACAGAGAACCCACATATAACATCACCTTCATATTGCCATTTGATCTTTAACAAAGCACACAACAATATACACTGTGGAAAAGAATCCCTATTCAATAAATGGTGCTGGGAAAATTGTATAGCCACATGCAGAAGATTGAAACAGGACCCTTACCTCTTACCACTCAAAAAATTAATTCAAGATGGAAAACAGACTTAAACCTATGACATGAAACTATAAGAATTATAGAAGCAAATGTTGGAAAAACTCTTCTAGATATCAGCCTAGGCAAAGAATTTATTTAAAAAACCCCAAAAGCAATCACAGCAACAAAAAATATCAATAAATGGGACTTGATTAAATTAAAAGCTTCTGCACAGCCAAGGAAACAATCAATAGATTGAATAGACAACCTACAGAATGGGAGAAAGTATTTGCATGCTAGACATCTGATAAAGGGCTAATAACCAGAATCTACAAAGAACTCAAGCAAATCAACAAGAAAAAATCAAACAACTCCATCAAAAAGTGGGCAAAAGACATGAACAGAAGCTTTTCAAAAGAAGATAGACTAATGGCCAATAAACATATGAAAACATGCTCACCATCTCTAATCATGAGGGAAGTTCAAATCAAAACCACAATGAGATGTCACTTAACTCCAGTGAGAATGGCTTTTATCAAAAAGTTCCAAAACAACAGATGCTGGCATGGATGCAGAGAGAAAGGAATACTTATACACTGTTGGTGGGACTGAAAACTAGTGCAATCTCCTTGGAAAATAGTGTGGAGATACCTCAAATAACTAAAGGTAGACCTACCATTTGATCCAGTAATCCCACTATTGGGTATTTACTCAAAGAAGAAAAAGACATTTTACCCAAAAGACACTTGCACTCAAATGTTTATTACAGCATAATTCACAATCACAAAGATGTGTAATCAACCCAAGTGCCCATCAATTCATGAGTGGATTAATAAAATGTAGTATATGTATACCATGGAGTATCACTCAGCCATAAAAAAAGGTGAACTAATACTTTTCATAACAACCTGGGTGGAACTGGAGACCATACTCCTAAGTGAAGTATCACAAGAATGGAAAAACAAATACTCACTATTAAATTGGAACTAATTGATCAACACTCACATGCACACAGGGAAATAAAACTCAATGGAAATCAATCAGGAGGGAGGGAGGAAGAGAGGATGGGTAAAATCACACCTAACAGGTACGGTACACACTATCTGGGTGATGGGCACACTTATAACTTTGACTCCAACTGTACAAAAGCAATTTATGTAGCCAAAACATTTGTACCCCTGTAATATTCTGAAATAAGAAAAAAGAAAAAAAAAGTGAGAGAAATCTATTAAATTGCTAAAAAATTGATTACCCATGTTTATTATACTATATAATTCTTTGATAAAGTGTTCAGTTCTCTGTGAAATAGCAAGTTTATTCCATTTTTTCATGCTATCGATTTTATAAATGGCTGTCATTACTCAATGTGACAAAGCCCATGCCTTATATACTAGAATGAGTATTATACCTATAAAGTATAAACCATTCTTTGCTTGCAATAATTACTTAATAAAAATATTTATTTTAAGAGATATTCTCAGGCATCCTAAATTATCTTTTAGGAGAAAATTAATTCTATGGAAATTTTACAAATTTTCTATGTGTTCATTTTTTAAATTTAAAATTTACCATGCATGACTCCTTTAAATTGGTGATTCTTATATATTTTTTTAAATTTCTAAATGCCATTGATAATCTGATGTAAGTGAGAAAATCTATATCCAATAAAGAGTACATATGCACACACGTTTGAAATTCTGCTTTATAATATCAGTAGATTCACAAGCCTTGTGCAGCCTAAGAATTGATCTATGGTCCACAGACTCCAGCTTAAGAAACTCTGTTTTAAATGTGTATGAAAATTTTTAAATAGCATAATTAAATGCTATATAATGAATTAAGTCCTCTTCTTTTTTTTTTCCTTTTTTGATTCTTTAAACAACAGTTCTCTACATTTGCAAATTTGTTGCCTTTATTCTGACTGTAATGGTCTATCCAGCAAACAAATACAAAGTCATTATTCAATATGAGATAGCATTTGTAAATAGTAATGAGGTGGAAAATTAATTAAATGTGGCTGAAAATTATAAATCATTTCACATTACCTCAGAACTCAAAATTCTCTTAGAGAATAGATGCTGTAGGGTAGGGATAGGGGATCTTTCTGAAAGCCCTTTTCAAAAGTACCCCTGGAACTCAAAACAGAAGTCACACGAATACTCCAGGAACTTAGGCCAAAATCTTCCTCTTATTTCTTTGAAAATTAGCAATGCTGCTGTTTTCAAATAGTAGGAACAATTCCTATATATTGTGTGATGTCTTATAAATTAAATCTGATAAGTATATTTATTAATGTATCTATAGACCCCAGGGTCTCTTTCCCAGGCCCTGCCAAGAATTTGACCTTCTCTTACAATACTGCTGATTAAACTCTTGCCTACAGACAACAAAATTCATTGTATACTGGGTTATTTTTCATGAAAATAAAAGCATAATTTTAGCAGGAAAAAAGTGTTTTAATTCTCAACCATTTCTATACAGATATATCACCAGCATAACTGAACTTTTATCAGGATTAATCAGGTAATTAAGCCACATATTTACCTGTTGCTTTTGTTTTTTGTTTCAGAAAAATATACTGTATAGAAAACAGATTCTTTACTTGAATCAATCTCAGTTACAGTTCTATTCAGCTAAAATAGCTCACAGTTAACTACAATCAGATTTTTTTCATTTGGAAATAGCTTTTACACATGACCCACTAGGAAAATCCATTTTGAGCTTAAAATTGATATCCACGTATGTTATAACAGATTGTGTAATCACTGGATGTAAAACACTCAGCAGTCTGCCTATATTTAGGAGGCAAATATCCATATTCCACAGGCAGTCTTGTAGATTTTTCTAGGGATTTAGTTCTCATTTCCATCCTTTACCACCCCTAAAACAAAACAAATTCTTCTTTCCAGAAACTAAACATGACCAAAATTTTTTTTCAGACAACTGCATGGCCAAAATATATTCTGTTTTAACCCTACAGCATTAGCCAATAATGCAAAAATCTAGCACTATGTGTTAGGAAGTATTATGCTTTCTGTCTTTAGAAAAGCCTTCCATTTTTGAGAAAAGACAAAGTTGAACCAAGAATTTGGCAGTCAAGGATATTTGGCATCCAAATATTTTTAAATATTTTAACTTGTAGTAGAAACATATTCTCTCTCATCAACCCCAACACCACCCCATTCCTTGATGCCAAGTAAGCAATTTTGATACTATTTTCAAACCAACTATAGAGAGAGACGTTGAGCATTAAGAGCAAGAAGCAGGTTTCTCCAAGTGGAGGGGTGTCTCTGTCCTCAGACCACAGACTAAGACACTGAGCTTTGCTTCTCAAAAGTGTGTATGATATATGCTTCGGTGCAATTAAGAAAACTTTAGAAAAGGGTCAGAAGAGAACCATGTCTCTCGTGGTCCACCTGGTATTTAAGCAGCCAGTTTTGAAAACCCAGCTAGCCCTAGAAAAGTGTAAAGAAAGGCCTTTTTGGTACTATTCTTTCACTCCCCTTATCTACTGGCCTTGCCTTCCCTCCTTCATGAAAACCTAGCACCATTAGGTCCTCTGTGCCCACACCGCTACAAAATCTGCACGATAAATGCCAACTGATGGCTGGAATTACATGTTTGATGTCTGTAAAGGGGGCTGACCAGCTCTTCTCTGTTCTTCACCATATCGCTGGACTCTAGTACCCAACCTTACACACCAGATCAGTCCATACTGGCTGAAGGAACTGATGAAAGTTGACTGAAGACGATTTAAAAAGCATACACCCTTCCAAGGGCATGTGTGATTTAACAAGTGCCAGAGCCTCAAACTGAAGTAATAAAGACTAGAAGATGGATTTCAATGACCAGTCAACCTGACAGGAGAAGCTTAAGAGTCCTAGTAGACCACCAAAAGCCCAAGATCACTCCATGTCACGTACATTTAGGATGATTTTGTCCATTCAGAATAGGTGTCCCCTGCATGTCTTCCAGTCCTCAGTTAAGGGCCAAAAAAGCCACTGGCCCTATCTCCATTTGATACCTCCCTCAGGTCAGAGAATGACCTAGTGTGGGGAGCCTGGAAGGCAGGTTGGAAGTAGATAGTGGTCACTGAGGAGGCAAGAGCAGTCTTGGAGTTCTTGAAGGGAAGTCTGTGTGTTCTTTCTTTACCATTGGACACCTAAAGAACAGAAAATAAATCTAGACTTTGTGTTCTTCTGCTTCCTCTACTCATTGAGCATCCAGATCTACAAGTAGAGAATAGAATAAAGTGAGCTAACATTTTTGAGCATTTGGTATGAGCCCTGTCTTGTTCTAAATGCTTTTAATTCATTAATTTAATCTCCAGGACAACTCTAAGAATAGGTTTTACTATGACCTCCCTCTCTCCCATTCAATTAATAAACTGTGCCCAAACGCACAGCTTATTAGGAACTTGAGCCAGAAATAAAATAAAAGAAATAATAGTTATCAATAGCTCATGATGTGTCAGGGCTTTACACACAATATCCCACTTCCTTCTCACCACAACCCTATGAACTAGGTACTATTATTATTGCCATTTTACAGATCTAGAAAATAGGCTTGAAATGATTTTCTAACTTGTCCAAACTTACACAGCTAGTGAATGACAGGGCCAGAATTGAAACCCAAGGCTGTAGAATTCCAATTCCTATATTTATATGGTGGGGGGATTCTTCATAATCTTTAAAAGGTCCAGACAGTTGTTTGGAGACAGAACAGGAGAAGCTAGAACATTCATGCCTTTTCTGCTCCAGGAAGCCTCCTGGGAAGACATCCTGGCTTGAGCACACGTCCTGGCTAGGTAGGAGTGGGCCAAGCCCTGTGGCAGCTGGAGGAGTAATACTGGGGCACTGAACAATGAAGAGACTGCTGGGTGGAGGTTAACCCTGGTGGGAAGTGCCTTGAAATCACACAGCCCCTGGGAGGGGAACTCCACAACTGCCAACCTTCTAAGAGGGGCAGTCAGTGCAACACCTTCAGCTGAACTTCTCTTCCAGGAGAGGGAGGGGAGCTGGAAACTCCAGGCCCTTCCTTCCAATATCTTACCCTAGCTCTCCTACTTGTGTACTTTAGGCTTTGCTCTCTGGCAGCAAAAGGCGTTAGTTATATTTCAGCATTTTGCATCATCATTGTTATTTTACTAATTAGTTGAATTGATAAAGCACTGAATTAAATAAAATCAGCAACTTTTTTCACTAGTATGCTCCCATCTCTAATAGTTACACAGTTTTAAAGTATTACCCATTAAACCCAGAGAAATTGAGATGGGGAGAGTAGGAGAATGTATCTCCATTTAGAAAAGGTGTGTGCCTTGTACCTTATTGCTAACTCTTAGCAATTTTCACATGATCGTGATTCACAGAAGTGATGAGGAAATTATGTTAATTAACAAGATTATAATTCCTTAGCTATGTTCCTAGTGTGATTCACGCTGTATACTAATGAGAGGGAAAAAAGAGGCTAAATGATAATATATTACACTGCATTGTAATTATATTTTGACAGTAAGTCAAACATATCAATACTAAAAAGGGGGATGACCCAATGCTATCGAAAAGCCAGTGTGTTTGAGGATTTTAAAGCATCCTGGATTAAAGGACACTATAAATAAGGGGTTGAGTAGTAGGTAGGTAGGCAGGTCGTGGAGGTTCCATAACGTTCCAGAAAAAAAGAAAAATGTTTATTTAGGAGTGCCGACATTGGAAAAATTATTGCTGTGGGTTTGAAAGAGAAAATTAATGAATCATAAACTCAACCGAAGGAGCTCTGGTGGGGTCTTTAAAGTGAGGTTAGAATTCTGCTCAACTGAACTCTGGTGGCGAGCAGGAAAGCCCCTGGTCCCCCTGCATCTGATATGGCACAGACCTCAGGGTTTTGGGGAGGACAGCGCCCGGCAGACGTACCCTGGGAGGTCCGCCAGGGCCCAGGTTTCCTGCAGTCTGCAAACACAAAGTGGGGACCCTTCCATTGGGGAACTCTAACGGACCTTGCCCTTTCGTCCCTCCTGCCCCTTGGGCTGCGCCTGCCGCCTCTTGCTCCCTCCTTTGCAGCTCACTCCGCTGCGCAGAACCCGGGCTGAGAAGCGCAGCGGGAGAGCCAGGGCGGGGCCTCGCGGGCGCGGATGCCGGCCCTGCGGGCGCGGGTTCCTCGGTTAACTGCGAGGGAAGGAGCGACCGGCTGGCCCGGGTTCCGGGAACGCCCCGCTGCAGCGCGCACAGAGCGCAGACGGTGCCCGGGTCCGCCAGCGCCCCAGGCTGGCGAGTCAGACGGTGCTTGAGTTGATGTGTTCGTGGTCGCTTGTGTTGCAACTGCTGCCTGCTGCTAAAATAGACCTCGCTGGGTTGTTCCCATTCTTTTTTGTTTTTCCCTTTTGTTTTTAAAGCGCCCATTACATACGAAAATTAATTTCGGTCATCGCTAGGATTAAGAGAAAGTAATTTAAAGGGTATAAGATGTTTGAATATATGTGGCTCCTAATATATACCCCTTACTTTATTCTGATTTCCCAACACCTTGAATACAGTACTGTCTACACTTATTATATGGAAGTGCACCATATTGTAAGATAAAAACAACGCACAAATTGTACAAAAAGACTTAGAAGCATGGTGGTTGTCCAAAAAGAGACAAGAAGAAATCTTTAGGAATGGGAGGTTATGTTTTCTTCTACATTTGAGTCTTTAATCCAATCTTGAGTTGATTTTTTTTTTTTGCATACAGTGTAGAAAACGATCTAAAAATTTCAATCTGCACGTGGCTATCCAGTTTTCTAACACCATTTGTTAGATTTCTATTGTACCACATGGAGACTATAGTTAGTAACAATGTATTGTGTATTTGAGAATTGCTAAGAGAGTAGATTTTGTGTTCTTACCACAAATTAATAAGTATGTGGGGTAATGCATATGTTAATTAGCTTGATTTAGTCATTTCACAATGTATACATATTTCAAAACGTCATGTTGTGTACCATAAGTATATATAATTTGTATTTGTAAATTTAAATCAGTAATAATAAACAAAAGAATTTAAAACAAACAAAAATGTGAGTTTGTGTGATTGAAGCAGTTTACAATGCAGAAAGGTTTCTAAAACTCTCCCAGAATTCCTATATGTCTTGTTTAGAATCAAGACTGTCCAGAAAGTGTTTTCATGTGATCAGCAGTTCTTGGGGCTTGAGAATCAAGCCTGTAATGAAGATCACTGAGCTGACTGGCAGCTTCACAAGAGACAATTGACAGAAAACTCGGGATGAATAGAGGATGGACTTTCCCTGCCTTTCTCTATACTGAAAACATACTTCATAGGATTATTTCTCCTAACAGGAAAACATTTTATTATCAATTTTAAGGGGAAAGGTTTTTTTTATGCAGCTGAGTACCAAAATAACACTAATTTATACCAAAACTATATCAATTCCATTAAAATGGACACAATAATTTCAAGCACTAACATGAATTACTATGTCACATGGCTGCTGACTGGGCTCCTTTAGCTCTTTCCTGGTTATTGCTGCTGTTAAAGACTATGCTCAAAAAAAGCATATAAATGAGAAAACATTTAATATTTTTTAAAAAGTTAAGATTGAAAGAATGCAAAAGAAGCAAGTGGGAGTATTCTGAGAGGAAAACTCAAATTCAACAGATGCCAACATGAAGACTGTGAGGATGACCCTTTGGGATTCTTCTCTGTAGCGTCAGGGAGAGAGAAGCCTACAAAATCTAAGTTAGACCTTGTATCAACAAAGAAATGCCTCATAAATTGAGGTAGGGATGTAATTAAACTCTTCCTCAAGTTGACTTCTCTGCGTGTGGACAGGAATATTTTGAGATTGACTTTATCAACAAGTTCTAAATGTTGTGTTCTGGCCATAGAAGTTTTCAAGGTGAGTCAGATCTCCACTAAGAGCCAACTCTATAACTTTAAACTAGCTCCTTCTTGATAATTCAGACACCCCTCTTGGGAATTTGAGAGGAGAATAGTAGATTCCCTGGGTCTGTCCACATTGAACATTCTGTCATTTTACAAGTATGCACTGGAACAGTGAAAGGCTGTCACAGAAGCCTCACAAGATGGTTGGGGGACTGGGTGGTGAACAGTAGCAAGGCCCTGAAAAAAATTGAAGAGTAGCAAGTTTTGAGAAAGCCTATTTTTAAGGCATGGGATAAACTCAGCATAAATCACATATAAGAGAGTTTTGAAGAAGACAATAAGGAAACCATGCTTTTATCCTATCTATTCAGCACATGTATTAAGTGCCTCCTTACCTGCCAGGTTCATTGAACACAGTAGGATAAAAGCAGATGGATTCCCTGCTTTAAAACAGATTCAATGAAGTGCAAGCAACATGGATATCACTGAGTGGTAAAGTCATGGGTGATATTTATGAATTTCTGATTAGTTCTCTGTGTTTTTTAAGGTTTTTACAATGAGTATGTATTGTTTTTACAATAAAAATATATTTTAAATAGCTACTTCCCATAAACATCAGCATATATGTTTATCAGGGTGATTTTACACAATTACTTTACAAGGGAGATGATTGCTCAACAGATGAGCTACCTGAGGGTCAGGTTAAATGGCTTGTTAAGATCACAGAACTGCAGTGAATAAATTAGAAGAAAGACAGAGACATGCACAAAACTACATATCATTAAATGATTTTTTGTTTTGTTTTTCTTTTTTTATTCTTTTTTGTTTTTGCAGGAGAGCCAGGATTAAAACCTAAGTCCCCTAAGTCTCCAGATCTGGGCCCTTTCCACCACCTGACAGTGTCTGCTGATACCTTCACTGTGCATTCTTGAGGATTAAGGTAAGAACTGCAATATATTCAGTCACAAAAAATGAAATGAAAGGAACCTACATAAGAAAAACATCTTCAAAATTTGTGTCTCACTCTCTTACTCTTAATCTCCTCTGTCACCTTTCCCTTTTAATTTGTCTTATTTCTTATTTTTTATTTATTTTCTATTTCTATTAAAAACATGTTATTAAATAGTATTGGGGAAAAATAAAGGAAAAATCACATATTCTTATTATACTAAAATGACTACTGTTGATAATGTGGAATAATTCCTTTTACTCTTTTACCTAGATTTAGAGCTTTTTTAAACATTATTATAATTATATTGTATATCCAACTATAAGTTTTTGCTGAATTTCTGCTGTAATTACTCAAATTCTTATTAAAAATTTGGTCAACAATAAGGGAACAACTCTAAGCTAAAAGGTTAATAAATATATCAGATGAGCAACTTAGGTCAACATTTCCTTAAGTGTGCGTCATAAAACACTAGACCCATGAAATGCTCATTAAGGAAAAGGTTTAGTAGTAAAATAAGTTTAGGGAACATGTCATATTCTCATCCCATTTTGGAGAATCACAGCACATTTTACAAATATCTCTGAGAGAGGCAATCTTTAAGAAAAGGGAAAACTTGTTTAAATTTTGGGTTAGGTCAGTATTTTCTAAATTTATTTATACATAAATTTAAAAAAATATTTTCCACTTATAAGTGTTCTCTGGAATAGAAACAAACTTTGGAATATATTGCATTAGCTTCTTCACTAGTTATTTCCAGTTTTAAAGGACAGTTTTTAAAGGACGATATTATTAGACATGGTTACTCTTGCCCTGCAGTATCTGACTGGGAAAGACATGGAAAGAGAAGGAACTTCCAGATCAGCTAGACAAGAAGTGGGAAGAGAAGTAGGGACACTCAGTACCTCTGTACATCTGAAACCTACATCTAGGAATGTAGCATTCAGGCCTTCCAGTGTCTTTGAAGTCTTTGCTTAACTTAACATTTCAAGGTTATAAATTTTCTCCATCAGAGTGTCATCCAAGGGAGGCAGCCTGTAGAAATCACTAATCGAAGGAGAAATCACCACTGGCATTATCTGAGGATTCTCCTTTTCTTCTTGTATGTTCCTTTCTTAGCCTTGCAGCTTTGAAAACACCCTTTTTTTGTTTCGCCCTACCTCTATGTTCAATTCGTGTAAAAAAGTACAAATGGCCTGCTGTATCTGTGGGTTCCACACCCATGGATTCAACCAACTGTGGATCAAAAATATTCAAAAGTCAAAAAAAAATGAATGGATGGGTCTATACTGAAAATGTACAGACTTTTTTCTTGTCATTATTCCCTACACAATACAGTATAGCAACGATTTACATTGTATTAGGTATTAAAAATAATCTAGAGATTATTTAAAGTATACGGGAAGACGTGCATAGGTTATACGCAAATACTACACTACGTTATATAGGGAGTTGAGCATCCATGGATTTTCATATCCGTGGTAGATCCTGGAACACGTTCCCACAGATACCAAGGAGCAACTGTGTATTAATCTTACAATTGGAGTAAGTACTTCTCATACCCTTTCCTTTCTCTCTATGCCCACCTTCTCACTCATTCACTTAATAACCCTTTTAGGTACAGTCAGACTTAAAATATAGACTATGAGGCATGCATAAAATTCACTTTAAGTGCCCCAAGTCAAAAGCCATAGGGCACACCCTCCAATTACAGGCTGTAATCTAAAATCTGCATGCTGTTTACACAGGCAACTCTATGTGGTTTGCTCCAGGGTAAATAGCAGCATCAACTCCTTCTACATGCACCCATAAGACAATACATTGTCTGCATTTTCCAATTTTTTGTTCATGTTCTACTTCCTCATTTGGGTTATTGTGAAAATTAAAAAGAAATAAGAGAAATACGTAAAGTAGGTGACTAATTATTTTTGCTATTAGCAATAGCGTTTGCAAATTCTCAAATTTTTCATTTACAACCCTATGGGAAGTAACCTACCTCCTCCTCTCTGTTGTTCTAGGATTTTCTTTGTACTTTTAATAAAGCATGTATCAGGGTCTGTCTTGAGTTGGAATTATTTATGTATGTGTCTATTTTCTACCCTGGATTATACATCCCTCTGAGCAGGGATCATATTTTATTCATTGTATCTCACCCACATTGGGCAGAGGGCCTTGCACAGTGAGAGAACTTTGCTAAGCATAAAGCACTATCAGCTTGATGATGCTTTGCATCAAGCATATACTGAATTATATTGCACTCTTTGTCTGTGAGGGTTATTACCACTCCTCTCCTAGAGCAATGTTCATGAAGTTACAAGTTAGGAAATTCTCTTTCAATGAGAAAGTGAGCCTGGATGGCAGAAATGTGGAACCCAGGTGCATCTTCTTATTGTTCTCTCTGGAACAATTCCACTTTCCTAAAGATGGTAATTGTCTTTTTCCCTTAGTCACAGTGTAAGCAAATACAAGTCATCTTTCCTAATGGGACATTTCCTCTTTCGTGGGTTCTTAGACAAAGGCATGAAGTCATAAAACTTCCCATTATGGAAGGAACTGAGGCAGTGAAGAGTAAGGAAGTATTCAAGAAAATTCATGGTCTATAACTTCTTTTTCAGTGCTTTGGGAATTCAAAGCTATGGAGAAGGGAAAACCATGGGAGGCAATTCCTGTGAATGACCTCGGCACTCACTTAGTTCAAGTCTTTTATTCACACCTAAGGAAAACAAAACACAGAGGAGTGAAGAAACATGCTCAAAAATCATGTGGCGAGAGGAAACACCTCTGTTCTGAAATGAATTTTAGGTCAATCTATATGGAAAGTAAGGGGTCATTTTGAGATTGTTTCAGAATCTTCTAATTTTAGGCATCATACCTTTCTAATCCTAAATTTTATCTTGCCCTTGCTGCCAAAAAGCAGACAGAATAAACCAGGATAAACAAGGGAATAAAACAATAGCTTTCAGTGCTGGTTTAGGAAATGCTGCTGTGGTAGTTTCCAGGCAGCCAGGAAGGCCTGCTGTGGCCAGGTTCACAATGAAACTCAAGTCTCCAGAGCATCGTATGTTCCTACAGACTGTAAAGAACATGATCTTCATCATCTTATGGAACTTGCAGCTAGCTGGACCAACTTGAAGATGCCAAGCAACCTTGATTCCACCTGACATGGATCCAGAGCCATCACTGATATGAAAACATGTATTTTATCTTCTTCCTCTTTATCACACACTTGTTATTTGCCCACCATGTCAGCTATGCAAGAATTGAACCTCTTTAATCACACTCCCTTCTTTATTTCATTATCTCCCCATTCCAATCGTCTGCATACCATTGCTTGGGCCACCCTTTCCCTGGTTTCCATTGTTGGCCTTACTCTCCTCCCCTGCATGGATCTAGCCATATCCAGATTGATTTCAATCAGAATCCTTACCTGGTCCAAAAGGACAAAGAAAAACTGCCTGACTTCCCATCCCTAAGTCCCTAAGTCACAAATGGCAGAAAATCAGGTGTTAAAATTAAGAACAAATATACGTGGTACCTTATCAGAGACAGTAGAGGGCTGTGGTTAAAAAGGTAGACTCCGGAGCCAGATGCTGTGGTTCAAATCCTGGCTCTGCCATTTCATCATTTAACTTCTTTGTGTTTCAGTTTATCCAACTTTACTGTGAGAATGATGATGATACCAACTGCATTAGTTAGGATAGTGGTTTGGCTGTACAATAATGAGCAAAAATAAAAGCAAAAATAAAACGAAAATAAATGAAATAGAAGAGATATCACTTAACTCCAGTGAGATTGGCTCATATCAAAAAGTCCCAAAACAACAAATGTTTGCTTCTCTCTTATGGAGGAATCTGGGGCTGATAAGATGGCACCATGATTTTGTGGAATTAGGCTCTTTGTGTCTTATTCTTCTGCTCTCTCAAAAGGTGCCTTCTATCCCATGGACCATGATGACTTACTCCAGCTCCAACCATAATGTCTGCATTCTAGCTAGCAGGAGAGGATAAGAGAAAGGGGAATGTGTTCTTGTATCCTTTAAAGGTATGATCCAGAATTTCCCCACATCACTTCCACTCATATCCCATTAACTAGAACCTAGTCGTTGGTCACATCTAGTTTCAAGGGATGCCGTATGTGTTGCTAAGACATCTAATATTATAGCAAAAGGGGAGAGTAGAAAGTACAGGGAAACCCAGTAATCTCTGTCACACCAATGATGTAGAGCTATGCAGATTAAATGAATTACACATAAAAAGCACTTAAAATAGTGCCCAAAACATAGTAAACCCATGTGGTGATTGGTGGTTATTAAAATAATGATAATAGAAGTTAATTATATATGGCTATGTCTTCTCCCCACTTTTGAACCATATGTTCAGGGATGGTAAGAATCATACAAAGTATTTAGATGCCTTAATTTAAAAATAACTATTTATTAACATAAAATACATGTTAATTTTTTAAAGGTAAAATAATTGAGAGTAAAAAGAAGAAAATAATTGCCCACCTAACCTTTCAATTATAAAAAGCTGCATATTTATAATAGAACCAGTTTTGAGCAATAGAATGTTTCTATGTTATTTTCAGAAAATCTATATGTATGCATCAAGACATTAACTAGGGAAATTAGAAAACTGGATTTCAGAAAAATCAACATTTACTTTGGCATACAATTCTTCATGGTTTAAAGGAACTGAGGTTTTTAACAAAGACAGTTGATAATTGTAGAGCTATTTTCTTTTTTTTTTTATCACAACCAAATTATTTCTTTCAAAAAACATTCAAGAGAAAGCTTAACATGTTGCATAAACTATTCCTGAAAACAGGAAAAAAATAAAAGACTAGCAACTAATTTCATGAAACCAGCATTATAACATGACATTAAAAATTTGACTAAGTTAGCACACACAAAAAAGAAAATCAAAGATTAATCATATTTATGAATATCAACACTAAAATTCAATTTTTTTTCATTTTTTAACATTTTAATATCTCTGAAATCAGGATGGTCTTTTTTTTTTTCCTTTTATTTCAGAATATTATGGGGGTACAACACTTTGTTTATATATATTGCCCATGCACAACCCATGTCACAGCTACAATCCTGGACATCCCCCAAACTGTGTGCCCTGCATCCATTCAGTGAGAGTTTTCCCGTCCCCTCCACCACCCTCCCGCCTGCCCGCCTCCTGATGAATATTATTGCCATGTGTGACATAAGTATTGATCAGTTAGTACCAATTTGATGGTGAGTACCAGTGGTGCTTGTTTTTCCATTCTTGTGATGCTTCTTTCAAAGATTGGGCTCTAGCTTCATCAAGGATAATACCAGCTGTGTTAATTCACTGTTGTTTTTTATTGCTCCCTTTTTATTTTATTGTTGTTTTTTAATACTCCCTGGTATACATATACCACATTTTATTAATCCACTTGTGTATTGATGGGCACCTGGGTTGCTTCCACATCTTTGCAATTGTGAATTGTGCTGCTATAAACATTCGCGTGCAGATGTCTTTATTATAGAATGTCTTTTTTTCCTTTGGGTAAATACTCAGTAGTGGGATTACTGGGTCAAATGGTAGTTCTACTTTTAGTTCTTTGAAGTATCTCCATATTACTTTCCATGTTTCCATACAGGTTGTGCTAATTTGCAGTCCCAGTGTATGAGTGTTCCTCTCTGTCCGCATCCCTGCCAACATTTGTTGTTTTGGGACTTTTTGATACGAGCCAATCTCACTGGAGTTAAGTGATATCTCATTGTGGTTTTGATTTGCATTTCCCTGATGATTAGAGAAGTTGAGCAATTTTTTATATGTTTGCTGGCCATTATTTTGTCTTCTTTTGAAAAGTTTCTGTTCGCATCCTTTGCCCATTTTTTAATGGGGTTGTTTGATTTTTTCTTGTTGATTTTCCTAAGTTCTATATAGATTCTGGTTATCAGCCCTTTATCAGAGGTGTAGCATGCAAATATTTTCTCCCATTCTGTAGGTTGTCTGTTCACTCTAGTGATAGTTTCCTTGGCTATGCAGAAGCATTTTAAAATTATCAGGTCCCATATACTTATTTTTGTTGCTGCTGTGATTGCTTTGGGGGATCTTCTTCATAAATTCTTTGCCTAGGCCAATGTCCATAAGAGTTTTCCCAACGTTTTCTTCTAGAATTCTTATGCTTTCACGTCTTAGGTTTAAATCTGTTATTCACCGTGGGTTGATTTTTGTAAGAGGTGAGAGGTGAGAGGTGTGGATCTAGTTTCAGTCTTCTACATGTGGCCATCCAGTTTTCACAGCACCATTTATTGAATAGGGATTCTTTTCCCCAGTGTATGTTTTTGTGAAATTTATCAAAGATCAGATGACAGTATGAGGATGGTTTTATATCTGGGTTCTCAGTCCTGTTCCATTGGTCTATGTCTGTTACTGTGCCAGTACCATGCTGTTTTGGTTACTATAGCCATGCAGTATAGTTTGAAGTCTGGTAGATTGATGCCTCCCAATTTGTTCTTTTTTCTTAAGATTGCTTTGGCTAGACAGGGTCTTCTCTGGTTCCACATGAAGTGTAGAATTATTTTGTCTAGATCAGCAAAAAATGATGTTGGTATTTTGATAGGGACTGCATTGATTCTGTAAATCACTTTAGGTAACAAAGACGTTTTTACAATGTTAATTCTACCTATCCAAGAGCATGGTAGGGTTTTTCATCTGTTTACATCTTCTGCAGTTTGTTTTCTCAGTGTTTTGTAATTCTCTCTATATAGGTCTTTGACCTCCTTAGTTAGATATGTTCCTAAATGTTTAATTTTCTTTGGTGCTATTCTGAAAGGTATTGTGTCTTTAATTTGTTTCTCGACTTGACTGTTATTGGCATATATGAAGGCTATTGATTTGTGTGCATTGATTTTGTATCCGGAGACTTTGCTGAATTCATTTATCATTTCCAGTACTCTCTTGGTTGAATCTTTGGGGTTTTCTAGATATAATATCATATCGTCTGCAAAGAGTGAAACTTTGCCCCCTCTCTTGCCCCCATTTGGAAACCCCTGATTCCTCTCTGTTGTCTGATTGCTCTGGCAAGGACTTCCAGAACTATGTTGAATAGAAGTGGAGATAGTGAGCAACCTAGTCTGGTTCCAGTTTTAAGGGGGAATGCTTTCAGTTTTTCCCCATTCAGTATGATATTGGCTGTGGGTTTATTATATATGGCTTTAATAATCTTGAAGTATGAGGCATCTATGCCTATATTGTTAAGAGTTCTTATCATAAAAGGGTGCTGGATTTTGTCAAAAGCCTTTTCTGCATCTATTGAAAGGATCATATAATCTTTGTTCTTGCTTTTATTTACATGGTGAATTACATTTATAGATTTGTGTATGTTGAACCATCCCTGCATCTTGGGGATGAAGCCCACCTGAGCGTGATGAATTACTTTTTTGATATACATTTGAATTCAGTTTGCTAGGATTTTATTGAGAATTTTCGCATCTATGTTCAAAAGGAATATTGGTCTATAGTTTTCTTTTCTTGTTGTGTCCTTTCCTGCCTTTGGTATCAAGGTGATATTGGCTTCATAGAATGAGTTTGGGAGGATTCCATCCTTCTGGATGGTTTTTAATAATTTCTGCAGTATAGGCACCAGTTATTCTTTGTAGGTTTGGTAGAATTCAGGTGTGAACCCATCTGGTCCAGGAATTTCTTTTGTTGGAAGATTCTTTATTACTACTTCAATTTCGGTGCTTGATATTGGTCTGTTTAGGAAATCTACTTCTTCTTGGTTGAGCCTAAGGAGGTAGTATGTTTCTAAGAATTTTTCCATTTCTTCCATGTTTTCATGTTTTGGGGCACAGAGATTTTTGTAGTATTTGAAGATGATGTTTTGTATTTCCCTGATATCAGTTGTGACCTCTCCTTTTTCATTTCTAATTGAGCTTATTAGAGTCCTTTCCTTTCTGCTTCTGGTCAACCTGGCAAGTGGCCTGTCTATTTTGTTGATCTTGTCAAAGAACCAACTTGTCATTTTATTAATCTTCTGTATTGTTCTTTTGTTCTCAATTTCATTTAATTCTGCTCTGATCTTGGTTATTTATTTTCTTCTGCTGTTGGTTTGCTCTTCCTTTCCCATTTTCTTATGATGATTCGTTAGTTTACTGATTTGTGACCTTTCTGTCTTTTGGATGTGAGCATTTAAGGCGATAAGTTTTCCTCTCAAGACTGCTTTTGCTGTATCCCAAAGATATTGATAACTTGTGTCTCCATTATCATTTAGTTTGAAGAATCTTTTGATTTCCGTTTGAATCTCCTCCTTGACCCAATAGTCATTCAGCAATAAATTGTTTAATTTCCATGTTTTTGATGAAGATGTGAGTTTCTGTTGGAATTGATTTCTAATTTTATTCCACTGTGGTCTGAAAAGATACATCGTATGATTTCTGTTTTTTTGGAATTTTTGAGATCTGTTTTGTGACCTAGGATGTGATCATTTTTACAGAAAGTTCCATGAGCTGATGAGAAGAACATATATTCAGTGTTATTTGGGTGGAGTGTTCTGTAGATGTCTGCTAGGCCCAAATGTTCTAGAGTCCTGTTTAGTTCCATTGTGTCTTTGCTTATTTTCTGTTTGGAGGATCTGTCCAGTTCCATCAGTGGGGTGTTGAAGTCCCCTGCTATTATGGCATTGCTATTTATTATGTTGTCTAGATCAAGTAGTATTTGCTTGAGGTATCTGGGCACTCCTGTGTTGGGTGCATAAATGTTTAGGATTGTTAAATCTTCCTTTAAGATTTTTTCCCTTCACCACTATATAGTGTCCATCTTTGTTCTTCTTTACTTTTGTTGCTTTAAAGTTTATATCATCTGAAATAAGGATGGCTACTCCAGATTTCCTTTGGTTTCCATTAGCCTGTAAAATTGTATTCCATCCTTTCACCTTGAGTCTGAATGAGTCCTTGTGTGTAAGACGTGTTTCCTGGAGACAGTAGATACTTGGCTTGTATTTTTTAATCCATTCAGCCAGGCTATGTCTCTTCAATGGGCAATCCAAGCCATTCACATTTATTGAGAAAATTGATATTTGGGGTAGATTTCTGTTTATTCTGTTGGGTAGTCTCTTGTTCTGTTTTACCTCTTGAGTTATTGTGAAATATGGGTTCTGGAGTTTTAGCTTTGGGTGGTTTTACATTGGTGGGTGTCTGTTGTGCTGGTTAGTGTACAATGCAGGTCTAAGCACTTCTTGCAAGGCCGGTCTGGACTTTGCAAATTCTATCAGTGATTGCTTGTCTGGAAAAGTCTTTATTTCTCCCTCATATAAGAAGCTTAGTTTGGTGGGATACAGAATTCTGGGTTGGCCTTTATTTTGTTTTAGAAGACTGAGTATGGGTCCCCATTCCCTTCTGGCTTGTAAGGTTTCAGCTGAGAAACCTTACAAGCAGTTAATCTGATAGCTTTCCCTTTGTAGGTTACCTGCTCTGTTCACCTCACAGCTCTGAGGAGTGCCTCTCTCATGTTTACTTTTGTCAGTCTAATATTTATGTGGTGTGGTGAATGCCTTTTCCGTTGAGTCTCCCAGGAGTCCTGTGTGCTTCTTGTACCTGGATATCGAGATTTCTGTCTAAGCCATAGGAATTTTCCTCTATTATTCCTTCAAATAGATTTTCCAGCCCATGTGAATTTTCTTCCTCTCCCTCAGGGATGCCTATGATTTTTATGTTTGGCCTCTTTATATAATCCCACATTTCTTGTATGCTTTGTTCATGCCTCTTGTTTTTGTGTTCTTTCTCTTCGACTGATTTATTTAGCACATAGGAGTTATCTTCCACCTCTGAAATTCTTTCCTCTGCAAGATCCAGCCTATTCTTAAGGCTTTCCACTGTGTTTTGTAGATCCTTGAATGCCTCTTTCATTTCTAGAGTTTCTATTTGATTTTTCCAAAATACTCCTATTTCTTTAGAAAATTTTTCTTTCACTTCTTGCGTTTTTCTTGTGGTTTCTTTGTGCTGGGATTCAATTTTCTCTTGAATTTCATTGAGCTTTCTTATAATCCATAAACAAAATTCCTCTTCTGTCATTCTACCCATTTCATTTGAGTTGGTATCTGTTGCTGAGGAACTAATGATTTCTTTTGGGGGTGACTTTTCACTCTGATTTTTCATGTTTCCTGAGTTCTTTCACTGATTTTTTCTCATCTGGCCTCTTGGTCAAGAGCTGGGGGTGTTAGAGCTACTTTACGGCTCTGTCTCCAAGCCTCCGAGGTTCATTCCTTGTCAGAGCCAGGGAGAGGAGTCATGGTCTATATTACCTATATAGGTGTATTTTAGCAAGTTTGGTGGATCTTGGGTACCTCTGACCTGTTGTCTTCTCCTCTTCCCGGTGGAGTGTAGTAAGATTGTCCCCCCAGCTTGAACTCCAAGCTGGTGGATTGTACTTGATGGTACGAATCCACAGCTCCCTAATAGCTGGGTATTCTGTTGTGTCTGTGGCATACTCTGATCCCCTAGGTGGGGGTATGCGAAAGCCCCAAGCTTTGGGAGGGGCATGGTAGTTCTTAGGGATTACTTTGACCCTGCTTCTCCTGAGGTGCAGGTAGAAACACAATTGCTTTTGGCTGCAGTGCAAGAGCTGAATTGGAAAAATTCTACGCAGCTCAGGGGTTGCTCATCCAGCCGCGTGTGTCTGGCCCTCTGATGTGTGTCTCTACCTGACACTGGCTCATAGGGGGATCTCCAATTGTGCACCCCTTTTCCACCACTAGACCCCAAGGTGAGGTGGGTGGGCGTCTCTATCCCCAGAAGTCTCCACCAGGGGGGATGTTCCCATGGGGGAAATAGTGGCCACTGGATGCACTCTTAGATGGAGCAAAATTCCATAATGAAGTGGGCAGGGTTACGGGGAGCTGCTCTGGTTCAGCCTGTGGCTCTTGAGGCATTCGGTTGCCGTGAGAACTGGTACTTATACAAAATGAGTCACTGTAACCAGCAACCTTCAAAATAACTGATCTCTGGGTTACAGGAGGGCTGGGACCTGAAAAGCGGGCACTAGGACCAGCACATAGCAGACTCATAGGAGGCAAGATCTTGGGTAGGTCATGCTGCGCTAACCTGGCGAGCGCATCCTTCCCACACTCTGGGCTCTATTGTACTCCCTGTGCTCTCCGATCTTTGTGAATGAATCTCCCAGTCACCTGTTTTCTTGGGCTGACTGTGGCATGATGTTTCTCTATAAATTCACAATGCTGTTTTTGGAGTGAGCGATCTGCGCACAGGCAGCTGATGGCGTTTTTCACCTCCTTCCCTGGGAGCAGTAAAGTGGGGGGAATCTATCAGACTGCCATTTTTTTCTCCTCTCCTAGAGCTGTTTTCTTTACAAAAGATCAAAGGATTTAATTTGCTGGCCTAACACCTGTTTAATCCAGGAATACAACCAACGGAGTTTACTAACACCTATGGGTATTTCAGAGACACTAAGGAGATCCTACTAATCTAAATGTGAAAACAAAAGTAAAGTAAATGAAACTTTGGCTAGATCATCTGTTTATAAAGTAGAGGTTTTTCTCATACAAGAAGTCCTTAGGTTCTTAAGTTTATCATTAGCTCCTTAGGACAGTGCAGAAAGCTAATTTTCCTATCTAAGGGATGAATTTATACTTTTTATACTGTTTGTTACCATGAAATTATATTAGAGTCTTGGAGACAGTTAGAACAGATTACTGACTTTTGAGTCAGACCATCCGGGTTTAAATCCTGACTTTACTTACTGGTTGTATGATCTTGGGCAAATTACTTAACCTCTGTGCCCATTGGATTTGTCATCTGAAAATAGAAACAATAATACTATGTACCCCATAGAGTAATTATAATAATTAATTTAAATAGGATGCATAAATTTTTTAGAGCAGAAGCATTCAGGAAGTGTTGGGTATTTAATTATTAGCCTTACCCAAGTCTTTTGAAAGTTTTACAGCACTACAAATGTTAACCCCTTTTTTTCACACAGCTTTACCAATCACAAAATTCTTTTATATCCACTGTCTCATTTGATCTTCACTATAGTTCTCAATTAGGTTCAATATCCTCATTTTAAAGGCAAGAAAGCTGAGGATAAGAGACAAGAAATAAGTTGCCTGAAGTTGCTGACCCTTTGAACCATAGAGTCAGGGCTCAAGTCCATGACTTGGTCCTCTTACAAATCAGCTTCCCTCTGCTTTAACTGGAGGAACACTCATGGTGATGATACAGGAACATTAGGTAATGAGGTCTAGGCAGCTCCTTCTAGGGAGGTGTTCCTGAGCTATGCCATGTGACCATACCTTCCTGGACACTCCTGATTAGTCCAGGGAGAGCACATGACTTGGGGTAGGTGCAAAAGCTCTGCTCAAACAGAAATGACAGCCACTTTCTATTCCAGTCAGATTTTCTTTTTTGGACGTGTGTACATTTCCAGCCCTGACATTAGTGTGGGAAAGAGGATCACTCCTACTCCATAATCTTTATCACTTCCCACCTTAATTCCTTAAAATAGGTAATTTTATTAATAATGAAAACACTATTTTAAGGCTCCTCTTCAAGTCTGATGGCTGCCGTTGAGTCCCACCCATACAGAAATTCTAAAGGTGCCACTGAAAGGAGACTTGGTTAGTTCTTCATAGGACAAAAACTAAAACCCATGTAAAGGGAGGCCAGAGTGCTCAGGTGAGAATATTTCCAGAAAGACTGCCTAGTGGTGATGTAGCTATTGCTGTGTAGCACCAGTAGCAGCTTTAGGAGAAGAGTGAGTTTCTGAATCATGTTAAAGGCAAAAGATGAACAAAATGTAAGTTCCTAGGGGCAAAAAGTTAACCTAGTTCCAGTGTGTAACTCAGTATTAGATTTTGTCTATTTGGAAACCCATGACTTTTTCTTGTTTAAGCTCCACACATTCTCCCTTGTTACTACATGAGTGGCTCAAGGTAATTTGATATAGTCTCTGTTTCTGGCAACCAAAAGCCTAAGACAAAGAAATGTGTAAAATATCCATTAAGAGCTATGTTAGGATTTTGAAACAAAAGCACCCTATAGTTTATATATTAAACCATGTGGACAGAGACACAGAGGCAGCTGATCTTCAATGAGAGAGAAGAATAAGGCAGAGGCACAGAGAGAATGAGGAAAAAGATGTAGAGAGGCAGAATCTTTCATTTCAGCTCTGCTTTCCCTTGGGTTTTCTGAGATACTCAGTGGCCTTATAACAAATTTTTGTTTTGGCTTAAGCTAGCTCAAATCAGATTTCTGTAATGTACTACCAAAAATAGACTTAATGCCTATATTTCTTATCCCAGAAGTTTGTGGGGAGTTCAACTGGATTCACTCTGGATGTGCAATTCAAATATGAACAAATATATTTGGCCCCAAAAAGGCTATCTGAGCAGTCTAGGAAAGCATTAGGTTACACTGAAAATCCCAAACTTAACCTTAACTGTCTTTGGTTTTGAAAAGATAGTCGTGCACACCAATGATATCCAACTAGGTTGACGTCATTGTTGGTTGACAGTGTTCCATGAATATTGTTATGTTTCTGAGCAAAAAGTACTGGCAGCTGGGTTAAAAGACAATTGAATAGCAACCCTAAAGATAGCGACTTCTAGAGAGCTATAGCAATTTATCTCCCTGGAACCACATGGTTACATTCCAGAGTGGTAAAAGTCGTGAAGTAGACACCTTCCCCTCCTCTCCCCAGAGAGGATTGGTTTACATTCCAAAGCAAAGGTATCTCTATCTATCTCTATCTATCTCTGTCTCTGTCTATCTATCTCCACCTATATCTCCATCTCTATCTCTATTTTTCACTCCCCAGGAAAGAGGATGGGCAGGAATGTCAGCTGCTCCATGTAAGTTCTGAGTTTCACAATGTGGTGTTCCTCTCTTGTGCTACCTGTGCAGGTACATCTGGCTCTCACTGAGATGCCACATTGGAAATTGAGACATGGGGAACTGACACAAGATGCTCTGTGAGGAAATAAGAGATCCATTTCCTGATCTATTTTCTCATGTTTCCGTTAGTTTGTGTATGTATGTTTGTGTGCATGCATGTGTGTGTATATATAGTGTGTGTGTGTATGTATAGAGATAGATAGACAGACTGGCAGGCTATTTTTTTAGCTTGCAAGTACAGTAGTGTCTCAATTTCTGTCCAGTTTCAGAATTAACGCTACACCCCAAATTGCCCAAGATAGTTCTAGTTTACAACCATTATCCAGAGTAATTAATATACCTCCTTTCACTCTCAAAAATGGCCCTGTTTTGGAAGATAAATTATGTGACCACCCAACATGTAACCCACATAATCTCAAGGAGTATCTTCAGGAAAGTACAATATTACATAATTTTTTGCAGTTTTTTAATATCTAGTGATTCACTCCTTTAATTTGCCAATTTAGGTTACTCTGGTTATATTGTCATTGAAATAGTAAAATTGTTCCTTGAGCCTTCTCCCTCTCAATTCCTCTAGAACATATTTAGGTACCACTATTGATCCCTATACTTGTCCACAATATTTTTTTCATATATGTGTTCACTGACATTCCTAGTGTGAAGTTGAACAAATGAATGATATATCTCTTAGATAAGGTAAATGATTATCCCCTAGTTTAACTGCTTAAAGATTCAGATTGTTTCAGGTTTACTAAGAATATGATTTACCAGTGCCAAAGTTGTACAGCACAAACTCTCATCTTGCAATTTATACAGGTTTGATATTGGTTTTCCTCCACAAATGTAAAATTGAGACACAACATTAAATCATTTATCCCAGGTTAGTGGCAAGAGGGAAAACAAAACCACAAAATATAGCACCTAGAATTCCTGTTCAGCATTCTATCCTCAGTAGGACTATGTGTTTTTATTTTATGTGTTTGCTTTGTGGACATTTCTGTGTGGCCATATTTCATTCATTATAAGACATGCCTCTGAAATATTGCACTGCCTTTGGTCTAATAATACAACGTTAATAATACTTCATTCTTAAGGATCATGTTTTATTTATAAAAGATAGAAGAAATAAAGCTGAAAGAGATAGACCTAAAAAAAAAAAAGGAGGCACAACAGCTGTAGATTTTCAGTAAAACTCAATCACAGGCTGGAAAAAAAAGAAAAGTAAATATATTTCTGTTGGTATTAATAAATATATATATGTATGTGTATATATGTATGTGTATATATAAAGATAGTACCAGAATTAGAAATTTTATTCAGACCTAGGATGAGAATGCATTTAATTAAATTAAAATTTCTTTTATTACTAGAAGAGAGTATACTCCATCCTCAAATTTAAAAATTAAAGTATATTAAAGCAAATTTAATATAATTTAAATTACAAAATTTTCTACAACTGGAAGAGTCTAGTTCACTCCCAAATTACAAAAACAATGTAATCCCTTTACCATTCATTCCCAAATAAAATGTAAGTGAGGATTCAGTGGAAATATAGATGTCTTGGTCAGTTTTGCATTGCTGCAAAGGAAATACCTGAAGCTAGGTAATTTATAAAGAAAAAAGATTTATTAGACTCATGGTTCCGAAGGCTGTACAAGCAGCATGGCGGCAGCATCTGCTTCTGGCGAGGGTTTTAGGGAGTTTCCAATCAAGGCAAAAGGGGTCCAATTTGTCTGGCAACAGACTTCTCAATGAAAATTATACAGGCCAACAGGGAGTTGGATTATATTTTCAAAGTGCTAAAAGAAAAAAACCTGTCATCCACAAATACTGTATCCTTTAAAGGTAGCCTTCAAATATGAAGAAGAGATAAAGTCTTTCCCAAACCAAAAAAAATAAAAATGCTGAGAGAATTCACCACCACCAGACCCATCCTACAAGAAATACTAAACAGGGTCTTCAGTCAAAAAGAGAAAAACACTAACATGGGAAAAAAAAGAGCATTTGAAGGTAAAACCTACTTTTACATCTGAAGGTAAAATTAAGTATGTGGACAAACTCAGAATACTCTAATACTCTAACTGTGGTTGAACAATCCACTCGTAACTCTAGGATGAAGCCCAAAAGACAAACCTATCAAAAACAGTAATAGCCACAGCAACCTGTTAAGAGATAGGCAATATGAAAATACGTAAATTGAGACAACATAAAGTCAAAATGTAGGGGGGATGGAGTTAAAGTGTAGAATTTTTTTCATTGTTTGTTTCTATTCTTTTCATTGCCATCAAAGATAAGTTGTCATTTCTTTAAAATAACTTGTTATGTCTACAAGATGTTTTTTGTAAGCCTCATAGTAACCACAGTGCAAAAACCTATAATAGATTCACTAAAAATAGAAAACAATGAATTTAAAAAAAAAGGCAAAAGGGGAAGGTGAAGGGGGAGGAGGTTTGTCACATGGTGAGAGAAGGAGCAAGAGAGAAAGGGAGGTGCCAGACTCTTTAAACAACCAGCTCTCACATGAACTAATAGAGCAAGAAGTCACTCATTACCACAGGGAAGGCACCAAGCTATTCATGAGGGATCCACTCCCATGACCCAAATACTTCCCATTCAGCCCCACCTCCATCATTGGAAATCTATTTCAACATAAGATTTGGAAAGGACAAACAGCCAAACTATATCACAGGTGAACAACATTTACAGAGTCTGTTTAAGGGGCTAGCTGTAGCACAGGTTCAGAATGAACAGAGAAAGGCCATGTTGAATTTATTCCCATGTAGTCTGAAAGAAAATAAACATTTACTGATCTAGCTCAGTCCCCTTGTTTTACAGAAGCCAGATTCATGCCTCAGCAGGTTGGGATGCAGAACTAGGAT
This sequence comes from Daubentonia madagascariensis, assembly GCA_023783475.1. Classification (NCBI taxonomy): domain Eukaryota; kingdom Metazoa; phylum Chordata; class Mammalia; order Primates; family Daubentoniidae; genus Daubentonia; species Daubentonia madagascariensis. The sequence continues at coordinate 21,077,075 of JAKFHU010002080.1, read as the reverse complement.
TAGAAAATGAATGGCCTAATGTTCATTGTAATGCTACACCAACTCCACTGGGACATGGGGTAGAGTGTCTATAGTGTTCTTTATAAAGGAAGGGGGAGAAGTGGGAGGAAGGAGGGGAGGAGGGAGGGTGATAGCGAGACAATATCTGTATTCACTGTAATTAATCCGTCATCAAGATTGTTTGGTCCTGATACCTGAATTCAAACTCAGACAGTCTGAAAAAAGAACTCAAACTTTTTAACTCTTATGCAAAACTATCTCCCCCAAAATATTTAATAATATTAATAATCTACATGTTGCTTTTCAGTCTTAGGCTCTTTGGAAGAGAGCTACCATAATAATATAAATTTATAATTGTTTTGAACACTAATAACTAAAAGGAATTTTAGTAGCACTAGTAACTAATACAATTCTAAATTTTGAGAGTAAAAGTCTGAACTCTAATTCCTCCTATGTCAGTTTTGGACATCATCAAATACAACCCAATTATAAAATGTTTCTTTATAACAATCTTTTTTGCCATGCAGCTATTGGTGTGCAGAGCTTTTCTGTCCCTGTAAAACAGAAATCCCATAACCAGTAAGCACCAATGTTAACAGGCCCCTGCTGTGATTTTTAATATACAGGGGAAAAGGAAAGAAAGAAAATACAAACTACAGCCCTAGGCTGGCAGTCTGTGGCTCCGCTATTTTGCGTTTTAACCAGCCTAAAATATTAAATATTTAGGCTCAGGGGATCTGTGATAGTTTAGGCTCAACTATAATATTGAATTAACAATCAAGAAAAAATAGCTTTCCGCCTCAGAAGTAAAATTAAAGTAACAATCATTAAACAGTGTGATTGACTAAATGTTAAAACTTTGAGCTATGTTTCAAATAGAGGTATTCATTCTCCCATTGTCTCAAATTGTCAGTAATTAAAGTCATCATTTAATGTAGTTTATCCAGTAACCATTAAATAATGCAAGAATAGATAATAAACTGTATAAATGTATTTTATTGATGCATAGTATTTTACATAACTCTGTGTGTACATATAAATATAGCTCATTAATGCAGACACCACAATTTAGAGATCAGGTTAATACAAATACTGAGTATTTTTTAACTGTTCAGACATACACAAGATCTCTGTTAGAATTAATGGTGCAGCATTTAAATGAATCAAGTGCTGAAAGGGAAAGAAGCAGCAGCTCAAAGTCTTAAGAGATTGTTTGAGTTAGATTTTTATAACTGATACCGTTTTGAAATTAAAGTCTTAATTGTAGGATGTGTTAAAATTCACTAGATGAGAAAGTATTGGGACGCAGAATAGCATGGCTGTTAGACTGTGTACATGACAGGGGTTTGAATCTTAGCTCTCCTGCTTACCTAGCTGAATAAGTTATATTTAATGAAATGCTGACTTCAGTGAACAAAAGGGGGGAAATACTTGTAATTCATGATCTCACTTATCTGTGGAATGTAAAAATGTCAAACTTACAGAAGCAGAAAGTAGAATGGTGGCTGCCAGGTGCTGCAAGGATGGGAAGTTGTGGTGGCGGTGGGGAGATGTTGGTTTAAGGGTACAAAGTCTCAGTTAGACAGGATGAATAAGTGCTGGAGATTTTTTGCACAGCATAGTGACTATAGTTCATAATAATGAATTATATACTTGAAAATTGCTAGGAGATTAGATCTTAAGTGTTATCACAAAAAAAGGATGTGAGATAATGGTTATGTTGATTAGTTAGAATTAATCATTTCACAATGTATATGTGCATTAAAACATCATGTAATTGGAAAAACATACAATTTGAATTTCTCAATTATACTTTAATAAAGCTGGGGGAAAACACTTGCAATTGAGTCTGATCAAGAAAATCTTGATCATATGGTCACCATGTATATGTTCTTTTTTTGTGTAAAAATTTGCGGGGTATGTGTGAAATATTGTTATATGTATATAATGCATAGTGCTCAAGTCAGAGGATTTAGGTGTCCATAACCTTATTACAATACACTGTTGTTAACTATAGTCACCTTACTCTGCTGTCAAACATAGAAGTTATTCCTTCTATCTAACTGTATGTTTGTACCCTTTAACACACTTCTCTTCATCCTCCCCCCTTTTCCCTAACCACTGTTCCCAGTCTCTGTTATCTATCTTTCCACTTTGTACCACCTTGTGATCAAATTTTTTTGCTCGCACATATAAATGGGATGCAATATTTGTCTTTTTGTGCCTGGCTTATTTTACTTAAAATAATGACCTCTATTTCCACCCTTGCTGCTTACAAATGACATGATTTAATTCTTTTTTTATGGATGAGTAGTATTGCACTGTGTATATATACCACATTTTCTTTATCTATTTATCCCTTGATGGACACTGGTTTTCCATATCTTTGTTACCGTGAATAGTGCTACAATAAGCATGTGAGTGCAGATATCCCTTTTATGTATTGATTTCTTTTTCTTTGGGTAGATACCCAGTAGTGGGATTGCTGGAACAAATGGTAGTACTATTTTTAGTTTATTGAGAAATCTCCATATGGTTTTCCACAGTGGCTATACTAGTTTTCATTCCCACCAAAGGAATGTAAGAATTCCTTTTTCTCTACATTCTTGCCAATATCTGTTATGTTTTGTCTTTATAATAGCCATTCTGACTGCAATAAGAAGATAATGTCGTTGTGGTTTTAATTTGCATTTCTTTGATGATTAGAGATGTTGAGCATTATTTCACACACCTGTTATCCATTTGTATGTCTTCTTTGAGAAATTTCTACTCATGTCCTTTGCCCACTTTTTAATGAGATTATTTGTTTTTTACCTGTTGAGTTGTTTGAGTTCCTTATGTATTCTGGATATTATTCCCATGTCAGAAGAATAGTTTGCAGATATTTTCTCCCATTCAACAGACTGTATCCTCACTCTGTTGATTATTGTTATTTTTTTATTTGCTGTGCAGAAGCTTTTTAGTTAAATTAAGTCTTATTTGTCTATTTTTGTCTTTGCTGCCTGTGCTTTTGAGGTCTTAGTCATAAATTCTCTGCCTAGACCAATGTCCAAGAGTTTTTCCTAGGTTTTCTTCTATATGTGTATATTTTCAAGTTTTACATGTAAGTCTTTAATCCAGACAGATAGAGGTCTAATTTTGTTCTTTTCCACGTGGCTATTCAATTTTCCCAGCACTATTGATTGAAGAGGATGTCCTTTCCCCAATATAAATTCCTATTGGCTTTGTCAAAGATCAGTTTGCTATGACTATGTGGCTTTATTTCTGGGTTCTGTATTCTGTTCCATTGATATATCTGTTTACTTTTATACCAAGACCATGCTGTTTTAGTTACTATAGCCTTGTAATATATTTTGGGTTTTTTAAAAATTTCAGAATATTACGGGGGTACACATGTTTTGGTTACATAATTTGCTTTTGTACAGTTTGAGTCAAAGTTATAAGTGTGCCCTTCACCCAGGTAGTGTGCATTTTACCTGTTAGGTGTGAGTTTACCCATCCTGTCCTCCCCCTCCACCTGCTTGATTTACATTAAGTTTTACTTCCATATGTGCACTTAAGTGTTGATCAATTAGTCCCAACTTAGTATTGAATACAGGTGGTGGTTGTTTTTCCATTCTTAAGGTACTTCCCTAAGGAGAATGGTGTCCAGTTCCATCCAGGTTGTTACAAAAGATACTCGATCACTATTTTTTTATGGCTGAGTAGTACTCCATGGTATACATATACCACATTTTATTAATCCGCTCATTTATTAATGAGCAGTTGGTTTGTTTCCACATCTTTGTTTTTGTGCATTGTGCTGCTATAAACATTCAAGTACAAGTGTCTTTTTTATAAAATGTCTTTTTTACCTTTGGCTAAATACCTAGAAGTGGGATTGCTAGATCAAATGGTAGGTCTACCTTTAGTTCTTTGAGGTATCTCCATACTACTTTCCATAGAGGTTGTACTAGTTTGCAGTCCCACCAACAGTTTATAAGTGTTCCTGTCTCTCTGCATCCACACCAGCATCTATTGTTTTGGGACTTTTTGATAAGAGCTATTCCCACTGGAGTTAGGTGATATCTCGTTGTGGTTTTGATTTGTATTTCCCTGATGATTAGAGATGTTGAGCATGTTTTCATGTGTTTGTTGGCCATTAGTCTATCTTAATTTGAAAAGTTTCTGTTCATGTCTTTTGCACACTTTTTAATGGGGTTGTTTGATTTTTTTCTGCTGATTTGCTTGAATTCTTTGTATGTTCTGGTTATCAGCTCTTTATCAGACATACAGCATACAAATATTTTCTCCCATTCTGGAGGTTGTCTATTTGCTATATTGATTATGTGTTTGGCCCTGCAGAAGCTTTGTAATTTGATCAAGTCCCATTCATTTATTTTTGTTGCTGCTGTAATTGCTTTTGGGGTCTTCTTCATAAATTCTTTGCCTAGGCCAATATCTAGAAGAGTTTTTCCAGCATTTTCTCCTATAATTCTTATAGTTTCATGCCTTAGGTTTAAGTGTATTATCCATTGTGAATAAATTTTTGTGAGTGGTGAGAGGTGCAGATACTGTTTCAGTCTTCTACATGAAGCTATCCAATTTTTGCAGCACCATTTATTGAATAGGGATTCTTTTCCCCAGTGTATGTTTTTGTCTCCTTTGTCAAAGATCAAATGGCAATATGAGATAGTTTCATATCTAGGCTCTCTGTTCTAATCCATAGATCTATGTCTCTGTTTTTGTGCCAGTACCATGCTGTTTTGGTTACTATAGCCCTGTAATAGATCTAGGAGTCTGGCAAAGTGATACCTCCTGATTTGTTCTTATTACATAAGGTTGCTTTGGCTATTCAGGCTCTTTTCTGGTTCCATATGAAGTGTATAATTATTTTTTATAGATCTGTGAAAAATGATGTTGGTGTTTTAATGGGTATTGCATTTAATCTGTCAATAGCTTTGGGTAGTATAGACATTTTAACGATGTTTATTCTGCCGATCTATGAGCATGATCTGTTTTCCCATTTGTTTAAATCCTCTGTGATTTCCCTCCTTGGTGTTTTGTAGTTCTCCCTATCTGGTCTTCCATCTCCTTAGTTAAATATATTCCTAGGTATTTTATTTTCTTTGTTGCTGTTGTGAAAGGTATTGAGTCTGATTTAATTCTCACCTTGACTGTTGTTGGCATATATGAAAGCTACTGATTGTGTACATTGATTTTGTAACCCAAGACTTTGCTGAGTTTATTTATCAATTTCAGGAGCCTCTTGGTTGAATCTTTGGGGTTTTCTAGATATAAGATCATATCATCAGCAAAGGGTAATAGTTTGACCTCTTCTTTCCCCAGTTGGCTACCTTTGATTTCCTTCTCTTATCTGATTGCTCTGGCTAGGACTTCTAGTACTATGTAGAATGGAAATGGTCAACATAGTGGACAACCTTCCCTGGTTCCAGTTCTGAGTGGGAATGCTTTGAAATTTTCCCCGTTCAGGATGATGTTGGCTGTAGGTTTGTCATATATGACTTTTATCATTTTGAGGTATGTCCCACCTATGCCTATTTTGTTAAGTGTTCTTATCATAAAAGGGTGCTGAATTTTATCAAATGCTTTTTCTGCATCTATTCAGAGGATCATATGGTCTTTTTTTTTTTTTTGCTTCTATTTATGTGGAGAGTTACATTTATAGATTTGCATGTATAGATTTGCGTTTGAACCATCCTTGCATCTCTGGGATGAAGCCCACTTGATCATGGTGGATTACTTTTTTGATGTGCACTGAATTTGGTTTACTAAGATTTTATTGAGAATTTTTGCATCTATATTCATAAGATATATTGGTCTGCAGTTTTCTTTTTCTGTTGTGTCTTTTCCTGGCTTTGGTATCAAGGTGATATTGGCTTTGTAGAAAGAGTTAGGGAGAATTCCTTTCTTCTCAATGTTATGGAATAATTTCTGCAGTATAGCTACCAGTTCTTCTTCATAGGTTTGGTAAAATTCAGGCGTGGAACTAGCTGGTCTGGGACTTTTTTTGGTTGGAACATTTTTGATTGCTGCTTCAATTCCAGTGCTTGATATTGGTCTGTTAAGGAGTTCTATTTCATTCTGATTGAGCCTAGGGAGGTTGTGCATTTCCATGAATTTTTCCATTTCCTCCACTTTTTCAAGTTTATGAGCATAGAGATTTTATAATATTTAGGGATGGTGTTTCGTATTTTCATAATATCAGTTGTGATTTCTCCTTTTTTATTTCTGATTGAGCTTATTAGAGTCCTTTCTTTTCTGTTTCTGCTTAATATAGCAAGAGGCCTGTCAATTTTGTTTATCTTTTCAAATAAACCACTTTTTGTTTCATTAATCTTCTTTATAATTCTTTTGTTCTTGATTTCATTTGGTTCTGCTTTATCTTGGTTATTTCTTTTCTTCTGCTGGGTTTGGTATTGGTTTGCTCTTCCTTTTCCAGTTCCTTGAGATGATTCATTAGATTGTTGATTTGCAATCTTTCTGTCTTTTGGATGTGGGCATTTAAGGCTATGAGTTCTCCTCTCAGGATTGCTTTTGTTGTATACCACAGATTTTAATAACTTGTGTCCCCATTATCATTTAGTTTAAAGAATCTTTTGATTTCCAACTTTATCTCTTCCTTGACCCAACTATCATTCATCAATAGGTTGTTTAGTTTCCATGACTTTGTGTAGAGATGAGTGTTTCTGTTGGAACTGATTTCTAATTTTATTTCACTGTGGAATTATTCCACTGTGGTCTGTGAAGTTGCATACTTTCTATTTGTTAAAATTTGTTGAGACATGTTTTGTAGCCTAGGATGTGATCAATCTTAAAGAATGTTCCATGAGCTGATGATCAGAATGTATATTCAGTAGTTTTGGGGTAGAATGTTCTGTAAATGTCTGTTGGCCCATTTGTTCTAGAGTTCTGTATAAGTCCATTCTTTCTTTGCTTATTTTCTGTTTGGAGGATCTGTCCAGTTCTGGTCAGTGGGGTGTTGAATTCCCCAGCTATTATGGCAGTGCTGTGTATCATTTTGTTTATATCGAGTAGGATTTGCTTTATAAATCAGGGTGCTCCTGTGTTAGGTACATAAATGTTTAGGATGGTTAAGTCTTCTAGTTGAATTGTTCCCTTCACCATTATATAGTGACCATCTTTGCCTTTCTTTACTTTTGTTAATTTGAAGTCTATGTTATCTGATATGAGAACAACTACATTAGCTTGCTTTTGGTTTCTGTTTACATGGAATATTGTTTTCCATGCTTTCACCTTGAGTCTAAATGAGACCTTGTGGGTTGGATATGTTTCCTGGAGACAACAGATAGTTGGCTTGTACTTTTTAATTCATTCATCCAGCCTATGTCTCTGGAGTATGGAGTTCAAGCCATTCACATTTATTGAAAAAATTGATATGTGGTGTGGATTTCTGCTCATCTTGTTGGGTAGATCCTTATTGCTTTGTTTTACCTCTTGAGTCATTGTGGTATCTGGGCTCTGAACTTTAGCTTTTGGGGATTTTACACTGATCAGTGTCTATTGTGCTGGCCAGTGTATAATGCAGGACTGAGTACTTTCTGCAGGGCAGGTCTGGTCTTCGTAAGTTCCCTTAGCAATTGCTTGTCCAAGAAAGTCTTTATTTCTCCCTCACATAAGAAACTTAGTTTTTCATGATACAAAATTCTAATCTGGCTATTATTCTCTTTTAGAAGACTGAGGATGGGTGCCCAATCCCTTCTGTCTTGTAAGGTCTCAGTTGAGAAATGTGCAGTTAGTCTGATAGGTTTTCCTTTGTAAGTTACCTGCTATTTTTGCCTTACTGCTCATAGGAGTGTCTCTTTCATGTTTACTTTGGCCAGCCTAATGGCTGTGTGTCATGGTGATTGCCTCTTTATGATGAATCTCCCAGGAGTCCTTTATGCTTCTTGTACCTGGATATCTAGATTTCTAGCAAGGCTGGGAACATTTTCCTCAATTATTCCCTCAAGTAAATTTTCCAATGCTTGTGTATTTTCTTCTTCACCCTCAGGGATTCCTATGATTCTTCTGTTTGACCTCTTTACATAATCCCACATCTCTTATAGGTTTTGCTCATTCCTCTTATTTCTCTGTTCTTTGACTGACTTGTTTACCTCATGGTGTTATCTTCAAGCTCTGAGATTCTTTCTTCTGCCTGATCTAGACTTTATTTTAAGGCTTTCCAGTGTGTTTTGTAATTCCTTGAACGAATTTTTCATTTCCAGAATTTCTGTTTGTTTTTTGTTTAATAATTCGATTTCTTTAGAGAATTTTTCATCTATTTCCTGCATTGTTTTTGTGGCTTCTTTGTGCTGGGTTTCTATTTTCTTTTGTATTTCACTGAGCTTTCTTACAATCCATATTCAAAATTCTTCATCAGTCATTTTAACCATTTTGTTTAGGTTGGTATCCATTGGTAAAGAGTTATTGATTTCTTTTAGGGGTGTCATTTCACTCTGATTTTTCATGTTTCTGGAGTTCTTTCACTGATACCCTCTCACCTGGCCTCTTAATTGAGAGCTGGGGGTGCTAGGGCTGACTTATGGCCCTGTCTCTGTGTCCCCAAAGATTAATCCCTAACCTTGCTGGGAAGAGGAGTGCTGGTCCTGAGTTGCCTTTGGCACGTTTTAGCAGGTTTGATGAAACTCTCAGGTTACCTCCGATCTGTTGTCTTCACCTCTTCCAAACAGAGTGCAGTGAGTTTGGTCCCCCAGCTTACTCCCTGAGGTGGTGGATTGTGCTTGTGTGTATGAATCTGCTGCTCCCTAATTGCTTAAGTTGGAAGGCACTATGTTTAGCTATGGGGTTTTTCCCCCTGCCATTGATTGTAGTTTACATGGAGGAGCCAGCTGCCAAGGTAATCTTTTGCACCTGTGATAGACTCTGGTCCTCCACGTGGGTCACACAATGGCCCAAGCTTTAGGAGGGACCCTGTAGCTCCGGGGGATTGCTTGGTTGCCTCTCTCCCTGAGTTGGGGGAGGAGCAAGACAGGTTGTGGCTGCAATGTGAGAGCTTGATGGGCTTTGCTAAGCCTCAGCAGGGCTCAGAGGCTGTTTATCTGGCTGCTAGGGGGAGCCACTGATATGGAGTTCAGAGCAATCTCTCCAAGTCATAAGGCCTGTGCCTGTGGGAGGGGGCCTAGTCATGTGATTTCAAAGGCCCCAGGTCAGGCTCTTTCCATCCATGTCCACTTGCTTGGTTTCCCTGTGGAGGTGGGGCAAGCACCCTCTCTATTTTCTCCCTGGAACTCCATATTCCTCTCCCCTCAGATCAGTCTGAGAGTGCACATTCCCTCACCATCTGATACCGGCTCTCCAGCTATCCCACAGTCCATGTGTCTGACCCACTGGTGTGTGTCTCTGCTCTCAGAGGTGGGCACAGCCAAGGACACACCCCGCAACAGAGAAACAATCTTCTCAGCATAGAGCACTCTCAGGGTTGCTATGGGGTGGAGGGGTCACAGCCTGCCTGCAACACTGTCATGTTTGGGGGGCATCAGTCTGGCCCACCATTCCAAGCCACCAGCAGGTGATCCTGTGAGATGACCGCACGGAGATAAACAGGTCTCAGCACTGAGCACTCACACAGTTGCTATGAGGGGGAGGGGCTGTGGTGGCCCTGCACCACTTTTATGTCTGGGGGTACACTGGTCTGGCCTGCCTGTCCAAGCCACCAGCGGGCGATCCTGCAGGATGCTGGTGTGGAGAGAAACAGGTCTCTCAGGGCCCAACACTGTCATGGTTGCTATGGGGATGGGGAGGGGCCGTGGCTACAAACCAGGTTGAGCCAGAATTGCTTTCTGTGATGCCAGGAATAGGGGAGATGCACAGGAGGAAGCGTCCAGGCATAAGAAGGCCAACTCTCTTGTCTCTAGTGGCACTCTCCCATGGGGTGAGAGCTTCTGTATCCTGCTGCTTGCCAAAGGCACCCAAGTGGAGAAGGGGAACCCTCTCTTACCCTTTCACTTGGCTCTTGGCCTCTCTGGATTTAGTCCACACTGCCTCTGTCCTCTCCTCTCTTTCTTCCTTTTTCTTGTCTTTGCAGCCCTTCTCGGCAGGGTCCCTGGACTCCTCCATCGTCTCTCCCTGCAATCTACACCCAAGCCACAACTGCCGTCAGCTCTCCTCAGTCCAACCTTCCACCCTCCAGCTGGGACAGTCCAATTAGTCAGCCATCTTGCCTCCCTCCCCTATAGTCTTGTAATATATTTTGAAGTCAGATAATGTTATGTCTCCAGCATTTTTCTTTATACACAGATTGCTTTGGCTATTTGGGCTCTCTTTTGGTTCCATATGAATTTTAGGATTGTTTATTCTAATTCTGTGAAGAATGATGTTGGTATTTTGATAGGAATTACATTGAATTTGTAGATTGCTTTGGGCAGTATGTTCATTTTAATGCTATTAAGTCTTCCAATCCTTTAACATTGGATGTTTTTCCATTTGTTTGTGTCTTCTTCAATGTCTTGTTTTGTAGTTTTTCTTGTAGAAATAATTCACCTCCTTGGTTAAATTTATTCCTAGGTATTTTATTTGCATTTCTAACTATTGTAAAAGGGATTGCTTTCTTGATTTCTTTTTCAGCTAGATTATTATTGGTGTATAGAAACAATACTGATTTTTGTACATTGATTTTGTGTCCTGAAACTTTACTGCATTGATTTATGGAATCGAAGAGATTTCTGGTGGAGTCTACAGGTTTTTCTAGATATAAGATCATATCATCAGTAAAGAGGGACAATTTCACTTCCTCTTTTCTAATTTGGGTGCCTTTTATTTCTTTCTGTTGCCTGATTACTCTAAGACTTCCAGTATTATGTTGAGTAGGAGTGATAAAAGTGGGCCTCCTTGTCTTGTTTTAGTTCTTAGAGGAAAGGCTTTAAACTTTTCCCCAGTCAGTATGATATTAGCTGTGAGTCTTTTATATATGGTTTTTATTATTTTTGAGGTATGTTCCTTCTATCCCTAGTTTGTCAAGAGTTTTTATAATAAAGGGATGATGAATTTTATCAAATGGTTTTTCCACAGGCAATGAGATGATCATATTGTTTTTGCCCTTCATTCTGTGATGTGATGTATCATATTTATTGGTTTGAGTACATGGAACCATCCACAAATCCCTCATGTAAATCCCACCTGATCATGGTGTATTATCTTTTTTATTTACTGTTGGATTTGGTCTGTTTGTATTTCATTGAGAATTTTTGCATCTATGTTCATCAGAGATATTGGCCTATAGTTTTCTTTTTCCATTATGTCCTTGTCTGGATTTGGTAATGGGGTGATGCTGGCCTCATAGAATGAGTTAGGGATGATTTCCTTTTCTTCCATTTTTTATAATAATGTCAAGAGGATTGCCATTAGTCCTTCTTTTACATTTCATATAATTCAGCTGTAAATCTGTCTGGTCCTGGGCTTTTTTTTTTTTTTTTAGGGAGACTTTTTATTACTGATTTTTATTACTGATTCAATCTCATTACTTGTTACTGGTGTGTTCAGGTTTTCTTTTTCTTTCTGATTCAATCTTAGTAGCTTGTATGTTTCCAGAAATGTATTCCTTTCCTCTAGGTTTCCAGTTTTTCAGTGTATAGTTGGTTATACTAGTCTTTCATGATATTTGCATTTTTGTGGTATTAGTTGTAGTGTTTGCTTTTTCATTTCTGATTGTGTTTATTTGGATCTTTTCCCTTCTTGGTTAGTCAAGCTACTAGTTTATCAATTTTGTTTATCTTTTAGAAGAACCAAATTTTCATTTCATCTATCCCTCATATTGGGTTTTTTTTTTTTTTGTCTCTATTTCATTTAGTTCTGCTCTGATCTTTATTATATCTTTTATTCTGCTAAGTTTTTGTTTGGTTTGTTCTTTCTTTTCTAGTACCTTGAGGTGTATTGTTAGACTGTTAGTTTATAATCTTCCAACTTTATTGCTATAAACTTCCATCTAAGCACTGCTTTTACTGTATCCCACAAATTTTGGCATGTCATGTTTCTATTTTCATTTGTTTTGAGGAATTTTTTTGTTTCTATCTTAATTTTTTTGTTGAATCAGTAATCATTCAGGAGAATATTGTTCAGTTTCCATGTATGTGTATAGTTTCCAAAGTTTCTCTTGGTATTGATTTCTGACTTTATTCCATGTTGGTCTGAGAAGGTCTTTGACATGATTTTGATTTTTAAAAATTTTTTGAGACTTGTTTGGTGACCTAATATATGGTCTATCCTGAAGAATATTCCATGTGCTGATGAAAAGAATGTATATTCTGCAGTTGTTGGATAGAATGCTCTATAAATGTCTGTTGGGTACATTTGGTCTAAATTCCAGTTTAAATCCAATGTTTCTTTGTTGACTTTCTGTCTAGATGATCTTTCTAATGTTGAGAGTAGGGTGTTAAATTCCCCCTCTCTTATAGTACTGAAGTCATCTCTCTCTTTAGATCTAGTACTATTTGCTTTATGAATCTGGGTGCTCCAGTGTTGGGTAAATATATATACATTTAGAATTGTTATGTCTTCTTGCTGAATTGATCCTTTATCGTTACATAATGACCTTCCTTGTACTTTTTTTTTTGACTGTTCTTGACTTAAAGTCTGTTTTATCTAATATAAGAATGGCTACTTCTGCTCACTTTTGGTTTCCATTTGCATGGAATATGTTTTTCCATCCTTTTACTTTCAATCTATATGTCTTTAGTAATAAGATGAATTTCACGTAAGTGGTATATAGTTGGATTTTTTAAAATCCATTCAGCCATTCTATATCTTTTAAAAGGAGATTTTAATCCATTTATATTCAAGGTTATTATTGATATGTGAGGCTTTGCTCCTGTCATATTGTTAACTTTTCTTTTTCTGGTTGCTTTTATATATTCTTTGTTCCTTTCTTTATTTTCCCCCCTTGTTTGTCATTGTGATTTGGTGAATATCTGTAGTGGTACCATTTGAGCCCTTTCTCTTCCTCCTTTGTATGATTACTTTACCAGTGAGTTTTGTACATTCATGTGTTTTCATGATAGTAAATGTCATCCTTTCACTTCCAGGTTTAGGACTTCCTTGAGTATTTCTTGCAGGTCCAGTCTAGTGGTAATGAATTCCTTCAGCATTTGTTGTCTGGGAATGACTTTATTTCTCCTTCATTTATGAAGAATAATTTTGCTGGATATAATATTTTTAGGTGGAAATATTTTTCTTTCAGCACTGTGACTATATCATCCCAATCTCTTCTGACCTGTAAGTTTTTTGCTCAGAAATCCTTTGTTAGTCTTACAGGGTTTCCTTTATAGGTGACTACATGCATTTCTCTTGCTGCTTTTAGAATTTTTTCTTTACCTTTAACTTTAGACAGTCTAGTTATAATGTGCTATGGAAAAGACCTTTATGCATTGTATCATCCCAGGAATTCTTGAGCATTCTGTATCTGAATGTCTAATTCTCTTTCTAGACTTGGGAAGTTTTCATCTGTTATTTTGTTAAATAGGCTTTTCTGTTTCTTTGCCCTCAGGGATACTGATAATTAATAAATTTAATCACTTTATCCTGTCTTAAATGTCACAGAGGCTTTGCTCACTCTTTCACGTTCTTTCCTTTTGTCTGACTGTATTATTTCAAACCCTGTCTTTAAGTTCTGTGATTCTTTCTTCTGCTTGATCTAATCTATTGTTGAATTTTTCAAATGCATTTTTTATTTCCTGAAATGAATCCTTCAGTTCCAGAATTTCTACTTGGTTCTTTTTAAAAAATATCTATCCCTTTGGTAAATTTCTCATTCATATCCTGAACTGTTTTTCCAATTTCTTTATATTGTTTTTCACAATTCTCTTGTATCTCACTAAGCTTTAAAATCAATATTTATAATTCTTTATCTGGGATTTCAGAAATTTATTTTTGATCAAGATCTATTTCTAGAGAATTGTGTTCCTTTGGGGGTGTCATATTTCCTTGCTTTTTTATTTTTCCTATGTCCTTACATTGATTTCTGTGTATGTGGTGTAACAATTACTTATTCCTATTGTTGAATTTATTTTCATAAGGGAGAATTTTTCCTGAAGATAAATCTATGGTGTTTTTTGTGTAGGGTACTTTGGCTTTGATTCTAGGTGCATGCAGTAGTAGAGTCTGTATATTATTTCTTTGGCTTCGGTATCATTTTAGTGGTACCTGTGACTTCCTCAGTGAGTTAGGGTGTGGTTATTAGTGGAGGCTGTGGTGAAGTTGCCCTACAGACTCAGATGCCAGGTAGGCCAGTCTTCAGGTCCCATTAGTATCAGCAGTGAGCTGCACATGCCAATCTTTGTGCCCCAGGGCAACATATGCTGGAACCTGCATTGGTGGTTACCAGCAGGTTGATTCTTGAGTCTCCAGGTGATTTTCCTGGATGCCAGTAATGGCAATAGTGAACTGGGCAGTTGGGCAGATTCTTAAGCCCATGGGCAGCTGGCATGGCATGGGTTATGGTTGTAGCAGTAACAGGACAATTCTCTGGATCCAAAGCAGAGTGCATTATGTTGGCAGTAACTGCAATGGGCTGGGCTGGCCATTCTCCAGGCCCACAGGTGGCACTTACAGATAGGTGCTAGCTGAGGTGGTAGCAGCCAGGAATTTAGGCCCAATCTTAGTTCCTTGGGAGGAGTGCTCATGCACTCAAGGTGGTGGATTGGGTTAGGCAATCCTTAGGACCCCAGGTTATGTGTTCTAAGAGTGGGGGCTGAGGCCAGGCTTGTGCTCAGGTTCCTCAATGGTGAGAGCAGACATCAGTCATGGTGGTTGGGGACAGGGTAATCCTCAGGCCCCATGGAGAGTGCTCAAATGAGAAGCAGTAGCAGCTGCACTGAGGCCCTGCCACAGGGGAGGATGGGCTGTCCTCAATAGCCACAGCCTGTACTGGCAGGTGGGGAATGTACATCCCCTTCATGCCTTAGCTGCAGTAGGGCATGCCCCCCACTCTGGCTGCAGGAGCCCATGCCCATGCCAGCAGCAACTCACACCCCGCTCACATCCCAATCTTAGATCCCAGCAGCGCACACTTTCTGGCACTGGTGCTGCTGCTCATGCCTCCCTTGCTTCCTAACCTTTGCTGTAGGAGTGCTCCTGACTTGGTCTCCATCCCAGCAGCAACAGCCCCAGTCCCAGCTGGGTCCCAGGACAGTGTGCAGTTTTCCAGAGGCTAGGTTTGAAAATTGCACCTTGCTGTAGCTGCTTAGGTCTCAGAAAGTGTGTGGGACCCAGCATGAGATCTCTCCCTCAAGCAGTTCCATTCCATCGTCTCCCAACAGCTTTCTATATTAGTTTCAGGGTTAGGAGGGTTGAGGACTTCTCCTGTCACCAGGATTGTGTGATTCCACAGGGGAGATGTGGCCACTGAAAGTCTCTCATTCACTTCTTCCCCATGTTGGGGAATCACTCCTGGCTCCCACCCAGTCCCAACCAAGGAGACTGCCTCTCGTCCTCCTTCCCTGCTTTTCGTTTCCCCTGTCACTTCTCTATTTAATTCCAGCCTTCTCTCCCAGATAATGTACTCAAAGTGTGACTGTCTACACACTACTCTGGTTCTTCTAAGTGGAGGAGGCAGGCATGAAATGCTTTTAGTCTCCCATTTTGAACCCCCCTCAATATATATGTTCTTACTAAGACTCTGGCTCAAGTGAACACTGATTCATTAAATAAGAGAAACCAAAAGTATCTATGACACTTAGGCATTGATTCCACAAATAAGCTCCACCATGGCCCAAAGCTATACTAAAAGGATAGTAGAAAGGAAGGTATTAAAGGCCATCAAGGCCAGAAGAACTATGTAATTTTGGCAAGTTTTGAACATTTCAGAGATTCATTGTCCTTCATTAGTAAGATGGAGACAATACCAAATCATAGAATTATTGAAAGGATTTGATTAAATGAAATAATACTGCAATAAATGGTAACTTTTATTAATAGGCAAGGTAGTAATATTAATATAATTTTTAAAACAACAATTTGGTTTAAAAGAAAAGATTTTAATCATAGTCATTTGAACATATCTAAGACATTGATATTCAATCAATCATTTTTTTAAAGCTTTAACCATCATCACCTATTGACTAATTCTAGGGTCATTTAGTGGTTGTTAAGCTATATTACTCTAATCTTTGCAGATCAGAATTCAAAAAGCAAATAATTTGCCCAAAAGCACATAGCTAGATTGTATCCCAGGTGTCTTGATTCCTAATTAATGATCTTTCTGTTATAATGGTGGCTTTCCTTTCTCCTCCTTTTTGTTCCCTTTATTTTTTCCAATAGTATCATCATTTTTTCAAATGAGATCTTACTTGGAATCACAATACCTAAAACAGAAAAAGTGGGAGGGATCATTCACCCTCCACCCCTCAAGAATCTCACACCCTTGATACCTTTTTTGGGGAACCCTAAGGCTCAGTGGAATACAGACTACAAACCATTGTGCTCTAGACTCTTCCAAAACAGCCCATTTGGGAAGAGGGGTTAAAGAATTGAATATTCTCATTCACATTTTAAAGTAATAAATCTGGGCATTATACCATTTTTGCAAGATTTTTTATTAATTATTGAAGGAATTCAGAAGCAAATATTAAACTTTATTAGAAGGCTTTTTCTTCATGAAGCTTATATGATAAAATATGTCCATCTAACTATTTTAAAAGTGAGTACACTTTTTGATGTGACTTTCTATCTCCTTTAATACCTCTTATGCTATATTTTATTTCTCCTAAAAATGCCAATTAGAACACCATAATATTAGTGTATATATATTATATATTAATATATGTGTATATATTTTATGTATATGTGTGTATATATATTGCTCTTGTATGTGTACAAGAGTTCAAGAAATAAAGAGAGTGCCTACTGCAGTTCAGCTAGTACTAAACATTTTACATTTATTTTCTCACTTGATTCTTATGTAGCATGAATGTACCTAGGCCTCAAATGACCATGGGTAAGAATGAGGCCATATTAATGTTAATATCCAATCTTGTTTGCTCTTTTCTCACTTGCTTAGTACAGAATCCCCAATCTCTTGAAAACCTCCACTCATGTATTTCTGGATGTATAGCATATACCACACATGTTCATGAATGCACCTAAGTCCCCCCCCATCATTGGCCCCTGTCCCTCAACCTTCACCAATGTCTCTTGGCCTCTGCACTCCTCCTAATGCCTTTGCATGTCCAGCTTCTGCCTCCAGGAGGAGCAGAATCTTCTCGGAGTATAAAGGCAACCTACAAAGTGTGAGACTATATTTGCCAACCATATATCTAGTAAAGGATTTAATCTCCAAAATATCAACCCAGGGAGTTCACTGGGCTCTGCCTGTGCTTCCCTCCCTGCACCACAACCAGAAAACATTCTCAAGGCTCTAATAGGGGCAGCCAATTGGCTCACCTTGTTCATTTCCTCTCTGTCAGGGATCACTGTCCTGCATTTTCTGATGTCCAATATCTTAAAAGCCATTGTTTTATATTTGTACATTTATTTTTGTTTTAGGGCAGAGTGTAAATCCACTCCCTGTTATTACATCTTGGTTAAAAGTGCAACTTCCTCATGACTTTTTAAATTGGAAATATGGTTACTTTAGACATGTAGGATTAAGAAGAAAAATACCAAATAGAAAGACAAACCTCAATAAGGTGCCACTTTAGAGAATTCAAGGGCAATGCAAAGACACAGGGAGTAGGGAAGAACAGGAAAAGATAACACATTATAAATAGTTCTGAATCAACAAAGTACAAAGATTTTTCATTTTTAAACATTTCATTCCATAGCACAAGCAGCATTGCCTGGTCATAGTACATGTTATATAAGGCTGACCTGCCTTAAAATGCATGAATCAACCTTTATTTAGAATTAATTTTTGATCCTTTGACCTTTTATGAATTCTTAGCTTGAAAATGTCAAATGGCTTCAAGAGTTTACTCAAAATGATGTCATTGCTTCTCATAGTCATATTCTGCATTGTGCCTTTTAATAGTGACTATAATTTTTGCACCTGTTCTAACTCACACTAACTTTCTTATTTTTCGTATGCAGTATAAATTGAAGGGACTTAAAAATGATTATGCGTTGATTAAACTACTACAGTGATACATCTAAACAAATATTGTCCTGCAACACCTAAACCATCAATCAAATAATTTTGGAATTGGTCTCAGAAAAAAATATTTAAGCCAACAAGAAAATATCTGTCCAATTATTTTATCCTTTGTTTCCTATCTACATTCTTAGCTACTGCTCTGTTTTGCTCTAAGCTTTGCCCTGTGAAGCTTAAGCAAACAAAAGAACCCATGTAAGGGATACTGGTATTCACTACTAAGGTCTGTGCCAGGCAGGTGGCAGAGGCAATAAGGTCTCAGTGACTAAAGCCTATCAAAAATTAAGATTAGGAGTGATGTCAGCAAGATGGCTCCCTAGAGGTGCCTAACACTTTTCTCCTCATAAAAAAGGACCAAAACAATGAACAAAAAACTACGTTTCAACTAGATTCTAAAGGAGATAGTAGCATGCAACAGGGCATGGAGAAAACCATATGGAGAACAAAAACTCAGATTGGCAGCATAGAGAAGGGAACAAAATGCCCCACCTCTGCCACCTCATCTCCCCAGTTAGGATCAGCTCTGAACTAAGAGGGTCTTTTCCCTGCAGGGAAAAGGTAAGCAGGAGACCCCCAGCATCCCCCATTGCCACCATAGACAACTGCAGTCTTTACTACTGGAGAATTCTGTAGTAATCCCAGGCCATAAACCCAGTTTAGGGAATATCTGGAGTACATATAGCTGCATTACTCCAGAGAAGGAGCCCAGCCAAACCCAGAACCCCCTCAACTTGCTTTGAAACAAGATAATGTGGCACAGTGCTAATTTGAAACCAAAGCCACTGCTAGAATTTGTTCTGCTCTGAGGACCAGTAGCCACTGCATCTCTCCATCCCTGAGGCTCTGCTGTCATTCCACCATGCTTGCACAAATTACTGCAGCACCATGATTCCAGTGACTTGGAGGCTAAGCCCAACAGAATAGCCATGAACCAGGTGCCCAAGCCCATGTGTTGCCCTGTCCCCCAGTACACAGGAAGTTCTAGGGGAAGCTGAGCCCAAGCCAGTGAACCCATTGCAAATAGCCCCTTCGTTTGAAAACCATCCCACTCTCCCAGCCCCGGAAAAGCCACACCACTGCCAGCACAAACAGCTGCAGCCTAGGCCATGTAGACATGTATATGCATCAGTGGCATTGATTACAACTGAAGAAACAGCATGGAGACTATACTACTGAACCCACCCAGAACCAAAGCCAATTCACCCTACCCAACTGACACCCTAGCACACATTTGCAGGAGAAAACCTTTCCCTAACAAATGTACTCAATAAAATCGCAAAGGGCAACAGGTCTACCAGGTGCACAGATATCAATGTAGGGATACAAAAAACATGAAAAAGCAAAAAAAAAAAAAATTCCAAAGGAACAAAATATTTCATCAGTTACTGACATCATAGAAAGAGAAATTCAGGAAATGCCAGAAAAGGAACTTAAAATAATGATTTTGAAAAAACAGTGACATATAAGAGAATACAGACAATTCAGTGAAATCAGGAAAACAATACATGATCTGACTTAGAAATGCAACAAAGAAATAGACAACATAAAAAAAACCAAACAGAAATTTTGGAGCTAAATAATTCAATGAATGAAATAAAAAATACAATTGAAAGCTACAGCATCAGACTAGATCAAGCAAAAGAAAGAATTTCTGAATTTGAAGACAGATGTTTTGAAATAACCCAGCAAGTATGAAGAAAAAGAATAAAAAAGAATGAAGAAAGCCTTTGGGACTTATGGGACATCATTAAGCAACTAAATATTTGTATTATATAATTTTCAGAAGGAAAGGAAAGGCACAGAAAGCTTATTTAACAAAATAATAGCTGAAAACATTCCAAATCTTGGGAGAGATATGGACATTCAGATCTAGGAAGCTCAATAGTCCCAAATAGGTTCAACCCAAAAAAGCCATCTCTGAGGCACATTATAATCAAACTGTGAAAAGTCAAAGACAAACAGAGAATTCTAAAATCAATAAGAAAAAGTGTCAAGTTACATAGAAGGGTACTCCCAGTAGACTATCACAGATATCTCAACAGAACTTTTCAGGCCAGGAGAGAATTGGATGATATAGTCAAAGTGCTGAAAGAAAAAAAAACTGCCAGGGAGGAGGACCAAGATGGATGAATAGAATCCTCCAGCAATTATCCCTCTGTGCAAACACCAAATTCAACAACTATCCACACAGGAAGCACCTTCAGAAGAACCAAAAATCAGGTGAGCAATCACAGTACTGGTTTCACAGTACCCATCTTCTGACAGTGCTGCACCAACACTCTGAGTGGAGAGAGAATCTATGGGCCCAAGGGAAGAAGAGTGAAATGCTTGTGGGACTTTGCATTGGAACTCAGGCCCACCCTGTCACAGGGGAGCACAGCACAGGACAGAACTCTGCTGGCATGCACAGAGGGAACATTTAGACCAGCCTGGCCAGAGGGAAATCCTCCACCCCAAAACCCAAGTTCTGGCTAGCACCACTACTAGCTGATGAAAAGTAGCCTGGGGCCTGGATCAAACTCATAAGGCAATTAGGCCACAAAGGCTGCAATCTTTGGGCAATTTCTGTGGCTGTGCTGCCTTGGAGCCAGTGGTCTTGGGGTGCATGTGACCCAGTGAGACACCAGTGGTGATGGTCAAGCCAGTGCCTGTGTCACCCCTCCCCCAGTTCCAGGCAGTGCACCTCAGGGAGAATCTTCTTCTGCTTAGGGAAAGAAAAGAGAATAGTTCAGAGGACTTTGCTTTGCAACTTGGATACCAGCTCTGTCACTGTAATAAAAAGTTCTAAGCAGAATCATGAAGCCCCTGATTCCAGGCCTTAGTTCTTGGACAGAATTTCTAGACCCACCCTGAGGCCAGAAGGAAACATGCTGCCTTGAAAGGAAGGATCTAGTCGTGGTGGCATTTACCACCTGCTTGCTAAAGAGCCCTTGGGCTTTGAATAAACATCAGAGGTAGCCGGGCAACAGTCACCATGGGATTTGGGTGAGATTGGGCTGGCTTCAGGTGTGATCAGACTCAGTCCCAGTAACAGTGGCCGTGAGAGAATGCCCACGTCAATCCTCCCCCAACTCCAGCAGCCCAGCACAGAGAGCGAGGGAAGAGAGTGACAGGCATTGTCTGATAATCCAGGGAATTCTCCCATATCTTAACCAAGTCCACCAAGATGGTACCACCAGGAGTCTGCAAGACTTAAAGCATTACTGGGCTTGGGCCACCCCCAACACTGAAACAGCTGCAGTGACCAAAGATGTAGATCACAACTCTCAATTCTCTTTGAATATCTGGAAAGCCTTCCCAAAAAGGATGGCTTCAAACAAGCCCATACTGTGAAGATTAAAATAGATACCTAACTCTTCAATCCCCAGACATTGATGGACATCCACAAGCAGCAAGAACATCCAGGAAGTCATGAACTCACCAAATGAACTAAATAAGGTACCAGTGACCAATCCTGGAGTGACAGAGATATGTGACTTTTTAGACAAAGAATTCAAAATAGCTATTCTGAATAAGCTCAGTGAACTTCAAGATAACACAGAGAAGTAATTAAGAAGCCTATCAGAGAAATTTAACAAAGAGACTGAAATAAAAAAAAAAATCAAGCAGAAATCCTGAAGCTGAAAAATCAATTGAGAAATGGAGAAATGCATCCGAGTCGCTCAACAGCAGAATTGGCCAAGTAGAAGAAGATGTGAGCTTGAAGACAAGCTATTTGAAAATACACAGAAGAGGAAAAAAAAGAATAAAAAAGAATGAAACCTTCCTATAATATCTAGAAAATAGCCTCAGAGGGGCAAATCTAAGAATTATTTGCCTGAAAGAAAAGATAGAGAAAGAGATTGGGGTGGAAAGTTTATTCAAGTAAACAATAAAATAGAATATTCCAAACCTAGAAAAAGATATCAATATTCAGTTATAAGAAAGTCATAGAACACCAGGCAGATTTAACTGAAACAGGACTAGCTCAAGGCATTTAATAATGAAGCTCCCAAAAGTCATTGAAAAAGAAAACATCCCAAGGGAAGCAAGAAAAAAGAAACAAATAACATATAAAGAAGCTCCAATACATCATGCAGCAGACTTATAAGTGGAAATTACAGTCCAGGAGAGAGTGCCATGACATATTCAAAGTGCTGAAGGAAAAAATTCTTAACCGTAGAATATTATATCCTACAAAAATGTCCCTCTAACATGAAGGAGAAATAAAATCTTTCCCAGACAAACAAAAGCTGAGGAATTTCATCAACACTAGACCTGTCCTACAAGAAATAAAGTTCTTCAATATGAAAGAAAAAGACATTAATGAACAAGAAGAAATCATTTGAAGGTATACAACTCACTGGTAACAGTAAATACACAAATACAGAATACTCTGTTACTGTAATTGCAGTGTATAAACCACTTATATCTTGAATAGGAAGACTAAAAGACAAACCTCTTAAAAATAACTACAACAACTTTTTGAGAGATAGATGGTATACAGTGATACAGATGGAAACAACAAAAAGTTTAAAAGCAGGGGGCTGGAGTTAAAAAGTAGAATTTCTGATAGATTTCTCTTTGCTTAATTATTTGTTTGATTATAAACAGAGTTGTCATATGTATAAAATAATTGGTAACAAAATATTTTTTCACATTTTCTAAACATTTTAAAATATTAAGGGGGTACAAATGTTTTAGGGTACATGGATCATTTTTGTAATGCTTGAGTCCTGGCTATAGGTGTGCCCATCACCCAAATAGTGTTCATAGTACCCGCTAGGTTGGTTTATCCCCATCTGTGCTCCCCCCACCCTCATCCTTGATTTCCACTGAGTTTTACTTCCTTGTGTGTACATGTGTGCCCACCAGATAGTTCCAATTTAATAGTAAGCACATGTGGTGTTCATTTTTTCATTCTTTAGATACTTCACTTAGGAAAATGGTCTCCAGTTTCATCCAGATTGTTGCAAAATGCATTAAGTCATCTATTTTTTATGGCTGAGTAGTACTCCATGGTGTACATATATGACAGTTTGTTAATGCACTCATGAATTAATGGGCGTTTGGGTTTATTCCACATCTTTGCAATTGTGAATTGTACTCCAATAAACATTCAAGTGCAGGTGTCTGTTTGATAAAATGACTTCTTTTCCTTTGGGTAAATACCCAGTACTGGTATTACTGGATCAAATGGCAAGTCTACTTTTAGTTCTTTGAGGAATCTCCATACTGTTTTCCACAGAGGTTGTACTAATTTTTAGTCCCACCAACAGTGTATAATGTTCCTTTCTTTCTGCATCCATCCCAGCATCTATTATTTTTGGACTTTTTAATAAAAGCTATTCTAACTGGGGTAAAGTGATATCTCATTGTAGTTTTAATTTGCATTTCCCTGATTATTAGTGATGTTGAGCATTTTTTCATACGTTTATTGGCCATTCACCTATCTTCTTTTGAAAAATTTCTGTGAATGGGGAAAAGTTGAGAGCATTCACCCTAAGAGCTAGAACAAGACAAGGTTGCCTACTGTCATCATTCCTATTTAACATAGTGCTGGAAGTCCTAGCCATGGCAATCAGACAACAGAAGAGTACTAAGGGTATCCAAATCAGGAAAGAAGAGGTCAAACTATCTCTCTCTGCTGACAATATGATCTTGTATCTAGAAAACTCCATTGATTGCACCAAGAGCCTCCTGAAATTGATAAATAAATTCAGCAAAGTCTCAGGATACAAACCAATGTAAGTAAATCAGTAGCATTTTTATATACTTATAACAGTCAAGCATTATTTGAATTTAAGCCTGATTTCAAATGATTTTTTCTTCTCTTTTTATTTATTAATTTTTAATACATAATAGATGCACAGGGTACAGAAGTGGAAAGGTAAAAAATGACATAAAGTAAAAATGTCATCCATCTACCTCTATCCCCAGACTCACAGTTCCTCTCTCAAGTGACAACCACTTAGTTAGTTTGTGTATATTTCTAGAGATCTTTTACCAACTATAAGACTGGAATATTCCAGTTCTCCTTTTGGTTCTATTAGTTTTTGCCTCACATATAGTTACAGTCTGTTGTTAGGTTCATGAAAGTTTAGGATTATTATACCTTCTTACAGAATGGACTCCTGTATCATTATGTAATGCCCCTTTTTATACCTAATAATCTTTCTTGTGATGAAATCTACCTTGTATGATATTAATGTAGCTCCTCCAGCTTTCTTTTGATTAGTGTTAACATGATATTCCTTCCTCCATCCCTTTATTTTAACTTATTGAAGTCTTTATATTTAACATAGGTTATTTGTAGACAACATATACTTGGATCTTGTTTTATTATCCACTCTGATAATCTTTGTCTTTTAGTTTGCATATTTAGACCACTCACATTTAAAGTGATTATTGACATAATAGAAGTAGTATCTATTATATTTATAACTATTTTCTATACGTTGCACTGGTTCTTTGTTCCCCCCAGTGTCATGTACTGAGCCTTCCCCCACCATTCATAGTTTGAAGCCCTAATCCCTAATTGGATGATATTTAGAGAAAGAACCTTTGAGAGATTTTTAGGGTTAGATGAGGCCATGAGGTCAAGGCCCTCATGAGGGGATTAGTATCCTTATAAGAAGTGGCACCAGAGATCTTGGTCTCTCTCTCTCCCTCTCTACCATGTGGGGACACAGGGAGAAGGTGGCCATCTGCAAGCCAGGAGGATAGCCCACAACAGAACCTGATTATGCTAGCACCCTGATCTCAGACTTCCTGCCACCAGAACTGTGAAAAAATACATTTTTGTTGTTTAAGTCACCCACTGTATAGTATATTGTTATAGCAGCCCAAGCAGACTAAGATGCTTACTTTTTAATGCCTTCTTTGAATTGAACTGAGTGGCATTTCACAATGGTTACTCCTCCCCTCCCTTACCATGAGTTGATCTTTCCTGGATTTTCACCATGAAAATCTATGGGATTCTTGGTGGTAAGGCCCATGAAAGTATGGGGTCCTCCTAAGAATACAGTTCCAATGAGTTTCTCACTCTCACACCAGTCCACACTGAGCCTCTATCAATTTGTGGAAATTACCTTTCAACAGTTCCTACCAGAGGCTTCTGCTCCAGATAAGTAAGTAGATCTCAGCTGTAAGTCTCTAGATGCACCTATTGTTCCAAATTTTCAGGGGAGGGTGGTTTGCCATGCCACCTCAATTCTCTTGCAGATCCAAGAAAAATCATTCATTTTCACTTTTCCAGGTTTTTTTTTTTGTTTAAGGATGAGAGTAATGAATTCCAAGTGCTTTACTTCAGAGCTAAAACCAGATGTTTCTCTCAGTCCATGCATTTTAATAAAGAGAAATTATTTCCTTTCTGTTCACTAGAGCAGTAATATGTGCATCAAATTTACTTAAAAGTTATACACATTGCTTTAAAATACAATAAAAAGGAGAGTTAATAGGATTTGGCTCTGTATATCACTCAAGGTTGGATTTGCATTTGTCACCAGATTCTCTTACTAATTATACATTTTGATACTATCTCTGAGGAAGCATCTAACTCCAAGAAGTCTACATTATACAATTTAACCCATATTCTTTTTTTGGAAAAGAAAATGCATAAGGTTGACTTGATAAATGCTGCAAATAGGATTTCTGGTTCCATAATGGTGGCATAGAGGCAAGCTGGCTTCAATCAACCCCACAGAAAACCAAAAACAAATATACAGCACCAAGATTTTCACCAGCAACAACCCAGAATTCAACTATGAAGATGAGACAGTTGCCAGGGCCACAGAGAAGTAGAAAAAAAAACTGAGCAGACATTAGGAGAATTGACTTCTACATCTATAATGACCCTCCCCCACATTCTGCCTGGCACCAAATTCATGGAAATTTCCCCCCAACTCAAGGTTTCTGTACTGGAAAAAGTGAAGTTAGGTGATCAACAAGCTTACCCACCTTCTTAGGTTCCCTGGCAGGAGACCTGTCCTTGCCCTAACCTATGGGAAGCATCATGACTGCCTGAAGGGAAAAATATCCCTGCGGACAAGCAGAGACAACAGGAGGAGGCAGCACTACCACCACAAACCCTAGAAACTCTGCTCTGTAACTCAGCTAAAGGAGTCACCAAATCAGACTGGGTATTCAAAAGTACCTCACCGTAGGAGGTATATTTTGCAGGTGTCCTGAGAATGAGCCAGTAACCAGCCTTCTCACACTGCTGGGATAATCTTTTTGGGACCTGCTCCATACAAAATAGGTAGTGCTTTGATCATTAAAGCTGAAGTGAACCTGGGCTTAATGTACCACCTAGAGCTGAAAAGGAGGCAGCAACCTAGCAGTAAAGATTTGCTAAGAAAATATATTCAATAAAAGCCAACATAAGCCAGGCAGAGAAAACTGGAATAAATAACTAATCCTTCAGTGTAAAATCATAGATCTATATCCGCAAGAAACAACAGCAAACAGGGAGCCATGACCTCCCTCAAAGGAGAGAGCAAAAGTCCAGTGACTGACCCTAATGAGACAGCAATTTGTGAGCTCTCTGACCAAGAATTCAAAAGAGCAGTTTTAAGGATACTCAGCGATCTCTAAGAAAACAAAACCCAACAATTCAGAAATTTATCAGATAAATTTTACAAAAAGATTGAAATGATAAAAAAAAGAAATTTTGAAAATGAGAAATACACTTGCTAAACTGAAAAACTCTTTAGAGGCTCTTGATAGAAGAGTGAATCAAGCAGAAGAAAGAATGGGTGAGTTTGAAGACAGGTTATTTGAAAATACACAGAAGAGGGTAAAAAAAAAAGAACAAAAAGGAAGGAAGACTGCCTACGAGATATAACTAATTACTTCAAAAGACCAAATCTAAGAATTATTGGTGTTCAAAAGGGAGCTGAGCAAGAGCAAGGGGGAGAAATATTATTCAAAGAAATAATAACAGAAAAATTTCCAAACATGAGAAAGAGGTAAATATCCTGGTACCAAAAGGTCTTAGAATAACAAACAGATTAAACCCAAATAAGACTACCCCAAGGCATATAATAATCAAATTCTCAAAGGTCAAGGACAAAGAGAGGATCCCCAAAGCATCAAGACAAAAGAAGCAAATAATACACAAAGGAGATCCAATTAATCAGGCAACAGACTTCACAATGAAAACTATACAAGCCAGGAAGGAAATGAATGACATTTTCAAAGTGCTGAAAGAAAAAAAAAACTGTCATCCAAGAATATTGTATTCAACAAAATTATCCTTCAAATACAATATGAAGGAGAAATAGTCTTTCCTAGAGAAACAAAATCTGAGAGAATTCACTGCCACCAGACCCATCTTGCCAGAAATGCTAAAGGGAGTTCTTCAGTCTGAAGGAAAAAAAAAACACTAATGTGCCCAAAAAAACACACCAAAAAAACAACTTTTCAAGGTATAAAACCCACAGGTAAAATTAAGTACACGGACAAACCCACAATAAACTTTTACTGTAATTACGGTGTAGAACCCTCTCATAACTCTAGAATGAAGCTCAAAAGACAAATCTATCAAAAACAATAATAGCTACAGCAACCTGTTAAGAGATAATCAATATAAAATATGTAAACTGAGACAATAAAAAGTCAAAATGGGGGGGATGGAGTTAAGATATAAAAATTTTTGTGCATTTTTGCCTTTGTTTGTTTCTATCTTTTATGTGTGAACTAAGACAAGTTGTCATCTCTTTAAAACAACTTGTTATGTTTTTTGTGAGCTTCATAGTAACCACAGCACAAAAATCTATAATAAATACACTAAAAATAAAAAGCAATAAATTAAAACATATTACCAGAGAAAATTACTTAACCACAAAGGAAGTCCCAAAGAAAGAAAGAGAGGAGTTACCAAACAACCAGAAAACAAGCAACAAAATGTTAGTAGTAAGTCCTTACTTATCAAAAATAACACTGAATATAAATGGTATCAATTTTCCAATTAAAAGGCATAGAGTGGCTGAATGGACAAAGAAATCAGACTCAACAAATGCCACCTTGAGGAAACCCACTTCACCTATAAAGACACATGTAGACTGAAAGGGAAAGGATGGAGAAATATATTCTATGCCAGTGGAAACCAAAAAAGATCAGGAGTAGCTATATTTGTATCAAATTAAATAGACCACAAGTCAAAGACTGTAAAAAGAGACAAAGAAGGTCACTGTGTAATGATAATGGGGTCATTTCAGCAAGAGGATATAACAATTATAAATATGTATGCACTGAACATTAGAACATCCAAGTATATAAAACAAACATTGATAACTCTAAGGGGAGAGATAGACTTCAATACAGTAACAGTAAGGGACTTCTACATCCCACTCTTAGTAATAGACAGATAATCCAGATATAAAATCAACAAAAAAACAGTGGAGTTAAACTACACACTAGATCTAATAGGCCTAACTGACATTTACAGAACTTTTTCCACCCAACTGCTGCAGAATACACATTCTTTTCATCAGTACATGGAACATTCTCTAGAATAGACCATATCTTATAATAGGCCACAAAACAATTCTGAGCAAATTCAAAAAAATAAAAATCATATCAAATGTCTTTTCTGACCACAATGGAATAATACTAAATCAAGAACAAGAGGAACCTTGGAAACTGCACAAACACATGGAAATTAAACAACATGCTTCTAACCAATAGGTCAATGAAGAAATTAAGAAGGAAATTAAAAAGTTTCTTGAAACAAATGAAAATGATAATATAACATACCAAAATCTATGGGATATATCAAAGAAGTACTAGGAGGGAAGGGAAGTTTATAGCAATAAATACCTACATGAAAAAAGTAGGACCTAACAATGCACCTCAAGGAACTAGAAAACCAAGAACAAACTAAACCAAAAATTAGTAGAAGGAAAGAAACAATAAAGATCTGAGCAGAAATAAATGAAATTGAGACAAATAATACAGAAGATCAATGAAAATACAAGTTAGTGTTTTGAAAAGATAAAAAAATCAACAAAACTTTAGCTAGACTAAGAAAAAAGGAGAGAAGACTAAAATAAATAAATCAGAAACAAAAAAGTAGGCACAGCACCTAAGACCTCAGAAATAAAGAATCATCAGAGACTATTAAGAACAACTATACACTAACAAATTGGAAAACCTAAAAGAAATGGATAAATTCCTGGACACATACAGTCTACCAAGATTGAACCATGAAGAGATAGAAAACCTCAACAACCCAATAACAAGTAACAAGATAAAAGCCATAATAAAAATCTCCCATCAAAGAATAGCCCAGGACTGATGGATTCACAGCTGAATTCTACCAAACATTTAAAGAAGAACCAATACAAATCCTACTCAAATTCTTCAAAAAAAGTGAAGAAGGGGGAATACTTCCAAACTCATCTTCTGAGGCCAGCATTACCCTGATACCAAAATCAGATAAGGACACAACAAAAAAAAATAAAACTACAGGTCTGATGAACATAGATGAAAAAAATCCTCCACAAAATACTATCAAGCTGAATTCAATAACACATTAAAAAGATCACTCACCATGATCAAGTGGGATTCATCCCAGGGATGCAAGAATGGTTCAACATATGCAAATCAATAAACATGATACATAACATTAACAGCATCAAGAACAAAAACCAATAATTTTTTCAATAGATGCTAATAAAGCATTTGATAAAATTCAGTATCCCTTTATGATAAAAACCCTCATCAAAATGGGTATAGAAGGAAAATACCTCAAAATAAATAAGTGCCATATATGACAAATCTACAGCTAACATTGTACTGAACAGGGAAAAATTGAAGGCCATATTTCTAAGGACTGGAACAAGATAAGAATGCCCACTTTCACTCCTTTTTTATTCAACATAATACTGGAAGTCCTGGCCAGAGCAATTAGGCAAGAGGAAGATATAAAGGGCATCCAATTTGGAAAAAAAGAAGTTAAATTCACCTTGTTCACAGATGATATGGCTTTATACCTAGAAAAAACCTAACTAGTCCACCAAAAAAAAGTTAGAACTGATAAAAACAAGCTCAGTAAAGTTGCAGAATACAAAATTAACACAAAAAACCAGTAGGATTTATATATGCCAGAGCAGCAAACAGTCTGAAAAATAATCAAGTCAACAATTTCATTTACAATAGCTACAAAAAATATAATCAATCTAATCAAAGAAGGAATCAATCTAACCAAAGAAGTAAAAGATCTATACAGGGAAAACTATAATACTCTGATGAAAGAAATAGAAGAGGACACAAAAAGTGGAAAGATATTCCATGCTTATAGATTGGAAGAATTAATATTGTTAAAATGACAATACTATCCAAAGCAATTTAAAGATTCAGTGCAATCCCTATCAAAATATCAACAACAATCTTCACAGAAATAGAAAAAAAATCCTAAAATTTATATGAACCACAAAGACCGTGAATAGCCAAAGCCATCATGAGCAAAAAGAATAAAGTTGTAGGCATCACGCTACCTGATTTCAAAATTTACTACAAAGCTAAAGTAATCAAAACAGGATGGTACTGGCACAAAAACAGAAGACACATAGACCAATGGAACAGAATAGAGAGCCCAGATATAAATCCATGCATTTACAACCAACTCATCTTTGACAAAGATGCCAAGAAAATATAATGGGGAAAGGACAGTCTTTTCAGTAAATGGTGCTAGGAAAACTGGATAACCAAATGCAGAAGAAGGAAACTAGATCCCTATCTCTCACCATACACAAAAACCAAATCAAAATGGATTAAAGACTTAAATCTAAGATCTATAACTATGAAACTACTGGAAGAAAACATTGGGAAACACTCCAGGACATTGGTCTTGGCAAAGATGTTTTGTGTAAAACCTCCAAAGCACAGGAAACAAAAGGAAAACTAGACAATTAGGATCATATCAAGCTAAAAAGCTTCTGCACAGCAAAGGAAACAACCAACAAAGTGAGGAGACAACCAAGAGAACGGAAGAAAATATTTGCAAACTATCCATCTGACAAAGGATTAATAACCAGAATATATAAGGAGCTCAAACAACTCAATAGCAAAAAACCAAAAAATCCTATTAAAAAATGGATAACAGATTTAAACCTAAGACGTGAAACCATAAGAATTCTGTAAGAAAACGTTGGAAAAACTCTTATGGACCTTGGCCTAGGCAAAGAATTTATGAAGAAGACCCCCAAAGCAATCACAGCAGCAACCAAAATAAATACATGGGACCTGATCAAATTAAAAAGCTTCTGCACAGCCAAGGAAACTATCACTAGAGTGAACAGACAACCTACAGAATGGGAGAAAATATTTGCATGCTACACCTCTGATAAAGGGCTGATAACCAGAATCTATACAGAACTTAGGAAAATCAACAAGAAAAAATCAAACAACCCTATTAAAAAATGGGCAAAGGACATGAACAGAAACTTTTCCAAAGAAGACAGAATAATGGCCAGCAAACATATAAAAAAGTGCTCAACTTCTCTAATCATCAGGGAAATGCAAATCAAAACCAAAATGAGATATCACTTAACTCCAGTGAGATTGGCTCATATCAAAAAATCCCCAAACAACAAATGTTGGCAGGGATGTGGACAGATAGGAACACTCATACACTGCTGGTGGGACTGCAAAGTAGTACAACCTCTATGGAAAGTAATATGGAGATACCTCAAAGAATTAAAAGTAGAACTACCATTTGATCCAGCAATCCCACTACTGGGTATTTACCCAAAGTAAAAAAAGACATTCTATAATAAAGACATCTGCACGCGAATGTTTATAGCAGCACAATTCACAATTGCAAAGATATGGAAACAACCCAGGTGCCCATCAATACACGAGTGGATTAATAAGATGTGGTATATGTATAACATGGAGTATTACTCAGCAATAAAAAACGATGGTGAACTAACACATCTGGTATTATCCTGGATGGAGCTAGAGCCCATTCTTCGAAGCGAAGTGTCACAAGAATGGAAAAACAAGCACCACTGGTACTCACCATCAAATTGGTACTAATGGGTCAACACTTACATCACACAGGGTAATAATATTCATCAGGGGGCGGGCAGGAGGGAGAGGGGTGGAGGGGCTGGGAAAAACTCTCACTGAATGGATGTGGGGAGCACAGTTTGGGGGATGACCACGATTGTAGCTCTGACACGGGCAGTGCATGGGCAATATATATAGCCAAAGTGGTGTACCCCCATAATATTCTGAAATTTAAAAAAAATTAAAAAAAATAAAAAAATAAATAAAAAATGGACAAAACATCTGAACAGACATTTTTCAAAAGAAGACATACAAATGGCCAATAGGTGTAAGAAAAAATGTTCAACATCACTAATCATCAGAAAAATGCAAATCAAAATCACAATGAGGTACCATCTCACTCTGTTAAAATGGCTTGTATCAAAAAGACAGGCAATAAAAGATGCTGGTGAGGATGTGGAGAACGGGAAACCTTTATACACTGTTGTTGGGGATGTAAATTAGTACAGCCATTATGGAGAACACTATGGAGGTTCCTCGAAAAACTGAAAATAGAACTACCATATGATCCAGGAATTGTGCTATTGAGTATATATCAAAAAGAAAGGAAAGCAATATATCAAAGAGATATCTGCACTACCATATTTATTGCAGCACTATTCACAATGGCCAAGATATGGAATCAACCTAAGTACCCATCAACAAATGAATGGACAAAGAAATTATGGTATATGTATACACAATGAAATATTATTCAGCCATAAAAAAGAATAAAATCCTGTCATTTGTAGCAGCACGGATGGAACTGGAGGACATTATATTAAGTGAAATAAGCCAAGCACAGAAAAACAAATATTGTATGGTACAAAAGTGTATCTCATGAAGATAGAAAATAGAATGGTGGTTAGCAGGGTCTGGGAAATGGAACAGGAGGAGATGGAGAGGAAAAAAAGATTATAAATGTATTTATTACCACTGAAGTGTACACTTAAAATGGTAAAGATGGTAAATTATGTATATTTTACCTTGATAAAAATTAATTAATTTTAAAAAGAAATTAAATAACAATAAACGAGAATATAGTAATCAATTAATTTAGTGAATTATAAAAAGATGTTTGCCTAAATAGATATTATAAAAGAGTGACAGGGGAAAAACAAGTATGTTTGAAATTTTATTGAGCCACAAATAGTTTAAAATTAGTTGAAGACAGTCAATAAACTTAAACACTGTTTTTATCTCAATCCAAAACAAAAATGCAACAAATAGTCTTAAAGTGATCTTAACTGTTTCCCTGACCATGATTTCCCTTGGTATGCATCCTGCTATTGGTTTGATACCAAAATATTTTTGTTCTCCAAAGAA
Organism: Daubentonia madagascariensis; assembly: GCA_023783475.1. Lineage (NCBI taxonomy): Eukaryota > Metazoa > Chordata > Mammalia > Primates > Daubentoniidae > Daubentonia > Daubentonia madagascariensis. Next base: position 21,043,615 of record JAKFHU010002080.1, on the reverse strand, counting down.
TGTAACTCAGTAATGTATTAAAGAGAAGCTATTCATACATTTTATAGAAATCTTCGTGAATCTAATCAGACTCAGTTGTTATCCTTGGACCCCAGAATGAGGGATCATAACAGTAACTATTGGCAGGGACAAAAGAGAGAATCTAAACAATCGAGGTAACAACAAAGCATCTTCTGGGAGTTTTTCTTTTTCCATTTTTAAGTGATAACTCAGATTTATTAGAGTAGGTAGAGTTACTAAACACGTGAAGGCAAGATCCCTGAAATCTACAAAACTGACATAGTTTATGAGAGTTTTGTGCAATTACCAGGTTCCATTCATAAATGTAGCTTTGTGATACCTCTTGCTTAAGACGTATAGTTGGAAAATATATCATTCCTGACAAGCTATAACAACTCTTCCCTTAAGTGCATTTTTGAGTAAACTTTTAAAAATTAAATATACCATATTAATTCAGAAATATATTGCTGATTAACTAACCACCCAAAAACACAGTGACTTAAACCACAACAATTTATTATTTTTTTAAGATCCTGTGAGTTTACTGATGGATCTGTCTACTGACCTGGCCTGAGCTTACTTGTGTGGCCGCATTCAGTTGGTGGGAACCTAAGGGTGGGCTTAGCTGTGATAGCTGGGATTCGAGGTAGAGTTTGCATATTGAGTCATGAAAAATTTCAGCACTTTCCCTATTTTCAATCCAGCATCCTTAGTCCAGACTATTCTTTCCAGACATTCTAGTTCAGCACAGTATCTTATCATCCAGTTTTTTCACTGCCCTACTGGAGGGAAAAAGAAGAAAAGATGGATAAGGAAGTAATGCATGTGTGGCACATATATCTCTCTCACCCACTTTCTCAGTCTTCAGTAGTTTAGGACAGGAAAGCTTTCATGGGCTTTCCCCATACGCAGCTACTGTAAAACACAAGCCCCAAGAGTGCGCTGGATTTGCTGCCCAGTCTCATCCCCTCACTACATACAATTAAATGAGGATTTTAGTTGGTAAGGGAGTTGAGTGAATGTGCCATAAACCAGCTATTGATACACCACTGTCTGCGTATTAAAAGATAATGAGGCAAATTAGTATCTTGTAGGAGCCAGATTTGGTAGAAAAGTAAATTGACTCTCTCCTTCACTCAAATGAAAACAAAGGAGTTCTGCATTCACCTGAAAAATAAGACTTTATTAGCATAAAGAAAATATTCAAGTTCAATGTTTTAAAACAAATAAAATAGGTAAATGAGCAACAAACAAAATAACCCTTGAAATCTGGTCTAGCAAAAAAGGCACTGCCCATGGGCCCAGAAATCTATCCCAAGTATATCACTTACTAGCTTCGTGACCTTTGGCAAAATATTTGAACACATTAAGTCTCAAATTTTACAAGTTTAAAAAAGAAATTGAGATTTGTGCAAACTCTACCTCCATTGCTATCTTATTAGAAGGATAAAATGAGATAAAGCAAGTGAAAGCACTTTGTAAATCCTTGAGCACTGTGCAAATGTAAGACATTATTTTTGTACTGATACCTATTATGAGAAAATTGGAAGGTTAATTCAAGACTATATTGCATGGTTATGAAAAACTCTGTACTTTAAGATATTCAGTTAGTTTTAAGGATCTCCATTGCCATACGCATGAACATTTAATCAGTAACTAGAAGAAAAAATATAAAAAATACCCAAAAGAGGTTTGCCTAAGAAAAACTGATAAAACAAGAGTCAAGCCATGTTTCCTTCTTAATCTGTCTTCAGCATCCTCCCACCCTTCCTGCCTGCGCACTTTGTATACTTAGAGTTCCAGGCCGTTGAAAACACGTATATTTTTTGACTGGAAGTGATGCAACAGAAATAGATGCCATTATTGTGGTTGGTAAAAATCTAGCTTCAGGGGCAATGTCTGCAGTCAAATGTTCGGCCAAGCCAGCCAAGCTTGGTTTGCTCTGTTTTAGAAAAGGCATGCTGAATCTGCACGTGAGTCAAGGACATTTTCTCCCGTAGGACTTATCACTTCTGCCAATATACCTCACTGGTTTTATCTCTTGGATAGAATCTTTAAAACAGGAGAAAAATATGATATCATTGGTACAAGAATAGAAAACATAGAGGCTACCATAAAAGAAACTTTATTTTATAGCTATTTCACACTATTGCAAATATAGGCATGAAACAGGGACACAAATTTTCTTGCTTACTTAGCAGTGTCCTATTTTCCTTAGCTATTCTTAATGACTGAGTAAGAACACCTCTTTATGTCATTCTCCTTCCTGATTCTAAAAATAGTGGGCAAAAGTAATGTGATAGTGCTAATACAAAAATAACTACCATTTATTGTCTACTCCGGAGCAAGCAATTTACATATATTGTCTTATTACGTTATTACTCATTGGGAGCATTCCAGGTAGATATCATAATTGTCATTTACAGATAAGGAAACCAAGTCTTAGGAAGGTTAAAAGAACTTGATCAGGTGACACAACTGGAAAATGGCAAAGTGGGAAAAAAAACACCTTAGTGGAATGACGCTCCATTTGCTAGGGAAATTTGTTAACCAGGTAGCAGGGCATTTGGACATGGAAATACTGCTTATTTAATTTTTTTGAAAACTGAAAAATAATCAGAAAATTTGTTGTTATAACTATTGACACTGAATATTTGCCTGTAATGTTTTCTACCTTTTTACATAGTGGATGCAGCCAGTTTAAGATCTTTTAGAATAAAGACAGAGGCTGAGAGGGTAGGGAAAAAATGATGGAAAGAGGGTAGAGAGAAGGAGAAAAGGAGAAAAAAGAAGAAACTAAAACATAATTGATTTTCCATTGTTATTTCAGAGCATCAGGTTATTATTTTATACATAAATTTCTAGATATAACTGAATAACATACAGGATATTGAGGTGATTCTATTGTGGGAACATTGTTTTATTAGTCAGGATTCTTACAGTTGCAAGAGAATGAAAACCCAAAACAAACCATCTTTTTAAAACAGAGAGGGGAGAAATGTATATGGCTTTTGTAATTGGGAAGTCCAAGGAAAGAGGCCAGGTTTTAGCCACAGCCAGATCTGGGTGTTCAAATAATATCATTTTCTTTCCCTTTGCCCTCTGAGTTTTACTCTGCCTGGTGACGGCTTAATTCCTAGGCAGGTCTCTTCCATGTATCAGAAAAGATGTCCACCTACACTTCCAACCTTAGAAGCTCTGTACAACTAGCATTCCAGCGAGAAGGCCACACCCCTCACTCCACAATATCCCTATCAGTCTGCCAAATGGATGCTGTCTTTCCTTGGATTGTATACTCCCAATTGGACCAATCTCTGTGTCCAGGAGAAGAGAATGCTCTGTTCAGCCAGCTCATGTCCTCTGTCCCCCATGCAGGCGAAAAAGGACACAGTAGATATCTTCCCACTCTCCTCCAAAAGAAGGGACGCAGAGCAGGGAAAAAGAAGCAGCAGATATCTACTGAAACTGCCTAGATATTTGCACTATTTCCTAACTTCCCTTGACACTTGCTTCTTTTCATCTCAAAGCAGACTATAGGAAAAATAAAAACATAATTGATGAACTTCTGCTAGTTATATCGAAATTAGTCAAGGTTATGAATGTATTTTCCCTTCTAGCCTCCCAGAGCAAAGACAGTGGTATCTTTATTTATATTAACATCAGGGTCGGGGGGCAAGGAGGATCCTCCTCTTCCCTTGTCCCTGCTTCTTCACTTGATGAGCCAGCTGGTTGGAGTAGACAACCACTTTCTTGCAGCTTGGAGCCTTTGGGCACCTGTAGTTTTCTCGTTTTCTCAAAATGTGCAAAGAAGAGAATTGACCCCGGAAACAAAGCAGCCACCAATGTGCATAATAACTATATATACCAAATCAAAAACCTGGGTAAAAATTTTGACCAAAAAATTTATTGCTATTTCTAGGTGTCGGAAAGCTTTAGTTTGAATACAACATTAGAAATTTGGTACATTTCAATGGTTGATGGGTGCTAAGATATTAACAATTTAACTGGCAGTTTCAGGGTGCCATGAAATATGCCCCTCCTCGAAAACTAGGATCTCAGATGACTCTTAACAGAAGACAAAGATCTGCAAAATTACCTTAAAGGCACTAGTTCCAGTATGCTGAGATTGGCTGTTACAAGGTAAAAGACTCCTCTGTCTATAAATAAAGAATTTGTCAGAAAGGTACTGATCAGCTATGGAAACAAAATTAGAAATGAAAACTTTGGCATTATTCATCTAAGAAATCTCTGGGTAAGGGGGTCTTCAAACAGAGAATCTGACCTGTTGGATTCTCTATTATTGAAAGTATGGTCATACAGCAGGAGTATCACAGGCTTCACAGTCAGAGCAATCTTCCCTTCACTATACAAATATTCACTTAGCACCTACTGTGTGCCAAATACTTTGCCTAGACACTTAGGATGTGTCAGTGAACAAAACAAAGATCCCTGCTCTAAGTAACAAATAGACAATAAGCATTAGGCATAATGAGTAAATCATATAGTACAGCAGAAACTAAAGAAGTACTATGAAAAATGAAAACAAGAAACAGAATATAAGGGATTTGGAGGGCTCTGGAGGAAGGGTAGGATGTGGTATTAATTTGAATAGTCAAGGAGTTTTCATTGAGAAGTGAAATTTGAGAAATGACCTGAAGGTGATAAGGGAGTTTGCAAATGGATATTTGGGGGAGGACACTCCATGCAGGGGAATAGCTGAAGCAAATGCTCAAAGATAGGAACATTCCTGGCATGTCTGAAGAATTTCAGGGAGGCCAGAATGGCAGGAGTTGAGAGAAGACAGGGGAAAGTAGAAAGAGATAAGGTTACTGTGGGACATTGCAAGGATGACAGCGGCAGGATCTGGGGAGGTAGGAATGAAGGTGGTGAGAAGTCATATTCTGATATATTTTGAAATGAGTGAAAACAAGATTTCTTAAAAGACTGGATGTGGAATGTGAGAAAGATAGCTGTCGAGAACCTCTGCAAGGCTTTTGTCCTGAAGAACTGGCTCCACCCCTTACTAGCCATGTCATGTTTGGTAACTTACTTTACCTCTCAGCTTCCTCCTTGGTAAGATGCGGCTCAAATGGTACCAACACTGCAGAATGTTTGCAAAGCAAACAGAATGAAATACCGTTGGCAAAGCATCTGGCACATGGCAGACACCAAACAAGTGGTCATTATAAGCCACTTCCCTTTTGTGACTTCTATTCATCAAACCAACTTCAGAACACGATTTAGCCTCCTATCATGTTTAACTTCAAAGGAAGACTGCATCAGCCAGCAAACACAAGAATCCAGGAACCTAATCCACCTGGCAGTTACTGTTCTCGCTGTAAATGCATTGCTATTCCAGTTTTGTGCTTGAGTCTTTCTGAGTCCTCACACTCCCAGTACAGCCCTGAGAGAGCAGTCAATTCTGCGTGGTCTGAGGAATTTGAGCCAGTGGGGTCTACACCTGTACTGTAAAGTATTCCCCCAAAGTTGGTCACCTTAAAAGCCCTTTTAGTGGGCAGTCTCTCTTGGGCATATCCTAACTTTACTAAGAGTTTTTCTTTAATCAAATTACAGTAAACGCCTAAAATTGAGACTCACCTAGACATTTCAGGGAATTTATCAACTGTATTACTTTAATTTCAGTACACTAGATTTAGAGACACTGGTTGTGCTCTATAATGGCAAAATTTGAGGAAATTTTATTTTTTCAAGGACATTTATTATATCAAAAAGGGAACATTGGGATTATAGTTGTATTAAAATCACAAGAACAGTGACCATTTGTTGAACATCTACCATGTAACAGGCACTGAATTTGATATTTTACATTGTGTAACCTCATTTAAACTTCAAAACAATGCTTCAAGGCATGGTTAGTTTGGCCGGGCAGGTGGGGTATAGACACTTGTGAAGCCAGGTTTCTCTACTACCCTACACCATGGGTTTTTTTGTTTTGGGTTGTTTTGGGTTTTTGCTGTTTCCATTTGTTTGCTTGTTTGATGGAGAGGAAAAGAGGTTTGGGTGTGCTTTGTCTGTTCATTACCATGCAAATGATGGATCTTGTTTACCTTTAACTATTTTTTTGTTTACTTTTTGTTTACTGATCCACTCTTTGCCCTCAACCAGACTTCAGTAAAGAAACCATTTTTAACCATGTTTAATCTAGTAGCTTCCAGAATTATTTGACCACACAGCCCTTTTATTGGAAAAGAGCTATTGACATTCTGAGACTAGTTCTGAGGTGCAAACTGTGGGAATAAGGCTGGGGAGATAAGGGACGAGAAAGTCATTTGCCTGTATTCTCAGAGGGCTCAGGAAAGAACAGTCAAAGGTTTTCCCATGAAAATAAAGTTATTGAAATAGTGAAGAAACAGGCAGAATCTCCTTGTTACTCAATTCAAGCTGCTCAGAATCTTTGCAATCCAAGGCAGAAAAGTGAGTAATGATGCTGTTAGTCAGGATGACAGATCACGCATCAAATTTAGAATCTGAATTGAAAAGCTGCTCATGCAGAATCCAGGGCGGCTGCAGGAATGTGCCTTGAAATCCTGTCACACAGCTCTGCCGGGTAGCATGGTGTCTGGGCGTGGCTGAGCCTGGCATGTGCCTCTTCACCTCCTGCCCCAGTCCAACCTGTACCTGTTCCAACCCCATAAGAACCACGTTCCACGTTCAGAAAATGAGCACCAAGAAATAAATGAACCCACGGAAAGGTAGCAAGCCTCAACTCATAGTTTAACATCTTCAGGAAGAGGCTGAAAAAGATTTTTTATGAAAAAGAAGCTGCCCTCCCAAACCCCCTCTCACCAACTCCTGACAATGGTGGAAATCACAACATGGGGATGTGGGTTCTCTGCCTCTCATCCCACACCCTACTCCCCGACACCCCACACCCACCTGAGGCCTCTCTGTGAATACCAGACTAGTTACTGATGCCGTGCCCACTACTTTGCTTCTGGTCATCCTATTTCCCCAGTGTTGGAATTAAATTATTGGTTTAAATTAAGGATTTTATTAACTTAATAATTGGATTAGTTAATATCTGAGAGGGATTTTTGTGCTTTTTATCATCACTTTTATTTTATTTAATGTCCAATTTATTAAACTTATAACTAATTACCAAAACTATGGAAATTAAATTTCCTCAAACAGTTAAACATTGTTTAAAGTCTTACTTAATTAACATCTCTTAAACGATTGAAATAATAATTGTAAATCTACTTTGACTAATTCTTTTGAGTATTTTTGAACTCCAAAAACAACAGACAAAATGTGTACAAATGCAATGAGTATAAAATGTACTTCTACACTTATACTTACTTTGTAAAAATTAAGACTGTGGGTTTACTTTTCTTCACTATTTCTTCATTATTTTATGGTTTTGTCATTATTGTTTGTACACCTACATTTATTACAACATTTTTTTAAAAATTCAACCTGCTTCCCTCTTCTCCAATTAACATCTCAGATTAGTTGAGATTCCAGGATTTGGGTAACCAATCAATTGTTTTTTGGCTGAGGCAAAAAATCTTCTCCTAAAATGAGTCACATGTGAACTGCTAGTCATCTGTCTGTTGTTTTGTTTTTTACAGTTAAATTTCATATTTTAGGTCACTAAGACTTTTTAACTTTATACTTTCACCTAGGTTTTGTGCAACCTGGCATCCCATACCTTCTTATGTATGTTTTCAAATTTTGCATGGCCAGTGTGTCACAACTCATCTCATCATGCTGAGTAGACCTGGTCTTCTCGCTTTATCACATATGCTTTGTTATATTGTATTATTAGAAAATCCATTGAGGTTTCATCTTTTAACAGATAAAGCATAGAGCTTGCCCAGTTATTGATTCTTACATGGTTTGTTAGTTAATTCATTATGTTAGTACACCCAGTGTTGATTCCTTTCTACTTGATTATTTCATGAACCATCCCTTCTGACATGTGTGGGACCCTATTCTACCTGGTTGTTCAGTGTACCTACTAGTACCAGAAATTCATGGTCCAATTACTCCATTTCCCAAATCTATTTGACTCACTCACTTCCTAATTACACAAAATAAAAGTACGTATCTATACTTTATAAATGTAAATTTAATAACAAAACCAAGATATCCATATATTAAATATCCCCTACTAATTAAAAATAATGAAATAAACACATACCATTATATTTTCCTTTCTTTTCTATTAGAGATACTGTGCCCTTGATATTGACTTTTCTTGAATTTTCAAGGATTAAAAAAACACTTATTTCTAGTAATTCTAATCAGATTGTCACAACTTGGTCAAAAGGAGCCTCATTAAGCTGCCCTTTTATTCTTTAGCACTATCCTCCCTCCCCCCCCACAACGTTCTTGAAAAGATTCCTTGCTTTCCAGTAACAATAAGATGTTCTTTGCTCACTTTGAATTTTCCATTGCCCAGGATACGGAATCAGCTACTTCCGTAGGAACCCTGGTGTTTCTCTCTGAAGATGAGTATGAGACCACACCTGTGCACAGGGCTGTGTGGATTCCTGTGTCAGCAGTGGCAAACACATCGTTGCTCCTCCTGACCACTTTCGTACAGAGCTGGAATAGGTACTTTTTTGAAGATCGTAAGTTTACTTTGATTTTTCCAATATGACACCATAAATTGTTGCTCCTTACATATATTAAAGACTAAGACTTCAAACCAAATGGACACACCTCATAATTTAACCCCCTGAAAAGTTACTTTCCACTAGCTTGTATCCCACGGCAGTTACGGTGTTTCTACCTGGGCCAGGTTCGCGCGTCCTCCTTCGTGACTGGAGTTGTTGGGGTCCCACGGTGCCTATTCTTTGCCATCTAAAGACTTGCTATCCATAGCACATTATCTGTTGAATGTCTGAAGTTTCCAATCTTTTCATTGCTTCTTCCTCCTTCTGAGCAATGAAAACGTCCTCAGGACAAGTCAAGAACTTTCAAATACTCTGCTTTTCACAGAATTATCTTTCTGGCAGATAATTACGTTTGCATCTCTCTTTTTTCTCTGTCAGAAAAATTTCCATATCAGTGAAATGCCATCTTAAGAATTAGACCCCTCCCCAAGCTTCACGGCTTTAGAGAAGTACAGTGGGTAAGACTCTTGTCCACTCCTCCCAAATCCTCGAGCAGCATTTCTGAAGGGCCCCTGCTACTAAACAGGAAAGTGGGCCCACGGGCAAGCCACTTAGAAAATGTCTATCCTGGAGGGTAGGAGCTCTTCTTCTCTTAGTATTTCCCCAGGGGACTTCATTACCTGAATGAAATACTTTTTCCTGCCACAGTAAAAGGCACTTAGTCTTTTGGCAAATCTTAGCCATTTGCTGTTACTTACTGGAGGAAATAGGATAAGCCTGTCTCCTTCTCTGAGGTGTCCTTTGCTGTTCAGTGCCATCCAAGGATCTCCTAGAACAAATAGACTGGAGATATTAATATTGTTCACCATTATTGTCATTAAGTTATCAAGCATATACCACAGCTGAACGTCATTGTCATATATCATCTCAATTAATCCTAACAACCTCTTGCAATAATATCACTTTTATTCCATTTTTCCAGATAAGAAAACACAGACGTAGAGAGCTGAATTAAGCCAACTTGGAAGTAGCAGTACAGGAATTAGAACTCACAGTTTCACCCCTGAATCTATATTCTTAGCCCTTAGCTCTACTTCCGTGTACCCTTCCATCCTTGCTCACACCGCAATTTCACATTTAGAGAATGAGCCCCCCAAACAGATTTTATATTCTATTAGCCTAATCATAGCACAATTTTATTTAGATACAGTCCTAGCAACAGCAACCATTTCTCATGTTTATATTGTAATTGACAGTAACCTAGAGACCACATGCTCCTTCCAAACTATGCCCATTAAGTTTATATAACATCAAACACCCAAGTTCTCCTATTGTTCACCTACAGCTTCCCTTATGGACTCTTATTAGTGAAATCAATTACAGCCTCATGCTCTTGCCTTTCACATGTTGTCACGTCCATTCTCACAGTACATACTTAGGCTAATTGTGTGAATTCCATTCCCCTGAGTTACCCGCTTGGAAAGGTTGCTGAGCTCCGTCACCACCTGGCCACCAGCACACACACAATCTTCCTAAGATGATACCTTGGCCTTATTTTGGATTAACCCTTTTCTACTCTGGGGGCATTTCTTCCTCTCTCAGCTCCAATTTTCCCTTCCACCAGCAACTCCATGTTCAAATTTGGTACCAATGCTGATTTGGTGAGAGTATGACAGAAAAAAGGTAAAGTTGAAGCATTAAGAATATATATATACACACACACACACACGCACCCCAACTTCTTGAAAGACAGGTACTGTATTTATTATGCACAAAATTTTGGAAGAGAAAACAAAGAAACAGCAGAAATCAACATTAGATAGATAGATACATGCATATATGCATATAAGCACATATATGAATATATATGCATTTTCTGCAATATATCCTAAATTCTCATGAGCATCAAATTTCCAGAAGTCCAATTTCAGCAAATGATAATTTTTAAACATTGCAATTTTTATGAATAACATTAGCATTTCACTGTTACCTCCCTAGATCTTCCTGATGGGGATTGACATAAAGTCACTCAGAACTTGAAGAGGCTTCAAGCTGAGACCTCAAACACACAAACTTATATTCTCTTGGACCAGGTAACTCAACATTTTGAAATTTTCTCTGTATAGACATTTAATGGGCTTTCATAATAGAGACCATTAATAACCTATTGTATCCCACCTGTAGTTCTCTCAATCTTATTACCTAATGTATGATTGAAATTGCCATTTATAACATCAGTATTGACTGCCATGATTGTGAATAATGAAATATCAAAGAATGCCTTCTAGGTGGCATAACGGAATTTGGATGGCATTCTTAAAACATTCCCAGCACATATTAGAGAATTCTAAATTGGAAAGAGACCTAATAGTCACCTAAAACAATTCCTTCATTTTACAAGAAATTTAGGCGTTTGTTTATAGGAAATAAGGGAAATAACCATTAATTAAAAATAATACATTCTATTAATAATAGTAGTTCTGGAGTTCCTGGCCAAATCTGGAAGCAAATTTAAAACTTCTAAGTTGGATGGCAGTGAGAAAATGTGAAAAATATCAGGATCCGTTGCATTTCTGAAACAATACTGGCTCCATCTGGTGGCCAAAGTAGTAATTCCCATTCAGTCACATCTGAGTTCGTGATTAATAAACTATACTCTCTCTTGAACTGAAAATGTCTGGGTGCAAATATTGAGGAATTTAGGATGTAAATGTGGTCTCAAGAATGTTACCATTTCTACCTATAATTAATCTCTTCCACAGAATATATTATCAATATATATGTTTAAATTGAAATTGAAAAATAGGCAAAAATCCAGTATAGGTAAATTAAGACAATTCCTCACCTATTAACATCTTCTGAGAAGAAATTATATTCATCTAAGAATATGTTGATACATTTATTATTTAAACAGCAGCAAAATGAATTACTTTTTAATCAAGGCAATATAATTAGTACCAATTTGTTTTTTAATATTCATTACCAATTAAAATGCAAAACAACACAAATTATTTAGTGATTCAAAAAATCCATGGGATTAGTACTTTGTTATCATATGCTCCTGTTCTTTGAACTAAGAAACTAAAACTGAATAAGTAGACTGTATATTCTCACAGGGAGGGAAAATCTATTTTGTGTTTATTTAGTATAGGAGTTCTTTCCCAGAGTACTGTGAAAACTTTGATATTTCAAACTTAACTTTTTGTGTTTGTGCCTATTCTAGAACAAGAGGCCCCAACTTTCTTGGATTCTCAAAGGAGCTTCTGGCCCCTTAATTATTTATGAAGCTCTGCATACTAGTCACACAAGTGGGCTCAGTTTATAAAATTCATCAAGTTGTATACTTTAGATATGCTTATATAGTATACTTGAACAAAAAACATTTTTGGAAGTTTAAGAATCATCATTTTTATGTTCCCAAACTTAAATATACACTAATAATTAACCCTACCATGTGCTAAGGTAAATATATGGTAAAGGATATCAAAATCTTTTGAGAATCAATTTCTCTAAAGGTCAAGTATAAATAACTTCCCTTGGGTTGTTAAGAAAACTACTATATAACATAAAAACTGTTTGAAACCTGATCCCTGCTTCTGAAATCCACTCAGGCTGCTTCTCACTAATTCTTCTTCCACAGCTGGTCAAGTGGTGTTTAGAATCATCAACGCCCTCATTGCCTGCGGCATGGAATCCCATGTTTATTCTCATCACCCCCACAAGAAAAGAAACTTGCAAAAATAAGAAAAATAAAGGATATGCACATTTTAGATAATATTATAGCACCAAAGTCAAAATATAGCTTTGCAATGCCTCTGTGCTGGTTATCTATTTATTGCCTCTCTGCTCCAAATCCACCTGGTTTTCCTGCTCTATGAAAATGGATCTGGGCCCTTTAAATATTTTTCCTTTATCAGCTGGCCTGGAAGCTTTGTGAATAGAAGGTGCTAGTAAGACATTGCAGGAGAAAATGAGTTTTGCTTCCTGGTCCCAGGGTGTTCCGTCCGCAGGTTCCTACTATGTTCATAGCTTCCCCAGCACCAGGCTCCTGTTCTCCCGGCATCTCCAAGTCCTGTTTCTGCAGTATACAGTAGTCAGCAGCACTCAGCAGCCAGCAGCTCTTTCCAACAACTCTCCCCTCCCAGTGGGTGATTTTGTGGTAGAGTGCTTCTAATTCCTGCAGCATTTGTGATACCTCTGGTGTCCAGTCCCTGCAATGCATGGTGGTCAGCAGAACCCAGCCTCTTCATCCACTATCATCTTATATATTTTTGTTGTGGAGTTCCTCCTGTAAGATAGCTCTCCATGAACAGATTTCCCTGGCTCTCAAGAGGGTAGATTGCCGGTATGTTCTGCCTATAGGACACCACAGCAAGTTCTCTGTTATCCAGTGAGCCAGGGCAGTGATTCTTCCCAACAAAGTCTGTCTCTTAGCCTGAGCTCCTCCTTGGGCTAGATCAGCCCTAAGGCCATGACTGCTCCTTATATGGCTATTCCTATATTCTTCAGAGTTCTTTTCAATTCTTACTACCCAATCCCTTGTATTCCAATCCCCTGTTCTAGTTAATAATTCTTTATATTAAACTTTCCCTATTCAATTTACTGTGAGGTCCTGATTGGACCCGGACTAACACAACCTCTTACTTTTCCCTCAGCTAAGATGAGTAAAAGAAGTTACTACGTATGTGAAAAGAATAATAACTAGATTGCATTAATTCTATGGAACAGTTGGTCTGGTTACACACAGTTTTGTGGCTTGCTAATTTTTCTTTACACAAGTTTAAGATACTAAATATATGAAGAGTAAAGACTAACTCTTAATTGATGGGATTTATGCTAACTGTACCAATGTTTTTATGTGTAATTTACACAAACTTGTAAAGCAGAAATTTGTATGATGAAGCTATCACTAAAAGGTACAAAGACCACACCCATGGAACGTTTTGAGAATTCTTATTCAACTCGTCAAAGATGTTTTTTTTCCCTTAAGGAAAGATGTCCAGAGACATCTTGATGGTAAAAAGTGTGAGTCATGCTAGGATGGTAAGGTTAGATTATTGTAGTAGTCATTTTCCATGGACAAGCCAGGCTCCTCCACTCTCAACCTGTTGTTTGTATGGGTTTGACCTAGTGCAAACCTCCATCCTCCTCCATCCCCTCCCAGCCCTATTCTGAGGGTAGGGATATGACACAAGCCTGGCTAATTCGCTCTTCTATCCTCTACCATGATTATTAGTTCGAGATGGACAAATGAAACAAATATGTCTAATGAATGTGAGTCTGAAAAATTTTGCTGGAAATTTTTGGAAAGAGAAGGTCTCTTTTTGTTGGGGTTGCTAAGTTGCTGAGTTGCTAGGCTATAAGCTTGGATCTGCTAGTCACTATCTTTGCCAGAGCATGGGAAGAACCTGTCTGATAAAGAGGAAAACACAGGAAAGCAAAACCAAAAGATATGAAAAAAGATTCTTGATGAGATCATTTGGCAACTTGGATCTGGCCTCTGTCTGCAAATAGCTGAAGTTTTCAGATACATGAGACAATAAATGTCCTAAGTCAGTTTGAGTTTGATTCTGTCTCTTGTCGTCAATATAGTCCTGACTGCTGCAATTATTGTGAATGATTTGTCTTAACTGAAGCCATTAGGTCATAGACCTAAGTAATTCATTGTTTCCTAGGTCAAAGCCCAGAAGTGAAGCTCAATGTGTTAAGCATTTACTGTGCATGCAGCACTTTAGGCTAGAGAACGAGCATACGGATGATCAAATGTGAACAGTGTTTCAGGGTTGGTTGATATCATTACCAGAGTGGACACTTTGTGGTGTTCAGTAACAAAGCTATACGGCTCTGGGTCAGACAATCTTTCTTAAAATATTTGGTATAAACTCTGGGCAAAATGGCCAAACGTAGTATTTTATGCTGCAATGTTTTTGCAGTTTCTGACCTATTCTTTCTCACTCTTTTTCCAGTGGATGATGGTAGAGATATTGAGATAGAAACAAACTGCAGAAATATAGCTTTGATTTCAGACAGATCAAAAAAGTAAAAGTGTACCCAATTAAAGGTTAAAGTCTTCTGCTCCTCTCCTTGTCTCTCCAATAGCAACATTAGCATACTGCTCACATTGTCATGTCTCATGTCACCTAATATGATTGATTAAGGGATATATTTTTAAATTTTACCACTGTCTTTGTTTTTATTTTTTTATTTTCTAGGCTGCTTGTCACATGTCCCAGATCCGTGAGAGTTTTATATAAAATATAAAAGCATATTTTAAAAGAAATACAATGTGTGACATAATGACAAAAGCCAGAAAATTGTGTGTTCCAATGGACATGCCACGCTTCCCTCAGGTCCCTGCTTTGTTTTCTTCAGCTGGAGGAGTGACAGACTGAAGGGCTGGCGTTTGTCAGTTTATGTCACAACCATGATATTTAAACATAGGCTTCTTTGTAGTTATTTTCTTCCATCCAAAATCTTCTTGGAAATGTGCCAAATATACATTTACTCAAACAAATACAAAAGGTCAACTTTTCTCCTCTGCCTTCCCATTTAAAGTATTGCTTAGTTATCATCTATTACTAACATTAATTTTTATAGTCTAATCTGTTTGAGGTTGGAATTGTTTTCTCTATGCTTATTTCTATTTCTCATATTATTTTTTCTTTTCTTGTTGTTCTTTTGTACTTAAAATTCAAAACTTATTACCAATCTTTTTTTAAAACTTTGTAATTTATTTTTTCTATATGAATGCTTTTTTAGAGGGAAACATGCTTAGAGTAGTGGTTACATGGCAATCTTGGATTAAATTAATACTATTTGTTACAAGATGCCATCTTCTAAATGTGTCATTTTAAATAAATTTATCAAAAGATAGATTCTTATGAAATTATTCTAGAATATGACTAATTGGTGTTACAATGTACTGTGTATTTTCAGTAAATTGTCAGCTATAAGAAGTAGAGTTTTTAAATGATCTAATAATAAAACAACATATTTCTGGCATTTTTTATTGGCATTTTGTCCAAAAAACTAACGTTATTTCTCTTGACACGAACATTAGACATTATAAAACTAAAACCTGTTTTTCAAATATTCTATTTAATAAAATAATGTAACTTATTATGACTTAGAAGTGAACAAAATAAATCTAACCTTTTTCCATTTTCTTCTCTCATCAAAAGATCACTTTGAGGTCTTGGGGTTTTCTTAATTTGCATAAATTTATGGGGTACAAGTGTAACTTTGTTACATGGCTTTTAGTGTATCCATCACCTAAATAATCTACACTGTATCCATTAAGTAATTAAAAGATCACTTTGTTGACTGGCCAGATGGACCCACTTTTGCTAAGGACATGAAGATTTATGTAATTCTAAGGATATACTATTGAGTCAATGAATACCTTCTCCCAAAAGAGGAGAATGTAAGCAGTATTTTCAACTGTTGAAAGCTTGCCTGTATTGTAAATTGTTAAAAATTCTAACAAAACTGAGTTATGGTTGCTCTACAGTTAGTTACATATTATTATTTAGATCATGTTAATTTTAATCTACCTAATTTCTATTGCTAAAAGAATTTGAAGTGTTCACAATAAAATATATGTAACTAAAATTAATCAGGATAAAACAACATAAGCCAATTAAAAAGATATTAAGATAATTGTACCAGGAAAAAAAAGATAAGAATAGGTAGTATAAATTTTGCCAGACGAGGCAAAAAACAAAGGCATAATACATTATACAATGAACATCCAACATAACAAAAGAAACAAACATTTTTCAAACACTGATGTCTAAAATTTGATTGTTTCAAAGTTTATAGAAGGAAAAAATTAAGAATATTACTTTTTATATATAAAAGTTTTTCAAAAATACCAAAAATCCATCCTATGACCAGCTTTCATTTATTAACTATCAATAATAGCCAAAGAATAAATGTTCAATTTTTTTCTTGTGAAAAAAATGTTTATGGATCACTAAAGTATATTTTTTAGGTAAATGACTTCAATTGATATGTAGGTCATACATAGAAAAGATCAAGGATTAAATGGCTTGTAGTTCAGTGGTTTCCAGACTATTCTGGGCCAAGTTCTAGAAATTCTGTTCTGGGGCCTCCAGGCTTAGCTTGTCATGCTTCATAGATCTCTCCATTCTCACCACCCTCCCCCATTTCAACAAAAGCAGCTCCGCTTTTATACCTTTTAGCCCTCTGCATGAGATTTCATTTAAGGCACAGTTTCCAAGCTAAAAATGGTAAGTCATTCAGATTCAACTTCAGGTAGGTAGCCTTTATGTAGCATGTTTTTTCAACATCTTTTAATAATTCTTATAACAATTCTAAGAGGAAGTCATTACTATATCTATTTCACTGACAAGAGGAAACTAAAACTTTAAAGGGCATGTTATAAGCAGAGAAGAGGTCAGGTTTCTGAAAGGCCAAGAAGCTAGGATTTTGAAATCACCAAGGAGTAGGACAGGAGCATGTTCTGGAGACTGGCAGTGACCCAGGAGTCTTTAAGAAAAGAGGAGAGTGACCCTGAGGCTGGGCAGTGACTGCAGGAAAGAGTGGGTATTAGAATCTGGTAGGAAATTTAGTCCTCGAGATTTTGTAGGAAAGAGAAAGCATCAAGGGTCTGGAAGCAGCAATGAGGAGCAGGAAGGATATCTATTCCCCTCCCAGACCAGGGGCAGGAGAGGAACGAAAGGAAACATGACTTAGGGAGAACCACATATCAGTTAGCACACCTTTAAGGCAACATTCAGAAAAGAGGTTGGAGACACAGATTTATGCTGGTGACTAACCAAGAGTTCCAGAAAGTACAGTGAAAGGGTTTCAGATATTGTGAGGAGGTAGAAGGTGGAGTCAGAAAAAGACGGTCCAGAGCCACAGGAGCTTCCAGTGGTGGTTGACATGAACAGGAGTATGGTAAGATTTTTCTTGATGGTCCCATCAAAGCCTTGAGTATTAGGAGGGAAGTGAAGGGTCTTGAAGGAGAGCCCAGACAATTATGGCTTCCCCTTGATCCCTGCTGATGGAGGAATGGACTCTAAAGAGGGATGGGCTTGCACTGAGTACCTGGGTTCACCACTGAATTCTGCAATCAGGGCACAAAGCCCACTGAGGGGCAGTCTCACCCACGTGTGGGACGGTTCCCATTTCACCCTTTCTAATAGCGATTGGGAGGCCAGAAGAGGGGTGGCCTTACTCTGAACATCACGAGTGTTTCCCCTTGACATCTACCAGTTGTTGAGCTTACAAGGTACGGATTTAGCTGACAAAAGAGACTATCTCTCAATCCTATTTTGAAAATCCCCTGGAAACAGATTCTGATTGGTCCACTTTGAGCCTGGTTCTAATTATCTGTCAGTAAGCCTACATGATTATGTTGTATAAAGTGACTACCAAGAGCCCATCAGTGTGACGGAGGGAGGCAGATAAGGGAGTCCTCGTGTGCTGGGCGACACTCCAACAGGTGTCCGCTAGGGGTTTCATCAAAGAGTTTACAAAGACTTTTAGATGTCTGATGTCTGTCAACAATAGATAATAGAAATAGATCATGTTAATGGCAAAATTGGCATACATGCGTGTCCAACGTTTTGCCAAAGAGCTATTTAGACTTTTGTGATGCAAAGTTAAGAGAGGAGAGAGAGAGGAGTGACCTAGAACTGCTAAAGGAGTTTTGGGGAAAAGAAATACTTGGGAGTAGCTGTGTGGTATGCAGGCAAAGTAGATGGGAGAGGAAAGTAGGATTTTAAGAAGGATTTGGTAAACTGCATTTTATTTTATGATGTTTGATGACCATAAGAAAATGATTTCAACCATTTTGAAAATACTTTTGGCCATTGGAGTATGTTCCTGGACTGTGACATCAAGCTCAAGCCAGACCACATTGATTGTGGCTTCAGTGAATAACAATGATTGGTGGGGAAAGCTGGGCTCCTTTAAACAGGGGGATTGTGCAGTGATAACTGGACACCTAAGTATAGACATCTTAAATACTCGGAGATATGGACTTGAATTTCAAATGAGAGGTCAGGGTCAATTTGAAATTCATATACATAGAGCTACAAGGGAACCTTGAGACTGAATTAGCTATGCACATGCAGATGGAAAAACAGATTGTGAGGGATGGTGCCTCATAAAAGACTCACAACTGAGAAGCACAGATAAAAAGAGAAGACTAAAAAGGTAGAAATATATATCTATGAGAGAGAGAGAGAGATTTTGCTTGCATACCTAGGAAGTAAAGAAAATAAAAATGATTCCAGGTCACACTCCCAGAGATTCTGATTTAATTGGTATGAGATGTGCCTAAATATTAGGACTTTTAAAGATTCTCAGATGATTCTAATTTGCAACCAAATAGAAATACAGAGCTGTCTGGTGTGAATAATAAGGAAATTGTTTTTTTCTAACAATTATATGTAATTTTACCACTGTTCTGAGGTACCTGTTTAGCTGGCAAAAATAAACAGTGACTCAAGTTTGGAGATAAACTGCAAAATTCTGAGGGCTGTACAATGATAAAATCAACTAAAAGTTTAAGAAATAATATCTTTTTTCTTACAAGCACTATAAAGCAAATACTTGATATGTACACCATTCCTATTTGACCAAAAAAGCTTAAACATCAATATTTTAAATTGTAAAAACAAAAGGTATGTTCCTGAAATGCAAAATATGTGTGTATGTGTATGTGTATGTGTGTGCATATGTGTGTATATATATATAGTGTCATGTGCTGCATGATGACATTTTAGTCAACAATGAACCACATATACAACAGCAGTCCCGTAAGATTATAATGAAGCTGAAAAATTCCTATCACCTACGTATATTGTAAGATCATAGCACAACCCATCATTCACCTGTTTATGATAATGCTGGTCTAAACAAACCTGCACTGCTAGTTGTAAAAAAGTATAGCACATACAATTATGTGCAGTACAAAATACTTGATAATCAATGATTATGTTACCAATTTATGTATTGATATATTACACTTTTTATTTATTTTAGAGTGTACTCCTACTTATTAAAAAAAAAAACCCTTAACTATAAAACAGCCTGAGGCAGGTCCTTCAGCAGGTATTCCAGAAGAAGACATTATCATAGGAGATGACAATCCGTGCATATTAATGCCCCTGAAGACCTTCTAGTGGGGCAAGATGAGGAGGCGGAAAACAGTATACTGATGATCCTGACCCTGTGTAGGACCAGGCTAACTTATGAGTTTGTGTCCTAGTTTATAACAAAAAACTTTAAAAAGTAAAAAAAAGAAATTAAAAATTTTAAAAGCAGAGAGAAGCTTATAGAATAAGGATATAAAGAAAGAAAATATTTTGTAGAGCTGTACAATATGTTTGTGTTTTAAGCTAAGTGTTACTAAAAAGTGATAAAAAGTTTAAAAAATTAAAAAGCTTATAAAGTAAAAAAGTTACAGTAAATGGTTAATTTATTATTGAAGAAAGAAAAAATTTTTTATAACTTTATGGTTCAAAGGGAAATTTTTGCATCAATAAAAACAGCAATATAATTGTTTTCAGGTTTAGGAAATATTTCATAAAAAGGATTTTAAAAAGCAGCTTTTGTAATATTTTGTATATGGTTGTATCTATGGGAATATGTAGAACAAAATCATTTTCTGATCTATATAAACTATTTTCCATTTTAACTTTATGCTTTTTTTAAAATATAGTTTGAGAAACATAATGAACTATCAATAAACAAGCTCATCAACTGAAAATGGGAAACTTGCTGTTGTTCCAACTTCCACAGTAACCAAACCAGCTTTATTCACATTCTACACCAATAGCCAATTCCATTCATGGGACAAAATAATTGCTGATAGCAACAGAAATATTTTTAAACTACCCTCTTCTTTTTATTCACATCTGTTCGGCATTTGAATGAATTTCCATTTTGTTTTAGAGAATGTGCTTAACTGTATATTAAGTAGCTGGGGTCTGTGTGTGTGAATCAGTGAGAACAGCTGATACAGAGTATATCACGGGACTGTAATGTTATATGGCTGCACTGACCCATGCTGGTCTTTCCCTTGTGGGATAAAATGTAACAGGACTCTTTATTAGTTTCCCAAACATAAACAGTACACATAGTTGTGTGCCTTATCATTTTCAAATCATAGTGTGTCATTCTTAAAAACATATGCTGGCATTAAAAATAGGTACTTAATTCCTAAGGTTCTTTACAGGGCTAGATTGTATTACAGTGAAAACTGCCTTTTGATTTTAATATTTTTTTCTGGACTGTATTTCCTATGGCAAAAGAATGTAACAATTGAGAAATAAGCTACTTTTTACTGTTATCTTCATGAAGCTGTAAATATAACTGATGCTCAGAAAATCTTAAATAAAAGTCTCCATAAGACACAAAACTTTAAGAGAAAAGAGCCTTTCTATAATTGTAATCCTGCACATGTTTCTTTCTCAGATTGAAAGAAATTTCTTTGTGTGAAAACTATTTTCTCCTTTAAGGAAGATGGTCTTAATGCTGGACTCAAACTTCACTAGTCTATTGCCCCTGGGGACAATGTATTTTGCATACTGCAGTTATTAAAGCTTTTTTCCTAGCAGGGACTCCTTTTGAATCATAAGTTCATCTCCCCAGCCAGGTTTGTGCCACTATTTGCTGCCTTTCCCAAACAAAACAGCTGAACTTGAGTGAGGTCATTAGAGGTATGAATCTCTGGAAGCTACAGCATGCTGAATGCTTTTTAAAGAAATTTCCCATAGAATGTCATATCACAAAGATAGATCTATTTATTACCCCTTTTTTGTTTTCATATGAAAAACCCAAGGCCAAGAGTGGTTTCTCCACCACAGGTCTCACAGCCGAGTTGTCCTGGATTCCACTTTCCCTCACACCGCAGACCCATTCCATCAGCAAGTCTTGTCAACCCCAGCCTGAAAATATATCCCAAGCCCAACTCATTCTTACAACTTCCACTGCTGCCACCCAGTTCCACTGGAAACTGTATTTCTTCAAAACAACTGCAGCAGCCTCTAATTGGTTTTCCTGTGTGCACTCCCACCCTCCGACTGTCCGGTGCCTAGACAGCCACCAGAGAGAGCGTTCCAAAGCGTAAATCAGACCATGTCTCTCCTCTGCCTACACGTCCTCCACTGGCTTCCTGTGACCTTCAAGGCTTTTGTGATTTAGCTCTGCCTGTATCTCTTAGTGCCCCTCTCTCAGCTTTCTGCCTCATTCACCGTACCCCAGCCAAACTGGTTTTCTTTCTATCCTTCAAACGTGCCAACCTTCTTCCTAACTCAGGGCCTTTGCACCCACTTCTGCTTGTTTTGGTGTTTCTTTCCCTCCAGATATTTCCAGGGCTGCCTCTTTATATTCAGTCTTGTCTCAAATCAAATGTTACTTCCTCAGAGAGGCTTTTCCTTGCCTCACTTAGCAAAGCAGCTCCTCCCCATCCCTCTCTGCCACATTGTCCTATTTTATCTCCTTTGTAACACTTATTGACATTTAAAATTATTTTATTAATTTATGTGTTTATTTTATCACTTCCTCTATATTAGTTATCAATTGCTGCATGATAAATTACCCAAAACTTAGAAGCTTAAAACAACAAGCATTTATTATCTCACATAGTTTTTGTGAGTTAGGAATTTGGGAATAGCTTAGCTGGGTTGTTCCAGCTCAGGGTCTCATATGAGGTTGTAGGTAGCCGTCAGCCAGGGCTGCAGCCATGTGAAGGCTTGACTGGGGCTAGAAAACTTGATTTCAAGATGGCTGATACACATGGCTGGCAGGTGTATGCTGGCAATCAGACAGAGGTCTCAATTTTTTGCCATGCAATTTCCCCGTATGGCTATTTGAATGTCCTTAGAATATGGCATCTGGATTCCCCAAGAGCAAGTAATCCAAGAGAAAGCAAGACAGAAACCACCACATGTTTTATGATCTAGCCTTGGAGGTAACACACGGTCATTTCAGCATTGCCCTATTGATTACACAGATCATTGCTATTCAGTGTGAAAAGGGACTAGACAAGAGCATGAATACACCAGGAGGCAAAAATCACTGGGGAGACATCTTGGATGCTGGTTACTACACCCTGGAAATCATAGACTCCATGCTGTTCAAAAATATCCCTACTGAACAGGAAAGTTCCTGACACTCAGTGAATGTTTGATCAATAGTTGACCAACTAGTTAGTGACAGATTTGTGTCTTGGTTTCTGAGTTTGTGTTCATGCATGTGTGTGTGTTAAAAATACTAACTGGAAGTCAAAGAAACTGAGTTCCTTCCTAGCTTTGTCCTGACTTATTCATGTGCCTTTCTATAAGTCACTTAACTTCCATGATCTTCAATAGCTTTATCTATAAAATAGGAATAATATATCTGTCCTGACTCATTCACATATTTGTTCTAAATATTTTGTAATGGAAACAATTCAACTGGAGTTCAGAATAACAGATTCTAAATTCAAATCTTGTGGTTTTTATATTGTGTTACACTAGTCCTAATTCTCCATTTCCTCGTTGACAGAACAAATAGGTTATATTAGATAATCTATAATGTTCTTTTAACCCTCAGATTCTGCAGTCTCTACGGCTAAAGCAACAAATGACATGATGTAATTTGAAGGCAATTCAAGAAACGGTATTGTGTGGTTTAGCTAAGGAATGTTATTATTGCCAAAAGAGTCACAATACAAGTCAATCTGTCATTAAAGCAGATGTAAGATGTTCTGATTGAGGAGATGGGGCAGGCCAGCATGGTAATGTCTCAAGTTGTTGCAAAGGACCCAGTGGATGATTGGAGGTAGGATTGGCAATTACTGGCAAATCCGACTTCAGTCAGTGATGCTGTTGCTGTCACTTCACAGGCTCCACTTCAGCTGGCTGAACCTTGCCAGTGGCCTTTGAGGTTTCTCACTTGAGGGCCCAGAGAATTCAAGAAAGTGTGAGAAAAACTTTTTCACCAGGGCCCAAGAGGGCACCCTCGCACCTTTCTAGAAATGAGGGGAAACCAGCCCCAACTCCAGGTAAGCCCTAGTTTGTGCATACTATAAATACAGACTTATTTTTGAATTCTGGTCAGCCTCTCTCGGTCCCCGCACGTACTCGCAGACCTCAGCCAAGAACAATTCCCCTCCTCTCCCAAATTGTAAGAAATCTACAAAGCCCACCAAATCACTAAATGCAAAAGACTCTTGCTAAGACTCCTAGCTCATAAGATTTCATTTAAAATTCTCTATGCTTTTGTTTTAAAACTTGTTTAATAGAAGTCAGTAAGAATGGAGGTGATAATACCTATCACATTTGTATTTTAGTCGTGTTTGTTCAATATCATTTTAAAAACTAAGATTTGTAAGTTTTGTAAAAACAATTTTTTAATATGGCATACCTAGAAACAGTTTAACTTTAAGATCTCTCACTAATTGCTTTTCTTACTAAAAACAGCTTCAACTTCGACAAGCATACTTCCCTTGACTCTCATGGTAGACAATACGATTAGCAGCCTATATTATATGTGTGTGTGTATATGTGTATGTGTGTGTATGTGTGTATATATATATATAGTGTGTGTGTGTGTGTATATATATATATATAGTGTGTATATATATATATATATATATAAAATGACAAAAAAGTAAATGTCTAAAGGAATTTTATTGTTTGTATTTATGTGATACCACATTTCCCATGCTTCTAAAAACTTGGAAACATCTTTAATTTGTGTTCAGAATAAAATCTGGGATGTAAAATTCTGAACAATGATGTAAGTGATATATTTGAACAAACATCTGTAGGGCAAGACAAAGTGTAATTGATTTGTTTATGGAACTAAACCACTTGAAGTAAAGTATGTGGATCTTAGTGGCTTATTTGTCAACATTCTTACAAGTCATAGCTAGTTATAATAAGCTTAAAACATTCAAGCATATTAACACAGCTCTGGGCATAGGACCCAAAAGAAAACATTAAGATTTAAAGCAATACAAAACAGTGTTACCAATTGCACTGCCTTACACATCTTAAATTT
Organism: Daubentonia madagascariensis; assembly: GCA_023783475.1. NCBI lineage: Eukaryota > Metazoa > Chordata > Mammalia > Primates > Daubentoniidae > Daubentonia > Daubentonia madagascariensis. The sequence goes on along the minus strand of JAKFHU010002080.1, from coordinate 21,019,007 downwards.
TTGATGCTTAATCTCTCAAAGCCACCTTGAACCATGTCCTGAAGCCACCAAGGGTGTTAAATGAAAAAATCTAAAGGGATTAAGGAGTCATTTCTGCTAGAGAGAAACATATTTTCTCAGCTGTTCTGCTTTCTATACGGAGGGATTTTTCCTAAACACACCTGTCTTCTTTCTGTCCCTTTACTCCCTTTCTCCTGGGAAGTAGAGTAATTTATCATATCAGGAGTTTAAGAGTAAATTGAGCATGCTGAGTCCAGTTTCACCCTCCATCGTCTTTGGGAGAGAGAGGCTCTCTTCTTCTTCATCCTGACGTCCTACCTCTGCTCCCCATGCTGGGGGGCTCACCAGGCTCCAGGATTACAAATAGAGCAAGTCTCTCTGAGAGTCAGTTATCAGGATTGTTTATCTCTCATAAAGTACAAACTTTAACTTTGCCAATATTTTGGGTTCCCATCTGTCAATCTTTATCTTACTTCTCAAGATCCTAACAGTGTCTAACAAACCAATTTACAGAAATGTCTTGGCAAGTTTCCACACAACTTCATATTCCCCAAACCCACCCTACACTTACAGCTACATAACAAATTTGAAGAAATACACATACTAAGAAGGTAGTTAAGTTTGAGACTTAAGTAAATGCTGTTGATACTATGTTAAGTGAAAAAAGCATTGTAAAAATTTCTATATTTTAAAAACTGCATTAAACATCCATGTAAGACCTTTTTTGCAAATTCATCAGTATTTTTACTTACTTTTATAACAAATCTTTTTCATGTTTTAGTTAGTTCTTTCCTTATTTAAATATGTCTTATCATATTTTCAAGCAAATAGGTGTCCTGAGCAGAGACCTCTTGCCTAGCATACAACCACAGCAATTTATCTGTAAAACATATAGCTCCTTTCTGTAAGTACTTGAATTTAGACTATGAAATGGAAGCTTAGAAGTGAGGTGAAAATTTTATTTGGCCCAAAAGTCAATTCAGAAAAAAAGACTATTTTGTTTAGACAGCAAAATAGTTGTTTTATAATCAGTAAATACAATGTCTACAACATTCATTCATTTTATCTGGTCACCATGAAGGAAATGAACCTCCTAGTCTTTCTTGCTTTTCTGTGCTTCTTTTACTTCTTCACCCCACACTTTATTCTACACTTTGAAATCATGGTCAGAAGTCCCACTTCCCTAGTGACAGCCACTGTCAGAGACTCTGATCTGAGTTAGACAGAAATTGGTCTGAGGTTATACAAATTTTGACAGCTTCCTTAATTCGAGCACATAAGTGAGTCCATTAGAATACTACTCTTTGACTTTAATATTTTTAAATGTTCTTGCAATTTGATTGATATGTATATCAGAAAACTAGGCGACTCACATATACCTCATTGAGGTGGACCGCTCATCGCTATTATATTGAAATGAACAGAAAACTCTCATTTTCTGAAGGAAAATTTTATATCACTAACTTCTTTAGTGTTTCAGTTAATATTAAGGTCTACATTTATTAATAATTCTACCTTTTTAGTCTATACTAGTCTACAGGCTAGTTAGAAATGTTCAATGTCTTTTTGTATCTATACATCTTGAATCCCTGTGTGTAGAGTGTGGAGTGTGTGTGTGTGTGTGTGTGTGTGCAAAGAATAGGTGTAAATTGGGGATGCTTTAATTCATGCTCAGCATGAATGCACGTATCAAACCTTTTCAGCTTTGCCCGCAGTCCACCTGGGCATCTAAATCTACTTTTTCAGCCTTTACTTGAGAATCATGAGAGACTCATCATTTGCTTTCAAAGTACTTCTGCCTATTGAGTTCCTCAGATAACAACTTGATTTATTCCTTAAAAGCCACTACAGCTATCTTTTCCTTAATTTTTCAGGATACAACAAGGAAAGACGAAAGATCTACAACTTTATTTAATACTCTTCCACTGAAACTACTTAAAGATTTTGAAATTACAACATAGACCAAGAAGAAATCTTTAAGGTGATTTATTTCAAGAGGAAATGAACAGGATATCATGAGACTCAGGATGAAATGAAATAAAAGAAAGAGGAAATGAACAAATGGAAGATGCTCTCTGGATTAAGCAGTGAAAGTAGAAATGAGGTGATGAAGACCTTTTATCAGAGAGTTAAATGATTTTTAATTTACTTGGACTGTAGGGAGAAACATGAGGTTCTTTTAAAGCAGTTATCCATTGGGTTCACTGGGCCAAGATTTTCATTTCTTTCCTTTTGTGATTATTATTTATTATGAATGGAGTATTAAAACAACATTAAAGGAATTTCTGAACATGAGAAACACTGTTTCCTGTTACCCTAACACACTGAGCTTTTATGTCATTCCCCTGCACTGCCTTCTTCTACCCTTAGAACAGATCGAGTGCCTGTTTAAAGCTCCCTATATTTGTTTTCACAAATTTAGCCCAGGAGAACATGGAAAGTTTACTCTTGATTGTATGCTCAGCATCTAGCACAGTGCACGACACTAGTAGATATTCAATAATTTTTTTTTAATTTTTAACTTTTAATAATTGTGGATACATAATATTATAGTTGTATATATTTATAGGGTACATGTGAGGCTTTCATATAGGCATACAATGTGTATTAATCAAATCAGGGTAATTGGGGGTATCCATTACCTCGAGCATTTGACATTTCTTTGTGTTAGGAACATTCCAATTCCACTCTTTTAGTTATTTTGAAGTATACCCTAACTTATCATTGATTATAGCCACTTTGTTGTACTATCCAATATTGTTCATTTTATCTAACTATCTAACTATATTTTTGCACCCATTAACCATCCTCACTTTGTTCCCCCCCTTTGGAATAAAAATGAATGAATAAATAAATATTCTTAATTATTCATCCTTGAAACCCACATGTCCTCACGTCTTACTAGTTTTGTAGATCAGAATGACAACATTTAAACCATTAAACAGAATTTTGTTAGCTTTAAGGCCTCATTTGCTCATAAAGGAGTTATTGGTCCCTAAAAAGTACCTCTTAAATATTTAAATTCCCACAATTCTCCCAGGGCTCTGCCGCTCCAAAGAGAAGCTCTCTGTCAATCTTATGAGCACCAAGGCTCTCAATGCCACATGGAAGAAGAAAAATAGCTCCTCCCTTCCTCCCTCCCACTTTGATATACTCAGTTATGAGTGCTCCACAGCAATGCCACTTGGGCTCTGAAATGTTACAAAGCTCAACAGGCACACAGTCCCCTTCCTCCCTGTGGTAAACCTGTGCTGGCAGATATGAGTCGATGGATTAGCCTCATATGAGTCAATCAATTCAAACAGATACTAGAGAGAAAGTCTAGCTCAGGTTCCAGCTTTCACATGTATGTGTTTAGGAAACCTGTTTACCCAGCAGTCACATCTTGATGGAGACATACATGATATGTTGTTGTTGTTTTTTTTTCTATCACTATAATCCCCAGAATTTCCTTTTTTTAATCCCCTAATGTTATCTCTGGAAGACCCTGTATCCCTTTTAGAGCAGGCTCATTCAACTTTCTCATTTTAAATTCTACTTTCTTATTTCCTCTTCCCCACAGCTCAAGCTTAATCTTTGGCCTGTGGGGCCTGTAGTTCTTAAGAGGCATGATCTGCTCTTTTACTCCTCCCATTCTGCTTCTGTGAGCTGTCATGTGGGAAGAAGAAATAGGAAAATTTGCATGGGTCAGACATAGCCGGCTTCCTGTGGATGGGGGAAGGTAACCCTAGAACCTACTCCTTGAGGACTCCACCAATATGAGTGTCTCTGCATACATGTTATGCATGATTTCTTAGGGGCACTCTTCTGCTTCATCATGACCTCTCTTTTACTGAGGAACCCTTCAGAGAGGATCAACCACATCTCTCTTTAGGCTACACCAGAGATCTATGCCTCCAAACCCCTCTCGGAGTGGACATCATCTTGTCTGACCAGCAGTTGCCTAAACAACTCCATATCTTCCTCTAACTTTCATGCAGAGACATGGCAATTCCTGAAGTCCTTGTGTGGAACCCATGATGGATTGGGAGCTTGTCCCTATGTCCTCCCATGTATCCTACACCAGGGTTGTCACATACTCCACGGATTCAGCTGCTCTAGTAAGGCTTCTTTCTGTCTTATAAAATCACCAGATGAGAAATAAGCACCAGTCTTCATGTTCACATTTGGCCCCTTAATTCCAGGGAACAAACATCAAGTTCTCCCTTACTTCTGTCTCAGGGGATGTGTTAGGGTTGCTCTGCCAGCTCTATGGCTCAATAAGCATTTAGTCAAGAATGAGATGCCCTCTGTCCTCTTCTTGCAATTCACAATTTCCTCTTCAAACTTCTCTCCCTCTTCTCTTTTTGAGAGGATCACTAGCTGTCTATGAAAATGCATGCTCCCCTTTCATAGTGTACATGTGTCTATAAGAGACCATGACCCATTCAGGGACTACTTTTCCCAGCCCCACTGGCATGTAGATAGGACCATGCAACTTGGTCTTACCAATGCAATATGAATGGAGGTGATCTATCTCCTCCAGGCCCAGGCTTTTAAGAAGCTGGTGACTTCCTCTTGCTCTGTCTTCCTCATTCTGGCAGTTGGATGCAGAGGACTTTGATCCCCCGGAGATGGTCAAGATACAGCATGCAAGGAGCTTTGGTTCATAATTGACTCCATAGAGGAAAGCCATTATCTGACCAATAACACACACATGGACTTTATGTGAGTAAGAAATAAACCACTATTGCATTAAGCCTATTCTGTTTTCTGCTCCAGTACCCAGAAGTACCCTAACTAGTATACCTATGTCTCCGAAAGGAGGCAAAGAGTTTTAAGGTTGTAGCTGGAGTTTACAAGGTCAGTTCTGGAGCTTACAAGGCCAGACCTCTCTAAATGAGCTCTAGGGATGCCTGGATAAAATTATTGGATATTTTCTTTAAAATATGGGTCATGCACTGGCCTTTATTTCATCAGCTTTGAGCCCTAATATTATCATTATCACAATCATTATCATGACCTCACAGCTAACTTTACATGCCAGAAACCATTCTTACCATGTTATATGTATTAATTCATTTAATCCTCACAACAAACACATTGTACAGATGAAGGAATTCCAAAACAAAGAAGTTTATGAAATCTGCTAAAGGTTATATCAGGAAGTGGGACAACCAACATTCAAACCCAGACAGTCTTGTTCTAAAGCCCAAGTTTTTAATGACTAAAGTATATAGTCTGCAACTTCAAAGTACTCTCCCAGGTTCCAGGACATTGAGAACAGCCCTATTCAACATCTTCTTCTATGCATATCTTTATGTGGTTGTATAATTCATGTTTCCCTAGACCACATGTAGTAAATATACACAATAAAGACGCAGTGGAGAAATAAGTTTTCTCCATTTAGTTCATGAATCAGGTACTTCCAAATGGCCATTATGTTCCTCTCTGCTGTCCAATTGCATCTGTTCTGACCACATCTTGAGTCTCTGCAATAGATATGAGGCTGTCCTTGCTTCTATCAGTCATTACTGCTCTGAATAGGAAAATGGTCCTGCTCTTAACATTAAAACTCCTTTTCAGAACACAAAACAGGAAGTTTTTACCATCTTTATATTACACACACACACATGCATTGTTCAGCCTAAATTCTTTTCCTTTTTCAGCTTCACTCCAAACTTGGCAAAAGTGCTTAGAAATGGAAAAAGGCCATGGAAGAGGCTGGGTTTGAAGAAAATCCAAGTGATATTTGCTAAATATTATACTCAAAATTGACCCCACCCCTCCCCCTTGCCTCCACCCCTAACCCAAACTTCTATCAGCGTCTCTGCACCAAACTTGTGTATCACAGCGCTCTCTCCTGTCTATTTGCTGAACTTCCAAGTGGCATCATACACAGCCCTTTGTGCCCTCTACATCCTCCCTAGTCCCATATTTATTTTGAATCTCAGTAATTGGGATCAGCCATGAACTCCAACATGTTAACTATTGCCTGTTCTGGGAAAACTATTCAAGTTCTCCTGGAAATAGAATTCCCAGCAGCACACCCTCCCTAATCAGTCCATCTAAAAAATAAAGAGTACTTTGATCAGCCTGAATCCAAAGCAGCTACACAGCTGAAGTCCTTACTCTGGAACTATGGCTGTGATTCTAACCTTAAATGTAGAAAACTCCGTGCTCTGTTCTTTCTTTCACTATTATTTCATGCTTACCTTCCATGTATCAACATTCTCTTTCTAGTTTTCATTTTAATAGTTTTATTACCTTAAACAGTCTAAAAATAATGTGCTTTAACTATTCTTTTATTGGTAAATATTTAGAATGTTTTTAACCAACTTCAATTTATTTTCACTAAGGAAAAAAAATACCACCATAGTATCTTCAAAATTATTGAAAATAATCCTAGTTCTCTATGGAAAAAATTACCTTTATGAAGTAACACTTTCCTACAAAATATCAGAGTATCAGCTGGTGGCTTTCAGGCAGTCTAGCCTAGTCTATAAAACTATGTGTGGTAAGTTAAAAGTTACCTATTTGTTAATAATAAATTTATGAACAAGATTTTTCAAACTCTGTTTACTTGGGAATTCCAGACCCTCTGAAAAGGCCAGTAATTGTGGAAATTGCTTAATAATCCAAGTATTCCTAGAATTTTCAGTGCCTTATGATGTTTGATTATTAACCTTAACGTTGGCAAAGAAGGCAATGATGGTTTTTGCAATTTATTGCTGTTGCCACCTTCTCACCAACCCCGCTGCAGTTTTTATGTTGAATAAATGTGGGGCCTGGATAAACACAGCAGGGGAGTTGGGATGAGAGGCCCTACTGAGTACACATGGGGTGGCCCCTGAGTCCAAAGCTGGAGTCTGGAGTCAGAGGTGACTGCGGAGAAGCGGGAGGAAGCTGAATCTTCCATGGACCGAGCATTCTGATCACAGTGCTGTAGGGACCTAAAAGTTGTAGCTAGAAAAGCAGTGGTGAGGGCAAAGTCTCATGTAAAGGCCTGGGGAAAAATAGAAGAACATGTTCTAGTGTCAGAATTCCAAAGAATGGGGAGTTAGGGCAGCAGGTTCAAAACAGGTATAAGAAACAACTTTAAGATGGGTACTACAACTTAAGAGGACCATGGCTGGCACTCTATCAACAAGTATAATTACAGATCAATGATAACCCATTTACATAATAGTAACCTGAAGGTTATAGAAGATCTAAAAATGCTTCCAAATGATCAAAAATGAAATATTTCATCAAATCTAAGATGCTATCTTGTGTAAGATGCATCCAAATGTTAGAGGGTTAAAATGTGAAATAAGCTGCAACTTAGAATTTATGATATATGGTAAAGTGAATTTTTTTCCATATAATTCATAATTCTGGGTATTTTATTCCACCATCATTCTTAAAAAAATGTGGAAATGTGTAGTACATTCAACAGCTATGTACTCATTCAGCAGATTATTTAATAAATCTCTGGAGTGAAACACACTACACAACAATATCTAAAGATGGAGAACTAAAGGGTTACATAGACCATGTTTTCCCAGGATGAAATTGTTCCATAGTTCCTAAAAATACCATCTACATTGTTAGGATGGGCTAGACCATAATGACCACAAATTGACCCTCAACTCTCACTAGTGTAACCCAATAAAGATTTCATTTTAGCTTAGCTCACATCACAGTCTGATGCCTGCCAGGAAGCTTTCCTCTACCTTGGAGCAACCCCATTTGGAGCCCTGAGCCTCCGGGGCTACTGCAGCAGGAAAGACTCACAAAAGAGGAAGACCAAAGCAGTTAGCACGCTCGGCCCAAAACCATCCCTGTCCCTCTGCTCATAGTCATTGGTGAAGTATTCATCTGGGCCAACTGCCAGGGAACCTGGGGACTGTCAGGAATCAAAATGGATACTTCTGAACACTGTCTCTATGATAGTGGTAGTTAATCAAAAGGCTTTGCTTGGACAGAAATCCTCTAAACACCATGCACGTTTTCATCAGAAGCAAACAATCTATGAAGAAGTCACCTGACTCTGTGATTGACATCTCTGCTTCAACGTTTGCCTTCCTCAATATTTTTTTTAAAAAAGTAGTATCTTCTTCTAGCTTAATATTTTATAAATGGCATACATCTCTGTAAAATGGCAAATACAAATTAGTTAAAATTACATTAGGCATAAAAATTACTTTTAAAATACTGTAGACAAAGCATTTGGAACTCTATAATAACAGCTATGCACAAGGTCCCTTTTAGATCTCAAGCTTTAAAGATTTAAACATATAACACACCAAATAACAGTAGGCATGACAAAGCTGCCACATCCCACAGGCCCACGGAATGCCATTTTTGTGTGCTGGGAGACGTGGTAGGGTTCAGGGTCATTTGAAAAGAGCAAGGCAAACCTACCCCTGGAGTTGTAGGATACAGCAGCCCCGAGTGGCAACCTGGAAAAGTATTCATTTCAATCTTTATTGAAAAACATTATCTGCCTTGAAACCTTAATTAACTCTCAAGAAGGGAGTGACTATGAAGTATAACAAAATTAGAGAGGATTTTTGTCTAAAATATTCTGTTTCAAATGAGGTAAAAATGAACTAATAAAAAAATGTAGCTGCTACACTGCAAGTGTGAGTAAGCATAGAAACAAATGAAAAAAGAAACATAGGCCCCAGTATTTTGGAACAAGGCCAGGAAAATGGAAATTTTAACAGAGAACCATTAGAACTTTTGATGCTTCAGCACAAAACCACCAAGAGGGGTGGAAGCTTCCGCACTCTTAAATTGCTTCAACTACTTTTTGTTACTCTCTCTCAAGTCTGGTTATAAAGTAGTGTTACTAATTTTTAACAAACATGCCAGAAGTTATGCATCAAATAAATGTTGTTTCAGTTGTAGTAGTCATCTTGAGAAGCTGTGGGTTAATTTGATTGATATTTTCATTGTCCAAATATTTTTGAAAACTCTTCTTTTGGAACTACCTTCAAAGTCAGCATCACATTCTTTGGAATGGTGACAAATCGATGTCCTAAAAGGAAGAATCTGACTTGAAGACACCAAACATTATTTTAAGTTAAATTGATTGCCTAAGGGAAATTATTGAGCTGGTTAATATCACTTTAAATTTTAAGATATATATAAGGAGATATAACTTTAATAGTGAATATGATTTAACCTACACACAGTTATAAATGATGCTTTGCTAAAATGTTTTGAGCAAAGATACCTAGCATTAATGTTATTGGTAGCTATGAGTCAATGGAAATCTCTGTGATGTCTACTATATTTACTTAAAATCCTTTTTCTTTTTCTTTTTCTTAACCACACTTTCCGTTTTTCAGGTACAAATCATCTGAGCATTCTAACCAAATAATACCAGATGATGTACCTATTGAACCTCCCACCATTTAGAAAAATTATTGTGTTATTTTGTAATTCTACTATCTTATAAATAACTATACAAGCAAATTAAACATCATCATAATCTTATATCTGATTAACATTAAAAGCTATTTGGAAAAATACAATAATTGGTGTAATACTTTTAAAAAGCATGAGATGAGAGGAATAGATTTTGGGTACTTAATCAATGCCAGGCACTCAGCTTGACTGAAACTAGAAGATAATGGGGGCAGGGGTGGGAGGGAAGCCGGGCCAAGTGTGTACCTGTGTCTTGCTCTTAGACCGCAGCACAGCAGGCTTTCTAGAACCAGACTGGGCCAGGCTTCCTGGGTGCCCTGCTGGTTGTCCCACAAAGCACACAGTGACAGCAGCCTTCCACTGGGAAAATGACGAAAGAAGACCTATTTTCCCACCACTGAGGCAGCTGAAGAACAGGCTTGGTGTCCCAATCCTAGCCTCTGGATACTGAGAGACAAATCTCCGTGGGGAGGAGGCGGCACTGTGGGCACAGCTCCTGCAGCACCAAGAGGAAGTCCCACTGCTTCTTCCCTAGACCGAGATTTGAGGAAAACCAAAAGAATCCCCGAGTACTGGCACTCAGAACTAACCATCCCACATAATGCATATAAATCTCATTATTTTAAGTAGATATGTAACATTCCATATTGTGGTCACACTGTGATTTATTCAACCTTTCTCCTTTTAATTCACTTTGCTTTTAGGTCTTTACCATCTTAAAAAGTCTGTAATGAACCCTGTAATACATTTGTGTTTATGTACTGGTAGTTTAATTTCTTTTGGGAAGATTCCCAAATTGGGATTGCTAAATAAAAGTGTATGATGTTTTAAATTGTAATAGCTATTGCCAGATTAATTTCTTAAAAGGATTGAGCAATTCACACTCCAAGGAACTATGTAGAAGGGCCTACTTTGCTAGTGTTGAATGGTGCTACCTCTTTTTTTTAAGTTGTACTTAGCTGATGGGTTAAAAATTCCATCTAATTTTTGTATATTTTCCCCGATTCACTAGTGAAGAAAAAATGTTTTTCGCCCATTTTTTCTTTATTTACAACTTGCTTTTATTAGCCTTTTGTATATTAGGAATGTAACTTATTCTAATGGCATTTTGATTGCATATATTTTCCCCAATCCATTGTTTTGTGTAGGGTATGTGTTTAAATACACACACATACACATACACACAGTCATGCACTGAATAATGACATTTTGGTCAATAATGGGCTTTTTATTCAAAAGTGGTCCCATAAGATTATAATACTGTATTTTTACTATACTTTTTCTTTTTTTAAATATTTGCCATATTTTCTATTTTGCTCAAGTATTTAAAAATAAATTAGATATCATGACATTTCACTTCAGTATACATTAAAAAAAGGATATTTTTCTACATAACCACAGTACTATTTCCCACCTAACAAAGTTAACAGTAATTCCCTATAGTCAAATTTTTCCAATTTTCCCCAAAATGTTTTTTACAGATTTTTAAAATTTTTTTTATTTCTGAATTTTATGGGGCTATACACGTTTTGGTTACATGAATTACTTTTGTACAGTTTGAGTCAAAGTTATAAGTGAGTCCACCACCCAGATAGTGTGCATTGTAAGTACTTTTTCTATGTTCAAATATGTTTATATACACAAATGCACTGTGCTACAATTGCCTACAGTATTCAGTACAGTAGTATGCTGCACAGGTTTGTAACCTAGGAGCAATAGCCTATACCATATAGCCTAGGTGTGTAGTAAACTATATACCAATTAGGTTTGTGTAAGTACACTCTATAATATTTGCACAATGAAATCGCATAACAAGGCATTTCTCAGAATGCATCCCCACGTTAAGCAATGCATGATTGTATATATATTCACTCATTCTAATTCAGTTAAATACAACCATGTTTTCTTTCTGTTTCCTACCTACCTTAAAGTCTCTCCCTTGACCAAAATTGTACAAATATTCTTTGATGTATTCCTTTCTTTTTTTATATTTAATTTTTACATTTTGTGCATATTAAAATTTCATTTAGAGACAGGTTTGAGGAGGACTCCCTAGAAGCTAATCAGCCTTTTAATTTCCCGTAGTTTCTACCACCTCTTTAGGTCATTCTTTCCTCCAAGATCATTCCTTTCTCATCGAAATATTTCTCCTAAGTGTTTCCATTAATATATTTGGAAATAATAAACCACTTTTCTTTTAAAATAGTGAATACAAAATTTGTCTTGACTGTCCTCCAATTAATTAAAATAAATTTACTTCAAGCACTGACTGTCTATTGTTATCTTCTATGCATCAAGTGTTGGGAGAAACATCGGCTGAGACACGGATAGGGGTGTATGTGACATGGAAGTTTCCCACAGGTCACTTCTAAACTCAGTAGATGGGTGTTACTTCTCAGGCTGGAGCTCTGCAGGGTTTACAGAGTTAAGCTTTATATTAAGGGACCAATTTTTCATACACTAATCATCATTTAAAATTTGGTAACGGGAAGAGAGAAGACAAAAGAATGTTGTGGGGGGATTGTCTCTTTTGTCCTTTTGTGGGGGAAAAAAATCCAAAAGCTCATTTTTGCTTCCTTCTCTTCCTCCTCCCACCCTCCCCCATTTGTATGTGGTTTAGAGTAAGGAAGTGTTCATAAGAGAAATCAGCTTCCTAAAGTTTTTACAACCAAATGACTTAGGGGATTGAATTTTTCTTTTGCTAAAATAACAACTGCAAACGGATATTTATATAAAGAGTTAGGTCAAACCTAAGAACTTAAGAGTTTATTTTTAGATTTCTGCTTGGCCAAAGGGGAAATATGGTAAATGAACCTTATGTTCTTAAATGGGCATGCAGTTGAGCTAAAAATATTTCAGAAATCTGATGGAAGACACTTAAGAACATTAGCTTCTGTAGGCATTATTAGAAACCCCTAAACAATGACAAGATAACTATTGGATTTTTCTTCCCTTTTTTTTTTTAAACTTACTTTCAGTTTTAGTACTATTGTCTCTCCATTTTTGAAAATACTAAAACAAAAAGAGTAAAGATTATGTAAACATAAAAGATATAAATAGAAAGTCAAGTGGCTTTAGCTGAGCAGATATTAGAGTTGTGCTCTCCAGTATGGAAGCCACCAGCACCATGTGGCTATTGAGCACTTGAAATGTGACTACTCCAAATTGAGGTGTACATAAGCCTTAAGTACACACCAAATTTAAAAATGAAGTGTGCAAAAAAAGAATATAAAATATCTCATTAAAAATTTTATACTGATTACATATTGAAATGGTGATATTTTAGATATTTTAGTTAAATAAAATGTATTGTTAAAATTAATTGCACCTATTTCCTTTTTTAAATGTGACTACAGGAAAATTTAAAATTGCATATGTGGCTCAGAAAATCTTTCTACTGCACAGCACTGTAGTAGAACACTGGAATTTTGAGCTGGGCTCTGAAGTAAACCTACCTGGATTCAAAGCTGGGCTACTGATACACCAGCCAGGTGACCTTGGGCAAGTTATGTAGGCAATCTGTGCTTCAAGTTACCTGTATGCATAAAATTGTGAATGATAAAAATCTTCCCTAACAGGTCTATATGCTCATTAAGTGTGCAGAGCCCAGTGCAGTGCAAGAATTCACTGAAAGTTGGTTCTGTTATTCTTATTTCAGAATCTAGAAGAGTGAGCATCATTTTTCTGCAGAAAAGAATCTCTCAAAAGGAACAAAAACATAAGTTAAAATCAGAAATTTGCTGAAGTGGGATGCCTCCCCTCCCCTTCTTCCCCATCCTATTGCAGACAATTTATTGCATTGAGAAGAAATCAAACTATCATTCTAAAATAAAATATTTTCAAGATTTAGATTCCCCATTAGGTATTTTTTTTTATCCTACATAGCTGGGACCAGTTTTCTGAGAAAGCCAATGCAATTAGACGAAACTGCAGATATTTCCTTTTTATTGGTACATCTCATAGAAAATAAACAACTATGATAATTGGATCTGACTTTTTAAAAAGTTAAGAGCATATATCTGATGTCCCTGATATCAATAGACCTAGCCTGAAATTAATAATAGTTACAAGGCATACCTTGGAGATATTATGGGTTCAGTCCCAGACCACAGCAATAAAGCAAATCACACAAATCTTTTGGTTTCCCAGTGCCTATAAAAGTTATGTTTACACTATACTGTTTTTATATATATATATACACACACACACACACGTTTGTGTGATAACATTAGATGTAATAACATTATATCTTAAAAAAACAATGTACATACTTTAATGAAAAATACTTTATTGCTAAAAATGCTAACAATCATCTGAGCCTTCAGCAAGTTGTAGCCTTTTTGCTGGTGGGGCGTCTTGTCTTGATGATGATGGCTGCTGACCAATCAGGGTGGTAGTTGCTGAAGGTTGAGATGGCTGTGGCAATTTCTTAAAATAAGAAAACAATGAAGTTTGCCATGTTGACTGACTCTTCCTTTCCCAAAAGATTTCTCTGTATCATGTGATGCTGTTTGATAACATTTTACCCACAGTAGAACTTCTTTCAAAATTGGAGTCAATGCTCTCAAACCCTGTCACTGCTTTATCAAGTAAGTTTATGCAGTATTCTAAATCCCTTGTTGTCATTTCAACAATGTTCACAGGCTCTTCCCCAGGAATAGATTCTATCTCAGGAAACCACTTTCTTTGTTGCGCCCATAAGAAGCAATTCTTCATCCATTCAAGTTTGATCATGAGATTGCAGCAATTCAGTCACATCTTCAGGATTCCCCTCTAAGTATAGTTCTCTTACTATTTCCACTACATTTGAGGTTACCTCCTCCACTGAAGTCTTAAACCCTCAAAGGCATCCATGAGGGTTGGAATCAACTTCTTCCAAACTACTGTTAATGTTGATATTTTGACCTCCTCCCATGAATTACAAATGTTCTTAATGGCATCTAGAATGGTAAATCCTTTCCAAAAGGTTTTCAATTTACTTTGCACAAATCCATCAGAGGAATCACTATCTATGGTAGCTATAGCCTATAAAATATATTTCTTAAATAATAACACTTTAAAGTCAAAATTACTCCTTAATCCATGGGCCGCAGAATGGATGTTGTATCAGCAGGCATGAAAACACTAATCTCCTTGCACATCTTCATCGGAGCTCTTAGGTGACTAGGTACATTGTCAATGAGCAGTAATATTTTGAAAGGAATCTTTTCTTTTCTCAGCAGTATGTCTCAACAGTGGGCTTAAAATATTCAGTAAATCATGCTATAAACAGATGTGTTGTCATCCAGACTTTGTACTTCCATTTATAAAACACAGGCAAGTAGATTTAGCATAATTCTTAAGAAACCTGGGATTTTTTGAATAGTAAATAAGCATTGGCTTCAACTTCAACTCACTAGCTGCACTAGACCTTAACAAGAGAGTTAGCCTGTCTTTTGAAGCTTTGAAACCACATTCTAGGTATGAAAGTCTTAGATGGCATCTTCTTCCAATAGAAGGCTGTTTTGTAGCCATTGAAAATTTATTGTTTATTGTAACCACTTTCATCAATTATCTTAGCTAGATTTTTCTGGATAACTTCTTGCAGCTTCTATATCAGCACTTACAGCTTCACCTTACACTTTTATGTTATAAGATAGCTTCTTTCCTTAAACCTCGTGAACCACCTGCTAGCTTCAAACTTTTCTTCTGCAACTTCCTCACTTCCTCTTAGCTTTCATAGAATTGAAGAGAGTTAGGGCCTAGCTCTGCATTAGGCTTTGGCTTAAGGAGTGTTGTGATGTTGTGGCTGGTTTGATCTTCTATCGAGACCGCCAAAACTTTCTCCATATCAGCAATAAGACTTTCACTTTCTTATAATTTTTGTGTTCACTGGAGTAGCATTTTTAATTTTGTTCAAGAACTTTTCCTTTGCATTCACAACTGTTTGGCACAAGAGGTCTAGCTTTCAGCATATCTTGGTTTTGATATGCTTTTCTCACTAAGTTTAATCATTTCTAGCTTTTGATTTAAAGTGAGAGATGTGCAACTCTTCCTTTCATGTGAACACTTCAAGGCCATTGTAGGGTTATTAACTGGCCTAATTTCAATATTGTTGTGTCTCAGGGAATAGGGAGGCCTGAGGATAGGGAGAGAGATTTGGAAACGGCCTATTAATGGAGCAGTCAGAACACACACAACACTAATCAAATGTGCTCACTGTCTTATATGGGTTTGGTTCATGATACCCCAAAATAATTACAATAATAACATCGAATATCACTGATCACAGATCACTACAACAAATATAATAATAATGAAAAACTTTGAACTATTGTGACACAGAAACACAAAGTGAGTACATGCTGTTAGAAAAATGGTACTGATGGACTTGAACAACACAGAGTCACCACAATCCTCCAATTTCTAAAAAACACAGTATCTGCGAAGTACAATAAAACAAAGTACAATAAAACAAGATATGCCTGTACTTCTGTTGAGCTTTTGCTACTTATTAAGCATTACTCCTGAGTGCTTTTCATGTTTTGTCTCGTTTAATTTCACACAACAGTTCATTGAAATAAGTATTGTTATTTCATCCATTTTGTAGTGAGATGGTATCTCAAAGAGGTTAAGTAATTGTTGGAAGTCAGTGGCAGGGCAGGGATTAGGTCTAACCCAGAACTGCCTAAGGACATATATTGCTAGGGGATCTTATTATTTCTCAGACAGCTATCAGTAGATCTTCATAGCACAGATCACAGCCCCGTGAAGAGAAGGAAATGCTCTCATCCTATAGCAAGGATATTACATAAGTGAAAAAAATAGTTATTAGGATCATCATATTGTTTCTGCCAGAGCATGACTTCAAATTATCTTCATAATTTCTTATAATTCACTCAGTATGATGTTTTTGAGGTAATTTTACAGCACATAATATGACACTGAGCACATAGTTTCTGCTGTTTAATGATTATTGAATGAATAAGTATAGGAGTATGTGTGCCACCAGCCTTTCCCAACCAGGGCTTGTCCTCTGAACCGCAGAACACAAAAATGTTTTCAGTGATTATTTACTCAACTTTCCCAAGTATCTGCATAGTAAATACCATCCCAGATCCGCTGGAGAGAAGTTGATTCATTATATGCAATGGATGCCTTAGGACAATAGAGCTTAATTCCCTTTTGGAATCCCATAAAGAACCACACTTAGATCCATCCATGGTTTTTGAGGGCTACCTTGACTCTTTAGTCAGGGTTGGCAAACTGCAGCCTGGGCCAAATCTGTCCCACAGCTTGTTTTTTATCAGACCTCTGAGCTAAGAAAGCTTTTATAATTTTAAAGGTTTATTTAAAAATACAAAAAAGAATGTATAACAAAGACTTTTATGGCCTGCAATGCCTAAAATATTTATTATATGATTGTTTTCAGAAAAAAGTCCTCTGCTTTGGGTCATAGTAGCTATATATCCAAGTGGAGCAAGGGTTAACTTACCTGTTTATATTTGGGAAACTCTTTAAGACCCATGGTTCTTAAATTCTTTCCTACCAATTTATGTTTAGATATGATATTATTACCTGTTTTCATTTGTACATTGGGCATCAAAACAAGAGCCTTGCCAGCCCTATCCCCCATGAAAGGCCCCTGTCCAGCAGCATGGCATAGGGAGTGATGCCTCAGACTCAGAGTGACATGAGTTCCAGTTTCATCTCTTATTAGCCATTGTTTAGTAAGTGAGAAAGTTGGACATGTCAGAGTTAATTTCCTCAATCACCAGCAGATTCCTATCAATAATACTTCTCTGGACACATCATGTGTATTGGCTATCTATTGCTATATAACAAATAACCCCAAAATGTAGTGGTTTAAAAAAACAACATTTATTATCTCACAATTTTGTGGCTTAGGAATCCAGGCGTGGCTTAGCTGGGTCCTCTAGCTTATGGTCTCTTACAGGATAAAGTCAAGGTGTCAGCTGAGTCTATAGTCATCTCAAGATGCAACTGGGATAAGATCTGATTCCACGCTCATTCACCACTTGCTGGCAGGACTTAGATCCTTGGCAGCTGTTGTCAGAAGCTGCCATCAGTTCCCTGCCATATGGGCTTTTTTCCGTAGGTCAACTCACAATATGGCAGCTGGTCTCATCAAACTGAACAAGCAGGAGAGAGCAAAAGAACACCAGCAAAACAGAAGTCATGGTCTTTTGTACACTAATTTCAGAAGAGATATCTTATCACCTTTGCTGTTTTTTATTCATTAGACACAAGTTACTAAGCCCAGCCCACACTCAAGGAGAGGAGAGTGCACTGTTAAGACCAGGAGGTATGGCTCACTGGGAGCCATCTCAGAAGTCTGCCTACTACACCATGAGTGTCACAGGCTAAGGAGTGCCTAGGGTGGAAACAGATTGGCATGGGAAGACCAGAGAAAATGCAAAACCCATTTGGAGCATATTGGCACCTCAAGGAGGGCACATGTTGAACATCACAGCTCTGCAATAAAACTGAAGTGAACACACCTCCTTATTCCGTGACTTAAAAACTGTATATTCTTGGATAAGTTACTGTATGTCTCTGACTCTGTTTGTTCAACTGTAAAATGGAGATAATAAAACATATCTTGCAGAGTAGATGTAAAGATTAAATTAGATAACATATAGAAAACACCCAACACAGTACTTGGCATATAATATAAGTTAATGACAATAGTTATCATTGTTTTCTTCCTTACCTATATGCTAGGGTATAAAACTAACAGTCAATACTTTTAAAATCATATAGCTCTATACATAAACAACAGCATCCAGGAATGACATTTTAGTGAAAACAACATTGCAATAAAAATAATATCTTACAAGTGTTTTCACAAGCTTTATCTTCCTTGAGTCTCACAAACTGTGAAGACAGTTTTGGGTTTGTCTAAGCTCATATTTTTAAAATGGGAAAATTAAGAAACAGAAAAGTTAAATAAGTTACTCAAGATTGCACAATAACTCAGTATATAAGGACTGGGATCTCTGAAAATACATGGAAGGGGATCAAGGGTATCTGGTGGTGGTAAGACCAAAAACATGCTGATACCAGGAGTACTAGTGAGGCAGGGTACTGACCACATGGTCAGGAATCCAAAGAGTTCCACACCCAAAAGAATGGAGTATACCCATGAGTCAGCAGCCAGGAAGGCAAGTAGCATTCAGAGCTCAGGGAAAATATATAACATGAAAAAAAAATGCACTCAGAGAATAATCATGTTGCAAATGCAGAAGAACAAGGCAAGGCAAGGGAAAGCCAGGCAAGGCTGATTTTCAAAATTTTGGTCAGGTAAATTTCTTTCATTAAATTTATTGAGAACTATAAAAAGAAATCAGAAAAGCAGTCAGGAACCTATAAATCATGGGAGAATGTAGGAAGCAGGTAGAGGAAAGCAGGAGGAGGATTTAGAATGGCACTGACAATCATGTCATGGTCCACTAGGGGCATGAGAATATCCTCACCTATACTATCTGTATAGTTTAATCATACACCTCCCACCTTCATCTGCTCCCCATTGTGCGTGAGTGAATGAATCATATAACAGACCCAACCTGGGCGCCTTGTGGGCATTCTATGTAATACTCAAGACACATTTTGACAGGAAATATCATAGCTCTACAAGTTGTGCTGTTTAGAAAGAACATTTTTATGGAATGGTTATCCACCAGTATTTTCATTTGGAAAACAAAATACTGTCAACCTACATGTTGAAAAATAAACTTACTCCTTTCTCCAGGGACTTGACCGCAACAACATGCCATCTTAGCAGAATATTCTTACAATCTTTTACAAAATATGAGAAAAATAAAATAACCAATTTCTTCTCTGTAAGAGGTATATACTATAATCTGATTTAACGCCATAACCTAAGTTAAATGAGAAAAAAATAACTAGTTCTGTTAGGATACAAAAACAACAAGAAAAATAAGTAAAATTCTGTCCTCCTTAAAGACTTTGTGAAAATGGGATGGGACATAAACACACACACACGCACACATTTCTTTTTTAAAACACAATTGCTGTCCCCAGATCTAGGAGAGGGGAGAAACTTCTAAATTACCCATCCCAATAATGAATAGTGAAGGTAGTACAGGTGGTGAGGGGTCCTAGAGGAGTTAAAACAAAGGAGACTTCTGAGCAGAGGGAACATTCAAGTGGAGCTTTGAGAGACCAGCAAATGTGAAGAAAGGAGCCGGAATGGGGGGGGTCAGCTCAATGGCGTGGGCACTACTGTAAGGAGGGGGACATTGTCTTCATCTGTCTGAGCTGTCATAACAAAATACAATAATCTGGGTAACCTAAAAACATCAGAAATGTATTTTTCACAGTGCTGGAGTCTGGTAAGTCCAAGACAAAGGCACTGGCAGGTTTGGTGTCTAGTGAAGGCAAAGATGTTTGGTTCATAGATGGCACTTTCTCTCTGTGTCCCCACATGGTGGAGAGGGCAAACAAGCTCTCTTTGCTCTCTTTTAACGGGGCACTAGTACTGTTCATGAGGCTCTGCTTTTGTCACCTAATCCTATCATCTCTTAATAGCATCACCTTGGGGGTTAGGGTTTCAACACATGAATTGGGGTGTGGGGGGATGCAAACATTCAGACCAGAGCAGACATTGATAGATTGGTCTGGAGAAGTTAAGATGTTAAGCCTTGAGGAGCTAGGAAGTCAAGACTCTTTTGTGATGGCAACCTAGTTCCATACAGATTAATTTTAAGTAGGGAAATGACAAGATTAGATTTGTATTTCAGAAAAATCACTTGGAGTCAGACAAAAGATGGAATAATGGGGGGAAAGGGTTTTAAGCGAAATAATTTATTCCCAGAAAAGTTTCTGAGAAAAGGCTGTACCTAATCAAAACAATCTAATTTTATGAATATTTTTCCACTGTATGCTTTGTACCTGGTTTCATTTTTAACCCATTGTTACTGATTCCTGTTACAGACACATCTATTTTAGACTGGAAACTACTTTAATTGGGACCCTGGGATATGAGTCCTTTTCAGAATTTAAAGTATTGCGATTAACTTCACTTATTCACTAACTTCCTAATGACACTCTGCACTGGGTTTGACGGCCACTGTATTTTTTTGTCATTTATAGTTGGGTTTGTGTTCTTTCTCAGAAATGCTAACTGAAAAATAGTATGTCTTTACGGAAGTAATGAGCCATAAAAGAACTTTTTACCATTTGTTAGTGGCATCTGCCAGTCTGTTTGGCAGCGCATAACAATAAATACTATCTTTCTTGGTTTGTGGAAATGACAAATTTAAATATGACTTCACTTTAAAATGCATTTGGAAGGAAATAAGATACGTATCATACATATCACAAGTATAATAAAGGAAAAGAGAGTTCCACCTGACTCTTATTTATACAGCTTTTTGAACTTCTTTAGTAGCAAGAAAGAAAAGATATGGAAATTACCAAATGACACACAATAGACAGCTGACACTCAGAGTTGAATACATAATTCTGTGGCATTAGGGAACGGAACGGTGTTTTTGTGCTTATGAAGGGAAAAATAGTGACACAGTGTCTGGAAAACAAAAATACTGTCATGGACCCATAATTTGTGCCACAGATGATCCTAAATGTTTGTTTCCTCCCAATTTTTTTCCTCAATTTCTAGAACTAAATAGCAATTATTGAGGGTTGGTGCTGTGCAGTAATCATTGGTGCTGTTCACCAAATGTTTTGGATGCTCTCCTCAAGCATATGGTAAGGCTGTATTTTCCTGTTCCCTTTAAGTTAAAAGCACCCAAGTCACTCACTGTGGTCAGTGACCTATAAAAAAGTGATGGGTGTCATATATGAGGAGAAGTTTTAAGACACAGTGGCTCTCTTATCCCTCTGGTGTGGCACATGGGCGCATTCAGGATGGTGGCTCTCCATCAGTTTGGGTCCCTGAATGACTAGCAGAGACCCATTGTAGACTTGGTGGACATGTAACATAAGCGAGAAATGAATCTGTATTTTTATGGCAGCAAAACACTTATGTGGAATAATACAGAGGTGAGTACCTAGACATGAGTGCTACTGCAGCAGATAAGCCTAAAATATATGGTGGTGGCTGAGGGCTGGGCAATGGATGGCAAGCAAACTACCATTGGAGACTAGAATGATGGTGACCTGTGTCATGTAGTAGCTAAACACTTGGTAAAATTGTCACCTGTGATAACATGGAAGGCAGAAAATGAAGCCCTAGAGAAAAATATTGGAAAACAGTGTTAGTGATATCTATTGACTATAATTGACTATACAATCATGCACCACATAACAATCTTTTAGTCAATAATGAACCACATATACAATGGTGGTCCCATAAGATTATAATACTGTATTTTTACTGTATCTTTCCTATGTTTAGATATGTTTAGATGCACAAATACTTACCATTGTGTTGCAAATGCCTACAGTATTCAGCACAGTAACATGTTGTACAGGTTTGTTGCCTAGAAGCAATAGGCTGTGTAGAAAACTAGACCATCTGGGTTCATGTAATTACACTGTATGATATTTGCACAAGTGTAAAAAATGATGCATTTTTCAGAACATATCCCATGCTGTTGTTAAGTGATGCATGACTATATTTGATAGGACACCATAGAAAGAGATGATCTCGGAAACAATCAAGTAGTGTGCAAACATCAATAAAAGAAAATAGAAAGTGTCCAGAAATTTGGGAAGCAGCAGGATTGGTGATGGCAACTTCATCTCTTCAACAAATAAAAGATAAAACTAAAGGCTTTGAAGCAAAGGCCAACTGAAATTCTGCCTTTTGACAAGGGTCATATCAAGGATGTTATGGAATGAATCCTATACAAAAATTGCAGATTTCAAAATTCATATGTCAAAGTTCCTACCCCCAGTACCTCAGAATGTAACGCTATTTGGAGATACAGCCTTTAAAGAGATAATTAAGTTAGAAATGAAGCTGTTACGATGGGGCCCTAATCCAAAATAACAAGTGTCCTTATAAGGAGGGAGAGAGAAACACCAGGTGTAAGAGTTAATTTTATGTGCCAACTTGAGTGGGCCACAAAGTGACCAGATTAAACATTGTTTCTGGGTGTGTCTGTGCCTGTGTGCATGTGTTTCTGGAGAAGGTTAGCATTTGAATCAGTGAACTCAGTGAGGTTGATTGCCCTTCCCTGGGTAGTTGGACATCATTCAATTTGTTGAGGGCCTGGGTACAACAAAAGGCAGAGGAAGGAGGAATTCACCCCTTCTTTTCCTGCCTCATTGCTTGAGCTGGGACATCTCATCTTGTCTTCTGGCTAGGACTGGGATTTACATCATCAGCTCCCCTGGTTCTTAGGCCTTTGGACTCAAATTATGCTACCAGCTTTCCTGGGTCTGCAGCCCGCACATGGTAGATTGTAGGACTTCTCAGCCTCCATCCTCATGTGACCCAATGCCCCATGATCGATAGATAGATAAATCAATCTTTTATTGGTCTGTTTCTCTGGAGAACTCTAATACACCAGGAACACACGCACAGAGGAAAGGCTTTGTGAGGACATAGCAAGAAGGCAGCCATCTACAAGCCGAGGAGAGATGCCACAGGAAAAACCAAACCTGCTGACACCTTGATCTTACACTTTCAGCCTCCAAAACTGTGAGAATATAAATTTCTATTGTTTTCACCACATAGTCTGAGACATGTCATTATGGCAGTCCTAACAAACTAATGCAAAGGGGATGACCATCACACCACTGAATGAAATAAGGTGTTTCAGAAAAAAACAGTAAATGTTTTCAACTGGACCAGATATCACAGTGCTCAAAGTGTTCACAATTAAGTCAAGGGGAAGAGAGACGCATAGGAGCAAGGAAGCATTGAAATATTGCACATCTAAGAAATATGTCAAAAAATATCTTTAGGTGTCCACTGACATATTTAGCTATTTGAATCAAGTAGGGAAGAAGCTGCATTACTCAGTTTTGCAGAAAGCAGATGACACACACAAATCATTTAACTGAGTAAATTTAATAAAGAGGCAGTTTACAGAAGCATGTCAGAGTTAGGGTACCCATTAGGGAAGATGAAGTACTCAGGAACTAGCAACCACAAGCAACCTTTACCACCCCTAGGCCTAAAGGACAAAGGGACAGCACTGTATGGTGGGATCCTGGTGAGATCTGGAGCCATGGAAGAAAGACCATCAGACAGGAGCTGGGACCACAGAGCAAAGCAGCCACTGCAAGGACTGTGGCAAGGCTGGAGAAGGGAGCGTCAGAATAGGGATAAATACTGCAGCCTCTCTCTTAAATCCCGCCCTGCAATTTCCTACCTCTGTCTCCCACTCACCCAACCAACAAAAATCCACAGTAAGGAAGCCTGGATAATGCAGTCCACAGAGGTCAGCTCCTGGGGCACAGAATAAGGCAAAAAAGGTAATATATTTGATGGGGTAAACAGAATAACCAACACAGAGACTTTACACACTAAATCTTTAAGAAAGATATGCTGGCAAAGAAGAAATAAGCCTTGACTGACAAACAGACTTACTTAAAATGACCCATGGGACCCAATCGTCTGTAGGCCACGTGTAGGAAAGCTTCTCATCACTCCTTAGTTGGAGAATTTGGCCTAATCAAGCAATGTTGCCCATCACTTAGGGACCGTCACTTCTGCCCAGCAGGTTCTTATAGTTTCTAAGGATCAGTGATTACCTCGTGTCTCCCTTTTTTTCCCTTTCTGAATGGGAGTGTTCCTTAAGTTATACTATCCTTGCTTTACCACTGTATGTCAGGTGTACAGGAGCAGGTAATTTGTCTTTATAGTTCATGGATCTCTGGATCATGAGTAGTCACACTGGACCTGCATGATTCTGTGACTGAATGGCTCTCTAGTGTTTTCTACCTCAGGGAGGCAGTGGGTGTATATATTGTGTGGGAGGAAAGGAGGACTGAATGTTTGTTAACCAGACGGATGGCTGATGGTAGTCATTAGTGCTGTTCTGGTTCTCCTTGCATTTGCCCACCTAACTGGATATAAATGGTGACATGCTCTGACCAATAAAATGTGGGCAGAAGTGACATGTGTCACATCTGGGTGGTGTCTCTTCTGGATGGATGCCTTAAGAGCCAGTATGTAATTCATTGCACTCTCTCTTTTCTTTTGCTTTTAGCGCAGCCACCTGAAAGTTCAAGATGGTAGCTCCTCCATCTGGTGGGTCACTGAGGGCCTACGACAAACAGAAGAGATTACTGTATATCATAAGCAATACACTTCAATTGTTTTAAGGCATGGAGATATTTGGGGGTTATTTGTTTTTACCCCACGCTACTGTAGCCAAATCTGACTGAGATGTTTTGACAGTGAATTAACAACTGTAGTTTACACTATGTAGTAGCAAGTTCTAAGACGGAAACAACTTTAGAATCCTTAATATTAATATCTATTGTCATTCTATAAGGCCAGCTGTATTAAGTGTGAACCAGATGTAATTTAATTATCACCATCTTTTATCCTTTCCATGCCCAATGAAAACCTTCCCTGTCTTATACATCCTTGAAGCTTCAGTGAGTGGTTGGCTATAATGTGAATTGAATGGAATCATAATGGCCAATAACAAGTGTTTATTTCTCCTTTCACCAGTATTCAGAGAGATTCTCCAAGGTACCCACACATTTCTCGGCCTCAAGTATACTACAGTGACAGGAGCCAAGAAGATCTGGCCCCTGCTCTCATGACACCTCCCTTCTAGCAGGGGAACAGCAGTGATATAAGCCGCTCATCCACTTTAGTGGGGAGGCTGGAGGAGACTTCTCTGAAGAGGTGATATTAAAAGTAAAATCTGAACATCAAGGAACCAGCCATGGGATGAAAGGAAAAAGAACATCTAGGGAGGGAAAACAAATTGTGCAGAGTGCCCTATCACAGGAATGAGCTTGTCATTTGAGGAACAGTCCAAAGGCCACAGCTACAGCTGAAGTCTGGTTGTCGAAGGGGCAAGTAATAGGAGAAGACTTTCAAGGAATAGGTATGTCCAGTTCATACAAGGCTTTATAAGTTAGGGTAAGGAGTTTGGGATTTATTCTAAACACAATGGAAAGCCACAAGAGGACTTGTTAGCACAGGAGCAATGTAATTTTATTAAATTGTAGAAAGCTCACCCTAACTGATATGTGGAGGATGATTTAAATGGGGGCAAGGGTGGAAGGAGCTGGACCAAGTAAAAAGGCACCAGTGGCTCAGGTGAGAGGTCCTGATGGAGACAAGACGGCAGGGTCAAGATGCTGTAAGGTGGATTTAACAGGTCTTAATTAAAAAGTGCATGAAAGGATGAGAGAATCAAGAATAACTCTAAGATTTTGGCTTCAGCAACTGGGTGGAAGTTGGTGCCATTTAACTGAGCTGGGCTAAATGTCAACTAAGGTGTTTTGATAGCATTTGCACTTAATTGTGGCCTTCAGTGCCTTAACTCAGGACCACAGGAGACTGCAGGACTAGAAGAGGAAATACTTTTGAAATTTTGAGGGGAGAGTGCCTCCTTCCTTTAAAAAAAAAAGAAAAGAAAAGAAAAAGAAAGAAAACAGATTTTCTCAGTTTGGCCATGAAAGGAAGCTCTCCTTAGAGCATGGGGTGATCTGACCTTGAAGCTTTACTCTTTTCCCACTAGATTCACCCTCCCCTTGGCAAAATCTTACTCTTTGGCTCAAAGTGTGAGAAGGGAGGGGAAATCCTGATTTCCTTGTAATGCTAGGTCCAAACATGACCACGTGACCCTTCCTTTGGTATCTTTGGAGCATCTCTTTGACACAGCGTGAACACTGAAATGTAACTTTGCTAAAGTAAATAGACGCAGGGCATAGCATGAAACTTGGCTTTTCAGCTTAACGAGATGTAATTTTTCCTCAATTTGTTGTCCACCACAGATCCCTTTTAAATCCCTTATCTGTCCCCAGGAGGCAGGAGTAGCAGAGTGGTGGGAGTCACTGTTGTCTTAGCACATCCACTATCCAAACACCCAAGCAAAGACGTCTCCTCTCCTCTACTCTCGTTTCCTCACACAAGACCTCCTCTTCCCTGGACGTCTGAAGCTGGGAGTGAACCCTTCCCTAAAAAGGCAGACCGTGGTATCTGCCTTTTTAAGTTCAGGAGGACCACACACAAGCTATATACATGCACTTGCTGGGCGGGAAGGGCTGGGGTCCTTTCCTTCCTGTCCTTCCTGTAACCTCTTGGCATCTCAAATGAGTCTATGTCAGAGGCTTTCTCTTTACAGACACCAGGTGGTTACGGGCTCAGACTCTGGGGAGAGAACACTAGTTTTCAAATCTTAGCCAAGCTGCTTACTAGATGAGTGAACTTAAGCGTCTGCTTAACCTCTCTGAGCCTCAATTCTTCATATCAAGATCAGGGATAATGATAGTACCAATCTCACAGGGTGGTTGTGAGGATTAAATGAGATAGCATATGTAAAATGCTTACCCCACTGATTGGTATTTAATAAATTTTCAATATACATTAGCTATTTCTATTATTATTATAGAAATATCATCATCGTCATCCCAGTTCTTATTGAAACCAAGGCATCCAGGGAAGAGGAGGTCTTGTGTGAGGAAATGAGAGTAGAGGACAGGAGAAGTCTTTGCTTGGGTGTTTGGACAGTGGATGTGCTAAGACAACAGTGACTCCCACCACTCTACTATTCCTGCCTCCTGGGGACAGACAAGGGATTTAAAAGGGATCTGTGGTGGACAACAAGTTGAGGAAAAATTGTATCTCGTTAAGCTGAAAAGCCGAGTTTCATGCTATGCCCGGTCTATTACTTCAGTAAAGTACATTCAGTGTTACGTGGCAAAGATTTACTGGTAAACCCTAGTGTTTACAATTTTAGTACATCAGAATAATGCTATTTAGTGCAATTCTGGGGTATCATAGATGAATCATAAGATCTTTGTATCCCTTCAGTCTATAATCTTGTGTACTAAAAAAATAATCATGATTCAAAGTTACTTATGTTAGTCCCTTGATATAATCTATATTGTCAGTATAAAATTCCAATGCTCAGCTAGTGCTATGCCTTCCAGCTTTATTATAACTAAGAGTTGCCTCTTTCCTAGTTGCCACCATGTAATATCAAATGAGCACTCTTCTAAGGTCACTGTAGCATAGCTGTTTGAAGATTGCTTTTAATAACAGTGCAGTTTTGTTCTAAACCTATGATTCATGAACAGGTTTGAAAACAAAAAGGCAGAAGATGAACCATAAACCCTAGTGCTAAGAGAGGGAACCAGGCTATTCAAACAGATAGACCCTAGTTATCTCAGAATCAGTGATCTTCTGGGTCCTATTCATTATTCTCAGCAGTAGGGAGAATTAAAAATAGTTGGATTTCTACAATTGATAAAGAGGTAGTTTACATAAGATCTTTCTATCTGGGTCAAAAATAGAAATATTAGTAAAAGGAAAGAAGCCATCAAATAGTAAAGATCTACTTGAGCCAAAATAGCCACTTCAGAGTTCATCTGTATTTGCAATAAGGCCCACTGATGAACCCAGTCATTCTAAAATATCCCTTTATTTTATTCATTTTTTCTCTTTAAAAGACAAAGAACAAAACAAAACCACAAAACAGAGGAGACGAGTTATATAATCTACACACTGGAAGCCTAACCATTTTTATTTCTTATTGCAATTTGAATTGGAAAGGAACACTAAGTCCCAGAACATGGTAATTCATCTCCTGTTTCTTTGTCTGCAACTACAAGTAGGAGATAGTTCAGAGCCATTGCCAATCAGAAAATACAACAAAGCCATATTAGCTTCGTATTTGTTTACAGGCAACTTCCCTCGAATCTCAGACATCCTGTTAGGTCTTAGAGGCTCCATCCAGGCATACCTAGAGTACTTCAGAAAAGAAAGGGCATCCGAAAGACCTCCTCTTTTTGTTCTGTGAACATGTCATAGTTGAATTCAGTTTTGAAAATATTCTCCACCCTTGTTTGTTTCTTAATGCAGTACCAAGATGTAATTTGTCTGGAAGCCAAAACTAGAGACATGCTGAATATGTGAATACTGAGGAAGTGGTTTCCTTAGCAATAACAGGCATGTGAAAGTCAAAACTTCCTTTCCTTCTCATGTGACCTTTTTTCAAAGCAATTCAGATAGAGGACAATGGAATTGAATTCCAAGCACCCACAGTGTTCATGAATTGCTAAGCAATGATTCACCAAGTGCCCAAATTACTCTAGACTGCTTGAGCATTTTATTAGTGAAATTGTTTTGTATTTAAAATTTCCTTCCTCACTTTGTGCATCAGTCGCCCTCATTCCTACAGGCCACTTTTCTACCACTTTGAGAAAATAGAGATATATAGAGGAGCCCTAAAGAGTGATTAGTATAAGGACTTTAGAAAATCAGAATGTCAGTAGTGAAACATTCCACACAATAGTCATAACTATTTCCTTCCTTTGGATACATTATATGCCAGATACTAGATAGAAAACTTTGTTTGATAGTTAAAGTTTATTATTTACTCAGAATAAATAATATAAATTTAATTTGGGGGGAACTTGTTCAGTTATATTTTAGAAACGGTGACATTTTTATTCATTCCAATTATCAATGTATCATGACCCACTCATCCTAAAAAAAAAAAAAGAAGTGCTACACTGGGCTTACAAATTGCATGTTCCACTTACTCCTCACAGGTGGTAACTTATTTAATAACATACTAGCAAGCTAGGACCTTTTGCCTTTAATTAAATTGTAAGCCTGTCCTATGACTCTTTCTCTTTACAGTCTGTGAAGGGTGAATCTCAAAATCGCCAACATTGCTTAACTGCCTATTGTCAAAATTCTATGAAGTGACTCTACAATGAATGTTTCTAGACAGCCCTAGGACCCAGGTAACTGTGGGTCTGTGCACCATTAAGGTTGTATAGTGGCTCTCATATTGGGTTGCTATAAGTATTTATAAAGTATGTAAAACAACTGGACTGAGTAGAAAGGAACTGCAGCAACCCAGCTGAGAGGTCGTGGTGATGGAGAGAAGAGGGCAGGGTCAGGATGTTTTAACATGGATTAAACACATCTTAATTTTAAATTGCATGAAGGAATGACAGAATCAAAGATAACGCTAAGATTTTGGCTTCAGCAACTGGGTGGAAGTTGGTGCCATTTAACTAAGCTGGGTTAGATGTCAACTAAGGTGCTTCGATAATATTTGCATTTAATTGTGGCCTTTCATGCCTTAACTTGGGACCATGAGTACTTGGAAATTTACAGAACTAGTAGGGGAAATATACTAGCAGAGTAAGTGTTGCATAGTAGCTACTCAAGAAATATTAGTTCTTTTTTCCTCTACCTGTCTCTTCATTCTGACATTTTACAGTCAATTTACCCTAACGTGTTCTTAGTTTAATGGCTCTTCTGGACTCAGATGTGGTCCAACATAGAGCCTTCATAATCAAGTGAGGCCAAACCACTATTTTTCTTGATCATAAATCAGGGATAAATCCTAATAAAAGTATAAGGATTCCCAGTGAATTCACTCTCTGAGCATGTTCTATAGTGCTTGTGAGATTATTTAACAAAGACAATCTGAGCTGCCCAAGCAAGCAGGGTAATTTTCCATACCCTCAGACAGAGACAGTAGAGAAAAAAAGTTTGCAATGTTCTCATTTGCCCAGCACATACTGCACTTTGGTAGTGAAAGAAGTCAGGCTTTTGGGAGGTTTTTTCTCAACCCGGACATGTATCCTACAGTGTGTGTGCACTACATACCCTCAGTGAAACTGGTTCTCATTCTTAGTGCCGTCAATCCTATGAGCATCCCCTCTCTTTTCTAACCAAGGCTGGCTCTGGAAGGTGGGCACAAGCCCACACTGCTGATTTGACTGGTCCTGTTGCCATTACAGCCAAAGTCACTTAGAAAGTACTTTACTGTCTTTTGGAGTAGAATAGCCAGGGGAAGACAGTGGAAAATGTTACAGAGTGATTAGTAGTTGCTTGCCAAAATATTTTTAGTGCTTATTTCTGGTTGACTCAGCTGCTCAGACAAACATGACTCCAGAAGTTAGGCATGACCTTGTTTGAGTCATTTTATCTCTCCAGACATTGGAAACTTGCATTAAATCACAGGTTTTAGAACTACATTCCCCTGAGTTTTGGAGTTCTGCTATGTTGGGGGGCGGGGGCAGTTGATAAAAGAGACACCTAGCAGATGGGATTCTGGGCATCTGGACTCAGAGAAGCTTTGTTTTTATCTGTTTTTAGATACTGCTTTAATTTGTTAAAAGTGTCCTGTGGCAAAAAAAGAAAAATTAACGATATAGGCTAGATGTTTTCTAATTTCCTTTGAAACTGATATTCTATCTAGGATTTTACAAGTACAGATTTATAGATTATAACTCATATAAGCATTAGTTAACAAATACAAAAAAACAACAAAAACATGAACCACATACAAACTCTGTTTCATGACCAAAGACTATTCTTCTAATCTTAGCCAAAGTCTTAAAAATGTCTATTTTTGTCCAGAGGACACTGAGAGATATGATAAATAATTCAGGGTAAATCTGTGGCAATTAGTAGAAGAAAACAACAACAACAAAAAAAGATAGCACAAGCTGAGGTTAACATGCTTGTAAATCTGTATGACTCTCCCTCTAACTCAGGAGGAAAAAGTTCCTAATATCAGCAATGCATGTCAGGCTAACTCTCCCTTACCTATTTTACTAATTCTATCTGACCTTTGAAAATGTTATAGGCACCATTGGGTGTTCAAAGTGAGGGTCTTAAAAGGAAAGAATTCTTTGTCCATATCATCGGGTAACATTAGGAAGAATCAGAGCCACAAAGGAATGGAGGCAATCCTTTTTGTAGCCGTGGCGTGGTTCTATCAGTAGCAGGTGGAGTCACTTTCTCTGTGCAGCATATTTTTAAGAGGCAAATTGTTTGATACCTGTTCCCCATTATCCAGTGTCTTCAGAAAAGGCTGGAAGTAAGGCATCCAGTCTTTCTGGCACGGTTTTACCCCTATTAAAAAGGCTATTATTGAACTGTTCAAATTGGGATGCTTTGATTGTTAGCACGTTCAGTAGGCTGTGATTACAGTAATTACAGACCTGTGAAGGTCAAATTGACGAAACTGAATATAAACTGGAACTGAATATAAACTGGGACAACTCACTGCACTAGTTCTTTATGCACTCTTTGTTGTTGTTTTGTTTTGTTTTTTTGTTCCCCTGTGGTGGTTGTTAGTGGTGGTGGTGTTATTGTTGTAAGAGTTGCCAAGTGGTAAAACTGGAATAGAAAATAAAAATGAAAGTCATCAATTTCACAGTTTGGCTTTGACTACTTAGTACCACTATTCAAGAAACTAAAGTCAATGCTTTATTGTACTTCCAGGTCCAGGCATATTTTTGACTCCATTACATTCCTCCCTGGTCATGGTCTTGACTTAGTGGTACCATGTATCCAGATATCTTTCAAAGCATGTCATAAGTCTTCAATGTTTTAGGGTTTTTTCCTTATTTTTCTCTTTGCAGAAATGTGACACTGAATACAAAATGGACAGATACATTTTTTTTGGTTTGTGCATGTACTGTGGAATATTTAGCAGAAATAGCTCCCATGTAAAAAGAACCAAAAAATTACATAAAAATAAACGAAATGGTCTTCCTTTAATTGCCTGGCCAAAGAGCAGAATAAAATTACTTCTCAGGTACACTAAATACTAGCTAGTCTTTAATTTCCTTTGTCCTTATTGATGGCTTCAAGCAATAGTTCAAGTAATAATTAAGTAAAAATAGAGTCTATTATCATGTATACCACGTGAAGGAGTGGAGAAAGGTAGAAAATAAATAAATATAAATCAAATGTAAATCCTTTCTATGCAACAGATCATGCTGTTTGTGTAGTGCCAGGAAAAAGTTCGAGGTCAGGACAAAAGCTATGTCTGAATGAAGCCGAAATAGAAAATTCGGTTGGAAATTAACCAATTCACAAAATCCAGATGTTTCATCTACTGAGAGCCAACCATATGAATTTTGGCTGCCTGAAATTTTGATGTTTCATCCAGACATTTGCATTCAGGTAGACATAGTCATAATCTCACATGTATAATTTTATTGTAATTTACCATATTGTTCAAAATTTCAAATGTTCTCTGGATTATGACAAGAATAACAATAGGACAGTATAAGTTATTTTTCATGTTTTAGTAGAAATGACATTGTTAACGGGAAATGTTTTTAAAGGATAAAATGATGACTTTAATACAAATATAAAATGAACATGTGTCAGAGATTTTATTTAACTCATCAATTAGTGAGGAAAATATTATAACTGATTCAAAGGAGAATCCCAAGAAATATATATATATATATATATGCAGTAAGAAATTTTGAAGGGAAATTATAAATAGATGCAAAGTGGGTCTATTCACAAGGCAACAGTCAATTGCATTTTAGCAGATACAATTAATTTTTATTTCTAAAGACAGGAGTCATTTGCATTATTATCAGTTTTCTGCAACTTTCAGAGTTGTAAAATAGCACGACAATGGAAGGCAGAGATAACCCAGAAGATTGCGCTAATTAGGACACTTGCTAATCTTTTTTATTCTCATTTCAAAGTCTTTCACAATTTTTCATAAAAGACTTTGTTTACTAAACTAAACTTATACATGCATACAAATATTTCTAAACTCTCATGGTACTTTTACTTAATATCACATAATTTAACACTTGCTTGGACACTCTTAATTATATTATTGATTCTTGCATGTACCTTGCCTCTATGCTGCAACTCTTTGTTTTAATTATCTCCTATTCACTCCGTTGGTGAGGGAGGGATTCCACTATAGTGTTAATCAGGATAGACAAACATATAACACACTATAATGGACAGATGAAAGCAACAACAGTTTATTAGTCACACATACTTAAAGACCAAGGGAGGAGGACACCACACCACACAGGGCCACATGGGGTCCGCACTCTGGAACAGAGTAAACAACCAGGACTGTGGGAGGCTGGCTTTGTAGTATCAAGAGGATGAAGTGCCCTGATTCCCATGAGAGTACATGAGTGGCTTGTTTGAACAATTCCACAGGCTTTTAAGGGACTGAAACCCGCTAGTCAGCTATAATCAGGAACTGCACGCAGTCTGTTTGATAAGGAGGGTTGTTTGACTAGGGAGGACTTATGTGCAGGAACATAAGTTTTAAGAAGGAAACTTATGCTTAGGCCATTTGAGATCCTTCAAATATTACCAGACATCAAGGCAGCACATTATATGGAGCCTTAATTTGAGGCCTTGCACAACACTTTTTAAGAGCAGTAACTAAATTTATCTGTTGAATAAACAATTTGTTGAGCATCTACTATGTGCCAGGTACTGTTCTAGGCTCTGGGCATGCAGCAATGGAAAAACATTTTAAAGATCTTTGCCCTACATTCTAAGGAAGAGTCAATAAACAAAAGAGAAAAATACTTAGTATGACAGATAGTGATAAGGACAATGAAGAAATTTTAAGCAGGGGATGGAAAAAGAAGTGCAGAATAATGAGTGTGGGGTGCTGTGTTGACATTTTAACTATGGTGCTGGGGAGCCCTTACTAAGAAGATGACATTTGAAATAGGACCTGAAGGAGTGAACCATGAGGATATCTGGAGAAAGAGCTTAAAGATGGAGAGACCAGCATCAGAGCCCTGCAACAGAAGAATGTCCTCATGTTCAAGGAAAGCAAGGAGTCCACTATGGCTAGAATGTAATAAGCTAGAGGAAAAGCAGAAAGAGATAGGGGTCTCACTGAGATACAGGGGTGGGAGCAGGAATTGTGCAGGGCCTTCTAGCCTTTAATTTTTACTGAAAGATATGGGAACCCATTGAATGGATTTGGAATGGAAAATGGCCCATCATTTGACTAATTTTCTCTTCTGTCTCTCAGAAAGCCTAGCAAAGTACTGAGCATATAAAGGCTACTCAATATCATGTTTGATTAACTATAAAGGCAGCAACTCCTTCCTTCACTGCTTTCTACAATTTTTTACCATAATCACAATTAGATGTAGATGTCTTCCTGCCCAAAATATATACTCACTGCAGAGCAATGGGCCCTCAGATAATTCAGCTTATACATTGTGAAGTTTTTAAGCCAAATCCCATTTCTTCACTAATCAGACGTAGGTCTTTCTGACACAAAACATGGCAGAGGTAGTAGAAACCAGCATACTTACATACAGTGGGGAATATATTCTTTCCCTGACATGCGAATTCTAGAGTTGCCTGCAGCCCTCTACCACAGGACAAGGAACATTTGAACTTTAATATATTAAACTCATTTCAACTAGCTTTTATTCTTTGTAAATTTTGTTTACATAGTACAAATATATTTAAATCTGTATAGGATTTATAAATTTATACTGAGATGGACTC
Source organism: Daubentonia madagascariensis (assembly GCA_023783475.1). Lineage (NCBI taxonomy): Eukaryota > Metazoa > Chordata > Mammalia > Primates > Daubentoniidae > Daubentonia > Daubentonia madagascariensis. Next base: position 20,984,197 of record JAKFHU010002080.1, on the reverse strand, counting down.
TCAAAAATTTTCCTTCCGTGAACAAGTTCCCATATAAAAACAATACATGTTATAAATTCTGAGATCAGCAACTTGACTATATATTGTGCAGTTTTGTCAGACAGAACTCATAATTTAGTTCAGTCATGCCTTTCCTCAGTAAATATAGATCTATTACTCACATAATTACCAATCTTCTTTTCCCCCACCTTGGACATGGATTTGATGTCTTTACCATTAGCATTTAGAGAGAGTGATACGTATAATACCATAAAGAGTGGGATGTGCAAAGGGAAAACTGGAGAAATCACTTCATCCCCTGCAGGAATGTGTCATTCTGAACTCTGAAACTCTTTCTGTTTGGTTCCAACAAGGTATCATCTCCAAATCTTACATTATTCTGGAATATTAAGTCACAATGGGAGTGTCCAAAGTGATGTGGTAAGGGGAGAAAGTTGTTGGACACAATTACTCAAGGGCTCACACACATCCTTTGTCATACGCTTCACTCCAGACACATCTGAAAATTCATCCCCCACACCTCTAACTTTGCCTAGAAAACCCCACTCATTATCATGATTCAATTCAGACATGATCTACCCAAAGAACTTTCTGCCTCTCTCCTCTCCTTATCCCTCCCATAATCGACAATGCATTCATTGTACACCATATACATTTTTATTACTGATACTACATACTTATAAGTCTGTTTCTCCTATTAGACTGGAAGCAATTTAAGAGCATTCACCACAGTTTAATTATCTCTTTATCCTAAACACTTAGCACAATGCCCAAAACATGTAGGATTTAAGAAATATTGTTGATGGTCCAGTCTTGTCACACTCACTAGATCCAACATGATACTAATGGAGAAGGAAGCCTAGTCGAGCTTTATGATTTGAGAAAGCTCATTCTTCTTTCTTAGTGGCAGCTCCATTACATAACAAAGCCACCACTAATGGCAGCAGAGTCTGGTGTGTAAAAAAGAAACGGGATCACTAGCCTTTAAATAATTCTCTGTTTCAGCATTATGTTACAAGGTATTTATTTGATAGAGATATTCTCATCTTCTCTTCCATACCACTCTCCTTAAAAAACCCATTACATGTAAGGGATGGGGTCCTTGAACTGGATCCAAAGATTTCCCAACTTCCTGAGGCTCTAAAAGTTGAGTTGAAATTTGTCTTTGGTGAAGACTCTCACTTTGTGTGAGAGAGAGCCCACTTTGCTGGGCCTTTTTTAGTCATGCATGTGTAACGAATTTATTGAGCCACTGTTCTCAGGGAAGATCTGACTGGTGAGACATTCAAATGCCCATACTTTTGAATGGGATTTTCGCATATTGTATTCTGGTATTTTTTTCATAGTAATGGTTGCCTTCTTGGAGGATAGCATGACACTGCTGGGACCACTATAACATCCAATAATGTTTTTTGCTTCCTCTTATGGGCCTAGATATAGGGAGTAGGGGCTCTATGTTCTAGCAAGAGAGGACCTAAGAAAGGAACTATATAGACCAGGGTTGGGCACCACATTGTGGCAGCGGTCAGGGGCAAGAAGGAGACACCAAAGGGGTCCTTTGGAAGATAGTATGGACTTTGACCCTAGTAGTTTAAAGTGGTTTTTCATTCTATATTATAAATCCCCTCTCACATCCTACATGTCTTCATTTAGTTGCTCAAACACAATAGCTTTGTGTTTGGGGAATAGAAGGGTAGTGGCAGAGGCCTGGAGGAGTAACGAGACAGTTGATGGGGCATGGCCTTTGATCTGTGGTTCCTGGTAAGAATTGACGAACAGGAACCAGAGAAGCTTATGCAGCATATAGACACTCACTAGAGATGCTCAGAAATGTTGGGGAACAGCTCTGGACTTCATACAGTCAGGCAGACTGGGAACTCAGTTGGTCCTTATTTGACTATCAAAAGAAAGGGGAGCCTTGGAAACTGAAGAAACCAGAAGCATTTGGGTGACAACAGATGGCTTTTTCAAAAGAAGTCTAAGGCAAGACTAAAACAAGTATACACTACAATATGGCTTCTAAGGAGCAATGGGTTTCCAGTGAGTGTCCTATGGTTACCTTTATATTTTTATTCCCCCAGACCTAAAAGGCCTCCAAGGCTCACAGATGCCTCAGGGAAGCTGAGAGTCTACTCACAAGAGAAGGCAAACAAGGAAGGAGGGGGACACGGGGACACAGGAGGAGGAACGCAGGGAGAAACGGGAGAGTTACCCTTGGTGGTGAGAGAATTCTTCAGGGCTGTCTCAGCAGCTTGGGTTAAGAACTGAGGTGACAGTCACTATAGCGGAACAGGTGGCTGGGCCCTGTTACTGGCCAATCAGCATGGTGGAACCAAACAATCAGCATGGAGAGGGCCTGAGCAGCCAATACGGCGGCCAGAGCCTGCTGGCTGAATGTCAGTGGGGCGTCCTGCAGACTCCAAGGGTCTCCAGTTGTCCCTACATATTGGCCTAGATGCAATCGCTCTCATCAGAGAGACTGCCTGATGGTGAAAAGCACCCAGACTGTGCTGAAGAATTTTTCTGATGGCGAATTTGTGCATCTCTGTAAGGAATTCTACCATTTTGGCCAGTCTCCTTCCCCCATGTGCCCTTTTTACCTCCCCCTTTCTTTGCTGGGCTCATTTATGAGCTATTTTTCCTCTCCTCCTACTTTTCCAGTGCGTTCTGCAGCATGCACTCAGCTCTTTGGAATTCTGTGGGTGGCAGGGGTTTTCTCCTCCATTTCATGTGCTCAGTGATGTGAAAAGAGAAGTATGAACTCTGACACTTACTTTTTGCGAACATTTTGATGAAAGGACAAGTGATAGTCACAAATCTTAAAACAGGTGGCAGGGGAGATGTGTAAGACATCTTATTTGTTACCAGCAGCAGAGGCAGCTCCTTTCTTAGATCACCCCAAAATGCTGGCATGTGCCCAACAGCCTAATTTGGAGAGAATCCTATTTGATTCAAGCCCCAGACAGAATAGGCGAGGAACGATGAACGGTTCATTGGATAAATACTCACTCTCTCCCTCATCTAAGCCCTGGGTCTGTCCCTCTTGCACCCTAGTCATCTTTGCTATTTCTCTCTTTCATTAAATTCCTTTGAAGTTGTGGATTATTTTTTCTGTCTTTGAAAATTCCTTCTGGCTAGTGGATTTCAGAAGTGCAAGTGCGTTAAACTTTTCCCTCCTCTTTTGAATTAATACTGTACTCCACATTTTTTTCTTTCCATTTTTGGGGACCGACTACTGTGTTGTTTTATATTGCATTTTCATTTCAGAACTGTTTGAAAATGGAACTCATGCCATGCATGTGAATATTTTGCCTCCTCTTAGCTGATTTAATCAGCATGGATACCATTATTCATGCAATTACATGAATAATTTATTTCACTGTTGTAAAAGTTTAATAAAAGTTTTCTTGTTTTTAACAAATTCCATGTTACTCTTTGTTCATTTTATAGCAGCAACATAATCAGAATATAAAGCAGCTCATATCAAAAAGCAATGAATGGCATGGACTTTATAAATAAAAATGAAGTGTTTTTTATTGTCATTTTACCTATAATTAAATAAGGTTTTATACACAGGGAAAATATGGTAGATCTATAAAGCTAAGCATGACCAGCACTAACCAATCCATACTGTTTGTGGATTACAAAAACACTGAGATGTCCAGCCTTGGTTGTACTATCCAACAGAACATATTGTTCTTGTCCATGCATATGTGTGTGTATGTGTGTGACCCTTCCACCCACTATGTGATACTATATTAGTGACTAATTCCTAATCCAGGATGATTGTTATTTCTTGCATAAATAGAGACACTAAGAACAAATATTATTTGTTCACAGTAAATTTTTCTGTTAAAGCTCCCAATTAGCCACTTTCAACCAGAGAAATTACTCTATAGATTAAAAGTGTCTTAGTAACATTTACTTGTTTTCCTTTAATGCGAAGGTGGTAAACCTTATAAACAAGAGCCATCAACATTTATATGTACAATAGTAATGTCACTTTATAATCATACTGTGGATGCTGAAATTGCAAGCATGCTCTTTTCATGTAGTCATGTGCTAAATTCTTGAAAGTTAGAAATTCAACCAAGATGGTTATTAAAAAATCAAGAAGACATTTATCTGTTAAAGGATGAAGGCACATATGGCATAACTACAGAGGGAAAAGGGTTGGTGACAGTCCAGAAAAATACTCAATGGCTGACACAGATCTACAACCTCTTATCTTAAACTCTTGGAGCCAGACATGTTTTAGAAATCAGAATTTGTTTAAGAAATCAGAACTATGCCATGATTATATAATGCAAGCCAGGGGCCTAAAACACTAGAATAGCACCCTACAATAAACTGTTTAGTATTTCCTCAATAAAAATTACAAATGTTCACTCTATATGGGATATGGGTTAATTGATGACTATAAATACTTTTGTGTCAGTTCAGATTAGGTTTTGTTGTCAAATGAATTCAGATCAGGTCAATTTTTGCAGCAAATTAGCCACTTTTTGCTTTTTCAGACTACGGATTTGTACCTATGTATCAATAAACATTTATGAGCTCCTGCCATGGCCTGGGTACTGTGCTAGATGCTGTGCGTAAAACCAGATATGCTTCCAAGAAGAATGCAGTCTAGTTGATGAGACACTTCAGCAAACCAATATTTGCATGTTTGCACTGGTTGCTAAAGGGAAAAAGAAAGCATCTAGATAAGGCTGGGGACTTGGGGAAAGTTCCTAAAGAAGTTGTCATCTCTATTCGTATAGGAAATATTTTTCATAAATGAATATGTATAAATATTTTAAACTGGAAATCCAGAAGAATTGCACTTCCATACGTACTTTAGAAACCAAGGCATAAATACAGCATACAGTGCAAACCCTCAAAATCCCTTATGGGTAAAAGTAAAATTTTACTTGATTATATCATAATAAGGAACAATTTAAAGATTTCAGTGGTTTACAAAAAAAGAGTTTTATTTCTTACTCATGTTACACATAGATTGCTCCATGTGTCTTGTTTTCTGTGGGATATTCACTGAAGGATCAGCCCTTACCTAGGCCTTTGCTACTCTTACAATAGGGAGAAAATAATAATGGCAGAACAATGCAGTGGCTCTCAATCTGTCTGCCCAGAACTGACACATGTCATTGCTAATCACTTTTTATTAGCCAAAGCAAGTCACGTGGTAAAACCTGATATCAAGGAAGCATAATCTTCACATATGGGTGGTACATGGTAGTGCTCAAGGAAAATGTAGCAGATATTGACATTAATACAGCCTTCCACACTAGCATCTTTATTCTATCTTCCACATCCTTCATTGACCAGATGCCCTGTCTCTGAGTCAGTAGTGTAGTCTCTATATATTGAACAAGTAGTAGATCAACTCCCTCAACTAGTGAGGAGGCTGTTTCTACCAAATGAAAGATGTGCTTCATGTAGAGAAAATAGGAGTTTGGCATAATAGAGGTTGATGAATACACTAGCGTATGAGAATTAGAGCTTAAGAAGACATATTGGAAAACAAGAAATAATTGGGTCCTTGACAATGGGCAGAAAGGTCTATTACCATTAGGTAATAGGTTAACAACAACAACAACAAATGAAGAAAGAGATCGTTCAACCAATTCTGGAATACATTTTAAACTATTTCAATAATTTAACTGAAAAAATATTTCTGCAGATAGCTATTTCAAATATTTTCTTTAAGAAATGAAATGCACTGTTGCACTGTGATCATTTAGAAAGGTTAAAGCTGAGAAATTCATATACATATTTGATAACCTACAAACATTTGGTTTTAATCATGTGTACACTGTATATGGAGCATAAAATAAAATGCAAGGATATGACAGAGGATTAAATATCTATTCACAAGATCAACACATGATAATTTAAAGTAATGGCATTTTGTCTATGGGGTATTTAGTGATCCTTGAAAGAAAAATAGTAGCAGTTTTATAAAAAAAATAAAACTAGTAAATATATTGTGCTCTCTCTCTCTTTCTCTTGTAATGCAATGCCTGTTTTGGTCTTCCTATAATCATAGAATTATGGAAATTGTAGCAGTTCTAGAAAAGGGCAGAAAAAAATGACTAATTATATAAATATATGTATGTATATTATTTATAATACATATTTATATATAAGATATTAAAAGGATATTAAGTAATTAAAGGGATAACTAAGGGATTAATTAAGATATTGATTAAAAGGATATATGAGGCTATATAAAATTTTATTTTCATATGTTTATGAAGAAGGGCATCTATCTGATATACTATTTTTAATATTTTGCTTCAGAATAGTATCAAAAGAAATGGATTTTTGTTGAATCAAAAGATTTAAGATCTTGAAGAAGTAGTAGTCATATTCATATTTATTTGGTTACAGTAATTTCCTAAAATAATTATTTGAATGTTATTTGAAATTAAGTAAGTTTATAGTTCAATTTATGTGATTATGATTAAGTTACACATCTCTGTTGATTAATACATGATGAATAATATCAATTCTTGTCCTTGTTTGCAAATATCAAAAAATAACCCTAAATAATTAAAGCAGAAAAAGAATTTATTATATAGACATGATATTCTGCTTCCCACTCTAACAAAGAGAACAAGCCAGAGAAGTTATAAAATTATGGTTTTGTGTTTTTTTACCATTAGAGTGCTGAAGACAATACCAAAATCTAAATTAACTAAATTTCAGAAAGAGAAGAATCCTTCCTATGAGAGAGGAAACTCCAAATCCATGGGCATATAAGAAGGAGGAGCAAATCCACTATAGACAGAGGTAAGGAAAAACTAGCCAAAATTTTAATAAACCTTTAATATCCACATGTGGTTGGCATGATAGATAAGAATTCCAAGGAAGTCTTGTGCAAGTGTGCTTCCACACCCAATCACCAATCATCCCACAGGTCCTTCACTGAACACATGTAGTAGCCTACTAAAGAATGGGAGCAGATCAGGAGAGCAGAGAGAGATTCCCATGCCACAGGCTTTAATGAGTGTACAACAGTGGTGCTCTAAAGCCTAGAGAACAGGAACTAAAGTAGTGAGAGATTTCCTCTAAGGTGAATCAAGTGCACAGAAGCCAAAAGCTGAAGGCACAACCGTAGAGCCAAGAAATATCACCTCCAAGTCAACCAAGGCCTTTACTTGTGTGCAAGACAGTAGCATTCCACAAGCTAAGGGCATAGCAGCAAAGTATAAATCCATCTTGTGTGTCTTAGAAAGTCAGGAGCAGGGATGAAGAGCCAGAGACCATCACAGGAACCCAAAAATCTGGGTGGCATAGAAAGATAGTCACTGGCATGTAAAACATAAAGATATCTCCAGAATTGTATGGTGCTCAGATAAACTAGTTCCAATCCCTCTTATAAAATATTTGAAACGTATGGTGAACTAACAGATCTAACAAAAGCTACAACAAACCTCAGACCCGGCTCAACCATAGATTAGATTGCCTTCAGTTTCATCACTTGCAAATAATCATAGGAATGGGCATTCCTTTTTCTTGAGTAAATAATATTTACAGTAATTTTACACACAATTTCTGGCATAAAAATAAAAAATTGTGTGGTATAAAAATGAGCAATGTGACCCATAATCAATACAATAAATAGCCGATAGAAGTAGACCCAAATGTGAACAAAATGTTAGAATTAGTAAATAAAAAAGTTAATATAAATGTGTTAAATATTAAAAAAAAACTAATGATAAAGATGGTTAACATGTGGGAACAGATGGCAAATTTTATTTCAGTAGAGTACTGGAAACTTATAAAAACAAAGGGAAATTCTAGAATTTAAAAGTACATAGCATAAATAAAGAATTCATTTGATTTGTTTTATAGCAGCCTAGAAAAAGCAAAAGAAAGAATCAGTGACTTCAGAGACAAATTAATTGAAATTATTTAAACTAAAATGAAAAGAAAAAAAATTTAAGAGCTGAGTAAAGCATCCAAAATCTGTGCAACTGTAGAAAATGGTCAAATGTACATGTATTGGATTCCTAGAAATAAAACAGAAAGAAAATGGAGCCAAAGAAATATTTGAAGAGATGTTGGCCAAGAAGTGTCCAAAACTGATGAAAGATATCAAACCCACAGATCCAAAACAAAAAATGTAATGAACTTCAGAAAAGATAGATAGATACAAAGTCAAGCTTCTGAAAATCTTAAAAGTAGCCAGTCACACACATGTATGTGTGCTCACTCCCCCTGCCCCCCCACACACAAACACAAACACACACACACACACACACACAATGGTCAGGGAAAATAAAACAACAAGAATTATGGCAGACTTCCCATCAGAAATAATGGAAGTCAACTGACAATGGCATGACATCTTTAAAATGCTGAAGGAAAGAAGAAAACTGTCAATTTAAAATTCTGTACCCCACGAAAGCATTCTTCCAAAATTAAAGTGAAATAAAGATATTTTAAGACAGGTAACACTTGAGAGAATTTGGCTCTAGCCAAAATTCACTTAAAGAAATATTGAAAGAAGTTCGTTGGATGGATCAGACAGTATCTGGTAAAAAATACATTTCACAGCTCAAGTCACCTGGTCATTTGGTATTCCATATTCAAATGCTCAGTTTCTGTAAAGTACCTGTAACAAACAAAGGAGTCATTTTTCAAAAGAAGAATAGTATAATGATGAAGAGGTCCTAACTTTTCTCCAGCCTCTCTGTTGTAATTTTTGTATGAGACCTTACCACAAATTCCATCTCATTCTGATCTGCCATAAACAATTCAAGCATCATTAAATCCATTGTAAGTATTTAAATGGTGGAGCTGCTTGTAATGAAGGCTGAACTAGATGAAGATGTTTTCTTTGCTCTGGAACATATTTCTTGTAAAGACATTCCAAAATATATCATTAAAAAAACTATAGTTGAAGCAAATAAAATATATCTGATGAATTATAGCACACTCTAAAATAATATAGTAATTCATTTATTAAACATCCTGTTGTGATAATTCATTGCTGAGTGCCAAACCACCCCAAAATTTAGTGGTTTAAAAAAGTTAACAGTCATTTATTTTACTCACAAATCTGCAACTTATACAGGGTATGACAGGAGCAGCTCATCTTTTTTCCACACAGTGTCAGCTGAAGTAGCTTAACTAGGGCTAAATATTTAATAATGCACTCCCAAGATGATTCAATCACATAACTGGCAAGTTGGTGATAGCTGTTGGCTGGAGACTTAAGTGAGGTAGTTAATTGGGGGCCTCAGTGTCTCTTTACAGGCCTTTCCATTGGGCTACTTGGGCCTGCTCACAGCATGATAACTCAGTTCTAAGAGCAAAACTTTCTATAACACAGCACATGGAATCTGCCAATCTCTTAAGGTATGGTCTGGGAAACTATGACAGCATCACTTATGCTGTGTCTGCTGCATAAAACAGTCACCAAGCACACTCCCCACCCCCTGCCGAGATAAGGGACAGGGGAAAGACTCCACCTTTCAATGGGAGAAGTGTCGAAGTGTCGAAGACATCTGTGTCCATTTTTAATCCAAAATTTGTCATCCAATGCTAGAATCACGTTTCTCCAAAAATTGATAAGAATGCCTCAACCTCATGATTATAATCATGGGAGGGTCTAATGACACCCTTGCTACAAACCATCTTGCCTTGTTTGGTAAGCTTGGGTATGGCTGTTCAAGCTGTTACAAATACACCAAATCTTCCCTTTGTTCAAGCTAAACTTCCTCTAATTACCCCAGCTGGAGGCTCTGTTCCCCTTCTCTAGATTAATTCTCTGCATCACTTTTTGCTCTACCACTCTTGGCATTTATCATACACTATTTCATGTGATGTATTTGAGTGCATCTTACCTCCAAAATTTAGGATCCTGGAGGATAGAGGCTAGGAGACAATGACCCATATTTCTTTTCTTTTTCTTTTCTTTCCTTTTCTTTTCTTTTTGTTACAAGGCCCAGCGTGCTAGTTTATACATGGCAATTGCTCAATAAATATCTGTTAGCAATTTCAAGAGAGTGTAGTGTGAATTGTTTACATAGTGTTAGAACGCCTATATTTTATTAATTCTAAAATAATCTTTCTCAAGCTTCACTAGGAAAACCCTGTTGTTTCTTGGTTTTCCATGATTTAGTAAACTAAACAGCACATTAATTCCAATGACAACTTTCAAAATCTGATAGACTTTATTCAGATCCCATTTCAGTTTTTGAAACTGAGTTTAAGTAATTAGATAAGCAGCCATTGAATAGGTACAGATCACCAAGAAACCACCCAAATGAATAAAATGTGTCTTTATTTTGATTTAATAGAAAATAAAATTAGAATTCCATTACCTATATATAACTAATGAGTTGATTATGTGGAAATAACTTTTATAAATATAAGGGACATTTTTTTGGCTTTCCTCTGACACACAAAAATTAGAGCTTTAGAAAATCTTATGTCTTTAAGCTGAAAACCCTTTTTTTAAACCTGCTAGGAGAACTAGGAGAATAGATCAAGGATGGCAATGTACCATCCAGCATTGTGTTAGTTAGGGTAACACTAGTTGCATTAACAGTACACCACCAGATCTTAGTGGCATAACACATGTTTATTCCTCACTAACCTAACAGTGCAATATGGATGTTTCTAGCGAGGCAGTGATTGAGGGACTGAGCCTCCTTCCACCTGTGTTTCTTCAACAGATGACTCTCAGGGTTTATCAAGAAATCAAGAAAGGAACAAAGATGATTGGGTAAGGAAAACAAATTCATCCTCAAAAAAATAAGTTATCACTTCCTTTATCCTTTTAGCTATTAAGCAATAAACTAATAGCTGAGCATTAACCACTAGAGCTCTAAAATGAAAGACTGGATGAAATGAAAAACTATTAGTGAATATTTCTGGTAGCATAGAATTAGCTTACTTTTTGTCCATGTCATTGTCTTTGCCTCTTTGCCTTGACAAAACTTACAACTCTACTAAGTAACTGATTTTATTTTTCTTTTGTCATTTTCAAATGCATAACTAAGATTCTCTGTTGAAATCAATTTTATATCATATTCTATAAAATAATTCTTTTCTGCTTAATTAAAGATTTGATTTACTTTAATAATTTTATTTAAAACCTACAGTTTTCAAAATGTGAAGCATCATGTGTGAAAAGTAACTTTGAATTCACTTTTTCATCAGTCACTGGAGTAACCTAATTTAGACGCAATGCTAATGATTTTAATTACAAAGTAAATAGATACCATTATACCATCACATAAAATATACAATGGAGATTTTCAGTCAAGGTAGTACCATAAGTTCATGCTATGATGTACCCCTCTGCTCCAAACATGTACCAATAATATGTTTAAAAAATTTTTTTTGGAGAAAGCCAAAAAATACAACCTAGGTTTAAAAATATGATAATTCTATGGTTCAGAAACAGCAGAAATAAAATGAGGTGAACAGGAATAATTATATGCTTCTTAAAAACATACTTTAAAAGTGACACACACACAGTACATTAGTTCAGGTTCTCCAAGAAGCAGACACCAAGACAGGATTAGATGTGTAAAAAATTTATTGGAGGAAATGCTTGTGAAGAAAAAAGGGGAGGGTAGTGTGGGGGAGGGAGCCTTCAGACTATCGTGCAGATCTGACCCCTGAGAAGGACAGGGGGGAAGGAAGGATTAATTAGGAAGAGTCTTAAATTGCAGTGCAGTTCCAGGACATTTTTGACACTCTAACTGGGAGTCTTCCAGTCAAAGTCACCTGGTTGTGGAGTCCCACGTGTCACAAAAATGGGCCTGCAATAGTTCTGCGGGAAGTGTGGCCTCAGCATGAGCACAGTGGTGGATCCAGAACAGCAGCTGGGGTACCTGGTTGATTTTGTTCCTTGAGCAGGTGATCTGAGCCATGCATTTTCATGGCTACCACAAACAGAAAGTTATAAAGGGATGGGAAATTTCTATCAAGCAAAACCTAAACAAAAGAAAATGTAAGAATGTTGATATCAAACAAAATAGTTAAAGGCTAAAAACATTTAAAAGAATAAAGAAAGAAACTAAATAATAAAGTAACCTCTATTGGATTTGCACTGTCAATTTAGCTAAACTGAAACTAGGCCTTCCAGAACTCCCTTCCCTGTGTGCTTCCAGATTAGGGTTGGCCTCAATAGAAATTTGCATGAAATTTGGAAGGCAGAAGTTAAGTAATAGCCACTTTTGTGCTCTGCAGCTCAGCTGTTGCAGCACCTGGGGCAGCAGCTGGGCCCAGAGCTCCTCTGACTCTTGCTGGATCTCCTCCCGCAGCTTCTGTGACTTCTGCTTCAGCATGTGCAGCTCTGTGGCAAAGGGCACCAGCTTCCCCTGCAGGCAACCTACATCATCAACGCTGGAGGCCTGGAGGCAGGAAGACAGACACAGTTTCCAGTGTGTCCTCTAGGTTTCCATCTTGTCCTCAAAGCTTCCAGTTTATCCTTGCTGTCCTTGTTTCACATCCATTTTCCTTCCTGACTGCTGGCCCTGCTGCTTTCAGGCCCAGCACCAAACCAGAAGCAGCACTGACAGTTTCACCAGAGCCCACAATTGCTTACGGTCCAAACCCTATAATAAATCCCTTCTTCAACATTACTCCCAGTGGTCCTGATTCTCTGATCACACCCTAACTGATAGAGAAGAATTATCAAAGACAATGAGATGATTATGAAGAATAACAAGGAGAAACCCACCAAATCACAATAGGAGTTTAACATACTTTCATTAGAAACTGAGGAATCAAGTAGACAGAAAGTTAATAAATATATAAAAGACACGGCAATATCAACAATATACTGAACCCAGAAAATAGAAAAAAAAATGTTCAGTATACATGGAACAATATTGTTCACAAGGCAGGTTTCAGTAAACTGCAAAGAAATTACATTATGTGGAATATGTTCTCTGGTAACAATTAAAAATTACCAATAAAAATATAGTAAAATATATATGTGTGAATAGAAACTAAAAACTCCTAAATAATCCCTGAATCAAAGAGGAAACAGTAAGGGAAATTACAAAATTTTTAGAATGAATTTTTTACATATCATATAAAAAATGTATGTGACAAAGCTAAAGTATATTTATAGGTAAGTCTATAGACTTAAGTGCATGTATTGAAACAAAAGAGTATCAAAAAATTTTTAAAATATTCAGTGTATTCAACTCAAAAAACTAAAAAAAGAACTGTAAATCTAAAGAAAGTATAAGACAGGAAATAATTAAAATAAGAGCAAAAAATAAGAAAATGTGACACTAAGAAACAATTGAATGGATCGAGAAAACCAACTAGAATCTCCAGAAATACTATTTATGAAACAAAGAAAGAGGTGGTATGATAAACTATAGGAAAAATTAAAAGAGGACTAACTACAGATTTTTAAAAAATTTAAAAACTCATATGATATACTAGGAAAAATTTTTGGCAAATAAATTTTACAACTTTGATGAAATGGATAATATTTAGAAAAATATAAACAAATAAGGAAAACTCAAAATGAAATGGAGAACCATAATAAGGCTATAAACCTTAAAGAAATCATATTATTAATAGTTATATTATTGTTAGATTCCCACAAAAGACCTGAGGCCCAGATTGCTTTAGCAATAGCCTTGACTCCAAGGAAAAATTATTATTGCTTTAGATGAACTGTTGCAGAAAACCACAAGAACAATAACAACAAATCAGCAATCAATGTCAAACAAGGAATATACATGAAAGTATTGACCAATCTCCCTTACAAACATAGATGCAAAAACACTAAATAAGCAAATGTAGTTAAACTGTCTATTAAAAATAAATATATTATGAACAAGAAATGTTTACCCTAGGTGCCAACATGGTTCATCATCATTAAACCTGTTAGTTATACACCAGAGTAACAAAGAGAGAAATAACATAATCATCTAAGTAGATGCTGAATACATCTACTTGAATCTACTGAATACAAATTTTTAAATTACATTTATAATAAAAAATTTTAGTAAACTCAGAAGAGAAGGCTATTTCCTTAGCCTGATAAGAAATAGCTATAAAAACTTAAGCAAGCATTGTCCTTAATTGTAAAACTTTAGGGGCATGCTTTTAAATGAGAAACGAGATAAAGGTGACTATTATCACCATTTTATTCAACATTTTATTGGAAGTCCTAGCCATTGCAATAGGATAAGAAAAAGAAATAAAAGATACAAGTATTAGAAAGGAAGATATAACTATCTTTATTTGCAGATGACATGATTGCATGGAAAATCCATAGAAATAGACAAACTATTTTAAATATTAAGAAGTCAAGACAGTTTGCTGGTTGTGTAATCAACATGCAAAATAAATAGCAATTCAACACACCAACAATAGCCGCTAAGAAAGTGTAAAAGAAAAAAAGATAACATTTAAAATAGCATCAAAACCTTTAGATGTTAAGGTCCCAACAAAATATTAATAGGGAGAATATGAAGTAATCAACAATTTCCCCCAAATTCATTTATAAATTCAATGTGATTACAACCTAACTCCAAAACATTTTTAAGGAAATTGACATAATTACCCTAAAATTCATTTGGAAAATTAAATGGCCAGAAATAGTCAGTACAATCCTCAAGAATGAGCATTAAATGGGGACTTATCTGATTAGATAGTATTTTCTACATTTATAATGATTAAAACAGTGATGTATTGGCCCAAGAATGAATGAATTGACAAAGAGTACAGAATACAGAGTTCAGAAATAGACATAGATGTATTTAAAGAATGTTGTGTAACAGAAGTGTCATTACAAATTATTTGGAAAATCTGAATTATGCAATAAATGGTATAGCAACAATTGGTTTTCCTCATGTAGAAAAAAATTATATATAAACTCCTACTGTACAGAAAAATAAATTTCAAATTTATTCAATATCTAAAAGTAAAAACTAAAATTTTTAAAGAAAAAAATTTTAAAAACATTTTCATGGGTTTGAGGTAGAGAATTTCTTAAATGAGACTCAATGAGCCAAAACCCCTAAAAGATTGATAAACATGACTACAATAAAATTAAAAATAAACCTTATTTATGTTCAAAGACACCATGAACAAAATGAAAAGCAAAGTACAGACTGGAATACAAGATTTGCAAAGGCTCTGAGTTGTGCTGTTTAGTTTACATGTAATCATATTTGATCTTTTTTTTTTAACTTAAACCAACAGCTCTATTTGACAGGTGGATTGTGCATCTCTATGTGACTAATTTCTTAATTTTCTCCAGTTTTTAAGCTGCCTAACAATTTATTTTTAAGAGACAGAGTCTCTCTGTCACCCAGGCTGGAGTGCAGTGACAGTGCTACCATAGTTCACTGTAACCTCGAACTCCTGGCCTTAGATGATCCTCCTGCCTCAGCCTCCTAGAGTGCTGGGATTACAGGCATGAGCCACCATGCCTGGCCTTAAACCTTAATTTCACATATACTTTTTAAAAATCTTAATATCCTACTGAATTTATGTGGAAGATAAGTTGTTATTCCTCCTCTATTGAAACACTTTTATAGTGTTACCTTGAATAATTTCCATCGCTTCTGAACTATTCAGTAAATGTAATTCAAATGAAGTATAATGCTCCAGACTTAGCCCTTATGTTAACAACAATGAGTAGTGTATCAGTGACAACCTGTGAGCTCTGTACCAAGCCAAAATGAAGCACAAAGAGAATTCGTGCAGGAGTTCAGTGTGTTCTGTGAACTCTGGTCCTGAGTGGTGTCCTTAAGCCCAGGCTCACTTCATCAGGAGTGTACCTTTCAGTCACATTTTCTCTCCTAACCCTGCTCCTTAATTATTTGGCAAAGACAGTTTTTCCAGGCCAGTAGTAAAGATTTCTTTAAATTAACTTGGGAATGGTAGTGTTGAGAACACAGGGAGTCTAAATTAATAGCACCATTACATTCCCATTTCTAGTACCATATGGCTAAAATAAGCTGAAGGGAAAAGAAGCATATGGTTTATTTCTTTCCCTAGAAATTTCGATTTAGTAGTGACATACTTGGAAGCAGTTTGAAATGGAGAGTTAGAGTTTGAAGAGCCTGAGAGTTGTTCTATTAAATTCCATTGACAGCGAAAGTGGAAGAGGGATCTTATCAAGTGCCTTCCCCACTGTCATCATAGGAATAAACATGGTGTCAGAGAAACTGGGTCATGGAGACAAGGGAATCCTTCAGAGTGGAGTGATTCCCAGTACCCTGTGACATTTACAAAGGATGCGGTGAGTGAAAGGAATCATCAACACAATTTCTAAACTTCCACTGTGCTTCAGTTACGATCTGAGTCACAATGGAGTGACTACATTCAGTTAAGTGATTACAAGAATAAACCATGTTCTATCCAATTCAGAATATGCTTCCTCTAGGTTTTTTTTTTTCTTTTTGCTTGCCTACATAATTATCACACCTGTATGTTTTTGGTGCCAATACAAAGTTTTGGATTAGGATAGAGGTAAGGGAATTTGCTATTTATGTGTATGTATTTGTGTTCATTCATCCGACATTCTTCTGACGGTCTCTAGAGACAGTGTTGTACATAGAAACTAAGCAGGTTTTGGAACCAGATGGACTTAGGTTGAATCCTACTTCCTCCACCTATGTATTGTGTCCTGAACAAGTTATTATAGTGAATCTCAGTTTTCTCATCTTTGTAATATGAATTACAGTACCTACCAGAGAGTAGTTATAAGAATTAAGGATTGCTTAAATGTATAAAGTATGTGGCACATAATAAATAATCATCTCTATTGGGCAGAGAATGCTAATCATGAGCTGTCAATTTGTCAGTATTCTTATAGGTCTTTTAAGTCTTCATGGAAATGCTAGTATCTGAAAGAATTGAAACGTGTCTACAATTAGATATCTAATCTCTTGAAAGAAAATTCCTTAAAATAGGTTTAACTATTTTGTTCACATTATACTTAAAGTTTGTGCTCATCATAATTAAAATTTACAGAAGCTGTAAAATTAGTTTCAATGCTGTTTATATGGATTTTTACCTAAACATATTTACACATATCAACAAAAACATATATTGTACTATACGAAGATCTTCTGAGTCTCGTGAAATATTGAGCATATTCTTGATTAAAAAGCTAGAATTCAGAGAATAATGGGTTTTGAACTTAACTTTGAAGATTTAATCCCAGATCCACACACAATAGATTAGAAGATAAGATCTTCATCAACAGATCAAAGCCTTTGCTTGAGAGAAACACATTTCTTTTATTCATTCAATTATTTATTCATTCAATCAAGAAGTAATTATCAAGAACCAACCAGATTTTAATTACTCCTATATTTGGTCACTAGGCAAGTAGCTCACAAGCCAGGGTCTTCCATCTCCACATCCTTCCATCACCCAGCTGCCTTCTTCCATTTAAGCCTCTTCTAAGTTACCAATTCCTCCATGAAGTTGAACTTCTGTACAAACCCAGCAAACCGTCCTTGCCACCCTTTTATCTAATCATACAACACTTTGAAATACTTGAAGTCATTCCTTCATAGACACATATTCTTGAAGATATTAGTAAGTCACATAATTACCAAAATAACTCACCAACATATTCGATATTTTCTGGGCATCATGTGTTATTTGTATTGACGGCAATGATATTTTTTAAAAAGAAAGAAACTGTTAACTTGCTTATTATAATATAAATAATGCTGCAACATAAAACTTGTTTAGTTGCTATAAAAACCTTAGCTGTATTTATCTGTGAAAGGTAATAGTCATTGTGAGAAGACAGAATGACTGGACACACGTATTGCTGTGCTAAAAGACCCCTAAGGCAGCAAGAACAGTCAGAGAAGGCAGTTGCAGGAGAGAAGAGATTTAACTTTGAAAACTGG
The DNA here is from genome assembly GCA_023783475.1 of Daubentonia madagascariensis. Classification (NCBI taxonomy): domain Eukaryota; kingdom Metazoa; phylum Chordata; class Mammalia; order Primates; family Daubentoniidae; genus Daubentonia; species Daubentonia madagascariensis. The sequence continues at coordinate 20,966,321 of JAKFHU010002080.1, read as the reverse complement.
GAGACGGGAATGGGGCTAATGGAATTAAGCAGAAGAAAGTTGTGTCAGTATAACACCTTCTCCAGTGCCATCAAACCCCCTGAACTTAAGTAAAATTAAAATATTCAAAGGCAGCAAAAATCATACAAATTTTAGATTGCCACAAAGGAGTGAAATAAAACTCACTTACAGGTTTTGATATAATTCAACAGCCAAAAGCCTCACTTCTATTAATTGCCTATTAACCAGTCATTGTCACTAAACAGGATTGAGGTATTAAAGTCTTAGTAGCGTAGGCTCTCTTACCACCTAGATTACCACCTAGATTTCTTTTATTCTTTAATGTTACAAAGATTAAAATGATGAGGTTAAAACCGAGTGAGCCAAGTCTGTTGGCTACCTAGAATAATAAACACAGTAATAATATGATACCTACTCTCCAAATGGCTAAACTATCATCTTGCCAATGTCTTTTGGTAGTAAAGGTAGTTCCAAAGTGTCTGGTGGAATTTGGTCATTTGGACCTAAGAACTCATAGTTCATCAGCTCCAATGATATAATGGTGGAGAATAATATCTTCACATTTTCAATTTAATAATTGCTTATGTATTGAATGATGGAAGGATGTGGAGGAGGATTAGGCTCCCAGCCCAGCCAGTCAGCTTTGTTAACCTATCATACCCGGAATATAGGATAGAACTATACTGATGCAATATAGACCCCACCTCAAATACTGTCTTTTTAACAACAGCTCTTGGGAGGATGTTTCAGGACAATTTTTTACCTATATGTGTGCATTCATTCATATGCTATGCACTGCACACATAATTGCACACATAGATAGATATACTCTCACTCACAGACACTTCTTAGTTAGCCTAAGTTGGTGAATAGGATCACCAGCCCTTATGGGCACAAGCATTTTTTATCACAATACCATAAATTGCTTCTGGGAAGTTCTCATTTTTGTCTAGAAATACAAAACCCAATGGTACAACACTAGTTTCCCTCCTGAGAAGCTATTGTCTATGTTGCTTTGAAAATTTCTTTGTTGGACAGTTTTGATGATCTGTTCAAACTGATATTCTGTCACATCTACCAGGTCTTAAGGAAATGTCCTCTCTGTTTATCACCTGGTCCCCAGAGATGTCTTCTTAGCTGACGTGTGGCTCTGGTGAGGCAGCTTGATGGTGGAGTAGCTCTAAAATCACCTCTCTGGAAGAACATTTTTGCTAAGCTATTCCCTGCAAATCCTTCTTTGGTTAGTTGTAACCTCCAAAAGGTTTCCAACTACACACCCCAAAATTTACAGATTGTCTTTCTAATCACCCTCCTCATTGATATATTAATCTATTATCATTTGCTAACTTATTATTACAATAGGTTCTACTTTGATTTCATTATCACATCACTTCTTAAAACTTTTTATTGAAGTCTCTAACATTCATACAAAAAGTATACATATCATAGACATACCATAACTTCATGTTATATGAATTTTCACAAATGAATTCTCCTGTGTAACCAACACACGGATGAAGAAGCAGAACATAACCAGCAACCCAGAAGCTTCCCTGTACACAGGGGTAAAAATTATCCTGACTTCCAACAGCACAAATTAGTTTTGCCTATTTTTGTACTTTATATTAATGGAATGATGCAGCATGTATTATTTTGTGTACCTGGCTTTTTCCATTATACATGTTTGTGAGATCCATCCATATTGTCATAAGTAGAGATAGATCTTTTGTTTTCATTGTTATATGGCATGCTGTTGTGTGAATATCACATTAACTGCCATGTGAGTTGTATTTAACTCATGCTAGTTTTGAGCCCAGGGCCTCGTGAAGCATATGTAACACACATGTTTCTACCTTGGGAGCTGAGTGAACTATTTTTCAAATTGCATATAACTCACACACAGAAAAAATAAATTTTTCATTAAATTAGAAAGTATAACTTTGTTTTCTAAGTTTTTATTCTATTTTCATAATTAAACACCATGGCCCCAAGGAAAAAAAATTTTTTTTCTGGTGTGGCAGTCAATGTGATATACAACAATTTGTTTTCCCACCTTACTGTTAAGGGCAGTTGGATAGCCCCCAGTTTGGGGCTATTATGAGAGTACCGCTGTGAACATTCTAGTGCATGCATTTGGTGACTGTACATATGCATTTCAGTTAGGTATATACCTAGAAGTGGAATTGCTGGGTATACAGATGGTCAGCTTTAGTACCATGACATTATAAAACTATAATGAACTGCACAAAACTACGTAAAACAGGTTTTGTTAGGAAATAATGTGTTCACATTTTCAATTTAATACATACTTATATGTTATTTGCTGCATACTAACCTATACTTTCAGTACTTTATAAGTTTTTATTTATTTTATAACCCTGTTAACCATCTTATGAGGTAGATAGCACAACCAATGAGTGGCAGAACCAGAATTTGAATCCAAGAAGCCTGGCACTAAAGTCTGAGATTGATTTTTTTAAATATTTCTGGTCAGCACCAGCAAATATTTTATATTAGTTCCCTTCATTTCTTGATCCTTGGACAGAAAGGGTGTTTGCTGTCATGGGGGTTAGTTCTCTGGTGCCCAGGGTGTCCTCCTTGAGTGTGAAAGTCCTGGATATTTCTCAGTCATGAGAGTTCCATGTTTTTCTTTCCTTGGATCCTATATACTGGCCTAATTTTTTCTCCTTCCAGAGAAACTATATGAGCTTCTGGGGAGGTTCTCTCCTCTCCCTACGCACTAAGAAACAGAACCATTTCGCAGTTTCTCCCTACACTCCCTCAGCTTTGGGGAATTTCTGTACCAGTAGGATTGGGAGACACATACATGCTTCCTTCTCAAGCTGACATTTCCATCCTTGCCCTCCTCCTGAGGTCCACCCACAGTTGTTGTCCCTTCTCAGGGAAATATGAGAAGCAAAGAAGTATATTCTCCCAGCATTTATGATCCTTTTATTCATATCACAAATTCATTTAGCACTTACTATGGCCCAGAAAGTGCTAGGCATTGTAAATTCAAAATGAAAAAGAAAGAAAAAAATGATCTTAAAAAGCGTGTAGTCTAGTAGAAGAAATGAATAGAATTTCAGGCAAAAAGTATGGTATATGAAGCATATGTTAAGAAGGGAGTGACATTAAAAAGTTTTAACACCTATCAAGGAGTAAGTACTGACCAATCAGAATGCACGTATGTGCAGCCAATGGCAGGGCTGTAGCAGTGTGTACCCTCCAAATACCAGCCCATCATGTCCAAGGGATGAGTCCAGGTAGAAGACTGTAGCCAGACTATGGGGCACTTCAAATGCCAAGTGATGTGCCTTGACTTCATGCTCTAGGCCTTACAGAGCCACAGAGCAGTTCTGAGTGTGGTTATGATACAACAGAACTGTTTGAGGTTTGTTCCTCAGCCTTTAGCCTACTAGCAACCCAAAGACACAGAACAAAGAGATTGTTCTTTTCTATTCTTGTAACTTTATTTCTCAACAACCTATGACCCATGCACTGGCTTATATTTTTTTACTTACTACTGCTTGCTCAGAGTCCACGAAGACCAGACCTGGTTAGCTGTGTTTGGGCATTTGGAATATTTCAGGATTGTCATCCCCCAAGAAGCAGATAGGCAGCTGAGATTTTGACTTGTGTGTGCCAAAAAACAACTGAAATAAAAAGCTCACAAGGGGATGCACAATATGACTGGAATGTCCCTCTGCCAGCTGGCTACTCTGACACTTGTGCTTCTTTTCATAATGTTTCCCACTTTTGAGGCTGCTAAGTAAGCCAACAAAGCAAAGGTTAAGCTGGGGGCTGGGCAAATCCCAGTGGAGTGAAACAAACGGAAGAATGTGAAAAAATGTCTCAAAGAGGCACATCTTTTGAATTAATATCTGTAAGCGTGTCCCCTTTAGCACTATTATTTTTGTTGTATTTGTTATTTTGAGAAAGAGTCTGTTAATTTTTCCCATATGAACTGAGCACTGTTTCATCCACCAAGGATTAATCAGCTAAATTTATCAGCTGAGCTTACAAAACAGGGTTGAAAAATCTGTTGGCTCACTATTTGCAGGGAGGATGGGATGGTAGGAAGTTTGTAGGCGCTAGTGTTAGACTGCCTGTGTGTGACTTCTGGCTCCACAATACATGCACTGTGAGGTCTTGGAGAGTTTTTATTGTCATTTTTCTTATCTATAAAATGAAGATAATGTTAACTGGGGTACTGAAGATTAAATGAGTTACAGTGTATATAGAAAAAGCCCAACATGTAGTAAGCACACCAAAAAAATGTGAGTTGTTTCTGTTATTATTATTATTGCTTATATTACCTGTATTTTTCTAGGTCTGTTTCTATTTCTCAGTAGGAAGGTATAGATCGCCTTTTGTGAATGAAGCCTAACTATGAGCCACAAACTGCTAAAGATATATGTATCTCTTGCAAGTGTAAATTACTAAAAAAAATCGAAACTATTAGAAATGTAATAGAAAGTTAGAGATTTTTGCATATTTTTTCCTTTAGGATGACAAGTCTCTATTAAGTCCTCTTTCTAATTTTCTAGACAAGCTAGTCTACTCTGAATGAAAACAATTACTACTTCTCCAATCATAAAAAGATATCTTAAGATCATTAAAATACTTGCTAGATTACTGAATGAAAATATTTAATCAATAATATTGATTATTCCTAAAGCAGTAAATGTGAGGGTGTTACATTTGGCTGGACATGTAACTCTTCCCTGACTACTCCTTAAGGTATACTTGCAAATGTGTGCTTTTGCACAGAGAGAAATCTTCTCAGAGGGAGCAGCAATGGTCAGATATGTACTTCACAAGTAGTTACAAATACCTGTTATAAAAGGGAAAGGTGCTCAGATGCTAAGAAGGGGGGGAATCATTGACCTGGAAATCATGTGGGTTGGATTACACTGTTGATTTTTGAAGTGACTTTCTGTTTGATTATAGCACAAGGCTCTTGCTTTTTGCCTCATGTTGGTCATCTGTAAGATGGGAATGGTTTAAATTTTCCTTACAGTGACCCTAAGATATTGAAAGTTATTAAAAATAAAATAAAACTATGAAGTACTTTGAGTTACACAAAGCAATCTAGGATTGAGACTGGAGAACATATCATGCACAATGACAGATGGCACTCTTTGTTAGTTTCAGTAAGATCTGCATGACCAGCTAATAATTGTTGTGTTATTTTATAAGGAAGTAGGTCAGCAGGAAGCACAAAGCTGGAAAAAAAAAAACAAAAAAACAAAAAAAACCACTAGTATATGTGTGATGATTAATTCTTTGAATTATTCATTCTCATCACTGATTGCTTAATTGAGTAATATGGGTACAAAATTCCACAGTGCCCTCCAGAATTTGAGGTGTTAGGGCAACAACAAGTCTTTCTGTCTTGGAAGGATCAATTTGAGGCATACAAAGTATTCTGTTTTAAAGACAAAACCTGGGCCGGGCGTGGTGGCTCACACCTGTAACCCCAGCATTCTGGGAAGCCAAGGCAGGAGCATTGCTTGAGGTCAGGAGTTTGAGACCAGCCTGAGCAACAGTGAGACTCCATCTCTACAAAAAATAGGAAAATAAGCTGGGCATGGTGGTGTGCCCCTGTAGTCCAAGCTACTTGGGAGGCTGAGGCAGGAGGATCCCTTCAGCCCAGGAGTTTGAGTTTGCAGTGAGCTATGATGGACGCCAGTGCACTGTAGCCAGGATGACACAGCAAGAGTCTGTCTCAAAATAAAAAAAAATTTTAAAAAAACCAAAAAAACAAAAAACAAACAAACAAACAAACAAAAACAAACAAACAAAGGCAAACCTGGCTAGCAGCCTCTCATCCAAATTTATTTAAAGTTAAAGAAAAAGTGAAAATACAATGAAAGGAAACTAAGACTCTCAGTCAACCTATGACAGCAGGATTTGAGAGAGATCTCTGGGAATGTCAAACAACTGGGCAGAGAAAGGAAGAGCCCTGAAAGCAGGGTGGCATGCTTGAAATTTCAGTTTGTCATATACTAAAACTTTCCAGATGGACAGAAAGTCAGGATGTGAGGTTTAGGAAGGCTCCATCATAAGCAGTAGAATTGTCAATTAGAACATAAAATAATAATTGGGCAAAAGCTGGCATAGTAGCCTGTCTAATAGCACTCACAGTAGAAAAATCATGGTGCTGAGATGTACTGACATATAACTTTGTATAGAAAAATATGGTTATTTAAGTGTGAATAGATACAAAAAAGCAATATTTGTGATAAACTAAAAATGGTGCAATTGAAGGAAAAGGGAAAAGGAACATAATTTTCTATTTTCATATTCAAAACATATGTCTTAAAGTTGTGTTAACTACTTTAGATTATATTTGTCATCTCTTATAGCATGCAAGAAAATATTTTTTCTATGAAACAGTAGAAAGTTACAAGAAGAATAGAAGAAATGAAAGTGAAGTAAGATTAAAAGAGACATGAGTGATTAAAAAAGACATACAAGCAAACTAAAAATGTAATTGTAACTCAGAAATTCTACTCACAGACAAGTACCCTTAGATAGAATCTTCTATAGGTGCACCGGGATTTATATGTGAATGTTTACGGTATAGCAATTTGGAATAGCAAAACTCTGATAATGACCCTAATGTTCATCAATAAAATAATGGATAAATAAACTCATTTTTGAATACTTAAAATATTCAATAGTTGAATTATATCCACAACAAAAGCAATAAGTCCCAGAATGTGCACTGCGTAAAATCAAATCAGAGATTTTAAGAACACACCTGAGTAGTTTTCGCAGAAAGCAGAGGAAAATGGAAAGAATGAAAATCCTCAGAAAGAAGAGAGTAGTCGTGGAATACAGAACCAAAACTCAACCCAAGAGTTGCAGGTAATCTCAACAAAAAGAAATACAAACAATTCAGGTTGATGTGATAATGAAAAATGTCCCAGTTGGAAAAAATCAAAACTTTACAAGAATAACACCATTAAAGGACTTGAGTATTAAGATTAAAAATGATCATCAAAGGGAGCAAAAAACAGTGGTCTGGTAGAGACCTCCCACCTGACTGCTCCCAGGGAAGGAGGTGAAAAATCTCCAATGGCTCCCTGCATGCGGATTGCTCACTCTGAAAACAGCATTGTGAAATTACAAAGAAGCATCGTGGGACACTCAGCCCAAGAAAACAGGTGACAGGGAGATTCATTAACAAAGATCAGAGAGCGCAGGGATTAATATAAAAACCAGAGCATGGGAAGGTCGTGCTTGCCAGGTCAGCACAGTCCAACCTGACCTACAGGTGGTCACGCACCACCCCACAGACTTCCCATCCACTCAGTCAGGGACAAGGCAACAGTAGGGGCAAAGCTCGAGACAGCAGGCTCTGTGGAGGGGAAGCAACTGTGGGAACCATATAGAATTCTTGGGTGCACTGTACAGGGACTGTGCAGGGCTGGGTAGGGGCTGGGCTGAGATACAGCTTCCGGGGATTGTATGCGGGAATCTGGCTACAGGAACCTCACCACTGGAAGTCAGTGGGACCAGGTTACAGGAGTTGAATGGAGAGCAATGGGATATGACCTTAGGGGTTGCTGGCAATTGCCTCCATGGGACCCAAGTGGGTTGAGAAGAGCTGTGTTCACAGGGTAATCTGAACCATACTGTACACCAGACTGGAAGTCAGCAGCCATCCTTAAGGTGTCTCGCCTGGAGCTGTTAGATCTGTCTCTAGCTTCACCCCATCCATGGCCTGGGGGCTCGTTGGTTTGGGCACAATAAGCTACACCCTTGGTGGCCGTGGACAGCTACATCCATGGGTTCCAGGTGAGACAAGGTCCCTGATCTGTATCGGTGGGACCTTTGTGTATTGGAAACAGTTTGTAGCCCATCCATCTGGTCCTGCCTCCCCAGCTGTGGCTTTCTCCTATGTGCCTGCTACTTGCTGGTCCTAGTGCCAGCTCTTCAGGTCCCAGCCCTCCTGAACCCCAGAGATTGGTCATTTTGAAGGTTGCTTGCCATACTGACTCATTTTGTATAAGTACTGGTTCTCATGACAACCGAATGCCTCAAGAGCCACAAGCTGAACCAGAGCAGCTCCCTGTAATCCTGCTCACTTCATTAGGGAATTACAGTCCATCCAAGAGTCCATCCAGTGGCCACTATTCCCCATGGGAACATCCCCCCTGGTGGAGACTTCTGGGGCTAGAGATGCCCACCCACCTCACCTTGGGGTCTAGTGGTGGAAAAGGAGTGAATAATTGGAGATTCCCTTATCAGCCAGTGTCACGTGAAGATGCACATCAGAGGGCCAGACACACGTGACTGGATAGGAAACCTCTGAGCTATATAGAATTTTCCTATTCAGCTATCACACTGTAGCCAAAAGCAATTGTTTTTCTACCCACACCTCAGGAGGAGCAAGGTCAAAGTAACCCCTAGAAGCTATAAGGCCCCTCCCAAAGCTTGGGGCTTTCACCTACCCCCACCTGGGGGAATCAGAGTCTGTCAAGGACACAACAGAATACCTAGCTATTAGGGAGCTGTGGATTCATACCCTCAAGTACAATCCACCAGCTTGGAGCCCAAGCTGGGAGGACAATCTCACTACACTGCACTGGGAAGAGGAGAAGACAACAGCTCAGAGGTAACCCAAAGATCCACCAAACTTGCTAAAATACACCTAAGGCAATACAGACCACTACTCCTCTCCCTGGCTCAGCCAAGGAACAAACCTTGGGGGCTTGGAGACAGGGCCATAAACTAGCCCTAACATCCCCAGCTGTTGACCAGGAGGTCAGATGAGAAAAATCAGCAAAAGAACTCAGTAAACATGAAAAATCAGAGTGAAAATCACCCCCCAAAAAAATCATTAGTTCCTCAGCAACAGATACCAACTCAAATGAAATGGGTAGAATGACAGAAGAGAAATTTCATTTATGGATTATAAGAAAGCTCAATGAAATTCAAAAGAAAATTGAATCCCAGCACAAAGAAACCACAGGAACAATGCAAGAAATGGATGAAAAATTTTCTAAAGAAATTGAAGTATTGTGGAAAAATCAAACAGAAATACTGGAAATGACAGAGGGATTCAAGGATCTACAAAACACAGTGGAAAGCATTAAGAATAGGCTGGATCATGCAGAGGAAAGAATCTCAGAGCTGGAAGATAACTCCTATGTGCTAAATAAATCAGTCAAAGAGAAAGAACACAAAAACAAGAGGCATAACAAAGCATACAAGAAATGTGGGATTATGTAAAGAGGCCGAACATAAGAATCATAGGCATCCCTGAGGGTGAGGAAGAAAATTCTCAAGGCCTGAAAAATCTATCTGAAGGGATAATAGAGAAAAATTTCCATGGCCTAGCCAGAAATCTCGATATCCAGGTACAAGAAGCACACAGGACTCCTGGGAGACTCAACATGACAAGGCATACACCACACCACATAGTTATTAGGCTGGCCAAAGTAAACACGAAAGAAGCACTCCTTCAAGCAGTAAGGTGAAAACAGCAAGTAACATGCAAAGGGAAACCTATCAGATTGACTGCACATTTCTCAGCTGAAACCTTACAAGCCAAAAGGGACTGGGGACCCATCCTCAGTCTTCCAAAAAAAAAATAATGGCCAACTCAGAATTCTTTATCTTGCAAAACTAAGCTTCTTACAGAAGGGAGAAATAAAGACATTTCCAGACAAGCAATCACTGATAGAATTTGTGAAGACCAGACCTGCCCTACAAGAAGTACTGAGACCTGCATTGTACACTAACCAGTGCAACAGACACCCACCAGTGTAAAATTCCCCAAAAGCTAGAAGTCCAGAACCCAGATTTCACAATGGCTCAAGAAGTGAAACAAAACAAGAGTCTACCCAACAGGATAAATCCACCCCAAATATCAGTTCTCTCAATAAATGTGAATGGCTTGAATTGCCCATTGAAGAGACATAGGCTAGCTGAATGGATTAAAAAATACAAGCCAAGTATCTGCTGTCTCCAGGAAATACATCTTACACACAAGGACTCATTCAGGCTCAAAGTAAAAGGATGGCATACAATTTTCCAGGCAAATGGAAACCAAAAGAAATCTGGAATAGCCATTCTTATATCAGATATCATAAACTTTAAAGCAACAAAAGTAAAGAAAGACAAAGATGGTCACTATATAGTGGTGAAGGGAAAAATCCTAGAAGAAGATTTAAGAATCCTAAATATTTATGCACCCAACACAGGAGGGCCCAGATACATAAAGCAAATACTGCTAGATCTAGACAACATAATAAATAGCAATGCCATGACAGCCAGGGACTTCAACACCCCACTGACAGAACTGGACAGATCGTCCAAACAGAAAATAAGCAAAGAAACAATGGACCTAAACAGGACTCTAGAACATTTGGGCCTAACAGACATCTACAGAACATTCCACCCAAATAATACCAAAAATACATTCTTCTCATCAGCTCATGGAACTTTCTCTAAAATTGATCACATTCTAGGCCACAAAACAGATCTCAACAAATTCAAAAAAATAGAAGTCATACCATATATCTTTTCAGACCACAGTGGAATAAAATTAGAAATCAATTCCAATAGAAACACACATCTCTATCCAAAAACAGGGAAATTAAACAATCCATTGACTATTGGGTCAAGGAAGAGATTCAGAAGGAAATCAAAAGATTCTTCAAACTAAATGATAATGGGGACACAAGTTATCAAAATCTGTGGGATACAGCAAAAGCAGTCTTGAGAGGAAAACTTATCACCTTAAATGCCCATATCCAAAAGACAGAAAGTTCACAAATTGGTACACTAATGAATCATCTCAAAAAATAGAAAAGGAAGAGCAAACCAACCCTAAACCCAGCAGAAGAAAAGAAATAACCAAGATCAGAGCAGAACTAAATGAAATCGAGAACAAAAGAACTATACAGAAGATTAATAAAACAAAAAGTTGGTTCTTTGAAAAGATAAACAAAATAGACAGGCCACGTGCTAGGTTGACCAGAAGCAGAAAGGAAAGGACTCTAATAAGCTCAATTAGAAATGAAAAAGGAGAGGTCACAACTGATATCAAGGAAATACAAAATACCATCTTTGAATACTATAAAAATCTCTATGCCCAAAAACATGAAAACATGGAGGAAATGGACAAATTCTTAGAAACACACTACCTCCCTAGGCTCAATCAGGAAGAAATAGAATTCCTAAAAAGACCAATATCAAACACGAAATTGAAGTAGTAATAACAAACCTTCCAACAAAAAAAGTCCTGGACCAGATAGGTTCACGTGTGAATTCTACCAAACCTACAAAGAAGAACTGGTGCCTGCACTGCAGAAATTATTATATAACATAGAGAAGGATGGAATCCTCCCAAACTCATTCTATGAAGCCAAGACAATATCACCTTGATACCAAAGCCAGGAAAGGACAAAACAAGAAAATAAAACTATAGACCAATATCCCTTATGAATATAGATGCAAATATTCTCAATAAAATCCTAGCAAACTGAATTCAAATGTACATCAAAAAAATAATTCATCAGGATCAGGTGGGCTTCATCCCCGAGATGCAGGGATGGTTCAACATATGCAAATCTATAAACGTAATTCACCATACAAAAAAAAAAGAAGAAAGACTATATGATCCTCTCAATAGATGCAGAAAAGGCTTTTGACAAAATTCAGCACACTTTTATGATAAGAACTCTTAATAATATAGGCATAGATGGCTCATAGCTCAAAATTATTAAAGCCAAATGCTATAAACCCACAGCCAATATCATACTAAATGGGGAAAAATTGAAAGCATTCCCCCTTAAAACTGGAACCAGACAAGGTTGCCCACTATCTCTACTATTCAACATAGTGCTGGACGTCCTTGCCAGAGCAATCAGACAAAAGAGAGGAATCAGGGTGTCCAAATGGGGACAGAAGAAATCAAACTTTCACTCTTCACTGATGATATGATATTATGTCTAGACAACCCCAAAGTTTCAACCAAGAGACTACTGGAATTGATAAATGAATTCAGCAAAGTCTCAGGATACAAAATCAGTGCACACAAATCAGTAGCCTTCACATACACCAATAACAGTCAAGCCTAGAAACAAATCAAAGATGCAATACCTTGCACAATAGCACCAAAGAAAATTGAATATTTAGGAACATGTTTAACTACGGAGTTGAGATGCCTATATGGAAAGAACTATGAAACACTCAAAAAAGAAATTGCAGGGGACGTAAATAGATTGAAAACCCTATCATGCTCTTGGATAGGTAGAATCAACATTGTTAAAATGTCTATACTACCTAAAGTGATTTACAGAATCAATGCAGTCCCTATCAAAATACCAACATCATTTTTTGCTGATCTAGAAAAAAAATTTGCTTCGTGTGGAACCAGGGAAGAGTCTGTCTAGCCAAAGCAGTCTTAAGCAAAAAGAACAAATTGGGAGGCATCAATCTACCTGACTTCAAACTATACTGCATGGCTATAGTAACCAAAACAGCATGGTACTGGCACAAGAACAGAGACATAGACCAATGGAACAGGACTGAGAACCCAGATATAAAACCATCTTCATACTGTCATCTGATCTTTGAAAAACTAGACAAAAACATACACTGGGGACAAGAATCCCTATTCAATAAATGGTGCTGGGAAAATTGGATAGCCACATGGAGAAGACTGAAACCAGACCCACACCTCTCACCTCTCACAAAAATCAACTCACAATGGATAACAGACTTAAACCTAAAACATGAAACCATAAGAATTCTAGAAGAAAACGTTGGAAAAACTCTTATGGACATTGGCCTAGGCAAAGAATTTATGAAGAAGACCCCCAAAGTAATCACAGCAGCAACAAAAATAAATAAATGGGACCTGATCAAATTAAAAAGCTTCTGCACAGCCAAGGATACTATCACTAGAGTGAACAGACAACCTACAGAATGGGAGAAAATAGTTGTATGCTACACATCTGGTAAAGGGCTGATAACCAGAATCTATACGGAACTTGGGAAAATCAACAAGGAAAAAATCAAACAACCCCATTTAAAAGCGGGCAAAGGACATGCACAGCAACTTTTCAAAAGAAGACAGAATAAAGGCCGGCAAACGTGTAAAAAATTGCTCAACTTCTCTAATCATCAGGGAAATGCAAATCAAAACCACAATGAGATCTCAGTTAACTCCAGGGAGATTGGCTCATATTAAAAAGTCCCAAAACAACAAATGTTGGTGGGAATGTGGAGAGATAAGAACACTCATACACTTCTGGTGGGACTGCAAATTAGTACAACCTCTATGGAAAGTAATATGAAGAGTCCTCAAAGAACTAAAAGTAGAACTACCATTTGATCTAGTAATCCTACTGCTGGGTATTTACCCAAAGGAAAAAAAGACATTCTATAATAAAGACATCTGCACTTAAATGTTTATAGCAGCACAATTCACAATTGCAAAGATGTGGAAATAACCCAAGTGCCCATAAATCCATGAGTGGATTAATAAAATGTGGTACATGTATACCATGGAGTATTACTCAGCAAAAAAAAAATGGTGAATTAACACATCTGGTACTATCCTGGATGGAGCTAGAGCCCATTCTTCAAAGCAAAGTATCACAAGAATGGAAAAACAAGCACAACTGCTACTCACCATCAAATTGGTACTAACTGATGAACACCTATGCACAGACATGGAAATAATATTCATCAGGGGTCAGGCAGGTGTGAGGGGATGGGAAAACTCACACCTAATGGGTGCAGGGCACACTGTTTGTGGGGTTGTTCATGATGGTAGCTCTGACTTGGGCAGTGCATAGGCAATATGTGTAACCAAAGTCTTTGTATCCCCATAATATTCTGAAACTAATAAAAAATAATAAAATAAAATAAAAATTATCATCATATTCAAGGCAAAAATCCATGGAAAAAAATGAAATAAAACTACATTGAGTAATGTTCTGGAAAAAAAAAAACTGAATACAATGATTAAGAAAGCTTATTTTAAGCATCCCAGAAGGAAAAGAATTAGTGTTTCCTAATAAAATTGAAGCACATACCATTTATAAGACTTTATTCTAAACAAACATAATTACAGAAAACAATTCAGCAACATTTTTTAGGGAAAAATTGTGAGGGTAAAAGTTTCAAGAATTGTGTCCCAGACAATCTGACCTTCAGTTATGAAGGAAACAGTAACAATATTCTTGGGTTTGCAAGAGCTCAGAAAATAAACTATCCACCTGTGGTTCTTAAAAAGGTTAAAGTTATACTCCTATCGACAAAAATATAAATTCTAATGAAGACCTCAAGCAGAGGAAGTCATCAATACTAGTTAAACAGAAAGGTAAATCTCAATAACTATTGCTAATATGATTACAAAACTGAGGGCAACTATATAAAGTAAAAATATTAATTTAATGACAATTATCTTGGCCTAAAATTGTAGATTATTTTAAGGGGGGATGGGGAAACATGGTTCAGGATGACTCAAGTGCATTACATTTATTGTGCAGTCAAACCTCTCTGCTAATGATAATTCATATTTGCAGCCGCTCCCCAGCGCTAGCATCACAGCCTCAGCTCCATCTAAGATCATCAGGCATTACATTCTCGTAAGGAGTGGCGCAACCTGTATCCCTCGCATGTGCAGTTTACAGTAGGTTTCTCACTCCTATGAGAATATAATGCCACTGCTGATCTGACAGGAGGTGGAGTTTATGCAGCGATGTAAGTAATGGGGAGTGGCTGTGAATACAGATGAAGCTTCACTTGGTCGACGGTCCGCTGCTGCTCACCTCCTGCTGTGCAGCTCTGTTCCTAATGGGCCATGGACCGGTACCAGTCCAGGGCCCCGGGGTTGGGGACAAAAGTTCTAAAATACTGGAGACTGTAAAAGCTTATAAGCTATATGCAATATTACTAAGAAAACATAAAAAAATCATAAACCAAGATAAAAGAAATATGGCAAATATATTAGTTATAATAATACTTGTGAATAATTGAAAATTCCCTAATAGAAAACAAAAATAATTCAGATCCAGTTTAAAAATGTTGAACTACATGATACTTATAAAAGATAGTTTAAAACAAAATAATACAGCGAGTTAAAAATGGAAGAATGGGCAAATATACATCAGCCACTCACAAAATAAAACAGGAAATACTAATATCAGAAAAGGCAAAAGGCAAAAATGTACCAATGGTGACCAAGAGGGTCACCCCCAAAAGAGTTACATGTGAATAAAAGTACACTTCACAAAGAAAACATAATAGTTATTCAACTTTATAAACAGAATAGGATACTATGTTGATAAAGTAAGGATCTTAGAAATATCAGAAATGTAAAAAAGAAAGCATCTTTATATAGGAAACTTTAATACACCTCTCTCAGCTCCTGATAAACAGATACTTGATTAATATGCATAATTAGTAAGTTTGAATCTACAGATGTACTGACTTGTGTATTCTAAAAACTGAAAAAATACATGCATATGTTATTTTAAAAATTAATATAACTTTTTATAAAAATTTAACAAATACTGCCATAAAGAAAATGTTCAAATGTCCCCAAATCAGAAATTATAGGGGCTGCATTCTCTGACCACAATGCAATGAAACTATTTACTTTTTAAAGTTTAAGCAATCAAATGCCCAAACACTTTGCAAGTTATAAATGTTTTCCTAAATAGCTGTTTGGGAGAGAAAAATCAAAGGTAAAATTAAAACTTGTTTTAAAATAAAGAAAATAGGATCATGACTTATCAAACTTTCTGGAATGTGTCCAAAGGTAAATGCTGTATGTGGCCTGAAATATTTTTTGTTTTAACTAAAAAAGAATTTTTAAAAAATGGAATTTAACTTCAATTCAAGAAGTAAAGACAGAACAATAAAAGAACCTAAAAAAAAAGAGGATGAAAATATTTAAAATCAATATATGAATGAATGCATGAGAAAGTGGAAAAACAGCAAAATTGGCAAATAAATTATAGCACTGAATTCCTAAAGACAAGAAAAAACTACACTACAAAAGTGCCTGCAAATCTAAGAAGAAACAAAGAGCAAGCAAATAAATAAAATTAGAAATAAGAAATAACACATAATCTTAAAAGGATTTAATAACAGATTTAAAGATCATTTTAAAATATGATTTTAAAAATATTAGTACAAATTTATTAGCTTCATATTTTAAATTCTTCAGGAGAATTCAAACATAATGAAGGAAACAGTTGTCGACCAAATCTGAAAAGACTAATATTTACTGAAGAATTGAAATAGAAAAAGTTTTTAATAACTACCTTCAAGACAGCTGCAGGGCCAAGAGTTTTTTTAATCAATGAATACTTTTCAATTTTCAAGAAATAAATCATTCCTGTGAGGTTTACTCTTCTCGCACATAGAAAAATAATAGGAAACATGTTCCAACTCACTTTACAAAGCTAGGATCACTGTCACAGCAAAATCTAAAAATAATTATTATAGATGTAGAAGTTCAAATAAAAGATTAGCATATTTAATTCAGGTATATTAAAATAATAATTTACCCTGAATATGTAAGGATTGCCCTAAAGAATTTATGCATATAAACCCTAATGAATACATCACACCAATAGGTTGCAAAATAAACACATAAACATCTCAACTGATCTGAAAAATAATTTGATAAAATTTAATAAACTCTCTTGACTTTTAAAACTTTCTTAATAAGGTCAGAATAAAATGATGCTTCATTGACATAATAAAGATTATTTATTTATTAACATATGGCAAACATCATGTGTAACAATACACTAAAGGCATAATAAATGAGTCAAAAATATCTATTATTACCAATATCACTTCCAACTGTTCTAGAAGTGGTAGCCAAAACAAACAAAACAGAAACATAAGGTGTATTTGTTAATTTTTAAAAAGTTTATTGAAATAGATATATTATACTCAGATATATGATTGTTTACCTAAGTAATCTAAGGAAATCACCTGGAAAAAGTATTGGGTCTAATAGGATAGCTCAGTAAAGTGATCAAATGCAAAATAAAAATACAAAAATCAATCATATTGCTAAAAATAGTATCCAATCAAATATATAATAAAAATATCCCATTCACAATAATAACTAAAATATTATGATATATGATTACAAGAATAATCTTTAAAAGAATTCTGTGGGATTGATACAATGAAAATTATAAGAGTTTGTGAGAGGAATAAAAAGACTGTCATGAAAAGAACATGCCTGTGTCTGAATGGGGAGAAAATAACTTTAATGTAATCCATCAAAATCCCAATATAAATCCTTAGAATGTGGATGTGATAGGAAGAGTATATTTTCAAGGCAATTCTACAGTTTATCAAAGGCATAAATGGGAGTATCTAAAATTTTTTAAAAATTGAAAGCTAAATAGGGGAAGCCTGTCCTAGTGGGGCGTGAAAATAGACATAACAATGGTATTAGAACAGACAGACCACAAGCCAAGTCTACTGGATTAAAACAGAAAACAATGATGAGAATAAAAAAGCTCTATGTGAAATAAAGGTGACATCACAAAGGAGTAAAGATACAACAGACAATTATTAATGGTGTGAGATAATTATTTAACATATTGAAATAAAATAGTTCTTCTTCACTTCATACTATAAAAAGAAATAAACTATAGAATGATTAAATAGTTTAATGTTAAACACTGAAACCACACACACACAAAAACCAAGAAAAAAATGTGAATATTTGTCAGGTCTTAGGATGGGAAAATGCTTTCTAACTACAAAAGCATTGAAAGACATGCCCTGTTCAAAAACGGTATAAATTTGACTATGGAGAATAAAATTTGAAATTTCCCTACAACAAGAAAGAGCATCAAAAACTGAAATTAAATTTCTATCATCAGGAAAAAATAAATATAATTTTTTCTATGAACAGATATTTCATAGAAGGAAAAGGAAAGGAAGGATGGAGAGGAGGGAGGGAGGGAGGGAGGGAGGAAGAGAAAAAGGAGGAAGGAAAAGGTCAGGGAAAAAGAAAGAAAAACTAAACATGAGGAGAAAGATTAAATTATTCAATTTCAAATAGTTTTGTTTTAAAGACTAGATTTTTCACTTACGAAATCAACAAAACTTAATTCCAAAGTCCAGTATTATTGGATGTGAGATTAGAAATTGCAACAACTTTTCTGGAGTTGTTTGGCAACCTGTATCAAAAATTAATATCCTTCAATTCAATAACTTCCCTTTTAGCCAGTTATCTTAAGGAAATAATTAAGGAACATTTGAGGGCAGGGACATTTATTGCCACATTACATCTGCATTTAGTTAAATTTAGTGTTACTCACCTGAGATGTCACAAAATATTCTCAGTTTTTAGGTACATCATAAGTAATTTGTTACTACTAATAGTGAAAGTACCAAACCTTGAACATTATTTAATAAATTAGGGTAGAGTCAAGGTTGTCTCTGTACTGTTACTGTCACTTTTATTACAATGCATTTTATGATGGGAAAGAAAGGGACAGAACAATGGCAAATGCCCTAGGAGGAAATGTATAAACCAGAGCCTTTCTTGTTTATGTGTGCATCAGAACTCACTGGCTTATGAATGTTATACATCTATGTATGTTACAGAGGAGAGAAAAACAGAACCACTTGTAGAATTGACTTTGATGCTGTCATTTAAAACACATGATGCAGCTACTATATACCTTGATTTGGAAGAAGTTCGATGGAATGGGTAAATGTTCACAATATGCTACATCCAGAAGGTGGAGTTGGGCATACAGGGACTCTGGTTCTATGGAAAAACTAGAAGGAAGTTGACCTGTGTTGGGAGTGGTCGTCTCTGAGGATTTTTTTTTCTTTTTATACTTTCCTGAATTTTCCAAATTTTAAATAGTGAGCGGATATTACTTTTATGACGAGAAAGAAATTATTGTTAACCAAAAATATTAATAAATTATAAAGAAGTACAGAACATTTGCAAAGTAACCTGTAACACTCTTTCCGTCCTGATCCCTACACAAATTAAAACATATAATAAATATTTACAAACAGGGATTTATGCCTTTTTGATTAAGCTCATAGAATCAATTCTATCACATCCTAAAAAGAAAGCCTCTGACAGCAAAAAGTAACTTGGTAATCAGCATGTCTTCATCTAACCTGCCAAAGACAATTTTGTGGCAAGATCTTTAAGCGTTACACATTTAATTAAAAGCTAAAATAAAATATAATCATAAAATACCACTTCATCCTTTGTGAAAACTTACTCTGTTCTTTGAGGAAAAGAGTAATAAAGGACAAATAGGTATGCTTTCGTTAACAGTTTTCATTGTTATTTACAAGCAAACATATGAATGCCTTCTCTAGGGAAGAAAAAAAAAAGATACAATGACCTTCATTGAAATTCATGAACTAACCAACAGAAAGCATATTTTTAAATGCCCTGAAAAAATTCTTCAGGGTTGTGAGGTTAACCCAATATAAAACACTGCCCACCTTCCTGTTGTTGTTTTCTTAACCCAAGAATCTTACTAAGAGACTACAAGTTTCACACTGGGATGGTGGGAAGAAAATGACTTCTGCCCTGTATACATCCATCTTGTCCTAGAAGTGCCTTTCCAATAACTCAAGATTTTGAAGGGCACATAAAACATTGTAATAAGTGCATTTTGTGTTTTCATTTATTTCTTGGGAGAATAGCAGTCATTATTAACATATGTTCTTGACAGATCATTGGATTCTCATTCCCAACAGTTTCAAATTACTAGCTAAAATATTCTTTTGAGGAATATTTTTTTAAAAAGCCATTCTCAGGTAACTTGCAGAAGCACATTTGTTTTCTAAGAGTCTTAATTTTCCAATTCTGTTTTCTCAAACACCACAAATAGCTACCTTATGTTTCCTAATTTTTAAATATTACCCTACATCACAAAAATGTACTAGAAATATTTCCACTTTGAGGAGAGAGAAATAAAATTTCTATTTTCCATTGCTTGAAAGAAAGCATATAAATAAGGATTGTTTCCTTTTTTTAAGTTTTGAAGTTAAGGGTGAGACTTCGTTTTTCTAAATAATTAGAAAATAAACAATAAATAAATAATTAGTCATTTAAAGCAAGAGTTCTCAACCTGTGTACTTTTGACGTTTTGGGCTGAATAATTCTTTGCATTGGAGGTCTCTCCTGTGCATTGTAGGATGTATAGCAGCATCCTTGGCCTCTACCCACTAGATGCCAATAGCACCCTCCTGCCCCCAGGTGTAACAACCATACGTGTCTCCAGATATTGCCAAATATCCCGTGGGGGGCAAAATATTCCTGATTGAGAACTCTAGTCTAAATTATATCACTCACAAAGTGCCCATCTTCTTTATCTACTACACAGTCTTCAAAAAGTGAAAATTCCTGTCTTTCAAAAGTTGGGAGTACTTGCTATTACTTTGTTTTGCTAGTCCTTAAATATTCTACCTAGAATGAGCTAATAAGCAACTAAGATTTTCCATATCCTTCAAAGAAAAATAAACAGCTGACCAAAAAACTGTAATTTAGATGTTAGTGGTAACTGTCACGCTGAAATTTCATTTCACTTCTCTTTACATTATTTCCTTGTATTCACTTAGTCATGAAAATCATCTAAATTATTTTATCATAATGAATATTCAAACATTTAGTTCTAAAGTCCAAGTAAAGAGATTTTCAATATGAAGTAGATAATTTAATACAATTCATACAATGCATACACTTCTTTTTTGTTTATAAACTTTGTAATAACTAATGTAGCAATAGAGGAGTGAAGGTTTCTCAATCAGTTATATACCCTTTAAACAGCTTTTTTATTATTTTAATTGTAACAAATTTATATAGATTACCATAATCATACTATACAGAGATAGTCACAGTTAACATTTAGGTGTTTATCTTTCTAGATTTTATTCCATTTATATATAATAAATATATCCTGTACTATATCCTTAACAGATCACAATATATACCCTACCCTATAAGAATTAAACATAATGTTTGCTGGATGATACTCTAAGGGCAAGATTTGCAATGATAGATATACTTAGCTTTCTCAAACAACCGTTTTTTACAGCTATAAGCACATGATGTTTGGTTATCTATACATCATTCTACATTTAAGCAATACTCTCCACATACAGCAATTTTTCTGTTTCTCTAACTCTTAGGCTTTAGCAATAATAAGAGAGAAGGGAAACTCAAATGCAATTAGGGCTTATCTTTTTTTGTTTTTTGCTTTCATTCTATTCTATATGTCATCTAGATATAGATGTCCAAAGGCCTGCCAATTTTTCTGAGAATTCTAAGGGAAGGAAGAGCGGGGCTTACATTTTCATGGTTACCTCTTATTTTCCTTCACTTTCCACATGAATCCATTGAAACAAACAACAACAACAAAACATACACAAGGGCATTTATGTGTTTAGAAGATTTTACCTAACATTTATACTTGAATCCTATTAATAGAAATTCTCTTTCCACGTCTTTGCTATCCTCACATTCAGGAAATCTTCATGAACTATTTCATTCTCTATAGTTCCCAACTTCACACCATCTTGCTGATTCTCTGCCCCTTCTCTTCTCTCAGAAGCCAGGGAAACTCCTCTGTTTTCTACACAGAGCTCTTTAACCATCGTTTCTGTCACATTCACCCCTTCTAGGAAAGGGAGACACCTGAGAAAGTTGGAGTACCAAGATCGTAGGATTTACAGCCAGAAGGACCTTGGTAATCAACTAGTCTAACTCTTCAATCCAAAAAAAAATTGAAAAAACCACCAGACTATTCCAATTTTACATTTATTGGCCACAGTTTAAAGCATGCATTAAAGTAGTGGAATGAGCACTGAGTGTAATTAGGAGACCTGGGGACCTGGAGCCATGGACCCACCTTATCTAACTGGTTAATTATCTCCTAATCACTGCATCGCCTTTCCATTATCTATAAAATGGAAATAGAATTTACACTAATAAAGACATCGGCAACCCACATAAGGGTCTACAAAGCATGTTCACACAAATTAGCTGCTTCCAACCTCATAACAATACAGCAAGAGATAGTTATAACATCTATAATTATTATCATCCTCATTTAAAGGCACAGAGAAATTAATGGTGTGGTGTTGAAGTAGTGGAGCTCAAACATGTCTGTGAATTGAAATACTATACCGAGCTGCTTCATAATCTCGAGGAAAAGTTACGAGGATCTAATGACATTACGAAGGTGAAGGTGCTTTTCAAATTAAAAAAAATATGAATGAAAAACAAATGCTGATCAGTGCTGTATTTATTTACAGAAAACCTTGGAGAGATGCCATCTACATGAGAACGCCTTGGTTAGAGTTCAGGTAGTTTCCACAAACATCGTCTCCAAATTAGGATTAAACATTATATCTGACAGTAACTGTTCAGTTCTATCATGCTTCTTTAATTATTTTGGACTTGCTTTTTAGATCCATCTTGTCTGTTATCAACTGGCAGTGATCCAAACATTTATTTAGCCTAGTCTCATACACAAACACACACACACACACGTACACACATACACACATCCCTTTTCTTCCTCCATGGTTTCTGGTAATGACATTTTTCTTTGCCTATGAATACTCACAATGCAGCCTGCAAGTCCAGCAAGTTGATGTTGATTTACCTCTTACCCAAGATGAACCAATTCTAATAGACTCCCCTGGAGCATTTCACAGTGGGCCCACTACTCTCTTCCACTTGCACAGAAAATTAACAATGAATTATATCTGAAAATGTGGAGCCCCACAAGCTCAAAAATGTTAATTCCTCAAAATCAGCTATGTTCCAGATTTCTAATTCTTTTTGTAACTTTCCACAGAGTCTTCTCCATAATTTTCATTCATTTCTCAAGCTATGACGCTCACAATTGAACACATTTTCTATTGAGCTTTCCTGTGTGCTGAGTCAAACGGTTTTAAATGATACAATTACTTCATCAAAAAACAAACAGGCATTTAACAAGCATTCTCATGGTACCCAATCTGCCCTAAAATCTGTAGGACCCAAAGGCACAGTTGTTTTCAAGCACAAAAAAAAAATCTATTAATACTATATTATAAATTGCTTGTGAAGAACATAAAATAATTTTACTATATATCTATTATATTTGCTTTCTTAAAGCCACCACATATATTCACACTTGGGACTTAAACCCCATTTTATCCTACACTAAATACTGTACAATTATGGTTTCCCAACATATATCAATAACCTACATTTATTTTTTAATAAATTCATGCTAACATTTTTTCTGTAATATTGATAATTTTCATCAAAAAATATTTATACTTGGTTACAAAAAAAATCAAATAAGGCCACAACCCTCCTCACACCCAATTGTAACAACCTTCCTAAAAGGTAAAGTCTTTTAATCATTTCTGCTTCTAGTTTCTGCACGTAGCAAACTAAACAACAAACTTACTGCTTTAAAAAAGTACGGAGTTTAAATAATGAAATCACTAATTTATTTCTATATTTGTTATGTATTTATTATTTATTTATTTATCTGCTTGATCCTCAGCTATATAAAATGAGCTATGTAAAATGAGGTCTTACTTTAGTCCGTCTTTCAACACTACCGTAATTTGATACTTATTTTACTGTTTTCAGTTTTGTTGGTTGTAATTTAGAAATATCTACTTACATTTCTCTTTCTTGTCCAATAAATTTTATCCAATAAAGTTGGATAAAACTAAATTTTGTCCAATAAAGTTTTTTGACACTCGTCTGTGTGGCATCATGCCTCTACCCATCCCTCCACATTTGCTGCCTTCTTTCCTTCTTTCATCCCACCTCCTGTCAGCTAGCTATACCTTTACTTTTACTTTATCAAGGTTGTACAGTTTAAATTATGTGAGCTAACATATTTGTTTTTGTGTTTAAGTGAGGTTGAGCTGAGTTTTCTATCACTTATAACTGAAACCCTCCTAACTCCATTGAGAGTCACCTACATGCTGACCTTCTAGCCTGGAAAAGGAATGCTACCATCTAATTTGTGTAAACTACTCTATTTTAAAAGGATATTTTTAACCTATAAGTTCTAGCTAATTAAAATATATCTTATAAAACAAAAAATAATAAAATAAAGTTCTGCAACAGTGTTCAGACAATATCTCAGTAAGGAGAAGTCTTTTAAAAATAACTTTAACTTTAAAAAATAATGTAATACATTTTCCCAGTCTAATACCGCTATTTTTTTTCTGCCTCTCTGAAAAAGGTTTTGCAACGTTGTACCTGGTAAACCAGATTCGTATTCCTCTCTGAAGAAAAACCACAGCAGTATCCCTCATGCTGTCCCCACTACAGATTCTGGTTAGGTTACGTTCAGCTCTTCATACTCAGGGTTTATGTATGGCTCAAAACATGTTATGCATTCATTTATATTTTATCTCATTTCAGAAAGTATTTTAGATAGCTTATAAAATGCATACATACAATTATAAGCTAATAATGTATAGGTGAAAAGTCACAAAGCAAGAAAAGGTAAAGATTATGGTTATTAAAAAATTACAATGGAGCAAGTCATAATACCTTGCTAAATTGAGTTATAAATTTAGTTTTGAGCTTCCTGATAGTTGAAATAAAAAGAAGTTACAAATATTTAATTTCAAAAGAAATACAATTTTTTCTAATGCTTAACTCTAAAAGAATTTTTCCTGAGGGACTGTGGCCCAAGATAAAATGGGGAAGGGAGTCTAGTGTGTCCATCACCATTGTTTTCTGAAATTTTCTCTGTTACTCTATGTGCATATAAAAGATTCTTGCCATAAATATATCACATGATGAGGAAACTGTATGATTGGTTTCAAGAAATCAGAAAAATATAAGTTTTGTAAAAAGAGAGTTAAAGGAATCTGATGTTGTGGTTCACAAAAGCATTTTTCCCCCATCCATGTCGGAAATATAAAGAAAAATAGAGCTAATTATTTTTCTATTCCCTCTATATACAGATTATTTCATTATTCCTAATAACATCATTTTCAATGAATGAATTAGATTCAGTGAATTGGAGAGAAGTCATGTGGAAGTCTTATTTGTCCAAGACATGGAAATTCAGAGACATTTTAACTATTAGAATCCAGAAGATATAAATCCATTTACTTGTCATACTCATTGATGAAGCAATCTTAAGATGACAGTTGCTTAAATGTAAAAATACAGAGAAAATAACATTGTGATTAGTCATATCACCACAGATCATGTGAAGCAACTTAAAAACACCTTATGTCTATGTATTAAAAAATATTATCTTTACAAATGCTAAAACTAACCCCAAACTCACAGTTTCTCTAGTAAACATTTAAAAATGTATTAAAACTGATAGCTTTCTGACAACTACAACTCTTCTGTTTCATTTTGGACAACTGATGAAGAAATCACTGATGAAAAACTTTGAAAACATCACTCTGTAAATGAAACATCACCATAGTGGAATCACAAATGTTACCCAGACAATTGATAAAATATTAATTCCCTGTAAAAATGGGTATGGACTTGGTAATTATCAGGAAATTATAACAAACATTGCCTTTGACTTAAATATACTTAATAAGTCACATATATTGGATTCATACTGATCAATTTTTCCACAATTTTTACTCAAAAATGAAATATGTGGAGTTAATTAGTTGAAAATAACAACTGCTGGTTCAATTAAATTCAGAAAATTTTACATTCTAGTGTTACCATATGTACATTTGTTTAAAGAAATAATTAAACTTCTGTGCTAGACATATTTTGGAAAGAAGTAAACAAATTACATTTTGAAACATGGAAATATGTCTAAAAATACACACTTACTGTCCTATTTGAAAATTAAGCATAAAATCCATAAATGAATCTTTAATAAATGCCTGCAAAATTTTAAATTCAGTACTTGATTATATGGGTATAAATTTGACCCAGCCATTAATAACTTCCATGTAAAACTATGCACATTAGCAGACATAGGATACATTAATTTATTTATATATATACACATTGAAACTTACATAAGTTTTTAAACATTATGAACACAAGAATATTAAATTGGACATTATGATACGTCTTGTTTTTTGAGGAATAGATTAAATCAGTAGTGAACAAAAGTTCTCAAACTTTTCCTGTCCAGAATTCTTTCCTAAGTATTCTTATCTTCTCTCCTAACATCCTCCCCATTAAAAAAGAGAAAAAAAGAAAGAAACCCTGAAAGTACTGCTTTGCTCTAGAATTAGGTGACAGGAGTTTTATTCAGATCCATTTTGATGGGAAAACTGATAGGATCAAAAACAATTTCAGACTGAAAAACCGGGCAAAGGAAATATTAATAAGCTGCTAGTGGACAAGTATCAAGATACTTGCCTGTAGAAAAGCAGAGAATAATAAACACATTTAAGACTGCTTTACACTTGGCACAGCATCTTGGTTGGATCTCACAGCACCGAGTGAGGCAGGCAGAGCCGGGCATATTGTCCTGGTGTAACAGAGTTAGTTATTAAGTGATTTGCTCAAGGTCAATCCAGAACCTGGATCTTTTGACAAAAGCTAGTTTTAGGGATCATGTTATCCCCTGAAACTAAACCAAGGCGTGGTGAGTTTCAATCATGAAAGCAAGGTGGTAATATAGTCCTTTTTTTCTTGTTTGAAATCTCCTCCCTCACTCTGTCTCTTTCTCTCTCTCTCTCCCTCTCTCCCCCCTCCACCCCATTTGGTTCATTGGATTATCCAATTATCCAATGAACCAGATCATCCTTTAAAAAATAAATTTATCAGAAGAATTTATACAGAACATACACATAACACGGTACAAAAAATTTTAAATGCAAAGTTTACTATCAGAAGAAACAAACTGAGCGTGACAACTATTTAAAGTGCAAATAAGTGTAATTTTATTTTAAAATATGCAAATATGTGTCACCAAATACTATTTTCGTCATGGTGTAGTCCACTTTCAGTAAAGAACTCAATAAAGTTTATAAACTTCATATGAACAATAACAAATGAGTAATCCTATTTGAATCAAATAAACAAATAACTATAGAGTGCCTATTATTTGCAAGGTACGGGCCAGGCGTGGTGGCTCACGCCTGTAATCCCAGTACTTTGGTAGGCCAAGGCTGGAGGATCACTTGAGGCAAGGAGTTCAAGGTACTGTGATCAAAAGATAGATATAGAAGATATATAAAATAGTTTGTGTGACTTTATTATAGAATAATAAATATTATATATTTATTATAGAAATAAAGTTCCATAAAGATGATTTACATAAAGAATTCTTATATTTTCCTTCTTGGGAAAAAAAAAAAACCAAGGCAGTGCCAGTGACAGTCTGCGTTTTGGAGCAGTACAGAAACTAACCTGTTTCAGATACCTGATGTTCTGGCAAATTTATTCAGAATACAAATGCTCAGGACTGTGAACCAACCCCAGCGCCGCCTGATAGGTACTTTAAAGCAACGTTCTAAAAGGAAAGGCCTTAAATTAAATAGTTAATAGCGCTACAAGGTGTTTGTTCAGCTTTCTTTCATATACAAACTTTGGCCAGAAAAGGCGTTTAAGTCTAGGGTAGGGATTTAGATGACCTACAAAAATAGCGTATCCATCCTTCCCATTTTCGTCAACGCCTTATAATAATAGTAATTTAAACACCGGACCTCCCTCTACAGTCTTCGCGACACAGCTGAGGCCGGACTTGACTCGATCGGAGCGCCAGGATCAGGGTTCCACCGCTGGGCTCTGAGCAGTTTGTTCCTAGGGGATCAGGGCGGGTGTGTTGCCGGAGGCGCGTTCTATTGGCTACAGTGTCGGGGACTGGCCGGGCTTTCCGACACTTGATTGGGCGGAACTGCCCTCTGTAGGCCGAGCTCATTGGAGGACGCTGCAGCCAGGGGGCGGAGCGGGTTCCCCAGGATTCTTGACCGAGCGCGCCTGTCCGCGGAGCCGGGCACGGGGCGCAGGACCGGAGCTGTGCGGGCGACCTCGGTGGCAGGGTCTCGTCGCCGACGGGGTCTAGGAGGCGAGCGCGGGGCCGGCGTTGGTTGCCGGCAGCGGCTACCGGAGGCAGTCCCAGTTTTCCCCCAGCGGTGGCCGCTCTGAGACAGCATCTGTCACCACTGCTCCTGTCTCCTCCTCCTCTGGCCGGGCTGGGCTCCGCTGGCGGCGGCCGAGAGGACGCGGGACCGGCGTGGTGAGCCCATCAGCTGTCAGGCGAGCGGCGAAGCGGCCCGAGGGCGGCGAGACACACACAAAGAACACGATGGGCGGCGGCGGCGAAAAGGGGTGGCAAATTCGGTACTGCAACTCCGCTGGGGCTTGGTCCGAGGCCGCGGAGACAATGCGGCCGGCGCGGCCCCGCGCGTCTCAGAGTGCGGGGCGCTTGCGCTCCCCTGACCCCAACTTGACCGTCTCGCGGCTTGCCCAGCCCCCTCCCGGGAAAGGGGCGCCCCCTCGCTCCGGCGGCCGGAGAAGGAAGTCAGTCTGGAGCCGCCGAGCCCGGCAACTTGCGAGCCGGGAAAAGTTTGCGGCGCCTCCGCTGGGCGACGGGGCTTGGCCCGCCCCTCGCGTCCGCGGTCACCGCGGGTGACTTTCTCGACTCGTCGACAGCCGGGGCTGCAGCGCGGCGGGCGGGAACTGCGAGGAGGGCCGGAGTGCGTCCGAGGGCTCCGGCACCCCGGGCTGCGGGTGAGTAGGCTTTGGGAGCGGTGGGCTCAAGAGCTTTGGGACACCTGGACTTGGGGAGGAGGCGTGGAGAGTGCCTTTAATACTTTTTTGGAGCTGGCAGGGAGAACAAATAAAAGTGCGGTAGCTTGAGAGGCATTGACATGCTACTGACTTGTGAACCGTATCCGTGGGAACCCCTTCTGGGGCCAGTGCTCCCGAGGGCCTGTGCATGGGGGTTGGGGGCTGGAAAGGTTAGAAGGTCGTGGCGGACAAGCTCTGCCGTAACTGGCTCGGCTTGACCTTGGACAACTGACTTAACCACTTAGGTCTCCTCGTGAGTGATATATGGGGCTACACCTACGTGATCTATGATGTCTTCCAGTTTTTAAAATACGTCTCCATTAGAGATTTCTGTTGGGCCTCAGCGTGGTGCACGAGTTATGAAGCGGTAGGCCGGGATATGTTTACATGCGCCTGGATTAACCTTTCATACTACTCAGAAGTAACTTTTTAAGTCTGCTGATTTAAAACACTAATATTTAAAGGTTTTCGTTAGTAAAAAATGAATTACTTATTGCTTATTTTACTAATCTTAAGCTTGGTCTACTTTGCTCGACCGTTTGGAGTCCTAGGGGCCAGGGTGGGGACAGACAGCCAAGCCTGAGGGTCAAGTGGCAGGTGCCCCCAACAATCCCTTCCAAATCCAGTTTAGGGGGAGAACAAGGCATTTATTACGCATGGGAGAGGGTGAACTGGGCAGGTGTTTGTGTTTTTGTTTTCTGTACTGCTTTTTTCTACTGAAAACTTTTTTGGGGTGAGGGAGTGGAGGAAGGGACGCTTATGACAAAGAAGGAAAAGAAAATGTCACTTATAACCAAAGTAAATGTTAAACTAATGTAAATCTTCCTCACAGGAACAGTAACACATAATTCAAGTACATCTTGATCTAATTTTAATGAAGGATTGAAAATAGCTGCTGTGTTCAGTATCACTGACGCCAAGACAGCTCACTTACATAATCTGCTTGTTGGGATGTGTTAGTAGCATGTATAATTTTTATAAATAATTAATGTTAAAGGTTTAGTCTGGCAGTGATATTGAAATATTGTCATCACAGGTGGTATTGCAAAACAATGGAGTGTTAACTTTTGGTTGTCATCATAACCTGCATTTTTTCCATAAAAAGTAAGATCAAACTTTTTTGTAACCAAAATTCTCTTAAATATTGCATGTATATTTTGTCAGTAGTGTATACTGGAGAAATTATTAATTATGCCATTCTGTAAATGACAAAGCCCTCCAGTTTTCTCACCATTTCATGAGAGTGCCTTCTAGATGCCAGGTGCTCCACTGGGCATTTTCTCCTCTCATGGAAATTAGAGCAACAAAAGTTGAATTTTTAAAAAAATATGTAAGTGCATAAATATAGACACTCAAAAAATATTTGCTGAATAAAATACCCAGAGAGAAATAAAATCCGTCATGTCCATCCTAAAGAGAATTATGATCATGCTTTAGTGGAAAGAAAGAAGGTATCGAAGAAAGAACTGGCAGAAAAACAGCTTAGTTCCAGTATCTAGCCTGAAAGTTTATACTTTAAAATAGAGATACACATTTGGAAAGGACAAAGACAAGAGATAGGGTTTCTAGGAGAAAGATAGCAATATTAATTTAACATAATACATTTTATGACCTAGTTTTGTTTGAAGAACACAAACCTTTGAAAAGGTATATTTCTTAAATAATTAGTAGCTGTTTTCATTGTGATTGGATGTCTAATTAAATGGCATAATCATAACTATAATATTTCACTTGAGTGCTATCTGATTTTTAGGCTCATTTTAAAAATAGCATGAAAAGAAGCCTTTCAGTTCAGTTGCATGAAGGAAAGTGTACTTTTTGAAATCAACTAAATCTGCAGCAAGAAAAATTATCATCAATCTTAAACCAAATGTAAATTAAGCACTGGAAATAGTGTCTTGCTAAGAAGGTCTTCACTCTAGACAAGCACTGGGTGTATAAGAGATCTAATATAGACTGCAGTGAGATGTGCTGATATTTCTGAGGGCCAAATAGTCTATTTGGTGACATCAGGAAAATACTAAGGCCTCAACATTTATAAGCCTGGCAACTTCTGGAAAGCCTAGTAGCCTTATTTAAAAGTGACCACTCAACCTAAAACCTGCCATTGATATTTGAACAAGCTGTTTTTATAGAATATGCGTTCTCCTCTGAAAATTTACTAGTTGGGCAGCTTTGTAAGAGGTTAGAGCAGTGTGTCTCAGAGTGTGGTCCTTAGACCACCTGTGTCAGAGTCACCTGTAGTACTTGGAAAACCTCAAACTCCTGGGCACCTCCCACACTTACAGAATCAGAATGTCTGTTAGCAGAATCTAGAATCTGTTCTAACAGGCTCCTTCCAAAGTAAGAGTTAATCACACTACATTTTAAGAATTAGTGTTAGAGTTTTCTTGCCAGTGTTGTAATGGCCAGTGTTATTTTCTTCTAGGAACATTAAAAAAACTCCCCAGATGCTTACTGCTCTGATCACTTCCCCTACAGCACCAGACATATTGGTCTTATCTCTTAGTTGGGCCCTGTGGCCAGGGACCCCCTCATGAAACATCTCTGCAGGTAAATCAATATATCACCTCCAAGCAGAGTTAAGGCTGTTTTGGCACACAAGGCCCAAGAGACCACAGTTCACAGACCGCTCCTATTAGTGAGATACACCCACCATCCTCACCAGCCTGTTGGTGATTTGTAGGAGTAGCAATCCCAGCCTCCTCCCTCTCTTCAACTAGGAGGATAAGGTTTCAAGCAAAGGATTGGGAAGGACCCTAAGGGACCGAAGGTCTGAGAGAGAACAGAACAAGAATGCTGGATAGAGAACTGTCCCCTCAATATCCTTTAACCCTCACATTTGAAGACTTCAGTCCTAAAGATGATAATTTGACAGGCAAGTGTATGGCTAAACCCAGGTACCCCTAGCCTCTATGGTCAAAACTTTCATCTGCAAACTCATATAATTCTTCTGTAACCTTTGTATCCATAAAATCTCCAGCATATAAGTGAGAATTTTATTGGGGAACAAAAGGGAAGAGTTTAGGAGAGAGGTTCAAAGCATGGGCTGAGGAGTCAGCCAGACCTGATTCCAGTCCTAGCTTTGCAATTTACTGCCTGGGTGGCCTTGAGCTGTATCCTTGACCCTTTAAGCTTCAGTTTTCTTATTTGGAAAATGAGGATAATGATACCTGCCTCATAGGAGTTGTTTTGGAAATTATATAAGATTGTAAATGAAAATACCATCAGCTAATAACTCACACAGTGTATATTCGATATATATATGGCTTTTAGTTTATTGTGGTAACTTTTTCAAATTTCTTTTTTAGCCCGGGAGAGTTGCTGCAGAAGAAGGAAAAGAGAGGAAGACAACAAAGGAAGAGATAAGTAGCTCTGGACACTATGGAAGGTCTCATTACTAAATAGTAATTACAGAGCAGGAGGAGAAGAGATAGGAGAAGGATGCCGACTGCAGCGCTGGCTAATAACTTGGGTTTCATCACATGCTCCCTTGCCTCAGGTGCTGTCTCCGCTATCCTCCTCCTTTCTTGTACCACCTTATTTAGCACTTAATTATATACTTTCTTGACTCACTTTGAGAAACCCTGATTATGTGGTCTGCCTCAAAGTTTTGCTCCTGGTTTTGGGTTTTAGTATCACTGACCTTCAACTTTGCAGGGGCTTAAGTATGACAAGGTCTCTCCCCTTGGGATCTAGCTTTTGGAATCATTGGGAAGAGATTTCTATCTATGATCCTATAGGAATAGATCTAGGGTTCAACTCCAAATTGGCTTTTTTGGAGAAATACATGCCACCAAGACATGGAGACATGGTCAGAGAGGCCCCTACCCCCAGACTTTTAATACGACCTTTACTTTCTAGAGCTATTTATACTTGTCAAATATTTCCTTTCCTATCAGCTCACTTGTTCCTTACAATAGCCCTGCAAAGTATTATTATTAGACAGACTCCCATGAAGCACATCAAATCTTTTTCTCTACCCATCTCCATTCTCTCTTGCACACCTATTGATGGGCTAGTCTTTGTGTTCATCACATCAGTTTTCTAAAATAAAAATCTCTTGATCACTCTCTATTTATTTCCCCATCAAATTGAACCTCTTCTGCCTGGTTTATAACGTAACGTTAAAACCAGGGTCCCATCCTACTCTAAACACTATCTCTGCATAGTTACAGGAACATGGCAGACACCATGCATTAGCCTGTATTGCTTCCCTCATTAGTGATACTTCCTTTCCAACCACCCAGATTCTACTCATTCTTCAATTTCCGACTCCTCCTTGGAGGCATCCTAGATCATTAATTTAAAGATCTCACCTTCCTCTGAATTCTGATGGTATCCACAGTTGGTCACAGTTATAACCTGGTCTTAAAGTCTTAATGGAGAAAAGAGTATGTGATGGATTTGATATAGAGAAGAAAGCACTGAGTTTTAAGACTTCTACTAAGGAGCTGTGTGAGCCAAGTCAGGTTGCTCTGTCTTTCTGGATCTGTTTCCTGATCTGTTGATAGAGAAGATTGGGCCATTTAATCTTGATGGTCACTTCTCATTCTGAGGTTCTAGGACAATTTGGCCTTGCTTATGTGAGATGGATTGAGGCTATTATTGAGTTCTTGGATGGAAATGTCAGTAATGGTCACTCATTACTTTCAGGACTTATTCTATCCCAGAGATTTCTAATGCTAAACTTGGCAATTTTTAAATGCCATGTACCTTTTCTGGCAAGCTCTTTAACCACAAGAAGTCAGGGAAGGTTAGTGGGGCATGAGTTAGGTATCCAGATGATATGTATTATGGACAATAAAGCATTATCCTTGGGAATGCCTTCCTATGGTATAGTAAATACGATCAACTACTGGATAAACCTTAGTCTTAAGCATTTATAATTTACTTTGCATTTCATCTTCATTAGATAGTGCTATATAAGATTATAGTTGTTTTCTTTTTAATCATTTCATAACTTAGAAAACATTAACATAGTCAAAATTCTAGGGTAGATGCTAGATGACTTTCTATAATAATCTGATTGGAGATATGATACAAATCTACATATATATGTACATGTAACCCATGCATATTACACTAAACTAAGGATACCCCTGAATTATAAGGTGCTGTTATACATTGACCAGACTTAAGAATATCCCTTTAAAGTGTGTTGACATTTAATTGACCTTTGAAATTTCATTCTGTTAATCATACTCAAAGTGCTAAAGCTATGGTTGACTGCTCTGGTGTTTTTATATTCATTCGTGCTTAGCATATAAATTCTTCAGCATAATTGCTACTTATTTAGCAAGAGTTTCCTTTCTTCTCTGAAAATGTGAGTTGTGCTTGTATTTTTGTGCTTTTTTTTTTTAAACTTTGCTTCAGGCTGCATGATGTTAGAGGTTTGAATTAAAATGCTTTCCTGTCTTTAGTTGTATGGGGTGTGGCTTCTTAATATAGAAGTAATAGAAATTTCTTGCTTATATGAAGCACACTTTTCTTCCTGCAGCAGTTAGAACTCCTTAAGTTATAGTGCTAAAATTTAGACAAGCTTAACACTTCAAAACCATATATTTTTTAACATAAGCTTTCAGAAATCTTTCATTAAATTTGTAGAGATTAAAACTATCAGTGCTAATACTTTTTATTAAACAAGGATTCAGTTATCTATTTTTAAATAAAAACTCTTTATATTCCTTGAATTGCTATGAGTGGAATTTTATTTTATTATAAACAAAATATTTTTTACAAAGTCAAATATATTTATTTTAAAAATCTTAACATTTTATTACTATCACCTAGAGAACATCTGCTAAAATGTTTAAAAATTTCTGGGTCTTAAATTTTTGAAATCAGTCTATGGAAGTAATTTTTAATATGGTTAGCTGTCATACAAGTTTCTAAATTGATATTTCTAATGACCAGGGAAAAGTAGTTAAACTCTTTGTTAAATTTTGATATAAAAATAAAAACATATAATTACCAATTTCTGATAACTTATCTTATAACTTATTTGATAACCTATCAGACATGTTTTTGGGTCTTTTTACCTTAAAAACAATTTTCAAATAGGGAAATTAAAGTTTAAACCAGAGTTTTCATTTTCACTGGGTAATTTTATATTTCCCAAGTACATAGGTCCATATTCAACATGCATTCTGCTCTCTGTTTATAATAAAATTTGATGTCATTATATCATTTACTTATCCATACATTACAAGTGTGGGAGATAGTCCCATTGTCGTGATGATGACCTTATTTTCTTATCATCCTCTCTCCTTCAATATTGTCCTAGCTTTTTTCCTCTTTTTCTGTTCTCATTATAGCTGCCCTTTTCATTTCATTATAGCCCCACCTCCAAATGAAAAGAAGTTTGTGTCTCATAAACATTTAACTTCAAACTTTATCCTTTTCTTAGACTATACAGTCGAACATCTTAAATCTATCCTTTTTTTAGACTATGCAGTGGAACATCTTAAATAATGTTATCTAAATAATACCTAAAGAATGCAAATGACTGCCATGCTCTATAGTCAGATACAGGATGTCCCATAATGAAGGGGAACTCTCATACTTCCATTTTGTAAGATGTGGTTTCAGCAGATAAATAGATGTATTTCTTCCTTAATAATTAGTGTTCCAGGACCAGAATTGACTAAATACAGAACTTTAGATAAAGTTTGATTCCTTCGGAAATCTTTGTCAATCCTTGGTAATTCTACTGGACTGATGATACGTTGACGAAGTTAATACATTTGCTGTTCTTTTCTGTTTGAAGTCTCTTTTGCTATTGTAAAAAGCTTATTGTCATTTGAATCTTGATATATGTATTCACAGATAGTTTATTTTCATCTTATTTAACAAATTCTTATACTTCATGTTCCAAACACTGGGACATGTTTCATGTCCTTAACTCTTCCTGATACTAGCTTATTTAATCCTCTTAACTCTGTGGTTACAATTATCTTCATTTTCCAATTGAGAAAACTAAGAACAGAGTTTTATTTTGTGGTAGAGCCTTAAATAGGGGGAGACTGATAAGTATAGGCAGAGTGGATAACTTAACAGTAGTGCTAAGAAGCAACCGAAAGATGTACAAGAGTTTTGGAAAGATGAGTCTACTCGGAAAGGATCAACAACTTAGCTGGGCCCAGTCTGAAAGAGCAACATGTCCTCCTTCCTCGGTTTTAAGTCTCTGGGCTCTAGAAGCAAAGGGCAAACTTAGAGAGAGGAGACACTCCTCAGGTTTCAGCTGCCTGTTCAGCTGGTGAGGTGGCTGTACTGGCTCATGTGATTCTCACAGGGCTGCTTGAACCTTTATGTCTTACCTCCTCCTAGCATTTCTTGGCTGACTCAGTCTTTTTTCACCCCTGGAGGGTTTAACTTCTCTCTCAGCTGGAAGCTTGGGCGTTGCAAATACCAATGAATTTTTTTTCCCCAGCCTTAACCCCAACCCACTTCATCCCCCTCCTTGCCCTTTTTGTATTCCTTTGAAAATATTATCCAGTAGTGTTTGTGTATGTGTGTTGTATGAAATTTAGAGATTGATGTTAAGCAACAGAATTCAAGGACAAAGCTATCTTTCCTGTTGGAATTGGATGGAAGAAGATAGGAAACAGCTAAAAGTAGGACATATGGAGAAAGGAGAGAGACATCGTGGAAAAGAGATATATTAAGGGGGAAAAAGATGGTGAAAAAGTAAAGGGAGAGAATTACTGATTTGTTTCACACCCACACCTCCTCCCTAACTTTACAGTAGCAGAGGCAATGTCACTCTCTTTTGCCTGAAATGTACTTCACCAGGGAGTTGTGCATGGCGTCGTGGGAGTGGAAAATTTCTTCCTTTTGCATTTTGAGAGTTGGGTGTGCTGCTTTAAGATGCCACTGGTATCTAAGTAATGTTTGTTTATACTGGTTATTTTTCTCTGTAGCCTTTGCGGATGGGGCTTATAATACAAACAATACTGTTAGCAGAACTGCAGGTACTGGATTGCTATGTTTATTTTATTAGTTAAAAAACTGCCAGAGCCCTAGGACTTCTGAGCACATTTAGAAAATACCAGAGGCAATTTTAAGAATAGCTTTAGAGAGAAAGAAAAGTTAATACTTGCATGCTTTAGAATCCTAACCAGTGTGGTAATTTTTTAAAGTTAATATTGCAAAGACTCTAAATTAGGATAGTTCATTTCATCAGTTAGATTTTTTACAAAAGTGAGTGTAAAGTATTCTTCTTGTATATAAGTCCTCTCTTCTTGAGATAATTTAGGTAAAATTAAAGTGTGGCATTTTTGTTCCATAGAATATAAAAGTAAGTTTAGAATAAGAATTCTTTTGTGAATTTAGGATTTTTTGGATGCTGCTTAAATCATCTATAATGACTTTTCTTGGTCGTAGCACAGGTCTGAAAGTATTTTCTACTGATTTATGATTATATTGGGACAAAATAATTGAAATTGTGAGCCTTCTAGAAAACCGAAGATACATGGTCAATCTTACATTCTGATAATTCATTTTATGGCCCTCTGAAATCTCTCTTTTTATCCAGCTCTCTGTAGAAAAGGTAGGTTATTCATTAGCATTTATGAAAAACACTCAGTTTGAATAACAAAATGTTCGGCTAATCTAAATGATAAAATTGTTGATTTGAAGAAATTAATTTACTTGAAAATAGTTCATTTCTTAGGTACAGAAGCATGATCTTATCACATTTGGTTAGATCCCCATCTGTGAAACAAAGTAAACTAAAGAGTTTTTTCTTGAGTGATGCGTGGCAATAATATGCTATTCAAATATTTGAGGAATCACTAATAAATTAGGAACTAGAAAGGGGGAAAGGGAGCTTTTCTGTCTTATTTGTTCTTTTTTTCATTTATCCATTTTCCCACTCGTTCATCCTTTTCTATACTCAGAAAGTTTTATTTTCCTCTACTGTTCTCCTCATTTGTGCATCCTAGATTACCACCACACCAAGGTTTTCTAGAGTTAGGCAGAAATGGAACCTGAGCCTAGAAGCTAGTGGAAACCATCCCATGCTTTCTCAGACTCTCTTTCCTCCCCAGAGGCAAGAGGAGCAAAACAGGAGTGGTTCTTTGCTATTACTTCTGTGGCTGCCCTGTTTAGTTGACCTGAACTTTTTTTACCTCCACTCTTAATGCTTATCTCCGTGAATGAAATTAGGGCCAGTCATACTGTATTTCCATCATCAGTTATCCCTAGTGGTTCAAATTTAGCACAAACCTGCTGTGAGTACATATTAATTAATACAGTAGAAGGCAATCATGAGTTTTTTTTAATAACTATTCTTTGAATAGAAGTGTGGTTTTTATCTTAGGAGTTTACAGTTATTTTGTTGAAAATCTAGAAAATCTTCATGTGAGCAACTGAGCTACTGATAGCCCAAAATAGTTTAAGTCAAATATTAACTTACATTAAAACTCTGCTGAAGGTATCTTTGATTTTGGGGTGCAGAGAGCTTATTTCAATTTAAGTTGCCCATTCTCTTATGGAATGGTATAGAGGTCTTACAATCTGATTTAAAGATTAGACTCTGAATGAGAATTTTTTTTGTCCCAATATTCTTTATGTTGTGGCCCTGTTTGCCATAGTTATAAAGTATATGAACCTCTTTTCTTTTGCTGCTTGCAGCCCAATTTCCATGCCAAATGGTACTGGAGACAATTAAGTTCTTCTATAGAAGGCTTTATAAGTCGGCTACTGACTACTGTGTGTAAATATACTCTTAAACTATTTTGTGATCCTATTTTTAAAAATGTGTGGGTGTGGGAAGTGATGTTGAATGAATTCGGGGTAATTGGTGGTTCTTTGTATTAAGAAAAATTGCACTGGTTAAACGAAATCTGTTTCCATGATTTGTTATGTTTAATTTTTTAAAAAGTTCTTCCAACCTTCCCTCACTCCAATTCCCACTCTACCTCATAAATTCAAGCTATGAAGGAATGAGAGTCATAGGATTTTATAGCTGGAAGGATTTTTGAGAGAATCTGATTAACCCTCTTACAGCTGAGGAAAGAGATGTCCAGTGAGGTCAAATGAGATCATGTAACTAGTTTAAAACTCATGATTGCCTTCTACTGTATTAATTAATATGTACTCACAGCAGGTTTGTGCTAAATTTGAACCACTAGGGATAACTGATGATGAAAATACAGTGTGACTGGCCCTAATTTTGTTCACGGAGATAAGCATTAAGAGTGGAGGTAAAAAAGTTCAGGTCAACTAAACAGGGCAGCCACAGAAGTAATAGCAAAGAACCACTCCTGTTTTGCTCCTCTTGCCTCTGGGGAGGAAAGAGAGTCTGAGAAAGCATGGGATGGTTTCCACTAGCTTCTAGGCTCAGGTTCCATTTCTGCCTCACTCTAGAAAACCTTGGTGTGGTGGTAATCTAGGATGCACAAATGAGGAGAACAGTGGAGGAAAATAACATTTTAGTAGTTCGTTTCCATTAGTAGACACAGTTCTGTTTAATCTGTCCTAATGTTCATAACCAGAAGATAATCATAAGGAAAAAGAACTAATGTGTATACGGTACTTTCTTGTACGTACCACAGTCACTTCTCAAAAACACTCTGTGGAGATGCAGGGATGGTTCAACATATGCAATCTATAATGTATCATCACATAATAGAGTAAAGCAAGACCATATGATCCTCTCATACATGCAGAAAAGCATTGACAAATTTAGCACCCTTTTTGATAAGAATGTTTAACAAAATAGGCATAGATGGGACTTACCTCAAATTGATAAAAGCCATATAAGATAAACCCATAGCCAACATCATACTGACCAGGGAGAAATTGAAAGCATTCCTGCTTAGAACTAGAACCAGACAAGGTTGCCCCCTATCACCACTTGTATTCAACATAGTGCTGGAAGTCCTAGCCAGAGCAATCAGACAAGCAAAGGAAATCAAAGGCCTCCAAATGGGTGCAGAAGAGGTCAAACTATTGCTCTTTGTTGACAATATGATCTTATATCTAGAAAACCCCAAAGATTCTGCAAGGAGACTACTGGAATTGATAAATAAATTCAGCAAAGTCTCAGGTTACAAAAATCAATGTACACAAATCAGTAACATTCATATACGCTAACAACAGTCAAACTGAGAACCAAATCAAAGACTCAATACTTTTCACAATAGCAACAACGAAAATAAATACCTAAGAATATATTTAACTAAGGAGGTGAAAGACCTCTACAGGGAGAACTACAAAACACTGAGGAAGGAAATAGCAGAGGACATAAACAGATGGAAAACCATACCATGCTCATGGATCAGCAGAATCAACATTGTTAAAATGTCTATACTACCCAAACTGATCTACAGATTCAGTGCAATCTCTATTAAAATACCAACATCATTTTTTGCAGATCTAGAAAAAATAATTCTACCCTTCATATGGAACCAGAGAAGACCCCGGATAGCCAAAGCAACCTTAAGCAAAAGGAACAAATTGGGAGGTATCAATTTACTCTGGTAAATTTAGTATAATGCTATAGTAACCAAAACAGCATGGTACTGGCACAAGAACAGAGACATAGACCAATGGAACAGGACTAAGAACCCAGATATAAAACCATCCTCCTATAGCCGTCTGATCTTTGACAAAGCAGACAAAAACATACACTGGGGACAAGAATCCCTATTCAATAAATGGTGTTGGGAAAATTGAATAGCCACATGTAGAAGACTGAAACAGGATCCTCACCTCTTACCTCTCACAAAGATCAACCGTGATGGATAACAGACTTAAACCTAAGGCAGGAAACCATAAGAATTCTAGAAGAAAATGTTGGAAAATCTCTTATAGACATTGGCCTAGGCAAAGAATTTATGAAGAAGACCCCAAAAGCAATCACAGCAACAAAAATAAATAAATAAATGGGACCTGATCAAATTAAAAAGCATCTACACAGCCAAGGAAATCATCATTAGAGCAAATAGACAACCTACGGAATGGGAGAAAATATTTGCATGTTACACGTCCGATAAAAGGCTGATAGCTAGAATCTGTATAGAACTTAGGAAAATAAGCAAGAAAAAAATCAAACAACCCCATTAAAAAATGGGCAAAGGACATGAACAGAAACTTTTCAAAAGAAGATAGACTTATGGCCAAAAAACATATGAAAAAGTGCTCAACATTTCTAATCATCAGGGAAATACAAATCAAAACCACAATGAGATATCACTTAAGTCCAGTGAGTATGGCTTTTATCAAAAAGTCCCAAAACCACAAATGTTGGCGTGGATGCAGAGAGGTAGAAACACTCATACACTCCTGATGGGACTGCAAACTAGTACAACCTCTGTGGAAAGCAGAATGGAGACACCTCAAAGAACTAGAAGTAGAACTACCATTTGATCTAGCAATCCCATTACTGGGTGTCTACCCAAAGGAAAAAAAGGCATTCTATCTAAAAAGACATCTGCACTCAAATGTTTATAGCAGCACAATTCACAATTGCAAAGATGTGGATACAACCCAAGTGCCCATCAATCCATGAGTGGATTAATAAAATGTGGTATAGGTATACCATGGAGTACTACTCAGCCATAAAAAAATTATGAACTACCTATTGTATTAACCTGGATGCAGCTGGAGCCCATTCTTTTAAGTGAAGTATCACAAGAATGGAAAAACAAACACCACATGTACTCACCATTAAATTGGTACTAATCAATCAACACTTACGTGCACATATGGGAAGTAACATTCATAGGGTATTGGGCAAGTGGGAGGGGAGAGGAGGGGGTGGGTAATTCACACCTAAAGGATTCAGTGCACTCTCTCTGAAGGATGGACATGCTTGTAGATGTGACTAGGGTGGTGCAAAGGCAATTTATATAACCAAAGCATTTGTACCCCCATAATACTCTGAAATAAAAAAAAAAAAAAACGGCACTAACCGTAGCTTAGATACCTCCTACTTCTGGTTTGCCCCTTCCAAATAAATACCCCTGCCTCCTTCCTTACCGCTCCCCTCAGAGAACTCTTATACTGGATTTTGTGTTAATTTCTCTGATAGATGTTAATAGTGCTCACCAATTCTTTGTATATCTTTCCTTCCTGGGCATATGGGAAACAAATGTTCCAGTCCCTCCCAGCCCTATAGGTATGCAAGGCTACTAAAAAATGAAATATGATATGATAATTTTTTACATCTGTGTGAAGCAGTGCAAAAAAAAACAAAATAAAAAAATGCTCTGTGAGGTGTAGGAATCTCATTTCCGTTCATGGAGAAAACAGGCTCAGCGAGGGTAAGAGGCCTGTACCTGCCAGGTTCTATCAGAACCGCCTAGCGCTCCGTATCTTCCCTCCTTGGCAGAAGCATCGGCTGGTCTAAGACAATTCTCTTAGACCACGGGATGGGGAACCACATCTTCATATTATGGCTCTGGCTCTAAACTTGGACCAATTATTAACTTTTGTCTCTGTTTCATCACTTTTTAAAGGGAATAAAAAAAGCACTTCTTAAAGAGCTGTGAGATTTTAAATTTTCAAAAGAAAGATGCTGAATAATTATAAATAAGGTGTGTTTTTAAGAATCTCCTCATCTGCATCTTAAAAATTCAGCCCGTGTATACTGAACATGTCCTATATGCAAGGCACGTTATGGGGTACTCCAGTAATACAGTAGTGCTTGGGACAAAATCATGGCCTTCAGGGAAGAGGCTTATGCAGTCTTCTCTCCTTCCAGTGATTTACCTAGATGGAGAACTGTTCATAAGAAATGTCTGCATTACTCTTGAGATATGAAAGATATTATTTCTTATGTCTGAAATGGGTCATTTGTTTCTAAATATTTGTATTAAAGTATTCACATTAAAGAAAATTTATAAAATACAGAAAAGTAGAAAAAAATCAGAAATTTTTAACATGGTAGTTGTATCATACATAAAGTTTTTTTCTTGACTTTTCTTTAACTTGATGGAATATCTAATGTTCTTTGTCATTGCATAGCTTTGTAAACTTGTTCTAATTACATAATTTCAGAATAGGTCAGTTTCTAAGTATGTCAGAAATCTGGCTGTTTTTTATGGTGATTATTGTTGTTTTATACAAAATGATAAATAAAAGACTCTAAACATGACTTAGAAATGATTTCTAAAATTTAATATAATGAATGAAGTAGCAGATTACTTTCTGATCTTTCTTAAAGGCACCAAAATCACTTACTTAAAATATTGATAGAAATATCAACTATGTACAGTTGACCTAAATTAGCAATGGGTGCTTTTTCAATTGTGAAATTTATAAACAAAAAAATATATATTTTAAAATGCAGTTTCTATTATCGAATTGTGTTCTTCTGAAATAATTTCTCATTACTCTAAATCATGTTCAATTTTTATTGTTCAGGAAATTTAATAGCTTTGATTTTTAAAAAAGTTCTTTGAATTCTGAATTCTGCCATATGATTATTATAATGAAATTCATCATAAATTCACCTAATGTCCCTTCAGAAATAAGTTCTATTTCAACAGAACTGGGAGGGTATTTCTTGGTGAGAGTTGATTTTAGTGAAAGGAATCCAATGGAGCAGGAGCCCCAGAGGAGGGAAGAGCTGAGCCAGCAGGTGGTCCGAGGGAGGGTGCCAGGGAATTGCTGACTGAGTAGGTGTCTAAGGGAAGGGAAGGAGCTGGGGTGAGAGGAGTGGGATGGAAAGTCCCTTATTAGCCTGGAGGCTGGGATGCCCTGACCCCCTGGAATCCCCCTCCCTAGTGAGAATGCCAGCCAAAGCAGGAGAGGAGGGGCTTCCTGCAGACGGGGGTTGGGAGAGAGAAAGTAGAGTGATAACAACCAAAAATCTCTCTGGTAAGCTTTGAGAGCTCCTGTCTAGGGAACCCTGGCTTCAATAGTCAATCAGTATTACCTTAAAAGGGAGTTTGGGAAATGACTATATCTATGATGAATGAATGAGTAACTGGGTGAATTGCATTTATCACCAAAGGATCTGGATATTGTTTCTACTCTCACAGTTTTTTCATTTGTTAACTTTTTTTGCCCAACTTACAATGAAAACGTAGTTTTTATTGAACTATCTCCTGCTTGTTCAAACCCTCCCCTGCTTGATTCAGAAAAGCTTACAATAAACAAAGTATCAGAATAGAAAAGTGAGTGGTGGATGTGATTTCAGTTCTCCAAGCCTGGTGTCCTCATTTATGTG
This sequence comes from Daubentonia madagascariensis, assembly GCA_023783475.1. Taxonomy (NCBI): domain Eukaryota; kingdom Metazoa; phylum Chordata; class Mammalia; order Primates; family Daubentoniidae; genus Daubentonia; species Daubentonia madagascariensis. Next base: position 20,922,381 of record JAKFHU010002080.1, on the reverse strand, counting down.
ATGGTGATGATGAGAGATGTTTTAGCTTGTTGTGGCAGGGATAAAATGAGATTGTGCACAGACATTGTTTGGCATACAACAAATACTTAGTTGAGGTTGTGTTAAAATTAAGGCCATAAACTTGAGTATGTATACTTTAGCTTAATTCTCGATTTATTCTTCACTATCATTTTATTGGAGAATGCTAATTGAACAAAAATATTTGTATTCATTTCTAGAGTAGAAGAGATTTTACTCTTAATAGCTATAAACTCTATACTGTCTAAGATAATGCTTTTCTTTCTAGAATTTGAATTTCTTAATCTTGCAAGTCTGTGCAATCCATAGGAAATTGCTCCCAGTATTCCTACAGTCTTCATCCATTTTCATGAGGCAAGGAGCAAGTAGGTCTGTATTTGTACTAATTACAAAGAAAAGCAAGGGAAGATTTGTCATTATTGTCATTAGCAAGAAATATAGTGAAAATTAGAAGTCCTTGAATTAGGCTAAAAAGTGTGTGGACTACCAAGTATAAAATAATGAATCAGAGAAGGTGAAGATTAATTTTAAAGGGAAGAATTTTGTTTGTACATTTAGGTTACTTCCATTTCAGATCAGTTCTATATATGTTTCTACAAAAGGAGGCAGAAACCACTTGTGTTTCTTGTCTTTAGGTGTGTTTTCTGAAGTAACAGGACAGGGGCTGAATGCCAATACTATTAATGCCACCACCCAGGACCCTAGGCCCTCAGAGAGACAGAGGGTGGAAGGATGCAGAGCCTGGGCTCTGGGCCCTGTGCTGACGTGGAACTTATCCATTCCTAGAGTGCCAGTGCAAACACTCCAAGGCCAGAGGGTGTGAAGGTTAGATGGACATGGGAGGAGAAATGTGGGAGAGAAGGGAGAAGCATCCCTAGTTCTGTAAGTGGGCAGGGTCACTTACACTTTTGCATTTCTATGGTCAAAGGGGAGTCAGGATGAATGGATGGATGGGTAGATAGAGTGAGTTAGCAGTGGGAACTTCCACCATCTGCTGATAAGTGCCAAAAATCTCACCATTCAATGTAAAGATGGTGATATCTTAAATCCAGAGAATTGGGTAGGTAAATGGAGGGAGGATGGGAGAACTTGGGGGGCTATAATATTTTAAGCTATTTTAAGTTATGCATAGCTTAGGGAAAATACATTATTATAACTTAAATTGAGAGGGTTCAAGATTGGAGTTTAGAGTAGCTAAGAAAAAGTTTTAAACTTTATCTGGGGCTGCTCCTAAACTCTCCACCAACAAAAGGAATTAATACTTCAAAGAGTTAAAAAAACAAAAAAACCTGGTGTCAGGAAGATTATAAAACCTGTCCAGGGTACAGACATTCAGAGCTGCACTTTTGGGTGAGAAGACTTAGGGACTTTGTATAACAGGGCTTTATAAAGCAGCCAGGATTCTTATGGTTTTGAACTAGATAAGTCATTTTCTGTGAGCATTTCCAGGGTTATGTAAGACAAATCAGGGTCTGATGCATTGAACACAATTGGATCTTACTGTGCCATATTTGTTTTTAATTCATGACTTTTTAATGGATTTACTGGTCACATTTATTAGGTTGTGGGAAGATTTTTTTAGTCTTAAGAAAACTTATTTAGTTCAGTCATTCTAAATCAGTAGTTCTCTGCCAGGAAGGTATAGCAAAATCATTTGATAGCTTTTGCAAAATTCACATACCCAGCAACCTCCCCATCTACTGAATAAAAATTGCAGAGTGGATAGGGCCAAGGCAATCCAAGTAGGAGGGGTTCGAAGCAGCTGTCCTGGTAATTCTGGTGCCACTCTCTCACTTAGAGAATCACTCTTCCAAGCGGGACCTATACTGCTCAATAACCAAAAACAAGCAAACAGTTAAAGCAACTAAATAACACCGAGTCTCACTTAAACTGGCTAAATTGTTTGGCATCTTACTGGAATAAATTCACAGAGCTTTCATCTAGTCATCTTGCTAAAAAACAAGCCCATACATACAGGCAATAAAGTACTATACTGATGCTTGTTAAATGCTTTTCCATTTAGGAATTCTTGTAACTAAGATCTTATGGTCTTTCATGCTTTGTTTGGAGAACTTTTTATGTTTATTCATAAAGTCCTGAGCAAGAGGCTGGATTTGTAAAGTTGAGCTAAGATTTGATATCTTTTCCACATATTCAGTGAATTATTTGTTTTTTAAGGTTGTTTGTTTGCTTAGTATGTAGTTGCCACTTGATGTTTTTCATTTTTTAAATTTTTTTTTTACAGTTATTATTTAAAAGTACTAAGATTCCAAGGCAAGTAGGGGATCTGTCACTTTGAGAAAAATTTATGGGAGTAAGAATATTTTCTTTTTGTAAACAGTTACTGATATACAATGTCCTCATGGGGTGTAAGGCTTGGTATTTATCTGTTTTAATTAAAAAGTACCCTGCCTGTCTATTTGTGGCTAACTTAAAAGAAGTTGATGTCTTGGTGAGAAGTTCACAAGGTTTGTAGCCTTAGCTGAGTTTGGTGGATTGACTGAAGCACTAGTCACAGTGGTATATGAATGCCAAGTACTAAGAATTTCTGGAATGTAGAATTGCACAGCACTGATAAAGTTTGCTTTGTTCCCCTATGTGACTTGACCCATTGAGAATATGTGGTTCCCTAGGAAGTTTTAATAGTTCAAAGTCCTTAGTTAATAAAGAAAAAGGCCACAACATAATTCAACTTGTTTTCACCTGCTGCCTCAAAGATTAACTTTCTTAACCTTAATGGGATAGAGTTACCCTTTGCTTTGAAAAAGTAATTTGTGGAGCTCTTCACATTTGTAAGTTTCAGTAAACATGATGCTGTTTGGCGTGGATTTTGTTTTTGTTTTGGGTTTGGTATCACAAACTACTAAGACTTCTGCAATTTAAAAACCTTTTGGTAACTTCATCTAAAAACAAATCTCAGGGAAAGGCACACCCTACCCTCTTTTCTGTATCAACTTAATCTTTCACTAGACTAGAATGGTTTTGGATTACTTCAGGAAAGTAGTGACTGATAGAGCTTAACCTTCAGTTTTCCTCATTTATTTTCATAAGAGAATGGGAGTGGAATTCAAAACATTCAAATTTGGAGTTAATGTGCGTCACTGTTTTGCGAGTGATAGGTTCTGTGTTTTTCCAGTGGGAAACTTTGATCCACAAACTGATATATGTCTGTTATATACCTCGTTATTCATTTCTGTTTTTCTCCTGATTGTTGCTTACTCTTTGAAAAATCAGCTGACTGTACAAGTACTCCCTGGGAGCAGATTTTAGAACAAAAGTGATGGATAAAAGCAGCTCGTAAGTCTTTTTTTTTGATAGAGTTTATGACTTCCCAAATAAATCTCTTGTATTGTCATTGGTAGTCTAAGTTCACTAATTGTATTATTTAATGTTAAATATATGCTTTATGCTGTTAAGATAATCAAGTTTCTATGTTTGTTCACTTTTGCTTGAAGAAAGATTTTAATTACATAATGCATGTTGGAGTCATATTAAGAAACCTGGCCACTTGCCTACTTGTTTTTTCTGGCCAACAGTAATGGATGAAATCCATTTGCATATGTTGTCTTATATCACAAAATTTTGTAGAGACTTGGTTGATGAATAATAGATATCCATGAAGCTTCTTGTTTGTTTTGAATTTGAGACATTTTCTAGAATATTCCTGTTTGAATGAGGCTTTAGTAATTTACAGAATTGTTGCTTATATATCTTAGAAACACCTGCTGGGGACCCTTATTCAGGTTAGCCAAACAGAAAGCTAAAGAAGGTATATCGCTGTTGACAGTGAGCGACTGTAAACATCCTCGACTGGAAGCTGTGTAGCCACAGATGGGCTTTCAGTCGGATGTTTGCAGCTGCCTACTGCCTCGGACTTCAAGGAGCTACTTTAGAAGCAATTATCTTGTTTACTAAAACTGAATACCTTGCTTTCCCTTTGATACATTTTTATAAAGCTTGGGTAAAAATGGTATAAATCAAATTACTTTTAAACCATCTCTGGACATTTTTAGAGGACGTCAGCAGGGCAAGAGGAGAGGGGTTCTGTGTGTGTATAGAATTTGCAGTATCAAAAATAAGACAGTATTCCTGAGAGAAGTGAGAAAATGTAGTATTTTTATTGTTTTTTTAAAAGTACAGTAGGATAATATTTCAGAAATTGTTCTGAAAAGTGATTTGTTTTGTCCTGCTGTTTGTATTTGTCTGCAGTTTCAAAATAGGTGTTTTTAGAGCCATTCACAAAAATTTCCTTTAATGAGATCAAAAGTATTTAGAAAGAAAAAAAAAAAGTAAAGGCCAAAGTGAAGAGTTAATTCACTCTCACATTGTTTGCATTAAGCCTTATTTATTTCCTTATAGGTTCAGTCTTTAATACAGTAGCAGTTTTCAACTTAATGAAGTATCTAAAATAAACTAATATTGACTCAACTAACTCTTATTTGAAAAATCTATTCTTGTTTTAGCTTATTGGAAGGGTATTTCACACATTTGTTGATATTGTCTTCATTCTATTGAACTTTCAACTTTGCTTTATGTAATAACTCATCTCTCTTAAAAATAATAAATGCATCAAATTCTATTCTAAGTATATGAGGCAATTTAAGATTCAGAATCTTATAGTGGATTTCTATGAAGGACCTAATTTCTGATTTGTCTTTTTTTGTAAATCTATGTTTTTCTTATAGCAGATTTGTTTAATATGTACGTATTTATTCACTTAAGGTAGTAGAAATGAGACACTTTAAAAAGAAATAAAAGTAACATCCTTTGTTCTCTAAAATGTAATATTTTCTAAATGTGTAGTATTTTCATTAATGTAGAAATTATAGCTTCTGTTTTCTGTTTCATACCCACTGATGATGGTGATAAGAGGTGATCCTGGAACAGTATGATCATACCACTATCTAAAATGGTGGGCATTCTGTTACCTGGGGTGGAGAGAGAGATGTACAGAAGCGCCTTTAAGTTTCCCTCATACATAAAGCCATCAAGTGAAAAAACTCAATTAGTCATGCTGGGCCTAGAGAGGTTAGTCAACTGCCCCTGAAATGCGAGATGGTGGTGGGAGCTTTGTCAGGCCCTGGGGTCTGGAATTGAGAATGTGGCCTGTTTTAATAAGTAAACTGAAAACACGTAGAGGAAATAACTCAGCTGTGTCCCAGGGAACCCAACCATACTTCCTAGGTAAATAACTACAGGTTTGAGGAAATGGGTAAACTTTTCCTAATTCTTTGACCTTCACTTTCTTTAGATTCTCCTCCTGTGTAGTTTCACATGTCCTCCCTCACCTCACTGCCCTCTAAATCTTCCATTTGCCACCTCTGTTTGGTTATTTTCTTTATGTAAATAGTTACTGGAATTCTTTTTAATTTGTAAAGATTACAACATTCTTTATTCTTAAACCAACAAATACAAACCTCCATAAGCCATTCTGGGTAGTTTTGAAATTAATATATATTATTTATTATGTCTTGTGCCCCACGTTTCCACAGTAATAATCTAAAATGCTATTTTAAAATAATATCAACAGCATAATTTATAGTTGAATAAGATCTGGATGTATTTTTTTTATTTTACAAAAATCTCTAGCTTCTAAAATTTACATGATTATATTTCTGCAAACTGCATGGACAAAGTTATCATGCACTTAAGATAAATTAATATTTAACATAAATTAGAAGATCTATCACTAATTGCTTTCATGTGGTTTTTTCTTCTTAATATAATTTTTAAAATTTTACATTCATATCAGCATAATAAAATAGTAAATATGAACTAGAACATAAATCTTAAAATAGACTACAGTAGGTCCGTTATTGAGAATAAAACACTTGTCAAACGCTGCTAGATGTATGTAACTGAGTGTTGCTGTGAAGTTAGTAATGTTTAAAAAATAGCACCACTCTAAGTAATCATCTTAACTATTGTACATTTAGTTTTTATTCATGATTTGCCAAAATAAAAATTGGCACATCTTTTAAATGGAGATTTCTAAAGGAAGTTATGAGTTTCTAAAAGTGGCAGTGGTGATTCATTTAAATGATACTTGCTTTTCCTGACCTTAAAACTCTGATTTGAACCTGTACTCCATTTTGTAGTGATGCAGTCTATAAATATCACACATGTGTGAAGCCTTTCCTCCACTCCAGAATAACTAAAACCAGGCTCAAGGACTGTGGAGACAAGGGAACTGCATGTGAAGACAGTCGTATGTGGGAATTGGTATTTAGACCTGTGAAACCTATCTCTGTGCAGATTGTCATCAGAATTACTTTGTTTTCTTTCACTAAAATTTTAGCTAAATATTACCATTTGGGGAAAAAAATTTTTCCTGAGTGGTGTCAGTTTTTGGTGGCTTAATAATACTACTTCATAGTTGCCAGTTGTTTTTCTGTATCAGAAGAGTAACAAGAAGTTAATTATTTCTCTGATTTTTGAAGTGACTTACTGAAGTCTTAAAGATGGTTCCTAGTGAACCATCTTAACAGTCTCACTAAAATAATGAAGACTTTCTTTGCATAGTACTATATCAGGATAAGGATTCTAAAAAGATATGGAAGATATATTTGCTAGTGCATGCTATAGTTGTTTTGTGTGCACTGCCAAGCAAATATAGAACTAAGCTGTTAAATCACTTGAGATTGAGCTTTTTATGATTATTATTTTCCTCTTCATTTTTACTCCTATTAATGGCAAAAGACCATTAATAAAATTAATAAAAGTCCATACATAAAATTTTAAAAATCTTATCTTCTGAATGTGCTTATTATTAGAAATAATAGTTAATGAATTAAATATTCTTTAATAGGCTTCTTTGGTTATAATGCATGGACAAATATCTCTCATTAATACACTCTTTTTAAATCTTCAGTGTGAATGTGGTGGGCAAGTTCCTAATTTGTATATCTAATTATTATATAAGCTTAATTATTGCAGTACTTTAAGTGTGGAGGTTTTTTGATGCAAATTAAAACAAAGTGGACTGGGGATTCATTTAGCACAAACACTAAATGTGAATGTACTGTCCCCACAGACTTCAGTGCCCCACATGCTTAGAGAAATTAATGAAGGAACTCCATCAGGTGCCTTTAATTTGATCCCTATGGTTGCAGATCAGAGTGGAATGATCTGCTGTTTTGTGGACGAGAGACCCAGGATTACCTGAAACCAGTCACTCCTCCTTGAAAAGGTTCCACAGGAAATACATGCTGAGAAGAGGAAAAGCAAACAGAATAACATCTTATCACTAAGTGGGGCATCTGCTCCAACCCCAATATAGAATGCCAATGAACTGGGCCGGAGTCATTTATTTCACACTCCCTTAGCCTAGAGCCCCATATTGGGCAGTTCTATTTATGAGATATTTTGAAGAAGAGAGATTATTTGAGAAGATAGATAAGAAGTAAAAATTAGAACCCTCAGTGTGTGTGTGTTTGGAGGAGGATGGAGAGTGGGGAAAGGGTGGGAAGAGGAAGGAGGGCAAGGAAGGTGCCAATATGTACCTGTACTCCTCCTAGATGCCAGTAGTTGCCCTCAAGCAATTGTCCTTGAGATGAAGTAGATGATGTACATGTAAAATAAGTAAGAATGGTATCTGGTTTCCTGAGTGGTAGTAATAATGAAATTCTAAATGACATTTATTGAGCGTGCTATGTGTCAGGCACTGTTATAGGTGCTTTACTTGTGTTAGTCACAATTTAATCCTCAACAACAGCAGTGTAAGGTAAGTGCCATCATATTTTTACATATAAGGAAACTGAGGCACAGAAATGCTAAGTGACTTGCTCACTCAGTCTGAGACTGAGACTATGTCACTCAGTAAGTGGCATAGAATCTAAAGTAAAAAATAAGAAGTGCTAAAGATCACGTAAGAAAGGACACCAATTTAAGCTGGAAGGGTTGTGGCAGGCATTTGAGCTATACTTTCCTCAGGGTGAGGACGTGAAGAAGTACAGTGTATGTTTGGAAAGAAGTGTTTCAGTGCAAGGATGGTGGTGTGTGCCTGAGAGATTGCCTGGGCTGGCTAGGTTGCTGCCTGATTGACTCCTCAGCAGGTAATAGCAAGTCTGGAGACAATACAGTCAGAAACTGTGCTGGCATATTGTGGAGGTTTTGAAAATGTTGTGCAAAAATATCTCTGTAAGCTTATGACAAGCTACACTTTTAAATAGCGTTGAATTGTAGGTTAAAGTTATTATGCAGACATGTTTTGCTTCCCTTGAAAGCTGGAAAACAAGGGACAGCTCATGCTGCATCTGTAAATAGGCTGCTATCTGTTTTTCTTTCTTTTTGTAGTTGTAAAGAATCATTCATGCCAGTGTAGTTAATGAGCTTCAGCAGATGTTATGTGAAATTATATATTCTGTTCAACTAGGGCCTTCTAATGCTGCTATTGTCTCCTGGCCATCCTGATGTCTTCTCTAGCACTAAGATACTTCCAAATCACAATGGCCTGAGTTGTTCTTAGTCCAGGAGACTCTGAGGTCTGGGTTAGACTGGGCCTGCAGAGGGAGAAGCTATTTTGGCAAAGGTAGCCATAATAGGATGTTATTTTTCTACATCACAGCTGCCTTCTTCAGCAAGGACTGTGAGAAATCCTGGAAAGAAACTATTCACAATTTTCTAAAAAGGTTTTTTTAAGTCTAAATTGTAATTCATCAAATTGTACACAGGCAGTAGCTTTCAATCTTCCAAGTAGGAAACTTAACCAACTTCATAGACAGCTGAGGCTGAGGGAATTGAATGAGACTTGGCTCTTCTCTTCCTTTAAGATGTTTCTTTGTTCTATACCTATCACTCTTAGATCTTCCTGGTCAGCTCTTACAGTGTAACTTTGAAGATTTTTTTAATCTCTCAATCTACTATTGCTCCAGGTTCAGACTTTAATGTTGAGTCTTCCTCAACTATTTATCTGAGATGATTGCTTTCCTCTAGTGTACTCTAAAAAATGCCAATTACTCATGTGCCACCAGGAAACTACTCCTCATTCTGATGCCACCAGGCTCCACTCTGGGTCTATGGTGTGCAGGATGCTGACCTCTCCTGGGCTGTGCTCAGTGGGATCTGCCCCTTGCTATAGTGATGGGTCAGGTTATAACTAGAAACTTTTTGGTGGAAAGGAAGTAGCTCCAGATTGGAACTAACTGCAAATGTCTCTCTTATTGCTCAGGAGTTGTGAAGCTCTGTGCTTCTTTATGCACAGAATGCCCCTCTCTCCAAACATTGAATTTTCTCTCCTCCTCTGTTGAAAGAATATTTAGATTTTTCTTCCACAAACATTTCCACCATATATTTACTGTAGGAAAAAATATTTGCTAGGCATTATTTGACTGTGTGCTACTTGGAAAAAACAGGTCTATGGCTTCTAGATTACCATAAATAACTACCAAAGGGCAAATCCTGGTGAAGTGTTAATTTAACTAATTAAATGATAATTTAAGGGTCAAACATAAGGGGACCAGAGAATAAGCACAGGAAACAAAGATATTTGTATGAATAGATGTATACAGATATAAATTCAGCTTCATATTTTTATACTTTCCATTTCTTTGCATCCCTGACTCCTATACGGACCTTCTATAGATGGCCAGTTATTTGTTATTTATAAATTTGAGCTGTTTGCACAATAGATGTTACATTCATCTAATTGTGTTATTCTGATTATCAGTTACATCTATGTGCCATTAAAACGATAGCAACTATATACATGGTCTTATAATCTCTCCACCTTTGAAGAGGAAGTTAATTTTGATGAACAGTGATGAGGAGAAGATCCTTGAAGAGTAAAACACTGCTTAATAAAAAGAGAAAACCATGAGAGCTTACTATGTCTTGGTCTCTGTTTATATTGCTAAGGAGATATTAAAAATACAGTCTGGAGACTATCCTATACTCTATAAGTAGAGCATAACTACTTATTAGCAGAACATAACTATCTGCTAATACATAGGCCACTTCTGAAATACTGCTTAATAACACATTTTCAAACACTCTGGTGCCATCTCAGCCAAATTAATCCCTGAACTAACAAGAGTCTTTTCTGTGCTTCACAGATCTTCTCAGAGATATGTAACAAATGGTATATATTCAAGGACTGCTGCAGTAATAGTATTTATGTAGCTTGGCTAGAAACATTTGCTCTCTTAACAGTGCACATTTAAGATGAAGACTGTCCCTGGCATTGTGCAGCACAGTGGGAACGTTGGCCTGCTGACTAAACAAATACGATTGCCAAAGTGAATTATAAAATTCCAGCCTCACTTGCTAGAGAATTTCACTCCTTTTTCTCCCACACAGCTTCCTACGGTTTATTAGATGAACAGTTTTCAACTCTTGCAAATAATTGCTGTATTTTGCTAGTCATTACTACAGCAGTTTCCCACTGTTTATGTTTTAAAACTAGCACTTGGGTGAATCCCGTTGAAGTAGAACAAATAACTATGTGTGTGCATCTGTGCAAATATTTATCTAAAATTGCTTTATTAAAAGTCCCAGTGAACTCTCAGTCTAACTGCTGTACCTTGTATCACTTCAGAGACAATCACATCATCAAGCTACTGTTACTTTACTAAACACGGGTGACTTCATTTCAGTATTTCCTTTAGAGGACTTATTTGGGAGACTCCCTTCCAATAGAGGAAGTGGGTTGATGAGGGCCAGTGTTCTCATTCCAGATCCTTCACATCTCTCAAAAGCTGCATCCTTTGTAGAAAATAGATCTGTATGTGTGCCAAAGTGTAACCCTGATGTTCGTCAGGGGAGGGGAAGGAGGTCACATATTCCTTGTCTGTTTCAGCAGTAATCCTCCCATTTGGCAGGAGTTTGAGAGGAAGTATTTAACAATGGGATTTTATAAAATTCAATGTAGTAAAGAATGTTTTTATATTTGAATGGATCTAAGGAAGTTTTCTTTTTCTCCCCCTGATAAGTGGAGGGTATTTAAGGATAATTGTATCTGTGGATTTGTTGGGAGGATTTGGCTATTTTGTTGGACCTTGTGGAATAATTATTTTTCCATTTTATCATATCTATGAAAGGTAATCCTCAGAAGAAAAAGTTGTAGTCTCTTAACTTCATACTGATCTTAAATATTTTGCTTAAGGGGAATTAGTGAGGAAATAACATTCTTTCAGAAAGGTTTAACACTGTGATTTTATTCAGCAACCAGAGCTCTTTTAATGTCTCTAACCATGCCAGAAACCATGAACTTATTTTCTTTCACACATGCACTGTAAGATGTAGTATTTTAAAAAGCTTTAAACACAAGTAGCTTCATCTTGAAAATAAAAAATGCAAAAAATAAAGCAAAAGTTGTTCTTGTCATTATCCCTTGTTTACTTCCAGCCCCGTGTGGTCTCCAAGGGAGCTGCTGAAGACACAAGCTTCTTAGGTCTGGCACACCCAGCAGATAGTGGCAAATGGTTGGTAAGCAGTTACTGTAGAAAGTTAGAGGACATCTTCTGAGGAACAAAAGTAGATCCCTTTCCTCCAAAACCTACTAGGTTTACAGGTGTAGGATACAAGAATGGTTTAGGTCTTCATTAGGCAATGACTCATGCCACCATAACACAGAGCAAAATTAATCCTTCTGTGTTTGAAGTGTTTCAATGTCTGCTAGGAAAAATAAGAAGGAAAAAATAATACCACCAATGTACTTTTTAAATTTATTATATAGTTTATTTAGACTTTGTTAATTTCTAGTCTTTAAAAAAGTAACTTTAAGGAGATTTACTTGGAACAGGATCATCATAACATCATAAACTCTTCCCCATGGTAGGAGCATTAAGTTACTTGGTCCACATCATCATCAAATAGCAGCCCCACCAGTTGGTCATCCAGGCAGTGTTTGGCTATCTTCTGATTCAGGGAGGTCATTACCAACATCATATTTTGCACATATAAATTTCATTCATCTCTTGGTACATGTTTATTGAGCCCTTGTCCATGTAAAAATATAGCAAAGAACAATGCAGCCTCTTAAAATAAAAACATAGAAACTGATTGCATGAGAGAACCTGTGGTACAAGTGCTATTGAGAGTTTTAGGAGAAGAGGTGTACAGAGAAGGTTTGTAGAGCTTATTGTAAGAATCAGGAAACAGTTCAAAAAGAAACATTCAAACATATTGAAAGACAAGCAGATCCTGGGCAAATGGATCTGTGAAGCACATACCCCAGAAAACTAAACAGCATGTGCAAAGGGCAGAGGTGTGGAGAGCAGAGCCTGCTCAGGACAAGCTCCTGGTGGATCATGCTGCCTAAGTCAGTGTGAGAAGATGACTATGAATAAAATCCGTGTCCTTGGGGGAATGTGACATGTAAAGGTGGGCAGAGGAAAATGCCACAAAGATACATCAAGGAGGATGGCTCAAAGGTGCCTCCAGAGGAGGAAGAAGAGGAAAATGAGTCTGGAATGTGAAGGGAGGAGAGGACTCAAGGAGGAAGAAGTCGACAGTATCAACAGCTACAAAAAGATGAAGGCATTAGCCTTGAACATAAGGAGAGGTGTCTTTCCTGCAAAGAAGAAAGGATGGGTAGATGTTAGAATAAATTTGATCTGGGATGCAGCAATGTGTGGGACAGAATGCACTTTATGAAATAGGAGGTGAGGTAGGTCATGCCTAAAGAGGATGAAAATAGGGAAGAGGTAGAGGTTCAGGAAAGCTGCCATGAGTAAAGAAAAGAAAGATGGCTGTGGAAGACATTCTGTGCTTCACTGAGGGCCGGCTGAGATTAGAGGCCACACATTTGGAGTGGCATGTATTCACTTGGTGGCATGATTTTTTTCTAGCATTAAGTTAAAAGTCCAAACATAGGCACAAAGAAGGGAGAATATTGTGCACTGGAAACCCCACCTGAGAAGGAAATGTGCCATTGTTTTGGTATGGAGTGCACCATAGCTGTAAAGAATAGCATGATGCTGGGTATTTTGGTAGATTATACACTTGCCTTATCTAGAAGCAGCAGCTTCCCCCCTCCACCTCCCACCCGCATCCTCCTATCAGCACTCCAAAGTCTTTGGTTGTGCATGACCTCAAAGAACTCGGAGCTCACAAATCTGGCTTGGCTTTTTAGAGAGTTTGGTATGGAATACCTTGTTTCTCTGACCACTTACGCTTATTTCCCTCTTTTCTCAATTATACAGATTGACCTGTACACGTCAGTGCTTAACTCTGTGCAGTGGTACCTGATTTATTTGACCCCATTCAGGAATGAGCTTATTTCCACAATTAAATTTTCCAGATAACTGAATTATATTCCATTTAAAACTGAAACAACTAAACAAACAAAAAGGACAATTTTTAAAATGTATTTCCATTACTTGATTTCTCTAAAGAGAGTAATGGATTTTATTTATGGCAGGTTCTTGATGACTTTGGGCCATGGTTATAAACATTAATTAATGGGCTATGCCTTGTTAAGTTCATTGAAGCCTCCGGGTTTTTTTTTGTTGTTGTTGTTTGTTTGGTTGTTTTTCTTTGTTGTTGTTTTGGGCTTTGGGAGTTTTGAAGGGTTATCTCATTGATAGTTGAGACTGTCTAATTGCTAATCTTTCTATGACTAAGTAGTACCTTAAAAGTAAGGATGTGCCTGACACTTCTCTATCCTCCACTGCAGCAAGAATAATGCAAAAAGAAGTTCCATAAACACTTGGTTGACTTGTAAAGATAGCACAATTCTCTTAATGTTGGCTAAAATCAAATTAGCTTTTTTTGGCAGCCATCAGTGTTACTCAGGTTGGGTTTAGTGTCAATTAAAACTCCTTCCTTTTTCACACGAATTACTTTTTTGCCCCATTGGTAGTTGTTCGGCCCATTTCCTGAATTTGAATGTCGCTAAGACTTCATAAGAGCTACCACCATGTCACCTTTTCCTCCATAGGAAATTTCTTAGAAATGCTGCCTAATTGTTAAGTTAGATTTGGCCCATTGTGCTAATCAGTCATAGTCCTTTTGGGTCCTGATTCACTCATCCAACATAATTACTAACTTCTTCAATTTTATGTCAAATTGGGAAAACCTTTTTTCTCTAGTTTAATTGAAGATGTTAATAAAAATTAAATAAAAATGTTGCATAGGAAATGTCCAAGCAAGGACAGAGCCAAAAAGGCTGACTCTCAACAGTCTCCTCCAAGTTCATACCTGTTAATTATCAGTTCCACTGGGGCACATTTGTTCAGTAGTTTGAGTCTCCCTAATTGCATTAGGATTCAGTCTAAATTTCCCCACAAGGAGATCTTGAGAGACTTGGTCATATTACTTTGACTAGCACATTTTCTCTGTCCATCCAGTAACTGTATAAAAAAGGAAGAAAATAAAAATCAACACCCACATTAAATAAATACCTGCCTGCCTTCTCTCCATGATCCTCAGAAAAGATAAAAGATAATTGCTGATCCAAGACAGAGGATTTCAGACAGTTGTTTATTCATTTAATAAATATTTATTAAGTTGTTTCTCTGAACCGGACCCTGTGCTAAGAGTTGAGAAGACAGCTGTGAGCAAGTCAGACATCGTCACTGCCCTCCCAGAAATGCCCATTATTGCCTGGCTCTCCGAGAGGCTGAAGGGTAGGCTGAGAGTGTAAAGCAGCTGTTGTGACAAAGTGGTAGACAGACCAGAACCTCAAAACAGCTTGTACAGAAGTGGAAGCTTTTCAAGTTACTGAGATTGTAAAAATCAAATATGGTGTCGAGGTCTAGATAGATTGGGAAACTGGTTGAACTGTGTAACAAATAAACCCTAAGATACTGAAATTTGGAGCAGCTTGTTTTCTAAAACATTTAGTATTAATAGACTTTTCACGCCAGTAATTCCAGTGCATACCAGGGATAGCTTTCACATACCCTGGTTAACATGCTATAAAAATGGCACTGTCACCTGAAGTAAATGTCTTTGAATGTAGAACTGCCATATAAGACTTTTGATTCTTTTGCTACAGGGGGACAAAAAACCTAGCAGAACAATGAGTCAATTTTTTAACTACACTGCCTAAGTCTGATGTTCTTTAGAGAGTTTTCAGAGAATTGCTTATGCAACATCCATCTCTCCCACTGTTTCTCCAGAGGGCTCTTATTAATAATTTTCTGAAAGTCCTTTGTTTAGGTGTGTGCTACACCTGGGCTACCCTTATACCAGTTTCTAAATTAATCATACTCCACCACAGATCTCAAAAGGACTGTGGGTGGAGAAACATAAGATAATTGTCCCAAGACCTCTATTTAACCCTAGGTCGGTTCCTTTTCCCTGTTTCCATTGCAGCTTGTTCCTGTGTCTAAAGTTGAGTACCACTCCCCCCAGGAAAGACTGCAGGAGCCTACTTCTAGGTACTCAGCTTCCCTTCTACCCTCCAGGGATCCTATAGACCAGAGTGTTTGTGCTCAAACCCAGAAGCTACATGGGAGACCTCGCCAGTTGCCCATAGGGAAAGGAATGTTTCCTTTTCTCGCCATTGATGTATTATTTAGGTTATTAAGTATGGAATGTCCGATTTCCTTAAGTACTAAGTTTGACAGTTGATATCTCTGACATTTCACTTTGACACTTCTTGTTTGTTTTTTTTTTATTGTGAAGGTGCATCCTCATTCTTTTCAAATGTACATTTTGGCTTGTGATTATCTTTCAAGTTTTTTTTTTTTAAGAGCAATTTTTGTGAAACCATGGGTAAGTCAAACATTCGTGTTATTTTTGAATATGAGTTCTGTCGTGGAACTAATGCAGCACAGACAGCTTGAAATACCAATGAAATGTTTGGGAAGGATGTGGCTAATGAATGCACAGTATGTCAATGGTTTGAGAAGTTCCATGCCGGTGATTTTAATCTTGAAAATGAGGCACGTGGGTGACTTGAGATCAAGGTGGATAATGATGAGCTGAAAGCTATAGTGGAAGCGAATCCATCTCAACCTACACATGAGTTAGCAGCAAGGTTTGACGTTACTATTCCAATAATATTGAACCATTTTAAACAAATGGGCGAGGTAAAGAAGCTGGATAGATGGGTACCGCATGAATTAAACGAGCATCAGAAGAGAAATTATCTCAAAGTTTGCCTTTCTTTGCTGTCACAACATAAAGGCGAACCATTTCTATACCATATTGTTTCGTGTGATGAAAAATGGATTCTTTTTGACAATTGCAAGCATTCGGCACAATGGTTGGATAAAGATGAAGTGCCGAAACACAGTCCAAAACCGAATATTCATCAAAAAAAGCTAATGGTGTCTGTTTGGTGGTCCAGAGCTGGTATTATCCACTACAGTTTCATGAAACCCAGTCAATTCATTACAGCTGATGTCTACTGCAACCAACTGGACAAAATGATGAGGATGCTTGCGATTAAGAAGCCGACATTGGTCAATAGAGACAGGCCAATCCTCTTGCAAGACCACATGTCCCAAAAAACAACGCTGCTCAAACTACACAAGCTGGACTTGGAAACTCTTTGTCATCCACCGTATACACCAGACTTTGCACCAACTGACTTCCACTTCTTCCAGGCTTTGGACCAGTTCTTGCAAGGAAAAATAGTCAATTCTCAACAACCTGTGGAAAACACCTTTCACAATTTCATCACCACTCACTCTCCAAGCTTCTTCACTGCTGGCATAAGCAAGCTACTGGTAAGATGGCAAAACTGTGTTGATAGTTTAGGGGCATACTTTGATTAATTGTACTGTTTCTTGTTTGAGATATAATAAACTTTTGCTTCAAAATCAGACATTTCATATTTAATGACCTAAAATATTTCCCTTTTCCTTTATATATTTTCCTGCTGGTCTCTTTAATTCTAAGCCTTCTTCCAAACTCCTGTTTCTCTGTATAGTAGCTTCCTGTACAAATGTTTATTATACTTAGATGTAGAAACTTGCGTAAATAAAATTAGGCAGATATGGGATAACAGATATACACACATGACTCATCCCCCTTGCTTCATTTCATTTTCTGGTCAAATACCACTTTAGCAAGGAAGGCTTTACCTGACCCCCATCTCCATCTAAAATAGCTCTCCTCCCAACTTATTCACTTAATCTGCTATACGTTCTCTTGGAGTATGTGTCACCACCTGTCAAATTATGTTAATTTCTTAATTGATTGTATTTGACTCTTCATGAACACCATGATATCAGGGACTCATTGCTATCTCCCTATAATTGAGAGCAGTGCTGGTACATAGTAAGCCCTTAAATCTTTTTAAAGAAAGAAGCACCTATTAAATTTTGACAATTAAGAAACTTGAAGTTTATCTTAATGAGAAAGTTGCTACCATCATCATCATCATCTCTATTTTAAAGCTGAGTATACTGAAGTTCATAGCTTGCTCAAGGTCACACAAGTGATAAGTGGAGCCAAGATTCAAACTCAGATCTCTGGACTGTATTTATATGACCCTATAAAATTGTCTTTAAAAAAAGATAAATTAATATTATAAATATTTATTGGTATGCCTTTATAGAGAAAGCATAATAAACATAAAGGGTAATGCATTAAACTTTATCACAAGCAACTCTTTGTTGGAATGCATTAACTCCTTATCAGAATGAATAAGGGCAGGATATCAAATGTAAATGAAGCTTATAGTTAATCTGAAAGTTGTGTATCAATTAGGCACTCCAGTTTCTCTCCTCAAACTTCTAATATTGCATGATTAATAAAAAGAAATGGCTTATTTGATTTTACTTTTCATTTCTTTGGCCTAATTCTAAGGTGACTACTCATTTCTCAAGATTTAACTAGTGTTGCTTTATTTCCTCCTCTCTGGGGAGAGAGGAAAGATTGTGGGGAAACACATCTTCCAAGTTTGTAAGTTCTGCTTCTTTCAACCCCACAGATATCTCCTGCTGCCCTAGAGACACTTTGGCCCTGGTGATTAAGCAACTAGATTTGGAGTCAGTCGGGTTTTGTTTAGACATTTGAACTTTTTCTTGTTTTCCTTGCAAACTTCTCAGCTTTCAGATAGGTTGGAAAGGAAATGTACAATTCTTACATAAGTTTTATGATAATAGGATTTCAGCTTTTTTCAAAGATTCTTTTTGGTGGGGAATAGATAGAGTAGACTGGGCTAAAAGTTTTGATTTTTCAAAGGTAACAAGTTAACATATTCTTTTATCATAAGACTTTTTATCATGTTTATTTTTCAACTGAAACAAAGTTTCAATTTTAATATAATGGAAAAAATAAAGGTCTGTGATAAATTTAATCTGTGAATATAAACACAGTTAAAAACACTTAAAGATTAAGTACTGAGACAAAACAGCAAAATAGTTTAATTCTAATTTGTTGTAAAAAAATTCAGCACATTTTTCTTCTTTGCTTAATTCTGCTGGGTCCTGTTTTTCATCAAAAGAAAACATTCTGTCATGTTAATACACAATAGCTGCAAAAAACTGCACAAGGATACCACCCTCAGTGTTGCTGAAAGAAATCATTGTCAGAAGTTTCTTAAAATGTAAGAAGTCTGCTATTCAAGTTTCAATGAATATAATCAGCCACCTGAGAAATTTTTACATTCTTGCAGCTATTTTAAAAGCACAACCAATTGTGTGGTGAGCAAATATCTTATTTGATCTACCTAAAAAGAGCATTACGTCATATATCTAAGTCTCATCATTGTGAGACTAGGCACTCTTCTCTCCTTTTTCTTAAAAATTGTTGAAACATTAAGAAAATACTAACAAAAAAATTTATAGGAACAAGTGTTCCCAAAGAAATATGATTCATAGTCTTAATATTCAAGCACAGATATTTTAGTTTTTGCCTATTACGTTCCAGTACCTGCCCGTTTTTGTGCAGATGCAATCATGTGGTATATTGAAAGTAGTATACTTTTTAAAAAAATAGTATATTATAGACATCGTATTAAATGACTGCATATTGTTGATATACCTCATTGTACCAAATTACTGTTTGAATTGTTTTCATTTTGATGACTAATATTCCTATATAGTATTTTGGTTTCTGTCACTTTATTTCCTTATAATAAATCACCAAGTCAAAAGTGGATTTTTTTAGCTTCACATGAGTATAACAGATTTACTGTAGCCATACCTGCGTGTGTATATTACATGTTTAAGTCTTGCTAATTTAGTAGTTGCAATGTGCTAAAATTACAAAAAAGTAGTGATCTCTGTATTTTATTTTTTGAATTTCTTCTTTTGGGAGTTATATTCTCATAGCTCTGGAAGGGAAGAAGGCATTCTTGATTTCATTATTGCATATTGAAACATTGATAGGTGAGAATTGATAAAGACATTGCATGATCCCTGCAGAATTAACTTGAAATTTTATATAGTGCTCTATGAAGTTATAAGAAGCTATAAAGTATCCAGATACATCTGTGTCCTTCTACTTTTCTAATATCAATTGATGTTAATATTAAGCTTTTAAAATCAAAGTGTACTTTCACTCATTCATACTCTTTCTGTTTAGGGTGTGCCTGTTGATATAGATGCTGAAAGAAGTAAACCTGAGTTTAGGTCTAACTCTTGTTTGAGTTTGAGCAAGTTTAAGCCTCAGTTTCCTCGTCTGTATGGGGTTATTTGTAGCATTATGATAATTATGATAATTAGCACTTAGCACAGTGCTTGGAACATGGAAAGTACTCAAAATGTTAGCTATTGTAGTGAAAGCCTGATATTTCTTTTCTGTTTGTCTTATGTATTGCTTGTTCCTCAGTCCTTCCTTTCCTGATTCTTTTGTGTTGAACAAACGTTTAGTATATCATTTTAATTCTGTTGTCTTTTTTAAGCTACATTTTTTTGGATTATTCTTGTAATGGTTACTATAGGTATTACAATATGCTTCTTTAATTTGTCACAATTAACTTAAAATTATTAATGAATTAACTTATAAAATATATGTGTTTATATATCTATACACACACAAACACACGTGTGTGTGTGCCTTGCAACACTATATTTCCATTCCTCTCCACCTTTGTTATTATTGCCATATATATCACATCTATAAACTTTAAAACACAAAACACAATGTTACAAGTTTTGCTTTAAGCCATCATATGCCTTTAAGAAATTAAGAGAAGTATAAAATTTATGTTAAAATGAGCATAGTTATTAAAATAAGTTGTCTCTAAAATCTATATTATAATTCATTATTATAATTTTATTAGTTATGAGATTTTCTACTTATTATTTTTTATTACTTTAAGAGGGTGAACCCAATATGGAGTAAAGAACAAGAAAAGTGTTGAGTGATCAGCTGGACTCACTCACTTGTGCCCTAATCAAATCTGTTTCAGTCAAATGACAGATCACCATAATCGTGAACCTTCAGGTTTGCCTACCAAAAGGCAAAACTGAAAATTTGAAATCCTGGACCTACAAAGATCTACTTACTGCATCTTAAATCATTTAGCATTCATTGTCTTCATCACTGTCTTATAATAAAAAAAAAAATAAGGCTTGTGCCTTTTCTCATCTATTTAGAATAGGCAGCATAGTAACTATGACAATATAAGTTACTGACATGGAAAGCCTTGTAAGACAGTAGTCATTTCCATATAATGTGGAGTTTTTACATTTCTTTCCAATTGAATAAAAAACAACTAACAGTGCTTTGGGTTATAGTGACACCTGGTGGTACCAGTTTTTTGGGTTTTTGTTTTTGTTTTTTTTTTAGAATTTTAAAAATTTGATCCTGTTTTTTCTAGATTATTTTTTGTAAGGAATCATTTTATCATCTAGATTGTACCTTAAGAGGCCTTTCCCATCCTGGCCCCATATCCCTTTCTGTAGCAGAGATATTTGGGCCAGAAGCCCTGATGGAGAGAACAGCCAATGCCCCTTGCATTTCCGCCTTTGGCTTGAGAAAAAAATCTGTGCTCTATGTACAGGAGAAAACTAATTAGAATAAAGACATTGTTACATGGTAAAATTGGAAATATTCATACCAATAGTATGGTATAAAGTACTTCTGATGACATACACTTATTGATAATATGCCTGCCATACCCCATAAGGTATGTACCATATTATTTTATCATTTTATAAAAACAGAGGCTAAGAGAGGATTTTAAGAGTACCCAAAGCCACAAAATTAATCAACTTGATTAAATCTCTAGGGAAACCAGAATTTCAAGTGAACATTATCTTTAATTTGGAGAATGATAGAATTTAAATTTAAATGCCCCAACCTAATTTTCAAATTTGTATACATGTTGCATGAGTACGTTATGTTTTTAAAACATTAATGTTGCAATAAGGTTGAAATTTTCTTTGATACCCAGTCCCAATCCCTTCTTCCTTTCCCCAATGATAGCTAGCACTATCAGTTTGATGTGTAGCTTTCCAGATACCCTCCCCCCAACACACACACACACACACACACACACTCTCTCTCTTTGTGTTAAATATAGAGATGGGTGGTTGCTTGCTTGTGTGTTTGATACATAATAGATAGTATTTGGCCAAAGTAGCTTTATATTAGTAAAACTTATTCAATGAAGGGAGTAGCCTCATCAAAATCTGAGTTCATGACACGCTAAGGATTAAAACAATTTGTTATTCTATAGCAGTGACAGTTATTTCTAAAGTTATTCCTGTATGCCTGTAATAAATAGTCAAGATTTAACTAAAATATTGGTAGCACTACCATTTTCCAGGTTAAATTAAAAAGCAATGCTAATCCTGTACAGATTAATTTAAGTCTTCTAATGAATGTTTAAATTCAGTGACACTGGCCAGATTAGTCACAGTGTCACACACCCATCACCATGTCTATAAGCCAAAATTAGCTAACTTTTAAATATAAAACTCACAATTATTTATTGGCACTAAAAGTATCAGAATTATCTGTAGCTTGTAACCTTGCTTACAGGCTATATGGGGGGAGGACTCTAAAAATTGCCTATAAGAAAATTTTGTTTAAATCTGGTTTTTTCATCACTTTCATTGAAAATCCACTTATATACTCATGCAAGCTCTCAGCTGCCATAATGTTAAAAAAAAAAGCTTGATATTTGTACACTTAAAAGGAAACTAATATTAATAGGCAGTAAAATAAATAAGAATTCATCATAACAAGTTTATCTCTTTTTTCTCCTGGGCACAATAACATAAATGAAATAGTAAGTGTCAAAAAAATAGAGGAATCAAGAACCCAAAGAGTTTTTAAGGAAACCATGATTGAATAGGTTACATCAGACTGACTGGTCTCCTAACTTTTTTTGGATCTACTCACAGCAAGCATTCTATGCAAAGATGACGTGAACTTCTGGCTATTCCCTCACACTATAGCATTTACTAAATGTTAGAATTAAACAGGTTAATTTGAGCTACAGTGATAACTTGAGACAGAATCACATCAAACACAGATTCAAAGTACAGCACTTTGGGGTCAGGGAGGAGAGAGTTTCCCCCTAGGGATGAACATGAGAAGCTTAATTAAAGAGGGTGTGGATTTTCTCAGAGCAAAGGATATTTTCATAAAACCGTGGAATTTTTGAGTTAGATAAATCACCATGAATTTTATGACCATATTCTATACTTTTATCTACTGTAAAGTCACATTATTATTGATTTTCCATATATTGTAATATTATAGTGAGGTATTCTATGCTTGCAATTTTCCTTTAGGATCCAGGGTAAATAACAAACTAGAGTAAGATCCTTTAGCTACTATAAATTAAGGAGGCTTAAAATAGAGCACATACTGTTACATTTTCATTGTGATTTCCTCATAGTGTTCCCTGGAAATTTCCATATAGTTCATTGTTCCTTAAGGGTATGTTTGGTGCATTAATGGGAGGATTTTGTTTAGATTTTGTTTTCTACTAGGGGATGATGATTCCCTATTAAATGTTCATCTCTTACACTGAGCAAGATGAAAGCACAATGGAAGGTACAATGATGAATGTTATAGTAGGTGAGGAAGGGAGCAGGTGGCAAAGTAGGTTATGGAGAAAGATGCAAAGAAGCATCCTCATCAGGAAATTTTCCTTCCATCCCTAAAATCAGCCATGGTAGGAGACCTGGAGCCTAACTTTAAGCATTAGTAACACCGATAACTGAGCAGAGCGTGGGCAGCTGAGAATTCTGGTACACAAGATACAATAAGCTTTAAATATGGTAACAGTGTTTTTTCCTCAATCAGTCATTTGTAGCTACTTTAAAGGTGATACATTCTAATTTAAAAATGAGAGTTGGAGAAAGCTACTGTATATCCTGAAAGGTGATGTGTACTACTGCAGAATTTTTAAAATATCAGTTAATGGATATATAAAAAGATTTTTAAAATACAGAATGTGCCAAATGTGAGCAGATACAATATACATTTGAAATAAGTATCTTTTCATTCAGAACTAAAAATGACCAGATGCTAGTTTATTGGAGATTGGTTTTACGTGACCAAAATGCCTATTAAATCAAAAGCCCTAATGAAGCAAAAAGAGTAAATTCCATGTTACAGCAGGAACTTTTCAGACTTGTCTTTGAGTGGTTAAAATCATTTTATATAACTAAAATTATTTTAATGACTGTATTTAGTAAGGGTGTGGTTCTTTCCAGTTAGAACATTTTAAACTCTTACATGATTATTTAATATTCAGACCCAACTTTTAGGGCCATTTCCTTTCATTCTTGTCCATTTTTAAACTGTTTACATGGATTTTTTTTCTCTGCACTTACTATGTACCCTGATTTTCTTCACTTGGAATCCATCAAAAAAATAAATTTAAAAATCAGACTGCCTTCATGAAAGGTTAACTTCCCAGGAGTTAATGCTGTCATTTAAGGAAAGATTGCTTGTAATGCAGTAATTTCTCTTCTTAGCTGTGAGTTCCTTGGAAAAGTAAAGCAGCCTAATCTTGAATTATTGGGGAACTTAAAAAAATTTTTCAGAAACTGATAAATATTTTTTATTTAAGGATTAACAACAAGAATAATCATCTTCAAATTGTTAACAATTTGTCAGGTGTTAGATAGCATCCTTCATTCATTCATCAAACGTTTGCTGAGAATCTCTGTAATGCCAAACCCTGGCTACATGTTGTGAATTTTTAAAAATGAAATGAAATTAAGTGAAATGAAACATGGTGTTTCTTCCCTAGTAGAGAGATGGTCAGGTAAACAAATAATTGTACTAAGTTCTGTGATCAAGGCATACACAGAGTACAGTGGTGGTGGAAGGACAGAATGAACAATTCCTCTCCAGGCTGGAGGATGGGTCAGGTGTTATGGATGGTGATGACCAAAGGAGGCTTCAGGTGAGAGAATACTTGATTTGGGATTTGAAGACTGTGTGGGTGTTTGCCAGGTAGAAGGCTGAGCAGAAATGCAGAAACAGAAAAATAAAGAAGAGGTTTGTGTGATTTAGTCCTTCAAAATACCATCATCCCTTTAGTTATGACAGAATTCAATATTCACTAAACATGGATTCATCAACTTTCCAGCCCAGACCCATTAAAGTTATGAGTGGTACTCCTCAGAGCTCTTTCCTTCACCACCTCTCTTCCTACGCATTCCCTCCTGCATGAAAGGCCTTGTCACCCAAGCCAGACTGGGGAGTTGTCCATGACTTCTCCATCTCCTCAGTGCCTCCCCGCTCAACTACTCACTCACTGAGTTCTGCTGTTCTTTTTGTCTTTCTAACTTCCCATATTTACTTTCTCTATGTTCTTACTTCCTCTTCTCTAATTAAGGCTCTCATGCTGTCCCCTAAACTACTGCAGTAGTTCTTTTTCTATTTTCTTTATCTGCAGCCTTACGGCTAGAGTAAATTCTCTAAAATATAGACATGATCATGCCAGTTGCCTGATTACTGTCTTTCAGTGGCCTTCATTGTTTGGAGATAATGGCCAACCCCCTTAATTATTCAATATTCAGTTAGGACTGAATACTGAATAATCATGGAGGGACCCCCATCTTTTCCCCACTGTGCCTCTCCCCATATCCCCCACCCACATGCATCTTTGGCTCCAACTCTGCTGAATTCTTAAAGGTCCCAGCACATGTTATTTTCTTATTTCTTTCTCCTTCCATATGACTGTTCTTTCTGGTACAATTTAAGCTACACTTCCCCTTCACTGCCTATCCCTTCCAAATCCCATTAGCACCATCTTCACCTGGCTAATTTTATTCAATATTCAAGACTCAGCCTGGCTATCAGCCAATCAGAAGTGTCTTTTGACCCACCATAACACTTGCCACACTTGTAACAATGGTTTATGTATCTATCTTGCTGATTAGGCTGTGTCTTTCTTGAAGGCAAGAGATGTTACCATTCATTTCTCATCACCCAGAATTTAAAACATTGCTGGTATGTGGCAGGCACGCACAAATATTTGTTGAATGAATGAATGAAATGAATGAATGAAGAACATCCTGTAAGAGTTTGAAATTACATGCAACTTTCATTCACAGTGTGTTGTTCTCTTATCATGTAGGGTTGTTCTGTGATTAGTATTGATATTAGTGTAGTATTGATGACTTTTTTCTTCACCCAAGTATTTTGTGCACCTTAGATCAATTCAGCAAATGAAGTCCAAGAACCATTTGAAAAGTCATTCTTAGAAAAGAACTTTAAGAATCAACTAATTCCATTCATGTGTGTGCCTCTAATTACATTTACTTGCTTCCAAATATGAAATTATTAAAATTTCAGCATTACATTAGCAATTTGCAATACACCATTTTATACATAAAACTTATGTTCTAACTTATTTACATTTGGCTCATTCAATTGAATTTATTACTGTATAAACCATAATGAAAATAACTAAGTTTCAGTAATTAAACTGTTGGATAGTCTTCTGTCTGTAGGCACAATCTAGCCATTGTTTTCAGTTCTGTGCAAGAGGGAGGTGGAACAAAGTTCTGTAGCTCAGAGAGTGAGAAGCTGGATTTCATGTCCTCCCACAGTCAGAATGGAAATATGTGCCGCTGTTTAAGGAAGGAGGGTGATGAATCTTTTGCGACCATTTTTGGAAAGCATAGAATATTGAAAATTAAAAGTTAACTGAATCCATGAGTGTACAAAGCCAAAGCTGGAGTCCCCAGGAAAATCCTAGGTTGTGCAGAACAGGAAGGAAACAATAACTGAGCAGGCAGCAAGAAAGTAAGGGTCATGTGGCCTCCCCACCCACCCTTCCAGCCCTACTCCTAAAAAAGCCATAATTTAGTCCCAACTATACTTTTCTGATCTTTTCCTGTAACATAATATGGTATCTTGAAATGGTGCTGGATTTCCTGAGGCTTATGCTGCTGACTGCCAACCCCGCCCCAGAGAGCACTGAGCGACAGATACTGTAAACATCCTACACTCTCAGCTGTGGAAAGTAAGAAAGCTGGGAGAAGGCTGTTTACTCTCTCTGCCTTGGAAATCAACTAAAGAGAAACGGATTTGGAGTATTTCTATACATCTTATAATTAATCCTATCCAGTGATTGTTTATGAAGTCAATTCTAAAAGGAAAAAAAGTGAATTGACTAAGTCATGCTAGGAAATGTAAAATAATTTATAAGATTAGTTATCTTTGAACTGTATCATGTAGTTTTAAAAGAAAAAAAAAAGATTACCAGAAACCCAAGGATAAAAGTTCTGGTAATTGATAATGAGGCTACATTTTGTAGGTTGCTGTAGTTTGGTCTATAAAAGCAACGAAACATTAAGTGCCTGTACATTAAGCTAAACAATTCTCCATTAACCTGAATTGCATTTCTACACTGAATTTAGCACTTTTTAAAGCAAAAGTTCTCGTGTCCTGGGACTTGCTATTTTATCAGAGATCAGAGGAAGTTTGGCACCCTGTGCTTAAAGAATGGTAATGATAAACAGTATGAATAAGGCCTGCTGTTTAAAGCTAGAATATATTAATCGTTAGACTTTTCAAGAAAATATATGATGGGGGGATAGTGGCAGGGGGTAGGGCACAAGAAGAGAATTTTAACAAAAATCTATAGATCTAACTCCTAAGTTCAGTGTTAACCAGAAAAAACATTCTCTTCATTTCTTCTTCCATGTAAATCATTCAAATCAAAGATTTATTGAACATCTTATCTAGAATTTGACTTACCCAAAATTTGAGTCCACATCTTGTTGTTTTAATCAACATTAAATAATCCTTCTTTTCAAAGAGAATATTTAAATAATATGGTATATTCTTATATAGCAAGCCCTTAAGAGGTTAGAATAATTAACTTAATGCCTGCTTTAAATATTAAACAAATCTGGACACAATTACTTGAATATAGAGTCTTGGCATATCAGCATATACCAGTCATTTAAACTAAAAGACATCCTATAATACTACTTTAAAAATATTAGAGGAACTTTAATTTTCCCCTCCTTGCTGAGAGTAGAGTCTAATACAATAGGAATGATTGTTTCATATGAGTCTAACAGAAAATGTCTATAAACACAATGACTTTAGCATGTGATTTCAAGGAACTATTTGAACAAGCTGGCCTTACAGCAGTGGTAGACACTGTTGAAGTGCTTGCTGAGCAACTCAGGCTTGGTTGAGTCATTAACCTTTTGAGATTTTGCCTGCAGGATAAGGAAACCCTCTTATGAGGGTACCATTGTAGACAATGTTCTACAGTTTTCTCAAAGAAATAATTACTGTGGCTGTTTGAAATTTTGCTTTCTGCCAGGAGATTCGGATTATATGGGTAAGGGCAAAAGCAGCTCCAAGCATAAAGAGGAGAATGATGTGTCTTCTCTGCCATAGCTTTTTAGTTATTCCACCTAAATTAAAAGGGGAAGCATTCAGATATCCAGATCTAAATCGATACTAACTTTCAGACATGAATGTAGGTTTTTCAAAGTTTATTGAAATATATGTTGAAATTCATTCTATCAGTCAAGAAATATTTATTGGGCACCTACTATGTGCAGTTCTAGGGGATATAGCAGAGAACAGAAGCAAAATCCTTTCTCATGGAACTTATAAATAAATATATGATGTGTCAGGATATAACATCTTGTTTATTCTATGTATCTGTGTAAAATACCTAATTTTTATTCAATGTTGTTATTGCCTCCTTCAGTCTTTCAAAACCATATGTATTTAAATATTCTAAAACATTTATTTGATTGTCTATGAAAGACTTCTAGATATAAATCTGTATAATACTGCTAGCCTTTTTATTTAGCATTATTCTTCCAGATATGTTCTCATTGTTAACTAGCCTGTTTTGTAACATGGGTAAGTAAGTATTAAAAATAAACGTGCTTGAGAGGTCATTGTTATGTATATACAAAGGGGACTTTAAAAGTTCTTGGAAAAATGGAATTAAAAGATAAAAATAAAAAATATAAGCTTTATTTCTCAACATAAGCTCCATCAAATTCAAGACACTTTTGTAAGTGATAATACTAGCCATTTAGTCCATCCCTGAAGAACTGAGGGTCCTGGGAATTTAACCATGTTAATGCCATCTTTTTTACATTATTAACTGAAGAAAAATGGGTGCCCTTTAAATATTTTTTAAGATTAAGAAACAAAAAGAATTCAGAAGGAGCTAATCCAGGACTGTAAGGTAGATACCTAATGATTTCCCATGGAAACTCTTGCAGAATGCCCTGTTTGATGAGAGGAATGAGCAGGAGCATTGTCCTGGTGGAGAGGAACTCTCCTGTGAAGTTTTCCCAGGCATTTTTCTGCTAAAGCTTTGGCTAACTTTCTCAAAACACTGTCATAAGAAAAGATGTTATTCTTTGGCCTTCCAGAAAGCCAACAAGCCAAATACATTGGGCATCCCAAAACACTGTTGCCATGACCTTTGCTCTTGACCAGTCCACTTTTGCTTTGACTAGACCACTTCTATCTCTTGATAGCCATTGTTTCGATTGTGCTTTGTCTTCAGGATCATACTGGTAAAGCCATGTTTCATCTTGTCCTACAATTCTTCAAAGAAATGGTTCAGGATCTTGATCTCACTTGTTCAAAATGTCCATTGAAAGCTCTGCTCTTACCTGCAGCTGATCTGGGCTCAACAGTTTTGTCACCCATTGAGTGGAAAGTTTGCTCAACTTTAATTTTTTAATCAAAATTATGTAAGCTGAACCAGTTGAGATGTCTGTGGTGTTGGCTATTGTTTCTGCTGTTAATCATCAGTCCTCTTCAATTAGGGCACAAGCAAGATGAATTTTTTCCCTCACAAATTGATGTGGGTGCCACTTTGGGTTTCATCTTCAACGTCGTCTCATCCCTTCTTAAAACGAGTTATCCACTTGAAAACTACTGATTTCTTTGGGGCAGTGTCCCATAAACTTTTCGTAAAGCATGAATGATTTCACCATTCTTTCACCCAAGCTTCACCATAAATTTGATGTTTGTTCTTACTTCAATTTTAGTAGAACTTATGTTGCTCTGATAGGGACTCTTTTGAAACTTATGTTTTATCCTTCGTGGTGCTTCAAACCAGATCTTGTTCAGACATGTTATAACAAGTTAGTACAAGTTTATTTTGGTGCAAAAAAATTTTGAAATCCATGCATAGTTTTTTCATAATACACATTTTCCATGAACTTTTTAAAGTCCCCTCATATATTTACTAAGAAGATATTGCTAAGCAGTTATATAATATAAAAAGTTACAAGATTGTGTGTCTATATGTGTGTGTGTTATATATATTCAAATTATCATTGTATGTAATATAAGTAAACGTGATTAATTTGAAGCTTACTCTGTTCAAGACTATAATTCTCTAGATACTGATAAGGATGATTTATCTTTACATTATATGTATATGTTTGTTGCTAAGCAAATGCTGTAAAGACTTTAAAAGAACAAACTATTTTTAAATGTAAACATTCATTTATAAGTCATGTATACTTTATTCATTTATGAATTCATGTTCTCCTTGTCTCTGTCTAAATTAGTTAAGTCTTTGTAATGTATATTTTTATGTCTAGTGGTGATCTATTTCTATAAAACTACTCTGGTATAGATTTCTATAAATTTAAATATAGTTCTGCTTTCCTCTTCATTTTAAAACTGCAGTGAGTAGGTTATTAATCCCAACATTGGTTTATTGTTGTTATTTTGGTTAATTTTGTCATTGGAAAACTATATGGTTACTATATAAAAATCAGTTGTATGCCTATATATCAGCAACAAACAAATAAAAATGAATTTTTTTTAAAAAAGATACTATTTATAATAGCATCCAAAACTATCAAATACCCCAAGGATAAATGTAACAGAAGATGTATAAGACCTCTACAATGGAAACCAAGTAGTATTGAGATAAATTGAAGAAGATCTGAATGAATGGAGAGATAAACTATGTTCAGAGAAAATAGGACTCAATAGTGTCAAATGGCTAATTCTCCCCAGCTTGATCTGTAGATTCAACACAGTCTCAGTCAAAATACAAGCAGGTATATATGTGTGTGTGTGTTTGTGTGTGTGTTTGGAAATTGCTAAGCTGATTCTAAAATTTATAATTCAAACACCAAAGAATAGCCAAAGTAATCTTGAAGAAAAGATGGGGAGAAATTCTGCATATCAAAATTGATTATAAAATTATAGTAATTATGAGAGTGTGGTATTGGCATAACAACAGACAGATATACAAATAGAATAAAGACACCATTATGATAAAAATGGTACCACAGTATACTGGGCACAGGATGATTGGTGGATCTAAATATGAAAGGAAAAACAATAAAGCTTCTAGGAAAGAAAATATAGAACATCTTTATGACCTTGGAATGGGCAAAATTTCCTTTAAAAGTTCACAAAACAACACCAACCAGAAAGGGGAAAAAATGATAATTTGGATTATAATAATATTAAGAACTTCTGTTCATCAAAAGACAACATTAAGAAAATGGAAAGGCAAAGTATAAAAGAGAAGGTATTAGCAACTCACAGAATATCTTATATCCAGAATGTATAAAGAATTCCTATAAATTAATAAGATAAGACAGGCAACACAGTAGAAAAATGGGCAAAGACTTGAACAGAGAATTCACAAAAGAGATGCAGATGATCAGATGATCAATTAACATAAAACATTGCTCAACCTCATTAGTTATCAAGTAAATGCAAATTAAATCACAGCTAAGTGCTAAGACATACCTACTAAAATGGGTAAAGTTAAAAAGACAAAAAGAAATCTGGTATTGGCAAAGATGTGAACTAACTGCAGATGAGAGCATAAGTTGGTACACCACTTTAGAAAACAGTTTGGTGGTCTCTCCTTATGCTGAACATATCCTATGTCCCAGTTGTTGTTACCTACCCCACAGATATTTGTACAATGTTCTCCAAAAGAAATAGGAATATTCTTTGTATGAACATATTTGTAATATCCCCAAATCAGAAACTATCCAAAAGCCAGTCAACAATAGGATTCATAAATAAATTGTGATATATTCATACAACAGAATACCATCCAACACTAATAATGAACGATTTACAACTTCATATGAAATTATGAGTGCATCTTATAAACATAAAAGTGAACAAAATAAGCCAGACACTAAGGAGAACATACTGTATGTTTCTATTAACATTAATTTGAAAAACAGGCAAAGCTATATCTATGGTGACAGAAGTCAGAATATGGTTACCTTGTGGGGTGGAAAATAATGACTGGAAGTGGGCATGAGGCACAGGACTTCTGGGGTGTTGGCGATGTGTCCATTCTTCGTCTGAGTACTGGTTACACAGATGTCACTTCATGAAAAGCCCTCAACCTGAAATTTATTTGTGTACTTTTCTGATGGTATATTATACTTTAATAAAAATTTTCAAAAATTAAATATTAAAAAAAGCTATATCACCTGATCTTAAATAAAGCAGGTAGAACTCTTATTCAAGCAGTTACAAAGAGAAATACTTTCTCCCAGATCATCTTTTTCTCAAAACATACTGACAGCACATATCTTGAGGAACATTCTCTGAAACTGGCACAAAAGATTACACCATCCATAAGTTCACATAGCAAAGTGACTTTTAAGCAAACATCCTCTTTTCTTCAAGATACTAACTACAGTATATCCTATTTTGTAGAACACCACTCCCCTCAAAAGCTCACTGTACCAATCCAATCCCCATTTTCTAGCAAGTAACCAGATTACTGAAAGGTCAGAGAAAAAAGGCTAATGTCAAAAGGCATTCAGCTGTTGCCATGCTGCTGCGTTGCTTCACTTACACATGTTGCAGGAAAGGAGGTCAAGACATGGTTAACTGGCTTTCCCAGGGTACTGGGCCATCGAACCCCCAGGAGAGCTGAAGGAGACACTGCCAGCTTTGGATTCTGTGATGTCTCAGTCTTGCTACAGCCAGTTAACTCAGGATTGGACAAGAAAAATATAAGTCCTCTACCATCATATTTTTTGAACTAAAGCTTTCTTCAGAATCAAAACTATAAATAAATTGTACAATTAGCATTCTTATTTTTTTATTTTTATCTATCTTTATTTAAATATAAAATTTGTATAACAAGAAGGAAGTTACAGAAGCATTCTTACTTTTAATTCTCAGGATGGTTATTGCGATTGAGTTTTTGTCCTTTCCTTGAACAAAAGAATGTTTTGTGGTTGTTAAAATTGTCTTTTAAAATTTCCTTTTATGGAGGAAAAAAAAAGCTCCAAATTTAGACTTCAGCTTGAACTATACCTTTTTATATTCAATCAAAACTTGAAAATCTTGACTTGGTGACACATCAAGTCACATGTGCTAACAAGGTCCCTTAATGCTTCTCATCTGAAGATCATGCAGCCCCACGGGGGTGTTTGGAAGTGTGTGCAGGCATTTTTGGTTGTCACAATAATTGAGGAATGTCACTCCTATGAGGTTTGGGAAAGTCCCACTCAACAAGAAATAGTTTTGACCAAAATAACAGTAGTTACCCCACTAAGATAGATATGATTAAAGATAATTTATTTTCAGGAAAATTTGAGCTATGTATACTTTTAAGTCTTAAGTTTAACACATCTCTGTAGTGTACTGCCTGCAGTCTGAAAGAGACAAAAGTGATGATCTGGATGATCTTAAATATAATCATATTAAAGAATAAAAATTACCTCCAAACTGACTAGAAAAATGTCCTGTGACTTTATAGAGTGACTGCAAACATTTCTGTAATGTTGAGTTCACCAAAAAGCCCTGTTATGGAAGTTATGGCCTTAAAGCACTTACTTTTTGGCTCAGAGAGAAAAATACATCCTATTTTAACTTCCAAGTTTTATGGGGTAGACCAATTCTTTCTGTAGTTTGGTAATGCCTATTACTTGAAAATCTGACAATATCCAGGACTTAACCATAAAGTTCAGTCACTAGAAAGCTGTGAATTTCTAGCTGTACTAAAAAGCTTTCAACACTAGGCTTAAATGCTCCTGAAAAGACAAACAAATAAAACCGCATGATTTTAAAACCACCTTTGAATTTTAAAAAATTTTAGTGTTGCTAACCCAGTCATGTGCATGTGCTGAAGGGACAGGGCCTCTGACTGCCTTCCTGTAGCTCTGATTAGACATTGTTAGTTATAGCGTAGTCACTGCAGTTATGCTGGGCTGTTCCATCCCATCCCACTCCACAAATATCCACTCACCTCAGTCGCAGCATTGGACAGGACTGGCAAACAAGTAGATGTTCCCACCCTTAGGAAACTTCTAGTTTTGTGGAGACTACACCTGCTGTGCTTATTGCTTCAGTGAACTTTTAAAATTCTACATCATCTAATCCAGCTCATTTGGTAGAATATGATTAGATTTTTACTGACTGTTCTTTCATAGGTATTCAATAAGTCAGTGCTGGGCAGCAGCAAGCCTGGCTTCTATTATGATAATTATCATGGCAACCACCATCGTCACTGAGGATTCTCTACACTCCAGAAGCCATGCCAGGGGCCAACAGCAAATACTTAGTGCCCTTACAATGTGCTTATATTAACAGATTTAATACTCACAATTCAGTAATAGGCATGAGTATTATTTTTTCAGATGAGAAATCTGAGGTGAAAGCAAGTAAGAAAGTTACCCAAGATTATGCTAACAAGCCTTAAAACTGGGATTCCGATGTAGGCAGTGTGGCACCAGAGATCTGCTGGTAACCATGAATTGACACGCTCAAGTATCTTGTAAGTTAGGTATTATTGTCCCAATTTTCCAAGAGAGGAAACTGAAGTTGAAAGAGTTAAGAAAATATGGTATTCACTGGAGTTGTTTACAAATATTCCAGTTCTCTTCTCCTTCTGATACACGAGAAGATTGCACTTCTCCACATCCTCTGAAGTTAGGTGTGGCTGTATGACTTGCTTTCATTAACAACATGTGAACAGAAGTGCCATGGAAGCATTAAGAGCCTGTATACAATTTACTGGGTGCCTTTTCTGCTGTGTTGGCGAAAGACTTTTCAACATAGCGCCTTTGTCACCCTGGATCCTTGAGTGCCTATGTTGGACAACATCCCTTTGCTGACTGGCGTTGGACATATAGGAGAAGTGGTAAACTTCTGAGATTTAGGGCCAAGTTAGAGAAAGGAGAATGTTTGTAGCCATAACATAATCTAGCCTAAATTTAACAATTTGCCTAATAACTTGCCTGAACTCCTATAGTTTGTTAGTGCCAGATTTGTGTCTGGAATCCAAGTCTCTCAGACTCAACAGTTCATGTTTGTTTGGGTTTTTTTTTATTTTTTTACCTCTCTTTTGGTATTGCATGACCCATAGGAACTCAAATTTAGTTCTTTTGCTTGCTTTTTAATTTTATGATAGCAATGAAGATGCTTAAAAGATTCAATCTGGTATCTATGTTTAGTCCAAGATTAAGATTAAGAGCATGTAGAAGAAAAATCTCTGTCATTCTCTGGCCCATATGTTTGGTCTGGAGCTTAATATAATGATCTGCAGCTGCATGAGAAATTTTTCTGGCCTTCTTAATTCTGAGATTCAAGTTCTAGCAACAGACTGTCAACAATAATGTTAGCTAAAGAACGCTAATTAGTCCTGAGTATTACTCAGATTTCTCACTGTGCTTGTAGTTTTCATGGTGTGAGCTGGTGCAAGATTTCACCCTTCTTTAGATTAACTGTCACTCAAACACGCTGACTCTGTAAAGTAATCCCATCAACTATATATATATCTATATATTAGATATATAGATATATATATTATATATAGAGATATATGTTAGAGATATATATGCACATATATATATATATATATCACTTTCTCTATATGCACAAACACCAAATTATCCAGGTTCTTATGCTTAAATTCAGAATTGTGGGGATTTCCCACTCCACCAGCTTAGTACACATAACAATTTAGCTGTATACAACTGACCACCATGATAATGAACAACAGAGAACCACATGAAATTCTGAACTTCTTTCCTGAGGATTATCTTCCTGAAACCTAAATGAATAGAAGACTCTGAGAACCCTTCCTTTTGCATGATTTGAGTTATTGAATGACTTATGGGGCAATAGGTATTTCCCCATAATATGGAAAAGACAAAGAGGAGACTTTATCCCCTTAATTAGTAGGGCTAACGTTTTAAAGAGTTGGGAATTTTCACTTTCTATTACTTGGTGGAGACTGTTTGATTACTTTAACTCTATAAGGTTACTTTATTCATTTAATCACAGAATTCCTAACTCTTATTTCAATAACTTTTAAACTTTTTTAAGTTTATTTGTTTATAAGCCTGCTTCATTCTAGAAAAAACTATAGGCAAAAAACTTGTGTTTAACCTTGACAAATATCTGTAAAATGATACCGAGCTAACTTTTGTGGGATGAACTATACAATGAATATATTGTATAAGTTTGGGATTTTTTAGTTTTTATTTTGAAATAATTATAGATTTACAGGAAGTTGCAAAAATAGTATGGAGAGAGCCTATGTACCTTTCACCCAGTTTCCCCCAATGGTTACATCTTACAAAGTTACAGTATGGTATCAAGACCAGGAAACTGACATTGGTACAATGTACATGTGTGTGGTTTTATACCATTTTATTACACGCACAGATTCATGTAACCACCACTGCAGTTAATATACAGACTGTTCCATCACCACAAATATCTCCCTCTTTATGGTCACATCCAGCCCTCTTCATTCCACCATCCCTAATTCCTGGCAACCACTAATCCATTCATCTTTATAATGGATTGTCATTTCAAGAACATACTATAAAAGTGGGTTTTTAACAGATGAATTTTTTAAGTTATTTCCCATGTGTCAATTAGAAATTAGAGCATTAAAAATCTTATAGATCTCAAACATATAGATTTGTTTAATATGAGCTTATTAATGATATTAAACAATGATGAGTAGTATAAAATTTGCTTTGGAATATCATGTTCAATCTTTTTTTCTATAATCTAAACACATATTAAACTTTTTATATTTTAGAGAATGAAGACTTTCTCAATGACTTGAACAGCATCAGCACTTTTTGTTGATAATAAGCACTAGCAAATAAAGCTTAGATGAAACTTACACTACTGTGCAAAGTGTGGTTCTTCCAACAGATCCTGTGCTTGATCTAAGACCTACTTAATTACAGCAGGCCTTCAGATTTTTTGTTGTTCCTGTTGTTCTGGGAGTGGGGATTTGATATAAATCCAAATATGACAAGCTTTCATTTAAAAAAAATATCTTGACCTTCCATTTAGAACCACATGGTCATTCACAGTATTGAGCTTATATGATGTATATTACATAGGAGAATTTGTAGGAGATAAATTCCTATAAAGTACATTCATAGCTATCTAAATTAAAAATATTTTTATGCACTACCATAGGGAATAAGTCCCACATATTCAGTGAATAAATATGTGATTAGGTTACAGTCTATTATTAGGAACATACAGGCAGCCAACTGGCAAATGGATTGCCATCCCATCTAAGGAAGAGAGAAAAAAACACAAAGGTAAAATTAAAATGCCAATGCATGCTGAGAAAGAACTAATAGAAAGCATGTGACATTATGTACACTGGTGATTCTCAAAATAAAGGAAACAATGGAACCTATTTAAAAATACATGTGTGGATTTTATTCTTTGAGAAATGAACTAGGGTAGGGGGTAGAAAGATAGGGAAAGTATGAAGACCTAATCTTTTGAAAGAGAAGATTATTTGACCCGTCTATCTAAAATCAAAACCAAAAATCCTAAGTTTTACAAGATCCTCAAATGTTTGGCTATATTTTCAGGTAGGTGTGCATTAATAAATATTAAATGGATAATAAGATGGGTTATGTTCTAATCATAGCTGGTCACATATCTTAAATAGTACTGCTTTAAGACTCATCAATTTAGAGGGAAAATTTGAGTGGCAAGCAACAGTACTCTGTTTTCAATCTTGTCCTACACAACATTTTTATATTCATTAAGATAAAGACATTGCTGGAGTTATGATTAATTTTTTTAAAGGAAACAAGAAAATAGAGTGTTACACTATATGGATCAGGGTCCAAGTATTATAAAATCTCAGTAGGCTGAAAGGAAGGGCAGGGTTGGATACAATGAAATTGAATTGCTATGAATGTGGAAGTCCAGCCTTTGGAGTCAGACAGCTGACTGCACAAGGACTTCATGGGGACATGTTACTTGTCATCATCACATGGGGAAGAAGACTTAGAACTTTTCCTAACCACTTTTCCTATGTGGCCTACAGAGTTACATGATGGTCTGCACGCACACATACACAGGATGTAATTTCCAGAGTAGAACAACAAACTATCCTACCCTATTTTACATTGGTAAGATTTTCCAAATAGTTCTGTGTTCATTACTGTATAATAGATGTATAAATAAAGTAAGACATGTCTAAGATGATGTGGCCATTTGATGAAGGAACTCAAAAATGTGTTATTGAAGACTAGGGTGCATTGCTGTCTTCCAGTAATGAGGAACTAAAATGAGGATAGGAGCTTAGATTTAGACTTTGTTTGCCCAAACCCAAAAGTGTGTAATTTGGACCAGACTCAAAGATACACAGAGGCAGAATTCAAC
The DNA here is from genome assembly GCA_023783475.1 of Daubentonia madagascariensis. Lineage (NCBI taxonomy): Eukaryota > Metazoa > Chordata > Mammalia > Primates > Daubentoniidae > Daubentonia > Daubentonia madagascariensis. The sequence goes on along the minus strand of JAKFHU010002080.1, from coordinate 20,884,431 downwards.
ACAATGTAAGGTAGACCTTTTTAGCCATATTTAGGGAATCCAAAGATGGAGCAGGCTTATTTGGAAGAAATGAGTCCCTTATCACTGGAGATATTCAAGCATGAATTTCAGTAGCTACTCTCAGTAGCATGTGTGTGATCTAAGCAATGGAAATGTTATAGTCCCTTCAATCCTGAGATTTTATTAAATATGTATCAGCAAATCCCAAGGGTACCACTTACCTATTTTTTGAGTATCACTTAACTTCTCTGGGCCTCAGTTTCCTTCTATTTAATGGACTGAGAGGTGATAATATCTTATAAAGCTCTTAGGAAGATTAGATGAGTGAAAACATATGAGTAGCCTGATTCCATCTCCCCCTCATTCCCAATACTGTAAGTTCCAAGGGACAAATAAAACTTAAGTAATAGACTTGAGCATGTTTAAAGAACAGAAACACTGCAACTTCAAGTCACTATACGAAAAAATAACCGCAAGCTTCCACAGAAGCAAATACAAGCAACTGTGGTGTGGACTGAGGGTTGCAGGGAGAACAGGAACTACATCACTATAGGAAAAGAATGCAGAGGTCTAAGACGAAACATCCACATACCTCAATAGGAAGAGGTGCAAGAAACAGGTAAAATGTCAGCCAGATGAAGACTGAGGTACAGTCATATCCCCCCCTGCCATGAGGGGAAGGGATTTCAGAAAAATGTGAGGACTGAAGGGATGCTTCAACCTGGCTAGGGGAAAGGGTGAAAGTGAGACGAGAGCAGCCTGAGAAACAGTGCCAGGGGACCCTGGATGGAAGTGGGAGAAAAGCAAATAGAATGTGAAGAATGTGGAAAAACATTAAGAAAAGAGATTATTGTACAATTCAAGTATCATGGTTGTGTATTGTACTAAGGTTGGAGTTGATGTACCGAAGTCAAACTGTAAAAATAAAATTTTAAAAGCATGGAATCTTGTGTTATTCTAAGAAAACTTATGAAATTCAATTATTAAAATGAAATGTTTGTAATAAAACAGGTTATGCAAACAATTCCATTTTCATAAATGTAAAAAAGTGTTGATTTAAAAAAATAATTGTTATGATCATTTTATATAAAAGTGAATGAAACTAAGTAAGAAAATAATTGAATAAAATTCATCAAAAGATAAATTTCCTACATCAGTCTAACTAGGGAGAAAGAGGTTATCACTATAAACAGTAAGGTGGGGGTGTTTCTTGACCTTCAAGATTCTTACATTTCTCCAGATTTACCAGAAATAGAAGAGAAAGGACTCAAATAAGCTCAATCAGAAATGAAAAAGCAGACATTACAACTGGTACCACTGAAATATAAAGTATCATCCATGAATACTATAAAAACATCTACACACACAAATTAGAAAATGTAGAGGAATTGGATAAATTCCTGGAAACCCACAACCTCTCAAGTCTGAATCAGGAAGAAATAGAAATCCTAAACAGACCAGTAATGAGCAGCGAGATTGAAGCAGCCATAACAAATCTCCCAACAACAAAAAGCCCTGGCCCAGACAGATTCACAGCTGAAATCTACCAGACTTGCAAAGAAGAACTGGTACCTACCCTACAGAAATTATTCCATGACATCCAGAAGGAGGGAATCCTCCATAACTCATTCTATGAAGCCAGTATCACTTTGATACCAAAGCCAGGAAAGGACACAACAAAAAAAAGAAAGAAAAGGAAAGGAAAGGAAAAGAGAGAGAGAGAGAGAGAGAGAGAGAGAGAAAGAAGGAAAGAAAACTACAGATCAATATACATTATGAACATACATGCAAAAATCCTCAACAAAATACTAGCAAACCGAATTCAACAGCACATCAAATTGATAATTCACCATGATAAACTGGGTTTCATGCCAGGGATACAAGGGTGGTTCAACATATACAAATCTATAAATGTGATTCACCACATAAACAGAAGCAAAATCAAAGACCATATGATCATCTCAATAGATGCAGAAAAAGCATTTGATAAAATCCATCACCCTTTCATCATAAAAACCTTCAACAAACTAGGCATAGAAGGAACATACCTAAAAATTAAAGAAGCCATATATGACAAACCCACAGCCAACATCATACTGAATGGGGAAAAGTTGAAAGCATCCCCCCTGAGAACTGGAACAAGACAAGGGCACCCACTGTCACCACTTCTATTCAACATAGTACTAGGAAGGACTAGCCAGAGAAATCAGGCAAGAGAAAGAAATAAAGGGCATCTGAATTGGGAAAGTGGAGGTCAGACTATCCCTATTCGCTGATAATATGATCTTGTATCTAGAAAACCCTAAAGACTCCACCAAGAGACTCCTAGAATTGATAAATAAATTTAGCAAAGTCTCAGGTTACAAAATCAATGTACACAAATCAGTAGCATTTCTATATACTATTATAATATAGTCAAGCTGAGAGTCAAATCAGGGACTCCATACCACATACAATAGCTACAAAGCAAATAAAATACCTAGGAATGTACTTAACCAGGGAAGTGAAAGATCTCTACAAGGATAACTACAAAACACTGACCAAAGAAATCATAGATGACACAAACAAATGGGAAAACATCCCATGCTCATGGGTTAGTAGAATTGACATCATTAAAATGCCCACACTGCCCAAAGTGATATACAGATTCAATGCAATCCCCATCAAAATACCTACATCATATTTCACAGAGCTAGAAAAAAATAATTCTAACCTTTATTTGGAACCAAAAACAACCCAAATAGCCAAGGCAATCTTAAGCAGAAAGAACAAGTCTACAGGCATCACATTTCTAACTTCAAATTATACTATTAATATAAGGCTATAGTAACCAAAACAGAATGATACTGATATAAAAGTAGAGACATAGACCAATGAAACAAAATAGAGAACCCAGAAATAAAACCATTTACCTATAACCAACTGATCTTCAACAAAGTAGACCACAACATACACTGGGGAAAAGAAGCCCTATTCAATAAAAGGTGTGGGAAAACTGGACAGCCATATACAGGAGAATGAAACAGGACCCCTATCTCTCACCATATACAAAAATTAATTTAGGATAAAAGACTTAAATATAAGGCATGAAACCATAAAAATTATAGAAGGAAATGTAGGAAAAACCCTTCTAGACATCAGCCTAGACAAAGAATTTATGACTAAGACCCCAAAGGCAAATACAGCAATAACAAAAATAAATAAATAGGACTTAAATAAAAAATCTTCTGCATAGCAAAGAAAATAACCAACAGAGTAAATAGGCAACCTACAGAATGGGAGAACATATTCACAAACTATACATCTGATAAAGGCTAATATTCAGAATCTACAAAGCACACAAATCAGCAAGAAAAAAACAAACCCGTTCAAAAGTGGGCAAAAGACATCAACAGAATTTTTTCATAAGAAGATAGACAAATGGCCAAAAAAACATATGAAAAAGGGTTCAACATCATTAATCATCAGGGAAATGCAAATTACAACCACAATATATAGCACCTTACCCCTATCAGAATGGCCATTATTAAAAAGTCAAAAGAAAATAGATGCTGGCCTGGATGCTGAGAGAAAGGAACGCTTATACACTGTTGGTGGGACTGCAAATTAGTACAACCTCTATGGAAAACAGTATGGAGATTCCTCAAAGAAATAAATGTATACTTGCCATTTGATCCAGCAATCCCACTACTGGTTATCTACCCAAAGGAAAAGAAGTCATTTTATAAAAAAAAAAAAAGACACCTGCACCTAAATGTTTTTCACAGCAAAAATCACAATCACAAAGAAGTGGAAGCAACCCAAGTGCTCATCAATTCAGGAGTGGATAAAGAAAATATGGTGTGTATATACACCATGGAATACTACTTAGCCATAAAAAGGAATGAAATAATGTCTTTTGCAGCAACTTGGATGGAACTGCAGACCATTATCCTAAGTGAAGTATCTCAGGAATGAAAAAACAAACACCACATGTACTCACTAATAATTGGGAGCCAAACGATGGGTACACACAGGCACAAAGAGATGTAGAGGACATTGGAAACCAAGAAGTGGGGAGGTTGGGAGAGGTGGAAGGATAAAAACTTACCTATCAGGCACAATGAACACTATTATGGTGACTGACACACTAAAAGCCTTGACTTAAGCATTATACAAGGTATCCTTGTAACAAAAACATTTGTACCCCTTTTGTATTCTGAAATTTTTTTTAAAAGTTAATTACACTTCTGTTTACTTTAAAATGCTTCATTGAAATGTCCATTTATGTTTTTTAAAAACTTTACAAGAAAAGTTGCTAACTTGTAGGCCATAGTTTGTTGATCCCTGTTTTAGGACACAGAAAAATTCATAGTGGGTTCCATGAAGTAGAAATATTACCAAAATGCTGATTTGACCACATGCAATAAAACTGGAAATTTAAAAGGAAACCAAAAAATAAAAGACTCTTCATCTCTTGTATTAAATAGTTCTTGCGTGAAAGGGAATAACACAAAATTACTGGATTTCTGAAAAATAATGATAAAGGAAATGCTATATATCAGAAATCATGGGATACATGTAAAGCAATGATAAGAGTATAATTTGTAGCCCTGTATAAATATATCAATAAAAATGAATAAAAGTAAATAAATGAAATTCCCAACACAAAATACTAAGCAAAAAACAAAATAAGTAAATCAAATGAAAGTACAAGGAAAGAATTTTTACATATAAAAGGAGAAATTAATGAAGTTGAGAACAGAAAAGAGTAGGTCAACTTAATCAAATTTTGATTCTTCAGAAAATAAACAAAAATAGACAAACCACCAGATAATTTAATCAATAAAAGGAGAGAAATCACAAATGTACAAAATAAGAAGTTACACAGAAATAATTATGATACAAAGGGAATTTTTGTAAAATCATAAACAACTACTTTTGAATACGCAAATAAATTTGAAAACCTATAGGAAATAGATACTTTCTTAGGCAAATATTCTGTACTAAAATTGATCCCAGTAGAGATAGAAATTTTTGATCAATTTTTATAAAAATAGAAAAAATTTTCTTGCTACCCCACATAGTAGCACCAGGCACAGATGATCACACACAAGAGAATTCTACCAAACCTTTAGAAAGGAGACAATCCCAAAGCTACATAAATTGTCTCAGACTATAAGGAATCAAAAAAACCTTTCAACTTCTTTTTATGAAGCAAGTATAACATTGATATCTTTACCTGATAAAGACAGTTAAAAAAACTGCAGGCCAATATCTCCTATAGAGACTGATACAAAAAAATCCTTAATAAAATACTGGAGAGCAGACTCCCACAGCACATTAAGAAATCAAAACACCATGACCAAATAAAGTTTACACTGGAAATGGGCTAATTTTAGAAAATAAATTAATACAATTTACCATTTTAATAAGTTTATTGAGAATAATGATTTTCTTTATAGATGCTGAAAACTGGCAAAATAAAAACCCATTCTTAGTAAAAACTTTCAGAAAAGTAGTAATAAATAGCCCATTTCCTTACTTAATTAGGAAACACTAGAGGCATTCCTACTGAGGTCAGTCACGAGGTTAGGATGCCCACTACCACCACTGGTATCTGGCATTGTCAGAAGATAATACTGAGTCAATGCAATTAGACAAAAGTAAACAACCAGAAGTACAGGAATAGTAAAATAATAAATAAATTATGTGTATTTGCATATGACATCATAGTACACAGGGAAAATCCCAGAAAATCAATGATAAAATGAAATCAAATAATTAAAAAAATCAGTAAGGTAGCAGGATGTAAAATTAGCATGTAAAAATAAGTAGCATTCATATACACAAATAAAAATAAGTTAGAAGATATAATGAATGTAAAAAACCATGTTAACACATGGTAACAAAAAATATAATTAGGAACAAATGTCACAAGAAATGCTCAGAACCTATGTGAAGAAAACTATAAAATACTTCCATAAGATGCCGAAGTAGGATCAAAAAAATGGAAAGACATCTCATCTTTATTAACACATCTCAACGTCATCAAGATGTCAGTTCTCCCTAAAGTTAATTTACAAATGTGATCTGATCCCAATAAAAATTTCAGTGGGTTTTATTTTTATAGAGCTAGATAAGTTGATCCTAAATTTCATATGCAAAGTAAACACACAGGGTCAGAGAAATGTAGTGAAAATGGAGAACAGAGGAGAAATGGGGTAGAAGGGGAGATCAGAGAGTTTCAAGGCATTAAAATGGCTCCACCTGCCATTACTGTCTTTGAAGATGGAGGAAGGGGGCTGGTAGTCAAGGAAAGGGAGCAGATTCTAGAAGCTGAGAACAACCCCCAGCATATGGCCAGCAAGAAAATGAGGGCCTCAGTCTTACCACCACAGACAGCTGAACTCTACCAGCAAACTATATGATCATGGAAGTTGATTCACCCCCAGAGCCTCCAAAAAGCAATGCAGCCCTGATAACACCTTGATTTCAGCCTTGTGAAACCAGAGCAGAAGTGAGCCAAGCCAACTGACATCTGACCTGCAGAAATATACAAGTACTACATGAAGACCGACATGAAGAAAACTACCAACTTTGCTGAAACTACAGACTCATGCTACAAACATGAAATGAAATGAATAAATGTGGTGGGTTCTGGACAAATAATTGATTAAATTACACTAAAGTTATTCTATTTTTTTAAAAAAATAGGTGAGAGAAAATAGATGAAATAGTCAAGAAAGTTTGGAAAGAAGTATATTGAAGAAAACTTGCCATAGCCAGATATTGAAAAGTTTTTCAAATCTACAATAATTAAAATGAAATAATATTACCTCAGGAATAGACAAATTAATGAAATAGAAAAAAGAGCCTACATATAAAATTATGTATATGAGAAAGATAATTATAAATCAATAGATAAAGGATAAATTATTCCATAAGTAGTACTAGGAACAGTTGGTTAACTATTGGGGAAAAATGTTAGATCTTTACCTTATACCATATTGCAAAGTAAACTGTAGCTGGATTAAAGAGTTAAATATTTTGAAAATGCCAAATAGGTGAATATTTATATGATCTGAAGATGGGGGAAAACCTTCTAAGCATTAGAGCAATTTTTAAAAATCCATAAGAAAAAGGACCAATATAAATAAAGATAATTAAAATCTTACATATCAAAATATGGCAAACAAAATATGAAAACAAATAATTTGGGGAAATAACTGCAAACTTACCTCACATAGAGGATTAAGAGTCATAATATGTGAGGCACTTTTACATCATTAAGACCGAGACTTTAACAGAAAAATGGGAAAATATATCAAATGATAATTCATAAAAGAAGAGATTCAAATAGCTAGTGAAATGCTTAAAACTTTCAACACCAAGAATAATCACAAAACTTTCTAAAATAAAAGTTCTCTAACATTGAGGGCAATCTCTTCTGATTGAAAAGTTAAGCCTTCATGAAATGGTTCATTGGCTTGTCATAGCCACGTAAAATTGAGAATCTGAGTTGGTATGATACATCTTTTGAGCTGCGTTTTTGTAACGCTTTGTACTATGTCAATGGAGTATAAAATTCTATTGATCAACTATTCTTTGTGGTTATCCTTGAGATTACAAATTTTTTTTCCATAATTAATGAAGAAAATGGCTCTGTTTTTGATGAAACTTTATGGGGAAGATAAATTTTAATATGCTAATTTATGCCAGAAACCAAAGAATATGTGCTCTCTATCATGATAAATGTAATTCTATAGGATTCAGAGTTTTAAGACCTTATGGACATGCCTGGGCCACTGGGGTCATGAAATATGATTTTTTGAATCACAGATTTGAAGTAGGTGAAATTGACCTTAGTTTTGCTTACCCTAATTTAAACTAGCATGAATTACCACGGTGGAATCTAGGTTGGGTCAGTCTTCTCTGGCCTTCTATAGGGCCACAATCCCAAGGCAGAGGCAGTAAACTACAGTTGTCTTAAATTAGTTTTAGGGCCATAAATAGACACAATTGAGGGTTCTATTACTCCAAAGAGTAATGAGGTAAAATATTGTTTTCAACTGAAAATTCCATGTCTGTGAAGCAGAAGCCACAGAACATGGTGGTGGCATGGTTTCCTCCTTCCTTGGTGGTGGGGGTGTAGGAATGGTGGTGCTGGTGAGAGATGAAGAATAAGCATAGGGAGATATTAGAAATAACACAATAAAATGAATTAATGTTTTTTCCATGGCTCTGTTAAACTGAAATAATTTGCTTCTATACTCAATTTGTATAGACAATCAAATTAATTATTTTTTGCAGGCAGGAATAAAATGGCTATCAACCTCCTCTGTTTATAAAAGCACTTCTCATAATCCAGGTTTAGTATGATTTATTAATGATACAGTAAAAGCCATCTTCATATTGATTAAAAACCTAGTTTTATTAAAAACTAAAAATAAAAAGTAAACACAAGAATAGCTAGGAAACTACTAAATATGAGGACCTGTGAGAGGTGGTAATGGCTGCAGAGCAGAACTTCTCCCAGGTATAAAAATGTGCTACAAAGCACTTTCATTAAACACTATGGTACGGGCCCAAGAATAAACTGTCAGATTAGTGGAATAAAATAAAATCGCCAGAATTAGATCCAACTACATATAAAAATCTAGCATATGACAAAAGTGGTATCTCACATCAGTGGAACAAAGATGCTCTGTTTAATACACAGTGTCAGGACTACTGGATAGCCATTTGGAAAAAGATAAAAGTAGATCCATTCATTCCATCACACACAAGAATAAACAATATATCAGAGATGTAAATATAAAAAGTAAAACTATACAAATGCCAACAGAAAACATGGGTGAATTCCTGTAAAACTGGTGTGTAAGGAAAGACTTTCTAACTATGACTAAAATCTAAGACACAACAAAAGAAAAGGTTGATAAATTTGCGTGATAAAACTATTTGCATGGGGCCTAAAAAAATACCATAACTAAGTCAAAAACAATTGACAAACTGGAAGAAAATAGTCACAACATACATCACAGATAAAGGGTTAACTCCTTAATTTATTGAGAACTTTCTAAAAGTGAGGAAAAAAAGACCTATAGAAACCCTATAGAAAAATGGGCAAACACTTGAACAAAAAACTCAAAAAGAGGGTGACCCTTAATCATATGAAAAGATGTGCAATTTAATTCATATAAAAAGGCAAATTAAAACTGCAATCAAGTTCCATTTTTCACCTGTCAAACTGGTGAAAATTCAAAAGCTTGACAACGCATAGTATTGGTGATACAGTGAAGAAACAGGTAATGTCACACATTGCTGATGGATGTGGAAAATGGTACAGCCCCATGGAGGGGAATTGGGCATTCTCTAAGTAACTGTATATAACCAAGTCTCAACATAGAAATCCCTCTATGAATTTATCTTGAACATATATCTTCAACAATATGAAAACACATATGCACAAAGTTGTTCATAGAGTATTATTTATATAGTCAAGAAGAGAAGATTGGTTGAATAGACTATGATACATACACAAATGGAGTACTATGCAGTTATGAAATAGAATAAAGAGGAGCTCTGTATACTGATATGGAATGATTTCCAGGAGATTTAACTAAGGGAAAAAAGCAAAATGCAAAAGAAAATATATACTATAGCTAACTTTTGGGTATAAAAGACGGGAAAATTTTAATTATATAATGGCTTATTATTACAAAAAAGAAACACAAGAAGCACAAACCAGAAAACAGTCAAGTTAGTTGCCTACAAGGGGTTAGGGAAATTGGATAGAGGGAATACAGGAAGAAGTGACACGTCTCCAATTATACCTTTTTGTATAATTTGACTTTTGAAAGCATATTAATATTCTACATATTCTAAAAATAAAATCAATAAGAATAAGAAGGAAGTTCTAAAAATGAAAGGGAACTAAGAATGTTAATCACATGACATCTTAACAAGAGGAGCTGTTTTTTCTCAGTAGTAAATTTAATTAATTACATTCACTGTACATTCAAGTGGCTTATAAACCTAATTATATTTTAAATGAGCACCATAGCCATATTAAAGGGAAGTAAGGGAAGGAGAAAAGAACAACTAATCTAAAGTAATTTAAATACACAGTATTTACCAATATGCCCTCATTCTTGAGGTAGAGGGAAAGGAAAAACTGCAAACAAATCCCTAACTCCTCTTTGTAGATTTTTTGTTGTGATGGCATGAGCAAAGCAATTCTAAACCTGTTTTAGTCATACTAAAGGGCTAAAAAAATGAGTAAATGTGTTGATGCTGTTGAAAGTTCTCACTGTGGAGGAAGGAACATACAAATATGGAATGCTGGAAGGCAAGAAATAACCCTTTGGGAATGGATTGGAACTGGAGATATTGGTGTGAATTAATGATTTCTAAAATAGGTATATGTATATGAGTGTTTATGTGCACATATATTAGGCATATATGTACATATATTTCTGTCTATTGGTATGCATGTATATGCATATGTGTGTGTGTGTGAGTAGAGATTTCTTACCTCTCTTTCCTGAAAAAGCCAAGAAGCAAAGATCAGAGTAGCAATGAGCTACTTAGTCCTTACTAAAAGAAACCAAGGCTTCTAGGAGAAATGGCTAATTCTAGGGTTCAGACAGGGTAGCTTGTTCCTAAGGAAATGGGCTGCCTGTGACATCCAACACTTGCTTTTCAAATCCTAGGAAGCCAGCCACAGCTTCTTCTACCTACCATTGATATGGTTGTTGCTGATCTTTCTGGGCTTCCATGAAGTTTACAATGATCATCAGGACATTAAAGAACTTCCACCAATCCCAAATTGTCATTGATTTTTATTCTTGTTCCTGCAAACACTTCTATAAAGGCCATGTAAAACTTGGATTTTAATATCAATCTTAATAAGTTTCCTTTATTTGCAATTGGTTCCACACTTCCACTGCCACATATTTTTGTTAGACACTATAGGTCTGAAAAGTTTGCTAGAACACAAAATAAATGTCAGAAAGAGAGCCCACAGCAAATTAAACAGCACACATTGCAGAATACACTCAGTATAGCATGGTTAAAAACTCATTGGCCAAGAGGGTTTAAAATGTGGATGTGCTGAAGCTTATTGGCCCTACAAGCTCACTGACAATACAACTGCCCTCTGAGCATGGGGAAGTACATCAGAGACAAATGCCACCATAATAAATTGGCCCTGTAACATCTTCCAGATATCCACACAACATTTTTACTACCAATAGAATTTGAGTGAAGACTACAGTTTAGATCAGCAGCCATGAAATGTCCTCCCTGAGCAACCTACCTGAGGGAGAGTTACCCACTCAGCCAGAATGGTTGCTGTGCCAGTGACCTTCACCCTTACCTTGAGGCAGTATGACCTCTGTCCAGATGGGCTGAATTTAGGGAAGCCGGATCTGAGCGGTCACCACAGGCCATGCTTCCACCCTTGGTGAAGAGTTAGTGAGGGTCAGGAAAAGCAACTGAAAGTCATTCTTCCCAGTGCTTCAGAAAAGGCAAAAGTGCCTAATTTATAGGCCCAAGAGGGACCCACACATTATGGCAAATTTTCAGAGTTCTGCAGTTCTGTTAAGTGTGAGCTCCTTACTCTCTGTCAGGCACTTCTTGCTTCTACTCCACACTGCTAAGCCATTTTCCCTTTTCTGAATGAACTTTTATGTCTGCTCCTACAGATTAATTGTGGCACAACAGAAGAGGCTCACATGACTGCATTATAAGATCAAGGCACACCCAACATCAGTCTTAGTTACATGAACATTATATTATTACCATTTTTAATGTTTGTTTGCTTAATTTGCTTTTCTCTGGATGAAAAGAAAACGGAGACTCAAAGCATTATGGAGGGAACATAGATTTTCATCTTCTCCCTCTCTATCCCTAAACTGCCTAGTACTGTACTTTCAAGTGGTTTATGGAAAGGGATTAAAAATGAAGGGTGAGAAAGACAAATAGGAGCTGTTTCCATTCTCAGCCTCTGAAGTTCCGTGAACAGACTGAAAGTTCAATCAAGGTCTGTGAAAACATTAGCAGATGCCAAAAGGCCAGCAGCCAAGAGTTGTGTCTTTGTGCAAGAACTGAATGGCTACCAACAGCTAGAAAACTTTTAAAACCTTGGAAATGATGGAAGAGTCCTATGAAAAAGTGAGAAAGAGAGAAATGTTTCTGAAATAATTACATTTATGAATATGTAAAAGAATGTTCTCTGTAGATCCTGGGCCTCCAACCATGTAGATAACTAAAATTTTAAGATGAGGAAGATGGCATTTATTTATTTTTTAAATGATGCAGTTAGTAATAGTGGTTAAAATGAATCAGAGCTCATTTGAATTCCTTTAGTGAATGGAAATAATAGTCATGATTATTAGTCAAAATTGAAGTTTAAAACAAGCAAATATGTAAACTTGTAAGATGATCCTATTTTTAGGTTATTCAGAATGTTAATCACATGACATCTTAACAAGAGGAGATATTTTATCTCAGTAGTAAATTTAATTAATTACATTCAGAGAATTATAATTGGCCCTTCTTAATTATTTTATGTTTCTGAATGAATTGGAAACATATCTGTTTTACGCATCTTTTTAAGATATTAGTCAACATAGTAAAAAAAAATTTAGGCTGTATAAAATGAATTGAAGCCAATGCCAAGTGCTTAAAGTGTTTTTCATACAGTGGAATTTGAATTTTTAGGATAAAATATTAGTGAAAAAATATAATTAAGGCAAATATTTGAGATTTTATTTACTGATCAACTTATAAAACATGTAAATTCTTCAAAAATATTAATACTTCATCAATAATAATTTTCTTTCTTATAAGTAGAATCTATAGTTTAATTTATCTTTATCAGGAATGAATTTATTGCTTTTATTTCCATAAGGACAACTTTTCTATTAAATCTTGTATTTTAACAGGTAGTTGACTGTAATGACAGAAAAGAAACAGTAGAGGGCACTTTAGTTCTCTAACAAAATAAAACCGTTTCTAAAACCTGTTATAAATCAGTAAAATACACAATGAGATTTAAACTACCTGATAAAGGTTAAACAAAAATGTAAAGCAAGTTCCTCTGCCTCCCATAGGCTAATAAAAGATATCTTAGGTAAATTTCAGCTTCCTTCTTTAATCAATTTATAAATCAATTGGGTACCATATGAAAAACAAAAGTGTTCTCAGATCTGCAAATTAGTGGATCCATCATTTCAAGAGTACTTTATTTTTTAAAAACTCACACTTAATTGGAAATTTCCTGACCTATTGAATTTATTTGATTTGAATTAGTAAATTCTCATTATCCATATTTTTAAGAGGTAAATTGAGTGCTCTCTATATTTAAGAAGTAGCACTGTTTAACAAGGTATATTTCTTTTATTTTGGTTTGAAACCCTCTAACAATTATCCTATGACCTTAGACATATTACTTACTCACTGTTTCCTCCAAAATCATCTTTTATCATTATTGTCATCATCATAATCATCATTTTAAGGCACAGTTGCTGCTTTCAAGTGGTTTTCATTCTAATTGAAAAAATTAAAATAAATATATGAAAAAGCAAACAATAGAGAAGACATTGCAGAATCAAATCTAAATTGTGTTCAGTGTGTGAACGATCTCAGGCCAATCACTATGATTCCCTAAGCCTCAGTTTCTACATTGTATAAATGAGGTTCTATACCTGATGATCAGACTCTACAAACACTGTCATCCATTCTTATTTTGTATTTTTTTCTACTAAATTCGGTTATCTATGACCTAGCTCTCAACAGATAGATGGTGGTTCTTAACCTTTTAGAGCTTAATGACCCACTTGAAAATCTTATCAAAGATATGGAACTTCCCCCCCTAGAAAATGCTATAATCTGCTAGATGTGGTGGTTCATGCCTGTAATCCCAGAGCTTTGGGAGGCCAAGGCAGGAAGATCACTTGAGGCTAGGAGTTAGAGACCAGCCTGGGCAAAATAACGAGGCCCCCCTCTCTACAAAAAATAAAAAACTAGCCAGGAGTAGTGGCATATATCTGTAGTCCCAGCTACTCTGGAGGCTGAGGCAGGATAATCGCTTCAGCCCAGGACTTCGGGCTGCAGTGAGCTATGATGACGCCACTGCACTCTAGCCTGAGTGACAGAGAAAGACCCTGTCTCAAAAGAAAATGCTATAATATATACCTTACTCAAAATGAGCATTCACTTCAGGAGGTTCAAGGACCTTCGGAAACAATCCGTGGGCTCCACAAACACTATGTCAAGAGTCTCTGATAGAGGCACAAATTGTACAGCTCCCACATGTTTGGGGGGTTATTCCTAGACATTTTATGTGTTGTTGTTGAGTCAAGATGGGGGATGAGGCTGGAGAGGTGGGTAGGCCATACCAAGCAGTTTGGGGCTTTATCCCATAAACAACGGGAAGTATACTGAATTGTTTAAACATAGAGGTGGCAGATATGCATTTTAGACAGCAAATCCGAGAGCAGAAAGTAGAATAAACTGGAGAAGAAAGACAGGAAGCAGGGAGATCATCAGTTAGTCTGTAAGAACAATAATCTGGGTGAGAGATAGTGACAGCCTGTTTTAAAACCTTTCCAAAATTAAGGATGTTCCCTTTTCTAAAATAGGCCTGCTATGATCCTGTGTAATAAATAATGAGACAGCGTTTTCAAACACCAAAAGACATTTTGAAACCAGACAAAGGGCTATTCTGGAATTCCATTTATTTTCTACTCAAGGCAACAGTTAGATATTAGCAACCTTGCTTTTGTACCCTTTTGTCTATGTGGGGTACTTCAAAAGCTTAAGCAGCCTAGGACCCACTAAGGAGATGTGGCAACTCCTGATCAGGAAAATGTGGAGAACTTTGCTTACCATCCACACCCGAGTTCAGTGACGGGTGTTCTCACCACTTTCATTACATCCCTTGGGGCAGAAATGAGTGGCAGAAATAATTTATCACTCATAATGTTATTTGAGGCTACACCAATGTGGAAATATATCTCCATTCTCTAGTAGCCGAATTAAAACAGCAAGCAAGCAAAATTTCTGGATAGGGAGGTTTATCACAGGAAGTTAGTGAAAATTAAATGAAAAAAATATATAGCTATATATATACATTATCTTTTAGGAAATTTGCACACAGATCCTAATATGCCCTACATTGGCAATCCCATCTGTTTTTTAGGTTTGATGGGTGATTGAAACGTAGGCAATAACAGATAAGAAGGACGTGAAGATGATTCTAAGTTTTCTGGTCCACAAGACTGACAGAACATAAAGGATATTATAAACATAGGAAGAGTAGGAAAAGAGAAAGAAAGTTAATTTCTGTTTCAGACTTTTGAACTTGACAATCAGGGGGCCATCTATTTGCAGATGTTTAGCAGATAGTTGGGTATTCATATGTGAAGCTTTAAGAAAAGTTTAGGGCTTAAAGCATGATAATGGAAACAATGAAGTAAATAATATTAAAGAGAAGAGGACCAAAAACTGGATTTGGAGTTCTGCGTCTACTTTAAAAATTAGGAAGAGAAGAGAAGGAAGTGAAGGAATCTGATGAGAGATCAGATGAAATGATCCAAGAAAACACAGGGTCACAGGAGCCAAGAAAGGAGACCGAAGGTTCAGTATGTTGAGTCTGAGCCAGAGGAAGACTGATGGAGTCATTGTCATTGTAACCTCAGAGAGGGCACGAAACCAAATGGCAGCAAAATGGAGATGGAGCCAGTGGGGAGACAGAGTAAGGATGGTGAGTGTGGCCTGCTCTTAGAAATGGGCTGAAGGGTGTTGCTGTACATCCTGCGGGTGATTTCTGGTTGTGACCTACATTGTCTTCTAATTCAAGTTTCATTAAAGTTTCAACTGCTCACAGCTACTAAGATAATTTTTGCTTTTTTAATTTAAGAAGTTGAAAATAGAATCTATGTATAGGCCTGGGGTTGGGGTGGAGAAGTAGTTTGATAATTCATTTATACTCTCTCTTAAAGTATATCATTTAATTCTCAATATGAATCAAGTGCTTTTTGCTTTTTTTTTTTCTGTTTTTTCCTAAAAAGATAAACCCATAAGACCTTAAAGAGCCCCTTCCACAAGAGATTCAGAAAGAGGCTCCCATTAAATCCAGTTGGAATTGTATATGCTCAGCTGCTGTAGGCTGGGGTTAAGGTTTAATTGTGAGCCTACACACGTGAAATCATTATTTCTTACTTGGCTTTCTCCTCCTGTCTCTCTAGATTGCAGGCTGTATTGTTTAATGTAGCAAAGGGAGAACTGAAATATCTGCATTCCTCGCAGTTGAGCACTTTTTATAGTCTCTCCCCTATTCATAACCCAGGAAGTCTGCAGATTTTAGTTCATGATCAGTGAGGCTCATGGCTCTCTTTACCCAGTGCCGTGCCCAGCTCCGTAGGTTCATTCTACCGAATTTCTAATTGAAGGCCTGTGAGTTTTAATTTGGTTTTAGCCAATATATTTTAAATATGTTTTCTGAACCAGTGTGGGGAAGTTTATTAAAATCCAGTTAAAAAGCAAGGTTTTCAGAGATCAAAGATATTAATTAAATCATACATTCAGAGTCATCTTCCTCTGTCGGTGACTTCCTAGAAATTATACTTGATGAATTTCTACAAAGGAAATGTTTCCTTCCTGAGCAAAGAAACAGGAAGCCAAGGTGAAAGAACCTTAAAAGAGCTAAGAAAACCGAGAGAAGAGGATTCTGCTTTTAGGAACAGCAGATGAGATAATTCCCACTGAAAACCTATTTTAAGAATAGCTATATTTCGTGTGTAATATATTTATTTAGATATAATTTACTTATGTATTGTGTTTATTATTTATGTATATGTTAGTGTCTCCCTGCTAGGATATAAGCTACAGGGGGCAGGAATCTCTGTTTTGTTCACTGATAGGTCCCAAGCACCCAAAACAGTATCTGGCACATACTAACTGCCCCATAATTAATTTTTGCATAAGTGAATGAATTAGCTAAAAACTCTTAAGTCCTGGGAGTGTTTTACTTTCCTACCACAGAGGAGCTCTCTTTAGGGCTCCATCCTTTCCCTGCCCCCTTACCCTCTCAGAAGACCTCTCCCCTCCCACCCAGTGCACTTCTAATGTATCCCATTCCCTGGAGAACACCACCCAGAGAAGAGTAGTCCATTTTCTGCTCTACTCTGTAGCCAAAGACAATCCTCCACGTGTCTTCTGTCCATTCTCACCTCAGGGAGTGGACATGAGAGAAGGGCCCATAGCCTTCGCGGTCTTGGTTAGAAGGGGAGGGAGATAAAAACTGGACACCAATCTTAGGTCTTAATCCCACTGAGAACAAGAGCTGGGAGAGGCCCTTGATAATAGTATTGCTTCCGTAGGATTTGGTGAGCATTATGGGCTCCACACTTAAACAACAGGTAGTTGTTGTGATGATGATGTTGTTGTTCATTGTCCCAGGACAAAAGGTAAAGGTTGTGTTATAAAACTGACTTTTTCAGCCTCAGTGGATATTGTTTATTCCACCCCATCCCTTTATTGAACAATTACAGTGGCTACAGTATTGTACTGAAAGAGACAAGAAACTAAGTTGTAAGTTTAAGGTATCGTATTACCTGTCTCTGTGTGACACTTTGGCTGGCAGATTCATAATGGCAAAGAGTAGCAGCTATCAAAATGTAAGTGGGGGCAGGAGAGAAGAGAGGAACTTGCACTTTTTCACCTACAAACCCTCCTACCCCCCTGTGGTGACATGGAAACCACTCCTTGGACCTCCTTTCAAGAGACCCTGCATGGGGAGCATGGTAGAGTGACAGCTCCCAGCTGCTGCCTCTTCAAGTCCACCAGAGCACTCATGCCTAGACCATGCTTTCTGCAGGCTTCTCCAGGTAAAGACAGAGCAGGTGGGGTTACTAGATGCGGGCCATGTCGACCAGTGTGGGACTCCTAATGCTTCCAGGTTGGGAGGTTCATCTGCCACTGCCACCTCCTGCTCCCTTCTCCTTCATCCTTCACAGGAGTTTCCTCTCCATGAATCTCTTGCCTATCTAATCCCATCTTGGCATTAGCTTCTTGGAAGAAGACCAGCCGGTACATCCTGCTAACTCACAAAATCCTCAATTATCAAAACTAAAGAAAGATACTATGGGTGAAGATTGTATCTTCTAACAGACTTATTGGGGAAAGTGCACCCCCAAATGTAGGTGGCAAATGACATCTCTCATCATGTAATGGAATCAATGAAGAAGGTTTTTTTAAATTTCAGAGTATTACGGGGTACAAATGTTTTGGTTACATGAATTGCTTTTGTACAGTTTGAGTCAAAGTTATGCATGCCCATCACCCATATAGTGTGCCTTGCACCCATTAGGTGTGAATTTACCTATGCCCTCCTCCCTCTGCCACCTGTCTGATTTCCATTGAATTTTACTACCATATATGCACATGAGTGTTGATCTATAAATTTCAATTTAGTAGTGAGTACATGTGGTTTTTGTTCTTCCAGTCCTGTGATACTTCACTTGAAAGGATGGTTTCCAGCTCCATCCAGGTTTTTATGAAGAAGGTTCTTGCCCTCATTCACAGGTGACTTCAGAATCTCCTATACCCTTTAAATATGTGTGTACTGTGTGTGTGTGCAATTCTCCTTGAAGAAGATCTATAGCTTTCATTACATTCATCTACAGAATTATCAGCAGTAGCAGCTAATTGTCAATTAACTAGGTAGTTCACAAGTCTCATTAACATGAAATCTGTGTTACATAACCTATTTTATGCAATAATAGTCATGCCTCCATTTTCCACCCCAAACTAAATGAACTTAACTCATCTTTGGAGTGCTGCAAACTAAGCCTCTAGTACAAAAATAATAAGTATTGCATTCTTCATCTTTCACTGAACTTTAATAGAAATCATGCTCTAATTTGAATAGTTATTAACATGAAAGAAATAAGTAATTGAGAAATCAATAGGTTAATTTTTCATATTAGGGAATTAAGTCTCAGTAGAGGATGCTTCAACTCTCATCCCAGACAATGCTTAAAGTTAAACCACTGGAAGACAGCAGAAAAGCACCTCTAGCAGCTGTTCTCAAGGAGGTTTATGTCAGCACCACTCAGAACATTTGTGTCAGCAGCATAAATGCTGGCATGTCAGCATCTCTATTTTATATCCCCCCAAAATGTGTACAGTTTAATTAGACCAAAGACAGGGAATGGTTTGTTGATAGCTCACCCTGGAAGTAATGGCTTCCTAAGGGAGACATTCCTGCCCCACCTTAGGGAGCCATCTAAAATTTGTCAGTGAAAAGCCAACCCCTCACGGCTTGTTCCCTACAGGAAACTCTTTTCAAAAGGTAATGACTTTACCCCTGAATCTAGTGGAATAATTATGGTAAGTTGATACCAATAATTTGTCTGGACACCCACAAACATCTGTGCTCTATTACCACCAACTTCAGCCAAGCACTCCGAATTCCTCCCTGTGCTGGTTTATCTTGTTTCTATGCTCAATTTAAATGTGAAAAAGAAAGCTTCTACAGAGGGAACTAGCAGAATAACAGAACAGCCCTACCGTCCACTGTTGAAATAGATGAAGCCTTAAGGGAGGCCAAGTTCCTCTGAAGGGAAAGTAGATCCATGAGCAGTGAAAAACTCAGAGAGAACTCTCTCACCTCCACACTTGTTTTTTGAGTTTTTTTGGCCCGAACTTTGGCAGAAAATTCTTGCTCAGTACTCTCAATACTCTCAATTTATCAGTTCCTAGTAGTATTGAGTAATACAGTTAGGAAGCAGCTCAAGTTCATGCTTGGAAAGGTAGGAGAAGAGATTTTGTTGGGTAGGGGTTGGGTAACAATTGTATAGGGTGCTGTCTTTTCAGTCAGCAAGGGGAGAATTAAATCTAGTTAAGTTTTAGAAAATACTAACTCATTTGAAACCCATTCTATGGAAAGCAAGGTATTAGGAATAAACATCAGAGGGGAGTTAAAATAAAACTGTGCTCAAATTTTTGAAGCAGAAACCAGAGATTTCTCTATGACAATGACAACCAGATACTAACTTCGGACAAAACACAGTTGCTACCTCCAGCAAAGTTCCTTCCTGACCATTAGCCTAGTTCCTTATATTTCAGTCTCTATTGGAACCTTCTTTTTCTAAAAGGAGGAGTCACCTACATCCTAAAATAAAACATCTGTTCTCTGAAACACACACACAAACACAAACGGACACATACACACACACTTTTCAAGCATTACTCTTCATTGCAGAGATCTCATGGGATAGTCAGCAAGTGTAAATGTAAGCGAATCATAATGATTCAGACCCAGTGAGGGCTCTTGTCTCAAGTTTTAGCTATTTACTAAAAAATCTTTAAAAAGGGCCCTGACAAAGACCCAGAAATGGTCTTAGCTTGGGGCTGCCAATGTCCTCACCTAATAGCAGTTAATGCTTCCCCAAATGTCCTTGGCCATAATCCCACTGGCTTTAAATTAAGGGGGAAAAAAAGGTATACAAATCTTTTCTAACAGTTTGACCAATGTCTGTTCTACATTCTAAAGATATACTTTCATAGACATAATTCTGGAAAAGCCAGTTGTGGACATGAGGATCAGGGTAAAATATATTAGATGTCATATGTTACTTTGTTAATATGGAGTAATAATTTTCACTTGCACTGCATCTTTTTGAAGGATCACAAATTGCTTTACTGCTGTCACCACACAGCCACTATTCAATCATTTTGAGGAATTACAAAGGTCACAAAAAAACCTCTGAAGATGAAAGAAGGGAAATGCTTTTCCTATCTAATAAAAAATAACAGGAGTGTCACAGGAAATTACAGACTGCTGGACTTACATAAGTACCAGAGCAAATGATCAAACAAGCCTTTATAATACTATGCAAGATATGTAGTGGTGACACAACTTTTTGGAGAGCATCATTCTAACTAGAATCATAATGTAGAGTTTTTGTTTTTGTTTTTGAAGCAGTTTTAGTGCCAATAGGTTTCTGAATCCATTGCATTGAATAAGCAACAAGGTGTCATGGACTAGGAGTAAGAAGACACGGATCTAGCCTTTCCTCTTCCACAAAATCCCCATGTGACTCTAAATAGATCACTCATCCTTTTACTTCTTGGATTCTCCTCCAGAAAAATCAGATAGTACTTCTTACTTGTCAATGTCCATTGAACTAGAATCTTTGAGAAGCTTAGCACTAAGGTCCAAAATCCTAAGATATTTATATCTCTAGTAAATTCCATCTAGCATGGCTGCCTTGCTCACAGGATGCCCACCTGCTGGAAGTCACCCCTGTGATGTGGAAGGTTTGAGATGGAAAAGGGTCATGTCTGGACCACAAGATCCTATTCCCTGTCCTCCTTCTCTACAGCTGACTAGTGCAGGCATAGACACTTCATTCAAAATTGGTGGTTCAAATTATCTGTCCCAGGACAGTGAATGGAGGGACAGAAAGTCATACAAAAATTGTAGATTGTCAGTCTAGAGGATCACAAGACATTTTTTAAATTGTGAAAAAATAGACTAGAATAGACTGGATCAGAGGTCAGTACTCTCAGCATCTCTTCCCACCACATATTGGAGTGGCTTCCTTGCAGTGCCTAGGACTGGCTGGGGCCTGCAGTGCTGAAGAGGAGCCCCCAGGTCCCATTTCCTATTTCCCCTCTTTGGGATGCTCCAGTCTACAACCCTCCACCCCCACCCAGGGTCAACCAGATGCCCCAAAGAGTTGAGATTCATGCCTATGGGGTCATCCTGGGGCCCTATCACTGGACCTTGGTTCCAGGAAGTGGCCAGGAGACAGAACTACTCTTGCTGGCTAGCACAGTATTTCTTTTGTGGAATTGTATGAGATTGGGCTGCCAGATAGTGTCACCATACTGATTTGGGAGCATTACACACCTTATGGGTCCCAAAGGGCATCACTAGTGGTAAGGAATAAAGTTTGTTTTGTGAGACTTTCATTTCATATATATTTATGTAATTTATATGAATATTATATGGATATTTGTATAAATATTACACATATGACATTTGTATAATATATGCATAGAACTTTTATAAATATCTCTTGATATTATAAGTGTATATTTATATGTTTTGAGTTGACATACAATAAATTTCTTATTGTGGGTCATGGTAAAAAATGCTGCCCTTGGTGAACTTCCACCTTCACCTAAAAATAGATTAATATATGTAAAACCAGTGTGAGTAAATGGCAGTAGCAACACATAATGCAATCAAGCTTTAGTTATCCCAATCAAAACAATAACTCAGAAAAGGTAGAAATGAAGGAGAAACTTCTATACCAAGATATTCATTTTCATTCATGCCACTTTGGATCTATTCATGAGTCTGATGAACAGAACAGATACATTCTCCCTTTTAGAACTGGGCAGAGCTAGAAACGCTAAGCTCAAAGCAAACATATCATAATGGAGACAGATCACACAAACTGCATCTCTTAAACAAAGCCAAACAAATTACCATTTCAGGGCCCCTTCAAGTGTCTGACTCTAATCATTAATGCAAAAATCTCAAGGTTGACCTTCACATTTCATTACCTCTACCCTAACTACCATTTCACATTGGCTTTTTAAATTCTGTCATATTACTAATCAATAATTGAATTATAAAATCCTATAATTTTATCATGTAAATAAGATTTTTATATTTCATGTGAAAAATAAAAATATCTGAGATAAATAAGTAAAAAATCAAAATTTCAAACAATTTTATATTTGCATGACTCCTAGAAATGTCAGGTATATTTTTAAATCTTCCTTAATCCATTCAGTCAATCGTGTTGAGAGTCAACATGTTAGCCCTGTCAGTGCCTGGTCAAGCCTGAAAGAATCAAACTCTATGACTCAGGGCTAAAAGGAAAGTTTTAATGCTTGAAAAACTGTCAACTATCTCATGATTTTTTCCAGTTTATGGGAGCTCATTATAGCAGTATTCGTTCCTCTTAAAAATCTTTCCATGACTTACTGTCAGATATACTTCCTTCAATTAAAGGTTATTCTCCCTGGTAATGTTTCCAAACCTATACTCCTTTTTCCTTTATAAAGTGTGGAGTTATTAACAACTGTGAGAAAATAGTCTTGATCATCACATTCTTTGACAGCTAGCATCACTCTCCCTACTATTTTTTTCTTTGAGACACCACAACTTTTTATGTTCACGCTGTCTGTGCATGTTTATGACATCTATCACCATAAGCCATACCTTGCTAGGGTAAAGATACACCACCAGAGGAGCGAGAGACATCGCCAGCCAAATGCCTTATAGATTATGTCAGAGTAAGTGATGATGGTGTAAGCTTGTAGAAGAACAGCAGAACCTCTGGGATACTAGGATGCTTTATCTAGATCAGAATTTGTGCAAACCTCCTGTGCTAAGTATTTTCTTGAATATTTTTCATATTCAACATAAGCCAAAACTCCATATTTAAGCCAGATCACTCCACATCCCAAGTTACTCAACTAAGGCTATTTTTCAGTGGTTTTGTCATCCAGTTTGATGGGTACACAATGATTTGGTATTTAATTCTGAGTCCACTTGATATTTTTAGGAGAGGATAGCAGTCTTATAAGAAAGTGATATAAAGAATGGGAAAATGCAAGTATTGACTTTTCACTGCCTATAGCTTTTTTCAGACAGGGGAATTATTGGGATCTCTGTTATCTTTATTCCAAATTTCTGAGCATGGCTGCAAGGTACTTCATGATTTTTGTGTCTCCCAATATTGCTTAGTTCTTGTAGTTTTTTAAAATCTACCCTACATATTCTTCATCGCCAACCACTTTCATTTTGCATATGAGCAGAAGGGTGTGCAAGGAGGAGAGCCATTTTGCTATGGTTTAACATTTATAACTTCAAAGTTAGGCTATCGGCATCATCTCTGAATGATATTATACATAGAGCCACATAAATACACTTACAGGATATTCACCATTCAACTGTTCATTATACAATCTTAGACATGCCCTATTGGTGGCCCATACTGCCTGGATGCCTTTTTAAAATAAATTCTGTGATTTCTTGTAAATAGCATTTTTTTAAGTGTTTTAATGGTTTAAAATTACTAAATGTAAACATTTAAAATCTAACACAATTTTCAAAAATTTGTTTTGGCATTTCCTCAGTTTTTACTAATCCAGGAGCCTCAACTGGAAGTGGGCACAAGCCTTGTAACATTCTTTTACACATCCCTGCTGTGGTACTTACCATTTCCTTTCTGTCCTTTGCCATTCTTAAAGCAGCAGCTCCAAGTTACCACCTACCCTTGGGCAGAATTATTTTCCCCTCATAGTACATATCTTTATTACAACCCATCACATTCTCCATTATGTGTTATTATATGTACATATCTGTCCCTCCCATACACTGGGAAGACTCAAAAGTAGAGATGTTCACTTTGTCAAACCCAAATTACCAGAGCAACAGATACTCCTCATTCCCCTCCTAAAAAGACCAGCTGCTACCCAGGACACAATGTACACCATGGCTAGGTAGCATCTGTCAGAATGTCTGCATACTCCAGCTGCCCCTGTTTAGTTGTGCACTAACCAAGAGTCTATTGCATTTATTCTCACGTCTTTGCCAGTTACACTAGTTATTGTAAGCATGTAATTTCATTAAATATTAAACAAACATAAAATGAGTGCAACAGAAACAAAAGTTTTATTTTTCTAAAATGTATCATGAAAGCTTTGGGAAAAAAAAAAAATCACAAAACAAACAAAAACTCTGACAAATTAATTATGGGAAAAACTACTATACACCACTAAGGGGAAATTCTCAAACATCTACAAGGATTCTGCGCTCTGATTGACTGCAAGTGTCTTTAAGTCTTTACTCCATTTGAAAGAGGCAGGGTCTGCTTTTTTCAAGAAGAATAAGCTAGAGCTCTAACCAGCAGTGTCAGACTAAAAGAAGAAAGGTTGTGGCTTTACATCAAAAGATTAGCAAATTAATTTAAGGTACAATAAAATATTTAAGAAATATCCTTTTTAAACCTTCTTTAACTTATATTTAAACATGAACCAACAAATCCTCGATAAATGGCCTTCTACTGAACTTTGCCTTGGCCCCTAACCTTTGCCGCTGCCAAGAGTGGGTAAAAAAAAAAACAGAATCAAATTGAAACTAAGGGCTGGGAGTGGCTCACACCTGTAATCCTAGCACTCTGAGGCTGGAGGATCACTTGAGCTCAGGAGTTCAAGACCAGCCTGAGCAAGAGCAACACTCCGTCTCTACTAAAAATATAATAGGGAAAAATTAGCCAGGCGAAGTTGTACGCACCTGTAGTCCCAGCTACTGGGGAGGCTGAGGCAGGAGGATCACTTGAGCTCAGGAGTTTGTGGTTGCAGTGAGCTATGATGACGCCACTGCACTCTATGCACCCTAGCCCAGGCGACAGAGCAAGACTCTTGTCCCAAAAAAAAAAAAAATAATTGAAACTAAGGAAAGAAGATGGTCTCTCTCTGACTGCAAAATTGAAATGTGAACTGAGATGCTGACTGTGGCCATGGGTCACTTTGTGGAGGATGCTGGAACAATTGTGGGATGAAAAATAGAGACAGAAAGCCTGTTGATTCTGGCCCCTAAGTGTTGCTCCTAAGGCCAGGCACACACCCTTCATTCTAGGGCTGACCACACGCAGATGGTATCTTTTCCTTTTTGCTGAAGTTCATTAAAGTTGGGTTCCTTTCACATGTAAACAAAAAAATCTGGGTAATAATAATTTTAAAAAGACACTTCTACTTTATATATTAAGTCATGACTAAGGTAGTTGTTAATTGACCCAAAAAATATTACTGAACATCTCTGTGCCAGGTTCTGAGGATTGAACAGTAAACAAATCAGACCACATTCCAGGCTCTCCTAGAATTTACAGACTAGTGCCCTGATGGCTGAAATGGATTGCAAATATAAACATATAAATTTTGTATTTATATCACACTAATATTCATATCATAATATTATTACATTCATTATGCATTGTAGTTGACAGATCCAACATGGATTTTAAAGACAGTAAGAGTATTTTTAGGAGAATAGTGGTAACTCTGTAGTTGGAATGCCAGTGAGAATAACTATCATAACCCTATGCCATTGTCAGATTCAAAATTTGGTGTTGGAAGAACTATAAGTCTTAATAAGTAAGGCAATTTCTTATGTTAGCATGATATAAATATGCATAGAGTAGCCTCATTTGGCTTGGTCACTCCTATAAGGACAGTACTTGCAGAATTTTAGAACTGGAAGGAGCCTACAAATAAGGAGTGTGAAGCACAGAGGAATCAAGTGATTTATTCATGGTTAGCAAGCACAGTAGATCCCAGCCAAGTGTTAAGATACTTGGTAGGTCACCATCACTTAAAAGTGTGTTACAAGTAGTTTGTTATTAATAATAAAATGGTGACATTTGAAAATTATTACTTTTTTCCCAGAAATTAGATCAAATTTATGATTATTTTTGTAACATGCTCATTTGCATTCCAGGATTCATTCTTGAGCAGGAGAGAAGGGTGTCAGTCTATTCCCCACTACTGAGCCAGGAATTGCACACTTCTTGGGGAACCCCTGGGAAAGGGCTATACGAGTCAATATGACAGGTCAAGTATTTCTTGTCACTGGGGACATAGAGGCTGAAAATCATGTGAGATGGTGGAAAATCCAGGACTAGAACCCAGTGTCTCGAGTTTGTAGAAGGTTTTGTTTTTAAATCATTTGTAATAAAGGGTAGGATGGACTCTCAATGTTTAAACATGAAAAGGGAGAAAATTTAACATGTAGTTATTAATGGCCCAAGAGAAATAAACCCTATCAAGTGAAGCTCACTCCGTGATATCTGTAGAACACGTTCTTCTTCTGTTCCTCAAAGATCTGGCGGGAATTTTATTTTCATCTGTTCTAACTTAACTTCTGCTTATTGTATAGGAGGTTACTATCTTGCTTAAACTTTGGCTTCACCACATGGTATTAGAACATGTCAACTAATGTCTTATTCAAATACCTCGGATAAAACAAAAAATCATTGACTTGGGCCCAATCCTGTAAACCTCAGTTTTCAAAAGCTTTCAGCACCACTTACCTCCCACAACAAAGCAGTCCACAAGCCTCCTGATAATGCTCAGAGTGTCGTATCATCAATTGCCAGCCTGTTTATACTTCACAGTAAAATCTAATTTTTTGTAGTTACTACTGAGAGTTAGGCTGCCTTAATCAATTGAATTCCTAAAAAAAATGAGGATCTCAGTAGTAAACCTGAACTTCTTAAAACAAGCTTGCAATCAAAATTTCCAGCAGCAATGGGGCTTCCTAATTCAGTTCATTCAATACATGCTACTCAGCAGTTTTAAGGCTATATTTTCCAGAATATAGTGAGATATCTTCCCATTAGAGGTAAAATTGAATAGAATGCAATTCATACAATATTAATAACTTGCTCTACTTTACAGCTTAGTAATAAAGTTATTTATGCTGCCAGAGGTGTTTCATGACATTAGCAGTGGAAAGACAGCAGTAGACAGGTGGGCCAAGCCTGTGCCATTTACAAATGGCAGAACTGCAGCACTTCTGTGCAAGGCTGCATAGTAGGACTGTGGCCAAGGGGAATTGATTTTGGGACAAAATCTTTATATGACACACAGAAAAAGAGACAGAGACTCTAAATCAATCTCTGTCCTATCTTTAGGAACAAATGAATAGCAAAAATTGTAATTTAGATTAATATAGTCTGGACATAGATCAACTAGCTGCCACACTACAAATTTATCTCTTTCTCAGATCAAATATATCCTTTTAAGATTTAAATTACACGTTTCACCTAGCTCCTCATACATTAACATAAGTTACACTCTCAACCATGCTATTACCCCTATGCACATTGATACAATTTTTTATCTTTAATTATGTGCTGTTTTATATTCTTTTATTCACACTATTTTGTAATGTTTCCTATATTCAATTCTAAGCACCTGGAAAGCAATAATCACATCTTATCCAGTGCTTCTCTATCTTTCATAGCACCTGCCATTGTAGTAAAATAACAGACCAATGCTGAATAAATATTTGTAAATAAAGAAATATCATGCCAAAATTTTGCCTGATAAATGGTTGTAATATAGTCATTTTCCATGATCAGATGTAAGATGTGCAAATAGAAGGAAGTGGTGGCATAAATAATTCAAAATAGCATGTAATTGGAAAGTCATTTCTATTTTATTTTGAAATGAATTAAGACTAGCTGCAACTTTACAGAATAGCCCATTTACAGACTAGTCAACAAATGATGAGTCGTGTGCTATGCTAAGCAAAAAGATGAACCAGGCATGGGAAACATTTGTCACATTTTGTCTGCCCAACATTCATCCCCCACTTCCTTATGGCATGCTAATATCCTTCTAGGTAATTATCTCCCCTATGATGTGCAATCCTGGTGGGAAAGTGAATCCAGGCATCACTGGAGACTCCTTCAACTAATTTCCCTGTTATTGCCTGGCACAACTAAGGGCCGGACCATCACTACACTTGGCCATTCAGACTCTCTTTTCCATGGCTTGAACATCATGCCATGTTATGTAGAAACAGAAAAGAAAAAGAACATTCCAGAGCTGGTACACATCTGGGATGTCCATCAGGGCTTGATCCTAATACTTTCTGGAGATTCCCAGGTCCCATAAATTCCAAACAGGGTTTTTTACTCTACTCATAGTTTTTAATGAATTTACTTTTAATAGAACTTAGTAGAGTTACTTTTTCTTGTTTGCAACCAACACACCTTAACTGCTATGTTGGGCCAGTGCTTCCCTGAGAAATGTGGCAATAGAAAACCAGGACACAGACACAGTGTACCACAAGGGTAGAGTCTGAGAGGATGCTGCGAGCAGAATTAGAATCAGAGAAGGCACAGAAAGTGAGGGCAGGTTGTGATTGTGCACTAGCCAAAGGTGAGGAGGAGCAGAGGAGGCTGATGCATGAAGTAAGGAAAAGGCTAAGAATCACAGAGAGAAGCAGATATGCCTGAAGGCACAAGACACTGCAAGCTCTCAGTCGCCCTGGCTCCCAATGGTATCCCCATTCCCAACCCTGTTTCTCAGGACAGCCCACTGTATTTTTCCCTGGAATTTCATTATTTTAATAAGCCCCTCGGCACTCCTCCAGGACTTTCAAAAGGAACATATATTGATTAAAGTGTTAGCTCTAGGGTACAACCACCTACATGAAAATCTCAATCTACCACTTGTTTAGATTTTCCTATTTGTAAATTGAGGCTAGTGATAGGTACCTCATAGTGTTTTGATGAGGTTCCAATTAGATAATCCAAACATAGTGCTCAGCACAATGCCATTCTTTTATAACAGAAGCAAATCTTATACATTTCTTCAGATTCTCTCTAGCCCTCAGCTCCCAGACAGCCCACATTGCTGGAAGTGCAGGACCCTCCCCCGGACACGAAGGTAGCTGGGCCAAATACCCTGCCCAGCCACTGGAGGTGTTTCATGATACAAAGTGAAAGAGAGAGGGAGTTAAACCCCCTGTGGAGCAAACTCTGAACAACAGGAAAGGGATGAGAGGGAGCCAGGCAGATCAACCCCCTTCCTCCTGCATCCCTGGACTGCTCCAAGGCAGAGTTTCTCTGTACAACCTGCCTGGAGAAGTCCCTGGTGGACGTGCTGAATGGTTAGCTGTGTCTCATCACGGCTCCCACGAAGCAGGAGCCAAGGCGCTAATGTTTCGTTGCTTTTCTCACCATTCTTTGCACAGTTTCCCTTCTTCCTCACTCTGGCTCCCCTAGGTTTTCACCTCCCAAATAAAACTCAAATTGTAAAACTCCTGCTTGCTTCAATCTCTACTTTCCAGGTAACCCAGTCCAAGATAACTATTATTGGTGTTACTATCATCACTTGAACTAGTTTGAATGTGTTTCTGTTACTTGAAAACAAGGGAGTCAGAATAAAACAATGAGGCAGAATATTCTGAATTCCATAGTTCCCAAAATATTGGTGCTACATAATAAAAAAGAAGAATGAAAAATACTCATATTATAATAGCTGATGAAAAATATAATTTATAAAATTACATATCACAGATGTTTTAAAATACAGAAATGTATGTTATGGCTGAAAGGAAATAAAAATGTTCACAGTGGTAGTTGTTGGCTGGTAAGCAAAAGATAGTCTTAGAGTGGCGATTAAGGTACAGACCCTGGATCCAGGCAGAACAGGCTCAACTTCCTGCTCACTACATTCTAATTTTGTGTCCTTGGCCAGGTTACCCTATAGCCCTAAGTTTCAATTTTCCTCTCTGTGTTATAATATGTATAGGAATAATATAGGATAGACACAGATTAGCTATATAGATACACAGAGATACAGGATAGGATAGATATGAGGATAATATAGGTGAGGTGGGATGATAGAACCTACCTCAAAGGGCCATTGTAAGAAATAAATGAAGTCTTTTTTATCTCAGTAAATGTTACCATTACTCACCTAGTTGCCCATCCTTGATTTTGCTGTTCCCATGTCTTTGCCTCATCTCCCACATCTAATCCATCACAATTCCTATCAGCTCTCCCTCCAAAGTGTATCCTGCATACTTGCTCTTCTCTTCTGCTTCCACCACTAAATTCAAAGCTACCATCATCTCCTGCCTGAGTTACAGAAATAACCTCTAATTGTTCTACCCTTCTCCTCATATAATCCATTATCCACACTGCAACCAAGTGATCTTTTATAGCATAAAATGCATCATGTCACTCCCTGCTTAAAACCTCCAGAGGCTTCCCATTGCCCTGAGACTAAAAGTGGAAGTAATTACCACTGCCTACAAGTTCTCGTGACCCTGGTCTTGCCTGCCTCTCCTCTCTTCTACTCTAATCCTCGTCCCCACCTCGTGTCACTGACTTCTATCACACATGCTGCCCTTCTGTCGGTTCTTCAAATAGCACAAGTCATTCCTGCCTCAGGATCTTCGTGCCTCCTCTTCCTTCTGCTTAGAAGGCTCTTCCTCCAGGTCTTTGCATGACCCTCCCCTTCACATCATTCTGGTCTCTTTTAAATCCTGCCTTCTTGAGCAGCCTTAACCCCTCTTTCCTTAGTAGACCCCACACCACCACTCTTTATTCCTTAATGCTCTATTATTTCTTCAAATGACTTCTATGTGCAACTCTTTTATTGATTTAATTGTTTATTGCCTATTTACCTCATTAGAATGTAAAATCCATGACAGCAGAGCCATTGTCTATCTTGTTTACCACACTGCTTTCAGGGCTGAATGGATAAATGAATGTGCAGTGCTTAGCATTATATCATTTTTCCCTGGCACTTCTCAAAGCCTAGATCATGAATTACTTTTATAACGGGGAGGGGCATTGGGAAGCTATTTTTTCTTTAACCAGGAAATGTTATTCCTCATTAAAAAATTCACCTGTCCTAATTCCAAGTACTTGGAGAATTTCTTTCCTTATTGTCCTTTATTGGCATCTTTTGATTTCAAAATAAGACCTAGTTTCTAAAATACCAGGACAAAGTGAGGTGTGCCTGGAGTCTGGGCAGAATGATGTTCAGATAACATGGAAGCCCAGCTGGCTGGGGTAGACAGTGCTTAGGGCAGGAGTACAGAGAGGTGAAGTCACAGAGAACATTGTCAGCAGACAGGAGCCGGCTCATGGGCTGGGGACTATAGAAAATGAAAAGAGGCTCACAATGACAATACTGGTAAAGACCTTCATAAATGATGACAGTGCTCTTCACACTTAACATAGAGAGTATGGCATCTGAGCTTGCAGAGCAAGCCAGAGGCCAAAGCCTAGTGCAAGCAAGCCTTCCCCTGCTGTGAGGTGAGCAAGTTGGTCCAAAAACAAGATAGGAAATGATTGAGCCCTTTCTTCAAGAGAGAATCTGGGTCTCTCTGGTCTTAGGGTGCCCTACATTTAGATCTTTGCCATCTATTCTTTGAGTAATACCCAACTTCTCAGGTGATTTCAGGCCTTTTCAGAGTCAATACTCAGGCCCTCGATGCCTTAAAGAGGCTGTCTGGTTTCCCCTTACCACTGTCTCCTTTACCAGGGGTCTGCATCCCTTTGGCCTGAGCTCAGTGTCAGGAATGGGGGAAGAAAGTGAGCTGGAGGTTGCCATAAGGCCAACCTCAACACACACGGCCAAGGGACCAGATACTCCTAGCCCACGGCACTGAAAGAGAGTAAGGTGAGTGGAGAATCTGCATTCCTTCTCTAGGTAACTGAAATAACTCCCCAACCTGAGCCTGAGTGACCCGAAAAGGTCCATGGAAGTCCTAGAAGGAAAGAGAGAAAGCTAGTCAACTGTCAGGAGACATCTTCCAATGTCATACACGACTGGTCACCTTGTGTAGTGAGCACTGGTTCCCAGTGGTACAAACTCCAGTATGGTCAAGAGCCTGCAGAAGTAATTAACTTACATAAAAGAAGTAGACTCAAAATTAAAACAAAAGGATTTTAAATGTTAAACTGTAAGTTAAAAAGTGTCTAGCTGCTGATACTAAGTGGATAAACTGCTTTGAAATTGGTGTTGAATTGGTTTGGTGTTCATAATGAGACTTGATTATTTCTACATGGTACTTAGCAGGCACATAAAATTCCACTAATATGAAAGAAATGTATTTTAAATGTTGGTTGATGGAGGAAAGAATACTTTTATATTACTAAAAAAGGCCAAAAGGAATTTTATGGCAACTGAAGTGTATTATCTCAGAATACTGATTAAAAACTCTTCAAATAAGGTATACTAACTTAAAATGACTATTTAATATTAATATGTATCAAGTTGATCAGGATAGAGCCTTTTTTGGCTTGTAAGAAACTATTTTAGACTTTTAAATAAACTTGAATTATGTTTGAAACCTTCTGGAAAAACATTTAGCAGAGATTTCCAAGACTCCTTGATCCAGACATCGTTTGCTGTCTGGATTGATCTCTAACATTTGGATACTTCTGCTTTTGCATTGTGGCTTACCCATCCTGCTCTGTTCTGTTTGGACTTTGGTGACATAAACAAGAAACCATTATTCAGACAGTATAGTTTAATTGCTAATGTCTTAGCTTCTGGAGTCAGTCTATTGGGTTCAAATCCTGGCAATGTCCCTAATTTGCTGTATATATAACACTGAGCAAATTATTTAACCTTTCTCTGATTTTGTTTTCTCCTCTTTAAAATACAATACTGCCTACTTCAAAGGTTGGGAACCAAAGAAAAGTAACGAAAAGACCCCTTTAACAGGGTCATCCAACTAAAAAAAAAAACCTTTATGTAGGATTTGCGTTGATATACAATACCACAACAAGCCCCAGGCCTCCTTCCAGACCACTAGATCTTAGTAATTTGTGCCAACTTCTCCTGTCCCTCCAATCAGCTCTGCTTAGTACAGTACCTGACACAAAGAAAACACCCATAAATGTCAGCCACCATTAGCTGCTCATCTGGATTCCTTAAGACCAAACTCATTCGAACAAACCACCCGTGGAGCCCCAAGACACAGGGGACTCGCATTCAGGCCAGGCCTTCTGGTACAGGTGTGCAATGGCAGTCAGACTTTACCAGACATATTATCTTTATAAATGTACCTTACTGCTTGGACCACATAGTTACAGGCCTTAGAATTAAAGATAGCTCTACTTTTTGAGCGCTACCATATTCCAGACTAGGCTTGTCATTTATAACATGATCTCAGTTCATCTTTGCTTTTAATCTTTGCATTGCTGTGGGAGAAACAAAAATGTTAAATAATCTCTGCTGTTGAAATATTTAAGGACAGATAATTCCATTGTCCAAGTTCTTCAACCAATGATATTTTTCAGTTCTTTGTATCAGGTTTTGACGTGTACATAATGATTTTGTACTTAAATCCAATTCTACTCAGTATTTTTATAAGAGAATTGTGGCCTTATTTTTTAAAAGCCACTATATAAAGTGTGACAAAAATTTTAAATCATTTTTTTAGGTTTTACTTTTTATTGAAATGTGATATACATACCAATAAGTACACATATAATAACGATATAGCTTGCTGTATTTTCACAAACTGAACACACCCATGTACCTATCATCCAGATAGGGAAACAAAACATTATCAACATTCCAGAAACCTCTTTTGTACTTCCTTCCTGCCACTAACCCCTACACAAGGGTGACCACCATGACAACCTCTAACCCCATTAATATATTTCACCTGTATTTGTACTCTATATGCATAGAATCATACAGCATAAGCTCTTTTGCATCTGATTCCTTTCACTCAACATTCTGTTTATGAGAATCAGCTCTATTGCTAGGTGTAGTTGTAGATGGCTCATGATCATTACTATATAGAATTCCATTCTTGAATATACTATGATTTTTTTAAAATTTCAGAATATTATGGGGGGTACAAACAATTTGGTTACATGAATTACTTTTGTACAGTTTGACTCAGAGTTATAAGTGTGTCCATCACCCAGATAGTGTGCTTTATACCTGTTAGGTGTGAATTAACCCATCCCCTCCCACCTGTTTGATTTCCATTGAAATTTACCACCATATGTACACATGAGTGTTGATCATTTACTCCCAATTTAATAGTGAGTAACTGTGGTGTTTGTTTTTCCATTCTTGCAATACTTTACTTAGGAGGATGGTCTCCACTTCCACCCAGGTTGTTACAAAAGGTATTAGTTCACCATTTTTTTGTATGGCTGAGTAATACTCCATGATATACATATACCACATGTTATTAATCTACTCATGTATTGATGGGTACTTGGGTTGTTTACACATCTTTGCAATTGTGAATTGTGCTGCTATAAACATTCGAGTGAAAGGGTCTTTTTTTTATAACATGTCTTTTTTACCTTTGGGTAAATACCCAGCAGTGGGATTGATGGATCAAATGGTAGGTCTTTGAGGTACCTCCATACTACTTTCCACAGGGGTTGAACTAGTTTGCAGTCCCACCAATAGTATATAAGTGTTCCTTTCTCTCCACATCCATGCCAGCATCTGTTGTTTTGGGTCTTTTTGATAAAAACCACACTCACTGGAGTTAGGTGATATCTCATTGTGTTTTGATTTGCATTTCCCTGATGATTAGAAACGTTGAACATTTTTTTATATGTTTGTTGGCCATTAGTCTATCTTCTTTTGAAAAGCTTCTGTTCATGTCTTTTGCCCACTTTTTAATGGGTTGTTTGATGTTTTCTTGCTGATTTGCATGAGTTCTTTGTAGATTCTGGTTATTAGCCCTTTATCAGATTTCTAGCATGCAAATATTTTCTCTCATTCTGTAGGCTGTGTATTCACTCTGTTGATTGTTTCCTTGGCTGTGCAGAAGCTTTTTCAATTAATCAGGTCCCATTTATTTATTTTTGTTGTTGCTGTGATTGCCTTTTGGGTCTTCGTCATAAATTCTTTGCCTGGGCCAATATCTATGAGTTCTTCCAACCTCTTCTTGTGGATATCTTATAGTTTCATGCCTTAGGTTTACCTCTGTTATCCATTGTGAATTAATTTTTGTGAGTGGTGAGAGGTGTGGATCCTATTTCAATCTTCTACATGTGACTATCCAATTTTCCCAGCAACATTTATTGAATAGGAATTATTTTCCCTAGTGTATGTTTTTGTCTGCTTTGTAAAAATCAGATGGCAATATGAGGATGGTTTTATATCTGGGTTCTCTGTTCTGATCCATTGGTCTATGTCTCTGTTCTTGTGCCAGTACCATGCTGTTTTGGTTTACTATAGCCTTGTACTATAGCTTGAAGTCTGCTAAAGTGATGCCTCCCAATTTGTTCATTTTGCCTAAGGTTTCTTTGGCTATTTGGGGTCTTTTCTGCTCCCACACAAAGCATAGAATTATTTTTTCTAGATCTGTAAAAAATGATGTTGGTTTTATAATGGTGATTGCATTGAATCTGTAGATCACTATGGGTAGTAGAGACATTTTAACAATATTGAATCTGCCAATCCATGAGCATGGTATGGTTTTCCATCTGTTTGTGTCCTCTGCAATTTCCTTCTTCAGTGTTTCATAGTTCTCCTTGTACAGGTCTTTCACCTCCTTGGTTAAATGCATTCCTAGGTATTTTATTTTCTTTGTTGCTATTGTGAAAGGTATTGCATCTTTGATTTGATTGTCAGCTTGACTGTTGTTGGTATATAGGAATGCTACTGATTTGTGTATATTGATAGGTGTAACCTGAGACTTTGCTGAATTTATTTATCAATTCCAGGAGTCTCTTGGAAGAATCTTTGGGGTTTCCTAGATATAAGATCATATCGTCAGCAAAGAGCAGTAGTTTGACTTCTTCTTTCCCCATTTGGATACCCTTGATTTCTGTTTCTTGCCTGATTGCTCTGGCTAGGACTTCCAGCACTATGTTGAACAGAAGTGGTGACCGTGGGCAACCTTGTCTGGTTCCAGTTCTAAGCAGGAATGCTTTCAATTTTTCCCCATTTAGTATGATGTTGGCTGTGGGTTTGTCATATTTTGCTTTTATAATATCATCTATGCCTATTTTGTTAAGAGTTGTTATCATAAAAGGATGCTAAATTTTGTCAAATGCTTTTTCTGCATCTATTGAGAGGATCATATGGTCTCTGTTTTTGCTTCTGTTTATGTGGCAAATCACATTTATAGATATGCATATGTTGAACCATCCTTGCATCTCTGGGATGAAGCCCATTTCATCATGGTGGATTATTTTTTGATGTGCAGCTGAATTTGGTTTGCTAGGATTTTATTGAAAGAAAAAAGATTTTATTGGTCTTTAGTTTTCTTTTTTGCTGTGTCCTTTCCTAGCCTTTGTGTCAATGTGATATTGGCTTCATAGAACAAGTTGGGGAAGATTCCTTCCTTCTGTATGTTATGAAATAATTTCTGCAGTATACATACCAGTTTGTCTTTGTAGGTCTGGTAAAATTTGGCTGTAAAACCATCTGGTCTGGGACCTTTTTTTATGGGAGATTTTTTATTGCTGCTTCAACTTTGGTGCTTGATATTAGTCTGTTCAGGCATTCAGTTTCTTCCTGATTGAGACTAAGGAGGTTGTGTGTTTCCAAGAATTTGTCCATTTCCTCAATGCTTTCAAGTTTATGTGCATAGGTGTTTCTAGTATTCAGAGATGATATTTTGAATATCTGTGGTATCATTTGTAATATCTCCTTTTTCATTTCTGATTGAGCTTATTAGGGCCCTTTCTTTTCTGTTTCTGGTCAATCTAGGGAGAGACCTGTGAATTTTGTTCATCTTTTCAAAGAACCAACTTTTTGTTTCATTAATCTTCTTTATAATTCTTCTGTTATCAGTTTCATTTAGTTCTGCTCTAACCTTAATTATCTCTTTTCTTCTGCTGGGTTTGGGATTCCTTTGTTCTTCCTTTTCTAATTCCGTAATACAATTCATTAGATTATTGGTTTGTGATCTTTCTGTCTTTTTGATGTAGGCATTTAAGGTTATGAATTTTCCTCTTAGGACTGATTTTGCTGAATCTCACAGGTTTTGATAACTTGTGTCCCCTTTGTCAATTAGTTTGAGGAATCTTTTGATTTCCATCTTAATTTCCTCCTTGACCCAATAATCTTTCAGCAGTAAGTTGTTTAATTTCCATGACTTTGTGTAGGGTTGAGTGTTTCTGTTGGAATTGATTTCTAATTTTATTCCACTGTGTTCTGAGAAGATACCTGGTATAATTTCTATTATTTTTTAATTTGTTGAGACAAGTTTTATGGCCTAGGATATGACCAATCTTAGATAATGTTCCATGAGCTGATGAAAAGAATGTATATTTAGTGGGTTTTGGATAGAATGCTCTGTAAATGTCTGTTAGGCCCATTTGTTATAGAATTTCATTTAAGTCTGTCATTTCTTTGCTTATTTTCTGCTTGGTGGATTAGTCCTGTTCTTGCAGTGGGGTGTTTAAGTCCCCAGCGATTATGATGCTGCTGTTTATCATTTTGTTTAGATCAAGTAGAGTTTGCTTTATGAATCTGGGTGCACCTGTGTTAGGTGCATAAATATTTAGGATTATTATGTCTTCTTGTTGAATTGTTCCCTTTACCATTGTATAATGACCATCTCTGTCTTTCTTTACTTTTGCTGATTTGAAGTCTATGTCATCTGATATGAGAATGGCTACACCAGCTTTCTTTTGGTTTCCATTTGCATGGAATATAGTTTTCCATCCCTTCTTCTTGAGTCTGAATGAGTCCTTGTGGGTTAGATGTGTTTCCTGGAGACAGAAGATACTTGGCTTGGTTTTCTTTATCCATTCAGCCAGCCTATGTCTCTTGAGTGGGGAGTTCAAGCCAATCACATTTATTGAAAGAATTGATATGAGGGGTGGATTTCTGTTCCCCTGTTGAGTAGTGCTTTATTGCTTTGTTTTACTTCTTCAGCCATTGTGGTATCCAGGCTCTGACCTTTAGCTTTTGGGTGATTTTACACTGGTGGGTGTCTATTGTCCTGATCAGTGTATAATGCAGTTCTGAATACATCCTGCAGAGCAGGTCTAATCTTCACAAATTCCCTCAGTATTTGTTTGTCTGAGAAAGCCTTTATTTCTCCCTCATATAAGAAACTTAGTTTTGCAGGATACAAAATTCTAGGCTGGCCATTATTCTGTTTGAGAAGACTGAGAATGGGGCCCCAATCCTTTCTGGCTTGTATGGTCTCAGTTGAGAAGTCTGCAGTTAGTCTGATGAGTTTTTCTTTTTAACTTATCTGCTGCTTTCACCTTACAGCTCTTAGGAGTGCCTCTTTCATGTTTAGTTTGGCCAGCCTGATGATTGCATTGTGGTGATTGCCTCTTCACGATGAATCTCCCAGGGGTCCTTTGAGCTTCTTGTTCCTGGATATCTAGATTTCTAGCAAGGCCAGGGAAATTTTCCTCAATTATTCCCTTAAATAGGTTTTCCAACCCTTGTGCATATTCTTCTTCATTCTCAGGGATGCCTATGATTCTTATGTTAGCCCTCTTTACATAATCCAAAATTTCTTGTAGATTTTGTTTGTTCCTCTTGTTTCTCTCTTCTTTCTCTTTGACCAACTTGTTTAACTCAAAGGGGATTTCTTCAAACTCTGAGATTCTTTTCTCTGCCTGATCTAGCCTATTCCTTAAGGCTTTCCACTATGTATTGTATTTTCTTGAATGAATATTTTATTTCCAGAAGTTCAGCTTGATTTTTTAAAATAATTTTATTTCCTTAGTAAATTTTTCATTCATTTGCTGCTATTTTTTTGTGGTTTCTTTTTCTTGGGGTTCTATTTTCTCTTGTATTTCATTGCATTTCCTTACAATCTATATCTGAAATTCTTCATCTGTCATTTCAATCTTTTCATTTTGGTTGGTATACATCAGTGGGAGTTATTCTTTTCTTTTGGGGGTGTCCATTCCTTCTGTTACTGGAGTTCTTTCACCAATTCCTTCTCCTTTGGCCTCTTGGTTAAGACCTGGGGGTACAGGCCTGGCTTGTGGGCTGGTCTCCAGGTCCCTGAAGATCAATCGCTAAGTGTGCCAGGGAGAGGAGTGCTGGTCCTGAGTTGCCCATGGGGTGTTCTAGCAGGTTTGGTGTACCTCTCAGCTTACCTCTGTCTTCACCTCTTCCCTATAGTGTGTAGTGAGTTAGGTCCCCCAGCTTACTCTTGGTGATGGTGGGTGGTACTTGTGAGTGTGCATCAGCCTCACCCTGTTTGCTTGAGTTCAAAGACTCTATGATGAACTATATCATTATTCTCCCTGTCATTGGTTGATGTTTGTGTGATATAGCCAGCTGCCAAGATATTCTTTTGTGTCTGGTAGACTTTGATAACCCAGGATCAAAGCTTGAGTGCCCCAAGCTTTAGGAGGAACTCTGTAGCTCTCAGGAGCTCTCTTGATCTCCACCACCACTGAGGTGGGGGGAGGAGCAATGCAGTTGGTGGCTAGGTTGTGGGAGTCTGAAAGGCTTTGCAGTGCCTCAGTGGGGCTCAGAAGTTGCTTTTCCAGACACCAGGGGGAGCTGCTGGTAGGAGGGTCAGGACAAGCTCTCCAAACCAGGAGGGCTGTTCACAGGGTAGGGGGCTAAATGCTTGTATCCTAAGGCCCTGACCTGGGATCTTTCCACCCTTATCCAGTAGTGCAGTTTTTATGTGGGGAGTGGCAGGTGCTCCCCCAAATGGCCCCTCCTTCAACCCGCACACATTCTATATAATTGAGTCAATAAATGCTGTAAAGGGTGTGCAAATTGACCTCCCAGTCAGTAGGTGGTGATTGCCAGAAGGAATAAGCTCCAATGTTGTTTTGGGGTCCTGCGAATGGCTCTAGTCCCCAGGAGAAGCACTGTAATGCCCCGGGACCCTGGAACTTCCAGGTGAGTCCTTATTCTCTGCCACAGCAGAGGCGGGTGGGGGAGTGCAGCTGGGCAGGGCTGGGTTGGGTGAGCTTGCCCTTGGGCTCCACAAAAGCTGGCAAGTTAGCTGTTTTGGCAGGGGTCAAAGGTCTGCTC
The DNA here is from genome assembly GCA_023783475.1 of Daubentonia madagascariensis. Lineage (NCBI taxonomy): Eukaryota > Metazoa > Chordata > Mammalia > Primates > Daubentoniidae > Daubentonia > Daubentonia madagascariensis. Next base: position 20,843,919 of record JAKFHU010002080.1, on the reverse strand, counting down.
CTAGTTTCTGGGAAGACCAGCCAGGGAGGGGCTGAAGTGGCCCTACCCAACTAGAAAGTCTGCTTGTGGAGGCAGGTCTGTCTGAGATTCACAGACTGGAAGTCAGCAGGGGCCTTGCTCCTCTCCCCCTTCCTCTGCTCCACAGTCTCTTCCCAGCATCTGCCCGTAGGCAGGAGCTCAAGCCAGCTGAGCTTCTCCCAACTATGCTGTGGGCCAGGAGGTTCTCCCACCCAGGATCGTGGCCTGAGCTGATACTGTGGCCCTCCTGTGAGGGACGGGGTCCCCTGCGAGCACACTGCAGCTAGGACCCACACTGCACTCTCCTCCCAGCTCTGCCCACATGGGCTCCCTTGTCTCCCGAGACCAAGAAGATCAATCCCTGACCATGCCAGGGAGAAGCACGCTGGTCCTGAGTCGCCCATGGGGTGCCTGAGCAGGATCGATGTCCCTCCTCCTTGAGGCATGCCCTGCTCTGATGGAGTTGCCAGGCACGCAGCACCAGGAAGGGCTGGTAAGCAGGGAGCTCACAGTCTGAGCACCCCTCAGTCCACTGCAGGACCCCAAGAGGAAAGGCCTGAGCCCCACTCTCTGTGGAAGCGTCAGTGTAGTGGCTTAATTGTCTCTCTTGGCAGCTGCAGGTTGGGGAAGGGAAGGGGAAGAAATGAGGCTGTATGGAGGAAAGCTAGCACTCTGGTCATCTCCGACCCTCCTTCCAGAAGGTAGTCCCTCCAGAATGTCCATGCTCTGGACTCGCACAGATCACCCAGGACCCACTGGTGTCCTGTGGCTCCTGCAGTCTGAGCCAGAGTTGGGAAATATCTGTGTGTGAGCAAGCAAGATGAAACCAAGGAGTTGAAGCCCCCTGGGGAGGACAAAGGTGCGTGGTGGGTGGAGAAACAACATGGTGCTGCCATCCTGGCTTGGGTCTGTGGGGGCAGGAAGTACCTCAGGGTGTCTGGGATCCTGGTGCCCTGTCTACAAGAAGTTTCCAGCCCACTGGCGGCGGCAGCAGCCTCTGGGCTCGTGCAGGCAGAAAGTCTCTCAAGCAGCTCGTGAACCCACTGACTCTCAGAGATGCGAGGGAGGGAGAAACAAACCACGCTCTCTCACTGGACTCCAAGCCCCTTGGGGGTTGATCTTTGCTGATACCTTGCTTCTTCTTGTTCTGCATCGTGACTTCTTCCCATGGAGTCTCCCGAGGGCTCTGGCACCCTTCCTTCAGACCCACATCAGATCTATGTCTGTCTGTTGTGTTTTTTCTCTTTCATCTAAAATTTTTCTTTCTTACTAAGATGCTCTGGCAGCTGGTGTCTCTGGTCAGCCATCTTGCCACTCTTTCCCTATGATTTATTTTTAAATTCTGCTATTCGTGGGCAGTTTGAAGATATTATGAATAGCTTATGTCTTTTGGTACACATATGTATACACATATGTGAACATCCAACTAGGAGTTAATTGCCAGGCCATGGGGTATACATATCTTCTGCTTTAGTAGCTACTGTCAAATAGGTTTCCAAAGTGATTATACCTATACCAATTTCCAGCCCATTATCAGTGAATAAGCATTTTAGTTCCTCCACATCCTAAACAATAGTTGGCATTTTCCACTTCTTTTTTAAATTTTAGCCATTCTCACAAGTATGTATCAGTTCATCTTTGACTTACTTCTAAGTCAAAGTCCTTAAAGCTATCTTTTCTTCTGTGGCACAAAGTGTGCAAATTATAGCATACTCCCTAGTGATGATACAGAATAACCATATGCTCTGGCTATAGTGGGCCACTGCAGGACAATCTCAGCACAGTGACACTACCTAAAAAATACAAATCTAACCCCAAAAAAGCCTGGAAAAGCCACATAAGTATTCACTTAAAGTGAATACTTTAAGAAGAGAAAGTGGTGGGAGAGTTAAGACACACAATACATAGCAGGATTTCCTAAGGACACTCTCACCGCACCACAGTGCTCTCTAACACCACTGTCACACCAGGTGCCCTGCTTCCTCCTCAGGCTTCCCTTCCCTGTTCTCCTCTCTCTTCCATACTGGGGTTCCTGTCCTCCTTTTTCCTACTTTTCTTTTGTCCTTTATATACGACTGTTCCCTTATTCCTCATCCTGGACAGCATTCCTCACAACCAAGATGATAGCCTTGCCAAAAAAATAGTCCTTCCTCCCTAGATAGAAGGTAGAACAGATCCTAAGCATTATACCTGAATGCCTCCTGGTAGTACTTGTGTGGTGGAGGGTTTTGAGAAGTTAGTGTGTGTGCTGCACTCTTAGTTTTCACCTATCTCCTATTCCAAGCTGGTAGCCAGTCCCTGATAGCTCCTTTCCATGGTTATATAGGACAGGCAGAGAGCAAAATAACCTGGAGCCAAAGGCCTTTCTCACTCTTTTGTGAGATCTTAAATCCTCATAGAAGATTTTTCTGGAAGTCCTGGAAGAGGACAAGAGAATAGTGCCTTTGAGAAACAGCAAGGCTGAGAGAAGAGATTCCCTTTTCATGTTGCAGGAAGAGGCAAGAGATCTGAGGGCTCTGCAGGTGGCAGCACCTTGTGCTGTGCTCTGGTGGTAGTGCCAGAAGGTGGCCAGCCACAACTAGTCTACATATGAAGACTTTGTGCCAACTGAAAAGCGTCCCCCTCTGGGCAGATGTAGCCCAGCAAGCATACGGTGCAATGAGCAGTTAGTGCCTTCATCCAGAGGAAAATGAATCAGCATATGCCAGAGCAGTTGGTGCCTTCATCCAGAGGAAAATGAATCAGCATATGCCAGAGCAGTTGGTGCCTTCATCCAGAGGAAAATGAATCAGCCTATTCCAGGGCACAGGTGAGCACAGTGCACAATGGCTCTAAGCTCCCTAACCCCAAAATCTAGCCCTCTCTGCAGGGCACAAAGTGGACCACTGTGCATAGTGTCCCTAAAAAAAATGTAGCAAGACCTCAAAGGGAAGCTACAGGTGCCTCTGTGGTACACCAAGGAAGGAGAGATGCTAGGTATTGACAGTCTCAGCAAAGAGCCCCACACCTCCACTTGCTATGGTGCAGAGTCATGGAACTCTAAGGAACCATGGATCTTGAAATTTAACTATGGTATGTCATCTGGGGCCATGACGACCCAGCAACTAGAGACCTTTTCCTTGATCACACACCATGTGACTTCCTAAATATTGATATGATCCTGGGAGAATCAGCAAACCCAAAACTGACTGAAATTGGGTTTCCTGGCCACCTGGGGAGGCGGGTGGGAGTCAGAGTCTGTTTAATTTGATTTAAAGGCAATAAGAGCTGGGATATTTCTTGTACAGTTGAGTTTATTTGCTGCATCTGTCACACTTGAGTTACAGTTCCTTTTAAAAAAAAACCACTTCTTGATTAGTGAAACTATAAAATTCAACCTGTAAAATGACAATGAAATTACTCCAGTGTAGATCTAAGTTAGTAGATTTTGATTCAGTCCATGTGAACATTAGAATACAATCTTAACTTTGAACATGATCCTGTACAATTTTATTGACATATTACCTAACAAGAATTTATAATGCTCATCATATAAAACATGAGAAATTCAAGATTATAAGGGGCAAAAGTCTAACATTTCCAAGTATTCATGTGGGTACTAACCAGATTACTTGTCAATATTTTTTCTTTGCTGCATTGCTTTTTGGATTACTTTTTTTTATCTGAATAGCAGAAATATCTGAAATGTTACTACTGTCATATTAACAGATACTCTGAACTATTTCCAAATGTCTCCAACTGAAATGTTTACTTTCTGAACACACTGTAGTCATTTGTTTTAATGACACTAAAGAGTGGTGCTTTACAATGTAACATGATTTTGAGACAAATTAATAATGATTGAAATTGAAAATTCACTTTATAAAGCATTGAGAGGGAGAAATATCACAGTCAGAAACATCCAAAAACACCTAAGAAAAATTAAATTAGTGTCATTCTTTGTTTGGGGGAGATTTTTAAAAAACAAGTGTATTTTTTATTGATGGCAACTAAACAATGTTAGTAGCATTTTTATCATTCTATCCATTCACTATACTTTTCTTCTTTCTTTAAATTTCAGAATATTATGGGGGTACAAATGTTTTGGTTACATATAGTGTGCCCATCCCCCAGACAGCACACACAGCACCCGTTAGGTGTGAGTTTATCCATCCCCTCCTGCCTCCTCCCACCTGCCCAACATCTGATGAATGTTACTTCCCATATGTGCACATAAGTGTTGATAGATTAGTACCAATTTAATGGTGAGTGCATGAGGTGTTTGATTTTCCATTCTTGTGATACTTCACTTATATTGATTCTGCATGGATCGTTAGAATCAATATTGTTAAAATGTCTATGCTACCCAAAGTAATCTACAGATTCAATGCAGTCCTTATTGAACTACCAACATCATTTTTTGCAGATCTAGAAAAAATAATTCTATGCTTTGTATGGAACCAGAGAAGACCCCCTATTGCCAAAGCAACTTTAAGTAAAAAGAACAAATTGAGAGGCATCACTTTACCAGACTTCAAGCTATACTACAAGTCTATAGTAACCAAAACAGCATGGTACTGGCACAAGAATAGAGACATAGACCAATGGAACAGGACTGAGAACCCAGATATAAAACCATCCTCATATAGCCATCTGATCTTTGACAAAGCAGACAAAAACATACACTGGGGAAAAGAATCCCTATTCAATAAATGGTGCTGGAAAAATGTCATTCTTATTTAACCTGGAATACGTATGATTTTTCAATGGCTTTTCCTTGTGAATAAAAGTCCAAATAATAAAACAAATATTTATTAAAAACATGTGATACCTTTTTCTTATGAACTTTTCATGGAAAGGACTAGAAGAAGAATTATTTTATCTTACTATAATGAATAAAATCATAACATTTAAGCATGACAATAATCAAACAAATACCTCAATTATCCTGATTTTTGGGTGCCTTTCCTCTGAAGAGTTCAAAGTACTTAAAAATGGGCTATCTTAAAAAATTTATTTTCTAGAGTGGAAAAAGACAAATATGACTATTCCCAATGCATAAACAAGAAAACCAAAGCACAAAATTTTAATGGATTCCTCAGGACCACAGTTAAGCATTAAAGTATTCATATACATATACACTTTAATGCCTCCATTTTTCTTATCATAGGATAGTTTTCCTTATTCTCTGTACTTAAAAATGCTTTTTATATTCTAAGACTAAACTGAAATATCACCCCTTCCATCAAACCCTCCCTGATCTTTAGGCAGACTGTGCTTATCATTCACCAATTCCATTAGCTTTAATTATTGAATCTCATCCCTTTGGATTTTGAAGTTTTCTTAAATTATGTCCAAATTCGAGCCAAAACTGGATAGAAAATACATCAGAATTGCTTGCCAGATTGTGTTTGGGAATTCTATCATGCATAACTTTTCAGCTTTTCTACATTTTCCAAATTTTCTACAAAGGTCATATAATTTATGATTGGAAAAAGCAAAACAAATTTAAAAAAACAGGAAAAAAAGAAGGACATAATTAAGTTTTATGAGCTATCACTTTAATTTACAGCTAGGAAAAAGCAATGCTATAAGACTAGCACAATAGAACAGACTTCTGAGGAGGGGGAAAAGGACTTTCGACAGAGGAGCAACAAAAAATCTCCAAAGAAAAATTTTACCTCCTTCACATATTATATCTAGATACTACTCTGTTCACCAAGCAACTCAGGAGATCTCACAAAGACCCCGGGAATACCTGTGTCAGTTTTAAGAAAGTGTAAGACAATAATCCAAATAGATAAATGGCTACTGAGAAAACTAATCTATCTTCCTTAAATAAAATGGAAGGAATAACTTAGAGCCTTCTGGGGAGAAGTAAGACTCAGCAAAGAGTCAGTCTCAAATGGCTGGAGCCCAGCTAAAGATTCCTGCTTTCAAAAATGAAGTTGAATCTAAGGAAGGGTAACAATGCCTGCTCATGAGCACTGGTTAAGGGAAAGGCCAAACTGCTAAACAAAGCAGCCACAAAGCACCCCCAAAGCACAGAGACTTAAAGAAAATGAAGTCTATCTCTCTCTCATAAGCAATCCTGAGGTGAGTGGTCTGGCATGGCACAGTTCTGCTCAGTGTAGTCATGTAGGAACCCAGTGTCTTTCCATAGTTTCTTAACCGTAGGGCAGGAATTAGAAAACTAAGGACCAAATCTGGCCTGCCACCTGTTTTGTATATAACATTTTATTGGAATACAGCCATGCCCGTTTGTTTATGTATCATCTTTGGCTGCTTTCACAGCACAAGGCAGAGACTTGAATGGTCGCAAAGTTGAAAATACTCTTTGCCTCTTTACAGAAAAAATTTACACACCCCTGCTCTGAGGTATTGACCTTGCTGAGCAGTGGGAGCTGGGTTGTGGCCATATTTAAGTTCCAGCTTGTGAAAAGAAACGAGCACACAGCTGATATTGCAAGGCCTGAGCCTACGAACTACACATATTGCTTCTCTCTCATTCTACCGCACTGACATAGCCACAAGTCTCCGTGTAGCATAAGGAGTCTGGCAAATGAGTCTCTGGCTGAACAACCACATCACAGAAACAAAAGAAAAGTGAACTCTGGAGGATAGTCAACAGCCTCCACCACATGGTGTGTTTGCTTTGTCCATATGCTTTAACTATCATTAACAGTAGCATAAAACCACATGTGTCATGCCATAGGCAAATGGTCACATTTTTGTCCACACCAGAAATGTACATTTGCTACAGTCAAGACAATATACTTTCTAGCATTGCCTGCCAGATAGAACATTGAAATATAATTTGGTGCAAGGAGGGGGCAAATATATAGTCAGTGTTAAGCCAAAGAAAGACTGTGTTTTATTAGAACATGCAATGTCATAAGTAAGCTGGTCAAGAAGGTACATGGGACTTCTCAAATAGCATCACAGGGTTAAAGGGTGGCCTAGTGAGTGTGCCATGATAAATGCAGCTGGAAGCTAACACCTTCCAAAAGTGTTGTCCAAAATTCTATTTTGTGAAAACATTCCTCAACACACAAAAAAGCTTTGGGACCCATTTACAAAGTAGTGACCTCACACAAAATATGTTATAAGCCTGCAGCCAGCCTCCATTTGAAAGGGGGAAAGAAAAGTGTATATAAAAAGATCTAATGAGTAGTCAAAATTACCGTAGGGGACTTTACGGTCCATTTGCTCTACTACCACATAAGATTAGAAGTAGCAAAACATCCAAGCTGACCTTTCTGTTAGGATGATTCCCAGCAGCAGGTTTTACTAACTTCTTTGATTCAATTTTAAACGTCTAGAGCAATGTGCTCTCCCCATCCTTCTCCTAGAGGCAATTCAAAGTCCTGTGGGAGATTTTTCCAACACCCCTGGTGTAAAAAGTAATAGAGCAAGGAATGAGGAGACAGTGGTTGTGATCTTCACTCTTCCGCTTCTCAACTACATGAACCAGCATGATTCATTTCATGTATTCATTTAAATTGTGTATTTTCCCTACTAGATTCCAAGAGGAGAATCTTTTCAGGCAAAACAAAGAAGTCAGAAACTGAGACCCAGCCCTTTAAAAGTTTATAATCTAATACAGGAGTAACTGCAAGGGAAAGGAAAAATACTTATGTGGATGGAATCACACCTGTTGTGAGCGGTGGTGGATGAGGGACATGCAAACTGATCTGGAAAGTGGGTGAGACCTGGAATGCAAAGAGGAGGGAAAGGTGGAGGCCGGAAAGGAGACACTCAAGGAATGACAGCTAGAACATGTGTCATTCACAGGGCAACAGTGGGAAATTAGTTAGGAAAGATAAGACGGAACCAGACCTGGAAACGAAGGAATCTGATTTTATTTGGTAAGCAAAGTGACTGAAGGTTTCTGAGAAGGGAAATGATTTGATCAAGGAAAGGCTTTAGAAGGATTATTCACATGGTGATATTCCCATGGTAAATGGATTGGGTGTAGGGAGATTAGTTAGAAACTAGTTAGAAAACGAAGATAACAAGGCACATGTGGAAGAGATGATCAATAAAGAACAAACACAGGAATTATTTTCCCTGTGTTGAACGTGATCCAACTGCTTTTATCTTAGAGGTGCCACAATAAAAAAAAAATGATGAAGCAGAAAATACAATGCTTAAGATGACAGACAGAAAAAATACTTGAAATTGAAATGACAGAAAAATAACTGACTAGAAATGCATTACTGCTTAATTTAATGTTTATGAGGATTTTAAACTATTTTTTAAGCTATGAAAGGTGGTAAAACAAACTCTGGGAAGGATGTAGGAGCAGGTTCCTCTTATTAAGAGGATGGAAGCACAGGGAGGGAACTATTGTCCTCTCTAGGTTTTTCACACTTATTCCAAGCTAGATGGACCTTCTAGGCTCTGCCTTTTTTATTTTGACTGGGAAGATAGTCTGTTTCTTGTTCATTCTTTTTTACTATATCAAACTACATTTTGCATATAGTAAAACAGACCTATTTTAAATGTACAGTTTGATGAGCTTTGACAATATATACACCCATATATAATTATCACCCCCCACCCTGACAAATTCCCTCATAACTCTCAGGCAATTACTGATCTGACTTCTGTCACTATAGTTTTGCCTGTTTTTTAATCTTCCTATAAATGCAATCTTATAGCAGGTATTGTTTTGTTTCTGGCTTTTTTTCTTCAGAATGTTTTTGAAATTTATCAATGTTGCCACCTATATAAGTACTTTGTTCTTTTTTATGGGTAAGTTGCATGAATATTCCACAAATTGTTTATACATGCATCTGTAAATGGATATTTGGGTTGTTTTCGGTTTGGAGCTATTATGAATAACACTACTATGAACATTAGTGTACTAGTCTTGTTGTAGACAAAGGGTTCATTTCTCTTGGACATAGGTTTTTATATACTACCATATGACTGAAGCCTAAGTCATATGGAAATATGTGTTTAATTTTATAAGAAACTAACAAATCATTTCCTAAAGTAGTTATAATATTTTACATTCCCAAATGCAGTGTATGAGAGTTCCCGTTGCTCCACATCCTTTCCAACATTTGATTTTGTCAGTCTTTTTCTTATTTTAGCCATTCTAGCAGGTTTGTAGTAATATCTTATTATGTTTTAATTTGCACTTCTCTGATGATTAATGAAATGTTCATGTCCTTATTTTCATGCCCTTTTGGCCATTGTATATATATTTTTGTGAAGTGCCTATTCAAACCTTTACTCACATTTTAAAATTGTCATCTGAATTATTTTTGAGTTGTGAGAGTTCTTTACATATTTTGGATATAAGTCCTATGTCAGATATATAGAGAGATAGGTAGCTAGATATAGCACAAATATTTTCTTCCAGTCTATGGCTTGCTTATTTATTTTCTTAGTGAGTGATACCTTTGGAAGAGCAGTGGTTATAATGGGAGGGATTGTAACTTAATTAAGAATTAAGTTTTTAATTTTAATAAAGTCCAATTCATTAATTTTTATGCTTACAGTTATGTTTTATCTACAAAATCTTTGCCTACCCCATATCTTGAAAAAATTCTGTTGCTTCTAGGAGTTTTATTCAGTTTTTACTCAAGGTATATGATCCACTTTGAGTTTATTTTTGTATACAGGATGAGTAGGGGTCAAGGCTCATTTTTTTCCCATTTGATTATCCAGGTATTCCAGCACTTTCTGTTGAAAATAATATTTTTTCCTAATTAAATTACCTTTGCACCTCTGTCAAAAACCAACTGACTCTATAAGTGCTGGTCTATTTCTGAACTCTTTCCTCCAGTCTAATGACCTATTTGTCTACACTTACACCAAGATCACATGGTCTCGATTATGCAGCTTTGAAGTAAGGCTTGCAATGAGGAACTGGAAATCCTCCAAGTTTATTTTTCTTTTTATGAATTATTTTGGCAGTTCTAGGTTCTTTACATTTCCATATATCTTAGAATCAGCTTGCCAATTTCTACAAAGAAGTCCTCTGGTACTTCGATTAAATTTGCATTGAATCTATAGATCAATTTGGGGAGAATTGATTTCTTAACAATATGAGTTTTCTAGTTCAAGGTATCTTTCCTTTTTATTTGTATTTTTAAATTTCTCTTAACAATCTTTTATAGTGTTCAATGTACAGATCCAGCATATATTTTGTTAAAGTTATCCGTAAGTACTTCAGACAGACTGTCTTAGGAATTGACTATTGCAGAAAGTAAACTCACCCATTATTTGTCAGTTTTATTAGTTTAATTCCTAGAATAACAATTTCCTCAAATTGGTGGTAGTGGATGAGGGATTATAACAGGGGAGGGGAGCTTCCTAATTGGAAACATTTCCAATTAGAAGAGAATTTCCTGCCATATTAGAAAAATATATCTCTAGATGAAATCTCACTCAACCCCAACTTGCAAGCATGTCAATACAAACACATACAAGGGAGACTTGTTCACTTAGACTTGTATAAGTGAACAAGTCTCCCTGGTATCAACTATGAAGCTACTTACCAAGATAATTAGGTCTTTAAAGTTGAAAGCAGCTCTTTTATGGATTACTCAGTCTACAAAGCTACATATAGTTCCCACTTAAAAATTATGAGATTTATTGCATTAATGGGCATTATGAAAAAGTTTTCATAAGGCTGGATATTTCTTTTAGCATAATTCCCATACTTTAGTTTGAATCAGCAATAGCATTTGTGCAATTACAGTGTACTTGTAGGAGACCTAAAGATTAAGAGTAGAGAAAAATGTTTTATCAGCAAAGTTTTTCCTAGATGGACAAAATTCTTTTGAAAACACTTTTGGGAAATCTAACTGATCTTTTTGCTTTCGACACAAAAATATTGATGATAAAGAGGAAACTAACTTTCTACACAATTAAATATCATATTATTTCTCTCACCAAATCCCCTGATGGGTATTTTATAGATTTCCTTTAATTTGAAAAATAGATTACTCAAGATTCCTGAAATAATTATATTATAAATTTAACAATAACATATTAACTTATACAATGTTTCTTTTATTTATAGTCTCAATTTTTGCTCATACCAATAAAATTAGATAAAGAATGTTTAGGTGTTATCTAATCAGGAAACAAATTCTAAACAAAATTCAAAGAGCAATCTAAAATATTATATAGGGACCTGGCTTTATGTTTCTCTTCTTTCTTCCCTTTCTTCGCTCCTTCCTCTTATCTTTTTGATCTTGGGCTTTAAGAAAGCACTCAGAACCCACAAATATTTAAGAAATGCTAACAATAATAATAGCTATATTATCTACTCTGTGTCAAGAATAAACATTGCAATTCTATAACCTTTGGGCCTCGGCAAGGTAAGTGTTATTGTTCCCACTTTACAAGCAAAGAAACTGAAGCTCATACAGTGTTAGTTACTTTCCCAAGGTCACATGGCCAAATCAAGAAAATAAGATTCAAATTACAGAGCCAAATCTTTCTCCATCATACAGATGCCTCCTACCTTGCCCTTAGCCCTACAGAAGCTTGGAGTCTAAATGATGTGGTTGCTACTGGTAGGAACTTCAAGACTGAAGGCTATTGGCTCTACCATGGGCACGATTAGGTTTAAGCACAGTCAGATGAGACCAACTGAACTTTAGTACGTACTAGTTCAGGGAGCAGCCTAGCCAAGCCATTTCACAGTTGCCACTAGGGAGCATCCACACGGATGTTTTCACCTGTTCTCTGCTGCCACAAATACTCAATGAAACCTCCTCAATGCACTCCAGAAGCTGTCTTGGGCAAGAAAAGACGGGAAGAGGAGTGTATAAAATCCAAATAACTAGTAATTTACTGAAAGAGAGTCATTCCAAAGAGGCTATTATACTGTCCCTGATTCAAATTTTGAATACTCTGGATGTTTAAACCAAAAGGAGAAATATAAACATGAAGTGATAGAAGTAGTTCCCATTGGCAAGTCTACGATGTCCCCAACAATCAGTGGGGTGTAGACAGGGGTTGTGAAGAAGACCGGATAAGCTATTAAGAAATAGGTGCTACATTTCTTCACATATCAGAGTTTGGTGCAAATGATTTTGTGACCTACAGTTTTTTTGTTTGTTTGTTTTTTGTTTTGTTTTGTTTTGTTTTGAGACGGAGTCTACCTCTATCACTCAGGCTAGAGGGCAGTGGCATCATCATAGCTCACTGCAACCTCAAACTCCTGGGCTTGAGCAATCCTCCTGCCTCAGCCTCCCGAGTAGCTGGGACTACAGGTGCACACTACCGCACCTGGATAACTTTTTTTCTATTTTATTTTATTTTTTTTTTAGTAGAGACAGGATCTCGCTCTTGCTTAGGCTGGTCTCGAACTCCTGAGCTCGAGAGATCCTCTCACTTCGGCCTGCCAGAGTGCTAGGATTGCAGGCATGAGCCACTGCACTGGCCTGTCACTACAGTTTTATAATTTGAATTTATTACTATAAGCTAAAGGAGGACAAACAAAATGAGAAACCACCCTTTTTACAAAGTCAAGTTAAGCTCAAGTGTTTTCTAAGTCTTTATTAAAACATGCTGAGGAAGGTTAAAGGAATTTGAGTGATCATTTACTTCCATCCTCTAAAACTTCCCTAGGGTTTCCATTTAAGGAAACATCAAAATAAGTGCGTTTTTAGTTTTAATTTGGTGTCAACATGCAGAAAAAAAGAAAGGTCAAATCAAAGAAACAATACAATACAATAATTTTTTAATTAAAAAATTAAACATTAAGAGGAAAAGCCATACCTTAAAGTATAGCCTTTGCTGTCAATCAGAATTTCTGTCTAAATTGTAAAAACATAGGGAAAAAAATCAACTTTGCTGTGAACTGCCCCGGGAATTGTCTTTATTCTGCCAAATGCTCCAGATGGTTCTCTTATAGAAAGACTTCCATCTCATGTTTACACTTGTTTATTTCCATGCATCTAACTGTCAGCCAGGCACTGAAACAGGTATTTTGCTGATCTACTGAATATGATTTTAAAATTACTTCGTTTTATTTAAAATTTCAAGCCAAGCAGGAAAAGTGGGACCATGTGCTTCCCTTCTCTTTTAACTTAAAAAAAATTTATTTTAATTATCATGGGGACATATAGTTGTGTATATTTACAGGGTATAAGTGCTTTTTTACTTTTTTCTTTTTTTGTTATTTCAGAATATTATGGGGGTACAAATGTTTTGGTTACATGGATTGCTTTTGTACTGTTTGAGTCAGAGTTATAAGTGTGCCCATCACCCAGATAGTGTATATTGTACTCATTAGGTATGATTTCACCCATCCCCTCCTCCGCCCTCCCACCTGCTCTTTTGAATTTTATTTTCATTGTGCACATGAGAGCTGATCTGTTAGTTCCAATTTAATTGGGAGTACATGTGGTGTTTATTTTTCCATTCTTGTGATACTTCACTTAGGAGGATGGTCTCCAGTGCCATCCAAATTGTTGCAAAGGGTATTAATTCATTTTTTTATGGCTGAGTAGTACTACATGATGTACATATACCACATTTTATTAATCTACTCATGAATTGATGGGCACTTGGGTTGATTCCACATCTTTGTGATTGTGAATTGTGTTGCAATAAACATTCAAGTGCAAGTGTCTTTTTGAAAAAATTACTTTTTTTCCTTTAGGTAAATACCCAGTAGTGGGATGGCTGGATCAAATGGTAGGTCTGCATTTAGTTCTTTCAGGAATCTCCATACTATTTTCCATAGAAGTTGTACTAATTTGCAGTCCCACCAATAGTGTATAAGTGTTCCTTTCTCTCCGCATCCATGCCAGCATCTATTGTTTTGGGACTTTTTGATAAAAGCCATTCTCTCTGGGGTTAGGTGATATCTCAAAGTGGTTTTGATTTCCATTTCTCTCATGATTAGTGACATTGAACATTTTTTCATATGTTTATTGACCATTAGTTTACCTTCTTTTGAAAAGCTTCTGTTCATGTCTTTTGCCCACTTGTTAATGAGATTGTTTGATTTTTTTCTTACTGATTTGCTTGAGTTCTTTGTAGATTCTGGAGTGAGGTGAGGGGAAAAAGCCCTATTTAAATAAAAGAAAATCCAAAAATAAGAAGCACCAGCTGCTGCAGATGAGAAGGAATCAGCAAAAGAACTCTGGAGGTATGAAGAATCAGAGCAAAAGATCACCCCCAAAAGGGAACACCAGAGCTCTAGCAATGGAAACCAACCAAAATCAGAAAATTGAAATGACGGCTAAAGAATTCCAAGGATGGATTGTAAGTAAGCACAACAAAATACAAGAAAAAATAAAAAACCAAAAAGAAACCACAAAAAAATGCAGGAAATGAATGAAAAACTCACTAAAGAAATATAATTATTTTAAAAAATCAAGTAGCACTTCTGGAAATGAAAAATTCATTCAAGGAAATATAAAACACAGTGGAAAGTCTTAAGAATAGACTAGACCAGCCAGAAGAAAGAATCTCAGAGCTTGAAGACACCACCTTCTCTTTTTTTAACTTTGAAATTTGAAGCTGCTATTAAATCAGTTTGAAACCAATTAATGACACTTGTTGCTAATGGACCCTAGAAACCAGGAAGAACTATGATCTGGGTTTGTAAAACAAAACATTAAATATTTATGAAATGTTTCAATATGATCTCTGTATTGTCATACAAACAATTTATTTTGAAGGCTATTTGTCCTGAGGAAGACATCTTATTTCAAAAATGGATAATAAATAGCTGTCTATACACATACACGTCTTGTTTCCAGGTATTACTGCTGAAGGTTTTTTTAAATTCAGTGACTGTATTGAGTATTTATTATGCACCCTATGTTAGGCACCTAGCATACAAAGATACACTGTGGAATTCTGTGAAGGCTGGATTCTCCCTGGCAGCAGAGGGAAGAGTTGGGAGCCTTGTGCAATAAAGGTCTATTGAGGCAGTGGAGGTGATGATGGAGTTGGGGGAATTGGAGACAAATTCAAGGAGTAACATCAACAGAACTTGTTATCCAATTGGATGTGTTGATGCATGAAAATCAGGAATAGCTTCCTGGTGTCCAGTTTGGGGATAAGGCAATGCCATTCAAAAAGATTACAAATGTCAGAGTTAGAGCAATACAGCGGGCCCCACGTTATCCCAAGGATAAAATCTGTAAGATCTACAATGTACAGTAAGGCACACTGTCAGAGATAATTACATTAAACACCATTTTCAGAGCCCCAGTGGTTTGTTTCCCAAATGGAAATGTTTGAACCTGTCTCAGAACCTACTACACACAAGTACTGGCCAGGTGGCAAATACACTAAATGGTGAGAAAGCCTCTTTCATGAAGATTCTGGTCTTGGATAAATACTGCAGCATAGGTCAGCCACCGTCTGGGCTGATGCTCTTGAATCCATTCTAATTATTGAAGAGTGTCCACTGAGTTAAAAGGGGCCACACATAGTAAACCCACTGCATAGAGAACCACGTGGCTTGGGTTCCACCTCAAACCTTTGCATCTGCAGCTTTTGGAGGGAGGAAAGTCACATTACCTCTCCACCCCTCAGCTTCATTCTATAAAATTAGGATGCACGCTCACTGCCAACTAAAAAGTCTATAATTTCCCCTTCCCATGACTGGACATTGAAACAGACAAATTGAAAGGGAACTGGTTGAAATGAATACTAGATTTTTGTTTTTCAAAGAAAATGAAAATGTTCAATTTCTATTCAAGTCAATGAGAATTTATTTCATATCTTGTGTATAGTACATGTTTGGCATTCTGAGGGGTGAAAGGGCTGAACAAGACAACGACTCAAGACTTCCAGTGACCCCATTTTAATGTCACACTATGAAGATACCTACCATTTAGAATTTTGAAAGATGAATATTTCTTTTAGCACAATATTATTTATCCTCCTAATTCTGACTGTAAGAAAACAATGGCAATTAGGCCACCATGTTCACAGAATTAATTACATACACATTTTTAAATAGTGTTAACTTTCAAGCAGCCTCCCAATAAGATATGAAGTAAATAGCTATTTGGAAGGTTAGAAATTAAAATTTCCTGCTTTTAATAAGAATCAAATTGATAGTGTACTAAATAAACTAAGATCATCTCTTTATTCTTATTGAAAGGCTTCACCTCTGCCTCATACTCCAGCTCTTTTCTTGGCAGACAAGGAACCATTTCAAAAACTAAGGAAGTAATAAAGGGCCGTTTTGTACATTCACTACATTCACAGTGAAGGAAATTTTCTGTCTTGTCAGTATCAGTATATCTAATATAAAATCAATTCCAGACCTAGTGTCTTTTTTAGTAAAAACTACATTAAAATTATAACTTACAATGTTTGTTTCGATCTATAAACTTGGTTAACAGAGATTAGATTAGATTAGATTGATTTCCTTTGAGATAAATGCTACAAAATACCTGTTGTGACTAAGCATCTCCTTACTTTTTTCTATTAATAGAACACTGGCAGCTGCTATGAATGAGTGTCTGGAATATGTTCCTGGCATTTCACCTACACTCTCTCTAATCCTTCCAAGAAACTCATGAAGTAGGTATTATTACCAATGACAGACCAGAGACCCTGAGAATTCACATGACTTGCCCAAGGCCACACAGCCAATTATAATTGATGATGTTGCCATTTGTACCCAAGTTCTTCTGGCTTCAAAACCTGCTCTTTCCCCATTAAACAAAATGTCTCTTTGCCCTTATTTTTTCCTCTTCAGGGCTTTTCCTTGAACTTCTCTACCTCACACAGTTAAATTATCCATTTAAAGATGTCAAACAATCTCAGTGTTCTAAGGTGAGTTGTCAGATTTCATTTGGTTCACCTTGTCTACCATTTCTCCTTTGTTTATTTCTTCTTCTTCTAACCTCTTCCTTTTCCAAAACTGAGAGTAAATAAAACTAGCTATTTCAATCACAACAAAAATATTTTATACATCATTTGAGAAGAAAATATTTGTATATTACTTGGCAGTGTTGAATATGCAATAAAGTTATAAAAATAGAAGAATGCTAACTATTGTAGCAAAATTAACAAATCCAGTCTTCCTGAGTAAAGTCAAATCCATTCTGACTCTCTAATCTGTCTTTTTAGTATCCTATTTTAAAGTGCTCTTGCAATTAATCCTACATATTCATGGGGATAATCCCAAGGGCAGGACAATCCTTTCCTGTATTAGTCTGACAACTCACTCAGTCATCATCACCAAGCCCACAATCACCCACAAGAAGCCAAACTGCCTCTCATCACTTTTATCCAGGCTGGAATTTCCTTCCATCCCTGAAACACCAGCTTGCCTGTTTTGCATCCACTTGAGACTTAAAACAAGGAAAATGTTATAGATCTTTTCTCCAAAATCTCTTGCATATTAAAATTGACATTCTTGCAGAAATGCAGGCTCAGTCCTGCAGTTTTCACTATCCTGACAATCTCCATTTTCTTAAGATTTTACATTGCCTTCAGACATTCGATCTGTGGGGAGAAGAAAATCCTTCTATTTTCTATTACCAGAACGTGTCCATTCTTCCCTTATGACAATAACTGCTTCTGTGCATTCCTCTCTCTCCTAAACAATTCATCCAAAAGGCTGTAGTTAAATGCACGCTCAATCACCACTGATGCTGTTATTTTCTCTCTCTCTCTGTTTCTCATCTATGATGCACAACGTGACTTCACTCTCTTACCACAATTTTTCCTTAGTTCTTTTGTCCTCTTTTCCTGACTATATGTTATAGAAGGCAACCAAGTTCAAATGTTATACTTTTCCTCATTTTTGCCCACATTGTCCTGTGATTCTTAAAGCGACCTCCTCACTTTCATCTTACAATTGAATTTTTCTTAATAAAAAATTTTTCTTCTTAAAAACATTAGCCTGCTTAGGTGAAAAAATCTATCATCTCCATTAGCTATTCATAATCATTCATCTGTATGAAATATACTTTTAAAACTTTCCATTACAAAAAAATAAAAATGAAAGAGAACAATAAACATCCAAGTATTTACACATGTAATCTGCTCTGTAAAATCTAACAATAAAAATAACTTCATATATAAATATGATTTCATCCTCCACAATAAAATATTTACTCTTTAGGATAAAAGGAAATAATGTTAATTTTATGTTATTCATAAAAAATATATTTAATCAGAGGAAAACAGCAAGTCACTTTTACTAGCTCTTTAAAAATATTTTAATGGTGCAAAATCATCATAATGTACTCTAGCACAATGCTAAAATGTTAACTAAGATGAAGTGGCTTTTATTAGTTTTACAAGATGTGTATTCAGCAATAGTTATTAAAAATAATTACTCTAAAGGAACTCTTACTTTAGAAACAATATTTTAAAATACAGCAGTAAGCAACAGAAACTATTGCTCTTTATACATTTTTGGCAAAACATTGCCATACAGTTACAGAATTATAAAATAAGTATTTTATAGTACCATACAGATCCAGAAACTGGTTACAACTTCTACCACATACACATGGTATTGGTACTAACAAACATGCACAGCATTCTGTAATTCATACTGCAGTTGAATACAGAACACAGAGAAGGCCCAGTGGCCACCAGAGAACCAGAGCTTATGTGATAAGTAAAACACACATCTTTGTAACAATCATACCCATTTTCCTGAAATACTTAAAATACAAAGCGCACAATAGTTTTCAAGTTGAAATAGTGACTAGACCCAGTCTTCCATCTATCTTCTTAGGTAATACTAAAGAAGAGCATATATCTTACTTAGGAACCAAATAAAAGCCTCTTTTTTTAAAAGGGGTGGGGGAAATGCATGTCAAAGGACCTAAGATTTTGCTTTCATTCATTTCTCTCGATCGTAATGCCACACACTGGATATGCTGTCAACTCCTGACAGTGTGGGAGATAGTTACTTCATTCACAAACCACCTATCACTGAATCCTCTTATCTGAGCCAGTCTCTCAGTTTAACTTCTTGTTAGTAAAGCCACCAACTGTTGGTACACACCAGGCAAAAGAATTAAACTTGGTATCTGATCACTTGATTACTTCCATCAGTCTACTGGAAGGTTTCAATACGGAGTAGGTGGAATTCATGGTTCAAATGAGAATATTAATAAGATCTGTTTCCAAACCAACACCTGATCTCCTTGGCACAAATATTCAGCTGATTTTTAAAGCACATCCTCACCATAAAGTTTTTCAAGATCATTCCTCACCTGCTTCCAATAATTCTGGCACTTGCACAAACTTATCATTGGTTATGTCATTATTTCTGTGGTGAGTTTCTTGTTACTGTTTCTAGTCTTTTGTTTCATTTGTGTTTTCATTTTCTTCACATGAAACTAAATCTGTTAGCAATGAAAAAAATGTTCATTTGACCAATGAGTTCAGAACTTAAACGTTTCTGAGGACCAAAGCTTATATGTGTAACCTCCCTAGTTAATGTAAACTGTCACCCAAACTCCTTTATAATTTAAAAACTGAAAATATGATAAATAAACCTCATAGCTTAAATATTTTTCCATAAGGTGATCTGAGTTAGAAAAAAAGACAACTTTTAGCATAATAAGTGAGCATTACTGCCTTTTCTCTGAATCATTTTATGAAAGAGTTTATATATATATAGCTATGAATGAACAACCTAAAAAATTTTTTGGCTAGAGAATGGGGGCAAGGGGAGAAATTGGTATTTCAATATGTTTCCCAAGATAGTTATAAAGATGCAACTATAATTTACACAGCAGGTGTCCAATTGTTCACAATTTTCTAAGCAACCACAAAATGGTGGCAAATAAATTATGGCAGATATTTCGTGAGAATTGATACCAATCAAAATTGTGTATGGAGTCCAAGGTGGCCCATCTTCCCCAGAAATCAGAGGTCACAGGGCCCAACACCCTCATTAACCAGAGGAGGTCCTGAGGACCCACCATGCCAATGCAGGGAATGGAGCCCAGTGTTGGCTCTACTTCTCCAAGACACCCACACTGACTCTTCATCACCTCTCCTTCTCTGAACTCTACTTCCAGCCAGAGTTTGGACCATAACACAAAACACTTAATTGTATTCTCCACATGAAAACTTTAATTCAAGAAAACAAACATATTAAGAAGTTATTTCCCACAAAAAGTTGAAACAATAAATGTCACAACAGAATAGGGGAAAAGAAGATGACAAAGAACACCCTCTCTAATCTAAGAAAAAAGCAAGAATGCTTTTTTAAATGTTTCTAATAAGACTATGGCATAAAAGTCTTTAAAATTAATTTTAGATTCCTCTAACCTTCTACTGGAAATTAACTTTTAATAATTTCCATAATATAATTCCATTTTCTACATCCATCTGAATCTAAGAACCAGAAGTAAAACACAGATAAATATTATTTGTGGTAACTAAGCAATATTTAAAATGAAAATTATAGCATATAGCTAAACTAAGAAAAAGGCATAAGTAAACGTAACAAACCACATAGTTAATCTTTCTTACTCTTAACCCTTTTTGGCAAATATAACACATTGTTGAATACTATGCTGAACACACTTCTTTATGAACTGATGCTATTGTCCCAAACAGCAATTTCTCCAAAATGATAAAGCACCAAAGTAAATTTCATTAAAAGAACTGACATTCACAGTTTGTAAAAGTTCCTTATGACAAGATTTTACATTGGAGTAAAAATGTAAACTTCTGAATGAAAACCATTTGCATTTGTTAAGGCACATCTGGACACCTCCAGGCATTCATATTTATAACTATATTATTATTAATTTCAGTAATAAGGGATTTCTAAAAACACAGTCTGTCCCTGAACACATTCTGCTGGGTGGGTTGGATAACTAGAACGTGGGAGAAGCAGGGTAGTACTCACTGTCACCCTAGAGATTACCCAAACAAATCTGTTCCTGTAATAAACAGTACAGAATTCAAAGTTAAAAAAAGTCAGTAGATGTATACTCCTCATTTATTTTCTAGACCTTATATTGACTAAGGCCATCTTTCTCTACAACTGCACCAACATTTAAAATGACTCTAGCATGTCTAACACCAGCCTACCTTATATTTAACACACGTAGCCAAAAAAGAGAAAGCAGAATTTTCTAAGTGGGAAACTAAATAGAAAACTTCAAAAACATTCCTACAACAAGGGATCCCCACTCAACCCAAACAGACATTAAAGACCTGTAGATATAATTACAGTCAAGCAAGATCAAGCATATCCTTCTTTTCTTAGGTCAGAAAATAAAGCTTTTTGAAGAGCCTCAATCACTTAAAAAATGCTTGATTTAGTTACTCAGTGGATTAAAACTCAGCCATAACTCTACTATAAACTTGGAAATTTAACATTAATACAACCAAATATTCTCTCTCCATTAGTTTAACCTATTTTTGACCACTTGATGTTGAAGTTTATTTACTAAAATGATTTTTCAAAGACTAACTCAGATGTAACCTGTACTGTTTTTCCTTTTTCACCACATCATACTTTCACTTGGATTAACATCTAAAAGCTAAAAGCAGGGTAGGTAATTTTGTATGACAAAATATGAAACATAATGACTATGATAGGTGTTATGGCATTTTCATATGTTTATATTTTTAATACTTTGCAAAAAATCTTAGAACTTCCCTAGTAACTCCTGAGTTGTAGATTTTATTTTCTCCTTGAAGCTGGAAACAAATAGTTTCTAAACTTAAATTCAAAATAAAACTATACAACACAATTTTTGAACTGACAACTAGACTTGATTTAAAGAAAGGAAACATTTTCACTTCTATCATGATTCTTTTGAATTTCTTATGAGATTGAGCATGAAAATGGATAATGGTACAATATTCTTAATGTTATAAACTTTTTCTCTACTGTACAGAAATATATCTTATAATTATATAGCACTTCACAGGATTTCAAAATATTTTCACATATATCCTTTGATATAGAAAAGCACAAAATATTAGAAATGGACTAGACTAATCAAGCAATATAACATCTATTTGCCATGAAATGCAAGTTAGTATTTTATCAGCAGCCAATATTTAGTATCCTTGCACTCCATGACACAACAATAAGGACTATATATTTGCAAAGATTGAATAATGTTTCTAGCCATTTGGTCATGCTTCACTGCATTTTTTAGAACAGCTTCTTGGTAAATTTCAGCAAGCGTATGTTAGTTTTTAAAAATATAAGACATAGGAGTCAAACCCAGGGAACTGTTTCATATATAAGACACACATAAATACGTATCTATAGATCTTATTTAAAAAACTATTAAATGTACAAAGTATTCTTGATAGAAAAAAAATTCTAGACACTCAATTTTTATCTGCAAAAGGAATGACATCCTCTTAATTGTTCTCCACTGAATGATTCTCTCATAAGTTATTTACAAATTAAATTTAGGAAACATACTGTTAATAAGTGAATATGCATTTTAAAAACACCATAGTGGAAAAAGGCCACTATTTAAGATGGAAGCCAGGCAGTTTTCCCCTTGAGACTAAATATTCTCAAATTAAATGGTATAATATAATCTAATCAAAGCCCCTAATTAAGAATATTCTAAAAGTTAAATTGTTAAATGAAATGTGAAATGTTTTTACTTCTAAGGACTCCAATATGTTACAATTTCTAAGTAATTCAGATTATATTCATTTATTTTAGTATCTGGTAACTGTTTATTAATATTTTAATTTCTGGTCACAAATGTTTAATATTATGCATTTAGAAAGTGGTCTGAACACTTCATTATGTGTGCTAAATTGGTAAGATATTTTGAATTAAATTAATGGTATTCCTACAACTCACCTTAATTTGACAATCTACTCTCATCCACCCAATAAAACTGTTCATTGAGTTCTATGGGGATGTTGCTAGAACAAGCACCACATAAGAGGGTCCATGTATTTCTTGCATGTAAAATAGGAATTGAAATGTAAAATCAGATTATGTCCTAAAATCCTAATACTCACTTCACAAAACAGTACAAAGCAAAAATTGGCATAATATGGGAACTAAAAATGAGAAAATGTTCTATACAATACTTATTGGAATATGATATACAACATGAGTGTTACTAAGATTCATATAAAAATTAGGGTTACACAACTCAGATGTTTCATGTAAACTTCAAAGCAAGAAAACCATATTTCTAAAGGCATGCTATTGGTGTGATAATTTTCTAGAAATCCACTGTTGCAAATGTAGATCAATACAGGCAACAGAAGATGATGTGATACAAAGTAGGACATATTAAAAATTCTCTGGGGGGATTAAAGTGAATAGAAATTTTCTTAAAAGCTTAAGAGAGTTAAAAAAGTCAATTCCTTTCTAAATGAAATAAAGTGAAAATGTTTTATCCGTTTATTGCTTTAACTATTATTTGTAGGTATGCTTTGAAATTCTCATCACAATATTTCTGATTGTTTTCTGATTTGTAATAATAATTAATAATAAAGCAAATAAAATTATTTGTTCTTAACTAGTGTTATATAACATTAAGTGATTACTAGGACTGAGTATATGTAACTTCAAATTTGTTCTCAGTTTCAAAGTTTGACAACTTATTGATGCATAAACTATATATATTTTTAAAAACATAACTTTAGGCTAAGCAACATTACTCATTTCATAATCCACATAACACTGAGATATTCATGGCTTAAGGGACTACTGCCTTGTTGACAGTGCAAGAGGCATGCCTTTTAAAAATGAATAATTTCCTTTCTTATTTTTTAATTCTTCAGTCATTTGCATTCAAAAATCAACCACCAAATTTATATGAAACAGCCATAGAAAGCAAAGTTCTTTTCGTGGACTTTTGCATCAAAATTTGTTTTTAAGCACTTACTACTGAAAACATTTTTTATTAATTTAAACAAAGCAAATTGGTGAAATCATACAGTTAAAAGTCCCCTTCTGTTCCATTTAAATTTCAACATAGGAAATCATCCTAATGTATACAGTTGTCCCTTGGTACCTGTGGGGGATTGGTTTCAGGAAACCCCCATGGATACCAAATTCCAGAGATACTCAAATCCCTTATGTAAAATAGTGTAGTATTTGCATATGATCTATGTACATCCTCCTGTATACTTTAAATCATCTTTAGATTTCTTATAACACCTAATACATACAGTGTAAATGCTATGTAAATAGTGGTTATACTGCACTGTTTAGGGAATAATGACAAGAAAAAAAGTCTGTACATGTTCAGTACAGATGCAACCATCCATTTTTTTTCAAATATTTTTGATCTGTGGTTGGTTGAATCCATAGATGCAGAACCCACAGATATGGACAGCCGACTATACTAGAAACACACATGCTAGCTGAAAAAGACGGCAGCTCAAGGCTGAGCTTGGAGAGAGGGGAAGAACAAAAGACAGCAGGACATGAGCTGGGGAGGTCAGAGCTCCCCAAGGACATCCATTGCACTTATTGGAATCTAAAAATAAACACACTGAGGTATTGAAATCAAAGAATCCAAATTACTTTCTGAATACATTCGAAAAGACCAAACTCTTTCAGCTTAAAAAAGTTAATCCACAGATCAGATAAAGGTGTGGCAATCCAGTGAAATTATCCTCTTGATTTTCTTCATGTAGACTATAATCTCATGAAAGAACATATTTGATATATCAAATACCACATGATTACTTCTAGATAGATACCTTGAAAATAATTTAAAAGTAATTATATACAGAATTTGAAAACTCACATTCTAAAAGCATTACAGAATACATTCATTTATTGGGCCTTGTCTTAAAACTTCTTATTAAATATTCAATTCACTGTCATCCAAAATAAAAAACAAGCAACAACAAAATGCTTACAACAGAAATCACAAACAGGTGGCTAAAATTTGAAATGTGACCTCATCTCTGTTCTTTAGGATAAATTATATAGTTTTTTTCCTCCCTTACCTAAACTGGTTTGTGGGTTTTCAGATAATTCACTGTAATAGTATAACATCATGGCAACTTGTATTTGCAGGGTCTTCACAGTCTTTGTTAGGACTTTCACCTTCTCCCTCTTTGTCAGAAGGAGATGCACTCTCCTTTTTTTCTGCGGGATTAGCAACTGTTTTTTCAGGTTGAGAATTCACATTTTCAGCATTAGCATCCTTCTCTGTGTTTCTCAGCTTGGCATCTTCACTGCTGGGCCCTGGGCTGGGCCTGGCTGTCTCCTCCCCAGGCTCTTTTGGTGCCACTTTTTTTTCTTCAGCTGTTTTGCTATTTAAATGAACAGCTGAGGAGGAATTTTTGGAGTCCTTGGATTTCTTATGCACAGAAGTTTGACTGCTATGACTGGCGGCGAGAGGGGCAGGCATTTTCTGGGCTTTGCTTCCCTCTGACTGTTCTTTTCTAGGCGGTCCCCAGATGAAATTCTCTGAAGGCGTGTAATGTTTCTGGGCAAACCGCAGGAGCTTTCTCCTTTCTCGTCTGTCTCTAATTGTATAAACAAAATACTCCAGAGCGCTTTGCTTAATATTGGGAATAGTATTTTCCACAAGAGCCTCATGAAGAATAAATTTTACAAGAGGAGATTTAAAACTTTCATATCCAAGCTCACCAAGGCTTTTAAGAATACGGGTGATTCTTAAATAGTTGTGCTGGGACCTGGAAGAGAGGATTGAATAAAATGAAGGGGAAAATACAGGTAGAAGAAGGAAGGAGAATGGAAACTACTGGAAAAACATTTTTTAAGGAACTGTAAGCCATGGAAATATGCCTTGTAATGACTTTTTTAAAAGTCATATTAGACACCATTAAGAAGAATAAGTCAGAAGGTATTAAACCCTTATGCCTCAATGTAATATCAACCTATGTGAAATTCAAATACATAAAATAAACTCCCCTTGTTTGTTTAGTTCTTCATATTAGAAAAATAGTTAGATTTAAATTTATTACCACTGTTGTGGAATTGTTTGTTCATTAAATACACTGAGGACGAATGATCTAACTGAGCACTTACTTGCAACAACACTAATGTACTGTTCTCACCATAGGTAACCATTGTGAACATAAACCCATTAGATAACAGCTGAATGGTACAATTTATAGTGTCAGCTGATCAGCAAAATCCACCATATAAGCCAATTCACAAGGACGGCAGCAAAAACCACTCTGCTCTGCTAGAATGATTCTGACAAAGAATTCAAACCTGACTTATTTAGCAGAGCATAGCTTAACAATTAAGAGAATGGGCAGACCTGAGTTCACGCCCTGGTCTGTCACAGAGCAGCTAAGTGAAATTATGATGTCTCTGTAAGTCACAGTATCCTCATCAGTAAAATGGGAAAAGTGGCCCACAACTTCCTGGACAGTTGTAATAATCAAATGAGATGATACACATGCAGGGTAAGTAGAACTCAATAAATACTAGATACTATTTAAAACCATGATTATTATTATTATTATTAAAAGATTTGGTATTAAGGACCACCATATTTGAAACTTTCTCAACTTAGTAACCTAATTCTCTTCCATCCCTGATCATTCTCTCCTCCTCTTTCCCTAGAAGATAGTTTTAAATCTTATATCTAATGGCCTTGATTCCAAAGATGTATTCTTCCCATGACTGCACTAACATCTTTCCTCTCTGTCTCAAAACCGAGGCCATAATCAGATGAATGCTTTCCAAATGGGTTTTGTCACAATTCATAATCGATCTCCCCAACCTCATTCAGCTCAACCCTTGCCTTATTATATATGCCTGGCTAAATTCTAAAGGAATTTTCAGCTACATATATTAATCATGAGTGTCATCAACAGCCCAGGTATTTATTTACCCAATATTGCCACACCATGACCATCACTTATTTTTAACCTGCTAAAACCTTTGTATACCTCAGGCACTGAATTTTCTATAAGCATTGCATATACCTGCCCTAGCTTCCAAAAGTGCTTGGAGTTTTTACTTAGGAACAACTAGCAAATTACTTGGGAAGGGTGGAGAAAGATGTTGATGAATTATTTAAGGGATGGAAGGGGGTGGTTTCATGATCTTATATTTTAATGAGAAAATTTGTTTGGATAAAACAAAGACCTTAATGATTCAGGCTAAACAAACAACAAAAAGACAAACTTGACAGTTTTTATCATCTCCATCCTTCTGGATGTTTACCAAAAAAGTATTATCTTAACATTCAACTCTTTGAAGCCCAAAGAATAAAACATAGCACAGATATGTTTTATACAGTTTTATAAATCTGTATTTTTTAATAGTTAGGCCATAACAGTCTTTTGAGACAATACAAATTTGGGTAAGGTTAAGACAACGTGCCACTAACAGCAGGACTGACTTAGTTGTTACATTCATATAGAGTTTTTTATACTCTAAAAACTTAGTGACAAAGCTCTTGGGCAACATCTGCTTTATGCATTTACGGGAAAAAGATGTATGGAAAGATAACAGAATGTTTAAAAAACAAAAGAAGAGTTATATGACAAAACAAATTCATTCTATTTACAACAAGCTCAATTTCACATAACCAATCTAAGATGAATGGTCAAGTTAAAATTTTTATATATATTTATCTGTCTCTACATTCTCCAATTAAACATATTTACATAACAATATAAAGAGACCAAAACTTGGGTTGAAGAAGATGATGATCAGGACTATGGAAAAAAACAATAGAATAAAGCAATTGGTATTTCAGTATGATTTGAAATAAATGTCACGATGCAAGACTAAATGGAAGAGAGGAGTGTGGCTAAAATCCTTCTGGTGTTAGAAGCAGTCTTGAGGTTGCACAGCAAGTAAAAGAAAGAAGCTGAGACTCTAGACAGAGGTAAGGGCAGTAAATAGTGTTGAAACTGTCAGGACAGCTAGCTAGGTAAAGAGAAAACACACAAAAGTCAAGAACCAGGAGACAGAAAATAAAAGTTAAAAGATATTCCAGGGTCTAAAATATGGCTTAGAAATCCAAGTCGATTACAAGTAAAACTGGAAATGCATCTTCATGGTTGTTCCATACATTTGTACTCTCATGTTTGAAAATATTTTACCTCTTTTAGTCATGGTCACTTGTTCACTCAACATTATTTCATTTCAGTTTGATTCAATATTTTTCCTCTGCATAGCTACTATAAATATATTGAGTTCCCTGCCTACTCTAAAAAAACCCATGATGCCGTATGCATTAAAACACAAACAAGTATGACATTTAAGAATAAATCAGAAAAGAACCCAACTGAAGAAGAAAATGGAATAGACATTTTCATAGAATCCCCTATAATTTGTTCAAATCTAGTCAATAAAAATTTTTGGCAACTAAACCAGAAAGGAAATGTGTTTTCTGATAGATTCTAAGGCAGTTAACTCACAGCCAGATAAGCTCTACGCAATACACATGGAAAGGAAAGAGAGAGACAATAGGTGGTGGAAAGAAAGGGAGCTGGATGGGGCAGAGGAATGAGAAGTGACTGTTAGTTCAGGCTCAGGGCCCACACTCAAACCAGGAAATCAGTTAATTAAAGCCTTCAAAAAGGGCTCTATTTCCACCTATAAATCAGATCTGATGGTAAAACCCCATGGAGGATTTAAGCTGAAGACCACATTTTGTTAATCATTTACCCATTCAACAAACATGTATTGTACTCAGCAAGCTTGCTATTCCAACCAAAAATAACAAGCTGGGGAGAAGGAGTCTCTAAAATGATAGTCATGAGTCCATGAAAGATGAGCTATTATCAGATCCTCTCCAAAGATTTACTTCTGCTGTTGCCATCCTTCCTGTCTTGCACATAGCTTTCTTTGACGGTGTGAACTAAGTGCTTAGAAACTTTGCCCAGAGATAACTACCTGCATTGCTTCAGTATAGGCATATGTATTTACGTGTTAAATGTCCTGTATAAATCAAATTTAACTTGAGCTATGAATTAATGGGCCTTCTAGTCAGGAACATAAAGCTTTATGCCCATACCTATATCTTTAGTGTTTTAGTACAAGCTACCATTTTAATATTGTTGATTATAACTAATAAAGTAAAATGAAGACTTAACATTAATATTTACAGTCATTTTACCAAAGCAAGACAAAAGTTCTAGAAAGATACAAAAAAATTAGTTAACTGATGCACAGAACTCATATTGTTTTGGCCAAAGAGAAATTGCTTAGGTTAATTTTAATTTTCTTTTCTCTTAGTACTTGCCCAGGTTAGCTAATTATAATGTGCTAGGAAGTGCTTTGAATTTGTTGGTTTTATAGTCCAGCACTCATAAGTCACCCTATAATTTAAAATGAAAAAAAAATCCAGTTTGCACATGAAGATAATATTAAGAAAAATAAACTTCAGTTATAAATATTCAAACAAAAGAATACAACAAAACAATTCCAAATAAACTGTGTTAAATTTTTCCTCATAGGTTTTGGGACTTATTAACCAAAAATGGGTATTTGATTTTTACCTAAATAGTGAAGGTAACTATAATTTTCTCTCTGTTTCAGTAAAAAGTACAGGCACATCTCATTCTGATAAAATGATTTTTATATATCATAGGCTTAATTCATGAATTTTAATCTAAGAAGGCACCATGCTTGAGAATGTCAGAAACAGACTGTACCCCAAGAAGCTTACAGCCTAGTAGAGGGGATACATAAAACTGTATATAAGCATAGATTCCAAGAAACGTGGCACAAAGAGGGAGAGAGGCCACATATGGCTGTGGATAGGAAGGAGGTTTCAGGGAGAAATAGCTCTGAAGCTGAATAGCCATGTTTCTACCTGGAATGTCATCCTTTTTTGTTGTTTTATTTTAGAATATTGAACAGGGAATAAAATGCATTTCAGACTGGCTTTTGAATCCAAATTCCTAGATCCATCTACTAGTTGTTCCTGTGTTCCATCAAGAACTCCAACCAAGGGAAAATACCATGCTGGCCCCAGATTTATCCCAAGGGTTTTACTTACTCATTTAGATGCTGAAATCTTTCCTGCCAGTTAACAGCCCGAGCAACATTTCCAGTTTTGTCAGTCAGTTTTATTCCAAAAAATTCTAACATCATTTTATAAGCTAGGAGGAATCTTCTAATTGCTTCTTTTGTTTTTTTGAATTCCTAATATAAAAAAACAACAACAAAAAAAGTCAGCTGAAATGATTCAGTAGCTACTAGGTCAGTAAAACAGCAATATTATATGCCCCCTTCATATAAAATGAAATGACCTTATATTACCTCAATTTCATATGTAGTTAGTTCTTTAGCATAAAAGTTCAAGCCTTGTTCTCTCAGGGGAAAAAGCCTATTTTTAAAAAAAATAAAATTTTTCTATTAATATTGTCTGGAAAACATACATGATTAAATAGGACATGGCTCAAGATAGATAATATGTAACTGACCATTGAATGTAAGTGTGGTTGTGCTCCAGTTTTTCATAATCTCCTTTCCATTTATTTAGAACTTCTTCAATATAAACACCTAAACAGTAAAATTTAGAAAATGAACCAGACATTTAAAACATTGTGAAGGCATTTTAAGATTTGATTCACCTGAGTTTTATACTAAAACTTTCTAAAATGTAATAATAGCACACAAAAATAATGCTTTTTAAAGATGAATACCCTATGCCATATACTCAGTTATGTAATAAGCCTAATTAAAGAAAAACTAATGGCACCTCAAATCACAAAAAGTTCTATTGGGCAATGTACTCTAAAGCAGAGACTGGCAGACTATGGCCTGCCAGCAGTTTTGTAAATAAAGTTTTATTGGAACATAGCTATATACATTCATTTATGTACTGTCCATAGCTGCATTTGCACCACAGTCGCAGAGGTGAGTAGCTGCAATATTGACCCACTGTACTGCAAAGTCCAAAATATTTACTATCTGCCCCTGTACAGAAAAATTTGCCAACCCCTGCCCTAAAGGATTATATGGTTCTTTAAATACTAGATAGGATCAAAATGAAAAGTATCCCAGGGAAAATGAAAGAAAGAGAAGTAGGGAAGGAGGAAGAGAAATGAGAAGCAGAGAAACAAAGATAAGGAGAAGGAAAAGGAGTATAGAAAAATGGAAGAAAAGGTTATTGAGTGCCTACTACATGCTGGGCCCATATTATACCCACTGTACGTTACCCAGCTTAATCTTCGCAGAACTCTCCCAGTGTTATGATCCCCATTTTACTAATGAGGAAATTGTGTGATTTGTTCAAAGTCATACACTAGTGAAAAAGTAAATTTCAAAGGAAAACATAAGTCTTTCTGGTTCCTAAGCCCTTTTCACCACGTCCCATTGAGTACTCACTATAACAAAATCCTCCTGATTCTTAAGTCTGTTAAGAATCCTCCTAAACTGATTATGTGGCTATTAGTCGATCTTATAGAAAAAAACACAACAACATATTATCTCTCTAAACATAACTCAACTCATTCTCGTTTCCTCCAGAGATCATCACTTTGTAGTAGAGGCCTACTCTTGGAAGATTTGGTAAAAAGTTGTTTTGAATCATACTGTTGGCTTTATAAGCATATTAAAATCACTTAGCTCTGTAAATTTCCATTTGTTTTCCCTTCCAACTACCCCTCCTCCTACTTGGTAAGTAAAATATGCCATTGGAAGATTATGCTTACTGGCAGTTGTTTGAGAGTGTGTGTGTGTGTGTGTGTACATGTACATACTGGTGAGGAAAGTGAGTTGATGTAATCTATATAATAAAATAGAATAACATTTTATGTGACCTTAGCCAAAATTTCTGGCCCTCACCAACATAGAAGACTTCAAAATAAATTTTGTGATAAAGATTACAAAAAATGTAATATATTGCTTGAAGTTACTGTTTTAAATTAATACATCAAAAATAAATTCTACTAGAAACATAGAAATAGAGTTAAATACTGTCATAGCCTTAGGTTCAATGTTTTTGATATTGAAGGCATTCTTTTAGGTGATTTTATGAAATTCAAATTAGAGTCAAATTAACAATTTATCATTGCCTTTCTTCAAAAGGTTTTCTTACCCCAAGTCCTAACAAAACTATAATAATAATATAATTAATATTTTTCTATTGGTAAATAAAGCAGTGCATTTTTCTCATTAGTAATTAACAACAGTGCATTTTTATCCAGAGGTTTCCCTCCAAATCAGAGCAGACTTTTGGCTTATGGAGCACCAGAAAGTTAAGACAGAGGGATCTGGCCACTCTAGTAATGTTCCTAAGTCTTAACTCTTGACTGGCACATATCTCAGTGTGCAGTATGGGGACTCCCTCTCCCCAGTACTCCATCCAGCCTTCAGATCTCTTTCCTCAAGTTAGTTCACCAAAGAGTGCGAGGTCCTGCCACTTTGAAAGCCTTGTAATCCATCACCCTCATTCCCTGACTCACATTGGTGTGGAATTGGCTCAGTTTCCACCAAGAGCAAAGAGCAAGAGCCAGGGCTGTCTGATCACCTCATACAGATAAGGGCTCTAAGGAGAAAAGCAGGCTGGTTTGACCTGGATAAAATTAGGATGCTGACCATGAACCACAGCATGATGACTCAATGAAATATGAAATGTTGTGGTCATATTACCATAGCAGCTGCATCTGCTCACTATTGGTTTGGAAAAGATCTTATGAGGACAATTGTAGAGTTGTGAGGAAGACAAGTTTATTTGGCAGAGTTGGATGGAGACCTACTGTATCTGCTGTTCCCTTCCCAGGATATTGGAACACTGAACTGGGACTACTGTAGTTTCCCAACCCCTAAATCTGAAAACTGACAGGAAATATCATTCTAAATACAAACAGCACTTTTCAATCACTTTCTAAATAATTCTCAGGTATGACAGAGTGGACTCTGGAACCTAGACCCAACTCTACAATCGAGTGACCCAGCAAGTTGGTTATTTAAGCTTTAAGACCCAGTGACCTCATCTTCATGATGAGAAAGCTGAATTTTGTCTCCTCTAATGTTCCTTATTAATCTAAAATTCTGTGGTTCTGTAAATCTCCTCTCTCTCTTCCTCTCACAAAAATTGCCATTACTACCTTTCAGATAATAGCCATGGTAGATAGGTGGTGGAAAGGTATCATTAATCCAAAGATATTCTTCCAGAATTTACCAAGTGGATGGTCAAAACTCTAGGGTCTGGGACTTGGGAAACACATTAGACTGAGCAGAGCAAAGTAAAGCCAATCAAGGAGCAAATGCACTAAACAGGTACAATGGAAGAAATAAAGAATAATCAGGTGTATGCTATTATTTAAGGTTTGCAATTTACCAAGTAGCAGATTACTCACCATCTGGCTTAAATGGAATTTTATTCTTATAAAAACGAAGATTGCTCAAATCATTTTGATATCGGATATCTTTGAAGTTCTGCTAAAGGAAAAAAATAAATCAGTCTCCAGCATATGGAAATAAAGAAAAGGCACAAGGACCTTTCTTGTATGTTTTCTCATTGGCATCATAAAATTAAAAAAAAAAACAGAAGAGAAATATTTTATATTTTAGAAAAATATATTTCATACTCTTACTGGGTACTGGTGTCGGTATTTGTACAAATCCCTTGCAGCATAAAAACTTCTCTTTGGTTTGGCAGTTGCTTCAGTGGAATCACTACCCTAAAATAAAAAGTGCAACTCCATTTATATGTTGAAGCAAGATAATTTCACCAAGAAATTTCCAAACTTAAAATAATGAAGATCCATAAAGAAAGCCTCAAAATTGTCAACCTGTCCAGATTCATGAAAACATTATAAATATTCTTTTAATAATGCTTAGTGGCAACATTTATTGGCATTCTATTTTCCTTATTTAAACCAATAAGATTTGTCCTAAGGTATATTACTAAATAAAAAACTTTATTATTAACCAAAGCCCATAGAGGCCAAATGTTATGGATCAATATCCATCAGAAATAGAACTCAAAAATGAATTCAAGACATATATTTACCAGACGTTACACAACTGATTCTATGACAAAACTTATTTTAGAATACTTTACATAATACCAAAAAGGTGTTAAGATACTAAAACAATTCTATAAAGAAATTTGTCATTATATTTGCAACGTTTAGCTGTACTTGGAAGTCAAGTAATGTTTATGAAAAGAAAGAAGGACTTTGAAACAAACTAAACTGCTTTCTAAACTCCATCCTTTCTAGCATCACAACAAGTACACAAAGGCATGAATAATCACCTGTTCATTCAATGGTAACACAATGTGATATAAACCAGCCAATTTAAAATATATACACACAAAGCAATAAGCAGCTCTCAAATTGAATAAACGTCAGATTGAAATAACTTATATGTGGTAGTTTACTCATATACTATGTAAATTCTTAGTAAAATTCCCATCACCAAGTAATTTTTAAAGTAATTTTAAAGATGCAGATCAATATAATCGGTTTGCATTCTGTATATGTACTATTATAACATATGAGAAAGTGCTTTGTAATTTTAAAGATGCAGATCAGTATAATTGGTTTGCATTCTGTATATGTACTATTATAACATATGAGAAAGTGCTTTGTGTCTAGTGTCATACACAAGGACAATGAGACTGATGACGATGAGGAAAGAGAAGACAAAGTTTAGACCTGAACAGTCATTAAGAGCTTCGCCCTCAATTCTTTTCTCATCATCCCCGCCCCCCATCTGTGTTGACAGACCTCTAAGTAATTTTCGCACATTTTTGAAGTGGTGTGATTCTATTACTACAAGTACAAAGATACTTTAACACCAAATCCTTCGATGTTTAACATTAGTTACTCTGTCATGTTACATAAGCAAGAAAAAGCTTGAATTCTGGTCCTTGCCACACGTTTCAAAATAGCTCTGCCTAGCAAGTTTCTGAATCTATTTAGCCTAAGCTACAACCATATGAATCATCATCTTACATTTGTATAGAAAGCACTTTTCCATTTACAAAGCACTTACATGTATATTATTTCATTTGATTCTTACAACACACCTGGCTGACATTTATTAGTGTTTCCATCTTAAAAACAAGGTAACCGAGGCTTGGAGAAGCTGAAAACCACTGAGCCCAGGGACAGTGCAAGAACTAGAATTCCAGGCTTCAAGATCCAAGTCCAACTAATTAGGTCTGAATCAATTCCCACTCTACTAAAAGTGAAGGATATATGGAGATCTTGGTATAATATCAATAGCCCAAGACTTGGAGTCAGGAGACTAAGGTGAGTCTTAACTCTGCTACTTAGTATTTGTGAGGCCTTAAGGAAATCACTTAACTGAATCTTGATTTTATCATCTGTGAAATGAAGATAATGACTCATGCTCTACCTATTTCCCAGGATTATCATAAGAATGACTGTCCCCCAAACCCTAAATGTACCAACCCACCAGCATCTGTTCCTGCTCCTCCTCTGTTCCTCTTGGACCCTATCCAGACCCCTTTCACCTGCTCAGGCAAGCATTTTGTTCCTTAAATATTGATCCTCTTTCCTGGATCATCAAAATTTCCCTCTCTTCTGGATCATTCCCCTTAGTAAACAAGCATGTTATAGCATCCATATCTCTGCTCCCTTTTATAGTAAATCATCACCCAAGAACTGCCCACACTCCTGTCTTCTCCTCTTCCCCCATCCTCCCACGACCTACCCCAATCAGGCCTTTTCCTCAGCATTCCATCAAAATGGCTCTTGTGAACTTCACCAACAAATTTCCATCTTGCCAAAGTATTTCTCAATGCTCATCTCAGGCGACTCTCAACAGTATTGGGCCAGTTAAGGCATCCCTCCTTCCTGAAACACTGTTAATACTTGGTTTTCAGGATACCAGCCTCTCCGAGTTTCCTTCCTGTTTCATTGAACCCCCTTGTCAGCCTCCTTTTTAGCTCCTTTTTTCTTCTTCACATCTTCTAAATGGAGGAGTACCCAGGGCTTAGTCCTCATCCCTCATCACTCCTTGATGACCTCATATCTTCCCATGACTTTACATCCACTGATTTTAGATGCTGATGATGCCAATCCTGGAGTGAGCCTCCATTCATATATATAATTAACTACCCAACAACTCCACTTGGGTATCTAATAGAATACTAAACTCAAGAGAATCCTTGATTTAACCTCTAAAGCTGCATTCTCCCTAAACTTCCCCATCTTAGTTCATAGCACCATCATTTGTCCAATATTTACTGGGACTAGGATGATGAAAGTGGTGTGAAGTAGTCAGTGTGGGATATAATTTAAAGGTAGCTCCAGTAGTGCCTGCAAGTGGATTGACTCTGGGGAGTATAGAACAAATGGGGTTGACAGTAAAAAAGCAAAATCAAAAAGTATATTTTTTTTAGAAGTTAGATGGTGACACTAACAAGAAAAATTAATAATCATTAAAAGGAAATAGGGAGGGTTGGTGTGGCCTACTGTTTACTGAGATTACAATCAACTGCTTGAAACATTATTAAATTGTTTTGTATGGATAGGTCTGGTTAGTTGGATTGAACCTTAGCTATTGTTTTTTGATATCCCAAATTTCTACAGAAATTTAATTGGGAGACAAATGGAAGGGAGAAACACGGGAATACAGTATCAAATACCTTCCTAGGCTTAAATTAGCAATACAAAATGACAGAGCAGCAAACCAGAGCACAAGGTGCAGAGGGATATTCAGAATTCCAACAGGTCCAAAGTTCCGATGTTGATGACACACATACTTGGGTTTGCATCATTCTCTCCCTGAATGATCTTGGGCAAGTTTCACTTTCTCTTTAAGTCTCAGTTTTCTCTAAAATGGAGATTATAAACAACAAACCCCCATCTTGAAATTGCAATTCATATAAATAACTCTATGCTTAGTGCTTACCATAGAGCCTGCACTAAGACTTTGTTTATGATTCCTCCTTACCTAAACAGAGATGATCATCAAGATGGATGAGGAAGCATTAGCTGCAACATTTAGGCTATGATTCCCCTAAAACCCTGTAGTCACATTGGACTCTGGGCTCCATTTCCCCACTCTGGATCCCCCATAGCTGATAGAGAGGAGAGCCTAATGCAGAACCAAAAACCTTAAACACCTCCACAGTACACACTTCTTCAAAGAATCGGGTACACAGTTAATTTTTAAAGTTTCCGATTATTTTCAGTCCATCAGAGGTTAAGGGGGTTATCTATCTCTTTACTAATCTCTTCTCCAAACTGTGTTTGTCAAATGATTTAAGCGCAGTTAGATCAACAAGTCTTTTGGGTGAAGTAAGATTTTTGAAGAGTGCCCTAACTCCTCGGTTGAAAGGCCTGACTTGGGGTAAGAACTGTGACGTCTTAACTTTGGGGACCACCTACAATACTTTTAATGACTGTAGACCCCACTGTGGGGGAGCGTGCTGTCTGCAATTGTAGTCCCATCTCATCTTGAGTCATTTTTTACCCACATGCACTAGAGGGGTTTTCACAATTCTCTATTTTTAGACAGGTTCCTCCCACCCCACCTTCGCATCACCCAGCTGCGCTGCAGAGGCAGTGAAAACACCCATTCAAGTTGGGTTCTGACCTGGGGGACTTCCCTCACATGCCCACAGCCAGGCCCCAGGCCGGCAGCGGGCAGCCCCGGCGCTCCGGCACCGCAGGCCCCCAGGTCCCCGGGCGGCGGAACAGCCTCGGGCGCTGGGGGTCGGGTCGCAGGGG
The DNA here is from genome assembly GCA_023783475.1 of Daubentonia madagascariensis. Lineage (NCBI taxonomy): Eukaryota > Metazoa > Chordata > Mammalia > Primates > Daubentoniidae > Daubentonia > Daubentonia madagascariensis. The sequence continues at coordinate 20,806,371 of JAKFHU010002080.1, read as the reverse complement.
GCGAGCAGCCGCCTGGCTTTCCTGCCCTCTGGGCGCGGGGGTGGCTCGGAACTTGCTCCTCTCCCTGGCGCCGGGAGCAAGGGCGCCCCAGCCCGACCCGAGGCCACCGCTGGGCCGCGTACCTGCTCGGCGCCCGCCGCCTCCGCGTCCTCGTCCGGCACGGGGCCGGCGCCTGGCCGCCCGCCAGCTCGCTCCGGGGGCTGCGCGGGCTGCTCGGGCTCCTGCCCCGGGCCCTCACTGCCGCCCCCCGGCCCCGGCTCCTCGGGCTCGGGCTCGGGCTCCGAGTCCGTCTGCCAGGTGGAGTCGCAGTCCTCCACGGTGGTGGGCTCGCGGAAGCTGACCCCGCCGAGCAGGTTGCCCATTGAAGAGGCGGTGGCGGGCGCGGGGCTGCGGGGCTGCGGGGCTGCGGGGCTGGGGGGCGCGGGCTGCGGCAGGCACGCTAGGGCCCGGGCATGGCCGCGGCGAGGGCTCAGGGCGGCAGCCTAGGCGCGCCCGCCGCCGCACTGCCTCAGCGCGGCGAGCGGCAGACGGGCACACTCGCGGGGAGGAGCCGGCGGCCCCGGGACCGCCGCCGCACACGCTCGCACCCGCCCATCTGGTTCCCTCTGCGCACGGGCGGGAGCCGGCGCCAGCCGAGAGCCCAGGGGAGTGAACTGCCACCCCGGGCCCGAGCGCCGCCGCCCCGGCCCCCGGGGACGGGCCTCACTCTTCCACGTTACCCCCTGGAAGGCCTGCCTTCCTTCGGCCTTTGGCGGCCCCTGGAGTGCCCCGGGTTCTGCTGGACCCTCCCCACCCGGGCCGGGCACACCCGCCCGGAGCTCCTCCCAGTTGAGCGGGAAGAGTGATCCCACCCAGCACTGGGAGCTGAAGACTGGCGTGGACGTGACATCGAAGGAGTTATCACCGTTAGCAGGTGGGTCCTGTCCACACCCCCTCCCTCTCTCCGGGCTGGTCCAGGAGGAAGACAATTTAACTGCAGCAGAAGACAAAAGCTAATTGTGATGGGCACCGTGTAAACAGGAAATCCAAGCTACCACGACTGTACTTAGGGCAACCACCTAGAATCCTTGTGGTCTAGCTAAAGTCAAAGCTATCATCTAATGAGCAAACGTCTCTTGAAACAAAAGGAACAAGAGCAATTAGACTATCACATTGATTTGTGGATGGTGTTACTAACACCCACTCCAAATCAGTGTTCTGAGTAGAAAAAAAATCTCAAAATCCTTAGAACAGATGAGCAGTTTCTAAGGGAAGAATCCTTAGCCCCTTGTTCTGTTCTGTAAATGAAAGGAGGAGAGGGAAGCACGTTATAGAAGTACTTAATGATAAAATAGCACGATCAAGTGTGTGCCCCAGAGAAAAGAGACTATTGTAAAATGCGTATTCTAACTTTCTAACTGGAAGGAAAGCCTTTTGCAGGCAGCCCCCAGTCTGTATGTGTGTTCAGCTGCATAGACTGGTGCCCGGGACAGTGCTACAAACTTGGTAGGTACTCAGTAAACATTTGTTGAATGTGGACCAACAAAATGGGTTAGATATTTAAGACCAAACTATTGTACTTGGAATGAATAGTTTCTTTTTAAATGCTTCATGATGAAATAGGAAGCCAAATCAAGGTAGATGGGCTGTTTCTAAAGGAAGAATCAGGTGAACATGGTGCCTATTCCAAAGATAAATCAGGATTGCCTCTCTTCAAGCATTGCACAGGAGAACCAGGCTGTAGAGATCCAGGCTGTAAATGATATACCAATTTGTTCAATATATTTTCTAAAGAACAAAATTTTACATGAAGCATTACAACAACCTTATATATTATAAAACAATTTTTAAATTAAGCTTAGAGCAGTAAACTTGCCCACATTGTGTCCAGTCTATGTATTTAAGAAAGTTAATTCTGGAGGTCTGTTATCCCCAGGTTCTACACACAGGAATTACCCTTCCTGATTCTTAAACTTTTTCATTCTCCCTACCTTTGAGAGTACTTAATATTCCTGCATTGACAGTAAAGAAGCATGTCTTTGCTTCATATAAAAAAAAAAAAATCACTTATAGCCCAGTGCCAGACACATATTAATTTGTCAGTATATGTTATCTCTAATCATTTTTCATCCAATATGTCTTTAAAGAACATTGAATTCACCTGGGCTCTGTGGCTCATGCCTGTCTGTAGTCCTAGCTACTCTGGAGGCTGAGACAGGAGAATCACTTGAGCCCAGGAGTTGGAGGCTGCAGTGAGCTATTGATGACACCACTGCACTCCAGCCTGGGCAACAGAGAGAAACCCTGTCACAAAACAAAACAAAACAAAAACAACAAAAATTGAATTCAATAATAATATAAATATATACGGAATGAGGAGAAACTACTATCACAATGGACTATAATATAGTTTCTGACTCCCTGTATCCTATCCTAAACTATGCCGATACACTCCAATGTAACTCTTTTTTCAAGTTTGTTTTGAAATCCTTTAAGGGTGAGGCCATCTTAAGGAGGAACTGGTGCTTCAGGAACTAAACTTTTTTGGATGGAACCCAAATACATCTGGCATATCTTGAACTGTTTTGTTATAGTCAATTGTGTTTTAGGGATGTTAACAAAGAAGGTTTATTGTTACATAATTTCCTTTGAGAGTCTTTCAAATAAAATGAAAGGGCAGATCAAGGGCCGTTTTCTCCAACCGCAGGAGTTAACGCCACACTAGCTCCCAGGAACATAAAACCTATGGAGAAAAAAATTGGTCTTAAAAAAATAATAAAGAAAATACCCTAAAGAAACATCTTAAATTAGTAACAACATCCTGTAATATTCCCTTCCACTGAGTATAGCCAGGGCCTCTACTAGCATACATGGAACATTTGTGCCCTTGAGAATAAGATGCCCCTTTCTCCAGGGCTTGGTGAGCTGGGCCTGGACTGGACATCCATCTTCATGCAGGACACAGCATGTGCAACCTGACATGGAGTCTCTGACCAGACCAGGCTTGCTGGAAATTTCCCAGGATCTCCCTTTCCTAAGTTAGGAGTTTATAAATGTGTTATAATTTATGAAGACAAAATGATTTGTTTTTCTGCTCCTTCCTTCCTGAAAATGTTTGATACTTTTCTTCTTGTATGATTCTGAGGTGCTAACCCCCACCTCCCAAGTCTACCTCTCCAGCATCCCCGCTAACCACCACTACCACCACAGTCTTTCTTACAAAAGTCTGTTTTCTCCCTCTTTGGACAATGCAATTATGCAACCCAAATTTTGTCCTGCATGCTGCTTTTATCTTTACAAGGCTTAACTGCAAAAGTATCTCTATTATCCATTACCCCGTCCTTAAAATTCTCTCTTCTTACTGTTCCCAAAGAAGTGACCAGCAACTGAAGCAATTTCCTTATATCAGAACCAAAGTTTTCAAGGTTGCTTTAAATGAGATACAGAAATAAATACACATACATCTAATTTTAACTAAACTGAACTTGCAGTAGCAAAGAGATTTCTGTATTTTTTATTATTGATATAAAATGCCAAATATTTTACTATCAAATCTTAGCAATGAATGAATTAAATTCCCCCATTAACACCCACACTACTATAATGTTCTGATGAACCCCTGGGGTCTTCCAAATATTCTACATCTAATTTATCAAAGTAGCAGGATATAATGGGTGTGTACTTCTGAGTATTTTTATTTGGTTTTTTTTTTTTTTCCATTTCATTTGTTTCACCAACATCCACCATGGGCAGTCACTGTGCACTAGGTAGAATCCCTGATTTAGGGGGTTTAGGGTGTGTTAGGGAAGATAGAAATTCATCAAATTCAAAAATATTCATAATAAATACAATGAAGTCCAAGTGAGATCTCAGGGCTCTGGCTTTACTCTGGGGAGTCAGGGAGGTTTCTCTAGAGAGGTGACATACAAATGAAGAAATGAAGGACAGGAGAGAAGAAGTTAACCCAACAAACAGCAGAGAGAAGAGCATTCCTGGCCAAAGGGATTCCTGGCCTTTGTGTAGACAAAGGCCCCAGGCAAGAACAAGATTAGCCCCTACAGCAAGAGTTGCCAGAAGAGTAGACATGCAAGGTGGACAGGGGACCAAGCAGGCCGGAACAACTAATTTTGGGCTTTTGGATTTTTGTTCTTGTTTCCTTTTTCGAAAAACAATCTTTAGCTTCTTTTATCAAAAGCAACTCTGTTTCCATTGTTTCTGGTAGGGCTTTTAGTTGTTTTTATTATTCTGTAGTAAAGTAAGAGGGTAGAGAGTAGGTGACTGACCTGGCTGTATGTTAGGTGCCATCTGCAGCCTTTCTGAAGCCACTGGAGTACTGCCTAATAAACCAAAGCAATAATGTACTGTATTTCATGGAATCTAAGAAGCATTGATTCTAAGATGCATCTTATTTCAAAGATATCTAAATGTGAAAAATTGTATATTCCAGAATCCATGTAATATGGTGGATTGCTAAGAAAGAATGTTTAACATTTTTAAAGAACTAATTTATTGCTAAGAAATAGTTTGCAATTCTAAGTCCAACTCTAGATTCATATCCAATACTGAGTATTTTCACAGCTTAAAGCCTTTTGTACCAATCACATTAAAGTTATTAATAAAGCAAGGTCAAGTTTATAGAATTTATGAGTGTTGAATTAGTATATAAGAAGATATCAGGGAAGGTAAGTTAAGATAAGAATTTGGTAATAAACCATTTGCATAAGTAAGTGAATAAATTCAGTCAGTAGACTAAAAATAGAGCCATATTTAAATTTGGAAAATAATAGCACATTCAAAAACAATGTTTGGAGTCCTCATTTGGACAATTCAGCAGCATTTAGACTATATTTTGATTTTTTCAAAAAAATATAAACAATGTAAGATATAGGAATATTTGACTTCAAAAAAAGAAAGTAAGAAGAAATTTTGCCTATCATTTCTAAAGTTATTGCTTATTTTCCATGAATAAAAATAGATCTTTTTTTCCAATTATTACATTAAACATTTGTTTCTATTTTATATAATTTTTCTTTTTGTTCCTTTAAATTTATCTGATTGCTTAAAAGCATTACAGTAACTGAATAAGAAATGGGTATGTAAGCACATTCTGGACATTTCCCCAGCTCATAAGGGTGCTTGGAAATCTATAGCCAAGGAATATGTGATTCTCATGGGTTTACTCCAGGATTCCTCAGCGTTTATGCCCTTATCTTTGTGAAAAGACCTCAAAGGTAGGTTGTAGGAATGGGTTTCTTCCAGGGTAGTCAGAGTGCAGATACCCCTAGAGGACCCACCAGAACCTGCAGTTCTGCTGTCACTGAGCCTTGGGACACACCACAGGGGATGCAGGGAGACCTAAGGATAAGCATTTGGTACTTTATCTTAGGACTTAATTGCAGCCTCATGCGCCATAGGAACCAAATCATGCTCCTGCCCAAAGAAAAGTCCAAGCTGCTTAAGTCTAAACCAACCCCACACTCTGGTCTGCCCTTCTATGAGATGTGTGTGCTGTTTGGGTGTTGGAGGGCTAAAGAGTAATTCCTGGTAGACTGTCAGCAACTCCATCAGGAGAGAACAGCAGTATGGAAATGTCTGGCAAGGAGAAGTACAATTCATCCAGATGGCCATCTCTTCAAAGAAAGGGGCCATCCTACTGGGCCAACAACCATTTCTTCCAAGCTTCATAGCTTACAATTACCTTTAGAAGAGTACCTGGAGAGTAGCTTTGTGACCAGTACTATGACCAATAAAATATGGTGGATATAATGGTATGTGCCAAATATTTTACTATTCAATCTTAGTCACAAAGGAATTAGATTCCCTCACTTGCACCCAAATTGCTGCCAAGATTCTGATGAACCCCTGGGATTTTTCAAACATTCTACATCAAATTTATCAAAGTAGCAGGATGTGATGAGTGTGTACTTCTGAGGCTAGGTCATAAAAGGCATTGCAGCTTCCATCTTGCTCCCTTGGATTACTTGCATACTAACGACAGCACAAACTTCAAACTTGCCAGCCATGTGAGTGAGCCACCTTGGAAGTGGATTGTCCAGCCCCAGTCAAGCCTTCAGATTTCTGCAGCTCTAGTTGACATCTGACTGCAACCACGTAAAAGACCCCTTCTCTCCAACACTTCAACAATGAGAACTATCCAGCCCAGCCCTTCCTAAATCCCTGACCAACAGAAAAGTAAGAGGAAATAAGTGATTATTGTTTTAAGCCACTATATTTTGGAATGATTTATTACAAATCATTGGAATAACTAGAACGTCATCATTGAGTCAACACTAGTCACCAACTTCATTTATTCCACCGACTTTTATGGAGCACCTATTATATGGCAGGTCTTCTGCTAGGTTGAGATACAAAGATATACAAGGCACAATTGTTGCTTTCAATACTTTGGGAACACAGATGAGTAAACATAAATGACAATATGAGATCCTACACACAAAATGCTGTGAGAGCACAAAACAGGGAATGATTTTCTTCCCTTTGACAATAAGAGGATTATTTGTTCTTTCAATAAAAATGTATTTAGTGCTTTCTAGGAACCACTTAGATCTGTGATAGATCTTGGTAAAAATATGGCAAACAAGACACATTCCCACTCTCAAGGTCAATGTCAAAAGCTGAGGAGATGCATTGGAAGAAAGCTAAAATGAGGCCATTGAATTTGGCATATTGTGACCTGAGGGAGAGCAATTTCTGTAAAATGGTGAAAATAGATAATAAATTAGAATGGAAAGAGGAAGGAGAGGCTGACGGCGTAGAACATATACATTTTTTCAGGAATGTTAGTGATAGAGAGAAGGGAAAAAAGGGTCAGGAGCTTTGTTCTCCGTCTCGCCTACCATCAGCTGTACTGGTTTCATCACCGGCAGCTTCCTTCCTCTTCTTCACTGGAGCTTGAAATACAGGTGACACGGCAGAGCTGATATCGAACAGGCTCAGGGCACTGGCAGGACCCTGAGAGTGGATGCCTCCTTAAATTTTGCACCCTAAGCACCTTACTTGCCTTACCGTAGTCCTAGCCCTGCAGGTAGGGGGTTGCTTTTTGACATTAAAATGAGACTTAGGGAAGATTGAAACAACTTTTATAAGTTTCATAGCTACTTAAAGTCAATGACATGTTGTATGAATATAGAAAACTAATGTTCAGTAACTACTGATGACTGTTTCCCAAAAGTCGGCCTGTGGAAGCAGGGAGGGGTCATTGGAGAGGCTGTCTGGCCCCTATCATCTATTACTGGGTGGCATTTGCTGTGGTGAATTCAGCAAGGTAGAGAGGCTGCCTTTAGCCACACAGGCTCAGAACCTCTAACTTGTCAGTGTCACTGAGTTGATCTGACTTGAGGATGCTCACTCATACTAACCAGCTCTCGGACTGAGCTCTCAAGAGATCAGCCCATAAAACCAGAATGCCAATTCTTAATTCACAATAAGAACTGTAACATAAGCTTAGCACACTCCAGTGTCTGCCCACACAGCTTGGTGAGCCTGAAATCAGAGCAGATGATGCTATGGGATTTAAATGCATAAAGATCTTAAGGTTCCAAAGCCTGCAGCTTCCTTTTGTGTATGATGGGGAGCATAGCACTATTCCCTCTATGGTGGAAAATGTTCTGTTGGGAACCCTGTGCCTCTTGGACTCTGCCTTTTCTGAGGATCCATCAATGACCAAACTACTTGAGTGAATTATTCAGGGAGAATATTCTAAATATAAAAGAACTCGTGCATGATGGGCGCCAGTCATGTGGAATGCCAGCAGGAGGGTAGATTGCTGGAGGCTCCATGCTCTGGCAGCTGCCGGATTGCAGGGAGTTCCAGGGTAACTGAAAGAGGGGAGGAACACTGGGGGCTTGGAGATCATGGCTACATATCGACTGGCTCTCAGTATTTCAATGTTTAATGACTGGCAGGCTAATTATCAGTCTTCTTCATGTGCGTGAATATAGAGCACAGGCTACCTTGGAAGGCTTGGAGCCACTCTTTCTCTTTGTGGTAACTGCTCACTTCAATCTGAATCAATTTAATGTTGAATCAAATTTAGTTCTCAGAGGAAAACCCTATGTCTCAGTTCTTGAAAACACCCCATCATTATCCCAAGTAATACCTCTAATAAAAATTAGCAAATTGCAATGGCGTTGGTATTTTTCTTCCTCAGAGCCTTATATAATAGGTGACATATTATAGGTACTTCTTAAATGCTTTCTAATGAATAATTAGTTAAATGAACAAACAAGCCTAACCTAGGGATCTGTTCATGTAAACTGATATCTATTACGCCCACCAAATTTTGTTAGTGAACCGAGTGTTAATACAAAGATAATTCACCCGTTGCTTATCATTGGTAGCTGTTAGAATTCATAGACTTCAACTACAACACATTTACTTACTGATTTTAACGACATGGTATCTTTAGCTATCTTTGCAGTTATGAAAACATCAAAAGGGGTGATTTTTATTTTGAGTTTCAAAAGTGCAAGACAATTTAACACTTCCTCCAGGGGTCAATGACACAAACTTTTAATTGTGTCTGTGCTATAGGTATGATCATTAAGAAATCATCAGAAAGTTATACATATTTCTCAGTCTGATCCCAGGTACATGATCCACAGCTGCCAAGTATAAGAAAATTTATTTTTTAGATTTAAAAATAATTATTAAATCATCTTCTCATTTTTCCCTCAGAAATAATCACATGGATTATTGGTTGTAACCAGCTCTTCAATTCATATACAGTCCTGCATCTAGTAATCCCTTTGAATGGAAACCTTTCTCTTTAATTTCTTCTTTTATATTTTTTAAAATAGAGGGAACAAAAAATTCAGAGTATAATAGATTTCTGGACTTGCACTTAACAGTTGTAGAAATCTACATGGAATAATTCTCAAGAAAGCATTTTCAAGGTTAAAATTTAAGAAGTAAAAATGCTATTTATAGTTATTTACGGTAGAGACCAATCAGTCTGCAATATGTTCAATGCCAAATACAGAGGGAATTTCTCAATGAATATTAATTGATGATGATTGAGATTATTACGTGAAATGTTTTAAGGTAAGAAGAAGCAACATCGGATAAATTAAATAAGAGAAATTGATCCTAAAGTGTTCATACTACTAATTAAGACATTTGTATCTTAGAGTACTTTAGTAGTCCTTTACAAAAATATAAAGGCTCTAACAGTTATGCTGGTTGATTTACAAATCTGGAGAATGAGGATAAGACTGAGGACTGAGGTGAGAAACAGAATCTCCTCATGCTACCCAAGATTCTGCAGTCTCCTTCCAGCCAGTTTCTAAGAAGCCCTGCTTCAATACCTACCACTATTTTTCTGGTTCTACCTTTTAACACACACACACACACACACACACACATGCTTCCCTAGTGTTTTGTTTTTTAAGTTCACTTGGCCAGATGCTCTGATAGCTACTATTCTATTTTTACCTTCTACTCACTATCAAACTTATACAAATGACAAATGATCTGCATGTGTCCCCTTCTTTATTCATTTCCTTCAATGCTGTCTGTATTCTGCTTCCTCTCCATTCTTCTGAAACTGCTAGAAGTTATTGCATAAGCTTTATAGTCTCTGTGACATGCTATTTACCACTTGGGTGACCTAATCCACTTTTAAACCCTTTCTCTACCACTTTCAGGATCCCGCACTGTGGTGGTTCTCCTTGTATCACCTCCAAATCTTTCCTTAGTTCTCTTCTGATTTCCTTGCCCACCTGCTCTTCTCTTTCTCTCTCTGTACTGATTCCCTTAGGAGACTCATCAGTTTTCACAATATTAACTCTAAAAATCAAACCTCTCTGGTCATAGCCCCCATGTTAGACCTTCAGCCTTGTTCTGTCATTAATACTACTAACCGAAAAGTCTGGAATGGAACTTGGTATTTTATTTTTTCACAGGTTGAACTTTCTTGACTGCTGCTTCTTAGTAAATTAACAGCAAAAGCTTATTAAGTGAAAATCAGAGACATAAATCTTCTGAGGAAACGCATGACATCAGTTTGTGCAAGGAATTGGTGGAACTTCTGCATTTGTACCACACTCATTGCAGCTTTGCATTGAATATGCATTGCTAATGAAGACCAATACATTGAACGTATCATGTAATGTCATTGTATATGTTATAACTTAATACCCATATACCATTTATTAAGTACATTTGCTTATGTTTCTTGATGTTATGCTCATGCTACAGGTATCTTTGTCTGACTACTACATAATTCCTCTTGAATACTTCCTGCCATCTCAAAGTCTCAACACCATTTATTTGAAGAACACATATTACATATCAGCTGCTGTGCTAGGGGCTGGGATATGAAGATGAATGGCCCATAATCCTTTCAAGTTATCCTAGTCTAAACTCATGATCTTTCTCTCTTCTGAAACCAGGGGCTTTCACAACTTTTTGGCCATTCTGGTAATCACCCAAGTTAAAAATCTTGGCATCACCCTAGATTAATACTTCTTATTTATTTCTCATATTGATGTATCTTCAATATTGGGATTTTTTTCTTTAAAGTGGTTGTGCTATCCATCTGTTCCTTTATATTTCCATGGCATACTGTCACAACACTAGTTTATACTCTTAACACTACAAATTTCGTATACTTCAACAGTCTTACTTCAGTAGTCTCCCAGCTGTTCTTTATGATTCTGCCCAGTTCCCTTCCTTCAATCCAAGCAAAGTGTCATTGCCAGACCAATAGTCCATAAAAGTCAATTTAAAATATCCCTTCATTCCTTGCTCAACACCTACAAGACTCCCTGACCTGTTAAGGTGGGAGCATGGCTTTGCTGGTCTGTCTTTCTCTCTCATTCAAGTTTATGAATGCCAGCTTTCAGTACACTTGTCTTCTCATGGACGTCTTGGGTTAGGCAAAGAGTTCTTAGATAAACCAAAAGCATGATCCATAAAATTTTTGAAAAGTCATAAATATTTTTTATCAAAATTTAAAACTTTTGTTCTACAAATAATACTACTGAGAGAATGGAAAGACAAGCTACAGGTTAGGAGAAAATATTAGCAAATCACATATCCAAAAAAAGACTTGTATCCAAAATATATAAAGAACTCTGAAAATTCAACAATAAGAAGACAGACAACATAATTTTTTAAATGGGCAAAAGATTTGAATAAACACTTCACCAGGGAAAATATCCAGATGGTCAAATGGCAGATCAGATAAGCATTTGAAAAGGTGTTCCATATTATCAGCCATTTATAGAAATGCAAATTGTAATTACAATAATATACCACTACATACATATGAAAATGGCAAAACAACAACAACAACAATAAAACAAAAAACCTGACAATACCAAGTGTTGACAAGGATATAGAACAACTGGAACTGTCATGTATTGCTAGTGGGAATCCAAAATGGTACAGACATTCTGGAACAGCATGGCATAGTCTTACAAAGTTAAACATACACTTACCATATGACCTAGCAATCCCATTTAACCCAGAGAAATAAAAATTTATGTTCACAGAAAAAACCTGTATATGAATGATTATAGCAGCTTCATTCATAGTTACCAAAATTTGGAAACAATCTCAATGTGTGTCAATAAGTGAATGGATAAGCAAGATATGGTACATCCATATAATAAAATACTATTCAGGAATAAAAAGGAACAAAGTATTGATGTACAAATAACATGGGTGGATCTCAAAGGCAGTATACTGAATGAAAGAAGCTAGTCATAAAATGTTACATACTGTATGAGTCCATTTAAATGGCCCTCTGGAAAAGCTAAATCTATAATGAAGAAGAACAGATGAGTGGTTATAAGGGTTAGGAGTGGGTGAAGTGGTCACTAAAAAGAAATAGGACTAGGGAAATTGTAGTGGTGCTGGAAGTGTTCTGTATGCTGATTGTGTTAGTTTTACATGAATCGATACATGTGTTAGACTACATAGAATTTTATACCAATAAGTTATTTATATGGTATGTTAATTTAACAAAATTTTAAAATGACATAGAATGATAAAAACTTCAATTGAGTAGCTACATATAATTCCAACAACATTCCTATTGTTATTTAGGTCACTTATATTGTTTTGCTATTTAAAAAAATCCATAAAACTAAAGTTAATAAATGTATTTAATAAAAATTATACCAATTAAAAGTGTTATAGTCCTCTTTTTAAAGGAGATTTTCTTTGTAAAGATATTGAGTACCTTTGCTATTAAGATAAGGGCTACAAAGCTCAATATAGTTCCATTAACATTTTTTCATATCTACAAAAATACACCAAATGGTATTTGTAATATTTATGAGTTAAAGATAATTATGAGACAGAAACAATCATTCCATAGTAGGGAATAAAACATACTAATTACCATAGTAGTTATAATAGCTATTAATATGAATTAATAGATCAATTGTAAATATAATGATCATCACATTATTTAGTTTAAAATGTTAATCATTCAATGAGGATATAGACTGTAAAGAGAATCTGTACATATCTCAGGATATGCCGCTATGTAGAAACGCCAGGGAAGAAATGCCAGGGGACAGGGCTAGCAGAGGGATTCATATGGACCTGCTTATCCAGGTCTTCCCGACACAAAGACTTTTACAGAGTTGAAAATAATAAGATATCAACTCACAAGACACCCTTGAGCCCAAACTGTGAAGATATTGGGACTTCCCATAAAAACTCAATATGCACTTTATATCTCCAATATGCCTTACTCTCTGCAGACACCCAATATGTATTTATTAAATGAATCTACTGCAACAAAAATAAATCTACGTGAACAATACAAATCCAATTTGTGAAAAAAAAGAGAGGGCCCAATGTGCAGAAAGACAATGTCAATCTGGTGGGTTACATCCTAAATGCCAAAGAAAGTTATACAATATTCCTGGACCGCATGTAAAAGATAGATGGGAGTGACACTTCTTCAGGATAGTCCCCTGAAACCAAAACCAAAGCTGCCTGCTCTGACTGGGCCACCTGACTCATCCAGCCCAATTATGACTACACTCATCAACCTACGGCAGCTATGCTCTGAACTTGTAGTGGTATGTGTGTGCGTGCGCGTGTGTGTTTATTGTGTGTTCAGTTGAAATTTTTTTATTAGTACAAATGTTAAACATAAAATATTTGGCTCAGAGATGTAGAGAGCTCGAAAGGAGCTTCGTTGTTACTTATAATAAAATTTCATTGTTACTTATGATAAAACACTGCCAGACTGACTGCAAGTTTATCACTTTTCTTGAACCCATCAAAGAGCTGAGGTTGCAGGACGACTAGCCTCAAATCTAAGGAGTGAGAGGGGTCTGCAGGGAGAGATAAGACAAGACCACTTGCTGACCTGGGGCAGACACAGCCGGGCACTAGTAGAAAGAACCCAGCCAGAATAGTTAATGAATTGGTGGAGGCTGCATGTGGGCTGGTAGGAAAATGTGGAGCCTCTGGGAGCTTCAGGTATAGGAGTTTGTACCTTCTTGCAGGCTCTTCTCTGCGAACCCCACCAGGAGCACATTGAGAAAGCATCCCTGGTCATGCAGGCCTGAGGAGCCCAATAGCAGCCTCTGCTGAAAGGGCAAGAAATCCCCACAAGGACCTTCTCCTTTATCTCTCCTGTGGAAGAAAATCCTTCATCTACAAGGGGCAGGGTAACAAACCCTGTCACCCTTAGGACACTGGTGGAAACCCATTGCCGCTGAGGAATAGAAAATAACATAACCCTTCTACTCCTGGTTTCAGTTTGTCTGGGAATGACATGGGACTTTCAGTGCCAAAACTGGAAAAGTCCCTGACAAACTGGGAGGAGTTGGTCACCTCAACCCTGGGTGAGGTGCTAGAATACCTGAGGGGCCCACAGCTACAGCTGAGGGAGGGGCAGGAGTACTGCGAAGACCACACACCCCCAGACACGGTGCTACCTAAGACTGAGGCTCACTAGGACAGAGAACTCTCCTTCCCCGCCACCAGGCTCACAAGCTGAGTGACAAGTAACAGAGGGATACTGTTGGAAAAGGACCAAGAGTGTACCCTCTCTGAGGTGCAGCGTAAGGGGAAGATGTAAAGCTGACGGTGGAGCAGACATGGAGAATAAAACTACCAGTAAACCAGCCCCCAACTGAAGCACAAAGTGTCACTAAAGGAGTGTGATCCCTCTGGTGCACTGAGGGTAACCATAGCCACTGAGGAAGAGAATCATATTCAGCCCAACTCCTAACTCAAACTCAACACACTAGAATTCTAGCAGAAGAACAAGTGTATGCATTTCTAGGCATACGATCTGTTTTCCTCATCTCTACTATCCTAAACTAGGTGTCTGGCTTTTAACAAAAAAATTAGAAGTCATACAAAAAGGTGAGAGAAAACAACATACTGTCAAAAATAAAGCAATCAACAGAACCAGACTCCAGATATGACAGAGATGTTGGAACTATCTGACAGGAAATTTAAAATAACTGAGAGTAATATGATAAAGCTCTAGTGCAAAGGAGGACAACATGCAAGATCAGATGGGTGATTTCAGGAAAGAGATGGAAATTATAAGGAAGAATCAATCAAATTGAAATGCAAGAAATGAAAACCAAAGTAAGAGAGGTGACGAATGCGTTCAGGGGGCACATCAGTAGACATAACAAAGAATCAGTGAACTTGAACATCAGTCAATAACAATTTCCCAAAGTGAAACATAAAGAGAGAAAAAAATTTAAAACCTTCTATGCATTTACCCAAGAGAATTGAAAACGTATGTTAACACAAAAACTTGTACATGAATGTTTAGCATATCTCTATTCATAATCAGCCCAAACTGTACGGCCCAGATATCTTTCAACCAGTGACCAGATAAAGCATGATACATCTACACAGTGGAATACTACTCAGCAATAAAAAAGAATGAATTATTGATACTTGCACCTACATTGATGAATCTCAAATATATTTTGCCAAGTGAAAGTAGCCAAACCCCAAAGGCTATGAATTATGTTATTCCATTTATATAACTTTCTGGAAAAGGCCAAAATTGAGACAGAAAATAAACTGGTATTTGCCAGGTATTGGAGGTGGGGATAGTGGTTGTCTACAAAGCAGCAGTGCGAGAGAACGTTAGGGGTGATAGAACTGTTCTGTGTCATGCTATGGCGGTGGATACATGGCTCTAAGTATTTGTCAAAACCCAAAGAATATACCCACAATGAGTGAGTCTTACTTTATAAGTAATAAAATATATACTAAATATATTTATTTAGTATATAAATAAATAAATAAATAAAATAAATAAAAATATACTAAAATGTGGAAGTATCCCAAAATGAAACACAAACTCTAACAAATGTTACTAGCCTAACATTACTAGGTAAGGTATAAAAACATTACCACATAACACAGGTGGAGAACAGAACTAACCTAAGTAACTCTAGAAATGAGTATTTTAATCAGATACTATTAAAACTAAAGACAAAAACTATTGTACATGGTTACTATACTCTAGTTTGTAAATGTGATTCTCATAGGGGTATGAGTTGGCAATTCTGAAACTGTGTATATTAAGACTGAACAAAAAAGAAGATGCATTGTAAACCATGAGAGCCAGGTTTCTGACTGTTAGAGAAAGCATAAACCCTGTGGTATTAAACTGAAATTGGATTGGAGCTATGAACTCATAGTTTGAAATACGTGTACAGACTAGTATAGATATAGAAATAAATGTACATGGTATATGCACAGGGCTAATACATGTATACACACACACGGCTATATACCTATGATCTTTTCTTTTTCAAATGCATGCACCTCCTTCAGGACCAGCTTGATGACACCTTCTCCATGAAGCCTTCCAGTTTGACATCTGCAGATTCCCATTTTGCTTTTAAAATTGTTTTATGGCACCTGTCAGATTTGAGTTGTTCTTTTGTATATATCCTAAATTTTTGTACGTATTTCCAGACAGAAAACTCTTAAAGTTCGCTTCTTTGGCTTTTATCTTTTACAACATCTTCCATGGTCTCTTAAGTAGTACAGACAGTTAATTTACTGAATGGAATTTAATGTTAGTGATATCGAGACATAAATATGAATGCGGAGGAATTAACATGCCCTCGAGGTAATCAGTTCTCTTCAAGCTAGACTTTTCCTCAGAGCCTTAGAAGACCCAAAGATATTCTTCAGGGTTCAGTCCTGGGCCCTCAACTGTTGCCCTTTTACTGTATCTTCAATATTATCTAGTCCCTGTGGCTATGAAAACTAGATCTTGATGATCCCTGAATGTATATATCCAGCCTCAACTGCTCCTCAGGGAACAGGGGCAGGTGTCTTCCTGATCCCCCTCCTGTCCCCTCCCTCACCTGCCTCCAACCCCATAGGGAGGCTGTGCCAGTGTCCTCCAGTTCTCCCCCAGTTAACCCACTCCTGGCCATCACAGCCATAGTCCAAGCCATTGCCATCTCCCCAACAAACTTCTGGAAGCTTCTAAACTCATCAACCTGTTTTACAGTCTTTATTTCACTTCAACTTATCACTCAGAAAGCAGTTCACATGGTTGTTTTAAAAATCTCAATCAGATCATGTGTCTCTTTAAATTGTTTAAAATTCTTCAGTGGCTCCCCGTTGTACAGAACAAAATCCAGTCGCTTTCCGTTTTTGTCCTTAAAACTCTGCGCAAAACTACACTCCCAGTCATGAGCCTCCAGTCAGTTCCTCAAACTCAGCTGCCTCTTGCTTTCTTTAGGGCATTTGCAACCATGGTTTACATCTGGTAGAGCAGAGCTTCTCAAACTATCTGTGGTGAAGGATCAAATCTTTTTTCCCCCAAGCTATCATGGAATTATCCTTTTGTAAAATTCAGTAAAAAATCAACTCCTAGAAAATTTTTTTAAAGACTGTTATTTTTAGATTTAACAGACATAACGTTAGTCTTATCAATTTGCTATAAACATTACAAATGCTTACTCTCAATTTCTGCACAGATCTTTTAGAGTCCAGGAACAGTTTTCTGTTGAGTAGTCCAGTGTTATGGTATTCTGTCTATTACTGACTCTATCCAATTTTTAAGGTCTTGGCTTAAATATCACTTCCTCAGAGAGTCCGTCTTGACCAGGCTATCTGATTAGGTCCATGCCCCTTTATGATACTGCATTTTCTATCATTATTTCTTTCATTCATATTAATAACACATATGTAAATTACACATGCACACACACTTCTCTGCTTACTTTATTCTCTGCCTGTCTTCATAAACTCCAGGTGTCAGGGACCATGACTGTTTTGTTCACTAAGGTATAAGATTACAAAGTCAAACAATGTCAAATATGATTTGGGACTAATGGATTTCTCAGAGCCTTTACTGTGTTAATATGAAGTGTGAAATTCCAAGAGAGAAGTATAAAGTCCAGAGTTTCCCAAACTCATTTGACCTTGGACCATTTCTTCAGGATTTATATTATGGAATACATTGTAGGAAATACTTATCTAAAGAAACACCTGGAAACTTTGAATATGCTAACACTACTTTTACCAGGTTATAAAAGTCAAGGTACACTGATATTTAAACTTAACTTGCTATCATCATTTTTTGGGTAGAGAACAAAGTTGAGAATTGTAATTATGCCAAAGATTTGGTGGGATAAGGGTGTTTGACACTTATTTGCCCATTTTTCTCTCAGTTTCCTTTCTACCCTTTCATTACTGAAAATTAGATTTTCCAAATTTCTCAGCCAAATAACATCTGGATAGGTTCTTCCAAAAAGAGGCACTGGCAAGAGATTAGAAAGATTAAAAAAAAGACAAGATTTATTTTATTAAAAACAATTTAACTGTTTCTGGCAGCAGTGGGTAGCTTTGGACTTCAGCAACCTTCTGTGGCTCCAGCACTGTCCACAGTTCCAGCAGCAGAAAAGCAACAGTGAAGCCAGCCAGCTGCACCCTCCATGGCAGCTGCAGCAGCCATGACAATGGGGTTGTCAGCAGCATGATTTCTAGCCCCCAGCAGTGTCTGCTTTAAGCACCCTCCTGGATCTCCCTTTGTTCCTCCAGCCAGGGTTGGTAGCAACTTCCTGTTGGTAGTCACAGGCTCTGCATTACACACCTTTGGCCTTTTGCTCCTTCAGGCCTTCCAACACTTTTGAAACCAATTCCTTGTGTGAAATCTTCTCTGTTTGAAATACCTAGAGTGGTTTCTGGTTTTTTTGACTGGGCACTGATTGATAGGGGGTCAGGAATAGAAAAAGTAATATGATCTCCCAAACAGATTGCATGAGAGCAGAAAAAATGTCATCTGCTCTGATGTCAGTATGAGTCTCAGCCATAAAAAGAAATGAATTAATGTCTTTTGCAGCAATTTGGATGGAACTGGAGACCATTATCCTAAGTGAAGTATCTCAAGAATGGAAAAGCAAACACCAGATGTACTCTCTAATAATTTGGAACTAATCGATGGGCACAGAGAGAAGTAAAAATCATTGGAAATCAAGAAGGGATAGGTAAGAAGGGAGGGGTAAAATCCTACCTAACAGGTACAATGAACACTATTCAGGTGATGGGCACACTCATAGTCTTGAATAGAGCATTATAAAAGCTATCCATATAACAAAAACATTTGTGCCCCCTTAATATTTTGAAATTAAAAAAGAAAAGAAATGTGAAAGGCAGAACAATAAAACTTCCAGAAAAAAACAAAGGAGAATACATAAATTGTATTAAGATTGTGAAAGACTTTTTAAACAAGATGCAGAAAGCTCTATCTATAATGAAAAAGATTGATAAATTACTACATTAAAATGAAAAATACATAAGTATCAAAAGACAATGTTATGAGAGTAAAGAGGCAAGCTGGAGCCTAGGAGAAGATATCCATAACACATATATATGAGAAAGGACTTACATACAAAATACATGAAGAATTCCTACAAATCAATTAGAAAAATACAACAACTAAACCATTCTAACAAATGGGCTAAAAACTCAAGCAGGCATTTTGAAGTAGAGTATATCCAAATGGCTGATAGGTATGGAAAAGTGTTCAATGTTATTAGTCAACAAGGAAATGCAAATTAACTCCACAATGAGATTCTATTGCAGATTCAACCATTGGGACAGCTAAGATTATAAAGACTGATCAAACCAGTACGTAGAGGGTACGGGAGAGCTTGAAATCTCATACGCTATGAGTAGACACGTGAATTCACACAACAGAAAAGTATTTTGCAGTACCTATTGAAGCTGAATATGCACATTCACCATAACCCTGAAGTTTAGTCAACATAATTCTGTACATAGTATACCAAATGACATGCACAGAAATGTTTACAGCAGCATTATTTGTAATAATAATAAAAATAATAAAACTTAAAAAAAAAGAAGTAAACAGTTAGGGAAACATCCAGAGCAAAATGGAATAATGGGAACAGCACCATGAATGAAAACAAGAGCCCAGGATTCTAATTTCCATCACTCATAGGTTCACCTTTGTGTGTCATTTCACTGTTCTAAGCCAGTCTGTCCTCACTTCTTTCTTACTTGATCACTTCCAACACCAGAGGGTGGCCCTGCATGATCTCTTTCAGCCCACCCAAAGCCACCCCAAATAAGCAATCTCAGTAAAGGCAGTGAGTTTGCTCTGCCAATGAAGCTTCAGGACAAGTCTCCTAGTTTCCAACTGGACTATCACCCAAATTCCTGTCTAAGTAAAATCTGGAGTTGCCCCTATTCAACAATTACTTATTAAGCATTACTCTTGTGAGGCACTAGGCAGGGGGAAAACAAGCTTGCATGATGACGTGTGGGAGACAAGCGATGTATACAAATAATAGTAAATCTTTGAGTGAAACAAGCACTATGATAGAGGTACGAATTAAGGCAAAAAGAAGCAGAAGGAGGGAGCAATTAATTCTGTGGGCATTCTTCAAAAGGCTTCACAGAGGATACAATGCATGCAGTAGAGCATAGAGTTCGTGGGGCTCAGTGAAAATAGTAGAGACCAGAAAGGTGGAGGAGGTCAGACTGAGTGGGACCTTCAGAGGCCAGACCTATGTCATTATCCTTTCTGGTACTAGGGGGTTGTATGAGGCTTTTAAATTAAGAAGGGACGTGAAAATATTTTAAAACTTGCAATGTATAAATACAAGACATAGTTGTTGAGGAATAATGTTATTTGAGGAAAAATCATTGAGCATTTTATACTATTTTTGTACAATATCTGTTACACTTTGGGGTGTGTGTGTCTGTGTGTGTGTATATATATATATATATGAATGATATCAGTGGGATGTTCAAGACATAATAAGCAAAAGAAATTGTCTTAGCAAGTTGTCACAATACTTACATAGCCTGGCCAACTAAAAAG
The DNA here is from genome assembly GCA_023783475.1 of Daubentonia madagascariensis. Lineage (NCBI taxonomy): Eukaryota > Metazoa > Chordata > Mammalia > Primates > Daubentoniidae > Daubentonia > Daubentonia madagascariensis. Next base: position 20,786,051 of record JAKFHU010002080.1, on the reverse strand, counting down.
TTGTTGGAAAGAAATAATTATTTTGAAAGACTAAAAATGAAGTTGCAAGAAAGAATTTAATATCTCTTTGAACAGTCTACAGTGAAAATAATACTTTTTCAGTTTCCAGATATTACTGATGTGGAAGGACACTGAGAAATAATAATAGTGTATGGACATAAAGAAGTTGGAAATGTGATTTAATATTGCATAATAAGAAACAAATTACAGAAATACATTCTGAACTCATGTAATCCCTACATATCCTATGATCAGTGAAGAAACAGTAATGGCATAGAGATTTCTGACTGCTATTACATGGGAAATTAGTTATGAAATTTCAAAGTAAAATGGCAAAAACACCGATAAAGTCAGCTACTATTCTGAGCTACATATAAATGAGGAATTCTAACCCTGATGAGGAAATTTTAAATGCTCTCAAACAACCTTAGGATAAATTGTGCCTGAAATATCTCATTTACTTTGATTAGCACTGTATCAAAAGATGGAGATAAATTGAATGGAGAAATACGAAAAGTAGCTTAGTATTAAGGAAATTGATTTATAGAAAATATTATAGGAACAAAATATGTGCAACTTTGTGAAGAGATGACTAAAGAATGATGACAGCCTATAAATATTTGAAAGGTATAAACATCAGTGGGAGGAGGAATTATTTAGCACATTATAAAGAGCTATAATTACAGTTTATGGGACGAAATTAGACAGCCAAGGTTTAAAGCATTCAAAACCACCTTTCCCTGGGATAATGGAGACCTGTATTTGAAAACATAAATAATGTGATCTTTGGGACACATGAGTTCTTGTGTCTGTTTTTCTCTTTTTCTCTATTTTTTAGAAAATATAATCAATTTAATGATGAGAAGTACAATAAATACTTGATTATCTTATATGTTTTACACACTTCCTTGTTCTAAGAGAATCTCCAGTGGCTCAATCATTTGGCAATAGAATACAGAAGACAAACAAAATCCACAAATACTTCCCCAATCTAACATCAATCCTCTTTTCCACTGGACCTCCTTACTAGCAGTGAGCAAAACTCACTAATTGGAATTTTGCCTAAACATCACTAAAGGATCGTAACTCATTGATTTAGAGTAATTGGAGTTATGTACCTAATTGAGGTAAAGACAAATGCTGGCTGCTTTACATTGAAAGAAATCAAGATTTTATTTGCACTTGACACTAATTACTGCTTCTTTCTTGAACTGCTTCCTTCTCTTTAAAAGATCTAAATTTCCAGCCACTTTTCTGTGCCCATGTTCCATATCTCATACTGGATATCCTGCTGTTTCTTCAAACTCAATGGATGCCAAAACAAAGTTGTTTGACAAATGAAATAAAATTTGCTGCACACTTTGTGTATACCAGGCCCTGTGCTGTCAAACCAGAAATAAAATCATGATTATGAAAGCAATCCTACAAGGAGGAGCTCCCAGATCTTGTCTCCCCACCATTAGCCATGTCCCAAGTTTTAAACCACTGAATTCTGTTATGAACACTATCTAAGGCTGGATTCCCAAGAAATGGATGATTTATTGAGACTCTGGTATGCACGATTTATTGAGTGCATGATTTATTGAGTGCTCTCAGGATGAAAGGAGTAAGGTAAGCAGGATAGGGCAGGGGAAAGAGTTAAATAAGGCTGTGGTCCCAGCTGGAGTCCAGCTTCAGCCTGATCCCATGGGCAGCTCTGGAGCATAAATTGCACCACTGAGTTGATGCCATCTTGAGGCAAGAAGGATTGCCTTTTGTACTTCCGTGTCTATCAATCACTGACTGTGGATGGCCATTTCCCCAGAGGGTGCTGTGTGTAAACTGCCCCTGTTTATACTCCCATTCCTTCAGTGGATGGTAATTTTCTGGAGGAGGAAACTGTGAGCCGTTATCAACCAACTCTCAAAGCAGCTGGGGAATGTATGCACCATCTGGTAAAGGGCATCTGACAAGCTACCAACCATGTCTGCTATAAACACCATCACTCTCCCTCCCTTCCCATTTGTTCCTAACCACCACTTGGAGTAGTCCAAGTGCTTATTGATTCACAGTTAATCTGCAATCATATTCTCCTAACCAGTCTCCAACTTTCCAGAGGCAAAAAAGCATCATAGATGGACAAAGCCATTAGGTAGGAACTGGGGTGTGCTGGAAAGTTCATGCTTGGTATGAAAGGGACACCCTCAATTCAGCTCCAGATGTGGGAACTTGCACCCAGTGTTGCAGATCTTATATTTTAAGAGAAGCCAGAAATCATTTTTGTGTGAAGACTTCTAAATTTTATACGTAGTAACTAATGCTAGTTTTTTAAAGTTCTGAGGGGAAAAGAAAAACACATCTACATATAAAATGTACTCAGCCCAGTCATTTTGCAAATTCTAGCCACAAACCTAAGACAAGCGATAACATTTAAATAAATAACTAAAGGTCAAAGTGAAGCGAGATAAAAATCTCAAGGGCGATGCAGATAAAATGCTGTGGGGGTTCACAGAAAAGTAAGTAGACCCTGAGCTTTTATGAATAAGGACCCTACCTTAATTAAATTTTTCATCTCTGGTATCTAGCACAGTGCATGGCACATAAAAATCCTAAATGAATGTTCCAATGAACGAAGTACCAACCAAAGGAATGTGTGTCTCTGTTTGTTTTTGGGATTGCAAAAGAGTGAAGACAGAGTCCATAACCAAGCCATTATCCTAGTAGCCACCAAACGCAAAGTTGAAACTGTCACACTCTGTCCTCTGGGAGTTCCGTCAGCCAGGGTGACTCGGACAGAGTCCTCACTTTCTTTCTCTCAGCTTCTAGCACAAAAAGTATGTGTCAGTGTATCACTAAGTGCCGTTCCTGAGCTTGCAGACAACAGCAGCAAACAAAAAGAAGACAGAATTAGTCTTCAATAGTAAATAGGCATCGGTCAGGTCTATTTTATGGGGTGTATGGTGGTAGTGGACACCACTACATATTACAACCTCCCTCTGAAATGCCCTGTGTTCCCCAACATACCTAGTATGGGTAGATCCTTGTTTTCATGCCACAGACTACTGAATGCCAAACCTTCTCACGGTATGTGACTCAGAAGCAGCTCTTGGAGTTATTGAAAAATGATAGTGACTTTGGACCACAGTTTACCAGCACCTGGCAGAGGCCTCGCTTCCTGACCCAGCACCAGCATCAAAGTCTCACTGATGCCTGTACGAGGGACCTGAGCTGCCAAAAGGCCATTCCAGAAAAGCTGAGCAGAGCTGAGGCTAGGGATGCACAGCATCCAGTTGGCTGACTCCGGGAATCTCAAGCCCTTTTCCAGAATAATCCACATACTCATGCACCCTTCCTATAACCATGGAATATTTCCATAGCAGTTTGTGATCCCGTTCCTCCATCCTAATTGCCATCTAAACATGAGGCTCCTTTCAACTGGTGGGCTCATCTGTTTGATATCTGGGCCTTTTTCTCTAGGACACTTCTCTATTGTCCGCTAAGACTGAGATTGGGGTAGGGGAGAATCCCTACGTTCTGGAATTCTCAATTGCCTCAACTTAGCAGAGGGATCCAGGGCTTTCCTCTAGCTGGAGTTAGGTTAATAAATTGTGAATATAAACATTATTTGTGTTGTGCTTGTTATTTGAACTCTACCATACAACCCTTTTCTCTGCTGCTTTACACCGAAAAAGTTTGTTCATTACAAAATTGAAATTCTTTTCACTATTTATAGAGTTAGTTCTTGATGACTTAGCCTTTTGCTAATTGGCCTGCCTGTGCCTTCCTCCTCTCGTGCTCCAAGAAAATACCTATTCACGTTTTGCATGCACCTGACAAAACCCCAGTCTTGGATGAATCCAGCTCTCCACCTGACTTGCCTCTGCCCTGCTGAGTGCTGAAAAAACCACACAGTAAACCGAGCCCTAGTCCACCTGTTTGTTCTCTTTCTGCAGACATGGGCCTCTTCCTTCCTAGAAGAATTAGAAGCTTTCAGACAGGAACTTCCCCCAAACTCCTGGCGGCCATACACCCAACTGTAATTATCTGCCGCAGAGGCGGAAGTGTCCTCTTCCTCTTCTGCGGAATCCCTCTCTGGTCTCTGGAGTCCTCCCTCTCACATCTTCTGGTCTTCTGGTCTTCGACCTCTCCCTCCCTACTATCACAGCATTTGATGCAGCTGAGCGTATCCTATTCTGGTGTCCTTGTCATGCCTCCCTTTTGTGCCTTCTCTAGGTCTTTACTGCCATGTCTTCCTTTCAACTTTTGAAATGCCTTGGGAGTCTATCCTAGGTATCCCTCTCCACTTTTCATTGCACTCTGTCTCAAAGTAATTTAATCAATTCTTGTGGCTTAATTTGCCATCTGTATGCTGATAGCTTTTTAAATAATTTTGTATTTATGTTTCTAAAAGTGAGACATGCTCATGAAACAAGTCAAAGAGTTCAGAAAGTTTATAAAGAAAATTCTGTGCTCTCTTGCACAACTCTTCCTTGCCCACAGCCCCACACACCAGAAGCACCCTCTGTTAACCAGTGCTGTCTTTATTTATGTTGTTTATCTCCATAACTCCAAGTAGTGTGCTCATATTTCCATTTCATGATTTTTAAACAATGTCTGCTGACTTCCCAATATGAAAGATGAGAGTATAGCTCACTAAACACCACTCACCTCCTTCTTCCCCTCTTCCCCTTCTAGTATTTATAATTTATATCATTTTTCTCTTAGTTATTCTTATAACTTTAAATAATAAGAATTAAATCTCTAATTTTTTCCATCAACTTTCACAGTGTTTCTTAGCTCCCCATTCTGTAATATAAGAATATGAACAGTCTTCCTTCCCCTTCCACTTCATATCTTATGTCAACTACACTTGGACTTTGCCATTATTTTTTCCCCTTCTACCATAACCAAATCTCTCTTGCTTCATATACAGATTCACACTAAAAGGCAGAAACCCAACAAACAATATTGCTATTACTATTAAATATAAACAGTATTTATATTACTATTACACTGTAAATATTGTTTATTGCTGAGCCAAATGTGCATGGGAACTATACTTCCTTCTCCAATTTCACGACCCTTATGCCGCTGCTGTACTATTCCAAGCATCAAGAGCAAATGGATTACCTTTTCTTATACTCCCAATTATTTAAAATTATGTGAAATTATAATTTCATAATTTTTAAGTACTGGCTTTCTTATATATTTTTGCCTGAAATTTCTAATTGCCTTTCTTTAGTTTCTGCATCCTGTGCTTTGATCATCTCCTTCACAGTTTCGGACTATTCCATGAAGTTCCCTTTCCTCCCAAGCTTCCATTCTGGTGGCCAATCTGGGCAGCTTTGTCCTTAGTCTTCTGCATATCAGTTATTCTGGAACTTCCCTTTCTTTCCCTTCCAGGTGGAAATCACTATGTCCTGAATCTGTCTTCCTTTTTCTTAGATATGCCCTTGTTTTCCTGGAGTACACTCTCACGTAACTTCTTTAGAAAGGAAGTGTACAAAGCAAATGATCTGATTCTTTGCATGTCTGAATTTTTTTGTTTTGTTTTGCTTTCGCCCTTGGCTGTGAGTTTGGCTGAGTATAAACTTGAAGGCATTGCTCTCTTATCTTCTAGCTTTCAGGGTTGCTGATGCCAGATTGATTGCTGTTCCTTTGTAAATAATATATTATTTTTCTCCGTTGAGGCCCTTATCATCTTTATTTGGTGTTTTGAAACTTCATGCTGCTTTGTCTAGGGAACGTCTTTTTCATTTATTTTCTGGGTACACGGTGAGCCCTTCCAGTGTGAAGATTGTTGTCTTAGGCTAGGTGTCCTAGAAAGCACCTGAGGTGAAAGCTTATTATTGGGGAGTGTAATGACAGAGAAGCAGGAGTGAGAGAAAAGTGGAGTGAGGCAAAGAAAGAGGGAGAAAATTACTGAGAAGTCCACAGCTTCGTGAGAAGCTGATTGCTAGGTCCTGCAGGACATCTTCAGAAAGGAAGTTTAAAGGTGTGCTTCTCCATAGAGTCCTTCTGAAGAGAAAGAAAAGTGTAATTTTGTAATTTTCCCAGTCTCATCTCCTTTTGATCAAAGATTGTAACTCCTGCGTGCTTGCAGGTTGCATATTTATTGATGCCAAGGGAGTCCTCAGCAATAACAAGGAATCCCTAAGGTAGGAGGCAAAAGATACTGCAGGGGCAGGAGGCAAGATGCTGTCAGGTTGTGTCCTTAGGTGACATGAAGGACCAAAGGCAGCTGGCACAGCAGGCCCCTTTGCAGCAGCAGCAGCAGAAGCAGTGACCTGACTTCATCACCATGGGAACAGCAGCCGTCACTGCTAGATTCAGTCACTGCAGATCTGGGGTGGTACATAGACTGAATCCCGTGCAACTACTATTTTGGCAGATCCGAGAAATTGTCTCCTGGTCCTTCTATTGTTTTATTTTGCTCATTCCCGTTTTTAACCTCTAAGGGCTCTTCTTGGTCTCTGTTTATCCCTTTCCTGAGCGTCCTATTCTTGATTTAAGGCCATAATAATTTCTCAAATATTCATGAGAATATTAGTTAGATTTTTTAAGTTTTCTTCTACTAGGAAGGAGAGTGCATGGTGGTTAGGAGGATGGACTCTAGAGCCAGACAGCCCAGGGTTTGAATCTCAGCTCTGCTATGCCTTTGCCACCTTGGGGAACTTGTCTGTGCCTTAGTTTTGATAAAGTTCAAGACGTACTACCTCAAAAAGTGACACCTTGGCATAATGCTCAAGAAAACAGCAGAAGCAGCAGGAAGGTCTCTTTGACCTAGGAAGGGTTTTCTAACCTTTCCCTGAAGCAGGTTATAAGACCCTCATGTGAGAGAAGACCTCTCTACACCCAGAGGACAGTAACATCCTGCCTCCTAAGATAAGGGGACGGTGGAATCTGAACACACAGGTCTCGTCTCGCTAAGTTGCCCCAGTTTACTACATTTATCTCAGACTCTTTGCCCTCATATTTCTCCCCAACTATCCACTCTCTTCAAGTCTACTATTAAGAAATACTCAGGTTTAACTATTTCTTTGGGTCTTCATTTCCTCATGAAGGCTCCTGTGTCACATAAAACTTATATGAAATAAACTTGTATGCCTTTTCTCTTGCTAATCTGTATTTTGTTATAGGGACCCTAATCCATGAACCTAAGACAGGTAGAAGGAAGAGATATTTTTCCTCTTCTATAGTCTCTTTTCTTATTTCTTTTTCTTTTTTTGCTTCAAACAGATACAAAATACTTATTACACAAAAATGTAAAACTACCAATTTGTTATACTTAGAAAAGTTACTAATTTATTATTCTGAAAAAACCTTTACATTTTTGTTACTCAAGCAAACTTACATCTAGGTTCTAAAAACAGCAAATTTTTTGGTTTAAAGAATGTCACTCTGATTGTCCCAGTTACTTCTGTTATGCCATGACAAAACCAAAGTATTTTCAAAACGTTCTGTGCCTTTCTGCAGTCCCCAAGCCCCGGCCCTGGCCCCGCAGTACTTGTCTGTGGCCAGTTAAGGACCAGGCGAAAGCGCTCCCGCAGCCCCACCCCCGCTCGCTCGCCCCCTGCTGTCCATGAAAAAATTGTCTTCTAAGCAACTTAGGAAACGGGGCGGGGTGGGGCGGGGCAGGCCGGGGCGGGGCGCCGCAGGAGGTGAGCAGCGGGCCAGCAAGCGAAGGAAGCTTCATCTATATTTACAGTCCGGTTCCCCATCGCTTGCATCACCGCCTAAGCTCCGTACCCGCCCCCGCCCCGTCCTGCGGCCGTGGAAAAATTGTCTTCCGTGAAACCCGTCCCTGGTGCCAAAAAAGCTGGGGACCGCTGATTTAAATGACATAATGTTTGTAACAAACTTATTTAAATAGCTGTTACATCAATAGTAGACCAACATATACATTAAATACTCCCTTAGTATGAACAGGAAATACAAATAATAATGTCAGCATGGAACTGTCAATTCACATAACAACACAATTAATAATCTTATTTAAAGAACATGATTAGTCACGACATCTCCCAGAATAAACGAACATGCTCACATTCACATTAACTAAATACCAAGTCCATGATCTCACATTCTTTTCTATGGTCTCATCTCCAGGTTGGAATAGCCCTGTGTAGTTTACATAGAAGTGGCCCAGAATTTATTGATCCTATATTTTTGGTCCAATTCTTCCCAACCTTTGGTAGGTTTGTAAAGCCTAGAGGGATCTCTGTTAACACTGTTTTTAATCTCTTAATTTTGCCAGTCTTCTTTGTTATTCGGCTTTTTCATCTTCTTTTGCCTATCTAGAATTTTCAATTCCAGTTTATATAAATCTCTTTCTTGAAACCTAGAAATTTCATCAGAAGCAGTTTTCCTTTTTTTGGACTTTTTTTGCCTTTTCCCTTATCTCCTTTTCAAGCCTCAAAAATTATTCCTGTATTTTCTTCTGCTGGGTATAACTTTCTGGTAGTAATTTTAGTTTAAACTGGCATTGGTGCTCTCCTTGCTACTTTTACTCTTTCTCTTCCTCTTCTTTTAGCTTCTTTTACATAGGAGCATATTTCATTGGCATTTATACATTTTCTGTCAACTGCCAGTTTCTGTTTCATTTTTGTTCCTCTTTTTGCTTTTGATCATATTCTTATTTATTATGAAGCAGCACAGGTATATCCTCTGTCTTTTCCTTTAACTTGAAAGTTTTCTCCTTATTTGCTGTTTTTTAGTCTTCCAATTTTAGATATACTTTTTTCCTTTCTTTTAGAGTCAGAAATTTTTTATACCATTTCTCATGCTGTTGTACTTTATCCTGTGCCCTTGTAGGATGGTGTTCTAAAACTTCCCCCATATGTGTTGGCTTCTCTTTATGCTTGTTTCTCACTTTGACAAAGTTCTCGTTATATAATTGTCCAGCACTCTTGACAGCCTCCTGTTTGCTGAAGGAATTTTTCAAAATCTATCATTTCTCCTGGAAGAGTACTTTGTGGTACTCTGTCTACAGGAACTTTGCTTGACAATGCTCTGAAAGCTCTCCATATTTCTAGGTGAGCCAAAGCCCATGTGTCCATTTTTTCTGATAAAGTACTCAACTCATTATTAGTTGTTTTCTTGTCTTCATTAATCAACCTCTGCTCTTCCTTAAAAGTGTTTATTGCATTTTCAATTGCTTCCATCATTCCTCTGAGCTTTTCAACAAAATCAGGTGTAGGTGTCACACCTTTTAACTGATGCTGAAGTCTGTTTACATCATTAGGTACTTTGACCAACAATTGCTGGATTTTTTGCTTGATTTTCCTGCTTATAATTAATTTATTTTCAAATTCTTCCAGTACACTATGCTCAGTTCTTAAGGGTGTTTTTTTTTCCTTTGGTTGTAGAAATGACCTTGTTTTTTATTTTATGTTATCAGTTGATTTATATTTTTTTCTGCTATACATATGAACTTTGCTTTCTTAGTCTGACCAGTTCTCTGCTTCCAGTTTGAAGCTGAAAAGGTGAAATCCTACCTGAAGGATGACAACAGCCACTATTCTGTGCCAAGATGGTCATGAGGGCAGCTATCTCCTCACAGAGCCTCTGGGCTGCTCAGGCCAAGCTGAACTGGGGTTTGCTGGGTGAGGGGGCTTCTGGGGCTGGGGAGCACTATAGGGACTGCAGGCAGTTTCCTGAACCACAGGGCTGGGCCTGGAGATGCTGAGTAGGGGAGGGGCAGTGCCTTAGTTTCTTCATCTGTAAAATGGAGTAATACAGTACCTAGCACATAAGGCTGTTATAATGATTAAACTTATTTTATGTATTTACATAAACTTGGGAAATTTTATGGCTCAGATTATTATTTCTAGTCCCTCAAGTCAGTTTTTCCTGTATTTTGGCCTTACTTATTCTTTTTAATGCTACTGGTATTTCTCACATTTCACCTTATCCTTGGTTGTCTAGCCATGTTTTAAAAAGAAAGTGTGGGTTACTAGGGTTTCCTCTGCTATTGTATGAGTAGAATGATTTTCCTCCTAGGTCTTTCCAGTGAGAAGGGTTTTAACCTGAGAACTTCATGCACATTGGTGGAATGGAGCACATCCACTATAAGCCTTCACTTTAGGGGCGAATGAGCAGGAACTGAATGCCAAGCTGTGGATTCCCTGATATGGTTGGCTTTCATACATACCATATCCTTTTTATGAATTTTCAGTTAATATGGCATTAAAGGGAGTGGTGATGAAATACTAGAGTGGTAGATAGATATTGTGAAAAGAATGTATTAAATACTAATAAAATCTTTACAGAAGTCCTGCACTTGATAAGAGAGAAGAATCTATTGCTTTATTAAAAGTGAAATATTTTTATCATTTTGAAATAATGTCCTAGGATTTTTGAAAATGACATACAGTCAATTCTCTAGAATTGAGAGTAATTCTAGGTTCATTCTGATATTTATTATAGGTCCTTTAATTTTGTTGAATAGGACAATAGCTTTTTAATCCCTCCCTCCCCCCAGAGTAACGGTGTGTGTTTGGGCCATCTGCAAACTCTGGAACCTCCGAGAGGGAGATGTGGAACAAAAGAGGAAATATTCTTCCGCAAACAAGCCTCATGACCCAAAAGTGGAGAAAGAACGTCCTGTCCCAATCTTAGGAGGTGGTCAGTAGCTCTGTGTATTTCTCAACTGAATTAGATTTCATAACTACCTATGATGTCATTTGCTCTTTTCCCCCTGGCTTGAATTAGGACTTCCCTTTCAGAGTTCTGCCAGGCCAGTTTCCTTTTGACTACTTTATAATCAAGAATATCTACTAAAGGTTTGAGGAAACAGCACTGAATGAGAAGTCAGAATAAGTAGATTTCTAAGGCCAACTTTCCTTCTTACCATCTGACTTCAGAAACTAATATTCATACCAAGAACCATACTCACATTTCCTAAACAAGTCACATTCTTGGAAGGTAGGAAGAGCTTTCTTATTCAACCTTCCATGGATTTCAGCCTTGGGCTCTGGAGTTGCTTCACGCTTCCTAAGGTTGTGCTTCTGCCTGTCCATTCTGACTCCATAGTTAGACACCCACTTTCTGGTCCAGCGTGTCCATATAAGTATTCTTAAGTCAAAGGCAGGTAGATGCATACTAGTAGCTGGAGTGGTGGCCAATCAATGCAAACACAGATTTCTTTGAATTATTATTCTTCATTTAAAAAATCTAAGGGAATTTGAAATTATACTTCATAATACATCTGTTTTAATATAAAATAATATTTTAAATTATCAGGGAGTGAAGATCTGGCCCCAATCCATTTGGGCAGATGTTCCTCTGATTTCTTCCTATACATAGGACAAAAGCATTCTAGTTTAAGAAGCTCAGGTCAACACATTGGACTGGCACACGGGATTCAGGCTTATTATCCATAGTCTTCTCACAGCCCTTGGGATCTGTTTCTGCAAGGCGCACCTGTCCAACACACGAGGTGCCCACCCTACATGGAAGGAGGGATTTAACGATAGGAGAGGTTCATGATGCTATGTAAGTAGCCTCCTCTCAGCTTATTCAGGCTTCTCACTTCACTTGACTCTGTGTACTGTTTACAATGACACATTTTAGTAGAATTATTTCAGAGACCTGTCTTAACTCAATCTGGGTGTGCCTCACTGAACTAATAAAATCCTTGCCCCTGAAAAGGGGTATATTATGTGTTACATTTTGCTACAATTCATGATACGTCTTTGGAGAAGAATTGTGCATTTTATATAATTTGTCAAGGACAATTTCAAAATGCGTAACATCATCAATCTCACTGACATCTCTAATGGCTTCACTCTGTAGTCAGAGTTTTGCCAAATGCAAGCTAAGACTCAGACCATCACACACCTGCTCCTTGCCTATTGTTTCAGATGCATCATCTGTTGAAAAGACAACAGAGTAGGAAAAGAATTCATCCTTGAATCATTTCCTCTCTAATTAAGTCAACAGGTGTTGTTTGAATTCTATACCTTGGGAATATATTACTTCAGTTTTAAACAGTAAGAGGAATTCACAGATCTGCCTCCATAATAACTGTGTTTTTTTAATCAATGTAGCCAGTCTGGTAATGACATAATAGTCAAGAACTTGTGATGGCTGTCATTTTCAACACGAGTGGCATTTTCTAAAAGTGCTTTCACTTGAGTTATTATCTGGACTTTCTCTCTCCCAGACTGGGTGTCTGATCTCCCTGTCACTATGGGAGACTGGACAGAGCTGGCTTAGCTCAGTTGGGCTTGAGGGAACGGGAGACGTGGCAGGAAGTATCTCTCATGGCCTCTGTGGTTACAGGGAGGTGGAGAGCAAACAGTAAAGTCAAAGGTCAAAGTCAGAAATGCATAAATAAATCAGTCACAAAGGCAAGAAGAGCCTGAGGCAGGCTACAGTTAACTGGTACAGCCTGTAGGTCAAAGAGCCAGTGAAGATGAGAACAAGGAGGAATCAACCAAGATGGCATTCTTGGACAATAGCCAAGAAAATGAACTCTTGCTGCCTTCTAAAGAGTAAGAAACCAGGACAAAAGTGACGCCTAGTGACCTGTCTAGGCTTTAGTTTTTTTATCTGTTTCTTGCTCTCTTTGCCACAAAGGTCAAATCCAATCTTGTATGTGAAGTCTAATATATCATTATCTTTGTAAGTGTTAATATTTGTGATATAATTAAGGAATATATGGAAAGATAGACAGATAACCTAAAAAAAAAAACACTCAAAAGAAAACAGCTGCATAGTGAGAATACTTTCCTTTTTGTGGCAGACCCAAATGGGGCAAAGCATTTTGGTGTGTGTATGCTTTTTTTTTAATTTAATCTACTCTTAATAGTTTCTAACCAAAGTATTTAATTAACATCTGTGATTCCCAACATTTGTGATAGTTATAATTTGTGAACAAATTATCTATTGATTATTACTATGACAAATTATGGTAAATTCACAAATCAAAATTTATATACAAAGAAAAAAAAATCCCAACATGAAAGAATTGGATTTTTTTAAACACTAGATCTCAAATTATCCACCTACTTTGACAGTTTTAGTGTCTTGATTAAATATTTTATGATGATACTACTTAAGATAAAAATGTAAAAGCTAATTTATAGTGACATCTTTTTATGTAAAAGGTTCCCAAGCTGATTTATTACCAGGTTGAAGCATGTCAGTGAATACAACCATTTCTAAAGTAAAGAGACTTCGCAATTTTCTTCCACACTCTTAGTCAAACAGCTTCAGCCAAACAATTTATATGAAATACAGGGTATTTAATTTTACAAGACTCCACTTTATTTTCCTCTGATATCTCCTTTAGTTTCAGTCTTCAATTCAATTTAATACCTGATAAGCTCTGTACTAAGTAATAAATTTGGAACACTATTCCCCATTATAATTCATTTTAATACCTGCACATCTGAGAAAACTTAAGCCAAAGATTCTGACTTTGTTCTTCTCAGACTTGATTCTTTATGTATCATCCCCTATTCAAATAAAAAGTAGTTAATCAGTTTCCAAATTGGTGTTATGTTTTTCCAGTTTTCTAATTGCCTTTTAGCATTGTGGTTTTGTCTTCTGTTAAATTTATTATATTACATCATCCTGAAAGGGCGGAGAAAGTATACATATATATATGAATATATAAAATAATTTAATCATATTTTTGGTTTGGGAAGCGGGGGTTAAGGGATTACTTCTAACAGTTTCTCTACAGTTACATAGAACTATTCCCCAATATAATTAAGAAAATAATGTACTATAATTATAATATAATTTATAAATTTAGAAACTCTTGGTAATGCTAGATGGATATTATTGCTGAGGCTTAAAAGGATTTTTATAAGTAAATGGATTTCAAGGATTATTAGAGGGGAAACAAATGACATGGGGTTTTATATTGGTAGTCATTTGTGCTACAGGCTCATCAGAGGTATTATAAAGTAAAAAAAGAGAAGATGAAGCCAAGAGGAGGCTATAAGTAGGACAAAGAAGAGACAGCAAAGGTAGGCACGAACTGAAGCAACTGCTTATGGTACAGTGCAAGACCTTATAGGACAATGCATGATATGGGAGGTGGCAGCAAAAAGTAGTATGATGGGAAAGAAAGATGTATTTGGTGACAGCATTTTGGTGGGAGGGAACAGGAGAAAATAGGAAAAAGATTAAGGGCAGAGAGAGACCAGATGGTGATCGTGTTGAGCCAAAAACCAAAATATGTCCTGGACTCAAATCTTAGCTGTAGAGACCTAATGAAATGGAAAAATAACAACACAAATATAAAAAAATAGATTTTATTTTCATAATTTAATGTATTTCCATTTTATTTTGTCAAAAAGTATTTGAAGTGGATTATTGAAAAAGAGAGAGAAGATGTTTACAATAAGGTTAATAATATAGACCCAAAAGAGGGAAGGGGAGGCATACGACAATCATGAGTCACCAGTGACTATATTTGAACATAAACCCTGGAGTTTCCTCCTAGCCCTGATAAAGAGGGAAGCTTTATAAATGATAAAACATTCATTAAACATCAGCATCTGATATTAGAGCATCTACTAAATATTTGGTAGAATAAATTTTCCTGGTGAAAACATAGCTCATGTGGGACAATACAGGTAATAAGATATAATCAGAATAATCTCAATATTGGTTTTGGGCAAATAGATAAATTAAATTTGCCTGACTAATTTTGAGAGCTAACTAAGGTAAAAGCACATGGCTAACAATTGAGAGACAGTTCTGCAAAAGCAATGGCAAAAATGTCATTGTCCAAATGTGTAGCTGTCTTGTTGTCTGGCTTGATCCAAGGACATTGATACATATTTAATAAGCACTTGTGCTGGGTACTGGGACACATTTGTGAACAAAATAGCCATAGTTCCTACCCTCATGGAGCTTACATTTGGGTAGAGGAGTCAGAAAACAAAGTAAAAACAGATATAGAAATAAAATAATCACAAATTGTGATAGGTGATAAAAAGAGTATTAACACTGCTATCAAGAGTTAAAGGAACTGTAGAGGGGTTCCCTTGTTTAGATTCAGTATCAGGGAAGGCCTCTCTGAGAAGGTGGAGAATTTGAAGTATATAGAGTGGTGAGCAGATGCATAACACAAGATAATCTTTCCCAACTACTTCTCTGCCAGACCTTCAACATGCACCGTTTAATCAGGGTCTATGAGCCTAGGTACCCTAAGGCAAATGACCCGGAGTGCAGGCATTCTGTGTGGGTAATTAAGAAAATTTCATGAATCTCAGAAGCCAGCAAGCTGTTCTTAAAATTCATAAGTTTAACCAACATATTAGCTCAAATGCAAGTTAGAGATGGGACTGAAGAAATAGTGGGATTTAGAGAGGAGCGTCATAACATATGACAGAAATATAAAAATGTGTTTCAGATGCTTGTTTTAAATCTTAATTGTGCTACTAACAAAATTATACTGGGTCCAAGTCTTCATTCCACACACAGAGGGGTCACATGGATCTCAGAAGTGACGATAAGCCGCCCTGCACTGGGCAGCTCCGTTCTTACAAGCCCCTAGACTGCACCAAAGGGTCCACCCAGATTGAGGGATTACCCCAATCCACATGCATATGAGTAGCTGACAAGTCTCCTTAGTTCAATAATCTAATATTGTAATTTAAAAATTCATTCCTTTTGAGTGAAAAAATTCTATTTGCATAAAAAATTAAGTGAAAACAAATATACAATGAAAAGTAATTCTCTTCTGACAGCATTTGCAAAGGCTGTAACCTCCTTCTCCAAAGGCTGCCAATGGTAAAGAGTTCCTTAGTACTCTTTCAAGTACTAAGTAATTCAAGATATACTTAATGCAAACACAAGCATTTATACTTGTATTACACACACACATACACACACACAAACTTAAAAACAAATGGCAGAATAATGCACATATATTCTATACCACACTTCCTTTCATTTTAGCAATATATCTTGGGGGTTATACACTGCACTTTATGGATCTTAATTTATTTGATGTCTTCCCATTGATGCTTCTATTTGTGTTCCCTCTCTTTGCTATTATTAACAGCGCTAAAATGAACATCCTGTGTAAGTATTTTTGTGCATATGTGTGAGTATATCTGGAGGAAAAATTTCTAAATTGGAATTTCTGAGTCAAAGGAGATGCACATTTTAAATTTTGTAACAATTACCAAATTTTATTCTAAAGATGGGGCAATTTATATTTCCATCAATAACAAATGAAAATAGCTATGTGTTAAACTATGTTGTAAATTATTTACTTAAATAACTTATAATAATCTTAGGAGGAGGTATGTTTATTATTACCAATTTAAAACTGAAATAACTGTGGCACAGGAAGGTTAAGCAACTTGACAAGAGTCACACAGATTTAAATGACTAAACTAGGAACTGGGGTCAACAGTCCGTGGCCTTCCTGAGCTTCAATCCCAACTCTCACTTAAAGCTAACGACCTGGCCAAGTTGTTTACCTCAGATGTGTAGTGTCTTTATATGTAAAAGGAGATAAAATGTATCTCAAAATACTAATATGAGGATAAAATGAGATGATGTAAGAAAATCTCATGCACAAGGGACTAAACAAATATAAATTCACTTTCTCCCTGTTGAGAAATATATGAATCACAAGGAAGAATAAACTATTTCGCTGGCAAATCCTTTCCAATGGCATGGAAATTTAAAAAGCAACTATGAGCCATTTTAAGGCTGATGCTAAAGCAATAAAACCAACAAAAATTAGGAGTCGTGATGGAACTCCCCTCCCTGTCTTTCTTGTAGGGAGTCTTTAATTCTGGTGAGTTTACTCTTGGCCTGGCTTCTTTCGACAGTATTATAAGCGATAACATTTCCAACCCCTAGAAGCCTGTCTGAGAGCTAGGAGGCACTTGAACTTCCTGGAACGGGCTTCCCCACCTGTTTGGGAGATTTCTCAAAGTTTTATTTACTTTATTTATCAGTCTTTGGCTAATGTTAAACTGAGCACGTGTCAACCTATGAAGAGGAATTAAAGGGAATATTCAGCTCCAGAGTATGTTGTGACTTAGAGTGTACAATGACTCAGAGAAAACTTTGTATTGCTGAGTGAGACCTGCTCATTAAAATACTTTCATACCCCCTTTGTTAAATTTTGTCTCTTTTAATATGGTAAAGTGGTAAGTCAATAGGAATTGAACAGCTCTTCTCTTGGGAGTGGGTCTTAGGAATAAGCAATCCAAAGAGAGGTCCTTGCATCCCACAGAGCAATTTAGAAAAGAAGATCTCTCTGCTTGAGCAGAGCATAGGCTGAGGCTGCAGGACAGACCATAGACATTCTGTTTGTCTGATTCCTTAATGCCCAACCATACTCATTGTTTCTCTTCTAGGGATTTAGATGGAATAAGGATTGGTAAAGTGTGCTGGGAACACTAACCACCTACTCTAGGAAAGCCTTGAATGGACCTTTGTTTAGGATCCACAGTCCAGTACTGCACCCAGGGGATGACACATGCACTTCTTTCCTCCAAACGTGTTCACTTCATAGTGTGTAGGACATGCATGTATAACCTTACACTGCTGGCCTGTCTCTTCTCATTTCTTAGTGGTCAGTAGAGCCCAGTAATAGGCTCCAAATGGGACATGTGACATTTAGACATGGCTGAGCTCAGAAAACTTACAACAACATAAAAATGTCAAAATTTAAAAATCACTGTTTTTTACAACCATGTTATAAAGTAACAGACACCCTGACAATTACACTAACTCTATTCTTCATTTCAATTCTCATACTCACCTGATTCATTACCCTATATCAGTGAGGCCTGATGCTTTCCTCACCTCATCCCATCCACAATATACTCCCTACCCCATTCCCTGTACTCCAAGAGCACTAACCAGCAATGGGGTGAGGCTCAGATAGTTATCCAGTAATTTTTTCCACAGATATTTACTAAGGGCCAGGCATTGCTCAAAGCACTGCAGTAAATATGCCCTTTCTTTTTTCTTTCTTTATTTCTTCCTTTCTCTATTTATTTCTTTGTTTTTCGGATTACATAATTATTTTTACTTGGGAAATTTAATTTTTTGTCTTTTTTAACCATGTAAAATGTGTCTAATTTCAAAATAGCCATGTCATAATGTCATATAGCATCAAAAAGTACTTCAGCTCATAGAAGATTTCCATATAAAGTAATTTAGGAAAGAGAAATAATTATGGATTCACAAAAAATAAATTATCTTATGGACAAAGATTCTATTTTCCATTAGTACTACCGCTGTTGTGCATTTACCAAAATGTTTCAGATACTTGTACAAGGAAAATCTGTCTCTGAATATCCTCCAAATTTAGTGAGTCTGGATATTTTATAATTATCTGTTTTAGTTTACAATAAATACAATTTATTTCTTCATTTTATATACTCTGGTCAAATAAGAGCAGTTATTTCATACTTGAATGAACCCCCCCCCAATCCAACACAGCAAAAATATATAAAAATATAAAAGGAAAGACCTAAAACACATGTCTGGGTTCAAAACCTATTAGGCATCCCTGTGCACCAGAAACAGAAAAGAAATGCAGAGCTGAGCACAGCTAAGGCTACAGCCACATTGGTCCCCTTCCTGAAGTAGGCAGTGGCAGGTGGCAATCAGAGTAGGACATCTGAAGGTGCTCCATGGAGATCAGCAGACTAGAGCCAGGTTTGAAAACAGAGCCAAGGTGGGGCTCCTTCTAATGAAAAGAGGTTAAAAATCTATAGCCAACCACTCCCTGGGCTATGGCTTTGTAGAGTACTTCAGAAACTAGAAGACTAAACACACCTTGCACCTGAGCAACAGTGGTAAATGTTCCTGGCCTGGGGCCTGATGTCATAAGCCTGCTGTGATCAAGGGCAGGTGTTCTGCAACGCCATAACAATAGCTGGTTTGGAAGTAGGGGTCAGCAAGTTGGGAGAAGAAAAATGCAAACCACCAGACAGAGAAGTGTGAAGAAACAGAAAGAAGGGAGGAAATCTCATTCAAAATGAGGCTCAAAGCACATGAAGAATTCTAATGCTGTGAAAGTAACCCTGCCAAAAAGCAACAATTGGAACATAATTTCATTCCAGGTGAAATTTTATGAAACTGTTCTATGAAACTTTATATTTCTTTTATTTATTTATATATATATTTTTAGACTAGTCAAGTGCAGTAGTGAGAAGGGTAGAAAGTAGTAGAACAAGGAGTTCAATCTGTAACTGACTGTGAACAGTCAAGTTAGATAACTCACTACCTTTGGACCAGCCTGTCCTAGCCGAAACTTTAGAATAAGTATGCTTTGAATGCTTAAGGGGGAAAATGAAAAATCATGTACTTTTTTTAAAAACAGGAAAAATAAAAAAAAAATACAGAAATGAAACAAGTCAGGTAAATTAAAAAGCGGAATGGTTAACATCTTGGGAGTTAAAAATCTATTGATTTAAATAAAAAATTTGAAAGATGAGGTAAATTTTTCGAACAGAGACAATAAAAGAAAAATAATAAATTGAAAAATATTACTGAGGGATTTGCCCAGGCAACAGCATAGAGAATAAAATATGAAAGAATGCTAAGTAGAGAGATCACACACTCCAGTATGCCTGGGAGAGTTACAATTTATAATACATCTGTTGCCTGATGTAATTATTAGTGGCACTTCTTTTAACTCCCAAATGCATCTCAGTTTAGGCAGTAAATTATGTGGTCACCTAAGAAATATATAGGATAGACTAGAAGACAAGTAGGACTGCCAAAAGAAAGAATAGAGAGAAGCACAAAGTAGTATTTGAAGAGAAAAAAAGCTGTGTTTTCCAAAATAGAATAAAAACGTGTGTCCTCAAATAGAAAGTGAACTATATGAACCAAGAAGGATTATAAAAATATATTCACACCTAGAGTCACCATTGTAAAACTGGAATATATCAAGAATTAAGAGATACTCTTACCAGCCACAAGGACACAAAAAAATTACCAAGAAGAAATGGTAATTAAACAATAAACCAAGCAAGTTTCTCATCAGCAAAAATAGATACCATAAAACAGTGGAGAAATATATTCAATGTAATGAGGGGAACTGGAAATTTAGAATATTATATCCAGATAACTACGCAACAAAAACAAGATGCTAGAAAATAAACATTCAACCTATAATTGATGCATATTTAGATTATTGGGTTTGAAAGGAGAATTAAAATACTAGATAACTTCAAGTTTTTTAAAATTATAGCTTATAATTAATTTATAATTCATAGCTTTGTATGTTAAAAACAAAAGTATTTTTGTGGAAATTAACAAATTGAATATAATGTATCTATATATGGAAATGTAAAGGACCAAGACTAGAGAAGACAGTTTCATAGAAGAACAAGATTCAAGGACTTGCTGTAAGAGTGATCAAGATGTATTGTAAAGCTACAATAGTTAAGAGAGTTTGGCATTAGCACAAGAATAAACAAATAGACACATGGAACAGAATAGAAACATGTATGACCATTTGTTTTATGATAAAGCATAATATGAATGAGAAAAGAATGGTCTTTTTAATAATGATTCTGGGTTAATTGGGTAGCCATATGGGAAAAAATATAGCCTGACATCTTGCCTCACATAACACACAAAAATCAATTTGGGAGCAGAGGGGTGGGGATGAGGTATATGTCCATGTGAAAAGTAACAATAAAACATCAAAAAGATAAGAAAGAATATTTTTATGACTTTAGGATAGGCAAAGAAATTTTTAAAAAATAATACTGATAAATGGGACATAATTAAAACTAAGAACCTCTGTTCATCAGAAGACCCCAGTAAAAGAGTGAAAGAGAAAGCCACAAACTAGAGAAGATACTGTCAGTATTTTTACCTGACAAAAGGTTATTATCCAAAATATGTAAAATGTATCTGTGAAGCAATATAAAAGACAATCCATACAAAAATTAGAAAAAACTTGAACATGAACAGGTAATTCATGAAAGAGAATACATAAGTGAATGATAAGTGTATAAAGTACTTAACATCATTATTCAACTATGAATTGAAAATTGTGTGCATACAACCACACACTCACCAGAATAGGTAAAATCTGTAGAAACACGCAGTACTATATCTTTGTGAGGATATGAAGCAACTGCAGCTTTCATGCACTATACATGGGAATATAAATTGGTATAACCACTTCAGAAAACTGTTTGTTAGTATCTACTAAAGCTGAACATATGCATAGGCTATAATCCAGCAATTCCACTTTTTACTCCTAGGTGTATGCCCAAAAGAGAGGTGAATGAAATGTGAATGAAAGACAGGTTCAAAGAATGAAATGTAATGAAAGAGTGTTCAAAACAGCACTATTCACAATCACCGAACACTAGAAACAACCTACATGTCCAGCAAGAATAGAATGGATAAATAAATTATGGTATATTCATGCAATGGGATACTCTACAACAATAAAAGTAAATGAGTCATCAGTATAATCAATAACAAGTGAGTCTAACAACATAACATTGAGCAACAGGAGCCAGACACAGAGAATTCATAGTGTATTATTCCATTTATATAAAGTTCAAAACAGGCAAAGCTAACCTATGGTAAAGAAAACAGAATATGGTTAACTTCAGAAAGGGAAAAGGAGATACAGGGAGGGGAAATGTGGGGGGATTTGGAGTGCCAGGAATGTTCTACTTCTTGATCTGGGTTATGGTTACACAGGTATATTTACTTTGGGAAAATTCATTAAAATGAACATTTATGCATATAAATATGCTCATCTCTGTATATTTGCTATACATAAAAGAGAAAAATAAAGGCAAACCTTAGGGTAACCAATATAGAAATACAAATAACCCTGATATCTTCCAAACCGCCAGATGAATCAAAAGAAGAAGGAGACAGAATAGAATTTAGAGGAAGAGAAGGAGGAAGAAGAGGAGAAGGAAAGAAAAGAAGACAAAGAAAAGTACAGAATCCTTTATCAGTCCAACAGAGGGTAAGAAAAAAACAAACAAACAATCAAAATGGATGGTAAGCAGAAAGCACAAAAGGAGATGGTTCAAATAAGCCCAAATGTTTAAGATATCAGAGTAAACATGAATAGATAAAACTCACCTATTAAAAGGCAGAGATTATCAGATAGGATAACAATAACATAAATTCAGCTATATCCTAGTTATAAAAGGCACGCCTAACACCAAACCAAAAGGGAATTTTGAACATAAAGTTTCAAAAAACTAAGTAGATTTTATAGTAAGACATGTTACAAAATAATAGAGAACAATCCCCAAGACAATAAAATAATCTTTAACACGTATGCACCTAAACATAACATTGCACTAGGCAGAGCAAACTAACAGGATTACAAAAACTGACAAATCCAGAACTATAGTAGGAGATGTTAGAAAAAGCTATTTGAACTACTTGGTTGTACCCAGTCCCAGCTTAACTCTCTCCCTACTCCTACCTATCTGCCAGAACACACACACCTGAATCCTCAGGCTACTTAGAAATGAGTAGAAATCAAGACCAAGTTCTCAAGCTGTGTCTTGTGGGGAAAGACCCGCAGAATGGTCAGAGAACATGGGAAGAGACATAGGGAGAATTCACCCGGGCTATATCAGAATAGAAAACCAAGTCTAGATACAGGGCTCATTGGAAATACGAACAAGATGAAAAAAGAATGACATGAGAACTATGCAAGCAGGAAAAAAAATAAGAATGGAAGAAATTCTATAGCAAGCAGGGCCTAACTTACACAGGAAAGCACCGCACCAATGTTTCATACTATAGAAAATCTTATTAAGTACATGAATTGAATAAAATAAAAGCTCAGATGTAAGATGATGACAACATAGAATGAGGTAAAAATGAAAATTGAAAAATAAGGAAACAAATTGAAACTAAAATAACACTATTATAGAACTTATAAACAAATTACATGCAGAAAGATATTGAATGGACATGGCTGAAAAATAAATTGCTTATACAGGGGAAAGGCTTGAATAAGCAAGTAAAATCAAAGGAAAAAGATTAACAGATTAATGGAAATAGAAGATAATAGCTATGGAGTAGTGACAAAGATGACATTACGTAAGGATGATAGGTGTCTCTGAATTGGAAAACCAATAAATGAATCAGAAAAAGTATTCCAATAGAAAATAGAAAAAATAGTCCTGAAATGCAGGAATAAGACACTCTGCAGCTCAAAAGTGCATATCGTATTCCAAGACAAATATATTCAACACTATCTATTCTAATTTGCTCCCGAATTTCAAGGATGAGAAAAAAATTCTTTACCCATCCAGGGACAAACAGTAAGTCTTTTATAATTGAGAACAAAGCAGACTGGCCTCAGTCTGGCTACAGGACAATAAAGCAATGTCTCTAAACTCTAAAAGAAAAGAAATGTGATCCAAAAATATTGTATCCAGCCAAGGTTCCACTCAGGCAGAAAGAACACAAACAGATATTTTCAAATGTGAACAAATACAGTGATGCATCGCTTAATGACAGGGATACGTTCTGAGAAATGCATCCTTAGGTGATTTCATCGTTGTGCAAACATCATAGAATGTACTTACACAAACCTAGATGATACAGCCTCCTACACATCTAGGCTGTATGATATAGCCTATTGCTCCTAGGCTACACACTTGTACACACTTGTACAGCACACTTGTATTGTACTGAATACTGCAGGCAATTGGAACACAATGGTAAGAATCTAAACATATGTAAACATAGAAAAGGTACAGTAAAAATACAGTACAGATTTTTTTTAAATAGTACACTGGTATGGGGCACTTATCATGAATGGAGCTTACAGGACTGGAAGTTGCTCTGGGTGAGTCAGTGAGTGAGTGGCGAGTGGATGTGAAGGCCTAGGACATTACTGTACACTACGTGAACTTTATAAAAACTGTACACTTAGGCTATGCTAAATTTATAAAACAAAATTTTCTTTCTTCAATAGTAAATTAACATTAACTTACCATAACTTTTCACTTTATAAAATTTTCAATTTTTTCAATTTTCTTACCCTTTTGTAATAACACTTAAAATACAAACACATTTTACAGCTGTACAAAGATATTTTCTTTCTTTATATCCTTATTCTATAAGCTTTTTAAAATTTTTTTTTAGTTTTTTTTACTTTTTAAACATTTTTTGTTAAAAAACACACACATTAGCCTAGGCCTACCCAGGGTCAGAAGATCACCAATATCACTGTCTTCCATCTCCATATCTTGTCCCACTGGAAGGTCTTCAGGGGCAGTAACACGCATGGAGCTGCCATCTCCTATGATAACAATGCCTTCTTCTGGATACCTCCTGAAGGGCCTGCCTGAGGCTCTTCTTGAGGAGTTGTCACTTTTTTCAGAAATATGTCCATAGTGGTTTGCTTGTTTTTTTCTTTGTTTATCATAGATTTGCTTATAAGCAGATAATGCACCATGAACATTCCTCTCTATTAATGAAAATCTTTCAATGTTGGAGTCTGTTTACACAAGCATCATGAGTAAAGAGTTGCACGGCAACATTATGACATGTAACAGCTATGATTTCACTAAGTGTTAGGAATATCCAGCTCCACTATAATCTTAGGGACCACCCCTGTATATGCGGTCCATCATTGACTGAACCGTCATTATGCAGTGCATGACTGTACGAAGATTACAGCATGCACTTAGCTTTCTTGAGGTCCCAGGAAATGTCCAGCACAATAAGTGAAATAAACACTATTCCTAAACATAATATTGAGAGACTTGCAAAAACCAAGGTTAAAGAGAATATCCTAAAATTTCAGAGAGAAAAGAGAGTAACACTGAAGGCATGAAAGGAGTATCACCATCAAAAGTCTGATGAAAATTATTTTGAACTTAAAAGTCTTCATTTACCTAGCCAAATTATTAATCAAGTTTGCTGATAGAATAAAAGTATTTTCAAATATCTGAAGACTCAGAAAATTTATCTCCCATGCATCCCTTTTTTATGAGGTTACTTATGGATCAGAATAAACAAGAAAGCAACTAAGAATGAGAAAGGCATAGGATATAGGAAACGGGGCATCCAACCTGGGATAATAATAAAGGGGGGAAAAAAGGGAAAAAAAACAAAATAAAATAATAGTAATAAAGGGAAGACCCCAGATGACTGCTGTGTAGCAAAATCAGTCCTAAAGTAGGGGCTAAAAATAAGTATGCATTTAAAAAAAGGAGTATGTGAGGGTGAAGGGGATATTCCACAGACCTGATAGTATCTTTGAAACTACAGTAACAAACCTAAGGATTGGCTAAAGAAAAAAGAAAGGCAAGTAGAAATTTGAGAGGTCCCAGCACTGTACACAAAAACTATATGTTATCATGTAATCACCGCCTGGCTCAGCAATGAGCCACATTCACATAGTTGGGATAACGTAAGCAGTGCTTGCTAATTTTTCAACTTTTAAAATCTAAACAAAGTCAAAGCATGGACGACTTAACTGTGGTTATATAATAAAAGATAATTTTTTTTCAGTCTTGCCAACATAAAAGTAAGAACAAAAAAGCTTGCAAAAGTAAGGCAATGAAAGGGGTGGGGAATTGAGGGCCTCACCTTACAAGATAGGGGGTCAAATGGTCTATAACTAGAGGAACAAGAAATTAATGGAAAATATATATTCTTGGAGGTACAAAACTAACTAAAAGAGAAACTAAAAGTAGTGAATCTTCCTGTGAAAAGAGAAACAGAGGAGAGTCCAAGGAAGCATAAGTGAGCTAAACCCTCATTTCCCATGGCAGAAAGTCGATAGACAATGTTTAAAGTAGATAATCTACAACATCATGACTAATTAATTTAGAATTTTAAAAATCTAAATATAGAGGCCATTGAGCATTTAAAATGGCAGACAGGAAGGGATGGGATGTGGCAACAGTTTGTTGCTTTTCACAGCAAGCCCTTTTGTGCTATTTGTTCTTTGTACAATTTTCTTCCTTATTTTGATAAAATTCTAAATGTTGTAACTATATATGCATATATATACATTTCAAAGGAGTAGCTATTGGAAAAATATAATGATATTAAATAGTATCTCTTTTCATAAAAATAATTTCTGCTGTCTATCCACCTATCTAAAGAAATGTATAAGGAGATGTTTACAATAATATTCATCTAATATTTCCAAGTGGTGGGATTTTTAGATAGTTTTTTACATTGTTCTTTTTACTTTTCTATATTTCTTGAATAATTTATGTCTTTATATCACTTTTCTAGTAATACCATCATTACTGTACACTCTGAATGCTGGGAGAGTAATAGGATATAAATGGACAAAAGTGGAAGCAGAGAGGGTACTAAACATTACAAAGGCCCCTGTGAGAGAATACAGTGGTGTGTACTATAGTGGCTTACACTGGAAATGAAGAGAAGCGGCCTGTGTCATGCCAAAATGTGGAGGGAGACACAACAGGACTCGCCGGCTTGAATGTTGGTAATAGACACAAGAGGAACCAGTATTGTACTGAGGTTTCTCATTTGAGCTGTAAGGAGCATAGACAAGACAGAACTGAATGTGCTATTTCTAAGTTGAGAGGGGTTAGAGACAGGATCAAGAGTTTGGCTTTATATAGGCTAAGTTTGAATATCTGAGAAACATATAAGTGATAATCACGTAGTCAGGTGCTATCAAGTGCTGGACATACAAAGTTGGCTTTTATCAGCAAATAGACAAGATGTAAAGCTACGAGAATGGATGAGATCACCTAAAAGTGGGGTGAGAAAAGACAGAAGAGGACCTTGGACCAAGCACAGATGGCCCCCAACAATGACAGTTCCGAGGCAGAAAGGAAACCCTGGAAAGGAACTAAGAGGAGACAGAGGGGACAATTTGGTAGATAAAAATCCAGGAAGGTGTGCCTTCAGGGAAGCTGAGGGAGGAAGCTATTTCAGTAAGGACTTCACGGAAGTCCTTGAGGTAAGAGGAAAGGGGCTGCAAGAGCAAGTAGAAAGACCAGCTCCTTATTGGAGAAGGGATACTTTATACATCAAAACAAGATGAAAGAAGGAGAAAGGGGTTGCAGGTGCAGGGACCTTTTTAGCTTCAGTGGTGAGAAGATAGAGTCTGATGGCTGCTGTTTTCTCAGTGTAGTGGGAGATAAGATCACCTTCTGGGGGGGAGGACAGAGGAGAGTCAGAAAATTTATGGCTGACAGACAGCTGGCAGCATTAGGTGGAAGTCTAAAATAACCTTAGGGCCATTAATACTCATTGTCTAGTTACTTTAGTGAGGAGGTCAGTAATCTTTAGTCTTAATCTTATTTTCATTTTCCCAGTAGCCTAGATTCTGTTTCATCAAGTCCCTGAGTAAAAGAATACTAATTTTCAGTCAGATATACATACACTCATAGAATGTTGAAACTTAAAGATATCTTAGATATTAAATACCCCAGTCGTCACTATACAGATGATAAAACTGAGGCTCAACTTAAGTAATTTTCCTTAAATGAAAGAACTAGTTGTTTACAGTGGTAGAAATAAAACATAAGCTTTTAGATAATCAATCTGTTGGTATGAGAGCTCACAAACACACACACACACACCCCTCTGCATAAAAAAATCAAAAATGGTTTATCAGACCCAGTTAATACCAGTTAAAAAATTGGTCCTTGTCAGTTTCTTTGGGCTGTGATATAAGGATATATTGTAATATCGCATGTGATGTGCTTCCAAAGACTTGTGTGTAAATCATTTTTAAATGCACAGTAACTAACTTCTAAAGAAGAAATCTATATTGAAGATATTTTGAAGGACAGGAATATTTTCACTGTTATCAAATAATTCATCTCTTTTTATGTTGGCAATTATTATTTCTTAGAGACATATTTTTATCATCTCCCATTATTCCAATATCTTCCTGAATTTCTGTACAAAAAAATTTCCAAGAGGTGGGGAAAATTATTCCCTACTTGTACTTTTGTCATTTGATTAATATTTTCAGAATTGCATCCAAATGATTCTACTTGTTTTTCACACTCCAACAGGCAGCCACCTGCCACCTCCTTCATAAAGGAAATATCCCATCAGATTTTCTACTCTACATAAATAACTTCCTCCCTAGGAGGAGGAAGAATGTACAAAGTGATATTTACCCTTATTTTTTAATAAATATTTCTGTTGGATTTGTAATATTATGCTAATATCTTTTCTCCTTTTTGGACATTATATTTAGTCCTTTCCGTTTTCCCTTAAGATCATAATTAATCCCTTCCACCTAATAAATTTTTAGTTGAATAGTAAACTTTTATTACATTTGAAAATGTTCTTTGACATATTTTCCTGTACAATTATGAGGCACCCCAGTGATCCTATAATTAAAAGTCTCACAATATCCTGTTAGGCCATATAAACCACGACAACTGCACCCCCTAAAAAAGCTTGCTCATTTTATTCATCCATACCCCTGCATGTAGGAAAACTCAGATGAAGATGAACTAACAGAAGAGTAAAAATATATTTTCCTCTTACTCTTACACAGATGTTCGTGGCATGGATGGATGGAGAGAGCCACAAGAATGGTCCCTGTGTTCCTGGCTCCTCCACAGGTCCCAGAGACTTGGAAAGGACAGCTCTCCTATTGTAATGACAGCAAGAGATGGTTTTACTATGAAACTAATGAAGATTAATTCCTAGTAAAATGTTCACAAGGTCATATTCTTTTGTAAAATTTGCTAAAGTAAAATGTTTTTATTGCAATCACTTAAGCCTATTATCACTTTCTAGTGTGACTTCTCGTCCATCATAGTTCTGCTCTTGTCAGGAGGTCCTAGAGCAGCTGTGGAGAGTTTTGGGTTCAGAGGGAATATACCTACGTGGTTCACAGCCAACTCCATGTCTTGCTAAATTGCTAGTCACCCTGCATGGTTTGCTTCCAGAAAAAATCCTACATCTCCTATGACAATTTGTCCAACATGTTACACAAAGGTGGCCAGAACACCTAGTCCCAGAACTATGTGGGAAGTGAAGGAGAAATGAGAAATGAGGTTTGAAATATCTGGAAACATAAGTTAGTCTGTGGAAGAGTCTTCCAACAATCATATGTATAAAATTGTGGGGCTTTGGCTTTTATTGATTCTCGATCA
This sequence comes from Daubentonia madagascariensis, assembly GCA_023783475.1. NCBI lineage: Eukaryota > Metazoa > Chordata > Mammalia > Primates > Daubentoniidae > Daubentonia > Daubentonia madagascariensis. The sequence goes on along the minus strand of JAKFHU010002080.1, from coordinate 20,756,994 downwards.
AATTAGAAGTCCTCTCCTATCTAAAATGTACTCAATAATGGCGTGAAATCTTATAATTCACATATGAAAGAAACTTGGTAAAGATTCTTCCAAATTTAACAATAATTCCTAAAATTTCATAACATTACCAAAAACAACTTGTAGGAGCAGAAAGTTTCTGGGTAATTGAATTCCATAAACCTCACTCAGCTGTGCTTGAGGAAAAACTGAATTACCTTACCATTGTCTTTATAGAAAATATCACAACACCCATATTTCATGGAAAGTTTAGATTACAGCCAAAAAATAAAAATTTGCATCAGGCAGTTGAGTAATAAAAAATATATATATTATTTTTCAGGATTTTTCTATTTGTGTATTTGTTAGCCCTCAAAAGTTATACTTAGATGTAATTTCTTTCTAATTCTAAATAAACATTGTACCTGATTTTCTGTTCATAACTTTTTAATTATTTTTCTTGAGGTTGGTTATGAAAATTGTATAAACTTCAGGCTCCAGAAAACCTGAGTTCCCTTGGTGACCACACAGCTCCACTAGCCTGCACGGACATTCTAATTTGGAGTTACGCACAATCCTGAACAAAATTAAAAGGGAGAATTACTTTCTCCTCATCCCCCACCATGTTTTGGACTGTATGTTATTCACAAAAATGGAATCTCTGAGCTTTGACAGAATAAAAATCATTGTTCTAAGGTAATTATGCTTTGCCTTTTGTCTAATTTCTCGCAAGGAAGGTAATAAGAATTGACTCTCAGATGGGTAAAGGAAAAATTTTTGAAGGGTGGTCTATCTCCTGGTAGTTCACCTTACTGTCCAGGTTGTTGGTCACTAATTATAAAGGATGGCTCACTTCTTTTCCCCACATATGAATTTGGCTCTGGTCATAAATTATATAGGCTTAGATAGGTTTTCATACATTAAGTCACATATTTGCCTTTTGAAGAAGTAATGAGTACACTTAAGGACAACCCCTAAAGAAATATAGGTGGGAAGACAAGCTACCCAGAGACCATAAATCACCCTGGAGTAGCTCATGATTTTCTGAAGTGCAAACTACTAATCTAGTCACCTTTAATTGCACCCAATGAGTAAGAAATAATGTTAGTCAAAGAGACAAGATACTTCAATCAATGGATACCTTACAGGTAAAAGAGTCTACAGATACAGGTATTTCGTTTTAAGGCACATGAAAAAGAGCTTGACCCACTCAAAAATATTTTTCCAACCCAAGAGTAGTCTTTTTTATTATCTTTTCCACAGTCTTTTTGACAATGTTAAACATTTTAGGAAGCATGACACGAAGCCTCTGTGACTTTAGGGAAATTCTACCACACAGTTTTCCTCCTTAGCTAGAATAGGGCATTTAAACTCTAAGAGGATATTGCTGTGGTTGGAGCAAAAAAATGAGAATTTCTTCTCCTATAATTTGACCAATCTGATTGCAATCTCAAAGGGAAAGTTGCTGTATACTACTTGAATGTAAATGATGTAAAATTGTTTTAAGATGCTCAACAGAGTAGAAACATCCTCAGAAAAAAAAATTATTTTTTGCAGTATGATTTGTTTTTCCTGAAATTTTTCTTTTAAAAAGGTCAAATCAACAAAAAATGTTTAAAGTATAGTATAATAATAATATACTCTTTACCTATATTCACCAGTTTTTAGCATTCTGCCATGTTTGTTGTTTCCCTTTTACTTTCTATGTGGTTTTGTTTGTTTGTTTCCAGGGAATCATTTGAAAATAAGTTGCAGATATTATGACACTTCTGCATTGAGTACTTTAGTATATGTCACCTAAAAACAAAACATTTTCCTTCTTAACCACAATATCTTCCTAACCACAATCCCATGAGATTATTACTCACGAGGAAGTTCACATTGATGCAATACCATCAATTTAAAATCTATATTCAAATTTCTTTAATTATTCTAACATGTCTCTTACATTTTATTTTTCCAGGAGCTAATCAAGAACACTCACTGCAATAGTGCTTATATCTCCTTAGTCTCCTTTGATCTAGACTATTCCCCTAGCCATTTTTTTTTTTGGTCTTTTACGACATGGACATTTTTTAATAGTTCAGGCCAGTTGTCTTATGTAGTGTCCCAAATTTCAATTTGACTGTTTCATCATAATTAAATTCATGTTGAGAATTCTTGGCACGAATTCTATATAGGTATACTTCCCACTGCTTCTCGTTAGGAGGTATAGATTGTCAGTTTATCCCATTATTGATAATGCCAACATTGATCACTTTGTTATGATGGTGTCTCCAAGATCTCAACACTGTAAAGGAATCTTTACACTTTGAAATTAATGTCATAGGTGGGATAATACTGGGTGGTGGGCTGTGGCATGCGAATATCCTATGCCCCAACTTCTCACTCAATAGTATTAGCATCCATTGAGAATTTTTGCCTGAATAAATGATTATGTTGGTACTTGAAAAATGGAAATTTCTAATTCTATAGTTCTATATTCATTAGCTGGCATTCTTTTGTAAAGAAGTGCTTTTCACATCCTTCTACTTTTATTATGAGTATCATTATAGACTTGTGGGTTCTTGTGGTTCACTATATTGTAATCCATTATGTACCTCATTCTTTTTGATTCTCAAATTGTCTCTAATATGGCAAGTGGGATTCCATTTAAGACAGCCTCACCTTGCACTTTCCTGATCCCTTCCTGGACCAACCATTTCTTCAAGGAGCCCTGATTCCTTTGAATAGGGAATATATTTAGAAATATGTATATGTGTGTGTGTGTGTGTGTGTTAGGAGTTCAAACTGATAGTTACAATTCAAATCCAAAATCTTCTTCTATTCCAAATTAATAACTCCTGTCTCTCACAGTGAAAACATTGGTTCCCAACAACATCAACATAGTCACTAATTTTCTCCTTACTACAATACAGAATAGGTTCAGTATGACTACATCAATACCATTATTAACAACAAAACTAACAATAACTTCAAGATTTCTTTGCAGTTTTTCTTGCACTTAGACAAAAACCCATTAATGATACACAGTCAGGGTACTATATTCAAAATTTACTTAAATAAATTTATTTTTTCTATATGATTGTTATTAATTTTCCATACAGTTAGGCCCATTTGTTTCCATTTATGACTTATGATAGGATTATGTTTTTTCATTATTTCTCATTTAATTTTATTTCTGAATTTGCAAGGCATTCATATCATTCAAAAGTTAAAACTATACAAAAATGTACATTCCAAGGAGTTTCACTCCCAATGCTATCATTCCCATCCTGTTCCCACCCACCTTCTTTCTGTAGTAAAAATTTTTATTAGTTTTCAATTTATCCTTCCTGCATTTCTATTTTACTGTATACACATACATACATCTATCATCTATTTATCTATCTAACATGTGTATATTGTCTCATTTCCTTTTCATACACAAAATATAGTATGCTACATATATTTGAGGTGAGTTTTTTTCCCAAATTACCATGCATCCTGGAAATCACTTCATATCAATTCATAGAGCTCTTCCTCAATCTTTTCTTTTACAATGAATAATATTCTGTGCGTGAATGCACCATCATTTATTTGACCTGTTTCCTGTGGTTGGGCATTTGGGTTGTTTACAATAATTTGCTATTACAAATAATGCTTCACTGAATGACCTTGTGCATATGTTGTTTTTATCTCTCACATTTGTGGAAATGCATCTTCAGGTTAAATTCCCATAAGTGGAAATTGCTGCTGCGTCAAGAGTAACTACATATGTAATTTTGTTAGATAAAGCCAAATCCCTCCATGGAGATTGTAGCATTTTGCATTCCCATCAGCAATATTTGGGAAACTATTTCTCATAGCCCTGTACACAAAATATGTTATCAAGCTTTTGAATTTTTTTCATTCCAATAAGCGAGAAATTGTATTTCATTAAAGTTTCGATTTGCATTTCTCTTATTGTGACAGAAGTTATAAAACTTTTTATTTACTTGAGGGCCTTCTGTATACCTTTCTATGAACTGATTGTTCACAACCTTTGCTTATTTCATAATAAGTTGTTGATCTTAAAAATCCATTTCAAGAAATTTTTGTATATGAGAGATACTAACTCTATGTTTATCTATGATAAATTCTACATGAAATGACAGTGGAGATAGTGGCCATCCTTCTTAGGGCAATTTTTGAGACAAATAAGTGTAGCAAATATTTTCTCTTCATCTGGCATTTGCCACTTGATTTTGTTTATGGTGTTTTTGGTCATTCAAAAGTATTTTTTTTTAATGAACTTGAATGTATCAATCTTGTATTATATCTAGAATTTGAGTCGTAACTCACCCACAGGTTACTAAAAAACTTCACCGTTCTCTTCTAGTTCTTGTACTGTGTCTTAGTCAGTTTGTGCTGCTAGAAAAATATACCTGAGATTGCATAATTTTTAAAGAACAGAAATTTATTTCTCATAGTACTGGAGGCTGGGAGTCCAAGATCAAGGCGCCAGCAGGTTCAGTGTCTGATGAGCAACCTGGTCTCTCCTTCCAAGATGACACCTTGTTGCTTCACCCTCCAAAAGAGAGTTATGCTGTGTCCTCACATGGTGGAAGGGATGAATTGGCAATCGAGCTGAATGCTGCATGAAGCCTCTTTTAAAAAGACCTTCATCCCATTCACAAGGGAGATGCCTTCATGGTCTAATCGTCTCTTAAAGGCTTCACCTCTTAATACTATCACATTGGCAACACCTGAATTTTGGAGGGGACCTATTCAAACCATAGCCTATGGTTTCATGTTTGATATTAGATCTCTGCCCTATTCAGAGTTCATTCTGGTGCATGATGTGAAGTATAGGTGGCCTTCCATTTGTTCCAACATAGTTTATTTAAAAGCCCATGTTTTTCTCAGTGATTTAAGATGCCATCTTCATCATATATTAAATTTTTATATGTGCTTTTTTCTATTTCTGAAATTTCTCTATTTCTTTTACTGATCTGTCTCTTCATGCACCAGTACCCTCTATTTTAACTATAGAAGTTTGTATATATTTAGTAATTTGATAAAACTAATTACTCTTCTGTTTCAGAGTGAATTTTCCTAGCTACTCTTGTATGTTTATTTTTCAATATGAACTTTACAATCAACTTATATAGCTCTAAAAATAAAACTTGTTAGATTTTTGTTGGATCACATTTAATTTATTTATTACCTTGGGGAGAATTAGCTTTTTTACGTTGAGTCATTCTGTCCAAGAATAAAGAATTTCTTTTCATTAATTAAAATCTGTTTTTGTACCTTTCAGGTATACTTGAGTTTCTCTCATATAGATTTTTCACATTTCCTCTTTTTTTTTTTTTTTTTTTAGAGACAGAGTCTCATTCAGTCACCCCAGGTAGAATGCAGTGGCATCATCATAGCTCACTGCAACCTCAAACTCCTGGGCTCAAGTGATCCTCCTGCCTCAGCCTCCCGAGTAGCTGGGACTACAGGCGAGTGCTACAATGCTTTTTTTTTTCTACTTTTGGTAGAGATGGGGTCTTGCTCTTGCTCAGACTGGTCTTGAACTCCTGAGCTCAAGCCATCCCCCTGCCTTGGCCTCCCACAGTGCTTGGATTACAGGCGTGAGCCACCATGCCTGACCGATTTTACACATTTCTTTTTAAGTTTATGCCTAAGTATTTTATGCTTTTTGTTGTTATAAATGGAGTTTTTCTTCCAATATTTATGTATATGTTCATTTTATTATTGATTCTTTTGGGTTTTCCAAGAGTATTATCTCTTATCTCATCAATAGCAAATAGAGAAAGTTTTATTTATTTTCCCCCATTCTTATGTCTCTACTTCTTTTGTCTTGTCTGAATGCATTGTCCAATACTCACAATTCAACATGAAATAATAGTGGAGTTAGTGGGCATCCTTCTTAGAGTAATTTTTCAGACAGATAAATGTAGTAGTGTTTCATTTTCCATAGTATAGTAAGTGCAATCTGCTAGAGCAATAGGCAAGCGTCCCCAGGCAGAAAACCTGTTTTATTTGTGATACTCCAAAAGATATGTTTCTGTGGAGTTAAATTTAAGATCCAATTTTCTTTTAAGGCAGAAATCAAGGGAACTTTCTGATATTACCTCAAAGAAGTCTCGAAGAAATTCTTTTGAATTACATGTACCAAATTGCTGCCTTCCTCTCTCTGTGTTGATGAGGTGGTCTAACAATAGCCATTGTGGTGCTTATAATAGGAATAGGATATGCCTTTGTGAGAGCAAGTCTTAAGACAAAAGCCAGATTCTGGTCACTGGTAATATTATGGAAAGCTAAATTAATCTGTGCTATTATTTCTCATAGTACTGGAGGCTGGGAGTCCAAGATCAAGGCGCCAGCAGGTTCAGTGTCTGATGAGCAACCTGGTCTCTCCTTCCAAGATGACACCTTGTTGCTTCACCCTTCAAAAGAGAGTTATGCTGTGTCCTCACGTGGTGGAAGGGATGAATTGGTAATCGAGCTGAATGCTGCATGAAGCCTCTTTTATAAAGGCCTTCATCCCATTCACAAGGGAGATGCCTTCATGGTCTAATCGTCTCTTAAAGGCTTCACCTCTTAATACTATCACATTGGCAACACCTGAATTTTGGAGGGGACATATTCAAACCATAGCCTATGGTTTCATATTTGACATTAGATCTCTGCCCTAAAAAAAAGTTATTTTTTGTTAATTTATTTGATTTAATATCTTCTTAAATGTGTATGTGCTTGGAGGTTATTTGGTATAGGAAACATTGAAAAAAACTTTTAGTCACAAGGCAGCAGATAATGTGTCTTTTGTAATATTTTTTTGCCACATGTATATAATACCAAAACTGTCACTTCAATTTCAAGTTGCTTTTGCGTACAAATGAATTTAATAGTAACATTTTGGGGTCTTTTTAATCACAAGTGCCCCAGGATAAGTATTTAATAGATTTTCTGAAATTTTTATTTGGTAATACTTAATCCTTGGAAGTAGTTTGGAAAAAAAGTTATGTTATACTAATTTACTAATTAGTACAACCTCTATGGAAAGTAATATGGAGATACCTCAAAGAATTAAAAGTAGAATTACCATTTGATCCAGCAATCCCACTACTGGGTATTTACTCAAAGGAAAAAAAGACATTCTATAATAAAGACATCTGCACGTGAATGTTTATAGCAGCACAATTCACAATTGCAAAGATGTGGAAACAACCCAGATGCCCATCAATACACTAGTGGATTAATAAGATGTGGTATATGTATACCATGGAGTATTACTCAGCAATAAAAAACAATGGTGAATTAACATATCTGGTATTATCCTGGTTGGAGCTAGAGCCCATTCTTCGAAGAGAAGTGTCACAAGAATGGAAAGACAAGCACCACTGGTACTCACCATCAAATTGGTACTAACTGATCAACACTTACATCACACAGGGCAATAATATTCATCAGGGGCGGACAGGCAGGAGGGGGTGGAGGGGATGGGAAAACTCTCACTGAATGGATGCCGGGAGCACAGTTTGGGGGATGACCACGATTGTAGCTCTGACACAGGCAGTGCATGGGCTATGTATATAGCCAAAGTGTTTTACCCCCATAATATTCTGAAAAAAAAAAAATTAAAAAAAAATAAAATAAAAATTTTTTAAAAAGTTATGTTATACTAAAGTAGCACATTATCTGAAGTACTAACCAAATTTATAGTAAAAAAAAACTTAATGCCAAAGAGAAGTTCTACTAATGTATCAATTCAAGGGGAAAAACAGTAACTTAAAAAATACTAGTGTTTTTCTTACTGACACACTCCTAAAAGAAAAGATTTTTTTCCAGGCAATTTGGCCAATAATGAACAAAATTCTGCAAGAATCAAATGTAGAAAAAACGTCCTTGAAGAAGAATGTTTTCATCAAAATTTCCTGAATTCTCCACTAACTTTACCTTCTTATTTTGATGGCTTATGAAGGAAGTTCCATAAAAAGGAGAAAGCCAATATTTCGACAAAGAAAACTCCAAAAAAGAGAATAGCCTTTAAAAAAAACAAGTTATTTTTTGTTATAACTAAAAAAAAAAAAAACCCTTTAGTGGTGACTAAACTGTGTTTATGTTTTTGATGTTAAAATAAGCTTTTGCCCAACAATATTTTAGTTTTTGAGGCAAAGGACTTTTGTGTATTACTTTGAGTCTTCTGTTATCTACACAATTGCCTCAGTACTTCACTTTTTACATGTCCACACAGCTTTTCAACATAGATCATGTGCCATGATAGTGGATAGATACTAACTGCTTCTTATTTTAAACGAGTTCACAGACTGTTGGCAGAGACAGAAAGGTAAACTAATAATTGCAATTCAGAGGTTAAAAAGGAAAGTACACTGATATCAGAGATAAAGGCAAGATCAATACCACAGGGGACATCAAGGAAAACTTTAAGGTCACAGAGACTTACATGGTGGAAGATGGGTCAAGAGAAGAGCAGGCAGAGTCAAGAAAAGGGATGAATTCATAAAAAAATCGTATGTTTGGGAAATGGCAAGTCATCTGGGATGATGGTTAACTACTTGTTCAATATCTATTTTCCCAGATAGGTTGCTAGGTCTGTTAAAGCTAAGAACTATGTGTTTCTTGTTCAATGTAATAATCCTTTCCAAGGTCTAGCATAGTGCCTCACACTTATAAGAAACTCAATGAATATATTCATATTTTTCTATCCATATTTCTTAATATTTTTATTAATCATACAATACTTAATATGTATGAAAATTTTGTATATAATAAATATCCATACACCCACAAATTGGACTAAGAAACAAAATACTACCACCTCATTCATAGGCTGTTACGGACATGCCTACTTCTCCACAACAGACAATTACTACTCTGAATTTTGTATTTAGGAGTTTTTGGCTGAATTTTGTATTTAGCAATTTTGTTAATATATTTGTGAGTGTTTAACCTTGATATTTATGAGATTCATCCATGTTGACACTTGTGAATATAGTTAATTTTCATTGCTTGATAGTAGTCTACTGTGATAATACACAATTTTTTTAATCAGTTTTGCTTATAATAGACATTTTTTCCAATATTTGTTCTTACAATGATACTATAAATTTTCCTGTACATGTCCCTTGCACATGGGATAGAGTTTCTGAACATAGATATACACCTAGAAATAGATTTACTGATCAATGTTGCTCAGCCTCCTCACTGACACTTGGAATTGAAACCCTCTTTAATTTTTGCTAATGTGATATGTGTGAATGGTATCTCATTGTTTGATTTTGAATTTCCCTGATTATTTTTGAAGCTTTGTTTTTGTGTTTATTGGCCATTTACTTCTGCCTTCTATGAATGGCTGCTTCATCTCCTTTGACAATTTTACATATATGTAATTGATCTTTTCTAATTGATCGAGTTACCATTATATTGATTCATTTATCACTAATATGTGTTGTAAATATAATCTCCTTTTTGAAAGACACCAATGTCAAATCTGATAAGTCTTTCTCTTTTTGGTTTGTGCCTTTTAAGTCTTGTTTAAGAAATCCTTTTCTTGAGGTCTGCTAGATTGATGCCTCCCAATTTGTTCTTTTTTTTTTAGGTTGCTTTGGCTATACAGGGTCTTTTCTGATTCCATACAAAGTGTAGAATTATATTTTCTAGATCTGCAAAAAATTATGTTGGTATTTTAATAGAGACTGTATTGAATCTGTAGATCACTTTGGGTAGTATAGATATTTTAACAACATTGATTCTGCCGATCCACGAGCATAGTATGGTTTTCCATCTGTTCACGTCCTCTGTTATTCCCCTCCTCAGTGCTTGTAGTTCTCCCTGTAGAGGTCTTTCACCTCCTTGGTTAAATATATTCCTAGGTATTTTATTTTCTTTGTTGCTATTATGAAAGGTAGTGAGTCTTTGATTTGGTTCTCAGTTTGACTGTTGTTGGCATATATGAATGCTACCCGTTTGTGTACATTGATTTTGTAACCTGAGACTTTGCTGAATTTATTTATCAATTCCAGTAGTCTCTTGGCAGAATCCTTGGGATTTTCTATATATAAGATGTTGTCTGCAAAGAGTGATAGTTTGACCTCTTCTGCTCCTGTTTGGATGCCCCTGATTTCCTTCTCTTGTCTGATTCCTCTGGCTAGGACTTCCAGCACTATGTTGAATAGAAGTGAAGACAGTGGTTAACCTTATCTGATTCCAGTCCTAAGCGGAAATGCTTTCAATTTTTCCCTGTTCAGTATGATGTTGGCTGTGGGTCTGTTGTATATGGCTTTTATCATTTTGAGGTATGTCCCATCTATGCCTATTTTGTTAAGCATTCTTATAAAAGGGTGAATTTTGTTGAATGCTTTTCCTGTGTCTATTGAGAGGATCATACAGTCTTTGTTTTTACTTCTATTTATGGGGTGAATTACATTTATAGATTTGCATGTGTTGAACCATCCCTGCATCTCTGGGGTGAAGCCCACTTAGTCATGATTATTTTTTTCATGAGCAGCTGAATTCAATTTGCTAGGATTTTATTGAGAATTTTTGCATCTATATTCAGAAGGGATATTGGTCTGTAGTTTTCTTTTTTTGTTGAGTCTTTTTCTGGCTTTGGTATTAGGGTGATGTTGGCTTCATAAAACTTGTTGGGGAGGATTCCTTCCTTCTCCATGTCATGAAATAATTTCTGCAGGATAGGCACCAGTTCCTCTTTGTAGGTCTGGTAGAATTTAGCTGTGAAACCATCAGGTACGGGGCTTTTTTTTAGGAAGGTTTTTTACTGGGGCTTCAATTTCAGTACTTGATATTGGTCTGTTTAGGAATTCTATTTCTTCCTGATTGAGCCCAGGGAGGGTATGTGCTTCTAAGAATTTGTCCATTTCCTCCATGTTTTCAACTTTACATGCATAGAGATTTTTATAGTATTCAGAGATGATATTTTGTATTTCCATGGTATCAGTTGTAATTTCTCTTTTTTCATTCCTGATTGAGCTTATTAGAGTCCTTTCTTTTCTGCTTCTGGCTAATCTAGCAAGAAGCATGTCAATTTTGTTTATCTTTTCGAAGAACCAACTTTTTGTTTCATTAATCTTCCATATAGTTCATTTGTTATTGATTTCATTTAGTTCCAAAACAGCATGGTACTGACACAAGAACAGAGACATAGACCAATGGATCAGGACTGAGAACCGAGAAATAAAATAATCCTCATATAGCCATCTGATCTTTGGCAAAGCAGACAAAAACATACCCTGTTGAAAAGAATCCCTATTCAATAAATGGCACTGGGAAAATTGGATAGCCACATGTAGAATACTGAAACAGGATCTGCACCTCTCACCACACAAAAATTAGCTCACGATGGATAACAGACTTAAACCTAAGGCAGGCAACCATAAGAATTCTAGAAGAAAATGTTGGAAAAACTCTTATAGACATCAGCCTAGACAACAATTTATGAAGAAGACCCCAAAAGCAATCATAGCAACAACAAAAACAAATAAATGGGACCTGATCAAATTAAAAGGTTTCTGCACAGTCAAGGAAACTGTCATTAGAGTGAATAGACAACCTACAGAATGGCAGAAAATATTTGCATGCTGTATATCCGATAAAAGGCTGATAACTAGAATCTATATAGAACTCAGGAAAATCAGCAAGAAAAAATCAAACAACCCCATTAAAAAATTGGCAAAGGACATGAACGGAAACTTTTCAAAAGAAGATAGACTTATGGCCAACAAACATATGAAAAAATGCTCAACACCTCTAATCATCAGGGAAATGCAAATCAAAACCACAATGAGGTATCATCTAACTCCAGTAAGAAAGGCTTATATCAAAAAGTCCCAAAACAACAAATGTTGGCATGTATGTGGAGAGATAGGAACAGTCATACACTGCTGGTGGGACTGCAAACTAGTACAATCTCTACGGAAAGTAGTATGGAGATACCTCAAGGAACTAAAAGTAGAACTACCATTTGATCCTGCAATCCCACTACTGGGTATCTACCCAGAGGAAAAAAAGACATTCTGTAAAAAAGACATCTGCACTTGAATGTTTATAGCAGCACAATTCACAATTGCAAAGATGTGTAAATAACCCAAGTACCCATTAATACATGAGTGGATTAATAAAATATGGTATATGTATACCATGGAGTACTACTCAGCCATAAAAAAATGGTGAAGGACCTATTGTATTATCCCAGATGGAGCTGGAGCCCATTTTTCTAAGTGAAGTATCACAAGAATGGAAAAACAAACACCACATATACTCACCACTAAATTGGTACTAATCGATCAATACTTATGTACACATGTGGTAAGTAACATTCATAGGGTTTCAGGCAGGTGGGAGTGGGGAGGAGACGGGTAAATTCATACCTAATGGGTGTGGTGCGCCCTGTGTGTGGGATGGGCATGCTTGTAGCTGTGACTTGGGTGGTGCAAAGGCGATGTATGTAACCAAAGTGTTTGCACCCCCGTAATACTTCTGAAATTAAAAAAAAAAAACAAAACTAAATTAACTAAATGTACCAATGACCCAGTAATTACCAATATATGGCCAAAAACTCTCTATCTAGACCTTTACTCATTTCCCCCCAAACAGCCCCTTCTCTACCACTACCAGTTCACAGATTATTTTGAAGTACTCTTCTTTTAACACAACCACAACACCATCATTAATTTTTTTAATTAAAAGTGAATCTTTAATATAAGATATTCAGTCAATGTTCTTATTTCCCTAATGATTTAATACCTTTTTTTACTTTAAAAAATAAATATCCATATAAATGTTGATATTTCATGGCTGATATATCTCCTAAATATTTTCATCTGTATGTTCTCCTTCCATCTCCTTTATTTTTCTTTAAAAAAAAATATATGTTGAATAAACTAGGTCATCTGTCCTATAGTTTCCTTCAGTTTGGATTTTGTTACTGCATTCACATGGAATTGTTCAACATATTCCTCTGTCCCTTTGTATTTCCTGAAAACTGTTAGCTAGACCTAGAGCCTTGATCAGACTTAGGCTTATTTTTTTTTTTTTGGCAACACTATCTCATATTTGGTACATTGCACTTCTACCAGGATTTATATAATGTCTGGCGTCCCTCTTTTCTATGGTCTTATCCACCATTGGCGATCATTACATAGATCCATGAATTTATCAGGAGGTTTAAAAAATTATTATAGTTCAGTTCTCACAACTTCTTCTGTATTTATTTCCTGGAATAGGTCTATGAAACAAAACTCCTACAACAATTATTTGCAAGTCTGAAGACTCAGGAAATCCTTTAGGAAGTATAGAGTTTATTTTTAATTTTTTTCTTTTTTTATTGTTTTCAAAATAATGAGATAATTTTATAGACCCTCCAAAGGTAAACAATGAGTTTATTTATTTCTGAAAATCATAAATAATTAGTATGATATCAATCTTATGGATTTAAATATATTTGATATGTTTTAATCCATTGCAGTTGTTATCTTTATTGATGCACAAATTTTCCCATCTTTGGCCAGAGCAACTTAATCAGATGAGTTTATGAGCCCTTTAGTAGAATCTTGGTGAGCTTCCTCGCTTTCTGGTATGAAGATCCTCCAGGATCATCCTGTACTTTTCCTGCCCCAAAGGTGAAATCAACCACATTTCCAGTGGAGGTTCATCTTTTCATTCCATTTATTTTCTCCTTTGGTCGAAGATGTATATTTTATCTCAATTTTTTTTTTTTTTTACCAACTCTGCTGAAAATTTCAACATACACAGTTTGCTTAAAACATATAGTCCTATCTTTGTAAATAATACAGAGATATTAGAACTATCATCACACAGAAATTTTACTCTGAACTATTCTATATCCATTTGCTGGGGCTGCTGTAACAAAGTACTATAAACTGGGTGGCTTAAACAACAGAAATAGGTTGGCTCACAGTTCTGGTGGTTAAGAGAAGTTTAAAATCAAGTTTGTAGGCAGGGTTGATCATTCCGTGGGATGTGAGGAAGTATTTGAACCAGCCTCTCCCCTAGCTTCTGGTTTGCTGGAAGTCTTTGGCATTTTTTTGGCTTGTAGAAACATCACCGGTATCTTTGCCTTTATCTTCACATGGTTTTCTTTCTGTGTGTATGTCTTTTCCCTGTATCCAAATTTCCCCCTTTTTTAAGGACGCCAGTCATATTAGATTAGGTCCACCCAAATGACTTCATTTTAACTTGATTGCCTTTGTAAAGACTCTATTTCTAAATAAGGTGTTATGCTGAGATACAAGCGGTTAAGACACCAATGTATCTCTCAGGGGGCAGGGGCACAATGCAACCTGTAACAACTCCTCTCCCATTTTAAAAGTTATTATTATACAATAATTTTTCTACATTTTGTCACAAAATAAATATTTTTATACTTGTTTTATATTTATCCTCATATTTACCAATTTTTTGCTTGTCATTTTTTCTTGAATATTGGACCTTCCAACTGGAATCATTTTACTTTTGCCTTGAGTACCACATTGTTCTGAAATTCCTTTAGTGAAGTCTGTTGGTGATTAACTCCCTCAATTTGTGTTTGCCTGAACATGTCTTTATTTCTTTGCCATTCTTGAGAGATAGTTTAACTAGGTTTACAATTTTAGATTAACTTTTATTTTCTCTCAACACATTAAAGATGTTTTTTCCATTATCTTCTGGCTTCCATTTTTGCTGCTATGCTATCACTCTAATTTTTGTTCCTTTGAAAGTAGGTTGTCTGTTTTAACCAGTTGCTTTTAATATTCTTTTGTCATTGACAGTTTCACTTTAACTACAGTGTGGCTGGTTTAAGATTGGTTTTTATTTATTCTGTTTACAATTTTTTGTGTTTCCAAAATCTAAGACTTTTTGCCTTTTCTCAATTGTGGAAAATTCTTATCTGATATATCAAAAATATTTTCTCTCTTTCTCACTACTTTTTTATTCTGAAACTCCAGTTAGGTATGTGTCAGACCTTTTCATTCTGTCTTCCATATCTCTAGCCAGTCCTTAACGTTTCTTAACCTCTCTGTGCTAAATTCTGTATGAGTCTTCAGATCTGTTTTCTAGTTCATTAATTTCTCTTCAGTTGTGTCTGGTCTGATATTTAACGTATTCCCTGATTTGAAATTTAAATAAATATATTCTTATTTCTATAAATTCTATTTCGTTCTTTTTCAATCCTATGTATTTTTTAAAGTATTATTTTTGCCTTTAATCATATTTATAATTTTTTTTATTTATAGGAACTTTTTAAGCACACATATTATATTCTGCATTAGATAACTCAACATTTTAGGTCCTATGTGCTTCATCTAATTCACTGTTGCTTTTGTTGACTCTGCTGACCATGGCTTGTTTCCTTGTGTTCTGAGCAATTATACTATTTGGCTGACCTTAATTTGAAGGAAATGTAAATTAAGACCTCCTTTCTCCAAATGGATGAGTTTGCTCTGGTAGGTGCTCTACTAATCTGGTGCACTATCCCCTGGAAGCACTTTAAATTATATTGTCAACATAGCATTTCTTGAACTGTGCAGATGATGAAAATTCAAATCCCAAACTCATGAACAGATAGTCTTGTAATTATGAATTCTCAAGAGAGACTTCCTGTCACCTGTAGCCAAGGACTAAGATTTTAAAAGTTTCCTTTTGGCTCCCTTCACCAAGAAATGGGTTTTTTCTAGCTCAACCTTTCATCATGGTCAAGCCCTCTGAGCATCCTAGTTTTATGTATGAGTCTTAGTTATTCGCCCATCTTGCCAGACAAAAGGCCTTATCTCCTATTCCTTTATGAGGCTATCAAAAGCCTAGGCTCTGCTTCTCATATTGTCAGACACCTCCAGGGAAGTCAGGGCTTTAGTGCTAGCTTATCACTCCAGTTTCAGTTTCATCTTTGTTTTGAAGATATTCCTCTCATAATTTCTAAATGCTTTTGGTGGGAGCATTTTGCAATATCTAGGCCAACAGAAATGGAAGTTTCTGTATATCTCTTTAAATAAAAAATTTCCCACTCCCATTCTAGCAAAGCTATTTCAATCAATATTAAAACATTATAAGACTAAAACTTAATTTTATATTTAAAGGCCTTTAAAATGAAATTTGGATTAATGTGGAGGTAATATCAAGAAGTAAAATTAAGGAATGCCAAGACTGTTAAGACTAATACCAACATTTTATTTAATAAGTCATCTATCCTCCTAGCCAATGTTATCCCAATGGTAGAAAAATTATAAAGTTATGATGCAAATTCTGAAACTTATCTGGAGAATGCATAAGCCAAGCAGGAGACATTGATGAAACAGAACTCATTCAGTAAAAGAAAAAATGACAACCTATTTTAACAACATGATTTAACTTTCATTTCTTCCTCTCTGAACTTCAATATATTTAATGGTCTGAAAGTTAAAACATCTACTAAAAACTACTGCAGTTTAAGTGCAAATATATATAGTTGAATAAAGAGCCTTTTGGAATTAAGCTGGAAAGATAATCTAAATATAATTTAACCAGTTAACTGTCCTTCAATAAAATTAGTCAAAACAAATCCATTCTATTATTAGAGATTTCTACAGTTTCTCTTATAATCTACTCTAACACAGAGGGCTAGTATTTGGTGTCAAAATGTATCTTCTTATTTAAGCTAATTTAATTATTTTCATGTTCAATAGATGATCACAATGCATTATATTTTTCTTTAGTATAAAAATGCTATCTTAGGTTTCTCATTTTGCTAATTTCATATACTTCAAATTAAGCTGGTAAAAATCACCAAGGGGTGTGCAATCCCTAATAACTATAAAGTCTTCTTAAGCTTTTTTCCCATTGGCATTAGCATAGTGTTTACCTTGGCAATAAAGAAATAGAGAAAGGAAAAGATGCCAAAAGGATATAAAGCACCAGGTAGCATTTTTAGTATCCCTGGCAAAAATTTCTGGCAGTAGCAGCACATTAGCTAGCATCCAAAAAAGTGCATTAGCTCTGGTTTTATACAGTCTCTTACAAGAAGAGGGGAAAAGGCAAATGTGTGGTTGGCAATTTAAGAACTGCTGAGCTATGGGTCAAATTTTGCACCACTAAATAAACAGTAAAACTCCATCAAACTCAGCTTAATATTGCATGGTCAGTAGTGACCTTCATCAGAGTGAGTTTAGCTGGATTGGTGCAAACAGATGAAGAATCATCTTTTTAAAATGTAAACCAGATCATGCAGTGCCCCTGCTTAAAACCCTTGATGCAATTATATTGCTCTTGGAATAAAATTCAAATTTCTTATCAAGGCAAGTAGGACCTTACAAGATTTGGCCCTTATCTTTCTCTCCCACATCATTACACATACTCCCCTCCTCTCTCACCAGATTCAGGCCGCTTTCTATTCCTGTGGTATGCCAAGTCCTTTCTCAGGCCAAACAAATTCAATGCGGAAAAGATAGTCTCTAAATTGTTCTGGAGCAACTGGATGTTTGTATAAAAGAAACTAACTCTGATCCATGCATAACATCATACATAAAAAAGTTAACTGAGAATGTATTATAGACCTAAATATAAGAACTAAAACTATAAAAATTCTAGGAAAATGAAATAGAAGAAAATCTTTATGACCTGGGTCAGGCAAAGATTTCTGAAATAGTACACAATAAACAAGATCTACAAGAGAAAAGAAACTTATAAAATGCATTTCATCCAAATCAAACTTTTATTCTTAGAAAGACATGGGTGAGGGAAGCAAAAAGGCAAATCATATATTAGGGGAAATTATTTGCAAAATACATATCTGACAAAGGGCATGTATCCAAAATATAAAAAGAACTCTTAAAACTCAATAAGAAGATGACAAACAACCTATTAATAAGAAAAAAGATTGAACAGAAACGTCACAAAAGAAGATAAACAAATGGAGAATAAGCACATGAAAATACTCTCGACATCTTTAGTCATCAAGGAAATGAAATTAAAATCACAATGAGATAACACTTTGCACCCACTAGCATTGCTAAAATTAAAAATACTGACAATACTGAGTGTTCACAATGATGTGGTGCAATAACAACACTCATACGTTGCAGGAGGGAATGCAAAATGGCACAGCCACTTTGGAAGTCACTATGGCAGCACCACATAGTTAAACAAACCCATCAATCCTACTTTTAGGCATTTATCCAAGAGAAATGAAAATGTGTGTCCACATGAAGACTTACACACAAAGCATTATCTACAACTGCCCCTACCTGAAAACAACCCAAATGTTCGCCAACCTGTGAACAGATAAATTGTGATATATCCATATAATAGATTTTTATTACTACTTGGTAATAAAAAGGAACAAAATAGTAATACACACAATAACGTGGCTGAATCTCAAAAGCATTATGTTAAGTGGAAGGAAACAAACACAAAAAACTAGATGCCATTTGATTCCATTACATGAAATTCTAGAAAAGGTAAGAGCATAGTGAGGGAAACCAGAGTAGGGGTTGCCTGGGACTGGAAGTTGGGGCACGGAATTGACTACAAAGAGGCAAATGAAAACTTGTTAGGGTGATGAAACTGTTTTATATCTTGAATACAATTACCAACACTCAGCAAACATATGCTTAAACCAGGCGTCTTTTATGTTATGTACCTCAATAAAGCCAAAAAAATTAGCAGTAACCACAACAATTGTTCAAAACCAGACCAGCTTATGATTTGAGAGGAGAAAAATATTTATTACATTATTTAGAATTACCATTACATGGTGATAATAAAAAAGAGATTGACTTTTACTCATCCTCCAACTAGAATGGGAATGAGGTACAGAAATGACAACAGGATTTAGTGAAAGTCTGCAGAATGAGTGGGCCCCACAACTCCTTTTCCCATATTGCTTCCAAAATACTTCCAGTCTTTGTGCTCCCCCAGGCATTTCAAGGATTATATTCTAGCAAAGTAAGGTAATCCCAGAAAAAATTCTTCAAATATGAATAGTGGGGGTCACCCAGTGAATAGGTGGCTCACATCCAATCCCCTTATAGAAAACCCCTGCAAAGGGAAATGTCACCCATGCATACAGCTTCATAGTGCATCACTGACAACTGCTCATAGACAGCCTGGAGTCATCAACACGATGTGAGGAGAACAAGAAAAACATATAAAGGACACAGAGATAATGTATGAAACAGGAATAAACTTCAAAAATTAGGATTAGTATCTAATAAAAGCCAAAAAAAGTTATGGCTTTCAGTCAATGCATAAATATTCAATGCATAAATATTCAAGAATGAGTTAGACAGCCACCTGGCAGGGATAATTTCATTAATTCATTCCACGAAACATTTTGGGGACTCACTACAGATTTAGATTGTGCTGGGTTTATATTGTTGAATTAGATGGAATTAAATTAATTCCAACTAGTTAATTAACCAATTAAATAAATTAATTAATTAATTAGTGGGAAAATACTGAAGTAGTTTTCACAAGACCGTGTTTCATGTTCTCACTAATAATTTGCTCTTGGACAAATCATTTATCTCTTGTGGACCTCTGTTTACTCATGTCTCAACTGGGCATAAAAATATTTGATCTTGGGGGGTGAAGTGAGCAGTGACTTGAAGGGGGCAGAGGGGATCTTCTGGAATTTTGGTAACGTTCTGTTTCTCAACCTGGGGGGTGCTTAATTTGAGAGCATTCATCAGCTGTATACCTATGACTTGTGTACCTTTCAGCATGTATGGTATACTTCAATGAAAAGGTTTCCTAAAAAATTTAGATGGATTTTAAAGACTCTTCCCAAACTGAATGAATTTATGATTTTATGACTGTTTTAAGTAAGGCATTATGGTAGAGAAAAGAAATCTGGACAGGAAATTTAAAGTGTAATCCTAGACCCAGCTTTTCACCAACTAGCTTTGACCTTTAATCAAACACCCAGTGCCAACCGGACTCCATTTTCTTATGTATACATTGAGAGGTTGAATCAACTTAGATTTTCCCTAATGTCCCTCACACTGTAAAAGTCTGTGATTATTGTTATAAATATTTAACCCAAACTGGTGGTTTACAAAAGTATTGTCAAGAGGAATTGTTCGCAGCCCTTCTGTTGTAAATATATAAGCATTGGGTGAGACATTTTTGGTTTGCAAACTGTACTAATGACAAGCATGACTTATTCTCATAATTGAGTTCTAGATCCTACCTAAAATCTTCCTCATACCATTAATTTGCTTAGGGAACCATTCTTGTAGTAATAAAAAGTTAGGAATAAGTAGTTTTACTGTACTCTGTAAATATTTTTTAGTGGGCACTCCTCAAAAGGTTGTTCTTCTCCCCTGCTTTGCTTTTATAGTCCCTGCCTAGGCCATCCTTTTTTTCTCCCCTCAGAGAAAGAAATAGAGGAATAAAGCCTGACCCTCTCACTTTATTCCTCTATTTGAAAAGCTCATAAAACTTTTTAATTTAAAAATCATTACTCTTCGGATCTGCCTATGAATCTTTATTTGAAACAGAGAAATAATGGGAATTATTTTGAGTTTTTTGACAAAGATTGTAAATTCTTTAATTCTTTTCTCTATAAACTATATCATTTATAGGCCTAGTTCAGGGATTAATGGATCATCTAGCATGAGCTGTTTTTTGCCTCTGGATAAGTGTTTTTTCCCCCAAAGTTTCATAGACAGAAAGTACTTCTTAAAACTTTAATGTTATTAACACTGTTAAGAAAGATAAATTTTTCTGAAAATGTTTTATAGGAATCTCTCCCTAAGGAAGCCTCTTTGGAGACTCCCTGAGGCTTTTTTGTTTTTGTTTTGTTTTGTTTTTTGCTTATTGTTCTTGTTGTTTTGTTTTTTGGATTTTTTTAAAAAATAGACCTTATCGTGTATATTTAAGGTATACAACATGATGTGACGGGATACATATAGGTACTAAAAAGGTTACTATAGTGAAGCAAGTTAACATATCCATCATCTCACATAGTTGCCCATTTTGTTTTTGTGGCAAGAGCAGCTAAAATCTACTCATTTAGCAGGAATCCCAAATATGGTATAATTTTATTACCTATAGTCCCTTGAGGCTATTTTGAAGTGTGCCAAAAGCTTTTACTATTGGGTCAGTGATTTTTATACATTCTTTCTATTCTGTTACTACTTTGTTATTCTCTTGAAGAAAAGTGGACAATTTGATGTTGGTAATTTCTTTCTGAGCCTCTGGGAATTTGGACAATAGATCACTTCAATTTCAAAATTATCTATATTTGGCTTTTTCATCCTTTCCATCCCTTATAGAGATAGTATTTGGGTACTACATTTCTAGGAGTTAACAAGACAACTGACCTACTGTGAAACTGTATTACATGCTTGACAAATTAGTTCCTAATGTGTTTTCATGACATCTTGCTTTCAAATTTCAATGGCTTTCCTCATTTCTTAGAAGTCTCTGTACTAAAAAATACACAGTCCAAAAAAAGCAAGATTTCACTGCAAAAGATAGCTTGTCACATTATTCTTGAAGTGGATATACATTTCTATTTTCCCTCACAAAGTTTATAGACTCAACAAAGAAATTGAAGAGGCCTTGAAAAGAAATGCCCTTAAGTCACCTCAGAAAGGTAATTATCTCTCTTTTTCTTAAAAATATCCAGAAGTCTACCCAGGCCTCTGCTGGTAATGGGCTGTGTTACTGCCAACCTTCAAGCAGACATAAAGCTCTTCTCTCTTACTGTCACATTTTTCTTTCCTAGAGAAAAATCACCTTCTCCCCTCTTTGACAAACAATATCCCTTTTTAAATTTTAAATCCACTCTTCTCAATCCTCTCCTCCCAAAATAAGACTGACCCATAGAAAAACAATCATCTATTTCTTGGTGTGTCTAGAGATTTCTTCTCTCAGAAAGAGAAAGAGACACTCAGATACCAGATCATGTTTCCTCTGGACTCTTTCCCTAAGATCAGGAACAAAAGCTTCTATATGCCTATATCATAATTTGCAAATTTAGTCTAAAGGAAAAGCAGGGCTTACCCCTAAGAGTGTATTGCCCTTCTTCAGATCAGCTTGTCTCTACTTAAATGATAGTAGCCACCAAAATGGCACACCTTACACCCCATTGCCTGGTCTGTCCAGGTCACCATGCCAGGCACTGGGAACACCAATGGGTTCAGAGGGGGCTTGTAGTCAACAAAACCATCTTGTTCAGCTTACACTTATTCAGTGATTTTAAGACTATAAGGATCTACCACAAAAATTACTATGTCTGATCTTTACAACAATCCTCTGAGGAAGGCAGGACACAAACATAGATTTTTTTTCCATTTTATAGAAAGAAACAAAGGAACAATACCACCTTTGCATTTTAGGAACTTGAACCCAACTTCCCTTTTCTTCAAGTCCATGTCCTCACAACCTCTACCTGTAACCTCAAGTCTTAATCCTGGAATATCCATGCCATGGTTTGGATATGGTTTGTTTGTCCCCCACTAAATCTCATGGTGAAATTTGATCTGCAGTGTTGGAGGTGGGGGTCTAACAGCGGTATTTGGTCATGGGAGCAGATCCCTCACGAATAGATTAATGCCCCCCCACCCCCGAGTGAGTGAGCTCTCACTCTTTTACAAGGAGCCTGATGCCTCCCACTCCCTCTCTTACTTCTTCTCTCACCATGTGCACACACTGGTCCCCTTTGCCTTCTGCCAGGAGTAGAAGCAGCCTGATGCCCTCACCGGATGCAGGTACCCAATCATGAACTTTCCAGCTATCAGAGTCATGAGCCAAATAAAACTTTTTTCTTTATAATTTACCCAGCCTCAGGTATTCCTTTATAGCAACACAAAATGGACTAAGACAATCTCACAACTACTCCACTTGTTTGATTCTCTCCTCTCCTATAATTATTTCATTGAATATATGTTATAGTGTCAGAGTACAAATGCCAGTTGCTTTTCAACTAAGAAGCCAAATAGGCTATTTTTAAGAACAATTCCCATGTGTCAAATTCATTGTATTGAAGTCTTTTCTCCAAGAAAGTTGAACTTAATGATGACACTTGTGGTAGCTTTATTTCTATTATTGGTCAATAGTAGGTAAAGTCAAAAGTGTATAGTTTCAGGGAAATCATCAATCAAATGGGAAAATAGGAAACTATCTAGTGAGGAATAGAGCCTGCCATTACACGTGAAGCAATATTCTGAAATACCATGGAGTGAATCTCTTAGTCTCCAACTGGCTGGGTCCCAGATGCCATTTTTCTTCCTGAGCTAATGGAAAAGCAGGTATTCGGCATGATCACTGTTATTTCTCACCACTGCTGTGAGTGAGTCTAAGAACATCATTAACAAGAAACATCGTCCCAGGACAGTTGCCACCTGCATAATCCCCAGGATGGTTAATAAGTGTCTTTGCCTTGGCGTTTGTCCTTGCCAAGATACTATCAACAAAGAAAATGTACATCAGGGTAAGCAAACTCATCAGAGTTTATGGGATGATGGTGTTTGATTTTTGGAATAAATGAGATCATTATCCATACCAACAACAAAAATAAGTGTTTATTTTGTGTTGAATAAATGCAGGGCACTGGGCTAGGCTTGGTAGATACAAGATGGTACAGACACAGGTTTTTCCCTGAAAGAATTGACAATATAGCTGAAGATATAATACTTAGATCTAAAAATGTAAAGTGCCACTGCAATCTATTATAGTTAGGCATCACTTAACAACAGGGATACATTCTGAGAAATGCTTCATTAGGTAATTTCATTCTTGTGTGAACATCATAGAATATACTGTTACACAAACCTAGCTGGTACAGCCTACTACACACCTAGGCTACATGGCATAGCCTATTGCTCCTAGACTACAAACCTGTGCAGCACATTACTGTACTGAATACTGTAAGCAACTGTAATGCAATGGTAAGCATTTATGTATCTAAACATAGAAAAAGTACAATCATAATCTTATAGGACCATCATATTAGAGGTCTGTGGATGACCGAAACTTTGTTATGCAGTGCATGACTGTACCTTTGATTCCAAAATGAGTGGTGCAGAGAATAGTTGTTATGGGAGTTCATGGGCTGAAACAATTTAGAGAGTTGAAGCTGGCAGAGGAGCCCGTTAACTCTGCATCTCATGGGGAATTTACTGGCCATATTTACTTCCCAGTCCTCACCACCAGCATACGAGACAAAATAACTGTTATTGCCTACATTCCTCCTCCATTTTGCAGATGAAGAAATGAAGACTTGGAGGTGACTTGCCTAATTCACACACCTGGTGTCCAGGCACCCTGACGCCAGAGCACTAGCTCTTAACCACGACCTAGATGAGGGAGCCACCACCCTTCCCTGAACAAGATAATTGGGAAAGGGACCCATTCAAAAGCTTGGGGAAAAAGACAAGGTTAGCCAATGGACTCTGCTAACTGGAGTTTATGATGAAACATGGCAGAGGCCAGCAATTGGCTTTGCCAGTCCAACTCCAGGTGGCAAGGGTGACTCATCAAAAGACACAGTACCAGCAGAGAAATGCTGGGGCAACACGGATAAATTGAGCAAGCAGCATCCTCCAGGACACATGTTGGCAAGCTGACTGCAGGTTAGGGAAAGAACCCTGGATAATGGGCCCAGCAAAACAAATATCTTAAGACACTGATGTACCAGGGTACCAAGAGAGTGACTCCCATACAGAGCAGGACAGGGAGGGATGGGGCCTGGAGTAACCCCCTCCCCTAAAGAGAGCAAGCACTATGGGGACAGAGTCAGAGGGAGGGGCCAGCAGGAAGGTCAGCCTGACAAGCAGAACTTGATATCCAGAAGTTATGGCATGACCTTTTTAACATAAAGATTAAACAGTGTGCACCAAACTGCCACCTGGTAGGGAAGGGCACTGAATTCATCATTAGAGTCAGATGCACTCTGGAGGCCATAATAAAGAGGGAAACCAAAGTCCAGAGCTAGAGACAAAGACAGATCCCAGGGAGAAGCTAAATTCACTTGATTCCAAGTCATATCTTTCCTGGCAAGAGCCTTGCCATCTCTTCTGTCTGGGTCAGAATTGAGGAAAAAGTCCAAGACAAGATTGAGCCTACATGTAAGGATCAAGGACCTCTAGGTGGGGCTGACTATGGCTTCAGAGGATAACCAAGTAGCACCTACAATCATTTTGATTCATGTTTTAGCAAGTAGTTATTGAGAGTATACTATGCACCAGGCACTGCTCCAAGTGGGACCACAGCAGAGAACAAGATAGACAGGTCTCTGATCCCTTGGCACTTACATTTCACAGGGAGCACAATTAAATAAATTAAGGTGAGGCAAAAGAGCATTCTAGAGGGAAAGAAAGGCTTTGCAAAGGTACAGAGGCAGGAAATGTCATTGGTTGTTTGAAAGAGAAATGATTACTCTGGTTGCAGCAAAAGGTTTATGGAAGGAATCAAAGGAATTCAGTTATGCACTGTATCCAGAATTACCACAGTGTGGTATGTTTGAGCTAGCAGAGCCCAGAGACCATCTGCCCCAGTTCCTCTAGTCTGCAGTGGAGAACTCAAGGCCCAGAAAAGTGGAGTGAGTTGGAGCATGAAACACAGGTCTTGGTGAGGACGGGCCCTATTGCCTTCACTGTGAGGACAGTCCACTGGATCGCGAGTGGTTTAAAGAAATGCAAAGGGTCATGGGAGCTGGGTCCAGGCCCTCCTCTGTCACCCTTATCCGTGACCCTGGGCAAACCCCTGAGCTTTGCTCAAAGGCTGGAGACTGATGCTCCCAAACCCCTTCCCATTCTGAAATCCTTTAATGCTTTAACCGATCCTAGCCCAGTTACCAGTAATGAACATTCAGTGGCATCAGAATGAGGTGGGGAACGAGGCAGCATGCAGGCGAGCAACAGGATCCAGGTTCTAGTCCCAATTCTGGGCCTTGCTGTGGCCCTGAACAAGTCACATCATCCATCCATGTCCTCATCTATGAAGTCAGGGTCACACTAGACCTTCACCAAGCCGCCTCTCAGCTCTAGCATTCTTTGCGCTTAGGACCTCCGTTTGTGTTGACAGTGAAAAAAGACAAACACACAGCCGATGGACTGTTTTTAAAAAGGATAGCAGCTCCCAATGAAAACATCTTAAAACAAATAGCATTAACTGTCTACTCCTTTACACCTCATCTCCCCCACCATTTGTAATTTTGCAGTCAGTGGTGTAAAACTTCAGCTACAATGCTTGCTTTCAGTGCTCATGCAGCATTTAAGTAAATGAGTTTTTAAGTAAAATGCAAAGGAGAGTAGAGAGTTTAGAAAGACAAAAGTCAACAAATTATTAAACTTATTTTTCACAAATTAAACGCATTGCCTTACGTACACAGGATCCTAATACAACCAAGCCTCCTCTGGCGGTTCACCCACATGGCTCTGTAAATGCCGTGAGCACTCTCGGCAAGCTTTACAGCGCATAATGAATGTGCTTGTTCTAACAATACCATCAACTGTTTCGGAACCAAAGGCTGTCAAGATTTTCATTTTCCTTTATTCTAGGTGGAAATAAATGACTCTAAGGGAGACTTGTAATCAAAGGAAAAAGTGGCAGAATGTTGGCTAATTTGCTTCCCTAAGGCCTCCTGGAAGTCCTTCCCTAGGGTCTGACTGTGTTTTATTATCCCAGTTTTTCTTATCACAGCTAAAATCACGGTAATAATTCAAGTTAAATCTTGCAGCTATAAAAATATATTTTGTTTACTTCAGGAAAAAGGACCCAAGTGTACAAAGTTAGAAAATATAATATGCACATTTTTACATTCACGCATGGTTGGGCATTTGTTAGCATTGTGCTTAAATTAATGCAAGGCAACCTCTAGCATGCATAGGTAATAGTAGCTAGCATATACTGAGAACTGACTCTGTGCCAGGCACTGTGCTAAGTGATTTATATGTAATGTCTCACCCAAATCCTGCCAACACTCAAATCACGGAAGCAGTCAAATGTGTCGTCCTTTCATAGCCAGCTTCTGCCTCCTGGTTTTGCTATTTTGGTATGTGGCACCATCACTCTACCTGCTACCCAGGCTGAGAACCCAGTCATTCTTCCCTGATGGGAGGCCTCATATCAAAAGAGATGCAGAGACTTGCCCTCTTGTGCAATGTCTCTCACATATGTCTTTCATCTCCCTGTCTTTGCTCACAACCTCCCCACCTTCCACTGACCTCCTCTTTTCTCTATGGAAATGCTGCTGCTGCAGAAAAGCCCAGCCCCAAGCCCCCTCCCCACTGCTCACCTTCCCTCTACTTTCCAAAGCTGCCCCTCCCACACGCACACATCTGTTTTCTGACTGACCTGGTCTTTGGTAATCTCATCCACCAGTAAAGCTCACCCGTCCCCCAGCAAGCTTCGACTTGATTATGCAGTTGGCGTTGTTACATACACTCACTGCTGGTTATCACTTTACAGGCTTAAATCTTGTCTTTCCAAATAAACTGAAATTCCTCGAGGATAGGGCCATCTCTTCTGCAGCCCCTAGCTCAGAATCCCAGAAAGAAAAATTAGGAATAGCTAAATAAGTTGTGGATGTGGAATATAATAAACTAAGCAATATTATAATATTAACACTTAACATAGTATTTATAGGGGTTAGACACTCTTCTAGGCACTTAAGTTATATTCACAACTGTTAAAAATAGTTAGTATTATATATCTGTTTTTCACTAATGAGACAACAAAGGCACAGAGAAGTTAGGTGACATTCCCAAGGTCACAAAGCTTGTAAATGATGGCGTCAAGAACTGAACCAGGCTGTCTCATTACAACATCTGTTCTCTTAAACAACCAAAAAAAGGGGATTGGGACTGTGTCCCTCAAACACACCTATACATTTTCTATTCCCCTTCATTATATTTTCAATGTCTGACAAAATAAGAAAAAACTTAGTTTGCCAGATAACCACAAACACTCTGAGTGACTCTCATTTCAAATTTTAACTTTTCATGAGTGAAAGGAGAGTTAGAACTGAAATTTATCCATACAACTTGGATACTTCCCCATTTGACTAATTTGCTTTTGTTTGATTTTAACCCAAGAGAATGCCCAATAAACAGGCAGAAGGGGATGCTAAAACCGTAGAGGAAACAGACCACCTCTTACATCATACAACTTCAGGCACATCAGGAAGGGCACACCGATGTGCCCTTAAACTTGGTTCAGACCTAAACTTGGTTGCCTGGTGCCTCAAATTTTGAATGTTTTTGAGGAAGGCTGATGAGGTCTCAGATGGAAATGAGGCATTTATTGGGAACTGGAGCAAAGGTCACCCTTGTTCTGCTGTAGCAAAGAACTTGGCTGCATTGTGTCCATGTCCTAGGGCTTTATGGAAGGCTGGAATTAAGAGTGATGACCTAGGGTATCTGGCAGAAGAAATTTCTAAGCAGTAAAGTGTTCAAGAGGTGGTGTGGCTGCTTCTAACAGCCTATGATCAGATACGGGAGCAAAGAAATGACTTGAAGTTGGAACTTAAAATAAAAAGGGAAGCAGAGTGTAAAAATTAGGAAAATTCACAGCCTGGCCATGTGGTAGAAAAGGAAAGAGCTGTTTTCAGTGGAGGAATCCAAGCAGCTTGCAGAGCAACCACTTTCTAGAGAGATTAGCATGACTAAAAGGGAGCCAGGTGCTAATCAAGACAATGGGCAAAGTCCTCAAAGGCATTTCAGAAATCTTCTAGGCCACCCTTCCCCATTGCAGGCCCAGAGGCCTGGGAGGTCTGAAAGGTTTCAAAGGTGAGGCACAGGGCACCGCTGCCTTGTGTCACCCCAGGAGACTGTTCCCTGCATCCTGGCTGCTCCGGCTCCAGCCGCCACTCAAAGGACCCCAGGCAAAGGACACAAGCCATAAGCCTAGGTGACGTCCACATGACATTAAGTCTGCAGGCGCTACTAGGGCAGTGCTGAGGGGAAATGTGGGGTTGG
This sequence comes from Daubentonia madagascariensis, assembly GCA_023783475.1. NCBI lineage: Eukaryota > Metazoa > Chordata > Mammalia > Primates > Daubentoniidae > Daubentonia > Daubentonia madagascariensis. The sequence goes on along the minus strand of JAKFHU010002080.1, from coordinate 20,728,087 downwards.
ACCCCACACAGAGTCTCTACCAGGCAATGCCTAGTAGAGCTGTGGGAAGGGGGCCACTGCCCTCCAGACCCCAGCAGCATGCACCCTCAGCCTGGAGAAGATGCAGCCTCCAGACTCCAACCCGTGAGAGCAGCCAAGAGGACTGTGCCCAGCAAAGCCATGGGGGTGGGGCTGCCCGAGGCTTTGGGGGACCACCCCTGGCACCTATGTGCCCAAGTTGCAGGGCATAGAGTCACTTTCTTTTGGCCAATTCCTCCCTTTTGGAATGGGAATGTTTACCCAGTGCCTGTACCACCATTGTATCTTGGAAGTAAATAACTTGGTTTTGGTCTCACAGGCTCATAGGTGGCAGGAACTCGCCTTGAGTCTCAGGTGAGACTTTAGACTTTGGACTTTTGAGTTGATGCTGGGAGGAGTTACGCCAAGACTCACCATCCTTCACTAACTTGTACACATTTCTTAACCTCTTAAAAGTCCCTAGTCTCCATAGTCAGTGATATAGTTTGGATACATGTCCCCTCCAAATTTCATGGTGAAATTCGATCCCCAGTGTTGGAGGTGGGGCCTGGTGGGAGATGTTTGGGAGCTGGTTGTTTAAAGGAGCCTGGCACCTCCTCCCTCTCTTGCTCCTTCTCTAGCCATGTGACACGCCTGCTCCCCCTTTGCCTTTGGCCTTGATTGGAAACTCCCTGAATTCCTCACTGGAAGCACATGCTGGTGCCATGCTCCTTGTACAGCCTGCAGAACCATGAGACAAATAAACCACTTTTCTTTATAAATTACCCAGTCTCAGATATTCCTTTATAGCAACCGGACCTAGGCTGGAACCCCCTTGTGATTTTGGTAATAAGAGCATAAAGCCATTTCATGCTACACCTTATTCCTTATGTCCTTCCTTTGTTCTACATGTAAATATATGTTTAATGTTCACCACCAGTCTTTACATCAATGTACCTCCAGTTATTTTGGTTTTCTGAAGCTCATTCTCCACTGTATTCCCAAGGAAAGTCTCTTGGAAACAATATTCCCCCAAGTTTTTTCAGGTTGATGACAGTTTGGTCCCTCTATACTTAAAAGCCAATTTTGTTTGAATATAAAATCCTTGGCTCTCTATTTCTTTCCTTCAACATTTTAAATATGTTACTCTGTTTTCTTCTGGTATAAGGCATTGTTACAGTAAGCCTTGTACCACTGTTATAAGGTATAAGCCTCATGACAAGCCACCTCTCTTTCCTTCGTAAGTCACTTGGTCTCTTGCTTGGATATTTGTTCTTGGTCAGTTTTCTCAGGTATACACTGTGCTCTTTCAATATGTAATTTTATTTTTTTTTATTTGATGAAGTTTTTTTGGTACTTCTTTCTATCTTGTTTTGATTTCTTATTCAGGGATTACTATTTTTTATATAGATATGTCTGATCTTCTCTGCCTGTCTTCTGAATTTATCATGGTCTTGCTAATACTTTCCATCCTCTCCTTCATTTGCTTTTCCTTTCAAGCTTTCTTATTGTGGTAAAATATATATAACATAAAATTTACTATCTTAACCATTTTTAAGTGTGCAGTCAGTATTTCTGAAATGATTTTTTTCTTTTATGTCTAATTTCTTCTTTATTTCTACCACTTTATTTCTATGTTTTCTTCATTCTTGTTTATCGTTCATATTTTCTCTTTTAGCTCATTGTGAAATGTTAAGTGACAGCTTTCCGTTTCGTGAAAATGTCTTTCTGTCGTGCCTTCGTTATCTGTAGGCATATTCTACTCCTTAGTCCTTCTCTTTGTCCTGTAATAAATTTGAATGTGATTTGAGCTCATCCTGTTCTGTTGCTCATTTTTACCTAAAATTAGATTTTCTGAAGTTTTATAAAGGAGGATTGGTTTAAAATACTTTTCTTTTTTTCTTTGTTTTTAAATTTACCGTCTCTAGGTCACCCTCTTCTGGTTGTTTTTGTAAAGTGTTCAACAATGTGAATACTTAAATTCTAAGATTTTCTGGTGCTATTCTCCCTTCCCACTTTGATCCTGACCTTATATTTCCCTGGTCTCTCTTGTCCCGGACCTGCTCAGTTTAGATTCTCTTCTCAGCAGCTTATTTGCAGTGTGGATTATGGCCCCGGCTTTGTTTTGGAGGGACCTTTGTTTGGTAGCTTTGAGAATAAAGGGAGCTCAGCTCCTTCAGTCTTACCATAGACAGTTTGTGACCATGGGAACCCCTCCCAGTTTCAGTTACTGTGCTCAATTTGCATCACTGAGTTTTCCAGGTAAATGTGTGTTTGCTATTTTGAAGTCATCAAGTTTGTCAGATACCCTGTTGCTTCTCGCTGCCTCCTCCTGGACAGATGCTGATACCAAGTAGGTCTTGTAGCTATTGGTGATTTGTCATTATTTGCTCAAAATTTGGGGTTTGTGGGGATGCCCTGTTCCTTAGTTTTGTGGAGCTTGTCTGTGGCCCACAGTTTTTCTAAGTTGTTCTGTGTGTTTTGTGGGGAATTTGGGGAGAAGACACTGCCATCTTCACCAAATCTCAGAGCAGAACTTTTAATTTCCCAGCTCAGTATACCTTGTGCATAGGAAAGGTTTAATATTCATAACTACTAATATTTGAACAAAAAAATTTTAAAGTTTGAGGCATTATTTATTTCATGCATTTTTGGAATGTTAGGGCAAGAAGTGTCAAAATTGTAAAGGTGAGGTTAATTCTTAGCATCAATCCACCAGCATTCCTGCTAGGTCTTCATTTTGCGCTTCTGACGGCTTTTCTATCACTTGTATTTTTCTTCTTTCCTCCTAAGGCACATGCCTTCCTGCCCTCCCCCACCTGCTTATACATTGTGGGGCTCATTTTGCTAATGTTTGCTTATGACTTTTTTTCTCGTAAATTCATAAATTAGATTTCCTTCCTCAAACTGTCCTTGTTAGGTTTGATATCAAGATTATGTTGAAGTCTTATGATGATTTGTCAAGTGTTCCCTCTTATTCTATACTCTGGAATAGTTTGGGTAAGATTGGAATTATTTATTCTTTGAATATTTTCTAGAATATATTGGTAAAACAATCCATGTATTTTTAGAAGGAAGATTTTTAACCACTGAATCATTTATTTGATATAAGAGTATTAATATTTTCAATTTCTTCTGGAGTCCATTTTGGTAAATTACATTTTTTTCAGGAATTTGTCCAATTCTGTTATAACCAATGCTGTTTAAAACATCCTCTTACTATTGTTTGGTTCTGCTGCTTCTATAGATATGTTCCTCTTTCTATTCCTAATTTCTGCCTTCTCCTTTTTAATTTTCTTGAATTCACCAGGGGTTTATGTCTTCTTTTCAAATAATCAACTTTTGGCTTTGCTGGGCATGTTGGTGTTCCATTTTATTAAATTCATATTCTTTATTATTTCTATCTTTCTACTTTCTCTGGGTTAATTTTGGGTTTTTTCCTTAACTTTTGAATATAAATGATTTATTTATTGATGTCAGTCTTTTCTTCTTATCTAATACAAGTATTTAAGGCTAAAAACTTTACTTTTCTATGACTACTTCCTTAGCTGCATCCAACAAGTTTTAATAAAAAAATTTATTTTCATTTAATTCTAAGTATTTCCTGATTTGTTATGATCTTTTTAACTCATAAGTTATTTAGAACTGTTTCCTAATTTTCAAATATATGGACTTTTTCTCATCTCTTTTTTAGTGAATTCTAACATAATTATAATTTGGTCAGGGAATATAGTTTCTATGATACCAATCCCTTGAAATTTGTTGAGACTTGCTTCATGACCCAGTATGGATCAATTCGTGTAAATGTTCCATGGCCCTTAAATGAAGTGAAATGTTTATTCTGCAGCTATTGCACGTAATATTATCCTTATATACATTAGATCAAGCTTGTTAATTGTGGTGCTGAAATATTTTTTATCCTCATTGAGTCTTTTGTCTGCATAAAATAGCTCTGAAAGGATACACAGGAGACTAGTAGCATTGGTGGCTTTGAGAAAGGGATGCAGATGGCCATGGAGGAATTCAGAGCTCTGTACATTCCAGATAATATTGCATCTCCCTTGGCCTGGACCCTGTCTTTAGAGGAACTGCAAAGGAGGGCCCCAGACCTCCTCCTGATCCCAGGAAGACTCCTAATCCCCAACACACAACACTCCCAGCTCACTACAACAGTCTGCTCAAGATGCTAATCTTAGGAAGGAGGTTAAAATTGGAACTGATGGTATATTTTCCCCTAAGAGAACATTAGGAGTAGACACACCCTTCCTCACACCCTTGTTTATCTCCGCCACCATGAGCAGCCCAAGGTACCAGGTCATACTCATTATTTGTCTACCTTTTTCATAAATTCTGTACATCCCCTCATCTGACCTAATCTTACACACTTACCCACCCTGAAAACTTGCACTGCACCCTTGGGAGCTCAGCCATATACCAGCAAAATTGCCTGTGTCCTCCACCTCTTCTCAAAATGTTCCTCTACCATTGCACTATGACTGACACCTGCAGCTCTGCTTTGTATTCAAGTCTCACAAGGTAGCTATTTGTTCTCCCACACCCTTAAGTCTCCAGAATCTGGAGTAGAGTGAGCATCCTCATTATTGCTTCTAGACCAGCGCTCTCCAAGTATGGACCACAGACCAGCAACAGCCGCCTACCAGGTAACTTGTTGGATATACAGAATCTCAAGTCCCGCCTGAAACCTACTGAACCAGAAAATGCATTTTAACAAGATACCCCAGTGTCTTGCATTTGCACCATAATCCCATTTTTCAAGCAAAACACTTGAAGTTAAGATAAATGCTGAAGTCTACAAAGCTATACTAGACATTGCTTCTGGTTACTTCCATGACCTCCACTTGTCTGTCCCTCCCACTCTTTCCTTAGCTCCACACAGGCTCTCCTTTTGTTGTTCCTCACACACACCACTATGCTCCTGCTTCAGGGGCTTTTTTCTTACAGTCCCCACTTCCTGGGACACTTTTCCATCGGATAACCTCACAGCTCACTCCCATACTATCTTCAGGGCTCTGCTCAAACCCACTTTCTCAGAGAGCCCTCCTTGATTATCCTGCACAAATATAGCAGCTGATGCCTTCCCATAATTATTGCCTGCCTTATTTTTCTTTGAAGAACTTTGAAACATATTATTCAACTGTTTATCTTATTTATTTATTGTCAATGTCTCCCTATCTCTCTCTCTCTTTCTCTCTCTCTCTCTCCCTCTCACACACACACACACACACACACACACTAGACTAGAAGAGCAACATCAGCAGGAACTTATTGTTTTTTCACTGTTGTAGCTCCAGCACAGAAAAAGTACCTGCATATTGTAGATGTTCAATAAAGTGTTTTCTTATAAGATAACAGATTAATAAGAAGCAGGGATGGGAAGAAATTTTTCACTGTATAACCTTGTATACCTTTCAAATTTGAACCATGGGAAAGTATTATCTACTCAAAAAAAGTACTTAAATGATTTTTAAAGTTGCCCTAGTAGTGCTTCCTTCTATTCTGTCTCAGAGGAAGACATGTCCCTCGTCTGGATGGAAGATGACTCATCACAATGGGATCTTTGTCCCATTCTCACCTAACTTCACATGCAACTGGCCCCAGCAATATTCCCTCTCTCTCCTTCATTTCCACCGACACCCACCGGCAGCCTTTAAACGTGGTCAGGATTCTCCGTCAGAGAGAACAAGCAAACTTTCTAAAGCAGGCTTATTCACTCATGCTCATCTGAGCGTCTTCTAAGAGCTGACTGCGCTCGATGCTGTTCACTCTCAATGCACTGCAATATGCCCTTTGCTCCCCCTAACCCACTGAACTTAAACTAACCCACTAGTATCTCCTAACTGTTAGATGCAATTTATGGTTTTCTCTCACTGGACTCTTCCGGTGCTCTTCGCAGTTTCTATGACATGGTGCTGTCCTCTTGTCCTCCTACTCGTTGATCTTTCCTTCTCATCCTTTTTCACTGACTCTCTTAAAGGTTGGGGCTCTCCAGGGTTTGCTTCAGACCCTCTCTCTTTCACAGACTCCCCTTGAGTAGTCACATTCATTTTACAGTTTCTGTTTACATGTTGATGACTTGCAAATCTCTAACTCTGTCCCAGACCTCTCCCATATGTTTCTTTCTTATAAACAAATAAAGACAGGGAATAAAGTCTAGGCCCTCAGCACGCATGGCATATGAGGTCCTCCCTGGGATGGGCAAATGGACCCTGCTTGTCTCTCCAGTCATATGTCTCCTTCTTACTTCAGCAACTCCCAAACACACGAGGCTGTCCCTAGCCCCATGCTTTTGCTCAAGTTGTGACACCCTCACCCATCCCACTGCATCCCTTTCTTTGAATAGCTAAGCATTCCTGTCTCTCCACGCTTGGCTCGGTGCCATCCCATATTCACTATACTCTGTGCCTACATCTCTCAAAGCATTAACTATACTGTATTGAAATCATTTCCACATGACTTAGTTCTTGTCCTTCATTTGTGAGGTTCCTCAGGGTAGATGTTGGGTCTTATTCATCTTGTTATCCCCAGCACTAGCCATAGGACATGCCATACATAAAGTGCTCAACAAACAGCTGTTGAACTAAACTGGCAATTACACTGACTATATTAGGCTCTGAGAGAAACTAGTGAATCAAGGCATGGTTTCCCCCTATTCTTTTGAAGGAATAAGACCACTACAGTAAAAGCCCTACCAGATATTTTCACATGTGAGTCTGTCTGTTTTATGAGTATACTTTGGAGATTGTTTGCTTAGGATCAAATCAGGTTGTAAAAAGAGAATTAGGCCATGATCAGGGGTAGCCAGAGCATGGCCTTCTTTAGAGATAGTGGACAACTCTGGTTATAGATTTTATTTCTAAAAATGGCATTGGTGCTGTACTAGACTCCTACAGGAATGTATGAGTATGAGAATGTGCATGATTGTTGTCTTTTCCCCTCAGCATAAAAATAGCTTGTCCTTCAAGGAAAGATAGCCTAAGTTTATTAATGAAAATGAAATTCTTCATGAGGCCCTAACAGTACATTTAAAAAGAATAGAAAGCACCTCAAATGACAGACAAGATAAATTTTATCCAAATTGTCCTGGAGCTCTTTCCTATATATTTTGGAGGATATGAAATAAACATATGATTTACTGTATTTTTTAAAAAGATATTGAAGACACATATTTTTTTCTTTTGTTTTGGCAAGAGATTTTTAACACCTTTCTTCTTTTTAGTTAAATTTATTTCAGAATATTATGGGGGTACAAACATTTAGGTTATGTATAAAGCCCCTGCACTGCCCGAGCCAGAGCTACCAGCTTGCCCATCCCCCAGAGAGTGGGCAGTGCACCCATTAGGTGTGAGTTTACCCATACCCTCCTCCCCCCTCCCACCTGCCTGACACCCAGTGAATGTTACTTCCATGTGTGTACACAGGTGTTGATCAATTAGTACCAATTTGATGGTAAGTACGTGTGGTGCTTGTTTTTCCATTCTTGTGATGCTTCACTTAGAAGAATGAGCTCTAGCTCCATCAAGGATAATATAAGAGGTGTTAGTTCACCATTGTTTTTTGTGGCTGAGTAGTACTCCATGGTATACATTTACCACATTTTATTAATACACTCATGTATTGATGGGCGCTTGGGTTGTTTCCACATCCTCGCAATTGTGAATAGTACTGCTGTAAACATTGGAATGCAGATGTCTTTATTATAGAACGTCTTTTTTTCCTTCAGGTAGATGCCCAGTAGTGGGATTGCTGTATCAAATGGTAGTTCTACTTTTAGTTCTTTGAGGTATCTCCATATTACTTTCCATAAAGATTGTACTAGTTTGCAGTCCCATCAGCAGTATGTGACTATTCCTATCTCTCCACATCCCCGCCACATTTGTTGTTTTGGGACTTTTTGGTATAAGCCTTTCTTTCTGGAGTTAGGTGATACCTCATTGTGGTTTTGATTTGCATTTCCCTGATGATTAGTTATGTTGAGCATTTTTTTCATATGTTTCCTGGCCATTAGTCTATCTTCTGTTGAAAAATTTCTGTTCATGTCCTTTGCCCAATTTTTAATGGGGTTGTTTGATTTTTCTTGCTGATTTTCCTGAGTTCTATATAGATTCTAGTTATTACCCCTTTGTAGGATGTATAGCATGCAAAAATTCTTTACCACTCTGTAGGTTGTTCATTTTCTTTAGTGATAGTTTCTTTGGCTATGCAGATGCTTTTTAGTTTGATCAGGTTCCATTTGTTTATTTTTGCTGTTGCTGTGATTGCTTTTGGGGCCTTCTTCATAAATTCCTTGCCTAGGCCAATGTCTATAAGAGTTTTTCCAACGTTTTATTCTAGAATTCTTATGGTTTCATGCCTTAGATTTAAGACTGTTATCCATCGTGAGTTGATTTTTGCAAGAGGTGAGAGGTGTGGATCCTGTTTCAGTCTTCTACATGTGGCTATCCAATTTTCCCAGCACCAATTATTGAACATGGATTCTTTTCCCCAGTGTATGTTTTTGTCTGCTTTGTCAAAAATCAGATGGCTATATGAGTATGGTTTTATTTCTGGGCTCTCAGTCTTATTTCATTGGTCTATGTCTCTGTTCTTGTGCCAGTACCATGCTGTTTTGGTTATTATAGCCTTGTAATATAGCTTGAAGTCTGGTAGATTGATGCCTCCCAACCTGTTCTTTTTTCTTTAGGTTGCTTTGGCTGTACAAGGTCTTCTCTGGTTCCATATGAAGCACGGAATTATTTTTTCTAGATCATTGAAAAATGATGGTATTTTAAATGGGATTGCATTGAATCTGTAAATCACTTTAGGTAGTATGGACATTTTAACAATGTTGATTCTGCCTATCCATGAGCATGGTATGGTTTTCCATCTGTTTACATCCTCTGTTATTTCCTTCTTCAGTGTTTCATAGTTCTCCCTGTAGAGGTCCTTCACCTCCTTAGTTAAATATATTCCTAGGTATTTTATTTCCTTTGTTGCTATTGTGAAGGGTATTGAATCTTTGATTTGGTTTTCACTTTCACTGTTGTTGGCATATATGAATGCTACTGATTTATGTACGTTGATTTTGTAACCTGAGACTTTGCTGAACTTATTTATCAATTCCAGCAATCTTTTGGCAGAATCTTTGGGGTTTTCTAGATATAAGATCATATCATCTGCAAAGAGCAATAGTTTGACCTCCTCTGCTCCTATTTGGATGCCCTTGATTTCCTTCTCTTGTCTGATTGCTCTGGCTAGGACTTCCAGCACTACGTTGAATAGAAGCAGTGATAGAGGGCAACCTTGTCTGGTATCAGTTCTAAGCGGGAATGCTTTCAATTTTTCCCCATTCAGTATGATGTTGAGGCTGTGAGTTTGTCATATGGCTTTTATTATTTTGAGTAACTCCCATCTATGCCTATTTTGTTAAGCATTCTTATCATAAAATGGTGCTGAATTTTTTTGAATGTTTTTTCTGCATCTACTGAGAGCATCATGTGGTCTTTGCTTTTACTTCTACTTGCATCTACTTTAAGATTGCATATTGACCACCTGCATCTTAGATGAAGCCACTTGTTCATATGAATTATTTTCTTGATGACTGCTGAATTCAATTTGCTAGTATTATTGAGAATTTTGCACCTATATTCAAGGATAATGGTCTGTAGTTTTTTTTTTTGTTGGGTCTTTCCTGGCTTTGTATTGGGTGATGTTGGCTTCATAAAACATATTGGGGAGCATTCCTTCCTTCTCAATTTTGTGGAATAACTTCTGCAGGATAAGCACCAGTTCTTCTTTGTAGGTCTAGTAGAATTCTGGTGTGAAACCATCTGACCTGTGACCTTTTTTTTAGGAAGGTTTTTTATTATTGCTTCAATTTTGGTACTTGATATCACTCTGTTAAGGAATTCTATATCTTCCTGGTTGAGCCTAGGAAGGCAATGTGTTCTAAAATTTTGTCATCCTCACCTTTCAAGTTATGTGAATAGAATTTTTATGATGCAGAGATGCATTTTGTATTTCTGGTATCTGTTGTAATTTCTCCTATTCATTCCTAATTGAGGTATATAGTCCTTTCTTTTCTGCTTCTGGTAATCTAACAAGAGGCATGTCAATTTTGTTTATCATTTCAAAGAACAAACTTTTTGTTTTGTTAAGACTCCATATAGTTCTTTTGTTGTCGATTTCATGCAGTTCTACTCTGATATTGGTTATTTCTTTTTTTTTTTTTCTGGTTTTGGGATTGGTTTGCTCTTCCTTTTCCAGATCTTTGGGACAATTCATTAGATTGTTGATTTTTGATCTTTCCATCTTTTGGATGTAGGTATTAATGGCTATGAATTTTCCTCTCAGGACTGCTTTAGCTGTATCCCACAGATTTTGGTAATGTGGGTCCCCATTATCATTTAGTTCAAATAATCTTTTGATTTCCATCTTAATTTCCTCCTTGACCTGCCAATCATTCAGCAGTAGGTCGTTTAGTTTCCATGACTTTGTGTAGAGATGTTTCTGTTGGAGTTGATTTCTAGTTTTATTCCACTGTGGTCTGAAAAGATGCATGGTATAATTTCTAATTTTTTAAATTTGTTGAGACATGTTTTGTGGCCTAGGATGTGATCAATCTTAGAGAATTTCCCATAAGCTGATGAGAAAAATGTATGTTTGGTGGTTTTTTGGGTAGAATGTTCTGTAGATGTCTGTTAGGCCCGTATGTTCTAGAGTTCTATTTAAGTCCCTAGTTTCTTTGTTTGTTTTCTGTTTGGAGAATCTGTCCAGTTTCATCAGTGGGGTGTTGAAGTCCCCAGCTATTACAGTGCTGCTGTCTATTGTGTTGTTATATCAAGTAGGATTTGCTTTATCAATCTGGGCACTCTTGTTTTAGGTGTATAAACATTTAAAATTGTTATGTCTTCTTGTTGAATTGTTCCCTTTACCATTATATAGTGACCATCTTTGTCTTTCATTATTTTTGTTGACTTGAAGACTAAGTTATCTTAGAACTATCTAGAGAACTGCTATTCCAGCTTTCTTTTGGTTTCCATTAGTATGGAAAATTGTTTTCCATCCCTTCACTTTGAGTCTGGGTGAGTCCTTGTGGGTTAGATGTGTTTCCTGAAGACAGCAAATACTTGGCTTGTGTATACTTATCCATTCTGCCAGTCTATGTCTCTTCAGTGGGCAGTTCAAGCCATTCATGTTTATTGAGAGAATTGATTAGTGGGGTGGATTTCTGTTCATCCTGTTGGGTTGAACTTTGTTGTTTTGTTTTATCTCTTGAGCCATTGTGGTATATGTCCTTCAATCTTTAGCTTTTGGGTAATTTTATGTTGTTAAATGTTTATTGTGCTGATCTGTAAATAATGCAGTTCTGAGTACTTCCTGCAGGGCAGGTCTTGTCTTGATGAATTCCTTCAGTGTTTGCTTGTCTGGGAAAGACTTTAGTTCCCCCTCATATGTAAAACTTAGTTTTGCAGGATCCAAAATTCTGGGCATTATTGTGTTTGAGGAGATTGAGAATGGAGCCCAAATCCCTTCTGGCTTGGAGGGTCTGGGTTGAGAAGTCTGCAGTTAGTCTGATGGGTTTTACTTTGTAGGTTGCCTGCTGCTTTTGTCTTACAGCTCAGAGGAGTGCCTCTTTCATATTTATTTTGGTCAGTCTGATGACTATGTGTCGTGGTGTATTCCTCTTTGTGTTGAGTCTCCCAAGAGTCCTATAAGCTTCTTGTATCTGGATATCTAGATTTCTAGCAAGGCCAGGGAAATTTTCTTCAATTATTCCACTGAATAAATTATCTGACCCTTGTGTGTTTTCTTCTTCACCCTCAAGGATGCCTGTGATTCTTATGTTAGGCCTCCTTACATAATCTGATGTTTCTTGTAGGCTTTGCTCATTCCTCTTATTTCTCTGCCCTATCTCTGTGACTGACTGCTTTAATTGAAAGTTGTTGTCTTCGAGCTCTGAGATTCTTTCTTCTGCCTGATCTAACCTGTTCTTGAGGTGTTCCACTGTGTTTTGTAATTCCTTCAATGAATTTTTCATTTCCAGAAGTTCTGGTTGATTTTTCTTTAATAGTTCACTCTCTTTAGTAAATTTTTCATTCATATCCTGCATTGTTTTGGTGGTTTCTTTGTGTTGAGTGTCTATTTTATTCTGTATTTCATTAAGCTTTCTTACAATCCATGTTCGAAATTCTTCATCTGTCATTTCTATATTCTGCTTTTGGTTGGTATCCATTGCTAGGGAGCTGGGTTCCCTTTTGAGGGTGACCTCTCATTCTGATTCATTGCATTTCCAGAGTTCTTTCACTTATTCCTTCTTGTCTGGAATAGGTGTTGCCTCTTACTTTTGGGTTTTCTTTTATTTAGATAATGACATGCCCAGTTTAATCTCTGAGTCAGTGGGTGGTGCTTGTGGGTGAGAATCAACCAAACCTTCTATGATTGAGTTAGTAAATGCTGTAACTGGTGTGCAAATTTACCTCCCTGTCAGTAGGTGGTGTTTGCTGGAGGGAACAAGTTGCACTGGTGTTTTTGGATCCTGTCACCAGCTCTAGTTCCTTGGAAGAAGCCCTCTAATGCTCCAGGTGGTGGGTGGGGCCCTGATTCTTCCAGGTGTGTCCTTTATTCACCATCACAGCAGAGGCGTGGGGGGGAATGAGGCTGGGTGGGGTTAGGTTGGATAAGCCTGCCCTCCAGCTCCACCAATGCCGGTAAGTGATATGCAGCATTTAAAGGTCAGTTCCCTGCCTTTGGGCTAAGCTGCCTGGGAGGGGCTGAAGTGGCTCCACTCAACCAGTAAGTCTGCTCTCCATCTCCAGAAAACTCCATGGGGAAACCACCCCCCAGGGGAATATTGGCAGCTCAAGGAACTCTTGCATCAATCTAAATTCCCTATTAAAGTGAATGGTAGTAGGGTCAGCTGCTTTGATTCAGCCTGAGGCACCAGAGGCATTCCTTTGCCATGGGAACAGTACTTATGCAAATTGAGACTCCCAGGTTCAGTAAAATCCAATATGGCATTTTCTCTGGGGAGGGGCTAGTTCAGCAACCTCTGATAAGGCAGTTCCTTGGGGAAGGAGGGAAGGAGGAGCACTTACAGATCCCTGCCCTCCTGTGTACCTCCACACACCCCCATTGGACAGGGGCTCTCACTCACCACCCAACCCTGAAACTGCGACCCCTCCCCTACATCTCCATCTGTGCCATCAGCAGGTGGATGCACCAAGTGCCTGTGGGCAGAGAGATCACTGGCTGAGGCTGCTCTGCTGGACTGGGGCAAAAACACATGCTGAAAGGGGCCACTCAGCACAGAGAACTCCAGCAACTGTTATGTCAGTGGGGGAAGGGGCCATGGTCTCTCTGCATGCCTCTTGAGCTTGGGGGAGAGAACCAGTCCACCCTCTTCCTCTCTGAGGCTAAGGTCCCACAACTTCCATCCTCTCTGACTCGCAGCAGCTGCCAGTTTGTCCAAGTCCAGCTCAGTCATTCAGCACAAGGCACTTTGGCAGTTGCTATTGGGAGGGTCCAGCCATAGGGCTATGAGCGGCTTGTGCAAAAACTACTTCCCAGCATGCCAGGAGTGCAGAAATTGCACAGGATGGGGCATCCAGATGCAGGAATGCCGGCTCTCTGGTTCCTCGTGGCACTCCCCCTGGGGATGAGAGCCCTGTGTCCTGCTGCCGGCCCAAAACACCCGGATGGAGGGAGGGGGAAAATCCCTTACCCTTTCCCTGGTCTCCAGACCTCTCCTGACCTGGTTCACAATGACCTCTCTCTTCTGTCTTCCTCTCTCTCTGCTGTTCAGTTCCTTCTGGTGGTATCCTGGATTCCACTGGTGTCAGAATCTGTGGTCCACTCCTGATCAGCAGTCCTCCTCTGCTCCTTTTGGTACAACACCCAACACCTCCACTGGGAAGGTCCAGCAGGCCCTGACTCTAGTTGGCCATTTTGAACCCCCTTTCTGACACATATTTCTTTACCATGACTTCCCTATGTCTGTTTCATTCTTCAGTTACACAATTTAAAATTACTGTTGTGAGAAGTGGTTTCACATTTTCCCAATGAGAAGTAAAAATGAGGTCTTAAACCAGAAATAAAACCATCATAATGTCTCTTTTAACTTTTATATTGTCCCCACTAGCAACTTGCAATTAGTGGATTGCATGTTTAACATTAATATCCACGCTTAATGAGATCTCTGGTTACCTAACACAATTTCTTTATTCCTTTTGGCAACTTAGTTCAATCCTTAAAATACCAGTATTATTAAAAGCATCTCAAATCTTCCCTTGTCTTGCTTTTTTTTCTAGTACAATTTTATAAACTTGAAAGCACCAAATAGGTAATATATCTTCCATTTTTACTTCTTGAAAATTAGACTATTTTACTTCCTAGGAGGCAAATGCCTTTGAAATATATACATTTTTACAATAATTGGTAACATTATCTGACTTTAAAGGTTATCAGTAGGGAAGAACACATCATAACATTTTCTTATTTCCAAAAAAGATAGCCTAGCTTCATAGCTTGTCATCATGCCCACATCAAATATGAAGGTAAGATAATCTATACAATCTATAATTCTTGTTTTTGATAATAGAGGATGGTAAAACCTGTTCAGAATTTATCCTCATTCTGTAAGAAAGTGCCCTATTCCAACAGACATTTCAGAACATCATTGCTATGTGTGCAGTAATTTTGAGCCATTATTTATAAGTTCTTAAAATGAAACGAGGTTCTTTCTAAGCTAACCATTTTTAAACAAGGATCCATCAGTGAATCTGAAGGAGTAGTACTACCCAAAATTGTTGTCAAAAAAAAAAAAAAGAAGTATGTGCATTCTCTCAGGGGAGAGGATCAGTAGTTTACATCAGATTCTCATTGTGATTAATAAAAGGCTAAATTCCACAGAAGTAAGTAGAGCTTACTTATATTCCTTTTTCTATCTCTTCTTTCAATTCTTTCAGTATCTTCTAAATTCAAAACTCACTGGAAAATGCATTGAACTAAGAGTCACAAAACCCAGGCTCTACTTCTAATTCTATTATTTACTAACCATGTGGCTTTGGGCGAGTAGCATATCTCTGAGCTTTAGTTCTCTTATGCTAAAATATAGGTAGTAATGCCCCAAGGTTCCCCTCAAATGCGGAGGGCATGGCCTGAGTTATCAAAAATCAAGAGCTCATTCCCCTCCCTCAATGGAGACAGATCAATAAATCAGCATTACAATCTGAATATAAAGAAGGAAATCTCTTTCCTAGTTAAGATATTTTCTAAATTTCACTCATTAGCTATGTATTGAAAAAGATGTCAGACCAGGAAAGGAAAAAAACTGTGATATATTTTGTCAATGCAGAGGACAGACCCAGCCTGGTTGCCAACTGTGCTGGTTCAGAGTGACAGCCATGGAAGGCTGCTCATCGATAAAGTCATTCCTATCAACATTCTCACTGACGTTCTTTATAAGATACATTTTGCTACGATTACATTAAATTTAATTTATATTATAAATGATGAGAAGGTTGTTGTCTTAAAAAGTCACTCCTTCTGTATTCTAATATTACTTCATTTTATTGCCATTGTTTGTTTATTGTATTATCTCAACCACACACTGCAGTCCATGCCATATGGCACACATCAGAGCAGCCGTCCTTTTGATGGTTCAAAATCTCAAATAAAATAGTGTACGCATAAAGATCCCTGAAGTATTTAGTTTAATTGATTTTGCACAAAATTCAACACTTTCTGTCTAGTGGTGCTTTCCCTTCCATTGTCTTCTTTCTCTCTCTCTCTCTCTCTCACTCACTCATCCTCTCAGTAAAAGATTACACCAAAAAAAATCAATATAATGATAACTAGCATATAGAACGTATTATCTGCCAATCATCACATTCAGCACTAATAAATGTATTTTATTACATTAATGAATTCACAATAAATGTATTGATTCATCCAATGCTCATTACAACCCTATGAGGCAGGTATTATTGATGTCTTATTTTAAAGTCAAGGAAACTGAGGCACAGAGAGGTTAGGCTGCCCTTGACATAAATGTTAAGTAATGGAGCCAGAGTCTAAACTCCAGATGTCAGGCTTCTGAGTCTCAACTATCGAACACAATGTGATGATAGTGAAATAAGCATAGGCCACTGACATTCATTCAACTGTCAATAAGTATTTCTTGAGTGTGTAGAGAGTGCTGGATCCTGTCCTATGGTGCTGGAAATAAGAAAGTAATTAAGACACAATCCCAGCTCTCAAGAAGCTGACAGTCTATTGCTGTGCTATCCCATGTGGTAGCCAAGAGCTACCAAGTGGCTATTTTAATTTAAAGAATTTTAATAAATAATTTTAATTAACTAATAATAATTGTATTAACATGTAATTCATAATAAGTTAAATGAATATAATTTTAATTTAATTTAATTTAATTTACAGTTTAGTTTTTTGGTCATACTAGCCATATTTTAAGTGTTTAACAGCCACTTGTGACTGGTGGCTACCATATTAGCACAGATTAGAACATTTTCATCATTTCAGAAACTTCTGTAGGAAATGCTGGTTGTCTTTGTGTGGAGGTCAGGGGAACAAGTAAACAGAGAATTTCAATAGCCTTGTATCAATGCTATGCAGGGTGCCAGGGTGCCTAAAGGCACAGAAAAGGGGATTTGACTCAGGCCACAGGGCTTAGAAATGCTTTTCAGTACAGGTGAAAAGATCTAAGCCAAGATCCAAAAGATTAAGTAAGAATTAGGCAGGCAAGGAGAGGGAATGGATATTTTAGGCAGAGGAACAATGTTTCTTAGCTATTTTCTAACATGACTCTTCCAGTTCAAACATTTAGTACTTAAGTTCTATCCTCAAAGAATCTGAAATATTAAGCCAACATACCTGGGAGCCCAGAATGGAAATGGGCCATGGGGTGGAGAGAAGAAAAGCCCATCCTCATCCTGGTGCTTTATACCCTGCACTGCAACAATGCTGAGCTACCAGAACACAGGAAAGGTCTATTCCGGCTTTTATCATGTAGCCCCATTAATCAGAGACTTTCAACTATCATTTCACACCACAACAATGTAAACTGCTCCAGGCTGTGACTCAGTCCTTTTAGGGTTGGTTCTCTTTATTTTACTTTAGTCCCATTTCTTAAAATGGAGAAAGTGCCAAAAAGCAGTAACAATTATGAGGATTTCAAAGGCACCTCTGCCCACCAAGACAAGTTCCTAACAGTTTTATGGAGTGGATTCATATCAGTCATTATTTTCATAAAAAAGAATGTTGTAGCATGGCATTTTTGCAAGAAAGATTATTGAATATTGAGGTAATAATCTTGTAACTTTTCCTCCACATTTCAAGGGCATAAGTTTGGAGCTTTCATTAATATGGTAAAAATCATAGATATTAACAAGGATTTAATAAGCTATATACACAAAAAATCCATTCTCAAAGGAACACATTTAGAAGAATATTATTCATTAATTCATTGGCAAAGGATTATATGAATTCAAAAAGGAATTAGAACTGAATGACTTATGAGACTAAGTAGGAGGATATATAAATTTTCACTTCTAGGTCATCAGTTTTCATTTTTCTGAGTTGACTAAGACTAAGGGGATTTTTGACTGATTTTAAACTTGGGCATATGAGTATGTCTTAGCCTAAATTGGCCCCATCTTTTCTTTAATCTTATTTACCTGGAAATCCCCATGACTTTTTTAAAATTAAATTCCTATGTTTTTACTTCCTATATAAAAAGACAACAGGAGAGACAAGGCAGGGACAATATCTGATATAGAATATTTAAACTTCATTGTTTCCTGAAATTTTTTAATTTCATAAACAGCTTCCACATGTGCATCTCTAATTGTTTCAGCCTACTGTTCTATAACTTGCAAGTAACCTCAATCATAAAGCTCAATATTTGCCTTTCACAATGCCTTCCATTTGCTAAGCTTTTGCAGTACACAGAGAAGTATCCTATTTATTATGGTCCTGGATCCACACAAGAGTCCTCTAATGTAGCCAAAATTATTTGCATCACCACTGTTTTAGGGAGGGGAAAGCAAGCCCCAGATAGGCTACAATGGTGACCCAACATCAGTGAACTGGCCCTCAAACCCAGTCTTCTGGCTCCAGATTCACTGTTGTTTTCACTTTGAGACAATAAATATAGGAAAATAAAACAGCAGTTAAACTAGTACCTATCACTCAAGGTCAGTCTCCCCGTCTTATGAACATAGGCGAGGAGGGCACAATCATTTTTGGGTTCTTCTCATTACAGTTACATTATTGGCCTGGCTGGTTGGGATAGTGATTGAAAAACAAAAACCCATCTCTGAGGAAAAATATCCAACCTGGATTCAAAGGGATGGTGGCTCTGAAACTTCCAGGAAAGGCAAGTCCTCTGCAGTAGGAAGCATGAGAAGGGAATGCCGGGGTGGTGAGGAGTATTGTAAGCCTGGAAAAGCAGCAACGCAGATTTCCGATACTACTCCAAGGCGCACATCCTTATACTATGAGAGGAGACATTGGTGACTGTACTGAGTGAGAGAAGAGCATAATGGAGCTGGAAGACACCCTAGAAATCATTTCCTTCAACCTCTTTATAAAGAAGGAAACTGTGTTTCAAAAGGGTTGTGTCCTATGTCCTCTAACTCCAAATCACAACTTTCTACCAGAGACTCTAACTCAGCATTGGCCAAACTGTTCCATAAAACTCTAGTGTTCTGTAATGTGTGAATAAATACTTCTATAAATACATTAAATAAATAAATAATGAAGTTTGGGGTTCCACATGCAAATAAGTTTGGGAAATGCAGGATTAATCACAATTTTAAAACTTTAGGGCACAAGTTCTCAAAACTTTTAACATGATAACATGGACTACTTATGCCGAAGGACAGTAGATATGGTATGTATGATTTCCCCCAATTTCTTTTTTACCATGAAACATTGTTTTGAGGAAAACCTATTACCATCTATATCACAGGATATTAAATTTCCACAGACTATTGTTTGGGAAAAGCAGCTCTAATGTTATGAGATGTTTCTCAATGGACTTCTGAGAATTAATTTGCGTGAGTTTTTGTTTTGTTGTTCTTTTAATGTTTGAAAAGGGGAAAGAAAAAGAAATAGTTTCAGCTTCTGGCAGTACAACTCTCTTTCTACAAAAGAACTAGAACATAATGGTATTGAATTTCTAGGCTCATAGAATATAAGAAAACTCTTCAAGGGAGTCCCCAACTTCTAAAAGGAATTCATGAGCTAAAACCTGAGCACTGAGCCATATGCACAGGTACACACACACACACACTCTCTTATACACCCAGGAAAAAAGAAGGCAGGAATTCCCTAAAGGAAGATGTCAATGTCAACATTGCGCTCAGGAGAGTGGGCCTTGACACAGAGTCAATGAGGACAAGTTGATCTCCTGTAGCTGAATTAAATTGAATTAAATTACAGATGCAGTGAATATGCTAAAATGATCCCAGGTAGCATATTCTGGCATCTAATAGCAGAAGCAAAAGAAAGTTCTCTAAGGAGAAAAACCTCTTCAATGTAAGTCCTAGGTCCAGCACAGGCTCAGATAAACCAACTGTGGGCTCAAATTAGGATCACCAAATATAAGGAAACAAATGAGCATGAATGAAAGTTAGCAAGAAAAAAAAATGTAGGCCTCCAAGAATTTCAAATACAATAATTATAAGATAAAGATTATAAAATAATTATGTAAGTAACTTTTTTTTTAGAAAACATGAAACAATGTACTTCTACTTCCAAGAAGATGGAGTAGACATATTTTTCACTATTCTTCTCACTAAGTACAACCCAAACTCCTGGTCATTGTATATAAAACAAATACAGGAAGGCTGTGAAAGGTGAATAGAATAAAGCAGACCAGCTAAAAAATCACAAGACCCAAGAAATAATGTGATGGTAAGCCCCCTGGCTTATTTTTACCTCACATATTCCAGACTTGGAAGAAGAATCCAGCAACCCAGAAACACCAATGGATGCAGGGAGAAAAAAAATTTCCAACAAAAGTCTGCTTTCTATATCCAATAGACCAGTAAAAGGTCAGCTTATCAAGGCAGAAAGTTTCTAGACAATAACTACTCTATCCCTGCCAAGCACCACAGGAAAACAATGTAGCCCCACATTCATCCACACCAGCAAAGGCCAAGTGGGGAGCCTAAACTTCTATCTTCCCAGCACTGTTATGAGGCACCCAAACACCCCCTCTGGGGTGATGTCAGAGAAGGCTAAGTAGGGACTCATGTTTTCATTCTCACTAGCCAGTAACAATTTCCTCAACCACGGTATTAGTGAAAACCACATATGAGTCCTTAACTTCTATCCATACCCAGCAGTAGCAGGATGTCACTCTGACTCCCCACTGAGATGGTGTCAGAAGAGGCCTAGTGGAGAATCAAAATCTTCACCATCACCCAGTGGTGATGAGGTCACTGCCACTATGGTGTCAGTGGAGATTATGTGGGGAGCTAGAAATACCACTCACTCCCAGCAATAATGAGAAGCCCAACTGTTGATGTCAAAGGAAGCTGAGAGGGAAACCTGGGCTTCTACTTCTATCTGTCATTAACAAAGAAGCATTCCTCCCTTTCCCTGCTGGAGTGGTATTAGAGAAATCTAGCTCAAATAAAAAGTTTAAATAAGATCCAAAGTCTCATAATACTAAAATGTCCAAGTTTTAATTGAAAATTACTCACCATACCAAAAACCAGGAAGTTATCAAGCTGAATGAAAAAACAATTGATAGATGCCAACACTGAGATGACAGAGATGTTAAAATTATCTGACAAAGATTTTAAAACAGCTATCATAAAAATACTTCAACAAGCAAATGCAAACATATTTGAACAAATGAAAAAACAGAATGTTTCAGCAAAGAAAAAGAAAGTTTAGCAAAGAAATGGAAGATATAAAGAAGGAGCAACTGGAAATTTTAAAACTGAAAACTATAATAACCAAAATCAAAAGCTCAGTGGGTGAGTTCAACAGCAGGATGAAAGGAACAATGGAAACAATCAGTAAACTAGAAGATAAAATGATAGACATTACCCAATCTGAACAACCAAGAAAAAAAATAGACTAAAAACATCAATGAAATGAGTCTCCTGAACCTGTAGGACTATAACAAAAAAATCTAACATCCATGTCATCATCGTTCCAGAACAAGAGGAGACAAGGGATGAGGCTGGAAAAGTACACATAGAAAAAATGGCTGAAACTTCACAAATTTGGCAAAGATGTAAGCTTACAGATTGAACAGGATAAACCCAATGAAATCCACACTAAGATATATTATAATGAAACTTCTAAAAACCAAATACAAAGAAAAAATTTTCAAAGCAGCCAGAGAAAAATCACATCCTACTTATATGGAAGAAACAATCAGAATGGCAGCAGATTTCTCATCAGAAACCATGGAGGCCAAAAGAAAGTGGCACAATATTTTTTCAAATGCTGAAAGGAATTGTCAACCCAGAATCCTATACCTAGCAAAAATGCATTTCAGTAATTAAGAGGAAATGAA
This sequence comes from Daubentonia madagascariensis, assembly GCA_023783475.1. Taxonomy (NCBI): domain Eukaryota; kingdom Metazoa; phylum Chordata; class Mammalia; order Primates; family Daubentoniidae; genus Daubentonia; species Daubentonia madagascariensis. The sequence continues at coordinate 20,706,537 of JAKFHU010002080.1, read as the reverse complement.
GACATCCTCAAATGAAGGAAGTGAAGGAAAACTAAGAAAATTTGTTATTAGCAAACATACCATATAAGAAAAGTTAATGGAAATTCTCTAAACAGAAAAGAAATGATGAAAGAAGTAACTTTGAAATATTAGAAAGAAAAAAAAAAGAACACAGTAAGCAAAAATATGGATAAATACTGTTAATTTTCCTTCTCCTTGTAAGTATTTTAAAGTTATATTTGACAATTGAAGCAAAATTATAACATTGTCTGGTGTGGTTGTAAATGTATGTATAGAAAATATATAAGATTATATTATAAATAGAGAAGGGTAAAAGGACATAAATGGAAGTAAGATTTCCATATTTCACTCAAACTGGTAAAATTATGACACCAGTAGACTATGACAATTCTGTATATAAAATGTAATACTTGGAGCAACCCCTTAAAAAGCTATATAAAGAGGTGCATTCAAAATGCTATAGATACATCCAAATGGAATTCTAAATAATGTTCAAATAACCCACAGTAAGATGTGGGAAAAAAGCAGAGAAATTAAAAGCACAGAAAACAAAAAATAAAATGACAAAATTGAGTCCAAATATATCAAGAATTATATTAAATGTAAATGGTCTAAATGTACCAATTAAAATACAAAGATTGGCAGAGTAGATTTTTAAAACATAACCCAACTCTATGCTGTCTATAAGAAACTAACTTCAAGCAAAAAATGAATAAATATATATCATTAGAACATTAATCAAAGAGGCCAAGGATGGTGGCACACAACTATAGTCCCAGCTACTTAGAAGGCTGGGGCAGGAGGATTGCTTGAGCCCAGGAGTTTGAGGCTGAGTGGCCTATGATAGCACTACTGCACTCCAGCCTGGGTGACAAAGTGAGACCTTGTCTCTAAAAAAAAAATGAAAAAGTAAATCAAAGAAAGTAAGACTGGCTATATTTGTATCAGATAAAGTAGACTTCAGAGCAAAGAAAATTATCAAAGAGAGAGAGGGGCATAATATAATGATGAAAGAGTCCAATCTACCAAAAAAAAAAATCTTAAGTATGTATGCACCAAACAACAGAGCTAAAAAAAAAAAGCCAAGAAAAATTCATAGAACTAAAGGAGAAATAGACAATCCACACTTATAGCAGAAAATTTTAATGCCCCTCACAATGATTCATAAAGTAACTAGACAGAAAATCAGCAAGTATATAAAATAACTCAACAAAATTATCATCCAACACAATCTAATTGACATTTATAGACCACTGTACCTACCAGCAACGCAATACATATTACTTTCAACTTTCCACAGAACATATACTACAATAGACAATACCTGAGCCATAAAAATACCTCAACAAATTTAAAATAACTGAACGCATACAGAGTGTGTTCTCTAACCACAACAGAATCAAACTAGAAATCAATAACAGAAAGATAGTAAGAAAATCTCCAAACATTTGGAAACCAAACAACACATTTCTAAATAATCTATGGGTCAAAGAGGAAGACTCAGGGAAATTTTTTTTATAATATACATGAGATGAATGAAGATAAAAATACATCAAAATTTGTGGTACACAACTAAAATAGTGCTGAAAGGGAAATTTAAGCACTAAATGCATAGACTGGAAAAGAAGAAAAGTCTCAAATCAATAATCTAAGCTCCCACCTCAAAAACCTAGAAAAACAGAAAGCAAAATAAACCCAAAGCAAGCAGAAGCAGAAGATAATAAAGATAAGAACAGAAATTACTGAAATCAAAAGCAGAAAAGCAATAGAAAAGGTGAATAAATTAAAGATCTGGTTCCTTGAGAAAGTCAATAAAATTGACAAACTTGTACCAAAATCAACAAATAAAAAAAGAGAAAAGACAGACTTATATTCATAAAAAACCTGTATGTATATGTTATTAACACATTTATTCATGATAACCAAACTTGGAGTCAGTCCAGATATCCTGCAACAGATGAATAGCTAAACTGTGGTACATCATGGAATACTACTTGGTAATGAAAAGGAATCAACTATCAATACAAACAATAACCTGGATGGATCTCCAGAGGATTATGCATTGAAAATGCCAATCCCAATGCTATATAACATATGATTCCATTTATGTAAAATTCTTGAAAGTGACAAAATTAGTGGTTTCCAGGGGTCAAGGAAGGGATGAGGTGGGAGTGAATTACGTGTGGCTTTAAAAGGCCAATAGGAGGGATCCTTGTGATGATGGAAATGTTCTGTATCTTAACTGTACTGATGTCAATATCCTGGGTGTGATATTGCACTACAGTTTTGCAAGATTTTACCATTGTAAAGCATCTTATATTATTTCTTACAATTGCATGTCAATCTATACTTATCTAAAAATGACAATTTAATGAAAATATATTAATAAATAAACAAAAGAACATAATAAGAAAGCAACTATAAAATTAGTCAAAAATATTTTAAAATTAAATGGAACTCTTAGCATCTACTTTTGCTTCCTCTTTAATCACCAAAATTCATCACATTAAGGAATAAAACATGAAAATTGCTGCTCTAACTTTGTCTGGGGGGAGAAGAAGACCAAGAAGCTAAGCTACCCTCCACTCAAACACATAGAACTGGCTCTCCTCCTAACAGTCCTCACATGCACAACTTGCTGCAAACTTAAAAGCAAAATGCGTCTACCAACGCCCTTAGCGTTGGTCCCGTAAGTTCCATTTTTGATAAACTATGTCAATTGGAATCCTTCCAAGTAACTTCCTGGGGTTGCTGGCAACACGTGAGACTTCCTACACCTCCCACCGTCTGAAGCCCCAAAGAACAATTTCTGAAAATTCTTCAGCATGTTCTGTAGGGTTAGAAGGAATCTGCAGAGGCCCAGATCTGTGATGCCATCAGCAGCAAAGACAGTTTAATGCTCAAACAGCAGAGGCAGAGGATGATTTTCAGGGTGGCCCCTCCTCCATGCCGTCTTCCTCTTGGGCACATTTTCAAATGCCTAAGGGGGTATTCAGCAAGAAACAGAGACAAGAAGCCCTAGGGAGGAAAATATAGTTCTCACCACAACCTGGTCAATCCTCTCTACGAGATGATTTCCCTCGAGTACAGTAATCATCATGCTCCCTCTCACATTGCCAACTCCCTCATCTCTCTCTCCCATGTCTTTTTAAATCAAATCTCTAGAATTTTCTAAATCAGAACCTAACAATCTCCTATTGTTACTGGTGGGCCCAGAGATGTTAAGGATGACACCTGTCACACATTGGAGCCAACATCCACTCTTTTCTCTAGTGGAGCAGACAAGAATTCAATCTCAAATATGACAGGATAAAATGGAAATTATGTGAGAGCACAAGAAATATAAATGTTGTTCCTAGTTGACGCTACAATGTAAAAAGGTAGGGACTGAATTACTTGACTGTCTTAGTTACACTCACATTTTTCCTGACAGTACTTACACACTTCAATATCTTATGTAAAGGGGTTTGAAAAGTGAGTCCATGAGGTAAAATCTTATGATTTGAAATGCTTTGCTTTCAGCATAGAAGTGTCTATCTGTAAAACAACTTCTTTTTGTTCCTAAAGAGAAGAAACCCTATAGCAGAAGGAAGTATCTTCTATTTTTCTAACATTTCAGCAACATATTAGTCAGCAAAGTAGGAGTAAGTTTTACCACATAAACAATAAATAACATATATTTGGGCTCAGAACCCTTTGAAAATGCTTTTGTTAGAAGTCAGTAGTTTTTCTTTATGCATGGTCTCTTGTGGAAAGTTTAATAGTTATTCAAAGAGTCACATAAGAACATTTATAGGTCCAGGACTCATTAGCTGTGTAACCATATATTAGCTGTGTGATCACTTACTACCCCCATGACTGAGCAAATCACTTTTCCTCTCTCTGTTGCAATTTCCAATTGAGTAATACCTGTCCCTTCCTACTTCTTGAGGATCATGATCAAGGAGGTCTCTATTTCACATTGATAATACTGAATTTCACATTTCATCACATCCTATTCCATTCCACAATGTAAGTTAATTCATTTATAAACCAATTCAATATACTATGATAAAAGAATGCATATTCCTTAAGCTCAGTGTTTAATAAATTATATCTACTTGAAATAAAATCATGGTAGTAAAGGTTTCAATTAGAAATAATTTCCTTAATTCTAAACAGATTACAAGGAAATGTGGTATGTGGGCGGATATGCAGAGACAAATGACTAATGGTGAAGTCATTTATCAGCAGATTCCTAGGAACTTGAATTTGGAAAAGACCTTAAAGAACATTTGGTCCAATAGAAGAATTTGTCTCCAGCAGCCAGAATAGATGGTTTTCTGGTGCATTAATGAATACTTCATTTGGTTAGTTCAAGACTATGTTAGGCAGTTCTTTCATTTCTGGGCAGCTTACTTAAAAATACCTACTTCAAGGTGAACCAGTTTCCCTCCTTCTAACTGCCAAACATAGGTCCTAATTCTGCCATGTGGTTCAAGACAGAACAATCTTCTCCCTTTCTTACCTGACAGCCCCTCCAGTACTTACAGACAGTCTCTCTTCTCTAGTCTTCTCAGTTGCAGGTAAAATCAGCCCCACGTGAAAGCTTTGGCATATACAGTCTGTTTACAACAAAATCAACCTAACCATAATATGCTGTTTGAAAATACCCCACAGAGAGTTAGGATACAATTTCAGGAAAATCATATTATTGGGTGTCAGAAAAGTTGGAGTTGGGTCTTGGCTCTAGCAGTTTCTAAATGGTTGACCTTGGGGAAGTCCTCTAACATCTAACTTCTTGTACTGCCCTTTTAATGTTTTGTTATTAAAGTTAAGATAATTTTGTCAAGTGAGTTGGGTAGTGTTCCCTTTTTCTATAATCTGAGAAGATTTGTGTATGAAGTCTGTGTCAAGTGGGAAAGAAAGTAAAGTTCCATAAAGTGGCAAATAACATTTTGACAAATTCTTATCAGGTAAAAGATTTCTCTCTAGCCCACCTTTATACTGATATTAACCAAGAACTTTTTTTGACCTATCTTGCCCTGATACCAGAAACCAAGAATTATTTAATTGAACCTCTATACTAGTTTAAATATTGTAAGTCCTTGTTAATCACAGGAGAATTACAAGATAATTATGTGGGGGTTTTGATGAAAAGAGCTAAGCTGCAAGGATAGAGTTTTCCAGCACTTTTAACAATCATTCAATTTTATATAAATACACACACATATGTGTGTGTATACATGCACACATATATATATAAATTCAGCAAAAATTATATAATATATACTCTTACTATATACAATTCACAATAATATTTTGCATTCTAATCTGGTAAATTTCTTTGTAAAAACATTCTGGTTGTGACTGACTTAGTTGATTTCATGACCATTATATATCACATACAGTTTCAAAAATTCTACTTTAGAGGTCTTGGGATTTGCTTCAGACCATACCATTAATTCTCTATATGACCCAAGTTATTTAACTGTGTCTCAATTTCTTGTAAATGCCACTAAGCTTATAGATTTGCTGAAATTATAAAATAAGATTTATGTTTCAAAATTATTTTGAAGGGGGCAAAAAAACTTAAAAAGTAAGAAGGTTTTTTCAGGAATTATTATCACAGTCATAACTGCTCCAGCAACTGGACTTTACATTATAATACAGAAATGTAGAGTAGAAAAATAATTTTAAATAATGAGTTTTAAAGACTAAGTAAAACATGGAACTAACATAGACCCAGCAATTGCACTCTTGGGCATTTATCCAAGAGAAATAAGAACTTATGTTCACATTAAAACCTGCATATGAATGTTAATAACAGCTTTATTTGTAATAGCCCAAAACTGGAATCAGCCCAGATGTCCTTCAATAGGTGAATGGTTAAACAAACTCTGAGACATCCATACCACAGAATACTCAGCAATAAAAAGGAACAAACTAGTGATACATGCAACCACTAAGATGAATCTCTAGAGTTATGCTGAACTAAAAAAAAAAAAAAAGCCAATCCACAAAATGTATACATTATATGCTTCCATTGATGTAACATTTTTGAAATAACAAAATTAGGAAATGCAGGAGAGATTAGCTGTTGCCAAGTGTTAGGATCAGAGAAGGGCTGGAGGAACGGAGTGAGTGTGGTTAGAAACGGGCAGCAGGACAGGTTCTTGTGAGGATGGAACTGTTTTGTATCTTGACTGTGACGGTGGGTACAGGAGCCCACACATTTGCTAAACTTTAATAGAACTAAACATACACATACACCAAAATGAGTACACATAAAACTTGGGAAATCTGTGTAAGATTGGTGGATTGTGAAATGTCAGTATCCTGGTTGTGATATGGGACTATAGTTCTACAAGATGCTACCAATGGTGGAAACTGCATAAAGGGTATATGGGATCTCTCTGTATTACTGCTTACAACTAGATGTTAATCTATAATTATCTCAATAAAAAATTCAATTAAAAATATGATACACTAGTTGTAGTCCTCAGTCCTCTCCTCTATAAATGCTCTCCTCTGTGTGTGCATATATACACACACACACACATATGTTCAGATCAGGGATAAACTCTCCCCAGACTATCTCTTAGGCAGCCCTAAAGACCCAAGGCTAAGAACTTCTGTCTCTCCTTACACCACCTCCACCCCAGGCCCTGTAGACATGGTGGCCTGCTCCCTTCCCTCCTCTCCCCTTGACTGGGAACATTCTATGTTTTTTGCCCACAAAATTCATTACTCACTCACTAACTAAAATAAACAATCCATTTGAAAAAAATACATGCAACCACTGAGATGAGTCCACTTGAAAAAAATAATATAATTAGAGAGCAGTGTTGTGGTTCAGTATGTTATAGGCAATCAGGATATCTAGAAATCAATGTTGCCAAGTGTAGTGGACAAAGGTTCCTTCTGGCTGGGTGCTGAGGAATTGCTTTTCAGGAAAGGGAAAGAACCACAGAGAAGGTTAAGGTGCATGCATAGGACATAGGGAGAGAGTCAGATTTTGCAGAGTCTTGAGCCCTGGCATAATGAGTGGGGATTTCTATGTAGAAAGCAGTATTTTAGGAAGATATTCATAATGGCATGGGGGAGGGGTAGAGATAGTGAACTCTAGAACAGGACCCCAGGACACCCCAAGTGTGGCCCGTGCACCAATGCCAATCTGCCAGCTGCTTGTTTCCAGTCTGTGAGGACATTAGTACGGGAATTGAGCGTACAAATTTAGGAACTTGGTCCTTCATCACAGATAGTTTGAGAATCACTGCTCTACCACGGACGTCTATAGGTAAGGTGATATAGCCCTGGAAAGTGGTAAATCTAAGAGAAAAAAAATGAAAACTGATAAAAATTTGGGCATAGGATTTGAAGAAGTGCTAAAAAATTGAAGTAAGATGTAATGTCATCAACTATTATCAGAATACTGAAAGAAAAAAAGGATTAACCTTATTACTAGGAAAACATTTCCCCCAAAACTACTATAGAAATTTCTTTTTTTCCCCATTTTTCTTTTTTCTTATTTCAGAATATTATGGGGGTACAAACACTTTGGTTACATATATTGCCTATGCACTGCCAAGGTCAGAGCTGCAATCGTGAACATCCCCAAGACAGTGCGCCCCACACCCATTAGGCATAAGTTTTCCCATCCCCTCTACCCCCCTCCCACCTGCCCGCCCACTAGAAATTTCTGAGAAGAAAATCATAAGAATTCAATTCTTCTCTCCATTCCAAACAAGGCTGCTATTATTTTTCAAGAAAACACTAACTGAACAAGCAGTTTTTCAAATAAACACTCAGTGAGGGACAGAACAGGTGTAACTGATTTTTTTCAGTCTTTTACATTTTAAAAAAGCTATTAAAAAATTTGGATGCTTGAGGTATTACATAAATTATTCCATTATCATAGCAATGAAAGGATTTCACATCCATTCATTTATTTCCGATTTGATTTCCCTCCATGAAAATTCTTTGTTTTTGAAAAATATTTGTCATGCTGCAGATGTAATTCACATTAATCAAGGAATATATTTAAAAGGTAAGGTTTTAAGTGCCTTATTAAGAGGTTGGGGGGGGGGAACCTGGCCTCACTAGCTACTTAACAATGCACTTCTTTTCACAGTATATTTGCCAGCCACCTAAAATCAATTGTCCTCAGAAACTTATAATAGAAAGGTAATTTCTCTGCCCAGTTTACAATTTGTGTCTCTTCCACTAAATAGCTTATTTGATAAGTGACGGAGAGGAGATGAACCCTTGCTGGTTTCCTGTGGCTTGCAGACTCTGCAACCGAAAGCAAGGGCCATCGGCACAGTACTCTTGAACAGTTCTTACCCAGTGAAATAGACATGACTAAACGCTAGAATATGCACAGAGATGACACTTTGAGGTGTTACCCCTCTATTCAAGATAGCTTTCTGTATCTGTCTCCTTCCCACCACCCCTGTTCCCATTTAGGTCCACATTCAGTGCCTCGGGGGAGGGCGGGAATGAGCTCTCCAGCAGAAAATCCAGCTTTCATTCCCAAAAGCCTAAAATGAGAGGATTAAGCAGGCATACATACAAAGAAAGAGTAATTTCTCTAAGACTAGGAGAGGATCCCTCAAGGTTGGAAGGAGGAAAAACAGAACAGGATTCCCAAGAACAAAAAGAGATAGACTGTCAGACCCCAGAGGGATCAGTTGTCTTGTATGTCTAGGAAGGCAGGACCATAGACAGGCCAGGGAAAGATTTCCAGGCTCTAAGAATGACACCAAGCAGCAGAAAGTGGGACCTGAAGAGGCCATGGGCACCAGGACACTAAAAACCTCGATGGGGGCCAGTGAACATTTCCCCCCTCCAACCTCAATACCTTGAAACTGAGTAGCATCTTGGAATTGTGGAGCAACACCAAGGTGGTCATGTTGGGGTGGAACCTCAGGACAGGGCTAACATAAAGCTTTTTCTGTCCAGACTGGAAGTTCAAAAAGCAAAAAATTAAGTTATAGAACGAAAGTCACAGTTCTTGCCCACCTGAGCTTATGGACTGAGATTTATCCCAGCACAAATAAACACACATACACACATAGACTACATGTATAAATATTGTATAATATTGGTGCCATGTGATAGATCATTACTTTTCACCTTGCATTATATGATAAATACAATATGCTATGTCATTAAAGCCATTACCGTAGATTTCCAAATTCATATTCTTAAAATGATTTGCATTAAAGGCAAAGCAGTATATGTATATGTGTGTACATAGGAGAACAGGTACAGAGGAGAGAACCATTTCTTCATTATGGTGGCCTAGTAAATCCTTGTTCACAAAATCACTGGAACTAGCAAACCTTGATGTGACCTACCACTGTGGTCCCCAACCCCCGGGCCATGAACTGGTACCAGTCCATGGCCTGTTAGGAACCGGGCCACACAGCAGGAGGTGAGAGGCGGGCAAGCCAGTGAAGCTTCATCTGTATTTATAGCCGCTCCCCATCACTTGCATCACTGCATAAGCTCCACCTCCTGTCAGATCAGCGGGGGCATTAGATTCTCATAGCAGTGCAAACCCTACTGTAAACTGTGCATGTGAGAGATCTAGGTTGCATGCTCCTTTTGAGAATCTAACGCCTGATGATCTGAGGTGGAGTTGAGGCAGTGCTGCTAGTGCTGGGGAGCAGCAGCAAATACAGATTATCATTAGCAGAGACATTTGACTGCACAATAAATGTAATGTGCTCGAATAATCCGGAAACCATCCCTCCCTCCCCCCAACCCCAGTCCGTGGAAAAATCGTCTTCCATGAAACCAGTCCCTGGTGCCAAAAAGGTTGGCTGACCTACCAGATTTGCCTGAGTCTCTCACACTTACCAATGGCAGGTTTTCTCTACTATTACATTTTAGTCCTAAAGAAATGTCTTTCCAAGTTGATCTAGCATGGGGGAAGTAAATTGTCCTTCATTTACTACACACCTGTCTAAATATATCTGCAAAAGTGTTATCTTCCTCTATAACATTATATTAATACTATACAACAATAACAAAAACAATGGAAAACAATTAGGGACCTCACCTGCTTTCCTCCAGACTTGTGACTTCATTATCTGGGAAGTGGTCTTAATCCAAGAGACAAAATGAGGGATAAACAAAAATTTTAAATAAAAACCCCAATTTTATTTTTGTTTTTTTTTTATTTCAGAATATTATGGGGGTACAACACTTTGGCTATATATATTGCCCATGCACTGCCTGTGTCAGAGCTACAATTGTGTTCATCCTCCAAACTGTGCTCCGCGAATCCATTCAGTGAGAGTTTTTCCCATCCCCTCCACCCCGCCTCCCGCCTGCCCACCCCCTGATGAATATTATTGCCCTGTGTGATGTAGGTGTTGATCAGTTAGGACCAATTTGATGGTGAGTACCAGTGGGGCTTGAAAAACTCCAATTTTAAATGAAGCTATCCAACTCAAAACAGTCCTAATGAGAAGCAGCAAGCCCATTCAATTTCTGTTAACAAATACGCAAAAAGAAACAATCAATCAATTCCCATGAGGTGAGACAGGAGCAAATTGAAAAGTACCTCAAGTTAAGACATAAAGCAATTAAGACAAAGACATGACTAAATCTATCACAGTAAGCCTACAGCCTATTAGCTTGTTTCTAAAAACTTAAAAGTAAAGTCAGAAATAAAAATTCAATTTAAATTCAAAAGGAGCATAATCAGGTCAGGGCAAATGGTCTTCAAAATATAACTGTCCGTATGAATGGAGCAGGTGTCTATCAAGAGCTGGGATTCAGGGATGCCAGGAGAGATCTCTACAGAACCACTCCCCCCTCCAACACACACACAGTCTCCACCTCACCCCCAATCCCATCTTAAAATACACCCTCACCAATCCTACAAAGTCTACAATTTCCTTCAGAGGAGTACTTCCTTTGAGCAAAAGAATAACATTCAGAAAACCCTGCATAAGGTACATACCTCTTGGGGGATTAACATAGGACATGATTCGCCTTCACTGAACCCCACAGGAATGTAAGAGTGGAGGACAAGCGGCAGGTAATGCTTTAATTGGGGAAAAGGAGATGGGGTTCACTAAGGGAACCCTGTTCGAAGCACCTTGGTGAGCATCGCTGGTTTTTAAAAAGTAAGGTGTCTGAGCACCTGAGGGATAAAGGAGAGCTGAAAGGAGAGAGGAGAGGCATCAAGGCCTTCACTATTCAAGAAATTCACTTTTCTTTAGGGAAAAAGCTATGCAGTATTAAGGGCACAGGTTTTGGAATCAAAAGATCTTGGTTAGAACTCTAGTCCTTTTACTTGCAAGCTGTGCTACGGTCTTCTCAATTATAAATTAGGAAAAATATAAATAAACCATATGGTTTTAAGGACTCAATGGGTGATGGCTAGAATCTATTGAGCACGTACTATGCACCACTCACTCCATCTGGATTACATCAGTGCTTCTCAAACGTTAATGTGCACGCAAATCACTGAGGCATCTTATTAAAATGCAGACGAACCAGTAGATCTGGGGTGGGGCCTGGGATTCTGCCTTTCTAACAAGCTTCCAGGTGACTCTGGTGCTAGGATGGTTTGCAGATCATAGTTTGAGTAGCAAGGGTTTATTCAGGGAATCCTCACACCAACCCTAGGAAAGCAGACCATTATTTCCTACTTAAAGCCCACACTAGATGGGTTGTGGGGGGGAGGTACAAATGCTGTCATGATGATGAAGTTTATGAAAAGAAAAAGAAAGTAAAGAATTTGGGTTGGTTTGCCTGTGGCTTCTCACTTATTCAAGGTGTAGATCCAAAGGCCAGCAGCATCAGCATCACCTGAGAGCTTGTTAGAAATGCAGACTCTCAGGCTTCAGGATGAGCCCACTCACTCCAAATCTGCATTTTAGCAATATCCCAGGTGATTCACATGCATATTATAATTTGAGAAGCACTGAATTAAAGAATTAGTCTCCATTTTTAATAGGTATGCCCATTACCATCAAGAAATTTTCTTTGCATAGGATTAAATTTTATAGAGTAAAGAATTATAATTTTAAATAATAAATGGAAACAATGACATAAATCCCCTCTCATCCCACAACCTAGGAACAAGTGAAATAGTCTTCCTAGTCACACTCATTTTTGTCAGAACAGCTGAGGAGCAATCTTGCCTAAGGTCTAACAATCTTAACAACAACAACAAAAAAATCCTGACCAAAAGTAAAAAAATAAATAATAACCTTCAAGATAACTTAATGTCCTGCAAATTATTGAGTGTGTGAAAAGTTAGGAAACAACTTCTCTTACTCCAGTAATGGCTCTTGAAATTCATAGTTGGGAATTATATATATTCCATGCCACACATCTGCAAGGCTACACTTTCTCTGGGAAGACCTCTCCCATAAAGGATGTTTGGGGAAAATCAGGAAGCTCAGATTCCATGTTCAGGGATGTTTATTTTATGTAATTGGTGATGTAATGTGAGAGGAACTACATAGAGGTAAAGGAAAGGGACATAATCAAACATCAGTCGAGGAAAGGAGTCTTTACCACATACTTGTGAGGTCTAGAAACTTCCACAGGGACAGCAATTTCTTAGCAAAATGGTAGTTGACTAGGGCCCCTACACTCAGTCTTGGGATTGGTGTGGCCTAACTGAGGTGGCCGCGCAGGCCTCTGCCCACTCTGGAGGGAAGGAGAAAGGCAATGGAAGACAGAGACAAAGGGGACAGAGCAGGGAGCTGAGGTGCCATGTCTCTCTCAAGCAGGAAAGAGCCTATGGCTACTAATTCCACTGTTATTTTCAACAAATGGGACTCAATAAATACATTTAAGCTTTATAAAGACGGGAAGGGGCTAAGATTCAGACCAGACTAGAGAAAAGAAGTTCCAGTAACTCGATGGGAGGAAAGCCTCCTCCCAAATCTTGACTCACCACTTACTAGCTGATCATGTGGGGCAAGTTAGTTGACCTGTGTGCACCTCAGTTTCCCCATCTGTAAAATACAGAGAATAATGGGAGCTACCTCATAGACATTTTTTGCAGACTTAGTGAGTTAGTATTTCTAAGGCACTCAGATCAGATGGGTTGGAGGGGACAGGTTTTGCAAGCCAGTTCTGGAAAACAGAACTTGGAAAAGTAGACTGGAGTCTGCTTGTGGAGGCTCTGGAATGACTCGCTTTGGGCTTGATCTGAAAAACAACAGGAAACCACTGATGGCTTTGAATGGCATAAAAGTCAAAGTAACATGATGTATCTTTCCTGATACATCAATGCAAGAGTTTCCTTCTTTATCCTTACCTCTAAATCCACTCTTACACGTATCTTGGGGCCACTCCTCATCCTCACTTTCCATGTCTTTTCATTCCAATTTCACTCGTCCTTTCATTTTCACAATTGTTTTGTTTAAATTTGTAGAGGGTTTATATTCATTCATATTGTTTTAATGATTATATTGCTATAATCACTAAGCCAAACTATAAGAAAGTCTGAAAATAAAAATAGAACATAACAAAGGACGTTCTTTTTCCTGCCCTAATTGCTATCAAGAAGAATATCTGTTTAAAGCAAGCAAGCCTTGATGTATTATATACCCATTATCAGCAAAATATTAGATTCATTGAGTTCATAATTTATAAATGTAAGAATAAAGAGCCCCAGGGGTATATTCCAAATGAGGCTAGATTCAGGAATACAGAATTAATCATCCCACCTCGTGTTAAAATATGATTTATTATATTTAATTAAGTAACTCAATGATCTCTCCAACTCTGATAAGTTGTCTATATACCAAATATGAAAATACAGATATTAGCAATCAAGGAAAACATACACTCTTCAAACAGGATCATTTTCCTTACAAATAATTTTTGTTCTATTTGGTCTAAATTTTTTTTTCAACTAAATACCGGTCACCTGTGTTGCACACTCTGGCGCTGGCCTCACAGCCTCCTCAGCCTCATTCTGCGTCTAGCGGTCCTGCCGGGGGAGGGGACAATTCCTCAGGGGCTCCGCCCACTCCTAGTAACAGCGCCTTGCCCTCCCGCACTCGCTGGGCATCTGGCAGTGGGCGCCTGCTCAGCCCCTGCGCATGCTCAAAGGGGACCTGCTAGGGCTATAACGCCCATGGGACAACCCTTAACCAGTGGGGGGTGGGGTGAACAAGTGCTTCTCCCGTTCCTCCCTGAGGCTGGCGATTCAGATAAGCATCATGTAATGCACGTTGACAAAAAGGTACAGGTGGCCTCAAGCCTCAGCCACCCACAGCAGTGCCAATTTACTAATTCATCCTTGCCTGGGGGGGGGTGTCCCTCCTTTCCCATTTCACTTCCAAGCTCACTTCCCACATAAATTACCTGATCACAAGTCTTTTTCTCAGACTCTGCTTTCAGGGGCACTCTGGCTACAACAGCCTGAAAGCACACATCCAAATAGTGTACAGGGAAATAGTCATTTTGGCAAATTAAAGTGATGGCAAATATCTATAAAAATCCTTATCTGTGGCCTATATTATAGAAGGGACATTTATTTTAATAAAGAAAATGAGTAGTGTTATATAAATATTCCCAGCAGCAGTTCGACTTTATTTCATTCTTTTATTATTTGAAAGGCTATTTGGGGAAGCTTTGAATACATACAACAGTTATTTTGTCACTGTCATTGACATTTCCCCAGATCCTGCTTGGCAATCTTATATCAAATCCAAGAATGTGCTAAATTGGGTGATAAGGCAGAAGGTTGAGTTTATACCAGATATAATGGCTATTTTACCCTTCGTTTTAAATTGGGACATGTCAAAGATGACTGTTTTATGAACATTTTCTGATTATTAAGCAGTACCTTATTATCTTGGCAGACTGATTTTTATACAGGAATATCTTTATTAATAAAGAAAATATGTTTGACACAGCTTTGTGAGAAGCATCATTACCACAGATAGAAATAATACAGAAGGCATAGGAATGAGGCCTAAAATATGAGAACAATGATCTCTGTGTTATAGAAATATCATTAAATAGGAAGGCGTATAATCTTAAATATAAAATGCACCTGGAAACTCAGAAATCTGAAAAATACCAAGAAGCATCTGGAAACTCTGGGTCCAAGGGAAAGAAAAGGAGGAATTGTATCAAATTCAGGGCCTATCAGGCAGTTCTATTTTGAGAAAAGGCAGGGGATAAAGAGACATAAAATGCTCTGCCCCCAGCAGTTTGGGGGGATGTGTGTGTTGGGAAGTAGGCACAACTAGCTGCAGTATGTATCATGATTTTCCTTATACTGTAGATGAGGAAACTGAGCCTCAAAATAACTTGCCCAAGCTCCCAAAGCTCTGAGAGACAGAGCAGTTGAGCTCTTGACTAATATGCTGTGTCATTTGTTTTGTTTTAATCACTGCTGTTTCCATAGTGCCTAACATTGTACCTGGTACATATCATGATCAATAAACATTTTTTAGAATAAAATGAATGAATTATTAAGAAGAGAGCACCATGAGCACCTTCTCAGTCTTCCCTGGGACATCAGGGGCCACCCACACAAAAATAGCTTCATTGCTGACAACACATCAGAGTTAACCTCAAAGCTGGCTCTGCTAATATTACAGTACCACAGCATCCGCCGGAGCGTGTGTGGGACGAAAAATATCTTACTGATGCTTAAAATGGCTTTAATGGGGAAAAGATCTTAATTCCAAATTAGAAATTACATGCTTAAAAAGAAAATGCCTACTGGAGATAACCATGAATTGAAGGTCATTGCTGTATTAGTCATATCATTAGTGTTAATGACTGATACAATGTTTTCTGCTCTTTCATTATTTTGCTGTGGTACAAGTTGTCAGCTGGTCAGAAGTATTGCACCAACCGACCTCTGTTGGACACAGGGCCATTACCAAATTGGGAAAGGGAGCAGAGAGAATAAATGCAACATGAAGAGCTCTACCTCCGTGGAACAAGTTTAACTTAAACTGGGATAGAGGAAAAAGAATCTGCTCCCAGAGGAATTTTTGACAAACATGGCTTTAAAAATCTATAGCCCTGTTTGCCAGACTTATGAAGATTGTTCTGTTTTCCTAACTTTACCAAGTCAACCTCATTATAACCAAGCCCCTTGTCTAGAAGTCTCATTACCTGAATGTGTTAGTTTCCAGCCAGGAAAACAGAAAGTTTTCTGGTTATTTCAAACTAAGTGATTGGTAACAGAAGTGTTGAAAAGGAATTTTAAGAGGGAATCGGTTGCAAACATGTTGAAAGGGCTAAAGAAGCAAAATGGGACGGAGATGGGACCCAGAGCCCAGGAATTCTCAGGCTTCAGAATCTGCCCGAGGCCCCGCAGCCAAATCGGCACAGTGGTCAAGCAGGGTCCCCATGCCCGCCACACACTTGCTGGCTCCACAGTCCACTGATTCTGCAAGAACTACCACTAACACTGCTCCCGCCCCTCTGCCGGCTGCACATGCACTCGCACTGCTGCAGAAGCAAAGGGCTGCTGCTTTCCTTTCACCTTCTGTTCTCACGAGTGCCTCCTACTAGCAGATGATAACCAAAACCCAGTGGGCAGATGAGTCATGGAAAGGGAGTTTTCAGACTCACAGCCCTGAGAGAACAGGGAAAAGAAGAAGAAACAAAAAAGCAGGTGCAGGGCTGAGTAGCAACAAACAGCAAGCACAATGACATAGCAATGTAGTTTATTCTACAGTTTTTACATGTAAATGATGGAGTTACAGTTTTTTCAAAGGCCTAAGTCAATTGACACATTTTTAAACCTCTGGTATTGTGCTGGCATGTGTTCAAGATAGTGTTGTTTACCCAATTAGTTAAATATTCTGAGTTACAAATCATCAAATTACTAACCACGTAATTTATAAGGACTTTTAAAAATTACTGCATCATGAATTGCATTTTCATTTTCTAGGGCTACATATCGCCATTTAAAAAAAAAAAGGCTTGGTTTTTGGTTTTTTAAAGCATGTTTAAAATGTTTAGTGTTATTTGCAACTTTCTTTACCTCTTCGTTGATACTTTTTCTGGAACCGAGGAGTTTTAAAACAATATTTTGTTTCTAATCAGAAGATATTATTTCTACAATAAACTAAAATAGAAATGATACTTTTTTTTTCCATAACGGAGGTTCCATAATTGCTCTTTTGTTTAAGGAACTTCTCCAAAATAGTTCACCTTTATTAACGGGTAAGAGAAGAAATTAGGAGAAAATTTAGCTGTCTTTTCACATTACCAAGATTTAATTTCTCATCTCAACAAGACTATAAATTCTTCAAGAATACAGGTTATGTCCCCATCTTCCTGGCTATTTTCCCTCTCTGCCCCCCAGACAAACTGTAGCACCAAGGACACTGCAATTTCTAGGTGGAAAAAAGATACATATTGATTAGTTGGTTATTATCACCATTATTGAAAGCAATATTTTAATAAATAATCCATTTTGCTTATGGAAGTTCATAGTACTAAACTAATAAATGTTAGCTTTTATTTTTGTTGTTGGTGTTACTATTATGTGTCAAGTGAGTTGTGCACAGTAAACACTACAGAAGTACAGAAAAATCAACATCTTTAATATGTCCCAATTTAAGTCAAAGACTAAAGTCACCAAGAGTGGAGAAGATTTCTTAAGACTTCACACACAAGATGAGTCCTGAAAAACAGATAGATATACCTGATAAAAGAAGTAGTAGGCTAATCTTTTCACTGTACCACAACCTTCATGCCTTTCTTATATACATTAAGTAGCTTGCTCTTATTCAAGACTGACAGAGAAAGAATGAATTCTGAAGATTTACCATAACCTTTTTTTTTTTTTTTTTTTTTTTTACCATAACCTTTTAATAGAAATAGTTACACTCGTGACAAATGAGAAAAAAAGAATAGGCTTCTGGGAAAATGGTGTTTTTTAACTTCTACACCTCCTAATTTTGACCTATTTTTCTCTTCTCAGCCTAGCAATTGCTAAGGCCTGCAGGTGAGTAAGGCTGAGTCCATGCACCAGCACTGGGAAGATGATTAGAGCAAGAAGCCTAAGGAGAATTTGGCCCACAAAAGTTCCTTTCTCCCTTCTGCACTTCAAGATCTACATGGCCTAGGAGAGTGTGCCTGCCCCTGAGGAGTTGGAAAGGAGCTAAACCAGTGGGCTGTGTCCTTTCTTACCCCAGAGGCTGGAAAGCCTGACTGCAGAAGCTTTCTCCCAGTGCAAGAGACTGAGACCTACCTGCTACTCCTCTACCAACCCACAGGTAAGAGACCATTAGTCTTCATAGCTCATGGAACTCTCCCCATTTAAGGTACCCCAGCAACTGGATCTGAGCCCCATTGAGCAGGCAAGGGAAAATGATGACACACCTAAGAGAACCCAGAACCAGAGAACAGGAAAATAAGCAATAATTAGCCAACAAATTTCTGTAACTAAAAAAAAAAAGTTAAAGAACTAAAAACATTCGAGAGATGAATTACAAAATCAAGTGGAAGAAATATGTCAAAGCTGAAAGCAAACAGAAAAATATGGAAATAATAAGGGAAAAGATAAGCAACTTGGAAGATAAATACAGGAGACGTAATATGCAAATAATAATGTTGGAGAAAGAAACATTTCAGCTGGAAGAGAGGAAAAAATTAAACAAATAATAGGAAAAATAGAAAAATAATAGAAAAAAATCCCTGAGCTGAAGGAAGAAGTTGGTCTTCAGATTGCAAGGGCTCATCATGCCCCACACACACCCAAACATAGCCTAGGATAGGATAAATTTGAATGTAAGAACAAGGCTGTGACTTCTTTTTTATTTACCTGTGGACCCAGAAGAGTGACTTCCACGTAGTAAGCATCCAATAAATATTTTTTAATGAATAAAAGATATTCTCTTACAAACTTTCAGAGAGAAAGAACTAAGTGTTTTCAAAGGCGAAAATCAGACAGGCATCAATCTCCTTATCTGCAACATTGGAAATTAGATACTGACAGAACAAAAAGAGAATAAAAACTTTACTTCCCGAAGATTCTATTATATATACAGAGAAGACATAATTTCCCTATTAGAAAGATAGAAAAATAATTGTATACAGTTAACCCTTGACCAACACAGTGGTTAAGGGGACCAACTACCCCACGCAGTCAAAAATCCATGTGTAACTTTTGACTCCCCCAAAACTTAACTGCTAATAGCCTACTGTTGACCAGAAGGCCTACTAATAACACAAACAGTTGATTAACACATATTTTATATGTTATATATATTATGTACTGTATTCCTACAATAAATAAGTTAGAGAAAAGAAAATGTTATTAAGAAAATCATAAAGAAGACAAAATATATTTACTATTCATTAAGTGGAAGTGGATCATTGTAAAGGTCTTCATCCTTTATCATCTTTATATTGAGTAGGCTGAGGAGAGGAGGACAAGGAAGGGTTGGTCTTGCTGTCTCAGGGGTGGCAAAGGAGGAAAAAAATCTGCATATAAGTAGATCCATGCAGATCAAACCCATGTTGTTCAAGGGTCAGTTGTATTTGCTAGTTTGGTGAGATGATCATCCACATATTTGAAGAGGATACTCTAAGAATGATTGTAACCAAAAAGCAAATGTATCAGGACACAGACCTCAGGATAGCAAAGAATGAGAAAGAAAGGAAAGAATAGTGTTGATTCCAAGAATATTAGGGTGACTCAATATCAGGACTCTATCTATATAATTACTTACATTAACAAATTGAAGGAAAATGTGTAATAGATGCAGAAAAGTTATCTTTGGTGAAATCCAGTAGCTATATATAACAACTAAGTAAAATGGTCATATAAAAGGATAAACAGGATATGCAAATACCATTTGCCAATTACCAGCAGCAAATATAATTCAAAACCATATAACATTAAATCCATTTAAATTAAAATCAAGAATTAGAGATGCTATTATTGTCATTATTATTCAATAATGTATTGATCTGGTAAATGCATTAAGATCAAAACATTTACAATTGATATAAGTATTGTATTTATTTTGCCAGTGATATGATTATAGACTTAAAAAATAGTTCAAAGAGAAAATAAATAGAGAAAATAAATCAGAAAATTAGGTAAAGTGGCTAGATTTTAAAAATAGTAGTTTTTCTCGATATTAATAATAAGCAACTAGAGACAGAAATGGAGGGAAATTCTATTCACCGTAGCAACAAAAACTATGAAATAAATTTTAAAACAAAATCCATAGGTGAAGAAAATCATAAAATGTTGAAAAACATAAACAAGATTTGAATGAATGAAAAGACATACCATGTTCTTCATTGTTATATAACATAGGCGTTTATTCACCTAAAATTTATTTATAAATGGAGTGATTTCCACTCAGAACCCCAAAAGGGCTTTGGGGGTCATTGGTAAAGCAGCAGGACTAGGGAATAATCATAAAGTACATATGAAAGAATAAATGCCCAAGAACAATCAAGAAAAGTACAAAAGAATAATGAGGGAACACAAAAGTATTCTGAAATCAAAACCTACTGTAACAAATCAGTGCTGACAGAGAATTAAACAAATAGATCAGTGGGACAGGATGGAAACTCCAGAAATAGATGAGAATTTCATATGTGATAAAGATGGCATTTCAAATAAATGAAGAAGTGGGAGTTTATGTAATAAATGTTGCTGTAACAATTGGCTATCCATTTTTTAAAAAATACATTGAGACTTGTTTTAATGGTCAGCATATGGTCTTTTGTATATTGGTTTTTAATTAAACTTCTTGTTTTGAAATAATTGTAGATTAATATGCAGTTGAAAGAAATAATAGAGAAATCATCTATACACTTTACCCACTTTCTCCCAACACTAATATTTTGTACAACTATAGTACAATAATGCAACCAGAATATTGACATTGATAGTATCAAGGTGAAGAATATTTCCTTCGCCACAAGAATCCCTCATGTTGACCTTTTATAGCACACTCACTTGCCCACACTCCTTCCTTAACTCCTGGCAACAACTGATCTGTTCCCCATTTCTATAATTTTGTCATTTCAAGAATGTTATATAAGTGGAATCATATAACATATACTCTTAAAAAGAACATATATTCCTCCGTTGTTGGATACAGTGTTCTATAAACATCTATTCAGTTGTGGTAGATAATATTTTTCACATTATCTATGCCCTTGCTGATTTTTGGGGGGAGTCTAGTAATTCTATTGACTGTGGGGAGGGAGAGATGTTAATATTTCCAATTACAATTGCCGATTTGTCTATTTCTCCTTTTAATTCTGTACATTTTGGCTTTATGTATTTTAAAGCTCTGTTAGTAGGTCATACACATTTATAATTGTTATGTCTTCCTAATTCATTGACCCTTTAATTATATGAAAATGTCCCTCTTTATCTCCAATAATACTCTATCTTGAAATATATTTTATCTGATATTAATATAGCCACTCCAACCTTCTATGCTTACTGTTTGCATGATATATACTTTTTTTTTCCATTTACTTTCAGCCTGCTGTGTCTTCACATTTAAATACACCCCTTATAGACACCATATAATTGGATCTTATTTTTTATCTACTCTGACAATCTCTGGCTTTTAACTGGAGTGATTAGTCAATCAACATTTAGTATCATTATTGATATGTTTAGGTTTGGTCTGACATTTTATTATATTTCCTTAGCTTTTCACAGTCTACTTACAGTTAATATTTTATTAATATTACTTCAGTGAAATATAGAAATCTTACAACCATATAGATCAATTTAACATCCTCTCGGCCATGATATTAAGTTGTTAAATGAAATAGGTCTACATACTTTATAAACTCCAATAAGTCAATGTTCTAATTATTGCCTTAAAAAGTTATATGACTTATAGAGTAGTTAAGAGGAAAAAAGCAAAAAGTCTTTTGCATTTACTCAGATAGTTACCATTTCCAGTGGAATATAGGGGATCTTCCTCAACTTGATAAAGACCAAAAGCTATAGCTAACATTATACTAAGTGGTAACAGACTGAATGCTATCCCCATAAGATTAGGATCAAAGCAAGTATTTCATTCTCCATACTTTTTTCAACATAGTGCTATAAGTTCTAACCAGTGCAATAAAGCAAGAAAATAAAATAAAAGTCATATGGATCCAAAAGAAAGAAATAAAATTGTCCCTATTTTCGGATGACATGACTGCATAGAAAATCTGAAGGAATTAAAAAAAAACTTCAAAAAAACTAATAAGTGAGCTCAGCAAGGTCACGTGGTACAAGATAAACTTACAAAAATTAATTGTATTTTTATATGCTAACAATTAACGCATGGACACTAAAATTAAAAATAGAATTAATTCCATTTATGATCAATCAAAAAACTGAAATACTTATGTGTGAATCTACCACAACACGCCCAGGAATTGTATGCTGAAATGCTTATGTACACAATGCTGATGAAAGAAATCAAAGAAGATCTAAATAAATAGATACACTATGTTTACAAATTGAGAGACCCGCCATAGTAAATAGGTCAATTTCCCTCAAATTGATACGAGTTTAATATTATTCCAATTGAATACACAGCAAGATCTTTTGTAGATATAGCCAAAGATTATTCTAAAATTTATATGAAAAGGCAAAGGAACTAGAATAGTTTCTAAAATTTTGACAAGGAAGAATGAAGTGGAAAGAATCAGCCTATCTGATTTACTGTATGGCCACAAATTTCAAGACAGTGTCATATCTGCAGAAGGATAGACACATAGATCAAAGAACAGAATAAAAAACCCAGAAATAAATCCACATAAATATGTCCCACTGACTTTTTACAAAGATGCCAAAGCAATTCAATAGAGAAAAGATAGCCTTGTTCAACAAATAGTGCTGAAGCAATTGGATGTTCATAGGGAAAAAAAAAAACCCTCAACCTAATTCTCACCTTATATAAAAACTAATTCAAAATGGATACTGGGATTACACGTAAAACATAAAACTATAAGACTTTTAGAAAAGAAAACAGGAGAAAATCTCCTGGATTTAGAGCTAGCAAAGAGTTGTTAAATTTAACACCAAAAGTACAATCATGAAAGGAAAATTGATAACTTAAATTTCATCAAAATTAAATACTTTTGCACTGTAAAAGAACTGTTAAGAGAATAAAACAAGAAGTTTCAAAGTAGTAGAAAACATTTGCAAACCACACATCTGACAAAGGACTAGTATCTAACATGTATTAAAGCTCTCAAACTCAACAGTAAAAAAGCAAACAATTCAATTGAATATGGGGGAAAGACATAAAGAGACATTTCACCAAAGAAGAGGTGCAAATGGATAACAAACATGAAAATTTGTTTACATTATTGGCCATTAGGGGAAACCTAATTAGGGAAAAACCTAATATAACCTAATATGGTTATTATTAGGGAAAACTATCATGAGATATCACTACACATCTAACAATGACTAAAATAAAAAATGGTGAGAACACCAATTGCTGACAAGGATGCAGAGAAATTGGATCACATGTATATTGCTGGTGGGAATGTATGGTACAGCCATTCTGGAAAACTTTTAGGCTAATTCTTTTTTAAAAAACTAATTATGTAACTATATGATCATATGATCCAGCAATGGTACTCCTGGGCCTTTGTCACAGAAAAATGAAAACTTATTTCACATAAAAACCTGCATATGGAAAACTTTATAGCAGTATTAGTCATAATAGCCAAACACTGGAAACAATCTATATGTCTTTCAACAGGTGAATGGTTAAACAAACTGGGGTACATACATATGGAATACTACACAGCAATAAAAAGTAATGATTGTTGATAAACGCAACAACTATATGAACCTCCAGAGATTTATGCTAAGTAAAAAAAAAATCCAATCTCAAAAAATTATGTAGTATTTAACTCCACTTATATAAGATTCTTGAAATACAATTACAGAAATGGAGAACAGATTAGCGGTTACTTGAGTTAAGGAGAGAGTGCTGGCAGGCAGGAAGTGGGTGTGCCTATAAAAGGACAACATGAGGGATCTTTGTGGGTGAAGAAAATATTCTGCACCTTGATTGTATCAATGTCAATATTCTGCTTGTGATATTGTACTATAGTTTTACAAGATGTTAGCATTAGGGGAAACTGAGAAAAGTATATAAAAGATCTCTGCATTATTTCCTACAACTGCATATGAATCTACAATTATCTCAAAATTAAAAGATTAATCAAAAAATTAATATACAAAAGTTAGATTTGAAAATACTGGGTACTTTTAAGAGTTCTTCAGAGGCCCCTACAAGGAATATTTTACCGCATATTCTTGAACATGGGAAATACATTTTCCTCAAGCTACACCCTGGAGATCCAGTTTTCTCATGGCCCATTCAGTTCAGACTCTCTTTGGGTGTCCAGTAACACTTGCAACACCACCAGGTAAGGATTTAAAACAGTTCTGTGCCAGTTCTCTCTCCCTTTGGGACCCTTATCAGGTCCATTAGAAACACTCCCATATTTCTTTCTTTGACAACTCTTGGACTACAGACCACCTAAGGCAAACAAACATTCTCTCTTTCTCTCTCTCTCTCTCTTTCTGTCAGAGCACCCAAACCAGTCTTTGCTTTGTAATTTTTCACACAGGAGTCACATACCAGTACATTTCCCTAACCACAAATGACACACATCATGTTCTTCAAGTAGTCCCATTTAAGTCCTGCTTTTTAGACTTACGGTGAAGGGAGAGTCTCACAGCTTCTCCAAAGAAATCGTCTTTCTAAAACATTTTTCCTTCAACAACCTTTATATCCTCAGTGTGGCTGAGAGAGCTAAGACTTACAGAATCAACTTTTTAATGTTCTTTTGAAAATTCGCCTCTTGCCCTAGCCACTCACTTTAATGTACCATATCTGTGGTATCTTGGTGCTTTAGTCAAAATTTCTAATTTAACATCTTTTTCTATATGTAATGCCCAAAGAGTGATTAAAACTTGATAAGAAAAGACAACAACCCAAAAGAAAATTATCAGCAAAGGATATGAATAGACAATTCACAGAAGAGAACATCTTAATGGGAAAAATGAAAAAAAGAGAAAACACTGAAATACACTAATAGAAAGATTCACCTTATGCCTGTCAGACTGGCAAAAGTTCAAAGGCATGATCATACCAATCACTGGTAAGGAGTCAGAGAAAAGGGCCCTCTCCTACACTGTTGATGGAAATGTAAATTTGTACTGCCTTTTTGGAAAGTAATCTGGCAACATCTGTTAAAATTAAAAATATACATAGAAATAAAAGCACAATGTCCCAGTTCAGATCCTCCATGAAGCAGATGCAAAGACAAGATTAGACATGGAAAAGATTTATGGGAGAAAATGCCTGTGAAGAACAAAGGCAGGAGGAGCAGGAGTAAAATGAAGAAATTCTATGGACTGTGGTGCAGGTCTGACACCTGTGAAAGGAGAAAAGGTGGGAAGCATTGGGCTAGGAAGAGCTTCAGACTGTAGCACAACTCTGAGAACATTTCAGCTGTGCTGACGGGGTGTCTTCAAGCAAAGATTGCTTGATGGAGGAGTCCTGCCCCAGCCAATGACACACTCAGTCATTGGCTGGGGGCAGCACGGCGTCAGTGTGAACACCATAGTGTTGGATCCCAAGGGGCAGCAGCTGGAGGCTGTCAGTCACCCATGCTCCTGAAGCAGGGTCTCCCAAAGAAGATCTAAGTGGCACGCACACAGAGACATGAGGGTGTAAATCCAAGGATGTAGAGATCAGACTGTTCACAATGGGACAACAACTACTAACAAGCTGAATGCCCAAATTAGGGGAAAGGTTGAATAGATTATCTCCTATCCACACCATGGAATAATATGCAGCCCATAAGAAATGGTGAAGTATGCCTTACTCTTAATTGGGAAGAATTTCTACAAGTTAATGCTGAGAAAGCCAGTGTATGACAGGATCTCATTTATTAAAAATCAAAGACTAAAACACAGTTGTGTAAGCGTAACAAAAAGTGCACAAGGCCGCACACCAGGCTGCATGCCTCTCTTACGACTTTCAGTGCAGCCTGTCCACATGACAGTGCCCCCACCAGACCAGGAGCCCCTCCAGGATTGCAGCCTAACAAGGTGCCTGATGCTTTGTGCTCAATAAAACTCATGGAATGATTGAATGAATGAATGAACTACAAGATAAATTATAATTACCCAAGTTTGGCAGAGATAAGAACAGCTCTCCTGTACCTAGGAAATTGTAACTGGCAATTTGCTGTGAATGTAAGGCTGCTTATAAGTCTTTTATTATTAAATGATTTCCATATCTCTTTACTCTTCATTTTAATGCAAATGTTTCATCTCTTAGTTGTTAATATATAAAACCTAAAAGAAAGTTATCTTCAAAGTACCATAAAATTGTCACATTACCAAGGATGAAAATAGTAACTACAACTATTTTTTGAACATAGAATTAGATACTTTCATTGTAGAGTAGTGCCAGCAGTAGATATGCTGTTAGTATTCACTGTAAATACAGTGACCAGCAATTATATAGTTTGCAGGGTCAATACACCTTCATTTCAAATATAGGATGTCACAATTTAGCAGTTTTTCCACAAGTACCTCTGTGCTGCATCCTAATTAATTACCAACTTTTATTATACAATCGATTGGCCCAACTATGATTTCTTCCCCTGCCACAGAACCCTCGCCGACTGACTCACAACAGCACTTATGAGGATCACCACAGTTATATCCATTTCCATAGCAAATGTCACAGCTCATGTGTCCACACAGAGGTAAAGGAAAGGAAATAAGACAAAACACCCTTGCTATCAAGAGTCTGCACAATGGCAGTCTCACTAGACTAGGAGAAGGAACAGAATGGAAAGTGGAGGGACAACATTATGACCAGCCCTCCTGTGAGGAACAGTCTTGGCAGAAAATGAGTGAGAACAGATGAACAGCCTTTGGAAGTCCTGAGAGAAGGCTGAAGGAAATAGCCAATGAAAAGACCAAGTTCAGGAAGCTTTCTCAAAGAGATGATTAAAATGTCAAGAAAGAGAATTGGAGAAAGGTATGTCAAAGGCAGTTAAGAAGCCCAAAATGTCTGAGCTCTCTGTCTCTGTGTGTGTGTGTGTGTGTGTGTGTGTGTGTGTGTGTGTGTGTGTTTAATATTCTGAGATAGGTACTTCTGGACACTCATGCTTCCAAATGATGTTGGCCATAGCAGTGAGTGGTGGTATAAAAGGAAAACTGAGATCAGGGACACATGGGTTCTGGTCCCGGCTCTGGCATTAACCAGCCCCTGGGCAAGTCATTTAATTCAATTCAATCGAAATTTATTGATGACACACAATCCCCATTCTCTCTAGACTTCCATAAAGTAAAGATATAAGACCAGATCTCTTTTCCTCAAATCAGAATTACCAGGGGAAATTGCCAGACCCAAGCCTAGGGACCCTACTTTGCTAGATCTGGAGTGAGCTCAGTACAGTAATATGAATTTTTAAAAACCTCTTCAGTGACTCTGAAACAGCCAGGTTTGGGAAGCACTGGTCTATATAGTCTTTATGATTCTCTCCAACTCTAAAATCCCAGAGTGATCCCTGAGTGACCAAGAACAAATGGACTGAGATGCCCATCCCATCAAATTGGGTGTTTAATTCACACAACCCATTGAAGTAACAGGGCTATTCATTTCGTTTTCAAATAGGTTCACTTACCAGGCACTGCTTATTTTGTTTATTATTTGGTTGTAGAGGGATAGGGAAGGTGCATTTGGCATAAATCATCTGCCCTTGTGTCAACACACTCCAAACCAAGTGATTAAAAGAATTGAAGGGGGCTGAGCACAGACTGATGGGTAAGCCTATCACGAGATCTAGAAAGAATTTTCACTTTCCCAGGAGACTAAGTGAAAGCCGTAAGTATAGAGAGAGCAAGTGCTTTCATTTAATATTAACTTTCCCTTTCTGAGAACCCCTGTGGGCTGTGCAATGGGCTGGCACGGGTACAGGCAAGGACACAGACGAGTGGGAATCTGATTATAATGTATGTAATGGAAAGATGCCTCCTTTAGACTCCTCTCCTCCTTTGGTTCTATTAGTTGCATTTACTAAGAGTACAATACTTCTGAACCACAAACATGAAAATTTAATTTTGCACACAGTATATATGTTCTGCCTTCTTATCTCGATTCAAAAGTTCATTTTGTAGCTGACAACATTGCACTATTTGTGGCTCCTTTAAAATATTTTGAAATTTCTAATTGATTAAAAAATGTTATGTTTCCTTATGGTAATGTCAATTAGGCTATAATAATTCATTTCATCATAACTTCCCTAGGACCTCCTGAGAGGTTTATGAACTTGCTACTATGGTGATTTGATTTTCATTTATAAGAGAATGTGTTACTACCTAGTCATCCCCATTTTCTAAGAAATGCTTTCTCTACTCTTAAATTAGAAGCCAGGTATGAATTTTAACCTTTTTGGTCTTTGATAAAAGTATTTTAATGGCTTTGTTTGACAAACCGTATCATTATTTCATTGATTTATCTAATTTTGCGGGGTATCCAGGGAAATAGGTGTCTATGAAAAGTAAATTAATACTGCCATGTATATTTAATGACTATTAATAATAACTTCTCCCACACTCAGACAGCTTCTCAGTAACACCTCCATGTCATGACACACAAGATTCATCCTAATCCAAAGGTCTGGAATGACAAACTAGTAGAGGAAGAAGGAATCTTAGTGCTTACCAAGTACCACTTATTCCTAATTTGGAAATCTATATATATATATCTACCCTGAAATGTGAGTACTCAGCTCCTGCATGAACTCCTGGGACAGGAGAGAGTCTGCACCAGTGCTGGAAACTCTAGCAGTTACTTGGAAAAACTATCATTACATAGAGGTGTTTACTCCCACCCTCACAGCTCTGACCCGTGAACAACAGAGTAAGACTGATCCACTCCTCTGACAGCCCTCAAAATATTTGAAGACAGCATGCCTACTGAAACAGCTCCAAGTTGCACATCCCCATTCCCCACTGCTGTCCCTCCTATGACATGGTTTTTCTAGACCCCTTATCATCTGTCTTCTTTTTTTAGATCTATGGTAGTTCTAGAATAATGTTTTGCCTTTAGAGGAAAAAGATTGTCTTTGTAAAGGAGTATTCATTTCTCTTTTAGAAATTAAAATTAAATGTTTATTATAGAAAAACTAAAGATTTTGATTTATACTGTGTAAGTACTCACCA
Organism: Daubentonia madagascariensis; assembly: GCA_023783475.1. NCBI lineage: Eukaryota > Metazoa > Chordata > Mammalia > Primates > Daubentoniidae > Daubentonia > Daubentonia madagascariensis. Next base: position 20,677,334 of record JAKFHU010002080.1, on the reverse strand, counting down.
GGTACCATGTACTTTTGGGTTTATTTTTAATTTCAGAATATTATGGGTGTACAAACACTTTGGTTACATATATTGCCTATGCACTGCCCAAGTCAGAGCTACAATCATGAACATCCCCCAAACAGTGTGCCCTGTACCCATTAGGTGTTAGTTTTCCCATCCCCTCCACCCCCCTCCCACCTGCCCAACCCCTGATGAATATTATTTCCATGTGTGCACATAAGTATCGATCAGTTAGTACCAATTTGATGGTGAGTACCAGTGGTGCTTGTTTTTCCATTCCTGTGATACTTCGCTTCGAAGAATGGGCTCTAGCTCCATCCAGGATAATACCAGATATGTTAATTCACCATTGTTTTTTATTGAGTAATACTCCATGGTATACATATACCACATTTTATTAATCCACTCATGTATTGATGGACACTTGGGTTGTTTCCACATCTTTGCAATTGTGAATTGTGCTGCTATAAACATTCGAGTGGAGATGTCTTTATTATAGAATGTCTTTTTGTATGAGCTTTTTAAGTCAGTGGGTGACTGCTCTCAAAGACAATATCATGTAAGTCTTTGAATGCTCAGCAGCTAACAAACCATATGCATATGATGAGCATTCAATAAATGTTTACCTTAATTAATGAAATCTAAGACACCTCAACTAAATTTTTGGAAACCCTGTCATCCTTACTTAATTGCATAATAAACACATCCCTAGTCCAAGATCTGCAAATGAATGAAAGTCCAGCTGTTTGACCAGAACAGTCTTGTGGATGCAATATGGAAGTTCTGTGTCACTCTTATTTCCCCAGTAAATGTTCTGTTGTACAAAATACATTATTTTGCAGGATAATATTATTTTCACTGTTTTTATGATCATTTGCAAAGTCAAAGGACCTAATCCACAAATTATACTTCCACCTCTATCTTACAAAGCATTATAACAGAGGTATGTTTTCCTCTTAAAATCCGTTTTTTAAAATTCTGTTATTCATTAAAATATTAGCTATTAATAACAATTAAAAAATCTTTCAACTGGACATCTTGCATCTTGGACATTTTTCAAAGCACTTCTACAGTATAGGACATTATCATCGGCCCATTCTCGTGAGACAGGTATAGTTCTCTCATCTTCCTGTCTTTTATAGAGAGAAATTGTACAATTGCCTTTTTAAAAAACATACATTAAAAAAAGCTCCCTTGATGTAAGAAACATCCCTTTAATCCACAGTCATCACATTCCAAATAGTAATTCCTTATTTCTGTACCCAGTTTATCTAGGACTCAGAATTTACACTCTATCCTGTCCAACTTATGATAAACTTTGGAGTTCCATAAACCTCATATCTCTTCAAGACATGGCAAGCAAATCCTCAAGGTGATGAGCACATGACAAAGCATCTAGATAGGGCAGCTTGCTGTGATTCCATCTGCTGATTGGTCCCAGCTTTTCAAAAGTCTACTACAAAGGCCTCCAAAATAAAAGCGCTCAACTCTAACCCCATAAAAGTGATTTGGCCAGTGTTGGTAGAAACATAGAAAAAAAATAGCCACCAGGAGTAATTTTATTTCCTAAAGGACATTATTTCATTTGAGAAATATATATTGCCCTCCCCCTATGTAACAGGCATGAATAATTTTTAAATATTTAACTTTGAGCAAATTAAACTTAGTTGCATCTTTACTTACGGTATGATATATTTCTGAGAACCAGAAGAGAATGAAGTTTACTCATCTCAGATAAGTATCTAGCCTGTATTATAGGTTGAGGTATCAGCTTTCAAAGTATCTTTTTATTGTTTCCAGTCCTTTTTATTTCTTCTTCCTCACGTTAGATAATCATCTTGGTTAAATCTTTGGGCAAAAACACCTCCCCTGTTATGTTTTTCCCATTGCAGTGGTTGTTGTTTTCATCTGCCCAGTGTATTGTAACCTGACAGTGTTAGTTTATTTCAATAAAACTCCTATATTTCTCTTTAAACATAACCGGATTTTGAAATTCATTTGAAAACATTTTTTAATAAAATTATATAGGTGATTATTGATAATGATAAGGGGACCACAACAGCCACAATAAATCCAAGGTTCAAATATAAATACTGATGAAAATATTCTCAGGGTATGTATGTACTGAATTAAGCCGTGTTTCATCAGACAGACTTTTACTAATTAAATATCAGTTTTGTTGATAGGAAGAAATTATAAATGTTTCTTAAAGAAAATTATTTTCAGAGGTGGAGTTGTTAAAAACAGAATTGTAAATAGCACCTCTTACGTTTCAGGTGTTAAAGGAACAAAAAGTTCCATACACAAATCAAAAAACTATACAATATTTTTCCCCGAATTTCTGTTTCTATATTTGTTCACCCAAAAATTAGTAATTTAAAAATTGTATTTGCATGAACTTATTACATAGTTATCTTTAGAGAAAATCAAGTAATAGATTTTGGAAGGCAAAGGAAATAAAATAAAGACACACATAAAAGGAATCAAATTAATACATATGAGAAAGTAAACAGTTGACAACCATTGCCCTTGCCAAATTGGTTCACAGATGGGATCTCAAATCAACTAAAATTGGCATGATAGTCAACAAGGTTTTATCCTGACACTTGAACTTCTTACATTTGTGCCAGTTCCAATGATCACCAGAAGTTTTCTTCATTACAAGAATTATTGCATGGTATAGCACAGCCAGTCCATGATTATATAATATGTTCATATCTTCATATGTTCATAAATTCATTCAAAAACAATTTGCCATGTACCTCCTAAGAGCCTGGCACTGAGCTAGATGCTGGAGACACATCTGAAGGCAAAACAAATCATAACCTCTGTCCTCATGGATCTTTTATTCTAGAGGTGCAGTTAGACATTAATCTCACTAGTATATCATTGCAATTGTGCTTAAGCACCAGGAGGTGAGGTCCAGGGTGTTATCAAAATGTGTACCCAAGGGCTGTGGTCCCAACCCCTGGGCTGCAGACCAGTACCCATCCGTGGCACCTGTTAGGGACTGGGCCACAGAGCTCTGCCACCCCCTCTCTCCCCCCGCCACCCTCGTCTATGGAAAAATTGTCTTCCATGAAATTGGCCCCTGGTGCCAAAAAGTTTGGGGACCACTGCCCAAGGGGACTTGATCTACAGTAAGAGAGAAAGAAGGATGTTTGTCTTCTGGATTTCCAGGGAGATCAAGCAGAGGAATGCAAATAAAGTCCTAGTGGCTTGTTTTTATTGTTTGTTGACAGGCCTGACTTCATGGCAAATTGAATTTGCTTGATTTAGTGTTATATTATGCTGCCCCATGGGGGGAAAAATATTTTTAAAATCAAGGTGCTTTCTTGACCTCTGCACAAAATTAGGCCATGGTGTAGATCGCTTCCTTGAGCCTCTTCTTCAAAACCATACCAAATTCCTATTTTTTTTAATGCCTACCACATTATAAAACCAGGTTAAACAGAATGAGAAAAGTGAATGTTATAAAATTGCCTCTTGTTTTGTATAATAAAATATTTATTATGATAAATAATCTCGAGAAAGCACATCAAAGAGAGACATAATTCATACATAGCATATTGCAGAAACAGCATTATTAATGTTACCCATCAAAAGGATGGAATCTTTTTTGTCATAGATCTAAATGCCAAAGTAAAAGTATCTAAGTATCTGAAAGCTTTCCAATTCTGCTCAATGGTATTTACAAGTTTAAAGGTAAACTTAACTTTGTGAAAATACATAACGCTAATTCACCCTGAAATTTTCTGCATTTGTGAACTGAACTGTGAAAAATTGAAAATTTAAATATTTTAGAAACCAAAGATGGACAATACATACTCAACTTCCTCTGCCATATGCTTTCTGTTGATTGCTAAGCAACATGGGCAGGTAGTGCCTAGCTACACGTACACTCAGAGAAGCATCATTGTGCCTGGATGGTCAGAACAGCTTAGCCTTGTGGGAACGTTGGCACTTTCCTGATTCCCTTACTCCCCGGTCCAGTTCCTTTCTCCTTTTCTGTTTCAGAGTCTTTGTCAATGCCCACATCTTTTCACCTTCCTACTAACGGGCTCTGAGAGTATGGACTCACCTTCTGGCTAACACAGGTATTATCAGCTTCCATTCCTGAATATTGAGAAAAGGGGCTAGGGCTCATTTCTCCTTTCCAAGGTCACAAAGCAAAAAATGTAGAAAAAATAGGGAACTTCTGGCAACACGCAAACTATGCTAATGCATCTGGATAAAGTCTGGATAAAAAATAATATCACAACAATATCATATAGCTTAGATAAAGAAACAGAGAAGAAATACCCTAATTGACCAGAAAATACAAATAAACTCAAAACCAGGTTGGAAAACATAAGTTGATGATCTTTGAGAGTAGAGGGAATAAAAAAATAGGTCATGGTTTTCCCTGATATATGTCTTAAATTTCACTTATCCATATATCATACCAATCCGTATATTCTATTCTCACTGTAAATCTATTTTTATTTTATTTCATGTAACTATATAATTTTTTAAATATTTCTTTCTATTACTTTGTATGAGAAATGTATTAATTTTTGCTTTTTAAAATTTTATAAGAGTTAATCAGAAGAAATATGATTCTCAAAAGACTGAGAGATCTTATATAATTTTTTGTGTGTATAACTAATGGCATTTACTGGTATGCTTAGAAGAAGACACGTTTTTAAATTTTTTTTACTATTTTTTTAAATTTCAAAATATTACACGGGTACAAATGTTTTTGGTTATATGGATGGCTTTTGTAATACTTGGGTCTAGCATATAAGTGTGCCAATCACCCAGATAACGTTCATTGTAACCATTAGGTAGGTTTTTGCCCATCTGCTCCTCCCCCTTCCCCCTGCATGATTTCCACTGAGGTTTACTTCTCTCTGTGCACATGTGTGCTCATTGGTTAGTTCCAATTTAATAGTGAGTACATACGGTGTTTGCTATTCCATTCTTTAGGATAATGGTTTCCAGATCCATCCAAATTGTTGCAAAAGGCATTAATTCATCCTTTGTCATGACTTAGTAGTATTCCATGGTATACATATACCACATTTTGTTAATCCACTCATTAATTGATGGGTACATGGGTTGATTCCACATTGTGCTGTAATAAACATTCGAGTGCAGGTGTCTTTTTGATAAAATGACTTGTTTTCCTTGGGGCAAATACCCAGTACTGGGATTGCTGGATCAAATGATAGGTCTACTTTTAGTTCTTTGAGGAAGCTCCATACTGTTTTCCACAGAGGTTGTACTAATTTGCAGTCCCACCAACAATGTATAAGCATTTCTTTCTCTCTGCATCCATGCCAGCATCTATTGTTTTTGGACTTTTTAATAAAAGCCATTCTAACTGGGATAAGGTGATATCTCATTGTGGTTTTAATTTGCATTTCCCTGATGATTAGTGACATCGAGCATTTTTTCATTGGTTATTGGCCATTTGTCTATCTTCTTTTGAAAGGCTTCTGTTCATGTGTATTGCCCACTTTTTGTTGGGGTTGTTTGTTTTTTTCCTACTAATTTGCTTGAGTTCTTTGTGGATTCTGGTTATTAGCCCTTTATTGGATACAAAGCTTGTAAATATCTTCTCCCATTCTGTACGTTGTCTATTTGCTCTGTTGATTATTTCCTTAGCTGTGCAGAAGCCTTTTAATGTAATCAAGTCCCATTTATTTATTTTGGTTGTTGCCATGATTGCTATTGGGGTCCTTTTCATAAATTCTTTGCCTAGACCAATATCTAGAAGAGCCTTTCCAACATTTTCTTCTAGAATTCTTATTGTGCCATGCCTTCCATTTAAGTATTTTATCCATCTTGAATTAATTTTTATGAAAGGTGAGAGATATGGATCCTGTTTCATTCTGCTACGTGTGGCTATCCAATTTTCCCAGAACTATTTATTGAATATTATTCAATAATAATTCAATATTTATTGAATTTTAACAATGTTGATTCTACCCATCCATGAGCACCTAGTGTGCCTTGTTGTCTGCTTTGTCAAAAATCAGTTGGCTGTATGTGGATGGTTTTATATCTGGGTTCTCTATTTTGTTCCATTGGTCTATGTCTCAAATTCTGTGCCAATAACACCTTGTTTTGGTTACTATAGCCTTGCAGTATAGTTTGAAGTATGGTAACATGATGCCTCCAGATTTTTGCTTTTTGCTTAAGATTGCTTTGGCTATTTGGGCTCTTTTCTGTTTCCAAACAAAACATAGAATTATTTTTTCTAGATCTGTGAAATATGATGTACGTATTTTGATGGGGATTGCATTGAATCTGTAAATCACTTTGGGTAGTATGGAAATTTTAACAATGTTGATTCTACCCATCCATGAGCACGATGTTTTTCCATTTGTTTGTGTCAACTGTGAATTCTTTCCTCAGTGTTTCATAATTCTCTTTTTAGAGATTTTTCACCTCCTTGGCTAAGTGTATTCTTAGGTATTAATATTTTATTTTCTTTATAGCTATTGTGAATGGTATTGAGTCTTTGATTTGACTCTCAGCTCAACTGTTATAGGTGTTTAGGAGTGCTAATGATTTGTGTATATTGATTTTATAGCCTGAGACTTTGCTGAATTTATTTATCAATTCCAGGAGTCTCTTGGTGAAGTCTTTGGGGTTTTCTGAATATAAGATCTTATCATCAGTAAAAAGTGATAGTTTGACCTCCTCTTTCCTGATTTGGATATCCTTTGTTTATTTTGCTTGCCTGACTGCTCTAGCTAGGACTTCCAGTACCATGTTGAATAAAAATGGTGACAGTGGGCACCTTTGTCTTGTTTCAGTTCTTAGTGGGATGATTTACACTTTTTTCCATTCAGTATGATGTTGGCTGTGGGATTGTCATATATGGCTTTTATAATTTTTCAGTATGTTCCTTCCATGCCAAGTTTCTTGAGGGTTTTTATTATGAAAGTGCGCTGAATTTTGTCAAATGCTTTTTCTGCATCTATTGAGATGATCATATGGTCTTTGTTTTTTATTCTGTTTAGTGTGGTGAGTCTCATTTATTGATTTACATATGTTGAACTATCCTTGCATTCCTGGGATGAAGCCCACTTGATCATGGTGGATTATTTTTTTGATGTGCTGTGGAATTCAGTTTGCTAGTATTTTACTGAGGATTTTTACATCTATATTCATAAGGGATATTAGTCTATAGTTTTCTTTTTTTGTTGTGTCCTTTCCTGGCTTTGGTATCAAGGTGATACTGGCTTTGTAGAATGAGTTGGGGAGGATTCCCTTCTTCTTGATGTTATGGAATAATTTCCTCAGTATGTGTACCAGCTCTTCTTTGTAGGTCTGGTAGAATTTGGCTGTGAATCCATCTGGTCTGGGGCTTTTTTTGGTTGGAAAAATTGTTGTTACTGCTTCAATCTTGCTGCTCATTATTGATCTGTTCAGGAGTTTTATTTCTTTGTGATTGAGTCTTGGGAGGTTGTGTGTTTCCAGGAATTTGTCCATTTCCTCTACGTTTTCGAGTTTATGTGTGTAGAGATTTTCATAGTATTCACAGATGATGTTTTGCATTTCTGTGGTATCGGTTATAATATCTCCTTTTTGATTTCTGATTGAGTTTATTTGGGTCCTTTCTCTTCTATTCCTGGTTAATCTAGCAAGAGATCTATCAATTTTGTTTGTCTTTTGAGAAACCAACTTTTTGTTTCATTGATTTTTTTGTGTTTTTTGTTTGTTTGTTTGTTTTCCATTTTGTTTCATTCTGCTCTGACCTTTGTTATTTCTTTTCTTCTGTTGGCTTTGGGTTTGCTTTGTTCTTCCTTTTCTAGTTCCTTGAGATATGCCATTAGATTGTTAATTTGTGATCTTTCTGTCTTTTTGATGTAGGCATTTAAGGTTATGAATTTTCCCCTTGAGACTGCTTTTGCTGAATCCCATCAATTTGATAGCTTGTGTCTCCTTTGTCCTTTGTCATTCAGTTGGAGGAATCTTTTCATTTCCATCTTAATTTCATTATTGACCCAATAATCATTCAGCAGCAAGTTGTTAATTTCCATGAGTTTGTGTAGAATTGAGTGTTTCTCTTGGAGTTGATTTCTAGTTTTAATCCACTGTGGTCTGAGAAGATACATGGTATTATTTTATTTTTTTAAATTTATTGATACATGTTTTGTGGCCTAAAATATGATCAATCTTGGAGAATGTTCCATGTGCTGAATAGAAGAACGTATATTCAGTAGTTTTGGGGTAAAATGTTCTGTAAATGTCTGTTAGGCCCATTTGTTCTAGAGTCCCGTTTAAGTCCAGTGTTTCTTTATTTATCATCTGCTTGGATGATCTGTCTAGTTCTTTCAGTGGGGTGTTTAAATCCCTGGCAATTATGATGCTGCTGTGTATCTCTTTGCTTAGATCTAGTAGAATTTCTTTATGAATCTATGGATGCTCCTATGTTAGGAGCATAAATATTTAGGATTGTCATGTCTTCTTGTCTAATTGCTCCCTTTACCATTGTATAATGACCATCTTGTCTTTCTTTACTATTATTGTTGATTTAAAGTCAATTTTATTTGATATAAGAATGGCTAAACCTGCTTTGTTTTGGTTTCCATTTGCATGGAATATTTTTATCCACCTGTTCACCTTGAGTCTCTATCAGTCCTTGTGGGTGAGATGTATTTCCTGGAGACGGCAGATACTTGGCTTGTATTTTCTCATCCATTCAGCCAGCCTATATTTCCTGAGTGGGGCATCCAGACTGTTCATATTGATTGATAGAAATGATATGTGGGATGCAGTTCTGTTCTTCCTGTTGGGTACTACCTTATTGCCTTATTTTACCTCTTGTGCTATGTTTTATATGAGCTCTGAGCTTTAGCTTTTGGGTGGTTTTATGCTGATGGGTGTCTATTGTGCTGATCCATGTATAATGAAGCTCTGAGTATTTCCTGCAGGGCAGGTCTGGTCTTGAAAAATTCCCTTAGTGTTTGCTTGTCTGGAAAAGTCTTTATTTCTCCTTCATATATGAATCATAGTTTGGCAGAATACAAAATTCTAGGCAGTTGTTCTGTTTAAGAAGATTGAGGATGGGGCCCCAATCCCTTCTGACTTGTAAGGTCTCCAGTGAGAAGTCTGCTGTTAGCCTGATGGGTTTTCCTCTGTATGTTACTTGATATTTTTGCCTCACAGCTCACAGGAGTTCCTCCTTCAGGTTGGCTTTGGCCAGTCTGATGACTATGTGTCTTGGTGATTGCCTCTTTGCAATGAATCTCTCAGGTGTTCCTTGAGCTTCTTGTATCTGGATATCTAAATCTCTAGTAAGACCAGGGAAGTTTTCCTCAATTATTCCCTCAAATAGGTTTTCCAACCCTTGTGCATTTTCTTCTTCTTCACCCTCAGGAATGCCTTCGATTCTTATATTTGGCTGTTTCACATAATCCCATATTTCTTATAGGCTTTGTTCATTCCTCTTAATTCTTTGTTCTTTATTTTTGGCTGACTGAGTTAATTTTAAAGAGTTGTCTTCAAGCTCTGAGATTCTTTCTTTTGCCTGGTCTAGTCTATTCTTAAAACTTTCCACTGTGTTTTATATTTCCTTAAGTGAATTTTTCATTTCCCAAAGGTTTTTTTTTGTTCAGTATGTTGACCTCTTTAGTGAATTTTTCATTCATTTCTTGAATTATTTTTCTGGTTTCCTTGAGTTGGTTTTCCATTTTCTCTTGGATTTCATTGAGCTTCCTTACAATCTATATTTGGAATTCTTTATCTGTCACTTCAATATTTTCATTTTGGTTGGGATCCATTACTAGAAAGCAGGTGTTCCCCCTTGGGAGTGGCTTTGTGGTCTGATTTTTCATACTTCTGGAGTTCTTTTGCTGATTCCTTCTCATCTGGAGCAGCTGTCACTTCTTATTTTTCAATTTTCTTTTGTTTAGATGGGGCTTCCCCTGCCCATGCGCACTCATAAGGATGTGTCTGTAGCATATGTTGGGTTAGAACCTTGGGCTTTACTTGTGAGTGCTTTGGTAGTGGTCTAAGTTCTGGATGGATGTCTTGGCTGTAGACATCCTTAGTGTGGTGGTTTTCTCAGTTGCTGGTTGTTTGTAGGCTGTAGCAGTGGTGAGCTATGAGTGTGGGAAGATTCCCTGTCTCCTGTTGATGAGGGAGGATGGAGACATTTGAAATCCTTTCTCTTTCCCCAGCCCTGTGGTCTTCTTAACAGTGTGAATTGTATTGCCATGACCAGTTTAATCTCTGTGACAGGAGATGGTGCTGGTGGATAAGAATTAACCACACTCTGTATGAGTGTGTCAGTAAATGTAAAGGGCTGTGCAAATTGACCTCCCTGCCAGTAGGTGGTGCTTGCCAGAAGGAACAAGCTGCAGTGTTGTGTTTGGGACCTGTGACCAGCTCTAGCCCCTCAAGAAAAGTCCTCAAATGCCACAAGTGGTGGGTGGGGCCCTGGAACTTCTGGGTGAGTCCTCATTCTCCACCATGGCAGAGGTGAGTGGGGGAGTGAGGCTGGGTTGAGCTGAGTTGAGTGAGCCTGCCCTCAGCCTCCAGAAAAGCTGGTACAGTAGCTATTTTGGCAGTGATCAAAGGTCCATTCCCAGGCTTCTGGGGAAAGTTGCCAGGGAGGGGCTGAAGTGGCCCCACCCACCAAGAAATTCTGCTTGTGGGGAAGTGCGGTCTGAGATTCACAATCTGCCTGTCAGGATTGGGTTTTGCTCTTCTCCCCCGTCTCCTGCTCCACTGCCTCTCTCCAAGGTCTGCTGGCAGGCAGGAGCTGAAACTACGTGAGCTCCCCTATGATTGCACTGTGGGCTGGGAACTTCTCTGTCCAAGATCCTGCCCTGAGTGGAGAGAGCAGCCTTCCTGTGAGGGGAGGGGTGCTCCACAAGTGCACTACAGCTGGGACCCACTCTGCACTTACTTTTTTTTTTTTTAATTTATTTTTTTATTTGAGAATATGATGGGGGTACAACACTTTGGTTATATATATTGCCCATGCACTGCCCGTGTCACAGCAACAATCGTGGTCATCTCCCAAACTGTGCTAACCACATCCATTCAGTGAGAGTTTTTCCCATCCCCTCCACCCCCCTCCCTCCTGCCCGCCCCCTGATGAATATTATTGCCGTGTGTGATGTAGGTGTTGATCAGTTAGTACCAATTTGATGGTGAGTACCAGTGGTGCTTGTTTTTCCATTACTGTGACACTGCGCTTCGAAGAATGGGTTCTAGCTCCAACCAGGATAATACCAGATGTGTTAATTCACTATTGTTCCTTATTGCTGAGTAATACTCCATGGTATACATATACCACATTTTATTAATCCACTCGTGTATTGACGGGCACCTGGGTTGTTTCCATAACTTTGCGATTGTGAATTGTGCTGCTATAAACATTCGCAAGCAGATGTCTTTATTATAAAATGTCTTTTTTTCCATTGGGCAAATACCCAGTAGTGGGATTGCTGGGTCAAATGGTAATTCTACTTTTAATTCTTTGAGGTATCTCCATATTACTTTCCATAGAGGTTGTACTAATTTGCAGTCCCACCAGTAGTGTATGAGTGTTCCTATCTGTCCACATCCCTGCCAACATTTGTTGTTTGGGGATTTCTTAATATGAGCCAATCTCACTGGAGTTAAGTGATATCTCATGGTGGTTTTGATTTGCATTTCCCTGGTGATTAGAGAAGTTGAGCAATTTTTTATATGTTTGCTGGCCATTATTCTGTCTGCTTTGGAAAAGTTTCTGTACATGTCCTTTGCCCATTTTTTAATAGGGTTGTTTGATTTTTTCTTGTTGATTTTCCTAAGTTCTGTATAGATTCTGGTTATCAGCCCTTTATCAGAGGGTAGCATGCAAATATTTTCTCCCATTCTGTAGGTTGTCTGTTTACTCTAGTGATAGTTTCCTTGGCTGTGCAGAAGCTTTTTAATTTGATCAGATCCCATGTATTTATTTTGGTGGCTGCTCTGATTGCTTTGGGGGTTTTCTTCATAAATTCTTTGCCTAGGCCAATGTCCATAAGAGTTTTTCCAACGTTTACTTCGAGAATTCTTATGGTTTCACGTCTTAGGTTTAGATCTGTTATCCATTGTGAGTTGATTGTTGTGAGAGGTGAGAGGTGTGGGTCCAGTTTCAGTCTTCTACATATGGCCATCCAGTTTTCCCAGCACCATTTGTTGAATAGGGAATCTTTTCCCCAGTGTACGTTTTTTTGGAATTTGTCAAAGATCAGGTGACTGTATGAGGTTGGTTTTATATTTGGGTTCTTGGTCCTGTTCCATTGGTCTACGTCTCTGTTCTTGTGCCAATACCATGCAGTTTTGGTTACTATAGCCTTGTAGTATAGTTTGAAGTCTGGTAGATAGATGCCTCCCAATTTGTTCTTTTTGCTTAAGATTGCTTTGGCTAGACGGGGTCTTCTCTGGTTCCACACGAAGCATAGAGTTATTTTTTCTAGATCGGCCAAAAATGATGTTGGTATTTTGATAGGGACTGTTTTGATTCTGTAAATCACTTTAGGTAGCAAAGTCATTTTTACTATGTTGACTCTGCCTATCCAAGAGCATGGTAGGGTTTTCCATTTATTTACCTCCTCTGCTATTTCTTTTCTCAGTGTTTCATAATTCTCTCTATATGGGTCTAGGACCTCCTTAGTTAGATATGTTCCTAAATATTTAATTTTCTTTGGTGCTATCGTGAAAAGTATTGCATCTTTAATTTGTTTCTCGGCTTCATTGCTATTAGCATATATGAAGGCTATGGATTTGTGTGTATTAATTTTGTATCCTGAGACTTTGCTGAATTCATTTATCAATTCCAGTAATCTCTTGGTTGAATCTTTGGGGTTTTCTTTGTATAATACCATATCGTCTGCAAATAGTGACAGTTTGACCTCTTCTGCCCCTATCTGGATGCCCCTGATTTCTCTGTCTTGTCTAATTGCTGTGGCCAGGACTTCCAGCACTATGTTGAAAAGAAGTGGAGATAGTGGGTACCCTTGTCTGGTGCCAGTTTTAAGGAGGAATGCTTTCAATTTTTCCCCATTCAGTATGATATTGGCTATGGGTTTATCATATATGGCTTTAATAGTTTCGAGGTAAGAGCCATCTTTGCCTATATTGTTAAGAGTTCTTATCATAAAAGGGTGCTGGACTTTGTCAAAAGCCTTTTCTGCATCTATTGAAAGGATCATATAATCTTTGTTCTTGCTTTTATTTATATGGTGAATTACATTTAGAGATTTGCATATGTTGAACCATCCCTGCATCTCGGGAATGAAACCCACCTGATCGTGATGAATTATTTTTTTGATGTACATTTGAATTTGGTTTGCAAAGATTTTATTGAGAATTTTTGCATCTATATTCATAAGGGATATTGGTCTATACTTTTCTTTTTTTGTTGTGTCCTTTCCTGGCTTTGGTATCAAGGTGATATTGGCTTCGTAGAATGAGTTTGGGAGGACTCCATCCTTCTGGATATTTTCAAATAATTTCTGCAGTGTAGGCACCAGTTCTTCTTTGTAGGCTTGGTAGAATTCAGGTGTGAACCCGGAAGATTTTTTATTACTGCTTCGATTTCGGTGCTTGATATTGGTCTGTTTAGAAATTCCGTTTCTTCCTGGTTGAGCCTAGGGAGGTAGTGTGTTTCTAAGAATTTGTCCATTTCCTCCACGTTTTCGTGTTTGTGGGCATAGAGATTTTTGTAGTATTCGAAGATGATGTTTTGTATTTCCATGGTATCCGTTGTGACTTCTCCTTTCTCATTTCTAATTGAGCTTATTAGAGTCCTTTCCTTTCTGCTTCTGGTCAACCTGGCGAGTGGTCTGTCTATTTTGTTTATCTTTTCAAAGAACCAACTTTTCATTTTATTAATCTTCTGTATTGTTCTTTTGTTCTCGATTTCATTTAATTCTGCTCTGATCTTGGTTATTTCTTTTCTTCTGCTGGCTTTAGGATTGCTTTGCTCTTCCTTTTCCATTTCCTTAAGATGATTCATTAGTTTACTGATTTGTGACCTTTCTGTCTTTTGGATGTGGGCATTTAAGGCGATAAGTTTTCCTCTCAGGACTGCTTTTGCTGTATCCCACAGATTTTGATAACTTGTGTCCCCATTGTCATTGAGTTCGAAGAATCTTTTGATTTCCATTTGAATCTCCTCCTTGACCCAATAGTCTTTCAGCAACAGATTGTTTAGTTTCCAAGTTTTTGGATGAAGATGTGCATTTCTGTTGGAATTGATTTCTAATTTTATTCCACTGTGATCTGTAGAGATACATGGTATGATTTCTATTTTTTAGAATTTGTTTAGATCTGTTTTGTGGCCTAGGATGTGGTCAATTTTAGAGAAAGTTCCATGAGCTGATGAGAAGAATGTATATTCAGTGTTATTTGGGTGGAGTGTTCTGTAGATATCTGTTAGGCCCAAATGTTCTAGAGTCCTGTTTAGGTCTTTTGTTTCTCTATTTAATTTTTGTTTGGAGGGTCTGTCCAGTTCTGTCAGTGGGTGTTGAATTCCCCTGCTATTATGGCATTGCTGTTTATTATGTTGTCTAGATCTAGCAGTATTTGCTTTATGTACCTGGGCGCTCCTGTGTTGGGTGCATAAATGTTTAGGATTGTTAAATCCTCTTGTAAGATTTTTCTCTTCACCACTATATAGTGTCCATTTTTGTCCTTCTTTACTTTTGTTGCTTTAAAGTTTATATCATCTGAACTAAGGATGGCTACTCCGGATTTCTTTTGGTTTCCATTAGCCTGGAAAATTGTATTCCATCCTTTCACCTTGAGTCTGAATGCGTCTTTGTGTGTAAGGTGTGTTTCCTGAAGACAACAGATACTTGGCTTGTATTTTTTAATCCATTCAGCCAGCCTATGTCTCTTCAGTGGGCAGTTCAAGCCATTTACATTTATTGAGAGAATTGATATTTGGGGTAAATTTCTGGTTATTCTATTGGGTGGTGTCTTTTGTTTTACTTCTTGCATCATTGTGGAATCTGGTTTCTGGGGTTTTAGCTTTTGCGTAGTTTTACATAGGTGGGTGTCTGTTGCTCTGTTTAGTGTATAATGCAGGTCTAAGCACTTCTTGCAAGGCTGGTCTGGACTTCGCAAATTCTATCAGTGATTGCTTATCGGGAAACGTCTTTATTTCTCCCTCGTATAAGAAGCTTAGTTTGGCAGGATACAGAATTCTGGGTTGGCCTTTAGTTTTGTTTTAGGAGACTGATGATGTCTCCCCATTCCTTTCTGGCTTGTAAGGTTTCAGGTGAGAAATCTGCAGTTAATCTGATCGGTTTCCCTTTATAGGTTACCTGCTGTTTTCATCTCACAGCTGTGAGGAGTGCCTCTTTTGTGTTTACTTTGGACAGTCTAATAATTATGTGGCGTGGTGAATGCCTTTTCACATTGAGTCTCCCAGGAGTCCTGTGTGCTTCTTGTACCTGGATATCATGATTTCTGGCTAAGCCATGGAAATTTTCCTCTACTATTCCTTCAAATAGATTTTCCAGCCCATGTGAATTTTCTTCCTCTCCCTCAGGGATGCCTATGATCCTTATGTTTGGCCTCTTTACATAATCCCACATTTCTTGTATGCTTTTTTCATGCCTCTTGTTTTTGTGTTCTTTCTCTTCGACTGTTTTATTTAGCGCATAGGAGTTGTCTTCTAGCTCTGAAATTCTTTCCTCTGCATGGTCCAGCCTATTCTTAAGGCTTTCCACTGTGTTTTGTTGATCCTTGAATGCTTCTTTCATTTCTAGGATTTCTATTGGATTTTTCCTAATATTTCTATTTCTTTGGAGAATTTTTCATTCATTTCTTGCATTTTTCTTGTGGTTTCTTTGTGCTGGGATTCAATTTTCTCTTGAATGTCATTGAGCTTTCTTATAATCCATAAACGAAATTCCTCTTCTGTCATTCTACCCATTTCATTTGAGTTGGTATCCATTGCTGAGGAACTGATGGTTTCTTTTGGGGGTGACTTTTCACTCTGATTTTTCATGTTCCCTGAGTTCTTTCGCTGGTTTTTTCTCATCTGGCCTCTTGGTCGAGAGCTGGGGGTGTTAGGGCTAGTTTATGGCCGGGTCTCCAGGCCCACAATTTTCGTTCCTTGGCAGAGCCAGGGAGAGAAGTAGTGGCCTGTATTGCCTTAGGTGTATTTTAGCAAGTTT
Organism: Daubentonia madagascariensis; assembly: GCA_023783475.1. Taxonomy (NCBI): domain Eukaryota; kingdom Metazoa; phylum Chordata; class Mammalia; order Primates; family Daubentoniidae; genus Daubentonia; species Daubentonia madagascariensis. Next base: position 20,661,168 of record JAKFHU010002080.1, on the reverse strand, counting down.
GGTGGATCTTGAGTTATCTCTGGCCTGTGTTCTTCTCCTCTTCCCGGTGGAGTGTGGTGAGAATGGCCTCCCAGCTTGGGATCTAAGCTACTGAATTGTACTTGAGGATATGAGTCCACAGCTCCCTATTAGCTAGGTGTTCTGTTATGTCCGTGGCAGACTCTGATCCCCCAGTTGGGGTTGCGAAAGCCCCATGCTTTGGGAGGGGCCTTGTAGCTCCTAGGGGTTACTTTGACCTTGCTCACCCTGAGGTGCAGGTAGAAACACAATTTCTTTTGGCTGCAGTGTGAGAGCTGAATTGGGATAATTCTACACAGCTCAGAGGTTGCTCATCTAGCCGCGTGTGTTGGCCCTTCTGATGTGCGTCTCCGCGTGATACTGGTTGATAGGGGGATCTCCAATTGTGCACCCCTTTTCCACCACTAGACCCCAAGGCCAGGCAGGTGGCCGTCTCTATCCCCAGCAGTCTCCACCGGGGGGATGTTCCCACAGGGAGGGGGGAATAGTGGCCACTGGAAGCGCTCTTTGGTGGTGTGAAATTCCCTAATGGAGTGGGCAGGGTTATGGGGAGCTGCTGTGGTTCAGCCTGTGGCTCTTGAGGTATTTGGTTGCCATGAGAACCAGCAGTTATACCAAATGAGTCACTATAGCCAGCAACCTTCAAAATGAGCGATCTCTGGGGTACAGGAGGGCTGGGACCTGAAGGGCGGGCACTAGGACCAGCATGTAGCAGACTTGTCGGAGGCCAGAGCCAGGGTAGCGGAACCAGATGGACGAGCTGCAAACTGTTTCCAATACCCAAAGGTCCTGCCGCTACAGTTCCAGGATCTGGTCCCACCTAGAACCCACGGATGCAGCTGTCCCTGGCCACCACAGGCAAAGCCTGTCTCGCCCCAGCGGATGAGCCCCGGCCGGGGTGGGGCAGAGCTAGAGACGCGGCTCACAGCTCCGCGCGGGCGGCTGTAAAGATGGCTGCCGCCACCAGCCTGGCGCACAGCCGGGCTCCGATAGCGCCAGGAGCGCAGTTTTTCTCTGCCGGCAGTTGTTAGCAACCTCTAAGGGCATGTCCCACTCTCGGTTAAACTCCTGGGCCCAGTCCCGCTGACTTCTAGTGGCGCAGTGCCGGCCTGCGGGTTCCCGCGCACTGTCCCGGGAAGCTGAATCTCCGCCCAGTCTCTACCGGTCCCTCCCTAGCCCTCAGCAGTCTCTGTATATTGCAGCTGCGAGTTGTGTCGGGCTCTCGCAACTTCCTCCTCTCCACAGGGCTCGCCGGCCCGAGCAACCGCTCTGTCCCAACTCTGGGCTTGTCCCTGACTGAGTAGATGGGGAGGCGCGTAACCGCTTGGGGGGCCAGTCGCACTGCACCGACCTGGCAAGCGCGTCCTTCCCGCACTCTGGGCTCTATTGTGCTCCGTGCGCCCTCTGATCTTCGTGAAAATTTTGTACCTGTTTTCTTGGGCTGGGCGTTCGGCGTTGTTTCTCTGTAATTTGCAATGCTGTTTTCGGAGTGAGCGGTCCGTGCTCGCAGGCAGCTGCTGGCGTTCTTCACCTCCTTCCCTGGGAGCGGTGCGGTGGGAGGACTCTATCACACCGCCATTTTTCCCAGTAGCCCACTCTGCACTTTCTTTTCAGTTCTGCTCATGAGGGCTCCCTCGCCCCCCAAGGTTAGTTCACAAATCTCCCCTCCATGCCCCTGAACAACATGATTAAATCCTGATTGTACATGATTTGGCCTGTGAGCCAGTCCCCAGTTGCCTGAAGATCAATTCCTGACCATGCCAGGGAGAAGCATGCTGATCCCAAGTTGCCTATGGGGTGATTTAGCAGGTTTGGTGTCCCTCTGCTTTGGGGTGTTCCCTGCTCTGATTGAGTATCGAGGCCAGCAGCACCGGGAGAACAGGTGAGCAGGAACTCACAGTCTGACCACCCCTTAGTCTGCTGCAGGTCTTTAAGGGGAAAGATTTGAGCCCCACTCTGTGTGGAAGCCTCAGTGTGGTAGAAGCACCAACAGAGGGGAAGCAGCCATTCCTGAGAGCCCTGGGTCAATCCTCTCTCTTTGCAGCCACAGGCAGGGGAGGGGGAGGGGAGGAAAAGAGTCTGAATGGAGGAAAGCTAGCACTATGGTCATCTCTGTCCTTCTCTCTGGAATGCAGCCTAGAAGGCCAAGTGTCCAGGCTCTGGGGGGGGGTCACACATATCCCCTGGGAGCCACTGGCCCCTTGTGGTTCCTGCAATCTAGGCCGGAGTTGGGAAATGTTTGTGTGGGAATAAGTGAGATGAAAATTGAGGGGCTGAAGCCCCCCGGGGAGGACAAATGCACATGGTGTGTGGAGGAGCAATATGGCACCTGCCATCTTGGCTCGGGTCTGAGGTGAGGGAAGCGACCCCAAGGAGGCTGGCAGCCTCGTGCTTTTCCTCAAGAAGCTCCCAGTTCACTGGCAGCAGCAGCTTTTGGGCTCATGAGGGTAGAAAGGCTCTTCAGCAGCCTGCTGACTGCCAGAGATGGGCGGGAGGGAGAAACACACCACTCCCTTCTCGCGGGACTCCAAGCCTCTCAGGGGTTGTGCTCTGCTGATATCTTGCTCCTTCTTGTTCTGCTCCACAACTTCTTCCTGTGGAATCTCTGGTAGGTTCTGGCACATTTCCCTCAGAATTACACCCGATCTGTCTGTTTGTTTGCTTTTCATCTAAAACTTTTCCTTCTTTCTGAGACGACCTGGCAGCTGGTGTCTCTGGTCAGCCATCTTGTCTCCCGCCGTCAGCACACTTTAATAATCATTAAAACCGCACAAAAATAAATTAAAATCCACAGGTTCCAATTTCTACTGACTTGACTATACCCCTGGGAAATTCACTTAATATTTCTCTGTCTCAATTTAGCCATTTGCAAAATCAATTTAATAACATTCTTACTTTACTTCTAATATCAGTTAGAGACTTAATTAATGTTGGTAAACTAATTATTTTCTTTGGTTAAAAGACTAGATAATTATGCATTACTTTAGTGTTTTTAATTTTGAAAGTATTTTAGGATATTTAAATGATTAAATCTGTAAACTTCTCAATGACCTTTATTTGAATTCAATTAATCACAACATATTTTAATTTTTAAGGCATATATATGGCTTTTCAAAGTGCTAAAATCTCCTCTGTTTAATTAAAGTCGAACTACACCAAAATATCCTCTCCTAAATTTCAAACTCTTTGTACCTCATTTCTTATGTGTATTCATTGCTTTTGATTTTAATTCTGGTCAAAGAAAATATATTTAAACTAAGTGTTCATTGTCAATTAACTATATATATATATATCTCAATAGGTTTCAAATGAGCTTTCAATGCTGGCTTCATCTATCTATTTCTTCAAACATGGTGTGAATATGTGCGGGGGGGTGTGTGTGTGCGTGTGGTGGGATGGAAGATGAGGTATGACCTCGACATATGTGTGTGAGAAGTAAATTTTATTACAAATGTGGAATCGATATAAGTAGACCAAGGTAAACCAAAATAGGATCTGGGTATTTAAGAATAAAAATGTATATTTTCTTATCACACCTCTTCTTTCAATTATTTAACAGAAAAAATAATTTAAGAAAAGTTATTTTTGTCTATGTTTTATTACTTTTTCTTAATCTTCTAGCCTTCATTTTGCCTAATGCATTTTCCCAGCCTCCTTTATGTCCCCAAATGATCAGATCTCCTTCTGAGAAAAAGTAACGTGGAGAAAACTGCCTCAAAATTAGCTTTCTACAAGAGACGACATAAAATATCAGTGCAAAGAAAGAGATAATAGGAGACTTAGGGAAAGCATGTCAGGGTAAGTATTCTGGAGCATCTTCCTGTCTTTTTCATAAAGAAAGGAAGAAATTGTTAGTCCACTAATGATCATTTTGAAAAGATTTCAGTGTTGCAAGAGTGGTGCTAAGGAACATTTGCAAATTCTGCCTTCGCTAACCAAAGAGTTGATTTTTCCAAGGGCTTTACACATTCCACGGGTGAGGACAGCCTGTGTCTCCAGCTCGGTCCATTTAAGAGCATCTGTGCTCATTATTGGCCCAGTCCCTCTGTTCATTTCCTTAGCGATTAACCTAGCTACATGTCCTTTCTCATTAAATCTTTCATCAAAACATTTGGTGGTGGTTCGTGCCTGTAATCCTAGCACTCTTGGAGGTCGAGGCAGGAGGATTGCTTGAGGTCAGAAGTTTGAGACCAGCCCAAGCAAGAGCCAGACCCCCGTCTCTACAAAAAATAGAAAATATTAGATGGGCATGGTGGCACATGCCTGTAGTCCCAGCTACTTGGAAGGCTGAGGCAGAAGGGCAGGAGGATTGCTTGAGCCCAGTAGTTTGAGGTTGCGGTGAGCTGTGATGATGCCACTGTGCTCTAGCCAGGGTGACAGAGGGAGACTATCTCAAAAAAAAAATTGTTGGCACTCTGGGGGAAATACAAAATTTGGTCAGATCTCAATTATCCATAAAAAGACCCTGTGTTGTACATTGTCCTTTCATTCTTCCTCCACCAAATCAAAGGGTGAATGAGGGAAAGTTGTATGATATAATGCTGGAAAGATGTGTTGAAGTCAGATTATGGAAAACCTCAAATTTTGTATTTATGAAGGATGTGCCAAGGAATTTTGTACTTTATGAAGGATGGCAATGGGGAGCTATGAAAAGTGTTTGAGCAGTGGTGTGTAATATTTTCATTGTACTTAGAGAAAATACTTGGAATAGATTAAAAAGATGGGGGTTGGAGCAGAGAGAAAAATTAGATTACTCAGTGAAGCAGTGATGAAGGCATAAACTAAGATAACGCTATTGGAGATGGAGAGAAAAGGATCGATGAGAGAGACATTTCAGAGGTAGAGGTTAGGAGAGTCACAGATGACCCCAAACCTTTGAAATGAATGACTGGGGGGGATTGGGGTGGCAACAACAGGAGGACGATTATAGGCATGTTGAGGCTTTAAAAGCCAGTGGGTGGGCCAGGTGAGACTAGAGGAGCACAAAGGCGTGAGGGCAAGAGCAAGAATCCACAGAGTGTCAGTGAGGTCAAGAGAGGCTGAGAGAGCCAGAGAGAGAACATAGAGGACAGCAGAGGGTGGAGGAGGGAACAGAGCACTCACCGCCAGGGGAGGCCAAGGTGAGTGTGGAGAGAGCAAAGTCAAAGACAGAAAGGAGTCCAAGAAGGAGGAAAGTTCAGCAGTCTCAAGGATAGACGAGGCTATCGAGAAGGATGAGGATGAAGAAGAGGCTGCTGGATTTACCCCCAAAGAGCGAGGGTATGGGCCTGACTAGCTGGACAGATTATCCAGTTTTCAATTTTTCATGTCGCTGCTCCTCTCTCTGGCATAAGGAATTGCGAGTTGACTCTAAAGACACATTGAACACTGGTGCGTATCATCATAGTTTTTTCTGTTTGCTTTATAGCCTATGGTCTGGTTTGTCTCTTGGACTTGGATTGTTAACACCAGTGTCTGAGAACCACATCTAGCTCTTAAGCTCTGGGAAACGCTGGGTGCCTGGTGTCTAAATGCCATGAAGTGGGCATTGCAAAATTAACTCTTTTCCAAGGTGCAATCCTTGATTATTACAATTCCAGCCCTATAGAGGAGTGAGTAAAATATTTCCTTTCAGAACAGAATTCTGGAAAACTTTACTATATATGTGCAAGCACTTTTCCAGGAGTCAATGCCAAGTGATCTGTTCAGAAGTAGCTACTTACTTCAAATAAGTGAGGGCCTCTTTTCATTCATCTTAACTCACAGTGTGATTGTCCACCACGCCATTGCTGTCTGACTTATGACCTAGGTGGAAACCTGCACCTGAAAACACAGAAGGGCAGCCAGCAGCCCTTACCAAAGAAAGTGGCCACAATTTGTCCAGCTTGTATTAGAGCCAGCTCCATGGCTATACGTTGTGGTTGGCCTAATATTGTGCTCCCACTGGGAAGATTGCCAGGTGCCAATGTGATGTGTTTTATTATCATAAGGAGATTTACTATGAGGCTAATGAAGGTTAAGCTTACATGGGCCCTTTCCACATCCCATGTTATTATAAAATTTGCAGAAGTGAAATATTTTAACAACGGTCAACTATGAGCACTGTCTCTTTCCACCTTGACATTGTGACCTCCTGCCAACCCCAATCACACTTTCCTTCCTATATGTTGATGTTGGGACAATGGGCATTTTTGGAATCCAGCCAAGAGGAACCTAAGTTTGGGAATCATTTAGTTTGAGATATCATGTCCAGGTTATTGCTATCTGTCCTGGCGAATGAATGGCTTCAAGGAATACTCCCACCACCCACTCTTGTGCCAACTCCCTCAGCATCATAACAGAAAGTAGGACCAGAGGTCATACTGCGTTGTGAACTCACCCCGAAGAGCCTGGATGCAGAAGCATGCAGGGGGCACAAATCCTGTCTGTGTAAAACAAATCTCACAGCTCCTATAAGGAAGAAACTTGACAGTGGTTTTCCCAAATTTGACCACAATCCTAAAAGTTTACACGTCATGAACAAAATGAGTTGTGATGCTGAAAGAAACTTTTATAACTTACCAATGATTTTTCAAAAAGACAAATTTCAATCAAACATGCTAAAGGAAAGACTGAATAATTTTTCCTGTCTCTCTATTGAAAGATGTTATAAAATAGTCATCATATAAACTGGCAATCAAAAAATATGCAGCCAAAAAGTGTAGGAAAAATATATCATAGAGCTGAGTCCATTGGTTAATAAAAATATTGTTTTATTTGTATTATTTTTCTGTATCTTGTGATGCTAATAGGGCCGGCTTCAAAAGGTACAAAGGGTCCCACACTCAGAAGGGCCCTGAGCTTGGTTTAATGCTCTGCCATCGCCATGTTAAAACTCTTAATACTGTTTGAGCAAGGGACCCACAGTTTCATTTTGCACCGGGCCCTGCAAATTATGTGGCTGGTCTTGACAACAACAGCCCAGTAGTGGTGAGAATAGAAAAGGACCAGGGAAGAATTAGTGCACTGAGATGAGAAATGACACGTCCTGTACGCAGAAGTATTTCTCAGCTTTGTAAAATTTGGAATTCCTTGTGATTTCTCATTCTGAACAGTTGTATGCCTTCAAACCTAGTACTGATTTCATAAACGGGTCTTCCTTTTCTTAAAAAAAAGTCCCTGAAATAATATATACCCTTCAGATCCCACAAAATCTCTACAACAGTTAAGTGTCCTTCAGGCTTTCATTATCCAGAACTGAGTAACAGCTGGCAAATTATTCAGACTCAATTCCTTTCCTTCTGTCCAATTTGTAAGCATTTCTCACCTTTTTAGCTCTTACTTTCAGCAGAGGAGGAAACGGGAGGCTGGAAAAACACAACTTGGCCTCATTTGTTAAGAGCTCCAAAAATCAAACAGAAAGTGGGGAAGTTGAAGAGATGAGTTTTGGTATTGTTTGCAACTTTCTTTTGACAAGACTCACCCCGTACTTTCATTTCCAGCCCCCGCTACTGCAGGGTGGTGTGTGTGTTTGTTTAATAATATCCTTGTTTTGTCTTGGCTACAGAGTGCCTTTCAAGTGATGGGAGGACATTTCTCAGTTGTGAATTTCCCTTGCTGTTTTCCTTCACTCCACTGTGAGCATGTTGTGGTCGGGGAGCTGGAGACAGTAACCTGCTCATTAGTTCAGCTTTAGAAAGGCGTAGGTGTGGGTGAGCTGAGTCAAAGCTTAGATCTGTGTGACCTTTGTCATGCGCATCATTCTCTCCATCTTTGGGAGTGACAGCCCCTAAATTCAATCTCACTTTGGTAGAATGCTCTCCTACCAGTCTATTTTAAGGCTGAATTCACATAAATTTTTCACTTTTATTAAAAGGCAAAACTGTTTTCTTAAGCTGGTAATATTTGAAAGGTACTCATTCCTCTGGATAATGTGATGAATTGTTTAACAGGAACAACGGGTCTTCATCCACATTTACCATAGTTAATATATACAAAAAAAATAGAATATGTGAAACAATGATTAAACTCTGACCAATTTTCTTCAAGAAATCAATTGCCAATAAATTCCAAAGAATTTGGGAGCAAGCTAGCTAGTAGTGCAGGGAGTTTCTTCAATATATTAATTTTCATTTTTTTGGCATGAGCTTTGAAGTTAGATTCAGATTGCAAATTACAGCTTCGTATGGGCTCCCCGCTGCTAGCTAGTGAAATCCTCTGGCTTCTGGGGATGAAGCAATTTGGCTTCAATAATAGGGCTGTGAGAACCTTATTTCCCACTGGTAGAATAATATGTCTGTAGCCTGAAATGCAGGAATCCAACATTTGCTCTTTGACTGGGTCACCAGTAGGGATACATTAAATGCAAAAAAAAAAAAAAAACAAAAACAAAAACCAGGTATGGGAATACAGCGATCGGCCTGTGCATTTTAAATTCATTCTGAAGCCTGCCTCCAAATTATCTTGCTCGGCTCTTTGGATATGGCTCACAAATTTGTATTTTCCTTTCTATGAACAGAACTAAACTTCTGATGGTTTCTGGGCATGTGACATATATACACTTGGCACCTCTCATACCCCAGCCACACAGTGGTGGATGCTTTCACAGGTTCTTTTTTCCAGGCATGAAATGAAGGCTCTTTCAGTTGAAATGTCTAAAATCTATCACAGACAGCTTGATGACAAAACATGTGGTGATTAATTTCTATGCATGTGCCTTATTCGGCCTTCAGGAATAGATTAAAAGCTGGCCAAGAGGACACACAGCTTCCACCTTTACAAGTTAAATATATACCAGTTGACTGCCTGACTTCACTCTCAAGCAGAAATTTCTGCCTCTCTTTAGGGCAGTCGTACCCAAACTTTTTGGCACCAGGGACTGGTTTCATGGAAGATAATTTTTCCATGGACAGGGAGGTGGGGGCTGGGGGGGAGGTAGAGCTCAGGTGGTGATGAGAGTGATGGGGAGCGGTTGTAAATACAGATGAAGCTTCACTTGCCTGCCGCTCACCTCCTGCTGTGCACCCCCCACCAAGTTTCAATTTTTCTACAGACTGGGGTGCAGGAGAGGCAGGGGAGGTAGAGCTCAGGAGGTGATGCAAGCAATGGGGAGCGGCTGTAAATACAGTTGAACCTTCTCTCACCCGCCACTCACTGCCTGCTGTGTGACCCAGTTCCTAACAGGCCATGGACCGGTACTGGTCCACAGCCCAGGGGTTGGGGACCACAGCTCTAGGGGGTATTTCTCCAATGGAGAATGTCGGTTCAGTCATAGCATCTGGTTTTCAAACATACCTCCCTCCTCAGAGTTTCTTGGAACTTCCTGCACAGTTTCAGTTAATTTTCTGCTTCTTTTGGTTACTGGGGAGGGGGGTTGGGGGAGTAGAAAAGGAGAACAGATTTCACAACAGTTTATCAAAATTGTTTTGCCTCATGTGGTTTTCTGTTGCCCTTTCTGCTGTGTCTTTGAATGTTTGGAAGCAATTTATGTTGCACTGAGACTGTTTTTCTTTCAGAAGTTCCTGCATTTGAAATTCAAATCTCAACTGTCAGCAGGCTGTTTGCTCCAACTGTGCCTTTTCATAAGGCCCTTAGCAGGGTCCCTTATGGAATATTCCTCAAACCAGAAGCTCTCTTACTCCAAAAGCCCAGAAGGCTCCTGTTCTAGCTGGTGGGAAGAGAGGAGTTTAAAACAGTAGGCTAATCCTTCTTGCTTTCATTTGGCAGTTACTACTGAGAGTTCTTTGCCTCAAATTCAGGTCATATCCTCACTCACTTCACCCGCCTATTATGGCTTCATTCCCTGGTTCACCTCGTCCCTTCCTGCGCCTGTGTCAGCAGTGTCTAGCTAGAATGAGGACTCAGGATTAGCAACTACCCGGGAAAACTCTCTCGATCTCTTTTTCTCTCTTTTGGCACCACTCTCCCTTTGACATAAGGTTGGTGGTGCTTTCTAAGAACAAAAAATATGAAATTTCTAAGTCTTAACTAATCACAACTTTAATCAAACTTTCCAACCTGTGTCATTATATTACATTTGTAATAGTCTCTTGAACTATTCAACTTTGTATAAGACTAGAATTTTCTTTTTTACATTTGCTCATCCAAGAGGACCTTATTTACTGCATTCCTCAGGCAGGGTGGCCTGGGGAAGAGGCATGGGGATAGCCATCTGGCAGTGGGCATGAAGTGTGAAGACTTTTATGTTGCATGTTAACACCTATCCGAGAGCATCCACCACCATGGCAGAAGCAGTAAATAACCTAGAAGATGGACAGATCCAGCCAGCTGCCATCAGCCAGCCTCCACCATCAGCCACCCTAGAATGAGCATGACAGGTGGGAACCTGGGTGGAGTGGTTGCAGTGGCCAAGCTGGAAGAAGGATGTGGAGCCAATAGCATAGACTTCCACTTACAAAAGCCAACTGGCTATTGCTGCCTCTGAATGTCTAACCTGCTAGCAACAGGGACCAATATTTAGCCCCTAATAAGGTTTATTCCTCGAAGAGACCAACTGACCACTTGGCAGCAAGTTGACTACTTTAGACTTCTTCCATCATGGAAGGGCTGGCATTCACCTCACAGGGATAGAGGACTATTCCATGTATGGTTTTGCCTCTCCTGTCCTCAGAACCTCAGCCAGCACCACTATCCAGGGCCTTCCATGATGCCTGATCCACAGGCTTGGGACCTACGCAACATGGTATCTTACCACCCCTAGGAAATAGAATCTCATCTGGAGTCTGATGAGAATGGTAGCTATGAAAACACATAGAGGGACACAATCATGTGTAACTGTTAGACCAAAGCAGGAAAGTCTGACAGAAAAAAAATCTTAGACTTTTTATCTACTTTCTCTTCCATTGCATGTTCTTCCTTCCCAACCACCCACCTCACCCCATTGCCTGAATGCAACCTGGTGCTGTCACCACAAAGGGTTACCCTTCTGGGATGTAGAGCAAGCCCCAGAAGAACCAAAAATGGATCTGGAAAGAGGGGTAAATGGAGAGTACTGCACATGCCCTCATCTCCCTCACAGTGAAGTGCAGGAGTGTGCTCCTGACCACTGGTTATATCACATACTGGACCATCCAGAAGCAACCAGCCTCATAGAGTACAGGAACAGCTTTCTGTGGGCAAGACTGAAGTGCTAGCTCAGAGACAGCACTCAGGCAGATGGGGTACCATCCCTTAGGACACAGCACACACATTAAATCAGAGGCCTCAAAAGGTTCTTTTCAAAGAACCAACTTTTCCTTTCACTGATTCTTTGTCTTGTTTTTTTGGCTTCTATTTCATTTAATTCTGCTCTGAGATTTGTTATTTCTTTTCTTCTGTTGGCTTTGGGTTTCGTTTGTTCTTCTCTATCTAGTTCCTTCAGGTGTGACATTAGGTTGTTATTGCAATCTTTCTGTCTTTTTTATATAAACCTTCAAGGCTATGAACTTCTCCCTTAACACTGCTTTTGCTGTACCCCATGGCTTTTGGATTCTTGTGTCATTTTGTCATTCAGTTCAAAAATTTTTTTTAATTTCCATCTTTATTTTGTCATTGACACAAGGATCATTCAGGAGCAGGTTGTTTAATTTCCATGACTTTATATATATTTGAGAGTTTCTCTTGGAATTGATTTCTAGTTTTATTATACTGTGTTCTGGGAAGATACATGGCATGAATTTGATTTTTCTGAATTTGCTGAGACTTGTTTTGTGGCCTAATATATGATCTATCTTGGAAAATGTCCCATGTGCTGATGAAAAGAATGTATATTGTGCAATTTGGGGGTAGAATGTCCTGTAAATATCTGTTAGGTTCATCTGTTCCAGAGTCCTGTTTAAGACCAATATTTCTTTGTTGATTTTATGCCTCAATTATCTATCCAGTTCTGACAGTGTAGTATTAAAGTCTCTGACTATTATGATGCTGCTGTTTATTTCTTTCTTTAGATCTAGTACAATTTGTTTTATGGATGTGGGAGCTCCTGTGTTAGGTGGATATATGTTTAGGATTGTTATATCTTCTTGCTGAATTGCTCCCTTTATCATTATTTAATGACCATCTTTGTCTGTTTGTACCATTGTTGATTTAAAGTCTATTTTATCTGATATGAGAATAGCTACTCCTGTTCCCTGTTGGTTTCCTTTGCATGAAATATTTTTCCACCCCTTTACCTTGAGTCTATGAGAATTCCTGTGATATAAGTGGGTTTCTTGGAGACAGCATATTATTGTATTTTATCCATTTAGCCAGTATAGCTTTTTCTTTTTTTTTTAATTTATTTCTTTATTTGAGAATATTATGGGGGTATAACACTTTGGTTATATATATTGCACATGCACTGCCCGTGTCAGAGCTACAATCGTGGTCATCTCCCAAACTGTGCTCCCCACATCCATTCAGTGAGAGTTTTTCCCAGCCCCTCCATCCCACTCCCTCCTGCCTGCCTCCTGATGAATATTATTGCCCTGTGTGATGTGGGTGTTGATCAGTTAGTACCAATTTGATGGTGAGTACCAGTGGTGCTTGTTTTTCCATTCCTGTGACACTTCGCTTCGAAGAATGGGTTCTAGCTCCAACCAGGATAATACCAGATGTGTTAATTAAGTATTGTTCCTTATTGCTGAGTAATACTCCATGGTATACATATACCACATTTTATTGATACCACTCATGTATTGATGGGCACCTGGGTTGTTTCCATAACTTTGCAATTGTGAATTGTGCTGCTATAAACATTCACAAGCAGATGTCTTTATTATAAAATGTCTTTTTCTCCTTGGGTAAATACCCAGTAGTGGGATTGCTGGATCAAATGGTAATTCTACTTTTAATTCTTTGAGGTATCTCCATGTTACTTTCCATAGAAGTTGTACTAATTTGCAGTCCCACCAGCAGTGTATGAGTGTTCCTATCTGTCCACATCCCTGCCAACATTTGTTGTTTGGGGATTTTTTAATATGAGCCAATCTCACTGGAGTTAAGTGATATCTCATTGTGGTTTTGATTTGCATTTCCCTGATGATTAGAGAAGTTGAGCAATTTTTTATATGTTTGCTGGCCATTATTCTGTCTGCTTTGGAAAAGTTTCTGTTCATGTCCTTTGCCCATTTTTTAATAGGGTTGTTTGATTTTTTCTTGTTGATTTTCCTAAGTTCTGTATAGATTCTGGTTATTCAGCCCTTTATCAGAGGTGTAGCATGCAAATATTTTCTCCCATTCTGTAGGTTCTCTGTTCACTCTAGTGATAGTTTCCTTGGCTGTGCAGAAGCTTTTTAATTTGATCAGGTCCCATGTATTTATTTTGGTGGCTTCTCTGATTGCTTTGGGGGTTTTCTTCATAAATTCTTTGCCTAGGCCAATGTCCATAAGAGTTTTTCCAACATTTTCTTCAAGAATTCTTATGGTTTCATGTCTTAGGTTTAGATCTGTTATCCATTGTGAGTTGATTTTTGTGAGAGGTGAGAGGTGTGGGTCCAGTTTCAGTCTTCTACATATGGCCATCCAGTTTTCCCAGCACCATTTGTTGAATAGGGAATCTTTTCCCCAGTGTACGTTTTTTTGGAATTTGTCAAAGATCAGGTGACTGTATGACGTTGGTTTTATATTTGGGTTCTCAGTCCTGTTCCATTGGTCTACGTCTCTGTTCTTGTGCCAATACCATGCAGTTTTGGTTACTATAGCCTTGTAGTATAGTTTGAAGTCTGGTAGATAGATGCCTCCCAATTTGTTCTTTTTGCTTAAGATTGCTTTGGCTAGACGGGGTCTTCTCTGGTTCCACACGAAGCGTAGAGTTATTTTTTCTAGATCGGCAAAAAATGATGTTGGTATTTTGATAGGGACTGCGTTGATTCTGTAAATCACTTTAGGTACCAAAGCCATTGTTACTATGTTGACTCTGCCTATCCAAGAGCATGGTAGGGTTTTCCATTTATTTACCTCCTCTGCTATTTCTTTTCTCAGTGTTTCATAATTCTCTCTATATAGGTCTTTGACCTCCTTAGTTAGATATGTTCCTAAATATTTAATTTACTTTGGTGCTATTGTGAAAGGTATTGCATCTTTAATTTGTTTCTCAGCTTGATTGTTGTTAGCATATATGAGGCTATGGATTTGTGTGTATTAATTTTGTATCCTGAGACTTTGCTGAATTCATTTATCAATTCCAGTAATCTCTTGGTTGAATCTTTGCTGTTTTCTATGTATAATATCATATCATCTGCGAATAGTGAAAGTTTGACCTCTTCTGCCCCTATCTGGACGCCCCTGATTCCTCTGTCTTGTCTAATTGTTGTGGCCAGGACTTCCAGCACTATGTTGAAAAGAAGTGGAGATAGTGGGCACCCTTGTCTGGTGCCAGTTTTAAGGGGGAATGCTTTCAATTTTTCCCCATTCAGTATGATATTGGCTGTGGGTTTATTGTATATGGCTTTAATAGTTTCAATGTATGAGCCATCTATGCCTATATTGTTAAGAGTTCTTATCATAAAAGGGTGCTGGATTTTGTCAAAAGCCTTCTCTGCATCTATTGAAAGAATTATATAATCTTTGTTCTTGCTTTTATTTATATGGTGAATTACATTTATAGATTTGCGTATGTTGAACCATCCCTGCATCTCGGGAATGAAGCCCACCAGATCGTGATGAATTAGTTTTTTGATGTACATTTGAATTTGGTTTGCAAGGATTTTATTGAGAATTTTTGCATCTATATTCATAAGGGATATTGGTCTATACACTTCTTTTTTTGTTGTGTCCTTTCCTGGCTTTGGTATCAAGGTGATATTGGCTTCGTACAATGAGTTTGGGAGGACTCCATCCTTCTGGATATTTTCAAATAATTTCTGCAGTGTAGGCACCAGTTCTTCTTTGTGGGCTTGGTAGAATTCAGGTGTGAACCCATCTGGTCCAGGAGTTTTTTTTGTGGGAAGATTTTTTATTACTGCTTCGATTTCGGTGCTTGATATTGGTCTGTTTAGAAATTCCGTTTCTTCCTGGTTGAGCCTAGGGAGGTAGTAAGTTTCTAAGAATTTGTCCATTTCCTCTACGTTTTCGTGTTTGTGGGCATAGAGGTTTTTGTAGTATTTGAAGATGATGTTTTGTATTTCCATGGAATCAGTTGTTACTTCTCCTTTCTCATTTCTAATTGAGCTCATTAGAGTCCTTTCCTTGCTGCTTCTGGTCAACCTGGCAAGTGGTCTGTCTATTTTGTTTACCTTTTCAAAGAACCAACTTTTCATTTTATTAACCTTCTGTATTGTTCTTTTGTTCTCAATTTCATTTAATTCTGCTCTGATCTTGGTTATTTCTTTTCTTCTGCTGGCTTTAGGATTGCTTTGCTCTTCCTTTTCCATTTCCTTAAGATGATTCATTAGTTTACTGATTTGTGACCTTTCTGTCTTTTGGATGTGGGCATTTAAGGCGATAAGTTTTCCTCTCAGGACTGCTTTTGCTGTATCCCACAGATTTTGATAACTTGTGTCCCCATTGTCATTGAGTTCGAAGTATCTTTTGATTTCCATTTGAATCTCCTCCTTGACCCAATAGTCTTTCAGCAACAGATTGTTTAGTTTCCAAGTTTTTGGATGAAGATGTGAGTTTCTGTTGGAATTGACTTCTAATTTTATTCTGCTGTGGTCTGAAAAGATACATGGTATGATTTCTATTTCTTAGAATTTGTTTAGATCTGTTTTGTGGCCTAGGATGTGGTCAATTTTAGAGAAAGTTCCATGAGCTGATGAGAAGAATGTATATTCATTGTTATTTGGGTGGAGTGTTCTGTAGATATCTGTTAGGCCCAAATGTTCTAGAGTCCTGTTTAGGTCTTTTGTTTCTCTATTTAATTTTTGTTTGGAGGATCTGTCCAGTTCCTTCAGTGGGGTGTTGAAGTCCCCTGCTATTATGGCATTGCTGTTTATTATCGTGTCTAGATCTAGCAGTATTTGCTTTATGTACCTGTGCGCTCCTGTGTTGGGTGCATAAATGTTTAGGATTGTTAAATCCTCTTGTAAGATTTTTCCCTTCACCACTATATAGTGTCCATTTTTGTCCTTCTTTACTTTTGTTGCTTTAAAGTTTATATCATCTGAAATAAGGATGGCTACTCCGGATTTCTTTTGGTTTCCATTAGCCTGGAAAATTGTATTCCATCCTTTCACCTTGAGTCTGAATGTGTCTTTCTGCGTAAGGTGTGTTTCCTGAAGACAACAGATACTTGGCTTGTATTTTTTAATCCATTCAGCCAGCCTATGTCTCTTCAGTGGGCAGTTCAAGCCATTTACATTTATTGAGAGAATTGATATTTGGGGTAAATTTCTGATTATTCTGTTGGGTGGTGTCTTTTGTTTTACTTCTTGCATCATTGTGGAATCTGGTTTCTGGGGTTTTAGCTTTTGCATAGTTTTTCATAGGTGGGTGTCTGTTGAGCTGGTTAGTGTATAATGCAGGTCTAAGCACTTCTTGCAAGGCTGGTCTGGATTTTGCAAATTCTATCAGTGATTGCTTATCTGGAAACGTCTTTATTTCTCCCTCGTATAAGAAGCTTAGTTTGGCAGGATACAGAATTCTGGGTTGGCCTTTGTTTTGTTTTAGGAGACTGATGATGTCTCCCCATTCCTTTCTGGCTTGTAAGGTTTCAGGTGAGAAATCTGCAGTTAATCTGATCGGTTTCCCTTTATAGGTTACCTGCTGTTTTCGTCTTACAGCTGTGAGGAGTGCCTCTTTTGTGTTTACTTTGGACAGTCTAATAATTATGTGGTGTGGTGAATGCCTTTTCACGTTGAGTCTCCCAGGAGTCCTGTGTGCTTCTTGTACCTGGATATCGCGATTTCTGGCTAAGCCATGGAAATTTTCCTCTACTATTCCTTCAGATAGATTTTCCAGCCCATGTGAATTTTCTTCCTCTCCCTCAGGGATGCCTATGATCCTTATGTTTGGCCTCTTTACATAATCCCACATTTCTTGTATGCTTTTTTCATGCCTCTTGTTTTTGTGTTCTTTCTCTTCAACTGTTTTAGTTAGCACAAGGGAGTTGTCTTCTAGCTCTGAAATTCTTTCCTCTGCATGGTCCAGCCTATTCTTAAGGCTTTCCACTGTGTTTTGTTGATCCTTGAATGCTTCTTTCATTTCTAGGATTTCTATTGGATTTTTCCATAATATTTCTATTTCTTTGGAGAATTTTTCATTCATTTCTTGCATTTTTCTTGTGGTTTCTTTGTGCTGGGATTCAATTTTCTCTTGAATGTCATTGAGCTTTCTTATAATCCATAAACGAAATTCCTCTTCTGTCATTCTACCCATTTCATTTGAGTTGGTATCCATTGCTGAGGAACTGATGGTTTCTTTTGGAGGTGACTTTTCACTCTGATTTTTCATGTTCCCTGAGTTCTTTCACTGGTTTTTTCTCATCTGGCCTCTTGGTCGAGAGCTGGGGGTGTTAGGGCTAGTTTATGGCCGGGTCTCCAGGCCCACAATTTTTGTTCCTTGGCAGAGCCAGGGAGAGAAGTAGTGGCCTGTATTGCCTTAGGTGTATTTTAGCAAGTTTGGTGGATCTTGAGTTATCTCTGACCTGTTGTCTTCTCCTCTTCCCGGTGGAGTGTGGTGAGAATGAACTCCCAGCTTGGGCTCTAAGCTAGTGAATAGTACTTGAGGATATGAGTCCACAGCTCCCTATTAGCTAGGTATTCTGTTATGTCCGTGGCAGACTCTGATCCCCCAGTTGGGGTATGCGAAAGCCCCATGCTTTGGGAGGGGCCTTGTAGCTCCTAGGGGTTACTTTGACCCTGCTCACCCTGAGGTGCAGGTAGAAACACAATTTCTTTTGGCTGCAGTTTGAGAGCTGAATTGGGAAAATTCTACACAGCTCAGAGGTTGCTTATCTAGCCGCGTGTGTCGGCCCTTCTGATGTGCATCTCCGCATGATACTGGTTGATGGAGGATCTCCAATTGTGCACCCCTTTTCCACCACTAGACCCCAAAGCGAGGCGGGTGGCTATCTCTATCCCCAGCAGTCTCCACCGGGGGGATGTTCCCACGGGGAGGGGGGAGTAGTGGCTGCTGGAAGCACTCTTGGATGGCACGAAATTCCCTGTTGAAGTGGGCAGGATTATGGGGAGCTGCTCTGGTTCAGCCTGTGCCTCTTGAGGTATTTGGTTGTCATGGGAACCAGCAGTTATACCAAATGAGTCACTATAGCCAGCAACCTTCAAAATGAGCGATCTCTGGGGTACAGGAGGGCTTTGACCTGAAGGGCGGGCACTAGGACCAGCATGTAGCAGACTTGTCGGAGGCCAGAGCCAGGGTAGCGGAACCAGATGGACGAGCTGCAAACTGTTTCCAATACCCAAAGGTCCTGCCGCTACAGTTCCAGGATCTGGTCCCACCTAGAACCCACGGATGCAGCTGTCCCTGGCCACCACAGGCAAAGCCTGTCTCGCGCCAGCAGAAGAGCCCCGGGCCGGGCCGGGGCGGAGCTAGAGACGCGGCTCACAGCTCCGGGCGGGTGGCTGTAAAGATGGCGGCCGCCGCCAGCCTGGCGCGCAGCCGGGCTCCAATCGCGCCGGGAGCGCAGCTTTTCACCGCCGGCCGCAGAGGCAGTTGCTAGCAGCCTCTAAGGGCGTGTCCCACTCTCCGTTAAATTCCTGGGCCCAATCCCACTGACTTCTAGTGGCGCAGTGCCGGCCTGCGGGTTCCCGTGCCACTGTCCCGGGAAGCTGTATCTCGGTCCCTGCCCAGTTCCTCCCCAGCCCTCGGCAGTCTCTGTATATTGCAGCTACGAGTTGTGTCGGGCTCTCGCAACTTCCTCCTCTCCACAGGGCTCACCGTCCCGAGCAACCGCTCTGTCCAACTCTGGGCTTGTCCCTGACTGTGTGGATGGGGAGGTGGATAACCGCTTGGGGGGCAGGTCGCGCCGCGCCGACCTGGTGAGCACGTCCTTCCCGCGCTCTGGGCTCTATTGTGCTCCGTGCGCCCTCCGATCTTTGTGAAAATTTTGTACCTGTTTTCTTGGGCTGGGCGTTCGGCGTTGTTTCTCCGTAATTCGCAATGCTGTTTTCGGAGTGAGCGTTCCGTGCTCTCAGGCAGCCACTGGCGTTCTTCACCTACTTCCCTGGTAGCGGTGCGGTGGGAGGACTCTATCACTCCGCCATTTTTCCCAGTCCCATTTAGCCAGTATAGCCTTTAATTGGAGCATTAAGACTGTTTATATTTGATGTTAGTATTGATATGTGAGATAATGTTCAGATCATCATGTTGATTGTTATATAGTTGCTTTGTTTTTCCCCTTGTGTTACTGCTTTATAAGAGCTGTGAACTTTAACTTTCAGGTGTTTTTACACTGGTAGGTATCAATTATTCTTTTCCATGTATAGAGCACTTTTAAGCATTTCCTGTAGGGCAAGTCTAGTGGTGACAAATTCTCGTAGTGTTTGCTTGTCTGGGAAAGACTTTATTTCTCCTTCATTTATGAAACTTAGTTTTGCAGGATACAAAATTCTTGGCTGGCAGTTATTCTGTTTAAGAAGACTAAAAATGGGACCTCAATCTCTTCTGGCTTGTAATGTCTCTGCTGACAAGTCTGCTGTTGGTCTGATGGGTTTTCCTTTGTAAGTTACTTGTTGCTTTCATCACGCAGCTTGTAGGATTTTCTTCTCCACTTTGACTGTGGCCAGACTAATGACTGTGTCTCGGTGATGTTCATGCTGTGAATATTCTAGGTGTGTGATGACCATCTTGTATCTGGATGTCTAAATCTCTGGTGATACCAGGGAAGTTTTCCTCAATTATTCCCTCAAATAGGTTTACCATGCTTTTTCCTTTTTCTTCTTCTCCCTCAGGGATACCTATGATCCTTATATTAGCTCACTTTGCATATTCCCATATTTCTTGAAGTGATTGTTCATTATTCTTTATTCTTTTTTCTACATTTTTGACTGAGTGGGTTAATTTGAAAGCCTTGTTTCAAGCTCTGAAATTCTTTCTTCTGGTTGGTCTAGTCTGTTAAAATTTTCTGCTGTATTTTAAAATTTCCTAAATGACTCTTCATTTCTTTAATTTCTGTTATAGCTTATCTTATCTTACCTATCTCATTAGTGAACTTTTCCTTCATGTTCTGAATTACTTTTTTGGCTTCTTTGTGTTGGTTTTCAACTTTCTCATCAATCCCATTGATCTTACTTGCCATCCATATTCTGAATTCCATATCTGACATTTCAACAATTTCCTTTTGATTGGAGTCCACTGCTGGAGAACTATTGTGATCCTTTGAGGGTGTTAAAACAGCTTGTTTTTCCACGTTGCCAGGGTTCTTATGCTGGTTCCTTCTCATCTGAAACTTCTTCTCTCAGCTCAAGACAGACAGGTTTGCAATGCACCTGTACTCATCTTCTGGGAGTTCTGTTGTTAGTGACGAGAGAGAGAGAGGTCCCTGGATGGTGCACTTGAGTCCCATTCTGGAAGACTAACCTGGCAGGAGAGGGGTGGATGCACCATGAGTGTTTAACACTGCTGCTCTCCTGAGTCTCCCAACTCACCATTCCTCTGTGGTTTTCAGAGGCAGTTTGCACTGCAGTGAGTGATTGCCCTGCCACTTCCATCAGCAGTGGCAATTGTCCCTTGCAGCAGCATTAGTGCTGCCCTGCCAAAGTCCACAGACTGCAGCAATTTTCAGCCTGCAGAGGCTTGAGTGCTGCCCCATTCACATCTGCAGGTGACTGCAAATGTTAGCCTGTGCTGGCTTGAGAGTTGCCTGCCCAAGTCTGTAGTTGGTAGTGTTTGCTGGCCCACAGTGGACTGAGTGTTCACCCCTCCTAGGTCCTCTGGTGGCAGTAGAGGAACACAACTCCTGCTCATGGGACTCACGAGAGCTCCCAGCCTCCCTGCTCCCTCCCTGTCCTAGCAGAGATGATGGGGATGCAGTAGCAATGGATCTGACCCCTGGGTAGATGCAGTAGGTAGATGAGTCTGGGACCTCAAAATGGCACCAGCTGCAACACCCTGGGTTCTCAAGCCAGCGAAACCTTCTCGCTGGAGCAATGCTGCTGCACAGTCTGCAGTCAGCACCCTATGTCAATCCTGTAGCCTGCTGCAGTGGAGGATCCCTCCAGCATGTCTGATAGCAGTGTCCATGTGAAAAGTGCAGAGCCCCAATATTCTCTCCTCTGTCTCTTCCCCATATGTGGGTACCTTCCCCCTGTACCTCCAACACTGCAGAGCAGGTCACCCCACTTCCCTCTCCTTCACTTTGGGAGCCTCCTGTCACCTCTCTGTTGATTCCCAATGCTCTCTCTCAGATGACTGATCTGAAGGTGAATATCCACTTGCCATTTACAATCCTCTCTGTGAGAGTGGCGTGTGCAGGCTGCTTCTAGTTTGCCATCTTGACTCCCTCCTCCAATTGAGAATTTTTAGTTCAGTGGCAGAGAAAGACAAATATGACATTATAACACAGAATGATGGAGCACACAGTAGGGCTACTTGGAAAGTGCCTGACAGCCCTGTGGGCCTTGCACTTCTCTCTCCCTTCTCAGGAACTCTTAGCAGAAACTCGGATAGTTTAGGTTCTTCAAAATCAAAGGAGAGAATGTCTTTAAACTTCTGAGGTAGGCCTGCAAACAACCCTGCTGTATAATGTATATGAGGGTGAGAATAAGACAGAATAAAGAGAATGTAAAACATAAATAAATCTCATTCTTTCTGACTCTTCATCAACAGTGAATACACATTATAATCTGAATAAATTATCCTGCCACATGTTTGGAAGGATATCTCTGGTTCAATGCAGATGGGGAGGGGTTTCAAAGATCTGGGCATTTGATGTATAGAAGTTATTGGATGCCTTGTAGTACAGATAGACACATTTTGCATGTATTGACCAAGGAGAAAGTCCAGGGAAAGTATTAATAACTCTCGATTTGTAACAATCATCTATTTTTCTTCTTGTAGCACACATACAAAACTATATCCTGTAACATGCATGTATTTTAACATATGCTTATTTATGATTATTTGTCTAATTATTGAAAAATCCCAAAAGTAAATCTCACTGTTACCTGGGTGATAATATTAAAAGGCTTCCATACTCTTTATGCAGTTTCTTACATTGACATTAGTGGTTCATTAATATTAAAGAGATCTGCAGTATTGTATTAGCTAATCACACCAAAGACTATCTTTGGAAACTGTCAAGCATAGAACTGGCTTCTATTTTTATAGCTTGATGTGCACCATAGGCTGATCTGACTATTTTTAAAACTATCAATCCCACTTTGACTAGAAGAAAATCAACTGCTTTAAGATGCATGCTTTAACCAAGGTAAATATCACCTGAGATTAATATAATTTGAATTGCTATTTCTGAGATATAAAAATGGCAAATACACATTTTGCTTGTTTCTTCATGCTATGGGGTCAACTTCTGTAAAGCTAAAGGAGTAAGTCCTGTAGAATGATTTGTATAATCTATTTTAGGACAAAGGATATCTACTGTCCCTCAGGGAACATATGTGGCTGTTCTGTTCTTGCTTTCTACTGGGTGCAGGTACATTTAAACATAGACCTGAATAGTCTTCTGGACATGGAATTATATGCTATGGTCCCTCATTTGGTCATGTCCAGAGGACCTTCAGAACTGAATAGAAAAATGTCAAAGTCAGAGTGCAGAGAATATCTTTGTATTGTTGATTTTATCATCTCATCACTGTGCAGAAACAGAAAGAATATTAAAGATTTCTCAGTTAGATTCAGCATTTACTATGTGAGTGATGACTGGCAGTCATTTCCAATAATAAATGAAACATTATGAAGTGCCTACTGTATATATAAAAGGCACTCTGATAGACCCTGTGGGAAAACCAAAAATGCTAAGAAAGAACCTGCCCACAAATGCTTACAACCAGGTTGGGAAGACTAGAGAGACTAAATGTGAGCTGATGGCCAACCAGTAAAACGAAACATTTGTAGGCGACATTTGTAGACACTGGGGCAGATTACATAAGGAAAATCTTACAAAAACGGTTTATTTAATATGAGGTAAAAAGTCCAAATTTTTGTATATCTTACACTGGTTAATTCTCCCCGACCCATAGTTTCCTCACCTTCCAGAGAGCAATTTCCTCCTTTTTAATATGAAGTTCAACACAAGAGCAAGAGCAAAAGCTCTGAAAAAGAAGGCAGGTTTATGGTATTTCTGATCTTCTAGAAAGCAGAGCCTGAGGCAAGGATTAAATTGCAAACAACTTATTTGAGGGCAGTGAGGGCAAACAGTAAGGAATAAAGGAAAGGAAAATGTAATGCAAAATGTTACTGCATTAGCTGTTGCTTCACAACTAGCTGTGGAGAAACACAGAAGTTACTCAGCAGGCATGTTCGCTCTGCATGCAGAACTTCTCCAGAGTGTTGTAAGAAGTAACTGTACCTTACAGTAGTCTACATGACACATAAAGGAAGGGGAACTATTAGCCAACTCCAATCTCCCTCTCCCTTTGAGCCAGGTTTACTGCATGGGAGGCTAACCCCCCTGAACTTCCACATTGCATCATTCAGCCCCTCACTCCCTGCAGTGTGTGTTTCATTCAACTCCAAAGTGGAGGGCCAACCAGTGCAGGAGAGAAAGAAGACATTATTATTAAGGAATCATTGAGGAAACTGGAAAAGGTGTGTAAGATGTGTATCTGATGGAAATGGCTTACACACCATAATTTCAATTTCTCTTAGCATCTCTCATAATATTTAACATAATAGTTTTTAAATAGTAAGTACTCAATAACTACTGGTTCAATGAATGAACAAGTGGCACAAAACACCTCTGGGTCTACCAGTAATAATCCCTAAAATTTCAGGTATAGACATAATAGGCAGGATAGTGGCCCTCAAAGATGTCCATATCCTAATCCCCAGAATCCGTGACTATGGTAGGTTACATGGCAAAAGGGACTTTGTGGATGTAATCAAAGTTGAGACGGGAGATTATCCAGGTGGGTCAATCTAATCACCCAAGTCCTTAAAAATGTAGAAGGGAGGCAGAAGGAAGGTCAGAGTGATGCCATGTGAGAAGGACCCCACCCGCAGTTGCTGCTTTGAAGACAGAAGAAAAGGACCATCAGCCAAGGATAGAGGCAGGCTCTGGGAGCTGGAAAAGGCAAGGAAACGGATCCTACCCAGGGCCTACGAAAGGGAACACACCCCTGCTGACACCTTGATTTCACTCCAGTGAGACCTGTCACAGATTTCTGACAAAAGAACTGTAAGATAATAAATTTGTGCTGTTTAAGCTTCTACATTTGTGGTAATCTGTTACGGCAGTAATAAAAAAACTAATTCAGTAGTCTCCCCTTGTTTTCCGTGGTTTCAGTTACCTACAATCAACCAAGGTCCAAAAATATTAAATGGAAAATCCCAGAAATAAACAATTCAAAAGTTTGAAATTTCATGCCATTCTGAGTAGCGCAATGAAACCCCACACCATCCTGCTCCACCCTGCCCAGGACATGAATCCTTCCTTTGTCCAGTACATCACGTTGTACACACTCCCCACCCATTAGTCACCTAGCAGCCAACTTGATTATCAGATCGACTGTCTTGGGATCGCAGAGCTTGTGTTCAAGTAACCTTTATGTTACTTAACAAGGGCCACAAACCACAAGAATAGCGATGCCAGCAATTTAGATATGCCAAAGAGAAGACATAAGGTGTTTCTTTTAAGTGAAAAGGTGGAAGTTCTCGACTTAATATGAAAAAAAAAATCCATCCAACAATGTTGCTAAGATCTATGATAAGAACAAATCTTCTATCAGTGAAATTGTGAAGAAGGAAAAAGAAATTTGTGCTAGTTTTGCCATCATACTTCAAATTGTAAAAGTTAGGGCCATAGTGTGTGATAAGTGCTTGGGTAAGATGGAAAAGGCGTTAAGTTTGTGTGTGGAAGACATGAACAGAAACCTATTACAATTGACAATCGGGTTTGGTACTAGCCTCAGTTTTAGGCATCCACTGGAGGTCTTAGAATGTAAACCCCCAGGATAAGGTGGACTACTGTAGTGTCTGGAAAAAAATCAAGTAGTTTGTATGAATCTATTCTGTCCTTCCATCACAAACCTTAGTTCATTCTCACCACACAATCACTTCTTTCAAGAAATACAGGATTTAATGGTGTATGTTTTTATATGATTTTCGTTTTTTAGTCTTTCTAATTAGTTAGAAAAATAACACGATAAAATGTTTAATGATGCAAATTAAAAACCACATTCACTAAAAGTGGTAAAATTTTTAGTAATAAAGGAGCCCCTTATAAGAAATAAAGAAAAGAAAACATGCAAATAGCATCCTTCATGGTTAGATGTGTTAAATATTGAGGAAAGAATACTCACTGGAAGGGAAAAACAAGGAGACAATATGGTACCAGATTTGACCCAATGCAAGGAAAAATTATCTAAAAATCAAGCTGCATACATAGGAAACAAACTTGGGAGATGGTGATCATTTAAGCACAATAGGCATAAACATTTAATAGATACTATCAAGGAAATTAAATCTTCTAATTTATGGTTCCTTCTACCTTAAAATACCATGCTTAATCTAGGAAATAATTTTATTGACTTTATTATATTAATGGCATGAAAAAGAGAAACACAGAAAAATAAAACATAAATACCAAGAATAATCTACAAGCAAATGCAAAAGGGAAGAATAAAAAGAAGAGTCAAGCTGAGTTAAGTGGAAAAAGGAAACTCCAAAATGAAATTTCTAATATACTAGCCATTGCTGAAAGTATATATTAAGACTGATTTGTGTAAGATAGCTCTCTAAAAGAAAAACAGAAAATGTGCCATATCCTCGGTATTACAGAGACATAGTTAAAATAAGGAAATGGTGGCAGGGAGGAGTCAAGATATCAAGGAGCTGTGTATACAAGAGAGGCATAAACATAGTAAAGAGGAAATGGGTGACATTAATGCTGATGAATGATATAATATTTTATAAGAGAAATAATGATATTAAGATCTCTGGCTGACAAAAGGAAATGATTTGTGTAAAATTTGCAATACAGACAAAAGTAATACAAAGATAATTCTTAGATGTGATGACATGGTGAGTAGTACATTTTAGGATAGATTTTCTGAAAATTATAAAAGATGGAAATGACAAGACCATTGATCACAAGGGATTTTAATTGACCAGAAATTGTTTAGAGACTACACTATAGAAAAAAATTAAGGAAAATCTGTTTCCTAAATGTGCTGAAATGTGTTTACAGCCTTCCATGAATTATTGAACAGTCAGCATCCTAAAAGCACATTTACGCTTTTGTCCTTGGAAATGAATCCAGTGTGTAATGAGGAAGACCAGAGCAGAGACGTGTAACGTGATTCCAGGCTGTCTACATTTACAGTATAATGGGCTTGGTGGGATTAAGACACGGCTCAAAGGTGGGCGTCACTAACGTCTTTATGTCTCATCTTTCTCTTTGTGCAATAAAGGGTCTGACGAAGTGGGCTCCACGTTTCTTACAGCTCCGGAGTTGAAGGTGATGCTTGTCAGTAATGACCGTGTAATATTCTGTTGATTGCAATAATTTTTTAACCCAGGCCTCAGTGTGATAACTTATCATACTCTTGTCTTTAAGTCTGCGTTTATAACGACTTGAAATTTTCCTCTTTCCAACAATAGGAAACCTTTCCACTTTTGAACAATTCAAATTTACTTATTCCTTGGCCTACACCTGTAAATCTCGTATTCCACAGTTGTTGTTAGGGTCTTACCTAGTAACTACACTCTAAACCAGCCTGAAAGGGTTTTTCCATGTCAGTTATTTACTCTATCACTCACAGCTCTAGTTAGCTTCTGGAGCACAGGTGAGCTTCGGAGTATAGACTAGTTCTCTCTCGCTACAGAACAGGATTGAGAGATGGAACTGAAATGGGGTGAGGGTGAGTTCACGGAACGCCTGTACAGGAATGACTGTGCACTTCCACCCTAACCCTTACCCCTCATCCCTCATCACCGCCCCAGCACTAAGCGCGTGGTGGAGGCATTTTATCCCTATGCAAAGTGGAGGGCTCCTTTCCAAAGAAATTGAATTAACCATGGTAGGAAAGCTTGAGGCTTCAGGTGTGGGGACTGAGGCTTCAAAGAAAAGCCGTCTCACTCTGGCATTTGGACAACCTGACGTTTTCGGCTGCCCTCCTGCCGGCCGCAGCTCCTTAGCGGGCACACCCTGCCCTACGTCATGACCCGCGCACACACAGTGTGCCCAGAGCCATGTTCCGCTTGTGGGGAACGCTCACTTACTGTCACACAGCAGGTGTGATAACGTAAGCAGAGAAGATCACCTGGCATCAACATTAGTATTAACATTAAGAAGAAAAACCAAGGCAAGCTATCAGAAAATCTTATTCTGGAAGAAAAGTTATTCAAGAGAAAAAAGAGCACTTAAAAAATAAAACTACCAAACACTGGGCTGAGGTAATAGGAGGCTAAGAAAAATAAGAGACGTTAGTAATATCTTTTGAAGGAAAAAAAAAAGGAAAGAAATGCCCACACCAAAAAATATGCTTTCAAAGTAAACTTATGGAAGGATTACAAGTAAAAATAACAAGTTTACCCTATTTAAATATACTGATTTTAAATTCAGAAACAAGCATGGAATCATAAAAAATATATATTTTAAAAACATCCCTGGGATAAGCAATGTCATTTCTATTAAACTTCGAAAAAATGAATTTATTCTCTTTCTCACTGCTACACAGGGAGGGAAAGCTGTATTCTAGGGTGAAAGCAGACGTGGCCCGGAGAGAGATACCCAGGCCCTCTTCCTAGGTCAACCACGGCGTGATCCAGAAAACACTGAGTTCAGAGGAAGAAAAGCTTGGGCTCTAGTTCTGTCCCAGCCAGTAATTACTGAGCACCCTTAAACAAATCATTTAACATTTATGGGCCTCTTCATCTTTAAAATGAGGCCATCTAATTACATGATCTCTGAGGCCCATTCCAGCTATGAAGCTGTGATTTTTTTTCATAGATAGACTTCAGAAATGTGCCAAAAAGCAAAATCTAAACTAACATGACCCATTTTTTTGCTCTATTTTTATTCAAGTAACAGCAGTATACAGACCACAACCATTCAAAAAAGCCTCACCATCCACCTAAAAAATAATTTTACAGCAGTTTTTAAATAGACATTTTGAAATATAACTAAACATATGGAGAAAGAATAAAAATATAGCAAAGGATATATCAATACAAAGTAATATTTTTTAAATGATGGGATAATGGCAATGAATGACACCATGGCTTTATGTGTGGAGCTGTGGAGAGTCCTGAGTGATGAGTGGGATTTATCTCCTGAATCTGGATTTGTCAGGACATCAACCATAAAAACAAAACTAGACAGGCTATAAATGAGAAGTTACCTCCAGCCTCATGCACCTGCCTCCCTTGACCAAAAGGAGAAATGTGCTGCAGAAGTTACCCCAGGTCTTCTCCACCCAGTCCCACACAGAGGGAAATGACTCCTGCACTTGCTCACTTGAGAGTTACTTCAATGACTTACCTCCCCACGATTACTTCTTTCCCTACAAAGAGATCTTCTCTACAGTTGCTACAAAATGCCGTCCTTCATTTGTATAACACTTTCTAGTACCCGAAATCCCTTCGTGCAAACTCTCCCAATTGATACTCTCAACAGCTATGTGAGACTAATAGAACAGGATGGAAAAACTCAGGCTCAGAAAAGTTCTGTAGTTTGTGTTTCACAATCTGCTAAGTTGGGTCAAGACCAGCATTAGTTATAAAGTCAAAATAAAAAGGAAAACACAAGGCACCAAATGAGCAGAGCTCATTTAAGTGTTAGTTTTCTTTGTCCTTATAGTTTAAATGTAAAATATGACCCATACATGCCAGGACCCTCTGTCTGAAGGTCGAGAGTCTTCAACCCTCCCAGTGACCTTGGGCCCCGGCTCTGGGACAAGACAGACACATTTGACTTACAGCCTCTGCAAGCACAGCCCAACTGTCTCTCATACATCTTGATTAGAACAGAAATTGCGTGCCCTTTGGAAAATTAATGGTTATACTTCTCCCTTACCTATCTTTCTTTCTTTCTATCCATCCATCCATCCATCTATATCAAATGTCAGCATAATTCTCTAACTACCAGAAACTTTGTGCAAAGACCCTCAAGGCACTGCATAATTCTTTCTTTGCTATAGATATATAAACTACACGGGGGCCCAGTTCTAGTATTCTTTGTACTGAAGTAATAGTTACACCAATTATCTCCACCCACTTCCTGCAAAAGCAAAACATTATAAATGTATCATTACATGTCTGTATCGTGGGTTTCTGGCCCTATTTAGGGGCTTCCCAGAATAGCAGGGTAGATCCCCACAAAGTAGCATAATCATTCCTGTTGGCACATCCCACAAGCCCATGGAACTCTCCATGCCCAGAATTGAGATCATTGGCCCCCAAGCTCTAAAGGATACTCTAAAGACCCCCAAGCTAGTTACCTGGGAATCCCTACATCCCCCTCTCACTCAACCTTCTCATGGAGGCTTCTATTTTCAAACACCTCATATTCATTTCATCCTTCTCTTTCTCTCTGTCCTCACTGCCAGTGCTGTGCAGTGGACTCTTACCATTTCTTACCCCAATTACCACACTCTTTCTTGATTCTTTTCTACTGCTTTCTACTGATTTGTATTTCTTATCACCACTAAAGAAAATGTCATCAGGACTGGCTATATAATTCACAAGGCTCAGTGCAAAATTAAAATCAGGAACCTCTTATTCAAAAATTATCAAGGATTTCAAGATGGCAACAGCAGAGCATTAGACCAAGTGCAGGGCCCTTCTGAGTGTGGGGCCCAGTTTAACTGCACAAGTCTCACACCCATGAAGCTGGCCCTGGATGCTAGAAATGAAAATTTAATTACACCACTCTCCTTCTAAAATATATCATGGTCTCCACAACACCTGGAGAAAGAAAGCCAAAACTTAAAGTCCATGGGATTTCTCAACATGTGGTCCCTATCTGTCTCTCTGGTCTCATCACCTACCCATTACTCCACCACATTTCCTCAAATATTCTCATAGATAGGTAGGTAGATAGATCCATCTCTCTCCCTTCTCTACCTGGCCGACCCCTGATCTTCCCTCTAGCCTCAGCTCAACCTTCACTCATTAGTGAAGCCCTCCTTGACCACCATGTCAGCTGAGCCCCTCACCTGTGCCTCTACATGCCTCTAGTGTGGATTAGTCACACTGTATTTTGTACATGCGGGTGTGTGTGTGTATATAGATAGATAGATATAATTGGTTGTTGGGTCTGTCTCCCTTTCTAGTCAATAGGCTCTTTGAAGAAAGAGATACTTGCTCAATATTTAACCCTGTCCTTGGTACAGGTTAGACACTCACTGAATATTTAATGACCAGATGAATGAAAAGACACGGGTCTTGGAATTAGACAAACCTGTGCAACATCCCTTTGCCACTATTTCTTATCTGGGTGGCCTTGAGCTAATTTTGTTTTTAATATAATCTGAATCACAGATTTGTAAATAATCTGAATCTCAGATTTACAGAATCCCTTTTCTATAAAGTGAAGATAATACTGCATAAGTTTCAGGGTTGCTGAGAGGATTTAGTGAAGGGTATATGAAAGTGCCAAGCACAGTGCCAGATATATTGTAGGAGCTCAAGAAATGCTACTTTCCCTTCCCTCATAAATTTGAGATTGAATTAATTGCCAAATATGTATTGAATACCAAAAAATGTACAAAATTAGTTTTCATTCAAATTTAGTAAAAATAAATGGGATATATTCTCACTGGCTACAGCTACTCTACAGGGGGACATAATTTCATATTTGATACTTTCAAGAACTGTGCTAGTTTATTGCCTGAAGAAATAACAGCTTTACATGCAGCAAGGATGAACTTTCTGGCAGTAAAAAGTGCTCTAAAGAATCCCTATTTGTTGCCACTAGTTAACCCAGCCAATTGAGGCACACCCCAAAGGAGTCTTTTAATGGAATGACTAAAGATTCCCAAGCTACATTTTTAAATGTTTGTAAAAATGAACATCCCAGGGGGACATATTTTTAAACACTTAAGGGTATGTGAATGGGGCATAGCACAAAATAAAGTTGAGATTTGGCACCCATCCAGCACACGCATCTCTCCACTACTGAGGCAAACTCTGAAAGAGCAGACAGCAGAGCCACAAGCCCCTCCTAGAAGGAGGATCTGGGTGACATCTTCACACCCACTACAACCACCCTGTCCCTATAGAGTTCCCTCTTACAAATGCCAGAAACTCACTCTGGTTAACTGAGACAGCCAGTGGATATTTTGGAAGAATCTACAGGAAGCCCAGAGAACCAGGATCGAGTTCCCAAGAAGCTGGGAAAGGCATAGCTAAGACTGCCACCAAATCCATCTACTTAAACAGCTGACACTGGACACTGGACGCTAGACTATGCCTCAACCCCTTTCAAGAATAATGTCCAACTGCCTTTTGGCTCTCAAGAAGCAATTAGAGATAATTTTCAGCAAAATTTGTTTGCTCCCGGGGTTCTAGCTTCCCCCAGATAAAAGGAGGAAATATTTTCTTTTTTGGTGGAGGAAAGGGGCCAAGTCTTCCACCTACTTTGGGGATCCTTCAGATTCTAAAGGATATTTGGCTACTACGTGGCCAAATGCAAATGTCCATTACAGTACCTCTTATTTTCCCTGTTTTACACTTGAGGAAACTTGCCAAGGGAACACAGTAAATGGTAGAGGTTCCCCTAACTCCTCAACTGTACACTTGCACTATACTTACTGACTAATCAAGCTTGATTTTTTAAAATTGATTAAATTTATCAGCTTCCTGCCAAATCACTTTCATTGTTCTATGAAGACATTGTCTAGGATTTACAATTGTTATAGTTCTTCCAGCTACTTAACTGCTTTTCTTTTCCCTTTTAAAGGCATTTCCAGACACTATAAAATCTGAGTCTGCATCTCCTTTTCCATCCAAGAATAAATCACAGGGACAATACTCTAAAGTTGCATGAAAATACACAAGCAGCTGAACTTTAGCAGAAGAACCCAACTCACTCAGAAGCAATTGTGCTTGTGCATCAGGAGGCTTTATTATACAGCCAAGTGAAGCCAAGTATCTCACCCTCTCAAGTACAAAGATCATTTAAATGGATGCCTGTATGTGTAACTAATCACCGAAATCTGAGATCAGTTATGGAAGTTAGCCAATCCTAAAATTTTATTTACTACCTGATACAGATGTTTACCTTCACTTTAAGATTTCATAGTCAGCTGGAAAATTTATTTAGCTCTCCCAAGATAACCATTTTGAGTTGTAAAATTTAACGC
This sequence comes from Daubentonia madagascariensis, assembly GCA_023783475.1. Classification (NCBI taxonomy): domain Eukaryota; kingdom Metazoa; phylum Chordata; class Mammalia; order Primates; family Daubentoniidae; genus Daubentonia; species Daubentonia madagascariensis. Next base: position 20,628,829 of record JAKFHU010002080.1, on the reverse strand, counting down.
CAAGAGTTTGCAGCAGTTTGGTATCTGCCACAGTTCTCGTCTGCTGGGGGAACTAAAGTTCTGAAAGAAACCTGCTGTGAAAAAGTAACATGGGGTAGCTTATTCAAACCCATTTCAACTTTATTGTCCTTTTTTTCCTGGACTATAGGTGCTAAAAAATTCACCTTCTCAGAATGCCTTGCTGCTAAAAAAAAAGAAAAAAGAAAAAAGAAGAAAAGAAAAGAAAGGAAAAGAAAAAGAAAAGTAGCCCATGACATAGTTCGAGCCAATGAGGTATAAGCAGAGACTTCTATGAATGTCTGGAAAAGTCTCTGATTTCCTGATGCAGGTACCACCCTTTTCTTCCTGCTTGGATTCTAGACGTGTTGACAGGTGCTACAGCAGTCATCCAGGGACCATGAGGGGTAGCAAGAGAATTGCAAAGTGGGCTCATATAACTTGAACCTCTGAACCGCTTGCCTACTATGGACTGTGTTACATGAAACAAAAAATAAATAAATAAACTTATATGTTTGTTTGTTAATCTGTTTTTCTATTATTCATAATCAAAAGCAATCCCTCCCTTTTAAGTCTGATAAATGAGAGTTATTACTCTTCCCTAGAACCCACACAATCACCCTGGGACAGGGGTGCAGGGGGAGCATGGCAGTGAGATTAAATGTTGTCCTGCGATGACATAAACAACGTGGTGATTTCTGCCTAAACCAATAGTACGGATTTAAAGGACATTGATCCCCAAAGCAAAAACTCATCTAAACCTAGCATACGAGTCTTAAATATTACTGTTAGTTAACATCTTAATCTCAATCGATTAAATTTATTTTGAAAACTAGTCTAAAGCCATCACAATCTGCTAATTGAGCAAAATAATGTATTGCAAAATCATTGTTCATCATTTAAACTCACTTTGAATTCTGAAAAGGCCTTTGGCATATAAAATTAAACCTTCTATATTACTTTCTTTGATCTCTTTCCTGAAGAAAACATTTCAATAATTTCTTGGTATTCATAAAATAAAATCTAACTCCTTGCCATGGCCTAAAAGGCCTGGTGTGAACTAACCCCTCTCTCCAATCTTACCAAATGCCTTATTTTACCCACACTATACCCCAGCCAGATCCCCTCTCGGCCCCCAAGTCTGCAAGCCCCAACCCTCCCTAAGGTTTTGCCTCGGCGTTCTCTTCTCATGCTCTTCTAATGACAGGTTCTACCCACTCCTCAGGCCTTGGCACGGACATGCCACCTTCAAAGCAGCCTTCCCTGAGCACACAGCTACAGCAGCCTCAACACACTGTCCATTATATTTATAGTACCTTCAAATAAATCATTTTAGTTATTTCCCAATGTATTTATTTGTTTGTTTATTTATTGTCTCTCCCCATCCTATTAGAACATAAGTTTATGAGGACAGGGACTTTGCCTATGTCCCAGAAAATGTAACCTAGTGATCAGAAAAATGAATTGTTTAATAGATTATTTTGTTCTTTGGCCAAGTGTTTCTCAGCATATCAAGAACATCTCAAATTATCTGTTTCTTAGATCATGCATAAAATTAGCAAGAATAATGTTAGTGAATGACAATGTAGTTCTTACTATATGCCCGGTAATGTTAGTGCTTCATGTGTATTAACTCATTTAATCTTCACAACAATTCTGTGAGGTAGGTACTCTCATTAGAACCCCATTTTACAGAGGAGAAAATGAGAGGGTTGCCTAAGATCACCCAGCTGGCAAATGGCAGAGCTGGGGTTGACATCCAGCTACTCATCAGCAGAGTCCATCCTCACAAACATACCCTGCTGCCAATTCAGTCTCCCAGTAATGACTCCCTTGCATTGCTATAATGCTTAACTGACTTTGAAATGCTCTCATGTGTGTTGCATTAGATGAAATAAGGTTAAAAATTGGCCAAGGATGGTATTCATAGTCTTGTTCTAGGCCGGGTGCAGTGGCTTATGCCTGTAATCCTAGCACTTTGGGTAAGCCAAGGCATAAGGATCACTTGAGGCCAGGAGTTCAAGACCAGCCTGGGCAAGAGTGAAACCCTGTGCCTACAAAAAACAGAAAAGTTAGCTGGGCATGTGGCAGGCACCGGTAGTCCAAGTTACTTGGGAGGCTAGGGCAGGAGGATCACTTGAGCCCAGGAGTTTGAGGTTGCAGTGAGCTATGATGACGCCACTGCACTCTAGCCCGGGAGACAGAGGGAGACTGTGTCTCAAAAAAAAAAAAAAAGTCTTGTTGTACAGCTGAGAAATCCCAGGTGCAGCCATAGTAAGTGATTTACACAAGATCACAACAGCAGCTGGTAAAAGTGAAATGTGACCCAGGAGTTCTGATTCCCGGTCCAGCGTTCTCCCCTTGGCACCATGCAGCCTGTGAGCCTGACTCAAATTCACATAACGTGTCACTCTACTCATAAGAGTCCCTTTAAAGACTCCACTTCCAGTGGATGTTTTATTTCTTTCCTACATTACAGTAATCAACAGTGTATATTATATATTGTGTATGGACCCTAAAAAGAATCTTTTAGAAGCACTTATGTCACTATATGCTTAACTGATGATGTCACCCTGGACACAACCATTTACGTAATGAATATGAAAGCAATTGGAAGCTGTGAGACATTTTACGAGCATGGGTATATTAAAAGTCATGGATTTTACATCAATAATTATACTCATGTGTAACTGTCCTCTATCCCCATTTACAAGTTCCCAAGGAGCAAGAACTATATAATACTTGCTTTTGCTAGGAGGATAAGACACGTTCAAGGCAATTTCCACTTGAGCAAAAATTTTTTCCTTCTTTTATGAATCAGAATCAGCAATTCCAAAGACTCTGAATGATTCTACTTTCTCTAACATTAATTGATTCTGTCAAACAACATATGGTTATCAGGCATCTGCTGCAGCCAGCCCCATGCTAAGCACCAAAGAACACAAAGGAGTGGAAAACACAGGCCTTGCTCCCAGGAAGCTAATTTTCAAGTTGTGGATACAAAGTTAAAGCACTTGAAACAATTAGAGAACAAAATAAGACAACATATAATTTATGCTGAATTCTGCAGTACAAACAATGTGAGATTTAGTAAAGGAAAAGGAGAACTAGAAGAAGACTTTGTCAACACATAGGCTACTTTCTGCACATGGGCCTATGAGATATGCATAAATTGGTATTTTCATGCTTTAAATATACATAGCATTGAGTCAGTGACTCAAATGGGGTAGACAGTAATAATAATGTATGCCTAAGAGATGGTATTATTTGAATAGAATATGTGGGAAGGAGGAAATGGAAAGTGTCTCATCCTTTGACTAGAGGCTAAAGAGCAGCATTCTGAGACTTAGTATAGTGTGAGTAACTCCATGTGTAACAAAGTCCCATCCTTAGAGGCTGAATACTTTCCAAGCCTCTCTGCAATTTGTTTATTTTTATTTTATTTTATTTATTTATTTTATTTTTTTTTTTTTGTGAATCTCATAGCCAAACAGATATTTGAGCTCAGAGAGGAAGAAACACTACTCTGGAATTCAGGAGAAAGGATCTCAAAGACATCAGCATATGAGTGGCAGACGAAGTCACGAACCTGGCTCACCCACGGAAAGTGTATAAGGTGGAGATTTTAAGGAACAAAATATTTAAGGGCAGGAGTTGAAAGAGAAAACTGAGACAAGGTAACCAGAGAAAAAGCAGACAACCAGAAATGAGCTAGTTAAGGAATAAAGGGGAGGAAAGAAAGAGTTGTGGAATGAAGGAGAGATCGGTGTGAGCAAACACACAAGAGATCAAGTAAGGCAAGGACTTAAAACTGCCTACTGTACAAGAAAGATAAAAGATCATTAGTGACCTTGGCAATAGCAGTTTCAGTAGAGAGAGAGAGAGGAAAAAAGTAGATTGCAGAGTGATAGAGGGACCAAGAATTTAGACTTACCCTCCTAATGACTACAACTAGAAAAGCTGAACAATATACACTATAAATCTGCTTGAATGCGTCAAAAAAAAAAAAAAAACAAGATAGTGAAATATCACTGGGTCAGTGTCCAGGGAAGACAGACCTCAGGGAATTAAAGCCACTATGTGAGATCACTTTTCTCCTGGGAGCATTTGCTGCTTCCAGAGGTGTGGGACTGAGAAACTGAGAGCTCGAGTAGAGCTTTTACAGCTAGGAGAAGACAGGGGGGCAAGGATTGGAGTGTGTGAGGAAGATCCAGCTTTGAGTTAGGACCCCCGAAAGGCTGGTACCTTTGGAACAAGAATGACCCCGGAATAGGCCCTTACAGGGACTGCAATTCAGCTTAGAATCATCACAGTCTCTGAATTGAAGTTGTTCTAGGCAGAAGAAAAATGTTAGTTTTCTCTAGAAAACGATGTCATGCCAAGTGTAAAATTTTTCTACAATTTTGCTAATACAGAGCCTGGCAGTCAATCAAAAATAACTAGGCATGTTCATCAAAAGGTAAGTATGAGAATGTTAGCCTCCTTGGTTGTTCAAGCTCAAAACTGAAAACTATAAATAATATAATGCTAAATAACCTGTGACATAGTCACAAATGGAATAGTACATAGCAGTGGGAATGAACAAACCAGAGATACTGCATGAAGTAGTATAAATGAAGCTCACAATGTTAAGTGACAAAAAGCAAAACACACAAATACACACTTTGTTATTTCACTAATATAAAGTCTAGTAACCAGGCAAAAACTCATCTATGCCCTGCAATGACAGAAGAGTGGTTATGGTTGGGTGGGATGGAAGGGAGAGAAAAAAGAGAGTTTTTAGAAAGGTTCAGAAAGGGTTTTTGGGGTATTGGTAATGTTATTTTTCTTGATCTAGGTAAAGAATACATAGATGTATTTAATCCGTGGAAATTTATCATGCTATAACTTGCATGTGCACATTCTCTTTGAATATTACACTTCAATAAATTTTTAATTTATTTTTATTTTTTAAAAAATAAAGCAACCTGATTAATACACTGCCAAAAAAGGACAATATTTATGCCCACAAAGGTGCCAAATATTTTTGTTATCAGATACAGACTTTAATATAATTAAGGTTTTATGTTGAAGGAGATAAAATATAAAACTAAGAATTTTGTGGATAAAAATTTTTGCGGATTTCTGGAATCTATTTAAAAAAAGAACAAAATGCGAATTCTAACCTGTAAAATACAAAAACCAAAATAATGAATTCAATGAATGGATTTGGCAGAAGATTAAACACCATTGAGGCAAAAAAATAATTAACTGAAAAATAACAAAAGAAAATTCAAAATGAACCATGGAAACTCAAAAAAGATGAAAAATACAGAAGACAGAGAAGAGACATAAAGCATACAGTGAGAAGTTATAACACATATGTAAATAGAGTCCCTTTAGGAGAGAAGACAGAATGGGTTAAAAACAATATTTGAAGTTGATGACTAAGAGAATGTCCTAAAATTGATTAATAACATTAAGCCAGAGATTCAAGAAGTACTACACACCCCAAACAGGATAAAAATAATTTTTACCACATCATAATAAAACTGCCAGACAGAGAGAAAAATCCTAAAAGCAGCCAAAGGGAAAAGACTGATTATCTTTAAAAAAGCCACAATTAAACTGACAGTTCAGTTCTTAATATAAGAACTGGCAATGGAAGTCAGAAGAAAATTAAATAATGTATTTAAATGCTAAAAAATAATAACTGCAAACCTATAATTCTATATACTGTAAAAATAGTTTTCATAAAGAAATGTAAAATTAAAATATTTTCAGACAAACAAGACCAGATCCTTTGTATTATTTTTTTGGTTTCTATTTTCTTTAGTTCTGCTCTGAGCTTTGTTATTGCTTTTCTTCTGCTGGCTTTGGGTTTGTTTTTCTACTTCCTTGAGGTATGACATTATGTTTTTGATTTGTGGTTTTTCTGTCTTTTTGATATAAGCATTTAAGGCTATGAACTTCCCCCTTAGCACTGCTTTTTCTGTATCCCATAAATTTTGGAAGTTTGTGCTGCCTTTGTCATTCAATTCAAAAAATTTTTTGATCTCCAGCTTGATTTTGTCAATAACCCAAGGATCATTCAGCAGCAGGTTGTTTAACTTCCTTGTATTTTGTGTAGATTTGAGAGTTCCTCTTGGAATTGATTTCTAGTTTTATTCCACTGTGGTCTGAGAAGTTACATGGTATGATTGTGATTTTTCTAAATTTGCTGAGATTTGTTTTGTGGCCTAACATATGATCTATCTTGGAAAGTGTCCCGTGTGCTGATGAGAAAAATGTACATTGTGCACTTTTTGGGTAGAATGTTCTGTAAATGTTAGGTCCATTTGTTCTAGCATCCCATTTATGTCCAATGTTTCCTTGTCAATCTTCTGCCTCAATCTGTCTAGTTCTGTCAGTGGAGTGTTGATATCCCCAGCTATTATGATGTTGCTATTTATGTCTTTGCTTAGATCTAGTAGAATTTGTTTTATGAATCTGGAAGCTCCTGTGTTAGGTGCACATGTATTTAAGATTGTTATATGTTCTTGTTGAATTAATACCTTTATCATTATACAATGGCCAACTTTGTCTTTTTTTTTTTTTTTACCATTGTTGATTTAAAGTCTATTTTATCTGATATGAGAATAGCTACTCCTGCTCACTTTTGCTTTCTATTTACATGGAGTATTTTTTCCACTCCTTCACCTTGAGTCTATGAGAATCTCTGCAATGTAAATGGGTTTCTTAGAGACAGCATATATTTGGGTTCTTTTTTTTTATCCATTCAGCCAATCTACATCTTTTAAGGGAGGCATTAAGATCATCACATTCAATGTTAGTATTGATATGTGAGATACTGTTCTGGTCATCATTTTGATTACTACCTAGGTCCTTTGTTCTTTCCCTTGTATTACTGTTTTACAACAGTTGTGAGTTTTAACTTTTGGGTGTTATTACACTGGTGGGTATCAATTGTTCTGTTCCATGGAACACTTTTAAGCATTTCTTGTAGGACAGGTCTAATGGTGACAAATTCCCTTAGTGTTTGCTTATCTGAGAAATATTTTATTTCTTCTTCATTTATGTAACTTATTTTTGTGGGATACAAAATTCTTGGCTGGCAGTTATTCTGTTTATGGATACTAAAGATAGGACCCCATTTATTTCTGGCTTGTAAGGTCTCTGTTGAGAAGTCTGCTGTTAGCCTGATGGATTTTCCTTTGTAAGTTAGTTGATGTTTTCACTTCACTTCTCATAGCAATTTCTCCTTCGTGTTGACTTTGGCCAGTCTGATGACTATGTGCCTTGGTGATGCCCTTTTTGCAATGAATCTCCCAAATGTTTGTTGAGCTTCTTATATCTGGATGTCTAAATCTCTAGCAAGATCAGGGAAGTTTTCCTTGAGTATTCTCTCAAATAGGTTTTCCAGGCCTTTTGTTTTTTTCTTCTTCACCCTCAGGGATGCCTATGATTCTTATATTTGGCCCTTTTACAAAAAAGTATTTCTTGTATACTGTATTCATTCCTCTTGATTCTTTATTCTTTATTTTTGACTGACTTGGTCAAAATCAAGCTCTGAAATTCTTTCTTCTGCTTGGTCTAGTCTATTCTTAAAACTTTCTACTGTGCTTTGTATTTCCCTACATGAATTTTTCATTCCCACAAGTTCTATTTGGTTTTTTAAAAAATATCTATCTCTTTAGTAAATTTTTCATTCATTTTCTGAATTATTTTTCTGGTTTCTTTGAGTTGGTTTTCCTTTTTCTCTTGGATCTCATTGAGCTTCCTTACAATCTATATTTGGAATTCTTTATCTTTCATTTCAATATTTTCATTTTGGTTGGGATCCATTGCTACAGAGCTCTTGTGATCCTTTCACTGTGATTTCTCATACCTCTAGAGTTTTTGCACTGACCCCTTCTCATCTGGAGCAGCTGTCACTTCTTGGTTTTGAATTTTCTTTTGTGTAGATGGGGCTTTTTTCCTCTCCCTCTTAATGGTGTGCCTGTAGCATGGTGTGGCTTTGCTTATGGGTACTTTGATGGGGGTCTAGGTTCTGGATGGATACCTTGGTTAGAGATATCCTTAGTGTGGTGGCTTTCCTAACTGCTAGTTATTTGTAGGCTGTAGTGGTGTTGTACTGTGTGTGGGGGCAGATTCCCCATCTCTTGTCAACAAGGGGAGATGGAGGTCTTTGAAATCCTTTCTCTTTCCCCAGCCCCATGGTCTTCTTAACAGTATGAATTGTATTGTGATGCCCAGTTTAATCTCTGAGACAGCAGGTGGTGCTTGTGGGTGAGTCAGCCACACCCTGTATGATTGAGTCAGTAAATGCTATAATGGGCTGTACAAGTAGTCCTCCCTGCCAGTAAGTGGTGCTTGCAGGAAAGAGCCAGCCACAGTGGTGTGTTTTAGGACCTATGCCTGGCTCTAGTCAATCAGGAGAAACATTCAGATGCCCCAGCTGGTGGTCAGGGCTCTGGAGTTCCCAGGGGACTCCTTAGTCTCCACCAGAGCAGTGGTGGGTGGAGGATCAAGGCTGGATGGGGCTGGGTCAGGTGTGCCTGCCTTCAGAATCCACAAAGGCAGACACAAAAGCTGTTTCAGCAGGGGTTGAGGGTCAGCTTCCAGGCCGCTAGGGAAAGCCACCAGGGAGAGGCTGATGAGGCTCCACCAAGCAAAAAAGTCTGTTCACAGGGGAGGCACTGTCTAGGATTCACAGTCTAGTAGGTGGGAGTAGGTTTACTCTTCTCCCCCATCCCCTGCCCCGTGGATCTCCTTCCAGCATCTGACCACAAGCAGCAGCTCAAATTACCTGAGCTCACCAGCAATGGTGCCACAGGCTGGTCGCTTCCCTTCCCCAGATCCTGCCCCAGGCCAAAGGCATGGCTTTCCTCTGTGGGGAGGGGTGCTCCATGAGTGCACTGTGGCTCAGACTCACACTGCACTCTCCTTTTAGTTCTACCCATGTGGGCTCCCTTGCCTCCCAAGATTAGTTCCCAAATCTCTCTTCCATGCCCCCAAGCAACACGATCCAGTCCTGGGGATATGGGATCCAGCCTGTGGGCCTGTCCCCGGGTTCCCCAAGTTCAATTCCTGACTGTACCAGAGAGAAGCGTGCTGGTCCCGAGTTGCCCATGGAGTGCTCAAGCGGGCTTAATGTCCCTTCACTTCATGGTGTACTCTTCTCTGCTGGAGCAGCCAGGGCAGCAGCATTGAGGAGGGCCCATGGGCAGGGAGCTCACAGTTTGAGCACCCCTTGGTCATCCACAGGTCTTTAAGAGGAAAGGTGTGAGTCCCACTCTCTGTGGAAGCCTCAGTGTGGTGGGTGCATCAACAGAGGGGAAGCAGCTGCTCCTGAGACCCCAGCTTAATCGTCCCTTGGGGCATCTGTGCCAAATTACGTGGGAACTTCCATGGCTGTGTGGGCAGCTGTGGGCAGGGGAGGAGGAGAAGGAAAAGAGTCTGAATGGAGGACAGCCAGCATTCTGGTCGCCTTTGTCACTCCTGGCTTGTAGCACTCTCCTCTCCCCTGAAGGCAGCCTGCCTGGAATATCCAAGCTCTGGGATCACACAGTTCCCCTGGGACCCACTGGCCCCCTGTAGCCACCACAGTCTTGGCAGGTGTTGTGAAATGTTTGTGTGGGGACCAATGACAAGAAAACTGAAGGACTGAAGCTTCCTGGGGAGGACAAAGGCACACAATGGGTGGAGAAGCAGCATGGCACCCACTGGTTCAGCTCAGGTCTGTGGTGAGGGGGAGAGACCCGGGGGGAGTTGGCAGCCTGGTGCTTTGTTCTCAAGAAGCTCCCAGTTCATTGGCAGCAGCAGCTTTTGGGCTCATGAGGGTAGAGAAGCTCTCCAACAATTTGGGAGCCTGCAGTCTGCCAGGGGTGTGAAGGGAGGAGAAACAAACACCCCTACCTACTCTTTCCATGAGACTCTAAGTTTCTCGGGGGTTGATCTCTGCCAAAATCTTGCTCCTTCTTGTTTTGCTCCACAACTTCTTCCTGTGGAATCTCCAATAGATTCTGGCACTTTTCCCTCAGAATTACTCCTGGGCTATGTTTTTTCTATCTAAAACTTTTCCTTCTTTCTGAGACAATCTGGCAAACATTGTCTGTAGTCAGCGATCTTTTCATTCCAAAGAAAGTAACTCCCTACACTTTTATGCCCTCCTTAGCTCCCTCTATTCCAGTGGTCTTTCTAAAAGGGAAATCTGATTATTTCACTGACCTTACAACTTCCTATGGCACTCCTTGAACAAGAGTGATTTTCCTTCTAAAATGAACGTCTATGCTGGCACCCCCAGTATCTGCCTTCCCAGGGTCCTCAGGTTAAAGTACAATTTTTGCCATAACTTGTCCTGCATGCCCCTACTTGCCTTCCAGCCCCATCTCTTATCAGTCTCTGTCTTCTCCACTCACCCTGCCCTCTATGTCCTACCCACACTGAATTGCCTTTCAGTTCTCCAAAGGCTCCATACTGTTTAATGAACTTGGAAGACTCCTTCTTAGCCTGGATAATTCCCACTCATCCTTGATTTACCTCACCTCCTCCAGGAAGTCTTCCTTGCCCTCCTAATCTGGTTTAGGTGCCAGCAAGTTCTCTTACAGCACACTGTAACTCTCTTCACACACTGAATTATATCAATAAATGAGAGAAATAAGAGTGAAGGGGAGGTGAGGAAATAGAGGCACAAAGTCTAGATTCTCTTTTCTAAACGGGTGACTATAAAAGGATGAGGAACCATTAAGAATAAATATAAGAAATAGAGGATCACAGCCATGGCAGACTGAAGTTACCAGGGATATGGGCTATTATTGATGGCACCAGGTCCCTGAGGAATGGGGAGGGGAGCAGGTCCAGAGCTCAGACGGCAAGGTTAGTCTTGGATAACTGTAACAGCTAACATTTATTGATGAATTACTACACACTTAATGTATTATTATATATTTTAAGTATTAATGCATATTAATGTACATTTTAAGTCCTTTATAGATGAAGAAAATAAGGCACACGATTACTCAGCTAAATTACACTGCTTCTAAGTGAAAAGTCAGGACCTAAATCCAGGTAGCCTGGCTCCAGAGAAAGTCCTGTTAACCACCCTGCCAGACTGGAATTGGAGAAGGACATTTCCCTCTTTAAAGCTGAGGGAGGATGTTTATCTAATTTATCCAGATAATGTACGGTTAGGGAGAACAAAGAGGGAGCAAGCCCCTGCCTGCTAGTTCCTGCTTTTTCAGGAAGAAATTAATGTCCTCTGCTTGTATGAGTTGTGGGGGAGGTTAGAGAGGAACTGAGGGGAATAGAAAATGCTGGAGTCCTGCTATGTTATTTGGGGACATTTTATTCACTAGTGTGTCTCTTAGACCTGTGCTACTCAAAGTGTGGTCCACAGACCAGGGTTGGTTTGCAACCTATTTGTTGCCCTTCCCCAACCCATGAAGTACAGAAGTTAAGACAACCATTTAGAGAGTTTTACAGGAAGTTGACATTCCTGCAATATCCAAGTGCATGAGGAATGGCCTCCTTTCCTTAAATAGACGTAGATGAGCTCAAGTGTTGTAGAACTCACACATGTGGCAAGAACATTGGAAATTTAAAAATAATAATAATAACAATGATAATAATAACTGGTCCTTTCTGCAGGTAGTTTGAGAAGCACCAGTTAAAGAGAGAGGGATGGAGTGAATCTCTGGAGGACTACACAGATGACTCACTCCAAGATGATCTCACATGACTTCTGACATCCGAACTGCACTCCATGAAAAAAGGAAATGCACCTTCTCTAGAAGTGGCTTTGCACACTCCGGGGAATGGTATAAGTGAATGTGTGTGATTCATGCAGAAAACCTGCTGAGAGTACTGCCCTGTGCTCTGTGACCCACATTACTGAAGCAGAGTTGTAAAGAAGAGAATGAGAAGACCTTGGTTCTAGTTTCAGCTCTGCTCTGACACCTCTGTAATCTTGAAAAAGTCACTTAATCTCTTTAATCCACTTGAGCATCAGTGTGCTCATTTAAAACAATAAAAGAATATGTGAGGAATAGGGGAGAAGAGTGTTGCCCTAGGTAATCTCTAGGCTTCTTCAAGCTTTAGTATTCTATTGTTATTCATCCAATGATTCTGAGAAATTCCACCTATGAACATTATCACATGTTTAGCCTATGGCTTCTCAAGAAACTACGATAGAAATACAAATTATTAAATATAAATAGCTATTATATCAGGTGGGATCCCATATAAATAAGGTATATGTGTAAAGTGAGTTGAATAAATGACAAATTAATTTTCTAGTATCTCTTGAGTTTATGGCAAAGAGTGCTGCATGCAAATGTTTTATCTTCCATAGGTGATATTGTGCTCCTTATGTATTTTGTTCATGAGAAGTCTTATATTTATATATATATTTAAACTTCAATGAATATAATCATCAGAAAAAATAATTGCCCTCAAATGTCTTAAATTCCATGTCTAACTATTGCTATATTAAGCCCCACTTGTCTCAGCTTTTCAAGAACTGTATTCTAAATGTAATATTCACTTAGTAAATATATGGTATATTCACTTAAATATATAGCATTTTTGGCTTAATGATTGTGTTTAGGTTTTTCTACACCCTACTTCATCTGCTGCTCTGGGATTTGATGGTTTATTCTTTGTGTACACTTACATAGGAACTGGAGGGCTCTGTGGAGTGTACATCATCCTCATTATGAAAACTTTTAGATAACAAAGGACCAAATTTGGGTCAAAGCTCAAATTTTCATTTCTATTTTGGTGAGAACATTTCATTATCTTCCTGTAGGACCTAATAAAGTGTTGTTTAACTGCTTCTGAGCGATTGTTATAGATTATCCTATGTACCTCCTGTTTTACTTAATTTAATTGAAAGAATGTCTCCAATTGAATTGTGAAGAGACTGGTTTCTACAGAACAAAATAATAAACCCTGAATGACACTTCCCTTTGTAATCCTATATCTTGGCAGGTGTTACTAAAACTCTTTGGTTTGCTTTTAAATAAGATGCTAATTTATTCCTTCACATGATTTGTATGAGAAAATAATTTTCCAGATCATTTTTTAATCTGTGGTCTGCTATTTGCAGACTTGTAGAAATGCTATTTTGCTTCCAGCATCTGGTTAATGACATACTGTTTATCTCCTGATGCACTATCAAGCACAGTTTTAAATAATAAAAGATAGATTATGTCTATTCTTCTTTAATAAAAGCAAATTCTACTTCTTGCCCAGTAATCATCTTAAAAGGGCTGAAACACAGTGAATAAAAATAAAGTAATCATTTTTGCCATTTACTTTTCCACAGGTTAATGTTAATTGTACTTAAATGGAAATGTCTCTGCTGAGAATTTCTTCCCTGAAAACATTAATCTCTGAATTTTTTTTATTTCTGGCTTTATTTGGATAATCATAGAGTTAAAAAAAACTATTAGACTTTTCAATGGAATTATAATAGTGGCTCAATATATTTAATCTGAAATTTTGGTTTTAACAAAGCAACAAGAAATAAATCATAGTTCATTTCCAACCATTGAATCTATAGTCACCCACTGTCAATTCCCTTAGTTTCTTTAAAAGGGGAATAAGAAGACCCTGAGAGCTTGCAGCCTAGGAAAGCAATATACTGAAAAGGAAAAGTTGAGTAAGGAGATACTTGAAAAGTAAAATAAAGAGAAAAACTGTAACATTCACCAACAATCTGAAAGTCTAGTTTGTTTTATTTCTTAAACTTTTCTATTTTATCTCAAATACATGGCCTTAAAGTCATTTGGAACATTTTATGACTAAAACCCAAAGTCTATGTCCTATAATATTAAGTTGTAGCAACAGAGTTGAGTTCTATTTATGCTACTGAATTTGTCATTTACATTACAACTTTTCAGAATTTTGATCACCCACAGTGGTCACATTTTAAGGGAAAATACATATTTTATAAACTACAGAGTTCATAGTATTTGACCATCTCATGTCCTCATTTGCCCCCTGAGATAGGAAGGCAGGATTTTATCAACTTACAGATGTTAAGCCTAGAGCACCCAGAGACTAGTTTAGTGTTTTACCAAAGATCACACCATCTGTGGCAGAGCGAGGACCAGAAAACCAAGCTGGTTTCCCCACTGGTGTGTATTTTCTACACACTTCCAGATTTTGGCTTATAATCTTCTTTCAGGTTTCAACACAATTTAGTGGACATTTAATGATGAGAAAAACATATGCCATCTTGATAAACAAAAATGTACCATGGCTATGCTCAGACAATCAAGTCATTTCAGTGTTTGTGAATCTCCTTTCTCCTCCGCTCCCTGCAGAAGAGGGAGGTAGTTAATACCAATTAAAGATGCATTTAATACCTTCCACGGATGCTGAGCCATCTGTTGCAAGTTCTGTTCAACTTACAATTCTAGAACAAATCTTCTTTAATATCTGAATTGCATGGACACCATTCCAAAGTCTGTATTCATTCACAATAATATTAAAAATATAAAAAGTTAACTTATATTACAATATAAGAAATTATTTGACTTACCAAATTTAGATTGTTATCCAGGCCAAAATATCTCCCAATTTTAAAAAGGAAATGAGGGGACAAGTTTGAAAAAGACTGAAAAGATGAGAAAAGGAGAAAAGTTAGCTGTAGAATTAGTTGAAAGAATGATAAAAAGAAAAACACATCCTTTCCTCCCAATATGCTTAATATTGATCTCTTTTCATAACTATATATGTCATTTAATGGTTTGAGTCACTGGTGCCTGCCTTTTCTCATTTGCTCATTTTGCTCTTATTTTCAATAACCTTTTACATTGTCTCATCCCTGTGTTGCTTCCTCATCCCTATAAACATTTGTTCATACTATCATTTAATAACAATTAAAGATGACTTAGTAGGAAGGGAATGTTTTGATTAATCATTGAAGGTTGAAACTGATCTCAAGTCTCACCTCTAATGTAGAATTGTCCACAGCTCAGGAGGAGACATATCGATAGGCCCTTTAAAGGGACCTGAATGTGGTGCTATGGCTTGTTTGCCACCTCCCAAACTCATGTTGAAATTCAATTGTCCTTATAACAGTATTAACAGGTGGGACCTTTAAAAGGTGATCAGGCCATGAGGCTCTGCCCTCATGCCATTATGATGGAAGTAGGTTCGTTGTCATGGAAGTGGTTTTCTTAGAAGACCCTCATGAGAAGCTGGCACCTTGACCTTGGATTTCCCAGCCTCCAGAACTATGAGAGAATACATTTCTATTCATTATAAATTACCCAGTCTCAGTTATTCTGTTATAGCAGCACAAAGTGGACTAAGACATGTATAGAGAACATGTGAGACCAGGGGAGAAAGGTCCTAGTTGCACCAAGGACAGGGTGTGGGGGAGCCAGGGAGAAGGTGGATAACTGACACTTTCTGATTCAATCCCTACTCATAACCCTCAAATTCTCAGAAGAGTTAATAAAATTTATGTAATTTTTGAAATCAGAGAAAATATCTCAGCTGAGGATTTCTTGAAAAAAACAACTGAAGAAAGGACTTAGATTTGCACCCAAATTAACATGGCCAAGGCTGAGGCAGCACCTGTGAATGATGTAGGAGTGAGGAGATGTAGAACAAAGAGTTGCAAAGAACTAAGGCAAAACCTTGAGGAGGCTTTCAGGAAGGGCTCACAAAGTCCACAGAATTGGATTTGGGCCAGGTGCAACCAGATTTCCAGGAGATGGAGGGTGGCAGAGGATCCAATCCCTTCCCTACAGTGGCAGAGATGCCATGGTCAACTAATAGTATTTAATAGCCCCATGCTTCTCCTCTTCTAGTCTCATAACCATATCTGTCTCCTCTGTCTTTGAAACACTTAGCTTACATGCATTTATTAATACTCCACTAATTCTTCTGTCTTGACTTGCAAACAATAATGTGAGGGGCTTCTGCCAATAGTGAGGTAAGGTCAGGAATGAATAAGGATGAGAAAAGCAATAGTAAAATTCAGAACACTTCTTAGATGTGAGCCCTGCTTGGCTCTATGTACCCATGGGCCTGGTAATATTATTTTTTACTTAACATTTTTTTAGTTAATTATTTTAAGTACTTTAAGTATTTGCATGGGTCTTCAGAAATAATTATATATATATGTACATATAAAATATGATATTATATTATATTATATATATAATTAGTAGAAAAATATATTTGCAAGGAAATGACCTTTAAATTATCATTTATAAGTAAAGAAGGAAAAAATATAGTAGAGACATCCCAGAGGAGCCAAGCTTCAGCAAGCTCCCCACTTCCATGCCCTTCTAATTTTTCCCACCCACTTGCCCTTAATGAGGACAATGGCCCTTGGCCACCTCACACATAGGTAGGGCTGCTCTAAGCCACAAGACCTGGTGCCTTGGTCAAGATGTTTGAACCACAAAGACAATAGGTAAGGGGCAACTAATCTAAAGTCTCCCCACAAGCTAGAAAAAAGACTAGTATGAAAGCTCTTCCCAAATAAAGAAAAAAAGAAAAGAAAAAGGCGATTAGATGGACCTATCAATAATTATAATAATTTTACTTAAATACAGGATAAAAGTTGAGAAGTTGATAGGGGCAAGCGGAAGTCAAAGTATACAAAAACAAAAGGCAGTGTGCAGACTCCTGCCATAAAGAAAAGACATCTGAAGGAGAGAAAAGTTCAGGTGGCTGTGTGAAGTAGGATGAGTAAAATCTAGTGGATTAAAATTAAATGGAAATGTGCTCAGTGGGTCTTCATTCTTAGATTTCTTCAATTCTTTCCCTCATATATCATAATGTGGGGTATTCTGGGTGATAAATTGCTTCTGCTTTTTAAGCAACACATTTTAAGGAGGTAGAGTAGTTAGATATACCACGATAAGAACTCAAAAATTCCCTTTAGGAAATGAGCAGTTTGTTTAATTATTTCCATTTCTACTGTCAATCATACTCACAAGGAAATAACACAACTTTCTTTGAACATTTCTGAATGGTTGAAATTTAAAATAAGATGCATTATATTCGCTTTTCTATGACTGTGCCCATAAACTATACAGTAAAAAGGTATGTCTCTCCAAAATTAAATTATTGTGCCCACATTCAAATTGTCATCTTTTTTGAGGGGGTCATTAAATTATTCCTGCAATATTATTTGGTGTTCAAAGTCAAGTATAAATCTATGTTTTCTTATACATATGGGGCTACTTGCTCCTCTATCCAACTGCTGATTCTTTTTTTTTTTTAATTTCAGAATATTATGGGGGTACAACACTTTGGCTATATATGTTGCCCATGCACTGCCTGTGTCAGAGCTACAATTGTGGACATCCCCCAAACTGTGCTCCCCGCATCCATTCAGTGAGAGTTTTTCCCATCCCTCCACCCGCCTCCCGCCTGCCTGCCCCCTGATGAATATTATTGCCCTGCGTGATGTAGGTGTTGATCAGTTAGTACCAATTTGATGGTGAGTACCAGTGGTGCTTGTTTTTCCATTCCTGTGACACTTTGCTTCGAAGAATGGGTTCTAGCTCCAACCAGGATAATACCAGATTTGTTAATTCACTATTGTTCCTTATTGCTGAGTAATACTCCATGGTATACATATACCACATTTTATTAATCCACTCGTGTATTGACTAAATTGATTTACAGAATCAATGCAGTCCCTATCAAAATACCAACATCATTTTTTACCAATCTAGAAAAAATAATTCTATGCTTCGTGTGGAACCAGAGAAGACCCCGTCTAGCCAAAGCAATCTTAAGCAAAAAGAACAAATTGGGAGGCATCTATCTACCAGACTTCAAACTATACTACAAGGCTATAGTAACCAAAACTGCATGGTATTGGTACAAGAACAGAGACATAGACCAATGGAACAGGACTGAGAACCCAAATATAAAACCAACCTCATACAGTCACCTGATCTTTGATAAATTCCAAAAAAAACATACACTGGGGAAAAGATTCCCTATTCAACAAATGGTGCTGGGAAAACTGGATGGCCATATGTAGAAGACTGAAACTGGACCCACACCTCTCACTTCTCACAACAATCAACTCACAATGGATAACAGATCTAAACCTAAGACATGAAACCATAAGAATTCTTGAAGAAAACGTTGGAAAAACTCTTATGGACATTGGCCTAGGCAAAGAATTTATGAAGAAAACCCCCAAAGCAATCACAGCAGCCACCAAAATAAATACATGGGACCTGATCAAATTAAAAAGCTTCTGCACAGCCAAGGAAACTATCACTAGAGTGAACAGAGAACCTACAGAATGGGAGAAAATATTTGCATGCTACACCTCTGATAAAGGGCTGATAACCAGAATCTATACAGAACTTAGGAAAATCAACAAGAAAAAAATCAAACAACCCTATTAAAAAATGGGCAAAGGACATGAACAGAAACTTTTCCAAAGAAGACAGAATAATGGCCAGCAAACATATAAAAAATTGCTCAACTTCTCTAATCATCAGGGAATTGCAAATCAAAACCACAATGAGATATCACTTAACTCCAGTGAGATTGGCTTATATTAAAAAATCCCCAAACAACAAATGTTGGTGGGGATGTGGACAGATAGGAACACTTACACACTGCTGGTGGGACTGCAAATTAGTACAACCTCTATGGAAAGTAATATGGAGATACCTCAAAGAATTAAAAGTAGAATTACCATTTGACCCAGCAATCCCACTACTGGGTATTTACCCAAAGGAGAAAAAGACATTTTATAATAAAGACATCTGCTCACGAATGTTTATAGCAGCACAATTCACAATTGCAAAGATGTGGAAACCAACTGTCGATTCTTAACAATGAATTGAATTTACCTAACAGATATTTATTGAGCATTTATACATATAAGGCATTCTGCCCAGGGCTATGGAGATTTCCCAGACTGATACGATGTTAGGAATCACCCAGAGCACTTGTTTAAAAAAAAAATTCTTGAGGTCCAATCCACACATATACTGAATCAGAATTTCCAGGTAAAAGGGCTCCATGTTGCTTTCATCTCCAGGGAAACTGGAAAACACTGTCGTAGAGATAAGAAAAAGGAGCAAATCTCAGCCCCTGTAGTCCAGTAATTTAATCCAAGGGTAGGGAGACGCTGTCAACAATGAAAAGATTATCTAGACAGAAAATCAAGAAAGAAATGTCAGATTTAAACAGCACCTTGTACCGAATAGATCTAACAGACATTTAGAGAACATTCCATCCAACAGCTGCAGACTACATGTTCTTCTCAACTACACAAGGAACATTCTCCCAGGGTAGATCATATGTTAGGCTACAAAAAAAGTCTTAATAAATTCAAGAAGATAGAGATCATATCAAGTGTCTTTTCTGATCATAATGGTATAAAACTAGAAGTCAGTAACAGGAGGAACCTTGGAAATTTACAAGTACACGGAAGTTAAACAACATGCTCCTCAATAACCATTGAGTCAATGAAGAAATTAAAAGGCAAATTAAAACATTTCTTGAGACGAGCAAGAAAAGAAACACAGCATACCAAAACCTATGGGATTCAGCAAAAGCAGTTCTAACAGGCAAGTTTATAGCAATAAACACCTACATCAAAAAAGAAGAAAGATTTCTAATAAACAACATTACACCTCAAGAAACTAGAAAAACAAGAGCAAACTAAACCCAAAATTTGTAGAAGGAAGAAAATAATAAAAATCAAAGCAGAAATAAATGAAATAGAGACTAGAAAAACAATACAAAAGACCAACAAAATGAAAAGTTGGTTTTTTAAAAAGACACACAAAATTGACAAACCTTTAGCTAAACTAAGAGAGGAGACTCAAATAAATAAAATCAAAGATGAAAAAGGAGACATAACAACTGATACCACAGAAATACAAAGGATCATAAGAGATTATTATGAACAACTATATGCCAACAAATTTGATAATCTAGAAAAATTGGATAAATTCTTGGACACATACGTATAACCTACCAAGATTGACTTAGGAAGAAATAGAAAATCTGAACAGACCAATAATGAGTGAAGAAATTGAATCAGTAATAAAAACTCTCCCATCAAAAAAAGGCCAGGACCTGATGGCTTCATTGCCAAAATTTTACCAAGCATTTAAATAAGAACTAATTCCAATTCTTCTCAAATGATTCCAGAAAAATTGAAGAAGAGATAATACTTCTAAACTCATTCTATGAGGTCAGCATTACCCTGATTCCAAAACCAGACAAGGACACAACGAAAAAAGAAAACACTAGGCCAATATCCCTAATGAACATAGGTGCAAAAATCCTCAACAAAATACTATTAAATTTAATTCAATAGCACATTAAAAAGACCATTCACTGTGATCAAGTGGTATACATCCACAAGAATAGTTTAACATACACAAATCAATAAAGTTAATAAGTCACATTAATAGAAAGAAGGATAAAAACCAAAAACTATAGGACATTTCAATAGATACAGAAAAAATATTTGACAAAATTCCACATCCTTCATAATAAAAACCATCAACAATTTTGGTGTAGAAGGAACATTCCTCAACATAATAAAAGCCATATGTGATAAACCCACCCCTAACATCATGCTAACCAGGAAAAAATTGAAAATTTTTCATTTAAGATCTAGAACAAGGAAAGGATGCCCTCTTTCACCACTTCTATTCAACAAAGTACTAGAAGTCCTAACCAGAGCAATTAGGTAAAAGAAAGAAATAAAAGGCATCCAAATTGGAAAGGAGGAAGTCAAATTGTCCCTGTTTGCAGATGACATGATCTCATTTATAGGAAACCCTAAAGACTCCACCAAAAAACTGTTAGCATTAATACAAAAATTCAGTAAAGTTGCAGGATACAAAATCAACATACAAAAATCAGTAGCATTTCTATATGCTAATAGCAAATTATCTGAAAGAGAAATCAAGAAGTCAATCCCATTTACAATAGCTTCAAAAAAAATATGATACCTAGGAATAAATTTAAGCAAGGAGGTAAAAGATCTCTATACTGAAATCTATAAAACAATGATGAAAGAAATCGAAGAGGACACAAATAAGTAGAAATATATCCCATGTTCATTAATTGGAAGAATTAATATTGTTAAAATGTCCATATTACCCAAAGCAATCTACAGATTCAATGCAACCCCTATCAAAATACCAATGGCATTCTTCAGAGAAATCGAAAAAAAAATTCTAAAATTTATATGGAGCCACAAAAGATCCCAAACAGCCAAAATAATCTTGAGCAAAAAACAAAAAACAAACTTGGAAGCATCACACTACCTGACTTCAAAACATACTACAAAGCTATAGCAACGAAAAGAGCATGGTGTTGGCATAAAAACAGACACATACACCAAAGGAACAGAACAGAGAGCCCATAAATAAATCCACGCATCTACAGCCAACTAATCTTTGACAAAGATGCCAAGAACACATATTGGGGAAACAACAGTGTCTTCAATAAATGGTGCTGAAAAAATTGGATATCCACATGCAGAAGAATGAAATTGGACCCCTGTCTTTCACCATATACAAAAATTAGCTCAAAATGGATTAAAGACTTAAATGTATATCCCAAATTATGAAACTACTAGAAGAAAACATAGGGAAAATGCCTCATGACATTGGACTGGGTAAGGAATTTCTTGGGCAATACCTCAAAAGCACAGGCAATAAAAGCAAAAATAGACAAATGGGATTATATCAAACTAAAAAGTGTCTATACAGCAAAGGAAACAATCATCAAAGCAAAGAGACAACCTTCAGAACGGGATAAAATATTTTCAAAGTACTCATCTGACAAGGGACTAATGTCCAGAATATACAAGGAACACCAACAACTCAACAGAAAAAAAAATCTGATTAAAAAATGGGCAAAAGACCTTGATAGACATTTCTCAAAAGAAGACATACTAATGGACAACAGATATATGGAAAAGTTCTCAATATCACTAATCACCAGGGGAATGCAAATGAAAACCACTATGAAATGTCACCTCAGTTTAGTTATAATGGTTGTTATCAAAAAGACAAAAGATAACAAGTGTTGGAGAGAAAGGAACCTTTACACACTATTGGTGGGAATGTAAATTAGTACAGCCATTATGGAAAACAGTATGAAATTTCCTCAAAAAATTAAAAATAGACCTACCACGTGATTCAGCAATCCCACTACTGGGCATATATGCAAAGGAAATGAAATCAATACATCAAAGAGGTATATACACTTCCATGTTTATTGCTGCACTATTCACAATAGCCAAGATATGAAATCAATCTGAATGTCCCACAATGGATGAATGGAATAAGAGAATGTGGTATATATACACAATGGAACACTATTTAGCCATAAAAAGAACAAAGTCCTATCATTTGCGACAAAATGGATGAATCTGGAGGATCTTATGTTAAGTGAGGTGAGCCAGACACAAAAAGACAAATACTGCATGATTTCACTCATATGAGGAATCTAAAAAAGTTGATCCCGTAGAAGCAGTGAACAGTGGTTACCAGCGACTGGGGAGGGTATAGGGGAGGACAGGATGGGGAGAGGTTGGTCAACGGGTACAAAGTTACAATTAGAAAGGAAGAATAAGTTTTAGTGTCCTGCTATACAATAGGGTGACTATAGTCGACAAAAAGTTATTGTATATCTCAAAATAGCTAGAAGAGAAGATTTTGAATGTTCCTACCACAAAGAAATGATGAATGTTTGAGGAGATCGATACGCTAATTACCCTGATTTAATTATTACACAATGTATACATGTATTGAAACATCACATTGTACCCTATAAATATGTGCAATTATTATGTGTCAATTTAAAATAAAAATAGTAATTTTTAAAAGGAGTGGGGAGAATAAGATAAGTATGTAAGAAGTTGTAATATCAGGCAGAGGAAGGAAACATTACACATGATGGAAAGAGGAATAGTTATGATGAAAGACATCACAAATGGGTTGATAGATTTCATATGGAAGAGACTATGGGATTTCACTTGGCATGTACAGACAGCAGCAGGTGTGAATATAGGAAAGTGTGATATATGCTTGGGAAATGGAGAGATGTCCAGCCTAATTCAACTATAGGATACAGGTTTGGCACATAATGGGAAAACAGAAACAATGGGACATATTGCCTAGGTAAAGAAAACTTTTCTATGCAGGTGGCAATGTGACTAAATCTGTTCCTTAGAAATATTAATCTGCCAGAGGTAATGAGAACAGTTTGAAGTAATTCAAGACAATAAGTCAGAAGCCCCAAAAGGATCGCATTTCAAAGGACCAAAGGACAGGTGATGAAGAGTAGTGACAATATACTAGAAATACCATCATTTATGTGAAGTCACTGGAGAGAGATGTTTGTATTTCATCTTCACTGTCCTATTTCTTTAAACAAATACAAATGTATTCAATATTCACTCAACAAATATTTAGTGAGCACTTACTATGTGCCAGACTCCTTGTAAGGCCCTGGTGTCCCATACTTCACCACACTGCTAACAGGCTAATGTGGCAGGCAGAAATACATCAGCAACCACAATGCATGGAGGGGAGCAGGGGCAAAGGTGAGGGGCTTGAAAGCAATTACTTTGTAACATTCTGCTTGTGAATTTGCTGCATGGGTATTTTTACACTTTTGACTTCCATTAAGGAGAATGTCTTAACTCTTTTCGCTGAACATATTACTCTCAATTCATTGAAGCTGAAAGTTAGGAGGGAAGACTTACCAGCCAGAACCTTGGAGAATGCCTGTGTGGTTTGTAGCATCCCCAGACAGGACTCTACTTTCTTCAGACTCTGATTTATAAGGGCTGCTGCTTACCTGGTGTGTCTACTCTGGGCCCACATTACCATAATTGTGTTTGAATTTTCATGAACCAGACACCTTTCTGAACCACACATGAATGTGTTTTTAATCCCAATCTTAAAAACAAATGAAAAAATTGATGGGCTGAGAATTGATTGAACTCTGCTTGTAATGGAAAATGTTATATGTACCAAAAAGTCTGTATGTGTGGGTGTAAATATGCACAGACACATACACATTCACAAAGTATATATACACACACAGAGTAACTACATCCAATATTCCAACTATACTTTACCAATCTCTCCCATTAGAGTACTAGTAAAGCCCATAGCTTGAAGTGCCCCTTAGCTTGAAAAAACAAGGTAAGGATGCCATTCGGGTCAGCGTTCTTTGTTTCCGTCATTGTGCAGAGTTCACCACAGACCTACCTCTCCCTCCACCACCAGCATGCATGCCCACTGACACATGCTGTCCCACACAGACTGAGGTTTTTGATCAAAACCAACAGGCAAACTGTGTGGTGTTCTTGGTCTTTGCATACAGCTGCTCAAATCTACATTCTTCCAGGCTCAATCTCTGCAAGTGTAAATAGATTCTTCAAAAAGATCCACTCAGGATGCCTGCTGCAAAATCCTTACCAGTGTCATCTGTGTCCTTTTCTGGCCTTGGAAGTTACCATTTTACAGTTACCCCTGTGTCTCCCCCTAAGACAACCCCTCTCCTGCAGGGGCCAAAGTTAAGAGCAATTCAGTCAAAACCTCGCCAGGGTGCACTGCTTAGCCATTCCTGTTAACATCTAAATTTGTCTTAGAGTTAGGGAAAATCAGAGTGAAAAAGAGCAATCAAAGAGTACCTCATACTTCCACCAGACAAAAGAAAATACCCTAAAATGTTTCTAATGGATTATTTCAATATTAGAGCTTTTTTCTATTTTTACTTCTGTACATGATTCACATTTTTATTAGTAAGCCTTTACATCTTTATAATGAATATATATATATGTGTGTGTTCTTAAGAACTAGATTGTGTTCAAAGGGATATAAATTTATTTTTGCTTGAATATGCTTAAATTTATGGATGAATACATAAGAAATCAATAATATGATTGCCTATGGAGAGGGCAGCTGAGTAGATGGAAGATAGGGGGCTTTTTACCACATACCCTCTTGTGCCTTAAATTTTAAACCATGTAAATGTATTAATATTACCTAGTTGAAAAATTAAATTAACCAAATCAGTTAGATAAATAGGAGGATAATGAGGAGAGAATTTATTCATTCATCTATTCATTCAGCGGGCATCATTGAGTATATATGCCAGGCGTTGCACTGGGTTCTAGGCACACAAAGATGAATAAAGATGCAGCTGAACTCAAGCAGCTCACTTGACTCAGATTTGGATATGATGCTTCCATCGTAACTTTTTTATTACTATTTGAAAACAGCGTAGAAAAACCTCAGGGAATTTTGTTATCACTGGTGGATACAGAAATTTTCATGCTTTCCCCTCAAAGCTAAATTACCTTGTTGAAGACAACTGGGTCTTGCAAAATTAGGCTAGCCCCTTTATGACTGTCGAGGCAGCTAAGATTGTCCTTAAGAGCCTGGTCTGTTCTCAGGAATCAGATGAAATTTGAGTTTGACTCTCAACTTTGTCCCTTAGTATCTGTGTAACCTCAGGTAAATTACTTAACATTTCCAAGCTTCACATTGTCTTCAGAATGAAGATTCTAATGATCCTATCCCATAAAGTTATTGTGAGGATTAAATTTTAAATGTATGAAAAGCATTTTTTATAGTTATTATTATTATCTGGAGAGGAATCCTGGATTTTCAACAATAAAACTTGTCTACTTGAAACCTCCCACAAAGGTTTTTGTTAAAGAAAATAGGATTCAATTTCTGCTGGCAGATTTCCTCTGTAAGCTGCCTATTTTTTTTCTCCTGCAGCTCTTTCTCCCCAAAATGAACATTTGGCTGGAATCTTATCCAGAATGCAGAATGGCTCCCTGGGAAAGGGGGCACCTTCCAAAAATCCATGATAAATATCCCTTGGCTATATAACTCCACAGGCCTAAATTCTACTTTGTAGCCAGGGCCTAGGGCATTAACTTTCTTGGCAGTTTCAAGTCACACACTGTGCAGAAATCAATTTCTTTGGGAAAAATATATCACACATTGAAGCAGGTTAAAAATCCATGATTTTTGTGTGTATTCTTCACAAATATGTTTTTTCACATTTTTAAGCTGTACATTAAAAGGAGTCACAATGCCACGAAATAAAAGATTGATATATTTTATACACACCATAAAAAGCATATCTGCCTAGTGAAAGAGAATAAAAATAAGCACAGTCAAAAGACAAAGGAATTGGGAAAAAATTGCCACTTACATAACATACAAAGCTAATCTCGCTAACATACAAAGGATTTCCATCAATTGAGAAGAAAAAAATCAATCTAATAAAAAATAGACAAGGAATCTAAACGTACTATTCACAAAAAAGGAAATGCAAATAGCTCTTAACATGAAAAGATGAGCAACAAAAATTGACATATCAATTTTCATTTAAGATATTGGCAAAAACACAAAAGTTCAGTAGTACACCCTGTTTGGTGAGGCGTGGGCAAACGTAACTCACGAACACATAAATTCATACTATTCCTACAGAAAGTGATGGGGTTCAGGACACACTACCCCAAAAGATGGCATCTTGGCACATCAAATATTTTAAGCTGAAGGAATTTGAGAAAACAGCAGAAACAGGAAGGTCACTCTGACCTTTCCCCTGCCCTTCTCCCCTGAATTAGGTCGCAAAACCTGGGAAGGATTTTCTGACCTTTCCCTGAAGCAGGTCACAAGACCCTCACGTGAGAGGTGCCCTCCCTAAACCTAGAAGAAAAGGACATCCTTATCTCAGAAGACTTAGGATCACAGAGAGAGAAGACCCTGAACAAGCAGGCCTTGCTAAGCTTCCTCCAGTTTATTACCAATAAATCATACCCTTTTGTCCTCCAATAATAGAACTACTCTATATTTATTAAGTGAAAAAATGCAAAATTTAGTAGTCTTTTTCTCTGCTACCTTTTATGAAAAAAAAATTGACATACAATAAAAATCAGTAATCATTTACTTGGATGTATATACAAAAGCTCTGGAAGAAAATATATTGCAACTACTAGCCTTTTCCCTGGGAATATCCTTTCACTGTATTTCACAGATTATATTTAAAGACAATCCACCATACCTACCATGAGTGTTTGCAAGACAGATGACCACTGAAGTGGCACTCCTTGGGTCAAGGATGTCTCCTTGTTAGAGAAACAAATTCAGAAGAAAGTGGAGCTGGACCATGAAACCCCTTGGAAGCCACTCCGCATTTCTCTATGAGGAGAACTGTTTTGAAATTAAAGGTTGGAGACTTAAGTTGGAGTACACTGATATCTGAAAAGAGAGTTTCTGAGAGGACATCACATGAACAGGAGAGTGTCATTTGTAGACAATGTGACTGGAAACAAGGGGCGTGGCATTCCTTAGAAGATTATGTGCCATTCTAAATGTTTCTTAATAACCTTACAGTTTTAGTATCAGAATGTATTTGATATCAATTCTGTCTCATGTTTCATGTTTAAAGCCTTTTCTGTTGTTGTTGTCAATCTTGGGACTAGCAGGAGTGCGAGAGAGACTGCACAGAGGAATTAAGAATCTGAACTCTAGAGCCAGGCCGCCTGGGTCCAAAACCTGGCTTCAGTTCTTACTGGCTTTTGGCAAGTGACATTGCTCCTCTGGGCCTCAGTTTTCCCATATGTGTAGCAGGGATCACAATAACACATCCTCCTAAGACCGCTGTGAGGATTGAATTGGTAGTACACGTAGAGCACTCAGAAGAGAGACTGCACATCGGAAGCCAGTGCACAATGGGGTCAAAGGCCAGTCCAGCTGAGAGCTGGCATGACCAGGATAAAAGGGACTCAATACTGAAGGGACACACAGCTCTAATTAAGGTATCTATACACATTCCTTGTTTTCATAATGAGGAAACCATTTGCCATCTTAATAAAAAGATATACTGTGTGGTCATAATACTCTACTTAAAGTAAAACCACTTAATTTTCTCAAAGCAATATTTCTTTCTTTATTCTAGTGAGGTCCTCATTGCTCATGTTTGAAATGGGGAAGGGAAGTAAAAGAATGATGATGATTCAAAACAATGACTAATCCCTCTTTTCATCCATTTGCCTCAGCACACAGATATGCAATGGGAGGACCTGAAACAGGATTGAGGACAACTTCATATTTTGGACCAAGAGAAACTGAAAGGATCTAGTTGCTCGCGGAGGAGACACTCAGCCTTTCCATTCTCATATGTGTGTACATGCACCGTGGACTTTGTTCTCAGCAGTCAGTATTCTAGAGTCGTTCGCACTGTAGGTTATAATGTTCAGGCTAGGAATTGATCTGACTTTCTGACTGACTATGAAAAAAAATTGAATGCCATTTTTGTCTAGGGACTGTCCACTAATTTCAATTATTTTCAAATGCACTGTCTGCAATTTTTACTATGTAATAATGTTCTATAAGTTATGTTATTACATGCAAGTTGTAATAAAAGTCCAGCCAAACTATTATATTAAAATTGCTGTAGTAATACAAGAATAAATGATGCACTCATGTGAATGGATAAAGTTATAAACAGAAGTCAGAAAAAAAAAGTATGACTATCATTTGGAAGTCTACTTTAGCAGCTATGGCATCAAGATACTCTTCAGAGAATGTTTCTGGATGAACCCTAGCCCCCTACATGATGCTAATGATACAAAGTGGAAAGTCATTGAAATGATTCCACATCCTGTTATATGTTGAAGTCAATAGTCAGTGAATTAGTATGAGAAGCAAGTAAGTGGTTTTTACATTATTGTGTAAGGCGGTATTATTTAGATTTACTGTGCTTAGATTTTCTGATCAATTAACAGGTCATAAGCGAGCAGAGCTTACATTACTCCAAGTGCTGCAATGAACCATCTTCATCATTAATAAAATCCAACAGTCCTAAGTGCATACAGGCAGCGGTTGCATTTATCATACTTATATTTACAAATGACTGTAATGATCACATAATGTTGTTGTTATCACTTTTTGGAAATGATCCAGGATTTGTTTTCTTAGAACTCACGTGGGCCCTTCCATTTCAAATGTAGACTATATAAAATATTTAATGTGTTTCAATTGAGGGCTGGAAGTACATTTCACCAATTATTTAAAAGTACTAAACATACAATAAGCCAGACACAGAAGCCCAGTCCTTTCAAATCCCACATATCACACAATATAGTGTCATATGAAAGATTAAGGGCCAAAGCTGGGGGAAATTGACTAGCTATTATACTTTCTAATGGCTGGGGGTCAATATTTTCAAGCAACTTGGATAAATCCAAACCTCACGAGTGAATTTATTTTCCATCCCAATTCTTGAACCTGAGTGTGGTTTATCTCTCACTTTCACTTCCTCTCCACCCAGCATCCACCTTTGTTTTCGTCTTGTGGACTAAGTCTGAGTCACATGAGGTCCTGCACATCCTGAGAATCTCAACCTGCTCCTAGTCAATTTCACCAGGAAGCTGAAAAGGTACAATGAAACAGAGCGCACATTGTACCCCCTCACCCTGCACCCACATCTCCACAGCATGAAACATTTCCTCTTTAAGCTAAGACAAACAAACTACAAAGATAATGGAGCAATCGGCATCTAAAACCCTCTTTCTAAATCTTAAGTAGACATGTCTTACATAGCTTTAAATTATTGTGATGTGCTTTAACATCTACATTTGAAAAAAACAGCTTTAGCCTAGTAAATATTCCAATTCAAGAAGAGAGAAAAGAGGGAGTAAAAGAGTCATTGGCTTTGGGGAAATAGGAGGTGGTGAGGAAGGATCGCAGAATTCCTACTGGAATTAACAAGATATAAATTCCTTCCAGGGTGGGACTGTCTCTCTTCCCTGTTCTTTCTCCTTCTCTTCAGCCCCTCAACCACCAGCAGAGTGTTCTCTCATTTTTTTCCCATCTGTTCAGACAGCTGTTCAAGACAGACTATTTTGGGCTTATTGATTTCTTCATAAATTAATCACTCTGCAACAAGAATATATCAGATTAAATTATCCTATCCATATAGGCTCTTGTGGTAGAAAAAATGTTATATGTGTATAAACATACATACACTCACACGTACACACAGGTACGGGGAGGGAGAAGAGAGAAAAGCATCCTTTCTCTCTCTTGGGTTTCCCTCCCACAGTATATGAATTATTTATGTACATGTATTAGTCAAGACACTTCAATAATGAAAATACTTAAGCAATGGTATTCACAAAAGTGTTCATGATAGTGGTTTTTACTAGAATGGTTGTACATATGTAGTGCATTATCTTTAAAAATCTCTATTTCAGGACTTTCTAACTGGGAACATTGAATATGCATGTATCTTTAACCCAACAAGACAATTTCTTAGGGAGGTGGTCAGAGTATTATAGCTTTTGCAAAAAACAACTTGTTAAAGCTGATTTTTGAAAACCAAGGTATGTATGCAATCTGTTTATTTATAATTTATCCACAGTAAGGACATGATTTTAAGACCAGTTACTAAGAAATTACCTTAACTTTAGTCCAAAGCAATTTCTCTGGGATCCTCAGAAATACTTTATTATTCAAATTATTATTAGTCTTATTGTTAGAGTTAGTAAAATAAAGGGTACAAAACAAACAAGCTGGTGCCAGCTTGCACTTAGGAAGTGAGCACTAGTATTCAAACCAGCTTACACAACGTTACACAATTTGCGTGAGACAAAGAGGTGTAAAAAAAGGGTGGGTTGTCACCATGGTACGTATGTGGGACATGACTCCCATAAAAGCTACTCCCTAAGAAAAGCCAGTTATTTTGTGATCATTTGAGGTACAAGGAGTGTGAAAAAAGGATACACCCAGAAGAAAAAAAATTTGGTTTGTTTCATTTTGTTTCAGGGAACAACCCAAGATGTGCAAAAATGGAAAATAGTGACATTACAATAACAGCATAATAAGTGATTTAAACACCAACTTACTTTGACCTTTCAAAATGTGCAGATGCATACTTTCTACTGATTTTATTCAATTATTACTATAGTTAGTATAAGTTCTAATGTTACCAATTGTGTGTTCCCATTTATAATAAATAAGTTACCACATAAGACCTCGTTGAGCTGTAGAAATGCAAAATTTTATAGCAAGGTTAGGAATGATGATACATGTATGTGAATGAAAGCTATGAACAGAAGTTGCAAAACAGGACCTCAAAATCATTTGGAAACTTACCCTGCTGCCCATCTAGACCTACATATTGTTTGTTGATCCTCAAGTAATAATGAATGCTCTTAGGAGGAAATTCAATACCTATATGATGCTGATGATATGCACACAAATTCTTAAACATTGCCACCTCCCTCTCCACACGCCCACCTCCAGCTTCTGTAAGCAGAAAGGAGGCCATGGAGACATACGTAGTATGTTCCCACACACACATAAACAAGCAGCTTCGGTCAGGTTGGGTGGTTGGTTGGCTCGCTGATAGTTTTTAAATAGAATATTTTCCCTCCTTTGTGGAAACTTGTGATTAGGTACCCAAGATAGGAAATATTAATCATTATATTGGGGGTGGGGGAAGAGCCATCAACACTAGATGTCCTCTCTGTGGCCTCGAGAAGGCCACCTAATTTCTTTGGGCCTCAGTTACCTTGTTTAAAATAAGGAGTCGACCCTTATATTCTCTAAGCCTCCTTCCAGCTCTGTGGTTCTAAATCTAGATCTCTTATCTTCTTAAATGCGTAGGTGGCCTAATCATTAACAGAAGATATAAAAGAAGATCTGACTTCTTTCATACTGTGATCTTGCATTTTATACCTCTATGGGCTATTGTGTCCTGTCTTTGGTGTGGCATAGATGCTAGGTAGCATTTGCCTGTGAGTGCCGTAAGGAGCCTCTCGGGTCCTGGAAGTTACAACTATGCTCTGCTTTTCAGATGAACAAAGGGGCCAGGAGAGGACTCCCTGTAATTATCTGAGTCTATGATAATGTCCAAGAACCTACATTCATCAGCGCACATATTAGAAAGCAGGGCTTCCTACTTTCCAGATGACACAGAGGCCAATTGGGGGATAATTCTAGAGAACAATGCAAGTTACACTCAAATGGGACCCTTCCAAAGGAGGTGGGCAAAGTAATATTTTTCCTTGATTATAGCTCTATAGGCCAATTCGCATATTTTACACACCAAGAGTATGCAAATGTTCCTTTCGGGAAAAATGTTATTAAGCATATTGGCAAGAAAGGATAACAAAGCTGGGATGTAGATTAGCTATTTTAATAATACAGAGGGCCAATTGCTTATTCTTTGGAGAGTGACTATGGTAAGCAATTAAACTCCTAAAGTATCAATAAAACAAATGTTGATTACATCCAACCTAAGAATCTGTAATAAAACAAAAACAACTTTTTTCCTACCATGTATTTTCAAGCTTGTGGCTTTGGAATCATTATACATATTCTTATTTTCTACTTCATAAGGTAAGAATTTTTTTCAATTTTAGTAAGAAAAATTAAAATTCTGGTTTCAAGAAAATTACCTTCAAAGATGGTGAGTTTCCTCTGATACAGTTGTAGTTTTTGTTTTCTATCACCCAAGTATTCATGTTCTCACACCAGGCCTAGGACTTTTATTTTACCCCATGTTCCAAGTCAGAATGTCTACATTTACGGCGCGAATTAAGCACATGGGAAACTTTAATTTAGTTCACAGGATCTAAGCATTTTGCAAATGTTTCATGGCTTAAAAATGTGTGATAATATAATACTACATATTTCATACTACTCCCACCGAAAGTGCCTATTTGAAATGTACATTTGTGACACTCTGAATTAGGTTTTGGAAATCAGGTGGGGAATTTTGAAAAAGAAAATATGCTTTATGAGACCATAGATTGTAAACAAAGGACAATTATTAGAATCCCAGGAAATCCTAAAAAGCCTGGAGTATTTTTCTATTTATTTACTGGCTAGAGTGAAAATGTTTGCCAGTTAAATTTCCAAAGTCAGTGTCCCAAATGTGGACATTTGAAGGAAAAGCTTTAAATGTCTCCTGAGCAGCACTTAATACAGTAAATGGGGGCTCAGGAGAGCGTGAGCCTCAGCCACCTGAAAGTTTGGAGTCAAGAAAGGAAATGGCTTTGTTTCATCTGAACTTTTATTAATGTCAACACAGTCCTTCTAAGTGCTGATATTAGAGATTGAATATTATTTCTAAAAAGCATCTTACACTGAGCAATACAAAAATGTGATAATACACAAATGAATTTGCAGCACTAAAGTGCAGTGCTTGTCTTGCACTCTGCAGTGTTGTAGGCAAGAGTGATCAAAGACTTTTACAACACATCTCCTCAATTTTCAAAACTCTATGAGGTGGACAGAAAATGTACTCTCACCTTTGTTTTATAGATAAGGATTCTGAGATGCATACAGGTTAAGAAACTGACTCCAAGTGACAGGGCTAGTGATGAGTAGAACAGGAGGTCCATCCAAGTCTCCCGCTTCCTTTCCCAAAGTGCTTTTCACCATCAGTGAATGATAAACTCTAAAAGAATCAATGTATTGCTGCCACACCCATGCCTATAATCCTAGCTCTTTGGGAGACCGAGGTGGGAGGATTACTTGAGGCCAGAAGTTTGAAACCAGCCTAAGCAACATAGTGAGACCCCATCTTTACAAAAATACAAAAATTAGCTGGGTGTGGTGGTGTGCACCTCTAGTCCCAGCTTCTCAAGAGGCTGAAGCAGGAAAATTGCTTGAGCCCAGGAGTTTGAAGTTGCAGTGAGCTATGATGACACCACTGCACTCCAGCCCAAGTAACAGAGCAAGACTCTGTCCCCTCCCCCTGCCGAAAAAAAAAATGAATCAGTGTATCAAGTGGAGAAAAGATCTGAGACTGGAGCATCCAAGATTCTGACAACCTTTTACATTCAAGTCATTTGAATCTAAGAAGCAGCTTGGGCTCTCTTTCCAGTGACCTGATTCCAAATAACATGAGAATTGTGGTTCTGTTTCACAGCATCATGGTTTATAATATTTCATTTTGATAGCTTTTCTCCATGGTCAGGTAAAACCCACAGTAGCAAATAAATGATATATTTGTCTATGTCTTCTTTAAAGGTGGACCCAATCCATGCATTTCCCAGCGGCTCATTACCCAAGAGACTGGAGGGCTGGCAGCTTGCGTGACCTCATTTGCAGGATGCACTGCAGTCTGTCTAGCCCATTAGCTATCTACGCCACCTCACTGCAAGACAAACTCGGGGCAGGGGGCACGCAGACTGTATTAGGCAGCTGTCTCCTACCAGGACCTGTGCGGGTCAGGAAACCAATAGGTCAGTGCTGCGTGGGTATGTCTGAGCAGATGGCATCTTTGGCAGAGCCTATGGCAGAAATTTATAAAATGCCTGGTAATTGGTTCCAGCAGAATTTTCTGGGATAGGTATCTAAGGGCTGAAATAGGCAAGGCTCTCATTTCTCTGTGCCTGTTCCAGCAAGAGCCAGCACTGTCGGAATCAAAGCTTGTTCTGTATCAAAAGGTGCTCTGTCTTTTAGTAACTTATTTTTATCGCTTGCCATTAGTTTTCAAAGAGTTATTCCTTTTACTCTCACCCTTCACATCCCTCCTTTGCTCTTGAAACCTGTTATGCTTTATACCTGAGGACAAAAGCAGCTGGAAATAGGAGTCGTTTCCACTCACCCACATCCCTCCTTTTCAGACATAAAAAACGAAAAAAGTACGGCTCTGTGAGTGAATTGTTGCCACAGCAGTTCGACGGTGATTATTCCCTCGGCCATCATTTTAACAACACGAATAGAGATTTGATCACACACACAGAAACACACACACAGGCTCACACAAATACATGTTCCCTGTAAGTCATAGCCTCTAAAATGAATACTGGTGGACAATAGATCACCTTTTCAAGAAGAAAAGGAACGTTTTTTAATGGAGCACTTTCAATAGCTCTTGGACATCTCTGAAGCAGAATTTGTCAAAAATGTTGAGAATCAGCCTGCAAGTGTCCCTCCATGCACATATATACTCTTTCTCTCCCTCCAAAAGCCTGTCTTGCGTATTCATAAAAAAACACTGTTGTCCTACTTCAGTGAATTTTCCTTGCTTCATTAGCATCACATATGTCAGAGCTGAAAGGGAACAGATCAACCATCTTGTTTTTCACACAACAAAACAACAGCCCAGAGGGGGAGTGACTTTGCCAAGGCCACATCATGATGGTGGCAGCCGGGCTTTGGATCTCAGTCCAGTTCTCCTTTCACCAGGCCAGCCTGCTGCTCAGGGAACAGAATCTGAAATATTTCATTTCTTCCACAAACATTCATTGGCCACTACTGTGTGTCTGGCCCTAGATGAGGCCATGGGGAAGATATAAAAATAGCAAGATAAGAACTAGTCCTTGAAGTTTACTGAATTCTTAATGTCTTCTTGTTATTTAAAGAGACACTAAGTAATAAAATATTTTGTATAAGATGAAAATTTTAAATTTATATTTTTCTTTTCTATCTTTGTTGATATTAGAGAAAAAGAACTTTAATATCTCTATGGGTACCACCCGTAGCATATTCTTGAAACAAAATGAATGTCGCTGATGGCCAGAAAAGGATAATTTAATATTTTAGAGAATTTTCAGGAAAAAAAAAAAAACATGCACACAATACACTTTCTATTTGGGAATCTAACACTAAACTCACTGAATTTCATTCAAACATCTTCCATTTTATAACCAAATTATATCTAAAAATATATAGACATAAAGTATTAATCAATTTAACTTCCCATGTTGTTACCTGTTCCAACATTTCGTAAGGTAGAGCATATTGGACCCATTAAATTCAGGGGGAAAAAAATCTACCGATAACAAGTCTTTGTTTTTTCTGTCTTTTTTTGCATTTCTGAAGTCCCATATAAATAGGGACTTCTGCTTTTAATGTTAGTGAGGACACCAAAGTCTTACAGAATGGAGGCATTCATTCTTCCCTTCCCTGAAGGCCCGCCAGTGAAGTCAGGTTTGAAAGACAGATCGTGTGACTCACTTCCCTTTTCTTCTGTGCATTCCACTTTTTGATCATATGTAGTTCCAGCTTCACTCTTGAGTGGCCTCGGGTTCAGTGAGATAGGCAGAGCATTAAATTCAAAACAGGAACAGATTCCGAACAGGTCTTGGGTGACTGACACACAACCTGGGGATGCAATCTATTTCACTGTGGAAAAAAAAAAAAAAGCCACTTGCTGTATCTCCAGGCTCTTTGAAGGTTTCCCCATGAATAAAACCTGGCTGCTGAGTACCTGTGATATCTGTATGACCCACAGCAAAAGCTTACATTTAGATGCATTTTCCCCTGTACATCTTTGCTTATTTTTTTTCCTCCTTCTTATAGTCATGGTCCTTTAACATCCCCACAGCCTTTCCTTTTTAAAATAGAATAATAATAGTGAATGTTTATTAAATATTTATTGTGTGCCAGGCACGGTGCTAAGCACTTTGCATTTCACTAAAACTATATACCAGGTATACAAGGTAAATATTTGTATCCCAATTTTGAAGAGTGCTTAACTAACTTAACCAATGTCCCACAAGTAGCAAGGTGGTAGAGTCCAGATTCCAATGTCCATGCACATAATCACTATGCTCTTCCAATAGTGATAGTTAGACCTTGTTATAGGTTTTTTGCACCAACTTTAAATCCCAAGTTAGCTTTCCACTGTCACTGAATCATGCTTTAAGGACACCTCATCCATCTAGTGGACTGAGAGTAACGTAAAGTGAACCTAAGTAAAACCTAATTAATTTTAGGGAAAGTCCTAGAACACAATTGTGTTTGTTTTCTATTGCTGCATAACAAATTACCACAAATTTAGCAGCTTACAACAACACAAATTCATTATCTCACTATTTCCAGAGGTCAACCATCTGGCACATTTTAGCTGGGTCCTCTGCTCAGGGTCTCATGAGGCTGAAATCAAGATGTTAGTTAGCTATACTCTCATCCAGAGGCTGGAGTAGTGAAAGATCTATTACAAGCTCCCAAGCTCCTTCAGTCATTGGCAGAATTCATTTCATGTGGTTATAGGACTGAATTCCCCATTGTATTTCTGGCTGTCAGCTGCTAGAGGCTGCTCTCAGGTCCTCACCATGAGGCCCCCTCCATTTCAGCAATGAAGAACATCCTCACACCAAATCCCTTTCATGCTTCAGCTTAAAATCTCTCTAACTTCCTTTTCTGCAACCAGCCAGAGAAAAGTTTCTGCTTTTAAAGAGCTCATGTGATTAGGTCAGGCCCACTTGGATAATGTCCTGTCTTAAGATCATCTGATTGGTAACCTTAATTGCATCTGAAAAATCCCTTTTGCCAGGTAAGATAACATAATCATGCGAGTAACACCAGGGAGTGGAGATCATGGGGCCATCCTAAAACTCCACCTGCCATAGCAAGCCAAAGGCAAATTATCTGTAGCTTATTTTTTAATCTAGTCCATTGTTCTCTTCCATTATTTGAAGAGCCAATAAATATTGAAGAATAAAAGTTAAGCATAATGGAACTTTCACCCATTGATTGCAAAGAAAAGGGTAGATTTGACTATGCTCTGATACAAACAGTGTGGTGGGGAAGGCCCCTTCTCTTCTGGCTCTGCAGTCATAGCCTTACTGTGTACATCATTGGCCAGGGGTTGAACTTCTTATACCTACTTCTAGAAAGGTCCTCTGATCCTACTTTACAAAGACCAGCCTCAGATGAACCTGAATATTCCTCCTCTGAAAGGCAACAAGAACATGTCCATGCTGGGAAGTCGATCAGCCCCCCATCACTAGTCACTTGTCCATGTTTTATATCAATCCCCATGCATGTTCACTGAGAAAGTCCTCCCATTTGCTGATGGGAGTGTTTTGTGGATGACCTCATCTTTTAAGGTGCATGATTTTAGAATAAAATAAGAAATTATTATATCTGTATTTAGCTATGTTTTCACTTCCAAGTTGAATTTTAAAGGATGGAGTTTAGAGAGCCATCTTAGTCCTTGGGGGGCCGCTATAACAAAATAACATAGTCTGGGTAGCTTATAAACAATGGAAATGCATTTCTCACAGTCTAGAGGCTGGGAAGTCCAAGATCAAGGTGCTGGCAGATTGGGTATCTGATAAGGGCTCTTCTTCTCATAGATGGTGCCTTTTTCCTGTGTCCTCACATGGTGAAAGAATGAACCAGCTGCCCTGGACCTCTTTTATAAGGGCACTAATCCCATTTATGAGGGCTCTGCCTTCATAACCTAAGACCCCACCTCCTAATACCATTAGTTTAGGGATTTGGATTTCAACACATGAATTTTGGGGGGACACAAACATTCAGACCATAGTAAGGGCTATCCCATCAATTTACTTTGTAAGCTCAAACAATGGAACCCTTGTTCCCTGATATAGCAAATACAGTGTCCCTAAATAAAGCTTTTTAAATAAGAATGAAATGAAAACACTTTAAAGATCTCAAGTCCCAAATATATCTAATGTGTTTGAGCGACATTTATTCAGTTTGAGAACGTGTTACTAAAACACAATTTAAAAATGGAAAGTATGTAGATTGGGAGGCAGGAAAACTAATAGATATTAGTTCTGGTTCTTATAAATTACCTCAGCTGAAAACCAAAAGAGTTAATTTAGATAGCCTGAAGGGGTTAAGTGCAAATAATCTGTCTGTCTCAAGTGCAAAGGTAGTGCTGCTCAATTACCAAACTCCTGGCCCTCCACATTCATTCCACTATAGCCTTCTCTGTCAATAAGAATGATTTCCAGACTCAACAAAGACAGAATAAACATTGTTAAGAGGAATTGAGAGCTTGGGGTAGGTAGGGAGATTGTCAGATAGCTTCTGCCTGCTCTAGATGAGGTTAAGTCTCTGGCCTTGATGAATTACATCCCAGAGCATGGGCAAAACATGCAGGTGAGGTCCCTGATTCATTGCCTGTGCTGGAAGCCTGAAAATGGGCAAATGTTGCTCTGATTTTGTCAAAATGGGAAATTCTATAAACTGTAGACATTGATCCTATAAACAATAGAGAGAGTCTAAGATTAATTCTCAAAAGGATGATTTGGGAAGGCTTAGGATAGGAAAACTGAACCCAAGTATTGACTGGCTGGCCATATTTCCTGTGCAGACTGGGTTACTGGACAGATAAGGAGGGAAGATATAGCAGAAATCTTGTATCTGTGTAATAACAAGGGTCCCCAGAGAGAAGGAGGATGAATCTAGGTGGGGAGGGTGAAGTAAAGAGACAAAGACAAAGAGAGACTGAGAAAGGTAGGGAGGAACACTAGCAGAAGTGGACGTGGAAGGTAGGAGAAGAGAAACCTCAGCCATGGAAGGAAAGGAGCGTAAGAACATCCCCTCTGGAGAAGAAGAGATTGTGCTTCCCAGCCCCAGAGCCCGAGACAGCACCCACTCTCCCAGCTGCAAGGAGACGCTGCAGGTGTCTTCCAGGATGGGGGTGTCGGTCCTGGCGCCCTGGGCTCGGGGCACACAGGACTCAGGACACCAACCACACTGCAGGGAGAAGAGAAGCACTGTCAGCGAATGTGGGAGCCACAGCAGCCCAAAGAGCTACGCAGCTGCTGGCCAAGCTGTAGGCGAGCAATCAGCGCTGGAATGTGGAGCTTAAATGGGGTGCCCTTGGGCTTAAGAGAACAGAGCACTTTTTTTTTTTTTTTTTGGTCAATGTTATGAAGACCCGCACACTCATTTTTACTTCCTCCAGGGAGTGTAAACCTATTCAGCAGAGCAAGCAACAGAGTTTCTGAAGCCCTTCTGCCTGACCTTGCACAAGTTACTTACCTCCCCTAAGCTTCATTTTATTCATCCACAAGATGGAGATACTAAAACTACCTCCCTAATAGGGATGTTCAGAGGATTAAATGAGAATTATCCATGTAAAGTGCTTAATAAATATTAGTTGTCATTAATACATTAGTTCAAGCTCATGGTGCCTAGGGAAACCTTAACCAAATCCCTCATGATGTATTTGTGGACAAGATGGAGAAATGAAGAATAGGTATAAATACAATTTTCTGACTTGTAGCTGGTTAAGCAACAAATAAAAGAATGCAAATTAATGAGAGAATATCAGTCTAGAGAATTATTGTGAATTACAAAAGACCTCCTGAGAGTTTTCCAAATGTTTCTATACTGCAGGTCCTTGCTTTAATTCTAAGAGACAAATAAACGACAAGCAATTCCACAGACCTCCCTTTTTTATATGCTCCTAAAAATTACTTACAGTAACTTGCTAATTAGTTATTGACAATTTCCAAAATTTAATATTTACAAACTACCTAAAATTAGCCCATTACTAAAATTACTGAGGGAGCTAATTCATCATTCTCCGGGAAGCCTAGGAGCTGGATAATACTGAGATGTACTGAAGCACTTCCACCACCCGGGCATACATGCAAAAGTCCAGAAACACTGCATTTTTATTACTGCATCATTAGCTTTATCATGTCTTGGTCAGAGCTTCTCAGTGCTGTTGTATGTTGCATTAATTAAAATATCACATTACATGTTAACAAATACCCCTTCATCCTAAACCACTTTATGAACGTGCTTTTTATGCCCTGGCCCTCAGGGGTGGCTTGATTTTTTCCAAGGACGTAATCCCCTTGCCCCAGGAGATCCCTTGAGTACAAGCTGCTCACTTCCCAACATCCCACGTGCCTTGGGCTCAGATGATAGGGTGGGCATTTTCTTTGTTCCAGTGTCTCTCCTGGACCTCCTCCAACACCTTCCCCTGTATCTCCCTTCACTTCCTCCTGTTCCTCCTGATTCCTTGAGGACTGTGGCACCTGATTCACAATCTTCCCCTTTGCCACAAGTCTTGCCACTGTCCTGGGTGGCTACAGTATGCATGTCAGCAACCCACTCAGAACCATAGTCTCTCTGTTCCTCCATCTCCTCAACTCCACTTCAGAGCATGCTTAGCTAAGAGGTCTGCATGAGGTATGGCCACTGTGCAGCATGGCTCCATCTCTGGAATGTGAACCCTATCTAACCGCAGCCTTCTCTCTCCATCCAGATTTCTCATTCTCTTGTTCTCTTATTCCCAGGACCTCATAAAGACCTCCATTTCCTCCCATTACAGTAGTGCCTCCTTGTCTATGCCATCTTCCCTACCTACCCCAGGCCTCAGGCTCCCCCACTTTACCGACTCTCACTGTATTAGTTTCCTGTGGCTGCCGCAACAAATTACCACAAACCTAGTGGCTTTAAATAACTGAAAGTTAGTCTCTCACAGTTCTGGAGGCAGAAGTCAGAAATCAAGATGTCGGCAGGGCCACACTCCCTCCAAAGGCTCTGGGAGAGAATCTGTTCCATGCCTCTCTCCTAGTTTTTGTTAGCTCCAGGCCTTCCTTGACTTGTAGCCACATCAGTCCAATCTCTCTCCATCTTCTAAGTCGCCTTCTCTCTGCACGTGTCTGTCAAAGCTCCCTCTGCCTCTCTCTTATAAGGATACATGTGATGACCCTTAGAGCCCACCTGAGTAATCCAGGATAAGCATCTCCTTTTAAATTCCTTAACATAATCACACTTTGTGCCATGTAAAGTAATATTTATTTTTTTGACATAGAAGGTAATAGTCACGGGTTTTGGGGTTTAGGAAGTGAATACATTTTTAGGGAAACATTTTTTTTCAACCAACTACACTCACCAATATTCTCAACTTCCTTGCCTCCCTGGTCCTCCTCTGCTCCCTACCCAGAAAAGTGTCAACCTTCTTTCCTTCCACATCTGAGCCACTGATTGCTGCTGAATGATATCACACACTCTCATGGATCGATGTTGCAATAAATTCCCAGTCTTCAATCCAGGAAATCAGATCTGTCTCTTCCTTTCCAGACTAGACCACACTATAGAGTCAATTCCAGGGTTGTAGATGGGAAAGAACGAAGACTTAGATTCAGTTTGAAATTATTTTTACTTTGATGCATCCAAACAAGCAGCGCAAGAGGTACAGATAATGCCAACTGGTTGTGGTGGGCACAGTTCCTACCCCCTTCCTTTGATCTCATGGAGGTATACCAGAAGTTTTGTGGTCTCAGCTGCTTATGTAGAGAGGGAAAGGCCAGAGGACCAAAGAACTTTGGGCTCACTACCTTTCATATGTCCAATGAGGTCAGCATCCCCAAACAATTTATGTTACCACTTAAAATTGTGTGAGGAAGCTCCCTGGGAAGCCATGTCACCAGGCCTAATATCCGGGTTGTTGGACTTGTAATCCCTGTTCTGCCAGCAAGGGATCAGGGAGTTTTCTATTTCTGTCCTGCTAGAGGCTTTCCACACCTGCTTAGGAGAGAAAGAGTCTCCAGTGATTTCCCATTGTGCTAAGAATAAAATCCAAACCCCTTGCATGACTCCATCATACTCCCCTTAAGCCTCTTTCATTTCCCGGCACTTTCCACCAGTAACGCTGAAGTACTTGAAGTCCCCTACAGGTATTCATTTTCCTCTCTTGCCTCTGAATCTTGGCGCTTACTAATCTCCCTGCCTAAAATGCCATTTTCCCCCTACTCCTCTCCCCTGGCTTCTCCCATCCTCCATCAGGAGCCAGGCCCAGCCCCCACCCAGGCTCCTAGTCCTCCTCCTGTCCCACCACCACCATACAACCTCTCCCCATTGCTGGTTAAGGTTCCATCTTCTGTCTGACCACAGCACCCTCCCTACACTTTTCTCTGCCATAGCCTCTTTCATGCTATTTCCTAATTAACCGTATCTATAGTACTCTTTCCTGCTACACTATCGAATCCTTGTAGGAAGAAGTATATATCCCCAGCACAGCACCTGACACATAGTGAGTGCTCAATAAATATTGGATGAATAAATTAGTATATTTCATCAGTATGTCTCATCTGTAGGGTTTAGGAGCTAGAGGTGTTAACTATTCACAGAAAATGAAACATCAGGAATGAGGAAGATGTTAGTCCCCCTGTGCTCTGCACTGGTCAGGCTGGCCATGATGTTCCATGTGTGGGTGTCACCCTTCAAGAAGGGAATGGATACTACAGCATGTCTGGTGAAGCCCAAGCAGAAAAGTAAAGGGCTATAAACCAAGAAAGATGAGAAATAGCTGGAGAAATTAACAATATTTACCCTAGAGAAGAGAAGATTCAGGTGCTGCCTATAGGAAGGCAATCTTCAAATACTTGAGATAATGCCACGTGGCTGCAATAGAACTGAGTTACCAGTCAAAACTAATTTCAGAACTTCCTACCAGACAAATTTGGCCTCAGAATGGAATGGGATGCTTTGGGAGAGAAGGATTCATGGGCCTGAACATGCAGGAATCACTCGGGGTTATAAAAGAGTTGTCAGCACCACGTGAGCAGTCAGACGATGTTTCTACAGACCCTCCAACTCTACCATTCTAAGGTTCAAATTAATTAGCATGCCAGCCACTTTGGTACTTAGCAGTTCTGGAACATCCTCTGCTTTATCATTCTGTGTGGGAGTACAGAGCATTGACAAATGCACTCCTGGCCAAGCCAATCTCTGCTTGTTGAGCAAAGACAATTCCAGCCAAATCTTTCAGCATGATTGGATTTCTTCTCCCTTCCAGCTGTCTGTCAGTGATTACAAAATTGTGTGTTTTGCTTTGTAAGACTTGTGACAAACTGCCTTAAGAGTGATTCTAAAAACAAAGAGCAACCACTTAATTTCAGTTCTTCAGAAGCCTTAGAATAGGATTCTGGACACTTCTTCAGCTGGTATCATGCGTTCTTGTTTATACAAAACATCATCATTATTCTTTAGCTGATGTGTTTGATTTATGGCTTTTAATATCTTTGAAGTAATGCACTTGGTAATTGTAATCACTCTATTGATTTTTATAAAGCTATTTTATTCACTATGAAACCACCCTCAAAGCCGGTGAATCATGCACTCTCGATTTCCAGCTGCTTGGCTGGTAATGTGAATATTTAAATAGGGCTTATGCCACTATTTGGACAATGTTTACTCTGGGACTCTATCTTTAAATACCCTAACAAACCTATCCATTAAGTAACTGTGTGTTGCAAATCAATTTACAGAAC
Organism: Daubentonia madagascariensis; assembly: GCA_023783475.1. Lineage (NCBI taxonomy): Eukaryota > Metazoa > Chordata > Mammalia > Primates > Daubentoniidae > Daubentonia > Daubentonia madagascariensis. Next base: position 20,584,821 of record JAKFHU010002080.1, on the reverse strand, counting down.
TTTGCTGTAACAATCTCCAATATTTTATATATGTCCAAAGTGTCCACATAAAAATGATCATATGAAATAAGGAAATAATTTGCTTGCTTTCTGGAAAACAAACACAATTATTAACTGTTATTTTGTTTAAAAAGTAAGTCAAAACTGCTAAGAGAATAAAATGACAGAAGCAGACACTAACTAACATTTAATCTCTCTCTGAAAGAAACTATAGTCTCTGCTTGAGGTAAGTTTTCTTGATAGATTTTTAAGGTATTAAGCTACTGGTTTTGGTCTCCTTTTACTCACGTGTATGTTTCCCTGTAAGGCACACAAACAGCTTTTAAAAGTGGTCATTTTACTCATGCTTAATGGGCCTGGTGTATTTGCTGCTCTCTGCCCTGTAATTTGCTTGCCACCATCAATATTCAAAACACAGATTTAAGGACTGGGCAGACCAGGTCATTGATCAGTACTACTAAAAGGAGATAACTGGATTCTCATGTTTATGTTGCAGAAGCCCTGTCTAGGTTGGGCTCTGCAGCTTTGCCCAAAGTTTGCTGGTTGATTTTGCTGTGCAATGCCATGGAAACAGCCCTGGGTGGGGAGTCAGAGGATGAGGATTGCTTTCCATTCTGCCACTAACCAGGTGGGTGACCATGGTCAAGCCAAAACTTCCCTGAAGTTCTGCCTTCTCTCTGTTAAACAGGTAATAATTCTTCTACCTACCTCATCAAATCATTACAAGAATCAAGTAATACAGGTAAGCAAAAGCACTCGATAAATAATAAGTCACTCATCAAACATGTGGCCATGGTATTTATCATATGAGATGGCTGTGAGGAGATACTTCCTGCTATTTTTGGTGGGTAAAGGAAAAAGATGGACATATATAGAGGTGAGAAGAAATTTCACATATAAATACATATAAACCTGTGTTAAGTTTCTAAGAATTTTATGTGATTTAAATCTGGGTCAGTCTAACATAGGACCTTCAAAGCACAGAATTAGACAAACCTCCCCAGATTGTGCCAATGACAAATAGGTGAATTTGTACCTAACTACATACAAGCAAAAACATAGAAGGGGCAGGATTAAGACAGGCATGTTCTCCAGATGAATGTAACAGCCTCATCACACTGTGTGGAATTGGATTGTTCACTTGTCCATTTCTCACACTAGTCTGTGAACGCTATAGAGGAAATGACTGTGTCTCTTTTACTCTACCCTAGTCCCTGGTAAGTGAAATTTCCCAGGCCACCTGTGAACAGAATCACCTGACTCTATGCTCAATGCAGCTAGGAGGTATATATAACCCCAAATTACAATCATAAAGGAACCACAGCCAAATGTAGTAAAGGTCAAAATGGGATCCTAAGAGATGTTGAGGAACAAATGGCAGATTCCTGGTCCCCTTCCCAAACCTCAGACTCTCTGATCCTAGGAATCTACATTTTAAAAGTTCCCTGGTCATTCTTGTAAACCCTGAAGTTTGCACAGCACCCCGGAGAGCATGTCTTAGAGGCTATTGTGGTCAATCTCCAAAACACTCAACAACCAGTTTAGTAAAGCAAGCACAGAATAAAGGAAAAGACTTTGGTTTCAGAACAGGTTCCACTTCTTACCAGTAGCATGAACCCTGCGAGAGTCACTTAACCTAAGTCTCATTTGTAAAATGGGAATGATAAAGCCCTTCTCACAGAATTGTTTTAAAAAGGCAAAGAGAAAAATGTATGGAAGTGCTTTGTAAATGACAAGAGTTACGCCAATCGTGTGAGCAGCTGCAGAAGCAGCCGCATTTTTAATTGTTGGTGTAGTGGCTGGCAGAGACAGGCCAGCAGAGAGAGGACCTCCAACTGCGGCCAAGTGAGACGCTCGAGCTTACGGCTGTGTGACGGCACCTCGCGCTTCCCTCACCCACACATCCTCTCTTGAGTCTCGGTATTAAAAACTGGACTCTCCTCATTAGGATTTCATTAAGAAGATAGGATTTAGCCCTATCATAATATTAATAATGTGTATTTACTAAGTACTACTTGCCAAACACTTTAGGTACATGATCTGCTTTACTTCTCAAAAAACCTTATGAGGTGGTACTACTGGCATCTTCATCCTCATTTTACAGAAGAAGAAACCAAGGCACAGACAAATTAAGAACTTGTTCAAAATCACACTTTTAGTAGGTGGCAATGCCGGGGCTTGAATCCAGGAAGTCTGAACCCAGAGCCCCTGCTCATCAACGCTGCCTTACACCACTCATTGGCATGAAAAACATATGCTGTGTCCCTGCCCTCCTTAATCTCCTCTAAGACACGCAGACAACCAATACACAGAAAAGAAAGGTCGGTCTTTGAGGTCTCTGTGTGTATAAACATGGCCTAGTGTCTTATTAACCTGGCCAGTGTTTTTCCTGTAGCACTGTGCTGACAGCTACAATGAAGGTGCAAACCTTCATTTTTTAAAAACTTAGACTGTGGTTACATACAGAAGAAATATATATATGGTCTTGATAGTATTAGACCCAGTTTAGGAAATCACTGATATGTGTATACATAAGAAAATTACCAGAGAACCCATTATGAGTTTTGCAACTAGGAGGTGATACTGAGTGCAGGAAATTACTGAGACTGAGTGTAAGTCTCTAGACGAAGTGAGCTAGGACTTGAAGACTAGTTGTACGTTTCTATAGGAAACAGCTGCGAGTTTTTTAATAGATATAAAAATAGAGAGCTTTCAGATCCCATAGGTATATTATAGTATCTAATTAGGTTTCTCAAAGATGACTATAAGTACTGACACATTTTCCTTGTCTTCTAAAGGGCAAGGTTTTATCCATCATCGCTGATTAATACCCAGAGTTTTCTCGTAGCCCCACCCAGCAGTCAGTGTCAGCAGCCCAGGTGGAACGGGCTGGGAATGCAATCGTTCCTGACCCAGCACGACGGAGACAAGCCGAGAAGATGGGATGGAGTGGGAGATAGGCCCAGGATTAGATCATCCCAACGACAAAGCAAGAAAGGCAACAGAAAGTTTTTAAATGGCCAAGTAGAGATGGCAGTTGTCCTTTCTTCTCTAAAATATTATCTAAAAGCAATAAGGAGTGGGAGAGACAGAAACGCAAACGCTGTCTCCAGTGAAATTAAGAGGTACATATAACCCCAAACTATAGTATTAAAGGAACAGCAGTCAGATGCGGTGAAGGGTACTGGGAGGTGCTGAGAGAGAATGTCCGTGGCTACAGGGCTCAAACCTAGGAACAGAGCATCATTCTCTAGAGGACGTAGCGCCCTCTGAGGGGCAAAGTCAACAATCCTTTGTATGGAATAGCAACAGGAAGGGTGTTTAAGGGAGAGTGGCAGGAGATTACCTAGAACTGAATTGTCACAAAGGAAAATCAGAGAAGGCAGGATAAATAAAGAATCATACACATAAGCTAAAAGTGTAGATAGCGGTCGGTCAGTGAGACAGGTTGGAGAAGAGATGTCACATCAGAAGGAGCCTTGCCGTTGCCAATATCACCTAAGTAGAGAGAAGTGCAGGTCAAAACAATTCACACTTATGACTCTATAATGTAAGGAGAATTTCTGGAACATGGAGCCATGAAAATGTTGCCATAGACTGATGAAAATTGGGAAAAAATATATCCGCATGAATTCAAATTTTATTAAGAAACAACTGTGCCTATAAAATGAGAACTCAGAGCAAAGATACAAGAACTCAGATGAAACATGGTGAGACAATGGGAGTAGCAGCATTCAAGAAAGAAGAGAAAAACAAAATCTTACAAAAAATGAAGGCCACATTGAAAGCAGCCCAAAAGATACTAGACACTACTGAAACCACCAAAAATGATATAGAGGACAGAATTGAGAAATATAAGCAAATGAAATGGAAATAATGAGTTTAAAAGAATTACAAATAAAATAAGAGGTATAGAAGAGAGGGAAAGAAAAGATCTAACAGAGCTCTCTTGCCCCCAACCACAAAATATTTAAAAACTGAAATTACAGAACAGGAAAAATACTTAAAGATACAATTCAAGAACACTACTCAAAAATAAAAGATAGACTTGAACCTACATTTGAAAGTACATGCCATGTTCCAATGGAAAAAAAGTAGCACAAAACCATCAACACTGTGGTATATCCTAGTAAACAATGAAATAGTGAAAGAATTATCTGCACATCAAGGCAAATATTAAATTCATCTATTAATGGGAAAAATCTTTTGGCCTGAGACCCTGGAAAAGTGTACAACAGTCCAAGAGCCTAAAAAGTTACTAAGGAAAGAACATATGATCCCAGAATTTATAACCAACAAATTATTGTTCAAGTATAAACAGAAAAAAAAATCTTAGGAAATATATTATAGTTGCCATGAGTACCTCTTGAAAAAATTACTAGAGGACACTTTTCAGCCAAACAAAAAATGATGACAACAGTACAAAGGACAGACTGGTAGTAAGCCTTAAATCTAACTGTAGGAGTAAAACTAAAACAAATGTAGGGATTATGGCTGAAGAATAGAATTTAAATGCCATAAATATAGACAAAATTGCCATGATATAACTAATAAAATTTAGGAGGAAAGGAGAAATGAATGGTGATGGATAACATAGTATACTGAATTCCTTATCTTATATAAATAGGGATAAAAACAGTACACTAAAAGCCCAGACTTCACCACTATTCAATATATATGTAACAGAATTTAACTTGTACCCCCTAAAGCTATTGAAATTTTTTTAAAAGACATTAAATCAAAAAATGAAGGTGTAAGTATATTATGTATAAAGGTAAACATAAACATATCCACAAAAAGCCAGTGGAGGCAAAGGGGGAGAAATGGAGAAGATGAAACTACAGTAATTTACTTCTCACAAAGATAAAAATTGAAGATTAAATATATACTCTTCTTGGTAAACTAGGAACAGAAGAGAACTTCCTTAATCTCATTAAGAATATATACCATAAAAAAAGAAATAGAAAGTATGCTTCTTGCTGGAATGTTGAAAACATTCTCTTTCTGATCAAGAACCAAACAAGGATGCCCACTATCACAATTTTTATTCAATATTTACTAGAGGTATTAGAATTGTAAAGGAAGAAACAAATCTGTCATTACTTGGAAATGGTACAATGCTCTACATAGAAAACACAGAAGAATGTAGCACTTTTTCTGGGTACTAAACCAATATTAAGAAGTCAATTGTTTTCTATTCAAGAGCCACAGTTAGTTAGAAATAGTTTCTAAAGGTACCATTTTCAATAGCAACAAAAATATAAATTACCTATGGAAAGATCTAAATATGCAAAATCCCATAATGAAGAAAATTATAAAATTTTATTTTAAAGCAGTAAAGAAAAAAATATATATATATATATATCTTATTGAATAGGAAGACTCAGTGTTTTAAAGATTCCCATCCTTAACTGATGGACACAGAGAGAAGTAAAAATCATTGGAAATCAAGAAGAGGGGAGGGGGAAGAGGGAGAAGGGTAAAAACCTACCTAACAGGTACAATGAACACTATTTGGGTGATGGGCACACTTATAGCCCTTACTTAAGCATTATAAATGCCATCCATGTAACAAAAAGATTTGTACCCCCTTAATATTTTGAAACTTAAAAAAAAATAAAAGAAAATAAGGATTCCAGTTCTTCCCAAATTGACTTATAGGTTAACTACAATTCCAATTTAAATCCAAACAGAATTTTTCTAAGACTTGACAGACTGTCAAATTTATGTAGAATAGCAAATCGCTAAAAGAAGAATAAAGTGGAGAAATTGGTTCCACAAAATATAAAGATTTATCATGAAACTGTACTAATTAGACTATAGTCATTAAGATAGTGTTATATTGGGGCAGGTATAGACAAGTTGGCCAATAAGAGGAAACAGAGAGCCGAGAATAGACCAACATATATGTGAAAACTTGATTCAGATAGAAAGGGAGTTGCAGATCACTGGAAAAAGAAGGAACTATTCAATAAATTGCAAAATAAAAAGTAATGGGCCAATTAGTTATCCATAAAGTAAACATGAAATTGGATTCCTACCGCCCACCATATAAAAATTCAATTCCAAGCTGATTAAAGACTTAAATATAAAAGGTAGAACTATAATATTTTTAGAAGGTGATGTAACAATCTACCTTTTTTACTTTAGGGCAGGGAAGTACTTCATAAATATTCATAAAAGGCATAAATCATAAAGTTCAGAACTAGCATATTAAATAAATTTAAAATTAAGAACTTTTGTTCATGGAAAAGATACCATAAGGAGAGTAGAAAGATAAGTCCGGAAGTTAGGAAATATTTTTGTAGTACATATATTTCACAAAGGCTAATATCAGAATATTAAAAAAAAAACTTTTTTAAAAAATGGAACCGGCACCAAAAAAACAACCCAATAGAAATTGGGCAAAAAACACAAGACAGCATTGCATTAGTGAGGAATCAAGAATGGTCCATGAGGACATGAAAAAAATTTCAACCTCAATAGTAATTAAGGAAATGCAAATTAAAACCACCATAACACATTATTTTTCCCTTATCTTATTGGAATAAGTTAAAAGTTTAATATTAATAGTTCTAAGCATTGGCAAAAATGTAGAAGTGAACCAAACAGACTGACATGACCTAGTAGATTCAAATACATCTGGACTCCATGATCGTGCCCTGCAGTCATAGGTAAAGACCCTAGAAAAACTATTTTTCCCCTGTCAGAGTGGCAGAGAGCAGTAAGTTCAAAGACACACTATGTTGGTGAAGGTGTGGAGTAACAAATTTGCATCCCATCACTAGTGAAAATGTAAATTTATACTACATATGTAGAGAACAATTTGTTGACATATTTCTAAATTAAAATGTTATCTTCTCTTAGATCCTGCAATTCCATATTTAGAAAATACTCACAGATGTGTGAAATTATATGTAAGAAATTCATTTCAGCATTGTTTGCAATGTCAAAATAGTAGAAAAATCTAAAAGTCTTTTAGAGTACAATGAACTACTACATAGCCCATAAAAAGAATAATTGAGCCTGATGTGTATTCATATGGAAGAATCTCAAACATATATTCTTAAGTGAAAAAAATGGGGGGAGGTGCCAAGATGGCAAACTAGAAACAGCCTGCACAACATCACTCTTGTGGAGAGGATCAAAAGTGGCATATAGATGTTCACCTTCAGATCAATAGTCTAAGAGAGCATTGAGAATCAACAGAGAGGAGGCAGGAGTGTACTGAAGAGAGTAGTGAGATGACCTTCTCAGCAGGACTAGAAGTACTTGGGGATGGCACCCACACTTAGGGAAGGTAGAGTAGAGAGAACCCTGGGGCTCCATGCCTCCCCTGAGGACATTGCAACTGGAGTGGCAGGAGGGCCCCTCTACAGCAACAGGCCTCTGGACTGGTACAGAAACCTGACTGGAGGCTGTACAGCTGGATGGCTCCCAATAGAAGGCACAACTGGCTTGCAAGGCCTGGGCACTATAGGAGGTGCCATTGTGACATCCCAGCTCCAGAATACTACTTCTACACAGGGGTCAGATCTGTAACTGCTACCTCCCCCTACCCCTGCCAGGCAGAGAGGGAGTGGGGAGTCCCAGCACTTTCACCTGACCCATAGGTGGGTACCATGCACCCCACCACTGCTGCCGGGGGACCTGGGCAGAGCAGAAAACCATAGTCCCAGTGCCCACGGCTATGGCCTGGATGACCCTGCTCAACCACACCTCTTGTAGGCCCTGGGAAGAGTATGCACTCATAGACCTCAGCACCCATTGCCCACTATTGGGGTGGCTGGACAACTACCACCAACACCTGAGAAGCCCTGAGCCAGGTGAACAACTGCCACCTTTAGACCCAGGCGGATTGCCCACTCTGCACCTATACTGTCCCACACAGGTGCCCCATTCCATGGACCCACTCTGTCCCACACATGCACACCATCACACAGGTCAGTCCCACCTCACATGCATACCTTGCACCACAGGCCCACCCTGGCACAGTGGCCCTGTGACAACCACAGGGGAATGGGAGACATACAGAAGAGCAGCAGTGTTAAAGGCTCACAGTGCATCTTCCCATCTCCCTCCTGGTCAAGCTATGAGGGTAGGACTCAAACACACCATCCAAGGACCCATCCCTATCTTCACCAAGCAACAGAGTTCCTAGCAGAGGAGAACAGGTGTACTATAACAGCTATCTGTTTTGAGATGAGAGAAAGGCCCCATGAACCAGGATAAGAACTCTGGCAACATGAAAAAACAGGCTGTCTTGACACCCCCAAAGGATCATAGCTCTCCAGTAATGACCTCCAACCAAAAAGGAAATTGTTGAAATGACAGATACAGAATTCAGATTATGGATGGCAAGTAAGATGAATGGGATTAAGGAGAAGGTAGAAAACCAACACAAAGAAACCAAAAAGAAAAAATCCAGGACACGAATGAAAAATTCACTAAAGAGATAGATAACATAAGAAAAGATAGAACTTAAAGAAACGAAAGAGTCATTTAGGGAATTTCAAAATACAGCAGCAAGTTTTGACAACAGATAGACCAAACAGAAGGAAAAACAAAGCTTTTGAATTAACCCACTCAGTCAAAAATGTGGAAAAAAGAATAAGGAATAATGAACAGTAATTCTGAGATATATGGGACTATGAAAAGTGAGCTAATATAAGAATCATAGGTACTCCTGAAGGAGAAGAAGAAAAAGCAAAAATCATGGAAAATCTATTTGAGAGAATAATTGAGGAAAACTTCCTGGTATTACTAGAGATTTAGATATACAGATGCAAGATAGTTATCAAACACATGGAAGATTCATAGCAAATAGGACATCACCAAAACACATTGTTATCAGTCTGGCCAAAATCAAAGTGAAGAAGAAATTCCTGCAAACTACTAGATGGAAGCAACAAGTTACTTACAAAGGAAAACCCATCAGACTAATGGCAGACCTCTCAGCAGAGACCTTACAAGTCAGAAGGAATTGGGGTCCCGTTTTTAGTCTTCTTAAACAGAATAACTGCCCCCAAGAATTTTGTACCCTGCAAAACTAGGTTTTATGAATGAAAGAGAAATAAAGTCTTTCCCAAACAAGCAAATAATGAGGGGATTTGTCACCACTAGACTTACCCTACAGGAAATGTTTAAAGTGCTCTATACATAGAAGAGAATAATTGATACCCACCAGTATAAAAACAAAGTTTTTTACTGAAAGTTTGAGCTCACAACTCTTATAAAATAATAATACAAGGCAGAAAACAAAGCAACTAGATATCATTCAACAGGAGGAACAGAACATATCTCACATATCAATACTAACATTGGATGTAAATAGTTTTAATGCCCCACTTAAAAGCTACACTGGCTAAATGGATAAAAACACAACCCAAACATATGCTGTCTCCAAGAAACCCATCTAACCTGCAAGGACTCTCATAAACTAAAGATAAAGGGATGAAAAAATATTCCACACAAATAGAAACCAAAAGTGAGCAGATGTAGCTATTCTCATATCAGATAAAATAGACATTAAATCAACAATGATAAAAAAAGAGAAAATCAGTCATTATGTAATGATAAAGGGAGCAATTCAGCAAGAAGATATTATAATCCTAAATATGCACCTAACACAAGAGCCCCCAGATTCATGAAACAAATTCTACTAGATCTAAGGAAAGAAATAAACAGCAGGACCATAATAGCCAGGACTTCAACACTCCACTGACAGAACTAGACAGATTATTGAGGCAGAAGATCAACAAAGAAAGGCTGGGCTTAAATGGGACTCTATAGCAAATGGACCTAACAGACATTGCAGAACATTCTACCCAAAAACTACAGAATATACATTCTTCTCGTCAGCACATGGCACATTTTCCAAGACAGGTCATATGTTAGCCCACAAAAAAACTCTCAGCAAATTCAGAAAAATTAAAAATCATACCATGTATCTTCTCAGATCACAGTGAAATAAAAGTCAAAAGCAATTCCAAGAGAAACTCTCAAATCTACACAAAGTCATCGAAATTAAATAACCTGCTGCTGAATGATCCTTACATCAATGACAAAATTAAGATGGAAATCAAACTGAATGACAAAGATGACACAAGTATCCAAAAGCTGTGAGATATAGGAAAAGCAGTGTTAAGGCAGAAGTTCATAGCCTTAAAGGCTTACATCAGAAAGACAGAAAAATCACAAATTAACAACCTAATGTCACAACTCAGGAACTAGAAAAAGAACAAACCAAACCCAAAGCCAGCAGAAGAAAAGAAATAACAAATCTCAGAGCAGAACTAAATGAAATAGAAACCCAAAAAAAAAAAAAAAATACAAAGGATCAATGAAACAAAAAGCTGGTTCTTTGAAAAGATGAACAAAATTGATATACTACTAGCTGGATTAACCAGAAATAGAAGAGAAAGGACTCAATTAAGTTCAATCAGAAATGAAAAAGGATGCATTACAACTGATACCACAGAAATGCAAAATATCATCTGTGACTACTGTGAAAACCTCTAGACACACAAACTAGAAAATCTAGAAAAAAATGGACAAATTTTTGGAAACACATGACATCCCAAGCTTGAATCAGGAAGAAATAGAAATGCTGAAGAGACCAATAAAGAGTAGTGAGATTGAAACAGTAATAAAAAAAATCGCCCAACAAATAAAAACCCCAGCCTGGACAGATTCATAGACAAACTCTACCAGACCTTGAAAGAAAATTTGACACCTATTCCACTGAAACTGTTCCATAACATCAAGTAGGAGGGAATCCTCCCTAACTCATCCTACAAAGCTAGTACCACCCTGATACCAAAGCCAGAAAAGGATACAACAAAAAAATAAAACTACAGGCCAACATCCCTTATGAACACAGATGCAAAAATCCTCAACAAAATACTAGCAAATTGAATTCAACAGCACGTCAAAAAGATGATCCACCATGATCAAGTGGGTTTCATCTAAGGGATGTAAGAATGGTTCAATATACACAAATCAATAAATGTGACTCACCACATAACAGAATTAAAAACAAAGATGATATGATCATCTCAATAGATGTAGAGAAAGCATTCAATATAATCCAGCACCCCTTCATGGTAAAATCCCTCAACTAGGCATAAAAAGAACATACCTCCAAAGAATAAAAGCCATATATGACAAACCCACAACTAACATCATACTGAATGAGGAAAAGTTGAAAGCATTTCCCCTAAGAACTGGAAAAAGATAAGGATGCCCACTGTCACCACTTCTATTCAGTCCTAGTCAGGGCAATCAGGCAAGAGAAAGAAAAACATGGCAGCCAAATGAGGAAAGAGAAAGTCAAACTATCTGTGTTTGCTGACGATGTGATCTTATACCTAGAAAACCCTAAAGATGCTACCAAAAGACTTCAAGAATTGATAAATAAATTCAGCAAAGTCTCAGGTTATAAGATTAAAATACACAAATAAATAGTATTTCTATATACTAATAACAATCAAGCTGAGAGTAAAATCAAGAGCTCAATACCATTTACAATAGCTGCAAAGAAAATAAAATATCTAGGAATATACTTAACTAAGAAGGCTACAGATCTCTACAAGCAGAACTATAAAACACTGCTGAAAGAAATCATAAATGACACAAACAAATGGAAAAACATCCCATGCACATGGATTGGAAGAATCAACATTCTTAAAATGTCTGTGCTGCCAAAGGGATTTACAGATTCAACATAATCCCCATCAAAACACCAATGTCATTTTTCACAGATCTAGAAAAAGATCTGGAACCAAAAAAGAACCCAAAAAGCCAAAGCAATCCTAAGCAAAAATAACAAATCTGGAGGCTTCACATTACATGACTTCAAGTTATACTCCAAGGCTATAGTAACCAAAATAGCATGGTACTGGTATAAAAGTTGACACATAGACCAATGGAACAGAATAGATAACCCAGAAATAAAACCATATAGCTACTCCCAACTGATTTTTGACAAAGTAGGCAAAAACAAACACTGGAGAAAGGAGGCCCTATTCAATAAATGGTGCTGGGAAAACTGGATAGCCACATGCAAAAGAATAAAACTGGATCTCTATCTTACCATATGCAAAAATTAATTCAAGATGGGTTAAAGACTTAAATGTAAGACCTGAAACCATAAAATTCTAGAAGACAATGTAAGAAAAACTCTTCTAGACATTGGCCTAGGCAAAGAATTTATGACTAAGACCCCAATAGCAAATACAGCAACAACAAAAATAAACAAATGGGACTTAATTAAATTAAAAAGCTTCTGCATAGCAAAGGAAATAATCAACAGAATAAATATATAACCTACAGAATAGCAGAAAATATTCACAAACTATATATCCAACAAAGGAGTAATATCTAGAATCTACAAAGAACTAAAACAAATCATCAAGAAAAAAACAAATAACTCCATCAAAAAGTAGGCAAAAGACATGAACAGAGTCTTCAAAAGAAGAGAGACAAATGGCAACAAACATATGAAAAGATGCTCAATGTCACTAATCATAAGGGAAATGCAAATTAAAACCACAATTAGATACCATCTTACGCCTGTCAGAATGGCCATTATTAAAAAGTCAAAAAAACAGAGATGTTGGCATGGATGCAGTGAAAAAGGAACACACACTGTTGGTAGTAATGTAAACTAGTACTACCACTATGGAAAGCAGTGTGGAGATTCCTCAAAGAACTAAAAGTAGACCTACCATTCGATCCAGCAATCCCACTACTGGGTATCTATGCAAAGGAAAAGAAGTCATTATACCAAAAAGACACCTGTATCTGAATATTTGTCACAACAAAATTCACAATTGCAAAGATATGGAACCAACCTAAGTGTCCATCAACTGACGAGTAAATAAAGAAAATGTGGTGTGCGTATATATATATATATATATTTATTATATATATATATATATATATATCATGGAGTGCTACTCAGCCATAAAGAGGAATGAAATAATGTTATTTGCAGCAACTTGGATGGAACTGGAGACCATTATCCTATGTGAAGTATCTCGGAAATGGAAAAACAAATACCACATGTTCTCACTTATAAATGGGAGCTACATGAGGGATATATATGGTCATAAAGAGCAGTAATGGATCTTGTAAACTAAGAAGGGGTTAGGATGAGAGGGGATGAAAGATAAATATCTACCCATCAGGTACAATGTACACTATTATGGTGACGGGTACACTGAAAGTCCTGACTTCAGCATGATACAATTCATCCATGTAACAAAAAAAACTTGTACCTTCTAAATTTTTTGAAATAAAAAAAGAAAACAGGTGCATATGCTCCACTTGTTTTTAAAACCATAAATGTGTGTATATATATATGTTTGTGTATATATTTATATACATACATGTATGTGTGTATATGTATACACACATACATGTATGTATGTTTATATACACACACACACACACAGAATACCCCCGGAAGGATGTACAAAAAACAGATTAGAGTAGCCAACTTTAGGGATGAGTACAAGTGGATGAGAGGCAAGGCTTAGAGCTTTTTACTTTTCATTGTATACTCTTTCATATCTTTTTAAATTTTGTACATTTGCATATATGACCTATTCAAAAAATAAAGTAATTTTTTAAAAGTAAAGCAGTCATTGGTTGTGGTGGACCCAGGAATCTGGAATCAGGGGATTAGTAGAGAGTAGGAGCTTATACTGCTTGTCAAGGTCACAGCCAGGCAGCAAGACAACATGGGAAGACTCATATAGTCAGTGCAGGCAGGTCTGTAATTGGGGGAGGCCACAAGGATTAGGAACTCATACTCCCTTGGGGGTGAAAGGTAGAAACCAGGTGGTCTGACCCTGGGCACCAGCATTCTTCAAGTTCTTGATACCAAGCCAACTTTGTCTTCATCAGAAAGCTTTCATATGCTTCTGGGATAAGGCAGAGGCAAGTCTCCACCTATAGATAGCTGGGGACAAGCAGGTGGAGAAACCTTGGAGGGCCAGCTGGAAAGGGAAGTGAGGGAGTGGGAAATTGGCCATTGCTGGCAGGCTGCACAGATACAGCTCATCCAGGCTGGGCCAGCTACATAATTTGTGAGACCCAGTGCAAAGTGAAAATGCAAGGCCCCTTATTCAAAAAAGCAGGAAAATGTGCCATTAAAGGTATATAAAACATAAAACTTTTTCTTCCTGCAGTCTCTCAACTTGTCATGGTGTTTTATATTTGCTATGTAATGTCATTCTAGATAAAGAAAATTTAAATTTTAAATTATTAGCATAAACTTTACTATTCATCTTTATATTGTGTGATGCCAGTTTTAAATGCAAATATAAAAGCATTTAACTCATATGCAGAATCGCTGGAATTACACAATTTATATTTTGTAGCTCATACATGCATATGTATTTTGTTCTTACAAGAACAGCGGAAATGCCACACAAACTCAACTGTTTTATTTCACTTCTTAATATGCACACATTCTAGTGACACTCTCTACCTTCGGCTTGTTGATGGGGACTGAAAGGAAAAGGAACTGTGGGCTGCTCTATCTTTCCCTTCCTTTATGTTTTGGATCTTTCTGTAAGGGGTTGGTTAATACAGGGAAGAGACATAAATGAACAAGTGAAAAGGACATGTGAGAAAGGATATGATTGAGTTCCTTCGTCATTCATGTATCTTAGAATGTCATTGCCTTCTTTTTACACTTGAAGCAAGTTCTGGTTCAAATGAAAAACGTGGACTGTCACGTTTTCCCACTGACTCAGTCATGTACTTAACACACTTACCTTGTATTCCTTTGAGAATACAAGAACTCTCATGTACTGTGGGTCCACCAGAATCCTGCTCTCATGGGGTATCACAAACACTACAGGCAAATAAGTGCAGAGAAATGGTGGGCATGCCTATTGTACATATCTCTGCTCACCCACATGCTTCATTGTTCCATCAGACTTAGTTGTAAAAAACGAGTTCAGAGAAAAAATTATTAACAATTTCATGGGAAAGATAGCTGGGCATTAAAGCAAGCACAATGCCCTTCTGAGCCTGGTGCTATGCAACTGCACAGGTCACACGTCCATGAAGCTGTCCCTACATCCAGGAGCTTATTATTAAAAGAGAAAATCTGGATAAGCATAGCTGATTCTCTTTCCCCAATATTTTTCTTGCATATTTATTATAATAAATGCTTAGGAGATACGTTATTAGAGCCGTCATATTGAAAACATGTCTGAATGACAAGTATTATGTTGTAAATTTTGATTCCTCAGGGTTCTACTTATCAGTTCATTATCAAACTGTCTCTGTGTGAGAGAACAGAACAATCTTCTGAGTGCTCTTGGTGACATTGCTGCTGAATTCTTATGATTATTGATGCAGAATATGGAAATTTCCCCTAAAGAATTAAGAATGAATTCTTAAATCTGGAGTTATTCTTCAGGGAATAAATTCGAACTGATAAACTCTGGGATTAGTATGCGGTGGAGAAACAAATGGGATTTGGAGGTGCTGCTTGTTCCCATTGTCAATGTGAAGCTTGTCAAAAATGTCTTAGGTTTCTCTGCATCATTTGTTTTGCTGTGTAATAGCGACCACACAATTGGAAGAAAATGTTTCAATCGTTGTGATGGCTATTCTATCGAGAGCTTTACCAAATACATTTGACTTCCAATTGCCCCATAAACAAGGTTGGCTCTATTATAGAAAGTGACCAAATGCCCAGGACTGAGAGGAAAGTCTCTCCCTTATTTTGATAAGCTGTATTGGGTGTAATCATGTCCGAAGAAAATATCCTTGTAAATGACCTGAGGCAACTCATTTAGTTCCTCAAATGTAAAGGGACTGATAACAGCAGTATTTAGCTTAGGGACTTTGTGTGATTTAAGTAAGATAGGATATGAAAGATTTAGCACACTGCCTGATTCATAGAAAGTGCTCAATAAATGTTAGCTAATATTATTAGCTGTTATTCCAGTTGCTTCGTAAACTGCTGTATTTTAGTCACGTTAGAGGTAGAAAGGATGCCAACAACCCACATATTCCTGTTCAGCCACCGTCTGCTTTTATTCTGATGGAATCCTGAGAGATATTTATAGGAGAGTCCTCCATGCAAATTCTCCAGACCTTCACCATCATACAGACTCCACACTTAGATAACTGTTTCCTGGACTTATCAAAAGGTCCAGATGACAGGCAAGTTCAGATGATAACAGCTTATTCTATGGCCCCTTTCCCTGGGCACACAACCTGGCACTACCTCTGTAAGCTTAGTGAAACCAGTCACAGTGGGTCCTTGGGGACTCCCTTTTGTCTCAGACCCATATGAGAATTTCTTCCTGTTGAGGGAAGGAAGGTAAAAGCCTAAGTCTCTCAAAATATTTGAATATGTATCACCATAACTTAGAAAAAATGTTGGAAATAAGTAATGTGTCAACAATTTAAACCATAGAAATCCTTTCCTAGAGCATCATGCGGGTGTCTTAAGCCCTAGAGTTTTGGAAACATTTTACACTAAAGATACCAGGAACATTCCTTCTCCCTATAGCTGTGAGACTGCGAGCAGTGTTGAGCACACAGCAACTTCTCAATCAATAATACGTCACCTAAATTGAATAATCAGCTTAATCATTTTCTCTCTGCTTCTATGATACCAACTTTTTTTTTAGATTCCACATATGAGTGAGATCATGTGGTATTTGTCTTTCTGTGTCTGGCTTTTTTCATTTAACATGATGTCATCCAGGTTCATCCATGTTGTCACAAATGACAGGATTTCATCCTTTTTTATGGCTGAATAGTATTCCCTTATGTGTATATACCACATTTTCTTTATCCATTCATCTGTTGACAGACACCTTGGTTGGTTCCATATTTTGGCTATTGTAAATAGTGCTGCAATAAACATGGGAGTGCAAATACCTCTTCAACACACTGATTTCATTTCCTTTGGATATATACCCAGTAGTGGGATTGCTGGGTCATATGGTAGTTCTATTTTTAATTTTTTGAGAAACCTACGGACTATTTTCCATAATGGCTGTACTAGTTTACAATCCCACCACTAGTAGGATTGATCCCTTTTCTTCACATCCCTGCCAACACTTTTCTTTTGTTTTTCTGAAAATAGCTATTCTAATTAGAGTGAAGTGGTATGTCATTGTAGTTTTGATTTGCGTTTCCCTGATGATTAGTGATGTTGAGCATTTTTTCATATACCTGTTGGCCATTTGTATGTCTTCTTTTGAGAAATGTCTAGTCACATCTTTTGCCCACTTTTAAATTGGATTATTTCTTTTATTGAGTTGAATTCCTTATGTATTCTGGATATTAACCCCTTGTCATATGTACAGTTTGCAAATATTTTCTTTTGTCCCATAGGTCATTTTTTCATTCTGTTGATTATTTCCTTTGCTATGCAGAAGCTTTTTAGTTTGGTGTAATCTCATTTGCCTATTTTGCTTTTGTTGCCTGTGCTTTTAAGGTCTTATTTTAAAAATCCTTGCCCAGCCTAATGTTGTGAAGCATTTTCCCTATGTTTTCTTCTGGTAGTTTCATAATTTTGGGTTTTACATTTAGGTCTTTCATCCATTTTGAATTGATTTTTGTATATGGTGAAAGGTAGTGGTCCAATTTCATTTTTCTGCATTTGGATATCCAATTTCCCCAGCATAAAACATTGGGGAAAGATTGTCCTTTCCTGCTATTAGTATCCCCATTTGATAGATGAGGAAACTGAGACACAGAGAGGTTATATAACTAGCCCAGAGTTGCACAGCTAGCAAGTGACAGGGCCAGTCTTCAAAACAGGCAGTTTTCCCCAAGAATTTGTACTCTTAAACCATGACATAATTTAGCTTCTATGCTAAAGTATTCCATTATTGAGTCAATATTGTAAAGCCCCAGGAAAATAATTAAATGCATAAGTGGTCATATAAATCAAACCTATAGTATATTTTAAGCTAGGTTTAGGGAAAAATTAGTGAATAGTTGATATTTTAATTACTTATAATATTCAATGGCATACTATAGTAATTAATAGACAAGCCTAGGGACAAGTTAGATTTTTTATTTTTAATTGAAAATCAAAAGAGAATTTGGCTAACATTTTAAGCAACATTGGAACGTTAAAGAGAACTTAATGGGTGTACCAAGGGGTACAGACTATAAGGGTGGTCCATTCCAGCTTAGAGAAGTATTTTGTCACTGTTATTGTTACCATGTCAGTGCATGATGATAATAAAAAGCAGATCAATTAACATTTAATTGGTTTTATTATTGTTTTTAAATTCTCTACAGGTCACGTACCTCTTTATTGCCTGTACCCACAGTGGACCACATCTATCACTCCCATTGCTTTTACTACTTAAAACTCCCTATATTTATAAGTGTAAAGTTTTAGATTTATGAGAATTATTTAGGTACTTTATATGGTTTGGTTTTTAGACAACTGAGTTTCTTGAAAAAAATAAAGAATGCTGGATTTGTGCAATTTAAAGTGCATAAGATAAATTAATTAGGTCGTAAATGTTACTTTATAAATGATTGTTAAAATTTGCCAGATTTATAAACAAAAAGCTAAGATTTGTGAGTTGAATCCAACAAAAGCTTAAGGAAAAATGATAAAAGCTTTTTATGTGTCAAGCCTTTTCTAAGTGTTTTTTACACACTAACTCACTTACTCCTCACTACCCTATAAGTATTCCCAGTGTACAGAAGTGGAAACTGAGACCTCAGCTGGGAGTAATAACGGCACCTATACAGGGTTGTAGTGACAGTTAAGTGAGTTGATGTGTATGAGGATAAGTCACTGGCCCAAGGCCACAGTTAATAAGTCACAGAGCTGAGACTCAAACATTGGCATCTACTCAAGTCTAAGCTCTTAAATTTTTGAACTCATAACTTTATTTAAATTGATATTAATTTTTAAAACCAAAATAGCCCCTGAAAATCTGAGCATAAAAGCCATCCCCAAGGATACCAAGGACATCAGAAAGCACATTGACACTATTGGCCCATAAGTAAGATATTATTGTTATAGGAGAGAAAACTTAGATTGAGGTTTAATAACTTGCCCAAGGTCAACCACCTAATAACTAATAACTGGCAGAGGCAATATTCTGTCTCAAGTCTGTCTGACTCCACAGCCAATATCTTCAACCATGCTGACAGGAAGTGCCCTAGCACCTTGCTTGTCAGTGAGGTCCACAGACCAGCAGCATGAAGACATCACTTGAGAGTGCCTTAGAAATGCAGAATCCCAGATTCCACTTGGAGAATCAGAATCTGCATTTTAACAAGATTTCCAAGTGACTCAAGTGCACGTTAAAATTGAGAAGCACCGCCCTCACCGACCGTCTGACCTCTTACTCTCTGCCATGGAGAATTTCTGGGCCTCTTAGCACATTTTAGTTATGTTTCAATGGTATTTTTCTGCTCAACCCTTCTGCTAGCTAAAGGGTATGAACAAAGGGAGAAAGACACCTGATTGATAAGTGTCAGAGAAAAGAGGCAGGTAATAAAGGAGAAGGGAAAGAAGATTTGAAGTTTTCTCTGAATGTTGTCATCTAATTCTTATCTACATCACTCATTTGGTGTGTATTTAAAGTGCAATCTTGTTATCATATCAAGTGTCCTTGTTTCATCTCCCTAATCATATTTTAAGCACATTATAGGTAGTGTGTGCGAGTAGTAGAATGAATAATTTTTTGAAAGTAGCCCTGATTACATGAACTCCCAGTCTCCATTGGCTGTACTGAAATAATAAGAGACAGGAAACGGCAGTCCACCTTTTCATGGCTTAACATTTAAAGGGTGAATATAAACTTCAATCCCCTCGCCGATCGATTAGTTCCATTCAGTTTAACACAGGCACTGCCCAACTCTTCTCGTTCATTTATCCTTGTTTTTAACAACACTTCAAACTTACTCTTTCCAAAATCAAATTAACCATTTACCTCCAAAAGTTGTTTTTTATCTTATAACATCTCAACTTATACCCAGACTTTCTACTCAGCGTCACATCATGGGCCCATTTTCAGTACCTCTTCCTCTGTCCTGAATTACAATTGACTCTGCCTCCTAAATCTCTTCCTCATTTGCTGCTGCTTTTCATCCCTACTTCCACGGGCTTAGTTACGGTCCTTAATGTTTATCACCTGGGCCACTGAAGCAGCTTCCTAATTGCTTTTACTGCCTCTGGTTCTCCTCTCTTCACATGGTAGAAAATTTCCTTTCTAGGAAACAAATGTGATCCTGTCACTCTCCTGAAAAACGTCTTGTGGTTCCACATTGCTTATGGGTCAATGTCCGGACTCTTAGCCCAGCACCCAAGGCCCTTCAGAACTGTCCCAGCCTGCAGTTTGGGCCTCCTCTCCCTGTCCCTCCCCGTGTGCCCAGCACTCTTCAGTGTCACCAGTCCCCAGATGTGCCTTCTCACACCATTCTCTGCCCGGAATGCTCACCCTCCTCTCCATCTGCCAAACTCTTAATATTTCTTGCAAGTCCCGGCAGAACTGTCACTTCTCTGTGAAACCTTCCCTACCTCCCCCCTCTAAAATAGTGGTCCAGCATCAGCATCACCTGGAATTTGCTAAAAATGCAAATTCTCAGGACCCACTGAAGACCTACTGAGCCAAACATCTGGGCATGGGCACAGCAATCTGTAGTTTAACAAATCCTCCAGGTGAATCTAATACACGCTCAAGTTTGAGAACTACTGCTCTAAAATCTGTGCTCGTAGGCTGGTTCTTGTCACACTATGTTGTAATTACCTATGTTTCTTTTTCCCCGGTATTTGAGAAGGAGTACCTCACATGCAGGGAAATTGTCTTATTCATCTTAGTTTCTTCAGTGTCTGAAAGATAGAAAAGTCTATCAATCACTTCTTGAAATCAAATAAGAAATAAACAAGTTGGGAGGGACGGCAGTGATGGGAAGATATTGGTTAAAAACCACAAAATTTCAGTTGGGATGAATAAGTTCTGGAGATTTATTGTACAGCATGGCAACTATAGATAATAATAACATACTGTATACTTGACAGTTGCTTAGAGAGTAGATATTCAGTGTTCTCACCACATAAAAATATGTGAGACAAGGCATATGTTAATTAGCTTGATTGTGGTAATCACTTCACAATGACTACATATATCAAAACATCATGTACACCACAAATATATACAATTTTTATTTGTCAATTATACCTCAATAAAGCTGGAAAAAAAAATTTTTTTAAATACAATTAAAAAGAAAGCCAGTCACGATGGCCCATGCCTGTAATCCTAGCACTCCGGGAGGCCGAGGCAGGAGGATCGCTTGAGGTCAGGAATTCAAGACAAGTCTGAGTAAGAGCAAGACACCCATCTCTACTAAAAATAGAAAAAATTAGCCATGGTAGTGCATGCCAGTAATCCCAACTATTTGGGAGGCTGAGGCAGGAGGATCACTTGAGCCCAGGAGTTTGAGGTTGCAGTGAGCTATGATGACGCCACTATAGTCTACCCGGGCCGACAGAGCAAGACTCTGTCTCAAAAAACTAAAAAATTAAATTAAAATTAAAAAGAAACCTGTTCTCATATCCCAGGCTTTCTACAGTCCTATTCATAACACTGAAAAAAAACCCTATAGTTTTTCCTCCTGTCACTTTTCAGCCTTCCCTAAGTTGCCAGATTCTCCAAAGATGTCAACTCTTTCCAAAGTTAGTTGGTTGGACAACTGCTCTTGAACAGAGTGTAAAATCCCAATTATCCAACCAGCCAGGCAACTTCCAACAGCAATTCCCTTCCTTTGACAATGGACCTTGTGGAACAAGCTTTTAGGAACCTGACCTTAATCCGAGTGCCTGAAGGACTTCATAGCATTCATCTGAAATTGCTTCCAGGCTGGTTTAAAGGACAATTTTCAAAAGAAAACCTTGTTGAAGGTCCAGGTATTTAATGTTATCAATAAGGATGATCTCATTTAAAGTGAAATAGATGAAAAAAGTTAACAGCTAAACTGAATATACATACCTCATACCAGAATGATATTTTAATGTAACTCTAAAATGTATTGATACAAAATTGGAGAAAATTTGGTTCCAATTTGTGGCAGCGCCATGGTGTCTATGCCACATGGCACAGAGTATTAAATACTAATATGTTGTTCCCCCTGGAGAAGTGCCTGGTACTAGTGAGGCACTTGATAAATATTTGTTGATCATTGATTTTTTTTCTTAGTCCTAATAACTCCATTTTTAGTTAAGCAAAAGAACCCACATGGTATAAATATGCAGTTTTCACAACATTTTATGTAAAGAGAGCTAATGACTAGCACCGTTTTGAACTACCAAATGCAAATTAGTTTCATGTTTTGTTTAAACTTCCTCAGTCTCCTCTAGCTGTGCCTCTGGAGAGTTCAGGATCTTTCCATCTTTTAATGATTTGCTTACTGAAGTCAAGGGCATAGTTGCTGATGGTTAACTTCCCAACACACTGGTTGTGAAAAGTATCAGCTGATACACTGCTTTCTGGCTGAAACTATGCTGGAAAATCCATAATCCTTTGTTGATTAATTACTGATTTCTCCACTGATCAAAATGCACAGATCGATGTGCTGCTCCATTTGGTTGCAGCCTTCACGCCCTTCCCTCCCCAGTAAGGGATGCCTCGGCCACACTGAGGCAGCAGTTCCTGCTTTCCAGCTCAGGTTTCGTTCTGCTCAGAATGTGGCTGGGATACCCCACCATGAAGAAGAGGGTTGGGCCAAACCCAAAATTTGGCTTTCGAATGTCATAGCCAGTTGTCTGCGCACTACCCCGCTCTCCTGTCCACTAGATGGTGCTGCAGACCTGTGTTTGTAATAGTTCACTGGGCTTGGAGAAAGATGAGTGAAAACAGTAGACAGGTGAAATACTGTGGAACACTTAAAACCTATGAATGTTAATCCTTTAAACATTCTGGTCTGCTTGTGTGTCTTGGAAGTCACTTGAATGAAAGGTCCATCCAAGTGACTGGAAATGTACAACTTGCCCATTTATTTATTACACCTGGCAGCCTGAGGCATACACAATTTCAGGGCAAGCACCTCCTGGCACCTCTGTGTATAAAATAAAGCAGCTGTTTACTCAATGCATAACAATTAATGCACTCCCTAAAGGATAGAATTTATGACACTGAATAGATAAGAGACTGTTTTGTGACCTCCCAAGACATTGTTCAGGAAAATCAACGGGTTGTCATATCTCAGGTTTATTAATTGCTCTGTGTATCCCAACACCCAGTAGGAAAATCACAGTAGGAATTTAGCCAGTGAGCCTTTGTGTTTCAAGTAATCACCTTTTCCTCAGGACTGAAGGTCAAATTCATGGAAGAATCCCAGTTATTCAAGAAAACCTTGGCATTTCTTTTAACTATGAAAGAACTTCCCCTCTGGTTATTCCTACACAAATTCTGCTACGGGGGCTAGGGGCGGGGGTTAGCTAGCAAATGTGGCCCATTTGGAGAGTGATCTGAATCCTCTTTTGTAAAAAGGCTAATTTTGTTGGTCTGTTGTGTTCATTCCCTTTGTGGCACTGAGGACCTCTCTGAGTGATAACATAAATCAAGCAGATTTGTCTTGGAGGCAGCCGTCAGCTTCCTGTCCTTGTAACAAAATGGACTTAACCTCATTTGCAATTGACCACCCTCTTTTCACTGATTTTGAATTGTTTGGTTAACTTGCTCTGGGAAGCAGTATCAATAATTCAGCATTAGCCAGTTGCCATGTCACCCTGACAGATGGAGGGAGCGACAGTGCTATTGATTCAGTTACTCCCTCTCAGGGGGCAGTGGTGAAATTCACCCCACCCCTCTTCCCATCTCCTATCTGTGGGATTAGTGTCAGAAAAGAAAATGGTTCCAGCACAGCCACTAAAGACTGTCCACGACCTCTGGACTACAACTAAATATGCAAATTTCCTGGGACGTTTTCACATCAGGGAGAAAAGCAGAGTGAAGAAGCAAGAGCAAAGGGGGCTTAACACTGCACCTGAGGAGAGAATGGAGAAGAGAACGGAGCAGGAGCACCCGAGGGAGGGCAAGCAAGAGGTGGCCCAGAAAAAAAGCCGAGCCAGGGACCATCCTCCTCGCTTCTGATGCAGCCATCCTGCCTGGCACCCCAGCAAGGAACAGGAGGGAGGGTGTGTGTGTGTTTGTGTGTGTGTGACACAGAGAGAAAGAGAGAGAGAGAGAGAGAGGCGGAGAGGCAGAGACGGACAGACAGAAAGAGAGGAAAGAGATGGTAAAATCGTGGAGAGTTAAATTGCATACCGTTTTTGTTGGGGGCTGTGTACTTTTTGGTTTCCCTAGTCCACAGCTTTGTTAGCTGCTGTCACTAAGCACAGTTCAGGAAGGTGCAGGACTGTCAATGGTGATCTAGTCTGGTGTCTCTAGCTTGTGGTTAAAGTCAAGGAATGCATAATGCAAATCTTTGGTTCATGTCTGCAGTTGAAATGAACAGGTTCTGTTTTATGTTTTAGCTGTCTTTGGATTCATAAAAATTAACAATTCCATAAAGACTTTGATCATACCAGTTAGGACATCAGCAAGATGGTCAACTAGAACTTCCTACCACTCTTCCCCCACCCCACACACATGCATGCACAAAAAACCCAAAACAATGCATATATAACTACATTTTGACCAAAATAGCTAAAGAAGAGCACGAGGGAACAGCAAAAAAACAGCAGAAATCCTATAGAGCAGTAGTCCCCAACCTTTTTGGCACCAGGGACTGGTTTCATGGAAGACAATTTTTCCACAGACGGGGGGGAAGGAGGGATGGTTTCAGGATGATTCAAGTGCATTACATTTATTGTGCAGTCAAACCTCTCTGCTAATGATAATCTATATTTGCAGCCACTCCCCAGTGCTAGCATCACTGCCTCAGCTCCACCTCAGATCATCAGGCATTAGATTCTCATAAGGAGCACTCAACCTAGATCCCTCGCCTGCACAGTTTACAGTAGGGTTCACACTCCGATGAGAATCTAATGCTGCCATTGATCTGACAGGAGGCGAGCTTATGCAGTGATGTGAGTGATGGGGAGTGGCTGTAAATACAGATGAAGCTTTGCTAGCCTGCCACTCACCTCGCTGTGCAGACTGTTTCCTAACAGGCCACAGACCAGTACCAGTCTGTGGCCCAGGGGTAGGGGACCACAGCTATAGACCACAGAAGCCTAAGATGGCTACATAGAGAAGGGAAGGAAACACATTGTCTCCATCACCCAATCCCCCAGTTGGGATCTGCTTGGAAGCAGGAGGGACTTCTCCCTGTGGGGAAGAAGCAAGCAAGAGGACCCATGCAGTCCCCATCACCACCACGAACACATGCAGTCTTCTCTACTGGAGACTCCTGTAGTGCTCACAGGCTCTGAACCCAGCCAAGAGAGTTCCTGGAGTCCACAGGCTGAACTACCCCCAGAAAAGGAGCCAATACTGTGCCTGGCCACCCTGCAGCCTGTGCTGCTGCTATCTGTGCGATCTTGGAACCAGAGCCACTGCTATAGTGAGTCCTGCTCCAGGGTGAGTAGCCATGAGATGGAGCAGGAACCCGGCTTAAGGGCCTGCCAGGCCCCTCAAGCATGAAAATAAGGAAAAATTTTGAGTCCCTTCAAGGGAAATTCCAGGTATCTAGCTATCCTTGAAAAATAGATGAGCAACCTGATAATCAAGAATATAGTAACAATAGTCTCCCAGGCAAGCCAGAGTCACAAGGTGTTTTGGTTCCCTATAGAAACTAAAAGATAACATCTTCAATATATGTTAACTTGTTTTTCAGAAACCCCCACCAGATGGAAAACACAGATAAGGGAAAACTAAGGACCAAACTCTGACCACTGTTCTCTGTTCTAAATTTCTTCCTGAAGAGCCTGGAAAATGGCCCATCTTAATATTCCTTTCTGCTGACCCCAAGTTTTAGCCAAGGCCTTGCTTCCTTAAACAATTGATAATCGAAGACTCTCTGAATTCACCTGTGACCTGTAAGCCCCTATTTCAAGATATCCCACCTTTTTTGCCAAACCAATGTATAACCTCCATGTATTGATTTACACTTTTGCCTGAAACTTCTGCCTTCCTGAAATGTACCCCTGCCTTTAGAAACCCTGTCTTATAAGCCGTCAGGGAGTTTGGGTCATAAACATTAGCTCTCCATTCTCCTTGCCTAGCACCATGCAATAAATGTATTTTTCTCTTGCTGCAAATCTCAGCATCAATGTTTGGCTTTGCTGTGCTGGGTGAGCAGACACAAGTTCAGTTTGGTAATAGGTGTTGTATCCCTCCAGACTTGAGGCTCAGCTGCCACGGCACCACACCCACCGAGTTATGTACCATCACTGTGACACCCAACCCCACAGGGCCAAGCTACTGCAGAGCTGTTACTACACCCATCCCAGTTGCTACTGCTCCTCCCCTTAGGGCCAAAGTGAAGTGGTGCCCTGCCTCCAGGGATCCGGAGCCTTGAACTACCAAAGTAATCATGCCCCCAGAGACACAGCTGAAGCAGCACCCTGCCCCCTGGGGACCTCTGGCCTCCTGAACACTGGAACAGTTGAGCCCCTAGCTCCAGAGCAGATGCCATACCACTCCCCCCAGGGACCTCAGGTCTTCTGCACACCAGAGCAGTTGCACATCCCAGAACCTCAGCTGGCATAGCACCCCACTCCCAGGGATCCAGAGGCTCCACTGACCTTTGTAGCCACAATTTCTGGGGCTGAACAGACATAGTGCCTTGCATCCTAGGGAATCAGAGCCTTGGCTGAGCTGTGCCACCCCACTCTCCAGGTTGAACAGCCACAGTCTCTCACCTACCTGTAAGTGGACTAGCTGCTCACAGTCCAAGCTTCTGAGATACTCCACCTCTTTGGGAAGTAGAGTCATCACTGCACTGCTACCTGTCCACTGAGAACAAGCCACAGCAGCATTTTGCCATTCCTGGGTCCTCGCTGCTGCTGTACCTTGCCTCACAAAGCTAAGCTACTGCCATGTTCCACCATCCCACAGTCCAGAGGCATCGTTGTATAGTACCTTTTCCCTCAGAGCTTGAGCTGCCACTGTACCCTGATGGTTCTGGGTCACAAATTGCAGCTGTGCCCTGCTCCCCAGGGCCCAAGATTCTGAAGCACCTCTACTTCCCTGGAGCCATGCCAGTGCTGTGCCCTACCCCCCAGGGTCAGAAACACAGCTATATACCAGCTCTCTGGGCCCAAGCTGCTGGGATGTGCCCCAGAGCAACATATCCTGGCTTAGTTGGAAAACTGCACCCACGTGTGCCTTGGAAAATGAACCTGCACCTCAAGTCCCAAGTGCTACAGTGATTTCACAAGACCCTGAGCCCAGGAACATGGCTCCACAGCTGCTCTGAGCACTTGGATCCTAGTACTGCTGTGGCTGCCTGTGAGCCATGTCAGACCCAACACCAAGAGAGATCCCCTCAGCTAAGACTTCCCACTGTGAGGAAAACATGAAAAGGAGGATCCCTAAAGTCCTTGCCCTAATAACCTAATAACCTATATTTGCAGTCATCACTAACATTGATCTCAATTGAAGAAGCCACATGAGACTACACCACTGTGCCTACAAGAACCAAAGCCACCACACCTTACCCAACCAGCATCCTCAGGCCCATCTGCAGGTGAAAGACTTCTCCTACAAAAGCCACTCTGTAAAATTTGAAAGAAGTGACTACACGACCAAATGTGCAGACATCAACACAAGGGCACAAAAGACATGAAAAAGCAAAGAAACATGACACCACCAATGGAACACAATAATTATCCTGTAACTGACCCTAAAGAAAAGAAAATTCACAAATTGCCTAAAAAGGAATTCAAAATAATGATCTTAAGAAAACTCAGTGAGATGCAAGAGAATAAAAATAGACAATTCAATGAAATCAGGAAAATAATTCATGATATGAATTATAAACTCAACAAAGAGATAGATATCATAAAAGAGAACCAAACAGAAATCTTGGAGCTGAGGAATTCAATGAATGACATTTTAAAATACAATTAATTGAGAGCTTCAATAGCAGACTAGATCAAGCAGAATAAAGAATCTGTTAATTTGAAAATAGGTCTTTTTAAATTATTCAATCAGAGGGAAAAAAAGAAAGAAGAATAAAAAAGAATGCAGACAGCCTATGGAACTTATCAGACATAATTAATCAAACAAATATTTGCACGTGGGAGTCCCAGGAGAAGAAACAGATAAAGGGACATAAAGCTTATTTAATGAAATAATTCCTGAAAACTTGGGAGAAATATGGACATCCAGATCCATGAAGAGATATGGAGAGATATGGACATCAAGATCCATGAAGTTCAAAGTCTCCAAATAGATTCAACCCAACAAGATCTTCTTCAAGGTACATTATAATAAAACTGTCAAAAGTCAAAGAAAAAGAGGGAATTTTAAAAGCAGCAAGAGAAAAGTGTTAAGTCACATATAAGGGAGTCCCAATTAGACTCTCAGGAAATTTCTCAGCAGAAACTGCAGGCCAGGAGAAAATGGGATGCTATATCCAAAAGGCTGAAAGAAAAAAAACCTGCCAGCCAAGAATACTATACCCAGCAAAGCTGTCCTTCAGAAATGAAGGAGAAATAAACACTTTCACAGACAAGCAAAAGCTGAGGGAATTCATTACCACTAGACCTGCCTTACAAGAAATGCTTAAGGTAGTTGTTCAAGCAGAAACAAAAGGACAATTATTACAATCATGAATACATATTAAAGCATACAACTCACCAATAGAGGTAAACACATAGTAAAATCCTAAATACTCCAATACTGTAATGGCAGTATGTAAATTACACATATTTCTAGTATGAAGGTCAAAAGTAAAAATTCAAAAATAACTAAACTTCTATAAGTTGTTAAGGAATACACAATATAAAGAGATGTAAATTGTGACATCAAAAATATAAATTGTTGGAGGGAGGGTAAAATTCCAGAGCTTTTGTATGTGACAGAAGTTAAGTTGTCATCACCTTAAGATGGTAGATTATAACTATAAGATATTTTATATAAGCCTCAAGGTAACCACAAAACAAAAAACTACAGCAAATATACAAACAATAAAAAGAAAGGAATCAAACTTAGCATTACAAAAAATTATCAAATCACAAAGGTAGACAATAAAAGAGGAATAAAGAAACAAAGGAATGACAAAACAACCAGAAAATGAATAGCACAATGGCAGTTATAAGTCCTTACCTATCAATAATAACCTTGAATGTAAATGGATTAAATTCTCCAATCAAAAGACACAGACTAGCTGAATGGATTACAAAAATAAAAACAAGACCAAAATATATGCTGTCTGCAAGAGACCCACTTAAGCTTTAAGGAAACACATGGACTAAAAGTGAAAGAATGGAAGAACATAGTTCATGCAACTGGTAACCAAAAGAGAGCAGAAGTGGCTATACTTATCTCTAATAAAAGGGAATTCAAGTCAAAAACTGTTGCAAGAGACAAACAAGGTCATTATTAAGTGATAAAGGAGTCAATCAAGAGGACATAATCATTGTAAATATATATACACCCAAGATTGGAACACTTAAATACATAAAGCAAATATTAATGAACATGAAGGGAGGTATAGATAGCAATACAATAATATCAGGGGACTTCAGTACTCCACTTTCAACAATGGATAGATCAACCTAACAAAATATTAATAAGGAAATACTGGACTTAAATTGTACTTTTGATCAAATGGATCTAATAAACATATACAGAACTTGCCATCCAACAGCAACAGAACGCACACTTTTCCCAGTACACATAGAACATTCTCTAGGAAAGACCATATGTTAGGCCACAAAATATCTTAACAAATTTAAAAACATTGAAATCATATCTAGTATCATTTCAGACCACAATGGTATAAAATTGGAAATAAATAATGGGAAAAATCTTGGAAAATTTTCAAATATGTGGAAATTGAACAACATGGTCCGGAACAACCAATGGGTCAAAGAAGAAATCCAAAAGGAAATCAAATTTCTTGATTAAAAAAAGCAATGGAAGCATAACATACCAAAGCCTCTGGGATGCAGCAAAAGCAGTTTAAGAGGGAAGTTTATAACAATAAATGCCTACATTAAAAAAGAAGAAATATCTCAAATAAATAGTTTAACATTATACCACAAGGAACTAAGAAAAGGAACAAACTAAACCCAAAATTAGCAGAAAGGAGGAAATAACAAAAATAAGAACAGAAAAAATCAAATACAGAACACAAAAACCATAACAAAGAATAAATAAAACTAAGAGTTGGTTTTTTAAAAAAATAAACAAAACTGACAAACCCTTAGCTAGTCTATGGTTTTAACTATGAAAAAAAGAAAGAATATTCAAATAAATAAAATTCAAAAATGAAAGCAAAGAAATTATAAGAGATACTGGGGAAGGAGAGCATAAGGGGCTATTATGAACAATTATATGCCAACAATTTGGATAACCCAGAGGAAATGGGTAAATTCCTAGAAAAATACAGTCTACCAAGATGGAGCCAAGAAGAAATAGGAAACCTGATCAGACCAATAACAAATAGAAGAGATTGAAGAAGTAATCAAAAACCTCCCTACAAAGAAAAGCCCAAGACCAGATGGCTTTACAGCTGGAATCTACCAAACATTCAAAGAAGAATTAATACTAATACTTCTTAAATTATTTCCAAAAATAGAGCTAGAGGGAATACTTCCAAACACATTTTATGAGATTGGCATCACCCTGATACTTAAGTCAGACAAAGATATCACAAGGAAAAAACTACAGGCCAATTTCTGTGATATATATTAATGCAAAAATCCTCAATAAAATATTATCAAACTGAATCCAACAACACATCAAGAAGGTTATACATAATGACCAAGTGGGATTTATCCCTGTCATGCAAGGCTGGCTTAACATACACAAATCAATGTCATACATCACATTAACAGAATGGAAGATAAAAACCACATGATCATCTCAATTGACATGGGAAAAGCATTCAACAACATCCAATATCCTTTCTTGACAAAAACTCTCAACAGTTTAGGTATAGAAAGTTTCTCAACATAATAAAGGTTATCTATGAAAAACCCATAGCTAACATCATAATCATTGAGGAAAAACTGAAAGATTTTCCACTAAGATCTGGTATGAGGAAAGGAGGCCCACTCTTACCATTTCTATTCAACTAGTACTAGAAGTACTAGCAAGAACAATCAGACCAAAAAAAAGCATCCAAACTGGAAAGGAAGAAGTAAAATTATTTCTATTTGTATATGACATCATCCTATGTGTAGAAAACCCCAAAGATTCCACACCAAAAAACTCTGAAAGAACTAATAAATGAATTCAGCAAAGTTGCAAGATATAAAATCAACATACAAAAATCATTAGCATTTTATACACAAATATTGACCTAACTGAAAAAGAAATCAAGAAAAAAATCCTACTTATATTAGTATCAAAAAAAATGCCTAGGAAGAAATTTAATGGCTGAGATGAAAGATCTACACACTGAAAACTATAAAACATTGATAAAAGAAATTGAAGAAGATACAAATAAATGGAAAGATGTCCACACTTATGGATTAGAAGAGTTAATATTGTTAAAATGTTCATATTACCCAAAGCAATATACAGATTCAACGCAATTCCTACCAAAATCCCAATTCCTATTTAATTCTTCATAGAAATAGGAAAAAAAATCCTAAAATTCATATGTGCTGTGGTTTGAATGTGTCCCCCAAAGTTCATGTGTTAGAAATTTGATTCCCAATGCAGCAGGGTTGGGAGGTGGGGCCTAATAAGAGGTGATTAGGTTATGAGGGCTCTGCCCTCATGAATGAATTAATGTTGTTGCTGTGTGAGTGGGTTAGCCATCCCAAGGGTGGCTTTGTTATAAAAGTAAATTCAGTCCCCTCTCACACTCTCTCCAGGTGTTCTCTTGCCCTTCTACCTTCCACCATGGGATGACACAGCAAAAAGATCCTTGCGAGATATGAGCCCCTCAACCTTGGAATTCCCAGACTCCAGAATTGTAAGAGATAAATCTCTGTTCTTTATAAATTACCCAGGCTGTGGTATTCTGTTATAGCAACACAAAACAGATGAAGACAATGTGGAACCATAAAAGTGATCCCAAATAGTCAAAACAATTCTGAGTCAGAAAAACAAGATTGAAAGCATCACACTTTCTGATTTTAAAATTATATTACACAGCTATAGTAATCAAAACCGTATGGTACTGACATAAAAACAGACACATAGACCAGAGGAACAGAATAAAGAGCACAGAAATAAATCCAAACACACATAGTCAACTAATTTCTGACAAGGGCACCAAGAGGGCACATTGGGGAAAGGAAAGTCTCTTCAATAAATGGTGCTGGGCAAACTGGATTTCCACCTGTAAAAGAATGAAATTGGGCCCTTCCGGGGGTGGTGAACCTGTGGCCTTGAGGCCACATGGGGCCTTCTAGATCCTTGAGTGTGGCCTTTTGACTGAATCCAAATTTGTTTTACAGAACAAATCCTTTTAATACAGGGATTTGCTCTGAGAAGTTTGGATTTGGTTGAGGGGCTGCAGTTGGGGATCTGGAGGGCCACATGTGGCCTGGAGGCTGCAGGTTACAGCAGACACAAAAACCAATTCAAAATGGATAAAAGACCTAAATATAAGACCTGAAACTATAAAACACCCACTGAGAGAACATAGGGGAAAGCTCCTGAATATTGGCCTTAATGATGATTTTGTGAATATCACACCAAAAGCTCAGGCCACAAAAGCAAAAATAAATAAAAGGGATTACATCAAACTAAAAAGCTTCTGCACATCAAAGGAAACAATCAACAAAATAAAATGACAGCTTATGGACTGGGAGAAAATATTTTGCAAACCATGTAACTGATAAAGAGTCAGTATCAAAAATTTCTAAAGAACCCATACAACCCAATAGTAGGTAAACAAATAACTCGATTAAAAAATGGGCAAAAGACTTGAATAGACATTTCTTTTAAAAAGACATAAAAATGGCCAACTAGTATATGAAAAGGTATTCGACATCATTTATCCTCAGGGAAATGCAAATCAAAACCACTGTGAGATACCACCTCATACTCATTATGATGGCTATTATCAAAAAGTCAAAGGACAGCAAATGTTGCTGGGGATATGGAGAAAAGGGAACTCTTGCACTTTGTTGGTGGGAATGTATATCGGTACAGCAGTTAAAGAAAACAGTATGGAGGGTTCATAAAAAATTTAAAAGAGAACTACCAAAAGACTCAGCAATCTATCTTCCGACATACACCCAAAGAAAATGAAATCACCACGTCATAAAGATATCTTCACTCTCGTGTTCACTGCGACGTTATTGACAATAGCCGAGATATGGAAACAAGCTAAGTTTTGTTGATGGATGCCTGGATAAAGAAATTATGGCACATATACACAATGGAATATTATTCAGCCCCAAAAAGGAATGAGATTTTGTCATTTACCACAACATGGCTAAGCCTGGAGGACATTCTACTAAGTAAGCCAGGCACAGAAAGAAAAATATTGCATGATTCTCACTTATATGTGGAATCTTTTTTTAAAAAAATTCAAACACAGAGATAGAGAACAAAATAGTGGTTACCAGGGGTGAAGGAGGGAGGAAATGGAGAGATGTAGATCAAAGGATACAAAGTAGCAGATATGAAGGATGAACAAGAGAGATCTAATGCACAACGTAAGAACTACAGGTGATAAAAATTATATGGGATTCATGCTAAATGAGTAGATTTTAGCTTCTCTTGCTACAAACACACACACAAAAATGTTTTTCTTCACGATAGTAACCTTTACTCTATATATGTATCCCATAACATCATACTGTGTACCTTAAATATGCACAACAAAATTTACTATTTTAAAAAAGAATTTGATCCTACCATGTATTTTTTATTCTCACCCCAATTCTTGAATATAACAGTAGGGTATATATTGCCTGTAAAAAGCTAGTTGCGTATTGTCAATAGCACTAAACCTCTTTGCTGTATTAGTACTTTGCAGTGTCCCCTCTGAACTCATGTTCCTCCAGGTGCCTTGACTCCAGAAGCACAAAACCATTTCTGTTACCTACTGAGCTGTCCCCCAGCATCTGTCAATTAGTAACATTGCCACGTTGGTCAAGCCTTGATTCCATGTGTCTCTCCAGGTCTCCTGCCACCTGTGTAGCCTTCTACCCTTCACAGCACTGTTCGCATGTTATCTAGACTGTGCCAGTTCTCTCTGTTGATATGGGAAGCAACAAGGATAACTTCATTGTTTGATTCCCTTTCCTTCAGTGAACGGTTACTGGACTCTACAGGTGACACTGATGAAATTACTAAAGATGTTTTAAAAAAAACAATAGTGTGTCCCTGTCTAGGGAGTGAGAACAAAAGGGTACATTCTGACTGTGAGTATTTAGCCATTTCATTTGGTCTCAGCTGGAAACATCTCTGGCTTCACATGACAAATCAACTTATTGAATGATTGCTTTGAGACAGACACTGAACAGTCCTTCTGGTTGACAAAAAGAGCCACATTTGACTTAAGATTTTTAAATTTGCAAGAAACTCTTGGTTAATAGCCATATATTTAATGCTTTACAAAACTCTTGAACAGTTTTTTAAAGGATTATACAAACTGTGCTCAAGGAATTAATGTACTTGGCTAAACTTTTCATGCCTGATTAATGCAGTGGCCAACTCTTTGAGTCTAAATCCCACATTCTTTTTACTGCCTCTGCCTTAATAATGAAAATTCCCTGGCTTTGTATTGTTGTGTTAATTATCTGACTGTATTGAGGTAATATTGAAAATAAAAGTCAAAAAAAGTTGCATGCTGTAATATCTCCTCACAAATCTATGGTAGTTATAGAGAATAAAGAGGAGTCACAGAAGAGTGGAAATAGCATGGGATTCAGCGTCTGACCAGCCAAGCTCCAAACCTCTCTACTTATGTAACTTTAGGCAAAGTACTCAACAACTAAGAACCTCAGTTTTCTCATTGTAAAATGAAAATAATAACTCCTACTGCATACACATGTTGTGAGAATTAGAAATTATAACAAATAAAAATAATGTCATATTATGGCATCTAATAAATACTAACTTTGATTAGCTATGATGATTATATTTATTAACTTCAGCATCATTATTATTAACATAAATAAAAGGTAGGGATTTCATACAATCCCAGAATAATCTGTGAGTTTGGAATGCTGACTTTAGAAGGTATAGGTGTACAGAATAACAGAAAACTGGCCTTACATCTTTAGGGGTGGCAAAAAGAGGTGACCTTCTGATTGGCTTTTACAAACAACTTCGTTAATGTTTTTCCCCTCTCTAGATACTGAAAACTGTTTTATTATCTGTCTTTGAAAATAAGTTTCATTGCAGAAATAAGTTCTAGAAATATGAAGACTCTTGAAGACCCTGGGCAATTTGTTTTGTTAACCATCTGACAGTGATATACTCAATTTTGTGTCTGATTTTCCCCCCTTTCCCTGTCATTGTCAATTACTTTGTACTATATCTGGATTTGGAAAACAGTTAATCAGGTTGGATTGCCAGGCAGCCTTGAATCTGTCTTTGAATTAATCACAAAAACATGCCGCTGCATTCATCAATTTTCCTTTTATGTAAGCTTCTTCATTATTGTGATGCTTTACCTTTGGCCGTAGCATGTGCGTTTGCCGATTTCCATGTCAGAGAAAAATGTGATACAATCAGAAGTACTCATGGGAATGAGCAACACAAAGGAGTAGAATCAATTTAAAGACATTGCTTAGCAGAAAAATTCTACCATTCCAAATCCATGAAGTCTATATAAGAAAACGTCATATGTCAAGAGATGGTAACAACAAGGCCTACACTCCACCAGAATAGAAATATAGTTAAAGCAGCACAATGAAAACATTTTTTTAAAACTTCTAGGATGGGCTTAAAAAATGGATCAAAGAACAGCACAAGTGTTGCACAAAGACTGAAGGTCTTTTCTGAAGGTAAGAAAACCATGGTAATATTATTTCATTATGATCTTAGTTTTTAAAAATTAAGGGCTATTCTAATTTTTATAAGTCAATTTAATGACAATGATTTTGTGGAATATCTGTGTATGGACTAGGAAGATTCTTGATGTCCCACAACTACTTCCAGCTGGAAAGGTGAAAATGTGAAAATTGCATTGGTGTTCATCAATACAGCCAGTTCAGGAAATTCCTGCATCTTGTGTCCAGTGTTCTTGACACTTTTCTAGGTCGCACTTTCTATTTTTAAAACATAGAGTTTGGACTTCTAAAGTCCTTTCCAACCTACCATTTGCAAATTTTGTAGCACTTTATATTTACCTCATTCATTACCTCTTATGAACCCTATATTAAACTTTTCAGGTAGGTCAGGAAGGTATTGTTGTCCCCATTTAACCCACGAAGGAATTGCTCTCCAGAAGCCACTGCCAAGTAAGTCATCCTAAATTTCACCGCTAAAAACTAGACTGCTAGACTTAACCTACTACTTTGAAGAAGGCATTTTGAAAAGACCTATTTCTATTCAATGTGACAGTCTGTATTATTGAAATACAGATTTATTTTCAGTCAAACTCTGAGATAAAGTAGCTTCTCTGTGACCAAGGATTTAACTTGATTAACTGGCAATTGAGAGCATTTAAGGCTAGAAATTAGCAGCTAGATTTTGGAAAGCAATGAAATAATATAAAAAAGAAGCATTCAGAAATGACACAGGAAGGCATGTCCCTGGGAGTGAGGGTACTCTGCCACCTCTATGGACAGCCCAGCACTAGGAAAGTTTCCTCTTTTTCATTCAAAGTCTCCCTTACGCATCTTCACAAAAATAAAAAAGAGTTGGGCATGGTGGCGTGTGCCTGTAATCCCAGCTACTCAGGAGGCTGAGGCAGGAGGGTACCTTGAGCCCAGGAGTTCAAGGCCAGCCTGGGCAACATAAAGAATACAGGACTTCATACTGATCTCTGTAGGGCAGCCTCTAGAAATACTGCCACCAGTCCATCTATGACCTTGGAGTTTCAGGGTCTGGGGACACAGAAAGCTGCTCTCAACTGTACATTGGGGAGCCAAGAAAAAACTGGCCAGCTCCTGACACCCCTGTCACTGCCTGTAGTGATTAAAAATACATTTAAGCATTTTGTATATTTCTTCCTTCAAGAAGTGGATCTTAATTCCCCTCCCCTTGAGGTTGCACTGGACTTAATGACTCCATTCTTTCTTAAATATACAGCAGCCACAGGAAAAAAAAAATATGATGCTTTTATGCCGAGGCAAAAAGATTCACCCTTTTCTTATTTATACTATATCATGACATCATCTGCAATTTCTCAACTGTAACTTGATTTCAATGATGAAAGTTAATTAGCTGTGAGAAGCCCACATACAGTAACTGTGGCCCTTGAGTCTTTTGTGGCACCATTAATGTGAACTCAAAAAGGTCTTCAAGGTAAGCTATAGGTGTAACAAGAGGCATAAGATTGATTTTTTCTCCACAAACCAGAATGTATGTATGCAATTGAATTCTGGATCTTCCAAGTAGGCATCATGGGGAGGATAGGCAGTGCTGCTGAAGCTCAAAACACTTTTGGAAATACCTTTAGATAAAATTTGAAAGATACACAAATCTGTCTCATCATAGTCAGACAGTGCATATATACTTGTGTGTGTATGCACACACACGTGTGTGTGTGTGTGTGTGTGTGTGATGTCACTGAAAAAGATTTACCCCAGCTTGATTATCCACTGTATGCACAAGAATTGACTATGGGTACTCTTGGAAGTAACCAAAATTCAAATCCACCTTTAAAAATAAAAATTTGATAGTCAAAAGTAATGTGCTCAGGAGGTGCTAGGTGTTCAAATCTGGTTATTTAATTGAAATAAATGCAATATAGCCTCTTGAGATAGTTAGAAAATTCCCTTGCTCTCTTGTTCTTGCGTTCAAGTATTTTGAGTCATTCCATTCCTATATGGAAGGGGAATAGAGTCCTAATATTTGTTGAATACCTGAGAATGGGAGTTAGTGCATCCTGACTCAGCCCTCACACTCCCCTGAGAAATGGGCATTATTCCCACCATTTAATCCAGTAATTGAGCAAACTGAGGCCCAGGTGGGCATGGAGGCTTGGTAGTGAGTGGTGAGACTAGTGCAACGGCCTAACTCATTTGGGCTTAAAAGCCAGTATTCTTGTGACCAGTCTGCCACAACTCTGAAAGTAACAAAGTTCATTTTGGAGGTATGTGTTCTGATACTATATATATTTTTTAATGAATTAAATTATTTTGTAATCGTACCTCACATTTTAGAGATGTTATATTTTATGGGGACTTTGGTGTATATAATTCAATCTCATTTCTTCTCTTCACAGCAATACTTTCTTGGTTTCCATTTATCTTATATGGCTTATAAAATATTATTTATACCCTTTTATTTGAATTGGTTAAAAGGAAAACCTGAAGCAATTCCTAGTGATCTGAATGATTCTTGTCATAAGAAAAAGGCAAGCTGTCAAAACCATACCCTATATGTGAGCAGACCTCGCTAACTTCAGTCCTTTCTACTATTAGCCCTTCTGGATCGACACAATACTTGCATCCTATTAGGTTTTTCCAATGGCTGAAGAAAAACGGAGAACACTTTTTTTTCTCTCTGCCATTATCAATGTTAAATTATATAAAAGAAAAATATCAAACAGATTTGGTAGGGTAGTAGCTTTTCTAGAAGGAAGTAGGACACAATGTGTTTATCAGGCAGAAGAGAGAACTTTAACAAAGGCAGAAGCATTTGGGGAATAAAGGGTGCATCCTGATTAAACGCACATTACTCACCAGCTCAACTCAAGTCTATGCTATTAAACCCCATGAAGGCCTTTCAAATGGTGCACCTGGAAATGAGTGAAAAGAAACATTCTGTAGAGGTGACATCAATTCTACGATTCAAGGCAAATGCTTAAAAGAAAAGATTAAATTGTGCCAGGCATCGGTGGTTTTTTAGTGCTTACCTGGCTTACTGTCTATGCATGACATAAACATTATAACACCTTTTGGAGGGAAGCCGAGGAAAAAAGTTTTTGCCATGGTTGGATATGATTTGTTGTCAACACAGACATCTTCAGAGGTAGTTAGCTGCAGAATTTATAGAATGCTAAGGCATATTTTTTATGCATATTTTCTTCTTCCTTAAACATTAAAACAATAGTAAACATTCTTTTCAGGGACCTTACCTTAGGTGTAGTCCACTTATCTTTTCCATAAAGGCAGGAAAAAATAATATCACTACAAAATATGTCCTATTTATCTTAGCAAATATATAAATCCTATGTATTTATTATCATTAGGAATGTTATAGTTGGACAAATAAAATTCCAGGAAAACAAAGATTATACCTGAGGTGATAAAACTTAAACACATACACAGGTACATATAGGCACACTCATTTTTTAAAGAAATCTGTCTAAAACGTATTGTACCTCTCTGACTTCTTAAAAGTATTATGATCATTTAACCTTTGCTTGACATTTCATGTTAACATTGTAGACATTGGTTTAGTTATATTGTGTTTTGATTCTTAGTGATGACCTCCAGTGCTAATAAAATATGTGAACAAATTTCTCTAGGTGCCTATATTTATATAATTGGGGATGCCGTGCTTTTCTCTGTTCCAGCGGCTGCCATTTCCCTACATGTTGGCTTCCCAGTGAAACCTCCCAACCCCACAACCTCCCACACACGCCCATGCTCAGATGGTCTCACAGGCAACACGGCACACACATTCATCTTATCAGCCTCTGTCTCTAACTCTGTCTCTGTCTCTCACTTCCCCTCATTATATCTAATTCTTTGCCTTCTAAAACCTAGGCAGTACTGAAGATCACCAAAGAACCCAAATGACTAAACTTGTTAAATCAAGTTTTACATAATGCAAAGTATACCCTAAGGCAAGCTTCAGTCCTATTCTACAGGATTTCCTAACTACCCAAAGAGATCTCTTCTTCTTTATTTTGAGTATGTAGCTATCTAAGGAGTCATTAAGTATGTCAGATGTCCGACCACCAGATAGATGGGGCATGACTTCTCTATCTCCATCCAGTAATTCAGTTGAAATTTCCTTCTTTATTAGAGACTAAATATTCTCACTAGGTCTAATTATCCTGTACTTTGGCAAACAAGTTTCCCTTTTTTTTTCTTTTGGTCCTCTTTCACACAATTTTAATGTATTGTTTCTAATAAAAGTACTTGATTTGCTTAATTTAAAAATTCCCAAACAGTATTTTACCGAATTTTCAAAGACAAATTGAATACGAGAGAGTCATTCCAAGTTTTCTTTCCACTTTAGGAAGTAGTGATCGCATTCTTAATTGTAGTGCCATAGCCCCAAAGCTGTAAATAATAAGATCTCAATCAAACTAATTAATTAATCAGGCAAAGTGACCTCAAAAAGAAATCTTTAATAAAATATTTGTAGTTCTTTGTGTGGAAGTGATTAGGGGGCTTTCGTTTGCTATAAGCCCCTATTAGGAAAATGAATGACTGAAAACTAAACTGAGAGAAGAGATTCAATTTTTTTAAATCAACTTAAAATCTGCCCTGGGCCAATACAAATTTAGCCTCATCTCTTAAACCTTCTATATCTCCAATTATGGCCCAATTCAAATTGATGTTCACAGTGATATCCCTCAGCCATTGTGACAGTCTTAGTCACCTAAGAAAAAATCAATTATGTTCAGTACATTACACTCACTAGAGTATAACAGCAGCAATAAAACTTCAGGAAAATTCTTAACAATAGTTAAACTGTAATTGTCTTCTGATTAACTCTGACTTAACCACACAGTTCACTTAACCAGAATTGCCTCTTCACCAAATTAGCATTAATCAAGCTTTCATCATATGTTTAGTCCTTCCTTAAAATATTTCGTATAGTTCCAAATGTCAAAATCTATTATATTGTTGCTTTCTGAAACTTGTTTATGCATAACCCACCTTGCACCAGAAATGATTTGATTGCTTATAAAATTCAAGCAATATAACCAGATAAAATTAATTTAAAATAGATTAGAAAACTGAGACATGGATTAATGAAAGTAGGAAAGTGAAGCTGAGACTAGAAGTGAGGTAAGCACAAAAATGCAGGCTATAAAACCCTTTACTTTTGCTAGTATAAACTATGATTTTTGTCTTTAATGCTTTTAGCAGCCAAGCATTTGCTCTATAATTCTTCATTTCATGGAAAACCAAATGGAGCTGTTGTGCTTAAGGAAGTGAGAGCCTATTAACATCAGCTAAAACCAGCCTTCAAAGTTCCAACAGGAAAACTAAACGGGCCAATAACTCTCCAACAACCCTTATAGATCGTAAACTGCCAGCAGCATAGTGGAGAAGGGTTGCAGAAGGGGACTGATGTCTCCAGAAGCCAGTCTGTGCGGATCCACAAAACCACTGGTCTTGGCAAATTAGAGTGCAAAGGGAAAAGGCACAAATACGTTACTTTGCCCCCAGACACCACTGTCTCTCAGTCTGTCACTGTAAAATATCCACATTGTAAAAGATTGCATTTTATCTGTTTTTCATACAGTCTAAAAAGGACCCCAAAAGTAAAAACTTAACCAGCAGAAATCTAACTAGTAGAAAGTAATAATAATAACAATAATAATATCTATCTATGTAAATCAGATCCATAATTTTTAGTTTTACTTAGAATATAATAAATATTGAGATTCCCTCCCCTGATAAGAAGGGGGCTCCAGAGGCCAGGGCACTAGTGTTGTCACCAGAAGGGGCTTCCTAAGAAAGCAATAGGTTAGATCTTGGCAGACGGTCTGAAATCCACTTGTGAGCCTACAAGGTACAAGGCAAAATATGTAGTCAAACAAGCCAGAAACCGATGGGGAGTAGAACCGGAGTCATTGAACAAAAAAGTGAAATCTCTGAACAACACTCTATTCCCTAAGGCCACTGCTGTGGGCCAGATGAAAGCATTTAAAGGGAGCAAACAAATATGACTGTTATGAGGCTTAAAAATGCAACCTTAATACTATCTCTCATATGATGGCTTTAAAATACATGCCAGAGTATCTATTATAAGTCATAATTGTAGACATTCGGTACTGAACAGACCACCTCACTCAGTCTGAACTTGCTACAGCAGGGTTTGCGATCATCTACATCCAAGAAAAGAGTAT
Organism: Daubentonia madagascariensis; assembly: GCA_023783475.1. Classification (NCBI taxonomy): domain Eukaryota; kingdom Metazoa; phylum Chordata; class Mammalia; order Primates; family Daubentoniidae; genus Daubentonia; species Daubentonia madagascariensis. Next base: position 20,542,566 of record JAKFHU010002080.1, on the reverse strand, counting down.
TGATGGCTGAATAATGGATATGGACTTTTTCACAAGATCTAGGTGTTGTGATACTAACTTAGACTTACAGGCAAAAGATCCTAGGCTCAGTTTGTGTTTGGATACCCAATGAATAAGTTTTAGCTGAAAATATTGTCCAATTTAGCAAATATAAGGGCTAGGGAGCAAAGTAAGCCAGGAAGACTAAAATTTACCCCTTTTTATGACAGTTGCAATGTTCTTAGGTGCTTAATTCAAGGATAGATGTATAAGTACTCAGAATAGAGCTTAGTTGTGTTGTCAATAAATTGTAGTCAACTTCAGAAGTACAGTAGCAGGAAGGAAGCTACTATTGTAATTAAGCAAGGTGGTATCACAAGTGTAAATAAAACTCAAGAAGACTTTATTACTTATGTTTTGCCATGTCTGAAATATGGAGATTTTGGAAATCTTTCACATCTAAAAAAATGAAAATACATGCCATATTATTTTTGAATCAGGCATCTAAGAGCAATGGAATAAATGGAGAGGATCCTAAAGAAGCCACATGAATCAACATACAGCAGAAAACTTCATGAGCAGCCAGTGATCAGGTTTGTACTGGGCTCAGACTTGCAGTTTGGACCATGATGCTTTAGCAGAAGTAGGAGGTAGATTCTAGAGTCTGTGGAATAAGAATTGCTCTAGAAGGCAGGGGAGTCAAGTTCTACTGCAAGCTCTGCCACTAATGAGCAGGTGACCTTGAACAAGTCCTCTGAATCTCCCTAGGCCTCAGTTTCTTCCTCTGAAAAATTAGGGAGTTAAGCAATAGTACTTAAGTTTTACTAGCCCACAAATCGTATGAGCCTAGTTCAGGTTTTATCATTTTTGTGGTTGGCATGACTGTAAAATGGCTTCCATTGTAAGTTTTCTTTTCAGTTGAAATAAAATCCATGGTTATTTGTTTAGAAAATTGATGAGCATGTCAACCAGGTTAGATGGGAGAACATTGTGAAGGATTAATTCTTTCTAGGTTGAATTGTGCTTGTCAAAGATATCTGGTTATTCTGAGTCAATCTGTGCTTTTATACATATTTTGAGGGAAAGGGAGAGGGACTATTATTGAGATATAGGATGTTGCATTGTAATGGAGCAAATTCAGGTCAATATCATAGCAGAAAGAAAAATACTTACAAATTGTTTAAAATCCACACCACATATACATATCCAACAAAACAGAGTGGGCTCACAGAATATAATAGCTATCATCTCATAATGATTTGGATTACATATTTTTATGTCAGCTTCATGGATATGCAAACCTTGGTTAGTAATTCAATTCAATCAACATTTTTGAGCACCTTCTATGTGCATAGCCCTGGCCCAGGTGTTGTGAGGGAGGCAAAAATCGCAAGATATGCTATTTCTGACAAAGACTCTTTGTTTGACCAAACTTTAGTCAGGCTCCTGAAACTTCTTCTAGGCCTATCTGTGAACTCCCTTGTAAATTCCAGTTTTAACAAAGAACCCTGCTAAGTCAGTTTATCAAGGAACCCCCCCCAGTATCTGGTCTCTTCAATATCTAACTGGGTTCCTCATCCTCTACCATCCCCTAGTTGATGTCTGATCTCCCTGGCCTGTCTTTAGCAAGAATCCTATCCTGTTAGGTCAGTTTAGCCAGAATCTTCCTTACCAGTGATATTTGTGGTATTTTCTCTTAGTAATTTTCTTTTTCTTTTCTTTTCTTTTTTTTTTTTTTTAGAGATGGGACCTTGCTCTGACACCTAGGCTAGAGTGCAGTGGCATGATCATAGTTCACTGTAACCTCAAACTCCTGGGCTCACACGATCTTCCTGCCCCAGCCTCCAGACAGCTAGGATGACAGGTGAGTGCCACAACACCCAGCTAATTTTTTTTTATTTTTTGTAGAGACAGGGTCTCTCTATGTTGCCCAGGTTGGCCTTGAACTCCTGGCCTCAAGCAATCCTCCCACCTCGACCTCCCAAAGTGCTGAGATTACTGGCGTGAACCTTCTTGCCTGGCCTCCTCTTAGTAACCTTCCGTCTATTGACCCCTATCTTGCTCCTTGACTATAAATTCCTGCTTGCCCATGCTATCTTCAGAGTTCAGTCCAATCTCTCTCCCCCTCTGCAAGATCCCATTGCAGTGATCCCTATACTGATTGCCATGGTCCTCCTTGAATAAGGACTGCCTCATCATCTTTAATGAGTGGTACAAATAATTTTTTTCTCTAACTCTTCCCACCAGGAACTCATAGGATAGGAGAAAGTTGGAAGAAAGCTGTAGGAAAATGAGAAATAACAACACAAAAACTGCTAAGGCAAGGATATGGTAATGAACACTGCCACCAAAGTGCAAAGTGAAGGAGAGATTCCACCTTGGAGAAAGTAGAAAGCTGCTGCAATTGTTGATACTGTATCTAGGTGTTGAAATTTAGACAGGACTTCAACAGTAGGGTCCAGGGTAGAGATGGAGGAGGGCATTTCAAGGCAGCAGAAGCAAATTCAATAAGGGAGGAAAATGAAAGGTGTGTGTATTAGTCCATTTGTGCTGCTATAAAAAAATACCTGAGACTGGGTAATTTATAAAGAACAGAAATTTATTTTCTCACAATTCTGGAGGCTGAGAAGTCCAAGATCAAAGCACCAGCAAATTTGGTGTCTGGTGAGGGCTGTTCTCTGCTTCTAAGATGGCATTTTCCTGCTGCATCCTCACATAGAGGAAGAGGACAAAAAGGGACAAACACTGGGTCCTCACGTGGCAGGAAAGATGGAAGGGCCAGGCAGCTCTCTGACCCTCTTTTAAAAGGGCATTAATCTCATTCACGAGATTGGAGCCCCCATGATATAATCACTTCCCAAAAGGCCCACCTCTTCATAATTAATTAATTATCAATACGAATTTTGGAGGAACACAAACATTCAAACCACAGCAGTCTGTCAAGAGAACAGTGACCTGATATGTTATGGTGGTTATTTGATAGTCATGTGATTGCCATTCTAACTAATTTTGTTTGTAAAGGACTTAGTCAATTGTCTTAAAACTTACCCAGAAAGATCAGTAAAACCTTAAGTAATTAATTCTAATTCTTATAATAAAACCATGAAAGACTCAGTGTTTCACGTTTACATTTTCATGGCTGTTAAGAACATTAATTCCTCTATTGCAGCATTCTTTTGTTGTGAATTTCTAGCTACATTGTTGAATGTCTATGAGAAACAATCACAAAGCTGTTAAATTAATCCCTTTTACAGAACAATCACATTTAAACTTCCTGATTTAGGAGTGGCTAAATGGGCAATTGCAATCTGTATTATAGTAAATTTTGTATTTAGTAGTTATAGTGGCTACCTTCTCATGAAATAATCAATTTAAATACAGGAGAGTAAGCTGGGTTTGCAACCCTGAAGTAGTGCAGTAAACAAATAAAGCAAAATGAAATTTCATTGTAATAAATCTGTTACGGTAGATAGCATATTTAATTAAAACTCATTGTTCTTCATAGATAAGAAATCCCTAATATAGATGTGTCAAATAAAATGTTAATTATCCCATCTGAGAATTACACAATATCTCATCTTTAGTGGAAAAGATAGGAAGACTAACATATTGGTTTATTGAAAAATTAAATAGTATTACCTTCTTTGTAAAAAGTAATGCCAAGCATCTTAGTAAATTCTTAGCCTATCTTTTCAGAAAAAGTATATTATTTTTAAGTGGTATAATACAAACACTTTAAGTAGGTGAAATAAGTATAGCAGAACTACTTAAGATTCATATTTCTAAATTGCACAATAATTATAAAGTGGGTTCACTTATTTAACATACTTTCCAGTATGATAAATCAAAACTATGCCATTGTAGGAATCAAAAAATTTACTTGAAAAGATGAATTACTCCTCTGGGTTTCCATTCCAAGTCATTGTAAATTAAGGTTAAGATTTGGATATCAGAGAGTATTTGCTGAGTTTTGATTCCTGAACATCATATCCTTGTTCCTCCTGTTGAAATTAATTTGGTACTTAGACAATTTTTTTCTGTAGTTCCATTTTAGTTAATTTATATCTTAGTTTTCCCCCAAAATTATTTACAGTGATTTAGGAAGATACATAAAATATTACAAGATAAAGTAGAAATTGATGAGGAAAATGATGCAAGGGAAACATAAGGGGAGGAAAGCAAGAGGAAGCCAGAGAGGGGTTTGTATGCATAATGCGTGGCTTGAAGTCCCCTACTCTCATATACGTGGGCCAAAGATTTGCCTTTAGGACTTCTAAGTAGTTAGTATATAGAGTGGACTATGTGTCCGAGGGCCCTGTGGCCAATCATATTTTCCAAAAACGGACACAGCAATATTTCCAGTCCCTCATGCTCCTCCAGAATCTCGCTGCTCCCACTCAAGAGGCAGAATCTGTTTCCCTTCCCCTTGAACCTGAGAAATGACTTTAGAGCTGTCTCAACAAGTGGAAAGCAATGGAAGTGATGCTATGTCATTTCCATAGCTAGGTCACAAAAGATGACACAGCTTCTACTTAGTTCTCTCTCTCTCTTTCTCTCTTTCTGGGGGTAAGCATGCTCGGAACCCAACCACCGCTGTGTATGAGGAATGTCAGACCCCGTGAAGAAGCCACGTATAAGTGTTCTAGCCAACAGCCCCAGCTAAGGTTCCAGCCAAAACCAGCATCAGACTCATGAGGGAATGAGCTTACAGAAGATTCCAGACCCCAGACATTGTGGAGCAGAGACAAGCCACCCCACAGTTTCCTATTGGAATTCCAGGCCCACAGAATTCATGAACAAAATGAATAATCATTTTACACACTAAGTTTTAGGATAATTTATTATGTAGCCATAGCAATTGCAACAGACCTTTAAACAAAAACAAATCTGGAGAAGCTCAACCATTCCCAGTTCTAAGAGACTAGGGACAAATTTCTCTTGTAGGTCTCTGCTGAGAGAGCACTGTGAACTAATGATCGAGGCTCTGAACAATATTTGTACAGCAACATGGTCGTGGTGTCCTGGGCCTCGCCTTATAATGACTCTCTGTGTAGGCTGGTTGCTTCAGGGCAAAGGGCAGTGTGGCAAGAGCAAATATAGGAAGGGAGCATAAATATAGTTCACGTTTATAGCTCTTTGATGGCCTGACCTGCTGTAAAGATAGGTTGTTGAGGGCAGAGGATGCACTCTCAGACAGAACTCAAAGACACTATTAATAGTGGTTAGTACAGAGGAGGGGTGCTGGGGGTTGGGGGTGGGAGAATAAAAGTGAAACAGCAGGGAATTTAATTCCTACTCTTTATTGCTATTTAAAACATTTACCCTAATCATGTCCTTATTTTAAAAAATAAGAGTTAATGTAAGAGTTAGTGAGGCTTTGAGTCTTATATGAGGAATTTGCAGTCTTCCAAATTTGAATTTTTTGGGGGGGATTTTTTTTGGGGGGGATTATTTTTTTGCCTTTTTGCAAAACCTTACTAATATATTTTGCCCTTGTCATGTTCTCTCCTAGATATAGATTTGGGTGATGGATACAATCTTTTTTGTTCTTATGTGTCATAACCACAGGCAATTCCTCTTTTTAGTTGACCCACATTGCTATTTAGTGCTAAATTAATTACCATTGTCCTTTAGTTACTGGATTCTGAGAGCTGGCATATGTGTGATGACCAGGGAGTGAACAGGACATGTGGAGCTCCAACTGGTTGAATTCCCTGGTGCTTCAATTAGTTAGAAGCTCAGTCTGTGATGCATCTTCCCAAGTGAGCAGGTTGTGGTAATAGCACTTCTGGTGACATGCTGTTGAGTTCATTTTCCATTTTACATAGCACACAAGAGTATTTATTTGTTCTAAGTAGCTGACAATATCTAGTTTCACATATCCTTAAAATTAATAACAAAATAACAGGGACTATGTATCTGGCTGTCCTTCGTAACATCCTTTCAGCAGAACTTATGATTCATAGAAAGTTTGAAATTATACTCCTTGAGAAGTTACGTGAAGTACAGTTACTTTATGTTGCTGGTGAAGTTTAGAGCCTAGATTGTGGTAGGCTTGGCATCTTCTTAGGGAAACTGGGATGGGATGGAATGGACTGGGATGCCAACTATGTGACTTGCCACCCCAAACACTGTTGCTCTTGGTGGCATACCATGACCCAGATTTGGTCTTGATAACTGTGTAGTAGAAAATTTTGACTTGTCCAAGGAGAAGTCTAGCCTTTTCCCTGGGCCTCAGGAGATAATCTCTAAACCCTCGGAATGCCCTATCTAATACAAAGTGTCTTTCTTTACATGGGGGCTTGGAGCCCCTTCAACAACGTGATGTAGGGGCTTTGGGTGGTAACAGCTTGACCTCTCAAGGGGCTGGAGACTGAGATCAGCCATGTGGGTGTCCAGCCAGCCTTGGGTGAGCTTCCCTGGTTGGCAGTACTCCTGTGTATTATCACACATCAAAGCTGACTCCATAGGGAAAGGACAACTGGGAGCTTCATGTTTGGAACTTTCCTGAACTCTGTCCTGTGCGTTCTTGTCTTGGTTGATTTTAATCTATATTCTTTAACTCTAGTAAACTAGAACAGTGAATATAACAGCTCTCAATGAGTTCTATGAGTCCTTCTACCAAATTATTGAACCCAAGGCTGATCTTGGACCCCCCAGTTTGCAATTGGTGTCAGAGTGAGGACAGTTTTGTGGACTGTGTTCCTTTTAATGTTGCAATAACAGGGAAGTCTGTAAGCTTCTTGAATCATATTGCTCACGCTGGTATGAACTAGGCAAGTAGTAAGAATTATCAAGAATTACAGAAAAATAAAGTAGGAGTAGGACAATGGGCACAGGTGAGCAGTTGCCCAGTCAGAATTGATGGGACTTTCCAAGGCTGGGTGGGAGGTTGAAACAACCAGGTTAAACAGAAGGCAACCAGACATAGCCAATCATAGGGAGGGAGGATCTTGTGAAGGGACCTACATATCAGTGAAAGAAATTGTAGACTTGGTCTCAGGTCTTGAAGAGACTTTAGATGCTCCAATCTTTTTCAGTAGGCTGCCAAAGGATTGAAGAAGCCCAGTTTTAGATGATTCTGAGAATTCTAATGTCTTTCCTGGAAAGGGTCCAGCCCTAAGTGTTAGACATGCCTTTCCTTTCCTTTATACCTGCCTGTTTTAAGAAGGTCTGGGGAGCCCCATCTAGATCCTAATTAATTAAGAAAACCACCCAGCATAGGTAGAACTGAGCTAGTTATTTAGATTTAACATTCATTCAAGCCAATTTCTCCTTGACTTTCATGAGAAGAAGAAACAGAGAGCCATGTGCCAAGACCATCTATTATGGCCCTGTCATTGAACAAAGTGGCCAATTTGGAATCAAGCCATTGTGAAAACGATGCCAGGAGTCAGGAACACCTCCATAGTACCTGAACTGAATTAGCCCTCCTCCATATCTGTCCAAATCATGTGACTGGTTACCACATAACAACTGGAGGCTGTGCATGGAAAAATGACCTCTTACTTGCCCATGTGACCTTGCATTCTGGCTCATGACATTATTGACACAATTTGTCCAAACGTCAATGGATTTATGTATCAGAGACCAGGGGTTTTAAAATACACAATTGAGATGACTTTCAGGAGCTGTCATAGTTCCTTGAGAACAAAAACCCATCTTCATAGAGATTTACATGTGTAGGTCTCCCAAAAGTTGATGGACACATTTTGGAGAACCTACTCTGAATGTGGTGGGAGCTCCATAGAGCAATGTTTCTTGACGTGTGGTCCCTGGACTAACAGCATCAGCATCAGTGGAAACTAGTTAGAAATGCAAACTCCTAGGCCAGACCCAGCCCTGCTAAATCAGAAACTCTGGGGGTGGGGACCCAGCACTCTGCATTTTAGCAAGCCCTCCAGCCAGGCGATGCCAGTGCATGCTCAAGTCTGAGAACCACTGCCATTAAGAGAATGAGAGGGCCGCTGCCAGAATTGGGGGAAGAGGAAGGTGGTGTGGCTTTATCACTGTCACCATCTGTATTTACACCATTGACCATTAAAGGCTACTTTAAAAAATGAAGTATAAGAGAGTAGGAAGGAAAATTTTTAAATAAGATAATAAAGGGAGGGGGTAAAATTGACAGAAGAATAAAACAAGTTATTAAGCACAAAGAAAAGGAAAGAAAACAGAAAAAGAGTAAACTTTTTAAAAAGTAAGTAAAAGGCAGATTGGAAGCAGGAAGCTTAAACTGGGGAGATACAGGCGAGTTAATTGAGGCCACACAGCTAGAGCCTAAAAGCATGTGTGCTGGGTTGAGCTCTACCACTCCCAAGTTAAATGATCTCTCTAGCCTCAGTTTCCTAATCTGTAAAACACGATACTAACTGGTAGTATTGTTGTAAGGATTCAAGGATAGATCATGTAAAGTGCTTAGCACATTAAAAGATCAGCACGTAGAAACTACTGAATAAATAGCTCTTTTTTATTAGAAATTTAAAAAAATTTTAAATAACCAGCCTCCATCACTGAACAATGGCAAATTCTGATATATGTATGGTGTATTTGTAATGAGACAAGCAAAAAGAAGTGGGGATCAGGGAAGAGGGAATGACAAGAAAAAACGTGAGAAAAAAATTAAAGAAACCCAGTTGAGACAAGCGATTAGGTAACAAGGGACCCTAACAAAGTCTTTGGTGGAGTTGGCTTTCAAAGTCCTGGCTCCTAACCCTCAGGCCTTGATGCAGACTCTTTTCCTGAGTGCCTCGGGGGAGATTTACAACATCCCTTTTGGCTGCGTTTTGCCTTTGAGCCCATTCAGAGGCAAAGGACCTTTTCAGACAACTTGTCCACACCTGTGCCACTCTGGGCCTTGCCTTCTTAGCTTCTGCCCAGGCGGGAGGAGCAGTTGCTGATCTGATTGGTCAGAGACCAACACATCATTGGGACTGCCATTGCTAGTCTCATAGGAGGCTCTGCCTTCCCCTCTCTTCTCATCCTGCTTCTTGCCTTCAGAGGGGCCCCTGGCCCAGCAGAAGCCAGCTTTTGGTTTGCTTGGGTACGTAGTCTGTCTCCTCACCTCCTTCCCAGTGCACACAGCCACAGGGGTGGGCTAGTGGGTGGGGGCGCTTCTTGGAATGCAGCGGTCATGGTCCCTCTTACTCCCTGCCTCTCCCTTCAGCTAAACCTCTGCTCGAGGTCCCAGCTTTGCATGTGTGGAGTGGGGTCCCTTTTCGAAAATCTCAATCTAACTGTGTATTAGAGCTCAGCTCTGGAATATTAGTGGTTGCCCAGGTGTTAATATATATGTGTTTTATTCTGCTCTTGTTTCCTTTCCTTGGGAATCTCAGTGGCAGGCAGGAGTCAGGCTCTTCTCAGTACCTGGCCTTCGTACCGAGGAAGCTTCACACTGAAGCCTGACAACAAAGACTGGCCTCCAGCGTGTGTTTGGGCCTGGCAAGGAAGGTCTTATCCACTTCAGTAAACAGACTTCCACTTATGTGAAGCCCAGGAAGGAATGAAAGAAGCAGTAAGTGACCAGCATGTGCCTGTGACTTGGGTCATTCATGAGTGCTAAGCCTTTAGACTTTAATTTTTAATACTTATAGAATATACCTACATCATGGTTGAGTTAATTGTTTGAATGTTTCCAAATATTCATTCACTCAATGGACATTTATGTAGTACCTACTAAAGGCATAGAGAGGATACACTGTTGTGTCATCACTGTGCTAGGTTGGGGGACAGGAAGACAGAGTCATAGAGGGTCTTTACGCAAAAGTGTCTATTTTGAGTAGGTATGACGCAGTTTACAGTGTCCTCAAAGTGGGAGGGGGAGAAGGTTAATAAGAGGAAAGCAATTAATTCCTATTTGTGAAGTAGGGATTATTAGGAAGTTGTGACCTGTGGGCCAGATATGACAATAAGATTTTATTTCATCTGGCTCCCAGCAGGCTGGGCAAATACCGTGATAGCATTCCTACCTGTGCCTGTACTGGGGGTACAAAAAGAAGCATATTATGAAATCCTCAACACAAAGTGCTGTGTGAATGTCCTGTGGATCTGTTTGGATCCATGATTGCCTGTGACTACATTCTCTCTCCCTGACATCCTTGGTTTTCCCTTTCTACTTCCCCTTTTCCTCTAGCCCAGCGCTGTCCAATAGCAATACAATGCAGGCCACATAGGAATGTTAAATTTTCTAGTAGTCAGATTAAAAAAGTAATAAGACATAGGTAAAATTAATTTTAATTATACATTTTATTTTCCCCAATATATCCAAAATATCAATGAGGTAGGTATTTTACGTTCTTCTTTTTTGTTTTGTACTAAAACTTTGAAATCCTGTATGCATTTTACACTTAACAGCACACCACAATTCAAACTAACCACAACACTTCAAGTACTCAATAGCCACGTGTGGCTGTCTGGTGGCTACCCTGTCGGACAACACAGCTTTAGCCCCTTTTATCAGTCAGGGTTCTCCAGAGAAAAAGAACCAATAGGATATATTAGGATATAGATGTACAAAAGGAAATTTGTTATGGGAATTGGCTCACAGGATTATGGAGGCTGAGAAGTTCCCTGATATGCCTTTGCAAGCTGGACAATCAGGAAAGCTGCTGGTGTAATTCTTAGACTGAAGGCCTGAGAAACAGGAGAGTTGATGGTGTAAGTCCCAGGTTGAGGTCAAAGGCCTGAGTTCAGGGCTATGGAGTCGTGGAGGTACTGGCATAAGTCCTGGAGTCCAAAGGTCCCAGAACCAGGATGTCCAAGGGCAGAAGGAGATGGATATTCCAGCTCAAGAAACGAGAACAAGAGAATTTTCCCTTCCTCTACCTTTTTGTTCTATTTGGGCCCTCAATGGATTGGAAGATGTCTGCCCTCATTGGTAAGGGCAGATCTTCTTTACTCCCCATACTGATTCAAATGCTAATCTTTTCCAGAAACATCCTCACACACACACCCAGAAATAATGTTTTGTTTTTGAGACAGGATCCCATTCTGTCATCCAAGCTGGAGTGCAGTAGCATGATCATAGCTCACTGCAGCCTTGAACTCCAGGGCTCAAACAATCTTCTCACCTTAGCCTCCTGAGTAGCTAGAACTACAGGTGTTCACCACCACACCCAAATTTTTTTAAAAATTTTTCAGAGATGGGGTCTTACAATGTTGCCCAGTCTGGTCTTGAATTCCTGACCTCAGGCGGTCCCTTGGCCTCGGCTCTCCCAAAGCGCTGGGATTACAAGTGTGAGCTACCACACCTGGCCAGAAATAATATTTACCAGCTATCTGGGCATCCTTTAACCTAATCAAGTTGACACATAAAATTAACCATCATAGCCCTTCTCTCTGAAGTTTTCTCCTTACCTCCACCCCCAACTCTCTCTCTGCCATTCCCCCCACTTTATAACTTACATATCTATGATGTCCATAACTATTCAAAACCATAAAAAGGTATAGTTTTTATTACTTGTATCAGAAATGTAAGATTGTTTACTGTCAGAGAGAATCAGAGCCAGACAATAGTTAAAGCAGTAAAAACCAGGTTTTATTTAGAAACTATTGAAATAGGGGAAAAGAGACCTCAGTATAGAACTGGGCCCAATTCCAAATATAGCATGGACAAGTGGAGATTTATAGTCAAGGAGCAGGGTGGGAGGAAACTACTAAGAGGAAACACCAAGGGTAGAGGGTTCTTGCTGAAGGCAGGCCATAGCCATCAGATACCCAGGGTGGGGAATGAGGAATTTGAGGAGATACTGAGGGTGGCCAGATGTGGTGGTGGAGGGGATTTTCTCCAAACTGATTTAGCAGGATTCTTGCTACAACTGGGCTGGGCAGGCTTGAGGACAAGACACAAGGATGAGGCACAGTTGAAGAGAGGGCTCAGAGAAGAAAGTCTTTGCCAATACATTAAGAAGTATTGGCTGGGCACAGTGGCTCATGCCTGTAATCCTAGCACTCTGGGAGGCCAAGGCGGTAGGATTGCTTGAGGTCAGGAGTTCGAGACCAGCTTGAGCAAGAGCAAGACCCTGTCTCTACTAAAAGTAGAAAAAATTAGCTGGGAAGTACTAAAAATAGAAAAAATTAGCCAGGCATGGTGGTGCTCACCTGTAGTCCCAGCTACTCGGGAGGCTGAGACAGGAGGACTGCTTGAGCCAAGGAGTTTGAGGTTGCTGTGAGCTAGGCTGATGCCAGGGGCAACAGAGCGAGACTCTGTCTCAAAAAAAAAAAAAAAAAGTATGATCCTCGTAACAACCCTCTGAAGTAGGCAAAGCTGGTTCAGTTTGCCCCTCGTGGTCAATTCTCTAAAATCTACAATAATAATACCAGCTAGCACAGGTAGCACTTACCCAGTGCAAGCACTGCTTGAAGAACTCCACGTATACTAACAAATAATACACTAAGTAAATTTTTTAAATGTATGTTATTTGGGGTTTTTTTCCTCCTGATAGTCAATTGCCCTTGTTTGGGGGGAAAAAAAATGAACCATTCCTTTGAGCACACAGCTTATATTGCATCAGTTACAAATGGTTCAGTAAATACTCCTTTCTCTCTCCGGTTATCACAAGTCTGATGCTGGCAGCAACAAAGAGGAAACATGGAGTATCAATAAATCCTTAGATTCAAAAGAGATTACCTTCTCTAAATATTGACTAGTATTTTTATAGTACTGTGCCTATTACAAATAGAATTTCACTCACACACTGTAGAAGTTAATCCTATGAACCACCAATCCCCCTTTCATTCTTACTGTTATGAGTGACAAAATGGGAGGGGCCAGAACTGGGACCCTGATCTTCTCACCCCAATTTCAGGCCTCTTTTCTACTAATTTGTGCTTTTGCATTACAATAACCACTTGATTACTCATTTTTTAAAATGCAAGCAATCGATCCTACTGTGATTGTCACTGATTCACTGTATATTCAGAGGCTAAAAGTGTACCCTACACAGTAATAATAATAAAGCATCAGCCAATGCCTATTGAATACCTACTATATTATTGTTCTAAGGGTTTTACACCTATCAGTTCATTTAATCACAAGGACTTTAAATGCTAAAACAACTTACATTTACAGATCTATTATCCATTCAACTCACATTTGTGGAAGATAGCTACAGTGGAAATGCTGTTGGCTTTGGATTAAAAAAACAGAATTGGATTCAAATTCTATCTCTTACGCTTACTGTCTGTGTGACTCTACCTACTTTGCAGGGTTGTTATATTAAAGTATGTTTAGTGCATTGAACAGAACCTGGTTCATGATAGTTTTTATACAGCATCTCTTAGTTATAGGAGCAACAAGAGCAAATATTATCACTGTATTTTTTTGACAAGTGAGGAAACAAGTTCAGACAGGTAACCAATGAGTGGATATCTTGGATATGGACTCAGGTCTCCTGATTCCAAGGAAACGTTCCTGAGTACCATGTTGCTACTCTCGTGACAAGGTTGGCCTAGATCTCAGGTAACTTCTAAACACTGTAATAACTATGCCAGGCAGACAGTGTTTACACTTAGGTTTTTGTGTTTTATTACTACCACTTTCTAAGTATAAAGGTACTCCCAGACCCTACAGAGTGACAGCCTGAGACCTAGCCACTGGAGATTATATTAGAACACGAATTTCATTTGGAATTTGAGGGCTTTTGTTTCTGGTTAGTTGTAGTGTGACTCTCAGCAATTATACTATAGTTTGGGAGTGATGATTTTGCTGGCTTAATTGCATTCTATTTGAATAGAATTCCAAGCACTTTTCTTGAAAAATAATGGACTCAATTTTGCAGCCCTTATGCTATTTCTGCTTCAGAAACAAGCTTCATTAATGGGCTGTTTTTCTGACTAAATCTGTGTGGCTAAATTCTTAGGCTGGGGCTATCTATAAACTGGTGGGCAGAGGAATAAGGAAACAAACCCCCACTTCACTTTAAGAGATTCATATTTCACTTAGAACCCCAAATATGTATAATCCAAGCCATACATAATTTGACACCCAAGAAATAGAAACTAATAAACTTAGGCATTTCAATTGTCCAACTACAAGCTCATAAATGAATCTATGATGAAAATAATAAAAACAAACTAATTCAAGCCACTGGACTATCCATATTTAGGAGAAATTAAATTTAAAACATTGACAGTGTTCTATTTTAATTCTTATATTTTGGAGGTGTGTTGCTCATATAACTTGTGTTTACCAAAAGGAACTAGATTTAATTCTGAGACAATGGGCAGGAGGTACTTTCTTGTTTAAGAAGATACTACAAACCTTCTTTAACCCTGTCTGCAGCTACCAGATATATGCAACTGGTCATAATAAGATTTGATAAGCAAATATTGTTACCAATAGTCCAGTACTTGTCCCTGAGTCCGAATCAGTGAGAATGAAGAATGAGGGCAAGTGGTTTGAGGAAAAGGAAAGAGAAGTTTATTAATTTACTGGCAAATGAGGAGGGCGGCAGACTAGCATCTCAAAAGACTGCCATCCTGCCTTCAAACAGAAATACAGGGCTCTGGGATGCTGAGGTGGGAGGATCGCTTGAGGTCAGGAGTTTAAGACTAGCCTGAGCAAGAATGAAACCCTGTCTGTACTAAAAATAGAAAAATTAGCTGGGCATCGTGGCACGTGCCTGTAGTCCCAGCTACTGGGGAGGCTGAGGCAGGAGGATCACTTGAGCCTGGGAGTTTGAGGTTGCAGTGAGCTATGATGACACCACTACACTCTACCCGGGGCAACAGAGCACGACTCTGTCTCAAAAAAAAAAAAAAATAGTTTAATGCAAACCCATCAACAGAACTGGAAAAAATTCAAAGTTCATTTCTTACTGTCAACTGAAGAATGACAAGCAGAGCTTTGTATCTTTTTTTTAAATTTCAGAATAGTATGGGGTTACAAATGTTTTGGTTACATGAATTGCTTTTGTGCAGTTTGAGTCAAAGTTATAGGTGTGCCCATCACCCAGATAGTGTACATTGTACCATTAGGTGTGAATTTACCCATCCCCTCCTCCCCCCTCCCACCTGCTTGGTTTCCGTTGAGTTTTACTTCTATAAGAGAGCTTTATTTCTTAAAGGACTGCAGCCTGCAGGGTGGCCATTCTGACAGGCTGGGAAGCGATAGCCTGAAGCCAAAAGCATGTATGACTAACAGGAAGAGGAATTTATGCTGAGTGGGATAGCTGAACATACATACTTAACAAGCTATAGGAGGGATCATGAATATTTATGAAAGGAAAACCATGAGCATGAGCAATTGAGCTTCATGCCCCTTTATAGGTTGCATGTACAAAAAATGGTGGCATTAGCATGATCTATGGGTGGAGTTTTCAGCCCTCTAACTTCAAAAGGTGGAGCAGAGGATATGAAAACTCTCACTATGCACCCTCTGTAGACTGGTCAGAACCACTCCATGATTGGTGACCTCTTATCAGGAAAGAATGCTGGTCAGTTTTAGTGCCTAAACCAAAAAAAGGGAGGAGCCGCACTAGGTGGTTGATTGAAATCAGTGGTGGAGCAAGTCTTTTCAAAAGGATGGTTCTGTTTAACCATTAGGGAAGAAAACCTAATGTTGGTTAATGAGAGAGTGGGCATTAGGAGGCATGTCTGACCTCCCATCCTGTCATGGCCATGATTTCAGTTTTAAGATTTGTCTGGGGTTTGTTCAGATGGCGGGGGTGGGGGCGTACTTAGGATTTTATTTTTATTTCTCACTATGATCTTTAGAGAGAGATCATCTAAACTCATTCATTTTATATATGAGAAAACTGAGGCCCACAGACAGGCTTGCCTGAGAGCTACTCAGTGGCAGGAACTTTCTCTGGCCTTTGTTTGGTACCCATTCCCTGAATGTATAGTGTTTGCTCCCAATTTTGGCCCTGAACATTGAAGGGCATATTGAAATATCTAAGAAAGTACATCCCACCAAACCAACAGCCATTTGGAAAGAACATCTTTATTTAAATAAATATAGACAGTTTAGAGGTAGTCCCTGTTTTTGCTAAAGTTTACTTTTAGAATTTGCCCCCATCCCTAAATCTTCATATAGAAACATTGTTATTAATAATTTAGGGGTCATATTCTTGATCAAGATAAGTGAATTACAAATACATGTGATGAAAGGCTACATCTATGTGAAACTTCATCTAAAATAGAAAAATTACTATGATCAAGTGACTATAAATGCACTCTAATATCATCTTATGGAGGAAAGTCATGGTGACAGCAGCTTTTGATCTGGCTGCAGAGAGGCCTGAGCCCATGGCCACCAATATGGCCCACTGTGGTCAGCATGGATCTTGCTCTTGGGGTTGGTACATCTGGGCAAAACCCCAGCTGGAACCACATTGGCTTTGAGAGCCATAGGGTGGAGTTAAATGATTCTAGTAGTATTTAACTGAGGCAGAAGATTATCTCAGTTATGGAAAACAATGTTCACTTACTAAGCCTTCTCTTCAGGCCCCTTCATCCAGCCTCCTGCCTGCCTAGACCTCTCAAGTACTAAGTACCATCAATCACACCACAGTCTTGATTTTAAATCTCACCCATCAACATTTCACTTTGGAGCCTTGAGGAAGCTGATGAGTTCTATACTCAATGCTCTTTACCTATTCCTTTATTCCTACACATACACCTATTGGTTTCCTCCTGTCATTATGCACAAGTCCCTATCAGATTGTAATCACACTACCACCCTCCCTTTCTGCCTGTATTAGCTTGCTAGGGTTGCTGTAACAAAGTACCACAAACTGGGTGGCTTAAACAACAGAAATTTATTGTCTCACAGTTCTGGAGGCTAGAAGTCCAGGATCAAGGTGTTGGCAGGGCCATGCTTACACCAAACGCACTAGGGAAATATCTGTTCCGTGCCTTTCTCCTAGCTCCTGGTGGTTTGCTGGAAACCTTTGGCATTCCTTGACTTATGGCAGTACGGCTCCAGTCTTCACATGGCGTTCTCCCTGTTTGTGTGCCCCTGTGCCCCCAAATGTCCTTTTTTTAATAAGGACACCAGTAATATTGGATTAGGGATCTACCGTACTCCAGTATGATCTTATCTTAACTAATTATATCTGCAATGACCCTATATCCAAATAAGGTCACATTCTGAGGTACTGGGGGTTAGGATGTCAACATATGAATTTTGGGGGGGGCATGATTCAACCCATAACACTATCATAATATTTTTCACAGATCAGGCATTTGTAGTTTTTAAAACAAGGGCAGTAGGACAGCAATATTATCTTGGTAAACAAATTATAGTACATAATAACCTGTATTATGTATTTTAACTTTTTATCACAGAAATGTTGAAACACGTAAAAAATAGGCCCAATAAGACAAGGGACCCTGTGTTTTCATTTCCCAGTTTCAACAATTATCAACTCATGGTCCATTTTGTTTCCTCCCCCTCCTCTATTTTACGTGTGTAAACTACAGTGTTTAAAATACTTTTGTCTACATTATCTACTTTGATTTTCATAACCACCGTGAAAGGTAGGTTATGTAGTTTTACAGTAAAATTTATTTCTAACAAATTTCTATTTTAACATACATGCCAGTTCTTAAGACAATGAGGGAAAAAAAAAGGATGCCAGTACACATGTATGCATGTTTTATTGAGTGTTTGTGTACCCTAATCCTTTAATAAAAGGAAAAGGAGAAACACTGGCATGTTACTTGTTAGG
This sequence comes from Daubentonia madagascariensis, assembly GCA_023783475.1. Taxonomy (NCBI): domain Eukaryota; kingdom Metazoa; phylum Chordata; class Mammalia; order Primates; family Daubentoniidae; genus Daubentonia; species Daubentonia madagascariensis. The sequence goes on along the minus strand of JAKFHU010002080.1, from coordinate 20,524,918 downwards.
GTAAATTGCCAATTTATACTTTTCTAGAAAATCACTTTTACTGAATAACCTTTTTCCCAATCCATCCTATAAAAATGGGATTTTACTAAACAAACTATCTCTAATGTCACATATTATACATAATGGCTACAAATGTCTAAAATTTTAAGGAAGCATTATAATTTGAACAATTCTTGGCTCAAAGTGACATTTGTAGAGGATCCAGATGCATGAAAATAAAACAAACCAAATGAGCCATTTAATTTGTGGTTTGGATGTCATTTTTCTGACAGTTATCAATGAAACTGTCATGTATCCCTGGAATCAGGGACTATTAGGATTATTTATTTTGACATCATTCTTTCACATAATTGTGTCTGATATTTTAACAGAAAGTATTTATGTTCACATGCATGTGGGTATTGATTATCAATACTTTCACATTATTAAGTGCACATGAATTAGTTCTGATTCTTTTCAAAACCTGATTTGTATAATCACATTACTATTATATAGATATTTACAAATACTTAATTTTATGTAGATTTTTTTCTTGATCTCTTTCCTACTTGACTAAGAATATCAAAGATGTCCCCAAATGCTCTCTTGACGGATGATTTAGTCACACTAGCAGAACCCCAGGCTCAAACGTCAAATGGGATCAGTTCTTTACAGTGCACTAATCATGCTGCAATCTTTTTGCTGCTGAAGTTACAGTCACATATTACTCATCAAGGCAAAATGTAAACGTTTAGTGATTATACAGTATGTTTTTTGTTAACTCCCCAAATGGGATTTTTTTTTTACCTTTGTTTGTTTATTTGAGAACAACTGAATGCTGAAATGCAATGGCTGATGCCAGCAATCCAAGGCTTCATTAGTACAGACAAAGCAATACTCACATTGCTACACAAATAATTAGAAAGATTAAATGAAAATAAACAGAGAGGATGTGCAGAAGCTCTGAATTTAGGTAATTATTTAAATTACTCTAGTGACTTCCACCAACCTTCATTATCAGCCACAGATCAAGCTTACGTTGTTTCATGTAAGAATATCATAAGCTATATGGAAAAGTACTATAGCTACTCAGTGACTATACTTCATAAAAATGACATTTTCTTCAAGCTCCCATTTAAAGGAGTTGTTTCCATTCTAACACGTCATAAACACTACATATTTTAAAAGCATAAGTTTTTTCACTTAAAAGTGTTTTACCCTAGTTTTGTGCTTGAAATGGACATCCTTAATAATTTTTATATCTCTAAATCAGATTTGATCCTAAAGGATTTAGGGCCACATTTTTGAGCCACTGAATGTATTAATAAAACAATATGGCATATTCAGCCATTTCAAATAAATGTCACTTGGAATCATGTCATCCTTATTGCATGCATGGCAAGCTGTACTTTGTATTTGGGGCAAATTGATTTCTTCTTTCTTCCCCTCCCTACACTGACTTGGGAAGACTCTAATACACTAACAGGGATCACCTTCCCTAAAGGTGAAGGTACTATTTAGAGGCATTGTCAGGCCTGTTTAGAACAGATTTCACTTTATGTTCATTTGATAATGATGATCCATCAAGATCTCCAGTGTTAAGATAGTCTTTTAAGATAGTGTTACCTGTATTTAAATACCACTTATTGACTGCCCGTGTAATGCCAGCTCTTCTGCAAAATACTTTACCTAATTTATCCCATTTAATCCTTACAAGATTCCCATGAAGTATGTATTATTAACTCCATTTTCCAGAAGAGGAAATGAAGGCTTTAGGAGGCTCATTGACTTTCTAAAGTTGCACAAGTAAAACTAGCCAAGCTGGGAATCAAACCCAGGTCTGCCTGACTCCAAGAACCATGATGCCCCCAACAGCTAACTGAATGAGGTAAACCTGGGTACAAATGCTGACTGAGGATAATAGAAAAAATGAAGTGACAGTCCTTGATGTGCTAATTAAGTGTTGTATGACGCCAGTGAATTCTGGGCACCAGCTAAAGTCTCAAACTGTAAACTTGATTGGTTTTGAAAATGTTCCATCTATGAATAGCTCTGGTTCCTGGAGAAGACACAATTAGGAAATAGGTTTTATGGTATAGTGGAACTAACCAACAGTTCCCCACTACCAAATTTAATTATGTTTTTAGTACAATTCAGTAACCACTTGTTTTACTCCAGCTAACACAAGGCATTTCTCTTTAACCAAATTAAAAAATTCCAACCGGACAAACTAGACTTCAGTAACATTGGGGTGGAGGGGGAGGTTGGGCAGGTAGGTATGTGTGCTGCTTTCCAATATTTAAGGGAATCCTTCACTTCACTTTTCTTTAAGGGAATCCTTCACTTCCTTCCCCCACCTCCTCCCCACATGGTGCTGGCAGGCTCTTGGAGGCCTCACCAGGACACATTTTCCCGAGATTGTGTTATATTCAGAGGCACATTAGGCTATCGGAGAATACAGGGAGAGGTCTAATGGATTCCTTGTTTCCTATGTTTAGAATGCACCTATCTGCAGAGCTTAAAAAGTATGAGTTGTAGGTGACATAGGGAAGTTGAGACAGAGGGCTAGCTCTAGCAAGTGTTAAGGGGTGGGGGTGTTAGTCTGAAATTTCACTCTCAGGTTTCAGAATCTGAGGGGGAAGTTGGCAAAATTCACAGCCAACACCTCATTAATACGTAGGGGGTTCAGGAGTAGGGCTGGGACAACAGGAGCGTCAGAAAGACTGGAGGGGCACAACCCCAGAGCTCTCGGTTGCAACCTCAGAATGCACAGTCGGAGGGATTTGTTTGTGAACAAGTCTTAGAAAGGCAGACAATGGACGGAAAACGGGCTCAGGAATTATTTATCATAGGCTGGGGAACGTGGAGGGGGTCCTGCTGCTTTGCAAGCATCTCCCTGGGACGGGCCTGGGAAGTATGGCTCCCCTTCATTTTTCCAGGTACATTATACAGACCACCAGGCACTCAGCTAGTAGGGCGACTAGATAGAAAAAGTGTCCAAACTAAGTCCAACTAAGTGCCAACTGTTTTCTTGGTGTCCTCCAGACACTGTCATGATTCTAGATGTCGTTATATGCTCTGATAGCACCACGTTTATATTTAAGAAGGCCACCCCTCCCCGCTGGCTCTGTGGGGTGTGACTTCTGCAGGCCATGCAGTGAGGAAGCCACCAGCTATACGCAGAAGTCCTACGTTCTATATCCACTTGGCCACTAGCCACTGACCTCAGAGAAATCACTTTAAACCCTGAGCCTCAGCTTCCTCATCCAGAAAATGAAGGTGATTCTACTTCCCAGGCCTCTTTGAAAGGATCGTTGGGAGGGTCAAACGGAATAATTCCGGTGGCAGCGAACTGTGAGGGACTGTGACTACAAATTACTGAAGAAAAATAAGTTAAACATACTCAGCTGGAGTTTTAGGAATTCCCCCCCCCCCCCAATAATCTAACTGCAGTCAGCAACCGTTTGGATGGATTCTTTCTTATGGGCTATCTCACATGCCAAACACCTACGCGCCGCACCCCTCCATCTCCGCGGGCTTCTATTGATGTCTGCCATTCAGCGAAAGCGCTTTTTGTTGCGCTGTTCGCTACACCCCCAACACACCAGCCCCGCAGCTGGGAGCCAGCGAAGAATCCCTTTGCTCTCTCCCGCCTCTCTCCTCCTCTCACTCCCCAGCCTAGGCACCAGCACCAACGCGCGCAGCCCGGTGAGTTTTCCCCCACGTGAATGGATTTTCCTGGCTGATCTCCAAAGACCTTGCAGTATCTCGGAAAGCTGAGAGAGCGCGGAGATCACCGAAGGAGCATCCCCTCCCCGGAGGTCGTCCAGCCCCGCGGGAACCCTCCTGCCGCGGTGCAGCGGCTGCCTCCGGAGCTAGCCCGTGGGGCCCTTAGCGCCAGACCCAGCGGAGCGCGGGCGGGGGGCCTCTCCGCCAGTAGCAGCGCTGTTGTCTTCTCACAGGAGGACCTGGGAGGACGCTCGAGTCTGCAGCGCCCCCGCCCCCTCGCTTTTTCTCTCTTTCCTTGCTTTGGGATCTTGCTGCCGGAGCCGGGAGAGGTTCTGAGAAGACAAGAGCGAGGGACAGGAGCGCAGGCTTCCGCTGCAGCGCGCGAACAGAGCTGGGGGCTCAACATCCTCGGCGTCCCCTCCCAGTCCTCGCCTCTCCGGCCGGAATGTAAGGAAGAAGAGCTCTAGCTCCTGCCTCCCGCCCTCGAAGGTGTCCCAGAGAGCATCCTGGGACCCGTGGCTGGAGTCCCTCTGCCCGCAGCACCGCGGGACTGGAGCGGCGAGGCGCACCGTGTGCCGGTTCCCGGCTCCCACTCTTCGGAAAGAGCGCGGTGGGGATCACCCCCTTCCCCGCTCTCCGCACAACTCCTGGGCCAGCAGCGCGCGGCTGGACGAATCCTGCTTCCAGCCAGCTCACCCGGAGAGGCGGCCAGCTGCTGCCTGCCCGTCTGCACTCCCTGTAGCCCCAGCTTCCCCCGAACCTGCGTGGATCCCCCACGACCAGGTAGGGAGTCCCGCGGCTCCTGGTCCCCGCAGCGCCCCCGGCCCCATGGACAGCGCACCCGCAGCGGCATCCTGAGTGCAGGCACCGTTGCCGTCCAGGCTGCACACTGGGGTCCCCTGGCTCGTCCCCATCTGGGGTGTCTAAGAGGCCGAGAAGGGCGCGCCATGAAGTCCGTGCTGTTCAGCCGCTTCTTCATCCTACTGCCCTGGATCCTAATCGTCATCATCATGCTCGACGTGGACACGCGCAGGCCCGCGCCCCCGCTCACCCCTCGCCCCTACTTCTCTCCCTATGCAGTGGGACGCGGGGGCGCACGACTCCCGCTCCGCAGGAGCAGCCCCGCGCGCGGGGCCGAAAAGCGCAACGAGTCTCGGCAGCAGTCGCAGGCGCCGCTGCCCACCATCTATGCCATCACGCCCACCTACAGCCGCCCGGTGCAGAAAGCTGAGCTGACCCGTCTGGCCAACACATTCCGCCAGGTGGCGCAGCTGCACTGGATCCTGGTGGAGGACGCGGCGGCGCGCAGCGAGCTGGTGAGCCGCTTCCTGGCGCGGGCCGGGCTGCCCAGCACACACCTGCACGTGCCCACGCCGCGGCGCTACAAGCGGCCGGGGCTGCCGCGTGCCACCGAGCAGCGCAACGCCGGCCTCGCCTGGCTGCGCCAGAGGCACCAGCACCAGCGCGCGCAGCCCGGCGTGCTCTTTTTCGCCGACGACGACAACACCTATAGTCTGGAGCTCTTCCAGGAGGTAGCGGCCGGCCCGCCCCAGTGGGGGGTAAGGGCGGGAGGGGGCCTCGGGGCCGGCCAGGCTGCTGCCACACTCCCCCTTGCGCTTCAGCTGCACTTTGGAGTTCTCAGTTCTCCGTGCGCGCATTCGGGACACCGCGTGCAGCTGCTCCTCGCCGGCAGTCCACAGCCTCCGCTGGCTATGCAGGTGGAACGGGGGTGTGAGAGAAGCGCTGTGGCTCAAGGGGTCTGCTCTGAGGCTTTTCTGTCTCGACATTGGGCCAAATGAATAGCACAGGTGTTAGGCGCAGGAATGATTTCCAGGAGCCGGGGCTTTGGCTGGCATGAGGATGGAGCCCGGACCTGGAGGCGTTGTCTGACAGGCAGGCTGCGAGAGATCAGAGAGGGACCCTGCGCAGTAGGCGGATAGGCTTGATGTACTCCGAGGCCTTTCAGGGCATACAGCTGTGGCTCTGAGTCTAGAACCATACAGGGAGGAAGGTGGAGATGGTAAGCCTAGAAACAAAGTTCTCTAGTACAGTTCCCTGGCACGGAAATTGTTAGTGAAAGCATTGATTTCTGCGGGGTGGAGATGAAGGGTCCTCCCTTCATCTCTACCCCGCACCTCACAATAGTCCTTTCTAATCCTGCAGGTTCCTTCCCCCCCCCCCACCCCCAGTAAACCCTTTCTGGCAAATGAGTTGAGATTGTTCTGCCTTGTGGTTAGGTCTTTTTGCAGTCCGGGACCAGTCCCTTTCCCCAAACTTTCTCTAAGGCCTCTTTTTGGAGAGTTAGCCAGGCCGCACTTGCCCAGGGCCATTGCATCCTGCTGCTCTCTGAGGTCCTGAGGGCAGCCCGGCCCCCTGCTGCTGAGATGGCCCATGCGTTCCCTTGGAAAGCCACGCGCCCGCGCGCACACACAGCCAACAGGCACAGGGTTAGAACAGGTGTTCTTCCTTGAGGCTGGTATCTTACAGTGTGTATGTGTGTGTGCAGTCTGCAAATGAGACTGAGTTGTGTGGTTTTGTCAGTTTTCCTCTTCCCTGTACACAATTACAGCTAAATGCAATCTTGATTTCTTTGACGTCCTGTGAGACTGTTGCCTTCCTTCACGTGAAATTTCTTGATATCCTGCCTCAGAGAGAAGAGAAAAATCCAACTTCCCTTCTCCCAAGTAAACTGGACATTTGGAAAATACTATGCCTGAGCTGGACACTGAACTGGGAAAATAAACTGTGTGTCTAGTAATCAAATACCCTAACTACCCCCCACACTTTCATCCTAATGTCAGCCTCGGGTCAGAGCTGTTCTGTACTCTTCCAGTTTAATTTTTCTGTGTGGCTTTAAAAAATCCACTTCTTAAAGGTAATTGCTGCCTTTATTTCCATTTCCCCTCCCCTTCATGAATAAAAGGAGTAGTAATTGTTCTTCGTCTTTTCTTCTCCATCCTTTCACTGCAGAGGGCTTTCTTTCCGTATTTCTCCAGAGAAATAGATAAGTTTGGCATTGTATAATATGGTCTCTAACCAAGATGAGAGATAACATCTGATTTTTTTAAATTGGGCTTTTATTTTGATCCTGCTGCGGTACTCTTTCCCCAAAAAGAAGTGACTCGTAGTCTGAAACAAAGACTTTATATTTTAACGCACCATAATTTTAAACCCCAGAGTATTTTTTGTCTTCTACAACTTGGAAGTTGCCTTATCTGTGAAAATGCATGGTCTTGTTTAAGTAAAATAACGGACATAGCTGTTGATGAGCCTTGTAGGAGGTTAGACAGTGAAGGAGGAATGATCCAGTTTATTCCCTGGTTCTAGCCTGCTGGTGTGAGATGCTAGATGCCTGGAAGAGCTGGCACGTACAGGCAGTGAAACGATTCCAAACACAGCCTTCCTTTGATGCTTCCCAAGCTGAAAGGAGGGCTTGTTGGTAGGGGATATTAAGCAACAAGAGAAAAATCCAGTAGGTTTTTCATTGGATCATTGGGGGCAGGGGGAGAAAATAGAGAAGGTAAGGAGAACAATTGGTACTGTCAAAGAGAAAATTATAAAGGAAAACATACACGCTTTTCAAGACACTAAAATTTTGTACAATTGGAAGTAATAAAGTAATCAGAATAAGTTTATCTTAAAATAAGAGCATATATATTTTTATGGAGTGGTAGGTATCAAGTCTATAAAATATACAACAAAATGTGGGGGTTTTTGTTGTTGTTATAAGCATAATAGGCATGACACACTTAGAATTGGTTTTCTAGCCCCTGAGCATTTTTCCCAGACAGTAATTTTAAGACAAGTACCTTTCTCTACCACCACCACCGCACTTTTGGGGACAGATTAGGCCTCTGTTCACCACATATATGTTGATACATTCAGTTTTCCCTATCACAGCTTACTCTTTTCCTTGTGTGACAAGCACCAGTGAACTCATTGGATTAGTGGAATTTACAAATTTTTAGACTTGTACATTTTCCAGAACTCAAAGTTTATTTTTTTTTATAAACCTTTAGTTTATTAATGAGATAGTTTATCATACACTCATTCTGGGATTAATGATTCCATGTAGATTATAGTCTAGACATTGTTCTCTTGGAGAAAATTTGGACCAGACAAAACGTTTAAAAACCATAGCTCCGTGGGGAAAGGGAAAGATGCTGCTCGGGGATGCTGTGGGGCTGAGGCATATATTTCAGTCCTCTGTATTGTGCACACACACAAATTAGTTTTTAAGTAATTCACAGTACTTAAGGAAAGAATGTCCCAAGTCAGCCTTCATCTTTTATTCATAGTGCTTCTAATTTCCATGGTTGATGTTAAAGTAGATAAGATAAAAGGAGGAAAATGAACCAGGTACAAATTAGCTCACTAAGTATTGGCTGCAAATGAAGGAAAGTAGAGGATGAAAGGTCTGCAAATTAAATTAAAGACGCAACAGGCAATCTGTGTTCAATTATTCCTTCCTAGTAACTGGAATGGTGCTTTTTTTCTCCATACAGCTAACTACTTTTCAGCCTCTCTTTTCAGCTGAGCTGTGCTGCCAGGAGAAAAAAAAAAATATTTGCATTGAACAATCCTACCTTAACAGCCAAATCCATTTGCAAATGAAGCTTAGTGTGAGTCTTAGCCACAGAAAATGGGGCTGTCCATTGCAGAAGGAGGTGGTAGGGTTTTTTCAAGTTTGGAGTATCTTAACAACAACTCCTGTTCTTCCTGTGGCATTGATGGGGTTTTGCACCATGAATCACAGGTAATCCTGCCTGCGTGCGCATCCTATCGATCTAGCTCTCTGGAAAAGCTTATTTGCAAAGGATTTAAGCTACTTTAATAAAAGGCACAACTACAGATAAATGTGACTTTATATCTAGTCATATTTTCAATAACACTATTGATCAAATTTCTGTTCTTTGCTAGAAAACCTTCAAAGCTTTCTTAACTTTAAAGCAGATGCTTTTCAGGTGAAGTTGGTTTCACCTTTGGAAATCAATTGAATTGAAAGGTTAAAAAATAGCACTTTCCCAGCAAGAAAAAAAACCCAGAAATTTTAAATTTAATGAGGTAAGACTGGAAGACAAGACTGTCTCTGAGACACTTTAGGGGCTCGTGAAAGGAGTCAGTGAATGAGACTGCATTGTGAAGATGTTTCTGGAAAGCAATGAACTAAAGACCGTTTGTTTGAATTTTTTGTTGGGTGCTGTTAAGCTATTTGTGTGCTGGGCAGGTGGAGGAGTTGAGGGTTAATTCTGTCTTGCTCCTTTTCTAAAGCATTTGTGTGCTTCCCACTTTACATGCTGCTTGTTGGAGCCATAATCCAAAGGATATTTGAGTTCACAATGTTTAGCACTTTTCTCCCTAAATAGTAATTCTATATATATTTCCTGAGTGGAGACACAAGATTTACCTTTCACACTTGACACATTTCCTTTGTGTAGGGTAATTACCTTTTTAAAGTGAAGAAACCTAGAAGATTCATAAAGACTATTTTACCTGAAATGTGCCCCTTGGCCTTTGCTTCTCCCAATCTGAAATCATAATAGTCATGCCACAGGTCTGATAAAATGTGAGAATTTTGTAAAAATGTGTATATAAAACTACAGCCAATTTTCTTAGCCTATAGATGTTAAATCTATAGGTTTTCTTTACTCTCCTTGGGTGTACAGTGCTTGAATTATGGTTCATTTTTGACAGAATTTCTTTGGAAACCAGCAGTTTTCATTTGGATTTTGATATTTTAATGGACCAGAAATAACAATTTGGGTTTAAAAGACATTCTTCCCTCTGCCTCTTCCTATTGTCTCTCTCCATCATTCTTTCTTCCTCAACCTAGTTTTCGCTGATTATTCTCTCTCATGAATAGACATGAAAACATGTTTGGATTATTGTTCAGTGTAATGAATATTGTGTCTTTTAAACATTTAGGCTGTTGTCTGCTTCTTAGAAACTATAGCGGGTGGCTCCATTTTATTCTGTCTACTCCACTTGCCTCTGAATTACAAGCTGGTAAATTTTCTCTTGTGTGAACAGTAATGGAATAGTAATTGCTTTTAAGGCATGCTGCAAAAGCAAAATAGAAGAACCAAAGTCAACAGTCGTATTAACTCTTTCAGGTGGTATTGTGGTGTTTTGTGGGGTTTTTGGGCACAGAATTCAGTAACATTCAGATGTGTCTATTCAAACCTTTTGTGAAATCTTTTTTTTGTTTTGAGACAGGGTCTCTGTCACCCAGGCTGGAGTGCAATGGTATGATTAGTCAAACTTTTTGGATGCTGATAGAATATTTGTTCATTCTGTATAAGTTAATGCATTATGATATATTTAATTCACAGTGCTGTTGAAGCATAAAATTTAAGTTTTAGATGGTTCTCAAATTCTCCCACCACAACACAAATAAAATTGTTGTATCAATCTATTGATAGGTAGGTAGATAGGAAGGTTGAGATCTCCAATTCACAGAAATAAAAGTAAGATAATTCATTTTTCATGCCTGGTAATTTTTGTATACAATTTTAAATGTTAAAAATACCTTTCACTGTGGATACAAGCAAAATATAGTTGACATCAATTGAGCATTTACTATAGGCAAAGAACCACCTTAGAGTTTTCCATGTATTACCTTATTTAATCCTTATGACACCTGCTGAGATAGGTACTAATACTGTCCCTGGTTTTTGTTTTTGTTTTTTTCTATACTAATGCTGATATTTAGGTGTGAACAGAGTCCTTTGGTGAGTATAGGGGACTTAAACAAGTATAACCTGACTGTAACGTACTTGTTTACCTCTGATCGATTGATAGAATCAGTATCTCCATTTCTAAAAGAAGTACCAGGAATTAACTTGAAAAGGTCCTGTAGACATTATATGGCAGAGACAGGACTTTGAACCCGAGGTCCCTGACTCTGGAGCCTCTGCTATTTACTGTCCTGAAGTTCATCTCATTTAACATGTGTAATCAGATGGAAATATGTCATAATAAGTAAAGCATTTTACAAATAGGTGTCTTCTATTTTTGCTATCTTTTGCCATACTTGAACTCAGGTCTTTCTTCTTGGCTATATCAATGTTTAATTTTCTCTCTCTTTTTTTGTGGTTAACAAATTTATTTTTTTAATTGACAAATACTGTATATATTTGTTGTGTAGAACATGATGTTCTGATATAGGTATACATTGTGGAATGACTTAAGCTAATTAACCAATCCATTGCCTCACATATTTATCATGTTTTTGTGTGGGGAGAGCATTTAAAATCTACTCTCAGCAATTTTCAAGTATACAACACATTGTTAGTAACTATAACCATATTATAGTTGTACATATTGTTGTACAATTGATCTGAACTTATTCTTCCTAACTGAAATTTTGTATCCTTTGGCCAAAGATCTCCCCATCCCACCCCTACCTTTTTTCCCCCGATACCATTTGGTCTTATGAAAATTGTTTTCTCCTCTCTCCATCTCTAATTTATATAGACTATTTGATATTTAGATTGGTTTTTCAGGAGAGATAAAAACTGCCACATTAGTATATAAATGGTAGTCTTATATATTATTTTAAACTATGTATTCTTGTGAAAAAAAATCAATAATTTCTGCAAGATAAGATATTAAATTTTTTTCCTCAGTTGATATGTATACATCAGCAACTCTGTCTCATAGGCAGAGTTGTCAGGGCAGACAGAATTGAGTAGAAGAATAACTTTCAGGGTAGAATAGGAATGGGAGAAAATATGGGATTGTTTCAAGTGGGCTCAGGGGTTTACTATTGGGACAGAGGAGAGGAGCGAGGGGCCTGAGCCAATTTTGAGCTGAAGTTACTGTGGCCGAGACAGCTGCCCCGGGGAGCACAGAGATGTGCTCTGAGGAACTCTGATTCCCCACACCAGTGTGCTTCCTGTGCTGGTGGCTGATGGCCCGAGCTGCCAGATTCACTTGACTGCTCACTTGTTGGTAGGAGGTTTGTTAATTTTCTTGTCTGGTTTCTTCTGGGATTAGGAATTTCCTTAGATTAGAAACAAAATTAATACATCCATTGCTTCAGTTTTTGTGTGTGCTAAAAAACTTGGAGATGGCTGTGCTGAAGAGGGCAGTTATTTTCTCTACCATAAGTCAGATTATTTGGTCTTTTCCCCCAAAATAACTAAAACTCACTAGTTTGTTTTTAAAATCAATCTCCATCTGTGGAAAGAGAACTTTAAACCGTATGCATGTTATATGCTGAATTTAAGACTGTTGTTCCTCCAGCTTGAACTGTAGGTGTTTATAAATTACACCTTCATCTGTCTAATGAAAGCTGAGTGTGCTAAATGCTGACCATTCTCACTAACTGAGATTTCAGTTACCTAACAAATTTGTGTCTTACCAGTAATAGTGTATTACTCTGCAAGATTCCTTCTGCCTATCTGAACTCAAATGTTATTACATTCGGAAGTTATTTGAATATAATGAATCAGTATGCCTTCTCTATTACTTAACAAATATTAATTGAGTGCCTGCTACGTGTCAGGCACTGTGCTTCATTCAGGCAGGGGGATTGCAGCTGTGGACAGAAAGCATCCCAGTACTCACAGACTGCTGTCTGGACTGAAGATGCACACTACGATCAGTGAGTGTTGACAGAAATGCAGGTGCCTGGGAATGTAAAGCAGAGGTGCCTACTGGAGTGGTTGGTTGTAGGAGTAGTTGCAGAGGAAGTGACATCTGAGCTGAGAAGTAAAGGACAACATGCCCTCATGGGTGATGCAGCAGGGAGGAAAGAGCTCTCCAGGGAGAGGAAGCCATACTTGTGAACCTGAGAAAATGAGGGGAACATTCAGAGACTTGAAAGATGCACTTGACAGTAGGAGGCTGAGATGATGAGAGGATGGGGTAGAGGAGTAGGCAGCCCTGTCTCCATCTCCTGCATGTCAGAGAAACCTGTCCTATAAAAAAAAGTCTCCAATTTCTTTGCATTTGGAAGTGATATCTAAATTATGCCCATTCTTCCTGGATACTGCCATGTCCTTATGTTAATCTGTGAATTTGAAAGTGTATATAACAGTGTGAGGAGCATGCTTTTGGATTGATTGATTGTATCTAGTTTCCAGAACACCCATGAGGCAAACTTCTGACCTTTAACTTGTTCAACAGACTTTGGATAAGGTGGGTAGTAAATTGACGGAAAAATTATAAGATAAGTATTTGTCCATCTAGTTGTACCAAGGAAATGGTAATGTAGACTTTCATGGATTCTTTATAGCAGCTAGCATCACATTAAATAATATAGTACCGGTATATGTATTTCAGTTATTTGTTTCTTCCACTAGAATACAAGGGTAAGAATTTTCTTTTGTTTATTCTGTATCTCTATTGTCCAGAGCACTGCCTACCTTGTAATAAATGGTATTTGTTGAATGAGTTAATTATAAGACACTTAGAAACTGAAGGAATTTATTACAGAAGGAAGTTAATCCCAGCAAGGAGTCCTATACAGAGATTGTCATTCAAATCAGTTTTGAAGTCTGTGTTGTATGTCTAAGATTATATTGAGCCCTTTAAATAGTAACTTAAAGATAAATGTGACCCCTACTCCTCTGATTCTAAGAGCTTTCATGCTAAAAGGAGAGAAAGAGAGAGGTCATGAATACTTGCATGTGTAGCAAGGCATCCGTGTCGATAGCCATTAAGTGGGGTGCAGGTATGTCAAGGTAGTTGTGAGCCAGTTGAGTACTAGGCCTCTTCACACATGTGAAAGGCTGGACGCTGGTAGGGAGCTCACACAGCTGTCACAGCCCCTTGTTCAAATCCAGCTACACCATGTAGTGGTTGCATTAATTGACAAGGGTTGCCCGCCTTGTGTGATTGCTGGAAGTACTGAATTATAGGCAAGTTATAAGTATTAGTTCTTTTCACCTTGTTCTCTCTGCTGTGGGTGACTGCCCCAATTGAGGATATACCAGATAACTGCACTGTCTCTGTTTGTTAGATGCCTCTAAATACTCTGCTCCTGACATCTGGATGATGTTTCCAGAGGCCTGGGGGAAGGAGGAGGTAGAGGTTCTTGACTTTCCCAAATTAGTTTGTACCCAAGTGGAACTGTATAAATTGAGTATCTTAATTACACCATTGGGTATTACTAGAGTGATTAGAGGGACAGGAGTTAAATAGGGCTCATCTACAAAGAGTGCTGGGAGGAAGTGAGATGTGAGAGAGTAAAAAGCATCTAAAAGACATTTTAGGTCGAGGTAAAGGGTGTTCTCCTGTGGGTTCTGAGGTCTGAGGCTGACTAATAACTATGTGAAAGCTAGGAAGTTGACTTGCATGTAGCTCAGAGCAAGATGCTAAACTTCCTGTAGGTCCTGGGTGTGTTTTTTAATTACTGTATAGTCCCAGGACTTATGGTGGACCTAGGGCTTACTTAATACATGATAGATTGATTATTGCTGGTGTGAATGAATGAATCAAAGAGATAGTGCATTACAAAGGAGAGGGCAGCTTAATAGGGAGCAATGAAAGAGATTTTTAAAGCACATGATTAGAAGCAATAGTTTGATTTATTTAAGGTCATTTCCTGGGCAGGGAAGGTTAGGAATGTTCTTCTGTCCAGCACCTATTGGAGGAGGCAGAGAGGATCCCATTTGCCAGCCTTGCCTTGTGTCCATCCCCCTCACAGCCTTACCTGGGGACACCGAACCCCTAGCTGGTCTTCAGCTGATTGGTGCCTATTGGGAAGCCCCAATAAGCTTGTTTCTCTTTTTTCAAAGTTTGCTTAGATTTTCGTTAAAAAAACATTGTAAAGTTTATTTCCTGCCAGAGTGAGGAAAATGTAGCAGCTGGAGAATGTGTGTTTGCCTGCCCGCGGGCCTCCGGGTTGCCTCCTGGCCTGTGAATGCGGGGCTGCCCTCCTTGTTCTTTCTTCACACACCCTCCAGGTCAGTTCCTGGCGAGAATCGTGGTCAGGCTCAGAGGTCTGATGCAGTGGTCCTCAATGTTGTCTGTTCACATCATTCCTAAAAGAATTTTGTAAAATTATATACCCCCTGGGATATTTTCAAGTTGACATCTAAATTTTAAAAATCATTTTAAATAATTGCAAAGCCTGTGATTTGCAGTGTATTATAAATATTGGCATTTGTAAATGCAACTTAAATATATCCAATAGATTCTATAAATACTGTAACAGTTTGATACATTCAAATAATAAACATACTTTTGGATGACATTTGGAAATTTTATATTGCTCTTTTTCTGTCTCCGTTTCCCCTCAGAATTTTATCCTAGTATATTAGTTTGAGGTTCAAGGTCATTTATTGATCCTCCTATCACACATATCTGCAATGAACAAAAATTATGAATACAGGTAGAATTTAAAATCTTATGAAAATCCTATCAGTCTCTGTCTTAACTGTTAAGGATTGACTTAACATTACAATTAGTACTGGTAAACAGTTAATCAAAACAACATAAATGTTAGACTTGGGTAATTAACAATTAAACATAAATGCTACATTTATTGGAAATTGCTATCTTACTGACATGGGTGGATCATTTTTTGTGGTTGATTATATATTCTGTGTTCATTGAACATTACAGATTGCTAGAAAGACATAGGATTTAGTATAAATTATGTTCCTATTAGGTCAGTTTTGTTTACATAAAGAAGTAAGATGAAAAGCATTTTCTTATAGCAGTATTCCTCTATTTTTTGAGTTCTCAAGCTTTAAGATAAAAATCACATGGTAATCTTACAGCAAAAGCTATTTTAATGAACTATTGATGACATTAGGTCCCCTTCAGTTTTGTTGAATGTAAATAATTAGAAACCTCTGGTCTCCCAAAGGATTTATTACCCATTCATTAGAGACATTGACATGCTTATTATTAAAGACAATAATATTTCTAATTATCTTTGTTTATGGCCCTGGAGGTTTTACCAGGTAGGATGATGCATTTAATACAATTCAGGATGGGTGAGAAGTGTGCCCTTTTGTGCAGTGGGAGAGGGTGGGGGCAGGGGGCAGAACCTGCCCCTTTCCAAGCAGATCAGTTTTAGGAAAGCTTATGGTGTATGTAGGCATGCTGAGGGTTCAGGAATTTAAAGCTATCTGTGTCCACACATTCCATAGTGAGTCTTTGTATACATTCAGGGACTGTGCACCTCCAGTCTGAAAACTGTGTCTTGGTAGAAAGAGCACACACAAGGGACCGGAAGATGTGGCCTCCAGGCCTAGCTGAGTCAAAGGCCCCCACCCCCAAGACCTCAGGGAAACTGACCCATGTTTTTTGATTTTTTTTTTTTAACAGTGTACTAGGTCTCATCCTCAGCATTCAGATGTGTGCCTGCGCTGCTGTTTAATTTTCATGGTCTATTTTGCAAATGAGGAAAAGCCCTAATATTCAGCTTCCTCACAGGGCCTGGCAATAATGCAGAGGGTTGTTATGATAATTAAATGAGGCGATAAATGCATGAAGTGGGTAAATATGGTAACTTCCCTATCCATCTGGACATCTCTCAGAAGTCTGTGACCACAGGAGCTGTGGAGAGGCTGCAGAAAGCAAGATGTCACAAAGCCACCTGGCTACTGTAGCCGCTCCAGTCCTGACAAGTTTTGTGCCCCCAAGGTGCTGCTCTGTCGGCCAATGGAATTAGAATTTAGGTATGATCCATATGTGGATATGTTGTTTATCATCTAAATAAACTTGGCATTGCAAGATGAAAATGCCAGTATCATTTTTAAAGGTCAAGTGACAGTTTGGGGATATTTTTATAACTTTGATAAGTTCTTCAGCTACATCTGTTCACACTGGCAAAAGTGCTAGAGACATCCTTGGGAAGACTTTTCTATTGAAGGAGCTGCAGCCTTGCTTTGCTGGAAAGCTCTAGTGTTTAAGGCTCATGCCCTAACTATTAACTATTTTCATTTTTTAAATGAAAAGTTCCTTTACTTTTCTTCATTTTTCTTTAATATATTTAATTATTTGCCTATTACCTTTGCTTCCTGCTGTGTATACTGATAAGACCAGTTTTGTGGTTTTTACCTTTTCTGGTCTTGCTTTTCCCCTTTGTTTTAGGATTAAAAAACCAGAAAGTTTTAAGAGGTTGGGTTGACTATGCTTGTAGTTTATGTGAGCAGTGATTTGGGGTTTTATAACAACCCCGCTGTTTATCTGAAAATCAGTTGATTGTCCTGTAGCTTAAAATATAGGTGTTCATTTGTAAGTCCAGTGATATGTAAAAGTACATGCCTATTCTCTGTTTCTATTATGTCTCTTTTCCATAAACATGAAGAAGGGCAGAAACAAAAATTGAATATTCCTGTTTTCTTTTATTACTGTGGTAAAATATACATTTTCCATTTTCCATTTACCCTGGTAACCTCCAATATGATAAAATATACAATTACCATTATGCATTCAACCTGATAACCTCTAATTTACTTTCTGTCTCTACAAATTGGACTATTCTAAGTACCTCATATAAGTGGAATGATACAATATTTATTTTTTTGTTTCTGGTTTATGTCACTTAGCATGATGTCTTCAAGGTTCATCCACATTGTAGCATGCATGAGAATTTCATTCTTTTTGGATGCTGAATAATATTCCATTATATGTATATTCCACATTTTGCTTATCCATTCAGCCATTGAAGGATACTTGGGTTACTTTCACATTTTACCTATTGTGAATAATGCTGGTATGAATATTGGTGTACACATATCTGTGTAAGAACCTGCTTTCAATTCTTTTGGATATATACACAGAAGTGGAATTGCTCGATCATATGGTAATTCTGTGACTAATTTTTTGAAGAACTGCCATTCAGCAGCTATACTATTTTACATTTTCATCAGCAGAGCGCAAGTGTAACAATTTCTCCACTCCCTAGCCGGCACTTGCTATTGTCTGTTTTTTGGATAGTAGCCATCCAAAAAGTGTGAAGGAAAGTGAGATCTCACTGTGGAAGGTGTGAAGTGGTATCCCATTGTGGTTTTGATTTGCATTTCTCTAACTGCACTAATGAGTAGTGATGTTGAGCATCTTTTCATGTGCTTTTTTGTAATTTGCGTATCTTTGGAGAAATGCCTATTCAAATCCTTTTCAATTGCTGAAATAAAATAACTCAGGGTTTTCTGAATTGTATACCTGTGAGATGTTTCTAAGCATAGTTTTAAATTCTTGATTCTTGTTCATCTGCAGGGTTGATCCCCAACATGCATCAAAGATTAAACGTCTAAATTCTGAAACATATAAAGAAGGGCAGCCCTTATTTCAGTCCTGTGCCTATAGAAATTACTTGGTGCAGTTTTTCCTAGAAAGATAGGTGTCTTGTTTCGTTTTTTTTAAATGTGGTTTTAGTTGTCTTTATTATCTTTATTTAAACTTTTAAAAGAGCATAGTATATCAATTTATTAAAAGAAAAATAATGTTTTTAGTTCAATTGAAATCTTTGTTTTGTACCAAATTATATTTAATGTCCCATGTATTTCTAAAACTCTGTGTAACTTAAAGCAGGGGTTCTTATTCTGGTGTGTGTGTATATATATGTGTGTGTGTATATATATATATATATATGTTTCAAGGGAGTCTGTATTTTATTTTATTTTATCTTTCCTTTTATTTCAGAATATTATGGGGGTACAACACTTTGGCTATATATATATTGCCCATGCACTGCCCATGTCAGAGCTACAATCGTGGACATCCCCCAAACTGTGCGCCCCTGCACCCATTCAGTGAGAGTTTTCCTATCCCCTCCGCCCCCCTCCCACCTGCCTGCCCCCTGATGAATATTATTTCCATGTGTGACATAAGTATTGATCAGTTAGTACCAATTTAATGGTGAGTACTAGTGGTGCTTGTTTTTCCATTCTTGTGATACTTCGCTTCGAAGAATGGATTCTAGCTCCATCCAGGATAATACCAGATGTGTTTCTTAAGCATGTAAGAAAAGGTTTCCCACTGATTCCCCAGTAACAAGTCCCAATGTCTAAACCAAGGTTGGAGAATCTCTGTCGCTGAGCAACCTGTGTTGATGATGGTGACGATGTAATGTTGATGACAATGATGACAGAAGACACTTATTTGGCATTTATGTACCAGAACCGTAGTGCTTTACATGTTTTAACTCATTTAGTCTTTGAAACAACCCTATGAGATGGTACTATGATGTTACTATACCCATTTGTGTATGTGGAACTGGTCATCATAACTTGCCTGAGGCCACACAGCTAATTAGCATTGGAGCTGAGATTTGAACACTGAGAGTCAAATTCACAGATCCAGATTTGTACTTTCATTTTTCTGTATTGTCTGTCTCTAGATATTTTTTTTTTGGCTTTTACTTCCTTCCTTTATTTTTGGTTTAATTTGCTTTTTTTTTTTAGTTTCTTGAGATGAAAACTTAGATCTTTGATTTTTCTACCTTCTTTTCTAATATACATTACCTTAAAGTTATACGCTTTACTGTAAACACTATTTCTGTTGCATCCCACATATTCTGATACTGTATTTTCATATCATTCACTTCAAAATATTTTCTAATTTTTATTGATATATTGTTCATATATTTTCTATAATTTTACTAAATAATTCAAACTGTGCTGCTTAATTTCTAAATACTTAGGGGTTTTCTTATTATCTTTGGTTTTGATTACTAGTTTAATTCTATATGGTTTGAAAATGTAATCTAGTTTTACTCAATTGAAATTTACTGAGATTTGCTTTATATTACAGCATATGGTTGATATTGGTTCATGTTCCATGTGCGCTTAAAATAATGTTTATTCTGCAGTTGTTAGAGATAGTGATCTATATAAGTCAGTTAAGTTGAGTGCTGCTCAAATATTCTGCATCCTTGCTGATATTTAGTCTGTTTGCTCTATCAAATACAAACTGGTAAATTTTCTGACTGTGACTATACTTCTTCTCTTTCTCCTTTTGGATCTATTTTTGCTTCATATATTTTGAAACTATGTTATTCGATGCCTACACATTAGATTTGTTTGTTTTTCCTTGATGAATTGAGCCTTTTATTATTATTATGAAATGTCCCTCATTATCTATGGGAATCTCTTTGTCTTAAAAGCTACTTTGATATTAATAAAGCCACAATAGCTTTCATATGCTTACGTGTTTATACATTATATTATTTCTCATCCTTTTACTTGTATCCTATCTATGTTCTTATACTTAAAATGTGTCTGTTGTAAATAGTGTATACTTGGTCTTTGTTTCTTTATCCACTTTGATTTTCTGATACTCTTCTCCCAATTAAGGAGGTAATAATCTGTAAACAAAGCCGTATTTAAGTAAATCCTGCTGTGATCTGGTGCTGAGCAAACAGCCCCAGCATTGTGTGTGTGTGTCTGTGTGAGAAAGAGAGAGAGAGATTTAGGCTTTCTGAATTAGATTTTCTTTCAAAATCCACCTATATCCTTATTTTTGGCCTAAGTGATGATTGGTCATGATAACTTTGTAAAATATTCTTTTCCTGAAGCTACAAAGAGGTCTGTTTATTGCTCTATGAAAGGTTCTATCAAACTTGGAAGATTACTACCTTTTAAAATATTTTCTGGGAGTGTTTAATTACTTCTATAACCTTAGAGGGGTCCCTTCCTGTTCCTCTTTTATTCATTTGTCACATATTCTGAGTATATTTTCCACCAGGAGAACCTGAGAATTTTTTTTCCTTTCTCTTATATTTCAAGTATAGAGATAGAGTTCATCATACTTCCCCGTTCTAACTTGTTATCAGTATCATCCTATGCAAGTTTCTTCTCTTGTTCTGTTTATTTCCTTTTATCCTTATTCTTAGGCATCTGTTCTAATGTATATGCAGTGCCTTATTTTATTTGTATGTGTCCTTGTGAAATGTATAGTGCTTCATATGCAGTATTTTAAATATACATAAATGGCATTATAGAATAGATATTTATTTTTTCTATTTTTTCATGCTGTATCATGTTTTTAAGATTTATTTATATTGCTGTGTATACCTCTAGTCTGCTGCTTCTAACTGTGAAACATTTTTTTCAAATTGGAATTCTCATAAATGCTCTAGTTATTTGGGAAGTTAGAATTTGCTATAAGATACTTCTCTATATTCAATACCATAGCACTCTAGTGATTTATTAATTGATGAAAAAATTAAACTTCAATCCTGCTATTCAAAGAGCCTATTTAGTCAAAGACTACCAAAATGGACAGCTTCCACTTTCTTGTGAATCAGGTCCTAGTAAATGTGAACTGTACACAGAAATGATCAGTGCCTGTATCTCCTAGGACTGACTCCCTGGGGACTATGTCCCCAGTGCCCTCACCCTCTTCCATTTAGGTACTCATCTTTGTTAGATGCCTTAGGTTTACTTACATAAAGTCATGCCACACTTTTCCCTTGATACAGTAGTTAAAGCTTTTATGGCCCTGCACCAGACCAACATCCCAGAATAGCTACATCCCAGGGCGCTATTGCCAGTAAGCTTCACTTTGGGCATCAATGTGAAGAATTCTGTATATTGTTGAGACTTTTGGTCTAACAAAATGGCAAGTGGGACAAACAGGAAGCCTTTGGCTACAAGCTACAAAACCCCAATTCGAATTGGCTTAAACAATAAGCATACATACTATATCACTATATTAGCAGAATAATTAATATTGGCTGCTGCAGCAGGCAAACTCTGACTTCTGAGAGGCCTGGTACAGTAAAAACTTACTGTTTGGTTCCACACAGTTTGCTGGGGTTTGGCAACTCTCCTGGGAAGAGTTAGTGAGTCAGATATCCCAGTGCTTCCATCTTGTCGCTATACTATCTGCAACACATGGCTTGTAAAGTCACCCTAGCAAGGGAAGAGGGCTGGCAGATCACACAGGTTGTTTTTAAGCACCAGCATGGGAATTGACTTATATAACTTCTGCCCATGCTTCACTTCCTGTACATCAGTCATTAGTCACATGACTCCACCCTGACTGCAAAGGATGCTGAGAAATGGAGTTTTCCTGTGAGCTTAGAAAGAGGAAAAGTTGTGATGAACAAAGCCACATTTCCATAGCAGAAAATCCAGATATGGAGCAGGTTCTAAGGTTGGCTGACTTAGTGACTCAATGGTGTCATCAAGGTCCTGGAGTCTCTCCATCTCTCTCTACCCTGCCATCCTCAGAATGTCAGCTTTATCCTCAGGCTAGTGCTCCTCCTGGTTGCAAGAAGGATGCTGTAGTTTCAGCCATCACAACCAGACATGGCCATGTGCTGAGGCAGAAAGGGACCATCCTGTGGAATGAGGGAGGCTTTCCCAGAAGCCATCCAGCACACTTCCTCTGATGGCCAGAACTGCCAGCACCCACACTGATCACCGACAAGTCGTGATTTAACCCTGACATTGAGAGAGGGTCACCCTGTCCTCAGTCATGTGGGGGAAGGGCTGGACACTACCTGAACCAAACAGGCTCAGCCAATAAGGAAGAAGAGAGAGTAGATGTTGAGTAGGCAACCGACAGTATCTGCCACAGACAGTTCCTACACTCAGTAACATCAATTAGGTTTCATAGTAAAGTTTGTGATTTTCTTCATGTGGTTCCTGCATTATTCTCAGTAAGCTGATGCCTAGCATTGCATATTTGCTCTTGCTATTGTAATGCTGTTTGCCATTATATCTGCTTGTGTATATGAAAACTATTGATTTTTCAGTCACTGCTGCTCAATTTTCCTTTGTCTATGTGTCTGTGGAAATTGGCTTAAATCCTTTTGGAGCAATATTAGATGTTAATTAAATACTGAGAAAGAAACCCAGAAGTGGGAGGATTTTAAATGGAACAGAGGATGGGGTTAAGGATGAGAAAGCAAAGAATATTATATTTCATTTCTATGAAGAGAGAGGTTATATCACATTGCATGGGAAAAGTAAGGTAGGATCGTATACTTTTTCTCAAAAGTTGCTTTAAGAGAATGCTCTGTGTGTATGTGTGTGTGGTCATGTGGGGGGAGGGGATGGGGAGGTGTGATTTCTTTAATGTCCCAGATTATTACACCTAATGCTGAAACTGGATGATTAATAAACAGCATTTTTTTAAGAATGTCTGTGTGATTTAGAGACCTCTTTTCCTCCTATTCTCCCTGAGAAGAATAGGAGATAGGTAGTTGTTTTTCATATGGAGAAATAAGAAACAGAAAAGAAGCAATTTGAATTCCTTACATAATCATAATTCTAAGCAATCTAGAGCAGAGGTCCATTCGGGAAAATAGATTGAGTGTGGCCAAGGCAATTGTTCCTATAGTGAACTTGGCCACCTCTTATATAGTGATGAAAAGGAGTTAAACAGTGCAATACATACCCCCCAGCCCCTCTCCCTCTCCCTGCACACACATGCATTACACCAGAAGACATATTCTGAGACCATATTGATTTTTCTTTTAAGAAGGAAAGGCATGGTTATGCTTTCAATTAATGGTGTTAATGTATAATAACTTTTTAGAGGTGTAGATTAGTTTCTTTGTATCTGAGTTTGCCTATTACATGAAAAGGCTAGTAGACTAATGAGACCAGCCATCCAATGTTGCTAAGAGCCCCAGATCCCCATACCAAGTGAACTATATACAGTCGGACGAACACTTCTGTTGCATGTTGGACACACTGCCAGAGAAGTGAGCAGCATATTCTCTGCCATTCAATAACTCAGGACCCTTGAAAGATCTGGGGGAGTGTGTAGCAGAGAATCCAATTTTAAAGGGGGCAACAGCTTAGAGTATTGGAATATGTTAGACGTGCTAATTTATAGAAGTTTTCTGCAAACCTAGTATAATTTAATTTTGTATGAAGTTTTCCTTTTTGATATCCAAGTGAAGATTAACAGTCATTGGCAATTAGTTAATTATATTCATAGTTTTAGTAAACATCAAATTTTACTAAAGTATACAGACCCATACAAGGGGCAGTGGAATAGAGGAAGCTCATTTGACTTTTCTAGAAGGAATGTATTTTGACATTGATGGCAGGAGAGAGGACCTCCAAAGCAGTAGCCCTTTTCTCTTGTTCTTCCCCAGTATCCTCATAACAGCTGTACTACAATACACAATAATTATACTCTGATGCTGGGATTCTTTTCTACAATAGTTGCCACTTTCCTAGAAATCCTGAGGAAAATAGAAATTTAAATAGTTCATAGATTTGTCTATGATAAGATCACACACACACAAACTGACAAATTGCATTTGGCTGTTTAGTCTCCCAGAAGTCATTTGTTTCCTCATAACTATATTTAGGCCAAACCTTTTTGGCAAGGATACCACATAGATGATATTGTCTCCCTACTCCTGCATCCAGTGAGGCAGCACATACTGTCAGGTCATCTTAGGTATGGTGATACCAAGCTTGATCACTCGGTCAAGGGGGTAACCACAAAATCTTTTATTGTAAAGGCATATTTTCCTCCTGGAATTAATAAGTAACCTGTGGGGTGCTACTTTGAGACAGAATATTTTGTTTTCCAATGACTTTTACCCAAGAACAGCTATATACACACAAAACACACACACACACACACACACACACACATATCCTATAACCATAAACTGGTGGATCAGTTTTTCTCCCAGTGTGTTTTAATGCATCAGTGTCTTTCTTTTTGATGTTCAAATTGTTCACAGATTGGCCAGGAACCCTTCAGACCAGTTTCTGTCTTCACTGAATTTGTCCTTGTTTATCTTTGAGCACTTCTTTGCTTTTTTGCCACAAGATATGTTAGGCTCATCTGGTACTTTGAGTTCTCCAGCCCTGTGCCAGACTGGAAATCAACCCCTTCTCCAAGGGGCCCTGTATCCTTTTAGTGGAGAATAGTATTTACAAACCAAGATGTGTGTTATTCCCACTGGGTTGTTAATTTTTCTAGGCCCTTCAATCATGAGTTCATATTGAAACCACCCAATTATTTCGTTTATATTTTAAATCAACTTTGTTGATTTAAGTAAAATGTACTCATTTTAAGTGCAGAGTTTGCTCCATGTCAGCAAATCCACACATCCTTGTAACTAACTGGTAACTGTCACCTATGACTTTTGGCAGTCAGTCCTTATGACTTTCAGCCTCCGACCTGCTTTTTATCATTATGGATTAGTTTACCTATTCTAGAATTTCATATAAGTGGAATAATATGATATGTAGCCTTTTCTCTGGCTTCTTTCACTCAACATTATGTTTTTGAGATTCATCCATGTTATGGATATCAATCATTCATTAGTTTTTGTTGCTGAGTAGTAATCCATTGTATGTATATTTTGTTTATTTGTTTATTAATTTATTTATAAGTGATGAACACGGGTTATTTCCAGCTTATGACTATTATGAATAAAGCTGTTATGAACGTTTAGGTACAAGATTTTGTGTGGATATATGCTTTCATTTCTCTTGGGTAAATATCTAGGGATAGAATTGCTGGGTCATAAGATAAGTGTTTTTTTAATTTTACAGGAAACTACCAAATTTTTTTCCAAAGTAGTTGTATCTTTTTTTGCTCCCACCAAGAATGTATAGGAGTCCTAGTTACTCCACATCTTCATCAGCTCTTGGTATTTTCTTTTAATTTAGCCATTCTAGTAGGTAAATAGTGGTATCTTACTGTGGTTTTAATTTCCATTTCTATAATGACTGATGATATAGAGCATCTTTTCATGTGATAATTGGTCATTCATATTATCTTTGATGAAATGTCTGTTCATATCTTTTTCCCATTTTTTAAATTGGGTTGTCTTTTTATTGAGCTATAGAGTTCTGTGTATTCTGAATACCAGTGTTTTGTCAGATATATGCATTGGAATATTTTCTTCTAGCCTATGGCTTACTTTAAAATTTTTTCTAACAGTATCTTTTGAAGAGAATAAAATTTTAATTTCAGTGAAGTCTAATTTGTAGATTTTATTACGGTTTCATATTTATGTTTTATGTAAGGAACTTTTGCCTACCGTAAGACCTCAAAGATTTTCTTCTATATTTTCTTCTACAAGTTTATAAAACTTAAAAACTTTAGCTTTTGTGTTTAGGTTCATGATCCAATTTTGAGTTAATTTTTATGAATAGTGTGAGATATAGGGGTTGAGGTTCTTTTCTTTTGAATTTTTAATTGACAAATAAAATTATATATATATTTATTTTGTATAACATGATATTTTGATAAATATATACATTGTGGAATGGTTAAATCAAGTTAATTAACATATGTACCACCTCACATACTTATTTTTTGTGTGTGGTTGAGAACACTTAAAATCTACTCTTTTAGCAATTTTTAAGTATACAATATATTTTTATTAACTATAGTCACCATGATATAAAATAGATTTCTTAAACTTATTCATCCTATGTAAGTGAAATTTTGTGTCCTTTGACCAACATCTTCCCAGTTACCCACTCCTCCACCCAGCCTCTGGTACAACCATTTTACTCTCTGTTTCTATGAGTTTAACTTTTTTAGATTCCATATGTAAGTGAGATCATGCAGCATTTGTCTTTCTTAGCCTGGCTTATTTTATTTAACATGATGTTCTCCAGGTTTAGCCATGTTGTCACAAGGTATAGGATTTCCTTCTTTTTTAAGGCTGAATAGTATCCCATTGTGTATATGTACCCCATGTTCTTTATCCATTCATCTGTTGATGGATACTTAGATTCATTTCATATCTTGGCTATTGTTAATAATGCTGCAATCAACATGGGAATTCTCTTTGACATACTGATTTCATATCCTTTGGATATATACCCAGTAGTGAGATTGCTGTATCATATGGTAGTTCTGTTTTTAATTTTTTTGGAGCAGCTCCATACTGTTTTCCATAATGGCTTACTAATTTACATTCCCACCAGCCATGTGCAAGGGTTCCCTTTTCTCTCTATCACTCCTCACCCCATTTTTTCCTGTGGGTGTTCGTTCACTCCAGCACTATGTGTAGAAGAGACTATCCTTTCCTCATTGAATTGCCATGGCCTCTTAGCCAGAAATCAACGGACCATAAGTAGGAGAAACTATTTCTAAACTCTCTAATCTCTTCCATTTATCTATATATTTATCATTACACTAATCGTCTTCATTACTATGGCTTTATAATATACAGAGATCAAGCAAGCTCCTTCTAGACAGTCAATACAAGGATTCACAAATTCATGTGACTTAAAGCAAGTAACATAATTAAGTGAAGCTATTCTTGTATAAGCAGTATTACTTTATTTGTATGAAAACCTAAAGGACTAAAATTTCAACATGGTTTATTTTCCTTTATTAATGTTCTTAATCATGTCCCTGTCACACATATTTCTCATGGTTCTTATTATGGTTTGTTTTTAATGGTATCTTTTATATAAATACTTTGCATACTAAATAAATAGGAACATTGTTCATTTCCACAATACAACAGTATTGACTCCCAACTTTCTTGAAATGCTTGGCCATTTGGTCTGTTTTTCAGTTTCCCACTTTAAAGAGAGAAATACAATCTCTCCCATGAAAGCATAAGCTGGGGATGAATAGTGATTGGCACAGACTCAGCACTGAGGCTTGGATGGGGAATGTTGTGGCAGGGAATGTGGCAAACAGGGGAGGGCTGGTGCTGCTGCAGGGGACATAGCCACTCTACACCATTTTCATGACATCATGTCAAGGGTACATGCATTCATCATTATTTATTTTGTTGATCAAATTATCCCAGCCTTGGCCAGTAGGAGCTGTTTCAGTTGGATAGGTCCCTTTGACACACCCCCATCAATGTGGGTTTGTTTGGGGTTTTGGTTTGTTTTGTAGGCTGGGTACCAGTTCTTCTTTGTAGGTCTAGTAGAATTTGGCTGTGAATCTGTCTGGTCTGGGGCACTTCTTTGTCAAGAAATTTTTTATTACTGCTCTAATCTCGCTGCTCATTATTGGTCTCTTCAGCGTTTCTATTTCTTCCTGATTCAGGTTTTAGAGGTTATGTGTTTCCAGGAATTTATCCATTTCCTCTAAGTTTTCTGGTTTGTTTACATAGAGGTATTTGTAGTATTCACAGATGATGTTTTGAATTTCTGTGGTATCAGTTGAAATGTCTCCTTTTTTATTTCTGATAGAGGCTTTTTGAGTACTTTCTCTTCTATTTCTGGTTAATCTGGTTAGTGGTCTATCAATTTTGTTTATCTTTTCAAAGAACCAACTTTTTGTTTCATTGATCCTTTGTTTTTTTTTTTGTTTTGTATTTTTTTTTTTTGGTTTCCATTTTGTTAGTTCTGCTCTGAGCTTTGTTATTTCTTTTCTTCTGCTGGCTTGGGTTTGGTTTGTTTTTCTTTTTCTAGTTCCTTGAGATATGATATTATGTTATTAATTTGTATTCTTTCTGTGTCTTTGATGTAGGCATTTAAGGGTATGAACTTGTCCCTTAGGGCTTCTTTTACTGTATCCCAAGATTTTGACAGCTTGTGTCCCTTTTGTCATTCAGTTTGAGGAATCTTTTGATTTCCATCTTAATTTAATCATTGACCCAAGGATCACTCAGTAGCAGGTTGTTTAATTTCCATGACTGTGTGTAGATTTGAGTGTTTCTCTTGGAATTGATTTCTAGTTTTATTGCGCTGTGGTCTGAGAAGATACATGGTATGATTTCAATTTTTTTTAATTTGCTGAGACTTGTTTTGTTACCTGAGATATGATTAATCTTGGAAAATGTCCCATGTGCTGATAAGAAAAATATATATTCAATTTTTGGGTAGAATATTCTGTAAATATCTGTTAGGTCCATTTGTTCTAAAGTCCTGCTTAATTCCAGTGTTTATTTATTCATTTTCTGCTTCAATGATCAGCCTAGTTCTGTCAGTGAAATATTGAGTTCCTTGACTATTAAGATGCTACTATTTATTTCTTTGCTTAGATCTAGAAGAATTTGCTTTATGAAACTGGGAGCTCCTGTATTAGGTGCATATATATTTAGAATTATTATGTCTTGTTGAATTGCTACCTTTACCATTATATATTGACCATCTTTGTCTTTCTGTACCATTGTTGATTTAAAGTCAATTTTATCTGTTGTGAGAATAGCTACACCTGCTCACTTTTGGTTTCCATTTGTGTGGAATGTTTTTCCATCCCATTACCTGAGTCTGTGTAAGTCCCTGTGGTTTAGATGTGTTTCCTGGAGACAGCAAATACTTAGGTTGTGTTTTTTTCATCCATTTAGCCAGTTTATGTCTTTTAAGTGGGGCATTCACACCATTCATGTTGAATGTTAGTATTGATACGTGGGATGCTCTTCTTTTCATCATGTTGGATGATGCCTTATTATTGTGTTTTCCCTCTTGTGCTATTGTTTTATAAGAGCTGTGAGCTATAACTTTTGGGTGTTTTTATACTGGTTGCTATCTATTGTGCTGTTGCATGTATCATGCACTTTTGAGCATTTCCTGTAGGGTGGGTCTAGTAGTGACAATTAGTGTTTGTTTGTCTTGGAAAGACTTTATTTCTCTTTCATTTATGAAACTTAGTTTAGCAGGATACAAAATTCTTGGCTGGCAGTTATTCTGTTTAAGAAGACTAAAGATAGGACCCCATTCCTTTCTGGTTTGTAAAATTTCTCATGAGAAGTCTGCTGTTTAGTCTGATGGGTTTTCCTTTGTAAGTTACTTGATGTTTTCACCTCACGGCTTGTAGGAGTTGCTCCTTTATGTTGACTTTGGCCAGTCTGATGACTATATTCCTTGGTGCTTCCCTTTTTGCAATGAATCTCACAGATATTCGTTGAGCTTCTTGTATCTGGATATCTAAATCTCTAGCAAGAACAGGGAAGTTTTCCTCACTTATTCCCTCATATAGATTTTCCAGGCCTTGTGCTTTTTCTTCTTCACACACAGGGATGCCTATGATTCTTATATTTGACCATTTCACATAATCCCATATTTCTCATAGACTTGTTTGTTTTTCTTGATTCTTTGTTCTTTATTTTTGACTGACAGGGTTAATTTGAAAGAGTTGTCTTCAAGTTCTGAAATACTTTCTTTTGCTTGGTCTAGTCTATTCTTAAAACTTCCCTTTTTTTTTTTTTTTTTTTGTATTTCCCTAAATGAATTTTTTATTTCCAGAATTTTTTATTTCTATTTTTTAAAATTTTTTTTTAGTAAATTTTTTATTTATTTAATGAATTGTTTTTCTGGTTTTTTTGGGTTGGTTTTCCATTTTCTTTTGGATCTCACTCAGCTTCCTTATAACCCATATTTGGAATTCTTTATCTGTCATTTCAGTGTTTTCATTTTGGATGGGACTCCTTGCTAGAGAGCTGGTGTCATTTGCTGGGGTCATTTCACTCTGATTTTTCATACTTACAGAGTTCTTACCCTGATTCCTTCTCATCTGGAGCAGCTGTCATTTCTTGCCTTGGGATTTTTTTTGTTTAGATGGTACTCTTTTTCTCCACCCCCACTTAAGGGTGTATCTGTAGCATGTGTTGGATAAGGACTTTTAGGTTTGCTTATGGGTACTTTGATGGGGGTATAGGTTCTAGATGGATATCTTGGTTATAAATATCCTTAGTGTGGTGGTTTTCTCAATTGCTAGATATTTGTATGCTATAGTGGTGATGTATTATGTGTGTGGGCAGATTCCCTGTCTCTTGTTGACAAGCGAATATGGAAGACTTTGAAATCCTTTCTCCTTCCCCAGCGCTGTGGTCTTCTTAACAGTGTGAATGCCCAGTTTAATCTCTGAGATAGTAGGTGGTGCTAGTGGGTAAGAGTCAGCCACAACCTATATGATTGAGTCAGTAAATGCTGTAATGAGCTGTACCAGTTGTCCTCTCTGCCAGTAGGTGGTGCTTGCAGAAGAGAGCCAGCTGCAGTGGTGCTTTTTGGACCTGTGACTGGCTCTAGTCCATCAGAAAAAGCATTTTGGATGCCCTAAGTGTTGAGCCGGGCCCTGAAGCTCCCAGGGGACCCCTTAGTCTCCACCACAGCATAGGTGGATAGAGGGGTGGGGCTGGGTCATGTGAGCCTCCCTTCAGGCTCCACAAAGTTGGGCACAAGAGCTGTCTCAGGAGGGGTCAATGGTCAGCTCCAAGGTTTAGGGAAAGGCACCAGGGAAGGGCTGAAGTGGCCCTACCAAGTCAGGAAGTCTGCTTGTGGGGGAGGGGCCATCTGGGATTCACAGTCTGGCTGTCAGGTGTGGGTTTCACTCTTCTTCCCCATCCCCTGCCCAGAGGTCTCCTTCTGGTGTCTGGCCACAAGCAGCAGCCCAATCTACCTGAGCTCTGTGGGGGGGAGCTTCCCTTCCCTGGATCCTGCCCCCAACTGAAAGAACAGCTTTCCTGTTGGGAGAAGTGTCCTGCATGAGTGTGCTGCATCTCAGATCCACACTGTACTCCCCTTTTAGTTCTGCCCATGTGGGCTTCCTTGCCTCCGTTCATTTGTTTACAAATGTACCCTCCATGTCCCTGAGCAACACGATCGAGTCCTGGGGGTATGGGATCTGGCCTGCAGGCCTGTCCCCTGGTCCCCAAGTTCAATCCCTGACTGTGCCAGGGAGAAGTGTGCTGGTCCCAAGTTGCCCATAGAGTGCTCAATTAGGCTTAATGTCCCTCCACTTCACGGCATGCCTTGCTCCACTAGAGCAGCCAGGCAAACAGCACTGGGGAGGGCTGGTGGTCAGGGAGCTCACAGTCCAAGCACCCTTTGGTCCACTGCACGTCTTTAAGAGAAAAGACGTGAGCTTCACTTTCTGTGGGAGCCTTGAGGTAGTAGACATCCAACTGAGGGGAAGCAGCCACTCCAAAGAGCCCCAGCTCAATTGTCCCTTGGGGCACTCAGTGGCCAGGGAGTGGAGGAGCAGGAAAAGAGCCTGAATGGAGGAGAGCTGGAATTCTGGTGGCCTTTGTCCCTCTCCCCAGAAGGCAGTCAGCCTGGAACGTCCAAACTCTGGGATCACACAGATCCCCTGGGACCCACCAGCCTCTGTGCCCACTGCAGTCTGGACAGGAATTGGGAAATGTTTGTGTGGGGACCAGTTACATGAAAACTGAATGGCTGAAGCTCTCTGGGGTGGATAAAGGCACACACTGGGTGGAGAAGCAGTATGGCACCCGCTGCTTCAGCTCAGGTCTGTGGTGATTGGGAGTGACCCTGAGAGGGCTGGTGACCTAGTGCTTTGTTTTCAACAAGCTCCCAGTTCACTGGCGGCAGCAGCAGCTTTTGGGCTTGTGAGGGTAGAAAAGCTCTCCAGCATCTCGGGAGCCTGCTGACTACCAGAGGTGTGAGGGAAGGAGAAACAAAACCCCCACCTACGTATGCTTTCCAGAGATCAACCCCAAGTTTCTTGGGGGCTGATCTCTGCCGAAATCTTGCTCCTTCATGTTCTACTCTGCAACTTCTTCCTGTGGAACCTCCCATAGGTTCTGGCACTTTTCCCTCAGAATTACACCTGAGCTATGTTTTTTTTCATCTAAAACTTTCCTTCTTTCTGAGGCAATCTGGCGACCAATGTCTCTAGGCTGCCGTCTTCACCTTCTCAAGGTTTGTTTTGTTTTTTGAATTGTTCCTTAGTTTCTGGCACTGCAAGCTGCTTCAGGCTCATCTTATATATTTCTGATCCCAGTCCTAGAATAAGACATTTCTCCAAGAATCCTTGGTTCCTTTCATAAGAGAATGGTATTAGAAAATACCACAGAGGAAACGTGTCATTCTCATCACATCATATCAAAGATACATACTATCAACGTGATTTATCACTGTTGATGTTATTAACCTGGATCATCTAGCCGAGATAGGAATTATCAGATTTCTTCACTGCAAAGTTGCTCTCTCCCCACTTTCTGTCTTCTATGCTATACTCTTCGGAATGAAATTTCTATATGTAGCCTGCATCTAAGGAGTGGGGAATTATGCTCCTCTCCCTTGGGGAAGGAGGGAGTATCTACATAAATTATTTGAAATTCTTCTGCCTGGGAGATTTGTTTATTCCCCATTTATTTAATTATTCAATCATTTGTTTATATCAATATAGACTTATGGATATTATTTTATACTTTGGGTTATAATCCAATACTACTTTATCTTGTTGTAAAAATTGTTCCAACTTTGGCAAATGGGAGCTCTTTTAGTTGATTCCTGTGTGCATTTTACATGCCCCCGTCAATGTGGGTTTTTGTTTTTTGTTTGTTTTCCTTTTCAGCATTTCCTTTTACTTTCTGGCTCTATAAGATCCCCCAGGCTCATCTTGTATATTTTCTGCCCCAGTCCTAAAACGAGCTACTTCTCCAAGTAGATCTGGTTCCTTTCATTGGAGCGTGTTTTATAAACTGAGATCTGTGTGCTGGTGTGCTCATTGCCACTGGGTTGTCTTTGCTTCTAGGCCCTCTCAGCTTACAGAGCTAGGAAATATATGTGTGTATCCTAACCAGTATATATACACATGTCTCTTAATATATCTCGATGTAGCCACCTCTGTATTAAACTAAATATAATTCATGCTGATGTCTCCAACTCTAATCCACTGCCACATGGAACATTCTAGCCTCCACTCTTCTGATCTGTAAATTCCCACTCCAACAGTGAGAAACCTGTGTCCCAGAGTCCACCATCTAAAATGAATTTTTTTAATTAGGAAATACAGGGAAAAAGTAGCAGAATGTTCCTGTCAAGGGTCTGTGGTCCTTCAGTTCCTTTCTTCCTAGAAGATGTTTGGTTTTCCTGTCCACAGTGGTTAATGCTAACTAATGCTTTAGGCTAAGGCTCATGCTAATGTCTTCAAGGAAGCCATAAGAGATCCCAGATCTGGTCAGATTTTCTGTAACATGCTCTCATAACACCATCTATTTCCCTTGTTAGCCTTTATCAGCACAGAAATTAAGTAACTAATTTTGTATTTACAGTCATGTATCACTTAACAGGGATATGTTCTAAGAAATGCATCTTGATTTTGTCATTGTACAAACATCATAGAATGATTTTGTCGTTGTGCAAACAGCATGGAATGTACTTGCACATGGTATAGCCTACTACACACATAGGCTACATGGTATAGCCTGTTGCTCCGAGCTGCAAACCTGTACAGAATGTTAGTGTACTGAATACTGTAAGTAGCTGTAGCACAATGGTAAGTATTTGTGTATCTAAACATAGAAAAGTTAGGGTAAAATTGTAGTATAGAAGATAAAAAAAAACATACACCTGTATAGGGCACCTGGAGCTTGCAGGACTAGAAGTTGCTCAGCATGAGTCAGGGAATGATGGTTAGTGAATATGAAGGCCTAGGACATTACTATATACCACTGTAGACTTTATAAACCACTGTACAATTAGGCTACATTAAATTTATAAAAAAATTTTTTCTTCAATAATAAATTAACCTTAGCATACTATAACTTTTTTACTTTATAAACTTTTAAATATTTTTAACTTTTTGACTTTTATAGTAACAATTTAAAGCACAAGCACATTGTACAGTTGTACAAAAATATTTTATATCCTTATTCTATAAGCTTTTTGCTATTTTCAAAATTTTTGATTTTTTAAAAATTTTAAAACTTTTTTGTTAAAAACTAAGACACAAACACACACATTAGCCTAGGCCTACACAGGGTCAGGATCATCAATATCATTATCTTCTACCCCCATATCTTGTCCCACTGGAAGGGGACAATAACACACATAGAGCTGTCATCTGCTGTGGTAATAATGACTTTTTCTGGAATACCTCCTAAAGGACCTGCCTAGGACTGTTTGATAGTTAACTTTTTTTTTAATAAGGAATACAGTCTAAAATAATGATAAAAAATAGCATAGTAAATACACAAACTAGTAACATAGTCATTTGTTATCATTAAGTCTGATGTACATAATTGTATGTGCTATATACTTTTATATGACTGGCAGCACATTAGGTTTGTTTACACCAGCACCACCACAAATATGTGAGTAACACATTGCACTGCAAGGGCTGTATCGTCACTAGGAGATAGGAATTTTTCAGCTCCCTTATAATCTATGGGAGCATTGTCGTATATGACCAAAACATCATTATCAGGCACATGACTGTAGTTGTATTATTGCTTTTTCTCTCCTGGAATGTTGGCTTTGTGAGGCAAAGACCTTGTCTGACTTGCTCAAGGCCTAGCACAGGACTGGACACACATTAGATATGTGGTAAATATTTATTGCAAAAATAAAGGAGGTATGTAGGAAATGTTAGACTCAATCTTCTACCCAGTGAGATAAGAGAAACGTTGAGAATATAGCATTAAGAACATTTCTGCTTTCTGGAATTCTCAGCTCCTTAAAATAATTTGCTTATGCACCTCAAAAGTTTGTGCTGTGGTGATAGCACTATACAGAAATTAAAATAGGCAAAAAAGGATCCAGAACAATATAAAGTTATGTGAAGGACACTGTGTGGGATGAATAACATTGAGTTGAAGGAAATGGATGGTGAAATCATTAGGAGGCAGATGCAAGAAAGATGAAGAAAAGAGCAGACGTTATGCTAATTTTCCAGCTTCTTCCAAAGAAAAGTTATGGGTGTGTTGGATCATATAAATGTAGTTCTGTTGTGGAAAATATCTGGTGTTTATGTGCATGAAATTGGAAAGGACCCTTATTTCCAAGTCATCACCTCTGTATTCAAATTTTTACCATATTTAAACTGCTCTTTCCTTTGTGTCTTTCGTTCATAGGGTCCCTTTGGATTTGGTGGGTTTTGTTTGTTTTCGTTGTCTTTTGCTACTGAAATTGTTAGTTTAAAAAACGAGATACAGAGTGTCACATTTTTTTATTGTAACTCTGCTCTTTGACGTTGCCTATAGCATTTTAAATTTCAGAAGATCAAGAATTGTATTCATTTCCCTTTGGAAGAAATAAAACAAGATTCCAGCTAGTGGCATATCTTCAAGGAAACTAAAGGCATTTGTTTAACTTTTTCTGTTTTACTGTAAGGGGATTCTGATGATCACTTACACTGATCTTCTGAAGTGTTACAGTCCCTGGGGCTGGCTATTAGCTGTCTCCCAAGGAGGGTCCAAAAGGATGCAGCTTAAAGCTGCAGAAAGAAAAGTGGGCTAAAGAAACAGGAGCTGGTTGTTGGTAAGGGTCACCCAACATGGAGTGCATAGTAGTTACCTGCCTCCTTCCTTTCCTAGGGCAGATGACACTGCAGTAAACAATCACCACCAGCCCTGGGAAAGTTTAAATGGCATTTAGCCTGGAGGAGTGTGGAGATGCACCAAATGTGTCTTCTGTGTCCTTTGTAGCCATTGGGTCTATGGAAATTACTCTGGCTGTGGGTTTGGTTGATTAACATTGCTATGTAAGCCCTGTCCATTTAATTGGAGGTTGTGGCAGGGTGAATAAATGACAATTGGCATTGAATAAATAGGAAGAGAGTGCTTTTGAGGGCCAGACCTGTTTATGATATTATAACTCTTGTAAATATGTGAATTGCTTCTTCTTTATCATAATATCCATTGCTTTATTTAGATTGGAGCTCACACCAGGCACTTAAAGTTGTGCCTATTGTGTAACTGCTATTTTGTGTTAAGAGAGTAACAAAGCTTTTAAATACTGAGACTGTTTTAGTTATATGAAGGTACTTTTTAAATAGCATAGTTGTTGTTATATTTTCCCCCCTCAGAAAAGAAAGTGGCTGCCAAGGAATCCTTAAAAGAGCATAGATTGAGTAAAAAGGACACAGAACAAAGGATAGATCCCAGGGGTGAAATGAAGTTCTGTAAATAGCTGTGCTATTTTCCTTTGAAATGTCTGGCACGCTCTATATAGTACAGTGGTCTGTACCAAGGAGCTGTGTATCTAACTCTGTGATGAAGCATTCCGCAGTGAATCTCCGGCACTGCGTAGATGACGAGGGCATCTGAATCTTCAAGTGTTCTAACTATTTATATGACAAACCTGTTAAGATTTAGCATACTTGGAAATATAACCCTGCTACATCACCTGCATTCAGATAGTCATTGCCTCACCTTTAACACGAAATATAAAACATGAACAAATGTTAGCTCTGAGTCACTCTCAGAAATTTGGAGTGTACTAACTAAAACTTACATTTTCTAGTGTGAAACTGGCACAGAAATGAGAACTTTTGCTTATTTGATTCATCTCATTACCAAGAACCCTAGGCCGTTCTGTATTCTGTGGGCAAAATCCTACCTGTCTTCCAAGGCCCACCTTAAATGAAAGGTCTGCCACAAAACATGCTTAATTCCAATGGCCGTATTTTCTCTTTAATGACAATTTCTTTCTTCCTCCTTAAACATTCTTTGCCTTCTGTTCCTTCATTCTTTATCTTCCTCTTTAATTGTGAGCGTGTTTCTTGAACAGCACAGACATGTACTGATTGCTTGTATGCGTGGGCCCATGCTTAAATTACTACCTGGCACTTAAACACTTGTCACAAGTTGTTTGGCACCTGCTGTATGCAGGGCGCAACCTTATGCATTCTCAAGAGGACACAGAAGTCTGAGGTGGGGTTTGCCCACCAGTTTTTCACAGATTTGAAAATGTAGTGTTTTGGGCAAAAGCAGTTTAGCAGCTGAAAAATCATAGCCAGTTCAAGGAAGTACCCCCCCCCAAAAAAAAAGACACAGTACTATTTTTATTGCCTTATGTATATAAAGCCATTCTGTTAATTTAAAAAACAAGCGTATATGTTAGGTTTAACTTACTTTCTTTGTGTGTTTGGCATATTTGACATATAAGACCAAAAAATTGAAATGTTTTCATTTCCTGCAGTACATGAGGAAACAGCAGCCTGAAGGTGTCACAAATTGGGGAAGAGGGACTATATTTTTGTGAAAATTTCAGTAAATTTTCTGGAGTTTTTTCTCACCTATGGAGAAGACCTAGGACATGAAAGCATTAAGTGTTAATATTGATTCAGGAACTAAATCACCAAAACTTGGTGTGAGAAATGAAAGACCTAAATAAATATAGAGAGATCATGCTTATGGGTTAGAAGACACAATATTTATATTCACTAAATCAATAAATTCAATGCAATCTGAGTCATAATTTGCTGAAATTGACAAACCAACCCTGAAATTCTTATGAAAATGAAAGGACCTAGAACAGTCAAAACAGCTTTGAAAATGCAGGACAAAGTTGGAAGACTAATACTACCTGATTATAAGAATTATCTTAAAGCTATGCTAAATCCAGACAGTGTGGTATTGGCATCAAGATCACAAAAGTAGAACAATGGATCAGAATAGAGCGTCCAGAAAACAACCCACACATATATGCATGATTGATTTTTTACAAAGATGCAAAAGCAATTCACTTGTTCCAGCACAATTAGATATAGTTGGAACAATTGGATATCCATATACAAAAAGAGGAAAAACTTCAGTTAAGTTCCTCATACTACATACAAAAATTAACAGAAAGTGGATCATAATCTAAATGTATGACCTAAAAGTATAATACTTCTAGAAAGGAGGAGAAAATCCTTGTGACCTTGGATTAGGCAAAGATATTTTAGATGTAACCCCCAAAAGCATGATCCATAAAAGAAGAAATTGATAAATTGGACTTCATCAATGTTAAAAACTTCTGTTCTTCAAAAGACATTGTTATGAGAATGAAAAGATGAGCCACACACTGGAAGAAAATATTTATAAATCATATAAATATTTGTATATAAATATTGTATGCAGAATATATACATAACTCTCAAAACTCAATAGTGAGAAAACAACCAATTTTTTAAAAATGAGCAAAAGATTTGAACAGACTTGTTACCGAAAAAGAAATGCCAATGGCAGTAAGCACATGAAAAGATACTCAACATCATTAGTCATTAGAAAAATATAAATTAAAACCATAATGAGATACTACTAACACCTTTTAGAATTGCTAAAATTGAAAACTGACCATACCACGTGTTGGTGAGGATGTGAAGGAACTGACACTCTCATACACTGCTGATGGGGAGGTAAAATGGCACAACCATTTTGGAAAATAATCTGGTGGTTTCTTAAAAAAGCAAATGTACACCTACTGAATGATCCAGCCATTCCACTCCTAGGTATTTATCAAAAAAAAAAAAAGAAATTCACATAGACTTGTACACACATTTATAGCTACTTCATCTGTAATAGCCCAAAGCTCAAAACAAACCAAACATCCATCAACAGGTAAATGGATAAACTGTAGTATAGTACACAGAATAGAATACCATTCAGCAATAAAATCTTGATACACATTACAAATGGATGAATCTTAATATAATTATGCTGAGTGAAAGAAGCTGTATTTACACATGTACTCTACGTGCTGTATGATTACATTCATGCAAAATTCTGGAAAATGCAAACTAATGTATAATGATAGAAAGGAGATTAGGGCTTCCCTGGGGAGTAGGGGGTATGGAGAGCAACTGGAGGGATAGATTAAAAATGGGTAAAAGGAAACTTTTGGGAATGCTGGATATGCCATCTTAATTGTGGTGATGCCTACATAAATATGTCAAAATGTATCAAATTTTACACTTTAAAAAGTGCATTTTATTCTCTATCAGTATTTTAGGGGTCCCCAAGACCTCTACCTGTTTTGTTATTTACTAGGACTCAGCACTCAGTTGTACTCATGGCTAAGATTTATTACGTTGGTGCAGTAAGAATGCACAGTTGGATCAGTAAAGGGAAAAAGACATCAGGCAGGGTCTGAAGGAATCCACGTGCAGGCTTCCCTACATTCCCTCCCTTCCATGAGGGATCACACAGAGCACGCTTTCCCTCCAGCAGTGAAAATGTAACCACAGGTATACGATGTTTATGTCCAGGGAAACCCATTTGAGACTCAGAATTCAGGATTTTTATTGGGGGCTGGTCACATAGGCACCCCTTGGCAACCAAAATTTCAGATTCTCAAAAGGAAAGGAGTTGTTCAGTGCCCCAGGCAGACAAAACAACCTTATCTGTGTAGGAAGTGATTCAAAAGTCAAGATCCCAGATCCTGGCCAAGGGCCAGCCTTGCAAGCAGACTTTTCTAAAGATAACAGTCTCAGGCTTATTAACTTTTTTCTGGAGTCAGTTGTACCACCAGTAGAGCATTTAAAAAATCATCATAAAAGTTAATGTGAGCTAACAGGAAAATTGTGATTAATTATTGAAAAAGTGATAGTATAAAAAAATAGTAATTTCAGATTTGAGGCAGAACAATGCAGTGAGATCTTCATTACCTGGAATGCATCACACCCCTAAATCTTCTTCTAGAACAAAGTGGGAATAATAATAAGTAAAATTGGGATGCTTGGCTAATGGGAGCTTTTAATTACTTTTGTATGACTTTCATTTCAATTGTATTTGAAAGTTTTTCCCAAGTATATCACTTTTCTTCCTTACATAGAAATTTCCTTGAATTGATAATCATTATTTAGCCACTGGTTAACTAATCATGACCCAGTTCATTTCTGTAGCAAATAAAAGGTAAAGCATCAAAGTATCGGTGTTGAAATTATAATTACCTCAACAATAGGTCCACCTTATGCAGCCAGGCAGGTACCCTGTCTAAGGGCACACCCAGCTGTGAGGATAAGTGGAGCTTAAATCCAGCTTGTACTTTGATGGCCAACCCATGGGCACCAGCATGGAGTGCGTTTGCCCGAGAAAGGGGCACCTTTTCTTAGTTTGCACTAAGGTGCTGTGTGGACTGTTCACTGTATCCCCTGGAGAAAGGTGGTGGGGGTTGGTGATAGTGGTCTTCCCCCAAAATGCTGCCTAATATCAGCAAGATTTCTTGTGAGGGTGTCTTTCCCCTTAAACAAATCCATCTGTTAACTTTCAGTTGAACGTTGTGTTTAACCAGGATTCCACTGTGTGTAACAGTGGGTGCCGGAAGAGGATGAGCTACTCCAGCCACCTGCGTGAGGCATTCTTCTCTCTAGTTTGGCCCAGTTGCTCTTGAAAGACAAGCACATTTTTAGGGTGTGTGTTTCTTTTGTCACTCTGGAGGATGCCTGGTGTGTTTGCTGTATCTGGATCCCATTATTAATGTCCTCAGCCAGCCAAGAGTTTTATGTATCTATAGCAATAAAAATTCAGAGAAAGGACATTCCTGTGGCTCCTCTGAGTGAAGTTTTTGCTCTGAGTAATGAAGTTTCCTTAAGAGGAA
This sequence comes from Daubentonia madagascariensis, assembly GCA_023783475.1. Taxonomy (NCBI): domain Eukaryota; kingdom Metazoa; phylum Chordata; class Mammalia; order Primates; family Daubentoniidae; genus Daubentonia; species Daubentonia madagascariensis. The sequence goes on along the minus strand of JAKFHU010002080.1, from coordinate 20,484,125 downwards.
TTAAACCTTCTTACTTTAGAAGATATGAAGTATTGTTTAAAAGATTCAACTTTGAAACAAATAGAAAATATTTGATAGTCACCCCTTAGCTTCAAATAAGTGATGTTGAGGCATGGACACCCATTTTATTTTTCTTGAGCCTTGAACCACCAGCTAAATTTATGACTGAGTACAAAGCCCATGGCCCTGGACAGCCAAACATAACGGATTGGGGCAGCAGTCTATCAACAGATGGATTCTGTTTGGAAACCTTCAACGTTTAAAATCTACACCCCCTCCCCCCACTTGTATGTAGCTCACATTCCTTTCCTCCATTCTTTTCCCCTTTTATAGATGCGAAGCACACGCAAGGTCTCTGTCTGGCCCGTGGGCCTGGTTGGTGGGCGACGCTATGAACGTCCATTGGTGGAAAATGGCAAAGTTGTTGGTTGGTACACCGGTTGGAGAGCAGACAGGCCTTTTGCCATCGACATGGCAGGTGAGGAGTGTGGATGGGGACATTTGTTCCTGCCTGATTGTTCTTACGATGCTCCCATATGTAACAGCGCACCAGAAGAAGGAAGCTGTAAAGGACCAATCTGGACAAAACCCTAAGTGGTATCATATTCAGCAGAGGAAATATTTAACTAAACTTTTAAAATAGGATCTTAGGTTAATTCAAGTGGAAACTAATTTTGGAGGTGATTAGAAAATGCTCATTCCGTTCCATTTTGTCACCTGTCTGTTTATCCAGCAAACATTCATGTGCCAGTTCCTGGGTTGGGCACTGGGGATTCAGTGTTGAGAGCTAGACCTGGCTACTGCCTCCCAGGGGTCTGTTAGCTGGAACCTTTTGGTTCCCTTCTCTAGAAGATCAATATATTAAAACATGTCTTGTGTTTACTGATAAATTTAATGATATAAATGACAAGTAAGTCATTTCAATGCTTATTGATAAATTTAGTGCTTTATTGATACATATAATCCACATATAAAATTGGATTACTGGTTTTCAAGCATTCATTAACTTCAAGTATAACTGTCCTATAAAGTTATTATTCCCTGAACAACCAACTGAATTGAATTAGACCTGTAGTAGACCACAAGTTCTAGAATGCTTCTTTGTCATAAAGCAAATCATTTTCTGTGGGTTATATAAAAGGATGCCTGCAATAACTGTGGAAGGATGAAGTTTGAAACATGAGGCTCAGAGGGAAAAAAATCACTGACATCTATACCCCAGAAGATGAAGGCAAAAAGGCTTCAGAATGGGTCTCGTCCATCTTCAGCTCTGAATCACAACCCCGTCTGTGTGTCAGCCTGTGTTGGCCCAATCTTTTGTGCATGTTTCCGACTGTAGTCAAAATCTCTATGTGCAGAATTCTGATGGGATGAAGGCTGTGTTCTGAACTGGATTCATCACTTTTATTCTGGCAATACTATAAATTTGAGGGAGCCAGATTATGAAGAATATTAGGAATCATTTGGGGGCAGAGCTCTCATGGACAGCCGTGTGGTGGGTCTGTCACACTGCACTGCATCATGGGAGAAGACAAATGAGGAGATTTTTACTCAATGTTTAACAGACGTTTCCAGAGCATAGCTTTGTGGAACTGTGTGCCATGGTCTCTGACCCCCAGGGCAGTCGAGATCTCTTGCCCTTCCCTAATCGCCCTCCCGCAGGTCCCCTCTCTACCCCTCTGTCAACCCCAGCCATACCCTTTGGTCTTCAGTTCTTGCAGCCCCAGAGCTGAGCTGGCATCTCAGCCAAGGCATTTACCTGGAGGCAGATAGAGAGGCAGGTGAGCCATCCTGGGAAAGTCCTGAGGACTTTCAAAAGAGGCCTTTCCTCATCCAGTCTGAGTCCATGGCTCAAAAATATAAGGCTGACCATAATGGATCTTTTAAAACCAGCCATCTTGCTGACCAGAAGTGAACCCTTGAGCAGAAAATTTAGAGAATGTTAGGGAAAGTCCTTTTGCTTTTCTGGCACTTAGTTTTCTCATGTGTAAAATGAGGCAGTTGCAGAAGACCACCAGGGCCCCCTCATGTATGCCTCCCTTTGCTGGCTTCCCACCTTGAGAAGCTCAGAGAAAAGCCCAAGCCCCTGGACTTCCAAGAGAGAATTGTGACTGCCCAAGCAGCCGGCTGACAGACATTTGGTCCTGATCTCTCCCAGAGCTTGTTTCGACACACACTCCCCAGACACGGCTCCTTACACATGGGCTGTCTGCCCATTACCTTGCATGGATCATTTCAAGGTGAGGGCAATTGGGTAACTCTTCCTAGATCTTAATATGAGAACTTTATGTAGATGAGCAGGTATCCAATAAACTTGTTGAATATTTGCATTGGTTCCCCTAGAATTTGGGTCCAAATTTGAATTCGAAAATTCAAAAAGACACATGGGTTTTGTGCATGCAGCTGGCCTGGAACAAAACGTTTGATGTTCTTTCACTGCCAAATTCTATGGGAAATTTTCCTCCATGACATGACCAATATTTGGATTTTTCTAAGCATTTCTATATATTTTCAAAGCACCAATAAAGACATACCCATTATAATAAAATGTGAGTGATTTGCTTGCTTTGTATTCATTATCTTTGTTTTAAAATAGGAATAACATATCTGTCTCTTCTGTCACACTAAATAATTCTTTTCATTTCACATATGAACTTTGCATCTTAGTTTTCAGTAAATTGTTAATATTTTTGGAAGTCTTTTAAGTGTGAGTAATTTGGTTGATAGAATAATGATTCCATTTTTGAGGCAGTTTGTTCTAATTCTAAAACTTGAAAATTTAGAGCTTTCTTTAGATTCCACATATGATTCATTTATTATCTGTGGGAAGAGGAGAAAGACCTTTTAGGCCTTTACGTTCAAATGTTTCTTCCCACCTCATCTTCAGATTACATGTACAAACACACACACACACACACACAGACACACACACTCTCTCTCTCACAATCTCTAGGAGAGAAAGAAGCTGGGAGCCCACCTTCGTGCTGTGGACAGCCTGAGGAGCACTGCTTTGACGATGTTCTGGGATTGTCAAGTGAGAGGACCATATTGGAGCCTGGGTCTCTATTGTATTTGCAAAGCTGATTAAGAAAAAATGAGATTTTTTTATGTGAGGAAATCAATCATTTTTTAAAGATTTTTCTTCTATTTTTATTTCAAAATATTAATTAAAGGGGTACAAGTGTTTTTATTACATGTATATTTTATTTAATGCTTAATTCAGAGTTTTTTGTGTGCCCATAACCAGAATAGTGTTCATTATACCCAATAGGTAAGTTTTTATCCCACACCCACCCTCCCCCTCTACCCCCTTCTTGGTTTCTCATGTCCTTTATATCAGTTTGTGCCCATGTATACCCACCTGTTAGCTCCCAGTTATTAGTGAGAACATACGGTGTTTGGTTTTTCCATTCCTGAGATTCTTCACTTAGGATAATGGTCTCCAGTGCCCTCCACGTTGCTGCAAATGACATTATTTCATTCCTTTTTGTGGCTGAGTAGTCCTCCATGGTATACATATATACCACATTTTCTTTATTCACTCATGAATTGAAGGACACTCAGGTTGATTCCTCATCTTTGCAATTGTGAGCCATGGTATGATAAACATTCGAGTGCAGGTGTCTTCTTGATAAAAAGACTACATTTCCTTTGGGCAGACACCCAAGCAGTGGGATTGCTGGATCGAATGGTAGGTCTACATTTATTTCTTTGGGGAATCTCCACACTGTTTTCCATAGAGGTTATACTAATTTGCAATCCTGCCAACAGTATATACCATTCCTTTCTCTCTGCATCCACGCCAGCATCTATTGTTTTTGGACTTTCTAGTAATGGCCATTCTGATAGGGGTAAGGTGGTATCTCATTGTAGTTTTAATTTGCATTTCCCTGATGATTAGTGATGTTGAGCATTTTATCATATATTTATTGGTCATTAGTCTATCTTCTTTTGAAAAACTTCTGTTCATGTCTTTTGCCCACTTTTTGATGGGGTTGTTTGTTTTTTTCTTGCTGATTTGTTAGAGTTCTGTGTAGATTCTGGATATCAGCCCTTTGTTGATGTACAGTTTGCAAATATTTTCTCCCATTCTGTGGGTTGTCTGTTCACTCTGTTGATTAGTTCTTTTGCTGTGGAGAAGCTTTTTAATTTAAGTCCCATTTATTTATTTTTGTTGTTGCTATTTGCCTTTGGGGTCTTTGTCATAAATTCTTTGCCTAGGCCAAATGTCTAAAAGAGTTTTTCCTGTATTTTCTTCTAGAATTTTTATGGTTTCATGCCATACATTGAAGTCTTTAACACATTGACTGCCACACTAGAAAAAAAAATTTTTTCTTTGGAGCCATGGTGTTTTATTATGAAAATAGAATAAAACTTCAAAAACAAAATGATCCTTTCTAATTTAATGAAAAATTTGTTATTTTTCATTGTTTTCTGTGCATGATTTATATTCAATCAAATTGTCAATATTAATTGTAACAATAAGAACATTACCAAGTAAGTAAGATTTTCATGAACCAACTGCAGGGTTTTGCTCAGGGGGCCACCCATCACATAACATATATACTACAACATGGCAGAATGAGTTGCCTGTGTACCACGTGGCTCCCAAGGTAAAGAAACATGTGAGTTACATGTGCTTCACAAAGCCCTGGGCTCAAAACTAGCATAAGTTAAATATAACTCACATGGCAGTTAATGTGTTAATCCATCTTGAATTAATTTTTGTATATGGTGAGAGCTAGGGATCCTGTTCCATTCTTCTGCATGTGGCTGTCCATTTTTCCCAGTACCAGTTATTGAATAGGAATTCCTTTCCCTAGTGTACACTGTTGTCTGCTTTGATGAAGATCAGTTGGTTGTCAGTAGATGGTTTTATTTCTGGGTTCTCTAGTCTGTTCCATTGGTCTATGTCTCTACTCTTATACCAGTACCACATTGTTTTGGTTACTATAGCCTTGTAGTATAATTTCCAGTCAGGTAATGTGATGCCTCCAGATTTGTTCTTTTTATTTAAGATTGCTTTGGCTATTCAGGCTCTTTTTTGGTTCCAAATGAAGCTTAGGATTATTTTTTCAAGATCTGTGAAAAAATGATGCTGGTATTTTGATGGGGATTGCATTGAATCTATAAATCACTTTGGGCATTATGGACATTTTAACAATATTGATTCTACCAATTCATGAGCAAGGGATGGTTTTCCATTTGTGTCATCTGTGATTTCTTTCATCAGTGTTTTGTAGTTCTCCTTGTAGAGGTCTTTAACCTCCTTTTTTAGTATATTCCTAGGGTATTTTATTTTCTTTGTAGCTATTGTGAATGGTATTGAGTCCTTGATTTAACTCTCAGTTTGACTGTTACTAGTATACAGAAATGCAACTGATTTGTGTACATTGTGTAACCTGAGACTTTGCTGAATTTATTTATCAATTCCAGGAGACTTTTGATAATGTCTTTAGGGTTTTCTAGATACAAGAGTAGATCATCAGCAAACAAGGGATAGTTTGACCTCCTCTTTCCTGATTTGGATGCCTTTTATTTCCTCTCTTGCCTGATTGCTCTGGTTAGGACTTCCAATAGTATGTTGAATAGAAGTGGTGACAGTAGGCACCCATGTCTTGTTCCAGTTCTTAGGGTGAATGCTTTCCACTTTTGCCCATTCAGTACAATGTTGGCTGTAGGTTTGTCATATACAGCTTTTATAATTTTAAGACATGGTCCTTCTATGGCTAGTGTGTTGAGAGTTTTTATGATGAAAGGATGCTGGATTTTGTCGAATGCTTTTTTTGCATCTATTGAGATGATCATTTGGTCTTTGGTTTTGTTTCTGTTTATGTGGTGAAGCACGTTTACCGATTTGTGTACATTAAATCATCCTTGCATCCCTGGGATGAAACCCACTTGGATTATCTTTTTGATGTGCTGTTGAATTTGGTTTCCTAGTATTTAGTTGAGGATTGTTGCATCTGTGTTCATAAGGGACACTTGTCTTTAGTTTTCTTTTTTTGCTGTGTCCTTTCCTGGCTTTAGTATTACGATGATACTGGCTTCATAGAATGAGTTAGGGAGGATTCTCTCCTTCTTGATGTTATAGAATAGTTTCTGTAAGATAGGTACCAGTTCTTCTTTGTAGGTCTGGTAGAATTCTGCTGTGAATCCGTCTGGTTTGGGGCTTTTTTTTGTTTGTTGTTGGGAGATTTTTTTATTACTGCTTCAACCTCTCTGCTCATTACTGGTCTGTTCAGGGTTTCTGCTTATTCCTGATTTAGTCTTAGAAGGTTATGTGTTTCCAAGAATTTATCCATTTCCTCTAGGTTTTCTAGTTTTTTGCGTAGAGGTTTTCGTAGTATTTATGGATGATATTTTATATTTCTGCAGTATCAGTTGTAATGTCTCTTTTTCTGATTACAGTTACTTGAGTCCTTTCTCTTCTATTTCTGGTTAATCTGGCTAGTGGTCTAAGGATTTTGTTTATCTTTTCAAAGAACCAACTTTTTGTTTCATTGATCCTTTGTATTTTTTTTTGTTGTTGTTTCCATTTTTGTTTTTCTTTTTCTAATTCCTTGAGGTATGACATTAGGATGTCATAATAATTCGTGATCTTTCTGATATAGGCATTTAAGGCTGTGAACATTCCCCTTAGGACTGCTTTTTTGTATCCCATAGATTTTGATAGCTTGTGTCACCTTTGTCATTCAGTTCAAGGAATCTCTTGATTCCCATCTTAATTTAATCATTGACCCAAGGATCATTCAGCAGCAGGTTGTGTAATTTCCATGACTTTGTGTAGATTTGAGTGTTTCTCTTGGAATTTATTTCTGGTTTTATTCCACTGTGGTCTGAGAAGATACATGGCATGATTTTGATTTTTTTTTTAATTTGCTGAGATTTGTTTCATGGCCTAAGATATGATCAATATTGGGAAAAGTCCTGTGCTGATAAGAAAAATATATATTCAGTAGTTTTGGGGTAGAATCATCTGTAAATGTTTGTTAGGTCCATTTGTTCTAGATCCTGTTTAAGTCCAGTGTTTTTTGAATCATTTTCTGCTTCGGTGATCTGTCCAGTAATGTCACTGGAGTGTTGAAGTCCCTGACTATTAAGATGCTACTGTTGATTTCTTTGTTAGATCTAGAAGAATTTGTTTTATCAAACTGGGAATTCTGGTGTTAGCTACATATATATTTAGGATTATTATGTCTTCCTGTTGAATTGCTCCCTTTACCATTTATGACCATCTTTGTCTTTTTTTTTTTTTACCATTATTGATTTAAAATCAATTTTATCTGTATGAGAATGGCTAACTATACCTGCTCACTTTTGGTTTCCATTTGCATGGAATATTTTTTCCATCCTTTCACCTTGAGTCTGTGTGAGTTCTTGTGGGTTAGATGTGTTTCCTGGAGATAGCATATACTTGGGTTGTTTTTTCATCCACTTAGCCGGTCTGTGTCTTTTAAGAGGGGCATTCAGACCATTCACATTGAGTGTGAGTATTGATATGTGGGATGCTCTTCTTTTCATCATGTTGGAGGATACTTTATTATTGTGTTTTCCCTGTTGTGCTATTGTTTTATAAGAGCTGAGACCTATAACTTTTGGGTGTTTTTACACTGGTGGTGTCAATTGTGCTGTTGCATGTATAATACACTTTTGAGCATTTCCTGTAGGGCTGGTCTAGTAGTGACAAATTCCCTTAGTGTTTGCTTGTCTTGGAAAGACTTTATTTCTCCTTCATTTGTGGAACTTAGTTTAGCAGGATACAGAACTCTTGGCTGGCAGTTATTCTATTTAAAGTGACTAAAGATAGGACCCCACTTCTTCCAGGCTTGTAATGTTTCTCTTGAGAAGTCTACTGTTGGTCTGATGGGTTTTCCTTTGTAAGTTACTTGATGTTTTCGCCTCACGGCCTGTAGGAGTTCCTCCTTTGTGTTGACTTTGGCCAGTCTGTTGACTATGTGCCTTGGTGATTCGGTTTTTGCAATGAATCTCTCAGGTGTTCCTTCAGCTTCTTCTGTGTGGATATCTATATCTCTAGCAAGTAAATTTTTCATTCATTTCCTGAATTGTTTTCCTGGTTTCTTTGAGTTGGTTTTCCATTTTCTCTTGGATTTCATTGAGCTTCCTTACAACTCATATTTGGAATTCCTTATCTGTCATTTCAGTATTTTCATTTTGGATGGGACCCCTTGCTAGAGAGCTGGTGTCATTTGCGGGGGTCATTTCATTCTGATTTTTCATATTTGCGGAGTTCTTGTACTGATTCCTTCTCATCTGGTGCAGCTGTCACTTCTTGTACTTGGATTATTTTGTTTAGATGGGGCTTCCCATTTCCCCACTCTTAAGCATGTGTCTGTAGCATGTGTTGGGTTAGGACCTTTGGGTTTTCTTGTGAGTGCTTTGGTGGTGGTCTAGATTCTGGTTGGATACTTTGGTTATAGATATCCTTAGTGTGGTGGTTCTCTCAATTGCTAGATATTTGTAAGCTGTATTGGTGGGGTACTATGTGCCTGAGCAGATACTGTGTCTCTTGTTGACAATGGAAGATGGAGGTCTTTGAAATCCTTTCTTTTTTCCCAGCCCCATGGTCTTCTTAGCAGTTTGAATTATATTGGGATACCCTGTTTAATCTCTGAGACAGTAGGTGGTGCTTGTGGGTAAGAATCAGCCATGCCCTGTATGATTGAGTCAGTAAATGCTGTAATGGGCTGAACAAGTTATCCTCCCTACCAGCAGGAGGCACTTTCAGGAAAAAGCCAGCTGCAATGTTGTTTTTTGGGATCTGTGACCAGCTCTAGCCCCACAGGAGAAGCACTCGAATGCCCCAGGTGGTGAGTGCAGCCCTGGAACTCCCAGGGGGACTCCTTATTCTCCACCACAGCAGAGGTTGGTTGAGGAGTGAGGCTGGGCAGGCCTGGGTTGGGTGAGCCTGCCTTCAGTCTTCACAATGTTTGGCCCAAGAGCTGTCTCGGCAGAGGTCAATGGTCAGCTCCCAGGCTGCTGGGGAAGACCACCAGGGAGGGCCTGAAGTGGCCCCACCAAGCCAGAACGTCTGCTCGTTGGGCAGGGGCCATCTGGGATTTCCAGTTGCGCTGTCAGGAGTGGGTTTCACTCTTCTCCCTCCTCCCCCACCCAAGGTATCCTTTTGGCACCTGACTGCAAGTAGCAGCCCAAACTAGCTGAGCTCACCAGCAATGGTGCCACGGCCTGGGAACTTCCTTGTCCAGGATCCTGCCCCTGAGGAAAAGCATGGTTTTCCTGTGGGGGGAGGGATGCTCCCCAAGTGCACTGCTGCTCAGACCCACACTACAGTCTTCTCTTAGTTCTGCTTGCATGGGCTCCCTCACCTCTCAAGATTAGTTCACAAATCTCCCCTCTCTGCCCTGAGCAACACAATCAAGTCCTGGGGATACAAGATCCTGCCTGCAGGCCTGTCCCCTGGTCCCCCAAGTTCAATCCCTGATTGTGCCAGGGAGAAGAGTGTTGGTCCTGAGTTGCCTGGGGAGTGCTCAAGCAGACTTTCATGTCCCTCCACTTTGGGGTATGTCCTACTCTGCTAGAGCAGTCAGGCAGCCAGTGGGCAGGGATCTCACAGTCCGAGCACCCCTTGGTCTACTGCAGGTCGTTGAGAGGAAAGATTTGAGTCCCACTTTTTGTAGGAGCCTTGATGTAGCAGATGTGCCAACAGAGGGGAAGCAGCTGCTTCTTATCTCAATTGTCCCTCGGGGTACCTGTGCCACAGAGCAGCAGTGGGTAGGGGAGTGGTGGGGGAGGAAAAGAGTCTGAATGGAGGGGAGCTGGCACTCTGGTCCCCTTTGTCCCTCTCCCTAGAAGGCAGCCCACCAGGAATGTCCAAGCTCTGGGATCACACAGTTCCCCCAGGACCCTTGGCTCCCATGGCCACCGCAATCTGGGCTAGAGTTGGGAAATGTTTGTGTGGGGACACATGGCACAAAAACTGAGTGGCTGAAGCTCCCTGGGGAGGACAAAGGCACATAATGGGTGGAGAAGCAGTATGGCACCTGCTGTCTCAGCTGAGGTCTGCGGTGAGGGGGAGTGACCCCAAGGGGGCTGGCAGCCTGGTTCTTTGTCTTCCAGAAGATTCCAGTTCATTGGCAGCAGCAGCTTTTGGGCTGGTGAGGGTAGGAAAGCTCTCCAGCATGTCTGGAGCCTGCTGACTGCCAGAGGTGTGAGGGAAGGAGAAACAAAACCCCCACCTACCCTTTCCACAGGACTCCCAAGTTTCTTTGGGTTTGATCTCTGTTGATATCTTGCTCCTTCTTTTTCTGCTCTACGACTTCCTCCTTGGGGATCTCCAGTAGGTTCTGGCACTTTTCCCTCAGAATTACATCTGAGCTATGTTTTTTTTTTTTCCCCATCTAAAACTTTTCCTTCTTTCTGAGATGATCTGGCGACCAGTGTCTCTAGTCAGCCATCTTACCCTCTTCTCCCTCAAAATCTTAAAAATGAAACTTAAAGAGCTAAAATGTAACATTTCCACAGGTGTCTTGCTGGTCTGAGCACATTCAGTAGAAGCACGTAAGGGCCTGTCCTGTTGTATTTCTGTGAAGTCATCACATAGCCCATTCCCTAGAAGCTCATTTGAGTGTCAGACATTGAAACTGTAATGTTTTATGTCATTCAGTTAGTTTTTACACTTTCTTTTTATTGTCATATTGGACTTGACGAATGCTGAAATTTTGCTCTCAGATGACATGAAACAATACTCTGAAATTATCTTGTGTGCACAACATTAATGGCGGGAGTAAAGATTATTTCTGTTCCACTGGACAACATAAAAACAAATTTCTAATGATAACTACTTTAAAAAATTAGTATACCCACCCACAAGATGGAAAGAAGACATTGGAGGCAGCCCCACAGCAGCATGAAGTTGGCTTATGTGGTGAGCTGCTCTGCCAAGCCAGTGAGACCCTGGAAATTTTCTGCTAGTCTGTGCCTCCAGCTTCAATTCCTACACCTCAGGCGGATGACTGGGTAAAAGTGAAGCAGTCCACACGAAGTTTTTAGCTGTTTGGAAGGCAGGGAACTACTTTCAACTGACAGATACACTTTGGCCACTTCCAGGAAGGTGTAAGTAAGAACCATTTCTTGAAAGAAATGAGCTTAAAGTAATCTTCAGCCTCACCAGAAGCTGTAAATTTGTTCAAGTTCAGAACTTAAGGCCGAGATATTTATTGGGAATTTTTAGCGTTGGCACACACCTTATTATTGACTCTAGGAAGTGGCAGGCAGGGCCCTGTGCTCCCTTAATGACAGTATATACAGTTCCCAGTCCAGTTCATGGCACACACAGGTACTCTATTCTGGTAGAAACGCCACTAAGTATACTGCAGTTAAATCCTGGCACCAATCCCGTGGAGTTGGTGCAGACTCCACAAGTTTTAAAGGGCACAGTTTCCAACAAGACTGCCCTTACTTCAGAAGCCGGCCACATGGGGAATTCTCAGGCCACCTGCATTTCTGCCCAATCCCCTCAGGTCTGATAATTTGCTAGAATGACTCACTGAACTTAGAGAAGTGCTAATCATTATAATGTACATTATAAAGGATACAAATTAGGACCAGCCAAACAAAGAGACACACAGGGCAGGGTCGGAGGTGCAGCTGGGGAGAATGTGGGTCTTCTGTGCCCTTTCTCACAGACGAGAAGTCTAGGAAGACTTCATTTTCTGGCCTGGAGTCCTGTGGACCAGGGTGTGTCATCCTGGGATTGGATGAGCCCCCGCTGGGAGACTCTGTGGTGGCCTCGGGTTGCATACTGGTGACAGTCGTTTAAAGTGGCTGCAGGGGAGGAGCCGGGGAAGGAGATAAGGCTGAGCAAGAGAATGTTGGGACAGACAGTGACAACCACCGCTGGAGCAAAGAGGTGGGCGAATCATGAATTCGGCTGTTGGGTATCTCATGTGGAAGAGAGGGCTTTGTGAGTGGGGGAGTGTGAGGGCCCGAAGCAGAATTGCCTGCGGAACATTAGGTTTCTAGAGAGCAAAGAGGGAGGAGAAGTTCGATGCGTGGAAGGATCGAGGGGGTTCCGACAGGCAGGACAGTGATTGCAAGGGATGCTGTGGAGCTGAGTGGCCAGGAGGTGTGGGGTGGGAAGAGGAAGGGTGCGGTGATGGCTGAGGTCCCTTCCAACTCGACGGTTGTATGATTTTGACAAGTTCTGATTCTAAGGATTGTTGGAGGGGCCCACCCTGTTCACACCCTTCTTTCTGTTGACAGCCAGCTCATCCTCACCTTGTGGCTTAGTATCGTCTTTCCAGTTGGTGGTAGTTTCTAGTCGCTGGAGGCTTAAGAGGCCCGAGACCTGTGGGGGAAGTGGGCAGATGGTGCGGCTGGGGCGGGAGTGGGGAGTAGGGCCGGGAGACAGCTCTTCCAAGACACGTGGCAGCAACGAGAAGGGAAGGGAGATGGTGGCAGTTTCAAGGGGTAGGAGAATAGTGATGGAGGAGAAGTTGAAGTTTCAAGAGAAAAAAGTGTTAGAAGTCCCAAAGGAGAGCAAATGAGGGGAATCAGGGCCTTAGATGGACAGGTCCACCTGGACAGAATCACCTGACTCCTAGACCAAAGGCAAGATAAGTAAGGAAAGCACATGCTGGGGAAGCAGAGGGGCCAGTTGTTGGAGTTGCCCATATGCCAAATGTTAACAGAGAGGGGGAAGTGACATTTGACAGAATTCCATAGTCACTCACTGAGCATAGAACTGTACTGATCCTGTACGAAATACATGGCCCCTGCCCGGGGAATTCTGGATCTAGCAGAGAGAGAATGGCTAATTTAAGTACATACCCGACCATATTATGAGATAGAAAATGCAGTACAAAGGGAATGTTTGGGGGTTACATTTAAAGAGAAAACAGAACTGCCATGGGGGAGGTTCAGGACAGATGTGTGGAAGAGGTGGCACCTGAGAGGCACCTTCAGTGCTAGGCCCAGGCAGGACAGGCAAGGGTCCCAGGTGGGGCGTGTTCTGGGAATGGGAAACCCCAGGGTGCGTGTGGTTCTCCGAAGAAGGGCATGCTGGGGCCAGACGGTGAGGACTGATTGTGGGATGAGACGTTTGTCTTCATCTCTGTGGATATTGGAGAGTCTGAAATTTTTCAAGTAGGGGACTGATGTGATTAGAAACATGGTGGGAAAACCACATGGCAGCAGGTGCAGGATGAAAGGGGGAGGAGGCTAAGCCATCTGGGTACAGGGTGATGAGGCTGAGGTAGGGAAAAGGGAGGGGAGAGGAGGTCTTAAATACCACAGCTATTAGGGACCTATAAAATTTTAACAAGCCTTTTCAGATTATGCTTATAAATCAGCAGACATTTAGATCTTTTTAACACCTTTTCTGTTGTATAGAGTGGTGATAACTGATGTATTAAATTTAAGTTTGGCTTAGTTTTAGTTGGTATAATTTGTATTATCCTTTGAGTTGTAATTTATGTGCAGAAAATATGGTGATCTGGTGTAATTAGAACATTCTGTTACTCAGAGTACCAGTTGTGTAAAAATAAGAGTGTACATATTAGGGGGGGAAATCACATTACCTGACTCAAGTTTCCAGGCTCTGGATTCACTGTGGCTATGTTGTCCTGGTGGAGGACTGTGGAGCTTGGAGGGGCTGGAGAGGACGAGGCCAATGATCGTGCCTGCCCAGGCTTCCTGCATCCACACCTGCCCTCTCCAGTGCCCACTCTGCCAAGAAGCAGGAGAAATCTTTCAGGAATGCAAACCAGATCTTTGGCTGTCCCTTGCTCACAGCTCTTCAGCCCACCAAGTCCTGCCCACTCTACTACCCTTGCTCCCCTCTACTCAGTGTTTGGGGGCAAAGATCAGTTCCTCCAGCACATCACCCCCTTCACTCCTGGCTCAGCCCTACTCATCTTTCAAGTCTCAGCTTCAGGCCACCTTCTCAGGGAAGCTTGTGCTGACAGCCCAGAGTAAGACAACCCTCTCTCCGGTTATAACCTGCTGTGCTCTCAGGCTCCATAGCACTGACCACAGTGGTGTCATATCGTTCACTGTGGTTGCTGGCACTCCTCCAGCCCCGCTCCCACCTGACCAGAGTGCAGCCTCCCTGCAGAGAAGCTGGGGCTGTCCTCTCCTCCACTCCATGTCCAATCCTAGTCCTAGGCTTGCCACAGCCCCAGCCTGCAAGTGGGGCTGCATAATTACCCTATCCCAGAGTGTCTATCCCTACTGCTGGTTTACTGGGCAAACATTTTTTTAAAATGATTATAACTGATGACTATGAAACCAGAGAGGGCCAAGGAATAATTCTAGGCAGATCACTAAAACTCTCTTTCTGTGCAGTCTCTGAAGGGATGTGGAAATAGCAGTTGTGCAGGGCCTTCTTTGTTTTGATGTTTGCCAACAAGGAATTTTGCCTGAGTTAATTTACTTGGCAAACTCTTTCTTGGTAGATAATGCTGTGATAAACTTCAGCCCAACCTAGATCAGATGATCATAAAAGACAAATGAGCACAGTCAAAATTTTGTCGCAGTTTTACTTTGCTTCAGGAATATAAATAGTGCAAGAAAAGGGAGGGAATGACCTTGTCACTTTGGAGTCATTTGTAATTTAGGTGTGCTGTTTTCCATGCATGAATGTTTTGTATGAGAAAGATAAAGTTACTGAATGTTCTCAGTATAGTGACTTGATGTGTCTTATGGTGCCTTTTAGTGTAGGGTTTGGGGACCAGTTTGGGACTTTTTCCTTAGGTCAGTGCAGTGTGATTGTCACCGGAAGAGGACTGCAGCTGGCAGGGGGTCGTAATTCTGTCCTAACAACTTACAGACCTGCAGGGATGGTGGTAGAGTTTGGGGGCAATAGGCAAGCCTGCCGCTCATTTCTTACCCATTTCCAGAATGAAGTGCATTCTAGAGACTTGCCTGTGTACGTGTACTGTGGCCATGGCTGGGCTGGGTAGAGGTGGTATGTAGGATGAGGGGCGCCTGTGCGTCTAAGTGCTCATGATCAGGGAACTTTCTCTGGAGCAGCTGGCAATGGGCCTAGGCAGGATGCAGGTGGAGTGGGAGGGATCCACGGAGCCCTTCGAGGGCTGCTGGGGAAGTGGGGAAAGGGGTTTCCAGGGCTCCATCCCACTTCAATTCTGACAGCTCTGCATTTACATATTGGAGTTCCCTCAAGATTTCAATGGGATAAAACGTTCATTCAAGATGAAAATTTTTGAAAACCTGAAGTTTTCCCTTATAGCAGGGAAGTCCTACAGATTCCGTAATTATATACTGTTTGCTAAGCACTTACCAGGCATCAGGCATCCATAGGTACTCTATGCTTTCTTATTTAATCTTCACCCAACTCTGATGGATATGCTAGTTTTATTATCCCCATTTAAATATAAGGAACCTGAGGCCTAGACATGCTAAGTGACTTGTCCAGGGTAGCACAGTGATGGAGTGATAGAACTGGGATTCAAAGTCAGATCAGCATGTCTACAGAGGTATTTCCCAACTTGCATTGAATCTTAGCTCACCCACTTACAGCCAAGTGACTGAATTCTTGGTCTCTGAGTCTCTATTTTCTTCATTTGCAGAATAGGAAAAATGAAATTCTTCACAAAATAAGACATCACATACAAAGCATCCAGTAGAACATTGTGGGTACTCAATGAATGTTATGTCTCTTAACCAAGAAACAAGATCATACTTTCTTTGTGTTCATTTGACTCACATATTTGTTTAGATGAATTGGATCAATGCTTTGTTTGACTGATTATCATAGTGGTCAGGTCCATGCAGGTAGCTGTGGGGTAGGAGAATCACTGACCCCTAGGTCCACTCCGACACAAGTAGGCTGTACAGCCTGAAGATTTAGGGAAATATCTGTTTCCTTACTTGTGGATTAGGGATCATACCACCTGCCTTCTGGGTTATGGTGAGGTTAAAAAGAGAATGGATAAATGCTAAAGTTCTTGCTGTTCTGTGAATGCTTGAATCTACATCCACATATAACTATTTCAAATTATTCTTAAAGGTAGTATTTAAGAACATGTAAACTCTGCTTTGGGCCCATGGTGAACTTCATTTCTCTCCTGACTGGTAGACCTGTGCTTGTTAACATTCGATGAATTGACGCAGCGTGCAGGATGGCATGTTGAGATAAACACTGGCCCTTGCTTAGATTAAATACCCTAAAAAAGAGTTATCAACAGGAGAGAATCAAGACCAAAAAAAAAAAAATCATTACAGAGTTGATTAGGAGCAGATATGTGCTCATTTTTATAATTTTCCAGCTGAAAAGCACTTGAGCTTTCAAAAGAAAATGCCATTTGTAGCATTTAGATTTGCAAAGTGGTGCAATTAAGTTCCAGCTTGCCTTTGTAGATAAGTGAGTCTGTGTGGAACATGAGACATGTATTCATTGTACAAATTACTCATGGCACATGGGGAAGGATTGAAAAGAATGATTCTCATGTTTTATAATCAAGTCACAAGGGGAGAAATGTCCTTTTTACCACTTTGACTTTCCTAAGAGTCCTTAGGAGAGCATCTGTAGGTATAGTTTTCATTTGGAATCTATTTATTAGTGTAGACTATTTATTAGTGTAAATAATTAGGATTAAGGACTATTGCTGTGCACCACTAACCTGGGGGATGGCAAACATGCCAGTCTCCTTGGCATGCAGGTTGCCGGCTGTGCCTACCACACATTTCTCTGCACTGACTTCAGAAGTTAAAGTTAGCAGGCATTCTTCCTGGGCTCCCTGAGTGGCCTTACTTACCCTGACCCCAAACACTCTGCACATCAGTCCACCTCGATTTCAAATCCCTCAACCATGGCCAGCCACTGGGGTCAGCCAGCATTGCCGTCGGCTGATGGGCCTGAGTAAATCAAGAGTGGCACATACTACCCTCCAGCCTAGAATATGGAATGTCAAGTTTGTCTTCCCCTGTTTGCCTGGCTAATTTCCATTTACTTTTCCAGACTCACCAGTGATGCAGGAATTGCTTACTTTGTGAGAAGTCTTTCCTGATTTTCCACCCAGCATAGCTGCCCCTTCCACCTGTTCCCCTAGATAGAATCCTGCACTTACCCATTTGTCTGCATGGTGGTGAGCACATCAGTGTCCTCCCTGCCCCTTGTTTCCTCGGCTAGCTGGCGACACCACTAGGAGAGGGTTCCAGTCTCCCTGCATCTCCAGGCTGGGCACAGTCCCTGATGGTAGCAGCTTGAACAAATGTTTGCTGAATTCATGAATTTTAACCTGTTTTTCTTTCCTAGTTTAAGGATTATCAAAATTAAAAGTTAAACCTTCTTATTGCTTCTGAGACAACATTGTCATTATTTCTTAACGGTGAAATTAAAAAGGGGGGATGCTGAGTTGTACTCCAGAGAGCTAAGGAGGGTCTAACTCAATGGGTTTCAATGTGGCTACACATAAGAATTACAAAGGGAGCTTTCAAAAATACCCACACCTGGACTCCACCTTTGATCAATTAGATCATAGGTCTCTGGGAGTGGAGTCTGGTTTTTGTGTGTTGGGGGAGTGGGTTGGTGGTTTTTGTTTTTTTAATTAAGTCTTGAGATGATTATAAAATGCAGCCAGGGATAAGAGCGGCTGGTGTAGGTGATCAGAGCTATTCTCATGTTCCATCCTGTGGCTCACTGTAGGCCATTAGTGGTCATTCCTCTCCTATGCCACCTACTGAGTCAGTCGCATGTAGGAGAGCCTCATTACAAAGTTTGGGAACACTCAATAGAATTATTCTACAGAAAATACTTCTTCCATTGGTCAAGCATGAACAGAATTTGAGCATAGCAAAGAAATTTTTTTTTTAGGTTTTTTTTTTTTTTTTTTTTTTTTTTTTGGTAGAGACCGGGTCTCACTATATCGCCTAGGGTGAGCTCAAACTTCTGGCCTCAAGTGATTCTCCTGAGTTGACCTCCCAAAGTGCTGGGATTACAGGTGTGAGCCACCGTGCCTGGCCAGGAAAGGAATTTTTTTATCATAATAACTGAAAAGCAGCACCAATAATATAAGTGAAAAGATTGCCTGTTTTCACCAGGAATGCAGTTTTATTGTGGTAAAATATACATAGCATAAAATTTACCATTTTAAAGTGTGCAGTTCAGTGGGTGGGGTGCACAGTCCTGCACATAAGCAGCTTTACAGGCTTGTCACCCATTGTTGATGCTCCAGCCTAATACTCGGCCTCAAAATGCTCGCCTTTTCCTCTTCGTGGATGGATAATGCTTCAAGTGCTTCAAAATCTACCTCAGATTTCACTCTATCTCGGAAACCTTCCTTATTCCAGTCAGACAACATTTGCCTCTCCAACTCCTGTGCCCTCAAAGTTCTCTACTTATGTCTGTTTTAGCATTTATGACACAGCTATGCCATATCTGTTCTTCTAATTGGACTAGGAGTTGCCAGAAGGCAGGCACCAGGTCTTATTCAGTATTGTGTCACCACTGCTAAAGACAAACAAGGTGCTCATAAAGATTTTTTGAATGAGTGAATAATGTTAAAGGGAACATGAAAAATGAAACATAACATTATTTAGAATAATATTATAAAGAAGTTATTTAGAAGCAGATTGGTGAATAAGAAAGATCTCTTTTTGATGATTATACTTGACACAGAATGCTTAATGTGTCAGGTACTGTTTTGTGTCCTTTACATGTATTAGCTCATTTAAGATTTACAAAAACCTTATAATAGGATGACTGTCTCCATTTTTACATTTGAGTAAATTGTGTCACAGAACAGTTAAAGTACTTCCTCAAGTCACTTTAATAGTAAGTGGCAGAGCAAGGATTTGAACCCAGGCCCTCTAAATTAAAAGCCTTCACTCAACTACCCTCCTATACTGCCACACTATTTTATTAAAATAGGTCTTTAGGAAACTTCTTAAGGTTTCAAACCAGAAACCAACATAGCTTCCATATGAAACTAGGAGGCGATGTGAGTGTAACAGTTTCATTAGTGAATGCTTGAAGAATAACTATTTAAAAAATTATTTCACTGGTATTCACTGGGGTTGAGGAACAGGACATAAGTACCTTCTCCACCCTTTTCTGCTTTATTTTCTCAGTTGGACTAGAGTGGCTTCGTGTGACCATGGAGAATGTAAAGTAGACAATTACAAAGGTGAAACAAAGTATGAAACAGCAACTCTCACACAATGTCAAGCACGTTGATTCTGCCATTCCCAGCACATATAATGGTTTATTTCCCATCATAGTCTTTTTGGCTATTGAACTAATAGAACCATTTCCCCCTCCAAATTTCAGTGTTAAGCATGCCCACTAGAAGATCATTCATGAATATTTTCAGCATTCAATTAATTAAGCCTCCTTAAATTATATTTGGTTGTTAGGATCAAGTTTTCATCCTTGTTCATCATCCTAATTGTTTCCTTAGAAGATTTAGTTTTCAATGATGCATTTTTGTTTTCAGAGTAGAGGTTTAAATGATTTCTTTATAGATTAAATAAAGAATACTTCTTAGACATGCAGAGTGTTTTATTTTTTTTTCCACAAAGAACGATGGCTGCTAAATAACTTTTGAGGAATTTTAAAAACTAGACAATAATTAAAAAAAAAGTTTCACCCTGAAGCAATCATAAAGTTTCAGTCAGTATTCTGGAGCAGATTAACAGACCTATTTAACAACCAAGACATGCTTTTTCATTCTTATTCTGCACCAGAAGAAAATGATTCTAAATTATAAGTAGAAGTAAATATGGGAAACTACAGTTCTGTCTACCCATTAGGAAATGGTGGATTGGGAAGGAATCTTTATCATGGCTGTGAAAGAGCACTTGATGACATGTAAGCATTCAGTCTTAGAACCATGAAAATCTGTAGTGGAACACTTGCAGGAAACAGTGGCAATTTGGAGATGAGAGTAAATAAGCAAGAAACACATTCTTTTTATATAGCCCTCTTTTCTGCTTTCTATATTTGATTTAAATTTAGTGGAAATGATGCCTAAAAAAAATACTATTAACATATTTGTTTTTCAGTTGGATAGTTTTGAGATGCCAGGGCTAGAAAGTACAAGATTATGAAAAAAAGTACTTAAGTAGTAGCTTTCCCTTTTTAACCTTCATGCCCTATATTAGGGTAGCTGCTGCTGCTTATCTCAAAGGGTTATAATGGGATGGGGGTTGTAAAAAGAGAAAGGCAGTAATGTCATTGGGAATAACAGAGTGGACTCTGAATGTTCTCTCTTCCATAAAAGTGATGAGAACACTGGCAAAATTTGTCAAAATCAACTTTTTCAGAACTGTGGAAATTAATCAAAGGTATATAACAATCTGGGGAGTGTTTATTTTTTTTAAAAAATTGGTTAAATCTTAGTAAGAACAGTGAGTATTGTAGTGTGTCAATGTGCCCTATTCCCACCCCCTTCCCCCCTTCTCCCCAGCTTCATGGTAGCCTTGAAAACCACAGCCTAGCTACTAAAAGGGCAGAACATGGTTGGAACTAATTCAAAGCTCCATTCTAAGAAAATCGTCATTATTTGATCTGTCTAGCAGTTCCCTAGAAAACCCTAATCACAAGGTTTGTCTTTATCTGATCTCACTTAGAGCTTACCCAGTGCAAACAGCCTTTTCCCTGGGGGCATTTGTCCAAAACAACTTGTGGTGATTATTTACCATCACAGCTCCCTGAGGCAATGATAACAGTTGTGACATACAACAAGCTAGGCAAAAAACTTTAAAAATGGGGGGAAATATTTCATTCAATAGGGGTCTTTGAAAAGTTCTGATATATTTCTGGGAATCTAGAAGGCCATGTGGATGTGTAGGGCTGTGTGTATGCCCTGGGATGTGTACATGTTGAAGAAAAACCTTACAGAGCCCTCAGTTCACCCCTCTGGCTGATCTTGAGTCTCTGTGCAATCAGGAAGTGAAGGCTAAGCCAGAGTTGTAAATTGCCTGGCTGAGTGTTGAAAGCACACCCAGCATGAACACAGCCCATCTTGGCAAAGACAGAGACTTTTTGATTCCAGGCATTATAGGAAATCTGTGTCCAAATTTAGGTGACCTCTAAGCTTACTGAGCATAGATTTCAATGGCCACATTCAGCAACAAAAAATTACAAGAAATGCAAAGAAACAAGAAAATATGGCCAATACACAAAAGAGAAAGCAGTCAACTTTCCCTGAAACTGTCCCTGAAAATGTCCCGATATTGGACTTACTAGGCAAAAACTTTAAATCAGATATTTAAATATGTCAAATCAACTAAAGGAAACCATGTCTAAATAGCTAAAGGAAAATAAGAGTATGATGTCTGACAAATAGAGGAGATTCGTAAAGAGATAGAAATTATGTTTTTTGAAAAAGAACCAAATAGAAATGCTGGAGTTGAAAAGTACACTAACAGAAGTGAAAATCTTCATTAGAGGGACTCAAAGCAGATTTGAGCAGGCAGAAGAATAAGTGAACTAGAAACATAAGTAAATTGAGATGATCCAGTTTGAGGAACAGAAAGAAAAAAGAAGGAAGAAAAGTACACAGAGCCTCAGAGTCTCGTAAGTTAAATGTACCAATATCATACTGTGAGTCCCAGAAAAAGGGAGGGAAAGGGCAGAAAAAATATTTAAAGAAATAATAATTGAAGACATCCAAAATTTGTATGGAAAACTTCATACATCCAGGAATCTCAATGGATTTTAAGTATATAAAGAGATCCACACCTGGACACATCATAGGCAGTTGAAAGCCAAAGATGGAGACAATATTGAAAGTGGCAAAAGAAAGTGACCATTATTAACAAAAGCTTCAATAATAATAACAGCTAATTTCTCATCAGAAACCATGGAGGCCAGAAGGCAGTGGAATGACATATTCAAAGTACTAGAAGGAAAGAAAAAACCTGTCAACCGAGAATTCTATATTCAGCAAAACTGTCCTTCAAAAATGAAGGAGAAATGAAGATATTCCCAATTAACAAGCACCAGTAAAATTCATTGCTAGCACATGAATACTACAAGAAATACTAAAGGGGTCCTTTAGGCTGAAGTGAAATGACACTAGAGAGTAACTCTAATCCAAATGAACAAATAAAAACACTGGTAAGGTAACTGTTAACAAACCCACAAGGGGGATTAAATGTTGTGTGCCACACAGAAAGTCAATTATTGAGACGACAAGGATTGTCAAGGAAGACGGGATTTATTGCAGTGGACGTGTCTGCTAGGAGGGGGAGGTATGAACTGCCTTAAATCCATCTCTCTGATCAACAGAGTCAGGGTTTTTTTTGGAAGTGAAATGAACAATGTATGAGGGGTGTGAGCATCATGTGTTTGGGGTGGAGTGTAGGGCATGCAAGCACTGTGAGAAATCATGCTAGTATATATATCCCATGATGAAAAAATGGTGGATGAGTTTCTCCCAGGGCAAGGATTTTAGTATTATAATGAACTAGGGGTTAATATTGGTCATTCTTTTAGCCTTGTGTGTAGGCTTATTGGGTCCTTGGGTATAATCTGTGGTGGGGGATCATTTATTTTGTCTTCTCTGGACAAACAGGTAGTGTAAGATTTTGTAGTTATCTCATGACTGTAATGAGGCTCTCCCGTTTCTGGGAGAGAAACTCAAAAGGGAATGCATCAGTGCAACAGAAAGTTACAAAGTTCTGGTCAGCAAATCTTACTGGCCTGAGAACTTGAAACGTAAGAGATCTATATAAAAAAAAACTATAAAAAATGGTTTTTTGCTTATGGAGCTGGTTATAATTCCCCCCTTTTCTTTGTTTATTTTTTAATCTTGGGGAATCAGGGTGCTGAACAATCTGGCTGTTTCCTGTTGAAATGGGGCATAGCTGGGGTATGAGGAATGCAAGTTTTGAGTCTGTTACTGAAAGTACTCACAAGTCATGGGTGAGTGATTGAATGTCTCTAGTATCATTATTTGAGTGTTTTTGTTTGTTTTGAAGCAACATTTTCGTCTATATTTAATTAATATATTTGTTATGAGGTGAATCAAGAAAATCAGTAGTAAAAGGGAAAGGCTAAATTTTAAGATCTCTGAAAGAACAGAGTGAATAGTTTGAGGAATCTAAGAGAATAGTCTTGACAATCAATCTCTCATTTTTAGATTATCTCTGTTAACCTGTTGTAACCATGAAGCTTATTGTCTAATTTTATCAATATGTATTTTCACTTTTGTGGAGGTATTTTTATAAGTGTAGCATGAAGAATTAGCTATAACACAAACATCCCCTTGGTCTGTTAAAATATAGTCAAGAGTAATATGATTATCAAGAACCACTTGAGTTAAAGAGTCTAAAGATTTTTGTTGAGCAGCTATTGTTAATGTAGTTTTATTAGTGATAATTTTTAAGGTTATGGATAGGTTGTGGAGCACATGTTGATGAGCTGTCACTCCCCACCAGGATAGTAGGGTGTACCCAAAGACGTAGTCATCCTCATCTAGGATTCCCCCTGGGAGGTACTGTTTTTGGGCTCCCCAGATGGAGTCTCTGTCTAAAATCTTCCTAGTTATTTGTGAAAACAATTTTAGGGAACTGGTCTAATGAGCAGCTCTTTTGTCTCTGTAGACAAAAATATATCTAAGGGGTGTACAAACAGTACCTGTTCCTGTTTGAAGATTTATAGAACCATTTTAGGTAAAATTAGGGTTAAATTTTAAAACCAAGCATCTGTATAAGGAAGTTGATCTTGTCTCTCTAGGATCTGATAGGCTGTTAGTTTTTCAAAACCTTGAGGATATAACTTTTGTTGGCATACTGTGGTCCAGATAGGGGTCTCATGGTCCTTATCCATGGGGTTAAAACATATGTTAATAAGATAATTTAAGGAGGGTGGTGTGGAAAAGACTGTAACAGTTGAGTTTTTATAATAGGTTGTCAATCTAGAGAGACTGATTGTCTAGTAAAAAGTACACTTGTGAGAGTGTGGGTCTCTACTGTCACTTTGTATATAATGTTTGATAAGGGGTTGAGTAAGAAAGAAATATGGGCCCTCTTAGGACAGAGTTATTAGTTGTACCCTGTAGGTGATCCAAGAGACAGGCTTTCGTAAGTTAAATGTATAGGAGGGTACATTAGTGAAATTGTATTTAGGGACAACTATAGGGTCAGAATGGGCTTTTACTGAATGAGGTTTAGGATGACAAACCCAGTAGCAAGACAGGTTAGCAGAGGAGTCAATAGTTTGAGAAATCCTAACTAAAGAGTTTTCTTGCCAGGCAAAGAAAAATCCCCAAGGAACAAATAAGATGTATAGGGTATTTAACTTTATGTTACTTTTTTTTTTTTTTTTTTTTTTTTTTTTTTTGGTGGACAAGTAACTTTAGGTCCTCTAAGGGCTTATAAGCCCACTGCTCCTCCAGTCTCTCAGAAGGTGATGAACCTTGGAGGTGTGGGGTCTCTGGTAGGGGTGTCTCTTTTATCCTAGTGTGATGAATCTATGGTTTAACTCCTGTGAGTTTAACTGATAAATGAGTTGTCAGGAATACCTCCAATGGGTGAATCTACTGTGGCTGTAGTTGATCTTTAGGATCCTGGTTTCTCTAGGTTTTTAGTAATATCTTGTCTCCTGGCTTTATGGAATGAAGGGGCACATCTGTTGGAAGTAAACTCAGAAATACTAGTTAGTATATTATCAAGCTCTTTTACATATGAGCAAGCCTCCATCTCTGGGGGCAGACAAGCATTGGGTGAGTCCTGGCTGGGAGCTCTTAGGAATGGTCTTTCATATAAAATTTTAAAAAGGGCTAAGTGTCAGTTTACTTTTGGGGGCCACCTGAATTTTTAACAGGGCAAGGGATAACACTTTGTTCCAAGTTAAATTGGTCTCTTGACAAATTTTGGAGAGAGTCTTTTTTAAAGTTCTGTTATTCATCCAGTTTTTTCTGGAGACTGGGGTCTCTGTGATGTAGTTTCTAATTGATTTTTTAAATCTTTGATATTTCTTGGGTGATTTTGGCAACAAAGCATGTTCTGTTATCATTTTGGAGAGTTGATGGAAGTCCAAACCTAGGAATAATTTTTTTAAAAATGGTCTTAGTGACCTCTGACATCTGTTTAGTCTTGGTGGGGTAAACTTTAACCATTTTGAAAAAGTGTCAATAAAGACCAGCAAATATCAAAAATTTCCAGGGACTCATGGCATCATGGTAAAGTCTATCTGCCATTTTTTTCCTGGGAAATTCTCTCTCCATTGTTTTTTTTTAGGGGTGGCCGTGAGTCTCTGAGAGGCTTTGGGTTATTTGTAGGCATATAGGCCAGCTTTGGATTACTGTTTGAATAGTTCTCTGTAGGTTGGGCCCAGCCATATGGGGCTGTATCTATTGTAAGGTGGCACCTCATTCAAAATGGGTACTTTTATGAATCTGCTCAAGCACTGGTCTGACAAGAGTTTCTGGAAGTAGGACCTTCCCTTCCATGTTTGTGAGCCAATTTTTATCATATTTGAGAATCTCCATTCTTTAGGTTTTTTTAGATTCTTTTTAGAATATCAGTGATCATGTTTATCTAATTGAAGAGAGGGAATTAGAGTCAATTGACAGTTTATTTGTTGGGCTGTCCTTTTTGTCATTAAATCTGTCATAGTATTTTTTTTGTAATACGAGTGTCTGTTTTCTGATGTCTCCAGCAGTGCATGATGGCTATCTCCTTAGTCAGTAAAACCGTTTTTAATAATTTAAGAATCTGAGGCCCTTATCTAATTTTTTTATTTTTAGACGTAAGATACCTTTGTTTTTTTCAGATAGCTCTATGAGCATATATTATCATGAAGGCATATTTTAGAATTGGTATAAATATTGATATGCTTATTTTTCCCATGATAAAGGATTCTGGTCAATGTAATCAATTCTGCTTTTTGGGCAGATGTTCCAGAAAGTAGGGCTTGTGTCTCAATTATCTATTGGCTGTTAATCACAGCATACCCAGCTTTGTGTTGTCTGTGTTCCATGAAGGTGTTCCTATCTGTGAAGAATTCTTCATCCAGGTCTGACGAGGGCTGATCAGTCAAATCTGGGTGTGAACTAGGAAGTGAGAGTCCATAGGCAGTAAGTGGCGGGATTTAAGGTAGACACTGTTTTTAGAATTACATTAGGATTATCTAACAGAGTAGCCTGATATTTGCCCAAACAGCCAGCTGTCAACCAATAGTCCCACTTCTGTTCTAGCAGGGGTAACACATAATGTGTGGTATGAACAGTTACCAGCTGTCCAAGCATAAACTTTTTAGCTTCTTGTAAAATATCACAAGTAGCAGCAACTGTTCTCAAACAAGTGGGCCATCTTTTTGCCACTACATCTAATTGTTTAGAAAAATAGGCCAGAGGTCTCTTATGAGCCCCCAAAGTTTGGGTTAACACCCCCAGTCCAATCCCTTGTCTTTTTTGGATGAACAAATTAAAAAGCTTATGCAAATCTGGGAGGCCCGGTGTAGGGGCAGTCACTAGGGTTTTTTTAATAGCCAAAAAAGGCTTTTGACATTTTCCTGTCTAATTAAGGGGCTCTTTTTTCTTTCCCTTTAAGGCTTTATAGAGAGGTTTGGCTATTAGGCCAAAGCTAGGAATCCAAATCTGACAAAACCTTATCATACCCAGGAATTTTCGCAGCTGTTTGTGAGTGGTGGGGACTGTTACCAGGTTTATAGTGTCCCTTCGGTCTGGGAGGAGGTTTTGAGTCCCCTGAGACAATTCAAATCCCAAGTATTTGACAGTAGGCAGTGAGATCTGGGCCTTTTTGGGGGATGTTTTATATCCTTTGTCACCTTGATATGAACAGGGTCCACATGTGCCCTTCCAGGTTGTCCGGTGGTAGCTCATACCCCAGGGTTGACTTGATTGAGGACTTTAGTGGGCAGCTGTTCAGGGACAGTCAAGAGGGTGAGCAGAGCTGCTTGCAAGGCACAGGCATGTTCTGGGGGAACTGTGATATGTACTTGTTCATTCTGGAAGGTCACTTGAGCCTGCAATTTAGAGAGAAAATCTCAACCCAGCAGTGGGAGAGGGCACTCAGGCATGTAAAAAAAAGGTGTGTGTGAGGAAAGAATTTCCAATAGCACAACCCAGTGGCTGGAGAAAATATTTTTGGAAGGGTTCCCTGGATACCCCGTTCACTAGCATTGAGTCTTTAGTAAGCTTAGTCAATTTAAGGTTTAAAACTGAGTAGCTTGCACCGGTATCAATCAGGTAATCAATAATTTTTTTTTTCTCACTGTTATAGTTATGCTGGGCTCCTGGTTGGAGATATTCATCACTGGCTGTAACTCCCATGAATTCTGAGGAGTTCTAGGGACCAATCACTCAAGATTTTCTGTATTTAACCCCATCAACTGTACAGTAGATTTTCCATCACTCTTTTGTTGTAATTTAGGGCAATCCGTTTTTTAATGACCCTTCTTGCAGTAGGCACATTGGTCTTTTTTTAAGGGAATTTTTTTTTTGCTTAATTGTTTTCTTCTGTGGGGCAGTGGTCCCTGTTGAGGGAACCCTCTAGAGTTTCTTGTCAGAAGTGTTGTCAAAAGTTTTGTCTGTTGTTTTACTTTATGTACTTTTTCCCCCCATTTGTTGTTCTTTAATCTGTTTATGGTTTATAAAGACCTTATAAGTCACTTTAACCAAATGAGATGTGGGCAAAGTGAGAGCCCCCTCTAACTTCTGTAACTTTTGCTGGATATCAGGTATGCTCTGACCAACAAAGATCATGTTAATTAATCTTGAATTATGAGGACTTTTTGGATCTATATCAGTATATTTTTGATATGTTTCTATAATCTTCTCTAGGGAGGCTGAGGGATTTTCATCTGTTTTTTGTCTTATTTTTTGGACTTTGTTTAGGCTTTTAGTTTTGGGGACCTCTTTCCTAAGTCTAGCCAAGAAGTAGTCTCAAAAATGTTGAATCTTACCTTTATCTTCATTGTTTGGGTTCTAGTTGGGGTCATGCACTGGGATAGCTAAATTAACTCTAGTTCTCACCTGGTTATTTCAGTCTTCCACATGTAATCGATCAGCCTGTTCTCAAGTCTTTTCCAGGACAATGTGACCCTCTCAAAGGTTAGCAGTATGTTAAGCAGGCTCTGACATCTGCCCATGTGGGGTGATGTGTGGTGAAAATAGATTTAAATAGATCAATTATATGCTTTGGGCCATCTCTGTAGGCAGGATTATTCTGTTTCCAACTGTAGAAATCAGAAGTGGTAAATGGGTCGTAAACCCAGAATAATCCAGCCAGTTGTCCATTTTCATCTGTTTCTCCTATAGGGACCTGCCTCAAAGGAAATTGCCCTACTGGGAAGGAGGGAGGACCCGACCAAATTGAGTACCCTGCCGGGTGCGTGAAGGAGACACCATGTCTTCATGCTTCCCGTGACTATCCTTAGAGAAGGAAGAAAGCGAAGGATAAATGGCTGGAGGAGTCAGCATGGGCGAAGAAAGGGGTCTAGACTCATAAGGAAGGGCAGAAAAGTTAGGGAAGGGATCTCTGAAAGAAATTGGAGCCACAGCCAGAGCCGAAGCTGTCACCAGTGCAACAGCCACAGCCTGAGCCTGAGCCAGTGCTGCCACAGCTGGAGCTGCTGCCACAGCTGGAGCTGCTGCCACGGCTGCCCAAAGGTTTTCTTCAACATGGGAGTTTCCTTCTGATAGCAAGATGGGGTTCTTAGATCTGGCTTTTTGTTCCCTGACCTTCTTGAAGGCTTCTGTCCTCTGCACTAGAATCTTATGTTTAATTTATTCTGGCTTGTTTTGATACAGAAGCATAAAAGACTGTACATAAGGGATTTCATCACATTTCCTAACAAGGTGACAAAACAAATCTAATAGGAGAATAGTATTGTAGCTCGATGATCCTTTAAGGGGCCGTATCTCCCCAGACCTGAGAGAGTCTGCTTGATTTCCATTGAATTTTACTACCATATATACACATGAGTGTTGATCATTTAGTTCAAATTTAATAGTGAGTTCATGTGCTATTTGTTTTTCCATTCTTGCAAAACTTCACTTAGGAGGATGGTGTCCAGTTCCATCCAGGTTGTAACAAAAGGAATTAGTTCACCACTTTTTTTATGGCTGAGTAATACTCCATGGTATACATATATCACCTTGTATTAATCCACTCATGTATTGATGGGCACTTAGGTGGTTTCCACATCCTTTGCAATTCTGAATTGTGCTGCTATAAACATTTGAGAGCAAGTGTCTACAAACAAACAATGAATAAGTGTTCCTTTCTTTACACATCCACACCAGCATCTGTTGTTTTGGAACTTTTTGATAAAAACCATTCTCACTGGAGTTAGGTGATATGTCATTGTGGTTTTGATTTGTATTTCCCTGATGATTAGAGACATTGAGCATTTTTTCATTTGTTTATTGGCTGTTAGTCTATCTTCTTTTGAGAAGCTTCTGTTCATGTCTTTTGCCCAGTTTTTAATGGGGTTGTTTGATGTTTTCTTGCCAATTTGCTTGAGTCTTTGTAGATTCAGGTTATTAGCCCTTTATCAGATGTATAGTATGCAAATAATTTCTCCCATTCTGTAGTTTGTCTGTTTGCTCTGTTGATTGTTTTCTTGGCTGTGCAGAAGCTTTTTAATATAATCATGTCCTATTTATTTATTTTTATTGTTGCTGTGATTACCTTTGGGGTCGTCTTCATAAATGCTTTGGCTTGGCCAATATCTAAAAGAGTTTGTCCAACACTTCTTCTAGAATTCTTATAGTCTCATGCCTTAGGTTTAAGTCTATTATCCATAGTGAATTAATTTTTCTGAGTGGTGAGAGGTGTGGATCCTGTTTCAGTCTTCTACACGTGGCTATCCAATTTTCCCAGCACCATTTATTGAATAGGGATTCTTTTCCCCAGTGTATGTTTTTGTCTACTTTGTCAAAGATGGCATATTGACTCAGATGGCAATATGAGGATGGCTTTATAGCTGCATTCTCTGTTCTGATCCATTGGTCTATGTATCTGTTCTTGTGATAGTACTATGCTGTTTTGGTTACCGTAGCCTTGTAGTATAGCTTGAAGTCTGCTAAAGTGATGCCTCCCAATTTGTTCTTTTTGCTTAAGGTTGCTTTGGCTATTTGGGGTCTTTGCTTGAGGTTGCTTTGGCTATTCAGGTTCTTTCTGGTTCCATACGAAGCACAGAATTATTTTTTCTAGATCTTCAAAAAATAACATTGGTATTTTAATGGGGATTGCATTGAATCTGTAAATAACTTTGGGTAGTATAGACATTTTAACAATGTTGATTCTGCAAATCCATGAGCATGATGTGTTTTTCCGTTTGTTTACATCCTCTGTGATTTCCTTCCTCAGTGTTTCCTAGTTCTCCCTGTACAGGTCTTTCCCCTTCTTGGTTAAATATATCCCTACATGTTCTATTTTCTTTATGAAAGGTATTGAGTCTTTCATTTGATTTTCAACTTGACTGTTGTTGGTGTATAGGAATGTGACTGATTTGTGTACATTGATGTTGTGACCTGAGACTTTGCTGAATTTATTTATCAATTCCAGGAGTC
The DNA here is from genome assembly GCA_023783475.1 of Daubentonia madagascariensis. NCBI lineage: Eukaryota > Metazoa > Chordata > Mammalia > Primates > Daubentoniidae > Daubentonia > Daubentonia madagascariensis. The sequence continues at coordinate 20,453,634 of JAKFHU010002080.1, read as the reverse complement.
TCTTGGCAGAATTTTTGGGGTTTTCTAGATATAAGATCATATCTTCAGCAAAGAGAAATAGTTTGACCTCTTCTTTCCCCATTTGGATACCCTTGATTTCCTTCTCTTGCCTGATTGCTCTTGCTAGGACTTCCAGCACTATGTTGAACAGAAGTGGTGACAGTGAGCAACCTTGTCTGGTTCCAGTTCTAAGTGGGAATGCTTTCAATATTTCCCCATTCAGTATGATGCTGGCTGTGGGTTTGTTGTATATGACTTTTGTTGTATATGGCTTGAGGTATGTTCCATCTATGCCTATTTTGTTAATAGTTTTTGTCATAAAAGGGTGCTGAATTTTGTAAAATGCCTCTTTTTTTTGTCTATCAAGAGGATCATATGGTCTTTGTTTTTTATTCTATTTATATGGTGAATCATGTTTATAGATTTGCATATGTTAAATCATCCTTGCATCTCTGGTATGAAGCCTGCTTGATCTTGTTGGATTATGTTTTTGATGCACAGCTGAATTCAGTTTGCTAGGATTTTATTGAGAAATTTTGCATCTGTAATCATTAAGGGATATTGGACTGTAGTTTTCTTTTTTTTTGTATCCTTTCCTGGATTTGGTATCAAGGTGATATTGACTTCATAGAATGAGTTGGGGAGGACTCCTTCCTTCTCAATATTATGAAATAATTTCTGTAGTACAGGTACAAGTTCTTCTTTGTAGTTGTGGTAAAATTCAGGTGTGAAACCATCTGGTCTGGGACTTTTTTTTGTTGGGAGATTTTTTATTGCTGCTTCAATTTCATTACTTGATACTGGTCTGTTCAGGAGTTCTATTTCTTCCTGACTGAGCCTAGGGAAGTTGTGTGTTTCCAAGAATTCATCCATTTCCTCAACGTTTTCAAGTTTACGTGCACAGAGATTTTTATAATATTCAGATATGATATTTTGTATTTCAGTGGTATCAGTTTTAATATCTCCTTTTTCATTTCAAGCTGATTGAGCTTATTAGGGTCCATTCTTTTCTGTCTCTTGTTAATCTAGGGAGAAGCCTGTCAATTCTGTTTATCTTTTCAAGAACCAATTTTTTTTTCATTAATCTTCTGTATAATTCTTTTGTTTTTAATTTCATTTAGTTCTGCTCTGACCTTAGTTATTTCTTTTCTTCTGCCAGGTTTGGGATTGTTTTGCTCTTCCTTTTCCAATTCCTTGAGATGATTCATTAGCTTGTTGATTTGTGATCTTTCTGTATTTTGGATGTAGGCATTTATGGCTATGAATTTTCCTCTTAGGACTGCATTAGCTGAATCCCACAGATTTTTTTTTTTTTTTTTTTTTTGATAACTTGTGTCCTTTTTGTCATTTAGTTCAAAGAATCTTTTGATTTCCATCTTAATTTCCTCCTTGGCCCAATAACTGTTCAGCAGTATGTTGTTTAATTTCCATGACTTTGTGTAGAGTTTAGTGTTTCTGTTGGAATTGATTTCTAATTTTATTCCATTGTGGTCAGAGAAGATACATGGTATAATTTCTATTTTTTAAACTTGTTCAGACATGTTTTGTGGCCTAGGATGCTAACAATCTTAGAGAATGTTCCATGAGCTGATGAGAAGAATGTATATTCAGTGGTTTGGGTTAGAATATTCTGTAAATATCTGTTAGGCCCATTTGTTCTAGAGTTCCATTTAAGTCCATCATTTCTTTGCTTATTCCTGCTTGGAAGATCTGCCGCATTCTGTCAGTGAATGTTGATGTCCCCGGCTATTACAATGCTTGTGTTTATCATTTTCTTTAGATCAAGTAGTGTTTTTTTATGAATCTGGGCGTACTTGTATTAGGTGCATAAATATTTAGGATTTTTATGTCTTCTTGTTGAGTTTTTCCCTTCACCATTATATAATGACCGTCTTTGTCTTTCTTTACTTTTGCTGATTTAAAGTCTTATGTTATCTGATATGAGAATGGCTATACCAGCTTTCTATTTTTTCCATTTGTATGGAATATTGTTTTTCATCCCTTCACTTTGAGTCTCAATGAGTCCTTCTGAGTTAGATGGAGACAGCAGATACTTGGCTTGTATTTTTTTTCAATTGTTCAGCCAGCCTATGTCTCTTGAGTGGGGAGTTCAATCCATTCACATTTATTGAAAGGATTGATAAATGGGGTGGATTTCTATTCATTATGTTGAGTAGAATTTTATTGCTTTGTTTTACCTCAAGCCATTGTGGAATCTGGGCTCTGACCTTTATCTCTTGGGTGATTTTACACTGGTGGGTGTCTATTGTGCTGATACATATATAATGCAGTTCTGAGTACTTCCTGCAGGGCAGGTCTGATCTTGACAAATTCTTTTAGTGTTTGCTTGTCTGAGAAAGTCTTATTTCTCTCTCATATAAGAAAGTTTATTTTGCCGGATAAAAAGTTCTAGGCTGGCCATTATTCTGTTTGAGAAGACTGAGAATGGGCCCCAATCCCTTCTGGCTTGTAAGGTCTCAGTTGAGAAGTCTGCAGTTAGTCTGATGAGTTTTCCTTTGTAAGTTACCTGCTGCTTTTACCTTACAGCTTGTCGGAGTGCCTCTTTCATGTTTACTTTGGCCAGTCTGATGACTGTGTGTTGTGGTGATTGCCTCTTTGTGCTGAATCTCCCAGAGGTCCTTTGAGCTTCTTGTACCTGGATGTCTAGATTTCTAGCAAGGCCAGGGAAATTTTCTTCAATTACTCCCTCAAATAGGTTTTCCAACCTTTGTGTATTTTCTTCTTCACCCTCAGGGATGCCTATGATTCTTATGTTAGGCCTCTTTACATAATCCCATATCTCGCATAGATTTTTTTTTTGTTCCTCTTGTTTCTCTGTTGTTTCTCTTTGACTGACTTGTTTAACTCACAGATGTTGTCTTCAAGCTCTGAGAATCTTTCTTCTGCCTAATCTAGCCTATTCTTAAGGTTTTATACTGTGTTTTGTATTTCTTTGAATGCATTTTTCATTTCCAGAAGTTCTGTTTGATTTTTTTTAAATAATTCGATATCCTTAGTAAATTTTTCATTCGTTTCCTACATTGTTTTTGGGGGATTTTTTTGTTTGTTTGTTTGTTTGTGTTTTATTTTCTCTTGTATTTCATTGAGTTTCCTTGTAATCCATATTCAAAATTCTTCACCTGTCATTTCAATCTTTTCATTTTGGTTATTATTCTTTGGTAAGGAATTATTGTTTTCTTTTGGGGGTGTCCTTTTACTCTGATATTTCATGTTTCCAGAGTTTTTTTGATGATTGCTTCTCATCTGGCCTCTTGTTCGAGACCTGAAGGTGCTATGCCTGGCTTACGGGCCTGTGTCCAGGTTCCTGAAGATCAATCCCTGAGTTTGTCAGGGAGAGGAGGGCTCATCCTGAGTTGCCTATGGGGTGTTCTAGCAGGTATGATATACCTCTGTAGTTACCTCTGACCTGCTTTCTTCATTTCTTCCCAGCAGTGTCTACTGAGTTAGGTCCTCTGGCTTACTCTCAGTGAATGTGGGTGGTACTTGTGAGTGTGAATTAACCACACCCTGTTTGCTTGAGTTGGAAGATGCTATGATGTGGTATATCATTGTTCTCTCTGTCATTGGTTGATGTTTGTGTGATAGAACCAGCTGCCAAGATGTTTTTTTGGGGAGCTCGGCCGGCTTGGGCTCCTGCCTTCCAGCAGACGCTGGGAGGAGACTGTGGAGCAGAGGAAAGAGGATAGGAGTGAGGTAGACTCACTGTCCGTGGTAGACTCTGGTCCCCCAGATGGAGTACTTGAGTGCCCCAAGCTTTAGGAGGGACTCTGTAGCTCCCAGAGGGTTTCTTGATCTCTATCACCACTGAGGTGGGGGGAGGGGAGCAAGGCAGCTCATGGCTACATTGTAGGAGCCTAAAAGGATTTGCACAGCCTCGGTGAGGCTCAGAAGTTGCTTTTCCGGCTGCTAGGGGGAGCCTCTGGTAGGAGGGTCAGGACAAGCTCTCCAAACTGAGAGGGCTGTTCATGGGGGAGGGGGCTAAGTGCTTGTATGGTAAGGCACCAGGCTAGGTTCTTTCTGCCCTTATCCAGTAGCACAGTTTTTCTGTGGGGAGGGGTAGACACTCCCCCAAATGGCCACTCCTTGGACCCCCACACACCCTGTAAAATTGAGTCAGTAAATGCTGTAAAGGGTGTGCAAATTGACCTCCCTGTCAGTAGGGGATGCTTGCCAGAAGGAACAAGCTACACTGTTTTTCTTGGGTCCTGTGACTGGCTCTAGTCCCTCAGAAGAACCATTCCAGTGCTGCAGGTGGTGGGTGGGGCCCTAGAGCTTCCAGGTGAGTCCTTATTCTCTGCCACAGCAGAGACAGTTGGGGGAGTGCGGCTGGGCAGGGCTGGATTGGGTGAGCCTGCCTTCAGGCTCCACAAAAGCTGGCAAGGTAGCTGTTTTGGCAGGAGTCAAAGGTCTGCTCCTAGCTTCTGGGTGGAGCCACCAGGGAAGGGCTGAAGTGGCCCCACCCAACTAGAAAGTCGGCTTGTGGAGGCGGGTCTGTCTGAGATTCACAAACTGGCAGGTTGCTGGGGCCTCACTCCTATCCTCTTTCCTCTGCTCCACAGTCTCCTCCCAGCGTCTGCTGGAAGGCAGGAGCCCAAGCCGGCCGAGCTCCCCAACAACTGTGCTGTGGTCTGGAAAGTTTCCTGCTCAGGATCCCAGCCTGAGTTGAGAGTGTGGCCCTCCTGTTGGGGAAGGGGTGCCCTGCAAGCACGCTGCAGCTGGGTCCCACACTGCACTCTCCCTCCAGATCTGCTCATATAGGTTCTTTCACCTCCCAAGGCCAAAAAGATCAATCCCTGACCATGCCAAGGAGAAGCACACTGGTATCAAGTTTCCCATGGGGTGCCCGAGCAGGATGGATGTCCCTCCACCTTGGGGCATGCCCTGCTCTAAGAGAGTTACCAGGCAAGCAGCACCAGGGAGGGCCAGCAAGCAGGGAGCTCACAGTCTGAGAACTCCTCAGTCTGCTGCAGTACCCCAAGTGGAAAGGCCTGAGCCCCACTCTCTGTGGAAGCCTCAGTATTGTGGCTCAATTATCTCTTTTGGCAGCCACAGGTGGGGGAGGGGAAAGGGAGGGAAGGAGTCTGCATAGAGGAATGCTAGCACTCTGATCTTTTCCGACCTGGGGAGGGAGAAACAAACCACTCCACCTACCCTTCTTACTGGACTCCAAGCCTCTCAGGGGTTGATCCTTGCCGATATTTTGCTGCTTGTTTTTCTGCACTGCAACTTCTTCCTATGGAGTCTTCTAAAGGCTCTGGCATCCTTCCTTAAGACCCATATCCAATCAGTGTTTGTCTGTTCATTTTTTCTCTTTCTTCTAAAACTTATCCTTCTTACTGAGACACTGTGGCTGCTGGTGTCCTAAATGAGTCTTTAATGCTTACATTGTTGTTAGAACTGGCTGCTCCAATTGACCTTGAATTAATGATAACATAGACACTGAGTTTTATCTCAATACCAGGAACCCAGGAACCCAGGAACCGCAGTTCACAAGCAGGCAGGAAAAAAATGTTTAGCAAACTCTGCATTTTAACTCTATAGTGGCAGGCTGACCATGTGAGCACTGAAATTTTCTTGATGTAACTTGCCATCGGTTTAAACATGTGCACAAGAACAGAGCATAATATGTGGAGACGAGCTGGAGTCCTAGAAAACCTGGCATCTCTTTAAATTTTCTCATAGACAGTACATTTATATGCCACATACTAATATAGATAAACACTCAATATGAAGAGAATTTAAGAGGTTTCAAACACAAACCCGGAAACACCACATCAGAGAAAACAAAACTCAAAACAAACCGAATTCTTTCAAACAAATTTCTACAGAGGGATACCAGAGAGAAGTTTTTAAGAATCTTATCTGAAACCAACAAGTACCACAAACGACCTGTCCTAGCTCCAAATGGCATAAAAGCCCAAACAGCCAGAGACAGAGGATTTCCAGTGTGCACACCACTTTTGAAGAAAGTAGTTAAAAAGGCTACATTCAGAGATTGAATTCTTATTTTTCATAGTCACATGCACACATACACACACCATATGGACTGCAGTTCCAACAAATAAGCCTAGGGAGTGCCAAATACAAACAGCCAGAGGTCCCACTCTCCCAAATGGTTGAGGCTCTCAACCCAAACGGGAATGCCAGAGAAACTCCCCAAATGGGAGAGAAGCTTTCCTCTATGCAGTACCTTCAAACAGCATTCACCTGTCCAGACGCAGGTGCCAAAATACAAAAGTCAAAGGTCCATTCTTCCCTGACAATCAGGGATGCATTTGGGGCTGGTGACTGTGAAGCCGGTGGGAGAAACCAAAACCAACCTCCAGCAGAAACTCAGCCAGGCAGCTGCTAGGGAGGCGTTAAAATCTCTCCTGTTCCATGGCCACCAAACCATAAGCAATGAATCCCAGATAAGCCTCCAAATTGTTAATGAACCCGCAAGGGGGGGTTAATGGCGCTTGCCGCACAGATAACAAATTACTGAGATGAGGATTATCAAGGAAGAAAGGTTTTATTACAGTGGATGCATCTACTGGGAGGGGGAGGTATGAACTGCCTTAAATCCACCTCTCTGATCAACAGGGTCAGGGGTTTTTCTGGAGGTAAAATGAATAATATATGAGGGGTGTGAGCATCATGTGTTTGGGGTGGAGTGCAGGGCATGCAAGTGCAATGAGAAATCATGCTAGTACATACATCCCATGATAAAAAAAAATGGCAGATAAGTCCTTCCCAGGGTGGGGATTTTAGTATTATAATGAGCCAGGGGTTGATATTGGTCATTCTTTTAGCCTTGTGCGCGGGCTCAGTGGTTCCTTGGGAACAATCTGTGGTGGGGTGTCACTTACCTTGTCTTCTCTGGACAAACAGGTGGTGTAAGGCTTTGTAGTTATCTCATGACTGTAAGGAGTCTCTCCTGTTTCTGGGAAAGAAACTCAAAAGGGAAGGCATTAGTGCAACAGAAAGTTACAAAGTTCTGGTCAGCAAATCTTACTTGCTTGGGAACTTAAAACATAAGAGAACTACCAAAAAAAGCATAAAAAATAGTTTTCTTGCTTATGGAGCCAGTTACATAGCTAAATGTGAAAGGCAATATAAATGTAATTTTTTCTGTAACCCCTTTTTTCCCCTATCTGTTTTTAAAAACAACTACATAAAGAAATAATTAGAAATCTGGTTTGAGGGGCACAAAATGTGTAAGGATGTACTTTTTAGGAGAATAACAGCACAGAGTAGGAGGTAAGAGTGGATCTAAATAGGAGCAAAGTTTTTGTATACTATTGAAATTAAGTTGGTATTAATCTGAACTAGATTGTCAGAAATTAGAATGTTAATTGTAATCCCCATGGCAACCTCTAAGAAAATAATTGTAAAAGAAATTACAAGGGAATTAAAATTGTACACGAAGAAATATCTGTTTAACACTAAAGAAGGTGGTAATAGAAAAATAGAGGAACAAAATGATATTAGACATGTAGAAAACAAATCACAAAATGGCAGATGTAAATCTTAATTTATTAGTAATCACATTAAATGTGAATGGTTGAGACAGTCCAGTCAAAACACAGATGGTCAGAATGGTTAAAAAAACATGAACCAACTATATGCTGTCTACAAAACAAACATTTTAGATTCAAAGACAAGTATTTGAAAGCAAAAGGATGGAAAAAGATACGCAACGCTAATAGGAACAACAACAAAAAAAGAGCTGAAATGGCTATATGAACACCTGAGAAAATAGACTTTAAGACAAAAATAATATTACAGACCAAAAAAAGGTTATTTTATAAAGATTAAATGGTCAATATATCAAGAAGATATAACACTTTTAAACATACATGTGACTTAAAACAGAGCCCCAAAATACATGAAGCAAAAATGACAGAAAAGGAAAAAATAGGTCAACAATAATAGTTGCTAATGTCAACATCCACTTTCAATACTAGATAGAAAACTAGGCAGAAGATCAACTAGGATAAAGAACTTTAAAAACACTACAAGCCAATTAAACCTAACGAACCCCTATAGAACACTCCATCCAATAATGGTAACATTCTTCTCAAATGTACAATGGAACATTCTCCAGATAGACCATATGCTAGGCCATAAAATAGGTCACAATAAATTTAAAATAACTGAAATTATACAAAATATGGTCTTGAAGTATACTGGAATGAAATTAGAAATCATTACCAGAAAGGTGTTTGTGAAATTCACAATATAGGAAAATTGAACAACATATTCCTAATAATCAATTGGTCAAAGAAGAAATCACAAGGGAAATTGGAAAATACTCTGAGATGAATGGAAATACAACAAACTAAACCTATGGGCTGTAGCTAAAGCAGTGACAGAGGGAAACTTACAGCTTCAAATGCCTCTATTAAAAAGAAACATCTCAAACAAATAACCTGTTATTATACCATAAGAAACTAGAAAAAGAGAAAACTAAACCCAAAATCGGAAGCAGGGAGGAAGTTATTAGATTAGAGCAAAATAAATGAAATACAGACTAGAAAATCAATAGAAAAAAAATCAATGAGACTAAAGATTTGATCTTTAAAAACATCAGCAAAATTTTGACCTCTTCTGCCCCCATCTGGACGCCCTGATTCCTCTGTCTTGTCTAATTGCTGTGGCCAGGACTTCCAGCACTATGTTGAAAAGAAGTGGAGATAGTGGGCACCCTTATCTGGTGCCAGTTTTAAGGGGGAATGCTTTCAATTTTTCCCCATTCAGTATGATATTGGCTGTGGGTTTATCATATATGGCTTTAATAGTTTCGAGGTATGAGCCATCTATGCCTACATTGCTAAGAGTTCTTATCATAAAAGGGTGCTGGATTTTGTCAAAAGCCCTTTCTTCATCTATTGAAAGGATCATATAATCTTTCTTCTTGCTTTTATTTATATGGTGAATTACATTTATAGATTTGCATATGTTGAACCATCCCTGCATCTCTGAATGAAGCCCACCTGATCATGATGAATTATTTTTTTGATGTACATTTGAATTCGGTTTGCAAGGATTTTATTGAGAATTTTTGCATCTATATTCATAAGGGATATTGGTCTGTAGTTTTTTTTGTTGTGTCCTTTCCTGGCTTTGGTATCAAGGTGATATTGGCTTCGTAGAATGAGTTTACCATGGAGTATTACTCAGCAATAAGGAACAATAGTGAATTAACACAGCTGGTATTATCCTGGTTGGAGCTAGAACCCATTCTTCAAAGTGAAGTGTCACAGGAACGGAAAAACAAGCACCACTGGTACTCACCATCAAATTGGTACTAACTGATCAACACTTACATCACACAGGACAAAAATATTCATCAGGGGGCGGGCAGGCGGGAGGGGGTGGAGGGGATGGGAAAAACTCTCACTGAATGGGTACGGGGCGCACAGTTTGGGGGATGACCACGATTGTAGCTCTGACATGGGCAGTGCATGGGCAATGTATATAGCCAAAGTGTTGTACCCCCATAATATTCTGAAATAAAAAAATAAAAAATAAAAAATTTTTAAAAAATAATAAATAAATAAATAAAAATCAGCAAAATTGACAAACCTTTAGTTAGACCTTCTAGGAAAAAGGAGAAAAGCCTCAAATTACCAAAATCAGGAATGAAAGCAAGAGCATTACTACCAACCTTACAGAAAGTTTAAAAAAAAATTTATAACAATACTATGAAAAATTGTATGCCAACAAATTAGATTACCTAGATGAAAATGGACAAATTCTAGGAATAACTATTAAAACTGATTCAGAAATAGAAAATCTGAATAGACCTTATAACAAATAGATTGAATTAATAATCAATAAAACTTCCTACAAAGAAAAGCCCAATTCCAGAAGGCTTCACTGGTGACTTTTACCAAGCATTTAAAGAAAGATTACCACCAATCCTTCACAAATACTTCCAAAAAATAGAAAAAAGGGAACACTTTTGAAGTAATTCTGTCAGGTCAATGCTACTTTTTTTTTTTTTTTTTTGGTAGAGATGGAGTCTTGCTATGTTGCCCAGGATGGTCTCAAACTCCTGGCTTCAAGCGATCCTCCTGCCTTGGCCTCCCAAAGTGCTGAGATTACAGGCGTGACCCACCACACCCAGCCTCCAATGTTGCCTTGATACAAAACCTAGGCAAAGACATCACAAAGAAAAAAAAAACTTCAGACCTATATCCCTTTTGAACATATATGTAAAAATCCTAAACAAAATACTAGTACTAGTAAAGTAAATCCAGCAACATCTAAAAAAGATTATACACCATGACCAGGTGGGATTTATCCCTGGAATGTAAGATTAGTTCAAATACAAAAGTCAATCAATGTAACATACCATATCAATAGAATAAATAACAAAAGCCACATGATTATATCAGTAGATGCAGAAAAAGCACCTGAAACTATCCAACATTCTTTCATGATAAAAACTCTAGACAGAAGATCAATAAGCTGGTAATGGAAAGGAACTTCCTCTACTTGATAAAGCATAACGAACTAACAATGAAAAACTAACAGCTAACATTCTTCTTTTTTTTTTTTTAATTTATTTTTTTAATTTCAGAATATCATGGGGTACAACATTTTGGCCATACACATTGCCCCTGTTCTGCCCGTGTCAGAGCCACAATCGTGGTCATCCCCCAAACTGTGCTCTCTGCATCCATTCAGTGAGAGTTTTTCCCATCCCTTCCACCCCCCTCCCTCCCGCCCGCCCTCAGATGAATGTTATTGCCCTGTGTGACGTAGGTGTTCATCAGTTAGTACCAGTTTGATGGTAAGTACCAGTGGTGCTTATTTTTCCAATCCTGTGACACTTCGCTTCGAAGAATGGGTTCTAGCTCCAACCAGGATAATACCAGATGTGTTAATTCACTGTTGTTCCTTATTGCTGAGTAATACTCCATGGTATACATATACCACATTTTATTGATCCACTCGTGTATTGATGGGCACCTTGGTTGTTTCCACATCCTTGCAATTGTGAATTGTGCTGCTATGAACATTCGAGAGCAGATGTCTTTATTATAAAATGTCTTTTTTTCCTTTGGATAAATACCCAGTAGTGGGATTGCTGGGTCCAATGGTAATTCTACTTTTAATTCTTTGAGGTATCTCCATATTCTTTTCCATAGAGGTTGTACTAATTTGCAGTCCCACCAGCAGTGTATGAGTGTTCCTATCTGTCCACATCCCCGCCAACATTTGTTGTTTGGGGATTTTTTGATATATGAGCCAATCTCACTGGAGTTAAGTGATATCTCATTGTGGTTTTGATTTGCATTTCCCTGATGATTAGAGACGTTGAACACTTTTTTATATGTTTGCTGGCCATTATTCTGTCTTCTTTGGAAAAGTTTCTGTTCATGTCCTTTGCCCATTTTTTAATAGGGTTGTTTGATTTTTTCTTGTTGATTTTCCTAAGTTCTGTATAGATTCTGGTTATTAGCCCTTTATCAGAGGTGTAGCATGCAAATATTTTCTCCCATTCTGTAGGTTGTCTGTTCACTCTAGTGATAGTTTCCTTGGCTGTGCAGAAGCTTTTCAATTTGATCAGGTCCCATGTATTTATTTTTGTTGCTGCTGTGATTGCTTTGGGGGTCTTCTTCATAAACTCTTTGCCTAGGCCAATGTCCATAAGAGTTTTTCCAACGTTTTCTTCGAGAATTCTTATGGTTTCATGTCTTAGGTTTAGATCTGTTATCCATTGTGAGTTGATTTTTGTGAGAGGTGAGAGGTGTGGGTCTAGTTTCAGTCTTCTACATATGGCCATCCAGTTTTCCCAGCACCATTTGTTGAATAGGGAATCTTTTCCCCAGTGTATGTTTTTCTGGAATTTGTCAAAGATCAGGTGACTGTATGAGGTTGGTTTTATATTTGGGTTCTCAGTCCTGTTCCATTCGTCTACGTGTCTGTTCTTGTGCCAATACCATGCAGTTTTGGTTACTATAGCCTTGTAGTATAGTTTGAAGTCTCGTAGATAGATGCCTCCCAATTTGTTCTTTTTGCTTAAGATTGCTTTGGCTAGACGGGGTCTTCTCTGGTTCCACACGAAGCGTAGAATTATTTTTTCTAGATTGGCAAAAAATGATGTTGGTATTTTGATAGGGATTGCATTGATTCTGTAAATCAATTTAGGTAGCAAAGCCATTTTTACTATGTTGACTCTGCCTACCCAAGAGCATGGTAGGGCTTTCCATCTATTTATATCCTCTGCAATTTCTTTTCAGTGTTTCATAATTCTCTCTATATAGGTCTTTGACCTCCTTAGTTAGATATGTTCCTAAATATTTAATTTTCTTTGTTGCTATTGCGAAAGGTATTGCATCTTTAATTTGTTTCTCGGCTTGATTAACATTATTCTTGATAGTTAAAGACTGAAAGCTTTTTCCCTAAGATCAAGAATAAAACAAGAATGATCCCTCTTAACATTTGTATTCACCATTGTACTGTAGGTTGTAGCCAAGGCAATTAGGCAAGAAAAAGAAATAAATGATATCCAGATGATAAAGGAATAAGTAAAACTATCTCCATTTATCAATGACATAATCTTTTACATAGAAAATCCTAAGGAACACACAGAGAACAATTTAGTGCTAATAAGTGAGTTCAGGAAGGTTGCATGATACAAAATCAATGTATGAAAATCAGTTGTATTTCTATACATTAGCCATGAACAATCTGAAAATGAAACAAAACAATTTCACTCATAGTAGTGTCAGCAATAAGAAGATACTTAGTAATTTAAAAAGTATAAGACATACAGTGGAAAATACATACAAAATACCATTGAAACAAAAAAGAACTAAATAAGTGGGGAGACATCTTATGTTCATAGATTAGAAAACTTAATATTGTTATGGACTACAAGACTTAATATTGCTAAAGTGGCAATATTTTTTTTAATCTACAGATTCAGTGCAATCTCTATCACAATTCTGGCTGCGCTTTTTGCAGAAATTGATAAGGTGATTTATCCTAAAATTCATATGGAAAAGCAAGGAATTCAGAATAGCCAAAACAATCTTGAAAAAGAAGAATAAAGTTGGAGGACTTATATGTCCCCATCTGAAAATGTACTATAAAGCTACAGTAATATAACCGGCAGGCATGGTGGTGCCTATGGTCCCAGTTACTCTGGAGGCTGAGGTGGAAGGACCAATTGAGCCCAGGAGTTTGAGACCACCTTGGGCAACAGTGAGACCCCATCTCAATTTAAAAAAAAAAAAAAAGAAACTATAGTAATACAGTGTGATACTGGCATATGGATAACCATATATATTAAAGAAATAGAATCGACAGTCCAGAAATAAACCCTTACATTTATGGTCAATTGATTTTTTTTGGCAGAGGTGCTAAGACCATTCAATGGGAAAAAAATAGTCTTACTACGGTGCCCAGAGTTATGAATGTACTAAAAACCACTTGATCATACCCTTTAAAATGGCAAGTTTTTTTTTGTTTTGTCTTTTTGGGTTTTTTTTTGAGACAGAGTCTCGCTCTGTCACCTGTCGCCCTGGCTAGAGTGCAGTGGCATCATCGTAGCTGACTGCAACCTCTGACTCCTGGGCTTAAGCAATCCTGCCGCCTCAGCCTTCCAGAGTGCTAGGATTACAGGCGTGAGCCACCGCACCCAGCCAAAAAGGGCAAGTTTTAATATAATGAATTATATCTCAATAAGGGGGATGGGCAGGAAAGACAGACACATACAACATTCCAAAAGGCAGTGTATGCTTTGCTAACAAGAGATATGAAAGGAGAGTCGGCCACCTCAGAGAGACTTAGAGCAGAAAGGAGAGGAGGTACCACACACATAGCTTTCTTTGTCCAGCAAGTTCCATGACAGTATTATGTGTATATACACTTTTTAATTTGAAAGTTTAAATCTTTTTTTCTTATTGTTTAAAGTGGGTAGAGAGAGAGAGATTTTTGAAAGTATCTGAGACCTACTGGCAATACTAAAAGTGTGTCAAGAGCCCAATATTCTAGCGTACACCCAGCTAGAGTGATTATTCCAGAGAAAAAGTTGTTAGTTTCTTTCTTGTGACCAGACTATAAAGAAATTGTTGCCAAAAGCCATCTTTTATGAACTGGCAATAGGTTTTGTTTTTTTTTTTTTTTTTTTTTGGTAACAGTCCTGCTGAAATTAGATTATGTGTCGAGAAGAGAGAGTGCAGTAGTGGGACAAGTGTACAGAGGTGAGACTAAATTGATTCTTACACAATAGAAGGGACCGATAAGCACTATAGATGCTATTAACTGTGGCTGAAGGGGGAAGAGGAGGTTTGCTATGCGTTGCTTCTTCCTTTCCAATCCCTGTGGTTGGTTGTTTGGTTGGTTGGTTTTCCCACATTTAAATGGCTACGAAGTCCAGTACCTTGTTGAATAAAAATTGAGAGCAGTCTTCCCGCCTTATCCCTATCTTCAGGGGTTTAACACTCACTCTTTCACCATTAAGTATAATGTTGGCAATAGGTTTTTTTTGTAAATGCCTTTAATCAAGTTGAGAAAGTTCATTTCTGTTCTTAGTTTGCTGAGAGGCTTTTTTTCTTCTTTTAATCTTAGCTAGACGTTGGATTATGTCAAATGCGTTTTCTCCATCTATTGAGATAGATTTTTCTTCTTTTTAGTGTGTAAATATGGTGAATTACATTGATTTTGAAATGTTAAACCAACATTGCAATCTTGAGATAAACCTTATGTAGTCATGATTTATTGTCTGTTTTGTTGTTGGATTTGATTTGCTAAAATTTTGAGAATTTTCTGAGGGTTGTTGGTCTGTAGTTTTCTTGTAATGTTTTTGTCTAGTTTTAGTATTAAGGAAATGCTGGTCTCATAGAATGATTTGAGAAGTGTTGACTCCTTTTCTGTTTTCTGGAAAAATTCATGTAGAATTGCTGTTATTTCTTCCTTAAATGTTTGGTAGAATTCACCAGTGAAGCTGTCTGGCTCTGGAGGGTTGTATGTATGTGCGTGTGAAGATTTTTAATTATAAACTTAATTGATACAGGGCTATTTCAGAGTATCTATTTCTTCATCAGTGAACTTTGGTAGCTTGTCTTTCAAGGAATTTGTCTATTTTGATCTAAGTTGTCCAATTTACTTCCATAAAAAGTTGCTTATAATGTTCCTTTTTTATCATTTTAATGTTTGTAGAACCTATACTGATATCCCCCTTTTCATTTCTAATGTGGTAATTTGTGTCTTCTCTTTTTCCTGATAAGTATGGCTACATGTTTGCCAATTTTATTGACTTTTCCCAAGGGCTAGGTTTTTAGTTCACAGATCTTCTCTATTATTTTCTATTTCTACTTCCATGATTTCTGCTCTTATTAGTACCTTTTTTCTGTTTACTTTGGGTTTCATTTACTTTTTCTAGGTGGGAGCTGAGGTCATTGAGTTGAGACCTTTCTTATCTAATAAGTGCTTAAAGCTTTAAAA
This sequence comes from Daubentonia madagascariensis, assembly GCA_023783475.1. NCBI lineage: Eukaryota > Metazoa > Chordata > Mammalia > Primates > Daubentoniidae > Daubentonia > Daubentonia madagascariensis. Next base: position 20,438,169 of record JAKFHU010002080.1, on the reverse strand, counting down.
AAATAATTTTCTATCTAAGCACTGCTTTAGGTGCATCTCAAATTTTGATTTATCTTGTTTTCGTTTTCATTCAGTTAACCACTTCCTCATTTCCCTTTTGACTTCTTCTTTGATCTATATTTTATCTACAATTATATTGTTTAGTTTCCAAATATTTGGGGAATTTTCCAGATATCTTGTCAACTTCAAATTTAATTCTCCTGTGGTCAGAAAACATACTTTGTATAATTTGAATTCTTTTAAATATATTGAGACTTGATTTATGGCCCAGACAGTCTACCTTGATAATGTTCCATGTGCACTTGAAAAGATTGTGTATTGTGCTATTGTTGGGTGGAGTGTTCTATAAACGTCAATTAGGTCTAGTTGGTTGGTAGGATTGTTTAACATTATATATCCGTCCTGATTTTTCAAGTTGGTAAATTTTTCAGTCGTTGCTTCTTCATGTATTTTTTTCTCTCTCTGTCTCTCACCTTTCATTTTGTTTTTGTGACTCAATGTGTGTGTGTGTGTGTGTGTGTGTGTTTTGGGTTTTTTATTTTTGTGTTTCATCTTGGTAGTTTTTATCATTATGTGTTCAAGTTAACTAATCTTTTATTCTGCAATGTTTTACCTGCTATTAATCCCACCCAGTGTATTTTTCATCTCAGACATGGTACTTTTCATCACTGAGATGACTTTGGGTCTTTTTTATGTCTTCCATATTTAGCATACTGACTCTTTCCTCTACCTTTTTGAACATATGAGGTATATTTACAATATATTTTAATGTCCTTGTTCGGTAATTCTCTCATCTGTGTCATTTCTGGATTTGTTTCTGTTAACTGGATTTTCTCTTCATTATGGGATCATATTAATATTTTCCTACTCTTTGTATACCTGGTAATCTTTGTGTCTCAGGCATTTTTAATTTTATGTTGCTAGGTACTGGATGAAATATATATATACACACATACATATAAAAACAAATATATGTAATTTATATAATACATACTGTATTATAAATATATATGTAAATATTTTTGAGCTTTTGAGCTTTGTACTGGGACACAACTAAGTTAACTTGGAAACAATTTGATCTTTTTCAGGCTTGCTTTTAAAGTTTGTTAGGCAGAATCAGCTCAGCCTTTAGTTTAGGGCTAATTTGACCCTACAATGGACACAGTAACTTTCCAGGTACTCTCCTAGTACCCCAGCTATTACTAGGGAGCTCCACTTTGGCTGTCGAGAATGTGAACTATTCCCAGCCCTGAGTAAGAGCCAATAATTGATTCACCTCCTTTCCAGTGTTCTTTACCTGGCCTCAGGTAGTTTTGCAAGCATTTGTTGGATCATACTCAGTTGAAGACTTGAGGAGCGTCCTTTCTGATATTCTGCCCTGCAAGTTCTAGTTGTCTTGGCTTCCTCAAACTTTCTATTCTGGTTCCTCAACTCGAGGAGACTGGAGAGGTTTTTGGGTTCCCTTGCGTGTGGTGTAGCCTGAAAACACACTTCAGGGAGGAAGCTGGGGCAGTTGTAGGGCTCACATTTTTCTTTTCTCAGAGATCTCTGTCCTGCATGCCTCTTTTCCAATGTTTGGAATTTTGGAAACTCTTTTCAAATATTTTGTCTGGTTTTTAGTTATTTAAAAGAGTAGGGAAAAAACAGAACCTGTTGCTCTATTGCTCTATCTTGTCCAGAAATGGAAATGGCTTGTTGGACTTTGAATGTCTTACAGATTTTCTACTCAGTTATCAGTCAGTAAGCATATACTGAGGCAGGCCTTGTCCCTCTGCCTGGAAGGGAATAATTGTCCCTCAGTATCTGGGTGGGGGGACTTGGTTCTAGGACTCCTACAGATACCAAAATCCATGGATGCTCACATCTCCAGTATAAAATGGCGTATTTGCACATAAAAACTATGCACATCCTCCCATATACTTTAAATCATCTATAGATGCTTTAATACCTAATACAATTATAGATGTATTATAATACCCAATACAGTGTAAATGTTATGCAAATAAATAGTTGTTACACTGTTTAATTCCTAAATTTGTATTTTTATTATTGTATCGTTGTTTTTTACTGTTTTCAAATATTTTTGACCTGTGGTTAGTTGAATCCGCAGATGCAGAACCTACAGATATGGAGGGCAACTGTATGTGCTCCCCACCTAACTCCATTTGAAGAAGTCAGGAAATCCTGCCTTCACAGTGAACAACCATTTTCATATGCATTTTATTTTTTACACAGCTGACCAGGGCAGAAAACCCTATTGCCATTATTTTTGTAAGGCTCCTAATATCTCAAAGACCACTGCAACATCTTTAAAGATAAACTAATTTCACTAAAAAGGGAAGATACAGTACTTGAAGTATAAATACTTGCAATTGAATAAAACGCAAGATATCCATCTTAGGTTGGAAATCAATGGTTTAGGAGCTAAAAAGTCTTTGCCATGGTTTCCGAGGGGGGAACTCTTTTAAAAACTCTCCCCAGCTTCACAGCAGGTCAGATGTTTTCCCAAAAGTTACCCAGGGTTTGGCCTAGTTAACAGGCAGTCCCTGCCTGCTGGCTGTGACTGCTCCCTTTGAAGAGCTCACCGACCAGGGCCTTGGCAAAGGAAATTGAGGTAGCTGGTTAAGGAGCATCTGAATTGTGCTCTCCCCACCTTCATATTAGAAAATAGAAAAACACTTCACTACTGTGGTGTGCCACACTAATGTACCTCCAGGACGCTGGCCTTTCAGGTGTACACCGGTCTCCAGTGAGGCCAGGAAAGGGGGCCTTGCAGCAGAACAATGTGTAGCTTCACGACTGGCTGTCAACTTTGCCTAAATTGTAGATTTTGCCATGTAACTCTGTGTTAACAGCCAGAAGAATATTCATGAGCTGAGGAAAACAAAATACTCTTAAACTGAATCCTTCAGTGGTTGTGATGATGTTAAGGTCCTGGGGGAAAATGAAGGAAATAAGATCAAAGTGGCTTCATATCATTTTCAGAATCATTTCTGCACAATTTGGATCCTATGTTTTTGAGAGAATGGAGAAATACCATCAGTACCTACCAGGAGCTTCAGTGTGATTGAGAAGGGCAGACTCTCATCTAGATAAAAAAGGATGAAGCTTATTGATAAGTGCATAAAAAAAAAAAACAAGAACTCTTTTAACACTTGACCTATTAGAAAAGGCACTTTATGTATTAATTTGAGCCTTTGGCTCTTTGCTGAGGAGTCCTGTGGCTGGCTTAGTTGTGTCTGAGGAAGGCTTCAGACTTGTTTCCATAGTGGTGTGACATGCAGGTGGCCTGACTCTGCCACCCAGAACTTTTATAAGCCCTTTTACCTGTCAACCAGTATTGCCAGCCATAAATGGTGGCTAATACTGACTGCCCCTCATGATATTTACAATGGTATTTGAATATATATTGTATTATCTTATAAATAGTGCTTTGCAGTCAGTAGAGTCCTTCCATACATTAATTTTCCATCAAACTCTGAATTGAGAAGGTGTCACACTTCCTTTGCAGATGAGGAAATCGGGAAGTTGCACAATCAAGAAAAGTTAGTGACTTGGCCAATGCAGGGTACCTAGGCAAAAACAAAAGGCTTCTAATTCCAAATTCAGTGTTCTTTCTGCTAGAATGTGCTGCCTCCCTCCAGGACTGGTGAAGGATACTGGGACTAGTCCTAAGGCTAATGCTTTATGATTGTTTATTTTGCTTCACTCAGCACCAGCTGTACCAAGTTGTGTTTGTAAGTGGCTTCCTAAAAAGGCAGCAGGGTCTAGAATAGGAAACTGGCCTGGTCTGGCCTATGGAGAGGTTATGAGAATGGTGGTTGTGGTGTTCTTAGCACTCCTCCATTACTGCCTGGTATCATTTGGTACTTACTTTACTGTCTTTTGCAAAAAGAAGCACAAATCATTTAATGTAGAGAAGGGCAAAAAGTTGCTAAGAAGTGTTCCTGGGGATTGGTCTTATAGCTTCAACTCTGGGAGGGTGCCTGACTTTACAGTGTCACCTTAGTCATTAAGAGCAAAGAGATCCAGGACTTCAGACCTTCAAAATAATTACTTTCTGAGATGGCAAAACAATTACTTGTAGAGTGCTTTAATGGCTGAGCCTTAAACATAGAGTTTGTTAAACTACACGTTAAACAGTAATGATTTCTCATATGACCAAACCACTGAAGGAAATTTACACTAATTTTTTTTTTGTAAATGAAATACAAAAACCATATTTATCAAATGGCCTGACATCTCCTGTACTGATTTCCAAATCCCCTACCCTTTTCAGATTTAGCCAAATTAGAAATTTAAACCAAATGATTATAAATTAGGTATTATCCATTTTCTAGCTAATTGACTTCCATTACTCAATCTTCTAAACGCAAAGTAAATCAGAGCAGTGCTGATTTTGATAAAGTGTGCATAATGATGTTAAAGGGCAGGCAGAAGAACTGACAGGCAGTCTCATGCTCCAAGGATAGTTGCGGTAAGTCTGTATGCTTTTCAGCTGCATTTAGTTCTTAATTATTCCTAAAGTGTCAAATGTGGGGATGTGATGACCTCTGTGAAACAGCAGCTTATAAAACTCACCCTTTATTATCAACAGATTAGACTTCATATTTTGCATAGATGCCCCGCCCCCGCACATCTCTATTTTGCACTGAATGCACAATATGGTAATGATTGATTTTCCTTTGAGACTGTAATACAGGTAATGTTCATATTCAAATTTGCAAACCAAGACCCGACACATAGTAGGTATTTAAAAAATTGTTTTTGATGTGACCAAATTTATGTAGAAAAAAGAGAAGTACACCAATATTTTACTTTAAAAGTCTTTTTTTTTTTTTTTTTAACTTTTCACAAAGGATTTGCTGTAAGTCTTCAAGTCATCCTGTCCAACCCAAAAGCTGTATTTAAGCGTCGTGGATCCCAGCCAGGGATGCAAGAATCTGACTTTCTAAAACAGATAACAACAGTCGAAGAACTGGAACCGAAAGCAAGTAACTGCACCAAGGTATTCACTTCACTTGTGCTGCTTGACCTTGAGTGTCAGGGTTGAAAGTGTGCTACTCAAAATATTTCCCTCTCTTTTAGGTTCTTGTGTGGCACACTCGGACAGAGAAGGTTAATCTAGCCAATGAGCCAAAGTACCACCTGGACACAGTGAAAATTGAGGTATAAAATTGAAGCAACAACTGGTGCAGTTTGCCTGGCCAATGGATGTGGAAGAGGATGTTTGGAGTTTAGGCTGCAGAGCATTCAGGTATTGTTCATTTTACTTCAGTACAACAGCCTTTATTGTCATCTGATGGACATCTGTTTAAACAGAGCTTGTCACAGTTAACGCAAGCTAACTGGATGGTACAAAATGTATGTTTTGTCTTCATTTGTTCTGCATGTTTTCCCTACAACTAAATTGGAAGGTTTTTGTACAGTAGAGTTGTTATATGACACTGCAGGATACCATTCTGAGTATCTTACACCTTCTTCCCCCTCCACCCCCATTTGGCCTTATAATTAGTAGAACTGAACAGGTTTAGAAACAAGATGACAGGTATTTTGTCAGCTAAATGTTCCCAATTCTTGACTTTGCAACATTAAGTAATTTTTGGAAGGTTGGTGGCAGTACACATCACAGGAAATAAAAACCCCACAATTGAAAAGGTCTATGGATTCATCTGTTTAATATAGGGAAATAACATTTTGTCAATACTAGGCACCATAAAATGTAAACACAATTACTGTCATAAACCTGGATATACCTTCACGGATTGAAAGTGGCTTTGTTTTAGATACCCTGTTTGCATATAGTGCAGAAAAAGGTCTTCAGGTTAGCACTATGTACATGAGATCCAAATTATAAGAGAGGCAGATAAATTTGAATTCTTTAAACATTCTTTAAACTATTTTGTAGTAACATCCAGGTTTATCTTCCTTTCACTAACCACGTTCCCTGTTAAGCACTTCATAACAACAGCACAGTGAAGTGAATGATGAAATAAAGGAATTTTGATACACTAGAAAACAGTGTTCAGTGATACATTTACATTCTATTTATATGATTAAACATTTGATCATACAGTACCTTCCTACAGGATTACTGGCTAATTTTGGGGTGGGGTTTATACTGTTAGAGATATTACTAACATGATAACTACTTCCCTTATATGCAAACATTAGAGCTATAATTTTATTGAGAGTAAAACTGATTATGCAAGTTGACTGAGCAGCTTCTCAAATAATGGTGGTTTATGAAGTCATGGGAAATATCAGCAAAGCTGCCTTTGACATAAAATGGTTTATCAACCTGCTTTTCACCACATCAAATTTAATCAGTACAGACCAACACGGTCAATCAGATAATTCTTAATATGAACAAATGGGTAAAAAGGAAAAAAAATATGTACATGAATAAACAGGGGAACTAGATGCATTTTAGCAAGGAATGTCAGGTGGTAGTTCTGGATGAAACTTGTATTTCAGTTTTCATTTCCACAGTTGCGTGCTGAGAGTCTGACCCGATGAGCTTCCAGACCATCCTGCTGTTGTGGTGGGGGGCTGGCCAAAACCCGCTGCAGGGCTTGCACTATTGATGCTCATGCCAGCCATTTGCTGATTCATCTGTGAAACACATAAAAGGCTTAGTTTAAGAGGCTTACTTCACTTTTAATTCTTGTTTCTTTAGCCACAGTTGGACATTTTTTCATTAATGTAAAAATCAGTCAAAACACTGGACTAAAAGCAGGCTACCACACAAATGCTTTTTTACAGAAGGCAAATAGCTACTTTGCTTACCCTTCTTGTTCTTTATTTTCTTCTACTTTTTAGCACTACCTATAAAGTGATCTCAATCATATTTATTCACTTTCTAGATTCAATTCTTGTCCTCAAAGATTAACCACAACTGAAAAAAAATACCAAAGCAATCTTTGAATTTGTATCTGGGTATATGAGTATATTATAAAATGACTCCATTACTCTAACTTTCAACTATACTAGGATATTGTGCTTTAACTACTAAGGATTAAGAAAATTTTAGAAAGTAAAATAGTCTAAAATTAGCCTATAAACTTTGTATGATAGCTAATATTCTCCATTAAAATCCTAAATGGCTCTATATACTTTCTAAATATAAAGTGGTCATAACATGTACATTTTTTTCTTTTGCTGATTTAACACCATAAACATCTAAAATTAATTTTCATTATAGCTATAAAATATAAGATTACATGTATTTTTCTTCCACACTGGAATCAAATATATATAAGCATCTTAACTCTGTGGTTCTCTTACTTACAAAATTGGTGAAAAAAGAAGGAAAGGCAAGATATAAAGTATAGAGCGGGTTCAAAACCTATGCTCAGGGTTAGACTGTGTTCTTAACAAAATTCACTTATTTGCAATTTTTCAAAACACTAACATGAACCTGCATCACTGATAGGGCGTAAGTATCTGAAGGGGCAGATCACATCTTCATACCCACTAAAGGATATTTTAACCACCTGTCATTGGCCAATAGATTCTACTGACAGAGTGCTGGAGAACAGCATCACCCTTCTGCACTATCTGGAGTAAGAAAGAGCCAACGTTATCATCTAGCACCTTTGAGCTCGGTATGTTTCAGCACTTTGGCCACATAAAAGCTGTGACTGACATCTGGCACTTTTAATTTTTGAGATTCCTAAAGGATAGAGACCAATATCTTAGATATAGTCCTGTAAATGGTGACAGCAAAAATAATGTGGAGCATTCATGGGATATACAAAGATTTTGCAAATGTTCGAAATCATTCTAGACTATTCCCTGAATGCTTTCAAGGTAAAACAACTGACCAAACAGAAACCAAGATCACTGAAATGCTGGAGGAACATCAAATAGGAGATATAAAAGGAAGAAGACTGGGAGCCTGAACCTGTCTAAGGAGCTAGAGAAAAGTCAGAACAGAGCACTGCGAAATGGAAATGTTATCTCTTGGCTCTAACTTAGGTAGAAATAGGATTTTATAATATGAAGGAATATCTGAGACAAATACGGACTTGTTCATACCTTATGGGAATTTTTGAGCCAGTGGGTACTATTTTAATCACAAAAGTCATTAAAGGATATGTAAAAAGAAAATACAACTTTACAAAGATTTGTGGACAAAAAGAATTTTTACAAATCCATGGGGAGTAACCATATGACCTGGAAGAGAGCCTAGATCCCTAACAGTGCTTTGAGAATATGAGGCAGGATTTTTTTTCTAATTCATGAAAGTTACCAAAAAAAAAACGCCCCACCAGGCAGCTGGGTAAAGCTTGGTGGTAGAGAGGGAGTCTCTCATGATGCCCAAGATATAGGGATATTCACCATTACAGTTGTGTTACAATCTGAAATGAAAAATGCTTAACATTTCTTTACAGAATACTCTCAAAATAGAGATAATGACAAATCATTTGTTTATTCAACACAACTTCCTAATATTTATAAACGTATTTGACCTTATACAACATTATTCCTACTGAATTCTTTCTGCCAGATCATTAGATTTAAAAACAAGTAAAACCATTTAGAAAATAAATCTGGTTTCTTTGATTTGGGAGAAGTTGGAGAGTAAATGACCCCTACCTGTGAGAGGCTCCACTGGGGCTGTTGAGCTTGCGGCAGGCCAAACTTACTCTGGGGTGCACCCATTTGTCCCATTATTCCTCCTTGGGGGCCAACAACATTTTGAGGAAGTGGCATCACACCAGTTTGTGCATTTCCCATAAACCCATTGGGCATGGGCATGCCCACCATCATGCTTGCACTCTGTCCCATCACATTTCCTATAAGGCCAGGAGCTGCAGGCACAGGTACACCCATTGATGGAAAACCTTGAAATGCAGTCGGTGCTTGTGAGGTAAATGGTATATTTGTGGGTCCCATAAACACACCTGCATCACAAGAACCATGGGAAGAAAATGAATGAAGAAATCAGGGCTACTGTATTTAGCTGCACTCACCACTATAGTCACAGAAAAAGGATTACTGTCTTTCTGAACTACCCACAGCAAACATTTTAATTCCAGTCTGCTCCTAGTGCTCACACCAGCCCACACCTAACCCTCAGAGCTGGTTATTTCTAGAATGCAGACAAATCAGTTATTAACCTGAGTAAATCTAATTAAGAAACATAAATCTTATGCAATAGCCACACAAAATATCTTCCACTGTGAAGACCAAACTACATAGCATGAGATTATATGCTGTTTCTGCTGATTTGTAACATTGGTTGGTCTCTCAATACCAAATAGGCAAGTGAGAGTTGACTATATCTAGCTTTAATGGAAGTAGCTAGGTTATCATACAATTTTAGCTCGTATGTGAAATGCAGCTCATTATTTTAGAGGAAATAGCCTGACAGATTAAAATTGTAAACAATAAATCGTATGCTAGCATTTCATTCTAATTACAAAAAAATTTCAAAATTTTTGGAATCATGTAATAATTCAGACTGTTTATTGTTTACCTGCAAAGAAAATATACTGTATACAAAGTCATAAACTTCATGCAAATAAAATTTCAATAATTCTTCAAAGATAATCCATGTCCTATAAGCTTGTGAAACAATATTAAGTGATATGTGAACAGCTTGTTAATTCTAAATGAATAAAGTTTTGTGAATCCTATACATGCTTTTTAATTTTTTAATTCTTATGCTTTGTTCATTTCAGTTGCATAATTGTGTAAACTGCAACAACAAAAGCACCCACTACACAGAAATATAGGGAAGAAATATAATTGATATAATTATAATTACGAAGGATGTACTTCTAGTAGTGTCACCACAGTTCATTGAAAGCAGATTCAAAATTAATTACCAGGAGTGCTTTGCTGTTGAATGGTTCCTGTACCATACAGAGATAAGATAGAGTCTTTGGAGAGTTGTTTCTTTGCCACTTCTTCCGATTTTGTAGTTTGCTCAGTGAATAGATCCAGATCCCCAGGTGTTACTGTAGAAAGGGCAGCAGCTGCTGATACAGAGGATGTACCCTGAGACAACACCAAAATAAGAGGTCAATTTCTGCATAGGTAAAGCACAGCTCATCTATAACTTGAAATCCAAATAAAGTTATAAAATTAGACAAACTGTAAAAGGTAAAATGGTGTCTGACATTCAAGAGGATAAGCCCACACACAAACATCTAGAGTAAAAGGCACAATGTTTCTTAATTTGACTCTGTTAATGTAAAAGAGGTAGATGGAGCTCTTTCATAATAAAATTGCATTTACCAGCGAGGCTGACACCATGTTTTTGCTCATCACATCCTGAACACAATGGGTTCAACAATAGTTATGTTGCTGCTGTCTTGAGGACCAGCACTCCTTGGCAACTACTGCTTCAAGGAACTGGTATCCCTTGGAATAAAGAACACTGCTACAACTACAGCAGACTGCAAGAGGGTCCTGCTGTAGTTGTTTAAAAGGTTTTGTCTTTCTTTTATTATAAAAAGCTGCATCATAAGAGATTTATATACCTTGTCTAGGTAAGTTTTAACCACAACATTAGAATGCTTCTAATCTATCCAGAAATGAAGTACAGCAAAACTTCAACCACCTACACTCTCAAACATATCCTGCACTCCATTTTTGGATAAGGGGGCAAATGAACACAAATACAAATAAACATGCAGATATTTAATATAACACAAAAATGTTCCCTTAATCACCTGTATCTTGCACACAGATAGTATTGTACAATCACAACTACTAACCTTAATGATCTCTGCAGTCATAATATATTCAATCACATTCACATCTGTTTATATGGACTTGTTTTAAATATGAAAAAGAGTTTCAAAGTATTCTATGAAGACTAGTAAAACCTGGCTAAGATTCTTCTCAAACTACAGAATAAAGTGAGTAGCAAGTAGAAGTTAAGTTCAAACATTTAATGTCCTGGCTAGAACATCATGCAATAAATTACCATCCATTCTATTCACCAACTGATTTAAGCAGAGTAATATTTTGAATCCATTATGACCAATTAAGCAAAAATTATGAGATACAAAGAAAAAGCCACCTGATTTTGCAAGAACTCTGAAATGGTTAAGAAATTAGACATGATGGAATACCAAATATAGCAATGCCCTTGAATAAAATATATCTAAGCTACCAGTGAAGCAACAGTAGGTCACAGAGGCAAAGAGCATGGACTGGAGCCAGCCTGCCAGGACTTACTACAGTGTGTCCTTAGACATGTCACTTAACTTCTCCATTTAGTCTCTCTCCTGTAGAATGGGCATGAGCTTCATGACCACAAGAAGTGTCCTGTACAATGGCTGGGTTAAGTACTTAGTGTTTATTGTTAATATTGTTAGATAACAAAGCAACTATATCCCTAAGTCATCTTTTTATCATGTTTAGTTTCTCTGCAATCTAAGAATCTGCTCAAAACCCAGGGGTCTACTCCCTGTGGATGAGAGAGAACTATAAGAAAACCAAAAATGGTAAGAGAAGCTATGATTCCAGTCTCATACTGGAGCAGCCTAATATTCACATACTCTAAACATCATGTATGTTTCTTCTCATGAAGGTAAATACTATGTAACATCTACAAAATGGACACAGTCTAAAAATGGCCAAACAGCAGGACTAGTAAGTACTCAAATGTCCATTTACTTTTTTGGAGCTCCATTTGTCAGCACTACAACCCCAGGATAAAAGGAGAACAAATTTGGCTGTCATTCTGCACTTTGGAAAGTTGCAGGGCCTCTAACCAAAGGCTCTGTGTCCTTCTGGTATCCCAGTGCTAAACCAAGCAAGGACAGGACTCAGCACTTGTGAGTCTAGATACTGGTGGTGTATGTATATGAAAGACAGGACAGGAAAGGAATTTCTCCATGTCAACATTGGGAACTCTGGAACTGTTTCCCCCACCCCCCAATACACATGTACACTCCTGTCAGCTGAGTATTTCTAACCCCCTTTAGGGAAGACTAGATTCCAGACACATCTAGCAGATGGTAAAATCAATCTATTTCATATTCACAAGTTAGAGAATCCTTTACTAGAATTTATACATGCTCAGAAAAAACACCAGGAATGAAAGAATATAGTAAAAATTAGTAAATTATGTAGTACCAATATATACATAAAATCTGTACTTTCGGCAGCCCCCTCCATTTTCAAAGGCATTATTTTGTAAGTATGTCTAGATTTTAATCATTATATGTAGTTTAGATGAACTATAATTCTGTTCACCAAGTATTTTACAGGACTCAATATAATTGGCACAATTTTGATTCAAAAACAATGTTCCAAGAAAAGAATTAGACATGGTTAAAAAAACTAATCCTATTATCATACCAGGTTCTGATCAGAGTGCCCAAAGCCTGAAGGCCAGCCCTAACCCTCCAAAAGCCAGGAGCTACACCCCACACTCCCTGTCATGGCACTACTTTTTACTTAAGAGTTAAATAAATGAGCCTGGCGTGGTGACACATGCCTGTAATCCCAGCTACTCGGGAGGCTAAGGCAGGAGGATGGCTGGAGGCCAGGAGTCAAGACCAGCCTGGGCAAACCAGTGAGACCCCAACTCTACAAAAAATAAACAAACAAAAATTAGCTGAGCATGGTGGCATGGGTCTATAGTCCCAGCTACTTGGGAGGCTGAGGCCAGACACTGGGGTCCCCAACCTTTTTGGGACCAGTTGCATGGAAGACAATAATTTTTCCACAGGGGGGTGAGGGGGGCAGAGCTCACTTCGTGATGTGAGCAATACTGCTGAGGCTCACCTCCTGCTGTGCAGCCCCCCCACCATTCCTAAGTTTCACAGGGGGTGGGGGGATGGAGCTCTGGTGGTGAACCGCGTCCAGTTCCTAATAGGCCATGGACCAGTATGGGGCCACGGCCCAGGGCTTGGGGACCACAGGGCAAGAAGATCTCTTGAGGTCAGTAGTTTGAGCCTAAGACCAGCCTGGGTCATACAATGAGACCCCTTCTCAAAAAAAAAAAACAAAAAATGTTACATGAAGTCTGCATTGTTCCACTTTCTGCTTTGATACTGAACAGAACATGTGAAAGTACACTGAAGCCTCAGAGGTGGGGTCTAATTCTGTAAGCAGTTGCAAAGCAACTCTCATACCCCAGTGGAATCTAAAGAAGTGATATATAACACCCTCATCTAGAATGCTAGACCAAAATAAATTGCTTTTCATATTCTGATTGTCAAATATCCTAAATACTTCTTTCCAAATCACAATATTAGACAATTTTTTGTTGTCACATGTACACCCATGCCTGTACAAATTCATAAGGTAATTAATGCCAATTAATTGAAACAGTACCAATACTTAGTCCCTCTTTTTATGTGTTGTGGGAAGGGGAAAAGCCATAAAATAAGCTATCTTTGCTGAAAATAAGTACTACTGCTGCAGACAATTTTGATAAAGATCCATTTTAAAATAATTATTCCTAAGAAATCTACTTGGTCAATTCTAGTGGTAACTATACAATAACTATCATAATAACAATAAATATGTGTAATAAAATAGATTGCTAGTCTTCTTAATAAGACTTTTTCTTATTAAAACTTTCTATCCAAACAATTCAGATTTGGCTAAGTTTTTCTATAGAAAAGGAAATATTTTATCTCAAAAATTATGCTGTATTGAAACAAACTAGTTGTTTATTTGTAAAGTATAAATTTAAAATAGAATCTTAATGTTGTTTGCTTAAGAGTAACTTGTTTCCTGAAAGTTCATATCTTCACCTTATAGAAATTCCATGTAATGTTGAGAAGGCAATTCAAAATTTCTTCACCATAATACTTTTAAAATATCCGAAGTAAGTGACTTTGTTGATCTCAGATAAAGTTGAGGTAGTCTGAGTTTTTCCACTTGTTCATTCTAAATACTGTTATTTCCCTAAAGCAAGGGTTAGAACTTTAAAGATAGTGAATATTTTAGGCTTTGTGGGTCATACAGTCCCTGTTGTAACTACTCAACTGCTTTTGTAGCACCAAAGCAGCCACACACAATATGTAAACCAGTGGGACTAGCTGTGTGCCAATAAAACTTTATTTGCAAAGACAAGCTGCAGGCTTAGCTTGCAAAGCCCTGGCTTAAAAACAGGAGGCTTTCAAACAGTGACTGCTCAGAAATACTTCTTAAAAATTAAAATTTTGAAACTTTCAAAAAGGAAATAAGCAGTGACCATATTAAACCATATTCTTACCACATACCTGAGCTGGGGGCATGACAGTCGCAGGTAAGGGATTAGAAATCATCGGTCCAAAGATGTCCAGATCATCATTCAGGGCTGGCACTATTGTGTTTCCATTGGTCACTGGTGCCTCAGCAGGGCCATCTGAAAAAAATACAGATTCTTATCTTAAGGTAGATTCTCTTAAATTACTTGAAACATGTCATTACTTTAAAAATTAATATATGGTTAAAAAAAGGGGGGGAGTTCAAGAGCTGATGAAATATATGTCCCCCTTCTTCTCCACAATCTACCCCCTTTCCCAAAGAAATCATTTCCAGAAGTTGTATTGTCCCAGAAATATTCTTATCCACTGGTTTCTAGGTATATATCCAAACCTTTTTTACCAATGGTATCATACTATTCATATTATTCTGTATCCTGATTTTTTAATAATAGGATCACAGAAACTTTTTATAGCACTTCCTATGTGCCTGGCACTCTTCTGAGTACTTTACATATATTACCTCACTTTATGAGATATATACTACTTTTGAGATAAGTGGCTAAGGTAGAATTTGATACTAGGCTTTTATAAATAATGCTCCTCCATTAACGTGTGTGTGTGTGTGTACTTTGGAGATCATTTAATTTATACCTACCTTGGGAATAAATTTTGATGATTTTTTTTGAGACAGGGTCTTGCTGTATTTCCCCAGCTAGAGTACAGTGGCACATTCACAGTTCACTGCAACCTCAAACTCCTGGGCGCAAGTGATCCTCTTTTCTCAGCCTCCCAAGTAGCCAAGACTGCAGGCGTGCACCACTATAGCTGGCTAATTTTTTTTTAATTTTAATTTTTTGCAGAAATGGAGTCTCGCTATTTTGCCCAGCCTGGTCTCAAATTCCTTGCCTTAAGTGATCCTCCCACTTCAGCCTCCCAAAGTGCTGGGATTATAGGTTTAAGCCAGAATGCCCAGCCAGATGACTTAAAATGTCTGAAATGTTGCAATAAGGAAAAAAACATAGATTTAAAAAAATACATTTAAACTGATTCTATAGGAAATCCATAAAACTGAAATAAATCCTTTCTTTATTCAAGCACAGCCACCTTTAGTGATGGCCATACCAAGCCACTGAACTGTACAGAGAAAGGGACTCTGACAGAGCTTCCTACTTAAAAATTCAAATTTAAAAAAAAGTTTTAAAAATTTTCAATTTCAAAAATTAAAAAAAGGTTTATTTTATATCCCCTTTTTATGTTAGTGAACAATTTATAAGGTGTAAGGAATGGGAGTTTGGAGTGCGGTACGGCGGAGAGAGTTTGCAAGCGTGGTGATCCAGGGACTAGCACATCTTGTACAGTTTAGTTTTCTATGGCCACAACCAAATAATAGTTCAGAGCATCACAACTCCAATCTCTTGAGACTTAATCTCCTAATCAATCTTCTATTTTAACAATTTACAATCTCATTTGATCTCTTTGATATGCTATACTCTCCTCAAAGTTAAATCAATCATCTTTAAAAACCTTTTTCATGTTGAACGGGATGTCTTACACAAAGTACATGCTCAAATATTAGACAAATTTAATAGAAATTTCCACCACAATCCACAGAAACTGACAAGGTTTCTTCTCTTTTTCTAAGTATAACTACAAAAATTGATATCTTTTATTTCCTTGTGTAAGCTTCAATGAATTACAAAGAATTATCATTAATACCAATGAATGGTCACAATAAAATATTTTTACTATTTAGCTTATAAAAGACTGTTTGAAACCCAAATTAGGTTAATTTGAAAGTATCAATGGCAAGTATTTTTCAAGCCATTTTTAGTGATGTCACATTATCAGAACCATAAAAAAGAAATATATTTACTACATATGTATATATATTACACATGTTATATCATATCAAGCACTATGGACCACTGAAAGGTGAAGCAATAAAATAATGCACAGATATTATAATTTATAATATACAAAATTTTAAACTGTTTTAAGATAAACAAGATCTTTAATTAAGATCTTAATTATAAGATAAGACACATACATGAAAATAATTTTTTTATTTCTAACCCTTTCAAACAGCAACATTCGTTTTGAAGTAAGACCTCTTTAAAGAGCTTTTTTTTCCCAGTTCACTCCATATTCCATTTCCATTACATGTGTAGTACATCATGTAAATATTAGCCAGAAATAAAGTGATATTTTAAAAGGACAAGGTATTCTAGATTCAAAACACAACTAGGCCAGGCACAGTGTCTCACACCTGTAATCCCAAGTGCTTTGGGAAGCTGAGGCAGGAGGATCATTGAGGCCAGGAGTTCGAGACCAGCCTGGGAAACATAGAGAAACCTTGTCTCTACCCAAAATAAAAACATTTAGCCATGTGTAGTGGCGCACACCTGTAGTACCAGCCACTTGGGAGGCTGAGGTGTGGGGACTGCTTGAGCCCAGGAGTTTGAGGTGCAATGAGCTGTGATCATGCCACTGCATTCCAACCTGGGTGATGGAGCAAGACCCTGTCTCAAAACAAACACACACACAGCTAAGGGAATACCTTCTTTGCTGTATCTACAGCATTTCAGTAAAGAAACCCAAATAATAATGACATGTAAGCCAGTAGTGCTTTACCCCATAAGCTACATAATGGGGGAAGGGGAAACAACCACATCAACTAGACATGTTTAATTCTATCATATGAATAAGGAAGTACTTTATTAGCAGAAAATATAACTATTGTTTATATATATAAAATTTAAACTTAAAAACAGAAGCACATATCCTCCAAAACAAAATAAACTATAACCAAAAGAAACAAAAGTAAAAAAAGAAAAGGTTGAGAAGCTGAATATAAGCAACTATGTTTAGTTTTTCAGTTAAAATTTTTTGTTTTTTAAAGCAATAGCAAACACAATTAGGATACATTTATGAAAAAAAACTTTAACATGATCAAGTACTGTTAATATAATTTTTTTGGTGAAGTGAGAAAATACTATGAGTTGATTTTTACCACAGCACATGTCAATCTAGTTCACCGAATACTAGTGTGCCCAGTATGCACTTTGTGAGAAACCACAAGGTTCATCCACTACAAGCAAATGATGTTTTCATTACTTTTATAAACCATACATCTTTCAGAAATTTTAAGTCTATTCTACATAGTACATTATAGTCTCTCAGAATATTAATTTATTTCTACTTTTAAATATAAACCCCATTCAGTATCTAGTGGGTATGTTATCTACAGAACGACATACAGCACATTATTTGGTTTTTGACGTCCTATTTTATCCTTCTTACCCTCTAGGATCACATATATGAATGATAACTTGCCCAGTGTCACAGAGTTACAGCAAAGCCTTAGATTACAATCTTATTCGATTTTCACTATAAAAGCAACACATTCTTGTAAAAGATTCAAACCATGCAAAAATGAAGAAACTAAAAGTCCCCACCATGGATGGTGGTGATGGTTGCACAACAATGTGAATGTACTTAATGCCACTGACTGTATATTTTAAAATATTTAAAATGGTAAATTTTATGTGTATTTTACCACAATTTTAGAAACAATGTATATAGGATCATACAAAAATAGTCTTCATTATATAAAACTATGCATATGTAGGTGGGGGGTTTGCATTCTTTAATACTGCATGGACCTATAATAACTTACTTATTCAATTTGTGATTCATAGGCATTTGGGTAGTTTCTAGATTTTTACAATCACAGAAACAGAACAGTGAACATCCACATTCCTTTATGGTAAGTCTACACAGCTCAAATCCCTTCACTGCAAGGTAACATGACTTCTGTTTTTTACCACTGCACTGTAAACAGCTCCATTCTCTCATTCTGTGTGTGTGCTTTTTAATTCATATTTTAAAAACTGGCCTCTTGAAATCTCAAGGATTTCACACAACAAAGTCTGTTCTCTTTATAATCGCCTACCAGGGTTAATGGAGCCATCATGAAAGTCAATTCACAATTTAAGTCTGAGGGGCTCTGGAGTCCCTTCAAATGAGACAGAGGAAGCACCTGCTTAGGGATAGGGATCTTTGTGGCAAGGTTGACACTATTTTCAATTGACTAGGGAAGACGTTTCATACCTCCAAAAAAAACTTTCCCCCAGGCCTGACCATGGTTCTCCTCTGTACAGCTGCCTTGTGGTGGGTGATTCCTCTCTGTTCTCACATCCACAACATACTGGCCCCCTTTTCTTTCTAGCCCAGTCTTCTCCCCATGTGATGCCTTAACAAAGCGTTCTGGATTTCACTCTCATCAGTTTTCCTTGTTACTACCAAAGCTATGCATTCATAGAATTGTTGAAAAACAAATTCTTAACCTAAATGAAAACCACTCAACCTTGCAAAATCAGTAAATATAAGTTCCCATTGGGTTTCAATGTTTGCTAATTTTACTTACTACATTTTGCTTGCTAAACATTCTTTAAAAAGGATTGTTTTAACTCATTTTTAAAGTAGTTGTGTTTTTAATTTTTTGTATTTAAAAAGGATAATTGAAGACTCATAATTACTATTATTATAAACATCACATTTATCCTGGATGTTTTTAAGGAATGTTTACATGTTATCATTTTTGTCCCCATGAAAGATGAGAAGGACATCTCCTTCCATTATCTCCAGTTACAGAAACTAGGCCACAGAGAGATTAACAGACTTCCTCAGTGTCACTCAGCTAGGTAGCAAAACTTGTACTAGAATAGTCTTCTGACCCCTAGACTAGTTTTCTTCAAACCACATTTTATCAAAAGCCATATAATTACAACAGTACCTAATTACAAAGAAATCACTTAAAATCCTCGAAATTAAAAACCAACTTTTAAATAGTTGCTAATTATTTGTAGTAAGTTTGAGAAGCAGTGACTTAAAACCATTCAAAAACCATTTGGCATAGAACTCCAACACTTCCTCATCTTCTCCCCCTGTTCTGGTACCAACCCCAATGTCTTCTCAACTTACAGGGAGGGATACCAGAGGATATGGTCATCAATGAGCAAACTGGACTGAGGGAAGCACCTGTATGGGTTGTAATCAGCCCTTGGTCAATGGAGAGTATTCACAAATTACTGGGAGTTAAATGCATCCTTCTGATCAAGGGCCCACTAACAACACAGTTGTTGCTGACTGCACGAAAGCTCAGAGGCCACAAAAGCAACAGAATAGCAAGACATTGAAAACAGTTTTTTCTGATAAATAATTTAGAAATTTAGAAAGAATAAGGCTTATTCAAATAAAATAGTGTAAATCACTATAATTTAAGAAAAACATTTAAATCACATGGGTTATGTGTTGTTTGTGCATGTGCATGCTTGTACACACACACACACACACACACACACACACACACACACAACCAGACAAATGGAAACTTCCTGTTTCAGGGTGGAGGGAACCTCAGACCAACCACACAGTGCCTTCCATGAGATAAGGGGACAGATAAAGGGATGTCTCTGCAAACAACTAATCAGAATTCACCACTGACATGCACCTTACTGTGTGTGTTCCTTGCTCAGCTACAGAATGGTAGTGGGAGCAGCCAGCAGCTCCCTTTAATCAGTATGCAGAAACAGTAGTTGGTGGACAATAAAAATAATGGGAGATCCAGAGTACTAGAAAAGCCTAAGGCAAATGGAAGAAATTTAGCTGGGGACAACATCATAAAGAAAACGATAATGAAACACAAAGGACCCCTTCAAAAGGCAATGAGCAAACAGAAGAAATTAGGACAACGCAGTAAAATGAAGGAGGGATTTCAATCTTAAAGGCAAGGCATCAAACCTACAGTTAGTAGTTTGTGGGCAACTATTTTCTTTCATTACCTTAAGATTTCAGGCTGGCATTTTACTTGGGAATTGAGCTGGGAGATGAATGTTTTAAACTGCACACATACCAGAAATTGACAAGAAAAGGTTAAAATGTTTTGAGCTACAGAGAAAAAATGTTAAAATCGGTCCTACATCTTGCATGAACATAAGGCATGCCCAGCATGCACTCACTGGCCTACTTCACACCAAGACACAGAGATGCTTTAGAAAGAAGACAACATTTCAAATATGACAAAAGTCTTGGAGGCCAGTCTCTGTCATCTAGAAATCCTCAATATAGTAAGTAGCCTTTTGATTCTATTAACTGTGACCATATCAGAACTCATCTGACACCAATAATTCAAATGAGAAAAAGGTGAACAGAGTATTTTAAACAATATTTAATGTCTTCCTTTTGGTTCATTCCAAGGCCTATGAATGATAATTTATAAACTAAAAGGAAATAAGGTATAACACGTCACATTTTAATACATGTCTAAACACTAATATTTATTTATTTAAGTTCTATGTGCCCAGTACTATGATCAATGCTTTACATAAAGTATCTCAATTTAATCTGTACATCACTTCAAGGGAATGTGCACAGTAAGCCTAGGACTTCAACAGAGGTCTTCCTGGTGCACCTGGAAAACCCAACTGCTGTAACCAGTTTGAGAAATTTTTCCTGTTACCTCCAGGCAGAAACAGGTGCCCCTTCCCTATCCACAGTTAAAACAGTTTACATGGCCATTGACTTACCTCCCTAAAATAGAACCTTGAAGACAGGGGCTGGGTTTACTACCCAGCCTAGGCACAGTACTTAGCCAGGCTCCCTTCTGAGGCAATGCATGACTCCTGCCCACAATGCCTGGCACCACCTCCACTGCACGCCATACCACCCACATCTGGTCACTCAGGCCTACTGACTTTGCCTCCCAAATGTTTCCCTAATCCAGGGGCTGCAAAGTGGTAGCCTTCCCAAGCACCTTACCCTTTTTACTTTCGGTTTTTCATGGCATCTTAACGTACTTAGATTAGGCAGGCACACCCCAGTATGCTACTGGCTTCTTTACTCGCCACTGGCACCACTTTTATAGCCCAGAGCCCTTGTCCAGTTCCTCCTGCCCTGTCACCAGGAAGAGATAGCGCAGCTGCCTCCTTAATATCATGCCTGGCACAAAGCAAATGCTCAATAAATGACTGATGAATTGAAATGTTTTCCAAACACAGATTATAGAAGGATTTCTTGGTTACAGCAGAGCCATAGTGGAAAACAATTAATAGTTAGGGGATCCCACTTTTGTTGGGAGAAAAAGTGAAATAATACTATTTTTGAAAAGTACCAGTGATCTCCTGGTTACAAATCCCCTTTTAGTCTTTAACCTACTTTACCACCTGCGTATTTAGCCCTAGCTGATCCTTCCTCCTTGAAAATCTTCTCTCTTGGGAATCTAGGCTGCATTCTTCTGGAAGACCCTCCCCACCCCTTCTACCAATACCCTTGGCTGGCTCCTCTTCCTCTCTGTTTTCACAGCCACAGCTTCCACACAACTATGTACCCATTATATCACAACTGTTTCTTAACTGCAATCCCTACACCAGGGCTTCCTCTCTCCAGTTCACTGATTACAGTAAGGCTAGGGTTCTCTCTCTAAATCAGAAATGTGTCTCCAGAGTCACTCTGTCCACAGCTTAATGCATCACAGCTGCCACAGCACCACACATGACCACACCTGCCACCTTGCTGGCCAGAGCGATGTCCTACCCTCCTATTGATATGTTCCAACTGTCCTATCATAGCACCTGAGGGATACTCCAAGGCTGTCTGCTCAATGATAAGGTGCAGATGGGTTTTAAATCATAAAATGCTCTACAAAGGTAAGGCCCTAAGAGCTGCATTTATCTGGGTAGTTGTTTATCTTTTCTAACTGTTATTCATTCTAAAGATGACCTCCATAAAACATTAGATTATATACTTGAGATATGTTTGCACAGTACAAAATCAACTTACCTGCTCCAGCTCTAACTAGCAGCAGCAAGAAAATTAACCTTTGAATTAAGGAAAATAAAATTTCAATTAAAAATTTTTAGCATTAATCCAGATTTCAAACTGAATTCTCACAACCAAGTCTCTTTCATAATCTCATCTCTTCCCACAATGATAATTCTCTTATCTTCCAATCTCCAGATTGCAATTCCATTCCCCACTTGCACTACTGTAAACGTGCAGAGCTGCATTTTCTGGTATTTACTAGAGTTCCATGAACTCTGCTGGTCCTCAATAAATATTAATTGAATTCTTCCTTTACTTGAATGTCAAAGGCATCAGCTGGTCATAATCTACTTGCACAAATAATTTTAAAATGTCAAAGAGCAACATGAGATTTCATGTATTACTAATCTAGTTTAGGGCAGATAAGAATGTGATAAGTAAATGGATGTTATGTTTTTCATTACCATTTTTGACTGAGCGTGAACATTCAGCCTTTAGTACACCCTTGCTACAATGAAAACTGCCAAGTCTAATTCTTCTTAGGTAACTAGTGAGGTGTCATCATAAGCAGGGATGAATTTAAAGCGGAAACAGCACTGTTTAAAGAAGGCTGCTTTCAATGAGAAGCAGTGATGCTCTCCTTAATGTCAAAACTTCTTTTTAAAGCTTTCTAAATTTTCAAGTTGCTCAAAGAACCCTTTTTGTTTTCTACTCAAGAAATCATTTGAAGTTTTTTTCTTAATAAAAATGTTATTTGGAATTCCTTTATATTAAAATACATGACTTGATTTATGAAATTAAATAAACTCCCATGTGTCTTACTTTGTAAATCCAAGTCACAAATGTCTACTGGAAGGATATCAAAATTTTAAAGCTTTATATTGTTTTCAAATGTTTTAAAACAAAGTACCTGAGAGTTAGGTGGAATTATTTATTTTTATTTTTTAGTTAACTTTTCTTACTACCAAATAGGTGGTATTAGGCTAATTTGCTAAAATGACAGACATGGCCTTAAAAGATGATCCTAATTCTCTTGGCTCTGTTTGTCCCCTTTTCAAGCCCCTACCATTCTGCCAGTTTACTGTACCAGGAGGACAATCTACTTCTGCACATTCCTATAATCTGGCCAACTTTTGAGCAGGGGTGCTCTTATGAACAGGCACTACCATGCTGTGTAACGGGAAGCCCTATGCTGCTACCAGTCTTTCAGAAGACATGCACACATTGATTTCGCACTGCCATCCGAGACTGCTGAGAAGTGATGTAAGGGAAAAACTTTATAGAATTGTTTAAATATATATATTATATATATCTCAAATATCTCTGTGCCATTTTATAGCCTCAAAAGACATAAAATATATAAACATGAAACCAAATTGAATAAACCGAATTTCTTTCTAAATGTTTAAAAATAGTGATAAACTAGATTTCTGAGGCAATCCAATTTCCTCAGTTCTTTTAGACGGCTACAAATCCTCCATAGGCCAAAGACCATGCTTTGCAATCACTATTTCCATCTGTCTCCCTCTTTCCCTCTCAATGGTAGTGGCTATTTGAGGAATAACCCAGCAGGATTCTTATTCTATGATACTCAGCATAATATGAGTCCCTTCTCTGCACATCCCTTCAAAGACCTGTGCTACCTCTTACCGATCCTACCTCTTACTCATCTCTTCTGACCTAGCGTTCAGGTTAGAGTCTCAGCACAGGACTATGTGCAAGTTACTGTGCTAGATGCTTCACATAAAGCATACCATTTATTCTGGCCTTCCATTTCCAAAACGAAGATGCTAGAGGTCAGACAAAATACAGGTATTACCTCTAAATTCAGTGCTCCCCTCATGACATAATACTGCCATCTACTGATCTGAGAGATGGGTCCAATGTTTACTTTGTGTGGTACAATCTCACCTGGTATTGTTAGAGTTTTATTTTCTATCACAGCTCAACAAAGTGTTAAGAACATAGCCCTGGAGCCAGACTACCTGGTCTAAATCCTGGTCCTATAACCTATTAGCTGTGTGACCTCGGGCAATTCACTTAACCTTACTGTGCCTCAGTTTTTTCCATCTATAAAATGGAAATGGTAATTCACCAACCTCAGGACTATTGCAAAGATTCAGTGAATAAATATCTGTCGGCACTCAGTTCCTGGCACATAGTTAGCACTATCTGTTTCTTTACATAAGATAATTTAATTCATACTTGGGTTGAACAACTTACTTTGGTTCATCTTAAGAGCTGAGATTGGACTTTGGAGTCAGACCTAGGTTTGAGTCCTAGTTCTATTGTACAGCAGTTGTGCCTCTGAAGTTAATTTTTGTTAGCTTCAGTTTTATTGTCTGTTTAAAAACAAAAAAGGAAAAAGGGTGCGTGTGCATGTGCGCAAAATACTCTCTACCCTAAAGAGTTGCTGTAAGGCACCTGTGCCAGATGCTACAGACTGGAAGCCCCATCTGGGTACTTCTTGCTGGCAAAGCCTACCTCCACCATAGAGGTTGAATACTATTTTCCTAGCCTCTCTTGCAACTAGAGTGAGGTCATGTAATCCAATTTCTGACCAAGCATACCCTGGGAATTCTGCTGGGGAATTTTCTGGAAAAAATTTTCCTGAGAAAATAAACTGGTGAAGAAAAACCATCCTCTGGGTGTGGTCCCGTGAGGATGGGATGCTGGGAGATGCACCATCCATTTGTTGACCAGGAGAGGACAAGACTACAGAGAAAAGCCAGTGCTGTGATGAGGGTGGCAGAATGGGAAGAAGGAAAGAGGAACCTGCCTCCCTGACCTCACTGTTCCACCACTGCACAGCCCCAAACCACCATGCCTCCAGATTTCTCATCCAGTGAGATAATTAAGTGTTCTTATGTTTAAGCCATTTTCAGGCTTTCTGTTACTAGCAGTCCGAAGTAGATTCATACACAGGTCATTTTTGCTCCTTTAAATACCAAACTATTATCTCTTTGATGTCTTATCCACCAGCACATTCTCTGGAGGTTTCTGTGCTGTTTCAAAACTACCCAGAAGCTGCCCCTTCTTGCTATCTTCTAAAGTTTGTGATATCATCAAGCCCCCTCCTCCTCCACCTGTTTCTGGTGCCAGTTCTCCAACTGCCCTGGCATGGACTCAGGACCACTTGCAAGTATCTGCCCATTACCAGTTCCCATACACCAATATATTCATGTATCTACATTTTCTTTCCTACACAAGTGTGATTACACAAAAAAGCAATTCTTCAGACCTTCTTTTTGAAATGGTAATAATAGTTCATATTAATAACAGTTCACTGAGCATTCTCTTATGAACAAATGCAACAGAAGTTGTTAAATAGGTTTTAAATCATATCTGAAAACCATAACAGACTATAAAATTTCCTTGGGCACTTTTGCTATAGTCTTCTTCCCCGTCATTCCTGCTCCCAGAAAAGGGGGATGTGTGCACAACTATACAAACATCCTCCAGATCTGGTCAAATATACAGTTCTATGACACTGGTGGTTTTCCAGGACCACTGGAAACTGTGGACCACTAGGACCACTGCTGCCAAATACAGCATTCTTTTACTCGGCTCATTCCCAAACTTGTTGTATTTTATAGCATGTGGACTTTGAGAAATTGTTAGAAATTTCTCTGCAGGAATTTTCTGCTACAAAGGTAAGTAGAGTGCTTTCTGTGGGTTTTATTCTTTAGTTTGTTTCTGTCCAGAAAATCTTTTTGAAATAAAAATATTTGAAGGAAAAAGGACAACATATTCATTTCTCTCATTATATAAAACTGGGGTATATGTTGCAGTAATCAAATGGGTTATATACTGATACCTACATTTCACTAGCATTGTCTTGACCACTGTGGTAAGTTAAAGCCTTTATTTCCTGAACACAAGCATGAATAAGGAAACCAAAATTTTCAAACTTTTCTCATAAACTTTCCCAAAGCCATATGTTCCTTTGAGTGTTTCAATTAAGAAAAACTGAGGGAATTTCTATCTACTTCTCTATATAATTCAGTATTTAAAATAATTTAAAGTAACATTTATGAAATGTTTAGGCAGAAGTTTCCCTAAGGTAAGGATAAGAATAGGGAAAAGAAAGAATAGATAAAATCAAATCAATTTTGTTTAAATAGTGAATACAGAAACACATGACTACACCCCTAAGCTAGATTTTCATTACTGAGATTACTTGATTCTTCGTGAGATGCTCTTGAGAGTACTGAGAGGATGCAATCCTCCCACACACCCTCAGCAGTCCACCTGACACACACAGAACTCTGTATCTGTGTGGGTCTGAGCTGCAGTGCACTGGTGGAGCACTCATCCCCCCACAGGAAAGCTGAGCTTTCGGATTGGGGCGGGTCCTTGGGCAGTGAAGTTCCTAACCCGCTACACCATTGCTGGCAAGCTCAGCCAGGTTGGGCGCCGGTTTGCAACCAGACACTGGAAGGAGAATTGAGGGGCAGAAGAAGAGGAAGAAGAGTGAAACTCACTCCTGACAGTCAGTCGGTGAATGACAGAGGCCCCTTCTCCACGAGCAGACTTTCTGGTTTGGTGAGGCTGCTTCGGGCCCCCTTCCCAGTGGGCTTTCCACAGCAGCCTGGAAGCCAACCTTTGATCCCTGCCGAGACAGTTCTAGGACCTACCTATACAGAGCCTGAAAGTAGGTTCACCCAACCTAGCTAGCCTCGCTCCTCTACTCACCTCTTCTGTGGTGGAGAACAAGCAGTCCCCTGAGAGCTCTAGGGCCCCTCCCACTGCTGGAGCATTCAAGTGCTACTCCTGAGGGGCTAGAGCCGATTACAAGCACCAAAGAATAACACTGCAGTTGGCACTGCAGCACCAACTACTGACAGGGAGAACAACTGCACAACTCATTACATCATCTACTGACTCAATCAAACAGGGTGAGGCCGATTCTTACTCACAAGCACCACCCACCATCTCAGAGATTAAGCTGGGGGTCCCAATGCAATTCACACTGCTGGGGGGAGGGGGAGACAGAATAGGGAGCAGCCTGTGGGGGAGCCCCTTTTTAGGAGAGGAATAAAAGTAGCAGGTGGCTCAAGCTGGGAGGGGTCTCCCTCCTCCACTGCAGACCTCTGGGCTGATCCAGGAGCTGATCAGAGTCTGCGCAGAGACACTGCACCAGAGAGCAGGTACGGCAGAGATCTGGTGGCTGCCAATTCCGAGTTTCTGCAGTTGACGCCATCCTGATCATTCTGGTGTATGGTGCCAGGTCTGCTCCAGACTCAGCTTTCCAGCAGTAGCCTTGCCTTCGCATCATGCCAGTCAGGCTGGGGAGGGAGCAGACAGAACAGACACTCCCCCATGCCGGGCCCTGTGACTAGGGGCCAAGCACCCCTCCCCTGTTGTGTGGGATCTGAGCAGAGGAGGAGCCTCAGATGCCACAGGCACCACCAGGGAAGCCTTGGGCAACTGCCTCAGCAGGACCTAGGTGGGGAGGGGAGAACCTCCACTGACCAGCATCTCAGGCACACCTTTGCAGTCCCTGGGCCGCTGAGACAAACCCCTGCCTGCACGACTGAGCATCAACAGTCTCCACACTGGTGGAACAGTCCCCCATCTGTATGGCTCTGCCCCTGTAATCTCCAGATCCAGCTCTGAAGCTCTCACTGCACCTGAGCCTCTGCCCCTGTAGCTCCAGAGCCCCTGCCAGGCCTGTGACACCACCCCCGAGATTCCAGAATTGTGCCTGGGCCCCAAGACTCTACCCGAGTCTCTACCACTGCCGCTGGGCCGGTGGAACCTCTCCGAGGTCCAACGCTTCACCCAGGACCCCTGAGCCCAGAGCAGCCATTACTCCTGGACCTGGTTTGTACAAATGCCCACAGCCTGGTCACCTACAACCACTGCCTAAATAGACTCACCCAGCTGCCACTGTCACCTCCACTGGGTGACCCCGGCCAGAACAATCCCCCACAACAACAGCTGCCATGGAGAGGGTCGCATCCAGCCCCAAACTCGAACTCCCAACAACAAGCTGGGAAAAACCCTCTACCCAACACGAAGATCATCCAGCACTGGCTCAAACTGAGGCAATCACATGGGAACGGGTCAAAACAGAACAGCTGTTCTGCAGGCTCTCAGTATACCTGCTCCTCCCCTGATGGGTCAACATTCCAGAGTAGGACACAAAAGCTACACCTAGGGTCCTCCCCTTCCCCTAACTAAATGGGAGAGTGCAATTCTATTCACCCAGAACTGAGAGAAGAGGAGCCAAACGACAAGAAACCAGCCAAAGAACCCTGGCAATGTGAAAAAACAAAATAGTTTGACATCCCCCAAATAGTTTGACATCACAGTGGAGCTACAGTAGTAGACTGCATCCAAAAGGAAATTGCTGAAATGACAGAAATGGAATTCAGAACATGAGTGGCAAGTAAGATGAATGGACCCGAAGAGAAAGTTGAAAACTGACCAAAAAAGGCCAAAAAAAAACTTCAGGAAATCAATGAAAAACTTGCTAAACACCTAGACAACATAAGAAAGGATACAATAGAACTTAAAGAAATGAAAGACTCATTTAGGGAATTTCAGAACATAGCAGAAAGCTTCAACAACAGGCTAAACCAAGAGAAGAAATAATCTCAGAGCTTGAAGACAATGCTCTCGAGCTAACCCAGTCATTCAAAGAGGCAGAGGAAAGAATAAAAAAGTCTGAGCCATCAGTGAGTAAGATATGGGACTATGCGAAGCGAGCTAACATATACGTATCCCTGAGGGAGAAGAAGAAAGAGCTAAAAGCATGGAAAACCTATCTGAGGTAATTATTCAGGAAAAATTCCCTGGTATTGCCAGAGATTCAGACATACAGATAGATAAAAGATGGACATCGAACACCAGGGAAATTCAGAGCAAACAGGACATCTCCAAGACACATAGTCATCAGCCTGGCCAAAGTCAAAATGAAGGAGAAAATTCTCTAAGCAGCAAGACAAAAGCAACAACTAACCTACAAAGGAAAACCCACCAGGCTAACTGCAGACTTTTCAGCAAAAACCTTATAAGCCAGAAGGGACTAGAGCCCCATCTTTAATCTTCTTAAACAGAACAACTGCTAGCCTAGAATTTTGTATCCTGCAAAACATTCACAATAGATGGAAAAATTAAGTCTTTTCCAGACCAGCAAACGCTGAGGAAATTTGCCATGACCAGACTAGCTTTACAGGAAATATTCAGAACTGCACTATACCCAAATCAGCACAGGAAATACCCAACAGTGTAAAATCATAAATAAATAAATAGCTAAAAAAAAAAAAAAGACAAAAAGGGTCATTATATAATGATAAGGGGAGGAATTCAAGAAGAAGGCATAACAATCCTAAGTATATATGCACCTAACACAGGAGCTCCCAGATACATAAAGCAAATTTTACTAGAGCTAAGCAAAGAAATAAATAGCACCATCATAATTGCCAGGGACACTCTACAGTCAGAGCTGGACAAAGCATCAAGGCAGAAAGTAAATAAAGAAACAATGGACTTAACCGGACTCTAAATTAAATGGACCTAATAGACATTTACAGAACATTCCACCCAAGAACAACTAAATACACATTCTTCTCATCAGCATATGTGACGTTCTCCAAGACTGATCATATCTTAGGCCACAAAACAGGTCTCAACAAATTCAAAATAATCGAAATCATACCATGTATCTTCTCAGACCATAGTGGAATAAAACTAGAAATCAATTCCAAGAGAAACACTCAAATCTACACAAAGCCATGGAAATTAAACAACCTGCTGATGAACAATTATTGGGTCAAGAATGAAATTAAGATGGAAATCAAAATATTCTTTGAACTGAACAACAAAGGGGACACAGCTATCAAAATCTATGGGACTCAGCAAAAGCATTCCTCAGAGGAAAATTCACCGCCTTAAATGCCCACATCCGAAAGATAAAAAGATCACAAATTAACAACCTAATGTCAAATCTCAAGGAAATAGAAGGGAAGACCAAACCAAACCTAAAGCCAGCAGAAGAAAAGAAATAACTAAGGTCAGAGCAGAACTAAATGAAATGGAAAACAAAACAAAAAATAATAATACAAAGGATCAATGAAACAAAAAGTTGGTTCTTTGAAAAGATAAACAAAATCGACAGACCTCTTGCTAGATTAACCAGGAACAGAAGAGAAAGAACCCAAATAAGCTCAATCAGAAATGAAAAAGGAGACATTACAACTGATACCACAGAAATACGAAACATCATTCATGAATACTATAAAAATCTCTACGTACATAAACTAGAAAACATAGAGGAAATGGACAAATACCTGGAAACACAAAACCTCCCAAGCCTGAATCAGGAAGAAAGAGAACTCCTGAACAGACGAATAATGAGCAGCAAGATTGAAGCAGTAATAAACAATCTTCCAACAAAAAAAAGCCCCCTACCAGATGGATTCACAGCCAAATGCTTCAAAGAAGAGGTACAAAGAAGAGCTGGTGCCCATACTACAGAAATTATTCCCTAACATTGAGAAGGAGGGAATTCTCCCAACTCATTCTATGCAGCCAGTATAACCCTGATACCAAAGCCAGGAAAGGACATAACAAAAAAAGAAAACTACAGACCAATATCCCTCATGAATATAGATGGAAAAATCCTCAATAAAACACTAGCAAACTAAATTCAATAGCACATCAAAAAAATAATCCACCATGACCAAGTAGGCTTCACCCCAGGGATACAAGGATGGCTCAACATACGTAAATCAATAAATGTGATTCACCACATAAACAGAAGGAAAAACAAAGATCATATGATCATCTCAATAGATGCAGAAAAGCATTCAATAAAATCCAGCACCTTTCATGATAAAAACCGTCAACAAACTAGGCATAGAGGGAACATATCTCAAAATTATTAAAGCCATATATGACAAACCCACAGCCAACATCATGCTGAATAAGGAAAAGCTGAAAGCACTCCCCCTAAGAACTAGAACGTGACAAGGGTGCCCGCTGTCACCACTTCTATTCAACATAGTGCTGAAGTCCTAGCCAGAGCAATTAAGCAAGAAAAAGAAATAAAAGGTATCCAAATCAGGAAAGAGGAGGTCAAACGATCGCTTTTCACTGATGATATGATCTTGTATCCAGAAAACCCGAAACACTCCACCAAGAGATTTCTGGAATTAATAAATAAATTCAGCAAAGTCTCGGGTTACAAAATCAATGTGCATAAATCAGTAGCATTTCTATATACCAGTTAACAGTCAAGCTAAGAGTCAAATCAAAGACTCAATACCATTCATAATAGCTACAAAGAAAATAAAATACCTAGGAATACAATTAACCAAGGAGGTGAAAGATCTCTACAAGGAGAACTACGAAACACTGAAGAAAGAAATTGCACAGGACACATACAAATGGAACAACATATCACGCTCATGGATCGATAGAATCAACCTTGTTAAAACATCCATACTACCCAAAGTAATTTACAGATTCAGTGTAATCCCCATCAAAATACCAATGTTGTATTTCACAGATCTAGAAAAAAATAATTCTATACTTCATTTGGAACCAGAAAAGAGTCCAAACAGCCAAAGTAATTGTTAGCAAAAAGAACAGATCTGGAAGCATCACATTACCAGAGTTCAAACTATACTACAAGGCTATGGTAACCAGAGCAGCATGGTACTGGTACAAAAACAGAGATATAGACCAATGGAACAGAATAGAGAACCTAGATATAAAACCATCTACCTACAGCTAACTTATCTTTGACAAAGCAGACAACAACGCACACTGGGGGAAAAGAAGCCCTATTCAATAAATGGTGCTGGGAAAACTGGATAGCCACAGGCAGAAGAATGAAACAAGACCCCTACCTCTCACCACCTACAAAAATTAATTCAAGATGGATAGGAGACTTAAATGTAAGGCATTAAACCATAACAGTTCTAGAAGAAAATGTTGGAAAAACTCTTCTAGATATTGGCCTAGGCAAAGAATTCATGACTAAGACCCCAATGGCAATTACAACAACAGCCAAAATAAATAAATGGGATTTGATTAAACTAAAAAGCTTCTGCACAGCTAAAGAAATAATCAACAGAGCAAACGGACAACCTACAGAATGGAAGAAGATAATCACAAACTATACATCCAATAAAGGGCTAATATCCAGAATCTACAAAGAACTCAAGCAAATCAGCAAGGAAAAAAACCAAACAACTACATTAAAAAGTGGGCAAAAGACATGAACAGAAGCTATTCAAAAGAAGATAGACAAATGGCCAACAAACATATGAAAAAATGCTCAACACCACTAATCATCAGGGAAATGCAAATTAAAACCACAATAAGATATCACCTTATCCCAGTTAGAATGGCTTTTATTAAAAAGTCCAAAAACAACAGATGCTGGCATGGATGCAGAGAGAAAGGAAGGCTTATATGCTGTTGGTGGGACTGCAAATTAGTACATTCTCTATGGAGAACAGTATGGAGATTCCTCAAAGAACTAAAAGTAGACCTACCATTCGGCCCATCAATCCCACTGCTGGTATCTACCCAAAGGAAAAGAAGTCATTTTATCAAAAAGACACCTGCACTCGAATGTTTATCACAGCACAATTCACAATTGCAGAGATGTGGAATCAACCCAAGTGCCCATCAATTCATGAGTGGATTGACAAAATGTGGTGTATGTATACCGTGGAGTACTACTCAGCCATAAAAAAAAATGGTGAACTAATACCTCTTGTATTAACCTGGATGGAACCAGAGCCCATTCTTCTAAGTGAAGTATCACAAGAATGGAAAAATGAACACTACATGTACTCACCATTAAATTGGTCCTAATCAATCAACACTTACGTGCACATATGGAAGTAACATTCATCGGGGATCAGGCAGGTTGGGGGGGAGGAGGGCATAGGTAAATTCACACCTAACAGGTGTGGTACACACTGTCTGGGGGATGGTCACGCTTGTAGCGTTGGCTTGGGCGGTACACAAAGGCAATTTATATGACCAAAGCATATGTACCCCGTAATATTCTGAAATTAAAAAAAAGAAAAGTTTACTACTAATATTTCGCAAGACAAACAAAGGACGAATTAATGCCTTTTCCAACAATTTGGATGGAACTGGAAATCATTATCCTAAGTGAAGTATCTCAAGAATGGAAAAACAAACATTACACGTACTTGCTATTAAATTGGAACTAACCGATGAGCACACATGTGCACAGAGGGAAGTAAAACTCATTGGAAACCAAGCAGGGGGCAGGGGGCAAGAGAGGAGGGACATAAACCTACCTAACAGATACAATTAACACTATTTGGGTGATGGGCACATTCAGAGCTGTGACTCAAGCATTACAAAAGTGATCCATGTAACAAAAACATTTGTACCCCTTAATATTTTGCAATTAAAAAATTTATATATATTAAAAAAGAAAGAACTCTGTGTCTGACAGGACTGCTGGTCAATGCTCCCTGACAAGGGACTGGGCTGCTCTGCAGTGTGCATGCAGCACACAGATGGCCACTAAACAGAAACCCTACAGGAACCATTCATGGGAGATTGAGCTGAAACTTGTAAGGTCACTTTTAATGCCAGCAATTTATGATTCTTCTCAAGCCTTATACCTAAAGCATGTGCTTACCCTTGAAGATTTTATTCTCAGAGGAGGTCTTCTACCAAAAGCACCACTGGGCAGTATTAGTCTGGGGGAACTACCCTAACCAATTGTTTAAGCAGTCTGTAAGTTTTTATCATTATAAAAACTAAGTAATAATTAACAAAGAACACACACTAGCCTAACAGTGTAATTCACAGTCCTAGACTAGTTACACAGGTAAGGGGACACGAAAAGCACTACCCCCACATGCCCTAGAAGCTGATTTCAATTCTATTTTAACACAGGAGGCACATATTCAAGGCAAGATGTATCTGTGTTTGGTTTAAGTCTGGTGTATTCAGGGATTATACAGTCTGGCACTTAGTCAAGAAGGGCCCCAAAGCCTGGTAATTTCCAAGACTGGAGGGCAGGTTAGGTATCTCACCCCACTTCTGGTATTAGAGAGTAAAGCACTAAAATAAATAGTATTTCTATAGGTTTCAAACACAAATTACCATCTAAATATGAAGTAGCTCATGCAGGTATGATCAGGAACATAAAGCAGGAGTCAGCAAACCACAGCCCATACCTATTTTTAAAATACTGGAATACAGCCATGCTCGTTAGTTTACATATTTGTTTATGGTTGCTTGCATACTACAATAAGAGTTGAGTAGTCACAAAAAAGACCATATGGCCTGCAAAGCAAAAATATTGTCTATTTGGCCCTTTTCAGAAAAAATTTGCTAACCTCTGCTAAAAAGTATATACAAAAGATTTTATGTTTGACCTTTGGATGATCAGGAAAAGTGAGCTGAAGAAATTAGGTTTACCTTGAATTACCAGGTTGAAAAAAAGAGAATGGGCTTGCCAAAGTCCCATTTAAAGGCAAGATCAAGTTTCTAAAAATTGATCTTAACTATTACTGTATTATGAAACTATTAAGTGTGATCCAGAAGACCATGATCCTTGGAATTCATGGCCTTCCGTGGCTGTGTAATTGAACCATGTCTGTAGGGGTTTTCTCTGTATTTTTTGGAAATGTTTTAAGTTAATGCCTGTTCTGGACTCACTCATTTGGAGATATGCTGTCATTTTCATAAATCATAAATCATACTTCAAGGCACCTGCCTCCAAATCCCCATGTGTTTCAATTTACAGGAGAAAACTAGATTCCCATTAGGGGACAGTCACATGCTCCCGAGCAGAAAAATAGTCTGCTGCGCAAGGTAAATACCAATAATCAATCCAGATTTAGAACCACTGTTCGTTTTGAGCTGAAAGAGACCTTTAATTCTCTGTAGTCTCCTGGACTTTCATGAATTCATCAAATCTTACGCTTAACATAGCTTTTAAAAAAAGTCTGAAAATATTTTTAAAAAGAACTTAGGATATTGATAACCTAGTGAGGAACTCTATTTGCTCTGGGTAAGACACCTCCTCTTTCCCAGTTGTTAAAACTCCATCAGCAAGACAGCCCTCTTTCTGACCCATCTCCCACCCCTCCAACTTTTGGAACTCTTCCATTATATGGTCTAAAACCTACTATCAACAAAATCCCTTATATATCCTTAACCCCTTTTCCAAACATTGCCTTCACTTCTTCCCCTTAAATAAACCTTGGTTCTCCTCTAAAGTCACTGCTTCCTGAAGCTCCCCCATTGTTTAAAAGAGAGCTGTCCCAGAAGACCCATAGACCCGTGAGAGAGAGAAGTAAATGTTAGTTGATGTAAGCCACTGAGATTTTGGAGTTGTTTGCTACGTAGCATTGTCAGCAATAGTTGACTATAACTGATACCAAAAGAGGGGTGCTGCCATAACCGAACCCTAAAAGCTGTGGTACTGACTTTGAGACAGGGTGGTAGAAGACAAGGAAACACTCATAGGAATTTGAGAAATGGAGACACAATATGCCATACTGAAATGGCTGGTAAACAGTGCCTTCCAATTACCTGGAAGGCAGAAAATGTATCCAATGAAGCTGTAGTAGAGCTGCCCTAGTTGACCCACAGTGAGAGAAAAAAGTGTTTGCTAGTTATAAGCTGCTGAAATCTGGGGGTTATTCACTATGCAGCATTATTGCAGCCATAGCTGAGTATCTCAAAGGCCAGTCATCCCATTTATCTACTAGATCCCATCCACTCTAGGCTATTTGAGGATACTGCTAGTAGCAATTATTCCTTGTCCTGAAATTATCAGATTTGCCTGCTCTACTGGTTCATTCCTAACAGTAAACGTTTTGTAACATCACCATTTTAAAAAAATCCTTTCCTGACTACATCCTCCTACACCTACTACTCCATTTCTTTCCCCTCTTTATGGAGAAACTCCTCTAAAGAACTGTATATATTCACTCTATTCTCCTTCCATTCTCTCTGAGCCCACATCAATCATGTTTACACTTCTACCACCCCAAAGCTACTCTTGTCTTAGATCATCTAATGGGGAAAGGAAAATCTCTGCAAAAATGGTACTAGGAAAATTGGATATCCACTTGCAAAAGAATGAAGCTGGACCCTTACTTTATACCATACACAAGAATTAATCAAACTGGATCCATGACCTAAATGTAAAACCTGAAACTATACAATTCCTAGAAGAAAACATATATGAAAAGCCTTACGGCACTGGATTCAACAATGATTTCCTGGATATGATACCAAAAGCACAGATAACAAAAGTAAAAATAAATAAAACGGATTACAACAAAATTAAAAACTAGTATGCATCAAAAGAAACAATCAGAGTAAAAAGAAAACCTATGGAACAGGAGATAATATTGGCAAGTCATATATCTGATAAGGGGTTAATATCTAGAATATACAAAGAACTCCTGTAAGAGTTCAACAATGAAAAAACCCGAAAGAAAACAGGATGTGGAAGAGGATATCTGTAAACCCATGTTCATAGCAGCATTGTTCACAATAGCCAAGAAGTGGAAACAACCCAGGTGTCCATTGCAAATGAACAGATAAATAAAATGTGGTATATACATACAATGGAACATTATTCAGCCTTAAAAAAGACTAAAGCCCATTGTAAATAAAGACAAGTGCATTTATAATACATGGAAATGTATAAGATGAAAGTGTCAATGGCTTAAACAAATGATAACAGACTTGAAAGCAAAGGCATCATTCAATGGAGATATGCTCCCCATGCAGAAGTGAGGTCATCTATGTTGCTAAATCTAATGATTAATTCTCAATCTTCATTATGCTGGATTAGTCAGAAACATTTGACACATTGTTTAGTCCCTCCTCTCCTAAACATTTTCTTTCTTACTTGGTCAGCATTAATGTTCACAAATATTTGGTGAAATCTCCCTGTGGATGGACTATATATCCTCCTGTTGAATGAAAACAAGGTCATGTGACAATGCGATTAATGAAGTGAGAGTGGAAACGACAGACATAACTTCAAAACAACCTTTAAGAGCTGACATGTGATTTGCCATGTGCTCTTTTCCCGCTGCCATATGACCAGCAATGTTCTAGATCAGGGACCAACACACTATGCCAGATTTGCCTTTTTATGTAAATAAAGTTTCAATGGGACACAGTCGTGTCCATTCATTTATATATTATTTATGGCTGAGTAGTTATGACAGAGACTTTAGGGCCTACAAAGCCCAAAATATTTACTTTCTGCCATTTTATAGAAAAAGTCTGCCAATGCTTGTTCTAGATAGAGGCTGCTCTATCATTCTGAAGTGAAGATGAGCTCATTTCAGATGGACATGGCCTGAGTGAGAAATAAACTTTTGTTCTGTAAGCCACCACTATTTTGAGGAAGTTTGTTACCACAGCATAATCAATGACACAGAAGTTCTAATCTGATTTACTGGCTTACCTTACACAATAGATACCACAGGGTACTGGTATTCCTCCTACTTCACCATTCCCTCCCTTTCTGGTCATCTTTCCAGATCCCCTTTTTATCTCCCTGACCTCTAAACATTTCAGTGCTGTGGGATGCAGCACGTGAACCTCTTCTCTTTGGTCTATATTCACTCCCTTAGTGAATTCATCCAGTTTCATAATTTTAAAAATCATGAAAGCTGATGATTTCCAATTTTATATTCCCAGCCCAGCCCTCTCCCTAAACTTATAGTTCATATAACTGCCTAATTAAGATCTCCTTTTATTAAAATTAGACTTTTTTGGTCTAATAGGCATTTCAAACTTAGTATGACCCAAACAAAACTCCTGATCTTCTAACCAGACTTCCTGCAGACTTTCCCATCAAAGTCAAGTCCAACTCATCCTTTTGATTGCTCATGCTAAAAACATGTCGGGCCATCCTTAATTCCCTCTTTTCTCATATTTGATTGATCAGCAAATCCTATTGCCTCCATCTTCAATATATACCCAGAATCTGATTACATCATCTATCCTCCAATGCCACCACCTAGTCTAAGCTATCATCCATTTCTCACTTCTATTACTGTAATGGTTTCTTCACTGGTCTTCCTCTTTCCCACCTTGCCCTACTACAACCTCTTCTCAGCACAGTATCCACAGTAATTCTTTAAATATCAAAGTCAGATTATTACTTCTTTGCAAATCCCTCCCACGTTTCCAGGTCACTCAGAGTAAAAGCCAAAGTCCTGTCACAATATGCCTGCCCCCTCCTCGCCCCTTCCTTCCACATCTCTGTCACTCATCTCCCCCAAGATCATTCCACTCTAGCCACACTGTCATCCTTACTGGTCTTTGCACATTTCAAGTAGGCTGCTACTGAACAGCCTTTTGCATTTGCTGTTCTCTCTACTCGGAATGCTCTTGCCCACGTATCCAGATATCCATACCTTCTTCAGGGCTTTGCCCCTGTGATACCTCAGTGAGCTCCTCCCTGTCCACCCTATATAAAATTACAACCACCTGTTTTTATTTTCTTTCATCTACAGCACTTATCATATATTACCTATAATATATTTTACTTAACCGTTTACTCACTGTCTCCCCAGATAGAATGAAAACTCCCAGAGGGCAGGGATTGTTATCTGTATTCTTTCAGAGCTATCTCCCTTGCGCCTACAATGGTACCTTGACACATAGTAGACATCGGTATTTGCTGAATTACAGAATGAACATGCAGGCTAAGAAGGTCTAGTATATCATACATTTCTAAGTGATAAACTAACAAACCAGGCACTTAGACTGGAAAAGAAATGCTGCAGTGAACACAAAGATGCATATAGTTTTAGTAAGATACTTTCTTACTTTTGTAATAAATCTTTTTTTCTTTTCTCTCATTTGCAGCAAAAGAAATAAAATACAAAAATTATGAGGACTAGAATTCAACATTATAATATTTAGAGCCCTAGAATAAAGCCCTATTTTCAAAATTTCAGTTATTTTTTACATTTCTAATATACTACTTTTAACCACCATAGAATTTTACTTCCAGGAAGTATATTTGTATGACATACCAGCTTCCTAAGAAATGAATAAAACATTTGTCTGTAATTCATAAAACAGAAAAGAATTTATTCAATAGCAACTAAGATCAATTTTTTTGAAAAGCAGTATATGAAATTCAACTTTATCTTTCAACTGTCTTTCACTCTTTTCCTTTAGTTGTCAATATTTCTCCAAGCTAAAAAAAATTTTTTTAATTAATTCCTATGCCAAGGCTCAGATATTACTAAAAATAACCATTTATCTAGCCAATTCTTTTAGAAGAGGAGAAAAATGTAAAAAAGAGCTAACAATATTTGTAGATAAGCACATTACAAACACCCCTTGAATGAAAGCCTGTTTATATGCCACGCAAACCACATATATCTGTCAGCCATGAGAATAAAATTAAATTAAAAGGAGCACTTCCCATTGTCATCAGATATATGATATAAATCTAGTTTTGGGTATAAAACACGCTGCTTCAGTTAACCACAGTTAAATTTTATTTTAAACCAGCACATTTTATAATAACCCAGAATTATTTCACTAAGGGGAAAAATCCCTCAGAAAATTATAAAAGAGAGAGAAAAAGAGAGAGAAGAAGGGAGGAGACAGGAGGGGAGAAAGAAGAGAAAGAAAATAATCCACTCTTTATTTTAAGTGCGAAAATGTCACATCTACCAAGCCTTTGAAGATTACTTTGATATATCCTTTTCCCCAAGGAACTCATTACTTGTATTTCAGTGAAGACAGTGCTGACAGACACTGGCTCCCTTATTAAAGATTTCCTTTTTGTGGGAACTCAGCAAACTAATCATACCATTTTCAAATTCAGTTAATAGGTATCTTTTGGCACATTGAAGATAAAGCCATTATATTCAGTTCAAGTAAAAGTTTCAATTGTTTTGTAACTCTAATGTGACTGTTACTTTTTATTACTTACCAAGTCCTAAAAGATCAACAGTGGGCTCTGCATCTTTTTTAGGGCTAGTACTTTTCTTAGGCTCCAGCTGCTGATCTTCTTTCTTCTGTAGCTTTAAAATAAACAATTGGATTTACTAATTTTTCTTAAATAAATGGAACAAGTCTTTTAAGCCCTAATTAATTACACATATTTTTGATAAAGTAAGTGTAATAGAGCATATGAGACATAGTATAATGAAACCTAGAGCATTTTTTATTATATAAAAACAAGTAACCACGATTGTTGAATTTGCAATGACAATCCTTACATATTGAGACCCCAAAATAGTGAATATACAAATTTAACTCTTAATATAATTGTTCTTAACCATTAATTCCTTTATATGAAATTATACTTTTTGAAAAAATGCATTTCATATTTATTTCCTAGCTACTGTCAATGCACCCTTGTTAACTAAGGTTGGGGAGGCCTTGGAGTCTTCATGAGCACACTGTTACTCCCCTCATCCACACTGCTGTATGTTACATGAGACACTACTACATCAAGAAAAGCCTACTGAAATGTTATTTGATGTTTTCCTCCTGAGTCTACACTATTAATTACTTTTTAAACAGAATATTCTTATAGTTCTCAGGAACGCAAGTCATAGCTACACATTCCAAACTTTCTTTTTCTTTCTCACAAAAAAATGTTGTGTAGGACAGGAAGAAAAGACCTGTATCTACTGGATTCTCAACTCTAAAGCCTACCTCTCTTAAACTAAGGAAATACAACATTTGTTCATTCACTCATTCATTTCCTACACCATTTCTTCAAAATCATTGCTTCTATAACTACCTAAAGAATTCACGACTTAGTTGTTATATGAGTTTACTTTTTGTTAGCTACAGATACATAATTTCTAAGAACATATATCTATCCTTACTTGTTTTTTAGACTACTGTCTCCTCAGAATTTTTTTAAACCAATTAACCTACCATCACAGATATCAATTCTTTAACAACCCTGTCAAATACAGAATTATCAGCCTGTAACTATATATAACTTTCAGAAGTTTAACATAATTCATTTCACATTCTCTATTCTTTCACTTTTCAACTTCCAATATAGGTTAAGACTTATCCTGCTTAGCAAAAGGTTTTCAAAATAATTTCAAAGAAAGCATTGCTTGTAGTAAATGAAGCAATTCTTTTCAATTGATTAAACTGCTAGAACTTTTATTTATTTATTTGCTTACTTATTGGACAATCTGTGTTACTATAAACACTCAAATCTGCAAGGGAATCTGAGGATCAAGTGGCCACAGCATGCAAACTTCAAATATTCCAGAGCAGGATCCTAGCAGCTTCCTGATTTAGGTCTTTATTGGTCACATCCCTGCCTGTAATACTCTAGAGAATGTCTTATGCTTAGTGGGCACTTAAAAAATCTAATCACTGATTTAATTTAATTTAAAAATCAGAAAACTTTCAAGTTGAAAATAAACTTAGATAATCTGGCCAAATTCATTCATTCTGCAAATTAACTGAGGCTCAGATATTATATGCCAAATAGGGACAGACTAATTAAAACTCCTACTTTCTACCACTAAAATGTAGAATTCTTTCTTTGATGTATTTTACTGAATCTTCTTCCATGGAAAGAAGCATAAAACAAACCAAACCTGTGAGAGATTCCTTCCCATTCACTTTCTATGGTCTAAGAATCTAGAACCTCTTCAGGCTAAAATGACTTTTTTTTTTAAATTCAAATTCTGGCTTATAAGTTATTTTGCCTCCAAATAAGAATTACCTTTTGAAATATTGCTGGGTGTGAAACTAGCTTTCCTTGTTTGAAAAGAAGAGAAAATGCCAAATCAAACAATGCAGAGGTCCTCTAGTGATCCTGACTTTCACCCCCAGAACTACTACAAACAATCTGGAAAACATCTTTCCACATGTCCACACACCTATCTGTGTCCTAAGAGCTTCCTTTCTTCCTTAGATTTCAATTGCATCATAGTCTAAATGGGTGTCCAACAACCATTTCCATAGGAAATTGTATAATAAAGAACACATGTAAGTATAGTTGTGCAGGGTAAAGATAAACTTTAAGGCAAGAATAAGGGAATATCCTAAACAGTTTATCATAATGCAGGTTTGGTCCACTTGTGGGTTTCAAAATCTATTTTATGGACCACAACTACAATTTTTCCGGCACATTAAAAAAATGAAATAGAACAGAAAATAGAGTGCACTGCACAAAGTAAAGGTAAATATCCAGAATGGTTGTTTTACACATTTGCATATACACGGGAGCACAAATCTGGATCATAATATAAAATGTATTTCTTACCACAGTGGTAGGCTGAGAAACACTGCTCTAAAGACAGTCTGTTCCTTTGCTCCTACAATGGGTCAAATTATGAGTGAGAAATGTCTATGCCCTAAACCTTGTTACTGCCAATAGAGTTGGCTATTCCATAATAGATGGATTACAAAAACTCAGACACAAATTATCCTTAGATTTGACATCTGATAGGTTGTCCCACAAATCAAAAAAGCAAAAGGGTTGATCACTTTAAAAGCTACCTTGTATCCCTCCACCTCTCAAATCTTGCTGAGGCAGTAACTTGAATATAACAGTGTGTGGTAAAGGTAATTTTAGATATTACTCTTCTATGTCTTTACAGTAATCCAAGTACTACCTTATACCCATTAGTGAAAGCTACAAATATTGAATTCAGATGATATTCTTTACTCATAAATGCAAACAGATGAAATTAACCTCATTATTTTTATTTTGAAATATTCAAGAACAGA
Source organism: Daubentonia madagascariensis (assembly GCA_023783475.1). Lineage (NCBI taxonomy): Eukaryota > Metazoa > Chordata > Mammalia > Primates > Daubentoniidae > Daubentonia > Daubentonia madagascariensis. The sequence goes on along the minus strand of JAKFHU010002080.1, from coordinate 20,395,450 downwards.
CACATCAAAGCACCAAACTACATACATAAAAATTATTTCTAAAATTCTAGACAGAGTAATAAATAATTAATCTTTTAGAGCTGAATACCCATTAAAAGTTACTAATTTTCTTTTTTTCTTCCTTCCTTTTTTTTTTTTGAGACAAGAGTCTCGCTCTGTTGCCCTGGGTAGAGTACAGTGGCATCATCATAACTCACTGCAACCTCACACTCCTGGGCTCAAGCAATCCTCCTGCCTCAGCCTCCTGCAAAAGTTACTAACTTTCTATAAAATTTTCTTGAATGACTTTCCAATAAAAATTGAAAATTAATTATTATTTATAATAATTTTTACAGATATGATATCTGTGTAAAATGACAGAGAGATAAGTATTTATTTTCCTAGTCCTGGATGAGTAATAATATCTAAAAATATAGACTTGAGGGATGCAATGGTTTGAATATATCCCCCAAAATTCAAGTATTGGAAGTTTACTCCCAATGCAACAGTGTTAGCAGGTGAGGCCTAATAAGAGGTGATTAGATCATGAGGGCTCTGCCCTCATGAGTGGATTAATGGCATTACCACAGGAATAGGTTAGTTATCAAGAGAACGGGTTTGTTATAAAAGTGAGTTTGGCCTCCTCTTGCTCTGCCCCACTCTTTTGCCCTCCACCTTCCACCATGGGATGACACAGTACAAAGGCCCTCAACAGATGCCAGACCATGCTCTTGGACTTCCCAGACTCAAATTAAACACTTCCCAAATTAAACACTTAGATTAACAAACAAACACATGTGTAATAGATTATGCCTTCCTGACAAACCCTTCTAAAATGAAAAAATCTTCAAGAACATAGTGTGCCTGATTTTTTCCAAGTTTGCCTAAAACACAAGTCATATTTATCAAATATTTTCAAGATATAAAGGTAGCAAACCTTAAACAAACATATGAATACACAAACTATTCATTTGTACCTTAGTTCTATAGCATACCAATTCTGTTGTGCCTTGCTCAGAACCACGAGCCAAATAAACTTCTATTGTTTATAAATTACTCAGTCTGCAGTATTCTATTAATATACGCAGCACAAAATGGACTAAGACAAGGGCTAAAAAAGTAATCTTTGCATATATACTGCCATTATAAGGACTCAAAAAACCCTAAAATGTGCAATCCTCTAAAACAGATATACATACAGACTCAATGTTTAAAAAAATTTTTTAAATCTATGTGTTGTGTTTGATTCCATTATATTGTACATTTAAACCCAATACTATCACCATTAAATAGAGGGGCCAAAGTTTATTTCAAAAAAGGACTACTTCCAGCCATTAAATCATGTCCACTGCTAGGGCTGCCTAATACTGCCATATTATAAAAGCTGATAAGACAGCTACCCAGTTTTTGACTAAGAAGGAAGATCATGGATGACCTCAGATATTGGACTAGAGAGAACAGTTGAAATGACAAATCTCTTTTCTTTGTCACATTGTATAATCCAGCATTTCAAAAATCAAACATTTAAAATTATTAAAAACAAATCTCATGAAATAAGGCAGGAAGCTCAGAATAATTTTCTTCTTGTCCCTCATTACAATATCCATAGCAACAAGGCAATGTGATAGCCTTTAAATAGCCTGGATTAATCAAGAAGAGAGCAGCAGTACCCTGTGTTCACACTAAAAACCCTGTCTCATGGCCACTCTGAAGTCTATTTAGTTTCTACAGCAAAGCATATTTGTTGCTGTCTTTCTTTACATACAATGTTAATGTCACCAATGTTAATGTTCAGAGAAGAACTATAAGCAGATTTCCAAAATGTACTCCAATTAAACACTTTGGTTAACAAACAAACATATGTATAATAGATTATGCCTTTCTGACAAGCTCTTCTAAAATGAAAAAATCTTCAAGAACATGTCTCATTTTTTCCAGGTTTGCCTGTAACACAAGATGGCATATTTATCAAATATTTTCAAGATATAAAGGTAGTAAACTTCAAACAACAAACATATGAATATACAAACTATTAATTTGTACCTTTGTTTTATAGCATACCAATTCTGTTGTACCTTGCAAAGAGTAATAGGATAAAATTATTTAAGATATTTGAAATATAGCTATCACATAAACACAAAGCATACAATATCCTAAAGTTAAATTTTAGAAGATTTAAGAATAAAAGTACTATTATCTTGTTATAATTTATGGGCAGGGACTATTAAAGTGTGGTATTTTAATATTTTGATATTTCACACTGAGCTTAGACATAGCCAGCAGTATGCACAGAATTATTCCACTTTAAATTCTCCTGCTACTAAAAACATCACTTAGGGAATATGCCTTTTAATAAGTGAGGAATGCGGTTGACTGTGAGTGGGTAAAATTAGGCAATCTATAATTTATTATACATAATTTTCTAACAAGCTAGAACACAGGTCTCCTTAGATAAAGCAATTTTATAAAATGTAATTTCCTTAGATTCATATTGAGCAGATGTCTCCTTCAAATTATTAAGGATTTTATTAGCACAAGCTTCACTACCCAATCTTTTTGTGATTCATAATGCTACTCCACAGAATATAATTGAATAAAAAACTATTCAGTTTCCAGTCTTACATTTAGCACCATTTCCTATCCCTTTAAATAACAGACGTAACAGCTGAGCCTCTAGAATGTGATTCACTATTCTTTAACTGGCCAGTTAATGTAGACAACAGCATAAATATATAAGAATAGGGAAGCCATACAACTTTCTAAGTTCTAGAGGTAATTATTAAAAATTTTCTTTAAAAATTGACTACATCTCAAATTGTAACCTAACTAGTTTATCTATAATCAGTTTCCTTTAACATTCCTAGAATCATACAACTAGAAGGGACATAAAATCTATTATGTTCAACTCTTTCATTTTAAAGTTAAGGATGTTAAAGTGACATGATTTGTTCAAAGGCTCCATAACTGACTATAGTCACAGAGGTTAATCTCCTGACAGGGCATCTTCCCCCACACCATGATGACTTTTGCTGAATAATTTCTATTTATCACACATTAGATTTAAAAATAAATATTTACCCAATGCTTAATAATACATGCATATTATTCTTCCCATGATATAAAGGGAAACCGCAATAAAAAAAATCTCAATCTGATAGAGGGTCAGGGAAAATATGCAAATAATTTTAACTCAAGGCAGAATATAAAGACTGCTTGAAAGGTATAGGAGTCTTTTAAGTTCAAAGGTGATTGTGGTCCTGTGTTGATTAGGATTTTATAAAGGTAATGACATTAAATTTCAGGTGTGTAGGAAGAACAGGAAGAAGTCCAATAGGTAGGAGTTGGCCAAGACACCCTGTGAAGAAAACTGAGTGTGGTTAGTGGGAAAGGGACTAAGATAGGGGATGTATCTGACTAACCTCTAGGTCTACATATAAGGAAGTAATAAAAGATAAATCTGAAAATTTTTATTCTATTTTACTTTATTTTTACAATGTGGAAGGACCTAAATAGCCAACTAGAGCTAGTATTCAGATAGGCCACTGATTTTCAAAAGGGGTAACGAAAAGAACGATGTTACTCCTGGGGAAGTGTTTGTGCATATGAATTATACTGAGGAAGAAAAATATGACCACCACTGTTGGCATGGGGGTATGTGGCTGTGACATGGTCAGAGAAATGCTTTAGGACAATTAACACTAATCTACTGCCTCAGCAGAACCTGAAATTTGAAATATATTTTCTAACAAGTTATTCAACAATATACAACTCCCAGAATACTATCTCATCTGGGTGCCTACTGAAATCTTCATAGTAGGTTAAACCTTTACTAAAATTTTTAGTGAAAATTCATGAATGATGAGTTATTCAAAAGCTATTGGACTGTACATCATATATTCTACTATACAAACAGAAAGAGAATTCAAAGACTGTATCATCCACAGTTTACTCAATAAAGCCTTTCAACTGTATGCAATAAATACATTAATAAAAATCACTCAGTCTTACATTCCTATTAGATTGATAGCTATAATCACTATATATTTGTTTGTATGTGTGAGCTTTCACAAAGGAATTATATACAACTGTATTTAAAACTATTTTATGTGAGAAGTAATCTCACATATAACTCTTGTTTATTCTCAATAGCTTAGTTTTATTTGCTCAAAATCTTTACTTTCTCTTTTTCTTCTTTCCCATTCCTTATAATGTATGTCTAGATCTTTTTCACATTAAACCTGTAGATACATAGTGTACTGTTTTTGAATTTAATATTTTTTCTTATATTGTATTTTTAGGGTTCAATTTAGAACTGTAATCTATATTTTATTTCCCTAATCATATGGACATCTTTCAATAAATGCTCTCTGTAAGGCCTAGGGACACTTATGCCCCAAACAACATTTCACTGGGCTTGAGAAGTATCAAGGATTTTCATAAATTTCAGAATAAGAAGAAGTCTTGAAGACATTTAGTCAACTCATTATGTGACGCATAAAACGCCACTGTAACATCTCTCTTATATATCCATTCTCTCTGTAAGAAAATTTTCCAGTATTATGGAATCACTGGATATGATGACACAGCATATTCTTTATTTGTATAATTCCAAATTTTAGAAAGTTTCCTCTTCATGCAACTTGTAACATCCACCCACTTATCCATATTTTCCATGCTAAAGCCATGCAGATGACAAATGGAAGAATAAATGTGCAGAGCTGACCTTCTCAGAAACCACAGCAGACCATGAACTCATTACCAAATCTTTGGTCATCTAAAATCCACTGACATTTTCTTTTGTGCTATCATATTTAGGGCAGTTAAGGTTTGGGTAAATGTAAGAATATTACATTTAACCAATTTTATGTTTAACACCTTCTGGGGGATTGATTTTGTCATTCAATGTCTTAACTATTAGCCTGGTGTGGTAGCGTGCACCTGTAGTCCTAGTTACTTGGGAGGCTGAGGTGGGAGGATCACCTGAGCCCAAGAGTTTGAGGTTGTAGTGAGCTATGACCACACCACTGCACTCCAGCATGGGCAACAGAGTGAGACCCCCATCTATTTAAAAAAAAAAAAAAAGTCTTAACTAATCTTTATTGCTTGGTCATTTGAAAATTTGAACAATATGATACTGATGTACTCAGTTAATAAAAATACTAAAGCCCAGAAGAAAGCAGAGAACTCCCTCTAAACTGACATCAATTCTATTAACTGAATTTTCTGGGCACAGCTGTCCAACCAGCTCACAATCTACCCTACTATCTGATTATCAGGCCCACCTGTCTACATCTTGGCCAGAAGCATATCTAAGAATTTGACCAATAAGCAAGCATAGTCTGACAGGAACTGTTCTCTTAAAGAATCCATGTAGGCAACTAGTGAGTGCCAGTAAGACTTTGAAAAAGAATTAAGCTGTTAAAAATAAATCCATTTGAATTTTACATAGAATCCATGTCAAGCTTGATACAGCATTCATAATCCACTACCTTTTCCTTCTAAAATCAGGACATTTGCCCATCTCTAATCTTCTGGTTCCTTAGTTTGTACTGTTTTTCAAAGAATGACCTATAGTGCTTTATAAATGGGTCTGCAAAGTTTCTTATTATTCAACACAAATGCTGAATGCCTACACTGGTAAGTTTCCTTAAAATAATACTTACTTTGTGTCATTTTTGTGAGGATTGAGCAAAATAATACAGAGTCCCTGTCACTGTGGCTGGCACACAGTAAGTGCTTTATAAATGGTAGCTAGTAGTGGGGGTGGTAGTACAGTCTATAGTTATGTGCCAGGACTGGTAAGTACTAGGAATACAAAGATGAATAATACGTGGTTCCTAATCTTAAGAAGCTCATACTCTAGTCAATCAAACGGACACAAATATAATGTGCTTCAGTGTGGATCAGCACAATGATAGAGTTAGAAAATAAAAGTAGTTCTCTGGAAGTGCACAGAAGTGGCATGCTTATTAGGCTCAGTATGTTGTATGAATGATGAGATGATGATATGTCCTGGTTTGCTCAGGATAATTCCAGTTATTCCAGTTAATGCCTGTTATTCCAACTTAACTGTTTGTTAATAATGCCTGCTTTCATTCTTAAAAGTATCCAGTTTGAAATACCCATCATAATTATACTTAGAGCCTTTAACTTGAGATAGGAATTGGCTACAGTACTGCTAGACTTAGGTATAGATGGGTTCCTTCCTTCCGGCAATGGCAAGCTCTTTGAGGGCAGAAAGATCTCTTCGAAGCTCAGTAAGACTTTATGGACTGCGTGAAAATGCCCCATTAGCCTCTCAGTAGTGAATTTACAAGATTTATTTTTTTTAAAGACAACAAATCCAATAGAAGGAATGGCTATGTCTATGTCTTTAACATTCATCTCACTATTGTTATTCTTGTTTTACACAATATTCTGGAAGTTTGCAGAGAAGGAAAAAGAGGGTAGTTTTTGATAATTACTACTTATTAGCAAAACTATGAAAGAAAAAATTTAGTCAAACAACTGAGTTTTAACCCCAGCTTGAACACTTCCCAGGTGTGTGACTTTGAACTAGTCACTTAATATCTCTATATAAGTGCTACAGAGATATTATGTAACAGGGTCAGCCTCATAGCTTCATGGGTGTACAAGCTGTGTAGTCCTGCAAAGACCCCACACAATGTTTAATGCTCCACTACTGTCATCTTGACATTTTTAATAATTTTATATAATATCTTTGAATATGTATTTTGTAAATCCAACGGGACAATGGAACATAGGCTTAAGCACAAGGATATACGTGCAATGTATATGTCCACCACTGTTTGTTGCTGTCCATCTGCATGCAGGGCACACGATGCTCCACAAGCACAGAATTCCAGTGTTTAACAAGACTCCAAGCAAGTACAAGCTAAGTGTATTAGTTCCATGGTAGGGTAAGCAGGAGTACCAACAGCTCCAAGAGACCATGCTTTCTGTTCCAACCAGAACTTGCTTCAAAAGCAGAAAGAAGGCAATGGTGTTCTAAGAAACAAGAAAAACCAAAAAATCCTATCCTATCTTATTCATGTCACTTCCCTGCATTAGCCAACTATATACAGTGAAAATGATGATAGAGAAGGAAACAGAAAGGGCAACTGACAGTTTCTTTTCCTTTCAGTTATTCTTTACTCATCAGGGAACTGAAGAGACAGTTGACAGAATATGTGTGTATCAAGAAGTGAAATAGGAACAGTAGAGTTAGTTTCATGCATGTTTCCACTGTTTGGGAAAGAACAAAACACATATGCATGTGCAAGCTAAGAATATGAATTCTATCATTTTGTTGATTCCATATATGAGTTAAATGCTCTTATGTTTGCAATTAAAACTTTTACTGTACAATATAAAGATAAATAAAATTCATATTAAAAACAAAAGTTTAATTTTTCTTGATTTAGACCATTAAATAATAAGACACCTTGACAAGTTGAGACACTGTGGAAGAAATAAAAAAGCTTTATATTTTAGTACCTTTAATGGCACTGTTTTCCTGTGTTTTGAACAAGTGGTCTCTAATTTTTATTTTGCACTGGGCCCTGCAAATTATACAGCTGGCCTTATTCATGGCCTCAGCTTTTGATCAGTAAAATAAGAATAATAATACCAGTAATACTGACCTTAAGATTGCTAAAGACAAAAAGATAAATATTACAAGACTTCTACTTTCTGGTCCAGCATGTAAGGAGCTTGCAAATTGCCACTCTGTTTTAACAACAAGGAAAAAGCTGAACAAAATGAAAAATAAATGCCCCTTTTTAAGCCTATCAGAGAAGTGAGCTCACATGGCAAACTGCAGCCCCCAAAACAGAGAGACAGGCAATACACAGAATCACAATTAATGGGAACAGAAATCCAGTACCAGGATAGGAAAACCTGAACTATATTGATGAAATGCTGGAGGCTCAGTGTGGACAAATCTGAGAGAGAAAAACTCTAGGGGATCCAGTCATAGAGCAGTCCTCATACTTTTGAGTTTTACCTCTAGGAGCTCAAGCAGGTTCTTACAATGAAGATGAAAGAAAAACCCCTTGGGCTCTAGCAGGGGGAACTGAAAAATAACTACAGTCAGCCCTCCATATCCATGGGTTCCACAACCATGGATTCAACCAACTGAGGATTCTAAATATTTGAAAGAAATAAAAATAAAAAATAATAATATAACAATAAAAATACAAATTTAAAAAACAATATGATATAAAAATAATTTATATAGCATTTATATTGTATTTGGTATTTATTATAAGTAATCTGGGGAGGATTTAAAGTACATGGGAGATGTGTGTAGGTTATATGAAATTACCATGCCATTTTACATAAAGGACTTGAGCATCCATGGATTTTGATATCTGTGCCCCCACAAATACTGAGGGGCAACTATATTTTGAAATAGGACAGAGCATTCTGTTGTTTTTAGCAAGGCCTGCCCTAAGGAGAAACTATTTTACCAGAGCCTAACCTGCTGGGGGTCTTATCAGAGCCTAACCTACCCAAAGGAAGGGAAATACCCAATTCCAGTCCCTTCCAGCCATCCAGTCCCACCTAAGGGGGTGCAGGAGAGAGGAACTTGTAAAGTTCATAGCCCAGGGGCACAGTTCACTAAAAGACTAAGACCTAATCATAGGAGTATAGAACGTTTCCCCTCCCCCAACACATTACCACCACATTACTAAGGTCTTATTTATCTGAGTTCCTTTCACTCAGTACATTATGTCCAGCTTTCAATAAAAAAATTGCAAGACATACTAAAAGGCAAAACACATAGTTTGAAGAAACAGATCAAGCATCATAACCAAATTCAGATACAACAGGGATGTTAGAATTATCAGACTGTGAATTTAAAACAGCTATGCTTAGTATGCTAAGGGCTCTAACAGAAAAAGCAGACAACATGCAATAATAGATGAGTAATGTAAGCAGAGATGGAAATTCTAAGGAAGAATCAAAAAGAAATGCTACAAATTGGAAATGAGGAATGCTTCTGATAGGCTCATTAGTAGACTGGATGCAGCTGAGGAATCTCTGAGCTTGAGGATATGTCAACAGAAACTTCCAAAACAGAAAAGCAAAGAAAAAAAGAGACTAAAAAAATGGAACAGAATATCCAAGAACTGTCAGACAACTAAAAGAGTATAACATATATGTAATGGAAATACCAGAAGAAGGGAGAATGGAACATATGAAATATCTGAAACAATATGACAAAATTTCCCACAAATTAATATTGGATACCAAACCACAGATCTAGGAAGCTCAGAGAACACCAAGCAGGACAAATGTCCGAAAAACTACACCTAAGCATAACATAATAAAATTGCAAAAAATCAGAGATAAAGAATTGATCCTTTGCTCTTGTCTTTTCTTCCTTCTTTATTTCCCCTCCCCACTTTGGGATGTCATAGTAATACAAGAGGCTATATAGCATATTGGTTAAGAGTACATACTCTGAAGGCAAACTGCTTGTATTCAATTCTCAGTTTGGCCACTACTCAATAGCAGTGCGACCATGAATAAATTGCCAAGCCTGTGTCTCTCAGGTTCTCACCATAAATAAGAATAAAAGTATCAATCTCACAGAACTGTTGTGAGGACTATGAAATAATATATGTAATGGGCTTAGAAAAATGCCTAGCATATGTTAAGTACACAAGGGAACTGCTTGCTATTTTTATTACCTTCAATGACTCATGTAATCTAATTCTTGACCCTTCCACTTTGGTTGCAACATTCTTAAGTACAAGCTTTAACTTAGTAAAACTACCTTCTATCAAAACATTTATTGAGAAAGAATTTTCTTAATTTTCTATTTAAGGAAATTTCTAATTTACTAAGAAGAACTGTAAAGCTTGCATGCTTACTGAACAAAAGTCTTTTTTTCATTAAATAAGAAATGAGAGCTTTGCACATAAAGTAATTGGATTTCTTCCCTTTTTATTGCCTCACTTGCAATAAAGCTTTCAATGGTTGCAAAAACATTTTAGAAATTCCATGAAGGAAAAAAAATGTTTCCAATGTACTGCAAGCCTGTAATAGAACGTAAAATATGGTTTTTTGCCACTACGTATACATTCTTTATCATCACAGTTACTTTAATAGCAAGCAAGTGTTAAAAACCTATTACAACTTTGGCTGGTTCCGTCTTTTGGGCTTGTGGGCATTTTACTGTATAGTTATTTAACTAACAAAGTAATGTTACTATCATCTTCTTATTGCTTTCTGTAAGACAATAATTTTTATTTTAGTTACTTCATTCTTTCTTTTTAAAACTAGGTAAAACAGTAAGAACAGAGCAAACCATCTTGGCTGAAAGAACTTTCAAGTAGTAGTCAAAATTGTTTCAAGCTAATTAAATTATTTACTCATTTAAAGATAACCTCTCAACTGCCGGGACATTCTGTACACACAATTAGCATCAACTAAAAAAAGTAATAGTTTCTACACCCACCAGGTTTTTTTTAAATGATAATACCAAGTTTTAGTAAAAAATGCAAAGCAGTTGTAACTGTCATACAGTACTCAAGGGAATATAAAATGGTGTAATAACTCTAGAAAACTCTTTGGAAGAAAGACGAAAGCTGGATATACACATACCTTATGACTCAGCATTTCCATTCTTAGGTATATATCTAATAAGATAATTGTATATGTTTACAAAAACACATGTACAAGAATGTTCATAGCAGCTTTATTCATCAAAACCCAAAGCCAGAAACTACTCAATGTTCACTAATGGTAGAATGGAAAAATAAAGTATGGCGTATGTAGACAATAGAATAACACTCAGTAGTAAGAAATGAACACGAAATAACATGGATGAATTTCACAGACGTAATGATGAGCAAAAGAAACCAGACAAAGAAAGAGTAGCACTGTATGATTCCATTTACATGAAATTCAAAAATATACAAAATTTATCTATGTTGATAGAAATCTGAATAGTAATTAACTTTGGGATGGTATTGAGTAGGAGGACAAAGAGTGCAGAGGTGCTAGTAACGTTTTGTATGGTGATCTGTCCATTGGTTACACAAGTATATAAATTGGCAAAAATTCAGTGAGCTATAAACTTAAGATCTATATATTATATACTTAAATAAAAAGATTAGAAATTTTTAAAAACTAATTTGACTCGGAAAATAAAGTCTCTATGATGTTACAAAATGTCATTTTCAGACAGATATACACTCATAATACAATTACAAAATTTTTTAAAAATCCTCTTCATTTTCTCTTTAAAAATAGGACATCTTGAAAAAATGGGGGTGGGGGGAATCCCAACAGGAATTTCAAGTGCTACCTAGAGTGATATTTTGTAATACTGGTTTTACTGAGGAAAAGGATAGAGAAATCAAACTTCAGACTTTACAAGGTCTAAATCCAGCAGCTATTGATTACTCCCTTGAACAATAGTTACTGGTTGTATTGATTGCTCATTTATGTATGATAGTTTAGCCTATTTAAAAAGAAGAGTCTGGAGATTTAAACACTTATTTAAGAATTCTTCCATTGTGGTGAAAACCAGGCTTCTAAATAATGCCTATTATAAGAAAGTGAATTAACTCACTCTGCATTATTAAAAGGGGGGAAAAATCTGCTAGGTTGTCCTAGATGGAAATTCCTCTCTCATTTGCTCCAATTACCTTGAATAATAAATAAAGTTTCGCAATTTTTCTCTAGGCTCTGTACCAAGGCATACCATACCTATCACCATCAAATCAAGAGTTTTCTTCTTTCTCTTCTTTACAAAATTCATAATAACATCAATATGACTGTTACCTGACTTTAACTATAGAAAAATGACATGAAAATCTATAAACAATATCTCTATTGATATAGACAATGGATATATTGTCTTTGGTAAATTACTATTTAGTGTGTATCTTAGCTCAAGTTTACTTAACCAAAGGTAGATTAAAGATATAAATACAAATACAAGGAGGATCTTAGTTCATTTTTTATGTTTTCACTTGTATCACAACATTCTGTAGTCAACATGGCTCCTGCATCTCATCCTTCATCATACCCGTTCAGCTCCGAACACATGGATTTTCTCTCTTAATGTCTTTGTTGATGAGCAAATGACCATTTCTGTGCTCCATAATTGCAAAAACAGTAACAAAAAAATGCAAGAAAAGAATGAGGTACTGTCACATGTTACAACATGGATGAGCCTTGAAAACATTATGCTAAGTGAAAGAGGCCAGTCACAAAAGACCACATATTGTATGATAACATTTATATGAAATGTCTAGAATAGGTAACTCCATAGAGACAAAGATGAGTGGTTGACAGGAGCTGTGGGAGGGAGAAATGGGAAGTGACTACCAACAGCTATAGGTTTCTTTTGGGGATGATGAAAGTGTTCTAAAACCGGACAGTGGTGATGGCTATGCAACTGCTAATATAATAAAAACCACTGAATTGTACATTTTAATGGGTAACTGTTATAATATGTGAATTATACCTCAATAAAGCTGTTATTTAAAAAATAACATGGTAGAAAATTTTACAACTGGGGATATGTTATTAGCACAGTTTCCTATAAACTGGAAATAAAAAGACTACTGTGATCATACTTTAACAATAAATATGTATTCCAATCCAGTTTGAGGAATGCCAATACTCTACAGGGACAAGTCTTCCTTACCACAAATCTAACATCTTCCAGCCCAGCTCCACTTCCTCCTCTGAAAGAAAAGAGGGCTAGGAAGCCAGGAAGCAAGAGAGAGATGACTGGGGAAAGCAGGTCTGATAAACAAAGCTCTCCACCTCCACATCGTACCTCAAAGCCAAGAGTATCTCTTGAATACCAATTCCTATTATGACCCTCTCTATTCTATTAATATTTTGTTTGCAAATACATTTGTATGTGGCAAAACAGCATATGGCAACCACAGCGATGGGCTTTCATTAAAAACAAGATTTGATACACCTGAGCAATTCTGAAATTACCATAATATTTAAAAACAGTATTTAGAAAGAGGGGGAAAGTGAAAAGAATGGAGAAATGGTAATGGAAATAAATACCTGCTATCGGTGATTCGTGAGCAGCAAATCACAAATCTAACAAGGTCACTGTTAGCTATTTAGTCTGGAGGCAGACATTTTTTTCATCTAACAAAACAGAGATCTAAATTCAAATCCACAATCTGCTCTTGATTTGCTTTTCTTTCAAAGACAATTCTCAACATCCTTGAGTCTTCTGAAATGAGTTTAAAGGGTATCCCATTACTCCCTTATAGATCTTATTGTCTTCTACTTGGTTTTCAGAGAACTCAAAACAGCCTGGTTGTGGAAAATAAATATCAAACTCACTTTCTGACCTTTCTTTAAAATCAACAAAGAGATGGTGCCAAAGAAAATTTAAACTCTGAACATTATTGAGAACTTAGAAATACAACAATTACAAAAGGGATAACAATAAAAATGAACATAAAAGAAGCAAAGAACACTCTCAATAACTCAAGTGCCTGGACTGTTTTGTTGGTATTTAAATGGACCTTTTTAATGAAGGTGAAGACTTTAATCCATAGCTGTAAATGAAGGGAAAAAGTCCCAGTTTTCTGAAAACAATGGGTATGAGCTTGCGGAAAAGCAGGAAGTCCTATATTCTATTTTGTGTCACTGCAAGGAAACATGATTATACAAACCACTTTTAAACCTTCCAGAGATCAGAAAATTAGCAGAAACTCAAATAGATCTTTTTCTAGATGTTTTTAAATCAACTATGAAGAAAGGACTGCTCTTCCTTCTAGTAGTCAGTTCCCAAGTCTACAATGCTAAAGCAATAAAGGTCGTAAGGTACAGTAAAAAAACATAGGGACAATGTACTAGTATCTACTCAGTAGAACAATAAAGTGTGGCTTGAACAGGGTTAGTAGTTGAGAAGTAGAGACAATGGTAGAAGAATATATTCTTGCTGTATTTCATCTCTGTCAGAATCTGTGTGTTAAACATACAAACTTTGGGGGTCCATCCCAGATCTGCTAAATCAGACTAAGCAGGAGTGGCAGTTTTCTCACACAGTTTGAAAACTATTGCTTCTGGGAATGTGGTCCTGTCACAAAAACCTACCTATGGGTAGGGAGGAGAAAAGGAATTGGGGCGATTTGTTAGATGCAATGCAATGTCCATAAATCACTAATATATCTCAAATAGACATTGCTTCTCTTATGTTCTTTTTACTATTATCCCTTTTGTAATTGTAAATGCATTTACTTGTCATTAAAAACAAAGTAATAAATCTTTAAATTCTTTACAAGTGCTATAAAGTTTAAAGTCTAACAATCAGTTAAAAAATCTTTCAGGAGATAAAATACAAAGAGTTGGCAAAATAATGACATTTTAGGCTTTTGGCTAACATAAAGTAATGGCAGTGATAATTACTAACCATGACACTAATACCTTTTATTGGTAAAGAACCATATGTGTTTGAAATGTATATATACATTCTCATGTGAAGGCAGGAAATTTTGTTTTATTTATTACTGTATCACAAGCACTGGACATATAGTGACTGCTTAATAAATAGTGAATAAATGCATAAACTGATACAGAAGTCCTTGGAGTTTGGCAAGACTGTTAAAAAGCAAAGTAGAAAAGTCTTTTAATCATTCTTTCAGAAGCACATGCTAGCGAATCTACTTTTATAGATAGGACTCTACATCAAGCCTTAATTATCTCTTCCGGATAGCCTCTCAGCTAGTTTCTCTTCTTCTAGCCTCACCTCCCTTCAATCCATCTTATATGCTACAACCAGGATATCATCTTACTAAAGCATCACTCAAATCAATATGCCTCCCTACTTAAAATCAGAAACAATCCACTGTTTATCATGAAATTTGAGATTCCCTCAATATTATTTTTATTGTCTTATACTCTATTATTATCCTACACTCAGTTAAATTGGATTATTAATTATTGCCAAAATATGCCTTACAATTTCAATTCTTTTCATGGTATTCTCTCTGCCTGTTTCCCTCTCCTCCTCCTTTCTAAAAATCTTTCAAAGCTCATGTCAGATGTAAACAACCTCCATGAAGAATTTCCCCAACATACCTCTCATTTCTCTAAACCTCCACACTCTGTCTCTTATTCTATCTTATCTGCCTTTTGCTATATTTATCATATTGTCCCCTTTCAATCACTTGTTCTTTCTGAATTTTAAGATTCTTGAGGGTAAGTTGTTTTCATCATTTTTATATTCCTTCCAACCCTTTAGCATGCCTGGTATACTGCAGGCATCCTAAGAGTTGCTGCATTCAATCCAAAGATTTCCTCTCAGAAATCTTTCAATGTATGTCTCTAAATAACACACACACACACAAAGGTAAATATATGTATATATACATATATATACAGTATATGTATATGTAAACTTTTTAGAAACACACCATGAGTATATGGGGATTGACAGCAGCTGCCCTATTTCAGTCTAACTGCCTTTTGAGCTTACTTTTATCTCAAGAGAATGATCCTTTCATTAAAATCCCTATATCCCCCTATCAACAATGAGGGGGGGCATGAAATAGAATTAGAAGTTTTTAGATGCTGCACTGAAGGTTTCTGTCCTTCCTGAGCTAGCGATGGGTCACCTGCTTAGCAGTTTGACAAAAAAAAAGTATCCTTTCTAAATAGAGCCTTAAAAATGTTTTCATATAATTATGTTTATTTCTCACATCTTATATACACAGTCCTTTACTAAGAATATCAAATTCCACAAATACTTTGTGTAACTGTTATGGGCCAAGCAGCAGGACTGACAAGACAACTTACACAATTGGATTGCCCATCACAAAACACTAAAGAGAAGGTAATTTACTTGTTCAATTTTACTTACTGTATCTTAAATAACTACTACATTCAAATAAATTAGACTTTAATGTTAACATATAGTTTTGATACTCTGGGTAGGTATTCCACCTTAACATTTTGTGAGCATTATAGAAAACCCTTTAGACAGTAAACTATTGTACCCAGATATGACACTAAAAAGGAACACACTTATTTAATCAATATAGCACCACTTATCAGCAATTAGGGTGAGCAATACCAAGATCAGGAACAAACCTACAGTAGGGAAGTTTTTATAAAATGCTAATATTACCATAGTCATTAAAAACTGGGCTCTAGTCTAACCTCTGAATAGGAAAAACACAGCTATTTCTGTATCTGTCCATCCTTTGCCTATTTATTTGCCCACCTATGATCTAGACTATCCCAACCTTTAGTAATGAACAGAAGCTAACAGCAGTGTGTTGACAAGGCCATGGTAAGTGCCAGTGATAGTTCACTACAAAATGAAACAGACACAAAATGATAGTAGCATTTAATCTACTCAAGAACAACCAAACTGTCAGACCAAATCCCTTTTAAGGTTACTTTTTTCAGCCTCACTCTTAAGTCACACCAAATATCATAGTGGTTAGCACAGCAACATACAATTAGTCATACAGTATGCTTTATACAGTAGAGGAGGACCGAGTGTGAGTGGGGATGACGAAATCAGATGGTATAGTCAGGAAACTGAATTCAGGTGAATTGAAGCAACAGGATGCAAAATATAGCACATAGCCAAAGGCTCTAACGACATCTGCTCAAAGCTCTGCAGCCTATGAATCTAAAAGGAGAAGTTTCAAATGAAGAAAGGTCTTGAGAGGACTGGACACAGAGGTAAAAAAAAAACAAAACAAAGACTGCATAGTGGTCTCTGTAAGATTATTATATCCACTGCTACCAATGCTCTCATCAGATTCTAAGGATGTTCATATCAGATAAGTATGAAGTGATGAGTTCATATCAGATAACTACAAAGTGATGAGTCTTGTTTTCATAATCCACACATAAAAAACCATTCTGGATACTTTTGAAGCAATATCTCAAAATTATTTATCATTGCTATCATAAAAGAGAGTCCCTCTCTATTTCTCCAGATCCACGGCTAAGAATGCTAAATGCAGCAATATTTTATAGTAATGAGTCCAGGCTGGTAGTAAGGATGCCATAAACCTAGAAAGAGGGAACTCTAAAGGCTGGAACAGCCATCTTTTGGCAGGCAGCAAATCAGGGAGAATTGAAACTCCCAAGGCCAGAGGTTCCTTTACTATATATAGGTGCATACATTTTAAAAAACAGAATATGGATGCCTCTCATATGAGTGGAGAAACACCTCATCCTTTCATTGCTGCACATTTTTTACTTTCAGGTCAGATTTTATTGCTTTCAGTCAAATTCTACCAAATTAAGGATTAAATAGAAAAAAAATGATTTTCAATTCACTAAAACTAGATTATGAAGATAAAATTATATGTCTACAAAGTACCTTTTAAAAATGTATTTATTAATTTTTAATTGTGGTAAAATACACATAACATAAAATTTACCATCTTAACCATTTTCATCTGTATAATTAAGTAAGAAATAGATTCTGAAAATTTTCTTGGGAGTTTTTGTGCATTTAAAAATATTTTTTAGGCCTGACACAGTGGCTCATACCTGCATTCCTAGCATTTTGGGAGGCCGAGGTGGGAGCATCGCTTGAGACCAGGAGTTCAAGACCAGCCTGAGCAAAAGTGAGACCCTGTCTCTACAAAAAATAGAAAAATTAGCCGCGTGTGGTGGCGTACACCCAGCTACTTGGGAGGCTGAGGCAGGAGGATTACTCAAGCCCATGGGTTTGAGGGTGCAGTGAGCTAGGATGACACCACTGGACTCTAGCCCGGGTGACAGAGCAAGACCCTGACTCAAAAATAAATAAATAAATAAATAAATATTTAAAAAAAAATTTTTTAAGACAAACATTATCCAAGAAAGCGTATGTTAATACATCTAGGGCACTACAAGTTTAGGACTCAAGTTTTTCCGCACTAGTTTTAATTTGAGAGTGGGAGAGGGGAGGAATAGAGGAAGAGAAGGCAAAAATGATATATCCAATTTTAATATTTAGAAATTTTGTATAATTAAGAAAATATAATATTAAGCTTTAATTATTTTGAGTAGTCTATCACATAATGCATAAACAGTTGGTGGAAAGAAGCCTCTAAGAGAATTAGGTTTATTCATTTAAATAAAATATATAATGCAAATATTTGTACAACTTAAGCCTATTTTTATTTTCAATTCATTATTGTCCTCACTTGTAAGAATGGCATAATAAATGGAAAGACAAAATATCCTTATTCCCATCTGTCAATAATTGGTGGGTAATTATTACTCAGTTGGATAATCAGACCTTTTCTGGGTACTCTCTGGAAGCCTGTGACTTTCCCCACTTGCCCTACCATAAGTCAGTACAACACAATACCACTACAGGTAAAATAAATGTATATAATATAATATTAAGATGGGGGAGTTGAGGGAAGGAAAATACAAAATACAAAGCCAATACCGCCTACATTCTTAAAGGAGAAGTGGAAGTAAAAACTAAAATGTTAAAAGTGGTGAGACTGGACAGTAAGATGACAGGTGATTTTAAATTGATTTTCCTTTTTACCTCTTCTTATATTTTCCACATTTTTTACAATAAAGGAAAATTGTTATGTTAAGAAATGAGGCTAAATATCATAATCACAATAACAAAGATTTAGGAGATGGAGACCTGGTTAGGTAGAAAGGAGAAACACACTGAGAGCATGGGTGTAAAACTATATCAAAGCTGCTGAGACAAGAATAAGAATGGCGTGCTCAGGAGACAGTTTCTATTCTGTTTCCCTGGAACTTGATAGGTTTGGGAGGGATTAACTGAAATGGAAGGTGAAAACATATGTAACAGCCAGACTCTGAAGGGGTCAGGCTTTATTAGTATTTATTCTGTAGGCAATTAGGCTTAGTTATCTTTTAATTTATCTTGTAATTTTTCCCAGTGTTCAGGCCCTCACTAAGTTTTGATGAAGTTAAAATCTTTCTTTCCTGCCTCCAGTTTTTCTGGCACTGCAATACTTTCAAATAAATGCCGGTAATCTAGACAAATAATCGTAAGTACCACAAAAGTAATATTCCAGAAGATGAAGAATAACAAAGTTTATGGCTATGGGCTAATGCTTTCTGTGGCTCGAGACCATGCAGAATTAGAAAAAAAGATGTGTGATTTTAAAAAGTAAACCTGACTCTGGATAACTTATAATTACATTTCACTTGATCCTACATTTTACCTTCCACTTACTGGTGTTGTTATAAACTTTTTTTCATATATATAACTATATCATTTCCTTTTGGCATCTGAGTAAAACTGCTGAGAAAAGAATATAGTGTCTACAGTAGTCCTTTCTTATCTGAGGTTTTTGCTTTCAACAGTTTCAGTTACCCACGGTCAACCATGGTCTAAAAATATTAAATGGAAAATTCCAGAAATAATTCGTAAGTTTTAAATTGCATGATATTCTGAGTAGTGTGATGGAATCTCATCCCTGCCGGGATATGAATCATCTCTTTGTCCAGCAGATCTACGCTTTACACGCTACTTACCATTAGTCATTTAGTAGCCATCTCAGTTATCGGATGGAAAAAACATAGTATATATAGAGTTCAGCACTATCTGAGGTTTCACTGGATACATCTCGCTCGGAAGGTACTCCCTGCAGGTAAGGACAGGACTATTGTATATATTCGGCCCTCCCTATCCATGGGTTCTATATCCACAGACTGAAAATATTCAGAAAAAAAATTCCACAAAGTTCCAAAAAGTAAAACTTGAATTTGCCATGCACTGAGTACTACACTGAATCCACACAAATGAAGTGATGTGCAGGCATTGTATTAGTAATTATAAATAATCTAGAGATGACTTTAAGTATACAAAAGGATGTGCATAGGTTATATGCAAATATTATACCACTTCATTTTAAATAAAAAACTTGAGCATTCACAGATTTTGGTATCTGTGAGGGGACTTGAATTTACCAGAGAGGACAGATGATTTCTTTTTACTTAGGCCTACTACTGTAATCTCTTCTATTTTAGAGAGAAAAGATTTATTTAAAAAAAATGCTTAATAGCTAAAGAAAGATAGGGAGTTGTCAACAGCAACTAGGCAATCTATACCATAATAAAACTTGGGCAACAGGGAAGTAGCACTAAAATGCTTTCTAAGCCTAATATATAGTGATATTGAACTTATGTTTATCTTTAAAAATCTACAAACAAAAGATCAAACTAATCTCCAAGGTCCAGCTTTAAGCAGGAAATTAAATGATTTGAGGAAAATATAAAGAATCTTCCAAACCCACTTATAAAAATGTTCTGTGAGACATCTGCTGCACTCACTCACCTAGACCATATATTTCTAAGATTTCTATAAAAGCATTAATTATTGAAAATATCTTATTTTCAAGTGCATTCGTGCACTACATGAAAGGTTTATTTAGCCTACATTACATTGAGGGTGTGGTGGCTGTGTAAAATGTCTGGCAGATTGCTAAACAATATAACCTATCAATCAAACATCTGGCAATGAGCCACTTAATTTTACTTTAATAGTTTACTAAGAACAACTTATTTGATTTACAACTGGTTGCTTACTTTTTTACATGGTTATATCAAAATTTCAAGTTGAACAGATTTTCAATTGTACCTTGTGCTTGTATTAGTAGGTTAGTTCACTTATATTTATCAAATAAAATTTCTTTTTAAAAATTTTATTAACATAAAAGGTTTGTTGAAAAGAGAAAGTTTAATGGTTATTTTTGTTTCTTTCCCAACTAGTTAAAAAATCACTATTCGTCTACATCATCTCCTTAAAGATTCAAGTACTTGCCATACCTTGAAATAAACAATTTATTGATGCTGATAAGCATTTATTATCAAAAGTAGGGGCCTTCTCTTACAGCTTCTCTACTTTCCTTCCTAGAATTTTTTCTACTATGATATACTTTGTAAAGTGATTTTCTCTCATAAAATTCAAGAAGCTAGTGGCAAATACATGCATAAGAAATACTTTTTTTTTTACGTTTAAAGAGTCATAACACATACTTTGGGGACTACATACCATTGAAAGCAATCTTTTTTAAACTAAGAAAACTCCACCAAGGCATATACAAGAAACCAGTAAGAGTACACATGTATGTACACACACACATACACACACAGAGACGTAGCCCGCATCAGAAATAACTGAATATCTTTTTTCCTAAATTAGACTTTGTATTTTACCAGAAAAAAAAAACCTGAGGGTAGCTACTAAGGTGGGTAAGAAACCAGTTTGGAATAATAGGAAGAAGTCACTGAATAAAAACCAACTCTGTAGAGTTCTGAAAGCTATCTTTAAGGGTATATTCAGATGATGTTTGGAATACGCCCCTGTGTTCAATAGGTGGAACAAGCAATTCTAAATTTAAAGTTATTTATTGCCGGGAGAGTCTCTAGATATCATCTAGGCCAATCCTATCATTTAACAAATGAAAAAAAGGAGGCTCTGGGCAGTTAAATGGCTTTGCCAAAGAGACATCGTGAGCCACAGATCAGGGGCTAGAGCCTGGCTCTCCTCTGGCCTGCTTCTCCCACTGCAGCCGCTTCTCACTGTGGGAAATGTGGAGGGATGGGTCTCAACAAACTTGGCTGCTCATTTTTGTAAATAAAGTTTTATTAGAACATTAATTTTCTGTTTTCACGCTACAAGAAAAGAGTTGAGTAGTTGTAAAAGACACCTTAAGGTCTATAGACTAAAATATTTGCCATCTGGTTCTTTACAGAAAAAAGTCTCCTGACTCCTACCTTAAAGATTTCTTAACATACAAGCAGAAGTTTCAGAACTTGATATAAAATAAATATAGTTGACCCTTGAACAACACAGGTTTGAACTGCACAGGTCCACTTGTACACTGATTTTTTTTTTAATATAAGTTACACCAAGTGTGCCTGCTTCTCCTGCCTCCCCGTCCCCCTCCTCCACCTCTTCCATCTCTGCCACCTCTGAGACAGCAAGACCAACCCCTCCTTCTCCTCAGCCTACTCAAGGTGAACATAACAAGGATGAAGACCTTTATGATGATCCATTTCCACTTCATGAATAGTCATATTTTCTCTTCTTTTGATTTTCTTAATAACATTTTCTATTAATTAGTTTATTATAAGAATACAGTGTATAATACATATAACATACAAAATATGTATGAATTGACTGTCTATGTTATTGGTAAGGCTTCCAGTCAACAGCAGGCTATTATTAGTTAAGTTTTTGAGGAGTCAAAAGTTATATGCGAATTTTTGCCTGTGCAGGGGGGGGTCAGTGCCCCAACCCCCACATTGTTCAAGGGTCAACTGTATATATGATGGGTTGTAATCAATAGTAATAGAACCAGAACCAGAACAGCAATCACCTGAAAAGGGCTTAACTTTTCTTCCCCAGCAAAAAAATTTTTTTTCTATTTTCCATGTTTTGATACGCACACTTTTAAGAAAAACAAAACTATAAAACTTAGAACTTTCCAAAGGAGAAATTAAGATCTGATTATTTAAACTGAAAGAGAACTCACAACATTCATTTAACACAGTAGTCCTCATCTACATAAACATATTCATAGATCATTGATTACTTCAGAGATAACCTAGTAGATAAATCTAAATTAAGGGAATTAGAAATGTCCAATGTATGACAGAATATTTTAGAAAAAATGAAATTTATCCACAATTTTCCAACAATATATCCAAAGCACAAAGGAGAGGCATCTATTTAAAAGTCAAAAGCATCTGCCTTATTAATCACTCGATTCATTAAATTTTTAGATTTTATCTTTTTCCTCCCAGAAAAGAAAGTAAACTTGGCTCCTGCTGACCCAATTAGTAATAGATGCTGGCACACTACAAAAATGTAAACCTCAATGAGACTTAAATATAAACTGAGAAAAGAACAGAACTTTTATCTGAGGAATGCAAGTCCTTTTAATTATCAGGCTCAGAGAGGCATTAAAATAGACCACAAACAATCACGCCTTACTCCCCACTTTGAGCTACGTATTCATCTCTTGAAACTGCTTGCTATTGCCACAAGTAATAAATTAACCTAATAATGCCACACTGGACACTATAACCCACACCCTATAGGTTAACAATACATAGCCAATCACTAATCAATGTTATTTCTGTAAGCCACTGAGAATTCCTGACAAACAACTTTGCATCCATTCACTCCCTGTCTCCTCTTTTTTGCCTTTAAAAATCCGCTGAAACTGCTGCTAATAGGAGTGTATATTCAGGGCAACTTGAATCTATGCTCCCAGGTTATAATCCTCGAGCATGGCCCAAATAAACTCTCTACTTATATTAATTTTGTCTCAGCTTCTTTCTTCTAGATCGACAAAACAAAATTCAATTTAAACAAAAGTAGCAGAATGCTCAAGGAAAACAAGTTTAATTGTAGAAGAAAGAAGTTGCTAACTAGAAGCTAATAAATCAATAAAAGTTACTAATTCACTAGTTAGGATAGTATGGGATGGGGTTATATATAAACACACAGTTCTTTTTTAGGGAAACCTAGACAGTTCATTATAAAATGATGTAGAATGTACAACAGGACTAAACACCGAAACAAGAAAAAAACTGACAACATATATGTCGAATCAAAATACACACAGATACCCACACACACAGGACCTGGGATTTGAAACCAGAAGACTTGGGTTCAAATCCCTGAGCTACCACCAACCACTAACACTGAGCAAGTCACTTTTGAGTGAGCTGAGGTCCTTATAGGATTTAGTTTACCTCTTTATAAAATAAGGGATTTGGACTAGAGAAGTTAAGTTTCCTTCTAACCCCCAAATTAACATATATTTAAGTACCATTTATTAAGCTACTACTGTGTGTCAAGAACCATACTAATGGCTTTAATTACTTA
Source organism: Daubentonia madagascariensis (assembly GCA_023783475.1). Taxonomy (NCBI): domain Eukaryota; kingdom Metazoa; phylum Chordata; class Mammalia; order Primates; family Daubentoniidae; genus Daubentonia; species Daubentonia madagascariensis. The sequence continues at coordinate 20,371,620 of JAKFHU010002080.1, read as the reverse complement.
CAGAAATAAGTGGGACTTAGAAAAGGGATTCTAGAATACATAATCCCTACCAAGCATTCTTCTTTTAAATACGTGAAGAAATATGAAATGGAGTTTAATCAGTGCTGCCTTAAAAAAACAAATAAAGGCCCTTATTTTTCTAACCTCGACGCCATAATTCTCTAAACTAGGTGGCAATAGGCAAATCATGTATTTTCTCTGAATCTTAGTTCCCCCATCTATAAAATGGAACCATCAACAATCTTGTAGTTTTTGTGGGGAATAAGGATAACAAATATAGGTGAAAAGCTGAAAGCTTTCCCTTTTATGTCAGGAATAACATAAGGATGCCCTCCATCACAGATTCACAAACCAGAAAGAAAAAAGAGTAACAAAAGCAGAGATAAGATATTAGCAAACACTTAACTGAAAAAGGGATAGTATCTTCCATATGTATGTATATGTGTATAGATTGCTACAAATCAATGAGGAAAAGGCAGACAATCCAACAGAAAAATAGGCAAAAGACCTGAACCAGGACTTCAAAAGAGGAAACCCAAATGGGCAATAAACATATGAAAAGGAAGATTTTTGCTTGCTTTTCATTCTTTTCTGTATTGTTCCGTTTTTTAAAAACCATGTGCCTGTGTTTTTACATATATTATTTTCATTTTCTAATGTAAAATAAATGAAGCTATAGGCAAGAAAAAAAGAAAAGTCAAAAAATAAAAACATATGAAAAGGCATTGAGCCTCCTTTTGCAATCAAGAAAATAGACATTAAAAATGAATACCATTACATACTTAACAGACTGCAAATACTAAAATCTCTGACAATACCATGTGTTGTAAAGAACGTGGAGTTACTTTGATGGTGGTAAGAGTATACACTTTGGAAAACAATTTGACATTATTTAGTAAACTTCAAGATGCACACATACTTTGTGACCCAGCAATTCCATTCCTAAGTACACCCCAAAGAAATATGTGCTTAGATGCATGTACGAAAGTGTTCAGAGCAGCACTATTTATAATAGTCAAAGTCTCTATATAATTCAAATGTTCAAAAGTAGAATGGACAAAAAGAGGAACACATATATACAAAAGAATACTACAAAACAATTAACATGGATAAACTATAACTACATACAACATGACTGACTCTTACAAACAAAATATTGACTAAAAAAGCAAAGCCGTATTTCTGGTATCATTTCATTCATAATAGAAAAAATCAAACTGCATTATTTAGAGATACATGCAGAGATGTACAATTATTTTTAAGATGCAATGAAATGATTATCTCTTGGGAAATGAGAAGTAATTTTTGATTGGGAACAGTTATGAGAAGGTACAGTTTCTGGGGTACTGGCCATGTTCTATATCCTGACCTAAAGCTGTGGATACACAGTTGATCATGTTACACGTAAGTTGTATACCCAGCACAGTTCCTGGCATATAGCCGACTGTCAATAAAGCCAACTATTATTTATTATGATGATGATATTATTCTGACTACTATCCTGACTACTACTGAGCTACTATTTTGACTACTATTTACACTAATGTCTTCTCTGTGGATTATTTATGCCCTCTAAAAATATCCGCTCAGGGAGAACATAAAGAAAAAATGCCTATTGGTGAAGTAAAGCTTCTTTATTTGTGTTATTTTTCTTCTAGTTTCTCCATTGTGATACTTTTAAACATATCTTCTTGCTTATATATTCTGCATTATAATATATTGACCACAAAATTTTGATAGGAACTAAAGTTCTGCCCCCCATGTGATTTCTCTCTCAGCAAGCCCGCCTCCACCCCCACCCCATCACTGTCTGCAGGTACAGGAGTCCTGAACCTGTGCAGGCCGAGTAAAAATAACAGATGAGGTGTAAATTGGGTTTAATAAAACCTACACGCTGAAAGGAAGCAGTAAAAGAGATGTGCTAGATTCCTCACTGCTCACACACCCTCTATGGCTCTTCTTAGGATTCTGGCCCACAGACTCCATTTTGAGGTAATCGTTGCGGCCCATTTTCACAGCAGACAACAGCAGGCAATTATTTACATGACAGGCTACAAAACATACAAGGTCACTACATCAAATGCTTACTGTATTTTAATGGTAAAATATCTTCTTTTAAATGGAGAAAACAAATATATGTTGTTTTAAAAGTGGCTAAGTTTTATATCTTGCCAAGTATAAGGCATTACATAAAGTATTTTGAAATTTCCAATTTTTAGAAACAAAAGATAAACTCTACTAGCGATTTTTAAATTTCTTTGTAATCAGACAGGAAATTGTAACAGATTTCACTTACAGCTTCTTACGAATACACATTAAAGAGAAAGTTACCACAGAATTCAAACTATTTAAATCATCAGGTTATAATCACCAATTTAATCATTCCTTTTAAGTATTAAAATATTTAATATTTAAATTTAATTTGGTGAAAGGTAAGAATTTGATTCAGTAAACTATCACTAAAGCAATGATAAACAATGACAGTCAAAGAAACTTTAACTGAAAAGTGTTTTTTTTTAAATTTCAAAGAATTCCATATAGCAAGATAGCTTTATGGTCTTTAGTATTTAATAAATTACTTAATAATAAATAACAGTTTATTAATCTTTCCATATGACCTTGGAATCAAGACACTAACAGGAATTATGAGATGAAAAATATCAACAAATCATTCTACATGCATTTATCCTAAGCATCTACTCACAAGAAACTGTTAGAAATACAAACAAACATAAAACTTAGCCCCACCTGATTAATGTATGATCTCAGGAAGCAAAACATCTATGTACCTGCGTTAGATATGCAATTTATCTAACAATACAAACAATAATACAAGGTAAGAAGTAATAAAATCAAGTGTGTAGGAATGTCACTAGAATTCTGAGGAAAGGAGAAAGCACATCCAGTTGGGATGTTTAGAGGGGTTTTATGGAAAAGGTGGAATGAACAACATTTAGGTAAGAGGTGGGGAAAGGACAATTTAGTGAAGAAAGAAATGGAAAGTACAGTTAGGTGACAGTGGACAAGTCTGACTGGTGTGAAAAATGGAGGGTGAATGTTATCAAGGATCAGATGGTAGATGGCTTTGATTGCTACACCAAGGATGGGGAGTCTTGAGATACTTAGTATGTCTTAAATGTGGAAGGCTTGTTTATAACCTTCTAAAGGCAGAGACTGTTCTAATACATGACAGGGAAAAAACCAATATTAAAGTATACAATACTGTTATATAGTACTGTTATAATACTGTTATTATATACTTTAAATGGATGTACTTTGCAGTATGTAATTTATACCTCAATAAAGTTGATTTTTAAAATTTCAACAACTAAAATCAAGGATGCACCCTTTATTGACAACTCTCTTACCATGCTTCCATGCTTCTACGATGAAATGCATTTAAAGCCAAGGCACCATAATTATTTAACCAATCCCTTTACAAAGTATATGCTCTCCCTACCTCTAGTTTGCCTAACCACATCTATCCTACATATTACTGCCAAAATAATTTTCAAAAAGAACCCTTCTATTCACACCTAAGGGGTACAATGCACACTGTCTGGTGGATGGGCACACTTACAACTTTGACTCAAACAGTACAAAAGCAATTTATATAACCAAAACGTTTGTACCCCCATAATATTCTGAAATAAAAAAATAAATAAATAAAATAAAATAACAAAAGTGCATAACTTCCTTTAGAAACTTTGAAGTGCTACCCACAGCCTTTCCTCCCAAAAAAGAATAAGAATCTACAATTTGATGTACAATTCAATCTACCACTCTGGTCTTATTTTTCACTACTTTCTATACATAGACATACACCTTTATTTGGACTCACTATTTTTTTAAACATACTTTATTTATAGTTTTCATGCCTATCTTCAGGCTGTTCTCTCAAACACGCACTCCTATCTTCCACCCTAACCCTACCTACACTTCAAGACCTAGCTCAAATGCTAACCTTACACGTGGAATCTTTTCTGAAGGCCCTTTTAGGTACGATCTCCTTCATTCTCTAATTTTCCACTAAAAACACCATTCTTTATGTCATTTATAAGAGAATACTTGCCCCCGAGGGACTTAGATATCTATACCCACATATGTACAAATAATATAGGACAAGGTAAGAGGACATGCTTAGCACACAGTATTCACTCAACAATTGCTTGTTGAAAGAATGATTATTTGCATATTGTAAACATCCAGAAAGTCATTAATATGTAAGTATACAAATAAGACGGTAATCTGAATAGAGTTGTTTTTAAGAAAGGTGTTTTACCTTTTCAGTTGTAAGTGGTTTTGTAGGCTTTTCTGGCTCCTTTTCTCTCTTTTTCTCTTCCTTTTTTTTTTCCTTTTCTTTCTAAAACATAGCCCAAAGTTTTGATAAGTTTATTTGTTAAAAAATGGCAACTTTTGATTCATTTTTATTTTATTAGTTTGAGTTATTCTTTGAGAAAGGTAGAAATATTCAATGATTACAATATCCAGGTGCTACTGAAATATAAAAGTAAACATGGCAAATTAATTCTCATTGCGGTTACATGTTGATGACACAATAAAGGATATCTCTTAAAAAATTAGGACAAAGATGAGACAATTTGGAACTTCTTTGATATTTTAGTTTTTGTTTCATGTTTGTTTGTTTTAAACAAATGAGAACTCCAATAAATTCTCATTATATACTTACATAAGGTTAGGCTTCCTGATAGGAACCATAAAGTTGAAGTTTAAATAAGAAGAAAAAGTAAACTAATTGATGGAACAGACTTCATTATCACACAGATAAAGACAAATTATAACAGGAAACATGCGGGGAAAGTATAAAATCAATTTAATTTTTTTTTTAAATTACAAAATATTTTCAGTTCATTATCATAATTTTTTTGCCTTTAAAAAAGGCAAATACAATACTTTTCTAATGAAAAAAAGTTAAAACATAGTGCTGGAGCTGGACACTGTGGCTCACACCTGAAATCCTAGCACTCTGGGAGGCTGAAGTGGGAAGGATTGCTTGAGGCCAGGAGTTCCAAGACCAGCCTGAGCAAGAGTGAGACCCAATCTCTACAAAAAATAGAAAAATTAGCTGGGCGTGGTGGTGCACACCTATAGTCCCAGCTACTCTAGAGGCTGAGGCAGGAGAATCACTTGAGCCCAGGAGTCTGAGGTTGCAGTGAGCTATGATGATATCACTGCACTCTAGCCCAGGCAACAGAGCAAGACCCTGTCGTGCAAAAAAAAAAAAAGATAGTGCTTGGGGACCAGAGCCATCTACTAATATAAGGCAGTGGAGGTAAATTATAATGGCATCAAGATGTTCACAATTTGCATTTCCAAGAAGGATGAGACAGGATATAATATTAAAGACTTAAAGATTAAAAACAACAAGCCAGGCACCGTGGCGTGTGCCTGTAGTCCCAGTCATTCAGAGGCTGAAGTGGGAGGATCACTTGAGCCCAGGAATTTGAGGCCCGACAGGGCAACATAGTGAGAATCCTGTCTCTAAAACCACCACCACCACCACCACCCTTCAGGGCCACAAAATGCCAAAAAAGGACAATGAAAAAAGATTAAACAAAGAGCATTAATAAGGTATTTAGAGGGAAGAAATGACTAGAAACCTCAAATTGAATAACTCCTACAACTAAGCACTAACCTAGCCCTTAGTTTCCTGGCAGCAAACACGAAAAAATATACTGATGAAACTAGGAAAGGCAGCATGATAAACACACAGAACTTAGTCAAAACACCTAAAGGTTATATTTGCACCCCTGCCTTTAAAACAGTGTTTGATGCAACCTATGTCAGAGTAAATTTGCCATTTGTAAATCAGGAAAGATAATATTGGCAATTCTTAGGCCATCAGGAGAGAGAAATAATAAAAGTTCAAAAGGCTTTGCAACCATTCATATAAAATTCAAAATCAGGCAAAACTATGTTCTTCTGGAGTATATGTACTAGTATAAAACTATAAAGAAAAGCAAAAACATAACGATAATGATGATGTTGATAAAGTGAGGATGTTAATTACCTCTAAGGAGACAGAATGAGGTTATTCATAAAAGAGTCACATGGGAGCTTTTGAAATGCTAACACTGTTCAGTTTCAATGTTTGTTATACAGTGATAAGTATTATGAAGCTAAACATATTTAATGTGCATTTCAATATTAAAAAGAAAAAATAAAAGGCATAAAAACCTTAAAAACTCTGCAAATTGTAAAGCACTACACAAATATGGGAAATTATAATTTTAGTATTTGCTGTATGATTAAAAAAAGAGAGGAAAGAAAAAACTTTGGTCCTGGTTCCATTTAAAAGAAATTCACAGCAAAGATCTTTATATTGAGGGCATGAATAAGTAATGTCTTCAACTGCAATTTTAAGAACAGCAGAGAAATTCAAAAGCATTATTAACCTCTTCTTTTATTAGCTAATAATAGAAAGCAATGAGTGTAATAGTACTTCACTACCAGTGAAAGCATTTGAGAAGAGGCCTAAGCTAACACACAGCATAGGTATATTGCTTTGCAGCAAAAGGTGAATACATGGATAGAATTTCCAGAAACTGGATAAAAAGACAGTTTATATCTAAGGCTCCTTTAGGTTAAGATTCTCTAAGATCATCTATTTCAATAATGCTTTTCAGGAACAGGAAAAAAGCCAACATAAAGTTGAGCTTTCTGAATACCTAAAGTGCTAAAACCTCAAGAGCAATCTATATGCTTTAGCTACCAGATGGGCATATGTTAAAAGTGACATTTTGCTATGAAAATTAAGGATACTAACATAGTCTAGCACAGACACAAGACCATCTAGAAAGTTGGGTATACTTCCCAAAAAAGATTTTATATCTGTTCAAGTGCCTGGACTTTACACTGGATATAAGGAAGATGTGATTCTTAAGGATAAGTAGAAACACTACCAATTGGTGACTCAACCATTTCCCAAATCAAAACCTGCATTTCCAAACACAACTACCACTTATTATGTACTTCCTATGGGCCAGGTGATAAGCACCTTATTGTCTAATTCAATCTTTGCAATAACTGTATGAAATGCTGTCATTACTGTCATCTTACAAATAAAGAAACAAAATCTAAAAAAAAAAAAAAAAAAAAGACACAAAATCTTAGGAAAGTAACACCCAAAGCAACACAGCTAATCAGAGCTACTGGTAGGGCTGAGGGACTATAAGGCCCAAACTCTCAAGTCTCACTATTAACTGTGGTCCAGTGGAGCTTTATTATTATGGTTTGTTCCTCACGCTAATATTTTCTGAACTCTTACTATGTGCCAGGGACTGTTTTGACTCATTAAATCCTCACAACAACTTTATGAAATAAGGATATTATCCCCACTTTATAAGTGAAGAATAAGTAATATGTACAAAAATCCTTTATATATTATAAAATGTTTTCTGGATATTTATTATTATAAATAGTAAAGTTTGGTGAGGGAAGCAATGTGATATAACATTCTCACTAATATGTTGAGGATAAGTTGCTCTATAACCTCTCAGAGCTGTTAGTTATTGCTATGGTCTAAATGAAGGGTGGGGAACCTGAGGCCTTAAGGCCACATGTGACCTTGTAGGTCCTTAAGTGTAGCCTTTTGACTGAATCCAAACTTTACAGAACCTAATCCTCAATGTGATGGTATTTGGAGGTGGGGACTTTGGGAGGGGATTAGGTCACGAGGATGAAGCCCTTATGAATGGGATTAGCATCCTTATAAAAGAGGTCCCAGAGAGATCTCTTGCCCATTCCTACCATGTGAGGGTGCAATAAGGATGTGCCATTTTATGAACTAGCAGTCGGGCCCTCATAAGACATGGAATCTGCTGGAGCCTTGATTTTGGTCTTTCCAGCCTCCAGAACCGTGAGAAATAAATTTTTGTTGTTTATAAACTATTCAATCTATGGTATTTTGTTAGCAGCCACAGATGGAGACGGTTTTTGCTCAAGGAAGCCATTGTCATGAGTGGCAAAGAAGTTTGACTTCCTAAGCACTATGATTGGTAGACACATACGAAATCACCAAAAATAAATCAATTTAGTTAGCTACAATTAACAAAAAGAGAGCATGATTTGATGCTCTTTACCGCTGGAATTTCAGTTGTCGAAATATGGTCGCTATCTACTCTGCTTCTGGCAGTGGTATTATGACACAGGCTTTGAAGCAACATTAACAGCATGGGCTCTAAACTCATCATGCAGTCTGACCCGAAGATGACTCCCGTCTATAGAATCAAAAGCTGCTAAAAGACCAAAGAGTACTGTGAGAACTTAAGTTGTTTTAAACTATTTTCTCAGCTAGAACAAAATACAACAGTGTTTGGAATTGTAAAATACTGGTTCCTGAAACTTGGAGGTTATGCATACAAATGCTATAGTGAAATGGCAGACCTCCTGTGCAAGAAAACTGTTAAAAACATTCAAGTCTGATAAGATAGAGAAATATATTGAGTTCCTTATAATTAAACTTTACTTGAATGATTTAAAGACATAGTCTCCAAAATTTGTGATTATGTACTCCTATGTCAAAAAGTTGTGAGCATATATACTCCAACAAATGTATATATTTACTTATAAAGCATATATAACATTATAATATCTATACAAGAACAGAAATTTTAAAAGGATAAAAAAAAAAACATGAATAGATATTCTAAATGGACTGCCTGGGCTATACACACTAGACTTTAGAGACCATGGAATTAGACCACTGCTTTCTGAGACTTGGAGGCAGTAACCACATAGCATAAAAGTGTAAACCCAGGGTTTCTAACTTCTTTCTCAGGTGAGAAATATCTTCAGGGCAAATTTTGAAAATGTCAAACTTGCCTTTGGCATCTTTCCACTTTTTCATGGCGATCCCCACACTCCCAGAGTGCTTCTTTTCTGAGCCAGCCTGCTGACCTAAGCCATCAACAACACGCCAATGAATCTCTTAAGTCCAACTGTTCCCACCTTTCTATTCTCATGGTGTTCTCCTCTTGTTACTCAATATCTCTCCTCTCTCTCTCTGCCCCCCTCTCCCCTTCTTTCCTATGGGCTGTAGACCTGTATATCCAATCACCTGCTAGATACCTGGATGTTCCACAGTTACCTCATATGCAACATATCCAACTTTTAATTCATCTCCCTTTCCTTTCTCTCCTCAAACCCATTCCTTCTCTTCAGCTTTTACTCTTATCTCATTAAATGGCACCATCATTTGTTGAGATGCTCAAGCCAGAAACTGAGAGTCACAAGGCTTCCCAAAGCACCACCACAATTCATCAGTTACTAAATTCCATGGGCCAGGCGTGATAGCTTGTGCCTATAATCCCAGCACTTTGGGAGGCCAAGGCAGAAGGATCACTTGAGGCCAGGAGTTTGAGACCAGCCTGGGCAACATAGAGAGACTTGTCTCTAAAAAAATTAATAAATAAAAAATTAGCTGGGAGTAGTGGCACGCGCCTGTAGTTTCAGCTACTCAGGAGGCTGAGGTGGGAGGATTGCTTGAGCCCAGAAGTTAGAAGCTGCAGTGAACTATGATCAGGTCACTACACTCTAGCCTGAGTTTCAGAGCAACACCCAGTCACTAAAAAATAAAAACAAAAATAAATAAATAAATAAATAAATCCCATGGATTCTACCTTCTTAAGATCTCTTAAAACTACACTCTCTTTTTCATTCTCTCCAGCCCCATTTTGTTATATGGCCCCATCATTTTATTCCTGGATTAGACCAACAGGTTCTCAAGCCTTTTCCTCATGCATCACCACAAAATTCACTCCCCATGGAGCCAGTAGAGCAGCGTTATAACACAAAAATCTGATCCTGTCATCCCTCCTCCCCTTAAAACTCATCACTGAAGTGCCTGGGCCTTTAGAATGAAGACCAAACTCCTTCAGTAGGCTCACAAGAAGGCTCCTCTCCCACCTCTCTCCCTATCCTGCTCATATTTCAGCCATGCCATTATACTTGCAACTCCTCACACACTGCACTTTGCCCGTATGTTTTTTCACAAGCTGCTCTCTCTACTTGGAATGCCTCCTAATTCTTACATCTAATGCTTATTCAGAGTATAAGATGCATCCTAAGTATGCCTTCTGTATTAATAACAGCACAGTGAGTGTACCTCAATCACAGCACTATATTATATTGCATTATAAACCACTGTATAGTTATCTGTTTTTCTCCATTAGACTGTAAGCTCCTTGAGGGCAGGCACTATATCTTATTTATCTTTGTATCCCTCATGTCTACTACACCATTTATCAAGGAGCAGACATGGGAAAAATGATAGCTGAAAGAATGCCTCAAGCTAATTCATTAAGGTCAATGTAGCAAAAGAAAATAGGTAAAGAAGTCAATGAAAATTAAAACTCTCAAATATTTGTAGGGATGATTTTAAAAATACTACATAGTGGTAGTACCATGCACCCTAACCACCCCCACCCAAAATGCATTCTAACAATTACAATTGATGATTATGAACTCACGATCCCATACTACATACTTTTTACCTGTATGATGGTCACTACTGCTTAAAAAAAGAAACTTGATATTAACTTTAAGTGCTTATAACAACACAATCATAGAAAGAAATGATTTTTAATCAAAGACTTTCCCAACAAATCAAAGAATTTAACAGCAAACTGTAAAAAAGTTCCTATAAGATAGTAATGGACACAACAACAACAGATTAATTGCTTCTTAACCACTGAGATACATCTATGAATACAATAAATCAGTCATTCTGAAATTAAATACAGATTAAAGCCCTTTAATCATACCTGTGGTATAAGAAAATATTCTAGAAATTGCTGTATTGAACACATTTAATATTGCACATCATTCAAAATATAAACAATTATTATAACACTCCCAAATTACAGCACACTGCAAAAGGAAGTTCATTTACCAATGAATGCCACATAATGCAGCTAACTAACACGTATCATACCTCCAATTTGTTTTTCTCAACAGCAGCTTGCAGAGAAGGAGAGGATACCAAAGGCTGAAGAGGAGCATCAGAGGAGGAAATCTGTGGAGTGCAGATGAAAAGTCAGGAGAAAAAAAAAAAAGAAGGTAGTCAGAATTGACAGGCATAGGAAAGAAAAAATAACCTGTACATTTCTGAGATACAGAAGCACTTAGAAGTATGTTAACAAAGGAAAATAATACATCAAGAAGGAAGTATTGCTTTTCTAAAATTTCCATTTGAAATTTTTAAAAGGATTTAGTATAGAATAGTATGTGATTTAAAACAGATTTTACTAGGATATAAAATTTTAAATGTATTCAGATAAGATCATACCAAAAGTATCTGAGAAATAATTAAGCTTCTCTTATAGTTCACTTTTAGTCAATGTTACTACTGAAATACTAATGCTCTGAAGCATGAAGACACATTGTCCCAAGTAGCAGGAGAGCAAAAATGAGTTTTTGTTTTTACTTATAATAACTTTTGAGAATGAAAAATAAAACAGAGCTGAAACAGTAAAAGTTAATTAAAATTTTAATCTTAATTAAAATTTTAATCAACTATTTAAGAAAACAGAAAAAAGTCTGGGAGAAAAAAGAGTAGACTAATGTAACATAACAGCTGAGCAGTAGACTTATTATAAAGCAATTTATACACTTCCTTATTTACGATCAGTAGGCAAACACCATTTCCAGTGTAGTACTTGCTGAATTACCCCAAAGCATTATGAGACAGTTATATATGCAGCAGAGGAAACTTATACATGAAAATGGGTTTCATCTAAAAGCTTTTTCACACATCTTCCTATCCAATTTCTACATGTGTAGTTGATCATTTTAATGGAAGCATTATCTTCCTGCTCTCTCTTTACTGCCAAAATATAACTGAAATATGTTTACGAAATGCATAGTAGATCTCTGGAGCTATAAAACTGACATCTCTATATTGCCCTATCATATCAATAGTGCCTATGAGGGATTTTTAAAACTAAAAGGTGCCATTACAGATAGGTCATTATGTAATGTCAAAATAACACTGCAAGATGACAAGTCCTCCTTCAATCCACTTGTTAAGTTACTTATGGCAGTAATTCTTGAATTACAACCCAAGACTATAAACTTTAGGGTTTTTTCCTTTGCACACTGTTGGCTCTGTTTTAATTGTGTAAACTAGCCATTTAATGACTACTAATGCAAATTACACATAGAAGAAAATAAACAATATAAAAGTAGATCTTCCATTAAAAAAATTAAAAACTGTGCCTTAAAGCCTAGCTTAAAGCTGATTTGTCCTACTGAATAGTTACTTGCTAGAAATCTTTAATTATCACTTTATGCAGCAAACAAGAGAATAAAAAGCCATGAAATCACTTAAGAAGATGATGACTTGTATCATAAAGACCTCTTTGCCTAAATTCATGAAAAGCAGAACATAAAAATATAAAAGAGGAATAGAGACATTTAGTATGTCAAGAATTACTAACCCTTAGAAACTAGCAAGATAATTCATTAGTAAAAGTGCTTATTTTCCTTTTGAGAATGATAAACTGATTTGGCCACTTTTAAAATTCAGAAAGATTATAAACTTCTATTCAATAAATATCAGTAATTTAAAAAACATTTTAATGCAAAAAGAAAAGAAAAGCTTTATACCATGTTCCAACTGGGAAAGAAGATAGAAACTTGTTCAATAGGAAAGACATTTGAAGTCAATGGGCGTATCAACAGGTAAATGAATAAACAAATTGTGGTATACCCATACAATGAAATACTATTTGTCAATAAAAAAGGAATGAACTAATAATACAAAAAAACAAGAATGAATTTCAGAAACATGCTGAAAGAAAGAAGGTAGACACAAAAGAGTACATAGTATATGAAACCACTCATATGAAATTCTAGAAAATAAAATAAAAACCACAGTGAATAAAAAGTAAATCAATGGTTACCTGGGCCACAGTTGGGAGCTGATTAGCAAGGGGCACAAAGGAACCTTTTGGAGTGATGTAAAGGTTCAATAGCTTGATTGTGGTGGTTGTGGTTTGTCAAAACTCATTGAACTCTACCTTAAAATGTCTGCCTTTTATTGTATATAAATTGCATCTCAATAAAGTTGATTTTTAAAAAGTCAATGAGTAGGCTTAGATACATTATATGAGCAAGGAAGAAAGAAACAGAGGTTAACATATCGACAATTGGAAGCAAAGAGACACTATAGAACATAGAGGTAGAAGATGAGGGAAGAAAAAACAGGCAAGGGGAAGGAGAAAAGAAAGAAAATACAGAGGCAACAAAAACTAGGTCCTCTTGATTTTTCTTTCTAAATCTCTTAAAACCATCCACTTCTCACCACCTCCACTAACAACCATAGTAGGAAATCACCAATATCTGGTCTTCTGGATTAGCTCTCCTAACCAGTCTCCTAACAAGTCTTGCTCTTCTCCAAATCCATTCTCCATACTGTGTCATTCTCAAATCAAGTCTGATCACCACACAGCTCTGCTTAGAAGCCTCAAATAGTTTATACACATTATAAAAGGGCAGAGACCAAACTTCCTAATCAGACCAAAAGTGTCATCTACCTTATCTCCCTATCCTTCCCTGCCCCGGCTACACTCAGCTGTCCAACCACACACAACTCCTCCTAGTTTTAGCTCTCTAGTCGGCTTCTCCTAACTCTAGGGGGCCTTTGCTCTTGCTATTCCTTCTGCTTCAAAAACCCATACTTCTACTAGTTCCTACCAATCCTTTAATTCTGAGTTGATACCGCCTCCTCCAGGAAGTATTCAAAGTATTCCCTGATACCTCCAGACTGGGGTAAGTAGCTCCTTTAGGTGCCCCCAAAGCATCTTCTATATATTTCCCTATTATAGAAGTTACCACACCCTGTCTTGTAAAGATCTGATTACTCATCAGTATTCTTTGTTCAATCAAAGTTCTCTGAGGCAGACACTGTTTCTATTCTGTTCACTGTCTTGAGTATCTGACATTCAACAAGTCTAAATAAATACTGTTTAATGTTACTTTAAAAGAAAAGAGGAGGAAGGAAGCATCTCACAGGGAGAACTAAAAGGAGGTTCAATCTCAGTAGTTACCATTGTCCTTTGAAAGTTCACTGACTTGCTAACACACTTTCCTGAAATCCCATAAGTTATTTACGTTTATTTTCAAATTTAGAATTCATTTTGTAACTAGATATTAATTCCACTCCACTGGATTCTAGCACTTTTATACATATAGAGCAGAAGACTTTGACCTTAGAAATTTTGCTGGAAATTGGTGGTGTCAGTAAATTCAGTAGTCATATTAAATGTTCTTCTATTCCCCACCCCTCTCCTACCCACCCCTTCTATCTACAAGAGAATACACAGTGGGAACCCAGTGAAGACATTCTTCAGGAATAAAATGAGTTAACAGCCCTTCCTTCAACTATTCTAGAGCACAGAGGTTCTCCTCTAGGCCACCATCAAAGTAATCTATATGTGAAGAAACTCCCAAAACAGTATAATTGTATAAACTCACTTCCTGCAAAGGAAAAACTGATCAGGCAAAACAAGATCCCAACTCCCATCTACAAGGATATGGTGAGCAAATACCCTCTCAAAAGGTATAAAGTATTATAAAAATAGTAGACATGATTAATTGAAGACCATAAAGCAAAATGTTCAATTACCTTTTCAAAGGTTACATCACTTTCTTGATGAATTTTTTGAAATCTTTGCTATTACCACCCTTTTAAACAGAATAGTATTATGAAAATAAAATCTGTTGGTCCAAAACACTGAAAAAGATATGATAATTGAAAAATACCATATGGATTAATTGCTAGCAATAGGCTGCTTCAAACTCATCTTGGAAATTCTTGGCTGTTTTCTAAATGGAGGTTTTATAATAGTAGTTCTCAAATGGCTGTCTTGTGAGCTTTCAATATATCATGAAGCTCAAGTTTCTCAGAAGTCTAGAAATCATTTTAAATATATCATTTCTAATGTCATTTACATTCCATGGCATGTCTTAGGTACAAAAGCTGAAAACACATACATTTACTATACTAATAAATAAATCACACAAGAGACACCATCAATTAAATTCATCATTAGGAGGGTTAAAAGACTTTGATAAACTTAACCAAATAACCATAGCTACCAAATGTGTAGAAAAAGCCTACACTTTAATGTATTAGCTTTAAAATCTTTGGCTAAGTCAGTAAGAAATATGTAGAATTCTGAAAAACTTTCAAAATGTAAAGTCCTTTAATTGCCACATCAAGTTACCTTGCAGCCCATAATTAAAGGGCTGACTAAAATGTGGAGGGATTAATGAAACAGAACTTAAGCCAAAATTTTTCCAATGATCTAAAGTCTTATAGTTAAGTTGGGGTATTCATTTTTCTTAATTATCTACCTGCTTACAGTCATTTGCTGCCACCACCCTCCTTCCTCTTCACTAATGTAATTATCACAATAGCTTATATTTTAAGCAATTATGTGCTAGATACCTACTAAGAATACAGCATGCCTTATTTAATTCTTACAGCAATACCATAAAATTTAGACACTATGATCATCCCTATTCTATAGAAAAGGAAACTGAAATTGTAATGAAAAGTAATAACAAAGAAAACCAACCAGCAACTATGTTCTTTTACACTAATCCTAACTCACTAGCTAGAAAAAGGGGGGGGAGAGGGAGGGAGGGAGGAAGAGAGATGGGGTGGGGGAAGGAGAGAGAGGAAGAGGGAAAGAGAAGAGCTGCTGGAGAAAAAGAGCAAATAATGTGGCAGTTCAGCCTCATCTGCTCAAGACCTGCTAGATCTCCTAGCAACTCACTTTATCACTGTGCTTCCAGTTGTGATTCACTATTGGTTAAGAGAGGGAGGTGAAGAGGGCAGACAGGACAGATTTCCGCAGGCAAAGTGTTTCTAATTTCCCCTATCGCTCACTGAATTAAGGAAGAACAAGGGACAGCAGACTCATTCTATATTAGTGTGGTAGACAGAATTCCCACCCGCTGGTGTATACACCCTATATAATGCCCTCCCCTTGATTGTTGGCAGAACTGTGAATAGGATGGATTTTGCTCCCTTGATTAGGCTGTTGTATAACAAAAGTGAAGGAATTGTGCAGAATTCAGATCCTAAATCAGGTGATGATGAATTAATGAAAAGGGAGATTATTCTGGATAGGTCTGGCCTAATCAGGTGGGCCCTTAAAAGGGGCTGGGCCCTTTCTGAAATAAGAGATTTGATGTGTGAGAGAAATTCTCCTAGTGGCCTTAAAGAAATAAACTGCCGTGTTGTGAGAGGATGAGGTTATTTGGCAAAGACTCAAGGGTGGCCCCTAGGAACTGAGAACAGGCCCTATCTAACATTAGCAAGAACACAGGATCTCAGTCATACAGTCACAGGAAATGAATACTGACAACAACTGTGAGCTTGAAAGAAGACCCTCAGCCTCAGATGAGACTGTATCGCTGGCTAAGTCTTTGATTGCAGCCTAGTAAGATCCTGAGCAGCGAACCCAGCTAACCCATGCCCAAACTCTTGACCTACAGAAACTTTAAGATAGTAAATCTGTGTTGTTTTAAGCCACTAAATTTCTAGTAATGTTAAACAGCAAATAAAATTAACACAATAACCATTTCCATACTTTAAAAAGTTCAAAATCCTGAAAAGTCTGGCATTCAAATCCTCTGTCCTCCATACAATCCTATTTGCCTTTCAAGACTTACCTCCTCATGTATTTATTTTCTCCTCCTCATCTACCCACCCCTGATAGCGCTCTTTCACACTCACTACACAGAACAGCCTTACGGATTACTTTAACAAACCCTGAAGACCAAATAATACATTCAAATTCTCCTTCCTTCTCATCTCACTTGGGCACACATGAGAGAAAACGTCTCTTCAGCCTGAAATGTTTTCCTTGCATTATCAAAATTTCCTTCTTGCATATCAGCCCATTTCCTCTTTAACGAAATCCTACTTTTCTACTAACGATAATCTCTAATATACCTCCTTTAAGAATTCTTCTAGTGGAAATTAACTACCACTACCTAAATTCTATGTTCCCACAGCACTTTTATACTTCTATTATAACAGTTACCACATTCGCCTTTACAATATAGCTCCTTGTACATGAAAATTCTGTGTTGGACACATTTGAGAGTAAACTACTTTTGGAAAAAGATTATACTATTTCAATCTAAGTGTCCTGCACATGGTATATATTCAATAATGTTTGTTTGCTGTAGGACTAAATGAACAAATAAACAAAGGACCAACCCAAGTGGACTTCAACAGCCAATCTCTGTCACTCTATTCAAATTTTAAAATGAGAGGCTAGCACACATCTTGGGAAGGAGGGAGGGAAGTATAAATTGAGGGTTGGTATAAATGAACTCAAAGTGCCCATGTTGGTTCCCAGCACCATGTAGTTAGTCACTTTGGAAGATACAAAAAAAACAAAATATCTTTTTTTCTCTTTGAGGCTACAAACCAGTAAAAATTATTTCTAGTAAAAAAATTTTACTTGGAACATATTTTCCTTTGCTTCTTGCCTTTATCTGAACTTTGCTTTTCCCCTGTAAGCCTCCTCCCTTAATTCACCCTTATAGTGCCACACAGCATTCAAAACTACATGATCTAAAAACAGCGAGTAGATAACCACACAGTGAAGAGTGTCTAACAGAGAACACTGGAATTCAGCATGTGAGTCACAGGGACCCTCTGAGACAGGGAAACTCAAGATGGCAGCATAAAGAGGGAAGCAAAGCAGCTGGCCAGGATTGGCTAGGAATCAGGAGAGGACCTCCCCCCCTCATCGCAGGGGAAAAGATAAGCAAAAAATCCCTAACAGTCCATATTCTTACCACAGACCCCTGCAATCCTAGCTACAGGAGACACCCTCAGCCCTCATAGGCCCTGAGCCTAGTACAGGGAGCTGCCTGGAGTCCACGTAACTACATTGTCCCAGAGAGAGAATTCATGGTCAGTGCCACCTACCCACAAGCTGCAGCACCACAGAGCCATTTTGAGAGCTGAGCCAACACCAGCTGCCCTGAAACCCAATAGTCTCAGAATCTTCATATTCCTGGGTCCTCCCACATCCACCCAAAGGGCTTCAGCATCATGACAGAGGTGCAGCTGATTCCCTGGCACCTGAGTCCCTGTAGCACCCTACACCTTGGAAAACAGGCAATCTAGCATATCAGGGAGTCTGCCCAAGGACACAGGGAGCCAAAGCGTAGGGTCAGGGAAAAAATTAAGAAGGAAATCAAAAACTTCCTTAAAACAAATGAAAATGGAAACATAACATACCAAAACCTTTGGGATACAGCAAAATCAATACAAAGCAGGAATTTTATAGCAATAAACATCTACATCAAAAAAGCAGAAGGATTTCAAATATACAACCTAACTATGCACCTCAAGTAAACTAGAAAAGAACAAACCAAACCCAAAATTAGTAGAAGGAAAGGGAAAAAAAAAAAAAGATCAGAGAAGACCTAAATGAAATAGAGACTAAAAAGAAATAGAAAAGGTCAAAGAAACAAAAAGATGGTTTTTGGAAAAGATAAACAAAATTGGCAAATCATTACCTAGACTGAGAATAAAAAAGACCCAAGTAAATAAAACCATAAACCAAAAAGGAGACATTACAACTGATACCACAGAAATACAAAGGATCATTGGAGACTATTATGAGCAATCATATGTCAACCAATTAGAAAACCTAGAGGAAATGGGTAAATCACCGGACACCTATAACCTATCAAGATTGAACCAGGAAAAAATACAAAACCTGAACAGACCAATAATGAGCAATGAGAGTGAATTAGGAATAAAAAGCCTATTTAAAGCCCAGGACCAGACTGCTGAATTCTACCAAACATTTAAAAACTAACAGCAATTATTCTCAAACTATTCTAAAAACTGAAGAGGAGGGAATTCTTCCTAACTTGTTCTACGAGGCTAGCATTACCCTGATACCAAAACCAGACAAGGTCACAACAAAAAAAGAAAACCATAGGCCAATATCCCTGATGAACACAGATGCAAAAATCTGCAACAAAATACTAGCAAACCAAATCCAGCGGCACATCAAAAAGACAACACACCATGATCAAGTGGGATTTATTCCAAGGATGCAAGGATGGTTCAACACATGCAAATCAATAAATGTGATGTATCACATCAAAAGAATGAAGGACAAAAAAGGGTTTGATGAAAATTCAACATTTCTTCATAATATTATAAAAACTCTCAACAAATTAGGCATTGAAGGACATACCTCAACATAATAAAGGCCATATATAACAAATCCACAGCTAACATCACACTGAATAAGAAAAGCTGAAAGCCTTTCCTCTAAAAACAGGAACAAGACAAAGATACCCCCCTTCACCACTCTTATTCAACATGGTACTGGAAGTCCTAGCCAGAGCAAATAGGCAAGAGAAAGAAGTAAAGGACATCCAAACTGGAAAAGATGAAGTCAAATGTCCCTCTCTGAAGATGACATGATCTCATATATAGAAAAACCTAAAGATCTCACCAAAAAGCTTTAAAACTAATAAAACAAATTAAGTGAAGCTGCAGGATACAAAATCACCATACAAAAATCAGTAGCATTCATAACCAGTAACTAGTTGAAAAAAATTAAGAAAACAATCCCATTTACAATGGCTATTAAAAATACTTAAAAATAAATTTAACCAAGGAGGTGAAAGACCTCTGTGAGGGAAAACTACAAAACACTGATAAAAGAAATTTAAAAGGACACAAAAAAATGGAAAGACATCTCATGTTCATGAATAGCAAGAATTAAAATTGTTAAAATGACCATACCACAAAAAGAGACCTATTGATTCAATGCAATTCCTATCAAAATACCAATGGCATTCTTCACAGACATAGAAAAAATTTTTAAATTCATATGGAACTACAAAGGACCCCAAATAGCAAAGCAATACTGAGCAAAATAAATAAAGCTGGAGACATCACACTACCCGACTTCAAAATAGTAACAAAAACAGCATGGTATTGGAATAAAAACACACATAGAGACCAATGGAACAAAAGAGAGAATGCAGAAATAAATCCAAGTATTATATTTATACCCAACTGATTTTCGATGAAGGCACCAAGAAGAACATACATTGAAGAAATGACATCTTCTTTAATAAATGGTGCTGGGAAAACTAGATATCCATATGCAGAAGAATAACACTAGACCCCTATCTCTCATCATATATAAAAATCAACTCAAAAGGGATTAAAGACTTAAATGGAAGACCCAAAACTATAAAATTACTAGGAGAAAACACTTCAGGACATTGATTTTATGGGCAAGACTTCAAAAGCACAGGGGACAAAAACAAAAATAGACAAATAAGAGAGTATCTAACTTAAAAGCTGTGCACAGCAAAGGAAATAATCAACAGGGTGAAGAGACAAGCTGTAGAATGGGAGAAAATATTTGCAAACTATTCATCCAACAAGGAACTAACACCCAGAATACACAAAGAACTTAACAGCAAAAACAAAAAACAAAAAAAAAAACCAATTTAAAAATGGGCAATGGATCTGAATAGACATTTTTCAAAAGAAGACACACAAATGGCCAATACGTATATGAAAAATTCTCAACATCAACAATCATCAGGGAAATGCATATCAAAACCACAATGCAATATCATCTTACCCCCGTTCAAATGGCTATTATAAAAAAGACAAAAGATAACAAATGCTGGCGAGGATGCAGAGAAAAGGGAACACTTACACACTGTTACTGGGAATGTACAGCCACTATGGAAAACAATATGGAGGCTTCTCAAAAAACTAAAAATAGAATTATCATACAATCCAGCAATCCCATTAAGGGTATTTATTCAAAGGAAAGAAAATCAGTATATGGAAGAGATACCTGCACCCCCGTATTTACCGTAGCTCTACTCACAATAACTAAGATAATACAATCAACTTACATGTCCATCAACAGATGAATAGATAAAGAAAATGTGGAGCTGGGCATGGTGGCTTGCCCCTGTAATCCCAGCTACTTGGGAGGCTGGTGGGAGGATCTCTTGAAGCCAGGAGTTTGAGACCATCCTGGGCAATATAGCAAGACCTTGTCTCAAAAAATAATAAAGAAAATGTGGTATATACACATGATGGAATACTGTTCAGTCATAAAAAGAATGAAATCCTGTCATTCACAGCAACACAGACGATCCTAAAGGATATTATGTTAAGTGAAATAAGTCAAGCATAGAGAGATAAACACCCTATGTTCTCACTCATATGTGAGAGCTAAAAAAATTGAGCTCATAGAAGTAGAGAGCAGAATTGTGGTCACGAGTGGCTGGGAAGGGTAAGTGAGGTTTGTTAATATAGACAAAGTTACAGGTAGATGGGAGGAATAAGTTCTAGTGTTTTGTAGCACTATAGAATGAATATGGTTAAGAATAACTTAGTGTACGTTTTCAAAAAATTAGAAGATATTTAATATTCACAACACAAAGAAATAATAAATGTTCCTCCTTAGAAACCCTCTAAGTACCCTAATACTCCTTAAATACCTTAGATATAA
Organism: Daubentonia madagascariensis; assembly: GCA_023783475.1. Lineage (NCBI taxonomy): Eukaryota > Metazoa > Chordata > Mammalia > Primates > Daubentoniidae > Daubentonia > Daubentonia madagascariensis. Next base: position 20,350,054 of record JAKFHU010002080.1, on the reverse strand, counting down.
GGTATTTATATTTTATCTCATGTTATGTTTTCTTATTTAAACCTGTTCTTATCTCCACTATAGCTGTCTCTGAAAGCAAGTATCATGTCCTCTTTGTTTTAGTATCCTAGGAGACTGTGAGCACAAGTGACTAAGAATTATTATTTGAATGAATATTCAATCTATTACTGAAGACAAAATAATGGATAGAAATATGTAATGTAATTCTCAGTTATAAGATTAGTTATTTGCACATTGATCACCACGAAAGAGGAAGAAATACTTTAAATGTGCTACAACAAGCTCTGACACGGGCAGTGCATGGGCAATATATATAACCAAAGTGTTGTACCCCCATAATATTCTCAAATAAAAAAAAAATTTTTTTTAAATAAATAAATAAATAAATGTGCTACAACATAAACTTGTTTTTGAAATCATCATTCTGTTAATAAAGAAATGGGTGAAATACATTTTCCCTTGGGCTAAATGTGATTTGTGTGAATTTTTCTCAATTTTCATTTCATTAGTATTAATAATATAACTCAAGAGTATACAACCTTTTACCATGAAATTTTTACTTTCAAGCTGACAAAAAAAATGGAAAAAATTACAGAATGAGCACCTCTATAACATCACTAATATTCATCAAATGTTAACATTATGCCATGTTTGTTCTTCCTCTCTCTACAGATGCAGAAACATACACACACACAAAGTTGTTAAGTTTCACTGAACCATTTGAAAATAAGTGACAGATATCATGATACAAATTCTAAATATTTTATTCTACCACATATTTCCTATGAATGAAGAAGTTCTCACAACTAAGCATACCATTATCACACCTAAGGGGGCAAAAAACCCCAACTCCATAACAACTATCATCCAAAAATAGAACTTTTTTTTTTCTTTTTTTTCCAGATATGTCACCCAGGCTAGAGTGCATGATCATAGCTCACTGCAGCCTCAAACTCCTGGGCTCAAGCAACCCTCCCACTTCAGACTCCCAAGTAGCTGGGACTATAGGCATGCACAACCACACTCAGCTAATATTTAAAAAAATTTTTAGAAATGGGGTCTCATTGTGCTGCCCAGGCTGGTCTGGAACTCCTGGCCTCAAGCAATCCTCCCACCTCAGCCTCCCGAGTAGCTGGGATTACAGGTGCAAGCCACCATGCCAGGCTAAAAATACTACATTACTAAATAAAAATAATTTCCAAGTTGTTGCCAAGAAAAAAAAATACTATAAATATAAATAAAAAACAAAACATTTAGAATTTTTTAAAAAAGTGTTTAATATAAAGTATATTTTATAAAATATACTAAAATGACTTAACATTTCATATGAAAATATATTACTTACACCTTAAAGTTAGTCCTTTTTCCCCCCTAATGCTGACACCAACCTTAATTTTATGGACATTATAAATATCATTCTCAACACTACCAATTTTTATCAATCTTTGAACAGATTTCCTCTTTTATGTCCACTGTAAATACAGCTTCAACTCTACATACAGGGATATCTTTGCTCTAAAATATACACTAATGATACTTTAAAACTTTTTTAACAAGATTTTTTCATGATCAAAGATAATGTATTAAAATGTCCTTACTTTGTTAGGATTTGATTGAATTTTTTAGTGTATTTCTTCTCCATATGAACCAAAAAAGAAAACCCAGTTTGTATAGAAAATGAGACAAAACTACTGTCTCTAAACTACTTGACAGATGACTTTACCACAAGATTAACTGGTTTATAGTTTGCTTATTAATCTAAGAATCAAAGGCCAAAAAATGATTTCAACAATAAAGGCAATTAGCCTTAGACTATAACTAACAGGGATGGGAAATTTTAATCAGGAAAAAACAAAAAAACAGTTAATATAACATATAGTCCTGCATCACTTAATGATGGGAATATCTGAGAAATGTCTCATTATGTGATTTCATCACTGTGTGAACATCATCTTTACACAAACCTAGATGGTATAGCCTACCACATACTTAGGCAATATGGTAAAGTCTATTGCTCCTAAGTTAAAAATCTGTACAGCATATTACTGTAGTGAACAGTCTAGGCAATTGTAACACAATGGCAAGTATTCGTATATCTAAACATAGAAAAGGTACAGTAAAACCATCAGATTATAATCTTATAGGACCACCATCGTATGTGCCCTCCATCATTGATTGAAATGTTGTTATGAGGCTCATGACTGAATTTGATCACCACAGTAATGTCTCAACTATTAGGAGTATCAAAATGTTTGCTAATAACCAATTTAAATGCCATACTTTAATGTACTCCTGGGCTACTAGTTTCATGTCTCAATAGACCAACCCAAGAAAGCCTTTAGAGGAAGACAGATTTGCCTTTTTTCTTTTTCATACATTTCCAGAATCTAATGAAGTAATTTTCTCTCACCGTTTTCAATTAGTAGCTTTTTCTTTTTGCAAATTTCATAAAATTAACTTAATTAAATGCCATGTAAGCAGTTATTAGCCTTTTATTTAGAACATGCTCCTTTCTGAAGAGTTCTGCTTTGCAAGAGCTCAACATTATGGGACAAAAAAAATTCCAGTGTTCAAATATTTAACACATTAACTGCCATGCAAGTTGTATTTAACTCACACTAGTTTTGAGCCCAGGGCTTCATGAAGCAAAGCCTGGGCAAAACCCTGCAGTTGGTTCATGAAAATCTTACTTGTTGATGTTCTTATTGTTACAATTAATATTGACAAATTAATTCTAAAAACGTGGATTAAATGAATAAAAGTCAATGAATTTGGTTTTTCATTGAATTTTTCATTAAATTAGAAAGGATCGTTTTGTTTTCGAAGTTTTTATTCTATTTTCATAATAAAACACCATGGCCCCAAGGAAAAAAAATTTTTTTCCAGTGTGGCAGTCAATGTGTTCAACATATGCAACTAGTATATTTTTATAATAAATAGAGTTGTATTCCATGTTATAAAAGTTTGAGATCTATTCCACAAACATCAATTGATGAGAGATGAAGGTTTTACTTACATTTGTAATAGCTATAGCATTTTTATCGTAGTATTTCTTCTTTTCATACTTATCTCTGATGAAAAATTCCACTGCTCTGAAAACAGATAACTTAAGGAAAAGCATGAGTTCAGTGACATGTACAGTTCCCTTTATTTACTCCACTCCACAAAGCCTAGATTCGAAATTTAATTTTCCTACTCCTCTATCTGTGCTTTCTCACACTATTTCTGCAACTGCATTCTGTAACCTACTTTTTTTCTCCTAAAGAAGTCTACTGTTTCAGAAAATTTTCCCACTCAACAAAAACCACCCAACCCAGTTCTAGAAAGAAAAGTAAATGACCATAATTCTTAATTCCCACACCACTACCACCACCAACCCCTCACCACCAAACTTTAAATTCAATTCAGGTTCACTTTGGGTTTTCAGTATAAGTAAAGAAACTAACATCCATGCAAGTATTGACAATGTAGGAGATACTGTGTGCTATACACTGTATATATTTTGTGTCCTTTAATTATTCTCACAACACAGTAATGTACATATTATTATTTTCACATCATAGACAAAGAATCAGCAACTTGGAAACATTTAACTAACTGTGATTCCAATACCTGTGTTCTTTCCCACTGTATGCTGTCTCTGGGCATGTCACATAGGATTCTTTGTGTACTAGAAGAATAGGGGCCAGTTTTTTCCTTGCAAAGGTGAGGAATGGAGAAGCCAAGAAGTTAAAACCAAGGTTAGTACCGTTTAATTTTTTGAAGTAGGCTGGATTTGCTTTATCTGGTGACAGAGTGAGCCACATTCAGACATACATGAATTCTCTTACCACTCAATCACTGATTTATCATATTCCACTAAATAAGAATTCTTTCATCAGGAGTTGTTAACCTTTATAGTGCTATGAATGCCTTTGGATGTCAGGTAAAGCCTGTAGACTGCTTTCTGGGATAATTATTTTCAATGCATAAAATAAAATACATAGAATCACAAAAGAAACTAATTATATTGAAATACAATCTCTCTGTGGATCCCCAGGTTAAGACATCATTCTGTTCAAAGGAAAAGTTACCTGGGCAGTAAAACAAGGGTTTTTTCAGTCAATAACCCTTCATTATAAGTTAATAAGAGCCTTTTAAATTGACAGTTGAGGCAGCAGATAATAGAAAGAGTTGAGAGACCATACAACAGGTCCTAGAAGAATGCCATTTCCTTCAATGTTGTTTCATTATAACGTTGATGTGAAGGAAAAACATGATTTCTGGCCAGGACAACTATCTGTGTAGAGTTTGCAGATTCTCCCCATGTCTGCCTAGGTTTTCTCCAGGTACTCCAGTTTCCTCCCACATCCCAGAGATGTGCACATTAGGTTAATTAGCATGTCTAAATAGTCCCAGTGTAAATGTGGGGGTGTGTATGTGCACCCTGTAATGCAATGGTGTCCTGTCCAGAGTTGGTTCTTGCCTTGTGTCCTGAGCTGCCAGGATAGGCTCTGGACACCTGCAAATCCTGAACTGGATTAAGAAGGTTGGCAACTGAATGAATGAATACAAATTATTATAAAATAAAAATTAATCAAGTATACGACAATCATGGTAATACACAATAAATGATGCAGTACAAAAGCACTCAGTGAGCCCACCATGTTTGTTATAGTTTGTTTTTGAACTGCATGGGAGGAGGAAGTGCTCCTTACAATGTTTGCTTTGCAAACATTTATGCCTTGATTTAACCCACCACCACTACAATTGCTGTCACTCACTGATTCACCAAAAATGGGGTAAAAGATTATCTTACTTGTTCTTATTAATCTTTCTTAAACATATATATAGCTCACATTTATTTCAATGTTCAATATTAGAAATGGTTTAGGTCTTTACTTAGAAGTTTGGTGATATATTTGTGACCATAAATATGCCATAGGAAGTTTACATCAATTGTTTACATCAATTAGCCTGTGGTAAAACTGGTCTCCTTATATGTCGTTTTGCTTAAAGTTGCAGTTTCCAAGAACCTAAGTGAAGTGAGGACTTACTGTATGTATATGGTGCATAGTGAAAGAATTGGGGCATTATGAAAGCACTCAAAGGAGGCCAGAGACAGGAAGTTGGAAATCTAAACATTCCACTTATTAAGTAAGCAGAATGACCAAACACTGTTTTTAAAGACAAGTTTTCTATAAAGTGAGTAAGTGAAAGGAACTTTAATTTATCTCCTTATTTTCCTCTTAACAATCTATGAGGTACGTGCCATTTCACAACTGAAACCAGGCCACAGAAAGTTTAAGAAAGTTCTCTGGCATTCTATAGTACACAGGAGAGTTATGATTTGAAATCAGGAAAGTCTGACATTTAACTTCAGGATAATATTATGGCTCATCATAAGTTCATTAGTGAATCAGTGAGTTAATCTCTGCTAATGGTAATAAATGCTGTAAAATCTGAAGAAGAATATCAAATTTGAAGGGTTCCTTCATTTTCAAGGTAGCCTTGGAGAAATTTCTAGTTTCTCAGATCACATGTAAGTTATGTTTACATTATACTGTAGTCTATTAAATGTGCAATAGCATTATGTCTAAAAAATGTGCATACCTTAGTTAAAAATTACTTTATTGAGAAAAAATGCTAACAATCATCTGACCCTCCATCAATTATCTTAGCTAGATCTTCTGCATAATTTGCAGCTTCTACATCAGCACTTGCTGCTTCACCTTGCACTTTTATGTTCTGGATATGGCTTCTTTCCTTAAACCTCATGAACCAGCCTCTGCCAGCTTCAAACTTTTCTTCTGCAGCTTCCTTTACCTCTTTCAGCCATCATAAAATTAAAGAGTTAGGGCTTTGCTCTGGATTAGGATTTGGCTTAAGGGAATGTTGTGGTTGGTATGAGCTTCTATCCAGACCACTCAAACTTTCTCCCTATCAGCAAATAAGGCTGTTTCACTTTCTTATCATTCGTGTGTTCACTGCAGTAGCATTAAAATCTCCTTCAAGAACTTTTCCACGTTCACAGCTTGGCTAACTGTTTGGCACAAGAGGCCCAGCTTTTGGCTTATTTTGGCTTTTGACATGCCTTCTTCACTAAGCTTAATCATTTCTAGCATTTGATTTAAAATGAGAGACATGTGACTCTTCCTTTCACTTGAACACTTAGAGGCCACTGTAGGGTTATTACTAATAATTAACCTAATTTTAACATTACTGTGTCTCAGGGAACAGGGAGACCAGAAGAGAGGGAGAGAGATGGGGAGAGAACGGCCAGTTGGTGGAGCAGTCAGAACACACAGAACTTTTATTGCCTAAGTTTGTTGTCTTATATGGGCACAGTTCATGATGCCCTGAAACAATTACAATAGTAACATCAAAGATCACCGATGATAGATCATCATAACAGACATAATAATAATGAAAAAATCTGCAAGATTACCAAATGTGACATGGAGACACAAAGCAAACACATGCTACTAGAAAAATGGTGACAATCGATGCAGGGTTGCCACACTTGCAGTTTGTAAAAAATGCGGTAGCTGCGAAGTACAATAAGAGAAGCACAATAAAACAGTATGCCTGTATAGAAAACTATTATGATTTTATAAATATTGAATTTGAAGAGAGTAAGCATTTTAAATATACAATCTTTTGGAGTTGAAAACAATACTAACATCTGGTAAAATGGTATGTTGCTGCGAATTTTCAGAAATAACAGGTATCAATGAAATAGTAATTTATACTTAATGTATTTTATATAAACAATTCAAATGCAGTTGAGAGTCTGGTTTCTGCTTACAATAAGAAACTCTTTCAGAAATTATATAAGAAGTACACAATTTTAAAAAAATTATATGAGGCCAAAGTTGGTATGTTTGCTATATATTGTTTTTCAAGGACATAAAATGAAAGCATTAGGGCAGGAGAACTTACTAGAACCTTCCTAATTATTAAACAAAACATTACTTTTTACACTTTTTCAAAGAGAATTTTTAAATTCCATGGGAGTCACCCAAGAAAGGACTGTGATTTAGTAAATAAGCTTTGTCTTTGGTTGCTCTCAGTTCTTATGTGCCTCTTAGAGCACAGTCCTTACATATTTTTGTACAAGGTCCCAAATGCAAGCCAATTCTTCACTGTTAGTTCACCTAAATAAACAATGATTTATCCTAGGGGTTGGCAAACTTTTTCTTAAATGGCCAGATAGTAAATATTTTAGGCTTTGCAGAACAGTTGGTCTATCTTTCAACTACTCAACCCTCCCTTTGTAGCAACAAAGCAGCCACAGAAATTTCATAAATGAATGTGCACGGCTGGGTTCTAATAAAACCTTATTTACAAAAACAGACAGCTGGCTCATGGGCCTGTAGTTACTAACTCCTGAATTCTATTTCAATGCTAGAAGGCAAAGAACAGCCAAGATGAATTAATAGAGGGACTCTGTATCTGTAAACTGTCATTACAAACAACTTAGAAGAGTTTCAAAGGAAATTTTGACCATAATTTTGCATTATATGCTGAATTTAGTACCTAACTCCCAAAGAAGATAGTTTCCAATGCACAACCTCATTTCTGGTACCAGTAGGCAGTTATTGTGACCTTTAAGTTAGCTCATCTACTGAACCCATTCCTAGATATGTAAAAAAGATAGCAATACTCACCTCATAAGGTTGTCAAGAGTTTTGGGAATAATATACATAAACCACTTAGTACAGTATCTAATAAACAGTAAGCATTTAAAATATGAAGTTAATTTTTATTTTAATATAGCTTGGTGCCTCAGTTTCATCACCTTTAAAATGGGGATAACACCAGTACTCAATAATCTCAAAAGATTATCCTAAGAATTAAATAAATTAATGCATATAAAGAAATAAGAATAGCGTATGGCACATAGTGAACGTTACTTAAGTTTTAGCTCTTATTGTTAATAAAAGTATTTTGATAGGCAAAACTTTTCAAAGATGGTTGGAACGAGAAATAGTAACTACTATGCTAAGGTTAAGATGTTTTGCATACCATCAAGTTTAAATAGATGAGTAAATGAGAAACAACAACAAAAGAACCAACGAAGTTGGAGATAAGGAAATATTTATCTTCATTTTCCAGATTCCAGAAGTCATTTGAGATGAAAAGACTTATACCGATATAGATCAATAATATAACCAAAAAATCAGAAGTAGAACAATAATATTGTCAGGGAGTCAGGTAAGGAATATATTAATAACAATTCAAGTTTACATGGCTGATTTGGGATTTAATAAAACAACAACATTAAAATATCCCACAATCTTCCCCATGCCTATAGTTACAAAGTATTCAGTACTCCACCCTTACTTCTCCCTGTCCCCAAAACTAAATTGGTACTATACAAGCCCAGAAAAATTTCAACATTACTACATGCTTTATCTTTTAACATGTGCTTGTACTTTAAGATTTTTTTCCTTTCTTTAAAGATACCATTTGAAAGACAATTAAATTAATATCTACTCCCAAAGAACAAAATCTTCCACTTCCAGACACAGCACTGACAGCAGTAAAATTTTGAAAAGCTCAAAGGAGAAGAACTGCTGATTAGCTTTGGTGCACAATAGATCTCATGGAACTGAAGTAATTAAAGTTTTTAGATAAGATGAAATATCCTAATAATGAAAAGCTTAATGTAAAGCTTTATCATTTGTCATGCACTAGCACATGCAGCCTATAATTAACCACATCCCACATGAGAAATTACACTTTTACAGTAGCTTTTGCATGACTTTTGTAAATTGCAAAGCTTTTAAAAAGTGACAAATCTTGTTAAGAATGCAATATTTGAGTTTAACTCGGTTTGGTTCCACTTGCCTCTAGGGATGAGACAACTATATTTATATCTATAAAAGTGCAGGGATGTTAGGCTTTTCAAAGAGCCACAAGCTTCAGAATGATGGGAGGGAGGCTGCTTTTCTTACTAGTCTCCCTTATAAACCCTCCAAATCACAGTGTTTCATAATTAAAAGAAGAAATGACAAAAGTATTGTTTTTGTAATAACTCAGGTAATTTTTTTAAAGGCCACAGTATTACATTAGATGAGGGGGCTGGTCTCCTGTCATCTTATACTCTTAACATAAGTAGTCATCTATCTCAAACATGTTTAGACAAGGCCCCTCTTTAAACGGTTCCTACAACCATGTGAACAAAAGATCAATATCTCATGTAAATATGACCATAATTTATAAATGTTTTGGAAGAAGTAATATTTGGTTTGAAAAATCAAATAAGCATGCTCAAGGAAACAATAACAAATATACACTTAATCCAAAAGCCTAACATGAATCATACCAGGTACTGAAAAGTTGAAATCTTCACCTACACCTTAAGATCTAGTTGCAGAGTGCCAAACTACAAACCTATCTATTTTTAAAGGCAATCAAGACTCAAATGTGGCAACAATGATTTTACTCAGACTATCATTAAATAATATTCAAGTGCCCTTGTTAAGGAGAGAAAGCATAGAGGCTTTGGCAAGTTTTTTAAATTTTTTAAATTTTTTTTAAATTTCAGAATATTATGGGGGTACACACATTTTGGTTACATAATTTGCTTTTGTACAGTTTGAGTCAGAGTAGTTATACATGTGCCCTTCATGCAGATAGTGTGTACTGTACCAGTTACATGTGAATTTACCCATCCCCTCCTCCCCCTCCCACATGGTTGATTTCCACTGAGTTTTACTTCCATGTGTGTATGTAAGTGTTTGATCGATTACTTCCAATTTAGTACTAAACACGTGTGGTGTTTGTTTTTCCATTCTTGCAATATTTCACTTAGGAAGACAGTCTCCAGTTCCATCCAGGTTGTTACAAAAGAACCATTTTTTATGGCTGAGTAGTACTCCATGGTATACATATACCACATTTTATCAATCCACCCATGTATTGGTGGGCATTTGGGCTGTTTCCACATCTTTGCAATTCTGAATTGTGCTGCTATAAACGTTTGAGTGCAAGTGTCTTTTTTATAAAATGTCTTTTTTTCCTTTGGGTAAATACCTAGTGGTGGGCTTGCCAGATCAAATGGTTGGTCTAGTTTGGTTCCTTGAGGTATCTCCATACTACTTTCCTCAGAGGTTGTACTAGGTTACAGTGCCACCAAGTGTATAAGAGTTCCTTTCTCTCCACATCCACACCAGCATCTGTTGTTTTGGGACTTTTTGATAAGAGCCATTCTCATAGGAGTTAGGTGATATCTCACTGTGATTTTGATTTGCATTTCCCTGATGATTAGAGATGTTGAGCATTTTTTCATGTGTTCATTGGCCATTAGTCTATCTTCTTCTGAAAAGTTTCTGTTCATGTCTTTTGCCCACTTTTTAATAGGGTTGTTTGATTTTTTTCTTGCTGATTTGCTAGAGTACTTCATAGATTTTGGTTATCAGCCCTTTATTAGATGTATAGCATGCAAATATTTTCTCCCATTCTGCAGGTTGTCTATTTGTTCTACTGATTGTACCCTTGGCTGTGCAGAAGCTTTTTATTTTGATCAGATCCCATTTATTTATTTTTGTTGTTGCTGTGATTGCTATTGGGGTCTTCTTCATAAATTCTTTGGCTAAGCCGATATCTATAATAAAGTTCTTCCAACTGTTTCTTCTAGAATTCTTATAGTTTCATGCCTTAGGTTTAAGTTTGTTATCCATCGTGAATTAATTTTTGTGAGTGGTGAGAGATGCAAATCCTGTTTCGGTCTTCTAGATGTGGCTATCCAATTTTCCCATTGTGGTACCATTTATTAAACAGGGACTCTTTTCCCCAGTGTATGTTTCTGTCCCCTTTGTCAAAGACAAGATGGCAGTATGAGGATGGTTTCATACCTAGGTTCTCTGTTCTGATCCATTGGTCTATGTCTCTGTTTTTGTGCCAGTACCATGCTGTTTTGGTTACTATAGCCTTGCAGTATAAAAAGTCTGGTAAAGTGATCCTCTCAATTTGTTCTTACTGCATAAGACTGCACTGGCTATTTGAAGTCTTTTCTGGTTCCATACAAAGCATAGAACTGCTTTTTCTAGATCAGCAAAAAATGATGTTGGCATTTTAATGGGGATGCATTGAATCTGTAAATCACTTTGGGTAGTACAGACATTTTAACAATGTTGATTCTACCAATCCATGAGCATGATATGTTTTGCCATCTGTTTACATCCTCTGCAATTTCCTTCTTTAGTGTTTTCTAGTTCTTCCTATAGAGGTCTTTCAGCTCCTTAGTTAAATATATTCCTAGGTATTTTATTTTATTTTTTGCTATTGTGAAAGGTATTACGTCTTTGATTTGATTCCCAGTTTGACTGCTTTTGGCATATGTGAAAGCTACTGATTTGTGTAAAATGACTTTGTAACCTGAGACTTTGCTGAATTTATTTATCAAATCCAGGAGTCTCTTGGTTGAATCTTTGGGATTTTCTAGATATGAGATCATATCATCAGCAAAAGAGCGATAGTTTGACCTCTTCATATCCCATTTGGATACCCTTGATTTCCTTTGCTCGTCTGATTGCTCTGGCTAGGACGTCAGCACTATGTTGAATAGAAGTGGTGATAGTGGGTAACCTTGTCTGGTTCCAGTTCTAAGCAGGAATGCTTTCAATTTTTTCCTATTCAGTATGATGTTAGCTGTGGGTTGGTCGTATATGGCAAGTATAATTTCGAGGTATGTCCCATCTATGCCTGTTTTGCTAAGCGTTCTGATCATAAAGGGGTGCTGAATTTTGTCAAAGGCATTTTCTGCGTCTATTGAGAGGATCATATGGTGTTTGTTTTTGCTTCTATTTATGTGGTGAATTACATTAATAGATTTGTGTATGTTGAATCATCCTTGCATCTCTGGGATGAAGCCCTCTTGGTCATGGTGAATTACTTTTTTGATGCGCAGTGAATTTGGTTTGCTGGGATTTTATTAAGAATTTTTGCATCTGTATTCATAAGGAATATTGGTCTGTAGTTTTCTTTCTTTGTTGTGTCCTTTCCTGGCTTTGGTATCAAGGTGATATTGGCTTCACAGAATGAACTGGGGAGGATTCCTTCCTTCTCAATGTTATGGAATCATTTCTGCAATATAAGTACCATTCCTTCTTTGAAGGTTTGGTAAAATTCAGGTGTGAAACCATCTGGTCTGGGACTTCTTTTTTTTGGAAGATTTTTATTGCTGCTTCAATTTTGGTACTTGATATCAGTCTGTTAAGGAGTTCTATTTCTTCCTGATTGAGCCTAGGGAGTTTGTGTGCTTCCATGAATTTGTCCATTTCCTCCACATTTTCAAGTTTATGAGCATAGAGATTTTTATAGTATTCAGAGATGATGTTTTGAATTTCTATGATATCAGTTGTGATTTCTCCATTTTCCATTTCTAGTTGAGCTTATTAGAGTCCTTTCTTTTCTGTTTCTGGTTAATCTAGCAAGAGGCCTGTCAATTTTGCTTACCTTTTCAAAGAACCAACTTCTCATTTCATTAATCTTATAATTCTTTTGTTCTCAATTTCATTTAGTTCTGCTCTGATCTGGGTTATTTCTTTTCTGCTGGGTTTGGGATTGGTTTTGCTCTTCCTTTTCCAGTTCCTTAAGATGAGTCATTAGATTGTTAATTTGTGATCTTGCTGTCTTTTGGATGTAGGCATTTAAGGCTATGAGTTTTCCTTTCAGGACTGCTTTTGCTGTATCCCACAGATTTTGATAACTTGTGTCCCCATTATCATTTAGTTTGAAAAATCTTTTTATTTCCATCCTTATCTCCTCCTTGACCAAACTATCATTCAGCAATAGTTTGTTTAGTTTCCATGACTTTGTGCAGAGTTGAGTGTTTCTGTTGGAATTAATTTCTAGTTTTATTCCATCGTGGTATGAGAAGATACACGGTATAATTTCTATTTTTTGAAATTTGTTGAAACATGTTTTGTGCCCTAGCATGTGATCAATCTTAGAGAATGTTCCATGATCTGATGAGAAGAATGAATATGCAGTAGTTTTGGGGTAGAATATTATGTAAATGTCTGCTAAGCCCATTTGTTCTAGAGTTCTGTTTACTTCCATTGTTTCTTTGCTTATTTTCTGTTTAGAAGATCTGTCCAGTTCTGGGGTGTTAAAGTCCCCAGCTGTTATGGTGCTGCTGTTTATCATTTTGTTTAGATTGAGCAGGATTTGCTTTATGAATCTGGGTACTCCTGTGTTAGGTACATAAATATTTAGGATTGTTAAGTCTTCTTATTGAATTGTTCCCTTCACCATTATATAATGACCATGTTTGTCTTTCTTTTTTTTGTTGATTTGTAGTCTACGTTATCTGATGTGAGAATGGCTATTCCAGCTTTCTTTTGGTTTCCATTTTCATGGAATATTGTTTTCCATTCTTTCATGTTGAGTCTAAATGAGTCCTTATGGGTTAGATGGTTTCCTGGAGACAACGGATACTTTGCTTGTACTTTTTTTATCCACTCAGCCAGCCTATGTCTCTTGAGCGGGGAGTTCAAGCCATTCACATTTATTGAAAGAATTGATAAGTGGGGTAGATTTCTGTTCATCCTGTTGGATAGACCTTTACTGTTTTGTTTTGCCTCTTGAGCCATTGTGGTATCTGGGCTCTGAACTTTAGCTTTTGGATGGTTTTACACTGGTGTCTGTCTACTGTGCTGATCTGTGTATAATGCAGGTTGGAGTATTTCCTGCAGAGCAGGTCTGGTCTCCACAAATTCCCTCAGCAATTGCTTGTCTGAGAAAGTCTTTATTTCTCCCTCATATAAGAAACTTAGTTTTGCAGGATACAAAATTCTAGGCTGGCCATTATTCTGTTTTAGAAGTCTAAGGATGGGTCCCCAGTCCCTTCTGGCTTGTAAGGTTTCAGTTGAGAGGTCTGCAATTAGTCTGATGGGTTTTCCTTTGTAAGTTACCTGCTGTCTTTGCCTTACTGCTTGTAGGAGTGCCTCTTTTGCATTTTGGCCAGGCTAATGACTACATGTTGTGGTGACTGTCTCTTTATGATCAATCTCTTGGAGTCCTATGTGCTTCTTGTTCCTGGATATCTAGATTTCTAGCAAGGCCAGGGAAATTTTCCTCAATTATTCCCTCAAATAAATTATCCAACCCATGTGTATTTTCTTCTTTGCCCTCAGGGATGCCTATGATTCTTACGTTTGGTCTCTTTACATAATCCCACAGTTCTTGTAGGCTTTGTTCATTCCTCTTATTTCTCTGTTCTTTCTCTTTGACTGATTTGTTTAGCTCATAGGTGTTATCTTCAAGCTCTGAGATTCTTTCTTCTGCCTCATCTAGCCTATTCTTAAGGCTTTCTACTGTATTTTGTAATTCCTTGAATGTATTTTTCATTTCTAGAATTTGTTTGGTTTTTCTTTAATAATTCGATTTCTTTAGAGAATTTTTCATTCACTTCCTGCATTGTTTTTGTGGCTTCTTTGTGTTGGGTTTCTATTTTCTCTTGTATTTCATTGAGCTTTCTTACAATCCATATTTGAAATTCTTCATCTGTCATTTTAGCCACTTCATTTAGGTTGGTATCTATTGGTAAGGAGTTATTGATTTCTTTTGAGGGTGTCCTTTCACTCTGATTTTTCACGTTTCCAGAGTTCTTTCACTGATTCCTTCTCATCTGGCCTCTTAATCAACAGCTGGGGGTGCTCGGGCTGGCTTATGGACCTGTCTCCGAGTCCCCAAAGATGGACCCCTGACCATGTCAGGGGGAGGAGTGCTGGTCCTGAGTTGCCTTTGGGGTGTTTTAGTAGGTTTAATGAACCTCTTGGGTTACCTCTGACCTCTTGTCTTCACCTCTTCCCAAGGGAGTGTAGTGAGTTTGGTCCCCCAGCTTAATCTCCAAGCTGGTGGATTGTACTTGTGAGTACGATTCCACTGCTCCCTAATTGCTTTAGTTGGAAGGCACCATATTTAGCTATGGGGTTATTCCCCCAGTCTTTGATTGTAGTTTGCATGGAGGAGCCAGCTGCCAAGGTAATCTTTTGTGCCCATGGTAGGCTCTGGTCCCCCAAGTGGGACACATGAATGCCCCAAGCTTTAGGAGGGACCCTGTAGCTCCCAGGGAGTTGCTTGGTCCCTGCTCCCCCTGAAGTGTGGGGAGGAACAGAACATGGCTGGAATGCGAGAGCCTGAGGGGCTTTGCTAAGCCTCAGCGGGCCTCAGAGGTTGCTTACCTGGCTGCTAGGCAGAGCTGCTGATATGGAGTTCAGAGCAATCTCCCCGAGCCAGGAGGGCTGTCCCCGGGGGAGGGGGCCTATTCGTGTGATTGCAAAGTCCCCAGGCCAGGCTCTTTCCGTCTCTGTCCACTCACCCCGTTTTTCTGTGGGGCTCGGTGAGCGTCCTCCCTATTTGCTCCCTGGAACTCTACAGTCCTCTCTCCTCAGATCAGTCCAAGCACATGTGTTCCCTTGCTGCCCAAAACTGGCTCTCCGGTCCATGCATCTGACCCGCTGGCACGTGTGTCTGCTCTCAGTGGCGGGCACAGCCAGGGACATGCCCCCACCACAGCAAAACAAGCCTCTGGCACAGAGCACTCTGGTGGCTGCTATGTGGGGGAGGGGCCACGGTCTCACTGCACCCCTCCAGTGCCTGGGGGGCACCAGTCCAGCCTGCCTGCCCAAGCCTTCAGTGGGTAATCCCACCAAACGCCGGCGTGGAGAGAAGCAGGCCTTGCAGCACCAAGCACTCTCACGGCTGCTATGGCAGGCGCGGGGAGGGGGGGGCCATGGCTACAAGGCATCTCGAGCCAAAATTGCTTTCTGTGATACCAGGAATAGGGGAGAGGCAGAGGAGCAAGCATCTAGGTACAAGAAAGCTGGCTCTCTGGTCCCTTGTGGCACTCTCCCATGGGGTGAGAGTTTTTGTGTCCTTCTGCTCGTGGAAGGCACCTGAGTTGGGGGAGGGGACCCCCCCCTTACCCTTTCACTTGGCTCCGGTCTTCTCTGGATTTCTTGCACCACCACTGTCCTCTCCTCTCTTTCTTGTCTTTGCAACCCTTCTCTGTGGGGTCCCTGGACACCTCGGTTGTCTCTCCCTGTGATCTACACCCAAGCTGCAACTGCTCTCAGCTCTCCTCAGTTCAACCTTCCACCTTCCAGCTGGGACAGTCCTATGAGTCCTGTCTCTAGTTGGCCATCTTTCCTCCCCAGGTGCGTGCTATTGGGAAGTTTTTTAATAGCTCTTTGAGCACCCTATCCTTCCCAATGCCCCCAAAAAAGAAAATATTATGCTCCATCTCACTGAATTATTTTGAGAATTAAAAAAAATGTACATAAAATAAAATGCCAAGCTCAGGGCTTGGAATAGGGCAAACTCTTATTAAGCAGTAACGCTACTATAGCTGTTGTCTCTAATATTATATTTTCACTGTGTCAAAGGCCAAGAATTTACAGATACCAGACACCAATTAATTCACTAGAAAAATCTCTTTTCTGAAATATTTAGATAAGGATCAAATATTTAAAAATATTTCAGCCAAAATACTGAAACTAATAATGAACTACCTTATTAACTCTTTACTTCTCTAAGGTTCATCATAAAATGGATGGTAATTACTTAAGAAATAGTATTCCTACCAACCTACACAAATGGTACACAGAAGAGTTCAATAAATGACGATACTAAGAAGCTATATATTGTTTTTCCCTGAGTATCTTTCAGGCTTATTTGAAAACAACATGGAATCAGGGTGATGAATTAAATAACTTGGAAGCTACTTTTATCCATAAGGTACTACATAAAGGATAAAGCCCAAACTTTCAAGAAACTCAAGTAATTTACCCTATAATATTCAAGAGAAGCCAAAAAAACCCAACTCAACCCAAGCCCCCCATACACAAAAACTTCCAGAAAAGGGAGATTCTTCAATTTGAGTTGATTTCATATCAACTCAGGCTCATGGGTGGGGAGCAGAAAAAGGGGTAAGAAGTTGGTAACAACTACCTAGGACACTGATTTGTTTTCTTGGCTGTATTTCGTTATACCGTGCTTTTTTCCCCAGGATTTGACCCTAGGCCTTCATTTTTCAGAGAAGGAAAAAGTATTCTCAATAAAAACCAAAAAAGAATAAAACACCACTGCCCTAGGTGAACATAACTTGACCCAGTACTTTATACCATCAATGTGCTAAGTGACTGCCCAGTCTGCATGTACCACTTTCTTCTAGGGTCCAGACTCATGTTTCCAGCTACCAAGTAGGGTAACTCCATGTATATGTGTAACAGACACTTCAATCTGCCCAAAGTAATGAAGCATGGCTCATGATCTTTAATTTCTAACTCTTAATCCTCATTCTGGTAAAGAATTCCTTCTCTCAGTGAATAAGCTTTACAGTTACTCAAGCTAGAAACTCTGGGGTCATCTCAGTGTCTTCTTCAGAATCAAAGCCACTCTTAACGCAGTCAACTACTCCTGCTTTCCTTTTCTTTCCAATCTTTCCAATTCCTTTCTGTCCATTCTCAATGCCACTATCTGATACAGATCTTCATCATGCTCATTTTGGGGCTGTACCAGTATTCTACATGGTCTCTCTGCCTCTAGGATCTCCTCCCACCTCCTATTAATCTTACCTGTGGTAAAAGTTAGTTTTTCTAATGTTTCTCCGGCTTCCAATCCCTTCATGGATTTTCAAATACTTGAGCTAATGAAATGAGGTCCAAATTGCTCTACATATTGAAAACCTTTCACATTCTGGACCAAAATACATTTTAAGCTTCTTCTGCCACTTACCCCACAAAACTTAAAGCTTGTTACATCAAAACCCTAAAAGGTCATGTTTCCTCACACCTTACTTTTACTCACATAATTTTGTATACCTAAAATATACCTCCTGCTCTTACCCTATAATCTTTCTATAATAAAAATAGTCTTAGATATCAGATTGCTAAATTTGTGGGAAGGGAACTGGGGAAGCAGAAACAGCAAAGGTCAAATGCAAATTGCTAACTTTTCAATTATAACTTGAAAGGTTTCTGTCCAAATATGACAATAAGTATATTAATATAATGCCTTGTATCTCTGTGCAAGAAAAGATCATATTTTTCTTTCACTGGCCACACAAGTTGTTTTACTATAAAAATGGGTAATATATAATTGGTCTTTAAGAAACTATATTTTATTGTCAAAATCACAAAAGTTACTTTTGGACAGAAACTAAATACCTACAATTAATTAGATAATCTTATTTATACAGCAGCACAATTTTGATGAGCTTCTTTTTCAAACTTCAATATGAGTTTTAGAAATCCTATAGAAGCAAATAGTTTTATCTTTAACAAATGTGAAAAACATACCGAATAAAATGACCGTGGAAAAATATTCTCTCCACTTTTAAGGACAGATTTGTAAAGCAAACACAGTTGTGCAAGCTACAACAAAGATAGAATGTCAGTAGTAAAATTAGCATAAATTATTCAGCACTTACACTAAATATGTAATTTGTTTTTTAAATGCCACAATGCATCACATAAATATAATTATTACATAATGGTGATCAAAGAATATCCCTATGGAAATGATTTTTAAAATAGGATGCTCACAAATCAAATCTCTACTAATAGTCTAAAATAATAAACAACATATATTTCCAATTAAAAACAATCAGTCATAACATTTTACACTTAGTAATATAGATGCTCCTCAACTTACGATGGGGTTACATCCCAATAAACCCATTGTAAGGTGAAAATATCTTAATTTAAAAATGTATTTAATACACCTAACCTACCAAACATCATAGCTTAGCCTTGCCTACATTTAATGTGCTCAGAACACTTACATTAGCCTACAGTTGGGCAAAATCATCTAACACAAAGCCTTTTTATAATAAAGTGTTGAGTATCTCATGTAATTTATTGAATACTATACTGAAAGTGAAAAATAGAATGGCTGCATGGGTAGTCTATGAATACATGAATACATGTCACCATAATAAAGTTGAAAAATCATAAGTCAAACCATCATCATAAATTGAGGTTTAATTCCATTAAAATACCAGATTCCTATAAAAACCTACTATATACAAACACAGCTCAGGGCAAATCAATTTCTATCTTTAATGAACAACAGTGGGATAAAGCTCACATCTTCCTAAATACTAACAGATAAAATATGAACTGTAAAAATGAGTTTATTATTTTTAAGCCCAAAATTAGTAAGTTTTAAAGGATACTGATCTGTCTGTGGTCTTCGAAAGTTCTCTGGAAGATTGGCTTCATACAGTAGTCTTGCTTTAGTATTTCCCATATCTTGCATGCACTATAATAAAAAAAAATTCAAGTATTTTTATTACTCACACGAACATTTAAAAGTAATTCCTATACACATATACATATACATACATATACGCAAATACTGAGTAACATTTATTATTTCTAATATATATTCTTCCCTTTAGAAAAATAATTTAAATCACAACATGAAATTAATTACTGAAGTTCAAAATAGAAGCCTATTTTTAATCCTTCACATTTTTCAACATGCGTGGATCCATAGTTTTCTAATTGTCTTTTTCCATGACAACAATACCACCTTTACACTCCCTAATTCCTAAAAGTGAATTCCCTAGTAATGTGTGGGCAGTATTATTATTTTTATAAATATACCACTTGACCAATGTTTCCCTTTCCAGGACTCATAACTCAAGATCAAGTTTTCCTTAAATACCCTCAAAATACCCTGGGATTCTCATGATTTACAATCAAGATCACAATGGAGACCAGATAAAAGAGAAATTGTGCTGACCTAGAACTCTACAGAAGTGGATTAATTTCTTTGGGGTTATTAACCCCTTTGAGGGGGGTTCCCTACAAAATCCTACAAAAAAACTGTGTCTAACAGTCAAATTTTGTACAAGTTCAGAAGTTCGTAGAATCTCCTCCCTAAAATCTATGAACACCAAAGGTAAGAACCACCGCTCCATAAGCATAAAATAATTTGATAATCATTTCAACCAGTTTAATTAAGTTTCAGTATCATCTATAAGTAATGACTAGCCAAACAGTACTTCCTTGATATTCTATTACATTACAAACTAAAAGATTTATAAACAAATCATTATAATATTATATGACATCACTGACATAGAGCTTGAGTTTCATAAAATATTAAAAGAGATCAGTTTTTATAATTTCTTTTTTTTTTCCTGATTTCCCAGACACACACCCCTACACTCATGAGAAGATAACCCAGGTTTAACAGATTACCTATTATCTACCTTAAGAGCCTTGAAATGTACACAGAATCATCTTCCTTCAAACAAAAAATATATTGACTCTTCTCCCAACTGAGAGTTTAAAGGTGTACAAAATTCCAATATACACTCACTTCCAGGTATCTATTCCACCCCACCTCAATGTAAGTATTCTTGCAGAGTAAACTAGATCTCTAAGTCATTCCTCTACAGATAATGAGGAAGTGAAATAACAGGGGGGTGGGAAGTAAAAGGGATAGTAAACCAAAAAAGAATTAAGGGTTTTTTCATTTAGCTCTAGAGATAAAACAGAAACTAAGGCAAAATAAACTTAAGCTTCAAAATTGTGTAAGATGAAAAAAAATTGTAAAAGGTGAACTAACAGTACAAGGTCAGAGGGCTCTATTATGTCACAGTGGATACTAGCATGAAGTTAGTATAAGCAGAGCTAAATATGTAACTCTGTGTGTGGACAGAAGAGCTGAGAAACTTTCAGTAAGCTCACCCTTCCTGAAAACAAAAAAAAATGTTTTCCATCTCAAGCACACAAATGATGCTGCATCTTTGTGCCACGATGGGAATTTTGAAGCAGAGATGATCAAGTTATGTAATCATAAAGACATTAAATATTTGGAAAGAACTAGACCAAGAAAAAAATGCCTCTTAGTTTGCACAATATCTGTAATGAAGCAAAAAGTAATTTAGATACAGTTCACTGAAACTGGAAAAGAAAGAAAATTTGAAAAGTTTCTACCAAGCAAGCAAGAGTACATGGAAATTTTAAGAAGTTATTAAGAGTAAAAACAGTACAGTATCTATTATACATACCATAGCTCATCAATCCTCATTTATATTTTTTCATATGTTAACAACCTTAGAAACAGGAATGCATCTCACAATTGATGGTGTCTAATAATTGATAATTTTTTCTTATTAGTCCATAAAATGGATGTGCTTCTTACAATCAGCAGTATCTTACATACAATGAATATGATTGTTCACATTTATTTAATGAAGGTCATTAATATTTTATTTTGGCAAAATAAAAAGTAATTATGAATAAGGAATACATTTACATCATACCAAATTAATAAACAATGTTCTACTGATGTTATCCATCACAATTAGATAGTAGCATAAAAATCTGAACGGGAGAAGTGAGGTGAAATAATGAGCCATTTCTATAGGAGACCACTACCAAAAAGTGACTGGGTGCAAGAGCATGTGTGTGTTTGTTACTTGGGATTGGGGGAAACAAGGATTCAATGACATCACAGATGTAGACAGATCATTTTGTGAGGATAAAGAAGACACTGGTAAGCTTACAGTCTCTAGGTTTCTAAAAAGTAGAACAGAGAATCTGGGTGGGAGGGAAGTCAGCAGTGGAAGGATCAGTGGAGAGGAAATGTTGAGCAATTTGTAGATTAGAGTTAGGGCGAGGTGGAAAACAACAGAGTCGGCATTTTGGGGAGGTGATAAGGAAAATGGTACAAACTAGTTGACCTCAAGGTTTCCAGACACTACAGGCAAGGACCCTATAGAACACTTATTTTCTACTGGCAGAGCAAACTCTGCCCAGTAACGGGTAGGAGAAAATAATGAAAATAGCATAACACCTACAGTGACAAGCACTAGCCTCAACACTTTATATATGTATTTACAATTTTAAATTTCAAAACAATCCTGAGATAGATATTATTACCCTAATTTGACAGGAAAGAAAACTGAACCTGCAAGATGTTAAGTAACAGGCCTAAGATTATCACTCTACACAATTCAATTCTTGATAGAACATCAGCCATCAGTAGTTTAAATATCTTAGGCTTAGTCCAGTGGAACTGGGACCATGTCCTGCAGGGCTTACAAACACCAGGGTCTTTGCTTTGAAGGCTTGGTTTTTATTTTAAAGATAAGGAATTGAGGCACAAAGAGGTTATATGATTTTTCTGCTGGGTAATACAACGAATCAGTGACAGGGCTGAGACCAGGATCCAGTGCCTTCACTCCAATCCTTACCACCAGGCAGCAGCTAGTCAAAATAAGTATCTAGGAAATTCCACCACAAGATAGAAGTGTTGCCTCCATTATTAAAACATCACTCTTGTTATTAAAACATTATACCTTTTCTTTTAAGGCTCTCTCATCCAAAATGATTTAGCAAATGCACTAATAGAAAGGAGAATTTTAGTTGCTTATTCTTTGGCAATTAACAATGCAGTTTTCCAGAGCTGGGTCAAGCAGACTTGTTACCCAAAAAGAAAAAAAAAAGAATGATAAATGATATGTACTTCATTTAAAAGAAAAAGTAAGCTTTATATTTTCAATTATTTGTAACCAATAGGAGATTTAAGTTAGGGGTAAGGAACTAGCTATCTGAATTTACACCATCTAGTTCCTGTGAATCAAGCCAGACCCTAAGTATTATCTTACTACTTAGCATCATTCTGAAACACTTAAATCTTCCAAACCTCTTTTATTTCTCCCATGAGAGAGACACTTGGAAGGCTAGAAAATAAGCTATTAAAAATTCAAAGATATTAGCAATTTTGAAAATTCTTCGGCTTTAGAGAAGTCATGTCATTCCCTGTCAATATTTTTTCTCCTTCTCTCACACTTCAAGTATGAAAAAGGGAAGGGAAGAGCTCTTAATTACTTCAGTCAAAGTTTCTATTAAATTTGCTTTAAAAATATTTTAAATAACATTATTTACTTAATAAACTAGGCTTCATCTCAAAATTAAGACTAAAAAAAAAAAGTCAAGGCCGAGGTAGGAGGATTGCTTTTATTGGAAACAGAGCCTTAAAATAAATATGTGAAGGTAAAAGGTAACAGGAACAGATAGAAACAAAACGTGTCCAAGTCTGAGCATTGTCAGTATCAGGAAACAATAACTAAACATAATAAAAGGCAAAATAAATGACAGGCCACCTGAAATTCCAAGTTAGTAATTCATTCCCCTGAGAATAAGACTTGTAGAATTTTTCCTTTGTTTTAATCTTACAAAATCTTGGAAAGCAGAGCTCTCTAAGTGATAAAACTACTTCAAGGTATGGCTTCTATTTGTCCTAGCGAATAAAGCCAAATATACTATGTCTAGTAAACATGGCTGCTTGGACCTCCGTTCTTTGTGCATCTCCCCTTTTTCTCAGTACCTTCCTCCTATCCGTCCCTGCAATGTTTCCTGCACTTTGTCCCTCAAATGCTAAGAAGTACCTGGTTGACAGCCATTAATAGCAAAACTAAAATTTATACTAATATACTAATGTGGTATTTCAGGAAGCTATCTGCATGGTTTTCACAAATTTGTACCGACTTGCCTTTTAGGGTTTACTGGTTATTTTTTAAAATAAGGTAAGTGGAAAAGATAACAGAATAGCAGATACTACAAATGATTAGGTTGCAATTAGGTCTTCTAAATTCCCAATGGCAAAACTGCAGGATGTTAAAAGAATCAATCAAATCTTAAACACTGAAGTTTAATAGAAGGATGCTACATGTCTATGTTAAACCTGGGGGAAGAAAAGTAAAACTATTTAAAATAAAATTCTTCTACCCAATATTCCAAAGAACAGATTGAAAAAAAGAAGAACCTTACCTCCAAGTCAAAAGATTTTGTATAAGGATATAAAAATGTATACCACTTACATGTTTGATATATATACACAAAATATTTCAGGAAGAGACTGGGTACGGTGGGCTCATGCCTGTAATCCCAGCACTTTAGGAGGCTGAAGTGGGAGGATTGCTGGAGTCCAGGAGTTCGAGACTAGCCTGGACAACATAGTAGGACCCTGTCTCTACAAAGATCAAAAAAATTAGTCAGGCATGGTGGCGCAACCCTGTAGTCCTAGCTACTTGGGAGGCTGAGCTAGGAGGATCGCTTAAGCCCGGGAGTTGGAGGTTGCAGTGAGCTATGATCATGCCACTACAATGAATTCTGGGCAACAGAACAAGACCCTATCTCTAAAAAAAAATTAAAAATAAAAATTTAAAAAGTTTCAGGAAGAATATACAAGAAACTCATAAATATCGTTGCTTATATGGAGGGAAACTAGACGACCGAGGGACAGAGGTGAGGGAAAGAGTATTCAGTTTACATTTTTTGTACCCTTTGAGGTCTGCACCATGTCCACATATTTTCCGTTCCCAAATCCTGAATAAAATAATTAGAGGGTAGCTATACTAATCCTGATTTGTTTCTGAATAAAATACTATCTGGAGGGAGCTTAGGTAGGGTATCCAAGCAGCATCTGAATCAGAGCAAGGGGACATCCTTCTGCTAAGGAGAACACAGTCTTCTTATGAATCAAAAGGTTATGAATCAAATCAAATGTATACATTTTTTAAAAACTCATCCAAGCAGATATTATAATCAAAATACATTTAAAGCATAAATATGGCATTTATTTAAACCATGCCTTTTCCCAGTATCATCATCTTCTTAAAGAAACATTATTGTTGCTGAAGACTGAAAGCTTCTTAAAATTTTAATGTATTTGGGTGGGGGTGGGTGGGAGAGCTACTTGCTGTACTATTTTCTATTCATTAAAATCTTCAAAACACAAAGACTAAGATTTTCAACTGAAAACGTTATTTTCAGCTGAATGTATATTTTACAAAAAACCTTTTATTTATAAATAGAAATGAATATTTGTAGTCCCTGGATAAATTCTTCATGTCAGTGACTCACCTCTACTACCACTTGAAATTTTCCAGAATAGTTCTCTATCTTCCTCTCAAAAGCCACCAGGATTTCTTGCATAGGAGCAAGCCTTTCAGGACTGGTTTCAAGATCTTTTGGATTCCAGCTGCTGGAAAAGAAGGGCCACCATTTTTGGTCTCAGGAACTCTTTGGAAATATTTAATACAGAGTCCATTCCTTCAGTTTCATAAAATTGTTTTTTAGGGGAAGTTGTTCTCTGTTTTAATTATTATTTTTAAGAATAAACCACACAACTTAAATTTTTTAATGATGATGTGGAATTAGAGGTAACAGTTCATACATTTTACAATTTCTACATAGTCTTAGATCTTGATTTATCTGTTGCATTTGCTAATTGCTACAAATTCAGAGAATGCATTTTTTTAAAAAAACAATGAAATTAAACACTGATATGACAAAGTTAGGAAAGTTTCACATTACACTCTTTTGTCATCTCAACTTACTATAGAATTCATACCATCTGAAGTCTAGGAATAAACCATGACTTTCATTCCAGGTGCTTAAAGCCCAACTCAGGAATCATCCTGTACTCCTCCCTCTCCTGCCAAAAGTCTTGGTAATTCTAACTCCTCAATATTCCTTGCAGGCTTCCCCTGTTTATCAATTCCATTGCCACTACCTTAGTTCAAGATCTAGCCACCTATTGCCTAGGCTATCAGATTTATCTTCTTAAAGGGAATGTGAGATGTTATTAATACTTTTCAACTTATAACATTTTAAAAACTCTCTACTCTCTCCCTGTCCCCACCTCTTATCACTCATAGGATCAACACCAAACCCAGTCCCTGGCTGTAACTTTCACATTCACCTCCTATGACACATGCAACTGCACCTAGCAGTCTAGTCACAGAACACTACTTACTTTCTCAAACACAACATGCTCTCTCCATCTTTCTGCCTGGAAGGCCCTCTGCACACTGTAGTATGCTTTTAGTAATTCATAAACAAATAAAGGTTACTATAAAAATACTAATGAGACACTTCAAAAATGTTAAAACTTATCATATGACTAGACACTGTAATATTAAAAAAAAAAAAAAAGCAGCTACTTTTTGACTTGCTTAAGATTACCCACCATTTAGTGATTAGAACCAGAACCAGAACCCAGTTCTACAGCCCCAGGCAGTACTTTAACTGTACCTGCTATCCTCTGTCGTTACTATATTCACCAAAAGCAGAGAAGAAAGCAACTGTACCTCTAAAATGCTATGTGCAATGAAATTAATAATAATTATGTTTCCAGATGATCCATTGATATTTGTATTCATTCAACACAACCTAACAATTTCCTACAAAATATTGTACTCTATATGGGGATTTAAGCCCTTATCTTCAAATAGCTTATCATTTCTTTAGTTATACTCTCTCAGTTCTACCTAGATTAGGCAGCATAGAATTAATAGAGTTAAATTAATGAAAGACTTCCACTAATATCTCACAATTTTGTTCACTACTTTGACACAATAACTAAAGCCAATTACTACTAATAGAGAATTCTAAAATATGTACCTTTAAAAAAGCTATTACTGACTTTATTTAAAGTTCAACTTTAAAAATTAGCAAATAAAGAGGAAAAAGAAAATATAGGATACAACCTTGCACATTCAAATTCAAATTTTATGTGATTTTTCCTCCAAATAGATTGCTTAAAAGTGCAAATCTCTTATTTAACCTCACAGATTAAATTTTGTTATACACAGTAACACATTTCTTTCTTTATATCACTCTTAACATGCAGGCAATACATAAACTCAATGCTGTAGGCTGCTCCTATTCTCTGCTCCTCTTTGAAGACAAATTTAATGATCCTAGCAAGGATTCAGCATAAATTGAATTTCAATCAACTTAAAAAGTTAAGTGTGTACCTGAGGCCATGATTTGAGAAATTTTGTCAGCTTGATTGAATTATAATGAGCAACACTTCCACAAAATAAGAAAAAAGTTGTTTGATCTGAGATTTTCTTGAATAAATGTATACCAAGAATTGTGTACTGAAAGCTTACTATGTGCCTGGTTCTGTAAGGCACTAATGAAAATTTATCTAAGGGTCAAAACCTTAAGAGATTAAACAATGTTCTAACATGTACATGTTAATGTGGTTAAATCACAGAGCTCTCCAAATAAGCTTTTTTTAAACTGGAATTTTATTAAATATTGCTTATCATGGTAATTCAGTGATAGCAGAGACAGTTTTTGAAATTCCCAGAATCTACTCAGAAAAAATAGAAAGAAAACAGCTTGACAGAGAAAATTAAAACTATGGACTACATTTACAACAAAACTAGAAAACAGATTATCCCCACAAACCCCAAAATGCTATCAGGTAGGGACAAATCACTAACAACCACCAGACCTGCCTAATGCCGTCAACTAATGGGGAGTCGTACGGATCTGAGAACAAAACACCAAAATAGTCAAAGAGATATACAAACTGGAAATCACAGTGAACCAATCTGAGAAAGGTACATGAAGTTGAAAAGGATTTTTACCCAGTCCAATAGCAAATAAGTGCAAAGAGTCCATGATAAGCTCGGAATGGGGGAAAACACTCTAGTCCCCATGAACTCTCATATCTAACGACCACGTCTTCCTTCCAGGACAGGGCCCCAAACTGAGAAAAAAAACCTCCCAGGAGCTGTCAAAATTGAGCAGGGCAGGAATAACGGAGATACAAAAGGAGATGGTACAGATAAAAATGGGAGGAGGAAACAGATCAAGAAAATCTTAGAAAGCAAGTGGCCTTGTTTTTTTAACACTACATGAAAACAACTAAAGTTAGAAAAGCTACCTTAAATGCCACTTCCTCCTAAAAGTAAAAGAAAATTAATGTCACATAAAAATGATCAACAGAAAGAATCAAGGTCAAATCTTATAAAAAGTTATTATAAGAAAAAAAAGAATAAGAAGCAGAATAACATCTCTACAATGAAACCACAATAGAAAAAATATGCCCACAAAACAGATCAAAACTGTAACCTACTAATTTAGAACAAGCTAAAAGACATATGTAATATAAAATTAGTTTAAAGACATGAGCAAGTTATGAAAGAACAACCAAATTAGAAATTAGAAAATCAGAAACATTTAGAAGTAAAATGACAGAACTCAGGAAAGAATTAGAAATAAAAGAAAAATATTTCAGAAATGAATATTAAATAAAATTAAATATGACAACTAATAAACACAATAATAATGACCTAAGAAAAATGGGGAGCCAAAAGAAGGAAAAAAATTTAAATAAAAAGAAAAAATGAAAAGGATCCAAGAGAAAGTGACAGGTAAGAGGAGTCACTGAAGAAGAAAACAAAAATAATGAAACAGAATATTAAAAATTATAATTCAAAAAACTTCACTGAAAAAAATGTGAAACTACATATTGAAGGAGTACACCACATGGAGGCACTTCTTGTCTAAAAGAAACCCACTTTATGTTTATAGATAAAGGTAGGTTAAACATAAAAGCATGGAAGAAAGTATATCATGCAAATATTAAGCAAAAGAAATCTGCAGTAGCTACCAGCAAATGCATAAAAACTATGATACATCTACACTACTGCTGTGCAACAAAAAGATAATTGAGCCAGTTATATCATTTTAAATTTTCTAAAAGCCTCATTAGAAAGAAATTAAACAGGTGAAATTTATTTTAATAATAGTTTATTTAATAGATCTTTCTCTTCTGGAGAACTCACATGAAAAACATAATATGTATCTCACCTTCATCCAGAGACTTAAAAATTAATGTCATGAAAACTTTTTTGTAATAAATTCATAATCTATTACTAATTACCAATAGCTAAGACAAAACCCAGGAGAGAGGATCAAAGCAATAAATTCTTGGACCCTGCTCCAAGTAACACAAACCCACATGACTTATGTAAAATAAAATTCCAACTGCCTACCAATATTCTAGGTTCTCTCTAGTTCCAGGTTTTTATTTTTTAAAGACAGCAGAGGTATCACACAGAAATGTTCAATCAACTCAAAGTCATTTTATTTGAAAAATTAATATGCTTTTAAATAATAAAATTTTAACTTTACCTGAAATATAGTGTCAGAATCAAAGAACAGAAAATTTCTTTAATGTATTTAGCCACTTTCATCCCTTTCCTCTTATAATCCTTTACATCTGAATTTTACCATTGAATATGAGCACAACATGACCACTAACATTAAGAAGTCTGTAATTTTAGTTGCTTTTTTAAGCCACATGAAGTATTTAAGGTATCTATCAATACTCTTTTGCCTATTCACTCTGTATTTGACCTAACTGATTAAGAATTCAAGTTGAAGCTTCAGAATACAGCAAAGTTTACTGATGATGACTAGTGAAAACCCATGATTTTGGCTTCCGTAAGAAAAAGTATTTTCTAAGAGCGAGCAAAAGTTTAAGTTAAGACAAGCAAGTCAACATTATGACATAACTATTGCTAAGTTAAGCTAAAGGCTACCTCACAGTAGCTTTTCTAGGAATAACTAGTTTATAATAGAAATCTAAATCCATTTAGCTAGTGATTTTTTCCTTACAATAAAAAATATAAACAGCAAAAGCATGTTCAAAAACATCATTTCTTTCAGATTCAGAAAGAACATCGTATTTCAGATTTAACCTGAGAATCCTGTCACATTCTTTTGAATTACCTAAGAGTACTGAAAAATTTTATCTTCTGTGGTTGAATTTGATTTTTGGAAAAAGTTGAATGACATCACTAATCATGATACGATTTTTATGCAAAAGTGAGTAATGAGAATGTTTTCTGAACTGCTGTGGTAAGAGGACAGAGTACGTGACTAAAAAATCACAAGAATGGAAGAGGCTTCAGAGTCATCTAAATTCCCAACCACCCACTGAATGCTTATATCCCAGCTATACATTTCCAAGTGGCTGTCCAGCCTCTTTACAAACCATTCCAGTAATCATTAACTCACTACCTTTCAAGACAAATGTAATTTCATTTTTGGATGGTTTGAAATATTGGAAAATACTGCCTTTCTAGTACTTACATATATACCTTGGAACTTCCACATGCTAGCTTAAGTTATACTCCCTAAGACTGCTATATTTGTGGAATTTTAAAAGTATACAGGAATATGGGAAGAAAAGCACAGAAATCAAGAAATGAAAAAAGACACTACACAAAAAATAATAAATGAGGGGGACTCAAATGCTTGATTTTTTTTTCTTTTTCTCCATTCCCCATTCATTGCTGAGGATAGTAAGCTTTATCTCACAGAATTTTATCAAACCAAAGACTGATCTCAGCATGCCATTAAAAAAATTAAGTACATATTGTGTTTCTAGCACAGTGGTAGCCATCACAAGGACTACAAAGACATATATGTAAAATTCTTAATTGCTGGAAACTTACAACTTAGTTAAACAGACACGCGCAAAGGTGAGTAAAAATATACAAAAGACACACCATCAGATTTTCAGCAGAAAGAGCTGTCTGGATACAGTCAGCTATCTGTCGTAAAGCATCTGGAGTACGGGCAAAGACAAAGGATAAAACCAGAAGACAGAGGAACTTAAATACCAATTTGATGAAAATAAAATGTTTATGATTGGAGAACCAATGCAAATCTCTTAGGAGAGAAGTAAAATGACCAAAGAAATGTTCTAGGAAGAGTACTCTGGATATGCTGTGTAAAATAAGACGCAGAGGTGACAGTGATGATGACACCAGGAATAAGATAAAGCCCTGGACATGGCAGGAGAAATGAGAATGGAAAGCAGCAGAAGCAACAAGAGAATCAAGAACTGATAGCATACAGAGGCCTCAGAGAGAAAGGAGTAAGAACCACAGAATACAACAAGTTTTTAAGATTAACTGGAACAATGACATTAGCTAAGAAAGAAAGCCAATCTAGACAACTAGCTCATTATTTTAATTTTAGATTTGTCAAGTTGCAAGTAAAATAAAGACATCTACCAATCTCAACATTTACAAATGCTACACATTAAAACTATAACTATAGCCAAAACTTCCCACATTTAAACACTGTAACAATTTCATAAATCTTTGTTTCCTGTTTCCATGTGGAATATATGGGGGTACAGGGTTGGTTAATACTGCTATAGAGCAATAGCTAATTCTGATATTCAATTTTTTATTCTATCCAAATGCATAAGGTTATCTGGGAAGAAAAATCCATGCTTGGTCATAGCTGTTGCTTTCTCTTAACTTCTGTCATTCTCTTAACATTCTATCATTAACACTTTTTGTGAAGCATTTTTCATAAAGCAATAAGATTTTTAATTACTTCATAAGAGTTACTGAATATCCAAAGATGAGTAGAAAATGTAAAACCATGTTGAGATTCCAGTGCCATGAAATCAACCTGACTAGCTAACTCTAGCCTCACAGAACATAAAATTAAAATGGATACTAGAGAAAATTACCAATTACTTCATGCCAACAATGCCCAACATTTCTTGAGAACGACAAATCCATGAATACCAAAGGTCTCTAATAGGCAATCTGAAAAAAGGATAATTCATTGTCCTACTGGAAGTCACTACTGGAAAAACAGAAGAGAACCACTGCACAGAAAAATAATAGCTGAATCCATGACAGTAAATAAGTTTTTCTATGGAGAAAGGCAAAAAGAACAAATACGCTAAAAACAAAACTGTACAAAATCTCCAGGTAAAAGGGAAAAGCAGAAACAGAAATAAATAATATAGAAACTAAATAAACAAAATAAAATAAAAGATGTAGGAGAGTAATTTTGTTTCTTTACAAAGAAAAAAAAAAACCTTCAACAAGGTAGTGGTTAGTATCAAGTATAGCAGAAAGATCAAGGAAGAGAAGGATGGAGAGTTTGGATTTGGCCAGTAGGGGTAACTGGAGTTCTTTGAGAGGGCACACTCAGCAGAATGGTGGGAATAGAAATGAGTTAGCAGAGACAAATGTAAGGTAAAGAAATGAAATAGCAGGGAAAGACCTTCCTCGAGAAATTTAACTGTTAGAGGTAAGATGTAGTTCCTAGAAGACAGTGGGTGGCACATTATGAATACTTAATACATGTTTACTGATTGAACAAGGAAATGAATAAATGAGTACAGCCAAGAGGTGTATACTGAGAGAAAAAGGGTATGAGGGAGACTTTTCTGAAAGAACGAAG
The DNA here is from genome assembly GCA_023783475.1 of Daubentonia madagascariensis. NCBI lineage: Eukaryota > Metazoa > Chordata > Mammalia > Primates > Daubentoniidae > Daubentonia > Daubentonia madagascariensis. The sequence goes on along the minus strand of JAKFHU010002080.1, from coordinate 20,318,012 downwards.
AAACATACTTCAAGAAAGAAGAGTTTCAAAATGCCTCCAAGTGAACATAATCTTTTTAAATTAGGTGGAAAAGCAGGAAGAAACTAGTAACCACTAACTTCCTCCATTCTTGTCCTTAAATCAAGAGAATAAGAAGCTGTTAGTCAAAGTAGAGACATTCAAGGTTAAACAGAAAATAAGAGGGAGGAAAGCTCTTATTCTCTTGCTACAATGATAAACCAGGTTGTGAAAAGAGGTGGGTTTAAAGATGCTTTCCTTCTAGCCAAAATGGAGTCAGAGTTAAAGTAAAAATGGCAAAGGCACAAACAGAGGGAATGAAAATATCTATAAAATGATGAACGCAAGTTCACGAAGGATAAGTCATATGGCTACAGAGACTGGGCAATTTCAAATGTAAAGTTCCCCCAAATATGATTTCATAAATGAATAAATTTTAATTGTGTAGGCTTGATGTTTCCAAGAAAATACTAAATACCACATTAATAAATGACACTAGCAAAGAGTAAACAAAAAGCCTACATGGGAAAATTACTAGAAGATTTATAGATACATATAGTATTAAAAGTGGTAAAGGTTACCAAGATATGGAGTATACCAAACATATGGAGTATCTTTTCCAATATGGTCAAGGTCTCATGAAGACATTTTATTCAACAGCACAAATTTCAAGTGAGCTAAGAAACTTGGGAGTATAAGTAATGTTCCTCTCCTATAAAAATAAGGTATTAATTTTTACAGGCAATTAAACAAGTTCAATACAGACATTTAAAAAGTTAAAATGTACCCCTCTAAATCTATTAAAATAAAAATAAATAAAAATGTTAAAATGAATAATTAAGAATTCTTAAATAATGGGAGAAAATGAAAGAAAATGGTAATCAAGACTTGGCATTAATGAACCAGTACAAAATAAAAGATAAAAACTATAGTATTTATAAAGGAATAACAAATTTGTTCCTTTCCAAAAATTTGAGCAATACCTCACAATAAACCCAAGATCAAAGCCATTTAATCTGTCCAGGAATTGCATTAAAAGAAAGAATTTTAAGATTCTTTTAAGGTGAATAACTTTATTTCTATATTAACAAAAACCAAAATAACTTTTGGTAGATACATTAGTTTCTTTTAAATATAAGCATAGAGCAATTCCAACACAGTTATACATATGGTAGATCACCTAAAAATTGACAAACACACACAACATATACATAACTGATAAAAATATGGTACATATAATATCAGTTTATAAGTAACCTTGAGAGAAAACTTAGTGGTTACATTTTATAGAATCATACATACACAAAAAGAATATTTTTATTTAATAGCTTGACTGGGCTCAAAGATAAAATCGTGTTTCCACATTTCCTAATAAAATTTTTTTTTTAAATGGAACTAACCAAAACTATGCATCATGTTTGAAAATTAGAAACACGATTATCATGAAATGCTGGGGTTATGGTAGGGGAAGACATAGGATAGAAGTATACACAGTAAAAATGTTTCCCTTACTTCTATAAATAAATACCTCCAAAGCATTTTTATATCAAAGAAATTATTATAAAATATATAAATATGGAATACTGCATCACATTGTGATCATCACTTTTCCTAATTTGAATTAAGAGTCCAAGTTAATAGGAACGGCTTCTAAGAGATCAACATTTCAATGTATGTAAAACTAACCTAAAGGGATAGAAATCAATGTAGTGTTTGCCCCTGCAGGACTCGACTGGAAATTGGCATACGGGAACTTTCTAGGGTAATGGAAATGCTCTATCTTCAGTGGGGGGTGTTGGTAACACTGTATAGACATTTGCCAAGACTCATAAAACTCACTGAGATCTGTGAATCGTTCTCTCTGTAATCATACCTCAATTAGGAAGGAAGGCAGGGAAGGAAAGGAAGGAAGGGAAGAGGAGGAGGAAAAGAGTGAGAGGGAGAGAGGGAGGGAGGAGGGGAGGGAAGGAGGGAACCAGCCAGCCAGCCAGCCAAGGTATAAATAGAGTTAGATTATAGGGAACACACCTACCACAAAAGGAAACAGTATATGCTTAAATCTGAATGAGGAGCAACTTCAATGGAAAACTGATGCAATTAACTAATTAATCACCTCAAAATGCCTTAATATCCAGTACCACTAAAAATGAAATAATTATTTTTGGTAAATATTCTCAAAAAGAAATTCATTTATACTCAATAATACCATACAGTGGATCAATTTGTTTATTTACTCAGTTGTACATTTAGCAACCATTCATCACAATATACTAACTAGGAGGCTAAATTGCTTAAGATCAGAAAGATATTCAAGGCAGCAATACTGAGGGTTTTACATAATGAACAAATACACTAACACTAGTACTAACAAGCTAACATTTACTGAGTGTTTAAAATGTGCCAGGTACTATCCTAAATTAACCCAAATTAATTTATTTAATCCTCTCAGCAACCTATAAAGAGGCCATATTACTAATTCTCTTTTCACAAATGAAGAAACTGAGGCACCCTGAGGTTAAGTATCCCTTCAAAATCACACAGGTCTAGTGGCAGTCTAACTCTAGAGATAACCTTCTTAATCACTTTGTTCTACTGCCTCTCTAGTATCAGTTGCCTTGAAATTTTCTAGGCTGAAATAAAGATTGTGCTCTATAGTTTGGAATTTGAGGGTTTTCACCAATTACATGTTTATGTTGCAGGACAGTTTGTAAACAACTCTGGCTTTGCTTGCAAGAACTCAGAAGGCCTACCACAAAAATACTGGATGGTCCATCTATGTGATTAGGCTTCCCTATTTTTTTTTCAAGTGAAACTTTATTGTCTACTCATTTGATTTCTGGGTGCCCCCTAATCTTATCATGGCACACCTGGAAGAGGAGCTCTGTGGAATATGGCAGAGCTAGACAGAACATTCTCTGGTGACAAGTACTAATCATAAAGTTTCGCACTCTAAAATAATAATTCTTATCTCAAGAAGTTGATAAGTGAAATCCATGTTCAAATACAATTTCAAATATTGTACATTACTTAATAATTACTTTTAAGATCCTAACATTTTTAATAATCCAATATGTCACCATGTACCTGTAAACTATTCCAAACTAGTGAACTGCAGCCCTCTGACTGGAAAGTTCTGCTCTAAGCTATACAGTTGTCCATCTCAAATAACCTGCTATTCAACTCCTCTCAACAATTAAGTTGAAAAAAATAGTATTTCTGAACAACTGAATTAAGGGATTCCATGTTTTATCTTTAGTTTGAAATGAACCATTAAAAAGGTAAGACACTTTAGTCTTGAGTGTTTTGTATCTCCATAACTCATTACAAACACCAAGTTATACTGTCAAGCTACACCTCACATTTTCTTGAAAAAAACTTACATCAAGACATCTGTTACCACATTTGCTACTGAGATACTAAGAACACTGCCTTATATGAAATGTTTGAAAAGCTCTGCTTCTTTGACGTAACTAGTATGTCTTCTCCTCAAGGATCCTGAAAATACAGAGAGGATATTTCTTTTTATGCCCTAGCCAGCAAAAACCTCAGAAACTAATTTAAGATGGAACTAAATAAATTATGCTTGACTTTATAGCCTGAAGATCTCTATTCTGTTCTTTCTACCCTTACCTCACTGAACCCATACAAATTTTGTTTTTTCTGATTCTGAGGTATGTATGCATATCACTGAGTTTCAACCACATATATTTATGTATTCAGCACTTCACACTGACTAAAAGTAATTTCAAAAGGGCATAAGAAAAAGTAGTGTAATTTCACTGTGAATTACAAAATAAGACCAGTAGAAGTAATCATTTTTACATTAGCAACCAGCCTTCAGGATTAGAAAGTAAGATTTTGAAAATTTAAGAGTGTCATATTAGAAAAGTGGCAAACTCTTACAGCTACAAATTTCTTTCTAACGAAGCTAAACCATTATAAACAAGTCTAGATCGGTTATAAGAATACTTGCTCACTGTGCTTGTCTTCCAGCTACTAGGCCCTGTCTGAAAACCAAGAACACCTCTGTACAGAACAGAAATCCTTCAAGTCAGTTTTTAGGCTAGAGGTGGTTTTTTTCTTTATCTTTACTCAGGCTCCCTCTATTGACAAGAAAATTAAACAAATTACATTAGCAGAAGAAACAGTATTTTTTAAATACTTCAAAATCAACATTTCAGATAAAATAGATTAAAAACGTACTTTACTGTAGACCCAAAATGAAATAAACATCTATAAATTGACAATTCAGATAACATTCAAATTTTATATGTGGCATATACCATTTCAATATGCAGTACTACTATTCGATGTTAGTCCTAAGATGCGAGAAGGGTTAAATATTTTTAAATAATTTTAAATATTTTAATAATTTCTTGGTAAGGTAATGTTTACCTGTATTTGTTCCGGCGTCCATTGGTCTAGGTTGACTGATTTGACCCTGGATATATGAACCCCAAGATTTCTATGAATTCCAGCACATCTGATGCAAATAAACACACCAATATTCCAGGAAGCCCATCGGGGACCTGATTAAGGAAAAGAAACCAAAAAAACAAGTATTAAAAACTAAAATAAGCACCATGACAACATATTAGAAGCATTTTGGTTTTTATACAATTATTTTGGAAGTTTACAGAAATCAGATATTTAAATTTTCAAATGGTACTGGCAGCAGCTTGCTAAGAAGACATGTCTTGGCAACCTTCAAGAACCTTAATGATTTTACTAATTTTGCTCTCCTAGAAACTTTCCCCAAAATCTGTCTAAGATTTTTAAAACAAATGTGACTAGTTCACTCAGCATATTTGAACCAGGAATATTAATATCCCATAATAAAAAGTAATTTCTTTATTAAATATAATATCTAAGATATTGCTTAAAAATTAACAAATAAAAATCAAAGACATTTAGAAAATAAAATGTAGAAATAAGAAAAAGATAACCAACCAAGTAGAAAAAGGGGAAAAAGATAGAAATGGGTAATTCACAGAAGAAATGTATGCCCAATAAACACAAAAACATACACAATCTCACTGGTAATTAGGGAGAATACCCTTTAAAACTACAGTGACCTCCATTTTGCACCCAATATATTGGGAAAAATTTTTTAAATCTATTAGTACTAAGTGTTGGCAAGGACGAGAAACAACGAGGTCTGCTTCAAAAAGCCTTATGACAACATGGCTAAATTTCAAATATAACACTGAGATTAAGAAAGGTTACAGACAAATTCATACAGTATGAAACCATTTACTTAAGTCAAAAAATACGTAAAATAATAGCATACTGCATATTAATTAAAAGTATCTACAAATGTCATGAAACTAAGGCAGGCAACTAGTGGTGAGGAAAGAGGATACGGTCAGGGAAAAGTCCACTGTGGGCTTGGAAAGCACTGCTTAAACTGAACTTCCTGAGTCAGTAGTAAGAATACAAACTTTTGTTTTAGTAACAAATAATATGCATATATGAACTGAGATGTTCTATAAAATGTTAGTTCTTTGAGTCATGGTCAAAAAATTCTGGAAAACACTGTCGAAAAACTCACATATGTATATAAGAATACAAGCCTTAGCTATACTATTCTTCATACCTTTGAATGTATTCTCTCATGATAATTTTAAATTTTCTTGTAAGTATTTTCATGTATTGCTTGTATAATTAAAAAAAGGAAAAATGGAAAAATAAAAGTAATATTTGGAAATTATGTCAAATATTCAGAAGCTTATACCTAACAGATGTCTATAAATTACTTGATTATGAAAAAAATACATAGTAAGATATATCAATAAAAATCAAACTTTTTTTAAAATGCAGGCTTCTATTTTATGTACATACTTTTCATCTAAAGGTGCTATAAAACATTAAAGCCAGTAGTTACAATATGGTAACACTAAACATATGCCCCCCAATTCCTTAATTACACAGGAGGTAGATTATTTACATACAAATTATCCCAAAATATCCTGCTTTTAAATTTGAGAAATGACATCTATAAACTGGCAAACATCCATCTGGGACATCTATGACTACTCCAGATAAAGCTGCCTCCCCCAGTAACTCTCCACTCTTTGTCTTATCATTTCTAACACTTACAACAATTTATAACACAGAATCTATTTTGAAGCTTACACAGAAATCTAAGGCAAAGAATTACAAACAGATAAATAGCTGGAGGGTTTAATTATGTTAGCAGTTAGATCTCAAACTAAGAAAAGTTTTTAAAAATGCACAGTGAATTCTAGATCACTGCCTCTCAAACTCTAACGTACATGCGCACCACCTGGGGATATTATGAAAATGCACCCTAATTCTATAGCTCCCACAGTGGCACCTGAGAGTCTGCATTCCTATCAAGTTCCCAGCAATGCCTATGCTGCCATCCACAGAACACATTTTGAATAGCAAGGTTCTAGAATGTTCTTGACAAAGTCTTCAACTCAAGTATTCAGCATACTTCCTGATTTGCTTTCATATACCTACTGTATTGACAGATCAATAAATGTGGTGTCAAAAACAATGGAAATGAAAAAAATGCAAGAATCACCAGGAAGAACTAACAAGACTTAGTGATAGAAAATATAGTGACAAAGGAGGAGGTAGTGACCAAAATGTCTGCAAATTCTACACCTGGGATTTGAAGCATAAAGGTACTTGTGGAATCAGAAAACCTTGTAGATCTGGCTGAATGCATTAAATCAGCAGTCCCCAAACAGGGACTGATTTCATGGAAAACAATTTTTTCACAGGACGGGGAGCAGGGAGCTCAGGCAGTTACACATGGCCCAGTTCCTAACAGGCCACAGACCGGTACTGGGCCAAGGCCTGAGGGTTGGGGACCACAGCATTAAATGATAGTGACACACTGAGATGAAAATGTCCAGCAGGCAATTAAGAACACGAGACTAAAGTTCAAACTGGAGATATACATGTAAGTACCTTCTTTAAGTTAATGTTTATAGTTCCAAGAACAAAAAGAGAAAAAAAAAAAAATGCAGAGTACTAAAGAGAAAATGAATCTTACAAATCAAGAAGAGAATTTAAACAGATGTTCAAAGGTGTCAAATGAGAAGTCAAAAGGAATGGGGCTAGGAAAGAATATCTGGACGTGGTAACTGAGAGGTCACAGGTAACTTCACAGGGATTAGGCAGAGTAAAAGAGAGGAAATTCATCCACTCTGAATTCCATTAGTAGATTAAGAGGGAGGGAGGGAGGGAATTCACCCATTCTGAATTCCATTACCAGATTAAACTCTTGCACTATTTTAGTCTCCTACTCCAAATCTTAAACACAGTTTTCTATTTTCCTCTATATTGCTTTCATGACCATCTTGATCTTGATCCTTCTTAAATTGACTTTATTTTGCACAACTCCATCTTAAATACTCTAGGAACCAATAAGAACAGACTACCTGCTTTCCCTTGAATACCACTCAATTATCCTGTGTTGCCACTTTCCTGCATACCATTTCCCTTTCCTAGAATGTTCCACTTGTGACCATACAAAATCCTACCCCCTATTCAAGGCCTAAATAGATCCTGTCTTCTTAAAGCTTTTCTTTATGACACCACCCCTCCATTAACCTTTCCTATAAATGTCTATAGCTCATGACACCTTTTTGCACACAATGTACCACAATAGGTACTTGCTGGTTTGTGTTTTTTTTTCATTTGTAATTATTCCTGTCTCCTAAAGTAGATGGTAAATTTCTCATTGGGAAGGCCTGAACAACATAGCAAGACCCATCTCTCCAAAATATTAAAAAATTAGCCTGGTGAGATGGTATGCACCTGTAGTCCCAGCTACTTGGGAGGCTGAAACAGGAGGATTACTTGACCCCAGCAGTTCGCAGTTACAGCAAGCTATGATAGTGCCACTGCAACTCCAGCCTGGGTGACAGAGGCAGACTCATCTCAAGACAAAAAAAAAGAAAAGATAGATCCAGTTACAGCAGGTAAAGTCGGAACGATGTACAAGGACAAGGTACATTCTCTGTAAAATAAATAGCACCCTCCCATCCTGAACGGTTTCAGCTATGTTGTAATATATGGCAAAAAATATATAATATTGCAGTACCTGATTGCTGCTAAGTTTTTTAATTTAAATACTAATTTGATTTCTTTTACGTTTTGATATACATATGCACCTAAAATTTGTATAGTATCATGTGACTAATAATTTTCAGATAGAAATGAAAGACAGTTCTAAGGTACAAAAACCCTACAGAAAGTGGAAAAATGAGGTTGAGGGAATGACAAATTATGGTAAGTCTGAACAATGTAAAAAATGTTATATATCTAAAAAACTAACAGGAATTTTACCGAGATCTCAATAAACTTGCCTTGTAGCTTTGACACCATTTGAGAAATAAGATAAAATTGTATACTCTTCTGAAAAAAGTCTTAAATTTCTGATTATCATGATAGACTACCAACCAGAAAAGCTTCCTTAAATATTTTTTATAAATAGAAAATAAAATACAATGAGGAATAGAAAACTTAACAATAACTACTAACAGTAATTTCAAGACTCAGTTCTTCTATAAAGCCTTCTCCAAATACCCCAACATCATTTTTTAAATAACATTTATTACAATGATTTAGAGTTAATTGTTTTAGCTGTCTTTTCTGAGAAACAGTGATCTTTTCGAGATCATTTTATGGATCTCTGTATATTCGGTACCAAGCACAATGTCTGGTATAAAAATTTAAGCAGTCTAGCTTACAAATGATAGCTAAGACCTTGAGCCATCCAAGTTACTGTTAACCAAAACCACTGGGAGAGCATTTTTAGAGGAAATCACCATATTACTGAATATATAAGATATCATTCATCATATTTCCAAGTACCACTGTCTAGTTTAATCCTAACAAACATGTGAGGCAGGTAATATTACCACCTCATTTTAGAGATTGAGAAATTTAGGCTCAAAACATAAAGAAAAATGCTAGAAAGCAGGAAAGAGTGAACTAAGACCATGACCTAGGCAGATCTCCAAATGCAACAATGAATACTTTGTGGTTCCTACTATGGTAATTCCATCAATCTAAACACAAATCCCTTAATACCAACTGACTGGTTTTACTCTACTTTGTCAACTTGTTAAAATGCCAAGTCACTTACTGTTGAGGCTAATAATATAAAGACGCAAATAATTTTTTCATCTCTCCAGAAGGATCAATTCTTCCCACATTATTGTAAGTTCGATTTCTTTCTTTCCTCATAATACCCAAGATTAGAGGCAGTAAGAAATGAATTTGGTTTGGTTTTATTTGTTGGAGACAGAAACTGCAAAGGATAGAGAATTTTGCTCAAGGGGAAGAGAAGAGGACAGCACAATCAACTGAGATGTAAAGGGTAATTCTTAAGGCAGCCTAAGTAGTACATGCCTAGGGAAAGGGACACACACCAAAGTAGTAAAAGGATTCCAAAGAGAAACTACCTATATCAAAATATCTTCCAGGGTCAAGCATGAAACAAGGAAGAAACCCTTTCTCTTTCCCTACCACAAGGCCCTTTGTTATTTACCTAAGAATACTGACTAGCCCTTCCTTGCTCATGATCAGCTATGTTACGAGTTGGGTATGGTTGTGGACCACCAGGAGAACCAAGCAACAACCCATGAAAACATGTTTTCCACATTATAAACAAGTGAACTACAGACTTGCAAAAGAAATGGGGATGGGGGAGGGACAGGATTGGGAGTGACTACAAATAAGCATGAATGATCTTTTTGGAGTGATGGCAATGTTCTAAAATGCTATTGTGGTAAGGGTTGCAAAACTGTTAATAAATATACTAAAAATCACTGAATTATACACTTAAAATAAGTGAATATTACAGTATGCAAATTATATATCAATAAAGCAGATTTGTTTTAACTGTATGCATTTATTGAAACATAGAAATGAAATATCATACATTCCTTTCTTTTAAGGCTTTTTCCTTACTTTGCCAGAAAAGAAAGAATGGCAACCTACAACTAGTAGGTTGAAGTTGAGAAGACACTTGTAGATGATCTTAGGATGTGTAGTCTGGGCAGATATACAGAAATGTCAGCCAAGAAGCCATTGATTCAGATGCTATCATATTAAAAAGATTTCACAATTAAGCCTAAAAGTTCAAATGGAAGTTCCATAAACAGTATTTTAACAACAGCTATTTTAAATTTCCAAATGGTTTCTTCTAGCAAATATATACAGCAGAATGTTCAGGGTTTTTTAGCATTAAATATATTTTATCATGCAATGTTTTATTAAGAAGTAAATAAATATTCTTTAAAATATTCTTTTTTTAAAATCTGAATGTAACCAACATATTTTGCTATGACCTAGTCCCCTGTGGTTATCTACATCACCTTCATGATTTCCTGTAAAGTAGAATCAGCAATGCTAAAAGATGGCATGTAGGGATGACATTTTACAACCAGAGTTTCAGCATAACCTTTATAAGCTTCAAAAGAGTTAACACAATGCTGATTAAAGAATAGTTTCCACATGCTATTTCAATCAATCATTTCCTAGAGGTTGGAATATGAAACAATAATAGAAGCCAAATGATTGTGATCACTCAAAAATGAGTTCATAGCATATTCCTATCTTAAAAATAAAACAAAACAAAACCTCAAATAGCCCAGCAAGTACAAAGATCCCCTGCAAAAATGGAGGCAATTAATTTCTTCTTCTAAAATTTGTCTGAAACAAGACTGACATTCAATAGTAAGAAAAGAACATTTTTGTTTTATTAAAAAACAAACAAAATAAAAGAATTGATCTTTAATGCATTGCCATCATCTTTCTTAGTATATTGGGCAATAACTTTGTGCAGAACCAAACCACTAACATAACAGAAAATAAAATCTTTGAAAGAACAGTTCTGGAATAAACAATTTAAAAGCCTCTCTACTCAGAAAGATAGCATTTAAGTTGTAGTATTTAAATAACTCCTTCAGAATTGCTATTTTTTTAAGAAAATCTGTTAGAACAGCAGCACATGCATTCATCCAACAAAGATTTATTGAGTGTCTACTACACCAAGACACTCTTCAAGGCTCTGGGGATACAATGATAAACAAAACAGACAAACTCCTGCCATTATGGAGCTTATATTCCAATGGAAGACAGTATACAATCAGCAAACATGTAAAAGTAATAGTGTATCAATGGTGGTGAATATTATGGAAAAAAAATAGGGGGAAATGGATAGGGAGTACAGATGGGGAGAGGGAAAGAGAAGGCAATTATTATTTGGTCAAGAAAAGCTGTATTTGACCAGTGATCTGAAGGAACAAACAGTGCAGCTATCTGGGGCAAGAGTTATTAAGGCAAGGGAACAACAAGCACAAAGGCCCTGAGAAAGTATTATGGCTTCTTTATGTTTAAGGCATACCTTGAGGCATTCCTTAAGGAATGTTTATGGCATGTTTAAGAAATACCAAGGAAAGCTGGGCATGATGGTGTGCGCCAGTAGTCCCAGCTAATCAGGAGGCTGAGGCAGGAAGATCGTTTGAGCCCAGGAGTTGGAGGCTGTAGAGCGTTATGATCATGTCTGTGAATAGCCACTGCACTCCAGCCTGGGCAACATAGCAACATCTTTAGGGTGGGGGAGGGGAGAAAAAAGAAAAGAAAGAAAAGAAACAAAGAAAAGAAAAGAAAAAAAAGAAAGAAAGAAATGCCAAGGAGGTTTCAAACCAACAAAATGGGTTTATAAAGGGCCACTTTCACATCCCTATGTCAAATATGATAATAAAACATTTACTCGGAAATGTTTTTAAATGGTTGCTGCCCAATCTACTCACAGTCCCTAAGAACGAAGCAGCACAATCAGTACATATACACACTTCTACCATTTTAATTCAGTGCCCAGCACATGCTTAGTAAGTATGAAAGAAAGACAATAGAGAAAAAGATAAAGCTAAGTGAGAAAAACAATGTTAGTATTCCTCCCAAAGAATGTTTTGGGCATGTACTGCTATTCTGTCAGCCACTGGAAAGGGTCACATGGCAAAAATAAAATGTAGTTTACTCCTTACTACTCCCATACTCCCCCCAAAATTCAAAGTCTAATTGCAGGATATAGAGCAAGCAAATATATTCAAAAAGGTTCATGTCCATTAATTATCTCAAGAAAGCAGGCTCTTTACAAACGCTATGATTTCAATCTAAGGGTTTGCTTACTTATGTGGCACTGACCTTCATTAGTATTTGTTGAGTCTGACAAATGAAAAATTGGATTATCCTTGACATTGAGACAATTGGTTAAATCTAAGTCCTATAGATTAGATATGTACCAAAGATAATTTCCTGATTTTGATAAATGTACTGTGGTTATATAAGAAAAGTAGTTGTTTTTAGGAGATAAACACTGAAATATTTAGGGGTACAGGACCATTTTGGCTATAACGTACTTTAAAACAGTTCAGGAAAAAATATGTGTGTGTGTATATATTATATAATGGGAAAAGAGAACAAATGCAAAATGCTAACATTTGAAGAATCTAGATAAAGTATAGGAGAGAGTATTGTATTGATACGGTTTCCCTCATTTTATTCTTGCTTCCATTTGTAGAAATGAATAAGAAATGCAAATAGAATGCTTGTGCACGATTCAAGAAAACAAAATGAAAAGAATTTTAAAAATTATCCCTGTATTCACACTTCTCTGAACATCAATTTCTTCATCTGAAAATAAAAATACCACCATATTCCATATTCAAATAACTGCCATGGACATCAACAGACAAAATACATATATGAAAGTACTCTATAACTACATATCATTTTCATAGAACAAGTCCTTTTCTCTGTGTCCCACACTTTTCCTTGCTAATTTCATCTACTACTGTTAAGACTCCACGAAACATCAAACTTTTTACTCCAAAAATCTACATTTCCTTAGTCATGCAATCCCATTGATTACATATGATAAGAATAATAGTTTCTTAAGGAGAAAATGCACATTAAAAGTACACATTAATTATGAGACAGTTCTCAAGGTGAGAAAAAGAAAGTACTTCTTATATTAAGAATTGAGGAAATGTAGTATATCTCTAGCCTTGTTACCTTCTCTAAGCATCAGACCCTTATAACCTACCTGGATAACACCAATTAACCATGTCCAAGATGGAATTCATTTCTCCATTTAGCCCTTCCCCGCTTCCTTTCCCCCTCTAACACACATGCTCTTCCTAATTCCCCCAACTCAGCTGGTGATGTAAGGGGAGGGGAAAAAAAAAAAGAAGTCATTCCTGCTCTTGTCTTTCTTTCATTATCACTAAGCATTCAATCAAGCAAACTGTATGATTATTTTACTTTTTCTTTTTTCAAATCCATGACTTTAACCTCATTCCAGCTGGGCCTCTGCCCCAGTTCAGGATTTTATCAGTTACCACTTAGAGTCCTAGACTACTACAATGTCCTCCTAAATAGCTTCCTGCCTACAAACACTGCTGCTCAGATAAAATTTAATTTTACATGTACATATTTTTTTACATGCATATGAAATTGCATATGCCTGGTTACCAGTGAACAATTAAAGTTTTTAAGTTGGAAAGGGAAAAGACTGTATATTTATTTACTCTGGTACTACTGACCAAGAAAAAATGAAAAAAATTGGAAAGTGAGCTTGTGGGGAGGAGGGTGCAATAATAAAATAGTCACTTTATTTTAGTCATTGCTTTTATAAAATCTGCTCTGTGAAAACCAGCAAGTGACTATTCACATGATTTTTGCCTTCCCAATGAACCTCACTAAAATAGATACATAATATAAACTTCCTGAAATTCAGTATATTATCTTCTCAAATCCTCAAATACTTAATCTTCTAGGAGAATGCAGCCAGGAAAAATGGGAATCAATTCCTAAAGATGTCTTCTCAGTATTTTTTTTTTTTTTTTTTTACAAAAACAGTCCTGGTGTTATTTGAATGGCATCACCAGAAGCAAAAATCACCTAAACTGTGACCTGAAAATGTATTAGGAGTGACATCAGCAAGATGATGGAATAGAAGGCTACTGGCTTTACCTCCTCCCACAGATGCACCAAATAAACATCTATACATGTATCAATGCCCTCTGAGAGAAAGTGGGAAACTGGTTGAGAGACTCCTACACACAGGGAAAATTGAGAAAACATCCACATTAAAATGGGTAGGAAAAAGTTGAGGCACATTCCCACACAAACCCCTCCCTTTGCACAGTGCCATACAATCATGAAGGAATCCCCAACTTCCAGCTTCTCCTTGAGGAGTGAAGGGTTTGGACCATGCATATAGTGACCCAACTTTTTAAAAAGGGTTTGGCTCTTAAATCACCTAGCTCTGGGAGTGACAAGGACTCAGCCTTCATGAGTTTTCCTGAACTGCAAACAACGAAGAGGTAGTCTTAAACACGCACGCAGTACTTCCAGTGGCTTTAGTCTCAAGATCAGTCTGGAGGGAATGGTCTAAGCAGCGGTCCCCAACATTTTTGGCACCAGGGACCAGTTTCATGAAGACAATTCTTCCATGGACTCGGGGGCGGGGGGTGGCGGAGCTCAGGCAGTGATGCCAACGGGGACGGAAGCAGCTGTAAATACAGATGAAGCTTCGCTTGCTCACCTGACGTTCACCTCCTGCTGGGACCGCAGGAAATGTCCAGCTCCCAGTTCTCCCTGCGAGAAATTTGTCTGCACACTTTCCCAGCTGCTGCCTGAGGGTCAGGCCTCTGGTTAGCCTACATCTGGACGCTAATAAAGAAGATAAAAAACGGACCTTCCTGAGCCTAAACAAGAGTGCGGGTCAGGAACTTCCCACGCCTTCTCTACCAGCTCATTCCTGCAATAAATCCAGGTCTGCAGATTTTCCCTGAAAGGAGTACATGCACACATTGTATGCTCCAACTTTTACAGCTCCCACCTGAGAGACTGGCTCCTAAATTAGCTACCACTAGGAGTTGATGGGCTCTGCATTCCCAAGGCTCCCTAGACCACAGAAAAAGGTGGTTTATAAACAGATTCACTTCCACCAGCTATCCCCCCAGCTCAGAGTGTACAGTCTAAGTAAGAGTGCAGGCATTTGCCACATATCCTTTTCCCAGATTATTGCAGAGTGAATGGGAGATAAACTCTGGCTCTCAGCTTCTCCTTGAGGATAGAAGGAACTGGAACACACATCTAACACCCCAACCTTTCCAGCTACATCTTGAGAGACTGGCTTCTAACTCACCTATTTCAAAGCACTGGCAGGACCGGGCACACCCTGATTTCCTGGAGGACATTAAGAACAAAGACGGCAGTTTGGACAAGCACAAAGATTTGAGAGGTATCTCAAATACCTCTGATTTTTCCAATCAGCTGGGCTGATTGGTGGGAACCATCTCCTACACAATGCCAGTCTCATAAGGCTGAGAGAAGCTGTTGTCTTATCTAATGCACAGAAACCAACAGACTGCCAAGGACAATGAAGAAACAGAGAGATATATTCCAAATAAAAGAAGAATGTAAATCTTCACAAACCAGCACCAATAAAATGATGATATACAATTTACTCAACAAGGAATTTTTTTTAAGTGCTCATAAAGACGTTCACCAAAGTCAGGAGAGCAGTCATGGCCAGACTGGGAATTTCAACAAGTGATAGGAACAGAAATCATACAACTAAAGAATACAATAACTGAACTGAAAAGTCAACAGGGAGGTTCAACAACAACTAGATCAAGCAGAAGAAAGGATCAGTGAACTCAAAGACAGGTAATTAGAAATCATCCAATCTGAAAAGCAAAAAGAAGAAAGAATGAAAAAGAGTAAAGATAGCTTAAGGGACTTATGAGAAACCATTACAATATAGGCATTATCAGAATTGCAGAAGAAGAGAGAAAGGGACAAAAACACACTCAAAGAAGTGATGGCTGAAAAGTTCCCAAGCCTGAGGAAGAAAATACAAATCCAGATCCAGAAACCCCAAAGAGGACACCAAATTGGATGAATCCAAAGAACACAACAGAGAGACACATTATAATCAAACTGTCAAAAATTAAAGACAGAGACAATTTTGAAAGCAGCAAGAGAGAAGAAACTTACTACATACAAGGGACACTTCATAAGATTAACAAATTTTTCAACGGAAATCTTGCAGGCTTTGGAAGGAGCAGACTAATATATTGAAAGTGCTGGCCGGGTGCGGTGGCTCATGCCTCTAATCCTAGCACCCTGGGAGGCCGAGGCAGGAGGATTGCTTGAGGTCAGGAGTTTGAGACCAGCCTGAGCAAGAGTGAGACCCCATCTCTACTAAAAATAGAAAAAATTAGCCAGGCATGGTGGCACGTGCCTGTAGTCCCAGCTACTCAGGAGGCTCAGGCAAGAGGATCGCTTCAGCCCAGGAGTTGGAGGTTGCAGTGAGCTAGGATGACGCTACTGCACTCTAGCCTGGGCGACAGACCAAGACTCTGTCTCAAAAAAAAAAAACCAAAAGTGTTGAAAGAAGAAACAACTGCCAACCAAGAATACTATACCCAGAAATCATGTTCTTTAAAAATGAAGGGAAGATAAGACTATCAGACAAACAAAAGCTGGTGAGGAAGTTTCTCACCACTAGACCTGCCTTACAAGAAATACTAAGGGTAGTTTTTCAAGTTGAAATGAAAATATGTTAAATAAAAACAAATATGTTTTTGTTTTTTAATACAGAAAAAAAGTATAAAACTCATTAACAAAGGTAAATATATAGGCAAAAAGAAGAATATTTCATTACTATAACAGTGGTGGATAAGTCTATTGTAATCCTATTATAAAACCTAAAGGATAAAAGTATTAAAAACAACTATAACTAAATTATCTTAATACATAATATACACAGTTCTAAATTGTGATATGAATAGCATATAATTTGGGAGGCGGAGAGGTAAAAGTGAGAGTTCCTGCATGAAAGGGAAGTTATCAGCTTAAAATATTAACTGTAAGATAATTACAACTATAAGACATCTATATAGGCCTCTAGTAACCACAAAGAAAACACCTTTGGAAGTTACACAAGAGAAAAAGAGAAAGAAATCAAAACACAGCATTACAAAAAAGCAACAAAACACAAAAAAAAGACGGCAAGAGAAAAAAAGAGGAACAAAAGAACTATAAAACAAACAGAAAAGTTACATGGCAATAGTAAATCTTTTCTTGTCAAATATTACTTTAAATGTAAATAGACTAAACTCCCCAATAAAGAGATACAGAATGGCTGCTTGGATTAAAAAAAAAAAAAAGATCCAACTATACATCGTCTACAAGAAACTCACTTCAGACTCAAAGACACACATAGGCTGAAAATGAAAGAACAGCAAAAGATATTCCACACAAATGGTAACCAAAAAAACCCCAAAAGTGGCTATACTTACATCAAAGTAAACTACAAGTCAAAAACTGTCTCTAGAGACAAAAAATGGTCATTGCATAATGGCAAAAGGGTCAATTCAACAGGAAGATATAACAATTATAAAGCGTATATGCATCCACCATCGGAGCACCTAAGTAATATAAAGCAAATATTGACAGATCAGAAAGGAGAAATTGATAGCAATACAATGAAAGTAGGAGACTTCAATATCCCACTTTCAATAATAGATAGAACATCCAGCAAAAAATTAATAAAGAAACAGCAGACTTGAGTAATACTACAGACCAAATAAATTTAACAGGCCTATGCTGAACTTTTCACCCAAGAGCAGAATACAACACGTTCTTCTCAAGTGCATATGGAATATCCTCCAAAACAGATCACCTTAGGTCACAAAACTAGTTGTAACAAATTTAAGAAGACTGAAATCATACCAAGTGTCTTGTCCGACAACAACAGAATAAAACTAGAAATCAATAACAACAAGAAAATGGGAACATTCACAAACATGTGGAAACTAAATAACACACTCATGAACAACCACTGGGTCAAAGAGTAAATCAAAAAGAATTTTAAAAATATCTCAGGATAAAAAAACCAAAAAACACAACATACCAAACCTTATGAGATGCAGCAAAAGTAACAATAAGAGGAAATTTTGTAGTGATAAATGCCTATATTTAAAAAGAATATCTCAAATAAACAACCTAACTTTATACCTCAAGGAACTAGGTAAAGAACAAACTCAGCCGAAAGTTAGTAGAAGGAAGAAAATAATCATCAAAACAGAGATAAATCAAATAAAGACTAGAAAAACCACAGGGGGAAAAAAAAACAAAACTATGAGTTGGTTTTTGAAAAAATAAACAGAACTGACAAACCCTTAGCTAGACTAACTAGGAGAGAGAGAAGACTCAAATAAATAAAATCAGAAATAAATAAGGAGACATTACAATGGATGCCTCAGAAATAAAAAGAGTCGTAAGCAACTGTTATGAACAATTATATGCCAACAAATTGGATAACCTAGAAGAAATGGATAAATTCCTAGAAACATAAAACCCACCAAGACTAAATCAAGAAACAGAATGCCTAAACAGACCAATTATAGAGATTGAGGTAGTAATCAAAAACCTCCCAACAAAGAAAAACCCAGGACTAGATGGCTTCACAGCTGAATTCTACCAAACATTCAAAGAATGAATACTAATCCTTCTTAAGAAGCAGAGGGAATACTTTCAAGCTCATTTTATGAAGTCAGTACCACTCTGATACAAAGATACCACAAGAAAAGAGAACTACAGGCCTATATCTCTGATGAACATAGATGCAAAAATCCTCAATAAATTATTATACTAGCAAACAAAATTCAACACATCAAGAAGATTATACACCTTGATCAAGTGAGATTTATCCCTAAGATGCAAGGTTGGTTTAACATACACAAATCATTCGAGGTGACACCTCTCATTAACAGAATGAATGATGAAAACCATATGATCATCTTAATAAATGCAGAAAAGACATTTGACAAAGTTCAATGTCTTCTCATGATTAAAAAAAAAAAACTTTCAACAGAATAGGTATACAAGGAAATGTCCTCAACATAATTTAAAGGCCATTTATGAAAAACCTACACCAAACATAATCTACTGGGAAAAAACTAAACGCTTTTCTTCCAAGGTCTGGGACAACGCAAGGATGCCCACTCTCGCCACTTCTATTCAATATAGTACTGGAGGCTGGGCATGGTGGCTCACGCCTGTAATCCCAGCACTTTGGGAGGCCAAGGCAGGAGGATCACTTGAGCCCAGGAGTTCAAGACCAGCCTGAGCAACACAGTGAGACCCCAGCTTTACAAAAAATAAAAATAAATAAATAACTGGGTGTGGCGGCACACACCTATAGTCCTAGCTACTCAGGAGGTTGAGGCAGGGGGATCGCTTGAGCCCAGGAGTTCGAGACTGCAGTGAGCTATGTCTGCACCATTGTACCAGTCTGGGCAACAGAGCCAGACCCTGTCTCTAAAAAATAATGATAATAATAATAATAATAATAAATATGTGTATATATAAAGAGAGAGGCGAGGGAAAGGGGGTAAGGGAGGAGAGGAAAGTGGGGAGAGAGAGGGAGGGAGGGAAGAAGGACTGGAAACACTAGCAAAATCAGACAAGAAAAAGGAATAAAAGGTGTCCAAATCAGAAAGGAAGAGGTAAAATTATCCTTGTTTGTAGATGACATGATCCTATACGTAAAAAACTCTAAAGACTCCATTAAAAAAAAAACTGTTAGAACTAGTAAATGAATTCAGTAAAGTACCAGAATATAAAATCAACTGCATTTCTTAACACCAGTAGTGATCTACCTGAGAAAGAAATCAAGAAAACAATCCCATTTACAATAGCATCAAAAAGAATAAAATACAGTCACATGCTGCAAAGTGATGTTTCAGTCAATGACAGACCACATATATGATGGCTGTCCCATAAGATTATCATGGAGCTGAAAAATTCCTATCGCCTGACATCATAGCCATCGTAATGTCATAGCACAACACATTACTCATGTGGTTCCAGTGATGCTGGTGTAAATAAACCTACTGCACTGCCAGTTGTATAAACAGTATAATGAATACAATCATGAACAATAAATAATATTTGGTAATAAATGACTATGTTACTGATTTATGTATTTACTATACTATACTTTTTGTTGTTATTTTGGAGTGTACTCATTCTACTTATAAAAAATAAGTTAACTGTAAAACAGCCTCGGCAGGTCCTTCAGTGGGTATTCCAGAATAAGGCATTGTTATCATAGGAGATGACAACTCCATGCATGTTACTGCCCCTCAAGTTCTTCCAGGGAGATGTGGAAGCAGAACACAGTGATAGTGATGATCCTGATCGTATGTAGGCCTAGGCTAATGTGTGTGTTTGTTTCAGTTTTTAACAAAAAAGTTTAAAAAGCAAAAAAAGTTAAAAATTCAACAGAAAAAGCTTATACAATAAGTATATAAAGAAAGTATTTCAGTACAGATGTATAATGTGTGTTTTAAACTAAATGTTATTACAAGAATCAAAAAGTTAAAAATAATAAAAAATTTTATGAAATAAAAAAGTTATGGTAAGCTAACTTTATTAAAGAAAAAAAATTTTTATAAATTTAGTGTAGCCTAATTGGACAGTGTTTATAAAGTCTATAGTAGTATACAATAATGTCCTAAGCCTCCACATTCACTCACTACTCACTGACTGACTCACCTAGAGCAATTTCCAGTCCTGCAAGCTCCATTCGTGGTAAGTGCCCCACACAAGTATACCATTTTTTCTCTCTTATACTGTATTTTTACTGTACCTTTTCTATGCTTAGGTATGTTTAGATATACAAATACTTACTACTGTGTTAAAATAACCTATAGTAACATGCGGCACAGGTTTGTAGCCTAGGTGCAATAGGCTGCAATAGCCTAGATGTGTATTAGGCTATACCATTTAGGTTTGTATAAGTACACTCTATGATGTTCACACAACGATGAAATCACCTACCAACACACTTCTTAGAACGTATCCCTATTGTTACGCATTGTATGACTATAGTTAGGAATAAACTTAAGCAGGGAATGAAAGATCTGTACACTGAAAACTATAAAACACTGATGGAAAAAACTGAAGACACAAATAAATGTGAAGATATCCTGTGTTTGTGGATTAGAAGAATTATATTGTTAAAATGTCCATACCACCTAAAATAATATACAGATTCAATGCAATTCCAATGGCATTTTTCACAGAAATAGAAAAAACAATTGTAAAATTTGTATGCAACCACAAAAGACCCTGAGTAGTGAAAACAATCTTGAGGAAGAAAAATGTTGGAGGCATCACACTTCTTGATTTCAAATTATATTACAAAGCTATAGTAATCAAAGCAATATGGTATGGGCATAAAAATAGACCAATGGAACAGAATAGAGAGCCCAGAAATAAAGCCAAGCACATAAGGCCAACTAATTTCTGAGAAGCCCACCAATGGGGAAAGAACCGTCTCTTCAATAAATGGTGCTGGGAAAACTGGATACCCACTTGCAAAAGAATGAAAATGGACCCTTACCTTACACCACAAACAAAAATCAACTCAAAGACTGAAACTAAAAAAGTTCCTAGAAGAAAACATAGGGGAAAAGCTCAATAATGGCCTTGGCTATGATTTTCTGGATATCATACCAAAAGCTCAGGCCACAAAAGCAAAAATAAAGAAGTGGGACTACATCAAACTAAAAAGCTTCTGCACAGCAAAAGAAACAATGAACAAATGAAAAGGCAGCCTATGGACTGGGAGAAAATATTTGCAAACCTACATGTGATGAGAAGTTAATATCTAAAATATATAAAAAATTCACATCACTCACTAGCAAAAAAACAAAAACAAACCCTGATTTAAAAATGGGCAAAGGACCTGAATAGACATCTTTCCAAAGAATACATAAAAATGGCCATGTATATAAAAAGGTGCTCAACACTACACATCAGTGAAATGAAAATTGAAATCACTATGTGATATCACCTCACACCTGGTAAGATGGCTTATCATCAAAAACACAAGTGATAACAAGAGTTAGCAAAGGTGTAGAGAAAAAGGAACCCTTATACACTGTTGGTAAGAATGTAAATTGATATAGCCATTATGGAAAACAGTATGGAAGATCTTCAAAAAATCAAAAACAGAACTACCGTATGACCCAGCAATTCCACGGTTGGATATACACCCAAAGGTAATAAAATCAGCACTTTATAGAGATATCTACACTCCCACCTTCATTGCAGCATTTTTCACAATAGTCAAGATATGGAAACAACCTAAGTGTGTGTCCAGTGACGTATGTATGGATAAAGAAATTGGAGTATATATACACAAGAGAATATTATTCAGTCTTGGGGCGGGGGGAGGGGATACTGCCATTTGAGATAACAGGGATGAATGTAGAGGACATTATGCTAAGTGAAATAAGCCTGACACAGAAAGAAAAATACTGTACAATTTCACTTATATGCTGAATTTAGGGGAAAAAGTTAAATAAATATAAATAGAGAGTAGAATGATGGTTACCAGGGCAGGGAGTGACAGGAAATGGGGAGAAGTAGGTCAAAGGGTACACATTTGCAGTTATGTAGGGTGACTAAGTCTAGAGATATAATGTATTTAATACATCATGAGGGCTATAGTTAGTAATATCATATTATATACTAAAAATTTGGAAAAAAGAGTAGACTTTAGGTGTTCCTACCACAAAAAAGGCAACTATGGAAGCTGATGGAAATGTTAATTTGTTTGACCGTAGAATTCATTTCACTATGTATAAGTATGTTGAAACATCATGTTGCATACCTTAAATGCTAATATATGCAATAAAAGTAAATTTTAAAAATGTGTTACATGAATGCACCTTTAATGTTAGGTTTTAGATGCCTATTTTTTAAGCTTTTTTATATGCCAAAATAGTCTGCTTTCAAATATAAGTGTTTTGTTTTCTTTTTACCAAGGCAACAGTAAGAGGCAAATTGAGACCACACTCTTAATAGCTTTCAGAGCTGACTTTCAACACAATCAATTTTGTCTATCATTTCTTTAACTTAAAAAAAAAGTTTAAATAAGAATAATATAAAATTTTTATTCAGAATTACTAATTTAAGTTCAACATCCTTTGTTATCAAAATAATAAATCACATTCTTTGTCATAGGTAGTTCATGAAAATTCTACAGAATGGCTACAACTGAAGACATTCAGAGATGAAATGAAGTTTATTCATTGTATTAAACTGCAATCAAGCCCAAATGTTCCACATTTACATGATGAAAATTACAAAATCCCACAAATCCAAATTCCAGTACATCATAATTGGAATAATTAAACTTACTCTAATAGTACCAAAACTAACTCACAACAAAAGAAGCCACTAATGTCAAAAGTAGCTGATCAAAACTATTGATAAGATCATAGGAAAACCCAGAACAACAAGGAACGACAAACATATTTGGCAAAATACAAAATAACTACATTCCTACCCCTAAATTTTATCCTAGTATTATTCTAATGCCTAATGATTAAATTCCAGGAACTATATTAAACACTGGTTTATTTGATATACCCTGGGACTATACATTAGCATCTTATTTATTCCACTTTTTCTTTCACTCTTGAATTCTATATCCCATTATTTGATTATACTTTCCTGCCAAAATTCCAATATCTATAACATAAAATAATTCAGAAAATGGTATGGGCATTTTAATTTGGATTAATAATGAGCGCCATCTGGTGGTATAACAAAATTTTAAGATATTTTTCCATTGTTTAAAGGTATTTATTAAATACAGACAGGGTTACACAATTCCTAAACTTTTTTAATTACGAAAATATAATACTTCAAGTGTACAGAAAAGCAGAGAGAAAAACTGCCAATACAACTTATCCAAAAATATGAACCCACTTTAACTCTTTAACCTCCATTTAACAGATCCTACAGTAGTTTACCAGATCATCCACTAGCAGTCAGATAAAAGTATCTCTAAACAACAGTTTAATATCGTATGTCTGGTCCACATGAAACCATGAGGAAAGGCAAGTTCAAAATAAATAAACATGATTTTCACTAAAAAAAAATTATTTTACTGGTTTTAACTTAAAATGAATATCCAATTGGAGGAAAAGAACATATTTTTACCATAAGACTTAATTTTTAAATTTCTTTTCACAGAATACAAGTAGGTAGTTATAATAAAGCAGGCATAAGAATGGAAGCCAAAAGTGGGTTCCTATCGTACAAAGTCAGGAAGTAAATATAACATAGCTGTCAAGAGCAAAGTTTTTCAAATTGCAGATAATGATCCATTATATGTCATACCTATTCTGGGGTAAACATTAACAGTACAGAACAGTGTGCAACATTATAGTGAAAGTAAATATTATCCAATATTTTAGTTATATACATATGTGCATGTACACATGTACTGACTGAGTCATCATGTAAAATGTTTTTTCTCAATGTGTCTCAGAGACTAAATAAGTTTTGGACCACTGCTGACTCCACCTCTTCATTGTTGTGTGATTGTTATGTGTTGGATACCTTCCATAAGCTTAGTTTTCTAGCTGTGAAATGGTGCTGGAAATATAAACTTGACAATAATGGCTGTAGAAAATACTAAATGAGATAACATACATAAAACATAGTATATGACACATAGTAAGCTCTTGGCAAGTAATAATTAATACATATACTAACTAAATATGACAGCTATCACCCTCTGGAGACTGTCTTAATAGTTAAAAAGATTTTTTTCATTTCTATTTTTAAGTAATAGCACTTAGATTATTTAAAAACAAAAACCAGAGCAATAAACTCCAACAATAAATGTTTCTTTAAAAAATCAAAATAGTATACACCAACTCTGTTGTCAAAATCTTAACGTATCACAAGGCCAAGATAAGAACAGAATGATAAAGTTTGGTGCCTCCTCTTTTTCTCTTAGTGTTTCTAATTATCCCATTATCCAAAATTTTCTTCTCTTCCTAACCACCAAGTGCCATCATTCTGCCCTACTCAGGCCTTCAGTCCTTGGTAGAAATGCCAAACTGCCATACTTCACACAATGATAATGGACCTTAAGTTCATCAAGTAATTACCCATTGAAGGCAACATAATAGCTCTTCTACAAAGACAGACCTGGGTTTGAATCAGAAATTTATGGCTATAGAACCATAGATAAATTATATGGCCTCTGTAAACCTCAGTTTCCACAAATAAAAAATAGGGAGAGTTCACCTACACCTTGTAGTGTCCCTTGAAATTAAAGGGCATGAAGTATATAAGCACCTAGCACAAAGTAAGAACACTGTACCTGTCCACTCCCCTTTTACTGACAAAGCCATCCTGTCACTCCTTAAACATTATCAAGTAACAGAATGCTCCCTTCTTATAGCCTATTCCACTAGTATGCAGTTATGTATTTTTTTAGAAAATTCTCTGTTAAACTGATATAAAAATGCCAAGCGTTCAAAAGAGGAAAAGATCATGATGAGTCGGAGTAGCTGGTGACAATTTCATTCAAAAACATCTTCATGAACGCAGTATAACTTTCAACTGGGCCTGGAAAGATGGATGAGATCTGGATGAACAGAAATGACTTGAACGCTTAATTGTTCATTAATTCATTGACTCACTGTATCTGGAATGTGCTGAATGAATGCTTACTATGTGCAAAGAATTTTCTAGGTATCCAG
Source organism: Daubentonia madagascariensis (assembly GCA_023783475.1). Lineage (NCBI taxonomy): Eukaryota > Metazoa > Chordata > Mammalia > Primates > Daubentoniidae > Daubentonia > Daubentonia madagascariensis. The sequence goes on along the minus strand of JAKFHU010002080.1, from coordinate 20,292,369 downwards.
CAGGGAAATAAAACAGATAAGAGTCCCTGCCATTATGAACTCTACATTCTAGTGGAGCAAGACAAAGAGACAAACAAGTTAGATATTTGTCTTTAGATGCCTGCTCAATTAATAGCAACTTTCAGTTAGAAGTGAAAAATTAATTAATGTCTCCATATATTAGAACTGCTGTTTTAAAAAAGTCTGTAAGAAAAATAAACTAAAACTGTTAGCTTAAATGACATTCCAAATTAGCTGTAGAGTCCAACTACTTTCTTATCTAACTCCATTTAATGTCTTTGACATCAGTAATAAAACAATGAAACATTGATATATCAAGATTTTAACAAATACCACCATGGAATATATTAGCCTTGTTTGCAACTTTAGCAAGAATAAATGCAAAGACTAAGGCAAATTCTGTACCAGTTTGAGAACAGCAAACTATAATTATATAAACAGATGTTTTCAACAGTATGAAATAGAATATTTGAAACATGGGCAGTTTAAATAACATGCTGCAGAATATAACCAAATGTTTTCATTTGACGTGAAAAAAAAATCTGTGACATCAGCAGTCAGCAGAGTAACATCAAATTCATATATGTATGAAGAATACAGCACAGCATAAGAGATTTCCTCTATAAGTTGATTTAGCCTTCAGAGAATGGGGAGGATTAATGCAGTAGATTAACTTATTTTGCATCATTTTGTCAGCAGTGTCAAGCTTTCATTGTAACAGAAGAGTGGTAGCAACATCAACAGTTTGGTCATTTTCTCCTGTATTGTGTTAGTAACTCTAAAATTACATGAGGACAGATGTTATAAATGAATTTAAATATAACTATCTCTTCAATGAGCCTAGGAAAAATGTTAAGTCCCAATAAGAAGAAACAAAAGGTTTAAAAGTAATTTTCTTTTCATGCATTTTTTCTACTAAAATATTATACTGAGTTCCATTTTCTACCAAAATATGGAGGAACAGACACTGAATTTACCCAACTGACTAAAACAACTTAAAACCCACACAAAATATACAAAACAACATTCCTGAAGATATTGGAAATCAAGAGATGGAAAACAAACTAGCTGAGAGCCCCACAATGAATTCAGCTTACTGTCCAGGGAGAGAGTCCAGGCCATGGCACAGGGAAGATAAACCCAAGAGTAGCCCAGTGGTCTCTCTAACTTGAGGAGATGCATCTGGGAGTCCACAGACACCAAGGTGGCTGGATTTTATAAAGGAGAGTACAAGAGAAGAGAGAGATGCACAGAGAAAATTCCTTACATCTGCAAAAGGTCACCCTTGAGTATTCAACTGAGTATGGATTAGTGCACGTGTGCGAGGAAACTATGGAAGGCAGAGGAAAACCCATCCAAAACAATTAGAGAAAACCATCTTAAAGCTCAAAACAGTAGGAAATAGTGTCCCATAAGCCAAACTTGAAAACCTCATCATGCATGGATCATCAGATGTGGTATTTAGAAGAATTTTTGCCTCACTAATGAGATAAATTAATTCTAGGGTAAATACTGCTCTAGTCTCACCTAACAAAGCTTACAAGCAAGATCTGAAAAAAGTCAGACTATTTACAAGTAACTTAACTGCATCCAAGAAAAAAGGTCAAGAATATTTATAAAAATACAAAAATACCTGAACTAACAAGCAAAATTCACAATATCTAACATCCAATAAAAATTGCCAGTCATGAAGAAAACGAAAATATGATCTATAAAGAGGGGAAAAGTCAATCGATTGAAGCTAACCCAAAAATTACACTGATGATAGAATTAGTAGACAAGGACTTTAAAACCATCATCACTAACTTCTATACGTTCAAGAAGCTACAGGAAAGATTGACCATGTTAAGTAGAGGCATGCACATGTGTGGACACAAAAGACCCAAACTGAATTTCTAAAAGATGCAAACTATAATGCCTGAGATGGTAAATACACTGGACAGAATAAAGAGGAGATTACACAATACAAAAGGGGCAAAAACTATTAAAGAATTTGAAGACAAAGCAATAGCAACTATACAAAATGAAACACAAAGAGTCAAAAAAAAAGCACATCACTGAGCTGTGCAGCAATTTCAGCAGCCTAATTAACTTATAATTGGAATACCTTAACTAGGTGAGGAAGATGACAGAAAAAAGTATTTGAGGAAATAATTACAGAAAAATTTTCCAAATTTGTTGAAAACTATAAACCTGCAGAACCAAGAAGACCCTCAAAGAACCCCAAAAACAAGAATCATGAAGAAAACTACCAAAAGGTACTTCAAAATCGAATTACTTAAAACTAGGAATGAACAGAAAAACCTTAAAAGCAGATGAAAAAAAAAAAAGACATTATGTATGAAGGAACAAATATGATGATGATAGATTTATCATCAAAACCATGCTGGCTAGCAGATAGTGGAAGATCTTAAAAGTACTGAAAATAAAATATTATCAACCTAGAACTGTTTACCATGCTAAAATATCTTTCAGAAACAAAGGTGAAATAAAAATCAGGACAGAAATCAATGAAATAGACAACAGAAAAACAACAAAGAAAGTCAATGAAAAGAAGAGCTGATTATTTGAGAAAAATCAATAAAATTAATAAGCCTCTAGCCAGGCTAAGAGAGAAAATATACAACACCAATATCAGGTATGAGAGAAGTGACATCACTACAGATTCTACAGATATCACAAAAATAACAAGGGAATTTTATAAACAATTTTATGCTAATAAGTGCAACAATTCCTTGAAAGACACAAATGAGCCCTCTCCAGAAGGAAAAGATAACCTGAATAGCCCATTATCTATTAAGGAATCTGAATCTGTAGTTCAAAATCTTTAGCAAAAAACAAACAAACAAAAATTCCTAGCCAAGATAGCTTTACTGGGCAAATCTACCAAACAATTAAGGAATAACATCACTTCTATACAAACTCTTCAGGAAACTGAAGGGAAAAAAGGGGGTAGGGAATATATTTCCTAATTCATTTTGTAAAGCTAACATTACCCTGATACTAAACCAGACAAAAACATCTCAAGAAATGAATCCTATAGGTTAACACCCTTCATGAAAAGTTGCAAAAATCTTAACAAAATTTTAGCAAATCAAATTCAAGAATATATAAAAAGGATAATACATCATAACCAAGAATGGTGTCTCCCAAGAATGCAAGCTTAGTTTATTGTGTGAAAATCAACATAGTTCAAAAAATTAAAGAATTTAAAAAGAAAAACTACATGATCATCTCAAAAGATACAGAAAAAGCATTGACAAAATTCAACATCCACTTCTGATGAAAATCCTCAGCAAACTAGGAATGGAAGGGAACTTCGTCAACTTGATAAAAGGCATCTATAAAAAACCTACAGCCCACATCATATATCTGAGCACTTTCCCCCTTAACATCAGGATCAAGACAAGCAAGTCCACTCTCACCACTTTTGTTTTACTGAAGAGTCTAGTTAGAGCAATAAGGTAAGAAAAAGGAAATAAAAAGCACCCAGATTGGAAAGAAAGCAAAAATTGTCTTTACTTGAGGATGACAATTTTCTAGGCAGGAGATGTGATGGTATTGGTATCTACAAAAAAGCTACTAAACCAAATAAGGGAGGTTAGGTAGGTTGCAGGATATAAAATCAATATGCAGAAACCTTCTGTCTTATCAAATATCAATAATAAGTAACCAGAAATTAAAATTTTTAAAATACCATTTATAATAACATTAAAAAAATCAAAACTACTTACAGAAAAATCTGACAAAAGGTAAGCAAGGCCTGTACACTAAAAACTATAAAATACTACTGAGCAAAATTAAGTAAGATCCAAATAAATAGAAAGATATACTTGGCCCACAGATTAGAAGACTCTATATTGTTTAAGATGTCAATTCTCCCCAAATGGATCTACAGACTCAAAGCAATCCCAATTAAAATCTGGAAAGGGGGGTGGGGAAATGGCGGATTAGAAGCAGCCTGCCAGCACACTGTTCCCAAGGAAAGAATTGAAAAGTGCAGGCAGCTGCCCATGTATGGATTGCTATTCTCTGAAGCAGCATTGTGAAATCACAGAGAAGCAACGCAGGACACTCAAAGTGGAAAAAAAAAAGGTGATTATACATATAAAAAGATCAGAGAACACACAGGGAACAACAGGGGGATAGAGTGCTGGGGCGCCGTGCTCGCTCTAATGGCTCAGTGTGAACTGAACTACAAGACTCCCACCACTCTACTCCCACAGACCTCTGCCTGGTCGGACTGGGGACCTGCCTGGAGTCTGTGCAGAGCCATTACACCAGACAACAGGCGCAGTGGAGATCAGGCAGCAGCTAAAGCCATCCTGAGCACTCGGGTGCACCATGCCAGATCTGCGCCAGGCTGGGGAGGGAGTGGACTGACTTGTGGCTTCCCTGAGCCACACCTGGTGACTTGAAGCCAAGTGCATCCCCCCTAGAGCGCAACGGGATCTGAGCACAGAAATTGACCAGGGCACAGCAGGCTCTCACCCAAGAGACAGTGGATAACCACTTCAGCAGGTCCTGGGTGGGGAGCAGCGCACTCCGTGGTCCCTGGGCTGCTGGAATCAACATCTGCCCACCTGACTTGGCATCCAAGGGGCCTCCGAGTCTGCGGAACAGCCTGCCACTTGCTCGCCCCGATTCCACCCTCCAGACCCCAACTGTCTCCTGCCTGCTTGGCCCTGACCCTGCCCTGGTTGAATCAGTACCGCTGTCCGCACAGCCCTGCTTCTGGCTCCTCAGCCCTGCTTAGAAGCTCTGCTTCTGGCTCCTCCCCAGACCCAGCTCTGAGGTTCTCACACTGGAGCCCAGAGCTCCGCATCTGTGCCTCCAGAACATCGGCCAGGCCCGAGACACCATCCCCAAGTCTCCACCACTGCAGCACAGCCAGAAGAAATGCTCCAAAGTCCAACACCCGGCCAGGGACCCCCCCGAGCCTCAAGCTGCCAATACACTGTGAGGTGGTTTGAGCAAATGCACACAGCCTGGGAGCCCACAACAACCACATCCGGCTGCTGCTGTTACCTCCATGGTGAGACCCCTGGTAGAACAATCCCAACAACAGCCTCAGTGAGGAGGGTCTTGCCCAGCACACAACTAGAACACCCTACAACTATCTGACTGACAACCCAACACCCAACCCAAACAGAATTCAGCATAGGCTTGAGCAGAGGCAATCACAGGTGAACAGAACAAATCAGAACAGCTACATTACAGACTTCTAGTGCACACACTCCTCCTCTGCCGCAGAGCAGGGGGAAAAAAAAGAGTACCATCTAGTGACTTCTGCTTACTCTAATAAAGCAGGAGAGTTTCAAGCAAGAAACAGGAGCTCTGCAAACCTATTAGCCCTAAGTTGAGAAAAGAGGTCTCAGATGAAAAAAACAAACAGCAAAAGAACCCTGGCAACATAAAAAATCAAAACAGATCAACATCTCCAAGGGATCACATTGGAGCTATAGCAGTGAACTTCAACCACAAGTAAATTGTCAAAATGACAGAAATGGAATTCAGAATATGGACGGCAAATAAAACTAATGTAATTGAAGAGAAAGTTGAAAACCAACAAAAATAAGCCCAAAAAATATTTCAGGAAATTAATGAAAAAGTCACTAAAGAACTAGACAAAATTAGAAAAGATATAATAGAACTTAAAGAAATGAATGAGGCCTTCAGGGATTTTCAAAACACAGCAGAAAGTTTCAGTAACAGATTAAATCAAGGAGAAGAAAGAATTTCAGCTCAAAGACAAGGCTCTCGACCTTACCCAATTATTTAAAAAGGCAGAGAAGAAAACAACAAAGGCAGAGCAGTCACATAAGAGGGATATAGGACTACGTGAAACAAACACACACACGAATTATAGGTTACCCTGAGGGAGAAAAAGCAAGTGCTAAAACCATGGAAAATCTATTTGAGAGAATTGTTCAGAAAAACTTCCCTAGTATCACCAGAGATCCAGACATCCAGGTAAAAGATGGTCATCAAACTCTGGGAAGATTCATAGCAAATAGGACATCTCCAAGACATAGGAATCAAACTGGCCAAAGTCAAAATGAAAGAAAAAATTCTATAAGCAGCTAGACATAAGCAACAACTAAGTTACCTACAAGAGACAACCCATCAGGGTAACAGCAGACTTCTCAGCAGAAACCTAATAAGCCAGAAGGGAGTGGGCCCCATCTTCAATCTTCTTAAACAGAACAACAGCAAGCATAGAATGTTGTATCCTGCAAAACTAAATTTCTCCATCAAATGTGAAATTAAGTCTTTTCCACACAAGCAAACATTGAGCAAATTTGTCATAATTAGATCTGCCCTGAAGGAAGTACTCAGATCTGAATTACACACTGATCAGCACAATAGACACTCACCAGTGTAAAATCACCCAAAAGCTAAAAGTCAAAGTCCAGATACCACAATGGCTCAAGACATAAAACAGAGCAATAAAGTTCAATGCAACAGAATGAACAGAAATCCACCCCACTTAACAATTCTTCAACAAATGTGAATGGCTTGAACTCCCCACTCAAGAGACATAGGCCAGTTGAATGGATAAATAAATACAAGCCAAGTATCTGCTGCCCCCAGGAAACACATCTAACCCACAAGAACTCATTCAGACTCAAGGTGAAGGGATGGAAAACAATATTCCATGCAAATGGAGCGTTGGTGATATCGTGGTGAGCATAGCTGCCTTCCAATATTCCATGCAAATGGAAAACAAAAGGAAGCTGGTGTAGCCATTCTCGTATCAAATAACACGGATTTCAAATCAACAAAAGTAAACAAAGACAAAGATAGTCACTATATAACCGTGAAGGGAACAATTCAATAAGAGGACATAACGATCCTAAATATCAATTCACGTAACACAGGTGCACCCAGATTCATAAAGCAAACCATACTTGATCTAAACAAAATGATAAACACCAGCATCATAATAGCCAGAGACTTCAACATCCCACTAACAAAATGGGGCAGATCCTCCAAGCAGAAAATAAAGAAACAATGGAATTAAACAGAAAGCTAGAACAAATGGTCTAAAAGACATTTACAGAACATTCTACCACAAAACCACTGAATATACATTCTTCTCATCAGTTCATGGAACATTCTCTGAGACTGATCACATGCTAGGCAACAAAACATGTCTCAACAAATTTGAAAAATAGAAATTATACCATGTATCTTCTCAGAGCACACTGGAATAATATTAGAAATCACTTCCAATAGAAACACTCAACTCTACACAAAGTCATGGAAATTAAACAAACTACTGCTGAACGATTATTGAGTCAAGGAGGAAATCAAGATGGAAATCAAAAGATTCTTTGAACTAAATGACAAAGGGGAAACAAGTTATCAGAATCTGTAGGATTCATCAAAAGCAGTCCTAAGAGGAAAATTCATAGCCTTAAATGCCTACATCCAAAAGACAGAAAGATCACAAATAAACAATCTAATAAATAATCTCAAGGAATTGGAAAAGGAAGAGCAAATTAATCCCAAACCTGACAGAAGAAAAGAAATAACTAAGGTCAGAGCAGAACTAAATAAAATCGATTCCAAAAGAATTATACAGAAGATTAATAGAACAAAAAGTTGATTCTTTGCAAAGATAAACAAAATCAACAGGCCTCTTACCAGATTAACCAGAAACAGAAAAGAAAGGACTTTAATAAGCTCCATCAGAAATGAAAAAAAAAGAGATATTACAAGTGATACCACGGAAATACAAAATATTAGGTCATAAAATCTAAAACATCCAATTTTGATTCAAAACTGTAGTTTATTATATCTCAAACAAGAGACAGTACAATTAATCACAGTATGCACCTAAACTACTGACACAATTTTGCCATCTTAACAGTAGCTTGTTTATGCCAGCAGGGAAGATGCCTAGAGAGTCAGTAACAATGAAATCGCAAAAGGTGTTTTCCACAGCTTGTTCAGAACTGAATTTTTCCTTGCAAGAAGTGGTCCAAAGACTGGAAGAAGTGGTAGCCAGTTGGTGCAAGGTCTCGTGAATATAGTGGATGACAGTTTCCAAGTCCAGCTTCTGTAGTTTTAGCAGCGTTGTTTGTGCGACAGTGTGGTCTTGCAAGAGGATTTGCCTGTCTCTGTTGCCCAATCTCAGCTGCTTAATCACAAACATCCTTATCATGTCATCCAATTGATTGCAGTAGACACTGCTATAATTGATTGACCAGGTTTCATGAAGCTGTAGTGGATAATACCAGCCCTGGACCACCAACTAGACACAATTAGGGGTTTTTTTGTGAATATTCAGTTGTGGACTGTGTTTCAGCACTTCATCTTTATCCAACCACTGTGCTGAACACTTGCAATTGTCAAACAGAATCCATTTTCCACCACGTGTAAAAATACAGTGTAGAAATGGTTCACCTTCATGTTGTGACAGCAAACAAAGGCAAGCTTCGAGACAATTTCTCTTCTTATGCTTGTTTAATTCATGCGGAACCCATCTATCCAACTTCTTTACCTTCTCCATTTGTTTCAAATGGTCCGATATTTTTGGAATAGTAATGTCAAACCTTGCTGCTAATTCATGTGTAGGTTGAAATGGATTTGCTTCAACTACAGCTTTCAGCTCATCATTTTCCACCTTGGTCTCCGGTTGCCCACGTGGCTCATTTTCAAAATTAAAATCACCATAACAGAACTTCTCAAACTACCAACAGACTGTGCATTCATTAGCCACGTCCTTCCCAAACACTTCACTGACATTTTGAGCTGTCCACACTGCATTGGTTCTATGACAGAGCTCATATTCAAAAATAACACGTATTTTTTACTTATCCATGGCTTCACAAAATTAGCACTAAAAAATAATTTTGAAAGATAATCACAAGCCAAAATGTGTGTTCAAAAGAATGAGGATGTACCTCCACAATAACAATAAAACAAGAATTGTCAAAGTGAAATGCCAGAGATACCAACTGTCAAATATAGTACTTAATAAGCTAATGTCATCTCTGAATACTACAAAAATCTCTATGCACATAAACTTGAAAACGTTGAGGAAATGGAAAAATTCATGAAAACACACAAACTCCCCAGGCTTAATCAGGAAGAAACAGAACTCCTGAACAGATCAATATCAAGTACCAAAATTGAAGCAGCAATAAAAAATCTTCCAAGAAAAAAAAGTTCCAGACCAGATGGTTTCATACCCGAATTTTGCCACAGCTACAAAGAAGAACTAGTACCCATACTGCAGAAATTATTTCATAACATCAACAAAGAAGGAATCCTCCCAAACTCATTCTACAAAACCAATATCACCTTGACACCAAAGCCAGGAAAGTACACAACAAAAAAAGAAAACTATAGACCAATATCCCTTATGAATACAGATGAAAAAATTTTGAATAAAATCCTACCAAACCAAATTCAGCTGCACAACAAAAAAATAATCCACCACGACCAGGTGGGCTTCATACCTGAGATGCAAGGATGGTTCAACATAAGCAAATTTATTAATGTGATTTGCCACATAAATAGAAGTAAAAACAAAGACCACACGATCCTCTCAACAGATGCAGAAAAAGCATTGGACAAATTCAGCACCCTTTTATGATAAGAACACTTAACAAAATAGGCATAGATGGAACATACCTCAAAATTATAAAAGCCATATATGACAAACCCACAGTCAACATAGTGAACAGGGAAAAACTGAGAGCATTCCCGCTTAGAACTGGAACCAGGCAAGGTTGCCCGTTGTTACCACTTCTATCCAACATAGTGCTGGCAGTCCTAGCCAGAGCAATCAAGCAAGAGAAGGAAATCAAGGGTATCCGAATGGGGAAAAAAGAAGTCAAACTATCACTCTTTGCTGATGATATGATTTTGTATCTAGAAAACCCTAAAGATTCTGCCAAAAGAGTCCTGGAATTGATAAATAAATTCAGCAAAGTCTCAGGTTACAAAATCAGTATACACAAATCAGTAGCATTCCTATATGCCAATAACAGTCAAGCTGAGAATCAAATCAAAGACTCAGTATCTTTCACAATAGCAAAAAAGAAAATAAAACACCTAGGAATATATTTAACCAAGCAGGTAAAAGTGCTCTATAGGGAGAACTAAGAAACACTGAGGAAGGAAATCGTAGAGTACATAAACAAATGAAAAAACAAACCATGCTCATGGATCAGCAGAATCAACATTGTTAAAATGTCTATGCTACCCAAAGTGATTTATAGATTCAAAGCAATCCCCATTAAAATACCAATGTCAGTTTTCCAGATTTAGAAAAAATAGTTCTACAGTTCCTGTGGAACCAGAATAGACCCCATACAACTAAAGCAACCTTAAGTAAAAATAACAAATCAGAGGCATCAATTTACCAGACTTCAAGCTATACTACAAGGCTACAGTAACCAAAACAGTATGGTACTGACACCAGAACAGAGACATAGACCAATAAATCGGAACAGAGAACCCAGATATAAAACCATCCTCATATTGCCACCTGATCTTTGACAAAGCAGACAAAAATGTGCATTGGGGAAAAGAATCCCTATTCAATAAATGGTGCTGGGAAAATTGGACACCCACATGTAGCAGACTGAAACATGTGATTTGCAACTCTCACCACTCACAAAAATCAACTCAACAATGAATAACAGACAAACCTAAGGCATGATACCATAAGAATTCCAGAAGAAAATGTTGGAAAAATTTCTAGATATTGGCCTAGGCAAAGAATTTATGAAGAAGACCCCAATAGCAATCACAGCAACAACAGAAATAAATAAACAGGACCTGACCAAATCATAAAGCATCTGCACAAAAAAGGAAACAATCAATAGATTGAATAGACAACCCACAGAACGGGAGAAAATATTTGCATGTTATACATCCAAAAAGGGCTAATGACCAGAATCTACAAAGAACTCAAGCAAATCAGCAAGAAAAAAATCAAACAACCCCATTCAAAAGTGGGCAAAAGACATGAACAGAAACTTTTCAAAAGAAGATAGACTAATGGCCAATAAACGTATGAAAAAATGCTCAACGTCTCTCTAATCATCAGGGAAATGCAAATCAAAACCACAATGAGATATCACCTAACTCCAGTGAGAATGGCTTTTATCAAAAAGTCCCAAAACAACAGATAATGGAGTGGATGCACACAGAAAAGAACAATTATACATTGTTGGTGGGACTGCAAACTAGTACAACCTCTACGGAAAGTAGTATGGAGATACCTCAAAGAATTAAAAATAGACCTACCATTTGATCCAGCAATCCCACTATTGGATATTTACCCAAAGGAAACAAAGTCATGTTATCAAAAAGACACTTGCACTTGAATGTTCACTGCAGCACAATTCACAATCACAAGGAGATGGAATCAACCCAAGTGCCCATCAATACATGAATGGATTAATAAAATGTGGTATATGTATACCATGGAGTACTACTCAGCCATTAAAAAAAAAAATGGTGCTCTAGTATCTTTTTTAACAACCTGGATGGAAATGGAGACCATTCCTCTTAGTAAAGTATTGCAAGAATGGAAGAACAAACACCACATGTACTCAATACTAAATTGGAACTAATCAATCAACACTTATGTGCACATATGAAAGTAAAACTCAAGGGAAATCAAGTAGGTAGGAGGAAAAAGGAAGGGATAGGTAAATTCATATCTAACGGGTACAATACACACCAACTGGGTGAAGGGCACACTTATAACTTTGACTTAAACTGTACAAAAGCAAATTATGTAACCAAAACATTTATACCCCCATAAAATTCTGAAATAAACAAAAAAAAAAAGAAATGTTCTGGAAGGATATTTTGAATATACACATGCAAAAAAATTAACTCTGATCCATACCTCCTATCATACATAAAAAGCAACTCAAAATGGATCATGTACATAAATATAAAACTATAAAACTTTCAGGAAACAACAAAGGAGAAAATCTTCAATTCTAAGGTTAGGCAAATATTACTTAGACTTGTCAAAAACACAGTCAATAAAAGCAAAACTTAATAAATTGAATCTCTGCAAAATTGAAAACTGTTCCTCTGTGAAAGGCCATGTGAAGAGGATGAAAATACAAGCTATAGAGTAGAAGTATTTGCACATATCTGACAAAGAACTGGTATCTAGAATATATAAAGCACTTTCAAAACTCAACAGTTTGTTTAAAAATCCAATTAGAAAATGGAAGACAAGAACAGACATTTCACTGATGAAGATATACAGATGACAAATTAGCACATGAAAAGATGTTCAGCACCATAAGCCATTAGGAAAATGCAAATCAAAACCAATATCACTATCACTACGCATCTAATGGAATGGCTGAATTAAAGTCACAACACCAAATGCTGACAAAGACATGGAGAAACTATATTGCTCATACATCATTAGTAGGAATATAAATGGTACAACCACTTTGAAAAAGTTTAGTAAATTTTTTTATGATTCTAAACATGCAATTACCATACAACCCAGCAAATTGCACTATTGGGCACTTATCAGAGAAATGAAGACTATGTCCACCCAAAAATCTGTACACAAATGTTAACAACAGTTTCATTTTTAATAGCCAAAAAAATGTAAACATCCCAGAGGTTCTTTAATAGGTGAATGGTTAAACTATGGTACATACAATCATACAGTAAAATTCTATTTAATAAAAAGGAAAGAACTATTAATAGATGCAACAACTTGGATAAATCTCCAAAGAATTACACTGAGTGAATAAAACCAATCCCATAAGGTTGCATATTGTATGATTCCATTTATACAAAATTTTTGAAATGACAAAATTTCAGAGTGGTAAAAAGATTTGTGGTTGCCAGGGTTTAGGAATTGGTGGATGTATGTGTGTACACGTAGTTTTAAGAGGGAAACACGAGAGACCCTTGTAGTGATGTAACTGTACTATATCTTCACTGTCGTGTCAGATATATAATCTACACGTGTGGTATAACTGTATAGACTAAATACACATACACACAAAATTAGTACAGGTAAAACTGTAGAAGTCACAGTAAGATAGGTAGGTTATAGCAATGGCAGTATCTTGCTTGTGATACTCTCCTACAGTTTTATACGATGTTACCATCAGAGGAAACTGGGTCAAGTGTCTATGTACTTTTTAATCATCGAACATATATTAAAATATGATTCACACACTATAGTTTCTCTACATATGTTTTGAGAGACTATTTTATTTTCTCTAAAATAAATGAAGCTATTATCTCAATTAAATGGAAATATGACCATTATTTTTAACCTAAATTTAATCTTCAGAACACTAGAATTACTCAATGCCTTACACTGAGAAAACTATACTATTATCATTTCATAATAAAATATATAAATTGCAGTGAATTACATGGTATAATAAAATCTTAATAATCTAAAATCCTACTAAACAGATTCCCTCAGTTAACTGGAGTTGTCAATTGAAAAACTATTTTCATGTGAAAAGGATACATGGCAAAGAAAGAAATTCATTACAAACGTAACAATTACTTCATGAAAATGACAATACTCATTATTTGAAATTTAAAAACTAGAACAACACTGTTCAATTGACCTTTCTGTGATGTTAGAAACATTCTGTAATGTGAATTGTCCAACACATTAGCTCCTAGCCATAAGTGGCTATTAAGCCTGAAATGTGCCTAGTGGGACGAGAGAACTGAATGTTTAAATTCAGTTAAATAGCCAGATGGCTAATGGCTTCCACACTGGACAAAGCAAATCTAAAACTTAAAGGAAAATTCAACAAAGAATACACACACAGCCACAATGTAAAAATAATCATCAGTGTATTAGGTCAGTATTTCTCAACCAGGGCACTACTAGCATTTTGGGCAGAATAATTCATTGTGCAGAATTATCCTAAAGAGAATAATCCTTTCAAATGATAAGGGCCTTTTTTCCAAAATTTAATTTTATGTCCACTCTTGAAAAATTAGAGTATTATTTCATTCAAAGAAATTACTAAAGCTATTGCTAAGTTAACGGCAATAATGCATTTTCACCAGCAGAGGGCAGATATATGTTATTAATATAAAAACCACCACTTAGTATACCATATTCAAATACTTAAGTCCTATTGTGCTGAACCAAAAGACACTAGTATATTCACTTGAACAAAAAGAATCGTACTTCTTGAAGGTAAGAAATAAATGTGCTAAAAATAAATACATATTTTTCAACAACACACTGACAGGTCTCCCCAGAAACCAATTTTTGTCAATTTTACCAGTTTATTCAAGAGTTAACTAAATACCTCAAACAAAACAAAATGACCCTGACAAAATTTCAACTAAATTTCAATTTCAAGGGACTTTACATACATATTAACAACATTCCTTCAGCTGCAAAATAAATTCCAAACAATTTTCCTCACAGAGTCTAAAAGTTGTCAGAATTCCAAGGGAAAATAAGCATCTGCTTCAAAAGTAAACTAAACACAGAAAACAAAACAAGCAATGAAATCTGTCAAAGGTGCTAGAAAACGGCAAAGGACTGCCTAAGAAAAACATGAGAAATGGTGCCAACATACTAAAGATTCACTTTCTTAAATCTTACTGCACTATACTGCACAGCAGGTAGAAAACAGGCTCTAAAGCAATTTGGGTTCAGTTTCACAACGGACCTTTTCATAAGAGCTTAGAAAATCGTTCCAATGTCCACCAAAAAATACAAAAATAAAATGGCCTTTTCCAGTCCCTTTTACCTCCCTCTTGCATTTAATTTTCCTGAACATATCCCTTTCTTAAAACCCTCTTCTCCCGAGGCTTCTCTGTTCTGATTTTTTGCAGTTTCCCAGGCCCATATTAGTTCCTTCAATGATTCTATTAATACTTCCTCTTGCTGCCTTCCTACAAGGTCTTGATCACTGACCTTATGATTAGACAAGTGTCTAATCCAGTCACATAGTTTTGGCAAATACTTCCATCCAGATGACTCCCAAATCAACAATCACCCCCTTGTCTATCCTCTCTCCTGAATATCTGCCCGGTACCTATACCTGCCTCCAGGAATGTGCAAAGCATGTTTACCAAGTATATGCACAAAACTGTTTACCAGGTTCTCCCTACCTGGAATAACTTTGCCATTCTAAGTTTGATTCTACCCTTCCTTTTTCATTAAAAGCCTTCCCCAATCCCTTGGTGAGTTTTACTTTCTCTGAACTTATGTTAACACCTAATGCTTCCACTATACTTTCCACACAGTTACCCAGAATATACTCTGTGCTTATGGCCTGCCTGTCTCTTTAAAGCAAAGGGTCCTAAGGGCAAGTCAGGGCAGGGCTTCTGTTGTGTACCTCTTACTGATGTCTACTCTAGTGGACCAGCAGATAAAAAGTAGAAAAGTAACTATTTTCCTCTCCTGAGCCTTCCATAAAGTATTCTTGCGTTGGTCTAGTCTCAAAATCTGTTCAATTACATTTTTTAACAGACAAAATACAATTCACAACTTCTTCCTGCGAAGTAATAAAATAACCCTAAGTGCTAAAAAAAAAAAAAAGAAAAAAAAGAAACCTAAGACCTGGCATAATTACCGAGCACCTACTCATTTATCAAACCCTTACTTAGTGCCATACATTAGTTCACAAGCTCAATTAATCCTCACAACCCTGTGACACAGGTATCACCACTCTACATCTAAGGACACCAAGGCTCATAAAGTTTAAATACCACAACTCCACCACAAACAAGGAAGGAGGAAGGGAAAGAAAAAGAAATCAAAGCCAGCAGTGAGAGAGCTGAGATTTTTAACCCAGAGCAGTCACCCTTCAAAGCCCTTTTAAACTAGTCTGCCGCTCAAGGATAACAGCACAGCAGTGACTCTACCAATCCACAGTCAATTGGAGGAAGAACAGGACAGGGGAAAAATTTTTATATAAGCACTATTATTTTCTATATTTATCCTTTAAACTTAAAATGAAGAAATAAACATAAATAAATTCAAAATATCATAAGGACACTGAAAAACTTAGAAGTTTCTTTAGGAAACTAATACAATCTACAAATACAGCATTCCTTCTGACATTTTTAAATGTTAGTTTACTTTGGCAAAGAAGTTAACCTTTGGTGATTATTTAAGGATTCACTTGTCATCAGGATGGTATAAGATATATCAAAGGAGAAAATGAAATGAAGCTTAATTTTTAAGAATCAATAATCCTTGTTTCACTTGACTGTCCTAAAGTTTAAGCCTTGTCAAGTCTATAATTTCTTTCTTTGTCCAGGTGATTTAGCACCATTCAAAATTTCAGCTTAAAAATTCAAAAGTTTGAGCAAGCACAGTAAAGCCTTCCTTTATTTTGTTTACAAAACTTCACAAATGCTCTACTGCTTTCCATCTGCAAAACCTTTCTCACACACAAAAATATCTTAAAATATCAATTCAGGCCAACATCACAGACTAGAAGCAGCCTGAACACATCGCCCTGACAGAGAAAATTGAAAGTGGTGAGTAGATATTCACCTTCAGATCAATCATCTAAGAACGCACTGGGAATCAACATAGAAGTGACAGGAGGCTCCCAACGTGAAGGACAGGGCAACCCATTCAGTAGGATTGGAAGTACACCGGGAAGGTATCCACATGTGGGGAAGGGACAGAGAAGAGAACCCCAGGGCTTCTACTTCCCCTGTGGACATTGCAATTAGGGCTGCAAGAGGGGCCCTCCACCACAGCAGGCCTCTAGACTGACACAGGGAGCTGACAGGAGACTGTGAAGCAGCATTGCTCCAGAAAGAAGGCATAGCGGGACTCCGCTGGTTTACAAACCCTGGGCACTGTGGGTGACGCCATTTTTAGGTCCCAGACCCAGAGTGTTGTGTTGACCGGGGGGTCAGATCCATTGCTGCCACCTCCCCATCACCCCTGCCAGGCCGGGGAGGGAGTGAGGAGGCTGAGTGCTCTTGTGCACCCTGTGGCAGATGCCATACGCCCCTACCACCCCCAGAGGACCTGGGCAAAGGGGCCCAAAGACCTGGCACCTGCTACCACCACCTGGGCAGTCCCACTCAGCCACAGCCACTGTGGGAATCAGATGAAGAGAGCACCCGCAGCCCCAGGTGCCTGCCACTGCTGTCTAGGTGGAGCAGCCACTGCCATCATCACCTGGGTAACACCATGACCAACAGACCTGGGAGAGGCAAACACTTGCACCACCACACGCTGACCCTTCTGGCACCACCAACACACCTGGGCAGGCAAACGCTCACATGCCAACAAATGCCACCACCACCGAACCTGGATGGGCAAACACTCACACCACGTGCACCCACCGCCTGTGACAACCACTGGGGAACGAGGAGACACAGGAGACTAGCAATGTTAAAGGTTCACAGAGCATCCACTCCTCTCCTGCCTGGTCAATCTTCTGGAGTAGGACTTTAGTGTGCCATCCACGGACCTCTCCCTCTCTTCACTAAGCAACAGAGTTCCCACCAAAGGAGAAGAGGTGTACCGCAAAGCTATCTGCCTTGACCTGAGAGAAGAGGTCTCAGATGAGAAGGAACCAGCATAAGAACTCTGGCAACATGAAAAAACAGGCTTTGTTGACACCCCCAAAGGATCACCATAGTTCTCTAGCAACAGACTCCAACCAAAAGGAAATTGTTGAAATGTCAGATTTGGAATTCAGACTATAGATGGCAAGTAAGATCAATGGGATTGACGAAGAAGTTGAAAACCAACACAAAGAACCAAAAAAAAAAAAAAAATTCAGGACATGGATGAAAAATTCACTAAAGAGATAGATAACATAAGAAAAAAATATAATAGAACTTCTAGCAATTAAAAGTCATTTAGAGAATTTCAAAATACACTAGAAAGTTTTAATAACAGACTAGACCAAGCAGAAGAAAGAATTTCACAATTTGAAGACAAGGCCTTCTAATAAACCCAGTCACACAAAAATGTAGAAAAAAGAATTAAGAAGGCCAGGCATGGTGGCTCACACCCGCAATCCTAGCACTCTAGGAGGCCAAGACAGGAGGATCACTTGAGGTCAGGAGTTCGAGAACAGCCTGAGCAAGAGTGAGACCCCGTCTCTACCAAAAATAGAAACAATAAGCCAGGCGTGGTGGCGCGTGCCTGTAGTCCCAGCTACTCAGGAGACTGAAGCAGGAGAATCGCTTGAGCCCAGGAATTTGAGGTTGTGGTGAGCTGCAATGACACCACTACACTCTACCCAGGGTTAGAGAGTGAGACTCTGTCTCAAAAAGAAATAATAATAATAATTAAGAAGAATGAACAATCTTTCCAAAAATTACAGGACTATGTAAAGTGAACAAATATAAGTATCTCTGAGGAAGAAGAAGAAAAAGCAAAAAGTACGGAAAACCTATTTGAGGGAATAATAGTGGAACACTTCCCTGGTATCACTAGAGATTTAGACATTTAGATAAAAGAAGGTCATTGAACACCCAGAAGATTCATAGCAAATAAGACATCAGCAAGGCACATAGTCATCAGTCTGGCCCAAAGTCAAAGAGAAGGAGAAAATCCTACAAGCTGCAATACAAAAGCATCAAGTAGTTCTTGTTGGAAAAATGGCGGTCTTATAGAGTCCTCCCGCCGCACCGCTCCCAGGGAAGGAGGTGAAAAACGCCAGCGGCTACCTGCAAGCACAGACCGCTCACTCCAAAAATAGCATTGTGAATGACAGAGAAACAACGCCGAACGCCAGCCCAAGATAACAGGTACAAAATTTTCACAAAGATCGGAGAGCGCACAGAGCACAATAGAGCCCAGAGCGCGGGAAGGACGCGCTCACCAGGTCGGCGCGGCGCGACCTACCCCCCAAGCGGTTACGCACCTCCCCATCCACTCAGTCAGGGACAAGCCCAGAGTTGGGGCAAAGCGATGGCGCGAGGCAGCATACCCTGTGGAGAGGAGGCAATTGTGAGAGCCAAACACAACTTGCAGCTGCAATATACAGAGACTGCTGAGGGCTGGGGAGGAACTGGGCAGGGACTGAGCGGAGATACAGCTTCCCAGGACAGTGCGCGGGAACCCGCAGGCTGGCACTCTGCCACTAGAAGTCAGCAGGACTGGGCCCAGGAGTTTAACCGAGAGCGGGACACGCCCTTAGAAGTTGCTAACAACTGCCGGCGGAGAAAACCTGGGCTCTGAGCATGATCAGAGCCCAGCTGTGAGCCAGGCTGGCGGTGGCAGCCATCGTTAAAGCCACCCACGCGGAGCTGTGAGCCGTATCTCTAGCTCCGCCCCACCCCGGCCGGGGCTCTTCCGCGGGGCGAGACAGGCTTTGCCTTTGGTGGCCAGGGACAGCTGCATCCGTGGGTTCCAGGTGGGACAAGATCCCGGAACTGTAGCGGCAGGACCTTTGGGTATTGGAAACAGTTTGCAGCTCGTCCATCTGGTTCTGCTACCCCGACTCTGGCCTCCGACAAGTCCACTACGTGCTGGTCCTAGTGCCCGCCCTTCAGGTCCCAGCCCTCCTGTACCCCAGAGATCGCTCATTTTGAAGGTTGTTGGCTATAGTGATTCATTTGGTATAACTGCTGGTTCTCATGACAACCAAATACCTCAAGAGCCACAGGCTGAACCAGAGCAGCTCCCCATGACCCTGCCCACTCCATGAGGGAATTTCGCGCCACCCAAGAGCGCTTCCGGTGGCCACTACTCCCCCCTCCCCGTGGGAACATCCCCCCGGTGGAGACTGCTAGGGATAGAGACGGCCACCTGCCTGGCCTTGGGGTCTAGTGGTGGAAAAGGGGTGCACAATTGAAGATCCCCCTATCAACCAGTATCACGCGGAGATGCACATCAGAAGGGCAGACACACGCTAGATAAGCAACCTCTGAGCTGTACAGAATTTTCCCAATTCAGCTCTCACACTGCAGCCAAAAGAAACTGTGTTTCTACCTGCACTTCAGGATGAACAGGGTCAAAGTAACCCCTAGCAGCTACAAGGCCCCTCCCAAAGCACGGGGCTTTCA
Source organism: Daubentonia madagascariensis (assembly GCA_023783475.1). Taxonomy (NCBI): domain Eukaryota; kingdom Metazoa; phylum Chordata; class Mammalia; order Primates; family Daubentoniidae; genus Daubentonia; species Daubentonia madagascariensis. Next base: position 20,272,374 of record JAKFHU010002080.1, on the reverse strand, counting down.
CATACCCCAACTGGGGGATCAGAGTCTGCCATGGACATAACAGAATACCTAGCTAATAGGGAGCTGTGGACTCATATCCTCAAGTACTATTCACTACCTTAGAGCCCAAGCTGGGAGGTCATTCTCACCACACTCCACCGGGAAGAGGAGAAGACAACAGGCCAGAGATAACTCAAGATCCACCAAACTTGCTAAAATACACCTAAGGCAATACAAGGCCACTACTTCTCTCCCTGGCTCTGCCAAGGAACGAAAATTGTGGCCCTGGAGACAGGGCCATAAACAAGCCCTAACACCCCCAGGTCTCGACCAAGAGGCCAGATGAGAAAAAACCAGCGAAAGAACTCAGGGAACATGAAAAATCAGAGTGAAAAGTCACCCCCAAAAGAAACCATCAGTTCCTCAGCAATGGATACCAACTCAAATGAAATGGGTGGAATGACGGAAGAAGAATTTCGTTTATGGATTATAAGAAAGCTCAATGAAATTCAAGAGAAAATTGAATCCCAGCACAAAGAAACCACAAAAAAAAATGCAAGAAATGAATGAAAAATTCTCCAAAAAAATAGAAATATTATGGAAAAATCAAATAGAAATCCTAGAAATGAAAGAAGCATTCAAGGATCTACAAAACACACTGGAAAGCCTTAAGAATAGGCTGGACCATGCAGAGGAAAGAATTTCAGAGCTAGAAGACAACTCCTATGTGCTAAATAAAACAGTCGAAAAGAAAGAACACAAAAACAAGAGGCATGAAAAAAGCATTAAAGAAAGGTGGAATTATGTAAAGAGGCCAAACATAAGGATCATAGGCATCCCTGAGGGAGAGGAAGAAAATTCGCATGGGCTGGAAAATCTATTTGAAGGAATAGTAGAGGAAAATTTCCATGGCTTAGCCAGAAATCTCGATATCCAAGTACAAGAAGCACACAGGACTCCTGGGAGACTCAACGTGAAAAGGCATTCACCACACCACATAATTATTAGACTGACCAAAGTAAACACAAAAGAGGCACTCCTCAGAGCTGTAAGATGAAAACAGCAGATAACCTATAAAGGGAAACCGATCAGATTAACTGCAGATTTCTCAGCTGAAACCTTACAAGCCAGAAGGGAATGGGGAGACATCATCAGTCTCCTAAAACAAAACAAACGCCAACCCAGAATTCTGTATCCTGCCAAACTAAGCTTCTTATACGAGGGAGAAATAAGGACGTTTCCAGATAAGCAATCACTGATAGAATTTGCGAAATCCAGACCGGCCTTGCAAGAAGTGCTTAGACCTGCATTATACACTAACCAGCACAACAGACACCCACCTATGTAAAACTACGCAAAAGCTAAAACCTCAGAAACCAGATTCCACAATGACACGAGGTAAAACAAAAGACACCACCCAATAGAATAATCAGAAATTTACCCCAAATATCAATTCTCTCAATAAATGTAAATGGCTTGAATTGCCCATTGAAGAGACATAGGCTGGCTGAAGGATTAAAAATACAAGCCAAGTATTGTGTCTTCAGGAAACAAACCTTACAACACAAAGACACATTCAGACTCAAGGGAAAGGATGGAATACAATTTCCAGGCTAATGGAACCAAAAGAAACCGGAGTAGCCATCCTTATTTCAGATGATATAAACTTTAAAGCAACAAAAGTAAAAAAGGACAAAAATGGACACTATATAGTGGTGAAGGGAAAAATCTTACAAGAGGATTTAACAATCCTAAACATTTATGCACCCAACAGGAGCGCCAGGTACATAAAGCAAAATACTGCTAGATCTAGACACGATAATAAACAGCAATGCATAATAGCAGGGGACTTCAACACCCACTGATGGAACTGGACAGATCCTCCAAACAAAAATAAATAATGAAACAAAAGACCTAAACAGGACTCTAGAACATTTGGGCCTAACAGATATTGTAAGAACACTCCACCAAATAACACTGAATAAATTCTCTCATCACCTCAGGAACTTCTCTAAATTGACCACATCCTAGGCCATAAAACAGATCTGAACAAATTCAAAAAAATACAAATCATACCATGTATCTTTTCAGACCACAGCAGAATAAAATTAGAAATCAATTCCAACAGAAACTCACATCTTCATCCAAAAACTTGGAAACTAAACAATCTGTTGCTGAAAGACCATTGGGTCAAGGAGGAGATTCAAATGGAAATCAAAAGATTCTTCGAACTAAACGATAATGGGGACACAAGTTATCAAAATCTGTGGGATACAGCAAAAGGAGTCCTGAGAGGAAAACTTATCGCCTTAAATGCCCACATCCAAAAGACAGAAAGGTCACAAATCAGTAAACTAATGAATCATCTTAAGGAAATGGAAAAGGAAGAGCAAAGCAATCCTAAAGCCAGCAGAAGAAAAGAAATAACCAAAATTAGAGCAGAATTAAATGAAATCGAGAACAAAAGAACAATACAGAAGATCAATGAAACGAAAAGTTGGTTCTTTGAAAAGATAAACAAAATAGACAGGCCACTTGCCAGGTTGACCAGAAGCAGAAAGGAAAGGACTCTAATGAGCTCAATTAGAAATGAGAAAGGAGAAGTAACAACTGATACCATGGAAATACAAAACATCATCTTCGAATACTACAAAAACCTCTACGCCCACAAACACGAAAACGTAGAGGAAATGGACAAATTCTTAGAAACTTACTACCTCCCTAGGTTCAACCAGGAAGAAACAGAATTTCTAAACAGACCAATATCCAGCACCGAAATTGAAGCAGTAATTAAAAATCTACCCACAAAAAAAAGTCCCGACCAGATGGGTTCACACCTGAATTCTACCAAGCCTACAAAGAAGAACTGGTACCTATACTGCAGAAATTATTTGAAAATATCCAGAAGGATGGAGTCCTCCCAGACTCATTCTACGAAGCCAATATCACCTTGATACCAAAGCCAGGAAAGGACACAACAAATAAAGAAAACTACAGACCAATATCCCTTATGAATATAGATGCAAAAATTCTCAATAAAATCCTTGCAAACCGAATTCAAATGTACAACAAAAAAATAATTCATCACGATCAGGTGGGCTTCATTCCCGAGATGCAGGGATGGTTCAACATATGCAAATCTATAAATGTAATTCACCATATAAATAAAAGCAAGAACAAAGATTATATGATCCTTTCAATAGATGCAGAAAAAGCTTTTGACAAAATCCAGCATCCTTTTATGATAAGAACTCTTAACAATATAGGCATGGATGGCTCATACCTCGAAACTATTAAAGCCATATACAATAAACCCACAGCCAATATCATACTGAATGGGGAAAAATTGAAAGCATTCCCCCTTAAAACTGGCACCAGACAAGGGTGCCCGCTATCTCCACTTCTTTTCAACATAGTGCTGGAAGTCCTGGCCACAGCAATTAGACAAGACAGAGGAATCAGGGGCATCCAGATAGGGGCAGAAGAGGTCAAACTTTCACTATTCGCAGACGATATGATATTATACATAGAAAACCCCAAAGATTCAACCAAGAGATTACTGGAATTCATAAATGAATTCAGCAAAGTCTCAGGATACAAAATTAATACACACAAATCCATAGCCTTCATATATGCTAATAACAATCAAGGTGAGAAACAAATAAAAGATGCAATACCTTTCACAATAGCACCAAAGAAAATTAAATATTTAGGAACATATCTAACTAAGGAGGTCAAAGACCTATATAGAGAGAATTACAAAACACTGAGAAAAGAAATAGCAGAGGAGATAAATAGACGGAAAACCCTACCATGCTCTTGGATAGGCAGAGTCAACATAGTAAAAATGGCTTTGCTACCTAAATTGATTTACAGAATCAATCCAGTCCCTATCAAAATACCAACATCATTTTTCGCCGATCTAGAAAAAGTAATTCTACACTTCATGTGGAACCAGAGAAGACCCCATCTAGCCAAAGCAATCTTAAGCAAAAAGAACAAATTGGGAGGCATCTGTCTACCAGACTTCAAACTATACTACAAGGCTATAGTAACCAAAACTGCATGGTATTGGCACAAGAACAGAGACGTAGACCAATGGAACAGGACTGAGAACCCAAATATAAAACCAACCTCATACAGTCACCTGATCTTTGACAAATTCCAAAAAAACATACACTGGGGAAAAGATTCCCTATTCAACAAATGGTGCTGGGAAAACTGGATGGCCATATGTAGAAGACTGAAACTGGACCCACACCTCTCACCTCTCACAAAAATCAACTCACAATGGATAACAGATCTAAACCTAAGACATGAAACCATAAGAATTCTTGAAGAAAACGTTGGAAAAACTCTATGGACATTGGCCTAGACAAAGAATTTATGAAGAAGACCCCCAAAGCAATCACAGCAGCAACAAAAATAAATACATGGGACCTGATCAAATTAAAAAGCTTCTGCACAGCCAAGGAAACTATCACTAGAGTGAACAGACAACCTACAGAATGGGAGAAAATATTTGCATGCTACACCTTTGATAAAGGGCTGATAACCAGAATCTATACAGAACTTAGGAAAATCAATAAGAAATCAAACAACCCTATTAAAAAATGGGCAAAGGACATGAACAGGAACTTTTCCAAAGAAGACAGAATAATGGCCAGCAAACATATAAAAAATTGCTCAACTTCTCTAGTCATCAGAGAAATGCAAATCAAAACCACAATGAGATATCACTTAACTCCAGTGAGATTGGCTCATATCAAAAAATCCCTAAACAACAAATGTTGGCGGGGATGTGGACAGACAGGAACACTCATACACTGCTGGTGGGACTGCAAATTAGTATAACCTCTATGGAAAGTAATATGGAGATACCTCAAAGAATTAAAAGTAGAATTACCAGTGGACCCAGCAATCCCACTACTGGGTATTTACCCAAAGGGAAAAAAGGCATTTTATAATAAAGACATCCGCTCACGAATGTTTATAGCAGCACAATTCACAATTGCAAAGATATGGAAACAACCCAGGTGCCCATCAATACACGAGTGGATTAATAAAATGTGGTATATGTATACCATGGAGTATTACTCAGCAATAAGGAACAATAGTGAATTAACACATCTGGTATTATCCTGGTTGGAGCTAGAACCTATTCTTCGAAGCGAAGTGTCACAGGAATGGAAAAACAAGCACCACTGGTACTCACCATCAAATTGGTACTAACCGATCAACACCTACATCACAAAGGGCAATAATATTCATCAGGGGGCGGGCACGCAGGACGCGGGTGGAGGGGATGGGAAAAACTCTCACTGAATGGATGTGGGGAGCACAGTTTGGGGGATGACCACGATTGTAGCTCTGACACGGGCAGTGCATGGGCAATATATATAGCCAAAATGTTGTACCCCCATAATATTCTGAAATAAAAAAAATTAAAAAAAAAAAAAGCATGAAGTAACTTACAAAGGAAAACCCATCAAACAAATGGCAAACCTAGCAGCAGAAATCTTACAAGGCAGAAAGGTTTGGGGTCCCATTTTCAGTCTTCTTAAACATAATAACTGCCAGCCAAGAATTTTGCATCCTGCAAAATTAAGTTTCATAAATGAAAGAGAGAGAACGTCTCTCCCAGACAAGCAAACACTACGGAAATTTGTCACCACTAGACCTGCCCTACAAGACATGCTTAAAAGTGCTCTATGCACGGAACAGAACAATCAATACCCACAACGGTACAAACATCTGAAAGTTGTAACTCACAGCTTTTATAAAACAGTAACACAAGAGACAAAACAAAGCAACTAAGTAACAATCAACATGATGAAAAGAACAGTATCTCACATATCAATACTAACATCAAATGTAAATATTAATCCTCCATTTAAAAGATAAAGGTCTGCTAAATGGATAAATTAACATAATCCAAATATATGATGTCTCCAAGAAACCCATTTAACTTGCAAAGATTCTCAGAGACTCAAAGTAAAGTGATGGAAAAAAATATTCCATGCAAATGGAAACCAAAAGAAAGTAGGAGTAGCTATTCTCATATCAGACAAAATAGACTTTATATCAACAATGCTAAAGAAAGACAAAATAGTCATTATATAATGATAAAGGGAGGAATTCAACAAGGAGATAAAACAATTCTAGATATATATGTACCTATACAGGTGCTCCCAGATTCATAAACAAATGCTCATAGATCTAAGCAAGGAAATAAACAGCAACATCATAATAGCTGGGGCCTTCAAAACTCCACTGGCAGAACTGGATACATCATCCAAGCAGAAAATCAACGAAGAAACAATAGACTTAAATGGGACTCTAGAACAAATGGACCTCACAGACATTCACAGAACATTCTACCCAAAAACTGCACAATATACATCTTCTCATCAGCACATGGGACATTTTTCAAGATAGATCATGTGTTAGACCACAAAGCAAGTCTCAGCAAATTCATAAAAATCAAAATCATACCATGTATCTTCTCAGACCAGAGTGAAGTAACACTAGAAATCAATTTCAAGAGGAACTGTTAAAACTATATCAATACATGGAAATTAAACAACCTGATGCTGAATGATCCTTAGCCAATGACAAAATCAAGATGGAAATCAAAAGATTTTTCAAACTGAATAACAAAGATACCACAAGCTTCCAAATCTCTGGGATACAGCCAAAGCAGTGCTAAGAGGGAATTTCATAGCCTTAAAATGCCTACACCAAAAAGAAAGATTACAAACTAACAACCTAATGTCACACCTCAAGGAACTAGAAAAAGAACAAATCAAACCCCAAACTAGCAGAAGAAAAGAAATACCAAAGTTCCAAACAGAAATAAACAAAATGAAAACCAAAAAAACAATACAAAGAATGAATGAAACAAAAAGCTGGTTCTTTAAAAAGATAAACAAAATCAATGGACCACTAGTGAGATTAACCAAAAATAGCAAAGGACTCAAATAAGCTCAATCAGAAATGAAAATAAAGACATTACAACTGATACCACAGAAATACAAAATATCATCCATGACTACTGTGAAAATCTCTATGCACACAAACTAGAAAATCTAGAGAAGGGGAACAATTTTTGGAAACACACAACCTCCCAAGCTTGAATCAGAAAGAAACAGAAATCCTAATAGACCAATAACGAGTGGCAAGACTGAATCAGTAATAAAAATCTCCCAACAAACTAAAAGCTCTATACAACATGAATTCACAACCAAATTCTACCAGACATCCAAAGAGGAACTGGCGCCTACCCAACTGAAACTGTTCCATAACATAGAGAAGGAGGGAATCCTCCCTAACTCATTCTATGAAGCCAGTATCACCCCAATACCAAAGCCAGAAAATGACACCACAAAAAAAGAAAACTACAGACCATTACTCATGAACATAGGCACAAAAATCATCATCAAAATATGAACAAACCAAATCCAACAGCACATCAAAAAAATAATTCACCACAATCAAGTGGCTTTCATCCCAGGGAGCAAGACGTTCAACATATGCTAATCAATAAATGATTCACCACAAAAACAGAATTAAAAACAAAAACCATATGATGACCTCAGCAGATGCAGAAAAAGCATTTGATAAAATCCAACACCACTTCATGATAAAAACCCTCAACAAACTAGGCACAGAAGGAACATACTTCAAAAGAATAAAAGCCATATATGACAAACCCACAACCAATATCATTCTGAATGGGGAAAATTGGAAAGCATTTACCCTAAGAACTGGAACAAGACAAGGATGCCCACTGTCACCACTTCGATTCAACATAGTACTGGAAGTTCTAGCCACAGCAATCAGGCAAGAGAAAGAAATAAAGGGCATCCAAATCAGGAAAGAAAAGGTCAAATTATCCCTGTTTGCTGATGATATGCTTTCATAGCTAGAAAAACCTAAAGACTCCACCAAAAGACTCCCAGAATTAACAAATAATTTCAGGAAAATCTCAGGTTAGAAAATTAATGTACACAAATCAGTAGCACTTCTATATACTAATAACAGTCAAGCTGAGAGTCAAATGAAGAATTCAATACCATTTACAATAGCTGCAAAGAAAATAAAATACTTAGGAATATATTTAACCAAGGACATAAAAGATCTCTACAAGGAGAACTACAAACCACTGATGAAAGAAATCATAGATGACACAAACAAATGCAAAAACATTCCATGTTCATGGATTACCAGAATCAATATTGTCAAAATGTCCATACTGCCCAAAGCAATTTACAGATTCAATGCAATTCTTACCAAAATACCAATGTCATTTTTCACAGATCTAGAAAAAATAATCTGACTCTTCATATGAAATCAAAAAAGAGCCTGAATAGCCACAGCAAAAGTCCTAAGCAAAAAGAACAAATCTGGAGGCATCACGTTACCTGACTTCAAATTATACTCCAAGGCTACAGTAACCAAAACACATGGTACATTATAAAGGTAGACACATAGACAAAGGGAACAGAATAGAGAACCCAGAAATAAAGCCATGTAGCTACGATGCCCAACTGATTTTCAACAAAGCAGACAAAAATACACTGGGGAAAGGATGCCCTATTCAATAAATGGTGTTTGGAAAACTGGATAGCCACCTGCAGAAGAATGAAACTGGATTCCCATCTCTCATCACATACAAAAATTAACTCAAGATGGATTAAAAACTTAAATGTAAAACATGAAACTATAAAAATTCTAGAAGTATAAGAAAAACTTCTGGACATTGGCCTAGGCAAAGAATTTATAAGTAAGACCCCAAAGCAAGTACAGCAACAACAAAAATAAATGAGACTTAATTAAATGAAAAATTTTCTGCCCAGCAAAGGAAATAATCAACAGAGTAAACAGACAACCTACAGAATGGGAGAAAATATTCACAGACTATATATCTAAGGGCTAATATCCAGAATCTATAAAGAATTCAAACAAATTAGCAAGAAAAAAAAAATAACACCATCAACAAGTGGGCAAAAGACATGAACAAATTTTTTTCAAAAGAAAATAGACAAATCGCCAACAAACACATGAAAAATGCTCAACAGCACTAATCATCAGGAAAATGCAAATTAAAACCACAATGAGATACTACCCTACCCCATCGTAATGGCCATTATTAAAAAGCCAAAGAACAGCAGATACTGGCATGGATGCAGTGAAATGGGAATGCTTATATACTGTTGGTGGGAATGTAAACTAGTACTACCTCTAGGGAAAACAGTATGGAGATTCCTCAAGGAAATAAATGTAGACTTACAATTTGATCCAGTAATCCCACTACTGGGTATCTACCCAAAGTCATTTTATCAAAAAGACACCTGCACTTGAATGTTCATCACAGTACAATTCACAATTGCAAAGATGTGGAATCAACCTGAGCGTCCATCAATTCACTAGTGGATAAAGAAAATGTAGTATATATATATACTACAGAATACTACTCAGCCATAAAAGAGAATGAAATAATGTCTTTTGCAGCAACTTGGATGGAACTAGAGACCATTATCCTAAGTGAAGTATCTCAGGAATGGAAAAACAAACAACACATATACTCATTAATAATTGGGAGCTAAACAATGGGTACACACAGGCACAAAGAGATGTAAAGGACAATGGAAACCAAGAGGAGGAGGATGGGATGGGAATGAGGGGTAAAAACAATCCAGTACAATTAACACTACTATGGTGACTGGCACACTAAAAGCCCCATCCTAAGTATTATACAATGTATCCACATAACAAAAACATTTTTACCTCCTTAATATTTTGAAATTAAAAAAAAAAAGATACGGAATCAACCTAAGTGCCCATCAACTGATGAGCAGATAAAGAAAATGTGGTGTGTGTGTGTGTGTGTATATATATACACACACACACACACACACACACCATGGAGTACTACTCAGCCATAAAAGGGAATGTAATAATATCTTTTGCAGCAACTTGGAGAACTGGAGATCATTATCCTAAGTATCTCAGGAATGGAAAAACAAATACCACATTTTCTCACTTACAAGTGGGAGCCAATGAGGGATATATATGGTCATAAAGCAGTGTAATGGACACTGAAAACTAAGAAGCGTGAAGATGGAAGGGGAGTGAGGGATCAAAATCTAACTATCGGGTACAATGTACACTATTCTGGTGATAGGTACACTGAAAGCCCTGACTTCAGCAGTGTGTGATTCATCCATGTAACAAATACACTTGTAACCTCTAAATCTATTGAAATAAAAAATAAATAAATAAATAAAAATTTAAAAATAGTTACAAATATTACTTTTAAATTATTATCCACACTATCTACTGATTTATTTAATGAGATAACAATTTGCTCTAAGTTAACACTGCAAATACCAACAGACAGCATTCCAAATTTTGAAATGTGTCTATATTATCATCAAATTTATGTTTGAATAAACTGGCTAAATACTTAGTAGATAATTATTGCTCTCTCTGATAACTAATTTTTTTCTTAATATGCTGCCATTACATAGATATGGTTTTGTTAAGCATAAACAACCAGAATTTACCTCCCTTCTCACTGTGTGTAATAACTGAACTTAAAGAGAATGAAAAGAATAAAAAGCTGAGTGTTACCTTTTGTAAAGGTCAAGGTTAACACATTCATTTGTGACCTGACAAAGCAATAGACAAGCTTCCAGAAGACTTGGGTTCACTTCCATGTTCTCTCATTGTTGCATAGCTTTGAGCAAGTCATTTAATCTCTTTCAGCCCTCTAACAATGAGATTAAAACAGATACCATGACAGGACTCTTCTATCTCTACACTTTCTATAATTCCATAATTACTAAATACATATACATACAGAGAGAGAGAGAGAGAGAGAAAGAGAAAGAGATCAGAAATTGAAAATCTTTCTCAAATGCTCAAACCACTTATTCAAGGCCTTATTGATAGACTCTAGGGGTGAATAATATGGCTTACCATCATACCCAGAGGAATGAATGTTGTCTGGAATTGTGTGTTCTCCTGGCTCAATGACTGGTCAAGGGAAAAACGTGGAAAGGACTGCCAAACTCCACCTTCTAGAATTTAGGGGAAAATCATAAAAGAATAGAAATGACAAATAAGCATATTTAAAGTGTTCAATCTTAAGAGTATTGAGAAAATGAAAAATAGTGTGATACCACTGTGACCAACCGTATGAAGGAAGCTTTTTAAAAATATGAATACCCAGTAACAGATTGGGTAAAGATTTCAGCCAGTCTTTATATACTAGTGGTCAGAAGGTAAACTGGCCCCAACATTCCTGGCAATACAGACCAAGGAGGAGGTTTTAATCTGCCATACTGTAACACAGACCTTAGATTTCATTCCAAGGAAATAATTAAGTGTGCACAGAAAGCTTTGACAGCAGGGGTATTTGTAACCACAAAAGTGAGAAAACAAACACCCATTAGTGGGGATAGATTATTTTTTAAAGCTTTTAAGTCATTTTAAAATATTATTAGCAAATATTCTGTGCAGAGAATAACCTTAAACCCCTACAATGTCCTACTATCCTTATTCTCAGTAAATGACTTCATCAACTAATTGTCCCCTCACATTTCAGACCTCTCTCATTCTACTTTCTCACAAACCAATCCATATTTTTCCTGATCCTTTCTTCCTGTCCAAAGCTAACCACTTCATTTGTGTTTTGAATCAAATTTTCTCTAAATTTTGCATAATATATTAACTAGATATGCCATACGTGCTTCTTAGAGAAACTACCCACTCTTAACCATGGAAAAGAAACCCCTACCTGCTATTCCTGTGGCCTCATTAGTGCCTAATAGAAAGTCCTGCACCTAGAGGCACCAACAAAACAAAACAAAACAAAACAAAACAAAACCAAACCCTGACGTTCTAAAGATGCCATAAGCAACTGTAGAGCTGTGTATGAATAACACAACTCCTCAAGAAAAATAAAACATTAAATCACTGATTCCATAATGTTTTTAAAGTGCTCATTAGTATTCTAATTGACTTGGCAAAAAAACACAACAAAAAGAACCAATCAAGGATTTTTTATCCTTTAAGCCAGGATCAAGAAAAGTACTGCTTTTGCAAATCTTTAGTCACACCATTAAATTTATTTTCAAGGAAAACAACTTTAGAAGTGTATATGTTACATACATTGAAATAAAAGAATTGAGAAATTGCTGCATCATCTACAGTAACTGTTAATATCACCAAAAGAATTCAGTGACGTATTTGTATGCACTTTACTTTTGAAAAATAGTTAAATTTCCTCACCCTAACTCCTAGCAACTGCTGATCTATTTTCTGTCCCTATAAGTTTTATCCTTTTAGAATTTTATATAATTGGAATCATATATTATTATGTAGTCATTTGTATATGGATTCCTTCATCAAGTATGATGCTTTTAAGACTCATCCATGTTACTGACTATATCACTAGTTCGTTCCTTTGTATTACAAAATATTATTCCATTGTATGGATACCCCATTTTCTTTATCCATTCATCCACTGATGGCCATTTGGATTGTTTCCAGTGTTTGGCTATTATGAACAAAGCTACTATGAACATTCAAGTACAAGTTTTATTTTGCCTTATTAAGTTGTAATATTTCTTCATATATTCTGAATAAAAGCCCTTATCAAATACAATATTTTCTCCCAGTCTATTATTTGTCTTTTCATTTTCTAAAGTGTCTCTTGAAAAGTGCAAGTTTTTAATTTTGGTGAAGTCCATTTTCTCAATTTTATCTTTATGGATTGTACTTTTGTGTCCTAAGAAACCTGTGCCTAACTTAAGGTCCCAGAGGTATTCTCCTACATCTTCTTCTAGAAGTTTTATAGTTTTAGCTCTTAAATTTAGTTTTATGAACCATTTCAAATTAATTTTTGCGTATAGTGTGAGGTAAGGTTCAAGGTACATTCTTTTGTTGTTGTTGAAAAGACTATCTTTCCCCCATTGACACTTCTGTTAAAAAATTAACTGACCATCTATGTCAGTCTATTCCTGTACTATCTATTATGTTCCATTGATCTGTGTCTGTCCTTACACCAATACCACAATGTCTTGGTAACTGTAGCTTTATAACAACAGTTAAAGTCAGGTTGAGTAAGACCTCCAACATTCTTTTTCTTTTTTCAAAACTGTTTTGATCTTTTGGGATCCTTTGCATTTCATTAAAAATTTTAGAATCAGCTTGTCAATTGCTACAAAAAACCACTGGGATTTTGACTGGGATCACGTTGAATCTAGAGAACTGACATCTTAAAAATACTGAGTCTTCTAATCCTGAGGTCCCCAACCCCCAGACCACAGACCGATACCTGTCCATGGCCTGTTAAGGACCAGTCCGCAGAGTTCCGCCGTCCTGTCCCTGCTCCCTCTCCACCCAACACCCCCCATGGAAAAATTGTCTTCCATGAAACTTGGGGGGGGCACAGCAGGAGGTGAGCGGCAGGTGAGTAAAGCCTCATCTGTATTTACAGCCACTCCCCATCACTCTCATCACCACCTGAGCTCTGCCTCCCCTCACCCCTCGTCTCTGGAAAAATTGTCTTCCAGGAAACTTGTCCCTGGTGCCAAAAAGTTGGGGACTGATGTTCTAATCCACGACCATGGAATATCTATTTCTTTAGGTGCGATATTCATTAATTTCTCTCAGCAATCTATTATAATTTTCGGTGTGCAGGTCTCGCACATATTTTCTTAAATTTATCCTGAACTTTTTATATTTTATGCTATTGTAAGTGGTAATTATTTCAACTTCCAATTGTTTATTGATAATATACAGAAATAATTAATTTTTTCATATTCACTTGATTCCTGCAAACTTGATAAACTCAGTTATTAGTTCTAGTAGCTTTTTAATAAATTTCTTAGGATTTTCTACATAAATGATTACATTTCAAAGAGATTTTTAAATGACTTTGTATGCATATATTTTTAAAATAAGTCCTGTGAGAATGGTTAAACTGCATTCCCTTCACCATCCTATTCGTCTTAAATACATCCAAAGCAGTACCTTTTATAAAAATCTAGGTTCCACATACAATTTTTATCACAAATCCACTTTGGTAGACAAAATAATGGCACCCAGAGATGCCCCTGTTCTAACCCCTGGAATCCCTGTGAATAAAGACATTGAGATAGCAGTATTGTCCTGGATTACCCAGGTGAGCCCAAAGTAATCACAGGGGTCCTAAAAGTGGCAAAGAAGGAGATGTAATTATGGAAGGTGGGGATTAGTGGGGAGCAGAATTGAAGATGACACAATGCTGGCTTTGAAGATGGAGGAAGGAGCCATAAGCCAAGGAATGCAGGTAGCCTCTAGAAACTAGAAAAGGTGAGAAAACAGATTCTCCCCTAGAACCTCCAAAAGGAACATAGGCCCACTAACAGCTTGTTTTTAGCTCAGTAAGACTCATTTTGGACTCTGATCTCCAGCTGTAAGATAATAAATTTGTATTGTTTTAAGCTGCCAAGTTTGTGCAAATTTTTTATAGAAGCAATAGGAAATGAATATACCAGTGATGATCACTTCACTTCAATAAACATACTTTTGCTAGTTTTTTGGCATCATGCACCACCGTCACCCTACACCAACAGCAACTTTCAAGAGTAGAAACGCATGAACTAAATAACATCCAGAACTAAACTATTATTTTTTATGAATGTTCCTACACTGGAAGATAACGTTAACCCAAATAGGCTTTCCCACAGATTCCCTTTATTTTCTTTTTTAAGTTTGGAGTTGAGCTGATCACTGGTCCTAGAAACATACTCTTGACAAAAAGATCGATGACAGACATCCGAAGGTCTATCATCAATCACTCCACAAGTAATCACCTGGATCTCTTGTGAAATGGAGACCAAAAATTGTTTGGGGTTGGGGTGACACAGAGAATGGAAGATTACTAGAAAGCTTATAATTCTCTTACCTTTGGACCCTCAAGGTCCTCATATTTATCACGCAAATATATGTGAACATAAAATTAGCATGTTTCCAATAGCACCTGAAGCTTTGTTTTAAGTGAAATAGTTTTAAAAATCTATTTCTATATGGTACGGTAGCTAAATGACACTCAGAGTTAAACACAGATCTACCTAACATCTTAGGTAGGAAACACTGACATTGATAAATGTACGTGGGTGATTGGAAATTTAATAGACCTATAGGTCTTTTTTTAAAAATGATGAATAAAAGGGGGTCTTGGCTTTGGCAGTCAACTGGAGGTGGCAGTGATCTCTTTGATTTTACTCTAATTACTCCAAGAAAGCATACAGTGAAAAAGTTTCAAACAAAAGGACTCCTCAAACTATGAGGAATATTCCTGTGAGTTATAAAATAAAACACGGCTTGAGATAATTAAAGATAATTCCAAGTAAATTTGCTCAGCAAGACCAAAATCATCAGTGAAAAGCTTTAAAAAGTATACAAGTTTGATCATGATCCAAACTTCAGTAAGACCCCAAAAAATAAACCCTCAATAGAATTTTTTTTAATTAATAATAATAGTAAATACTGACATAGAAGTTACATTAGGTATGGGATGCTAGAAAGAACACAGACACAACAGAGCTGAAATAAATCTTTGCAATAAGGATCAAAGAGGACAGGGACAATTAGTCACTAAGCAAGTCAGAGGCAAAGCTCGGACTGAAACCTAGCTTTACCAAGTTAACCTAGGCCAGTGCTCTTTCAATTCTACCACGTTGCTTCTATGGTTAAAGAAAGCCAAGGAAGATGAAGAGTACTTGACCTAAGGACGTAACTGCAAAAATAGAAAACAAAGAAGCTATAATAAAATAAAATAAATAAATTAAACACTAACACGCTTGTCTATGGACTCTATCAGTTTCTAAAATAAAGTTTAGTGATCAGGCCAAAATTCCTATTTGTTTAAATTGGTATTTTAATGTTATAGTGGTTCTGCTATTAAATGCAAACAAATAAAGGTATTTTCCACTTGTGAACTCATTTGGCAGTAATCTTGCTGAGAAAAACCTTAAGTCAGCTGAAGGTGTAGTTTTTCAACAACAACCTCTTACATCACAAAATTTCAACAGCAAAAACGTGTTTTATCTAACATACCATCAAAGACATGGTTAATAGCATAGACTCAGGGGCTAGGTCTTCTGGGCTCAAATCCTGACTCTACGGTTCAGATTCCCATTCCTATCTCATCTTGGTAAAAAAAAATTTCCCCAGGTTACAAGAGCCTGTAATATTCATACCTGCTCCTCTGGGCTGTACTCTTACTAGTAGGCTAAGTTGTAGAGCTAGCAGAGATACACTCCAACATGTCCTATACAATATACTGGGAGAAAATATATATTACGAATTATGTTGGGAGGTCCCTAAAACCACCCTCAGGTTCAGTAATTTGCTAAGAAGATTCACAAGACTCAACATACAGTTGATTATGATTTATTACAGCAAAAAGATACCAAGCACAATGAAAAGACACCAAGGGAAAAGACACATGGAGCGAAGCCCAGGGGAAATCAGGAGTAAGCGTCCAGGTATTCCCTTCCAGTGGGGTTGCACTGAACACACTTAATTCTCCCAGCAGTGAGTTGTGACAACACATGTGAAATTATGCCAACCAGGGAAGCTCATTAGAGACTTTGTGCGTAAAATTTTTATTGAGGGGGGCTGGTCACATAGATACCTCTGCCTGGCACGTATGCAAATTCCAGACACCCAGAAGGAAAGCAGGTATTCAGTATAAACCATATTGTTTATGCAAACAGTTTAGGCATAATGACACTTATCACTTAGGGTGGTGGGACCATCCCCAAATCCAAGTTCCCTGATGCCACCCAAGGGCTGTTAGGCCTGCTTTGTTAACTCTTTTTGCACACCAATAGACTAGTAGATCCTGTCAAGCATGCACCTTATCTACCCTGCTTTAACCCCTAGCTCCCAGAAAAGTGCCTGAAATATTGCAGTCACCCAAAACTTTTGTTTAATGAAAAAATTCCTGGCTCCACCACTTCCTAACTGTATAACACTGGGAAAGTTACTTAAGCTCTGTTTGCCTGTTTCCTCATTTGTCAAATATGATAATAACATTGCCTACCTCAAAAGGTTCTTTTGAGGACTAAATGAGTTAATATATGTAAAGTACTCACAACATCCCTGGCAAGGAGAAAATACTATATAATTTACGTGTATATATGTAATGTTATTATTTGCTTTTTTTTTTGGGGGAACATTCTACAGGTCACAATGGAGCTATCCCATCTCTAAACTTCTAATGAATCTACCAGCGTAAACACAGATTAGAAGTTAACTGATAACTGTTCCATGTCCATTGAGATCTCTAATCAGCTTAGAGACCATACCCAAAACTTTTTAGTACAAACAACACTATCTAACATGGTAATTAATCTTGTAGAGCCCAGAAAATATTGATTTACCAATGAAACTATGTGTCTGTTAAATCAACTCTTCACAGTGGTCAGAACGTAAGGCAGTCAACCCTCTGATAATAATCACAACTTAAACAGAATCGCCTCCAAGTTTCTTTGATCTTCTTCCATTGAGAAATTTGAGAAATGGAAAGAAAAATGGCCTGATTCTATCCAGTGAAAACACTGGTAGTAACAGTAGCATCAGAAGTAAGAAAAAGGCTTGAGTACATAAAGCATATAATTAGAGTGTCAAATATTTTACTTTGCCTTAAAGAGAGCATGGATTCAAATCCTTTACATGTAAAAGGGTTATATATATATATATATGTGTGTGCATGTGTGCATGTGTGTATATATATTTCATACAGCAAGAATTAAGGAGATGTAAGTCTCCTTAATTAACAAAGTCAAGTAACGAAAGAGTATTTTAATATAAAAAAAAAAAAGACAAAGAAGAAGAACTGGGAAGCAAAAAAGGAGGACAGCATGCAGCCCACATTTCTAAACTGAAGGCTCAGAGAGAGATCAAAGGTTTTCATCCCAGCTCTGACACCAGGGCTCTGCACACAATCATCAGGGAAAACCTCAAGATCAGCAGAATTACAAGAACAACAGACCCTGACTGAAGCATTTTGAGGGAACTTTTAGATTGGCAAATTTCTTTAGGGGAATTACAGATTTTTGTTTATATGAATTTATCCTATAAGCATCAACATCATCATAAACACCAGTTCCCCAAGGTGAACTTTACTTTTTTAGTAAGAACTACTACACTTTAAAATAGGTTTATATAACAACTCTAAAATATCAAACACTTAATGAAAAATGTGAACTCTTGGATTGGCTCTCACAACCAATTGGACTCTACACGTTTCTACTTTTTGAAGAGGTTAAAATGCTAAAAGACTCCCTTGAAGGCAAGGTGTTGGACATAAATTAGGTTCTGCCAATTATTTGCACACGGAAAACACAAGCGTGGCAGAGGCCATATTCCTACAGAAGGGGCAACTGACAAAAAAAATGTCTGATAGACATTGAGTGGTTGCAGTACCACAGTCCTTGTTCCCCCATCAACGCACCAATTTCAAGGGTAAGAAGCAGCCATGGAAGTGGGGCAGTGGTAGCAGTGGCAGTACGTGTGGCCTTGCCCTGACTTTCCCTCCTCTAGCCCTTCCAATGATCTTGTAAGTATCTGATCCTTTAAATCCCTTGTAGCTAAAAATAGCTACCATGGATCTCTTTCCTGCTCTATACCCTGACTGAAACACTGACATTTCATGAGTTTAGATCCTCTTACTCTCTTCCTTGGACTACTATTAAACATCTCCTAACTCAGGCCTTGCCTGCAGTCTCTCACCATCCCAGTTCTTCCTCTGACCTGCCACTACCAAATTTGATCACGCGTTAAGAATGCTTACCCAATAAAGGCCGTATGGAAACCTCTTCTATTCTTTTATATACCTGTACTTTTGTGTGTCCAGCTGACTGTGTCCCTTAATTCTTTCTCCATCTGGTAAAATCCCTTACCACCTTCAAAACCTAGCTCAAATGAGATTCTTTCTATGACTCTTTCCCAACAGAGTCACTCCACATGCCACTCCCTTTCACACACCCTGCTGCCTGCCAGGGGCTCTGTGCTCATTCACACACTCATTCATTCAAAAGATATTTGCTAAGTTACATTTACCTACCACATGTGCTGAGAGCTGGGGACACTACCCTAAGCAAGATAAACAAGATCTCTTCTCTCTTGCAGCTATAATCCAACAGGGATATAGAGTACCCAATAATTACCTAAAAATGTCTAATTACAATTGTGATGAGTGCAATAAAAGATTCAGGGTGCTGCTGTCTTACATGTACAAAAGGAAGCCTAACCTAATCTGGGAGGATCAAGGAGAATCATTTCCCTTGAAAAGACACTTAAGCAGATACTGGAAGATAAGTAAAAGCTTATTAGGCAAAAAATTGTATGAGAATTTCCTAGGCAGATGGAACAGCATGTGCAAAGGCCTTGAAGCAGCATTCTAGGAACTGTAAAGACCACCAATGGGCAAAAGTCAGGGTGCAAGGGAAACAGCAGTCCAAAATAAGAGAGGGAAGTATTTTTTACAACCACTATTATAACAGGACATTGTTTTAGAATTATTTATTTGCAAAAATACAGCTGCTACTGAACAAATTTCTTTAGGTCTTATAAATTTTTTAGCCCCGTAACTTAACACAGTATCTAACAAACAGTATATCCTCAAGTCAAGATCTGTGGAAATCGTTGATCTGGGCAAAGAGCTTAACCTCTCAATACCAGACAGGTTGAACAAAATGATCTCTAGGGTTCAAAAACCTTATGTTTCTGACTATCCCATAACTTACTGGGCAAGAGACAAATTTTCATGCCAGTTTAAACATGTTCAAAATCAAAGCCTGTATTCCCTGTGGATGAAGCTTTAAATACTGAAAACTAAATTTGAAGTTGGCTATAGGATCTCAGTCCTCACTGCTCCCTAAAGTGCCACCAACTAATAACCAAGAAGAGCTGCTTTAAAACTCCAACTGAGTCGCAAATGTGGCCAGGGGAGAAGAGGAGCAGTTCCATCTGCCTGTTCTCATTCTCCAGTTGCTCAACAGATTTAGTAAGAGTAGGATCAAGAGCAGAAAACTGGCACCTATGCTATCCTTTTCTCCTTCCTTACTTCGTAAATACTGTCAATTCAGGAAACACAAACTGGTGACTCTGTAAGAAAATGTCAAAACCCAATTGACATACCTCTGCCAACTACCATAATATAAGGCAACAGAATACAGCAGTCTCAAACCCCAGGCTTTAGTTTCGGTACATTTTCTCAAAGATCAGTGGGACAGGCATTCTTTGAAAGAAAAAAAATCGAGTTAACTAGGAAATAACTTTGAAATACAGTACATGAAAAGGTTGATGCAATTTATTAGACAGTGAAAAAACATCAATCCATATACAGAATGGAACCTTTTAATAACTGAGCTGTAAAGTAAGACCCTTAGTATATCTTTTAAAAGTACATTTAAATCAGAATTTCACTACCTACATTTATTATGTCATTTGACATATATAATAACAGATCCAAAATCATGTAACAAGCCAAGAATTCTACTGTAAGAGGGCTCCATAATGTGTTTCAATTATACCAAAGACTCAAAAACTTTGCAAAAATATATTTAAACCTATCAATTGCTCAATCATGTCAAATTTTTCAATTACAACTATGAGAAAAAGTCTAACTAAACCAGTAAGTGGCCTTACCTGTGACTTTGTTTTCCTGAAAGATCAAGATAAAACAACAAAATAATTTACAAGATTATTTTAACATTATTCTAGATTTAGTAGCAACAAGAAGAAAAAAATCCTTCTAAATCATGACTGTGGAGTTCATGCCCTTCAGGTTGCACCCTTGAACTCTTGATAATACTCTCTTCTCTCCTACTTCCTCTACTTCTCAAAAACAAACCAACCAACCAAAAAAAAAAAAAAACAAATAAAACCAAAATACAAAAGACATTCATTCAATATGTATCTATTGACTTCAGTGGCAATACAAATAGTGAGCAAAACGAATGCTTCCTATTCTTCAGGTCAGAAGAAGTAAAACTTCTGATCCTAATTTAAGAAGTACATGATTCTTTTCTCACCCCAAAAGAACTAAATGAAAAAAATGTTAATGTGGCTAATAATGGATTTTTAAAAACCTGTATTATTTTAGGAAGCATTAGTGAAAATCTGGTTTTATAAAGTACTTTTTCGGACAAAGAAATTTGAGAAAATTGTTTTCTAATTATTTCTATACATAAAGGAAGGTTAATTCTGAACCTATTATTCAATTTTTAATGGATTTAATATTGACCAGTATCTCTATTTAATCATGTAACTTATTACTCAAAATGACAAAATGTGTACCATATAACTTCAGCTCCTTTCTTTTTCTAGCCTTTTATAGGCGCATTTTTCAGTGTTCTACTAATGCAGTGATGAGCAAGCAATCGAGTCTCAATATAGTACAGTATTCCCACACAATCAAGTATCAGGCAAACAAATATTACAAGAACCAGGCACACAATTTTTTTAAACTCATCACCTGAAAGGTTACATAGGATAAATATAAGGTTGACTCAATCAAGTTACTATATTGAAAAGTGCTTCATAAAATGATCTAGTTACAGTATTCCCACATGATTCTTTCAGTAATCCAGTACCTGTTATGACAGCGAAGTAACTTGCTGATGCTGTGTGGCTCAGTCTAATCAAATATTATCAGCCTACTGAAATGTGACTCATTTACATAGTATTGAGAAAGAACAATAAAGCTTCAGGAAAGGTCTAGGTCAAATAATGCAGAAATCTTACACAAGCATTCCCAAAGACAGAATGCTTTGGAGAACTACCTATTTCTCACCAAATAATAAAATAAACCAATTAAAAATAAGCAAGATCTTAACTACATGAGACGTTTGTTTTAAAAAAATCTGAAGCATTTTTCCCATGAGATCACTTACAAGACATTAAACATGAAGCAGATCTCCAAATACAAAACATATCAGCTAAAAATAGTCTCAAAGGGTGAGGCAGAAGCCCTCCAACTGAATAAACTAAAATTAGGTCTCTTCCATCTCTGGGTCTTTAAAATGCACCTTCAACATTTATGAGGTACACAAATCAGTATCCACATATTCTCCCAAAATAGCAGCTCAGAGAGAATCTAATTACTAAAATCTTCAGGAATATGAGCCCACTGTCCTCCAAGAAACTCAAGTAATGAAATTCCTCTTCATTTTGGCTAATAGCCAAAAAAAGCAATAATACTACTACCAATAAAGACCCTTCCCCAATTATTTTATTCAGTAAAACTCCAGCCCACCGAAAAAGACCACCATACTCTTTTTCTGGAAGCAGAGGCAAGAGCCCTGTACAAAGGCTGTCAGGTAGACAGGCAGGTAGGACTCCATCTGTGAGACCAAACATCGGAGCCCAGCAAGGGAGTACGTGGTCACACAGCAGGGTAGAGGAGGGGACCGAGACTTAAGGTGGCCCCACCCACAGAGGTAGCTATGAGCAGAGCTGGGAGGGCAACTCTTCAACCCTAAGCACTGCCCAGGCCGGCGCCCAGTTCCGCGCTCCCACCCCCGCTCCTTCCCCAGCCCCGTGGAGGTTCGGAGCTATGCGACGCGGGTACCGGCTCAGCGCGGTGTCGGGGAGGAGAGGAGGCTGGGACCACTGACCGGGCCGCGGGCCTGACCTCGCCACCTCGCCGGCGCCTCTGGCGGAGGTGAGGGTCGATAGGAGCCCGGCGCCCGCCGGCCCGCCCAGCCACCCGCCCTCCCGTCAGGGCCAGGGCGGGCCGGGAAGGTCACCGGTCGCGGGAGGCCCCGACCAGGGGCGGCGACGACGTCCGCGCTACCTTTGGCCTCGCAGTCAGCGCAGTACTTGTTGTCCTCCTCCCTCAGCAGCTTGGATAGGATGAGCTGGTGCTGCTCGTTCAGCTTCTGAGCCTTTTCCCGGCAGGAGCGCGTCGCCATCTCGGCAGCGGGGCGGGGAGCCCGGGGCAGCTACGGCGGCGGCGGACGCTGGCAGCAGCCGGGCAGGGTGAACGCACCTGGCGCCGCCGGGACCGCGGGCGGACTCAGCCCAGGAAGAGGCGGCCGCGGCGGCAGCTGGAACAGGAGGAGGGGCGGCGGCCGCGGAACAGCACGCCGGTGCCCGCCTCCTCGCCGGGCCGGCCCTCACGCACCGCTAGAGCGGGCGAGGGGAGGGGGAGGGGGAGGGGGATGGAGCCGAGGCTTCCGGGTGGCGCGGAGGAAGGAACCCGGGCGCCGGGAGCACTGCGCATGCGCAGAACTTACACACACCCACCCACCCCCGGGCAGCCGGGGCTGTTCTCAGTAGGGCCATTGCCCAAGGTGATTCCAGGAAGGTACCTGGCACTACCCAGTGTGGGTTTCCATCCTTTTAAGATGTGATTGCCCTTGAGGGCCTTGAGTAAAACCCGGACTGTCCTTGAGTAAAACCCAGTAATGGAAGACCTTTTACAAGGAGGCTACTTTCACTTGTATCCTTGCCTTTGGTGGTACAACTTTGGAGATGTACAAATAATAAGCGATTCGGTGGATTCATTTTTTCACTCGATGTTTATTCACCGGCAGTTTTGAAACAGGCACTATTCTAGAAGCTAGAGACATGCATGGAATAAAATAGGAAAAACAGTCTCTTACCTTTGGGGGGAGAGAAATAATAGGGTAGTGACAGGTATTGAGGGCTAACATTGACTACTCTATGCCATGAACTATTAGCTCATTTAACCCTTATCACAACCCTATGATATTGTTATCCTCATTATACAGATAAGGAAAGGGAGGCCTGAGGAGTTAGGTAACTTGCCCAGGTTACAGAGCTACTCAGTGAAGGAGCTGAGATTCAAATCCAAAGTAGTCTGGCTCCAGAGTCAGACAATAAGCCCTTCCATAAAGGGGAAGGTGCGATCAGGAAGCCAAATACTAGGTGGTGTTACTGTGAAAAGAAGCTGCAGAAACAGTGTCCTTAATGCAAGAACAAGAGAAAGAAGACAGTCTTGATTAGAGCCCAGAGCTCCCTAATCCAGGTTCATGGATTTGAACTCTGGGTGAGACACTTTGAATGATTTGGCATGTTGTGGATTATTAGCAAGATCTAATTTGGAGCTAATATAAGCAGAATAAACACAGCCATACCTGTGGTGGGGCAGATGCTAAGATGAGCAGGAGTCTGTGTCTTACACTTCTTTGTAAGGCCAATTTCTAGCCTTGGGCCCTGCATAAAAGTGACCCTCATGCCTACCTAGCCCTGTTTGTGACACAGGGGCTCAAAAATATTTTTGGAATTAGATTGAAGGGATATGGCAATGAAGGTGCTCAGTGATTAAACAAATTAGAGCTTGCACTGCACAGCTGTGACAAATAATAACTAGGGAGGTATCAGGGTGAGTTCCAATAAACAAACAAAAAAATCATGGGAGGTAGAATTTATGGGCCACGTCCTAAAGATAGGCTTGATTTAGATGGGGACTGGGAAGGGAGATATTGAGCAACAGCAGCATGCACAATAGCATAAAGACTTCAAGTAGCTTGGAAAACAGACTGGAACTCAGGGGCACTACTTAGGACAAACTGAGAGATAAGGCTGGATAAATCAAGGATAACAGGATTATGGAAGACTTGGGAAGCCAGACAAAGTAATCTGGTTGATGCAGTTGATAATAGAAAACTTGTAGATTCTTTAACAAGGACAGTAGCATAATAAAAAGGATCTTTTAGGAAAGTTAGTCCAGCAGTAACTGGTTAACAAACATCATTTTTTGAATATCCCCCTTCCCTCCAAAAATTCTGCTTAGCACTGCAAGGATTCAGAAAAACAGAATACAAGTTTACCACCATGAAATGACCTACAGGGTGGATTGAAGGGATGTAGCAATATCTCATGGACATACATTGCACACCACATGTGTAACTTTAAATAGTCTAGTAGCCACATTTAAAAACAGAAAAATAAACAGGTAAAATTCATTTTAATAATATATTTTATTTTATTTAATATTATTTCAACATATAATATAAAAATTGTTAATGAGATATTTTACACTCTTGGTTTCATATTGTCTTCAAAATGCAGTGTGTATTCTACACTTACAGCTCATTTTAATTTAGAGTAGCAGAATTTCATATGTTCAATAGCCACATGAGACTAGTGACTACATTATTGAACAGTGTTGCTCTAGATGGTCAGCTTAGAAGCTATTAAAATCTAAGTTTGAGTTGATTGTATTTTAAGGATGTAGTAGGAAGAAGGAAAAGAAAGGAAGAGACTGATGCCAAAAACATCTTGGGAAGAAAACAACTTTGCATTCATTCACCAATATTTGTTAAACAACTTCTATACAGTTCTCTGATAATCAGAAGCTTACAGTCTA
The DNA here is from genome assembly GCA_023783475.1 of Daubentonia madagascariensis. NCBI lineage: Eukaryota > Metazoa > Chordata > Mammalia > Primates > Daubentoniidae > Daubentonia > Daubentonia madagascariensis. Next base: position 20,246,990 of record JAKFHU010002080.1, on the reverse strand, counting down.
CTGTGAGATATAAACATGTAAATAGAAAAATTAAAAACCACACTGTAAAGTCTAGCAAATATAAAGTGTTCTGGGAGCAAAAGGAACAGAACATCCAGTAGCCTGGGAAAATCTGGGGAAGTTTCACCAAGGAGGTGATGCTGAAACTTGGTTTTAAGAAATGTGGGAATTTTTCAAGTGAACGGGGGTGGAGAGGAGAAAAAGAAATAGCTTGAAAAAAATATGTATGGACTTCTGAAAGTACAGAGTTATATGCTGGAAGTAGTGAGAACATGAGGCACAAGGAACCCAGAATGTATGCAGAGAACATGAAGGTAGGAAATGGAACAAAGTAGAGAGTTAGATTGCAGCCAAGGGGTTAAGAGCTTTGTAGGCAAGCTACAGAGTATCAAGCCCGTGGGCTTATAGAGCCAACGGAAGCTTTACATGGAAAAATGACTTTATGAGCTTTGTTCTCAGTAACTACAGTGGCAGTATAGAGAACATGGATGGGGAAAAACTGTTATTAGGGGAACAGATTACAGGGCTGTTGCAATAATAGTCCAAAGAAGATAAGATGAAGGCCTATTTTAAGCAAGTAGCATAGGGTTTGGGAGAGACAGAATCAAATGATGTTTTAAAATTAGAAGCAGCAAGATTTGGCAGCTGACTGTATGTGGGGGGCGAGAGAAAGAAGGTGAGAATAACACCAAACTTTCTAAGTTGGGAGACAGGTAAATGGTGATGCCATTAACCCAGATCAAGAATAAAAGGGGTAGGTCTCTCTGTCCTGGCAGTGGCAGGGCTGAGCCAGCAGCACCAACCTCCTGGCTGGCTCCACCCACTAAGCTGCACACTCTGCTACTATGACATAACAGGACACCTCCTTTGCCAAGGACTTCCTGGCCAGCAGCATTGCCGCCACCATCTCCAAGAGTCGAGGCCCCGATTGCGTGGGTCAAGCTGCTGCAAGTGCAACACATCAGTAAACAGATCACAGCTGACAGCTTTACACAAGCATCATGGACTACATTGTCTGCATCCCCAACAATCATCTGGCCAATGTCATCCACTACTTCCTTATGCAAGCCCTCAACTTTGCCTTCAAGGATAAGAACATGCAGGTATTCCCAGGGGTATAGAAAAGCTCATGCAGTTCTGGAGGTATTTTGCCAGCAATCTGGCCTCTAGCAGGGCAGCCAGAGCCACCTCTCTCTCTGCTTTGTCTACTCCCTGGATTTCGCCAGAACCCATCTGGTAGCCAATGTTGGGAAAGTAGGCACAGAGCCAGAGTTCCAGTTCAAAGGCCTGGAAGACTAATGAAGATCACTGAGTCTGACGGGACCTGGGGCCTGTACCAGGGCTTCAGTGTCTCTGTGCAGGGTATCATCATCTGCTGCACAGCCTGAAGGCCTAAGGCATAGTCCCTGACCCCCAAGACCACCCACATTGTGGTGAGCCAGATGATTGCCCAGACTCTGATGGTTGTAGCCAGTGTGGTCTCCTTCCCCTCTGACCTTGTGTGGGTGCAAAAGAGTCAATATATTGTCCATGGGGACCCCCAATTGCTGGGGGAAGATTTTCAAAGAGGAAAGGTGCAAAGCCTTCCTTAAGAATACATGGTTCATTGTTCTTGGAGATATCGGAGGAGGCTTCTGGCTGGTCCTGTATGAACTGAGGAAAAGCATCTAAGTATGTCTCCTTACTATTAATAGTAATGGGAACCAAGAGAATCATGTGGCGAACTTAGCTGTGATGGACCATTGACCTCCGAGAAACTCCATTGTCTTTGTCCTGGCCATATTATGTCTGTAGAGGGCTAAGGAAGGTAGAAAAGGGGTTCATCATGATCATATTCCACCACTGGCAACCTGATTCTATTGATTAGTGGAGGTGGGTCCACAGGTGAGGCAGCTTTTCCAAGCAGACCTGGAGTCCAGATGCTTTTAAGACCCAAGTTGTGTTTAAGTATTTCTTTAAAAAAAAAAATCATGTCTCCTATTTGTGTTTAAGCACTATCTCCTCTTTTGCACAGCTAAATATTTGCAATTATATTCTAGGTTGGGCATCCTGCTGCAAAACAGTAAAAACAGGACACTCGGGAAAAAAAAAGAATAGAAGGGATAGTGCAGATTTGGGGTCGGGGAGAAGTGGTGTTTGCTTGAGGACATGTTAAGTTTAACGTGTGCCTAGGACATCCAGCTCCATATGTCCAGTAAGACATCGTATATTTACTTCTAGAGCTCTGGAGGGAAGTTAGTGCTGGTGAAAGTCATTTGGGAGTCATCTACGTTTAAATGGTCATAGAAGCCGTGAGGATGGATGAGATTCCTCCGGAGAAAGCATGTAGATAAAGGAGAGAAGAGATGCAAAGACAGAACTCTGGGGATCGCCCACTAAATGAGGAGTGGACAGAGAAAGATGAACCATTCGAAAGACAGGTGAGGTGTAGCCAGGAAGAGACCCAGAAGCTGTGGGAGGAAGGGTTTCTAAGTAAGGGCAAACACCAGTGCCAACTGCTCCAGAAAAGTCAATTATTTCCATTTTAGACAATACACACAGCATGTAGTCGTGGGTCTGTGTAGTTCCCTGTTTTCCTTCACAACTGGCCTTTAGCCCAGGAGCACGAGAAGAGAAATCATCTGGTGTGTCTTCCAGGGACTGTGATTGTCTGGAGGGTTCAGTGAAATGTTGAGGAAGGAATGGGTGTGGTTGGAAGGAAGCAAGAAGAAAGGTACAAGGATAGGAAGCCATGCTGGAGTTAACTATAGAGCGTAAGGTAAGGGAAGTGTCCTCACCGTGTGTGGGAGAGGTGAAATAGAAGCAGCTGAATGATTATAGTTTTCTTTGAAGCCGGAGGTGATTTGGCGTGGTTAGGAAATGGATGCTGACAGCAAAAAAAAAAAAAGCAAGTGCCCAGGGACAGTTCTCAGAGGGGCATAGTAACTTGTTCTGACCAAGTCCAGGATGTCAAGGTGTTTATGCTTGATGGGTGGGGAGTAAAGGTGAAGGTCTGTTTCTGCAAATTCTTAGAGAGGTGAAGTTCCTTTTGACTCTAAAATTTTTTGTTTCCAGTTTGAGGATAAAGATAAGAAACAAGTTTAGGGAGTTTGACACAGTGGAACCGGTATTCCACAGAGGCTATAGGAAAAGAGGGAAAGTAGGGGAGTGGGAAAATGAAGGGCAAAATTTGAGTTGAATGGAATGGACAAGAATGGGGCACATATGAGGGCACAATGGAACAAGTGATGGCAGCAGTGGGTGTGGACAGCTGGGAGAATGCGGGTGATAGTAAGAAAAGCCACTGCTTTTTAGTCCCCCACCGTGGGTTAATAACTCTCACGTCAGCATTCTCGGGTAAATCTTACTATACTCAGTTTTCATACCGGGAATCACCAGCTAGGATAGGCTATTTCTTGTTGAGATAACAACCTCAAAATCATAGTGACTTCAAACAGTAGAAGTTTATTTCTTGGCCATGCTGCCTGCGCATTGGGTTGGTAGGAATTCTACTCCACGTTGCCCTCACTCAGGGACCAGGCTGGTAGAGTCTCCATCACTTTTCAGGGGAAAGGCAGGAAGGTGACTCTCTCCCGGCAATGATACGTGTCCATTTCCACTCTCATTCCACCGGCAGAGCAAGTACATGGCCCCTCCTAACAGCAAAGGAACCAGAAGTATAATCCTACTATTTACCTAGAAGGAGAAATGGAAATATCATTGAACAGGACAGAAACTGTGGCTCAGAGATGTACTTTGTTGAAAGTTGCCTAGACGTTAAGCAGCATGACTGGCATTCGAGGTTATGTTTTTCTGACATTAAGGCCCTGCTTTTTTTTAATAAGCTATGCTATCCCTTGGGATGGAAAACAGAGTAGAACAAGTTAGATCTAGCAATGACAAGAAATAAAGAGAGACCAAGTGTATTGAGGCAAGAGGAACATTTATTACGGAGTCGAGCACTTTTTTTGATTTATGCTCAGATACCAGTGGACTCTCCTCAATATGGGGAGAACGAGGTCTCTGTTGAAGGTGTGTGACTTCCATACACTTCTTCCCCTCATTTCTTCAGAAGTGAGTTGTTTCCAAATATACATTATTAAGTAAGTATCTATTATATAAGAATGCACAACATCCCACTGCTCAATGTAGGAAAAAAGTGATTTCCAAATTCCCAATTCCTCATCTTTTTACCCCCAGTACAGAGATACTGAAATTTTTTTAGTGGCTATATGGGCAACCAGTGACCCTGTCACACACACACACACACACACACACACACACACACACACACACACAAACCTGATACAAGAAGCCAGAAGAGCATGTCCAACCCCTGCAGTCCTATTTTGGAGGCAGGAAAACCAACTTACGTGTGTAACTGAAGGCAGATGCCTGATGGAACCATTAGAAGGGTATCCGGTCCTCAAGTTTGGCCATGGAAACTCTAGATATTCTTTTGAGCATTTTGTTGAAGCAGAATTAAACAACTAACAAAATTTTCCTGAAGCTGCCCCTTTTTATTATCCTCCACACTCCCAACCCACCAGTCTTTTGACAGGAAGGTTGACCACTCCCCTCATTCAGTCATCCATTCGACAATGTATTTTTGAGTTCCTTCTATGTTTCAAGCACTGGAATGTGCATTAGGGATAAAAATTAGTAAATAAAACAGTCATAGCCCCATCTCTCACTCCTATAACAGTTCTATTGTCTGTATTATATAGTGAGAGATCAGCTTCCCTCACCATCTCCTTCTTAGAGATCCCCAGAGCCTACACCACTAATGCACATGGCAAGCCCTTAATAAATGTTTGCTGAATGAATGAATGAGCAACTGAGCTTCAAGGTAGGTGCCTGTATATGAATAGAAGCAAAACGAAGAAACATAACTTTTTAAGCTACGTTTTAAAAGTTCTCTTTTAAAAAGAGAAACTAATGCCCAAAAAATCCTATTTATGTCATTCCTAATTCACTTCCCATTTTAGTCAAGTTATATTTTATTTAGTGTTTTTCCCTTTTCCCCACTTAATATTAGAATTCACAATTTCTGCATCTTAATTTTGAAAGATAAATTCTAAGTAATCAGAAACACACAGTCAACTTCAAGATACAAAACAAAAAACAACAAAATTGACCTGGGATGAGCTCTAATCAGGTACACTCTGCTTTCACAAATCTGACTTTGACAGTAACTTAGCTTCCCAGTTATTTGAGGGAAGACTCAAAGGTAAGTGAATAAGCAACTTCATCCTACTTAAGACAGGAGACATGAACACAAGTTGAAAGATAGGTATCTATTGTTTTTGTCTACCCAGAGTCTATCCCCCTTTATTCTAGTAGCAGTGCCCTAATTTTACTTTGAGGAATTATCCCCCTTCCCTACTGAATGCTGTTTTGAAGGAATGACTGTCAACCAAGGTCCCTGTACTAGGCATGTGACCAACCACTCAGTGACAAAATTAGGCCATTCAGATATTTTCCTCTTGAAAGTTGAGCTTGAGGGGAGTAATTCAAAGACAAAAACAGCTGGAGATTATTCATCCCTTTGGATGGCTGTTCATCTATTTGATCCTGCTCCCTTGATCCTCACAGCTACTTTAGCTCCAGTTCTTTCTGAAAACTGGCTCTTTAGATTCTTTGACTACCACCCATAAGTCTTCCAATGCATTCCTTTTTTGCTTGTTAGATATGAAAAGTCAAACTAAACAGATTTATGTAGAGCAGCAACATTATTAATAGTGAGCCATACATCATTTGGTAGAAGTGGAGGGGCATGTGCTATAGTCTGAATGTTTGTGTGCCCTAAAACTCATATGTTGAAACCTAATCCCCAATCTGATAGTATTAAAAGGTGGGGCCTTTGGAAGGTAATTAGATCATCAGAGCAGAGCCCTCATGAATGGCATTAGTGCCTTTCCAAAAGAGGCCCATGGGAGCTTGTTGGCCCCTTCCACCAACTGATGTTACAACAAGAAGGCACCATCTATGAACCAGAGAATTAGCCTTCACTAGACACCCAATCTGCAGGTGCCTTGATCCCAGACTTCCCAGCCTCCAGAACTGTAAGCAATAAATATTTCTTGTTTATAGGCCACCTAGGCTAAGGTATTTTGTTATAGAAGCCCAAACAGACTAAAAAGCATGTTCTCAAAGAATAACTTAGCTTCTTTTTCTAAACTTTAAAGGAACCCATTCCCTTCCTTCTAGGCCCTAGAGGTTTCATAACCTTACTGGGATGAAGTATTTTACACATGATATTTTCTGCCATTCTCACTCTTGACCTTCTTGCCAAAATGGTGAATATCATCTCAGTAATTTCAAACTAAAAGTAGCCTCATTTTAGGAGGAAGGGGGAAAAGAAATAGGCATAGGTTTACTCTAAATTTAAGGTTTTTATGCTTTGCCACCTTAGGATAGGCAGAGATTTCTTAGAACACAAGATGCACTGACCATAAAAGAAAAAAATTGAAAATCAGACTTTGTTAAAATTTAAAATTCCTGCTCTTCAAAAGACACCGTTAGGAAAATAAAAAGGCAAGCTAAAGATTTGGAGAAAATATTTGTGATGCATGATAAATACAAAGGACTTATTAGAGAATATATAAAGAACCCCTGAAAATCAATAATAAAAAGACAATCCATAAATATGGCAAAAGACTTAAAGAGACATCTCAAAAAGAGATACCTGAATGACCAATAAGCATATGAAGCATCATTAGTAATTAGGGAAATGTACAATAAAAACTACAATTTGATACCACTTTATACCTACTAGAATTTCTAAAATTAAAATGACTGACAATACCAAATATTAAGTAGGTAGAAGCAACTAGTTGCTGGTGGGAGTTTGAAATGTTATAACCACTTTGGGAAACTACCTGTCAGTTAGAGTTAAACATACACTTCTCCTATGACCCAGCAATTCCACTCTGAGAGAAATGAAAAAATATATTAACAAAAAGACTTATGTAAGAATGTTCATAATAGCTTTATTCATAGTAGTCAAAACCTGGAAACAACCTAAATGTTCATAAAAAAGAAAACGGATAAGCAAATAATGATACATTTATACAATGGAATACTACTTAGCAATTAAAAAGATCAAACTACTGGTATACCAAACAACATGGATGAATCTCAAAAATACGATGTGGAGTAAACAAATCCCCATACAAAAGAGTACATACTGTATGATTCCATTTATAGGAAGTTCTAGATCAGGCAAAACTAATATGTGGCCATAGAAATAAGACCCACAATTGCCTGGGAGGGAGCAGGATGGGGAGTGACTGGAAAGGTGGCGGAGGGGGGAACTTTCTAGGGTGATGTAAGTGCTTTGTATCTTAATTGGGGGGGTGATTTACACAGGTTTATGTAGTTATAAAACTCATTGAACTGTACCCCTAACATTTATGCATTTTACTGTACATAAATTATACCTCAACAGAAAAAATATTGAAAAAAGGTATTAGAGGACATTATACCGTATAGGTCCACTAGGAAATTGAGCATAATTTGCTTTCCTTTTTTTGCCATTATTATTGATTCTATGCTGAGCATTTCCCCTTCTCCTTCCTTGAAACTCTACTCTTGGCACTTCTATCTAATCCTTAATGCATCCCAACTCTCCTTCTCTGAGCCCCTTAAAAATTGCTCTTCTTTATTCTTTTCCCTCATTGCTGGTGTTGAGTCCTCAGCCACTTGCTCTTCTTTCCTAAAGCACATGTGCTTTGCTCAGGGTCTGTGCATTCTCACAGCTTCCACCGTACTTCTACTCTGAGGAACTAGCATGAAGGGTCTATCCTTGTGCATGGCCAAAGCTACAGACCTTGGCGGCCTTGACTGCCATTCTTCCATAGGCTCAGAGAATCCTTTCCAGGGTCTCCTTTCCATCATCCTCTTCAAATCTTCCATCTCTTCCTAAGCCCTATTTTCCATTCAGTCAGCTCCCACCCAGATTCCACATCTCTGTCTTGATGCTTTGTGCTAGCAGCATCTCTGATCATCTACCTGGTTTATTTGATGCCAAATTCACATTTTCCTTCTCTCTCAAGTTATCTCCCTATGCTCCTCACAATTCACGTTGAGGGCAAGCTGCCCCTGCCTTCTCACCCAACCCAGACTCTCAAAACTTGGCTGCCATGGCAGGTCTCTTGAAGGAGGAAACATTCCAAGGACTTCAAAGCTTTCACATCAGCCTCATTTCTACAACTCCAAGTGCCACCCTAATTATTTCCACTAGAAAAGCCTGGCTTCCTTTAGAAGTCAGTCTTCAAAATTAAAATCATCTTCCTCCTCATTCAGGATCTACCTTCTAACTTTCCTGCCTCTAACATTAGCAATTCCATGATCCCAATTATCTGGCTTAAGACCTTAGAGTCATCTTTGATTCATTCCAAATAAGTGAAATGTCCAATAAGTGACCTAATCACTTCATTTCTTTCTTTAAAATGTCTCCTGTAATTCAGTTCATCTGCTCCTTACACCCAGATGGGCCTCTTTGTTTCCAAACTCTCCCAGACTCTAAATCACCTCATGCCACGTTCTAAGCTCTGTCGACCTCACAGGAAAGGGCAGGGTCAGCAATTGTTCATCAGCCCAATGCAGATAAAAGCAGCTGAAAAGGCCAAAAGTGCCCCAGGTACCAGCAGGTCAGGGACTTGGTTCTTCTGGACCACCACTGTGTTCATGCCAAGGCTGTGTTTCCTCCGGGCTGCTGCCAGCCAGTAACTGAGCATGGGCATGGGGGGATGTGGGGCAGGAAGGCAACTACTATAAGACAAGAGATTCCTCTAACAGGCAGTGTTGGCTCAAAGACCCCTTTTGGTCTCGCCAAAACGTTCTCAGAACTTTGCTACAGTCTGAGCCTCTTCCTGCCCAGCCCTCCTTCCGCCCCTCCTCTTTCACAGGTGTCACACCTGCATCGTGGTCTGAAAGTTCTCCCACATTCTCTGTCTCCCATTTGTTCTTAATAGGTGTTACTGCAAATAAATATCCTTCATGTCTAATCCCATCTTAGCATCTGCTTCTTGGAAAACTTGAATTAACACAGTTTTGTAGGCCATTATTGGAATTTTGGTCTATATTCCAAGAGCAATAAGAAGTTATTGGAGTATTTTAAACTCTAGACTGACATGGTCAGATTTATGTTTTGAGAAAAAAACATTCCTGGTAGCAGTGTAGGGGACAGATTGGATATAGGTAAGATTGGATGCAGGGAAACCAGTTGAGTATCTTTGGCAGTCATCTAGAAGAGATGATGATAATTGGCTAAGGGTAGCAGTTATGGAGATGGTAAGAAGTGGGTGAATTTGAGAGATGCGTAGAAGATAAAACCAACAAGACTTGGTAGTGGACAATAGGAGCAGTAAGGGTGAAGAAGGTATCAAGAATGACTCTGAAGTTTCTGCCTGTGCAGCTCAGTAGATAGTGCCATTCATTGAGCAGGGCAACCACCCAAATGAGAGTATGTTTCAAGGTGATCATAAGTCTGAAATATCTATATAGAGATGTCAGGCAGGCAGTTGGATATCTGAGTCTGGATCTCAGGAAAGAGATCTGGGCTGGAAGCATAAATTAGTGATTGGAAGTATATATGTGGAATATATTATTAAATTAAAGAAATCACACATGAGGAGGAAGAACTGAGTGAAAACAGAACATGCATAGGATTGAGCCTTGAGGAACATCAGTATTTACTAAGTATTCATATAAGCCTGCTCAGGTGACCAAGAAGGAGCCCCCAGAGAGATAGGAGAAAATCTTTCATCTTAGAACTTGTATAATCTATTTACTGCAGTGTAACAAATGACCCCAAAACTTAGTAACTTAAAGCAACAACCATATTATTGCTCACAAGTCCATGGGTCAGCAGATATGACTGGTCTCAGCTGGGTGCTTCTTCTGTTGTCTCACCTGAAGTCATTCAAGCAAATGTAATCTTCTGGCACCTCAACTGGGACTGGATGATCTGAGATAGTCTCACAAGTCTGATGCCTCAGCTGGGATCACTGGAATGACTGGCATAGCAAGGCGTCTCTCCTGATGGCCTCTCATCATGAAGGAGACCAGCCTGGGCTTGCTCTCACAGCAAAAGCAGGATTCCAAAAGGACAAACCCCAATGTAGTAAAGGTCGTACTGAGTGATATCCTATTGGCCAAAGCAAGTCACATATCCAAGCTCAGGGTAAATGTGGGAGGCAAATATATAAAAGCACAAACCCTGGGAGGAGTGATTCCTTGGGAGTCAACAGGGAGTAACAAACAACCACAGCAATCCTTTGCTTAGGAACCTATAATTATTCCTTGTTTCCCATCAAGTCCAACCTAAATTACTTTTCACCACAGTATACTATATATTATATTTATACTATACATATTGTGTACCACTTAGTGTTCTTTCCACTCAGGCTAGTTCTCTCCTTATGCTTCATCCTTGCTATGACCTCTGCCTTAGATTCCTTCTTCATGTCCCAGCCTTCTCCATCTGGCTAATCTTATGCATTTTTTGGGCTCATTTCAATGTTCATGTTTTTTTAAATTTTAGTCTCTCAGCCTAGAACACCAACACCTACCCCCTTCCATAGTCCTAAGGCAACACCAACATCTGGCCAATTGTAATGTCAACTTCCCCACGAAGACTCCTGAGATTGTACCTGTCTTCATGTATCAGCCTTGTCTATAAATTCCTGTTGATATAATCATTGTACCAAACAGTTTTGAACTTAATTATGTATATTGTGTAATTATGTACACTTTTTACTGTTGGCTTTAAATATACCTTTTTATCCACAAATGGATTGCAAATTACTTGATGAAAGGAACTGTATCTTATATCTCTTTAACATAATGGTATATAAAGATGAACAAACAGTGTTCTCAAGAACGCTACCATCTAACAAGGAGACAGGCCACCCTCTTCCTCCAGTAAACAGGTGATTGTAATAGAGTAAGGTGCTATTTCAAGCTTACGTGCAGGATGCTGTGGGAAAACAGTGAACAGGTTCTAAATTTGTTGTTGCGGCTGCTGTTATCTATTAGGGTTTTTGGTTTGTTTGCTTTTGTTTCTTAGTGGAATAGGATGTGGTCAGGGAAGCTGACCTCTAAACTAAGACAACAGTGATAAGTAAAAGTAATCAAAGGAGGGCAGGGCATGGAGAAGGAGTCTCAGGCTGAGGTTTTACAAATAATGTAGATAAAGAAGAAAGAGACATCCTGGTTCTTTATAAATTCCAAGTACAGAACTTAAATACAGGACTTACTAGCTGGAGGATAGTGAGAGAAGAGCAGTAGTAAGATTGGAAGGTAGGAGCTTCAACCCTGAAAAGTCCATCCATGTTTGCTATGGTCTGAATTGTCCCTCTCAAATTCATGTTGAAACCTAACCCCCATTGCAGTGGTATGAAGAGGTGGGGCCTTTGGGGAAGTGATTAAGTCATGAGGGCTCCACCCATATAGATGGGATTATTACCCTTACAAAAGAGGCCTAAGGGAGAAGAGAGCCACCATGTGAGGTCACAGAGAGGGCTCCATCTGTGAGGAACAGGCCTTCACCAGACACCAAATCTGTGGGTGCCTTGATCTTAGACTTTCCAGCCTCCGGAACTGTGAGAAATAAATTGCTATTGTTTATAAATCACCCAGTCTAAGATATTTTTTGTTAAAGTAGCCCAGATTAACTAAGACATGTTCTTTTGTGTTATTCATGATGCTGTTTTTGAAGGTAAAAATTGGCCCAGTGTCGGGAGGGCACTGAGGGACCCTCCACATTGGAGGCGGATGGGGAGGGAGGTTGAGAGGACCTCATGATCCCTATTTTCTCATCTGCAAGACACCTGTGCCATATCCTGTCATCTCTGCTCGATCCTCTAGCCCTAGCCTCTACCTTGAAAAATTAATAAAGACATCTGTGAAGACAAGAGGTCAGGGTTACCGTTATCTCTTGCCTCAACTTGTAAAACCGTGTACATCCCATAGTTGACTAACAATGGTTACGATGGGCCCAATCTCAAACAGTGATAAAGACTCACGGGCTTTGTTCCTTCGCAATAGCCACACTATAGCACTGTGGTTAGTGAAAAGTAATTTTATAATCAAGTCACCAAACAAATGCTTCTTTGCATGTGATTTTTAAAAAATAAAAATAGCTACCATCCCCAGTCAGCCTACAATACTAATTAGTCTCTTCTCAAATCCTGTAAATGGTTAGTTAACTTTCTTTTAGGAAAGGCCAGCTGTTTTGTAGAAAATTCATGGGAAGAAAAAGACAAAAATAAGTTTACTCCACCAAGCTGATTTCATGTGGGCTCCCAGTGAGACAGCAAGCATTTCAGTGATGTCTCGAACATAGAATTTTCTTTAGACATATCTGAAGCTGTAATAAGCCAGATCCTGCCGTGGGAGTAAATTAATCCCGAATACAAACTAGGCATTTTGTAAAGTGCATTAACTCTTTCAAGTCTCCTGACCACAAAATAAACATCCTGGAACACCCATTAGTGGTGAGATTGAATTGAATAGAGGGGAACGGAAACATCCCTAGTTACAGTGGTCATTTGGGAAAATCTAAATATGCTCCCAAATGACCTATTGTACTCACATTTAGATAGTTTAGAGGTAACAGAAAATAGCTTATTATATCTGTCAGGGATCCTCTTCTTGTTTCCAGCCTGAGTTCTCTCCTTCTATGATTAATTCAGCAAATCATATAATAGCTGAACCTTTGCCTTGCCTCCCTGCTAAGAAATTCTCAGGCGCTTTCAACAGTGAGGCCATACAACAGAATATAATTTCATAAAGGTAATTTCCTGTGAGGTTAGCTTTGCTGTTCTCTCACCTTTTACCTTCTAAGAATAATTTTGTTTATGTACAATGGTCTTAGTAACTAAGATTCAAATAGGTCAGTGACTCACATTTTTGTGATTGTAAAAAAGAGGGATAGGCAGAGAAACCAAATATGATTACTTTAGTTTAATTTCAGGAATATTTCAACTGGACATGAGTTCAGTTAGGAATCTTCACGTAGTTATATAAAATCACAAGAAAGTTAGAAACAACCAACATGTCCAACAACAGGTAAAAGGATAACTCATGTATGAGAGAGCCACATAATGGACTATCATATAAATATTAAAGTGACATTTATGAAGAATTTTTATAACATATAACTAGACGATTATAATCATATTCAAATTAATTTGCTGAGGAAAAATCTGGAAGAAAACATATCAAAATGATAACAGTATTAGACTTTGAGAGAAGGACCTGTGAGTAATTTTTTTCTCTATATAACAAAATTTTCAAAGTTTCAACAAAAAGCATATGGCCAATTTTATAAACTGAAAAATGCTACTTTTAAAAAACAAACCCATATTTTTAAAAATCATATTTTACCAAAACTAAATTTAATGACTGTAGTACCTGTAGTGCTTTATAATTTACATACCACTTTTACATTTTTTCTCTATCGTCTGTAGTAATTGAGACCTTAGCACACCACTGATTTCATATCATGTCAAGCTAATTGTATTCCACTTTTCACAACATGATATCAAACCTAGCAAATGTTTTAGTAGAAATAGGATAATTCCCAAATGTAATTTTCTTTATGACTGCTCATAAAATGCATATTATAGATGTAGTAATAAAAAAGCTTATGGAAATTATTATATTGAAAGTATTTTAAAACCCTCAAAGTGCTACATTCCCTCCCTGGTTCCCCACATAACATTTTAAACCTTTAAAACTCTCCCTCAAGCAAACACTCAGAGCTCTCCCTACCCCCATTTTCTTGCCTCCAGCTTTCCAGAAAGGAAAAAAAGAAATAGTGTATCAGGCCTGGACTCCCTGAGCATCCTATCCTCACACCCAGGTTCAGCCACATAATTTGCAGGACTCAATGTAAAATGAAACTGCATGGCCCGTTGTTTAAAAAAGCCAAAAAAGAAAAAAAAAAGCAGTTCAGGTACTAAAATATAAAGTTTTTACCATAACAATATTTCATTACTTATATATTAGGTGTAATAGTGATACATGAATAAAACAAATTTACAAATTGCAAACAAAATCTTTGGTATCATAACTTATCAGTACAATAAATAACAATGTTTTATTAATGTGACATCTTAATCACAAGATTTTTTCTGGCTCACTTTTCTGCAAATTAATTTACTAGATTGTCAAAATTTTTACTTTTAGCAATTTCATTTTCAATTGACATAATTGAAAACAATGTCAGTTGCTCTTTCAAATACAAGATTACAAGTCATTTTCGATAATTTTGAGAAGAATCTTTCTGCTGGTTCAACTGTTATTGGAGTTATTAAGAGTATGTTTGAGCTTTAAAAACATCGAGATAAATTTCTGATAAATTATTTTGAAACATAAATTTTAGTACATCTAGAGCTGATGATTCTCCCAGAACAATTTTTCTAAAAAGACTTAATACTTCATACAAATCAGTTTCACGTTAGTCTTTTTAAATGTAAATTTATACAATGGCAATTTAATGCATATTTGCTTGGCAGTGTTGCAGTAGTTTTCAAAACCAGAGATTCTGAACTCTGAACTATTCTAATAACTCATTGATATGCTTTATTGCAATGCCCATGTCTAAACTTCTATTTTGCAATAATTGTTTAAAAAGTTTGCCTCTTAAACACCATTGAAGACCCCAGTGCTGCCTCACACTGAGCCCTTCCTGTCTCCCAGGGTTGGGGCCATGGCCACCATCACTATTACCAGTCTGAACCCAGGTCTCAGCCCCTACCATTCCTTCAGGGTGTGTGACTCCCTGGACTTCTTAAGTTGTGTGCTTGCGTGCCAGGCAGCCAGGTCTAAATTTGAGTGTGTGTACACTGCTGCCAGGCACATTGTCTATGCTCATGCACATGCTCCATTGTCCCTTGAACTCCACTTACAAAATACAAGTTCAAAGATGACATTATTAAGAATTTCAAAGTAGCCACAGCAGGGTATTAAACCAAGTCTCTTCTGAGAGTGAGCCCTATGCAACCACACAGGCCACACAGCCATGAAGTTGGCCCTGCTCACACCTGCACGTTTACCTGGCCCCAATCTTACTTCCTCTTCTCTAATCCCAGTAGAAGCAACCTTGCTTCCTGTTCAACTCTTCTTCCTCTTAAAGCAATCCTTTCCCATTACCTGAAGGGTCTTGCTCTTTTCTCTCCAGTATTTTTAAATTATCAAATTGTTCTTTACTGATACCTTCTAGATATCTGTGAGAATACTCAAATCTGTCCTTCTTAAAACAGCTCTCATCACAAATGCATTCCTGTCTTTCTCCTTCCCTTTGAAGCCAGGCGCTGGAACACTAGACTGAGTTCATTGTTTTGGCTTTCTGACTTTTTGTCCTTTATCTACCATCAGACTTCCATACTTACAACCTTACCAAAATTTGTTCTTACCAAGGCTACCAAATGCTTCTTGACTTTCAATCTAAAGGACTACTTTAATCTGCATTATGGACTAAATGTTTGTGTCCTCCCCCTACCCTTACATCAAATTCGTATATTGAAGCCCCTTCCCCCAAAGTGATGGTATTTGGAGGTGGGAACTTTGGGGGAAGTAATTAGGTTTAGATGAAGTTATGAGGGTGGGGCCCCCATGATAGGCTTAGTGTACTACTGTCTCTCTCTTTTTTTTTTTCTCTCTCTCTCTCCTTCCCTCTCTCTCTCTCCCCATCCACCTCCACCCCCACCATGTGAAAACACAGCAAGAAGGGACGGTGTGCAAGCCAGGAAGATGACCTTTTCCAAAAACCGAATCAGCCGGCACTTTGATCTAGAACTTCTCAGTTTCCAGAACAGCGAGAAATAAATGTCTGCTGTTTAAGCCACCCCGTCTATAGTATTTGATTATGGCAGCCTGAGTTAAGTCAATCCTCATCTTACTTGCTAACTCTCCCTTCTTGAAATTTCTCCCTTCTCTTGGAGAACCACCTTCTCTTGGTTCTCATTTTACTTCCAACCATTCTGACTGTTCATGGGCTCCTTTTCCTCTGTACCTACTTAGTATTATCCTTAACTGTTTCTCCCTCAGTATACTGTCTGTGAGCAATCCCAATGCCCAGGCTAGAACAAAGTGATATGTGTTCAAATAACCCCTGAACTCATATCTTCAGCCCAAACATCTCTCCAGAGCTCTTGACCCATAAAATTTACAACTTGTTGGATGTCTTCACTGTGACATCCTTGGATACCTGGAACTCAGTCTGTCCAACAGAAACTCATCACCTCTCCTCTATACTTGTTACTCCTATATCCTGTCTCAGGTGGTGGCACCACCATCCAAACATACCCAAGTTGGAAAACAGAATCATCCTTGACTCCGTCCTTTCCCCATAGTCAATAATATACCAAATTTGAGGGATTCTGTATTTTTAAAATTTCTCGGCTTTGTCCCATCATTTGTCCATAGTTTCCACCTTAGCTCAGGCCTTTGTTGTCTTTCCCTGAGGCTATTGGAATAGCTTTTCTTTTTAACTGTTCCCCCTGCTCCAGGTATGTGTCCCGTATAGCTTACCTTCTGCATTTCTGTAAGAGTGATCTTTCCAACACAAATCTGCTTGTGTTTCCCCCCACTTAAGACCTTTCCATGACTCCTCATTGCCTGCAAAATAAAGTTCCACACCGCCTGGTAAATAATAGAAGACCTTCCATAATCTGGCCCCTGTATATTTCTCCAGCCTCATCACTTGCATCCCTTGCGCTGGCTATGTTAAACTACTAGCAGTCCTCCAAATGTGTCATGTTATTCTTCCCTGCTTTTATTTTCTTTTGCAAAAAAAAGCTGCGTCTTATTCTCTCACATCCCTTATTCTCCTTCGCATGCTCAGCAGTTCGCAAATGGTCTGCCACAGACCTCTAGTGCAGGAGACACAGAAGTGCTCAGTCTCTGGAGCTATCAGGGGAGAACTGGGGTGGCCCAAGGTGGCAAGAAATGGGCAAATTTTCTAACAATTTGTGAGATGCAAGACAAAAAGAGGAGTCAAGATGACTCCAAGGCTTCTGGCCTGAACAACTGAAAGGGGAGAGTTGCCATCAACCCTGGATGAGGAAGACTGTGTAGTGTAAGTTTGGAATATAGTAAATTGGAGATGCTGAGTAGACACTTGAGAAGGGATGTTGAGTAGGAAGTTATATTAATTATATAAGCCTGGAGTTTAGGGGACAGATCTGGGCCAAAGACAAAATCTGGGAGTCATAAACGTACATGCGGCTTTAAATGGCACAGCCTGAATCAGATCGCCAAGGGAATAAATGGAGACAGATAAGAGAAGTCCAGGGTTTGAGTTCTTTGATGATCAGAAGGAATAGCCCCAGTGAGATAAAAGGAAAACCAGAAAACTCTGGTGTCCTGGAAGTCAAGTGAAGAAATGAGTTCAAAGATGAAATCCCTGACAGATGGAGTAAAATGAGGACTGAAAATAGACAATGAGATTTTGCGATACGGAGCTTCAGTGGGGGGGTGGTAAGGAAAGGCAATTAGAGAGTGTTCGAGAGAAAATGGAAGGAAAAGACTTGAAAACAGTGACTATTTTATCAACTCTTTAACAGTTCTATTCCTATAAGAGAAAGAAAAAGAGAGGGTAGTAGCCAGTCGAGGAAGTAGAATAAAAAGTGGTGTTTTTTAAGACGACAGAAATTATAGCATATATTGTGTAATGAAATTTGAAGAAACAGGCAACAGATGGGAGAATTTCTAGGGTGCTGTCCACGAGCGGCGAAAATGGATGGGCTGTGGAGCAAATGGAGGGGTGGGGAGCACAGGAGGGCGACACGTGGTCAGGGCACAGGTGCACCGATGCTAGGGTGGGCGGTGGGGGAGGACTCGAGGAGGCTGTCTTCTGAGTGCTTCTATTCCTCGTCCAAACATACCTATAGCAAAGTGGTCA
The DNA here is from genome assembly GCA_023783475.1 of Daubentonia madagascariensis. Classification (NCBI taxonomy): domain Eukaryota; kingdom Metazoa; phylum Chordata; class Mammalia; order Primates; family Daubentoniidae; genus Daubentonia; species Daubentonia madagascariensis. Next base: position 20,229,094 of record JAKFHU010002080.1, on the reverse strand, counting down.
GCTAGGAGTGAAAATCGAAGACTTTTGGTTAAAGACTTTAGGAGACATGAGAAGTTCTTGTCCCCAGGGACGGTGAGAGAGCGACTGGATAAGAGAAGTGTAGTCTACTGCTGAGTGGAATTATGCGCATCCTTGAGTTTAGTGAGGTTAAATTTAAAATGAAATTAGTTAAATAGGATGTTTTTGTCCAGCCATCTTTGGGAAGAAGGGATAGCATATGGAGGTTCTATTTAAATAGTGTTCGGGATTGCCAGGTGAACGTGGGGGAGAGATGAGGGGCACGCGAGTAGGCTGTGTTCAAGCGCACCATTGGGATTGATCCAGGAAGTCAAGCTAGATAAGGAGGGGGCTGAAATAGGAGTGGAGGGAGAGATAGGAAGAGGTTGTAATTTAATTTTGGGTTGGGGGAGTAAGCTAGAAAGTTGGAAGGTGGTGGTCAGAGATCAAAGTGCTTGAAATTGAAATCATGGGAGGGTGGCATCCATCCATACTCTCCTAATCAGCCAGAGTGATCCTTTAAAATATGAGCAGTTCTTTGAATAGCAATCATACCTCAATAAAGCTGTTAATACAGATACACAAGATTGTGCTCATTTCCTGTTCAAAACCTTCCAATGACTTCCATCACATTTAGAATAAAATCCAAACACTTTATCATTGCTTACAAAACCCTACATGATCTGATCTGACCTCCTTTCCCTTCCCCCTCCCCCTCTGTTGGACTTTATCTCCTACTACAGACCCCTACTAAATTCTTAATAAATATGAGACCTAATTTTAAAGCCAACTCTGGTATTTTGTAGCTGAGTAAATAAACTTAGGCAGCTTATTTAGGCTTTTTGGATCTCACTGCTGGAAGGCAGAAGGATATTTTGAGATCCCTTACAGCTTTAACAGCTTTAATTAAAATTCTTCCAAAGTAATGTACTTAACCTGACACAATGGTCTTTAAGAATGAGGCAGTGAGGTGGGTTATTATCATGTGCCAATTTCTTCTACTTCGTTTTTTTGGCATGATATTGGACAGATTATTTTAAAACCTTGACTCCTTTGTTTTTATTTGTAAATGATTATATAAGTTGTAAATCTGCCCTTATGTGGAAGAGAGTTCTTGGAAATCATTTTGAAAATGTTATACATGCAGCAGTTGGGGTATCAGGCCCATTCACCCTCCATTTCTATTCAGCGGGGCCAGTCAGTTCTCTAGGTGCTGGGGATATAAAATTGCCCTTAAGAAACTTGAAGCGAGTGAGTGAGAGGGAGATGTAAACAGATGGTTAAAATATTTATTAAGAGACATATGTCCAGGATACAGAAGAGGTAAGTGTTGAGGTACCAGGAGAGGTTTTCCAGAGGAGGAATAACTGAGCATGTTAGGAAGCATAAGTAACAGTAGAACACGCTGGAGGAGGATATTCCATGCAAAGAAAACATGAAAAACAAACAAACATGAAATATCATTGTATGTTCAAGAAAATGTAAGCAATTTAGTATTACTGGAGTGGGTTATGGGGGCAAGGGGTAAGGAGGCAGGGTAAGTGGAGGCACCGGGAGGTAAGGTTAGAAGAACTCTTAGAAGTTGTTTATTCCAAATTCTAGCCCAATATGGGGATTTCTTCTAGACTCTACAGCTGCACTTCCCAATGTGGTGGCCAAGACCCCCATGTGGCTCTTTATATTTCCATTATAATTACTCAGAATAAAATAATTCAGTTCCTTGTCATATTAAACTGGTCATATTTCAAGGGCTTTTTGTACCATGTGGCTAGTAGCTACTGTGTCAGCAGGACAGATACAGGACATTTCCATCACTACACAAAGTCCTATTGGACAGTGCTGCCCTAGAGTATCCCTGACAGATGCCCATTTATCTTCTGCTTGAACGATGGGGAGGTGGCTACTTTTTAAGACAGCACATTCCATTTTTATGTAGGTCTATTTGCCAGAACATAACTCTAAATAATTTAACTCATAATGTATTTCCCTCCCTCTGATTTCTGTGCAAGAATCCTAGCTCTATGGATAAATATAAAACAAATTCACATTTTCTTTCACTAAGTGGCTCTTTGTCTATTTGCAGACCTTTGTCTTGTCTCTCTCCTTTGTGCTCCTCCCCAGGTCAACCCTCCCAAATTCCTCCTGAGCTTCCTCCCATGACTGTTTCCAGATTCTTTCTGTTCTGGCAGCCCTCCTCCATTATTTCTCCTAGATTATGTTTTCCTAAATTGAACCCTTTATCTCAGTTGTGGTCCAATCAGCAGAAAACAGAACTACTGCTTTCCTGTGCTCCAAGCACTTTATTTCCATATATGGAACCTAAGTTTATTTTGCCTTTTGGGTTTTTTTTTTTTAAAGCATCTATCATTCTGTTGTGCATATTAAGCTCGTTGGCCACTAATATACCACTGTCTTTTTGATACAAGTTACTGTTCTAGGAAGTCTCTCTGATCCTATATCAGACAAGCAACAATTTTTTTAAAAAAAAGTCTGTTAATTTCCTGTTGTTGCTGAAAGTCTGTTATATACTCCAGGGAAAAACAATTGGTAAGGGACAGCAAAAGGGTAAAAAAAAACTTAGAGAAGTAAAAAATAATTAAGAAATAATATCTTATGATTTATTATTAAATCTGTCTCATAAAAATATTAAATTGAATATAAAAGAAAATATAAAAAAGAGAAGTGGTAACCTTTGGCATAAAATGGTCATAAAATTAGCAATTGAAAATGACTGACAATAAAGTACTCTTTCCCATAAATGACTTTTAAACCCTTCTTAGGTTAATGCATGTGCTGAATTATTAAGCAATAGTGTACTTCTTTGCCATACTAATACCTTTTTAATGCATAAAGGTTTTAGACCACCTTTGGAGATACAGGTTTATGTGTATGTGTGCGCCTGCAAATTGCATGGGAATGCATACACAGTGTTCTTCACCTGCATCTGAATGAGGCCTCCAGGAACTGCACAGGGCTAGCTCTGTTCCACCTGCAGTCTTTACCTTATTAGGGAAAAACTCCCTTAGTTCCTTTCCTCTGGGATCATATGTGGAAAGGGCATTCTCAACCATTAATCTGAGTTATGAGTTATTAAAATTACCTTTTGATTAAGCCATCTCTCCTTACTTTTCTTGTACCAGGCTTTGAAATGACAATTTTACCAAAGCAAGATGTATTGATATATTTGCCACAGCAACCATGAGTCTCTGAGGTCCCAGTAATTAAACACCTCAAACTTTATCCTGAGTATTTCTATGCCACTCCATGATCCTAAAAATGGGTATTTGACAAACAGCTTCATCTCAGATGTTTGATTAAGGTGCCAGTTTATACACTTTAGTGAGCATATGTTCTAAACCAGTAGGTCCACAGTGGCTGCTCACTTCTTCTGTCTCCTCATAAAACTCTGAAAAGCTGATAATTGAATATCTATCTATTCCCTTTTAAGATGTTTGCAATATATGATCTACATATGCTGAGTAGGTAATCGATGTTTAGTGAAATTAATAACCCCTTGGACTTGGCAAGCCTTTTCATACTTATTATATCACTGGATCCCTACAACCCCTTAAGAGACCAGTAAGGAAGAAATATTAAATAATTCTCTTTTTTTATAAGTGGAATGTTAGGTTCAAAGAGATAAAGTGATTTGCTCAAGGTCACACAGAAAGTTAGCGAGGATTCAAACTCCAGCCTGATACAAACAGCAATGCACTTTCTACTCTACCATCATGCCTTCAATTTCCTCACTTATTTCAAGAAACTGGCCTTTGTAGACTATTCATTTCATCTTGGTAAGAAATAACCAGACATATCCTACAGTACATTCTATGATATCCAATCATATGGTGATAAATTTAAACATATGGTTTTTACAAAACATTCAGCAGCACTCAAGTTTCAAAACACATTAGCAATCATTTTCTAATGTTCATACTTCAATTTATAATTGATTCTTAGAGATATTTTCTATTGGACAGCATCATAAAGTATGATGGTATAATAGAATTTGGGGCCTGGAAGGGATTTTTATCTTAAACCTTTTAAAATTAGCTGTTTTGTAATTGAAAAGTTTATACATGCATATAGGGAAAATCCAAATACGGTGAGAAGGTATAAAAATAACACAAAAAACTCCTCAACCCAGTTCCTCAATTTTCCTCTACAGAGGTAATTTATAGATCCTTTCAAAATTGTCTAAGCACATGCAGAATATAACTCCAAATGGAAGTATGCTGTACACACTGTTCCCTATCTTGCTTTTTTTGGTGTTGTTTAAAATTATATTTTGGATTTGGGAGGCTGAGGTGGGAGGATCATTTGAAGCCAGGAGTTTAAGGCCAGCCTCGGCAACATAGCAAGACCCCCTCCTCTACAAAAAAAAAAAAAAAAAAAATTAGCCAGGCATGATGGCATGCACCTGTAGTCCTAGCTACTCAGGAGGCTGGGGTGGGAGGATCACTTGAGCCCAGGAGTTCGAGGCTGCAGTGAACTATGATCATGCCATTGCACTCCAGCCTGGGCAACAGAGTGAGACCCTGTCTCTAAAATATATATATATAAATATATATATAAATATAAAAAACTGCTGTTACTTAGCAGTGCATTATTTTCCTTGGCTGCATAGTATTCTATACTGTAATTTACTCAAGTCTTCTAATGATAGACTTCTTTTGCTATATTCGGTTTTTTGCTATTGTAAACAACACTATAATCATAACTCATATATATTTTAACTAAAAGTGGAATTGTTGGGTCAATGTGTATGAATTTTTATTGTGTCCTTTTATCACTGTAAAGTCATTTTCTTTGTCTATTTTTATACTTTTTCCTGTAAATTCAACCTTGTCTGATATTAATATTGGGGGTCTCTTTTCTTTTTGTGTGATTTTGTTTGCTATACCTTTGACCATTCTTTTAATTTCAAACTGAGTCACTTTGTTTTATATGTATCTCCTATTTGGTGCTTGTATTTAGGTTTTGCTTTATAATTCAAGCAGATTTTTAATCTGAGTTTATATTAGTTATGTTTTCCAATTTTGTTATATCTTCAGTTTTTAATGCTTCCTTTTTGCTTGGTCGCTTCTCAAAAATCTTTTCCTAAAAAGAAACAGAAAAGATAACAAGAAATTAATGAAACCGGTCATGTACATGGCCTGGGTAGAAGTGAAATGGAAAGAATAAGGATGGAACAACACTTCTCTGAAATGCTTAATACAAATATTTCAAACATTTGTATTTCCAAAAGCATGTATAGTTTTTATATTTTAGAAATATAAATGTTTTAAATATTCAAAAATTAAATTAAATTAATAAGGATGGAGAAAAAAACTAGAATTGAATATAAACAAAAAAATGAACCTAACTGTATTTCAGATAAACATCATAACTACAGAGGAAAAAAAAAAACTAATCCAAGTAACTTTTGAACACAGAACTTTATCTATATACTCTCAGTATAAAATTTAAAAAAAAAACCTGCCAACAAATCTTAAAGTCTACAATTAGTTAGGCATTTGAGTTCTTTAGTTTTTCACTATAATTAAACATACTTTTTTCTTTTTAAAAAAATCTTAAGATATAATTCACAACCATACAATTCACCCATTAATGTGTGCTATTCAATGGTGTTTACTAAGTTCACAAGTTGTACAACCGTCACTACAATCAATTTAGAACATTTTCACCATCCCCAGAAGAAACCCCATACTCATTAGCATACACTCCCCATTTCCCTCCAATCTTCCCCTAGCTTTAGACAAACACTAATACACTTTCTGTTTCTATGGATTTATCTATTGTGGACATTTTATACAAATGGAGTTATACAATATATGGTCATTTGTGCCTGGCTTCTTTCACTTAGCATAATGTTTTCAGTATTTCATTCCTTTTCTTTGGAATATATAATAATATTCCATTTTATGGATATACCACATTTTATTTTTTAATTAATCAATGGGACATTTGAACTATTCCCATTTTTTACTGCTATGAACAATGCTGTTATGACCATTCATGTATAAGGTTTTACGTGAACATATTTCATTTCTCTTGGATTAGGATTAGGAATGGAATTGCTGGGTCATGTGGTAACTCTGCATTAAATATTTTGCGGAACTGCCAAACATTTTTTTGAAGCAAGTGTACCATTTTACATTTCCACCAGGAGTGTATAAGAATTACAATTTCTCCACATCCTTGCCAACACTTGTTATCATTTATATTTTTTATTATAGCCATCATAGTGGATATGAAGTGGTATCTCATTGTGATTTTGATTTGTATTTCCATAATGGCTAGTAATGTTGAGCATCTTTTCATGTACTCATTGGCCATTTGTATATATTCTTTGGAGAAATATGTATTCAGGTCCTTTGCCTATTAGTATCACTACAATTGAGTTATAAGTGTTCTTTATATATTCTGGATACAAGTCCCCTGTCAGATATATGAATTGAAAATATTTTCTTCCATTTTGTGGGATATCTTCAGAAAAGTTTTAAATTTTGATGAAGTCCATTTCGTCTTTTTTCTTTTGTCACTTGTGCTTTTGCCATCATATCTAAGAAACCATTCATTTCTTAACCCAATGTCATGAAGATGTACTCCTGTGTTTTCTTCTAAGAGTTTTATAGTTTTAGCTCTTACACTTAGGTCTATGATAAATTTTGAGTTAGTTTTTGTATATGGTGTAGGAACAGGTACAACTTCTTTCCTTTGCATATAGATATCAGTTGTCCCAGAAACATTTGTTGAAAAGATTATTCTTTCTCCATTGAAATGTCTTGCCACCCTTGTCAAAAATCAATTGACCATAATGTGAAGGTTTATTTCTGGACTCTCAATGTTTTCCTTTGATCCATATGTCTATGCTTATAGCAGTACCACACTGTCTTGATTATTATCGATCTTAATAAAATTTAATATCAAAAAGTATGAGTCTTCCATACTTTGTTCTTTATATTGTTAATTGTTTAGGCTATTCTGGCTCCCTTGCATTTCTGTTTGAATTTTAGAATCAGCTTGTTGATTTATTCAAGAATGGCAGATGAGATTTTGATAGGGTTTGTATTGAATCTGTAGATCAATTTGGGGAGTATTGCCATCTTAACGTTATTGTCTTCTGACCCATGGACATGGAAGGTCCTTTCATTTATTTAGCTCTTTTTAAATTTCTATCAGCAATGTTTTATAGTTCTCAAAGTACAAGTTTTGCACTTCCTTTTAAAAATTTATTCATAAATATTGCATTTGCTTGATGCTATTGTATATGAAATTGTTTACTTAATGTCATTTTGGCTTGTTCATTGATAATGTGAAATGCAATTGACCTGGCATCCTTCAATCTTGTTGAATTTGTTTATTAGTTCTCATAGTTTTTTAATGGATTCCTTGGGATTTTCTTTATACAAAGTCATGTCATTAACAAATAGAGATAGTTTCATGTCCTCTTTTCCAACTTGGATGTATTTCTCTTTCTTACTTAATTGCCCTGTCTAGAACTTCCGGTACAATGTTGAATAGAAGTGGCATGAGCAGACATCCTTGTCCTGCTCCTGAGTGCCTGATCGTAGGGCAAAAGCATTCAGTTTTTCACCACTAAGTATGATGTTAACTATGGGTTTTTCATAGATTACACTGAAGTATTTAGGGATAACAGGGCATCATGTCAGCAACTTACTCTCTCAAAAGGTACAGAAAATAATAATAATGGTTTGAGTATATGTATGATATGTGCGTGTTTGTGTGTGTGTAGAGGAAGACAGACAGAGAGAGAGAGAGAGAAGAAATAATGAATATGTAAGGTTAATGTGGTAAAATGTTAACAATGGGGGAATTCCAGAGAACCACACTATTTAGTCTGTTTACCCTGACCCTTTTTTTTCCCCAACTTAAGGGATTTACTGGGTGCCACCTGATATATCCAGAAGTCTAACCATGGGTTCGACAGCCATATCCTTGGTTTGATCTTTGCTGCAAACTTAATATACTTCTTCATTTTTATCTTTTATTAATTGGAGCTGAGCAGCATTTTCCTCTTCCAGTGCCACAAGTTCTCAATTTCTGAACTCTCTATTTCCTTTTATTCCTGCTTGTAAACTTGCCAGTTATTTCTGAACACATCTGCCTTGTGGTAATTTGTGAAGCACAGCTAATATTAGCCAATCTCTTCCCCTAAAATCTCAAATTCAGAGGCACATCATCTGCCTTCCAAGTTATCACAGGCGACAGTTTTACCATATATTTTGCCACAGTATAACATGGATCACCATCTATGCTCAAAATGTTTCATATTTTGCTGGTGGGAGATCTTTGAAGCTGGTTCCTGTGTCCTTTTGCTCACTATTCTTTGAGCAAATTCCTACCTTCTGGCAAAACTAGATATTCCAGGTTCATCTTATACTTTCCCTACCCCAGCCCTGTAAACAGCCATTTATTCAAGAATCCTGGTTCCCTGAGCAGAGAATGGTATTTAGAAACCAAGATCAGGTAGTTTTGTGTACTCGTTGCTACAAAAATGTCATTATATTTAGAATTTTAGCAGAAAAAGCTAAGGATTATATGTATGTTTATACACATATACACACAACTATCTATCTGCCTATCATTTAGCTAGCTATCTTGAAAACCAAATGTTCACACTGATATCTCCAATTCCAATTTAATACTCCAGCATGTATTTTAGACTTCCCTCTTTCCATATTTGTACCTCCTTTTTCTAACAGTAAGAAGCCTGACTCCTATTATTCTTAACGTATTTGCTTTTCTGCTCAATCCCTCTATATGGAATCAGTCGTACAAACACTCAGGCTGTCTCCTTGTCCCAGCTTTTCTGGATGCACAGACCACATTGACCAAGTTCCCTCCACCCCGGTTCCAGACCTGCTGAGCATAGAGATACTCAGCTGAGTGTCCCCAGTCTGAACACAAGGGAAAAGGAAGGGGCCAATTAAGTTTTTGAGACAGTGGTACTATGAAAGAAATGATAACCCCGGGCTACAAGTGTTTGTGATTGTTAGTATCTTAACAACACCCTTGAGCCCCCAACTCAAGGGCTATTTGTTACCCCAGTAGACGCTAGTCTATTCTGATTGATGCAACAATTAGGTGGTGGAGGAAAGGGGTTCAGGGGAGAACTATTCCCTAAGAGTAGTAATGCCCTGCTTAGCTTTAAGAATACACATTTCCTATCCCTAATGTGTGTGTGTGTATAAATATATATGTTTATCTGTCCAAGATGGTTTGAGTATATATATGATATGTGCAAAAAAATACATATTACTAATAAGGAGAAAACTACTATATGCTTTCCATTTTGTAATTCTAACAACAAAAGTAGACACAGACCAAGTAAAAGTAGTAGTCTAGTTTATTCATTTCTTAAAAAATAATTTTCGCATATCCTGTTTTCAAGTTAGTTTCAACTCTGTCACAAATTGAGATTTAGTTCTGCTTGGAATTGATGAATGTGTTGATTTAGACTGTTCAAATTTCTAATTTGCTGTTCAAATTTGAGATGATCCTGCGAAACATATTAGAGTAATAAATGCCAGTGAAAGCACAGTTTCCAAACTCTGTGCAGAAACAGCCACTCTACATATCAGTTCTGCAAATAGATAAATATGTCAATCTTTCATTTAAAAAGGATTATTTTATAAGTACAGGGAAAAAAAATACAGAACCCAGTCCAATTTCTGAAAACTCCCTGGGATGTGGTCTGTGGACCAGTCAGTTTTTCGGTAGGTAACGATTCACCACCTGCCAGATGGTTGTCTTTCTCACCCTGTGATGGACATCACCAGGCGATGGACACTCTGACAAAGGATTCATCAAGGGGGGCTGCTTTGGTTGGTTGTGTCACTTTAGTCTCATACTGAAGGTTGGGAGACTTTCTGTGTGATCTTGTGGTTCCTACACTTAACCTTCTCTAAACCTCAGTTTGCTTATCTGTGAAATAAGAGGGCTAGAAATATCAATTATCTGGTTTCTTCTGAGTGCCAAGTTCTCGAACTCCTGGCCTCAAGCGATCCTCCTGCCTCAGCCTCCCAAGTCGCTGGGCTTATAGGCGTGAGCCACCACGCCCAGCTAGGGTGCCAAGTTCTATATAATTCTTCTACCATTAGGATTATTTATTTTCTTAAATAAGAACTTCCACCTTGATCAGAAAAGTCTTACCTACTGAAAAGATTTGATAAACCTGAAATCTTGGCTTGTACGAACTGAATGGAGAATTTATGTGTAGTGCATGTTCTTATTTAGTTACAGCTGATTCTCAAGAGCCTCTAAAGCAATTACTTTCACAAACAGAAGTATAAATACAATTATTTAATATACTAATTATTCTCCTCTGCTCTGGATCAAAGTTGGAATTTATAATATATGGGCAGTGCCCACTTCTCACTTCTGAGCAACTTGACAAGAGTTGGTGGTATCTTTCTCCCCCATTGTTTCCCAGAAAAGCCTGGCTTTTGCTGAGGGAGAACCTGGAGGTGATGGTGATGCCGCCATCTGTCAGAGGGAGTCAGTGCCTCTGAGACCTCTGCAGCTCTGGAGGCGCTGGTTATCAGAGCCTTTGTACATGTCCCTCCACCCATCACCCAAAGCTTTAAGTGCTCCTCACGTAGGAACTCTCTCCACTAGCATCCTCATCCACAATTTCTCCCAACTCAGAGTAGTCCTCAAAGTTATCTTTGAAACTGGGAGCAGGTGGATTCAATTTCAGTTATTGTATTTTTCATGTTCTCATTGTTTTTCATGTGTGCTATGGCACTGTCTATATTTTTGTATCCTCTGTAGATATGTTCAAATTTTTTATTTATTGAAGCATGTTAAATACAGTTTATTTATAATCTATGATTGTTCTACTCTCTGAAGTATGTGTAGGTCTGTTTTTGCTGTTATTATTTCTGCTGGTTCTTACTCAACTTACCTTGTTTCTTCGTGGACCTGGTTATCTTTAATTAGTTGCTGGTCATTGTCTTTGAAATATTATCTGTGGGGGTTCTCTGGGGCTGAGGACAAATGTCTTATCTCAGTGAAGCTTTTTGTTTACTTCGGCAGGTAGACGGAGGAACTAGCAGTTGGTCCACCCTGCATACCTGATTTCCAAGGCTGATCTCTGGCACAATTCCTCAAGGATGGGTTTTTTTGGGGTTTGGGGATCTGTGTGTGAATTTTCCTTTGTTTTTCCTTTTTCTGCTCTTCTGAAGCCTAAGACAGCCTAATCTATATTCCTCTGGGTTTTGAAGAAAGGGGTGAATTTAGTTTCAGTTCAACCTAACCCTAAGGGTGTAGACTTTTGAAGGCCTGGCATGATGTGAGGACGGTTTCCTACAAACTGGGTGGTCCTACAACCTGGTTTGCTCAGCAGAGCCCTAGTTTATACCTGTTGTTCCAATGTAAGTATTAACAACCCCCCTGTATTTGTATATATATGTGTGTGTACATATATGTATATGCATGTATGTATATGTATATTTATATAAATAAAGAGATTTATGATAAGGAATTGGCTCTCACTGTTACGGAGGCTGAAAAGTCCCAAGATTTGCAGTCAGCAAACTGAAGACCCAGGAGAGCTGACGGAATGGTTCCAGTCTGAGTTTGAAGGCAGAAGACTGATGTCCCAGCTCAAAGATGGGCAGAGAGAGTGAATTCTCCCTTACTCAGCCTTTTGTTCTATTCAGGCTTTCAGTGGATTGGATGAGGCCCACCCACACTGGGGAGGGCACTCTGCTTTACTCAGTGTACAGATTCAGATGTTAATCTCATCCAGGACTACCTTTACTGATACATCCAGAATAATGTTTAACCAAAAATCTGGGCACTCCATGGCCCAGTCAAGTTGACACATAAAATTAACTATCCCCCCTTTAATCCCATAAGGTCCTGAGTTGGACAACAAATCCTTTCATTGCCCTTAAAAATCTTCCACCTTGAGCAGCTCGTAGGCCTTGACAAACGCCTCAAGGCAAAATGGCTTCACTGCTCTCATATCCCACTTACTGCTCTGTCAAGTCATTCCTCACTACCTCAATAGCACTTTGATGCCTTTAAGGAGACTGTGTGTGTGTGTGTGTGTGTGTTTAGATTTTATCTAGAGTTTTTAAATTGCTTTCAGTAGACAGGCTAGTCTAAAAATTAATACCATTCAGCTCAGTAATATCACTATAGATATGTCTACATACCCCTTACCTGGAACTTGAAAACAATTTTTCCATAGGAAAGATAATATTATAAATGGATTTTTAGGGTCTACATGTTAATAAAGCTCATTTACAAGTTACATAGTCTATTTTTGACAGGCTACTTACCTTTAATGCTGTTTTGGTGGCAAAATAACCAACTTAAAAACAAAATGATTGGGAGGCAGAGATGACCTCTATGGATATTTCAGGCTTTTAGACTGTTCCACCTCGTGTTTTCTAAGGAAAAGATATTTTTTCCCAGAAAAATGGATGGCTTGAAAAAAAAAGTTTAAATAGTGTAATAAAAGGATTGAAAGTCAGATAACAGATGGTCTTTGCTTTATACCCTCCATGTATATAATTCCTCTAGTAATTCAGATTTAAATGTCCTCCCAATATGTGATGTAGTCTGTATCAATAATTATAAAACCAAGAAATAACTGATAAACTTTATGGAAATGATTTGTAACTAGGTAATTAAATTGTCAATGCTTATATTTCTTGGTGTTAGAGTATTATATACGCAGTCCCCAACTTATGATGGTTCAACTTACTATCTGCAGCCTTTATGATGGTGTGAAAGTGATACACATTCAGTAGAAATTGTACTTCAAATTCTGAATTTTGATCTATTCCTGGGGTGACAACATGAAGCACGATACCCTCTCGTAGTGAGCCACAGCTCCCTGTCAGTCATGAGATCATGAATGTAAATAACTGATACAGTGTACTGTGTTGCCAGTGTTTTTTAAATGCTGTGTTTTGTGTTTCATATCCAAGCTTATCTACTAAATGTCCTTTTTTGACTTATAATATTTTCAACTTAACAATGGGTTTATCGGATGTAACCCCATCCTAAGTCGAGGAGCATTTGTACTACTAAATGCCTTCCAGAGGGTAATGGATTGTGTAGGGAAATGAATTCAAGCTGATAGCTGCTGGGGCAAAGAAGCAATTGTAATACTAAGTTAATACTGTTAACTCAGGTGCTGGAGGCCAGGATAACACATTCAGGCAAGTAGGTATAGAATGCTATCATTGACTGCACCCCTTTAAGTTCTATACGGAGTTAAGAACACAAATGAGATTGCTGAGAATTTTTGGAATCAGGGTTAGCAACTCACTTCTAAAGTTAAAAAGATATTTGCTTGACTACCAAAATTATCCATGTTGTCTGTTATACTTCAAAATGGCTAAATACAGAGGAAAATATGACATTAGTGATATGACACATATTTCTTAAATAAAACAAATTCAAACCAGAAAATTTCTAAGTTAGTGACATTTAAATTTAGTTTCAAGAGAAGCAATAGTGGGTGGGGAGAGTTAAGAGCACAGACCTGGAGGTCAAGGTATCTAAGTTCTGACCTTGGAGCTAAAAAGCAGCTGCCTGACCTCAGCTAGGTAATGTACATGTCTCTGCACTTCTGTTTACTCAGCTGAAATGAACACTACTTTCAAGATCTAACACCTATGATCAGAATCTAATAGTTATGATTCTAAGATAAATATCTTACCCTTATCCTGTGTCTTTCATGGAACACACAGTCTCATCACTCAAGAGATAAACCTGCCCCACTCTGTTTCTATCCTGCCATAGTAGACTAGAGGCATAGCTCTCAGTTCTTAGACAACAGATTCCAGGCATTATCCTGTAGTTCCCATCCCCCTCTTGTCCTCTTTTACATTTGTTAAAATAATTATTTGGGAGGCCATTAGACTGAGACAGCTCCAGCACCTTAGGTTCCTACCTAAGCAAACCTAAATCCAATTTAGAGTGAATGGCTATAGCTTAAGAAAACAAAACTTAAGCTTAACCAATCAGAAACCACCAACTAACCTCTAACCAGGGATTTTCCATTTAACCAACAAAATATTTTCTTTGTCTTGCTTCTGCAAACAGCTTATGCAGGCATACCTTGGAGATATTGTGGGCTCAGTTCCAGACACACTATAAAGTGAATATCACAATAAAGGGAGTCACATGGATTTTTTTAGTTTCCCAGTGCATATAAAAGATATATTTACACTATACTATAGTGTATTAAATGTACAATAGCATTATGTCTTAAAAAATGTACACACCTTAGTTTTAAAAATAGTTTGTTTCTAAAAAATACAAATGATCATCTGAGCCTTCAGCAAGTAGTACTCTTGCCTTGATGTTGATGGCTGCTGACTGATCATGGTGGTGGTTGCTGAAGGTTGGGGAGGTTGTAGAAGTTCTTAAAATAAGACAATAATGAAGTTTGACACATCGATTGACTCTTTCTTTCACAAAAGATTTCTCTGTATCATGTGATACCTTTTGATAGCATTTTACCCAGAGTAGAACTTCCTTTAAAATCAGAGTCAATTCCTTCCAACCCTGCCACTGCTTTATCAACTAAGTTTATGTAATATTCTAAATCCTTTGTTGTCCTTTCAACAATATTCACAGCATCTTCACCAGGAGTAGATTCCATCTCAAGAAACTACTTTCTTTGATCATCCATAAGAAGCAACTCCTCATCCATTCAAGTTTCGTTATGAGACTGCAGCAATTCAGTCTTCAGGCTCCATTTCTCATTCTAGTTCTCATGCTGTTTCCACCACAGCTGCAGTGACTTCTTCCACTGAAGTCTTGAACTTCTCAAAGACATCCATGAGGGTTGGAATCAATTTCTTACAAACTCTTGTTAATGTTGATATTTTGACCTTCTCCCATGGATCATGAATGTTATTATTGGGATCTAGAATGGTGAATCCTTTCTAGAATGTTTTCAGTTTACTTTGCCCTGATCCATCAGAGGCAGCACTACCAATGGCAGCTATAGCCTTACAAAATGTATTTCTGAAATAATAAGACTTGAAAGTCAAAATTACTCCTTGATCCATGGCTACAGGATGGATTATATGTTAGCAGGCATGAAAACATTAATCTCCTTGTACATCTCCTTCAGAGCTCTTGGGTGACTAGGTGCATTGCCAATGAGCACTAATATTTTGAAAGGAATCTTCTTTTCTGAGCATCAGGTCTTGACAATGGGCTCAAAATATTCAGCAAACCCTGCTGTAAATAGATGTGCTGTCATTCAGGCTTTCTTGTTCCAATTATAGAGCATAGGCAGAGTCAATTTAGCATAATTCTTAAGGGCCTAGGATTTTGAATGGTAAATGAGCACTAGCTTCAACTTCAAGTCACCTAACAACAGAGTCAGCCTACCCTTTAAAGCCAGGCATTGACTTCTCTGTAGCTGTGAAAAAGTCCAGATGGCATCTTTCTCCAATACAATGGTTTGTCCCCACTGGAAATCTGTTGCTTACTGTAGTCACCTTCATCAGTGATCTTAGCTAGATCTTCTGGATAACTTGCTGCAGCTTCTACCTCAGCACTTGCTGCTTCACTTTCCACTTTTGTGTTATGGAGACATCTTTCCTTAAACCTCATGAACCAACCTCTGCTAGCTTCAAACTTTTCTTCTGCAGTTTCCTCTTCTCTCTCAGCCTTCTAGAATTGAAGATAGTTAGGGCTTTGCTCTGGATTAGGTTTTGGCTTAAGGTAATCTTGTGGCTGGTTTGAACTTCTATCCAGACCACTTAAACTTTCTCCACAGCAGCAATAAGGCTGTTTCACTTTCTTATCATTTATGTATTCACTGGAGTAGCACTTAAAATCTCCTTCAAGAACTTTTCCACGTTCACAGCTTGGCTAACTGTTTGGTACAAGAGGCCCAGCTTCAGCTATCTTAGCTTCTGACATGCCTTCCTCACTAAGCTTAATCATTTCTAGCTTTTCATTTAAAGTGAGAGACATGCGGCTCTTCCTTTCATTTGAACACTTAGAGGCCATTGTAGGATTATTAAGTGGCCTAACTTTAATATTGTTGTGTCTCAGTGGCTAGGGAGGCCTGAAGAGAAGAAGAGAGAAGGGAGAACGGCCAGTCAGTGGAGCAATCAGAACACACACAACACTTATTGATTAAGTTCACCATCTTATACGGGTATAATTTGTGGTACCCCAAAATAATTACAATAGTAATATATAAGACCACTGATTACAGATCACCATGACAGATATAATAATAATGAAAAAATTTGAAATATTGTGAGAATTACCCCAATATGACACAGAGACATGAAGTGAGCACATGCTTTTGGAAAAATGGTGCTAATAGACTTGCCTGATGCAGGGGTGCCACAAAACTTCAATTTGTAAAAAACATATTATCTGTGAAGCACAATAAAGCAAAGTGCAATAAAATGAGGTGTGCCTGTAAAAGTGTTCCTCTTATACTCCCTCCATAGAGCCCTGAACAATTTGATGTTTGGTGCTGCCTGATTCATGAATCACTGTCTGCTCAAATTTCTTAAAATTTTAATGTGCCTGTTTATCTTTTAAAACATTTTAATAAGTTACAGCTAATCAATGTTTAAGTAAATGAGTCAATGAACCACAGTAATTTTCCATCAGCTAGCTGTGGATATTTTCAGACATTAGATCACTCAAAGTCCTGGGGGAGGGGGGACGGAAATGTGTATATATACATATGTGTGGGTATATTTTAATAAATAGATTGATTTTTTTCTTTGTAAGATGACCCTCAATTCAGGTTGCTAAAACTGCCTAATGACTTTCAATTGAGGTGGGGTGATGGTCAATTTCCTACAGCTCTACCTGCTTACTGTTTTAAAAAGGAATTAAAAAAAAATTCAACAAATAAAGTGGTTTGACATAGGCAATATGTTATTGATAATTAGTTGTATTGCCAAATACAACCAATATGCTTTAACATAATATTTATATAATTTTATAAATATACCTTGTTAATAATGTTGCCTTATTTCTTGGATTTTTCCTCTGTGCAACTATGTGAAGATGCTTTGATTACAGAACAGTATACAGAAGTTTCCATTTTGTCTCCATGTGGGAGGTTGCTATTTATGATATTTAAAAAATTATAGACAGATTCTAGTTTTAAAACTAAGGAAAAATCAGAGTGGTGATATCTCAAATGGATTTGAACAGAAATGGGGCACTTCTCTGATTTGTATATAAATGGAAGAAAAAATCCATCCTCCCATATTCTCAACCACTAGGGACTTACTCTATAGAGGAGAAGAACACAGTTTTCTATCTCTTCCCTACTGCTTATAGGGACTGGTAGGCAAAGAAATAACTTCTTCTTCCAAATTTTATATTTATTAAAATATAATTTCAATTTATTAAAGAAAAATGTAACTACAAAATTTTTTATTACTAAGCCTGCTTACTAGGAGTATGTGGCACTTTTGACTAGGAAGTGACCTTAGGTGTTTTTTTTTTTGCCTATGCACATACATTTTGACTGGCAACATAAAAGGAGAGGAATCTGAGGGTAGAACACCAGCATCTGTGGAAAGTAAATAAAAGAATGAGGCACCTGGAGAGAGAAACCAGCGAGTGAGAAATGGCTGGAACTGCGATGGCCCACAGTACGTCAAGAACAGGAATGCCAAGCATAACCGTCTGAATGCGCCCCCATGCACTCAGCTGCAGATGGCCCCATCAATCACCCCGGGGAAAGGCACGTACAGTCACATTATTTGGGGTGGTGGGAGTGGAGTGGGGGAGGCTTTCTTCCCCTCTTTGAGGTTGTGTAAGAGTCCCTAAGTGCTTACACAATCTAGAAATTTTGGGGAGGGCCTCTGGTCTTCAGTTTACCACTGCTGAGAACAGTCATTTTCCAAGCATGCCTGGCCCATTCAAAGGCTGGTGGCTACTTCCTCCACACCAGGCTTGGTATAGGGATCTTGTGTTATGGCTCTTGTTATGGGTTGAATTGTGTACCTCCCCAAGAAATATATGTTGAGGCTCTAAACCCTGATGCGTTAGAATGTGACCTTATTTGGCAATAGAGTCATGGCAGATGTAATTTGTTAAGATGAGTTCACACTGGCATAGAGCGGGCCCCTAATACAACATCACTGATGTTCTTATAAAAAGACGTCCATGTAAAGACAGAGACCCTCAAGGAGAACACGAACTACAAAGGCAGAAATTGGAGTTGTGCACCTGCAAACCAGGAACACCAAGGATTGCTGGCATACCATCAGAAGCTAAGAGGAGGCAAGGAAGGATTCCCCTTCAGGTTACAGAGGGAGCATGGCTCTGCCAACATCTTGATTTTGGAATTCTAGCCTCCAGAACTGTGAAAGAACACATTTCTATTGTTTTAAGTCACCCAGTTTGTGGTATTTTGTTACGGCAGCCCTAGGAAACTAATACAGCTCTCAAGGCTGTGGCACTTGGCATTTAGTCCCCAGGTATCCCTTCCCCCATCCCCTCAGAGCTTGTTCTACTAGGGGTGCTGCTTGTTGTGAGATAAAAATGGGCCATACTCAGTGTTTAAGCCAAAGTCTGAGTCCTCTTCCCCTCCCTTCAGCAGTGGCCCCCTCAAAGGACGTGCGTCACAACAGCTACTTACTTCCCTGGAGGAGTAAAAGGGATATAAAAAGAACCGGGACCTTAAAAACACAATATTGGCCTCTCCTTCCTGGATTGGTGGAAGGGATAAAGAAGTTATTCTTTCCTAGTGAGGCCACAGTAATTAAAGAAAACCGATAATTTCAAGAAAAAAGCCTATTGATTTTTTTTTCCTTAATAACTTACCCAGTCATGTTAGTATGCAATTGTTCCCTGTGCTGTGCTGTCCCAAGCACAATCACAGTCACCCTAAACCTTCAGTGAGAGGCTGACATAAGGAACAAGGGGCGTAAGTGACACGGAGGTGCAGGGAGGTATGATCTCCTACCACCGTCCTCCCTCCCAGTGTGGTGAATCAGTGTCCCACCGAGGGAACAGGGGTGGGGATAGTGGGCAGGGCTGTGAGCTGCAGATGGGCAAGGAGGACTCCTCTGCATCAAGGGCTAACTCACACACCGTCCTGCAACAGAGGTAAAGTTCTGAAAAAGGGCAATGAAATGTTTCATGAGTTGTCTCTTTAAAACCCCCCCCTTTTTGGGAATTAAAACTTGCATTCCTTCCAGAGGCCAGTGATCACAGGGGCAGAAAAATGTTCTTTGCTGTTTGTTTTCTATTATCTTAAATCACAGGAGATGGCTCAACAGAATTGTCAGGACAAGGGTTCAAAAAATCGTCCTCACTGGAGATAAGGTCTCAATAACCCAAGACCGAAACCACCAATCATAGTTAAGCAACAATAGCCCAAAGCCACGACATGTGACACTGGTCACGTAGACCCAAGCCCAACCCCTGACACATCCCCCTTTAAAAAGTTCTGTTTTTTCTGCCTAAAGGCAAAATGGTGGTCTTTGAGACACTAGTCTGCTGCCCTCCTCATCTGTTGGCAAATTAATAGACTTCTCCTTCCTTTTTCCTCAAACCACTTGTCCTCATTCTTCATTATCATTGACTCTGCCTTGGAGCTTTCGGTAACACTTCCCCAAACGTGCTAGTGCAAGATGACCCTCAGCAGGAAGAAGGAGGTACTTGTTTGAGTTACACTTGGATTTTATGACAGACAGGGACTATCTGAGAGACTGTATGTTGAAAATTTAGAAACAGTGAAATATTTGTTTAAGGAATAGAAGTGTCCCAAGGAGCCATATCTCCACTTTTCCAAAGAATTAGAAATAAACTACATAATCAAGAGAACTAAACCAATAATAATGATTTTCCTGAATGTAAAAGATGATGAAACTTTTGACTGTATTTGCTAAAATCCATGAAACCATTGCCCTTGGCCATTAAGAATAGGCTATAAAATTGGGGAACTGAGAACCGCTGGGTTACGATCCTGCTTACAAGAGTATGTTTAAACTCCATGTAATTATGAGTACTTTAAGTCTAAAATAAATACCTTGAAATAGATGAATATAGGCACAATATTCCTACACTTAAGATGAAACAAAATCTTAAAGGAACAAGACCATTTTGGGGGGCTTGCAGTCAGATTAGTTGTTTTTTCCTCAGAAAATATACACTTAAAAATTCATTAAACTTTTGTTCATTGCCGCCTCCATCCTGACAACCCCTGAGCTCCCATAACCCCACCTCCCACACCCAGCTAGCCAGGCTGCCCAGCCAGACCCAGGCTCTGAAACTCTAACTGCTCTGCATTGAAACTTACACATCTGTTCTGAAATTGTGTGTCTTAAAATATCTCAGAGGGGAGAAAAGTGTGTGTAAGGGGATAAATGAAACAAAATTAAAAACTGTTGATAAATATCGACAACTGTTAAACTTGGGTGATGGGTACATGGGGAACACATTACACTATTCTTTCTGCCTTTGTGTATTTTAAAATTTTCCATAATAAAAGCTTAATCAACAATAATAAAGATGGCATGTCTGGTCTCTTTCCATAGGAGATTGTTTAAAGGCCAAGTGGCAATGAATATGTCAAACACAAATAACACATTCTAGTGAGTGACATGTCAAATTGCACCTTTATACCTTAAGCTGTGACAAGTGTGCATCTAAAAATTGAGAGTGACTCAAAGTGAGGAATATTATAAAGTTAAGTGGGGAAAAACTTGGGGGAAAGAAAGTTTTCCGAGTGAGCTTAAATTAAATCATGATATGTAAGTCTTGAACTGGTTCTGAACGTGCCCTAAAAATTTACCTAGTAGTCACATTTTGAAGGGAAAGATAGGAAATGTCTTGTGCTTGGATTCCTGAAATAGCTATAACATTTCACACCTAAGCATCTTTCCGTGACCTGACCCTGGAGTGGCGACTTGGCTCACGTGATAGCCTGCAGAGGGGCTGGTGTGGAGGAGTGGCGTGGTTTGGTTCGGTGGGAAGTCAGCAGCAGCTCGCTTGCCCACCCGTGATCATGTCAGTCAGGCTGCTACACGACGGAACAGGCAGCTCTGCTTTGGCAGAACAGCTGAAAATGTCAGTCTTACTCTTTTCTGAAACTATTTTTGCCTTTTACATTTTAACTACTTTAAATTTTGGAAAGTATCTGAATGTGGTAAGTCTTTATTCTGTTATTTTGGCACTTGCTGTACTTATAGACTGATTCCCATTTCTAGTAAATTCTCTTTAACTTTCCTCAATAAAAATTAAATACACATAATATGGGGTGTTCTAAGCGAATTGAATAGTCCTGAAAAGTAAGTAGGATCAGCCTTCCACAGTCATAAGTTCTTGGTTCATTTGCAGAAAATGAAGGCAAATGCCTTGTGGCTCAGCTTATGGATTAAAGCCAGGACCAGTCTCAGACATTTTGAAACAAAGTTTATTACTGGGTAATATTCCTCCCAACTTGACACTTCCCAGCCCTCTCTAGTCCCTTTCTCCCTCATGCAGCACATTAGCTTGACCTGGCTCAGCCTCATCTTCCTCAACCACCTCCCACCTTTGTTAATCACTTGTCCCCTGCAACTCAAGGTGAAACTTTTTGCTAGCTTTCTTATATTGACATTAGAAATCTTAGGGGATTCCAAATCTTTTAGCATTTTGAGTTGATTTTGAAAAATAGTGCATTTTCATTTAATAAATAAATTCCTAAGAGAATCTGGTACAACACATTTTTATAGCAATTTAAAGTTTTAGAAACGCCTCTCATATTTTCTGAATTAAAGCAAATAGCATTATATGTGTTCTTTGAATGATTTAGGATTAATTATTCTATTTCACTTGAGGAGCCCAATGGCCCAGTTCTAGTATACTGAGCCCAATTCCAAAAACTGAGCTAGTTTAGAAGGGACTGTGTGAGAAGGAAACAGATGCACCTTCTGGGTAGGGACCAAGACTCAGGCTGCAGGCAGTTGAAGGAAGTTCAGTCCAGCATGCCTAGCACAGTACAAAAAAGTTATCACAATAAGTAGCAGGTGTTAACTTTGTGGAGATGGGAGATCCACTGTAAAGTCACAGGAGCAATAATACATGTAGACAGAACACGGCAAGAAGGAATCCAACAGCAGTAACTATTTAAACCTTGTTGATCAACAGGGAGTTGGCACAGGGAAGCATGCCTATAGATCTGTGGTCCCCAATTCCTGGGCCGCAGACCAGTACCGGTCCATGGCCTGTTGGGAACTGGGCCTAACAGCAGGAGGTAGGCAGTGGGAGAGCAAGCGAAGCTTCATCTCTTTTTACAGCTGCTCCCCATTGCTAGCATCACCGCATAAGCTCCGCCTCCTGTCAGATCAGTGACGCCATTAGATTCTCATAGGAGCACAAACCCTACTATAAACTGCACATGTGAGGGATCTAGGTTGTGCACTCCATATAAGAATCTAATGCCTGATGATCTGAGGTGGAGCTGAGGTGGTGATGCTAGCGCTGGGGAGTGGTTGCAAATACAGATTATTATTAACAGAGAGGTTTGACCACACAATAAATGTAATGCCCTTGAATCATCCCAAAACCATCCCCCTTGTCTTCCATGAAACTGGTCCCTGGTGCCGAAAAGGTTGGGGACAGCACTATAGATAGCAGGGCTTCATTTCTCTTGACAGAGACAACGGCAAGAGTTTTGGCAAAGCAAATCTTAGAGGGATTTTGTGTACAAATAATCAAAACAGGGATCCAGTTAGCCAAATTACAAGAAAAGGCGAGGATAAGGTAATTAAACCAGTCTAGTCATTGCTCTGGAGATTCAAGGTCAATAAGGTAGTAATAGCAACTTGAATACTACATCAGTTTTCTATTGCTGCATAAGAAATTACCAGAAATTTAGCAGGTTAGAACAGCACACATTTATTATTTCACAGTTTCTTTGGGTGAGGAGACTGGGTGCCAGTTAGTTGTGTCTTCTGCTCAGGGGCTTACTAGGTTGAAATCAAGGTGTTGCCTGGGGCTAGGACCTCATCTGAGGTTTGGAGTCCGGTGGTTGGCAGAATTCAGAGCCTTGTGGTTGTAGGAATGAGGTCCTTGTTTTCTTGCTGGCTGTCAGCTGGAGATCACTCTTAGTTCCTACAGGCCACAGGTCCTAGCCAATGGCAATCCCACAACAGGGTAATTTATTTCTTCAAAGCCAGCTGGAGAATCTTCCTCCAGTTGGCTATGGTAAAGTCTTATGAAAGGTAACATGATCACTGGAGTGGCTATCCCAACACCCTGGCCAAATAATGTAGCCTAATCAAGAAAATGACTGTCCCATCATGTTCATAGGTCCCACCCACACTGGTGGGGGAGAGGATTATACAGTGTGTGTACACCAGGAGGAAAGAGTCTTGGGGACCATTGTAGAATTCTGCCTACCACAAATACTGACTTATTCAACACTGGGCAAATATCTACTGAGTGCCCACTAAATACCAAGCACTGTGCTGCAATTGCTAGTATAAAGCTGAATAAAATAAGAATGCAAAGATAGATAAGGAAGCCCACAACTTAATGGAAGAGACATACTTAAAGATTAATTAAAAAACAAGTTACTATGTCTATAATACTTGAATGTGGAAATGACACAGAAAAGATAGTCAAGGAGGTAAGATACAATTCAATAGGTATTTTCTAGGCATATGATAAAGAAAAGGGCATTTCAGGCAGAAGGCATGGTTATCTACCAAGGTATGCAGGTATTGAAAAACTGTTTGAGAGGCTGAGTGGTGGGGCTTGACTGGACTGGAGGGGGCCCGTGGAGGGGCCTGAACAGATGTCAAGGGCCAGACCAGGAAGGACACAGAACTTAGAATTCATCGGGCAGGAACAACTGAAGGAATTTTTGAAGGGACATTAATAAATTAAGTTCACAGAGGTCAAGTTATACAAACAGAAAAAATAATAATTGGAACCCATAAAAATAATTAAAACTTCTTCATAAACAAGCACAATTGAAAAGCAAGTCACATGCAAATTGAAAGCAGACCAACATCCAATAGAAAATGAGAAAAATACAAAAAAAAGCAATTAATACAAGAAATGCAAAAGGCTGACAAACATAGGGAAAAGTGTTTAACATCACTTGTGTTTAAGAAAGTCAAGATTAAAATTGTAAAATATCATTTTTGGCTATGAGATTGTTAGGATAGCAGCTAATTTTGGAGGACAATATACCAAAGATTAAGCAGGTATAGAGGTTTTATAGATAATTTTTGTTTTCTTCCTTATATTTCTGAATTTAGAAATTCTGGAAATTTTCTAAAATTTACTAAGTGAGCCCATATTACTTTTTAAAATAATAACTATTTTTTTCAAAAGTAATTAATTTTAAGAAACAGAGGTTCTAATGAAAAACAGCATTCCTTGCCCAGCCAATTCACCCCCAGAAGCAACCACTTACATTTTTTCTAGTTGATTCTTCTGATATTTACCTCCATATTTCTAAATACTATGCACACATTATCTCTAAATTTATCAGTTTTAGCAATTACCTACTGACATATTGTTAATGAGTTATAGATTTAGCTAATGCTACCAGCCTCTGCCCACTTCCTCTCTCCTCCTCTCCATATAGTAAGTCACAATAACAAAAATTCAATAGTCAATATTTTAAAAATTGTTATGATTATGTAATCTTGCTCATTTCTGAGCCAGGTCACATACTGTAGTCACATATCCTTTCTTGTGCAAAGTTTTATTTTTCCTAGATTTAATAATTTAATACTTGTTTGATTTTTTTATTTGCATAGTTTTCTATGTAGCTGTTGATGGTGTTTTCTAAAATTTTCCAACATTTGCCAAATGTTTATAAATAATTTTTCTAATGCCAAAGCATTTTAAATGATGGATTGTTTCCATTCTTTCCCTCCCCCCCAGATATTTCTCTCCTACACACCTCCAACCTGTTACTCTTGTCTGGACTGGTTGTTCTCCTAACTGCTGCTCAGCTGTGTCCTGGAACTTCCCTTTGCTGCACCCATGTTGAATCCCCTGTTTCCTGGACCCCATGTATTCTTCTTTTTTGGTTTATGCCCTCTTCCTGGGAAAGCACCCTCAGTAGTCTCCTAAGATGAGATGTGTGGGAAAGTTATTTTGATTGTTTGTTTGTTTTTTCTTCCAGCCCTTGCTGTCTGAAAATATTTTTATTCTATTCTCATACCTGATTGGGTACAGAATTCTATGCTCACACTTTATTGACAGGTCATATTGGCTGCATTACATTCTAAACAAAAAAATAATTACCCTCAAAATTTGTATCAGGTTGCTTTACTATTTTATAGCATCTAGTTTTCCGGGGGGAAACTTGGTAACATTTGCTTTTCCTTTGTGACATTTTTTCTCTTCTTTGGAAGCTTTTTGATATTCTCTTTATCCATGATAATCTGCAATTTCATGATGACTTGGAATCAGTATTGGTGGGTCTCTTTAGTCTGATAATGTATCTTTTGATTCTGCTAAATAGTCTTTAATTTTCACTCTAATAATTTTCACTTCTCTGTTTCTCTATCTTTCTAGCACTGCTATTAGCCAGCTGAGGTAGGGATTGCCATGTGGGTGAGGGTCAAGTAGCTCCAGGTACATATAAAAAAGGGGGTATAGAGTCCAGGGATCAAACAGGACATGACACAGCTGGTTTATTCACAGATAAATTCCTTGCCAGTCAGGGTTCATTGTAGGAAACAGAAACCTCTCTAGTCCTTCTAAACATAAAGGGACTTAAGTGCTGATCACATTTCTGGAAGGGCTGGGTGGGCAGACTCTAGACTGGACTTCCAAGGATAACTCCAAGACGTAGACGGCCAACCTGGCCTATTGGGGGCATTTCACCTCTGCCACAACGTGGAAGGTGGGGAATTAGAAGTCTCTACCTGCCACTATTCAGTACGAGAACGAACACTGGCAACCCAGGAATCAGGAAGCTATGGATGTCACTACCGCAATTGCCTCTTGACCCCACAAGGAAAGGAACTAGGCAGTGGAGTGCTGCTGCAAATTCAGTCTCCAGACGGTACCAGCCAGCCATAAAAGCTAGCAGCAGGAAGGTGGCCCTGCCTCATAGCCTTTTCAAATTGCAACAAGTGTATCTAATTAGCAGAACTTAATTTGCACACAAAACTCTAATTAGAAATGTTTCTGGCATTCTAACTCCTACAGAATGGAAAAGCTCCCCCAAAAGGTTGTAATAGAGAACAAAACCATGTCACCACAACAGCCACAGCACAGATATGCAGAAGGGAAGTATTCTACATGCCAGCCATGGCATCCACATGAGGCATGAGGAGCTGCTGCAGTGAGAGGATGACCAAGCACGGTCAGAGTAGGAGTCAGGGTTCTCCAGAGAAACAGAACCAGTAAGCTAGAGATAGAGATATAGGAGAGGATTTATTATGAGAATTGGCTCACGAGATTATGGAGGCCAAGAAGTCCCACAATATGCTGTTTACAAACTGGCGACCCAGAGAACCTGGTGGTGTGATTCTTTCTGAGTCCAAAGGCCTGAGAGCCTTGAGCTCTGATGTCTGAGGACAGAAGATGGATGTCCCAGCTCAAAGAGTATTCACCCTTTTTCCACCTTTTTGTTCTCTCCAGGCCCTTAACAGATTGGACACATTGCATGTACACATTGGTGAGGGTGGATCTTCTTTACTCAGTCTATTGATTCAAATGCTAATGTTTTCTGGAAACACCCTCACAGACACACCCAGGAATAATGTTTCACCTCGGTTTATCTGGGCATCCCTTAACCCAGTCAAGGGTTAAGATGATGGTAGAGGACAAGTAACATTTGTGTCTGTCCGAAATCTTTTACACACCATCTCTACATCTGATAGTTCCCCATTGTGAAGTCTGCTTTACCCACATAGAATCCAGTAAAAGTACATTTCTTAGTCTCCACTAGGTGGAAGGGATCTGACTTTAGTGTTGGTCAATCAGATTGATACATCTGCGTAAGACAGAAATGCAGAAATGGGATAAACGTGGGGAAAAGGAAATCACTGGGACACATGGGTTCTGGGGCCTGTGGTGGTAGTGTCGCAGGTTTCTGCCTGCAGAAGGGCAACTAACTCGGATTACAGGCAGCAGGTGCCGCCTTCTCCAGCCAGTGCTGTGATATGGTGTGGGGTGGTTCCTCCTGCTAGCCCTTCCAAAAATTCTTATTTAGTATCTCCCTTACTACTTAAATCAGCTCAGCAGTTCCTGGAAGTGTGGTCTGAGGACCCTGAGGCTCCCCGACTCTTTCAGGGGGTCTGTGAGAGCCTCCCTCTTCCAACTACATATCTATGTGAAGCTAGCTTTTCTTCACCATACGTCAACCAAAACATCACAACAGAGCAAATGCAGAAGATGATACAAGAATACAGTTGCCTTCTATTAAGTTAGATATTGAAGAGAACTGCCAAAATATAAAACAATGCCACTCTTCTTAGTTTCTTTTTTGTTTTGGAAAAGTTATTTTAGTTTAGTTATTTCTCAAAAAATGTTATTTTATGTTAACATGCAATATGTTTATTGCTAGGTTATTTTTAAATGAATTAAATATTTTAAATATTGCTCAGCTTTGATTCCTAATACAGTTAAGTATGGATAGATATGACATACATAAACAAAAGTTCTTTGGGGCCCTCAACAATTTAGGGATCTCAAAAGTTTCTAAGAGTATTAAAGGGCCCTAAGACCAAAAAGTTTAATCACCAGTGATACAGAGTACATTCTACCATCTTCATCTAAAAACCTTGAATAACAGAGACAGCTACATTTTTCTTTGATTTGCCACTCAGATTTGGGTGAGTATAAGAGAAAAACTGGTTTAGAAAGAATAGATGGTATTTTCTTCCTAAAGAGAAGGAGGACGAGAGGGAGATGCAAAATGCAGCATATGTTAGAACCAAGGCCAAGGTCAATAGGAGTGTCATCAAGAGGTATCTATTTCTACAAATGAAAGATCTTGAGGAAGACTTAGAACAAAGTACTTATTAATCATACATATTTCTTAATTTCACATCTACCCTCGTGCTCCTGGATAGTTCAAGAACCTTTTATGAGGCATTTATAGCAGCCAGTCCTCACTTAGGGAAGTGTGGAGGAGCTTAGTTCCAGTGGTTGTGCAGAAAGATGCCCACCAGAAATGCTCTTCTTGGACCAGCAATGGCTTAAGGAATCTTTATATATCCAGGAATCTTGATTATATCACTCTGCTCAATCCATAACTTCTTGATCAATGTCCATGGAGGCTTATATATGGCAAAGTCAGAACACACTTGCTCATAGAATGAATATTTAATTTAATTAATAAATACCACACAGAGTCAGTTTAGATTTTAAAGGCGAAAATCCAGGTCTCTGAAGGGTCATCTAGTACCAAAAGCCCAGAAACTGATAGTCTCATCAAACTTAGAAAGTTCTCTTTGGTTTGGTGGACCTGCAGTCCATTTAGTCTTTAGTCACTTGTCTTCTGGAATTGTCCACACGTGCAAATCAAACACACCAGACTTTATGCCGGGTGACAGGGGCTGTTTCATTAATCACCAAATATAAAGAGCCTAGCAGAATATCTAGCACACAAATAATTGACACTGATGAATGAATCAATTTAATGAATGAATGAACTCATCAGGCACTCTTCATTTTACTTTCCTTCTAATTGATCAATCAGCATTGATTAACTAATAGCCCATTGCCATTTTTATCCTGCACTTAGAAAAATTATTGTCCTGTTCTGAAATTATCATTCAAATTGCTGATATATCATTAACGGTTGGTATTACAAAGTTTTCTCCCCGTAAACTATTCTATTCATCCAATGAACATTTGTTATTTACTAGCAGAATATGACTTTAGGCTTGCTCTTACAAGTTTAATAATAAATAATATCATATTTTGACTCATAGTAGGTTCTTAACATCAAAGTTAAGAAAAAATGCTGGACATAATTTAATTCAACCAAAACACCCAATATGTACCATTCTCCATTGTATTAGCCTTGTACATGAAAGATCAACATATAATTTCCCAGAAATCCTCCAAGCAATGGAAAATTAAAGTGTTTAAACTATGATTATACTAGAAAAAGTCACGAGCTTTGTGTGATATTTTCTGAAAACCTGTCTATAAGCTGTTCTTTTAAAATTACCCATGTTAATTTGGGTTCTCTAAGAAACAGATGGCAAGATGGGATTAAGTCTGAAAAAGATTTATTAGGGGAGACAGCTGTGAATTTAAAGGAGAGGAGTAGGCATGGTCTGATGCCTGTGAAGGAGAGAGTACAGGAAAGGAGTATTGGGTGGGAAGAATCTTAGACAGTAGCATGGTCCTAAGAAAATTCTGGACAGGCTAGTGGGGAGTCGTTGAGCTAATGTTACCCATCAGGGGAAGGAGCCAGCATTAATAGCCCTGCCATACTCATTCCTTGGCTGGGAACAGCAGGAACACAGTGGTAGATCCCATGGGGTAGCAGCTGGGGTTCTCAATCAACTCTGTTTCCCACAGGAGGAGATCTGGGTGATGCATTTCCATGGCTGTCACATCATCTTTTGTAAATATCAAATTGATGGTCTTCAAGTTTTTTTATTAATGTTTGATAGGCATACAGACCATAAATGATTTCATGCCACCAAAGTTTACCTCTACATTTGATAACTGTCATGAAACATGTTACTAATGACAGATGTACTATCTTAATACAACACTCTGGTTGTTACGTATGTTATACTAGCTTTTGAAGCATATAAATTTTATTTTATCACATATCATGATGATTATTGTACAATACAAGCAAAACTATACAATAAAAAATATTTAACATACTATTTTGGGAATGTTAACTTAGTAAAAACCTTCACTGATTTGGGCTAATTGTACATTGGGCATCATCCAATTAATTGAGGGCCTGAATAGGTCAAAAGGTGGAAGGAGGAATTCACCTCTTTTTTCCTCCCTCACTGCTTGAGCTGGGACATTTCATTTAATCTTCTCTTGCCCCTGGACTGGATTCACATCATTGGCTCTCCTGTCAGGCCTTTGGACTTGGACTGAATCACACTACTGGCTTTCCTGAGTTTCTAGCTTGTGGAGGACAGATCATGGGACTTTTTAGCTTCCAAAATTACATGAGCTAATTCTTCATAATCAATCAGTCTCTATATATCTGTATCTATCCTATTGGTTCTGTTTCTCTGAAAAACGCTAAAACACATATTATTTATTCCTTTAATCTTCTCAACTGCCTAACTGTTATTATTTCCAATTTACACACAAGGATACTGAAGCACAGAGAAGTTAAATAACTTACCCAAGGTCACTACTTAAGTAGTAAGTAGTGGAATCAGGATTTAAACCAAGCAATCTGACTCCAACAGAAAATCTGTTGTTACTGTGCCCTTCTCAAACTACAATGCATTATTCAACTCACATTTAAAAAGCCACTACCACCTAGCTCATGGCAACATAATCATTTAAAAATTATTTTATTTACATGTATATTTTATAAGTAACTGATTAATTTAAACTGAAAAATGAAGTAAAAGTTTGCAGCTCTAATCATCTTTATAAACTCCAATAAATTTCCCTTTCCTAATTTATAGCAGCATATTTTCTTCCAAAGCCATCATATATATTTTTAAACACATTATGGAAATTACATGACTTAAAGGATATAAAGAAAAAAATCAGAAATAAGTTAATTCAGTTGTACATATTCGGAAAACAATACTGAGATTAAAGAATATGTGACTTAAAAATCAATACAGCGTCCCTTTCGTTCCCAATCTCCGTATCGTGTAGGTTCTGGGCCCCTGGGTCCACCTTTTTCTTTGGTAACTGGATTAACATCATCTGGAAATTCTAAGGAAAACAGAAGATATAAACAAAGCAGTCAAAGAAGCCAGGAAGAGCATTATGGTCAATTTTGAAGACAACGTTGCATAATAGGCTAAATACTACTGACCAGGTTACTATGCAGTCTTTAAATGAACTGTACATGTGGTTCTTTTTCCTGAGTTTGAGAAACCACTTTAGGATACAATTTTCATATTCAATCAACTTTACTACCAACACAAATGACTTAGAATTCTGGGAGAACTCTCAGCCCCTGATCTGGGAAGTAGCTTCATATGTGTTGCTGGATCCAAACAGAAGGAAAGGGGTGCAGAGAACACAGAGTGCAAATTCGTAAGACTTGGAAGGTTTTAAAATAAGATTTCTTTGAATGAGTCACTTTGACTCAATGCCTCAGTTTTCTGACCTGTAAAATGCGGAGAGCAATCATACTTGCTTCACTGTGTTAAGAATTAAACAAGGTAATACATGTAAAGGGTCTAGCATAGTGCCAAGTACATAAAAATGTTAATTAATTTTAGCTGTGAGAATTATTATTCCTCATCATAGGCTTTTGCCTTCAGTAAATGGTTAGCTGGACCACTTACAGACATAATAACAATTACTATTCTTAATACTATGTGTGCATAATAGAAATCCCTGCCATGAGTCAGGCCCAATTCTGAGCACATTCTACATACTAACTCATTTAACCTTCATAATAATCCTATGGGATAGGAACAATCATCATCCCCATTTTATAGATGAAGAAAATGAGACATGAAGGGTTAAGAAACTTGCTCAATACCACACACCTAAGTGGCAAAACTCAGTTTGAATTCAGACATTCTGTCTGCAGTCTTATTCTCAGCGTATAAACTGTACTGTTCTGTATATGGAAAAAACAGGAGAGGAAACAGCTATCAGAAAGAACCCTAATTCTTAAACTGTCTTTATATTTTTTTGCCACCCTCACAACACTTCCTATTCCCTTCCTAGATTTATCATTCTGTTTAGCATTTATCGCTAATTTTTTTTCTTATTTACTTTGATTAATTTCTGTCTCTCCCCCTAAAATGTTAAGCTCCACTATGGTATCAATTTTTGTATGTTTTATTTTCTGCTGTTTCAGTGCCTGGCTCCCAGGTGACACTTAATCTGTATCATATGAGTGAATGAATAGATTTCATCTTATCCTCGTGACAATCCTGTGGGCACAAGGTTTCATTCAATAGAGCTAGAGACAGTTTGAATTTGGGCTTTACTGGTACCGTAAATAAGAGGGGATGAACTTGAGAGATGTTAAGAAGGTAGAATCAACAGGACTTGGTAAGTGATTGGATACAGGAGACAGAGAGAGGCAGGAATGAAGGATTTCAGATTTCAGGCTTGGGTGATTTGGCAGAAGGGGTAGACTGGGAATCCAGAGGAAGAGGAAGATGTGGATTCAGGCTGGTGGAAGGGGTGAAGGTGAGTGGAAGAAATGCGTAGAGGATGAGTTTAGTTTTAGAAATATTAATTCTGAGATGTTTGGAATATGCAAAGGAAGATGTTCAGGAGGCAACTGGAAATTGGAGAGTGAAGCTCAAGACAGATCTGACTAGAGGCATACATGTGTGAATCACTAACACATATGTGGTATTTAAAATCATCTTAGGAAAATATAAGATCTCCCTAGGAATGCTTAGGGGGATAAGGACAGAGGCCTGACAAATACCACATTTAGGTGTTGGGCAGAGGCAGAGGAGCCCAGGAAGAAATGGCTGAAGAAACAGAATGAGAAAGTAAAGAAAGCATAATATTAATAGAAACTAAAGCAGATTTCCAGAATCACTAGTTAACACTGTGAAGGGTTGTGGATTGTTCAAATAAAATGAGAATTGAAAAGCATCTGCTGGATTTGGTGATGTCTGCCAGAACAGTTTCTAAGGGATGGTAGGTTTAACATAAACTTGAGTGATTCAAAAATTAAGATGAATGCCCACCATCATGTCAAATAGATGATTAGCTTTTGAAATGTGCTTTCTTCTTTTTTCTTTATTGTGGTAAAATATATATAACATAATATTTATCATTTTAACCATTTGTAAGTGTACAAATTGGTGGCATTAAATGCATTCATAATATTGTGTAAACATTCCCAATATGTAACTTTTTCATCATCCCCATAATAAACTCTGTACCCATTAAACAATAACTTCCCCTTTTCCCTTCCCCCCAGCCCCTGATAATCTCTATTCTACTTTCTGTCTCTATTGAGTTTGCCTACTCCAGGTACCTCATATAAGTGGCATCATATGATATTTGTCCTTCTGTGTCCAGCTTATTTCACTAAGCATAATGTTTTCCAGGTCCATCCATGTTGCAGCATATATCAAAATTTCATTCCTTTTATGACTGAATAATATTCCATTACATGTATATGTGTGCCACATTTTGTTTATCCATTCATTTGTTTATGAATACTTGGATTATTTCTACCTTTTGGCTATTGTGAATAATGCTATGAACATGGGTATGCAAATATCTGTTCAAGTCCCTGCTTTCAATTCTTTTAGATATATACCTAGGAGTGAAATTGCTGGGTCATATGGTAGTTCTATGTTTCACTTTTTGAAGAATGGCCAAACTGTTTTCTATAAAGGCTGCATCATTTTACCTTCTCATCAGAAATGCATGAGTGTTTCAATTTCTCCACATCCTTGACAACACTTGTTATTTCCAAGTTTTTTTATTATAGCTGTTATAGTTTTGATTTGCATTTCCCTAATGATTAATGATGCTGAGCATTTTGTTATGTGCTTATTGGTCATTTGGAGAAATATCTACTCAAGTCCTTTGTCATCTTTGAATTGGATTTTTTTTTTTATAAAGTTGCAGGAGTATTTTACGTATATATTCTGGATATTAATCCCACGTCAGTCTCATGATTTGCAAATCATTTCTACCATTCTATATGTTGTCCTTTTGCTTTCTTGATAATGTCCTTTGATACAAAAAATTCTTAATTTTGATGAAGTACAATTTATCTATTTTTTTTGTTGCCTGTGCTTTTGGTGTCATATCCATGAAATATCATGAAGATTTCCCCTGATGTTTTCTTCTAAGAGTTTTATAGTTTTAGCTCTTAAGTTTAGATCTTTGATACATTTTGAGTTAATTTTTTGTGAATAGTAAGGTAAACATCCAACTTCTTTATTTGCATGTGGATATCCAGTTTTCCCAGTATCATTTATTGAAAAGACTGTCCTTTCTCCATTGAATGGTTTTGGCACCCTTGTCAAAAGCCAATTGACTATATGTGTGAGAGATGATTTCTGGGCTTGCTGTTTACTTCTTGTGTGATTTTTTTCTTTTTTAGTTAAAATGATGGAAATTTATTATCTTACAGTTCTGGAGGTCAGAAACCTGACACAGGTCTCCCTGGGCTAAAATCAAAGTGTCTGCAGAGTTGCGTTCCTCCTGGAGGCTCTAAGGGAAAATTTGTTCCCCTGCCTTTTCCAGCTTCTAGAGGCTGCCCTTGGACATACATATACTTACCCACATCCCATACCCCTTCCTTTTCATCTTTAAAGGGAGCAGTGTAGTATCTTCCAATCTCTCTATGATCCACTTGCTTCCCTCTTATGAGGACCTTTTTACACTGGGCCCACCTGGATGGTCCAGGATATCCTCCCTATCTCAAGATACCTAATTTAATCTTGAATGATGTTTTAAGGAAATATTTCCCCTCTGATTTTTCTGTTTAGCTAAAAACCACTGGAGAAAATTTTGCCTTTAGATTACGACAACTTCTTAAAAGTCTCTATCATCTTGGCTGATTGGTCTAGTTATTAGACTGGGCTTGGTAAAGTGCTATAAATTGAAAACTAAATGTGCAAACAATTAAGGTTTTTTATTCTAGAAAATGTTTCAGACACAGATCCATGTATCCTGATATCTTCTTGCCTAGGATGCTTCACTACATAGATGGGTTAACTCTCATTTCACTGGAAAAGTTAGACAAGCAGGACAGCCTGGCCGAGGACTCGAAGCGGTATGTTTGTATTTATGATGTTTAAAATTTTATTTTTTGACTAGTTAATACTTGTACATGTTCTATAATTCAAAGGTATAAAAAGGTATAGAATGAAAATAAAGCAGTACTTTTAAAACGAACTTTAAGGCACGAGAGCCAAATCTTATATATACTGAATACAAAATAATGCTTAACCCCCTCCCCCAATCTCTTAAGTCTCAAAACTACCCCTTCTCTGTCTCTAACCATGTGGTTACAGTGAGAACAACCACCTTCATATGTGACCCATCCCAAATTGGGTCACTCAGATTGATTCAGCTGGGGACATCTCATCCAAGCTTGGCCAATGAGCTTTCTTCTTAAGGAATTTGGAATTAGAAGTAAGAAATTCTAGTCTCAGTTTGGCTGATCTCTTGAATCGAATAGCTGCTAGGAGCAGTTATTTTCTGCCCAGTGGAATGAGAAGCTAGTTTGGAGACAGAAAACAATGAAGAAAAGTGACCAGAGACAGGAGAAAGAAGGAGAGTATACTGATATCCATATAGTGTTTAGTGTTGAGGTTCTAGTCTTTTTCCACGGTCCAATACTACCCTTGGGTGCCTCACTTCTGCTTAAGTTTGCTCAAGTAGGTTTCTGTTATTTGTATCAAAGAAGGTCTCAAATTATATATTTTGTCATGTGAATAATGAGATATAATAAAAAAAAAAACCAATCAAATACCTGTCAGGGGCTTGGAAACTTTAAAAACAAAAACAAACCCATATGGCCAGCATGGAGGCTCACACCTGTAATCCTAGCACCTTGGGAGGCCAAGGTGGAAGGACTGCTTGAGGCCAGGAGATCAGGACCAGCCTGGGCAACATAGCAAGACCCTGTCTCTACAAAAAATAAAAAAAATTAGCCAGGTGTGGTGGTGTACACCTGTAGCCCCACCTACTCCAGAGGCTCAGGTGGGAGGATCACTTAAGCCCAAAAGTGTGAGGTTGCGGCAAGTTACGATCGCCCTGCTGCACCCCAGCCTGGGTGACAGAGCAAGACCCTATCTCTTAAAAAAAGAAAAAAAAAAACCCATTCGTATTAATGGTCAATATGGTAATATGATGATTTTACTCACTGGTAAAATATGCTTTATATTGTTAATAAAGAATTATAAGCAAAAGTAACATACTTATTTTCTCATTAAATAAAACAACTTCTGTGATACTTAAGATAGGAGCTTTACTATACTCACTTTCCAGTGGTTCTTTCTCTAAATGGGAATCTTCTGGTGCATCAAAACGACCTTCTGGTAACTTTGGCTTCTTAAGTGATTGTTTGATGGGTTCAGACTTTCCTCCTTGAGAAGAACTTGTTTTCCTCAAAGAATAACACAGAAGGGGTGATCCTAACAGAGTGGAGATAATAGAAGAATAGGAGCTGTTCATTAATTCTACTTTAAACATTTAATAATTTTATTTATTTGTTTTTAGTTTATACATTCACATTTATCAAAGTTCAAAAGGTACAAAGGACATACAGTGAAAATTCTTCCCTCTGCCTGTATCTTCTAGATAGCCATTTCCCTTCCTGGGGGATAACCAGTTTGAAAAGAAGAGCTATGAAATAAGTTAGTTAACCATTACAAAAGTGTAGAAACTTATATAAACCACTAATTCCTGTCTGAAGCAATGCCAAAATACCAGGAGTCAGAACATTAAGAGTATCTAAGTACATTAGTATGAACTTTTAAATGATAATATTTAGTATTTAAATCTCTAGAAGTCATGACTGGCTATATTCTTATATTGAAATCCTAATCATGGTCCTCTTTTCCTATCAACTAAAAACTTAAAAATGTATTGGGCATCTGCAATGTGTAAAAGAGATCACTTTCTCTTTAGTTTGTAAAGAGAAAGTTATACTTTCAGTTCTATGAAAGTTATCCACCCCCTTGTTGAGGTAATGTTCAATAAGGGCAAAACCACACTAAAAAAAATTATCTCAGTGCTGGGGACTATCAACTTCCTCAAGGAACAGCTTTAGAGGCAGATAAATTTGGGTACCAGTTCCAGCTACACCCCCATGGCAAGCAGAATAATGGCCCCAAAGATGATAAGAATCCAATACCCAGAGTTTGTGAATAGATATCTTACATGGCAAAGGAGAGTTCTGGTAACAGATGGAATTAAGGCTGCTGATTGGATGACCTTAAACTAGGGAGATCATCCTGGATCATCTGGGTAAGTAAATGCAATCACAATGGTCCTTAAAAAGAGAAGAGAGAATTGAAAGAGAGAACCAGAGAGATGGCAGAGACAGACCTGATCTGATGTTGCTGGCTTTAAAGATGGAGGAAGGGATTGAATCAAGGAATGTGGATAGCCTCTAGAAGCTGAAAAAGGGAAGGAAATGGGTTTTCCCCAGAGTCTCCAGAAGAAACACAGTCCTGGCTAACAACTTGATTTCAGCTCAATGAGACCCATTTCAGACTTCTCACCTCCAGAATTGTAAAATGTTTTAAGCCACAAAATTTGTGGTAATTTCTTACAGCAGCAATAGGAAACTAATACAACCACTTACTAGTTGTTTGACCTTGGTCAAGTTACTTACCCTTTCTCTTTCTTTCCCTCTAAATTGGAAATAATAGTACCTATCTCATGAGATTACTGAATAAACAGGACAATTTATGCAAAACATTTAGTATAGTGACAATTTTATCTATTATTATTTTTATAGAATTATCTGGAAGCTCTTGACAGCATTACACATAATTAGAATGTTATTTTATTATATATATCTTATTCATATTCTAGTCATCACTATATAACAATACCCCTGCTTAAAAAAAAATATATATATACACACAAATATATATGCATACAAATAGCTAAGAGAAATGAACATGTGTTTGGGTATGTGCACACATTAAGTGCATCAATAACTTGAGCCTAACTATGGGATGCAGAAGTCAATTTGAATAAGACTTTTTGGTGAAGAACAGGAACACAAGTGTATCTTGGGGAAAAGAAAAGAGTACCAAAGTATAAGTTTGAGAAACTGGTCCCTCAGGCTGGCCTTGTGCACTTCTGAAAGACCTTATCTGTAGCAAGAAGGGTTACAAGACAAAGCTGAAAGATCAGTTTTCTCAAGAGACTCTGAGACAATTGGAGGCATAAAAAGAACTATTTTTGTAGTCAGGTAACAGTATGACAGAATGTGGGGGAAGAGAATTCCCCTTGTTTCTGCACAGTACAAGATAAGACTCCTTGGCACCTGGAGGCTTTACAGCTTTGGACACATGTGCGTGCACATCAGCTTTGCAGGGGTAGGGATAGTGAAGCATATACAAGTAGCTTCAAAGGTAGACAACAAAAAAGATGGGTATATCAGACGGGAAAAATTAGTAGACAGGCAAAGGTGAGCCCAAGAGCCACTCCTGTTAATTCTGCCTATCAAATGGTAGGTGCTGAGCAACAGTAACTATATTAATGTTAGTATTACATTTTGGCTACCAGCTGACTCAACTACAGAGGAAAGAGTTGATTAACTTAAAATGAAAACCATCTTTCAAGAATATAAGGAAATAAGCACCGTAAAGCCCATGTCTTCTACTTCAAGGCGTGGCTTGGCCTTATCCAAAGCCTATTTAGGATTGGGTTTACATGTATATTAAAGGCAAGAAGTTGACCTTGTAAAAGAAGAAATAATAAAAGCAAAAGAAAAAAAGTTAATGATACATACACACAAATAACAACAAACAACTCAGAACTCCTGTTTCTGCCAATTTGACAAGTCAGACATGCCAAAACCCTACAGCAATAAAACATCTAAAAATGTAAAAAAAAAAAAATACATATAACACTTCTAAATCAGAGAAAGAATTTTTAAAAAAATGGTGATAAACTCAGCCAAGGAAACTATCACTAGAGTGAACAGACAACCTACAGAATGGGAGAAAATATTTGCACCTCTGATAAAGGGCTGATAACCAGAATCTATACAGAACTTAGGAAAATCAACAAGAAAAAATCAAACAACCCTATTAAAAAATGGCCAAAGGACATGAACAGAAACTTTTCCAAAGAAGACAGAATAATGGCCAGCAAACATATAAAAAAGTGCTCAACTTCTCTAATCATCAGGGAAATGCAAATCAAAACCACAATGAGATATCACTTAACTCCAGTGAGATTGGCTCATATCAAAAAATCCCCAAATAACAAATGTTGGCGGGGATGTGGACAGATAGGAACACTCATACACTGCTGGTGGGACTGCAAATTAGTACAACCTCTATGGAAAAGAATATGGAGATACCTCAAAGAATTAAAAGTAGAATTACCATTTGACCCAGCAATCCCACTACTGGGTATTTATCCAAAAGAAAAAAAGACATTTTATAATAAAGACATCTGCTCTCGAATGTTCATAGCAGCACAATTCACAATTGCAAGGATGTGGAAACAACCAAGGTGCCCATCAATACACGAGTGGATCAATAAAATGTGGTATATGTATACCATGGAGTATTACTCAGCAATAAGGAACAACAGTGAATTAACTCATCTGGTATTATCCTGGTTGGAGCTAGAACCCATTCTTCGAAGCGAAGTGTCACAGGATTGGAAAAACAAGCACCACTGGTACTCACCATCAAACTGGTACTAACTGGTGAACACTTACATCACACTGGGCAATAACATTCATCTGAAGGTGGGCGGGCGGGAGGGGGGTGGAAGGGATGGGAAAAACTCTCACTGAATGGTTGCAGGGAGCACAGTTTGGGGGATGACCACGATTGTGGCTCTGACACGGGCAGAACAGGGGCAATGTGTATGGCCAAAGTGTTGTACCCCCATGATATTCTGAAATTAAAAAAATAAATTAAAAGGAAAAAAAAAATGGTGATAAACTGAAAAAGCAGTCCAGTGAGGTAAACACTTAAACTGAAACTGCTTGTGTCTTCCTTGTCTAGAGCTTGGGTTATAGAGCTTTCGGGACAGCAGGGAGATGACAGTCTCTTAAGCCTGAGCAAAACCAGAAAGCCTATTAGAGGCCAGGATTCAGAGAGGCTCACACACTGAGAAAAGGAAGTGAACTGAAAGATTTAAAATGTGCACACAAACCACCTGGGGGGATCTTGTTAAAACGCAGATTATAAGTAGTTCTGGATGGGGCCTGTGATTCTGCATTTTTAACAAGCTCCCAGGTGATGCTCGAGCTACTGGACCAAAGAGCAAGGAACTAGAAGAAAACTTCTTGTTAAGGAAGAGAACAGTTAAGGAAGAAAAAGTGTCCATTTCAACCCAGGTTCTGAGTGGAGATGTGAAAAAATGAAGCCCTTCTGAGAGTTTGAAGCCACTGGCTGACCACACCTGTGTTTAGGCCTGAATATACACTATATGCATGGTCCAAAAACCCCAAGGAGGGCATCTTACTATGAAGTGGACCTAAGTCCAAAGTTGAAGTGCTCCCAGATACATGGTAAAGGCAGAAGCAAATACTCTGAGGAGAGAAATATCTCTCAACCCATGTCTCACAGAATCCTCACAAAGAGAATCCCAGTAAAATTCAAGGAAACAAGCCATTACAAAACAAAAGTCAGCAGAATCAACAAGCAACAGAACAGGTGGACCAGACCATAAAGATTGCATATACTGAATCCAGAATACAAAATAATATATTTAAAGAAATTATTAGAATGGCGAATATATCATATATTCACACAGATGAACAAGTAACAACCTCATATGTCAATATGGATCAATCTCAAAACAGTGTTAGCTGAAAAAAGCAAATAAAATACAAATGACATGAAACCATTTCTGTGAAGATCAAAAACAAAGGGAGTTCATTGGCAATGGAAATAGTCTACTTCTTAAATTGGAAAGTTAAGTTCATAGACGTTGGTTTTGCTCCATAACTTACACGTTGTGCTACATGTACATATTTTTGGTATCAAATACTTCACAATTAAGTGTTTAAAATTAACGAAAAAGGGATGTTGAATGCACACAACAAATTTTAAACAGTCATTGCTTTGGGGTTTGAATAGTGTGGGACTGTCACGTTATTTATCACTCATTTCTGGACCATTTACAATTTTTACAATTAACAAGTAAAATGTACTCGGGAAAAATGATTGCACAAAGGAAAAACAATTGCATAGAAATCTGGGGCCATTTACTATATGGGCAGTAATTCTGTTTTCGACTCATAGACGTCTCTGGACGTTATAAATTAAAATCACGGTTAGCATACTCCGTAGGTTGCTAACTCTGTAATATATTGAGAAAATTTTCCAACAAAAATGGATTAAGAAATGGTTTCTACTGAAAACATGCATGCTTTTTCTGTACTAACAATTTCTGACTTCATCTAACCTTTGTTATACTTATTTGCCTTTGGACTTCTGCACTTTTCCAATATTCTTTTCCTCCTCTCAACTGCCACAAATTCTTTTTGATGTAAACAAATAACTAAACGAATGACTCCCATTTCCAAAGGGTCTTATTTTCCATGTTCTTCAGGGGCATGAATGCAGTGCCCGCTACGAGCTCCCATATAAATAACCCAGAACGATTGAGGTCCCCCTAGGCCAGAGCAGCGGCCGGAAGGAAGAGGATGTCCGGGCTGGAAGGGCCTTGGCGACCTCCCAGCTCTAGTCCCACCCCTGGGACCCGGGGTAGGGCAGGGCCCTGCACAGGGCCAGAGCCCGGGTGGCCTATCTGGAAAGAAGCTCGGCAGCCCCTGGCGCCAACGAAAGTCTGGGACACAAGCGACTTCCTCCACAGGAGGCACTTCTCGCGGCGCCCGGGCCTCCGCGACCCTCACCGCGACCTTGGCTCCGAGGCCGGGCGCCTTACTTGTGGCAGTCCACGTCGTGGCCCAGGCGCGGCTCAGCAACCGCGGCAGCCTCGATGGAGTCATGGCGCCAACGCCCCAGCGCCCGCGCAGGCGCAGAGGGGCAAGGGGAGGAGCAGGCGGTGGGCCCGGGCCGCCCACGGGGGCGGGGCTTCCATGGGCCGGGCCTCTGTAGCCCGCTCTAGAAATCCGCGGTCCTGAGCCAGGCTCCAGCTACAAAGGAGGGGCGGGGGAGTGATTTAGCTGTCTCACCAAGAAAGACCCAGACTACCCTGAACTCTGTGTTGATTAAAACCCAAAATCATGGCTAAGGTAGATGAGGGAATAATTCCGTTTATCCCTCTTAGAGCCAAAAGGTCTCCTGGAATGATCTCTTTTATAGTATACAAAGATTGATCACCTTTTACTCTTCCGCTCATGTAAAATGCTTGCTTCTTTTACTTCATTCTCCCTCTATTTTGTATTTTAAATCTCTCCTTCTTCAGTAAGTTCCTAATTCATCAGTTCTGACCCCTTGACCAGATGACCTAAAAGGTGACGTTTTTGAGCGAGGTGTCGAGCGAGAGAGGGCTCTCCATCTGGGCCAGGCTGCAGTGCGAGGAGCTCTGCCAGTTGACCCTCAGTTCCAACAGCTCCAATATTGTTCAGAGTGTATGTGGCAGATCAGGATGCTTGTGGACGTCTTTACAGAATCACAGTGACGGCCCCTAGAATTTTTGGATTTTTTTTTTTTTTTTAAGAAAAGTTTCTGACTATTGAGCCGTGGTAGTGTCTGACCGTGTGACGTCAGGTGGCTATGCAATCTGAGTTTCTCATCATGAACTGGGAGTTATCTCGTCCTCCTAGATAAGGAATCCTTTCACTAAGAGAAAGTGGGATATACAGAACAGGGCTGCCAGGGCCAGAACTCAAGCAATTTTCACTAGCAGGTAGCTCACACTCTTAAGGTCATGCTTTTGACCCTTAGCTTATATCTACAACTTAATGATGGAATTCTTTGTGACCAGTAGACTGAAGAAAAAATTCAAAGCTGAATTCTAGATGGCTTTGCTCAATAAACTGATCCAACTGGCAATGGACTGCTTTTTGCATTTAGAGCCCCATTTAACGGAGGCCCTCAAGGAAGAGCAGAGGGAAAAAAAAAATTCCTCCCAGAGGGCAGAACTTAGTTTATCTTGCATACTTTGCCTAGAAAGAGATATGGCTTGAAATAAAGATCTACATCATTTTATGGGCAGTGACTGGTTTAGTCAAGTGGCCAAGGACTGAGAATATAAAAGTTTTGGAATAGGACCCCGCAAAGTGGCCCCAAAGCGTGAGAACATTTGTGTCCCACTGAATGCTCAAAAAAAGGCTCCCATTGCAAAAGGGCTTTTAATCAGAACAAGATTATTATATTAGTTACCTATTACTGCCTTGCAAATTTTACCAAAATTTAGTGGCTTAAAACAATAAACCATTATTCTCCCACAGTTTTTATGGGTCAGGAATCTAGCAGTCAGAGTGCCTCTGGCTCTAGGTCTTAAATGAGGGTGCACCCAAGCTGTTGGCTGGAGTTCCAGTCTCAAATGAAGGCACAGCTAGGAGATTTGCTTCCAAGCTCACTCACATGATTCTTGGCAGGATTTGGTTCTTTTGGACTTTTGGACTGGAGACCTTCCTCAGTTGCTTGCTAAGTGGGCTTCTCCAAAAGCTATCTTACAACATGGCAGCTGACTTTCCATAGAATGAACGAACCAAAGAGCAAGAAAAACTACTCACAATAGAAGCCCCAATCTTTTTGTAATCTTAGTAGAGACATTCCACCACTTTTGCTATATTCTATCATTAGGTCCAGCCCACTATCAAACGGAGGTGATCACACAAGGGCTGCCTACCACAGTGACACATTCTGTGGACATCAGTCAGCCTCCTTCCCCTACCACCACTGTGTTTACTCAGTGGACCCACTAACAAGGTAGCCATTTGGCAAGAATGTAAACATATATGTATTCTTAACATAGTTTTTTCCCTGCCATGACTGATTGGTTAGCACCACTACTTGCCAACTGCATGACCAACTTAATTCCCTGATATAGTGTTAGGTAGCCTGGGTGGCAGGTGTGATTACAATGAAATCCTACTGTCATGAAGGAGGTAGCAATTTGTTCTTCTAGGAATAGACAATTATTCTGGGTTTGGATTGCTTTTCCTGATTTATGTTTCTTTTGTACACTTCATCTGTGGATTTATTAAATACATTATACTCCATATACCTTCTACAACATCCCATACATTGCTTCTTACCAAAGAACTCCTTTTCCTATGAAGATGCAAAGCAGGGGACTGATACCTGCAGGATTCACCCATCTTATCATGTATCCCATCATCCAGAAGCAACTGGCTTTATAGAATGATGGACAGCCTTATTGAGGGCTGTTTTGGAACCAGGTGAGAAAATATACTTTGGGATACCATCCTAAAGGATTTGTCATTTGCTCTAAATGTGTTAACAGTATTCAGTGATATCTCTTCTGTTGACAGAATAAGTCCAACGAGTAGAAAAGGGATTGACATCTCACTATTACATCTGACATACTGATGTAAAGTATATTCTGCTTTCCATGGTGGGAGAAAAGAGACAATCTGCCATGGGCTCTGATTATTGCCAAGTGTGCTAGACTGCAAGTATTATCCATATCTCCTGATACTGAGCATTTCTGTAGCTAGTCATATAGGGACCTAAGTAGGTCAAGGCAATCACAGAATTACTACCATTTAACTGCTGTCCCCCCCAACCCGGGGAGGGGGGGAAGAGACTGGTTTGCTTGCTGCTTGCTCAAAAACTGCTTGATCCTGGATTCTTCTCCTGTAACACAACCCACCATGTGTACAGGTGTCATCTGACCCTCTGCATCACACTGTGGGGATTTGGGCTCCAGGAACTGATACAAATATGCTGACACTCTGGCTACTATTTTGCTGGAATAAAGCCATTTATCTTTTACCCAGGAGTATCCTGTCAGCATCCATGAAACTGTAGCAGGCTAGCCTGTTAGCTTGCAAGTGGGATAAAATCTCAGACCCTTCACTACTCTTGCCATTCATCTCAGTGATTCCAGGTTC
Organism: Daubentonia madagascariensis; assembly: GCA_023783475.1. Taxonomy (NCBI): domain Eukaryota; kingdom Metazoa; phylum Chordata; class Mammalia; order Primates; family Daubentoniidae; genus Daubentonia; species Daubentonia madagascariensis. The sequence continues at coordinate 20,184,306 of JAKFHU010002080.1, read as the reverse complement.
TGTTGGTGCAGCAATTTTTGCACCCAGAGGAGGAGTGCTTCCATAAGAGGATACAACAATGTTTTCTCTAAATTGGAAGTTGGAATTGCCACCTGGTCGTTTTTACCTCATTCCTCTAAATTAGAAAAAGTGGTGATGGTGCTAGTTGGAGTGATTGACCCTGACGACCGTGGGGGAAAAGGGAGTAGGAGTTTGGCTAGAACTTAGAGGATTTTCTAGAATACCTCTTCACAATACCATGTTTTTGTATTTTATTTTTTAAAATATCATGTTGAATTGCAAAAAGTAAGCAAACACCATTGCAGCCATATATAGGCAAGACCCCCCACATCTCAGATCCTTGGGTCACCCACTAGACAAAGAAATCTGATCAGCTGATTTGTGCTTGTTGAACACAAAGGCAATAGGAAATAGGTGGCGGTAGTGAGAACTCATAACCAGCTAGACTCACGACCAGTGGCAGAATTGAGTATTGTATTTACCATAGGTGTCCTTTATTAGAGAAGTTTGGGACATAAAACATGCTGCTGCCTTTACACTATCCTGGAAATTCCAATTCAGTTGATCTGTAATGGGGCCCTGAAATTTGTATTTTTAACAAATAGCCCAGGTGATTCTCACCAAGGACACTTGCAAAGCATTGCTCTAGCTATATTTCCTTCCTCACTGGCTCATGCGTATTATATAATTTACTTTTCTTTCTTATCTTATACTATTATTGTGCACAGGTGTGATGGTTAGGTCACAATTTTGTCTATGAGTTTCAAACTATTGAGACAAGATCATTGCAGAACCAGAGAACCACAGGACATCACATTGAGATCCTAGATTTGAAGCTGGATGAGGGCTAGTCAAGAGGAAGCATTTAAAACGTGTAAATATGGAAAGAATGATGCTTGCAAATGTTGGAAAGACAAAAAATGGACTATAGTAGACCTTTGATATGTTTTTATATTTGAAGCTGTCATCAAACCCATTTCCTATGTTTGGTGAATCTTGGTAGAAGAAACGGTCCTATTTTCTACTAGAAGCTGAGAGGGCCAGATATATTTGCTGCCTTTGATGCCTGACAGCTCAAACATTGGCCAAGACTTAAACTTGGTCAGCTGGACATTCCACCCGACTTTGAATCTGGAGTGATGCAAATAAATATTTGAAATCCAGTTTTCAGGGGCATCCCTGCCAGCAGAATACATAGTCTTCCTGCTCTTCTTGAGGTCATCAGAATTTGGCTATGATTTTGGTCATCTAGTTTCCTTTGGTTTCTGTTTTCCAAACCTGGTTCTCCAGCCTTTCCATCAATTTTGTGAGCTACCTGAAATCTTCCAATAAATTCTTTTTCTGCTTAAGTTAATCATAATTTTTTGTTGTTGTCTGAAGCCAAGAATGCTTATTGGTATACTTCAATGAGATTAATTCTCTAATAGTCAATTAGACCATTTCAGATAATCATTTCCTCTCTCCCAATCAATCTCCCACAATCTGAATGTGAAGGTGAATAGTGTATGATAATTTCCCTGATAAATCAAAGAAGTTAAATTTGTTAGCTTTTAAACCATGATCATAGATATGCTTTTAAAACTGCATTAAAATAACCAATAAGCAATCAACCAACTATGATCATAAGAGCAATTTACCCTTAAATACTATTTATATGATTATGAGTAAGAATGAGTCCTTCGATAAACCTGAAAATTATCCAAACTTAGAAGATACATGATATTTCAAACTCAGAGCCAAGATATATGAAGATGAAAAATGTGTGTGGCAAAAATATGTGGTGGCTAATGCATATATTTACATTTTCCAGTTATAATGCATTTGGGATATTAGTCAATTTATGGAATTTCTGAGTATTTTTAAAAAGTAAAAAATTATCAAGACCAATCAAATTTCTTTTAACTACTTAATATATATGAAAGAAGTAAATTATAAAAAATGCTTTTACAAAGGCCAGAAGTTATACAATTACGCTGGTCTATAGGGTTAATTTATATAGTATATTCAATTACAAATAAAAATATATACCTCTAGTACTCTGAGAATAAGCAAAGGATTACAAGTGTTTTAGCTCTTCCTCCACATAGTCATTTGTTCATTTATTGACACCAGGGGCAATAATACCATGCTAAAAATAAACATGCATCAATTATACAATATATACTTACAAAAAACCTGTGTCCATCACAATTGGTGAATGCAAACAGAACTTTTATCCACCCTTAGTGCATTATTTTCGCAAGTAAAACAGAAAAGGAAAATAGTGAATTTAATGCTATTCAGCACCTTTAGTAAAGTCAAAAGACTCGACATCTCCATATATCAAAAACATTTGCATCTGTATTCACTAAACATGTAAATTTAATTATTTTGTTGCATTTTAAATATGAATTATTTTATTTACATTACTTTTTAGTTCAAAAAATTTTAACAATATTTAAAAATTATCTAAATTCATAAAAGTATTTCATAAATTTCAACATTTAATTATTATGTACATATAAGGAAGTCCATGAAAAAAGTTAAAGAAATGTAGTCACAAAGTACAAGCAACATTACTAATTTAGCAAGATTCCAACCAAATCAAGGCAGAGGGCATTCAAACATTCAAAAATCTTTATGTGCTGCTAACATGAACATGAAAATTTCCAGTAATAAAAGTCAATATGAGAAATAATGTTGAAATCACTAGTAGAAAATATATCTTAATAGGCATGACATATGTTTAATAGCAACAGTAATGATTTTATAGAAAACTTTTGTAACATTGTCATATATGAACTTCCTGGTTTGATAATATGATAAAGGTATATTTCAGGACTAAAGAAGTTGATTTCAAAAAATATATTGTAGCAGCCATAATTTTATTTCCAGTTAAAACATGTTAAAATGTTAAAAGTAAAATTTATAATTAACTAAATAATACCCCAATACTAGAAAATTTAAAATCCCATGCTATTCTAGCAATAATGGCCTCTAATATAATGTAGTCTGATGTAAAGATTGTGGAAAGCCAATAATAAACAATCAGACGTACATATGGGCTTAAAGTTTCACTGAAATAATTAGGTAGCAAAATATATGAAAAAGTAATAGAAAAGTAAAAAGATAAAATTAAAAAAATATTGCACAGCCACATTACCTAGAAAGTAAAGTTGATGTTTAAAAAGCTCTAAATATGGATGATATAAATTATCTTCCATATAAAAGGTATAAATATTTCTTAGAACTTATCAGCATCTATATTTTAATATAATACATTATTTGAATCACTACTGAATGAGGTAATTGTCCAGTTTCTAACAATGCTTTCATTCTATTGGAAATACTTGAGGGCAGCAACCAGAAAGAACTTCTCTAAAAATATTTCCGAATCAAGAACAGCTATATGTGCAGCTCGCCCAATGAGTGAATCAGCTGTATTGGGCAAGGCATTGATGACATTGTATCGAACCAAATTACAGTCCTTGCTTTGCAGAACCGGGCGAAGCAAGTTGTGGATCATCTCTGAATAGATCTGTCCTATGGAACAAATGGAAAAAAGGAAAATTATTTCACATAAGTAACTGAAAAAAATTATATATAAAAAGTTTTATATAATTTGTAAAATTTAGTTACATTATTTCTATAGAAAGCAGAAGAATGTCTTAAAAGGTTTTATTTTTCTTCAGCTATCATTTTTAGAATGTTTATATTAATTGAAAATATAAGTAATCACATTATTTATCCAGTCAAGTGAAAATAAATTATACATTATTCTTGTCAATTTGACATTTTTAACTGAAAGCAATGTACGTAACAAAGCAAATAGCATTCTTCAATGTTAAGTCACTTATAACTTATTAAACCATTATGAAAATAAGCTAGCCATGGTAAGACATTTTGATAAGGCAAAATTATAAACTTTAGTCTACAGCAAGTACTTGAAAAATATTTTTATGGCAGTCAATATTTCCAAATTATTTTAAAAAAGAATAGCAACTTCCTATAGTCAGAAGAACAATGTTTTTTTTTTGGTCTGAAGGTTTAGTTAATATTTAGTTCTACTTTTAATTCAAAGTTGTGTTCCTCTTTACCTCTTTTTGGTTAATTCTTACAACGGATTTATTGAGGTCATGCTAAGTATAAAAGATAAAGATTAGAATACATATACATAGATGTACAAACTGCCTTACAAGGGGAAAAATATTGTTTATAATGCTTATATACTACTATATCACTAATAGATGAGTACTAACATGTCCATGGAACCTGTGCATTTTAGAGAGGTAGGTACTACATTTCAGAGGACAGGTAGGATGCAGCCCTGAGGAATGACAAGAAGGAAAGAGTATACAGAAGCACAATCAGAGAAAGAGGAGAGAGAGGTGTTTAAGAGAAAGATTGATATCATATAAATTCATTAAAAAATCTTTTTACTCCCACCTCTCCTCTTAGTGAGTGAAGTTAGAGTCAAGTTAGAGTCAAGTTGTGAGTCAAGTTAGATTTCTGGTTCCGTGCTATTTTAAAAATACGTTTACATAGGAAGAAGTCCAAACATGTCTTCATGAGATTTCCCCTGTCCCCCAGTGGCACAGAATCTCACTGCTAAAACAAAGGACGTTCATCTAGTTTCAGCTACCCATCTGAAGGTTAAAGCTCTTCTGAATTTTCCCCTTAAGTGGACTCTAGCCTTTGCCAGAATATAAGTTAAAAAAAGGTTATTCCAATGTTACAATGTACAATAAACATTTGTTAAATAAATGGAATACCTCTATGTGCCAAGCACCATACTAGGCACTGAAATACAAATATGCTTAAGAGAATTCCTACCTTAAGGAGCTGTTTTTCACTGTCACGATGTGGAAAAAGCAAAGGATCAAGAGATTAAAAATCAGCCTCATTCCAAAAAAGGAACTGAGGCATTATTGAGAGGTAGGAGAACCAGGTTCTTGCCCTAAGCCTGCAATTAACTGACAGTGACCTTGGATAAGCCACTTAGTATCTCTGGGCCTCAGTTATAAAATGAGCACACAGCACTCAAGTTTCCTTCTGGCTCCAAAGAGCTATGATTTAAATTTCTTTTGTTATTCATAAATGACAAAAGAATAAACAAATAAAATCTTTATCACTCACTATCAGTAAAGAGGGGCAAGTTCTTGCTGCCATCTTTGCTTAAAAATGAGATATAGCAGAACATGCAGCATGACCATTACCACAATCACCAATCCCAATAATCCAGAGGAAGTCAAAGTATGGATTACTTTTGAGGCAGCAAAATGGAGAAGCATTTGTAATTAGATGAAAGAACTGCTTCATTGGTAAAGACAGCTTATGTGGCCGGAGAGAAAGAAAAGAAGAAAAATGGGGAAAGGATAGCTGTTAATATCAGTGGGTGGAAAAGAAAGTAAAAGGAAAGAGAAGGGTGAGAGAAGAGAGAAAGTGACTACAAGAAAATTTGAGAAAAATCTCATTAATAGATATAACTCTTTCAAATACTTTTAATTTATTTCATTACCTGACTGTTTGTCCTTTAAAGCCGTTTTACACATTTCAATGCGTGCAGAGTGATAAGGAACATAGCGATCCTGTAGAGATCCCACCAGCACAACATTTTTGAAATAATGAAGCCCTGTGAATAGAAAATAATGAATTATAATGTAATAGTTAACTAGATTTAAAATTTATTAGTATGATGTTAAATGACCAGAAAATAAATTTACTTCCTCAGCAGTACTAAGTTTATGACTTTTTAAATACCTGATGAATCCTTTCTCCAAATTTCTAAATGTTCTCTACAAAAAACCAGCTTTACTGTATGTAGTCTTTGTGCTGATATGAGAAATGTGTGTTTGCACTGAGTGAGAGCAAGGACTGTCACTTGATGGTGTGGAGGTAGGGGAGAAACTAAATATGGTGACTAATGTTCTATAGGAAGTATATCATGACATTCTTACCTTCCAGAGGGTATTCATCAGTATATAGAAATATTTTCAATGAAATAAAATTACACTCTTTCATAAAAACAAAACCACCCATATGAAATCATTTAAAGCTGACTTTAAGTTTTCATTTATGATACCTAATATTATTCATATTTTCTCCTTATTTGACCATGATGTCAAGAGGACAAATGGTTTTATCTTCAGTGATAATTATGGGTTTTATGATCCATACACAGATTTTTATCAGGTCCCTCTGATTTTATTTTTTAGTAAACCAGTGAATTTAGGGGTTAGGACCTTGAGATATTTTGTTAATTAACTCACTTAAGTACTGAAACCATGTTCTTGATGTCTTTAGTACTGATAATGTTCCAATTTTACTATTTGGCTCAGACTAGTAAATAAAAAAATTTTATGTGACTATTAAATAAGATACAAATCAATAGGGTGTGTAGTGCATGAAATTTTGTCCTGGCATGTTCCAGAGTAAAATTTTGATACTTTATGCCCACTGAAATTCAGATTCTTAAAGACAGGCCAACTGGGGAGACTACTGTGGATCCCGAATATAGGAGGCCTTCGTAGTCATTCCCTTTCTCCCCTGGAACTCAAGGATCCTGATCTTGAGAACAGTATGGACCCACACACAGCCAGGTGAGACTATATGATACCATCTGTGCCAAAATAAGGACATCCTTCCTTTTTCCTACTTAGATAAAACCACTTTTTTTGGATGACAATTTAAATGTATACAATTCTAGGGAAATAAATGAAATAATCAAATGTCTACAATATAAATTAATCAATTGCACATACATATTTAAAAGAGTATTTTATAAAAATATTTAAAAAATGATTTTTTTCCCTTCTCACATTTCATGAAACAAATTCATTCCACTTTTGGTATCATTTGACACTAATGTCTTCATCATCATTAGCCCTACTTTGGGAATCATTTATGGGTCCTAGAGTACAGGTCTTCAAACTGGTGGTGTACATTTACCCCTGGGATAATCTAGCACTCTCCATGGTGTAGACAGGCATGTACAGCTTTAAGAAAATTGATTTCTAGATCCTAACCTGTATAAGAGCTCTTTCTAAAAAGGACTTGCCCTTCTCCCACTTTATGAGAGAAAGATATTTCTCCAGTCTATTTCAGATGTTATTAAGGTGTATGGCCCTACGGTATAAAAGTCTCTGGGGGAACCAAGCAAAATATGACGTCTAACTTTTTCTGACAAAAATTAAGTTTGATTTGGCTGACTGTTTGACAATCAGAAATGGCCTTGCCAATTGCATTTTACAGCACACGTTTCCCATAAATTGAATGAGCTAAATCTGTAACTCCAATAAAATGAGCTGAGACTATATTTTTATGAAATATAATTAAAGCACATATATACTACTCCATATGCCAGAAAATATATCCTTTGTAACTACTTAAACTTACAGAAAAATTTTTTAGGTATCATCCTAAAATTATACAAGGGGGTATATACATTTTAAAAATTCTTTTAAGGGATAACAAGAAAAAAAATGTGAAAACCACTGTCCCACAGTTCATCATATTCACCTGTATCTAAGATGTTTTAGGCATTGTACTTTTTGAATCTTGAATATGACACCATTACTAGAATTTATCCCAAGATGCATGAAACCAGTCATAGAACATTAGCACAACTGGCTTTTTCATATATCTAAAATGTATATACTTGTGTTCTCCATAAAGGGCTATCATATCGCATAACTCCAGGACTGACATTCATATCACAGACTACATGAATAACACCCCTTGGAGCTCTGCACTGCCTAGCCTGTGGCAACCTTGCTTAACAATATTCATTTTTGCATTATACTTTCCTAAATTATTTTCCCTCAAACTGACAGCACCTTCGACCCCACTCTTAACTTATGGTCTTGCATTCATTTCATTAAGAATAAAGAAGAATCAAAAGAGAAATTCCACATACTCCCACTTTAACACATACCAACCTATCACACTTGTACCTTCATGTTCCACCTTTGCTCTTGTTCCTGATGAACTGCCCATTCTCCCAGCTAAGGCCAGCCTTTCATGTGTACACTTAGTCCCCATCCCTCCTATTTAAGGACATGACTCTAGAAGTTGTCCCCTCTCTCTTGCATCATCAATTTTCTCTTTTGTATTGATGATTCTTACCAGTATACAAAACACTATAATATTTCCCATCTTAAAAAAAAAAAATCAATAAATAAACCTATCCCTGAACCTTATATTCCTTTGTAATCATTTCTTGGCACTGCTTTATAGCTAAATTCTTCAAGAGTTCTCTATGTGCCTGCTTTGTATTCCTTTTCTCCTATTCTCTACTGAACCTACTTTAAGAAGTCTTTCTTCTTCATTACTCTGTGAAATTGTTCCTTCAAGATCACCAATGACCTGGACATGGCTAAAAATCAATTGCTCAATTCTCAGGCCTCATCTGAGAATTTTTATTCTGTCAGGTATCCTGAATTTATATCCCCAAATACAATATAGTATGTCTTTTCCAAGCAAGTCGAAATAAAGTAACTGAGAGATTACCTTGTATTAGTGATTTTGAAAGCAATTTTGAAAGAATTATCCTTCTTTTCTGATAGATAATGTTGGGAGAGAAAAAAAACTTACCTTATTTTCAGGCATATATGAACTTTTTCTTTATAGAACTCATCTATCCCTCTGTTTTCAATTATCATTTTTATATCTGATTCCAAAATCTGAATTTCTGGCCGCCTTTCTTGCCAGATAACTTGACATGACTTTGTGTCACTCTCCATTCACCATTCCTAACATTAAATTCTATTTTCAAAATTGTGCTTGCTATCTGACTTCTTTATTCTATAAGCCTATTATTATTCTAGTAAAATAAGAAATATTGGTCATCTTTAATTTCTAATTTCTTCATATTTAATAAGTCATCAAAGTTTTGCTTGCTCCATCTGTATAATGTTGCATTCTCCTCTTACCAGTACTGTAATTCTCCATTTTCTGGTCTCACTACTTCCTGAAAATTTTATTTTTCATACTGTTCTCAAATCAAGTTTTATTTTCAAATTTTTAGAAGAATATTCAATCTATTTTAATTGCTTCCTTTTTGTAAAAAAAAGATTTCATTATAACCTTTAAAACTTCATATCCATTATAAAATTCAAGTTATGCAATACTTCTGGGAGGGATCAAAAAGTGACCATATCTTTGACTTGTCCTAGCTAATGTATTAAGTGTTCAAACTATAAAGCATATGCCTTTCCTCAAAAATGACCAATATTGGCTCCCAAATATTTATAAGATAAGGTCTACTCAATTTAGGTTAAGTAGTCTATAACTTCAATATCAGCGCCTAACTTTTGGTGAGACAGTCTAGTTGAGAGGAACGGACACACTGGACTGGGGATCCAGAGACTGAACTGTTCAGAGTCAAAATGCTCTATCCCTGAGAAACCACTGTTTTTCAGTGTAGCATGGAGACTAATGTTAATGACTATAAACAAATCAACAGGTTAAAGGAGAGTTTCCTATGGTGTGCAGTTATAGCTGGATCCAGAAATTGACCCCTTTGGCATTCTCAGACGACTGGGTAGGGTGGAAGTCCCCAGGCTAGTCCCTTCCGCTGGGGAGCAACTTGGGTGGTTCGTTGGTTTACTTCACAATAGCCTACCCCATTGTGCTTTAGAAATATAATCATTTGCTAATAATGCCCTGATGTGAAAAAAGTTGGGAAAGATTGCGTTAAACTATTTTTAGTGCTCTGTATTTAAGGAAAGAAGAATGTAAAATAACTTACTAATTTCTCTCCAAATAACAAAAAATTAAAATATACTGGTGCTTACTGTCAGACACACAGTAGGCTGTCAAATATATGCTGACTGACTAACCACTTAACAGGTTAGACTTTCGATAATTCTGTAAGTGGCTCCTGAAATGCCTGTTTCTCAAGGGTTCTGGATAGTGACATACAACTGTGTTTACCCCTTCCCCCCCTTTTTATTTTTAGAATTGAAGCAGTTTTATTGGTTGATTTTCCTTACCTTAAAAAATAGTCTTCAAGGATTCCTCCTTTACCACCTCCTCTTACCTGCCCCCTCATTCAAGGACACAGCTAATAGACACACCTAACAGTTATGTACAGGCATACCTTGTATTATTGTGCTTCACTTTACGGCATTTTTTACAAGAGTTTTCTCAAAGGGTTTCTTATCATAAGGAGAAACCAGACTTTCATGTGTATTTGGATTATTTATATAAAATGCATTAGTATAAATTAATATTTCACTGATGTCTGTTATTTCTGAAAATTCATAGCAACATATCATTTTACCAGATATTAGTATTGTTTTCAATTCCAGAAGACTGTATACTTAAAATGTTTACCTTTTTCAAATTCAGTATTTATAGAACCATCATAGTTTTATACAGGTATATCATTTTTTTTTGGTCTGCTACCATGAGGAAAGGCATACTTCATTTTATTGTGTTTTGTTTTACTGCACTTCACATATATTACTTTTTTTTAAACGAAGGTTTGTGGCAACCCTGCTTCGAGCAAATCTATTGGTGCTGTTTTTCCAACAGCTTATATTCACTTTGTGTCTACCTGTCACGTTTTGGTAATTCTTGAAATACTTCAAACTCTTTCATTATTATTATATCTGTTGATATGATTTGTGATTAGTGATCTTTGATGTCACTATTGTAAGTGTTTTGGGGTGCCATGACAAACCTCACCTATGTTAGACGGCAAACTTAATTGATAAATGTTGTGTGTGTTCTGACTATACCACCAACCAGCCATTCCCCATCTCTCTCTCTCTTCTCAGGCCTCTCTATTGCCTGAGATTAAAATTAAAATAGCCAAACTATTAAAATTAGGCCGATTAATAACTCTACAATGGCCTCTCAGTGTTAATTTATAAAGGTCGCAAGTCTCTCACTTTAAATCAAAAACTAGAAGTGATTAAGCTTAGTGAGGAAGGAATTTTGAAACTAAGACAAGCCGAAAGAAAACTAGGTCTCTTGCCCCAAACAGTTAGTCAAGTTGTGAAAGCAAAGGAAAAGTTCTTGAACAAAATTAAAAGTGCTACTCCAGTGAACAACACATGAATGGTAAGAAAGTGAAATAGCCTTATTGTTGATATGGAGAAGTTGTAGTGGTCTGGGTAAGAAGCTCAAACCAGCCACAATATTCCCTTAAGCTAAAGCCTAATCTAAAGCAAGACCCTAACTCTTTTCAATTTTGTGAAGGCTGAGAGAGGTGAGGAAGCTGCAGAAGAAAAGTTTGAAGCTAGCAGAGGTTGGTTCATGAGGTTTAAGGAAAGATGTCTCCATAACACAAAAGTGGAAAGTGAAGCAGCAGGTGCTGATGTAGAAGCTGCAGCAAGTTATCCAGAAGATCTAGCTAAGATCATTGATGAAGGTGGCTATATTAAACAACAGATTTCCAAACAGCATTCTATTGGAAGATGCCATCTAGGACTTTCATGGCTAGAGAAAAGTCAATGCCTGGCTTCAAAGCTTCAAAGGACAGACTGATTCTCTTATTGGGGGCTAATGCCGCTGGTGATTTGAAGTTGAAGCTAACATTCATTTACTATTCTGAAAATCCTAGGGCCCTTAAGAATTATGCTAAATCTACTCTGCCTGTGCTATATAATTGGAACAACAAAGCATGGATGATAGCACATCTATTTACAGCATGATTTGTTGAATATTTAAAGCCCAATGTCAAGACCTACTGCTTGGAAAAAAAGATTTCTTTCAAAATATTGCTGCTCATTGACAATGCATCGAGTCACCCAAGAGCTCTGATGGAGATGTACAAGGAGATTAATGTTGTGCTCGTGCCTGCTAACACAGCATCCATTCTGTAGCCCATGAATCAAGGTGTAATTTTGACTTTTAGGTCTTCTTATTTAATAAATACATTTCATAAAGCTATAGCTACCATCGGTAGTAATTCCTCTGACGGATCTAGGCAAAGTAAACTGAAAACCTTCCGGAAAGGACTCACTATTCTAGATGGCATTAAGAACATTTGTGACTCACAGGAGGTCAAAATATCAACATCAATAGAAGTTTGGAAGAAACTGATTGCAACCCTCTTGAATGACTTTGAGGGGTTCAAGACAAGTAACTGCAGCCGTGGTGGAAACAGAACTATAAATGGAGCCTGAAGATATGACCGAATTGCGGCAATCTTATGATAAAACTTGAAAGGATGAGGAATTGCTTCTTATGGATGAACAAAAAAAGCAGTTTCTTGAGATAGAATGTACTGGTGAAGATGCTATGAACATTGTTGAAATGACAACCAAGGATTTAGAATATTATATAAACTTAGCTGATAAAGCAGTGGCAGGGTTGGAGACGACTGACTCCAATTTTAAAAGAAATTCTACTGTGAGTAAAATGCTATCAAACAGCATAGCTCTACAGAGAAATCTTTGTGAAAATAACAGTCAATTAATGCGGCAAACCTCATTGTTGTCTTATTTTAAGAAACTGCCCCAGCCTCCCCAATCTTCAGCAACCACCACCCTGATCAGTCTTTAGCCATCAACGCTGAGGCAAGACTCTCCACCAGCAAAATGATTATGACTTGCTGAAGGCTCTGATGATTATTAGCATTTTTAAGGCAATAATGTATTTTTAATTAAGGTATGCACATTGTTTAGACATATTATTATTGCACACTTAACAGACTACCATATAGTGTAAACATAACTTTTATATGCACTGGGAAACCAAAAAATTCATGTGATTCAATTTATTGCAGTGGTTTGGAACCCAACTTGCAATATTTCCAAGGTATGCCTGTAGGTATATCATTCCAAACTCCTTTCTTGGCACACACAAGATTTTTTATTTTTAATTTTCAAGATATAACTGGGATTATGGTATTTTTATATATACTATTTTGTGTCTTGGTTTTGTTACTTAATATTTTGGGGAAGCTTTTTGTTTGTACAAATATATGTACCTCATTCTTATAACTACGTGGAATTTCTGTGATTAAATTTTAGTATATCTCCTATTTCCCTATTGAGGGACATTTAGGTCCATTTCATTTCAGAGGGGAGGAGACATAAAAAAAGCAAAACAAAACACTGCAATTAACAGCCTTTACTTAAATTGTGTGATATTTTGGTAGGAAAAAGTTCTTAAGGTGGAATTGCTGACTGCATTCTTTAAATTCTGATAAACATACTCTTCAAAAAGATCATATAATTTCTCCTTCCACCATTAGCATATGAAGGTTTCTTATCATTCACACACACTCATCAATACTGGACATCATCTTTTTAATTTTACCAACATAATAGGCAAAAGTGATTATGTTATTGCTCATATGTACATTTCCCTGATTACAAATAAAATTGAAAAAGCTTCTACATTTATTGGCCTTCTGTATTTTTTCTGGTAACTGCTTCTTTTGCCCATTTTTTTCTGTTTGGTTGTTATGATGTATAGTAGGAACGGTAGTATACATTATGCCACTCAGACATAAACAACATTATATGCCACCTCCAAATGTGTGCTCTATGAATTATATATTTGCCAGATTATATGATCACTGTAACTTCTTCATAAGCTCCCCACTGATTGAGATTTCAAAAAGCTTTATTTCTGTATTTATATTATAAGAATAGGCATCATATTTTTTCCAAATAAGATTATATTAAATACTTTCCAAAATAGCTTTTCGCAAGATTTTGACGTACTTCTCTAGAGAAATGACACTCAGGTTGGGAATTATTACAGTAGACTGAGCTCCTTGAAGGAAGTCTCTATGGTTCCTCACACTGAGCTGGCTTGGTAGAAGTATGCAGAGTTGATAAAGATTAGTCAGAGGATTTCTAAGATACCCTTTTACTCTCAGATTCCATGATGATGAAAAAAATAAAATTAAAAATTCTGATACTGATATAAATACATTAAGTTGTCATATTTCTAAATGTGATTCCTAAGATAGTACCATACTTTAAAAATGCATTTTAAACTTAGTAATCAGTTTTTAAAAATGGTTTTTCAACAAAAATGTATTAATACTAACATTGTCCTTCTGCATAGAAGGTTTGCTTTTTATATTAGTCAAGAACCAAGTTAGTTAAATAGACTATGGCCCTTTTTGAACCTTTTGGTTTCAATTCTTTGTCTAGGAGTATTGGCTAGAGAGGGCAAAAACTCGAAGTGAAGCATGGCAGGCCCCAGAGTCACAATGCTGGTAGGAATTACAACAGTACTTCATCTGAGTTGAAGTCCAGCTAACAAAAATGTCTGAAGCCTTTATTTTGGGAGCCTTATATTCTAGGTTCATCTTCTTTGCACTCACCTTAATTCCACCTGCTCAAAGACAACCTAGTTAACTAACCTATGAGTTAATACTTCACTGAGCCCCTGAAGTGGCTAATTCTTTGTTGATAAGTTACCTTTAATTTTAGAAAGTGACAAGATTTCCCCATTTATAGAATGAGATGGTTTAACTAGAAAAATTTCTAAGTATTTTACTTTATAGGACCACCAAGAAAAAGATGAAAAGTAAATCCTAAATATTTCTCTGGATTATATAATAACATGATCTTTGTATGAACACCTTAAAGGCAACTTTCATCTTCATAATCTTAACCTTCTTGATACTTTGGGTTGCTCATTTGTTCTGAAAATTTTAATGAATTTTTATGCAATTCATATTGAGTCATTTTATGTTTACCCTCCGGAATTGGCTAAAGCAATGGTTCTAAACTGGTGATTTTATGGCTCAAGGAACATTTAGCAGCGTCTGAAGATATTTTTGGTTGTCACAGCTGGGGGTGGAAGGGTGTGTGTGCTACTGGCATCTGGTGGGTAGAGGTCAGAGATGCTGCTAAGCATCCTACAATGTACACAACAACCTCTGAAAACAAAGAATTATCCAGCCCAGAATGTCAATAGTGCTGAGGCTGAGAAAAGCTTATGCTTTTAAAATTCACCTATTCTAAACAATATTAAACTATTCATATTTTTAGTCATTTATTTTAAATACATTTGAAAGAATTTGCTTTCTAAAATAATGTTAGCTGATGCTGATTCTTTCCACACTTTCAGAAACAAAATACAAATATTATTCACAAATCAGAAGTGATACCTATTATTAAATCCCTCTGTAATCTTCTGGAAAAAAAAGATTATCTTGTGACAGTAGCACAGCAGGAGATTTCTTTAATTGTTATATTAAATACTTTGTCAACTCAACAGCTGGTAAAGTGATTCTAAGCAGATGTTTTTAGGAAGATCTTAAAATAAGGATATTTTGTTTTTGAAATTCCAACAATGAACAGATTCTTATTTGGCTATTTTGGAATAGCCCTCGTTATGGAATGCAAGAATGTCCATGATCCCTTTCTCTGCTCTAGTAATGTGATCCTGCCTACTTCAACATTGGTGTCACCTAATCCACACATATTATACATTTTACTTTCCACACTGCTCTAGCTCCTTTATCATCTTTATTTCCCTTGCTATTCAAATGCTAAGGTGCTAGTATACCATGTGCAAATTGTTTACATATTCTATCAGCAATTTGTAGAATGCCATAGGTTTTTTTTGGTCAGAAATTGCTCAAAAAACTTAGTGAATGTTTATAATTGTAATGTTTTAAAAAAAATTTCCTTTTAAAAGAAGACAATTCCACACTTAATAAAGATATGATTTTTACAAAAAATATAGTATTTCTCAATTGCTTCAGAAATCACGTAAATTATTTTAGGCTTTTAAAATGCTTTCTTCATTTTACAAAAATGAATACCTTTCAGTTAAGGAAAGCTATTAACAAATAATATGTTGCTATTAACAATAATAACAGAAAAAGACTGTTTTAAAAGAAAGACTCACAGGTGAGGCTTTGCTTAAATAAAACAGAGAAAAGGGTAAAAGGCTAGATTTTGATTTAGAACAAGCAATTTTAGGCTTTTTACAAAAGAATGGGAAATTGGCCATTCAGAAGAAACTGAAGTAATAATCAGACCAGGGATTCTCAGACTTTGTAGCTTTAGCACAATAAAATATAAAAGAAAAATGATCACTTTTTATTGTTTTAAAACACTTGAGAATAGCATGTTGGTTAAGTGTTCTTTTCCCTTGTTCTATGTTTTCTTGTTTTATTTACTTATGTTTTTGATACGAACCTGTATTATTTCTATATTCTGAATAAAGCAATTTTATGTGTCTATATAGAGGTATAGCAACTTCCTGGGAATTGATTACTCATTTCTCATAATTCACTAGGTGACCCCCCCAAAGGAAAAAAATAGCTCATGACAGACTTGCTTCAAGACCTGTAATATTATAATTTTAAAATCAATTGACGAATATCTGTTGATATTTAAAAGTGCTATTAGAAGTAGCTTCTTAAGTTCTTGAAAATATACATGACTGGCTTAATGTGACATGGTTTGAACCATACATAGCTTTATGACCTCAGGAAAATTACTCAACATCTCTGTGTTTTAGTGCCCTCATCTGCAAAGTGAGGATAATGATATTCCTATTCCAGAAGGTTAAACTAGTATGTATAATGTGCTTAAATGGTATCTAGAACATGGTAAGTGCTACATGTATGTTAGCTATTATTATTTTTTCAATATTTTGTACTAACAAATGCATTAGTTGTGATTAAAAAATAGTACTCTTTAATGTTATTTTCCAATACGGACATTAATTCAATTCAGGTATATACTAATAAACTCATATCTGAGTATAAGTAGAGATCTTAAAACATAAAAAAAATTTTAATAAGTCATTTGAATAATTTATATAGCAAATAATATTGATATTTAGATGAGCTGTCTCTTAAGAGTTCTATTTTAAAAATTTCCTAAAATAGCTCTCTATTGTTAATGTGAAAGCCAATTTCTGTAATCTATAATATTAGTATTATTTTAGTTCAGGCACCTCTTCATTTAAGGCTATTTTTACCATCTAACATTTATCAAGTTATTTACTCTACAGAATGCTAATCATTTTACATGCATTATCTCATTTCACCCTTTTAATAATCTTTTGAGGTGGACACTATTATTCTAATTTTTATCAGTAAGGAAACTGAGTTTATTTAAATTAAGTAATCTAGTCAGTGTTTGAAATATAACTAATGTCTATGTGTGACATCAGAGATTGGTTATCAACCAGTTTTAGGCTACTACAATTAGAGGGGACATAAAGTCTTAGCATGTATTAAAAGGCAAATAATAAATTAATAACTTGAAAGGAAAAATCTTAGCTAATCCTTTGAGAAATAACTCAAGTACAAAAGATATACTCACTCCTATTAATAATTATAAACTTAGTTATACAAACATCTGTTCAGACGTGGAATGCCATGGATTATAAAATCTGTATTGTGATATTTTACAGTTATACTTTTTTTACTGTTTTGATAGTCTTATGTTGCTAATACTAATACTGCTAATTAAATTTTACTTTGTATAATGCAGTATAAATACACAGGGAACATTTATGTTCAGTTTTGCCTTTCACATATTTCCTAACCTGTCAGCAACAGTATAAACTTCACAGCTCCACACAATGGTTCTAGCTAGTGTCAGTAAGTTTTTTTCACATGAGAAGTATATGCTGTATGTAATTTTGTAGGAATATCCTGTAATTTTACAACAAAGTACATATTTCTGTACGCTATAAGGAACTTATTGTTGCTTTGGATCCTTACAAACAAAATAACCCATAAAACCCAACCTATAAAAAAACTTTTCTTTCACTGATTCTAATAAGAGATAACACATGTAATAACCATTCCCAAATCTTTCTCATATTAAGGACATTTAAGGCAGGATCCTGAAAAAGCTAAAACAGGACTCAAAAGTAGTGCTATTTTCAATAACTAAATCTATCCAGTGTTCATATCAAACGTTTCAAGAGTAGAATGGAGGATATGGGTGATAGGGATGAGGACAAAAACAGATTTAAAAGACTAGGGCTTAAGTTTAAATGTTAAGTAACTTCAGACTTGGAACCACCAGTCATTGAATATATGGGTTAGATTTACATCTTACCATACAATATTTGAACTGTTTTAGGATACTGAAAATAATATTTAAAAGATCACTCACTGATTCATTCACCAATGCAACAGGTATACACCGAACACCTACTGGGAAGAACTATATAGTAAATATTGCTTTAAGTGGGAAATGGGAAAGAGTTGTCACGACAGATCCTGCTTAAGGAAAGGAGGTTAAGACATAAAAATAACTGACATGAGATAAACTATATTGAGTAAGGTAAAATTCTCATATATAAAGCTATGAGAATTCAGAGATAATATTAACAATCTTGGGACATGGGAGGCAAAGAAGTAGGGTCAATCAAAGATGACACTAAGGTGTTTCAAACAAGTAATTTAAAAGGATAAAATACAGTACCATTAAAAAAAAAGGACAAAAGAAGAGGCAGCAAAAGAAGATAGTATGTTCAGTTTTAGACATATTTAGTTTGATATGTAAGTTAAGATGTCTAGTAGGCAAATGAGGATTGAAATTCACTAATGAGGTAAGTCCTGGAGACGTAAGATTTGGGATATAAAGATTCGGGGTACTCTTGGTAAAGGAGCATTAAGTCAGATAGGACACCAAGAAAAGCTTTCAACAGCAGACGATGTTAGAGTTTAGGTTTAGAAGATGAAGAGGATCAGTTCTAAAAAGATGGGTAAACACATGAGGAGGAATGAGTGGGCAGGAAAAAACATGGTTGAATGCAACGAGGCATAAAACATGTCTGGCATGACTACAGCAAAGGTTGTGTGTGTGTGGGAAGAGTAGGACACAAAGAAAGTAAGATAATCAGGAACCAGATTATATGGAGGGTTTGATACCCTTATCCATGGAATCTGAACTTCATCTTAAACACTACAAAGCACCACGAAAGGTATGGTCTTTCAGAAGATCATTTCATCTAATGAAGAAGTGAGATTGGGGTAAACGGAGTATATGGGAGGCAGGGTAACCAGTTTGAAGGCTATAGCAGTAATCTAAGTAAAAGTGATGAAGGCTGAACTAAGGCAGTGGCTAAGAAGAGGAACGGAAGCATTCATCAACTACTAAGAAGGCTGAATGTTTTAGGACTTGGTAATTCAGTAGAATGTGGGGGGAGTAAGAAAGAGGAGTGTAGAACAACTTCCAAGTTTCTGGCTGGGTAGATGGTTGTGCCATTCCTGTTGATGTGGAATCCAGAGAAGTAAATCTGAGAGGAAAGATGTGGTGTCTGAAAACACTGCATTTGAGGTATCCATGAGACATATAAGTGAAGATGCACAGTAGGCAGCTGAACATATAGGTCTAGAGCACAACATAGAGGATGAGCTAGGGATATATATTTGAGAGTTATCAATGGTGAAGATGGATATGAAGTGCTGCAGACAAGAAGAATGTACAGAATGAGAAGAGCGGAAGACAGAGACTAGAACCCAAGGAGAACATCTATATTTAAGGGGTAAGGGGTAAGGAAAGAAAAGGAGCCCACATGAGAAGAAGAGAAGAGCCAAGATGGAAGAAAACCAGGAGAGGTTGATGCTATAGAAATGGAGGAAGGGAAGTATTTCAAGGAAAAGTTTTTGATAGTTTTAAATGTCTTAAGGTTCAAATAAAACAAAGAAAAGAGTTCACTGGATCTGGCAAGCTTCAGTGGAGTGGTGAGGACAGATCAGATCACAATGAATTGAAGAGTGAAAAGAAGATGAGGACGTATTGAAAGTGACTGTTTCTTTATCAAGAGGTTCAGCCCTCCAAAAAAAAAAAAAAAGGAGAAATAGGGGACAAACACAGAATAAGTGTTGGAGAGGTATTTATTATAATTACTTAATATGAAAGAAAGATACAGGAATAACTTTATATGTTAAAAGGATTAGAAAAGGGAGAGAGTTTAAAGATACTAATGAAAAGGAATGGGTTCCAAGACAGACAGAGGGGAATTATGCTTGAATGAAAGATACATCTTTCACTGAACCAGAAGGAAAGCATAGGTATGCTAATGTTTACATGTGGAAAGAAAGAAAGAAAGTAGAAAGGAAGTAGAAAAGTTCTTGCTCTTGCCAGGTATGGTGGCTCATGTCTATAAACCCAGCTGCTCGGGAGGCTGAGGTGGGAGTTTCACGTGAGCCCAGGAGGTTGATGTTGCAGTGAGCTATGATTGCACCACTGCACTCTAGCCTGGGTGACAGAGTGAGACCCTATCTCTCAAAAAAATAAAAATAAATAAAAATAAATAAATAATTAAAAAAAATTCTTGCTTGATGGTCTTGAATTTCAAAGATAAAGTAGAAAGCTAAGTCATTTGTGAGAAGTGAGGGTAGTAGTAGTTTGAGGAAAGGAGGTGAAAAATCAGAAAAGCTCCTAAGGGAACAGATAGGAAGCTAATTGGAGATAGAGAGGGACCCTGTGGATCTACAATGATAATCAATCTGCTTGTCTATGTGATCCTTTCTGGAAAAGCTGAACAGTACAGGTATAGAAACAGTAATACATATTTGCTGGATGGCTAGAATAGAAAAACAGAGCAATAATGCATGAATGACAAAAGTGATAATTCATGGAGGCAGAGACGGGTCAAGAAGGGAGTAAAACCATGAATGACAGGGTAGACTTAAGAAAATGTAGTAGGGATCTGAAATGAGTCTAAAAGGCAGATGAGAATAAGAAAGTGGAAGAAAAAGAAGGATAAGATATTGCAGTAACAGAATGGAATGCTGGTTGAAATTTGGGAGTAGAGAGTAGTCTTGGGTATCGGTTCAAAGTGGAGTGGAAGATGAAGGATCACTGGAGGTAAGAAAGGCTTAATGCTTAATGAATCATCTAAAGGGCTGACTCATCAAATTACCAAAAATGACTCCAGGATTAAGTATATTAAGATCCAAGAACAGCATCTTTTCTCAAACATAATCATGTAATAAATATTTGTCAGTGTCTTTCATTCTCACTGAATATGTGAGGAGAGACCAGGAGGTCATTATTTTAAAGAACAGAAGGTAGCACAGCTTGGATGGTACAAGTGTCAAAGGAAGTGGTTTTATATGACAGTGGAGGAGTAATGATTACAATTGGAAATAGGAAGCAAATGGACTGTTTCCCTTACTGTAGGTGGTTCTTAGTAAACAAAAAACTGAACTTCTTCCATAGCAGGGGTTAGCAAAGCTAGGGCCTGTGAGATCTGGCTGCTGCCTTTTTTTTTTTTTTAATACATAAAATTTGTTTGGAACATACACTCATTTTTTTCTGTATTGTCAGTGGCTGTTTATAATATTGTTATGTAGTTGCAAAGAGACTGTATGCAAAGCCAAAATATTTATTATACTATCTGGTCCTTTAAAGAAAAAGTTTGCCTAACTCTGCTCTATAGCCAGGGGAGTGGGGAGATAGGGTGGGGTGGGAAAAATCTACGTTTCAATTATGTCTCCATTTTCAGAAGGAAGTGGAGACAGCATTCTTTGAGGGAAGTAAAGGTGAAGGCAGTCTGTTTCCCTCAGATAGAGATTTCAAAGGACACTGGAAAAAATATGCTGGGAAGATGTATGAAGATGAGTCAAGGGGAGATGGTAAGGTCAGAGGTAAGATCATCTATACAGGGTAAGAAAGGCAAAGGAGCAGTTGGAAACTTCAGGCTGTAAAAGCCTGGAATATATATGCAAGATGAAGAATATATACAATGATCAGTTAATAAGAAATGAGTAACAAGATTCATCCAGTAGTGAGAATTGCAGAAGGAATAACTACTAATAGTTTAGTTTCTGACGTTTTTCAGAAATGTTTGACAGCCCTGGAATAGGAAGGCAGAAAAACGTATGGTGGTGTATAAAAAGGGTTGAGCAATGGGGTGGGGACACTTAGGAGGGCAAGGACATACAGAAGACTACTTAAAAAACTGAGAATAACAAAACTGTCACTGAATTACAAATGCTAAAATTTTTAGGATAATTTCAAAGTAGCTGTGTAACTCATAAAAAGAGAAATACAATCATATGAAAAAACTAAAGTAGTACCTTATTAACGGCTTAGTCTTAGTTGTGAGTGGGGCCATTTCATTAAAAAATTACAGTAGAATGATACTTTTTTAATCACCAAAAAGACATGTTGATAATTTATTTGATAAGGGTTAATTTTAGAATAGGCTTTCATGTACATGTGTTCCAAATTGTTACTATATACTTACCTGCTTTATTACTAAGCTTATATAAAAAAGTTTGGCGAGGGTCTGAGTGATCTCGACATGTCAGTTGCAAAAGTGAACCTGATTTTTTCCATTTCTGCATAAACCAGAGACCTAGAGAGTCATATATGATATGTAAGTATAAATGGAAATATATAGGAACATATGCCAAGATCATTACTTTTAAAAAATGACATCTCCCAAATTAGCACTTTTGTTGGCTAATAAATAATATTTGCAAAATCTTCCATGTTCTGATAACATATAAACATACATGTATAGGTCAACCATGGATTATCGGTGGTTGATGGAGTGCTTGCTATTTCTATCTCATTCAGTAATGAAACAGATAACAGCATATGAAGAACAAATACGGGAAAGCTGTAACTTTAGATATACTTGTTCAAATTATAAAGAAGAAAGAGGGAGAAAAACTTCAAACACAGTAGTAGGCCCAAATGCCTAAGCACTGAGTTTTCAGTCTATAGATAATAACAGATAAGTTAAGGTAGACTAAGTGCCAAAGGACCAACTCTTAGAATTAAAAATTATTTAATATTTTCTAATGATAGCTGAATATAATTTAAGTTTTATATTTAATTGTATTTTTTGAGATTATCAGTAACCCATATTTAAATGTATCTTTCCCTTAAGGAAATTAAGTGAAATCTCAATCACTCTGAAACTGGTTTACAAGACTATGGAATATTCATTTCAACTTTCATTGCTTCCTTTATTATAGAGGGGAACAGGGGAAGAAAAGAGTGGGGAAAAAAATCCTTAATTGATTAAATCTTGATAGTTGAAAGCATATCTGGGAAAAAGTTTAGTGAAGAAAGAAATTCAAATTACTGAATCCTATTCATGTTGGGTTCTATTTTGTATTATTTAAGGATTTCACTATTCTCATGCCCTCTTTTTAAAACTGTAAAAATCTAGAACTGGCTGTATTTTAAAATTATCAACTTGAAATGAGATACAAAGGAAAATGTTATGGTTTGTCAATAAAAGGAAGTGGAAAAGAAAATAGAAGTAAGAGTATCAGGGATAATAAAAAGAGACAGAATGAAATCTAATTTATTCTTACAATGGTGACCAATTATAAACTAGTTTTTAAAATCTAAGGGAAACACCAAGCCAAACAAAAGACAAATCAAGTACCAGATATTTCTCCATGAGAAGATACTGATCAAAATTAGGGTCTTAACTTTCATTTTAACTTTAGAAATTTTGGATTAATTTCTTAAAAATATTCTTATAATATCCCTTTATTATTACCAAACCAGTTAACATTCTATATAAAATATTTTATAACTTTATAATATATTAAATATAGGTGTTTACGTGTTATCTGTTCAACTAATGGAATGGCAAAATAGCTTACTTATACAATAAACTTCACTAAAAATATTTAGAGTTTAATGAAAAAAAGGAAAAAAATGCTCTTGTGACTTGACAAATACCATCTTGACAAATACAATTACCTACTTGTTAAGTAATGACTTCAAACAAAATAACGAAATTGTACTTATAAAGGACAACTTAGGAGAAATTATATATCTGTTTCTCTTATTCTCTGGTCTGCATTTCAAAGTTGGGCAAGTTTTCAACTAATGGTATTTTCAAGGCACAGGTAAAATATGTGTATTTTCTTATAATAATAAATCTAAGATTATACAAAAAGATTAACTAATATTTATGGAGTACTTCACTTTTATCATTTCCTGAAATGACTTTTATCAACTTATTTCATGGGCACAACAAAATGGAAAATTAGCTACATTTTTGCTTCATGAAATTCCAAGTATGTAACAAGTTGGCTCTAAAATAAACAATAGAAAATACTAAATACATATTTAAATTTCTCCCAACGTCCTACTTTTTATAAAGAACAATAAAACTTTTTACCTGTATTAACAAGAGCACTGCTATTGTAGAGTGTACCAAGGTGAGGTCCAGAAAGAGAGAGAAAGGTATGAAGTTTGTTGAGGTAATATTTAAACCTTGGCCTTGTAAGCACTGAACGGATTATTAAATTGCCCAATGAATGTCCAATAAAGCTTTAAGAGAAAAAAAAGTCATTTCTTTCACAGTATTAGTTTTAAAAACAAAAATCAAAGCTGATACACTATACACAGAGGTGAAATACTAAGAATTTGAAAATTTCTAATATGCTTTAAAATTATGCTTTGATACTTTGAAATGATATACATTTTGAAGGCAAAAATGTGAGAATATTATAGAAGATTCCCATTATTATATAATTTAAATGTTGATAGAAACAAAATATTTATCAGAAAATTTTTATTCATACCTTGTAACTGCGTAGAAATAAATACATTTTAAAAACAATAATATAATGACTAGATTGTAAATTTGTCTCCTTAGGCACACACACAAATTACTTACTTGTTAAGTCATGACTTCAAACAAAATAACGAAATTGTACTTATAAAGGACAACTTAGGAGAAATTATATGTCTGTTTCTCTTATTCTCTGGTCTGCATTTCAAAGTTGGGCAAGTTTTCAACTAACGGTATTTTCAAGGCACAGGTAAAATATGTGTATTTTCTTATAATAATAAATCTAAGATTATACAAAAAGATTAACTAATATTTATGGAGTACTTCACTTTTAATATGGGGTAGTTTAAATCAAAAGAGTCTTCCTTACCATTATTTTATAACAGATGGTATAAGAATCCCTGGGGACAGTTAACAGTGAAAAAAGAGAGCTTGAAAGCCGTCTAAACATTAGTTTACAGGTTAATCTAGTGAGAAGCACTGAACAAACTTCCCTACCAAACTGAAGTTCCTAAAGCAGTGGAGTGGGAATTATGGTGGTATAATAGTAGCTAGTAGTCTACTATCAACCAGATCATGCTTTTGGAAAATAGTAGATTGTAACTGCCAATCTGAAAGAGGTGGTGATTTTGTGGATGAATGAAAAAATTGAATTAATATATTATTTTTCTCATCATAAAATAATAAATGAATAAAAAGAATACAAGATCACTGTAGAAAATTTAATAATCAAAAATATTTTAAAATCCATAAATGAACAATTAGAACAAAAAAAGAACTTCTCCTTCTTCCAACATACCTGCACTTCTTCCCACATTTTAACAGAATTCTGTTTTTAAAGAATGGCTTAAAGAAAAAACTGCTTATCTCTCTTCTTACTCTTTACACTTCAAACTGGAAACAAACTTTACAAAAGCTTATGGTATGCAGAGCCAGCTTCTTCCTCTAGTTGGGATATGAATGTAATCAGTTTAATCCTACCCTTTTTGAAGCAGGAAGATTAGTTTTGCCTTTTTCTTTAATTTCTACTAGACTAGCAGAAACTAAGACTTTTCTCTCTCCCATATCTGTTCACAATATCTAATTAAATAATGAGACATATTGGTGTGATCATCTTCTCTTGCTTGTGGAAAACTGACTCACATAGTACACAACAGTTGTAAAACTTTGAAAGTATTTTTTTCTTTCATATACAAATATATAATCACATAGCATGTAAAATTCACCCATTTAAAATGTACAGTTCAATGTATTTTAATATATTCAGAGTCAGAGTTGTAACCATCATTACAATCAATTTTAGAACATTTTTACTACCTCAAAAAGAAATCCTATATCCTTTAGTTATCACCTCCCATCCCTCATCCTCCCCAGCCCTAAGAAATCACTAATCTTTATAATATGCTATTTCTGAACATTTCATATAAATACTATCACATAATATGGTCTTTCCCTAAAATCTTTCAATTTTTTTCACTTTAAATTAATTCAGTCGTAGTCTATGTTTCATAATAGGACAACACTACCACAAATTATTTAGTTTTTCTATAATTCATAGACACATAAAAATAAATTGTGTAACATTATGTAAGTTACCTTATTTTTGAAACTGTTAGACTATATATTTGAATATATTGTATTATCTCATCCAAAAGACGATCAGTCATGCTATCAAAATCAGCAAAAGTATCATTCTAAAAAAAAACCAAAACAGACACATTATATTCTGAAATATGTATAATGACATGAAAAACTGACTGAATATAAGCATTATTTTTAATTTAGATACTGAAAATACAGTTACATCCAGTGTTTTCTAGAGAAGTTAGAAAATGTAATATTCATTATATTCAAATAAGCAAAAAGACCGGGTGTGGTGGCTCACGCGTATACTTTAAGAGGCCAAGAGGGGAGGATTGCTTGAGTTTAGGAGGTCAAGACCAGTCTGAGCAACACATTGAGACCCCTGTCTCTATGAAAATAGAAAAAGTAGCCAGGCATGGTGGCAGGCACCTGTAAGTCCCAGCTACTCTGGAGGCTGAGGCAGGAGGATTGCTTGAGCCCTTGAGCCCAGAAGTTTGATGTGCAGTGAGCTACGATTGTGGCACTGCCTGGGTGACAGAGCAAGACTCTGTCTCAAAAAAAAAAAAAAAAAAAGAAAAATAGTGAGTTTCTAGGGGAAAAAAGCTCAGTGTTCTTAATAACACTTGCTTCTTTTAGTTATTTAATTGTTTAGTCCACTACCAATATTAAACATAAGGATGTTAATAATGGTTCAATTAAACAAATACTTGTATAGAAATGTGAAATTCTATAGATGTTTCATATGTGAAGAGAAGAGCTTGTAAGTAAAAATGTAGAACATATATATTCCCTTTGGATATGAACTTATGTTAAATTTCACACAAATCAGAAAAATTATTTCTACTAGCATAGGCATTTTGTAGTAAGCAAACATTTAGGTAGAAACTGGTGCAAAACGTTTGTTTCCACCGAAAACACTGCCATATTGTACCTGATTTCTCTCAGACATAAGAAAATCAATTCTTCCCCCAGGCAGTCCAAGTTCAATATAAGTTTTTACTAATCGAAGGTCTGCACTGTTACCTAGAAAATGAAAAGTGATGTTTAAAGGACAAGATAAAGTAAAGGTACAAAGTGTACTATCATACACTTTTACAGCTTTTGGAGACAAGTTTATGGCCTATGCCATTTACGAACCGACAATATGCTCTGAAATAAAGATGTCTCAATTTTTATGTCAAAGCTGATTTCTATTAGCCAGACAATGTCATTCAACAGTGATTTTTAGGAGGTTTTGGTCACATTGATGCTTCACTTTTCTACCTAACAGTGTGTTTGTTTACCAGACTGTTAGTACATCACTTTGGTGAATGCTGGCTACAGTAGCTATAAATGACTGACTCCTTACCATCACCATTCTAGGTGATCATTTAAAAAACCACTGAATACATTTTAGATTTATATTTAATCTGTTGACTTTCCTCCTCTGGTGGTACTGGTACACACAGAAAAATAAAAATCGATTTAAATATCTAAGATAGTTTATTGTAATAATTAACTCAAAAGATATATAAAATATATTTATGATACCAATAGAAAATAAAAGGGATCTTCAAAAAGTTCATGGAAAACGTGTATTATGAAAAGACTATGCATGGACTTCAAATTTTTTTTGCACCAAAATAAACTCACACTAATTCGTTATAACATGTCTGAACAGGATCTGGTTTGAGGCACTAAGAAGGGTAAGATACCAGTTTGAAAAGAGCCCCTATCAGAACAAAATGAATTCTGCTAAAATTGAAGCAAGAACAAACATCAAATTTAAGGTGAAGCTTGGGTGGAAGAATGGTGAAATCACTGATGCTTTACAAAAAGTTCATGGGGATAACACCCCAAAGAAATCAGTAGTTTATAAATGGATAAGTTGTTTTAAGAAGGGACAAGACAGTGTTGAAGATAAAGCCCACAGTGGCAGATCACCCACATCAATTTGTGAGGAAAAATTTAATCTTGTTTGTGCCCTAATTGAAGAGGACTGATGATTAACAGCACAAACAAAAGCCAACATCTTAGATATCTCAATTGGTTTAGCTTACATAATCCTGACTGAAAAATTAAAGTTGAGCAAACTTTCCAATAGATGGGTGCCAAAACTGTTGTGCCCGGATCTGCTGCAGACAAGAGTAGAGCTTTCAATGGAAATTTTAAACAAGTGGGATCAAGATCCTGAAGCATTTCTTTGAAGAATTGTAGCAGGAGATGCAACGTGGCTTTACCAGTACAATCCTGAAGACAAAGCACAATTAAAACAATGGCTATCAAGAGGTGGAAGTGGTCCAGTCAGAGCAAAAGTGGACAGCTCAAGAGCAAAGGTCATGGCAACAGTTTTTTGGGATGCTCAAGGCATATTGCTTGTTGACTTTCTGGAGGGCCAAGGAATGATAACATCTGCTTATTATGAGAGTATTTTGAGAAAGTGAGCCACAGCTTTAGCAGAAAAGCATCCAGGAAAGCATCACCAGAGTCCCTTCCAACCACCACGATGCTTCTGCTCATTCCTCTCATCAAACAAGGGCAATTTTGTGAGAGTTTCAATGGGAAATCATTAGGCATCCACTTCACAGTCCTGACCCATCTCCTTCTGACTTCTTTTTGTTTCCTAATCTTAAAAAAATGTGTAAAGGGCATCCAGTTTTCTTTAGTTAATAATGTAAAAAAGACTGCACTGACATGGTTAAATTCCAGGACCCCCAGTTCTTTAGAGATGGATTAAATGGCTGGTATCATTGCTTACAAAAGTATCTTGAACTTGACGGACAGAATGTTGAGAAATAAAGTTTATGTTTTTTAAATCCATTTTTCCATGAACTTTTTGAAGTCTCCTCGTATACAAACATAAAATAATTATCTTTAAAAATTAGTTTAGTGGATTTTTAGTTGATTCCTTTGGTTTACTAGCAATATAAACATGTCATTATCAATTGTTGGATTTTTATTTTACTTTTCTAATATTTACCTTTTAGATATTTCATGATTTAATGCATTGATGGAGGTAACTGTTTTATTCCTGACTTTAAAAGGAACATCTCTAGTGTTCTACTACAAAGCATAAGTTTTCCATTGGCTAGAAATATATATGCTTAATCACATTAATGAACTAGACTAGTCCTATTTAAGGTCAAAGTTGTATGCTTAGTTGTCATAAATGGAAATTAATATTATTTATCAATAGTTTCTTACCTGATTTGCTTATGTAGTATATTTTATTAATAAATTCCCTTATGTTTACTTATCTTTGAGTTCTGGAAATTAAACTTTATTTGTTGTACTAACTTACTTTAATATGCTAATTCCATGTGCTAGAGTTTTATTAAGTACATTTATGAGTTTATTCAGTATGTCAGATTGTCTACTGTTTATCTGGGGTGTTGATATGATTCCTTTATCAGATTTGGTAACAAGTTTAGATTACCTTTAAGGAATGAAATGGGCTGCATTCTGTCTTTTTTTCTAATGTTCTAAAACAATTTATGTAACATAGGGCTAACTCATTTCTTGAAAATTTCAAAGAAAAATTTGCCAGCCATTCCACTGGGCTAAGAAATCTTTCTTGGGGGACTAATTCTTTGAAAATCTTATTATTTAGGGTGGAGGAAGAAAGGTTAGTATTGAGGATATTTTTTTCTTGAGAGTCTTTTTTTTTTTTTTTAAGAAAATCTCTAATTTCATGACAATTTAGTAGCACAGATCTATGTTTAGTATTACTGTAATCCATAAAATCTAGTTTGTTGTTATAGAATCTCATTATAATACAGTGGTACTCCATTAGTCTAGAGAGATATTTAGCATCTTCTAACAGTTCCCTTCATCTAGGGAAAAAAACTGCTGAGTAACCAAAATAGCTGTCATAAAACCACAGCACTAAAGCCAGGTACCTGTCTTTAGAATCTAACTTATATATTAATTAATTAATTAATGAAACTTTAATTCCTAGGAATATAGATTTTTTTAGCCCGTAACATTTAAAGCAAGCTAAAAGGGAACTAGGAAGACTATCAAAGGGAGACAAAATGATTACCATGAGGTGACAGCTGACAAAACCAACGATAAGAGAAAAGACAATAAAATCTAAAAATTAAAGTAAACAAAATGTTGGCCATGAGTGTCAATTCCACAGAAAATTTACTTAAAAAGGAACCTAATTTTACATTTAGAAAAAGTAAAATTAAGCATATTTTTATTTTAGAATGTATTTAAGATTCAATTAATTTAAGCAATGTAGAAGTCTTTTTTAGTAGAAACATTAAATAAAACTAAATGAGATCCAACAGGAAAAGAAAATATATGGAGTTGCTATAGGTTACATGAATAGATGTCACATACCATCTAAACCATGCACACAGACAATGAGATGTACTCCATCTTCAGAACCATCCTCTTCTTCCATGCTAAAATAAGGTACTGAGGATGCCAGCAGAGGAACATCACTGTACATGAACCCAGGGAGTTTAAGTTGCTTCAATTCTTCTTTTGCCTGAAGGAAGCTGAAGTAAAATATTATGAAAAATACCCTTTACCAAGGATCTTATTCTTATTCAGTTTTTAGAACCAACAAGATAATCTCCTGAATTTAAAGAATTGTAGAGGAGGAAATCCAACAATATTTGATTTTAAAATCATGAAAATATGTGGTATCACTTAAATGATTTAGAAATCAGAAGGTAATTTTCTTTACTATTTTTAATACACCTTTTGATCAAATACAATGATCATTTTAAACCTGAAATCACATAAAAATATTCTTTTAAAGTTGAAATCAACTAAGAAAATATTAGGAGTGAAATTATGCTTTCTGTAAAATGTAATACTATATGCATAGAAGAGCTGGAAGAGGCACTGGAAAGATGATAATCTGATTTTTCCAACCTATTAAATTGTATCCTCTTTGCTTCTTTTTAATCTTACATAAATGGAAGGGAAGGACCTATTCTACAAAACATAACAGTAAAAACGGCAGTTATAGTATTTAGTAGATTAAGTTATTTGTATTTTTCTCTAAAAATGCCAATAAGAAGGAGCAGAACAAAAAGGAGGATGTGACCAAATAAAATTGGTGGCATACACTCATTTGGTATGACTGACAAATCCAACCAATTTGGGGATTTTAAACATCAAAAATTATTAACTATTTAACATTAAATTATTTGTACTGATAAAAGTGAAACTGAGAGAAGCTGATGAACACTAAACTGAATAGGATACACCAGGTGAAAACACAGATCATTGCTTTCTGATGACTCAGAGACAGTGTGAGGTACCCAGAAAGTGGTGTAACCTTCAGCTTCCTAGCAACTACAATTTTTTAATCAGCCATTGTCACTTCACTGGTTTCACTAACTTTTAGGCTTTAAGCATCTTAATTTTTATGCATTAATCAGAATAATCTGGGAACTTTAAAAATCTACTGTAAACATGCCCAGACCTCTCACTCCAGAGATTACGATTTAGTCTGGGCTGAGACAGCAGAATATTTTAAAAACCAGCATATGCTAGTAAACCTTTATAATCTCCAAATTTTTCTGGATATTTTACTGATCCATGAAACCTCAGTTCTGGAAACCATTGACTTAGCGGAAGCAATCACAGACTGGTAGGTTTAAGAAGTTTCTACTAACCTGTTATTCATTTATCTAATATTGTCCTTATTTCCTAGATGTATTCATAAAACTTAGCTTTTGTCTGGGAGTTAATAGGGAAGAAATAAGGTACTGATTAAAAAAGGGTTTTAACCTCAATTATTCCATACTTCTAACACAAAACTACCAATAGAAAATTTGTATCAGGAATGTGTAGCCTTTAGAACAGGATAACCATTTGGGAACTATAGATCTGTCTGTGAAAGGGTACACTGCATGTCTCCATTTTAGACAGCTAATCAAAGAAGCTTTTTTTTTATTACAGGAACTGAAAAACAAAATAGACATTCAACTGTTTAGTACTATTTATGATGTTCTATATGTATATATTTAGCAGCACATACTATTGTGCTCCATTACTTACGCTTGTATTTGAGGTTTTGGTGAATTTTCATACCAGGAGATTGAAGAAGTGACGTTGTAAGAAGTACTGCTTGGCTGCTTTGTAATGGCATCAAATTTACTTTTAGAAGAATATTTAACGCTACAAGGAGACTCTCGCAGTGCAGATGGGAAAGACAAACAACCAGAAGTACATACAGTAGGCATATTTATACCATCGCTCAGATATTCACTGTTTATTTTTTCAGATTTTATAAGTCTTTCTTCTGCTAGTGTACCTCTGCTTGTATAATGAGCATTTATTGTTCCATCCAAAGCTGAATAATCTGTTTCTTCATAATACCCATTTTGAACCATTTTTTGATCCTGCTCTTCCTCCTCATCCTCTTTACCCTGTTCCTGCTGAAGATGACTGATTTCTTTTTCAGAAGTTTCCTTCTGAGGGCTAACTGAATTACTGTAGCTAATAGCACATGCACCAGAAATATCCGTACTGCTTTGAGAACCAAAATAATTTTCCACAAGCCCTTGCTTTACTATATCAGTAGTGGCTGAAAAAGGGTCACTTGTATCCAGATAAGTTTCACTTTCAACCATAAGGGCTTCTGAATATATTTGTTTGAGATTGAATGCATCACTATTTTTTCTTTTCACAGTTCTATCTTCAGTAATTTCTGTATTAGTAGAAATGGAACCTGAAACGACACAAGGAGTGCCTAAACAAATCAGGTTTGAATGTAATGTAATTGCTGTCCCTGCAGAGTTATTAGATTTATCAGGACTCTGGGAGCCTGTACACACAGTGTCCAAGTTAGGTTTGGAGCTGCAACTACTTTTCACATCACTGGAAGTATCTTCATCTGAAAAAACAAATTGTAAAGAGTCTTTAGTGCTTGAATTTAAGGAATGTATGGCTAAAGTTTCTTTGTCCAAATGCCCTGAAAATACAACACTCTGCTGTTGCAAAATAATACTTGACTTTTTACTATCATCACATTTTGGCAAATCAATTGTTCCTAGATTTAATACAGTTTTGCTATCACTTAGATTGCATTCAGGTACAATAGATTTCTTAGAATTTTCATCAGGTGACAGTTCATCATCAGAAGGTAGAGAGTTTATGGATGTCAAAGATGACTGTATCTCACTTAAAGCACTTGTACTTTCAGTGCAATGACTCCCTAATGAAAATTTTACATTATAATCAGGTTTCATCAAAAGCTGAGGAAATAATCTTTCATTATTATAAGGAACTTGCCCTTGCATAGTTTCAAATACTATGTCAGGGTTCGGATGTGTTGCAAAAGAACTTGGTTCACTTTCAACACCTGAATCTGAAAATCTAGATGAGGCATATGTGGCATTAATATCTGGTAACTTAATTGTATCTCCACTTACTACAACATGATATTCTTTTGTAGAAGGAGCAGGTAGATTACTTCTTAATTTAGCTAATGATTCTCCAATGGAACGACACTTTGCTTCTTGAAAAGCTTCCTTTTCAAGTGTTATTTCTATAGATTTAGATTTGCCATTAGATTCTAAGGACTCAAAGTTGGGTAGTAAATTATCCACAAATATTTCATCTTGTCGAAGCTCTGTCCAAGGTCCCATTTTAACAGTTATTTTCTCTCCACTGAAAGGATCTTTATTACTGGGCTTTACTTCAGTTGTTCTAAATTCCAAAGCTGGGGTTGTTTGATGATCATGGCATTCATCTGATGAACTTCTGGATGCCAGATTGTGTTCCATTTGTGTAATTTCACTATCGTCCTGGGAGATATCAAGTTTACCTGAAATGGACAAATTTGCACAAAGATTTAGGTTGCCAGAGTTCAAAGGATCAAACTGGTCTGGTTGCATATTTTCAATATCTGGAGACTTTTGTTCAGTTCTCTCTGTATTAGTTGGCAAATAGCTAGCTTCCTTTTGACTTGTCTGTCTGATGTAGGTCTTTGGGTCAAAATTATATCCACATATTGTGGGATCCAGACCTTCCTTCTGACTATGTGAAGGATTGCCTTCAAAACATTCAGTGAGATCATTTGATGCTGTATTTTTCAAACATTTGTAGCCTACCAAAACCACAGAATCCTTAGAGTTCTGTTTTATTAATTTTTTTGTGTTTTCAGGTTTCATTGTTTTCATAAGCTTAGTAACCTTAACCTTGGATTTATTTGTTTCTTCATTCTTTCCTTTTAGAGATTTTGTTAGCTGCTTTTCACCTTCTGTATACCAAATATTGGAGGCACCAGCAGGTCTGACTTTCAATTCTGGGCTAGAAACTCCTGCTACAGAGCTTTCTTCAGTCTCATATTTATCCATTTTACTGGACTCTGATCTCTGAAGATTCTGAATTCCCATCCAGGGTGCATCTAAGTCTTTTATCCAAAGAAAAAAAGATTCAGGTTTAAAACATAGTGTGAGAACTCATATGATTAAGACTACTTTTTCTAACTATAACTTTCTAATATCCTCAAAAATAAAAAAAAACTATAGGGGAAAAAAAACTGCTCCACATTAAGGAATGGTTTTATGTATATTAAGAAAAATATACTGAAAACTATACACATAGCTTGTATATTTTAGTTAGATTATACTTACCGTCGATAACTGAATCTAAATACCTATCTTCAAAGATTATAGGTAATGAATTGAGATCTCCATCTAATTCACTACATTCAATAGGTAGGGGTGGAAGAGAACTGCAGAAGGAAGTATTTTTGATAGCGGTGCACATCTGTAGATGACTCTGAGCACTGAAAAATATTTCTTAAGTCAGATTATAATTTAAAATAATTACACCCAATACTACTTTACAGACTCTACTCTGTTCCCTTCCCCCTACCATTTTTATCTTCCTTCCTGAAGACATAATCTCCTTATGAAAAAGCTGTTTGGTCAGAGATAAAAACTGGTAAAATGAAAATTATGGCTTGTTGGCAATAAATTATTGACATAAAATTATGGTTTGTTAATAAATTATTTAATTTCTATTATATTCTTCTACACTTTATGTTATTTCAAAGTGAGTCTCTATGCTATGCTTAATGTCTGAACTTCGTAACCTGCTGCGAATAGCATATAGGAGAAATACCAAAAGCTCAAATGCCTACTGATTATCTCATGATAGTAACTGGGAAAAAAATGTGTTCCATTGTTACTGCTTTACTTAATATATATTGATGAATAAAATTAACAGCTATTTAAAACAAGGTACATAACTTTCTAATATAAAACAGTCAAAAAAAACCTTTTCTTATGGAAAATTTCGAACAAATCAAAGTAAACAGAATAGTATTAAAAAATCCCATATACCCATCACTAAGCTTCAACAATTAACCTTTGCCCTTCTTGTTTTATCTACGTCTCAAGACTCACTACCTACCCCAGCCTACACTATTATTTACAGGTTTTTTCGAAGTATAATTTAAATGTATTGAAATATAAAAATCTTAGCTGTATGATTTTTGACAAATGGATACATGATACAGAACATTTCCATCTACTTAGAGAGTTCTCGCATGCATTCCCAATTTCCCAGCCCAAGTCAACACCAAGACAACCACTGTCCTGACTTTTTTCATCTTAGTTTTTCCTGTTCTAGAAATCCATCTAAGTAGAATCATAACAGTATTTATTCTTTTATGTCTAGCTACTTTTGCTCAGCATAATGTCCTCAAAATATTCTTTAAAGCCAAAGAAAACCAGACCTAAATATACTCAGTAGGAAAGATGGAAGGCATTTATTCAGGATATTTTACCCGTAAATCATTTACATTGCAGAAGGCAGTACCTATGAAAATCCGTAATAAAAAATGATGAATGTAACAGATGCTGACCTGTGAAAATAAAGATAGAGCAAGATAGCCAAATGGAAGGCTGGAGCCAGAGACAGATGGGACTACTGGGTTACGGTAGATCTGATAAAAGGGGAGGAAGCGGTACAGTGCATTATGCTCCTTTATATGTAAAGTACTGGGCTTTCACGAAGTAATTCATGAGATTAAACTCTATTTGATTAAAAAGGGGATTTCTGAACTTCAAATTCTCCTAATTTCTTCTATTGTTAATACTGCATATTCTGTCACTGATAAACTCTAAGACAGATATCTTATGTAAAAGGAAAGAAAATCATTTTAATTTTGGATTTATACTACTCACTGAAGTTCCTGATATGCAATGGCAGCTTCTCTTGGATGTTCAAAACAAAAGAATGCCTCAGAAAATCTGCGTACCTAAAAAATTCCAAGAGACAGCATTAATAACATGGCACATTTAAAAAGTCATTCTGGCATAGTATGGTAGGGAGGGAAGCCACTTCCATTAGACCTTCTGTAACCACCCCTGTGAGAATTAAACTTCCTTTCTCCCTCTTTAGTGTTGCCAAAGCACTTATTTTTGTACTGCATGAAATAAAAGAAACAACAGACTGTAGAGTGAGAAATTTAGGTTTACATTCTGGATCTCATTTATCCTTCTTAAAGACAAAGATTGTCTTATTCACCACTACATCCTTGGTATACCTGGAATAGTGCCCACCCAACACATGGAGAAGACAATACAATCAGATAGCACTTCCACCATGCTATGTGACAGGCATCCAAGCATGTGCCAGCTGCAATGACTGACTTTCTAGCATTGTGACTTTAGGCATTTAACCTTTGAGCCTCAGATGACTCATTTTTAAATGAAACAACACTTACCCTTGATATAAGGTTATTGTGAAGAACAATATAACATATGTGATAGCAGTTTGTAACCTGGAAAGTATATATAAATATAAGCTATTATAATTGCCTTTATAGCATTCACCACATTTTGCCTTAAAATAATTGTATACATGAAACATCTCCCCTCCTAAAGTGTAATGTTCTTTAGAGTAGGAACTGTTTTGATGACCCTTATATTCCCCAAAACATGTATCTTGGCATGTTACAGAAGCACTTGGTAAAAACTTGTTGAATCTAGCTGAATATTTCTTCCATTATATTTGTATTTTAACCCTTTCATTTTTAATTATGAAAGGAAAGGCTCTTTCAGCTATTTGAACAACGTTAAGCAACAGAGATGGAAAAGATGTCTTGTGTGGACAGTACAGAGCAGGAAGAGAAATTACATTACATTGAAATTATATTATATCTAAGACTCTAAAGGGAGTATGATCTAGGGTTCTTTGGTTTTAAATGTACAATGAATTAGGTATGTATTTTACTTGTCATCAAGGTGTGGCAAGACGAATTTCTGACTTACTAAACTTCTTTCCCTAAGCAGATGAGCCTGAGTCTTCAGAGGAACAAGTCCATGAGGGAGGCTTGGAAAGGAAAGTATGATTCATCAATAAGAAGGATGCAATCTGTGTCTTTACTTTCAAATGCTGTCCAATTGTCTTTTCCTTCTCTCCAAGACTAAGGGAAAGGTGAGAAAAAATTTTGGCCTGTCTGCCTATCTATCTATTAAAGATGTTTTCCCTGGAGGCTATAAAGTATGGGGGGAAAAAGGCATCTCTAATTTATCTGGATTCCTGCAGTTGCAGCTGGGAGTGCAAAACTGGCTAGTTGCTTTTCCTTCTCTACCTTCCCTAAGTCCTACAATAACTATCATTTCTCAACAGTATCCTACCTACTAGGCTCTATTTTCATTTCTTTATTTTCATTTTTTGTTTTAAACTGTATAAAAACTCTATAGAGTAGATATATTCATTTAATAAGTGATGAAAATGAGGCACAAAGAGGTTAATTACTTGGCAAGGACAAGGTAGCTATAAAGTGATAAACCTGTGATTCAAATAAAAATTTAAGAAACTCCAAATCTTGTGCTCCAAACCGTTTATCTTTTCCTTTCTGCATTAAGAATCCCTGTTACCAGAAAATCTTTCCCATTTCTGTATGCACTCATGTGAACTTCTCTTTCTAAATTCTCTCTCACCATGATTATCACGCTGCAGCAATGTGTAATGAATAAAACTATTAATTGTAGTGTGTGGTCATAACTAAGGTATGACTGCCACCTGATGGTAATACAGCTTAATTTTAGGCAAAAGACATACACAGAAAAAATGTTAACTTTACGAATTTAAACTTAGAATATGAGGAATATATATTACTGCTTTTGGTATATATGTTTATAAAAATAAGTTGTGTGTGTGTACTCTTTTTTTAAATTCACTTATTTGATGATATCAACTGTTCAAAATTAAGCAAAGAGCTAGAAGGAAAAAAACCTCTGAGCATTCAAAATGAGTATTTATTGATGCTTTATAGAGTTAAATGCGCCTTTATCTGTGTACAACCTAATATGTTATTCAAATTGCTAAGATAGTATTTTTTTACAATACATCTTTATTTGTGTATATCCATATTAGATTCTAATCTTGAATGCAGGGTCTACATCTGAGAGATTGTAATATCTATGTTGTCCTGAAAAAAGAAGGTGTCTTGCAGATGTTATTGAACAAATGTTAAGTCCTTGCATTATACTTATAGCAGAATACCATAAAGCCCTTTTATTACACAAAGCTGATTTATATTTACTATCCAATACAAATCTACATGGTTTAAGTATCTGGTTTCTCAATCCACAGCACATTAAAAGAGAAAATCAGACAAAGGAAAATGAAGAACTATAGATGTTAAGTGTACATAAGCAGTTATAAGACATGATGAGAACTTGATGCTGAAAAAAAAAACCCTAAAAATAAAACCCTAGACCATCCCTATAAAAAAGTACACAAAAGAAATTAAAAACTAATGTAACTTGGGACCATTTAATGGAGGATCAAATATCCCAACATTTTTTTATAGCATGGAACACTAGCATATTAAAGTTGAGCACATTAAATAAAATTCATAATGATACTAAATCATTGTGAAAGGGCTAAATTATGTTCAGTACAGGCATACCTCAGAGATACTGTGGGTTCAGTTCTAGACCACAGCAATAAAGTGAGTATTTCAATGAATTTTTTGGTTTTCCAGTGCATATTATACTATATGGTTGTCTATTAAATGTGCAATAGCATTATGTCTAAAAGAATGTACATACCTGAATTAAAAATACTATACTGCTAAAAAACGCTAATAGTCATCTGACTCTTTAGTGAGTTGTAATGGTTTTGCCAGTGGAGGGTCTTGCCTCCATGTTGATGGCTGCTGACTGATCAGGGTGGTGATTGCTGAGGATTGGGGAGGCTGGGGCATTTCTTAAAATAAGGCAAAAATGAAGTTTGTTGCATTGATTGACTCTTCCTTTCATGAAAAATTTCTCTGTAGCATGCAATGTCTTCTGATAGCATTTTACCCATAGTAGAACTTCTTTCAAAATTGGAGTCAATCCTCTCTAACCTTGCTACTGCTTTATCAACTAAGTTTATGTAATATCCTAAATCCTTTGTCATTTCAACAATAGTCACAGCATCTTCACCAAGAGTAGATTCCATCTCAAGAAACCACTTACTTTGATCATCCGTAAGAAACACCTCCTCATTCATTCAAGTTTTATTATGAGATTGCAGCAATTCAGACACATCTTCCGGCTCCAGTTCTAATTCCAGTTCTCTTGCTATTTCCACTGCAGCTGCAGTGACTTCCTCCACTGAAGTCTTGACCCCCTCAAAGTAATCCATGAGGGTTTGAATTCAAACTCCTGTACATGTTGATATTTTGACATCCTACCACGAATCACGAATGTTCATAATGCCACCTAGAATGATGAATACTTTCCAGAAGGGTTTCAATTTACCCTTCAATTTGCCCAGATCCATCAGAGGAATCACTACCTATGGCAGTTATAGCCTTACAAAATGTATTTCTTGAAAGATAAAATTACTCCTTAATCCATGGCTGCAGAATGGATGTTGTGTTAACAGGCATGAAAATAACATTAATTCTCCTTGTAAATCTCCATCAGAGCTCTTGAGTGACTAGGTGCATTGTCAATGAGCAGCAATATTTAGAATCTTTTTTTCTGAGTTGGTCTCAACAGTGGGCTTAAAATACAGGCAGTACACAGGTTATGGACGAAATACGTTCCCGATACATTTTTAGGTTGAATTTGTATGTAACTTGGATGCCTGATGAATAGCACATATATGGTAATAATAATAATAATAATAATGATAATAATAGAATGGCTTATATGTGGTAATAACACCATGTAATACTGTAATTATAATACCCCTGTACTGTAATAAGTTACAGAGATTATTGTGTTCTTTTTTTTTAATTCAAACAGAGCATAAAAACAAACTCATATGAAAAGTTGAGATAGGAGACAGGAGAAATTTCAAAAAAGAATACCAAAAGTTAACACTCACCTAACATTGCATCAACGCTAGGCTAATAGGAATGTTACGTTTATTTTGATCTTCCAACCCAGTCAGTTAATAACGTTTCCATTTCAATAATTAATTCACTATGCTGCTTAGTAATAATCGATGCTTTCACTGGAGCACTGCCTTTCACATGTTCCATTATTCTCACTTTATCCTTTATACTTGGTCCCATAGTCGAGTGACTGAAGCCTAATGCTTTCCCAGTGAATTATGGCATCTGGCATTTCTCCAAACGCTTTATTATTTCAACTTTTGTTTCCATTGTGATCACCTTTCTCTTCACTGCAGGCTCACTTAGACTTTCGCTTCGGAGGCATGGTCATAAGGGTAAACACAGACTCACAAAATCAAATGAAAAAGATGAAGCAATGCTGTGCGTAAGCAACCATATAAACAAGACTAGCTGCTAGTGTAAAGATGCTGTGCCAACGAACCGCTTATGCCATGCAGGTTTGTCTATATGCACAGAAGAAACTATTTCCTGAATTATCAATTTAATTATTTAATTATAAATTATCCTTATGGGGAGCCTTGGGAGCCCATTTGTAAGTACAGAATGCCATAAAGCGGGCTGTTTATAACCCAGGGACTGCCTGTGTTTGGTAAACCATGCTGTAAATAGATGTGCTGTCATTCAGGCTTTTTTGCCTATTTCTAGAACACAGGCAGAGTCAATTTAGCATAATTTTTAAGGGACTTAGGATTTTCAGAATGGTAAATGAGTATTAGCTTCAACTTCAAATCACCAGCTGCATTAGGCCCTAATGAAAGTCAGTTTGTCTTTTGAAGCTTTGAAGCCAGGCATTGACTTCTCTCTAGCTATGAAAGTCCTAGATGGCATCTTCTTCCAAATAGAAGGCTGTTTTGCTGTCACTGAAAATCTGTTGTTTAGTGTAGTCACCTTCATCAATGATCTTAGCTAGATCTTCTGGATAACTCGCTGCAGCTTCTTCATCAGCATCTGCTGCTTCACTTTCCACTATTATGTTATGGAGACTGCTTCTTTCCTTAAACTCATTAACCAACCTCTGCCAGCTTCAAACTTTTCTTCTGCAGTTTCCTCACCTCTCAGCCTTCACAGAATTGAAGAGAGTTAGGGTCTTGCTCTGGATTATGCTTTGGTTTAAGGGAATATTGTGGCTGGCTTGAGCTTCTATCCAGACCACTCAAACTTTCTCCATATCAGCAATAAGGCTGTTTCATTTTCTTATCATTCATGTATTCACTGAAGTAGCACTTATAATTTCCTTCAAGAACTTTTCCTTTGCATTCACAACTTAGCTAACTATCTGGCATAAGAGGCCTACCTTTTGACCTATCTTGACTTTTGACATGCCTTCCTTACTAAGCTTAATCATTTTTATTATTAGCTTTTGATTTAAAGTGAGACACGCAACTCATCCTTTTACTTGAACACTTAGAGGCCATTGTAGAGTTGTTTGGCCTAACTTCAATATTGTTGTGTCTCAGGGAATAGGGAGGCCTGAGGAGAGGTAGAGAGATGGAGGAAAGCAGGTTGGTGGAGCATTGAGAACAGACACAACATATATTGATTAATTCTGCTGTCTTATACGGGTATGATTCATGGTGCCCCAAAACAATTACAATAGTAACATGAAAGATCACTGATTACAGATCACCATAACAGATATAACAATAATGAAAAAGTCTGAAATATTGCAAGAGTTACCAAGATGTGACAAAAAGACATGGTGCCAATAGACTTGCTTGATGCAGGGGTGCCACAAAACTTGAATTTGTATAAAACACAATATTCATGGAGCACAATAAAGCAAAGCACAATAAAATGAAGTGTGTCTGCACAGTCTACTTGCAAAAGGAGGGA
Organism: Daubentonia madagascariensis; assembly: GCA_023783475.1. NCBI lineage: Eukaryota > Metazoa > Chordata > Mammalia > Primates > Daubentoniidae > Daubentonia > Daubentonia madagascariensis. Next base: position 20,142,128 of record JAKFHU010002080.1, on the reverse strand, counting down.
ACCATGAATTACATCAGAAAGTTTCCATTTAAAATAGTTAGAATAATTAATTTAAGAAAAAAATTTACCCTTTAAAAAGCACATTTTTTGAAAATAACAAAATTTACTTTTAGATAGACTTATTTACTGAAAACGATAGATATATTTTGTATATACACACATTAAAAACTAGAATACATTTGGTTTGTTTATAATTGTAGTAAAATTGGAAGTCTGCTCAAACCTTGCAAAATATGAAATAAAAAGCATCAAATTAAGTATTATAAATAAGCAGTATGTTCCCAGAAAGAAGTACTTCTACTTTATTTAGAAAACAGAGCTTAATATATTCAGGTTCATATATATAGCTGTACTAAAAGAATATCAGATCAAGTAGTTTTAGAGTTAAGTATCTCTTCTTTAAAAGTGCAAACTTTATAATGATTTGAATAGATAACACATCACTGTAGAGGTTCTTTAACTGGGAAAGAATACAAGCTATTTCTAACTCTTTCCCTGTTCTAGAACATAAATTGTATCAATATTGTTGAATATATCATTTTAGGATCTTAAAATCTCAGTGAAAGGTAATCAGAATTCACTGACTCACTAGTTTCCTTACTGGAAGGTAGTGGGTACACATTAGAACCTCAGGTCCTGCTAATCTATATGGCAGCTTTGAAGTGGAAATTTCAGCACCTTCTCCCACAGGCAGATAGGCCAAATTTCTGTTCCTACTCTTCCCAGAAAAATTCTTATTCAGGGAACAGCCTAACCCTGTTAACACTTGGAGAACTTTAAAAAATGACCCAGGCCTGTACCTCATTCACCAGTGGTAGGTTTTTAAAGTTCTCCAGGTGATTCGAACGCACAGCTAGGGTTGAAAACTTTTAACTTCTACTTACAGTATGACAGAGAAATTGGTATAAGACTTGCCCTCCTTCTGAAAACAACTATAAAACTGGATAAAATACATGAAGCAACTGTTTCAAGTATTGAAGAACATGTACTAGACACGCAAAGAAGCAGGAAAACGTAACTTGTAATCAATAGATAAAAGCAGTCAGCAGAAATAGACTCCAAGAGAATCCAGATGTTAGAATTAGCAGAGAATTCTACTTTTTTAAAGTAATGAACTTTATTTTTTTGAGCAGTTTTAGGTTTTTAGAAAAATTGATCAGAAATACAAAGAGTTCCCACATAGCCCCTCCTCCCCATCCCCACCCCTGGAGTTTTCCCTATTATTTACATCTTGTGTTAATGGGGTATATTTGTTACAACTCATGAACCCACAGTGATATATTATTATTAATTAAAACCCATAGTTTACATTAAGGTTCACTCTTGGTGTTGTCCATTCTGTGGGCTTTGTCAAATGTATAATGACTCGTATCTACAATTACAATATCATACAGAATAGTTTTACTGCCCTAAAAACCCTGTGTTCCACGTATTTGTCCCTCTTTCTACCCTCCCTCCAACCCCCTGAGCCGTTGGCAACCACTGATGTTTTTACCGTCCCCATAATTTTTCCTTTTCCATAATGTCATATAGTTGAAATCATATAGTATATGTAGACTTTTCGGATTGGCTTCTTTTGGTTTGAAACATGCTTTCAAAGTTCCTCCATGTCTTTTCATGGCTTGATTGATCATTTCTTTTTATTGGTAAATAACATTCCATTGTAAGAATGTACGTACAAGTTTTTTTATCCAGTCACCTATTGAAGGACATCTTGGTTGTTTCCGAGTTTTGGCAATTATGAATAAAGCTGCTATAAACATTCGTGTGCAGTTTTTTGCGTGGACATAAGGTTTCAACTCATCTGGGTAAATACAAACGAGCATGATAGCTGGATTATATGGTAAGAATAACTATCTTCCAAAGTGGCCATCCCATTTTGCATTCCTACCAGCAATGAATGACAGTTCTTGTTGTTCTACATCCTGTCAACATTTGATGATGTCAGTGTTTTGGATTTTAGCTGTTGTTATAGGTGTATAGTGGTGATCTCGTTGTTTTGATTTGTACTTTCCTAATAACGTATGATAAATTGGGTATTTTCTTTTCCCCATATGGAAGGCTAGAGAGGGCTGGGATAGGATATTTCCCTTTCCTCAGGTCAGTTAGGCTAATTTCCATTAAGGTGTGTCTTGTTAAGAAGGACAGAATGTTCTGGGATGTATTTCAAAATGGCTACATTCCCTCTCCCCTAGCCAGACAGGGGATTTCTTCAATCTTCACTGTGAGAACATGATAAGGCTCTTGAAGGCAAGAGTCATGAAAGTATAAGGACTGCCCTACCCCCTGAGTTTTTAACTCAAGTTTGTCTACACTGAGCATCCAGAAATTCATCAATTACAGTTTTAAGTTTTCCTCCCCTGATACTGGCTCCAGTGGTGGATTTTGCTAATGAGTTTTTGCTCCATTAAGATGGGATTCTCTGTAATTGGCTATCTGATTTTCCAATTATGGAGACAGCTGTTTGCCTGTGACCTTAATTCTCTGATAGATCCAAGAAGAGTTGTGGATTTTCAGTTTCTTCAGCTTTTTGGTTGTTGTTAGGATGGGAGTATGATGACTTTCAAGACTTTTATATGGTGGATTGGAAACTAGAAGGCCAGGCAAGTACTTTTAAGCAATGATTATAAATTACCCAATGACTGAAAGAAGCTGATAAGAATGAGCGAACAGATAGGAAACTGCATTAGAAAAAAGGAACTATTATTTAAAAAACAAAAAAGGAAACCAAATGGAAACTTCAGAAGTAAAATGTATAATATCTGAAATGAAATTTTACTAGATAGGATTAAGAGCAGATTAGATGCTACAGAAATGAGTTAATGAATTTCAAGGTAGAATAACAGAAATTATTCAATCTGAAGAACACAGAGAAAAACTGCTGAAAAACAAAAGAATATCAAATGAGATGACATAAGTGAAATTGGAGTACAAGGGGCAGAGGACAGGGAAAGAAACCGGAGCAGAAAAAATATCTGAAGGTATAGTGGCAAATTTCTCAAAAATTGGTAAAAATCACTTATGGATCCAAGAATATCAGCAAATCCATTACCTAAGCAGGATAAATACAAAGAAAACTATAACAATGCACATCATAGTCAAACTGCTAGAAACCAAAGATAAAGAGAAAAATCCTAAAAGCAGTCAGAAGGGAACAACAATATAAATAATTGACTTCTGATCAGAGACTATGGAGGCCAGAAGATAATGCTATGACATCTTTAAAGCAGAGAACAAGAGAGAAAAAAAAAAAGTCAATCCAGAAAATAGATTGAACAACCCTATCAACCAACCTGGCCTAATTTAGACTCATAGAATACCCAAAATTTAGCAAGGCCTTAAAATATAAGGCCAATATGCAAAAAGCAATTGTACTTTTACATGCTGGTAGCAACCACTTGGCAAATGAAATTAAAAGAAATTATTTACAATGGCATAAATAATATAAAATGCTTATGAATAAATTTAGGACACTAAAAACTACAAATATACTTCTGAGAGAAATTAAGATCTAAATAAATAAGGAGCTAAACAAATAGGGAGCTATATAATATTCACGGACTGTTTGACTCAGTATGGTTAAAAAGACAATTTTCCCTAAATTTGCTTATAGATTTTACTCAATATAAACTGAAATCCCAAAAGGATTTTTTAAAAAATAGAAATTGACAAGCTAATTTAAAATTTGTATAGAAATGCAAGGGATCTGGAATAGCCAAAACAATCTCACACACAAAAAAAAAACATTGGAGGACTTCCAATTGCCTGGCTGTAAGACTTACTGTAATACCACAATAATCAAGTTGGTGTGGTATTAACATAAAGATACATAATCGGTCAAAGGAACAGAAAAAAAAGTCAAGAAATAGACACAAATCAATGGTCAACTGATTTTCAACAAAGATGCTAAGGCAATTCAATAGGGGAAAAAAAGTCTTTTGAATAAATGATGCTGAATAATTGAATAGAAAAAAAAGAATCTTGACCCCTACATCTCACACTAAATTCAAAAATTAATTCAAGATGAACTATGGACCTAAATATAAGAGCTGTAATTCTAATGCTTCCTGAAGCAAACATAGGAGAATATTTTCATGACCTTGTGATAGGCAAAGATTTCTTAGGGAGGACACAAAAGCACTAAACATAAAAGAATAAAAAGATAAATTGTATTTTAACAAATATTCTCACCAAATATGCCAGTGAGAAAATGAAAATATAAACCATAGGATAAGAGAATTTTTAAAAATACATACATTTGACAATGGACCTGTAACTAGAATATATAAATATTCCTAATAAGTCAATAATAAAAAGACAACCTAATTTAACACTTTACAAAACTGAAGTCATAACCCAAACTCTCAGTATCAGCAGCCAGCAGAAGAATGCAAAATAAAACTCTAATGAAATTCCACTTTACACCCACTGTAGTGGTTAAATTAAAGACTGAGAACACTAAACAATACCAGCACGTGGAACAACTGGAATTCTCATACACGGATGGTAGGAGTGTAAAACTGTACAGCTATTTTGGAAAAAAATGATTGGGTATTTTTTACCCAATTTTAAATTTATGAAGTTAAAGATAAAGCTACCTGATGACCAAGCAATTCCATCCTATGTATTAAATAAAATAAGATAAAATGCAATAAAATAAAAACTTATGTTCACAAAAAGATTTGTATTATAGAAGAATGTTTATGGCATCTTTATTCAGAATAGCAAAAAAAAAAAAAAAGAAAACAAATTATCAACAGAACAGATAAATAAATTCTGATATACCATACAATAAAATACTACTCAGCAATAAAAAGAATTGAACTACTGACACACAAAACAACATGGGCTAATCTAAAAAAAAATAATGTTGAGTGAAGCAAATATAAATACTATTCTCATGGGTTTTAAAAATGGATAAAATTAAACTATAGTGATAGAAATCAAGACAGTGGTTGCTTATGGGGTGTAGGAATTGACTGAAAAGCAGCACAAGGTCATTTTCTGAAGTAATGAAAATGTTCTATATATTTATTGGTTTTCAAAATATGTTACAGATGATAATTCAAGAAGCTTGTATAGTCATGTGCCGTATAATGATGTTTAGGTCAACCATGGGCCATATATATGAAGGTAGTCCCATAAGATTACAATACCATATTTTTACTGTACTTTTTATATGTTTAGCTAGGTTTAGATACACAAACACTTAACACTGTGTTACAATTGCCTACAGTATTCAGTACAGTAACATGCTGTACAGGTTTGTAGCCCAGGAGCAACAGACTCTATCATATAGCCTAGGTGTGTAGTAGGCTATACCATCTAGGTTTGTGTAAGGACACTCTATGATGTTCACACAACACAAAATTGCCTACTGACACATTTCTCAGAAAGTATCCCCATTATTAAGTGACACATGACTGTATAAGCATTTATAAAATTTAGATCTCTTGAATACAAAGTTTCTTGTCTAAGCCTCTCTGAGGGACTATGCATTTTTAAAAAATATATACTGACATCAGGCATGAGAGTCTATTGTAACATAGATATATATGTTAATTAAATTTAGATTAAAAAACCTTTTTTCTCCCCCTTACTATGTGGATTTTTCCCATTGAATGTAATAAATTAATTATTCCAAGAAAACTGTATTAGTAGCAGTCATAAGCACAATACCTCTCTCAATTAAATAAGGGTTAAGTTATATCCCTTAAACATTTTACCATGAAGATAACTGCTGAATATATTTGTCTTAATTTATAGGATCCCTTTTATCAGGGGAAAAAAATGAATTTAAGGCTTGTCCTCCTGTCCTGATGTCCTGTGCATCAAAGGATACTATTAAGAGAGTAAAAAGGCAACCTACAGAATAGAAAAAAACATTAGGGAATCATACATGATAAGGGTCTAGTTTCCAGAATACATAAAGAACTTCTGAAACTCAAAAACAAAAAGACAAACGAACGAATTAAAATACGGGCAAAAGACTTGAATACATATTTCTCCAAAGAAGATATACAAATGGCCAATAAGGACATGAAAAGGTGTTCAAGGTCATTAGGGTAATACAAATCAAAACCACAATGAAATACTATCTCACACTCACTAAGTTGGCCATAATAAAAAAACAAAAACAAAAGCAGAAAACAACAAATGTTTGTTAGGATGAGGAGAAATCAGAACTCTTGGACATTGCTAGTGGGAATGTAAAATGGTGCAGCTGCTGTGGAAAACAGTTTGGAAGTTTTCCAAAAAGTTAAATATAGAATTACCATATGACCCAGCAATTCCATTCCTAGGTATACATCCAAAAGAACTGAATACAAGGTATTCAAACAAATATTTGTATATGAATTTTCATAGCAGCACTGTTCACAGTAGTCACAAGGTAGAAACAACCCAATTGTCCATCAATAGACGAATAGACAAAAGAATGTGGTATATTCATACAATGGAATTCAGCCACAAAAAGAAATGAAATACTGATACATGCAATAACATGGATAAAACTTGAAACATTGTGCTAAGTGAAAGAAACCAGATACAAAGGTAACATGTTGTATGATTACATTTTATGAAACATCCAGAATCAGTAAAGGCTAGTGGTTGCCAGGGAATGGGGGAAGGGAAAAAAGGGAGTGAATGCTTAATGTGTACAGGGTTTCTTTCTGGGTGATGAAAATGTCTTGGAACTAGACAGACATGATGGTTGTGCAACACTGTGAATATACTAAATGCCAATGAATTGTATATATTAAAACTGTTAATGGTTAATTTATGTTATGTAAAATTTTTTACCTTCAAACAAACCCCATCCCCCCAACAAATTCAATCGTAGGAAACAGTTACCTACAGAGATTATATTACATATTACCTATGCTTTTGACCCTTCTACTCTGGTGGTGCTATCAATAAATGTTTTGATTTCCTAGCTGTTAGACCATGCTTAGTGTTCCACAGTATTTTTTATGATTAATTCCAGTAAATAAAGGCAAATGGCACGTTCTCTTTTAAATTCAACTGGGAAAAAAGTCCAAAGCCATATTTTATACCACTAAGGTGATCACTAAAAATTATGTTTGAGATTGTATTTCTTTTTATTTGTAAAACACGAATAACATAGCAAACCAATATTATAATAAATGAATGGTATTCTAATGTAAAAATGTTTGGACTATTATTTTGTTTGAAGTCTTAATTTATTACATTTTTGATATTTTGCAAATTCATGGGAAACATAAAACGTGGAAGTATCAGGTCTGCACTTACTGACTGAGTTCGCCTCCAATCTCCATCACATACAAGCCATGCAACTTTGGCCAAATTATCTCACCTTTCTAACCTCAATATTTCTTTTGTAATGGGAATGATAAAAACAAATTTACTTCATGGGATTATTTTGATGACTAAACAAGTTAACAATTGTAAAATAATTAGTGCCTTAGGCAGATAATAAATGCTATTATATACACGTGTGTGTTAAGTAAAAATATATAAATAATCATGGTTCTTCCATAAACATTCTAAGGGAAAAAAATAAATAAAACTTTTCTTCTCCAAGAGCACAATGTATTCTACCCATCCATGAAGGGAAAACAGCTTTCCCTCCTCCTAATTTTTAGATGATTTCTTGGGATTATAGTCAGTGGTCCTCAAAGAATCACTTATAATTTCAACAAAGTGTTAATAACAAACCAAACCTGTTGCTGTGAATGTAAATACAAATATAAAAAGGCAATTACAAAGTGAGAGAGAAGTCAGTCAAAGAAAAAAAGAGGATAAGCTTATGGGAGCAAAGATGGGCACAACTCTGAATATAATACAGAGATGGCAAAACAGGGCACAGAAATTTCATATGAGGATGTCCAATGAAGAATTTTTAAATTTCTCTCATTCTGATGACTGTATAGTTTGAAATATTATTTTATGACGGTTTACAAAGTAAAAGATTTTCATTTTATAGTTCAAGGAAAGACAATGTGAAGAGTTTAAATGAGCAATATCAAAATATTAAGTAGTTGAACAGCAGAATCACCATATCAATTTGGATTTCTTTGCTCTAGGTCAGGACCACAAATAACAGTGCATGCATATTGAGTAAAGCCATATGTTTACCACAGGCTCTGTTTCCACACAAGAATAAAAAGCTCAAAATTAGTTTTCTTCTTGACCAAGAAATTCTGTTTTATGTATCTCCTTAAGACATACTTCATTTATACGAAAAATATGTAAAATACAGTTAAATCCTTTGAAGTTTTAGCATACTATTTGATAGGGTTACATATGACATACTCATATTAAAATATTATTTCCTGTTTACCTGAAATCCAAATTTAACTGAGTATTCTGTATTTTACCTGGTAACCCTATGTATTTAGGCTCAGCATCATTACTTATAAACATTTGGCATGACAGAACTAAAGAGTTATACAAGTTGAAGGTTAATATGTCTGAAAGAATGCCAAGTCAACTATTACTTTGTCTGACTCCACCAGCCCTAACAAGAGCTTGTTCAGGACAGTAATACTAGTACAATGCACAGTCTGGCTTTCCAAATCTGCAAACTGAATATATTCCAGACACAAGTTACAATCAACATTAAATATATCATCTCCTACGTTATAATGCAAAGCATTATAATACAAGAGGCATCTTTGGAAGCACTATCAACAAAGATCAGTAAAATTGTTGAGGGAATAAACTGCAATGAAAGGAAGTTCTCTGTAAGATGTACTGTTGAGAGACAATTCTCCACGGGTCTCTTACATTTCTGCAAGTCTTGTGAACAGAAGCACTGACTGTCTTTGTTACAGACTATCTTTTCAAGGATATTTGTATGGGGGAAAAGCCTGGGAAGATAGTCTCCCTTTGCAGCAAAGGACAGGTTCACTGACAGCCTTGGTAGATAAAGATTCCCTTTGGAGCAAATAGTAAGTATGCTTACTGTGCATTATAAAATATTTGGGATCCTTAAGCTCAGAGTTTTTCTCCTATAATGCGCTCCACTGGTGAAAACCTGGCCTTCCTTAGGCTGGGCTATGGAAACTGGGCCTCAAGGAGCCACACCAAATGATAACACTCTGGATACTGCTATTACTGTGATTAATAAGGTCCTGTGCCTCTGACTCAGAGCTCTAATGTCCTCTTCAATATTCATGAATCAATCTATGGTAGACTAACTTGTCAGCTTATAATTAGGGCAAAATCTCAGATTCTTTCCAGTTCTTGACACATACAAAATTCAGTACAATTTTCAGAACTTTTTTGCTTTTTATAAATTGTCTCGCTTGATCATTCCATTTCTCAGTGTGAAATGACCAAGACATCTTTCACTTGGTCGTAAACATCTAATCTTTTTAATTAGCATGGGACACCTGGAATCATTCATATACAATAGTCTCTATGCTGTAGTGTGAATGTGTATGGTACATAACTACAGAAGCTCAATAATCTTGGATGACTGAAATTTGCCAAAAATCCAAAAATCTGACTTGGTATCAAATAATATGGTTGAACTAGTTTTAAGCTAATTTAAAAAATTGTTCTTTTCAAGTATAGATTTACATTTCTTCCTCTTTTTAGTCCAACTCCTTGCTTCATTATTTGCTTTTATACCAATAAGGAGAGATTTCATATCAGAGCTTATTTCTGTGACTTAGCTTAAAGGTGATTGGCTTTTCTTTTCTTCTTTTGTGTGCTGCTTCTGAATACATTATCAAATAGCCTATATACTTTATTATGGCTAAGTCTGTTCCCGTACAAACACTGAATGACCTTTGGATTGCTTTGATACTGTAGGCTTACTGCATTCCCAGAATACCAAGAAACTTTATGAGCAAAGCTCCTGTTGAATCACATAAATGTGAGCCAGAGAACATAATATGCTACCATTTCCACCATTTTTGTGATACACTGCAGGGCAGCACAAGGCTTATCCCTGCTGAAGTAACATTAGGGCACTTTCCTATTGTGTCTTAATGACCCCTTCTTGATTCCTTTAGGGGCTAAAATAGACCCTATCGATGGCATCTGGAATGATGTGAAAAAAGGGAAGCTCTAGGTCAAATTCCAGAGTTTACCTTTGGCATTTTAGTTTTCCATAAACCTGATTTTTGTCTTGGTCCTCTTTCTTTGCCCCCTTTTCTCAAAGTTGTGTTCACCAGCTGCTTTCTGACTATTTAAATTTACCTTCCTGCTTCTATTCCATCCAGGACAACTTCTTCCCCATAGAATACCATGTTATAAAGTTGCCTCTAATCCTTGCTACATTCTCTTCCCAGAACTTCCATTTAGGTGGGACAAAGTATTAACAGAACAATTTAATGGAACTATAATATTTTTCTCTATTAAAAACATAGTTTAAAAAAATACCCCGAAGACTAACTTCTCCAGGCAAAACTATTTCTTGCTGCTGGCCTTTACTTCTATTGGCTGCTAAAAATAACCTCAAATAGACTTTATTTTGTGGTGACTCTTACAGGAGGAGGTATCACCTTTCCTCTTAGCCTTCTTAATGTAGGGGTTGGCAAACTATAGCCTGAGAGCCAAATCCGACCTGCCACCTGTTTTTGTAAATAAAGCTTTATTGAAACACAGCCAGACTCACTTATTTACATGTTGTCCATGGCTGCTTTCATGCTACAATAACAGAGCTGAGTAGTTTAGACAAAGACACATGGCTCCTAAAACCCAAAATGTTTACTATTTGGCCCTTAACAGAAAAAGTTTGCTGACCCCCATTCTATCGCATAGAAACTTGGGCCATTTGTTGCATATTCTGATGGAATTTTCAAGAAAATTTTGCCTGAGGTGCTCGTATGCATTCAGTTCACCTCTATGTGGAGGCGAGCTGGCTTTCAAGTCTTGGTCAGAGTCCTAAATTTTTAATAAAGAATGTCAGTGAGATCTTTTAATGCTTATCAATGTCACTGTAATTTATGCTGAAAACTGACTATATTTCTGATACTACTACCACAATTTATCATGGCTCAAAATCTTGGTAGTGAGAAATAATGTTAATGAAAATTGCCTAAAATATATGCATTCCATTAATTATGCTATTCATTCTAAATTGCTATACTAAGATGAAGAAGTCAGGCATCAGTAAGTTGAATACAGTAAAATTACACTATTTTATCCATTGTAGAATCCCTTTTATCTGGCTCCTCAGAGGTCATTGACTTTTCTTTTCTTTTCTTTTTTTTTTAGAGATGGGGTCTCGCTCTCCTGACCAGGCTGGAGTGTGGTGGCCCAATCATAGCTCACTGTAACCTTGTACTCCTGGGCTCAAATGATCCTCCCAAGTGTGACTGACCTTTAATAAAACACTTCTAAGAAAGAATTCTATAAAACAAAAGTATTCAATATAAGGATTCTATTTACTACAATATAGCAAAAGTAATGAAATAGAAAACAAAACATACATGGGAGAGAATTAACAATACTGAAAGTTGGTTCTTTGAAAAGACTAATAAAATGACAAACTTCTGGTAAGACTATTCAAGAAAAAAAGAGTGAAGGCACAAATAACTAATATCGGGAATGAAACTGTGGAAAAAACTACAGACATTGCAGATATAAAAAAGATAATCGAAGCATACTATGAACTATTTGATGTCAATAAATTTAAAAGCTTAGAATGAACAAACTCTTAGAAAAATATAATTTACCAAAAATGATTGGGAAAAAATATAATCTCACCACTAATATAGCACCATTTTAATCTAATTACCACAAAATATAACACAATCATATACACATATTATATTATATATAATACAAATATACATAATATATAATATATAAAATACAATTATAAACCCAATTATATATTTAATACAAATATAAACCCAAACTGAAGGATGGTTTACAAAACTACTGGCCAATACTCCTCAAAAAAGTCAAAGTCATGAAAGACAAAGCAAAGATAAGGAATTATTCCAGATTAAATGACAGGAAAATTGAATGCAATGTGTGATCCTGAATTTGATCCTGGAAAAGGGAAAAAATTATCACACAGAACATTATTGAGGCAATTGGTAAAATTTAAATGGGGATCTTACATTAAATATCAGTATTGTATCAATATTAAATTTTCTAAAGTTGGTCATTGTGCTGTGGTTAAGTAAGCAAATGTCCTTGTTCTTTGGAAATACATGCTTAAATATTTAGGGATAAAAAACTATGTCTATAATTATCAAATAGTTCAGGAAAAAAAGTATGTATGTATGTATGTATACATTTATGTGCGCATCTATTTATAAAAAGAGGGAATTATAAAGCAAATGTGCCAAAATGGTAATTTGTGATCCTAATAAAAAACATATGGGAGCACCTTTTACTATTTTTTTAAGCCTTCTGTAAGTTTCCTATTATATTTTAGAAGCTTTATGGTTTTGCCTTTCATGTTTAAGTCTCTAATCCACCTGGAATTGAATTTTATATAGTATTTTTCCGCACGGATACCCCATTGTCCCAACATCATTTACTGACAATCTCACCTCTTCCAGGCTGATCTGCATATATTATCTCCACAAATGGATGTCTATGTCTGGCCTTTCTCCTCTGTTCCTTCTACACTAAAATTAAGACCTCTAGCTCACCAAAAGACAATATAAAGACAGTAAAAAAAGCAAATCATGAAATGAGAGAGGATTGATTTATAAAAACATATAATAAAAGACCAGAATTTAGAATACATAGAAAATTATTATAAATCAAGAAGAAAAAGACAGATAATTCTATAGAAAAATGGGTAAAAGATTTGAAAAGGTACTGCACAGAGCCAATAATCATACAAAGTAGTGTTCAACTGCATGGGTCATCAGAGAAATACAAATTAAAACCACAATAACATACTATATCTTATCTATCGGACTGGCAAAGTTTAAAAAGTTTGCCAACGTCAAGAGCTGGAGAGTACATGGAGTGATAGGAACCCTCATACAGTGCTGGTGGAAAATTGTCATCACTTTGGAAATAGTGTGGCATTAGCTAGTAAAATTCAAGTTATGCATGCCCTATGACCCAGCAATTTCCCTCACAGGTAAATATTTCAGAGAAACCAGTATGACAAGAAATATGGACAAGAATTCATAGAAGCTTGGTTTGTAATAGCTACAAGTTAGAAGTAATCCAAATACCCATCAACAGAATAGATAAACAAATTGTGGGTATTATCAAATGGAGTACATCACAGCAACGAAAATGAACAATCTACAGTTATTGACAAAAACATGGATTAATCTCAAAATCTTGAGTGAAAAAAGCAACATATGAAAGAATATATACTGTACAATCTCATTTATGTAGAATTGGATAACAGGTGGAAATAACCTCTATTATTTAGTGTGCACACATAGGTAGTAAAGCTAAAAGAAAAAGAAGGAACTCATCATCATAAAAGACAGGATAGTGACTACTTCTAAGTATCAGGAAGAGGAGAGTAATTGAAAAAGACACACAGAGGACACCTGTACTTCTGACAGCATTCTATTTCTTGATGTGGGTAACAATCAAAAGGGTATATTCTTTTTAACTATTTGATAAAATGTGCATGTTTTATACACTTTTCTGATTTTGATTATATGTTATGTTCTATAATTAAGAAAAGAAAAAAAAGGAAAAAAGAAAATAAACATCAAAGTCTCTTGAGATGCTATACAATAAAATTGTATAAAAATTTCTGTATGATGTCCATACTAGGCCTATAGCAAACACGTATGTCTAGACTACTCCCTCTACCCTGACAAGATTATAATACACATTCCTGTATGAGGTGAGGGATGGAGAGAGGAGAGAAGGGGAAGAAAGGAAAAGGAGAAGAAAGAGATTCTATAATTAGTTTGAAATGGCTCTCTAGTTCCTGATTCCTGTCCCTAATTAGGCCTGGCTGTAATTCCTGTTCACGGGTTCCAGAGGCTATCTTATATCGTATATTCCTATTTTACTTTACTTTTAGGTGGTTTTTCTTACTAGCAAGGGTTGTGACTGAGAGAGGTCATATGCTTAAATTTATCATTCCATTATTTTTAATTAATTAATTAATTAATTTTAGAGACAGGGTCTGGCTCTGTCACCCACGCTGGAGTGCAGTGGCATGATTCTAGCTCACTGCAGCGTTCAACTCCTGGGTTCAAGCAATCCTCACACCTCAGCTTCCCTAGTTGAGGGATTATAGGCATGAGCCACTGTGCCCGGCTTGTTCTATTATTAACTTAGAAATGAAACAATAACATAATGATAAATATTTTCTTTCTGATTTATCAACATATTAGGTAAAAATCAGGGTTAGGGTTTTTATTCATAAGAAATTTCTAAAGATAATTATACTCATTAAAATGCTCTAAAATCACTTTTCTTTAACTTACCCTCAAAGTATGATGCTCTTGTGCTAATAGTCTTCTTAGTTCTTCATGTAGTGTTATAACTTCCAGAAACTGTCCCCATAAAGCCATCAGAAGTGAGCAAAGTTGCGCAAGATTCATATTTATAAGTTCTGCCAGTTCATCAGGATTTTCTATTTTCTGAAATGATAAGAAAAAAAACTTCACTGCTTCCTGAGTTTACTATAACATACCTAAATATAATGCTATTGAGAATATTAGTACAAAGGCAAATTTATAGTTTAAAAAAGGTATGTGCATGCTTGCACATGTGTGTAGAAAGAGAAAAAGACCAACTGACCAATGGTTTTCCACTTAACTGATAGTTACTGTAGCAATTTTCAACAACTTAACCAATATTTCAATATCTGAGATATCCTGTTACTGAAATAATGTTAATTATAATCTAAAATTATAAATTAAGATTCTATAGAAGATGATCAACTTCTAACATCAAAACATTAGGAATTTTAAACACAATGTACAAATCATGATGCACATTATTAGAAATATTCTTGAATGATAATAAATTTGTAAAGTAAGTTTTTTTCCCCCAAATCAGCTGAATTAAGTATTTAAATTATCTGTAACTTTTTGGAAAAAAACTGAGATCCTTTTTAAAGTACTCCTTTTCTCTCACTCCTATGTTCTTAGGCTCCACTTCACTCGTGGGTAATCCTTTTACAGAGTTGTCAAACACTTATTTCTTTTTCTTTTCTAACAATTCATTCATCCACTATTTATAGAGCACATTTTAAATGCTAGGGTCTACATTCTAGAGACACAAAGATTAATACGAGAAGCTCACAGTCTAGTGAGAAGAGAAGAGCAGGTAAACAAATACCTATTATAAAATACTATAAGTGCTCTAATAGTGTTATTAAATTATTCCATTTATTTAAACATTCATCAAACTGATCATAAAAGTTAAAAGTACTAAATTGTACCATGACATGTAGAATCTTCTAAACTGGTTTTCTTGAATTGACAAAATGAGGATTTTTAAACAAAGAATAATGAGACTGTAAGTCAGAATGATTGCTTCTCTTTGGGGCAAGCATTTTTATTATGAGGACATGACTTTCTTTAATTCATTGAGGCTGCAGTCAGTTTTCCGGCAGATAATATCCTGTTGCAAAAGTTTGTCTTTCAATTATTAGTAACACTAGCAAATCTACCTTAAATATACAGATGGATGTTGACTTCATTTCCCTATCCTAAAGAAGACAGGGGTTGATATTGAAAGCCACCTCCATGGTTTCAATTACCACCTACACACCAACCAACAACTGCTAAATCTGTATCTTAGGATCACATCTTTCTTTTGAGCTCCAGACCCATTACCTACAATTGTACCCTTTCTTAAGAAATATATATTTTAATATTTAAAAACTATATTTACTATATTAAATGTTTAAATATATATTTGTATATAATATAAAGTATCTTAATATACTTTAGTATATTAAATATATAAGTATCTTAATATATTTATATATAATATATATTAAGTATCTTAATATATAAGATATCTTTTATCTTAAGCAAGATATATTAAGTATAAGATACTTAATATATATTATATACAAATATATATTAAGGTACTCAATATATATTTGTATATAATATAAAGTATCTTAATATGTATTAAATATTATAAATATATATATCCACAAAGGTTGCTTATCACATTATGTTACTGCTACTCAGTTTCCCCCACACAAATCAAGCTTCCATTTATCTATTCTAACTCAGAGAAGACATAAAACAAAAATTAGCAAAATTAGTAAGAAGGGAAGGGATTATGATCATGTACTATTCACTTTTGTGACTCTAGTAACTGGTACACAGTAGTAAATCAATAAATATTTATTGAGTGAATAAATGAATGAATGAGGAATTACAGGCTTCAGATAAGAAAAAAGCATCTAGAATTTACAGAAAATGTTTATGTGTTTACAGAATTTGTGCAAGATGTTTGTTTTTGTGAAAAAAAGCTCGCAGAATTTATGAAAAACGTTTACAAATTCCAGAATTCTGGAATGAAAGCTAACACAGTCAATATATAACGAATAAGGATTCATCAACATATGATGAATCTATGGATGTGTTTTGCCACAGGAAATCTTTTTATAATGTATTAGAAATAAAGCTAACAAGTGTTTCATGTCTCTCTTAAGAACATACAGATTAAAATATATGCTAAAATAAGATAAAACCTGCAGTATTATTGTCCCAAGGATGGTTTTAACAGAGTTTATAAAAAGAAGGAGTTGGATAAGCATTTGAGAGTAATTAAACAGCATTTTGTAGGAAAACTAAATCTAGTATAGTCTATACACAAGTAGAAATAAATATCTGGGCCTTACCATGGGCTGAATAAAGTACACAATTCTTTTTTTTTCTTTCCTGAGAGCAAGGCTATCTTGATACCCAGTAATTATTAATTTTATTTCCTAGGGATCATGGCACCAAGGTCCTGAGACAGGATTTTAGTATTTTTCATTATTGGAAAAGCATCCTTTCAACTATAAATTACTCCTCTGGTTTACATAAATCTCTTGTAATCAATCTCAAAATAAATAATAATAAAATTCTTTTTTACGTTAAAAAAAGAAATTAGAATTAAGTTTGGCAAAATCTTTTACATGCATAAGTGTAGGAATAAGACTTTACATTTGCGTATTTTTCAAATCACATTATCTTGTCTTACACACATATGTGTTTTTTCATAACATTCACTGATCTTGTTTGATTATAAAATATTGCTTACTTTAATAGATTTAGAAAATAGGAAAAAGCAAAAAAAGAAGAAAATAAAAGTTCATTTTAGTATATAGGCTTCAATTTTTTTTCAGTTAAATATATAGGGCAAAAGCTAAAATCATGTATCATTTTATGCCATTCTCACTGAATAACACAATATGGGCATTTTCCTACATCAAACATTTGTTGAAAGCATCATTTTTAAGGCTGTGTAACTTTTTTAGATTATGAGGATCCCATAATTTGTTTAACCATTCTACTGTTGGGCATTTATTTAGGTTAACATTTTTACAATATTATAAGTCTTTGTATGAATCTCTGATTATGTCTTTGGTTTAAGACTGAGAAGGGATATTCTTTTTGGCTTTAGACACATATTGCCAAATTAATTTCTGAGAAAGATCTACAAGGAATGAGACTCTGTACCTCAACATATCTCAGGAAGCATAATGTTATTTAAAAAATCACAGCCAATATGATAGGTTAAAAATGGTATCACAATATTTAAATTTTTGTTTCTTTGATAATTAATGAGACAATATTTTTCATATATTAGCCTTGTTTGTAATTGGGTATCTATCCTATGCTAATATGCAAAATGATAATTACATGTTTTCTTATCAATTTGTAAAAGCTTTTTAAGTATTGTCATTGTATTTTTTGTCTATTCTGTTGTCAAAATTTATGCTGTTGATGTTAAATTTTATGATGTCCATTTACATACTGAAATTTAAATGTGTATTTTAAAAATTTATTAGTAATATATAAATACATACGTATTTTTAAAAAAAATTTAATATAGATGCATATAGAGTAAAGAATGAAAATTCCCCATTACAATCCTTATCCTTCATGCCACCTTTTTCTGTATTAATGTTAACAGCCTGGAATATATATATACTTTCAAATATTTTTATATGTAAACACATAAACACAATCAAATACCTAGCTTTTTAGTTTTTATTATGTACTATATGAAATAATATTATTCATATTTTTCTTCACTTTGTTTTTTTCAATTAATGTATCTTGAAGAGCTTTTCAGCATGAAAACAGTACCTGGTCATGGATCAATAAATATATAAATCAATAAATATATAAATAATCCATGATAATACGAAGAGATCCACCTAATTGTTTTAAGTGGCTACATATGAGTTTGTAATAACTAATGATGCAATTCTTTATATTCATATTTGTGTATGTGTATGAATACTTTTGTAGAATAGATTATTAAATAAAAACTGTTGTGTGAGAATTAATGTACATTTAAGAAATGTTTTTAAAATAGATTGATGAATTGATCTAAAAAAATATTGTACCAATTTATACCATCACCAACAGTGTATGTAGATACTAGTCTTCCTATACCCTTAACAATAATGGATATTAGCAGTCACTTTCATTTTTGCCAATTTCATGGGCCAAAAAAAATACTTCATTGTTATAATCTGCATTTCCCTGGTTTTCAGTAAGAATGAGTATCATATCAGTAGCTAACCTGTTCTGCTAAGAATTGCCTATTTGTCCACTGCCTCTGTGTATCCCTTTTTCACAAGGGTGTCGTTTTGAAATTGATACACAGGAGCACTTTATATATTGTGAGTATTAATCACTTACTGGTTTTAAATATTGCAAATATTCTCTTCCAGTCTATTGCTTCCTTTCAACTTTATTTATAGTATATTTTGTTATAAAGAAGTTTCAAATCATCAGTATCTTATTTTGTCCCTTAGTCTCTTTTTATTCTTTTTCTTTTTATCATCTGAAGTAGTCATATCATATCCCAAGATCAGGTTGCTTATATTTACATGTATATGTAATTTTTTTCCTCCTAAATTTTTTTTGACATTTAGTTCTTTAGTCTATTTAGAATTGCTTCCGTAGCATGGTATGAAGAACTAAGTTTACCATACCATTTATAAACCTCAATGTTTAGTTATTAAAATATTAGTGACTATTTTAGTGCTATTTATTAATAGTTTCATTGACTTGTCTTTCTATTCTTTTAGAGAAGTCCTACCTTATTTCCATTATTGTTATTTTATACATATTTCAGTATCTAGTTTGGCAGTCCAGCCAAGTTTTTCTTACCCATCCTTATGTTTCTTCAAATGATTTTTAAAATAAGTTTAAAATTCCCAGTGGGATTTTGATTTGGACTCATTAAAATGATTAATGAGAAAATTTGATATCTTTCAGTGATTATCTTTCTATACAGGAGTATCATATGTTTATTTATTAAAATTTTCTTCAATTGCTCAGTGAAACACTGCAGATTTTTTCATATTAGTCGCATACATCTTAAGATTATTTTTAAGTGTTTAATGTTCTTTCAAGCAACTATTACATGAACATTAGTGATTTTTTAAAGAAAATACTTATCTTAGTTGAACTGCAGGGAAAGCCTCTAGGATAGTATTAAAAAATTATTTATGTATCCTGCATATGTTTAATTTTCTGAGAAGGTAATACCTTTTCAGTCTAGTCTGCATTCCAATTCATATACAAAATTATATTCCAAACCAAATACTTATTTTCATTTGATTCATGCCTCTGCTTTCTTCTGTTGTAGCTGACCGAATACACAGTGAACTTAAAAGTCAAAACATTTAATGTCTTGGCAAAAAAAAAGAAAACAGATATCTATCCAATTTAATTGCAAGAATGAACTAAAAAAAATTGACACAGAAATTGATCTGTTGAAATAAAACAAATTTTCATTTTTAAACAATATCATTTTATAAAACTACAGAAGTTTACTATAGAAGTTTAAGTGATGTTTAAAAAATTTGTCCAGAAATTCTCATAATGAACTAATAGAAGAAAATGTACATTTTTGACCAGTTAATTATCTTTGCTATTTCATTTATATGCAGAATAATATACTTTTTAGAATATAAATTAACTTGATGCTAAAGTCAACTGTATTTTGATCAACTTAGTGTGGTTCTACTATAACCATTTTATTTTTGCATTTTAGGAAAGATAATTAATTAAGTTTTCATAGACCAAATATTTAGAATAGGAAACAGACACCACTCAAATAAGTTGATAATGAGAATTTTAAAAATCCAAGTACCTTAACTTCTTCACATAGTTCAGTAAGCCGAGCTTCTACATCCATTTCCTCTGGAAGGAGTAAAGAGTTAATTAGAGGAAATATTTCAATGTTAGATCTGAAAACTATTTTTGAAATTATATAAGTAAATTAAATTCTCTTAAAAAATCAGAAGATTGAGAAATATCTTTTGGACTGTATTCAATAAATTAAATTTCACTGTAATATATTTTCATAAATACATTAATCACATAGGTAACATGATTATTAAATTCTACATTCTTTTTATTAGTGTGTTTCAGTTCTCACAAGAGTTAGCACTGTCAAGGAAATATCAACTATATAAGTAAAGTAACTTGTACGACTGTGTCACAGAAAAGAAAAAATGTATAATTATGCTTTACTGTATTTCATATTTTGTAATTTCTTATAAAGTTTAGTATTTTGTGTTATATGTGTATATGCCTTGCTTTTTACAAAGTTATTCCTAAAACACGCAAGTGAAATTAATTTTTATAAGTGAAACATATTTAAAACATACCTGGAGTATAAACTATTTAATAAAAATGAATGACAAAATCCTTTTCAATAAAAAGTTAGTTGCTCATTTAGTTTAATAAATTTATTTTTCTATAAGATATTCTTAAACTGAAGCAGATTTTTGCCACATAATCCTGATTTATTTAATGTATGCTATAATCATCTCCAAAGGGGTGTATATATTCACAATTAAAATGGTAATATTTACAAGGGAATACAGAAACTAATAGAATATAAAGATTTATTGTTTATTTTTTACAGGGAGGAATTATACCAAGGCCTGAAATAGCATCTTAAATATACTTAATTTTTAACTAGAAATCAAAGGAAAATAAGTTCTCTCAAAAGAACAGCATAGTTACAATCACACAAAATTCCATAATCGATTGCTATGAAAGAGTTTAACTGATCATTCTCACACAAAGGCAAAAATACATTCTATGACATCCCTGAATTCACCCGTCAGTTCGCTATCTCATAAGATAGACTGAATGTTTACTATATGACAAAAAGAATAACAAACATTTACATTTAATAAAATAAACAGTCATGATTATGTGATAAACACAACCAAGCTATAATGTGAACAAATACTCTGTTGGTAACTAAAACCAGGAGAACACATATATACATTTTGTAATTCACAAAATATAAAAATAAAATTGCATACTGACATATACCATGAAATAGGTCACTAATTTGGTCAACTCGTTGATAACTAGAGAAATCTGCTAAGATTTCACAAATCATTTTACTGTCAGATAAATCAGTGGCTTCTAATATTAGTTTTCCAAAACTAACAAAATCAGCAGTAGACCCTGCATTAAAATTACAACTTCCTTATGGCAACATCTGTTTTTACATTACTTGTGATCTTTTCTTGTAACAGAAGAAAATCAGTAAAATCAGTCTTAGTAGGTTACATATCCTACCTCTGAATTAAAAAAAAATGAAAATAAACTGTTTAGAGTTTTGACACATTTTTTAAATGTTTACATAGAAGAGTCTAAATGCATACACTGGTACATCTGCATGATTATTAGTGAGAGCTACTTCAATGCAAACAACATCTTAAAGAATGTTTAAAAGCAAAACTTAACTTCAAAATCTTAGAATCGAAATTACTTCAAAATCACTTAGGATTTTTAACTAAGTTTAAAATTCTATTTTAATTATTTTTTCCTTTTAAAATGACACATACAGTTGACCCTTGAAAAATACGGGTTTGAACTGTGCAGATACACTTACATGTAAATTTTTTTCAATAAATAATTGGAAATTTTTTTTGAGATCTGTGACAGTTTTCAAAACCTAGCAAACTCTGTAGCCTAGAAATACCAAAAAAATTAAGAAAAAGTTATGTATGTCATAAATGCATAAAATACATATATATACTATTCTTTTTATGTATTAATCAGCTGTTTATGTTATTGGTAAAGCTTCAGTGAACAGTAGGCTATTTATTAATAGTTAAGTTTTAGGGAAGTCAAAAGTTATATGCAGGTTTTGACTGTGTTGTTCAAGAGTATGCTGTATATTCATTTACACAATTTCATAGGATAGTAATACAATTTCATAGAAATGTATAAATGTGATCCTTATATAAATTCTTTTGAGGGGCCTTGGCTCCTTTTGCTAGTCCAAGGTTACAATCTTGAACATATCCTTCGGTATTTTTCAAATATACATGTATGAGTACATTTGAAAAATACATGTATGAGTATCTCCAAAACTCATTTTACAAAAATGGTATTATATTTTACAAAAATGGGACTGCATTTTACACACTTTTCTCCATCTTGCTTTTTTCTCTCAGCAGTACTTCATGGAAATCTGGTACCCAGCTCTAAAGTATTTTTTAAAAATGGCTATATAATATTCCTTGATGTGGGTGCATCATAACTTCTTCTGTATTCCACTCTTTGTCCAAATGATGGGCATTTATGTTTGCTTATAGTGTTTTACCACTAAGAACAATACTTCAATAAACCTGCTTTATCTATATCTTTACATACTAGTATCTTATTTTTATGATACAGGCTAACAGAAGTGGGGTTCCTATGTCAAAGGGTACATGTATCCTACATTTATTTTCTAAATCTATCCACCCATTCATCTATCCATTCATTCAAAAAATATTTATAATACAGCTCAGAAAATGCCAATACAATGCCAAGTTTAAGAATAAAAGATATCTCAATAAAAGTATTACTTAATTAACTTCATTATGCTTTAGTTTTGAATCAAGCCTTTTTCTATCCAACCAACATCTGGCCCTTTATTTCTATATTCCTTATTATATTAAACAGAATTCTGTAAAACTATTTAGAATGCTCACATGTAACCTGATAGGCTGGCAGTATAATAGTTTAAATTAGAAGTATATTTTAATCACTTAAAAAAAAAGCTAAAACATGTCATAAATGGCCACAATTTCATATGATGAATTCTTTCATTTTACAGTAACTTTATATGAGCATATGAAACTAAACTTCAAAAAGGATGACTGTAAATAAATTTTCAACCTTTCGTTTTTCTTCCTGATAAGAAAACCAGTTTCTCTTAACAGTCTTAGTGAAAACTAACACAATGGTTATTTCTGAGCTAGTTTTCATCTAAGAAATGTTGAGAAAAGATTGTGGCTTCTTAATTTACTTTTGTTTATACTTCAGAAAATTGAGAAATACTGTGATTTTATTTCATTTTTTGATTTCTACAGCTTTTCATAATTTTTAAAAAATGTAATTGTGATGGTCTATTCAACACAAAGTAAAAACTTGTAATATACTTATAAAAAGATAGTAAATTAAGTACTATTGCTATTCAAGAACAAATGTCTAAAATATATATAAAAATATACAAATAAAATGAGATCAGAATATTTCCTTTACCACATGTAACACATCTGGATAGTGGTAATTTGATGTTATTTTGTTTTTTATATAGAATAACAAAAAATAAATACAAATTGACTTAAAAAAACAAAACCAGATACTGAAGATGTTTCTCTTCTCAATTTCTGCAATGCATGAAACAAGTGTTAGTTTTTAAGTCACATTTCATTATCATTAGGCCTACCCAAAGATAAAATTACTTTGAGCACAAATTTAAGGCAATATCATAAAACCAACAAATTCTGGCAATAAACAGGGTTTCGAAAAAGTGCTCTTTGTTGAAACTCTAGAAAGAATATGGAAAAAGCATATTCCTTGCATTTATCATTTCCAGTTTTAAATAAAAACTTCAATATTACAAATTAAGAAATTAACCAAAACTTATCTGCAAACCAAATTGATTCCAAAGGTAAGGTCTTAAATAAGAGTGGTGAAAACACATTATATGAATAAATATATATTTATGAAATTTGAAGCTAATTTAAAGCAAAATTTCACACTATTTAAAAGGTATTATTTACTTAGCCTATTTGTAAACATACCTAGACAGGTGTCTTTCTGGGTTCGTGGCTGTTTTCTTCTGAGAAGACGTTCATATAGGACCTGCATGTTGGCCTTGGCTAGTTATAAGGATTGTACACAGCACTAGTTACTATACTCCTTTTACAACAAAATTTACTAGAATTTTCCAACTTGTTAATAATAGACTTAGTATTGATCTGATAGTGCAGTTAGATAATTAGTTTATCAGAATTACAAATGACGTACATTCAGGTTTATATTACTTTGTTTTTTTCTATTTAAATTTGTCATCAAATTTTCATAATCCAGTATTATTTTCATATTTTAATTTCTTAGACTCAGAATTCGAGTTTTGGCAAGGATCTCAGAGATCAGCTAAGTCTACTCCCTGCTTTCACAAGTGTAGATATTGAGATTCAGGTGGGTTATATGACTTGCCAAAACCTAGATTCCAGAACTCCTTACTCTCCTTTTCAGTAAGAGCTCCTTGCAGCAAACCAATATTTAACTATATATCATCATAAAATGTACATCATTTACCTAGGAGGAAAGAAAAAGGCACAAAAGCAGAAAGGAATTCAAGGTATTATTTTAAAAGAGGGAACAAATTTTAGATAAATTTTTCAAAGCATGGTGGAGTTTAAGAATTTTAAATATATGTTTACTTGAAAACTCAAGAAAAGTGCTAAATAACAGAAGCAAATATAATACATTCTCTCATTAAGAACTACTTTATATCTAATTATTAAAATTGGTGAATATAGTGATGTTTAGTCAACAGTATATTATGGAAATATGTTAGTGCCCACAGTTTAATTTGGTAGGATAAAAATAAATAATATTGATAGTTCAGAATATGCAATAAATATTTTATTTTGAACAGTTAATAGCATTTTTAGATGTTTTCCTAGAAGATGCATTCAAGAATAATCTAAAATTCACAATAAAGAGAAAGGAAAATATACATAGTAAAGTTTAAGAACACAAAGTATTACCAATATTTATTGAAGATGAGTCTTGATTTTAAAAATCACTAAGAAACTGTTATAAGCTATGTTTTGATGCCTATGCTTCTTCAAGTAACAACAAAAACTGTATTGCACTATTTCATTCATTCATTCATTCATTCAAAAAATATATTTTGAGTAAATATATATGTAAAGTACTAATAATTTTACTCTATTTCTGTTATTCACTTATCAAAACTGAATGAAGTCTAGGTTTGCTTTAGAATTTTATTTTCTGATAAAATATTTTAAGCAAGTATTTTGGAATAAAACTGACATTCATTTAGTAACTGACCCCTGAAATTAAATATAAGGGCTCTCTTATTATGTTATTTTTTAATATTACCTCTATAAGCCCAAAGTAATATATAAGACATAAAAGCCATCCTCACCTGAAAGAAAATTGAGAATCTTACAAACAAATGAATCATCAAGCTGATGTTAGATTAATAAATTAGCAATAAAGTGCTAATATTGTGTAAGCTATTTGAAATAAATCTTTGCCTTTGAAAAGAGAAACATTTTTGTTTAATTACTAATTATAAATTTTACTAATAAACATACTTCCTGTACATCCTTTTACAGAGAAATTTTTTCTAGCTTAAAATGTGATTCATGTGTTTTTTTATTTGTAAACATTACATGTTAAATCTGCTTGCAAATTATATGTAGAAGGATATCTTCCTTATACAGGCATTTATAGGTCCAGCTAACCCTAACATGAATGTATTTATCTTGCTGGGTCAGTTTCTCCTGCCCATCCCAATGCTACTCTAATTTCTTATTACTGTTGTTGTGAGAGGGAGGGAAGAGAAGTCAAAGTACTTTAAAGACAGAGACCTATTCTTTCCTCTATACCTAGCACAGTACCTGACACAACAGGTGCTCATAAAAAGCCCAAGGGAATTAATTAAGAAGTATTATTCCTAGAGCTCCTTTACACCCTCTGCCTTTTGGATGATTTCACCTTTCCTTTCATGTGGTGATACATGCACCACATCTGATTCCCATTAATCTCCTTACCTTGAGAATAGAAATCACTGTTTATAGACCTAAAGTGAGTGACAGAAATGGTTCCAAATGTGCACTCTTAAGCACAAGATAATGCCTCCCTGAATTCTACTGTAGTATTACACATTGAAACTATTAACACATTTTCTTATAGAAATACTATTACACATGGCTTCTAAGTTTTACATCACTACTTTTCATAATACTACTTTTCAGGCACATGATAGTGTCCCTCATTAATATTGTGGTTTAATAGCTTTCTGATATGGTCGTTGAACTTAACCAAAATTTTAATATAATTCTCCTACAAAAATGTTCTGGAGTTCTAAATCATGAAATCAAAAAATATTTGGAACACAATTTTTCCACTAATTGAGGACAAGGAATGGCTTAAATTAGCTCTATTCTACAAATGATACTTTCATTTTTAAGAGAGAAAATTTTAAAAAATTTACATTTGAAGCAGTAGTCTCCTGTAGAGTTTTCTTAAGGAAAATAGAGGGATTCTGATTATATAAAATACAAGGAAAAAAGAGAATGTTTTGGATAATAATGATCAAAAGATTGTCCCTTCCACACTACCATTTTTGTATTGAGAAAGAATATGTGGTCAAGAAAGAATAAACACATTTTCCTATTGCTTGTGTATCTGTGTAACCATGAGGATTACTGAATCAAGCATTTCTAACAGTCAATTTTGTGATACTTATGTCTAGTCAAGTCAAGATAGCATGAACTAACCTGACTGAATAATGGAATTAATCAAATCCATTCAAGTAGTTGCTGACAAGCAGTGGCACAACAGCCAGCATTTTCTCACAGCTGAATTTAAGTGGGGTACAAATCCTTACACTTTCTTGCAATTATTTTGCAAGAAACAGACAATTAAAAAAATAGTCAAATTAGCCTCAAACCCAAGAACTATTTTCAGTAACAGTGACTATTTTAGCGAGTACATAGATATTATTAAAAGACTGAGATCCTTGAGGAACAATGGAATAAACAAAGAATACTGATTAAGTAAACTTCAAAAAGTAATTCATGATTTATTCAAATATATGAAAAAAATAATTTATTCTGAGGAAATAATTAAAATGTGGTTTTATAAGCTATTAGCTGATGTTTGAAAATAAAAGCTTATAAAACTGACCTAAAAGTCTGAATAAAAACTTATTTTGCCAATCCCAATAATTTATTCTCTGTGAAATGATACATGTAAAAGCATTTTGCAAACTACAAATGGTATACGAAATCAAGGCAATATGATTTTTATTATGTACTGCAACATATACACAGATATTACATTTAGATTAAACCTGAAGCTTGATTTTTTTTAATGATTTAAATAATTTTCAAAATGTTAAAACCGTAAGTAATGTTATTATTCATTAAAGCAATATTAAAAGAATAGAGATCTGAAAACCAAATGTATATAAAAATGTTCCAAGTACCTACAATCTGCTTAGACTGTAAAATATTTGAAAGTATGGACTTACTTTGCCTTCCTATGATTCCACAGATAATTATATTTGCTTTCTAGTATGTTTTCTGGTTATATTTTAAGAGGAGTAGTATATTGACATATGGTTTTAAAAAAAAAAATCTATCAAAAGACTCATTTCAAAGTTAGCACTAAGAAGTTATTTCTGAATATTGTAAAAAACATTTTTAAATTGTAAAAAGTGATTACCAAGAATTGAAAAAGATGGAATTGATAGAGAAGTAAAAGTGAAGTAGATAAACATTGTAGTTTTAGTACAGAAAAACTACAGCAAGCTAACAACTAGCAATACAAGAATGAAGAAAATGACTTGAACTGTAGGATAGGTCTTGCTACTTTAAACATACCCAGTTCTAGTTTCTGACAAGAGGGAATCTCTTCTGTTACCGTAATGAAGTAGCTGTGCAATCCCTTGAAGGCTAGCAGCAAAGTGGCACAAAGTGTATAATGAAAACGATAGGCATGATGTAGGAAGGAGTCTGCAATGATGAAGCTGGAACCCTAAACAAAACATACATTTGGTATATAGAGTGTTAGTAACCCAAAAATCTAAAAATATTACACTTGAAACTTGGAAAAGTAAAGAAAAATACCTAAGCATTTGCAATCACAGTTATTCTAAAACATACAAGAAATTCGGCAATATTTTAGAGAGCTGTTCATATAAGTAATTTAAACACATGAAATGAGATCCTAGTAATTTCAGTTATAATGGATTTTTATAACAAGCAAATGAAATTATGATTTTTTGGTAACACGAGCTTCATATTACATTTGGACTGAAGAACAGACACTCTGCTTTTATAGGATAAACCCCCCTTCCTTTTATAATAATGGTTGTATTTGTACTATTCTAAACTGGGTTTCAACTCTGGCAATTGTTCTTTAAAGGCATGCCTCTAGAATGATTCTACCAGTTCTGTTAAGGGAGCAAGGGGTGACAGTACAAGTTTAAAAAGGAACTGGCTGTCAAAGATCTCTATCCACTAAATCTGTTAACATTTTGAAGTATCAGGTTAGTTTTTATAATAGATAACTGGACCCAAACAATTTGTTAAGATCATATTTAAGTAGATCTGTTAGTTGCTAAGCTCAAATAATTAATAAAAGAAATATCACGTTAACAGATAAAACATTTAAAAACATTTCTTTTAAAATAGGAAAGAAAAGAAGATTTATATTCTTACATCTGGTGATAACTGTTTTGTGTAGTTAATACCAAAGACCACGCTTTCAAGAGTAGGAATCACAGAATCTTTGTTTTGTGCTGGTGCATTTCTATTTAACCAAGTAGTCTTCACAGGGCGAGGAAAGCTGGAGGAATAAGTATTACATTGTTCTTGTCATAACAGTTTATTTGAATGTAAGTTAAATATTTACAAAAGAAAATCTTATAGGAATAGAAGAGCAAGGATTTTGCAAGGTTATGAGTTCCAAAGTATTCTTACAGAAATTTTTCCTTTAATTTTGAATAATTATGAAAAAATATGAGTATAAAAAAACTAAGGCTGGATATTTGAGACTGCTTCTTTATAATTGGATTTCCAGAAGTTTCAAAGGCCATTAAAGATAAAACATGGTGGGATGAAGAGTAGCTAAATGACACATGAGAGTCAAATTTGAATTTGGAAATGCTGATCTGCGAGAACTGGTTACCAAGTCTAAAATGTTAACATTTAATCAAGTATGGATGCCATTTACAGAAATAAAGAGCACCCACTTAAATGTAGAGGAAGAAAAATTACTAAATCTACCTGATGCCTCTATTTCTCAAAAATAAGATTTATTACCCTTAATTCTCTTTACTAACAGGCTACAAGCTCTTTTAAAATAATTTTTATAAGTGCTTCAAGGTACCCTCTCAATCTCATATGAACTACTTCTAGAATAAGAAGCACATTTCTGTTTGAATGTTTAAAAATCATACACAATTCAATTTGAGATAAAGTAGGCCAAAGCATTTGGACTGTTTGGTAGTTTGGCAAAAGGGAAAAGATAGGAAAGTAAATCAATTCTGCCATAAGCAGAGAGCAGCCTTTATTGGCAAAATCAATTAGCTTTGCAAAAATAAAATATGTATATCCCAGCAAAGAAGAGAGTTGCAAATCAACTGTAAATTCCACTTGCTACAATGTGTTTTTCTGAGTCACAAAAGTTGTACTTAAAAAAATTCTAATGTAAGAAATAGGTCACGTAAAAAACAAGCAAAGAAAGAAATCCTAAGACATTTACCTTAAATAATCGACATAATGTCTATAATTGGGTTGATCATAGAAATTATTTTAAATAAAAATTACATTTAAAAAGGTAACGTTATAAATTAAAATTTTTTCAATGTGTTTAGAGGATAAAAAGCCACCTACAATAAAACTTCAGGAAAAACTTGTTGAAGAATAAATAGTCGGGAATGTTACCCTTAGACATGACCCCTTTACCAGCACACCACCAGCAAAAAGCTTTCCTTTACACCTTTCCTTGCTTCCCTTTCCCAACCTATCATTTACAGGCAGAGGAAGGCAGGGAAAGATGCTGCTTCTTTCAGGGCAAAGTTCTAGCAGCAAGAAAGGGTATATAAGGGCCCATGGCAGCTAGGTAGAGAACAGCAACCTCAGCTGTTGCAGGCATGTTGTTTTCTTTTCCAGTCACTAACCAGAGCCAACAGTTAATCCTCTTGGCTTCTGATTCTGAGCCAAATATGTCATCTTCCAGTAAACGGTCTCTAGATGAGCTGCCCCTTTCTCCTACTAGTCTGTGGCAAAAACTGCTGCATTGCAAGAGGAGGCACACATTTAACTCACTAGGATTAGTGACATGAATATCACTACTCTGTTTAATTAGGGCCTTAAAAAGCAACATTAATAACCTGAGCTAACCTCTATGAATTGTTTGTGCATTTTTCAAAAAAGAAACTAAACTAGTTTTGTAAAGATAGTCTTGGTAAGTTTTAAAAAGAAATGGTTAAAACAGTTTAATTAGGGAATCTTACTGAAACTACAAAAGGAAGATTCAGAAAACTACAGTAATGTACTTTATAAATAGATAAAATTTTAGCATTAAAATCTAATATGTAATAATAATATAAAAGCACCATTTCATATTACTTATTTGAAAGTTATATTTCAAAAACATCTTGTCACATGAGTTTCATTAACTTACAACGTTATTACATATTAATTTATTTCAGAAAATCTTTCAAAATTTTTTTCAAAAAGTTTATAATTAAAAAAACCTTCTTCTTTATAAAAGCTATAGCAACTGAGCACAACCTCTCAAAGGCCTAAGGAGGTAAGAAATACAGCAAAATAACCAGTTACAGATCTTATTATAGAATAAGAAAGGCAAAGCAAGTCATCAGGAGAAATATACTTCTTCCTGGCCCTGTGCTCTGAAAGAACTAGGTCAAGATGATCTTTAGGCAATAGATTAGAGAGCAACACAATGACAGAGGTTCTCAATTAGTTTTTAAAACAATGTAAAGATATGCCACAGGAGGCTATTACTTGTGGTCAAAATGTTAAATTGTGTTGGGCTTCTAAAAATTCTGAGGGTAATTCTGCAAATTGACCTACTTAGCTATCTGATAAATGAGTTCACCATCATATCCCTTAAGCATTATCCCTAGTATCAGTTGTCAGAATCAGATTTGCATCAGCAATTATAGACAGTTCAGAAACAAAATCAATTGGGAGTGTTTTCATATAAGTTACTGATTTGAAGTGTCCATTGGCTGCCCATATTACAAGAATGATGTTCTACTGTAAAAACTGAACAGCCTGAAGTGTACTTTTACATTAATGAAAACCAATCTGTCTCCTCATGGAAGTGGACAGAAAATATAATTATCCCAATGCGTTTATTGTGATCCAGAATAATATACCCTTTAAACTAAAATGGTACATGATATAGTTTTAAAACACTTAGTAAAAATACATAAAATTGGTTCATAACTTAGAGAGCAAAAACTACCACATGATATGGAGTTAAGAAAATAAACTTAGCCCATCTAGAAAAGAGACAAAGAGAAAAACTAAAAAAAAAATTCATATACTTTTCCAGAGAATGAGTAATTATAGTATAGCAGTGCACAAAAACACATGTACAGACTAAACAATGTTGTTATGGTTATTTCCACAATGTATTTTTTTTCTTGGTCAACTTATTTGGAATTGACAAAGATTATTCCATACTTCTGTAATAAAAAGTTATCAATCTAATGTTCCCAAGCTCTTAAATTTTACTATTTTAGTATAAAATGAAAGTATTTATTAAATATTTATGAATTTAAAAATTTCTTACTATTTCAGTTATCTTTATCAAAGTATATTTTCACTATACAAATAAAAGACATTACATTAATAAGTACCAAGGTATTGGTTCAATTACCTTATTAGTGGCTGGTGTAGTGCAACCAATGATGCATGGACTGTAACAGACACAACAGAAAGGTGGAAATAATCAAACATAACATTAACATGATGATGGAGGCCTCTATGGGGGCTAAAGTGCAGCTTCAATGTTCGGCTACTTATTAGTTGCAAGGCGTTCAGATCATCTGCCCTGTAAAAAGCAACACATTTGCATATAAGTACAGAATATTTAGTAAAGGCCAAAATTTTGTAGAGTAGTTTAAACTAACAAAAACATGTACTTACTTTTTTAAAATTCAGAATGAGAATAATTTTAAAAGCATCAAATTTGTATTAGACAACAATATGAAACATTACAATTAAGAAAATAAACAGATCCTACCTACAGTTTTCTATCAGTCCATGATGTGAACTATTTTTTCACTAATATTCCTATAAAATGAGTCCTTTTTGATACTTCAGGAATTAATCCCATCTTAAAGTAAATTTTACTCCATAAGGCATACTGTTTATTACAGGGTTGAAGTATAACATAGGTCAAATCCTACTATAATAAATCCCAAAAGGTAATTCAAATTATTTTTACTGTATAAAATTTCATTAAATGCTGCTCAAAAATAAGCAGGCCATTGCTTATTTAGCAAAATAAAGATATTTTATTATAGATATTTAGTCTGTCATTAGATTTACATAAATAAAAAATCTGAAACAATGCCATGAAAAATTATAACCAAATACACTTTTTAAAATATCCATATATACATTATAACTACCTATAGGTAATGAACTACCTCCTCATTTCTGCTTACTCCGCATAAAGAATTCTGATTTGGTTAAAAAAAGAAGTAGACTTTTCAGTACTGTGACTATTTAGTCATTAATCTTACATGAAGTCTGAATTTAAATACCATTTAAGAAGTATTGCTAAAACTACTTTTGAAATGAGGGAAAAAACCCTCCAAAAATAAAATATTGTTAAATGGATCTTTGATTCTTGTTTTAAATGAACACAAGCACAATTTGTTCCTAAAATATATGACTGCATGTCCAAGTGTGTGGGCAAGTTTGATGTAGCCAGTCCTAAAACTTTCTCAAGGGCTCTAGAAATTAATGAACTATTAATAGAACAACTGTCAAGGCTAAGAGTCATCAGTCTTGATAACTCTCAGAATATCAACAAAGTCCCACCTAAAGAAGGCATAACTCATGGCACCAAGAAAGATTAGTCAGTGATACAGTGGGAGAGAGCTCAGTATTTAAATGCCTCATAGTAGTGATATTATACCAGTGCCATTTCTACAGTCTAGAAATTTGTTTCAGATTTAACTTGTCTGATTTGGCTACCTGGAGCTTATGGAATCAGAATGGGTGCAATAGAGCAGGCCTAACCATTCTCATGAGATTCCCCCAGAAAATAGAAGTAATTCAAAATAAACAAGATGTGGATAGGCTGGATTCTAAGAAGAAAATGGGGAATCTAATACTAACAAATAACAGTTATAAGTATGTAAAGATTTTTGAACTGTTTGATTAGCTACTTACGAATAATCTCCATCTGTGAAGTATAGATCCAAGGACAATAGGAAATTCATTTCCTCAAGGGTTTCTTCAATCTGAAGAGAAATTACAATATGAGATACTATTTGCATATGTGTAGAAAGTTAGAAATATGCCTTGAGGCTTCACAAAAAATATTCATCTAAGTATATACGAAGAGATGTTTACCTTTTTTTCATCCAACAACATTTTAACTTTGAAGATCATGACATCATTTAAAACAACCTCTTCATTTTTGTACAGAATTTGAAATGTTTTACTGCAAATCAGAGAATCATGAACTGATGCTGGAAAGGCTAAAGTCATACCTAAAAAAGATAAAATCTGTAACTGACAGGTAAAAGGCAAAATATACAAGTAAATCTCTTACTTTAAAATACTGTAAGTTTGATTATATTACTCCAGAGTCATTACCATTCTATAGAGCAGTATTAGGACACTTCTGAAAGTTTACTAATTTCTATGATAACAAATGAATAATTAAGTATATTATTGCCATTATAAAATTGTTGTATGACTTATCTTAATCTGAAATGTAAATGAGGAAATCTCAAGGTTGACATTTTACAGTGAATAATTGATCTGGATACAACAGAAGAAAGCAGTTAAGTTTTCTATAGCTAAATAGTAAAGAATTTGATTGGCCTTTCTCTTGATTGCTGGGAATTAAACTCTAAACTCTTAGAATAAAGAATTTGGTTAGCCTTTGTCCCTGGTTTCTGGGAGGTAGTCTCTAAATCCTTGGTGGGCCCTGATAGTTTATGCCAATGAAGTGATTCACTGTGGATCCCTAGATAGTTTATGCTACAGAGATGACTCAGGATGGGGGCTGGCCACACCACTGAGAGCAACCATGTGATTAGAGAGTTAGGCTTTGAGCCGTGTGATGTAAGTTCAATGTTCACGGAGGGAAGGAGGACTGAAGATAGAGCCACACGGGCAATGATTCAATCAATCATGCCTACATAATGAAACATCAATAAAAACTCGGGACACTGAAGTTTGGGTGAACTTCCCTGGTTGTCAATACTCTGCATATTGTTCTTATCAATGTTCAAGGGGAGGAAAGGTAATGCTTCCTGACTCCATGGAGAGAAAACACTGGATGTTTCACATCTGGGACCTTCCAGATGGAAGCATTCATCTGTATCTCTAAGCATCTTTCATTTGGCTGATTCTGATTTATATCCTTTTGCTATAATAAAGCTATAATATATATATAGCACTTTCTTGAGTTTGGTGAGTTGTTCTGGTGAATTATCAAACATGAAGGAATAATGAGAACCCCCAAACTTGTAGCCAGCTGTTCAGAAGTGCAGGTAGCTTGCAGACCACTAAACTTACAGATGAACTGAGGGGAGTCTTGTGGAGGACTATGTTCTTAGCCTGTTAAGTTTGGTTCATCTCTAGGTCCTTGATGTCTGGTCATTGCAGCAGCCCACCTGCTGCTATGGTCTTATTACCCTGTTGATGTCAGGTCATTGCAGCAGCCCACCTTCTGTTATGGTCTTACTACCCTGTCCTCCAGAAATAACAGTTGAAGCTAGAGACCAAGCAAAGTGGGACTGGAGCTCAGGGTGGGATATCAGAGTCCTACTAGACTAATGAGGGTGTCCATTTGGGGTGGTGGATGTCAGCCAAAGGCAGGGAGCCCAGAGTTGGGATGTAAGAGTCCAATTGGAATAAGAGGACACCCTTACAGAATCCCCATGGGTTGGTGGCCTGATGTCAGAGCCTGTGTGGAACATGGAGGGCAACCTGGAGTGAAGTGTCTGAACCTGAGCAGTATGAGAAGGGGAATCTAAGTGGAAAAGTGACTTAGAGGGAGGTATTGGGAGCCCAAGCAAGATGAATAGGGCAATGGCAGGGGAGGGCACCTAAGACTAGAAGGTTGTAACCCAAGTTAGGTGAGGAGGGTGTCCTTATAGAGGGGAAGCCTGGTGCAGGGCGTGCCAAAAGGAATAAAAAGACTTTCATATGGGGGTAGGGTTAGAGGAGGGGGTGGGCAGCAGCAGCCTGACATACTCTATTGGAGTCCTAGTGAGGCGAGAACAACCCTGCAGAAGGACCTCCTGGCACAAGGCTTTAGTGAGTCCAAGTGGAGTGAGGTGGGTATCCACATAGGGGAGTGACCTGGTATGAGGTAAAGCCCAAATAATACAAGGAGAGTATCCATGAGGGAGGAGGTGCAGTGACGGTAGACTGGCACACACAAGGGAATGATCAAATAAGAAAACATATTAAGGATAATGGGAGCCAGTTTTCTTACTGTCAGAGAAAGGATGTACACATATGGCAAGGAGATACAAATATAGAATGAATCCTGTAGTACTGGAATGAAATAAGAAGTACTGACGTGAACTTATGGTTTTCACTATATATTTAGATAAAGACAGATGTAAACTTGTATAAGTATGTGTAAATATATATGTGTGTACATATGTGTACTCACTCACTATCTTTGTGTACTCAAAGGGCCTGGGAGTAGCCAAATCTTGGTTTCTAGCGCTATTCTCCACTAAAAGGAACCAGGGCCTTGTAGAAATGGCTGGTTCCAAAGCTGGGACACAGAAAAGTCTGGACCATTTATTTTATACCAGAAAGTAAAGGAGTGATGAGAGAATGTGGGGATACAACAAAAGGCCATAGAATAGAACGCCTCTGGCCATATCTGGATGAAGTGAGCATCAAAATGAATTACAACAGTAACGGATTAACATCCATTGAATAAATAGAAATCCTTAAGTCCATACTGATATAAATAAACAAATGAGAAAACCAGAAGTTTAAGAAACAGGACACATTAATTATAAAGTGAAAAAGAATAACTTCACAGTGGCGAGGCCTGATAGAAAATTTAACATAATTAGTAAAGGAACAAATAGAAATTATCTGTCACCTAATAGGATGTAATAAGAATAAGAAGCATCACTTCTGAAATACTGCTGTCAAAGATAAATAACCTGAATCTAAGGATGAGGAAATCATGGACCCACACAAATTGAGAACATTCTACAAAATAACAGGTTTGTATTCTTCAAAAGTGTCAGGGTCATGAAAGTCAAGGAAAGACTGACAAACTGTTTCAGAATGAAGGAGACTAAAGAGACATAATGACTAATTACAATGCATGATTCTGAACTGGATCTCTTTGCTACAAAGGACTTTACTCAGAATCTAGCAAAACTTGAACAGGGCGGAGGATAAGATGGTAGTAACGTGTCTGTTAATTTCTTGATTATTTTGATGGTTGTTTTGGGGTTCTGTAAGAGAATATTCTTCTTTGGAAAAAATACATGCTGAAGTATTTGGATGATGGAGCATCATGCTGGCAAATTACTCATAAATGGTTCAGGAAAAAAAGTTCTTTATGCCATACTTGTAACTTTCTGGAAGTTTAAGATGTTTAACAGTATATATATTTAAAGGGAAACCAAGTAGATCAGAAATTCAACTTCTGAATATTTTAGAGAAGAGCTGAGAAGGGGAAGAAATCTTCCTCAATAGAAAGTATGTTTTGTTTAAAGCACCCAGGTAGTGTGAAATTAGAATCCACTGCCTCAGAAAGGAAAGATTTCCCTATTGCTCTTCCCTGAGGATGCTGTTTCTCTCTCAAGAAGGGCTGTTTCCTCTGCTACACTCCTACTACCAGATCTGGAGCTTCTTTGTTCCTTACTGATACTTTCAGATGTTCTTTCTCTCTTCTCTAAAACCACTTATACCACCAGCTTTGTATCTCATATGATCAAACAGTACAGTACCACTCACCATCTTGCTCATTTCTGCAGTCTCTACAAACGCTGGGAAGCCCTCATTTCTAGAAGGCTTTATTTCCTAATTCAAGGTCACTTTCTTCAAAACTATTCTAGGTGAATTCAATAACTATGTAGATAAACTTTCCAATCCTTGACCTCCTAGGTTCTTTTTTTCCTTTCTGTAAGTATTCTTGCCCTGTAGCCCTCCTCAGCTCCTCACTCCTATGATCATTACCTAGACTTTTATATTACTAATACCGCAATCCTTCCGTAATTTGAATTTCAATCAACCTCCTCTCTCATACCTCCATCTGTCCTGGCCAGCTAACTCCCTCTAATACAACAGGTCCAACAATCCTTTGACCCCATTCTGAAGTAGATTCCATAAATCCTAGTCCTTTTCCTTACCCCTCTACTTTCTCTCAATTCCTCACTTTCCTTATCTATCTTAAATTCTATGATTCATTATTATCATACACTCTTACATACATCCTATTAAGGATATATGCTATTCTTGCTTTGTCATATTGACCTGGATAAATCCCAACTTTGATAAATCCAGCTCTCTGCCTAATCTATACTTGTACTCACAAATTGCATGTGCCTGGGGAAAAATACACAACTATTCTGACTAACAATACTTTAAATTCATGACAATTAATCTCAAGTAGGCCTGTGGTACTGCCTAGCAATTATACTACATTTTCTGAATCCATTCTCTCCCCACATTCCTAGATGACTATCTTGTAAATTATTTTCTCTCCTCATATCGAGCCTACAGTCTTACTGATAACTTTGGTTCTTATTTCATGAGAAGACAAAAATAATCAAATTTCTATAAGCTCTACTACTGCATCTATCTGCAGATGCACCTGGACAAACTCCCTATTTCTCTGTTCCTCCTTCTGACAAAGCTCCTCAAAAAAATCTTTGGTATTTAGTGTATCTAATTCATCTCCTCTCATTCTCTCTTTAGCCAATTTTGTGATAGCCAGCCACCAAGATGGCCTCCAATGATTCTCACTTCCTAATATTCACACCCTGGCATAATGTTCTCCTACAAAGCACCAGGGTTGATCTGTGTGAATACAGCAGAAGTAATGGTATGATCTGTGTGAATACAGCAGAAGTAATTGACTGCAACCTCATGAGAGACCCTGAGCCACAGGCACACAGCTAAATTCCTGACACACAGAAACTGTGAGATAATGTTTGTTGTTTTAAACAAAGTTGTGGGGTAAATTTTTTACACAGCAATAATTAATTCACACTCCAACTACACTTTGACCCATGTAACTGCTCTTATCAAGACCACTAATGTAACAGAGGGAACGGCCTGAAAAGGGTAAAAATGTTTTATGAGCTGTCTCTTTAAAACTTCCCCACTCTTTTTGAGAATTAAAACCTGCATCCCTGCCTCAGGCCAGTGGTCAGGAGGGGCAGGGGAGTGTCCTTTGTTCTTTGTACCACAGGAGATGGCTAAACAGAACTGTCAAGGCAGAGATGGGATGCATCCAAATCATCATCTATAGCTAAACAGAAACAGCCTGAAGCTGAAAACCCTCCTTTTGAAAGCTTTGTATTTCTGCTTATAGATAGGAAAATTGGTACTTTAAGATGGGAGTCTGCCATTTTCCTCATTTGCCTGCAAATTAATAAACCTCCCTTTCCTTCTCCTCAAACCACTTGTCCTTGTTCTTCTGATGTGGCCTCGGGGACAAGTGCCAAACTTCCAGTAACACTAATGACTTCCACTTTGCTAAATCCAATGGTCATCTTACTTGACTTATCATCAGCATCTGACATAACTACATATTCTCTCATTCTTGATACACCTCTTTAATTTGGCTTTCTGGACATCACACTCTTCTGGTTTTATCCTATCTCACAGGCCACCTCTTTTTAGTCCTTTTTTGCTGGTCTTTTTTTTTTTTTTTCTTATCAAGAAGCAACACAGTGCAGTGGTTAAGAACACAGACTTTGAAGCCAGACTGGCTGGGTTTAAATCCTGGCTCTGCCACTTACTAGATCTGTGACCTTTATTAATTCTTCTCTTTCTTCCATGTCTCACATCCAATTCTTCAGCAAACCCCATTGGCTCTACCAACAAATGCTAGAAATGCTTAAACAGAAAAAAAGAAGACTGCCTTTAGGAACGCTCTAAAAATGATTCTAGCACCAGATAAGAAATTGCATACAAAATATATAATTCTAAATTGCTTTGGAATGACTAAGAACAATTAACCTTCTGTGAAAGTTGCCTATTTCCTCAACTGATATTTGAGCTCTAAAGATGACATACCAATGACTTACAGATAATGAACTTTGCTGTAATTTTATTCTTAAACCAGGAGCAATAGGCAACAGATATGCAACTTCCTACTTACTCCTTTACTCATCCAATCAACAATACTCGTTCAATACCTATTACGTACCAGGTACTCTCTAGGTGTTGGGGATACATAGTAAAATGAAAGAGATAAGAATTTCTGACCTGATAGAGCTTACATCCTCATAGAGGGAGGGAGTGTGATGGAGAATAAAAATAATAAGTAAATGATACAATATGCTTGAAAGTAATGAGTGCCATGGAGAAAATTAAAGAAAGGAAAGAAGGAAGAGAAAGACAGCAATTTTAAACAGAAAAGTCAGGCAATGCTGTCTTCAGAAGGCAACCTATCAGCAAAGAACAAAACAGATGCCTATGTTCTTTCCCCTATTACATGCCACTAGGTTGCTACCCCTCCTTCACCCTTGCAGTAGTCTGGAGGTTTATTCCCTGAAGAGGATAAAATAAAAGCCCTCTGAACTGAAAGTCACCTGGCAAAACTGATTAGGAATATATAAGCATAGGTATATTGAATACTAAATGCAAAGATTCCCAGAATTCTTCCTCTACTAGGCTCCTAGAAGGCTGGCAAATAGATTCTTCTTTTCCAGAAATGATATAGACAAGAATCTTCTGTGGCATTTCAAGAACTGTAGAATCTGA
Organism: Daubentonia madagascariensis; assembly: GCA_023783475.1. Lineage (NCBI taxonomy): Eukaryota > Metazoa > Chordata > Mammalia > Primates > Daubentoniidae > Daubentonia > Daubentonia madagascariensis. The sequence goes on along the minus strand of JAKFHU010002080.1, from coordinate 20,101,768 downwards.
GATTTTGCTCTACTCGCAAGCTAACAAGCTGGCCTGCCATGGTTTCATAGAGGCAGAAGACACAAGACTCTTGTGTCAAAGACAAAAGGTTTTATTATTCATAGCAAGCAGCATGAGCTTCTTGTTTACATCAGTTTCCCTTGTACTCACTCCCCCAAGTCCCATGGGAGTGACATGGAGGCAGGCCCAGGTGGATGTTACTCACACAGTGGGTTTTTGGTCACAATTGAGGAACTCTGTACTTCAGAAACCTCAATCTTTTATAAGGGGCTATAAGGAAAACCTGTCTAACCTTTGCGTTGAAGGGAGACATTATCATTATAATACTGGACAGTAAACAAATTTAGTTTATGCCCCAGACAGAGATACTCTATCTGTAACTTCCAAAGCTGTTCACTATGCAGACATCCTTAAAAACATAGTCTGTAACAGGTTTTCAATGTCACTGCTCACAAGATGTACACAAACATGAAAAATCATGAAGAAGAATTTTCAACAATATTTAGGGTAAAATCATAGATTCTTCACAGTTCTTGACATGGGAAATCAGACAAACCCAATGAAAAATAACTATAGATAGGCTTAAAAGATTCCTTAGCAAATGGCTCACCATCACCCCAAAGTGAAGCTCAAAGAAACGTAAGTCCCATGTAAGCTCTCAGAACTTCCAATCAGCCCTTCTTTCTGCCATGTTTAGACAACTGAGGCCTATCAGACATCTGAAAAAAACTTTTAACATGTAATTCAGAGATCAAAACAAAGAGGGAAAAAAGCAACTTGCATAGAAAAAAAAAACTTTAAAAAACCAACATCCAATTAATATTGGTCTAAGAGAGTTATTACATTACGAAACAAGAAAACATTGCTATAATAAAGGAACACCCAGAGAAAAGAGCACTTAGATTTTAAAAGAGAGAAGGGATGAGAGGGAGGGAGGGAGGGAAGAAAAGAAAGAGGAAAGAAAGAAGAGAGATAGGGAGAGTGTGAGAGAGAAGGAGGGAGAGAGGTGGGAGAGAGAGAGAGAAAGAAAGAGATAAAAAGAAGCACAAAAGTAAAAAGCTCACAAAAGGGATTAAAAATAAAGTTGAAGAAATATCCCAGTAAGTAGAACAAAAAGAGAAATGGGAAAGAGAAGAGGAAAAAACTAAAAATTAAGAGAACCAGTAAAGCTGATCTACCACCTAAATAGCAGAAGTTCCAGAAAGAAAGAACAGAGAAAACAGACGGGAGACAACCATTAACAAAATAAGAAATCTCCCAGAAATGAAGGACATGTGTGTCTAGATTAAAAGGGCCCGATGAGAATTCAAAGACCCAAGGTACATCATGTGCCAGCAGAACACTAGAAACAAAGGGGATATTCTACAAAGTTCTTGAAAGGGGAAAAGTGTCACATAAAAGATTAGGAATCAGAATGGCTTTGGAACTCTTAACAGCAATGCTGCAAACCAAAGGACAATGGATTAATATTTTCAAAATTTCAAAAAAAGATTTCCAACCTAGAATTCTATACTTAGCTAAACATTCAAATAAGTGTTAAGGGTGGAATAAAGACATTTTCAGACAATGAAGGTTTCAGAATATTTATTTCCCATGTCACTTTTCGCAACAAGTTGTCTGAAGAATAGGCTCCACCAAATTGAGAGAGTAAACCAAGAAATAGGTAAAATAGCCGTTAGGAAACAAAAGATTGAACACAGAAGAGAAGCAAAGGGAATGCCTGGGGGAAGATGGTGAAAGAAGATCCCAAACAGATCTTCTTCCTTAGATACAGGGAGTGATCAATATAATACCTCAAAAGATAGATATTGACGTCTGCGTCTGAAAGATCCTTGCTGCCACGGTACCATCTTATAACCTGAGGACAGATTAAAAGCTTGGCCAGATTCTTTTCAGTACTTGTCTTGTCTGAGGGTGTACTAATGAAGTTTCTGTCCTATTGCCTAGATCATTTGAGGATACTCTTTTCACCTCTCAGTAGTTTTCTGCTTTGACCTGCTCCACAGAATTGGAGGAAGGCCATGCAAAGTTTGGATGCAAATCAGCCTACTCCAGTTGTTAGATATCCAATACTTTATCATATTGCAACCTTGCCAGAAGCCTTGAATGTGGTGAACTCTCAATTTTACACAATTCACTCTTGACCTTGCCCACTAATTTCCCCAAAGGGGAGTCTTAAAACCTTTCAGGGATATAGAAACAGAGATTCTTCAGCTTTTCTTCTTCTGGGAGTCTTTTTTCAATAATAATGATATTACCCCTTTCTTACACAACTGGGTTTGTGCTAGGTACTCAGTTTTTTCAAACTCAACAAGATATTAATATTTCCTTGGGATACATTCACAGGTGATAAAACTATAAAGAAAGCAAAAGAAGGATTAACACAAAAGTCAGAAGGGGGACACAGGAGGGTTTTAAAGTACTAGTAAGTTCTAAAAGGGCTGGATACCTGGGCGCTCATTTTATTATTTAATAAAATAATGTGTTATATAATCTTCAAAAAATGTATGATACATTTCATAATAAAATTTTATGTATTCGCTGTATGGTTACTCTGTGCCATGTATTGTTGTAAGCTAAGTGTACCAAACCAAACCAAACCAAACCAACCACTTTCTCTGACCTCACCTAATTCTGTAAATACACCTTCAGTAAGCATCACAGAGGACAGAGTGATACAACATTTCATAATATGGGGGTAAACCTAGTCTGTGAAGCCAGGAAAGGCTTTATTAATAACACACCTTTTCAGCTGAAACACCATGAAAAAGAGTCAAATGAAGATTAAAAGGAAGAACATTTCAGGAGGAAGGAATAGAAATTTCTTGATGGCAAGGTCCATGTCTCCTATATTTCTTACTTCATATAGTATTATGAACATGGTTAGCACTTACGGATGTGGAAAAACTGAACACCTTGTGTTCTGTTGGTGAAAATGTAAAATAGTGTAGCTGCTATGGAAAACAGCATGATGGTTCCTCAAAAAATTAAAAATAAAACTACTATATGATCCAGCAATCCCACTTCTGGGTATTTATCCAAAAGAACTGAAAACAGGAGCTCAAAGAGATATTTGCACTTCCATGTTCACAGAAGCACTATTCACAATAGTCAAGAGATGGAAAAAACCTAAATGCTTATCTATAAAGGAAAAGATAAAGAAAATGTGTTATACACATACAATGGAATATTATTCGGCCTTAAAAAAGGAAATCCTGTCATATGCTACAAATAGATGAACCTTAAGGATATTATGCTAAGTGGAATAAGCCAGTGACAGAAGAGCAAATACTGCATGATTCCACTTATATGAAATATCTAAAGTAGTCAAACCCATATAAGAAAAAAGTAGAATGGTAGTTGACAGGAGCAGGGGGAGGAGGAAATGAGGAGCTGCTATTCAATTGTATAGAGTTTCAGTTATTCAAGATAAAAAAGTCCTGGAGATCTACTGTACAAAAATATCTCACAAACTAAAGTCTGAGGGTTTTTCTCAACTGGCTACTTCAGGAGATAAAACTGAGCAAGAGATTTAGTCTACTAGATTTAAGTTCAAAAGGGAGTACCAAATCTGTCTTGAAGCATCAGTTGTTTTACTACTTCTACGTTTCTTGAAAGTAGACTTACAAAAGAAGACCTATTGTGACAATAAATATATACGTTAACATGTATGCCAGACCAAGAAGAAAGTTTTTATTCATTTTAAGAAAATGAATGGGGAGATATGTATATCTATATACATATAGAGAGATATATACATATATATAGATATATATAGAGATATGTATAGGTATATATACATATATAGATATGTGTATATATATATATACACACACATATAAACACTTTTTTTTTTTCCCCATTTGGTCATAAGCAACAGACCTTCCCAAGCATTTTGATAGTCTTCAGGAAGAAAAACTCTCCATTATGTACAATTCATTAAACTTTAGCATTAACAGCATTTTAGTATCCATAATATAATAAAAAGATAATCCTAAACACTTCAAATTCCCAGTAAATTTTTTTAAACTTCAAAAATGGACTGAATTATGCTCAGCATAGCTTTAGTGTTAGGTATATTTTATTATTTTTATGATACTTTAAAAACTAGTAATTCACATAGGCTTACATGATAACTCTTTAGAATGTTTCATTACCATTTTATTTCCCAACTACATGGAATAAAACACCATATACTGTACTGGAAAAGCTGAAAAATGTCCACTGATTATGTCACGGCCACCAGTTTTAACTTAAACCTTTTAATGCTGGTGTCTCTCCTTAGAATATGAATTAACTAACAGAGCTGTTATAACATCTATTTCATACCTTCCTACTTTGCCTTCTGGCTCTTTGTTTTATAATTAAAGTACCTAATCCAGAAAAAAATTTGGTTAAAAAAATGCTCTCAAAATGCATACTATAAAACTTTATTATCAAATACCTTTGTAATCATAAGTCAAATATGTTTACATTCACTGTGCATCTTTTAACTTTGTATCTTACACAACATAATTAATACCATTTCTACCTATTTTTTTTTTAATCATGAATCTTTTATGTACATTCTTTCAGGTGCTCATGGTAAGAAAACTAAGAAGGAGACAGGGTATCTATAATCAAGCCTGCTCTATAATCAGGCCCCAGTTTATTTCTTTTTTTTTTGAGACAGGGTCTTGCTCTGTTGCCTGGGCTAGAGTGCCATGGCATCCACCTAGCTCACAGCAACATCAAACTCCTGGGCTTAAGCGATCCTCCTGCCTCAGCCTCCCAAATAGCTGGGACTACAGGCGTGCGCCACCACACCCAGCTAATTTTTTCTATTTTTAGTAGAGTCGGGTCTTGCTCTTGGCTCAGGCTAGTCTCGAACTCCTGACCTCAAGCGATCCTCCCACCTCGGCTTCCCAGAGTGCTAGGGTTACAGGCGTGAGCCACCGTGCCCTGCCCCCAATATATTTCTTATAATGGGCATTATAATGATGCTGTTTGGTATCTTACACTTGTAATAAAAAATTCTGAAAGTTATTATTGACCATTATAATGTTGCTTCAGATTTCATTTTAACTTAAAAATATTCCTTGGCTTACCTGTTCCATGTAACAAACTAGCTTCTACTCTGTGGGGAATTCTTGGTGGAATTTTCATAGATGCACGAATCTGGTAAAAACTAAAGCAAAATAGACAAGGAAGTCATTTCAAAACATATTTAAAAATACACAATGCCCCAACTTCCATATTTGTAAACATATTAAAATAATGAAGTTGGTCTAATTACATCAGTCTCCTATAACATTTTCTATTGGTGAAAAATAAATATCAGACCCACACATCAAATATTAGCACAGGACCAAAAAAAGGGGAAACCCAGCATGTATAAAGATGAATGAAAGAAACAGAAGCAATATAAATAGTATTTCTTACTTTACATGAAAGAATATTATAGCAGTTTGTGGAATTAGACAGGCATCTGAGAGTTTCATTATTTAATTTGATTTATTATTTTTTTCCTTTTAAAAGATAATGAAAAGATAATTACTCAAACATAATTTTGAGAAAATACACTATTCATTATAAATAGTTTTTAAAAAGTAGATTCATACTATAAATGACAAAAGATAAGTATTTGGTTTAACGAACTACGTTTTTTTCAAGGTAAAAACTATATGTTTATGTACTTTTACTCGCTTATTTAAGATTTTGAAATAGTATATATATATTTAAATATCTACCAGACAATAATAACTTTAAATTAGAAAAAAATTGTAAGATAAAAACATTATAATATGGTTGTGTTTTAACATCATTACAGTGCAAATTTGCGTATATAATGGAAGATACACACAACTATACACACAAACACGATCACCAAAAGCTAAAACAATGTTACTATATAAATCAGAGATAAGTTTATATGTATACTGGGGAGTTGAATATTTAATGTTTATTTTTCTTTAATAATTTCCTAGAGAGTAGTTTATTAAATTTTTAAATAATATAAAGATTAAAAATATATAAATATATTCATTACTATTATTTCTAGGAAGGTATCATCTTGGAGAGGGATATATAATCAGGTCACAAAGAAGACAGAATGAAAGGATAGTCAATTAAATTTAAAATCTTTAAAGTCACAATGTGGCCTTAAAGAAACATGGTAAAACTCCACAGAGAGATGATTCATTGAGACTAAGATGAGGTCTGCTTGAAAACATGAGAAAACTGAGGGAAAAAAAAGCAAAGTGGAATCAGCTGGAGCCTTGGAACTGGAGGAAAGCAAAGTCTTCTAGGAACTTCCCATGTTGAGAATTTTGACTAAAGGTTAGGTGAAATATTGCTATTTAAAAATATATAGGTACATGTTATAAAAGGTAATTAAGACTGAATAGTGATAGATGCTTCATTTTAAACTTATTGAGCATAGGGACCATATCTTATTCATAAGTGTACACCCACAATCCTAACAAAACGATTTATACACAGTTAAGCGCTCAATACATGTTTGCTGAAGTCAGCAGATATTTAAACAAAACACTACATTTATCTAATTTCACTTTTCACAGAAATAGAAAACACAATGCTAAAATTCATATTCCAGCCAAAGCAATCTTGACCAAAAAGAACAAAGCTAGAGGCGTCACACTTCCTAATTTCAAAACATGTTTCTGAGCTACTGTAATCAAAACAGTATGGTACAGGCATAAAAACAGACACATCAACCAATGGAACAGTATAAAAATCCCACAAATAAACCCATGCATTTACAGTCAGTTGGTTTTCTACAAAGGTGCCAAGAACACACAATAGAGAAAGGACAGTTTTTTCAATAAATGGTGCCAGGAAAACTGCATATCCACATGAAGAAGAATGAAATTAAAGCTTTACCTCACACTATATACAAAAATCAACTCAAAATGGATTAAGGACTTAAATGTAAGACCTGAAACTATAAAACTACTAGAAGAAAACATATGGGAAAAGCTCCATGACATTGTTCTGAGAAATGATTTCTTGGATATGACCTCTGAAGAACAGGCAACAAAAGCGAAAACAGACAAATGGGATTATATCAAACTAAAAATCTTCTGCACAGCAAAGGAAACAATTAACAGAGCGAAGAAACAACCTACAGTTTGGGGAAAAAAATCTGTAACCATACATCTGATAAGGGGCTAATATCCAAAATCCATAATGAACTCAACTCAATAGCAAGGATACAAACAACCTGATTAAAAAGTGGGCAAAGTACATGAATAGACATTTATTTCCCAAAAGAAGACATATGAATGGCTAACAGATATATGAAGAAATAAATGTTCAACACCTCTATTTATCAGGGAAATGCAAATCAAAACCACAATGAGAATCACTCACATCTGTTAGAATGGCTATTATCAAAAAGACAACAAAAAAGATAACAAGTGTTGGTGGGGATGTGGAGAAAAGGAAATCACTGTATGCTGTTGGTGGGAATATAAATTCCCACCAATATGGATATCAGTACAGTGGTTCCTCAAAAAACTAAAAATAGCATTACCATATGATCCAGCAATCCCACTACTGGGTATATATTTAAAGGAATCGAAACCAATATATGCCAAAGGGATATCTGCACTCCCATGTTCACTGTAGCATCATTCATAGTAGCTAAGATATGGAAGCAACCTAAGTGTTGTCCATCAATGGATGAATGGAAAATGTGATAGATATGCACTATGGAATACTATATAGCCTTAAAAAGGGAAATTCTGACATTTGCAACAACATGGATGAACCTAGAGGACACTATGTTAAGTGAAATAAATCAGGCACAGAAAGACAAATACTGTATGATCTCACTTACATGTGGAATATAAAAATGTTGAAGTCATAGAAGCAGAGAATAGAATGGTGTTTACCAGCTGCTGAGGGTATGGGGGGTGGAGCAGGGTGGGGAGTGGGAAAAGGGGAGATGTTGGCTTGGTCAAAAGATACAAAGTTACAGTTAGACAGGAGGAAAAAATTTTAGTGATCTATTGCACAGCATGTTGACTACAGTTAATGTATACCTTAAAATTGCTAAAAGGATAGATTCAAAATGTTCTTAACACAAAAAAAGCAGATGAGGTGATGAATATATTAATTAGCTTGATTTAATCTTTCCACAATGTATACATATATCAAAATATCACATTGCACCGCTAAATATATACAATCATCATTTGTCAATTAAAAATCTTTTTAAAAAATGAAAAAAGCCACCTCTCTGTTAGAATGTACCAGGGAAAACCATTAGATATTAACCATCTTAAGGGGAAGAAACCATACCTAAATATTCTATATCAAAGATCTACAAACTTTCTTAAAGGGCTTGATAATAAATATTTTTTGACTTTGTAGGCCATACAGTCTCTGTTGTAACTACTCATTTCTGCTGCTGAGCAAAAGCAGCCAATGCAAAATGAATAAATGGGTATGACTGGATCTGGTCTAGTGGCAAGCCAGATTTGGTTCAAGGGCTATAGTTTTCCCACCCCTGTTTACGTATTCCAACAATAGCACTGTAGTGCATTTTAACAGTATCTCACCTAATATTGGATGAAAAAATATTTCTTTAGTTTAAAGAATAAAGACACTACGGATCACTGGATTTTCTTCCTAGTTAGATTTTCTGGTAATAATTATGATTTTAAAATAGACATTAGTAGGGGATAAAAAATAGAAAACAAAGAAAAATACTTTTAGAGTAGCCCATCCCAAAGTATGTCCCCACGATCACTGGTTCTGCCGAATGTTGTAAGACAACATGTCAATAAAGTGTTTCATGTTAAAATTTTTTTTTAAAAAACTCTGCATTTAATGTATACTACTAGAATATCACCTAGTAATTTAAAATTCCCTGAATACCATTCATTTGTCACTTATTGAAGATCTATGTGATAGGTACTGCAGATACAGGGGGGAAAAAAAGCACAAAACACTAAAAGAAAATACAAACGTTATTTGAAGTGAAGTTCATTTAATATTTAGGAAAGCAGCCTGTTATTGTATTTTTATTAAAATTAATGGTACTTTAAAGGTATATAATTTTTAAAATAAAAAAACTTTAAAATGTGCATTAGTTAATTACTTTAAAAATAAAATATCAAACAAGAGAAAATGCAATATAAAAATCAAAAGATAAAACACTTTCATTTTAAGGGTTGTGGTAGGCTAGGTTATTCAGAACAACCTCTTGCTAAAGAACAACTAAAACTGTCAGATAAAGTATAAAAATATTCCTTTATAAAATTACTGAAGAACTGATATTAGGTCATTAAATATGAAGTGTCCGATTTCAAATCAAAAGTGTAGTTTATTATATCTCAAACAAGAAGCAGTACAATTAATCAAAGTATGTGCCTAAACTATCAACACTTTTGCCATCTTAACGGTAGCTTGTTTATGCCAGCAACGATGAAGCCTGTAGAGCGTTTGACAATTGAAATCACGAAAGGCATTTTCCACACCTTCTTGAGAACTGAATATTTTTCCTTGCAATTAGTGGTCCAAACCATAGAAGAAGTGATAGTCAGTTGGTGAAAGGTCTGCTGAATATGGTGGATGACAGAGAGTTTCCAAGTCCAGCTCAAGTAGTTTGAGCAGCGCTGTTTGTGCACCATGGGGTCAAGTATTGTCTTGCAAGATTATTGGCCTATCTCTATTGACCAATTTCGGCTGCTTAATCGCAAGCATCCTCATCATTTTGTCCAAGTGGTTGCAGTAGACATCTGCTATAATGGACTGACCAGGTTTCATGAAGCTGTAGTGGATAATACCAGTGCTGGATTACCGGACAGACACCATTAGCTTTTTTTGATGAATATTCAGTTTTGGACTGTGTTTTAGCACTGCCTCTTTACCCAAACATTGTACCAAATGCTTGCAATTGTCAAAAAGAATCCATTTTCATCACACGTAACAATACAGTGTAGAAATGGTCTGCCTTGATGTTGTGAAAGTAAAGAAAGACAAGCTTCGAAACAATTTCTCTGCTGATGCTTGTTTTATTCATGCGGAACCCATCTACCCAGCTTCTTTACCTTGCCCATTTGTTTCAAATGGTCCGATACTGTTGTAATAGTAATGTCAAACCTTGCTGCTAATTCACACATAGGTTGAGATGGATTTGCTTCTACTACAGCTTTCAGCTCATCATTATCCACCTTGGTCTCAGGTCACCCATGTGGCTCATTTTCAAGATTAAAATCACCAGAACGAACTTCTCAAACCATCAACACACTATGCGTTCATTAGCCACATCCTTCCCAAACAATTCATTGATATTTAGAGCTGTCTGTGCTGCATTGGTTCCATGACGGAACTCATACTTGAAAATAACATGAATTTTGGACTTACCCATGGTTTCACAAAAATTGCTCTAAAAAAAAATTTGAAAGATAATCACAAGCCAAACTGTGTGTTTGAAAGATTGAGAACGTACCTTCACAAAAAACACAAAACAAGAAGTGTCAAAGTGAAATTCACCAGGCGCAGTGGCTCATGCCTGTAATCCTAGCACTCCGGGAAACTGAGGCAGGAGGATTGCCTGAGCTCAGGTGTTCCAGACCAGTTTGAGCAAGAGTGAGACCCCGTCTCACTTTCTAAAAATAGAAAGATCAGCTGCGCATGGTGGCACGTGCCTGTAGTCCCAAATACTTGAGAGGCCAAGGCAGGAGGATTGCTTGAGCCCCCGAGTTTGAGGTTGTAGTAAGCTATGATGACACCACTGCACTCTACCCAGAGCGACAGAGCAAGACTCTGTCTCCAAAAAAAAAAAAAAACCAAAAACTAAAAAGTGAAATGTCAGAGAGATCAACTGTCAGACTTAGTACTTAAGGAAATCAGATATTTCATAGTTAATAATCTAATAGTATGAAATTACCAAGGCAAAATTGCAGTGAGGCAGGCAAAGCAATTAAGCTGCTTTTGTTCTAATGGCATTTGTTGATTCATTCTGGCAAGCCTTAATTTTAGTTTTTAAAACCTGGCTAATATTCCTAATACATAAAAAGGATCTAAAAATTGAGAAGAGAAAGACCAACAAACCAATAGAAAGATGGGAAAAAAAAGTATGACTAAACAGCTCACAGAAAAAATGCAAAAGACTCTTAAGTATACCAAAAAAATGTTCAACTTCACTTAACAATTTTGAAAACTACAAATTAAAACTATAATAACATATCCTTTCTCACCTATCAGATGGACAGAAATCCAACAGTCTGACAAAATACAGGTATGCATCATTTAACGATGGGGACATGTTGTAAGAAACTCATCATTAGGCGATTTCATCTTTGTGCAAACATCACACAATTTACTGACACAACCAAGATGGTATAGCCTACTACACACTTAGGCTGTATGGGTACAGCCTATTGCTCCTAGGCCACAAAGCTGTACAGCATACTACTGTACTGAATACTGTAGGCAATTACATCACAATGGCAGGTATTTGTGTATCTAAATATAAGATATGTTTGTACATCTAAAGGATTGCTTGAGATATGTTGCAAGGTAATGCACTGCGCCACAGCTACTAAGTTACAGGGCGATAGGAATTTTTCAGCTCCATTATCTTATGGAACCACCATCATATATACGGTCTGTCGTCAACATTATGTTGACAACAAAAATGTCATTATGTGGTGCATGGCTATGCTATGTTGGCAAGGCTGTGGGCAAACCAGAATTCTCCTGTACTGCTGGTGAGAATGCAAAATGGCATAAACCCATATGGAGGGAAATTTGGCAATAATGAGCAAGAACACATATGCATATACCCTTTTCCTCAGCACCCACTTTTAAGACTATATCCCAAAGACACACTGGCAAAAATATTAAATGATATATGCAGAAGACTATTCCTGGTAGCATTCATTGTAATAGCAAGATAAAAACAAAATGTCCATCAATAGGGGACACGTTACACTATGGGACAACTATACAATGGTGCACTATACAGTTGGATGTGAAATATCTCTATATACTGCAAAGGAGTGACCTCTAAGACACATTTTTAGCCAAAAAGAAGGTACAGAGCGTATGTATCCTATACTACCTTTGTGTAAGAAGGAAAGGTATGACTACGTATTTATTTGCCTGTATTTTCAAAAGAAAAAATGGAAGGACATACCAAAAACTAATGAAAATGAAATAGTTACCTACGGAAGGGGAAGGAAAGAGAAGAGACAGAAATGAAAACAAGATCTATCTCAATATACTGTATTTTACAAAGTTTTGATTTGGGAACCTTATAAATTTTTTTATATAATTGCAAAATAAAATTAAACAAAAAGAAATCCTTAAACAACTTTAAAAAAAATGAACTTTTCTACTTGCTTGCAATTCCACAGAGAATTACTTCAAGTGATTTTTAAAACAGTATTTTGACTGCATATTCCTCACAGGATATACCTTAGCAATAAAAGAGAACTACTGAAAAATTTTAAACATTTATGGTCTAGTATATACTACTAGTATTATTTTGAAACTGTCTTACATAGATATATCTGCAAACATACATAAATCAAGCAAGTAAGTAATGATCTATATTGATAAGAACCAAGATTTTCAGAGTAAGTGAAAAGAGATACAAACATAAAATCAAAAAAGTAAACTCCTTGTAATCTTAAATTAGAACTGGAAATATCAGTATAAATTCATGATGTATTTTTCTCATAAAAATGTATTTGTGGCGGGCACGGTGGCTCACGCCTATAATCCTAGCACTCTGGGAGGCCGAGGCGGGAGGATCACTTGAGGTCAGGAGTTGGAGACCTGCCTGAGCAAGAGCAAGACCCCATCTGTACAAAAAATACAAAAATTAGCCAGGTGTGGTGGCACATGCCTGTAGTCCCAGCTACTCCAGAGGCTAAGGCAGGTGGATCACTTGAGCCCAGGAGTTCAAGGCTACAGTGAGCTATGATGACACCACTGTAGTCTAGCTTGGGCAACAGAGCAAGACTGTCTCAAAAAAAAAAAAAAAAAAAAAAATTCCCACACTGATATAAATACACTATGTTACTATGTTGTCAATTTCTAAATGTGATTCCTTACAGAGTGAGACTCTGTCTCCAAAAAAAAGAAAAAAATATATATGCTAGCTCTGTTAACTGAAAAGGCTTAGAAGCAATGACCCAATAAAAATGTGTACCTTTAGCACGTATATTATGATTTCTAAATTCTATTTCCTGATAAAAGGAACCAGGGCTCCTTGGCTGATTCCAGTCCTAGAGCAGGGAATGTACAGAAGTCTGGAACAGCTGGTCACAGTGAAAAAGAAGGAAACTATCAAATACTACTTATATTGTCATATGGGAAGTTCACAGAAACCAACCTGAAGGGCTTCCTCTAAGTGTTAAAAAGAATAATGACACAATATTGACATCAAATAATTAACTACTTGATGTAGTTTCTTGTGAGCTTCAATCACCACTACTTAATCAGAAGTCCTCAATTCGTGAACTTTAAGCATTCAACACATACAGACGTTATGGACAAGAAATCCTTTTTGTCCAAGGTTGTAATCAATGTCAATCATACAAAAATTCAGCTGAAAATTTCTGGCTCTTTTAGCCAACAGTCCTTTTTAATCAAACTATAGACCTTCCATGGTTTAACAACCTCAGAATCATAAACAGAAGGGATGAAGATAATTTTGTTAAAAACTATGTTGTATGGAACCTGGTTTCTAGGCTTCTATGGGGCTTTTCCAAAAGGATTTAAGCTCCATGGTTTTGCGATGTTACTAAAATTTAAGCACACAGTTTCTAAATCCATATTCTTCTTCTTCATTTCCAAATCACAGTATGTTCTTCACTTTGCAATATTAATAGTATATCTTATGACAAGGAAATGGTGGCAGTACACGACTAAGAAAAACAGTAGTAGCTACAGGCATGTAATTAAACTGTTTTATGGTAACCCAGATATAAAATAAAATTAAAAAGAATAAAGTATTACTTTCAACTTCTGTCCCCAGCAATATTTTCCTCACTACTTATTTTATTATCAGCAGTTTGCTACATTATTGACTATCCCAAATATACCTGAAAACAAATCAAACTGATAATATTTCACTGCTTTACTAAAGAATATGAAAATATAGCACTTTGTCAAAGTTCCCATATCTTCTAAATATTTGAAAATACCTGACCTAGTCCATTTGCTTTCTTTCAAAATGAATTAAACTCAACTCCAGTCTAGAAGCCATTTACTAATATTCTAAAGCTGCATTAGTTAAAACGTGGTACACAGACTGGTGCATCTTTGTGAAACGTTGTTACCAATCTGCAGTGAAATAAAGTAAATCAACTGTATCACAAAGCACACTCTTTATTTCATTTGACTTGTTTTTTTATGGCAAAACTTTCTCAAAGAAGAAAGTAGTACATTAATTTACATTCTGGCCAACGTGCCTCATCTCTTCTGGAACCAATAACAAACCATTTGCAGATAGGCTACTCAGAACAGCACTGACCTAAAGAATTCTGGAAAAAGATGTTCTAATTTTGCAATTTTCTCCAAAGAGAGAAAATTTTCCCTCCAGTGTAATACCTAACTGAAATTGCTACAACTTCAATTTAATCCCATTCTCTTATCCTTTATGCCAACAAGAATAGGTGTTCAAATACCAATTTTTCTCTATATATTTTAATATATACCCCTTTGGAGCTCTCTTGACAATTGTATTTTGAATAAAGTCATTTGGGAAGTCAAGCATCTTGTAATCAGATACTTCTAGTATAATAAAAATCTTAAGATAATTTATATTATTCATTTATAAGACATATATCCACATTCTACTTAACAACATTTATGATCAATGCTTTAGAATTTTGATTTTGTTTTCAGAGTTTATAAATCCACTATACTAAACAAAATGACAGGAGAATAGAGTAAAATTAAAATAAAACTAGTTTTTCTTTAGATTGTTAGTATCTGAGCTTTTTATTCACCATTAAGAAAAAACAGTGTAATTATAGTAAAAATTACTATGTAAATGAATTAGTAATGTGTTAACTCTTCTGAAAGCAGGTAAAGATTTTTTAAAATAATTTTTTTAACACTGACTAGTCTATTATACCCAACAAGCCTAAGCAAATACATAATTTTGCAATTCAATTAAAGTTAAGAGTTGTCAAGCCCAGCCTAGGCTACTGGAGGATGACAGACTACGTGAAAGAGAGCTGGGGAATCCCAGCCAAGGCCATCTTAGACCAATTATCCTACAGCTGACCTGTTAGCTGACCAAAGATGCTTGCGCAAGCTTAGCTGCCATCAGCCAACCCCCAACCTAGAGACTCAAGAAAAACAAAAAATGGTTGTTGCTTTAAGTCACTTTAAAAAAAAAAAGTTAAGACTTGTTTAAGGACTATTTGATTATCACGAGGAGATGCCAACATGTCCTGGTCTGCCTGAAACAATCCTGGTTTTCATCTGTTGTCTGGACATATTATCACAGTGCATCTTTTCACTTTAAAAAGTATTCTTGATTTGGTCAATAAATTATATGGTCACCCAAACATAACAGTGTGCTTAAAAACATTTTTTCCAACTTAAATTACTTACACAGTTTGTAAACTGTATAAATTTTTACAACCAGATGCTTTATAATGTCCTTTTAACTCTGTTTAACAATAGTTTCTACAATTCAGATACATTAAAAATAAAAATTAACTATTATGCTAATTAGGTTAGAATCTAAATATGGCAGTATAAGTATTTCTGACTTTTAGGTGTATTTTAGGATCCTAAAGAGTATTACAAGAATAAAAAAAGCCATAGCCAGATGTAAATGAATATATAAATGTCAAGGCCCTCCTTTATACTAAAAAATAACCAGTTAGAAAATATAATGGAAGAAAATATTTGAATTAGAAAAAATATATAGGTATAATCAATTCATCTATAAAGAATCCAACACAATGAGATAAGTACTAAAGTAAAGTAATCTATTTTTCAGTTGTTATTGCATACACTATTTCCCATACCCTATTAAGAGAGAAAGTAAGTTGCAAAGGGCCGCAAAAACATACTCTCACAGATGAAGAGGATAGTGCTTTATTACAAAAATTTAATTTTGATCTTCTCTGATTTATTTTTCAAGGGCAATAATATAAGTCTTTCTGTTTAGATCTAGTTTTTTACATAAAAGATAAACTAAAATGGACTATAACATTGATAAATCTTTTAGGAGTAGTCAAATGAGAAAGAACTGCTCTTTAACATCTTTACAGAGGTGTAGCAGGTACAGAAAGGAAAAAATATTAAATGCATACCTATTTTTTCACTAATGGAAAATCTGAGGTTTTTATGGAGGTAAGAATAAGAAAACTGAAGATAGTGTCTAAAAGAATGTGCTTGCGAACATTAAGTTATTACATTTCTATCCTCTATTTCTTAGAACTCAATTATTTATAGCATTGACTTTGTAACACTGTGTCACAACAAAATTTTATGAGGTAAAAATTAACATGATTTTATTAAGCAAGGTACTTTCACATAATGAATAAACATGATCTTTTTAGTAAAATACATTGTTTTACTTGGAAAGAACATTTTCTATTTTCATATTATATTTATATTATATATTAAAATATTGTATGTTGTACTTTTAAATTATACATAATTATATATAGGTCAGAAGAAGCTACATATATATGAAAAATATCTTATAAATGGCTGTTAATGGTTTCCAAATAATCATTTTTTCATTAATATAACTTAAGTAAGCAATTTGTTTTCTAGCTAAACTAGTCTTCAAACCCAACTCCAATAATGAATTTTTTGGGGGAGAGTGTGTGTGTGTTTTTTTTGCAGAATGGGATCTTGCTCTTGCTCAAGTTGGTCTTGAACTCCTGACCTCAAGCAATCCTACTGCTCAGCCTCTCAAAGTGCTAGGATTATAGGTGTGAGCCACCATGCCAGGCCTATGAATTTTTTTTTTTAAGTGTTCAGCTTTTGGAAATCACGTTTTCAAAAAACAAACCTACAAAATGTAACATGTAGATTGATTTCAAATATGTCACCAATTTCTTCACTCTTCCTTGTATTCACACCTCTTGCAATGTGACTCCCATTATGAACTGAAGTGTAGTTCCCCTCCTCCTAAATCTGGATTGGCCTTATTTATGACTTATTTTGGCCAATACATTGTGGTGACAGTATGCCAGTTCCAAGCCTAGATGTTAAGAGGTCTCCTTGCATGGCTTCTTCCTCTCTCCTTAGATCCATGTCTCTTCCATGAGAACAAGGTAGTATGAGAGACTGTAAAACAGAACTGAGTCTGCCCAACTGAGGCCATTCTGCATCAGCTAGCACCCAGCCAACTGTCAGCTGACTATGGATTCATGAGTGAGCCCAGCAAAGATCAGCAAGCCAGCCCAGATCAGCAGAACCATTCAGCTGATCCACAGACTTATGAGCAAAAATAAATGTTATTGCTGTTAATGCCACTGAGGCTTTGTGTTTATTAATAGCTGCATTACTGTGGCAATAGATAATACAGAAATTGATACTTAAAAGTGGTGTGTGACATAACAAAAACTTAAAATAAGTGGCATTGACTTTGGGTCAAACTAACAGTTATAGTTACAGAAGGTAGAAAAGTAATGAGGAAACTATAGAAGACTAGAAATATGGTAACCCATGTTACATAGTGATGAAATATGCTGTCTACAATAACTTGGAATAAGTTAGACAATGTATCTAAGAAACTTGAGCAAGCTAACTTCCAAACAAACTGCTAAAAATGCCAACTGGTTGCTCCTAGCTAAGTATAATAAGGTTTTGCAAGAAAGAGATGAGCTAAAGAAAGAGCTAGTCATTTTACAAGCAGAATCTAGAGGGAATATAAAGGGAGTAGGATTTGCTAGAATGGAAAATAAAACTGTTTCATCTCTAGTCTCCTGAAATATTTTCAAAATAAAATGAAGCCCACGGACAAAGGCCAAATCAAGGATGTAGCTGTAGGTTCCTTTCTTAAGATTACTAAAAGAATTAATGCAGGGTCTAAATAGACATTCTCAGCTTGACAAAAGGGATTTTAGGAAGTTTCTGGGCATGAACCCACAGAACTCTGACCCCTAAGTAGTAGTGATTATATCTAGAGCAAGCATGTCTCAAAAAACAACTGTGGTTGTGGACTTTAAAGCATGGAAAGGACTTATCCATATAGAAAGCCCACAAAGTTTTTTAAGTGAGTTGTACTGGCCAAAAAGCCACTAGCCTGGACTCCTGGCCTTGCCTTGTGACTTGCTTGACCAACAGAGTGCAGTAGAAGTAACACTGTGCTAATTCAAGGCGCCTTGCATCTTCTTCTCTTTCTCGGACTCCCATGAGAACAAGCCCAGGCTGGCCGGTTGAGGGATGAGAGACCATGTGGAGCAGAGTATAGCACAGCTGTTTTTATTTTTTCAACAAGATGGCAAAGCCAAGCGAAAAAATACAAAATATCTCTCTTCCTACTTCTGTTAATCACAGCCCCACTACCACCATCATTCTTAGTACAGACCTTCAGACTTGTATCTCGAGTTACTACTGTAAATGCCTCTAAACTGTTCCCTATGCTTCTATTTCTTCTATACAACCATCATTCTAATATATCATAATCTTCATCATGTTAGTAAGTGCTTATTGTAATAATAGTGATAATTTTATCCTTACTTAGAAACTACCAATGGTTACCCAAATCACTAGTGTCAACTCATCTCCAGACATTAAAAGTCCTTCACAAACATAACCTTGCCTTTCTTTACTTCCTTTCTTCTGTGATTCTCCTAGAAACTATCCAATCTCCTAAATATGCTTAAAAATAACATGTTCATTCCTATTTCTAATACCTGATTTATGCTGCTCTCTCCTATTAAAAGGATTTCACTTCATCCTTTGCCTATCCATATCTTATCCATACTTTGATCCTATCCCTTCATAATGCCTTTCCTAACATATTAACCCAGAAAGATGTCTTTCTGCTCTGATTCCTACAGTACCTCCTATATATACTTATTGAAGCTTCATCACGTGTGCTTTGTATTTCTTTTAGCTGTTGTGTGCATATCTTATGTTCCCCACTATGCTACAGGCTTTTAAAATGCAAAAATGAGAGCTTACACTTTTTCATTAAAGTCCTCTCAATGCTCAGTACAAATTCATAAACACATGCTCAGTATATCTAGCATTATTGTTAAATTCATGTGACTAATTCCCAAATACCTATATAACAAATAAAATTTCTCTGAGAAAATAATTACTTGAATATAGTTCACTCTTTTCCTTATATATGCTAGAACAAAGTAATTAAATTTAAATTAAGACTGTACATCTTTATCTTACGCAAAATATATAATTTTCATAATAAAATACATACCCTCTCTGAAATAAATCCACATTGTAGAACTTGTTTAGCTCTACAGAGAATTCTACCATTGCTTGAACTTCAGTCATTTTTACTTTATACCCAGAAGACAAATCTGGTAACAGCACCTTTGTTAAAGAAGGGGGAAAAAATGAGAAGCACAACAAAAATGCCAACTTATAAAAATATTACTAAAATATATTTTAGAATATAATACACAGGCAGAAAATAAAAATGAAGCAAATTAGTTCAGTGTACCTAACAGCCTAACCCCAACTAAACAGCACCAGAATCTATACTTACTAAATAGCACCTGTACAATTTAAGATTTGTCCTGTTAGAGTGCTTTCTCTAAGATTTGTTTCCTTGATGACATTTATGTGACAATAAACAATATAACAAATTGCTAAAAGAAACTTTTTACTTTTTTGAACACCCTGAGATCATATAAAAGAAATTCTTGATCTCTCATAAATAAGATATTAACTTAAAAAATTAAGCTACCTAATTATTCTCTTCTAGTTCTACATTGCACATAAAGATAACTGCAAAGTCAAAAAGAGAATTAACATTCTTGAATCCCTAGTTAAATCCATGAAAGATTTTTCTTTGATAGGTGAAGAAAGAGTTCTTAAATGAATTTGCACTTTTAAATTTAAAAAAATAAGACTTTTTTCCTTCACTACAAAAGCCTAAAGTATTCATTTTCAAAGAGGTGTTTTTAAAAAAAGAAAACAGACAAGCAAAAAAGAAAACATTCTCAATTCCATCCATTGAAATATATACTTTGGTACACATTCTTCATATGTGTGCATCTGTGCAATTTTTTTTATAAAAGTGGGATCAAGCCACATGTACATTTTATAACCTGTTTATTTCACTTAATTTTTCAATAAACATCTAGGTTAATAAAGGTAGTATTATAATATTATTTTTAATTGTTAACTATTACATTATGAACATGTTATAATTTAAACAACCACCTAATGTTGAATATTTCAGTAGTTTCCATTTTTTTACAATTTCAAAAAAACACCGTAACAATCATCTTTATCAATAGTACATATTTTAAAAAGCAATTTAATTGTTTCTTAGCCCTTTGGAAAACAATTCTCCATGAACCTCTTATGTTTCTGCATGTGTTGCAGAGACACTGACAGCCTTTGTTCCAGACTATCTTTTCAAGGATGTTTCTAAAGTGAACAATCTCAGAAGTCAGAGACGTGTCTCATACAAGAAACAAAGGGCAGATTTGTTTACTGTTCTGTATAATAAAGATAAAGTCTCCCTCCAAGAAAAAAAAGGCAGGCTTATTGTCCATTATAAAAGATTCAGGTTTCCTTAGCTCAGGGTTCTTCTCCTGTAATAACCTACTCATATGCAGGTGTCACCTGGTACTGTAGCTACTGCTATGAGTATAAGCCATTCTTGTCTTTGATATATGAGTCTCATTGTCTTCTGCCAACATCCATGGCACTGTGGCAGGCTAACTTGTTAGCTTGCAAGTAGGACAAAATCTCAGACCTTTCTCAGTTTTTGAAATAATTTTTCACAGAAATTTTGCAAATATTCCAATCTATTATGAATTAAATGCAAAAGAAATGTCATATTCTTACCTGTGCTGATCAAAATTTCATTTTAACATTATTAAATAACCAATCTTGTACTTCCAGTTACTAATTCTTGTTGTTAAAAATATATCGTTCCACCTATGAGAAAGAAACAATATCTCAAACAAAATAGTAGAAATAAAAAAGTCTATCTTAATGAAACCTATGTTTTGTTAATTACTTCCTATTCTCAATTTATGTAAAAAAATCTACATCCTCCACAAGGTTTAGGAATAAGTTTTATTTTATTTTTTCATTTTATAAATTTAGGGGTACAGGTGCAGTTTTGTTACATAGATATACTGCACAGTGGTGAATTTCCGAACTTTTAGTGTAATCATTATTAGAATAGTGTACAATGTACCCATTAATAATTTCTCATCACTTAACCCCCTCCCAGCTTCCCCTACTTCCAAGTCTCCAATGACTATAATGGAAATAAGTTT
The DNA here is from genome assembly GCA_023783475.1 of Daubentonia madagascariensis. Lineage (NCBI taxonomy): Eukaryota > Metazoa > Chordata > Mammalia > Primates > Daubentoniidae > Daubentonia > Daubentonia madagascariensis. Next base: position 20,080,337 of record JAKFHU010002080.1, on the reverse strand, counting down.
TAGAGGTATGTTTTAATTCACAATTTCACTGATAACAACATTAACTGTTATATCTCTATTAAGGATTCACTTATGTATAATTCAAAGTACAATAACAAATAGAGTCCTTTCTTAGTTCAGTAACAATCCTCACGAATACCAAAACATTATAAGCTTATTATCAATAATTTTTAAGATGCAAAAATGCCATTCACCATTTTAAAATAACTTCCTAAGTAGATTAGGTGACTTCTGAAATTTCACATATATACGTATACACATATATGTGTGTGTGTATGAAGAGCTATTTAAAATAGTTTGACAAAAGGTTGCCTGATATGCTATAACGAGTATTTCTCACATTTCAAATACTGCTTAAATTTTTTGAAAAATAACATGTTTTGCCCTTGGTATAATTATTTTAAGTACTAAAAATGTTGGAATAAAGACCATATTCACTCTTCAACAGAGTTTTTTTTTCTCTCCATCATAAACATGTAGATTTACCAATTTCTATAACTGCTATTTTAAACTTTCATAATCATATCAAAAGATTTTATAGTAACTATTTCTAAGAAGATCAAAACAATGCTATCTTTGTATAAGATATTCCAATTTGATGGAAATAACATCTTATCTAATCTAGCTTCTCCAGTACATACATTATTTTGTTCGAGGTTTAGATCGTACTCTGGTTCTGACTCAGAGTCGAGTCAGGTCAAGTTTCTGTGCCTTAACATACTCAGATATGAAATGGGTATTCATTCATTCAAACATTTATTAAACACCTACTAAAGGCTAGGAACTGCAATAGGTACAAGGTATAGCTACGTTCCTGACCTCAAAGAGCTAATTAACCATCAGAAAGAGATATACTGAACATATATAGCATAGCACAATGGCTAAAATATGGGCTTGGGGTTTGAGTCCAGATCTAACATTTTGGTAGTTGTCTTCCTCATATCTGCATTTCCTTTATGGAACATAGCATCCCCGCTACCTAAATCAGTAGGCCTGTCATATGTGAAAAAAAATAAACTTTTTTCCCGTTTAAGCCGTTTTATTTTTGGATCCCTATTACAGCATTTTGGCCTTTTCCTTAATATACACCAGAATGCCAGAATCAGGGCATTACTATAACAAAAAGAATGTAGGAACATACTACTGGAATAGTAGTGACCCCTGTTATGTGGGAGCAAATGATAAAACTGTTGCCTACAATAACCTGCAGAACTAGGTAGCCATACTAATCCACCCCAGGAAAAGTAGATGAAAAATGCCACCACATTCATTGTGTGTCAGTGGTTCTTTGCTATGTTTAGTCAGGCAAGAATTGGCTAGTTTGTAAGCAACGATGGAAGGAAATAAGGCAGAGGCTAGGCGTAGCAGCTCATGCCTGTAATCCCAGCACTTTGGGAGGCCGAGGTAAGAGAATTGCTTGAGGCCAGCAGTTCAATACCAGCCTAGCAACATAGCAAGACCCCATCTCTACAAAATATAAAAAAATTAGCTGGGCATGGTGGCATGTGCCTGTAGTCCCAGCTGAGGTGGAGGATTGCCTGAGCCCAGGCATTCAAGGATGCACTGAGCTATGACTGGGCCACTGCACTCCAGCCCAGGCGACAGAAAAGAAAGGAAAGAAAGAAAGAAAGAAAAGAAAGCAGAAATGTGGAGCCTTGCAGCCAACTACTTCAATAATCCACATTTAACACCTTTCTCAAAGGAATTCTTTTAATATTTCTTGACAAAACAAAGGGACCCAGCTCTATAGTTAAGATTAGATTAAGGATGCTGCCATCTCACCAATGCCTGATGTTTCAGATAGTTTCAAGACAGTGGCCATTAAAAGAAGAAACAAGGATGAGCTGTTGGGTGCACACAAGAGAAATGAATAAGGCAGGCTTATGAACTACATCCAGAAAAGAACTTTGGTGTAATTACTGGCACATAGAACTGAATGGAGACAAACATAAGAATCCTATTATGTTTTCAACAGAGTTGTATTTGTCAAAGAAATTATAAGCTAACCCACAAAAGCCTGTGACTGTGTAACCTGCAACCTGGCAAACCTGCAGCAGCAGGAAGCAGGCTATGAAAACTGTATATCCCTCAAAATGGACAGACTTTCAACACCAACTTCAGATGTGGTCATGGAGGTTAATGCAAGGAAGAAACACCAAGACAGCAAAGACAGGGATCATAATGCAATGAACATAGGCATTCTTACCAGAAGCAGAATTATGGATATTCTCCACTGCAAGGCATGAGATCTTCATCATTCCTGCCCAGCACTGTTCTCAACCCGAGAGTGTTTCTCATTGTTTGTTTTCCCAAACGGGAGATTTTTATGACTGTTTTCCTGTTTCTGATCCCCCACAATATGCTGGGTATGTATGGGAGGAATAGAGTTCGGAGAAGAAAACTGTGTTTTGCTTATAGGTCACTAGACTTGCAGATCTGACAGAAAGCACTATACCTCTCAGTGAACTTGGATTAATGCAACAAGTGGATGGCAACATGGGTTGTCTCCCTTGAGGAAGAGAGGTAGGAGTGTTTTCAATAGGTAGGTTGAAAGATGTACATGGATATTTCGGTGGCCAGAGTGGCAGACTGTAGTAGACTGTTTGTCATTTGTTTCTCTTTCTTCCTACCCAATGGTCACCCAGCCTGAGACTCTATTTCCCAATCTCCTTTGATGCCAAGTGATCCTACCCATGGAATGTAAACTGAAGTGATACATGCAATATCTGCCTCACTTGTTTAAAAGGAAATTCTTTTCCCTGGATTTCGTCTGCCTCCCTTTCTTACAGGCTGAATACCTTCTTCTTAGTGACCTAGTTTTGATCACACAGATTGGGACAAAGCCCTAAAAATTGGTACATCAAAAAGATGGAAAGATTCTAGATTCCTGAATGTCTTACCTGCCTAGACTGCTCAGACTTTGTTATAGCAGCTACACCTAATCTATACCCCAACCAATATATCCCCCCTCTTCAGGCTATTTTCAAAAAAGCAGCTGTTGTCTCTCTTCTGTGTTCCAAACCCTCAGTGGCTTCCCACCTTCTTCAGTAAAATTGTCTTACAATGATCTATAAAATCACAATATATAATATGGACCTTCAATAACTTCTCTGACCTCATCTCCTCCAACTCTGCCCACTCCAATCACTTATTTCCTTTTTATTCCTCAAACACGCCAAATATATTCCTGCCTCAGGGCCTTTGCACTCATTGTTCCCTGAAACACTCTTCCCTCGAGATATCCACATGACTCCTTCACCTCCTTCGGGTCTTGACTCAAAATATCAACTTCTTAATTAGGCCTTTCCTGGCCACACTAATAGGTCATTAAATATGAAATGTCTGATTTCGAATTAAAAGTGTAGTTTATTGTATCTCAAACAAGAAGCAGTACAATTAATCAAAGTATGAGCCTAAATTATCGACACAGTTTTGCCATCTTAATGGTAGCTTGTTTATGTCAGAAGCAAAGAAGCCTGGAGAGCAAACGGCAATGAAATTGTGAAAGGCGTTTCCCACAGCTTGTTGAGAATTGAATATTTTTCCTTGCAATCAGTGGTCCAAAGCATGGAAGAAGTGATAGTCAGTTGGTTCAAGGTCTGGTGAATACAGTGGATGACAGAGTTTCCAAGTCTAACTGACGTAGTTGGAGCAGTGTTGTTTGAGTGACATGTGGTTGAGCATTGTCTTGCAAGAGGATTGGCCTGTCTCTATTGACCAATCTCAGCTGCTTAATTGCAAGCATCCTCATCATTTTGTCCAGTGGGTTGCAGCAGACATCAGCTATAATGGACTGACCAGGTTTCATGAAGCTGTAGTGGATAATACCAGTGCTGGATTACCAGACAGACACCATTAGCTTTTTTTGATGAATATTCAGTTTTGGACTGTGTTTCAGCACTTCATCTTTATCCAACCATTGTGCCGAACGCTTGTGATTGTCAGAAAGAATCCACTTTTCATCACAAGTAACAATACGGTGTAGAAATGGTTTGCCTTAATGTCATGACAGCAAAGAAAGGCAGGTTTCCAGACAATTTCTCTGCTGATGCTCATTTAATTCATGTGGAACCCATCTATCCAGCTTCTTTACCTTGCCTATTTGTTTCAAATGGTCCAATATTGTTGGAATAGTAACATCAAACCTTGCTGCTAATTTACACATAGGTTGAGATGGATTTGCTTCCACTACAGCTTTCAGCTCATCATTATCCACCTTGGTCTCAGGTTGCCCACGTGGCTCATTTTCAAGATTAAAATCACCAGAACAAACCTCTCAAACCACTGACATACTATGCGTTCATTAGCCACATCCTTCCCAAACACTTCGTTCATACTTAGAGCTGTCTGTGCCGCCTTGGTTCCACAATGGAACTCATATTCAAAAATAACATGAATTTTGGACTTATCCATGGTTTCACAAAAACTGTGCTAAAAAAAATTTGAAAGATAATCCCAAGCTAAACTGTGTGTTTGAAAGACTGAGGAAGTACCTTCACTGTAAAAATAAAACGAGAAGTGTCAAAGTGAAATGTCAGAGAGGTCAACTGTCAAACTTAGTACTTAAGGAAAGTGGACATTTCATACTTAATAACCTAATAAAATAGTAACTGACTTTCTGCTCCTGACACACCCTATCTCTTTCCTTCTTTATTTTTTCCCTCAGCACTTATCTCTACTTAACATACCAAAGATTTTACTTATTAGTTAGTCTTTATTATTTCTTCTTCACTAAAATGTAAGCTCCATGAAGGGAGGAAATTCTGACTACTCTGTTCTCCGCTGTATTCCCATTTCCTGGCACACAGTAGGTACTCAACTTAATATTTAAGGAATATTTAATAAATTAATATTAAAGATTCCATAAATATTAACTATTATTTTTCTCCTATTTAAACTCAAGTAACTTGGAGAAAGGAATTATTACACTGATACATTGAAAAGAGACATATATCAATAAACTTTGGTGATAAAATTCCTTTATCAGTATAAGTTCAAGGCCTATTAAGACTTTCTCCCACCCTTAACTCTTGTACCCTGCTGTGCTTTTTGTTCTACTGTTGCTCATTTTCCTTTAATCCATCCCTTTGTATTATCTCCTAAATAGAAAAATACATGTACAGATATATACAGAGTGCTGCTGATAAATCTGTTCTTCATTCTCCTCTACCCCCAAAAAAAACAGAAAAGAGGAAACATTTCTATGTATTCATAGAAGAAAAAATCCAAAGAAGGGACTAAAGGAAAAGGAGAGCAGGTAAAAAGGAGAAAGGGAAGAAAAATTCAGAGGACTTTCAGAGTCAAAGGGGATCTCTGTCTGATCCTCTTCTCATAAACTACTCTTTTCCCAGATACATACATAGGGAGCAACTGCTACTTGGCTCCAGCCAATCTTTGAGGCCTAACATGATCAGAGGCTTCTAAATTTTGAAGAGGAAGTTGGAAGTATTTTTTTCCCTAAAGGTGAAATCTTCTTAATTTCAGATGTCACCAACTAGTTAAAAAACAAAAATCAAAACGTATATACTCCAAACCAAATTCAATGACACAGCAGATTCATACTGTGGGCTAACAGTGCAAAATCTCTGACTTACACAGATTCTTATGCCACTCATGAACCAGAAAAACCCTGGTGTGTCCTCTCTCAAGAACTAAAGAAGTTGCAGAAAGGGCTTCTTTCCTTTTACCCAGATGATACATGGGAGGCTTCACTACAAGGAACTCTCTGCACCCTTCAGAACCTGGGAGTTTCACAGCCCTCCTGCACAGTCTGCCAGCTGGCTCAGAACCCGTCACTTTAATCTAAGCTTTTGAAGCTACAGGAATCAGCTGACTTACCTGAGACTGAATGGCTCACGCTGTTCTGGTGGACCTGGCAAAGTGGCATAAAACTGAAATTATATGGAGATCTATACAAATAGGGCTCCTTCCTGGACCATTTCCTGGGTCACTAAGAGAGAATCTAGTTGAGTAAATTACAAACTCCAATCCAAAGAAGCCAGAGGGGAACCCCAAACAGGAAATGACTCCAATACTAAATGAGAAACATGAAGAGATTTCTCTGCCAATCAAACCTGATAGGGTGAACAATCTGATAACTATTTTGTAATACCTTAGGAAAATTTAGCTTACTCTCAAAGAAACGAAGTCATTAACTAATCTGAAAGACATTCTTGGTCCTCTAGCGCTGCTCTTTGTCCAACATGGTGGCCACTAGCAACTTGTGGCTACTGAACAATTGAAATGTGACTAATGTGACTAATGTGAATTTTTAATTTCTAAATTAATTTAAATTTAAATCCAAACACTGAAGCACTGTGAAATATTTTCTCATTAAACACAGCTTTATTGTTTTGATAGGACTAAATTTTACTTTAATCGTGAAAAATGTAGAGTACTAAACAGAAAGTAGTGTGAACTGAGATATGCTGTAAAAGGATACAATGGATTTTAAAAACTTAGTACAAAAAAAGAATGTAAATATCACATTAATATGTTTTTATATTGATCACATCTTGAAATAAAATTTTTTGATATATTGGGTTACATTATTAAAATTAATGTTACCTGTTTATTTTTACTTTTTTTAATGCAGCTACTAAAAATTTTAAATTACATATTTCTATTGGATAGCATAGTCTAGGAATACCAAGCCATCCCTTTAACCGCTAAAAGTATACTAACTGCCTCAGAAATAGTGATTGGTACATAAAAACATGCATAGCTTCTAAGACTACAGGGATGCTCACTCCCATCAGATTAGCTGAGAGACACTGAATATCCACAAAGGAGAGTTCAGGCATGGATATCTGGAAAAATGTGGGAGATGCTCCTGCACTATCTACAGTGATCCTAAAACAAGAGCTAACCACCTTGAATGCAGTCAGAATTCATTAGTACTTCAGAACCTAAAAGAGGATGTGGCAACTCCTGAAACTATGAGGCACAGCTCAGAGGTCCTTCAAGATGAGCAGGAGACCACAGGGGACGATCAGATTCTCCCACAGAAATCAAGAAATAGCCTTGACTCTTGAATTACGAACTCATAGATGCCCTGAGGATGTTCTTTCTCCTAAGACAGGGCAATGGAGTCGAATAAACTGGAGATGCCAGACACTCCCCTTGTCAACCTAAAGAATTAAGGGACCACTTCCATCAACTGTGGAGGCAACAGCTCCAGTTCCTGAATTCTACTCCCAAATTAGTAACTAGGGGACAAATGAGTTCACAGTCCACAAAACTGATAATTTGAATAATGATGCCCAAAAGACACCACATAAGACAAAAAATTGCCTATGGACCAACGTACCTTTAAAAATCCCTTAGAAAGGCCCCATGTTATCAACTGATATTTCATGCTCATTAAGTACAACATCATCACTTTTTCCTCAGCTTTAGGAAGAAATTCAGTCTCTTTAGCTGAACACTAGATAATGTAATAAACTTGCATTTAGGGGCCATATTGTACAAAAAATATACACACCTTTAAACATTCATTCAATGTAGTGAGAGGCTCACGTTATGACAGACATATGAGAACTGACACCAAATGAAGGAACAGCAGATTCACACACAATTAGATGAGGGGCTCACGCTATGACAGACATGTAGGAACTAAAACTGACGTTTCCAATCCAGGCCCAACTAAGGGAAGAACATCTGACATGTATAATTAAATTCAAGTATGTTAAATAGGAATATGATGGGAACAGAGAAATTTTCTAGATCTAGAAGGTGGTTAACTTAATACATTTAATACTAGCTAGTCTAATTTTGCTTTTTCTTGGGACTTCTCTAAAGTAATAAGCAGGAAACCCAAAACAGGAGTGCCCTTAGAAGCCTTCAGAATGCTGTTCTCTTGTGAATAACAAAGGATTATTGTAACAGTCATGTTCTGTAGCAGACTGAGGAGAGCAGGAAGATGGGTTTCTTGGTGGAAGGTATACTCAGGTGCCACATTTCCTAAGTCCCACTCAACTATGGTACAGCAGAACTCCAATCAACATAGGCTCTGGCTCTGGCCCTTATAGTCTTTGAGCTAATCTTGACCAAGTCAGACCATACAGCAATAAACTGAAAACAATCTGCTGCTATCTGGTATAAATTCTGGCCACCTGAGTTGGTTAGGTCTGCATTGGTTGGTTCAGTGTGAATATCTAAGCTATGGTCTTATTTCTTGATTTACATTCAACTCCCTTCTTGGTTGGCTGAGACCCTAACACCCTGCCTATCTTTGTAAGCTCCCCCATGCAGGGGCTAAACATGGTCAGTCACTGTATTATATCCTGTTCTAAATTGGCCAAACCACCTGTCACTTGCCTGACTTTGAAGATCACCACCACTCAGATCACTTTTAAACTTCTTTTGCTTTACAATCATTCACATGTACAACACAACTTTCATCAGGAACAGCTCTCACAGCAAAACTGAGCTTATCACAATTGTTACAGCAAAGAGGACACATAAAATAAGGAAAATCACTTGTCTAGAAACTTTTGCTGCCACTCTTCACTCATCAGAATGAACTTCTGAGGGCCTGCCTATGCCATATTGCATGAATTATAGAAATATTTAAGAAAAGAATAGATTGCTAAATTTTTTTCTTTGGGAAAGACGGGGAGAAGGGAGATCCTCCAAAGTAAAGATAATAAGAATAGCTTAATAGACAAGTTATATTTTAAAAAGCTGTCTATTTCTCTGTTGGTAATACCAAATATAGACCAAATAGCAACATAAAATAAAAATCAAACATAGTCGCTCAAAGTTTTTTGGCATACCTACTTGCACCAGTAGGTTTAATGATTCTATTTAAAGTAATTCTCATAAAAACATGAAAGAACTACCATTATTCCATTTTACAGGTGAGGAAACTAAGGAGCAGAAAGTTTACATAACTTATGCCAGATCACACAGTAAGGAAATAATGGAATAGGACAAAAAATTCAAAGGTGTCACAAGTATTTGTCACATCTATGCTATAAAACAAATCTGTCAGAAACATAATACAGGATGCCTTTGAATATGTCATGTTATTATATACCTAACAACTTCAGAATAGCTAAAATTACCAAAAACTAGTTACTCTTCTTAACAGGAAGAGAAATTGAGAAAAAAACACAGTCATCACCTACTACATAGTCATCATCTACTACATGGTTCTGGGATCTGCTCAGCATTTCTCAAAATATTTCTTTTTATTGGTTATATCAACAGAAAACAAAGCTCAGAACCAGAATAAAAAGAATTACAACACTCTTTCTGAAAAATATTCTAAGAAACAATGTTTTCTTGACATCCCACTATTCCTTTCTTTCTTTAGTCTACCAGTAACTTTTATATCAGACAGACCTGGATTCTAATTCAGACTCTCTAAGCCTCAATTTTCTCAAATGAAAATAATATTTATAATTCCTAGCTCAAAGGTAAGGCTTGAAAAGGTAACATATACAAAGCACTAAGCATGTAAATTGGTGATCAATAAATAACTTATATTGTAATTTTATGTCAATTTTTCAAGGTGATTTTATTTGAGGAAATGTCTATTCAAAATAATGCAACTCAAGTAAATAGGCTATTATTACAAGTTTCAATTGCATGGCTTGAAAATATTTTCATTTATAGGCCATACAACCTTAAAGGGAGAGGGGATGGCTTCTAATTAAGATATTCTTAAGGTTTTGAGTAAAACCAGGAAAAAAACCAGACAGTGAATATTTCAACTACTCATTCAAAGAATTTTTCTACTGATTTTACTCTTAATTGACATTTCCCTGGCTCCCCCCTGCCTAGAGAACTACTTTAGAACTCTACCACCAAAATTTGCCCCTTTACAAGCATTTTCATTTTATGCTATTATTATACTTTGACAAAATGATTATTAATTTTATGGAAAGGGGCTGGTGACAGCCTACATTCCAACCTCATCTGCCTGAGGAATAAAACTAATTTTCAGTCTTAAAGTAAACCTGAGTAAGGATGACAGTGTTCTAAAAATCTGGGGTTCTCAATTCCAAAAAGACAAAGTGATTGTGAAGGGTATATAGGCTTCCAAGGTCTTAAATTGTGATTGCCAATAAGCCCTCACTTACTGGCAATTTGAGGACATCAAAGAGCAGGTGTCACAGTTACCGCTGCTCTAAAAACAATCATGAATGAAACAGCTGCATCCTATAAGACAACTTCAAGGGGATTTCAGTAAAGGAATACTTATTCTATTTCAGATTAAATTAAGAACTATAGCAAAAAGGCATTTCATAACACTTAAAAGAAATGTTCTTTGATAGAGACCTAATGCTATAAAAGGAAAGATGCTATAACTTTCTCAGAATGGTTTCTCAGTTGAGAGATAGTTCACAAAGTTTGTTTCATCAAAATAAGAACTACCAAATAAGGGGTTATTCAAGTAAGAGATATCTTTCTACGGTTTAACATGCCTGATACCTTTATATTCCTGTTAAGAAAAAAGAGGGTCATTTTTATTTTAAATTTAGCACATCATTGGTAATCAACTATGTATCTGTTAAAAACTGCCAATCTCTAAAAATAAAATTGTGAAACCCACTGAAGAGTTGCTTTACTTTATTCCTTCTGAAAAACCTAGACCTGCCTAACAACTTGTGCTTTGTAACTTTTCTGAAAAACCATTGAGTCCATTAAGAATGCTTTCTTCTATAACACCACTCTGCTTCTTATTCCTATTCACTTCTAAACCTTCTTCCAGGCAAACAACTCATGACAAAAACACTATTCACTTTAAATCTATATGCCCCCATCTCCATCCATTTATTTAAACACGTACATGTACACATAAAAAAACCCTCATTTTTAAGCAGTTTTTCCTCAATACCTAGAATCAAAGCAAAGGAAACCCTTGCTCTTTCTATCCCCTTAACAATCCCTGACTCTTCAGTGTCTATATTTACAGTAAAGAAAGTGAAAAGATAAGACAACAGAAAATTAAGGAGGTAACCAAAGATATATGCATAACTTTTACATCTCCTTTCAGTGTCAACTCCTAGCAAACAAAGGGCTTATCTGTTTTACATATTGAATGCTGCAGTGTCTGTTTCACTGTATATGAACATTAACTAATCTAAGGTTGTCCACAATTCACTAGTATTCTACTACACTTTTCACAGAAGTCTGAAATTTTTTAAAAAAGGATCTAAGTCCCAGGTTGATCTGGGATTTAAGTAGTTAATTGTACTCTTACTACATAGTCTAAAATTAAAGAGTTAAAAATTAAGTATTGTTATAGCAATTTTTGTCTGTGGTGGCCTTAAGCATGATGATTATGGCTTACTTTGCTATTGAGAGATGACTAGGTGGCCACCTTTATTATCCATATTTTGCAGGTGGAGACACTGAGCTATAGAGATTAAGTGGGATCTACATACCAATGTCATGAGTCATCATAAGAGTTAACATCTTCTGACTTCTAGTCCTCAGTCTGCTATCTACCATGAATCCTTCTAAAACCCCAGGAATCAACTCACTAAAAATACCAACAAGAATTTGTAAGTGTTTACTTTTTTTAAAGAATATCTACCTAAAAAGACCTGCCTTTGAAGTGCAAGCTTTCTTCAGAAGCAGCAGTTATCTCTATTTGTATTTGAAAAATCATTTAAAAAACTCAAAAGCTGAGGAGTTCACCTCTTTACCATACACAATTGTTGATTTTTCTAAAAGTGTGGTTTAATGACACCAGAGCCTGCTACTTTTACCTCTAAATCACTTCGAATAAGGGACCAGATTTTTTGCTTCAGTATTTATTTGCCTTCTTAAAACAAAAACAGAAAACTTAATTCCTACCTGACATAGACAACGTAAGTAAGAATTTACTCTTTGTAGACTGCTTTGAGATTCCAGAACGAAATACATAATCCAGTTGATCTTCAACCCTAGAATAAAGGCAAACTTTACTGAAAGTAATTGCTTCAGCAGATGCCTTCAAAATAAGATACTTTATCACTATTTTTAGAAAAAGAAGTTTTATTTAAGCCAAATCTTGATCACAATGAAGTGGGCGGGGCCTCTAAAACTGGTTAGAAATTTCTTTTGCCCAATTCAAAAATTTAATACTTCTATTCTCACATATTTCTCTTTCAGTAAGCACACTAATTCTAGTCTTAAATTAACATTAACAGAAAGTATATGCATTTATTGAAGAGAACAGAACTCTCAAGAAAATGATGCAATCAATTGCAATAACAAACGTATAAAATGTCAAATTAATACATTTTATAAAATAAATTCTGTTAAATTTCATTTAAGATTAGTTCTTGGACAACTACATTTACTGGAGAACAAGAAAATTTCCAAATTTAAGCATATGTTTGTAGGTCATATTTTTGAAGTCTGTACTCAAGTTGCTTCTTCTGGCATATCAGGTAATCATAATTCCTAAAAATTAAAGCCTCAATCAGAAAGTGTAACAGGCTTATTGCTACTGTTACTCTTTTGATGATATTTCCAACCGGTGAAGAAAGATGATGAAGAAATTTTATTAAACTGGAAGCTGAACTAAGAATACTGAGTGAATAGCTAGCTTAGGTAGAAAGCAGGAGAAACTAGAAGGGTATGTTAGAAGGAACTCTTCAGAGATTTAATAAAAAGTAAAGCAAACGGACTGAAGTTAAGAGGGTCGACTTACACAAACAGGAAAAAAAAGCGTTTGAGAGGAAATTAAAAAAAAATCAAGAATAGATACTAGAACTGGGACCAGTATGGAAAAGGATGGGAGGACAGGGGCCATTAGAAAGCGATGAAATAGGGTGCCTATCAAGAGAGAGCTAAGGGAGTGAGGGCTTCCAAAGGTAAGGTGGGGCACAGAATGAACTCTAGTGCAAAGCGATGCTAAAGCAAAACATACAATCGGCAACTAACAAAAGAGAACCAGAATGAACTACCGAAAGGAGGAAAATGACAGGAAAAGAAAGCCAATATAGAAATTACAGAGGTAACAGAGAAATGTGGTCGGCGAGGGTAAGGAGCTCCAGGTAGGGAAGAGCCAGACTAGGTGCACAGTGAGAGGCAAGAAATCGAGGGAAGCAAAAGGATACACCGCCTCCAACGGAAGGACCACCGGGGCGAAAAGGCATGTGGGGAGGCGCGGGATGAAAAAGCAGAACCACGAAAGGGGCGTAAAGGAAAGACAGGGCGACCAAGGTGCAACAGGGGGCGAAGGGCAGGCGAAGGCTGGGACACAGGAAGCGTGAGGTTCAGGAGGAGCCAGTCGAGGGACGCGCGACAGGGAGCACCGCGCGAGAGGCGCGCCTCGGCCCCTCGCCTCCCGGAGAGCGTCCTGCACTGCCGTCCCCACCGACCTTCAGCGGGGCCGGGGCCGGGCTACGACCACGAGCAGTCGGGTGAGGGGCCGCAGCGGGCGAGCGGGACTCAAAGAGAAGAAGGCCGCTTCCTGCCTGGCCCCTGGGAAAAAGGGACAGAGGGAGGGGTCGTGGGTGTCGGGAGCCGGAGAGCCGGAGGGGACAGTTAGGGGCTTACCTCTCGCCCGACTCGGCCTCTTCCCCCGACTGTCGGACGGAGGAGCTCGTTGTCCAGCTGGAAGAATCCGGCTCTACCCGGGTCAGCACCATCCCGCCCCGGGCCCCCTCACATCGCCATCGCAGCAACCGCAACCACCGCAAACGAGGAGCGGGTTCGTCACCGCCGCTCGGCTACTGGCCCGGCGCAGCCAGCGAGCATGCGCAGTCGCCCTAGTCCCAAGGGAGCCAGGGCCAGCCGACTATACCTGCGATCAACAGGTCCTCGGCCGCGCGGCCCCGCCCCCGGCCTCTCTCACCTCCTCCTCCCGCCTCTTCCCTCCCCTCTCTGAGGCTAGGCCCCGCCCCTTTCAAACTCCGTGCCCCGCCCCTCGGGGGGCCTCTGCCGCGGCTCCAGCTCCAGCGCCAACTGAGATTTCGAGAGATGTGTCTGCCTTACCCGGCTCCAAGTTCCCGCGAGAACGGGAAGTTTGCGTCAATAGAAAGCGCGAGCCCAAGTAAGGGAGAGTATGTGGGTTTAAGGGAATCAACTTGGAGGCTAGTGGCGGTTAGGGAACGAGAGAAGAGCAAAAAGAGGGAGTGCTGACTTCAGCTGTTTTTCCCACAATGTTAGTTCTTCTTTTCTCTCCTCGCCACCTCCTTGCTCTTCTGGGTAGAGAGCTTGGTTTCTGCGCTACTCATTTGTGCAGTGGGAAAGGAAGCTGCAGGAGATCCGTGCTGGGGCGGGACAGCTGCCTTTCGGGACAAAGTCGTTGCGTTTCTGGCGAGATGTGGGTGCTGATCTGGTTGCTCCTTCGTTTAGGACGCCCAAAAGGGCGGGAGGGGGCGGATGAAGTGAAGCCTTTAGCCTTTAAATTCCATAACAGAAGCCCATGAAGGGTAGTTTTTCACTTATTTCACTCTTCACTGTTTCTGAATCTAACCTAGCAGAACCTTTTGTGGTGCATAAAATTCAGTATGTTACTAAAGCACAGTTAATGAAAGGAAGACAATTGCGGCTGTGATTCATGTGTTAAAAATGAATTAGGATGAATAGTGATGGTTGCACAACAATGTGAGTGGACTTAGTGCCACTGAACTGTGCACTTAAAAATGTTTAAAATGGTAAATTTTATGCATGCTTTACCACAATAACAATGAACTACGAAAAAGGTTTGTGTACTCATTTGGGAGTAATTGTCGATGGCTTGTAGCCTAGGCCATTTGAAGGGGAGAGATTTTGAATATACTTTAATCTCTCTTTTTTTTTAAATGTTTGTGTGTCTATTTTTTAACATGATTGGGTGTCCCGTCCTTATGCTGTGATAACCAGTCTATTAGCTTTTGGGTGAATGGCTTGCTTTCCTGGTTTCTAATCTGTCCCTTTTATAGCCCCATACCATTTTACTATCTGTTCCAATAGGGCTTTTATTACTTTGTTTTGCGACTTGAACTGTTGCCTCAAAATTGAAAGGGATTTACTATTCTTTTAGTTCCAACTGTGTCTTAGGAAAATATACTAAACCAGCAGTTATTTGCATTTCCATATCCATGCATCCTGAAAATGCACCCTGTGCCAAGATTCTTTCCCTGTTCCATGTTCTTTTTATTCAAATCACATTTTTATATCATCTACTATATGCCAGGCAGTGTACTAATTTTTGAAGATACCGACATGAATAAAACAGAACCTCGGTGGAGTGATTGCATAAGTATCCTATGATGTGATGTGTACTGCAGGGATATATGCACAGGGAGCTATTGGAGCTCAGAGGAGAAGCATTAATCCAATTTAGGCTGGGGAGAGGTCATGAGTCAGGAAAGACTTCTAGGAGAAAATGATTCCAGAAAGTTAATGAAGTGGGATGTGAGGTGGTATTGGTGGGGAGGAGTAAAGGGGAAAGGATTGCTTGAACAAAAGCTTTACAGTAAGAAACTGATCTGTGCCACTGTTTAAGGATGTGAGGCTAGGGAAGTTGACGAGGATCATGATGAGCCTTTGGAAAAAAGACCAGTTCAACTAATTTTTTCTTATCACTTATTAGCTGTGTGCCAAGCACTGTGCTAGTTACTAAGGAGTACAATGAAGATTGAGAGTAAGTCTCAACCCTCAGGGAGTTTGCAACCCTCAGGGAGTCACTAGGGAGAGACAGGCACGTGAAAAACAATAAGGTCTGCTCAAGAGTTAAAATTGGGTTAGTCACAAGGTTGTTTGGAAACCGAGGAAAGGAGCACTTACCTAAATGTTTAGGTAAGGCTTCCTAGAAATTATGCTTTGATGGAATATAAAATAATCTCTTAAAGAAAATTAGAAAAATTATTGCATCTCCTGAAATACAGACTACTAGTGAGTATAGCATACATTGGTCTAATTGTCAGATTACCTGGGTTATAGTTCTATTGTAGATTCTGCAGTATACTGTGTAATCTTGAGAGTCTCTTAGTTTCTTGAGGTCTCAGTTTTCTTTCACATATAACAAGATAATCAGATTATATAGAATTTTAATTTCTTTAGAAATTTCTTTGGGAATTTTATGATTCTAAATTTATTTCTTTTTTATCTACCCAGATTTTATGTCACCCTTTATGCTAGTAATAAACATTTTTTTCCACATTAATGTATATTAAGCTAAGTCTTATATGTGTTATTTTCAATCCAAATTGTGAGTGTTCAAAGAATGCAAGATTTGGAATCCTTTCTATCCTGTAGTTGGTTTACATGATTTAACTTTGGCATAGAATATTTTTTAATCTTTGCTAAACCTTTCTAACTGGAGTATTCTCTCAAACTGAAGATCAGATTATCTCTCCCTTTCACAGCACAATATTGACCCAGCTAATGGTTGAGACAGTAGAAGAAATGAATATTGTAAATTTGAAAATAGCTTCATGGAAAGATGCCTCATATTTATCAGTTGCTAAACATTAATTCATTAAGCAAATAAGCTTGCTTTTTCCTTCCTGAGCTTTATGATTTTAAAAATATTCTTGTGTTAAGTACAGTCACTATCAACTTTGAAAATTTAAATTAAGAATAAGATATAGTCAAAATTATTCCATAACTTTTTCCAACAATGTGATTCTTTTGGCATTTTACACAGGGAATTTTGAATTCTTTTTTGGTGAGAATGAGAGTGTTCTGTAATAAAGTACTGTTTAATAAAGTATTAACCCTCCTTCTGGGCCACCCATTCTTGTCTCTAGGCAAAGTATAGATTTAATCATTTGCAGACACTTGGGTGAGTGAGAGCTCACAGTACTCAAGGGTAAGTTTTTTTAAAGAGGTCCTATTACTTTAACAACAAATATGAGATTGAGCAAAACAAAGTTTCATTATAGGACTTCCTTCATGAGTTAGTAACAGCTACACACCAGAAGGGCAAATGTATTACTTCATAACAATGTCATAATATTATTTCATGGCTTAATAGCCATGGCCTTTCTGGAAGAACCGTGATCTTAAATCATGATATAAAACACAATTACTAAGTCTGAGTTTTTCTTCCTTGCATTCTAATAGCAATCCTTCAGTTAAAATTTTTTTAGAAGGTTTTCTTTCTTCTGTTTTTTTTTAAAAACTGATAATGTTGGTTGCTTATAGGAGGGAAAGTTGAAGGCTG
This sequence comes from Daubentonia madagascariensis, assembly GCA_023783475.1. NCBI lineage: Eukaryota > Metazoa > Chordata > Mammalia > Primates > Daubentoniidae > Daubentonia > Daubentonia madagascariensis. The sequence goes on along the minus strand of JAKFHU010002080.1, from coordinate 20,063,236 downwards.
GGATGCTTGGTGAGTGGGGAGAAGGAAGAGTTTTTATTGTTTATTCTGAGTTTGATCCTAGTGAATGTATTAAAGGAAAAAAACTTTGATTCTGTAATATGAATACAGTTTTTATAATGCACATACTATAGTTTTTGATAATGTATTACAGAAAAACACCTGATGCTGCATAATTCATTGTATTGTTATATGGTTTGAAAAGGGGCAAACAGTGACTTCTTGGTTGCAACTCAGATTACCTAGGTTTCCCAAAGACGGAGTGTCTGACTGAATCATTCGGAGTCAATCTGTCAGACAGAAGATTTTCCTCCTACTGCCATCCCACTGAATTCATTCCTGTGAAGTATGATTATCCAGTATCCAGTGACAGCAATGAAACGATGTCTGAATTGTTCTTTTCTTTATATGCCTGAAGCTTACCATGGTAGGGTGTTTTTTTTATGTAATATTTATACTAATTATCATTTGCTCTTTGATAGCAAACACATTAGGGCTATTATCTCACTTTTCCTATCTATGACTCACATATTCATGAGTCCTGATCTTTAAGCCAACTCCAGTCACATATCTTCTGCTTCATATCAGACCATTTCACTTAGATATCCAGCTGACCATTCTTATTTAACATATCCCAAACCAGACTCATCTGCTGTCCTTTCTGCACCACACACAGATCCGTCTTTCTCCTCCTAGTTTCTGTCAATGCCCCTTCCCCTTCCATTTGCTAGGCCCAGAACCTCACAGCCACATTACATGCTTCCCTTTCCTTTGTCTCCCATCCATTCCATTTCCATGTCCTGTTTGAGTTTTCTTTGAAAATATTTCTCTATTTCAAAATGCTTTTCTAGTCCCAGGGGAAAAGTCAGACTTGAACAAAAAGAGGAACATCTCTTCTGGTGAGACTGGAGAAAAGGATTTAGGGTACGATGTGAATGAAAATGAAAAAAATTTGTCAATTTTAAATGTACATTTTATAGCAAAAACAAAAGAAAAGGGTAGAGTTGAGTAAAATCTAAGCATTACCTAAGCTACTACCGTATCTTCTAGTTTTCTGATGCAAGTAATAGTAATAATAGATAAATTTTTTTAATCTACATCATCTTCTAGGTGCTAGTTTTAATTCTTTATGTACGTTATCTCTGCTCCTTACAACGAAATTTCAACAACATAGGCATTATAAACTCACTGTACAAATGAAGAAATTGATAAGCTCCTACCACCGGTAGGTGGTAGACTGTGGTTCTAACCCAGGTGTCTGTGAGAAACTATGCTACTACACTGCCTCTGAAATAGGTGGTTCTTGGTAGACTCATTTGAATATGTTATCGAAATAATCAGTCTCGTAATGAGTAATTTTAAAGTAATTACTGATGATTTAAACATAAGATTAAATCCTAATTGAAATATGAATAAAAGAAAAAATCTTAACCTCAACAAATTTACCTATTGTCATTTTTATGTATGTTCCCTTTCATATGTTTGCTTAACATTATAGAATATCAAAATTTAGTGTTCTTGCCTTTTTCAATTTAGGATTATTTTCATAATAAGTTATATACTTTTTATTAGTTACTTCATGAATTTAGCACATAATCAAAAATTTGAAATATCTTCTTAATGACCTTATAAATTTGCATAACTTTCTTTTCTAGTTTTCTATTCTGTAAGAGCAGTATCATAATAAGCTGCTTCATGGAGATGTTGTGGAATTGATTATTACAAAGATGTTTTAACAAAAAAAAAGAAAACCTTTCTGAATATTCCTGTCCCTAGTAGGAATAGTGAGAAATAATGATATGTTAATGGATCAATTGAACTTATAATAAAGGCATCCATAATTAGTGCTCAAATCCCCCTCAAAAAAAAAAAAGGACATACAACTCTAAACTCCTATGTCAATTTTCAGACCTCCAGAGAGAAGGCAAAACTGACATCATATGTTTTTAAATCTCTCTAGCAAAAATATTCTCTTTTCCACTTCTTAGTTTTTGTACTGGGTCCATTGATTGGAACACAGTAGAAACGGGGAAAAAAACCCACAACAGTAAAAGCATATTTCTAGATTTCAGTTGTCATTATGCTTCATATCCTTCATGGCTAACTACCAAATTTGTTTATCCTTCGATTTCTTGTGAAATGTGTATCAGTTACTGAATTTATCTTGAGTATGGAGAAAGAAAAGTTTCTTTGTATTATGAAAAACATGAATCTAATTCATTATTTCTATTATACCTTTAAAGGCTATTTAACTCACATTTTCAATTTATTCAGCCAAAAAAATGTGATTTAAAGTGATCTGGATAGTGAGCAAATTGTTAGCTTTTGAGTGATTGTATTTGAAACTTCTTGAAGAGGAAATATGCCTATGTGCTTGCTTTTACAGGTTAAGGGAAAATACTCTTGGCAATTGATTTTTGTTGTTTCATCACCATAGAGAAATGTAAGAGCTAGCTGTTGATGGAGGATTTTATTAAATTTACCCATTAAAATTTTTTTCCACTATTCTATGGTGGTTTAAAATGATCACATATATACTATATTGTTGAGACTGAAATTTGTAGATGAAGAATTTACAGGTACCCTTTGACCAACATCTCCCCATTTCACTTTCAGTTATAAGATAAGTAAGTTCTGGAGACCTAATGTACATCATGGTGACTATATATAGTTAATCATAATGTACTGCATACTTGAAATTCACTAAGAGAGTAGATTTTAAATATACTTACCACACACACACACACACACACACACACATATACAAAAACAGCACACAAAAGGTAACTATGTGACATAATGGATATGTTAATTAGCTTGATTGTGCTAATCATTTTGCAATGTATATATGTATCAAAACATCACATTATACACTTTAAACATATATAATTTTTATTTGCCAATTAGACCTCAATAAAGTTAGAAAAAAATTTTACAGATGTTTTATGCAAAGTTTCTTTAGATTTTAAAAATAGCTTTATTGAGATAAAATTGATATAAACTGCACTTATTTAACATGTACAGTTTGGTACATTGTTGCTTATAAACCCATCACAATCAAGATAATGAACATAGACATGACCATTAAAAGTTTCCTTGTGCCTCTTTGTAGTCCTGTCCCTTCCCCACTCATGTTCATTTCTAGGTAAGCAATGAACTGCTTCATTTAACTATAGGTTAGTTTATATTTTCTAGAATTTTATATGAAGAGAATATTAAAAGTGCATACTTTTTTGTCTCACTTATTTTACTCAGCACAATTATTTTGAGATTCGTCCATGTTGGTGCACATACCAATAACTCACTTCTTTTTATTATTGAGTAGTGGCCCATTGTAAAGATATACCACAACTTGTTTATTCATTTACCTGATGATAAATCTTTGGGTTGTTTCCAGTTTGGGACTATTACACATAAAGCTGCTATAAACATTTTTACATGTATTTGTATGGATATATGTTTTCATTTCTCTTGGATAAATACCTCGGAATGAAATGGCTGGATTATATGGTAGGTTTATATTTAATTTTGAAAAGAAATTGTCAAATTGTTTTCCCAGTAATTGTAGTAATTTACATTCCCACAAGAAGTATATGAGAGTTTGATTCACTTTACATCCTTGCCAACACTTGATATGGTCAGTCTTTTTAATGTTAGCCATCCTAATAAGAAGGTAATGGTATCTCATTGTGATTTTAATTTTCATTTCTGCAATGATTAATGATGTGGAGTTTTGGTTTTTTTTTAATTTATTTGCCATCTTTGTAACTTCAGTGAGGTATTTGTGTAAATCTTTTGCATTTTGTTATTGAGTTGTTTTCTTGTTACTGAGTTTTGAGAGTTCTTTTTATATTCTGAATATACTTCCTTTAACAGATATATGATTTGCAAATATGTTCTGTGAAATATATTCCATGGAAGTCTGTGGCTTGTCCTTGCATTCTTATTATAGTTTCTTTTGAAGAGCAGAAGTTCTTAATTTTGGTAGAGTCAATTTTGTCAATTTTTTCCTTTATGGATTGTATGTTTGATGTCATATCTAATAAATTTTTGTCTAACCCAAGGTGACAAAGATACATTTTGTTATAAATGTTTTAACATTTAAATATAAAATCTGCTTTGAGTTAATTGTTATATTGGTGTGAGATAAGGATTTAAGGTTTTTTTTAACTTATGGAAATCCATTCATTCTAGCACCATTTGTAGTACAGACAAAAAAGATAAATCCTTTATCCATTGAATTGCCTTTGTACCTTTGTTGAAAATCAAGAGATCATGTAAGTTTATATCTGTTTCCGGACTCTACTCTGTTCCATTGATCTACTGGTCTGTATGTGAATACCACACTGTCTTGAGTAGTTTTATCAGTCTTGAATTTAGATTGTAAGAGTTTGCAACTTCATTCTTTTTCAAAGTTATTTTGGCTATTATAGCTCCTTTGCATTTCCATTTAAGTTTTAGAATCAGTTTGTTAGTTTCTACAATAAAACCTGCTAGAATTTTGATTGGGATTGCATTGAATCTATAGATCAGTTTGGGAAGAATTAATATCAATATTAATGTTCCAATCCATTATTATAATAAATATTTCCATTTATTTAAATCTTCCTTAATTTCTCTCAGCAATGCCTTGAAGTTTCAGTGTACAAGTTCTGCACATCTTTTGTCAGACTTATTGCTAAGAATTTTGTATTTTGATGTGATGCTACTGTAAATTTTATTTTAATTTAAATTTCCAATTGTTGCTAACATATAGAAATACCATTGATTTTTGTATATTGGTATTATGTCCTACAACTTTAGCAAACTCAGTGAAGGTTCTAATAGTTTTCTTTTTAGATTCCACTGGGTTTCTATATAGATGATAACATTGTGAATAAAGACAATTTTACTTCTTTTTAATCAGGAGGACTTTTATTTCTTTTTATTGCTTTATTGCACTGGATAGAACCTCCTGCACTTTGTTGAATAAAAGTAGCAAGGGTGTCATCTTGCCTTACTTTGATCTTGGTAGAAAAGTATTCAGTCTTTCACCATGAGGCATGATATTACCCAAAAGTATATTTGGAGATGTCCTTTTTCAGATTAAGGAGGTTTTATTCTATTTTTGATTGCTAATAGTTTTTATCAAGATTAGATGTTGGATTTTGTCAAATGCTTTATCTGCTAAGATAGATATGTGTATATATATTTTCTTTCTGAGTCTGTTAATATGATGAATTACACTGAGTCATTTTAAGTATTAAACAAACCTTGCATTCCTGAAATAAATCTCACTTGGTCATGATGGTTTTTTTAATATATCATTATATTCAATGTATTAAAATTGTGTTCAAAGTATTTGCATCTATATTAATGAGTTAATGAAGGCTACCGGTCTATTGATTTCTTTTCTTGTAATCTTGTTGCTTATTTTGGTATCAAGGTAATGCTGACCAATCAAGTTGGGGGGACTGGCCCCTCTTCAATTTACTGGAAGATTTTGTGTATAACTGATACTATTTCTTCCGTAAATATTGGGTAGAATTCCCCAATGAAGCCATCTGGTTTTCTTTGTGAGAAAATTTTTAACTACCAGTTTAATTCCTTTAATAGAGTTAAGGCAATTATGGTTATGTCTTTTGTGGTTTTTCTTGAATGAGCTTTGACAGTTATATCTTTCAAGAAATTGTCTATTTCATTAAATTGTCAAATTTATTGGAATAAGTTTTTCATAATATTCCCTTATTATCCTTGTAAATAAGTGTAGAACCTTTAGTAATGTCTCCTCTCTCACTCCTGATCTTGCTGAATTAGTATCTTCTCTTTTTTCCCAGTCTGGCTTGAGGTTTGCCAATTTTATTGATCTTTATAAAGAACTAGCTTTTTTTTTCATTGATTTTTTTGCTTGTTCTTCTGTTTTCTATTTCATTATTTTATACTGTGATCTTTATAATTTCCTTTCTTCTGTTTGCTTTGGGTTTCATTGTTCTTGTTCTAGTTTCTTAACTGAGGTAGTTGATTTGCAACCTTTCTTCTTTTCTAATATAGATGATTAATAGTATGGGTTTTTTTGGCTAAATATTGCCTTAGCTGTATCACACAGATTTTGATATGTTTACTTTCATTTTAATTCTATTCAAAATACTTTGTAATTTTCTGTTTCATTCCACTTTGACTCATGGGATATTTAAAAGTATGGTATTTAGTATCTAAATATTTGGGGATATTTTAGGGATATTTCTCTTCTTGATTTATAATTTCATTCCATTGCAGTGAGAGGACATACTTTGTATGACTTGAATCCTTTTAAATTTGATACTTTTTAAATGGCCCAGAATATGGACTGTTTTTATAAATATTTTGTGTGCACTTGAAAAGAATGTGTATTCTATTATTGGATGGGGTATTCTAGAAATGTCACTTAATGTTAAGTTGATTAATAGTATGATACAAGTCTCCTATGTCCTTACAGTGACAAGTGAGTTGATGTACTTCAATTGTACAGCTGCATCTAGTGACAGGCTTGAAGTCAGAATCCAAAAGTTATTTTAGTCCACGTGTGGCCTGCCCGTTATTTTATTTACCACTTCTGTCCACACCTCTTTCCCATGCTGCATACTTGTCTCTGTCACAGTTTTGGTAAGCCTATATGCTAACCCTAGCAAAAATGAGTAAAAAACAAACATTGCTGGAGAGCTTCTTTGAAAAGGGGGAAAGACCTGATGATGAGACAGCAGAAGACTCTAAGACTGCCAATAAAGTGAAAGCTGAATTTAAAAGAAAATACCAGGAGTCCTATTTAAGTTACGGGTTTATTGCAACAGGTGATTCACATTCTCCAAGCCCTCTATGTATAATATGTGGTGACCGCCTATCCAATGAAACCATGAAACCTTCAAAACTGCTTCGTCACATGGAGACCAAGTGCCCTGCATTAAAAGACAAGCCTTTGGAGTTTTTCAAAAGAAAACAACGTGAACACGAAGAAGAGAAGCTATTATTAAAGGCCACCACTTCATCAAATGTGTCTGCACTGACAGCATCATTGTTAGTGGCTAACTGCATTCCTAAAGCTAAGAAGCCCTTTACTATTGGTGAAGAGTTGATACTCCCTGTTGCTAAGGATACTTGCCGTGAATTTTTAGGAGAGGCTGCAGTTTAAAAGGTGGCACGTGTTCCTCTTTTGGCTAGCACCATAACTAGATGAATTGATGAAATACAGAGGATATTGACGCACAATTGTTAGAGAGGTTTAATGAGTCACCATGGTATGTAATCTAGGTTGATGAGTCTACCAATGTTGGCAACAGGCAACAATGCTTATTTTTGTGCAATATATTTTTCAGGAGGATGTGCACGAGGATATGTGCACTTTTATTGCCAACCAACAGCACAGCTGCAGAACTATTCAAATCTTTGAATGATTACATATCAGGAAAACTGAATTGGTCATTTTGTGTTGGTATATGCATGGATGGAGCAGCTGCCATGACTAGATAGCATTCTGGTTTTACTACTCGGGTCAAGGAGGTCACTTCTGAATGTGAGTCTATGCTCTGTGTCATCCATAAAGAAATGCTGGCTAGCCAAAAAATGTCACCTGAACTAAAACAACATTTTGTAGGATGTGATTAAAATTATCAACCACATTAAAGTACATGCCCTTACCTCAGGTCTGTTCGTGCAGCTCTGTGAGGAGATGGATATAGAGCACGCATGTCTTCTCTTATACACAGAAGTGAGATGGCTTTCTAAAGGTAGATCACTGGCCAGAGTTTTTGAGTTATAAGAGCCAATCCAGAGATTTCTTTTAGAAAAACAGTCACCACTGGCAGCACATTTCAGTGACACAGAATGGGTCGCAAAACTTGCTTACTTGTGTGACATATTCAACCTGCTCAATGAACTCAATCTGTTACTTCAGGGGAGAATGACAACTGTGTTCAAGTTGGCAGATAAAGTGGCTGCATTCAAAGCCAAACTGGAATTATGGGGGCGACAAGTGAACATTGGGATTTTTGACATGTTTCAAACATTAACAGAGATTTTGAAATAGACTGAGCCAGGGCCTTTTTCTCCCAGCTGGGTGCATGATCACCTGTCTCAGCTTTCAAAAGAGTTTAAGCATTACTTCCCAACCACAAAAGACCCCCAGACTGGGAAGGAATGTATCCTCGACCCATTTGTGAATAAGCCAGGTGAATGGACTTTGTCAGTGCTAGAAGAGGATCAACTGTTTGAGATCGCAAGTGACAGTGGCCTTAAAAGTATGTTTGAGACAACTTCAAATCTCCATATGTTCTGGATTGAAGTCAAGGCGGAATATCCTGAGATTGCCACAAAAGCACTGAAAAGCCTGTTTCCATTTCCAACATCCTATCTTTGTGAAGCAGGGTTTTCTGCAGTGACAGCAACCAAAATGAGACTACAGAATAGACTGGACATAAGCAATATGCTTTGAGTGTCACTGTCTCACATCACCCCCAGATGGGACCATCTAGTTGCTGGAAAACAAGCTCAGGGCTCCTATTGATTCTGCATTATGGTGAGTTGCATAATTATTTCATTATATATTACAATGTAATAATAATAGGAATAAAGTGCACAATAAATGTAATGTGCTCGAAGCATCTTGAAACCACCCCCTGCTATCCCCGGTCTGTGAAAAAATTGTCTTCCATGAAACTGGTCCCTGGTGCCAAAAAGGTTGGGGACTGCTGCTATATCTTATTCAAGCTCTGTTCTTTTATGTATTTTTTTTTTTAGTATTTTTCCTCTGTGTTTCATTTTGAATAGTTTCTATTGCTGTCTTCAATTTTACTTTTCTTCTGCATGTCTACTCTTCTATTAATTGTATTCAGTGTATTTTCTACTTCAGACATTGTAGATTTCCTTTCTAAAACAGGAGGTAGCAAAGTATAACCCGTGGGACAATCAGTCCATGGCCCTTTTTTTGTATAATCCATGAACTAGGAATGTTTTTTACATGTTTAAAAGTTTTTTTAAAAAGAATATGTGACAGAAACTTTAAGTGGCCCCCAAAACCTAAAACATTTACTCTCTGACCCTTTACAAAACAAGTTTGCTGACTCCAGCTAGAATTTTGATGTGAGTCTTTTTATATGACCCAAGTCTCTATTTTACATGTTCAATATTTCCTCTAGTATCTTGAATATATCAATATAGTTATAACAACTCTTAATGATCTTGTATACAAATCTTTATCTTGTCATATATATCATTTCTGGGTCAATGTCAATGGATTGACTTTTCTCCTTATGAGGGGTTATGTTTTTCTGCTTCTTTGAATTCCTGATAATTTCTGATTTGTTAACCAACATTACAAATTCTACCTTGTTGAATTTTGGATATTTTTGTGTTCCTATAAATGCTCTTAAAGTTGTCATAGGGTGCAACTAAGTTACTTGGGAACAGTTTGATCCTTTCAGATCTTGCTTTTATGCTTTGTTAAATGGGACAAGAGAAGCATTTAATTTTTCTCCATTGTGAGGCACAACCCTATGTGTACTTTATGATGTCCTGTGAATTATGACATTTTCTACTCTTTCTGATAGAAAGAGGCATTACTCCCGGCCCTGTATGAACTCTGGGGATTGTTTGCTCTAATCCTTTTTAAGTGTTTCTTTCCCCAGTTTCGGATAGTATTTTCACATGAATGCACTATTCAGTACTCAGCTGAAGATTTCATGGAAGACCCTCTGCAGATCTTTGGAATTTTCTATGCAGTTCTTACCTCTCCTCTACCCTAACCTGCAAACTCTGCCTACCATGGCCTCCCCTGACTATCAACTTTTTCTCCTCAACTCAAGGAGATCACCAGGCTTTTCCTCAGTTCCTCTCCCCAATCCACAACCTGGATACTCTCTCCATGCAGTAAATTATAGGGCTCCTCCTATTGCCTGTTTCTTAGAGATTATTGTCTTTCCTTGCCTGATACCTTGTTCTTGAAAAACATTATTTCATATATTTTGGGGGGGTTTATTAGCGGCTTTAGGCAGGAAGTGGGGGACAGAGGGGCAGTAAATACTGTCCTTGTTACTCCATCCTAGCTTAAGCTGATGTTTGTTAGATTTTTTAAAGGCCCTTCCCAATTCGGCATCTACCTAGTTTTCCATCTTGGCCTTTGCTTTAGCTAAACTGATCCTATTTCAGTCTTGGCACTTTGGTTCCCTTTCATTCCCCTGAGTAAGATTCTGTCCACCTTCTCATACTCGGTACTGTAGGGCTTAGATACCATATGTTTCTAGTCTCTTAGTATCAAAATAAGGGTATCTGCCAATTTCCCAGAGAAGTTTTACTTTAGATGGTCCTTACCATAATATCAGGATAGCAAAGTGGAAGGAATTAAAGCTTGAAAAATGTTTTTTCTAAAACTCTCCTTTCTTTCAAAGATACTTTCATAAAGTAGAGAAGACTTGGGCTTGTTATACCTAAATGCAGAAAATATTTACTGTTTCATATTGTCTATTCTTCTACCTGTCAATTTGGTAAAATGAAAGGACTATTGCATTAATAGTCCGGAGAGCTGGATTCAAACTCTAGTGCTGTCAGTTAACTGTGTGAGCGTAGGCAAGACACGTAACGAACCAAGTTCTCAGTTTCTTCTTCTGTACTGTAAAAAGGATACGAATGTCAACTGCTCCATCAGTCTGTGATTCTCCTGTTTAAGATAACCTTTTCAGTTCTATCCAGTTTATTTCTTTCATTGCTTTCACTATGCCTTTCACATTTTCTCAGAATATTTCATTAAGTAGGGGAGGATGAGTAAGGTAGATTTGGGGCCTTGCTTGGTCTGCTCAACTATTTATAAGCCCTCAGTTTGAGATCTGAATATTTTGTCAATGGTACTTGTATTTATAGGATAGTCACATGTACTCTCCTGGCATAAGAATGTAATTATCTTACATTGATTCTTTCTGGGATATATATTAGTATAAAAGCTCCTCTGAGGCAGAAAATATCTTTTGCTCTTCTTTCTATCTGCTGTAGTACCTTGCACAAAGCAAGCTTCAATTAAATATACTTTATGCTTTCACATACCTTATCTTATTTAATGAAACTATTTATTGAGAATGTATGTTAAGATAATATTTAATTTAAAATTCTTGGCCTCTGAGAAAAAAATTCAGATAGAACCCACTTACTTTTTTTTAATCCTTAAAGAGTTAATTATTATTTTTCATCTTGTTAGACATAGTACAATAATGGGATAATAAAACTATATCTTGTCTAAAATCAGTTTAATGAATCCTTTGTAAATAAATTAATAGTGTGCCTTTCTAACATGTAGGTAGAAAGCATAACATTTAATATTAGATGATTTTTAAATTATAATGAAAATATTATTATTTAGCTCATCTTCTTCTCTATCTCCACAAGACAAATAACAAACAGATCCATAAAATACCTGGACTGATATGTTCAAGGTCCCTTGAACACAGTCATTTGTCTAAAAGTGTTTAATAATAAAGCCTAATGTCGGCCCTTCTCATTTTTTTATTTAGCTTACTCTGAATGTCTTCTTCTTCTAGTTTATGCTCTTCCAAACAATCCTCCACACTGATGAGCTATTTTTCTAAAATGCAAATTTTATTATGTTATCATACTTGTGATTAAAATTCTTTGGTGGCTAGCTAGGATCAAATGCACATTTCCTAGCAAAGCTTATAAAAGGCTTATAAAAGTTTGCATCTGGGATGGGAGTAATGCTGGCAGAAGGAGTAAAAGGGTCCTGGGGCTAATGGAACCAGGAACAGTGTTTAACTAAGACAGCTTGAGGCAGCTTTTGCAGAGATGAGGACTACAATTGTTATCCAGCAGGGATCAAGGTTGATATTTAGACAAGAGGGTGGGTGCAGTGGCTCACACCTGCAATCCCAGCACTTTGGGAGGCTAAGGCAGGAGGATTGCTTGAGACCAGAAGTTTGAGACCAGCCTGGACAACATAGCAAGACCCTGTCTCTAATAAATAAATAAAGAAATAATTAGAGAAGAGCATTCCTAAAGTACCAAAATAATAGGATATGCATAAAAAAAGTAGTTATATATAAGAAGTAGGACTTCCCTTTTATGTAATAATGTGTGTGTGTGTGTATGTGTGTGCAGGAGCAACTTGGTGGCTTAAAAGAATTAGAGCTGGACAAGAATGGACATTCCCAATCTGTCCCCTGCTCACACCTCCAAGCCCTTTACCCTCTACCCTAAAGTCCAGTCTACATTTCCAGATCTTCTGAATGTGTTATGCCCTTCTCTCCTTTACTTCCAAACCTTTGCAACTGCTATCCTCTCTTCTAGGACTCAGATTATTTCTTCCTAAAACTTTTCTTGTAACTGTTCTTCACTTAGCCATAGCCTGGTTAATTGCTTTCTTTCTGTGCTGTCATAACATCCCATTCACACCTCTGTCATCATACTTATATACTTACTATAGTCTGCCCCCCAGCACTAGATATGAATTTCTTGAAGTCATGCTCTGTGTCTTGTTGATTTTTGAATCCCAAATACTTATCACAGTGCTGGTGTATAAAAGTCAACATGTTACTATTGAATGAAGGAGTTTACAAGTTCCTAATCAGTTAATTAATTAATTACCCTTGTGGCTCAAACTGAAGTTTGTCACTCTCTCACCTTCCTTTCTGATCCTGTCTTTCACCTCTTGACTCCCCTTCCTTGAACTCTTGCATACCGGTGTCCTCATGCCATTTCAGTTCTCCATAGTCCTGCATGCCACACTCCTAATCTCTTTCCTTGCCAATACAAACCCCAGCTCTGAGAAAGGTGACTCTCTTCTATTGATGAGATTTAGGAAATTGAAACCAAGGTGTGAATGATGCTTAACCACTTCTCAAGATATTTACATTTCTGTTTGCTTTAAAAATTAATGATTTATTATAAAAGTAATGCATGCTCATTTGGGCAATGTAAAAAATAGTTATTTAACAATTATTTATTTGTGGCAGACACTAAGAGAATACAGCAGTGGGGGGGGAAGGCAAAAATTCCTGCTATCATGGAGTTTAAGTTCTAGTAGAAGGTGATAGATGGATAGTACACCAAACAAAGAAGAGTATATGGTAAATTAAGAGGTAATAAGTGCTACCTTGCTTAAGTGTGTGTGTGTATGGGTTTGTGCATGTGTAGAAGAGGGAAGTGGGCAGATAATATATGGTTTTAGTTGACAGATTGCTGGACTGTAAGGCCACATCCTTATCAGTTAGAGAAAGAACCGTACCTCACTGTCACCGGGAGATCTTAGATTTTGAACTGGACATGGTGACTGGCTGGGATTGAATTATCTCTTTTGGGAAGCAGGTAAGTAAGCTCTGTGTGGGAAGAACAGTAAAAGTCTATATTATAACCAGGGGACTAGATTCAGCAGAGACTGGCTAGTTGTTCACCAAACCCATTTCTCTCTTCTGGTGCACAGATAGATTATATTTCCCAGCCTTCTTTGCAGTTAGAAGCGGTCATGTTGAAATTCTAATTAGTGGGATGTTAGTGGAAGTGATGGGTGCATCTTCCTGACCTAACCTGTATTAAAAATATCCCATGTATGATCTTGTCTTGTTCCCTGTTTTCTAATTAGATGCCAGTTCTCAGGGCAGCCTTAGAAGCCATGTACTAAAGATGGTAGAGGCTCCATCATCCTGAATATCTCAATGTTCATGTAGACAGTACCTCGCACGTTGGACTCCTAAAACTATCCTCTCCTTACCTCCCTGACACTGTTGCTGGTTGGACAACAGAGGAACAAGAAATCACCATATTTTATTAAACCACAGAGATTTCAGAGTTTATGTCTCATAGCAGCTAGTGTTCCCTTAACTAATACAACAGATAATATACTTTATCATGTTTGAGGGATATCCAGCTATTTTTAGTTTACTGTGGGTGTTTAAAAACCAGAAATTTGCATTAAATTTATTAGGTACCCTTTTGATGTCTATTTTTATTTTCTCCTTTGACCTATAAAGGCCACGTGTTATATGTCTAGCCTTCTAAATTAAACTATCCTTTCATTTCATGAGAGTAAAATTTCCTTGTTGGGGGCTGATTTTTCTCTTAATATGTTTTTGAATTTGATTTGGCAGAATTGTATTTAACATTTCTCCATCTACATTCATACATGCTATTGTGTTTAATTTTATTTCCTTTCTCTTTCTTTCTTTCTCTTGCCTTTGCCTTCCCTCCTCTGTGCTCCCTCCCTTCTTTTGCATTTGCCAACTATTAGTATCAGGTTTGTAAACATGATAAAATAAATTTGGGAGTTTTTTTAGTTATATCACATGGTATTTTAAAAGAATTTATTATTGAAGCCATCTGGCCCTACAATCTTTTCATATTTTCCCAGAAAAAATTACTTTTTAAGATGGGCTTCAATCTAGCAAAAATTCTTTTTATTATTTTTGGTTTTGCTTGTGATCTCAGATACAAAGTTAGAGCATATGCTTCCCTAGGGCATAATCAAGGTAAGGATAATGGCCAGAAGTTCTGCTTTGGTCATGATCTGTGTTTTTATAAATATATTTCTGTGTAAAATATTTCAAACATATATGAAAAGATAGAAGTATTATGAATAACTGAGCCCTCACAACCCATCTTTGTCAAATTTGAATACTTTGTCTTTATTTTATGTAATACTTTATGACTTTCAGTGGGTTCATTGCTTTTGGAATTGAATCTTGATGCTACCTGTATTACGAATTTTAGCTATATTTTGATAGAGTTGTTTCTCATCGTTTTGGAATGTTTAGTTTTAAAGTTTTATCATTTTGTGTTTTTTTAAATGATAAAAATTTATATGGATACAAATTACTAGATATATGTGTATATATATAATACAAACGAATTGTAAGATTAGATATGCAGGCTATATGCTAGTTACATTAGTTTATTTTAATTAATTACTATATAGACAATAAAATACACTTGTCAATTGTTCTGGCTCTTCAAAACAAACAAAACCTACTTTAATAGTCTGGCTCTTAAAAACAAATGCAATGAAGTCATCTAAATTTTGGCTCAGCTGTGCAATTCTGGGCATGTTATTGTTCTAAATTTCTTCATCTGGGAAATGGTAAAATAATAGCAACATTGTGGAGTTGTGAGCTTTGTTGTGAGCAAAAGCGTGTAAGGTGCTTGGCTCAGTACCTATTGCATGACAAGAATCCAATACAAATTTAACTATCATTTGATTTTAGAAAGAATTTTTTTTCCTAAAGAAGATTAAATTTCCTTTATGTCCTGAAAGTTAGGATATTTAACTCTGTTCATGTTGTTTTATGAATTAGTAGTGTCCTCACCTACCAAGTAGATGAAAACATATTATATTTGCTCCTGTGAAAAAGGGGAGGTGTCCTACTTGCTGTGTCTTCTCAAATTCTACCCCCTTCCTCCCTCCAAGTTCTCCTTTGGAGCAGCTGGAGGGAAGGGTGTCACGGAAGTTGTATCATTTGGCATTGTCACACCATAGGATACTATAAGGAAAACACACCAGTGAATCTAGTTTTTTTCTGTAAGTGGAAAGAAGGGCGTATGCTCACAATGCTCATAATTTCTCTACCAGGTGGAGGAGGAGTGGTTCAGTTTTCAGTCCCGTTTAATCACCATCGACTCTCACTTTGGATTTCCCACTTCCACCATCCCAAAGTTAGGATGTTGCTCTGTGCTTGATGATAACAGCTCATAGCCTCATCAAAATTGAAATGAACAAATATTTATTGATCTTTTATAATAAAAAAGACAATATTGTTTAAAAGAGGGCAAATAAACAAAAATGATTCTGTTGCTGTTAGGCACAGTGCTTCTGTAGCAATGGAGATGTGATGGCAAACTCTCCAGAGCATTCAGCCTTCAGCTGCAGCACTTAGGGCAGATTACTGGTGGATGAAATATGAATATGAAAACACCTGACTCACCACATTATTTCCTAGAATAGTTAGCTGGGTGGAGGCTCACCAAGTTAATAACTAAACCCAACCCTCAAGTCTATTGGCAAAGGGCATATTTAAGCTTAATGACTCTGTATCCGCCCAGAAAGATAAAGGAGGCTTTGATTGGGAAGAGGAAAATGACTCATTAGGTACCTGAGACACTGAGTGAGTGGCCTGCACTGGAAATATTTTGAAAGGTGAGTTGAAGTACTAAACCAGTCTTTCAGAGACTACAGCACATCAAGCCTGAGGCAGATGATGAATCAAGAAATAAGACTTATAAAAGAGAGAAAATCTTGTGCAAGAGAAACACAGGGCAGAGCAAATAATCTTTGCATTATGAACATGTGAGTCAAGGGTTATGCTCACTTAGAAAATGAAAAACTAGTTAAACACCTCCACAACTTTAAAACATTTTCTGTGTAGCTATTTAACCATATGTTAAATGATATAAGGTGTGTAAACTGTCTATCCCAGTGTCTGGCTGGCATATAGTGTCACTAAATGTGTGTTCCTTCCCTTCATCTCTGATCTTTGCTTTTTTGGTTTGTTTGTTCAAGAGAAAAAGTACTTTAAGATGATATCTCTGTATGGTTTCATGTAAGTTCATATTTTTAAGGTATTAGTGTCTAAAGTCTAGCATTCTCTGTTGGTTTTACTATTAATAATAAGCAAATATGACAGCAAATTTAGTCATCTGTATCAAATTTCTGCCATATGGTTCAGAAATTATTTTGGAGGAACATTTTGAAATGAAGACTGTTAGCTCACCTTGGTATACTTATGATTTTGCCAAAACAAACTGTACACATAACAAGAATATAAATTTTAAAAAGTATCACTGCTAACTCCATGTAGTTACTCATTTTTGAATGCTAAAGTACCAGTGTTGACATTTTAAAGTTGGAACTAATCTTTCTGGTTCTTTCTCTGAGAAAATAAACAATGCTTCAAAATATTAGCAAATTACAGCAACTTTTCAACTCTTCCACAATAAATTATTCTTTAGGCTAGAAAAAAGTAATTCCACAAATACCATTCAAAGTCATTTCATTCAGAATCAGCATGACAAACACTCTCACACATAAAATCAAATATATATAAGGAATGAACAGTCTGAAGCATTAATATTTGGGTGCCTCTTTTTCAACTCCACCCAGTCACCTATTTCATGTTTACTTGAAGTGCATATGCAATCATTTTATATATTTAGAACTTCACTAAATTTAAGTGTATTAGATAACCTCAAAATAATTTGTCAACATTTAATCATATATTTCTCACTCAATGATGTTTTACTGAAGTAAAGTTTTTCCTTTCTAGAATATGCTAATATTACTATCTTCTAGAACAAAATATCAGTTAAAATAAAATACCATGAGGATTTACTTGACTGAGCATATATAGAATTTTGACAGGTTGGATTTTAAGTCTTTTGAGAATCCACCTTCCTATTTCACACGCGGCCTTTCTTCTGCCCGTCTGCTCCAACAAACGCCCTTTTGGGGAAGTTTAACCTCAATAGATACAACCTTGTTGTTGGGCCAGTCTGTCTACAGACAGGATGTAACTTGTAAGAAAGAGAAGCACTGGTGTGCCAGAAAGATTGCAGCTGCCGGCTGAGAGGCAAGTCTGCTGCTTCCCGTTTCTTTGCTACCAAGTATGTGCATGCCTCAGAAGTAGGCCACTGTAACTCAGGAGCAGGAGGAGCTGTGACTGATACCAGGCTCTTTGTAAGGAAGAGGGGAGAATGCAGAATGCAGGATAATTGAAGGGGAGGGGATGCTCCCAAAAGAAGGAGAAGAGAAAGAATGGTCTGAAGATTTCAAATACTTGGCAACTTTGTCTTCTTACGTAGGGCCAGTGTGCGTGAGTATATGGGTGCATGTGTGAATATGTATGCAGGAAGGAACTAGCATTGTGAAAGAACCCCAAACATGACTGGTTAGCCTGCCTCCCTTTGAAAAACAACAATAAAAAAAAAAGCTACTTTGAATAATCTCACAACAGGAAATAACACAATGGAAACTGGAGAATTGTGATGTGGAAAAATCTAAGAACTTAGTATGATAGAGGCTAAATAATTAAACTAGTACATACAATTGAAGTTGAGAATAAATACAAAGGGAATTTTAGGCACCCAGTTTAGTTTACTAGGCATCAAGTAAAATAATGAAAGTAAGAGTCAACCATTTGCTAGGTTTTCCAATGTATCAATAGATTTTTAGTACTCTCATCTTCAATTATAATTGTAACCTGTGTTCTCTTTGAATTGCAACTTTCTTAAATTCAGATAATACTAGTAAAGAACTGACAAAGGATTGATTGCATGGGTTTCAAAAAATACAAGTGTTGGCAATTTAAAAAATCTAACTAGTAAAGATGAATATGTTACTATACAATAAGAAAGGCATATGAGTCATAGTTTAGTCAAATTAGAACAAGTCCCTCCTTCTATTATGAAGTAGAGAGGCCACATATGTGACTAGTTATTGGAGAACTATTGGTTTATTATGATATAATATCTACTAATAACATAATTCTGAAAATTATTTATACCCACATCTAACCTAGATCATTATAGGAAGAGGATACTGAAGTAATAATACACCACACAAAAAATACCATGGTGGAAAGTATTAAGGCATAAGCTTCTTTCCCTATCAACTCTAACTAATTTATTATCTTCATAGTCTACCTCATTTTAAGACCTGTATTTCCCCTTTCTCCTTTTAGACACAGAACACCTGTGTTTGTCTTAGCATGACTCTTTTTCAAATGGACTTTGACTTTTTTTTATTGACTGTTTTGTTTTGAGGAAGAATGTCAAAAAAAGGAAGATGTGGAGCAAAGGGAGTTGAAGATGTGCTGCATTGATTTTCTAGTTTTCACTGGTGGGAAGCCTGCTAATTGTCATTCATACTACCCTTCCATAGTTAGTGGAAGTATTAATATATGAGAACTAAAGTTCAGTGGCAGCTCCTCACAGACTCATTATTTAGAGCTTGTTTATTCTGAAGAATTTGCCTTACAAATTTTATTTATAAAATGCACCTTACTATGCTTATATTAGTTCTTTGCTTATCACTTTATTCTTCATTCTCACTTCCTGTGTTTGCCTCAGTTTGAGTCATTATCCTTCAATAAGTTGTCTTGTGGCCCCTTCACTGACCCATTTCCTAAATGTATCGTTTATATTGACAACTGTCTCCTTGGAAAGGGTGAAAGTAATGATTCTATCTATTAGGGAACTTTACTATTAATCCTATATTATTGTTTTGTGAATAATTATTAAGATATTTAATCAATTGTATCTCTGAAACAATCATTGAAGAGATTGCCTGTATACACTGAAAACAACTTACAATAAACTACTTAATGTCAAAGTTGGACAAAAAGGCATTTATCTACATAAACTCTTTGCAATAATTAATTCTAAAATGTCTATTATGCTAGTAGAGCATTGTATGGGAATTTTAAGCCACATTCGGGGGGGGATAAAAAATCTTCTAGGCTTTTATACTAAGTATGAAAACTCAGGTATGAGACTGATATTTCTTTGACTAAGCCTTGTACTTTATATAGCTCATTCTATAATCAGATAGGTAATCTTTTAGAGTAGCTGAAAGAAAGGATATTAAAACAATGATCTTTCAACCTTGCTTTTCTTTTCCAATAACTAGCTTACACGTTAATCAGCATATTCAAGCTTCCTTCTCATTAGTTTTAAAAAATTCTAGGAAATACTTTCCATAGTATGCTGTGAAAGATTTTATTATAGGATTAAAAACCTTTCAGCAAACAATAGGGGCATTAGGCAGGGTCCAGGTATTCTGTCTCACAAGCCAACACTACACTTTATGTAACTCTTGAAATGGACTATATTTAATTATTTTCTAGTTTGTTTTATGGAAAAAGTAGCCATGTTAAAAATTTTTCATGCCATATCTTACCTCAAATTCTTCATCCTGGGCTGATCTGTCATCTTGTTTCTACATTCAGGATATCGGAAAAGTTGCTGGAAAAAAATGCAAAAGCAGTTCATACCATTTCATTAAATGTTTGCTGAGCCCTCTATGTGGCTTCAAAAAAGGTTTTTTTTTAGGAAGGGGACACCTGCCATCCTTCTATCATTAACTACTCCTGATCCTCACTGCCACGCTGACTTCTACTTGGCCGCAGATGGCTTTGCTCTTACCTTATAGAAGAAATCGAAGCACCAGGTGGGAACTCTTTCAGCTTTACCAACTACAAGCTACAAACTTATCTGCTTGCACACACACACCCTTACAGTTTGCTTTCTCTCTCAGTGGAAAAAGAGTGCTCATGACCACAGGCTCTCCAATGTCCTTGTGCCCTTGATCCAACATTTATCCTCTCTTTTTTCTTTATTTTTCCACTGGTTCCTTGTCACGAGCCTTAGTCTTCTGCCCAGTGCATAGATGAGGATGGTCCACAGGTTCAGTTCTCATGCTTTGTCTTCTCTCATTGCATACATCATGAAGGAGAACTTATTCACATCCATGACTTCAACACTCACATTGAAGCCATCTACATCTGCCTCCAGTCCTGACTGCTCTCCTGAGCTCCAGGTGCCCACAGGACATCTCTACCTATCTTCTCAAAGATACTTCAATCTTAAAATATTCAAAATGCATCCATTATAATTGAGAATCTTTTATGACAATGGTCTCTTCTATATTCTTGTTAGTGAATGGTGCTATGATTGCCTGACCCAGAAACCTAGGAATCACCTTTGTCTCTTCCCTCTCATTCTCCCACCTTCAGAGAATTACCAAGCTCTATTGAATTTAATAATAAGTAATTGTGATGAACATGGGCAAGGCATTTTTAAATGTATTATCTCAATCTTCACAGTCACTATATTATGTGAGTGGCTATTGTTATCTCTATTTTAAAGTTAGGAAAAATGAGGCACAAAGAGGCAAAATAACTTGCATCAGTCACACAGGTAATAAAAGGTAGAGGATGGGATCTAAACCTAGGCAGATTAACTACAGAGCTGGAATCTTAACAATCATACCATGCTGGGCTTACACAATGCCAGGATCTTAGGATCTCTTCAAATCATTTCCTTCTTTTTTTATTTTTTTCTTTCTCATTTTGGTAGACTGGGTTCATGTGCTCATTTCTTGCCTGTGTAACTTCTTACAACCTGCTGCCCCAAATTCATTTTCCAAGATATGTCTTGTTGATTAGTCCTCATCAAATTTTGGGGGGCATTGGCTGAATCTACAGATTCGAATCTTTGTTTTAAGAAAATTGTATTCAATTATATATTTGAATTTTTCCTGTTCCAAGTATTCTTTTCTTCCAGAACAGTAATTATTTGTATGTTATCCATCTTTACCATCTTCTTTCTTATCACTTTATCTCTTTGTTCTTTCTCATTTCGTTTTATGTTATTTCCTCAAGGCTATCCTCTGTCTCAGACTATTTTTATCCATATCTATTTTACCTTTTGTTGATTCTAATGGTAATTCCAGCTCTGTAATAGTTTCCTTTTATTCTTCTATTCATCCTTGAGCTCCATAGACTCACTTTTCATCTCCTGTTCTTTCTTCATCTCTTTCTTGATATCTTGTTAGTTTTTCAGGTTCATTTTTTAAGGAACGCCAACTTACATTTAGTTTTTCTGAGTCTTGGATGAACTATTTGTTTGAAATTAGCCTATTTTTCTAGGAACAGGTCCTGAAATTCTGTGTTATTTATTTACCTTTTGTTTATTTTTTTCCTCTGTATTTTTTTTTTTTTTAGGATTTAAATAATGTAGGAATTTTACTCCAGATATTTGCTCAAAAGAAACTTTTGCACTCGGCACCAAGAGTCTAAGAATGTTTATAGCATCATCCTTTGAAAAGAAAAAAGAAAAACCCAAACTGGAAACAACTCCAAATGCCTTCTATATGAATACAAGAATGAGTATTTTAGGATATATATTGAATATACAGCATTTAAAATGAATAAAGTAGAGATACATTTATTGGCATGGTAAATCAAAAAAATATAATGTCAAATGAAGAAAAGTTATTGAAGAATACTACTACATGATTTCATTAATATAAAGCTTAAAAACATGTAAAACAAAGCAATATACATATTATATATACCACATACATGTGGTAAAACTGCAAAGAAAAGCATGGAGTGATATTCACAAAATTCAGGATAGTGTTTTCCTCTTGTGGGGGAGAAAGGGAAACAAAGGTTTTGGTTATTTTCCATTTCTTAAGCTGTGTGGTTGGTACATGGGTGTTTGTTTTATTATTGTTTTTAAACTGTACATATAAATTATATTCCCTTGTTTGTATAATATATTTATGAAGGTAAATCTAATTAACTAATTTAAAAGAAGCATATTAATGTTAGGTTCCTTTTCTTGCTTCAGAAAATAAATTACAGGAAATTGTAAACATTTTAAGAATTCATTTGCATGGGAGCAGTGGATACCAACTCTGATACTAAATTGTTTTTATTTTAAGTTTCTAATTATTCTATAACTTAAAACAAATAATACAATACACATAGACACACCATCTAAAACAGTCTTATCCAGGTGTCAAAAGAGTGCTAGTCAATTCAAACAATGAAATGATAAACCACAGTCATTGACTATAGTTTCATCCTTTAATATACTGGTTGACGTTTCAGTTTAGTCTCTAGGTTAAACACTTGTAGATCAAAATAGATTGAGGGATATTCTCAAAGTGGCAAAATGATGAACTTTATCCTTGTAAAACTCAGAAAATCACTCATCTTCCCCTTTAGGACACGTATTATTTCTTCATATGCAGTTGGGAACCACACAAACCATGGCTGAAAACATTGTTGGAACAAGCCAACATGACTATTTTTAAGGCTATGATGATTTTGAATATAATGAGTACTGAACTAGTAAGTCATATGGAATTAGGCTGATGATATATTTAGTATCGAATGGATCCTGGCAACCTCTGATCAAATGCCTTATAATTAAACGTCAGAACAGCTCCAGGGTATGAGTCTTCTGGGTCAGTACACAAATAAATATTTAAATAAACCTGCTGCACAGCTGTACTCTAGTATCTTAGTAGTCCACATGGACAGACAACTCAAATATCTATAATAGGAATGTCTAGTAACTCTTTTGGGCTTAAATCTACTAAATGTGTCTTTAAAAAACATTTTTAAAACTTTATTGTGGAATGTAATATACCTACATAGAAATGCACAAAACGCAAAAATAGGCACAATTATTTTAAAGGAAACACCAATGTAACCACCATGCAGGTCAAGAAGTAAAACATGGCCAGCACCCTAGTAGCCCCTATGTGCCTTTCCTCATGGCACCCCCTCTCTGTACCCTTCAGAGGGAATCACTATCCTGGTGTTTTTGTTAATAAATTCTTGGCTTTGCTTTATAGTTTTGCTGCCTAACTATGCATTCCCAAACAACATGGTTTAGTTGTGCCTGTTTTTAACCTTTATAAATGGAATCATAGTGCTTGTGTTACTGTGTCTTGCTTATTTTGCTCAACATTATATTCCACTATACCTGGATTCATCCATGTTAATCATATATAGATGTTCTCCTTAGCTCCTGAATCTTTCTTACTCATCTAGCTCCCCTGTTTTGTAATTTCTACGGCACTCTAGGGATGGGAGGTATCAATAATTCTACTCTGGTATGCATGTAATTGTAATTAGCCTGGCCCTGCCACCATATAATAATACTTTAAAAAATTATGGCATGTATTGAGTATCTGCCATGTGCTAGGACTGCATGAAGCAGTCTGTTCATATAATATTGCTGTATTCAAGATAATTCCATCTAGTATGTAGGTTTAGCATACTCTTTTTATGGTTAAAAAATTGAAATTCAGAAAGATAAAGTAAATTCAGAGTGTAGCCTTTCTTAGATTTAGTTATCAGTAGGACAAATCTTGTTTTTATTTTTTTACTATTTTCTTCATGTTAAGAGAGTAAATGAGTAAACTTGCCATTTCATAGTGGTCTTTTTCTATCTCACCAGGCTCTTGGTATTTTGCTTTAATGTTCCATTGGCACCTGCATATAGATAAGAAACTGAAACTCAGAAAGGTGAAAGTAACAGCCTCAAAGTAAAAGTGTTTCTTCTATTATTCACCCAGTGCTAACTTCTTTCTGCCCATGGCACCTACAGAATATTGTGTGTAAACTTCTTTTCACGGGAGTAATAGAGAGTAATAGAGAGGATTCCCCTGTTATAGGAATCCTGGAGGAGGGCAGTCTAGACAGTAGGGGTGTAAGGGTGGGAAGAACATGGAACTAAGGGTTAGGATACATCAGTTCTGCACTTGATTGTCATTATCTACTTATGTGACCTTGAGTAAGTAACTTATCCTCTCTGGGGCTCAGTTTCATCATGTGAGGGTTTTGGTCAGTAATTTTCAAACTGAAGTTCATCCTGAGTTTTTGTTTTAAAAGCAGGTTTCTGAGCCTCATTAAAACTTCTCAGCCTGGGAATCTGTATGTGTTAACAAGCTCCCCTAGAGATTCTGATGCTCACCATGAGTGAGAACCAACGAGGCAGATGATGGCCCAAGTGCCTCTGATTTTAAAATTCTGGGATAGAATTTAAACTTCTGGAACTTTAGCATCTTTCATCAGAACTATGTGCCTACTTATTTCAGAGTTCCGTGAGTTTTGTTAATAAAAATAAACACGAAGTCATTAAAATTCAAGAAGCTAAATAAACGCTGATTATCATTGCTATGAGTAAACGACAATAACATAGGACTAGGGTGCTGGTTATCAAAGTGGCTTGGGATTGTTTGATGTTTGTAAACTGAATAAAAAAATACTGCCCCAATGGAATTGCATCCATATCATTAAAGCTATTAATACAGTGTAGCAGGAAAAAGCAGCATAGTCCCTCTACAGGACACAGCAGCATCGATATGACTAACAATGGATAATATATAGAGTGCCATGCAATCTTATTAGGAAAACTAAGTAGTAGTTTATGCTCCCAAAACAACTTTAAAAGCTCATTTCATCATAAAAGGTGCTAAATATATCACCCAACAGATTGGAGACAGTCTGTTGGCTGATTTATTTTTACTTTGATATTGCATTCCTTACATGTTTTTCAAATTCTTTAGTGACTATTAGGGGAAAAAAATCTCCTTATAATATTTAATACTTTCCTGGGGCTATGCTTTGTATTCTGAGGAATTGGAGTCACCCAATTAATTGCTCTCATTTTTTGTGTTTTCTTTTTCACAGGAATAAGCAACCTCAAATTTTGTAAGAGTTCTGTCTTTTCTCACCCCACATACTCTGCAGTGGTTTTCCAACCTACCTCTGAGGAAAGGGGTGCACTCCCATCAGTGAGAAGGCTCATAAAGCAACAGGGAGTCTCAGCTAAGGGGTGTGGCCACCGAGACAGGTGAAAACAGAATCTCTAGGAGTGTGTGTAATTCTAAAAAGCTCCCCAAGTATTTTCCTCTAGCGCTTGAATTGCAAAGCTGGGTCCAAAACCTGTCAAACAGCAATTGTTCACATATTCAGTAGTAGCTTAGAAACCTTAATACAGGAGTTGCTATCCTACTATATAAACAAGACATTACTATCTGAAGAAAACAGGGAACTTCAATATCAAAAGTATGTAAATGAATGGTCAAGAGTGATACAATATTCAAAATTATAGGATTATTGATCTCTACATTAATATAGACATTATTATTTATTTTCTTAACTAGTTTCCCCTTCTCATCTCCTTTCTCCCTTCTTTCTAGCCCACCAGTAAGGTAAAATAGATAAAATCGTTTAGTAATGATTCTTACTTCCTCCTCCTCCTCCTGTTTTTATACAGGACTTGGAGGTTGAGTCTTGCAGGACAGGTGAGGTTGATTAGTGGAGAAAAGGCAGACTGTCAGGCAAAAGGGATAGTATGTTCATGGCTTGGAATGTAAGAACAGTGCGAAGTACGTCTTGGCCGAAGCAGGGAAGGAGATGGTTAGTGGATGTCTAGGGAGAACCCATCCAGGTGCAGTCAGATGTCAGGCTGAAGAGGGAATAAGAGTGAATGAGGAAACTTTGAAGTGTTTTGAGTGGCGGAATCACATGAGGTCACTGATGTTTTGGATTTGTCTGGTGGCAAGATGGAGGGTGGCCTGGAAAGAAGAGCAAAAAGAAGCAAGGAGAATGGGTGGGAGGAGGGAAGCAGGTCAGAGTCAAACAAGGAAGTCTTGACAGCAACTGAGCAACCAAAGAAAAGAGAGTAAGTGTCCGTTTTGAAAAGAATTTGAATGAAATATCAATAGGACATATTTGCTATTGGATTGAAAGAATAGGGAGACAATACAGACTCTAGGTCTTCGGTCTGAGACTCTTCCCTTGATCCTGCCTCCTTTACACGTTGCCATTTTCTTTTTCTTCTTAACTGCCAAATTCCTGGAAAAAGTTGTGCTCACCTATGTCTTTGAAATCTTACTTCTGCCCCCACCCCTCCACTGAAACAGTTCTGGGAAAGATCAGCAGTGACTTGACTGGTAGATGGAGTGGCCTTTTCTCGGTCCTCATTCTCTTAGCCCACTCTGGGCATCTGGGCATGCTGACTTCTCTCCATCCTAAAACATTTGCTTCCATTGGCTTTTAAAACATCACACCCATTTGATTCTTTTCCCACACTTCTGATTACTTTTGAAAATCTTTGAATGGCTCCTCTTATCTTTGTCAACACCTCATATATGGTAGGTCCTCAGAATTTTGTTCTTAATCTTCTTATCACTTCATTCCCTGAACACCTGACACCACTGCCAAATTCTATAACTTAGCCCATCATTTACAGAAAATCCCAAAGTTACAATTTATGCCCATATGGCTCTCCTGAAGTACAGACCTGTAGTTTTCACTGACTTCTCGACATCTCCACTTGGATGACTCACAGTCATCTCAAAATCAACATGTTCAAAACCAAACTCCATATATCCTCTCCACACTCCCCACCCAAACCCGCTTCTCCTTCTGCATTTCCTATTTCAGTTAGTTAATGATATTGCTCTCTAATTATTTGACTAAGCTAAATCTGTCCATGCTCCTCCATTAATACCCACATATGGTTTGTTTTGTGTTGTCCTGTTGACTCTCTATCCCCTTTGCATCCACTGTCCCTGCCTTTTTTCAGGTCTATGTAGTTTCCCACTGAGACTCTTCCTACCACCCAGTTCATCTAGTCTCTCTCCACTCGAGTCCATCCTACATACCATTAGCAGAAATATTTTTCTAAAATAAATCTGGCTATTTTATTCTTGTCCTTACAAAGAGATCCCACTCTCTTTGGCCTTAGGAGAATACCCAAACTTCTCCTCATGGCTTTCAGGGGATGATCTGACCCAAACTGACTTTTCTAAACTTATCTCCCAACATTGCTTAAATGCTCAGTCTCTGCTTCATTTACATTAAACAATGATGTGAACACACCACTCCCTTTTCTGGCTCTGTGGTTTTGCACATCTCATTCCTTCAGTTTCCTAGTAAACTCCTATTCTTTTGACAATTAGCAAGACATGGAAACCTGAAATTTTCTGAGCATTCAAATTCAAGAGGATTGATTCATATAAGTTAGCCTCATGGTATCGCTGTAAATATGACTTTGAATCAATTTATTAATTTACAGTGAAATGTATAATTATCAAATAAATTGTAAGGTTTATAATTTGTAATTTCAACTCAAAATGAATAAAAGATGTACAAATAAGACCTGAACCTATAAAACTCCTAAAAGAAAACATAGGGGAAAATCTCCTTGACATTGGCCTTGGTATTGATTTCTTGGATATTACACCAAAAGCTCAGGCTGCAAAAGTAAAAATAAATAAATGGGACTACATTAAACTAAAAAGCTGCATGGCAAAAGAAACAATCAACAAAATGAAAAGGCAACGTATGGATTGGGAAAACATATTTGCAAACTATATGTCTGATAAGGAGTTAATATCCAAAATTTATAAAGAACTCATACAGTGCAATAGCAAGAAAACATATAACCTGATTAAAAAATGGGCAAAGTACCTGAATAGACATTTCTCCAAAGAAGATGCAAAAATGGCCAACCACAAAATGAACATCGCTAATCATCAGGGAAATGCAAATCAAAACCACTATGAACTATCACCTCACACCTGTTAGGATAGCTATTGTCAAAACAACAAGAGATAAGCATTGGCAAGGGTGTGAAGAAAAGGGAACCTTTGTACACTGTTGGCGGGAATGTAGATTGGTGTAGCCGTTATGGAAAACGATATGGAGGTTCCTAAAGAAATTAAACATAGAATTACTATATGACCCAGCAATCCCTCTTCTGGGTACATACCCAGTGGAAATGAAATCACCACCTCATAAAGATATCTGCACTGTCATGTTCACTGAAGCGTTATTTGCAATAGCCAAGATATGGAAACAATGTAGGTGTCTGTTGATGGATGAATGGATAAAGAGACTGGTATATCTATATACAATGGAATATTATTCAGCCTTTAAAAAGGAGGATACCCTGCCATTTGCCACAACATGGATGGACCTGGAGGACATTATGCTAAGTGAAATAAGCCAAACACAGAAAGAAAAATATTATGTGATCTCACTTATATACAAAATCTTAAAAAAAGGTCAAATGTACAGAGATTGAGAATAAAGCAGTGGTTATCAGGGGCAGGGTGGAGGGACGAAATGGGAAGATGTAGTTCAAAGGTTACAAAGCAGCAGATATGTAGGAGAACAATTCTAAAGGTCTAATGTACCACATGAGAACTATGGGGCACTTAACAATAGTGTGTTGTAGTCAGGATTTTTGCTAAATGACTAGATTATAGCTGCTCATGCCACAGGGAGAAAAAGGTGGGTAACTCTGTGAGATGATGGGTATGTTAATTTGTTTTACTATAGTAACCATTTTACTATATATATGTATCTCATAAATCATGCTGTATACCTTAAGTATACATAATAAAATTTATCTTAAAAATTTTCAAAAATAAAAGAGAAGAAAAAGTCAAGTTTGTCATTGCTAGTGTGGGAACTCAGGAAAATCTCCATGGGAAGTGACATTTTTTATAAGTTGAAGGAGTAGACTCTAAAATAACAAAAAAAAGTATAGTAGAGTAAATACATAAACCAGTAATAGTCATTTATTATCATTGTCAAGTATGATGTACTGGACATAATTGTATGTGCTATACTTTTATATGACTGGCTGTGCAGTACGTTTGTTTACATTGGCAGCACCACAAATGCGTGAGTAATTTGTTGCGCTATGGTGTTAGGATGATTATGATGTCACTAGGCGACCACTTATGGGACGTTGTGGTCATATATGTAGTCCATCTTATACGCAGACTATCATTGACCAAAGTGTTATGTGGTGCATGACTGTAATTATAAAGGTATTCACTGTGATTGCAAAGTCTCTGATTGATCTTTCTACTTGTCCCCTTCAGGAACTACTAAGAATGCTTAGTTGGGTCCCTGCATAAGGCTTGGTCACCTCTCTATGCCACAATCAGCTGCAGCCTTCAGGCCTCAGTATTTCCAAAGAGGTGCAGCTCCAATCTGGAATTCTGTCACCCATGTATTGATGGAATTGCATATGTACCACCTAATGACTACAGCCACCATACTTCTTGCCTGAATTATAGCATCTGACAGGTCTTCTGTAGTCCACGCTTGGCTTCTGACCGTCCCAGAGAAGAGTTCATGTTGCCGCTTGAGGCTGAAGGCAGACTTCAGGCACAATTTCCTTAGTCCGTTTTCTTTTAAGGCTTTCACCTGAGTGGGTGAGGCTCACTCACATTATGGAGAGTAATCTGCTTTGCTCTAAATCTACTGATTTAAATGATAGTAACATTAAAAAATTCCTTCACAGAAACCTCCAGACTGATGGTTGACTAAATACTGGGTACCATGGGGCCCAGCCAAGTTATTTTATACAAGTTAACATTACAGTTCCTCGCTCATAGTTTGTCTGGCTCCTCCACTCACTTGGGATCTACTGAGAGAGAGCCATTGTTTGTGTAGCCAAATGTTGCTGGTAGTTTGTGTTTAACATTGTGGTTGTTTTTATTTTTTTTGTACCAGCAGATACAGAAGCTGGTAACTAGCTTACTAGTTTATTAGTTACTAACTTCTTCCTACCTTATCTTACCCAATCATTTCTGATAAATAGCTTATTAGAGTTCATATAGCAATGAACTCAGCTCACAGTCTTATATACTGATTTTGATACAGGTTACCTTTTGAAAGAATAAAGACTTTAAAAATACACATAAGCAAAACTTTAGCTTTAAAAATACACTCAAAATTATTTCACTGAAAGCTATCTGAGATTTAAAAACAACAACAACAACAACAAAGTATTTTGGACATGATTGGAAAGCAGGCATTTATTTTACACTCTGCTATTTGCTATCCAAGTTTTCACTAATAGACTTTAAATTTTATTTTCTGAAGTACAGTTCATCTCATTGTTATTCCTGAAAATTGCTTTTATCTGAGCAGTTATTGGTTGGTTATTAACTCTTTTGATTATAGCCTAGTGGAGGCCAAGGTCATGGGTTCAATTCTCACACAGTCCAATTAGCTCCACTTGCTTTGGGGCCTGCAGCACCACTCCTAGACTGTCTCTAGCCATTGTGAAAAAAATGGATGTATTGTATCCACGGGGCACTGTTTAAAAGAATAGATAAATGTGTGTAAATCTGTAGTTATTAACAGAAAATCAGTTGGAAGTCCATATACCCTATTAACAGTGATTCAGTAATGTACACAAAAGCACAGTAAAAAAGAGTGCTTTTTAATTAATTGTTTGTATTTTTCACCTCAAACACAGAAGAAAGGAAGAATTCCATGGGAATTCTCCATTTATATTCTTTCTCCGAGACATTCTGAAAATTTCTGTAACATTTTATGTATTTTTTCAGAAGGAACTTTATTTTAGCACCAAAATGATCTCTCAAATTTTCCTTCTGTACACCTTAAGTGAGGTAGGCAAGATAACTGTAGGGCACATGAAAATAAATATGATTTTATCTTGTGCTTCTAGAACATTTTAGATTAGGTCATGATTTTGGAAAGCTTTGAGATATCTGGCACACAAGCAAGTGAATTTCTCACTATTCTTTTTTCTTATCTTTTTTTTTTTTACAATGCTTAAAAAGCATGATTAGTATTCTGATAAATGGTTGGGAAGTTTTTGGTTTGACGTTAGAAATTTCAGTTATGTGTTGAATAACTTAGGGTGGTTTGAATGGTGTGATTAATAAATGGCAAGATGGATAATTATTTGATAAATCAATTTTAGGTTGTGCTTTAACAGCAATTCTTAGTCACCTGTCATTTGTTGTTTCCTGTTTGTCCTCTGCTAATTTATTGCAATGAAGGCACTTCAGACTTTAATGGTTTGAAGAAAGGCTTCCTTATCACTACCATGGCTTTAGCTAATCTCTTACCAACTTTCCCACAGGGACATCTTTTCAGATTTTGCCAAAATTGGATGAGAAAGAGCTCAGGATCATTCATCTTTTGTTGCAAACTGAACTGCAAGGGAATCTAGCATTCTCTAATTAATGCAGTTTGATCATTTGGCAGTATTTGGATAGATCTTACCTCTTCTCATTTCAATGAAACAGTTGATAGTAGGGACTTGCAAAAATTTTGTGTTAGAATTTGGTAGCATGAATTTGTAAGCCTTTAGCCATGATTTCTATAGATTCCTGGGTTGGCAAACTGGTACCATCACACCCTTGCCTTTGGCAACTATTTTTGCATTAGTACAGTTTCTTATAATGCAGCCTTTAAGTTTTTTGTTTTTCAAGTCTCTATCCATATTCTTCTTAAACAAAAAAGTATGTTTAATTATATAAGTAATTCATGAATATGCTCTTGTTAAAAAAAAAAAGTCAGACATTATAGATAAAGGCCAAGTCCCCTCTGGCCACTCATGTTCCCAAGTGGTTTTCCTGGAGGTAATCGCAGTTGTTATCAGTTGCTGTGCCTCTTCCAGCCCTCTGTTTGTGTGTTCACATACATATGTGCATATGGTATGCATATGCAACAGTTAAAAATGTATCATATTGCTGTTTCTATTTTAGATCTTTTAGTGCCCAGATGATTATTTGAGTTTTGCCACACTTGGTTATATTTGTCTGTAGACTTTGTCACATTCCAGACTCTTATTTCCTTATCAGGTTCCCACACTTTTCTAGTAATAGCCCTTCACATTTTCTTCTTATTTTACCTCACAATATAGCACAATGTGATAATGTCCTCGTAACTGTCATAAACCACATCTTTTTACCAAACATATTTTAATCTCAGTTAGAAAATTAGTGATGGTTCAAATAAAGTTGGCCATAAAAAAATGCCTTTTCTTGTGGTTTCCACTCTCAGTTTTGTGGCCATAATGGAAGTTTTTAGTGGTGTGGAATACCAGTTAGGGATTTTTGGAAAAGGGAGTTATAATTTTTAGACTTCTTGCCTTTCCTAGAGTCACAGAGGGTTTTATGATCTTGACAGTTCTCAAGCTATCTTGAAAGATCCATACTTTGAGACCGAATCTTTGTTTCATTGAAATGGAAGATAAGGTCAGTTGGCCAACAATATCCACCAGTGGCCACATTATAGCCAGGCATTGCAGTAGATTTGTTCCTAATAAAAGTTAAGTGAAAGTCAAGCATTTGTAAATGGCATTTTATGTTAAATGGAATAGGGGAGTATCTTAGCCAGGAATTCTCGTTGCAAGACACCCACACAAACCATTTGATTGTTGAATTCTGAGTCTGTGTTTCTATTTTTCGGTCTGCCACCTTCTCTTGATTTTATATTGGCCTAATCTCCCCACTCCCCTGACCTGGTACAGTTTCTGTTCCCCATAATTACAGCATGTACTTGGCTTTGTCTTACTATGCTGTGGTTTTGAGCTCTCCATGACCTGTCGGTTCCAGAACCTAACACGAGTGGGCTCTCTTTGTCTTTGTTCTATCAGTCCTTTAATCTACCAATAAACTGGCCAGTCATAGGCAATCCTGGTCCAATCACGTGTGTCTTGGGGTTGGGGATGAAACTACATGGTACAAACATGGGTGTCTGGGCTGGTTCCTTGGGTGGGATTACAGGTAAAGGTAGTTTTCAGAGACAGAGGCTGCAGATGGGACAGGTACCCTCAGACATGTCTGCTGCTAGGAACACACTCAACTATTTAAATGAAAAGCCCTTTGGTGAACATGGAAAAATAGTTGGTTCTTTTTTTTTTCTTGGAACAAGAGTAACTACTTCTTTCCTTCTGTGCATAGCACATTGGTATAATTAACTAAGTATCATTACCAGCAGAGGCATGGTGTGACTAAAATTGTTGGAATGTGCAAACTGATGCGACGATGGTAAAATTCTCCATGGGAGTGGCTTGAGGGGAGAGAGAGAAGGGAAACAGTTTTTCTTTTAATTTATTTTTCATCATGTTAGGAAACTTGGAATTTCTCTTCTGTTTTACAAAAATAGAAATACGAATTATCTTTTACAATTTACCTGATTTCATGAATTTAACTCTAATCACCTAGTTTATCTGATACTTCAGCAAATTCTCCTAGTTCTATCTCTAAAATATATCCTGAATGTGACCACTTCTCATCATATGTACTGGCCGTGTTATTTCTCTGCTTAAAATCCTCTAATGTCTACCCACAATAATTCAAGTAATAACCAGACTCTTCATCACAGTGGACAAGCGCCTACGTGATCCAACCTAAGCCTGTCTCCCAGACTTTATTTCCTACCACTTTCACCCCCATCTCCTATGTTCTATCTCTTCCTCCAAAGCTCATTCTCATCTCCATGAGTTTTCACTTGGCTGTGTCCTCTACCTAGAACTGTCTTTCCCCAGATCTTGATGTAGCTGATACCTTCTCCTCTTTTTGGTGTAAGTGCAAATGTCACTTTCACATAGAGACCTTTTCTGACTCTCTGAACCCCTCCCCCTCATAACTCTTTATTTCATTATCCTTTTGAATTTTCTTCATAGCTTTTTTTTTTACCATCAGAAATGATCTTATTTTATTTTTAATTTCTGTATTTCTTATCCATGTCTGTCCACTACAAAGAAGGTACATGATTGCAAGAATTTTGTCTTGTTTATTGATATATCTGCCCAGGATAATGTCTAGTTCATAATCAGTACTCTAAATATTTGCTGAATGAATAAAAGAACAAATGAATGAATGCTGTCACACTTCATACTCTGTTATGCTATTTACAATTCTATGTACATTTGTATAAAGACATTAGGGGGGGCACATGTTTTAAAATAGGAGGTCTTATGTGCCCCTCAGTATTACCATTATAAATCCAAATCCTGTCTATTTTACCTAGCCATAGCTTAGGTATTCATTGGGATATTTAACCCAATCCCTACTAAATTGCTTTTGTAGTCGGCCAGATCTGGGTTTGAATCTGGGTTCCATAGCTTACTAACTTTGCCACAGTAGGCCAGTGGCTTAAACAGACGCAAAATGCCTGGTATGATGCTCAGTAATGGGTGGTAGTTGTCATCCTCACGTTTTATATCACTTTTCTTAAGTAAATTCATGAAGCATTTTGTGTGTCATGTGCAGTTGTTACCAGCAGATTGGGGTCAAGTTTGAGAAACTGCACTGATGAGAAATGTGAAAAAAAAAAATTCCAAGTAAATTTGACCACATAGCCAGATGCTGTTTAAATATAGGTAGTCTTCTAACAAATTTCTTTATAGTAATAATTTTTATCAAGAAGAAAAATAAATATAAATAAGAATTTAATCAATTTGCCAGTGTCATGATCATGAATTCTCAGAATTTTATAAATCATATGTAAAATGTACAAAGTCAAAATGAAGATGGAGATACTTAGATTAGTTTTTGAAAAAAATTAATAAAACAGATTTGTGTGTGTATTTATTCATTTGTCATTTTTTAAATTGAGTATCTATGGACACTAGGCATAGTGTTATGTTGAAATCACAAACTTATTTGAAATGTATAAATAATTAACCTCTGTATGTTTGAGCCTCAGTAAAGCATCTGGTGCAATACTTCTT
This sequence comes from Daubentonia madagascariensis, assembly GCA_023783475.1. NCBI lineage: Eukaryota > Metazoa > Chordata > Mammalia > Primates > Daubentoniidae > Daubentonia > Daubentonia madagascariensis. The sequence continues at coordinate 20,028,199 of JAKFHU010002080.1, read as the reverse complement.
AATTTTGCTTTCAAACCATGCAAATTATTTGGACCAAGATAATTCACTAATTGGGCAAGAATAGTCTTTCAACAAATGATGCTGGGACACCTGGATATACACATGCAAAATAATGAAGTTGGACCCCTACCTCACATTGTATACACAAGTTAACTCAAAATGTATCATCATCCTAATGTAAGAGCTGAAACTATCAAACTCTTAGAAGAAAACATGGTAGTAACTCTTTATGACTTTGGGTTAGACAATAGTCTCTTAGATATTACACCAAAAGTAAAGGTGACAAAGGAAAAAATGGTAAATTAAACTACATAAAATTAAAAAAAAAGTTTGTGCTGCAAAGGATGCCATTAAGAAAGTAAAAAGACAACCCAAAGTATGGGGAAAATATTTTCAAATCATATATCTGATGAGGGATTTATATCCAGAATACATAAAGAACTCATAGAAAGAAATAATATAATAAAAAGACAAACATCCCAATTACAAATGGGTAAAGGATTTGAATAGTTATTTCTTCCAAGGAAATATACAAGTGGCCAATAAGCACATGAAAAGATGCTTAACATCGTCAGGCATTAGGGAAATGCAAATCAAAGCCACAATGAAATACTACTTCATACCTTCCAGGACAACTATGAAAAACAAACAAATAAACCCCAGAAAACAGAAAGTGTTGGCAAGAAGAAATATGGAGAAACTGGAACATTCATGCACTGCTGTTGGGAATGTATTTAATAAAAGGTGGAGCCACTGTGAAAGTTTACCATAGAATTGCCAATAGTCCAGCAATTCCACTCTTAGGTGTATACCCCCCAAATTTGAAAACAGAGACTCTAAATAGAAACCTGTATGCCAATATTCATAGTAACATTATTCACAATAGCCAAAAGGTGGAAATACCCAAATGTCCGTCAACTGATGAATGGATAAAGAATATGTGTATCCATACGATGGAATATTTTCAGCCATAAAAAGGAATGAAGATCTGATACATGTTACAACATGGCTGAACTTTGAAAACATTATGGTAGATGCATGAAGCCAGTGACGAAAGACCACATAGTATATGATTTCATTTATATGAAATATCTAGAATAGGCAAACCCATAGAGACACCAACTAGAAGAGTGGTTGCTGAGAGGGTGGTGGTGGTAGGGAGGTGGGTATTGACAGCCAATGGATATGGGGCTTCTTTAAAGGGGGACAAAAGTGTTCTAAAATTAGATCTGGTGATTGTGTACAACCCTGTGACTATACCAGACAGCATTGAATTGTGCACTTTAAATGGTTGAATTATATGGTATATGAATTTTATCTCAATAAAGCTATTAAAAATGTTTATAGTGAAATTAGCATGGAAATTTATAAATAAAAAGATATTTTTAAAGGCATTTAAATTGCTCAATAGGTCACCAGATGGTTTCAATTCAAATGCAACTAATTTATTAATTTGTAAGTGTGTGCTTCTAAGAGTTGCATACATATATTTATCTGTTTTCAGTCCAAAGTGTGTGGGGGGGTCATGGGTTTTAATCCTTCCTTATTCTGTTGTAATATTTATCATAGCGAGAAATAGATAAATTTCAGGAAAAACATTTTGTCTTTCACCACCAGTTTTCTTCCCTGTTCTCATGTGTGCCAAATTATAAAATTCTAGTATTCTAAATTTTCATATGTGAAACCTAAATCTGCTATAAGGAAAGATTACTTATTAATTCTTCTTATCTTCTTTGACCCAGGGTATTATAGACTTTACTTCTCTATGTCTACCATGCCCAGAAGGATTTTGTGTTTGGGCTTTGTTTAAACTACTTTTAGGCCAAGACTGGGTCTTCCAATCTATGCCATGTAGTGGCAAGTTTGAAGAAATACTGGTTTCCTACAGAGCTTTATTTATTTATTTATTTATTTTAAATTTCGGAATATTATGGGGGTACCACGCTTTGGTTATATATATTGCGTATGCACTGCCCAAGTCAGAACTACAATCATGGACATCCCCCAAACTGTGTGCCCAGCACACATTAGGTGAGAGTTTTCCCATCCCCTTCATCCCCCTCCCACCTGCCCGCCCCTTGATGAATATTATTTCCATGTGTGACATAAGTGTTGATGAGTTAGTATCAATTTGATGGTGAGTACCAGTGATGCTTGTTTTTCCATTCTTGTGATACTTCACTTTGAAGAATCGGTTCTAGCTCCATCCAGGATAATACCAGATGTGTTAATTCACCATTGCTTTTTATTGTTGAGTAATACTCCATGGTATACATATACCACATTTTATTAATCCACTCGTGTATTGATGGGCACCTGGGTTGTTTCCACATCTTTGCAATTGTGAATTGGGCTGCTATAAACATTTGAGTGCAGATGTCTTTATTATAGAATGTCTTTTTTTCCTTTGGGTTAATACCCAGTAGTGGGATTGCTGGATCAAATGGTAGTTCTACTTTTAGTTCTTTGAGGTATCTCCATACTACTTTCCATAGAGGTTTACTAATTTGCAGTCCCACCAGCAGTGTATGAATGTTCCTATCTGTCTGCATCCCCGCCAACATTTGTTGTTTTCGGACTTTTTGATGTAAGCCACTCTCACTGGAGTTAAGTGATATCTCATTGTGGTTTTGATTTGTATTTCCCTGATGATTAGAAAGCAGAGCTTTAAATGTACACATATTGGTAGATGTCCAAGAAATGTTAAGATCCATCAGCAAATTAATGACTAATCGTCATGTTTACTCTTTAATTCAAAGCAGTGAACTATGTGTTTACACATAGAGTTTATAAGTCTTTCATTTTTTAATGTTGGCTGCCTGAAATACAAAACTTGGGAATTTGAGACATACTCATTTATTACCAGTTTCTAACCACTTATAATTGAGGCAGACTGGATTTTACAAAAACATTTCTGTTTGCAGTGTACACAGAAGACAACTGAAGAATTTGTTAATTTTTCAGTAATATTACCTACATTTAATCTTAAATTCTGATATATACATACATTAAATGTTGCTTATATTCATTGTTTTAAATTAAGCTTTAATTGATTAGAAGTATTTTTCCACATTTGTATGGCGATGGATCTCTATACCATGCATTTATTTATATGATCAATGAAATTATGTCTGTCATATTGAAAGTCAAGAATAGGCTGTTCATTCTTTAGAATATATAAAATCCAATGTTTAATGTCTTTATCTACTGGCAAAATTGTAATGAAGACATTTTAAAAATTGTGTTATAATAGGCATATTACATTACTCACAATAAGTTATGTTTACTTCAGAGTGATCTACTTTGATAAATTGGCAGCATGAAATTTGATTGGGTCAGCTGGTTTTTATTCAGTGACAGAAAAATACTTCTTTATTAAAAGTGGAAAATGCCTGAGGGTACTTTAAAAGGTAAAATAAAGTACAATTATTTAAAATAGAAATGAGGTGATTTGCTTGTATTGTGGACTTAGCCACTTCTGAGTAAATGTTAATTTACTTTTAGAAAAGACATGTGAGACGTGTAGGCAACATATTTAATAATAACTTGGGTAGGGATTTTAATAAATCTAGCTTCCAGATGCTCAGTTGCAGCATTTATATTTATGTGAACCAAAATCTTATTATTATGGGTGAATTTAGAGAGGATAAGCTTAAAAATTAATCCTCAGTAGATCATCTGATTTGGAACTGACTTTGGCAGACTATGACTCTTTCCATCACTTTACAAAATAGAATAATTAGCCTATTTGTGGGTTTGTAAAAAATGAAGTTGTTCATTTTTAATAGGGCTGCACAGGGGTGAAGATGGGGAGGCTAGTGAAAACAGCATGGTTAGTGCATTATCTTTTTGTCTAAATGCCATTAAGTGCTGCCATGTTTTATTACTAGTATTTTTCACACTCCTAAAATTATAGACTGCTAGATGGGAACTTGAAGTCATCAAGTCTGTCCCTGATATTTCTGAGTCCAGCAGCATTCTGGAGATTAAGAACCATTTTGTTTTGCTAGCAAACCTCAACTCATGGTCACATGATCTAGTGTGGGACTGCCATAGCAAACCCTTTGCCAATGTCCATGTCATGACAATATCTCTACTTTCACTGTTGTCTCAGTTTGTGTATTCAGTTTACCTGCTCTTCGGGTGTGATTAATTTTAATTTTTTCAGTTAAATAAATTTACAGAAGTTTCCTGGACGTCCACATGGGAAGTAATATTTTAATTTTCTCAGAAAGACCTATACAACTTGCCCCTCAGAGGCCTGGATCTCACAGTCCAGTCATTAGAATGCCAGGGCCAGACTAGCCTGCTAACCTACTAACTCCAGCCCAGGACTATGAAAAAAATAGTGAACAATGTAGGACTGTGGAGAAAATTAAATATTAGGTCTTGTAATGGAAATCTATGACTTCCATTGAGGCTGTTGTTTGAAAATTTGTAAGGGGATGACTTTCCCTTATGAGTGGATATAGAGGGAAGAACCAGATGTCCTTGAAGAATTATTGTCTCTTTAAAGATGTTCATTACTAATGAGATAAAAAAGAGGAAATTCAGGAAAGACTCACAAATATTAACAGAAAAGTTATGAAAAAATCCAGGAGAGACAGATTTCCCTGAAGCCAAACCAGAGTATAAAGCAGGAAGAGTTATTAGTTAATAGAAACATGCAGAAACCAGAAAAGAAAGAACAGAGAAGTCTCCAGCTTTGAGCAAGGGATTTTGGATAACCTTAGATACCTGTTCATAGGATGGGGCCACTGTAGTCATTACCACTTGGTGACAGAAGGGGGCAGCAGAGAGCTGCCAGAGTGGCTTGGTTGACTCAAAGTCAAATTTAGGAGATAAGAATGCAAGGGAAAAGCTGGAAAGAGAGCCAGAAAGCCCCCCAGTGAGTGTTATAGAAGTGCCAGATAGGCTGATTAATTGGTCTGCAGAGGAAGCTACCAGCATGATTCTCTAGCCCTAGAATGCCTTTCCTTAAAGGACCATTCAAATACCCACTTTAGCATGGCTGGGGAACGAATGGCTCAGGTCCAAAGAGAGATACCAGATTAGTTATTTTTCCAGAGCTTTTATCCATATCCAGCTACATTAAGGGCATAATGCCATCAATTATGTTAATAGTGGTGAATGAGCCTCTGCCTTTCTGTTGGTTGCTTGTCAATGTCACCAGGCTTCCATATAGGCTTCTCTCGTCCTTCAGTATTGTCTTGGGGTATTGCAGTTCACATGATTTCTGCGTGACTGCTACTGGACTTCCATCTACCTGATTTCAACATAATTTCAGGAGCAGGGCTGGATGATCTAAATACTCAAAAAGGAATCTTTCCATTGGTTCTGGCCAATGCTTTTATCACACTTGTTCCTGGAAGTATGGTGGGCAACAGCACTGTCTAGACCAAAGTCAAGTCCATGCTAGTTAGCTGAGGTAGGGAAGAGGAGGGCTATAATGCTAGGAAGGGAAGGTTTAGCCTCTTCATATTCTTCTAGGAAGTGTAGCACTTCTTAGAGATTAACTATTTCATTTTGTCTGGCAGGAATGGGCAGCCTTGGCTCAACAATTGACTGAAGCCAGAGAAGGCTGAAGGCCCTGTAGGTGGTAGTTGGTTGGTTGTTGGATGGATTCATTGGATGCTCATTGAGATCTACTAGCATTGGTGCATTTGAACCAGTTTATACTGACTCCTGAGAGCCGATTATTACCATCTCCATTATATCACATTGGTAGCTTGAAATTGACCATAAAGAGAATATTTACAATACAAAAATTGGAAAATCCTTCAAATGAGCTCCCCAACATTTGCCAACACACCACTAACTATGCACCAAGCACAGTGCTAGGCCCCTATTCTGGTACAGACAGAAATAATAGGATTACCTTACTCTTTTCATGTCTTCTTTCGTTGTTTTCTTATTAGAATCTCCAAAGCTGTTCAGTATTATAAACTATTAAAGTGAAAAATTACTATTTTCCCACCTACCCTCTGACTTTATGGTAACTGGAAGGTCTTTTTTTTTCTTCCCTGAATGCTCCAGTTTTGATATGAGGACAAAAGGTTTAGATATGGTCTCAGAGCTGGCTGTGTGGTACATGCACATCTTGTAATGCTGGGACTAGTGGACAAGAAACCCAATGTTGACTTTGCACTTGATTAGCTTGGGTAAGACAAACATTCTCCTCAAACTTTAGTTACTTGGTCAGTAAAGTAAAAGGACTGGGTCTAGCAAATTCTAGTTATTCCTCCTCTAAAATTCTGAATTGCATATCTAATTTTCTTTTGGAATATCAAGTATCTATATACTTAGGGAGGGTATTAGTCATCATCTCTAAATAATTTGCTCCAAGCCTACATTCATACTAAACCACTTTTTGTTCACCAAAATATGCTGTATCAAGTCTCTGGGGCTTTGCATTGAATATTCCCTTCTATGGAATGTCCTGCCCTCCCTTCTGTCCATTTGGCAAAGTCCTGCTCCTCTTTGAAGGGTCAGCTTATACGTGACCACCACTGTAAAGCCTTGCAGGACTCTCTTAGTAGACTTTGTGTTCCAAGCAATCTTGCTGTTTCCTGGAGGCCTGACAGCTTTCTCCCACTGGCACTGCTGGAGGCAGTATAAAAATAGTAGGTGGGAAAGGAGTGTGGTTCTATGTATGGGTCCTCCAGAGACTCTCTCCTGGCTCCATCTCTTGTTTATCCTCTTGAATTCATTTGTTCCATTTAGTTTGGCTGAGTTTTGGATTCTGCTACTGCTTGACTTTCACCTTCTCTGTCCATCACTCCCTTTTTGGACTTGACGTGTTAAAGGATCTCTTTGGATGTTACTTTCAGTCCCCTTTTGTTCCTGACCCCTAAGGGCCATTTCTGTCACCCTACTCCAACACCTTTCTTCAATTCCTGAAATACCAAGCCCAGCCACAGACATAGTTCCCCAGCCGCTTGAGAGGGGAAGTCTGATAAGAGCTTGGAAATACGTTAGGGAGGAGACTATTTTTTCATCTATGTCCTCAGTTCCTATAATCAAATCTGGAACATAGAAGTGCTCAATGAATGTTTGTTGAATGAATGAATAAATAAATGTGTAGGGTGAGGAGAGCTTACTCACCTGAAGACCTGATTTAGGGGCCACAGGTAAAATGCAGGCTTGATGTCACTCTTTGAACAGTGGTCATTGAGTTTGGATTCTGTTCTAGAGAAAAAAGGCTGATAATTCTCAGCCTTTTTTAGGGCTTCAAGGGGGATCTGAAAAAACTGGATATTTTTACCAGCAAAATAATGCACAGCACACAAAAGTTTGCACAGAATTTCAGTGTCTTCACAAATCCCCTTGCAATCTATCTGTGAATGCCAGGTAAATAACACAATGGGGAGGCATTAAAGGTTTTTAAGTCTGGGAATAACATGATGAAGATGATGCTTTAAGGAGATGTTTAAAATAAACTGGAGGGCTGGGAACTCTGAAGAACGGGGAGATCTGGGTGTAGGGTGGTGAAGGACTGCGACAGCATGTGAGACTGTGTGGATGGAAGAGGCGGGCACATATAAGAGATACGGGAAAGGAAGAAGAGAGGGGCTTGATTATCGATTGTACGAAGGAACTAGCGGGTAATTATTCTGCGCTCTTGAAATACGATCCTTGAAGATGCTCAAGTCTGACCAACTGACATAAGAACCATCACCTGTTTTTAAAGAGTGAGGCTGTCACATACGAAAGAAATAAATGTTTCCAAATCTATTGACCGATTTATCAGGAACAGTAAGTTTGAATGCCCACATATCCACTGCCCTGGTCCTTATGGGTTTAGGAATATAGTGGGAGGGAGCAGAAATAGAAAGGAAGGGTATCTTACAATTTAACAAAATTTTAGAACTGGCACCTTTTCCTCCCTCCCTCTATTCCTTCTTTTCTTATTTTCTTCCTATCTCTTTAATATAAAAGCAGAAAACATGTTTCTGTAAGTTATATTTTTCCAATAATTTTTTTCAGATGCTATATATCTTTTTCTTCTATTTGATACTCAATTCAAACAAAATACATTTCTGTAAAAACCTGTGCATAATGCTGTTGGACTTCTATTAAGTTCAGGTTGGTGAGCTTTCTCATACTTCAGCAGTTCCCAGTCTGAATTTATGATATTGCTAGTGTGCATCGAGCATGAATAACTCTGCCTAGAATTGCATTAAAAGCATGTAAGATTTAGAAGATATCAGGCTTAGCATAAATTAAGGATCAGTATTAAATGTGGGGATAAAGCTGAATAAATTTAAGTGTGTGAGAGATTAATACAAGCTCAGTCATTTGGAAGCTCCTTTGATTACACTTCTATCAGAAAGTGGGCAAAAATGGCCCATTTTGTTGCTTATTAGGTTTTCTGCAAATTTTAATCATTTCTCCCCTCTAATTTCTTTGTTTCTTCTCCCATTTTACTTTCCTTTGTTCTTGTCTCTGAGCAAAGACTCCCTCTGAAACTTATCTCTTCATTCGTGTCCTTAATCTCAGTCTTTCTCTTCGTGAAAATGGATCCGTCCATTAGCTCCTCTCTTCCTTGCACTGCCAGTGTCCTTCTTTACTGGCTCCTTCTCACTTGTCTATAAGCGCGCTCGCATACGTTTGTCATTCTTTCATACAATCATTTCCTCTTTCTTCTTCTTTTCTCTGGTCAGACATCTCCGGGATAGCCTACTCTTTTGCCTCCTGTGCCTCACCTCCCAATCTATCTTTGTATTGACCGGGATGGGATAGATTATTCTGTAATAACAAATAAATGCTGAACTCTCAATGGCTTAGCAAAGCAGAGACGCCTATCCCTTCATCACAGTCTGATGCAGGCTGGCCTGGCAGCCGTCCTACGCTGCTTCCTCTCCAGCGGCAACCCAGGGACCCAGGCTACATCCAGCTCAACACTGTCACGTAGGAGCCGAGCCCTTTGTTTTCAGCCAGACAGGCATGGGAGGGGTGAACATGCAGAAGATATGCTTGATTGCATCTGCTTAGACCAGGAGGGACACCTCACTTCCCCTCACATTCCATTGGTGAGAACTAGCTACGTCACTCCACCTTGACACTTACAGGCTGAGAAATGTAGAGGAGCGTGTGGATATTTGATAAGCACTACTGTTTTAGTCTTGGCCACTATTTCCATTTCTTCGATATCATTTTTCTGTTCCCATCTCTTTAAGGAAGTGGAAGAATAGACCATGGTCTGGGCACCTCCATGTACTTCAGGATGGAGCTGGCCAGTTCTCTGGAAGGCGAGGATATGAATACTAAATTGAATACTGTGTAAGATTTGAAATATTAAACTGGCCTAGAGTGGATTGGATTTTTTAATATTCAAAGTGACCATAAAGCTATGGGATCAGCCCAACATATTGTTAAGGGTCAAGAAAGGGAGATTTGGCAAAGTGTATTTGCAAGTAGTGATTAGGAAAAAAATAAAACCATTTTAATTTTGTCCTAGTGGTGTTCAAGATTGTCCAATATGAAACCTGTGTTACTTTAGAGAATAATATCATCAGTTATAAATAAAAGTATGCAACATTTTATTGTTAAATTTAAGCAACATGAGGAAACAAAAACTATTAATAATAAGGTTATTCTTTTGTCTTTGAATAAGCTTAAACAATGCCTTTACTTCAGTTTAGATAACAGAAAAGGGAAATTAATCACATTTTAAATTAAATTCAAAGATAGAGCTTCTAAAAATAATTGAAGTTTGGTGAATAACTTTCTGCTAAGAGTGCTGTGAAACTCTCATAATTAGATTAATGTGGTTAATCTCCCTGGAGTATTGCAGTGAGTGTGAATCAGCCCTAATAATAAAGTACATTACATCCAAACAAAGTAAATGCCTTTTAATGTGCTCTCAATGACCTCCTGAGTGGAGTTTTAAAATTCTCATACATTCTCACCCATGCTTTTACCTACTAGATCTTGAGCATGAATTATGATTCAAAGATAGAGTTTTAATAATGTATGTCTGTGGATAATTAAAAAGAACTCTTCCTTTATGGAAAGATACTTTAGGTATGAAGAAAGTGTTTCAGATAATGTTCAGAGGGCTGAAACATGCCTGATATTTCATCTCAACTCTCTTCTCTTAAGCTATCCCGCTGCTTTTGGGAATCTGCTTTGTTTTTAAAGACCTCCAGAGAAAAAGATTTCAACATCCTACAGTGTAACCATCCTTCCTGCCACAACTAAACTTGTACATTATTAATTATACTGAACATTCTTTATTATATATTCCTTAAAACTAAGCTTATTGCATTCTTATAATTTTTTTACTTATTACTTATTTGTATAAATTCTTTATACATAATTCATTTTAGATCCCTTTTCCCTTCTGGAAGACACAGACTTTATTTGTTATGAAATAACAAATTGTTGGGATCTAAAATAATGTTTGGATTGGAAATATATTTATCATATGATTTTAAATTTGCAAGAACCCTACAAGGATGTATATGCACCACCCAGTCTTACAGAGCTTAAAGAACTTTGAAAATTCACTTGGTTAGTGGCAGAGCTGGGAATAAACTGATTTTCAGGTCAGTAATTTGTGCCTTATGTTGTAATTTCTGTATTGTGTATACTTCTTTATCTACATGGAGTGGATGGAAAGGCTGATTTAGAGTCTAAGCAAGTGAGATTAACAGCAATAACTAAAAAGTACTATGGACAAATTGCTTAGAGGGCATAGACAGTAAAATCTAAATTATTGTTTGTAATTATATACTAATGTGTTTGATTATTTGACTAATATCTGTCTTACCCATTAAACTGTAAGCTCCAAGGAAGCATTAATTATATTTTAATAATGGGCATACAGTTCTTTTAAAAGAGATATTTAATTTGGCAACTTATCATTTATCTTTGAGTATTTTCTCTCAGAAGTGTTAACATATTGGCAATTTCATAGATGATTTCCAAGGTCTGAATTTTGTGAATCCTTCTTTTTCATAAAATCATCCTTAAAACAGTGGTCTCCAACCTTTTTGGCACCAGGGACTGGTTTCATGGAAGACAATTTTTCCATGGACTGCAGGAGGGAGGGAGGGAGGATGGTTTCAGGATGATTTGAGCGCATTACAGTTATTGTGCAGTTAAACCTCTCTGCTAATGATAATCTGTCAGCCACTCCCCAGTGCTAGCATCACCACCTCAGCTCCACCTCAGATCATCAGGCATTAGATTCTCAAGAAGCGCACAAACTAGATCCCTTGCATGTGCAGTTTATGGTAGGGTTTGTGCTCCTATGAGACTCTAATGCTACCGCTGATCTAACAGGAGGTGGAGGTCAGGTGGTGATGTGAGGGATGGGGAGCAGCTGTAAATACAGATGAAGTTTCCCTAGATAGCCCACCACTCACCTCCTGCTGTGCAGCCCAGTTCCTAACAGGCCACAAACTGGTACCAGTCCATGGCCTGGGGGTTGGGGACTGCAGCTTTAAAGTATAATTGCTGAAATTTGTGTATATCTAAATGTCACTAGACAAGCAGCATTTTTATACTCTCTTGAATTTCTGATATTATTCTAAAGGATCTTTTAACTGCAATACTTGTTAACTGCATCACTTTAAACAAGTGGATCAATGAGACATCTTACAAATTGGGAGTGAGTATTGATGAAACTGTTAATGTCTTTCCTTGATAGCTCATTCAACCTGCAATTGGTCAAATCCTGAAGTTGAAGAGATAACTGAAGGTATCAATCCAAATGAATTATAGAACTTTTGTTTTCTTGATTTTATTTTCTTTATTTTAAATTATAAAAGGACACATTAATATATTCTCATTATACAAAAATTAAACAGGAGCTACAGAGCAAAAACTAAATTTTTCCTTAATAATGATATTAGTAATTGTATTTGGCCATAACAAAATACCATAGAGTGGATGGCTTAAACAACAGAAATATATTTTTTTCACAGTTCTGGAGGCTAGAAGTCTGAGATTAGGGTGCCAGCATAGTTGTAATCTGGTGAGGGCTCTCTTTCTCCCTTGCAGACCACCACCTGCCTTCTTACTGTATTCTCAAGATCTCTGGTGTCTCTTATATGGACACTAATCCCGTAATTAGGGCCCAATCTCATGACCTCATAAGCCTAATTACCTCCCAAAGGCCTTATCTTGAAATAACTAAATTTTGGGGGGACACAATTCTCTCCATAGCAATAACCATGATGAATATTTGTATAGTGCTTGCTAATTTATATAATGCATGTTATATGCCAAGATCTGTCCTAAGCAATACTTGCATGTACACACACATTTTACAGATGAGGAAACTGAGAGATCTAAAGAAAACACACAGCTATTAAGTGGCAGAGCCAAGACTTAAACGTAGGAGATTTGGCAACAAAGTCTATGCCTTTAAACACTACTCCTTAAAGCTTCTCTAAGTCCTTACCCTTTAGCCTTTCCCAGAGGTAACACTACCAACAAATGGTGTGCATTCTTCTAGGCCCATTTATAGACCATATTTTTTTGATGTGGGTTTTTTTTTTGGTCACTATATTCACCAGGAGGGTAATGTAGTGGGTGGCATAAAACAGGGCATGTTGAGCCTTCCGGACTGATCTTCTCCTTGAATGCACCCACCTTAATTGCCTTATTAATGCTACTAGTCCTCCAGATTTCAACCAAGCAGCACTTCATCGTGGAAGCCTTCCTGAATTTCCATCCCCATTATACAAAAGGAAGAAAATGTTATTCAGAGAGGTTAATTGGTTTCTTCCAGAGAGGCTTCACGACTCTTTGATGACAGAACTAAGACTAGAATTCAGGTTTCTTGATTTAGCTGAGAGCTCTCCTTCAGCATACCAGTTTGAGTTTCTGGAACTCAAATTCACCATTCACCATTTATCTCTCTCATCTTGCATGTGACTCAAGGGAGAAATTCATGAGATTACTACACTCTTGTGATTTGGCCAATTTTGGAGAAGTACATTTTAGATCTTGAATCTGTGAATTGATTATCCTAAAAAGAGTAGCAAATAATAGAGACCGTTCCAGCTTTCAGTAAAAGGCAAAAAATAAATTTCTGAAATTACTTCTGTGAAAGACAAAGTCATTTAGAGTGATCTTTTGATTATAATTTACATGAAGGCATGGGATTATTATTACTATACTATTAGAAAGAGAGGATCAAATCCTTTTAATAATTTTAACCTGTGTAAGTGAATATATATTAGTTACTTATTGCTGCCATAACAAATTGTCACAAATTTGGCAGCTTAACATAACATAAACTTATGATTTCACAGTTATATAGGTCAGAAGTCTGGTAGGCTGAGGGCACCACAAGGCTGAAATCAAGTAGTTGGCTAGCCTGGAATCATACCTGGAAGTTCTGAAGGAAAATCTATTTCCAGTCTCCTTCAGGATGCTGGCAGAATTCAGTTCCATGTGATTGTAGGACTGAGATTCTCATTTCCTTGTTGGTTGTTGGCTGGGGGGTGGGTAGGAAGGCTGTTGTTCTCTGCTTCTAGAGGCCACCTGCATTCTCTGCCTTATGGCCCTCTTTCTCCATATTTAAAGCTGGCAACAGTTGTAGTCCAGTGCTTCTCATGCTTAGGATCTCTCTGACCAATCTTTTTGTCTCATTTTTCTGTCTTCTTTATTGATGTATCTTTCTGATTAACTCTTCTGATTACCTCTCCTATTTTTAGGGACTCAAGTGATTATATTGGGCCCACTTGAATAATCCAGGATAATATCCCTAATTTAATGTCCATAACCATAATCACATTGGTGAAGTCTCTTCCCTTTTGCCATCTAATTATTCTGGGAATTAGGACTTGTAAATCTTTGGGGGGGTGTGTGTGTCATTACTTTGCAGTCCGCCTTCTGGCCCTCAAAGATTCATATCCATCCCATATACAAAATACACTTATCTCATCAAATGATCCCCCCAACTCTCATCCCATTACAGCATCAATTTAAGTTCAAAATATCATCTCAATTTTACCAATTCTAAAGTCTCAAATCTAATCACCTAAATAATCTAAATTATGTATAGGTGGGACTGTAGGTATAATCCTTCCTGCAGCACAATTCCTCTAAATCCTTGGACCTGTGAAACTAAAGAAACAAGTTATTTGCTCCAAACATACAATGGTGTGATAGGCATAGAATAACACTTATAGACATTCTGGTACAAAAGGGGAGAAAATGGAAGGATAAAAGGAGTGAGTGGTTCCAAACAATTCTGAGACACAGACAGGCAAACTCCATGAGATTTCAAATCCTGAGGAAAAAAATCAATATCCTCTTTGGTTCTTGGCTCTATCCTCAGTGCTCTTGGTTCTCTCCTCTGAGTCATGCTTCCTTATTCGTGAAAGGTAGCACAGGATTGCAGCTGAGTAGTTTTATCAGCCTGTGTCTTAGTCTTTCCAGGCTGCTATAAGAAAAATACCATAAACTAGGCAGCTTATAAACTATTTAATAACGATTTTTTTTCTTACAGTTCTAGGGGCTGGGAAGTTCAAAGTCAAGGCACTAGCAGATTTGGTGTCTGGTGAAGGTCCGTTCCTCATAGATGGCACCTTTGTGCTGCATCCTCATATGGTTAAAGGGCAAGGCAGCTCTCTGGGGCCTCTTTTATAAGGGCACTAATCCCATTCATGAGGGCCTGCCCCTCATGACCTAATCACCTCCCCAAAGACCTTACCATCTAACATCATAACCTTGGGGGTTAGGATTTCAACATATGAATTTGGAGGGGATACAAATGGTCAGATCATAACAGCCTGTTTTTTTGTAGGTAGAATTTTGGTGGACTGACCAACATTTTTAACAGCCTTTTAAAATTTTGTACTGTCTTTGCCTCTTTCAATCCTAGCTGGCAGCATTGCTACTGTCTTAACATTCTCAAGAACTTTATGGGCCTCCCATGTATTTCGTGGGGATTTACCTTGCACACAGATCTTTTCTGGATAATCCATGTCTATTTATGGCTTCTGCAGAGATGGCTGAGGAGGTCAATGAATCACACCTTTCATCTCTTCAAGTAGCCTTTTGTGTAACTTAATATTATGACCTTTTGAGTTTTCCAAGGCATTAGCAAAAGGTTCTATAGTCACACCCTGGGTTCTGTCTCTATAACACGCCTTCTTGACTGCGAATCTCTTAATTTTATTCTTCTTCCATTTATATTCATGTAGAATTTCTAAAATCATCAAGTTCTGGTTCCTTTTTAAAAGTTCTTCCCTAAATTTATCTCTCTCATCTTGCATTTTACTACAAGCAACAAGAAAAACCAGTTCACTCCTTCAATATGTTGCTTGGAAATTTCCTCAGCTAAATCACCAGGTTTGTCACTTACAAGTTCTGCCTTCAATATAACTGCAGGACACAATGTCTCCAAGTTTTCTGCCCCTTTATAACAAGGATTCTCCTTCCTGCAGTTTCCAGTACTGTGTTTCTCATTTTCTTCTCAGACCTCACCAGAAGCATTGTCCAAGTCTATGTTTCTACTAATAGCCCATTCAAGGTAATCTAGATTTTTTCTATAATGCTCCTCAACATTCTTAATATCACCATCCACTGCTTGATCCCAAAGCTATTTCCACATGTTTAGGTATTTGTTACAGCAGTACCCCACTCCTGGTAACAGAATCAGTATTAGTTTCCTATTGCTGCTGTAAATAAATTACCACAAACAACACAGATTTATTTTTCACAGTTATGTAGGCAAAAATCGTGGTAGGCTTAGCTGGTTTCTCTTCTCTGGGTACCACAAGGCTGAAATCCAGGTGTTGGGAGACCTAGATCTTACCTGGAGGCCCCTAGAGGGATAGGGAAATCATTCAGTTCCAGGCTCATTCAAGTTGTTGGTAGAATTCAGTTCCATGTTGTTGCAGGATGGAGGTTTTGTTTCCTTACTGTTTGTTGGCCAAGGGTGTTCTCAGCTGTTAGAGGCTCTGTGAATTCCTCGGCTCATGGCTCCCTGTGCCTGCAAAGAGTAGGTCCAGTCCTTCTCAGGTTTTAAATCTCCCTGACCCCCTCTTCTGCCTTGCATCTCTTCTGCCTGCCTCTTTTATCTTCTATTGCTTCTCTCTGACTGACTCCAGCTGGAGAAATTTCTCTGCTTTTAAGTGCTCAAGTGATTAGGCGGGGCCTACTTTGATAATCCGGGATAACCACTCTATTATAGGATCCATAACCTTTATCACATTTTCGAAGTATCTTTTGCCGTGTAATAAAATATTCACAGGTTCTGGAGATGAGGGTGTGGACATCTTTGGGGAATCATTAGTCTGCCTGTCCCAGAATGTAATCCCACAGATCTTTCAAGTCATGGCTAAGAACAAGAAAGAGGGGTGGAAACTGAAGAGAAAGTAGCCCTTGGGAGCCAAAGGAAATTGGAAGACAGTCAGTAGTTTATGGCCCTTAGGTTTCAGAGTAATTACATAGGCTGGCGCCTGGGAGTACTGAGTGACTGCTCAGCAGCCTGACATATCCAGAATGGTCTTTCTGGTTTGAATAGTGAGTGCCAGGAAGGTAAACTTAGGCAGCAAAAAAGCTCAAGTGAAAAAAAATTGTCTCTATCTTTAGTCATCATGAACGAGTCTGATCAGGAGTTTGACAGTGTGAGAGTAGAAAGAGATGGTGGCTTCCTCTCTCTAACCTGGCAGCGTGACAGGAGGAGCAGACATCAACAAGCAGATCATATTAAGTGAGGCTCTGATACTTACAGAAGAGACTTCTGAATCCTGGAAGGGTGTGCAGGAATCTATTTAAGGACGCTGCCATTTCCATCCGCTCTAATTTAAATTACTTTGGAGTGTGATATTTAAACTGCTTGTACTAGAAAATTAATCAAAGAACTTCATTCATTTCAGTTTGCTTTTCTGTGGTGTTGGCTCACAAGTACAGAAATATGATGAGATACCGTATTTAGCTTAGCACTTAAATCAAGGTTACAAGGCTCTTTTAAGTATACATACTGACGTTAGTGTGTTAATAATTATTTTCCTGCCCTGGTGGCTTACTTTCTGAATGGGATTCTTTCCAAATCCCTCCCACAGGGGAAAATAAAAGTAATTAAGAATTTGAAACAAGCCAGTATCTAGTAGTTCATACACCATGCTTAACCAGGAAGCTTAATCTTAAATTTAAAAAATTTATTTCAATTATCAAGAAATTGGCCTTAGGCCACAGTAATAACTGAAAGTTCTTTTCTTTTCTTTTTCTTTTTTTTTTGTTTTTGGTGGTGAAATAAAGATCATGGTCAGGTAGTTTTTCTGGTTAATTTCTTACCATTCCACTCCCGCCCCCCATCAAAGCTCTGTGTGTACGCGTTGGCCATTTTTCTCATTTATGTCTTTCCTGAACATGGAGTAGTTAACACTTGCATGCTCTGGCATGTACTTCTTGGAGCATTATATTTGAACTCCACCCCAGAACACCACTTAATCTTATACGGAAGTGACTTTTCTTCATTATCTCATGATCATCTGGGACAGTGTGGAATGGGTCAGGGGAGTGGGGGAGAGTGTATATCCTGGCTTAACTAAACGTATGCTGTTTAATCTTATGCCTTATCATTCCCAAGGGGTGGTGTACCTACATTTCCTATCCTATGCCACAAAAAGTCTGGGCCCATACTACAAGGCAAAGAAAATTAAAGGCACAGGTTTCAGAGGTTTAAGGCTTATGGGCACTGTTTAAAGCTCTGTTGGTGTCAAACAGTCTCACCTGGTGCCACTTGCCATCTACTTCTCAGCCTGTGGCAGGGTCCTCTTTTGTCTCTGTCCCTAGTCACCTTGAGCCCACAGGCCCACCTTGCCTGAGGGCAGGAGCCAGAGATGACTTGAGAGCACAGGAAGTAATGACAGATGTTTTAAATTGTTTGTGCAATGATGTGAGAGGTGACCTTTTCTCATAGGTGCCTCTGATACTGAAACTTCAGTCAGTTCTACTAATCACATGAATGTTCTCTGTGAGTGGACTTTTTTTTGGGAGGAGCACAGTGGAAATTGATAAAATGTTTATTTTTTGGTTAAAATTGATGCCTAGGGAAGTAAAGACACATTTGTGGATGTGGAAATCAGGAAAGTCCTAGGATAAGCTTTGGACTTGCACAGACCAGGGCAATTTTTCTAGAACTCAAAGGAATA
The DNA here is from genome assembly GCA_023783475.1 of Daubentonia madagascariensis. Taxonomy (NCBI): domain Eukaryota; kingdom Metazoa; phylum Chordata; class Mammalia; order Primates; family Daubentoniidae; genus Daubentonia; species Daubentonia madagascariensis. The sequence continues at coordinate 20,010,074 of JAKFHU010002080.1, read as the reverse complement.
GAGAGATCCCAGTTACCATCTGGGTTATACATGTTAGCATAATAAAGCATTTAAATGTCACTATCAAGACCTTTATTACCAGATACTGGCTATAATTGAAAGTTCAGAGCAGCAGAAGCGTTCTCTCTTACAAAAGGACAAAGCACAAATGTAATCTGTGCCCTCCTGACAGACAGTTCCAGGTGTTGTAATCCAATTTGTGAGGATTTGGGAAAATCAGATCTGGATCATCTTCCTGCTGTCTCTAAATCTCATTCCAATCCTCCTACCATTTCTTTCCTTGTTTCTTTTTCAAATGTTCTACTCTTACTCCAATCTGTACTTGAAAATTACACAAAGCCACGTTACCTTCTCTGCCAGAGGTGGACCATGAATTAGAACTAACTGCTCATTAAAGAGAGGCTGCTGGTTGGGTAGCCATGGTAAACTATTAATAACTACACTTCACCACGTCTTTGATATCACATTGGCAATTTAGAACAAAATATTCCAGAAAATTTGCAGTTTGAACCCCGAAGGTTTGTTTTCTCTTCAGGATCTGTGAGCAGACATCTGGGAGCAAGGGGCCTGCTACTTGTTTGCTTTTCAGCAACTGTACAGTGAAAGCAGCTTTAAATATAAAAGAGCTGTTGAGTTTTTAATTTTTCACTGAAAGAAAAGCTTCTTGCTTCTTGCCCTGACCTACTTAGACTTTACCAAGCAGACATTGCTGGAAAAACAAGAACTTTCCTTGTCTGCTATTGAGATGCCAGAAAAATGATGAGGGGAGCACACTAGGTCCATTTATAAAATAAAACCGTTTTGAGCTGCAATCAACAGCAGTCCAATTCAGAATCCCCAGACTTCATGAATTTCTGTAAATTCGCAGAAACATTTTCCCAACATGTTAAAAAAATTCTCCAAACTCTTAGACTCTAGATGTTTTATCTTTTGGGACTGCATTTAAGATATAAATAGAAAAGGAGTTAATATGCATGTGGGAGTTACTAGTTTATTTGAATTTCACATTAAGAAATCTTTTAAAATGTGTAAAATTGTGGCTATAAATATGTTGTTTTTAGAGCTGAATATGTCACTGATGGGCTCTGCACATCTTGAAATGATTGGAAACAGGATTTCCTGCAGCGATATATTTGTTCTACATAACTTTCCTGTGCTACCAGTTTCTGAAAATAAGGAGAGAGTAACACCATACTAAGAAAGAAAAGGTGAATACATATTTATAAAGTTTTTTTTTCTAATAAGGCTGCAGTTGAGAAAAAGAAGAGTTGGCAGACTGTGTTAAGATGAATCCCATGTGTTCTAAAAATCTTGGTGGAATCACTCTGGGTTTCAAAAATCTTAAATTTTGCTGGTGAACAAATTTGGTTTGACTCAATATTATTGGCTCAATAATCATTACAACCTCACCCTGTTTTCCCCAGTATTTCCTACAAGTTACACAAATTGCTCTTGTTAAAATATTGTTTTAATAATTTAATAATAACATCTAACATGTATTGAGTTCTTCCATGTGATGGGCATGTGCTAAGCAATTTAACACATTATTCCGTTTAATTCTCACAACCTCCCCATATTTAGTATTATTTTTAGATGAAATTAGTTCTGTGAGGTTAGGTAACTTGACCATGTGGCTGATAAATTGTGTAACTGGGATATAATGATAATAATTGCTAAGATTTATATAGCAAATAATCATAACACATTGAATCTTGACATCAACCCAACACCAGAGGAGAGAAGAGTAACAGAATATGTAGTGAAACCAGAGTTTGAACCTCGTCCAGTTTGATCCCAGCTCCTTGACTATTAAGCTATAAAGTTGTGCTGTTCAAAATGGTAGCCACTAGCCACAACTCACAATTTAAATTTAAATTAATTAACATTTCTTAAAAGTTTAGCTCTTCAGTCACTAGCTACATTCAAGTGCTCAATACTCATATGTAGGTAGTAGCTACCATGTTGGACAGCACAGATTACAGTGCACTTCTATCACCACAGAAATTTGTATTGAACAGTACTGCTCTAAATACTTTATACTAATGTTTTCCTGATTAAATTTTAATGAAATAATGTGAACTCCAGGAAGAAATTTGGGAAACAAAGTTTTATTGGCAACAGATGAACTAATCATAATTTGGGGTGAATTTATTTTACTGATGGCTCATCTCATTAATTTTATTTTTTTTTATCATAAATTCCGAGGTAGAAAAATTTCTGATCTTGTCCATAAGTTCTGGAGATTCTCTTTGTTTTGAAACTGTGCCTCCCTTTTCATGGGCTATGTAACTCCTAATAACTTTCCATTTGGGAATATTAAGTGGTTAAAATATCTTCAAGGAGAAAAGAGATATAAGAGAGTATTTCAAATCCACTCTAAAAATTGGAATCTCATGTAAAAATTACATGAGATATTCAAAACTTTATTATAAAATAGGCTTTGTGTCAGATGATTTTGCCCAATTTTAGGCTAATAAAAGTGTTATGAGAACGACTAATGTAGGCTAGGCTAAGCTATGATGTTTGGTAGCTTAGGTGTATTAAATGCATTTTTGACTTAATAATATTTTTGACTTACGATGGGTTTATCAGGATGTAACCCCATTGTAAGTAGAGGAGCATCTGTTTATCTAAGTTGGATTCTTTGCTCTTCATTTCTTGACTTTAAAATAATTAAATAAAAGAAGAAAATGCTGCTTATTACTTAAATTCTGACATTCTGGGTATCTGTATCTGTTGGGTTCATTCCAGTTTATGAAGGTGTTCTGAATGATAATTTCAAAATTGATTGGATGCATTTCAGATGGAGACCTGTCTTTATGGCAACATACTGGGTTTACAGACTGAAAGACTATTCCAAACAGCATTAACTAAAATTGCATATGCATAGGATGAGTCCCATCTTTCCTCAGATAATATATATTTTAAAAAATTTAAAAATATTTAAGAATATATATATTTTAAAAAAAAGCTAGAGCAGGCTGAACCCAATCCCAGTTTCCTGTCATGATTTTCCACCTAAAGGATAGGACCTAAATGTTGTCCTATCTAGCTCTAGAAACTATCAGTTTCATAGCTAATATGTGCTTTCTGAGGGGAGAAGGCTCCTTATCAGGGCAGTACCAGAGTCCCAGTACTAGTTAAGTAAGGAAGTTGTTACTGGTAGGTTACCTATGGGAGCATCTTGCCAGAGGGCATGAGCTAGACACATGAGTCAGAGAAGAATTTAAGATCTGGGCCTGGGAGCAAGTAGTTCCAGTACTAGAGCAAAAATAAGACTGAAGAGAAGGTCTAGAGTCAATATGGAGAAGCCACTGGGGAACATAAGTACAAAAATGGGGCAATTTGGGACTAGGGTGGTGAACATGGAGTTTCTGAGGAGGATAGTATTGTGCTGTCCTAAGCTTCAGCTAGAAGGCTTTAAAGGAAGAACAATGAGTCATATATATCAATGTGGAGTTTCACTGGCTGATGCATGTTGGGAGAAAATTCTCCATGGGCCTTTTAAGTTTCTGCACATATTCTGAGCAGAGGTCCTCACTGTCTTTGTTCCAGATTAACTGTTCAAGGATGTCTGTACAGTAAACAGCCTTAGAAGATAATGATAGTGTCTTTATCTGGAGCAGGATCAAATTTCCTTATTGTCCAGTATAATAAATACGCCTCCTTGCAAGGCAAGGTCCATCAGGCTTACTGCTCCTTATAAAACATTTGGGTTCCCTAAACTCTCCTGCAACATGCCCCACTAATGTGCAGGTATCACGTGGTCTTTCTTCTTCACATTGCCCTGTGGGAATTGGGGCTCAGGGGACCAGCACAAATGCTTATACTCTGGCTACAGCTATTTTTTATGAGTAATAAACTGTCATTTGTCTCTGACCCAGGAATCTCATATCTTTGGCCAGGATCTGTGAATGTATGGTAGCCTATTATGTTAGCTTGCAAATAGGGTAAAATCTCAGATCATTCACACTTCTTAACAGTCAGTATAGCTTGAAAATGATCTTCATCTTCCTTAATTCAAGCACTGAAGTACTTCTAAAGGTAATATTATGACCTAAAGTGCCAACAAAAACTGGACTTCAGTTTCCCCAAGTTTCCCTCACTGTAGGAGGGGCATTTGGGTAAGTAGGGCTCTTGACCCTTTTGACTAGGTTTCTGGCATCTTTGACTGCCCTATTTCCCAATATCTCTAGTTTAAAGAGTAGAAAGAGATAATATGTAATTACACATACGTGTTGGCTTGCACTGGATTTTGTATTTAGTAGTAGTGCCAAGTTTTAATCTTTTTTATTGTGTTTGTACATGTAAAAGCACTTTATAATAATTTTGTCAATTTGTTTAGATAGCTTAATTTTTATTACCAGCAGACTATATTCCCTCACATGAATACTGACACCTACTTTGGAATGGGTTTTTCTGTTCTTTCTTATATTTGGCTGCTGTGAATTGCCATTCAATGCATATTGTGTGACTTGCCTGGGTGTGACAATGTGCCTGACAAGCCCTTCTTAGGAGATTGTTATTATGCACTAATATTCAGGATATAAAGAAGACATTTACATGACAACTGAGAAAGATTACAATTTTAATTATAAAGTCAAAACTCTCTAAGTACACAGTAGAAAAGAAACATTATTAGATTCTAAAATTATTTCCTGTTTTGTCCCCTTGCAGAGGAACAAAATGAATCTGACTCAGTTTGCTGTTAGCAGATATAAGATATTTTGAGAATCTTTCAACCTGATTTCAACTTATTTTGCCATTAGTGAAAATCTCAAAGCACTTGATCCAGGATTCTTCCAGTTTATCCCTCCCCCACCCCAACCCTACCCCAACCCACACCACTACAACTTCTAAGTTTCTAAAAAAAAGGACGCTTATGAGTTCCTAACAAAATGAAAACTGTAAAAACCAACTTCTCTACTCAACAACTAGCTTGACAGTTATTTCTGGTCTGTTTACTCTCAGGTTCCTGTATAAAAATGTGAACTTTTTAAAAAACACACAAATTAGTAGTTTTAATTTTAATTAGTGGTTTTAATTAGTAGTTTTGCAATTTCATTCATACAACAGAAATATGGGAACTCTAATGGCACAGGCAATTAACATGTCCATTTGTGCCCAATCTTGTCTTGCTAATGTATAATGACTGATGTAGAAAAGAGAATAGGTGAATAGGAGACATGACCTATAATTTATAATTGCACATATATGTTGGTTTGTACTGAATTTGTTTTTAGAACTAGTGCCTAGTCTTTAACGCTTTGAATTGAGTTTTTGTGCAAAATAATTATTTTAGAATTTTTTCTGTTTATATGTTTTAATTTTTGTCACTATTCAGAATATCCACACATTCTTTGTGAATTTCCAGAATAAAATGAAGCTTGCACATTATTTTTTTTCCATTGAGGATGAAGCAAAATATATCCAAAGAAGGAATACATCTGCATATTCATTGGCCAAATGAAAAAAAATACAATACAACCCTAAGATTTTCAGGAACTTACAGGTATTGCAATTATAAAACTTGGTTTACATTTCTTTCAGGTTTTTCTTTTCCATTTTTTTCTCTGATAGTGCAGATAAGGATTTTTTAAAAATCCGATAACACTATTAGATTATGCTAAATACATATAGTACCTAATTTAAAGTAAAAGGAACTAAACTTTGTTTTCCTCACTCTGGATTCTTTTATATTCTTCATCAGCTTATTGAAGATTCACAACCCTAACTGTTCATGCCCACAAATATGAGTTTAAAACTCATGAGAGTCCATTTAATTTACATGTAAAGTTCACAGGAAGTCATCCTTGCTACCAGGAAACACTGTACATCTTTTAGAGAATATCTAATCCAGAGAGGCTAAATTATATCCATTATTCTCTATCATGGCTACTTGGTAAAAGCTGCCAAGAATATCTTAGTCATTTTTGACAAGTATAACATTTCAGTGGTGTCTCATTTCCATACCAACATAAAGGCTAGACAGGCTTTCCTCAGAAAAAGACCTTTATAGAAAGCTCTGAAATGTGCTATGTCTAGATCTTCTCTAAGAAAAAAATATCCTAGAGTTAGAAGGAAATGATATCCTAAAGACATTTTATTAAACTTTTCCAGAAGATTTTAGCAGTATTTGGTAAATCACAATATTAGAAACTTTGGGTATAATTGAGATCTGATGATTTTAGAGCTGGTTGTTGATTCTACCACTTGTAAATATGGTAGTCTGACCACGCCTGGGTATTTAAAAATTTTTAAAAGTTGCTGAGCAACCTTAAGATGGGGTGAAGTAAGAGCATATTTAAAAAAGTCAATTGAAGGTCAGCACCAGAAAGTCTGCCTCTCTGTTGTTCTGCTGAGAGATTCACATGGAGACCCTGCCATTAGCTGTCACATGTCAAGACTTACTAACCATTAACTCTAATGGAATGACTGACTCTGATGGACTGCTTTCTCAATATGTAGCTACTAGAGGGAAATCTTTGGTATGCATATTTGCAAGGATCCAGTAAAGGGAACTGTTAATAGGACTAATGAGTTGGGAGACATTAGGAGCATACAAGAATGTCAAATAAAAAGCAGCAGATAAGAATTTCCTTAGCAATATCCTTCGAATTATGTTAGTGCAAAAATATGTGCTGACTTAACTCAGATTTAAATGTGTGCTGAGACTAAATCTGCATAGTTATAAATCAACAGTTATTGTACCTTTTAGACAGTTCTTAAATAGCAGCTTTATGATCCTATTTTTCTTTATATAGGATAAATCAAAATACCAAAATTTGAGCAACAAATCATATTTATACTAGACATTCTTACTCTGAGGAGAAATAATTAGAAAAAAATATTTCATTCATATAAATAGAAAATTCTTTTTACCTAAGGTGGTATTTTATTTGAATACTTGAAAGGATATTATGAAGAATCTTATGAATTTGACTTTGGGCAATTTGTAATCCATCAATTAGCTGCTGGTTGTCTTATTTCTGCCCTGTATTTTGTTGAATTCATGTAGATTCTGATATTTTGTTATTTCCATTCTTAATCTATATTACCTGTTTTTTTATTAGCTCTTATAAAATGTCCTCTATGTAGGTTTTCTTAAAATTTCTTATGATTGATGGACTTCAGAATGCAGAGAGTGAAATAGAATGAGCACAATCTTTGAAGTCAGACAGAACTAGGCTTAAATCTCAACTGTACCACTTACTATCAGTGTGATCTTAGGCAGGTCACTTAATTTATCAGAACCTCAGTTTCCTCATATTATAATACTAGGACAAAGGCAGTTACCTTACACATTTGTTGGGAGCATTCTAGACAGCACATTCAAAGCATGGAGCTCTTACATGGTGGCTGGTGGTATCAATCTGTCCCACTTTGGCATGTATTATTTATCAATGTCAGGGAAGAATACATGGCCTGAAGGATGGGTCCAATAACTCAAAGTCTACTCCAGACTTGATTCTGATTCAGGTCGTTTTTGGGGTAACTGACCATCTTGATTTGTCTGGGACAGGGGTAGGGGCCCATTCCCAAGATGTGGTCTTTCAGTGCTAAAACTGGGAAAGTATTAGGCAAGCAACTGGGACGAGTGGGTCACTCTAGATATTTTGTTTATATGTTATTGAGGATGAAATGCGAATTTTTACAAAGACAACATATGTGTTTGTGAGCATGACATGGACCTAAGCCTAGAGGTTTTACAAGACAAAGAGCCACTCAAACTGAGTGTCATGAGGATTGTATTTCACTGCCTTCTGTACATTGCAGGAAAAAAGTCCTTGCCCCTGGAGGAAAGGGCCTTAATCTAGCTGCTTAACTTGAAAATGAAACCAAGCAGGAATGAAATGTGGCTGCAAACAAAGCCAAGCAACTGAGTAGAGATCATTGCTGCAGTTAGCTCATAACTAAGACTTTGAAGTGTGATTTATCTTAGTTTGTGCCCCCTAAATTGGGGTGTGATTCTCCAGTTTCCACTTGTAACTGAAGGGTGAAAAGTTTTGTTATTTTAAATAAGAATATTCTGTACTTTGACCTACTGAACGCTGATCTATCACATACTTGGGAACCAGGAATTAAAGCAAGGAATGGCTTTCTGTATCCCAAGACTCCTCATATATCCTGGTGTTCAAGGCCAGACTTATGTAACCTCTTTGACTAGATGACTTTTTTAAAAGTACTGAGTATTATCCTAATTACTTTCAGCAGTAATATGCTTCTTTTGCTTTCTTGGCTCAGAGTCTCATTAGCATGTAAAGATAATTTTTTCTCCCAAACTACTTTGCTACCTCATTAGCAAGTTTAGCAATGCTACATATAGCTGGCATGAAGATAACTAGGTCAGATTGCTTGGTAAGTCCCTTGAGCAGCCCTGAAAGTGCCCTTTTAATGTTTATGTACATGTTTGTAGAAAAGGGAGAGATAATTTGGTGAATAGCTTTGACTCTATTTTAACCTCAGATATAATCCTTATCTGAATTTAAAAAATGAGATCTAAAATTTATTTCAAGATCCGAAGATATACTGTATATTCAACTACTCCTAAAATTTTTAGGTTTTTGGGTTGACCATATTCTAGTGGTTCTTAACCTGGCTATACCTTAGAATCATTGGTGGTTGGGGTAGAGAATGGATGTAGGGGGCATTTAAAAGATACTGACATCTAGGCATCCATCCCAGATCAATTAGATCTGAATCTCTCTGGATGGAGCCAAGCATTTGAATTTTTTAAAAGATCCCCATATGCGTTTTTTTGTTTTTTGTTTGTTTGTTTTTTTTTAGACTGTGTCTCACTCTGTTGCCCTGGCTAGAGTTGTATCATCCTAGCTCACTGCAACCTCAAACTCCTGGGCTCAAGCGATCCTCCTGCCTCGCCTCCGAAATAGCTGGGACTACAGGCATGTGCTACCATGCCTGGCTAATATTTTCTATCTTTTTTAAAGATGGGGTCTCACTCTTGCTCAGGCTGGTCTCGAACCCTGACCTCAAGCAATCCTCCTGCCTCGGCCTCCTAATATGCTCTTTCTAACAGCTATGTGGATCATAAAATTCAAATGACAAATAGTTCCAGAATATCAGGCAATACATAGCAGCTTCAATATACTTATATTGGGAATAGAGCCAACAGTCTATTTTAAGTGTTCTCTTTTCACTCTCCTGGGAGCCCTCTTTCCTACCTGCACTTCTAGTGTGAAGTACGTGCACACTTATAACATCTTCTTCTTTTGTGGGTGTGCTAAATGTAGGTCCATACAAGGGCCAGCATATGGAGACAGGCAAGATGCTTATCGTTATTCCTCCTAAATGATTTTTCCCAGAAAAAGCCCTGCTTGGACCCACATTGGGACTTGGGAGGATGTGCTTCTTATACATGGAAACTGGGAATCTAGGCTTCCTTCCTTCAGTTTTTAATGTATAGTAGTGAGGAACCTAGGAGGAATAACTCTCATAGGAATAAGGAGATATATGAACCTCAGGGATGGGTTTGCTAAGAGGGAAAGAGGGGAAAGGAAGGAATATCAAAATATGGAAAACAATAATATAAAAAGCCATTTTTGCTTTCTCCTCTCCTAAGTAAACAACAACAACCACCAACCAATTTCAATAATTCATAGCTTGAGGGAAAGCTAAATTATTTTAAGACTGAATGTAAAAGAATGCAATTTAATTTATAATTCACCTAAGCCTATGAAAATCGCAAGAAAACAAAATGACAATATGCTCAAATTATTACACGGATATCCAGGTCTTGTAAATCCCCAATACAGGGAAATAAAAGCCAATAACAGAACAAACCTAGTATCTGGCTGGCCCCAGAAGGCTTTCCTTATTTTCTAAGGTCCAAGAGTAGTGGTGGTAGGAAGTGGGACAGTGGAAAGGGGAGAGGAAGGAAGGAAAAAGAATTAAAAACAGATCCTAAAAGTACTTAAGGGTAGCAGTATAGGGTAGTTAGTATACTGAAAGCTAAATTTAGGGCAATGTTAACAAGGGTTTTGGTTTTATTGGGTTTTTATTCCCTTTAAAACACATACACCCATTCATGGTCAGACTTGCATATAAACAAAAAAATAAAATAAAAAAATAAAAATAAATAAAAGACACACACACACTCTTACACACACACACAACAGGTGCTAGTGGATAAGGGAAGGGAGAAATAAGGCACCATGCCTACTCTTAGAGATCTAACTTTCTTATTAGAAAGCTTATTTTTACATAGAAGAAATATAGAATAACTTAAAAACAATAGAAACCATTTAAGTGATCTCTTATTTTTATATTGTTTAATTTTCTGATTATGAAAGTGATAATGTCTATTGTGGGGAAGTTAGGAGGCAAATAATATTATAGAAAGGAAAATTACAATCACCCCTCATCCCAGAGTTCTTCCTATTTTCAGTTCCGATGGCATCCTCCCTCTTAGCTCCAGTCTCTCTCTCGTGCTGGCTCCTTTTTCTCAGTCTACAGATGTCGTCGCAGTTTCATCATCACTACAGTGGGGATAATTGCACCTACCACTTATGGTTGTTGTGCAATAAATGAGTTAATCTAGGTAAAATGCTTAGAACAATACCCATTATTGTTAGCTGGTACAAAATACCATACAAGTGTTAGTTATTTTTAAATTATTATTTTAAAAACAAACAAAAAAACCCAAAAGAATCCTGTCCCCCTCTAACCACTGTCTTAGCTCTTCCCATTCCTTAGCTCCCTGACCTCTGCTGACGCTGTTCTCTTCTCCCCCCCGTTGCAATGTGGTTTCTGCTGTGGTCTTGCGGAAGTTGCTAACCTACCACTCATCTCTTACTTGGGTGTTTTCCCAGCTCCGCTGAATCTCCACAGTCACATCCACTTCTTCTCAGGCTCACAGAGCTGGTCAATTTGGTACCAGATCTGGTCCTTTTCGCCTTGTCTGGAAGTAAAAACCCAATCTTTGGAAATAGATTCTAAGCTCTGACACCTTCCACCAAACTTTACCATTAAACATTTAGGTCAAAGCCTTTCTGTGTGTCTGTCTATCTACCCAGACCTAATTGATTTCTGGTATGCATTTTCTTCTTTACAGTGTTTATCATTATCTGCCTTGTATTGCCACTGTTGTGTGTCTGTCTTTCTACTGGACAGGTGACAGTGACCTATCATGTTTACCTTTGTATCTCAAGAGCCTATTTCATGAATGTTTGTCAAATTGGGTTGAAGTCCTAGAGATATTGCTTAAGGCACTTTCTGTTTACTATCCTGTGTTTTAATGATTTAGGTCTATGTCTACCCTCCTGTACTGTATTTTAAGGTCCTTGAGAGTTGGGAATTTACCTTCTTCAGTTTTGATTACTATGGGGTGTTCAAAACTATGCCCTGAATATAATAGGTGTTCCCTAAAAATTTCTGAAATAATAATTACCTTTGTAGAGCACTTTATGATTTATAAAGTTCTTCCACATGGATTAACTCATTGAGTCTCACAATAGGCCTCTCAGGGAAGTCCTCATTTGGCAGAAAAGGATACAGGCTCATTGGTGCTATGAGACTAGTGAAAGGACACACATTGATGGAACAAGGGCTCAAGTCCAAGTTTTCTGATTTTATTATAGATGCCCTGCTTTCTCTATACTCTTCTGACTATGAAATTGAATGTGGCATCATTTCATGTAAATAGTTTTTCCTGGGAGTGATCAGAATGGAGAATATCTCTCTGAAGGTACCAGGGAAATATTGTGGAAGAGGTGAGGCTTGCTTGAGAAGGGCTTGGAAGCGTTGAGCATTCAATATGATAGAGAGAAGATGAGTGATTTTTTAGACGATATAGTACATGAAGAGACAAGTCTTGTATTAAAATTAGTTTCACTGTTTCTCATTTGAGAAAACAGCAGCCCTTTGGTTTGGCAGAAAATGTTTATTTTTACAGGCAACACACGAATTTCAACTGTACAAATTACAGTTGAATTTGCAACCAGTGTAACTCTGCACACAGAGTAATAGGAACGAACATAGTGGGCTCTACAGGCAACACAGCAAAGCCCTGAGGCTTTTTTTAATCTCTCAAATTTTAAAAAAAGTGTTTTTATGGTTATTTATAATCCAATAAGGGTCAACTAACTTATTTTTTTTTCCTTTTAAAATAACTACTCACAATAGCATACCAGCAATTTATCATTTAGCCTCTGGATATAACATCAAAGTTATTTATTTCTTGCCTTCTGTATTTATAGTGTGTATTTATGGGCAACTTTATTATGGTACAAATCTGTAGCCAAATGACATTTCCCAATATTGTACCAAGAGAGAGATTTCTACTGGTTACTTCTGTGATTCTTGTAATAACATTTCACACATTCAAGTGTCCTGTCAAATAACAAAGCTTAAAAGAATATCTACAGTGATGAAAGCTTTGTGGGGCTACAATTTCTCTACATCTGCTTCTGAAACCAACCCTATGTAGTAGGTTATGCTTGGTGAGGCCAATAATTCTAGGTCATTTATTCTTTTATTGCTTCTTTACTATTTTGTTCTACTTGACTGAAGAGGTTTTAGGAAATACACCATGGGCCTGCTGATTTCCGTTTGAGTTGTTCCAGCTACACTCTGCATTTTTCCCTGTCTCCATTTTCAGCTCCACTTGAGAGCTCATTTCACTCTTCAGAGCAATTTCAATTTCAAATCTTTTCCCTGCACATAACACATCTCCCATCCTTGGCTCTGTGCCTTCACTCTTGCAGCCTGAAACCATCACTTAGTATGTACCCAGGATTCTCTTAGATATTTATTTTTTTAAGTAGTATATACTTTATCTACCCATCAGCTTTTCTCCAAGGAAAAGCTACCTGCTTAAGTTACTGACCTTTCCTAGCACCTGACTTTAGGCAAGCTTAGTAGCCTATTATTTGTATTAGTAGAAAAAAATTTGTAATTTGAGTGGTAACCAGTAACTTTTTATGTCCTAGTGAAGATGTCTTGCCTCTTTTCCCTTGGCACTGGCATCAGGGCACTTGGCATTCCTTATGTCTTGATGGAATCTCCAAACTGAGAGTACTTTGGAGATAACACAAAGGTTCTCTTAGGTTCTGTGTCATTCTGTAATTGACATCCTTATTTCCAGATTTCCCATTGCAACAAATGGATTGTTGATTTGATTCTCAGTGACAAAATATTGATGGGAAAGGTAGACTGATATTAGAAAGTCATAAACATTGTTAGACCTATGATTTATTTATTTACCAAATACAGTTTAATAATATTAATTTTCTCAACCTCTGGGTTAACAATGACACATAAATAATATTTTCAGAAAGCTAAGTTGTGCCTTAAACATAATTACACTCCACACATGTTCATGCCTTTGAGTCTTTGCTCACATTGTTCCAACTGCCTAGTGACCCTTTCTGCCTTTCTCTGCCTGTAAAAGATGATTCATTCCTTAGGGTCAAGCTAAAAGATCACTTTCTCTGTGATATGCTTTTGAATCCTTCTGGAGAATATGTCATTTTTGCCTTTCTGTCCCTAGAACACTTTTGTTCATGTTCTACTTACTTTCTTTTGAGTGGTTCTTTTAGTCCATTCAAAGTGTGTTTCACAGTTTTGGGGTGTGTGTGTGTTCCTTTCTTCTTCTTTGAGGACAGAGAAGGCATTATTTGGCTCTGAAAATCTCCTTAGTAGCCAGCACTGTGCTTTAAATATGGTGTTGGTTGAAGTTTTGATTGCCTAGAAATATACGATTGACTGCAGCAGGTAATAAATGAATATGGGGTAAGGGAGAGATTATAATCAAGGTCCCTAATCTGTGAGAGTTTAGAATCTGAGACAAATTTCAATATGGATAGAACCACAGGGAAATAGAGAAAAATACCACAAATACATAAAAATTTAACAGATGCCCTTATAAATTGAGTCAATGATAAAGAATTTATATAACGGCTCAGACATTGAAACAGGAATAATCACTATTCACGTGGCATTTTAATGAGGTATCTTTACCACTACTTTTTGTAGCATTTAGCAAGGCACAGTGAGGTAACCCTTGAACATAGCTTGCTCAGTTAGGGCACCAAATTGATGACCAGTACAAGGGGTAAATCTCATCAACTCTTGAAGTTATTTAGCTTGAGAGTTTATGAAGAAAAGAAAATAATAGTGAACAATTAGATGCAGAGTGAAATGGAGAATGTACTTAAGCACGTGTGTGTGTGTGTGTGTATGTGTTCATACTCAGAAAATGACAAATTATAGAAAGAACATCAGTTTTGGTACCGGAGAAACCCAAGTTTGGTTTTGCCCTGCTGTTTGGAGTTTCCCTTAGCAAGTTATTTAACATCTTTGAGGTTCACTTGCCTCACCTGTAAAGTGGCAACAGTAATAAGTTGTGTAGATTAAAGGAGATAGTATCTTTAAAAAAAAATATGAAGTACAGTTCCTGGCATAGTGGAGGTGTTCCTTCATTTTCTTCATTTCTTCCTTATATGGCACTTCTAGAAAAAGTCCTGAAAGCCCTTGACCAGGACAGACTGGGATAACACCAATCTAGACCCACCCTCCTCAGTCCCCATCCTGCTACTCCCTGTCCACCTTTTTTTTCCTGCTGGTCCACCCTGGACTGACTACTCCCTGAAATTACTATAAGTATGCTAATGCTAGAGCCTTTTCAGCTTGTAATGGCTCTAAGTTCAGTCTTTAAGAACAAAGCCTCTTTATCACCTGCCCACGTGTAAGTTGCTACTGCTATTCCTGGCATTAGTCATGGTTTCAGAGACATTTGGATAGAAGGAAAGGTAGGAGGCAGGACTCTCCTGTGGTTGCCCTTTGGTGCCACAGGAATGTGTACACATGCCTTTGAGGCTTTGTGGTTAGTTGGTTGGCTGTGAGTTTACAGTCCCACATGGCTTTGGGTGAGAAAAAGAACATCTTTTGAAAACCAAGACCTGCTGGAAGAATCTCTCCCAGTTATTCAAATGTCTCGTTCTCTATAGTTGTTTTCTCTCTTGAGGTTACATCAGTTAGATTTAAAAGATGTAATCTCAACTTCAAGGCAAAGTTTTTACACCTGGGCTTTGCTATATATTTTGTATGTGCTGTATGCTTGCATTCAAATTTTGTGAAAGCAAATGCATAAGTGCTTTAAGTGACGTGTATTTAAGGAAGTTGTAAAATGTATGACCACAGCTTGTACATAGAAAAGGGACTGGAAGAAAACATTCTAAAATGTTAATAGTGAGTTGTCTCTAGGTAGTAAAACTATGAGTGATTTTTTTCTATTTTCTACTTTTCTCTAATGTTCACATATTACTTCTAAAATGAAGAAACCAATTATATTTATGTATATGTATATATATTTAAAACAAAGTTGCAAAAGTGGCTCAATAAAAGGACTCACCGGTAGGCACTGGTCATGGTGTATGCAAAGTGTTTTGTAAGCAGCTGTTTCACTGGTTCTCCAGTGATTTTTGGAGTTCCTTTTCCTTGTATCTGTTCAGGACTCAGCCAGTAGACTGGGTACCTCTTTTGTCACTAAGAAATCATGAACTCATGCAGGTCTCTTCACCTAAGTTTCTTTACCAGGAAAGCAGGACAGTCAAATCTGTCT
This sequence comes from Daubentonia madagascariensis, assembly GCA_023783475.1. NCBI lineage: Eukaryota > Metazoa > Chordata > Mammalia > Primates > Daubentoniidae > Daubentonia > Daubentonia madagascariensis. The sequence continues at coordinate 19,994,494 of JAKFHU010002080.1, read as the reverse complement.
TGCTGGATTGTTGTGAGGTGCAAATGAGATTATGATGAGAAATATTCTTGAAAAACCATAGAGCATTATGAAAGGGAAGGTATTATTGATGATGAGGTGAGCGTGAAGGACTTATTAAGGGCAGTTTTACAGGAAGAAGAACCATAACAGTGTAGCAAAGAAAGATGTGGGTATGGAAGGGAGGAGGGGCTTTCAATTGATTTACTTTGATATCTATAGGTGGGTTTTTTTGAATAGTTGTGTAACGGTGGCTCCAACCAAAACTGGGCCTACTCTGTTGATAACAAAATGTCGACTTACCTTTTGGGTATAACAGAGCCAAAAACTGCAATTCATATAGCCCAGGCATGGGCAATAGAAAAAGCTTTGACCTCTAACAACACCTGGAACCAACAATTCTTCCCCTCTTAACCAAGAAAATTGGGACATGACTGGAACCTGAACATGGGAACTCTTTTAGGAGTGAGGTGTCCGTTGCCTGGAGGATCTGGAGCTAAAATCTGCCTCAACATTTATGTTACTATAAATAGTCAATTTGAAGCCCTCCAATCAGACCCTGCCAAGCCAATATTCCCGAATCCTTTCCCTTGCCCTCAGAGCCCATTAACTTGCCTCAGAGCAGTATCAAAGAAGCAGATTTAAACCCACCACCTGTCTCCTTGCTGGCCAGTTTTGCAGTAAAGCCTTTCTTTTCTCAAACACCAGTGTCATAGCATTGGCTTCTTTGCGGTATCAGGCAGCCAGCCCATTTGCTTGACAACAGTTGTATATTGTCTAGGTTAGTTTTTTGCATCTAGCACAGCAACATTCAACTTTTCTAAGGAGATGTAAATAAGCCACCATTTAGTGGAGCAGACTGTGGTTGAGTAGAGGAAGAAAGTGGAGAAGAGCAAGTTATTTTAAGAAAAATCATAGATAAAATTTATTGAATGCCAGGTACTATTTTAAGGTTGAGTGTAATCCTTATGGAACACCTATAAGCTGGGTGCTTTTATTACTAATTTTTATGGATAAGGAAGCTGAGGCAGAGAGGTTAATTACCTCTCTATGGTCTTCCAGCTGGAAAGTGGTAGAGCTGAGATTTGAAACCAAGCAATCTGGCTCTAGAGCCCACACTCTTAACCTTACGTTTGGTCCTGTTTAGTTATAAGGCTCACGTTGATGGTGGTTAGTAAGGGCAGGGTGGATAGCTCACCTATTAGGGCAGAGTTAATTTTAATTGTTCATTTATTGTCTTTCTCCTTCAACAGGCTTTCATGAACAATCAGGGTGCATTGTATTTGCACATTTATTCTGAGAGCAATTCTAAATACATGTGGAAAGTAACCAAGAATGGAATATTTGCATAAAATCAAAACTAGCTACTTGAAGACTGGAAATCAAATTCTAGTCTTTGATTCCTTAGCTTAGGTTTCAAATTTCAGGATTATATTGCCACCTAGTGCAGAGAAAACATTTTCCCAGCATGAGAAAGCTAGTGAATGCATATAAAATTTCATAGGATGCAACATAAAAAAAGGCATATTTAAGGTTTCTTTCATAAAAGAGAAAGGTATTTCAGAATCAAGGACCTGTGTATATTTTCTTGATAAAGGTTAACATGAAATTCAGGAGTAAACTTTTATTATTATTGCTAGGTTGATAAATGATAATAGTGCAGAAGAGAAGGCTTAGGTTTCTGTACTTCATTCTGCCAAGTAAATTTCCTTAATTGATGTCCAGTAAGAAAATTAATACTGTTTTTTTCACAGCCTCAAAAGTTCTCAGTAGGTCTTATGGGTTCAATTGACAATTATTTTAAAATTTTATTCTGCAAATACTTATCATATACTTATTGTTTGCAAGTCAATACCAGTTGTAACAAAGAAGAGGTAGCCTAAGAGGATTGAAAACATGACCTATATAAGCAGCGGTTCTCTGTGCACCGGCAGCACCTGCATCACCTGGGAGCTTGTTAGAAATGCAAGTTCTCAGACCCATTTTAAATCTCCTGAATCAGAAACTACTGGATCTCAGTAATATGGGTTTAACAAGCCATCCAGGTGATTCTAATATAGCTTTGATATCCACTGTTAGAAAAGAAGGCTTTACAGTATGTAGAGAAACATGCTGATGGGCCACTGTGTGTAGTTTATTGAAGGGAGCAAAAGAGGCTTAGGACATGAATAAGCTGCTATAAACTTGAAGACCCACAAGGCAGCAAATGTAGCAACAGCTCTTGGAAGCACGTGTGCTATGGAGGGGAATTGATTTCTCTCTTCTATGGGAAAATGTAAATGCTTATATTTTAGAGGAAGCAAAAGTTGCTGACATGCTGAAAAGCTCTGGGGTTGGGGAAGTTTATGCTAAATAATATGTTTTTATATTAATGTTTCATGGCAAGAACACATTTATTTTTGAGTAATTTCAGAGAGAAATGGCTATCACCATGGGACTCTATTTGCTTGCTATAGATGATTAGGCTACAATTACAAGTATAGGACCAAAATAAGCAGATTAAAAATAGAGCTTTGATTATGGTTAAATTTCTTTCCAGTAAAAATGAACCCAATGCAAAACTGTGGGAGTCCTAGTTTTAGCAACTCTGATTGTTAATCAGCCTCTCAGCCAGAGATTTCTATGATAAATTTCAGGCTCTAGCTGTGGTTAATTTGCAGCATCCTCACACAACTAATATATGCCACTAGGCATTTTGGGTCTTTTATTTTTAAAGGAGAGATAGATGGAATAAAGCTTAAAACTAGATACCATTAGGAAGCTAGTTTTAAAAATGCCTCTTCTTTGTTTTAATCTATAAAATAATTAAAATGGGGGCCATGGTATCTTTAAAGTTAACAGTTTACAGCTACTTCACTTCAAAAGAATGTTCTCAAAAATATATAGTTGTGTTAAAACTAAGGAAGGCATCCCAACTATTGTGCCCCATACCGGGAAACAAGAGGAAAGATCTCTCTTGGCATTTCTAGTGTCTACTGTATTCTAATCCAATATATTTCAAACCATGGGTAGCAACCCAGTAGCTGGTCCTGAAATCAATTTATTGAGTTGGTCATCATCACTAAAAAATGAAATAGAATAAAACAGAAAATAGAGTACATCACGTTTACATGGGTAAGTATAGCTTTCTGAAACTTGTTTCACTTGTGTGTATGTATGCCTATTGATCTAATCCATTCAATCAATCCTTTAAGCAACACCAGAACCATCTTTTTAAAGCACATCTAAAAAGCGAACTCTTCTGCAGTTCATGTAACAGCCAGAATGAAGTCTAAACTCTTTCAGTGCCATTCAAGATCCCTTTCCTAGCTCCTCCACCATGTTCCTCCTACTTGTTGTCATTTCAGAAAATGACATCCCCATCCACTCAGTTGCTCAAGCTCAAAACCAGGTAGTTCTCCCTGCTCCCCAACCGTTTTCCGATCAACCCTATCAGTATTACCTCTTCATTCTCATCTGGTCCGAGATAAAAGTCATCACTTCAGAGCAACCTTCCCTGACCCTTGACTCTAGATCAGCCTCTAAACTTACCGCAGTCTTTCTCTAGCACACATTGCCCTCTTTTATATTTTTCATAACAGTTCCAACTGAAATTATCTTGTTTATTTTTGTAAATGTGTTTAGTATCTGTCTCCCCACCCGTGTGTAAGCTCCACGAGAGCAGGGACCTGGTCTTTTTCTGCTGTGTCTCTAGTGCTGAGACCAGTTCAGGGGTCATGGTAGAAGAGATATCAATAGACATTTACCAAATGAAAGAATTCCTGAACTAAACTTGTGGTACCCCAGACGTTCTCATCTATCTTTTGGTCATGGTATTTACTGTTTTCTCTGCCTAAAATGTACTGCACCCACTTGTTCTCTTGGTAGGCTTCTAGTCATCCTTTAAGACTTCATCTCTTAGGGAAAATTTCCTGATGCCCTTGAACTGTGCTTATGCATAAGCTCAGTGACACTACAGTCTTTCTTACTCACTGTATTGCAGTCATTTTCATAGTGGACCTCCCCGCTAGACTGTGAGCTTCCTCAGGGCAAGGCTGTGCTTTTTTCATGATTTTTGTCTCTTCAACTCCTAGCACACACTTGGTACATACATTACTATATATAGTTATTCAATTAATGTTTTAATAAACAAATGAAAGAAAGTAGATCATCAAGAAAGATGATCATTTGTGATGATGTTCCCTAATTTAAACTGTAAGTAAATAAAATTCTTGATTTATAAGAAGGGAAAGATTAATGTGTGTGTATATTCTTTAGAACAAAGTGTGTTGCGGGGGTGTGAGGGAGTAAAGAAGAATGAAAGTATAATTATTCTGTATAAAATGCTTCTATTTATAAAATAAATCATTTTACATATCAAGCTGTCTTAGTGCATTTACAATCTGATATGATTGGCCAGATTTCATTTCCACATGGTTTTTCAGAGCAGAACTGTTAGGTAAAATGAGGGAACAGTGTTAACTGTGAAAGATCTTTTGTGTCTGTGACTTTGGGGTACAACCTGACCCAGACCAGAATAGTGTGGGGTTTGCACTGCTGTCTGTGAGACTCAAATGTCATGTTAGGAAACATGATTAATAGAAAATGGGAGTGGAATGGGAGAAAAAAATGTCCTTAAAGATTGCATATATCTTTATTTTCTCTGGATTTACACTCTTTCTTAATAGAGCTGTGGCTTGCTCATCACCATCTTAAATACAACTGCCAACCTAGAAAGAAGCCAAACCACTTATGAGAAAACTTATTTCCTCTCTATTCTATTATTTTTTATTAAAAGGTCCCTCACCTTGTTTCAGATTCTGGTTGAAGAGGATTCTTTAAAGTGGGAAGAGGAGGGGCAAACACAGAGGTGAGATCTCTAAAACACTTAATGAAAGGATTTCTCAAACACTTCATTATGTAGAAAAATCTTCCTCTCTTCTTTCTCACCAGAGTAAGTAATACAAGAGGATCCATATTGAAGATAAAGAACTTTGATGGAAAGTCCCTTTGGAAATTGCCTTTTCCCCTGTGGATCTAGGGCTGGCATACCTGGTGTGATTTCAGGATGTCAGGAGGGTCCTCAGCTGACAACAGCTACACAATTTCTCCTCTGAGGTTAATAGACTGCTTCTTTCACATAAGCCCTGACTGACCTAAACAAATAAGCTAGGCTCTGGTCATATGTAGTTCTGTCACGGAGCCAGGACGGTTTCTCTAGGGAATGAGAATTTTGACAGACAGGAGGCAAATGACAAGGCCTTGTGGAAAGCCCCAAACAGCATGAGGAAATGAATGTCCCTCTGTGAGGGGGAGACAGGACTCTGACAAGTGGGCTATGATAGGAAAACAAATGCAGAAGAGCATGGATATTAAAGTTTGCCTAGTTCACAGTTCATGAGTGAGCTGGGAGAGGCAGAAGATGAAAGGATTTTTTTGAAAAGATATAAACAAATGAAAAATAAAAACCAATGCTGTTGTTTTGTAATTAAATAAAAATTTAAATCAATTATAAAACTAAAAGAAATTTCAAGGGAGAAAACCACCTCAAAACTACTTTACGCTAGACACCATGACTTACTGAGATCATCAAATCTTCTGACCTTGAGAATCTCTGTTTTTGGACTAGATACTCATGTCCCCCAAGATGGGGCCAAAAATAGGCCATGCTGAGTCTGTGGGATGGGAGCCATGGGGTCTCTTGGGCCTTTTTTTGAAGTGCTCAGATTCTGGGGAGAGGCTGTGGCATGTATAACAGTGGAGCTAATTAAATATATCTCTCCAAGTATGTGCTCCTTGTAACTTGCTCTCAACTTGTTAATTGAGAATATGTTGCTTATTTCCAGGTATAGGATAACTCTGAGATTACCAGAGTTTAGTAGAATATACTGTAATCTTAAAGTTCTGAAGCAAAAACACTACGGGGCTTGATGTTACATTTTATGAAGATTTCTAGCCATGAAGTAGAGAGAGCTAACAAGTATTGAATAATAGCCATGCTATTTGAAAAAATTACTTCATTTTCTGTGCCTCAATTTTCTTATCTAGAAAATAAGAAATTTTAGTCTTACCTTGCAGTGTTATTGGAGAATTAAATGTCATTAGGCTTCAAGCATTTTCAACAGAGGGAGCCACATAATAAAGTGTCAGCTATGATGAATTCTTAAAACAATTGTTTTTATGTAAATATTTTCAACCCATTTTACAGTTAGGTCAACTGAGTTACAGAGAGGTTAGCTAACTCGTCCAAGGACATACAACTAGTAAGCTTCAGAACAAATGAAGATTCAAAGGCTCACCATGAGTTCTCACCCCTCTGCCTTGCAGCGGGCACCTCTTTACTGCAACCTTAGTCATCCAAAGGCTTCCACTGTGTTCCTATAGCAGTTCTGAAAGCTGCTACTGTGTTCCTATAGCAGCTTGCCTGGATCTTTCTGGTGAATTTCCCCACATCCTGATTTAATGTTTTTTCTTTTCAGCAAACTTTCCCCTATTAATCCCTCCTTCAGTGTAACCTTGTTAGCTTTGAGGCCACACCCCTGGCTAGGCCTGGACTTACGGGGCCACCTCTCCCCACCCCTTTCCTCTGCTTCAGTTTAAATTGTCGCCCGATACCTCTGGTTCTCTCCCTTTGCTTTTAGCCCTCACAGGGGCAGGAGGGACCAAGGCTGGGCCCAGAACTCAGAGTCCTAGGGTGACAGTGAAGGGGTCTTGAGGGAGCAGTGACTCCCCTCCAACCCCTTCTATACAGCAACTGTGGCAACCAAAGAAAACCAACCAGGAAGATGAAGAACTGCTGGTAAGACAGTGACACTGGCAGGAGTTGTGGGGAGTCTGGGCTGGGGGCCCTCAGAACCAAGAGTCTGTGTTTCTGCAGCAGTGGTAGGATGAGGGGAAGTGAGGGGCAAGGTGAGAGACAGAGACAAAGACAGATGAAGGAGCAAGGTGGGAGTAAGCATGAGAGACAGGAGAGAGAGAAAAAGAGAGAGAAAAAGAGGGAAAGAGCTGCAGAAAGAAAGAGGAAGAAAATCAAAGATAAAAGAAAAGACAAGGAAATAGGTACAGAAACAGTGAGACAGGTAGATACTGAGAAAGTGAGATTGATAAAACAACAAGGATAGTGAGACCTGGAAACATACGAATTTATTACATTTCTCAGTAAATTTCAAAATCAAAATAAAAAAATTAACTATATTGGGATTTGATCACCTACATTAATTAGGTTTACCAGGTTTGAAAATATGAAAGTAGTCCCCATCTGGAGGCACTGCTTTTTGAGTCATTTTTCTTCTTTCCTCTTCAGGAAAATTCCAGTTTTCTTCTTTGTATGCAGTTTTGTGGGACCCTGGGCATCTGCGACTGTCAAGCGTCGCCCAAGTAAGGGCCATAGTTTCTAGATTTTTGAAATATTACTTGTTTCCAGAAATGACCGGGCAGAGCTGTGGCTGGGTGAATACTGAGTGAGGTATCCACGATCCTTCACACCCTCAGTCTCTTCAATCCTGCTTTGGGCCATGGGGATACTCTAGTGCATGTTTTTTTGTGGTCAATGCTGGGTATGGAAAGTAAGTCCTGGCAGTAATCCCAGTTGGCAGGAAGGCCAATCTGTATGCTCCAGTGTCTAGTGCAGTTCCTGGTTCAGATGGTGATTGGTAAATGTTGGGCGAATGTATGAATGAATTAATTAATAGACAGATGGACCGATGGGTGGGCGGATTTCAATAATCTGGGTCCAGGGAGGTATAAAGAGTATGTCTGATGTACTGTGATAGCTAGGCCAAAGCTTTGTAACTGGATAATGTTTCTTCTGAAGTCTGGGAAGTCTCTGTTGTCAGATGATTCTTAGCAAGGCACTGAGGTTGGACAGTTACAAGAAGCCTGATGTGGTGGTGAAAAAATTCTTCCTCCCTATAACTTCCCACTTGTATAAGGAGCACCCAATTCCAATCTACGGTTTTTCATCAAATTGAGGGTTTAATCTTCTCATGATGATTTTTTTCTTCTCATTACTCTTCCCAATTATAGGATGCTAGCAATGATCTAGTCGGGACTGTTGCTTGATCTCTTAGAATGAGTTTATGAAATTAAATGTATCCTCTATATTTTATTTAGGATGAGTGAATCCCAAGACTTCCCCATTCCTCTCTATTTGACAAAGACTCCTAAAAATTCTACTCTCTAGAAGCCCCATTGAACTGGCTCAAGGCTGGCTCTGGATTCTCATTGGAATTCTAAAATTTGTGGTGTTTAAGGAATATTTTCTAGCCCAAACCACCAGAAGTTTCCAAACAGGCTTCTAACCCTGTGCTATTCAGGACATTATGCATTTTTGGTTCCAAGAAGAACAAATTCCTAACCTCCCCAAAAGGAACATTTTACCAGTACAAATTATTAAAGCAACTTTGTGCCTCATCTTCCAGGATGAGATGGAGGTGAAAGAATTATAATCATAGAGGCATAGAGTTAAAGCCAAATACACTAGTGATAAATGAGCTGGTATAATATTTTATTTTAAATAGTTGCTCAGTTATTATTATTGGTACATACTGGTGTTTTGCAGGATTCCCTGTCAATTCAAATTCTAATGGTGGAAATGAACTCTGTCCAAAGATCAGAATTGGCCAAGATGACTTACCAGGCAAGTAGCAGTGTATCACATTGAAAATACATGCTTTCTGTAAACCTGATATATTCTTTTATTTGGGAAAGTTGTGAAAAGGAATAAAACCAATCTCACTTTTGACTTTTCATTTTGTATTCCCTTTCTATAGGGTTTGACCTGATTTCTCAGTTCCAGGTAGATAAAGCAGCATCTAGAAGAGCTATCCAGAGAGTAGTGGGATCAACTGCATTACAAGTGGCTTACAAGTTGGGAAATAATGTAGACTTCAGGGTTCCAACCAGGTAATGTATCAAAAATATTTTATCGAATTATCTGCCTCAAATGCATATTAAAAAATGGATAGTGTTCTCATGCTCAATGCTTCTTGGATCATAATTTTATTTAAAGATGAAGGAATTTATTTACCTACCTATCTTCAGTGCCTGAATACTGGTCTTCATGTTTTCAGTATGTAATTTACTTTCCATTCCAGGAAAAAAACATCACTGAGACTATTATACATTGATTCAGGACATGTTCTTATTACTTTGCTTTCTGGTTTTTCTATAATTTGTCTGGTTTTGACTGAAAGGACCCTCTGTGAAAAGTGCCAGAGGTTAAGCATAAATTTAACTAGAAGCCACAGGGTGGATAGAAGACTCACAATGGTGCTGTTCAACTATCATGGTGCTGAAATATTTAATAGAACCACACATCCCTTGCTTGGCTCCTGGGTGACACTAAATAAAAGCAAAACTAAAATGATTATAACAGAAACAATGGTCATTATAATATTAAAATTAATCCCCCACTTCACTGATCTCCTTCTCTGGGACTAAGCCTTTTATTCTTTTAATTATTATAACTGAAACACTTTAGTGTATATGTAAGGGTTAAGTCATCATCATTATGAATGAACTTCAGTGATTTAGTTTTGATATCACCTAAATGCCTTGTTTGTGATTATTATAACTATTATACATTTTAGTGTACTGCAAAAAGATAGAATTAACATTTCTTTAGTAGATGAACAAGAAAATTAGGACTTTGATTTGTAAAGGTAAATAATGATTAATTAGGACAATAAAATAATATCAAAACTCTAAATGTTAAAAATAAAAATTTTGATCAAATTAGAAGAATCTGATATAATATAGTGCCAGATTGCAGATAGAAATTCATATTTTGAACATACAATATATTATTGTATATTTCATAATATAATAGTGCATGTATAAGCTCTTTTTATAAATTTACTAATTAACATTAATCTCATCCTCATGACAACCCTATGGTGTAGGGGCTTTATTATCTTTATTTTATGGGGAAGGAAACTGAGCCCTAAAAGTTTAATTTATTTGCATAAGGTAACAAAGTTGGGACATGCTGGGAGGATTGAAACCCAGGCAGCATGGTTTCAGAGGCTGTGCTTCTAACCACTACTCCCATACTGACCCTAGAAAACCATTCACACTTGGAAAGATTATTGACATGATAACAGCTACGCTGACTTATTTTTTGGCTTATATTTTGTTTTCATGTACAGTTGTGCTCTTAAACTTCTAAAATTTTGTTTTTTTTCTTTGATAAAATAATTAAACGTGACACAAGACTCCCAATGCTGACTTAATTTTCGATTCTATGATTTGAGATTACAATCTGGACTGTTATTAACTCTAAATTCAGAGATTGATCACCTTGAGGCCACATAGCCCCCCTACCTCTTGCTCCCCTGCGCTGTTGTTGTTTTTCTCTAAATGCTAGAGTTAGCACTAAATCTTGTACCCAGGCTACAACCAATGTCTCATATTCATTGTTTCCTTGACTTCCTGCCCCCACAAAGACCAGAAACTCTCGTTTTACTGTCAAGGCTTGTTAAGAGACGAGGAAAGAGAGAGGAAGGAATTAGGAGAAGGCAGTAGGAGAAAGAAATAAAAAGAGAAAGCCCTCAGTCAGAGGGCTGAGATATGTGGAGTCCCAAATAGGCAGTAAAATCTATTCTTGGGCAAGTTACTTAAGCTATCTTTCCTTCATTTCTCTTACATTAAAATTAGGGATAATAAGAACTATGTCATAAGGTTGCTATGTAGAGTAAATGTTAATAACTGGAGAGTGCTTGAACAGAGCCTGGTACCCAGTGGTGTTAGGGAAGTGTTTATTATTAGTGGTGGAAAGCACTAGAAGAGGAGAGTGTATATAGATGAGAGTATTTTCTCCTTAGTGGATCCTTTCCTTTCAAGCTGCCCTCCAAGCCCTACTCATTCAAAAGTTAGGTGACAAACAGGCTAGAAATGGGAATTGCTCTCAGCCCATACAGGGAGTAGACAATCTTGGTTTAAAGAGATTTTCTGTGTTGGAGAATATAGGCCCTGAGACAGTGAAAAGAAACTATTAGCAGGATCTTTGTGGGAGGAAAAGAAGAATATGGTATATGGAACTAATGTGATAGAGTCACAATTTATCCTTATTTATCTTTTTAATTTTTTGAAAGCTTAGGAGACATGTAATTTTTTTGCTGCTTATTATTCTTTATTTTAGACATAATAATTTCACATTCTCAACTCCCACTAATAGACATGTTATGTTTATTTGCCTTAAAAACACAGTCTTTAGCTATCTTTGGGTTAAGGTCATAAACAATATTCCAAGGCTCAAAGACTTTTTAATCTTTTATTCAAACTCTTATGGTTCGTTGTTTAAGGTGTTCTGTGCAGATTGTAACATAATGAAATAAATCATTTATAGACCCAGCTTCTTTTAAATTATGCATGCTATCAAGTTTACTTATCGATGTGTATAGCATATTTGCAAGAGCAGAATTTCAGGTGTTCAAAAAAAGTCAATGGGGCTGGCTGTTCTATAAATTAGACTTGTGAGACTTTTAAAGGGTCTTAGGTATATAAAAATACATGTATATTTTATTAATATGAATAATAAAATAATTTTTTTCCTCTTACCATGTTGACTTACTGTATTAGGGTAGTTTGAAAGATGAATAACATGATAATCTAAATTATGTTTGTCACATACCCACAAACATATATATTATCTTCATATGTGTGGATAGAAAGAGACAGATGACCTTGGTTTAATATATACTTATAAATGAGGTGTTCATTCAGCAACCCCCCCCTTTTTTTTTCAGTTTTGGGCATTACATACACCAAATCACACGTAAATGGAGACATTATGTCCTATCCTACCTCCTTTGCTCATTGAGTAGGAAAGATTGGATCAAGTAAAAATTGGGAGAAATCCTTCAGTTAACCTCATAATATCTTTGCACAAGGGTCACCTAAGTATGTTACCTGATAGAATTGAAACAAAATAGATATTTTCTTTGCAAGGGGGGGTTGCTGTTTAAATTCTACTGTTTTGCTCCGTATATCTATAGACAGATATGTAGGTAACACAGATAAGTTTTTTTTTAAGTCTAGAAAAGTGATGCTTAAAGGAAGAGGAGAAGACAAAGAATTAGGATTTATTTTATTTTTACAAAAACCTCACACCTCAACAATAACTATCTTGGACAAAAATAGTGAAATAAATTCTTTAAGCATTTGGTTAAATCCAGATCATTAATTAGAAAGAATAATCAAAAGAATCTATTTATAATTTAAATGGATACTTGTCCAATTTTCTACCATTGAGAAAAACTTTGAAAACTTATCTCCCAGCTTCAAATTTATTGAGGTCAGTTAAATGAGATGTACAAACATTCATAAGATTTTATAGTTATACAATAGGCAGTACATTATATTGTTGTTAGTGAACCTTAGTATCTTCTCTAGGAGTTATTCTGGAATAGGTATAATTCTGAAAAATATAAAGTCAAATACAATATGACAAACAGATTGACAAACAGAAAATATATTAAAAGCAAATATCTGGAGTGATGTGGTAGACAGTTCCATATGGGAAACAGTAAATGGCTCTTGTATAAATTTTTCTTTGTTAGCTCCAAACTGAATATTTTTAAAGGTACCTGTTAAAACCTCTTGTACACTCAACCTATATAAAAGATATATAGTGAATTGAAAACTCTGCAGTAAGAATAATGCACATCACCAGTGATCATATAAAAATGTGTATTGATAAAGGATTCACCCAGTACCCTAAATACAAACCAAAGTCATATTAGAAAATAATGGCTACAAGGAAGACTTGGATGCTAAAAGGGCACTCAGACGAAAAGTTTCACATTTTTGTTATCCTTATAAAACTAACAAAGCAATAAAATTTGTTGAGGTTGTTGATCCATTTTATTGAAAGTTTGCAAAAATATTTACAGATGTTAAAAGTTTGTTTATGCTATCATAAGAGATAAAGTTTTATACTTAAAAGTCAAAGTAAAGACAGGAAATCTTAGCAAATTGTAGAGGGCTACACAACAAAAGTTTGACCTGAAGGAAAGTTATTTGGGACTCTGGGTCCTGGTCCATAACTGTTCTTAAAAATATCAAATTTTATTATTTAGCACAGAAAATTCATTGGCATCTAGTTTGCCTGGCATTTCTTCCTCACTTAGGAACTTTTCTATGCTTAGAAGGAGGAAGGTAGAAGGATAAAACCTTCAAGTCCTTGAAAGATGATGTTTATGTTTAACATGCCCTGATTTTTAAAGTTCAGTCTTCAGCTTCTAGCAGCTTGGCTTCAACAGAAGAAGATCCAGGTAGCTGGTTCAGCTCCAGGTTATGGTCTTTATATAGACTGGAGATGCCTTAGGGACACAACCTGTCTTATGCTTTCATTTAATGCAGTAAAGGATTAACAATGATACAGTCTCAGTTGGCAGATTAAGGAAAAACTGGATTGGAGTAAAGAAGTAGGAATTGGTCACCTTTCCCTTGTCACACATCGAGTGACAAGCTACTTTCACATTGTATTTTGAACTCCTTAGAAAAACAAACATCCTCAGCCTGAACAACATAGTGAGACCCTGTTTTTATCAAAAATTAAAAAATTAGCCAGACGTGGTGGCACATGCCTCTAGTCCCAGCTACTCGGGAGGCTGAGCCAGGAGGATTGCTTGAGCCCAGGAGTGTGAGGTTGCAGTGAGCTATGATGACACCACTGCCCTCTAACCCAGGTGACAGAGTGAGACCCTATCTCAAAAAACAAACAAACAAACAAAAAACCCCCTCCAAAACAAAAAACATCTTCAGTGGGAAGAAGCTTCTAAAGTCTGCATAGTTACTGATGCTCAAAATGCTTATGTGAGTCTAGGATATAATTATGGAGTGGAATTCCCAAGCAACTATGAAAATAACAAATAATCTTAACATGTTACATTAAAATAAAAATTAAAAGCTGCTGCTGACTGCTTTAAATAGTTTCATAAACTAGTAGAGCTGATTTGGATTTCTAACGATCTCGTCTCTCACTTGTGAAAGAAATGTTGCCAAGAACTTTGCAAGAATGTGTTTTTTGGCTGAGATGGAATTGCTGAACAGTGGCTCTTTGGGTATCATAAATAGTAATATTGTTGGGATTATGTGACATTGGGAACCTTCCTTAGCTGTGAGGGAAGGTTTTTAAAAATGTGTGTTTTAATATGGAGCATTAATGTACATGAATGATTGAACTTCTGTGAAGGCCTTTATTGACAGTCATGAAAGAACAAATAGTACATAGTTTTTCACACTGTAGCCTTTCCATGGGTCTAGAATCTAAAATAGCATTTTTAAAAGGAGAATATGGTAAATATGTATGGGTACAGAAAACATTATTGATATTTACTATTTCAAAATTTTACTCAGGAATCTATATCCCAGGGGACTGCCTGAAGAATACTCATTTTTAACTACTTTTCGGATGACTGGAAGCACACTTGAAAAGAACTGGAACATTTGGCAGATTCAGGATTCCTCAGGGAAGGAGCAAGTTGGCATAAAGATTAATGGTCAAACAAAATCTGTTACATTTTCATACAAAGGACTGGATGGAAGTCTCCAAACTGCAGCCTTTTCGAATTTGCCCTCCTTGTTTGATTCCCAGTGGCATAAGATCATGATTGGTGTGGAAAGAACTAGTGCTACTCTTTTTGTTGACTGCAACAGGATTGAGTCCTTACCTATAAAGCCAAGAGGCCCAGTTGATGTCGACGGCTTTGCTGTGCTGGGAAAACTTGCAGATAATCCTCAAGTTTCTGTTCCAGTAAGTATAAAACCATACACTTAGGCAGATTAAAGCAAAAACAGATTGCTAAAAATTAATACCTTGGACATCTTTGATAATCAACTGAATGTCTTAAACAATAGTTATTCATTTTTAAAAATTTACTCAAGCTCTTATTCAAAAAGCTTTCAGTGCCTATTTTGAGTGTAGCGTGTACCAGATGGAACGCAGAATCAGAGGAAGTTACAGAGATAGCTTCTGGTCTTGAGGAGCCTAAAGTTTACTTGGAAGGTGTTACATGCCCACCTGGAGCACCCAGAATCCTTCTGAGGCAACTTAGAAAGAAAGCCATACTGGTGTGGCACATATTGTGTATATATAATCAACGAGAATATTCAAAGTAAGGTTAAGATGGGTGATGGATTTAGTTAGTCAAGAATCCCGTTGTTTCTTGGAAGCAATGAACTTTGAAATGGAAGGATTTGAGTTAGCAAAAGAATGGGAGAAAGTGCATTCTAGCTGAGGGAAAGACCATTAAGGGAAAAAGAAGTATAGAATAGGTAGGGCACATTCAGAGGTCTAGAACTGGCTGACTGGAATGATGTATCATGATATATATTGAAAATGTGAGTGTGTGCGTAGGGGGCTGAAGGATGCTAACTGCAAAGCAGTGAGAAATAAAGTTAGGAAGCCATATGGTGTCTGATCAACAAGAATGAAAATTATATAGATGGCATAGTATTTATCTATTTGGAAGTATATCTTGCATGACATATTATAGAAGTAAAGGATTTTAAGGCTCTGTTCATGATTTTACTGTAAAGATCCATGGATATAAAGGTAAGGAATTATATAATGACAAAATAATTGTGCCAACTAGTACCATATGGTTCTATCATTTTGAATTGTTACACTTTCACTGAACAATCCTTTAAAAGAATATTTTATAATATTATGACAGGAATTTAGAAATTATAGCTTCGAGGACAAGTGTCTCCTTGGGGAAACTAAAGAATTTAGAGCTCAATAAACAAACCATTGATGCCAACACCTCTCTCTTTGTCTCTCTCTCATAGTGGTATGGAGCTGTTACATTCTAGTCACAAGACCCATATCATGGAGTGTAGCAGGGGTGATACAATAATTTGAATTGTTTCTGTGCACTTCTCCAAAGAAAAAAAGGTTATCAGGGACAGGGATCTCAGTAATGGAATTGTTCAAGTAACTTGGTTTCAAGGGAAGAATTGTGATTAGTGTGAAGGGTAGTGTGAAATTTCTATATTCTGTGATGGACAGGAAACAATTTGTAACTGCCACATTACCACTCTGGCTTGTAGACTCTTGAGAAAGTATTTCTTCATTTAATGAATTATCACACCTCGAGTGGCTGGGTTAGAAAGTCGATGGGACCACTGTTGTGCCATCTTGAAATTTTGTGCAGCAAGATCTTTGCAATGATACGGGAAAGGTTTTAGATAACACTGAACTTCTGCAATAGCTGTGTCATTTCTGGATCATAGGTGAAGGGGAAGAAACTTTAGGTTACTTCCTCACTGTTATGAATATCAATCAAATATTTAAAAATTTATTTATTTATTTATTGGCTTTAAAAAACATTTTGTTTATAATTCTGAATTCTAGGTGCTAAAATGCTATTAAATTGTCTGATTGCCAGGATATTAGACTAAAGTCTCAATATTACTTCACTACATTATAGTCTTGCCGATAATGTCATAGCTGATTGTAGGTTTTCTGCCAAATCTAGTGTCATATCACATTGGAGACCAGTTAGTACAAATTATCTTCTGTTTTATTCTGCCAAGTGCAGGAATGCAACTGGAAACCTGGCAGCTGGTTTTACCTTATGCTTCTGGTCCATGAAGGAGCTTTTCTAAGTCAGTATGCTGTAGCCAATGTTAAAAAGAATTTTAAATAGGCATGTACAAATTTGTTTCTTCAGACTGAATTCTGACTCCCCTAGCAGGAAACACAAAAGAGACTTGGGCCTAACAGCCCATTAAAGTTCCATATTGGATGATGATGGTGGTGGTGGTAGTGACAATAACAACTAAACTAGATCAAGGTTATAGGCCAAAAAGTCCTACCTACATTCAAGGGCTGGAAGTGACAATGTCAAACTTCTCACCAAAAGGTATTCCTCAACTTTCACCCTGTATAAGACAAAGAATTGGAAAACTATGTAAGAAAAGCCCACTTATGCTAATTAAAAATCATCCTAATACTGTTAATATACCAATTTAAAGTTCTCAAAATGCTTCCATTCCCATGAACTTGTTTGATCCTGGCAACAACTTTATAAGACAGCAAGTACAGATAGTGTTATCTCCATTCCTCAGCTGAAGAAGTGACCTCAGGCAGGTCTGTTGGCTTGTAAGAAGCAGCGTTAGGCACAAAATTTCTAATTTACCTTATTTTCTGTGATGCCAACCAGTTTTCTTTTGAGAAAAAGAAAAATATGTGCAGCCAGTTATGTTTCCTTATAAAGCATATCATTATTCTTACTTTGGAAAGCATTTGTGATTTGTCTTCAGAATTTACTTCACAGGAAAAACAAAATAAAATTTAAAAAAATAAAAAGAAGGAAGATTATACAATATAAAACATGTCTTCAGACATTAATCCTACTTGTTTATTCATTTAGAAAACTTTCATTGGGTGCAAATATACTGGCTATACAAAGTCAAATAACTCACAGGCTTGGTCTTCTTCAGTGTATTGAGAATAAGGAATTGAGGTAAGTAAACAATCACAATATAACATGATAAGGACCATGATGGTGACAAGTACTACGTGCCAGGAAGCGCACGGAAAAAGCTCCTCACTAAGATCAGGGCAGGGAGAGTGTGCGTCAAGGATGTTTCCTAAAGGACATGATGTCTGAGGAGAATCCTGGGGATGAGTAAGTTATCCAGGAGAAGATACGGTCCAGTGTTCCAGGACTCTCATTTGGAAATTCCTACATGTATCAATTCTTTTCTTTTCAAGCTTTGTTAGTCTTCCCACACTATTCCTCACTTTTCAAAACTGAAGAGAGTCAAATACTCATACAAGTCCACTCAAGTGTCCACGAGTTGTCCCTAGACCCTTGTTTTTATTTTATGGCCTATTATCTTGGTCTTCTCACCAATCTGGTTGAAATCTGAAGTTGCCGGCAATTAGTGAAGATCAACAATGACTACCTGTCCCTTTGAGATCTTACAGAGTTATAGGTAGTGATATGCACATATTCTAAGAGGTAGAAGAACTGTACTGATAAGTCATCCCTCTCTCAATTTGAAGACAGCAAATATTCAATATTCCTGTGTAACAAATTATAAATTAAAATGAAATAGCATGAAAAGATGGCATGAAAACAATTAGTAACAGTATATTTTTCAATTTTTCTTCATGCAGTTGGATTCATTCTAATCTCTGACACTCTACATTAATTGAATACTTTTTTCAGGGCCGACCCTTGCTTTTCTTTAATAAATAAATCAAAAGCAAAATGTCCCTTCTAAAGATATTGTCAGATGTCAAAAGGTAGCCCTAGGAACTGCATAACAAAAAATGCAATTGAAAACAAAATTTGATGGATCACTAATGCTAAAAGACTCACTTATATTGTACTTGTTTGTGACTTTCTCCCTGCTCATCCTATCTTTTGTCCCTTTCCCTTTTTTAAATGGAAAAGGGAAGCCAATTTCAAAAGGTTTTCATAAGGCTTGTGATATAGCTGTTCACATGGTCTACAACTCAAATACCTTCTCATCATTCATAGTTATTTAGTGGGCTCAGAGCATTTTGTATTTTTTCCCAGTGCACTGCTGTAATACATTGTTAGTTTGATTTTAAAGCAATAAATCCCATATTTTCTATTCTCCTTTGTGCCAATATTTTAGGATGGTGCCATTTATCCCACTGCAAAGCTTGGTTTCCTGGCAGCATACCATAAAAACATGTTATTTTATGACAGGTTCTTTATTGTTTGTTGTCAGCATGATTGCCTAGGAGAGTTATTTGGTACAGCTCTATTAGAAAACAAAGTTGGCCTTTCTCCCTTTTCAGAGATGTACACTGGGAGTTTGGGCTTGTTTGAGGGAAGATAGAAGTTTATGTGGCTATACAAATATATGAGTTAAGCCATTCTTCTTTGTACTTGTGCATATTGCAAATAAACCAACATGGAACGTGATTAATCAGACAGGTTTAATGCTTTTAAAAGTATATTTTCAAATGTGTTGCTCTATGTTTATCTTAATTAGATTCATAGAAAATGTGAGAGCTGACAAAACCATTGATTGTTTTGCTTTTTCTCTATTCCATAGAATTGAATCACACTAACCTCTAAAGGTAAAAACAACGAAAGTTTCATAAATTATAACATGGAAAAAATAAATTATGAGGTCATGATTAATATTGTTTCTGGAATTTGAGAAATATTGTAGGAAAGTTATGTTTTTAGTGATTTAAGAGAGGCATAATATCTACTATGCATAATGTCTAAACTACTAAGTTTGCTTATTAAATTGTTTTGACAAGTACACATTTTACAAATAATCTTTCACTTGACAGCATAAAATTAATAAAAAGAAATGGTAATCTTATCTATACATAGCCATATGAGATACTTTTTATAAAACTTGATTTGATTAAAGTATTTTTGAATGCTGAGTGTCAAAACAATTTTTTTGGAGATGGAACCTAGCCCTGCTGCATTACAGACCATATTAACATCAGCTGGGTTTTCCATTAGGCGGCGATGAAATGAGAACACACAGAAATTAGACCTGCTAACAAAAAGGAGCCAGGATTGGGGGAAGAGGCTGTGGATAACTAGGATAAAAACTAAATGCTAGTTAAACTTTCTTTTAATCAAAAATTGAAAGCACTAAAATTTTTTCACTGGCCTCAGCTGTGCCTATATTGTTGCAATAAAAAAATCAGGACTATTAGTTTTTATATTTCTGTAAAAATGTATGTGGGCTAGGATCGTGAAGAAATCTTTGCTTATGTTAATCTCTGTGTGGTTAGTTTCTTTGGTTACAATGTGGTGTCAATAGAATCATGGGCTTTCAGAGCTGGAGGAAACTTTGAGCACATCTAATTCAAACAACTCAGTTTATACGTGAAGAAATTGAAACCCAGAGAGGGAAAGGGGTTTGCCCCAAATCAGAATCAAACCAGAAGGCAAATACTATCAATTTCTTTTATCACTATATCTCTTATTCATCTGTATGTATTCATTCACTAACATTCAACAACTATTTATTAAACATCTGCTAAGTTATAGGACTTATTTTAGGTGGTGGAGAAAAGAGGCAGAAATTAATGTTCCAATGTTGTGGTCCCTAACCCCCAGGCCACAGCCCAGTACCGGTCCCTGGCCTGTTAGGAACTTAGGAACCAGGTGCACAGCAGGAGGTGAATGGTGGGTGAGCTACCGAAGCGTCCCCGTCCACTCCCCATCACTGGCATCACCACCTGAGCTCTGCCTGCCAGCCTCCCCCCACCATGTGGAAAAATTGTCTTCTATGAAACTGGTTCCTGGTGCCAAAAAGGTTGGGGTCTGCTGCTCCAATGTATACATTCTGGGGAGAGGAGACAGGCACAATGAATAAATGAGTACATGTAAAGTATGCCAGGTGGTCATAAATGCTATGGGGAAAAATGAAGCAGGAAATTGAAGTGTCTGGAGAGAGGGCCTCATTGAGAAGAAAATATTTTAGCAGAAACCTGAAGGAGTTGGGGGAATTAGCATGTGGCTATCTGGGGAGGAGGATTCCAGGAAGACTGAACAGTGAGTGAAAAGGGACTGGTGCCGGTGTTGTCTTATGTTTGAGGACCACCTGGAGACCAGTGTGGCTGGAAGGAGACTGAGGAAGGAGGTAATGAGGCTGGAGGGGTAACATGATGGAGATGGGGTGGGGAAGTTGTGCTAGCACCTTTGGCTTTCATGCTGTGTGAGATGGGCAGCTATCAGGTGGTTTTGGATAGATAAGCAACGTGTTCTCATATTATGAAAGGATCTCTTAGGCTGCTATGTTGGTAATATACCATAGGGGGACAAGAGGGATGGAAGCACTTAGGAGCAAAGGAGATCTTAAGAGCTACTGCAATTATTCAGGCAGAGATGGTCTTGGTTTGGAACAGGGTGGAGGTGGTACAATGTTGTCAGTTCCCCCTATATTTTGAGGGTAAAGAAAACAGAATTTGGGGTATAAAAGAGGAATCAAGGATGACACCAATATTTTTGGCATGAATAATTGGAAGTATAGGGTTGCCATTTACTGACATGGGAAAGACTGTGGGAAGAGCAGGTATTAAGGAGAAAATCATGAGTTGGCTTGGAATGTGTAAGTTTGACCAGGATTTTTCTCATTATTAGACATCTCAGTGCAGATGCTGAGCAGGCAGTTAGATGTGTGCTTCTGGAGTTTAAGAGACAAGTCCAGCTGGAAATAGGTCTCTGGGAGTTGTCAACATGTATATGGTATTTAAAGCCGTGAAATCACCAAGAGATTATTGTAATAGAGAAGTTCTAGGACTGAGTCCTGAAATAACCAACATTTAGAGGTTGCTGAGTCAAGAAAGATTTTTCAAGAGATTAAGAAGGAAGAGTCTGATATTGGAAAGGATCAGGAGGTTGTGGTGCCCTGAACAGTATTTCAAAGAGGACGGAATAAGAAACAGACTCAGGTGCTGTGGATAGGTCACATAAGGTGAGGACTGAGAGTCGAGCATTGGGTTTGGAAACTGGTGAAGGTGATCTTGAGAAAGACCCGTTGGAGTGTTGGGAGTGAAAGTCCTATTGGAAAGGGTTCAAGAGAAAATAAGAAGGAGAGGAACTGGAGACAACGAATATAGACAACTTTTTTGAGTTCTGTATAAAGGGGAACAGGTAATAGGATGCCAGCTGAGGAGGGATGTGAAATGAGGGGAAGATTTTTTTTTTTTACCTGGCAGATAACTCAGGATACCTCACCATAGTCCAGAGTGTAACACTTCTTGATACTTTGCTGCAGTATCCTTCTTCTGACTCAAAGGATCAGGCATTTATGACCAAATGAATCTCCTTGAAATGCCCTTCGATATTAGGTCACCTTTCCCCATCTCTATCCCTTGCAAAAAATTTTTTAATGACAATTCAATAATAATCTACACAATAATATTCAAATTCCTTAGCTTAGAATTCAAGGTGAAAAAAAAATGTGATACCCACTCTGCCCCAGCGAATCTGGTCTCTTCTCTATATACTATTTCCCACGTTTGTGTCCTGTTGTTGTCGCTCCCTCTGTTCAGAACCCTAACCTTTACCCTCCCCATCTCTGCTTATGAAGGCAGAAATGGGGCTTCGGGGGTGCTTCAGGGCTCCACTCACATGTTACATGTTATATGGTCTTTTCATTGATGACCTTAGCCAGAAAAATATTTCTGTCATCTCAACTGCTATAGTATTTATCATCAAAAGCATTTTTGGCTTAGATATTGCCTTACATACTAGACATTTTCGTGTCTTTTATAATGTCTATCTCAAAGCACATGAATGTGTTATATAAAAATATGTTGAATAAATAAATGATTATATACCAGGTCTGCTAACTCCAACTCTACTGCTTTTCCCTTTCGCCATTCTGCCTCAGCCTTTGCTGTAATCCAGATGAGTGCTGCCTGCGGAACTACATCCCTAGCGCTATGTCTGGACCTGCATGGCCCAGTCTACATGGAGTCGGGGAAATTTCTAATTTTGAGGCAGCTCAGAGCCTTCTGCTCAGTAACCAGGAAGCTTCACTTGGAGGAGGTCTTTTATGATGGTAGAAACCAACATTTTGTCATAAACTGAAAGGAAGTTTGAAATCTGAGAATTCAAATATGTCTTTAAATCTTTGTTGCCACTGAAGACAAAAGCTTAATGAAGCATCTGTATTATTAAACAATTTATCTTTAAAGAGCTAGTTTTTAGGTGTTTTATGTTTGTAAAATTCAATCATAATTCAGCTAGCGAAAATCAAGCCTTGTGTCAATCTCATTAACATTGAGCCAAGTTTCATAGTTTGTCATTAAAATTCTCTCTCAGGAGGAAAAGATGGTTGTCTGCAGTTAGTTTTTGTTTAGTTCTTATGAAGGGCTTAAATACCATATTAATCTTTTCCAACAATCTAGCAAAATAAGTAGAAATCAGTAACCCTATTAAAAGAATAAAGAGTTGGGGCCAAAATTCCTTGCTTAAGTGTGTTGTCAGCTGGACATCACTCTAGCCTCAAGAATGGAATTATACCTTAAGCTTGTCCTATAGAAAATAATTGGCTAATGCCAAATCTGGGCAGATGTAAGTCCACCTTACACTCATACCACTCAGTTTTCCTTAAGGCAGTGGAGAAGTATTTCACGTTGAGAAGGATGAATTTTGCTATGGCATTTTATGTTCTGTTTAGTAGACTAAAAAAACCCCTTCTTATATCTCTACTTGTATTTTTCTCAAGTCTTACAAATTGTAAACTCATTGTGGGGAGGGGAATATCTTTGGTTTCCCTAGAATTTTTCTTTAGTACTTCGCTTATATTGGGACTTCAAAAATGTTGACTCAAGGTCTAAATCAAAATATTTGTCACATATATTTTGTCAGTGAGTATTCAAAGAGACAAATGATTTCAGGTATAAAAATGAGAAACGTGTGGAAATCAGCATTTTAGATGTATAATGAAAGTGACTTTTACCAAGGCACTCTGCCAATCTTCCTTCAAAATAATTAGCATGCAAATTGAAATTTATATTGCATGCCAAAAAATGGTTGTTGTAATAGATGATTATTAGCACGTAGGTGGTGTTTATGTGGATGCGCAGATGTGTTCAGAAACCCTTGATCTATGTGGCACTCTGAACAACCCAGCCTGTATTCACAGATGAATTACATTTCATTCCCCCATTATCTCATGCCACAATTGCAGCTCACATATTTAAACAGGTGTACCAATTTATCTAGAGAAAATTACATTTTTGAGAAAACAGCTTAATGAATTACCTCACATTTGCAATGAGTAACTTTAGTGAACTATTTAAACACAGGATACAGTTTTTCTGGTTAGCCAAAACTTTCTTTTGTCTAACTTCCCCTTTTTCTGTGAGTTGAAGGGAAGGACTTCATCGTCTCCAATTTTGATCTTCCATTCAGTAATCTCAACTCTGGATGATTCCAAAACAGTGGAAAAAACATATCTAACTTCATTCTAGATTCAGCAGATCTAGAATGGCAGGTGGGATGGGATGGAAATCACTATGGGATGAATGAAAAGAGGTAATATTTAGATGTGGGGCCCGGATCCTTAGCCAGATATTTGCATAATGTCAGTAGAATATACTGACCAAGAAATATGGATCCAATTTGAAATGTCTAGCAAGAAATGACACATGGCTGCAGGCTTCCTGTGGGATATAACATTTTTATTTTTTTTTTGCCTTGTTGCCTGAGGCTTTTTTCAGACTCAGACTTGGCAACTCACCCCTTGCTCTGTTCCTTTCCTGTCATCTTCTTCTTTCTTCCCTAACACTTGCTAAAAATGTAAAGAAGTTATCAGGATACATTTGGATTTCAGGTGTCTAGAAATTTTTATCTTTTCAACCAATGAGTAAAATTATACAAATTAAAAAAAATTTTAATTTTTTTGCCCCCAAGTCTTAGATTTCCCTCTCATTTTCTTCACCTTGGATCTTTCCTCTTTTTATTTTAAGCTGTAACCACTCCATGGAGAATGTCTTCTCCAGCATACAATTTTTTTCCAGGACTGGATTTTTTTTCTTCTACTTGTCTTCCTGGTTGCCACCTTTTTTTGCTGTCTCTGTCTCTAATCTCCCATCTAAAATCTTAGAGCATATATTCCCTGTGGAGTTCAATAGGCCTGGGTTTCAACCCAGATTCTGACACTTACTGGCTTGCAACTCAGACTGTTCCTTGTTCTCTCTGAACCTTGTTTTGATAGGATCTACATGTTGGGATTATGGTGAGAGCAGACATAGAAAGTCAGTGCCGGTGGTCTGTTTCCTGGCTAGGACTATGCTGGAGTAATTCAAAGCTAAAGATCTCTTCATCCAATTATCAGAGAAACTTGGGAAGGGCTTCCAGCCCATTTCCATTAGTAAATTACTTTTAAAGAAAGGCAAGAGTCTTGGTCCAATGAGCTCAGTCAGTTCCAGTTGGTCTCCAATCACGCAAATTCATCTCTCTCTTAAATGACTGGCTTCTGTCTTCCAAAAGAACCTTAACTGACTGTCTGCTACCTTTCTCCAGTTTGAACTTCAATGGATGCTGATTCATTGTGACCCGCTGCGACCCAGGAGAGAAACTTGCAATGAGCTGCCAGCTAGAATAACGGTGAGTCCCTTGACCACCTGCAAAGGCCATTTCTGCCCAGCTCCCCCCTCCCCCCCATAAGCCTCCCCACCTCCCCACTCTCTTTCCCTAAAGAGTCTGCTTTGCTGCATTGACCAGACAAGTGTTAAAGAAGCACAGGTTCTACTAGCGCCTGGATGGCAGAAACCACCTCCGGGTGTCTGGTTCTCCCCTTGGTGGCTATGACCCTCCTCCCCCACTCTCAAACAACTCTTCAAGAACACTTGAACTCTACTCGCCGATAGTGGCACAGGCCACGCGGGGAGGCTTGGTTGACAACCGGATATAGCTGGGCAGGTGGGGCGCAGGCAGAGCTGAGCGCTCAGGCCTCGCCTGCGCGGCCGCGGGGAAGGGGTTAAGGGAGACTGTTGTCATTCTATCCGTCCTCCCTGGCCCGCTAGCTCTCCTCCAATCCCCGGGACCCTCTCCAGGGCCATTCATAAATAGGAGGAACGTGTACGCCTCCTAGGCCGGGGCACCTTTGCAACCACTATTCCGGGGGTACTTTTTTGCGGGTCCAAGTGCCGTTTTATGCGAGTGGCAGGTCTGGAAGCCTAGCGGGGCGACAGGCTGCAGAGCCGGGGCAGGGGATTAGCAGAGGGCGGCGGGCATGACCTGGACAGCGCGGGACCGCGGGGCCTTCGGGCTGCTGCTGGCAGGGCTCTGCTTGTGTGCGGCTCAGGTAAGTTGTGCGAGAGTTTGAGGGTCGCTTTCTCACTTTCTCCCCCTCTTTTCTTCTCCAGCCCAGCCAGCCCACCGACGAGGTAAGCTGGGGGTGCGAAGTGTACTTTTCAAGCGCACACAGGGAAAGGTTGCGGCGCAGCCGTCGGGGGAGCTGTGGGGAAGGCGCGGAGCATCCTCAGGGCTCTCCGAGCCTCGTGCTCCCTCCAGCCTTAAGCACCTGCAGCTAGTACAGTCCGAATCGGGGCCCTAGGCGACCTCTTGGTCTGGGAAAGGGCGCCTGCTCCTCCGC
Organism: Daubentonia madagascariensis; assembly: GCA_023783475.1. Classification (NCBI taxonomy): domain Eukaryota; kingdom Metazoa; phylum Chordata; class Mammalia; order Primates; family Daubentoniidae; genus Daubentonia; species Daubentonia madagascariensis. The sequence goes on along the minus strand of JAKFHU010002080.1, from coordinate 19,968,439 downwards.
CTGGGCCCTAACACTGTGGTCTCTGGCGCTGAAGGTAATAGGTGACTAGAGACCGAGGTTTAATTTTTAGCCTGTATTGCTTCTTACTCCCTCATCCCCCACCCCTCCCGGTCACGGTCAAGAGCAGGCCTTGCTGGAGAAAGCGGGAATTCAGGCTCCCTCTCCTGCTCCTCCAGCTCCTAGTGGCTGCACTAAAGCGAGTCCTGCTAGCAGTGCCCGCGGCTCCTGGATTGGAAGTGGGCAGCCCTGGCTCCCATCAAAGTTTCAGCAACTTCCTAAAGGCTCAGGCGTCTCCTCCCTCCCAAGCTGGAGAGGACCCGGCAGGGGCGGCAGGGTCGGTTAAGCCCAGCTGAGGTTTGAGGTTTCACTTACAAAGACCCCATTGTAACCTGTCTGGTTGTTGAAGTTTAGAAAAACAAAGTTTTCCTTGATGAAAGAGTCTTTCTTCTTCTTCCTCCTCCTCTTCTTCTTCTTCTTCTTTTTTTTTAAATTCAGAAGCAAAAAAAGTCTCACATTCCCTAAGCGACATGTTCATACTCTTTCAGAGGCCAACATTACCTCTAGTACCATCAAAGCGTAGATATTTGCAAGTGACAAAAGGGGTCAAACCCTAGGGTCAGTCTGAAATTTGGTGTAGTTTTGAAGCGAGGTGCAAAGACCTCATGCAAAGGAATGTCACTGCAGGTACAACTGAAATGAGGCCAGGCTCTGGTTGCACAGCTGTCCTGCCCTACTCCTCCTGAATCTTGTCAAGAATATCCCCCTCCCCACCTTCTACTGGACATAGCAAGATTTAAAAGCGATACTGTAGTCAATCTGGTGTGGAGCCTCTCCATTCTTGGCTGTTCCATTCTGGCCAAAATATTGACCTGCCATTACTGATTAAATCAAGGTATCACATGCCCCCCATTTTCATTTTGAAATCCCTTTGGGGGAAAAAAGGCGTTAGACCCTCTCTTTTTCACAACCCCTCTCCAGCTTAATGCACTCTGTAGAGGGGAGGCCCAGTGAAGCCTTCCCCTATTTTGGGGGCCTCAGTCTTGCTCTAAGCCCACAGTTTACCTCATTCAGAGTATGGCGGGGCCAAACCTGTGCTTGCTGGGAAGCCTGAGACACATTTGTTACATTGGTTGCAAAAACCCGGCCTCAGCAGGAAGGTATCCTTATCGGGTGGAGGTGGGAGCTCTAGACACTGCACCTAGTAGCTCCTTGTGCTCAATGTGCTCCATTAATCTGTGTCTGCTGTTTTTGCCAGAGAGGTCCTCCGGGTGAGCAGGGTCCCCCCGGGCCTCCAGGGCCCCCTGGGGTTCCTGGCATCGATGGCATTGACGTAAGTTTCAATCTCCAGGAGCCCTCTGTCCCCAGTCCGGCTCTTTCCTACTCTTTTTCCAGCAGCTCCTGTGGGTTTTTAGAGAGGGAGGGTCAGGGTCCCCCCTTCCCGCCACCCCCTTAAAAGCAGGATCAGATGTGGGTGAGAGTTGGGGGTTGGGAGTGGGATCCTAGGAGCCTGGGGATTTTGGGAGGGGGAGACGTGTCCCTGTTGTCCCTGTTGGTCATGAACCTCCACCTTTTGGCCTTTACCCTGTTCCGGTCCCTGGTCTGTGTGGTGAACTCACATGGGATTGTCCCAGTGGGGTTCCCAGTGTCTCCCACTCAGACTGCACTCTCCTCTTCTTCTATCCCTCCAGGGTGACCGAGGCCCAAAGGGTCCCCCAGGCCCCCCGGTAAGTTGATTCCATGGTCTTGCTCCACTTCCTTCCCTTAGATGTGTTTTGCAGCAACATGTGTTCAAAGAATGTCTCAACTTGGCACATTTTTCTCTCCCTGTTTCATCCCCTACTCCTCATCCCCCTGCTCAGGGTCCTGTGGGAGAGCCGGGCAAGCCAGGAGCTCCGGGCAAGCCTGGCACGCCGGGTGCTGATGTGAGTAGGAGAGTGTTGGGGAGTGTGCCCAGCCGGGGTGTATGTGATGGGTGATATTGTGTGTGTGTGTGTGGGGGGAGGGTGGGAGGGGAAGGGACAGGGGGCAGGGGGGAAAAGAGAAGGGAAGGGGAGAGGGAGAGAATGAGCTATGTCCCTGAACTGGCCTTGAGAGAGCTCCTGACTGGCCGTGGAGCTGGCAGCTTTTGCAAAGGGGCCAGCGAAGGTGAAGATATCTCTACCTCAAGGCTTCCTGGGGACAGCATGCAGCACTGGCATTTCCTCCTCTCCGAAAACAGTGAGGGGCATCTGCTTCCTGTCTCTAACAGTCAACTCCCTGCTCCGCGCCTGCCCCCACCCCCCTACCTCTCAGTCTCACTGCGGGGCGGGGTTAGAGGTGGCTGGATCCGAAGGGCCTGGGCTAGAGCTGGGGCTGGCGGCAGGTAGGCTCCACTCTTGCCCTTCCACTGGCACTCTCTGGATCAATTTAGAAAAAGAACCTGCAGGCAGAGGAAGGTGCAGAGCACCCTGAATCCCAAGGAATATAAAAGGAAAGATGTGCTTGAAGGTAGTGGGGGTATGTGGGAATGGGGCAGCAACAGGGAGATGGTCACCACACATTGAATAGGAAATCCAAAACTAGTTTTTCTTCTTTCTGTGGTGTTTTTCTGACTGGCATTACTGACAGATGAGCTGGCTAGGGTTGCTTGAAGATTGGGAACCAGCAACTTTTTTTCCATTTACCTACCTCCACCCCCATCCCCATCTGAAGGAAGTTCAGATGCTGAGTTATATGGTAAACCTAACACTAAATAATATTTCTTCAGAGTAAAATGACTTGAGGATGCTCAGCTTCTCCTCCTTCCATGCATTCTACTAATACGTAATGAGGTCGCACTACAGAACATCTTAATTTTGTCCCTGCAATACAAAGCTAAGTAAGAAATGCCATCTGTTCTTAGAGAACATGTCATGGTGCATCCCCCAAGTTATCCTTCAAGTTACCACTTTTATGTGTTTTCCAAAAACTAAAGACTTTTCTAAATGAAAGAAAGCACCTGAAACCTATATTTATAATTCCAAGAATTTTTGACTAGAGTTTAAGACAGATCCTTTATTTTGAGAGAAAAATAAGTAGCTGGATTTTAGCTGTTATTAAGAAAAACTTTCTGTGTCAAGATTACCATAATGAAGGTATTTGTCTGTACTATTTAGTGCTTCAGGAGATAGACTTTTTTTTGATATTTCAAAGCCCCTATTTCACTTTCTGTGTATGCAAAGTGGCAGGACATAAAGTGCCTGAGGACTAATATTTGGAAAACACAAACTGAATATCAAAGTAATATTTGGATAATAGAAACTAAAATTATATAACTTGTTGGCTGTCAAGCTCTTCTTTGAAACATCAAGAATTACTTGGCTTTGTCATACCATAAAAAAAGAGCCTGATAAATACACGGCCACTAAATAAACTAGTGGCCCAATACAGGTTGAATTTATTTCTGTCTTCTTTTGAAACTTCAACTGGACTTTTGTGTGAAAAGAAAATTTCTGATTAAATTAAAAAAATTTTGGGTAGTTGAAGTATAAACCAGTCATCTGAAGTTGCATCTTGCTATTGAGCTGCAATATAATTTCAGACAGAGGACTAGACTTACCTGTTTAGTAGTGCTTTTGTAGCTTGCTCAACAAATTCTTCTTTACCTTATACTCTAGTGTGATAAAGAGAATCCTTGGTTTTTCTTTATAAAGTAATTTCCCACTTTGACAAATTTTGGATGAACAAATGAAAGTTCTTTGAAATTTTTAGAAGTACAATGTAAAAACAATTGCAGGTAAATTTTTTTTTTGGCCTATATTTACAGTCTCATAGTGCAGCACAAACCAGATTTCAAATATTAAAAGACGTAAAAGAGTAAGTCTTCTTAGGTCATTGAACTTGGACCTAGAAGGCCTCAGGGAGAAACTGATGAGTCGGTCTCCTGGGACTGAGGAGGAAAGCGAAAGAAAAAGAGAGCAAGAGAGAAAAAGGAGGAAATTCATGTATGTGCCAGTATTTTATATACTTCCTAGATCTAAGGGAAAAATTAACTCTACTGTTTCTATTTGTGTGAGCTTTTTCTTCAAGCACTGTCACAAATATTATTTCCTTTAACCTTATAATAGCCCAGAAAGTAGAGTGGCCTAATATTATTTTCCACAGATAAGAAAACCCAATAATTATGAGGACAAGTGGTTTCCCCAGAGACCCAGAGTTATTTAGTTGCTAAGATAGCAAAAGAATCAGATCCTTGATTTCTAGACTCCCCAGGCAATTCTGCCTCATGCAGGTACAAGATTCTTAGTAGATGAATAATCAGAGAAAATAGAGACAAAAAGTGATAGTGAATTTTTAGTACCAAAGTTACCAACCAAGAAGAATAATATGGATAATTCAATGGATAATAAAAAGCATTTATAATTGATATTTTAGAATTATTTATAAATATTGATGTATTCTATATTGTCCAACTTTTGAATGGGAGCCATATGGGACTTCTCTAATTGAAAGGTTTTCTTATACCACTTTTTGATTGATTTGACATTTAAAAAAATATTTTACTTTTTGAGAATAATGAAATACAGTAACTAGGTCAGAGTTTGTTGTCTGTTTGTCCCTGGCCCTAGGGGAGCTAAGTAAGTAGGAAAGTTTTGATAGTCCTTTCTTGGTGGGTGAAACATGAGTGTAGTGGTAGGACCTTAAACCCCTACTCTCTTTGTCTTCTCTTTTGTTCACTGCAAAGCTTATTTTTTGGTAATGTTAAAAAATGGTTAATTGGATGATGTTTGGAAGAATCTGAAAGGAACACAGTTCAAAATTTATTATCCTATGTTAAATGGATTTTTGGCAGTAAAGGTAAAAGAGAGCAGCTATGCTTGTAAAATTATGCTCTGAGTCTTGATAGCTGAGCTGTTGGAATGCTGTGAGGAAATCACCATTGAGGACTGGTATTTTCTGCGAAACAGCAGCGTGAAAGTTCAGAACAGAGTCAGCTTCAATATCATCCTGTATAGAACTTTGTCTGTGTAAACATTCACAGGAAGTCAATTCTTTCTGCCACTGGTAATATTTTCCTCTGTCATTTCTTTGAAATAAGAATTAGAGAGTTTAATTGCAAATTGGATTTTGAAAATTGTGTGTGTATTTCAAATCTCTCTCTCTCTCTTTACTTCTTTCTTTCTTTTTTTCTTTTTTTCTTTTTTCTCTTTTATTTAGTTGATTCTTCTTTATGGACATGTAAAATTAGGGAAGTCAGAGCTTGGTTTATAACACCCAAAGGACAACGGTGCTATTATCATCAGTAATATCGATAGAGCTATTCTTATAGGTACTATCTGTTGTGACATGCTCAGCGAGCTCCTTAAAACAGTATTCTTTCTTATAGTATCTATATCAGCTAAAAGAGGAATTAGAATTAAGTTTAGGAAGTATAGTTAAACCATGCCAGTTTTTTATAGGAAAAAGATTAGATGCTTTGTATCCTCTGAATGTATACAACTATTATCCCTGGCCGATGTTATATGACTAGGATACTGAGTTATTAAGAAATTATTCTGAAAGGTCAGTGTAGGTGTAAATAGTTAAGCATTGAAAAAATGTAGGGAGGCCAACAACTACAGTGCCCTGGTTAATATCTAGATGTTTTTCTTTGTTTATTTGTAAAGCCTTTTCTCAATGAGGAACAGCATCTAGAACACTGCACAGTTAAGCAATTTGCCCACAGTTGCACAGCTGCTAAGTGGCAGGGTCAGGATTTCAGCCAGAAATAAAGATGATGTGAAGGGCCAAGTGTGATAGCCTTCCACCTAAAAGGCTAACCTAAGTTAATGTTATTCAGTAATCACGTAGTGAGTATGTGTTAGATGCCACGGACAACGTGCTAGGGCTATAATGGATGTGTAGTCCTTGTCCTCATGGAGCTTACATTTTTCTACGTAGTTATTTTATAAGGTTTTATAAGGTTTCACTGTAGTATCTGATACCAGAATCCATTTTCAATTTAATTCAAAGAGCTTCCCAGTGATAGACATAGTTCATCATATCTTATTGAGGATATTTCAAATATGAAGTGACCTGGAAACCGCCTCCAGTTTACCAAACTATCTACTTGATTCTGCTTTATTATATTGCAGTTGAAAGTCTATTATGTATAGTAGTTACTGTCCTCTAATCTTGTCAGTTATTCTAGTCACAAATTAAAGAAGGTTAGTTGATTGTGTGTATGGAAATTGACCAGGATTGGTCTTGGAGGATTTATGCATTAAGTGGGAGGTAGAGGATACAATAGTTAAATATGCCCTTAGGTTTGTAAAATTTATGTGCCATATGTGCTTCCAGAGAGTGCTCCTGGATGTATGGTTTGTTTGCTGATATACGAAAGCAAACATTCCATTACCATAGGTGCTTAGCAACTAATCATGTTGAAGCTTGTTCCCAAATTACAGTGTTGTAATTAGACTAGGCCTATTGAAAATCAAAGACAAAAATTCTTTTGTGTGTGTTTAATATTTTTCTTCTTTGGTAAATTTCCACTAATTAACATTTTTCCACTTCCTTTGATTCACTCTATGAAGTTGTTAGGGAAATTAACTGATACAGAGAAATGTTAAAATGGTGGTCGATGAAATAGTTTTCTATATGAATCACATGAAAGCATTTTATTGATATTTATGCAGACTTTGACAGACTAAATATGAATTTTGGTGATCTGTTTTTAAGTAGGGCTTTCATATTTTCAAGAGATCCCCCTCTTAATATTTTGGTCTTTTTCAAAATTTTGATAATAGGTTTTATAAGATTTATATATGCATGTATATAAATGTACACACATATATATGCATATACATACACACGTATTTATCTTTAGCAAGGTATAATTTCAAGATTACATTGTAAATGACAACATCTGAAAGTGTCAAAGACCAAAGAAAAAATTTAAAGATAGAAATGTATATTTACCAAATATGGAAATTTAGGTGTACATGTAGTATTATCATGCTTTAATATATATTTTATATTGAGGATAATGATAAAATAAGTCCTAGTAGAGAAAATGAGAGTGTTTAGAATATGTATTTAATACCTTCTTTAGCATTAAATATGATAGTTATAAATGTGTTTTATAACAGACTTAAATTCTACATACTGAGTGGCATACACAAACATATATCTAATTATAGCTATTTTTACTAAGGAAAATAATATAGAAACAGGTATGCTCTCAAATGTTTCAACTTTAAAAATTAATGTTCTTCAATAAGCAATTGTCATTGGTAGAAGATGGCTAGAAGGCTGCTAGTGGCTATAAGGCAATAATTAGATTGTTTGTGTTTAATTCCTATTAAGGAAACATTTTATTAACTTTCAAGACAGGAAAACTTTGCTGTCCTATAGTTAGAGAGACACATGGTATTTTAATTTTATAAATGAAGTAAAGGAGGTACACAAACCTGAGTAAATGGCAGAGCCGAGACCCATCAATCTTAGCTATTAGAACACCATCATTGTTTATATTGTTTTTTCAGAACAGACAAAAAAACACCAAATTATTGAACCCTGTTATAAACAGTGCAGTTAGCAGCAAGTTAGGAATATGATACAATTTATAAACAAAAAATAACTAGCAGGCAGATCTCATATTAATCTTCACCTTTGAGTAAGAATATAGGAAGGTATTTCATTATACATATTTGCATCATACATATGTAATCATCCTGTAGATAATTAATACATAAAACGAAAGTTTTCCACCTATTGGTTTGCCTAAGGATATTATGATATTCTAACATCATTATCTTGCTTTGTTAGGGGTTAACAGGACCTGATGGAACCCCTGGCTCCATTGGACCAAAGGGACAAAAAGTAAGTTAGCCACCTGTTATTAATTGCTGGTATTAATTAAATGCTGAAGTAGAATTTTATTGTAGTATTTGCAAATCAACTAACATTGTTATGAAGTAGCTGAAATACACTTGTTCTACTAAAATTGTGTTTAAAAACACCAAGATACTGAGTGTTTTAATGATTTCAATATTTATGCAGTTTTCCTATTTACATATTCTTGCTACAAAAAGCTCAGTACAACAAAACTATTTTTATTTTTAGGGAGAACCTGGTGTACCTGGACCTCGTGGATTTCCAGTAAGTAAATGTAAAGCAACAGTATTGAAAATTCCCTATCTTTAGGCAAAATTCTACCATTGTAAAATTTTTAAGTGCAGTTTTCTACAAAATATACATGACAAAGGAGTTTATGACTTATCTGGTATGGTAAGCATTTGAACTTGTGAGTAGAAAAATTTTAAAGATATTTGAATGTACAGTATGAAATACTTATGTCTATTTACAGCTGGTATTTCCCAATAAACAACTCCCTCTCTACTCCCAGTGACAGAAAACATTTCTTGCATAACAACAGCAAATCTAAGTATTCAATGTTTACACCATGGCATCGCACCACTTTCTTCACAACTGGTTTTATCTCTAATGAAATATCAACTAATCAGATATATCACCCACCTGATTCCCTGGCTAGTCTTTTCCCACTTTGCACAATCCAGCAGATGTGTGTTATTTGTATATATAAGAGGACTAGGTTCTCATGCTGCTTTTCCTTTCTATTTTGCTCATTGTTCCTCTTTTGCTCTTGTCAATAATCTGTATTTTTCCTCCTTTTATCCTGTTGTGCTGTTTTCTTTGCCATATTTCAGCATCTGTCAACTTTTCCATTATAAACCTATTTTCAGAAGTGAATAACTTGCTGGCCTTTCTCCCATATTTTTCAACTCAGATCTCAATCTCAACATCTTATAGAGATGCCTTTTTTTTATTTAGTGAAATTTGTCAAACATGTAGGTCTCTGATAATGAAATGGCTTATTGTTTACTTTAGTATTTTCAAGCATAACGTCTGTTTCCCAAATTGATCTATGTATTAAAATGTTCAAATAGAAGTAATTTTTCAAATAAAGCCTTTTAAAAGTCCCATTTAATATTAAAAAATACTGCCCATGTGAAGTTCTTGCTTGTTTTGGCTGCCTAAATAATTAGAAATAATAATATCATTATCAGAGGGTGTGTATTGATTCCATGGGATGCTTTATATATGGATATTTTAGAAAAGCAAGTCTGGAATGAAAAGCTAACATAAACATGGTATCACAGATAGCTGTGAATAAAAGCTATTCAAGCCAAGGTAGGAGAAAAAAGAAAAATGAGAAATCCCAAGGGGAAGAAAAAGAACTTGGAAAGCAAAGAGGGGGAATAGGGATTCTGGGCAGCTGATGTTCAGTTTTAAGTTCACCAAGCACATTGTTAGGGTTTATTATATACTAGGACCTGTGCTAGGAATTAGGGTTAGGAAGATGAATAAGATGTAGTTTTAGTTCTTGATTATATATAGTTTGGTGTTGCTAGAGAGATATAAAGTGTTAAAGGAGAGTGAGATAGAATGACTAGCTTTAACGTCAAATTTAGCATATTAAATTAAGGTCCCATTGTAGGTTACTTCAAGACTGACACCATTTTATTTTCAATATCTACTGGAATTAGCGTCTGGAAACATAGCCCTTACCTGTCAAAATGGAGCTATATTTCTGTCCCTTTTCTCCCCTGACTCTCTGTGTTGAATGTATGTTTAGGGAACTTCTAAACATCATTTTATGTAAATTGTAAAACTATAATACTTTTAATGTAGGTTCATATAAAATACTACAAATGAATAAAATCTTTAACTTTCTGGTTGCGATGTACCTCTTTGTGAGTAATGGTAAGTTTTCTTGAGGGCATATACTTTGACTTTCTTTTTAAAAAATTTGGAAAAATATTACTGGTTAGCATAGACACCAAAGGAATGTTTGAAGAGCTGAAACAAGCTTCTGCTTCCGTTAGAAGCAGAGGCATGTTTGCTTTTCTTTATTCAGTGCTTTCTTTAGAAAGGCCATCATATATTTATTTAGTGATAGAATTTATGGTTTATTTTTAAACTGAGTTATATCCATATTTATACTAAGTATAAACCAGATGCCATAAACATTTTTATTTTAATCTTTCAGGGTCGTGGTATTCCTGGACCCCCTGTAAGTCTTATTACATCATTTATTTTTACACAGTCTATAAAAATGTTCTATTTCTCAAATCCCCACCTTACTCTCCAACTAACACTCTACCCAGTGGTGTTTATAGTGTTCTACCTACATGATCTGAGGTGGCTATCCTGATAAATATTAATAGCAGAAATTTCTGTTCCATTCTAATTAAAGTTTGGTCAAATGAATTATTGTCTCGTTGGAAACCAAAGCTAACACGGATACAGAATTCTAAGTCTGCTACTCATCATATTGGATACATTTATGATAGATTGTAAAAATATCCATAAATCACCATGTTGCTTTGATTTGTTGACTTTAGGGTCCTCCTGGGACACCAGGACTCCCTGGAGAGCTTGGCCGCGTAGGAACTGTTGTGAGTACCACAGAGCATTCTGACAGACATTTGCTGACTTAATAGAAAGTGTTACTAGCAAAGACAAATTACCCTAACCGTATGCTTTCCCTTGCAAATCAAAAAATGGCAGATGAATTTCATTTCATTCAGTTCATAATATTGGTGGGGACCAGGGATAATAATCATTTTTGTAGAGTGATTTTAATTTTTTCCTGATGTTTTCAGCTAACTTTTCTTCCCAGCTTCCTGATTGAGTGTCAAAAAAGGAAGTGTCATCTCCATTTTACAGGCTCTCAGACAGGACTGGGGTCCAGTGGCTTTTGTATTAAACTTTGCATGAAGTAAAAAGTGAAGAGTCTAAGACTGTTACCATGTATATTTATGATAGGATCATTAAATTATAATTGAACCAACAGAATTTAACTTTTGAGAGCTGGACTTTGTAAAATAAATTGCTGATAAAAAATGTTTCATGTTGATATTCAGTAAACACTTCAAAAATGTTGAAGTAGTGATATTATCTGAAGGTTGGTAATTGTCAACTCATTGAGGGAAGGAGTCACGTATTATAACTTTATTTACTGAACAAATGAACGAATATGAAATGATTTCAAAGTTAAAATGATTGTAAGGTCCTTTTGACTTTTTATGGTAGAACATTAAGAAGGAAAATATGCCAAGAGTAAGCACTGGATGTTAAGAATAATTGGAACCCATTTTCATCTGAATGGCTTATTTGAACTTAGCCTTCCTTGATTTTCTGACCCATTGCAAGTGCAGTGACAGACCAAGTGATAAATTCTGGGTGAACAGCACCAACAAGAGTCAGGCACTGCAGAGATTAACCTTCCATTTGACAGCTTCAGGCTGAATGCGAGCCTTCTTTTGCTCTGATTAGCTGGATGGCACTGGCAGTATTGGCGGCTCTGGTTCCTCTGTAAATCACCTAGAAAAATAAGTAGTGTTTCCAGTTTGTTTTCAGAGTAAATAAAGTGATCATCCTATAGAGAAGAATTGGCTTTGCTTTTTTTCCCTTGTCTCCCTCTGCCTTGTTTTATTACCTTGGTAAGACTGGGATGCCTTTATTTTTCTGCTTTTGTAGAACTAATTGGATTATGGGCCACCCATCGATTTTGGTGGCAGGTCTATGCATGGCTGAGCTCAGTAGGGGTTTCTAGTAATACCATTCTCTCATGCCTCACCGGTTTTATGTACTGTGTTTTGACACATGTATAACCACTGTGTCACAATTTTTAAATAATTTAGGGTGACCCTGGGAGAAGAGGACCACCTGGCCCCCCTGGCCCTCCAGGACCCAGTGTAAGTTATTTGCAGCATGAATTTCTCTTTGCATCAGAGAGTTGGGATTGAAAAAAAAATCTAAGAACCAAAAATGGAAGTGCCTATTAATTGAGTCATTGTTTCAAGTTTCCAAAATGGCTACCATTTTTTTTAATCCATTCAGACGATGGTTCTTTTTAGGCTAGAAAAGTAGAGGAATCACAATAATTTAAAAGGTGGTTTTTACAGGGCAAGTCTTACTTATTACATTTCAAGTCCTTTGACGCTTGTGATTTCTCAAATGCTCAAAACTTGGACATGCAAAAGAAGCATTTTCAAATGAACTGGTTTTTACAAAGGTTTTTATAGTAAGAAATTTTAAAAATAGTTTAAGGAGGAAATAATCCGTATTTTTAACTTATGATTCAGAGTTCCCCATATCTTCTATTTTGCCTCTTATTTTATCTCCCTTCAATCCCCTGAAAGAAATAATCTGCTGTAATTTAGGGTTCTCTAAAAAGAATATGCCCATGAGTCAAGTTGTTAGAATATTAGCATATTATCAATATATTCTCCTATTTGTTCCTTATAAATTATTAAACAAATATATTATATTTTTGCCCAATGAGCTTTCTGTCATTAGTAGGTTTGAATTATTTAATTATATTCTGAACTTTAATATTTTATTTGCTTTAGGGAACAATTGGCTTTCATGATGGAGATCCACTGGTAATATGTTTTCCTTTGAAAAAAATGTAGTTTTAATTTAAAGACCATGTAGTCTTCAGATGAGTTCTCTTTAAAAGATCCCTCTGGAAGATACTGTGTTTCTGTGTTTTACTTTTACTCCAGTAGCAGAGCAATCTGTAACACTAATGGACTGGTGGCTTGTATATACTCAGACTATAACAGTTTTTCATTATAGAAGTATATTTGTTTCTATATGATATTTTTACTTAATGATTAAGGCATGCTTTTACTAAAGCACTCCAATTTTAAAGAGATAGAAGTCAAATAACTCTCTCTAAGCTTTGTTTTATTTATAGGTTAATAGTCAAATGATGGTAAACTGCACTAAATGCAATGGCCCATTTGGGAAGGAGATATGAACCTCAGGATAGAGCTATTCCAGTGGAGGTGGGGAGGGGAAATGGTCAGGTCCTGGTACAATAGGTTGTCTGTAAACATTTTATTTCTTTAATAAATTACATCTCAAATAAATATGGCAAAATGTTAACATTTATTAAATGTGGATGGTAGATGGAGGAGGGTATTTGTTATATTTTCTACACTTTTCTGTCAGCTAGAAATATTTCTGAGTTTAAAAATGAAATGATAAAGGAAAGGGGTATTTAGAGTTATTTAATGAATATAATTGCATTGGGGTTAAGTAGCTGGAATCCCTAAAAAAAAAAAATATATATATATACTACCTCACAAAGCAGGGGCCCAAGTTTACCCACTCTCTCATTCTCCCTCTCTCTGGCAGTGTCCCAATTCCTGTCCACCAGGTCGCTCAGGATATCCAGGCCTACCAGGCATGAGGGTAAGAAAATAATTTCAGCATTTTCTTTTCTAGAGTATTATCCACATGAAGTAAAGTAATGGAACCTTTACTTTAAGCATTGGCCCACCTGGTACAGAGACACCACTTGAGTGGATTAGGCGAGTCTGTGTTTGCTTTTTCTGTGGCGTATTCTGTGGTGCTTATTCAGTCCTAGAAATTCTGCTGGTGCCCTTGACAAATACTCCTACAGAGACATTGATATTTAATTATACATAATGCCTTTGTGGTCCAGGGAAGAAGTACCAATAAATTACATTGGATCGAGAGACTCTAGAACACCAAATCAAGGTTCAGAAGTTTGCCCCCTATGAAGGGAGATAGTGGCGGGGGTGGTGTGTGTGTGGGATTGTGTACATAATGTATTCGAAATTGTTTTAGTTAAACCAAAAACCTGGAAAAACTATACAAAATAGTCAGTAAAAGAGACTTTCGAAAAGCATTTTTCTCTCACTCTGCCATTATAATTACTTCAAAATTTTCCATCAAAACAGAAAATAATTACCAAATGCTGGGGATAAATAGCTTTCTCTTTTTCTGGTCTCTGTATCTGGAGTGACTTTGAGAAATTCTAGACTAGTGGAATTCTGCAATGATCTGAAAGGCCACCAGGCACTGGTATTCCATAGTGTTTCTCTAAGGGAAGTTTTGGTGTGTTCCCTCAACTGCAGAAGATCTGGGCCTGGACTGGTGTCTTATTTTTCAAACAGACTTTTGAGGGGTGAAAGTTCTGACAGATTAATTTTGGAATGTTTGTCGCATAGTTTGCCTTACATTACTGTCCAAAGCACACACATGCCTAGGACAGGTGGCCTGGCAAGAAAAGATATGGATCTTCTTTTCATGCTATGCAGCTTTCACTTACTGCCCTTTATTGCTTTCCCTTTGCACTTAAAATTGTACACAGGAAGAGGCAGAAAGTTGTGCATCTGAGGAAGTCCACTTGCACTAGACCTTCCTCTACCTCCAGGAAGTAGGTGGGCCTGGAGGAGGCAGGAGAGTTTTCAGAACAGCCTTCAGAGAGCTAGCCAGTTGAGTGAAATCAGGGCTGTCCCTTCTGAAAAAGTTAGTTACCAGAGCTGGAGAAGATTTAATGCTCTTAATCCAACTGCAGGAGTAAGTTGGGGAAACAGGGATCTAGGGAACAGCAGGCAAGTATCAATGAATTATGTTGCTGAACTAGGTAATGGAGTGTTTGTTATTCTAGAATAGTGTTTTCCTGTTGACTAAACATATTTATTGTATATACAGCAGTCATATAATACACATAGTGCTATTAAGGTCATTTAAGGCAGTAATTTTTTTTGTGACATAACCTTTTTCTTAGTAGCACATTGACACCGATTTAGGGAAGCAGGATCACTTTATGAGCCTTCCGACCACTTTCTGTGGCAAACCTGACAATTTTGCCACAGAAATATATACTATATATAATATATATATATATATTTGCATTTCTTAGGGTCATAAAGGGGCTAAAGGAGAAATTGGTGAACCAGGAAGACAAGGACACAAGGTAAGGAAAATGAGTGTTTATTGGGTAAATTGTGATTATGAGGTAGTGATCACTTTCATTATAAGGAATTATAAGAAATAATTAAAGCATGATATTTTACCCTTTTCAAATAATGATTGATAAGTTCTCAGTAGATGCATCAATATCTGACTAAACATAACAGTCTAAAGTTGTTCAATTACAAAAAACACCTACAAAAAGGCACCATTTTCATTTTTTCCTGTTGCTACCCTTTCTTTTCTTTTCATATCAATCACACCAGCTTTTTTCCCTGACGCTTATGATAGTTAAACATTATTCAGCTAGTTGTTCCACCCTGCCAGACAAAGTTTTACAACACTCGTAAAATTTTATGACAAGTGTTGCTGAGACCAGCAAACACAGAAGTTGGTAATTGGCTTATAGCTTCTCTTCTCAAGTTCTGAAATAATTTATTTGTTTATTTCTGACCTCATTTCAATATAACCTAGATTTTCAGTAAGGTGGAGGTTAGTGAAAACTTATGTTATTATCTGGATAGAAACATGGGATCCATAGCACAACTGGCATTGGGGCTGGCATGCTCTGCAGAAAAACCAAAACTGTAATTTAAAGCAGGGTAATCTATTTGCCATTTTTTCAACCACTAGGGTAAGTCATCTTTAAGTATCTAAGAATTTGATTTTCTGCATAGTAGAATTTTTGTCTCAGTAAATTTTATAACATTTCACAAAGTCAAACTGTTCTTATTAATGCAGGTCCTCTTGACTTTGTTGACTGTGCCCTTCTACCTCTTTATTGGGTAGTGGCAGAAGATTAGTCTTTTTCTTTGAAAGTCAAGAGCTGGAGAGGCAATTTATCAATGTCTTCAGGCATTAATATCCTTGAACTCTTAGTTAAAATCAGTCTTTTGAATAACCTCAACAAACAGGATAAATAGGCAAATTTTCTATACACTATTACAGTTTGGACATTTATTTTAAAAGTCTTTTATTATGTAGGCTGTGAATAGTTAAGGAATTTTGTTTATCTGGAATATAATAGCTGGGGTCCTGATGTCAAGTTGGAGAAAAGAGAGAAAAAAATTGAGTACTTTGGAAATTTCTCTGGATATATATTCTTCTATTGAATCTTAAAGTTTGTAATTTAAAAAATTTAACAAATATTTATTAAGTACCTGCTGTGTGCCAGCGTTTATTCTGAGTGCTGGGGGCACAGAAGTGAAAAAAATATGTTTAATTACAGGGCACTGGCTAAATTGAGTATGACATATCCATATAATAGAATATTAGCTAACTACAAAAAACAGGTGCATAAGAATATTAAATTACATCAAAAGAAATCCATGAGGTAGTGTATATAGTAAAGCAGATATAGTAGACTTCTGTTATTTTTGATGTTCTGCATCCCTTCCTATTTTGGTGACCCTTTCTTTTCGGAAAATTTTACTCCCCCCACCCACAGAATTGGGGGATGGAGCTGTCAGCCAGGGTATCTCTCCATTCTCTACATGAAACTAGTGTTTTTGATACCTGTACAAATTAGTTAGTTGGACTCTCAAATTTGGTTTGGTCCTTAGTAGGAAACTTCCAAATTTTTTTGGTGTGTCAGGTAATTGGCCAAAATTTCCATTGAAAGTTGTTGAAAAAATTTCTTTAATTTATTTCACGTTTTTGTGTGACTTGAAACTTTAAGTGATGTCTTTGAAAATAGATAGGATGACAAAGCTCACTGAAGAATGAACCTTGGAAGGGCTAACAGATGCACTGAACTTAAATTGAAAGCAGAATGATTACGAGCCTGTAGGCCTGAAGTTTGCATTTGCATTCACAATTTTGCCTTCAATTTACTCTGCAAATTAGTTAATGAAGATTTTAGGAATTGTTTATGAATATAGGAATGAATAGTAAAATTTCAATAATTCAAATAATGTGGTATTGGCAGCATCATACAACAGATGAGTATTCATGCAAAAATCTTTCAGTAAAACAATAATAAATTGCTACTCCTAAATTTGTGATTTAACTTCCTGGTTATTGATTAGTTGTGTGCTTTTCATCTGCAGATGAAATATTTAATTCAGATATGTTACTCCAAGGTTTATGGAGAACCTACGGGAAATACCCTATATACCCTGCTAAGGAAAAATTTTATTGGACATATCAATCACTGTTGTTTTTGTAGCTAGTTTTACAGTTTAGTAAAGAAATACAAGTAGCATTTAATTATGCACATGTGATGATTATCCACTCCATGAACTAGCTAATTCATTGGCTTTCCCATTGGGACTGCCTCTTCCCACTGTCAATCATAGGTTCTAATGGAATATAATCTGAATATAATTATGAATCTAAAACCAATTTGTAAGACTCTCATAATTCATTTAAAACTCAAGTATAAATGATTTAGGCATAGTGTGGTTCTTTGCATTATATGCCTAAAAGTTCTATATTAATACTGCTGTTAAATTTTCTGCACATTATTTCCTTTTTTTGTGAAAATTTCTAAATATAAAGTATAGTCTGTGGAGCAAGAAAATGAGGTCATTGAATCATATAATAAAGAAACAATAAAAATGGATTTTAATCTAATATTCTGTACATAATATTAAAAATAGCTTGGGCGAGGTGGCTCATGCCTATAATCCCAGCACTTTGGGAGACCAAGGCAGGAGCATTGCTTGATGCTGGGGGTTCCAGACCAGGTGGTACACTCCTGTAGTCCCAGCAACTAGGGAGGCTAAGGTGGGAAAATCACTTGAGCCCAGGAGTTCAAAACTGCAGTGAGCTGTGATCAAGCCATTGCACTCCAGCTTGGGCAACAGAGCGAGACCCCACCTCTAAAAAAAAAAAAAAAACTAAAACAAAACATGAAGTATTTTTCTTACCATTAACTTTGCGATTTAAGATAGCTATTACTGCAGAAAATGTAGGGTAGTGTGTCTATTATTAAAAAGTAAAATCCTTATCAGAGAGAAAGTGACCTTTTTTCAGAGTCCATAAAGTAATCTTTCTGTGAGAGACAGAAGTCAAATTTCTTTTTGGAATATTCTAACATTTTACAGTATATCAGAGGTTATAGAATTAATATCAAAAAGTCAAAACAATAATTAGTTAGAAAATATAATGGAAATAGATCCCATTGGCAATAGCAACCAAATAGTCAAAATACCTTAGAATAAAATAAGAAATTTTCAAGACTAATATGGAGAACAAAAATGTATTGCTGGAAAAAAAATAGATTTGACTAAATAAGGAGATACATCGAGTTCCAGGATAGAAAATTTCAATATTGTAAAGATTCTAATTCTTGCTATATTAATCCATACGTTTAATGCAGTCCTAATATCAAGCAAGTAGTACTTTTGTGAAGATCTGTCCAGTGATTCTAAAGTTCATCTGGAAGAGTAAACATTTAGGAAAATTTGAAAAATTACAGTAACCTTAAATGAAAAATAAAGGTAAGAAAATTCTCCCTATCTGAAATTAAAATGTATTATAAAATTTCAAAAATGAAAATGTGTGGTATTAGCAACATCATACAGCAGATCAATAGACCAGAATAGAAGTCTAGAGCCAAGCATATTTAACAATTTAGTGTATGTTAAAAATGAATTTTCTAACCTGTGTGGAGAGAATCTGTTCATCAATAAATGATATTGGAACAAGTGGCCAATCACCAAGAAAAGAAAAAGATTTCTGTTTTATTTTACATCAAAATAAATTACTGATAATTAAAGATTTCTGTATAAGAAATTATGAAAATACTAGAACAAAATGTAGGTGTTTGTGTATTATTGGGGTGGAAAAGACTTCTCTATGAGTGACATCAAAGGTACAACCCATGAAAGAAAAGACTGACTTACCTTAAAAAATTAAAACAAGAAAAACTAAAATGAAAATCATAATTAAAAATATTGTAGCTTATGGAAAAGTTTGCATAATATCATTTTTTAAAATAATACACTCCCCTCCCAGACCCACACTTATAATGCATAATTTTTTTCTCTCTCTGTCTCTCTTCCTCTCTCCCTTTCTTTAGAAAAACTTTGAAAGGATAGCAGCTAAATGTTGCTGGTATTTATAGTTCATTGGTGGGATTTGTGTGACTAATTTATTTGTATACTTCTCTGTTTTCTGAAAGTTCTACAATTAATATGGATTACCCATATAAAATAATTTAAGAAAGCAGAATAATTCTGGGGATGCCAAATGAATTTAAAACATACTGAGTTAGACTGAGCCTATTTCTATGTTCATTTGTTTTTTTCTGTTGTTTGTTAGGGTGAAGAAGGTGACCAGGGAGAACTGGGAGAAGTTGGAGCTCAAGGACCTCCAGTAAAGTATTTAAAAAAAATATTAAACCAGGATATGCAAATATTCATTTTTTTCAGACTCTTGGAATATTTTCTATTTAGCATTTGGATTAATAGCATTACATTAACATGGTGTTTTCCATTTTTCTGCCAAGCCAGCATTGGGAGATAACCAATTTTTCAAAATAAGAGAGGGTCCCCTTTGTACATTCAAGCACTTTTTTACCAGAAAAATTCTAGCTATAATTACATACATTCATTTACTAGCTCTCAGGGCCAGGAAATCTAAAAGCAAATATTAAGCACAAGAGGATGATATGTATCTTTTATGTTCTATGGTATTATCACATGATATAATGAGAAAATTTTGTGTACTCTCAATATGCAGTAGGTATCACATCCACTGGATTAATGTAGTTTATTCCAGTATGTAATCATTATAATTAAAACATTCTTAATTGCTTATAATCATTCCTTTAATAAAAATTTGGTTCCTTGTGCTTTGGCAGATTTCTGCAATAATATTTGCAGTAAGGTAATTGGGACATTAACTTCAATTTCAAATGTTTGTTAAATCAGGATTTACGTTACTTTTGTACTATATGAAAATGGAATTGTTATACTTTTTTTCCTGTTAAAATGAGTAATATCAGTTATGGAAATAATAATTGCAGAATATTCATTGAACATTGCAGCTAGCAAAGGTATAGACTATGAAGAGTTAGGGAAGACAAACACAAAGCCACCCTTCACCTGCTCTGCTCTTCCCCACAGGACTGGCCTTTTAAAAAGGGTTCAGGGAACTGTGCATATTAGTGTTTAAGGGAACCTAAAGCTTAGGGGAAATCAAGCTAAAGGAAATAAGTCAGAGAATCTGGAAGAAACAGTCTCTTTTAAGCCATGTGAGAACTATGAGGGAATCTGTGGCATCCAGGTGTTTGTTCCAGAAGCTTGCGTTCCCTGAGCCTTTGATATGAGACAGTAAGGAGCTGGACTCCATTTCATAGATGGGAGATGGTGATAAACAGTGTAAGAGACATATGCTTTTTTTGATCTGATGGAAATGTGGTAGGTTTTTAAAGTTATTTTTTTTAAAGCCATTCCAAAAGATTCTCAGAACAGGATTTTGCAAACAACATTCTAAAAAGTGTTTTTATGGATTAAGGATCTATGTTGGGTGCTGTGTGGCTCAAGTGGTCCATTGGAGGATGTCATTAGTGCTTGCTGACCTTTTGGTTTTTGGGAAATAGGTATGCCAAAATGTTTCTACAAAATTTATAAGTTTTCATTTTTTATTTTTTATTTATTTTTTTTTAGTTTAATATTTTTAAATTTAATTTAATTTTTTTATTTTTATTTCAGAATATTATAGGGGTACAACACTTTGGCTATATATATTGCCCATGCACTGCCCATGTCAGAGCTATAATCGTGGGCATCCCCCAAACTGTGCTCCCCGCATCCATTCAGTGAGAGTTTTCACTTTTTAAATATACATGCACAAATATAAAATGGACAAATTAAATATGCTTCTTGGAATATTTATACAAAGCTCTGTACTTCAAAGTAGTCACTACAAGAGATGATACGCGGTGTTCTCATGTCACTGCTACTGACCCAAATATTTTTTGAATTCTTTTTGTAGAATTACCTTTAGAGTCAGTAAATAAGCTACAGAAGAAAAAGCAGCTTTAATCTGACATGGCCACGTCTCACTTGATAGCCTAAGTGGATATCCTAAACTGGATCATCCTGTGCATTTGAATTTCAGGTCATTCCTGAGTGATCTACACAGGATTTGTGACTGACCTGGATGAAGAGTTGGTCATAGACTTGCCCCATTTTCTGTAAGTGAGTAGATGAGGGAAATGACTGGCCTAGAGATACTTTATCTTCAGCCAGCGTGGGTAGTTAGCAAGTTGTCCAGAAGCAGCTATCCCACTTTCCTGATGGAGCGTCCACCCAGAGCTGCCCCCAAGGGAGTACCCTAGCTCACCCTTTACAGGATCCATTTCTGGGGCCCTCCTGCTGTTGGAGCCAGAGAGTCAAGAATGGCAACATTTTAGTATTGAAAGGGATCCTAGAAATCATACCTACCTCCTCATTTTTAGGATTACTCACTCCTGTGCCTGAAATGGGGTGAGATGGGTTCCTACTGCCCCAACTTGGAATTCAGGATGCCTTTTATCATAGAAATGGTATAATGAATAGTGGTTGCAAGTGGTTGATGGAGACTCCAGCTCCATTTCTAGGTCATAAGCTTTTGTGGGCTAGCCTAGGAACCTACTGCCTTTGATGGCATACATGGGTAGGGAAAAATTATTCCAAGATTTACAAATCATGTTACATGTCCCAAAGTCATAAGTCATGAGGGAGGTGAGAATGGCAGTGTAAATTCTGTATATGGGTTAAAAGATAAGTCAAAATACATTATCGTAATTCCTCTTATGCTGATATTTACTTTTTTCTCATGAGTGATTCTGCTAACTCCTGTTTTGTGTAAGTCTTCAGAATTTTATAGAAGGGTTTTACCATCAGAAGAATTCTCCTTGGACTTCCTTTCTAAACTAGAAAAGTTTGTTCATATAATGTCACTATTTCTTTGTGTTACCTTTGATTGTGATGAATCCTTCTTCTGGGTCAGCTTTTGTGATGAGATTAAAAAAAATACATGCTTAACTAAAATAATTCACTTTTTTTTTTTTTTTAAATGTTTCCAGGGAGCTCAAGGTTTGAGAGGCATCACCGGCATAGTTGGGGACAAAGGGGAAAAAGTAAGATGATGATGACAATGATATAATATCAACATGTATTAAATATTTAAAATTTTAGCCATTTGAAAATAACTTATCTTCAGCATCATGACTTTTTATTTGATGCTTTGTAGATGTGTGGTTAGGTTCTCACATTTCTGTTGTAAGCACAGATGGTAGGAATGAGCAGTACACATGATACTTGTCATGTATTATATACTTTAAATTATCTTGAGTAAATTAGAATAAGTGGGTTGTTATCTTTTATCTCTTTATCACTATCAGTAGTTAGCACTGATAACACTGACACAGTGACTGGAAAGACAGGGGAAGGCAGGAAGGGAGAGGTAAGAGAAGGCAGGACACCCCCAGGGACACTAGGGCCATCTGTAGGCCCCAGAAAATACAAAAAGCATCTTTGCCCACTACCACTTCTGACCCTGGCCTCATTCTCTTTGGAGCCTTGATGGCTAATTTGTGTCAGTTCCACATAGCAGCACAGAGCCTTTTATTAACCATGAAATAACAATAAGTTGCACAGTGTAGATGTTCAATAAATGAAATTAAATCTTTCTTTCTTTCTTTTTTTTTTTTTTTAAAGAGCTGCACATTTTTGTGAATTGAAGGTCTGGCTTATTTACTGTTTTTTCTTTCAATTTTATTTTTTTTCAGGCTCTTTGTCTCTTCTAGGTATTTTCATTCTGCCTGCTTTCCTCTTCTGTCTCCTCTAGAATATTTCTTTTCTAAAAACTTTGAAAGAATATAATATGTTTTTTACAGATACATATTTCTATATTCATGTTACCTTAAGTAATATTCAGCGTGTATCTCTTCTTTTATAAAATAATAACTCCCATTTATTTTGAAGCTGCTGGTACCTAAGCCTTCACTTTTTCTGGATTTAAATCATCTCCTAAAGTATGTAACCCCTCACTTTGAGACCAATTACTGTTCTTGATATGCTCTCTTTATTTGAGATATTTTTCTATTTGGTAAAAATTTCTCATTTCCTCTGATTTCTGTCAAATTGCTTTCAAAAAAAAAAAAAAGAAAGAAAAAGAGAGAAAGAAAAAAAAGCTCTTGTGAACTCAGACCCGTGAAGTGGTTACCTAGTAACAGCAGTTTGGGTCTGAGTTCATGCTGAACAGCAATAAGAGAGCGAGCGAGCGAGTGTGCATCAAAGCCATTTCTATAATGCAAAGGCTGGGCTCTGCTCTCATAATGCAAGGTGAATGATAAATTCAAGGTCTTTTTCATGTCTTCCAAATCTCTTCTTCCTGGTGAATGTAAAATGCCTTCTGCTCTGTTCTAGTTTTTAGGGATCAAAGAATTCCAAGGCTCTTTGGTGCCACTGCCGCAGTTGTATTCTTTCTTCCATACTACCTATGTCTGAACCTTCTATCAAAGATTTTCTAATTTTAATTCTTACTACAGATGCTGTCTACCTGGTTTTCTTGGCCTGACGTCTATCCAGTACTCTTTTGACTGCTTCCCATTTGTTTTGTCATCTCCCCATCTCAACTTGGGTCATCAGGAGACTGCCTGTTCATTTCAGTTTTGTCTGTACACCTTCTTATCCACTTAGTAGATGAGAAAAAGATTTAAAGAAGGGCGCTGTATTTTTTCAGGTAGCGTATGTAGAGAGAACTGTGTTTTTGTTTTAAAATCACATTACAATTCTCATAATGAAAATAAAGAGGTGATACGTACAATATGTAGCCAAGCCAGAGATCATTTCAAGGTAATTAGATTTATACAGCTCTGGGTAGTTCCTATACTATCACTTGATAGGGTGGTTCTGTTGTTAAGAAAATAGGCTGGTCACTTTACACAAACTGAACCTAACATCTATCCGGGATGGGAGAGGGGATGCTCAGGTCCCTCCATCAATTCATTCTTCTGAATCACATGGCTTGAATTCTTCTTGTAGATCTTGGTGGGAGATCCAAAGTCCTAGAAATCCCAACAGAGTGTGGCAGCTGTTCTTAGGGTAGCTCTGTGGCCTTCACCATTAATGAATTTCCATAGACAGTCTGAGAACCCTGGAGGGTGGCTGCCAAACCTCTTCCAATAGATTTACCAAGTTCTCTGAATAAGTACCAAGGTTTAGTTCATGTCAGCAGTTGAGAATGGATGCAGAATTAACTTAAAATATCCAGAGTGGTATCAAAGATTGTGTTTAAGTACTGTTGCTGTGATGAGTAGATGTAAACTAGTGTTTTCATATCTCAGGTGTCTGAGTAAATACTCCTCAGGGCTCACTGACAAATAGCATATGTATTACAAACACAAAACCTCCTGTTCATCTAGCTATTAAATTTCTTTAGAAAGATGGATGTGCCCTTTAACGTACATGACTGATTTTAATTTTGTTTCTTTGTCTTGTTTTTATGCAGGGTGCTCGGGGCTTAGATGGAGAACCTGGGCCTCAGGGTCTTCCTGGTGTACCTGTAAGTGATTTTACCTTCACAAAACCCAATGATAAATTTTTTAGCCATGATGATTTTTTATGCTATACATACGTGTGTGCAAGTATCTTCTACATGAGAATAATTAAAGTGGAAAAATAGGCAATAGTTTTTATATTTATTATTATTTTAATTTTTAAAATTAAGATAAGCATCTCTTTCTTAGGCATAGAGACATGTTCTTCAGGCTTGATTTTTTTTTTTCTTCAGTATAGGTTAAGTCAAATTGTTAAGTATTTATGTTTGTTTTGTTTTCCTTTTGCTTTGGTTGTCAGAATGCTTAGAGTAACAGTAATTATCTCATTTCTAGTTCCTGGGCAGTTTTATCCTTTTCCTTTTCTAGGTTTCTGATTTCATTATTCCATATTTTGATTGCCATATATACATGTATCATTATTGTAGGCTCCCTTAAGCCTTTTTTTGGAGGGAAACAGACAGAAAACCCATCCATTAGTAATCTCCTATATCATATAAAAAGTATAAGTAAACTGGAATTTCCAACTATCAAAGTCCTATGATCCAGTGAGAAAGATAGACTGTAACTCAGTGATCAACTATAAGATATCAGGTGGTAGAGCACATGATAGAGGTAATCCATGCCAGAGGACCTGAGAGGGAGGTGGGTTTTGGAAACCCATTCTGGGTGGGAAAGGCAAGAAGGTACAGGAGGGGCACTGTTGGTGGTGTTGGAGGTGTATGTGCTGGCATGGGGGCTGTCACGGCCTGGAGTGGAAAGTGTGTTGGGAAGATGAGATCGAATAGATAAGATAGAACCATCTTATGGAGAATTTTAATGCCATTCTGAGCCATTTGAACTGATCTAGTAGCAATAGGGAGCCATTTGAGGGTTTAGAGTTGTTAAGAAGTTCAACAAAAGCTGTATTTTAGGAAGATGCATCCTCTCATCTGTTACCACCTATACCATATACCAACATTAGCTGGATAATTTTGACAGAAACCATTAATATTGTCTGGGGAATTAAATAATATGCAGAAGAGATTGGCAACTAATCCAAACCTCAACCCACTGTAACAGTTAATGAGTTTAGCTGATATGCAGATGTAGTTACTGATGTTGTTACCTGCAGAGGGATCTTAATTTTATTACATGTGTATTTTCAAAGAGCACAGAAGCATTATACGCTTAAAATAAAAACAAAAGACACACAAGTCTCAATTATCTCCATAGAAATATCAATTTTTAAGACAATGTCACTTTCATAAAAAGATTTCTTGAGCTAGGCATCCATGACAGAGCAAAGCCATTATGGTAAAAGAACAATAGTTAGGTAATGTGGATGATGCTTTCTAATTTTCAAAAGTTTATCAATAAGTACCTTTTGCTTATATTAACAAAATTTTATTTTCATACAGGGTGATCAAGGACAGCGAGGACCTCCGGGAGAAGCAGGTCCCAAGGGAGATAGAGTGAGTTCAAATTAGTCTCAATCACTACAAGCATCTTGCTTTTCGATGTCATTTTTTGATTGTGGTTATCTCTTAGACGTGTCCTAAGTATTGTGATAATTGAGTATGTCTTGTCTATTCTTTCTCTTCTGTCCTGCAGGGGGCTCAAGGTTCTAGAGGAATTCCTGGTCCCCCTGGGCCCAAAGGAGACACGGTACGTCCAGAGCTGTAGTCATCCAGCACATTTTTCAAAGTGATTATTGACTTGTCATAAAACTTTAGAAAATAATGAAGGGAAGAAGAATGTGACTTTTTCTAAAAGACAGTGTGTTTCTTTGTGTGTCTTCAGGGCTTGCCAGGTGTGGATGGCCGTGACGGAATACCTGGAATGCCTGGAACAAAGGTAGCTGTGTAATTTAGTGCAAGGGTGGATGAGGCCGTCTCTGCCCTGGCCAGCTGAGCACAGCGTTTCCATTACTAAATTACCAGGAGATTTATTTAGCCAGCTTTGGCTTTTTTCCTTCTTTATTTTTTAATCAAGTGCCAAATATAAATATTTCTTAGAATAGTTTATTTATTTGCTTGGTTTCAGGAACTCAGTAAAATTGTCCCGTTGATGAGGCTGAGTGAAATTGTGCATTTTGATTGAGTTCGTGTCCTATGTTCCCCCCATACCCCAAATTAAGTCACATTATAAAAGTGCATGTGAGGTCATCTTTTGGGGCACTCTTTTTACTTAGAGGTCTGTGCTCCTCCCTTTCCTGAAAGAAATACGGCAATTTATACAGGCTCAAGAATATGAATAAACTTTTTTTTCAGGGTGAACCAGGGAAACCTGGGCCTCCTGGTGATGCAGGATTGCAGGGGTTACCAGTAAGTATTTGATGCTTTAAGTGTTTATTGATTTATGTACATATTTTAAAGATATGAATTTTGGGAAGAGACATGTTACATAATTTGAAAAGTTCTGGAGAAGATATGTTTTACTTTCACATTTTTATAGTTTACATTTACATTTGAGATTTTATACTTTTTCTCTGAATAGTTATTTCTATAATAACTATAAATATTAATAATCTTTAACTTTATGTTTTGTATCCCTTTTCTCTCTTTAGTTCACTCAGGCTTCCTTATATATATTTTTTACTGACCCTGAGCTGTGGGTCAGTGTCATATACTTTGTTCTACTTTTAATAAGTTCTGGAGTTCTTGCCAGCAGGGTTGAGCCACAGGAGAGTTGAAAGTATGCTCAGGAACAATGTGAGATATATCATTTTTGGATTATGTGCTATTATGAATCATTCAAATTGGTGTTTCCCTGCATTAATGTGTCTGGAAGTTCATTTGGATTGTACCACATGTATTCTTGCTTTTTGGAGGTAAATGTTTCAAGTTAATAAAGGATACTTGGTAATATATCAAGGACTGGCCCCCCAATCTATTATGACATCTGACACTTTTTAAATAATCAGAGAATTTTAGGACTCCCAATAGTACCTAAATCTTGATTAGGCCCAGCATCCTCTTGCCATTCCCTTTTTCTACCATAAAGTCTGAGTCCTCATTTTATTACTCTGTACATGAAACCATGCCATATCCCTATAGCCTCTATGCTGCCCATAAGAGCTCCTGTTGACCTAAAAATTGTACTGGATTCTAATCTGGAAGTTCATCCTTGAAAAATAACTTTAGTTTAGAGGTAGGATTTGCTTTAAGGGTATTTGCTGTAACAAGCCAGATAGATAAAGTAAAGTAATGCCCTCTAAACCGTGGGTAGTTATATAACTAACTGTGCAGAGTTTGGGAACTAGAAAGCATCTCCCTCACATTCAAGCTTTGAGGTTTTCATGATTCCCTCAGCCTCTGGGAAGTGTGCAGTAGTCTTGGCATCTAATGGATTCTCAGATGAGGTGATTAAACCCAGATTCTCTGTGCATTCTTTTAGGGTGTGCCTGGAATTCCTGGTGCAAAAGGTGTTGCCGGTGTAAAGGTAAAAGATTAGAAATTTTAAATTAATATTTTTCTAAATTTATTTATTCTTTTATTAATACATTTTATTTGTAATTTTTACTATTTCTAGACTGCCTTTTATTTTATATTTGAACCTAGGGAGAAATAAAAAAGTAAAAGCTTTAAGGCTTCAAATGCTTATGTTTTTCCTAGCTGCAGAAAGAATGCTTTGACAAAGTGTTGCTGATTAGACTTCCTTAATGAAAATGTCATGCTTTGCCAGTATAAAACAAATAAAATTTTTATTGTTTCTTACCACTTAAAATAAGGAAGCTATTATTAAGCCATAAAACTTGTGTCAGTGAATATTAAGATGATTCAATTTAAACTAAAAAGATATTAGTCATTTTGTTCACATGGTGATCAACCTGTGCTTATATTCTACATAGAATTAAAGTACAAGCAGTTAAAAACAATAGGTGAAAAAATTAAAGAGATGAAATATATCTTTGCTTTAGAATAAAAGAGATAAATGTGAAGAATGTAGAAATTGGTCACTACTCGAGTATATGGCTACATCCCACCAACCATAGTGGCCCGTAGCATCTTGAGCAGAAACAGTTCCTAATAAGTGGACCTTGAGAGATTGATGGTGGAAAAGGCATCTCCAGACATATGCTTTCCCTGGAGCTTGCTGGCAGGATTTTTTTCAACAGCACATCCTATTTCCTCACGCTGACTTGATTATTAATAATTTTAATAGTGGGTGTCCATGTGAGTTAAAAGGGCTGAAGGAAGTGTGTTGGAGGTGGAAATGGTAAAGGAAAGATATATATTATTAATATTGTGAGGAAAGAACAATCCTCTGATTGAAGGGGATCCCTTTAAATGAAGGCCAGAGACCTTAATTTTTTGACATTTGACCTTTAATATACTTCTCAGACTAACAAACAGTATCCTATATCTAAAGGACTTTGATGTGTCTAACAAGAAAGAGATTCTACACCTTCCCTTATTCTCAATGTGAAATTAGGAAATTAATGCTATTTAAATGTAAGAAACACGTGGTCTGGGTAAGACAGATTGATGATTGTGCTTACTTACAGTATGAGTCACTTTGAATGTTGCATTTTATCTTTAGGGTACTACAGGTGCACCAGGGAAGCCTGGTCAGTTGGGAAATTCAGGCAAACCGGTAAGATGCCATTTTACCTTTCCATTAAGTTCTAACCCATTGTGATTGGGGTGTTAACTTTTTCTCTTCCTGCCTTCCTCATAACAGGGCCAACAGGGGCCTCCAGGAGAGGTAGGACCCCGAGGACCCCGGGGACTTCCCGTGAGTACTTCTTTCCTGTAGTGCCTTTCCAAGGCACCTTCTCAGGACTTTGGGAATTCCTCCATTCATTCTTTCATCCATTCATACGTGACTGCTCTCTGATGTTTGAGCATGTGCCAGTCCAGATGCACAAGGAAATTGGAATACTATTTAGATACACAATATATCTTCTTTTCAGAAAATGGGAACAAAAATAAAGTGCATAAAGAAGCACGATGATCCTTTCTGCTTTCATCCTGTGTTGAAGGAAATACTTTAGTGTGATTTAAAAAACTTTATGGACATATAATTCACACACTATATAATTCATCTATCTAATATGTACAATTTATTGATTTTTAGTATATCCACAGAATTGTGCAACCATCACCATAGTCAATTTTAGAACATTTTCATCACCTTGAAAAGAAACCCTGTATTCACCTGCAGTCATCCAATATTTCCTCTCGATCTCTTCAGCTCTAGACAACCACTAATCCACTTTCTGTCTCTATAGATTTGCTGATTCGGGAAATTTCATATAAATGGAATCATACAATTTGTGGGTTTTTGAAAAAAATGATTGGCTTCTCTCACTTAGCATAATATTTCAAGGTTCACTGTAGCATGTATCAGTACTTCATTCCTTTTATTCTTGAATAATATTTAATTCTATGGATTAATTGTGTGGGGATATCTCACATTTTATTGATCCATTCATCTGATGATAGACATTTGGATTGTTTCTATTTTTTGGCCATTATGAATAATTCTGCTATGAACATCTCTGTACAAGTTTTCATGTGGACATGTTTTAATTTCTCTTGAGTATATACCGAGGAGTGGAATTGCTGGGTCATGTGGTAACTCTATGTTTAACCTTTGGAGAAACGGCCAGACATTTTTTTAGTGTAAGTTTGTAAACTTGTCTATTTTACAACAGCCATAGCATGCATATTTTCTCACTAGATACACTTAGAAACTGATTGGGAAATTAAACATTATGCACTTACATTTGACATTTATTTATTTAGATAGATTTATGGGGTACCTACCTGTGCGGATTTGTTACATGGATATATTGCATAGTGGTGAAGTCTGGGCTTTTTGTGTAATCCTCACCTGATTAGTGTACGTAGTAACCATTAGGTAATATCTTGTCCCACACCCCCCTCCCATTCACCAACCGTCCTGTCCTTCTAAGAGTCCGGTGTCTATTATTCCACTCTCTATGTCCACATGTACCCATTATTTAGCTCCCACTTATAAGTGAGAACATGTGGCATTTGACTTTCTTTTTCTGAGTTATTTCACTTAAGATAATGACTTCCAGTCCCATCCATGTTGCTGCAAAAGGATATGATTTCATTCTTTTTTATGGCCGAGTAGTATTCATGGTGTATATGTATTTTTCTTTATCTAATTATTGGTTAATAGAAACTTAGTTTGATTCCTTATCTTTGCTACTGTGAGTAGTGCTGTGATAAACATGTGAGTGCAGGTATCTTTTTTATTTAATGATTTATTTTCCTTTGGGTAGATACTCAGTAGTGGGATTGCTGAATTGAATGGTAGTTCTAGTATTAGTTCTTTGAGAAATCTCCATACTATTTTCCATAGAGGTTATACTAATTTACGTTCCCACCAACAGTGTATAAGCGTTCCCTTTTCTCTGTATCCTTGCCAACATCTATTGTTTTTTTAGCTTTTTAATAGTGGCCATTCTGACTGGTATTAATATAAGATAGTATCTCATTGTGGTTTTAATTTGCATTTCTCTGGTTAGTGATGTTGAGCATTTTTTCATATGTTTTTTGGCCATTTGTATGTCTTCTTTTGAAAAATGTCTGTTCCTGTCCTTTGACCACTTTGTAATGGGGCTATTTGTTTTTTTCCTGTTGAGGTGTTTGAGTTCCTTGCAGATTCTGGATATTAGTCCTTTGTGGGATGTATAGCTTGTGAATATTTGCTCCCACTCTGTAAGTGGTCAATTTATTCTGTTGATTATTTCTTTTGCTAAGCTGACGCTTTTTAGTTTAATTAAGTCTCATTTGTTTATTTTTGTTTTTGTTGGATTTGCTTTTGGGGTCTTAGTTATAAATTCTTTGCCTAGGCCAATATCCAGAAGAGTTTTTCTAGTTTCTTCTAGAATTTTTTGTTTCAGGTCTTATGCTTAAGTCTTTAATTCATCTTGAGTTAATTTTTGTATATGGTGAGAGATAGTGTCCAATTTCATTCTTCTGCATATGGCTATCCAATTTTCCCAGCACCATTTATTGAATAGGGTAGCCTTTCCCCAGTTATGTTTTTGTGTACTGTGTTGAAGATCATTTGGTTGTAGTTATGTGGCTTTATTTCTGGATTCTCTATTCTGTTCCATTGATCTATTTGTCTATTTTTATACCAGTGCCATGCTGCTTTGCTTACTGTAGGCTTGATGGGTTTTTCATACTTGAGAACAGTGAAATATTCCAGGTGCCTTGTGCATGAGGGTGGAGTTTTCCCACTTCTCACAGATGTTTGTCAACTGACCTATACCCGGTGGTTTCCTGAAGTTTCTCTGTAGCTAAAGAAACCAGCTCCTACACCTCATCTTGCTCCTTGCTCACTTGCTCCTAGCTTATACTTTTCTTCTCTTTTGTTTTGAGCTTGTGAGTTCCTAATTAAAACACTTTCCATAAATTAGCTGTCAAAGTGATGAGATTATGGCCAGATCACATTTCTAAAACAATGAAGATGCTATGAGACCAGTCCCAGAAGATTTAGCAGTGTGGGGGCATTAGAACTTTTAGAGTGTTTACTGTTAACATCTACTATTCACTTTAAAGAGCAGAAAACTCTGTATAGTTGAAGGAACATTGACTGAGCACTTGTTGTATGCAAGGACCACTCGTTGAACACAAAAAATGACATAGAGTACAGAGTGCTTGGCCTGTCACCAGTTAAGTGCCATGGGATGTATAAAGCAATGAAGAACTGGAGGCAGAACCTCAGAAGGTGTTAAGGTGGGGGGTGGGGGGAGTGTGTTGATTCTCCTATGTCAGGGGAGGCAGATCACAGGAGGCTGTGCTGGTGTGGAGTTTTGGGCCTGATTTTCAGGTTTTGGTTTCTGAATTTCTGTAAGAGTCCAAATTCTTCCCATTGTTTCTGTCACTGATGCTCAAAGCCTTGGCATTCTTCCTCCATCACATTTCCTGTCTCCAGTAGGACCTCTGATTCTGTCTTTTCAAGATCTCTTATATTTGACTCTTCTTTTCCATTTCTACTTCCACCACCCTGGCTCAGGTCATTACCTACTGCTTGGATTAGTGCAGTCATCTTTTGATTTGCTGTCCCAGCTCTGGTCTTTCTCTGCCACTGGTCTCCTGACAGGGTACTGTTGGTATTTCAGCTGGGTTACTTGTTTTGTTCTCTAGAACTTTTGCACCTTGTAAAGTGTCTCACGTCCATGACCTCCACCCTAGAATATCAATAGTGTCTCCGCAGTCATTGGGACAAACTAAAATGCCAAACACGATTCCAACAGCCCTAGGGAACGAGAGTGCCCCCAGTCTGCACCCACCACCATACTGGTATTTCCAAAGTACAGCTTCCATCATCACTCCTCTTCCCCATTTAAAAATCTTCAATGGATTTCCACTGACAATAAGAGAAAGTCTAAACTCTTAAACTGTCTGTTAACTTTCTCATTTCTGCCTTGCTCAGATCCTGTGTTCATGTCAGCCTGGACTCCATGCTAATTCCCAAACACTCTCTGCACTTCTCTGCCTGCCTGTTTTCCTTTAGGACGGACCCTGCAGTTAGATGGCTCTGTTCTCCGTTTCTCTGACTCAACATTCCATGTGCTATCTTAGATGTAACTGGAATGTTAACTCTACCATGAAAACATCTCCAATGATGCCCTATCCCCCAGAGAGAAGTGATCTTTCCTTATTCTGAACTCTATAACTCTTGAATCCATTGTACCCCTAATTGCAGCAAGGCAGGGGCATGTCTGAAGCACCTCGATGTTTCCTACATTGCTTTATTCAGGGCCTGCCATAAGGTAGTGCTCAATAAATATTTCTTGAAGTGAATTGAATTGGAGACATAATAAATCCTGCCATGCTGTTTTTGTTGGTAATAATTGACTTCTCACCTGCTATAAATTTTTCAGAAAAATGTCATGACAGGTTATAAATATTATAGTTCTGGAGCACAGTTGTAACACCACATCTACTTACTGAAAGATATGTTTGTTCTTTCACTTTACATCATTAAATTCAGTTTTGTAGATAAGTTCACACATTTTTAACTATGCCTCACAAGTTTGGTCAGTTTTTCCTGCAAGTCTCAAATCAAACCGAGTAGAAGGAATGAGAACATATTTCTAACACATCCTAGAAGCATGTATTTGAAATTAAGTGGTATTTCCATCAGTGTTTGCCAATACCACTGCAAAAGCAAAAAAAGTTTTGTTTGTTTGTTTGTTTTTTATTCCTCCAGTGATTTCAGATGAGCAACTATTTTTGCTACTTGGGCCATGCTTCTGGCTTTCTCCATCATGCTCTCCTTGGTCTGGGTGCCTTTTAGTTCAGGTCAGGCAAGTGGCCTGGGCCTCTGATTCTCTGATTTGGTCCCACCATGTCGTGGCTCCTGCCATTTCTGTCTTCCTGGCTTCTCAGAACTTGCCAGGGCTTTTGCTGAGTGGGTTGTGTTTGCTCTTCTCTCATCGTTCTGACTAGGATGAGTGCCATGCTGATCTACCTCTGGTTTTCCGAAGATGATATGCTCCGTAGGACAGAAGGCTCTCTCATTTCTCTGTAGTCACTCACTGTCCCCACCCCCAACACCAACAGCCTCAAGCACAGAGGTCCCCATGTGGTGTGTTGCTGAATGATCTAAGCTGCCCTCCCATCCCACCTAGGTCCTAGCATGTTACCTCTGTAAATAACTTGTGAAGCAGATGTGTGTGATAGTAACAGTTTAAACAGATTTTTTTTTCTGTCTCTGTGTGAGGGAATATATAAACCTGCACTAGACAGAAATACAATTATGTAATGTAAAATTGAATAGATTTTTAAAAAATCTTTCTGACAAATCTAAAAGTTACCATCATAGTAGAACTAATATGAGCTTTTGATGTTAATATGAAAATGGGTTTGTAAAAGCAGCAATCTATAGAAATCATAATTGATCTTCTGGGTTAATCAACATCTTTTTTGCCAGAGAGAGGGGCACTTAGTATATAGTACAGATTAAGTATAGTGATTTATAATTTCCCACTTCTAAAATTGGCAGGATACTAAGGATAGTGTTCATTATTCAGCTAAGTTGGCATTTTGAGTAATTGGGCAAATACAACAGCCATTACAAGCTAGAGTGCAATGAAATAAAATACATTTTTTGATGAAATAATTTTAGCAACATAAGTGTAATTAAATTGCCTAATGTTTTCTTTGGAAACATTAGACACACTGGCACAATAAACAGACACGCTTCTACCATGTAATATTGCGTGTCTACATTAGACACACCGGTACAATAAACAGAAATACAATAGTAGAAAGTGGTGCTTGTCAGATCTTTTAAAAGTTTAATAGTTCCATTTTAAAAGGGAAACCTTCAACTTGAACTATGTATCACTATGTATTTATGGAAATGATTTTTACAAAGTAGCACCCATTACCTGTTTATAAAGAAGGCTGCCTGCTTGGTGATCAGTGGTGTTGACAGAAACTGGAGACATGAGGACTGAAGACTTATTTTTTCCCAAACACAACTTGTGTTTTTAAAGAGACTTGGGGGATTTGAGAGGCAAACAGCATTTAATTAAATGTTTGGTTAAAAAACAATTTTGACTGATTTCTTTAGTAATTACCTCAAATAATAACTTGGCCAGGTGTGATGACTCACACCTGTAATCCCAGCACTTTGGGAGGCCAACGTGGGAGGATTGCTTGAGGCCAGGAGTTTGAGACCAACCTAAGCAACATTGTGAAACCCTTTCTCTGCAAAAACCATTAGCCTGGTGTGGTGCTGTGTGTCTTTAGTCCCAGCTACTCAGGTGGCTGAGGCAGGAGAATGGCTTGAGCCCAGGTATTCTAGACATCTTTCACTTAAGATGAAGACTATGAGAAAGAGGCCCCTGTCCTAAAAATCTGTTCCTACCAATAGGAAAAAGCTAGATTATTTATGAAGTCATAATTTATTGAACCCTACAGAGGGCTGAGGTCAAAGGGCATTCAACTTGTTTGAGATCTAAGGAAAGGCAAGAACCTTCAGGTAGAGACAGGTAGTGAGCCCTAGGTGACCTGAAATAGAGGAAGACATGGCTGCCATACAAGCTAAAAAGAATAATTCAGCTAAAATTTATAAAAAGTTGTGAAACGAAAATATGAGCTACTGTGAGAGTATAGGACCCCTGGGAGCTACAGACACAAAGACAGTTTGTACCCACTAGCCAGCTCCTAGGCCCTCATGAGAAAGACTGGGGGCGGGGCTGGAGAGGAAGGCAGCCTTGCTTGTGGTGCAGGCCTGGAGGAGGGTCCACTTTTAGCATGGCAACACTGAGTATAGAAGGATAGATTTGAAGTGGAGAAACAGTGCTTAATAACTGTCACAGACTCATTTCATAAAAGGCTGCTCATAGAACAGAGGGAACAGAAAGGGGGCACACATGTTTTCTCCTCTGAATCTTTCTTTTAAAAATACTGTTACTTCATCATGAAACAACGAGACATAGTGTCATATGCTGGCACAATAAACAGAAATACGATAGTAGAAAGTGGTGCTTGTCAGGTCTTCTCTATTCCCAGTGGGGCACGAATTATGTACTTACGTGCACATAAGTGTTGATCAATTAGTACCAATTTGATGGTGAGTATATGTGGTGCTTGTTTCTCCATTCTTGTGATACTTCACTTAGAAGAATGGGCTCCAGCTCCATCCAGGAAATACAAGAGGTAGTTCACCATTGTTTTTTGTGGCTGAGTAGTACCCCATGGTATACATATACCACATTTTATTAATCTACTCATGGATTGATGGGCACTTGGGTTGGTCCCACATCTTTGCAATTGTGAATTGTGCTGCTATAAATATTCAGGTGCAGATGTCTTTATTATAGAATGTCTTTTTTTCCTTTGGGTAGATGCCCAGTAGTGGGATTGCTGGATCAAATGGTAGTTCTACTTTTAGTTCTTTAAGGTATCTCCATATTACTTTACACAGAGGTTGTTCTAGTTTGCAGTCCCACCAGCAGTGTATGAGTGTTCCTATCTCTCTGCATGCATGCCAACATTTGTTGTTTTGGGACTTTTTGATAAAAGCCATTCTCACTGGAGTTAAGTGATTTCTCATTGTGGTTTTGATTTGCATTTCCCTGATAATTAGAAATGTTGAGCATTTTTTCATACGTTTGTTGGCCATTATTCTATCTTCTTTTGAAAAGTTTCTGTTCATGTCCTTTGTCCACTTTTTCATGGGGTTGTTTTATTTTTTCCTGCTGATTTTTCTGAGTTCTATATAGATTCTAGTTATCAGCCCTTTATCAGATGTATAGCATGCAAATATTTTCTCCCATTCTGTAGGTTATTTATTTGCTCTAGTAATAGTTTCTTTGGCTGTGCAGAAGCTTTTTAATTTGATCAAGTCCCATTAGCTTTTGTTGATGCCGTGATTGCTTTGGGGGTCTTCTTCATAAATTATTTGCCTAGGATAATGTCCATAAGAGTATTTCCAACATTTTCTTCTAGAATTCTTATGGTTCATGCCTTAGGTTTAAATCTGTTATCCATCGTGAGTTTATTTTTGTGAGAGGTGAGAGGTGTGGATCCTGTTTCAGTCTTCTACACACGGCTATCCAATTTTCCCAACACCATTGATTGAATAGGGATTCTTTTCCCCAGTGTATATTTTTGTCTGCTTTTTCAAAGATCAGATGGCTATATGAGGATGGTTTTATATCTGGGTTCTCAAACCTAGTCTATTGGTCTATGTCTCTGTTCTGGGTGCACATATGGGAGTAACATTCATCGGGTGTTGGGCAGATGGGAGGGAGAGGAGGGGATGGGTATATTCACACCTAATGGGTGTGGTGCACGCTGTCTTGGGGAGAGGCATGTTTGTAGCTCTGACTCAGGCGATGCAAAAGCAATATATGTAACCTAGACATTTGTACCCCTGTAATATTCTGAAATTTAAAAAAAAAACATGTTCATTGATAGTATCATTAGTTTTTCAGGATGTGTGTAACCTAATGATCATTTCTAGGTCATACAGGTGTAACAAGAAGGAGACTATTAGTCACCAAAATTCAGGGAGAGAGTTCTCCCTGCAGGAGAAAAACAGCCACAGCAAGAGACCAGATTAGACATCCCAGGCAGGTTACATAGGTCCCAGAATCCTGAAGGCAAAGAGCCCCGGCTTTTAGGTGTGTTGAGGAAGAAGAAGTGCAGTGAGCAGCATAGAGTGAGAAAGAAAGGGCATGAGAATAGAGGGTGGGAAGAGACAGAAATTTGAACCATGGCTGTGGAGACTTTAAGGGGATGGACAAGAGAAGAGGAATTTGCTCAAGCTTTACTGTTTGATATGCTGTGTAAACCCCTGTACTGCCTCTTTAAGTAAATCTACAGAAAAGATTCTCTTTAAGAAAAAAAAAATTATGTACTTATTAGACAAGCTAGTCACTTTGCTTGAGAAAAACAGACATAAAAGAGGAAAATATCAAACCAATAAAACTAAACATACAGGCCAGGTGTAGTGGCTCACGCCTGTAATCCTGGCATTTTGGGAGGCCAAGGCAAGAGGATCGCTTGAGGCCAGGAGTTCGAGACCAGCCTAGGAAACATAGTGAGACCCCGTCTCTACAAAAATTTTAAAAATTAGCCAGGTGTGGTAGCAACTGGGGAAGCTGCGGGAGGAGGATTGCTCCAGCCCTGGAATTTGAGGTTGCAGTGAGCTAGGATTACACCACTTTACTCCAGCCTGGGTGACAGAGTGAGACCCTATCTCTTAAAAAAAAAAATAATAATAACTAACACTTTTATTGTGCTCACTAAGAGCCAGGCACTGTTCTAAGTGATGTGTGTATTTTAACTAATTGAATCCTGGAAAAAACCCCATGAGGGTAGGTACTGTTTCTATTTTCACTTCATAGATGAGAAAACAGGCACAGTGAAGTTAAGTTGCTTGTTTGAAATTATTAGTTGGTGCAAGGTAAAATTAGCTTCAAATTTGGCAACTGGGCTCCGTGTCCATGTTTTCATCTCTACCCTTGCATGCCTCAGTAGCTCAAGTCATAGCTCTGCAGGATGTTTTTTAGTTGAAGTTTGCTTGCCAAATTCTGATTGTATGAGACATATGGAAATTTAGTGGTGAACATTTAACAAAAGTCTAAGTAAAGCTGGTAAAGACAAACACACACAATGTAAACCCAAGCAGATTCCTGGGTCTTACCCCAGACATACAGAATTAGAATCAGAGGGGTAGGAGGCTGAATACAGCTAGGAAATGGGGAACTGGGGTGAGGGAGGACATCCAGTACGACACATTTCTAAAGAACTACAGGGATTCTGAAGCATAGCCTTAGTCGGGAATCACTGATAGAGGGTCTGTATCTTTTTTAAAGTCTTAATTGGCTTCTTAAATAAGGATGAGTTGGCAGATGTGTCTGAACTTGTTGGAGAAATATGTGGCAGCACAGAGCATACAAGAGAAACACAGAGAATTGTATTAGTGTCTTTCATTTTTAATGGTAGAATTTTGCCTTTATTCTGGTTCCCTTAGATTCTCCTGTTACAAATCAGAACTATTGTTGTCATGGGGTTTGTAAATATTAACAACCAGGAAGAATAGCTACTTCTTACTATCTCCCTTGCCCACATCTGAGAATATGGTTATCACCACAGCTGTTGAAGCATAAGAGTTTTATCATTTTTTTAGCACACTTACGGTTACCAGTGCCATGGTTAATTACTCCCTGCAGCGTGTGTTTAGTTTAATCTATGTTTTTGGAGAATACTATTTATATTTTGATTACTCATGTTCATCGTAGCTGATTAGGTAAAATTCCAGGACTCAGAGAAGGAGGATGCGTGCTTTTAGAAGACACAGGAATCGCAAGAATGGCCATCAGAAAATCTTGCCCTAACACCTTGTTTATAACTGGTTGGTCACTGTTGGGAAAATAAACAGTGGTGATTTTCACACTGAGAGGATTTCTGTAGAAATAACTGCATTTAGAATGGTCAAGGATTTATAGGACGGATGTGAAATAAAAGTGAGGAACCACACGCTGTCAGTTTGTGCAGTAACAAGCAGCAAATGCCCACAATTTCACTGATCCTTCTCCTGGTCCTACATGTGTCGGGCTCTCACGGGTACACAAGTTTAGCTGAGCAGGCTGTTTATACCGAGGCTCTGAACTGTTCACTTATATGTATTGCCAAGGGTCTGCCAGGGGTTAGGAAGTACTTATGAACTGTAAAAAGAACTTACAAAAGAGAGAAAATAAGATTCTAGCAGAGAAAATCTTTGTCATTGACTGGGAAGATAATTAATCCTTCCAAAGATAGATCAAGGGTTATACAATCGTTTATTTTAATTTAGCCCTTTGGTTTATGGGACAGAAAAAAAAGTACATTAATCATCTTTATTTTGGATAAGATAGCATAATGGCTCATTTATTTAAAAGTGAATACTTGGGGTTGTGTCAAGAACTGAGCTTATTAATCTGATATTATTAATTTTCCCCCCACCAACTGCTATTAATTGTTCTGTGAATTAATGTCATGTTAGCTTAATGACATTTAGGATCTCAATCATGATTGAGTTGAGATATTATTTGAAAATGCCAGCAGAGCCGATATACTGAAGAAAATCTGTCTTGAACTTTGAAGTTCTAGGCCAAGTTAATGGGGTGGAACCCAATCTTTGTATTTATAGATGGATGGAGGAATCTATCATAGCAGCTGCTTTTCATCTAGACTTAACATCCTTCCAGCATCCATCCTCACAGGGCACCGCCTCTGGCTTCCAAGCTGCTCATGAGAGTTAAGGACCAATGTATCATCCCAAACTCATATATCAGACAGGTTGTTTATATAAAATTATTGAAAAATATTTGAGAGCATTTAGTTTAAATCACCTAAAAGTCATTTCAAATGACAATCACAAAATTATCGCTCATAGCTAGAGACTGTTGTAATCTGGCAAACATTTCTTAATCCTTTAGAGAAATTGAAAATTCAGAAGGTTTATATATCTTGACACTTTGTTAAAGATGAATGAATAGCATGTGGGTCAGAATAGAATAATCTTATCAGAAGCATTTATAAATATTAAGCATTAATATGGAGTTGTCACTATCATTAAAAAAAAAACTAACTCAAAGGACTCCTTTCATTTTTATATACACCTACCAGGAAATGTGATTAGAATGGTCAAGGACTTAAAGGATGGAAGTGAAATTAAAATGAGGAACCAATAATGTTAGTGTTCAGCTTAGTTGAACATGCATTAGAAATAAAATTGCATGAAGACTGCATAAAATTGTATGAAGTTCTCTGTGAAAAAAGTTGAAAAGTTCATATGTCTGTCTCCTTTTCTCAATAGATTTGAAAAGCTTAAAGTTTCAAATAAAAAATTGAAATTGGCTCACAAAATAAAATTAGTATTGCTTTTAGTGTATCTTAATTATAAATTGTACTTTTAAAGGTCTATTTAATCTTTTAAGATGTGTTTAGAACAAGAATGAGTAGAAGAAAAAATTTTTTATTTCAGAAACTTCATAAATTTCTACCATCTGTGTCTTTCTGAAGTTGCAGTAGTAATTTAAAGGCAAATATCTCTATCCTGTGTTTCTTTTTTCACTCTTTTGAGGTTTAAGATCATTTGCCAGATGTTGCTTTAAAATGTTCTGTAGATCTGAAAATTTACTCTGTGTTCTAGGCACTGTGCAGAATTCCAAATTAATATATACCTGTACCTCAAGAACACATAGTCTAAGTGAGGGGATAAGACATGTACAAAAATAACTACAATATAAGTTAGAATGTGATTTAGATACTGAAAATTACTAATTGTCATTTGATATACATGTATCAGATATTATTTCTAATGATCTGTAATCACAATAAACAGCATTAGAACATTGAATGAAAGATGAACACAGAGGATGCTGTAGGCCCTTCGTATGATGACCTATGCCTTCAGCTACAGGAATGGGGAGAATACTTTGATGACTTTTAGATTTAAACAAAAACCTAAGTAGGGTGTTATTTTATTTACATTGTAATTAAGCATTTGAATTTTGGCAAAATATCCAGTTGACAATTACGTTTGTGTTTTTGCAGGGCAATAGAGGAGAAATAGGACCAGTAGGATCCCCAGGCCTACCAGGTAAACTGGTAAGTAGTGTTTCCTTTATTTGCTTTCTGCAAAACACAATACATTTTTTAAAATAAGCAAGAGGAGAAAAAAATTTACAATTTAATTAGTTGTACTTGATTTCTACTGTTATATGAATGTGTGAAAATGTATATGTGGAATTTTAAATTATATCTAGGATACCCTCAGAGGATATTTTAATCTGTGTGGTTTGTAGTATATATTCCAAAACTGGGAGAGACATAAAGTGCTACATTTGGCCTCTAGTTCTTGGAATTGCAGAGAACTGAGTGAATGCTGCCTTTTACTTCTTATGCAGAGCTTGTTTACACAGTGAGAAGCAGCAGCAGCAGAATTGCAGGGGCTTGGCTTGAAAGAGCCTACTGTTGCAAAGAAGCGCAAAGGGAATTGAGGACCTCAGAGGTGGGCTGGAGGCTGGGAGGGGACTTGGCCCCTCTTGTCCTGAGAATGTGGGAGAGAGGAAAACTCGAGGAGCAAATACAGCACGTTTATTTTAGACGCATGAGTCAACACACCCCAGGTTGTGTCTGGTTTCTGTGCTTTCAGTGTAGCAATGACAGTGACTCTGGGGACTTTGTTTTTCAGGGTCCTCTTGGTAACCCTGGCCTCCCAGGCTTGCCTGGGCCCCCTGGACTTCTTGGAATGAAAGGTGACAGGGTAAGATATCCAGCACTCCAGGAAGTTCCTTATTTGGAATGTTGATTTCTACCATGTTGAGAAACCAAGCTTGCTTTTGGCCCAGTGGAGAACTTTTCTAGAATGTATCATAGATAGCAATCAAGAAAGATATTTTAAATTATTGAGAGTTGAGACTAAGAAGCAAAAAATCTAATTAATATAATAATTTATCAGAAGAAAAAAAACCTGGGAAAAGTAAAAATTTGGTTGTAATCACATTTTCTATTTAGTTCTAAATAAATTTATAAATATTCCTACTAGTCAAATTTTACGTGGATGTGATCAAAGAATGCTCCAACTTACCAAAGACTCTTGGACAATTATCAGTTTCTCCAGGTCTTCCTGATTGTTGTTGGGTCGTGAGGAGTTGGGGAAGTTCTCTCCCGTCTCATTATTTAGACTTGTGCTTATCCGTTGGCCCAATAAGGGGAGTTGGTGCATTTAAAATTATACAAACAGCTCAAAATACTGAAAAAGTATTATACTTTACTCATTACAGGGTGTAGTTGGTGAACCTGGTCCAAAGGGTGAACAGGTAAGTCCTGTTATTTGATTAGTATGAAAGGCAGTGTTTGATATGTACCACTTCACAAGCAAAGGGGACTGGCTGGTTTGTGGGTGTGATTAAAACCGTGGAGCCTAACAGTTTTTCTCAATGCGCTTCATGGTGAGTGACACCTAGAGTTGAGATGGGTCTGTAGCCTTATCTATTATTTTAATAAGCTGGAGCTAATGATAGCTCTGCCTCCAGGAATCCATACTTTCCTTCCTTTGAGGAGGGTGGCCCTGTCTCTCTGGTTAACCAAATTGGTTTACTTGTTTCTGATGGAGCCTTCCATACCCACATCAGAATGTTTTAAGTTTTTCTTGATGAAGACCTCAGCAAATAAACTGTACATGTGAATTAGACTCAGTCCCTTTCGCTGGGTTCCTTTTTCTACTGTAAGAGCTCTCTTTCAAGGGTAACCTAATTATAAAATTGCTGGATATGGTCATTAATCCTTCATTTTAGCGTAAACTCAGCCTCACCTTCTGGCTTTTTCTATAGGCTATTTTCTGATTTGGACTGGCCACTGACGGCTAGATAGGAAAGCCACTGAGAGCATTTTTATGTTTCTTCATGATCCTGGGAACACTGTGGGCACTTATGAATGGTTGAATGGTTCAGATTGAGCCACAGGACTAAGAATTCAAAAAATGTGACCTTTGATTTTAACTTTTAGGGTGCCTCTGGTGAAGAAGGTGAAGCAGGAAGAAGGGGTGAACTTGTAAGATATATTTTTTTTCTGGTTAATGATGGAGACTTACCAATTTTGAATTGTATTAGAAATATATATTTTTTCTTTTTTCTGACATTGTTATCTTCCCTGCCTTCTTTAAAGCTGAGGTGTTTCTTCTATAAGGTAACAAAAGACTTCCAAGATTGCAGCCAAGATCAAGTAAAGCAGAATGGAGACACCCTGAAAATAACAGACCTGCCTTTAAACTTTTGGAGAACAAAAGTGTTCCCTTATAGATGGTAGACCCTCTTGTGGCTTTACATCTAGACATTCAAGATGATTCTTATATATTTAATAACTATAGAAAGTCTATGAATAGTGCCTGTCATGAAAACAAAACTGAAGTTAGAAAGCTGTGGCTCAACAGTCTGGCTGAGGATATTCTCTTTAGTCTAAAACTCTCCAAAGAAGTCACCTCCATCTCCAGAGGATGCCACTGCTAAGTCTCCAGGAAGGCAATAAAAATGAGAATAAGGTTATTGTTACTGCTAGAACTGCTTGCTTTGCTGACTCATCATTATGGTTTTGATACAAACTAACGTGACCTAATGTGGAAATTTACATTTTGGTCGTTTGGAGTCAAGGTAATAGATTTCTCATAAAATAGTTTTAGAGAGCTTTTAATGCAGGAAAAAATTCTAGTAATGTTTTATTCAGATTTTCAGGACTCAAAGTTAATATAAATTTAACATCTAAATTAGGCAAAGCTTCCCAACTATTAAGTAAATTTGTAAGAAGATTATTCTATTTTATTTTCTTTTGAAGTTGTTCATTTTATGGGCTAAGAGGGTGTTTTAAATCATTCTATTTTGTAGTGGAGTTTAATCAATGTGCTAATACTTGAGTCGAATTTATATCTAGAATTAGTGGTGGGAGATTTTCAAGGTTTTTTTTTTTTTTTTTTAAACCATAAAGGCATGCATATTTGGCTTGATAGACTTTTTGGGGTTAATTTTAAAATATTGTTTGAGTTATAAAAATGAAGCCATCAGGTTTATTATCGTGTTTTATAACAGAATACTATTTTAACATCTTTTGACTTATACATTTTAATTCTCAACGCCTAGCATTTTAGATCTGGATGGAACCTTGGAGAGCTCTGATTCAGTCCTGTTATTTAACAGATAAGTTAGCCAAAGGCTGGGAGGTTACATAGCTTACAGAGGGTCACAGGGCTAAGTAGCAGAACG
Source organism: Daubentonia madagascariensis (assembly GCA_023783475.1). Classification (NCBI taxonomy): domain Eukaryota; kingdom Metazoa; phylum Chordata; class Mammalia; order Primates; family Daubentoniidae; genus Daubentonia; species Daubentonia madagascariensis. The sequence continues at coordinate 19,923,950 of JAKFHU010002080.1, read as the reverse complement.
GGGACTAGAATCCACATTTTGAGTCTAATATTTTTCTGCAGTGCCAGGTTTAGTCTCTTCATATTTCTGCAGCACAATAACTTTTTAATGTTTTTAGGAAACAATCAGATGTGAATTCATTATTCTAATATAATTTTGTCTTATTGATTTAGGGAGATATAGGATTACCTGGCCCAAAGGGATCTGTAAGTATAACAAACTGTAATGGTATAAAAATTTAAAAATATCGATAAAGCTGTATAAAATATAATGTCCTGCTTTATGAAATCATTCTATATAATTCAATTCTTAAAGGACTTACCTCCATGGAAATAAATGTCTAAATTTATTATTTAGGTAATAGATTAATCCAATAGAAAAAAACTTACAATGGTGTAAATGGATCTACCTTTTGAACTAACCACTCCAAAGGAAGTGTTTTTTCATATTATAAATGGCTCAATGAGTCTTACATGGTAATAATGCTCTAATTTTTTCCCCAAATGGGTCATTTTTAAAGAAGTGACTTGTGCTTTGTGGTGACGAGAGTATAATTGAATTTCATTGGCAGTTATGTCATTGCAAAATATTTCAGTGATTTTCTTAATCTCCTGTGTGTTCTAGTTGGGGGAAGTAAGATAGAGGCACAATGCATAAGAAAGAATAACAGAGGATTATTAGAACTAGAAAATGGTCCTGTTCAATTTTTGTCATTTTACAGAAACTAAACTGATGTCCTTAGAGATTAGATATATTCAGAATTACAGAACCAGTTAGTAGGAAACCTGAGATGACTTGCTAATTTGAAAGGAATGCACATCTAACACAATCAGAAACTTAAGAAAGTATTATATAAGGAGAAAAGATGAAGCTCAGACCTTAATCTCAAATGCCACTACCATCAGCTCCCGGTTAATTTCCAAGTCCTTCCTATTTCTGGAATCTCCCCCACTCCTCTCTGTCCCTGTCCAACATATTGTCCTCATGGCAGCCAATGTAACCTAGATTAAAAAAAAAGAGATAAAATCCACTGTGTATCCCTCCTCTGCTTAAAACCCTTCAAGAATATGATTTTGTAGAATAGGGGTCAGATTCTTAGCAAGGTATACAAAGCCTTCAGTGAATTTTTCTTTGCTTCACCAACTTCACCACCTACATATCTGGAACTTCATCCATTTGCAGGTCTTTATACATGCCATGCTGTTTAACACCTTGTTCCATTTTCCTAGCCTGGAACACTCTTCCTCTTTCCTTGGGATAGCTACCTCCTGCTTAAGTATTTAGATCCATTCCCAGCCCCACTTTCTCCAGAAGGGGCCACCCGGACTTGGTTCCAGTGCCCAGCATTGGGCTGTTTGCACACCACAGAGGTGCATATTGATACATTTTATTAATTTACCTGCCCCTAAACACATGTCTCAAATTGCAAGTAACATTTTATGCCTAAGAATCTTTGACAGAAATGGTTTAGAATTGAAAAAATCATAGAGTAAACCATGATAGAGTTTGGTAATAGAAATCCTACTTCACTATGTAGAAGTAGTTAGTCACTCAGTTCAATTCAAGCTATAAAAGAAGAAAAGTGAATGAACCATGCAGTGGTCAACTTAAGTTAATTTCATTCAAATTTGTATATAGTATTAGGAATTAGTCCTTGATTCATCACCTCCTTCCCTACTATGTCTTACCTGACATTGCCCAGGTAATACTGATGAAATTGAAGCACACTGTCTCAGAATCAGGGGCAAGAGTTACTAACACAAAGACTTTCACTTTCCTTATTGATTTCAGCAAGGCAAACTTGTTGAGTGGTAGATGTCTGTGACCTAATTTCTACTTCAGTATACCACTCTTCAATTGAGGAATTCTTTCCAAAAGACCCAGGCCCCTTATGATGTCCTGGTCATATTGTCCCTTAATCTTTTCATCAAGAAGTTCTTGTCCCTTGTTGTAGCAATATTTCAGCCATTGTCAGCAGGATAGTACACTCCGATTTGGTCTCCTTTGTTTTCTGCCAGTTCTTCAGTGCATTTCTGAGTTCATTTTGTCTTCTCTTCTGGATTGTTTTAGAATTTGTTATGGTTTTGCACCTCAGGTTACCTGATGATTTTGCAGCCTTCCACAGTGTATCTAGCTCTCCTTGTTGACACTGTCTTTCAGGAAGTCTTTTAAGCCATAATTTCTTCATAGAAGCAATTTTGGCAAGTTGACTTAGATGAATATCAATTTTTTGCATAAAGAGAGATTGGAAAAAGCACATTTGCTGAGCTTTATTTGGATGTGTCTAGTGAAAGCATTGCTTTATCACTTTCTTCAGTTTAAAGCATTTGAATGTTTGAGAGAGTTAGCTTTTTCTAGATAAATGTTGCACATGAAAAAGCAGGATTAAATTGCTTTATAAACATTCACATCTTGAACACTAGCATTCCATTGGTGCCTCCCGTCCTTTTATCTTCTCATTCTTATTCTGAACAACAGTACTTTGGAGCTACTCTACTATAAATTCCACCACAGGAATTTAACAATTTTTTAGTTTAACAAAAAGTGAATTAACTTAGTCTCTTTTTAAACAGTTATTATAGATGAAGACTCTTTTAAATGCTTTTAGTAGTCTGCTTTCAGGAAAAAAAAGCTATCTTCTATTTGCTTTTGGGCTAAGGAAGCAAGTGGTTTATTTTTAACTTCTTTAATATTTAGATTTTTTAACTTCCTTAATACTTAGACAAACTGTGAACTTTTTCTGGTTGAATATTTTAAATGCAGCATTAAAATGTGGTACTTTAAGTGCATTGATTTTTTTATGTTAGTATTTTATGATTACTGGATACAACTGGCATCTTCACATTTTCCAAAAAATGTTATAAAAGCTAAATAACTTATGTTCTTGGAAATATCTTTATTTCATGCTTGCTGCATTGGTGATATGCAAAGTAACATATCTTGTAGGAACTCAGTGGCCTTTGTGTGGCTGGAAAATATTAATAAGCCTTATTAAAAACTAACTTGCTCTTAAGGAAGTGGCTTACACTATGAAGAATATGGTTTTTAAAAATGTTTTATCCCAATGAACATTTTGCAATAATAACTATACCAGAAACAAAGATTTTTAAAAGTTTACTTGAACTGGAACTCTAAGAGACTAGTGAGTTCTTCTGTGGCATTAGGTGTCTTCACCTTGTGGTAAAGGTAAAGGTTAAGGATTTGTAACCTCTGAAGGAACACCTGTTAGGAGATAGATAGAATGTAGGAAACCCAAAATTTCACGTGTTTATATTGATATTAAGCAGGCACATTCCTTGTGCTTAGCTCTGGTTTTACAGTGTGCTATTTTGTTCCAGGTGGGTAACCCTGGGGAGCCTGGCTTGAGAGGACCTGAAGGAAGTCGGGGGCTTCCTGGAGTAGAAGGACCAAGAGGACCACCTGGACCCCGAGGTGTGCAGGGAGAACAGGGTGCCACCGGCCTGCCAGGTGTCCAGGGCCCTCCGGTGAGTGGTGGGCAATCCCCGTGGTTTCCCTTTGGAGAGTCCATCCCACAGCAGCGGGGCCAGACTAGACATCAGCTCCTCAGCCACAGGTTCTTTTGTTGTAAATCCAGCCACCTGCAGGATTCTTGCAGTCTGTCAGTTTACAATTTAACAATGTTCTCTTTATGTTTCCGTATATAAACTGCCTTTTTTCTTTTCTGTCCCAGGGTAGAGCACCGACAGATCAGCACATTAAGCAGGTTTGCATGAGAGTCATGCAAGGTAAATAAATCACAATGATTTGACTTTTTCCACCATAAACTCTTGCTTCCTAAGATTTTATTCTTGTAGGACTGCAAGGGTAAATAATAGTGACTTTTTGTATGCTTTAAAGGTGGGAGATTTTGAGTAATATTAGTGCCAATTATGTTTTATTCAGTTGTTGCCCTCCACAATAGCTTGTAGCCTCAAAGTAAAATATCACTTTTCTGTATTAGTCTTTTTCTTTTTTTTGTGCCGGGGGCCTAATTTACAAGAAAATGTGCGTGTGCGTGCGCGCGCGCGCGCACACACACACACACACACACACACTCTCTCTTTTCCTTTGGAACACAAATTCTCAGATGTCTCTTCCCTCTGTGAGATCTTAACCTCTTAGTGTGTACCTAGCACTGTCCCAGGCTATCTCTAGAGTTGTGAGAGGCAAATGACAGACTCCATGACCATAAGAAACATAAGGAAATCATCTCCATTCATGTACCACATGTGTAAAAAAATCTCAATAGTGTTTTACCAAATTGATGATATATTCTCACATTTGTTAACCTTTATCTAAATTCATCTGTAGCTGTAGCAATTGTTATTTGTTTCAGGGATTGGCCTAGTTATGTTAGCTGTTTCAGAATTGATCTAGTGACAAAACCACACAGAAAATGAAGATTTGCAAAAATATCCTATAACTGAGGAGACCCTGTTACACTGGAGCCTTCTAACAGATATTAATAATTATATTATTCTGGGTAACCAACTCTGTCATAAAGAGACACTCTCCCTTTTTATGTTCTTTAGATCAGCGTCCCCCAACATTTTTAGCAACAGGGACTGGTTTCATGAAAGACAATTTTTCCGTGGACCACTGGGGAGGGGGAGGAGGAGGAATAGTTTCAGGATGATTCAAGTGCATTACATTTATTGTGCAGTCAAACCTCTCTGCTAATGATAATCTGTATGTGCAGCCACTCCCCAGCACTAGCATCACCACCTCAGCTCCACCTCAGATCATCAGTCATTAGATTCTTATAAGGAGCGCGCAACCTAGATCCCTTGCACACACAGTTTACAGTAGGGTTTGCCTCCTATGAGAATCTGATGCTGCAGCTCATTTGACAGGAGGTGGAGCTTATGCGGTGATGCAAGCAATGGGGAGCTGCTGTAAACACAGGTGAAGCTTCGCCTGCCACTCACCTTTTGCTGTGCAGCCCAGTTCCTAATAGGCCACTGACTGGTACTGGTCTGCAGCCTGGGGGTGGGGGACTGCAGCTGCATACAGTCTATTTTGTTTAGTAGACTTGTGGAGTTGTCCAGAACCAAATGGGAATGAAATTATCACTTTATATTTGAAATATAAGTCTCTTCATTGTACACATTTTATCTTGAAATTCAATTTCAGTTTTAAACATTACATATCTAGAAAATTATGATTTTATGCTAACACTTAAATAAGGCAAATTTAGAAACTCACATTTAAACAATTTAAAAATGTTGGTTAGAAATTTGTTTCCAATTCATATTCTCCTCTATACTCTAAATTTAAAAAAAATACTAGACTCTTAGAGTATTTTCTTGTGCTCCATAGCATTAGTGGATGATTCTCAATCTAATGGTTCCTGCAAAAGCCCACATAGTTATTAATTTTTAAGACTTCTGTGACCATTCCCAAGAAACAGGTTATTTTTAATGTTTGTTGTCTATTCCAAGCATGAAAAAAACTTCTGAGAGTGAGGATTTATAAGAAGCCATGAATCCTCAGGATATTTCAGGTTATATAATATCTTCAAACTAAAAATGTGAGGTTGGGTCTCACATGGTGTCTGAATACTAATTTTGGACAATGTCCTTGGCTTATAAAAAGCTTCTGGAGATCCACATGTACCTACGTTAGGAAACTCATTTTTCTTCCTATCCTGGGTTTTCAGATACCCAGCCAGGATTTAGGTGAATCCTGACCATCATCCTTCCAGAATATCACTCACCCCAAAGCCTGAAGTTTAAGGGTTTTTTTTGTTTTGTTTTTGTTTTTTTTTAATCTTCTACTCTTTGTCTCAAAACAGCAGGACCAAATATATCCAGGGAGAGCTGAATAAAACAGCACTAGAAAAGCTTCCTGGCAGAAAGCCCAGGGAAAAATTGTCCAACTTGATTCATTTCTTACCATCACTTTTGAAGCTCTGGTGACACATTTAGGAAAAAGGCATTTGGAATACCTCTCTTTTCATTTGAATCACTTTCATGTTTCTGACTTTCCTGGGTTTTGTTTGTTATCTTTTAGAACATTTTGCTGAGATGGCGGCTAGTCTCAAGCGTCCTGACTCGGGTGCCTCTGGCCTCCCTGGGAGGCCTGGCCCCCCTGGTCCCCCTGGTCCCCCTGGCGAGAATGGTTTCCCAGGTCAGATGGGAATTCGTGGCCTTCCAGGTATTAAAGGACCCCCTGGAGCTCTTGGTTTGAGAGGACCAAAAGGTAAGCCATGTTGCCCAGGTGGAACCAAAAAACACACACTGCCCTTTTTCAGATATATAATCTATATCTAAGCTCAAGGAATTCACATTTTACCAATGTCTGATGATCCAATAAGATGAGAAGATGTATTATTCTCTTACAATAGTGATGGTAAAGATCTGAAAACTGTTATGTGATGTTCTCTTGACTCTGCTGTACCACAACAGTAGACCAAATACTAGAAGTAAGGTCCCCTGACTTTTACTACTGATCTTTCTCAGTTACATTCTGCCTCAATCATGGTTCAAAATAGACTTTACAGCATCTGGTAAAAGATCATTCAGCTTTTTTTTTTTTTTTTTTTAGACTCTAAAGTCATTGTACAGCTCTTCTAAGATAAAAACCATCCCGTTAGAATGTTTGTATTTGTTATTTAAACTGGCAAATATTTTTAGCAGGACATAAGAAAAATGATATCATGAATTGAAGCTGCCTCCTTCTTCTTTTAAAAAGTGACATTGGATATTTAGTTTTGATGGTTTTTTTCCAGCTCAGAAGTATAATCTGACTTTATTCCTTCTTTCATATGTGAGACAGTTTTTCTCCCATTTTTATTTAAAGAAAGTTAAGCCCTTGTATCCAATATTTTGCAGAAAAATGGGGTTGGGAGTGTGTTAGGTATTCCGCAGGAGTGATGGAAGGGCTGGTGGCCTCAGATGGAGTTTTCTAGTTGAGGGGAGTAAGTTTATCACCTTGAGGTATGAGCGCCCTGGATAATTTACAGAGAGGACTACATAAAGTGAGGAGTTTCTGTATTATGATGAGTGACTGACAGCTCTCTGGGGAACTTCAGATCAAAAACAAGAGAGGGACTTATTTTTTTAATATTATGCTCTACTTAGGGATAAATATTATGGTGTGAATGGTCAGAGGACAAGCAAGCTGCCTTTTTGGATCTGCAAATGAATTGCTGATGCAGTTGGCTAACTACATCCTCAGCTGGAACAATTTATTTAATTACATTTGGGTTTTTTTTTTTTTTTGGCATGTGCAGAGCTGCATGCTTAAAAAAATGAGCTCTAATTGGGGCCTCTTGTAAGGCTGGCACAATTTCAAAGCTTTCAGAGTGGACAATATCAAATAGAGAGCAAGCTCAGAGGAGAGTTCATTTTAAAGAGAATTGAGCATTTTCTCTGAAACAATCACATACCTATTCATCTTTGTCTTGCTTTTTAGCTACTAGTTCAGGGACTCATGCCTTAGATGCTTTCTCTATGGTTAGTCCCAGTTCACTCTGTAAACCATTTCTAAGAAACTCTACTGCCTGGGTGGATTGTTGGCTTATTCGGCTCTGTTGTGCCAGAGCCGAGGGATGACGATGACTCACCCTTTCCTGAGTTCACTTTAGAGCCGCGGTTCTGAAAGAGTGGCCCCTGGAACATTGGTATCACCGGGGACCTAGTTAGAAGTGCAGATTTCTCTGGGCCACCCAGACCCACTGAATCAGAAACTCTGGGGGCAGGGCCCAGCAGTCTGGTTTAACAAGCCCTCCAGGTGATTCAGAGACAGCTAAAGGCACTAGTGTGAAACAATCGTCCGTTTTTCTACTGAAAGGGAACACCTTGTAGGGACTTTAGACATCACAGCTCTATTTTCTTTGCCTAATAGGAAGTCTGCATATTTGGGGCAGAGCTTAACTTTGAGCTAGTAACAGAATTCTCCTTTAAAAAGTGAAAATGGCTATGTCACTTGCTATCCTCAGAGAATCTGTCTAAAGCTGCCTTTGTCAGCCTTGCCTCAGGAATCACCTGAGGAGCTTTGAAAACTACCGATGTCTGGGTCCCATTCCCAGACACTCTGATTTAATTGGTCTGGCATTTGGATTTCAAAACATTCCCCAGATGATTTTAATGTGCATCTGGGATTGAGAACCACTGTAAACAATGATGAATTGTTTGGGAAGCTTCAGTAGCATTGAACTGTGGCTAGGCTGGGCTAGACTGGCTCTAGCAGACAAACCTCATTTTGAAAGGAAGAAAAGTATATTTCTCTGTTTGGACCTTGGAAAATGTTCTAAGCACTAAGTTCATTCATCAAGCATAGCTTGGTCAATGCTGTCGTACATTTGGAAATATACGATTCTAGGTAATGAGACTTGATTTTTTTTGTTCTACCACAAAAAATAGAAAACGTAATAGTTTAATACATTTAATAGAAAACGTAATAGTTTTCAACTGTCCAAAGGTTTACAGCTCAAATTTTCCCTGAGAATAAACATTCCACCATTTTGAAACTTAAAATTTCAGCCAATTAGAGAAGAGATGTATTTTAGTCTTGCATGTTGCCTTTTTCCCCCATACCTAGTAAAGAAAGGATGGTATGAGTCTTGCTGTACCATACAGTCACTTTGAGAGTCTTTTTCTAGAGAAACTGCTATGTAAATAACTAGTAAGTTTTATTATTAATGCTTTTAATAGTTCAGGCTATGTCTTAGTTACTGTTTTTTGCCGAAAAAGTACTCTGAAGAACACATTGGAACATTTTCATTAGGAGCTAGTAGAAATATGCCTAAAATCAAACCTTAGATGATGATATCTATAGTTTTTCTTTGTTTTTTTACTGATATGTCTTATAAAATATTACACGAACATGTTAGGGCCACGGTGTGTACATTTGATGTGTATACTCAATCAGAAACATGAGTGATAGCAGCCCTTATGTTCACTTTGCTTAGTATTACATGAGTCTTTCATTTCATAAATATTATTATTATATGTTCATGGTATGGATTAATTTTAAGTCCCTTTTAGTAAGGCTGTGTATATTTTAGTGTGAATCAAACAGGCATGGTAATATGTAAATGAAGCTTTGAGAAAATACATATGTCATAATTGTGATTAACACCTTTTACAGGGTTAATCTGCTCACATGGATAGAGCATCAGTTATAGCTTGTGAATAAATGAAATATATAGCCACTGTAGAGTGATGAGAATTTCCACTCTGTACATAATGAGCTGTTTTTCTGCTCAAACTGCGTATTTTCCTTCATACTTTTCCTAAAACTTATTTAACAAGCTCTTTATGTGTAATTCTTGACTGAGTAGGCTAACAAAGCTTGACCTTTAGTTCCCTGAGCTGGTTTTTGTGCATCTTGAAAGAAGATATGACCAGGGTTTGAAGAAGTAGATTAAGCCTGGCAGTAGAACCAGCATTCACCGTTTGCTGTGGAGCAGCAGTTTGCACAGTATACTCTGCCTTGGAGCTCATCTTAAATTTGTTTTTCTATGACTGATAACTAAAAAAACAGCATCACAACTAACACAGTGGTCTTACTTCTTGTAAACAACATTTGAAGTTGGTATGGCCTCATGCTAGAATGTGTGAAGAAGTTTAACTTTTACTCTCAGTGTGAAAGCTACATTTTAATTTATAATCTTTCTCTCATATCTTCAGATAATGTGGCACATTTAGAGATTCTGTTGTCATTGCCAGCCTCCAGAATTACTGTGATATGACATTTAAATTGCTAAGTTAACAAGAATGCTTAAGCTGTTATCTTTTAAAACACTAATTGTCATATGTTCCTAATATAGTAAGGCCATGCTGATGATATGTACCAAAAAGAAAAAAAACAAGCTTATATAAATATGAGTTCAACTTGAGTTCAATTTTTACATGATATTTATATAAATTTAAATTGTTTTGAAAATGTTGATTCATCATAAAAACATTCACATAAGGACATTCACAGCTAAAATCAAAGTATGATGACTAAACATTCACTTCAAAATGTAGATTTTTGACTATTTGACTAAGCGCAGATGGTTGTACAGATATTCTTTCTATTTTTGTTGTGTACATGACTTTGTTTTATAAATTATAAATTTGACAATATTGAATGAGGCTGGGCTGATACAGATGTTTGAAAAAAATTATTATGTACAGAATTATGAAATGCCATTGCATCTTCTAATAGTATAGTAGAATAATAATATGCCACTATTATAGTAGAATAATACCTTATACAAGGAGGAGTAGAAGTCATTTAGGACCAGTTAACTAAGGTATTAAAGCATTTTGTTAATGAGGCCAAGTTGCTGGGTTTGATCTCTGCAGGGGCTAGGATAATTACTGCAACTTTGTTCTGTGGTTGCTAAATCCCAATTTCAATCAACTGTCTTGTAAATGTCTTGCAAATATACATGGTTGGTTGCAATCCAAAGTATGTTCCCTATAAATAATCAGTCAGTAGGGAAATGTAGACACTTATGACAGCACACTTTAAATTTTTAAAATTCATTAATTTATTTTTGGTAATACTGAATTTACATTGTTCAAAAATTTTAAAATGTACAAAAAGGCATTTAGTGAAGGATTTCTCTCCCACCCCTGTCTCCCATCTGCCTAGTTTCCTTTATCCTTCCCACTAGGTAATCATTATTATTAGTTTCTTATATATCCTTACAAGCAATGATGTATAAGGATATATGAATATATATTTTCCCTACATCCTTTTAAAAGTAAATCATATTGTCCTTTAGCAAGTGATCCGGACTTTGCTTTTTCACTTAATAGTATGTTCTGTAGATCATTCCAAAGAGCTTCCTGGCTCTTATTCATAGCTGCATAGTATTCCATTCTGTGGAAGTACCATAATGTGTTTAACATTTTAATGGACGTTTAGATTGGTTCCAATCTTCTGCTACTACAGCAAGGCTGCTGCAGTGAACAACATTGTACATATTTCATTTTTGTGCAATATATCAGCATATATTCTATCTCTATTTCTTTGGGATAAATTCCTAGAAGTAGAATTTTTGGTTAAAATGGTACTTCCATTTGAAATTTTGATAGCTGTTGTCAAATTACCCTACTTTTCCACAGACTTGCTAGCACATGTTTAATTAAACTTTGAAATTTTTGCCTATCTTATAGGTGAAAAACATCCTAATTTTTTTAAATTTGCATTTATTTTCTTATGAGAGTGAAGTCAGGGAATTTTTCATATATTTAAGAGCCATTTTTGTTTCCTTTTAGGGACCTGCCTGCTCATATATTTTGCTCATTGTTTATTTTGTTTTTGGCCTTTTTGTATTGATTTTTAGAACTCTTCATATTTCAAATCATAATAGAAAGGCCAATCTGAGGTTATAAGATAATTCTCCCTTGCTTTCTTCTGATTCTTAAATTACACTTAAATATTTGATCCATTTGTAATTTATTCTCATACCTGGAATATGGTATGAGATATATATCTACCTTTTTTTCCCCCAGTTGACTACCCACTTTTTCCAATACCATGTATTGAATTATTCAACTTTTTCCCATTTTAAGATGCTACTTTTGTTATAAAGCAAATTCCTATATGTATTTGGGCCTGCTTTTGAAATTTCTGTTCTGTTTCACTGGTTTATGTATTTGGGGACCAGTACCACACTGCTTTAATTGGTTTACTATCTCATAGGATTAATTCCCTTCATGTTGCATTTCTTTTTTGGAGTTTTTGTGGATATTTGGGCTAATATGTTTTTCTATACAAACTTTAGAATTGCCTTTGGTTAAAAAATGTGTTTGTATTTTTATTGGGATCATGGTGAAAATTCAGCTTAGAGAGAATTAATAACTTTTTATGATAATGTCATTCCATTTAAGAATGTTTTTCAAATCTTCTTGTGTCCTTTAGAAATGTTAAATTTTTTTCATGTTTCACTTGTGTATTTCTGATTAAGCTTATTCCTAGCTTACTTAATATTTTAATTGCTAGTATAAATGCTATCTTTTAAAATTAAATCTTATTACTGGTTGTTTATATATGAAAATTATTGATTTCCATATATGAATTCTGTACCCTGCTAGTTCAATGAATTCTCTTATTGTTTGTAGTAGTTTTTACGTTGATTTTCTAGAGTTTTAAGATATATACTCATGCCATCTGAAAATAGAGATGGTTTTAACTCCTCAAACCAAATGATATATAATAGTGATAAAATAGGCATCTTTACATTGTTCTGATTGTAGTAGAATTGCTTCTTGTGTTTCCCATTAAGCATTATGTTAGTTTTGGGTTGAAATAGGTATATTTTATCATGTTAAGGAAGTAGCCCTTGATTCTTATTTTAATGACTATTTTATCAAGAATGCATATTCAATTTTGTCAAATGTCATTTTGGTATCTATGGATATAATTTCTTTTTACACAAAAGCTCACAGACAGATGCAGATGACAATTTGATGTTTTTCCCCTTAGATTTATTAATATGATGAACTTCATTTTTGTCTTGCTGCATACTTTCTACAATCTAGTTTATGGCCACTTCGTGACCTTTTGGTTTCTGAATTTTGGGTTGCTTAAAGTTAAAAAATATAAAAGTTTATTTTTGTAGGTATATAGAAAAATAACATTTCTTTATTAAAATTCAGGTGACTTGGGAGAAAAGGGGGAGCGTGGCCCTCCAGGAAGAGGTCCTAAAGGTTTGCCTGGAGCTACAGGTCTTCCAGGTAAGTGTGTTTGAATGGCAGGATGAGGTGGAGAAATTGGTAGGAAGTAGAATAACATTTTAAAAGAATTGCTGTTTGATCTCTTAAGCATATCAATTGATCATAGTGGCTGGTGTAGATTTTTAAAGACCACCTTTAATAAAGAGTTAAATGATTTGTAAATTATATCTGTAGTCTCTGTGAGAAAATTGCTGTCAGGACTTGAAATATTAATTTCTTAAATAGATGCTTTAAGAAAAATATGAATGGAGTCCTATCTATTTCTAGCCCAAGTGATAGTTTCTGGTATATATTTTATAACCTAAAACACCAGAGCAGTAGGAAAATTAACCTGTTTTCAGCTATTCATGTTGCACAGGGAATAAATGAAATTCTATTTTAAAAGCTCCCCTTTCAAACATCCAGACCCTCCAAAAACTCATATCCAAAAAAAATACAAACCTGAACATTCCTACTCATAGCCACAAAGAGCTACACACAGCCACATATCACAGCTGGGTCAACTGAGGCAATAGAATAGCCCCTGTGTGAAAGCCCAGATTCTCTCACTGGGTGTTCTGTTCTCTTTATACACTGGCTACCCTGTCACCAGAGTCCAGGTTGGAACACATTCATCTGCTGGGAAATGACTTATAAACCCAACTACAGAAGCAGCATAGCAGGGCCGAAAGCCAGTTCAGTTTAAGAGTGTAAATGATGTGTAGCTTTTTCCAGCTGAGGCAATGGCTTAGGGAAGCTCCCAAACCCTGAGGTGTCTATTGCTGAGGAGAGTAGAGGTGAAAGGGGTTGCACATTAAAAAAAAAAAGAAAAAAATAGTGAGGTGGTACTTGCTTCCACAATGGATTTGGAAAACTTGGTTTAGGGATATTTAGGAAAAGAAATCACTGTTTTCTAATTCTGCTGGAGGCTTACATATTTAATCCTGCTATAATTATAGCCAAAAACATCATTGCTCTCCAATTATCCATTTCATTGCTCCTGGGGATTGCTTTCTCATTAAACTTTTAAAAAAATATATGAACATGTCTGGAGATAGCTCAAACAAACATTGCCTTTCCAAAACTGATTCATTAGCCTGTCAAGATATTTTCACAAATTAATACATTTTTGTGATTGGAAATAGAAAATTTATGATTGGAAAAACAGAGAAAATCTGGTTGGATCTAAATGGGATCAAAAGAAGGTTTTAGTATACAATAAAGTCTGGATTCATTGATGGATGTTTGGAAGAGAGAAAGGAAATAGAATACTAAGAGTTACTAAGATTGCTTTCCTCCTTTACCAGTATTACTAATAGGAGGTTTTAAAGCTGATGAAATATCGTCATCACGACTTACTTCCTTATCTATCTATCTATAGGATAGCTCTCCTTCTCTCATTTGGCAAATCACTTAACAGTTCTTGAACCAACAACTTGCACTATTGGCAACATTTTCCTTTATTGAAAATATATTATGGTTTCTAGTGATTCCTACTGTCAAAAAATCTGTTGGTAAACCACATTTTAAGTTTAAAAATGGGAAGATTGAGGAAGACCAGTTCTGTATGTGCACTGTCCCAGACTGCTGTGAGGAAGCATGTTATTTCCCATCTGCGGTAAACCTCTCTGGGGAGCTGATTGTCGGGCAGCGAAAGAGGGATGCTCCTCAGCCGTTGCTCAGTCGGGGCTGGGCTTTGCAGGTTTGCTTTTTAGTACATCAGACCACCCATGTGTAGGCAAAATGGTAGGGTGAACAAGCTCATCATTTGCAGCCCTCTCTGGGGCTCCCTTATGAAAAAAAAATTTGTTGCAGCTGGTTTTGGAATTTAATCTTAAATCTGATATGTTAAGACATTTTGTGGACTCCCCTTTTTCAGGACTCCTAAGATCTGCCTGCCCCCTTTTCCTTTTCCTTTCTTCCTCTGGCCAGTCCTTGCCCCTTTCTTCCTGGGCCCACCTGCAAAATCATCGCCCTCTTTTGATTTCTGGTCACCTCTCACTTCTGTCTCACTGATGCCCCCTCATTCTCCTCCACCGTTCTCAGGTTGAAGCTCCCTCTTCTTGCTTTCCTTCTTCTAGTTATTACGTTCCAACCTTCTGCAGTCTTTCTCATTTTGGACTTTTGTTACCTTTCAATTGAGAGGCTATCTGACATTATTTAGTGAAAAATCTGAGTTCCAGAATATAGGCTAACTTTCAAAAGCGCAGGTGCTGGAGAGGAGGGGTCTGCTGCTGGGTCAGTGCTTTGGCGCAGGCACGGAGGGGCCCATATTTAGCACGCTCGTTGAGGTGCCCGCTGGGGGCTTTGGGTTTTAGGTCAGCTCACATTCTCTTGTCTACACTGCGAATATGCTCAGCTAACAATCTCTCAAGTCAGTCAAGTTTCTGACAAGAGCTTTTTGGGTCCTTCTTCTCCTAAAGCTAGTACTCTGAAAATGGGCTGTTCGGAGCGTGGCCTCTGCAATTCAGACATCCTGGGTTCAAATTTTGACTCTGACACTTACTATCTCTATGGAATGGGGCAAGTTACTTAATTTCTATGCATCTCAGTTTTCCCACTTATAAAATGGTGATAACAATGACATCTCTCTGATGATGTAATTATGAGAATTAAAGAAACTCAATCCCTGCAAAAAGTTCATAGGACAATTCCTGGCTATAGTAAGTATTCAAGAAGTGTTGGTTATTAGTACTATTAATAATATGTCAAGTCTACTTTTAGCTTTCTGAGGTGGATGAAGGGGAGCTGAGGGCAAGGCTGGACCCCACTTAAGCCCTTGCAGCTGTTTTTCTCCTGCTCTGGCTCAGCGGTGATAGGTTACTCTTCTCTCAGCACTACCGCCGACACCCCACACTGTGCCCCCTTGGAAATCTACTTCAGCTCTAAATCAGAATCTCAAAGTACTGGTTAGCAGTACATCATTTCACTGGTTAATTGTCCACTGAGAGGCTGGACCATTTTTTAATTTCCTGTAGAGCTTAGAATGTGATTTCTGGTCTCTTACAAACATAATAGTAATAGGACTTTAAGGCCTGGGAGGCCTTCAGTGAGACTCTGTGCAGGAACTTGTCTGGCACCTTCTAGATAAATACTCATATTACCTAAAAGAATAAGCCTGCAGAACAACATATTCTGCAGCTTTCTTTGTTGTCCCTGTTGTTGGATTTGGGGCTCAAACCCTCCTGAATGGAAAAAAGATCGTTTGATCATTCTTCTTAGTGCTAACATATCTAACATTTTTCTAAAAAAAAGTAACTAATACCTGCATCATATATCAGTTATTAGAATTCCTTTATTCTTTCTGGACAGTTTTAGTTCTCTGTCTCCCCTCTACAATGCTATAATTCTATATCTATGTTTGGTGTTAAGTATCACCTGCCATTTAGGGTTGTAATGCTACATTTCTTACTGTGGACCATAGATTATTATTATAACCATTACATTGACTATCTTCTTGGCTATAGTGCTTTGTTTAAAAAGGGCACATATATTATCTAGTTTGTTTCTCACAGCCAGAAGTAGGAAGGGCAAGTATTTAAGAAGTCTGGGCCCTAAAGCCAGGCTACCAGGGCTTATGCACTATTCTTTTATCTCTTAGTGCTTCAATTTCTTCCTCTACAAATGGGAATAACCATATCTACCTTATAGAGTTATTTAGTAGGATATATGTGCACGTTAATACATGTAAAGTGCTTGGGACAGTGCCTGGCATATGGTAAACCCTCTGCAAATTTAGTGGTTATTATTGTCATTACTCCTCTTTTTATATGTTTGAGAAAATATAGACCTCCAAAGTCACATATGCTGGCAAAGGTCTCTCTGGTAATAAGGTCCCTCCAGTAATAATAAGGCAGATAATCATGCTTCCTGAGTCCAAGTTCACATAGTGGACAAAATGATGGGCTGGCTGTCCAAAAATATGATTAGTTTGTCTTTGCCACCCTTGCCATGTGACTTGGGCATGTCCTATAACCACTTAGGGTCTTTTTGCCTCTTTCACAGAGCTGTGTGTATCACATTAGCGATCCCTGAGACTTCAGTCTCCCTCGGCTTCAGTTTCTTACCGCAGGTCAGCTAGTGTTATTGTTTGGTTGGGTTGTCTTATTAAGAATAACTTTCTATGTTTGCTGCCACTGAACGCACCCATTTGGGACCAGTTCCTTGGCACTCTGAGAATTTTAAGGAAAAATGGGTCCTGACTTCCTTTTTGTACATTCAAACTCACTAGGGAATGTAATAAATTAAATTGAGAATCATTTGTATGTGAACAACACCAGAAATGTGACTTGTAAGCTGAGATGCTTTTCCCTTCCTGGACGTGGAGGTTGGAGCGGGCTTTGTGCTGGACCATACTAGGCTACAAGGACATTCACTTTTCTTGTGCAAAGTTTGCAGATAGGTGAGATTTACTTATGAATATTGACTGGAAAAAAAAAAGCAGCCAGTTTCCACCTGTTTTGTAGTAGCCCATTATCCCATTTCCATTGCTGCAGCTGTTTTATTTGGTTGTGGGGGGTCTTACTTAAACCAATTTACGCCAATTCCTTAAACATATGCTGCTTCGTTGAATACCACAAAAGTAAGCTCGGTATTAGAAATGTAAGAAAGTCCCTGGCACGTACAAAAAGTTTACATAATGAGTGGATTAATCATCAAATACCCTATTTAATGCTGAAAGTTATTCACAGTTTCTGTTTTTGTTTTGCCTGCACACACAGTCCTTTTCATTCCATAGCATGTATTAGGTGCGAGGCTGCCCCCTCCAGGATGGTCCAGAGCTAGGATTGGCCTTCAACAGTGTAACACGCCTACCCTCTAGTGTTTGCACAGAGAGTGACATAGATATTCATTTTTAAAAAATCATGAAATGTTTGGCAATAACATTTTAATTTTTTTTTTACTTAATTGACATATAATTACATTACTATATATTTATGGTATACCTAGTGATGTTTTGATATATATAGTGTATAGAGATCAGATCAGGGTAATTAGTATATCCATAATCTCAAACATTTATCATTTCTTTGTGTTGGGAGCATTCAACATTTTTATACGTTCTTGAAATTTCAGAAAACTGTGTAATCATTAGGCAGTTAGTATATCTAACATACCTGAGGCAGGCAACACAGAATGAGAACACGTCATATCTGTACTCTCTTTTTCTTAAGAGTTGCAAAGTAGTTTGTGGATATTCGTTAATGGAGCTGCTGGGCTAACCATTTATGCCTATTTTGTGAGTAGGTATATATAATGAGTCACCTGCACTTCTTGAGTGACTTGGACTGTGACATAAGGTCATCCACCAATGAGGCTCCCACACGAGTTTAGAGCATCCTTGAGAACAAACGCCCTGGGTCAGGACTGATCAGAAACTGACAATCTGTTACATTAAGACTGGCTTTTTTCTCTGGCATTTCTATAGGGCAAAACCTCAGAAAAATATCTTCGTTTCTTATGATAGAGCTCTGGAAGAATCAATACTACTCTCAGTTACTGTGCCTTTTTCTACTTCCTGGTCAACTCAGGCTCGGTGAATTAAATAAACACCACCACCACCTCCACACCTCCCACCCCAAACACACACATGAACATACCCTTCTGCAGAGTTAGCAAATCAATAGGTATGAAAATACAGTTGGGTTTGTGTGGTGGTTAAGGGTCCTCATTTCTAACTCTAGTACTTTCTAGCTATATGACTATGGACAATTATTTAACCTTCCTAACTCTCAGTTTACACATGAGAAAAATGGGATCAATAATGAGCACAGTGTATGGCTCATTGTTTAATAAAAACATGGTAAAGGGAAAGCGTTTTTATAAGTGTTGGTGATGATGATGATGATGATGACGATGATGACATCATCCAAAGCGCCAAAGGGTAAATTGCTATATTTGCCAAAGGCAGACTTGGACTGGATGTCCAAGTTTTTTTTTGTTTTTATAAAACAAATCAAAGGTAGACAGGATGGCTTCATCAAGTCTTTTCTCAAAAGGATAAACAGAAATTTGGAATAAACTCAGCAAGCTGAAAATACTTCTCCTGGAATGTGTTGAAACAGGAAGTAAACATGAAAATCTAAAAAGCTGTCCTTCTGCTTTTTAATATTGTTTGTATGTTAGAGAATAAATTCCCTTAAATTTAAGGTTTTAGGCAGGGGGCTGGCTCTGCAAATGTTGGGGAAAAAATGTTGTATTAGTTGCTAACATTTAAAAATTGGGAGAGATTTATTTAAAGACTTGGCTTCCTGACTTCTCTTGGAAATGACTGGAAACTATACAACACTGGCCCATATTCCCCCATGGCAGCTGTTAGCTGGAGCAGAGCCTTGCCAGCCTCCACTCTCCAGTTTACCACAGGCCTCGTTCCTCCCTCTTAGCTCCCCATCACTGATGTGGAATACCAGTGGCCAACTTTTATTACACTTGTACTATAAGTTTTCTTTTAGTAAAAACAGTAGGCAATTTCTTAATCCAAGCCCATTTTTTTTTACATTAGGAATCCACTGTAAAGGACCATATTCTTTGGCTTTGAGTGCCATGTGGTCTCTGTTGCAGCTACTTAATTCTGCCCTTGTAGTGCAAAAGCAACACAGACAATATGTCAAAAGATGACCTTGGCTGTGTTCTAATAAAACAATTTACAGAAACAGGATTTGGCTTATGGGCTGAAGTTTACCCACCCTTGATCTACATTAACTGCCCAGCCCCTGTGGTCATTTGATTTTCTACCTCTCCTTTGGGCATTTTCTCCTTCTAATCTTGATTTGATTTTGTTAAGGCAGACCTGGTATGTCTCATTGGGGACATTCGTACTGAGAAGGTGCAAGAAGATCACCTTTTATGTACATTTAGACCAGGCTCATCTTTTAAACCTTTAAAAAAAATCAACTTAACCTTTAACTGCTGCCAGTGTCAGGGGATCTGAATAGGCACTCGCTAAAGGCACAGTTCTTGTACAGCCTTATCTATAGATGCTGTATATTAGGGAGAAGCCTTCTCGGGGTGGGGGGGAGGGGGTCTCATTGTTAGAGGAAAACACATAATCATCTGCTTCATCACAACTCAATATAGTTGAATGAAAGCTTATGGGATAAATTAGGGGAAATTACTCACATCTCTGCTTATCTATAGCTTTTTATTCTCCCTTAAAACTTATTAATATTTTGCCCTATGAAATTGCTTTCTGTGGATCTAATTGTAAGCACAAGAGGAAGAATGAGATGTTGTGTAAAATAGGATCTCTAACCTACCTTTCTTCTAAAAGTATGTGAGATATATGCAATGAAACCACTGAATAAGACCAGACCACTTATAAGAAGACTAACAAAAGACATATGCAATACGACCACTAAAATAGAAAAAGAAAAGTTAAAAACCATGGAGAAAGAAGGAAAGTAACTAAGCCTATACAAATATGTGATTGAACGTGTAGATTTGGCTGTCAGCTTTTTGGCTGAATGACCAAATTAAGATGGCCGAGATGGAATGAGGATCTCTGTAATATCATATTATCATGGCATACATAATTTCTTTTACACTGATTTTTCATCGCCATCTTTGCATTAATAGTATGAAAGCACCGCTGGTGGGATGGGGTAAACATTCAGCAGAAATTCCTCATTGTTATGGGGTGCCATGCCTCAGAGAATGTGTGCCATTGGGTGAAACACAACTGTTGAACATGGCGAAAGGAAGCCATGCAAGAGATGCCCCCAAGGAACTTGCTATAGTGAAGTTCGTGTTAGGGTAAGACCCTGATGAGAAGAATATCATGAAATTTTGTAGGGCTCATGGCACAGTCTTCTAAAAGACATTAACCAATAATATCTTAATAATTGTAATAGTAGCCCTTATTTATCAGGTGCTTTCGATCACGGAATTTAATTATAAGGAAGGCATTATCCTATCTTATAGATGAAGAAACTGAGAGGTTAGTGACTTGCTAATGTCACACTATTTGCAAATGGCAAAGCTAGAACTTAAAGCCATTTGTCTGTCTCCGAAACCTGTGTTTTTAACCAGCGAGCGATACTCCGGATGTTGCTCACCTATTAGAAACAAGGAATGCAGGAATGCTGCTACTGCAGTACTGTTTCAAAAGAAATATAATGTGAGCCACAAATGGGATGCATGTGTATGATTTTAACTTTTCAAGTGGCCATATTAAAAAGGTAAAAAAGTCAAGTGAGATTAATTTTAATAATGTAGTTTACGTAACCCACTGTGTGTAAAATATTACAATTTCATCATGTAATAGATACAAAAATTATTAATGAAATATCTCACACTAAGTCTTTAAAATCCAGGTGCTTTATACTCAACAGTTCATCTCCATTTGGCTTAGCCACACTTCAGTGCTCAATAGACACGTGTAGCTAGAGGCTACCACGGTGCACAGTATAGCCCTACTGATGCAAATGTGCATTAGAGATGCTGAGATCTCTGTTTTGTTTTATTTTTCAATTTCCATGAAACTCAAGTCCAATGAAGGGATTTTGTCATCACATCATCATCAATCATAAGTCAGCATTTCCAAAAGCATTTATTAAGCTCCTTATCTGGATCCTGCTGTACTGTGGGGGTCCAGCGCCTTCCGCCAGTTTGCAGCTATGAGCATTCTGTTCACATGTGCTTTCATGTGTTTCAGGTGACCCAGGCCCTGCCAGCTATGGGAGAAATGGCCGGGATGGTGAGCGAGGCCCCCCAGGGGTGGCAGGAATTCCTGGTGTGCCTGGGCCCCCAGGACCTCCTGGCCCTCCTGGTTTCTGTGAGCCAGCCTCCTGCACCGTGCAGGCTGGTCAGCGAGCCTTTAGCAAAGGGCCCGATCCGTGAAAGGCTTACTGCTGTATGGCTCTCTGCATAAACCACGCCTGGCGAAGGAGCTTGGAGGAGAAACACCACCTGAAGCTGGGGCAAAGATGACAGTATATTACCTTCTACATGATTACCGAAGTCCTACTTGACAATCAGATTTAGAAGAATGGTGCTATTCAGTAAGTCCTCTTGCCTTCCCTTGGAGGGAAGACAGCAGAGTCATTGGTTAAAAACACACACATACAAACCTCCCTTTAAATAAATTCATAATCCTGTTCCCAGGATCTTGAACTTTAGTGTGCTATACATATGTGATATATTGTGGGCCACTGTGCCAATAAACAAAAACAACTGTTTGGTTTACCTCAGTTGCAGTAGTTATTTTCATTTTTTATGTAGATGTTCTTAGATTATTGTTTCAGTTATATAGAGGATTACTAGACTAGTTACGAAGAAACCCCACTACATTCAATAGAACTGGTGCTTAAAATCCCATCAATGTGCTCTCTCAGGAGTGGCAAGAAAGGGCTGTGTCACCTGAAATGATTTTCTTATATGTTGGTTTCCATCTTCTGCCTGAATTTTTGTTGAACTGTATGTACTGTACTGTACCCCAAACCTGTTAATATTTTGAGGTCTTCTATGTGAAAGCAAAGAAGGAATTTCAATACCCTGGCATTCATAAATTTTATTGACGAGATTATTTATTTTAAAGGTTTGAGGTAACATCTCTGGTTGTACCAAAGAAGAAATAAATATGGTTTCTTAATCTCTTGCATACTTTCTTATAAATAACCATGTTCAATGAAAAGGAACCACTGAGCTTATTTAGATACATTAAAACACTTTAAATTACTGGTAGTTCTATAGATCTGTGGTCCCCAACCCCTGGACCATGGACCAGTACCGGTCCATGGCCTGTTAGGAAGCAGGCAGCAGGCCTCACGGCAGGAGGTGAGCAGCAGGCGAGCAAGCGGAGCTTCATCTGTTCATCTGTGTTTACAATCTCTCCCCATCACTCGAATCATCGCCTGAGCTCCGCCTCTCCTCCACCTCCTCGGTCCGAGGAAAAATTGTTTTCCATGAAACCGGTCCCTGGTGTCAAAAAGGTTGGGAACTGCTGCATATGTTTAAAATATGAGTGTGTTTTTCCACATAGAGTAATTAAAAAGCCATTACTATTCTATAGAATGTTACCCTGTGACAGATGTTCTGTGTGTGTGTTGTGTATGTTTTAAGGTACGTGTGTGTGTATGGGGAGAGCTTCATGGACCTTTTTGAAATTCTACTGAAAGCTATGGACCTATACCCCAGAAAAATGCAAACATGCATATGCATATACATTTTTGGTATACCATTTCAGAGATCTCATGGACTCCTTTAATTCTAGCCTTGCTTTGTTTCTAGGTTAAGAACCACTGCCTTCATTCCAATGGTTTGTTAGCTCTCTCCTAGTCAGAACTTTACTGCTGCAAAATTGATTTATGTTTCACTATTTCTTATAAATTTTATAAAGGCAGCTCAGCTAAAGTACTTATTCTTAACAATAAGATGGGTATTTCCTGACCACTCAAGCACTTTCTCACTATTTACATAATTACATTGGTTTGCTATTTCATCAACATTGACTTGATCTATCCAACAGACTTAATATACTCATTTTATGTCACAATGCATATGAGTGACTTGTCCTAGGGCATAGAACAACAGCTCAGAATAGTCAATATCTTTAGTTAGGTTATGGAAATCAATCTTTCAAGTCAAGGGGGAGCAAGCCCTAAAAGGATTTTTGGTATCACATTCCATACATTTTAAAATTGTAGTCCCTAGTTGTTTGGTTAAATCAATCATTATGTGATCTGTATTTCTTTAAAACTGCTTATAGCATCTAGTTCTGTGCTTCTAGCATGAATTGTGCTTACAAAGATTCCAACTTGGCTATATAGATTAGTGCCATTTACAGAGACTGAAAGGATGTTCTTCCTCTTGTTTGGAAGATGATTTTTGGAAACAGAGGTATCTGTTATAGCTCCCTAAAATAATCTTTATAAAAATGGCAAACTTTTTCAGGAGCTGAGACACATAAAAAAAATTCAAAGAAATTATCCTTTCACCAAAGTGCTTTTATTTTAACTGGAGTGACATAATCAAATACAACAGAAGAAAAATTAGATAATCAAATAAACATGTTTCTAAGTTCTATAATATATTCATAAGAAAATTAAAAAAAATAAAATTTCAAAGAACAGTTCACTCAACTGTTTTACAAACCTCATATATATTAATATAAAGGCTGTACAACAAGCTCCACAGATATAGTAAACAACAGCGGAAACAACCACTTACAAATAGATTATGCAAAACTACCACATTCCAAAATGGCAGGAATAATCCATTATAAATTTCAGTTAAGTGAAATAGTTTAGAAGCAATAGATACTTGACTTAGAAATTGCAAAGAAAAGTGCTCAGCAAATCCTCTCCATGAAAGAGTTGATAGACATTGAATTTGACCAAGAATATCTCTCTAGCAAAATAGAAATCTCCAAATCCTCTTTGAGATAGTTTAAAAAGTTGGATGAAGTTTCAACTAGACCATTCACTGAGAGAAGAACGTGTAAATAATTAAAGTTGGTTAGAACTGGTATGTTGATTGAGGGCAAATGATTTCTGATTTACTTCTAGTCCAGGCTTCTATGGCAGTATGATAAGATTTCCATCCCAAATATCTGGCAGGTTGGCTAAGAACTATGAAAATTACTTCCCAGTCTGAGCACATAAATTCACTGGCATGGTTTTGAGTAATTGGCTTCTGCATAGTCAAAGATTGTGAATGAGTAGTCATATCAGGTTAGGTGATTGATTTGATTATTTATGGATACTTTATATTTCATACCGACTACTTCAATATTGCTGTTCTTAAACAGCATTAGGAAAATCTGATTTGTCACCTGAAATAAGCTTAATATAAATCCCTGCTTTAGAAGATCACCTCTGATTGTATTATTTAATTTTTTTTGGCTATTACAGTGTTTCTGAGGTATTAAAATCTCTGCATTTAAAAATATACCAACATAGGTGGAGAATCACAAGAGATATATAAAATTATTCCAAATATCAAGAATGATATTGCAAAAGGATTGAAAAACGAGTAAAAAAGCAGTATTAAGGAAAAAAATACTAGCAAATTAGGAATCTTGCTGTTTACAAATGGGCAATGGACAGAAATTATTTTAAGTATCTCTTTTTAAGAGAATATTTGTGTTCAATAAACATAGGTCGAGTCCTTTTTTTCATATAGTAAAATAAATACTTTTCAATTGTGTAGTCTTTTTTAGTGAACTTGTGATCCAGGCCGTGGCAGTTTTCATTACTTGCGGCTCAGTAAACATTAAATGGGCTAACTGTAATAATGTCTGTCTATAAATACACATGCTCAAATGCTCCTTAAATAATTAACTAGAGGAAGTGTAACATATTTGATAGATCTGGTTATCAGGAAGAGGATGCTGACTGATAATTATTTTTAGTTTTAATAAATGGCAATTCATTCTAACTTTCTGCTTAACATACCTTCACACATTGCTCTTGACTCCAAGTTATCTAAGAATAACTGGAGAGAGAACAAATGAGGAAAATTGTTTCCAAGAAAATAGCTTTCTGAGATTTATTTGAATTTGTCTTTGGCCTACAAGTTGAAAATTTGTGTGTGAAAGTACAAAATTCCTTAGAGAGCACCTAGGTAATTTATCAGAAGGGGACCTGAAGATAAGAATAGTTAAGAACTATTACCCAGTATAAATAAACATATAAATCCACTGGCATATTGTAATGTAATTAATTTCTGTTAAGAAAACATGCTATGTATTTAACCACTTATTGCTTGTTGCCTTATCACTAATGATGTAAGAGCTTATATTTATGAGAAAAGTTAATTGTGAAATTTGTCATCTCACTCAGGGACCTCTATAGCAATGAGTCTCAAATGATTTTAGTGAGGTGATCACTCTGGGGGACAAAAGTCCCAAAGTACTGCCAGCTTTCTGACTTTTGTTTCTGCTTGTAATTCTCGTCTGAAATCATTAGACTAGGCTTTTTATGAGCCGCCAGGGAGATGGATTATAAGTGTAATAATTCATTTGTCAAACACAACTGTAATTACCAGCATGGTAGAAACATGAACCCTGCAATAGATCAATTATAGGTTCCTTGGACAGCTGTGGGGTTCACACTTGGTACAAGGGCACTTTGGGAGCATCCCTGCTGTTGACACTTAGAACGAAACTGAAGTATGGCACTTCAGCCACAAGAGGTAATGAAAGTAGACATGGCATTAATAACTGCACCTTAGAATTTCCTGATTTAGGGTCAAATCGTTTATTGCTGAGATAGGCTACAAGTTCATTGTGCATAATGAACATACAGGAGTCAAGGGCTCAAAGCATTATATCCATGTGGGATTTAGAATAAAACTAGTGCCATTCCACTTAACATGAGTATACCGAATTAAACCTTAAATAGTTTGATAAGGTAAGATAGAGAATAAACAAAATGGGGGAAAATACATCCTAAATGTTATTTTAAAAATAAATACTTATAAAATATGCCTAATACACTCTGAGTTTAAATACATTAATACACTAAAAAAATATTTATACCTAAAATATACTTTAACACAGCAAAATAAAAAGTTGTGTAACAGCTAGCATCTTTACATCATGGTCAAGCAACACGCATACTTCTGATAAACTTAAATCTTATTTAACTACCCTTTAATTTTGGTGAAACCTCCCACTTTATTAGTATTTACTTTTGACAAATTCATGAAGCAAGTTATCTAACTCCTTGAGTTGTACCACATGTCACTCACTATTGGATCTGAACTTGAAATTTTCACTCACTAGTGGATTTGAAGTTGAAATTTTTTCCCATTTAGATTTTCTTAGACTTAGCTTTGGTCTTAAAAGCTTGTCATATCTTTCAGGTAAATTTTTGCTATACTGGATCTACTTGTCTGAAGGAATTTTCTCTGTGTTCACCCCATGCTTCATTCAATGTAACCGAACTGATCAGTTACTCTGGCATAATTTTGTTGAGTAAAATGTTTGGATTATAGCTCCAGCTGTACCACGCCTTAACAATGAAGACTACCATTTTTCCTATTTTCTGAAACTCCCAGTAGTTGAACAAATTTAATTTAATTAATGTTAATTTACCAGCCAACTAACAAATGAATACAATTTCAATGGGCTAAGTCACTTTGAAGTATGTAGGCTTAGATGATACAAATCCAATTCTTTTCTGCATCTCCTCCTCTTAGAAGCCTGCATAATCTTTGAGAGAGGCGATGTTATAAAAGGGGAGTGCATGCCTCAACACTGAAGTATTAAGAAACAACAGTGGGAAACCACGACAGGAAACACTGTGTGTCTCAAGAAAGTGGACACAGACAAATGTGAAAAATAATTGAAGAACAAGAGCAATGAGCAGGTCTGCAAAACTATTCTGAAGATTCATTAAAACAGCTCCAGCCTAACACTTGCCCTAGAAATTCTTGATCCCATTACTATAAATGTTAGGAAAGTAAAAATGGCATTTTGAAAAAACAGTGTTCCTAATCTTACTTTTGTAAATATTATTTAGAAAAATATAAACATTATTCAAATCTAATTGTAAAATTTTAAGTACATTGAACATTATGGAGTTTAGACACTGTGTAATTTTATAAATTGTCCACTTCTTGTGATCAGCTAAATCTTTTTACTTGTTTATCAAAAGAGAGTATGTGTCCTGTCTGAAAGGTAGGATGATTACTTAGGTGTCTTCATATTAATCACTAAAGTACGAGGGTAGTATACAAACAAAGCTACGAACAGTAAATTTGCATGTTAACTAGGTATATAAGTGTGTGTGTATATATATATATATATCCACTGAAGAAATAAAATTGAAACAGTCAACAAATCAAAGGGTATAGTGCCTGCTTCATAAACATACTTAAAATTAGGAAAAACATAAATTAACAAAAGATTAGTTACAAAAGTAAAAAAAAAAGTGCAAGGGCCAAGGTCTGATTTAGTTGTCCACTAAACTGTTCCTAGCCTTGTATTTCTGTCTGTTCAGTTCTTCTGAACAAATTGCTTTAAACACCATCTTGTGGACAAAAGGAGGTATATCACAGGTTCCCAACAGGTGAGAGAGACTAAAGAACAGCTAAACCTTATTTAACTCCTAAAACATACTCATAAAAAATTACTTTATGAGCCAAGTATCAAATGACCATTTTTACAGACAACACATATCTTAAGATAATTATTTAAGCTCTAGAAGTGACTGAAATTTTAAAGTTTCAACAACATCATGAAATATAGAAATAAAGCATATGGGGTTACTTTAAATTATGATTACAAGATGCAAAGTTTAAAAGGTTAAGACTGGCTGTATTTCTGTTATAGTTGGAAGTAATGGTTCATGTCTTCAGTTGGAAAGAACAAAGAACAAATTCATGCATTATTTTTCCTTTTTTCTTTGGATTCCAAAGACCACAAAAAATTGAAGTTATCTCTTATTATTTGCATAGAAAGACTTCTATCTGAAAGTGTTAATTGATCTTGGAATAAAATGTAAGACTGGAATTCAAACATACATGGAAAACACAGTTTTAATATCATGGCCCATAATTATTTTTTATTTAAACACTCATGTTGTTATCTGAAGTGCAAATGAGATAATTCATGAAATTTGATAATTCTTCTTCCCTGCTGTGGACATCTCTGACATTATGTGGAAATAAACACATATCTGGGAATGGAATAAAATGGTAGAAGAGATTTGGCAACCACCAAGTTATTTAGAGGAAAATTTCCCGCCCTAATTTGGGGCCCAAATTATTCACTTTCTTTTTATTAAAGGAATTAGGCAATGCTAAATGTCAATTTCATTTGGTGTTATGTTAGTTGGACCCTGCATTTCTTGCTGCCCTTTGTTGCATATCATGTGTACAGACCCGAGGCAGAAAAAAGTATCTGCAGGTAAATAACAGAGTGGGGTGAGAGAGGCTTGGGCCATGTGGACATAGCCCCATTTTTTCTAGTTATGTCAAAGTTAGTCATATGTCCCAGTTACAAAAAATGAGCTTGAATCATTGTGATAGTTTCTTTGTGATACCATCATGTAACATTATATTTCCACCTCCCTCCTCTTCCTTCTCAAATTGCCTGAATAAATCCAAGTCTTTGGAACAGGAATAAACCAGTTAAACATTAATAGAATTTGGAAAAAGAAAGATTCCTAAATATACTATTTGTAAGGAAGGATGCATAACATTTTTTGTAGACTAAAAATGGACAGAGTTTATAAAACAAGAAAATGAATTATGTCTTTTTATATATATGAAAGGATCAACTAAAAAGAAATCCCCCCCAAAAATTGATCATCAGCAAAAAAGTCAACAAAAACATTAAAATGATAAAATGAACATTTTTAAATTAGCAAAGAGGCAAAAAGATAAACAACTTATTAATATGAAAAAATAATCTTTGAAAACATATAAAATGTTTAGCTTTAGGACAAATTCAAGTAAATTAATATAAGTGGCAGATAAGTTATAAGCTTTCAGAAAATTCAACAAATTAAAAGCTCAAGATATACACATAGCACCAAATTTTAGATCTATGTACACTTTTTCAGGATAAATTATCATTTTACTAAGAAAACACATATGTATATTCCAATTGTGTGAGTTTAAAACACAGCACCATTGTAGGTATTGCACAGGAAAGAAAATGAAAAAGAAAATAAATTTAAAGTTAAAAACGCTTAAATAAAATAACTTTGGAAAATAAAATAAATAAACTTGGACTTGAAATATAAAGTATAACTCAGTATGAAATAACTAAAATGTTGTGTGTATGCACAGCCATGTAGACAGTACCTGACCAGCAGTTCATTCATTTATAATGAAAACCAGTTCAAATCATAGGTGCATTTGAACAAACCCTGCCTTAATTTAGGCACACTCTTCAGACACAACTCTGTTCACAGCTTTTTCTAATTTCAGTGGGCTTGTCTTTCCAAATTCATTTTTCAATTAACAGACAAAAGCAATCATCCTACCCTGTTTTAGCCAAATTGAAATCTGCACTGCTTCTTGAAGAGGTGTGAACCCTGATTTCTGTGACAGTTGGGCTCTGGTGCCATGCTTCCAGCATGTGTGGGACCTACTACCTCGATTTCAGCAACATCCTCATGTCCAGTATTCTAGAAAATCAGTTGTTGTTTTCAACCAACAGTTTCTCAAAATAATGGATAGCTAGTCAATAGAAATACTGTTTAGTAGTTTGGTTGATGATCACTATATTTTTGTTTCCTTTCAGAGGACATGGTTTTGAAGTGAATGTTAACTCTTTGGTCTCAGTGCTAGTTGCATATTCAGTCCCATGGTTTTCCTTCGCTGAGTTGTACCTCTTGCTGCAGTTTCTGTAGAAATATTATTCTCCTTAAGAGCTTTTGGGCTTCACTTTCTCAATATGCATTTGCTGACACCACATATTCATCTTCTAGGGCAAGTGGATTTCTTTTCCAGTTGCCACAAATCCCATCCTTTGTTCTGATGGCCAGTTCTTGTCTTAAAGTCTGAGGGTGATGAGGTCAGAAGGATAATGGATACAGGGTCCCAAAGATCTTGCTAGGCCATTTAAGCTTCAAGAGTACCAAAGACAGCTTGGTACCTTCACCATCAAACATCTCTTAGGGAAAATAGCTTTCTGTTTATCAATGAGAAAACTCAGTGACGGGACCACAGAGTGTTAGGCTTTTCTTGTGGAACTCATATACAAATGGAATTCGTTCCTCCCTTTTCATGCAGCACATATTCATGCTAGTGGTGATTGCTTTGAATTGAGCTCATTATATAGAGTTAACAAAATCATTTCAGTAGTTGGCTATGGTAGGTTTTTGGGATCCCTGGTAAGATAGGCTCCTGTGTTTTTTCCAAAACATAAGTTATAAAGTGAAGCTCTTATTACCTATCTATTTTTCTGTATAAGTAGTAGGACAGATGTAGGTATAAGAATTCTTAAGTTATAAAAAGTAGTCAAAAAACATTCAACAAGAGCAATACACTATATCAAAAAGTTGGCAAAATTGTTAGCAATGAAAATAAATTTAAATACCAAGAAAACTTCAAGATAAGTCTGAAACTTTAAAATTCAGAAAGCAAAGGCCATCAACATGTTGATGAGTCTACAAAATGGGTATCATCATCAGTCTACTAAATCATAAGATGTAATTTCTTTTTGAAGAAGAACTACTGATAAGATTTGCTTGTATATTTCATATAAAACTGAATAAAAATCATAGTAATGGTAAAGGAAAACATATGGAATGAACTTGGGAAAAATCTAAAAATGCTGATTTGCAATTCCTAAGGAATAGGATTCAAATGCTTTTAATGTCTGGCCTACACCAAAAAAAAAAAAAAAAAAAAAAGAGCAGCCCACATATCATGAGGGTTTGACAGACAGTGTTAAGACAACTGCAATGGCAAGGAGGTATCACCAGGAACCAAGTCTTCTTCAGGTGTGTTCATTTACCACCTGTCTGCTGATGGGCTTGAGACACAGGGTAGAGGCAATCTTCTGGGTTACATCTTCCACTGGGTCCTGGGGGGCCCTGGGGCCCTGGGGCACCTGGTGAGCCTGGCAAACCCAGAGCTAATAAAATAAAAGACCGCATCAGAATGCAGATCACATATAGCCCTCCCTCCAATCAACATGGATCATTCAACATATAAGCACCAAAGGGGAGAAACATGGTTATCATTTTTGGAGGCTTGCTGGAGTTATGAAGATAATATCACTATTACCTGAAGTCCCAGGAAGACCTGGACTCCCTGGCAGCCCAATTCCAGGTTCACCTCTTTCTCCCTTCTGTCCTCGATAGCCTAAGTGAGAGATATATAAAAACAGAGATACAAAAAGTAAGTTTTTTATGGCAATAGCACATAAAAAAACCATTCTCGGAGTCTGTGATATTTATGTGATTTCTTCACCTAACATAAATAGAATATTAGCCATCTGCTTTGCATTAACCACATATTAAACTTACATATCAAACAGATTGAGTACAATAGAGCAATGAGGGTCTTCAAAAGATGCAACTACTATAAAAAGTTCCATTTTTGGCACTGAAAATGATACCTAAATAACTCAAATCGATCATTCATATCTTCTTTCAAATAGTTATGACAGAGTGTGTGGGCCCTCTTCATTAGGAATTCTGACTAGAGGCTAGGTACAGGCTAAGTAAAAGAAGTATACTGAAGTCCTGCGTAAAATGAGGACAAGATAATATGATAATCCGGACCTTAGTCTGAGAATTAAAGGAAATTAAAGGAACAAACAACTCATGATTTTAATATTAAATAAATGATAGCAAGAGTATGAGTACATGTGAGTTAACCCATCTAAAGGGTCAGGTCTGCATTCAAATTATTGACTATAACAACATTATATCCTTTCTAAGGAAAGTTTAAACAGCAACCTCATGTTTTAACATGGCAGTTTATAATTCCAAAGGAGTTTCAATAGTGCTAGAAAACAAGAGGAGATTGAGGGATTTTCCCAAATGTACTTCATCAACTTAAGATGTTTTAACCCAAATGAATTAGGTCTAAGATATGTGTACATTTTAAGGTAAAATCATTCTGATTCTTGAATATGCTTGAACTAGAATAGTACAGAATCTGCCTGAACTAGAATAGTACAGAGCAATTTATGTCTCCAGGAGTCCTTATCCCTGCTTTCAAAGAAAGCATAAAACATTTTTATCTGTGTTTTATTTATTGGCATTCGAGTAATACTCGAAGAATTCGAGTAATACTTTGAAGAAAAGGTTCTGGGCTAAAAGAGTTTCACAGTGATGGTAAATAGAATTTTTATTTCTAACTTTTTCATGATTAAAGATTGCTCCTAGTCCCAAATAAACAGAGCAGCTATGCAGAATTATGCAGACACACAGCAAGGGTCTAAAGAGGAGAGCATCTCAGTAGGAAACAGTAGGTCCTAACTTAGTTGTGCCTTTTCATAAAGGTGTGTTATTATAGCAGAACATGACAGGAAGAGAAAATTTAATGCTCCATATTAATAGTATGTACGATAAATTATTTCCCATTATTGTTGAGAATCAGACATTAGCTTTGGAGTTGCCATTCTAAGTTTTGACTTGGCCATTCAATGTACACAGTATTATCCAAATAACATTAGCAACACAATCACTACACAGTTATTTCTTTGCTTTAGAGGTGTGACTTGACCATAAATGTGAAAATAGTGGAAAAAAGGATATATATTAAAAAATATTTTGAAGTGTATATTGGAAATACATCCAGCAGGAAACCTTCACACATTTATATTTGAAAACTATGCTAAGATCAGTCAACTGATGCTAAGATATCCAGTACAATCCTAGGTCCTATAGAGAACAGTAGCATCAATACGGGACCACAATATCCTAAATTGATATATATTCAAACTTAAAATATTTCTAAGATTTCTTCAATATAAATGACTTTCATTTAACATATGTGAACAACAGGGAAAAATAGTTATACTTATGGTCATTTGAAAGCACCCTTTCAAATCTATTATTTGAACATTTCTGGAGTAAAATAGCACTAATTACTTGAGGTGTATTTGATAGTTCAACCCAGGTCCCACTATTATAGTAAGATTGTAAAGTTGACCCTCAACCTAACTCAGTACAGAATCTCAGTTAGTACTTAAGGTTATAGGCTACAAAATGAGGAAGGAAGAATAACTGGAGATATATGAATTTTTGATTAACAAGAGGATTAACAAGACAATTCCAGATGAAGACTATATCTGCTAAAACTACCTGTGTAATTCAAATTCAGTTTTTGGATTTTAACATAATCTAAAAATATAGTATTCCACATAGATTTCAGTGCATATGATATCAAAAAACAAGAAATGATAATTTTTATATTTGTATAATAAGGTAACATTTACTCTCCTCTTCCTGTCAAAAGTAGCAATGTCTTTGTACAAATTTCTCAGTTCATTAGGTTAATAACCATGTGTTATTCATAGATAGAGCCTTTGAATTACACAAGCACAGGAGAGCTTTCTACTCCTGAATTTCCTATTAATGTCCCAAGCTCATTCATTATGAAGGCTGCCATAAAGCCATAGGGTCTTATTTCATAATTGCTTTATAACAAAACTTCAGATAGGAATGCTAACAAAGTCAATAACAGCTTTCCTGTTTTCTAAAATTAAGCTTTTCACTTCTTGGGCAGGCCTCTCTTTAAATTTGGAAGAGGCTAGCTTATGTGCAAACAGACATGTATTTTCATAGACTATAAGGATACAGGATGACAGTTTGATTTCACTGTAGCTTACACAAGAAAGCAGAAATAAAACAACAGTGTCCTAATTGAATCCATCTAGAGGTATTAGTCATTGATGAAACTTGGTGTTTGGTGTAGTTTTTCTGGTGGTAGGCTGTGTTTATTTCCAGGAGGGAGCTCTCAGTTTCAATTCCAGAGATTTACTTCTAAAGTTGTAAATCTGTGCATCTATATGTATACTGGACAAATGAGGCCAGAAAATGCTATTGGCATTTTGGGAGAAATAATTCTTCATGTGGATGCTTGTCTTGTGCCTTAGAAGTAGTTTAGCTTCCTTGGTTCTGGTCAACTGATGGACAGCAGTGCCCTTTAGTCATTTGGACACACACTCACTCACCCTCCCATTGCCAAAGGCCCTTACTGCCAACAAATTTGAAAGGTCAAATCTATACCAGTCACATGAATTACCCTACGAGCCACTGGCTTACAAATAACAAGGTTTTCCTTCATTATAAACCAATAACAGTTAAACTTTAAAAGTTCAAAAATATGAACAACTACTCCAAATACTGTCCTTTTAAAGCTTATGGAGGACACACAGAGTGGATGTGTCTTTTTCCTGCTAACCATGGGGGGTTCTTTTGGAATTGAACAAGGCTTTCAAGCATGGCATCTATCCCTTGGGGTTTTCATACAGGTGGAGAATAAGCTGTGTTTGGGAAAAGTTTAAATAAAGTTTTTTTCTCATAAAAGTCACCCAAAAGGAGAAGGTCTGTTAGGAAAGTTCACTTCTCCTATTTATACAGGGAAACGCAGTTGGGTCACGCTTCTTGGGGCTTCTTTGATCTCGGTGTGGCACTTTCTCAGCTCACCTTGGAGCACCAGCCCTGAGGCCCTGCGCTGCAGACCTGAGGTGGGAACGAAGAACACCAAGGGAAGCTCCCTCTCAATGCACAGTGTGAAGGCAATAATCAGAACCCCATAGGAAGGCTAAAATCAAAAACTGTCTGGAAATGCTTTTGAATTTAAAAAGGACATCAACAGTCATCCCTTTGTGAATTTTGGAAAAATGTGGATGAGGTGACCCAACTCAGAGTCATAATGGTCTCTGTTCTCACTTTAAGAAGATCAGGGCGCTGAAGGAGGATCCACAAGTTTTCAGTATCAGAATCTTGGTGGGAGCAGCACCTCCCTTTTTAAATGTGGATTGCATACTTCTAACAGGCTCACATCAATTTTCTCATTGCTTTCTATTATTACATGTCCATTCCTTCTCAGAATGATCACGGGAAACTTTATGAGACCTCTTTACATTTTTGGCCTTCTCTTAAAATAAGAAGATAATGAAGGACTCATTCTATGGTACATATTTCAAACCAAACCACTTAATTTTAAACAAAATGGATTGCTTTCCTGACAAACACCGAAAACATGAAGTTTCTTTTAGAAATTTCAGAAGAGCCACTGTCAAACAGAATTAATGAATGGGCAGAACATACTGTGTCATACTCAGTGGCCACATTTTCTTTCCCTTTCTGGGTTACATTTCTCACTTCAACCCTTTCTCAAACTCACTAATGCTCTGTCATGAAGAGGACTAACTCAGCCAACAGCATCCCAAGTTTGCATGGACGCTAAGGTAGTGGTTTTATATGCATTTTTCCTTCCTTTTTGAGAAAACTTTTAAATTGAGCAGATCAAAGCTTTGAAGTTACATATATGACTTCATCTTCTGAGCACTTCATACCTACTCATCTACCATAGAAAAACCCTTTAATTCCTTATGTGCTTCTGAAGAGGCACCAAAAATCAAACTTTCTTTTCAGTAAGATTTCTCTGCCTTTAAACAGGATTATCAGTAAAACATGACTTCAGGCAAATATTCCTTAAAAACAAATCCCATTTTTGCAAGTTTTCTTTTTTTTTTTTTGCTTCATTTCTGGCAAATTTAACAAATACTGAAAAGGAGGTATTATGCAAAGGTTAAGGAGACAAGTACTAAGTTGTAGTCAAGATATGTCTGTTGTCAGAAACCCCATTGTAGGACAAAGTTTTGACAATTATAGTAAACTTTTACTTGGATATCATATGGGGAAATCTTCCAAATTCAAGAATTGCATCCAAAAAGCCCTCTCAGGAGTAGAAGTAGTCTATAATATCTCTAAGGCAGAACAACAGATAAAATCCATAGAGATCCTTTGGAAAAGGGAGGGCAAATGGAGTGGTGGATAGAAGTCTTGTTTCTAAAAGCTTCACTGATACTGTTGACTGCCTCTGACTGTGAGCCTTCCACATGGGCCTCCCAGCACCCGTGAGGGTGTCTGGAGCTAGGTGTTTGTGTCAAGAGGAGACTCCAGTTCCAGAACTGTTTTCCTTGATCAGCTCAATTTTCCATTGTTTTTGTCCTCTCAGACTACCACTATTTGAAGGATCTACCCAGAGTTTTTCTCCTATTGGTGTTAACGGTGCTTACTCTTCATGTGTTTGAGGCATCATACATCTTCATGTGGGCCTTCAAGATCTTCCTTCCAGTCTCATATACTGTGACTTTGGAATAGACCCCACTAATGAAAGGTAATAGTTAGCCACCCTCTGCACAACAGTGCACACACAGAAGGCTACCCCTGAGTCTATGCCTTTTTCTTTCTTTCAGTTGTCTACCAAACTTCTCTATGATCTAAAAGAAAGGTAGAATATATGTTTAGTTTAAGAAAACTAGAGTGTTTTGACTGTTGTTGTTTTATACTGTGCTAACTAAACCAAAAGACTTGTCAATCATGATTATAAGTTAGGATCCTAACAGACACTGTAACTGGGGACAGAACAGGTGTTGCTCTTTCAGATGAGGGAAGGCACATTGATCACCTTGGGACACTTCCTACAGAAAACAAGGCTCAATATTACAGAAAAGCAGTAGGAAGGAGAGAGAAGTAGTGAAGGAAGAGCAATTCTTTGCATATATATTATTTTCAACTGTATTCTTCTTTATCTTTTTAGAAAAATTATTTTAGTTATTATGGGTACATAATAGTTGTATATACTTATAGAGTACAGGTGATGCTTTGATATAGGCATACAATGTGTAATAATCATATCAGGGTAATTGGGGTGTCCATCACCTCAAGCATTTATCATTTCTCTGTGTTAGGAGCATTCCAATTTCACTCTTTCAGTTATTTTAAAGTATACCCTAACTTATTGTTGACTATAGCCACTTTGTTGTGTTATCAAATATTGTTCATTCTACCTAACTATATATATATATATATATTTTTTTTTTTTTTTGAGACAAGGTCTCTGTTGCAGAGGCTGGAGTGCAGTGGTGTCATCATAGCTCACTGCAACTCCTGGGCTCAAGCGATCCTCCTGCCTCAGCCTCCGGAGTATCTGGGACTACAGGCATGAACCACTGTGCCGGGCTACTTTTTAATTTTTTGTCTGTAGAGACAGGATCTTGCTATTGCCCAAGCTGCTCTCAAACTCCTGGGCTCAAGTGATCCTCCTGCCTCAGCCTCCCAAAGTGCTAGGATTACAGGTGTGAGCCACTGTGCCCAGACCTCTAACTGTATTTTTGCACTCATTAACCATCCCCACTTTATCCTCCCCTCCCCACTACCATTCCCCCATTCTCTGGTAAACATCATTCTACTCTGTCTCCATGAGATCAACTGCTTTAATATTTAGCTCCCACATATGAGTGAGAACATGTGAGATTTGTCTTTCTGTGCTTGGCTTATTTCACCTAACATAATGTTCTCCAGTTCCACCCATGTTGTTACAAATGGCAAGATTTCATTCTTTTTTTATGGCTGTACAAGGAAAACATTCTAAAATTTCTTAAAAATGTAGTTTAGAACCAAATGACTATTTGTAGTAGAATCTCCTAAGACTCTTGCCTCAGTTTCTTTAAGGTACTAAGATGATGAATCTTACTGTTTCACTTACATCAAAAGGGAGGCATAAACAAGTTTAAGATTCCTAGATCGTAATGATATATAAGCACATATTATTGCTATTATTGTTATAACAAATATTATTATGAAAATACAATTAGAATAGCAGGTAATTATCAGTTTTAAATTTGAAGTAGTAGTAGTGAAGTATCTACTTCTAGAATGTCAAATATTAGCAAGATATTCTATATGAACCATTTTATATATATTATACACACACACATACACACACATTTTTTCCTTCATTGTGACTGGCATGTTATAAATACTCAGAGTTAAAACATTAGTAAGCCAATATTACACTTGAAGACTTACCTTGGGGGCCAGGGTCTCCTGGTGGCCCAGGCAACCCATCCTTCCCCGGTGGCCCAGGCCTCCCATGAGCTTGAGCAGCCAACATTGCTGCTGGCAGCTTGAGCTGGGATAGGAACACAGCCATCCTCTCTTCATTTAAGAAAGAAAAAATAATATATCATGTAATAGAATTTTTTAAAGGAATAATAAAATATTTCTTATAGTGTTACTTTATTCATTGATTAGGGAAATGTCAGAGCATCACTTCAACAAAATGGTAATTACAAATTTCATGGGTGTCTTTGATTTAAAATGATACCAAAACAAACATTGAAGTTGATTATTAATGGCTATGTATCAAGCTTTAGCAAAATATTTAGTGACTTGCAATAAGATTCTATCTTTGGTCATCTAACTGTATAACAGTTTTATCCATGCCCTGATGAAGATATTAAATGCACCTTAACAGTAAATTAACTTAGTTAAAAACATTTATTCAAAATGTGTAAGTGCTGGCATTGTGATAAGTGCAGTGGGGTATAACAGTGAACAAATCAATCTTCCTAAAAAAGATCCTGCCGTGGTGAAGTATACATACTGTTGCAAAGAGACAGACAACAAACAAGGAACCATACAGAAATTCTATACTTTAATTTCTCCCACATTTTTTTTTTACTGATGTCACAATCTACATCTTTTATATATTGTGTATCCATTAACAGATTATTGTAGCTATAGTTATTTTTTAATTCTTTTGTCTCTTAGATCTTGTACTAGACTTAAAAGTCATTTATGAACTACCATGTCAGTATTAGAGTATTCAGAATTTGACTATATTCATGCCTTTAGAGTCAGTTTTATACTTTCATATATTTTTAGGTCATTAAATATGAAATGTCCGATTTTGAATCAAAAATGTAGTTGATTATATCTCAAACAAGAAGCAGTGCAATTAACCAAAGTATGTGCCTAAACTATTGACACAGTTTTGCCATCTTAATGGTAGCTTGTTTATGCCAGCAGCAAAGCAGCCTGGAGAGCGAGTGGTGATGAAATCATAAAAGGCACTTTCTACAGCTTGTTGAGAATTGAATATTTTTCCTTGCAAGAAGTGGTCCAAAGCCTGGAAGAAGTGGTAGGCAGTTGGTGCAAGGTCTGGTGAATACGGTGGATGACAGAGAGTTTCCAAGTCCAGCTGCTGTAGTTTGAGCAGCATTGTTTGTGCAACATGTGGTTGAGTATTGTCTTGCAAGAGGATTGGCCTGTCTCTATTGACCAATGTTGGCTGCTCATTAATTGCAAGAATCCTCATAATTTCATCTACCTGGCTGCAGTAGATAGCCATTGTAATTGATTGACCAGGTTTCATGAAACTGTAATGGATAGTACCAGTGCTGGACCACCAAACAGACACCATTTGCTTTTTTGATGAATATTCGGTTTTGGACTGTGTTTTGGCACGTCATCTTTATCCAACCATTGAGCCAAATGTTTGTGATTGTCAAAAAGAATCCATTTTTCATCACACGCAACAATATAGTGTAGAAATGATTTGCCTTTATGTCATGACAGCAAAGAAAGGCAAGCTTCAAGATGATTTCTCTTCTGACGCTTGTTTAATTCATGTGGAACACATCTATCCAGCTTCTTTACCTTGCTGATTTGTTTCAAATGGTCCAATATTGTTGGAATAATAACATCAAACCTTGCTGCTAATTCATGCATAGGTTGAAATGGATTCACTTTCACTACAGCTTTCAGCTCATCATTTCCACCTTGGTCTCAGGTTGCCCACGTGGCTCATTTTCCAGATTAAAATCACCAGAATGGCACTTCTCAAATCATTGATGTACCGTGCATTCATTAGCCACATCCTTCCCAAACACTTCATTGATATTTTGAGCTGTTTGCACTGCATTGGTTGCATGATGGAACTCATATTTGAAAATAACACGAATTTTTTACTTATCCATGGTTTCACAAAAATTGCTCTAAAAAAAATTGAAAGATAATCACAAACCAAAACGTGCATTTGAAAGACTGAGAATATACCTTCACAATAAAAATAAAACAAGAAGTGTCAAAGTGAAATGTCAGAGATATCAATTGTCAAACTTAGTACTGAAGGAAATAGGACATTTCATACTTAATAACCTATATAGTTAGTATCCTTTTGTTTAAGCTTGAGGAAATCCTTTTAGCATTTCTTGTAAGACAGAGCCAATAATGTTGAACTCCCATAGCTTTATTTCCTTGAGAAAGTCTTTATCAGTCTTCCATGTCTGAAGAACAGTCTTGCTAGGTACATAATTCTTGGCTGGCAGTTTTTTCCTTTCAGTCCTTTGAATATATCATTCCATTTTGTCCTGGCTTGCAAGGTTTCTGCTGAGAAGTCTGCTGTCAGACTTACGGTAGTTCCTTTTTTGTGATGAGTTGTTTTTCAGTTGGTGCTTTCAAAATTCTCACTTTGTTTTTGATTTTGAGAATTGATTATCACATTATCACGTGTCTTAGTGAATATCTCTCTATACTTAATCCATCTGGGGTTATTTTGGATTCATGGATATGGATGCTCATTTCCTTCTCCATTTTTGTCTGTCATTATTTCTTTAAATAAGCTTTCTTCCCTTTTCCCTTTCTCTACTGCTTCTTGGACCCTCATAATTTATATAATGGTCCACATGGTGGTGTCCCATAAGTCATATAGGCTTTCTTCACTCTTTGTCATTCTTTTTTCTTTTTGGTTCTCTGAGTAATTTCAGATGACTTATCTTTGCACCCACTAAATCTGCTTGATTGAGTCTGCTATAGAAGCTCTCAAAGTAGTTTTTATTTCAGTCATTGTGTTCTTCAGCTCTAGGATTTCTGATTTTTTTTTTAAAGGCTTCTATATTTGAACTTCTTATTTTGTTCATGTATTGTTTTGCTTGTTTTGTTAGTTTTCTACCTGTATTCTCCTGTAGTTCACTGAGCTTCTTTAAGAGCATTATTTTGAATTCTTTGCCAGGCAGTTTGTGGGTCTTCCTTTCTTTTTTAAAAAATATTTTAGGATTATTTGTTTTCCTCAATATAAGAAAAAGGTCAAGATGTATTTCCCATGTTTCTTATTTTAATTTCAAAATATCATGCAGGTACAAATGTTTTTGGTTACATGTATCAATTTTGTTATGCTTGAGTCAGGGTTATAAGTGTGCCCATCACCTAGATAGTGTTCATTGTACCCATTAGGTAGATTTTCACCCATCCCCTTCTCCCCTCTCCCTGTTGCTTGATTTCCACTGAGTTTTACTTCCCTCTATGCACATGTATGCTCATTGGTAAGTTCCAATTTAATAGTGAATACATGTGGTGTTTGTTTTTCCAATCTTTAGATACTTCATGTAGGATACTGGTCTCCAGTTCCATCCAAATTGTTGCAAAAGGCCTTAATTTATCCTTCCTCATGGATGAGTAGTATTCCATAGTATATATACACCACATTTTGTTAATCCACTCATGAATTGATGGGCATTTGGGTTGATTCCACATCTTTGCACTTGTGAATTGTGCTGCAATAAACATTCAAGTACCAGTGTCTTTTTGATAAAATGACTTCTTTTCCTTTGGGTAAATATCCAGTAATGGGACTGCTAGATTGAATGGTAGGTCTACTTTTAGTTCTTTGAGGAATCTCTATACTGTTTTCCATAGAGGTTGTACTAATTTTCAGTCCCACCGACAGCATATAAGTGTTCCTTTCTCTTTGCATCTATGCCAGCATTTACTGTTCTTGGACTTTTTAATAAAAGCCATTCTAACTGGGGTAAGGTGATATCTCCTTATGGTTTTAATTTGCATTTCCCTGATTATTAGTGATGTTGAGCATTTTTTCATATGGTTATTAGCCCTTTGTCTATCTTCTTTTGAAAAGCTCTGTTTATGTCTTATGCCCACTTTTTAATGGGGTTGTTTGTTTTTTTCTTACTGATTTGCTTGAGTTCTTTGTAGATTCTGGTTATGAGCCTTTTATCAGATATATAGCTTGTGAATATTTTCTCCCATTCTGTAGGTTGTCTATTTGCTCTATTGATTAGAGCTGTATGGAAGCTTTTTAATTTAATTAAGTCCCATTTATTTTTGTTGTTTCTGTGATTACCAATGGGTCATCTTCATAAATTCTTTGCCTAGACCGATATCTAGAAGCATTTTTCCAACATTTTCTTCTAGCATTCTTTTTAAGACTTTCGTCCATCTTGAATTAATTTTGGTGAGTGGTGAGAACTATGAATCCTGTTTCTTTCTTCTGCAAGTGGCTATCCATTCTGCAAGCACCATTTATTGAATAGGGCTTATTTTCCCCAGTGAACCTTGTTGTCTGCTTTGTCAAAGACAAGTTGGCTGTGTGTGGATGGTTTTATATTTGGGTTCTCTGCTCTGTTTCATTGGTCTATGTTCTATTTTTGTGCCAATACCATGCTGTTTTGGTTACTATAGCCTTGTAGTATAGTTTGAAGTCTGGTAATGTGAGGCTTCCAGATTTGTTCTTTTTACTTATGATTGCTTTGGCTATTCAGGCTCCTTTCTGGTTCCAAATGAAGCATAGAATTATTTTTTATAGATCTGTAAAATATGATGTTGGTATTTTGATGGGGATTGCTTTGAATCTATAGATCACTTTGGGTAGTATGGACATTTCAACAATGTTGATTCTATG
Source organism: Daubentonia madagascariensis (assembly GCA_023783475.1). NCBI lineage: Eukaryota > Metazoa > Chordata > Mammalia > Primates > Daubentoniidae > Daubentonia > Daubentonia madagascariensis. The sequence continues at coordinate 19,881,183 of JAKFHU010002080.1, read as the reverse complement.
GATCCATGAGCATGGTATGTTTTTCCATATGTTTGTGTCATTTGCAATTTCTTTCCTCAGTGTTTTGTAGTTCTCTTTGTAGAGATCTTTCACATCCTTTGTTAAGTATATTCATGGGTATTTTATTTTCTTTGTGGCTATTGTGAATGGGATTGAGTCTTTGATTTGACTCTCAGCTTGACTGTTATTAGTATATAGAAATGCTACAGAAATATTTTTATGTCAAAAAATTTCAAAAAATTTTTTGCATGAAATTAAACAAGAAGAGTAAGATTCAATTTTCAATTTAAGCACATCCAATTTACCAACTGGTCTGACTGCTGAGTTTTTTTGATTAAACAAAGAAACTTCTACACATTTCTGTGAACCTGAAGAAAACATTGAAACTAAGACCATGCAAGTTATGGGAAACCGAAAAATTATCCAGGACATTTACAAATGTCAACAAATATAACAAAATCTTTTGTAAGCATTGAGTGATGTGACCTTTATTTAATACTTCCTAAATAAGCAACGATGCCTTCTCAAGGAATATATTGTTGTCATTTGCTACTTTAATTCATTTACCAAACTGCCTGGAGCCTAACACTGTTCATCAGGATCCTAAAGAAAATATCCAGAAAGGAAAGAAAGGATTAATTAAAGGTACTTCCTTTGTCATTAGGCCATGAAAGTGCCTTCATAGTTGGCATAGTGGCATACAACTATTGTCACTTTGCTTAGAGACTTATTAATAAGTCACAGGGCTTTTAGATGAAAGTGAGTATACATTGTAGAAAGTTGGTATACGAATAACTCATGAAATTTAAAGAATCTGGAAAACGAAGAAGTTCAAAGAATGTAAATATGAATATATAAATGAGAAATTTCACTTTAAAATAAATTCCTAAACAAGATACATTATTAACTAAATTAATTAAACATTCTTTGTAAGCAGGGCCCTGTGTTGGGGATGTTATACTTTCTGCATTTAAGTGCTCTCATTCAGGAATCACAAAGACAGTATCATTTAAATAAGAGCTATTATTCATAGTTTATAAGGCCCATATATTATAAAGATTATCTGATGATAAACTTTAATAGACTAGGAATAGTCTGATGTATCAGAGTAAGAATCTGTTATACAATATAATTACAAGATGATATTCCTTTACAGGAATGATTCAATAATCATTCCAGCATTACACTTATTGTTATTGAATTCTTGATTATTAACACATAGGTCATCATTTGATTAAATTTTACCTCAAAAGCATATTCAATATTTTACTACCATTTTAAATTAATTTTGGTAAAATCATTAATCCATGCAAGGTCCATTATAAATACAAACTATCATTTGATTCTTTATTTAAACTGACTTGGCTTTTTTATATTTTGTATCTCTCACATTTTAAAAATCTAATATATGAAAAACTAGATTTCAATTAGAAGACTGAAGGCGGGCATATCCTTGCCATGACAAAATAAAATTAACCACATTGTTTTTTCTTTTTCTTTTCATATAATTTCTTCAAAAACCAAATTCTCTTAGTAATTCAAATACTTTAATTTTTAAAACTAACACACAATTTTTCAAGGATACATGTAATAAGAAATGAATCTTTAATATAAACAATTCAGCCTGGGTTGGGTGCATACAAATATTCCAGGAAAGTTTTTACTGTTAAAAGTAGTGTTTACTTTGAAAGTAAAGACCAAACAACAGACAGGGACATAATAGAAATTTTACCTGTCAGTTAGAAGAAACAGAGGCCTTGTAAACACTTACTTCAATTTTCTCCAGTCTTCTCACTCAGTTTAGTTTATTCAGTTGAATTGCAAAGACATTTTTCACTTAAAGAGATATGTATGTTTTACATTTTTTTTTGATAAAGAGTAAATTACTTCTGAGTAAAACCTGTTTTCTTACGAGCTTTCAGTTTAAAAATTATTTAAAACAATGTAGGCCCTTACTGCTTAAGAAAGTAAAACATATTTTTTCATATAGAATTATCAATGAAGAAACCCTAACAGATATTGAGCATTAGCTATAATTATCCAAAGAGTAATCATCCTGCACTCACATTGTTAAGTCACAAAGCAAGCAGAATGGAAACATCACAACATGCAAAGGACTGGAATCTCTGGCTGCAGACTGAATGATGAATAGGAGACCAAAGGGGATCTTATGGATGCTGGTCCCCATTTAATATCAAAGAGTGATATTAAATCATTTACCTTCCAGTAAAATTCTTACTATGTGGGACATTTGGTTGATGTTAATACATTTTATTCCAGTAACTTAATAAATAAAACAAGTATGTAATTAATATATAGTTATAGTTTTATAAATCATCATATTGAATATAAATATAATATCTATAATATATCAAGTTATAAACAGGGTATTTTATAATAAATATGAAATTCAATGATCACAGTTTGAGACTCTGCATAATATTTATTTTTCACTTAAAAAAAGATATGTTTCAGGTACAATTATTCTTAATTTGAAGCATATCTCTTTGAACACCTTCAATGTCTAAAAAAAAATTCAGAGTACTAATTTTTCCTCTTTAATGTATGAATTGAGTTTACAAGTACTTTGCTGTGGGTGGTTTTTAATATTTCTAGCAAAATTAAATTATTTTAAATAATTACCTCTAACTGTAAATTATCTACCTTTGAGATATTCTCAGAAATAGTCATTTAGCATAAGGGTAATTACCTCTTCTGAACCCTACCCTAATGTTCTATAATTTAAAATAATATGTTTCTGAGCATCTAAATGAATTATAAAGGCCAGTATTCTTAATTGCTTTTCCTCTGTTTTCAGGGATCTTTAGTCAATTACTGTTTTTGGTTATGCTTTTTAATGAGGCAGAAAATTAAAGAGTTCAGATGGAAGCATGTATAAACAAAACACACATATTCCATCTGCTAAGGCAAAACTATAGCAGTCATTCTAACAACTGAGACCAAGGCTTGGCTTCTTTGGAGAATGGGCTCGTTAATATAATGGTGCCATTAATATTAATGTGATGATAAACTCCATTATTTGGAGAAGGAAGGGACATTCAGATGTCATCCAGCCCATGTTTACTTTCTATTTCACAGATAGAATTTGTAAATATTTTAAAGGGAGAAATTAATCTTTTTCTCCTGATGTCCATTTAAATGTTTAATTACCTATTTTCTTGGTATAACTTCAACTTATTTTATTTTGTTACCCCATTATGGAAATGGAGAGCAGTTAATGAGTATTTCCCTTGGGAAATCAGTCATATAGCTGATAATATTGTTACCTATTAGCCTTCAGTTTAAATAACTTTTACTCACAGACTTGGTAATCTGCTTTGTAAATCACTTTTTGGTTCCATTATTCCAGGGCTTTTCCATATGTCTCTTAAATGCAGAAACCAAAATTAAATATAGTTCTCTCCTAAGGGGCAAAACTATTTGAAGAGTAATTTCCTGTGATATTTTAATAATTATTTTCTAGTTTCATTAATTATTAATTCAACAGCATCATTTGGTGGCTTCATATTAATATTTATTTTATGGTTCATTATGACCCAAAGGTTGTTACTACTTCATTTACCTCTGGCCCAATCCTTCACTACCTTTATAAGCATGTTGCTTTGAAATGTTATTATAGGTAAAGATGATAGATTGAACACATGCATCTGCTGTAACTACCTCCTGAATCCCTGTGAAACAATAGTAAGATATTCTTACAGGCATAAAACCACAAGAATAGGGAGAATATGAAAGGAGACAATAGCAACAAAATTTTGGAAGCTGAGAACCAGAAGACTGAGTGATATATGACTTAGCAAACTCAAGAAAACCAAACCCTTACACTAGAAGCAGAGGAATAACCTGATTTAAACCACAGAATCCTCAAGAGGCTGAGGAATTGGCAGTACAAGTTACCTCTGGAAATGTGGGGCGAAGGAGGGGAACTAAAATAAGGAACATTGATTGAAATCCTGTTTAAGAAGTAGTCTTTGAAATTCCTTTCTCTACTCTATACAGCTGGGCAGTTGTCCCTCACCAATCTTAGCAAAAGACTGAAGGTTTATTGTTCAAAAAGGGTAAATAGTTTGTCTCTGCACTGGGGACCCTAGACTCCATTGAGACTTGGGCTTCCATACTGAAAACAAGGAAAGTAAATGAGCACTGACATGCTCAGTGTTGAGCTGGCAGCCAGGCAGGAAATGGAAGTGTTTCCACTGGGAAATCTGACCAAACTAAGAGCAAAGATTTCAATAAACTGAAATTGAGAGGCCCTCACTTAAACAGCCCAGCTAGACTACCCTACAGTGAAGCTCATAGTTGGCAAGCCCTACTGTTCACTCACAACTTTTAATCAATTTTTAAAAACCTGCTCCTATGTATGAGCAGACTACCGAGGATTACTAGACACTGAGGAAACCCTATAAACTGAACAACAGAGGCCCAAGCAAAGAAACAGAAAGAAGCAAATTGGAAGTAACACAGACTATGTTGTAAAAAATATTTTAAAAAAACTATCTACATTTATATCTCCAATGATGTGTATCTATCAGATGATGTGTATACATATATACATACACAAATTAATATCTCAGTTGTAGAATGGCAAAAGAAGCTGTTACAACCTTGAAACAAGAGAACAGGATAATATATATTCACATTCATTCACATATATGTATATGAAATATATGTATGAAAAAATGGAGAAAACATAGGTAAAGGGATTTTCTGAACACTGGAAATCTGGAGACAGAAATACTGTGCAGGGACATTTAGCCCTAATCTTCCTTTTGTTCTGCAGTTGCAGGCATGATCTTGTTGGGCCCATGTTTATCTCAAAAACTAAGAGAGCCAGATGTTTGTACACATTTCTGCATAGGTTGGTAAATTCTTCTTGCATGTTGATGTAAATCCTCAAGTATAATAGGATGGTGTAATAGCAAGAATTAAACTTCTTAGCTCTGGCAAGATTCTAATTTGTGTGGGCAGTGTCACTTGCAGCCACAAAGCCCTTATAAAGCCAAAAGACACTAAGCTGAGGCACATGGACAGCATATGTCCTTGCCCCGTATGGTCACTTTGCTTGCAAAAGGACTTGACCTGTTGTTGGCCAGTCAAATTGGGAATTTAACTTAGAAGTGGATGCATGTTTGTGTATTGTGATCCACTTGGAACCCAGACTTGGGATTGCTGGGAAGACACCTCCTTCCACCATGGTTAGGTTTGGGGAGAGGCATCAGGGTGGTAAAGGAGGGGTGAGCAGCTTGGGAAATAGCCCAAGGTGTGAGATCTGTGGATGTTGTGTCAGTGGAGTCACCTGGGAAGCCCCAAAGAGGGTTGAAGAGCCCCATGAGGAGATCTCAAATTTTGGGTCCTGGTCTAGGATTTCACTGGAGGCTCTAATTTGGACATCTGGGATGATAAGTGGGCGTGGGGGAGCAGAGTCTCCCAAGGACTCCCTCAAGCCCCAGCTGACACTCCATGACTTGCTGCACAGAGAGAATGGCTCCTGGGGCTGTAGATGTGCACTGTGCATGCAGCAGAGATAAGCATTGGCTGTCACTGATACTGCCCCTTGTGAAACCACTAAGAAAAGGGGAGGCAGGTGGGTGCTACCTAACTGTAGCACTTAACTGTCTGTACTACTTAACCGTAACTGTTTTAACATGTGAAACTTCATCTTTGCTTTTAGAGAGAAAGCTTTCTGAAAAAGGGAACTGTGACCTTGGAGCTGCATGATTTGTGAAAATGGAGTTTTTCTTTTTTCTTTTTTGTAAATGGTGTTTGGAAGCCATAGAAAAGGTGACTTTTAAGTGGAAAATTAAATGGACTGAATTGAAATGATGTTGGGACAAATTAACTTAGGTGCTAAATAACTAAATTCTGGGCTTCAGGGACAATTTTGTTTGGGAGAAGACACTTTTGCTGGACTGGTGTCAACAGAGGTAATAAGGAGAGGGATATAATACATGGAGTCTCAGAGTCTAGAAGTCTCAGGAAAGAATTTCCTATGGGTCACTTTAGAATATTGTCTTAAGGCTAAGACATCTGTGGCTTCTGAGAGGGCACTGGCTCTCATGGGGGTCCAGCCAGTCACCTGGACCTAGCCAAGCTGGAAGAGACTGAGAGAGGCAGTAGGAGAGATGCAGGCGAAGTCAGAGGAGACTTGGGGAAAACTGCACCTGTCAGCGTCCAGGCAGGGAGGACTCTGAGAGAGGAATAAGGGGCAGGAACTCCGAAGGATGCAGACTTAGAGGAGGAGCTGCTCAGAAAGTGTGAGCCAGGTGACCCTGCCCTTATACAGATGGAGAGTGGTCCGATTCCCCTGACCTCACTCCTCAGAACACTGACAGCCCTTCATGAGAGTAGCCACAGAATGGCCTGGGAGTGGGCAGCATGGAGCCTTCCCCAGGTGGGAGTAGCAGTGTCTCTTCTGATGAATGCATAGAACAGGCCACCAAGGGCCATGCCTTCATTCAGTGTCTGTTGGACTTGCAAAATGAACACCTCTCATATCTCAATATATCACTTTTTTTCTGAAAATGCTTGGTTATATTTTCTGACATTCTTAATCAGTCTTCAAAAAGTTGGACTAATTAACTACTAAGCAATTAAATATATGTTTTTATCTAAAGACTTTTAAGAGATTGAAGTTCAACATTAAAGCTACCTGAGATAAAAGATAGTGACATTAGAGCCCACAGAAATTAAGAGTTAAAGGAAAACTTTAGATTGCAATTCAAAAACACGTATTTGCTGGCATTTCTCTTTTTATGGTTGTGGTCAGTTAAAGGCATGGATGCTATTGTGAGCTCCTAGATATTTTGTGCCCAGGACTGGCTTTCACGGACATGCTACCCATGCAGTCACATATGGCCCCATGCTTAGTTTAATGCTCTACTCTTGCTGTCTTAAAATTCTTAATCATTTTTGAACAAATGCACCTGCATTTTCATTTTGCATTGAGCCTTGCAGATTATGTAACCACTTATATATTCTTCAGTATTCCCCTGGAGAGCTTGAGATGTCTTTTTCAAGCAGTTGATGCTTGAAGGATGCTTGTTGAGGGGGAAATGAATGCTTGGATTGCAAATTTTAGAGCCCGTTCCATGATGCTTGATGCACCGTTCAAAAAAAAAAAAAAAAAAGAAAAGAAAAGAAAAGAAAAGATTTCTAAATTTAAAGGCAACATTAAAATTACAAAGAGAAGACTGATAGCTCAATAAAAAAGAGTGGACAATTGCATTAATAAACTGTCATAAAAGACCAGGGTAAATATACTAAGTAGAGATCAAGGTAAATTGAAATCAACAGCATTAATTCATGACTATACTATCACTAAAACAGCTAAAATTTCCAGTATTACTGTGCTCTAACTCCAGTGCTTACAAAAAAAAAACAAGATAATGTTCACCCAAGCACTAAAATTTCAGTCTCTAATGCTAATTAATATTTGAAATAATCAGGGCTCCTTGGAGTATAACTGATTCCATGTTTGCAGCAGAAAGACTCAAGATGTGGTCATAGTATTTTATAATTTCATTCCTTACAAAATTCAACAATTTTGGCTTATGGATGCCAAGCAAAGGAAGTAGGAACCATGAAAATCAGTGTGGATTTATTTGTTAAAGACAAGTAATACCCATTTTATTAACCTTACAGTTGAGGGGAGAGTTCTTGATTTTAGCAAATAATTTCACAAAATCATGTGATGTCCTCGTGAATAGACAAAGTAATATACAGTGTATTTTTAGGATGACTAAATGGATTCAGAGATCACTAAACAATAGATTAATAGATGATTTACAAGTGGGTAGAGGAATCCAGTGGCATTTAGTAAGACCTAACCCTTGATTCTTGGCTTTTTTATTCAACATTTTTAACAACTAGAATGATGACATGCTTAAAAAATTTAGAGATAGCACAAAGTTGTAGGGTCAGCCAACTTGCCCTCCAAGGGACAACATCTCAAAAGATACCTTTAGGTTGGAACAAGGTATGAACATAAATCATTTGAAATTAATAAGAAGAAACACAAGATCACACACTTAGATTTTAAAAATGAAACCCAGTCCATAATGAAAAACACCTCATTTTAAAATGTTTATGTAAGGAAGATCCGGGATTGTTAGTTAATTGAAAACTCAAAATGAATCAACAGTATTATAATGATGCTTTCCAAAAAAAAAGCAATGCTTTCTTAGGCTGAATTATTGAAATGTCTACAGCAGGGGTCAGAAAACTTTCTCTGTAAGGACCAGACAGTAAATATTTAAGCCTTTATGGACTATAGTTTTTATGTCACAATGGCTCAGTGCTGCTGCTGTAGTGTGATAGCAACCGCAGAAGCTATGTAAAGGAATGATCATGGCTGTGCTCCAATAATACTTTATTTATGGAAATAAATTCAAATTTCATATCATTTTCACATATCATGAACTATTCTTCTTTTGATTTTGAAAAACCGTTGAAAAAAGTGACCTCTCCCCACCACAAAAAGCAAACACCATTCTCAGTTTGTGGGCAATACAAAAACAGGTGGCAGGTGGATTTTGCTGGTGGGCTATAGTTCACTGACCCTGGTCTAAACTGAAAGACACTGTACTATGCCTTGGTCAAAATACTCCTGGGTAAATAAGAGCCATTTACAAATTAAACATTTCCCTAGGTGACAATAGTGAAGGAGCTGGTCATTTACTCTATAGAAAACTAAGGAGGAATATGATGGATATTGAAAAATACTCAAAGGGCTGTTATGTGAATAAAAGAAGATACTTTACCTATGTCATTTTACAGAACAGGCATGATGAGAGGAAGTTCCAGGGAGGCAAAATTTAACTTAGTGTAAGGAAGAATTTTTTTGTTGCATGACCATCTTTCAAGAATGTTGCGGAAAGGATTCCCCATAGTGGATGGGAAGTGGGAATCAGTGAAAACTTCATAAATGTTATAAAGCAAACCTAACCTTCAAAAATCCTTAGGACCTCTTGGTTAATATACTTCTTTATTTCATCAAATGAAACTGCATCAGCCTAAAGAAGAAAAAAAAAGATCTGTTAAAATAAAGCATAGCACAAATGAATAAAGAATAGAAATATTGGGTTGGGGTGCACACTTGAAACTTCTGTAGAGATACATTTATCAAGAAAAATGCTTTTGGCAATTGACTATATTGGGCAATAAATATCTCCTATTTTGATCAAATTTGGGAATAAGTTGAAGTGCGTCATTGCTTTAAAAGCTGTGGGCTGGAATTATTAATATAACCAGTGATATCAACATGTTTCCTATTAAATAGAAAGATATGGCTTTATACAATTAGAAAAGAAATTTTCTATTACTTCATTTTATAAAGTTAAAGAATGTTATCTTGATGTTAGTATGCCAATCACAATTTAACTTCTAGTCAATCCCTGGACACTGGCAAAGTCAATATCTAATTTTTATAATGTATCTTCAAAGGGAGAGAACATGGAGAACTACAAGTATGCTGGATTATTCTTTAAAATGTTTTATTCATGGTATAAAACTTAATAAGTTTTACCCATTCCATGACAAAGTTTATTCTGTAATTTACACATTACAAGCATGTAAGTGCTTAGCAGAGGATCTGGCACATAACTTTAAGTGACAGCCATCAGTACCCTCACAGAGACCAGTTTAGCTTTGTTTTACTTATTTAAAAGGCATTATCATTGCTTTCATTGTAAAAGAAATACACAATCAATACAAACCAGGAGCCCCTGGAGCTCTCAACACCACTTACTGGAGTGCCAGGGATGCCTGGAGACCCTGGAGGGCCTTGGTGGCCAGGGGAGCCCATAGAGCCTTTGATTCCTGGTGGCCCCATAGGACCTATGGCCCCCTTCATTCCTGTAAGGCCTGCTTTTCCCCGTTCACCTTGTGGGCCTCTGTCTCCTGGTATTCCCTGATCACCCTGTTAAAAAAAAAGATAATTATCTCTTCTGGAACCACATCAGCTGTGGTGAAGAGGAAAGGTTCTGGATTCATACTGGCATTTATTAGTTATGGGGCCTTGGATAAATGAGTTAAACCCTGTGCCCTAGCCTCCTCTCCTACAAAGTGGGGATATTAATAGTATACACTAAGTAGGGTGATGTATATAAAAGTTAGTGAGAATGTTAGTTGTACTTGGTTGCTAGTCTAGAATGATAGTGCTTTTGAAAGTCAACACCAGCTGTCATCTGAGGCCTGGGTCTCCTTTACAATAGTAAAGCAAGGTTGCCAAGAGGATCTCATCACTATTTTTCACTTAAAAAAACTTCAGGACACACGAAACTTATCCTAAATTATGTGCTTCTCCTCATCCTCCACTTTCTCCTGTTTAATTGGTCTTTATTATACTCTTTGGGTTTCTCTTCTGTATCTTCTCTTTTATTCTGAAATGTGTCCACTAGTGTATGTGTTTGTGCAAGGTTGGGGGGGGAGAAAGAGAGAGATTATGGCAGATATTTCAATCATAGATTTTCAAAGATTCATTTGCCCAACTCCAGGAAGTTATGTTCACACCAAATGTGACGAAATGGTGCTTGAAGCTGCTCTCTATCTCATTGTATTATTCTTTTATTTGTGACTACTCTGCAAAAGACCAAAATCTATTTATCTTGATTTAAAAAATAATGAAAATTAATGAACAATTACAGAGATCTATATGATATTGAATGTGAAGAGATATAGAAATAAACTGTGTAGAAAGAAAGAAAAACAGTTGGGCCTAATATCAATGCTACTGTCCTTGTTATAAAAATATATCTGCATACAGGTCTATCAACTCAGCTCACATTTGGAGAAATTTCTGAGATGACTAAAAAAAAAAAGTACCAGCACACTTTGATCAATGATCAATACTCTGATCATGTGCAAAATAAACACAATCTTTAACATATTAAAATTATTTTCTAAGTTAGGTACAAAGACGTTCATTATCGTGATGTTTATTATTAATAAACCTGGAAGTAATCTAAATGCCCAGAAAAAGGAGACTAGGTAAGTGAAGTAAGGTATATTCAAACAGTAGTATAACATATATTAATAGCAATTAAAAGGTAGATGTAGATCTATATTTACTGACAGAGAAAGATGGTCATTATGTACTGTTATGTGAAAAAGCTCATTTATAAGACAGTGTAAACACATTTTTGGAAATGTATATATTTATTATATTTATACATGTAAGTATGTGTGTATACGGTACACACGAGTGAGAGACATGGAAATATGTCCAAAATATCAAAGTGTTTATCGCTGGGATAAGTAAGATAAGGTAGATGTTTTTCTTTCTTTTAAAATTTATATTATCAGTATTTTCACATTTCCTTCAGTTATTATGGATTATTTGTGTAATAACAAATAAAAACAACTAAACTAGACACCAGTATACAAACACACATGTGCCCACACTCACACACGATAGCAGCCCTTGATAGAATTGCACTGAGTAACAGTGCTTCAGTGACCCATTGCAGGGGCGTGACTCTAATCCTGCTAGAAAATGTTCATTTAAGAAAATAATGGGCAGTTGCAGTAATGATATCAGCAACCAAAATAATTCAAATAAATGCATATAACACAATTGGCATTACTAGTAACCAGTATACATTCAGTTCCCCCTTTCCACTTCTCTATCCCCTCACACCACCTTCCTTACTCTACGTAGTCTTCCTGTAGGTCAGTGGTTCTCAACCAGGGCAACTTCAATCTCCAGGAGGCATTTGGTAATGTCCGGAGGCACTTTTGGTTGCCATAAGTGGAGGCATGATAGTGCACCTGCACCCAGTGGACAGAGACCAGGGAGCTGCTAATCACTCTACAATATACAGGACAGCCGACCACAACAAAGAATTATCTGCCCCCACATATCAACAGTGTTGAGGCTGAGAAACCCTACTTTAAGTAAAAAGAACATGGGTAATGGTTATAGCACGGATATGTGTCTGAGATAGGAGTATTATAAAAGCTTTTCAAACTGGAATAGCAAAGTAGACTTAGCTGTGTACAAAGGCCAACCATGTAGTGTACCTGCCATATGTCCTGCTCTGGGTCCTTTAATTGTCATATTTTATACCTAGTGGAGATCTTGGGTCACATACACTCTTTTCATATTGGGAGATTTATAGGGGTCTAGATACATAATTGTGTAACCCAAATATGAGAAAGTTGTAACAGACAGACTTGAATAACTATCACAATAGTAATATACATACACGTTCTCCTTTGGGGCCTCTATCTCCAGGTTTACCCATGATGCCCTGAAAAACAGATGTCAACACAAAGAATCACTGTTTGCTAAGGTTTTTCATCAATCTCAGTGACCTAAATGTTGGTAGGTATTCTGGATGCAGTATGCATTGGAACTTTTATTTTAAATATTTTCTATACCTGAGCACCTGGTAATCCATCTTTTCCATTTATTCCCTGTAAAGACAAAAAGATTAATATTTCTAATTCTGAATTAACATAGTTAAACACAACAAAAGGGTAAAGTTTCAAGGACAGTTCCTTAATCGTATTTCTACTGAGGTCTTGGTGAGGTAATGTGGTGAAAAGGAAAGCAAATTAATAGAATCAGACACCCCTCAGTACAAATTTTGACTCTGTCAATTACTAGTTCCATTCACCTGGCTTGAGAAATTTATTTAATCTCAATAGCATCAGCCTCTTCACTTATAAAGTGAAGAAAATAATAATAACCTTAAAACTAAGGAATAAGTAAAATAACATGAAAAATGCATAACCCACTGTAAATAGTCAACCAAAGTTCTTTTCTTTTCTTATTCTCTTATTAGGTACATCTTGAAAAACAAGAAGGTGAACCATGGCACAGGGTGGCTAGGATATGGCATTTTTGTTGTCTTCTAACAAGTTTTCCAGGACTTTCCATTTTCTCAGTAAATGGTCTCAGTTGCTACTGGGGGAATTTCATAACATGGCCAGAGAATGATCCTACTATGAAATAAACTGTCAGCCAGAGACCAATTGTTACTTTTCAGTAGGAAAATATGAAAGAAAAGCAAGAAATCTATAATCTTGGTTTTTGATAGTTTCAAATAGTGACATTTTATTAGAAAACTGGAAGTCTCCTGGACTTTAAAAAGTAGTTCTAGAAGTGGTAATAAAGCCTAGTCCTGCTTGAAGATTTTAAGACTGGGAGAACTATTGGCTGGGAGATATAAGAAGGAAAAGTACTAGGGTTCAAATCAAATGCCTAGGGTCTAATCCAGCAGATGTGTTTTTTAGATGTGATTTGAAGAGGGAGATCAAGGTGAGGAATATGATTTCTCAGCCAGCAGGCAATTGCATGGCCACGCTTCTCTGAAAAGCCTTGGAGACTTTCATTGTGCTGGAATGGATTCTATGAGCAGGAACTGTAGACAACTGCATGTTTTCACTGCTATAAATTACAACGAAATCTGTCACAGTTGATAACCCAACCATAGTCTCCCAAGCTCTCTGAAATGTCCTGGGAATTATCGAGAGTTCTTTAAACTAAGAACGTGTTACCTGACGTATATTGTTCAAAGAATTTATTACATCCAGGAACACATGCAACAAAGATAAAGCTGATTAAGGAGAGGATGTGAAAGAAACAGCTGTGTCACTTGAATATAAAAGAAGATAAATCTAGTGTAAAAATGTAATTCATGTTTTTGGTAACAATATAAGAAAAGAAATAATCCTATAATCTTTTATTTTGTCTCTAGTAATTTATCAAAAACCATGAGTCTCTTTTGTACGTGAAGGTGTTACTTTCTATCCATAGCAGAGTCCTGTTTTCAGAGATTTTTATAACAACTCACATGTATTTGCTCCTTTCTACTGTCATCTCGTTTATCTGGAAGAACCCCACCCATGCCTGGGTGTGACCAACTTTCTACCTACCCCACACCTACATCTGAGCAGCTAACTAGTTGAAGAAAGCTATGTATCTTTGCTCAATTTAAATGTATGACAGCATATTGCAAGCAGCCTCTCAGCATTACCAGATTAACCTTCTATATTTTCTAATTTGACTCCCTTTTCTTCTTTCCAAAAGTACTGTTTTACACATTTTCCTGTCTCTTCAAACCTCCAGCATCACCTACCTACTCCTTACACTTAGCTAATGACCTCAATTCTTCCACTGAGAAAATAAACAGGGGAGAACCCCCAGCCCATCCCTCCACTAGATCTTTCAACCTTTGTGGATTTGTACCCCAACTTCTGCACCTCTCCCACCCACTTTCAAGAAGGATGAATTCTCTCTGTTCCTAGTTAAGACCAATTTCCACTTGAGAGTAGAATATCAGTTCTCCCCTTCTACTCAAAGTAATCTCCACTCTCTTGTATCATCAAATTTTCCCCTCTCAACTGGATCATTCTTATCAAGATACTAACATGCTCTAATCTCTCACACCAATGACCTTCATATTTCTAAACCCAGTGGAGAATTATGAGTCCTCATGTTACTTATCGGTATGTTTAACACTCTTTTATCTTTTGTCTGAAAACACTTAGCTCACTTGACATCCAGGAAACCTCATTCACTTGGTTTTCTTCATATCTCATTGGCTGTACCTTTTCAGTCTTCTTTGCAGGGTCCTCTCCTAACAGTTGAAGAGCTCCCTTCCCTTCCCATCCAGAGTCACTCCACTTTGCCCAGGCTCAGTCTCTCCAATTTTGGCCACTCCATTAATTCCAGATGCATACATCCACTGCACACTTGACACCTCCACTTGGATATCTACTAGGGCTTCAACATGAACATGCCCCAAACAGGGACTCTCAGCTTTCCCTACCAAACCCACCTAACTTCCATCTTCCCCGTTTACCAAATAGCACCACTCTCACATAGTTGCTCAGACCTCACACCAGAGCTTTGATCTGTCTTTTTCTCTCACACTTCCCATCTAGTCTATCAGAACGTCTTCTTGGCTCTCCCTTCAACGTACATCCTAAATTCCCCTATGCATGACCTCCCTGCTCCAACCAAAGTTATTTCGCATAAAGATCACGGCAATGCTTCCTTACTTTCTGTCTGCTTCCACTCTGCTCCTTACAGTGTACTCTCCATATGATAGTCAAAGTGATCCTTAAAATGTAGTCCCATTATTTTTGTTCCTTGCTACAAAAGCTCCAGTGGGTTTCTATTATATTTCAAGTGAAATCCAAACTCCATCCATGGCTTAGATGGAGGTCTGGCCACTGCCTATGTCTTTTTCAATATCTTTCCCACTTTTCTTTCACTTAGTTCATTTTTGACTTCATGCCTTTTGCTGTTCCTTGACCTCACCAGGCTCACATCTCTACTAGCTATTTCTTTGTCTTGAAACAATGTTCTCTTGACCTCCCCATGGCTTGATCTCTCACTTCATGCAGGTTTCTGCTCAAATTGTGAGCAGGTTTTCTCTGACCTCCCTATTTAAATGATACTCTAGTGCTTCACTCTACTTAGATTTTTTTCTGCCTGAAACTGTGTATGTTTGTTTTTTATTTGGATTCCTGTACTAGAATGCAAACCCCATTAGTTGTTAGCACTCAGAACAGTGCCTTGCATGTAGTAGGTGCTCAAGAAATATTTGCTGAATGAACAAGTTGCTTTTTGCATAATCTCTGGTGACCCAATGGCAAGCTTTTATGAGATGGCTTTCAGGGGATGGGGATGGAGATTTGGTAAAGGGAGGTCAGATGGAGGCAGGGAATTAAACTAATATTACTAAGCACCTCCCAAAGTCAGGCACTGGAAATGCATTCCATATGTCATGTCGTTGAAGTGACTCATAAAGCCCTTTGAATCATAATTCAGACCCAGATCTTCCTGACTCTCAATTGCATATGCTTTCCATTTTTTCACATTGTCCTCTCTGAGGAGATGATGGCCACCAACCCTGAAGGTTTTACAGTAGTGCTGAACCAGCCTCATGACCTCTGCACTGCTTGTTCACCTTCAGTCTTCCCGTTCTCCTAGCAGCCCCCTCTTCCCACACGTACCACAGCAAATAAACAAGCAAAGGGAGCAGTGACCTTCTATAAAGAATAAACCAGAAAGTAGGATATGTCTTGTTCATCTTTATGTCCCCTCCCTAAGGGCCCAGCACATCCTTAGCAAATAGCAGGGACCAGATGAATTTATGCTGAATTGAATTAGTAGGAATGATTGCTACAATGTCACATCAATACCATATATCAGTAGCCAAGAGCACTTTTAGGACACCAGGGGATGGTACATTTGGCAGCAGTGATTTATGAAAGTGTAAGAACAAGGCCCATTTTTAAAAGAGGGAATTTGAGAAAATAGCTTCTACTTTAGTCTTTAGCTTAACATACAGGTATTATATCTGTGAGTTTTTGGTTTCTTTATATTTTAGGATGTGACAGGCCATTTTATTTTTTTAACTTTGCTGAGAACATTAGACTTAAGAAATAATGAGTCTAATTTTTTGGCACTTAACACAAAAATCTCACCTTTTTCACTGTTAAGACATAAAGATACCATATGGATATCTAGGAAACTCAGTGAGAATGCCCTGCCCATACACCAAAAAAATCCATTTGCAGAACCTGTTCTTACTTCCTTGGAAACTGCTTATTCAAACCTCAGAATTTCTGAGGAGACAAGTGGGGAGGTAATGCTTAGAACACTTCTCAAAGTGACATTTTAAATAGTAAAAAGTACTCACTGGCTTTCCTGAGGGTCCTTCTGGTCCAGGGAAACCTATGTCTCCAACAGGTCCTCTCTCACCCTATAAACATGTCCACAGACAA
This sequence comes from Daubentonia madagascariensis, assembly GCA_023783475.1. NCBI lineage: Eukaryota > Metazoa > Chordata > Mammalia > Primates > Daubentoniidae > Daubentonia > Daubentonia madagascariensis. The sequence continues at coordinate 19,864,422 of JAKFHU010002080.1, read as the reverse complement.
AAATTAATTGCCAAGAAATGCTTTAAAACTGCATGCAAGTACAACACAAGTACAACTGTTATGAAAGCAACTAGCAACTCACCGGTTCCCCTGGAATGCCTGGGGGCCCCGGGGCACCAGGTTTTCCCTGGTAAAGCAAATTGAAGAGAAATGTTAGGAGCCAAATTACTGAATGATGTCATAGGCTTCTCGTCCCCACCCTGAGTTTACAGTGCTACCAGGGCTGCGGCTCTCCAAATTAAAGTGGCATTCCTAAGGGGCTAGAGTCCAGGGACATGTACGTACCCAACTCCGCAGGCTGTAAGTTACCCACCAGAAGGCAGTTCTCTAAATGTATATGTGTGTGGATGGCAGAGGGGTGGGCAGAGAGAATATTTTTGAAAATATTAAGCCAATGTATCCTCATTATTGGAAATCCTGCCTGTGCCTATTTTCCTGGCAGCTCTTCTTTGCTTGGGGGGTGGTGGTAGTTGTGGAGGGCACAGAGTATCAAAGAAGTTTTTCCTAGGCTTTGAGTTTCACAAAAGGGTTTGTAAGTTTATGGTAAGAGGGCCTGAAAAAAGCATGTTTGATTTGAAAGCCATGTTTTGTTGAAAGGGAAAGGAGCAGATTAGTTTGTTCCAGTACACCATGGCTTGGAGGACTAACAACAGGAGATCCTGGAGCAGGGAGACCACAGGGAGGGATGAAGAGGCGATGGCCCAGCAGAGACTGAAAGTGGAGAAGTGCCAAGGTGTCCAGACCAGGCTTATGATGTTGCCTCTCAGAAAAAAACACCTCCTATCCCTTGGACCTAATGTGGTTGGGAAAAACAGACAATGTGGGGATGTAGGTGTAGGGCTGAGACCTTAGAAAGCCCAGTAGGTTTGGGGGGAATATGAAAATAAAGGGGCTTTTTCCCACTCACTGCTTAGAATTTTGGAAGGAGACCTCCTCACGGGTACAGATATGGCTGAGTGGCAAAACTAGGCAGAAACAGGTCTGAGAGAACAGCCTCGGCTCCCCACCACCTGTGTGTGCAAGTGGGAGCCCCTCATGATCCTGTGGGCCTGAGCTGGGGAATATTTTAGAACAGAGAAGGCCAATGTCCAAAAGGGTCTTGGTGTGGGGCATGGGGGTATGGAGTGTTCAGGCCTTGAGATCTGAGCCACAGGGATTGGGGATATTGATGGAAGGCAGCAGCAATCCCAAAGGCCAGGTAGGACCAGCAGAGAACTCAGAGCATTTAGGAGAAAGCATGCTAACTAAAGGCCCTATCCTATGGACAACACTTGCAGACACTTCCTCCTATATACCCACATGCCTTCCTGGGATAAAGGGGAAGAAAGAAGCTCTGAAGAAATCCCCGGATAGCCCTGAATTTATTGAAAGGGATAGACTGGTCTGTTCTAGGAAAAGCAAGATTGGGTCCTCTTGCTAGTCAGCTGAGTGACCATGTGATATGTCTGAGTGGGCAGGCCTCATCCCTGCTTTGACCAGAACAATCACTTTTTTTGAAAAAATTGTTTTTATCATGGTAAAATATACATAACATAAAATATACCATTTTAACCATTTTTAAGTATACAAAGTACATTCAGTGGTACTCAGTACATTCACACTGTTATATAACTATCACCACATTCTATTTCTAGACCCTTTTAACTATTTTATTTTCTGAGCCACAGTACAAAGGTGTATCTTTAAACAAACAGTTGCATATTTTCAGCATGTAAAATATTTACCCCTTCCTATTTCTGTAATTGTCAGTTCATGCTCTTAATTATAAGATATGAAAATTGCTTTTAAAGTAAATGCATCACATCTTAGACATCCTTATTTCAATAATGCTGCATTCTTTAAAAATATCTATGGAATTCCTCATTGGGATTACCTTTTGACACTGTTGCACATCTTTTAAATATTTTCAACAGTGGCCAGTATTTTCTCCTTGAAGATATACTTAATTTAGGATAACAGCAAAAAGTAATTTGTAGTCATACTTGGGTGAATACAGTAGAAAATTAGTCTTCATTATATTATGTGGAAACAAAAACAGGATGTGAATATAAGGGGGACAGGTTGTCAGGCTGCTCTGAGAATAATTCCAGAAACAGATTTTCAAATATGTTGCCTGGAATGGTAGTGAACAGCGCAGAGGGGACTGTAGTCAACTTTCAAGAAGAATACTTCCTTTTATAAAAAATTCTGAAGTGCTTGCTAAAGAAAATATTTTCATGTTACTTTCACGATCATACAAATAATTAACTTGATCTAGAACAGCTAACTAAGAGACTGTCATCCTCTCTAAAGGATACAGATGATGGATGGGGTTCTATTTTGTATTATCAGACTTAGCAGTTAAATGGAGTGGATTAGAGTAGCTCCTGCCACGTTAAGTGATGAGGGTTGGTGGGTGGCAGTGGGTGACAGTTCGGTGCTTTGGGTGGTGTTGGGTGTCAGTAGATGCCATTGGGTGGTGGTGGGTGGTGACAGTAGGGCCCTTTCTTATCTTTCTCATGTTCCTAGCATTCAAGCACATGGTTTCCATTGATTTTCCTATAACGATATCCCGGAGCTGCCCGGCAGGGCACCTAGCAAGAGGATAAATGGCCTCTTATTCATAAAGTGTAACCACAAAATTTTAATTAGAGCATCATGAATGAAGATCAGAATGATCCCTAGGGCTCAGAGAAATGATTTCAACCTTTCCTTGAGCACTTCCTATTCATTTGAAAAGACCTTGATAAGATTAAAACATTTGACACTAGAGAGCAACAAAAATGATTGAGAGGATTGAAGGGCTAGTTTACGAGGAAACATTAGCAGCAATAAAGCTCTGCTGGTAACACGGGCTGAGGGATAACTCAGGCAGATTGCAGCTTAATGCAAGGAGCCTGAAGTACATGCCAGAGGATAAGAACTCTGCCTTTTGCAGACTGAGGAACCTTGAAATATGACAAGAATAGAGAGAGAGAAAAAAAAAACAGCTTTCCAAAGCTGTGCTCATATATTAATATTATAGTCACAGGTAACTGGGTTTTCCCTCCCCTCCATGAAAGTGACCTGGGAAGAAAAAAAACAGACAAAAAATAAGAAAAAGGTGAAAATAAAGAATGGAGTATTCTTGAGGTGGGAAAGGGAGAGGTGGTTTTATTTATTAACCTGGAAGTTTCAGGAACCCAATGCCATAGGAGTCATGGTAATACTCCCTAGGCCCTCTTAGTCCCTGGACATAGGTTCATCATGGAGATAGAAATGTTTGCCTGTGAAAATGATGTGGGATAATCTGAACTCACCGATATCCCGGCTATTCCTGGGGGTCCTGCTGGGCCTCGATCTCCCTGTTAAGATAAAAAAAATTGCTACTTATAATACTATCGATAAAATCTTTACTTATAAAATTAATTCTCAAATAATAATTTGGATTTGGTCAAGCTTTTCTTTGGGTCTGATAAGTGTTATTAATATTAACTGGTATGAAGCTAGCAGGTAGATGGGAAAATAAAATGAGTAGCCAATTGAACTTGTGACAGCTTTTTTAAAAAATATAAAACCAAAGTGAATAATAGTCTTAATGAAAACAAGCATTTGTGTTATCATTTCTGTGACCTATTTTTAATAGGACTCCATACATACAGCTAACATTAGTTAATATTTTTATTCAAAAGATCATTACTATTACTTAAAAGATTAAGCACACTGAGTGTCTTCTAAAAAGATTTTCCTATCTTTGTCTCATTGGATGTAGGGTTAGAATAAAATGATGTAGAACTAATGATTTGTAGTTCTTTTCATTTGACCAATCAGAAGATTCCTTGAATTGCTCTGAGCAACAGAGTGACTCAACTCCTTTTCAAGAGGCAATGTAGTATTTCAGATAAAGCTGACAATGCTAAAAATACTAATGATTATATATATGGGGTAATAAAATGGCAATTTTCTTGGGCATAACCTACATTAAAAAAACTTCATAACTTTACTCAGGGACATAAAAGAAGACTTGATTTACTGAAGAGATATGCTTTGTTCTTGGAGGGCAAGACAATGTTGTAAAGGTGTCATTGCTCCCCAAACTAATTTATAAATTTAATGCAATTCTTACAAAATTGCAGTTTGACCAAATGATATTAAAGTTTACCTGGGATAATAAATAAATGAGAGAATAAAAACCTAAAAGAATAGAGATACTAGCAATACCAATATTTAAGCATATAATAAATAAAGCTACAATAATCAGAATAATGGAATATTGGCATAAGATTAAGCAGTATATCAATACAAAAAATCTCAGAAACAGACCAGCATTTATAATAGAATTTTAGTAAAGAAAGGGATGTATTATTCAACAAATAGTGCTAATAACTGGATAATTCCTTTGAAAAAAGTTTGATTCCTCCTTTTACATTATATCCCATATAAATTCCATATAGATTTATGTAAAAAATAAAATCATCCAAAATAATGCTGAACTTCATTAGTCATCAGAGAAACGCAAATCAAAACTACAATGAGATATTGTAATTAAAATGGCCTTCATCAAAAAGAAGGGCAATAATGAGTGCTGGCTAGGAAGTGGAGAAAGGGGAACCCTCACACACTGTTGGTGGAAATGCAAATTAGAACAACCACTATGGAGAACAGTATGGAGATTCCTCAAAAAACTAAAAATAGAGCTACCATGTGACCCAGCAACACCACTACTGGGTATATATCCAAAGAAGGGGAATTCAGTATATGGAAAAAATACCTGCACTCCCATGTTTATTGCAGCACTAGTCATAATAGCTAAGATTTGGAATCAACCTAAGTGTCCATGAATGGATGAATGAATAAGGAAATTGTGGTACACATACACAATGGAATATTATATAGTCACAAAAAAGAATGAAATCCTGCCATTTGCAACAGCATGGATAGAACTGAGGAACATTATGTTAGGGGAAATAAGCCAAGCACAGAAAGACAAATCTCATGTGTTCTCACTCATATGTGGCACCTAAATACTAAAAACAACTGATCTCACAGAGACAGAGAGTAGAGTGATGGTTACCAGAGGCTGGGAAAGGTAGTGGGGAGGGGAGAATAAAGTGGAGATGGTTAATGGGTACAAAAATATTAAAATATAGTTAGATTAGTTAGAATGAACAATATTTTATAGCACAACAAATTGACTATAGTTAACAATGTTATGGTAGACTTTAAAATAACTAAAAGAGTGGAATTGGAGTGTTCCTTACACAAAGAAATGATAAATACCTGAGGTGATGGATACCCCAATTACCCTGATTTGATTAATTCACATTGTATGCTTGTATCAAAACATCACATGTACCCTATAAAGATATACAGCTATTGTGTACCATAACAATTAAAAATAAAAATATTTTTAAAAAAAATTTGAAAATAAAAGTAAAGTAAAATAAAATAAAATAATCCAAAGTATAAAAGAGCTAGAAGACTATGTTAGTGATCTTGGTTGAAAATGAAAGTAAATGTTGTTTTTGTGCATAAAAGCAAAACAAGGAATCATAAAGAAAAATAGTTTCAGATTTGACTATATTAAAGTTATATTTCCAATAAGATTAAACATAACAATGAAAGGCAAAGACCAACTAAGATAAAAATGGCAACATATAGGATAGGATTGATATTTTTAACATATAAACCATAGTCACCACCAAAAAGAAAAAAAGAACTAATAGAAAAATGGGCAAATGATGTAAACAGGTAATATTCCTCAGTTTCACTCCACTCCTTTTAAATTATGGAATCTTCATCCTTGAAATGAATATAGAGGAACTTCTAATTCAGTGGAAACATTTGCACATCTGATAAAGATTAAAGTTAAGAGGACTTCACTCTGACAAGATGGTCCTCCCAGCATTTGGGTCTCTCATTTCCTTGGTCCACTCTCCCCTAATGATCTTGCTTCTTATTCTCACAGTTACACCTGACACCCTGTCAATAAAGATACCTGGACCACCTCCATAATCACAACGTCATGCATTCCAACTTTGGACCACAATTCCCCGTTACTCTAACGCACTCCCTTGAGTACGTTGAACCCCAAGACCCCTAGTCCATTGATGGTACAAGTTTTTTACTATCTTTCACTCCCTTGATGTCCTCTCTCCCTTCTTTGCCTGGTTAAAATCCCATGGTCACTTGTTGTAATCACTTCCTGTGTACATCATTAACTCACTTGCTCCATTCTTGCTTCTAGTTCTCACTTGTCAAAAGCAGAACATTGTTTAAATCCAACTCCCTTGCTAGTCTGTGCCTTATCTGAATGCCTGTACATGGCTGGAGAAGCACACATAATCTCGCTGACTGGTCTCACGTCAGTTCATGACTATGAACCTCAAAAGGGTCACTAGGGCTGACCAGTCATCATGTTTCTGTGGTCCCTGAACTCTCTCTCTCTCCTAGAGGACCTTCTCCTTAAATCCTTGACGTCCTTTCCTTATCTCACTCTCAGATAATGACCTTGCTTCCTCCATCTCTGAGAAAATTTAAGCAATCAGAAAAGAAATTTTGTGGACTCCAACCAAACATCTTCCCATCTGTCAGCATCTGCCCCCCCATACTCTGCTTTCCCACCTGTACCATAGATAAACTATCCTCTCTGAAGCCACACCCTCCATTTATGCACTAGATCCCCTTGCCTCGTAGCTATTTAAAGACATTGTTCCAGTAATTTGCCTCTCTCTGTTATATCATCATCCCCATCCTCCCCCTTTCTCCTGGGTCATCCATTTCACATGCAAGCATCCTGGTATTTCTATGGTCTCAAAAATCCTTCTTATAAAACCTTGACCCTACTTTGCTTTCTTTTGCAGCAAAACTCCTTGAGCATTGTTTATACTGACTTGCTGTCTATTTTTTTCTCATTCTTTCTTAAATCCATTCAAGTCCAGCAGTTGCTCATACCAAAACAGTGAAATAGTAATAATTTCTCTGGTCAAGGTCACCCAATGACCTCTGCATTGCTAAATCCAATGGTCAATACTTGATCATCCAACTTGACCCCATCCCCATTCTACTTGACCTGTTTGCAGTATTTGGGACAGGTGATCATTCCTTTCTCCTTGATTCATTATTTTCTCTTGGCTTCTAGGATACCAAGTTTTCCTTCTACCTCCCTGGTTACTTCTCAGTCTCCATTGCTCCTTCCTTCTTCTCTTATTAATATTGAGGGCCCCAGGGCTCAGTCCCTGATCTTTCTTCTCTTTCTAAAAATTCTAGGGTCATTCCCCTGTTGATCTTATCTGGTCTCCTGGCTTTAAGATAGCATCTATATGCTTAAGACAGCCAAATTTATATCTCCACTTAGATTTCTTTTCCAAACTCTATACTTTTATATCATCTTCCTACTCAATACTTTGCTGTCTAATAGGTAACTCCAAATTTAGTCTCATGTCCAAAATTAAACTCCCAATAATCCTCACCCTCCTCCAAATAGGATCTGCTTATATCTGTCCTCATTTCAGTTGATGACCATCAATGCCAATTGCTCAGGTCTTAAACCTTAGAGTAATCTTTGATTCCTCTTTATCCTTTCATACCCACATCTAATGACTCTGAAACTCCTGTTGGTGCTACCTTCAGAATATATCCAGAATCCAGACACTTCTCACTATCTCCACTGTTTGTTCACTGATCTGAGCCAACATCAACCCACACCTGTATTACTGGATATCTTATAACTGGCTTCCCTGCTTCCACCCATGCCCTCCAACTGCAGGGTCTCTACTCCTCTACTCAGAAACCACTGATGGCTCTGGCTTTTACTCAGAGCCGTCTGAGTTCTTACAATGGCTCATAAGCCTCTTTATTAGTGCTTCTCAAACTACCTATGGTGAAGGAGTAGTTTCTTTACTTAATTACTTTCTAATATGTAATGAACCAAGATAAGTCTACTGACGGCACACTTGCTAGACAATTTTAGACAAATTACTAGACATATTTTTAGATGCTTACTCTCAATCTCTGTACTTACCTTCCCACAGAACCCATAACAAAGAGCTTTCAGACTGGCACTGGTCCTCTACTGCTGCAGTTCCCAACCCCTGGGCCGTGGACCGGTACCGGTAGGTGGCCTGTTAGGAACTGGGCCGCACAGCAGAAGGTGAGCAGCGAGCCAGTGAGGGAAGCTTCATCTGTATTTACAGCCTCTCCCTATTGCTCGCATCATCGCCTGAGCTCTGCCTCCTGTCAGATCAGTCACTGTCTCCCATCACCCCCAGATGGGACCGTCTAGTTGCAGGAAAACAAGCTTAGGGCTCCCACTGATTCTGCATTATGGTGAGTTGTATAATTATTTCATTATATATTACAATGTAGTAATAATAGAAATAAAGTGCACAATGAATGTAATCCACTTGAATCATCCCGAAACCATCCTCCTCCCCAGGCCATAGAAAAAATTGTCTTCCATGAAACCAGTCCCTTGTGCCAAAAAGGTTGGGGACCGCTGCTGTACTGGCCATATATTGAGTAGCATTGCTCTGTGTAACAAGACCACTCCTTACCTCTCCCCCACCTCTCTGACCTCATCTGCTACCACTCTCCCCTCACTCTCTCCCCTGGTCTCCATGGACATAGCAGAAAATCTCATGTCTCAGGGCCTTTCGACCTGCTGTTTCCTCTTCCTGGAAAATTCTTCCTTCAGACTTGAGGGGACTTAGCTAACTCCCCCAGATCTTGCCTTCTCAGACTACTCTAAAACCACAGCCCTGCCCTGCCTAGCACTCTTGATCTCTTTTAACCTGTTCTGTGTTTTTTTTTCTTTCCATAGTACTTATCAACACTATTACTTAGTTTTTAAATTATGTTTATTTTGTAGTTTCTGAATCCCCTTGCTAGAATATAAGTTCCATGAGTATAGAGGTTTTTGTCTGTTTTATTCCCTTACATATCCCCAAACCTAAAACAGTTCCTGGCACAACAGTAGGTGCTCAGTAAACATTTTAGAATCTTGAATGAATGAACACATTTCTAACCTCTGTGCTTACCTTTACACCTGGAAATCCTTCTAGTCCTGGCAACCCCATTACACCAGGCTCTCCCTGTTAAATATGAACATAAGAAATGCAGGGGCAATAGTCAAAAGGTTTTTAAGTGTTGATTTCACAAAAGCAAAGATATTTTTTGCTTAACTTTCCTCCCAAACATTGGTTTGTAATTTAGCAAGTAAATGATATGCTCTATTTTTAAGCAATGTATTATTGCATTTGATATTTGAAAATAGTTTGAGAATAAAAGCTTTTCTATAGAGATGTATTTTTTGATTAATTGTTTTTATTCTGATTGAGAATCTACTCAGAATGAATCCCTCTAGTCAGAGATAACTAATTTCAATAAGAATCAGAATGAAAGGCTGGGCTTTAATAGTTTCCCAATTTGTGAGGTACTGGGAGCTGCTAGAGTTCCAGAGAATAAGATTAAACTCTTTAAGAGTGGATGAAGATGGAGCACTCAAAGCACAGTTTACCATCCTTAAATATTCTCTGTAGCTTACATGAATTGTGAATGCCTAAGAGGATGAACCAAAGAGCAGCATCTCTAATAATTCTTAAGTCATTCTATATGTTGGTAAGTACTGAAAGGGGATAGGTAAGTGTTTTCCATTAAAAAAATTTTTACATATTCTAGTGTATGGTCCCAGCCTAACCAGAGCCCGTAGGTCCTCAAGGAACACATTTGGAAAAGCTTTTGTGAAGGAAGCTGCTAACTTTGAACAAATAAGCAGTAGGGTTTAAATCAAGAAAGAGATATAGTGGGGAGTTGTTTGATACCTTCTTGTTAATGAATTAATGTTTGCTCAAATACTGGGACATTGGATGCTTTAAATCTGTGGTCCCCAATCCCGGGCCACAGACCACTACCAGTCCACAGACTGTTAGGAACAGGGCTGCACAGCAGGAGGTGAGTGAGGGAAGCTTCATCTGTATTTAGCCACTTTTTGACAAAGGAAATACACTTTTTGATTCTCTTTGTTTACATTCTCAACAGTACTTAGGACAAAGGAAGTGCTCAATCAATCAATCAATCAAGATTTGTTTGAAAGTAGCTGACAATTAAATATTTAATTGACCATCACTTAAAAATTGAATACCAAAATAGTATGAATGAAATAGTGCACTTCAGAAGATAATAAACTCAATTAAGCATAAGTTTCATTTCTAAAGGTTTACTGAACAGATTAGAAATAGTAGTGCAGATCCATTGTCATGGGATTTGAAGGATGTTGGAAGAGTAACTTCCCTCTAACCCCCTCAAAAGGACCTCTCAACTTTTTACTCTGTGACCTACAATCCTACCGTTCCTGGCTTATATCCATGGCATGTTACTTCTCCATACAGGGCAACTGGTTAGAGATGATGTGAGTTGCATGGTGCTGCTGACACAGGACCCGAAAGAGTAATTTCAGAGTTTTATCTAGGATAAGTCTGAATGTGTACACTCAATGTATATTTAATTTTATGATTGAATTTTTCTGTTTTTGCGCTTCACTCATTTAATTCACATTTCTAAAATCAGGGAACATCCTTCAATCAATTTTTATTCTTTATCCTTTGTTGCAGCTAAGAAATATGAAGCATAATCTCTTTAAATTCTACTCAAATGCATCTACATTTTTGCTGCCAGCCACTTTCCAGTGCAAGTGAATTATAATTTATTCTTTATCATAATACTTAAAAAAACTTTCTCACCTTAATCTGCAGTTACTAATGTAAGAATTTGAAAGAATATTCCAGAAAAGTCAGTGAGAAGTCTAGGTGCACCTAAATGATTCAGAGGGGCTGTTTTGCGTGTGTGAGTGTGAGCGGGAAAGAACAGGAGGAAATTTTTATCAGCAAGATGAAAGAAAATTAAAGTTAGAAGGAAGGATGTAGTTTGTGAAAGTATAAAATGTGTTGCAGATAGAGAAAGGGCAGCATAAGTAGCAAAATAAAGGAAACTTCTAAATTACATATTTGGGGTTCAGAATATGGTACCAACTAGTTGAAATATGCTTTCAGGGGAAAACACATTGGCTTTTAATATATATTGCCCAATAACAAAAAATAGCTCTTTAATGCATCTCCTTCAAAAACATATTTAGATGTAAAAATATTACTTTTTATGGTTTGCTCCTTTGCTGGTTTAAAATTTATTTGACCTTTGCCAAACTGTCCTGTAATGAGAGGGCTTTAGATTTTTCCACATGGCAATGGAAAGTGGTTTGAAAGTTTCAGTTTTAGGTACGTTTGAGTTTCAAGTATATACCCAAAGGTTAAAAGGATATACAATGAAATATGAAGGATGGAACGTGCGTTTGAAAAGGACATGACAGGAAAAGATGCCCAGGAATAAAGGGAATCTGATTGAATTTGGCAGAACGTTTACAGTGAGGCTCCATGGTTGAGAAAGATGCTGTGAACAATTATCATCCTTTGGGTGGCTGGAGGACACGATCTCCTTCCGTGTTGAGTGTAACCTCCTGATACATTCCTCGTAATAAGCAGGTTTATGACAACATACATCTCCCACAGAATAATTGCCTAAGACATTCAAAGCAAATAAACATTCTCTTCCTTTTTTTTTTGTTGAAGCGGTGGCAGACATATTAAGGAATTTCTTTTCAATAAGCATTTCTCTTCCACAATCTACTTAAAATTGGATCAGTCATCAAAAAGGATTATTAGGAGAAAGTGTCCCATTTATCAGGAGCTTTATATGTGCCCTCCTCCATCACAGGACGATTTTTAGAACACACTGATGGAAAGAGATGGACCTCAAGGGCAATGACAACATCAGGACTAATGCACCTTAAAAATAAAGAACACATTTCTGGCATTTCTTTGGTGGCCTACTTGTCACCTCCGACATGTTGATTGATGAACACCTAAGAAGGCAGCCATTTTGCCTTGTGCTTTTCTTTCGAACATGAATGAAGACCTATATTCTAAATGACACAAGACATAGGAACATACATACCACTGGGCCAGGATCGCCTTTTGGGCCCTGTGAGAAAAACATGGAAAGTCATTTTTTAAATAATGACTGAAGCAAAATTACAGAGTATGAAACATTTTTTTCCAATTTGCTTTCGTACACATAAAAATATTTGCAAATTTTGCTTTTGTTACAGTTTGGATTTGAAGAATAAGATGGAGAAATATAACTTTATGGGAATCCCATGAAAGAGATTGCTTGGAAATTGATTTAGTTCTTAGATTTACAATGAAAAAAATGACACTATTGTGAAAAATATTATTTTACATTATTTTGGTTGTGTATATAGTCTCAATTTTATTATAAGTGGTTTTTTTTTTAACTTGGTTTCACTTATTTCCTCCTGCTGTAAAATTTGGTTATATTTGTAACATGCATTTTTCAGTGAACTTAAGTTTTTTTTTTGTTTGTTTTTCACTGTGGCTGTTCAGCTGAAGTGTGCTTGGTGATAAACACCTGTACTTACAGGGGGACCGGGTGGCCCTGGGTAACTGGGAACATTCACACCTCCCTTCAAAGAAAAAAAGAAAAGAAAAAGAAAAAGATGAGAAGAATTTACAGCAACCTATAACTGGAAAATGATTTTAAATAATTACAAATGTAAATACCTGGATTTTGTATAAACTGCTCATGCCATTTCCTTCACTGAATGGTACACCCTTAGGAAAAAATGAGATACAGAATTATTCTTGTAAGTTAATACTTAGCATCTCTACTTGTACCATTTTACCAAATGATATTATTCCTATTCTTATTGTTAAATTTTTAATTTTTCCTAGTCTATTTTAGAAAGTGAATTTAATACTGTAAGTAAATTAATACAATGTTTCTCTTTTTAGCTTTTCCAGAGCAAATATAGAGAAAGAAATGAAAAGGCATGTGAGCTATACCTGGAGCATACAGACACTTTCGGTTGGGGTTTGATTAATGTTCAGGTTTGACAGATGAGACACTAATGCACGCAGAGGAAAATATTTGCTCATTAAAATTCAGTTTCTGAATTGCCGATTTATGCTGTTTACAGCCTGCTGACCTCGGCTATAATGTGGTAGTGCTGATGAAGATGTGAATAGGGAACAATTTGGCTACTGAAAAGTAATTTTTTCCCACAGTCTCTTCATGCCAAATAGAAAATTAAGGTAAACGGGGAGATGACGTTACTCACAACCCTGTGTGGATGTTTCTATAAAAACATATTCTTTAGAATAATGGGGAAAAAGAATTTCTTGAAAAAAATCGATGTTCTAGAGTAACCAACATGTAAAGAGTACTTACTCTACAGTTAAAAAAATCATACATTTTAGTATTTAGGAAGAATGTGCATATAAAAATTTTAGTTAGTATCCTTTATCCTTCTTTTAAAAAATTTCCATAGAATCAATAATCAAATCTTCATTTTCCTTTTTGTGATTTTCACATTTCAGTTGCAATGTTGAAGAAGCCACCACTCCATTTTTCGTGGATGGTTGCTGGCTAGTGGTTCCCTGTGTGCACAATTTGCACGCGTCTTCAAAACACTAGTGATGGAAGACAAATGCTCCATTTATTTATTCCTTTATTATTTCACTCATTCACTTGACAGTTACTGAGTATCTACTATATTTTGTGTGCTAAGTCCTGGGGAGATGAAGTGTACTTCTGTCTGAGATTTCCAGAGGAGGTTTCCCAGAGAAGATAACATTTAATCTGTGTCTTGAAAGATAAGTGGTTTTGAAGAATTTAGGGGGAAGAGAAATATTTCTTGAGCCCGTTATAAAATCATAGGTCCCTTTCATGAGCTCCTATTATATTTGCTGTTCTTTCCACAGGGGAGGGAGTGTATTTTAGAATATGAACCCCCCAAGTACTTTCTGTCCTGCTTCCTTGTCAAAGGAGGAGGTAAGTTTAGGAAACAAGTTTAGGAAATAGAGTGCCAATCTCTTCATTTATGTGTGCAAAATGTGCAACTGCATGTAGACGAATAATGTATCCTCATTGTCTTTGGAAAGTGACAGTCAGATTCTGCCCTATCTCTGGTGAGTTTAGCTTCTTAAACTATTCCTGCGAGGTAGGGCGGAGAAGGGCGTCTGCTGCGATTTGAGCGTGGCCCCACATGAGGGCAGACGCGCCGCGGAGAGAGCACCGCTGCTCGCCACAGCCTTGCTGACAGAGTGCGCATGCGTCTCAGTCATGACCATGAAAACGTCAATGGCTCTTGTACTCTTTGCTCACTGGGAGCTATATAAATAGTTTCCATGCATGTCAAACATCATGGATGGGAATGAGCACATATAGCATTACGCTAAATTTTCTACCAAATGGCATTGCTGGAAGGGATCTCTTTTCATAGTCCCTCTCTTTTCTGTGAATGAAGCTCATGGAGGTTAAGTGACTTTCCCAGAGGCTTCCAGGCAGGAAGTGGGGAGTCAGACTCCACACCCTGATCTCCTAAGTCCAAGGCAGGGAGACCCACAGTATGCAAACTGAACATTGCACATTCGGGCTGAGCCAAAGGGGGAACAAATCAGGTCTCCCCAAAGCTACATCGGCTATTGTTTATATTTATACATAAAACTTGGAAGACTTTTATCTTTGAGACCATCTAAATGTGGTTTGGCCTTTGAGTTATAAAAATCTTTAAGTAAACACATGAATGTTAAGTTTTACACTTGAAACAACTCACAGGTGGTCCTGGTGGTCCGGGTTTCCCAGGGGGGCCCTCGTTGCCCTGCAAGGGATATATAGACCAATATCAGTGGCTTAGACATTTCTATCCTAGGTTTATGAACCAGATTGTACTTGTTCAGAGAGCCATCTTCTGAAATCAATATGGCTTGTTGTTTTGTTTCAGTCTTGCAAGTCTTATTCAATTTGGCTTTCTCCTTTACCCAGGAGAATAAATTACTTTTAAAAAAATTTATTTCAGAATATTATGGGGGTACAAGTGCTTTTGTTACATAAATTGCTTTTGTACCATTTGAGTCAAAGTTATAAGTGTGCCCTTCACCCGGATAGTGTGCATTGTACCTGTTAGGTGTGAATTTCCCCATCCCCTTCTCCCCCCTCCCACCTGCTTGATTTCCGATGAATGTTATTTCCGTATGAGAACTAATACCTCTTGTATTAACTTGGATGGAACTGGAGAACATTCTTCTAAGTGAAGTATCACAAGAATGGAAAAATAAACCCCACATGTACTCACCATTAAATTGGAACTAATTGATCAATACTTATGTGCACATATGGAAAATAAATTTCTTGACTGGAGGAAAGGTAAATGCCTTTCCCTATGCCCATCCAGATTCTCACCGTCTGAGCTCTAGGGATGATGCTCATCTACAGATGGAGCCACACAACTTGGGCGATTGTGTCCTGGACTTCAAGTGGAGCTGGGGGAACTCTCCCAACACGGGGGTACAGAGCAGAGTTCCTAGAAGCAGGGAGTGAGTTCTAGGACAGTGGCTCTCATAGCCCTCACTTTAATCTTCACCTCCACCACCTTCATCTTTTGGGAACCAGAGTGTATCCACATGATTTAACCAAAGGAGAAAATCACAAACTGTGTGCGTGTCTGTAGGAGGAGAAACTTCTTCCATTTCCTGAGTTAATATCACACTTTATAACCAACTCAGACACGTCTCCCCGAACAGAAGTGACTGTGGTATAACACTGTTTAAGGGAAACGGTCCATACAATTTAAACAGCCTTAGACATTCTGCTTACAGGAGAAACAGACTGAAAATGGAATTTGTAAAAAATGACTTCAAGTTGAAACTTGAAAAATATATTTCACTTTTATTTCTACAAACTATAGATGCTTATCAGTCCACAATAAGCAGAGTTATTGTAATCCCTCTGGTGTCTCTCTCCAGTTCTTCCTATAACTGTGCTTTTCTTTTAGAATAATAGCCTCATAAAAATGTTTAAGTCCCTCTATGTCATCGGCAGTGGCAAGAAATGGTTAAAAAAAGAATCCAGAGGAAATAAAATTTCTACTCACAATGCCCAAGAAATTTGAAGGGTTTTAATCTTTTTTCCATAAATTTGATGAAGGATTTCATTCCAACGCCTTCTCATTTTTTAGTAACAAAAGAAAGTATCATAAAATCTTTTGTTTGTATGTTTATCAATAAAAATAAACTGTAAAGTTTTTCTTGCAATGTATCTGCCTGAGAACGTGTGACAAATAAGTACATTGTATTTTTTCCCAAACTGCTTTGATGGTGGCGCTCTCTCTAAAACGCCATATTCTGCTGACTGCTGGCAGTGTCTTCAGAGATTATGTCATAGTTCTCAGGAGTCAACAAACAAGGAAAAATATGCGCTTATTGAAAAGGCTTTTTTTCCCTGGCACAATTAAAAGTCGTATTTTCACTCTCATTTTTGCCCCAGAGCTCATCTTAGTGTGGAATGCCCATTAACTTCAAAGGCAACACTATGACTGAATAATTTCCATAGAGAAAAAAGCCTAGTGGGATTGGGCAAGCTCCTTGGGATAATACCAGAAAAAAATGTGCTGAGACTCTCTAGAATAAGCATATTGTTTCCTTTCAAATTTGTTGGGATTCCTTTGCTCCTTGATGCCATTAAGGTCCATGTTGGTCGGAGAACTTGTATCCTGACAAGTGGGTGGAAGCCTCTAGAGTGACTCATGTAGACTTTGGATTCTTATTTCCCTAATCTGAACAGATAGGTTTATTCCACTCATTTGCTAGACCTCCTGTACTAACAACGTAGGGCCAATTTAGATGCTAAATAGAGTAAACATGCAAAGTCCTGTAGCCTTCCTGTCTGAGACTCCTCTATTGCTGGTCCTCCCTTCTGACCACAGCAGCCCATCTGTCCCATAACTGGCCTCCCTAGGAAACAAGTTGCCCTGGTTCCTTAGTGAACTTCCACTATGGCCCTCTAGGGACAGAACTTCCAGATTGTCTCAGCAAACCCTTTGGTTATTGGAATCCTAGTCCTGATAGGCAGCATGCTGCCTGGAACCTGGGCACCTGCTGTGGTCTGAATGTTTGTGTCCCTCCCAGACTCATATGATAAATCCTACCCCCCAGCATGATGTATTAGGAAGTGGGGCCTTTGGGAAGTGATTAACTCACAAAGGTGGAGCTTTCATGGATAGGATTAATGCCCTTATGAAAGAGGCCCAAGGGAACTTGGTCATCCTTCCACTCTGTGAGGATGCACAGCTAGAAGGTGCCATCTATGAACAAGAAAGTGGGCCCCAGCAGACACCAAATGCGCCAGCACCTTGAACTTGGACTTGCAAGTCTCCAGAACTGTGAGAAATACTCATAAATGTTTGTGTGTTATAAGCCATTCAATTTATGGTATTTTGTTATAGAAGTCTGAACGAACTAAGACTGCACCTGTGGCTGGAACTCCCTAATAGAAACCACTTTACTTGTACCTCTTTGGGAGGCTTCCCCTATCCCAACACAGGTGGTTGCTCAGGATCCTGTATCCAGATGGGACTTTTGTTATATGATAACAATGTTCTATCCATCCTTTCCCCTAGGAATATATCTCTGGTGTCAGATCAATTTTTGGACCTATATTTTTTTCTCTACAAGAATAGCTGCTCCCTGACATCATTTCTACTTTTAGGCTTTGCTTGATTTTACGGCACTTTCTGTAAATGGCCTCACCCTGCTCCTACCCCAAACCCCAATTCAATTTGGATGGTAAGTGAGGCTCATCCTCTGTACCTTTTCACCCTTTGCTCCCATGGGACCAGGATGTCCAGTTCTTCCCAGTAAGCCCTGTAAAACACAAAACTAAGTTTGTTACAGTAACAACAACTAAATGGCCAAAGGGTATTGGAAGTTGGTTACTAAAACTTATACATTTAGAAGGTCATTTGATCCTAATTAAATCAGTCCTAGAAGCTTATACTTCTTCAGGCTGATACAGCAGCTGTATCCTGCTGATAAGCCCTTGCAAGGGTAAAATTTGTATTTGTGGTTGCTTTTTCACCTTGGTCAACTGCATTTAATGACCTTAATTGGAACCTTTTGATACATTTAAGAATCTAGTCTTGCTGTTTAAATAGCAATTTACATAACATTATGCCTTCCTAAATGAGCTATAATTTTGGTAGTGATCAACATTTTAAATACTTTAAGACACGGCAGAATTAACAATGTGTACATTGAGTTATGCGATCTACATTTCAGCAATAAAAAATAAAATTTAATTTTAATTCTTCTTTGGCAATAGAGTTAGCAACAATTTTCATGGTTCCTTTCATAACTCGTTTTCATAACTTTTAATTTTAGTGTGCAATTTAAAGCCAGATTTGTTCTACATAACTGTGGTGAAAACATGAATGATTAAATTTTAATTGTGGTGAATCCATGATTCAAAACATAAAGGAATATGATTATATTCCTATTTTTATGGTAAAGACTATCTGCATAGGAACTCTAAGAAGGGAAGAGATAAAGAAGTTGAGACATGAGTGGGGTTGCTAGATTCAGCAGATAAAAATACAATATTTGGGACAAACTTATACTAAAAAATTATTTGTTTTCTGAAATTCAAATTTAACTGCATGTCCAGTATTTTCTCTGGCAACCCTAGAATTGAACTCTATTTGAATAACAGATTGGGTTTAGCAGGTAGAATGAAAAAGAGATTCTATTCTAAGAAAACAGGATTGTCAAAGACACAAAGGCTTGATATTCTGTTTCAGAGGCAGTGAAAGCCTTGACTAAAATAGAGGGTATTTTAATTTATATATGGGAGTAAATTAAATCTAATAATCCTTGGCTCATTTTTTTCCTCTAGAACATATTAATAAATTCTCACTTTATGGTGCCATTTGAATATCTCTTCTAAAGATTAGTGCCAAAAAATTATAACTAAAAAATAGGATGCCCTTTTACATCCAGTTTTATTGCAAACAGACTAGCTTAATCACAGACTGCTTTCTGGTCCGGTGGAATTCTGATGACAAGTGTCCAGGACTCTGAGCAGCCTTAACTAATACAAAATGAAAATCCGAGAGATTGGATGAGGCTACTTTTCTAGGCCATAGCTGGACAATTGACATAGAGGCACAAAGAACAAAAAGTAATGAGGAATGTTAACCTTGCGTCATCCTAGCAGACATGAGCTATGAGAAGAATAGTTTTAACAAATACTTACGGGGGGTCCAATAGGGCCTGGATCACCTGGAATGCCTGGAATTCCTTGCAGACCCTAAAAGAGATAGTTCCTACCATAAAATCTGTTACATCACTGAGAGCAAGGCATTTTAGTTAATCAAATATTTTGACTATTGAAAATTAAACATATATTTTAGCTAAGTGAGAAACATGATGTATGTCATATACAAATACCAATTTTTAAAGAGTAGGAATGGTGAACCAAAATGCTATGACATGGAATCTATAACAAATATAATTTAATCTGTTCTGTGATTTATAATGCATTTCTGATATTACATAGCCACCCTATCCGCAGTAGTATCTCAGAATCCGGTACTGTTAAAGCATGGAAATACACATTTTAGATTGACAGAATGCCATCAGAGAAATATATAATTACACTAAAGCTTCACTCAGCTAGTGGAAAAATGGAATATGTTTATGACATAATATTTAGTTTAGTTGGTCAGCTTTTTATAAGAAGAAATGTGGCTCACTGGTGAATTTAAATTTGGAAACCTTTAATGCTTATGCATAAAAATGAATGGATTTCCCCTCCTTGGATTTTTAGAATAATGCTAATTACAATGGATAGAATTTAAGATCCTGATACATTTATACATCAAAGAAGAATTGGCAGATTAACTGGTAACTTTTGTATTTAATTTTTTCCTTTACCAAGTGTGTCAACAACAGGGTATTAGTTAAATAAATTACATACAATCCATTATATGAAATATTTTTCAACTATTAAAATAATGTTTTAGAAAACTATTGGATAACATGAAAAAATAAAAGTCTCAAAATGTTCCGTAGCATAGGGCTTAAATTTTTAAACAACTATAAATGTACTTCCTAAAAGATGGGAATGATAGAGTCTTTTATTATTTTATCATGACAAAAAATAAATGGTTCATCTGGAAACTGTAGTGTTAGGTGTGTTTCAGAATTCTGGATTTTCAGACTTTTTACATAGGTAACATAATACACATACTGAATATTATGTAACACTCCCAGTGGTGCCTGAGGCAGCACCATCTAATAAACACACAAATATTTCTGTAGCAAAACATATGACATTCTGACAGAGTGGGATAAGTTAACCAAGCTCCATGTGAGTTCAGGTCAGATTTGGCTGCCAAATGAATTTGCTGCAAACTTGGGAAACATTTTCAGGGTTTTCAGAGGCTTTTGGGTTTTGGAATTTGTGGATAAGGGGCTGTGGACCATAATACTACTATTATCAGAAATCCTTCCTGGGCAGTGGGAATAGGGACAGCGTCTATCTTTTTAGTGCTTTTGAATGTTTCCCCAATTTTCTATAATGACCTTAGATCACTTCTATAACCAGAAGGAAATATTTTTAAATGCCCTTTTGTTACTGCAGATAACCATATGATGCATCAAGTTCTACTGAATGTTCTACTCTTTCAGGATTTAATTTCCTTTACTGAGTTAAGTATTCTTTATACATTGCCCAAATACTCTTTGTTATAATAAAATTCCTTTACCTTTTATTGTTATGAAATATGCATTTCTATTTGCATTATAAATGTTAGATGAAGGGACCATGGTAAAATTACAGCATATTGATTTATGAGGGTTGTAAAGGACTATGAGCTGGATCAAGAACCAAGTTCTGCCAGGCTCATCCATTCAATGCCAAATGGCATCATGTGTTGCTTCAGGTTTATTCACTTGATATGATATGAAGAAATGCTGAAAAAAATCTCCTTGAACATGCTAGAATTCTTCATGTATTAATAATAAGTCTTGGGCAAAATCTCATGGGTGGTTGTGTTAAAGAATGTGGACATATTCTTTCTTCAAGATTGTATCCTCATTGGCAATGATCTGTGTGTGTGTGTGTGTGTGTATGGGCACACGTGCATGTGTGGGCTGTATCAGTATGTTGTACTGGTTCTATTTATTCCTCCACCATTAACTTGTTTACAAGTTTATAAATGCAAAGGAAAAAAATTCATTGAGAATGGCACCTCTAAATTACTGGATATTATAAATGTTATACCATAAAAATTTCTTTATCTCAAAGTACCGCATGCTGTCACATAAAATTCTCTCTATATGTATGTGTATAAGATATGCATGTACATATGCATTCCTTTTTTTGCTACTTGTAGTCTCAACACTGAATCAATCTAGAGATGCTGAGTGAGTTTTTAGGCAGTCTAATTTATAAGCTTGGGACTCATTAACCTTTGATGGCCACATTAAACTTTAAAATAAACCTCAGTCCATAAATAAAAAATCATTCTCAGCAGTCTTTCTCTGTACAAGATGAAATTTTGTAGAAAGGGTAAAAGTCGCTATAGATGCATAAAGGGCAATTAGATAATTTTAGAAGACAAGATGGTCATTAGAGAGGACAAATACATATTAAAGAGTAGGACATATAATGCCAAACTAAAATACAAACTTAAATTTATTTCACAGATATTCAGAGATCATCGGAGGCAAGTTCTTTCCTTGCTCTGATATTTTGATTTTGCAAGTCCTAGCTCGGTTGCTAGCAAGAATATTTTCTGTTGCTATAATTTATGGCTGACAATATTTTTTTGTTTTATTTATCAATTATTATTATCTTTAAATATGGTGGGAAGACATGCATTCCAAGCAAGAATTCACTCTAAGAGAAGTTCTAGTGTTCTATTAGCTTCTTACAAGTTGCTACCTTGAGTTGTGCAACAATATCTGTGAAAAATGTGGAAGTCAATGCTCCTTTTCTAAGAGCAATAAACAAGCAGGGAACTCTTTTCTCTAATTTTCCAAACAAATTAAATTGAAGACATAATAATTAGTAGTCCTCAAAGTGAGGGGATGTCCCTCTGTATCTTTCTCACTAAGAGTAGAATAGATATTTGAGATCTTATAACACTTAATATCATACTATATGTTGAAACAGTATAGTTTATTGGCAGTTTATGGAAATGCGTATGTTTTTGGGCAAAGTTTTATTCACTTAAAAAAAGCAATAAATTCTAATTTCAGGTAATATCTGAGTCCAAGTAGAAGATAAGATTATATTCATTATTTCCCATCTGTCAGAGAGAAAAGCTTCACCACCTCGTTCCCTCAGAAAGGCCCAACTGAGGCAAATGTTACTTCAGGTTTATTCATATTATTCATGTGACATGAGGAAACAATGGAAAAGAATCTCCTGAACTTGCTGGAACTCCCCATGTATAAAGAGTCTTGGAGAAAACTTTGTGTACTCTGTGTTAAAGAATCCATAAGGTGTGTGAAAGAAGAAAGAAGAAGAAAGAAGAAAGAGCACACTAAAATAGTGGAGGAATATTAATAATTGATTTCAGTTCACCAAGAGAGCAAAGTACCTTGCAGAATCAATAAAAATTAATTTTTAGTGAATTTAACTTACAGTCACTTATTAAAAACCTAAATTTCAATTATTTCCTGATCTTTATGTTATTACCTTCTCAATTGCCTCTAAAGCCTACCTTTTGACATCTAGGCAGTTAAAAGCTGTTGAGCTATTAACATTAGTTATTGTGCTTGCACTTTAGTGAAAGCTTCTGTGGAGCATGAAGAAGCAAAAGCTCAACAACTCTTACTTGTTTTGAAGATGAAATGCCTTTACTCTTTTATTTATAGATGAAAATAAATTGTTATATTACTTTGTTCTTCAATTTTTAACTTGGAAAAAAACCAAGCCAAACCTCAAAGTTTTCTAGAACAGAAGCAATATTAATTAAAAATAACACATGATGATAATTTGTAATGTGAAATATAACTCCAACTAGAAACATAGATCTACTTTATACTGTTATGATTTTCTGCAATAACATCAAGGTTAATATATGCCAGATGGCTTACTTACTTTCATTAAGAATTGTTAGTATCAAAACTGTTTAAACTAACAGCAATTCATCATTCTAATTGGTTTTTCTAAGAGTTAATGTGAATTATTCAGGAAAAAAATGATATCCTGAGCATCACCATGGCTTAGAATCAGAAAATTATACCATTATCTCAAAAGTACATTTGACTTAGAACCTTAGTCCACAAGGGTGAGCAGCTGATCTAAACTAGTCCAATCTGATCCTTTTGATAGTGTTTTTTTCTCCCAAGAATTTCAGAGTTGAGCAGAGACAGAGACAAACCAAGGTTGTTGAAGCTGAATCATGTCATAGTAGTATCCCAGGGAAGCTCTGCTGATTTCTGGAGCTGCCATCACTCCCAGGCTGGTTGTTCAACTATTCCTTTAATTCTCTTAGCTGCCCTGGGATTTTTTTCAGTAAATTTCCCTTTCCTCCTTCGTCTTACTTTTATTTTGAGAGAGCTGGAATTGTTATCTGCTACGTGAAAACAGAAGAACAGTTACTGATATATTAATTCTATGCTTTAATTTCCTTGTGTGAAAAACTGGACCACTGGTAATAAATGTGAACACATTATTATTTAACATGTGTTAACACTTAAAAAGACCCACCTAGACTTTGTTTTTATTGGTTTTAGCATTAAATGTGAGTTATAGAAAAATTGATGTCTTTCCTCTGTTGAGTTCACATAAAGAGAATCAGTATTAGGACCACATTATCAGAAAAAAATCTTTTACCTCATCACCTTTCTCCCCAGGTATCCCAGGGTAGCCTCGCTCTCCTTTGCTTCCCTAAAAAGACAATAAATTCAGCTAGTACACTCAGTCATTTTGTTATCTTTGGGAACAATGAAAAAAAATCTCTTCTAAGAACACTTGGGGCCATGTAATTTGGACAGAGTTAGGGAACAAATAAATCACAACATTTGGAAGGAGCTTTTACACTACTTTCCCCAAATACATTTTTTTTAAAGTTTTATATTTTAAAATGAGGTTCTTTTTTTTTTACACTAAATTGAAGGTCTCACAGAGAAGAGTGGAGGAGAGACTTCCTTACCTTTGGTCCCTCTCTGCCTGGGATTCCTGGAGGACCCCGAGACCCTAGATCACCCTGGAGGACAGAGGAGTAACAAAGTTGAGAGAATGCAGTATGTGTAACCCAAAGGGTCCACGTACCCTCAGAAAGCCTTCTTACCTTCCGGGCTATTGAGTCATACTTTCCAGGCTCGCCAGTTCCTCCTTCTTCTCCTTTGTTGCTTTTCAACCCAGGGATACTAGCTTGGCAGTTGCCACAGAAGTTCTAATGAGTATAAAGATATGGTTACTGAGAGATGCATAAAAGCTGTCTATGAAAGTGAAGTTTGATTTGACTCAAAGTTCTATTTGAACCTTTGTCAGAGATGAGTGATACAGCAATTGCTAGGTCACTCTGCTTTTAGAAAATTGATTCATCCAATTTAAAGAGATTACTTTTTGTGAGGTAAAAACTATTTACAAAGCTAATCAATAATACATGTTTATGATTTTGGTGAACTTTTATTTAAAACATATATCTCAGTGTCCTCCACTTGCGGGGGTTGACCCATTCCTTCTCTGGAATGTACAAAAAAACCCCCACATATCTCTGATGATATTTACATGGAAAATTCCAAATAAATAAGGAAAACATGTATAAGTCAAGAGCACAGACTGAGTTTCAATTGCCTAGCAGCATGTTTAAAAAGGGAGGTGGGGCCAGGCACGGTAGCTCACGCCTGTAATCCTAGTACTTGGGAGGCCGAGACAGGAGGATCGCTTGAGGCCAGGAGTTTGAAACCAGCCTGGGCAACATAGTGAGATCCATCTCTGCAAAAAATAAAAAAACAACTAGCCAGGTGTGATGGCACATGCCTGTAGTCCCAGCTACTTGGGAGGCTGAGGCAGGAGGCTTGCCTGGGCTCAGAAGTTCGAATCTGCAGTGAGCTATCATGGGGCCTGGATGCCAGAGTTAGACCGTCTTTAAAAAAAAAAATTAATTAAAAAAATAATAAAATAAAAAGGGAGGTGGTAATAAAGTTTGGAATAAACAGCAAGATTACAGAGTTCATATATCCTATAACATAAATCATATACAAACAAACAAAGAAAAAACTATGAAGAAAGGATTTTTCTCCTTTTGGGAGCAAAATTAGTTGGAGAACCCTTCATGCAGTTTTTTAACATTTTGTCAGTGGAGGTACTCAGGGGAGAAATAATTACTTGAGTGACTTGGACTTGACTCCTATGTCAAATCCAAGTGAAGATAGGAAATCTAAGTGGAATTACCTTTTCATTGCTTTCTCTGCAACCTTTAGAGAGGTTTTGAACCAGGAGTTCAAGACCAGCCTGGGCAACATAATGAAATACCATCTCTATAAAAAGTTTAAAAATTAACTGAGCATGGTGGCATGTGCCTGTAGTCCCAGCTACTCTGGAGGCTGAGGCGGGAGGATCACTTGAGCCTGGGAGTTTGAGGTTACAGTGAGCTATCATCAGGCCACTGCATTCCAGCCTGGGTGACAGAGTGCAACTCTGTCTAGACAGAAAGAAAGAAAGAAAGAAAATAACTTAAAAAGAATAAAAAAAGAGTCATTGGAAACTGACTTCATTTTCTTCAAGTTAGGGTTACCAGTGGTATAATAAATTAAGAAAAACTGAATTTCATTAAGGTCATTGAAAAAATGTCTTAAAATTTTCTTATGGGAAGAATAAAGATGTATCAATTATTAGCCAATACACAACCTCACTCAAAGGGGGATTGATACACAGATTAATTTAGAAGGTCTTTGAAGGAATATCATTTGGGCCTGTAATTATGCCAGTTCTTTTCAATACTTTAATCAAAGATAATTTTGAAAGCAGAAAGTAGAATGATCAAGTTAGCTAAAGATTGAAGGTAGAGAGAAAGAGAATTAATGTGTTAGGTAACAAGATCAAATTTTAACATTACATTATGAGATTGACCTGATAGATCCAACCCTTAATCTAAATTCCTATATTTAGACTTTATTTTGGGGAAATATACATTTTCCCCTTCTATTGAATAGTTTGTTGGGACTAGCAGTCAAGGTGTCTTGCTCTTTTGGGACTCAGAACCTTAGTGAAATGATGCTGGGGCTGGAACAGCAGCAGAATGCATTCACTGGAGGAACACTGCCCTGGTGAGCCTGTCAATTACTTCCCTCCTGAGACCCCTGGAACCCTGGTTCTTGTCAGAGCCTATTCAGTCTTTTTGTGTGTTCTGTGAGCTACCCCATATTCTATCAGCACATTCATTTCTACTTAAATGTACAAGTTTCTGGTCCTTAGAGTAAAGAACCCTAACTATTCTGGACTAATACAATTCCTATAGTCCTGCTATTTCTAACACCACTGTTCCTGTAAAGAACTTAGGACTTAATGTCTGAGGGCCTATGTTTCTGTATTAATGTTATATTTATTAGCTGTGTGACTCTGAACAAGTTATTTAACTGCTCAGAACTTCAGGTCTGTCATCTGTAGAATGGGAATACTACTACAGCCTGAACTCATAAGATTATTGTGGAAATTAAATAAGATGGTATAAATAAAGTGGTGCATTGACTGGCATGTAACCCAACAGATATAAGATCTTTCTGAAACCTCCACAGATATTCTTTTCGGACTTAGTTAGAGGTCTTAAAAACTCCTTTACTATATTTTTATATTTATATTAATATGTAATTTATGTTTATATATCTATTCGCAAAACTCCAATTACCTAACTAGAACTCTTGAGTCTTGTGAATTCAACAAATATTTCTGCCTGCCTACTATTGTGCAAGACATCGTGTAAATCACTGGGCTAACTTCTAGGAATACAAACTAAATCACCTAAGTGTGTGTGCATGTGTGTACATTGTCCATTCATACACAGGCAGATGAGACACACAGTGTTTGAGTATAAAGGGCCAGATCTGCATGTGGATTCACTCAGTCTTAGCACTGATATTAGGCAAGAACATGCAAATAAATTAAATACATAACCTTATATATGCCTCATTATCAGCCCCTACCCAATCTGTTTTACAGCTAAAATACAGGGAAGTATTAGAAGAAAAAAAAAGTAGCAAGATTAATTCCCTATGAGATGCATAATAGGTAGAGATAATTTTTATTTAACAGAGTAACGGGTGTTAGGGAGATTGTGGGCTTCGTAATTTTGTAAATTCTTATGACATCAAAACTCAGCCTTGCAAGCTGGCAAGACCAGCTTGGTTTTCATCTTGGGACTGACCAGGCCAGATACGTAGAGAAGGATTAGGTTTCACAGTGGTGAGCCAGGGTGGGTAAAGAGAAAGATCCTCTTCCAGAGGACAGTCTGATCTACTCCAGGGTGTTAATGACACTGTTCCTTCCCACTAGCTTCTCTCAGAACTACCCTCCTCCCCTTCCCTCAAAATGTGAGGCTGGTAAAGAAGAAGGAGAGAGTGCAGGGAGTAGGATACATAAAGATACATGTTCCTTTTTCTACCTTAAAGACGTCCTGACATTTAAAGACTGAATTGTAGTTCAGGCTAAGCAATTAACTCAATTTCTGCTAAATAATTTCCTTTCTGATTTTTCTTGGAAATTAACACATACTTTCTCACATAGCAACAGAGTACCTTGAGCAAGGCACCAATATCTCCCAAGAGAGGAAGTGCAATCTGTAGTGAAGGAGAAAAAAACAAATATATGTATTTATACATATATGTGAACACAATACAATACAAACATACAGTACAATGTAGATATTTTTCCTCAAAATGCCATGACAGTTGACAATTGGAGCATGGAGTTTCTAGAGTCTTACTGTCAGAATCATTGGCTTAGCACCTCAAGATACTGACACAGGCACTGACAGAATTCAGAACAATTTTTGAGAAATATTCACTCTTCCTGTACCATGAACATGCAAACACACATATCATAGTTTTGATTCTGCATCTCTATTTTATATTTTCATGACCTAGCAACTTTTATGCCATCCCTAGTATATTATTGATTTTAAATAATGAATAAATATAAATGATTTATTAAAAGGAAATTACTCCTATGGCAAGCACATTATCAGGCTGTTGAGAAATATGAAAAGTGCAAGATGAGTGTGCCTTAGTTACTTCTCATGGAAGTTCAAAAATGCCTACAGTTGGCTTGAGTGATAGACAAGACAGATATTGAGGGAACTTGGGCCACATTTTGGCTACGTGTCTTAAAAATGTCCTTTCAGAGAGACGCTCTGTAAACCCAAGTAACGCTTTGCAAGATTCCCTGATTCCATGTGATTTACTCAGTGATGAAGTTAAAGTAATGCCAAAATATGCCTCCACACGTAGCTTATAAAGGCACATAAGGCCCAAACAGTGTGGGAGGTAGAAAGGATTTGTGAAGCTTAAAACTGAGAGGCCAGATTTGGATTTTATTATACAAGATTCTTAATACAATGTCATGTACCATATGGCTTCTCAAATTATAACTGCCGAGTCTGAGGCTATTTAAAAGGATTTCACTGTTGCTCAAAGCAAGGTTTAACCTAAAATAAAACTTTGGAACACTTTTAGTGCCTAAACCCATTTTTAAAGAGCCTACTCAAGACAGTTTTCATAATTTAATCATGTCAGCATTTTAAAGCTACAGAATCAACAGATATGTACCGTATTGTAGGTAACTTACCTGCAAAATTTCATTTAGAAAAATGAAATTCATTTAGTCACTAGCATTAGAAAGAATAGAAATTGTGACTATATATTTTATCTCAATTTTCAATGGGATGGAGACATTATATGCCAGGGCTCAGCCTGGGGCAAAATTGCACAGTTGAATTATACCCTTAGGAAATAAGTACTCTTTATACACATAAAAAATGCTGATGCAGCTTGAATTTTTTTCCCTCTACAAAATAATGGGGATAAACAAAATCACCAGGCAGTCACTGAGCATTCTAATTAGTTTAGACAGCAAAACTTGCTTGGTAGGCTGTTTGGCTTCTGGGTGCATTAAAGATACATAAATCAGGCAAAGTCTGCCTACATACCGGGTCACCTGGGGGGCCGGGCGGGCCTGGCTTTCCGTCCCTCCCTGGAGCGCCCTGAAAACAGAGGTACCCATGTTCAAATCTTTGCACTTTGACACAGGTACAGATTAAAATGGAGGGGGCAGATAAAGAAGGTCCTTACATCATTCCCTGGGGTTCCTGGAGTTCCTGGCAACCCAGGGAGACCTCGAGGACCCTGGGGAAAAAGGGGAAATAAAAATAGTTACTTATGAGAACAGTCTGTCAGTCATTTTCCCCAAGTAAGCAAGCTGACTTAAGGAGCTTACCTGAATACCTGGCTCTCCAGCTGGTCCTTGGGAACCCTGTGTAAAATGAGATTCAATTATCAGAATTTATGTCATTAGAAAAACCACTTATTTCCAGTTCTGTTGTTCCAAAGTTTTTTATGTTTTTTTCATAGTAAATAAAAAATTTCATCTTTTATTATTATTATTTTATTAATATTATTTAGTCAGCAAGTGTGTATATAGTGGTCATTACAATCAGGCATTGTTCCAGGCTCTGTCCTTATAGTTAAAATTCATTTTAAACTGCCTATTATTTGTTTGCACCATTAAAAACACCTTCTCTCTTCTTTAAGATATTACTTATAGCATTTTGGTATCATTTCACTTATACATGCCCCATCCACTTTGTATGTTAACTTCTTTTACTTCAATTAAAAATAAACAGTAATTTACAATAATCTAATATTAGGCATTCTTATCTTACGAACATGCATTTGTGCTGTTTAATATATAGAATAGAGGTATAAAGGGTTAAATGGCTGCTTCTAATCCAAGATCAGGGTGTGTGACCAGCATCTGTAAGTCAAAGAACAGTGAGTACTCTGTGCTTAGTGATACAATTTAAATGCCCATTAATCCTTTCTAGAGCGAATAGACAACCTACAGAATGGGAGAAAATTTTTGCAAGCTGCACATCCGACAAAGGACTAATAACTAGAATCTATATAGAACTCAGGAAAATCAGCAAAAAAAAAATCAAACAACCCCATTAAAAAATGGGCAAAGGACATGAACAGAAACTTTTCAAAAGAAGATAGACTAATGGCTAAGAAACATATGAAGAAATGCTCAACATCTCTATTCAGGGAAATGCAAATCAAAACCACAATGAGGTATCACTTAACTCCAGCTAGAATGGCTTTTATCAAAAACTCCCAAAACAACAAATGTTGGCATGGATACAGAGAGATAGGAACATACCCTGCTGGTGGGACTGCTAACTAGTACAACCTCTATGGAAAGTAATATGGAGATACCTCAAAGAACTAAAAGTACAACTACCATTTGATCCAGTAATCCCACTACTGGGTATTTACCCAAAGGAAAAAAAGACATTCTATAATAAAAACATCTGCACTCGAATGTTTATAGCAGCACAATTCACAATTGCAAAGATGTGGAAACAACCCAAGTGCCCATCAATACATGAGTGGATTAAGAAAATGTGGTATATGTATATCATGGAGTACTACTCAGCCACAACAAACAATGGTGAACTAACACCTCTTGCACTATCCTGGACGGAACTGGAGCCCATTCTTCTAAGCGAAGTATCTCAGGAATAGAAAAACAAGCACCACATGTACTCATCATCAAATTGATATTAACTGATCAACTCTTATGTGCACATATGGAAGTAACAGTCATTGGGTGTCAGGCAGGTGGCAGGGGGGAAGAGGCAGTGGGTAAATTCACACCTAAGGGGTGCAGTGCTCACTATCTGGAGGATGGGCACGCTTGTATCTCTGACACGGGCAGAGCAAAGGCAATACATGTAACCTAAACATCTGTACCCCCGTAATACTCTGAAATGAAAAAAGAAAAAAAATCCTTTCTGGGTAGTATTTATTTGTAGTTCCTCCTCTGACCTTTCTATTTTTTCCTTCTTATTAAAATTTGTCACTGGATTTTGTTTCACGATATTAGAATCAACAAGCTTTCAAGGACTTGATTGGATTTCACTTACTGTTCTGCCAGGAATTCCTATTCCTGGTGGGCCTGTGTCACCTGGGGAACCATGAACACCTGGCAGTCCTCTTTCACCCTGGGAAATGAAATGATTCTGTTGAGTGCAAGGCTCAAGAGACATGAATTTTTCTGATATCTTTTGTTAATTATTGATTCTTTAAAAATTAGCTATAGTATTTTTATACCTTTGGCCCACGTGGACCAGGTGCTCCAGGATTTCCATCTAATCCCTAAAGGAAAGAAAATAAAAAGGTAAATACATCTCTTTTTGTAGAAAGGTTAAAAATATCTTAGAAGTCATAGCTAAAAACATATGTTTCATTGCTCTACATCTTACTTGAAGGTTTACTTGAATAAACCTTTTTCTGTAAAAGAATAAGGAATAGGGAATATAAACTTCAAGAAATTATAGATTTTGTATAGTTACTTTAAAATATAAGAGGTTTTAATCTATAAAATGAGGCATCTGATATTGAGAATTATTATTATTAATTAACATAAAAATTTCAAAGGGGATGAGGAAAAATGCATATGAAACAGGCACATTTGTTATTTAGATTTTCCAGCGATGCAGTTTTCTATGTCCTGGAAACAGTCTGGGTTACAAAGACATTTGTTGCAAATGACAGGCTATGGTGATAGCTGCAAAGCCTCTGGAAGGAAAATTTTAGGCCGTTTTTCTGTTTTAAGACAGAAGCTGTCCTAGAAAGGTTTATGGTTTAAAATCAGTACATCTCACTGGGGTCCATAGATCCCTAAAGAATCTGTGCATAGGATTTGGAGACCCATCACTCTACCAAAATCGCATGCAAAATGTTGTGTGCATATGTATTTTCTTTAGAAGAAAGTCCATTGGTTGCATCAAATTTTCAAATAGGTCATATCTCTAATCTAAAGAATAAGATGAATATTTCCTTTTTTGCAGACCTAAACTTATTCCTATACTTATGATCTGAAACTGGGAGCCCACACATAGTAATTAATGACATTTAAAAAAAAATTAGTAAAAGGGCTGGTACTTACTGGTTCCCCTGGCAGGCTTTTCCCGGGAGGACCAGCCTCACCTTTTGGACCTGGAAGCCCAGGAGGGCCTATAATCCCACCTGGATCTCCCTGAGGAAAACAAGGTAAGATTCTTATTTTGTTCCTCAGGTTCATAGTGGGAAGTGGGGAAGCAGCAGTCTCCATTGTTTAAGTTGTCATCATAGCCAGTCCAACTTCATTCATTCATTCATTCATTCACTCACCCACTCCCTCAATAATATTTGCCGAGTGCCTAATTCATGTCAGGCACTGTTGTAGTTATCTTAAATGCATTTAGATTTTGTAGTAAGTTATCTACGATAAGTTTAGCAGTATCATGAAAAATATGCATGTGTCTAAATATATACACAAAAGGGTATATCTATTCATAAAGTTCTCTAGATAATCTTTGTATTTTCTTTAAGTTATTCCTCAATAATGGTTCAACGTTAATACACTATTTCCACGTAGACATTAACAAGCAAGTCCTGAAATATTAAAAGACTTCTTAGGTCTGTGCCAGCATTGGTAGCTGAGCCTGAAACAGACTTTCAGAGTCCTGACATCTTCATCTTTAAGTTAGTTCATTTTGTCCCATGGCATTTCTGTGCCAGAATCAGGGCTGCAGCAATGCACCACTCCAGGGAGTGTCATTCACACTGCAGTGTGTGTGAATGTCTCAGATTCACACACCATCTCAGAAGCCCTTTGCTGTCCTTCCACTCCCCCAATGCCCTTACCATCCTCTGTCTCTTCCTCCTGCCTGCTTAATATACAAAGTGAGTAAAATGTAAACTATACCTTTTCTCCTTTAATGCCTTGTTTTCCTGGGATACCATGTTCTCCAGGCAATCCCTAGAAAATTCAGAATTAATGGGAAAGAGCAATTAGAACATCTTTTATTATCTGTGAATCTTGGTCAAGAGAACAGACTTTTAACATATAACTTACAAGCAGATGATTGATTTTGGCCTTTTAGACAGGCAAAAACATTAGTGAAAATATGTGGCTTGTTGTTTAAAGTGAAGCCACCTGGATGTAATGGGAAAGAAACTAAAGGAGAATTGAACCAAATGTCTCACCCATATCATTGCCCAGAAATGGAGGAAGGATGGTGGTTGGTAGCATCAAATCATGATTCAGGACAATAGGGTAACTAAGAAAATATGTTTTCACTATGTTTTGGAAAAAGTAGCTCTTTCCTTTTTTATTTTATTCTTTTTTTTAGCTCCAGCCATTATTACTTAATCTGTTTTTGAGCATCTTGTGGCTCTACCTGTGCTACCAGGATTTTCTCTCTTTTCATAAGATCTCTACGCTAGGTACACCCGTAGTGGTCCAGTAATTGACTTAGCAGAGTGATACAAAGCTTTGCTTTATAAACTGGATTTCAAAGCACCAAACAGAATATGTGTGCTGAACAATGGACCCCCGGAGGCTCAGGCAGTGAGCATGGAGAATAAAGCAAGGGGTCAAGGGGGTGTACCCAGGGCATGAAAAAGAGAGAGATTCTAGAAGCTGCCTGGAGGAAACTCTAATTGTGGTCAGAGAGTGATCAGTCTCCAAGAAGTTACGGCCAAAGATTTTTCTCGTTTTGCTCAAGTGTGAACTGATGGATAGCTCTCACCTCCCAAGCTGTTGGAAAGCTTAGGGAGGTTGTCCAAGGGACAGAAAGCTGACCTGGATAATGGATAGAAAAGTGCCTTTAGAGGGGGTGTGTGTGTGTATGAGACAGAAAGAGTGAGAAAGAGAGGGAGAGTCTTGTGAGCCCACTAAAGCTAGGTTATAATGCAGCCTGTGGATCTTTTTATGGAGGGCTCTTGCTAGAAAAACAACAGAAGCTTTGGAAGTGTCTTCCTTAGATGGATATTTGAACCAAAAGCCATGCATGTTGGAAATGCTTGCTTTCTCTCTTGGTTTTCCTTATTTGACATTTCCAATCTCCTCTACTGCTGGTACACACTGACAAGCACATCCAAAATGATAATTTAGTTCATTTGCATTCCAAAGACCAGTTTTATTAGTCTAATGATACTCACAAGGACCTCACATGGATATATGAAGGGAATAGTCTACGCAATAGCCCCTGACCTTAGGTGTGATTAGTTTTAGTGGTGGACATGACCCATGTGTTTAAGTGGTATAACTCAGCCACTTCAACAGATGTTGACATTCTTTAAAACATGTCTTGGTCTTAATTTCATTTAAAAATATCAAAGGCATTATACATACAACATCTCCTGGTGGTCCTCTGGGGCCCATGGAGCCTGCAGGTCCTTGCTGACCCTAAAATAAAAGGTTATATGCACTTTAACTTTGCTTAAAAAAAATAGATTATACCTGAATATTTGTAAAACATGGTATGACCTTTATCTGTAGAAAGATGAACTTTCCACCTTCCCAATTTCTCTGTTTAATACTGAAATGTGCCTTGGGCTTACCAAGATAGTTTCCAGATGTTTTTATTTAATGGATCTGTTCTCCACAGCAGGTGATAACTGGATAACTTGCCTTGCCCACAGGCTGGGAGCACACCACATTAATCTCTCCCGCACTTCCCCAAAACTGCTCTTTCTTGGAACACTCTTGCAGAATCCCACATGGGAATCTCAAGCATCTCAAGGTTGAATAATTTTGGTTTAGAAACTGAATCTTGAATCCTGTTCCTTTTAAGAATACAGTTCAGGATCATAGATTTAGCTCACATTGTTTACTCTTAAAGCTTTTAGGGATGCTATTGTGAATATACTCTGAAAAAGAGTTTAAAAATCCTATTGTGAACCAAAAGGCACAGTTACTATGTGTGTAATAAACGTAGCCAATGGGGGAAAATCACCATGGAAACAGTATAAAGTCCTTTCTTCTTGTGAAGAAAGTAACTGACATACTAAAGCACCTTGTTTTACACAGAATGACAATAATTCCCAAATTATTTCCTAATTTATCTTAGTTATTTCTTATATACCTTTAGTCCTGGGCTTCCTATTAAGCCAGGGGGACCAGGATCTCCGGGTTCACCCTAAACATACAGATGAGAGGGAAAGTTAAATGGTACTTTAATTTTCATAATCTCATTAAGATTGGAGATGTAATTGAAGAATGGCAGGAGATTACCTTTGTCCCTTGCGATCCTATCATCCCAGGTTCTCCCTGTAAATAAAATAATACTATATGGGTAATACTTAAATTCAGATAGAGATGGAAATCTCTGATACTTTAATTGAACATCTACAAATAAATATACAATAAAGGGGGAAATTATGGAAGATATGATGAAATCAAGGAGGGTTCCTTCTAAAACATGACTTAAGATGCTTATTGCTAATAAATAAAAAATAATTTCTTTCTTCTTTATAATAGTTTTCCCCCCAATGTCACTTTTGACACGGTGATTGTATTCCATTAGCAATCACTGCATTCTCTACTTAGATGACATCGTTATAATTTGCCACTAACTAATCTCATATCATAGAGAATTAAAACTTCAGAAGAGAAATGGGGGAGACTAGAATTTAAGGTAATATGCTAACCTGAGCAAGAGCAAGACCCCATCTCTACAAAAAATAGAAAAATGAGCCAGGCATGGTGGTGTAGTCCCAGCTACTTGTGAGACTGAAGCAGGAGGATTGCTCAAGCCCGGGAGTTCGAGGCTGCAGTGAGCTATGATGACACCACTGCACTCTAGCCTGGGTGACAGAACGAGACCCTATCTCAAAAAAAAAGAATTTAAGGTAGTATGTATTAGCTATTCTACCATCAGGTATATGTACTTAATGAAAAAAAAACCCCAGAAAATACAAGGTTATACAAAATAGGACAATATTGGCTATAATAAATTTGCTTTTCTTTTCTATGACTTATTAAAGTGATAAATCCAATTTGTGTCATTAACAGAATTTTTGAAAAAACTGTATCTTCTATTTTAATTTTGTATTTTTGATATCCCATGTGGATGTTTTTCATAACATTTATATTGAATCACTACTAGTAATTGGTTAAAGAAAGCATATATTAATAAAATCAAACCAAATGTTAAAGTATCCTCTCATGATAGCACTTGACAAGGTTTAAAATTTCTCATTATTCAAAATAAAAGAATAAAAAATCACAGAGGAAAAATTAAAATTCCCACAGAGCTTATTTAATCAAATCTATTAGATACCAAAGTAAACATAACAGAAATCAGAGAGAAAGAAATCAATGAGATAGAAAACCCAAGATACTGATAAAACATCTACTTACTCTATCTCCCTTTTCACTTTTTGTAAAAGGTTCCCCCTAGGAAAATGGGTAGAAAACAAATCAATTATAAACACTTTTAGAAATAAAGTCCCCAAATCTGGGTGTGGATAAAAAGTGCAGGTCAAACTCAGACCTCCATTGCAAAGAAGCCTCTAAAATGATCCAGAACATCACACCGTCTGCCTTTGCCACTTAAAGGAGGCATCTGAGAATTAATTTTAAAACTCTTTCATATTCCCAAATGAACAGTGAGTTAATCATCCTAATACTAGTTAGAGAATCCCCTTGGAATCCTGCCCAAGGCCAAAGCTGTCTATTGCCTGTTTCACACAGATGATCACATACACCTCTAATGGGAGTCAGAATGCATGTGACAGTAACCAAGTGTTAAATGGAAAGACAATCATTTGAATTCTTATAGTTGGTTAACTGTATGCTCAACCATAGAAAATCATTACTTTTGAATTACTTTTTAAATTTTAATGAAAATGACTTAAAGGGGTTAAATACTAGGTGAACAACAGTACTGAACAAGTATGTGGAATTGATAATGGTTCTTGTTGGTCTAGGTATGAAAGTCCTGGGGGGAGATGGAAGCTTCGAGAACCTACCGTTTAAAAACCAACTCTCTCCTCATTGCCACTGTGTTACTATTACCATAAGCCAGGTGTAACACAGACAGACAGACAGACACATACAGACACACATGCCCACACACATGCACACACAGGCTTTGTTTTACTATTATAGCTTCTGTTCTTGAAGTCACATGTACATAATCTCATTTAATTTTCACAACAATGCTGTGCAAAAGCTATTACTGTTCCATTTTAAGGATGAGGAAAGAGACTCAAGAAGGTTCAGTAACTCTGAGTTGTCATAGCTCCTTCCCTTTTCCTAAGACAGCATTCATCCCACTTTATGTTTCCTTGTATGTCTTGGCTATAAACTCTGAGTGTAGAGACATAATACATCTTGACTATCACAGCATCTCTGGTGTCTCACATAGAACTTTCCATTGTTGGTACCCCATCAAAGTTGATTAAATTGAGAATTTAAAGTCATGCAGATATAATAATAATAGCTAACACTTATTGAATTCTTACAATGTATCAAGTACTATTCTAATCACTTTATATATACACATTACCATAGTTAATCCTCATGTGCCAGTGGGGTAGGTACAGTGGGGTAGATAGTATACTCATTTACAGATGAGGAAACTGAATCATAGAGAAGTTATACAATTTCCCCAAGGTCACATAGCCAGTAAGACGTGGTTCAGAATTTAAACTCACACAGCCTGACCTCAATCCCAGGCTTTGTTTATTTAGTCTGTCTGATTTGATTTGTAATTCGATTTACTTATTATTTGAATGGAGTGAATTGCAAATAAGATGGAAACCATAAATTTTTAAAAATTTTTTCTTTTGCAGATGAAAGTCTTGAGAAAGTATGGGAACAATTATGATAGATATCACCACTCTCAAAAGTCCTCTTAGGGACTGCTATTCTCTTGAATAAATCACTCATGGGAGATAAGTTACTAAAAGAGCCTTTGCTTTTCACCTCATGTCCTATGTCTTGGGGGCTATGGGGCTTATCTTTTCTCCTACATTTCCCAGCTTCTCTGCAGTTATGTGGGGCCACATAGCTAGTTCTGGCAATGAAATGTAAGCAGAAGTGACAAGTGTTACTTGCAGGCTGAGGCTCTCCAGTCCCACTTCCCCTGCAGTGATGACCGAGACGGTTGTGTATACCAGAGGGTGTAGCTCTGTGGTGGTCATCAGCCTGGTAACTGAGCATAGTGTAGAGCAGAACACCCACCCCTCCTAAGTGAACCACTCTAGGCATGCAGCACCAGCAAGAGAGAATCTTTCTTGCCCTATGCCACAAAATTTTAGGGTTAGTTTTACTTAGTATAACTTAACCTATTCTGATTAATACAGCCGGCTGTCCATATCTACAGGTTCTGCATCCACAGATTTGACTAATCCAGGATCAAAAAATATTTGGAAAAAAGATAACAATTCAATGATAAACGATAACACAAATTAAAAAAACAATAGGATAACAACTATTTACATAGCATCATGCATGTGGTAATAGGTATTATAAGTAATCTAGAGATGATTAAAAGTGTACAGGAGGATGTGTGTAGGTTATACGAAAATATTGTGCCATTTTATATAAAGGACTTGAGCATCTGTGGATTTAATATCTGCAGAGGTCCTGGAACCAATTCCCCATGAATACCGAAGGACAACTCTATACCCCATATCTATCCAACAAGACTAAATCTTCTATTATTGGTTAATTTCTATACATTTGATCAAGGCTTTGTTTATATTCTTGTTTTTTAAGTCTTCGTTCTTAAAAGGTCTATCTTTTAAGATAGGAGATGATGCTAACTAGATAGAAGCAACAGGCCACATTGCTTATATTACTGCTTGTTCCTGCTTATATCACACTACTCACGTCATTGCTTATTTAGAGCGACTGTCGAGCTTGAAAGCCACATTGACTAAAGTAATTGGTTATAAAAAAAAACAAAAGAAAACAAAGCAAAACAAAAGCAACCAGGAGGCTGGTTGTCTAGAGACTTGACATTTAGTCCTAGCTCCAATGGCTACTATCTGGGGCAAGTGAAACTTTTAGAACCTCCTTTCCTTATCTATAAAATCATGGGGTTTAACTATATGATCTAAGTATATTTTAGCTCCGATATGTTATGTATCTAGCCATATTCTAAACATCCAGAAGTGGGGGACAAATCGCCACTTTAAAGTTACCATTTAGGATCGGTGGTTCAGAATCCAACTTTGGATGAGGGCTACTCTTCTGTTTGGGCCTTCTGGTTATTATGTGAAG
This sequence comes from Daubentonia madagascariensis, assembly GCA_023783475.1. Classification (NCBI taxonomy): domain Eukaryota; kingdom Metazoa; phylum Chordata; class Mammalia; order Primates; family Daubentoniidae; genus Daubentonia; species Daubentonia madagascariensis. The sequence continues at coordinate 19,825,263 of JAKFHU010002080.1, read as the reverse complement.
TCAAGTCTAGATCCTATTCTGGAATAGAAAGGTTGAGACCACAAAGAGCTAATCTGCTCTGCATAATAAGGTAAAATTTGTGTTTTTTAAATGTGGGAATGGGGAAGGCAGGCAGGCAAAGATGTGTGGAGAAGGTGGGGTAATTGAGGGATAAGAGGGAAAGGGCAAGGAAAAGAGTTAGCAGGAAAAGAAGCTTGTTTCTTCTGGAATCGAAAAACTGGGCTATAGGCAGTCCCAGTGTGGTAGATGGGCTGCCCCTAAATGTTGGTGGAAGGAGAGAAAGCCAGAGGGAACCCCCTAGGGAGGGAAAGGTCTATCATCCCAGGAACTATCCTTGCTACTTAAAGCGTGGTCCATGGAGCAACAGCACCAACATCACCTCGGAGCTTGTGAGAAATGCAGACTCTCAGGCCCCACTCCAAACCTACTGAATAAGAATCAGCAGAATTCCAGTGCACGTTCACACTTGATAAGCATTTCTCTTCTCATTGAAAGTTTCTCCTTTCTGCTCTATAGAGCCTTGCTTTTCCTGGAGAATTTAATAAATCTTACTGCAGGGCCCTCCATGTGTCACATGGAAATTAAGAAAAGGTGGGTGTCAGTGTTCAGGCTTGGAGGGGAGAAAATGGAGACCTAGAGAATCAGTTTAGAGATGGTCAGAGGAACCTCCAGGTGTGGAGCATCAGGAATGAGTTGGCAGGTGGAAGGGGAAGCAACCACCAGGCTGCGTTTGTGGGGCATATGGGAATTCCCAGACATCCTCGGAAACACTCAGCTGGGGAACCACATTAAACACTGTTAAATCCTACAGTTGCATAGGGAGGCTTGGGCTGCATATTAGGGGCAAGCATGATTCCCGAAGGTAGGAGAACTAGGGTACACAGGCCACAGTACTGATTCTAAAGCTGCCTGAAAAACTTATTGTCATTGCTAAAGTTGCCTAATTTCTTAAAGCTGAAGTATAGGGAAAATTTGGCTTTGTAACATTACTTTTCATACTGTTCCTGTTTGTCATACAGGCATTTTAGTGACCTCTTCATTCTTTATCCCCTTTATCCCTTATTCACTCGGGCAAGGAAAGGGGTAAAAGTGATTTTAAAAGATGTATTTTTTTAAAGATAAAGATAAAACATTTGTTAAGCCTGATTCTTGCTGATTCTTGAAGGCTGCTGATTTTTATTTTTTTTAGCAGTGTTAAAAAAAACCCAGTCATCTTTTTTGTATCCAGGATTTCTATAATCTCTTTAGGTAGTCCTATTCGAATATAAATGATACTATAGGGTTTCCTCCCCCTACTAAAAGAACTAAGTTTTAAAAGAAACTGGCAACAGTAATATTGAACAGTGGCTTGGGAAGACACTTTGATCTTACAAAAACCAAGAAAGAAAAATAACTTCAGAAAGCAGTTGTTTGAGCAGATAGACAAATGTTTCTAATTTTTTGAATAAATTAGTACCAGTCTTTTGATGTATTGATTTTATTATTCATTTTAGTTGTAGAATTTAGTTAGAGCAGCTTAGTGATTTTAAACCTTGGGTTCTAGAATCAGCCCACTTAGGTATGATTCACGGCTCCAATATTTATTAGCTGTGTGACCTTGGCAAGTTACTTAACCTCTATGTACCCTCATGTGAAAAATGGGGGTGATAATAGCCTACATCATGGAATTTTTTTTATGGATTAAATGAATAAATACATGTAAAGGACTTAGTGCCTGGCATAGATTATAGTTGCTTAAAGATCTGATCTATTGTTGTTCGTCATGACAGGGTCAACCAAGGTACATGGAATTGGGGCTAATTTGAAAAAACATTTTAATCCAATTTTTTGGATATTCTTCCTCTGCCCTCAGAGCTAAAATACTTACAGGTTCTCCTTTTTGTCCTTTAGGACCAACAGACCCTGGAAATCCTGGTAGTCCAGTTTCACCCTTTCAAGAAAAAGCAGAAGAGAGGAGGTTCGAGGAGTACTGTTGTGACTGTCAGATGCAGCGTGAGTGCCTGCTCTCCTCCTAACCATGGAATTTATCTATTAGCATCCAAGAGACAATTCTGAGTTCTGAGTCTAGTTAGGCTATATGCATAATAACATGTTTTTCAGCACTTCACAATGCTTTTATGTCTTTGAGAAATCCATAATATTTCATTATGATATTTAAAATTAATGTGAAACAAAGTTAATTATTTTTCAAGGAAGGAACATCTAGAGAAGAAAAAAAATGATAATTTTGTTCTGGTATACCAAAAACTGTAAATTTTTGTGATCCCAGAGACATGAGATTATTTAACTGACACAACAGGCTGGGCTCATTTCATTTCAGACACTTCTTTTCTTCTTTTGCTTGGGTGTGGGGGTGTCAATAGTCCTGTGAAGAAAAATGAGGCTGTCAGCTGTTTCCAGCACTTCTACTGCTGCTCAGATGACTGGCTGTGGACAAAGAAGGCATTCTTGTAGATGTGGTGACAGCGGCAGCTTAGAAATATCTAAGATGTTCTGGTCAAAAATCTTGCAGAGGGATTTGTATGTGACATATAAAGAGTATTTTCAGAAAATACAATTTGAGAGCTAATACTTGTGGAAAGGACTTATATCACTAATCAGATTTCAGAGGAGTCCCAGCATTGTGCTTCCTTTTAGTGTTTACCAAGATCCCTGAATAACCACATAATTTTTAAATTAAACGTAGCTCCAGAAGATATGTAATGCTGATTTTTTTTCCCAACCTCAAAAGTATTTTTTTCAAAATGATGTTTGCCATTATATGTCTGGGCATATATCTTTCTTGCCTACCTGTCCATTTTTTTTTACTCTGAAAAAAAATAAATACAGAAAACATACAGTAGAATACACCAAATCTTCATGGACCAGGCACCCGAAATGAAAGAAATACAAATATTTACGGTCAAAGAAGCAATCCCCTCTATTTCCCCCTCTGTTCCCACCCCCGAGGGAGCCACTCTCGTGAATTTAGTATTTATCTTTTCAGTCCTTATTTTTATGCTTTTACTGCATATGTGGAATCATAAACAAGATATTGTTTTCAACATTTAAAGCAAATTCCACAAATAGTGTTATTTTGTATATAACATTCTGTGGCTTGCTTTTTTCACTCAGTGTTGTTTTTAGTATCCATCCCTATTAATATGTGTGATCTAGTTCATTCATTGTAACTGCTACATAGCATTCTAATGTGTTGATGTACCAGGGCTTATCCCAGCCCCACTGATGGGCATTTGGGTTGTATCTGGCTTTCTCCATTGTAAACAGGGCTGCAATGAACATCTCTAATCCTGTCCCCTTGTGTGGATGTGCCTATCTGTTTATTTTGAAGCCTCAAACAATAGTCTACCCAAAAGTACTTCAAGTACAAATTTATTAAAGTCCTAAAATCTTTGGCTTATTTCTACATTTCTATCCTAATCCATATCTAGTGATTTTGGGTGATGGAAAGACAAGATCGTGTTTTTCTTAATCAGTCTTCTAGATTTGTGGAATGTGTTTGGTAAGTTTAATCTTGATTTTATTAAATTTTTAAAATCTCATGTGATATAGTAAAATATGTACTTGGTCTTCATCCGAGTTTCCTGGCATACGATTCCTAAAATCCTTGGAATCTCCAAAGCATAAGTATCTTTTTGCATGTTAATGAGTTGACTGGTGGCTGGGGGCCCCTAGGCATCAGGATGGGGCTGGTCAAAAGAAAGACCCAGGCTGGATTAGAGGGTTGGGACTTTTCAGCCCCAGCCCCCAACCTCTGGGGAGGTGAGGAGGTTAAGTTGGTCACCAATGACCAATGATTTTATCAGTCATGCTTACATGATGAAGCTACCATAAAAGCCCAAAGGACTGGCTTTGGAGAGGCTCCAGATAGCTGAACACATGGAGGTTCCTGGAGGGTGGTTCACCCAGAGAGGACATGGAAGCTCCACACCCCTTCCTTTATACCTTGCTCTATGCATCTCTTCATCTGTATCCTTTGTTATATCCTTTATAATAAACTGGTAGATGTAAGTGTTTCCCTGAGTTCTGTGAGCTGCTCTAGCAAATTATTCAAAGCCAAGGAGGAGATTGTGTGAACCCCAATTTATAGCCATTTACAGAAGCACAGCTAGAACAACCTGGAGCTTATGATTGGCATTTGAAGAGGGGGGCAGTCTTGTGCGACTGAGCCATCAACCTGTGGGACCTGATGCTACCTCTAGGTAGGTAGTGTCAGAATTTAATTGAATTAGAGGTCACCCAGCTGGTGTTTGCTGCAGAATTTCTTACTTGCTTGGTGCGTGGGGAAAAACACCCAGGCATTTGGTCACAGAAGTATTTTGTGTTGTGAGAATAGACAGGAAAAACTGTTTGTTTTCTGCTCACCTCCGTACTAACTTGTTATACTATCAGGCTTTTAGCTAGTAATATTAAGGCTCTGGGAGAGCCAAGGAACCAAATGGATAAGAAGCCAATTTGCAGTCTTGTTAGTGTGCATATTCTAGAGCAGTGTTTCCCAAAGTTCAGTCGTCCATATACCAACTGCATATGTCCACATACCACCTATATATTCATAGCTTATTTTTTTCTCTAAATTCACTCACATTCTAATTTTAAATATATAGACAGATGTGGTGATGTACACCTGTAATCCCAGATCCCTGTGAGACTGAGGCAAAAGAATTGCTTGAGCCCAGGGGTTTCAGACCAGCCTGGGCAGTGTAGTAAGACCTCCTCACACAAAAGAATGTAAGTATTTAATATGTCCTTTGAAGTAATATCCATGAAATTTAAAATTTAATGTCTGGATATTTGTTCTTTTCCCTAATACAGAATAAAACACATAAACATTGTTTTTTCTAGTGTCTAAACATCTAGTGTATCATCAGTTTTATACTTGTTACACTATAGGAGAAGCCATTTTTTTCCCTACAGATAGTAAATTATATTCAAAGTAAGGAGAGGGAAAACTTGGTGAATACATTTAAAGGACTAATTTTTGTTGTTTTGACAGAGGAAACAATCAATTGGCCTTGTATAAGCACTAAGGTATATAGAGTGACCTTATTGTTACCCATCCAGTAGGTGCTAAAGTCCCCAGTGCACAGATGCGAAGGAAAAATATGCCTAGCAATTATACTCACCTAATAAAATAAAAGTAGAAAGCAGGGAAGGGGTCTAGAAATTGCTTATAAATATCACATCTGTTCAGTATCAAAGGCGGAGGGAAGGAGAACGTACATGGAAAAATAAGAGTAATATATTCATAGCTGCTGTTTATTTGAACTGATGTAAATAGGTCTCCATTGAAATATAGAGGAAGGACCTAATGGAAGTTGTAGTCCATCTGCATGGTCCTTGGGTGACATTGAGCTGGGAGGAAATCTTAGGGACCTTTTCCCTCATATAAAGTTCTGCAAACAAAAGCATTTTATACCTGAATCTTAGAAACATATGGGGTTGCTTTTTATATTTACAATGGAGGTTCTGTGATTTATCATTGTGGATACGAGTTGAAAGACAAGTGATGAATTTACTGAGCATCAGGAAAGGCTGTCCTTCAGTTTGACACTTTCAATGCTATTTGAAAGGCCTGGTGCATTGAGACTCTATCTTTTCCCCCTGACAGTCTGCCCCAAAAGACACCTGCTATTTTTTCAGGAGTCCTTAGATATTCTGCCACCTTGTTCCACTGTCTTTATAAAGCAGCAGATCTCCTCAGGCACCTTGAAATTTCATTATCTCTTCAACACATCCTGATGGTCCCAGGCAAGCTACAGAGCAGGGATCATCCACTACTTCAATACTGGTAGACTGGTCGCGTGGATGGTCTCCTTTGTCATTTACTGTTTATAGCAAGTCATGTTCCTTGGTAGTTCTCCTTGTATCTTAGTGTTCTTGATACAGGATGTGGCTGATAAACCAGGAGTGATTTGTATGTATATTCTAATGCTGTCTTTGCTTGTTCTGGAGCTTCATTGTAATGTTTGGTTCCAAATGGTAGGCTGCTTTTGTAATTCTATTTTGCTACTCAGTTCATTGAGAAGTAGCATATTATACAGCAATTATAAATCATTTATGTGTTTAATTATACTTCTGGTTAGATCTTTTGTTGTACAGTGCAAATTGAGTCCCTTCCATGTCAAAATTATGGTGGGAGATGCAAACATGACCAAGACCAGGTGCTAAGAATGGTAACAATTAATACAAAATGTGCTAAAGGAGACCTCATGAGAGGAAAGAAAGTTCGAGGTGGATGAACGTAAAAGGACAAATATTTATTGAGGCTTAATATGTGTCAGGCATTGTGTTTTTGAGTAAGTTCATCTCATTTGATTTTAATCCTCCCATCAACTCTTTGTGTAGATACAATTATGCCCATTGTACAAGTGAGGAAACTGATGCTTAGAGAAATGAAGTGGCTTTTCCAAGCTGACCTAGCTGATAATGCCACACTCAACATTTTGTCCCAAAGCCCATGCTCTTTCCACCACTCAGTGGTTCTCAACCCTGAATGCATGTTAGAATCATCTGAAACACTTTTAAATAATAGAGATGTGGTCCCTTCCCCCAAATCAAAGTCTCTATGGGTGGGACCTGAGCACAGGTATTTTCTAAAAGCTCTCCAGGCAATTCCAATGTGCAGCCATAACCAGTGGGGTCCACGACAGGCGTAAGCAAAGGTCTGTGAGAACAGCTTGAAGGAGCTTTAAACTTTCAACACGGTGACCCATGAACAACATTATAATTTTAAAAACTAATGTATTTATTTGATTCAGATACTAAGTAGATGTGTATAGGTAGAGTTGATTTCATTCTTCCAGCAACTGCTATGCTTATGTTGTTGAGTGTGTTTTATACATTATTTATTGCCAGAGTCTTTCCCCTGTTAATTACAATTTAAAAAAATCTTTTCATATGTACATTTAGATCAGGTACTGCATCAAGTTTCTTGTAGACTCTTCTAGGTTATTTATTTGGGTGAGAGGAGGGAACAGTTATGCCACTGGCTTTTTCTAATTCCACTTAAGATTCCGAAGCAATTAGAAAAGATTTTGAGCAATAGAAAAAGTCCTTAGAGTTTGAAATACACCTGTTTTACAGAATCAAATTTCTCATCAGTGAGGTCTTAAGAATTCCTAAGTAACATGTGTTTCCTAATGAACATAGCAAAACAGAAACCAGCTGTTCTGTTTCAAGAAATGAATCATCATTTAAATGCTTTAAAAGTGTCACATCTCTCTTCTTTGCTCAGCTGTCCTGTGTGACAAGCTTTGTGGCTCTCTTTTTCTTTTTCTTTTTCTCCTTAGCCTACATGTGTCCAGTAGTAATTGCTTAAAATGTAATGTGTTTGCTGTGGTGGCGTATGGTGTCTGTAAGCTATTGGGTTACAGGAAATAATGCTAATGTACTAGCAGTAAAACCTAAGACACATAAATGACTTATCATTGCTGTATAATCAACTTTTGGATGTCTTTCTCAAAATGTCAAGGTTTTATTTATTTATTTATTTTGCAGAAAATTTCATTTTCAATCGTCAATTTATGAAAAGCTCCTAGTTTCTTTTGAGACTATCTTTTAGCAGTATTTTCTAGTGATGGATGTATGATTTTTTGAATAGATCGGTTGCACTGATTTATAAGGCACAGAAGTCATATTTTCTTGGATTCATGTCAAAATACCCTGCCCTCAATCAAGAGAAATTTTACTGGGTGAATGAATGAAGGTAGCACTCACAGGCCACATTCCCTCAAAGTATTTTCAAACCTACTTATCTCTGTAGATTTAATGTGCATTGGTTTTTTTTTCTTTTTCTGACAAAGACACATTCACACTGAATCCAAGGTCATTATAATTTCAGAATCAAACAGAAGTGGAACATCTTTTTGAGTGGGCAAGTGAATCTGTCATCTTCACAGCGAATATAGTTAAACCTGCGAATGGTGACAATGAGAAAGCAATGGGAATTCATCAGGTGTTTTAAAGCTTTTGAAATAATTATTTGGTTAAACCACTACATTATAAAACCCCACCAAAAAAGGCTCCCATGACAGCTTGTGTTTTGGTACTTACGAAGACACAAAATAGTAAGCCTGAGGCATTTTGCCAAGGGGGTCTTCAGATTGTCTTTGCCAACTTCACAATTCATGAAACATCTAATTATAAAGCAAATTTGTGTCCTAATTTCATTTGCCTTATTAGAGCTATTTCCCCGTGGTATGTTCCCTTCCTTGTAGCCAATTGCTACTCGGCAGTCCTCACCGGGGAGCTGCCCTTGCCGTGGATTCCAGTCCTGCCCAGTCAGGAGGCAGGGAGGGGCTCCCACCCACTGCAGGCTGGACAGCCTCCTGGGGACAGAACCCAACTGCCACAGTGGGACAGCCCTTGATGTGTGAATGTGTAAATCAGTATAAAACACTGCACCCGTTTATTCACTTTGAAAATCTGATTACCTTTTCTCCTTTCGGTCCACCAGCACCATATTCACTGTTTCCCTAGGTAAAAATAAAACAAATAAAAATACAGCAACAACAAAAAAGTCAGCTTATCTTTAATGCATTCAATCTTTAACAATGTAAGTAGTCAGATGACGCGACTATAACAGCTTTTTTGTGTATACTAGGTCACTTTTCCATATTTTTGTCTTTCCCACCTTTTGTTAAATATTCCTGTTACATATTCTATTAAATAACTCGAACTTTGGAGACCCCCATCTATCTTTACGACTTCCCGAGGAGATCACTTCTGGAGAAACATCACACCTCTAGGGACAAACTGTCGCTACTCCACATCCACACTTGGCAACCTCAGTTGGCCTCTCTATATATCTGAGCTTCTCTGGTCTCTTGCTTTTCCCACTCTCAAATCTTCTTTTTTGTTCTCAGACCACTAAGTTGGACTCCACTTTCCCTGAGCGGATGACCTTGCCTGTTACTAAACTGCAAAAACAAGTTCTCAGGGCACCACTTCAAATTCCTGCCACTCAACCTACAAACTCACGTGCATGCACTCTTGGCTGTCGTTGATGAACTGTTCCTCTATGAGTCCTCTGAATCCCATGCCCTCTGCACCTTCTTGGGAGATTTTCCTTACTAATGTTACCTATTGCCATTAGGTGAAATTGGTCAATTTGGAAAAATTAAGCAAAATGCAGCTAAAATTGGCCAATTTCTTTAACACCTCTCTTTCTCTCTTTGTCTGCCTACCTACGTATTCTACCTTCTTCAAACTTAACACAAAACATGCAGTTGCCTGGGCACACTTTTCCCTCAAGCTACTCTCTCTCTCCTCCCATTTCTGGAAAATTTTCTCAAAAGGGAAGCTAATGCTTTATGTGTCTACTGACCAAGACAGGCTTAAAGTTTCCCTCAGCTGGAATAAACTTTAGACAGGCTTGTTCCTGACTCCAGGCCCTGACCTCCCTTTTCTTGGATCATTTACTTTAGAAAACCTGTATTTGTAAATTCTTTCTCTACCTCTTTGAGATGTAAATCTTTTTAAAAGCCTCTTGTTAGTTTTATAAACCAGGAATGTCTTTCTCAAGGACCTGGGAGCCATCCCTTTAAAATGTAAATGTCAAGAAAGATAAAGCCCCTATCTCTTAGGCTCTATGGGAGGGTAGGAGCCTAACTTCAGCCTCAACCAAGTGGTAAACCGTCTTCCTGTCACAAAGACACAAGAGTTTACTTTTCCTTTGAGTAAAGCCAATTAGCAAACACAAATAGGTCGAGTTCTCTGTTTACTTCAATACTTAATTCTCCTGCCCTTTGTTTCAGTGGAGTTGAGCTCAGAATGACTCTGGCCTCTCTCTCCCATTGGAATAGTCTTTGAATAATGTCTTCCTTGCCTGTTTAACTTTGTCAGGTGCAATTTTTGCTTTGACACCACATATTCATCTTCCATATGTTTCTAAGCTTACAGTGATTTGGCACTGGCCCCAACCACTCCACTGATTTGGCTCTCTGATATTATTAATGATATCTTTGTTGCTTAGTCTAATGGACTCTTCTTTATTTGACCTCTTGGCTACACTTGCCACTCTTGGCTTATATGATACCTCACTCTCTTGGTTTCTTCCTATCTCTCCAACCTCTCTTCTTCCTTCCTCATTTAACTCTTAAAGGTTGGCTTCCTTGGGACTCTGTCCAGGCTTTCTTCTTTTGTGACTCAACTCTTTCTCCCAGGCACTCTTATCTACCCTTCTGGCTTAGGTAGTATTTACACAAAGACAGGCAAATTTATATATCCAGCATGTACCTCCCCTGGGAGGTTTAGATCCATATATTTTATTTTCTTCTTGATATATTCCCTTGTAAATTCTAGGATCAATTCATATTCAACAACTTCAAAACCAAACTTAAAAAACACAACAAATACACATATATATGAGAGCAAAAGATATGAGAGTTACATCACACTGTTAACATCGTTTAGTTCAGAAGTGGGAGAATGATAATTAGTTTCTTCCTAATGTATCTCGTCAGTCTGTCTTGTTAAAATGAGCAGTAATTCCATTTTACAATGGAAAAAAAGCAGTGAAAGGAAGACAACCTGAACTCCTCCTCCCCCTTTCAGATAACTCTTTCTCCTTCAGTGGGGGCGTTTTTAACACCCCTCTCCTCTTTGGTCCTCACGCACAGTCAGTGATCCATTCTGGTTGACTCAACCCCTTCAAATCTCTTCTCTGTGTGCTACTTGCCTTCCCCCCAGGCAGGCCACCATCACGTCTTGCCAGAATTATTGCAGTGGCTCCCTAACTGGCCTTCTACAATCCACTTTTGCTGCCAGGACACCTACATTCTCTACATTGAGTTGGAGAGATACCTTTAAAAGACAGCCTGACCTCCATCCTTCAAAGCTTTAGCAAACCATCTAATTGCCACATGACCTGGACTTGTTTCCCTCTTGAGCATCATCTTGGCCACTCTTCTCCCTCCAAAGTTCCAGTTATAATGGTCTTCTCTCAGCTCCTCAAATCAACCAAGATCCTTCCCATCTAATCTTCCAGATCACCACCCTTTGTCCTCATATCTTGTCTGGCCACCAACTAGTCATTTCTCAGGTCTCAACTATTATATTATAAAATGCCATTCATGGAAGCCTCCCCTGGATATCCCAGATAGGTTTTTGTCTCATACCTTCTCATTGGACACTGTATTTTGCCTTCACAATACTAAAATTTTTATTTTTGTGTTTGTTTTTAAAAATTTTGTATCCCTTGCATGAAAATTTAAGCTCCATAATGACCTGGAATTGAATCACCCATGCCTAACACAGTACCTAATATATAGGAAGCATTCAACAAATATTTGTCGAGTGGATGAGCCAATAATTCTAATTCATGTGCTTTTCCCATTAAAGTTATTTTTCTGATAAAAAATACATGTGTTGGTAGACAAACTAAAAGGTACAGAAAAAACAACAAAAATATTCACAGGTACCCATTCAGATCACTATTATCATAGTTTGATATTTTAAATGTGCCTTCCATGTTATTAGTGTACTCCACTAAAAAATGAGTAGTTTATAAATGATGTTATTATTGGTCTTGTGATGGATATTCTCTCATTTTTTATGTTAACTTTGTTCCATGATATTTAAATTGAAAATAAAAATTGTGTTTTCAAAAATCCTGAGTTATAAATTATTACAACAAACAGTATTAGAAAATGAAGCATGAAACTAAGACACATGCATAAAGAATCAGTAGTTACAAAATGGTAGGTTGCTTGGATGCAACCTGCACAGAAACACAAATTTTAGAGATTTACTGAAAACACTAGTCATTTGGGCATGACATCAACCAGTGTGCACATAACATCGCATCTCTCCCTGGCTGTGCTTATGCTGGGACGTTTTGGGGAAAGCTGGAACATGCTTTGGTCTACAATATGACTTGCCCAGAAATGGTCTTTGTCTTTGGAGGCTCCATACTTTTGGATTATGGAGCAGAAGAGCACGAAAAGTACTTCTAGTGTGACCATATTCAAGTGACGTCCACCTCACCCCTCAACAACATAGAAGGTGTGAGAAATGCTGTGGCTGGAATGGAGAAATGCCTCTGCAGCACCAAGTCATATTGTTCTATCATCATATGTTATTGTTATAAAATCTTGATTTTCTGGTGGCTTTCATATCCAGAAAAATAACAGGGCCATTTATTGCCTATCAGAGCACCATATGTTTGCTTCACTCAGTAGCTAGGCCAGGAAATCCATCTAATCAAGGGCCCTCAGTAGCCACTGGTGCTGTTCTCCACTCTTGGATCAACAATACTTGAGGCAGATTTAAACTTGAAATTCAGCAGCATTTAATCATGAACATGTGAGAATCTCCTTCTTACTTTCCTTAAGCTAATGGCACCAGAAAATTACCTGGCTTTACAGAAATAAGACACACTCTCTTTGTGTTTCTGGAATGGTAGTTCTGTCTCAGATGCTATTCTAATTTTAATAGGTTATTTTGTACCTTGGTGCCATGTTATGGGTTCCTGTAAGCCTTCCAAATAAATATAATAGTTGTACAGTTTTGAATGTGTTTATTAAAATTTCTTATAGTGATGTGGTCAGGGTTGCGGTGTGGGGGGTGCTAATCTGCCTGCCCATCTCAAGAATTTTGAGATGTCAGCATTTATCCTTTGTTCTCTGTGAGAAGTGGTAAATGAAACTTTGGGATCTATAGTCAGGCAAGTGAAAAGACTCTAGCTACTTTACTTGTCTTGGAGAGGGTATTCTCTGGAAAAAAGGGAATGTACCTGGACATGTATGGACTGAACCATAGGAGATGGCCTTTCTTGCAGGCCCAAAAAAGTAAAATATCAGCAATCCTATGGTTCAATTAATAAAATAAACCAAGGACATGAACTACCTCCCAGGACATGGGGTCGTTAAAAATCCCCCAGTTCAGCCCTTGGGGAGCTTGCTGTAATATCCCAGGCATGAGGAGACATAAAATTCAGAAAAACCAGGTTATTTGTTAAGGGCTGAATTGTGTACCCCCCATGCCCATTAATATGTTGAAGTCCTAACCCCTAGCATTTCAGAATGTGAACTTATTTGGCAATAGAGTCATTGCATGTGTAATTAGTTAAGAGGAGGACTTACTGGAGTAAGGTAGTCTCCTAATCCAATGTGACTGTGTCCTTATGAAAAGGGAAATTTGACACAGAGACACACATACAGGGAGAACACCGTGTGAAGATGGCCCAGGAACTACCCGAAGCTAGGAGGGAAGCCTGGAACACATCCCTCCCTGGCACCTTCAGAGACAGCATGGCCCTGCCCACACCTTCAACATGACTTCCGGCCTCCAGAACTGTGAGACAACAAATTTCTGCTGTTTATGCCATTCAGTTTGTTATATTTTGTTGTGGTAACCCCAGCATGTTAAAACATAATATGTGGCCTAAAATTGGCTTTGTTCACTTAGAAATAAGACCTAAGGCTGGCTGGTTCAAAGTCTCAGCTACTTGCAAAAAAAAAAAAAAAAAAAAAACCACAAAAAGCAAAATAACCAACAAAAAACCCCCCATTTTACCAGCTTCAAGGGTGGTAGGTCACAAAAGAGAGGGGGAAGACCCAGGCAAATTTTGGAGCTCTCTGTAATCAAACCAAGATCCAAAATTCCATATATCTGTGCCTGAGTTCACAACGTTCCCCAAAGCCAGTGGATCCTGGGGCACAGCGGGGGGAAAGAGGTGAAGTTAGGACTCAGAGTTCATTTCTGACTCTTCCGGGCATAAAAGGGTTACCTCTAGTGTCTTCAAGGAAGTCTTCACTCTACGTGCTATTGTTGGGTTTAACTCACTGCTTGGAAAGACCTTGAATATTTGATTTTAGATAAAGGTTTTCTGTCCTTTCTAGTCTGCGGATATTAAAGTGAAGTTGTGATTTAATACGTGAAAGGAAAAAATAGATTATTTTGCTAGCAAACTGGTTTTTTGGATCAACAATTTGGAGAAATGAACACTAGAATTGGTTGCTGGGAGGCACAGCATCAATCTCCAACAGCTGAGACCAAGTGTGGTGATGTAAGATAACACAACTATGCATTTTCAGTGTGGATTTTTAAAAACAGTATCAAATGTAAAATTCACCAGTACTTGGCCTCCATAGATAACATTTTTTTTCCCCATCTAGAGTGTGGTAAGGGACTGTGGATCTGATGGCTTCAGAAGTTGACAGAACCTATCAAATTTTTATTAAAACCCCCAGAGCTGGAAACAATGAAGAGCAGTTTGATGGATCATGAACAGATTTTCCTTAAGGGGAAGAATATGCTCAACATTGTTGCTTCTTTGCAAACAATCTTGCAGAATGGGAGCAGCTGTTTTGCAAGTAATTTTTGTGATGGAGAGAGAAATCTACTTTTTGTTCTTTGCATCCCCGGGTGGGCATGCAAAAATACACATAAACACACATATAATTTTTCCGACCTCACTACTTAGTCTGCCTCTCTATTCCTCACTTCCTTTTTTTCTTCCCTATTTCCTTTTTAATTTGTGCTGTGAGGGAAGACGGTTTCTTATGCCTGAGCTTCTCTCTCCAGCTGACATAAGGAAAATTGTAGGGGAAAAGATCAATTCCTGTGCGGGAGCCCAAGGGCAAGTATGGATTCCTGAGATGAGGGAATGAACTATGGTCTCTTTTAGTTTAGAGTGGGGAGGGCAGGTATATGAGTATTTTGCTCCTCATCCTCCCATGGGTAGCTGCTTGCAGAATCTGGGCTGCATGACCGTTGGAGCTGCTGTGAGCTGAAGAGCTGAGGTCCAGGACTCCAGCACAGACATCACATAAATCAATGCCAATTTAAAAGGGAAGATTATTTTAACCTTGGAGTGTCACTTTATATGTCTCAATACAGGGTCCATTATTTAATCTCCAGGAAAGTTTCACTCAGGCCCCCTTCTCTCTGTGCTTATTTGCGACAGCCAGACCATCAGGCATGCAACAAATTGCAAAATGAAAAAGCCTCAGCATCAAAAAACAGATGGGGGTTGGTGGTGGGGACACTGCCAAGTGAAAACATACATCTTGCTCATCACAGCACATTTGGCCTTTTCCTTTGTGAAGCTGATGGTGAGGAGGAAGTGATTACAAGACAGAAACATCAGTCAGTGTGGGTGCTGGGAAGGTGGGTCCCGCCTCCTCCATCCATCCTGGTGGGACCTCAGTGCAAGAACTCTAACTACTCTCAGAAGGAAACAGAATAAAGTGTTTGGTAAGTTATCTTCCATTAATTCCCAGATGGGCCGAAAGCCTCTGATGCTAAATGGTCATAGTGCATCATTTGGGATAAAAGCTATGGTCTCTCTTCTTCATCCAGTCTTGCTAGGGCTCTCAAGTCACATTTAAAGCACATGTGCACTAAACACCCCTGAGCTTCAATTCTGTAATGGCAATAACTATAGCTGGAGTGCTTTTAGGTGAGTTAATGGCTAAGTTCAAAGTACTGGCTTTCTATTAGCAAGACTCTCCACTTGGCTGCTCAGGTCAGCACCCATTTTTTTTTTCTTTTTAAAAATATAACCTTAAAGTTTAACAGTTTACATTCTCAACTTTAGACTCTAAAATATAAATGCTCTATATATCTTCATTTAAGGGAAAACTACCTCATCAGCAAGATAAACTATATATAGAAGTAGTGTTGGGGGACCTGTAAAGATGTGAGCTTTAAAAGTTTTGCAAGGATAGCAAATACTTAAGTAGCTGAGTAGCAACTTGGTAATTTTTATACCAAGGGTGATAGCAATACAGCATGTTATTTAAGTTTTTCTAGCTGACACTGTGACATCAGAGCCAGCTTATTCTCACTATTTTGAAGCATTTATGATAAATCCTATTTTATAACAGCAGGTGTCATTGCAGGTGTCATTGCATTGATTAAACTTAGATACAGTTCAGCTTACTTTTTTTCACTTGTGCTAAGCCCTAATGTTTTGAAAAAGCTAGTATATATCTATTAAAGAAATGTTTAATAAAGAATCATAAAATATATCCTAGACATTCTTCCTAAAATAATACTCCCTGGAAAATCTAAATAAATGAGAGAATTTTAAGTATAACAAACGTTCCACAATGTTTGCTTTTAAATTTATCAACCACAAATTATCTAGGTCTCTTTATGTTGCCCTTACGCTGATGAAAGAAGAATTGGGATCTTTTAATTAATTAGCTCATCATTTAACATTTTTTTGAGCACTTGCTATCTTCAAGGTCTATGCTGGCACATAGTGTCCCTTTGAGATTTCTAAACAGAGAGGGCCGACAGTAGTCACAGGAATTTATAGGAAGAGAAAGCAAGAACATAGAAAAGAAAGATGTAACAGGAAGCTTCTCCAGTGTTTTCTGTGGTGCAAGGTATCAACTATTATGAGCTATATTGTATATGAGAGCCTAATCAATGGACAGAATGCCTCCCATGAAGTGAGGAGACCCCAAATATTTGCTGTTGAATGGTGAATCAATCAATGATAGCATCCAGATCGTCCAGTCTTACTTGATCACTAACGCCCATTCTCATTCTGTTGTGCTTCCTTGTAGAAATGGTTTCAAAACTGTCTTGCCTTTTGCTACTCAGATACTTCCATGTCAGAGTTCCACCTGTCTCAATTGTGATGAAAAAACCTTGGCGAAGTTAAAAGGGCTCCTCACCAAGGTGGGGAACTCCCATTCTCGACCTTTGGTATGTAAACATTTGCTTGAGATTTTGGTGCAGTACCTCTTGGTTTTGATAAGAAATCTATCACCTATTGTGCTACCCAGAGCTTCAATGTAGCAATAATTTCTTTCTGTCCTCAGAGAAGCTAGATATGTGACATCATCAATGGTGAACCACAATTTTTTGCATTAGCGAACAGTGAACTAAATTTTTAAAATTTTATTTATAAAGATAAAACCCTGGTATTATAATAAGATGCTAAGTAAAAATTTAAAGAAATTTTATTTTGGGGAACATATCCTTCTGTAGGGAAAGAAATTTAAGTTTATGTGATCATGTATCAAAGTCTGAGCAGTTAGGAATTAATAAGTTTATTTTTTTTTCAAAAATACAATCACATAAAATCTCTATGTAGTAGAAGTTGTGAAAAAAAGAAGCCATACCTTGTTATAATATCCACCAAGAGTCTGTTGTATTCCTTGCATTCCAGGGGGTCCCTGTATTATAAACAAATCAAAGACAAACATGTAAACATTTACCGAAACAATGTGAATTTGAATAATATGTCTAGGAATTCTTGAAATCAGACAGTTAAGAGAAAGGAAGACTCTGTTTACTCAAATATTTGAATAAAGAATTACATGGAAATTAACTTATTATCAGGTTTCTAAAGGTATTTCTAGGTTAAATCCTGCATAAATCCAAGAAAGGTCCTAAGTGGGACCATGTAACATTTTACCAGAAGGTCAACCATCAGCATATTCTTTATTAAATGGAATTATACCCATAGGACCCTTCCAGAGAAGAGGTGGTAGCTTCAGTTTAATTTTGGCACTTCTTGCAGGGCTTTTAGCAATGTATTATAGAAATGTGTGCCCCCACATGTTATTAACTTAGGAAAATATGGGGGAAGTATTTTTTTCTATTGCTTTACTCTTTTGAATTAGTTGTATGAAAATGGGCTGCATGTTCTGCTATAAAACCTCGGGCTTAAGACGTTTAATTATTGGTAGTTTTTAGTTGGCCTGAGACTATTTATTAAGCAGTATGCTGAGCTTGGAATGGATGGGAAAGAAGTAAAGACAGCTGTCTGTCCCTAATGCTTCTAGGAGGAGAGGAAGAGAAGAGTGGAGGAGAGAAAGTGTTATGGAGGCAAAGTTCATAACATTTTACCTTGGAAGATAAGACACAGAAAGAGGATGACTGAGCAAATCAAACAGCACCACTATACAAAGATTATTTTTAAAAAAGGGAATGAAAGCTTTGAAAAGTAAATAAAAATTTTAAGGAACAATCTCTAGTTGCACTCACTGATACAGGTAGCACCTTAGTTATATAAAAAGATTAATGTTGGTTAACATTTATGCCAGGTGTTTCTCATGAATGGCTTGTGACTGAGGACATTTTCTAATATGAAACCTTTGCATTGTACCACTAAACATAAAGGGCGCAGGACGTGGTGATGGATGCCCGGAAGCAGGTTGGCATAATTCTTGAGAACATAATGGGCCTCGCGAGTAATGGAGCTGACTGTGATTGGAAAGACAAATGATGTTGTTACCTTGCTGAAATAAAAACAGAGCTAATATCAGAAAAGAATTCTCATGGCATTATATACTTATGTTATTTTTCCATCAGCCAGTTTTTTGTAAAATATTCTAGGTCAGTTAGGTGAAATAATGAGGAAAGCAACCATTGCACTAGGGGTTGTTGCGCAAAGTTTCAAGCTAAGGACATGCAAGTTAAGAATTCCTTCTTGAAACTCAGGTGGTGTGAGGTTCTATACATATTGATCCTTCTGCAAATATATAATGAGGCAAGGATGAAGTTTAGACACCATATGTAGTAGCATCAACAGGTAGCTTAGAAGTATATGCATAGCAGGCATCAGTGAATCTGTGTTGATGATAAGGCCAGTTAGATCAGAGAATAGTGATGGAGTGGGTAAATTTAGCTTAATACACATTTATTCACATTAAAAGTGAGAGTAGTAGTTATTGGGCTCCCAAATATAACATAACAATCTCAAATAGAGTAGCAGAATCAATCAAATAATAGCAAACATTTATGTAGTGTTTATTGTGTGCCAGGCATTATAGCAGGAGTTAACTAATGTAATCCCTACAATGACACTATGAGGAATGTTCCATCATTATTTCTGATTCAAAGATAAAGAAAATGAGGGTTGGAAATTGTTAACTGGCCCAAGGTCACACCATCGGTAAGTGGTAGGGCCAATATTTAACATCAGCATTGGGCCCAAAGTCAGCCCTCATCTACTCTACTCTACTATCTTAACTTAAAGGTAGACTCTCAGCCTAACATCACTTTTGTAGTAATTTCTTTTTTTAATCATGGTGACGTGTGTGTGCCCGAGAGAATGCTGGTTGATCACTCTTATATGTTCCACTCACCTTACTGAAATTGGAAAAAAAAAAAACCCACAAAACTTGTACTTAGTACTTCTGACGAGCATTGCACTGTGCTTGGTACAGGAGGGGAGGAGATAAACACTCTGCTTCTAGATGTCGCCCTACTGGGTAGTCGATAAAGGCCCCTCCAACTCCTCTTTGCATATTCTCTCTTCACACATGCTCTCAACCCATGACAGGGAGATTATGCCTGAATATTCCAAAACATGTCTCTCAATATGCCAATCCACCACTGTACTCAAAATGCATCCTATCTTTGTCTGTAGAGGGTGGGAGAGCAGGTGGTTAAGGGATATAAGGCCTTCAAAGGGGCTGCAGGAGGCAGTAAGGAAAAGAAACAGGAGAGCAAAGAGTGTGGGAGGGGTTGCATGACACAGAACATGTAGCAGTATGGATGAGAATAGTAAAAATAATAGAATGGTGATAATTTTTAAAGAATTGGTGAGAATTGAGTATGACCCTTTACAGACTGGTTATCTGCCCACCGAAGACAGCTGCATTCCATAAACACAGCATGTATTCCTCATCCAGGAGGATGATCTTGTTGTGCTCACCACTGGGGCTTGCGTGAGAGAATACGGTTGGCTCAGTGCAGCTGCTCCCTCTAAAAGCAAAGGCAAGAGCACAACTCACTGCAAAAAGCCATGAGCCAATAGAAAATTTGAACAATATTATTCAGATATCCACAAGATTAATAAACCCATAAATGTTACTTCTACATTTTCATATGTTCTGTTCTTACCGTAAAATGTCATATCTACAAAGCAGTGCTCCAAATGGGTTTGATCTGAAGTTTTAGGCTCTACTACTTAATGTCATGATGAACATTTAGGATGACATTTTCTTTTTTACTCTTTTAGTCACTGGGATACTTTGGGTACTAGAAATTCCAAGTTTAATGTAACAGAGATTTATAGCTAACACTCTGCTCTGCAAGCAATACTTTACACATACCCTCCCAGAGGGCTGAAGGAACACAGTGGAGAAAACTGTGGAGGAAACACAGTGGAGTCTTCTGGAAGTCTACCTCTGACTGCAGTCAGTGTAGCAGCGGCTCACTTGGTGGTCCTGAAACTGTCAGGCAGAAACAACCTCAATCAAAGCAGGGGGTAGTGACCATAAATAAACTCTATGCATATAAATGGCAAGAGCAACTCTCTGTTTACAGTTAGAAAAACTACACAGACCCTGTGGTCTTAGAATTGCTGGCTGTCCTAATGCCACATACCCAAGAGATGTGCTATATTTCTGTCTTCTATTCCGGTATGAAACATGGCTGGAGAAGATCAAGGAGTTGCTTATTTCCAAGTTTAGCAAGCACTATCAATCAACTCTGAGGAAGAAGTTAAAGAGTTGGGGTAAGTGACAGATCTGCCAGCATCACACGGTGTTAGTAGATCCTACAGGGCACTTGAGAGGTCACTTTGTCTGAGGTTTGCATTTATAAGGATCCATCAAAAAGACACTTAGATGACCTGGGCCCAGTGGAGAAGAGATGCCAACTACAGAGGGCATGTCAGCCTTGGCTAAAGCTCTTTGTAGCTCTACTAGGAAAATTGGTTGAGGGTTTATGGAAAGGAAAAATGTCCCAGTATCTTGTTTATAACAGGGACCTACAGCATGGCTGTATACAAATCATGGCTACACAATGTCTATCTTTTATGGAGCTCTGCTTCACCCTATTTGTATTGGATTGGGAAATACAGGGTTAATGTGATGATTACACAATTATAGAGCATTTTATTAATAAAAATGCTATTGAATTCCAGGGAGACACTCCTGTTCAGAACCTAACTGTACTGATGTGTAATTATCTGAGAGGTCTGTAAACCTCCTATGGGTAGAGATCCTGATGTTGTTTCCTACTGCAAAGAATCATACCTGGTGTGATGAAGTGAACTAAAGCTATATTCAACATGAGAAGTATATTCTCACAGCAATAGTTCTAGTAGGATTTAAAAAATTTTTGTCTAAACTCTTGCTGGAGGTGGAAAACAGAGAAATACCACGATGTCTGCCACCGGAGTTATCAGATGTGTAGTGTAAAAATGATGAGCTGTTTGCATTATCATCCCTTAGTAGATTTCAGTTTTGGCACATATTCTCAAAGTTTAAAAGATGGGAAGAGTTCTCTGTTAAAAATCATACTTCTTTAGTCTTGGTCTTAGCTGCATTTTCACTCTCCAGCCAATTCACCTTGTGTGCTTTGCTCAAAGAACATTTTTGCCTGTTTTCTTCCTTACTGTTTTTTTGCCATAAGTTCTATGTGCAAGTCAGGGCTTGAGGTTTTGGATTCAGCTTTAGCATACCCTGCACATTCTGACTCAGGGTATCCACCGCTCCTCAGTCGTGTCCTCAGCTCCCTCTCTGATCCTCACTCCTGAACTATTTTCCTTTCTCCCTTTTCTCTAAAAGCACCCTGTAGTTCTTTATAACTCTGCCAATTGAGTCTCCTTGAGCCATCTGGATGCCACTTATGCACCACAGCTCTTCAATCTCCTATTAGAAGCTCCTTTCAGGATTCACAAATACATATTTTCAGGTTACTCCTAACTGCCTTTGGCCCAGTGAGTTTTCAATTAACTTCAGGAACAACCTTTGAACTATCAAAAACCTCTGGGAAGGAGTTGTGCTAACCAACTCTCTTCAAAGAATGCTAAAAAATAGCTTTGCTGTAAGAACAGATAGAAAGTTTGTTATTGGAAAGTCCTTTGGGCTAATTTTCAAGACATGGTTTCAATGTTCTAGTGCCTTGTGGAAAAGGCAGAGATCAGTAATTATTTTCCCCTTGGTATTTTAAAAAAAATCATTAGGAAGCCTAAACTCAGACATAGCAACAGTGAGATGAAGCAACAATAATGGTTGGAAAAGCTAATGTCGAATGACTTTTTCTCTCATTTATGTTTCCATTTATAACACATCATACGTAACTTGGTAAAGAACATTTACACTGATTATAGCGGCTTGTGTACATGTCTGGATTCCCTGTTGCAATGAAAACTTCTTGAGGGCAAGGAGTTTCGATCCTTTTAAATTCACCAGGGTGTGGTATATAGTAACTTCCCAAATTTCCCCTATGCCCCAGCACTAAATGTTTGCTGAATTCAATAGAATCATTGCTTTTACATGAAAAAAGTCTTTGGGGAAAGTCTATGTTTTGCTTGTTGGTTTTGGTTTTAGTTAGAAATGGTATCAAACAGAGCAAAGGGCTTGCTGCTTCCAAACTTACAGAAGGCAGGGCTGACAGAAATAGGCTAATCTAAAAATCTGGCTAGTTAATTGAAAGCAAAGCTATAGTAAGCTCCAATTAAGTAGGAAAGAGCTCATGGATGGATTTTTGACCAGAATTACGACATAGAAAGTTGTACTGTAACTCTAAGAAAAAAATCGGTAATGCTCTTTAGATAGAAAATATTTGAGAAATCAATTCCTTTTATAGAAATCAATCCTTTTATTTGTCTTAATATTTACTATAACTGATTTTTCAGTGTCTCTTGGGATTTAATTATGTTATACAGTTGTAATTTTACAATGTATTATTTTTCTGAGAATGCTTTTGTTACAAATTTTTAGTGACCAAGGAAATGCCAACACTTCCTTCCCACCAAAAAAATAAAATTACTGGAATCTCTTAAACTATCAAATATGATTCCTGAAGCCAGGAGAAGATTCACTGAGTGTTTATATTATGTTTACATTTCAACATAGAGATCTCAAGCTCTCATATTCAGGATTATAATGGGCCAACCTAGGGAACAAGGGGCAAAATAGTACATGTTAAGTAAAATGTTAAGGTTCCTAGGAGGAACTCTTTTTTTTTGAAATATCTTGCTCACTCTCTGGTTTATGCTTAAAATGTTCTAAAGATAGTCTTATTTATCTGGTGTTAGGTTTTATCACCAGCTCAAATGCAAATGTTCCTGGAAGAAGTAATGGTAATGCTTCACATTTACACAGCTCAGGATAATTCTAAAAGTATTTTCACTTATATTTTGTCGGATGGCAGGGTAATGTGATAGTAAAACATATTATCTTATTTGATTCTCATAATAACTGAGTGAAACGGGTACTATTATATTCTCCATTGCATAGATGGGAAAACCAAGATTTTTTTTCCCTCAAAGCACACAATAAACAAATGGTAGAACCAAATCCAAAGTCATTGCACTCTAACATATTCATGTGTATTGTTCATTACCTATTTCCCAAGAACAAGGTGAGTGGGATGGGAAAGGAGAAGAATGAAGGGATGGCATGTGAGGAGTAGGGACCGGCGAAGACAGCGCCTACACCACCATCGGGTCCAGGGCTCTCACTTCCTGGCACGAGACTCTGAGAAATGAAGTTACTTCTTCTGAGCCAAGTCTTAAGGTTAAATTCCACTGTAAGCAGTGGGCACTCAAATGGGAATAAGCTCATGGAAAACTCAAGTTTCAGTGCTAGTTAGAATCATATCTTTCTTTCATTGGCCAAAACACAAAAACACTGTAAGGAAATTTGAAGTGCTCTCATGTTTACGTAGATGTTTTCACATTGAAAACTGAATCTAATGAGTTCATCCAGATGATAAATATGTCAATGTATATATTTTGGCCAACATTCTTAGTGGATGAAGTTTCTTTATAAAGACTTGAACAGAAGAAAATAGAAAGGAAGTGAGCAAAGCAGACAGAAGAAAAAGTTACATGTGGGTGATAATAAAAGATTTAGGGCAAGTATCAATCTTTCTTCCTTGGAAATGGTACACCCTAAATCCTGGGAAAGAAAGACAGTAATAATCAGAAGATGGCAAAGAATGATAAAATGGGGATATTGATAACAATAATATTAATGAATAATAGTTACTCTTTGAAAGTAATAACTGTGTGACAGGTAATATATTATTGTGTTTAACTCTTACAATGATCCACTGGGGTCTGTTATCCTTATTTTACACATAACAAAAGGTTAAATATCTTACCCAATCTGATACAACTAGCAGACAAGAACTAGGTTTCAGCCCAGGTCTGCCTGACCCCACAGGCTTGATCTTTTAACTCTTTCCCTTAAACTGGCTCACAATGAGAAGGATAATAGGAAAATAAAATATTGGTCACCTTAAAGCTGGTTTAAAAAAATCAAGCAGGGCATTCTGTAGGTCACAGGATCCCTTAATGAGATACAGAATCAATAAGGGCCAAGCAAAGAGAGTTCTGAAACATGGTGTAGATATACATTTTCAAAGACTTGGATGGCAAGAAGACATCAAGAGGAAAATGACCAGAATGGGAAGAGGGTAAGGATAAGAGAGGGGAACAACATGGAGACTCAGAGAAATTTAAAATCATGGAGGGCTTAGATTAGAGAGAGATAAGAAGAAAGAAACAAGCAAAGTTAGTTTGAGAAGGAAAAGAAGAAAGTCAGTAATCTTGATCAGCATCTTAAGTAAACTTTGAGGTTCCAGTAACACCAAATGAGGGGTAAAGAGGCTTAACATTTATGAGATGGTACAAGAAAAGGAAAATACAAATGGTCAAAGGAGGTGGAACAAAAGAGTAGCCAACCAAGAGAGTATATTGCTTAGGGATGCTTTTGATGCACTGAACCTCCTATGAGCATGAAATTGCAGTGGAGAACAGTTGTGGGAAAGTTGCCACACTCAGAGAGAATGAAATATCCTTCTCATAAGACTACAATAGTGCCATTGTATTCTGTTGTGGAGGACAGATTTGTGTATCGACATTGTGGGAATCTGAAGGATTTAAGTGATACAATACACTGGGTTAAGCATTTGTCAAGGACATCTTTTGGGGACTTCCTGTACAAAAGGTAAGAGCAGTTTCGTTGGAAGCCTGCAGCCACGTGCTTATTCTTGGTGAATATCTGAAAATTCCGAGTAGCACTGTGATCCATGATCTTCTCATCTCAGCCGGTTTTTCCTTCACAGTGGCATATACCTGCACCATACTTTGAAAGATCTATAGCTTCTAAGTGTCTCAGTCTAAGATATCACCAGCATCCCTGGTTCACGAGTTCAGAGGCAGTGCAATTAGCAGGTGAAGGATTGCAGCAAAGGCAGCTTCTGGAACTTGAATGAGAATTTTTCACATCTGCCACTTTGGACATTTTTCAAACCCGTTCCCCTGTGTATTCCAGGAAAGTGCTCACTTGAGCTGGGCTTGTCTGTTTCTGGCCTGCATACTGAGCTGTGTAATTGAGGGAACTCAAGCATAGGCAGTTTATGGTTGTATGAATAAGCAAAATACTCAATATGTGACCTGATTGTTTTCCAAAATTGCACAGTCCCTGGTTTCACTTGTCATTTTGGAACAGGAGTGGGAGGATGAGACTGTGACAGTGAATGCATTCAATGGGTATAATTAACCCATTTCATAAAAGCAGATTTTCTAAATTACGCTATGGAGCTTGTAGGTTTTTAACACTTTATTTTCCAAAGCAGAAAACCATAATTTTTAAAAGCACTTATTTTCCCAGATATCAACCTAATTAGTATAAACCCCATGCCTTATTGATAGAGTGGGACATTTTGACTGATTTCCATGGCATGATGGTTAGGAAAAAAATGATTTCCTTCCCTAATGCTGCCATTCTGCTTATCCACCCATAAAATGTTTCATACTCATCTCTCCCCAGTATGTCCTGCAAAAGGAAAAATATTATTTGTCAGCTTCCTGCAATATAAGGAGCAGCAGGAATCTTTAGAGTGCCTTGCCACCCACAGAAACAACATCAATGACCCAGCACAAGGTGATAAAAGCCAGAGGGGCACGAAAACTAGCAAGTAGGGGGATGCGTGAGACAAATTACTTGTATCCAGTGGTGTCCCCAAAATATCACCACCAATAAAAGCCATACCTTGGGAATAACTGTGCCTCCATCCTCTTGTCTGACCACAAGAATTTCTCAATATGCCACTGAAATCAGGAGACAAGTTGGCTTATTCAGACCCACAGGCAGTCTGCACTTGTCAATGCTTTGAGTTTTCATTTACTGTAATTAAGTGATAACATTCACTCTCTTTCGAAGTGTTGGTAGGATAACAATGCTTCCTGAGCAGAGAAAATGCAATTTCCAAGGCACACTTCTGGGACTTAAGATAACTAAGCTGATGGCACTGGCTTATACACTGCCAGGTTACACAGAGGCCAAAAGCATGTGCGAAATTCAAATAGCTGGGGACATTCTGGATGACTCTGAAAAAGGCAAAATAAAGAGTCTGTAGGTTTTGTTTTGGGGTGATTGTAGCCTTCACTTTCAACTCAAATGTGTGATATCAAGGTTTCCCTCTGATCTATAGGTTGTACTGACGATACATCTATAAATGACAATTCTTGGCTTAGCTGAACCCCATGGTTACAATGAGTGCACTCAGAGAAGTTCTAAAAAACATAATTTTAGTTTTAAAACACCTAGTCCCATTCCACAAAGGGTTTCAAAGGAGAAGATACTGATGATATTAGCCAGTGAAGAAGTAATCAGTGATATTGGTTTTCTTGCTTTAAAAATGAATTTATAATACTTAAATGTGCTGAAAATTGTAGAAAATAATATGATAAATTCCTATTAATCCACAATACAATGTTGTGAAATAGTAACAATTTGTCATATTTACTTCAGATATTTTTATTTTTTAACAAAATCATTACAGATATAGCTGAAGCCTCTTCAGGTCTTATTTTCTACCAAATTTCCTTCCATGTTTTAGGTCCCTTGCTGCTTCTCTAGCTACATAGTTTATTTTAGTCCTTTCTTTGACCATACCAAATTGTAGTTATTGTTGTGCAGAGAAAGATGACTGAACACATGTAGCTGATCCCTTTATTTGTCAGGGCCCAGAGTTTTCTTACTGTTAAAATGAAAATAATCTTTTCTAGCCTACCTCAGAAAGTTATACAGCAATAAAATCACACAATATTGCATAGAAATCCTTTTGGAAATCATATCACCAAATGCAAAGTACAAGGTTATTTAGGAAACAAGTATCCCTTTCTGAATATTAAGGTTCTAACAAGTCTGATTGGCCTTTGACTTCTCAAACCTTAAGGTATACCCAACACAAAGAAATGGTGTTTATCCATTTTCTGGGTGCCAGCCCAACTAATTACAAGTTTGGTGACCATATATCAAGGATTTCAAATATTCTGTCTCATTATTGCTATGAATAACACACGTCAGTACAGGTGTTTTAATAGGTGGTTTCAATAACATGAGACAAGATGAAAAAAGTAGTCAATGACTGTATGAAGATAATATCCTTTTCCATAAGAATGTAACCACAATTAGTAAAAAACTTAGGAAGTCAGAAAGTGGCTAATAATGTCCCACTGTTGCTGTTCATTAGGTGAGAAGAAGAGAAATAATTAGATAATCAAACCAAAGTGCTGGTTTTCAAAATCTCAACCTAAGACCCTAAGCTGCCTCATATACATGTCTATGTATTCTGTGGTCACATAAGGTGACACTGGAATTTTAGCAATGTTGGCAACAGCTGTTTTGTCTGGGACCATTACCCCCATGGAGGACAAGTGGCAATAAAAATGATTAACTGGCCATGTCTCCATTTTATAGGTCTTATGTGTCTATATTTTTAAACCTGAGGAAGTCATTTTTTCAAGATATAAAATTACTATTCCCATTGACTTAAATAAATGGTTACATTCATTTTCTCTGAAGATATTATCATTACATTGCACGGCCTTTAGTCATTTAACAGAAGAGATTGAAGTTCCTTGCTGAAAGGAAAACCGAGAAACATGAGAAAGCCCTGATCAGCTCAAAGCTTCGAAAAGGGATATTAAGAATATGAATTGAATTCCCATTGAGACATGATGAGCCTCAAAATGCATACCGGCACATTCAGGGTATTTTGTGGGTATTTTAACAAGAAATCAAATGTTGCGATCACACACTTACTGTCATCTGCTTTATTCAGCAGTCTAAAATGTGTTTTGGGATACTTACTTGTTTTAGAGGTGCACTTTGCCATATGCTAGAAACAATAACTTTGCACCTTCAGTTCTCAGCGAATAGTAAATAAAGTTGGAGATGGAAGATATACATATTGAGAATAGTGTTGGATAATGGGGTACATGTGCAGGAAGGCATAAGTTCTATGGTGTTTTGAGCGCAGGTGTTTGCATTGCTATAACTATTCATCTGACCCAGCCTGTAGTCTGTCAGAAAGGAAGCATCAGTTATTATTTCTTTGAATATACTTTCTGCCCCAATATTTCTTTCTACTTCCTCTTTAAGGTCGATAACTCTTAGATTTGGCCCTTTGAGGAAATCCCGCCATTTGCAACAACGTGGATGGAACTGGAGAACATCATGTTAAGTGAAATAAGCCAAGCACAAAAAGACAAATCTCGCATGTTCTCACTCATATGTAGGAGCTAAATATTAAAACAACTGTTCTCATAGAGAGAGAGAGTAGAATGATGGTTACCAGAGGCTGAGAAGGGTAGCAGGGAGGCGGGGATAAAGAGGAGATGGTAAACAGGTGCAAAAGTATAGTTAGATAGAATGAACAATGTTTGATAGCACAACAAAGTGACTATAATCAAAAGTTAGGGCATACTTAAAATAACTAAAAGAGTGGAACTGGAATGTTCCTACCACAAAGAAATAATAAATGCCTGAGGTGATGGGTACCCCAATTACGCTGATTTGACTGATTCACATTGTACGCCTGCATCAAAACATCACATGTACCCTATAAATATATACAACTATTATGTACCCATAATAGTTAAAAATAAAAATTAAAGAAAAAGAAAGGAATAATCAGGTTTAGCTGTGGGGAAAAGGAAAAGATTAACTTATATGTGATGAAATTCTCTATCACAGAAGACAAATAAAGTATCTGGTGGATTCAGCCAGGACTGAAATTAAATGGGCTACAATCAAAGCGTTATCAGTTCTCTTGTTTTCTCTCAGCAAACAAGTGTATTCCCTATCTACTCAAAGACTAACAATGATGGGCTAAAAATGATATTGCCTTCAGAATAATTTATTTGAATCAGTTGGAATGGTAATTTCATCATATCAAAAAAAAAATCAAACCACCTCAGGTAGAAACACACACACTAAGACTTACAAAAGGGAGATGTAACTGGTTGATTATTTCACAGCCACTTGTACTCCTCCACCCCCCATCCTGCTTCCAATCTTACAAGGCCTTAAGTGATGAAACCACTCAGCTCTCAAACCTTTTCTTGCACTATTCTTCTCCTAGCTCCTTTACGTTTATTGAATACATCAAGCTTTTCCCCATCTCAAGCCCTTTGCATGCCCTGATATTTCTAAAACACATAATTTTAGTTTTAAAACACCTAGTCCCATTCCACAAAGGGTATAGCCTTACCTGGCCGGCTCCTTCTTACCTGGCCAGCTCCTTCTAAGAGATCTGCTTAGAGATGCCCCCCTGGACCACCTTAATAAGAGTAACACTTCTCCCTTCCAAATCATTATCACATTGCCCAGTTTATTCCCCCAAGAGCATCTCACACTAAACTGAAATGGTTTTGTCTATTTATTTAACTGCTTATTAATCAATGCTGTACCCCCCCACAATAGAGTAAGTTATTAAAGGTAGATACCTCGTCTGTAGTTTTTTGTTGCTTTGTTTTTTTAACCACTGTACAATCAATGTTTGTAACAGTGATTAACACATGGTAGGTGGTCAATAAGTACTTGTTAATTAAATGAATTCAATTTTACACCCTAAATTTACTCTTTTAACTATGTTAACTACTGTATAATCCTAACCTTCAGAACTGTGCAATGATTCATGTTTTAAAGGTAAAAGAAGTTCTTCTACATTGAAGTTAAAATTAAAATAGAAGTACATGTTTTAAATCAGATTGTTCTTTTAGAAAAGAAGCACAAATTTTACTGGAGTAAGCTACCACAAAAGTAATGCTGCAGAGTTTTGTCAGTATTTTACAATAAACAGGCATTTTAGAGATCCATGAAGTAAAGATTTTCACCTTAAAAGAACATCAAGCTGACATTGAAAGTGACTGTTAATGAAATAGTATTTATACTTAAACTATAGGAAAAGCATAAAATGCAATAAAAACCTGCAAATAAATTTTGAAAATCATGTAGATATATAATTAAGCCTTAAACACTGAAAAATTTCCATACCTGTGACATCTTCTAAAAGGCTGTGAAGTGTCATTCTTTGCCTAGAGCTTTTCTAGTGGAAACAGTAGAGGGAGCTGCTGCCCTACATTACAAATTTCTTTCTGTTTTCAACCTAAATTGCTATACACAGAATGTGACACATTTGAGCCCACTGTTCAATTCTCATACTGCAATAATGAAACAATGCACAAAAACAATACCCTGAGAAAAATGAAAGAAAATCAAAAACCCTGCCTGTAACAGAAAGAAATAATAACACATTTTAAAATTAATGTGTTTTTTAATACCTGCTTTTTACAGTGATGATGAATGAGAAGTAAAGTTAATGTCAAATGGGAGGACTAATACCTACTTCCGTTAATGGCTCATTAGTTAAATTTTCCTGCTTTCTCTCCTGCTCCGCCTCATTTCCAGCTGCTTTCCTCTCTTTTCTAAAGAAACTAAAAAGCAGAATATTTTGAAATAAACTAAGGCATTCCACGTCCTGAGGCTTTCCAAGTCTCATTATCTTAACATAAGCCCACTATTTTCCATTGCTTATGCTACTCAGATAACTGGAAGGCTCTTTTGAAAAAAGAAGTTTTTATTAGAATGTAAGGAATAGTAGTTGAGACTTAAAGAGAACATCACAACTAATAAAATGCAACAGCTCAGATCATGGATGAACAAGCCCCATGAGCACAGAAGAGGCTGTAAATCTGAGGAGAAAAAACATCACTGAATCCTTAGACCCGGCTGTTATTATTACTTAATCGGGAATAACTTTTGTGTCTCTTCAAGGGTGGATTTACACATCTAGAATAAGCATTCCATACATAGAGTGATCTTTCATTTCAGCAATTCATTGATGGACATTCCAATTTTTGTTAACTGGATTTTGGGAAATTTGTAAAGAGAAAACAAATGTATTGGTCCAATTTCAGAGTCAAGACAATCTCTTCTATCTACAATGTGAATGGATGTTCAGAATAATAGCAATGCATCTAAATTCCATATAAATAGAGTTTTACATTTAGAAGAAAGTTCTTTCACATACATGGAATTTGATACTTCCAGCAACTGTGTGAAGTAGGTGGGGCAGGTGCCATTTTTTCAAATTTACAGAGAAGGAAATGGAGACATGAAAATGTCAAGTGAAGGATTAAGTTCCTCACTGTCATCCTATACTATCTCGCAGCCCTGAGGCAGGACAGTACCACGAATGGCCATGGAAAAATCAAACAATGTTCTTTGTGTGATGTTTAAGGCTGATCCTAGTCAACATGTAAACTAGAAGCTTGTCTTTCACACCCATAGTCTAGCAGAATAAAGGTAGGTTTAGGGATCAGTTCCTGGGTTTCAATTCTGTCTCCCCGGCTTACACTTGTGTGATCTTGGGCAAGCTACTTGACATTTCTAAATTGTGAGGATTCCTAAGACATTGGAAGTGTAGTACCTAATGCAGAGCTAGTGCTGTAATAAACCCTCCTTGTCGGGTCCATCTCTCTTTCTTCTGATCCTGTCTCCTAGGAGTTAGTGCTATTTCCCTTTCCAAGGAGATATTTACCACTCTCATATTTTGTCTCTCTGAAAAGCTGG
The DNA here is from genome assembly GCA_023783475.1 of Daubentonia madagascariensis. Lineage (NCBI taxonomy): Eukaryota > Metazoa > Chordata > Mammalia > Primates > Daubentoniidae > Daubentonia > Daubentonia madagascariensis. The sequence goes on along the minus strand of JAKFHU010002080.1, from coordinate 19,793,467 downwards.
TCTCAGTCATAATCTGTATGTATTTGAAGGTATTATCAATCCAAGACATCTCTACTCAATAATTTTTCTCCAGTGAAGACTATTTGCTTGGGACAAGATGGTAGAAGATATTTGAGAGAATTTAGGAGCTTTTTCCTTTGTATAGGTAAGATCAGCTCTGCTTTTCAACAGGAAATTGGACAAATAGTTTACAAAAAATATGTTCAACATAGGTGGTAGTGGCTAGCTCTGTTAACCAGTTTAGTTGCTCCTCAATTACAAGAATTTTGATTAAAAATAACTTTATTAATGCATATTACGTGTGCATAAATTTCAACTAAATCTTTTCTAAAAACAAAATTGTTATTGAATATGGGAAGTTAAATCAGAGCAATATATATGACTTTCACGAAACACTGATTCACAAAGACAATTTAATAACATTAGTTCAACAGATCTACTTTCAGTAAATATTTCATTATCAGAAATTTGTTTTTTCCCTAGGAGATATAATGTTTTAGGGGAGAAAAGTTGTCCTTTCACATACACACACTCACATATATATACAATTTAGCTAAATAGAAAGTTGTGGGAAGTTATTCTTTATAAACAACTTGTCTTTCTGGCATAAAGATTTCTTAAGAAAGTGAGAAAATACAAATTTGGCTTCAGAACAAAGAATCACCGTAAAAGGATTGGTTAAAATGTTTTAATTATTTGAGTCGCTTCAGAGCATCAGAGACTTTTCCTTTGGATTCCATTTTTTTAAATCTTCATTGACACTCGCCTAAATAACAACCTACGTTTGATTTAGGGAACACCTCTAAACTCCCAAAGGGAAGAACATTTTCTTAAGGAAATTGAGCAGACTATGCTGTTATGAAGGATTGATAATTCCTGATAACTCCTATTCCTTGATGCTTTCCAGATAATCATGGAGACTAAAGTTCCCTCCCCGCAGCTTTTCTGAAGACTAATTGCTTAAACATAATGTTAAAATTGTATAAAGTATTCACTCATCTGAGGGATATTACATATTATTTGATTACTGTTTGATAAGAGAGATAAAATTAAGATTTTTTAATATTTCATATTGTCATAAGAAATTCTAACACATGCTTCAGGAATGTCACATACTGGCCACTGGGATGAGTCATACACCATCTTCAATCCCAATCACAAAAATTTTAGCTCCTTCCAACCCCTCTCTTGTTTTGTTATTGCCTTCCTCTCTGCTGTGAAGTAGGGCTTATGTCACACAGGGTACAATGTTGAAAAAGACAAATAAATGAAAAACAACAACATATTGATCTAAAAATGTCTACAAATAATGGGGAATGTCTCTTAAGCGACACGTAAATTGTAATAAAATACAACTAGCTCCATGGGATATCCTAACAGAGATAACAAATACTCTGTTGATACTTTAAAAAGAGTAAAATAAATACTATGATAGCTGCAATGAATCTTGCTTACTCTCTCAACAATCCAACCCTCGTGTGCCACCAGAGTGACCTATCAATGAAATCTGGCTGTGGGATTCTCCAGCTTAGAGCTCTTCATAAGTTTTCGTAGCTTCGCATGACCCTGCCTAGCGTGGCTTGATTTCATCATAGCTGGCCTAGTGCTCCGTATCTCAGCTGCCTGTGGCTGGTGGCTTGTTCCCATTTCCCCGAAGTTCAGCACTTTGTGCTTCTCTTCTAGCTGTTTTCCTTTGCCAGAAGTACCTAGCTCACTCCCTCTTCCCCTTCTATTTGCTTTACTGGACAATCCTCCCCAATCTTCACACTCCAGTTGTAAATTTCTGTAGGAAACTACCCCTAACCATTATCTTTACTTATCTTTACTTCCTCTGTTCACATTTCTGTGAATTAAACTTGGATCTCCTAGAAGGCAAGGACAATGTCTTATTCATTTTTGGAAGCCCAGCTCCCAGCAGTGTGAGGCATGTGGTAGGTCTTAAATAAATGTTTGTGAAACTATGGAACAATGTGAATTAGGAGGAGTTAGTTTTTTTATGAGCTCTTTTTTCTTAAAGTGTTAGTTGTTATGACCTTGAAAGGACTGATTTTGAAGAACTCTGCTCATTTCTAACCATTTGGGAAACAATAGTCCTCTCTCTAAAGTACCTTATGTTCAGAAAAATAAACGTGAAGATGGCACAGAAAAACATGGGGAACCAATTGCTTTACCTTTCTTTTCAGTGCTGTCTTTAACTACGCTCTGTAAGTAGGAGCAGGTGCCCCGTAGGATTTTTTTGCAGCATACTAGTAAGCACGTCATCAATTTAACCTATGATGTGAACAACTTCAAAAAATCCAAAAGCTGATGAAAACTGTATGTCAAGATGAAGTTCTGATAATACTTGTATTAGAGAAAAGATGCTTTCAGTCCATTAGAGGAGTTATCCCAGAATCAGAAAGACAAAGAGTTTCCATAAACTACAGTTCTTAAATGAAAAATGAACTGATGGTACAGTCTAATATTTTTTTTTAAACAGAAGCTGACCTATGAATAAAAACCTTTGGTTTTCTACATAGATTTTTCCTTACTCCAACAAATTGGGTATTTTATTATATTAAAAAAGTTAATAAGCCACTTTTCTTTCAAATACCGTGTACCCAGGAGTTAATGAACACTGTGTGTCGGACCCATAGCTGAGTTTAAATTCTAAATCTAAGTCTTGAAATAAAATAAGTACCTCTCTCCCCCAAACACTCTGGCAATAAACTAAAACCTGTGGAACTGAATATTGTAAATCCTATCATAGAGTCACATGTTTCTTAATCTTCTAAATTCTTCAGTAAACTCATTTGATCTATAGTTGAGAACTCATTCCAGAATTTGGTGTTATCCTCTTCTTTCCTAGACATTTGGCAAGCTTGTCATAAAGGCCTTCAACATTCAAATTCCTCCTTTGAGACAACAACAATCCTGTCTTAAAAGCAGCATCATAGGTTTAGAAAACTACATGAAGGTCTAATCGTGCCTGTTAGCATTCAACAGCTTTTCTTCTTTAAAGCACAAAACAATTATTGAAAAATCTTACAATATATTCTCTGTTTTGCCAAAACATTTGAAATAAAAATCAACAAAACTGATTCCTTTAAAAACTGGATTCCAGGATACCCAATTCATGCTTCCTCACACTCTCAGGCCCCCCCTCCAACTTGCTTTTATAATCAATGTCAATGAATGCCAATGCCTTGCTAATAGGACAATCCACCTGAATGGCTAAAGTGAAATGAAATCAGTGATGGGATGGCAAACATGATCATTTTTGGCATGTGACCACATCCAAAGAAATTCCTAAAATGTTGGATCTGAAGCCCTCTAGTGTGGTGCAGGGTGGTTTTGGTCTTTAAAAGGCATTTATATGGTCTTTATTTTTTCCTCCACAAAATATATTCATTTGTTTATTCATTCTGTAAATAATCAGTAATCACATGCTACAGGCCAGAAACTGTCCTAGGCAATAGTGACAAAACATAGGTTCAAAAAAAAAAAAAAATTACAGTGTGTTGGTCAGTCAGATAAGGAAAATAAGAGTTACAAAGCAATGTGCTATATCTGTAGGAGGTATAAGATTACAGGATCATGGAGGATGACACCTCAAATACTGAGAGCACTGGCAAAGGCTATATAGGAGAACTGATGTTTGAGCTAAGCCATGAAGCTAGAGGAAAGTTTATGTAAGACTATGGGAGAACGTTTGCCAAGTATGGCATTTGGGGATAGTAAGAAAGACAGTGATCTGTTTACACTACATATTACAAAAGAAGGAAGAGCATAGAGGAGGACAGGCAAAGGCAAGTAAAAGGCAAACCACAAAGGGTCCAGAATGGCATGCAGAAGATGTGGAAAGGAGTTTTAAGCCAAATAGTTTTAAGCTCTTAAAGAGTTTTAAGCCATCCAAGCCAGCCTGGATGTTAAGCCTTGAGTTACATGGTCAGTCATGATTTAGAGGTATTACTGCACTTAGAGAAGGCAAAGGCAACAAGATCAGCTCTCAGATGGCTGCAAAAATATAGGTACAAATTGACAAAGGTCTAAACTAAGGCAGTGGCAGTGAAGATGCAGAGGAAGATTCGGGAGCTATTGTGACATAGAACTGACATGATTTAAGGACTGTTTAGATGTAGAGGATGAAGAAGAGAAAAACATCCAGGATCATTTTTACAGTTCAGTTTTGGACATAGTACTTTTGTTGTAGCTAGACGATGTCCAGGTGGAAATACCGAGCAGGCAATGGAATGTACAAGCCTGGAACTCAGAAGAATTGTCTGGGTTGAAATAAAAAACTGCGATTCATTAGTACATCCAACATATGGGGACAGAGGGAAAGTTGTTGAGGAAGGAGATGAAAAGATGGCCTCAGGCGTAGGAGAAAAAAAATCAATGTCACTAAACCAAGAGAAGAGTTTCAGAGAGAGAGAAGTCAACAGTACAAATTCCTGTGTAGCAGTGAAGTAAGATGAAGCCTGAAAAGTGCCCAGGGAATCTGGCGAGTGCAGTGTCAGTACAGTAGCTTGGGCACAAACCTGACTCTGGTGGGTTGTAGAATTAGCAAAACCAAAGACTGAAGTCCTTTTTCTAGAAAGCGGGTAAAGGAACGCAGATTATTAAAGTTGGGTAAGGATTTATAGCACTATTTTAGCAGAACATTTATAGAGCAACTTAAAAGTTTGTATAAGAAAATTAGATCAGCTGCCCAGAGTGCTTGACTTGCTCCAGCCCTTAATGTTAAGAAATTGAGGAGTGGGTAACAGGTGGGTTCAGAGCAGGATTCATCTATTTGAATGCTTGACTAGGGGATGCTCAGGCAGACACTGCCTGTCTACCATGTAATAAAGAGAAATAGTGTGGAAAAGTGTCGGCCTCCCTTATCTCTTGTTGGTGTTATGGTGGTGGGGTATAGGGTTGGATATTCGAAGTGCCGAAACAGTAGAAAGAACGGAATAGTATGCAGGGAGTAAATAGAAAACTTAAGGTTAAACACAGGAAAAAAGAACCTTCTAAAGGGACAGCAATCCTAATAGGTACTCCAGGGGTCCTGGGGTCCTGGTTTCCTGGGGTCCGTTCCTCGTTCCCTTGCCAGAGAAAAACGTAAATTACTGTGATTCCATTTCACTTTAATATAAGACAATCTTAAATGGCAATATTGAAGACAGTAAAAAGGAACAAAAGTTAAAAAAAAATTCCAATTCCACATGACTTTTAAACATCAATGAATTCTAAAAGCTATGGCCAATTCTTAAGGACCGCTGTGAGAAACATAGTACCTGAAATGAATAAATCTTTATGCTGTCAGTAGCTCTTTACATGCTGTCTACCTTGATACTCTAGCAAAGTATTAATAATATAAAGTATCTGGAATATGGTCTAAGATTGGCATTTTATCTGATGATTTAGTGGTTTCTGATGCAATGATAAATGTATCTGTCATCTCAAGTTGGTGTTTCTTGAAGAGGGTCCTGAATTCTAATTTTACGGAAGTTACCTGAGGGTGAGTTTGGGTGTTAAGTATGCATATTCTTGGGATTCATCCTAGGCTTAATGGTTTAGAATCTCTGTGGGCAGGAGAGTCTGCATTTTTAAAACCACTTCAGATAATTCCTATGCTCACTAAAGTTTGAAAAGCACTGCCCTAAGCCCTATTATAACTATACATGCTGTACAAAGCATTAACTAGCTCTATTCTTTCCTTTGGGTGGTTAAACTGTTTTATAAGTGAACTAAAATGTATAATTCTTGTTTATTTATTTTTATTATTGCAACCAAATATTAACTCTTCTAAGTTCACAACTAGCTAAATTCCAATTGCAATATCAGAAAGGCAAGTGTGTGCTAACATCTCTAAGTAACTGTGTATCTAATACTTAAAGAGCATTTCATTATTCATTATAAAATTGTTTTCTTAAACTTTTTTTCCTTTCTAACAGGAGGAAGTAAGCTTGAGTATTGAAAGCACACATTCTGAGTGAGAATTTTCTGAGCATATGTTTTCTAAATATGATTACTTTAATTCATTGTTACTAATAATTCTATTTGATTACTATTGGTAAAATATTAATACTTATTAAGGTTTATTGATATTTAAAAAGTAAAAATATTGGGTTGGTATTTTCAATGCTTTTTGGGGGAGAATTGTAAGCCTAAGCATAGAAAGGCCCATTTCATTCACTAATTCTCATGTTCTGAAAGTGTCAGGCAAAGTCGCTTGATTTCTCTTGTTTCCTTTAGGCTTAGAGTGGGGTAGGAAGTCTAAATGCCAGCTGAACCAGTAGAGTAAGTTTTGGGAGGTAAACAAGTAAATACTATGCTGTGATTGGGTGAGAAATGCATCCATGGTTTCTGAAGGCAAACTAAAGGCATATCCTCAAGGACTTCATAAAAAACAGCAGTCTTTTTCGTAAATAACCCTAGCTAACATCTATAGTACAGATTTTTAAAAAAATTAACTAAAAACAGAAATATAATCAGTGGTGTTTTCATGTACTTTCATCTTGGAGATCTAAACCTTGGAGTTCTTTTGGGGGATTGTAAGATTGGAATGAATACACAATTTAATATTCTGTATACTTAATACAAGTTATACCCATGTATAGCATTTTCTAGTCTTGCAGTTTACATTTCCTGAAATTCAACATATTTGATCTTTTAGTAAATGTAAGACAATTAGCCTCTGAAGACTAATCAATGATAAAAAGTTTACTCAGAAAGTGGAAGCATTATAATTTATTAATTCACAAGAGCACAAAGAAACTAAATCAATGGCATCTAAGTAAGTGATTGGTTCATTCTTTAAGGATGCATTAGGTTGAGGTAAGTTAAAACCATAGGATCAACTTTAGTTTACATTCTCCTCTCTTCAAAGGAGACATGTTTATTGATTTGGGCAGGAAGTAGGGAAAATGAGGCTGACTATTGATCAACTTTTATCTCACAGTTAATGTTTAAGACAAACCAAATGTCAGACATTGTAACATAACATTGGCATGTGTTCAGATGAGGAGTGAAAAGCATACATGATTCAGTATGTGACAAGGGCTAGCATTCAAATTCTTGCATATCACTGCTGATTTAAGTCAGCCTTGCCATTGTCAGAGTGTCAATGTGTATGCTGGAAGAGTGCAGAAAGAAGGCTGATTTTGTTTATGTATGTTTGCTAAGAGTGGACACACAGGTAAAATATTTTTGAGGATTGTTAAGTAATTGGAACACTGTGTGCAGAAAACATTAGCCAGCAATTTAAGCCTGGTTTCTAGGCTTGAATTTCTAGAAATACCCTAAAGCAGATTTGAACAATTTTTAAAGCTGTGATTTACAAAGCAACACATTTACCTTTTTCTTAGGTCTACCATCAAGTAATATATGCAGATCGAGTATCCCTTGTCTGAAATACTTGGGACCAGAAGTATTTTGGACTTTAGATTTTTTCAGATTTTGGAATATTTCCATATGTATAATGAGATATCTTGAGGATGGTACCCAAATCTAAACATGAAATTCATTTATGTTTCATACCTACCTTATACATATAGCCTGAAGGTAATGTTATACACTATTTTAAATAATTTTGTGCATGAAACAAAGTTTTGACTGTGTTTCGATTGCCACCCATCACATGAGGTCAGGTGTGGAATTTCCACTTGGGCCATCATGTTGGCAGTCAAAAATTTTGGATTTTGGAGCATTTCAGATTTCGGATTTTCAGACTAGGGTTACTCAACCTGTAGTAGGAATAGGATTTACCTTAAGAAAAACTCTTGTGACTTAAATCCCAAGTGTCAGTGACCTGTAGAGGATGCTCTGACAGGACAGAGCAGAGGGATGGGTGGATGAGAAATGTGAGTGGAGGCTCCAGAATAAAAGGGAGCTATTGGGGGGGGGGGGTCACAATTTCTATCAATAGTCCATGCCTGCTCTCAGACGTCATCTTTCTTCTCTCCAGGAGCCCCAGGAATTAACTCCCTGTCTTGTTTCCCTTCTTCGAGGCCCCAGGCTGCACTGAATACAGTCTCACAGTCTCCTATTCCTCCAGAGGATCTTCTCTCTTTTTACTTAAAAGCATTAGGGAATGGCAAAAGCCTGCCTAAGAACTAAGAGTAGATTTTTGGTAGAGTTAATTTTATTATTTAAGCCAGGACAATTTGGGGAGTATTTTTTTAATAATTATGTCAAGAAAACAGGCATAAACCACAACTGTGATCCTAGGACTAAAATCAGATTCCCCCATTTTTCAGAGGAAGGTGTAATCTGTGAACCTTTGCTCTTTTCCTTGCAGGGCTCCAGGGAACTGGATGAGGACAGCTGGGGCCATGGCCTGGGGCTAGGGCTGTTGATACAAGCGCCAGGAAGAAGCCAAGAAGCCTCCTGACGCTGTGGGAGGAATGTTTGCATGTTTGTTTCCACTTCTGTCTCTTTCGATTTTAGTCCGTTTATGCTATTACAAGGCCAGATTCACTTTAATGTGAGGCAAAAAGTGGGGACTTGGATGTGGGTGTTGTGAAAATCCTGGCAGACAACTCAGGTAATTGCTGAGCTGGGAGAGGTCATCCTGGTTAGGGTGGTTGTTCCCAGGTGGCCATTTGTTCAGGAGCAACTCTGATAAATTAGAGTCTGGGTGAATTTCCAAATGGATAGAGACCTAGTGTTCCATCATTATTACAATTGGGGTCATCTGACACTTGCCTGAAAATGGTGGAATAAAGCACAAAACACAGATTTACCCTATCAGGTTGCCCTGGAAAACTGAAAAGTGCTCAACATGTCAGTTTTTCTGTTTGGCAACAGTGTAAAGATTGTTAGACAACAATTTAGATATCTGCTTAATGATCTGAGCCCAGTAGTGCTCAAACTTGACCATGCATCAGTACACATGGAAGGCTGGTTTAAACAGATTGCTGTGCCCCCCTCTCAGAGTTTCTGATTCAAGTAGGTACAGGTGAGATCTGAGAATCTGCATTTTTAACAAGTTCCCAGTAATGCTGATGCTGCTGGTCTGGGGACCACATTTTAAGAACCACTGCTTTAAAGCTAAAGCTCTTATTTCATATTTAAAGTCAGGCAACCCCGTAGAGCCCCTTATATCTTATAAATCTTGTAGCTCAGAACAAAAGAATTCAGTTGGTTTTGTGATTATGTGGAGCTTTGAGAAATAAAATGCTCATTGTCAAGTTCAGGAGCACCTGGATTGGAATCCCTGCTTTTTCTCTTATGGAAGCTTTTTGTGCCAAGAATTCATTACTGTAGAATGGTACTTACACTTTATGACAGGTTTATTGAAAGATTAAAAAAGAGATCACTGGTAAAATTCCTACTATACACACCCTAGGATGGCTACGATCAAAAAACCAGAAAACAGCAACTGTTAGTGAGAAAATGGAGAAACTGGAACATTTGTGCACTGGTGGTGGGATTGTAAAATGGCACAGCCTCTATAGAAAACAGTACAGAGTTCCTCAAAAAGTTAAAAATAGAACCATCACATGATGTAGCAATCACATTTCTGAGTATATGCCCAAAAGAATTGAAAGAAGAGATATTTGCACACCCATGTTTATAGCAGCACTACTCACAGTAGTCAAGAAGTGAAAGCAAGCCAAATGTCTATCGATGGATGAATGGATAAACAAAATGTAGTGCAAACATACAATGGAATATTTTCAGGCTTAAAAAAGAAGAAAATCTTGTCACATGCTACAACATGGAGCAACCCAGAGGATATTATGCTAAGTGAAATAAACTAGTCACAAAAAAACCCAAATACTATATCTAAAGTAGTCAAATTCATAGAGACAGAAAGTAGAATGGTGGTTACCAGGAAATGAGGGGAAGGGGAAAAGGGGAGTTGTTTAATGGGTATAGAGGTTCATTTTTGCAAGATGAAATAGTTCTGGAGATCTGTTTCACAACAGTGTGGATATACTGAACTGTACACTTAAACATGGTAAGGATGGTAAATTTTATATTTTACCACAATTAAAAAACAACACTTTTGCCACAATGTGCAGTACAGTGTGGTAATAATAAATGTTAGTTCCTTTCCTCCCTGCCCCTCTATCCAATTCCACTTTTCCATGTAAAAATGTTTGATAATGTCTCAAGGAAACCTTCTAAAATATGTAGTGTGTATCCTTCAAAAAAGTGTAATCAACTCTTAACTATGCATATGGATTTTTAAAACAGTCTAAAATAACAATCAAGATGCCCATTAGAAGTAGAAATAAACATGATAAATCGTGGTTTATTCATACAATGGAATAATATATAGCAATGAAAATGAATGGAATTGAACGATACGCAACGATATGAATGTTTCCAATAAATGTAAAGTTGACCAGTTCATACAAAGAATAAAAATATACAAAACTGAGCTATGCTGTTAGAAGTTATGATGGGTTACCCATATAGGGGTGGGAGGGTTACTTAAAGGAGGCATGAGAAGGGTTTCTGGGGGTGGTGATGTTTTGTTTCTTCAACTGTGTGCTGGTTGCATAAGTGTGTTCATTGTGAAAAAAGCATCAAGCTTTACCCTTGTGATATATATACTTTTTTTTTAATGAATGGATGTTATCGTTCAATAAAACTTAAAAAAATTAAACCAGGAGATTTCTACAATGGAATGATTTTATTTGAATGCTAATGACTTCACCCATCTGCATTTGCTGTGTACAAGGCCGCACAAGGTCACTATTATCAGAAAAAAAAAGGCTATTTAAATAAATGACATCTACAAATTTTCAACAGTAAAAATAACCTGATGCTTCCAGGATGACTCGCAGTGTAAGAGAACATGTATCTTAAATTAGACTCTTGATTTATAAACAGTTGGCCCTCAAGTAGCATTAAGAAGGGAAGAATGCAAATAATGAACTATTGGTACTTATCTAACAGATGGTTTTTGTTGTTGATGAGGATGATGATGATGAAGACGAGGTTACAGCAGTAATTGGGCTTAAATAAAAGATGGTATGCAGACCCCAAACCCACAAGATGAAACACGTGTCTAAGTACTCTCTCTAAATTGTCAGGTCTTGCTAATACAGCTGGCTCCTCTCAAATATTTCCCTGTTTCCATGTGTGTATTTTGCACACTCTTAGGCATCAGCTCAGCCTGAACAAGGTATCAAGGAAATGTCAAGAAAGAGGAGACAGGGCCTTGACTGGCACACACAACTGTGAATGAGGTGTTAATTACACAGGAAAACATTACAGACTATCTGGGAAGTTTAGTTTTCTTTTTTTACATTGTGAACGGAAATAAGATTTATGACTAATGTTGTAAAGAATCACCACATTTTGAACTCAATGATACGTGCAAAAAGGGGAATGGAATACTTATGTGAGGAATGCATAATGTTCGAAGTGCATTTTATTTCTCAACAGATATTTAAAAATATATCAATGACAGTAACAACACTAGTCATAAAGGTCTCATTACTTCAGGGATCAGACAAGTGGCTCTTGTAAGGACATGGGAAGAGGATGTAATTCAGCATGAACAAATGATTTGAAATAGGTTTAGGGCTAAGGAAAGATGAATCCATACTGTTGCTTTCTTCATTGAGGTTGGGATCTTAAAATTTCTAAATCGTTCCACGATTTCCCCATCTCTTTGCCTCTTTCCTTTCTTTTCCTCGGATGGACTCTACCAGTAACTAACGCTGCTTTTCAAAACAAGTTAGAAGTTGTGACATTATTATCTAACACCCCCCCAACTGTGGTTAAATAAGGATAACCTGAATAAATGATAACACTTCATTAAATCAGGACTAAGGTTTCCTTGGTGTGGGTATCCTTAGCATTCACAATTTAGGTTATTTTGCTGCTATAATTCCTGAGGTTCTCTTGTTTTATCACACCCAAGTCCAATTTTTAAAATGTTCCGTTTTCTTATTACTCTTCCCTTCGGAATGTGGATCTTCCTTGTTTTCTCCTGCTTGCCCGATTTGTGCTGGCCCTCACCTCACTTTACCCTGACTCTGAAGCCACTGAAACTTTCTATTAAATATTTAGATTTCTTGTGACTCCTAATTGCCTCATTAAACCACCAATTTTCTCAGTCCCAATTCCTGGCTCTGTTTTCTATGTCTGTCATTGCCAATCTTTGCCAAGACCCTTGATTCATCTTGGTATCATGGTGGGGCAGTGGTAGGGTGTGGCTAAACAATTTCCTGAACATAGTGTGACATCTTTTGACAACTTTGTGCCACATTAAGAGAGTGGAAACTGGAAGTGCATTGTGAAAATGTTCTTTCCTCCATGTTTGGAAGTTCACAGCAGGCACTCCCAGACTGCGGAAGGGGAATCCGGCCTTACACACTGCCTTCCTAGCTGAGAATTATGCCACTGGGCTTCTATGTCTCCAAAACATTCCACTTTCATAATGCTTCATGAATATAGAATTTTATCTTTCTCTCTTATTAAGGTAACTGTTATATTTTTAGGTTTAGAGTAGATAAAATCAACACGTATAGGGACAAATAAGGCATATAAAATGCTAGTGGCTTATTTAGTAGAAATGTTAAAATGAAAACAACGTAATGAGATTCATCAACAAACTTTAGACAGATCAGAATCTACGTCAGTGAAACAGGAACAAGTTCAGCATTACCAGCCAGCATTGGAACAAAAAAAATGCTTAAGGACATTCTATATCTTGATTTAATTAAAGTAAAGTTACAGGGCATATTTTCAGCATTTCTGAGCTAACACTTTAAAAGATATATTCTCAAGGGGTGGAATTTTAGAGCGCACTTTAAATGTGTAGGATTGAATTGATTAGCACCAAAAAAGTGTATAGAAATACATTTTGCAGTTATTCCATAACTGCCTGACAAGTGGAGAGAATTCCAGAGGATCTGTAAGATGAAACTATAAAAGTCACCCAATTTTGAAACTGAAAATTTTTCATTGTGTAATTCTAAATTAATTGAGGCAAATTTAATGGGTTAAATGCCATTTGGATATTTAAATGCTGACTTCAGAAACAAACCCTATCAAATAGATGTGAGTAAATTTTATCTGCAAAAATTTACTGTCTGTGTTTTACATACTGTGCTGGGGGAAAATATATTAAGATTACTAAGACCTAGATCATGCCTTCAGGGTAGAAGAGGAGGGACAATTATTCACAGCAGATATTTGGACAGACTTGTTCATTTGGTTATAGATGATCTCAGCAGTTCCAGGGAGGGAAAGTGGGAATTAAGTTCTTTCCCAAATGTGCTACCTTTTAATAACTCTTTAGCTTTCCCTTTGGGGCATAGGGATCTTGGGAATGGGAGGGAGATGTGGGCAGAAAAAGTTGTCTGTACATCCTCAGCAACAACATGGGACACTACACCCTGCAAAGTCCTCAACAGGGAAAACTTTCCCTGGATTCTCTTCTCCTCTAAAACTTATCACCAATCTTTAGATCAAGTGTTTTCAGAAGGTATTTCCCCAGCCCACCATTCCTTTTTCTTGCACAATTGATTTAAATATTGGGAAAATGTATTGATGACTTTCAAAAACTGGATACTTGGGGACATACCATTGTACAAATACTGGGTATATTTTTCTTTATTTGAATACTACCTTTCATTTTCTTAAAGTTAACATCCAATGTCACTTGAAACTCTATCTGAGTAAAAGTGATTTGGAGTCTGTCCTTATTAATCTACCTCCATTTAGTGCCCACCCTCTCCAACATTTCCCAAAATAAGATTAGGGTTCCCTGGGAAAGCTGGTGCCCCAGTTGGTCCTGCCAACCCCAACTGTGGGTCACTTGTCAGATTCTTTTTATGTTTTTCTTTGACTTTTTTTCTGTTCCCCTCTAGGGAAGTATCCTATAAACAGAAACCCCAAATACATCTTGTTTTCAGCATTCTTGCTACATCTAGTATATACATACGGACATACATACCTAAAACTTATATAACCAATTCAGCTTTCTCAACTACATAAAATTTCCAATATGATTTTTAAACTCTTCATTTTTTCACCTGCCACATCTTCACTGTGTTTTTGTAGGACATTTTCTCCACTGTCAGCTGGCATGTGCCCATAATCATTCATTAATTAAATCAAGAAACATTTATGAAGTCCCCACTGTGGGTTAGATGCTTTTCTATGCTCTGGAAGTACCTTGTATGCTACCCTCATGGAGCTTATATTCTAATAAGGACAATAGTAGCAATAGATGCCAGACATCATTCAAAGAAACTTACACATATTTATTCATTTAATCCTCAAAATATCTTTGAGGTATTTCCATTTTACAAATGAAGAAAATAAGTGAAAAGTAACTTGCCCAGGGTTGTGGAGCTCGTAAATAGCAGAGTTGGGACTTGAACCCAGGCAACTTGGCTGTATCGTCTCTAATCATTACTACTATGCTATGGTTATTGCACATGTAATAGCTAAACAAATACAGATACCAATTCTGGATAGTGATAAGAATTATAAAAAAATAAAGTAGGGTAAAGGAATACAGACTTATACAGGAAAGTGTGCTGTTTTAGATAGAAAAATGAGAGGGACCCTCAGCAGACACCTGAGTCCATGGGTCCTGCAGGGACTGAGAAAGAGTGTCCAGCAGAAAGAACTACAAGAACCAAGCCCTGAATATGGCTTCTTCAAGGAACAGCAAGAAACACAGGGTGGCTAGAAAAGAGCAAGTGAGTGGTTGGCCAGATTACACTGGGCCTTGCAGATTATGATGAGGGCTTGGAGTTTTATTATTGTGATTGTGATGGGAAACCACTGGGAGTTTTGTCATAAAAAGATCATATTATATAGGTTGAGATAAGCACCTGCCTAGGTAGATAATAGCCTAGAAGGTACAACTGCTACAAACTCATCATTTAATACGGAGGCTCAATAGAACTGATTTTAGGTTATCCAAGTTAGATTGCTTGTAACAATACTTCCTTACATTGTGCAGATCAGGAGTTGATTATGTGTACAGTCATCCCTCAATATCCATGGGGGATTGGTCCCAGGACCCTCTCCTCCATACCAAAATCCACAGATGCTGAAGTCCACTTTATAAAATGGAGTAGTGTTCAAATAAACTTACCCACATCTCCAATATACTTTTAAATCATCTCTAGGTTACTTATAATACCTAATACAATGTAAATGCCATGTGAATTATTTGTTATACTGTATTTTTTAGGGAATAATGACAAGAAAGAAAACTTTGTAAGTATTCAGGACAGACACAACCACCCGTATTTTTTTCAAATATTTTCGATTCGTAGTTGGTTGAATGCACACATGCGGAACCCTCGGATATGGACAGTGGGCTGCCTGTGTAACATTTCCATTTCCATGTACAAATATTTATTAACCTTACATTAACATTTAGTTACTGAATATCTATTATTCTCTGATATTTACTCAGTCCATTGCTTCTGAATGGAAAAAAGATACACAGTAAGGAAGTGAGATCCATTTCTATTTCATCCTTCACTATGAACTATGGTTTTTTTAAATAGAAAAAGCTGCATTGTAAGTAATCCTACAAGTCTTATACAAGGATATTAGTAATTTAATGAACTTGTACTCAAGGGGGAAAAATGTTCTTGAAACACGTCAGGATGAATTTTCAAGGGAAAGACCTAATTAGCAGTGTCTGAAGCATATGTCATCACATTTAGAAAACAAGAACTAGTCCCTGTGGACAGAATAGTAAGTTGGATTTTGAAGCATTAACTACTCCAGTTAATATGTATGATTAATGAGCAATATGTCAGTTAGCTGGCCTAACTCAAGTGAAAGACCTTGCAGGAAAAAAACCAAAAAGGATGTTTAAACTCATACACAAAAATATGCAAATATAGTTTATCATCTCATTTATATTATGATCAACCAACTTAGTGTCCTTATGGAAATAACGCCATAATGGGCATCTTTAAGATATAGGATCAAAGGTACAAAGATGCCCTAAAGTAATAGATGACTTAAGGGTTCCAATGACTTTGCAAATGAGAACTCTGAGAGGTTCATGAGAGAAAAAACAATCATGGATCATGGCTGACAAAAACCAACAACGGAGAAAAAAAGTATAAATTTAAGTAAGGTTATCTTTATCTTTTCCTTACATATAATATTTTTTTCCTTACCTTTACCTTACATGTAATAAAGTATTTTTTACCAGATGGTTATTTGGAGAAAGTTAAATTGAAGAAACATTGTTTAAGTCAATTTAAAGGAGAAAACATGTGGAGGTGAAATCTATTTGATGTCCAGACCTCCAGAGGCAAACAAACAAACAAAAAACAACCATTTATCTATGAGATTATAAACATAAAATTACATGGTAATATTCACACATTCATTCGGGTATTTGAGCTTCTGAAGACAGAACCTTAAATTAAATCTTTCAGAATCATCAATAACTAAAACTATAAGAAATAATGTTGGAAACAATCAAAATTACAAATTTGTTTACTACTTTAATAAGAAATTAACTGCCAATAAGGAACACAAATGAGTGGGAAAATAAAGTAAATGGATAATTTTGTATCAGTGATAAGTATTTGACCATTTATTAAGTGCTTACTGTATGCTGCATATTGGAGAGTAAAGAGAAAATTATATACAGATCCTGCCTTGAGGGGCTTATAGTTTGATATTAGAATATTCCTCTTCTTCCCTCTGTATCAATTTTGTTCTACACAAAAAATTAAGGCTGTTTAAAGAGACTTACAAAAAGAGAATAGTAGTTCACCATTATTTTCAAGAGTTGAAAGTTGCATTGAACTTGGACATGAGTGACTCTGGATGATTATGGTAGCAATATTCTTATTTTGGCATACTTTAAACATGTGGCATACTTGTTGCCTATGGTCGTGTTTTATGCTTTAGAAAAGCACATATTAAGCTGAGGTAAATATAGATTCCAACTCATATATTTATGACAAAGATACTTGATCACTGCCTTAATAATAAAAGATAGGATGGAAAAAATGTGCATTGTACTGAGAAGCCAGAGACCTCTGGTCACTAGTATGTCCTCTTTTATTTAATAATTAAGCAAACCTGACCAAGTCACATAATCTCTCAGCCTCAGCTATTTCCACCTTAGAATGAAAAAAGGAATAAAGACAGTGCCTAAAGCCAGTGAGCTGAAATATATGAACACTTGAGAGGTATCTACTTTAAGAGAAATATCTAAGTCTGAAAAAGGCTTTCTACAATCTATGTCCCATTATGAGACTATAAACTCCTTGAGGGCAGGTATGGCACCTGCCATGGAAGGAGCTCTCCATAAATGTCTACCCATTCTTCTGTACAGAACATTCCAAGCTTTCCCAGAGGAGTTAAACTGCATAGGGGCATGGAGAAGGTGGTTGAACACATTCAGATGTAGAGCTAGTGGATCGATTACATTCTTGGAAAATACTTAAGAAAAATATACCCCACACGCTCAATTTGAAGTTTAGTATTATTGAGGCCAACCCACTGGTGTAAAATAAAGACTTACATAGAGTGTGTTATCTGACACTAGTATGTCAACATGGATAATTTATGGGTAAGATATGTCACAGAAATGTTTTTCAAATAGCAGTAACATGCAGTCACCAGCTGTCTTGTTCTCATCCCCTCTTAGCAATGATAAGGATCGGCAGGATGACATTGCTGGCAAAGTTAGAACTGAAGGATTCAGATTTGAATAACATTTCACCTAAGGAGGTAGTGTCTGTAGCTTTGGCCTCAGTCTCTAAATGAAATGAATATTCTAGATTTTACAAAAGACAAACCAGGGCCCTTCCTCAGAGGAAAAGCTGAACTCCTCACACTGACCTGCAGGGCTGTGCTCTACATGGTGCCATGGATTCTCTGACCTCCTCATACCTTCTTTCTCACCATTCTAGCCATACTGGCCTCCTGAAGTTTTTTTAAATTTATGCCTCAGGCCTTTGCACTTGCTGCTTCCCCTGCCTTAAAAGAGCTTCCCCCAGATTTCCACAGGGCCTGTTCCCTCATCTCTTTTAGATCTTTGCTCAAAGGACATTTTTGCAATGAGGCTTTCTCTGATTTCTTCACAATACTCCATATCCCCTTCCTCTGCTTTCTTAATCTTGGTTGCATGTATCACCCTTGACCACCCTAAAACTTATTTATTTTGTCACTGTCTGTCCCTGTAATAGAATGTGAGCTCTGTGAAGGTAGAGATTTTTGTCTATTGCAGGGGTTGTCAAACTTTTCCTGTAAAGGGTAAGATAGTAAATATTTTAGGCTTTGTGAGACATATAGTCTTTATCACAACTACTCAACTCTGTGGTTATAAAGCACCCATAGGCAATATGTAAGCAAATGGGCATGAATGAGTACCAATAAAACTTTATTTAAAAAAAAGGTTGTGGGACAGATTTGGCTTAAGGGCTATAGTTTGCTGACTCCCAGTCTATTATGTTCATTGCTGTATCACCAATGCCCACAACAGTTCCTTGTTTTTGGACTGAGCTAAGAATGAAAATGGAATTAAATGTAACTTTTTGAATAGGTACTAGACAAATGAGAAGCTCGTACTAATGAGGAAAACAGTGTGATCTCATTTACTACTATACTTTTAGATGAGCATTGACATCAAAACTGTAGAACTAATTATGTCTTGAAAGTTCTTTAGGATCTGGTGATGTTTTCACTGTTTTTTTTTTAATGTTGTAGTAGAGAACACAAGATAAAACCTTTTTCAATAGTTTGAAATTATTTTGTTGAGATATTTTTAAAATGCAGATATACAAAAACAGTAACATAACAAATGATTATTTTCTCACAGCACAGAATTAACAACTGGCAATATTTTGTAATATTTTCCTCAAGATTTTTAAAAATAAATAAACATTATAGATTAAATGGAAGTCATTTTTGACCATCTCTAGTTCAGTTTCCCTCACCTCTCTCTAATGGTAACTACTCTCATGAGTTGATGTTGTCCTTCTGTTCCATGTACTCTTAAAATATATATATACATACACACACACACACACACACACATATATATATAAAATATTTTTTCTTGTATTCAACATTAATTTTTTTAAGATTTATCCTTGGGGTGTGTGTGTAGTTCATTATTTTTAACTGCTGCTAACGCTTAATTCTATTGCAGATAGATAACACTTCCAAATGAAAATCTCTCCAAAGTAGAAAAATATAGAAGCACAAAAAGTACAAGGTCATTTATTATATTATAGGGCAATATCTCAATTATTTTTTGAGATTGTCCATATTAGGGTCTAGTGTTGTTCAAATCTTTCACCCAAGAAAAGAACTAACAATCCATAGAATCCGGGAATTTAGCATTATTTTATTTTTCTCTGATAGAAAAACCTTATAGTTTAAAATGTCAATTCAATTGTTAACATATGGTAAGTGTTGCAATAGCATAACTCACTTTCAATATTTCAATTTATCCAGCTGAATTTTAAAATACAAAATTGGGTATCATATGGGACTTTTGTCTAATAACACAATAATGATAAATATTTTTAAATAGAGTTTAAAATGTAGACTTAGCAAGCTGAAATTAAATCTGGGTCTACTGGGTCCAAAATATCAGTTTCTT
Source organism: Daubentonia madagascariensis (assembly GCA_023783475.1). Classification (NCBI taxonomy): domain Eukaryota; kingdom Metazoa; phylum Chordata; class Mammalia; order Primates; family Daubentoniidae; genus Daubentonia; species Daubentonia madagascariensis. The sequence goes on along the minus strand of JAKFHU010002080.1, from coordinate 19,773,921 downwards.
AGAGCTTTGAAATTGAGCATAGGTTTTCAAGAGACTAGATATATGGTGACCTTAAAAAAGCCTTCTGACATATTTCATAACATCAAGGAATAAAAGGAAAAAGAAGAATCCTTATGAAGCATGTGTAGTCCATAAAACATTTCAAAAAGTACCATGTCAATCTATGTTATAAATAGTTTAGTCCTGATGTGCTGCTGGTTTCACAAGTGTCTATGTGATGACAAAGAAAGAAACTCTCAAAAGTCTTCTAGACTCCATTAGAAGTACAAATACATTTTGAAAATCAACTATAGTAAAAGTTTATTTATCTAGTGCTTCATTAAATGGAAAAGTCCACCAATTGGCACTTCCAAGCTTCCATAGGATAGTGCTAACTGACTTTAATGACCCTGGAGACAGAGCCACCAGTTAGCAGATACGATGCTTTTGTGCTAATCAGGAAAAGGCACCTTTCTTCATTGGCTGCAGCCCTACATTGGTGGCTTCAGCCCCACACTGAGGCACAGACTCGGTTAGTGGGGCACAGGCTGGATTTCATGCCCCAAATACCCATTGGTTGGTCACGCTGTTCAGAGTACAACCTGGGCAACTGTGCTAGGTAACAAATACAGGAAAGTCTTGGAGTTCTAAAAAAAAGCACTGTATCTTTTTCATGACTTTAGTGCTAGAAGATTTTACTGTGCTCAAATACTTAGAAATTAATATTGTAAGTATGATATAACAATTAACAGTAATTGAACACCCATTATGTGATAGGCCCTGTATTGGCTACTTTAAATACATTTTTTTAAATCCTCACTTTGGGCTAGGTATCATTAGTATTATTTTGGTTGTATAACTGAAGAACTGAGGGTCAGAGAGGCCAGGTAGTGCTCCCCGAGTCGTAGAACCAGGGCCCACCCAGAAGTCTGCATGACTGCAGAATCCATGCCCTTTGAGGCTTTGCACTGGTGAAGTTATACAGAGGGTTGCATTTTATTGATATACAATTTGTGCTCTTTATGCACCTAAATTAAAGTAAAAATATACCTTCAAAAAAAAATTCAAGGAACCAGATAACCAGTATCCGTATGAGGCACAAACTGATCAAATAATGAAAGGCCCTCCTTCTATTGGCACGGTTTGTGGATTGCTCTGGCTTTACCAAGGCCACTCTGTGGCAGAGGGAGCATCTCCATCCACCACTTAGCATGCAAGTGTGCAAGTTGTAGGTCAGGGAAGAGAAGGAAAGTCAAGGGGGCCAGCAGAGGAGTGAACCAAGGCAGGCTCCCGCAGAGAGGGGGCTGGGCAGAGGCAAATAGAGAAACTTCTGTACCAGTACCAGGAGTGGCCTCTCAGGACACCCATTTCCTCTGCATTGGTTAAGCTATTTTTGCATATTATATTGTATTCTGTCCATTTCTTTAAAAGAAAATCTAATTGTGACCCACTAAATTGATTTCTGACCTGCTAATGGATTACGACACACAGTTTGAAAAACACGGTATTGAGGGGGCAGAATTTGTCCACAAACTTGGGTTAGAACATGAGTCCACCAATTTCTTGCTCAGTGACTCTGAACAAGTCCCTTTTACTTCTTTAAGTTTCAGTGTCTTCATCTGGAAAGTGGAGGTAATAATCCTTAACATGAAAGGATGTTGTGAGTAACCAGGATAATAAAGAATCATGATACATGTTATTTTATTGTTATAATATTGTATATGTTATTGTTATCATTATAATATAGCACCCACAACTGATGAGGTGGTCCAAAATTTTGCAATTTTGTGGCCAAGTCAGATTTAGTCATGCCAAAATTATGTATGTTCATCTTACCTAAAAAAATCCAGTCAACATAAGTCTAAACTTGACCCTAAAGTTAGTTATTTTCACAACACTTACCTGGATATCTTAAATTGTATCTGCTTGTTTGCCAGTCTATAGACCTAAATCCATCAAATGACTGTCCTTTTTGCTGAGCTGTAGGGTGTTTTAGCTGTGAGTGGTCATACAGTAAGTCATCTGTTAAAATCCTTTGTGTAAACTGGATCTTCAGATCTTAAAAAGGTAAGTCGGACTATTCTTCACACTTTACCCATTAACTTTCATTTTATCTTCTTCCCAAAGAAAATAAATTGAAAGAATGAGGGAGGAAACTGCTCTTTCCTCTTGTAATGCTTTTTCAGAAATTCCATTTATAAAATCACTTTTAGCCCTACTGGTTGTCTTGCCCTTCAGGTAGACTCCTGGAGAATTATTCTAGGTAGCTAGAATAAAGCAGAACAGACAGTGAAACATGTTATCCTAACTTTATATAGAACATGGTTGTCTGTGTTCTGAGTTCTGGTAGCATATATTGCATAGCTGAGAATTCACTGAGTATTTTACTGGTTAATTCTTAGAGTTGACCTGGCTAAGTACATGTTTCTTTTAATTGTTACAAGGTTAAACTATTTCAAAAAGCTTAACTAAAAATATTTCAATAAAAGGAATTCCTTCTGATGGTGATAACGTCTTTGTTGTTAACAGTTTTAGTCTATAATCAATGCAACTCACTAACCTAGTGCTTCTCTAACTCTATGGTGAAGGACTAGTTTTTAAAACATCCAATCTCTCGAGGACGAGTACTTTTATAAAATATAACAAAACTGAATTGCTAGAAAAAAAAAGAAATAGAAAGATATAAAGTATAAGTCCCAGTGTATATTATTGGATTCAACAAACATAAAATTATACTTTAATAAATGTAATTTAAAAATATAATAGAGGGGGAAAGGAAAAAATTACAAAAACTGTACACATTGTTAAAAGTGTGCATACAGGCCAGTAAAGATTCCCTTTTACACTTGAAACTTTTTGTCATTTTGCAATTATAATGAAACAAAAAGTTAGGAGTGGAATTGTGATTCCCCGTGTTAAGTGCCTATATGCACTTTTAGAAAAAATGAACACCATTATATCAGTATGCAAAGTTTTCAATGTAAAAGATGAGCTTGCTTGTTTCTTGTTAAATATATCTACCTTAGGTTGAATTGACAGCATTTCTTATAGGAGATAACTTTTATCTAAAGTGCTTCATTGTTTTGTTTTAATGATATTCAGTATAGAAATCAGCTTAACATAGGTGTATTGAAGGAAATGGAAGGAAAGATTTCAAAGTGGTTTTAGAAGCCCAGAAGAATTTTCTTTATAACTTTGTTGTTGTTGTTGTTGAGACAGGGTCTCCCTCTGTCACCTGAGCTACAGTGCAGTACTGTCATCGTAGCTCACTGCAGCTTCCAACTCCTAGGTTAACGATCCTCCTGCCTCAGCTTCCCTAGTAGCTGGGACTACAGGTGCATAACACCATGCCTGGCTAATTTTTTTTTATTTTTTGTAGAGACAGGGTCTCACCAAGTTGCCCAAGCTGGTCTTGGATTCCTGGGCTCAAGTGATCCTCCCACCTTGGCCTCCCAAAGTGCTAGGATTACAGGCATGAGCTACCACATCTGGCCACTTTATAACTTTTATCTAAAAAATGGCCCAAATGTTACTGTATTTTGAAAACTCATCTTCAATTCTTCATCAGTAGCCAGTTCCAGCAATCCAGCTTATAAATTACGTGTTAAAATTAAATTATCTCCCAAAGATATAAATGAATTTGCCATCCTATAATTCCTATATATGGATCTTCTTTTGGAGAAAAATAAAATTCAAAACATTCTCTCAAATTTTAAAATATTTGGTGATAACTTTTCACTAACATAGAATATCAAGATCATCATTTATTTCTTTGAAAATTGTTGTAAAACTATGCGAATATATTGTAACAATCTCTAAAAACTTCAGTTTTTGCTCTTTGATTTTTTTCTGCCATTGAAAAACACATTATGTTCTTTCTTGCATGAAAATATTGATATTATTAGAAATACTGAAGATATCAGACAAGTAAGCAAGTCTGTCAAACTGTTCAAATTTAATTTTTAAAATGGTGAGAATAAACTGGTTTCCTAACTTGCAGAAACAATGAGTTCATTCTGTAACTCTAATATTCTTGACAAAGTTTTTCTCCCCAGTCACCATGATACCTCAGCATGCAATAACAGTTGTTGTGGCTACTTCCCATATTATCTCAAAATAAAAAGACCTCAAATTAACATACCAATCTTTATAAATTCATAAGTTTTGTCATGTCATTTAGCCTATTATTTAGTTCATCTGACATTTCTTTGTTATCAAGACTTTCTTGATGAAGGAAACAGTGTGTTGATTTACATTTTGGTGCAAACTCCTTAATTTGGGTAACTGCTCCAGAATGTTTCCCTATCATTGCTGCAGCACCATCAGAATATACTTCTATACAAAAATTGAACTCCAAACCACATTTGTTGACAATGTAATTCTTCATAGTTTTCTACACTTTGAGGTTGATCAAGTAAAACAATTCTAAGTCATAGAATATTTCCAAAGACTGTTCTAATTTGATGTTTCAAAGGAAGTCTACAAGACTTTCAAAATTTGAATGTGAACAGCAATAAGATCTGAGAAAGTTTCATAGATTTGTTCATCTTTCTGATTGTGTTAAGGCTAGAAAATGTGCCTGATTGTTGGAAATGATGTGGCAGAAAAAGAAAGCAAATAAATTGTTTGTTTTTAAGAAAGCCCATTATAGGTAATTAGATTTAAAATTGAATAGCAAGATATAAAACAGGAGTATAGAGGTGGAGCATGAGGGAGATAATTAGGAATGTTGTAAGTCTTAAGAATAAAAGATTAAAAATTAAAGCTCCATCCTACTAAATTCTGTAGAGAATTCACCAATTTCATTTTTTTGTTTGGTTTTACTTGTGCTCAAAATTATCTAATAAAAGTATATTAGACAAACTTGAGTCATGCAGTTTTGACAAACTGAAACAGAAAGGGAACAGTGCACCATTTTCAATATTAAATTAGAAGCATAACTTCTTTTGAGTTAGTAATTTTTATGCTATCCTCATTTTACTTTGAAGGGTTTTTATTTCTATGGCAACAACCACAAAGAAATACACCACATTCATTTTCATCAGCTCCCAATGAAAAAGACTGTTAAGCCCATAAGAAGTTAGCAGTATAGTATACAAAAATTTATAAGTATAACCACAGCATTTATTGATAAAAAGACAGGGGCAGGATTCCTTATACGGTAAGCCAGTCCTCTGACATTTCCTAGCTTGGGAATGATACTTAATTAGTATGCTCCAGAAATTTTATACCATTTGAGAAAAAAATACATGACAGTTTACAGAATGTGTACAGAGATATAAAATGTGAAAATTGCCAAAAGCAATAAAGATAAGAACAATTTAATCTTGACAATACTTTACTCTGGCATCATTTATATTATACTAATAAAACAAAGTTTTTCAAGAAGTTGGAATTATATTCTAACAAAATGGATTTGTAAAACAAAATAAGTGATTCAGACAATGGCTGATAACAGAAATGTTCTTCTAAGATACCACTGGTAACTTACAAAGGAAAGGAGGTATAGAGAGAAGGGATAAAACAAAATGCCTACATTTTCACCAGCAGCTTGAAGAATCTAGCAAAATCCTGAAATTGTGATGATAGACCTTTTCTACTCCCAAGGCTCCAACCCCCTCGCCTTCTCTTAGCTTGCCTTCCTCTACTTCTACTTCTATATTTCTGTCCGCTTTTACCTGAGTTGGGCTTGCTGTTTATGAAGTAAGAAAATAGTAGGTATATATTTGATTTGCCTGAAAACAATCTTGAGATCAATGCTTCTTATAAAAAGCAAAAGTTTTATTAAGTCATATCTACACTCAAAAATTCTTCTGTATGAGATGAATATGCAATAAGCCTTTATTTCTACTTTCCTTCAAAATGAGTGCCCAAGCCCCTTCTTCCCTTCTCCCGTGTCCTCAAGGTAGAGGTGTTGACCCATGCTTATGCATGCGCCTTCTCTCTCAACCTCCTCTGGTATGTCTAGATTATTTATTATTGTTTCCTGTTGCTTGCACCTTCCATTTCTCCCTACTCATTGACTTCCTTGCTTCGGTTTGTAAATGTAGTCAAATACAAAAAAAAAGAAAAAAGAAAAAAAATCAACACTTTTCCTTAGCTTCTTGAAATGTGGTCTTATGCCATCTCTCTTTACACCTCAGCTTCTGAAAACAATAGTCCATAATCCCCTGTCTTTTTAATACCTACTCCACTCTCAAGATCTGTAGAACATCATGTCTGATTCTGCACATCACAGTCACTCTTAGAAACCAGCCTCCTTCGAGATCACCAGTGGCTTCTGCCCAGACCACATCCTCCCCGACGTCTCTGCAATCAATTGGTCATTCCCTCCCTGTCAAAACTTTCCTCTTACTCCCCTACTTCCCCACACTTTTAACTTTCTAATTCACCTCCACACCTACTCTTCTATATGGGCTTAACCAAATTTCAAGTTTCTTCCCTCAGTTCTTTTCTTTCTAGAGTCTCTCCCTCGGCCATCCCTCCCGCTCTGGTGGCTTTGCTTATCACCCATAAACTAACGACTTCCTAACAGTGGACTATGTCCTTTTGCTTATGATCTCAACCCAGGTTTTAAGGAATTGGTGCACTTGCAACTGCAGGTCCCTTCAGCAGCTCTATGCTGTAGGCTTTCAAACTGACTAATCTCCTCCAAAAGGATGTTTTCCTCCAGAGTTTTCTACTTTGGTTAAAGGCACTAGCAACATTTCAGATGGATGTGTCTGATCACTTTTGGAACTTAAGTCCATTGCCTGCCTCGCTGCTCATTCACTCTCCTTGATGTCTGTCCCATCTGGCCATTTTACTTGTTTTTATAGGCATATCCTTTAATACTTATTGAATAGACTAGAAGAATAGTTCTATCATCTGCTCTAATATCAAAGATACTCTCTCTCTCTATCTCTCTCTCTCTCGTTGTGAGGTTAATATAATCAAAGTTTTGTTCTGTTTTTTTTAATTATGTCTTCTCTTCTGCTCAAAAGCCATCGAGGACTCTGCATTGGTAGTGTTAAGAATTGTGTTTTATTCCACCTGTACAGATGTAGTTGGTGGCAGGCTTGGTTGATGCACAGCTGCTGTGGTTGTTGGCTGCTACTGGCTTCCATCTGCACCTTTTCCTAGAGGATACCTTAGTCTACAGGAGCTTCCTTGCCTGAAGATAGCTGGGAAGTTACTGCCTATCTCCCCACCCCGCTGGGGCAAGCATAGCCCCTTGCCTGAAGGTAGGAGACATTCTGCGGCACTCCACAGCGCCCTATGTGATCAGGCTGGGACTAGATTTCTCCCAAAACCACAATTTTTGCCTGCATTCTTCTCTTCCTTTTTCTGCTCCCCCCCCCCTTTTCTTACAGGTTCCTTCTGTAAATTGCTTGCATAAGAATTCCATCCTAGGCTCTGCTTTTAGGGAAACCTGACCTAAGCCAACTTCCATGGTACCTTACACAAAGCAGGTGCTCAAATGTTTCTTGAGCGAATAAATAGGCCCTGAGATCTGTAGGAGAGAAGGTTTTGTTCAAATGTAGTTGCCTTACTCAATATAGGTATTTTTGTTTTATTTTATATTAATTATATCCTGTTTTTTCCTCTGAGTGTATAGATTTTTATTTGATTGCATTTAGAAGACCCTAAAATACTTTTGAAGATAAACAAACTATAAACATGATTGAATAAATGCACAAAGCTATGGAAACGTTTCCACAAAAGATTTGTAACACTGTATAAAACACATGGGCAATGGAGAGTGTGAAGCAACAGCCTCCACTATGGCAGAAAAAAAAGTGTAGATTTTTTTCAAAGGTATCTTGCTCTTCCCGTTACATTTTCTAGGGTTGATTTTCTTGAGGTGGCATTATTATTGAATAAAAATATATTATTATTACTGAATCCACACAGATTATTTGTGTTTATATTATTGGATTTTATATGAATTTAAGATATTAAATATGCTTTTAGATATTCTGTAGATATTCTTTTTCATGATTACATAGACACATTGTTAACATTGTTATCTCTTACATAAACAATATAAATAACAATCCTTTTTAGTGTTCAAAGGGTGCTTGTCTAGTGATTTTAGAACTACAAATGATAAATAACGTAATATAATGGTTAAAGCATATGTTGTTGTATACTGTTGTGAATTTAAAAAGTGCAATGGATAACACACACATGTACACACATATATGTATATATTTGTGTTGAACATACAAAAATGTCAAATGGGTAGCAAATGTATATACAACTATCCATGAAAAAAGACCAAGTTTACTAGTTTTTAAGGAAAATTTTAAAAAGTAGTTTCCAAGCTACTTCTGCAGAAGTCAAGAACTAGTCTGTATATTATTATGCCAGGAAATTTATAAATAAAAGCACTGTATAATCTACTTACATCATATAAAAGAGGAATTTCCAACTTTTCTTAGAATTACAAGATCACGTTTATTTTGTAATAGCTACTCTTCCTTGGTAATGGAAATATAATACATTGAAAAAACTAAAGTGCTATAAAATTAAACTTGCTTTGAGAATTCTAGGCTATTACCTAAAGTAACTCAAAATTTACAAAGTTGACGTGTTGATAATTTATTGGAAACATAATTTGCTGGCTTTCAAAGTCATTAGGCCGTACAAATGGCTCATGTTCCAAATGTTTTGCATTTCTGAAAACTTATATGTTTATATTTCCAAATTGATTAATAACTTGTGATTAATTCTTGGTTTTGGCAGCCACCCACACATATATTTACTTTGTCCCAAATGGATAAATAACTTTCTACTTGACATTTCCAATGATAAATGTACCAAATAGCCACTAACGTGTTCAGTGTGATGTTCTGAATAAAGACACTGATGCAGGATTATTAGCATATCGCCACTTTGGCAGAATGTGCCTTTTCCTTTTCCATCCTCTTTCAGTGTTTCTGTGGCTAAATAGGCAATATTTATAAGATGCCTTCATAGACCACCTGTCACCAGAGCACATTCAAAGTGCTTCTGGCTTAATCCCATAATATACCTGAGGGCTAAATTGTGATAAAACAGATAAATTTAGATTAGAGTCTTAAGTGACTTTCCTGAAGTCACAAATTAACCCAAATGCATAGCTGAAAAAAGAGCAGTTCTGACTCCCTCCCCTGTTCCCCACTGACCAGGCAACGCTGGCTCTCAACTGTTGTTGCAGGATAAGCAGGGCATGGGGACAGAATATGTGCTCCTTGCAATGTGTGTGGAGACCACAAAATGGTCAACTGTACATATCTACATTTGTCCCTTATAATGTGTGGCCTAATTAGAAAAATAAAGTGTTTTTGTAAGTTAGTGCTTTGGTTAAATGTTTAATATTTTCCATTTTAAAGACGTGCAAATCTGGGTTTTGGTGTGGGGCCACAAAATAGGCAGTAAACGTTTCTTTTTATACAGAATAGTTAAAGAGATTAAATAGCCTTGCAGCTTTGAAGAACTGTCAATTTTTTCTGGGCTCCGGTTTCCTTATTTGGTGGAGTGGACTGGTACTACAGTTCCCCTTTAGCTCTAAAATGTGACAATTTAATGTTCCTGAATGAATCCACTTCCTATGTGCAGCTTTCCACCCCTCTGCCTGTCTCTCTGAAGCTCCCAGCCACTCTGGGCCTCAGGCTCTGGGCATCTCAGTTTGAAGGGACTCCCTGTGAGATAGTGTGCCTCTTCCATGCAGAGAACAACTCTTGGGTCTGTTCACATAAATAAGCCGTTCAGAGTCAGCATCCTATTTGAAACATATAAAACATTTCCTCTTTACTAATCCAAATAACAGAGATAACTTATAAAGCTATTTTGTTACAATACAAATAGTGTCATTTGACCCTTCATTAAATAAATGTAAGAACCTCAGCTCATGGTAGCTTTACTATATAAGTATTATCGGAACAAAACCATTGGTTACAATCTTTTTTTTTTTCTCCTTGACAGCCTTTTCCAGGGCCTTTTGTCTCTTCTGCTTCAAGTACACTGCAGAAACCACTGGTTAGAGTGCAATTTACAACAATGAACCACAGGCACACTGTCATTAACTAGCTGTGATAGTTAACTTTACCTAAGGGATGGCCTGTGCTCAGAAAGTCTGCTACATCTTATACTATGTCTCTTTGTCACCTTATTTTAATTAGACTGAGCCAGAAATAGTTTCCCAGTATCTTGTTGCTTGATTTATCTTTCCCACCAGTCACAGAGTATGAGGCAAAAGTAAAGGATTCTTATCCTTGCTACACAACTACATCCTTAAGGACATTCTTTTGACATTAGCATATATTAGCCTTTTCCCCTTCTTCCTGTCTTACTCCATTGCTTCAGCAACTATATTTGATCTAACTTTGGGAGATGCCAAGCACCCAAAATCTGCTATGGAGCTCTGCAAACAAAAACGCAGAGGTAAACACAGATTTGGTCATTTTTATCCACTGAGTCTTATATTTGGTTTTGTAAATTCAAGCAAGGTGTTGGGGAAAGTTGCATAGCCCTTGCTTGGGACCTGAACAGTTATCCATCTAGAAATGTCAGATAGGATTAAGGATGGTATCTTCTGTAAACTCTCAAGATAATCCTCATGGAGACATCCTGAAGAAATTTCATAGGATGTAAATAAAAAAAGATACCATCTGTATCCCAGGAATTTTATAACAAGCACAAGCATGAACCACTAGTTGCAGAATCCAGAGCATTAAAAATGTTATTTATGACATGTATATTTACATATATATATATGGATCAAAACAAAAGGGATGCTTTTTCTTTTATATTTTTGTTCTACCTAGGACCAGAGTGAAAACTGTTATTTAAAAAAATTTTTTTGACTTTTTCTTGTTAGTAGTACAAATTCTCGGTAGCAGGATACCAGTCACAGTTTTAGTGAGTGAGCAGAATTATGGATGCACTCACTGCGCATTTTAAAGGTCAACGTCAGTTTTGACATCTACAGAGAAGAAGAAAATCTTATATCTCCCTCTCATTTTAATATGAAACTAGCCAAATTACTTCCTAAAAATTCATGATTATTCATTATTTTCTCTATAAGACTCCTCAAAAATTCAAGCCCGTGTAAAAATGTGCAACTGCAGACAACTCTTAGTGGTTTCCACCAGGCCCTGAACTTGCTTCATTGGAATTATGAGATCATTTTACGACTGTGAAGTCAGTACTTTGGAAAAATCTATCCTAAAGTAAGAAGAAAAGAAGAAATTTTTTTTTTGCTTTTTATTTTTTATTTATTTTTTTAAGCTATACGGTGAGGCAGGTCTGACCTGCATTACTGGCTTGCTGTGTTCTATAAAGCTTTCACAGAGGATGGCTAGGCTACAGGGGCATAATTTCACTTGAAAAATATCACAAACTCCATAAAAACAAATCAGCTTAAGGAAAATTTTGCTTAGATAAGTCCTTTAGTATGTGTTTTCATAGAAGCAATGATTTTGATATCCTTTTTCCTAATGGGATTGATAAAACCCAGTAATTATTAGAACATAATTTATGTTACTTGTGTTGTCTTAGGTAAAGCACGTAAACCAGTTCAAAAGCAAACAAACCAAAATAAAAACGAAGGGTTTTTCCATGAAGTCCTAGTAAATTTATACATGATTGGCACAATTTATTCATAAAACAAATATTGAGGCCTCAGTTACTCCACAATGACGACACCAATCTTCATCTCTGTTTCTTTAGGGAAAGGGAATAATCTATTCCACCTTTGCAGACTTTTTACAATGTACTAATTGTGTTATCAAGCTGGATAAACACTGGGCCTCATGAAACTTCTGGGACCTTAGAACATGGGCGTGAGCATTCAGATAAAGTAAAAATTCAGGTAAAAGGTAAATAAAATGAGTTCAGTGGAGTAGTAGTGAAAACAGTTATTTTACCTTAAATAATTTTTCTTGATCAATTAGACATTCTCTTTAATCAAGTCCTAATATTGTAAAGCTGTATACTTGCCTTCCCTGCAGAAACATCTTCAGATCACTAGGCTGGGGATGAGAATAATGACAATGGCAATTGCCTACATGGCATACTCCTCATCACAGCCATGTGGGGTAGGTATTATGGTAATTTCCACTTTCTAAAGGAGGAAACTGAGGTGCAGAGAGGCTGAGGAACTTGCTTAACATCACATAGCTAATAAGTGGTAAAACAGGGATTTAAATTCAGATAGCCTGGCCCCAGAGCCTGTGCTACAACCGCTATGTAAACCCCAAGTTGCTTATGCCATAAGAAGCAAGCAGACATGCTGCCTGCCCTGCCCTCCCATACCTTTTCAGACTTCCATCTCATCGAGGAAATATGACTCAGTTCCTTTGCCATCAAGTCTGGGCTGGTGCAAAGGACATATCCTGATAGAGGTGGGGACTAAGCAGGCTCATGTTCTCTGTGCTGTCCAGAATGCAAGGAATCCTGACCCTAGACAAAGCTTCAAAGCCAACTTGAAGCAAGCACTTCAGAAAGTAACATCTGCACAAAAATGTTGGAAGGAGGCAATCAAGGGGGTGATTGCCTGGAGTGGGGAAAAAAGGACAGGTACAGGCAGACAGGATAAAACTGAAAGCAAGATAGAACAGGATAGAGGAGTAAATTGTAGGGAATTTAAAACATAAAATTTCTGTTCAGCATCAAAATTAGGGTCCAGCAATGCAATGTAAGAGTGAGGTATCATCTTGGTCCAAACTTCTGTTATAGCTGATTCACCAATAAATGATTTTTTTTAGAGACCTGGAGTGATTTCTTTTGAAAAGACCAGGGTAGTTTCATACCAACCTTGACATGCATTTAATGTGACTACAAAAAAAATCCAAGGTTACATTAAAACAATTATTATTTTCCTTATATTTTGGGAGATTCTATCAGGAATATTAAGAAATTCTATAAGGAATCTACATCTTAGAGGGAATTTTTATAATGCCAGTTCTTTTGCCATGTTTCCTGTTAACATCTGTGAACATGCTCAGCTACCTGAAATATTCCACTTTTCACTGAGATACTCCTCTGGGCTTCTATCCAGTTCTAATCTGTATCCCTCCACCAGATTTCCCATTGCTTGCCTCTCCTTCTTCACAGTTCACCCCCTGATTTCCTTACACCTCTTCTTGTGATTTTTGTCTCCAGTGCCCTCCCCATCACCCAACTAAAACTTCTCTCTCAACTGGCATTAATTCCAGCCACTTCTTCTCTTATCCAACATCTCTCCACTGACTTTGTTTCAAATTTTAATCCTGCTGAACCATCCATGAATCTTGGACCTCTCTTTAATTGACTTCTTGGGCCTGCAGTGCCCTGGTTCCCCTCCTCGCTGCCTTCTGCCTCATGGGTTGAACATCCTATTGGTCTTCAGGTAGTGACCTCCCATGTTGTTCTCTCTCACTGCTCTCTGATATATTCTCATCTGCAGCTTAGGGTCAATATTCGACCTTTGTTGAATTCTAAAAATGGTGTTAATCCATAAAGGATGTGAGACTAAAAAATGTAACAGCCAAATGTTTTACTTGCAGGGTTTCAAAAGATAATAAAGTGAAAAGAAATTAATAGCATATAAAAGATTCAAAGAAGAAAACCAGGAGGTTCACCAACACAGAAACAAAAGCAAACAAAAAAACCCCCCAAAGCCCACAAATCTCAGCTACATATTGTTACAGAGCATTGTTAAAGTTAAGAACAGCTTTTAAGTACAAGAAGCACATTACTTCTACATTTTATTAAATGAATACTTTATAAGATTAACCAGATTAAAAGACAATAAAAAGAATAAAATCAACTAATAAAAATTTTAAACAGAAATCTTGGCATGGTGCTTGCAAAAAAATAGTGTTATTGTGCTTATAGAAAACTTTGCACAAAGGGTTAAAGAGAAAAACAAAAGGAAACATCAATCAGGATCCTTATGTTGATAAAAATAATAATAGCAATATTAACATATTTCTATAATGTTTGCTATTTTTCAAAGCATGTTTAAATGTGACACCCATGTTTAAAACTCATCATAATTGTGAGATATTGGTAGAGTAGTAGCTGATATCTATTTAATCATTGAGGAAAACCAAGTGAGTGATTTATCTAAAATGAAATGTTCTGCTTTTACTACAGATATTATGCTGAGAAGTAAAATGCATAAAACTTGCCATCTATTTTATATGTCATTGCAATAAACTCAATAACCTTAATGATAGTCAATTCCTTCATGGTCAAACACCCATAATCAAAATAGAAGAGTTTTGTTGACAATGGGTCAATAAAAAAGAATTTTAAATTCATAGATTTTTCTAAATATTGTTTCCTACTGCAAACATCAGTGAAATGGAAAAATTATTGGTCTTAGCTTTCAGAACATGCATATGTATGTACATACACACATGCATATATATATACACACACACACATAAACATACAAATGCATTTGTATGTCAGCGGTCCCCAACTTTTTTGGCACCAGGGACCATATTCATGGAAGATAATTTTTCCATGGACTGGGGAGGGAGGGTTGGTTTCAGGGTGATTCAAGTGCATTACATTTATTTCTATTATTATTATATTGTAATATATAATGAAATAATTATACAACTGACCATAGGTTGGGGACCCCTGGTCTAAGAGAGCTCAGTGCTACTTAACTCTTGAGCTAAGAAGAAATGGTGGCACTCAGATGGACTTAAATGTAAATAAGTAAGAATGCTCATTTCTTAAATTCTTTTGATTCCCACTCAAGTAGCTTATAAAATAGAACAAGTCACTGAACATATTTGGAAATAATCATTTGTAAATGTGGATAATGTCAATAATACCTGCTCTAGCTACTGTGTTTGATAAATAGGGCATTTGTGGAAGAGCAGTAGCAATAATAACAAACTAGGCCTAAAAACATCCATACATTCTTTAGTTTCTGACACTATGTTACTCTTGATAGAAGATAAAATAAAAGTAATATAAAATTATCTGGACCATACACATTTATAAATGGAGAAATTTGCATAAAATAGTGGTTGAACTTTACAATTTGAATAATTTCCTTCGTAATTATCATGAAAAATACATAAGTTTTATTTATTCTTTAACCCACTTTCTTCTGAAATGCATGCTTGATAGGGTACAATTTTAATTTAAAGCATTATTATTTTTAAAAAGCCTCATTTGAATATTTTTTCATTTCAGCTAGTATCTGACAAGTCTCTCATAATTATCTCACAAACCAAATCAAGAAATGTGGGTGGGGAGGTGATAGGGTTCAAATGCATTTGTACATGGTTTGATTATCATGCCACAAGAACATCAATAGTGGAAGAGATGGCAGCCTAGGCTGGTGTTACACAGAGTTGTCAGGCCCTGTTATGTTAGGATTTACTTATGATTTGAATGAAGACAGAAGGTAGGCTTATAAATTTTAGGATGACACAAAGCTAAGAGGTATTTCACTGCAAAACAGAATTCAAATTTGTTAAAGAAACAAACCAAAACACCCCAAAACGTAGAAAGGTATTAGCGACTAAAATCCAGAAGATGAAATTTAACAACAACAAGGATCAATTCCCATTCTGTGATTCAAAAAGGCAACTGCACAACAACAGCACGGGTGAAGATTTGACTTAGCAGAAGTTTTCGTTAAAATAAAAGGAGAAGAGCATTTAATTGACCATATGTCAGTACAAGTCAAAAGTGCGATACCAGACAAAGAAGCATTGGTGCAATCTTAGGCTGCAATAGAAGTACACTGTCTATGGTGCAAGACACAGTTGACACATTTAATCTGCCCTAAATAAAAACAGATGTCCAGTCCCATTCCTGACACCTCTGGAAGATGGTTGAGTGTTTTCTGGGAAAGACTTTCAGCATGTCGGAGGGTCAGGAATCCATATGGTAAGACAACAAGTTAAGAGCATTGGGATTTTATTAACCCAATAAAAAATAAACCTTGCTACAATACACGATTGGCCTTCAAATATTTGAAGAACTCTGATGTAGTTGAGGAAACAGACTTATTTGCCAGAGGGCAGAACTGGGAATAATAAATGACAGTGACTAAAAAATAGATTTGGGGTTAATATACTGGACAATGAAAGAGCCCATGGAATCTAGAGTCAGAAGCCCAAGTTTAGGCAAGGCACCTAAATTCTCTAAGTCATGAAGTCCTCATCAGTAGTGAACAGAAGTTGATAGTACCTGTTTTATTTAGCACAAAGACTTGCCATGAATAATCATATGAGAAAGCACACATAAAAATTTTCTGAGACTTTAAAATGATTTGAAAATGGTAATAATAACAGTGAGCTACAAGAATAGGGTGCCCAGTGCTCAAGTGAGGTTGACCAGTTGTCACAACACTGCAAGGCTTCCTTTCACTGGGATGATGCGCCTGACCTGGGCTAGGGATAGAAATTGCAACGAAAATTTGTTCACTTACTGTCTATTTTATCTCAGTTAAAGGCAATAAATGGTAATAAAATGAGAGTTACAAAGAGTTATGAATGTCAATCATTTGATTTGGATAAAGAATGTAGTTAATATCCACAATCTTTACAGAATTCATGAGCAGGCTGGACCTCCACAAAGATACTCATCAACTTAATTCAAAACTAAAAATATGACCAAAGTGCTCTAGATCAAATTAGGGCTAATTCATTTGACCCAAACAATACCTCAACACTTGTGCTGCCAATCTTGAAAATATATAGAATTTTCTGAATTGTGAAACCTCTGTCAAAATCTGAAATCTCCAATTTCAGCCTTTGGATAGTTGATACTCTCCTTAGCCCATGTGCTTGCTGTATTTTGGTTTTATTTTCATTAGTATTCAGAAATAAGTTGCCCCTGAGTTAGTAATGCCTACCAGTTGTTCCAACTTTACTTACCCTCTGACCCTCTTTTCCAGGTGGACCTTGGGGGCCTTGTATCCCCAGGGAACCCTGTGAGGAAAAGGAGACACATGTTAACAGATTGTTTCAAGCACACCTGCCTCACAAAGAATGTTCTGAAAATTAATACTTATTTCATTGACTAAAGCAAAACTTTAAAGTGATTTGAGCTCTTCCAAGGTTAAGCTATGTAATATATTAATAATGACGAATTACCCTTCATTAACTGGTTTATCTTTGTAGCAAACTCTGGAAAAGAAAAGAAGGCAGTTCCAAACCAGGTGTAACACCAAATGTTCACTCCCAGTGAAGAATCCCGTATGATTCACACTTCACCCAACTACCATAAATAAGTGGAAACAATATTTGCAAGCAACAAAAAAAAACCTCTTTGTACATTTAAACTCTATAAATAAAACTATATTTTTGGTTGAGAGTAGCTTTGTGAGTATCTTCTAAGGAAACACATGATTATGGTGTTGGCTTCAAACATGTCTATGACATTTAACTTTTAGTATAGACATTATTTACTGCTTTCTCATACTATTGTCAAGTGGTAGGGAAAATAATTTTTTCAGATCATGAAAAACTCCCAGAAACTCCCAGGTGTTAATCTGGAAGTCAAGTCTCCTGATTCTTATAGATATTTACTATTATACAGGAATTCCTACTCAACATGAAACTCAAAGTGATGATATTGCTATTTTTTTAGGTCTTCAGCAGTTATTACTACTTTTTCTTAATCTTTCCTACTGCTTCCTCCTTCCCTATTCAACCATTAAATGTGTGGGATTTTAGGCTTATTTTCTTCTCAGTCTACATTCTCTCACCATGATCTCACATACTTGTGGGCTTCAGATTCTCTGGGCCAATGGTTCTAAGATTTATAGCCCTGGTTTATTTTTGAGCTGCATTCAGATCCATACATCCAATTGCCTACTTGAGATACCTCCCACTCAGCTACTTCCCAGGCATCCAAAGTTTAGCACCTCAAACACTGATCTCAGGACCCTTCCTCCAAACCTGGATCCTCTGCCATCTTCCCCAATTCAATAAATCCACTCCAGACCCTCGTAATGCTTGTGCCAGAAACCTGTAACTCGTTCTCCATGCTTTACTCTCTCAAACTTCTCTCTCACATCCAGTCACCCAATATGGTTGACTTTATCTCCCAAATGTATTTGGATCCATCAGTTTCTCTCCATTCCTGCTGCTCCTGTTTCACTTCTTGCTCAACTGTAAGAGCTTCCGAATTGACTCTGCACATTCCTCCCTCCGTTCTCCACATCATAGCCAAATGATCTTAAGAAAACCCAACTTGCCTTTCCCTGATTTGCCACATAAGGAGAAAGAAGCCTTGTTTTAGTCTTATGGCACCTTGTGCCTTTTCACACGAAGTCATTTAAATGATTATTCGCGTAGTGATTTGTTCCTCTCACCAGGCTCTAAGTTATAACAGATAGTAACTGTGTCTTGATTATCATGGTTATGCGCCTGTTAATGGCTGGATGACAACAATTCACATTGGGGAATCAGTCCACTCTGATAAAAGTTTTGGATGAAGGCAGTAATTTTCAAAAAATTTTCCAAATATTTATGATTAACCTATCATCTATTAAATGCCTTAAATGGTTTGGAATAAATGAAAAACCTAGTAATATAAATTCAAATAAATATGAATTCACCTTCATTCTGGAAGAAGTTATTTTGTTATCTAATTTAAAAATAATTAGTATTCTTTTTTATAATATGACCTTTTAAATAAAAACTGATGTCTACCTTTAAACTAAAACACCAGATGTGTTCATGATGACCCACATTTATTATGTATGTATTCATTTTAAAATTTCCCCATAGAAACTAAATTTTCCTAAGTCATACATACATAATTTCTTCATCTAATTTTATTTTAAATAGAAAAAAATTATATACATATTTTAATTTTTCATTTAGATAGCTTTCATTTGATTAAAGTTGTCAGAAATCAGTGTAAATTATTGTAATTAATTTTCAAAAAGTGTTAATACAAAAATTATGCATGTGTCACCACTTCTTGGTGTTCCCTCAAATCTTTCTGACTCCTTTTCCACGAGATGAATACAATTTATATACTTATCACTTTCATTTCTTTTTTCTACTTTGGGAACAATTTAATGCTATAGTGGCATATAGAGCCTATGTTTTATTGATTTAGGTAGGAATAAAAACCAGGAAATGAAAAAGTAATCAGTTCTATTTGTAGTTTAAAAAAAAAAACACCTGTCAAATGATATATAACCAAGGAAAGTTGGCTAATTATGTCAACTTCAGGATGGTAAATTCCTAATGTTTATAAGAAAAATGTTGAAATCCAAATATAACAAGTATTAATTACAATATAATTACAGAGAGTTGTGTCATTTTTTATAAGACTGACATAATCTTGGCTCTAGATTTAACCCACTTCTTTTACCCTTAAGAAAACTATTATCATTTCATGAATAATCAAACTAATATATAACATTTTTGATATTCTTCCAAATGCTGATAGCTCATTCAGTGTTTTTAAACATAAGTAACTAAAACATACACACATCAAACGTTCATCAAGGGAGTACTTAATTCTGAGACACATGTAATAAAAAATCCACACCCTTTACTATTGGAGAAATTATACAGCAAAAGTCTACATAACACAAAAATATTATATTTGATTTGGAATATATTTAGCAAATTCAAAAATTATTTATGAGACTCTTTCATGTGTGAGGTCCAAGTAGTAACATATGGTACCAACTCATATATAAACCCACTGCTTCCTGATGTTCATGATTTTGAATCCACCTCCCTTACTTTTGTTAAATCTAGGACCCAACTAGGAGTTTGACCAAAAATTTGGAAATTCTTATTTAATGCTTAATGGATCATTCACTATATGAATTACCCATGATCAATTTGTAATCCTAGTCAGGTTGCCCTAATGTTCAGAACATTTTTGAGCTGTATTTATTGAACATTAGTTGACATTTATGAAAAAAAATAATCTTAATATTGTCATTAGAAAAACAGATCAATCAACTGTAGAAAAATAATATATTTTCCCAAACTAAGAAAATTAAAATTTTTGGATGATTCATTATTTGCAATTATCCAGGTCATTACTCCTCCCATTTAGTAAAGTCAAACAATGGATTTATTTATCACTTACTATGAAAACTACAGACACACCTAAGCTCCAGTTTACCTAAATTAACTTGGCTGGAGTTCAGCATTTGTCTCAGAACCTCTTCCACAATTCTTTCTTATTCTGGCTTTGTGAAGGTTATCAGGTGTGTACTTTACTTATCCTCCTGGTTGACTGTGAGTTCTAGAAGGATAGAGACTCATTTTTTCCTGTCCTCTACCACACGTATAGAAGGAACTCAATAAACACTTGGTATATTGGATTATAAAGAAGAAAACACCAGGGTAGAACAATACTGAGTGCTGGTGTTGGGTAACATGCTTCTGCTCTTCGTATATTCATTTTTATTTTCAAAACCCGGACTTAAGTGCCTCAGTGGAGAACTTTTAATCTTGTCTGTCTTCCTCAGTCTGAAGTGCTCATCCCATTCTCTGATGTCTGAGAGTAAAAATGCCTTATAATTCATTTAAGAATTAATCATTTACCACTTGTAACATCATCTTTATTATGGAACTTGTTCAAGTCTTTGACTACTACCTGACATTTGACAGATTTATTTAATTTTTCTAGTTAGAGAATCATATTCTTAAGTATCTTTGTACACATGGAACATTTGCATAATCTGTGCATTTTTTCTTCTTTGATTTAATTTGCCAAAGAATAATGCCTATTCATTTTTTCTACCTTTTTCATCTCCTTAGTCTGCTATAAAAATAATTATAAATTGGGTTTTTAGAATTTTATAAACATATGGATTTATCACTTTTCTGAAATATATCCTTGAGATTGTATTTGGCATTTTCATGATGTAAATATATGTCTCTATAGGCATCCATTTTATTTTTTAACAGAATTCTGGACATTAAAAATGTTGACAAAACATGGAATTTGTAAACCTGTTACCTCTTTTGGCTAGGATAAAAATATGCAAAAGATATCCCAAGCCAGCTAAACCATTTTAAGTTCCAGTGGATAGCTAATACAATGTGTTATATCTCACATAGCTCTCTCTGGACAATCTGCTGATTATTTTAAAACAAGCTACAGTTTATCATCATGGAAGACCATGTAAATATTTAACTGAGAAATTACTTAGAATTAACTAATTCAGAACAGAATTTTGAAGCGTTTAACAAATATAGCAGATGTTTAGTAGAGTTAATAGGGTAGATTAATCCCATTTGAACACATTTTCATTTGTGAAAAGAGGCAAGATACATTCATAGTCTCTCAATCAAGGAAAGGAGCTAAGGTAAAAAAAGGAAAGTTTCATTCTAAAGTATTATTTGCACTCCCTCGCCAGGAATGTTGCAGTACATGTGATACATAATGCCCACTTCAACAAAAATGTAATGCAAGTATATTTTAAGTGTTATGATTATTGCTTTAGAATGTGCTTCATAGACTTGAAACATAAGATTAAGCAGAATCTGCATACATTCTTAAAATAGTACTATGGGATTTTCTGCATTTCAAATAGAATGTAGAAAATTAAAATGGAAAACAGAGTTTGTCTTTACAGAAAATTTTGTGCCTTTAATATGAGAACAAATGGGAACAAATTTTGTAAGGTGGGGATATCTGAATGAAATTTCGTTTTACATATGTACTTGTTTCTCTTGAAAATGAATTGTCCTATGATAGGAAGTAAGTTTATAAAGGTAAAAAAAAATCAAATAAGAAAAACATAATAGACATATAGTCCAGTCATGGGAAATGATTTCTACATTAGTTCTGAGAAGTGGAATTTAAGAATGTTTATGTTAATTATAAATTAAAGGAGTGACTAGTTTTATGTTATTTCAACAAATCATCATGACACAAGAAAAAATTTTCCTAAGGGTGTATAAATATTCAGAAAAAGGGATTCTATGTCTATATAAAAAGCCTATCATTTTATCATAATCAGTTGTCAGTGCATGCATGCAAACCCTTAATTAATACAAAATAGAACCAATCAAGTTATTTAAAGTGCTTACATCATTTTAAATGATGTAGTTTCATATTTGGTAATTATTCTTATTCTACTTTCATTTATTTATCATGAACACTTTCATATTTTGGTAATTTTATATTTTTAATTATTCTTGACTATGAAAAATTTTGTGTAGATTTCTTTTATTTTGGCCCTAACTTAATAAATGAAATAAGAAATAGATGTTTGAAATAAAGAACGATAGAGTCTCTTTCACATACTAAAAAAAGCCCTTGCTAGGTGTGGTGGCTGACACCTGTAATCCCAGCACTTTGGGAGGCTGAAGCAGGAGGGTTGCTTAAGCCCAGGAATTTGAGGTTACAGTGAGCTATGGTCATGACACTGAACTCCAGCCTGGGTGACAGAGTGAGACCCTGTCTCTAAAAAAAGAACAGAAAAAAAAAGCCCCAATAAATCTTTACAGTAACACTGATAGGGGAAGACTAGGAAAAGCTGTCAATAGAAAGAAATCCTATGAAATATTAATGTGGACAGGAACGATTCAATCATTATCAGTTGTAGTAAACAAGTTCCCTAATTAGATGGACAATTTTATCCTACCTACAATTCCAAAAATAGAAGTCACATATTGTGCTTTCAAACTTAACAATTTCTTCTGAAGCCCTGGAAGCATTACAGACATAGGACATAATGAATTATGCTTGTACCGTGTGGTTGCAGGGATATATTTTAATAATAATCTTTTCTTATGTTGTCTAAATTCAAAAAGCATATATCTTTTTGTTATATAGATTGTGAAATAGCCACTACTGATTCAGCAAATAAAACTAGAAATATTATAAATTAAGTAACAGAATATGTAGTCTGAATCTGGAATGATGTTGAAACATCTGTACTTTCATGTAACAATGATTTTTGCTCCTATTATGAGGCTTTTTATTTTGTAAGTACCCTCAGTTTCTTTCCACTCCGCATATCTTCGAGCACTGTGCCTTGCATATAGCAGGTGCTGGGTGGATGAATGACAGCCAAGATTCTGATTCTTTACACTTGTCTTGCTACCTCCGCAGTGGTGAGAATGGTAATTGTCACAGCCACAGAAAATCCAGTTTAGATAATTACATTCTTCATCCACAAATCCTACTCGATACCAGAATAATCCAAGTTATTTTTACTTCTTATGTGGCACTATTGCAAAATAAATGCTACACTTATATTTGGAGGAGCTTGCCTTTCATTAAAAAAAGAAATATAACCTGCATTCTTTAATTTATCTTACATTGATGAGGATTAAGTACGTACTTTCTGAAAAAACAACATAAACTGAAGATATTCAAGTATATATACAAACCCTTAATTAATACAAAATAGAACCAACTAAGTTATCTAAAATGCTTGTATTGTTTTAAATGATGTAGTTTCACATTTGGTAATTATTCTTGGTTTATTTTCATTTATTTATCATGAACACTTTCATATTTTGGTAATTTCATATTTTTAATTATTCTTGGCTATGAAAAACTTTGTGTAGATTTCTTTTATTTTGGCTCCAACTTAATAAATGAAATGATTTGATTTCATTTAACTCAAGGCTCTATTGACAAGTAAAAAATTGGCAGGCCATGGTCTGTCAAATCCATTTGTATCATCTGTCCTAACGATTGATGTGAGCAAGCATATGATTGATTCAGATTTAATGATTAGTCTGATCATGATAAGTCTGTATTTTTGGATTGGCTTTGCCATAGGTCAGTGGCCACATGGAAACATGGTTCTCCTGCAGACAGGAGGAACAACCTATACATATGTTGTTTTTAAATGTCTTCCAGTGTCTTCTGAGGGATGAATAACATGATAGAAATGTAATTTCAAATTTAATATCATCAGTAACTTTTGCATTTGAGCTATGCAACATAAATGACTAGACTGCAAGAAGTGTTATCTAGTAATTTTAGGATTAAAAAAATAAATCAGTACAGAGATATTCACATACCACATGAAAGACCTAGGTATTTAATGTAGATAACTCTGAAGATGATTTATACAATATAAGGCTAAGTAGGCTGCAATTGGGTGAGGTATTGGATATCAAACTTTTAAGGGGGAAAAATATTCCATGCTGTAATAAAGAAATTTTGAAAAAGTATTAAAAACATAGATTGAAGTACTTTTCTCTTTTTAACTTCTTTCTACTGGCCTTCTTCCTTTCTGCCAGAGGCATCCATTCTCCATGGAAGGATTAAGATTGTAATAGCCTAAGTATAAGGACAATGGAAGAGTTTTGCTTTTGATGTCCAAGAAAGGATTGTTGAGTCCACACAAGATAGTAGTTTGGAAACTAGTCCCTATTAAGAGAAGAGAGTTTCTAAAGATCAAGTACTTCATCACTACGTACTAAGAGATCATAGATCATAAATTTTAAAGACGAATCACAAGGCACAGAGGAGATATAGGGGTAGTTCTACCCAACCACAAAGGGAATGTAGAAAACGTCGTTCCCCTCAGCTTTCCTGAATGAAGAGTTTTAGGAGAAGAATGGTGAATAAATCAGACACCAGTATTCTTGCTTTCTCTCTTCTTGGGAAACCAAGAGGAAAAAGAATCCATAAGTCATTAGACTTTTTAGAAGCAACATTGATGCCAGAAGACAATGGAGCAAAACCTTTTTAATTCTGAGGGAAATAGTTTTCAAACTAGAATTCTATACTGAGACAAACTAGCAATCAAATATGAGAGTAGAATAAGAACATTTTTAGACATGTAAAACCCAGAAAACTTACCTCCCTTTCATATTTTTTCATAATTTGCTTACAGATATGTTCACATAAATTAAGTAATAAAACCAAGAAAGGAGGTGACAAGGAAAGGAAGCAGCAGTGGCATGAGAGAAAAAAATAAAGATAGTTACAGAAGGAGAAGTTTGCAGTTGGCTTAGAAAGCTACTAGTCAAGGATGGAGTAAAAAGTCTGAATGGTATTCCCAGAAAATAAGTGACTCACTGAGAAAATTTGAAAAATATAAAAGATATCACAAGGAAAACAGAAAGACAATTAGAAACACCAGAAAAAAAAAGCAGGCAATAACAAAATATGAAGGGAAAAGTACAATACTTGGATGTGCTAATAACTATTTACAATAATAAAAATGTGAACATTTTATATTTGTTTAAATAAAAATAGTACTATTATCTCTATTAACCATTCATCTGTTGCTGGACATATAGGTTGTCTCTATTCTTTCACTACTACAAACAATGTTGAAATGAATAGCCTTGTATATGCATAATTTCACGAATGAGTGAAACTATAGCTATATTTTCTGATTCAAAGAAAATGTGAAATTTTGATAGACAGTGTCAAATTGCCCTTCATAGAGGAAGTTGTATTTAGTCATGCTTCCTCCAGAATGTATAAGTGTGTTTTTCCACATTTTTGTTAACATAGTGTACTATCAAACTTTTTGACCATTTCCAACATTGTAAGTGAAAACCAGTAACTCAGAGGTGTTTTAGTTTGCATTTCTCTTATTATGAGTGAATTTTGGTATCTTTCATATGTTTAACACATTGACTGCCATGCTAGAAAAAAAAATTTTCCTTGGGAGCATGGTGTTTTATTACAAAAATAGAATAAAATTTCGAAAACAAAAATGATCCTTTCTAATTTAATGAAAAATGTATTTTTTAATTATTTTCTGTGTGTGAGTTATACACAGCTTGAAAAATAGTTCAAGCAGCTCCCAAGGTAAAGAGACATGTGAGTTACATATATTTCACGAGGCCCTGGGCTCAAAACTAGCATGAGTTAAATACAACTCACATGGCAGTTAATGCATTAAGAGGCATCTTATTCTTTCTTTTTTATAAATTCTGTTCACATGTTTGCCCAATTTTTAAAAACTGGGTTGTTGGTCTTTTTCTTGATTTGTAGAAGCCTCTCTCTATATTAGCATATCTATTATAGTCCTTTGTTATAATATGAGTGGTAAATATTTTTTCTTATCTGGCCATTTGATTTTAGGACTTTCTTTTTTTACTCCATGAAGTTGTTTGTGCATGTGGTCAAATATACTATTTTTTTTTTCATTTATGCCTCTGGTTTTTAAAAAATATTTGAAAAGTTATTCTCTATTCATTATTTTTAAAATTCTTATATTATCTATAAGAATTCTCTGGTTTAGTTTTTCAACTTTAAAATCTTCATCCATCCAATAATTTTACTGGCACAGCAATCATGTATGGACCCAACTTTGTGTTTTCCTAAATGCTATATAATTTTTCCCAATCCATTTATTGAAATTATATTTTAAATTATGAGCCTTTCATAGTACTGTCTGATTTTTTAATCTTGTAAATGTATTGATTTGAAAAGCATCAAAATTTTATTTAAAACACCAAATACATTAAGGCAAATAAACTGATTCTCAAAGTTTACTTATTGCATGTAGATTCAAATTTAGCACTTGAAATAGTAAGGAATTGCCCTAATTTTCATATCTGGCAACTTATTCTAAAGCATAGAAGAGATAAGTTGCTATTATTGTTAACAGAAGCTGTTCTCAAATTACAATAATTTGCTACTAATTTGGATAACACAGAATGGCTATTCTTATCATGTAAAATATTTTTTAGTCATTATTTTGTCATTAGACTCAATTTGTACTTATTGGTGACAAAACCAAGGAGATTGACTTTACAGATTGAACAAGCATTGTTAATTGTGCAGAACATTTGAAAAAATGCCAGGGTCATTCCTTAAGTATTGACTAGTTCATTCTTAATTCATAAAATCAGTGAGAACTCCCTATGAATGAAGAATTAACTACATGGTGAATTTTTGTGCACTGACTAATGTGAAAAGTAGTTGCACTGTTTTTTTTATTGGCATTTTCGTAAGTGGGAAAACGTGTGCTAGCATTTTTTATACTACCAAAAAAGACAGATCTTTAAAAATGTTAGAATTCTGAGACTTAAATACATCTGAGGGCTAACTCCATTTCCATGAAAATTACATTTCAGGTCAATGAACAAATCAGTCTATATACAAATATTTCTTTAAGCACAACCTTTTAGAAACATGGTTAATCTGTCAAGCTAAGTAATTGCATCTATTTTATGGACTGAGTATGTTAAGCCTGTGTCAATGTAACTCCAATGCAGTACAAATAGCATTAATGATATTAGTCATGATGTGTCACATAGATCCCCAGGTTGTCTCAGTGTCACTTTTAAGTCTATTGGGTTGGTAACATGAGTTGGAGAAGCTTTCTTAAAAATCAGATTGTGAAGCTATTAAAGCCAGGAACAAAAACCCTGATTTTCAATCTACCAATCAAACACTAGAAAGTTGGCATGAAAGTAAATTATGATTAGTGTTTTCTTAATATTTCAATGAAATGGAGCAATCAGAAAGTTATTTTCAAGCTTCTAAAAAAGAGAAACTAGTGTAGTCAGTGAAAAAAATCAAGATAATTTGAGAGTCGATGTATTCTCAAATGTAGAGAGTATATTATAGAGCCATAACAAGCAAACAAACAATAGTGAGGAAAAGTATAATGTGAACAACGTATAAAAAGACTCCCATATTTGCTTCTACCTAGTGCAAGACTCCCACATTGCACTAGGTAGAAGCCTTAGTGCAACATTTAATCATTTCAACAAATCATTGGATGACCTCCACACATTCACAATAATAAATTAGGAAGAGGATAGAAACTTGAATACCTGTTAGTGTGTCAGAAATTCCACTAGTCACGTTACATATGTAATCTTATTTAATTTTTTTTTTGCATGTGGAAGCTGAAAATATTCTTTAATATTAAATAAGTAGTTCATATTACTCTAAAATTATACATATATAAGTTTATACCCTTAAACTACATATGAAGATATAGACATAACATGCATGAAGTGAGATATTTCTTTTTTTTTTTCCTATGCCTTTCTTAACTTTATTTATTTATTTATTCATTCCAAAATATTACAGGGGTGCAAATGTGTTTTTGGTTACATGTATCAATTTTGTTATGTGTGAGTCAGGGTTATAAGTGTGCCCATCACCCTGATAGTGTTCATTGTACCCGTTAGGTAGGTTTTTACCCATCCCCTCCTCTCTCCACCCACCCTGCTTGATTTCCATTGAGTTTTACTTCCCTCTATGCACATGTGTGCTCATTGGTTAGTTGGTTAGTTCCAGTTTAATAGCAGGTACATGTGGTATTTGTTTTTCCATTCTTTAGATCCTTCACTTAGGATAATGGTCCCCAGTGTCATCCAAATTGTTGCCAAAGGTCTTAAGTCATCCTTCTTCATGGCTGAGTAGTATTCCATAGTATACATATACCACATTTTGTTAATCCACTCATGAATTGATAGGCATTTGGGTTGATTCTACATCTTTGCAATTGTGAATTGTGCTGCAACAAACATTTGAGTGCAGATATTTTTTTCATAACATGACTTTTTTTCCTTTGGTAAATACCCAGTGGATTGCTGGATCAAATAGCAGGTCTACTTTTGGTTCTTTGTGGAGTCTCCATACTGTTTTCCATAGAGGTTGTACTAATTTGCAGTCCTGCTAACAGTGTATAAGCATTCCTTTCTCTCTGCATCCATGCCAACATCTATTGTTTCTGGATTTTTTAATAAAAGCCATTCTAACTAGGGTAAGGTGATATCTCATTGTGGTTTTAATTTGCATTTCCCCGATGAGTAGTGATGTTGAGCATTTTATCATGTGTTTATTGGCCGTTTGTCTATTTCCTTTTGAAAAGCTTCTGTTCATGTCTTTTGCCCACTTTTTAATGGGGTTGTTTGTTTTTTTCTTGCTGATTTTCTTGAGTTCTTTTTAGGTTCTGATTTTTAGCCCTCTATCAGATGTGTACCCTGTGAATATTTTCTCACATTCTGTAGGCTGTTTATTTGCTCTGTTGATTATTTCCTTAGCTGTGCAGAAGGTTTTTAATTTAATCAAGTCCAATTTATTTATTTTTCTTGGTGGTGTGATTGCCATAAGGGTCTTCTTCATAAATTCTTTGCCTAGGTCAATATCTAGAAGAGTTTTTCCAACATTTTCTTCTACCATTCTTATGGTTTCATAACTTACACTTAAGTCTTTTATCCATCTTGAATTAATTTCAGGGAATGGTGAGAGATATGGATGCTGTTTCATTCTTCTGCATGTGGCTATCCAATTCTCCTAGCACCATTTATTGAATAGGGCTTCTTTTCCCCAGTGTATATTGTTATCTGCTTTGTCAAAGACCAGTTGGCTGTATGTGGATCGTTTGACATCTGGGTTCTCTGTTCTGTTTCATTAGTCTGTGTCTTTACCAATACCATGCTGATTTAGTTACTATAGCCTTGTAGTATTATTTGAAGTCTGGTAATGTGATGCCTCCAGATTTTCTCTTTTTGCTTAAGATTGCCTTGGCTATTTGGGCTCTTTTCTATTTCTAAATGAAGCATATAATTATTTTTTCTAGCTCTGTGAAATATGACATTGGTATTTTGATGGGGATTTCTTTGAATCTGTAAATCACTTTTGGTAGTATGGACATTTAACAGTGTTGATTCTACCAATCTGTGAGCATACTATATTATTCCATTTGTTTGTATCATCTGTGATTTCTTTCCTCAGTGTCTCATAGTTTTCCCTGTAGAGATTTTTTACCTCCTTGGTTAAGTATTTTCCTAGGTATTTCATTTTCTTTGTGGCTATTGTGAATGATATCGAGTCTTTGATTTGACTCTCAGCTTGACTGTTATTGGTATATAGGAATGCTACTAATCTGTGAACATTGATTTTGTAACCTGAGACTTTGCTGAATTTATTTATCAATTCCAGGGGTCTCTTTGTGGAGTCTTTGGGGTTTTCTAGATATTAGATCATATCATCAGCAAAAAGGGATAGTTTGACCTCTTCTTTCCCTATTTGGATACCCTTTATTTCTCTCTTTTACCTGATTGCTCTGGCTAGGATTTCCAGCACTCTGTTGAATAGAAGTGGTGACAGTAGGCACCCTTGTCTTGTCTCAGTTCTCCATGGGAATGTTTTAAACCTTTCACCATGCAGTGTTATGTTGGCTGTGTGTTTGTCATATATGGCTTTTCTTGTCTTGAGGTATGTTCCTCCTACATCTAGTTTGTTGAGAATTTTTATCATGAAAGGGTGCTGAATTTTGTCAAATGCTTTTTTCTGCATTTATGGAGATGATCATATGGCCTTTGATTTTGCTTCTGCTTATGTGGTGAATCACATTTATTGATTTCCATATGTTAAACCATCCTTGCATCCCTGGGGTGAAGCCCATTGCTCATGGTGTATTATTTTTTTAATGTGCTGTTGAATTCAGTTTGCTATTATTTTATTGAGGCTTTTTGTATCTATATTCATAAGGGATATTGCTCTGTGGTTTTCTTTTTTTCTTATGTCCTTTCCTGGCTTTGATATCAAGGTGATACTGGCTTTGTAGAATGATTTGGGGAGGATTCCCTCCTTCTTAATGTTATGGAATAATTTCTGAAGTATTGGTATCAGCGTTTCTTTGTAGGTCTGGTAAAATTCGGCTGCGAATTCATCTGGTCTGGGGCTTTTTTCTTTTTTTTGGAAAATTTTTTTTACTGCTTTAATCTCGTTGCTCATTATTGGCCTGTTCAGGAGTTCTATTTCTTCTTGATTGAGTCTTGGGAGGTTGTGTGTTTCCAGGAATTTGTCCATTTCCTCTGTTTTTGAGTTTATGTGCATAGAGATTTTCACAGTATTCACAGATGATATTTCCTGTTTCTGTGGTATCAGTTGT
Source organism: Daubentonia madagascariensis (assembly GCA_023783475.1). Lineage (NCBI taxonomy): Eukaryota > Metazoa > Chordata > Mammalia > Primates > Daubentoniidae > Daubentonia > Daubentonia madagascariensis. Next base: position 19,743,182 of record JAKFHU010002080.1, on the reverse strand, counting down.
AACATCTCCTTTTCATTTTTGATTGAGCTTATTTGGGTCCTTTCTCTTCTATTCCTGGTTAATCTAGCAATAGGTCTATCAATTTTGTTTATCTTTTCAAAAAACCCACCTTTTGCTTCATGGATCCTTTGTATTTTTTTTCATTTTATTTAGTTTTTCTCTGACTTTAGTTACTTCTTTTCTTCTGCTAACTCTGGGTTTGGTTTGCTTTTCCTTTTCTAGTTCATTAAGATGTGTCAGATTGTTAATTTGTACTCTTTCTGTCTTTTTGATGTAGGCATTTAAGGCTATGAATTTTCCCCTATTGCTTTTGCTGAATCCCATAGATTTTTGTATTTTCTGTCCCCTTTGTCATTCAGATGGAGGAATCTTTTGATTTCCATCTTAATTTCATCATTGACCCAATAATTGTTCAGCAGCAGGTTGTTCAATTTCCATTACTTTGTGTAGAATTTGTGTAGAATTGAGTGTTTCTCTTGGAGTTGATTTCTAGTTTTATTCCACTGTGTTCTGAGAAGATACATGGTATGATTTCTATATTTTGAATTTGTTGAGACATGTTTTGTGGCCTAAGACATGATCAATCTTGGAAAATGTTCCATGTGCTGACGAGAAGAATATATATTCAATAGTTTTTGGATAAAATGTTCTGTAAATGTCTGTTGGTCCCATTTGTTCTAGAGTCCCATTTAAGTCCAGTGTTTTGTTATCTATTTTCTGCTGGGATGATCTTTCCGGTTGTGTCAGTGTGGTGTTGAAGTCCCCAGCAATTACGATGCTGCTGTTTATCTCTTTGCTTAGATTTAGTAGAGTTTGCTTTATGAATCTGGGCACTTCTGTGTTAGGTACATAATTATTTAGGATTGTTATGCCTTCTTGTTGAATTTCTCCCTTTACCATTATATAATGACCATCTTTGTCTTTCTTTACTATTGTTGATTTGAAGTCAATTTCATCTGATATGAGAGTGGCTACATCTGTTTTCTCTTGGTTTCCATTTGCATAAAATATTTTTTTTCCATCCCTTCACCTTGAGTCTGTATGAGTCCTTAGAGTTGTTAAAATTAAATTATGTAATCTTATTTAATTTTAACAACTTTAAGAAATAGAATTGTTCCTTTTATAGATGAGAAGATAAATTTTCTATAGGCAACACTGCAAATAAGGGGTGAATCTGAGCTCCTAACTCAAGTATGTCTGACCCCCAAACTCCATTCTATTTCTAACATATTTTACTTCCACTTCCAAGGAAATCTTTAGAGCATAAGTTGTATTTGAACATGTTTCATCTTAATCTGTGAATGGGGATTTAGGTCAGTATTATCAGGTTTAAGACACAGGATGATCCTCAACATTTCTGATACATGAAGGTATTAAGATTTCCAGAGTATATTATATTAGGAAAATAAGAAGTGGTTGTGGAATAGGATGGCATTTTATAAGAAATGGAATGAAAAATTAACAGTATAGACTGAAGAGAAGTAAGAATAGCAAAGCCCCAGAAGAAAGGTACTCAAGGATTAAAGCTCATTGGAAGCTGAATGGGTCAGTAGTGGTGTGGTAGACAAAAGAACAACCATTTCCTAGGATTTGTTTTAAAAAGTGATGCAATGCACAAGGACTGGTTGTTGATGGCAATCCTGTATGAGTCTTTTGCTTTTCTATTTGTCCTGTGAGAGAGGTGCTAACTGCTTAATGTTTTGAACTATCTTTTCACCCTTAGGATGCAAATATAGCCAAAAGGAAACCTAGAAGAGTCAAACTTAATTCAGGCTCTGCCACCTGGAAGTTCTTGATCGTTTGACATGTTCCTAAATAAAAATGATAATGACTACTTGGTTTAGTACATGCTTGCTCAGCACCCTTTGGGGTAGCCCACTTGGGCCAAAGTGAGGGACAAAATGACTCTGTGTAAATTTTGTTAAAAATGTCCTTGTCTTTGTTGATGTTAGTGAATTAATGCCTCAAGTCAAGGAGAAAGGTCAGTGTATAAACTTAAGGAGAAAATTACCTGGCTTTGTAAATTAGACTTAGATGATTTATGGGATTTGTTCAGTTGGTTGGGTTTGGGATCCTGGGGGACAGGGTTGAGATCAATAGTACATGTTGGCCTCATCTACTTGTCTGGAGTCCTGTTAACAGTTGCCTTAATTAAATGCTATATGAGACAAATTGAACAGTTTTGGTCCCAGTCTCTGTTGGTAAGATTAATCAGAGTGATTGATAAAGTGGTATACTTACAGGAAAATTTGCCAGTATAGAAATAAAGAGTGGATATTCTTAGGAGACAATGGTCTTTTCATTTGTCTTTTATGTTTCTGCATGTCTTGTGAGGAAGATACTAACTGCTCTTTTGTTCTGGACTATCTTTTAAAGGATGTTTGTATAACAAAGCAAGGGCATGGCAGATTTACTTACTGTTTAGGATATTGAAGATAATGTCTCCCTTGGGCAAACAGCAAGTTTCCTTGCGGTCCATTATAAAAAAATTAGCTTCCTTAAGCTTGGAGTTACTCAGCTGCAATACAAACCCCCTGAATATCTACCACCTACCTGGGTTGCTCTTGGAACTTGGGAGCAAGGGCAACCAATGTAAACATGAAGCTCATGCTGCTTGCTGCCATGAGTAATAACATCTTTTCTCTGATTCAGGAGTCTCATGTTTTCTGCCAGAATTCATGAAACTGTGACAGGCTGAATTGTTATTTTTCAAGTAGAGTAAAATCTCATACCTTTCACAGTTCTTGACACTGGTAAGTCAGATCCTCTCTCTATTTCGGGCATTTATCTGACTTAACTATTCCTTATAAAACATTTTAAAGGATTCACTGTCCTTTAAAATAATGTGATGAAATAGAGAGGGTTTAAAGAAAAAAATATTGTTAAAGGGTTAGCTAAGAGACAGTATGTAGCTAAAGGAATTCCCTAGAAAAGGTAAAGGAGAAAATAATAGAATTTTAGGGTTGAAAAATGACCTAACAACCTCTGTTTGACCCCTAAATGGAAGTAAGTGACATGCCCAAGGTAAAATTAGTAAATAAATAAAAGCAGTTGCATATTTCAGGATAGAATCTTGGTTCCCTGAACTTACATCCAGTGTTTCTTTAACTATTTCTCAAAAGATGATTTTATTAATGAATTAAACTTTATAAACCTTTTGCTCACATCTGCAGAATATTGAACAGATGACATGATTCTTTAATTGAGAGGATATTTCCAGTTTCACACAAACAACTTGACTTTCAAATGATCAAAAATAATCAGGGGGTAGTAAGTGACATTAGGCTTGTTATTGCTGAAAATTTTCCTTATGTGAGAAGGTGACCCCTTGTCCTAAATTAATTAGCTTTGGTAGCTGGAAAGAGGGGGACTTCTCCTCATTATGATGTTCAAGTCAGTGATTTTATATTTTCTGTAGATATTTTCACTATAGGATTTGGTGATATTTTACTTTAAAAATATCTTTGTCAGTGAAAAATAGTTGTTTCCTCTACCCAATTTATTTAGTACCTCGACCACATCATGTATTTTTAGTCTATGGGGATGCAGTTGTAAATAAGATAGACAAGGTTCCTGCCCTCATGAAGATTACACTGGTGGTAAAAAAAAATACTTAAAATTGAATTTATATTTAATAGTTTTCTTAAGGTGAAAGAATTCTACCCATAAAAACACTGTGATTTTACAAAAGTTCTCTTTAAACATTCCTCAGCAATTACTTTACAAAGTCCTTTAGATTCATTCTTATTAATATTTTTGCAATTCATATTAGCATAATAATAATAACAATAACAATAGCTAAAAGTTAAATAGTATTTACTAGGAGGCAATCATTTTTCTAAAATCTTTACACATACTAATTCATTTAATCATCTCTACAACACTATGTGATAGGAAATATTATTTCATTTTATAGATGGCACAGAGAGGTCAAGAGACACAGTCAAGTTCAAACCCAGGCAGCCCAGCTCCAGGCTCCATTTAACTCCTGAGCATGGGTTTTTGGTTTGTTAAAATCAGGGGAATAGTTAATTGGAATGAATATAATGCTAATCCTTTTCAGAGAGCAATCAATCAAATCAATACAACATACCACCACAAAGATTTATAAAATGCCTAAATAGAATGGAATTGAATTAAACTAATTTATATGTATGTAGATTTATGGCTTAAATAAATACACGCTTTACTGCATATAATTTTCAAGAGGCCTACCCATTTTATAATATAATGGCATTATATATGTATTTTATTTATCTTCCTAGATTGCTGAGTATTTCAACATGAAATAAAAGCACTCTTTTATAAAAGTCCCAAATTGCCAATGCGAAGTGTTTGTAGGAAAGAAAGTTTTACTGTTGAGGTTTAAATGCATAATTTAGACTTTTGATGAAAACAATTTGAAATGTTTTTTGAAACAGAAGCAAACTATAAACAAAAGGGCAGAAGAAACTATTCTCAAATCATTCATCTAATGAAAGATATATAAATCACCTCCATGTCGAATGAGCTGACTCTAAGTTTTTCCAAAACATAAATCTTCTCTGAATCTAAAACATAAATCTTTCTAGAGGCTTAAGCATCAACTTGCCTGTATTTCTTCACAGAGTATATAAAAATAGCTTCATGTTATAAAAACAGCTTCTATTTTAATCAACTAATTCACTTATATTTAACATAAGTCTTTTGCCCACAAATAAAAAATGGATTGATTTTTAAAAATATTTCAACTGCCTTTTTCTACTGACCCATTAATACTCTAAAAATCCCAATACTGAGTTGGATCACCAGTTTCAGAAAATTAACAATGAATTAAATATGAATTGTGCAACTCTTTAAGACTAATTGATTCAAATTGAGGCAACTCATAGAAAGAGTGTCTAAATATATAAGAATTCTACTAAAAAATTATTTTCTCTGAAATAACTAGATGTTTGTGTATAGTATAAACACAGCTACAGTTGTACAAATACTTGTAGACTTTTTATATACTATTCACAAATGATCTGTTTAAAATGATCAACTTTAACCAATTGGTTGCTTTTTCTTATACCAAATGGGTTCCATGAAGGCAATGACAATGAGTGTTTTTTATTTCTGTGTCCCCAGTACCAAACACAGTATCTGGCACACAGTGAGCATTCAACTAAGTAAGTGGGTGAAAGGGAGGGAGGAAGGGAGCAAAGGGACCATATCACTTACTAAGCAATTGTTTTTGTGTGTTGTACACACTAACTTAGAAAAATAATTATTTCAACATTTTCCCTATGTGAATACTATCTGATCTCTTGTGCATTAGAGCATCTGCTAATTGAGTGTCACTTGATTTATTAATGACCAGCTGAGATTTTCTCTCAGTTGCTTATTGTATTTAAGGCAGTTTTCTTAGAGTGAAAGCTATGCTCTCTCTCTGTTCCTAATTTTCACTTAAGCAGGATTTATCTGGGCCCCAAGGAACTGGCATTTAAGTATCATTTAGTAAGCATGTCTAAGGCACTTCTGCTGTTGACTGACTTAACCTTTGGCTTCTGTGTAAACATTTGGTGCCATCTGGATGGGAGACAGGGCCAGAGCAACATAGTCATTTTCTTGGTAACTAAAATTAGTGGATATATTACATGAAATAGCACTGTTCTACCTTCCTTCACCTGTTTCTCTACTGACATGACATGCAAAGTCCAGAAGAGGAAAGAAAGAAGGAGGCAGAGACATTAGCCAACTGTCTCACTTTAGCCATAGTCCTTGCCTTGCTTCTGAAGTCTCAGTTAATGCATTTTAGCAAAATTTTAGCGTAAAGTCGGCAGTATTTTATTTAATTGAGGGGCCTCTGGTAATAGTAGGTCATAGGAAGGATATAGAACATACACAATTTTAAGAAGTTATATATAAAGACACATTACATTCATATAAAATTAAAATTTTAACAACAAATGACAAATAACCAAATAATTTGAGCTTATTATAGCTGTGTATTAGATGTAATGATTTACACCTAATATTTAAACATGAGAAAAAAGCTAATATAAAATGTCACAATTCAAATAACAGGAATAAACCATAAAATATTTATCTTTAATGGAGGATTTTTATGCCAAAATCTTCATGATTTCAGAAATAATTTGTCAGAATCTACCTTTAACAAAAATTTTCATTATGATCTTAGATAAATTACATTTGAACAAAGAAATTGGGACCTCATTGTGATATTAATAGATAAGTTTTTCTTATTCAGTGTTGGTTTTAGTTCACATAAATCTGCTTTGTAAATTATAAATATCAACAGAAAAGATACTTTAAAGTTACCAGTAACTCACTGGCTAAGTGTCATCTTGACATAAAGTACTTAGTTTTCCCACAATAAGAATATAATATCTTAGGGAAAAATACCTATTTGGTATATAGTTTTATTAATACACTTATTTTAAATAATTTAGAAAATAAATTTTTATTCTTTAACAGGCTATTCAGAAGTGGCTTTTCTAACCAATCATTGTTGTGGCTTGATACATGACAACGATATTTGCAATAAAACAATTCCAGGTACAGTGGAAACCAAAAAACTTTTGGAAAAATGTGATGTGGTGACATTTTTAAAACTTGAAATTTTAAAAAGGTAGTGTGTGTGTGTGTGTGTGTGTATACACAAAATATATTTTTAGGGAATTATTCTTTGTTGTTAATAAAGCTAGTTGCTTAGACAATTTCATCTAAAATCATGATACTATTTGACTTTATTTGGCTTCATTTGTGCTACTGAAAGCAAAAGCCTCAAATTTATAGCAATCCATTTCACATTTTTATGGGTTAGAATGCTAAATTTTACCATCTAAGAGTTGAGCAAAGTGCTGAGAAATGGATACAGTTCCACCCCCTCTCTCACATCTCTGACTGTTGGGGAGCTCCTGAGCTGCCAGAGAGATCTTCTGCCGACACCAGCAGAGACTGCTGCCGCCAATGAGCGGAGAGCTCCTTGCAGACAGGGCACTAATCTCCCAGCCCCCGAGGGCACCTCCCACCCCCTAGACCTGAGCTAGATGGCAGGCACCATATTGCTTCTCTACCCACTGGGCACCTCTGTCCTCCCCAGGGGTCCTCTACCCCTCAGATTCTATCTTGCTCATCCCCACACAGACATTTCCCAACTCTGGCCCAGTCTTCAGGAGCCACAAGGGTCCAGTGGGTCCATGGTGATCTGTGTGACTCCAGAGGCTGGTCATTATGGGTGGACTGCCTCCTGGAGAGACGGTTGGAGATGACCAGCGTGTGGACTTTCCTCCACCTAGACTCTTATTCTCCCCTTCCCCTGACCCATCTGTGGCTGCTGAAAGAGACAATTGAACCACCACATGGAGGCCTCCACAGGGAATGGGGTTCAGACCTTTCCTTTTGGGGTCTTGTAGTGGATTGAAGGGTGCTCAGACTGTGAGCTCCCTGCCTGCCAGCCCTCCCTGGTGCTGCTTGCCCAGCATCTCCAGCAGAGCAGGGCAAACCCTGAGGTGGAGGGACATAGAACCAGTTCAGGCAACCCATGGGTGACTTGGAACCAGCATCCTTCTCCCTGGCATGGTCAGGGATTGATTTCTGGGACCTGGGGGACAGGCCCACTGGCCAGATACCATACACACAGGTTGTGATAACATTGCCCATGGGCACAGAAAGGATATTTGTGAATTAGTCTTGCAAGGTGTGGGTGCCTGCAGGGGCAATCAGGGGTGAGAATGCAGAGTGGGTCCTAGCTGCGACATGTTCATAAGGCACCCCTCCTCCCATGGGAGGGCTGCACTCCCAGCACAGGCTGGGATCCTGAGCAGGGAACCTCCCAGCCCACATCACAGTCCTGGGGGAGGTTGGCTGGCTTGAGGTCCTGCCTGCCAGCAGAGGCCCAGGAGAAACTGCAGGATATGGGAGGGTGGAAAGGAGCAAGATCTGCTCCAGATTGCCAGATTGTGGGTCTCAGACAACCCTGCCTCCACACACACACTTTTTGGTTGAGTGGGGCCACTTCAGCCCCTCCCTGGCAGCTTTGCTGAGAGGTGGGGAAAAGACCTTTCACCCCTGCTAAAAGAATTTGCACAGCTTGAGGGCAGGCTCACCCAACCTAGCCATGCCCAGCCTCACTACCCCACCCACCCCTGCAGAGGTGAAGAGTAAGGACACACCTGGAAGTCCCAGGGTCCCGCACACTGCCTGGGGCATTAGAGTGCTTCTCCTGAGGATCTAGAGCTGGTCACAGGACCCAAAAACAACATTGCAATTTGTTCCTTCTAGCAAGCACCACCTACTGACAAGGAGGTCAATTTGCACACCCTTTTTCTGCATTTACTGACTCATAATACAGGGTGCGGTTGACTCTTACCCACAAGCACCACCTACTGGCTCAGAGATTAAACTGGGTGAGTCATTATCTAAACAAAAGAACATCCAAAAATAAGAAGCAACAGCTGCTCCAGATGAGAAGAAATCAGCTAAAGAACTCTGGAAGTATGAAGAATCAAAGTGAAGGGACATCCCCAAAAGGGAGCACCAGCTCTCTAGCAATGGATACCAATGAAAATCATAATACTGAAATGACAAATGAAGAATTTTGAACACAGATTATAAGGAAACTCATTGAAATGCAAGACAAAATGGAAACCCAACACAAAGAAACCACAAAAACAGTGCAGGAAATGAATGAAAAATTCACTAAAGAAATTGAAATATTAAAGAAAAGTTGATCAAAATTTCTGGAAATGAAAAATTCATTCAAGGAATCACAAAACACAGTAGAAAGCATTAAGAATAGGTTAGATAAGGCAGAAGAAAGAATCTCAGAGCTTGAAACAACATCTTTCAATTCAACAAGTCAGTTACAGAGATAGAGCAGAGAAATAAGAGGAATGAGCAAAGCTTACAAGAAATATGGGATTATGTAAAGAGGCCTAATATAAGAATCATAGGCATCCCTGAGGGTGAAGAAGAAAATACACAAAGGTTGGATAATTTATTTGAGGGAATAATTGAGGAAAATTTCCCTGGCTTTGCTAGAAATCTAGATATCCTGGTACAAGAAGCTCAAAGGACTCCTGGGAGATTCATTGCAAAGAGGCAAACACTATGACACATAGTCATCAGGTTGGCCAAAATAAACATGAAAGAGGTGCTCCTACAAGCTGCAAGGTGGAAGCAGCAGGTAACTTACAAAGAAAAACTCATCAGACTAACTGCACACTTCTCAACTGAGACCTTACAAACCAGAAGGGATTGAGGCCCCATTTTCAGTCTTCTCAAACAGAATAATGCCCAGCCTAGAATTTTGTATCCTGCAAAACTAAGTTTTCTTTATGAGGGGGAAATAAAGTCTTTCTCAGACAAGCAAACCCTGAGGGAATTTGTCAAGACAAGACCTGCCCTGCAGGAAGTATTCAGAACTGCATTATTCACAGATCAGCACAATAGACACTCATCAGTGTAAAATCACCCAAAAGTTAAAGGTCAAAGACCATACACCACAATGGTCCAAGAAATAAAACAAAGCAACAAAGTTCTACTCAACATAATGAACAGAAATCCACCCCATCAATTCTTTTAATAAATGTGAATGGCTTGAACTGCCCACTGAAGAGCTGTAGGCTGGCCAAATAGATAAATATACACAAGCCAAGTATCTGCTGTCTTCAGGAAACACATCTAACCCACAAGGATTCATTTAGACTCAAGGTGAAGGGATGGAAAACAATATTCCATGCAAATGGAAACCAAAAGAAAGCTGGTGTAGCAGTTCTCATTTCAGATAACTTAGTCTTCAAATCAACAAAAGTAATGAAAGACAAAGATGGTCATTATATAATGGTAAAGGGAACAATTCAGCAAGAAGGCATAACAATTGTAAATATTTATGTGGCTAACACAGGTGCACCCAGATTCATAAAGCAAATCCTACTTGATCTAAACAAAATGATAAACAGCAGTATCATAATAGCTGGGGACATTAACACCCCTCTGACAGAACAGGACAGATCCTCCAAACAGAAAATAAACAAAGAAACAGGGACTTAAACAGAACTCTAGTAACAAATGAGCCTAACAGACATTTACAGAGCATTCTATCCAAAAATGACTGAATATACATCTTTCTCATCAGCTCATGGGACATTCTCTAAGCTTTACTACACTCTAGGCCACAAAACATGTCTCAAAAAATTTAAAAAAATAGAAATTATGCCATGCATCTTCTCAGACCATGCTGGAATAAAATTAGAAATCAACTCCAACAGAAACATTTATCTCTACACAAAGTCACGGAAACTAAACAACCTACTGCTGAATGATAGTCAGGTCGAGGAGGAAATTAAGACAGAAATCAAAAGATTCTTTGAACTAAATGATAAAGGGGACACAGTTATCAAAACCTGTGGGACACAGCTAAAGCAGTCCTGAGAGGAAAATTCATAGCCAAAAATGCCTACATCCAAAAGACAGAAATATCTCAAATCAACAATCTATTGAATTGTTTCAAAGGACTGGAAAAGGATTAGCAAACCAAGCCCAAACCCAGCAGAAGAGAAGAAATAAGCAAGATCAGAGCAGAGCTAAATGAAATCAATAACAAGAACTATACAGAGGATTAATGCAATGAAAAGTTGATTCTTTGAAAAGATAAACAAAATTGACACACCTCTTGCTAGATTAACCAGAAGCAGAAAAGAACGGACTGTAATAAGCTCAATCAGGAACGTAAAAGGAGAAATTATGACTGATACTACGGAAATACAAAATATCATCTCTGAATACTATGTAAATCTCTATGCACATAAACTTGAAAACGTGTAGGAAATAGACACATTCTTAGAAACACACAGCCTCCCTAGGCTCAATCAGGAAGAAATAGAACTCCTGAACAGACCAATATCAAGTATTGAAATTGAAGCAGCAATAAGAAACGTTCCTAAAAAATAAAGTCCTGGACCAGATGGTGTCACACCCAAACTTTACCAGACCTATAAAGAAGAACTGTTGCCTATCCTGCAGAAATTATTGCATAACATCAAGAAGGATGGAATCCTCCCCAACATATTTTACAAAGCAAACATCACCCTGATACCAAAGCCAGGAAAGGACTCAACAAAAAAGGAAAACTACAGACCAATATCCCTTATGAATATAGATGCAAAAATTCTTAATAATATCCTAACAAACTGAATATAGCTGCTCATCAAAAAAATAATCCATCAGGACCAAGTGGGCTTTATCCCAGAGATTCAGGGATGGTTCAAGATATGCAAATCTATAAATGTAATTCACCACTTAAATAGAAGTAAAAACAAAGATCATATGATCCTCTCAACAGACACTGAGAAAATTCAACTCCTTTTTATGGTAAGAATGCTTAACAAAATAGGCATAGACAGGACTTACCTCAAAATTATAAAAGCCATATACAACAAACCCATAGCCAACATCATACTGAATGGGGAAAAATTGAAAGCATTCCTACTTAGAACTGAAACCAGACAAGGTTACTCACTGTTACCACTCCTATACAACATAGTGCTGGAAGTCCTAGCCAGAGCAATTAGGCAAGAGAAGGAAATCTATAACTCTCTCTCTCTATATATAACTCTATAACTCTATATATAAATCTATAGCTATAGCTCTTTCCTGATGATATGATCTTATATCTAGAAAACCCCAAAGATTCTGCCAAGAGACTACTGGAATTGATAAATAAATTCAGCAAAGTCTCAGGTTACAAAATCAATGTGCACAAATCAGTAGCATTCATAAACTCCAGCAATGGTCAAACTGAGAACCAAATCAAAGACTCCATACCTTTCACTATAGCAACAAAGAAAATAAAATACCTAGGAAAATATTTAACTAATGAGGTGAAAGACCTCTACAGGAAGAACTACGAGTCACTGAGGAAGGAAATAGCAGAGGACGTAAACAGATGGAAAACCATACCATGTTCATGGATAGGCAGATTCAACACTGTTAAAATATCTATACTCCCAAAGTGATCTACAGATTCAATGCAATCCCTATTAAAATACCAACATCATTTTTCACAGATCTAGAAAAAATAATTCTATGCTTTGTATGGAACCAGAGAAGGCCCTGTATAGCCAAAGCAACCTTAAGCAAAATGAACAAATTGGGAGACTTCAATTTGCCAGACTTCAAGCTATACTACAAGGCTATAGTAACCAAAACAGCATGGTACTGGCACAAGAACAGAGACATAGACCAATGGAACAGGACTGAGAACCCAGATATAAAACCATCCTCATATAGCCATCTGATCTTCAAAAAAGCAGAAAAAAACATACACTGGGGAAAAGAATCCCTATTCAATAAATGGTACTGGGAAAATTGGATAGTCACATGTAGAAGACTGAAACAGGATCTGCACCTCTCACCTCTCACAAAAATCAACTCACAATGGATAACAGACTTAAACCAAAGGCATGAAACCATAAGAATTCTAGAAGAAAATGTTGTAAATACTCCTATATACTTGGCCTAGACAAAGAATTTATGAAGAATACCCCCAAAGCAATCACAGCAACAATAAAAATAAATAAATGGGACCTGATCAAATTAAAAAGCTTCCGCACAGCCAAAGAAACTATCACTAGAGCAAATAGACAACCTACAGAATGGAAGAAAATATTTCCATGTTATATACCTGATAAAGGGCTGATAACTAGAATCCATACAGAACTCAGGAAAATCAGCAAGAAAAAAATCCAGCAAACCCCTTAAAAAGTTGGCAAAGGACATGAACAGAAACTTTTCAAAAGAAGATAGACTTATGGCCAGCAAACATATGAAAAGATGCTCAACATCTCTAATCATCAGGTAAATGCAAAACAAAACCACAATGAGACATCAGTCAACTCCGGTGAGAATGGCTTGTATCAAAAGTCTCAAAACAACAAACGTTGGCATGGATGTGGAGAGATATGAACACTCATATACTGCTGGTGGGGCTACAAAATAGTACAACCTCTATGGAAAGTAGTATGGAGCTACCTCAAAGATCTAAAAGTAGAAATACCATTTGATCCTGTAATCCCACCATTGGCTATCTAGCCAAAGGAAAAAAAGACATTCTATAGAAAAGATATCTGCACTCAAATGTTTATAGCAGCACAATTCACAATTGCAAAGATGTGGAAACAACCCAAGTGCCCATCAATCCATGAGTGGATTAATAAAATGTGGTATATGTATACCATGGCGTACTACTCAGTCATAAAAAATGGTGAACTCCCTATTGTATTATCCTGGATGGAGCTGGAGCCCATTCTTCTAAGTGAAGAATCACAAGAATGGAAAAACAAACATCACATGTACTCACCACTAAATTGGTACTAAACAATCCACACTAATGTGCACATATTGGAAGTAACATTCACGGGGGGTTGGGCGGGTCAGACCAGGGAGGAGGGGATGGGTAAAATCACAACTAATGCATGTGGTGCATGCTGTCTGAGGGATGGGCATGCTTGTAGCTCTGACTGGGGTGGTGCAAAGGCAATTTATGTAATCAAAGCATTTGTACCCCCTTAATACTCTGAAATTTAAAAAAAAGGAAAAGAAAAGAAAAAAAAAGAAAAAAAAGAGTAGGAAAAGAGAGAAAGTTAATGAAATGAACTTAATTTAATAAAATTTAATAAAATGAACTTACTTTTAGCCTCATTAATAAATTAATGAGGCTAAAACAACAAAGATTAAAAAAACTAAAGTACTACCTAATATTTATTAAACACCAATTATTTCTTGAGAAACTACTATATCAACAAGCAGTGCTCTATATGCTTGTGATCCAACAATGAATGAAAGTCACAAAGACCCTTGCTCTCATGGGATAATATTCAAATAGAGAGGGAGATTGACAACAAATAATAAACTCAATAAATAGGTAGTTTAAAAGACATGTTAGAAAGTGATAAGAGCTATGAAAAGAAAAAATTTGGAGCATGTAATGGGGATTGGAAATTCCAACTGTGTCTGTATGTGTGTAATTTTAAATAGGGTGTCAGTATGGTCATCACCGAGAATGTGACATCTACGCAGAATCTTGAAGGACGTAAGAAAGTTAGCCATGGATGTATTTAGCATCTAGAGGCAGGCATAAGAAACAGCAGATGCAAAGCCCCTGAGGGGGGAGTATGTCTGGCACACCTGATGAACTGCAATAGGCCACCGTTTTGGAGTAAAGTGAGAAAGAAAGAGAATAGGCAACGAGGTCAGAAATGCAATGAGAAGACTTCTTTGTATGCCACTGTGTGGAATTTGGCTTTTACTTTCAATTAAATGGAGAGACCTTAGAGATTTTGAACAGAAGAGTGACCAGGGACATTCTGCCTTCTGTGCTTAAAAGACTAAAGAAGAGCCAGGGAAGAAGTAGGGAGACCATTAATTGGCTACCGAAATAATCTGGGGATGTATGATGGTAAATAGGACCAAGTGGTAGTAACAGAGATCTGAGAATTGGTCAAATTATAGACATTTATTGAAGGTCAGACCAATAGAACAAGTAAATAAATTTGTAAGGCTAACTTACTTATGTTTATAGATGCAAAATATCTAAGTAAACTTAAGTAATTCAGCATTGTATTAAAAAATCACATTATAGGCTACCAGGATGGTCTAGTAGTTTCTAGTAAATCAACATACATACAATAACAACTGTAAACTTGGGACTAAATATTAAAACAACTATCTGGAGACACTAGAAACTCAATAAAAGCAGGCAGATACTGGAGGGAGTCAAGATTTGGAAAAATTAAACAGTATGCAATCAGTTTCCTGTTTTTAAGATGTTTAGTCTGAGGACAGGCTCGAGTCTGGGTCATGGAGTGGCTAAACAGAAAGCCTGCAGTCTTGCTGGATTGAGAAATCTGAGGATAGAGTTCAGGGCAAATGTAATTCCTGGAAAGCAAAGGAGGGTGGTGGTTTGCAAAATCCTGAAACAAGAAAGGAAGCCCCATATTCTGTATATAAACTCTGCCCAAATCTCTGGCTGACCCTCTAACCATACATGTACAGTGCAAACACCAAGTAGCTCAGCTTAGGTTAAAAGAACAAAACTGGGATTTTAGCTGTTGGCAACTACAGGGGAAACAGAGTTTGCAGTGTGAGTCCAGCCAATTTAGCTGCTGGATAATTTAATTAATAATATATTAATATTCTTCAGAAAAAACAACAGAATTCAGAGTTTCTATAACTACAGTATCCAAAATACAATAAAAGATTACTTGACATACAAGTAAGCAGAAAAACATAACCCATTCTAAAGAGAAAAAGGATCAACA
The DNA here is from genome assembly GCA_023783475.1 of Daubentonia madagascariensis. Classification (NCBI taxonomy): domain Eukaryota; kingdom Metazoa; phylum Chordata; class Mammalia; order Primates; family Daubentoniidae; genus Daubentonia; species Daubentonia madagascariensis. The sequence continues at coordinate 19,727,877 of JAKFHU010002080.1, read as the reverse complement.
GAGACCAACTTGACATTACTCAGATGATAGGATTATCAGAGATTTTAAAGCATCTATTAAAACTAGGACAGGAAGGAAAACATGCTCACAGTAAATGAAAAGATAGGAAATATGAGCAGAGAAATAGACACTAATAAAAGTCAACTTCACTAACTTAAAAATATAGTATCTGTAATGAAAAATTTACATGATGGGCTTAACAGCTGAATGGAAATGACCAAAACATAAGTAAGCTTGACCGTAGTTCACAAGAAATGATCTATCCCAAAAAGAGAGAATTAGATGGAAAAAAATGAACTGAGTTTTTGGACAGGTGGAACATTATTAAAAATCTAATATATCTGTAATTGGTATTCCAGAAGAAGAAGAGAGAGATAATGCGGCAGAAAACATATTTGATGAAATAAGAAGCAAAAATTCCCTCAATTAGTTGAAAGACATAAATTTGCAGATTCAAGAAGCAAATCAGGACAAATTTAAAGAAAAACACACCTAGATGCATCATTATTAAACTGCTAAAAACCAATGATAAAAAGAAAACTATTGAAAGCAGCCTAAGAAAAATGACACATTGCATACGGGGAACAATTATTAAAATGACTGTTAAACTTCTCATAAGAAATGATGGAGGTCAGAAGACCTAGAAAAACCTTTACACTGCTGAAAGATGAAAAGAAAACGTCAAGCCAGAATTCCACACCTTTCATGAATGAGGTATAAGTATTCATCATGACCAGCAGAGTTCATCCTATAACAGCAAGGACAGTTCACACTCAGAAAACACATAAGGTAGTTAACCGCATTAAGGTATTAAAGAAGAAAAAATATATGATTATTTCAGTAGATGTAGAAAAAGACTCTGTAAAATTCAACACCTGGTCCAAGTAAAACTCTTGGCAAATTAGAAACACAAGGAAAAAATTTTTTAACTGGATAAAAAATAAACAAGCAAAATATAGCAAATCCATGCTTAATGTAAAACTTTAGAGCACTCACATGGAAAAAGACCAATACCACTAACTACTTTACTCAAGATTCTTTAATTCCCTCCCCAAAACAAACAAACAAACAAAAGGAAGGGTCCTATTTAATGTGGAACTTCAGAGCCTTCACACTAGAGTCAGGCAAAAGACTAGGATAATAATTATAATCCCTATAATTCCTATATAATAAGACCAGGAAAAGAAATAGGAAATAAACATATTGGAAGGGAAGAAATAAATTGTCATAATTTGAGAACAATATAGTTATCTACATAGTAAATATAAGAGAATATATAGACAAATTATTAGAACTTATTTGATAGGTTAGCAGGGCTATGAATAAAAGTCAATATACAAAAATAAATATTAAGAGAAAGGAATTAATTTTCTGCCTTATGGAAAACCAACTGTCCCAATATAATTTATTGAGTGATCTGTCCTTTTCCCCACTGATTTATAAAGTTTCATTAATCACATTCCAAGGCCCCATATGTGCTTGTATCTGTTTTGGGGCTCTATGTGTATTAAAAACCAAAATGCCTAATAATGTTAAATATTGTTGAGGTATGGCTACTACGGAAATTCTCATAAATTAAAAATTATTTTGGCCACTTTGGAGAGCAATCAGGCAGTATCTTCTGAAATTTTTTTTCTGATTGAATTCAACAAACATTTATTGAGTGCCTACTATGTGCTAAATATTGTTCCAGGTACTTGAGACACATCAGAGAACAAAATAACGAGCCCTGCCTTCATAGAGCTTACAGTCTAGTACTTATTGCCACTTTACCTACATGCTGTCTGTAATCCTAGGCAAGTCATCACACCTCAGCTGCCTGATGCATGGATGAACAGGACTGGCTCAGACATAAATGATGTGCTTGGTGATGTACTGCAGTGCCAGATTGGACACCCACACCCAACCTGCCACCCAGACAGTAGACAGTGCTGGAAATTGATTTTTTAAAAAAATTTCAATAGATTTAGGGGGTATAAATGTTTTTTGTTACATGGATGATTGTATAATGCTGAAGGCAGGGCTTTTAGTGCACTTGTCACCAGAATAGTGTACATTGTACTTGACTGGAAGCTGATGTTTAATGATAAAATACAATGGGGACAGGGTAGAGGGAATTGAGCCAAGCCATGTGCTGTGGCGGTGGTGGGCTGGCTACACAGATTGTTAGCTAGGTCCTTGACCTTCTCAGTAGCTGCCAGTGCTGTCTCCTTTGCCCTCTCCTTGGCTTCCTTGGCTGTCACAACAAGTATTTTAGAAGGGGCCTCCCTTGTAGTGTGGCCAAGATGTATTCAAATCCCTTCATAGTCTTGCTCAGTAAACTCTAAGTTTATTGACTCCCATAAATCCTCTGCTTCATTTAATCAAAACATAATGCAGTCAGTCATTTTGGCTTCCTTGAAGATTGTTATCAGTTACTTCAATTGTAGTTCAATAATGTATTGAACTACATTATTAGATCAATTAAATATTTAGTGTATGATAAGTTGATATTTATTTCAGTTTGTCCCTATTTCATATGTAACAGTTGATAATCTATATTAATAAAGGAAGTAATGACAAACATATAAAAGAGTAATACCCAAATATTAATATTTTACTTTATGAAATAAACACTTCATTTCATAGTGTTTTTGCCTTGTCATATCTTTAGACAACTATACAAATTAGCTTGTACTCCCTAAGTGCATGCCAGCTAAATGGGGCAAAGAGACATCTTCAAGGGGTTCTTGACAGAAAGAAATCAGCTTCTATTAAAAATTCACAAAATAGATATAGTACAATATAATTTTATGACTGAGGAGCCAAAACTGTATTTCAGGTGAAATGATATACCTAGGTTGCATATTGGTCTTCCAACACAAGTTGAAAATGATTAGGAAATCAGATAACTAAGTGGAGTGGTTGAGCATATAACTCAAAAAAAAAAACAGGCATGTGTCTTAAGTAAAGTGAGCAGGCTTAACTAAATCACTGCCAAAGAATTTTTTTTTTAAAATTCCACAAAGTATAAAAAATTGAATAATATGCAGGTAAAACCTCCTCTCAAATAAATAGTTTTTATTTCCATCTTGAAAATAAGAGATTAAAGCACAGAATTCCATTACAAATTGAATTTAGTTATTCCCAAGAAAGTCACCTGTTTGGTTTCTTAGGTTTTCTACATCAAGAAATATTTGTTCTTTATGTGAGAGTTGTAAAGATCATTTATGTAAGACACTATTAATGTATTGTTTATAATGGGATTTTCAAGTTCAAAGATAAATATAAATGGAATCAAAATCATACAGCCTTTGAGATTCCTGTGCTCCCTTGATGGGAGGGGTTCCATCCAAGAAACTAGAAGACTTCTTTAAGCCTGACCTTCTATAATCAGGATAGAACTTTGAAATCTAATGATTTAAATGCTTAATTTTTTAGCATTAGGTAATATCAACATAAAATTCAAGAGGCTACAAATGATCTTTTAATAAAAACTGTCCTCTTTTCCATTAGGATTAGCGTCTTTTTTAGACCAAATCTTTAAGTTAAATAAGAATCTTTAATGGCCTATAAAGAAAATCTGTAATAGTAAATTGCATCTAAATACAAAAGCATTATATATTTATGATTAGATGCTTAATAAATGTTGAACCATTTAATTGAGAACACTCTCATTATATGCATATTATAAACATTTCTCATAAATCTGTTACTGAAGTATCAACATTTTATCATTTACAAATCTTAGAAGCAAATTACGTAGGAAAATAACAATGGTCTTGGACAGGTATGGAGGAATGTAACAATCAGTTTAAATAGGTAGCTGTTTTTACCCATTGGGTAATTATACTTTGTTTTCTTCTTTTACAGTTTTTGGACTAAGTAGATCTGTCTCTGCTTCCATTTACTTTAAATGTGATGTTAAGAGTGTATAATCATTCCAAACCACAGTAGAGTAAAAAAAAATTTTTTTGTACAAAAAAATGTATAATCATATATTTAAGGGACTAAATTATGGACCATATGGAGGACAGAGAGAATTGCTCAGGGTAGGTACTGATTCCAGACTTTTATAGTAACTACCTCTATGACCTCAGATCAAGTACTTCACTATTGTGGGCAGATGCCCCATCTTTAAAATGTGGAGGTTTGGCTAGATATACTATCAGATCACTTTCAATTCTTAAAATGCTCTATGATTTAAATTCTGGTTTAGTCATGATGTAGCATAAATAATAAATAGGATGACAAATTTCAATTTTGAATTTTGATTTCAAGAACACTTACAGTTAAAGCTGGTGGTCCTGGAGGTCCCATATCTCCCTAAAATACATCAAAGAAAAATTGTAATTACCAATAGTCCTTTTTTGTACATTGTTTATAAATTTATAAATGGATAGAAGCAATATCTATAGATAAGTCCTGAAGGACAGAAAAATAGAATTTCATTTTGGTAAAAGTCTCTGTGCAAAGAAAATCTCCCATGATATAAAAATCATCTTGTACACTCCATGCATTTTGCAGCAGGACTTGTTTTGAAAGCTAAAATAATCTAATTTTCTGTTCTTTTGTCTACTAATCCAAAATTAGAAAGAATATATTTTCAAATATGGTTACTTGCCAATGGAGCAGCTGGGAAGTGTCACAGTGAGAGATAATTTTTCTGACAAAGTTAGTATGAGGATCAGCAGAAATAATAAGTGGATCTCCCCATTTCATGCCTCCCAGCTGCAAGAAGCGGTCCCATGGCCTCTTCTCAAGCTCTGCTGAATTTGCATTGCATTTGCCATCAATGGTAAGAAGCTTTGCCTATATTTATGTATTTTTAAATACTAAAACTGCTTTGCTGATTTATGTGAATACAAATTTCCAGGCAGATATGTTGATAAACTATTCAAAAATCTTAAAAAAAAGATTCATCTGAAAGTTCACTATTTTCCAATTTCTATGTCACCTCCATGCTTTATCATCTCAGGAACTCTGTTTATTTCTTAATAACTTTCAGTCATTAAGACCAAGCATCCTTGCCATGGTTCCTGTTTAGCTGGATATGATGGAGACCATAATACCATGTGGCATGAGGCATTGCGATGTTGTAGTCTCACATTGGGAGTATGTTTAGGACTGCCTTTTCTGACCAAATATAGCCATCTCAAATGTAAAACTTAGCTTTGTTTAACCATTATTTTTTGTAACAATTGAATTAAAATAATCAGGAGTTCTTAAGGGAAATTGACATAGCTTAAATCAGTCACTGAGGACTGATATGCAAGATCACCTTTAACATAGAGATAAATATTGAAGATGGACAAGGATTTCTAAATGTACTGAGAATGGAGAACAAAATGCAGTGCAAAACACATGTGCATACAATTTTCATCAAATTGGGATCACCCAATGACCTTATTCAAAACAACTCTTACTTTTACTATTACTTAATTCTCTTTTCAAGGTCACTGTCAATATGCCATTATGAAATAGGATATGAGAAAAAGTGGCAGGAAATGAACATTTAGACTAAGACTGACAAACAAAGTTAGCCTTCTCCCCCCTAAAAGACACTTGCTTTACCATTACTATAGCAGCTCAGTGCCATTGGCAAAGTTCCGCAATTCAGGACACATTTGCTAATTTGGTGATTGAATACCTAATGCTGTTAAGCAAGGGTGAGAAAAAGAAAGTCTTATAAATACAAATTAATGTCAACTGGAAATTGTGCATTTAGTCTCTTCAAACTAATTAAACGAACCAAAAGGCTTTTCTCGTTCAGATGCCTTTAACATAACTGCCTTTGGTTAATTTTAAAACACTTTTGAGAGATAAATGGTGTCAACAAGAAGTAAGTACATAGGTTCTCAGGGTTTTCTTAAGAAAAGATTGATACTTTATTGGGTAAATACAATACCTTTTCTCCTTTTGGGCCAGGTGGACCAGGAGGACCCAAGTCACCTTTCAAACCCTGTGTAAGGAATATAACCAATACACAGTTCACAGAAAGCTTCAATTTCTAACAAGTCATTAGCAACAAAATAAATCATAATTTACTGAACTCCCAAATCCCATTCTTCCCTTTGTAGTATAGAGAGAAATCAAGACAACTGGCACTAAAATGATAATCAACATCTGCGCTGTGGTAGGCACAGATACATTAAATCAGTGCGAATCCTCAATACTGCATATTTGTGCAACTTTGCTTCCTGCTAAAATTACATTAATTCACCATCTGGGAGAATATCATTTAGATCTATATGAGCATTTAAGTATCCACTTTGGATTAAATTTGTGGATGTTGTAAATACCTCTGATTTAGCATTGATTTGGCCTTTATAAAGCTTGCCAAAAAATTCAAGAGTTAAATCAAAACCATTTTTATGTCTCTATCAAGAAATATAATTGTGGGGGGAAAAGGAATGAAAGATACATTCTTTTGCTGTCACAAAACTGGAGCTAAAAATGTGATCTCATTCCTGTTTTAAAGTGTGTTTTAGTTCTCTAATTCCTATCTTTCTTTACCTGGATGTACAAAGATGTCAAATGAGATGATATAATACATAGACAGAATATCAGATAAACGTTTTCATGACTCCTCCAGATTCTTGGGTGTTTTAATGGGTATTTGGTTTCTGACTAAGTAATGACAGCTTTCAGGAATAGCACAATAGATTGTGCTGGAGGAGATCAGTCCTACAGCTGAGTGTGTTCACAGTGTAAATAGAAAGAAAGTTAGATAGACACTTCCTGACTGTGTGGTAAATAGGAAAAAAATATCTTCCTTTGTCCTTAACTTAACACATTGGATGAGGGAAGAACAATAATGGGAAAAATAAATATTCTGAAGCCACACAGTGCACAGTAAATCTAGGCATCTTATTGTTCCTAGCTGAGGGATCCCGCTATTACTGCCTAACATTTTGTAGTAAATAAATAATGTCAAATGCTATCACCTGTAGCTACTCAATATAGAAGCCAAGGATGAAGGGAAAGAAACAAAAGAAAATTGGATACTTAAAATAATCCCACTGCAGAGAGTATGAGAAAACGGTAGTCTTACACTTTAAGAAAAACATTTTTAATGGATGAAAACAATATATAATTGGCCAAAAAACTTTGTAGTTGCATAAATGCCTTCACAGATAAAACTCATATCTATGTTTTTATTTCCCTTGGAATATTTATAGAAAAAGGATTAGTGAAAAATTAATATTTGAGATGTGATACAGTATTCTCTTGTTATTTGAAATATTTATTCCTTCCCAATTCAAGCAACACATACTCTGTTTATACATGATTCCAGAGCAGAACTTGGCAACAGCATATTCTAAACACTTGGGGGAAGAAAATTTCCATTTCTATTAATAGATTTATTATCAATTCACTAATTCATTCATCCATTTATTCAATAAACATTTATTATATACCTTGTGTACAATCACTCTCCTAGCCTTTAGACCTGCACTGTTCAATACAGTAGCCATGAGCCACATGCAGTTTTTGAATCCCTGAAATGGGACTAGTCTGAATTGAGATATGCTCTAAGTGTAAAATACTGTTATGTTTCTGATATTTAGTATAAGAAAAGAATGTAAAATGTCTTATTGATAATTTCTGTATTGATTAAATGTTGAAATAATACTTGAATATATTTGATTAAATAAAATATATTATTAAAAGTAGTTTCACCTGTTTTTGTTTTTACTTTTCTTAATGTGGTCATGAGGAAATATCATATATTTACATTTGTCTTGAATTTGTAGCTCTTATTATATTTCTATTGGATAGTACTGCTTTAAAGATACAAAAAAGACTAAGAAGTTGACAAAGACTCTCTCCATGATCAAACTATAGTCAGGTTCCTCGGAGCACTTTTCTCAACTAGGTCTGGACCTTGGCTCCCATCCTTTCTTTGGCTTGACAAGCCCAGTTATAGCAAGAATCTTGCTAAGTCAGTTTAATAGAATCCCCTACTCTTGATATCTGTTCTTCATCCCCTACCTTTGATGTCTAAGTCCCTGGCCTATCTTTAGCAAGAATCCTCTTAGATCAGTTTAGCAAGAATCCCCCTGCCCTTGATGTTCCCTCTTAGTAATTTTCTATCCACTGACCCTCTCCCCACTCTGCTCACCGGCTATAAGTCCCCACTTGTCCTTGTTGTGTTTAGAGTTGAGCAAGATCTCTCTCCCTTAATGCAATTCACCTATTACAGTAGTCTTGTGTAAAAAAGTCTTCCTTACTACTTTTTAAAAATAAGTGTCAGAATAATTTTTCTTTAACAACATCAAAGTTGCTGTCCTCATGAAACTCACATTATAAGAGGAGTTCCACAGACAATAAGCAGATCAACAGGCTGAATGTGACAAAAGTGAAGGGGGAGAGAGCTGCTCCTTCAGGTGGGGTGGTCAGAAACAGCCTCTGTGTGATGGTGACATTTGTCGTTTCAGAAGGATCTAGCCATGAATGGCTGGGGGACAGCATTGGGTAGAGGGAACAGCAAGCACAAAAGTTACCAAGGTGAAAGAAGTGTCTTGAGCACGCAGGTAAGGAGTAGGGGATTAAGTCAAGATTAGCCAGCAGTCATGGCCAATAGAGAATTGCAGGGCATGGTGAGGAAGATGGGTTTTGTTATAAATGCAATGGGAAGCCACTTAAGCGTTTTAGGCAGGAAAAGGACATGATGTGACTACGTTTACAAGAAAAAAAGAAAAGAAAACAATCCACTTTGGCTACAATGTGGAACACAGATTGTAGGCAGCAAGAGTGGAAGCAGAAAAGGGGCATGACATCTTTTCCAGGCAAGAGAGCGGGATGGCTGGGACAGGGTGGTGACAGAGGAGATGAAGAGTAGTGGTCAGAGCTGGCACAGCATGCTGCGGGGCAGGACTGGAGGATGGTGGAAGTGGCAGCAGGGAAAGGGAGGTGTCAAGGCTGATTCACGCTTGGCTTAAGCAACTGGCTAGGAGGTTATGCCATTCATTGAGCTGAGATATCTATTAAAAGGGGGTTTTCTCTCTTCTTGCTTGTGTAAAACTATGCAGAGAAAAGAGAAACATGGAAAAAGAAAAGGCTAATAAAGACCCAGAGTATCCATTTATTTAAAGAATATTATTGAACATTTACAAATGTGTAAGACTAGCCTGTATACTCCTTATAAATATGTAAATGCAAAACACAATTCTTTACAATGGAAGGGAACATTAAGCACAACATTCAGGAAAATGGTTAACTCTGGAGTGGGGGATGGGATAGGGTGAACCACACAGGCAGATCCTAAGGAGAGGATGGTGTCCTAGTTCTCACACTGAGTTCCAAGTATGTCGGTGTTCTAGTTATAATGATGATTTATAACCATCATATATGTTACATATATTATTTTATAGGCATAAAATAATACATTAAAAATTTTAAAGATTCCTGCCTGACAAATTAACCCCAATTGCAACTTCTAGGGAAGGGCTTATTGGCAGTTGAGTCAGCTAACTATCCCTGGATAAATCAACTACGGGCAGGAAGGAGATGAAGGGATAATGCAAACAATTACAAGTTGACGTGACTGAGTGCTATCATTGAAGTATATAGCAGGGATGAAGGGAGCATTTCCCATGGGTGCCTAATTTTAGGAGGTGGCAAAGACTTCACTGATGTGGATTTCAGGAGAGTGGGGAAAGGAATGGTGTTTTATGCATAATCTTGGCTAAGTTATCTAAGCTTTCCTATTAAATAGGTATAAGGAATAGTTTTCTTGAAGGGTTGTTCCGAGAATCATATGTTGTAAAAACAGCACATGGTAGGCACTTAATAAATGTTGCTTTTACTTTTCAAGTTCAAGCTTAAGGGATAAGTGATAGTTCTTTCTGCTCAGTTTTATACCAGTTTGATGGATATGTAACAACTGTGCTTTAACTCACAGAGGATAAAATGCAATTGAGAAACACTGCATTCGTCAAGCTTCTACTTTTATGGCCATCAAAGTGGGCCCATGTAACTCATGTCCTCCTGTGACAAAGTACAATGTTGTTAAGGCCATGGCATCATAATAGGCTCTGAGAAACATATCAGTAACGCTCTTTGCAAGTGCGATTTCTCTCCTCATGTCACACTGTTGCTGCTCTCAATGGTTATTGAGTGCTGGGGAGAAAGGACGCAGCACTCTCTGCAAATCATAAAGAACCAAATGGAACAGACTCTGAATTCAATATTGAATAAGATGGGTATCTGTTATTAAGGTTCTCAATAAAATTCACATATAGAACGATTCTCAAAAGCACAGTGGTTGACTCTGCATGGAAGGTGGAGACAAAAACTCTTATTTAAAGGCAAGATACAAGCCGGAGAGCAGTGTCACAACTAGAATTGGAGAAGCAGGGAGACTATAAAATAATTTTTATTGGAAGACATACTACTCATGGGATGCTGTATCTTTAAAAAACATAAAATGATACTAAATAATGTTATTTCTTAAATTTTTAACCCATAATTGATTCTTTGCCCCAGCTTCCACTGACTGCATCTTATTTCCTAGCAATGTCAGCAGCTGTTACTAGCTGGTATCTCTGGTTTTGTGACTTCAATATTTTTATATTCAGTAGTACAGATTGCATTGGTAGAAGGAGATTAACATGATTATTTTAGAAACATCAGATGCTGTAATTCCAATAAGGGATGTTTGAAAGACCATAATAAAGGTGCAGAGGAAGAGACTAAACTCAATGATTGAAATCTACTTTTCTAAGATTATATAACCCCATAAAGACAAAAAATGAAAAGATATGTCTATTAGAGCCAAATGTGTTTTATTTAATCCAGTTTCTAATAATAGTGAATGTTTATACAGTTCTTACCATATGCTGTTCTAAATGCTTTATGTATGATAATCCCTTTAATCCTCACCCAAAAAAAAACCATGAGGTAATTTTGGGGCACAGAGAGTAACAGCCCCAAAGTATGGTGCTTTGGCATGCTGAGCAGTTTTGAATTAAAGGAAATTGAAAGGCCTTAGAAGCTGCCTCAGAACCAAGAACTTTCTAATCTTCCCTTGTGCCCTCTCCCTAGCACATGGAGAGGCTCTCTCTGGAAGCTTCCTTATCAGACTGAAGAAATCTTCTTCTAAAAAAAAAGGTGCAATTGTCTTAAAACCCCTTCCCTAGGAATGCCATCAAATAACTAGGAAAGATTAAACACTGGAAAAGTCAAAAGACACAAAGTCATCACCATGCCCAGACTTTTAGTCTATTCTGAGGGGAGCTCCAAGATTACCTGGGAGACTTTATCTGCATAATAAGGCAGTCTTTTTTCTCAGTGAAGTTCTACCCCTCACCTTCCTGTAACTTGTCCACAAGCTATTGTCAGTTCTTGGTCCCATTCAATTCCCCTGAAAATCATTTACTACCCCTCAAAATTGCCTATGTTCCCCCATCTCCCTCTTCCCTATAAAGAGGGTACTATTTAAGCTTCAACCATTCTGGCCCTTCTTTGAGTCTCATAATTTGTATGACTCCTGTCTTATGCATGTTAATAAATTTGTGTGCCTTTTCTCCTGTTCATCTGTCCATTGTCAGTTCATTTCAGCAGACTGAAATCTTAGGAGGCGGAAGTAAAAGTCTCTTTTCCCCTACAGTAAATACTATTAATATTATCATCCCATGGTATAAAGAAAGATAAATAAAGAAACTGAGGCACAGACAGGATAAGTAATGTACGAATTAGGATGCCAGCCAGTGAGTGGCAAAGCTGGGATTTAAACCCAGATAGTCTGGTCTCAAAGGTCACAATTACAACTTTACATCGCCGCTTTCAAGTCCATTCTAAGATACCATTGTTAAATGTATCTTATATTAGGCCAAAATCAAAATTATTTAATATACACTAGAGTGTGTATAAAGCCGAGGTCTTGTATTTTGAAGGTTAAATTCTAGCAACTCAAATTTTTGACAGTTTCAATATATGTTTGGTATGAATTATTTAAACTATAATGGAAATACAGCATATATGTGTTTAGTAATGCCATGGAGATCAACCAAAAGTTTAAGTACACACCCACATGCACAGGCATGCACACACAGTGTCAAGATACACTTAAAAAAATCAGAGCATTTTTTGTTGTTGTTGTCCTAATGACTAGGGCTTTCTGCTGGCATTTAGTATTAGTTGGTGAGCTTCAAGGATGCTAAACATTCTGCTCTTGCAAGACAGTCTCACATGGCAAAGAATTGTCTTGCCAAAATGCCAGTAGTGCCCCATTGAGAAAAACTGAACTGCTGCATACTTCCTTTTAAACTAAGTTTACCAAGGTGAGCTGGTCCATTTTGTGGTAAAGCTGGCAAAGGAGAAATTATTATAAGATACGATGACATTAAGATTATGCAATATGCAGCAATAAAAACTATGAAAGAAAGAAGGCTGTTTGAATTCATTTAGTAGGAATATTAAATCATTCCAATTTACTCTGATTTAGAAAGTAGCTGCTGTGAGCTGGCCCACTGAATTTGTTTACTATACATTCTAATGTAATATTTATGAAGTTTTAATCCCCATAAATGGCTTGACTTTAATCCAAATTGAAATAGCCATTATAATACCCTTCATTTCCTAAGAATGCATACCTGTGCTTATTGAAAGTCAGAGTGAACTGTCATAAATGCTGAATTACTTTAGTTTGCATAGTCAGTTATTTTAGCATTGAAAATAGGTAATAATGATGCGTGGCATGATTTACTGGGAAAATCAGACTTTCAGTCAAATATTTAGGGTTAAATGCTAATTTTAGTATTTTGTAAAAGAAAGTTGCTTAATTTCCCAAGTCTTTATTTCTTTTCTCTGAGAATACAGATGCTATCACCCCCTGCTCTAGCTAGTCCATAAAGCTGGGCAAGGATGGAATTTCAAATTCTTTGTGAAAGCAGTTTATAAATTATAACACAATATGAACACCACCACCACCACCACCAATAGTGTAATAATCAAGCATGTGATTCTTTACTTCTAGTGATAGTAGATGGGAATGAGTAGGACTTTTTTCTTATTTTTCCTTGGTCATGTCTCCCGAATTTTTTTTTTTTTTTGAGACAGGGTCTTGCTCTGTTGCCCAGGCCAGAGTACAGTGGCATTGTCATAGCTCACTAGCTCACTGCAACCTCCAACTCCTGGGCTCAAGTGATCCTCCTGTCTCAGCTTGGACTACAAACACATGTCACCACGCCCAAAGAATTTAAAAAAAAAAATTTTGTAGAGATGGGGTCTTGCTATTGCCCAGGCTGGTTTCAAACTCCTGGCTTCAAATGATCCTCTGGCCCTGGGCCTCCAAAATTGCTATAGGATTACAGGTGGCCTCCTGAATATCTCTGGCAAAATTAAGGGGAAAAAAATCATTTACATATTAATTAAGCAAATAAGTGAGAAAAGTTAACGTGCTTTGTCATGCTTTGTGGTGTACTTAATGAGTTATGTTAGACAATGATGGTGCTAAAGAAATGAGCCCTGTGATTGGGGCATGTGAAGGACTCTTGAAAGATCCTTCCTGAGGAAAACAGGTCACACTGCCCACTAGGCTGTGGGCTCTCTCAGCAAGGTGGTGTTACTCAGATTTGGAACTCATACAGTGGCTGCCCAGGGTTTGGGAATGTAGTAGGCACTCACATAGGTATGTGTATCAATTGATTCATTCTAAAAAGCCAAATCACCTTACTTTCAGACAACCCGAGAAGAATTTCCAAATCTCTAAATTAATGTGAATATGTTTCAGGTTCCAACCCCTCAAATCTCCTTCTAGGTTTATTCAAATATTTGGAAAAATCCTTTCTCTATTTCAGTTCTCACATTATCTTTATGAACCTTTAAAAACCTTTGTTTTGCTCCTTTATCTCAGAAAGCCCACCCACATGTAGTTTGGTTATCTTTTCCAACACTATAGTTAATCTTTTTTGACACTGCTATATTTCTCACAAGTACATATCCTTCTCATAAAGAATGGTTAACATATTAGGCTGTTTTTGAGTTTTCACTCCAATCAAGTACCAAATTGTGTATATTTTTATCTATTCAATATCACTCTTTGTACCCTCTGTTATTCTAGTTTAGACTTGAATTACTTATATTTTACACTATTATAAGATCTGCTCAGTTCTTGAAAGTAAAATACAGCAAATAGTTATTGGGAACTTATGCCAAACAGTTACTAAATACTAGGGATTCCAAGACATGTAATTGCTTTCATGGAGAGTACAATAGAAAGATCAGAAAACACATGCAAAGCCAAAATTCTATCCATTTTATTGGGTTTCAAAGAAAATTTTTATTTTATTTTATTTATTTTTATTTTTAATTATTATGGGTGCATAATAGCTGTATAACTTTATAGGGTATATGTGATGTTTTCATACAGGCATACAATGTGAATTAATCAAATCAGGGCATATGGGGTATCCATCATGTCAGGTATTTAGCATTTCATTCTGTTAGGAACATTGCAATTCCATTCTTTTGGTTATTTTAAAGTATACCCTAACTTATTGTTGATTATAGTCGCTTTGTTATGCTGTCAAATATTGTTCATTCTATCTAGCTATCTAACTATATTTTTGCACCCATTAACCATCCCCCCTTTATCCCCCCTCCCTGCTGCCCTTCTCAGCCTCTGGTAACTGACATTCTACTCTCTGTGTCCATGAGATCAATTGTTTTTAATATTTAGCTCCCACGTAACAAGTGAGAACATGCGAGATTTGTCTTTCTGTGCTTGTACTATTTCACTTAACATAATGTTCTCCAGTTCCATCCATGTTGTTGCAAATGACAGGATTTCATTCTTTTCTGTGGCTATATAATATTCCATTGTGTATATGTACCACAATTTCTTTATCCATTCATCTCTTGATGGACACTTAGGTTGATTTCATACCTTGGCTATTGTGAATAGTGCTCCAATAAACATGGGAGTGCAGATATATTTTTGATATACTGAATTCCCCTCCTTTGGATATATATACTCAGCAGTGGGAATGCTGGTCATACAGTAGTTCTATTTTCAGTTTTTTTGAGTAATCTTCATACTGTTTTCCAGAGTGGTTGCACTAATTTACATTCCCACCAACATGAAGGTGGGATGTATGAGGGTTCCCCTTTCTCCACAACCTTGCCAGCATTCATTATTGCCTATCTTTTTGATAAAAGACATTTTAATGGGGGTGAGATGATATCTCATTATAGTTTTGATTTGCATTTCTCTGATGACTAATGGTGTTGAGTAGTTTTTAATATACCTGTTGGCCATTGGTCATTTGTATGTTTTCCTTTGAGAGATTTCTGTTCAGATCCTTTGACCATTTTTTAATCAGATTATTTGATTTTTTTCCTGTTGAGTTGTTGGAGCTCCTTATATATTCTAGATATTAATCCCTTGTCAGATGGGTAGTTTGCAAATATTTTCTCCCATTCTTGGGGTTGTCTCTTCACTTTGTTGATTGTTTCCTTTGCTGTGCAGAAGCCTTTTAGCTTGATGTGATCTTATTTATCCAATTTTATTTTGGTCGCCTGCACTTTGGGGGTATTACTCAAGAAGTCCTTGCCCAGACCAATGTCCTAAAGTGTTTCCCCAGTGTTTTATTTTAGTAGTTTCATAGTTTCAGGTCTTAGATTTAAGTCTTTAATCCATTTTGATTTGATTTTTAGATTTTGCAAGAGATGGGGTCTAGTTTCATCATTTTGCATATGAATATCCAGTTTTCCCAGCAGCAATTATTGAAGAGACTGTTCTTTCCCCAGTGTATGTTCTTGGCACCTTTTTCAAAGATAAGTTCACTATACATTTGTGAATTTATTACGGAGCTCTCTATTCTGTTCCATTGGTCTATGTGTCTATTTTTATGCCAGTATCATGTTGTTTTGTTTACCACAGCTCTGTAGTACAATTTGAAGCCTGGTAATGTGATTCCCCTAGTTTTGTTCTTTTTGCTCCAGATGGCTTTGGTTATTGTGGACCTTTTGTGGTTCCACATAAATTTTAGGGTTATTTTTTCTATTTCTGTGAAGAATGTCATTGGTATTTTGATGAGGATTGCATTGAATCTGTAGATTGCTTTGGGTAGTATGGACATTTTAACAATATTGATTCTTCCAATCCATGAGCATGGACTGTCTTTCCATTTTTCTGTGTTCTCTTCAACTTTCATGAATATTTTATAGTTTTCATTATAGAGATTGTTCATTTCTTTGGTTAAATTTATTCCCATGTATTTTATTTTATTTGTAGCTACTATAAATGAGATTATTTTCTTGGTTTCTTTTTCAGATTGTTTACTGTTGGCATATAGAAATGCTACTGATGTTTCTGTGTTGATTTTGCATCCTGCAACTTTACTGAATTTGTTTATCAGTTCTAATAGTTATTGAGTAGAGTCTTTAGGTTTCTCTAGATATAAGATCATATCATCTGCAAACAAGGATAATTTGACTTTTTCCTTTCCAATTTGGATGTCCTTTATTTCTTTCTCTTGTCTGATTGCTCTAGCCAGAACTTCTAGTATTATGCTGAATAACACTGGTGAAAGGGGGTATCCTTGCAATGTTCCAGATCTTATAGAAAAGGCTTTGAGTTTTCCCCATTCAGTATGATACTAGCTGTGGGTCTGTGATATATGGCTTTTATCTTGTTAAAGTAAGTTCCTTCTATACCTAGATTTTTGAGGGTTTTTATCATGAAGGGATGTTGAATTTTATCAAATGCTTTTTCAACATCAATTGAAATGATCATTTGGTTTCTGTCCCTCATTCTGTTGATACGACATATCACATTGGTTGATTTGCCTATGTTGAATTTGCATCCCTGGAATGAATCCCACTTGATCATGATGAATTACCTTTTTAAAATGCTGTTGAATTCAGTTTGCTAGTATTTTGTTTAGAGTTTTTGCATGTATGTTCATCAGAGATATTGGCCTATAGTTTTGTTTTTTTTTGTTGTGTCTTTGTCTGGTTTTGGTACCAGGGTGATACAGACCTCGTAGAATGAGTTTGGGAATATCCCTTCCTCCTTGATTTTTTGGAATAGTTTAAGTAGGATTGGTATTAGTTCTTCTTTGAATGCTTGGTAGAATTCAGTAGTGAAGTCATCAGGTTCTGGGCTTTTCTTTGATGGGAGACTTTTTACTACTGCTGCTATCTCATTACTTGTTATTGGTTTATTCAAGTTTTGGATTTCTTCCTGGTTCAATCTTGGTAGGTTGTATGTCTAGGAATTTATCCATTTCTTCTAGGTTTTCCAATTTATTGGCATATAGTTGCTCTTAGTAGTCTCTAGCGAACTTTTGGATTTCTGCAGTATGAGTTTTAATGTCTCCTTTTTCATCTCTGATTTTATTTATTTGAGTCTTCTCTGGTTTTTTTTTTCTTAGTCTGCCTAAATGTGTGTCTATTTTGTTTATCTTTTCAAAAAAACAACTTTTTGTTTCATTGACCTTTTTTGTTGTTTTTTTGGTTTCAATTTTCTTTATTTGTGGTCTAATCTTTATTATTTCTCTTCTTCTACTAATTTTGGGCTTGGTTTGCTCTTGTTTGTCTAGTTATTTGAGATGCATTGTTACTTTATTTGAAGCTTTTCTATTTATTTGATATAGGCACTTATTGCTATAAATTTTCCTCTTATTACTGCTTTTGCTATATCAGGTTTTGATATGTTGTATTTTCATTTTCATTTGTTTCAAGAAATTTTGTAATTTCCTTCTTGATCTCTTCATTGACCCACTGGTTATTCAGGAGCATATTGTTTAATTTCCATGTGTTTGTATATTTTCTACTGTTCCTCTTTTTATTGATTTCTCCTTTTATTCCATTATGGTTAGAGAAAATACCTGGTATGATATCCATTTTTTTGAATTTTTTAAGACTTATTTTATGACCTAACATATGTTAGGTCCTTGAGAATCACCCATTAGCTGAGGAGGACGTGCATTCTGCAGCTATTGGAAGATATGTTCTCTAAATATCTATTAGGTCTATTTGGTCTATAGTGCAGATTAAGTCCAATGTTTCATTGTTGATTTTCTGTCTGGATGATCTATCCAATGCTGAAAGTGGAGTGGTGAAGTCTCCAGTGATTCCTGTATTGGGGCCTATCTCTGTCTTTAGCCCTGATAATATTTGCTTTATATATCTGGGTGCTCCAGTGTCAAGTGCTTAAATTTTTAGAATTGTTATATTCTCTTGCTGAGTAATTGACCCCTTTATCATTATATAATGACCTTCTTTGTCTCTTTTTACAGTTTTTGTCTTGAAATATATTTTATCTGATAGAAGTATAGCTACTCCTGCTCTTTTTTGGTTTCTGTTTGCATGGAATATCTTTTTCCATCCCTTTATTTTCAGTCTATGTGTGTCTTTATAGGTGAAATGTGTTTCTTGTAGACAATATATAGTTGGCTCTTGTTTTTTGTATCCATTCAGTCACTCTATGCCTTTTGATTGGAGACTGTAGTCCATTCACATTTAATGTTATTATTGACAGGTAAGGACTTACTGCTATGTTGTTATTTAATTTCTGGTTGTTTAGTGGCCCTCTTTTTCTTTCTTACTTCCTTCCTGTCTTCCTTAAACATAATTTTCTCTGGTAGTGTGTTTCAATTTCTTGTTTTTCATTTTTTGTGTATCTGTTGTAGGTTTTTTGATTTGGGGTTACTATGAGGCTTGCAAAAAACATTTTATAACCAATTATTTTAGACATATGACAACTCTGTTTACAAACAAACAAGCAAAGATAAATCTAACAGAAATGCTACCCTTTAACTTCTCCCCCCCACTTTTTAACTTTTTGTTGTTTCCATCCATATCTTTTTATACTATCTCCATCTCAATAAGTTGTTGCTGTTATTTTTGATAGGTTTGTCTTTTAGTCTTGCTACTCAAGATATAAGTGGTTTATACACTGCAATTACAGCAATAGAGTATGTGTTTGTGTACTTATTGTTACAAGTGAGTTGTATGCTTTCAGAAGATTTCTTATTGTTCACTAGCATCTTGTTCTTTCCGTTTGAAGAACTAGTTTTAGCATTTCTTGTAGGACAGGTCTGGTGTTGATGAAATCCCTCAGCTTCTGTTTATCTGGGAAAGTCTCTATTTCTCCTCATGTCTGAAGGATATTTTTACAGGACACAACATTCTAGGGTTAAGGTTTTTTTTCCTTTAGCACTTTGAAATATGTTATGCCACTCTCTCCTGGCCTGTAAGGTTTCCTCTGAGATGTCTGCTGCCATATGTATTGGAGCTCCTTTATATGTTATTTTTTTTCTCTTTTCTTGCTTCTCTTAGGACTTTTACTTTACGTGTGACCTTTGGGAGGTGGATTATTAAATGCCTTGAGGTAGCCTTGTTTGGGTTAAATCTGCTTGGTGTTCCATGACCTTTTTGCATGTGAATATTGATATCTTTCCCTAGGTTTGGAAAGTTCTCTGTTATTATTTCTTTGAATAAACTTTCTACCCCAATCTCTATCTCTACCTCCTGTTTAAGTGGAACTTTTAGATTTGCTCTTTTAAGGCTATTTTCTAGATCTTGTAGGCAGGCTTTATTCTTACTTATTCTTTTTTCTTTTTTTTCTTCTGACTGCATATTTTCAAATAGTCTGTCTTCAAGCTCACTAATTCTTTCTTCTGCTTGGTCAATTCTGCTGTTAAGAGATTGTGACACATTTCTCAGTTTGTCAATTGAATTCTTTAGCTCTAAAATTTCTGCTTGATTTTTTATTATTTTAATTTCTTTGTTAAATTTGTCCAATAGGCTTCTGAATTCCTTCTCTATGTTGTCTTGAAGTTCACTGAGCTTCTTCAGGATAGATATTTTGAATTCTTTGTTTGAAAAGTCACATATCTCCATCACTCCAGGATTGGTCACTGGTACCTTATTTAGTTTGTTTGGTGAGGTCATATCTTCCTGGATGTTCTTAATGCTTGTGAATGTTCAGTGATGTCTGGGTATTGAAGAGGTGGATATTTATTTTAATCTTCTGGGCTTGTTTGAACCATCCTTTTGAGAAGGCTTTCCAATTTTCAAAGGGAATTGAGTGTTGTGATCTAAATCTTTGGTCACTGCAGCCATGTCCGCAGTGGGGCTGCCCCAAGCCCAGTAATGCCATGACTCTTATAGACTCCCGATGATACCACCTTGGTGTACTTGGGTAAGATATGGGAGAATTCCCTTGATTACCAGTGAAGTCTCTCACTCTCTTCCCTCATTGTGCTGGGCTGCTGGAGTTGGGGGAGGGGTGAGGTAGGTAGTCCCTCATGGTCACCTGCACCAGGTCACACCTGAAACCAGCCCAGTCTCACCCAAAGCCAGTGGTGATTGTTGCCTGGCTACCTCTGATGTTTATTCAAAGCCCAAGAGCTCTTTAGTCAGCAGGTGGTGAATCCTGCCAGGACTGGGTTTTTCCCTTCAGGGCAGCATGTTTCCTTCTGGCCCAGGGTGAGTCCAGAAATGCCATCCAGGAACTAAGGCCTGGACTCAGGGGCTTCAGGAGACTGCTTGGTACTTTATTTTACTGTGGCTGAGCTGGTACCCAAGTTGCAAACCAAAGTCCTATGAGCTCTTCCCTTTCCTTTCCCCAAGTGGAAGAAGATGCTCCCTGAGCCACACTGCCTGTTGTTGGTGGAGGGATGATACAGATACTAACTTGGCTACTGACCCTGTTGTCTCATTGGGTCATTTGCACCCTAGGTCCACTGGCTCCAAGCCAGCACAGCCGAAGAAATTGCCCAAGGACTGCAGCCTTTGTGGCCCAACCGCCTTATGAATTTAGTCCAGGCCCCAGGGTGCTTTTTGTCAGCTAGTGGTGGAGCTAGTGGAACTTGGGTTTCATGGCAAAGGATTTCCCTCTGACTGGGCTGGGCAAAATACTCCTTCTGTGGGCACTGGCAGAATTCTGCCCTGTGCTGTGTTCCCCTGTGCCAGGGTGGTTCTGAGTTTTAATGCAAAGTCCCACAATCACTTCACTTTCTCTCCCCAGGGTACACAGATTCTCTCTCCACTTGGCATGCTGGTGCATCCCTGCCAGGGGCTGGGGTAGGGGTGGCGTGGGCAATGCAAGATTGTCTTTTCTGCTTTCTTCAGTGCCTCTTTCCTTGATATAATGTTAAAACTAGGTAGTATTATTGCTCACCTGATTTTTGGTTCTTCTGAAGGTGCTTGCTTACACGCATGGTTGGTGAATTTGGTGTTTGTGGAGAGGGATGATTGTTGGAGGTTTCTATTTGGCCATCTTGCTCCCCCCATAAACCCAAATTCTGTCCATTTTAGAACACATTACAAAATGAATCTTCATTTAAACACAACGTGGGCCATATATCCCCTATGTTCAGAGGAGGAAATACAAACACCCTCATATGCAGTACTGTTCACACTCTGGCTCCAGCTGTATTCTTGTTTTGTTTTCTTCACAGTGCCTTATGTGTAGCAGGAATTCAATAAACTTGAATGAATGCTTCAAATCTCATCATGCTTTTCAAGTCTATAATCTTAAAGTCTCTTTGTATAAAATCACAGGACATCATAGTGAAGGGGACTTTGGAATCTATTCTAAGTCCATCACATTACAGACTCTGAGAAGTGATTTACTCTTCTGTGACAGAACTGGGATACAAACTGGACCCTGGATTTCCAGTCTAGAACTCTTAACGATTTCAGGTGCCTCCATTGACAGGGTTAGGGTGGTGAATCAGATGCTCTATTTGAGCATACGGGCCAATGGTTGTGACATTCAAAGTCCTGATGTACTAAGGTGATAAAGAAGATAGAGACTCCCTTAGCCACTGGTGCTAGTGTCTATTCTCTGGTGTAGAAAAATCACTTCAAAGGGGAGAAGAACAAGATTGAGTGTCATGTTAAGGACATGAATGAGGCTTCTTAGGAAGTAAATAAAATGGTAAAGCTATTGGGGGTGTGCATGGGCAGAGTTTCATGCCAGTGTTAACTACAAGTGTTAACTCCTGGGGCATTTCTCTTTTGGAGGATCTCCCACCCCAGGTATCCCTCCTACTTTCTCCAGAGGCCCCAAGGATTGGTCTTCGGCCTGTCTTCCATTGTAATGATCTATTGCATACAAGATGGGTTTCATAACACTTCCAGGGCATTAGTGAACTAAATATAGCCTCATATAGGGTTTCCTTATTCTTATATCCACAGATTAAGTAGTGTGGCCCTTCAGGTCCGTTCTAAAACATATTTGTGTAAGTGAGAAAGGGAACTGAGGGAAAAACTAACTCTTATTTTGGATACTTCCCCTACCAGTAAAAGCTAGTATATCTACAGTAAATGATGGGTTTGATGACTTGAAATAAGATTGCACTTCAGAGCAAAACCCACATTTGGGCTATCCTTCAAATTTCATCCTAAGAACTGAAGTGAAATTTTGGAAGGATAATTGTCCCAAGGAGAAAGGAAGGAGATGACTGGGACTTGAGGATGTCACAGACGATGGTATCCCTAAGGTGTAGGGTCTGGTGCAGTGGAGGGAAACAACACAGACTCACAGTTTCCCTCTCTTCTTCTTTCTCTTCTCATCACTGCAATCCCACCAAACAGACCACTCACTAGATGGAGATTTGGAATAAGATAAAAAGTGAACCCTGGGTAAGAGCAGAGGCCACAACGGAATATATGCAAAAAGAAAAAAGACAGAGAAAGAAGACTAGAAAAAATGCAAGCCAGAAACACCAAGAAAGAAAGGGCTGTTAAGGATAAGCCAGGTACAAAATATATAAAGCCAAAGAACGACCTGTAATGAAACTAAAAACACAGGGCCTCTACTCAGTCATGTAAAAAGCCACCTTAACTCTTAATTTTGCTTGAGTGGCTAGTTCTGCCAAGGATAGTCAAATTTTAATAGCATTAGATGGTATATTTCAGTGGCAAAATGTAAACAGAATATAAGAAAAAAGAGGTTAGGCTTACATTTTGTCCATTAGGACCAGCCAGACCTGGATTTCCTTTTTCTCCTTGTTCACCCTAGAAAGAAACAATTTATACAATGAAAAAATGTTATATCTGAAGAAACCTTCACTAGGAAAAAAAGAACAGTTACGTTGTTTAGATATCTATAACAATGTGATTACTTTGTTAATCCCTTGAAAGAAACATTTATTAAAAAATAATTCTGAGTCCTAAAACCAAAGAGAAGTTTAAAAGTTAAAAGTAAAGCTGCATAAAAATGATTAAATGGTAGAAATATAACAAGAATTATTAACTTTTTCTATAAGCAACAAAAGACTTTCTAGAAGGCAGTTTGGCAATACATATCAAGGATCTTAAATCTGTTCATTTCATTTGGGCCAGTTAACTTGCTTCTAAGAAAGTAACCTAGTGAAATAATCAGAGATGAAAAGTTTTAGGCGCTAATATGCAGAGTACAGTGATGTTTATAGTAGTAAAAAAAGAGAAACATCCTAAATATCCAATAATAAGAAACTAGTTAATGGTGGGCAGATAATGAATGGACTATGATGCAGCCATCAAAAATCAAAATCATGTTTATGAATTTTATTTTATACAAGAAAAAATTCTCATAATATAAAAAGTAAGATACAATTAATGAATTGAGAAGTTCAGTGGAATAATGTTAACCAATATCTATTTTTATTACTTCAAAATTACAAGTGTTCAAAATGGCCCCTAATACAATTGTGAATGACAATACCCATAGTGACACATACTTTTCTTTGAATACCATGTGAAACCTATATAATTTTAGTGGCACACCCTGCATATATACAGTATAACTCAATTTTTAAAAATGTTTGTCTACATACCCATTCATCTACCTACCTACTTGCACACCCATTAACCTATGAGTCTTAAAAACAATTCTGGGAGAATACAAACCAAAACAATAAAAATGGTTAATCTATGCATTCTGTGATTGTGGATGATTTTTTCTTCACTTTACTCTTCAATGTTTTTAACTTTTTTTTACCAAGAACATGTATTATCTGTACAATCAGCAAAGTGCTTAAAAATAAAAAAAAATTATGTATAGAAAGAACTCAGTAAAGCCTATTACTGTGTATATGTGTGTGTGTGTGTGTGTGCAGTTAGTAGTAGTAATCTTTGCTTTGTGCCACTAGGGTGATTTTTATTCTCTTCTTTATACTTTTTTCTGTTTTTCTTCCATTTTTTAAATAAGGAACATTATTATTTTTATTTGCAAAAAAATTAAAGTCAAACAAGTACCTGATATTAATAGATAATACATTAATACTCTACAAACAGAAATACATATGCACACTTCCAATCATCCAAGGATATGTGTTATTACTATATGGAAAACACAGAAAATGAAGTAAAAATAACTTAATCACTGGGACATAAGAAATACATATATAATATTCAAGACAAACAAAACTGGCATACAAACACAGTCAGTAAATAGGTACGAGTTAGAATGAAGCTGATGGTTTTAAACTGAAAATAGAGGGGTGAGGAGTTTCTCTAGAGCTGTCCAATATAGGAGCCACTAACCACATGTGGCTATTTAAATTTAAATTAATTAAAGTTAAATAACATTTAAAATTCACCTCCTCAGATGCCCTAGACACATTTCAAATGCTCAACAGTGCCTACCAAACTGGACTGTGCAGGTTAGAACGTTTCCATCATCATAGTAAATTCCACTGGACCTAGCTGATGTAGAAGATGTCAAATATGACAGAAAGCAATATAAAAATTAAGAGGCTCAGAAATACACTGAAGAAAATATCTTTCTAGTAAGAGGATCAGAAACAATACAGTGTTTAAATGTTGACATAAAG
The DNA here is from genome assembly GCA_023783475.1 of Daubentonia madagascariensis. Classification (NCBI taxonomy): domain Eukaryota; kingdom Metazoa; phylum Chordata; class Mammalia; order Primates; family Daubentoniidae; genus Daubentonia; species Daubentonia madagascariensis. The sequence continues at coordinate 19,703,116 of JAKFHU010002080.1, read as the reverse complement.
TGTGTTCAGCACAAGTTAATAGAATGAATAGAAATTTTTGACACAAGAAGACAATACAATTCCATGGATATCAACATTAACTTTTAGAATGTAGCTAAAAATGGATACAATCTTATTCAAAAATAATGGTTCTCATAGATGGAAAAAATAAGCAACTTTATGTATTAAAGAAATGTGTGCTTACAAGGAAATCTGCAAGCTTGGCGTGGTAATAAAAGTTAAATAAAAAAACATACAGAGAACAGAGTTGCTATTTTGTTGGCATTTATGCTGCATGGCAAGAGAATAAGAGGTATGGCAGAAAGCTAAAGAAGAAACATACTGCTTCAAATTGATCCCTAGCAACAATCTGCAATAGATTTTAAAAAGTATACTTTTAATATAAGAAGAAAATGAATGCCACTATGATTAAATAGGATTCATAAGAAAGCTATTTACTGTATTATCATTTCTATCAAACACTTCTCTAATATTTACTAAGTGCCAGACACTACTTCAAGTATATTGAAATTCTATGACGACCTAGGATAAAGATATGATTAATACTCCCACTTTACAGATGATGAAACTAAAGACAGAGAAGTTAAGTAACTTGTCCTAGGTCACACACCAGGCAGTATGGTGCAGAATCTATGCACTAAAGCTATTAAGCTCACTTGTTTTTAAAACAGACCAGGGGTAACCAAAAATATAGTGTATCTAGATTTCTGCAAAGTAGGAATCAAAGTTTCTCAAAATGCCCTCTGGATAGGAAATAGAAATATAGGCTGAGTAAGTATTACTATTGGTGAGTATGCAACTGGTAGCAGATTGATATCCAATGAATATCTATCTGTCTATCTATCTATCTATCCGTCTATCCATCCATGCATCCATCCAACTCTCTATCATCTATAAAGGTCTCTTAATCTTGGCATTATTGACAATTCTTTGTTGTGGAAGATGTCCTATACATGTTTAGCATCATCTTTGGTCTCTATACACTAGAGGCCAGTAGCCAGCCTCTCCCCCAGTCCTAGCAAATAAAAATGTCTGTAGACATTTCCAAATGTCCATAGATGTCAAAATCACGTCTGGTTGAGAAACACTGAAATACGTCATGAATATACATGTAACAGATTAATGATCTGAAATACAACAACAGACCAAAACAACATGCTATAATAGACAACTTAAAATTTATTAGGAATCTATTTATTAGGAATAAATGTACAATCTTGCATTTAAGTTAATTCTGCATGGATTAGAGAGCCAACTTCAAAATAAAATTATTAAGGGACCAGAAAAAAATATGGGTGAACATAACTCAGAGCTCATCACGGGTAAGGCATCTCTAAGCATATAACCAAAAAAAAGAAAAAGAAAAAGAAATTCATAAGAAAAAAGTATATATTTGGCAAAATATTAATTGTAAACTTATAAGGCAAAAATACTATAAAAGGCAAATGACAAATTGGGGAAAATGTCATTTGGTAGCTTAATAGTTAACATCATTAATATGCAAGGATATTGCACATTATATTGCAATATATTAATAAGAAAAATAATAATATTCCAACTGGTGGTTGAGCAAAGAACACATCAGGCAATTTGCCACAAGAAATAAAAAAGAAATGCTAGATGATAGTTAATAATATTTTAACTGGTATTAGTTAATCAGGGTATATATTGGGACTAGAAGAGTGCCAAAGCTTTTCAACTTTAAATCCTATCATTCTTTGAAAATATGCAATGGGACTTCTATATCCAATGGGAAAGAACATATATATTCAAGTGTTGTATGTTTATTAAATCCCGAACAATAGAAAGTTGACAATAGTACCCAGCTGTTCCTTTTTTCTCTGCTGAGAAGAAAATGAGTAAAACAAAACAGCAGCATTAAAGATTTAAACTAGAATTGAAAACTTATATGACATCAGAAGTTGCTCAAGAGTAGGATGTAGTTAGACTGTTTCTTGGTGTTTGGGTAAGTTGAAAAGCAGAAAAGATTCAAAACCAAAACCAACACAACAACTCTGAAGATTTCTTTGAAAATAAAATAAATCATTCTAGTTTGGTGGAAACTTAAATGCAATCCTAACCAAAGGAAAGAGAATACATGGGAATTAGATTACATTTAAGATTTCCCCATGACCCATTTCATGATGAAACTCATTTCAAAGCTGTACCAAAATCTAATGTCCTTCCAAACAAAATTGCAATGTCTTAACATATAGAATATTTCATTCAAGTAACCTTTACAGAGTTTGAATTAATACATTTTTATCCATAACTCAGGTAGTTATTAACACTACTGGTATTTCAAGAGATGCTATCAATAATATAATAGCTTTTATTCTATACGTCTTACCATATGCTAGGCTCTGTGCTAAGCATTTTGCATAGTAAGGACTTTTAATTCCAGCAGTAACCACACTAGGGGGGTCTTCTCATCCCCATTTACTGATGATGAATCAATAGCTAAGAGAATACAGGTAACTTCCATATGATAAAAGAATTTATTCTATTATCCCAAGTTATTTGCTCAATTACTTTGCCTGAATAGGAACTTTTATTCAACTGGTTCAATTTGACCTTATACCAAGTGTCCTAAGCCTACTTTGGTTTTCAGCTGAAGCTGTGGTGGACAGTTCCTATGGAGTCCTGGATGTTGTCAACATTTCACCTCAAGTCAACCCTCCCCATTATCTTCAGTCTTCTGCCTCTGGGATTTTTTTCTGAGGCCAAGGGGTTTGTTCAGCCCTGGCAAGGCAGCCTGGAAGGCTGGGGAAAGTAAATGCTCCTGTCCTGTAGAGGGACAATTCCCAGGTACATTCTACAGGGTTCCTCAGAGGGTTTTCAACAGGACTCACCTGTAGTTGCCCACAATGATGAGCAGCTCATAAAAAAAATGCACCCTTTTAATTAACTTTTCCTTGTTTCCTGACTTATTCTCCCCATTCCCTCACTCCTATATCTTGAGCTCCCTTTCAAATAAATTACCTGTCCTCAAGCCAGTGTCTCAGACCTTGTTTCAGGGGAACCAAAGTGAAGATAATGTCTACCAGCCCCCAAAGACTTCATCTATGTCTATATCCATGATCTGTCCCTCCAACTGCTCTTACCACCATTCTAAACACCCTTGCTCTACTGTCTTTCTGATAGAGCAAACCCCAATGAATCCAACTGTCCATCTTCTCTCTTTTACCTAGAGAAAATTATGCAACTTGGTAGATTGATACCATTATAAATTCATGATCATTCACATCATCCTAGGTTCTTAAACTATGCTATTACCTTCAAATCCTTGGTATTATAACACCTGCTCTCAGCCTTACTTCCTACAGAGAAAACAGGAGCCACCATACAAGCTTTCTGTTGTCATCAAACCTACAAATGCACTTACATCAATACTGTTCTATTCTTATACATGGGGAGGAATTGTCCCATACTGTTTTACCAACCACACTGAATCATGCTGCTGAATCTTCTGTTAAAACAAAAATCTTGCCCTGTCACCTCCTGCCATTTCCTGCTTCACCTGCCTCCTTCCTTTTTCAGATACACTTCTTGAACCAGGCTCCCTCTACTTCCTACTCACTCTGAAGTTCACTCCAGGTTGACTTGTGTCCTCACTGTTCCTCAAAAACTGCTTATGCCCAGGTCCTGGTGACCACTACCCAATACCTTTCGGTCTTTTTCTTCCTTGACCTAACAGAAGCATTTGGTAAATTTTTGACAAGCCCCGTCCCAGAAATATTTGCTTGCTGAGACATTATATTCCTTTCATTTTTATTCTACTTCTGTAGCCACATTTTTTCATTTTCATTTTTTCTGGATCCTCTGAGTGTTGCTATGCCACAAGGATCTGTTCCAGGTTCTTATGTTTTCCCTTTCAATAGACTTTCTCTAAGTGTTTTCTCCACTTTCACAGCTCTGGTGATCATCTATATGCTAATGAGTCTCAAATTCCTACTTCCAGCCTAGATATCTTTTTGATTTTTTAGCTAACAGTTTTATTAAGATATGATTAACATACCATAATTTTGACGTGTTTCACACATACGGTTCAATCCAGGACTAAAATACTTCCAATACGTAGAAAAGTTTCCTTGTGCTCATTTGTAGTCAATTGCCCCTCACATTTCCAGCTCCAGAAACCCACTGACATACTTGTTGTCTCTATATTTTTGCTTTTTTCTAGAAATTTCATATAAATAGAATCATACAACATGTAGCCTGTTTTGTCTGGCTTCTTTGATTCAGCGTAATGCTTCTGAGGTTCACCCATGTTGTTTCACGGAGGAGTAGTTCATTTCTTTCTGTTTTTGAGTAGCATTATTTGTATGGGTATATCATATTTGTCTATTAATTCACTAGTTTCCTATTTTTAGATATTCTAAATAAAATACTGCTGTGAACAATTATGTACGTATCTTTCTGTGGATACAGGTTTTTAAAATTTCTCTTCAGTAAATAGCTAGGAGTGTAATTGCTCGGTCGTAGGTAAGTGTATGTTTAACTTTTTAGGAAATTTCCAAACCAATTTCCTAAGTGCCATTTTACATTTCCATTAGCAGTGTATTAGGATTTCTAATTTCTGTGTATCCTCACCAATAGTTGGTATTGTCAGTCTTTTTGATTATAGCCATTTTGATGGGTGGTTGGTAGTATCTCATTGTGGTTTTAATTTGCATTTCCTTAATGCTTAATCCTGTGTTTGTTAGACAATCATATATCTTCTTTGATGGAGCATTTATTCAAATCTTTTTTGTCTATTTTTAGTTTGTTTGTATTCTTATTATTAAGTTGTGGAGGCTCTTTATGTATTACTTACACAAGTCATTTATCAGGTATATGATTTGCAAATATTTGCTCCCAGAATATGGTTTGGCTTATTTTCATTTTTGTAATGGTATTTTTAAATTTTAAAAAAATTTAACAGTTTTATTGAGGTATAATTGACATACAATAAACGTTACATACTTAATGTGTACAATTTGATATGTTTTGATAAGTGTATACACCCATAAAACCATGACAACAATTAATATAACAAACACCACCATGTTTGCTTTGTTTTATTTTCTATTTCTCTAACAACTAATTATATTGAAGAACTTTTCTTGTATTTACTTGTAATACATAGTTTTTTGGGAAGAGTGTTTATTCCAATCATTTATTAATTTTTTTTTAAAAAATTGGATTGTTTGGAGTTATTTATATATTCTGGATAAAAGTTTTTTTTTATCATATATGCAATTTGAAAATATTTTCTCCTATGATGTGGCTTGTCTTTTTATTTTCCTAGCAATGTCTTTTAAAGAAGAGACATTTTTAGTTTTGATAAACTCTAATTTATCAGTTTTAATTGATTGCCCTTTCACTATCATAGCTAAAAAAATCTTTGTCTAACCCAAAGTCACAAAGTATTTTGTGTTTTCTTGTAAAAATTTTATAGTTTTATTTTTAACTTTTTTTATTATTTATTTTAAGTAAGTTAAGTGCATAATGTGTAAGGTATGGATTGAAGTTGTTTTCATTTTTTTTTGGACATGAATATCCAATTATACAACAGTTTTATTGAAAAAAACCTACCCATTATCTGAATTGTTTTTATACTTCTATGAAAATCAGTTGTCTATACATATGTGGGTTTATTCCCAGACTATTTTTTTTCATTGTTATAATTGTCTAATTGTCACAGTTTTCTGATTATCTTTATGGTAAATATTGAAATCAGCTAATATTAGTCTTTCAGTTTTCCTCTTTTTTTAAAAAAGTCATTTTGGCTATACAAGGTCATTTGCATTTTCATATAACTTTTAGATAAGTTTGGTGACGTTTACAAAAATGCTTCAGATTTTCTTTGGGATTTCACTGAATCTATAGATCAATATGTGAAGGATAGTCATCTTAACAATACTGGGTCTCACAATCCATAAAAACATCTCTCCATTTATTTAGGTCTTCTTGAAGTGCTATCAGCAATGTTTCATAGTCTTAGGTTTACAGCTCACACACTTGATTTTTTTTAAAATAAATTATTCTTTTTGATGCTATTATAAATGAAATTGCCTTCATAATTTATTTTTAATTGATTGTTGCTAGTATATGGAAATAAATTTTAAAAATTGTATATTTATCTTGCTTCCTGCAACCTTGCTATTAAACCTTGCTTATTAGTTCTAGTGGTTGTTGTAGATTCCTTAGTATTTTTTACATATAAGATTATGCCATCTAAGAATAAAGATGACTTTCCTTCTCTTCTAATCCATATGCCTTTATTTTTTTTTTCTTGCAGTATTTCGCTGGCTAGAACTTCTAGTACAATATGAAATATAAATGGGGAGAGTGGAGAGTGGACATTCTTCTATTGATCCTGATCTTAGGGGAAATAATTCAGTCTTTCACCATTAAATGAATGATATTAGCCACAGTTTTTTCACAGATGCTCTTTATCTCTGAGGAATTACTCTTCTATTCTTAGTTTGTTGAATAGGTATTAAATTTTAAAAAATATCTTTTTCTGCATCCATTGAGGTAATCATATTGTTTCTGTACTTTATTAATATGGTGTATTACATTAATTAATTTTTAAATGTTAAACCAGTTTTTCACAGTTTCACATAATTGTTTTCAAATGTTACTGGATTTGGTTTGCTAAATATTTCGTGAAGTGGTTTTGTGTGTATGTGTCTGTGTCTATGTTCATGAGAGATATTGGCCTATAGATTCTTGTAAGGTTTTTGTCTGACTTAGGGGTATCGGAGTGATACTGGCCTCATAAAATGAAGTCGGAAGAATTCTCTACTTATCAATTTTGGGGAACATTATGTGTAGAATTGGTCTCATTTCTAATAAGGATTAAAGACATCGATAGAATTGAAGCCAACTGAACCTGGGCTTTTCTTTGTAGCAACATTTTAACTATCACAATGTGCATAATTGAAATTGGTCTATACAATTATTCTGTTTGTTCTTGGATCAGTTTTGGTAATTGTTTACTTTTTAGGAATTTGTGCATTTTATCTATATTTTAGAATTTATTAGCTTAAATTTGTTCATAGTATTCACTTATAAATCTTTTAGTTTCTATAGGGTTTCTTGAAGTATGAGGGGGTAACTGTAATGAGGGGGTGTTCCCTCCCTCATTACAGTTACTGGTAAATTTTATCTTCCTTTTTTTTTTTCCTGATCAGTCTGGCTAAAAGTTTATCAATTTTGTTGACCTTTCAAAAGAACAAACTTTTAGTTTTATTGATTATATGTATTGTTCTTTTGTTTTCTAAAAAAATATTATTTTATTCGTTTCCACTGTGATCTTATTTTCTTGTCTTCTACTTACTTGGGGATTGATGTGCTCTTTTCCCCCCTATTCTTGAGGTGGACACTTAGGTTATTAAAATTATATTTTTATTCCTTTCTAATATAAGAATTTAAACTTATACAACTAAACTTGTTTTTTAAAATTTTTATTCAGTTCAAAATATTTTCAAATTTCCCTTTTGATTCCTCTTTGACTTGTGGGGTATTGAAAAGCATATTCTTCTATTTTCAAACATTTGTAGATTTAACAAAGACTTTTCTGATATTGATGTTTAATTTAATTCAATTGTGATTAGAAAACATACTCTATATGATTTGAATCTTTAACATTTATTGATATTCATTTAGTAATGAAGAATATAGTCTATTTTGATAAATGATTCATGTGCACTCAGAAAAAAATTGTATTTTGCTGTTGTTATAAATGTCAATTAGAACAAGAATGTTGTAGAGTTGTTCAAGTCTACTATATTCTTATTGAGAAAGGAGCACTGAAATCTTTAAATATAATTGTTGAATTGCTTCTTTCTTTCTGTTTATTTCTAATTGCTTATTTGCTTTCATTTGTCAGATTCTGCTTCTTTCGTTTTGAGGCTTTATTAGGTACATGCACATTTATAATTGTTACATCTTCCTGTTATATTGCCCCCTTTATCATTATGAAATAACCTTTCCTGCCTCTAATAATATTACATGCCATAGAGTCTGTTTTGTTTGATATTATTATAGCCATGACACATCTCTTACGGCTACTATTTATATAGTACATCTTTTTATATCCTTTAACTTTCAACCTATTTGTATCTTGAATCTAATCCATATCTCTTATAGAGGGCATATAGTTGGATCTTGCTTTTAAAAATCCAGTCTGACAATCTTTCATTTTGACGGGAGTACTTATTCTGTTCACACTTAATGTAATTTTTAAATCTTATGCAATATTTTTAATAATTTTACATATGAAAGAAAGTTTGTGTACACTGAACTGCCAGAAAGCAAATGTGTCACTATCTTAATCACCCATGTGGACAATCTGTGGTTGTGTGGTATAACTATCATTCCTAATTCTGAATTTATATGCTACTGATAAGCAGTCATTTTATTTAATGTAATTATTGATATGATGGATTTCCAAATGCAAAAAATAAACTTTGACCCATAAATGGCACCCTATACAATTAACTCAGATGGATAATAAAATTTATAAAATCCATAACATTTTTGGCATGAAACATGGAAGAAATCTTTTGTTACATTAGGTTAGGCAAAATTTCCTATTTTATTATTTGATTATTTCTATATGACTTGTTGTTTTTCTCCTCTGCTCTTTCTCTACTGCCTTCATTTTTGTTCAACAAATATTTTTAGCGTACTACTTAGTTTTCTTTTATAAATTTTTAACTTTTTTGACATTTTTAAAAGTGATTGCTCTAGCACTTACAATACGCATCTTTAAAGTATTATAATTTATTCCAGTTAATATTGACTTAATTTTGGTAAACTATGGCAAATTTTAATTTAGCTCTATTTCCTCTCCCATTCTTTGTACTATGTTGGTCACATATTTTATATCCATATATTGTAAACCTAACAGTACAGTTTTGTAGTTATTGATTCAGAAATTATATTTTTTAAATAAATTAGTAAAAGAAAAGAAAATACATATATATTTTCACATATTTATATATTACTTTATATATGAAGAATCTTTTACATTGATCAATTATATTTACAAGTTCTAGTGCTCTTCATTTCCTCCTCTGGATTCAAGTTACTGTCTGTTATCATTTATTTGCAGCCTGAGAGATTTCTTTAGTAACCCTTGTAGTTCCTGTCTGCTAGCAAAGAATTCATTTTATTATTGTTATTTGAAAATGTCTTAATTTTTGCTGTCATCTTTGATAGTTTCATTAAATGTAGCATTGTTAGTTGATAATATCTTTTTTTATTTTTGCACTTTGAATATGTCATTATAATGCTTTTTGATCTCCACTGTTTCCAAAGAGACATTAGCTATTATTCTCATTATGTTTTCATGCACATGATGAATTGTTTTTCTCTTAGTGCTTTTAAGATTTACTGTTGGTCTTTGGTACTCAACAGTTTGACTACGATGTGTCTAGATGTGGTTCTCTTTGTGTTTTTCCTAGTTGGAGTTTATTAAGTTTTTTGGATATATAAATTAATATTTTTCATCAAATTTGAGAAGTTTCTGGCTCTTGTTTCTGTCTTATATTTCTCTCTTCCTCCTGGGATTCTTATTACATCTAATGTTAGTGTGCTTGACGTTGCTTTGCAGACCTCTAAGAATCTTCATTTTTTATTCTTTTTGTTTGTTTGATTTTGAGACAGGATCTTGCTCTCTTGCTTGGACTACAGTGCAGTGCCATCATCATAGCTCACTGCAACTTCAAACTCCTGGGCTCAATTGATCCTCCTGCGTCACCCTCCTGAGTAGCTAGGACTACAGGCACATGTCACCATGCCCAGCTAATTTTCCTTTTTCTACTTTTTCCTTTTTTTCTTTTTCTTTTTTGTAGAGATAGAGTCTTGCTATGTTGCCCAGGCTGGTCTCAAACTCCTGGCCTCAAGTGATCTTCCTGCCTTGGTCTCCCAAAGTGCTAGGATTACAGGTGCGAGCTACCATGCCTGGCCTCTGTTCATTTTTATTAATTCTTTTCTTTCTTTTCTTTGAATTGGATAATTTCAATTTATTTATATTTAAATTCACTGATTTTTCCTTTTGCCACCTCAAATCTGCTGTTGAGTCCAGCTAATAAATTTTTCACTTGGGTTATTATACTCCGAAACTTTAGAATTCCATTTGGTTCCTTTTACAGTGTTTATTTCCCTATTGAGATTCTCTATTTGTTGAATAATTGTCATCATATTTTCACTTAATTAATTGAGTTTTATCTAATTCTTTAAACATATTCACAATATTTCTCTAAAGCCTTTGTCTGCTAAATCCAGTAACTGGGACTCTGGCCCACTCAGAGTCAGTTTCCATTGATTGCTTTTTATTACAAGAGTATGGGTCACATTTTCCAATTTCCTTTGTATATCTTGTGTACTTTGGGATTCACTTGCATGGACTCAAACTGTAGAATTTGTCTCATATATGGTAAGCAGCCACTAATGTCTCTTCATTTTTCCTTCTTATTTTTATTTTTAAATTGGCTTCCTTGGGATCACCCCTGTGTTCAAATAACTTAGTCATTATACAATGGTTTGGACAGAAGCTGTGTTAACACCTCAATTCCATAAGGCTCCTGTCTTCTTCTGGTGGAAGATCTCTGGGTGGGTTGAAGAATGCATTCAATATTGCAGCCCTTTTCAAATATTCTTTGGTTTTTTCTTTTTTCTGGGCTTGTTTGGTCTCCCCCACATATACACATAGCTTTCCAGTCATCTTTCTGCTCTTTCTATCCTGCTAGACTCTCTCTCTCTCTGCATATGTGTGTGTGTATATATATATAATTATGTGTATAATTTATATATAAATATATAATTATTTATGTATTATTTATTTATATATAAATATATTATTATTTATATATAAATATGTTATTTATATATATTATATATATAATTATGTATATGTATATAATTTTAACCAAAACTCCTCTGCCTAAATGTTGTAAATTTGGAAATTTTTAAAAAAGGTATATATAGTGTACCACTAACCTGCATAATAGATTAGTTAAGCAAAAGAAGTTGAAAAACAGAACTTTTATTTTCCAAATAAGACATTCTTTTCTAACTTCAAGATACCTGTAGCTTACCATCTTAATATAGCTTACAGTAGATACTTAAAGCCAAATATATGCTAAGAAACATAATATATTTTCAAAAACTGCTAAGCCAAAGCATAAGGGTCTAATTGTGATCTACTGAACTGAGTCTAGTGCTTGGAAACATTGATTCTACTCACATGTCTGCCTCTATAGCAGTCTGAATAGATAAAAGAAAATAACTCTTAAACTTACCTAAATAGTATTGTTGCGATACTGAGATAAAAAAGAATTTATATGTAAGGTACTATATTACAAATTATATTCACCTAGATTCTTTTAAAATGATAACTTCATAAGGCCACAAAGATGAATTGAGGTAAATTTTAAGACAAATTTGTATTCAGAGACCAGTGCTTTTGCTTTTTGAATAGATGATCTCAAAAAGACTTTGTCTTGATAAAAACCTATTTGTTATGTCACAAATTGTTCATAATTCTTTCAACTAAACGAATTACAGCCAAGATTACTCACCTAATTGCATTTGTGACATAAACCTAATTAAGTTCTATCTCCAAGGGAAGAAAGGTCTTAATCTAACAAAATAAATTCTATAAAATCAGCTTATATCAATTCCCTTCCACTTGTAACTACAAGTGCAGATATCAATAATTATAGATTGTAAATTTAATTTGGTTCATATTTTGTATATGAAGAACAAATCTTCTTTCAAGAAATACTTTCACTGATATATAACAAACCATTTCCAAGATCTAATTAACAGTTCACTACTTCAAAAATGTCAAACAAAAAAAATCAGCATAATTAAAGAATTTAGGTGGTCCTTGGAGTTCAAAATAGAAAGACATAGTCTTTGCTTTGATTTGCTAACTTACTTACGGCATAGTTCTAGTTAAACAAACACATGACTTTACATAAACTCAACCCATCTATTATCAAGTTTCCCTCATCTTGGCTGCCTGGTTAGCTTGGCTAATTGCCGTGGCAGGAAAGCTACCCAATTGATATTTGTATGGACAGTCTAGAATTCAAGACTGTCTTTTAGAAAGCTAGATTTTTTTTTTTTGATGACAAGACACTGATATTAATACTTTTGGGTTTATTTTCAATGTCAGCAAGAAGTATTTGCTCTTGACATTACAGGATTCTTGTGAAGAGGTTTTTTTTTTTAAATTATGTACTTTAAGTTCCCAAATTGAAGTGCGCTTTGTAAATGCAAAGTATAATCTAAGTTACAAAGACAGCTTGCAGCTTTTAAATAAAATGAACTTGCTCCTTTTTTAAACTTTTTTTTGGTCAATTTTGGTCGATCATAGAAATGTAACATCCTCATGCATCCACTTGAGTTGAAGGCTTGTTATGTTACCTTTTTTCCCTTCCTTCTTTTAATTCTAAAGGATATGTTTCCTGTTTCCTTTAGGTCAAAAATGAGATAATTACTTATAGAACAATTAATATTTAAGGGAAACTGTCCAAATCATATGGAATTGCTCTCCGAAATTTTATTACTTTATATGTTGTAGTTAGTAAAACAAAGTTTTTAATAAAATCCAGGTGACAAATATCCCAAGATAATGAACACTTAATGTGCACATATGAAAGTAACATTCATCGGGTGCCGGGCAGGTGGGAGGCGGAAGGAGGGGATGGGTATATTCACACCTAATGGATGCGGTGTGGACTGTTGGGGGAGCGGCACACTTGTAGCTCTGACTTAGGCACTGCAAAGGCAATATATGTAACTTAAATGTTTGTATCCCCATGATATTCTGAAATTAAAAAAAAACCCCAAAAGCCAAAAAAAAAAAATAGTTTATATTTCCTTGTGTACATATGGTATAAACACATTTGAAGAGCATTCTATTTAAAACAGACCTTAATGTATTGGATAATATTTTTTTAAGTTTAAGAAGAAACCAAGTAGAACTTTCCATATTACAATTTTTAATGTTTCCTATAAACATTTGAAATAGTCTACAACTTTTAATAATTGGAAGAGAATAAATAACAGAAGTTCACAAATATAAATAAAACTCCCTAATAGAAGCTACAAATACTTTAAGTGTACAAAGAAAGCCAGACTTTTGAGAAATCTATTAGACAGTGGTCATTCACATTTGCTAATGTCATCTCAGAATTTCCAGGCTTCTTAGAAACAGATTTTGTGGTACAGGCAGAAAGGAGACATTCATAGAACTATTGTCATAACTTCTACAGAGACTAACAACGGGCAGTAAACTAATGCATCTGTAGAAATAGTCCCAATGTAACATGTTGGCAAGATGGTATGCCAAAGCCCACCCTCCCACTTTGTTTAAAATTGTGGTTACTACATTAGGAATGACAAATAATAAGAGGCAAGTTATTTTCAGATTAGCTGAGTTAGCTGAGTCTTGAGTGAAAGAGAGAAGATCATTAGATTTTCAAAAGGAGGGAGGCAACATAGAAATAAAAAGTCCTGGGTAGACAGATATAATAAGAAGATGCCTCTTTGGTGAATCCAGGCCTAAGGTGATGTCTGAGGAGGTGGATAAACCACGAGCAGAGTGCATCAGGTTGTCAGATGTGCTAATATAAGCCCATTCCTCAGAATTATTAGGCTGATCTGCCTCTTCTCAGATGCACATAGGCAGAGACACACAGTAAGTCTCCCACAAGTGTCTCCTGAATAAAATATCATAAGAAAAATTTTGGGTAAAACATAGTTATGGCATTTTAAACAACAGTCTCTCAGGCTGATTTGGAACTAGTGCCATATCTAGAATAAATTCTCAAAACTGCCAAATCATCTACATACTCGTATGACAATTTCCAAATTATAGCAATGTCTGCAGTAATATTTCAGGCCCTTTCCAAAATTCTACAATTCTTCATTTCATTTTGCTGAAAAGGAAAGGAGATGAAATTTTATACTTATCTGAGAGAGACAATTCAGTCCATTGCAGCTGTTGCCTGGGAATCCAGTGAGAATGACAGATCTAGAGAGAAATTCTCCACAATCATCATAGGCAAATCTCCACTAGGTCTGACTCACTGCTCTCATCACTGTCTTTAACTTGTTCCTCGTTTGACCAGGATGCATGGATTACAGTGTTTCTTTGTTTGCTTGTTTGGGCATTAATGCTTCTGTAAACTTTACTATGAATTCTGACTCAATTAGAATTAACAAGATACAAAGAGCAAAGAATTTGACATCAGTAAAATCACACTGTTTCTGAACTTCAGTTTCCTTATCAATGAACTTGACCTAATAGTATCATTATCATCTCTGTCTTTACATTATTTTGAGCTTCTGTCTGTGAGAGATGTTTACAAACTACCCACATGTTATTTATTTTTGTCAAAATTGAAATAAGTAATACATTCATGCAAATTTTTGAAGCTGATAACTGTACTCTGGTTATATAGGAGAATATCCCTATTCTTAGCCAACACACACTGTAGTATTTAGGGCTAAAGAGTTATGGCTTAAGTAACTTATTCTCAAACAATATATAAAAAATTATGTTTATACACACATACACATATATAATACAGAGAGAGAGAGAGAACACAAATGATCCACTCTCTGGGGCAAAGGGTATATGGGTGTCTTCTGTATTATTTTTGTTTTTAAAACTTTCTGCAAATTTGAAATTACTTCCAAATATAACATTTAAAAAGATTATTTTATTGGTTTATTATTATAAAGTTTGTAGCTTAATTTTAATCATTGAACTTTGATTGAGGAAACTCATCCAATTATACATGTAAGACCAGAAAACATCTTAAACTACCTTAGATTCTCAAACCCCATATTAAGCAAGACTATTCCCATTAAATTCCTGAAAGCTTTATATAATTATAACTACATTTAAGTAGTGCAGTGTTAAGTAATCAAAACAATTGATTGCCTGATAACTTCATGTAAGATCTTATGTCAAGCACTGGGGATATAAATACTCAGTGTTGTTGTTGGGGGAAGACCGACCTCTGATAATTGCCAAAGGAGCCCACACTATTGAGAACCACAAGAATTCAGGGGTAAGGAAAGTACTGCAGGCAGTTGTGGTCAGGAAGTCTTTATGTTGCAGGCAAAATCTTAGTCAGTTCTTGAAGTATGGTCAGAACTTAAATAAGGTACAGGGGCGTGGAATATGTCGTCCTAACATATAGAGTAGAAGCTGTCAAAGACACATGGTTCATGTTGAAGAGACTCAGGCTAACTGGAAGAGGTTCCTACTGACCAAAAATGGGACAATTTGAGGATCAATAAGGACACCTACAATGAATTAAAACAAATTCATAGCACTAAAAAGCAAAACAAAATAAAACATAATTGGTAATCATTTGAAGATCCTATAGAACCAACCAATTACTTTGAAAAATGCATAAAAATGGGAAGAATCAAGCATTTACCAAGACTTTCCTTTGTCAGCCAAACCACTGAGTAATCAGAGAATAGGTGAGGGGGAAGTTCCTCCTTACAGTATGTGGGAATGATAAAATTAAAATACCACCATTTTGCAACTTAAATAAATTAATGGGTCTAGGTATTGATGATTAATGGCTGCTATCATCACAACAGAGATTTCCAGATATTATGTGGCTCCTGATAAAAGAACACGATACAATTGATGAAGTAGTCTTGCCAAAAACATCACACTAAATCTGATCTACCCTTTAAAGGAAACATAAAGGAGAAAGGCACATATTAAATTACCACCATGAAGATGCAATCAGCAAATCCAGACTGTGGAAAATTCTTCAGGACAAAGAACCATGATTCTTTAACAAATAATGTAATGAAAACAAACAACAAAATGACCGAGAGAGAGAGGGAAATTACAGATGAGTAGACACTTAAAAGCACAGTAACCAACTGAAATGTTTGGACCTCATTTGGATCCTGATTAAGGAAAATTGTTAAAAAAATTTATGATTTTATAATAATATTGGAAATCTAAACACTGAAATTAATTTAAAAAATTTTAAGTGTGATAATGGAATAGTGGTTATGTAAAAAGACCTTTATCATTTAGAGATACCTACTGAACTGTTTATAGATGAAGTATAATGCTGTCTGGGATTGCCTCATAATAAAACAAAATAGGGTCTAGGTGAAATAAGATTGGTCATGAATTGAAGCCAGTTCATGTGTACATAGGGGTTCATTATTCTATCCTACATACTTTTATATTTAATTGAAATTGTCCATAGTAACAAGTTATTATGTGTAAGTACTGTTTTTTTTACTTTCCATAAAGATAAGTGAAGCATATTTCACATGCCCACAAACATGGAGATATTAATATGTCATTTATGCACATTCATTATTAAACTTTTTGATACCTATATAAGAATTTGTTTAATAGGGGAAAGCCTTAGAAATGAAGGCAAAAATTACTCATTCACAAATGATGTCTAGCATTTATATAAGATCTTATATGTGTGAGACACTATTCTAAGAGCTTTAACTCATTTACCTCATGAGAGCACTATGGGTTAGGTACTACTATTTACCCCACTTTATAGATGAGGAAACTAAAATAGAGAAATGTAAAGTATTTTGACATAGTTAATAAGTGGCAGGGTCAGGATTTGAACCTAGGCAGTCCTATTCTAGGTATCGGCTCTTAAATTTTAGTCTATATCTAATTCTGTAGCTAATTATTGAGCAAGTTCCCATGTTTCAGGCAGGATCTAGATTAAAAAAAATACGGGATAAGGCTATTCCAGAACAGGGAAAGGTAAAAGTAAAGGCACAAATATAAGGACCAGCAAGTTACTTGGTTTGGGTAAACCACAGGATTCTGAACAAGAGAAATTCTATGACATGAAATCAGAAAAGCAGGCAGAATTAGGTTGTGAAAGGCCACGAAGGACAAGTTAGGGGTGTCCGGACCCCCTTTGTGGACATTGGTGAGGCACTGACTCTTTTTGAGCAGAATTCTAACATTGCACCTTTGGAGATTAACGGAGTAAGGCCTGTAGAAAAAAATTCCTGAGAGACAGGATTAGAGGTATGTATTTCCACCAGAAGGCTACTCCAACGATGTCGGCAAAGGCAAGGAAGGCTGGGACTTAGGGCAATGGCACGGGAATGAGAAAGAAGGGCAGCTGTGTGCACTGAGATGTGACAGAAAAGTAAGAGAGAAACAAGAGTTAACAAAAATTAAAGGCTTTAGGCCTGAGCAAAGCCTGGGAGGATGGTGGTGATGTCACCACAAATAGAAGAGAGCAAAGGCAGAAAGAGGCAGATGTGAGCGGAAGTTGAAGGGTTAATAATGTGTCAGTCATTAAACACTTTTACCGGTGTCTATTATTTGTTTTGGACATACTGAATCAAAGAAATAGACAGGACATCCAGGAGGAGATGTCTAATAGGTAATTGGGTAAAGTGGACCAAATTCCAGGAAAGAGCTCAGGTTTAAGATATAGATTTGCGGAACGTCCTCCTGAGGGCTGAAGGTTGAACTGATAAGACAAGTTGAGACTTCTGAAGGAGAAAGGGGAGGTGATTTGTTTTGAATCTCCAAAGGTACTAAAAGTCTCTTAATACATAGATGTGGTTTTCTGCTTCTTTTTTATTCCCCCAGAGTATCTAGCACAGAACTCAGTAAACTTTCTTATCTGATTCATGAAGAGGTACAAGAGGTGCTAGAAGTCTTTTCATAAGCAGTGTGTTGATTTCCCGAATGATCCCAGTATAGCATTTATTTATCAGTAGTGAGGATGGTTTGTTTTGTTACTTTCTCATCTGGGAGTTCACTAAAAGGCCAAAGCTCAAAAGCTAACTTATACTGGAGGACAGAAGTCCCTTTTCAGACAATTCATGCACAAATTCCTACTTCATACTGGGTCATCTTTATCTTCTGGCCTACATTACTTGAATAGTGGTGGTGTCATGATTCACTATGGAATTTTTAGTCAAATCTAGCCAACATGAGAAGTAGAGAAAATGACACGTAGGTGTTCTCCTGCCTTTGATGTAATAAACCACTGATAAGGCTGCAGTTAATTGAGAATGAACCTACAGGAATGGGGAAAGAAAATGGTAATAATGCTGCACTTTTGCATATTTAAATAATTTTAAATTTAATTTTAAAAACTTCTTTAAAAACTAAAATAAAGAAAAATCTGTTTCTTACAGCTGGGCCAATAGAAAACCATTTTTGAGTCATTTTTAGACCCTATATGAGTCAGATTATTTAGTTTAAAGCTTTAAGGATCCAAATAATTATCTTTCTTATATATTATAATCAGTTTATTCCTCCCATGTCAAAACTAGATGTTCATACTTGATGTTAAACTTTTTACATTTGCCATTTACTGCAACCTTGGGTTAAGGAAGTCCACTACTTGAGTAGGTTTTATAGGGCACTTTTCTGGTATTAACAACTCTATTCCATTAGGGGTTCTCTACAGGAGAAGGAAGAATGTTAGAGAGCTCTTAAGTCAGCACAGCAGGGAATCCTTACCAACAATCAAGAACCAACCCCACAAGGCAGTTAAGCACAGCTGGGAGGCATTTTGTTAGATTCAAGTCTTAGAAGCCAGTGAACTGAAGAGCTGTGATACAAATGGTGGTGTTTATGTCTTTAACATTTGGAAAATTTCACAAGCACATAAGGACTTCTAGAGGATTCTATGTGTTACAAACACAGTGCTGTTTGTGAAACCAGTAACCGGGCAGTCCTTTTAAGGACTTTAGTCCTCTAGGGTGAGATTTGTTTTAAATTTATTTCAACCATCAGAGTTGATGCTTCTCTGTGGCAAATGAAGAATTTTCCTTCAGTGCAGCCTTGTGTCTGGGCCACAGATAAGTGTAATTCTCACTGAGGCAAGGGGAGGTAGTCTGCACTGCTAAAATAAGAAAACTAGAAAAACAAATTTAGAGATAGGGTTATTAGTAAATAACATAATTCCATTTTTATAATTCCATTTTTGAGGAAGACTATAGAATGAAAGAACATGACAGAGGATTTTTGTTTTGTTGTGTTTTGTTTTGTGTTGGTGTAGCAGTGGTGCACTGCAGATAAGAGTCAGTTATAGTTGCTGAACATCTGTAGCCCCTGAGTGGACACCTGTGGGGTGGTGTCTTTCAATTTTGAACCATAAACATAATTTTAAAAAAATAACCAAGGTCTTAGAAGTGGAGAGAATTTCTAATGGGCAATTGAGTTCAAATCTCTACTTAATACACTTCCCAGTTGCTACTACAAAGTTAGAGCCCCAAGGCTCAGTGTTAGAGCCACAAAGTTCGGTGGCTTCCTATATAAATCCATGGTAGCTAGTAGTGACCAGGACTGCTTTCAAAACAAGCATTCCGTGAAGTATGTTTAAGGAATTGTAGCATACACTCTGCAGTCAAAGTTACAACCAGAGAACAGGGTTCATTCCAAATAGTACTTCACGTATTTACTACATGTTATGCAAGGATCTCTAATGCAGTTTATTAAAATGCAAATTCCCAAGGCACATGCCTAGACTCTGATACAGTGGATCTGGAATGAAGTTCAAAAACAGGCATTTTAAGCACCCAGGGGATTGTGATGTAGGTGATCTGCAGACCATGTTATGAAAAACACTGGATATAATTTATACCAGATGCTTCTCATTAAAGTATATCCATTGATAATTAACATTAATAACCTCAGCTGAAACTGAAACACAGAAACACACACCCCCCTCACATTTCTGACAGATAAAAGAAGAATTTTTAAAAAATACATAATAATGTGCAAGTCATTAAACACTTTTACTGGCATCTATTATTTTTAATTGGCACTTCTTTATGTATCTTATTTGAAACTAAAAACAAGGTAATTAATTGTAAAATTTGTTTTCTTCCTGACTTAGTAGACTGTTTTACTGAAAAAAAATTTACTTCTCTATTTTTATTTTTTGTAACTAAGCAAGACAAACATATTCAAGCTCTAGATTACCAGAGCAAACTCTCTAAGCAGAATACAACATGAAGAAAATGTATGTTTTAACAAGGCCCTGAACTGTGTTTTCCAAAGACTCTAATAGGCACACTGGAGTTTTTATAATCTATTAAACTTAATTTATGTAGGTGGAAAGTCCTTAAATATGCATTCTATGATAATATGCATTTTAAGATGTCCCCTGATATACATTACACACACTACTAGACCATAATGGATAACTTTGTAAAATTAATAATATGCATTTTTAAATGGCCTAAACTTTCAAAGACTCTCAGAAGAGACATTTTTGAGCAAAGTTTTTGAAATAAGGGAAATTTCCAAAATTTTGTAGACAAAGAAATAAAAGCTTAAGAAATTCTTGAAAATGTTCAGTAATAGTGAGGGGAACTTAGGTTCCAGGCTCCTGAATATTTGCATTTATACTCAGCTATTGTTTAGAAGTCATATTTCAGTCTTCTTTTTGATCTCATGTCTCTGATTTCCACCCACAATACTAATTTTCAAGTGGTCCTAATTTAATTTTACTGATTAAGCTATCTCTCCAGATATCGTAAATGAAAAGTCTCTGAGTCATCTCACATCCTTTGTCTTCGTTCCTAATGGTGCTAAACTTACCACTGGACCATGGACCTTTGAATGGCAGGAAAGGTGTTTCTATTCACAGGCATGAGAAAAAAATGATTATGCTGCTTTCGTGTTAGGCATTAGTCATTTTCCATTGATTCATTTACTGTCTTTTCCTCTGAAAGTTAGAACCTCACTACTTAAACAAGTGGGATCATTTAGTTAAAGATTCCAAAACCATCCCACACAACAAAACTCAGACTGAATACAACTTTTAACCTTGTACTATCAAAATTTCAATTGTGAGGAATTTGGTTTCAAGTCTTATAATGCCCAAGGAAATAATACCTCCCCTAAAAGACATGTTTTGGGGTATACTTTATATTCTGACCCCAACTATAAATAGATAGGGAGATCTTTTGTACCTACCCAAATTAAACCTAAAATTTTTTGTTGTCTGTATTTTTATTTCTCATTCTATAAATCAGTTTAGATTGTCCAGTACAGTTCAAATTTATTCTTTTCAATGGCTCCATAATACTCCATAATATGGATGTACTGTAATTTCAAGTGTTTTCCTGTCAATAACACTCTGTTTCCAGTTTCCTGCCACTACAAGTCGTGCTACATTAAACACCACCACATTCCACGTTGGTAAAAACTCTGTATTGTTTGCTTTTGCATATCAACCTGTTAATATTTATAACATTTGTGTGCCAACTCTGTATAAGCATTGTTCTAGGAACTCAGAAAATGTTTAAATTTAATTGAATTTGTGTTAGGAGTTGTATTAAAGCTGTATATCACTTAAAAAAATAAACATCATCACATGCATGTAATATAGTTATATAGACCAGATTCTCAAAAAGGTGATTGCTAGGTAAAAAGATTATGCATTATGCATTTTTCATTTTTGCATAGATGTTACCAAATTGCTTTCCAAAAGAGACTGTAGCTCTACAAATACCATCAGTAATGCATGGGAATGCCTTTGTCCTTGAATCACATCCAGCAACAGGTGCCAGACTGATGGGTGTAAAGTCATATATCATAATTGCTTTAAGTTACATATCACTGACTACTAGTGAATCTGAGCCTTTTACATGTTTGTTAACATTTGAGTTTGCTCTTTAGTGAACTGTCTATTCATATATTTTGTCCATTTTGAAAAACTGAATTGTGTGTCCTTTCTCATCAACTTTTAAAAATGTTCTGAAAAGTACAAAAGTTAACTGGTTGCCTATTAATTATAATTTTCAGAACTATCATTTTCTAATTGATTTTAATTATGGTCCTTTTTCACTGAAGTATATAATTTTTATATGTTTAATACACCTTTCACTTTATAGTTCCTGGGTTTTAAATCTTGGTTGGATATACCCTTGTCCCTAGATTGTACAAATGCAAAATATTTATTGTTTCGCTTTGACTTTTACCTAAGTCCTTCATTTATCTGGAATTTATTTTTATATAGGGTGTAAAATGATTTTCACATGAACAGAATCAGTAGTGCCAGGACATCTATGGAATAATCCATTCTTTCTCACTGAATCAAAATACAAAATGTATTAAATTAAATTCACATAACTTCTGAGGTCAATTTCTAGATTCTCAGTTTTATTCCAGTATACCACATGGTACAATATCTATATTGTGATGGTAACTGTGTACAATGTTATGATGTCTGGTAAAGCAAGTCCACACTTAACTATTGTTTTGACTTTTCAGGTATTTATTTGTCCATATTCACTTTAAGAAATTTTATCAACTTCAAAACAAAATTTAAAACTTGTTGGAATCCCATTTGTATTGCATTAAATTTACATGTTAATTTTGAATTACTGAACTTTTTAATTATTATTTTTAAGAAAATGGTATCTATATATATTCATTTAGATCTTATTTCATGTTCTTTGATTTTGTTTGTATATGTTCTGTCCCTTTCTTATTCAAATTTTCCCAAAATTCTTATTGCTTTTACCACTTACATTAATAGAATATTTCCCATTTACATTTCTAGATGTTTAAGGCTAAAATAAAGAAAATCTATTATTTTTTAAATATGCCTCTGGTATCCAACCAATTACTCCAATCCTCTTATCAATTTAAAAAAATTCCTACCAAAGTCTCTTAAGTTTTCTACCTATATAATTAAATCTTTATTAAAAATGGATAGGTTTAACTCTTTTGTCCAATGCTATACAGGTTATTTAATTTTCTTGTGAAGTATGGTTATGGCAACTTACCTCCTTATGTCTTAATTTTGCTTGTTTAATTTATAATATAATTTTGCCCCTTTTTAGAATAATATTTGCTACTGGATTTTAGTAAAAATATTTCACCAATTCCTATTTTACTTGAAGATTTTATTAGGAATGATTATTGCATGTTATCACAAGCTTCAGAATCTATCGGTATGATCATTTAACTTTAATTGGTTGATATAATGTATTATGTTTATGCAATTCCTTAGCTCTAATTCCCCTTGACTTCCTAGCATTAGGCTACTTGATCTTTCTTTTGCTGAATGGTTGAATTCTATATGCCAATATTTTATTTAAAAATATTTGTATCTATAGTCATAAATAAAATTAGTTATAGTTTTTCTTTTTCATTATGTTTAGTATTAAAATTATGCTGACTTCTTGGACGCTGTCCATCTTTTCTTTGGCCGAGAATAGTTTAAATAACACTGGCTAGATAAACCCTGCTGAAAAACCTAATTAGTCCTGGTGCTTTATTCAATGGTAGATCTTGATTCACCTCTCCAATTTCTTCCACAGTAATTAGTATAGTCATATTTTTTCCAGTTATCCTTGGTCAACTTTTTAATATTTTTTTGGAGGAAATCATCCATTTTCTCTAGGTTATCAAATTTGTTTCTTTAGAATTACACATAATAGTCTCTCAGAATTCTTTTAGTCCATCTACTTTCTGTGGTCATATCTTCTTTCTTATTCCTAATTTGTCTTATTTCTATTTTCTGCTTTCTTAATTGAGTAACCAAATTTTGAATTTTGAAGAATTGAATTTTGTTTATTGATTTTATTGGTTATTTATTAAACTAGTTTTTTTATTTGTTTATCCTTTCTAGAATTTAAAACATTTTTTGTTTCATCAATTTTAGTGATTATATTTATTAATTCCCTTCTACTATTTTATTTGGGGGCTGTTTTTTATTATTATATAAGATAAAAACATATTTTCTTTATTTTTGCATTTCCTTCTTTATAATAAACAAGTTTTATATCATGTATTTTCACCTTCAGTATAGCTTTCAATATGTTTTATAAAGTACTTTCTTGTGCATTAATTTCTATGAATTTCCCTTTTCATTAACTCTTTGGTTCTAGGATTATTTAGGAGTGTTTTCTTCACTTATTGGTCTATTATTGTTTATATCCAGGAATGTGTCTTGCAAAATGTCTATGTTTGAATTTAGGAGTTTTTTTGGTTTTTGGCCAAAGAATCATAAATTTTTCTAACTGTTCCATGAACATACAAAAAAATTGCCTATTGTATAAATTGTAAAACATTCTCTTTGTCTCTGTGTGTCTGTCTCTGTCTCTCTATATCTATATATCTCTATCTCTGTCATCTCCTATTTATCATCTATCTATCTATGTAACAGCTATATCTCAACCTAACTGGACATATAGCCGAAGCTTCAGGTACCAGCTCAAATTATACCTGAAATTTCTTACTCCTCTTCTCAGGAACCATGAGGGAATGACAGCAAGGCCTAATGTTGACTCATATATTGACTAGTTCACATATAGAGGTAACACATACAGAATCCTTGAAGATTCCTGTGACAATTTGAGAAGCAAGATCACAAGAGAAGACTGGACATCTGGCTAGTAAATTATTGGTACATATATCAGTAAAATTTGGGGTTCTTTTATAAATATGACCATGGCTATTTATTAGCAGGTAAAGCAAGGAACTCACCACTTGGTGACCAAATGCTAAGTCTTGTTTGACTCTTAAAAGAAGTGGCTACAGTTCATGTTCTTTCTTTGCTTTCCTTAATCAAAGAGAGGATAAAATAATTTGGATTAAGTTGCTTTAGAACCTTAACTAGTAGAATAAACCTAGAGGCCAAATCTATTTTCCTCCGTTAGATTAAAATGTTCAGTTTCTACAAATTGCAAGAATAAAGAAAATAGACAGTTTCAGAAGTTCTTGGGTAATGCCAAGCAAAAAGCTTAACTAAAGTCTACTTAAGCCTTCTCGAGCCTTTCAAAGGGATGTCAGCCTCTAATCTTTTGTCTGGAGACTTCAGAGGGGTTTTGCAGTGAGAGGATTCTCCCAGAAACATCAAGGCTCCTCACTGTACTGGTTGCTTGGGGATCAGGTGGTACTCCTACCAGGGCAGAGCCAGCTAAACATGTTATTACCTGAATGCTCAGAGAGACCCTCTGGGTGTTATTTCCCAGCAATCCTCTTCCTTGGGCATTTTGCCTGAAGCTGTGATTCAGTCAGTTTTTTAAAAAGGACCCTCTGGTGGTCATTACTTTTCATGTTGTCACACAAAACACTCCATCTGGTTCCCTAAACATCTCCTATTTTGTCCCACTCTGTGTCTTTGAATGAACTGTTTCATTTGCTTCTTCCTTGTTCTGGAGAACTCTTACCTATGATTCAGGACTCACTCATGAATCCTACCCAAACTTCCCTCCATCTCCAAGGCAGAGTTATGTACTCCCTTCTCTTCCTTCCCACAGCATCCTATACAAACCATCCAACACTTCATATATGCTCTTTGAAAGAATATTTTCTCTCTTTCATCTCTGTTACCCTAGTGCTGAACACAGGATCTGATACAGAGTAGGTACTAAATGATTGAGGAGATGGATGACTGAATACACAAATGTATTCTAAAACCCAGCATATGTTTTAAAGAAATTCAGTATCATGTCGGGTTCCAATTGGCATCAGACTGCTTTGAAAATAAATTGAAGGCCTTTTAATTCACTGATTCTAGCTAACTACCCTTGAGACCAAGATAGGAGAGGACAGATTAAGGGCAGATAACTAAGGGCTCATGGAAATTAGCCACTGACATGAATCTCTGAGGATCTTGGAAAAGGAAAGGCCTAGAAGAAATAACGTTTGCTCATTTAGAAAATACATGTGAATGATTAGTAAGTTTGATATTGATCCCTAGCAATATTCTAGATTTAATTATTAAACAAATTGGTTTTAAGCTGTTAGCAAAGAATAAGATGATTACCCTCAGGGAATACCGTGTCAGAAAACAAAAATCATATGCTATGGATTTGGTTTATTTAACAGAATTTCTTAGGATGTGTTGGATAAATGTGGGTTAAACTTCGGTGAGGTAAGTGAGTAAATAGTTAAACAAAGATACTCATTTTTTGTTCATTTATATTAGGCTATCACCTGGAAAGAGTAGCCCAGTGGTGTGCCACAGTACTGTGCTTTGAGTCTTGTCTTATTCAGTACTTTTATGTTAGTTACTTAAGGATGCAGAATTCATGTATACAAAATTCATGGCTATTAAAAACTTGCAAAAGGTGACTATTGTGATAGATTCCACAATCAAGAGTTAAAAGTTGGCAAGAAACAACACCATGCTAAAACCCTCAAAATAAAAGTTAGCACATATAAATCTAAGTGCTTACCTTTTGATTGAAGAAAACAACTGCCTGACAGTAGTACAGACCCTATATATTTTGAGATTAATTACAGGTCTAAACATTTGTGATTCTAGAGGTAATTTGGTCTCACCCTCTCCTTTTACAGATGAAGACTTTGAAACAGCCGTGGATAACCAAGAGCTATCCAGGAGCCAGGATTAGGACTCAGCTCTACTAAATCCAAGTTTCTTCACTCTATTAAACTGCCTATATAATTCACCACTCAAAACACACTAGAATAATTCTATCCACTTCTGAACGTTACATTAACAGCACACTGATGAGGTATATCATCACAAGATGAAGGCTATGAGACATATAAGGGATCTATAAACCGATCCATGAAGTACAATGAGATACCGACTCAAAAACTGAGGTACATAAATGAAAATGTTAAGAATGCTTCTTCATGTTTAGAACACAGTTTAAGAAGCTGTCTTAAACTCTCCAAAAGATTGTCAGTCATTTGGAAGAATGAATAATCTGAGACTGCATTATTCCAAAAAGTTAGAACTGGAATAGACTGGTCAAAATAACAGGGAATAGGTTTTGGCTTAAAATAAAGAACTTAAAATTGTCTGTTATTAGCATTAATGAGCAGAGCCTAATGGACCACCCGTCAAAATCTGAATAAAGGATGAGAGTCAATGTAGATGACCTCTTAAATTCCCCCTAACTTGAGGAAGAACCCTTGTTTTGACCTGTGTTTACTGGATGCTATTGTGTGCCATAGCTCTGCGGTTTTTACCAACACACCAACTCCATGATTCATTTGTACACACAAGTAAACCTTAAGTGGGAGGCAGGATCACTATCAGTGAGCCCCTGGAATACAGCCAGCTGAAGCCATCTGTACTGCCACATCCTTCCCCAGGGCCGGACAAGTGCAGGTACTTAACATTCCACAAAATGTTTGCCCAAAGCATTAATGCTTTACCATTTTGTCTTTATTTTTGATCCTATGAAATGATTATTAGTAGAAAATGAGGAACAATAAGGAAAAATTTAGAAAAGACAAAGCAAATGTTAATTGCTTTCTGTGTCTTGTCTCATTTATCCTTTACAGCTATTAGAACAGATCACTGATGGGGAGTTACTTATGTGGCTTAAAGGGGATTGTCAGGATTAGCAAGGAAAAATAAAAACCAAGGATAATTTCTTTAAGATATTAGCCTAAGAAGCAATAGATGATCATAAGCCTAGACAGTAACTTATCACAAAGCCAGTAATTGCACAATATCCACTTGGAACAGCAGCTGTTCTAACACCTCTGTTTTCTGAGCAGTGGAATTCTGCTATTTTAGCCTGCTGGGACATACTTGTTCAGCAATTCCTATAGAGTGAATTGCTTTTAAATTGATTGTGAAAGAAGTTCACATGCCAGTGGCTTCTAAATAAAAATAATGCACCTGTCATATAATAGTTGATGACATTGAATTAATTGTCTTCCTGCCTTTTGGAATGCACTTCTAACAAAGTGAATTGGTTAATAAAGTATATTTATTAACTGAAAATTACTAAAAATGTTTAGAAATTATGACTATTTGATGATTATGTTAAGCAGAAGCAATTGCTAGATTGATTTTTAAATCCATTCTATTTTTTTAATTTAAAAAAATCACATCTTTTTTTAATATACTAAAAACTCTGTCACCAAATATGAGGGCTGCCTTTACCTAACTCTTAATTTAAAACTCAGTTTCATTCAGAAATGCTCAGGAGTGGTGGTGACAGGGGAGACATCATAATAGACCTTTCCTTGTTTCTGAATACAAAAATACTCTTAAGGCACCTAATGAGCTCATACATTTATATTAAAAATTCTCTTCTCTTCTTAGAGCTGACTGAAATGAAAAATGAAAGATCATAACTAGAAAAGGAAATCGGGCTCGGGTGGGATGAAAGTCAAACAAGTGGAAAAGAAAGCAGCAGGGGTGGTGAGATTAACAAGGAACTGAGGGAAGGTGAGCCCAGCAGACAGCAGAGGAAAGTTGAGTCTATGGCACAGGCAGTTCCTGAGAAAGAAGAAAGGAGGAACTAAAACATAAGAGCAGAAACCTGAGGCAGCTCCAGGGCCTGGAGTGAAGAAGTAGGATAACTGGAGTAAAGGTCAAATAAAAGCAAATTTAGACAAATTGTAAAACTATCCTTTTGTACTCAGCACTGATTAACCAGACACTATCAAAAGTCGTTGTCTTAATCATTACATAAGTGAGGATCATGCCTTTTCTGTTTATCCTTTATTATGTGCCCTCAAACTTTCATATTCATTTCTCCTTATATTACATAAAAAAATTAGTGAATAAATTTCCTTAACAAAACCAGCCTAAGGTCACTGCAGTCAACAGCCCAAAACTCACTGTAATGGAAACTCAAAATTATGACACAGAAGTCAGTAGATGACCTTTAGCACCACTCCTAAATTCAAAAGACAATGTATTAATATCTTGGATTAAAAGAACTGTATTATTTTATTTTATAGAATAAGGAGATAAATAGTGCCTGCTAAAAGACAATATGATTCACAAATAATAAAAAATGGAAATATGGTATGTTAAGCAATTTTTCTGTGCAAATTTTAATATACTATTAAATATTAATATATTAATGTTTTACATATTGTCTTTTTTGAAACATAATTCCAAGGGCCATACAAATAAAATTACTTTTTATCCCTGTCTATACCTCACAAATGCAACAGCGGGAGTCTGAAAAAGCAAGGTTGTTACTAAATTGAATGGATGAAAATAATAATTATTAAATACTTCAGAAGGCCGAAAAGAAACACTATATAACCGTGTGTACACTACTCCCCTGCAGCAATGAATTAATTAATTGAATTCTTTTATATGCTAGGCACTGGGTTGAGTGTTGCAGAAAGAAACAAACAGGTAGATTTGGTTCCTGTTCTCTTAGAGCTTCTACTCTATTGGAGAAAACAGAAAAACAAATAAACAAAAATCTCATGTCAGTATATTTATAATTATAAATTGTAATAAATGCTGTAAAAGTGTAGTGTTAAAGGTATAATGAGAAATTAAAACAGAAGGTACAGATTTTGATTGTAGAATCAAGAAAGCCTCCAAGAAAACGACTTTTAAGATGGGCTAAATGGATAGAGATGAGCTGAGTGAAGGGGGTAGAAGTACTCCAAACAGCGAGGATGGTTCTGAGATAGGAGAGAGCTTGGCAAATTCCAAGAACTGAAAGAAGGTTGTGTGGCTGGAACGGAAGTAGAAAAGGGGAGTGTGGGGAGAGATGAGTTCCAAGAGGCAAGCCTACGCCACACTGTGCAGGACTTTGTTGGATACGTTTGGGATTTTGGATCTTAACTTAATGGGAAACAACCAAAATGTTTTAAAAGCAGAAGCCACACAACTGGTTTTGTAAAAATCCATCTGGCTGTAATTTAGAGAATGGATGAGAGATGAGCAAGAGTGAAAATAGGGAGATTAGTTACAAGGTGACTCATAAATGATAATCGTCTGGCGGTGCTGGGGCAGATGGAGACAAATGGACAGATTTAAATTACAATTTGGAAGTAAAATTGACATTGACCAGAAATTCCAGAATATTGTCAAATAATAGCTGTGATATCTTTGTCTTATGCTTGATTTTAATGGAAATTCCTCAAATATGATATTATTACTGGCTTAAGTCTGACATTTCTTAGGAAGTATAAGACATTTGCAATTCTCTGTTTAAATGAACTTGGTCTGTACTTTCCTTTGGGTCCTAACTTGTTCAAGAGTATTTCTTATTAACGACCTTAGGCTTGCTTTGGATTTTGGTGTATTTAAAGTTTTCTTCTTCAATAATCTACACCTTCTCCAGCTAGCACCCTATTGCTGCTGTCCCCTTCACAGCCAGTTCTTGAGAGGGTTTTCTGCATGGTCTCTTTGTCAACTGTTACTTATTCTTTTTCAAATTCCAACCTGGTTTCTACTCTCATTATTCTGCCAAAATTATTTTGTCTAAATCACCAATGATACAAATGGGAAAGACTAAAATTTCCAACAACAAGGGAATGGTCAAATAAAATATTATACATCCATACAGTGAAATATCATGTAATTATTAAAAATAATACTTTAAAATACTATTAAATGTTCACGAAATACAGCCCTTCATAGTTATTATCCTCTCATTTGTGTGTGTCTCTTTTTCTGTTTTTGGACATTTCGCTTTTTCTATAACTACTACTAAGTGATGCAACAGCAGAGGGTTAAACATATTTCACACAAATTAGAGTTATTCCCTAGCACTGTAAAGAATCAAGAAAATAACACACAATCTGTAATGAATAGCATTAAGCCTCCGGCTTGGCTGTGGGATTACCATTACTCTTTCCCAATTGCCTGCCACCATGGATAATTGAAAGCTGGCGTGGTTACTCCCATACCAATTGTCATTGGCCACAGATAAATTGCTATGATTTTTGAAATCATAGTTATTGTTCTGCTCCATCTGTTCTCTTCATTTTTCAAGTCAGCTGTCAAATCAAACAAGTAAGTTCTTCCTAAAAGTTGTAGATGCTTTTCATGTTACTAGGGTAAATGTAACAATTGTATAACATGCTGATGTTCAGTAGAATGCTACAAAGTGAAGCAAGAGAGAATTCATAGGAAGTAAGGTAACATGTGGACAATTGCTTTAGAGTGATGATGGGAAAGTGCTATATTTATAGTAACAGCATTTAACATTCTTGCATTAGTTTTGAATTTTGAATACTAGGCATAATTAACAAGAAACTTTAATAGTGAAATTCTAAATATATATTTCAACTTTGACCTGCTTTTTCTGTTTATTCTAGCCTCAGTTTTATTTTAGCTAAAATTAATAAGCACATGATGCTATGTAAAAGTATTATACAAAATCATTCTTTGGTTTAATTATTTGATGCATTGTATTCTCTGTTCCCATTCTAATTAAGGTTTTTCTATAATATTTTCCTATTACACATAAAGCATCTCTACCATTTTAAATTCAAAAATATCTTTTGACACAGTCTCCAAAATGAAGTAAAGTTTACTAACCTAGTCAACCTTTCTACTCTAATGTTAATTTAAAAAAGAATATTTTATCTTATTTGTGTTAATTATAAAAATGGCCCCATTTTTCACCCCTCCATATATTCATTCCCCTTGCAATATGACTATACAGCTTCTCTCATCAAAAGGTGGGCTCTCTGTTCCCACCCCTTGAATCTGGGATGGGTTTGAGACTTGCTTTGGCCAAGAGAATATGGTGAAGGTAATGGAGTGCTAGTTCTGAGCCAGGGGCCTCAAGAGGCCTTCTGTGCTTCTGCTTGCCCTGTTTAAATCCCTGCCTTCCCCTGGAGAACAAGTCCAGGATAACTGTTGGAAGATAAGAGATCATCTAGAGTAGAGACATGTTGTCTAGCAGAGGCCAGCCTAGACCAGCCACCCTCAGCCAACCTGGCAGCTGAAAAGAAATATACAGTTGCCCCTTGGTACCTGCCAGAGATCGATTCCAGGACCCCGCAGACACAAAAATCCATGGATACTGAAGTGTCTTATACAAAATGGCATAACATTTACACAGAACCTATGCACAATCTCCCATATACTTTAAATCATCACTGGATTACTTATAATACCTAATACTTTGTACCTAATTACTTATAGATACCTAATTACTTATAATACCTAATACTTTGTATTAGGTATTAATGCAAAGTAAATAGTTGTTATAATGTATTGTTTCTTATTTGTATTATTTGCTATATTATATTGTTATTTTTATTGTTTGTTTCCAAATATTTCCATCTGCAGTCATTTGTGTCTGTGGATGAGTAACCTGCAGATATGGAGGGCAGACTTTATGAGCAAACTCAGACAAGATCAGCCAAGACCAAAGAATCACTGAGCTAAGCCTAGTATAAATTGCTAAACCACAAAATCATGATCTAAATAAATGAATGTTGTGTTAAGCCACAAAGTTTTGGGGTGATTTTTAACCAGTGGCTGACTACTATAATCTCTTGTCTTTTGTTTACTTACTTAGAAGAAAAATTAGAAATTAATATTACACAATTAAAAAAATTAAATCTAATTATGTCAAATCTATTTTTCTCAAAATATTAATATTTTATATTATTTTTCACATTTTGGCTGTTGAGGATATTAACAGTTATTGAGCACCTTTTAATCATCAGGCACTTATTTATTATAATTCCTACAACCATCCTATGAGGTAGAAATTAACTTTATTTTATAAAAGAGGAAACCAAGGTAAAGAAAGCAAGGATCACACCCAAGTTCACACAGCTAGAACGGCAGAGCTGATTGAAACACAGAACACAAGAATATGTGGATCCATTTATTCCATGATAGGCCGCTATCAGTTTCACAATAAACTGTCGAGTCTAGACTCTTTTTGGAGTGGTATTCCAGAAAGTAGGATTGTATGTTCCCTGTTGAATGACCTTGACGCTGAACCAAAATGTTCTGAATAATAGCTTACATATATTGTATAGACTTCCTCATATGGGCTTTTTCTCACTCAATACCAAGTTTTAAGTGGCCAAAAATCACAGCTACCCTTTCCAATTTTCAAGTTTTATGTGCAGTTATCATGACAATTGAATGAAAAATTGACTAAAGTGAAATATTTTCCAATGTAAAAAGTCCTGATTTATTTGAAGCCATAATTGTTGTTTCTAGTAGCAAATGATTACTATTGATCGTCTGATTGACTATAATTTCATGATATTTAATCTGAGAAGTCAATATTTTAGTTACCTAGCAGCAGGAGACATTATTTGTGGTACTAGTATAAAAATAAAGTCTTATCTTCTAACTTTGGTTGTTACAAATTAAATATGAAATTTTAACCTATCAGAAATAAGTGAACAAAATTCTACCAAGTAAATTGTCCATCATTAGCCTTGCATTTATATATTAGGACTATGTGTGACATATTCCAAGAACTGACACATTTTTAACACTGAAAACAAAAAACAGCAGAATAACAAGAATGAATTCAATGCTGGTGTTTTTTAATATTCACTTGGCTAGAAACCAATATGAATGAGTAAACTATGACACAGATAAGTGAAGACATTTTCTAGTAAGCGTTTTCCATTTCTTCTAGTACATCTTCGAAAGCAACCACCAAAGGCAAAAGTCGGCATATGAAATGAATTCTAATGAAATAAACACTAAGCTTAAATATATTTTATTTTAGTCTAGCCTATGAAAATTTGAATTATATCATCTGAAAATTACCTGATGATGTCTTCTGATAAAAGAAATACAAATGTTTGGATGACTAATTATAAATAACCCCAGATAGTTTAGGGGTAGTAAAGCATATGTCTACTTTACCCTAGATTATAATAGATGTTTTAATACTTTCATTTATTTGAACATCACATTTTATTTAGAATTCTATAATAACAATAGTTAAATAAATCAACTAAGAATAGGGGTCTGTGGAATGTGTCTTCAGTGGATTCTTTCAGGTAAAAATATTTGCAACTGCTATAAAACCAGAGTAATAAATTTTAAAACACAGTTTTCTGATTTAAATACATATATCACATGGTACTTTAGGACTTAGATTATACTATGGTAACAACAAGAGAATAAAAATCACAAGTCCCTGCAAATTTACAACTAGTTTTGCAACTACAGTTTTAAGAAATGAGTTAAAGCAGGGACCATATGCATATGTTAGTTTTGTGGTTGTTTATTTTTACTAGTACCCAGAATGGGAGAAAAGATCCGTAATCAAGATGGTCAAAGTAGATGATGCGCATAAGCCTGTAAAGAAAAGTAAGCCAGAACCTGCTCAGCCATGTACTCTCATGGCTACAGAATACGTCAAATGATGGATGCTGCCCATACCTCCTTGGGTCATACGGTTCATGAAGAAAAGCTCATTTGATCGTTTTTTCTTTTCGTTAAACTTAAGAGACCTTCGGGAGACCAAATCACTTTAATTCCCCAAGTGGAAAAGTTCCACTCTAGCTGAAACATCTTAGATTCTTGTAATAATTTGCTACTATATGTGCTCATGTTAAACATCACTCTTGAATGAATCAAAATTGACTGCATTTTAGGTAATAAATCAGGAAAAGTATGTGGTAAGCAGTAGTTGCCACTGGATGTTTCTCTCTCATAATCCAATGATATTTATTAATAACAATAGGTTTAGTAGAGTCAAGTTTAACTCTAAGAAAATTTGTTCTTAAACTTCAAGTTAGTCATAGCTTGAATGACAACATAAAAGAATGATCATTTTAAAAGCAAACTAAATTACATTATTTGAAACAATTACTTAAATATATTAAATGCAATGATGAAGCAGATATTTATATTTCCTTTTCCAGTTGCTTTTTCTTTTTGTAAATATAACCAAGTAATATTCTCTTTCCACAAGGACATGAAGTAAAAACCTGGGCTCAAGGTTAAGGAATGAAGAGCACTTCAATTAACCCCTACTAAATAGTCTTTTTCTAATGTAATATTAAGGGCTTATTAAGGGCTTCATGCATTTACATTTGGTTGTATAACAAGAGTTTGACTAAATCATTGCTAGGAAGGCTGATAATATGGGGATTACTGTCACTTCAAGAGTGAACTCTCTGTTTTGTTTACCAGTAATAGCAGCCCATACAACACCTACAATAATACTGACGGAACCCAGAAGGTCACTCCTATAGAAGCAGAGAAGCCAGAATACAGATCTCAGGTGTGGGGAGGGTCCCTCATCCCTCCTGCTTCATGAACTACGTGTGGGAGAGCCCAGGGATCCTTGGGTGATGCCAGCCAGGGATGGGGAAGTGGAAGGGTTTTTTTTTTTTCCTATAAGTTTAAATGGTAAACCAGAGCATCGTAAACCTGAAAATAGCTGTCTTTTGGAAGCATCCTGACAGCACAAGTAACTAATTTTTGAGACAATTAACTACCCCTTAAAATAATTTTCACTTCAGGGCTGACTTGGCTGAATTGTGTTTGCTCAGTAATGTATGAGGCTCTGTCCTACTGTTATAAGTAGCTGTAGATTCAGGAATATTCTTTCAAATGAGGTCCTTTATACTTGCTCAAGTTCCACAGGTTCTTCCCTGGACTAAGAACAGCATGTTGGACTTTTTGAGGAACCACTTGGTCAGTCTAGCTAGTTAAGTTGGCCTGAAGGCCAGTTTTCTAGCCATAATGAGAAACAGCAGATTCCTTTCTGTGGTTTCCACTGGATTATAGAAATATTATCCGAAAATCATTGTGTAGTATTTTATTTTTTGCAGTTGATATAATTTTTATTTTTTGATCAGTAACCACGTGTCCTTGGTAGATATGACATCTCTTACCAATAACAACTTCCTAAGTTATTTCATTTTGCAACTAGTTAACTGTGTAACTCAAAACAGTCAAATTTTAAACACAGTAAAGACCACAATAATGTAATTAAAGAAGAAAGGTGGGTCTTTTTATAATTATATAATCAGTTTTCCTAAAAGCTCAAACATTTAATATACAGTAAATAATAATCAAAGCCAAATATATTTTTAACATAAGGGTTATTACATGAATCTTACATCTGATTATAAATCATCTGAATTGTGATTCTCTTTCAAGGTACATATTGTCTTTTCTGTCTGATGTTTTATTCCCTTCTGATATATTTCAATCATTCTCCAAAAATATTTCTACCTTGTGGTAAAATTGACTATTTGAATGCAACAGTTAATAGATATGAAGAACCAGGAGAGAAATCCTTGAAGCAAAATACAATGAATGTTTTTTAGTGTGATAGCAACTTTAAATTACAGAGAATATATCTGTCCTTGCTTATTCTCACTTATTCCTGAAGGTAAAATCCCACTAATAAATCAGGAATGTGCAGAAATAAAGCATTTATTTAAAGACATGGTCTTCCAATGACTGTTATTCTAAAGCAAGAATGTTCAAGGGATTTCTAAGAAAAGAGACCCACTTTAAAAATAGTCATCATTTAATGGAATTCTCCTCAATTGTGTGGTTATTATATAGCTATTCTCTTTTCTTTCTCATAGTTCTGTGAGGAAAAGTAATTATCATGTAGTTTACAACATGTGTTATTTGTCTTATAATTACAATAGATGCTCATTCTCTCTATAAATACTTATTGAAGAAGCAAATAACTGATCACTGCCAGGAAAGCTAAATACAGGAAATGCTGTCTAATTTGAGATTATCTATTCTCCTTTCTAGTCCTCCTTCTGGCTATCCAATTACATGACATCTGATGTATACAAGAGTTATGAAACAAAAGAATGATACTGTTTTTGTTTAATTTAAAAACAAAACTAGATTTTTGAAAAGCAGAAGGATTCAAATGATTATCTGAAGGGAATTTTGGGATGACCACACACTTCTACTCTCTGTACCTTCAATAGAAAGCTGCAAATCTGTAAACCAATAATTGCTTATTTATTTTTCAATAATGATCAAATGACTTTGGTAGTTATGTGTTAAAATAAAATACTCTCTAAAAATGTAAAATTAACTACCCAGAATTTAGTTTAGTAAGAAGGTGATTTAAGATGACAGCACTTAGTGGGCAGGCATCTGCCATGGACCCCTTGAGATCCACCATCCACCCTTCTCCACCTTGCTCTGGGCTCTGGGACACTGACCCTTAGGGCATCACCCACCCCACTGATTCTCAATTTGGTTTGGCCAGGGGGAGTCCAGCAGGAGAACTGAGGGCTGGAGGATGGAGAGGTGGAGGTATTGATTGCCCTGGCTCCCCCTTTATATGTTTTTTTGGGTTGACCATTTCCCTCAGCTCCTGTCTCCAGCCTTTTCCACACAATGTTCTCTGCCTCTGGGTCTGGTATAATCATGTGGGGTTTAAGAATTCCACTGTAACCTGCTCTCATAACTTGCGCATGCCTTTTAAGCTATGCCTTTATTAAACTCTTTAAAATTATTCTAATTTTAATATGCCATCTCTTTTCTGTGGGACCCTGTTACAATAAGTTCTTCTTATTTATTCCTTCCAAAAAGTAATTCCACTGAAAAACTAGGTATACATATAAACAAAGCATTTGTTTAAAGACTTGGATACTTAGTGTATCAATGATATCATAATATAAAAAAATAATGCTTCATAAATGTTTGAATCATTTATGTATCAGTGGAATTAATTTAACCAGAAATGTCTAACTACCATGCAACTAAGTTTAGAAAGATTTCTGACAATCATCAATATATTTAGTTTACCTTAATTGAAGCAAATATTTTTAGTTATTTCTATAAAATTATTGAATTTCTTATATTGAATGTACAAAAAAGTTAAATATTCCATTTCAAAATATTTTCAAGGAAAAAATTTATTTTTACAGATGCATATGTAAAGAGAGAGATTTACCTTTTCACCAATTTCTCCTTTGCTGCCTTTGAAACCTTGTTCTCCCTGTAAAAGAAGAATATGATGTATATAGTATCAGAAACAATACTTACAACACATGCAATTTTTACAATAATAATGATAATGTTTCCAACAATGAAAATATCAGTAATTATAAAGAACCACTTTAATATGTAATCTCTAAACCAATATTAAGTTACACAAGATTTAAATATTCCTAAATACTAAAGGAACAACCTTCTAGTGTTTAAGCTATAGCTTCACTATTTCAAGCAATGTACCTCTTCATAAGCCTGAATTGTCCACTGTATAAAATAAGTATGATAATAGCACTTCACTCACTGGTTTGTTTGAGACTTGAATGCACCTGCTTAGTATCTGACATAGACTGTTAACTATTCTTGTTATTATGACTATTTATTTTATTAGATCTAGTAGAAACAGCCTTCTTAGAAAGCTGACTTCTATGGAATTCCATTCTAGTGAGAGTTTCATGGTGAATGAGTTCAGGTTTGAACCCTGGAGTTCCGGCTCCAGCTCTGACACCAGTGCCATGCTCTTCCCTGATCTTTTTGTGACTGCCTCAGTCACAGAAAGAGGATTGGTGGCTGGAGGGCTGCTGGCTCTCAATCACCATATTTATTCTAAAAGGTCTAAGTCCCCCTTTCTTCAACTAAACTTTCTCTGATCTGACAAGCTTATTTCCCCCACTCAATTCTGCACAGATATTTAGAGTACGGATGTTCTATTCATACACTCAACAATAATGATAATGTTGTGCACCTCCTATATGTCAGGCACTCATGACAACATAGCCAGCAAGTGAGTGCTAAGGATGGGTCACGTGGATCCCTCTACCCATGGAGGGCCTTGAACAGAAAAGGCATTCAGCAAGCATTTCCTGAGGGCACAGAGACAAGAGATAAAGCATTTCTGATCTCCAGTTTTCTCTGTAATGGCTCAACAAGGTAACACTTGGTAGGTATAATCAGAATTCCTGTTAATTATATGAAAAGGAATGCCAGCTGTTTAGTATACATATATATACACATATACATATATACATATATAGTTTGTGAGTGTATTATTTTATATACACATATATACCCACATAATCAAATATATGTATATGGAGGGTATGTGTGTGTGTACACATACAAACTCACACATACACAATTAAATATTTTTGTTTCATCTACCCTCAAGGAAGTCATCAGAAAATAGGTTAGTTATTTTGCATTTTTACCACTAATTTCATGGTGTACCTTTTTCTACATTTTTCCTAAAATAAAGACTTTAACTTGATCTTTTAATTCAAGCTGACATTGAAGCTGCTAAATGCCTCCAGTACATCAACCACAATGTCAGCATGATGCAGCCACCACAAACAGCTGCTGGAAAGTCCAAAACTATTTCCCAGCAGATAGATCTGCACATCCCTTG
Organism: Daubentonia madagascariensis; assembly: GCA_023783475.1. Classification (NCBI taxonomy): domain Eukaryota; kingdom Metazoa; phylum Chordata; class Mammalia; order Primates; family Daubentoniidae; genus Daubentonia; species Daubentonia madagascariensis. Next base: position 19,664,071 of record JAKFHU010002080.1, on the reverse strand, counting down.
GCTTGCAGCTTGACTCACAGATGCAGCACATGCTGTATCAATGGGTTTTGTCTAGAACTGCTGTGAAGAAATTCAGAAGGTTGCCACTTCATCACTGCCAGTTAAATCTTATTATCTTTATTAGGCCAAGTAATGGAAGATTTTCCTCAAAAGCTGGAACTTAAACAAGTGCATATCTTTTTAAATGATATTTTCAGCCACAGAGAAAATACTAGATGCACAGTAACTTCTGACATCTTGTTGCTGGGACCTATAAAACTTCTCCAGAGCATAGAAATGTTATGCTTGGCCTTGGTGGGCATCTAATATTGTATCAATAAGCTCTCATCTGTGTGGAATTATTTGGGTGGTATCAGGCCAGCTGGCCCCACCTGAAGTAGCTCCCCATCCTTCCAAGAAAGTAGAATATACCCATCTCTATGTTTCCAGTAATGCTGGTCACATATAATCGTGCTCCTTCCCAGAAGGAGAAAGCAGCCCTTGGACAGTAAAGGCATCCAAAGGAAGTTCACCTTGGTAAAGAGAAGGATACTAGGCACAGAAAAAAGCAGCCTGGCCCATGCAAAACTCCTTATTTACTATGAACTTCTGAAAGAAAGATATTTTCTGAAGGGATTAGTTGTCTATGGCATCTTTGTAATATTTAATATTTTATGTCATTATAACTATTGTGCTTAGCTCTATCTGGGATATACAAAAAGGAAGATAAGCAAGAAGTAACCAAATCCAGTCAAGGGCAGTAAAATTTGTTCCATTCTACATTTTAGACTCTAATAATTGCAAAAACATTTCCAGAACAGCTATATACACTCCCATGGCCCCAGGAAGCACTGTTGCTGACTTCTTTGGAGACGCACATTGCTAAAGGGGATTGCTTCCATGAGTTCTCTTTGGAAAGACAGATCAGTAGCTTTCTAAGAGTCTTCGAGGGAATTCAATTTTATCAAATACATTTTCAGAATCTTTACTATATTATATGCAAATTCAATTTTCAAGATGTTAAAATTCTTAACTCAGATGAAACATTCAAAAACTCTTACTTTTTGACCAGGTAAACCAGGAGCACCATGTAAACCATTTTCTCCCTAAAAGAAGTACACAGAATAATTTTTATTAGCCATAAAAATAAATGAACACAGACTTCGTTTTCAGTCTTTACCAACTAGCTCTAGCATTGTGGGGAAAGGTAGCCTATAACTGAATATGAATATGTATCATGTGTAGGGGCTTTCCATGTATCCCCTATCTCAGAACTCCAGGATTATCACTTTAATTTTTTTTTTGCTTTATTCTTTTTTTTTTTATTTCAGAATATTATGGGGGTACAACACTTTGGCTATATATATTGCCCATGCACTGCCCATGTCAGAGCTACAATCGTGGTCATACCCCAAACTGTGCTCCCTGCATCCATTCAGTGAGAGTTTTTCCCATCCCCTCCACCCCCCTCCTGCCTGCCCGCCCCCTGATGAATATTATTGCCCTGTGTGATGTAGGTGTTGATCAGTTAGTACCAATTTGATGGTGAGTACCAGTGGTGCTTGTTTTTCCATTCCTGTGACACTTTGCTTCAATTTTTAAAATACGGAAATGGAGGCTCTAAGAGGTTTGGTAACACGCCCAAAGTCACCTAACTAGTAGCATTACCTGAGATCTAAATTAAGGTCCTGCCGACTCCACAGCCTATGTTTTTCCACGTGCTATTTGGTATCCTTTATTTCATTTTCTCTCTTTCAAGTCTGATATAGTGCTTTCTATGGGCCAGTCCCTGTTCTCACAAGGAACCTATCAGGTAGAAGTTACTATTGCTACATCTTACAGATGATTTCACCACAAATGCGTGGTAGAACTGGAATCTGAACCCACACATTTCAGCTCTGTGCACCTAGCTGCCTCCCTACACTGTCTCTGTGAAAAGGTTTAATTCTGACTTCTTGTCTAAAACTTGAATTTTATATATATGTATAGTATATGTGCGTGCGTGTTTGTATTCTTATAACATACATATATGAGCTTACTCATATCTGGTGATTGTCTTTAAATTGATTTTGAAGACATACACGATGCCATTTTACATGAAACAATTACTTGGAAGAATTTTTAGTTCTTTCTATTCATCTGTCTTGGGTAAAAAGTTTTTCAGCAGATGCCTGTCAGTTTCCATTACTGGAATTCGCAGGTCATCACTTTGACAAGTCTGGTTTGTAAACATCATGCAGGCTAGAATGAGCTACTCCTGGGAAGACGTGCATATTCTCAAGGGAGACTTGGGAATTTTTTTTAGCTGCTTATAGGAATTTACTTTGGCTTCTGAGTTTCCAGGTTTAGACAGCTCAAAACAAACTAACAATTCAATTGATCTGCTTTATTTCTATCAAACATTTATAATTAATTTGTAAGATAACAGTTTTAAGCATTATCTATAAAGCAATTAGGTACCATCTCTTAGAATTCTTTAAACAAAATTCAAATATATGAAGGAAAAAATCATCTTCAAATTTTAAGGCAGTAATAATATATTCTGTGTAAGGAGAGATCTTTATTATTTCATTAATTAATACATATTTGGAAAGTTTTAGTGGTTTTTACTGGAGACGTACTGCTACATACATGCACACATACTATTTTAAGGACTAAAATTATCAAAGATTAGATTAGATTAAATTATCAAAGTATTCTACAGTATAACTGCTATCATCACAATGTTATACTAAACACTAAAGGCAAAACTTTGCTGCTAAGTATAATTAAGTGTTGAAACACGAATGAATAAAATAGAATGTACTTATCTATGTAATAAATACATTTCTACTATTAAAAAGTTGTTTCAGTTCTAGACCTCAGGCATCACGCTAGTCTATTAGAAACTTCTAATTTCATTTGATAAAGTAATAGTAAAAGCACATTAAGTATTTGACACCAGGGAAGAGTTTATGGAAATGGAGCTTCTGTTACTCATCACAGAAATATGTCCACTTGTCCATAAGGAGCAGATTATTTTCATCAGTTGATCCAATATAATGTTTTATATCATATTACCAGTTATACACCATAACAAGATATGGCATATAATCCAGTAAAGTACACTGACACAGTATACACTGCCAAAAATACTTTTTTGGGGAAAAAAGTCATGACAGTATCTTCTCTTTTTCTTTGCTCATAGTGCAGTCTTCTTATGTACCATGTTCTCTGAGTACTGGCACCCAAAGTCCTACCTCTGCCACATGTCGGGTTATGATTACACCCAGACACACTGTTAATTTGGTAGCAAAAGTCTTTACAGCTGTGATATTGAGAATGTGTCTTTAATGGACACAGGTTTTATGAGTGTTGTAATTAAAATACTGTGTTTTCCTATGGTCAGAGTTAATTGGTCTCTGCTCTTTCCTAACTGCGAACTTGTTTTGTTAACCTAATCTACACTCCAGGATAACCCAATGGGCATCACTGATGCTCTCAGAGGAAGTGAGATGGCCTCACATGACACATCAACATGTGGAAGTTTTTGAAAAACTTTGAGATGCCCTACTTAGAAATGTATAATCATTTAAAATAATTTGTTATTATTCTAGTCCATGAGGGATAAATTAACATGTCTGTTTTTGTCTCTATCTCAAAAAAGGATAAATTTATTAATTGGCATAAAAACTAAAGAAAAATAGTTTTAAAGAACAAAATTTTGTTAACAGTAATGGTTGAAGATGTTTCTGTCCAGACTTTGTCTAAAATCTAATTTATGTCAACAGAATGACCCTTTCTTTATGCACAGTCTGTTGCCCAGGTTTAAAGTCCTAGGTGCCACAGGCAGTTTGGGGTCAAATTTAATTCTGTTTATAAATATCTAGCTAAAAGTACTGGAAGGGTATATATTATTTGATTTTTCTAAACTCCTGCTGTCTCTCTTTCCTCCCAATCTCAGCCCAAGGGATAAAGAAGATGCTTCTCCTTTGTCATCCAATCAATATTTTAGTTCATTGTTGAAAGAAAATTATAATCAATGATTCCCATAGCAACCACAACTTTCGAGACTTGTTTCTGAGGCATATACTTTCTATTACAAGGGCCTATGTCCCTTTCCAGTTACAAATTCAAACTACAGTAGGGCAAATGAATAAATACGTGTCATATAATCTAATGTTGCTGCTGATAGTATCATTTCCTGGGTTATTACTATAATACATAGCATGTCTTCAACTTCACAGAACAATCAAAAAGCACCCCTTCCAGAATTCAAAATAACCTCTTTCAGAAGCTTTTGGAAAAAACATATGTAAAGTTTAGGGTCAGCTGGTAGCTTTCTGAAAAACTGATCAAAAGATTTCATATTATCTCCTTTTAATCACTGCACATTTTTTAGTAGTAAGCATAGCTAAGCATAAAATATAAATTATTAGTTTTCCTGACTCCTTTAACATTGGAACCAATCTCTTTCTTACTATGCAGGAAATATATGTTATCTGAAGGACATTTGATAAGGAATCATACTCCCTAGGCCTATAGTTTGAGACCAAGCAAATAAAAGCAGAACAAGCAGGTAAACAAAAGATTTGCTAATAACTAGAAGTAGGCCCAGAAAGTTGAAAGTTGTATACTATGTTGTGGTGATTATTTCTTTAAAAAGTTAGGCACTTAGCCTTTGCTTAAAAAGTCTGAGATCTTATTATAATGTTTCTGTATTAAAAAATAAAGTTTGACCTATCATTTCACTTACAGTATGTTTTACACGAATATAACCTTCTATATGAATTTACTGTATACTTGGAAATATATCAATATTTACCCTTTAATTAATTCATATTCACTAAAGGAAAATTTACTTAAATTGAATGTTGAATGAAATAGCTGGAAGAAATATATGAAGTGGAATGCCAGAATTCTAGAATGAAAACCAATAAAACAGTCAGCAAAAAGTAAATCTGATTTTGATTTTGTGTATCACTAATGTGAACTCTATATTTCTGACTATAGTTCTGCTTTATTCAGCCATAATCTTAAGATATTGAATTTTTATACAGTTCTTAAAACTGTTGGCAGTCTATTAAGTGTTTCAGGAAATAAAGAATATACCTGTACCTCCTATTTTTTTCCAGATATCTAATCTGAGTCTTTTTATTTCAAGGAGGAGAATTTTTTGCCTTCTATATTTTGGGACTTCGTTCCAAGAAATAAATTCTCAAGTGAAAAAAACGTATGCTGCATAGAGTTTAAAACCTCAAACTTATTGAATTCTTTGTAGTTGGATCCTTAATGCAGCTAATACCTGGGAATATATGATCACATTAATGGTCAGGATAAGGCCAACATTCTTAATTATAAAATAAATGATACCTTATTATTATTTCTTTTTAAAAATTTTTATTTTATTTTTAAAATTTTTACATTTTTTATTTTAAATTATTACGGGTACAAAATAGTTGAATACATTCATAGGGTACATGTGATGTTTTGATACAAGCGTAAATGTGTATTATTCAAATCAGGGAAATTGGGGTGTCTATCACCTCAAGCATTTATTATTTCTTATTCTTATGGGTCATTTCAAATAGCGGAAAACCAGCCACCAAAGGTAGTGTATGACCAATACATGTATTAATCATAGTAATGTATGGGTTGTTAGTAGTTGCTAAATTCAACATGTACTCTCTCAAAATCTACTATCTTGAGTATATATGTATTTGAGTGTATACAAGTATATGCAGGTACATATACCTAGGGAAAAAAGCAGGTATTCTTACACATAAGACAAGGATAAATTTATAAATTTATATATACCACCTCCACCAAAGAATCTGATGAGGTACCAACTCTACTGAAAGCTTCTTAAAGTCAGGCACTTTTGTTGTTTAATTTGTATTGTGGAGAGAAAATGGGAAAAAAAAATTCTATATGTGGTTACTGAATCAATGCTTTTTGCACCCAAATTAACCTTTCCTAAATTTCTGCCCATTAGTCTTATCTCTGCTGTCTGCAATTACACAAGAAAAAGTCTTATAGGTCCTACATATGACATCCCTTTGTGCCATATAAAGGCTCCCATTCAGTAAACCACTCATTTTTCAAATGATAGTTTGGAGTCTTTTAATATTATGGTCCTTGTTCTCTGGGCACACACAGGTCAGTCATCTCTTTTAAAATGTGGCACTCAGAACTCAGCACATCACTCAAAAAATGGTCTTATTTACACAGAATAGAGAGCAGGACCATTATTACATACACATATGTGTGTGCACACACACGTTCACATACACACACACCTTGTTCTGGATACCAAACAGTACTGTACTGCTATTAATACAACTTGCTTTTTTAAGACTAAATTGCTTATATACACTATGTTTGTTGTCAACTACAACCATTAAGTTTTCCTTTCAAAGGGATTTTATTTTACAATTCTTTTTCAAACTAATTAAATGCAAGCTGAGCTAAGAGTTATTTGAATTAAAAAAACCCAAATAATTTAAAAAATAATTTGGAGAGGTTAAAGTTTCTTTCCATATATAGCAAAATTAAGGAATTAAGCCTTAGTCAATGTTGTAGAACCCATTACAAAATCTGGGCTCCTATGTAATTGTGATGATTTTCTTAAAGTGCCAGGAACAAGTGTTTGGGCTTTTCACTTTATTGTGAGACTAGGTGTAAGACAATCTTTAAGTAAATTTGAAACTTCATAAAAGTACTAGGGAAATAGAAGACATTTAATGTGAATCATCTACTAAAATATCTGAGGTATAGTAATTGACATCTAAATTAAGTATTCCAACAAGTGAAAGATGATTTAAGATATAAAGAGGACAGTGTCATCAGTCAGCTCCTAATTGAGTGCAGTGAGACACCAGTAACTGCAAACTATTTCCTGTCCAAAGTATTCCTCATGATGAGTAATTTATAGTTCTACTCCCTATCAGTTACTTCTACTGGAGCTTAAATACATTAAAGCCATTGGTTACTCATCTTTAGCCCTGAAGTAAATGGTTGTGAAGATATGGAGAAAGAATATACTTTAGCAATGTTGTAAGAAAGGAGATTTTCAAACCCAGTTTGGATAAAAAGAAAGCAAGGTAACTTGAAGATTTATGCTTCTGAGAGAAGGAAGAGCATAATTTGTCCAAGAGAAAATAGGAAGCAAATTCTGGAGATACACACAATTTTCTTTATTACATTTCATTATGGGAAGCAACACCTGTAAGCTTTTCTGGCTAGAGAAGAGATTCTCCTTCCCTTCTGTTTCCCCAAAGTATGCTTTTTGAATTCTAAGCAATTTAACAAACATTTATTCAGAATCAATCAGGTGCCATATACTGGGCGGAGTGCTGGGGTTATAGAGGTGAGAGAGACACCAAGTCCTCCTCCAGGAGCTCACATTTATTTTAGCAGGGAATGTAGACACACACTGTATTAGTGATATAAATAAAGTGCTATATGAGCAGAGTGGTTGTACGGGAGACTACATGAAAAAAGATGAATGAGCATTGAATTTTGCAATTTGTGAAAATGCAGAGATGGTGGTAGTGAAGAAAGATTCTAATTGTCTGTGATCACCTTAAATCTTCTACTCTTGCCTAACAGGTTCATTCAATGCCTTACACTGCCTATGGCTGTCCTGGACGTAGCTGGCCCAAAGGTCCTTTAGACACAGCCGCTTTAAGAAAACTCTAACATCTAAAGTTATAGATGTCTTTACAAACTACCAGTTACATCTTTAAATCCACTCTTCAGTATCTCAGCAATTTACACCAAGAATGAAATAACTGACCACTAAACTATGCAGAGAAACAGAGTGTGTGATCTTTTTATGGCAATATTTTCATATTTATGTGCTGGATGCTGATAGTGCATTAAACCAAATAGGAACATTAGCAGACTAGGTTCTTGAAATCTGGCTGTTTAGCAAATACAAGTCAAGTGCCTGGGTGCCAGATACACCACATGTGTTGAGCTTGTCATCCATCTGTTGTGTTCTCTGCCAACTGCTCTACTTCGGGTGCGAATGGAAGGCATTAGAAGGGAATAAGAAACCATGAAGAAATAAAATCAGATGCAGAGTGAGCAAGTTTCTTTTTATTTTTCCTGTCCTTCTATTACCTTTGTCCTTCTTATATTTCTGCTTATTTTAGCTCTACATTGTATCAATATATGCCTACAGATAAGACAATTAAATAAGAATTACTCCATGTAAGAGCAATGATTTTTTTTCACTGATAATTCAAGTTTTATCCTGTACCTTTAATAAGTGAAGCTACCAAGTAGGTTGAAAAAACTGCTCTCTTTGTGGTCATTTTTTTCTGTGAATACTAGGTATGATAAAAAGTTCAATCCTATGTCTGGATTTGACTACACTTTCATTCATTACAGACTTTTCTAAAATACATGGATATACAGGTAATTCTCCCTTTAAGAGGTATTTTCTCTAATGTAGAGTTCACGCTTGTTTTATAAACCTTGACAATTTCATAGGCAGGAATTATCCCAATGTTAGAATAAAGCTGAGTTGTGCTTTTTTTTTTTCTCCTCATTTAATGGTTTCAATTTCTCTAATAAATCATCACATGTGAATAGGTCTTTTAACTGCTTTTTTTAAAACTTGAAGGGAACTCTAAAATTAAGCTTAATTCCATAGAAAAATTAGGTGAAACTAGACATACGAGAAGAAGCCAAATGACTTAAAATTTCTCTAGCTCTTTCACTAAATGCCAATAAGTTTCTGAGTCTCTGAAGCATTGATGCTACATCTGGACCAGCACTGTTGCAGAGTTCATTATAATTCACAACAGCTACCAGCCTTGTCTGCACTTACATAAACTGTAACAGCATCTGCCTTTATTTTCTGAAGCTGCAGTCTTCTCATAAAATGTCTTTTCAGGGAAAATCGAGATGCAAAGATCATAGTTGTTTCATTTTCCAACAGAAGAGAAACACAAAGGCTGTTAGGGAACAATGGATCTTCGTCGCTCAGTTTCATCTCACTGCAATGACTGAGGGCTTCAGAGTTTGTGGTGAAAAGACCCATCATACGAAGTACCTCATAATGAGGATAGTTACTACGGCTATTTTTAAGACACGCAACTTGGCAACTCTCTCATCACATTATCAGATGCACTTCTTAAGTGCCTTAATGCATATGGCTTTTTATCTCTAGAAGCTTGATTTATTTATTTTTTTAATAAAGTCATGGTTCTAAGTTAAATACTTGTTTGTGATAAAATAAATATCGTGTGTGTGTATACACACACATACAATCTCAAAGCATATTTGGTGGAGAATGAACGGAAAGAGAGAATTTTCTAGTTAGGTGTTAAAGTTAACCTGGAGAATGGCCATGACTGAGCTGCCTGGAGGTGGGTGCACAGGGTAGATTAAGGATATCCAGAGAGTTAAGTGTGGAAAGTTTGAAAACATACTTCAAATGTAATCTTATACTTGGAACCAAATAAAGTAAAACTGTATTGTTTTCATAACACTTATTTTGGAAGGTAAGCCTGACAATAATCCTCTCGTTTGGCAAAAAAAAATAGGCATGGTAATTCTTACTAGGAGGACACACTCTTCTGAGAGTGGGGGAGTCAGAACCTCTCAGATGAGGTAGATTTAAAGGGAAGGAACAGAGTGTAGGAAGTAAACTGCACATTTCACTTACTAAGCTGGCAGGCAAACAAATTTAAGCTATAACTCAGAACTCTCTGTATAAAGGAAATCTGGATATTTGAAGAACTATCCAGATGAGGTAATATAGTAAAGGTGCAAGAGCTATGGATAAGGATAGAGGTTCAAATCTTGACTCCACTATTTGCTGGCTATGAAATTTAGGGGAAGTTTTTTCTCTCTAGATCTCAGTTTCTTAATCTGTGAAATAGTGATGATAAATCTTACCTCATAGAAGTGTCATAAGGATTGAATGAAATAATGTGAAGAAGGCTCTTGATAGTGTTTAGCACATAATAATTATTGAGTAAATGGTGCTATATTATTGTCGTCAAAGTTTATACTCTTACACATATTTCTGTTAAGTGAGATTGGTTCACTAACATCCAGTTTGTCTTGAGAGGTCAGAGTCACATAAGATATGTGACTTTTGTTTTAACATTTTCCACTAAATATATTTTGAATAAATAATATAAATTCCCTCAAATGATCCCTTCTCAGCCTTTTGGCTAAGATCAAGTATATAAATTCCCTCAAAGGAGTCCTAATTTGGTCTCATAGTAAGCCAGAGTTTGGAATAATAGAATCATCAAACTGTTTGCTGTTAAAATTATATCTATTGTTTACCAAATATTTACATATCAGGCACTGAGCTGGCACTTTCATGAATAATCTCATTTAATCTTTAAGACAAAGCTAGAAGTAGGACAATATAATTCCTGTTTTATAAAAAAGAAAACTGACACATAGAGAGATCAAGTGTCATGCTCTAAATTACAGAGTAAAATTTTGAGCTTAGATTCAAACCTGGGCAGACTAATTCTGGGTATTTAATGTTAGCATAGTAAAATGGTGATAGCTACCACTTACTGCATACCTATTCCGTGAGGAGCAAAATTAACTTGCTAAAAGTTTTCCCATTAAAATAAACATTTTAGGACAAATTCTAGGTAATTTAGCAGACATAATATTGGTTTTAGGATAAATTAGGTTCTATATTGGCTTTATTTTTACTATCACGTTATTAGGATTAGGATTATTGGAAAACAATTATTCCTATTTTTAAAAAATATCCCCACTTCTCAAAAAACATATCTGGTACATTGACATACATAAGTGAAGTAGGAAATGAGGCAATTTTTCATTTGAAATATTCAAGTAATGAAATCAAGCGTGGCTTGAGTGCTATGTTTGGGGGTAAAGCAGGCAGGATTTGCTCCCAGTATCCAAATCCTTGTCTCATTTTCTTACTTCATGCCATGAGGATGCAAGAGGTGAGCGTGTGTGTTTACACGTGCATGTGAGCGTGTGTGTATGGGTACATGCATACATGTGATCTTATGCATCGAGTCATTCGCTTCTCTTGAAAATTGAACCATTCAGTTTACTCATTTAGATTGACAGTGGCTTCTGTCTATCCAAGCTTACCAGAAGTCACCAACTACCTAATAACACTTGCTACATAGAATTTATATTCTTAAATGAACCCATAACAGAACATTTACTAAATCTCTTAGACAAAATCGCAGCTGTGTTGAATAAATGAAAGGAGATAGCTATTTTTCTGTGATGTTTGACAGTAAGTCTGTATATACTAGATTAAGAATGCCTAGTGCAAGTCTGTACTGGGTGAAAAGTGTCATAATTACAAAAGAACATAATTAACTGCTATAATTCCTCATCCTTAAAGTCCCCATGAATCCATATTCCATAAATAGATTTCATAAAATAGTGTTATTAAGAGTACTATTTTTCTCCTGGGTCTCAGAAGAAAAATACCACTTCAGTAAACTAATACTTTCTTCAGGGCCTTGACTTAAAAATATTTACCACTATTATCTAGCCAAACGCAAAGTGTAGGTTCATTTTAGAACGAGATTTATATGCAAATCACCTTATTTTTTACAGTATCATATTGGATGTAAGTGTAAAGTGCAGTTAATATACAAATTCTACTTTATAATGCTAAGATTATGCTTCATTCCATTAATGTAAATCAGTTTCCTAGCCTAAATACTAGACTTTAAAAAATAAAAACACTTCACATTGAGAATATTATGCCTGAGATATATGTTCTATGGCAGTTTGCACACGGTCTTGCTCCAAGTAAAAGATTTAAACAATTCATATTTGTTGTTTTATTTTTTAACAGTACTCTTAAGCACTTGTAATTCTATGGAAAAAAAATTCCCCCAAATTATGAATGCTGAGAAGCAGATTCAAACTGGAGATCAAGGATGCTGTATGAGTAACTCTGGAAGATGCACATAAGTCACATTAAGGCAAATGTGGAAAACAGAGCTTTGTGACAACTATTTATTTAAGAACTAATAATTTTTCTTTGAAAATTTACTTATAAAAATCAAGCAGGGCATTTTCATCATAAAACAATAGAAATCTTTTTTCCCCAAACATAAACATTACAATTATTATTTTAAAATTTAAAATTTAAAAAACATTCATAATTTATTAAGCATACCATCAGATAAATAATAGTAACGTTTTTGCATATATTATTAGAATTATTTTAAATAAATGGTAACCTGTGGATTATAGAATTGAGAAAAACACTCTTGAAGTGGCATTTTTTCACTCATGGGTGTTATATCCCTTCAACAGCTAAATGAAGTGACAAGTTAGAAGCAGAGCTGGCACTACCAGTGGCTAAGACCTTGGGAAGAGAATATGGTTGAAGACTGGGTGTTTTTATAGCTATTGGGAGGACATTAACTACAAAGTAGGGTCTCTGAAGCTGCATGAATCTGGGAACCAAGAGCTAAGTATTATCTGGTGCTACATTTAGAACCACTGGAAGTTGCATGAATTCTCTAATTGTCTGTAAGATTCTTTAATAGCAACTCAAGTAAATTAGACACAAAAGAAAACTGCTTGAGAAAACATGAGAGAATATTAGCCAGGACAATTTTGCCATGGTTTTAGAACACCATAAATACAGCTGCTTCTTTATCACATTAGATTCTTAAGTTCTCTGGAGACAGTGTCTTCACACAGACACAGATGCTCATTAACTGATTTTGCAAGACTCACTCAGCCAACATTTTGGCCAAATGGGCCCCAAGAGCTGAGGATTTCAGTTCTCAGAACGACTTGGTCCAACCAGATTATCAATATATGCCTTTATATTCACTTTAAGTGGAGTGTGGGATGAATAACCACACAATATTTTTCCTGCAAAAGTGGATTTCTAGGAAAAAACCCAAAATCTTTAATTCTGAATGGTGTTTATCTTTGCAACACTATGTCTTGCTCCAGTTCCTTCATATTGCCTCAAATGCCCTTTCTTTCTAAGAAACTCTATTTTTTTCTTGAGAATTTCTTGGCTTGCATACTTAACTTTCTAGACTGTTGCTTTCTTACTTCATGGCCCTTGATTGCAACTGATTTGATCAACTTTTGACAGGATCGATTCTGCTGATTACTTCATCTAGTCCTTGCATTGTATCCTGTCTGTTGACATCACCTTTTCAGGAGTTGAGACCCTATTCCACAGCCAATCAGTAGCAGTTTGCACCTGTTTTTTCACAAATAAGGGTCTAAGAGATGTCACTTTGGATTGTTAAAAATTAATGGTGTTTTATACCAATCTTAATAACTTCTGCTTTAAAGCATTCCAGGGGAGTTTTACCCTGCTTCCCCATAATTTATCATGTAAGTGTATATGAATCTCACTTTACATCCCACAATAAAGTCCAACAACCTATTTTACAGTACAAGCACTCCAATGATTCTGCATGTGTTTTTAAAAGAGGAAAAGACTCCACATTCTAAATAATTTGAAAAATCCTAATGATCTGAAATCTAAACAATCAGATTGTTATGATGTATTTTAGAAAGAGATTAGTGAAATAAATGTATAAGGAAAATTTGGATTGGGGTCTCTCTTTAGGAGTTAAGTGATGGAGTAGTATTCTCTAGAGAAAAAGTATTTTGAAATAATTGGACCTTTGAACAAGTATTTGAGGGAACTTTTACTTATGATGATGAAGAGCCTTCAATTAATGCCATCAGCAAGCTTAAAGGAGAGGAGAGCAGCCCAAATAAACATTAGCCTGCAGCAAGCTATTATTGTTCAACAAAGTTGGTTGGGTTTTACTGAGTCCAACAGTTACATTTCTATGGGAGTAAAGAATTTGCATATTCTATTTGAATATAGAATTTGCGTATATTCAGTCCTATATAGGACTGAATAATTTCTAAAAGGAAAAAAGTAGCATCAATGAAACAGTCAAATATCAGAGATACGTTTAAGAAGGCCTCAAAAAATATCTGTCCAACAACCTCTGAGTCTCCTACCACTTCAGCTTCAGTTATTTCTGTGTCGGCTTTAGGGGAATAAAACCACAAAGGTCATGGCCTTCTAGATAATGAGGTACAATGGACTCACTTGATAATTACAGCAGGTAGAATACCTGTAAAAACCTGTATTAACTTATTTTAAAGAAGAAGAGAATTTTCGTAGCATCAACATGAGAGAAATTTAATAATTCAACACAGTTATTAACATATGAGTATATATAGTGAAAAATAAGACAAGGTAATTGCAGTTTAATATACAAATATATTTTTAAAAGATTCTATGAAAAAACTTGAATAAGATGCTAAATGGCAACACTAACCTTGTGAGTGAATTTATGATTTAGAATCACTGCTGTGGTGTTAGAGAAGAAAACATGAAAATCAACCATTTTATGAGCTAAATACTACATTATCGGATTTTATTTATTTCTTTATATTTTTTAATTTTCTATTTTTAATTATTATGGATACATAATAGTTATACTATAGGATTTTATTGATGGGTTGAAATATCTTTTATGTATTTTTAGTTATAGTATCTCATGTGGTACTACATTATAAAATGTTTATGTAGATTACTTAATTTTTGTTTGCAACGAAATACATATTAAGATACTTTATCATATATAAAATAGTGAATTTAAGAAGCCCTGTGGCAGTTACAGAATAGTGGCCAATGTTCTAGAGCAGGGGTCAGTAAGCTTTTTCTGAAAAGGGCCAGAGTGTAAATATTTTAGATTTTGTGGCTCATACAGTCTCTGCCACAATTACTTAAACTTGCTGTGTAGAATAAAAGCAGCCTTAGGAAATATAAAACCAAATAAGTGTGGCTGTGTTCCAGTAAAACTTTATTTACAAAATAATACAGTGGGAGTTTTTGGCAGCCCAACTGTAGGGCTGCAGTTTGCTATTCCCTGAACTACCAGACTTGTTCTGTATATTTTCCTATCTTATCTGATACAAGTTTATAAAAAAACCCACAAAGTTTAATCAAATAGTAAATCAACTTACCTTCTCCCCAGGAATTCCAGGAGCACCAAATTCACCTTTACTACCAACTTCACCCTAAAATATAGAAATGTTCATTAAGAGATTTTTTTAAATGTGCATTAATCACTAATATTGTCAAAGAGAATCTACCTTTTCATAGATGAGTTGCTTTTTGCTTATACCAAAGTTCGTGCTTCAAGTTCCTTCCTAACGTTGTCCACGGTCATTAAAATAGACTTTTGACAATTAATAAATTGTCAAAAAATCAATAATTAATAAATATCCAAGTCCTAACCAGAACTAAAACTAGACATTATCCACCCAGAAATATGTAACTCAGCCTTGTCATTTTTTTTATATTTACCAAAGGTAAGCAATAATTCTATTGCTGTTATCCCAATTAATACCAGAAATGAGTTTAAATGAGTTAAAAGCTACATCCTGGCTGATGTTTTCAGTTCAAATAAGTCATGAAATTTCAGACTCTAAGGTATCCATATTTGTTTCATTTAGTGTGCCTGACCTTTACACCCTCCAGGAAAAACAGAAAAACACTGAAGCTGGGTCAATCCAATGGTCAGCTTTCCTACTCTTCCACCTAAACTGCCAAACAGGGCTAGAAAAATTGGTGCAGTGAAGCCTATGGGTCATCTGTGGCTTCCCTGAAAGCTCTATCACAAATTCATTCTAATAAATTTATTCGTGAAATAGTAGAAAATAATATAAACTTTTTGAATGAGTTTCTCTATCACTAATACTTGGTAGAGATTAAGAAATATATTGTAATTTTGTGAATATATAATATAATACCACTATTACAATGACATTATTTGTCAATTTCAGATTAAGACATATAAGTAAATTTTACCTCCAAACGAATTTCTGTAGATTAGATAAGGATCTGATTGGGTAAAATTGACACATAAAAAAAAAGATCCTGTGAATTTACTCAATATATTCAATATAGTATTAGAAAGGATGAAGAAACAGTCTTTATTTCTTACATTGACATAGGCAAAGAAGTCAAAAGAAGCCAAATTTAATATTAAATCCTACTGCTGTGAGGTTATTACTGAGACAAGGTATTCCTTCTTTCAAAAATTATGAAAATATTTGGACTCAATTAATTTTGTATTGGTGTGGTATAGCTACAGAATGAGCCTCTATCTAAGTAATGTCAGACTAGAAAGAAAGAAAGTGAAAACTTACTTGTAATCTCTAGGTTAGCTCATGAAACTACTCAAAATAGAAACTTCCATAGTAAGACTGGAAGGTGGAGAAATCAATACCAGTTTCTGACTAAGGATTAAGTTAACTTATTCCATTTTAAATTGTTTTGATTTTCTCTCAAAGTATATCAGCAAAGCAATCATTGCATAAAGACAAGACATTTTGGCAAACTGACTGGAAATGCGGAAGATAATAATACAAAAACAAACTGGAAAATTATTCCCAAAATAGAGCTCAGATCACACTTCCCCTTAGGAACATTAAAATTTAGCTGTTATTTTACAAAATTCCAAGGGAATTTCAACCTGAAGTGGGTGAGGGTATTAGCAAAGGTCTTAAAGGACTGAGAAAGTAATACGGTTGCTAAGTAATTAGGTTGCTAACTACACTTGCTAAGAAAAGGGAATTAAAAGATTCAGAAAATTACAATAATTGAGTCTGAATGAAAGAAAAGCATTAATTATTATTTCAAATAATGTCATATAGAGTTTAGTCTTGGACAGAGGGCACAGTTAGAATAGTTTGATTGGGTACCCTGATACAGAATACTGATCACAACTAGGTGTTTAAATACAAGTGGTGGTATTAACAACTGTATTACTCCATGAGAGGGGGGCATCAGCTGCATGAAACAAAGACCAAAACCAGTAAATCATATTAACAGAGCATGATAGTGGATAAGAAGATAGGCAAATAAAGATAAACACTAAGTTATGACAAAATTTGTGGCTTTTTTCTAAATATTTTGCTTCTTTAGCAACTAATTGGTAATATCAAGCTAAAACTGATAAGATCAGTGTGAAAAGAATTTTTGTTTTTAAAAGAAAAAATGTAGTAGAACAATAATGAATAATATAATATTCTTCTATGATTATCTTGTTTAGTTCTTTTCTTGCAAATTGACTTTGTCCTGCTTGGTAGAGGCAATTGGGGAGTAGAACTTACAGTTTCTAAAAACAGCTGAGTTGATGATTTTGACTTTCCTTGAGGTATACTGTTGACTCATTCATTCAACATATTTTTAGCTCCTATTATGTGTTTCTCTATCTATGGAGCTCACAGAACTCATATTCTAATGGGGCAAAAATAGATGCAAAATGACAACATGTCAAGTGGCAATAAAAGTGCTAAGAAAAGTAAGAAGATAGAGGAGGGATGCAGGGATGTTTTTTATATAGAGATGCTAGAATAGGCCTTTTTATTTTAAAGTGATTTTTGAGCAAAGACCTAAATGATGGGAAGGAGAGAGCCATGTGGATATATAGAAGAAAATTCCAGGTATATGTGACCTGGTACAAAGAATTTGGAGTGCAAGTGAACTAGAGGAGAGGGTAGGAGACAATATAGGGAATGAGGAGTAAGGAAGGAGAGAGCTCTATACATTATGTGAAGCCTTGTAGCCCATGGTTAGAGCTTTGGGGTTGATCTTAAGGGAGACAGAAAGCCATTAGTGGGTTTTGGTTCAGGTGAAACAGGATTTACTCATATGATATTCAGAATAGTTGTCTAACTCATGGTGCATATGCATAAATAAAACTTATTCTCCATAAAGTTGCCACGTTACAGTAAAGATTCTCAAAACTTCACACCTTTAGACTGGCGTGAAGACAAACACAAAGACCAATGGAACATAATAGAGAACCTGGAAATAAATCCATGTATTTACAGCCAACTGATTTTTGACAGAGGTGACGGGAACATGCATTGGGGAAAAACACTCTCTTCGATGAATGGTGCTGGGAAAACAGGATGTCCATATGCAGAAGAGTGAAACTAGACCCCTATCTCTCACCACATACAAAAATCAACTCAAAAGAGATTAAAGACTTAAATGTAGGGCCTGAAACTATGAAACTGCTGGAGAAAAAATAGGGGAAATTCTGTGGGATATCCGGGCAAAGACTTTGTGGATACGACCTCAGGAGCACAGGCAACAAAAGCAAAAATTAACAAATGGAATTATATTGAACTAAAAAGCTTCTGCACAGCAAAGGAAACAATCAACAGAGTGAAGAGACAACTCACAGAATGGGAGGGAATGTTTTCAAACTACTCATCTGACAGAGATTAACATCCAGAATATACAAGAAACTCAAACAGCTCAAAAGCAAAAAACCCACAAATAATCTGATTTT
Organism: Daubentonia madagascariensis; assembly: GCA_023783475.1. Taxonomy (NCBI): domain Eukaryota; kingdom Metazoa; phylum Chordata; class Mammalia; order Primates; family Daubentoniidae; genus Daubentonia; species Daubentonia madagascariensis. Next base: position 19,645,757 of record JAKFHU010002080.1, on the reverse strand, counting down.
TAAATGGGCAGATGATCTGCATAGACATTTCTCAGAAGAAGACATACAAATGGCCAACAAATATATGAAAAAATGCTCAACATCACTAATCATCAGAGAGGTGCAAATGGTAACAACAATAATATATCATCTCACCCTGGTTAGAATGGCTATTATCAAAAAGACAGGCAATTACAAATGCTGGTGAAAATGTGGAGAAAAGGGAACTCTCATACACTGTCAGTAAGTTAGTATAGTCATTATGGAGAACAGTATGGATATTCCTCAAAGAAACTAAAAAGGGAACTACCATGTGATCCAGCAATTCTGCAGCTGGCTATTTATCCAAAGGAAAGGAAATCAGTATGTTGAAGAGATATCTGCACTCCCATGTTTATTGTAGCACTACTCACAATGGCCAAGATATAGAATCAACTTGGTTATCCATCAACAGATGAATGGATAAAGAAGATGTGACATATACACACAATGGAATATTATTCAGCCATAAAAAAGAATGAAATCCTGTCATTCATGGCGACATGGATGAACCTGGACGACGTTGCATTAAGTGAAATAAGCCAGCCACAAAAGGATAAATACTGCATGTTCTCTCTCATATGTGGAAGATAAAAAAGTTAATCTTATAGAAGTAGAGAGTAGAATTGTGGTTACTGGAGGCTGGGAAGGGTCAGAGGGAGGTGGGGATAGGGAGAGGTTGGTTAATGGATACAAAATTATAGCTAGATAGGAGGAATAAGTTCCGGTGTTCTATAGCTCTGTAAGGTGACTATAGTTAACAATAATTTGTCTATTTTCAAATAGCTAAAAGAGAAGATTCTGAATATTCCCAACACAAAGAAATGATGAATGTTTGAGGTGATGAATGTGCTAATTACTTTGATTTGGTCATTACACATTGTATAAATAAATCAAAATACCACACCCTATGCAATAAATATTTATAATTAGTATATGTCAATTAGAAATAATAATAAAAACCTTAACACATTTACCAATACTATGTTGTAGTGAGTTATACATAATTTGAAAAGAGATTTGGAAGTTGTATTCTCAAAACTTTTCTCATTTTATCCCAGTGGGCCAAAAGTAAAATGCACCAAAAGACTAGTATTATGCATCTTATAGCTAACGAGAAAAAGTAAATTATAAATGCATCTGAATGGCTTCTAATCAATGTTATCTAAGGAAAACAATGTAAGGAATATCCTTAAAAACTAGTACACTGTGTCAAGAAAAGGTCAGATAATATTGGGAATAAAAGATACAGAGTTGAATGAAATATTCTAATAGAGTAATTTTTTGAAAATACTAACTATCAATCAATTATTAATATTGACCACAAGTAGCATATAATAACTCAAGATTTTTATATACTAAAACATCTAACCAATTGAAAATTCTAAGGGATACTCTCACAAATGAAGATTTCTTTGGTTTTGATCAAGCCATATATGAAATTAAACTGAACCTAAAAAGATTATCTCTACCTCTCCTTCAATATGTGGACAACTACATGGTGGATAGGAAAGCAGAGGAAACACATTTGTTGAGTATAATGATACTTTCTAAGTGCTTTATATGCATTATACTGTATTCTTTCTTCACAATGAACCACTGACTAGGTATTATTAAGGATTATTTTCAAAACAATAAGAGGTGAATAGGATTCAACCCTAAGTGGTTCAGGCTCCAGAATGGTACTCTTTCCAGTATACTTTCCTGCCTCCCCTAAGTTTTCTTTCTTGGGCTTACAGATCAAAAGGAAAACCTTTAGAACAATATCTGTTTCCGTTAGTAACATTGTACTTCTGATCATTTCACAAAATTAAATATTCAATATGCCTTACAGCAAAATGACTTTCAATCTTCAAGTTATGCAGGCGTTATTTTGTGCACTTGCTCTAATAATGAAATTTATATGCCAAGCAAACCCAGATGAAAGCCCTCTTTATTTATTGTACATTAAAGTTGCAGGATCACATAGTACAATGGGAACAGGAATAAGAATAAACTCATCATCAACTCTTAAAATGAAACAATACATCTATGTTTATTACATGTGTCAGGAAAGTTGAATGCATTTGTGGTCATGCTCATCTAGAATCATTTTTACAAGGCAAGGTTTATGCTGGTTTAATCAAACACATGTATTGAAAAAATAAAGGGAACATACTGATTAATTATTTGGTTTGTAAGTTATCAATTAATTTTTATCTCAGCTGTTGTTACCTTGTCACTATAAGAATTTAAAATAAATGTTACTATTTTTAAAACATATCATAGATGGGAAGTCATATAATGCATTGGAATTCTAAGATACATTTTTGCATATTTTATAGATTTGACATACAATAAATTTCTAATATTTACCAGTTTTACTAATTTCTTCCTAGTTCTTTTCTACTGTTCTTTGTTTCTATAGAAGGAAGGAATGTTCCTTGAACAAATTGTCACAGGATTATAAACTTTGTGAGAACAGGCTCTGTGCTTCCTTGTTATAGCTGTAGCTCCAGCATCTAGCACAATTACTGTTATGGTAGCAGGAACTCAATAAATAGTTGTTGATGAATTAACGAACAAAGAAGAAAATGAATATTTAGATGTTAAAGTAAGAGACATCTTATGATTAAAGAGAATGGAGGGGAAAAAATGTGTCCTTAAAAGGTATAGGCTCTAAGAGTGACTAAGTACTTAACCTTTTTAAAAAAAATAATGTAAAGGTGATTTAATAATTTTTAAAAATAATTATTCAAATAGGACCACACTTCTGACACAGAAAGTTTTTAAAATGGACAGGGGTATTTTAAAAGCATTTTATGCCTTCTAAAATCAACACGTGATATTTTTTCTTGTGCCAGTAATCTCAAATGTGACAGAATTGGTAAATCAAAGAATTGGAAAGGCAATTTAAGAAATATGTATGTGAATGTGTATCTTATCACAATCACCAACAATTAAGCTACTTGTATCTTTTCAAAGCACTTTTATGTCACCTTAGGACGTAGGTAGGACAGATAGATGATAACAACCTCTGTTACAGATAAGGGAAATAAATCATGGAGAGTCTGGGTGGCTTGGCCAAATTCACACTGCTAACCAGAGAAGTGTTGGGATTAACCCAGAGATCTTTCTAATTTATGAGTCCTCTTAATCATGTTACTTTCGGCACATCATTTTACCTATGTGCAGTTCTCTTGGCTGTAAAATGAGGATAAAGATAATAGGTTAACATTTTTATCAGGTTTTAAGAATAAAATATTACAAGTGAAAGTACCCTGATCAAAGAACACAGAGAAATTACACCAAAGTGCTTTTAGAATACAGAACAGTCTTCAAAACAGATACTGATTAAGAGGAGTCAACAGGAATAGGTTCAGACCCAGGTTGGCTACAAGCTATATGGCCTCGGGCAATAATTGAACTTCCCTAAACCTCAGTTTTCCTGTCTGAAAAATGGTAATACTAATCCATAACATGAGTAGTTAGTGTAAGGATCAAATGAGATAACATATCTAAAGCACTCTTCTCAGTGTCTGGCATGTAGTAAGCACTAAATAAATACTTGCTGTTGCTGTAATGATTTCTATGTTTAGTTTGATTGAAGTAGTGCTTAGAACCAGATATTGTTTAATTCTTTTGAATTTTCATAGAATGATTTTTTTTTTACTTTAAAGACAATGCCTATAATTGGTACAAAGAAATACAGGAGTTAGAACAATTTTTTAATAAACTATAATTAAGCTATTCTAGTTCCAGTGTTAAAAGGAGATTTTTTAATTTAGGCCTTCATCCAAGAATAGACAATACCTAACTTTTTTGAATAATGACTTCTTTTACACTGAGATCATTTGAATTTTTTTTTAAATTTCAAATTATTAAGGGGGTACAAATGTTTTAGGTTATATGGATCATTTCTGTAATGCTTGAGTCCTGGCTGTAGGTGTACCTGTCACCCAAAGATTGTTCACAGTATTCATTAGGTTGGTTTATTCTATTCCCCTCCTTCCCCCTCCCCTTTGGGTGCTTTCCACTGAGTTCCACTGAGTGCCTTCTGTGCACATGTGTGCTCATCGGTTAGTTCAAATTTAATAGTGAGTACATGTGGTGTTTGTTTTTCCATTCTTGATATACTTCACTTAGGAGAATCATCTCCAATTCCATCCAGATTATTGCAAAATGTATTAATTCATCTTTTTTATGGTTGAGTAGTACTCTATGGTGTACATATACCACATTTTATTAATCCACTTATGAATTGATGGGCACTTGGGTTGATTCACATCTTTGCTATTGTGAATTGTGCTGCAACAAATATTCAAGTGCAGGTGGCTTTTTGATAAAATGACTTGTTTTCCTGTGGGTAAATACCCACTAATGGGATTGCTGGATCAAATGGTAGGTCTACTTTTAGTTCTTTGAGGAATCTTCATACTATTTTCCATAGATGTTGTGCTAATTTTCAGTCCCACCAACAGTGGACAGGATTCATTTCTCTATGCATCTACTGTTTTTGGACTTTTTAATAAATGCCGTTCTAACTGGGGTAAGGTGATATCTCATTCACAGTTTGTTCTTTGAAAAGATCAACAAAATTGACAGACCTCTTGCTAGACTAACCAAGAACAGAAGAGAAAGGACTCAGATAATCTCAATCAGAAATGAAAAAGGTGACATAACAACTGATACCACAGAAATACAAAACATCATCCATGAATACCACGTAAATCTCTATGTGCATAAATTAGAGAATGTAGAGGAAATGGACAAGTTTCTGGAAACACGCAACCTCCCAAGACTCAACCAGGAAGAAATAGTACTCCTGAACAGGCCAATAACTAACAGTGAGATTGAATCAGTAATAAAAACCTCCCAAAAAACAAAGCCCTGAACCAGAAGATTCATAGCCAAATTCTATCAGACCTACAAGGAAGACCTGGTACCCATAATACAGAAATTATTCCATAATATTGAGAAGGAGGAAATCCTCCCCAATTCATTCTATAAAGCCAGAATTACCTTGATACCAAAGCCAGGAAAAGACACAGCAAAAAAAGAAAACAACAACCCTTATGAATGTAGATGCAAAACTCCTCCACAAAATACTAGCAAATCGAATTCAACAGCACATCAAAAAAATAATCCACCAGAACCAAGTTGGCTTTATCCTAGGGATGCAAGGATGGTTCAACATATGTAAATCAATAGATGTGATTCACCATGTAAACAAAAGCAAAAACCAAGGCCATATGACCATCTCAATAGATACAGAAAAAGCATTTGACAAAATCCACTACCCTTTCATGATAAAAACCGTCAACAAAGTAGGCATAGAAGGAACATATCTCAGAATTATAAAAGTCATACATGACAAACCCACAGCCAACATCACACTGAATGGGGAAAAGTTTAAAGCATTCCCAGTAAGAACTGGAACAAGACTAGGATGCCACTGTCACCACTCCTATTCAACATAGTGCTGGAAGTCCTAGCCAGGGCAAGTCAGGCAAGAGAAGAATATTAAGGGTATCTAAATCAGGAAAGAGGAGGTCAAACTATTGCTCTTCGCTAATGTTATGATCTTGTATCTAGAAAACCCCAAAGATTCCACCAAGAGTCTCCTAGAATTGATAAATAAATTCAGCAGAGTCATAGGTTACAAAATCAATGCACATAAATCAGTAGCATTTCTATATACTAATAACAGTCAAGACAAGAGTCAAATCAAAAACTCAATATCATTCACAATAGCTACAAAGAAAATAAAATACCTAGGAATATACTTAATCAAGGAGGTGAAAGATCTGTATGGGGAGAACTACAAAACTCTGAGCAAAGAAATCACAGAGGATACAAACAAATGGAAAAACATATCATGCTCAAAGATCAGTAGAATCAACATTGTTAAAATGTCCATACTACACAAAGTGATTTACCAATTCAATGCAATTCCCATCAAATTACCAATGTCATATTTCACAGATCTAGAAAAAATAATTCTACGTCTTGTGTGAAACCAGAAAAGAGCCTGAATAGCCAAAGTAATCTTAAGCAAAAGGAGCAAATCTGGAGGCATCACATTACCAGACTTCAAACTATACTACAAGGCTGTAGTAACCAAAACAGCATGGTACTGGTATAAAAATAGAGACCTAGACCAATGGAACAGAACAGAGAACAGAGAACCTAGATATAAAACCATCTATCTACAATAAACTGATCTTTTACAAAGCAGACAACAATGTACACTGGGGAAAAGAAGCCATATTCAATAAATGGTGCTGGGGAAATTGGATAGCCACATGCAGAAGAATGAAACAGGACCCCTACCTCTCACACTCACACAAATTAATTCAAGATGGATAAAAGACATATATCTAAGGCATAAAAGCATAAGAATTCTAGAGGAAAATATAGGAAAATCTCTTCTAGATATCAGCTTAGGCAAAGAATTTATGAAAAAGACCCCAATAGCAATCATGGCAACAACAAAAATTAATAAATGGGACTTGATTAAACTAAAAAGCTTCTGCACAGCTAAGGAAACAATCAACAGAGCAAATAGACAACCTACAGAATGGGAGAAAATGTTCATAAGCTACACATCCGATAAAGGGCTAATAGCCAGAATTTAAAAGAACTCAAGCAAATCAGCAAGAAAAAAACAAACAACCCTATTAAAAAGTGGGCAAAGGACATGAACAGAAGCTTCTCAAAAGAAGAAAGACAAATAGCCAATACATATATGAAAAAATGATCAATGTCACCAGTCACCAGGGAAATGCAAATCATATAATGATATTGAAAGGTACCCCAAGAAATGTGATAATAAATAATAAATGCCCTGTCCCACTTCAAAAATCTTTTCTCAAACACCTGCTATGGTGCTAAAAGTTCTCACGCAAGATACAATGGGCAGGTATTCCTTTGGGAGTCAAAGGATTTTAACTTTGTTGAAGCTTTGAGGAATCAGTCACCTCTCAGACTCCAGCTTCCTACCTTTTATAAAAGAAGTCCAACTATATTATGTAAATAATTTAAAGCATGGACTTCCAAGTTAAGTCACGAAAAGAATTAAAATCAATTTCTCATCAGAAAGAGAACAAAAACATAATCAACTTCTAACCTTCACACAAATTAATTTACCTAATTAGATAACAAAACTTGTGACTCAAAAGAATCGGAAACATTACAGTTAAGTTTGATAGGGGTGGGGAGAAGGGAAAGACAAGTCTCCGAGCGTGGGATATTGCCTAGAATGACACACTTAGAGATCCACCTCACTCCCCATCTCCTCTACTAAATTCTTCCCAATCTTCCTAGATTGTTTCCCCAGGACACTTGCAACTCTTACATAGCACCTAACATATATGGCCATGTAATTTATCTCTATCTCCTACTAGAAATAAATCCTTGAGAACAGGGAATGTATCCTACTCTTCTTTATATCCCCTACAACACCCAGCAACATGTCTCCTACACAGAAAGTACTCAACAAAGGTTGGCTGTTTAAATCAAAGGTAGGAAGGGAGCTAAGGAAAAATCTTCAATAGAGACATATCAACAGGTGAGAGAAATAAGATTTCATCAGGTATTTGGAGAAGAGAATGCTAAAGAAGGCTAGGGCACAACTAGAAAATAAACTTTCCTGCTTCAGAGTTTTTCTTAGAGCTTATAGGTACGAAGACTTAGAGTTCCAGATCTTTCCAAATTTTATGCCAGCCTTCTCATATGAACTCAAAAGCAGACTTGAGTGTTGTAATAGTCTTTCTTATTTCAGAAATCAGCATTTTAAAATAGTATTTGATAGCCTTTTACAGAAATGTGCACTTGTATGGAACATAGAAAAATGAGATGGATGCATTTTTTAAGTTACTTTTGAACAAAACCCCTTTCATCCCAACAGTATTTAGTTGTGTCTTACCTGTTCTCCTTTATCCCCTTTCTGCCCAGGTGAGCCCGGAGCTCCCGGTAATCCTGCTTCTCCCTAAACAATAATGAATTCCTGCATTAGCAAACATTCTGTCACATTGATCTAAAGAAAAATAGTTTATAAATACGAAGCTAGCAATAGTAAGCTAAAGCTTTGCTCTCCTCTGAGCTGACACTGATCTCTCCTCTGGAATACCCTTCTTCCCTTGTTCATAAGGCTCACTATTCCTTACTCTTCCGAACACCATTTAGCATCACGTCCTCCAGGAGACCTTCCATGGGCTGGAACACATGCTGCTCCTCCATGGTCCCCCTGAAACTTGTACTTGCTTTCCTCGTGGGGCTTATCAATGCAATGTTGGTCACAAGAGGAAATGGAAGATTCCTTTAAGCTTTTACCCTGTTCCCACCCCCACTGGTTCAGCCAGGAGTGAAGTGATAGGTAAATCTAAGGACATCTATTAGGTCACAGTGCTAGGGGATGCTCTACTCTAGGAACTGGAGCAAGTTCTCCTTTCCTTGGATATGGGCATAGGAAAAAGGCAACAAGAGGCCACTCAGCCTACTTTTAGCACAGGCTTTATGACTACCAGTAACATCCACAAAAGAAGTTCATGTAGGTGCATGGGCCCAGCCTCATTGACCAGGTGATCATATTGGTGCAGGTAAAACAAATTCTTTGAGTAATAACACAGCCCTTCTGCTTACCGCCCCCCACTTCAATTTATGGGGTAGAGAGACAGCTAGTTGAAAATTTGGAGATACTGGAAAAGTACAGTCTACACACACGCACACACAAAATACTATGTAGAGTATTTTTGTGTATGTTTTTTGAAGAGCTGGCGCTGTGAATTTTCAGAACTGCAGCCTATTCCCAGCACATGTTAAGTACTCAATACTGTTGTACAGGTGGTTCTTTCCTTCACCTTCTATTCATTCTAATACATACCCTGGAAGGAAGTTCAGATAGGCTCAGAACTATCCAGGTAAAAATCCAGGAAATCTTATCTTTAGTCCCCTTTTCTTAACCCACCCCAATGACTTAGGTATTTGATCCAATTAGCACTGAAGGACAAGACACATTCTGCACAACAGAGGCCACATTCAAGGAGCCCAGCTCACTATATAGTGTGGCTTTTCAGTGTGCACAAATTAGAACTGGCATACCTTGTTTGGAATGCACTGGCACTGGTCTTTAAGTTCCTGCTTTGCTGGCAGATATGCAGACATTTTGCCGGCATGAGTGGTTACCGATGATGATGCAATACTGCCAAAGCCATCCTGCTCTGGGCACTAAAATTCAAACACAGGCTTTAGGGAATGAGGTCAATTCCAAACATTCTGACATTCCAAATACTGGCTCCCACCAAACTGGGGATGACTGGGGTTGACTGCAAGAACTGCCTTCTTATTACCTAAAAGTTGATACCAGTGTTTATCAACTTTTGTTCTTTCACTGAGCCCCCTATGTGTTTTATTATACTGGACGACACACAAAAATAATACTAGAAATGATGGTCTTAGCGAGGAATTCCAAAGCTATATGAGGTGATTTTATGATAAGTACAATAATACCATACATTTATAACAATTCCATTGTTACAATAAAATAATTTATACAAACAATATGTGTATATACCTTTTGGGAACAAAAATTAAAGCACGTAATTTGAATCTGCAACAAGATGATTGTAAAGGCATCTAAGTAGAAAATAAATTCTTTTTACACTCTAAGACAATAGTTATTAAATCAAAGTATACTTTGTTCTAGTCCACTGTCCTTCAAGGATATTAAGAAGGTCTCCACTGCAACAGACAAGTGGTAGATTTTATACTTAGCCAGCGTATATACATGAAGGGAAATTTGGTTACAAAGCAATGAACTTTTTTCCTCTCAAAAAGTGAATCCAGGTGAAGAATCTGAAGAGGATAAACGCATTCTTTCTTCTCAATGTCATGTAATAGGCTTCTTACCATGGTTTATAACTCTGAATTTGCAAATCATAAAGGCAAAGCATTAGGGAAAAGAGTTCATATGTTGCTTTGTATATTACAAATTATATATGCATGGAAAAGTATTTTCAGGTTACAAAACTAAACTATTGTCAGTGGTTATCTACTGTGGTTGAGATCATGGTTGATATTTATTTCTTTTTTTGAATTTGGCTGTATTTTCCAAGTTTTCTACAGTAAACATACATAACTCCTGTAACAAAAAATTTATTTTGAAAGACAGGCAGCAGTGTAATGCTTTGATGACAACAATAAAAACTGTAACGAAACTAGCACCCGGAAGTACTGTGATGAATTTCCTGTCTTCACCACTAGTTCTTTTATATGTACTCTCTCCAGATTTAACGATTAGTTATTTCATTATCCCAATAAGTTTCCAAGTTCAAAAGTCTAAAAACTACTGTACATTGGAATGAAACAAGATTATTACAAAATAGTTCATTCATCTTATATGATTTGATAAGATTTCCCAGCCAGTTCTTGTCCCATGGTTCCCAGTCAGATAACCAAGACACACTTAGAATTCAGACTTTTTCTCTGGATAACTGAGTCACTACATTAAATTGAAGATGTAAACAACTTTAATAATATGTCTCAGGCTTCACTGTAAAACTGTCCACACTCCCCAAAATGTGCCTGGGGCAACACAAAACACATAAGGAAGGATTCCTCCCCTCGGCAAACTTCTGGTTTTGATTTGACACATATTCAGATAATTAGCCCTTAAAGTTTTAATCACATTTCCCATTTATTTTTAACAAATGTTGCTGATTTCCCCCTTTTCTTCATATTTGTTCTTCATTTTCTCTATGTCTGTAGTCATGAAACTTGACTGACTCAGAAACTGAACATCTAATTTAATAGAAGTGATGAAGCATGTTTATAGATGATCTTAAATAAATTTCACCTTTGAAATGTTCCATAAAATATTAACACCAAAACATGTGTGATTTGAAATTCCAGGACAAAATTAGATATTTAAACAAGTATATTAAACTTTCCTGAGTTCAAAACATTTTGGGAAAAAAAAAACAGCTGGTATCAGAAGAATAACAAATGCATTTAAGTGGCTTTTATATAATTATTAATCTTCCAAACTATACATTCCCATATGTAAAATGTTCCACGTTTCTACTTTCTGTTAATCATCAAATGGATGGTAATGTCCCCTTTAAATAATTATCAACAGAAAAATATGCTATCTTTTGTTATTTTTTTCATAGATGGGGATGAGTTCTACCTTAATTTCTACTCTTTAGAACTAACAAATAATTTTTAAAAACATGATTTAAAAATATTTTGTTCCTAATGTGTGAGGTCATGTCACTTCTTTGAATTACCAAGCCACTCCATCCAATCCATCACCTATACTTCTTAAACAGTTTTCTCTTAACTCAGGTTGAAAATGTCTATTGTATAATGACACAGGGCAGTGATTACTGGTCAAGAACATAACATTTAGATGTATCAAAACACCATTGTTACTTTTCAATCAGAGATTATTATTTTAAGACCTCTTACATGAAAAAAAACAGAATTAAAAAAACTTTCAGAAAATTAACATCTTCGAGATTTAAATGTGTAGCTCCAGGAAGTCTAGGTATTTCCAGTCTTTATACTGGCATTCTAAATTGTCTTTTTAGATATTTATAGAAAGATATTTGGCTGGCTTTCACTTTACTGGGAATGAGAGCCATAAACTAGATTGGAGATATGCTTTATAAAGCCAAGTTACATACGCAAAACATAATATTTGAAAGACTTAGCTATGCTTTGAGTCACTTGGTCACATTCTTATTCCACTACCCAAATTGAGCTACAGAAGTTAAAAATATTTTTAAATTACAGATTATTAATAAAATTTTCATATAATTTTCTATGGCAAATATAAAAATTTTAGGAAGTCTAAGATTAAAAAAAGGATTTTCATCTGTTCTTTCTGTAAGTTTTTTAGAATTAGTCCCTTTCAAACATCTTTATTTCCCATCTATCTCTTTCATTAGTTGGTAAGTGAGCAAATCAAACAATTGTCCAGCTTCTCAGAATAAATCACCAGGAATAAAAAAGAAAAGTATAAAAGTAAAACTTCCCTCACTAAGTCTAAATTGTACTTAAATAAAAAACAAATATAATTACATGTAATAATATAGGCACAGATGACCATTACAATGAGATATATAGAAAGTATTGAATTGAGTATTTTTTTCGGAAGGAATGATTGGTATAAGAAAGTAATAGTTGTACAGTTAGGTTGGGAATATTTAGAATAACAGGCTAAGGAACTGATTTATAATTTGTTGCCAACAGGGAGTCACCTAAGACCTTAAAAATAGAGGGCAGGGAATGTGCCTTATTCGTGTTTGTTAGCCCTGTTCTTTAGCACAGTGTCTAGAAGAGCGGTGTTTTTTAATAATAAGTGTTTGCTGGAAGAGAGTGTAGGAATATACAAACTAGAGAATTATTCTGGTTATGATGCAGACAAGAAGGCCTAGAGATGGGGAAGGAAGTTGACATGATAATGCAATAGTCCAGGCATAAGATAAAGGTGGACTTTGGACTCAAAGCATAGCTAAGTAACAGGGAAAAGGAAGGGGAAGATGAAATATCTATCACAAAGGAAAATGAGCCAGGATGAGTGACAGGCTACAAAAGGGAAATGAGTAAGAATAAAACAGCGTCATAGATTGAAAACTTCTGTAACTAGAAAATGATGATTCTATTATCAGAAAATAGTTTAAGGAGAAAGGCATAAATTCTCTTCTAGTTATGGTGAGTTCATAGTGAGGACATATTATCCCCGAAGTTCAAGGTGAAATGCTGGGATTAAAACGGTGAAAGAAACTATGGGAGAGACTAAGAAGGCTTTCTTACTTGGAATAAATTACTTACCTGGCTTCAACAGAAGATACTCGGTGCTACCCTACATTTGGACTCCACAGACTATGCAACTAAAAGATAATTGGCATTCTTTATTCTTCACATGCCAAGAAAGTTAACTTACCTTACTGTCTGATATTTCACAACATGTTTCTTGAGCTATGGAATTTGCATGACAGTAGATTTTAAGTTGGTGAAGTTCAATCTATTAAAAAAAATAGTAATAAGAAACATCATTAGTTTTTTAAAGTATCACACTTAGGCAGTTAAAACTATGGTAATTTGACTGGAAAGAAAAAGAAAGCTAATACAAATAAATTACTGGAAGATATTTTAGGGTTTTCATTTAATTTAGGATTCATTATTTTATGGACCACTTGAGAAATAGACATAGAGTCAGATAGAGAGACAGATCTACAGATAGAGGAAATCAGGTAATGAAAATTGCAAACCTTGGCTAATTGTTTCAAAAAACAAAAAATAAGTATTCACTTAAGGAAAGGCATTGTTATGCACTGCAATAAAGTATGCCCACAAAATGAGGGCATTTCAAAGCAAAAAAATCTGGAGAAAAGGTCAAGTTATATGTATGAGCACATGATGGAAAACTCTTCATTTGTAGTTCCAGACTGCCTACTTGAAGCACTGAAATAGATGAACACTTCCCAATAAGGGAAGAAAAAGGTGTTTATTTGTATACGTAGTTCATGAATTCTGTCTAAAACCTATTGATTTTATATAATATTGGTATAATCCTGGGCAAGACTCAATCTTTATACAAAATAATTGATTCCTTCTATTTGCTTAGCAGATTCACTTTTTTTGGTCATTGAACGTGAAGTTAAAAGTAGTTTAAGGAAAGTAAAATCATGCCTTTAAATATGAGATCAAACCACCTACTAAGAAAAAGCAAATAGTTCTGACTATTGATAAAATATTAATATGATAAATGCATAAATAGGCTGTTTGAATTCCTTAAGCACTGAATGTTGTATTAAATAATGCTTTATATAAGTAGATATTGATTGGAGCTTTGAAATTACTCTGTGGTTACAAATTTAATAACTTAATTAATAATTGTATGATAATTTGATGTATAATGTAGGTCAGAAACAATCTCTCCCCTCCCCCTTTCTTTCCTCTTCCCCCATTTCTCTCTGTCTCTCTGTCTTTCTCTGTCTTTCTCTCTTGTTCTCTGTCTCCCAAAGTAACAGAGCTATATAATGCATTACTTTGAGGTCAATAAGTACTTCTTATAGAAAAACTCAACTGTAATGTTATAATAATTAATCCTATGATAATAGAAAGCAGACGTCTGTGATTAGTTGTCAATCTCTACCCCAACATCAAAAAAGCAAAAAAGGAGGAAAAAGCTACAACTTTTATTTTACACTGAGGTAAGTAAAATCAATTCAGCCCATAGAGAGCATTAAGAACTTTAGATATCTTGCAGATTCATGAGCAGCCTAAGATTTGCAGGCAATGCAAAACTCTGAGACTAAATGAAATTGAATCCTTCCTTTTTTACAACTTTTTGCAAGGTTATTGAGTTAACTTTTATTTATGAAGTTTAAATACACTGTCTTACATATGACACTGTCATACTGGTAATAACATACCAATTACGTAGAATGAAGAATGGGGACTCCAATTAATTAATACTCTTCTTAACTAAAACTTATTTATCATCATCATTGTTATCAAAATAGCCAATAAATATTGAAATCCTATTATATACCATCCACTGTGCTGGGCCCTGCATATGGATTATTTTGCTTAACTAAAGATAGATCATCAATTTTCAAAGAATTAGGACCTAATTGAGAACTCATGACGTCGAAACTACAATCAGCCTAGTTTATCTGTGCTTTCTTTATTAATTAGTTACTCTAGAATCATTCATAACACTGTGCTTTAGAAGGAGAATGTTTAGGGTTAAGTCTGCACTGACCCCTGTCAAAATGAAGATTTGTTTTTTTTTTTTTAAAGAAAATCCTTTATGTCAGTTTTATCACTTTCTCAATGAAAGCACTTGGGTAGGATATGTAAGATAAAACCCAATCATTGGAATATTTTTTTCAATAACATATAGTACAAACAAATAAGACATTTTAATACTACAACAGATCTTACGAATCACAGAACTTGTATAGAGATGATGAAAAATTAGTCCACTTAGAGTTTTAGTAGGACCAGGAATCTTTTACAAAATTACATGTATTTGTTTGTTTAACTCAAACAGTGACTATCTCCTGAAAAAGCTGCATCATTGTGACTCGCCTTCAATTTTTCCTCAAATGAACTAAGAATCCACATTAAACTATGAAACCACCATAATACTATGGTTTCACATTATGTCCTCTTTATAAGGACACTCCTGATATTCTTTAGCTTCAAGTTCTGGGATCAGTTCTTTCCTTGGGTGAGAAGTTAACGAGACACAGGACACAGAACACTCAATCTTCTGAGGTTGAGCTCCAAAACTGGATCCACTCTTGGAATAACTCACTCCTCTCTCACTGATGCCCTCTCCCCATGAGCTTAATCTCAGTTTTCTCTTTAGTTCTTCCAGTTCCTCTGGAACCAGAGGTCACTTTGCTATCACTAGTCCTGCAAGAGACCAGATTCCAGTCCCAAACTCTGGTACTTGCAGCAGGTACCACAGCCACTCTCTGCTACTGTTGCTAGAATTCCCTGAAGCTGACTTCCTATCTACCTATACTCCACCCACTGCTGGAATTCATATCTCTGATGTTCTAGCTGCTGGTGCCCATTTCCTCCTTGTGCCTTTGGTGAGACCATACTGAATGATCTGTCTAGCATTATTGTTGTTATAATTAATAATATTATTATTAGCAGCCACCATTTACTAACGTAGATTTTAATCCTTCTGTTAGCCTTTGAGATCTTTATGAGCAGGAGCAGCAGTTTTGTTTTGTTTTGTTTCTTTTCACCTTCTTATGCCAGGGTTGAATATCATGTCTGGCTCTAAATAGATAAATGAATTTATAGAGAACTGGCCACACATTGGGCACTACAGCATATATTCTATACAATCACAACCAGTAACCCTACCAACTCTATTTTGTAATTGAGGATACTGAGGCCCAGACAAGTTCATAGTTAAGAAGGTAAGTGAACGGATCTCAACAATTAAGTAGTCTAGGCAGGATTTAAAACCATGTCTATATGACTCCCAAGCCAGCTCACTCTCTATGATGCCGTGATGTCTTGTCTTCTTTTGCTCTGGCCTATTTTCTTGGTCATCACTGAGCCCTAGTTATGGCATTCTCATTGATTTGCTCACTTACTGTCTCTAGGAGAAAATAATTATATCTATATCTATATCTATATCTATCTATTTCTATATCTCCTTCCATAGAGGCCTTTAGAAATGGTTAAGTTGGCCAAATATGTATTTGCACAAAGTTGTACTTTTGAAATAAAATTCAACTGTTAAGTGCTTTGTGTTAACAGCATCAGCATTTCCTATTGGTGATTTGCATTCAGATTATTTTTGTGGGTTTTGCTATCACTTCACCCACAAGAAGACATGTAGCCATCAAATTGAGATATGTTTGACCTGTTTAAGATTATAGGCCTTGTTATTTAGAGAAATAAATAATAAATCTCTATTATCTTAACTTCAAATGTAATTTTTAAAGAACCTTTTATCTGGAAGTGTTTTACTAGCCAATTTTCTCATTCAAATGACCTACTGATACATTTAGTGACTGTGTTTCCGTACAATAGAACCCTGAAAAACCATTAGAAGCTTATGAAAACTAGTCTGCAATACAAAGCGACTGCTATTGTGAGCATGAATAAATAGCCTATTGTTCTTGAATGAGAACATCCAATAATCTGAAAGTATTTAATTTAACGTTCATCTTTTTCCAGTCCTTTCTATTCAAAACATATGAGCTTAGACCAAGCTTACATTTTGTCTTATACTTTCAATTTTTACTAAAATTTACTTTTAATAATCTTATTTTTTAAGACATGACCTAATTCTTTTAAATTCATAGGCTGGAGAAAATAGGTAAAAATAGAAAGAAAATAATACATGCAAAAATATAGTTGGACATACATAGCTACTCTTTACACATCTGATGGTAAATTACTTAAATTAATAAAATTGATGAAGAGGGAATCTATTACACAGTAATTTAAAAAGATGTTTTTAATAAGACATTTTAACTTAGAAATGTTACTAGTTCTCTTTTACAGCCAACATCACAACTTACGTCCACAGGCTTGCCATCTGAAGCTCGTGCAGCAATAACCGTCCGTCCACGAAAATCTACAGTGTCCTTTTCATCAGTGTGCCGGCTTGCAATTAAGTTACAATCCATATAAAGTGAAATGACCTGGGACTGTATACTGATGCCAAGTTTATGCCACTGACGATCAAACAAAGGACGGAGTTCTCGATTTTTAAAAATGTAGTTCAACACCTTTCCCTCAGCAGCTCGAAACATAAATTCCACTACCTTCTTTCCACCATCAATTACTATAGAAACCTGTAAAAATGCAAATTATCTTTAAATCTTTTAGAAAGCATTGTTCAAAATTATTAAATCACACAAAGAAAAGCTCAAGGGGCATGTTAGTATAACTAAGCCCATTAGTAAAATGTTTTAGATGACACCTATGTGCACCAGGTTTGTTAATATAAAGAACAGCAAATACCCAGCTATAAAAATAGGTATTCTGGTAAATTTAATATGTTCCTTCTTAAGAGAACATCTAAGAGTGTGTGTATATATATATATGCACATATGTATAAATTATTTTTTTAATTGTATACAAATTATAAAATGTATAATTTTAAATTATATACATTATATAATCTTAAATAATTTATATATAAACATA
This sequence comes from Daubentonia madagascariensis, assembly GCA_023783475.1. Classification (NCBI taxonomy): domain Eukaryota; kingdom Metazoa; phylum Chordata; class Mammalia; order Primates; family Daubentoniidae; genus Daubentonia; species Daubentonia madagascariensis. The sequence goes on along the minus strand of JAKFHU010002080.1, from coordinate 19,628,057 downwards.
TATAAAAATTATTGTTCTGTATAAGTTATTCAAGAATTCAAGGTTACTAACTTAAGAAGAATAAGAATATGATCATTTCTGAGATCAACTTCTTTAAACTTTGATAATTTGCATGATGCAGAGAAAATGCATTTTATAGAGGACGTGCTCTTTCAGTTCAATTCTTCTTTTCATCCTAAAACTGTGACTGTATTAACAGATTAAAAGACCAGTGAAAACTGAAAACATTTCAATGGATATGTATAGAAGTAAACATAATTTTGAGGTTTATCTCCCCTGCCTGTAGTGCCTACACCCCCTCTTTTCAGCTCAAATGCCACCTCTTCCTCAAGCTTTCCTAGATTCCTGCTGTCCTCATCCCTCCATTTTAGTAAGCTGTCCTTTCTGTGCTCCTTTCTATGCTCCCAGTACCAAGCCTACCTTTGCCTTTGTACTTGTTCCACTATATTACAATTATGGTGCTTTATGCTGTTCTCCTAAATATCATCTCCTTAAACCTAATGCTCCCTGAGAATAGGAATTCTGTTTTTCAGACCTCTTATCCCTGTCACTATCTAGCATATAGCACTTGTTCCACAAGTTTTTTATTGATGGAATAAATATTTAAGTCTCAACTCTTAATTTACCAAAAATTGCCAGATGAAACAATGAACTTCTTTAACATCAGAGATGATAGAAGATGAAGTCATTACTGAGGTGGAATTAGTCAATAAAGCAGTTGTGAGGAAAAGGTAGTTTAATATCTTTAGACAAAATATGAATCTAGAATTAAAAAAAACCCAAACTAAGCCTCTCATATTACAGACCTCAGCAAGACCATCCTAACTATAAGAATACCTTCACTTCTTTGTTGATGATTCCTCTAAAAGATAAAATATTCAGATACTATCATAGATCTGCTCCCAGATTTGTGCACACAGTTCAAAGATTCACCTGGCCTAATCACACAAGGGAAAACTAATAAGCACAACTCTCATGGTACCTTACCTGCGGCATATTCTGCTGGTTTAGCACCTGCCACAGAAACCACCGTTCCTTTTTAGTGCTTCTTCGTACGCGAAACATGGTTGCTACAGAGTACTCCTCAGGAAAGCCTTTGGGAAATATCTTACTGTGGGAGGAAAACAAAAAACTATCATGAGTAAGCTGAACATGGCAAGGAAAGAAAACCTAGGTATAATGTTCCATGCAACACAGAATCTCAGTCACATTTTTTCTCAATGAATTTATAATTTATTATTCATTTTTATAGTAATCTACCTAATGAAAACATGAAAGCAGCCATGCCTATATTACCTATGTAATTTTTATTCTCTTTCTTTCCCTTTTTTTAATCTTCTGGTATGGTGTTGTTAAAGCTTGGGGTGTATAAAAATGAGTGGACAGGCTACAGTACTATGGTGTAATATTCCCTTATTCAGCAAGATGATCCAAGAGAGGAAAATCTCAGAATTCACTGCAGTCTGACAAAACAGCAGATATTTAACAAAGAAATAAATAGTACTCTTTGATTCTGTTAATCAAAGTACAGAGAATTTCAAAGAACACTGATAATAAGTAAATGTATATTTTCCAAAGAAATTTTATCTTATTAAACTCTTGAAAATGAGTTCCTAATACTGAGTTCCCAGTACCAATTTAAGACTGATACTAAATATAATACTAAGATTTAGGCATTATTTTTCATATCATATACATTATATAATAAATTTGCTCCTATATAGCTGTTTCCTCTCCTTTGCTTTGTGTTATTATCATACAAATTGCATCTTTATATTTTATATGCCCATTGATGGAGATTTATAATCATTGCTTTATGTATGTATTTACACAACTGTATTTTAAATCAGATAAGAGAATAAATGAGTTTAAAAATATACTTATTCTAGCTTTTATATTTATTTATGTAATTAACTTTTCTAGTGCTTTTTCTTTCATTGTTTGGATTTGAGTTACTGTCTAGTTTTCCTTCATTCAGCCTGAAGTTCCTTTAGTTATTTCTTGTAGGGCAGATATGCTAGTCTCCAATTCTCTGTTTTTGTTTATCCTTAATTTCACCTTCATTTTTGAAGGATAGTTTTGCCGGTTATAGAATTCTTGATTGAAAGACTTTTTCTCTGAGAACTTTGACTATGTCATCCCACTGCTTTCTGGTCTCCATGGTTTCTGATGGGAAATCAACTTAATCATCTTGAGAACCCCTTGTCCAAGATCAACCAGTTTTCTTTTGCTGCTGTCAAGATTCTTTCTTTGGCTTTGGCTTTGCCAGTTTGATTATCATGTGACTAGGTGTGCATGTCTTTGAGTTTGTCCTTCTTAGAGTTTGTTAAGCTTCCTGAATGTATAAATTAATGATTTTCATCAAATCTGAGGAATTTTCTTTTCATTTCTTCAAATATTCATTCTTCCGCTTTCTCTCCTCTCCTGGAATTCCTATTGTGCATGTGTTGGTATGCTTGATGGTGTCACACAGTCTCGAGGCTCTGTTCATTTTTCTTCATTTTTTTTTTCTTGTTCTTCAGACTGAATTGTCTCAGTTGACTTATCTGCAAGTTCTCTGATTCTCTCTTCTCCCACCTCAAATCTGCTCTTGAGCCCCTCCTATAAATTTTCATTTCTATTTTGTACTTTTTGACTTCAAAAATACCATTTGCTTCTTCTTAATAATTTCTGTCTATTTATTGCTATTCTTTATTTGGTGAGACATCATCCTTATGCTTTCCTTTAGTTCATTAAAGTTTCCTTTAGTTTAAATATATTTAAAATAGCTGACTTAAACAGTCTTTGTCAAGTAAGTTCAATGTCTAGGTATCCTCATGAACAGCTTCTATTGACTACTCTTTTCTCTGTGTATAGCTTTGCATATATTGTTTCTTTGCATATCTTGTAATTTTGTTTCTTTGCATATCTTGTCATCTTTTCATTGAGAAGTAGACATTTTAAACAACATAATATGGCAACTCTGGGAATCAGACTCTCTACTTGTCAATGGTTTACTATTGTTGCTGTTTGTTGTCATTGTTGCTGATATTTATTTGCTTAGTTACCTTCCTGAACAAATTCTGTAAAGTGTATATTCTTTGTCATGTGTGACCACTAGAGTTTCTGCTCTAGTGAACTTAGTAGGCAACTAATGATTGAACAGTTAAATGCTTTTGACATATAAGCACCCCAGCCTCTGCTAAAGAGCTATGTATGCATGTTGGAGAACATCGTAAATGTTCAGGCAGGTAATTTACAACTCTCCTTAGCCTTCATTTTCTGCTTATTCAGAGCTTCAAGGTTGGCCAGAGCCAAGAGTTTAAGGCCCTATCAGGCCTTTTCTGAGTTGCCACACAGCCCTGTCTGTGCACACAAATAGGTGTCTGTTTTCCTACAAATGTGTTGGAGCTTTCTAGTGGCCTCTATGGACAACTCTTTTTAAGTGTTTTTGTTTGTTTGTTTGTTAGGTCAGCTTCTCTTTTGCCCCAATTATAATTGCTGCCTCAGGCAGCTATAGTGTTAAACAATTGCCACTGATTATTTTCAATTTATGCCCAGAGGAAAAGGTTGTTCTTACTGAGCAAGCTCTGATCAGGTCAAATAGTGATAAACTGTGAGTAGGGGTTTCCAGGGAACTACCAGGCAGGTAAAACAATGACAATTCCCTGGAAGTGGGACTTTTAAGGAATTCCCAACCCTTTCTTCCCTCTCTAGTGGCTGATAGGCTGCTAGTTTGCATTGTGATTCTGAAGCTACTGGTTTCTAAGCCTACCATTATGTTGGGGAGAAAGTCATGTAAATGGGGCAAGTTAAACTGCCACAAAGCCTGCTAGTCTTACCGAAATTCAATGTTTCTCTTGAATAAAAATTCATAAGATTGGTTAAGTTACAGAGTTTTGAAAATATTGATTTTGACAATTTTTGCCTGCATTCTCATTGCTTTTATGGAGGAGTAGATTCTGAAGTCCTTCAGAAATAATAAATTGTTTTAAGCCACTAAGTTTTGTTGTGGTTTGTTACAAAGCAAAAAATAATGAAAACATTTTTCTCTTCATTTTCTACTTAGGATTATAATCATACAGTCACCTGTCACATCTCTTATTGAGACTGAAAGCTCTTTGAAGGCAAGGACAGCATTTAATGTATCTTTGTATAACCCACAAAGCCTAAGTGCAGTGCACTCCATTTGTTGAATGAATGAGTGATCCAGCAAATGATACAGACATACTTAATTTTGAGATGATATTTTAACATTTGTGAATAAAAATGACATATAATTATTTTTCAATAATTTATAATCTAATTTAAAAATTGAAACTATTTTACATCTGATGAATGTTTCTTCTACAACAAAAAATAACGAGTATTATTAATATTATTATATAATATTATATTCTTAAAATATACATTGAAATAAATTTAGTTATATTTAAAGAAAAATTAAATTTTTAGTCTAAGTTTATAATGAATTAGAATCATTATAATCACTATATTTCTCTTTCAGAAATTTATATTCTGCTTTCAAGACCAAAAATGATTTTGCTTGCCAAGATTGTGATATTTGAAGCAAAATTTTTACATGTTAAAAATAAATGTTTAAAAATCTATCTACTGTTACAAACTATTCTTCTTGTTTATGCCACACAAGAACACTTGACACGACACAGAATAATTTCTCTGGGTCTTGCCAAAGTTTCTATTACAAAAGAGGCCATATTGGGTTACTGATCTATTACCAGAGAGAGATAATGACAGCTTGCTGTGTCTAAGATATCCATGCTTGAATATTTTTGAATGGAGTGTAATTTCCTATAAGAAATCCTATCCATTGCTTATTCAGTGGTACTCCCATTAAGAAAAATATTGTTGATTTGTACTTGCCAAATTCATTCATATATATATTAAGTTAGAAATTCCCAATGGAATATTTTCTGCCTTTCCTCCATTTTATACATATGGTATCTAGTTCAATGTCAGAAATGGAAAATTCATTCACATAAATTAATATTAACTTACACTGGAAAAGCCAGTGAAATTTAAATGTAATTTATTCTTTATTTTCCATCATTTACTTTTCTGTACATTAATGAAGGTCACCCAAATATTAATGAGCAGATGAGGGCACAAGTATACCAAATTAACAAAAGGTTCAGTATTAAATCAATATTTTAAAAATATGACCAAGTAAAAGTCATAGAGTCAAACTAAAATTGTTCCAAATTATCCAAAGGTGCCAAGAGAAGCTTGCCATCTGTGAAGTCCCCTTTACACTAAGCCCTGAGAGCAGGGGCCAGTTCTAGATATAATCTGGAGTGTCTCTGAAGCCTTGTAATTCACATATCTCAGATGCCTTTGAACTTGCAATTTACTTCAATGTTGCAAAAATCTAAAATGTAGTTTCATCTGCTCTCTGATATTCTCTATGTACAGCAGCCCTGTGTTCAATCATAAAGTGGAAGAAAATGATATCAAACTGTAGGGGAAGTGGCAGAGGATCAAAAATAAGGCTCCTTAAAAATGACCAGTTATGGCAGAAAGCAGTGTCCAGATCTGAAAGCCAGTACTGGTGAGGCTTTGACCCCAACAAAAAATTGAATTCATAAAAATCTTAACATTACAATGTGTCCCCCTTGGTGTTAAAATTAAGAGAGATTTTTATTTTCTTCTTTACATTTGCTCTACTTTCTCAGTTTTTGCAATGAGCATGAATTGTGTTAATGATCGTTTTTTAAAAACACATAACTATTTCTCTCTTGGGAAAAAATTACCCTATCCTCTAAAATGACCTATAAATTAACCCTATATTCTTCAAGGACAGAGATGAGGGAGGGTTAACACAGATCCCCCCACCAAAAGACCATATGCCTCAGTATGTTAAAGGTGAGATAAGTTCTTTTAAAAATTGATAAGGGGACTAAAAAATATTTTTCTATTGTGGGAGGTAAAAAATAAGTTGTAAAATCTGTAACTCCCAGCCTATAGCCTTTATAATGAATAAATCACTGAAACATTAAGAGAAGATGGAAAAGGACATTCAAATGAAAATACATCTACACCAATATTTTCTCCATAAAAGTATTTAAAATGGAATATCTAATTACAAAGTATTAGTACCTATACACATGGAGTTGGTAAAAATTAATGTTTTATTAACCATGAAGAAATTCACTGGATAGGACTTTAAGAATGGATTATATTTGTCCAAATTCCATATTAACCTCATTCTCTAGATTTTCCTACCTACCTGATTAATGAAAAATCTTTTCCTGGTCAAAATTTATTTAAAACCATGAGGGAATACAAATAAAATGAAGTCTAAAAGGTTTCTGTATTACAGAAAGATCTTGGCATGAGATAGAGGAAACATTTAATCACTCCATATATGTATAATTGTTATTAAGTAGGATTATACATCCACTGTTTTTTGTATATGTGATATAAACTCAAAGTTGCCAACATTCGCCCTAACTATGAAGTGCTTTCATTAACAAGCCCAAACACCTAATAGTCTATTACTATAGCTTTCTTCTTGTCTGGAAAAATGCTTGTGTTTATGAAACACAAGCTCTGTTAACGTTAAAATAGTCCCAAAAAATCAGTCACACATTACCAACAAATTGTCTAATAATTAATTCTCACCTTGGAAAGCACAGAGAAGAGATCTACAAGGATTGTTATACAGCAAGGAAGTCTTAACAGGAAAGACATAAGAAAGGAAGAATAAACCCAGAGCAGTAAATGCTCCTGAGTTAGCCAGACGAAGGCGAGATGCCACTGTTGTGAGCCCTGGGCAGCAAAATGTCACCTTACAGCACTGAGAGTTTGGGAGGAGAGTTACAAAAAGGAGATGTAACCAAGATGAACCTTGTCTATTTCCCTCTCCTGTGCTCTGGACTCACACACCTAAGTCCCTACTGGGTATCTCCACTTGGAAGTCAAAGGCGTCTCTAATTAAATAACAGAAATTGAACTTTTTGTTTTGCTTGAAAAGCACATCCTTCGCAAGGATTCCACATCTCAATAAAAGATATGGCCATTCTCCCAGGTGTCCAGCCAAATCCCTAGAAGTCATTCTTGATCCTTGCCTTTCCTTTATTGTCCTCTACCCCATCTTACCCACTGGCGGGTCTTACTGTTTCTGTCACCAAAATAGATCCTGACTCTGTGCACTTCTCTCCATCTCCACCATCACCACCCTAGTCTGAGGTGCCACCATCTCTCCCCAGGACAGTTACAGTGTCCTGATCGACCTCCTCTTTACCTTCCCTTATAGCCGGGCCTGCACAGCAGCTATAATGCCTTTTAAAATCAGACCAGGTCCCTACCTTACTTATAACCTTCTAAAAGTGTCCCATGGTTCCTAGAATAAAATGTGTATCCCTGATCATGACTCATAAGGCCTGATGTGATCTGACCCCTGCCTTCCTCTGACACATCGGTTCCTGTTCCAGTCTCAGCATGGCTCCCAGTCTCCAATCACAATGACTTGAATTTTGTGTCTTGAACACACCAGACTCATTGAGATCTCAAGCCTTTGTACTTCCTGTTTCCTCTCCTGGGATGGTCTTTCCCAGAGGTCTTCATTTAGATGGCTTCTCCTCATCGTTCAGGTCTCAGCTCAAATGTCACTTCCTCTGAAAGTTCTAAAGTTGTCCTCACCCCAGTCACTATCTAACATATTACTTTGTTCTAGTTTCTTCATAGGTTTGTAACTACATGATTTTTTAAGAATTTATTGGTTTACATATTTATTGCCGGTTTCCAGCCAGTGGAACATGATTTCCACAAAGACAGGGGTCCTGCCAGACTTGAGGCTGCAAATCAAGCATCCAGACTAGTACTTGGCACATAGGAAGCACTAATAAAAATTTGTTCTATTCATGGAAAATCCACAATGATGCCTATGACCACTCCCAGTAGGTGCTAAACACTTGTATTCAGCATAAAATCTATATAAGCTTGCATAATGCCTTAAAGTTGAGGCCTCATGAGACTGTGTTACGTCACATTCATCAGGAAAACAGCAGGAGGAAAATTCAAGTCCTGTGTGATTCCAAAGCAGGTTAATCAAAATTTTTGACATACAAAAAAGTACAATAACAAACACATCAGTTTCTTACTTTAAAAAAAGAAGCTTAAAATCTCTACAGTCTGTAGCAAAATACAATGGCTGCTCCAAAAAAATTTCAACAAAAGTGCCCTTCAGCAGAAGTCTTCCAATCCTTGGAAATGTTTCACTTGTAAGAAACCACACATAATAGTTTCCTGTAGTTGTATACTCCTAAAGCTGAAAGGAACCTTGATAGTAATTTAGATCCATCATCTTACTTCATAAATGAGAAATTAAAGCCACAGAAGTTAAATAACTACCCTACCATCACTCTGCCAGAGGTCAGGATGGAACTTGAACTCACAACTTTTAATTCCAAGGTTAATTTTTTTCCAGTATATCAAGTTGCTTGTATCCTCTTAGTTAAGAATAAAATTCCCCTCGTCATTACTAACTAACCTGATTTAAAAGTAATATTTTGGGACTATGAAGGGAGAAAAAAACCCCTCTATTTTTCTGAGTATTGAGGAGGAATGTAAATAAATATAAAATATTAATTTCAAGAAGTAAATCAATAATTAAAATGTTCACAATCATACTCTGATATTAACAACAAAAATGAATCATATTTTGGGCTCCAAGCAAAGTATTCATTATGACATTTGCACATCCTAAGTGACCAGAAGCCCTGAAAGGTAGATTATTACAGTTCCTTCCCCTACTGATATTTTGAGCACAGATCAGGAAGTATCACAGAACACACAGTAATATCTTTAAAATAGGGATTCCTGCCTATTGGGTTTTAAAAAAGATATCCATGCTAAAGAAAAGGAAAATCAGTCAGGAATATTTTCACTCTATTCCTTAGAGATCACTTCCTGGAGAAATTAGAAGTGTTCACCAAGCATTTCTTTAAAGATGAGTGCACTTTTCAGGAAGGAGTGAAAGTTATGAGAACAGTATATGTACTAATAACTAGGTAATGTGAAGGAAGGTATAAAGTGTTCTAATAAATAGTGCCTTGGTGTTTATCTTACTGGTGAGAAGTAATATTAATACATTGGGATTTTAATACTTTGCGAAGAACATCAATAGAATGGTAACCTAACCAAAACGTCAAATAATCCCTTAAATGTGAACATGATCATGTGACTGTCTCAAATGATGATGGAAAGAAAATGAACCTTTTGCACTGATCCTATGTTATTGCTTTCCTGGCACACAGGTCAGGGTAAACTTTCATTCTATTCATTCCCTGAGTTGTGAAATCAGTGCCTAACATTGCTATACACAAAAAGTGTCTGGTCTCTCAGGGACAGAGAGTGTCAACTGAACAAATAATGGGCATTCCTGGCTGTCCAATTAATGAGATACCAATAAGAATTGCCTTAAGAAGACAAACTTTGCTTTTCACATTCCCTTCCAGATGGTGAGCATTACAAGCATGGAAAATCCAGGGAAAATCAGAAAAGTTAAAAAATAATTAGTTCTTTTAAAGTACATACAAATATTTATTGACAGTTGTTTTATGAGGAGATTGAAGTAGAAGAGTAGACTATATTTATTCTCCATGACTAGGCCGTGATAGTTTGTTGTCAAGAAAAATAAAGACAATAATGAAGCTCATAAATTTCTTTACATCTTAGTATACTAAGTAATTAGGAACTGTACAGCAAGTTCAATTTGATGTATTTGTTCAGCGTTCCTAAAAGAACCATAGTCTGTAATGTGGCTGGTAATATCCCTGTCTCAAATACAGAAAAAGTAAAGGATAAAATCAAACCACGGAATCAGAGAGGATTAGGAAGAAAATTCATGATTACATTTCTTTTTTTTTCTTTTACTTAACTATGTAATATGGAATGTGAGGCAAGGAGTAAAAATATAAAAAAGAACAAAGACTAACAAACTTTCACAATATCAGTGCTCATAAACTGAAAAGCAAGATGACATAATTATTCTACAGAAATTTCATTTTGTAAATGATATTCCAAAAACCGAGTGTAACATATATACAGACAGCAAAGTGTTTAAAAAGTTTGATTACTGATTACAATGGTTCCGGAGGTAATTCTTCAACAAGCTCATAGCATAAGCCTTGAAGTAAAGTGCTATTTTGATAGAGGTGGAGTGAGTTTTCCAGATCATATTTAACAAGACCAAGCTTTATTTATTTATTTTTTGCTTTTAAAATGAAATGGCTAAATGGAAAAAAATCTATTTTTAAATATCAAGAACTGGCTTCCAGATTAATTTTTCCATTCTGAATAAGTGTGAGGAGGGTTTATGAAGAACTTCCGTATTTACAAGTATCAATGGGGCCTCTGACTTGCTGAATATCTTCCAGGAAGAGAAATATGATACAAGTTACATTTCCTGAGAGTGAAGTGAGAGATGCTTGGAGTTTATAGTAAGTCATTTCTTTCCCAGCTGACATCCACCATCACCTGTCACGTTACAAGCAATTTGGCTAACAGGGCCTGGAGAGGCTGTCTGTAATGCCTTCCCTCTAGGCTGGGTGATGATCTTTGAGTTCCACAGCCACAGAGACTCTGAAATCTTAGCCTTTTTGTGTTTGCTGAGGGGATTCAGACAGATAGGTCGTTAATGGGAAAACAAAGCTTGGATGACTCTCTAATAATCTCTCGCCTGTTCTGATAAGCACTTGTTCACTGTGGCATCGTAAATGACTTTCCATTGAAAACAAGCCCTCCCACTAGATGATATTCAGATAACAAAAATCAAGGATGAATTAGACAATATGCTTTTCAGGAATGGGAACCCTTTGAAGGTTCGCTTTTTCAGGTATCACCCAGCCAAGAAAGATAAAAAAGTCCTGGATAAAACCCAGCCCTGTCCCCAAGAGGTCCTCTCAATTCTGAAGTGTCCTTCTTGGGTCTAGGAGCTCAGTTCCTGCTTCAGGACCAGTCCGGAAGATCTCAGACTTAACTGAAAGCTGTGATTTTCCTAATGGCATACACTCAGCTGTTTTTTCTAGAATGTAATGCTATTGCTCCTGTACCTTCACTTTTTTATAGAATAAAGTTCAAACCCCTCAGGCCAGCAGATAAGGCCTTTCAGAACAGCCCATACATTCAGCGTTCTCCACCTCCAGACACTCACCACACCTGTGTTCACTAACCACGTGGGATTTCTCACTATTCCTCAAATATCCTGACCTTTGAAACCACCATGATACTCCTTCTCACCACCATAACACACACGGGCTCCCTTGCTCACCTGGCAAATGCATACGTCAAGCCTCAACGTTTTACTTCCTCTGTGAAGCTTTTCCTGGTTTCATCTGTTCTCTCAGAGTTTATCATGAAAAATTGCTACTATATTGCATAATAGCTCATTTTTGGCTTATCTGTCTTCCCAGACAGAAATTATTAGACGGATGATCTTTATTCGTCCTTAAAATCTCAGGGTCTGGCACATAATGAGCATTCATTATCATTTGGGAATTGAATGAAATACTTTGTTAGAATTTCTTCTTTCACTGGTATCGAAGCTGAACTTAGAAATAATAGTGACAATGTACCATAAAACATTTTTTTCTATATAGCCGTCTTAAGCAGAGGCAATTCTATATTCTTATCATGGGTAAATCAGAAGAGAGAGGCAAAATGGTGATAATGGAGGATTGCCTCATATACATATCTACTAGCTTTTGAGCCCCACAGAGGAGGGTGAGCCAGGAGTTGATAGAAATACATTTATTAAACACTCTGTGAGGCTCTGGGTCCAAGAAGCACTGTCTCAGGTCCTAGGGGACAGTTAGATAAAGGGTCATTAGACCCCTACCACCACCCTGCAAAGCACATACACACATTTCACTCAGTGATAAGCCACAGGGCAACTCTGGCACCTGAGAGCTGAGGGTGGGCAGACATGAGCAGAGACTGGTTGGGTCTTGCAGAATAGCATTTTCTTGGAGGGGGCTCCCAGCAAGGGCAAGGGTGACATGCCTTGACAAGGAAGTTAGAAAACAAGAGCAAAAGTATACTTGCTTTTGAATATGAACACATGTGCATTCTCTTGGGGCTCCCAGGAATAACAAGCATGCCCTTTAAGAGGGAGCTGAGGTTCTACAGTTGTGCAGGTAGAGAGCAGGAACCATAATAATGTAGGCACTGATGTTCAAATATCATTTGAATCCACATACTAATGAGAACTGAGAACATTTAGATTATACAAGCTAGAACAAGCTCAGAATTATGTAAAAATCACAGGAAAAGTGTTATTGGACCACAACAAAAAAAAAAAGAAGGAAATTTGAGGATCGGTGAGGGCTGAATACAGAAGGTAGGAGGTGTACTAAGCTTTCTAGGATATGTAAGATTCCAACAGGAAGAAAAAGTGGATAAAGTATAACAGAGAGAATGAAATGGGTTCACAAAGGCAGTTTAGTGCAACACATGGTCATTGGCATTGGAGACAGGACAGTGGTCACCAGCAGCTTTGAAGGAGAAATTTTCATAGCATTCAACAAGTCCTAGTTAGATTTGAATGGGTTAAGAGATATGTAAAGAAGTAAAAGTGGCCAGTAACATTATTCCTTTAAGAAATTTATGAGTAAAAGGGACTGCTGAGGAAGAATGTTGCTAGAGCAGGGAAGGATTAAGTACATATTTGTAGCCTAAGAGGCCAAAATACTGTGGAGAGGGGTGTTGAAGACCCAAGAGCAAGGGGGATCACGGGTGGATCAAGGCCTTAGAGGAGGCTGGCTGGGAGAGGATTAAGAGCACAAGTGAAGGGGTTAACCTTTGAAAGTAGGAGGGTTGCCTCTAGGGAGGACAGCTGAAGCAGAGAAATTCTGAGATAGAGAGAGGAAGTTGAGATTATTCAAATAGGACGAATAACTTGAGCACAAAACATCTGGTCAACTCAATCTCATATTCAACCAACCAGATGTTAATTTTGCACGGCACCACCACATGTGTCCATATTAATTAAATTTTTTACTGAACTTGTGATTGCTTCCAAATTACACACATATAGCACAGCAAAAAAGTTTAACCAAGTCAATTATTTGAATATTTTATTCTTTTAGTTTAAAATTATAAAAATTTCAACTAATCTGGAGCAAATATATTTTAGGAAATCTATGTTCTGACCTAAGTGAGATAATGAACAATATACCAAACTAATGTGAGTCACATAAAATAACATAAGCATAGTTTTTCTGCTACCATGCTTATTTTCTGATTAGCTTTTGTGGCTAAGTTGAAAGAATTGAAATGATAATAAATAATGATTTATTAGCTGGCACAATTATTCTTCCCTGATTGGCAACAATTTCAAAGTTTATCACTAAAACCATAATTCTATTTTACAATCTGATTATGTCTGAGAATGAGGATTAGACTATCTAATGCTATTTTGTGAAATACAGAGTCCAACTGACAAAAAAAAAAAATCTTTAGAATTGTTACAAAGTTGTCTTAGGCACTAGTATAGCAAAACATCATCCATTACTACAATCAATTCTCTAATTCATAAATTTAAAGTCATGCTTATCTGTTTGTAGGTTTACAACCACCATAAAAGCAATACATTTGCAACGACCCAAGGTCAATAACCAATTAATCCTCACAGCATTTTTATAGGCCAAATAAAATTAAAGATGACTGACATACATGTTTATATATCTATTTTCTTTTGTATACTCTCAGTGTACACTCCATAGATACATACAAATAATCCCCATCAAGCAAAAGCTCTGATTTGATTCAGTGGATAAAAGGATGAGTGGGAAAAAGAAAAATATCTAATATATAATCAGACAGTAGAGGGAGATTAATCAATGTCTATTGGATTGGCCCAAGTAATTACAAAAATAAAACACCTTAATTTCATTAATTTATGATAACGTTTGCATTATTATGACTCCTAAATAGTACACTTAACTGGTACCTCACTACTCTCAAGGTAAATGGCATACAGACATTCTAAGATAATTTACATGTAATTAGCCATAATAAAATAGAAACTAATTCTAGATTTGGAGACAGAAGATCTGAGTTCTAGACCCAACTGTTCCATTTACTATTTTTGAAATTTTAGGAAAATTACTTAGTTTCATTGAACTTCAGTTTTTTCATCTATAAAATGGTGATGTGATACTTACATCACAGGGGTCATTGTAGTATCAAATGATATAAGAAGGCAAAAGCACTTTGTAAAGCATAAAGAATTTCACAAATGCAAGGTGGTAATATAAGGATCATTATCATTATTGGAAACCGAGTACTCACATGTGCCTTATTCCGAAATCCTCTGTGGTGAAAAGATCTAGTAAAGGAGTTAGAAGTAAGGTGCCTTGTTTTTTGGTGTATTGGTGAAAAGAAATTTTTGGTTGCCTAAAATATGCAAATATCTATACAATCTATCAATAAATTTCAAATGCCCCTTGAAAAGTTTAGACCTAAGGTCATGTCAATTCAACTAGCATATACTAAGCACTACTATATATCAGGCACTATGATGGACAAAAGCATGAATCAGCTGGATATAATCCCTACCTTGTCAGGTTTATAAATCTAAAAAATTACCTGCCCTACCCAAAGAATGGGAGTTTTGATATGGGCAATGGAGTCTAAAGAAAAATAATACACACCAATCATATGATACTAATATGAAGAGTCTATTACCTGTGCTGAATGAGCACAGACTTTCATAAGAACTTCAGCCATCTGAATGTTTTGGGGAAAATTGTGTATCAATTCCTTGAAATTTTGCCAGAGCCTTAACTAATGTCCATGAGCATCAGAGAAAATCAAATGGTCTGCCACCTTTGATATGGATAAATTGGGTTATCAGTGTTTTTCTATTATAGCAATTATCTCATATAATAATATTCATTAAATTTATCCACGTCTTACCCTTTCAGGGGCCCATGGTATATGGTGTTTTCTCACCAGGGATGTCTTCCCTGTCCCCAGAACTTGACCCACCTCTGATTCTCAGTATTCCCTCAGTCTTCAAAGCCCAGTTTAAATCCCATAGTCTCCAAGATGTTTTTTCTTATCATCCCAACATAAGGAATTTTTTCCTCCTCTGATCATTTAAAGCATTAACTGTATGGTTAGAATTATAATTGTTTGTTTTCATTTCTTCTCCCTATGGGAAGACATCATATACTCCCTAGAGGCAAGAACCATATCTTTACACTTCTCTCTGCAAATTCTTCACTAGTGTTCTGTCTTGTGTTTCAATAAGGCAAATGAAAAACTACTCATTTTTCCTCAGAAATGAGAACCTACCCTTTTTTCCTTAGAAAGTTGATATACATTTGTGGCGATAAAATGGATAAGTTTGTAAATGTAAATGAATATCAGCTTCTCACTTTTATTTCATTTTATGTGAGCTTTTGTTTTGGTAATTTAACTGTTAAAAACATACACTTTGAAGACAATAACAAGGGCGTAATTGCTTCCCACTGTAAAAATTTCAGATTCTTAAATAAATCAATTATTTTTTCTCCATTTACAACTATGTTAAACACAAAAATATTTTAATTCTATAAGATTTTGTCTACTAGCATCCACAAATAGATATTAAACTTAAAATATTTCTATACCTTTTCAATAAAATGATTTCTCTCTAGCTAGAACAAATGTCCAAGCCCAAGATAAAACATTAAGTAATAAGAATGTTGTAAAATCTATACACATATGATCAGTTACTGATACATTCTACTTTTCCCAATACTGAATCATAAGAAATCTGAAAGAAGAAAATCACAACTTACTAAAATTTGATGTAATATTAAATGTTTCCAAAAATAGTGAATGAAAACACTTAAGTAACATTTCATATTAAATTATACTTTAGTACCTATTTTTATACTAAGAAACTTGTTATTGGTACATATTAACATCCTTGAATTTTCTAGGAAAAAATAAGATAGTTCTTGTGACTATTGAGAAGTATTTCTATACATTCTTTTCATTTTAAGACTGTATTACTTAATGACTCATCTCATATCCTTTGTATGCCAAACCGTAATTCAGGAACTACAATGCTGACACAAAGAATTATGTGTAACAGTCAGTCAATCTCATAAAAACAGCTGGATGACTTTTTAACAAAGTCACATATCCTTATATAGGAAACTTCCTATCTACACAATGAAAGAATGCCCCAAATGAAAACCCAAGGGATGCAAAAATAATCATTCTCTATAGCTTAATGGAATTGTGAAGTAATCCTTCTAAAATGCTCAGCAATTAGAAGCTTCAGTATCAGAGTTCTTAACATAGTTTTGAACCTCCAAATTTAACTGATTTTGAGAACTTGGAGATGACCCAAAGAAGAGCAATAAAAATGAAACGTGGGTTAGAAAATAGGCCCTTAAAAGGGAAGGAATGAAACACTGAAAATCAGCCTTCAGGCCAGGTGTGGTGGCACACGCCAGTAGTCCCAACTGCTTGGGAGGCTCAGGCAGGAGGATTGCTGGATCCCAGGAGTTTGAGGTGGCAGTGAGCTATGATGATGCCATGGCACTCCAGCCTGGGCAACAGAGTGAGACCCTGTCTCAAAAACAAAACAAAACAAAGCAAAACAAAAAACCAAAAAGAAACTCAGCCTTGTGTATTGTGCTTAAGATAGTTTATCCTTTATAAGAGAAGGGGTGAAATTTGAGTCACGCAGCCTAAGCTTGAACGACAGGCAATACATCTTAGTCCCTTCTTAGGTGAAAGCAACAGGGAAGGGTAACTTTTCCTCGCACCGTGTATCTCTCTAACAGGTTCCAGGAAGGCAAAATTAGACCCACATTCTTTTACCAATGTAAGCCCAGGGCTTAGTAAAGTGCTGGCCCATAGTTATGCTCAAGAAATAAATAATATAAAAGGATAAGCTACACTAAGCTGCATTCATCTCAGTGACTTATTGATGCTCTTATTCACCCTTTAGCAAAACAGAAATATTTTAGGAACCTCTAAGACACTTATATAGTAAAATACAGCTTCTATTTGTAATTGCACGAGATTTAAGTTAAAACACAAAATTTTAAATGATAATGCCTAATGCTACAGAAGATATTGGGGAATATGCAGAACAGATGGGTTAGACAATGATGGAACGCAATTAGTAGTGTATATCGAGAACCCTAAAAATCAACCATATGAAAATAATCCTAAACACAGACAAAAACAAACAACTTTCCTGTATGTTGTAGTGTTATTTATAATAATAAAAATCTGGAGGTAGTGTAAAGGTTCACATAAAAAAGATATGTCCATGGGATAAATCATTCAACAGTAGTAAAGACAAGGTAAAACTCATGCTTTTATGTATATATATATACAGCTTTGCCCATATTTAGGATTATTTCCAAGGGAACTGTTAAAGTCCAGAGAACTTGAAAGACTCTTAAGAAATATTACACGTCTTCCAAATACATACTTCGAGGTTTCCTACTTGCTAAGGATTATTATGTTTATAAAAACATAAAACACAAAATAGAATAGCTCCTACCAGCTATCTCTCTTTTTCATATAAAGCTATAAAACTAAATAACACTTGCTTTCATAAAGTAAATACCAATTTAATGAGAGAGAGACACACACAGAGAAGGAAGAATACTCTTCACTAGAGATTTATTTAATTGTAACAAAAACTGCGGAGACCATTTATGTCACTGTGTCTAGCTACACTACCCAAGCTCACAAAATCTTATTAAATTTAATCTATGTTGATTATTTTTTCACACACAGCCTCGATTTTCCCCATTCTTAGGCACCACTTCAGTTGCAAAAGCCACCAGCCTACAGAAGTCGTCCTAAATCACAGGGCTATAGACTTCAAACTCGCAAGAGCTCTCCTTCTATTCCTCTTTTCCTAATGGGTCATAGCACTTTAGTCGACTGAGCCCCATATGGCCTCAGAATCCTTCTCAACACAGTGTTCCAGACAGCCACTAGCTATCAAGAGCCTAAGATGATCAGGCTTGGTGGCTCATGCCTTTAGTCTCAGCACTTCGGGAGGCTGAGGCAGGAGGATTGGCTTGAGGCCAGGAGTTTCGAGACTAGCCTGGGTGACATAGTGAGACCCCCATCTCTACAACAGCAAGACCTTGTCTCTAAAAAAAAAAAACAAAAAAAAAACCCTAAGAGATAAGGCTCTTTACTATACTTGAATTCACTAATAAATCAGGAAATTCACTTCCCTGGTACATTTGACATCAATTTCCCACTGGGCAGACAAGACAAAAGTGTGTTTCCCCTTCAGAATCAACAGTATATAGAAATTCATCATTCACCAACTCTTATAAAATACTCAATAATACTGAGATATTTTTATTTGAAATAAGTTTCTACCAAAGTAACTAAAGGAAGCTAGAGAGGAACTATAATATATTACACCAACAAAATAAGGTACTCCACAATGTGTACGTGTGTATTTTTTTCTTAAAACCTTACCAATTTGCCCTGATAATTACCAAAAAACCATTTAAAAACAATCAAAGTATGATCTTCTTGGATATAGCTCTCAATATGTATAAAAATAATGAATGATCTCTTTCACATAACCAGGGATACTTGTAGATGCAAGAAGCCAAGAAAATTTCCTCTAAAAAGATAATTCTAGATTACTAGGGAGCATGCCACACAGATCTTTTAAAGTCCTCTAATACTTACTGTTTGCTATCCCAATAAACATTGAATAAATGGACATGAATTTAAAATAGACATCGTGAATTAATTTTTGTGACTGGTGAGAAGGTGAGGATCTTCTACATGTGGCTTTCCAATTTTCCCAGCACCATTTATTGAATACAGATTCTTTACCACAGTGTATATTTTTGTCTGCTTTGTCAAAAATCAGATAGTAATATGAGGATGGATTCCTATCTGGGTTCTTTGTTCTGATCTATGTCTCTGTTTTTGTGCCAGTACCATGCTGTTTTGGTTACTATTGCCTTGTAGTATAGCTTGAAGTCTGGAAAAGTGATGCCTCCCAATTTGTTCTTATTACATAAGGTTGCACTAGCTCTTTGGGGTCTTTTCTGGTTCTATACGAAGTGTAGAGTTATTTTTTCTAGGTCTGTGAAAAATAACAGTATTTTAATGGGGATTGCATTGAATCTGTAAATCACTTTGGGTAGTATGGATATTTTAACAATGTTGATTCTCCCAATCCATGAACATGACATGTTTTTCCATCTGTTTACATCATCTGCAATTTCTTTCCTCAAAATGAGATATCACCTAACTCTAGTGAGAATGGCTTTTATCAAAAAGACCCAAAACAATAGATGCTGGTGAGGATGCAGAGAGAAAGGTACACTCATACACTGTTGGTGGGACTGCAAACTAGTACAACCTCTATGGAAAGTGGTATGAAGATACCTCAAAGAACCAAAAGTAGACCTACCATTTGATCCAGAAATCCC
Source organism: Daubentonia madagascariensis (assembly GCA_023783475.1). Taxonomy (NCBI): domain Eukaryota; kingdom Metazoa; phylum Chordata; class Mammalia; order Primates; family Daubentoniidae; genus Daubentonia; species Daubentonia madagascariensis. The sequence continues at coordinate 19,608,621 of JAKFHU010002080.1, read as the reverse complement.
AATGCTAAGTATTTACCCAAAGGAAAAAAAGACATTTTATAAAAAAGACACTTGCACTCGAATGTTTATAGAAGCACAATTCACAATTGCAAAAATGTGGAAACAACCTAAGTGCTCATCAATACATGAGTGGATTAATAAAATGTGGTGAATGTATACGATGGAGTACTATTCAGCCATTAAAAATGGTGATCTAGTTTCTTTTGTAACAACCTAGATGGAACTGGAGACCATTCTTCTTAGTGAAGTATCACAAGAATGGGAAAAAACCCTCAAAACACCACATATACTCAATACTAAATTGGAGCTAATCAATCAACACTTATGTGCACATTTGGAAGTAAAACTGAAAGGAAATTAAGTAGGTGGCAGAGGGGAGGAGAGGATGGGTAAATTCATACCTAACAGGTACAATGCACACTAACTGGGTGAAGGGCACACATAACTTTGACTCAAACTGTACAAAAGCGAATTATGTAACCATGTAAAGCTAGAGGTGTAACCTTGTAAAATTCTGAAAACAAAATAGATCTACGATTCGATCCAGCAATCCCACTACTAAGTATCTACTAAAAGGAAAAAAAATCATATCAAAAAGGTGCCTCTCCATTGAAAGATGATTGGATAAAGAAAATGTAGTATATATAAACCATGGAATTTTACTCAGCCATAAAAGAGAATAAAATCATGTCTTTTGCAGCCACATGGATGGAACTGGAGGCCATTAGCTTAAGTGAAATAACTCAGAAATAGAAAATGAAATACTGCATGTTCTTACTTATAATTGGGAGCTAAATAATGAGTACACATGGACATAGACAGTGGAATAATAGACATTGGAGACTCAGAAGGGCAGAAAGGTGGGAGATTGGGAGGGGAATGTGGGATATGAAATTACCTAATAGGTGCTATGTACACTAATTGGGTAATGATTACACAAAAAACCCAGACTTCACCACTACACAACACATCCATGTAACAAAACTGTACTTGTACCCCCTAAGTGTATAATACTAATAGTAATAAAGCAATTAAAGTTCTTTTTTCTGAAAAATAAATAAATAAAACAAACAAAACACATATAGCCCCTGAGATGTCCCTGAGCCTGTGCCATCTCTAAGTGTACAATGATGTTTATCTGGAGTCCCATGCAAAAGCAGCTGGAAGACCCACATTATGCCAGCCTCAGGGCATTGAGTGTGCCTAATACATATCTGAGCAGCATGTTCATTAGTTCTCTCCCCTCATGACTATCATCTGAAATATGCCAGAACAATAAAACAAGCTCAGGCTCAGAAAACATCCCCATTTTCCATATAAAACAGTATCTGCCTTTTCCCATGCTGACTCTGCAAGGCAGCTTATTTACAAATACATAAATAGCTGCAACTTTACTCCAGTCTCATTGAAAAATCAAAATGGCATCATGCAAGAGAAGCATCCTAGCATACTTAGCTCAATGAGTGAAATGTAAGTGGAGATGAGCCAAGTTACTTGACACTGGCTAGTCAGCTTAACCAGATACCCTCCAGTTTCCTGTAGATGAGATATGAGGGTTCTGCTCTGCAGAACCAGAGAATTCACTTACATTGATTACCCAGGGATTAGGCAGTGATTTAGAGCCAAAAAAATCAGAAAATAAATTTCAAGTCATGCCTAATATTTAAAATCATGTAGACTCAAAGGGGAATAGCATTGTCTAAATGTGGCGGCAAGTTTTCCAGTGTAGCTACTTAAAATTAGCTAAGTCTTCTTACATACAGGTCCAAGGAATTTTAAAAGAGTTCATCCCAATCCTTTTGCCACCTGGCCGGAATTACAGGGGTTTAAATCACCAAGAAGAAGGCAGGGAGAGAATATGCATCTTAATTTTATATATATGAATGGGAACTATTGTGCATCTTGGCTTTTCTTTATGGCATATACATACCCAAACATGGAATTTCTGTGCCCCAAGGGTTTAATGCCTGCTTATGAGACCACCTAAACAGCATCCACTATAGCACACAGGTCTGTGCAGTTACATCTGCTGAAGTGTCTCACCTAACAATCACCCATTATAATCCCCCAATATGAAATTATTTTCTTCCTTAACACTCTTGTTTCTTACCAAGTAATGAGCAGTTTACTTTTAAGGAACCGTGTCATTAACCTAAAATTACCTAAAGTATCACAAAATAGGAGGTTTAAAAGAAACTTTTCTCAAGGAAAGTGTGAGTTATGAACCTAGTTTACACAGAGCATCTGAGGAGGGGCCATGAGATGATGAATGCTATTTCCCTTTAAGAATTCAAATGTCGAGATTCTCGACAATCTTGTCTGTAACTTAAATATTAAGCTACCCACTAGGAAGTGAAGATATCCGTATATGTTTTCACACAAAAATATCTGTGTTACATATTAAACCGTGTAGAATTTTCATGCTTCTTTTTTTGCAGTATTTTTGTACATGGGAATATTCATCTTGGACTGAAGGATTAAATATTATGACCATATATGCTGCTCGGCTTTCTGATAACTCAGCTTTCTGAATTACTATCAATTCATCCTTAAATTATTGCTAACTACATGGGTATTACTATTGCTCTGTATAGTTGCTGACATATTGTCACTATTTAAATGGTAAGTGATTCATTTTTTAAATTCTAGGTCCATCAGTAGAAAAAAGAAAGGTAAAATAACAAAGGAAAACTTTGGTAAATCCATTTTAAAATTAAATGAGTATCAAGACCAAAAATAAAACTGAAAAACAGGCTTTTTTATTACTATGTACTCTATACAACACATAAGATAAAAACCTAAGGGGTAAGTTCTTTTATTTTAATAATTTTAATGGTGCATACATTTTCTCAGGGAGATGGCTGACCAGAGATACCAGCTGCCAGAGCATCTCTGTAAGAAGGAAAGGTTTTAGATGAAAGAGAAAAAACAAACAAACAAACATAGATTGGGTATAATTCTGAGGGAGAAGTGCCAGAACCTACAAGAGACTCCACGGGAAGAAGTTGCAGAGCAGAATGAGAAGGGGCAAGATATTGGCAGAGATGAACCCCCGAGAGGCTTGGAGTCCAGTGAAAAGGGTAGATGGAACAGTTTGTTTCTCCCACCCTCACATTTCTGACAGTCAATGGGCTCCCAAGCTGCTGGAGAGTCTTTCTACCTCCATGAGCTATCAAAATCTATGGGATTCAGAAAAAGAGGTCCTAAGGGGAAAAATCATAACCTTAAATGCCTACATCAAAAAGACAGAAAGAGTACAAATTAGCAATCTAATGACATGTCTCAAGGAACCAGAAAAGGAAGAGCAAACCAAACCAAAAGTCAGCAAAAGAAAACAAATAACTAAGGTCAGAGTAGAACTACATGAAATGGAAAAAAAATACAAAGGATAAATGAAACAAAAAGTGAGTTCTTTGAAAAAATAAACAAAATTGATAGAACTCTTGCTAGATTAACCAGGAATAGAATAGAAAGGACCCAAATAAGCTCAATCAGAAACGAAAAAGGAGACATTAAAGCTGATACCACAAAAATACAAAATATCATCTGTGAAAACTATGAAAATCTCCATGCACATAAACGCAAAAATGTAGAGGAGATGGACAAATTCCTGGAAACACACCACCTCCCAAGACTCAATCAGGAAGAAATAGAACTCCTGAATGACCAGTAATGACCAAGAGGACTGAAGCAGCTATAAAAAATCTTCCAACAAAAGGAAGTCCCACACCAGATAGATTCACAGCCAAATTTTATCAGTCCTACAAAGAAGAGTTGGTACCCATACTGCATAAATTATTCCATAACATCAAGAAGGGGAGAATCCTCCTCGACCCATTCCATGAAGCCAGTATCACCTTGATACCAAAGCCAGGAAAGGACACAACAACAACAAAAAAAACTATAGACCAACAGCCCTTATGGATATAGATGCAAAAATACTCAATAAAATACTAGCAAATCGAATTCAATGGCACATCAAAAAAATAATCCACTATGAGCAAGTGGGCTTCATCCCAGGGATGCAAGGATGGTTCAACAGGCATAAATCAATAATGTGATTCACCACATAAATAGAAGCAAAAACAAAGACCATGTGATCATCTCAATAGATGCAGAAAAAGCATTCGTCAAAATTCAGCACCCTTTCACGGTAAAAACCCTCAACAAACATGGCATAGAAGGAACTTATCTCAAAATTATAAAAGTCATAGATGACAAACCCACAGCCAGCATCATGCTGAATGGGGAAAAGTTTAAAGCATTCCCACTAAGAACTGGAACAAGACAAGGATGCCCACTGTCACCTATTCAACATAGTGCTGGAAGTCCTAGCTAGGGCAATCAGTCAAAAGAAGAATATTAAGAGTATCCAAATCAGGAAAGATGAGGTCAAACTATTGCTTTTTGCTGACAATATGATCTTATATCTAGAAAACGCCAAAGATTCCACCAAGAGACTCCTAGAATTGATAAATAGATTCAGCAAAGTCTCAGGTTACAAAATCAATGCACACAAATCAGTAGCATTCCTATACACCACTAAGAGTCAAGCTGTGAGTCAAATCAAAGACTCAATACCATTCACAACAGCCACAAAGAAAATAAAATACCTAGGAATATACTTAACCAGGGAGGTGAAAGATCTCTACAGGGGAGACTACAAAACACTGAGGAAAGAAATCACAGATGATACAAACAAATGGAAAACCACATCATGCTCATGGGTCGGTAGAATCAGCATTGTTAAAATGTCTATATTACCCAAAGTGATTTACAGATTCAGTGCAATCCCCATCAAAATACCAAAGTCATATTTCACAGAACCAGAAAAAATAATTCTACACTTCATTTGGAACCAGAAAAGAGCCTAAATAGCCAAAGCAATCTTAAGCAAAAATAACAAATCTGGAGGTGTCACATTACCAGACTTCAAACTATACTACAAGTCTACAGTAAGCAAAACAGCATGGTATTGGCACAAAAATAGAGATATAGACCAATGGAACAGAAAAGGAAACTCAGATATAAAACCATCCTCATACAGCCAACTGATCTTTGACAAAGCAGACAGCAATATACACTGGGGAAAAGAATCCCTATTCAATAAATTGTGCTGGGAAAATTGGATAGCCACATGCCAAACAATGAAACAGGATCCATATCTCTTACCAGTCACAAAAATTAATTCAAGATGGATAAAATGCTTATATGTAAGGCATGAAACCATAAGAACACCAGAAGAAAATGTTGGAAAATTTCTTCTAGATATTGGCCTAGGCAAAGAATTTATGAAGAAGACTCCAAAAGCAATCACAGCAACAAGAAATATAAATAAGTCGGTCTTGATTAAATTAAAAAGCTTCTGCACAGCTAAGGAAACAATCAACAGAGCAAATAGACAACCTACAGAATGGAATAAAATATTCACTAGCTATACATTTGATAAAGGGCTAGTAACCAGAATGTACAAAGAACTCAAGCAAATCAGTAAGAAAAAATCAAACAACCCCATTAAAAAGTGGGCAAAAGACATGAGCAGAAGCTTTTCAAAAGAAGGTAGACAAATGGCCAATAAACATATAAAAAAAAGTTCAATGTCATTAGCCATCAGGGAAATGCAAACTAAAACCACAATGAGATATAACCTTACCCTAATTAGAATGGCTTTTATTAAAAAGTACAAAAACAATAGATGCTGGCATGGATGCAGAGAGAAAGGAATGCTTCAACACTGTTGGTGGGACTGCAGATTAGTACAACCTCTAGGGAAAACAGTATGGAGATTCCTCAAAGAACTAAAAGTTGATCCACTATTTGATCCAGCAATCCCACTACTGGATATTTACCCAAAGCAAAAGAAGTCATTTTATCAAAAAGACACCTGCACTTGAATGTTTATTGCAGCACAATTCACTATTGCAAAGATTTGGAATCAACCCAATCACCCATCAATTTATGAGTGGATTAACAAAATGTGGTATATTTATACCATGGAATACTACTCAGCCATGAAGAGAGATAACTTAATGTCTTTTGCAACAATATGGATGGAGCTGTAAACTATTCTTTAGTGAAGTATCTAAAGAATGGAAAAACAAACACCACATGTACTCACCATTAAATTGGAACTAACTGATGAGGACACATGTGCATAGCAGATAGTATAACCAATTGGAAATCAAACGGGGGGGCAGGGAGGAGAGGATGGGCAAAAACCTACCCAGCAGGTACAATGAACACTATCTGGGTGATGCACACAGTTATAACCCTGACTCAAGCATTACAAAAGCGATCCATGTAACCAAAAACATTTGTGCCCCCGTAATACTTTGAATTTTAAAAAAAAGTAAATATAACAGACAAAAAGTTAGTATGAAGCATAGTAAATGTAAAAATATATATAACAAATATCAATCTTTTGGCTCTGAATCTACATTGTTTCTTATGTTTTAAAGTTTATAATTTTAAAATCTAATATTGGTTATGTCTACTTTAAAGATAAACAATATTTATTCAGAAATGAATTTAATTATTGTTCTCTAAAGATTATGCCTCTATGTGTACAGCTAAATGGTATTTACACTATAGAACAAAGATTAGATCGCAAAGATTTTTATAAACAATAAATACATAAACAGCACATTTATTGCAGCATTCAAGTGAGGATGACACTATTGAGAAGTTTTATTTTTTAAACAAATTATTTGGAATCTCCTTAGAAAATAATTTATGTAGTATTATTAAAATGTAAAAAAAACACATTATTTTACTTACATAGTGTCTCTAATAAGAAGTGCACTTCCCAATTTGAAACAAGTTTTACCACCTTCACAAAATGCACGTCTCAGAGAAAAACTCTCCCCTAGATCAAAACCTGTAAAATGTGACAAGTGATTTAATTCAGCAGTTTTAACAAATTTAGCAAACTCATAGAAATATTGACTTTTAAACAGGATTCTTTGTTGTCCTTATCTATAGATTGATTTCCTCCAAATAAAATCCTTCTGTTTGGGATCAGCAAAATTTCTTGATTTTATTTTTCTCCTTTTAGGGGACAGGGGAATGAAATTCACTCTGCATGTGGAATGTGTAGTCACTTTTCTGGAGAAAAATTCATAAATAAATTTCAAATGACTCAAATATTAATTTCCTTTGACCTAGAAATTATCCTAAGTAGATAATTAGAGTAACTTATTGCAGCTTTAATGTCTAAAGACAAAAAATTAGCTGGATTTAAAAATAGTACAGCCATTCATTTGAAATCTAAGCAGCCTTTTTAAAAAATCAGGCTTTAGAAGAACACACACTGATGTGGGAAAATGCTTGGATTTCAAATGTAAGATAAGCATTATGACTATGTGTATGTGTGTGCACACTCTCATGCACACGCACTTGTGGGTGAGAGAGAGATAGAGAGAGGGAAAAAAAATGGAGCAAGAACGGAGGAAAGAAGGAAGAGGACAAGGAGAAAGAAAGATAGAAATGGTACCCCAAATGGTGATCGCTACTACATCTGGGTGGTGAGATCTTTAACATAAATTTTATTTTCTTCTTTCAAAATCTCTACAGTGGACACAACTTTTATAAATTTAAATAACTTTTGTTCTCTAAGAGGTTGAGATATTGTTGATCTTAGATAAAACATAATAGAACTCTGCTCTCAGAATTTTTCTGCATTATCTGCTTTTAATTTTTATGCTAATGTTATGATCTTAAATTGCAATATCAAAGACATTTCATACCTGGTGATACTTTTACATAAAATGCTACTTTGCAAAGGATTATAATACTTACCTGAAACTTCAAGTTTATCCCTGTTGTTTTGTGTCAATTGATGTTCCTCTGTTCTCAGTATAGGACATGGCTTTTCTGTTTAAAAAAAAAAAGTATAGATTATTAGCACTACATTTTCAATCAGAATTTTCAAATAAATTTAATTACACAATATAGTCAGAAGCTTAAGATAAAAATGGAAATAAAATAAACCATTTTATTAGATTTCTATAAAATGAGGATAATATTAACCACCTTATAGTGTTTTTATGAAGTTTACATGTACTCATTTATGTAAAATTCTTAGAACACTGCCTGGTACACAGTAGATACTTGTTAGTGCCAGCTAGTATTATTATCACTATCATTCTAACACTCTAACCATTGCTATATAATAGACATTAAGAAATTATCTAGTTTTAACATCATTAAACTTTTATATTCAAAGTATATTCTAATAGTAAAACAAGTGAACTACTGCTATATTTTAACACAACTTTGATTTAGGTTTTGGTGTTGGATGACGTCAAACTTTTAGAACAAAAGGGGACATAGATGGAAGTTACTAAAATAAAATTAAAAAGCAAAGACCTACCATACAAAAGTGGCCTATAATTTTAAAAATGAGATACAATCATTGAGAAAGTATTAATTATGTGCTAGCACTTAGTGATATTCAAAGAAATAAAAGATAAAGTTAGTCTCCACTCAGTGAATTTACATATTTAATACTAGTACAACATACTAATACAGTGATGTGTATACATCTACTAATTTTTTAACATTTGGAGATATGTTTAAATCTAATTCAGGCTAGATTCTACAAACATAATAGTTAATGCTGGTAGGACTGCAAATTAGTACAACCTCTATGGAAAGTAATATGGAGACACCTCAAAGAACTAAAAGTAGAACCACCATTTGATCCAGCAATTCCACAACTGGGTTTTCACCGAAAGGGAAAAAAAGACATTCTATAATAAAGACTTCTGCATGCGAATGTTTATAGCAGCACAATTCACAATTGCAAAGATGTGGAAACAACCCAGGTGCCCATCAATACACGAGTGGATTAATAAAATGTGGTATATGTATACCATGGGGTGTTACTCAGCAATAAAAAACAATGGTGAATTAACACATTTGGTATTATCCTGGATGGAGCTAGAGCCCATTCTTCGAAGCAAAATATCACAAGAATGGAAAAACAAGCGCAACTGGTACTCACCATCAAATTGGTACTAACTGATCAATACTTATGTCACACATGGCAATTATATTCATCAGGGGGTGGGCAGGAGGGAGGCGGGTGGAGGGGATGGGAAAACTCTCACTGAATGGGTGCAGGGCGCACAGTTTGGGGGAAGTCCACGATTGTAGCTCTGACATGGGCAGTGCATGGGCAATATATACAACCAAATTGTTGTACCCCCATAATATTCTGAAATAAAAGGGAAAAAAATAACCGATAGAACAGGCACACACACACAAAAATAATAAAAAAAAAATAAAAACAATAAAAAATAAAACAAAGTGAAAAGGCAATTGTCAAAATGAGAGAAAATATTTGTATATTTTTATTACAGATAAAAGGCTAATATCCTCAATATATTAAGAAATCTTAAAAGTTCAAAAGAAAAAGACCAAAATCACAAGAGAAAAATGGATAAAAGAAATTAACAACAATTCACATATACTCAAGATTTAAAAATTTAGCTTAGAGTGCTATTGTGGAAAATGGCAGAGGAAGCCCGTGGGTCAGCCCCTTCACCAAAATAGCCATTAAGCTAGAAAAAACTATTAGAATCAACTATTTCTGAACTCTGGACTCATCATACAATTATAGCAACCAAGAGAGTGCTAGATAAAGGGAGAGGCTGCTGAACTTAACATTTAAAGAAATCTCTGTCAGGCCATAGGCTGACCATAGATAAAACAAAAAAGAAATTTCAGTGATCATACACAAAAAATACTTTACAAAAAAAATAGTTAATTCAGACAAAATTGAAGCCAATTTTCAAATTATGCCAAAGTAGCTGTACAACTGGACAGTTATGACCTTTAGTTTAAGATTTTAAACTAAACTGATTGAATATTTTTGCATCATGCAATCACAACTTTAATTCTCCATATTTAAAAATTGATGTTTGGGTTTAATAACTTAAAATTTTTTAATATAGAAAAGAGATAAATTGCATAAAACCAAATCGATCACCGGCTCTGGGAAAGCGGAAATTGCCAATTCAAATTGCCAATCAATCTCCTCAGCTGTTTATTCAACAAACATATCACAGACCTCAGGGGTGTTGACAGGGCATCATCTTAATCTATTTAACCAGAAAATGAATCTGATTCTAAATAGTGCTACCACTTAATCAGATTTAAAAGAAGCAAATAAACTGCAATAGACATTCTGAATACACAATTGTAAAGTAAGTGAAATTATTGCACTGAATAATTTTAGAGCTTACTTAGATACTTTGGAAATTCCTATCTCAGAGATATTAATTTGATTGCAGGTTCTAAATAATAGTGAAATCATTGGATATTTTGTAAACATTATGAATTGTTGAGCTGAATTCATAGTCCTTTTTATAAAAACCAAGCACCTCATGCAAGAACTGGGCACAAAAAACTACAGAACATTGCTGAGAGAAATTAAAGATCTAAAAAACTGAAGGGATAAACCAAGTACTTAGATTGGAAGATTCAAAATTGTTAAGGTGTCAGTTCTCACTTTTATCTATAGATTCAGTGCAATACCAACTAAAATCCCAAAAGGTTGGGGGGAGGTGTGTGTAAAAATTGACAAGCGAATTTTCAAATTTATATGGAACTATCAAAAAACAAAAAAATTAAAATAGCTAAAGGCAAAATTGAAGAAGAACAAGCTGGAGAACTTAAACTATCAGATATCAGGAATGTTTACAATGTGGTGTTGGTACACATATAGAGAAACAAAAACATATCCACGCACAAAGAGTCTCCTTATTTACCACAGAAGGGCAATTGCAATTCAGTGGAAAAAGGATAGTCTTTTCAATAAATGGTACCAGGTCAATTGAATATCCATATAGAAAAACACTGAAGCTTAAACCTTACTTCACCCATGCATAGAAATTTATTAGAGATATTCATAGACCTAAATGTGAAAGGTAAAACAACAAAGCATCTACAAGAAAACAAATATCTTCATTTACTTGGGGTTGCAAAGATTTCTTAAAAGTGACACAGAAAGCATTAATCACAAAATAAAAGCTTACTAAATTGAACTTCATTAAAATTAAAATCTTTAACCAAAAGACAACATTTAAAAAGTAAAAAAGCAAGCCATAAATAAAGGAGAAGGTATCTGCAGTCCATATATCCAATAAAGTATCATTTCGAGAATTATACAACAAACTCTCACAAATCAGTAACAAAAAGACTGAAAATCTTATTCTGAGAATGTTCAAAACGACTTAAGCACTTTACAAAAGAAAATATCCAAATGGCCAACTCACATATAAAAGGTGTTCAATATCATTAGTCATCAGGAAAGAGCAAAGTAAAATCACAATGAGAAACCACTAAATGGCTAAAATTAAAGAACTGATAGCCCCAAGTGTTGGTGACATGGAGCAACAAAAACTCCTCTCCATTGTTTGTGCGAGTGAAATTAATACAAGAGGGACAAGAACTATCCCCTGAGAAATTGCAACATTTCTCCTCTTGTCCAGTTTTCCTGCTTTGGTTTTCCTATTTCTTCATGTCCTCAGAAGTAACATATGAAATTATTATTATTCCATATTATTCCATAAAATGGATCAAAACAAGAGCCATTAGATGTTTTGCATTTTTTAAAGACTTCTTGTTGGATAGAGTGGAAAGCACTTCTCTTCATTTTATTAATAGTCGCCCTCAGGCCCCCCTGTATACTGCATACTTTGTCAGTACCTCTGATAAAGGAATATCGGGAATCCTAGGTTGGGAGAAAAATATTGGTTAAAAACTTTAGAAAACTGTTTGGCAGTATTTACTAAGACTAAATATATATGACCTCTATGACATGAAAAGTCAATGACCCAAAAGAAATGAGTGCAAAAAATGAGTATAAATGGCCCTTTAGACAAGAATATCCATGGCAGCATTACTCATAATAGAGTAAAACTGGTAACAATCCAAGTATTGATCAATAAGAGAGTAAATGAATAAATTATGGTATATATGCGTACAATGAAAAACTGCAAAGGAATAAAAAAGAATGAGCTATTGATATATGCAACAACTAGATTAATCTCACAGATATAATATAATATTAAATGGAAAAAATACCATTTCCAAGAGAATACATACTGCATAATTCCATTTATATGAAGTTCAAGAGCTTGCACAACTAATCTATGCCACAGTAGTAGTTACCTTGATGGGGCGTCAACTGGGAGCAGGTACATAAAAGCCTCCTGGGGTTTTGAAAATGTTCTATGCTTTCATGTGAGTGATAGTTACACAGGTGAATAAATACATATATAAAAATTCATTGCACTGTGCACTTAAGATTTATTCACTTTACTGCGTATAAGTAATACCTCAACAAAAAGAGGAAAATAGTGTCTCTGTGAGAAAATATTTTAGGATAAAAATAATTCTTACAAAATTTTTTAAAAACCTAAATTTTGACCAAATTTTTATAATGACTAAGAATGACTATATGACTGCAAAACAAATCATCTCAAGACAGTGGAAAGGGACTTCCCATTATGACACTTTGGTAACGAGGGGAAGGTATGTTGGCCTACTGCCAAGTTGGAAACAGTATATATCTTATTTAAATTCTTCTAAGGACTAAACGAATATATGATGATGTCAAAGTAATAAACCTGTCACTTTGAAATGAATGGAATTCAACATTTCCAGCAATATTTATGAAAGTATGTCTCCACTAAAAGTCTACAGTTTATGAAAATCAAATGCCATTTCATATCTTTAGAATACATGCTTTGTTGTGAAAAGCTAAACAAAGCAAATTAAAGCTAAATGTTAAAAATTTTGGAGTTTAAGATTTAAAGTACAATAATCTGAATGCATGAGTCTTACGGATTCATTGCATAAAAATGGCAAGGCATTGGAAGTGGCTATCACAAGTTGGATATGTTAATTTAAGTATTGATGTGCACATTTTAATATAAAGTAAAGCACACTTTTGAGTAAATGTGCATGTACCTTGAAGAGCTACAAATAAGAGTTAAACATTCAAACATCCTGTCAGCTGGACAGAGGTGAAGAACCACAACAGGCTTCAAAGGCTCTGGGCTATTGGAAAAGTAATGACTAAAATTTCACCACAAAAGGTGCACTGCTTTATCCGTTTGTCATCCACTGAGGGGCATTTAGGTTGTTTCTATCTCTTGGCTATTGTGGGTAGTACTGTAGTGAACATGGGAGTGTAGATATTAACATCTTTACAAGGTGGTGATTTCATCTGCTTTGGGATAGACCAAAAAGAGGCTTTGCTGGGTCATATGGTAGTTTTACTTTTAATTTCTTTAGGAATCTCCATACTGTTTTCACAATGGTTGTACCAATCTACATTCCCACTAACAGTGTGCTAGGGTTCCCTTTCCTCCATACCCTCGCCAACATTTGTTATCTCTTGTCTTTTCGAAAATAGCCATCCTTGTGGGTGTGAGGTGATATCTCATAGTGGTTTTAATTTGCGTTTCCCTTATGATTAGTGATGTTGAGCACCTTTTCATATAACTGATGGCCATTTTTATGTCTTCTTTGGAGAAATGTCTGTTTAGATCCTTTGCCCATTTTTTAACTGGGTTTTTTGTTTTTCTGCTATTGAGTTGTAAGAGTTCTTTACACATTCTAGATAATGATAATCCCTTATGAGACATATGGTTTGCAATTATTTTTTTCCCAGCCTATAGGCTGCCTTTTCATTTTGTTGATTGTTTCCTTTGCTGTGGAAAAGCTTTTTAGTTTGATGTAGTCTCATCTATTATTGTTTTTGTAGCCTGAGCTTTTCATGTGATAGCTGTAAAAATCATTACCAAGGCCAATGTCGGGGAGATTTTTCCTATGTTCTTCCTAGGAGTTTTATATTTTCAGGTCTTACATTTAGATCTTTTATACAATGGAATATTGTTCAGCCTTAAGAAAAGAAAGAGATCCTTCCATTGGCCACAACATGGATGGACCTGGAAGACATTATGCTAAGTGAAATAAGCCAGACACAGAAAAAAAATATTGCCTGATCTCATTTATATGTGAAATATGTTTTTAGAAGACTCCAAATACAGAGATAGAAAATGAAACAGCACTTACCAAGGGTGGGAGGGGGAAAGAAAATGGGGACATATAGGTCAAAGGATACAGAATAGCAGACATGTAGGATAAACAGGTCTAGAGATTTAATGTACAACAAGATAGGACTAATAAAATTGTATTGTATGAGAGATTTTTGTTAACTAAAAAGATTTTAGTTACTCATGTCACAAAAATATATAACTATGTGAGATGATAGGTATGTTATTCTGCATCAATATAGTAACCATTTTACTCTGAGTATGTATCCCACGACATCATGTTATAGACATCAAGTATACACGTAAAATTTATTTTTTAAAAAAAGAATGTTTATGAAAATAAAAAACGCACTGCTTGAAAATCTTAACCAACACATTTTTTAAAGCAAATGCAAATGTCTTTAACAAATTCATGCTAATATGTTAATAACTGTCAAATCCACTTTCCTTCTGACTTGGCTTGAGGATCTGTGCAATTTACAGGGTTGGAGGGGTGTTGAAAGGGGCCAAAGGAAACAGAAAGGAAGGAAGATAGGTCAGATCTGGGTATGTCATGATTTTATCTAGACAAGCTACAAAGGAAATACATAATCTTAAAAATGTTTTTACCCCTTCTCTTTCCAAAAATTAGAATCCTGAGCGTCTAAGAACAAGTCATCCGAGAGAAGTTAAGATCACATAGCCACTCAATGGCAGAGTTGAAACAAAACAAAAGTTTCCCATAAACCAACTTTTTTTCTTCCTCTGTATTGAACATTGCTCCTCAAATACATAATTTTTTACTTTTTTATTTTTTTCTAGAATTGCAGAAGCAATGGTATCAAATACATAATTTAAACAAAATAATAGCATACCTAAGAAACTCTTTCTGTTCTTTGCATTTTGATCTCACCCTTAGTTCTAAATATGTGCTTAAAAAAAAATCTTCCTTCCACACACATACATGCATACACACAAAATTACTTTTTCCTCTAATCTCTAAATCTTTGTACTGTTTTTACCTACTTGTTTGGCCTCCTACTGTAGTGCTAAGCATTCTAATCTTGAGATTAGATCACATCTTTGATACATATTTTTCCTATAATTGCTCTGGTATTTTCTATATTCACTCATATAAAAGTCTTCAGTTTAATATAGTATTCACTGAAAGCATGTTGAATTCCCTCCTCTCAAATAGCTAAGAAGCCCAGACCAGTTAAAATCCATTCTTTTGATTTTTTATTTTTTCAACTGATTTACTATCTAAAAGATTTGTGCATGTTGCTGCTACTCATACTGAAAATGGACTAGTCACTCTCTGTGGGCACAGAGGCCTCTGGTCTTAGGAAAAAACAGGAGGTGAAGTCATTCCTTATGCACTACAAGGACAAAGGGGAAAATCAAAGTTACAGGCATCACGAACAATAAATGTAAACATGTTCTGTTATCCTGTTTATGGTTTATTGAGAACTCTTAGTATCACTTACATTATTTATACACCAGTTTACTGATTGCAGGGAAATAAAATGTAATTTGTCTGGTGCATATATAATTTATATTTCAATTTTGCTAAAATGTACATATCTCCACATATATGTACTTTAATTACAATGTATTATGAATAATACAATATGAAAATATTCAATCAGCATGAATTAAGGCCTGATGAGAGGTACTGAAAGTTACATAAATTCAGAAGCCCAACTATTCACTTGATACCTAGAAATAGTTCCACAGGGCAAAGTTTGACCATCTCCCAAGAGGTCTCACAGGGCAGTATTTATTACTTTGGTGAATTTATCAGACTCCAAGGTCTGGTCTTTGATTCTGAAGGCTTAGAAATCAGATTTTAACAGCATATAAAGCACAAATCTATTTCCCAGTAGCATGTGCTCCCTACCTCCTCCCCCTCATTCACTTGACTCCAGTCTCCTGGCCTTTCTTGCTTTTTCTCCCATATGCCAAGCACGCCCTGCCTCAGAGCCTTGGTACTGACTGCTTTCCAGGCATTCATGTGCCTTGCTCTCTCCTTGCCTTTATGTCTCTGCTTAAATGGTCCCACGTGACGGCAGCCTTCCCTGACCATTCTACATAACAAACCCCTCACATCCTATATAGGATTACCAAATATAGCAAGTAAAACACAGGGTTCCCAATGAAATTTGAATGTCAGATAAATTTTTTAAAATTTTAGTAGAAGTATGTCCCATGCAATAGTTGGAACATACTTATACTAGAAAATTATTCATTGTTTACTTAAACTTCAAATTTAACTGGGCATCCTCTATTTTATCCGGCAACTCTACTCACTCGCCCACACTCTGTGAGGCCACATATAATAGGAGCTTGGACTACAGAGATAACAGTGAAGATGGAAAGGGGAAGGAACTGAGACACAAGAACTAACAGGATGAGGGATAATGGATTAAATGTAGGGAAGAGGGAGAGTAGACTTGCTTAGCTGGATAAAGCTTTAGTTTACCAAAATGAATCCCACTAGAGAAATAAAAGGAAATTTGGCAAGGAGTAAATTACTGTGTAGTGGGACAGAGGAGGAGTTAGAAATGTTAAGTTTGAGGGGCCATTAAGAAATTCAAACAGCAAAGTTAATGCATAGGCAATTTGAAATGCAGGCATGGCACTCAAAAGGGAGGTCCAGGCTGTGAGGTAAATTTGGGAGTTATTGATATATAAATCCTATTTAAAACCATGGAATGGATAAGATCACGTGAATGAGACAAGACAAGAAGAGGGACAAGAACTATCCCCAGAGAAATTGCAACATTTCCCCTCTTGTCCAGTTTTCCTGCTTTGGTTTTCCTATTTCTTCATGTCCTCAGAAGTAACATATGAAATTATTATGATTCCATATTATTCCATAAATGGATCAAAACAAAAGCCTGTAGGTGTTTTTCATTTTTTTAAAGGCTTCTTGTTGGATAGAGAGGAAAGCAGGTCTCTTCATTTTATTAACAGTTGCCCTCAGGCCCCCCCGTACACTTCGTACTTTGCTGGTACCTCGGATAAAGGAATGTCAGGTATACTAGGTTGGGAGAGAAATATTGCTTAACAAAAATTAGTAAAGTACATTGAACAAGAATATAACAAAAATAACAAGGAAGTGTGAACAAACAAGAAAAACAATGGGAATATAGCTTTTTTAACAGGGAGGTCACAAAAGGTCACAGAACCTCGACTGCTTATCTTTGATCCAAAACTACTCATCCAAAGGAAAATACCTGGTTAGAAGCTATATTCTTTATCAAATCATTGTGAAGCTTTCCTCTACTTCCAAAATTTAGGAGTTACAAAGTACATTTGTCAATATAGGATTTTTACATAGCACCATATTGAACACAAGGAATTCTTAAAAACGCAAAATAAAATTCTCTATATGACAGCATACTTTTACTCTGAATTTAAGAGTGAAGTGTTTGTCAATTAATAAAAGCCATATTTCAGAATAATAGTTTTTCCTTGTAATTAATAGAAAACTAACTTAGAAGAGTTTATGCGTATAGTTTTGGGCCTAAATTTATAATTGGTTCAATCTAGACACTTAACCTGAAGCTTTGCCACAAGTGAAAGAAAATTTATTATTTAAATGTCATTCTGTTATCTCTAGTTAGCTTGCTTTTTTTCCCTGTGGTTTTCTGGGTTTTTTATTACTTTTAGTGATAATTAAGTACTTTTGCCTTGGAACAGATTAAGGAAAGTAGAGGAAACTTTAATCATCTGGCACATAGGCTTCTATAATAGAGGAAACAGTTTTAAGCAATTGATTAAAGCAGGTTTTGAGATTACATTTTAATACAATTCTCTTCCCCACTTTCTGTTGACAATTAAGCTGAAACTATCACATTCAAACAGAAGTTCATTTTCAGTATGAAAATATACAAAAATGCCTTATTACATAATCTCAATATAATGGTAAAATTGATGAAAGAATATGAAACGACTGAATTCTTAATATCTTCAAGATTTTAAAATTCAAGTTGTTATTGAATTTCTCCATGTTCCTCTTGAATTCCATCCCAACTGGGACAATATTCCAAGTAATTGTTAAACATACCATAAAGTTAAAGTAAAGCAATTAAAAGACTCAATTTATCCTTCATATATTTAGGTTTAATAGTAAACTGTTGACAACCTCACAGACTCCAGAGCTGAAACCTTAGCCTCTCCCTCGATTTGTTATATTTTATTTTTAGATGTAATCACTTCCCTCCGGTAAATGGTTAGTGACCACACGCGCAGGTCTGCACATGAGGAAACTAAAAAGGGAACCTTGCACTGTGAATCAGATACACAAGACACAAGAAGGGTCCCTTGCCAGACCGTGCCCAGCATGTCATATTCTTCAGTAATCCCTTTGACAGCACTGTGCTGACATTTTCAATTAATGTAAACGATACTTGAAGTTAAGCAATTTCCACTGCACATTCAGTGTGTGTTGCTTCACGTGCACCTTCTACCAAATGGCATGGCAAAAATCAACTCTTAATTTTTTTTTTATTAACTTCCCTTAGTGCTTCATGTTATGTGAATCTTGTTAGAGTTCAGATTAGTTCTGAATTCTCACTGTTAGGAAAATCTTTCAGAAAGCTTAATTTGGTAAAGTAAATTGGACTGGAATATATATGTGTTTTGGTAGTCCTACGTACAATGGAACCTGCTTAAACAACTGAGATACTAAAGGTGGTAAAGCAAAACATTCAGGGGAATCCCAAGATGGGGAAGTTTTAGTTATGCATTATGATTAAATTCTAGAGATCTTCTGTACAACATCTGCAACACAGTATTATTAACAATACTGTATTATAAACTTAAAAATTTGTTAACAGGGCAGATCTCATGTTAAGTGCTCTTACCACAGTTAAAAAAAAAAGGTTAAAAGTACGAAGAGCAAAAAGTAAAGTAACATAAAATAAAATAAGATAACTAAAGATAAAATAAAAGGAACATAATGGCGTAAAATGCAAGATAACCAGCTGAGGGGGGAAAGAAAAAGAAAAAGGAAATGACAATTCTCCCAAAGGTGAGTGTTCTCCAAGTGTTTTCCTCAGATATCCTGCATTAAATTCACCTGGGGAGCTTGTTAAAGATGTGAATTACTGATCCCACCCCAGCCTCACCTGCATAATGGGAATATGTGGGAGTGGGACTCGGGAATTAAATCAGGTGATACTTGATCGTGCTAAAATTGAAGAACCATTTTTTCAGATCTTTCAAATCATTGTTTTCATCAAGAACATTTATTATGCACTAGTATGTGCCTGAAAACTGTATCCTGCTCAACCAAAGATTCATTCTCCTTTCTAACTAAAACATCCTATCCTCTCTGATTAAATTGCAAAGCACATTACCTACTATTTCTTAAAAAGAAGAGACATAAAGAAATTCACAAGAGTAACATTATCAGAATAAACTTGCCTGCCCTATGTATTTCTTTTCTTTTCTTTTTTTACATAGCTATAGTTGCCATGAATCACTGCTAATTTATTTCTCACTGAAGAAAGAGTTTTCCCCCAAAACTGTATGACAGCCACAGGATGTCTTTTATACAGTAATAGAATATTCAAACTTTCATGTGGATTATTTTAGGAAATGCTCTTCCTGCCAAATTAGTAAAAAATCATAAAAACTTACATGACACTCTGAAAGACTAAGATTTGTTATGTCTTTATAAGTAATTATTATTTTATGTGTGCCTCAAACTCAAAAGTCTCTGTTTAGCAAAAATTATTAAAGAAATATTCAAAAGAATGAGCACAATAAAACAGTCTCAGAATACATCATCACATGTGATCATCATCAGAATACGTTATATGTGTTCTGTTGTATAGAAGGAGAGGTGAAGTTTCTCTTTCTCTAGCAAATGGCTTCTTCTATATGTCCAATTCAACTTTGTAATATGAATTACACCTAGGTCAGTAACTTACATACACTCAATATTCAAGAAAAGTCTTCCTAATTAACCACATAATCAATTTTAAAAATCAGAGGTGGAAAGAAATATTTCAAATTGCCTTTAAGCCCTGTGGAAACACTTATGAGAACACTGATAAATTTAACAATTGCAAATAAATATTGTCTGTTTAGTTCAAAAAGTGGTCTAAAAGATCTGTCAACCTTTTATTTGCCTCATTTGAGAGACAACAAAACTGACATAATAAACCACATTTCCTTTTATACCTCCTATTCTATTTTTTACTTTTCCCTAATTAAGATTAGGTATGTCCTCATTAATCCTAATTAGTGATAAGTTTCCATACTTATAACTTCAATAAATAATTCTTGAAGGGGAAAGGGAGAGACGTATAATGTATATATACACACACAGATGCATATGCATATATTTATATTTGTAAATATCAATGACAAAAAGGAAACTCTAGTTAGACTAATATAATATGCATAGGAAAAAAATTAGGTAATTTTGGAGACTCTTGAACATCATGTGAAGGTCAATAGGGGAAAACAATGAATTATAATTTATTCTGTACTACGAGATTTTAATCTAAGGCCTCTTCAACCTTAACAAGATTTGTTTTAATGATATTTTAATGATTTAAAGACTATAAATAACATTTGGTGATTAGGCAAAGAAGTGGCCTGGATACCTGGCTTGTCCCTGACGGTCACGGAAGTCGAAGCAGGAAGCAGGAACATTGCCACCCAAAGCCAAAGTTTCCAGGAGCCGGTGTGCCTCATCGTGCCTTGAAACCATGTGAACAAGTGGCCACAGATCTGAAACAGAAAAATAAATATTCAATTTAAGTTTATTGTATGTAGTTTCTTTCATCATCTCCAGAAAATCCTCATCACCAAAGAGAAAACAAGAGATTTGTATGTTATCTATAATTACATAATAGGGTATATGATTATATAATATATCTAACTATATATATCAGTATATACCTTAATCTGTGTGAAAGAGCTCTGAAAACATTCTCAGATTAGTTACTAGTTAATTATCAATATCAATACTCCCTCTTAAAATTTTCTATTTTTTGAAATGTTTTTTTAAAGCCACAACACTTACAATGATTTATATTTTTATTTAAAAATTTTGGTAAAATATACATAATATAAAATTTACATTCTTAACCATTTTTAAGTATAAAGTTCAGTGAAATTAAGTATATTCACATTGATGTGCAACCATTGCTGTCATCCATCTGTAGAACTCTTTTCATCTTGTAAAACTGAAACTCTGTGACCATTAAAAACTAACTTCCATTCTCCTCTCCCCCAGCCCCTGGCAGCAGCCATCATTATACTGTCTGTCTCTATGAATTGGACTACTCTAGTACTTCACATAAGTGGAATCATTCAGTATTTGTCTTTGTGTGACTTTGTTTCATTTAACATACACCCTGAAGGTTCATCCATGTTGTAGCATGTGTCAGAATTTCCTTCCTTTTTAAGGCTGAATAATATTCCATTGTATGGACATACCACATTGTGCTTATCCATTCAGCCATCAGTGGACATTTAGGTTGCTCCCATCTTTTGGCTGTTGTGAATCATACTGCTATGAACATAGCTGTACAAACATCTGTTTGAGTCTCTGCTTTAAATTTTTTTTGGTATATACCTAGAACCTGAGTGGAATTGCTGGATCATATGGTAGTTCTAGTTTTAATTTTCTGAGGAACCACCATACGGTTTTCCATAGCAGCTACACTATTTTCCTTCCCACCAACAATGCACAAGGGCTCCAATTTCTCCATATCCTAGATAACAACTTGTTATTTTATTTTTTGATAATTGTCATCTTAATGTGTGTGAGATGATATCTCACTGTGGTTTTGATTTGCATTTCTCTAATTATTAGTGATGTCAAGCTTCTTTTCATGTGCTTACTGGCCATTTGTATATCTTCTTTGGAGAAACATCTATTCAAATCCTTTGCCCATTTTTTAGTCTGGTTGTTTATTTTATTATTGTTGAATTGTAGGAGTTCTTTATATATTCTGGATATTAATCCCTCATCGGATTTATGATTTGCAAATATTTTCTCCCATTCCATGCGCTGCCTTTTTACTCTGTTTGTGTCCTTTGATGCACAGAAATCCTTTATTATTATGTAGTCCATTTTATCTATTTTTTGTTGCCTTTGCTTTTTATATTGTACAGTATACAATGATTCATATTTTTAAAATATATAAAATGATTCATATTTTCAAAGTATACTTTATTATTCACAATTCTGCTTTCTCTTATGAATATTACTTCTACATATTTTAGCTTGACATCATTATGTTTTCTACAAACTTAACTATGTTGTTGGATTGAATAATCACTGCTACTAGAGTGGTTACTGCATATGTGAAAAGTATTCTTTTTTTCTATTTAAAAATAAAAATGGATATATGCAATGCCTATCTCTCCTGAGACTGCCATTGGCATCATATTTAATATGAACTTATTACCTCCCATAATTATTTGGCTTTCTGTATGCATACTTCTACTCTATAGGTATTAAAATAAAAGATTTAGTAAATAAAAATCCTTGTAAAGGAAAACTTAAACTCATTTAAATTAATTTTTTGTAGTGAAATAACTAACATGAAAAAAAGTTACAAGTAAAAATATGATGGCTCCCTCAGCGTATTTGACAATTGTGGTATTATTAAAACAGTTATTAAGAGTTCTAAATATGCAAATAAATGTTATGCCACTTATTTGCCATCATTCAAAATTTAATCAGGAGTCAAACATAAAAGAATTTGTCATACCAATGTCTAAATTCTATTAATAGACACTCTAGGAAAAAATTAAGGCCACCACCTTATTTGGTATTCTGTGTGTACCAAAACCCTGAAATCAGCATTTTAAAATTAATCCAAGATTTCAAATCTTTCTGGATGAATAGCTAGAAGCAGCAGCAATTGCAATATTAAAACTGTACGTGTGGTTCTAAATACCAAACAGCTGGTTTTATACCTATTTCTTTTGAATTCTCTCATCTAGATTTAGTGCCAATCCTCATATGACTTCGCAAACTTATTCTAGCTATTATTTCAAGTCAGGTGGTAACTGTTAAAGAAATTAATTCTATTTCAAATAACTGAGCTCACAAATATTTATCTCATTTTTAGAGAAATCTGTGATTGTATTTTTAACCAAAGTGATTTCTATTAGTTGATAAATTAGTACTTTGGCATCGTAGCTAAAATCATGGCTTCGTGTCTGGACTCTGCTACTTGTGAACAAGTTATGTAACTTCTCTAAGCCTTAATTTATTCATAATCAAACTGGAAATAAATTATTTAATGCATGGAAAATGCATAGTATGGGATCTTGAACATAGTAAGTGTTCAAAAGGTAAAAGGTATTAATTGTTTGCTCTACATATTAATAAACAATAATTAGTAAAAATATAGTTATACTTGTCTCTTCTGCCTGAGGTTGATATTGATCTTTGAACAATGAAGAAATGCCAAAGCATCCTAGAAATTTATGTTCATTGAGGCTTTTGTCCCTGTTACAGAAATAAAGAACCAGAGTGCTATAAAGCCATAGCATATGAATTCAATCTTGACATTTCCTAATTATTTCCTTGAGCCACCTAAAAGATGATAGCACTTAGCTTAAATCTCCTTTATTCAAAGGGTTTGCAGAATAAGATTTTGTGGTTAGTTGACTAAATGTTGTAGTTATTGAAGGATTGCCATTGTACCACTCCACTGAAATGTCTCTCACCAAGTTTGGCAGGAACGTGAAAGAAGAATCCTTTCGCCTTCCCTTCTAACTCAATTCTTGGTGGCATTTCCAATAGCTGACCATTCCCTCCTTCCTGAAACACTCACTCTTATTAGCCTCCCTCACCTGATACTCTCTGGATTTCCTTCTAAATATTCTTCTCAGACCTTTTTTTAAATCTGATTTCTTAATATTGGGATCTGTGAGCCCTCCTTTCTTCTCTCTTTATAATGTCTCCCTAGGTGATCTTACCATTCTCTTAGCTTTCAATAATATCTGTAAGGTGATGAATCTAAAATTTACATCGTCCATCCAGTCCTTCTCTGAACTTTAGACTGTATAACCAGCTGCCTATTCAATATTCCCTCTTAGATATTACACAATATGTATAACTAATACATCCACATTAAAGTCCTGATTTCCAGCAACTTCTTCCTCTTATGCTCTTCCCAGACTCAATAATTACCGCCTATCAAAATGCTCAAGCCAGGAACCCAAGCACCACATTGGTTCTTCTCTCTTCCTTATCTGCATCTCCCACATCCAAACTATCAACAAGGCATGTCAGTGTTACCCCAAACATATCTCAAATCCAGCCATTTCTCAATATTCATCTGCCACTATCCTAGCTCAGATCAACCTGGTCTAGACCCCTCAATAACTCCCTAATGTTTCCCCCATCCATTATTGAATCCTGACCAAATTCATTCTCTACACAGCACGGAGAGCTTTCCTTACAGTGAAAGTTGGATCACGTCACTTCCTTGCTTCAAACCCTTTGATGGTTTCCCATTGTACTTTGAATGTATTCCAAAAGCCTTTCAATGGCCTGAAACTCCTGAATAATCTGGCCCCTATCCACCTGACCAACCTCATCTGGTACCATTCTTTTCACTGATGTCCTATTCCTCAAATTCCCAGGCTTTTATTAACCTCAGAGTTTTTTTGCATGCTATTTATCCCTTACCTGACCAAGAAGTGACCTTGCTTAGACTTCATTTTGTCTGTGTACGTATGTTTATTGCCCCCACCCAACACTAAACTCCATGAGGGCAGGGATTATGTCTGTCTTATCTATCACTGTATTTTTGGTTTCTAGCATAGTACTTGGAAAAGCAGAGACTCAATAAATATTTGTTGAATTTTTAAAAAGTAAGAGACTGCTAATTTGTAAATCCTAAAATACAGTGAAGTATACTTGTTTTTCCCCTTTTTAAAAATTTAAATTTATTTAGGGGGTACAAATGGTTTTTTGTTACATGGATAAAGTACATAGTGGAGAAGTCTAGGCTTTTAATGTACCCATCACTGGAATAGTGTACATTGTACTCAATAGGTAATTTTTCATCCCACACCCTTCTCCCACCCTCCACCTTCTGAGTCTCCAGTTTCCATTAAGTCACTGTGTATGATCATGCATAACCATTGCTTAGCTCCCACTTACAAGTGAGAACACGTGGTGGTTGGATTTTTCTTCCTGGGTTGATTCACTTAGAATAATGGCCTCAAGTTCTATACAAGTTGCTGCAAAAGACATTTTTCATTCTTTCTGATGGCTGTGTAGTATTCCATGGTGTGGAATACATACATACCACATTTTCTTTATCCACTCATCCATTGGTGGGCACTTAGGTTGAGTCTATATCTTTGCAAATTGTGAATTGTGCTGTGATACAGATGTCTTTTTTTGTGAAATGACTTCTTTCCCTCTGGGTAGATCCCCAGTAGTGGGATTGCTAGATAGAATGGTAGATCTACTTTTAGTTCCTTGAGAAATCTCCATATTGTTTTCCATAGAGGTTGTACTAGATTACATTCCCATCAACAGTGTATAAGCATTCTGCATCTGAACCAGCATCTATTGTTTTTTGACTTTTTAATAATGACCATTCTGACAGGTGATTCTGACAGGTAAGGTGATGTGGTTTTAATTTTTTTTCATTGTGGTTTTAATTTGCATTTCCCTAATGATTAGTGATGTTGAGCATTTTTTCATGTTTATTGGCCATTTGTTTCTCTTCTTTTGAAAAATGTCTGTTCATGTCTTTTGTCCACTATATAATGGGGTTATTTGTGTTTTTTTCATGCTGATTTGTTTGAGTTCCTTACAGATTCTGGATATTAGGCCTTTGATAGATATATAGGTCATGAATTTTTTTCTCCCATTCTGTAGGTTGCTGATTTATAATCAACTCTGTTGATGATATCTTTTCCTGTGCAAAAGCTTTTAGTTTAATTAAGTCCCATTTATTCATTTTTGTTTTTGTTTTCTGGGGTCTCAGTCATAAATTCTTCACCTAGGCCAATGTTGAGGATAGTTTTTCTGAGGTTTTCGTCTAATATTTTTATGGTTTGAGGTCTTACATTTTAGTCTTTAATACATCTTGAGTTAATTTTTGTATATGGTAAGAGATAGGGATCCAGTTTCATTCTTCTGCATGAGGCTATCCAACTTTCCCAGCACCATTTATTGAATAGATTGTCCTTTCCCCATTGTATGCTTATGTCTGCTTTGTCAACAATCACTGGTTGTAGGTATATGGCTTTATTTCTGGGTTCTCTATTCTGTTCCATTGGTCTATGTGTCTACTTTTACACTAGTACCATGCTGTTTTGGTTACTATTGCCTTGTAGTGTAATTTGAAGTTGGGCAATGTAATGCCTCCAAATTTGTTCTTTTTGCTAGGATTGCTTTAGCTATTCATTCTCTTTTTTATTCCATATGAATTTTAGGGTCGTGTTTTATAATTCCCCGAAAATTACACTGGTATTTTTATAGGAATTGCATTGAGTCTGTAGATTGCTTTGGGCAGTGTGGACATTTTAACAATATTGATTTTTCCAATCCACAAGAATGGGATGCTTTTCAATTTGTTTGTGTCATCTACAATTTCTTTCATCAGTGTTTTGTAGTTCTCCTTGTGGAGATTTTTCACCTGTTTGGTTAAGTATATTCCAAGGTATTTTGTTTTTGCAGCTATTGTAAATGTGATTGAGTTCTTGATTTGATTATCAGCTTGTTGTTATTAGTGTATAGAAATGCTACTGATTTGTGTATGTTGATTTTGTAACCTAAGAATTTACTAAATTCATTTATGAATTCTAGGAGTCTTTTGGAGGCATCTTTAGGGTTTTATAGGTATAAGATCATATTGTCAGCAAACAGGGATACTTTGACATCCTCTTTTCCAATTTGGATGCCTTTTATTTCTTTTCTTGCCTGATTGCTCTGGCTAGGACTTCCAGTACTGTGTTGAATAGAAGTGGTGGAAGTGGGCATTCTTGTCTTGTTCCAGTTCTTAGGGAGAATGCTTTCAGCTTTTCCCCATTCAGTATGATGTTGGCAGCAGGTTTGTTATATATAGCTTTTATTTTTGAGTCTGTGGTGATAATAATTTAATCTTTCTTCTATAATTCTTAAGACATTACAAGATCTTATATTTCAAGGGTCATTACCATGAATATTCTTTCTCTTTGTACATTTCTAAAAATGTCTTTACTATTTGAGAGTTCTGTTGTTGAGATCCTGATTAAATAAAAATGTACTCCACTCAGCTAGGAACATTTGAAAAACATTTTATCAAGATCTCAAAATAAATCTTTGTATATGTTTTGAAAACACCTTTTCCAGACCTTAGACTTTGCTGAAGACATTTGCAAGTTTGGCCTCAACAAAATTGACAAGGGCAAAACTTCCCTTAGGGTCTTTATGAACCTCTTCTTTTCCCAGACAGAGATCTCTTCCCATCCCGAGATACATGCTGTTCTCAGGCTACTTCTTGCTGCCCTGGATGTAACTCTGGTGCCCTTCCTGGATTTCTCAATTCGTGGCTTTGTCCACAACCTCCTTCCTCATCAAAACTTGCCAGGTTTCTATTCTGTCTCCTTAGGTCCCTGCTAGGTGATTATCAAGATAGTTTTGAAAATGAATCCAAGCCAATGCTATTGCAATTTAATGTGCTGCTCTTCCCCAATAAAAGTTAAGCTTTAACATAGATCTTTAATGCTTTCCCAGTGAAGCGACTAATGTAGAACCTTAGAACAATATATGTGGATGCTGAGGTTTCTTAAGGCCCTCAAATCAATTTTTTTCAAACTTGTGCAAATATGGCTCACAATATATTTTAAGAAGGATATGGAGAATATGGTTTGGATGTGTCCCCCATATTCCATGTTTTGGAAACTTAATCCCTAATGCAACAATGAAGAGGCGGGGTCTTTAAAAGATGATTGTATTAGTTATCATGAGAGTGTATCTGTTATAAAAGCCAGTTTGGCTCTCAGCACACCCCTCTTAACCTGTGATGCCTTCTGCCATGTTATGACACAGCAAGAAGGCCCTCACCCGATGCAGCTGCCTGATCTTGGACTTCTAGGCTCCAGAACTATGAGCCAAAATAAACCTCTTTTCTTTATAAGTTATCCAATCTCAGGTATTCTGTTACAGGAACAGAAAATTAACTAAGACAATTGGTCACACATGGTTTTATTTTCTGACATATAATTTCTTTTGTATGTGGTATTTTATTTTAATACTCATAATAACTTGAGAGGCAGCTATGGCTGCCCCTAACTTAGCAGGGTACAGGACCAAAGGTGCACATACCATACATGTAAATACTAGAAAGTTAAAAATAAAGTTAACAATACTAATAAAAATATATTTTCTCCTTTTACCTCAGTAAATACCTTCACAAAGACCTGAAAGTCCAGGTCAAGTTTAGAATTCAACAGAGTAGACTGCATGGGATGAATTAGCCTCTGGCCTGAACTAAAAGCTCATCCTTCATTTTTTTTTTCATTCCTAGTTCCATCTGTAGCAAAAAGGGCCTCACCTACACATATGTAAACATGCCAATAAGTCTAAGGTCTGTCCACAGTACCTGCAAACAGCTACCTCTTGACAATTTCTTGGGCCTAGGACTGTTCACACCAGTTGCTTGGTCTTCTCTGAGACGATGGACCAAAGCAAGAGGTCCGCCAGGCTCTGCAGAGAGCTAAGGGTCATTTGATCAGGGAATTTCAGGATTCTAGAAGCTCAGGCTTTGGGTGGCCAGGTATCCTTAGCTCTGTAGACTCCTAATCCTGAGAGCAAGTGCACATCCAGAGCAAGGATATAACAGGGTCTTCTAAAATGTAGGGCCCAGAGCAGGGACCCTCTTGCTTAGGCCTAACAGTGGTACTGCAGACACGTTCCCATTCTATAGATAAGAAACATTAAAGCTTGTAGAGGAATCCCAGAGCCTGAAATTCAAGTCCAGGTCTGCTTGACTAAAAAGCTTTTTCTGTTAAAACATGATGTTTACTATCAGGATTTGGGACAGACCTATCACATTCCTATACACTTCCTCTTAAATTTTCCACCATTTTGTATCAAGACTCTAACCAGACCCCAGACAATTTCCCAGTGCTACAAAGTGCCAAAGTCATAATGGTAAGTGTGCCCAGAACACTGGTACTCTTGAAAGAACATCATTTATGGAGTCTATAAACTCTTTAAAATCATCCAGACAGCCCTGCCTATAATTAATTTCTCATTGCCATGACAATAAAAAGATAATGTATGTCTGAAGGCCTGGCCCTGACCTCTGTCTCTAACCCATTCTTCTCACCATCCTTTGCCAACTGGAATAATTTTGGATACTGGTTGCATAAGGGAATAAAAAAGAAATCATTGTCCCTTCAACTTCCTTAATCCAGCTCTTGAAATCTATAAGGCAACTCTCAAAACTAAGAATATTGGAATTAGGACACAGACTTTTTAATTTCTTATTAATCTATATTTGCATATAAAAAACACCAAAAGGACAGAAAGGAACATTAGGGAACTTTAATCATTAATCATTAATCATACATTGGGAATCTTTATATTATTGATAGCGTGAGGTTTCTACTACGTGCCAGTCATTGGGATACAGCAGGGAGCCAAACAGGGGAAGATGCTAGTGTCACTCTGAGCAGAGAGACCAAAAAATAAACAAACACAAACATACATTATCCTTAAGAGATGGACACTAGGAAGTAAAGAACAGCAGAATAAGTAGATAGGATGATGAAACAGTGGGCTTGCTTGATAAGATGGTCAGGGTCTCTCAGCACAAGCTTTTGAATAAACCAAATCAAATCTGCCTATGGAACATGAATAATTTTACTGTTATACCATCTAACATTTTATAATGCTCTTTCTACATCTTTGAAATTAGGTATTAGGTATAGGGTGGGTCACAGTGTTAGAGCAAACACCAAAATACAAAACGCCAAAATAGGAAATAATAAAAAGCAAAGTGAAAGATGAGAAAAAGAGGAGAAAATAGAAAAGGAATATTAATTTGCTTTACATAGGTTGTTAAATGAGCAACACAACATTTCAACCTTCAAAAAAGTAGGTTTAATTTGTTAAATGGCTGAAATAGCCCATGTGTTCAGAGCATTTATTAAAAAGAGAAATGCGAAATGTTGTGTGACTGAGTAGGGCATCAATTTTTAAATCAAACCTTCTTGACCACCCTCAGAATGCCTCTACATAACTCCACCAGGAACATCTGGTCATACTGTTATGAAACGACACATTGTGTAAATAAGCAAAAACAACAGGTGTTATACATCTGTTCTTTCACCAATCTACAGAATGCATCTTTAGTGAAGCTGGAGTCTATAAATTATTAGAGAAAACCAGCTGAAAAACCACACCTATAGTGATATAAATCCAAGCCAAAAATCAGACAAATATCCCTAAGAGTTTAGGGCTAGATCTAGCATTTTTTCACAGCTTTATCATTGACTGGAATAATGAAACTGGAGTAAGTTTGCAGATGTCTTTTGCAATTGAGGCAAGGTTTCTGCCCTCAGTATATTCTACAGAAACCTCTTGACTTTCATATTTTAATTACAGGAATCGTCGTTAACTAAGGAACCCAAGTTTAGAAATTTCAAAATCATCTTCAATTCCTTCTTCACCCATATCAAATCTCTATCAAAGTCTATCAAATTTGCTTGTAAAATGTCTTTTCAATCCATACCAACTTTCTCATACTCACTGAAACTGCCTTAGTTCACCTCCTTACCATTTCTAATCTGGAAAATTGCAACAGACTCCTAACTAGACTCCTTTCTTCCAGTCTTGTTCCCATTATTTCCATCTCCTGACCGCTTAAGAATTCTATTTCTAAAACTAATATCTAATAACTTTAGTGCCCTGCTTAAAATTTTCTGGTGGCTTTTCATTGCTCACTCCAAAATGAGGCACCCAAGGCTCTTTTACTCATCTTCCCAGACTCATGTCTTGTTATCTCCTTCCAAACAAACTCTCCTCCATCAAATTATTTACAATTCCAAAAACACGCCAGGCTTCTGCACATGCTTTTTTGGCTGCTGCAATGTCCGTCCAATCCTCTTCCATCTGGGGAATATTCACTCTGCTTTCAACATGTATTTCAAATGCCATGTCCTTCATGAATTCTGTGAGAACCAGCTCAGGCAGAGTTCATTACTCAATTACTCACTGCCTTGTAATCCAACAGACCTCAGTACCCGCTTCTGCTTCAGCATAGTCTATACTGCATTGTAATAACTCATTTACATTCTGTCTCTTCTCTGTATTGAACATCTTGGAGAAAAAAGATTGCATTTTATTTATCTGTGTCCTCTTTAAGCTTGACATTTAGTAGGTATTCATGTGATCAATTTGTAGGATGAATTTAGTCTAAGGCAATACATTTGGGCTAAAATTAAACAAATGAAAGGTTGGGAACTATTAAGTAATATATCCAGATATGGACTTAATATATGTAGAAGAATATGTATGAAGTAAAGAATTCTAGAGAAATATAGGAAAAATCACTAAAAGATGGCTCAATGAACATAATTTCAGTTACTTAGTGAGGTGAAAATAATACTATTGAAGTTGCTCTCTGCCTCCACAGAAAACGTATTCCCTGGTTCCTAATGTTTGCACTACTCTAAGACTGACTAACTCTATCACATTTCTTCAGAGTTCTATGTTATTTCTCCTGTCAGTTCAAAACTAATACTTATTTGCCAGAGGCTCTTAAACCTCAGGTTCCCTTTGAACACGCTTAACTGATTCTCTCCATTGTCAACAACTTGTCTGTTTTATTGACTCAATTCTCTGAACTAGAGTTGTCTCCATCAACTTTTCTCAATTTCAACTATCACAATGCACCTATATTGTTTTTCTGATTACAATTCTCTGGCTCTGTTTTCCACAGATATATCTATATCAATGATCCAAAGTCACCTAAAATTTTAAATTAACATATAGTATATGTATATTTTTTCCTAATTCATCCACCCTTTCTAATTTTTCCCTTTGAAGGGTTCTACTAGCTTTCTGATCTAATAATCTAACAAGCTCACAATTATCTTTGATTTTTCTCAAAGACAGGGGGCAGAAACCCTTTGTGCTTCACAACCCATACACGCCTAAGACACGCCTAATTGTTTCCACTCTGCATTGATCTTTTTATCAAATTCAACATGTAACTTCCTCACCTGATTATCTTACTAATGGCCTATAAAATAACACCCTAAAAAGCCCATTGCCTCTTAGCCTCTCCTTTCCAATCTCTCCTTGGCAGGTGCTATCTGCTCTCCTCATCTCAGATTTCACCCCCGCTTGGATTCTCTGTCTTACCAAACACATGACTGCTCACTCCCACCTCTAAGCCTTCACACATACCATTCCTTCTGGCTGGAATGCCCTCCCTACTGGTTCTGTTCTGGTAAGCCTAGTTACTCTCTGCCTGTTTAAGATATACATCCTCAATATGGTCTGCCTTGGATAACCCAGCTCTGATCCCATTCACTCTGTTTTTTCCAGCATCTTTTCAGGGTTCTATATTAGCATCTCTATAGCCCTGCTTCTTTGTATTTCTATTTCTTTTTCATTCTTCATTTGAATTTGCATTTATGATGCCAATTAGCTACACCACCATGGTTTCTAACTCCGTATCTTCCTCTGCCTCTAGAACCATCCACTCTGTGTACTCATTTGGCATTTTTGCCTGCTGGAGAAAATGAACTAAAATTGTAGCAGGAGAGATTAAATGGAAAGTAGATGGAAAATTTCCATTCTGGAAAATACCATCAGCTCCCATCTGTTTTGGATGGTTTCCTCTGATGAGAATGATTCAGATACAGAGATGGTGTCCCAATTGTGATAATAATCACACTTGGTTTTCTTTTACCTTTTTGCTCTTTCTTAGAGTTGTCCATTTCGGTTTCAGGCTCCTTCCTTTCCCAGGAAACCCCGCTTCATTTCCTTACCACTTTGAGAACTCAGGCTGCACAAAACCTCATGGAAGCACCTGCCAGTTACTTTCTCCATTTTCTATCCCCTAGGGAGAGAATAAATTTCCACCCCTGGGGGTCATTCTCCTCTTTCTCACCCTGAAGAGATATTCCTATCCAAAAAACCCTCTCAGCCCTCCTTAGGAAGGGGCATTTATGCATGATTTGCACCATCCAAACACCTAAACTTCTCAGTTCCTCATTTGCAGGCACATATCAAAGACCACTCTGCTTAGACAGGATCCTACAGGTTTCACCCTGCTCACCAAAAAGGAGATGCTGAAAGCCCACACATCTGAGCGGGGGGGGGGGGGGGTTCTTTACTTTACTTTCTTAAGGAATTACAGTAATGCTTGATTTGGGCAGAAGGAGAGATGTGAGCGGTCTCTCTTTTTTTGGTGGGCATGAAAGGTGGGTATTAGAGTGCTTTTATTTTATCCCCTCCATTATCAGGCAGATGTAAATGCCTCTCCAGCGCTGCGATCATCCTCACACGTTGTTCCTCTTCAGACTTCTCCTCCAAGCAGAAGATGGGCCTAAGTAGTCTTGGAACTGGGGGTGGGAGGAGGCAGCGCAATGTATTTCCTTTACCCTCCCATAATCTTCCACCCTCAAGCTGTGGCTCACGATCACTCACTGCCTCTATTCCTGGATTGTTCTATTAAGACTACGCATTTTCAGCATTCTGGGCCCTCCTCTTTTTGCTGTCCAGTGCCCTGTCCCCCGAGGCTGACAATGTATTCTGGTACCTTCTTCCTTTTCACCTTCTCACCCGGTGGAGCTCCTCTGGGGCTCCTGTATAACCCGGCCTGTCCACCGGCTCCTCTGCCCCGCCGCTCGCCCGCTTCTCAATCACCTATAAGGTGTTTCGCTTGCACGCCTGCCCGCTCAAAATGAGCTAGCGTGCCCGACGGCGCGCTTGGTTCCGCGCCAGCAAACTTCCTCCGGGCCCCTGCAGCGCCCTAGCGGGGCTGCGCGGCGCCGCCCCCCTTCTCACGGGCCGGGGGTGGCAGCGCCGGCGCGCTCACGGCGGTGGCGGCTGGGTCCTGGCAGCCGAGGCGGCGGAGGCGGGGGCCGCGCTCTCCCGGCGCCCTGGCCGGGACGTTCGTGCAGCGGCGACAGCGACGGCCGCAGCAGCGAGGACGGCGGGGACGGCGGTGGCGCTGGGTCGGGCCGCGCTGCGCATGCTGCAGGGTAATTAAGGAGCAGAGCAGGACGCTCCGGGACAAGCCGGGGCTGGGGTGGCTGGAGTCCCGGGATCCCCGCCCGCGCCGCCCCCTGGCAGCAGCACTTCGGAAAAAACCCGCATGTCCGAATAGGTAACCCCCGGCCGGAGAGCAAGGCACCGGAACCTCGCGTCTCTTAGGTTACTCCCCGTAACTGTCGCTCTCCCTGGCTTCCAGGGGTGACATAGTCTCCACAGGAAAAAAAGAAAAAGAAAAAAGAAAAGAGGAAGGTCTAACGGCATGAATTTATATTGAGTTTGTTTTGTGCCTTTAACCCCACAGATATTTTTTCTTACGTATTTGATGTCTGTTCTCACCCGCATCAGCAGTGCTCATAGTTCTGCTTCACAAACACACATAGCCGGAGAAACCACCTAGAACTAAAGTGTAACGCATAAAGCCTGCATTGTGGGAACATACGAACACGAACTACATTATATGTAGCATATTGAAGTGGCCATATCGCGCCAAACGTTTTTGGTCCCATCACTGAGGTACCTATGGGAATGTATAATTGCAGGTGTGCGTTATTTATCCATCTAAACATATTTACATGTATAGCACAGTGAAAACTTGAAAAGCAGATGCACGCAGATGACCAGAAACATGAACAGATGACACAGACCCGGCATGTGTGAGAGAGATCAAGCGAAAGGGCCCGTCGCAAAGCTGCGCAGCTTACCTTGAATTTGTGTTTGAGCCCCTCAGAGGCGCAGTGGAGTCCGGACAGGGCTGCGGCACCGCTGAGGAGTGGCCCGACTGAGCTCCCTGCGAGTGGGGAAGGGGGGACGCATCTCTGCCCTTATTAGTCTTTCCCAGTGTGACCCTCCCACTCCGCGAGGACGGAGGACTCCGCAAGACAGTACTCCGCCAACTCATGCACAGGTTTTCCTTAATTACAGCAATGTCGCCTCAGAGCTGGGAATGATGCCTGAAAGGTTTGTTTTACTAGCAGTCTCAGATACAATGACGGTTGGATACAGATGCTTAGTTTCTCGCTTCTGATTATGAGGAAGTGTCTTCAAAGTATTATTGTATGTGGCATACATTCACAGGTAGATAATCGGCGTTTTAATAGTTGAGCTCAAAAGGGTATCATTTATGTTTGATTTTTCACTTTTATTTCAGGTGTTTACATAAAGTTAATTAAGAGAGCCTGAACCCCTTCTAGTCATGGTCATGTATACAGGTTTGTGCAATTGGGTTTGTCTCAGAGTCCACAAAAGTATTTTGTGATTTTAAATATCTTATCTTTCTGTGGATTGGTGCTGCACATCTTGGCTTTTGAACCCTTTGGGATCCCTTTGAATATGTGAAGGTGTCATTTTTCTGCAGATTTCTGTGTAGGGGTGTGTGTGTGTGTGTGTGTGCGTGTGGAGGGAGAGGGAGAAAAAAAATATATATATATATTCGCAGGCATATATAGTGTGTATACATACATAAGTAGCAGCTATAGATGTAAATTTGTAGGTATATATATTTGTAAGTTTATATACATATAATAGATACATATATACACATATATATAGTATACATATGTATAGTATATACATAGATATATGAAAATAAAATCATTATAGAATTCAGAAAAGTAAGCCAGACATTAGAAAACAGATAAATTGGTTTAATGTTTTTTAATTCAGTATTGCCACAGTGGGGGAAATAGGATAAATTATATTATTGAGACATAATGGTAAAAATCATTAAGCTTGAAAGTTACCTTAGAACCATAGAAATAAGCTTCACATATCAGAGCTCACAGATCAAGGAATAAATAAAATCAGACTGGCAAAAAATAAAGATGTTAAGAAAAATTTTAAAAGACATCTCGTTTCCACTTCATTGGAGTGAAACTATTAAAGTATCACTAGGGATTTTTAAACCTGTCCTTCATCCTAATCAAAATACCTACAGTTTTAGAGTCTTGCATCCATAGTGATGCAAACCATGTTTATATGTCAGGATTTAAAACCACCTGATATGTTTCCTTCTCACAAGATTTTCATCACTAATTTTTGGTTGACTATGGAAAGAGGCCAAGGAGGGAGCCTATCACATGAGTCATGCTACTCAAATGGCCATTTGAAAAATATGATTCATGAACCTTCATTAGACTTTTGGTGATCATTCTCTATTTTTTAAAAAGCATTATCCCTATTTGAATTTTTTTCTTTCTAAGCAATTGCACTTTTTATACCTTTTAATTGCTAATGAATTGAACTAAGCATTCAGGATTTATTTCTCTGACTATTAAATTCACCTTATTTACATTTAATTGATACTATTTTAAATAAACCTTTAAAATTACATAACAAGAAGTCCACAATTTTGCCTCTAATTTATCTTTTAATACAAATAAATCAACTTTATTTTAGCATTACTTTCTTAAACATTTTAATAATTTCATAATTGTTCAGATCTTTATGAAAGAGCTAATCACTTACATTTTTGTTTCTATCTCAAAATGGTCCTTTTCCTAATCATAACATTGAACCAAACAAGATTTTGGAAGAAAATGAGAAATGAATAAACAAAATTTAAAATTATTATCTGTTATTTATAAATTATTGTATCCCTAGGTTTTGGTCCTTTATCCAATTCCTTTTACTGAATTCTAAAGTGACTTCAAGGACAAAGAGCCCTTAACCAAACACCTTTTATTTAACTAAGCCAAATACAATTATAAATGATCAAACTTTTACCTTGCTTCTGAAGCTACCACTGGTGAATGAACATCTGAAAATAATAGGGGAATCTGTCAAGACTCTAAATTCTGACAAACAGCTTGCAGCATTTCTAACACCCAGTTTAGCTACGTGCGTGTGTGTACTTAAAAAAATTTAACAGATTTCAAAAACAAACTGCTTTCAACAAGTATGCCCCATAGAAGACATAGTTAGCTATTTTTTATGTCATAAGAGGGATAAATTCCTCATACAACATAAACAATTTGATTTTCAAATAATAGTTTTTAGTAATAAATTTTTAAAATGTGTTTCTTCTAAGCCTCATTTCTCAATCTCATCTGTTTTATATCTATTTCTTTTTTCTTTTCTTTTTTTTTCCTGTACTTCTGTACTCCCAATCATGTTGCTCTTTTGGTTCCCTTTTGTAATTTCTTTCACTTTTCTCCCCCTTCATAGTTTCCATTTTCCAAGAAGAAAGAATTTCATCATTGCCCCCAGCTAACTTCTTAGTTACCAAACCATGAGAGTGTTCATTCTTTATTGAATATACGGGGCACAGCCATACATGACTCCCATACATATCCCATGGAAATACTTCAATGCATTAATAGTGGATGAACAGACGTTACTGTTAACTGTAATTACCAAATCTGACTTGTCATCGCTAGCATGCACTTCCCATTATATTCCTTTTTAGGCCAGCACTATGTATGATATTCTTAAGGATAAAAAGAAAGGAGTCATATTAATTCTAAATTCTTAGTAATTGTCAAAAGTAAGTTAGGGCATCTGTTAATTTTAAATGCTGTTTTTACCATTGTTGCTGAAAATAATTCTCCTGATAGTGAAAATAATATTCCACTGGTTGTTTTTATGTTTGCTTCCATTCCTGGAAGACATTCTAGCTCATCACATTCACTCCGTTTAGAAATGAAAGGAAGAGGTGATCATAGATGTGCCTTTCACTTAGTTTGTTAGACTTTCTTCCTAGGGATCAGTGACTCTGACAGGAAATATGATAAAAGCAAATGACTGGGGAAAATGTTTATTAATATACATCCAGTTCTCAAATATCATTTCAGAGAGAGAGAGAAAGAGAAATACCCCAATAGAAAAATGGGCAAAAAAATGAAGAGGCAATTTACAGAGGAAATATAAAAAGTCAATAAATTTATGAAAAAATATTCAGTTTAATTAGTATGCAAAGAATGCACATTTATAAAGGAACCTTTTTCCCCTACCCATTTTGCCAGGATTAATATTAGTGATTATATGTGGTGTTAGCATAAGTGAAGAGCATTCTCAATACCTCTAGGAATATAAAATAGTTCAGTCTTTCTAAAGGGCAAATTAGCCATGTGCATTGAAAGCTTTAAAAAATACATCTAGACTCTGTGTCATAAATTCCTCTAAAACAGGGACTGTGATTATTGCTGGGTTAGGATTATCAGAAGTTTGGTTTCTTTCTTTTGCTTACCTGTAATATGTAAAGTTTCTACAGTGAACATTTATTATTGTTGTACTAAAAATATAACAAACGTGAAAAAGTGTGTTGTTTTATCTCTGAAATATTAATGAACAGTGGTCTTAAGAGAGCCAAGAAATTGGCCTTTTAAGTACTGTTTTCAGTCATTTCCAACAAGAATCTTCCAGGTAAAAATTAGTTTGTAACTTAAACCATTTAAATAGAGTCTAGTGATTTCACTAGGAAGCAGATATTAATTAAACCATTCATTCATTCAACACATATTTTTGAATTCCTCTTAAACTGAGCACTGCAGAGTATACAAAGATAGGTTGACCATGGACCCCACTGCCTGGAGTTTAACATTTAGTAATATAAACAAGGCACACATACACATGTTATGATAATATGAAATGAAAATACAAGGTGCAATAAACAAAGTAGATATAAATTTCTAAGAGAGTTCAAAGGGAGGGAAAGTATGCTTATCTGGGGAAGCATCAGGATCAAAAAAATTTCAGTGGACAAAATACGTCCATTTTTTTGTCAGTCTAAATAAAAATACTTATAAATCATTATAGAATTGTAACGAAATAATTATTTATGAAATTATGGGTTTACTCTTTAATAAATGTTTGTTGAAAGAATTGACAGAGAACAGGTCCACCTCTTATACAGATGAGTTATGTAAGATTTCTTATTCCTTATTCCTTATTTCTTATTTCCTGCTGAATTAAATCATTTCCCTGGAATTCAAAGCCCTAAACAATGTCACCCCAATCTGTTCTTATTAGTCCCTTTTTTTTGGTATGTCAGAATATCACGGGCGGACAAACGCTTTGGTTACATAAATTGCCTTTGCACTGCCTGAGTCAGAGCTACAAGCATGCCCATCCCCCATACAGTGCACACCACACCCATTAGGTGTGAGTTTACCCATCTCCTCCTCCACCCCCCGCCTGCCCAGCACCCGATGAATGTTATTTCCATATGTGCACATAAGTTTTGATTGATTAGTACCAATTTAATGATGAGTACATGTGGTGTTTGCTTTTCCACTCTTGTGATACTTCACTTAGAAGAATGGGCTCCAGCTCCATCCAGGTTAATACAAGAGGTAGTTCACCATTTTTTTAATGGATGAATAGTATTCTGTGGTATACATATACCACAGTTTCTTAATCCACTCATGTATTTATGGGCACTTGGATTGTTTCCACATCTTTGCAATTGTGAATTGTGCTGCTACAAACATTCGAGTGCAGATGTCTTTATTACAGAACGTCTTTTTTTCTTTTGGGTAAATACCAGTAGTGGGATTTCTGGGTCAAATGGTAGTTCTACTTTTAGTTCTTTGAGGTGTCTCCATATTACTTTCCATAGAGGTTGTACTAGTTTGCAGTCCCACCAGCAGTGTATGAGTGTTCCTGTCTCTCCGTATCCACGCCAACATTTATTGTTTTGGGACTTTGTCATAAAAGCCATTCTCACTAGAATTAAGTGATATCTCATTGTGGTTTTGATTTGCAATTCTCTGACGATTGGAGATGTTGAGCATTTTTTCTTATATTTGTTGGCCATTAGTCTATCTTCTTTTGAAAAGTTTCTGTTCATGTCCTTTACCCACTTTTAAATGGGGTTGTTTCATTTTTTCTTGCTGATTTTCTTGAGTTCTATATAGATTCTAGTTATTATCCCTTTATCAGATGTATAGCTTGCAAATATTTTCTCGCATTCTGTAGGTTGTCTAATCGTTCTAATGACAGTTTCCTTGTCTGTGCAGAAGCTTTTTAATTTGATCAGGTCCCCTTTATTTATTTTTGTTGTTGCTTTTGTGATTGCTTT
Organism: Daubentonia madagascariensis; assembly: GCA_023783475.1. NCBI lineage: Eukaryota > Metazoa > Chordata > Mammalia > Primates > Daubentoniidae > Daubentonia > Daubentonia madagascariensis. Next base: position 19,568,330 of record JAKFHU010002080.1, on the reverse strand, counting down.
TGGGGTCTCCTTCATAAATTCTTTGCCTAGGCCAATGTCTATAAGAGTTTTTCCAACATTTTCTCCTAGAATTCTTATGGTTTACTGCCTTAGGTTTAAGTCTGTTATCCATTGTGAGTTGATTTTTGTGAGAGGTGAGAGGTACGCATCCTGTTTCAGTCTTCTACAGTGGCTGTCCAATCCCTATTAAAATACAAACATTATTTTTCACAGATCTAGAAAAAATAATTCTGTGCTTCATATGGAACCAGAGAAGACCTCGTATAGCCAAAGCACCCTTATGCAAAAAGAACAAACTGGGAGGCATCAATTTACCAGTCTTCAAGCTATACTATAAGGCTATAGTGACCAAAACAGCATGGTACTGGCACAAGAACAGAGACATAGACCAATGGAACAGGACTGAAAACCTAGATATAAGACCGTCCTCATGTTGCCATCTGATCTTTGACAAAGCAGAAAAAAACATACACTGGGGAAAAGAATCCCTAGTCAATAAATGGTGCTGGGAAAATTGGATAGCTGCACATAGAAGATTAAAACAGGATCCGCACCTCTCACCTCTCACAAAAATCAACTCATGATGGATAACGGACTGATTACTTCATTAAACATACATTTTGTTACAACCAGATTTAATGATTTGTAACCACAGAATGGGCATGTCTCACACTTACATTGCTGCCTCCAGCTGAAATGCAAAGTGGCTATTGGAATTCTGCCAATCACTCAAGGTTCATCTCAGGTGTTATCTATGACACGATTCATTTCCTGCCCTCCTCTCACCAAACAAATCCTCCCCTGCCTCTGAACAAAACAGAACACAATTTGTGCCTCTTTAATGAAAATCTATATTCCTTTGCCTTGTTTCACAAACATTTTATATCTGGCCCCCTGACTTAATTGTAAGCTCCTGAGGACTAGAATTGTGTCTTTTCATTTTTAATAAGGCCCAGAGTACCAAGTACAATGAATTATTTTTTCTTAATATAGTCTTCAAATATTTGTTGAAATGAGGCCTATAGAGGTTAAGTAACCAAGAACATACAATACCTACACTTTTCTAATGACAAAGTACAGACTAGTCTCAGAGTTTGTATGGAAAAATGATAGATTCATTTTTGTGTTATATCTAAGGAAATTAAATTATGCTACTGAAAAAATAATGACAGGAAAATTTTTTCTTACCTATAAAAGACTCCCAGAACAGGGACTCTTAGGACAACAACACATCAAGACAAGACTGTCACTAGTTGAAAGTGTCCTTATTATATATCCTCTTCACTTCTTTTCCAAAATTAAGGTAAATTTACATTATTGAAAATTAGAACACAACCCTATTTAATCTCTTTTTGTTCTTAGAACATGAAAAATAACTTCTAATTAAACTTTGACCTAACTCCTGAATGTTTTTAAAAAACCAATCCTATCTACAAAACTTTAAAAGAGAATAATTCAATGTGGCACATCATAAATGATCAGTTAGGTAATCCATTATATTTATAAAATTGTGATTTTTTTCCTTGTAATCACCTTTTGGAACATTTATTTCCAATTTAGAATTTATTTAGTTCATTCCATGATTCTCATAGACACATTAAAAAAAAACACATGCTAGGTATAATGCTAAGTACTTTACATATTTTATCTTTTTTTAACTCCATCAGTAACTCTATTGTCCTGTTTTTACAGTTTAGTCAGGCTGTGAACAAATCCCTGAGAGAGCCAGGATTTGCACCCAGGTCTGTCTCATTCCAAAGTCCAGGTTCTTATTCACTGTGCTCTAGCATGTTGTCTTCAATCACTTTTTCAACAAATGTTCTGCAAGTACTCATTTGTTTGTGACCCAGCACTACAACACCCAAAAGAATGGCTCGGCAGGTGCTCAAGCAAAGCAGAGGATTCAAAGTTACCTGGAAAAGTTACATCATTTCCTTTTTAAGATATTATGAAAAGAAAAAATATGTTTAAGACAGAATCAATTTTAATGAAACGAAAACCATGAAGTGAATTAATTGGACCTAAAATTATTTTATTTATTCAGTTGCTGTGCTGCAACATGCTTTAATCTGTGCTGACTTAAAAGAGAAAAAATTACAAGATAGCAAACTAGGCAAAGAGCTTTGCTTAGTTGACTATTCAACTAAGGCAAAATAAGATAAATTGGACTAGACTCTGTTTTCTATCAAAGATGACAGATTTACCCATGTTTCTGATATTCAAGGACATTCTTGCTGTCAAATTATTTTACCAGAAACCCATTTTTACCCATCTGAAATGTAAACTTCTATGTTTATAAAACCTCTTTTAAGTAATTATGTGAAGTCATAAAACATAGCTAGTAAAGGAAATAATGATAGTTCATAAATCTATGCTTATTTTAAATTACTTCAGATGTTAACCAAAAACTATAAATTTTTTCTCCACATAGAGCTGTTTTATCTTTAATAAAAACTTCATAATAACTTCTAGTGTTTCAGATAGCTACACTAAAATCTCCTAAGTCTACTATGTTTTATCCAAAGACTTGCTTGCATTGGCTACTGGACAGATGCTCTCATCCTAATCCTATCCCTAATCGTGGTCACCACCCAGCTGGTTCTGCCATAGTGCCATCACTCAGTTTTGGCCCCAGCCCTAGGGATGCTGGCTACATCTGGAGCCAGCTGCCATCTGAGGCAGAATGCTATGGTCTGAATGTTTGTGTCCTCCAAAATTTGTATGTTGAAATCCTAACCCCCAAGGTGATGGTATTAGGAAGTGAGGCCTCTGGGAAGTGATTAAGTTATGAGGGTGGAGCCCTCATGAATGGGATTAGTGCCCCTATAAAAGAAGCTGCAAAGAGTCCTTTACCCCTTCCACCACGTGAGGACATAGCAAGGAGATGGCCACCTATGAGGAAGTAGATTCTCACCACACAGTGAATCTACTGGTGCTTTAATCTTAGACTTACCAGCCTCCAGAACTGTGAGAAATAAATTTGTGCTGGTTACCCAGTTTATGGTATTATTTTATAGCAGCCCAAATGGACTAAGACACAGAGGACGGATCCGTTTTCTCCATCAAGGTCAGTCTGATGTTGGTGGTTTCTTTTAGAATGACAGTCTCATAGTAGGTGACAAATGGTATTCTCAGGCAGTGTTCAGCTTTTTCACCCCATGTATCATCGGGTATTGTAACATAATAACATATCCCATAACTCAGTAGCTGAAAACAATAACCATTTATTATTGCTCATGAGTCTGCTAGTTGAGGTTCATCTGGTCGAGGCTAGGCTTGACTGATCTCAGCTGGATTCTCTCATGTGTCTGCCACCAGCTGGCAGGGCAGAAGAGTATTGGCTGGTAGTAAGGTGTCTACTGCCCATGGTCTCTAATCCTCCAGCAGGCTAGCCTAGTCCAAGAGATCACAGGGGTTTAAGACAGAATGGAAGCCCACAAGGCTTCTTGAGCTTGGGCTCAAAACTGACACACAGTCACATCTACAACATTCTATTGGCCAAAGCAAGTCACAAGGCTAGGTCAGAGTCAATGATCTATCCCTTGATGGGAGAGGCTTCAAGGTCAAATTGTGAAGAGCACAGATAGAAAACGGTGAAGTATCAGGGACACTGATAATTTTTTATGATTAGGAGGATGAACAAAGGGCATCTTCATTCAGCTTTCACCAGTGATATGTCCCATATCTGCTTCTGGATGCCTGTTGCCTCCAGAACTGCCCCTAAGCAACTGCCAGTGCAGCTCTACCAGTCCTATTCTTGAGCTAATTCTAGTCACTCTCACATGAGATCATGGAAACCAAAGAGATCTTCCACTTCATCCTTTCCCAGAGGTGTGGAGAACTGGGATGTGGGCATCCCTAAACTTTCCTCCTTAGAAACCCCTCCAGAGGTGGGGAAATTAGATCCCAGTGAAAAGTGTATATTTTATACTAAAAACGTAGGAAAGTATTGGATGGCTTGAGCAGGGGAATTATATGAACTGATATTTGTTTTATAAAGATCACTGGCTTCTCTGTGAAGAATATATTGTAGCAAGGCAAGAATAGAAATTAGAGACCATTTCTGATGCTGTTGTTGTACCCAGGTAAGAGATGATTGATGGTGGCTACAATGAGGATAGTATTTGTAGAAGGAAAGAAGTAAACAAATTCAGGACACATTTTGCAGGTAGACTTGACAAGACTCACTAAGGGGCTGCATGTAAGGGCTGAGGCAAACAGAGAGACATAGAACAAATCTATATCTCAGGGATATGATGGACCTTAAAAATGGTTTGAACCAATTATATTTCTATGCTTATTCTAATCAATAACAATTAAATAAAAAGTTGCTTTGTTTTCAAATGCTCATCCTTTAGGGAAGAGGGAAAAAGGCAGTTCCCATATAAATGATAGCCAAGCCAATGTGTTACAATCTGCATTAGAGTCCCAAGCAAGGACACTTTCAAGTGCTTCCCTGTCGCACTGTGGAGGAAGGAGGAAAAGGGCCTGGAAGTGGTGACCTAAAATCGCATGAACTTCTTTAAGATGAAACAAACTGAAGCAGCAAGTTCTGCCAATGAAACCAGATTTTCCCTACAGAAGGTAGGGTATTGACAGCTCTTCTTGGTCCCTGAACCTGAACTGGAGTTGCTATGACCCTGGATGACTCCTGTCTGATCACCGTGGATAAACTGAGGAAAGGAGAAAAGGAGGCAGTGGGGGAAGAAGAAGGGAATTCCAGAGAAAGAACTTCGGTAATGGGCTTCTTTGCTTTTCATGAATCATAATTATAATAATGAACACAGAGACTCTTACGGATACATAGAAATGAAAGGGAAAATTAAACACTATATTTTAGAGTTGTTTTATGGACTTACGGAGATAAATCAAACTTAAAATTTTTGTGTTGATCCAATGTTTAGCTGTCTTTTAGACTAAAGGTACTTGCATGAAATGTGGCAAAATACTATTTTAATGATCCAGTGATTTGAATCTCAAATCAGGTTTTTTTTAGTTATGTAAGCAACTTTATTTACTCCCATAATTTTCTGATACAGCAGGGAAGTTAATCAGCAAGTGGCTGAGGTCTGAGCCAGTGCTCAGTTGAGCACCTTCAGTCATCTTGGAGAGTTCCCACTCTGTGTAAGGACCAGATCTCCTATGATGTTAGGTTGCAATTAGTGGAAAAAATAGATTTGATTTCCTAATATTTCTTCCTTTATTTAATAATTCCTCAATGTTTGGAGGGTATGGGTTTATTCTGGGAAAAGAGAAGGTAATAATAAGCCAATTACGAAAAACTGGTATTTGGTATACTTTTTTAAATATTTAGGTCCCAGTAGCATTCATATGAATAAGACATAATTTAAAGCAAAAAGTTGTTCATATTTTAAAATTACTCATATGCACACATGAAAACATAATTTTGAAATTATTTGCAAACAGCAAGATATATTCTTTAAATGATCAAAAGTAAATCAATTCTTAGCCCTTTCTGTGTCTTTCATCTTAATGAGTCTCTTCAAGGGTGTGGTCTGCAAAGAGAAAGATCTCGGAAGACTCCTGCTTCTGAGACAAAAAAGCTTTTCACTTGATTGTATGCAGAGGGGTTTAAATCGGGTGGCCAGATAATTTATTGCCAAATAGGGACACTTTCAAGAATGAAAGGAAGCTTTATGAATATTATAAGAGGACAACAGGCATGCATGCCTATATGCCCCAAATTTAAATCATACAACAAACCAATAAAACATCAAAAGACAGAAGGGCCTAGTGTAGTTCCCTTTATATTTAGGATTTACTTCCAAGAATACAATTTGGGACCTAAGTAACTGTGGATCAATGAATGCCCCAATCACTGTTCTAGTATTGTAAACTTCTATGCAAGTCTTATTAATTTGCCAGCTTTTCAAGGCCTAACTCGCGCTCAAAGACTGTATTACTGTACTGTGTATCTTATAGCCTGAAAATAACTCCCTGAATGCTTGCAAGAGTTAAGTGATTCTCTAAGCACCTTCTACCAGAGTATGACTTGTCCTCTAAGCAAAACTGAGTCTCCTGTTCTAACATCTGTTTGATGCATACTTAAGATAATATTATAGTTTTTAATACTGTTGACCAATTTCTTCATGGTTTTATATAGTCATCCATACAAATGACTTAATTAATATCACAGGTACTTTTTTATATAGAAAATAAAAACTTTAGTCCTATATTATGTTACTACATGCTGTGTAAAAATAATGGACTTTTAAAATAAATATGTGTGTGTTTTCTTCAAAGAATGTTGAATACATTGTTGAGCTTAAGGAATCCTCATAAAGATAGATTGTGTACTATAAAAAAATTGGAAGGCATGAACAGGAGAGATCAAACACTATATAATACCAAGAAGAGCACATGCCCAAGTTGACTTCTTATAAAAAAAAAAGGGGGAGCATTTATAAGTTGCAGCTGGCTTTGGTTAATACTTTGGTAATTTACAAGGTTGGAGCATTTGGCTTTCTGTTTTAATTGGAAGCACAAGGGAAAATAAAATCTTTCTTTATCAAATAATCAAGTAAGATGTTCTAATGTCATAGAGCTTTGTATACAGTAGGATATATATAATATGTTTATATAAACATATATATTCTAATTCAACAAATATTTATTGAGGTTTCTTCCCTACATTGTTTTACTCCTTTGGAAACAACCATTAACAGGACAGACAAGATTCCATGTTCATTACATGAATTGTGATAGAAAAGTTAACTGAGATGGAGACAGTTCCAAACCTTTCCATCGATACTTCTGCTTTAACCAGTTACAGATATGTATAACAATTCTTCTAGCTAAAATGAATGCATGGCAATTTTTTTTTCCTGTGCCAATGCTATGTTCTAATTGGAAGACTGAATTTAATTTCTGCAAATAATTATCTCCTAATGGCTTAGAAGAATTGAAAACCTCCTGAAAATGTTCCCTTACTATGCATTCAACATTCATTTGTTCAACAAATATTTATTGAATGCTGCCAAGCACCAGGCACTGTTGTGGTCATTGAGATACAAAAGTGAACAAAATAAATTTTCTTCCCTCATAGAGCTCATATCCCAAGGGAAGAGATGGATAGTAATCGCAGAAATAAGCAAGTAATATATAGTATGTCAGTCAATGACACATGTGATAAAGGAAAATAAAGCAAGGCATAATATAGTGCCAGGATGGCTGCTGAGGATAGGACACAGCATAGGTTACTCTTTCATGAAGGGTGGTCAGGGAGGCTTCACTGAAAAGGTAACATTTGAGCAGAAACCTGAAAGAAGTAAGGGAGTGATCTATGGAGATACCTGGAGGCTCCAGAAGAATATTGCAGGCAGAAGAAAAAGTCAATACAAAAGTCCTGAGTTCAGAATGTGCTTGGTGTTTTTAAGGGGCACCACACATGGCAACAATGCTGAAATAGAGCAAACAAGAACAGTAAGAGATGAGGGCTAAAGACTGTTGCCTCCAATTTCCACATGACACTCTATTGTAGAAGACAAGCTGGCAACAGAAAGAAATGCTCATTTTAGTCTATTTATCCTATTAAATTCTTTCTAGGCTTTTTATTTCTAATCTTTGCAATAAAAATGTGTTATCTTCAAAATATGTGTGGAAAATAAGATTTCTTAACTTTGCTTTCCAGAGATTTTTTAAAATTTATTTTTTGGCAAAGGATACAGCATCCACTCACCAAAGTGTCATTCAAAGGAGAAACAAGAACATTTATTCCAATTCTGAAAATCATCATATGTTTAGTTACTAGCCAAATGAAATATTTTCTTATTGATCTGCTATATGAAGGAAAACATATTCTTTCTGTCCTGTATATGTCTGTAACTATGTATATGTAACATGTATATTTGCATTTTAAAAATCTATTCCTAGCATATGAAGAACCTAACCCTGTCTAAGATTGCATATAATCTTTAAAAATTCTGTATTCATTGGCAGTTGAATGGGAAAAGGCAATAAAAAAATAAAATAAACCTCCAGAAACAAAGATTATTTCTCTCTCTTTTATATATGTCAATGTATATCTATATCTATCTTTATATATCTATGTTTATAGATTTTTAATTGTCAATGAAAGAACATTTTTTTTTCTGTCCTTATGCTTAAAACCTTAGGTATTATAGAGTAACAGTTATAAACTTAGGATCAGACAGACCTAAGTTTGAGTTTCACCTTTGTCACTTTCAGGCAAGTAACTTAACCTCACTCTAAATGCCTACCTCACAGAGAAACTGTAAGGATTTTCTGATATAATAGATATGGAACATTCAGAAGAGTATCTGGTATATAGTTAATGCTCAATAGAGCATGGTAATTATTATTTCCTTGCCTTTTCCCTATGCTTTTAATTCCTATGTTCATCCAATCACAATCACCATTTCCTATTAGTTCTTCTCCAAAAGAGTATGAGCTCTGTGCCTTTATCTATATTTCTAATACAATTACCTAAATAACTCATTTATTCATTCAAGCAGTACTTATTGAGCACTTGCCCTGTGCCACACACTGTACTAGGAGACAAAGAGAGCAGCAAAAAAGACAGAGAGGTGCCATTAAGCTTTTGGTCTAAATCATACTGCCTTGAATACTAAATTTGGATAAAATATTCCCACAGTATCTAGCACAGCCAAACATTGGGGATATTCCAAAATAGCCATAGCCTTAGTTTTGTAGAATTAGAAAAGAATCTAGAGATAATCTTGTATAAACCCCTTACTTTTAATCAAAGTTTGTGGCTAAGCATAGCTCAGTATTGTAAGGTGATGCTTCAAGTAATAAGAACAAAGTAGTTTTGTTTATCACAATAACAGACTTCTTTATTTGGTAGATGAGAAACAGCAGCATAGGGAATTTATATTGTCCAGTGCTAGCAAGGTAGTTAGGTTCAGAGATGGGACTGGTAAATATTGGAGTTAAAAGACATAAACTTTAAAACAACTATGAATAAATTGTTCAAGAAATTAGATGAAAAGATAGAGAATCTTCAGCAGAAATGAAATTATATAAAAAATAATCAAGTAGATATTCTAGAAGTAAAAAAACCCACAATAATTGAAGGTAACTCAAAAAATTGGTGATACTAGAAGAAAAGTCAGTAGAAATGACCAGACAGAAGTATGAATACCAATGAATAGAAAATAGCCAGAGTTGTCTGAGACAAAATGAAATATCTAACCTATGTATAATTAGAGTCCCCAACAGAGAGGATATAGAGAATAGATCAATGGAATAGCTACAGAGAAAATGGCCAATATTTTTTGAAGACTGATGAAAGACATAAAGGTACAGATTCAAAAAGTGTTACAAAACCAAAACAAGATATGTATAAGGAAAATCAAACCCAGGTATATCATAGTAAAACTGCATAAAGTTAAATGTACATAGAGGGAGAAAAAATACATAATTTAAAAAGGCAGCAGAAGATTCATAGCTTACTTCTCAGAAAAAATAATGCAAGCCAGAAAGCAATAAAATAAAATCCTTAAGTATTGGAAAGAAATAACTGCCAACCTAGAATTTCAGACCCCAAAATTATCCTTTAAGCTAAGGAGAAGACAAAAGCATCTCCAAACAAACAAAAGTGAAATATTTCATAACTAATACATTCTAACAGAAAACACTAAAGGGAGTTTTTTAGACAGAAAGAAAATAATCCCAGATAACAGCATAAAAATTCAGGACAGAAGGAACAGCTGTATAAACGGTATATAAGTGGATAAAGTTAAATACATTTTGACTGACAAAAGCAAAATGTAATGGATTTTGAGTTTAAAATATATAGTATACACACACAAAAAAAAATAGCACAAAAGAAGGTAAAGTGTTCAAAGGTCACTAAATTGTTCAGGGATAGTAAAAACTAAATGTTATGGGACCCTGATAAGTGAAGTATTCATGTTTTATGCTCTAGGATATCCCCTTTGAAAGAATAGCTAACGAATACATAGCTAATGGAATAAAAAAGGGGAAAATGAAATTTAGAAGTACTTGAATCATTTAAAGAAAAAAAGAAAAAGGATACAAGGACTAGAAAAAAAGAAATAGAACTCTCATTTTCCACAGATAACATAATCGAATGGTATAAAATTCAAAAGAATTTTTACATACACTACTAGAATGAAGTGAATTTAGCAATGTCACTCATCAATATACAAAAATTAATTGTATTTCTATACTGGCAACTTATAAAATGAAATTTTCTTCTTGAGAAAATTTATAATAGCAATAAAAACATTAAAAAATACTAAGAAATAATTTTAGTAAGGTGCAAGACCTCCATACAGAAAACAATAAAACATTACAGAGGTAATTTTAATACCTAAATAAATGGAGGCATATACCATGTTCATGATTTGGTAAACTTTCAATTGTAAAGATATCAACTTTTCCCAAATTAGTCTATTTAAATGTTATCCCAGTCAAAATCTTAGAAGTTTTTTTGTAAGTGTATGAGCATCAATGAGCGGATTCCAAAATGTATATAAAAACTCAAAGAACCAAAGCAATCTTGAAGATGATGGAAGTTGGACTTCCGGTTCTAATTATCAAGATATATTGTAAAATTACAATAATTAAGACCATGTGGTATTGGTGCAAATAGAGACAAATAGACCAGAATAGAGGATCTAGAGACAAATCCACATATACGTGATTTTTGTCAAAAGTGGCATGCAAGGCGATAGGGAAAGAGAATCTATCAACACATGTTTCCAATAAATGATGAGAGGTGACTGTAGGTGTAGAAAGTCACTGCTACATGCCAGCACACTTTTAAAAATCTATTCAACTGGATGATAGATCTAAATATAAAACACAAAAACAAAGCTTTTAGAAGATAATATAGCAAAACATACTTATGACCTGGTGATAAGCAAAGATTTTAAAACTGAACACACAAAAATGCAGTAATCAATATAATGAGTAAACTTTGCTTTGCATTTAATATAACTTTTCATTTTAAAATTTTATCTTTCTAATCAGACCTCTCTATATTTTTTACTACAACAGTGCTTTGCACAAAGTACGTGTTTTAAAAAATCTTATTTAGTGTTGGTATTTATGCTTTTACATTTGCTCAATAACTTTTTCCTTTTTTCATAACTTTTCTATAATTTACAAAATATGCATGTGACAAACTTTTAAAATGCATTCTTTTATTCTTATTTACAAGCTTTTCCACTGGATGGTAATGCTCCATTTCCATGGAAATTTAGTAACAATATTTTGAAAGAAATCTAAAACTAAATCTCTCCTAGGATCATTATTTATAAACCACAGGGCACAGATTTTTGAGTAAGGAAGACTTGAACAAAGAGATTGTATTGAATGAGGTCTACAGAGAAGAAAATTGGGGTTCAGAGACACTCAATTCTGTCCCCAAAGTCACTAACATGGTTAATGTCATGGCCGAGAGAGAAGTTCTTCAGACCCAGATGATGCTCTTTTCTTTCTTTATACGTTTTATCCATTATAAAAAACATTCTGGCTACACTGCTAGTATTTGGAAAACAGAAAAATAATGGCTGATATCCCTACCATTCTGACACAACCTTTTCTTTTAAAAAATGTATATTCGTTATGATTTATGTTAGCAGCATATATAACTAGCATATATAAAATATTAAAATGGCTTTAATTTCCTGTTTTCCTTCAAGCATTCAAACAAACATTTTCTTTTGGTTCTAATAACTGTACTAATTTTCTTTCTTCTTTTTTTTTTTTTTTTCTTTTCTTTTTTTTTTTTTTTTTCAAGAGACCGGGTCTTACTATGTTGCCCAGGCTGGAGTGCAGTGGCTATTCACAGGCAAGATCCCCCTACTGACCAACATGGGAGTTCTGACCTGCTTCGTTTTCCACTTGGGCGGGTTCACCCCTCCTTAGGCAACCTGATGGTCCCCCACTCCCAGGAGGTCACCGTATTGATGCTGAACTTAGTGGGAACACCAAATTGGCACAGCACACTACAGCCCAGAACTCCTAGACTCAAGCAACCCTCTTGCCTCAGCCTCTCGAGTAGCTGGGACTACAGCTCCACCACGCCCAGCTAACCTGTATTTATAAAGCCTGCATAATATTTAAACAATTAAGTGTAGTTAATCATTCTCCTACTTTGGAATGTTTAGATTGTTTCCACTTTTTTTCTATTAAAAGCCATGGTGAACATATTTGTGAATCTAGAGTTTTCCATATTTGAGGTTACTTCTTTAAGTTATGTTCCTCAAAATTTCCACTGTTTCATGACTGTTGATATATATTGCTAAATTACATTTTAAAAAAAGTTTACAATGTCACCAGCAACCATGCTATTTCAACAGTGAAAAAGGGCCCTTTTTTATTTATATAAATCATTTATGTGGCTATCTTTTTTCTTTTGTCTTCTTTTATAAATTTTCTATTCATATTCTTTTTCTACATAAATATACATTTCAGTGTTTTTTGCCCTATTTATTACCTATCCACCATCTTTGTATCTTGTATAAGTAGGATATTTATCCTATATATGTTATGTTTGTTAAAACTTTTTTCTACTTTCTTCTTTAGTCTCTATTACTATTTCCATTGTAAAGTGATCTAGTTTAAAAAGTTATAATATTTACTAAATCTACCTAGACAGAAAGCAACTAATCACCCTTATGGTTGGTAGATTTTCCTTCTTTTTTTAAATCTGAAGGCATTTGTGTTTATTTTTATTATGAAGTTATCACTCTTCAGTTGTGTCATAATAGAATTTATGAGGTTCAATTTCATCCTTATATAGTATTAATATCACACAAAAATCCCAGTCAAATGTTTATGGGTAAGTTAATTGGCCTCTTGCCAATAGTATGAATTTACAGCTAAAGGTAATTCATTTGTATATGCATCAGGATTGCAAATTTATACATACCATACTTGGATGTGCATATAATGTGACTTCTTTATTTCTCTATAATGGATCTAATCTTCATGACCCCACCCACCCACTCACTAGGAAGTGGGGTTGAAACATTAAATTTAGCTCACAAGTATTAGTCCAGCCCAATTATGAACAGACTACATAGGGTAGTCCTAAAATAATCCTGCAAAAATGTCTCATTCTCCTTCATCTATTTCTCTTCAATGTGGGATTTGGATGTCTGAGAGAGAAGCGTAAATCACCTCATGGCTTTGGGGGAGGGGGGAGTGCTGGCCATCCTCGTCCTTAGATATGCACTGACTAACCAGCCACTGAAGTTTGTCATTTATTGACAGTGATAGTAAAAACACTTAAAAACCAGTACAACATGAGCACCTAAGAATACAGACACAGGCTATAAACAATCAGCACAATCATACTGTGCATACTAGCTGACTCACAGCTTTGCACCTGCTGCTAGTGTCTGGTGTTAATAAACCCCTTGTCTATCCCATCTCAGCTTAGTCAGGATCTGTTGGCTTCTTTCAGCTGACTAGGTCTCCCTAATCTTGTGCTACAGATCCCTCTCCTGCCTTTGCCTTCCCAATTCTCTGCACAAACCCCTGGACAAAGGAGGCAGGCTTCCCACTACATCATACCCTCTTCTTCCAGAGAATGCATCTACCCTCCCCTATTACTTTGCCTGGAACTGTAATGGTGACCTTCATGTTGGGAGAGAAAACCAGCTTATTAATAATGGGAAAAATCAGGAATTAGTATTTTAACAAATATTATACTTACATGCAGTGACAAAATACAAAAAGTTGTGTCATATAAATACTAGAATAGGATTTTATGTATGCTTTAAATAATAAAGTACTTGCTATCCTTGTTTACTTTATGTCAACCTGAGACAACAGAAACAATTCCTCGTAAACAAACTTGCTTTCAGTGGTTCTATCTGTCCTTCATTCTGATACCATAAAAATCAAGATTAGCCTACATTCTTAATGCTAGTCATCTAGCATTAAGTAGACTGAAATCACCCGCATTTGAGAGTAAGGTAGACATTTATTGTTTTTTTCAATTCAACATCTTTCTTCTGATAACATCATCTGGTTTTCCTTTCAAATACTAGGTCCTCCCCACTTTCAGTCTATGTAGCTTCGGTGCAGCTGACTATAGCTCTCTCATCCAGTAGTGGGCACGTGACCCAGCCGTGCGCAGTGAGTGTATTCCACCTCCTTATTCATAGCAATTGGTTCAAGGATGTATGCATGATCCAAGTCATCCAGTGATATTTACAGTTGTGATTTTATTGGAATTATTCAGAAGAGAAACCCTTTTCCACTGGAACAGCTAGTAGTAAGCCCAGGGTTTCTGGAGGCTACTGCAGGTAGATGGCTTGCTTGAGAAGGATAGCCAACACAGAGCAAGTTAGAGCTGGGGAATGAAAGAGAAAGATGACTTAATTTGAGCCTCTGAATTTAGTAACCCCTGAAGCAGGACCAAATCCTTGAGTTTTCTATGATGTTAGTCAATAAAGTCCTTTTTTCTGTTTTAATCAACTTGAATTTAAATTTCCATCACTTGCAAAGAAAAAGACTGCTGAATAATATAGCCTGTAATGCTTCTACTACATACCACAACATTGCCAAGAGTTTATCTGCCTCCCTTACAGTTTACTTAGATTCTTTCCAGAGGGCTAAATTTATATTTATGAGGAAATATTTTGTATGTCATTGATCGATATAAAAGAAATAGAGTTTCTGTTTATCATCTGTCAAGAGATATTATTGTAACTGAGTAAAGAATGGTGCCTTGAAGATTGTGCAAGAATTAAAAACAAACAAACAAAGCAAAGCAAAACAAAAAAGCACATTGTAACAACTTGACCAGAAATGACACACTAACCTCTGCTGGCTGTCTCATTTCAAGCGCCAAAAGGCAACCGTTTTTTGCTAGTTCAAACATAAATGCAAGTCAAGTGATAGAAATTCCATTATTAGCAGGAATAGTCAACTATAATATTTTGAATATGGTGATAAAATGTAAAACGTATGATGGTTGATAAATGACTTGAAAGCTTTTAGTAGCATTTGTGTACAAGTTATTTAAAAATTTTATTCTAGTGCATTTTTGTATAATCCTAGAAGACTATGGGCCAATTTATTAGCTTTTAACAGCAATAGCCTTTAACCATTATAAAAATTGCCTTTGTCTAGATTAGGGTTTCTAAAAATTCTGAAAAAGTAAAGATTTACATTTATAATAATTCAACCATTAAGATATTTGGAGCATCCAGATCATAAACGGTAAAATTTTAGGGTTTTGGAGTATCTCAGAAATAATATTTATCTTAAAAATATACCATATGTTCTACCTTTGGGGTGCTGGAGGCTAGGAGGAATAGTCCAGTTGTATCATTACCAAAATTTTTTTAACAGGTTAAACACATTCACCATGTAATTGTAGCATGCATATTTACATATCAAACCATGTACACTCTGTTTTAAAAATTAGATATACTAGACCTGTTTCTAAGCCTGCTTTATGTATAACAATTCTGTTTAGTCTCATTAGGAACAAAAATAGAAAGTTTTCATGCCTTCTTATTGCTATTTATATTTTTGAAAGGTAACAAAAAAATTAAAGTTTCAATAACATGGAGACTGAGTATGCTATCATCAAAATTTTAATAAGTGAAAGCTAGCATTATAAACATAAGCCAAGTTTGAAACTGGGCCTGTTACTAGTTCAAGGAATATATATATATTTATTTTTTTATATATGTATATTTATATATATAAACTAATTTTAAAGAGACTTGGACTCAATACTGAGCGTCCATATTCATTAATAAAGCTACACACTGCTTTATTTTCACTCCATGTAATTCAGCTGCAATGCATGGTAAACAATAACCTCATATCTTCCTTTAATAAAAATTTACTATCAGAGTTGGAACTTTTTTTCATGAATAATTGATTTAAACAACACATAAGACTTCATAAAGTGACTTAAATATTATACTCAATTGAAGCAGCAAAATTAGTACTACCTCAAATTTCAAGCTTTCTTTAACACATTAACTGCCATGTGAGTTGCATTTAACTCATGCTAGTTTTGAGCCACGGGCCTCGTGAAGTAAAAGCTGGGCAAAACCCTGCAGTTGGTTCGTGAAAATCTTACTTGTTGATATTCTTAGTGTTACAATTAATATCGACAATTTAATTCTAAAAATGTGGATTAAGTGAATAGAAGTCAATAAATTTCATTTTTCATTAAATTTTTCATTAAATTAGAAAGGATCGTTTTGTTTGTGAAGTTTTTAATTCTATTTTCTTAATAAAACACTGTGGCCCGAAGAAAAAAATTTTTTTTCTAGTGTGGCAGTCAGTGTGTTAAAAGAAAAAAATGTTTATAAAATGTAATAAAATGTATCATTTTATCTATTTATTTTGGTGAAACAGTATGCTAAAACTTTTCATAAAAATAAATAAATTGGTTTTTATCTAAGCCAAAATGTTAAATGAAACAAGACGTTTCAAGTAAACCATGTTTTTCACCCACACTTTTAGCATAACAAGTGTAAAGTAAGAATATTCATCTGCTTGTCTAAAGTGTTGTTGACATTTTTTAAAAAATCTATTGAAATTATTCTGATGTGATCCCAGCCTCCTGTTCAACCTCAAGGAGGCTGTGCAGCAATGCTGATCTGGGAATCCCACACACACCAGCACAACTATTCCCTTTATCTATGTCCCCTCTTGGCATTGTGTTTAATCTCTTTATTATGTTATTCCATCAGTTATAGTTTGTTATAATTGATAATTTATTTATTTTGCATTCCCAATATTTTGTATTCCCAGGTCTATTCAAATATTTGTTAAATGGATAAATAGGTAGATAGAAAGGTGAACAAAAAATGAAGAGCCCAGGTTTACATTCCTGGCCATTACATGCCACCAAAATTGACACATGAGCCTTGCAAATAATCATCCATGTGTTTTGCTAAAGCAAGTATACCAACATGAGATGAATAATTATGTTTTGGTACCTAATTTTTGCTTTAGCCTACACACATCTGCTTCTCATAGATGAAAATAGAGAAAATGATTAAAAATAAGGGTAAGAAAATCAAGAAAAAGCAATCTGAGAAGAAATTCAGGCAAGAGAATTAGGATAACATCAGCAATTTTCTTTTAAGGTTGAAAGGCATAAAAAGACTTGTGCATAGTAAAAAGGAAAAGATACCACAGAAAATAATCAACTCTCTGAGAAAGAATATGAAAAAGCATTTCTCAGGTCCAACCCTACAAATATAGGCAAATATTTATATTGGAAATGGATGACTTAGTCCAAAATATTTTTCCATATTTCTTTTCATTTTCAAAGGCAAGCAATAAAAAGTAAGTGAAAATATTTTGGACTGAATTAGTAGACAATGATTTTGCAATGCCTCTAAACACTTAGTAGGAATGGAAAAAGCATATTAGAATGCTCCATTATGGAACCACTAACGGAGAAAAAGAAAGCTAGGAGACAGAGAAATTTTAACTTTTAGGGGATATGGACGAATTTAAAGAAAGTGATCTCATCAGAGTCAAGGATGTGGAAGATAATGCTTTGGATATATTCAAAAACTGAGATTAGAGAGGAGGTAGTTTGGGGACTAGGAGGCTAAAATGTAAGCAATTCAGAGCCTAGCTGGCTCTAGAGAAGTGGAGAGAGAGAGAGAGTGAGAGAGAACACACATTAACAACAGATCAGGGTAATAGATACAAACACAGAGAAGAAATGGGAAAGAATTCATCCTACTAAGGATAGATGGCAACACAATAGAGAGTTACAGAGCACAAGTGTTATCAAAATGATCTTGTAGAAAAATTTTGGATCTGCTGGGAATTTAGAGGACCTATTTTAGAGAGTCCCAGCCCAAAACCAAATAGCTGAGTTATTTATTGCATAGGATCATTCAGTAATATACATGTCAGGTTGCATTTACTTAACTTTCAGCCAGGCACCACCAGGAACAGGAGGGGACAGGGATAAGTGAGGTCACTCTGCCCTCAGGAAGCTTAGATTCTAAAGGAAGAGACATACATGTGACAAGGGCTCTGTGGTTCACAGCAGAAAGATATGAGTGGTAAATAGCACATTGGGGAATCTAAAATAAAGAAAAAATTAATTCTCTCTTAGGAAAGAAATGTTTTAAACTAGTTTAAAATATAGTATAAGCCATGGTTCAGAAGTGAAAAAATGCATAGTCATTTCAGAGGCTAGTGAGAAGAGTGATAGCAACTTAAGTGTAGGGAGGGTGCAGATAAGTTTGGAAAGTTGTTAGGGATCAGATCTTATAAGAAATGTCATGCTTTGTTCTTTTGGCAACACACAGTAACTACAAAATATTTTGCAACATGTGTAATCTGATGTAAACATTAGTCTCAAAAATATTTTTCACAGTTGACTATTTCAACAGTTAAAAGTGCGTTTCTACCTATTTCAAAGGTCGTTTGAGTAATTGTTATGTCATCTGAAAGTTGAAAGGTAATAAAGCACATTGTTTAAGGACAAGTGCTAAAGTCAGATGACTTGGTTTAAATCCCATGTCTACCACTCACTAGCTATATAACTTGGGCATGCTACTTCATCTTTCTGTTTCTTCATCTGTAAAATACATATGCATGGCATACAGCAGTAATTCCATAAGGGTAGTCTCTATGAAAGAAAAGACAATGATTACTGCAATGATTACAAAAGAGAGAAAAAAATAGCAAAAGTCACATGCAAGTAAAAAATCCACTAACTGCTTTTTATTGTTTTTAACACCTTGATTTTTAAAAATCCACTTTTCCACCAAGAAAAGAAAAGCAAAAAATCAGAGACTTAAATATATATTACTCAGTTATATATATACAATTTTTGATCAAGAACAAGCAAGTAAATAAATAGCCCTATTTGCATGCATGAGAGCAGTGGTCCTCAAAGTGTTTCTCCAGAGCAGCAGCAGGAACAGCATCACATGGGCCTTGTTAGAAATGCAAATTCACTTGCCCCATCTCAGACTTAATAAATCAGAAACTCTGGGAACGGGTCCAGCGTGAGGTCCTTTAACAAGCTCCCTGGGTGATTCTGATACTACCATTTGAAAACCAATGCATTAGAGTTAAGGCTTTGCCCCGACTTGTGAAGAATCTATCTATAGGTACTCAGGGATAAAAATTCCTTCCCCTTTATTGCAAAAGGTTAATGTATTAATAACATGTATATGGGGTGGGCAGGGACTTTTTAATTTGAGAACCCACCTTGAGTTCCTGGGAGATGCCATGCCATTTATGTCAAATATATTTACATATCTTCCCAGGAGCCAGGGCAATTTTTTGAATGTGAATGTACTTTTGGTCATGTACATTCGTTTAAATTTCTTGTGCCAATGAGACCTTGAGATTTGTATTGAGAATAAGAAAAATTTTAATGAAAAATAAATCCATAAGAAACAATCCATACTCCTCCTAGAAGAAAACATAGGGGGAAATCTCCTTGATATTGGTCTTGACAATGATTTTTTGGATATCACACCAAAAGCTTAGGCAAGAAGAGCAAAACCAAACAAGTGGGACTACCTATATTAAGCTAAAAAGCTTCTGTACAGAAAAAGAAATGATCAACACAATAAAAAGGTAACCTATAGATTGGGAGAAAATATTTGTAAATCATATATCTGATAAGGGGTAATATCAAAAAAATATAAGAAACTCACACAACTCAATAGCAAAAACCCCCAAATAACCTAATTAAAAATGAGCAATGAACCTGAATAGACATTTTTTCAACGAGGACATACAATTGGTCAATAGGTACATGAAAATGTGCTCAACATCACTAATAATCTGGGAAATGCAAATCAAAACCACAATAATATATCATCCCACACCTGTTCAATGGCTATTACTACAAAGCCAAGAGATAACAAGTGTTTGCGAGGGTGTAGAGAAAAGGGAACACTTAAACATTGTTGGTGGGAATGTATATGAGCACAGCCATTATGGAAAACAGTATAGAGTTTCTTCAAAAAATTAAAAATAGAACTATCATATGGCCCAGCAATCTAACCAAAGGAAATGAAATCAGCATCTCATAGAGACATATGTGCTCCTATGCTGTTTTCAGCATTATTTATAATAGCTAAGACACAGAAACAACCTAAGTATCCATCAACAGATGAATGGGTAAGAAATTGTGATATATATCTACAATGGAATATTATTCAGCCCTTATATAGGAGATACCGCCATTTGTGACAACAAGGGTGAACCTGGAGAATATTATGCTAAGTAAAATAAGCCAAACACAGAAAGAAATAATACTGTATGATTTCACTTATCTGTGGAATCTAAAAAAAAAAAAGTTGAATAAATAGAAACAGAGAGTAGAATGATGGTTACCAGGAGCAGGGAAAGGGGAGGAAATGAGGAGAAGTAGGTTAAAGAGTACAAATATGCAGTTAGGTAGGATGAATAAATTTAGAGATACAGTATACAACATGAGAATGATAGTTAATAATATTATATCGAATACTGAAAATTTGCTAAGAGAGTAGATTTTAGGTATTCTTAACACATATACACACAAAAGGTAACTACGGAAGGTGATAGATATGTAAATTTGTTTGACCGTAGTAATCATTTCACTGTGTATATGTATATGAAATATCATGTTGTACTCTTCAAATATATACAATAAAATTTTTTTAAAAGAAACCATAAACAGAAATGCATATTAAATGATCACGATGAGAAAAAAAAAAAACCCTAAAAGTCAGCAAAAGCAATCAATTAAAAAAAACTCTCTTGCTTGTTAAATCTTAAAACACAAGTGGAATTCACTGGCTATTTACAAAATAGTTTTGTAAGAGTGAAAAATGATACATTTATACAGCTAAGAATAGAACTAGCAGTTACAGTACCTAAAATAAATTACAAGGACTATAAATCTTTATCCTTTAGGGTATAGTGCTAGGATTAGAAAGAAAATCTAGTTATGATTTATGCTCTTAATAGGTCTGAGATTTCTAAAGCTTTTTTCTTTTTCACTCCTTACTGTCGCTTTGCCCAACCTTACATGGCATTTGGAGTGTATGTTCTATGGTGGAAATACGCAACATGAGCATGATCTATTGTTCAGTATCTCAGCAACAAATATTCCTTATTAATACATATTACCAAAATACAGCTTCTTGTGAAAAACAAAATGAGTCTAAATTCTAAGTACTTCAGAGTAAACAGCAACAGGAAGTAGAAGAAAATGCAGTCAGCTATGAATGTGGATTGAGGTGTTTCATCAGCCAAGTGAGACTTTGTGGACTCTGCTAAGAGGCATCATGTTCATAAAACACAATAGCCAAGTAACATCTGTGTAGGCAGGTTATATATAGACAAAGCATAGCATAGCACTATTACAAGAACACAGTGAGAAAAAGGGATGCTTCTTTAAGGTCATTTATTAAGAGCCCTTAAGCTCTATCCATACAGAAAATAAAGTGCTGAAGTTAGACAACAACCTGGATAGACTGGGCAATAAAAGTTTAATTTTTAAAAGTTATTTCAGCCTTTATTATCTACTTTGGTTGTTTATATTGATCAGATTCACTGGATAATCACCCAATTCCCCAGGCAGCTGGGAGTTATAAATGGACGTAGCTCTTTACTCAGGGCAAAAATAAATGAGTTTTCTACTGTAGGACAGACCTAGGAATTCAGAATGGGAGTTGATCAGAACTAAACATCCTAAAAAGCTTGATGTGGAAGTATTGTCAAAGTTTTAGTTAGACACAGGTGGAGATTATGCAAAATCCACCCAGAATGAAGAAGGAAATTAATCCCTTGGTGAAACTTCAAGATTTGGAGAATCTAAATGGAAAAAATGTTTTTTAAAAAATTTTTACTATAAGTTTCTGAATTTCCAAGTAGGTAACTTATTAAGCCAGTCTTTAAGAGAAGGTGGTAATTTAAAAAACAAAACAGGAGGAGAATTTTAAAAGATTAATAATAATATACAATAGACCTGTGACCTCTAATTATTTGAATTTTCTGCCCTTAAATGTTCTGATCTTGATTCCTTAACCACTTAAAAAAATTCTGAAGAGAAAATGGTAAATGAAGGAAAATCTGGTCAAAACACACATTCTCTGATTTTGTCTGTTAATGACAGTCTTATATTCTTGAACTGGCTGGAGGGTGCCTCACCAGTATAATTTATATGCACTTCATTTCTGACCCCAAATTTCTCCTCATATATCCTGGTAAACTTTTATTCCTTTCAGATTGCAAAGAGCCATGATACATTTTATGCCATTAAATCCTAACAACACCTCCATGGGATGCCAAATGTTATCAAACCTATCATGTAGTACAAAGAGAATCAACGGAACAGAATTCAGCCTTGGATTTGAAGCCAGGTTTTGCTCCTTACTAGCTGTGGGAGTTGTACGAGTTACTTAACCTCTTGGTGCCTGAGTTTAGTCATCTGCTATGTAGGGACAAAAGTAGTCCCTCCCTCAAGAGTTGTTGTGAAGTTTGAGTTAGTGAATGTTTAAAAAGTGCCTAGAGCTGTGCCTGGCACATAGTAGGTGCTAAATAAATAGGAGCTGTTAATACTCAATTTAGAGCTAAATCTAATTTTGAATCCCAGTTCCATGGGACTTACTAACTGTGTGCCCTAGGAAAATCCCTTCACTTATTTGATCCCTCATTTCTTCTTGGGTACTTTGGAAAGCAAAAGAAAAAAAAAGAAAAAAGAAAAAAAGAAATCATGCAGAGGTATCACGAAGATTTAATGAGATGAAATGTATCATAGTTCTTTGTAATATATAGGGAATAAAAGTTGACCAGGATGACTAAGAAGTTTTAAAGTCAGAAATCATCTATATGTATGTATAGGATACCAACCTACTTAGACACAAATATTCACCGACTTTCTGACTCTGGGAGCACATTTCATATTGGTCTGGTAAGAAATGAAAGTAAAATTGATCCTTAACATCAGGCTAGGCTACACTTATCATGGAAAATGACAATATTAAAAATTACACCTCTGACAAAATTACATGTTAGCAATAGCTTTTCATTTCAATGTGAGCATCATTCTTAGTTATATGATAATACTGTAATCAAAGGTTGAGAAAAGCTAATGAAATACTATAAAATGTCAACTGAAAAATTAATTTTAGTGGAACAAATTTGAGAAGTGTAAAGAGAGGTTGGTTGGGAGAAAGACTGTCCTAATAATTAGCTACCAGAAAATGTCTCACTGAGTGCAAGCAAAGACACATAGAGGTCAGCTGCTAAGGTTTTGAATTATTGAATTAGAGAGCGAATAGTATTCAGAAATCAGTAAAGAAACTAGAGACTTTAAGCCATACAATATAATCAACAATGAATTACACTTTAAAGAGAAATATTTTCTTCAATTCTCCAAATAACATGGCAATTGTGACAAACTAGGCAGAAGTAGGTGAAAGGTTGAGAAGGGAAGAAACACAGCTTTACCTCTGGTGAAGGGACAGTTTTAAGAGTCTTTATTCAGATATGGGTTTGTTATATGTCAAACAGGAAATGAAGGCCATACCCTGAAACCAATGGCATTTCTCCCAAATGGCAAGTAGTTTCTCCAGGACTGTGTCCAGGCAAGGCATCTTTGACTGTGTCGCAGTACTTGGGCAGGTCCTTATTCTTCAGTCCTTTTGGTCAGGGGATCTGACTCAATCATCCTTCTGGCTCCTTCAGTGTGCCTAAAACAGTTTCACACAGTTGTAAGTAAATAAATGTTTAATGAATTAATCTTTATGCATGTCTTACCTAGTAATTTATTAAGAACTTGAAGGAAGAACTTGTCTTCCATTTTTTTAATATTCTTCACAATGTACATGGTATAATAAACATAAATGTAGACAACTGTTAAAATTTAATTGGAAGAGTTTTTATTTGTATTTTTGAGAAATTATGGTAATAATATATACTGTTGATTTCTCATTGACTAGGAAAATTGTGAATCAAGATAGTTTATAAGAATTAAAGCAAACAGCAAAACATTATGAGTTGACCATTTTCATGAGCTTAAATTCTGCCTTAAAACTGAAGTTTATTATCAAGGGACTTATGCTGTTCACTGTAGACAGACAGAAAGAGACTATGACCCGTTTTTGTGGAAGTCCCAATTGCAGTTGCAGAAAACACCATTGGTTCTAGAATTAGACAGAATTGTCACCAAATCCTTAATTGCCACTTACTTACTGAGGAGGAGTTATTCACCTTAGTGCCAAATTCCTCATATAAAAGAGAGGTCATTCATTCACACCTCCTTTGATTGCTTAAAAAAACAAATATGGAAACATATGTAAAGTGCTTGAATCAGTGCCTGGCACATGGCATATGCTTACCTGTGAACTTTTTCTCTTCCTTCCTATTCTTCCTTCTGCTCTTCTATCAACAGATCCTCAGATGGGTGGACAGGGGACAATGCAAGATATTCAGGGAAAGGGAGCAAAAAGCGCTCTGGTGATTTAAGAAAGAATAACTAGGTTTCATTCTTTGTTCTTCTCTTTTCCATTAAAAAACTTAGTCTTACTCTCTGTACTTTCTCACCTTGTTAGCTAGTCTTGATATGTCAAAGACCTGAACGTTTATTCTGGCCAAGACTTTGACTGTGTAATACTAAATATTTCTTTCAACTATTACTCTAGAACTTAAGCTTCTTGATCTAACACTAGTGTGTCTGATCTAGTTCTATAGGTGGTGAAAAAGGTCTTAGAAGTGGGGCAAGGAATAACTAAGGCAATAAACAGAGAAAAACATACCTCTTATCCCCTAAAAAAGTCTATGGAGGAAGAAAGGGAGAGAAGTCGAGTCTGAAACTCATGAAATACATCCTTAATTAAACCCTTAAATCCAATTATTCTAAATGTCTGGAAATTGACTTCAAGAACTGATTACTGTAGAGCACCATCTAGTTTTGGCCACTGGAAATGCAACTGAGTCTTCTGATTCCCAACGGTATATGAAGTAAATTCTTTAGAGGTGGGAAAACTTACTTTTTAGTGTTTTGAGTTTTTTAATTATTAAAATTCTAAATTACATATGTTGTTTCCCTATTCACTCAGAAAAATAAGCATGCTTTGCAACAGCTGCTGTTCATTTGACATATTAGAGTTTCTTATACAAAATAAATGATCCATAGGTAAATATGAGATATAAAGCAGACCATAATATCAAAAGTTTATGTATATTTAAGTTGATGTCAGTGCTTTCATTATGAACTTTTTTTAGAGCTTTCGAATCAGCTTCATAAATTTACAATAAAGTAGTCTTATGTATAATGAACTCAAGTGTATTTTAGAAACAATCTAACTTTTAGTAAAATCAGTATTTTATAAAACAAACCAGATTTAACTTAACCCAACAATTTTAATTTCAAAAATATTTTTAATATTGAATGAAAAATTAAGTTGTAGTTCTCTGAAAATATTTTAAAACAGAGAATATTCTAGCTAACTTCGTTTTTTCTTGGCTTGGAGATTACATTATACATTTCAGCTAAAATGTGTACTACCCTTTTTGATCAATTTAAATACTCCTCCAATTGAGTTTATTTTGCATAGGTAACTATTTAGAAATAATTAAAAGAAAGAGAATTAAATTTTTACAAGAAGGATTTTTAAAAGAATGAGAACACAGATTGATTTAGTTAACTTGAATGTTGTTTATAAAAAGACACTCTTCATGCTTGGCAACTCACCATAATATTCATATCATATTTCAGATAATCACCTGTAGTCTGAAAAAATCTACCAAAACTTTCACATTGAAAAAAATATGATGTCATCAATGCTTCAAAATTTATATAGCATTGTGGTATCTCAAAACACTAACAAATCATTCACTTAAAAAGGAAGGATCATTTCTCTGACAGACCAATAGGCTTTATGTAAGAAACCACTTTAAACACTTTAACCATTATCTTTTCTGTTCTTCAGTTATTCTGTCTATACTTAATTAAACTTCTGATTTACCATCATTTTTTGCTATTATAGTTTAAAATGTTTGTTACTCCAGGAAAATATGTAACTACCTTCCAGGGCTCAGTGGATATTGGGAGCCATGAAGTCCTAGTATTCAGGCTATTCAGCCTATTAAGCGTCTCAGGAGCTGAAATGTAATTAGGTAAAACTGAACCTGATGAAAGGCAAAATAAACCATCCTTTAGTATAGTCACTTCTATAACACCCTGATGAATTAGTTCCATCCCACCTGACTCAACCATGCACTGCTCTGAAGAGGAGTCAACACATTAGTCAGTTAATTCTTAAATCATCTTTAGTCCAGTTCCAACCCTTCAAGATTGTATCGTATGGTTAGTTTCTGTAGAAACTATTTTCCAGTCTGCTCCAAAATATTGCTTAGGGCTCTAATCCAAAGCAAGCATTATTGAGTCAGTTTTGGGTAAAAAGTGCACCTGTCAGACAATTGGGAAGCAAATTAGGGGAGCAGCTATGAGGAAAATGGACAGATCACTGGTTTTCTAGTTAAGACAAGACTCTCTTAATTTTATTTATTTTTGTACTGAATATGATTTTAATATAAAATTTTATTAATATTAACTTACTGGGAAACATTTATAGCTTGCAAATTTTTAATGTATGTCTTACAAATGAAAGTTAGATGTCAGAGTTACTCTTGAAAGATTGAGGATGTCTCCTTTGGAAGGATCTGGAACATGGTTAGACTAGAAGCCATTTATCTCCTTCTCCAGTTCAATGTATGAACTAAAAACAAAAAAACAAATCCTAAAACACAATATCTGCTCTAAGTAAGTTCCTCTCTATCCACTAAATATGCACACCACATATATATTTCTGCCTTTATGTCTGTTTATTTTCTTCTTTCTGCTGTCTAACTTCTCCCTGCTTTCCCTCCTTCCCTTCTCTTTCCTTTTGCTCTTTTCTTTACTGATAGTGATTTTCATTTTCTTCTCCACTCATGTAAAATTTACCTTTTTTTCACATGTAATTAGTTCCAGACACACATGCTCTACAGTTTTTATCCCCAGTCTTTCTTTTTTTTAATTTCAAAGTATTATGGGTTACAAATAATTTTGGTTAAATGAATCCCTCTTATAAATCCTTGAGTCATGGTTGTAAGAGTGCCTGTCACCTAGCTATGGTTCATTGTACCTGTAAGGCAGGTTTTTGCCCATCTCTTCCTCCCGCCTCCACCCTGGTTGATTTCCATCGAGTTTTACTTCCCTCTATGCACATGTGTGCTCATTGGTTAGTTCCAATTTAACAGTGAGTACATGTGGTGTTTGTTTTTCCATTCTTTAGATATATTACTTAGCATAATGGATCTCCAGTTCCATCCAAATTGTTGTAAAAGGCATTAAGTCATCATTCTTTATGGCTGCATTTTGTTAATTAACTCATGAATTGATGGGAGTTTGGGTTGATTCCACACCTTTGGAACCGTGAATTGTGCTGCTATAAACATTCGAGTCCAGGTCTTTTTGATAATATGACTTCCTTTCCTTTGGGTAATACCCAGCAGTGGGATTGCTGGATCAAATGGTAGGTCAACTTTTAGTTCTTTGAGGAATTTCCACACTGTTTTACCTAAAGGTTGTTCTAATTTGCAGTCCCACCAACAGTGTAGAGGCATTCCTTTCTGTCTGCATCCATACCAGCATCTATTGTTTTTGGACTTTTAAATAAAGGCCATTCTGACTGGGGTAAGGTGATATCTCATTGTGGTTTTAATTTGCATTTCCCTGATGATTAGTGACATTGAATATTTTTTCATGTTTATTGGCCATTTGTCTATCTTCTTATGAAAAGCTTCTGTTCATGTCTTTTGCCCATTTTTTAATGGGGTTGTTTGATTTTTTTCTTGCTGATTTGCTTGAGTTCTTTGTAGATTCTGGTAATTAGTCCTTTATTGGAGGTATAGCTTACAAATATCTTCTCATATTCTGTAGATTGTCTATTTGCTCTGTTAATTATTTCCTTGGCTGTGCAGAAGCTTTTAAATTTAATCAAGTCCCTTTATTTATTTTTGTTGTTGCTATGATTGCCATTGGGGTCTTCTTCATAAATTCTTTGCCTAGGCTGGTATCTAGAAGAGTTATTTCAATATTTTCTTGTAGAATTCTCATGGTTTCATGCCTTACATTTAAGTCCTTTATCATCCTGAATTAATTTTTGTAAGTGGTAAGAGATATGGATCCTGTTTCATTCTTTGGCATGTGGCTCTTCAATTTTCCCAACACAATTTATTGAATAGGACTTCTTTTCCCCAGTGTATATTTTGTCTGCTTTGGCAAAGATCAGTTGGGTGAAGTGGATGGTTTTATATCTGGGTTTTCTGTTCTGTTCCATTGGTCTATGTCTCTATTTTTGTGCTAATACCATTTTGATTCAGTTACTATAGCCTTATAGTATAGTCTGGAGTCTGGTAATGTGATGCCTCCTGATTTGTTCCCTTTGCTTAAGATTGCTTTGCCTCTTCAGGCTCTTTTCTGGTTCCACACAAAGTGTAGAATTATTTTTTCTAGATTTGTGAAATACAACATTGGTATTTTTGTGGGATTTGCATTGAATCTCTAAATCACTTTGGGTAGTATGGACATTTTAACAATGTTGAATCTACTGAACCATGAGTGTGATATGTTTTTCCACTTGTTTGTATCATCTGCGATTTCTTTCCTCAGTGTTTCATAGTTCTCTTTGTAGAGATCTTTCACCTCCTTGGTTAAGTATATTCCTAGGTATTTCATTTTCTTTGTATCAGTTGTGAATGGTATTGAGTCTTACATTTGACTCTTAGCTTGACTGTTATTGGTGTTTAGGAATGCTATTGATTTGTGTACACTGATTTTGTACCCTGAGACTTTGCTGAATTTATTTATCAATTCCAAGAATCTCTTGGTGGAATCTTTGGGGTTTTCTAGGTATAAGATCATATCGTCTTCAAAAAGTGATAGTTTGACCTCCTCTTTCCAGATTTGGATACACTTAAT
The DNA here is from genome assembly GCA_023783475.1 of Daubentonia madagascariensis. Classification (NCBI taxonomy): domain Eukaryota; kingdom Metazoa; phylum Chordata; class Mammalia; order Primates; family Daubentoniidae; genus Daubentonia; species Daubentonia madagascariensis. The sequence goes on along the minus strand of JAKFHU010002080.1, from coordinate 19,539,367 downwards.
TTCTTTCTCTTGCCTAATTGCTCTAGGTAGGACTTCCAGCACTATGTTGAATAGAAGTGGTGACAGTGGGTATTCTTGTCTTGTTCCAGTTCTCAGTGGGAATGCTTTCAAGTTTTTCCCATTCAGTAATGCTGGCTGTGGGTTTGGCGTATGTGGATTTTATAATTCTGAGATATGTTCCTTCTATGCCTAGTTTTTTGAGCGTTTTTATCATGAAAGAGTGCTGAATTTTGTCAAATGCTTTTTCTGTATCTACTGAGATGATTATATGATCTTTGTTTTTGCTTCTGTTTATGTGGTGAATCAAATTTATTGATTTACACATGTTGAACCATCCTTGCATCCCTGGGATGAAGTCCACTTGGTCATGGCGGATTTTTTTTTTAATGTGTTGGTGAATTCTGTTTCCTAGTACTTTATTGAAGATTTTTGCATCTATACTCATAAGGGATATTGGTCCATAGTTTTATTTTTGTTGTGTCCTTTCCTGGCTTTGTTATCAAGGTGATACTGGCTTCATAGAATGTGTTGGGAGGATTCCCTCTTTCTTTATGTTATGGAATAATTTCTGTGGAATGGGTGCCAACTCTTCTTTGTAGGGCTGGTAAAATTCAGCTGTGAGTCCACCTGGTCCACGGCTTTTTTTTTGGTGGGAGGTTTTTAAATTGCTGCTTCAATCTCATTGATCGTTATTGGTCTGTTCAAGAGTTCCATTTCTTCCTGATTGAGTCTTAGGAAGTTGTGTGTTTCCAGAAATTCATCTATTTCCCTATGTCTTAGAGTTAATGTACATAGTGCTTTTCACAGTATTCACAGATGATATTTTATATTTTGTCATATCAGTTGTAATATCTCCTTTTTCATTTCTGATTGAGCTTATTTGGGTCCTTTCTCTTCTATTCCTAGTTAATCCAGCAAGAGGTCTATCAATTTTGTTTATCTTTTCAAAGAACAAACTTTTTGTTTCATTGATCTTCTGTGTAATTTTCTTGTTTTCAATTTTGTTTAGTTCTGCTCTGACCTTAGTTATTTCTTTTCTTTTGTTGGCTTTGGGCTTGGTTTGCTCTTCCTTTCTAGTTCCCTGAGACACATCATTAGATTGTCAATTTGTAATCTTTCTATTTTTTGTTGTAGGCATTTAAGCTATGAATTTTTCCCTTAGGACTGCTTTTGCTGAATCCCATAGATTTTGATAGCTTGTGTCCTTTTTGTCATTCAGTTCAAGGAATCTTTTAATTTCCATCTTAATTTCATCTTTCAGCCAATAATCATTCAGCAGCAGGTTGTTTATTTTCCATGAATTTGTGTAGAATTGGGTGTTTCTCTTGGAGTTGATTTCTAGTTTTATTCCACCGTGGTCAGAGAAGATACATGCGCTGATGAATAGAATGTACATTCAGTAGTTTTAGGGTAAAATGTCCTGTAAATGTCTGTTATGACCAATTGTTTTATAGCCCCTTTTAAGTCCAGTGTTTCTTTATTAATTTTCTGCTTGGAAGATCTGTCCACTTCTGTCAGTGTGGTGTTGAAGTCCCCAGAAATTATAATGTTGCTGTTTATCTCTCTAAGTAGATCTAGTAGTGTTTGCTTTATGAATCTGGGTGCTCCTGTGTTAGGTGCATAAATATTTAGGATTGTTACATCTTCTTGTTGAATTGCTCCCTTTACCGTTATATAATGACCATCTTTGTCTTTCTTTACTATTGTTGATTTAAAGTCAATTTTATCTGATATGAGAATGGCTACACCTACTTTCTATTTTTTTCGATTCCTTGGCCTTGAGTCTGTAAGAGTCCTCGTGGGTTAGATGTGTTTCCTGGAGACAGCAGATACTTGGCTTGTATTTTTTTATCCATTCAGCCAGCCTATGTCTCTTGAGTGGGAAATTCAAATCATTTACGTTGATTGATAGAATTGGTATGTGGGATGCTGTTCTGTTCATCCTGCTGGTTAGTACCTTATTGCTTTGTTTTACCTCTTGTACTATTGCTTTATTTGAGCTCTGAGCTTTAGCTTTTGGGTGGATTTACACTGGAGGATAACCATTGTGTTGCTCCATGAATAATGCAGTTCTGAGTATTTCCTGTGGGGCAGGTTTGGTCTTGACAAATTCCCTCAGTGTTTGCTTGTCTGGAAAAGTATTTCTCTTTCGTCTATAAAATTTAGTTTTTCAGGATACAAAATTCTAGGCAGGCAGTTGTTCTGTTTAAGAAGACTGAAGATGGGGCCCCAATCCCTCCTGTCTTGTAAGGTCTCAGTCGAGAAGTCCACAGTTAGCCTGATGGATTCTCCTTTGTATGTTCCTTGATGTTTTCACCTTATGGCTCGCAGGAGTTCCTTCTTTGTGCTGACTTTGGCCAATCTGATGACTATGTGTCTTGATGATTGCCTCTTTGTGACGAATATCCCAGGTGTTCGTTGAGCTTCTTGTACCTGTATGTTTAAATCTCTAGAAAGACCAGGGAAGATTTCCTCAATTATTCCCTCAAATAGGGTTTCCAGCCCTTGTGAATTTTCTTCTTCACCTTCTGGTATGCCTATGATTCTTATATTTGGGAGTTTTTCATCATCCCACATTTCTCGTAGGCTTTGTTTGTTCCTCTTAATTCTCTGTGCATTATTTTTGGCTGACTGATTTAATTTGAAAGAGTTGTCTTCAAGCTCTGAGATTCTTTCTTCTGCCTGGTGTAGTCAATTCTTAAAACTTTCCACTGTGTTTTGTATTTTCTTAAATGAATTTTTCATTTCCCAAAGTTCTATTTGTTTTTCTTTAATATGTCAATCTGTTTAGAGAATTTTTCATTCATTTTCTGAATTGTTTTTCTAGTTTCTTTGAGTTGGTTTTCCATTTTCTCTTGGATTTCATTGAGCTTCCTTATAATCTATATTTGGAGCTCTTTATCTATCATTTCAGTATTTTCTTTTTGGTTAGGATCCATTGCTAGAGGGCTGGTGTTCCTTTTTGGGGAAGACCTTTTGTTCTGATTTTTCATACTTCTAGAGTTTCATACTTCTAGAGTTCTCATGCTGATTCCTTATCATCTGGAGCAGTTGTTGCATCTTACTCTTGGATTTTCTTTTGTTTAGATGGGGATTTTCCCCTCCACTCACTCATGTGTGGTGTTTGTAGCATATGTTGGGTAAGCACCTTTGGCTTGGCTTGTGGGTACTTTGGTGGCAATGTAGGTTCTGGATAGATGCCTTGGTTATGGATATCCTTAGTGTCATGATTTTCTCAGTTGCTAGTTTTATGCTGTAGCATATGTGAACTATGTGTGTGGGCTGATTCCCTTTCTCTCTTTGATAAGAGAGTATAGAGGCCTTTGAAATCTTTTCCCTATCCCCAGCCCTGGGGTCTTCTTAGCAGTGTGAATTGTATTTGCATGCCCCCTTTAATCACTGAGACAGTAGGTGGTGCTTGTGAGTGAGAAATGACCTCACCCTGTATGACTGAGTCAGTAAATGTTGAAAAGGGCTGTGCAAATTGACCTCCCTGTCAGTAGGTGGCATTTGCTAGAAGGAACAGGCTACAGTATTGTTTTTGTGACTGGCTCTAGTCCCTCAGGAGGAGCACTTGAATGTCCCAAGTAGTGCGAGGGGCTCTAGAACTTCCAGGTGTGTCCTTATTCCCTGCCTCAGTGGAGGCAGGTGGGGGAGTGAGGCTGCATGGGGCTGGGTTGGGTTGATTTGCCCTCAGGCTCCACAAAAGCTGGTAAGGTAGCTGTTTTGGCAGGATTCAAAGGTCTGTTCCAAGCTTCTGCAGAAAACTGCCTGGGAGGGGCTAAAGCAGCTGCACCCAGCCAAAAAGTCTGCTTGTGGAGACAGAGCCATCCGAGATTCACAATCTGACTGTACAGCTTTCACATTTCTCCCTCACCTCTGTGTCTGCCACACTAGCATGCATCTCTGCAAAACCCCAGCGGGCAGGGAACTCCCAAATTAGGTACCACAGGTCCACTACAAGTCCACAGAGGAAGAGGCATGGGCCCTACTCTCTGTGGATGCCTCATCCTGGAGTAAGTGCTTGATGGAGGGAGGGAGCTGCTCATCTACTTCTCAGCACAAACAGCTCTCCTACCTGGAATGGGTGGGGGAGGGACTGCCACTCCTGGTCAGCCCCAGCACCTGAATGAACCATGCCTGGTTGCTATGGCACCTGGGGCTGTGCTCTTCCTCACCATAGAATCTGGCCTAATCAAACAGGGTGGTTTTCCTGTGGGGGGTGGGTGCTCTCCCAGCTTGCTGTGTCACCCCTCAGTATTCTACTGTCAGATCTGTCCACATGGGCTTTCTTGCCACCCAAGTCAAACTCACAGACCTCCCCACTATGTCTCCAGCAACCTGCTCAAGTCCAGGGGGAAAGGGGTCTGGCCTGCTTGTCTGACGTGTTGGCCTGCTGGCCTGCAACTCCACGAAATACCTTTGGGCAGGAAGTTCCTTAATTGGACACCCCAGATCCCCTGCAGGCCCCCAAAGGGAAAGGCAAAGGTATGTGTCCCACTTTCCATGGAAGCCTGTAGCACACTCCCACTGGGAGAGGGTGGCTGCTTGCCAAATTCTCAGCCCAAACTGCTTTCCCTATTGCAGTGGGTGGGGGAGAGGCAGGGAAGGAAGCCTCTGAATGGAAGAAAGCTGGCTCTCCAGCCTCCTGTGACACTCTCCCTGGAGGGGAGCCCCTCACAGAATGTCCAAGCTCCAGGATCATGCAAGTTCTCTCCACTATACCATGTTTGCTGCTGTATCTCGGCTCATGGGGGTGGAAAAGCCTCCAAGAAACTTGGTAGCCAACTGGCTGCCAAATGCCTGTGGGAGAGTGAGAGGGATCCTTTCATTGGGCTTGGAGCTTCTTTGGGTTTGATCCTTGCTGATACCTTTTTTCCTTTATCTTCTACCTTCTCTGCTTTGGAATTGTCCTCTGTGAGATCCCCAGCAGGCTCTGGCACCTCTCTCTATGATCCACACCCACTCTGTGTCTCTTCTTCTCTCTCCTTTGTCAGAATTCTTATCTTCCCTCCGGGCTGGTCTGACAAGCAATGTCTCCAGTCCACCATCTTGTCCCAACCCCTAACTGTGTGTCTTAAACTGAGGCAAGGTAAAGACAGCCTGGGGCTGGCTCCAGGGGCAGAGAACGCCCCCTGAGTGTCCCAAGATCAGTGGCTGGCCAAGCTCAGGGAGTAATCATCCTGGGGGAAGATGTGTGGCCAGGGTGACCTGCAAGAATTTTCAGGTCTGCGGAGGTCCAGACATCTGAATTTTCAAGAAGTTCCCTAGGTGATCCCTTTGTTCATTGTCTTCCCTTTCCTGACTCACTTCCACACTCCACTCTTGGTGCTTCCTGGGTTCACTTCCCAAATAAATGGCTTGCACTCAATCCTTGCCTCAGGGTCTACTTCCAGAGAAACCCAAATTAAGACTCCTCCATCCTTACTGAGATTTAATATACAGTGCCATCTCCCAGACTAGAGAGGGAACCCTCCTCTTTTAGTTTTAGTAAGGTACAAAATATGGAATGATCAACTCTGTCAAAATTAAACTAGAATATTTTGGACATATGAATGAAATTAGCACATATAATTATGCCTTTATTTTTAAATTGCTGTTTGGTACTCAAAGCAAATATTTGAAATGTCAAGGACTAAAGCTATTTGTTAACCAATTTAGAAATAGGAACATATATCTTACTTTGCAAAGAGTAATATACTATTTTTGAAAAAGTAATTAATTTGTAAGTACATTTTCTTTTCTCAAAAACTGAATTACTCTCATCTCATGGTTTTCTACAATTCTGGAACTGTCTTTTAATGTATAACTGCCATATGTGAACCATACTATAGTACTCCTATGCAGTGAATGCTTTAAAAGAGCTACTTCTTAGAATCAGTAGAAATACAAAAGTTAAAGAGAAAAGTCTTCTGATAAGGAATCCAAGAGAAAAAAAAACCCTAATCCTTATGGAACTACTGCAGCAGTTAGCAGATAAGACAATTAAGCTGTATCAGTAGAGAAACACATGCACAAACACATGGATCTTTGATCAACTATCTAAAATTGTTTCTCTTGGGATTATGACGAATAAGCTTATAGTATCTGATCAGAAAGAATCCCTTGGTATCTATGGGAGATTAGTTCCAGGATCTTCCTGGATACCAAAATCTGAGATGCTCAAGTCACTGATATAAAAATGGCCTAGTATTTGCATATAACCCATGCACATTCTCCTGTATACTTTTAATCATCTCTAGATTACTTATAACATCTAATACAATGTAAATGGTATGTAGATAGTTGTTATACTATATTGCTTAAGGAATAGTGGCAAGAAAAAAAGTCTGCACATGTTTACTACAGATGCAATTTTTTTCTGAATATTTTTGATATTGAAAAATATGAGATATTCTCTTTCCCAGCTATGTGTACAATACAGGTGGCAGTAGTGTTTTCACCAGACTATTTTTATGGTATGATTTAGCCATTGTTCCTTGCTGTATAGTCTTGAAGAAGTTGTGTAAGATATGCAGTATCTGTTTAACAAACCCATTTTCGGCTTAAATCAGGCAGTTAGTTTCTTGTGTAGAATTATAGAGAGAGTGAATGAAGAGGAATGGTTTCAGACTACAATCCGGTAAAGGAGGGAAGCTAAAGGTATAATATCTGGCCTGGCTGGAATTGAAAGCAGTGTAAATCCAGTTTATATTAAATGATGGTATTTAAGAACTCACAGCATCAAATTATTTACTGAATCACGTGGGATGAAATACCCACTGAAGACAAGGCTTCAAGGGAATCAAGTGGCCAATCCCCTAGAGCAGTATGAAGGACCTGAAGAATTAAAGGACTTAATTCTTGAGGAGGGATGGTTATTTCTAATAGTACCATACGACTTATACATAAAGAGAATGACAAGGTCAAAAAGTATAGTCAAGGATCTCTCTGGTACATTTATGGAGTAAATTCATATATTTGCCTGATTTTGTTTCCTGGACATGTATTTTCCTTAAGAAAATTCACAATGGGATGGGTGCCTGACAGAGCACTAATATTGACTAGAGTCACTCCTTTTATAAAATGTTCAACTTGAATTTTTCATTATTTCCCCCCTTATTGGAAAGAGTCAAACAGACACCATTAAATAATTAAATTCAAGATAGGCGAGGAAGTAAGAGAACATCTAACCTTTAAATGTGTTCAAATTTCCAGGTCCGGATAAGTGAATTGTGTCATTAGTTAGGCAGGTTAAGGTATAAGGCATGCTTCAGTCCTTGAAAATGCAGAGTGGGGTAGAGAAGTTGGGAACAAAGAGTGAGTAAGAAGCTGAGTGCGAGCATACAGGATTTGAAGATTGGAGAAAGGTAACCTGACTGCAAAGACTGGCCCCAATGAGAGGAACAAGCATTCAAAGAAGGCTCAAAGAAAACTCAAGCAATCATTGACACCAAACCATTTAATCTGAAATGTGGGGTTTAGTAAGCAAGGGAATATGATTAGTTGTCTAATTCAGAAATTGGCAGAATCCCCACTCCTTGACATTTCCTAGGGAACGGGGACTTATAGTAATTAGCTAAGTCAGTGAAGCCTCAACCACTGGTTTTCGTTCAAGTTGACTTCTCAGGGGGCTTTATTGGTTAAGATAACAAAAGAACTAAAATAACTAAGGACTAACATGTAGATATGAAGGTGGGAACCTAACCTGTTAACTCAGACCTATACAGGAGCTGAGCAGGGAATATAAGAATTTAGCATTACCTGAGGTACCTGACTGATAATATATGATTTTCCATGCAGCACAGAAGTTGTATAGTGCAGATTCTTGATATAGGAAATAGTATGGTTAGTTCTAATGTCCCTGATAACAAAATCTCCTTCTTCAACTAAGACTCTTCAGGACCTAGATTGATATTGATTTTTAAAATTGTTCGGCATCCATTTGTATGGCACTAAGATGACTGAAGAAAACAAAACAAGGGTTGAAAAATTACCTCAGAAGTAATCTGGAAGATTTTGTTGTCATGTTGTAGAGATCACAGGGAATGAGTGTGTTGCAGAAGACCAGAAATAGTAAATGTAGCCTCCACTTTCAAAAAAAACCACGAAAACAGAGAAGTAATTTGAAAGTAGATTAAAAATTAGAGGTAGACCTGGCTTGTTTTAAAAAATGGCATTTGGATCATTAAACAGAGGAATTTTGAGCTTTGGGGAAATAATGTAGTAAACACTAAATGAATTAATGAGCCACTTAGATAAGGTATACTAAGATAGCATCATTTCCTTTTTTAAAAAGTAGGTTTCTAGACTGGTGGTAGATAAAGTAAAAACCAGATGTGTAGTGTACTTTGAATTGAACAAAGCATTTGATTCAAACCCCTCTTGATAATCTTATAAAAAAGATGATGAAACATTAATTGAATAATACTGTCAATATTAACAGTGTAAATTGTTTAGGAAGATGTTACACACTGGATACGAAATTGAAACTGATTTTTTTCTGACTATAAAATGGCATCAAATGTTAAGGACATTAATTATTTAAATCTTTTATAGAAATATAGCTTAGGCTATGCAGCCCAAGATGGAGTTAATGCAATTAATTTAAAACTATATAATCATCAAATAACTTCCTATTTTCTCATTTCTTTATAATTTTCACCTTTTCATCACAGTTAAGTAGGCATCGATGGGGGAGAATCAGATGGGATTTAGATTTTTATCTAGCTTTGGCCTGCATTTCATGGCACCCTTGTGTTCTCTTTGTTGGATGTGTTGTAACAGATAATGCTTTTTCCAACATCCTGAAATTTTTTCTCTGAAGACAGGACCACCTGGAGGACATTCTGCTTTCTCTTTTTACAGTTCTGATAAGTTTTTGTGGCCCCATTGCTCCTCTTGCTTTGATCTTTACACATTCATACTGAGTAGTACACTTGGAGTACAGAATCGCTGGTGTCTGGGAGATTCTGAAACTTTCACTAGGCTAATGGTAATTCATGCAGACAAGTAGAAGTCACAAATATTGAATGGATCTTTAAAAGTACCCCACTTGTCTTTCGAATAAGAGCCCACCTGTTCATCAAGGAGTGTTAGATGGAAGCCTAAATTGGAATGGAACCGAAGAAGATGTTGTGTTATGGTTAGGGATTTAGCTCATTTTAGGTTTAGGTCATAGGCTTGTGCCTGCTGGTGGCCACCCTGAGGCCATTATGTTCCAGAAGTCTCTGTGAGGTACAGTATTTTCTGCAACCCTGAGTTGTCAAGGTGGACACAACTTTAAAAGTGCAACTCTCCTCTTAGGCTTCAATTTTTCTATTTTCTTCATAGGACTATTTCTCTACATATTCAATTGTTACTCTTGTTTTCCAACCTCTGAAAGGGTTCCCTCAAGAAACTATCTTATCTATCAATAATTTCATGCCTCCTACCATCTCATATATGAGAATGACTCCCAGCTCCCATTTCTAGTCCTGACCCCTTTCCTAATCTCCAAATTTACAGTTTGAACTACCTGTGTAGCTTGACAGAGCATTCAACTCAACATTTCCAAAACTTATTCTATATTCCCATACTCTCAATTCTCAGAAATAAAAAAGAAAGAAATCTAGCCTCTCCAATTAAAAAAAAAACAAAGCACCAAACAAAATCTTTTGTAAGTGGCATCACTATATTTCCATTCATTAAACATGGAAGCTCAGATTTTTTTTTAACTCCTTTGTCCCTAGTTCAGGCCCATTTTGCTTAAACTATTATAATAGTCTTCCACTGGATCTCCCAGCTCCAAAGCATGCTGTTTACTATTGCAACATGATTCTTAAAAGGTAGGAATAATGATGCCACTTTCCTGTTTATAATCCTGAATGGCTCCCCATAGTCTACAAATTCAACATAAAATCTTTGCCTGACATCTTGACAGCAATGCCCTCATCCTACCTTTGACTTCATCTTCCACCATTCATACCAGAGATGAGTGTGGTTTTTGCATTATTTACACCCACATTCTTGGGTGCTTGTTAGAATTTGTGTTTCTAAGCCCTACTTGTTACATATTGAAGCAAAATCTTTAGAAGTGGAAGGTTAAAATTTTCAGATTTAAAAACCTTCTTATACACTGTAAAGTTTTAGAACCACTATCCGAAAGTCAGTTAAAATGGACTATTTACTGACTGTCAAATATGTTCTCTGCATTCTTGCCTCTTTCCCTTCGTTCATGCTCCTCCCTCTTTCTGGAATTTCCTCTTCCTTCCAATCTCTACCTATTTAAATCCTACCCATTCTTCAAGAATTACCCATACCACATGCCAGGCCCATAGTAGGTGTTCCCAATAAATAAATGCCTTTTTTTTTTCTTGGCAAGTTCCTTAACTTCTCTAAGTCATAATTCTTCAATGTCAAAAAGACTGTTTTGAACTAAATGATCTACAAATTATTGTTCATCTTCTAAATTGTGATTCTCTTTTTTGTGTCTCTTTTGGTACTTGTCACAATCTGCCTAATGTTATATATTTATATACTTGTCTTTTCACCTTTACATTATAAGGCCCTTACAAATACAAACTACATCTGTTGCTGTCTACACCCTGCAGTGCTTCACAACATTCAAAAAATGATTGTTTCATTGAACTGATTTAAAGGAAGTAGAAAGATGTTTAAATTTTTACCATGCTTTTGCATCCTGGATTTTCCTGCCTTGACCATAATAATTTAGGCACATGCACTTGATTTATATTGAGAATGAATCTGAGATTCCTTCTAAAAAATTAAATGATTTAGTATTTATTAATTACTATAGTGCTAATGACGTTTATTGTGGTATTAATATAAAGGAATGTGAACTGTGAGATATGGAAATCAGAATTCCCTTAGAGGAAGTGACATTTTTAGTTCCCTTCAGAAGCTTTTTGATAGTTCAGTGTGTTTATGATACTAGTGGTTCCTGAATATGCATAATAGATCAACTGCAATGCAATGTTACCAAAGAAAAACCTTTATTTGAAAGAAGTCAATATATAGAAGTTAATTACGTTGAGTTCTGAAATGCAAAAATGCCAAAGATTATGCTTTATATTTAAGTATTTAAGAAATGTGTCTGAAATTTAGCCAGCAATATCAGCAGGCTGTCAAGGGATTTGACTACTTTTGGATGTATAAAGATATATTCTCTGATAATGAGTAAAGATTTCCATGAGGGTATTGAAGAAAGAACTAAATAAATAAGCTAAAGCAGGAAGAGTGATGGTTAGATATCAGGAGAAACTTGATTATCACTATGAAGTCTAAAAAGATTTAGAAATAATGTTTTAAAGAGTAAAAGGTGAAAAGACTGCTATCTTTTCAGTCTGCGTTAGGCAAAGGGGTCACGAGCACATACCCCTTATGTCATGTGTACAGATATAAAAATAGGACTTATTAGGGGAAATGTTACAAAAAGAAGTAGAGGATACACAAACTACTGATCTCTCATTATCCCATGGCTTAGGTCAGGCAAAAATAGTTTGCATGCATCATGCCACACAGTCAAGCTCCTCCTCAACGTCCTATAGATGAATAGGGTGAGAATCAGGGACATCTCTATGACTGTATAACACTGGAAGCTCCTATTTGAGCAAGTGGCCTTGTTAGAAAGGGGTAACTTCTGGAACCCAGTATCTGGTATCAGCTGGTTCTTCAGTGGCACTAACTCTGACCTGTAGAACCTGCTGTCTGAAAAGCCATTGAAGGGGGAGGAAATAAGCTTCTAGGACCATAACTTTTTGCCTCTCATCAGTTAATCCTCTTGGCTCTTGGGGATTCACTAACTCTAAGTGTCCCTATGAGCTCCTAATGACTCCAGGTTGTAGCATTTTCCATAGGGTTTTTGGGAGTAAAGTAGTCCCACAGCATTGTCTGGGAGAGAAGCATCGTTTCGGATCCTATGCCAGACTTCCAATGCCAGCCACAATAGAGTATCCCACTACACTTCTCTCTTTCACTGATTGAAACCAGAACATCTGGACAAAATATAAAAAGAAAATTCCTGAAGACTCTGAAAAGTGAATAGCAAGCAGATTAGAAAAGAAAACCAAAACTTGAAAAATGACTAGTGTAGTGGGGATTAGTTTCCTGGCTTTCTTCCTCCCTCCCTCCCTCCCTTCCTCCCTTTCTCCCTTCCTCCCTTCCCTCCTTTACCTCCTGGTTTTTATCCAAAGGTGGCCTGAGTCAGGTGGCAGCAGATACTAAAAACTCTGAGCCAAACTACCACTCTAACCAGAAAGCCATAAAAAAGAGGCCCCTGCGAGGCAGAGAGTTATAAGGGATCCCCATTTTTTTCTCTTATTCTCCAGTCCTCCTGAGACCACCACTGTTGCAGGACTGAACTGCAATCACTATGAAATCTATAATGAAGAAATGAAGAACTTCATATCACTGTGAGTGATATGCTATTATATGCCTGTGGTGATGGTACAGGTACTTGAACCCTGAGAATTTGGACGCAGCAGTTAGGAAAAGGGCAAAAAATGCATCCTGTTATGCAAAGAATAAGGGATGGAAATTCTGTTATTTTTCTTTCCCTTGATTCTCTTGAAACTTCACACTGAGGTACTTCAGTCACACAGAATTGCATAACAGCATGAGGGGCTAAAATCTGAGAAAATCCAAACTTTTTGGCCAGAGGAGCCAGGGATGTCTGTCAGTCAGAGAATGTGGGATAAACTCCAGAGGGTAGAAAGCTAAACTAACACAAGTCTCAAGCCCACTCCCTAGCTGCATGCACAGAACACAGCCAAAGAAGCATAGCAAGGGATTTGGGGAATAAATACCACCATACAAGTCCCAGACTAACCTCTGAGTAGCTTAGACAAAGGGCAGACACAAAGAGCACAGCCAAAACTTTGCTACTAAACAAAAACTGCAAAAGATGAGCCAGAACTTTGCCTGTGAAAGCAAATGAACAAAAAAAATCAACGTTCTCCAGAAGATTTTACCAGGATCTAGAGTTTCACAACATAATGTTAAAATGTCCAGGATACAATGCAAAATGATTTAATGTAAAAAAAAATACGATGAATTTTCAAGGGAGAAGACAGTAAACAAATGGAAACTCCAAGATGATGCAGATGTCGGAATTATCAGGCAAAACTTTACAGTAACAATTATAACCATCCTCCTTGAGGTAAAGCTGAACATTCCTTTTTTTAATATATATATATTTTATTTTTAATTATTATGGGTACATAATAGACATAATAGTTGCATATTTTTATAGGGTACAAGTGACATTTTGATATAACATACAATGTGAATTAATCAAGTCAGGGTATTGGGGTATCCATCACCTAAGGCATTTAATGTTTCTTTGTGTTAGAACAATTCAAATTCTACTCTTTTAGTTATTCTAAAGTATAACCTAACTTGTTTATGGTCACTTTATTGTGCTATCAAATGTTGTTCATTCTAACTATCTAACTATATTTGTGCACCCATTAACCATCTCCACTTTATTCCCCCTCCCCACTACCTTTCCCAGCCTCTAGTAACCGTCATTATACTCTCTGTCTCCATGAGATCAATTGTTTTTAATATTTAGCTCCCACATATGAGTGAGAACACGTGAGATTTGTGTTTCTGTGCTTGGCCTATTTCACTTAACATAGTGTTCTCTAATTCCATCCATATTATTGCAAATGGCAGGATTCCATTTTTTTTTGTGGCTGTTATTCCATCGTGTATATGTACCACAATTTCTTTATCCATTCATCTCTTGATGGACACTTAGGTTAATTGCCCATCTTGGCTATTGTGAATAGTGCTGCAATAAACATGGGAGTGCAGATATCTTTTTGATATACTGAATTCCTCTACTTTGGATATATACCCAGCAACGGGTTTGTTGGGTCATACAGTAGTTCTATTTTAGTTTTTTGAGGAACTTCTATACTGTTTTCTATAGTGTTTGCACTAATTTGCATTCTCACCAACAGTGTGTAAGGGTTCCCCTTTCTCCACATCCTCACCAGCATCCATTATGGCCTGTCTTTTTGATAAAAGCCATTTTAAGTGGAATGAGATGATATCTGTTTGTAATTTTGACTTGCATTTCTCTGATGACTAATGGTGTTAAGCATTTTTCATATATCCATTGGCCGGTAATATGTCTTCTTTTGAGAAATGTCTATTCAGATCTTTTGCTCATTTTTTAATTGGATTATTTGATTATTTCTATTGAGTTGTTGGAGCTCCTTTTATATTCTAACTATTAATACCTTGTCAGATGAGTAGTTTGCAAATATTTCCCCCTATTCTGTGGGTTGTCTCCTCACTTTGTTGATTGTTTCCTTTGATAAGAAGGAGCTTTTTAGCTTGACATGATCCCATTTATTCAATTTTATTTTGATTGCCTGTTCTTTAAGGGTATTACTCAAGAAGTCCTTGCCCAGACCAATGTCTTAAAGTGTTTCCTCGGTGTTTTCTTTTAATAGTTTCACAGTTTCAGGTCTTAGATTTAAGTCTCTAATCAATTTTTATTTGATTTTTGTATATGGTGAAGGCTAAGGGTCTAGTTTCATTCTTATGCATATGCATATCCAGTTTTCCCAGCACCATTTATTGAAGAGAATATCTTTCACCCACTGCATGTTCTTGGCAACTTTGTCAAAGATAAGCTCACTACAGATGTGTGGATTTATTTCGGGGTTCTCTAATCTGTTCCATTGATCTATGTGTCTGTTTTTATTCCAGTACCATGCTGTTTTGGTTACTACAGCTCCATAGCATAATTTGAAGTGAGGTAATGTGATTCCTCCACCTTTGTTATTTTTGCTCAGAATGGCTTTGGCTATTCTGGGTCTTTTGTGGTTCCATATAAATTTTAGGATTATATTTTCTATTTCTGTGAAGAATGTCATTGGTATTTTGATAGGGATTTCATGGAATCTGTAGATTGCTTTGGGTAGTATGGACATTTTAACAATATTGATTCTTCCAATCCATGAGCATGGAATATCTTTCCATTCTTTTGTGTCCTTTTCAATTTCTTTTATCAATATTTTATAGTTTTCATTATAGAGACCTTTTGCTTCTTTGGTTAAGTTTATTCCTAGGTATTGTATTTTATTTGTAGCTATTACAAATAGGATTACTTTCTTGGTTTCTTTTTCAGATTGTTTACTTTTGATACTGATTTTTGTGTGTTGATTTTGTATCCTGTAATTTTACTGAATTTGTTTATCAGTTCTAATAGTTATTGGGTGGAATCTTTAGGTTTCTCTAGATATAAGATCATATCATCTGCAAACAAGGATAATTTGACTTCTTCCTTTCCAATTTGGATGCCCTATATTTCTTTCTCTTGTCTGATTGGTCTAGCTAGAACTTCAAGTACTATGTTGAACAACAGTGGTGAAAGTGGGCATCCTAGTCTTATTCCAGATCTTAGAGGAAAGGCTTTCAGTTTTTCCCCATTCAGTGTGACACTAGCTATAGGTCTGTCATATATGGCTTTTATTGTGTGAGATAAGTTCCTTCTATACCCAGTTTGTTGAGAGTATTTATCACGAAGGGATGTTGAATTTTATCAAATGCTTTTTCAGAATTAATTGAAATGATCATATGGTTTTTGTCCTTTGTTTTGTTGTGATGATGCATTATATTGATTAATTTGTGCATGTTGAACCTTCCTTGCATCCTTGGGATGATTCCCACTTGATCATGATGAATAATCTTTTAATCTTTTTAATGTGTTGTTGAATTCAGTTGGCTAGTATTTTGTTGAGAAGTTTTGCATCTATGGTCATCAGAGATATCAGCCTATAGTTTTCTTTTTTGTTGTTGTGTCTTTGTCTGGTTTTGGTGTCAGGGTGATACAGGCCTCATAGAATGAGTTCAGGAGTATCCCCTCCTCCTCAATTTTTAGGAATAGTTTAAGTAGGATTGGTATTAGTTCTTTGAATGTTTGGTATAATTAAGCAGTGAAGCCATAGGGTCCTGGGCTTTTCTTTGATGGGAGATTTTTACTACTGCTTCTATCTCATTACTTCTTATTAGTTTATTCAGGTTTTGTGTTTCTTTCTGGTTCAATCTTGGTAGGTTGTATGTGTCTGGGACTTTATCCATTTCTTCTAGGTTTTCCAATTTATTGGCATACAGTTGCTTATAGTAGTCTCTACGGATCCTTTGGATTTCTGCAGTATCAGTTGTAATGTCTCCTTTTTCATCTCTGATTTTATTTATTTGGGTCTTCTCTCTTTTTTTCTTAGTCTGGCTAAAGGTGTGTCTATTTTGTTTATCTTTTCAAAAAACCAACTTTTCATTTGTTGATCTTTTGGGGGTTTTTTTGTTATTTGTTTTTTGGTTTCAATTTAATCTTCACAGTCTGGGCTTGTTTGAACCCATCTTCCTTGAGAAGGCTTTCCTGATATTCAAAGGGAATTGAGTGTTATGTTCTAACTCTTTGGTCACTGCAGCCATATCAGCCCAGGGGGTGCCCCAAGCCCAGCAATGCTGTGACTCTTGCAGTCTCCTAGTGATGCCACTTTGGAGGACTTGGGTGAGATCAGGGAGAATTCCCTTGATTACCAGCAAAGTCTGTCACTCTCTTTCTTCACTCTCTGTGCTTCTGCTGGAGTTGGGGGAGGAGTGATGTGGGCACTCCCTTGTGACCACCAGGGCCAGGTCACACCTGAAGCTAGCACAGTCTCACCCAAAGCCGGTGGTGACTGTTGCCTGACTACCTCTGATGTTTATTCAAAGCCCAAGGACTCTTTAGTCAGCAGGTGGTGAATCCTGCCATAACTGGGTCCTTCCCTTCAGGGCAGCATGTTTCCTTCTTGCCAAGGGTGGGTCCAGAAATGCCATCCAGGAACTAAGGCCTGGACTCAGGGGCTTCAGGAGACTGCTTGGTCCTTTATTTTACTGTGACCGAGCTGGTACCCAAGTTGCAAAACAGAGTCCTCTTAGCTCTTCTCTTCTCTTTCTCCAAGTAGAAGACTGCCTGAGCTGCGCTGCCTGTAGTTGGGGGAAGAATGACACGCACTGGCTTGGCTGCAGCTGCTGGTGTCTCGCTGGGTCACATGCACCCTAGGTTCACTGGCTCCAAGCCAGCATACCCACAGGAATTGCTCAAGGACTTCAGCCTTTGTGGCCTGACTGCCTTGCTAATTTAGTCTAGGCCCCAGGCTGCTTTTTGTCAGACGGTGGTGG
Source organism: Daubentonia madagascariensis (assembly GCA_023783475.1). Lineage (NCBI taxonomy): Eukaryota > Metazoa > Chordata > Mammalia > Primates > Daubentoniidae > Daubentonia > Daubentonia madagascariensis. The sequence goes on along the minus strand of JAKFHU010002080.1, from coordinate 19,522,204 downwards.
GGTTAGCCAGAACTCAGATTTCAGGGCAGAAGATTTTCCTCTGGCCTGGCTGGTCAAAATGTTCCTTCCCTGGGCACTGGAAGAAATCTGCCCTATGCTGTGTTCCCCTGTGCCAGGGTGGCCCTGAGTTTCAGTGCAAAGCCCTGCAATCGCTTCACTCTTCCTCCCCCGGGAACGCAGATTCTCTCTCCACTGGGCCTACTGGTACAGCAGTGCTGGGGGATAAGGCAGGGGTGGCGTAGGCAATGCAAGATTGTCTTTCCTGCCCTCTTCAATGCTTCTTTCCTTGATATAATGTTAAAACCAGATAGTATGATTGCTTACCTGTTTGGTTTTTCTGAAGGTGTTTGCCTGGGTAGATAGTTGTTGAGTTAGGTGTTCACGTGGAGGGATGATTGCTAGAGGTTTCTGTTCAGCCATCTTGCTGCCAGAGAAGCTGAACATTCTTGAGATGAATGGAAAGCCAGAAGTTCTCCAGAGAGAGAATTTTGTGAATGTTCCCTATGTGCCTAAAAAGAAGGTGTATTCCACATTTGTTGGTTGTCATGTTCTGTCATGTTCTTCACATGCCCATTAGATCAAATGTGTTAACTGTATTCTTTAAATTTTCTGTACCCATGCTGATTTTTATGCCTGCATTTTATAAAAATTTCTGAGAGATTCTATAATTGCAGATATTATTCATATCTTCTGTGGCTCTGCCAATTGTTGATTTATAAATTTTGAACTGTTAAGCGCATATAAATTTAATATTTGATATCTTGTTTAAAAATCGAACATTTATAATTATGAAGCTATTCTCTTTATCTTTAGTAAATATTTTTGAGTTAAAGTCTATCTTTTATATTAATATATAACATTAATAACATTAAATATATGCATATAATATATTATACATGTTAAATATACAATTAGCTCTCTTTCCTTTATATAATGTGCCTGTGGTAGGTTTTTTCCTTCATTTTTCACTTTAAACCTATTTGTGTCTTTTTTCTTTTTTTTCCAAAAGAAATGAAATCTTTATTGACGTCTACAAAGATAAGAATGCTTTTGCTCCAGATGATTGCCTTTCGATGGCTAGCTTTTTTATAGCTAATTGAATGCAGGAGATTTTGTTGTAATTATGTACTATTATATAATGGACAATTCCATTTTCTGAGAGGGTAAGAAAAAATAGATGTTTGCATCATGTTTCCTGCATGAAAAATTTCCTTGGCCAAAATTTTGCTGAGCTCTGAAAATATCTTAAAACTTTTACATCGTTTGCTTTGGCCTGTCAACATACCACAAGACAGTATCATAGCATTCGACCTTTGGCAGCTTTATAGCTGAATGGGTAATAATTCAGCAATTTTTTTCCATTTTTTTAATTTTAAATTTAAATTAAAAAATATTTTAATTTTAAACTTTAATTTTTACATTTTTTAATTTTTAAATTATGGGGGTACAAACACTTTGGTTACATATATTGCTTATGCACTGCCCAAGTCAGAGCTACAATCCTGCCCATCCCCCAGACAGTGTGCCCTGCACCCATTAGATGTGAGTTTACCTATTCCCATGTGTGCACATAAGTATTGATCAGTTAGTACCAATTTGATAGTGAGTACCAGTGGTGCTTATTTTTCCATTCTTGTGATAATTCACTTTGAAGAATGGGCTCTAGCTCCATCCAAGATAATACCAGAGGTATTAATTCACCACTGTTTTTTATGGCTGAGTAGTACTCCATGGAATACATATACCACATTTTATTAATCCACTCATGTATTGATGAGCACTTGGGTTATTTCCAATATCTTTGCAATTGTGAGTTGTGCTGCTGTAAACATTCACGTGCAGATGTCTTCATTATAGAACGTCTTTTTTTCCTTTGGTTAAATACCCAGTAGTGGGATTGCTAGACCAAATGGTAGTTCTACTTTTAGTTCTTTGAGGTATCTCCATATTACTTTCCACAGAGGTTGTACTAATTTGCAGTCCCACCAGCAATATATGAGTGCTCCTATCTGTCCACATCCCTGCCAACATTTGTTGTTTTGGGACTTTTTGATATAAGCCAATCTCACTGGAGTTAAGTGATATGTCATTGTGGTTTTGATTTGCATTTCCCTGATCATTAGAGAGGTTGAGCAACTTTTTATATGTTTGCTGGCTATTATTCTTTCTTCTTTTGAAAAGTTCCTGTTCATGTCCTTTGCCCACTTTTTAATGGGGTTGTTTGATTTTTTCTTATTGATTTTCCTAAGTTCTGTATAGATTCTGGTTATCAGCCCTTTATGGGATGTGTAGCATGCAAACAGTTTCTCCCATTCTGTAGGTTGTCTGTTCACTCTAGTGATAGACAGCTTCTGGCTGTGCAGAAGCTTTTTAATTTGATCAGGTCCCATTTATCTATTTTTGTTGCTGCTGTGTTGCTTTGGTGGTCTTCTTAAATTCTTTGCCTAGGCCAATGTCTATAACAGTTTTTCTGATGTTTTCTTCTAGAATTCTTCTGGTTTCATGTCTTAGGTTTAAGTCTGTTATCTATCGTGAGTTGACTTTTGTGAGAGGTGAGAGGTGTGGATCTAGTTTCAGTCTTCTACATGTGGCTACCCAATTTTCCCTGCACCATTTATTGAGTAGGGATTCTTTTTTCCAGTGTATGTTCTTGTGTCTTTAGTTTTTATATGTTTCTGTTGTAAAAAGCATGTGATTAGAATTTTTAAAATTCAATCTGACAACATTTGTCTTTCACAAAAGCATTTGGCCCAGTGTAATTACTGGTGTAGTTGGGCTTTTTATCTATAGCCTGTTCCATATTTCTTTACTCTTGTTCCTTTGCATTAAATATTTTTAGCATTTCATTTTTTTCTACTACCAGCTTGAAAATTATATACTCTGTTTTTCCTTTTGAGATTATGCTACAAATTATAATATGCATTACTTCTCAAAGGCTAATGTTAATAAATATTTTTACTCTTCACAAGTATTACTAAGATCTTAAAACACTTTACATCAATTATTTAATAATATTTTACTCTTCCTCTAGTATAACTAATAATGTTATTTGTGTGTTCACATAGTCCTTGCATGCTTGTTAGGGCACTTTGTAATTTAAAAAGAAACAATTTTACAATTGTGATATATATAAATCATATGTAAATCTATGTAATATATGTGTACATTTTGATGAATTATAATAAAGTTAAAATGCAAACATCACTGAGCCTAGAAAAGAAAGCTTTAAAAACCTGTTATCACTTCCCTTGTGCCACTCTCCCACCACCCCACATCAGCTTCAGTTTTCCACAACAAAGAAAATGACTATTTTTATCTTTATCATGCCGTTGCATCACCACATATGTATCCCTAAACAGTATATTGTGTAATTTTGCCCATTTTAAATATTATATTAATATATGTATACTGTATGTATTCTTTGGTAACTTGCTTTTTTGCTCAACATTAATTTCTGAATGATGTGTACAGCAGTTTATTTTAATCACTGTGTGTATTACTTCATTATATGAATGCTCTACAATTTATCTATGTGAGGGGAGAAGCATTTAATGGACATTTGGGTTGTTTGCATCATTTTTATAAAGCTGCTAAAACATGCCTGCATGCGCCTTCTGGTGAGCAAGTGTAGAAATTTCTCTCAGGTATAAATCTAGAAGTTAAAATGCTAGGTTGTATGGTGTATGCCCATGTTCAACTTTATGTCACAGTAATGCCATATTATTTTATGAGATGTGCTAAGAACAGCTTTCGTTTCTCCACATCCTTACCAACATGAAGCATTTTCCAACTTCAAAATTTTTTCGCATTTGGTGGATGTGAACAGTTCTTCATTTGTTGGTTTAATTTGCATTTCCCTGATTACTACAGAGTTTGAACATCCTTTTATATGTTGTTGGCCATATATATTATGTGGGTCCATATAATTAATATTTGAGTCAAAAATAGGCAAAATTAATTTGTGGTGATAGAAGTAATAATAATTGCCATGTAATGAGGAGATGGGTGGTTATTGATTGGTAGAGGCCATAAAGAAGCTTTTTGGGGTGACATATAAGTTCTATAGCTTGATCTCGGTGTCATTATGAGTTGTATACTTAAGTAAAAGTTCATCAAGACATAAACTTAAAATTTGTGCACTGTACTGTAGATATTTATAGCAAGTAATAAAAAAGAAAAGCTCTCAGCTGAAAGGGGAAATGTAAACAAAATTATAGAATTCTAAAACAATAATAATGAAAACATATAAAAGAATCTTTGGTGTACAATTGAAGTAGCAATTTGAGGCAAAAATGATAATCTTAAAACCACATCAATAAAAATAGATGATAAAGATAAAATCAGAAATTAATGAAATAGAAAAACAATGAAACTAATAAATAAGTCAAAATATTGGTTCTTAAAAAATCAAAATAGACAAATATCAAGAACACAAAATAAAAATGACTAGAAAAAGTCACTGAAAGAGAGGACTCTTAAAAAATAATGAAACTGCTTTGCACAAACTTTTGCAAATAATTTTTAAAACATGGATTTAATAGATAATTTTTTAGAAAAATTCAATTTACCAGAATTGATTACTATTAATATAGAAAGCTTCAACACATTATTTCTGATGGCATATAGAAATTCTTTTTGGCTGTCTCTACTAAAATGTGGCACATGTATACCTTATGACAAGGTTCTTGTAAAAAAAACCTATCCATGAAAGATACGAGAGGTATTTTTAATAAGGGAATTCTACAAAACCTTTGAAATCAATACTTGAGTGATACTTTGTTTCAGAACTTAGAATAGACAATTTCTAAATTATTTTATAAACCAGGTATAAAATTAACAAATAGCCTTAACTGTACAAATAATAATCAGTTAGAATATATAATGTAAGAGAAAACCCTATTTACAATCAAAACAAAAAAGATAATAATACTTAGAAATAAACTTAAGAAGAAATTTGCAAGCCCTATGTCTTAATCCATTTGGTTTGCTATACCTAGTATAGCAAACTGGGTGGCTTATAAGCAACAAACATTTATTTCTTAAAGTTCTAGAGGTTGGGAAGTCCAAGATGAAGGCACCAGTAGATTTGGTGTCTGATGAGGGCCCATTTCTCATAGATGGCACCTTCTTACTGTATCCTCAAATGGTGTAAGTGCCAATGAGCTCCCTTGGGGCTCTTGTATTAGGGCACTAATCCCATTTATGAAGGCTCTGCCCTCATGGCCTAATCATGTCCCCAAAGGCCCCACCTCCTAATATCATCACATTGGGCATTAGTATTTCAACATATGAATTTGGGGGGGACATAAACATTCAGACCATAACACCCTATATGAGTAAAACTTTAAACATTCTTAAAATATATAAAAGTAGACTTGAAACGTGAGCACATATAAACATCATATGTCTATATAATTATCAGTAAGTTTTATTTTCTAGAGTTAATTTTAAGTCAAATCAGTTTTAAAATTTATGCAGAAAACAAAAGCAAGATTATATAGGATAATTCTGTAAAAGAAGGGCAAAAAGGAGTTTATTAGTTTGCTAGAACTGCCATAACAAAGTACCACAAACTGGGTGGTTTAAACAATAGTAATTTATTGTCTCACAGTTGTGGAGGCTAAAAATCCAAAATCAAGGTGTCAGCAGGGCTGGTTCCTTCTGAGGGCAGTGAAGGAAGCATCTGTTCCAGGCCTCTCCTTGGCTTGTAGATGGCCCTCTTCTCCCCATGTCTCTTCTCATCATCATCCCTTTATGCATGTCTCTGTTTCCAATTTCCTGTTTTCATAAGGACACCAGTCATATTGGATTAGAGTCCAGGCTAATGACTTCCTTTTAACATAATACCTCTGCAAAGACACTATCTCCAAATAAGATCATGTTCTGAGGTACTAGGATTAGGACTTCAACATATAAATTTTGGGAAGCCATAATTCAACACATAACAAGGGGGAACTATCATTGCCAAATATTAAAATATACCAAAAAGCCAGTGTGATGCTGATTTGAGTAGACAGACACATGTAACAGAATAGTAAATACAGAAATAGACCCAAGTACATAAGCAAAGTTAGTGTATGATAAAGGTGGCATTAACAATAACAAAGGAAATGATCTTTTAAATAAATGATATTGTAACAACTGACAACCATCTGGAGAAAGATTAAAGTGGATTTATATCTTACATTGTATACCATAATAAACTACAAAAGGATCTGAGATCTAAATGTAAAAACCAAAACCATACATATATTAAAGGAAAACATGGGTGAATTCTTTTATAACCAAAGTGTTAAGAAGGCATTTTTAACTCTTTCTAAAAACAAACAAACAAACAAAAAGACTGATTAATTCAACCACATAAAATTTTATAAAATGTACCTAGTAAAGCACAATAAGCAAAGTCAAAAGACAAAAGATAGACTGGAAGAAAATTAATGCACGTGTATTACTGTTTGGCTAACTTCATAAACATAAAGAACTTTTAAAAATCAGCAGGGAAAAAAAACCCAAAATGATTAGAAAATGGGTTTTAAAACACACACATACATAGATCTCAGAAAAATAATTAAAATAGTTTAAATGTATGAAAAGAAAGCTCAACCTCAGTCATACTAAAAAATGCTAATAAAAACTGTAGTGAGATATTGTTTTTTAACCTCTCAGATTGGCAAAGATTCAAATGCTTGACTACACATTCTGTTGATGAAGTGCTCATCAATTGCTGGTGGTAGTACAAAATGAATATCCACGGTATATGTCTAGAAGGGCATGGAAACTCTCGAGGAGATTGGTACCAACTGCCATAGCGCTTGTTGACCCACACTGAACTTCAAAGCCTAACATATATGGCTGTTATTTCCTTTCTGTCTTCCTAATCTCATGCAAAATGTCCTTTGTGGCCAATACTAACCTGGGTCTATAAAGGTTTGAAGATTCTATGAGATATAATTCGAGTCTAACTAAGTCAACCCAGTACAAGACCACAGCTGGTAAACTGAGCCTCTGAAGGTTTTAGTTCTTTACACAGGGGCCCCCTGCAAGTGAGCTGTATGTTATTTAATTTTAAAGCTGGTATTTTTTTTGACACATCATGCTTAAATTTTTACCCAGGTTTGGCTCTACATAGGGGGGAAAAAAACCTGTGAATGGAGGCACTGCCTTTTGGTACAATTGTGTGTATACTTAGTATAATACGTATACTATCTTTGGTTCCATTCCACTTCTGTAGATAGACAAATAGCAAAATAGGTGAGATATGAGGTTGGAAATGTTGCCCATGCAAATGTTGGGGAGCCAGCTGCTGCTCTGACAGGAAAGAAACCTGGTGTTATCTTTGCTATTGTTCCTGGAGCATCTAGTGGAATGATCCCTAAGCAGTGATGGCACAAGGAAGCCACTTGTGGAGCTATCTACTGGTTCTTTAGCGTTTGGGTGGGCAGGATTCCCAGATGACAACAACATATCTGTGAATTTGATATACTATAGAGACACTTGTAACTGTTTTGAAAATGAATATTTTTGCAAGGCAGGTGAATGGACAAATTGCTAATAAAGGGTACAGTCAGAGCCAGCTTCATGGAAATGTAATCTGTACAGTCACATGGAACCTCATATTCAGAAGTGCCCTGTGCTTAGTTTAATGCTCTGCTCTCACTGTCTTAAAATTCTTAATAATATGCATTTTTAAACTTGTTTGAACTTTGATTTTCTTTAAGTGAAGTCCACTGGGGAAACGGAACATGTGCATGAGCAGAGGAGGTAAGTGGAAGAAACAAAAAAGCTTTGTATTTTAATACCTTTAATGACACTTTTTTCCTGCTTTTTGAACAAAGTGTCCTGCAAATGCAGCCAGTCTGCAGTACAGTGGTAATGTGAAACTAGCCCCCTCCAAGATGGATAAAATATATATTTGATGTATGTGTTGATGTATGTGTTAAAATCCACATCAAGCCAGGCGTGGTGGCACACTCCTGTAGTCCCAGCTACTGGGGAGGCTTGTTAGGTTGGGACAAGGAGAAAGGGAAACAGATGCTTTGTCTAGGGGGTTTCCATTGAGAAATAGATGACACTAGGAGATGCTTTGTCTACAATAGAGGGAACAAATTGACCAGAAGGGGCTTCCAAAAAGGAACAGATGACATGTGAAGGGGGCTTCCAAAGACTGAACAGATGTTTGGTCTATGATAGGGGGTTTCCAAGGACTGACCAACCAAAAAGAGATAAAAAGGCCACAAAGTTGAGATGTGATCAAGGCCACAAATGAGAGTCTCTGGAACATGCGTACAAGTAAGGTGACAGTATCCTCAAGTGACCTATCCTCACTAACATAGTAAAAATCACACCCACCAGTGCCATGACAGTTTACAAATACCATGACAACCCCTGAAAATTGCTTTACAAGGTTAAAAATGGGGAGGGTTCCCAGTTCCGGGAATTCTCCACCCCTTTCCAAAAAAAACCATAAATATTCTACCCCTCACTTAGCATAAAATTAGGAAATCAACATAAAAGGGAAAATCTTGTTAAACTCAGGGTCTTTTCCACTTGCGGGGGTTCACCCATTCCTTCTCTAAGATATACTATGCTTTAATAAGCTTTGACACTTTACTTGCTTGAATCTGCTTGGTCTGCTCATTTACTCCATTGACTCAACATCAGTAACCATTCTTTGGTACTGGGAACCAAAAACTAGGAAACATGGACCTAACATCTGGTCTCCACACACCTGACAGGCTAAGGCGGGAGGACTGCTTGAACCCAGGAGTTGTGGGTGTCTGCACTAGGTTTGGCATCTGTATGGTGACCTCTCAGGAACAGTAACCACCAGGTTGCCTGAGGAGGGCTGAACTGGCCCAGGTTAGAAACAGAGCAGCAGGTCAAAACTCCCATGCTGATCAGTACTGGGGTCACATCTGTGAATAGCCACTACACTCCAGCCTGGGCAACATAGGGAGACCTTGTCTCTAAAAAAACTTAAAAATAAAAAATAAATAAAATATTTAGAAAGCTCACATCAATAGAAGTCAATAGTGAAAGACCATGCTGTCATGAAGTAGTAAATTCTTTTAATTACTTAAAAATTAGCAAAAATTAGCAAAATGGGGTTGTCCACAGTATTGAACTACATAAATCTATGATGTATTATTAAAGAAAACCAAGATATTTGATATGGAGCACTAATCTTTGGAAATTATAATCCTGGAGACAAACATCACTTGTGCCATGCTCTGTGGTGGAATAATGGAATAGATGGACAAAGCTCCAAATAAAAAGCAATGATTTAAATGCCTTGGAATTTGGAATTTGGAGTCTCCCAATTTGTCCTTTGCGGCCACTGGATAAAACAGGGAGGTCAGGCAAGTGTGTCTGGAAGACAGCATATAGTTCTGAGAACTTAAAAAAAAGTGGCAGGTGGGGTACCCCCAGAAAAGGCAAACAGAGCAGATGGGCATGTGACAGTAGAGGAGGGTGCACTGGGAAATGGGCAGCAAGGCTGCTGGCTGGCCTGGGCCCAGGATGTGTGGGAGTAACAAACTGGATAGCATACCCAAGCAAGAGAGAGAACCTTCCCTTTTATGAACAGGTTCAGAGAGAAAAAAGTAAAGCAGAAGAGATTTTGGGGGAAAAAACCCACCAGATATACGCATAAAGAGGTAAAAATTGTACAAAGAAATATATCTAAATAAACTGTTCCACAAAATTGGGGTATAATATAGTCATGTCTCTTTAATGTTAAATGAATTATTAAATCTCCAAAGTGTCTGTTATTAAGAAGTTTAGTATCACTTTCTTGGGGTATTCTGCATTCACTCCAGACACCAATCATCCAATAACCCCCAAGCAAACTCATTCTGAAAGCATTCAATACTGCTTCTAGCCACAGAAAGCCAGGGCCAGAGAGCAAGTGTGGTACAAAACTCCATTACTTATTCCTGCTGCTCAGTGTCGTTGTTAGAGACTGGCTTGGTGGAGCTCCAGAGTCTTTCCCATTGCTGCAGGGAAGTTCTTGCTGGTTCAGGGCCATACACAAAGTCAGAGTGGTGCCCCACATCGGGAGACAAGGTGGCTTCTCTTCTAAATTAACTTTCCCTTGCTCAGTCCTTATTCTCCAAAGCCTAACCACTGTGGCAGGGTCAGAAGGCACCTTAGTCACAATAAATCCTCACACAAAGCTTGAGGACCAACTTAGGTATGTTACTTTAGGGATCTAATTTTCCCAAAATGATTTTATTTGAAAGGTTCCTTGCTCATCCTTGAACCCTGAGGCTGAACTGAAACACTGTGATGGTCCACACAGTTGAATTTCCCACAGTCATATCTCAGGGAACAGGGTTTGGGGATTGGTTCACTTTCCTCCCAGAATGCCCTGGATTCTCCTCCCTGGTGACCACCTTTTGCATACCAGGACTTTTGTGGGGGCAGTATCGATCAAAGACAAAAAGTTCGATTACCCCTTTTCCCATGCCCACCACCAATGAGTCTATTTTCCCTGCTCTTATATAAGTGAAAGAGACCCTCCGTGGTTCTTCATAGAAAAAATAGCTGTTTGAGAATGACTTTCTGTCTTTCCTTTCTGGGTTACCAGAAGCAGCAGTAATTTCTCTTACTAAGTGCGTGTGTGTGTCTAATTTCTCTTAAGAAGTATGTGTCTAATGTATCTGCCATACCAGGGACTCTACTTTGTACAAATGATTCACTATACACAGAAGTGATGAAAGAATAGTGTGTGTGTGTAAGTGTTTCCAGTTTTTTAGAGTGGCTGTTTCATTCATCCATTTGATAAAAAGTTATGGATCACTTTCTATGTGTCAACACTGAGGATGTAGGTAACATACATAGCCCCAGGCCTAGAGGCTCAAGTGGAAGAAATGGATAAGTAAATAGACAATTTAAAAACAACATAGTAAATGTATATGCTAGCTAATGAGTACAGTGTTGTGCCATTATAAAAAGATTGTATTCATTAGGCCTTTTTTCTTGTTGCAAAGACAGAGGTTCCCTGAGAATGTCTTAAGTCATGTGGAGTTTATTAAAAGACTCCATGTGAAAAGAAGAAAAACAGAAATGGAGCTCATTCATTCCAGCCTGTGGGAATCCAGGAAATTCTCCCAAATCAGGACCCATAGAAAGAACTGGAATCTTCTTCGGTAGGGCTGGGTTTCACGGACTTCAGGAATGTAGAAAATCATTCAGGATCCAATCAGTTCTATCAATTCCTCCACTAAGTAAATTTTTTTCATTCTTTGTCTTATTTGCTACTCCTGATTACATTTTCGTTTACCTCCTTTCTGATACATAGCTTGTGTTTCTCACTACTTTCTCCTGGTTTCAGTTACTTACAGCTTCTGCCTTTTAACTTCTATTGCCAGGTATTTGTTACTGCCTTCTTTCTGTATATCTTTTTTTTTTCTGTTCTGTTTATTGACTGGCCAGCTCTCTTTCTCTCCCTCTCTCCCTCTCTTCTAAATTCAAAACTTCCTGAGTTCACATTTCATTTATCCTCATTGTCATTGTTGGGCAAAACTCTTGGGCCGGCCCCTCATTTCCTACTGTCCAGTCTGCAGACTGTATGCTCTCCTCTTCCCCAACCTCACCATCTGGCCAAGGAACCAGAATCATACAGGGCATAACATGACCACTAATGTATCCCGCTATTCCCTGCAACGAAGGGTTGTGGGCAGGGCTCAAAGGGCCTGTGGACATGAAAGGCACTTGATGACTAGGTCTGCCCAAGACAAAGGTGAATGTCAATATTTATAATAATTTATGAAATACTTATAACAACATTCAAGTTACTAATCACAAAATTTTGTTGAAAATATAGTACATAGTTGTACAGAGGGCATAAAGATACCTTTATAAGGCAGTGCCTGAAAGCGTTTAGGCTTCTATCTTGCAGATTACAAGCTTTTAACTTGAAGCCACAGAGGAGTGGTTTCATGTAAGTGGCTTTATGTGAGTTCTAGTGTTATAATTTTGGTTATTCGGGTTCATCCTTCTACTGTCTAGTTTTATGTGTATACCACATGTAAAAATGTGTAATTGAATGTTTTGCAAGCCTATAAGATATTTAAGCATAGCTATTACAACAGGCTAAATTGATAGTCAGAATTTCAGTAGTAAATTTACAAGAAATATTATTGTAATTCCCTTATTTAGTAAAGCAAAATAACAATTAATAATTGTGTGGTCTCCAAGTCAAATTTTTCATTCTGCATTTTTATTTTCATAAAAATCTTAGATCATTTGAAGCATCTGCTGAGTACTACCTTGCAGTTTATATTTCCTTTCCCATTTTCCCTGAATAAAGGTCAGATGACAATCAAAATGAATGTGTGGAAGTGGTTCCTTGGTTGGAATAGAAAAATGTGGTGGTAGAGTTGATAGATCCATGACATGATAACACAGGCTTACCAACCTCACAAGAACCTCTTTGGTTAGTCAGTGTTATACAGTATTCATATTGTAAACAAATGGTTTTAAGAATCCTTTCATGTATATCCCATTTTCTAATATTTCATTAGCAGAAAATTTGCAATGATGAATAGTTCTATTTCCAGTTCCAACAATAATTGGATTACATATCCATTTAATGCATATTTTAATAGTGCCAATACTCACATTATTTCTAAGTAAAGAAGAAAATTCACACAATTGTCAAGTGATTCCACTTCAAAACTGGGCACTCAAGGATTGCTCACTAGCAGAGATTTAGTTAAGCCTAAAGCCTGATTATATTTAATTAGCAAACAAAGACTTGAAGTTATTAATACCACTTCGTACCACATACTTATGGGAACAGACATTTTCTAGATTTGTGTTATTGAATTCAAAATCCCAAAACAAATTAATTATAAAACCAGACATGAATCTGCATCTACTTACTGTTAAACCCAGGACTGGATGATTTTATTTCAGCCAAATGCCATCATGCATCACATCAAAATGATATTATTAACATGGATTTTATCTTCCTTTTAATTTTTATTTGAATTTTTATTTAAATTTTTATAAGGCCTACAAGATCAAGGCATTAATACATAGTTTTATAATTTTACTTATTTAAATAGCATCATGAAAATAATTTAAGTTAACACTGGATTTCCCTAAAATGTTTCCCTACTCAAAAGGGATCCTTCCACATATTACTCAAGTTTGAGAAGCAACAGCTAATCATGTAAAAGATGGAGGATTTTATTCACGTTTAATTCCAAAACAGAGAGTTACGTCTCAACAAAAAAGCAGTCACAAGAGGGAAAAAAGAAACCCAGATACTTAGCAGGAGATTTGTGAATGGAAGCAGTATACATAAAATTCAATAGGGTAATGGAAAAGGTGAGGGGAGCACTATTAAACAGGAGGTGGTGCTTAGTGTAAAAAGCCAGCCTATCTGGCTATCAGGAAAGTTTTCTGGGAAGGAGTCAGAGAGAGGGAGGTGAGAATTTTTTCTCGCCTGCAAAGCAGATCCAGAAGACCGAAACTTTTAACTTTGTGGAGGTTCCTCCTTAAGGAAAAGATTAGAAAATTATGAATACAAAGTTAGACTCAAAAGTAAATTTTCATTTAGAATGAGAAAAAAAACAAATTAGAAATTTTTAACAGCTGACAAATACTATGCACAGACATCACAAAATCTAGAAAAGTAGCCTGGACTTGATTCTGGCTCCACACTTTCAAAACTTGGTTCCCCTCCACTACCCACAAACTTCTGGTGTTGGGCGCTGTGAGATATATTCCTATCACAATACAGACCTCTGGCCTTGCCCTTTGTGTCACAGTGCTCATTAAATTAGTAGGCAATAAGGGTATCCCTGGAAGCCATTCCTATACCTGGATGCCTAGCAATAATTTAATTATACATGAGAGTAACTATGTGCCATACAAATATATCCCACTCAACCTAAACTAAATGCATCCTTAATCCTGCTTAACCTGAGCTGGATCCTCAGAATGCCAGTGGTCACTCAAATGACACTCATATGAAAAGTATGTATGAGAAGTGTGATGGACAAATAGTCAAAATAGAAAGAAACAGAGGTCTCAAGAGATTGAACTGCAAATATATTATTTACAAAAAACATACAACTGTGTGAATGCATTTCTATGGCTTCTTTCAGGACCATGAAAAATGCCTGTACAAGTGGGTCATTGAAGTATAAGCTTCATTAGCATCATGGTAAATCTGCCCCTGCAGACAAATGAGAGATAATGAGAGTTAGGTCTAAAGAGACTTAACAGAAATTTAATTACCATAATTACCCTTTGGTAATTTCTCAAGGGACAATAAGATTTCACTTGCTTCTAATTACATTTTTATGTCCAACTGGTGTTTCTTTGAATGTGAGTCCATAAGACTGGATTATGAGTAGGCCCAGAAACGTACAGGTTACAAGGTAATTAAATAATAGTAAACAGATGGCTGATTTGGGTAGATGGTTAAAGACTGAATGGTTTTCAAAAAAGTTGTGAAAACTTGAATTTGCACCATTATCAGAAAAAAAAATCTGGCCCAAGGAAACATGAATTGTAATAATCAGAAATGGGACAACTCCCTATCTTTTACAAAGCTCCATACTCCCTTCAAAAGCTCTATACTCCCTTCAAAATTAAGCATATTCTAACGCTGGTCGGACATTAATTGGCATAATGGCTTAGCAAAGAAAAAGCAGTATGTATGTGTTTCTTTTGTTGCTGAGTTTGCTTAAAAGATACTAAAAGGAAATTTTTTGAGGATTTTCTATCAAATCTAACTACTATGGACTGAAAATAAAATCCTAAGCCCATTGCTGTTGAACAGACCTGTCTTGCAGCCAAGGGAGACCCCAGAGAAACCTTAAAACTGAGTTCCCAGCCATCAGGGGATGGGAGGTATAAAGCACAATTCCACATGTGCATGTTTTCTCTTTTCATAAATATTCATGACTCCTCCTGTAGCTTGATAAATATGTATATTTAGCCACCCCACTCAGTGTCAGGGTTGGGTTTTTGAAAGAAATGTTGTCCTGGTTCTTTGGCTCCTTGCTTGGAAGAATCATAAGCAGGGCTGGTGTGACGAAGTGAATGCAGACAGGAAGCAATTCTTCACAGCTTTCACTGTAGAAAAGAAGGAAGAAAGAAGAAAGCTACATAATTGTATAATAGAAAAGAAGGAAGCTACACAAAGTGAAAATACATTCCAGAGAGAGGAACGGGTCAGTCTCCACGAGTGGAGAAAGACCTTAAGGACTTCCAGGTGGCTTCCTTTTATTGGCGGTCTCTGGGAGGGCTTACAGGAGATGTGGGATGTTAGCAGATGATTGATATACATGATTGTCAGGTGTTCTGCATTTTCCTGCAGTCCCTTCCCCTGATTGGTCCCCACCTTCTCCACCCCTAGGAATCGCCCTCCTGGCCTGTACCTGCCACCTGCAGATTCGATCCCTGCCTAATACTCAGTATAAAATCCTGTTCCCTTTGTCCCTCTCTTGAAACACGTGTTCCTGGTTTGTGGCCAGGAGCTCTGTTTTCCAGCCTGTTGGAATGGCCACTGCAGGCTGAAACTTTATGAGAAATAAGGCTCTCCTTTTTCCAAATTATAAACCTCTTTATTTTATTTTATTTTTTTAGTTAACACTACCAAAGCTATCTTCCATTTTAATATGAGAAAAGGCTTCTCTGAGGGAATACCCTTTCAGGGGTGGTAATGGCTTCCTGTTTGACAACCCTAGGGTTAGATTCTCTTTCTCTTGCTCATAGTCCAGTCATTAAACTCTTTTCAATCACCCCTTTTAGACTTACTACACTCTGTTCTTTGCCAGAATCCTGACTGACTCATCATGTCTCTTTTATCTGACTACTACATTTCTTCAGAGTTTAAGTTGTCAAAATGATGATCTGATGGTCAAACTTCATTGATGTACAGATAACAAAAACAGTTAATTAACGCATATTTTATTTGTTATATATATTACATACTGAATCTTAAAATAGAGAAAATAAAATGTTATTAAGAAAATCACAAGGAAGAGAAAATATACTTACTATTCATTAAATGGAAATGGGTCATCATAAAAGTCTTTTTTCCCCGTTGTCCTCATGTTAAGTAGGCTGAGAGGAAAAGGAAGAGGGAGGGTTTGTCTTGCTGTCTCATAGGTGGCAGAAAAGCGGAAGAAAAATCCATGTATAAGTGGACGTGCACAGTTCAAACCTATGTTGTTCAAGGGTCAACTGTAAATGAAATTATTCTTGATGATCTAGATTGGTCTGATTCAATCAGTTGAAGGGCCTTAAGAGCAGAATTGAAGTTTCCCTCAGAAAGAAGAAATTCTACCTGTGGACTGTCAATGTCAGTTCCTGCCTGAGAGTTTCCAGCCTGCCCTTCCTAATGGCTTGCTCTATGGATTTCAGACGTGCCTAGCCAGCCCTCACAACTGCATAAGCCAATTCCTTATTTTCTCTCTTTCCTTCTGGTTCAGTTTCTCTGGTGAAACCCTGACAGTATCCTACCTCCTTCCTCTCTTTCTTTCATCCTCCACACCTGGACACCATGTCTTGAAAATTAATCTTTATTACTGTCTCATACATTTATCTTCTTCTTTCATATTGACAGCTTCCGCTTAGCTTTCATCATCTCTTGCCTTGACTGTAGCCACAGCAGCTCATCTGAAATAAATTTCCAGTTCAATGCTTCCCACCTCCATTTCAGCATTCAGTTTATCCTAAAAAGACTTTTCTAAAATGCAAGTCTGATTATTTCTCTTCTATGCTTAAAACACTTCACTAGTTCTCATTGCCAACAAAATAATGCCTAAGTTTCTTAGTGGGGCACATACATCCATTTATGATCTGGTCTCTAATTGGCTAATTCCTGCCACTTTCACACTGGTTGCTCAAGTAATACTGAATATGGTATCAAAGGCTTCTGTGCCTTTGCACATGCTGTTCCCTTGATGGGCTATTTGCTTACTCTTTTCCTAGTCTGTTTGATAAACTCTTTTTTAGCCCTTAAAACCTAGTGGGTGAATATGATTAACAACAATTTATATACTAATATAAATTACATTTTATATATAAGGATATATATATTTTTTCAAAGAGCTAGAAGAGAGGATTTTGAGTGTTCACAACACAAGGAAATGATAAATGTTTGAGGTGATGGATATGCTAACTACCCTGATTTGATCATTACATATGGTATACATGTATCAAAATATCACTCTATATTTCATAAATATGTACAATTATTCCATGTCAACTAAAAAGAAAAAGAAAAACAAAAAACCTAGCCCTATATTAACTCCTTCTAAAAGCTTTTCCTAACCCCAATGAATATATTTCATATTTTTAATTAAAAATATTTTTAAAAACAGGATTCAGATATAATGGTTGAAATTCCCTATTTTACATCTTTGTATCATTAAAAACAATAGAAGAATTTACAGAACATACTTGGCAACAAATGAAAATGTAAAGATAGATGTCTTTAGTCTATTATTTAGAAACTTAAAGATCATTTTAAAATTATTTCACATTGGCTAAAGATATGGTTATCTACACAAGAGCTACTTTCACCTCATAAATTCTAATAAGACCAATTGGTTTTATAAAATTTTATGACCTATAAATCATTAACATGTGGGAATTCAATACTAAAGGTTACACTTTGAATTCAAATATAAGCTGAGAAACTCTGCACAGAAATGAAGCAAACAAAACTACCCTATGAAAAGGAATAGATGAATAGATGTTTGAGTCAGGAGAGGAAACTATTGTTAGAAAAAAGAGCAATACATGCTCCAAAAAAAAGAGAGCACCTTTTGTTAAAATTATTGAGTGTGTTATGGATCATTCTTAAATGTCATAAATTTAAAAGCAGTTTTTATTATAATTTCTACTCATTATACACTGCCTGTGACATTACCTTATGTTTGAGTTATATATGCAAGTTTATTTTTTATAACTTAAAGTTCATAAACACCAAGTTTAAAAAATTATACAATGAAAACCCTTGGAAGTATTAAATGATATTTTAACTGTCTAAACTATGAATAAATCATTTCTTTCATAGCCAGAAAAAAATCTTAAGAACAAAACTAACATGCATTACCAGTGCATGTGGAAATACTTGTTCCATTAGAAGTTTATAAACGGTATCCATTAAGAGCTTATAATTGTAGAAATACAGAAATGCAAATTTCACAATTCACATTACGATACTGTGTGCTATCTAATTCCAGGATGACAAATTGGAAATTTGCCTCTGTGTCCATAAATCAAAAACACCCAGATATTAACATTTCAGTGGCATTTTCTCCTTGGCAGTTTTAATATTTGATGAAATAAGTGAACTATGATTTTTAATATATTTTACATATTGGGGCTCAAAAAGAGCTATTTTTATTTTGAATAAAAAGAATGTAGACCATAAATACTTAATTTCTCATAGATTGGCTCTTGTGCAAAAACCTCTGGCTCCCTACTGGGTTATGTATGAATGAGCAAATGTGGCCTCTCAACTGTACCCATTACCTTATAAACACAGTTTAAGCCCTTTCACAAAGAAAAGAAGACACTCCTGAGGGTTGTGATGACCAATTTAGTTAGATGACAGTGGAAGGATTAGGGAGGAAAAGGAGATAATGTAGTATTGGGAATGAAAGGCAGGTGGGTTTAAACTTCAAGCCCACATTAATGTTCCCCCTGGATCATTGTTAAATCCTTTTGACAAAAGATTAAGTATAGGCAGTGCATGGAGTACAATAGAAAGCTAAATTCTAAATCAACACATTATGGATGAGGACAGACATGTGCAAAGTCACTAGGATCTGAGGCCAGTAAGGCTTAACTATAACCTGACAGAAGGAATTAAAATAGCTAAAGAAAGAATTTGTCAATCAGAAGGAAGATTATTGGTTAGCAATAGAAGCACAGACAAAATGACAGCTGGAAAGTGGAATTTTGACACTTTCCAAGTATTTTATTTGGACTGGGACAGTTCAATGTTTTCATCCAAGAATGTAACAAACTTAAACAATTTGATGTATAATAATCAGCTGTTTTTTAAAAAATATCAAGATGTTAACATCCAGTGGTGCATTACATATAGTTAATTTGGATGTATAACTAAAGTAGTCTAAATATAATTTTAGGGTACAAATGATATTCACTAATACAATTCCTATTATGCAGTTAGCTTAACTCTTTTCAGGGGCTAAGTTCTGAAGTCATTTCTACAGGGCTCTTTCCAGTTCAAGCCCTAGTTAAGTTTCTATGTTCTACTTAGTGGTTTTTGGGTTTCAAGAAGATAACAGTTCCTTCCTTTGTTCTTTTTACCTCTTTTGTGTCTCATTGACATAAATTTTTCCTTCCAGCCTGTTCTTCTTTTTTCTTAATTAATACTTTCAATATTCTTTTCGGTCTTTCTATCAATTCCTATGTGAGATTTTTATAAATTTTGTCACCTTGTTTATGCCAATTGATCATAATTCTACCTTTGGTTTTCTAAAAGCACCCCATAAATGGAATAAGATATCATTTTTATACCTCCTGGTCCCAAAACCCACCCAAGACACCTAGCTCAGGGAGGGGAAGCCCTTGAACGCCATGGAGGGTAAAGGTGAGGACAGTGCACTTGCTTCATAAACTCTTTTTTGAGAGTTTTAACATTTATATTCATAGCATTTTCCTTTTTTCATTCTATCTTTGACTGGTTTTGGCATCAAGGTGACCTTTCTGTAGGCTCTCACTGCTTGGTCTGGTTTCCAACTGGGGGCTGCTCCCCAACTTTCTGTTTTCCATGTGTTCCTTGTCTAGGCCAAGAGAATTCTCAGTAAGGCCCCCTCCAGTAGAGGTTGCTGAGTCCCTCCTTACCTCTCCACAGGAATAAGCACATGGATAGGGTGATTTTCAGGGACAGTCCACTAAAGCCTTTAGTGTGACTTTAATGGGCTCACACTGTGTGTATGTGTGTTTATGTGTATGTGTGTGCGTGAGTAAGGGAGGTGTGGGGAGGAGCTAATCAACACCCTTTCTTCACCATGATACTCCTCAGCACAGGTCTTTATGTCAGCTCAGCACCAGGTACTTCTGTGTGTCAGCCACCCTCAGCAGTTGCAACAAGATATAGGGCCTCTCCCAAAATTCAGGTCACACCCTTCAACTTTATGGGTAATTCTCTTCTGTGTCTTCCCTCAACTGGCTTTAGGGGAGGAGAACTATTCAAAAGCTGAGGGAGAGAGGAATGAATAAAGAATAGTTGCTCATTCATAAACTTTGCTTTCCTCTGAAGGGCACTAGCTCTCTTAATATAGCCAAGGAAGTCTAGGTTTTGACAGAGGGTTTTGTGGGATGTCTTCTCTTATTAAACCCTTTGGGGTTGATTGGCTTTTATGGTCATTTTTTGGAACTTAAAATGAAACAGAGTCCACAGAAATCCTGGTACCTTTCCATGAGTTGTTAGGTAAGGGATAGAGTAAGTGCATTCAACAGCAGGGGAACAGGAAAGGACTATCTACTGGTTTTTTACACCCTCACTGAGCACATTAGAATGTGTATACAAAAACCCCTAAAGCTCTTAAAGGGAAGTAACTTAGGGTAAGAAGGATTGTGTGAATTTGTAAGAACGATTTCTGCTTCTAAATTTTTTATGTTTGAAATATTTGTAAATGAGCATGCATTCCCTTTGTAATTACAAACAACCAATAAAGATATTATTTTTAACAAACTCTGGTCTGATTCAGAGGCTTCTTAGATTTAAGGACATCATTCAAGAGAATGTGTTCAGTCCTTTCTGGTCTGGTCTGTATGTTATATGAATAGTACATCCTGGCTGGACTTAATGGAGAGAGGGTTGATATGCATGCCTCTCCCTGCCTAAATGCCTTTATCTTCACCCTCTTTCAATTTCTCTGATTCAAATGGCTATTCTCCTTGTAACTAGTCACTCTTATCAGCAACGCAGAGATATAAGGCTTTTCCAACCTGAAAATAAAGCCACTGTCCAATACTGTTCCAGTACTTTGGTGGTCAGAGGCAGCAAAAGGAATAAACCAATTTATTTAGAATAAACTTATTATATGGAGGGCACATGAGATATTAAAAAGTTTCAGCCCAGACTCAGTAAAAGCTCCAATTTCACATACAATTTAAATCGGTGTGGAAGATTTTTGTCTTTGATTCTTTGCCTCCTTCCTAACTATGTGCACAATTAAAAAGGGATTCAAGAGGATTTATTCTATAACTCTTGGACCCCTCACCAAATAAAATTTCAATAAATGAAGTAGAGAGAGGAGAAGAGAAACTGATGAAGAGATGTACTTAATGAGAACTGTTGCTGATCTGTGGAATCCCACCTTTAACCTCAAAGACTGGTGTGTGTGTTGCAGGGAGGGTTGGAGTGGGGTGCTACCCTCTTATCCTCTTAACCCTATCCTAGTAAGGGAGGCCTCATGGGAGCTACTTGGAGAATTTGAAATATGGCCTCTGAAATTGAGAGACATAGAGGGCCCGTGTCTGACTCAGGCCTGAGAGAACTGCAGCCAACTGTGCAGTGGGGGCTGACTCCCTTGGGGATATCCAAAAAGAGCTGATTCCTTTGATGGGTGAATTAGGAGAATGCTGCTACACTGGGATTGGACTGTGCTCCCAAATTTGTTGGCACATGGTATGTACGATCATTTCCTAGAGAAGGGATTTGGGCTATGTGGAGGGAATGGGGAAGAAATGGCCTGGAGTTCTTAGACCTCCCCTCCAAGCCAAGTGGGCTTCTAGAACAGGACTAGAAGACTTTAACAGGAAGATGTGTAAACAGCCAGCAAATTAGAAAGTCATTTGGGCAGCTAGTAAAGTTTTATTCAGAGTCAGCCATCCCTGCAACCTGGTGAGGAGTTCTGCTAATCACAGTGCCCATTCCACCTTGGACACTATGGACAGTATGCTCTGGGGCTGGTGGAGGAATTCTAAGTAAATACCTGGAATAGAGATGGCAGTACTCCTTGTAAGGAAAAATATAAGAGAGAAGTCTCCAGAGATGTGAATGTACTACAGGAGAAAGAGCCAAGTTCAAACATTTGCAGGTCTAGAGGGCTTAAAGTCGGCTTATGATGGTACCAGTTCACATTAAAACTATATTCTCCCCTATTCTTGTCTTCTCTCCTTATTCCGTCCTGGCAAGGACTATCCACACCCCCCACCCCCCTCCCTTCTGCAGGCTTCTAGCCAGAAGTAGGTCCTAGGCAGGGGAAAACTTGTAACCAAATAATACATTGGAAAGAGATGGTGGTATTCATTCACAGAACTGTGTTTTGATATCTCAAGCTATGCTTGTTTAATTTGGTGATTAAATATGCACCCATACCCCAGTGGACCTAGGTAAACCATCCCCAGAATTCTCTTCTTCTGCTTCACTAGGAGCTTATGGCTGTGTCTGTTTTCTTCACTTATGCGTATTACAAGAGCCTGCAATTTCATTATGAATATGTTCACAAACTCATACACCTTTAGTGTATCCAGCCATCACAGAAATTCACAGGCATACACAGATCTAAATAGAAAGGCCATACCATCACCGGATAAGTTAGTGCCCAGCCAACCAGTTATCCCGGTTGGGCACCATTGCCAAAAATTAGAAAGTCATTTGGGCAGCTGGTAAACTTTCATTCAGGGTCAGCCATTCCCGCAACCCGGTGAGGAGTTCTGCTAATCACATTGTCCATTCTGCCATGGACACTATGGACAAACTTCGTTTTGGGGAGTAAGTGGAAACCCCTAAATTTGGCTTGGATCTTCAGGGCCACCTAGTCCATCCTTTGTGGAGTTTCCAGGCTTTTCCAGTCAATCCGCTTAGACTGAATCAACTATTAAAAAAAGGTTGCGTTGCTGTGGGACAACACCCTAGCTTGGAGCCCTCACATCTCAGCAAGCGCGAGAGCGGGCAGCGTGGTGACGTCACGGCATTCCGGACGCGCCCCGCCGCTGAGACGACTTCGCCGCCCCGCCCCCGCCCGGCTCGTCGCTCGTGGGTCGAGTCTCCTTGGCAACCACTTGCTCCGCCCCCCTCCGCCCCTTTAACCTTTAGGGTGAGAGGGTGCGGCGTCCCTCGCACTCTCTCCCCTTCCCGCCCCCCACCCCCGCCCCGGGTCTGTCCGGACCGGAAGCGAAGATGGCGGTGGTGGCTGCAGGAGCGGCTTCGGCGGATCTGGTGATCGGCTGGTGCATATTCGGCCTCTTACTACTGGTAGGGGAGGCGCTTGGAGTTTTCCCAGTGTTTGGACTGATGGGAGGAGGGAGGGGCCGGTCCTGTAGCTGGCCTCTTCGGGTCCGGGAGACCTTCTCCGTCCCTCCCCGCCTTGGCCCGTCAAGGGGCTTCTCTGCGTCCCAGGAGAGGGCGGGGGCGGCGCTTGGGAGGTGGGGGGCTATGATTTCCGGCCGCTTTTTGCTTTCCTTAACTGATGACATCTAGTGTTGTCAATTTCCTTTTTGAAAACTCTTGCCCTCATCCCTGACTTGGGCGCTGGGGTCGGTGGGGTTTGGGGGCAGAAGAGACCCTCGGGGTTGAGAAGGGTATGGTGGCCTTTGGTTCTCTGTAAAACCGGAGCACACAGTGTAGGGAGGCAGCGCCGAATCTTTGCAAGTTCAGTAGGCGCTGGCGTCGTTGACTTGTCTGCTTCTCGATATGTTTTTTTCCATGTTCTCTACTCTTGGGGTTAGTGAGTCTTCAACCTTCTGTGCCTATTGTGTGATTCTGCTCTAATGACGTGAGTTCCTCGTTCTGACTTCCAAGTGTCACATTCCTTTCCAATCTCTTTTGACAGGTGTGGAAACCTGTGTAGGGCAGAGCTGTAGCCCTTTTTATTGCCAGTATCAAGGTATTACTATTACCTGCTTGACCTCAGGTGCCTTCTTTTCCAGCCATCTTATTTCTGCTTATTCAGTGAGAAACACGTAGATTGTAAATGACCCAAAGTGGCCTGGTTATTACTTCCCTACCCCATATTAAAACCCTTTTCATTTATTTTATTTGGGAGTTCAGTTTGTTTCTCCTTACACCCCTCCCCTCCGCATTCTCAGAATCCTCTCTTTCTTCATTATCTTTATCCCATTCTGTTGTTACTTCCTGTTCCAATGTATTTTGACCTTTTGCATAACAAACAAAAACCTTCAGTCTGGAAATCAGGCTTACTTGATTTTACTTTAATTATCAGATTCCCCTAGGGTGTCTTATACTTATGTGGTATGTTCTAGTAAATTTTTGCAGCAGAGACTCTACAAAATAATGATAAAATATTTTGTGAAAATTTAAGAAAAGGCTTCTCTTCCTACTTCTCTTACTGCCTTCACTCTCACAGATAAAAAACACTGGCTTTACACCTGAGCATGCTTTACACCTTTCGTGGGGGAAATGGAAACCCCAAAGATTGACTGTGGTCTCCAGAGCTATCCAGTCCATACTTGGATAGTTCCCTGGCCTTTCCAGTCCATCAGATTCAGTTTATTTAGAAGAAAACAAACAACCATTTAACCAGTATCAAAGTCTAGTGGGACTATCTTGGCCCAGTTATTAATAAGCATTTAGAGTACAGGGGTTGTGCTGTGAATTGTAGGAGGGTGCAAAGGAAATAAAACATGGCCTATAAAGAAGGCCTGAAGATAGGTGGGAAAACTAAAATTCTTGAAACATGTATTTTAAGTACTGCAAGCCAAAGTATGAGTTTATAAATGAAGTAGAACTTCAGAGAATAGAGACCAATATTGAGGGAAAATCAGAATTGCAGTGGACTTTAGATAGATGAGGAAGGGAAGCCATGTAAGTTGACGATATTACAGCAGGAACAAGTAAAATGAGAAGGGAATTAGGAGTTTGAAACTTGGATGTTGGAGTGGAAAAAACATTAGTAATAAGGACCATTGTTTAAATTTCTGCAAATCTCCTTAATTCCTGATTTATTAGAAGAGAGCTGGATTTTCATGTGTACTTCTACATTCAGTCTGTTGAGATATGTTATTTTGGTTTAAATATATGAAGAAAATCCATTTTCAATGGTATATAGTTGGAAGCAGAAGAGTATTTTTCAGGTAATTATGGAAGCTTCTTAAAGGTTAGTTGCTAAAGGGTTTTGAAACCCTATCAATGAACTTTTTGTTCTCTGTAACGTTAAAATCCATTAGTCCATTTTGCACTTTGAATCTTTTACCCATGACCATGCATTGGTCATTTAGAAAATATTGGTTCACTGAGTTATGCACATCTTTCAAATATGGATATATTTCATTACACAGAATCAAAATACCACATTCATTAAATCACCTTTGATTTTGTCAGAAATCATCTCTGAAATTTCTAAGTACTGAGAAGTCAGGCTCATAGTTGTGGATACAAGTTTTTCAAAATTCTACTTTTCATTTGAAAACTTGAATTTTATCATTGGTAACAAATACTGTCAGTTTTTCTTGAAGTGATATGTTCCCTTTGTTCATTTGACAAAATCTGCCAAATACCCAAGTCTTAATTCAGTTGTTCTTTTAAGTAAAAATATTCCTTGAAAAGAGTAACTGGCTTGGCTTTTAACTCTATCAAGGTTCTTTTCCTGGAGACAGCCATTCATGCCTTGGTATGCAGCAGAAGGACTTTATGCATGCTTCATATTTTACTCCACAAAGTATTAAAAAGACCAGGGGTTTAAGTTTAGTAAAATTTTTACTGCTTCATCAAGCACAGTCTTAAGTTAAGTTGGTCTTTTTTGAGTGTGTTGTGGTGAAGAATGAAATGACTACTGGAACAGTTTGGTGCCATTGTCTTGATTCATGCTAATACACCCGTAGTTTTACCCACCATGAGTGCAAATGTCAGCGCAGTGAAAAAGGCAGATGACATCTTAGCATTATGGGACTAGTTCTCAACTTCTGAATTGGCGGAAAGCGTTCTGTCAGGGACTGCCAGGGGCTGGGGGTTTCCCACTTTGACAACTGCTGCCAGTCGTCTACTAAGGAATCAGGATGTGGATGTTGCCTACTTTTTTGATCTTGGGCACACGGAATGGACTTCAGTTTCTTTCCCACATAAGGAATAGTTAAATTTGGTCCCTCATGCCTATAATCTATCTATTAATAATGTTTACTATATCAAATCTAAACTAGCTCCAAGGTCACACCACCTTTAAATTGTATTTCCTATTAATGTAGGAGCCAGTCTCCATTTCCGTTAAGCAAGTTTATTGGAAAAACTCCTTAAAGTGAGCCTCACTTGGGAACTTGTTAGAAATACAAAATATACGACCCCAGCCTTACTAAATCAGAATCTGCGCTTTAACAAGATCCCGGGCAGTATCTATGCTCATGAAGTTTAATAAACACTCATCTATTCTCATTCCTTCCTCTGCCCTAGTGGTTCTCAATCTTGGCCACTCATTAAAACCACCTGGGGAGTTTTAAAAATCCCAATGTCCAGACCAATTAAATCAGAATCTCTTTGGAGAGGTTGGGGTACTATTCTAAACCTTTCCTTATAATTATTAGTTATATATTAATTACTTTTGTAAAATGTGCTAAGATGTTATTTCATATGTCATTGAATAACAATTACTACTATTTGTTAAGCAGGCCAGGCTTAATATGGCCAAGCACTATGTTAAACTCTTTACATGTCATTTAATCCTTATAACCTGCTATGAAAGAAGTGTTCTTATTCCCATTTTATACATGAGGATACTTGGTTTATTTTATGATATAGTAGCTATTGATGACATAAACAAAAACTTCCTAGAGGTTCTCAGTTTTAAACTGTACAGGGTGCCTGAGACCAAAAATTTGGGGAACCTCTGGCTTAACACTTCTGCCTGGTTTCCAGCTTGTGTGCCTGATATTGGCAAACCCCTTCCTTTGTGGTAATACCTATTACTTTGAGCTTTGTAAAAGTGCAGATCTTCTTTCATTCTTGAAATCCGACTTAAATTTATTGGAACACCTTGTGTTCCAGTGACTTCAAAATAAATTTGAGGAATGTTTAAAATATTTATGAATTCTTTTAAAAACAAACCTATTAAAATGTTAACATAACTAACATTTTTATGAAAAATAAGTGTTTTCCAAAACAAAAAATTAGTAAACAATTAAACAAGAACTTGAAATTTGATCCTAGGTCTCTTTTTTTCCCTCAAATATCCAAGTTCCAAAGTCTTATTTCCCTTCTCACTTAATTTTTTCCTGCTTTTCTGTCACCAGTTGAAATGCTAACAATATGAAGGAATGACATCCAATAACTTGGATGGATTTCAGATGCATTATGCCAAGTGAGAGAAGCCAGACTCAAAAGACAACATATTATATGAATGCATTATGACATTCTAGAAAAGGCAGAAACTACATGGACAGATAACAGATAGTGGTTGTCAGGGGCTCAGGGTGGAGAGAGGGGTTAACTACAAAGGGACAAAGAAGAATTTTCTGAGGCGATGGAACTGTTCTTACATTTTGATTGTGGTAGGAGAATTTGGAAGCTGTGAAACTAGTTAGGTGGTTTTATTCTGTTCAGGCTCCTGAAGGAGGATGCCTAGAAAGGAAGTAACAAACACATCTGTTCAAACAGTGAAAGGACAAAACAAGGCTTTTGTCTCAGAGCTCTTATAGAGCTCATTGAGAACAATGTTTCTCAAGTTTGGCTCAGATTGGAATCCTTAGGCATTTAAAGTACTGATGCCTGGAGGTGCATCATTCTCTCTTGATTGAATTGATTGGGGGATAGGAGGAAGACATAGAGTACTTAAAAGCTCCCCAGGTGATTCTAACTTCCTGTCTAGGCTGAGGACCACTTGGTGTCTGTCTGCAACCCCCTATGGTGGAGTAGAGCAAAATGTCCCTGGATCAGCAGAAGCCTCACCTGGGAACAAGATACAAATGCAGATTTTTCTGGCACCACCTGACTTCTTGAATCTGAAACTCTGGGGGTGGGGCCTAGCAATCAGAGCTTTTTAACAAGTCCTCCAGGTGATTCTTGTGCTCCCTAAAGTTAGAGAATCACTTGTGTAAAGTCTTATGTTCTGTGTTAGTTGTTGGAATGGCTTTGGTAACTTAATATTAAGAGTACCTGGTTAATTAGAGGTGTCTATGTCAGTACTTCTGAGTGTACTTTTTTCCACTGGAAAGCTTGTTATGCGCATGTGTTCATTTTCAGTGTTGACTTTATCTAATGCCCTTTAAAACTTGAATTATAGTATAATGTGTTAATTGCATGGTGATTACTAGCAGTTAATCTGTAGCTGAATGGTACTCTTGAACTGTCGTAATAAGGCAGAAATTAATTTTCATCCAAGATAAATTCTGTGATGCTTCAGTAATAAGCCTAGGTTAAGACAACTTCTAGTTATATCTCCTTTAGGTTGGAGAGATCCCCAGGTAAAAAGTATTCACAACTAGTTATAATGATGATGTTGTGTGAAACCATTAATGATGTACCATGTTTGGTGTGGTGATATTAATATGTAACTGAGCACTATCGTTAATAACGTGTGTGTGTTTGCGCCAAAGTGATGTTGTACAGCATTCATGAAATAGGCTTTGAAAATTCTAAATCTTGAACAAGTTTATAAGGTATAGTGGACTTTCCTTACACGTCTAAAATAACCTTTACTTGACATAAATAAGTGTAAGAGAATACATAGGGTAGTAACAACAATTTCTTTTTGTTCTATTTCAGGCTATTTTGGCATTCTGCTGGATATATGTTCGTAAATACCAAAGTCAGCGGGAAAGTGAAGTTGTCTCCACGATAACAGCAATTTTTTCTCTAGCAATTGCCCTTATCACATCAGCACTTCTACCAGTGGATATATTTTTGGTTTCTTATATGAAAAATCAAAATGGTACATTTAAGGTATATATGCTATGTAATTTTTTTCTTTCCAAATTCCTGGCACTTAATTTTAAAGTTTAGCAGTCCAGTATATATTGTGCTTTATTTTTGTATCGGGGAATAAATTAGAATGGAAATGCAGCCTAGAGGCTGTGAGAATGTGACAACTAACCCAATAGGTTAGAAGCAGACTTATAACTGCTAACTATTAACTCAACAATCCTGCAAATGTGAGGAATGCCTTTTGTTAGCCTGAAAATATTTTAAGTATTCTCTTAACTCCCTTGAAGCTTATTTGATTTGATTTGCATTACTGCAATAAATAAATAATTTAGAAGGGCTTTTGTTAGTGGCAGATCAGAATTTTAATCTGTTTCATATCGAGTCATTTAAGTCAGTATGGTATAGTGAAAAGACTACTAGACTTGGAATTGTAAGACCTGAGTTCTAGTCTTGACTCTTAACTATTTAGCTGTGTACCGTTGGCCAAATCACTTAATTTTCTAGACATCCGTTTCCTCATTTTAAAAATGACGGGTGTGGACTGAAAGGTTTCTGAGTGCCCTTTCAATTATGCAAATTACTCTTAAGTTTCTTATTAGCTTAAGCTTCCATAAGGCAGGAACTGTGTCTTTGTTATTGTATCCCCAATATCTAGCACATAGTACTTAAATGTTTGAATGAAATAGTATTTCAATTATCTCAATAATACATGGTTACAAAATAACTTTCTGAATGGGCCAAATGGGCATAAATCATTTGAAATTGGGTCAAATGGCATAAGTCATTTGAAAATATTTTTGTAGGTAGGTTTAGATATATTCTGATTGCTGTGAAAACTACATATTTTTTGCTATAGTTCAGTCATTCATTTAACAAGTATTGATTGTGCCAAACATTGTAATGTTATAAAGATGGTAACTAACATCTATTGAATATTTACTATGTGTCAGACCCAGTTTTTTAAGTGGTTTACACATATTGACTTTCTTTGATCTCTCAACCCTATGAGGTAGATAGTGTTACCCATGTTTTTAATGGGTGAGAAACCAAGGTTCAGAGAGGTGAAATAACACACAGTTTGTAAATGTTGTAGCTGGGATTTGAAGCTCTGCAGTCCGGCTCCAGAGCTCTTAGTTCAGAGGTTCTTGGGAAGATGGCTTCTTAAGAAGTATAATACACTCTCAAGTAGTTCAGTAAATAAGATGTCCACCAGTGAGTCTACTTTTTTTTTTTTTAAAGCTTAATTCACATTTTGTATTTTGGGCTGAAATGTTTTAGAAGAAAATAACTATTTTTAGTGGTATCATTGGGTTTTCTCTGCTTTTTATTATTGGGTTAGAAGTAATATACCTTTAATAATTTGGGGCATACAGAATTAAATGGTTGATCTTAACATGAGGTCATTTCCTCTGAGAAATAAATGTCATTTTAGAACTAAATTCTATAAGAATGTTTATTTAATTTCTTGTGGCTCTGTATATAACTGTGTTTCTTGGATAAAAGATTTTGACATTTTAAGAATGTCTAGATATTCTTTTTATTTTAAAGTAGTGTAGTGTAATTCCAAACGTACAACATGTAATTGTAAATTTCTAGGATATATTCCTTTCTAAAAGCTGTTAAGTTCAAACAGGCAAGTATGTATGTGTGTAGATATATGAGTATTCTGATATAATAGAAGCAATATAATTATCCCTCGTATAATTTTTGTTTGAATAGGAGATTTTTTAGTTTTGAATTTAGAATATTTGATTTATTTAGATGTTTGTGGGGAATTATTTTCATTTTGAAATTTCTAAAGTAAGTGTTTTCATGAAATTATGAACTTTGTCTTAGATTAAGTAGTTGTATTGGGCACATGCGTAAATTAGTAGCCACTTTCTGGGTAACTAGTTTTTTTTTGTTTTAAATTTTGTTTTTGTTTTTTTAATCTATGAGATTGCATTATACTTGTTTGAGGAAGATTTTAAGGATCCATTCACCTAAAGAAGCAAAAATATTATCTGTAAAAACTTAGGGTGTTTGTTTTATTGTATGTCCCCTAAAAGAAGAAAATACGTAGCTATAGTTAATATACTTACTTTATATTTGTTAAATCTAAACGTGGCACCTTTTAAAAACTTTTTTCATTATTAGAATATTATTTATTTAGCAATTGTTGTTTCTCTTTTTTTTTTCTGCTTTTCATTACTAAGTTATTTCTAGTTCTGTTTGTTTTGAGACACCTCATAACTTAGATAATGTATCTGTTTTTTTCTTGGTACTTTGATACTTTTTTTTTGATACCTTGAAATATTCTTTGTATCTGTCTCTCCTCTCACCTCTTTTGTTTTATGGGAGGGAATTAGTGTCATTCACAGGAGTTTTAATTTGAAGCAAAAGTAGAACTGAAAAGATTTTTGAAAACGTTTTCCTAATAAACTCTGAACAGTATTTTCTCTAGAAAGTTCTGGCTGAATTCTCTTCAGATGCCCAGTGAAAGACAAGTGCAAGTTTTTAAGAGTTAGTTCTTCAGACTTCATGCCACAATTGTAAATTTAGTCATGTTAGAGTAAAAAGTATACCACAGTGGCTTTAATCTATTCCAGCCTTATTTGTTAGGATAAACATACAGGTTGGCGTTCTTTTCCATGATGAGTGATAGTGTATTTTTAATTTTTACAGTGTGCATTTTTTATTCCTAATGTATATGCATTGTCTAACTTTCTCCATTTTCACCTCAAATATATCGAAGCCTCCCTCTAAGTTAATTATGGACTTGCTTGCAAGGTATAATTATTTGGAAACTCAACTTGTCCGTGATTGCTAACATTTCACCTAAGAACAGAAGGTGCCCAGGCTTTTCTGTGAGCAGGCAGTCTACACTACTTTCTCTATTTTTGTCTTAGTTATCCTTCTAGCTTTCTCTGCCTTCTTATGGCGGGGTACGTTGTAATGCCCAAGTTGTTTCTGTTGACCTTTCTTTCAACATATGGCATTATTGATAATTCTTGCTAGACAATTTCTTTGTTTCTACCTTTTTTCCAGAAATAATTAACTCTCTTAGATAAAAAAAGAATCTTGAAGCACAGCTAGAAGTGCTCTATTAAACAATCCGGTATAGTTAGCCAGTAATTTTGGATGGTGATATATACAAAGTGTACCGATCAAAAAAAAATTAGAAATGGACACTATGTGAGCAAATATTCTTTATTTTATACAACATGTAAAAATTTTAAAAAATTAGTAGTTAAGATATGGTTTCAAGACATTTAGTGTTTTGATGTTCATATCTTAGTCTCCCCTCCCCTGATGATTAAAGAAATATAACATATTAATATTAATGTAGAGTCTGATTAGGTTGTGGGTAATTTAGGTAGGGGGATAGGAAGGCCAGATGGCTGAGATTACTTGAGATGAGACCTGAATGAGGAGCCAGTCTATTATGGTAAAGAGCCAGAGGGAGAGAGCCTCTTGGGAGAAGAAACCACAAATACAGAGGCCCTCAGGCAGGGATGAATTAGGCTTATTTGGCTGAAGTGTGGTGTTGAAGGTTTTGCTCTAGTACAAGCTGAGATCCAGGGGGAGGCAGGGGCCAGATTGTTTATGACTTTAAGTCATGTTAATGAGTTTAGATTTTCTCCTAACTAATGGGAAGTTAATGAAAGTAAAGGATAAAGGTGACTCAGACTAGAGTAGTGCTAGTGGAGAAAAATTAAGATTGGTATATATTTTGGAGGTAGAACTGCTCAAATTTGCTGATGGATTAGATATGGGGGGGGTGAAGGAAAAAGAAAGTTGGAGCACCACTGTTTAGGTTTTTGTATACCTTAGAGAAATAGGGCAACCTGGAGGAATAACAGGGCATATGCATGCATGTGGGCAAGTGAGGGAGTATAGAGAAAAGAGTTGTATTTTGGACAAGTTACCTTCAAAGTACCTATTATACTATATATTCAAGTGGAGGTGTCTAGTAGGGGGTTGAAGCTCTGGGGATAGTTTAGGGCTGGAGAGAAGTATTTGGGAGGCAACATATGAATGATATTTAGAACTGTAGCTGGGGAGACCAAGTAGTCAGAAAACTTGACGTTGCACCAAGGACTGGAGTGTTCCTTTATGTAGAGTGGAGCCCAAGGGGAGAAGCTGCAACTTGAGAGGTAAGAAGGAAAACAGAAGAGGGAGGCTTCATGGAGATCAGAAGGATTTGTTTCAGGAAGAGAGACTGATAGCTTTTTCCAGTGATGTTGAGAGGTGAAATGAGAAGGGTAGAGAAGTGTCTTTTGGTTTTGGTCAGTGTTGACCATGAAGAGTAATTTTGGCGGACCAGTAGGGTCGTCAGGTTGGAGTGGGTTAAATGTGGACAGGGAGGTCAGGAAGTAGTGATAGGGAATGCTGACAACTTTTCAGGGAGTTTTGTGCTCTAGGGGAGTAAGAAGAGGGGCTGACAGATTTTTATTTGTGGTGGTTGTGTGTATGTATCTCTTTGCGTTTAATGGGAGTTACTAGAGTTTGTATATTTTAGGGTTTAGTAGAGTGGGAGAAATTTTTGAGAGAGGAGAAGGGGTATCATTGTAGGTGCAGTGTCCTTGAGAAGACACAGGGTTTGGGGTTTTCAGAGTGAAAGGGTTGGGCATAAATAGGAATATGGACACTTTGGAGAAAGGGTGGCCTAGAATTTGGATTTGGATACAAATGGAGGTAGGTTTTAGATTTGATGGTAAGTTGAGTGAACTCCTGTTTTTTGGATTCAAATTGTTTAAGAGACCTCTAAGTCAGTGTTTCTCAACCATTGACATTTTGTGCTGCATAATTCTTTGTTGTGGGGAGCTGTCCTGTGCATCGTAGCTGTTTAGTAGCATCCTTAGCTTTTACCTACTAGATTCCTGTAGCACACTGACCCTCCCTCCATTGTCTCCAGACATTGCCAAATGCCCCATGGGGATCAAAATGGCTCCTGAAATGAGAACCACTGGTCTAAGGTGAGGTTATCAGATAAAAGTGAGGAGAGTCATGTTGGAGATTTGGGTTGTGCAGAGGATTTCAAAAAATCAACTTGAAGAATGGGAAAGGGAATTTTCATGTGTGACCAACTACATCCTTATTCTATGGAATTCATATCCTTTTCCTTTCTTCTGAAGTATTCTTCATTAGTATTCTCTATTTAATATTAGTTCTTGATTGCCTCACATTTCTTTGGGTATTAAGTAATTCTCAAGTTCCTCTCAAAGTTTCTACTTTGGGAGACAGTAGTTTATAAAACATATCAAGGGCATAGCAGTTCTCAAAATGTGGAAGAAGGAAGGTTTCATAAACTTAGCTCTCTTGACAGTACATCAGATACCTTGGAGGCAAGAGAGTATGTAAAAGCCAAATACATTAATAGTATTTGAGTGATTTTGTATATTTTACACGTATTTGTAGCTTTAAAATAGTAACAGTAATACTCTTATTGCCACAGAATTCGCTAGACAAAAGATCCTTATAGAGTAAAAGATGCTAAATTTCAATGATTCTTTTGCTTTAAATTACCTTCAGACCTTCTTTTAATTTTTCTCTGAGATTGGGCTCTTGTCCAATTCTAAAATTTAACCTTTAAGTGATTCTCAGTGGGGACATTACTACCTCCTGGGGTTGTCTTGGAAATTGGTGGGAGTTTAATTTACATAATGTGTAGCAAAAAGGGACAGATGTAATTATTCTCTGGCCCATTGATACATTGTTCTTAATTTGATCATCTTCATCAAAAATCCTCTTAAACTTCTGTTTTGATGCAGAAACAATGACTAAAGCTGCACAGTTCTTAGGAGCTGAAGCTTTGATTATGTACATATTCACGTGGATACTAGAATCATTGATGAAAAAATTTTCAATCATTGCCTAGAATTTTCTCTAGTGCTTTCCCACTCAGTGTGGTAAGCAGTTTTTATACTTTATTTCCATTTTTCTATACGTGTTTGGGTATTTCTTTCATTAAGAATACTTCATGGATATCTATCTATACCAATATAGGTCTCATTGTTTTTAATGCCTACATGTTATTTTATTTTATTAATGTACAATAATATATTTTACCATTTCTCCCCTGGGCATTTTGATTGTTTTCAGTTTCTTTTTTCTTTTTTTAAAAATATTTTTGGCCAGGCGCAGTGGCTCGTGCCTGTAATCCTAGCACTTTGGGAGGCCAAGGCGGGAGGATTGCTTTAGGCGAAGAGTTTGAGACTGGGCAGAGCGAGAGCAAGACCTCGTCTCTACAAAAAATAAAATTAGCTAGGTGTGGTGGTGGCATGGCTGTAGTCGCAGCTACTTGGGAGGCTGAGGCAGGAGGATTGCTTGAGCCCAGGAATTTAAGGTTGCAGTGAGCTATGATGATGCCACTGCACTCTAGCCCAGGAGACAGAGCAAGACCCTGTCTCAAAAAAAAAAGAAAAAAAGAAAAAAAAAAAGAAAAATATTTTAAACAACACTACCCTGAGTATTGTTGGGTAAAAGGCTCTTGGGTGAAAACCAGTAACTGTTACTTGGTACAGGCTGGAAATTACTGGGATAAGGATCAGTAAGTACTTAGATTCTTATATAACTTGACATTATGTAAAGAGATAAGCTCTCCCAAAGTGCAGGACCTTCATGAGAGTTACCTAAACCTCCTTTTCTTCTCTCTTCTTATACTGCAAACAGAAGAGTGAGTAGTCTTGCAGGTAGATAAACACTTTGGACTTGGGTGCCAAGTTGTCTGAACTCAGTAGGTACAAGCGATTCATCAGGTGCTAGGACATTCCAGTTGCTCAACACCTTGAGACTTTGGGCCCCTTTGTCCCATAAGTAATTGAAATTGGTGCAGCTTCTCTTGTGTGGGAAAGGTAGGGCCCGTTTGGGCTAGCTTGTTGCCCAGTAGGAGCTCCTGATGTAATTCGCTGGACAACACTGCTTGTCTTTAAAAAATATCTACATGGTGATATCCATCCTAATTTGTGTGAATAGTTTCAGGATAGATTCAACAAAGTGTCTAGATCATGGGCTGTCTTTCTTACTATTACTGTGTAGGAGATGGCTTTTCTTCCACATTTTGACACTACTGGATATTATTGTTTTACATTTTGTCAATAGGTAGGTGGGGGTTACTATAATAATAGATTCTCATATTTTATTAGTAAAATGTAGTAATTGGGAAATTCCTTATTGTTGGCTTTTTTTCAATTTTTTTATGGTGCTGGCCTGTTTTATTCAGATGATTTTTAGAATGAACATGTTAATATACTCCACCCCCTAGAACACTGAGGTTTTGATTGGCAATATATATTAATTTTAAGATTAATTTGGGGGATCATTGGTATTAAATATTTATAATCTTTACATGTAAAACCATCTGCCTACAACCAACTTATCTTCAACAAAGCAGACAACAACATACACTGGGGAAAGGAAGCCCTACTCAATAAATGGTGCTGGGAAAACTGGATAGCCACATGCAGAAGAATGAAACTGAACCCCTATCTCTCACCATATACAAAAGTTAATTCAAGATGGATAAAAGACTTAAATGTAAGGCATGAAACCATAAAAATTCTAGAAGAAAATGTGGGAAAAACTTGTTTCTGGACATTGGCCCAGGCAATGAATTTATGACTAAGGCCCCAAACACAATTAAAGCAACAACAAAAATATATAAATGGGATTTGATTAAATTAAAAAGCTTTTACAGAGCAAAGGAAATAATCAACAAATAGCCTACAGGATGAAAGAAAATATTCACACACTATACATCCGATAAAGGGCTAATATCCAGAATCTATAAACTACGCAAACAAATCAGCAAGAAAAAACCAAACAGCCCCATTAAAAAGTTGGCAAATGACATGAATAGAAGTTTTTCAAAAGAAGATAGAAAAATGGCCAAGAAACATGAAAAACTACTTAACATACCTAATCATCAGGGAAATATGCAAGTTAAAACCACAGTGAGATATCAACTTACTGCTGTCAGAATGGCCATTATTAAAAAGTCCAAAAACAATAGATGCTGGCGTGGATGCAGAGGGAAAGGAACGCTTATACACTGTTGGTGGGACTGCAAATTAGTACAGCCTCTATGAAAAACAGTATGGAGATTCCTCAAAGAAATAAATATAGACTTACCATTCGACCCAGCAATCCCACTACTGGGTATCTACCCAAAGAAAAATAAGTCATTTTATCAAAAAGACATCTGTACTCAAGTGATTTTAACAGCACAATTCAGAATTGCAAAGATGTTGAATCAACCTAAGTACCCATCAATTCATGAGTGGTTTAACAAAATGTGGTATATATATATACCATAGAGTACTACTCAGCCATTAAAAGAAATGAATAAATGTCTTTTGCAGCAGTTTGGATGGAACTGGAGACCATTATCTTAAGCAAAGTATCTCAGGTATGGGAAAAAAAAAAAATGCTTACATGTACTCTCTAATAATCTGGAACTAATGGATGGGCACACCATGGGTACCGAGAGAAGTAAAACTCATTGGAAATCAAGAAATGGGGAGTAGGGGAAGTGTAAAAACCTACCTGTCAGGTACAATGAACAGTATGTGGGTGAGGGCACACTCACTAATAGCCCTGACTTAAGCATCATAAAAGTTATCCATGTAATACAAACGTTTGTACCTCCTTAATATTTTGAAATAAAAAATAAAAATCTTTACATGTAAGAACAGGTGACTTTCCATTTATAATTTAGTTTTTTAATATAGTTTAACATAAATTTTTATTTGGCCTATTAAGTTTTTTTAATAGTTTTTATTGCTATTGGGAAAATACTGTTTTTATTGTGTGTTGTATATCAAGGTTTTGCTTTTGTAGAGGTAAGTTTGGCTTTTCTACATTTTCTTTTAGGCATTTATCAGCAAGAAATTCATAGATACTCATTGCTACAGGTGTTTGTAGGCAAAAAAGAAAAAAAAATCCTAAATCATTTTAGGAGCATTAAATGTTGATATCCTTCCTAACAGCACTAGTAGTGGGATATTGACTTGAGCTCTTAAAATATTTATTAAAAAAATTGACCTCTATTTTAATTTGAGCCTTCCTCCTCAATAGTAGTGACAAGTCCCTTAGACTCTGCAGGTTTAATTTTTCGGATGCACAGAATTTAGAGAGTTAGACAAAAAGACTTGCCATTGTACCTCAGTTCTAACTCATTAATGTATAACATTTTTTTCTATTTTACAAGATTAATTTGAATTACATTTTCTAAGTTTAGTAATTTAAAGAACACTTGTGTAGGATGAATGCAAAGGAGTTTAGATTGACTTTTAGTTTTTTAAAAAATGGATTATATGCTCAAATATGTTCTCTCTAAAGTACAAATCAGCTTTATCACTCTCTGCATAAAATTCATCACTATTTTCCATTTCCCTTAGGACACAGTCCAAAATACTTAGCATGACTCACAAGTCTCTCAAACATGTGCCCTTCTCCTCTCTCCCTCCCCCTGCTTTCTCTTACCTTTCCATAAGCTCTAGTGAGTCTAAATTTAGCTTCTTGCAGTTCTTTCAAACATTCCATGTATGTTCTTTCCTCCCTCCCTTGCTCCCTCCCTCCTTTCCTTCTTTCCTGCCTCCCTCACTCCATTTCCCTGAGAATGTCCTCTCTTCCTTCAGGTCTTAGTATAGTCATTTTTGGGAAGCTATCCCTGATAGTCAGTCTGAGGTGCCTTTTGTCTTTGTGTTTCCCCAGAACCATATTGTCTTATTTTAGCATTTACATATTGAAATTTGTCTATTATCTGTCTCTCACTTCTTGAAGACATAGACCATACCTTATTTGAGTTGATAGATTTTGGAAATTATATTCAGTCATATTAAAGCTTAACTATAATCGTTGGGCAAATGGCTGTTTCATTAATATTTATATTGTTTCCTTTTTATCCTAGAACTGGGCTAATGCTAATGTCAGCAGACAGATTGAGGACACTGTATTATATGGTTACTATAGTAAGTATCCTTCAGTTTCATTTCCTATTTGGGCTCCTAACCAAAATGTAGAATAAAACTATGTATAAACATTTAATTTTGATAATACAGATGAGATTACTGTTTTCTACACCAGGAATAAGTAATAAGCATTCATTCTCAAAATCCTGAAACTTCTTTAACCTATTTTGCTTCATTTAGGTTCACTTGTAACATTTCTTTGTGGTGGTTCAGTTAAGTTACTTTAAACTTCACCTCTCTCTTTTTGTTACCATTACCAATTTCTCACACTTGTGCTTGATTTAAAATCTCATTTTCTAAAATTTTTTTCTAAGTATTGACAGTAATACAGTGCACTCTGGGGAATTTGTACTATCAACTTTATTGTACTCTACAGAGCCATTTTAATCCAGGGATTATGTCGGTTGGTTCCTGCTTCCTTCTTTTCTCCTTCCTTTTCTTCCCTAGTGTTAGATTATAAAAGTTTTATAATAACCACCTATATGTTTCCAGAATTTTCTTTGAATAAACATGAAACTCATGCCTTTATAAAAACATATAATTGCTGATTTAGGAAAGGAATGCCTTTTTTCAAAAATAAATTAAGATGTTGAATAACATTTCAGTAGGACATTAAATTGGAAACTGAAAGAAATCTACGGAAGTTTCTATTGATGGGATAGTTTTTTCAAGAGTTTTACTGGATTTTAATTTAGCTGCTTTGGCTCTAACCTTAGCCTTTTATCCTTCTCTAAAATCTGTAGGACCCATGAAATTCTGTTTCTTTGGGGTAGATTTTAGAAAGATTTTTATGGTATTTTAAAATAGAATTTAATATTTCTGATAAATACTTTAAATATAATAAAATATAATATTGGCCTATTAAGTTAAAACTTTTGAAGTGGTGCTATATTAAGTAGAATGTTGCCTTTTCAGTATAAATTTATTGAAAGGATGTAAATCACTTCTTCAGAAACAGTTTTGGGGAAGGGGTCTATCTCCTGTGTGACACTAAAGTATAGTTATCCTATAGAACGCATGACAAGATAAGCTGATTTATATATTAGTGAAGTCCAAGTCCATGAAACATATCTTATCATTGAACCTAGAGGCCACTGGACTAATCCATTGTATTATAATTAAAGTCATAAAAGACTTATAAACTGTAATGGTAATTTATGTAGCTTTTTTCACTTGGTTCCATGGAGAGAATTAAGCCTACAGCAAAGGATTTTAGTGAGTATTTTTCTCAGTCCTCCTAAAGATAGTGTGTCCTCAATCCTCCCACATATAATGTGTCCTTAGCATCATTTTAAATGCATGGGAGATAAGTTGGTCATTACAAACAGTGGATATCTTTAGGGGCTTATGGCTCGATTCTCTGCAGAATTTAGGTTGTAGTGAGAACTGTAACTGCCTTGGAATAGGATAGTTGAAACACTGATATAGGGAAGAAATTTGTTTGAAAAGCCAAATTATGAATAGAAGATTTCTTGAAGACCATGGAATCAAAACAAAACTTAATTG
Organism: Daubentonia madagascariensis; assembly: GCA_023783475.1. Classification (NCBI taxonomy): domain Eukaryota; kingdom Metazoa; phylum Chordata; class Mammalia; order Primates; family Daubentoniidae; genus Daubentonia; species Daubentonia madagascariensis. The sequence continues at coordinate 19,481,917 of JAKFHU010002080.1, read as the reverse complement.
GATAATATGGTTATTGTCATAATGTTAGTCATATCTATCTCAGCTATGGCTAATAGGCCACAGCTAGAGCCTGAAAGGATTGCGCAGCTTCTGAGATAGTTACTATCCTCAAGCCCAGCTGCTTCTCCTGAAACTGCCTATTAGATGTCTTCTGGATCTTGGGGACAACACAGACTCCAAATAATCCAAAATACTGTTTTTAATCCATCCCTCTGTCAGATTCTAAGTTCATCCAATCTCTCATAATGTATCGACACATTCTCATTGTCTAACTTTGCCAGGCACTGTATAAGACTTTCACACTCAACACTGATTTAATTTTCATGAATATTTCTCCCCTCCCTCCCTTTCCCCCTTTTTTCTTACCTTTTAAAGATGAAGAAATTGATGTTGACAAATGTTAAAAATCACTTTGTTTAGTGAGTGGTAGAGCCCAAAGTAGATCTTATTTCCTAAGCTGGAACTTCTTACCATTAAGTGAACTTCCTTTTAATAAATGGTTGTGGGGATGTTACCTATGGGAATTAATCATTAAACCCTCAGAACATCTTTAGAAATCATCTGGGGACCTTTTAAATAATACAGAGTGCTAAATCGTGTCCGGAGATATTCTGATTTACTTTGGTTTGATAGGCAGCTTGGGAATCTATTACTGAAAAATTAAAGGTACTGATTCTGATTTTAGATGCTTAATTAGTAATAACTTAGAGTAGATTATATACATACTTTCAAAGAGTTATTGGTGCAGGATTTTTTCTATACTTGTCAAGTTTTTTTTAGGTGCCAATTTAGGTGCTAGTTTAGATGCTAGTTGGTTTTCTGCAGAAGAGAAACTGGTCAAAAAGATTTAAACTCTTAAAGCTCTCTTAAAGTGGTTTTAGTTGTCTTACTCAATGAAAATGCTTAGGATTGTTAACTATTAAATATTTTCAAATTACTGATTGAAATTTATACCCTCACTGTCTTTTCATATTCCATTACATTAAAAACCATTGGTCCAGTGCAAAAACCATTGTACTTTGAATGGATCTCTTACTCATGCACAATTTTTGACATTATGATTTATTCATTTGGAAAATACTCGTTCACTGAAAAATATAGGTCTTCCAAATGTTGACACATATCATTATACATTGAAAAACCACATTGATTAATATCACCATTATTCTTATCAGAAAAGTCTTTATATATATATATTGGCAAGCTGTAAAACTCAAGGTGGTGGATTTACACTTTCCAAAATTCTAATTTTCTCATGAAAGCTTGGGTTTTTTCATTGGTTACAAATACTGCTGCTTATTTTCCTTTGAAGTGACAGTCTCACTGTTCATTTTTTTTTAAAGTCTGCCTAATACTGAAGTCTAGATAACCATTGCTCATCTGTCAGTTCTTTTAAGTAAAAATGATGTTCTTTGAAAAAAGTGGCTAGTGTAACTTACAACTGAAATAGCCCAAATAGTGCAAATGCTATAGAGACCTTGTGAGATAGAAGCACAGTGTGGTTTATGTATACTTCCTTCACACAGAATATTAAAAGGATGAATACTCATCCTTTTTTTTTTTTTTTTAACTGCTTTGAAAGGGACTTTGTGAACAAAAGTCTTAAATTCCCCTTCCCCCTGAAGGATACAATGACTGCTAGTGCAGTTTGGGTCCACTATCTTAATTCCTTCTAAAGGGCCAGCAGTTTTGTCCAGTGTTGTTTTTGCATCATCAGTTTAAATGTAAATGTAGTGGAAAGGCAATAAAATCTTGATATCATTAGGAAAATAGTTTTGATGTTGTGGATACCCTGAAAGGATCTCTGCAAATTATAGAGTCTGGGAACCACATTTTTGAGGATCTTCTTTTATATTAATAGAATTTGGGGTGTTTTATCCTGGAAAGTTTGCAGAAATCAGGCTGACTGCTGCTTCTACTTACGGATACTAATTTGAGAAGAGTACATGAGACCTTGAAGTCATTGAACTTCTCTGATTTCTCCACCTGAGAAATGGTGATAAAATAGTACCTACTTCATAGTATTGTCAGTGTGAGACGTGTGGTTAGCGCTAAATAGGTGTTATCTGCTGTTTATTCAAATCAGATAAGAGAACAAGAGAAATAAATTTTCTGTTCGTGCAATGATATGGGAAAGTTAATATTGAAAGAATTGACCTAGTGTCTCATCAAATTTCCATCTTTCTTGACACTACTATTTTGAAAACATCTCTAATAATATATTTCAGTGCTTTTCCAGACAATATAGAAAGACTGGGACTAATTGTGGAGATTTGTTTGATTCAGGTCTGTAAAATCCTTTCTGATAAGATACTGTTGTGTCCTGTCTCCCTCCTGCTGTTTAAAAGAAAGTATTCTTAGTTACAGGGTATTTTCCAAGTGGTTTCTGATCAGGTTTGCTCAAGAGATTAGATAAAGACTCTTTGCAACCTAGTAGCCTAAGAATTTGTTTTCAAATGGAAATATTAGGAAAATAAGTGATCCTTTGTACTTATAGCTAGTGTGACTTGTACATTCTGTCTCTAAACAAACTACTGATTTGTCACATTAATGTAAACCTTCCTTCACACTCCAGATTTTAGAGGCACATATGCTCTTTTTTTTCTTCTTACATCCCTGTTTGTGCCTTTTGAGTTTCCTTTGCTGTGTTTTTTTCTCCTCTTACCAACCTTTTTAATGTTTATTTGCTCCAGGGTTTAATCCTTGGACCTATTTTCTACCTGAGTTAATCCTTTGATGATTTTATATTGTTGCTTGACCCTAAATGTCATCTATATGCCAAACTCCCAGATTTAAATCATTGTGCAGACCTCTCTGGAACTTCATAATCTTCATGAATTTCTACCAAGAAATCAAAGACATCTCAAATTTAACATTTCTAAAGGAACTGACCTTCAATCTGTTATGCACTATACTTTTTCTTGTTCTAGTGGATAGCAACTGGAAGGATAGAGTTATTCAGGCCAGAAACCTTGGACTCATTCTTGAATCTTTATTTTTTCACATTTTGTATCAAATATGGCAGGAAATTCTCTTGTGTTTGATTTTCCAAATTTATCCACAATCTGACCACTTCTCACTACCTTCTGGCTACTATCCTGTTTAAGCCACCGTTGTCTCTTTCTGGGTTATTACAGGAGCTTCCTAACATGTCTGTTTTCTACGCTTGTTTTGTTTACAGTACAGAAGTCAGAGTGATCCTCTAAAAACGTGACAGATTTTTGTTCCTCATCTGCTCAAAACTCTGAAATAGCTTCCCATTTAATTCGCAGTGAAAGACAGAGTCATTATTAGAGCCTACACTGGTCCTTATGTGATCTGGAATTCTTCCCCATCCCGCAAACCTCTCTGACCTCATCTTCTACTCTCCTGTGGTAGGCAAATTCATAAGATGGCCCACAATGCTCTCTACCTCCTAATTTTCATGCCCTTATGTAATCCCCTCCTCTTGAGTGTATCCTGGACCTAGTAATTTGATTCTAACGAAAAGAATGTGGCAAAAATGGGATGTCACTTCTGAGATTTGGTTGTAAAAGACAGTGACTTTGTCTTGCTCTACTCTGACTCTTTTTTCTTGCCTGCTCTGATTAGGCAAGCTGTCATGTTGTGTACTGCCTTATGGGGAGGCCTACATAGTAAGGAACTGAAAGTGGCCAACATATAGTGAGGAACTAAATCCTGCCAACAACTACGTGAGTGAGCCTGAAAGCAGGTTCTTCCCCAGCAAGCCCTGAGATAACGGCTGTATTGGCCAACACCTTGATTATAACCTTAGGAGAAATTCTGAGCTTCAAGACCTAGCTAAACTGTGCTCATATTCCTAACTCACAGAATCTGTGTAATATTCTTTTAAACCACTAAGTTTTGAGTAATCTCTTACACAGCAATAGATAACTAGGACATCTCCCTGTCACTGATTATATTAATGTTGCTGTTAATATTCCTTGAACATTCCAGTTTCACTCCTACCTTAGGGCCTTTGCTTTATGTTCCCTTTGACTGGAATGCTTTTCTTCCAGTTATCTGCTTGACTACTTTAACTCCTTTAACCTTCAAGCCTTTGTTCACATGTCACTATGTGAATGAGGCCTACCCTCAATCCCTGGTCCCTTTTATTCTGGTCTACTTTTTTTCCCTATAGCCTGTAATCACGTTTGGATGCACTATGTAATTTAGTTATATTTATTACTTGTATCCCCCACTAGAATTTATACTCCACTAAGGTAGGGATCTTTATCTCTTTTGGTCCTTCATATATTCCAAGCACATAGAACAGTTAGCGCATAGTAGGTGCTCAATGAGTCTTTTATTTGCTGTGTAACTTAGAGCAGCTGACTTAAGTTCTTCTGTTAATAAGAGAGGATAATGTATACTTCCATATTGTCTGAAATAAATAAATACATTTTAAAAAAAAAAAGATTGAGCTGGGGTGGGATTTCAGCCATGGCCAAGTAAAGAAGGTTGGCAGCTTCTTTCCCCCAAAAAACAAATATAGAGTAGGACAAAACTGAACAAAAAAACAACTACTTCAGTGCTTTGGCAATTAACCAAAGGCATACAACAGTTGAAGTGTTTATGTTTAAAAACTATTAAAGGAAAGTGGTACTCTGTAGTATTTTATCCTGGCATTGTTACCTTTCCCCACCCCCACTTCTAGTTTGGTTATTGCATGAGATCTGCCAGGGCAGGGTGGGCCATGAGGACCAGCAGCTATACTACTTTAGTGGAAGGGGACTTACTCAGTTGGGTAGTGCTCACTTCTAGAGGTAATATTGGTGGAACCGATAATCTTGGAGTCAGGTGAGTGGAGATGGCCAATGATTCTATTCGCATGGGATTGTGATTGTAATGGGACAAGCATATTCCTGGCTAAAGCTGTACACATGTATATTGGAGGCTGGAGAGGGCCCAAGCTAGTCATATACTCCTGGCTGCCCTAAAGACTGTGTACATGTGTATAGGAGACCAGAAAGGGCTCAGTAGAAAGTAAAAGCCAGAGCTGACTTGAAAATAGCCTGAAGTTTTCATACACTCTCCTACCAACATACAGATTCATTGACAAGGGCTAGAAGCCTTACTGGCTCAAGGTATTTGGGCAAAATTTCTTCCTGGTCATTCTATGATTATTAAGCTTTGTAGACACAGGGGCAATCCGTAGGAAGCCAGGCTGAAAAATAAAAACAAGAATTAAATAAATAATAAAATAACCAAGTAGAGACATCAGCAATTGCACACTTTGTGGAAAACAGATTCCACAGATTTAACCCTGACAAGTAACTGAACAAAGAAACAAAACAGGGACAACAATTTTCAGGGGCATATAGCGCAATCTGGAATTGCTAAGGCATATTATCTAAAATATCAGTTTCAGTACAATTATGAAATATGCAAAGAAATAGAAAAATGTGACCATGTTAAGGAAAAAAGCACACAGTAGAAGCAGTATTTTCAGATGTTAGATTTAGCAGATAAAGACTTCGAAGAAGCTATTACAAATGAGTTCAAAGCACTAAAATAAACAATTTAATGAATTAAAGGAAAGTGTGACAAATAGAAAATTTCAATAAGGAGATAGAAATGATTTAAAAAACAACTAAGTGGAAATTCTGAGGTTGAAGAATATAGTAACTGAAATGAAAAATTTACTAGAGGGTCTCAATAGCAGGTTTGACATGAGAGAAGAACTTGAAGGTAGGTGATCTAATTTGAAGATCAGAGAGGAAAGTAGATTAAAGAGAAATCAACAGAGCCTCAGAGACCTGTGTATCAACATCAAGTGTACCTATGTATGTGTGATAGGAATCACAGAAAGAAAGAGGCAGAGAAAAATATTTGAAGAAATTATGGTCCCAAACTAATCTACACATCTAAGAAGATGAATGAAGCCCAAGTAGGAAAAATAGAGATCCAGACCTACACACATCATTGTCAGTATATTGAATGACAAAGACAAAGAGAAAGTCTTGAAAGCAGGAAAAAAAGGTGCATGAGAACATGTGTGTAATTGATGACTAACTTTTAATATGAAATAATGGACACCAGAAGGCACTAGAATAACAAGCTACTGAAAGAAAAAAAAAATCAACCAAGAGTTCTATGTCCACTAGAAATTATCCTTAAAAAATGAAGGTGAAATAAACATTCTAAGACAAGACCTGAGAGAATTCATTGCTAGAAGATCTGCCTGACAAATATTAAAGGAAGTCTTTCAGGATGAAAGGAAGTGACACTAGACAGTAAATCAAATTCACAGAAGGAATTAAAATCACCAGAAATTGTTGTTAATATAAATGGCTAATATTTAATGTAAAGGCGTTATAATTTTTCTCCTTTTCTTTATAAAAGACATAAGATTATAAAAAGCAATAATTATAATACTGTAATGTTGAGTTTATAATGTATATACATAACGTGTATACAACACATAATGTATAGACATAATATATGATAATAGCACAAAGGAGAAAAGAGGGATTTGAGCTATACTGGAGGAAGTTTTTGTTTTTATATTTTGCCTGTATTTGAATATTTATTGGAGGTAGATTGTGATAAATGAAGGTATGTAGTGTAATCCCTATAGCAACCACTAAGAAAATGACTAAAAAATATACTTACAAAATAAGTCAGGAATAAAAGGGTACACTAGAATATAACTATTTAATACAAAATAAGGCAATTAAGGAGAAGCCTGGAACAATAACAAAAAAAGACAGTAGACATAATAAAGTACAAAATGGGAAATGTAAATATAGCCATATCAATAATTATGTTACATTAAATGTAAATGCTCTAAATACCCCAATTAGGTGACAAAAATAGTCATAGTGGATAAAAAAAATCAAGCTCCATCAATGAGCTGTCTATAAGAGAAACACCTTAGATTCTGAGACACAAATAGTATGAAAAGAAAAGGTTAGAAAAGAGATGCTATGCAAATAGTAAGTATAACAGCTGAACTATGTCAGACAAAATAGACTTAAAGACAATTATTAGCGACAATGAGGGACATTTCATAATGATAAAGGGTTAATACATTAAAAGGATAAATTATAATTGTATATGTACCTAATGACAAAGCTTTAAAATTCACAAATCCAAAACCAACAGAATTGATAGGAGAAATAGATACTTCAACAATGTTAGTTGGAGATTTGAGTAGCCAACTCTGTATATTGATAGAACAACTAGACAAAAAATCAGTAAGGGTAAAGAAGACTTAAACAACACTATTGACCAACTTACAAATATAGAAAATTCCATCTAATGGATGCAGAATACAACTTGCTTAAAGCACACATAAAAGATTCTTCACTATATGATAGGTCATAAAAACAATTCTCAGTTAATCTAAAAACAGTGAAAATCATATGAAGTGTTTTCTAACAGCGATAGAATTCAATCAAATGAACAGAAGGAAATCTGTACAAATATTTGTCAATTAAACAACACACTTCTAAATAACCTGTGGATCAAGATGAAATCACAAGACAGATTGGAGAACATTTTGAACTGAATGAAAATAAAAATGCAACATATCAAAACTTATGGGATGTAGCTCAAGCAGTACTTAAAGGATAATTGGCAGCTTTAAATTCCTCTCTTAGAAAAGAATTTTCAAGTGCCTAAACTTCTAGCTTAAGAAATAAAAAAAAAAAAAAGCTAACTGGACTTTAAGCAGGCAGAAGGAAAATACAAGAGAAGTCAATGAAATAGAGAACAGAAAAAACAATAAAGAAAAATCAAACCAAAGTAGGTTCTTTGAAAAAAAAAAGTCAATAAAATCGGCAAATCTTTAGCTGGACTGAGGGCATGGGGAAAGGGGAGGGGGAAGAAAGGATACAAGTTATCAAAATAAGGAATAAAAGAGGTGGCATTACCAACTTTGTAGAAATTAAAAGGATTATAAAGGCATATTATGAATAACATTGTACTAACAAATTAGACAATTCCTAGAAAGACACAAATTACCAAAACTGACTTAAGAAGAAATAACCCCATAGCAAGTAATGAAATTGAATTAGTTATTTAAAATAGTCCCACAAATAAAAACCCATACGTAGATTTTGATCACTGGTGAATCCTGTTAATATTATATATTTAAAGAAGGAATTATACCTATCCTCCACAAACTCTTTTAGGAAATAGAGAAGGAGGGAACTCATTCTTGAGGCTATTATTACCTTGATACCAGAATCAGATACAGACATCACAAGAAAAGGAAACTGTGGACTAATATCCTTCATTAATGTAGACATAGAATTCTTAAAATTTTAGGAAACTGAATCCAGTATCATATAAGAAGGATTATATACCATGACAAAGTAGAATTCATCCCAAGAGAGTAAGGTTGGTTTGGTACCAAAAATCAATTATGTAACATACATATTTATAGAGTATAGGACAAAAAATGCATGATTATGTCAACAGATGCAAAAAAAGAATTCGAGTATCCATTGTTGATTAAAAACTCTCAGCAAAGTAGTTACAGAAGGGAACTTCCTTATCCTAACAAAGGACATGTATGAAAAACCTATCGCTAACATACTTAGTTGTGAAAGACTGAATGCTTTTCTTCTAAGGTTAGAAGCAAGGTTAGTTTGTCTGCTCTCACCACTGCTATTCAACATTGTAGTAGGGATTCTAGCCAGTGCAATAAGTCTAAATAAATCGATAAATAAAACTAAAGGAATAAACTTATTTAAATATTTATTTTTGTTATTTATTAAATATTTACTTAAATACATCCAAAGTGGAGAAGAAGTCCGTCTGTCTTATTTTCACAGCTCACATAAGATTCTATAGGTAGAAAAATCTCACGGGACCTATGTATAAACAAATACAACCAATAAATAAAGTAGGAGCACAGGATGCAAGATTGATATGAACACTAAAAACAGACTATTCAAATGAAATGAGGAAAACAATTCCAATCAGAAACCATCAAAAGGAAAAAAGGAAGTGCCTGAGAATACATTTAACAAAAAAAGGTAAGACTTTTAAACTGAAAACTACAAAAAATTGCTGATAGAAATTAAAGACCTTTTGTACCCATTAAGTAGGTTTTTGCCCCTCCCCTCCTTCCCCTCCCCGCTGGTTGATTTACACTGAGTTTTACTTTCCCTCTGGCACCTGTGTCCTCATCAGTTAGTTTCAATTTAATAGTGAGTACGTGTGGTGTTTGTTTTTCCATTCTTGACATATTTAGGTGAATGGTCTACAGTTCCATCTAGATTGTTGCAAAAAGTATTAATTCCTCTTTTTTTATGGCTGAGTAGTACACTGTCTGGGTCATGGGCACACCTATAGCTGGGACTCAAGCATTACAAAAGCAATCCATGTAACCTAAAACATTTGTACCCCCTTAATGTTTTGAAATAAAATAAAATACAATAAAATTGACAACTGATTCTTGACCTACAAAAAAAAAGAAATTAAAGATCTAAATAAACAATTCCATGTTAATGAATTGGAAAACAATACTGTAAAGATGCAGTTATGGCAGTTTTCTCTCAAACTGACCTATAAGTTTAATATGTTCCCTATCAAAATCACACAGGCTTTTTTTGTGAAATTGACAAGCTGATCCTAAAATTTACATGGAATCTACAGTAGCCCAAAACAATTTTGAAAAAGCAAAATAACATTGGAGAATTACATTTTCAGATCTAAAACTTACTATAAAACACATTGAACAGGACTACTGTTGCAGATGGACAGGCATATATTAATAGAACAATGGAATAGGATTCACAGTTCAAAAATAAATACTTATATTCATGGTCAATTGATTTTCAACAGCTATGCCAATTAAATTTAATTCAGTTCATTTTTAACAATTGTTGCTGGGATAGTTGGATAACCACATGCAAAAAAAAAAATCGTTTTTTAAAGCCTTATACCACACTCAAAAATTAATTCAAAAATCAGTTATAGACCTAAACTATAAAAGTGTAAAACTTCTAGAAGAAATCAAGGGACATAATCTCGGTGACCTTAGGTCGGACAAAGAGTTCTTAGATATAGTATCAAAAGCATGATTCATAGGAGAAATCTTCATATGTTGTACTTCATCAATATTAAAAAATTTGTCCTTCAAAAGAGACAGTTCTAAAAAATGAGGATTAGCCACAGACACGGAGAAAATATTTGTAAATCATATATATCCTAAAGGGCTTGTATTCCAAATATATCTTACCAATTATTAATAACACAAACTACTCAATTAAAAAATGAGCAAAATATTTGAATAAGCATCTTACCAATGGAGATATATGAATGGCTTATAAGCCCATAAAAAGATGTTCAACATTATTAATGATTAGGGAAATACGAATTGCATTTTTAGTGAGATATACAACACATCAACTAAAATGGCTATCTTAGTTCAAGCTGTTGTAACAAAATATCATAGACTGGGTGGCTTAAATCAGCAAACATTTCTCACAGTTCCTGAAGCTGAGGAGGTCAAGATCAAGATGCCAGCAAGTTCAGTCTCTTGTGAAGATCCTCTTCCTGTCTTGCTGTCCTGCAGGTGGCTATCTTCTTGCTGTGTCCTTAACTGGCAGAGAGGGAGAGTGAACACTGATCTTTCTTCCTCTGCTCATGAGGACACTAATCCCATCATGGGGCTCTACCTTCATGCGTTCAGCTAAACCTAATTACCTCCCAAAGACCCCACCTCCAGATACCATCACATTGGGAGTTATAGCTTCAACACATGGATTTGGGAGGTACACCCATTCAATCCGTAACAGGCTGTAGTAAGGAACGCAGACAATATCCAAGTGTTGACATGGATGTAGAGAAACTGGAATCTTTGAATGCTGCTGTTGGGAACGTAGCTTTGGAAAATAGTTTGTAACTTCCTTATAAAGTTAAACTTAGTATGTGGTCCAGCAGTTCTACTTGTAGGAATCTATGCAACAGAAATGAACATGGGTCTACATAAAGATATGTATGCAAATGTTCATAACAGTAGTTTTTTTTTTTTATAGTAGCCCAAAACTGGGATGATTCCCAATGTCCAACAAGTGGTAATTGCTTAAATAAAATGTACTATGTCCATATAATGGAATACATTTTCAGCAATCTAAGTCAGAAAATTATGGCATAGCCCATGGGCCCAATCTAAATCTGGCCGTGCCTATTTATTTATCTGTTGTCTATGGCTGCTTTCATGCTACAACAGCACAGTTGAGTAGGTGCAACAGAGATGTATAGGCTGCAAAGCTGAAAATATTTCTTACCTGATCTGTTGCAGAAAAAAATTCCAATGCCTGTGCTTAGTGAAAGAAACCAGGTGCAGAAGACTGTGTCTTATATAATTTTATATATATGAAATGTCCGGAAAAGGCAAATCTCTAGAGACAGAAAGCAGATCAGCTGGATCAAGCTGGGCACGGGAGTGGGGTTTATTTGCAAACTGGCACAAGGTAACTTTTTGGGGGTAATGGAAATGTTCTAAAACTGGGTTGTAGTTATGCAACTATATAAATTTACTAAAAACCATTGAATTATACACTTATGAATAAGTGTATAATATAATTGAATTTTGGGGTATGTAAATTATATGTTAAATTTGTTGGGAAAAAGTATTGAATGACTTAATATAAATGAAGAGTATAATACAGTTTTGTGTATATTGTGGACATTCAGTAGAGGATAATTGCTATTATTATGACTTAAGATTTTGGAAGACTTGCATTTTTATTTCATTTGACTTTCTAGAGTTGGAATCTTATCCTTAATTTTCAGGTGAAAAAAATGAGGCTAAAAAGTTACGAAGTACTGAGGCTTATAAATTGGAATGTGATTCTGGACTGTGTATGGCATAACATGACCTCCAAGAGTAATTAGTTTGTAATGCTAATTTGCATTATGAGTTTTCCTTACTGTTATTTCAACTAATGTTTCAGTGTAGCTCTGGAGACAACATTCTAGTCATCATTAATTGCTACACAGTTGCAAGTTACACTGTGAATTATTTAGCCTTTTCTCTGACCATTTAATTTAACAATTTGTTGTTATAAAAATGGCATTGCAGTGTAAACCTTGGAATCAGTACCATAGAGAAGGGAAACAAACAACCAAATAAATCGATAAGGAAAATGTTCTTCAGAATACACATTTTTAATTCAAGCCTGTAAACAATTTTTATTCTCCAAGTTGTATATTCTTAGTATATATAGAGCAGAATGTTTGAATCATTTTGCTATACTATCAGCAGTTGTGCTAGCTATCTACTGTCAATTACCTCAACATTTAGCAGTTTAAAATAACAAAACTTATCTCAGTTTCTGTGGCTTGGGAATCCAGATGCATCTTAGCTGAGTCCTGTGGCTCAGGTTCTCTTGTGGGGCTATATTGAAGGTGTCTGTTGGGACTGCAATCATCCCAGGGCTCCACTAGAAGACAGTGGCTTCCAAGTTCCCTCACATGGGTATAGGCAGGCCTCAGGTCTTAGCTGTTTGTTGGCCAGCAACATCAGTTCCTTGCCACATGGGCTTTTATATAGGGCAGTTCACAACATTGCAGCTAGGGTCTCTCAGAGAGAGGGAGAGGGATAGAGTGATCAAGATGGAAACGAGAGTCTTTTTGTAACCTAATCTCAGAAGTGACATCCCAATACTTTTGTCATATTCTGTTCATTAGCAATGAGTCACTGGGTCCAGCCCACACTCAAGGGGAGGGGATACACAAAGGGGGCATGAATATGGAGGTGAGGGTCATTAGGAGGAGCTGTTTTAGAAGCTGCCTACCACAGCAATCTTGCAAATACTGACAGCATTGACGTTTATTCAACATATACTCTTATACTTACAAGATACTTACTAATCATAGAAGGTGTGAAGTTTGAGGTAGGCAATTTGAAGTCCCTTGTGTGCTTTTTCCTGATGCCATTTCTTCCCCTTCCCTGTAGAAGTAACCACTATTCTAAATTTAGTTTATGTTAATCCCTTGCTTTGCCTTGTAGTTTTACCATGTTGTATCCTGTAGTTTTATGTTTTTTGAACTTTATATGAAATGGCTTGCTTGTTTTCATTCAACTTTATGTTCCTGAGATTTATACACATTATTGAATAAAGTATAATTTACTTTCATTGTATATGAATATATCACATGTTAATCAGTGTGGACATTTGGGTCTTTTGCTATGAAAATTGTGCAGTGAACATTCTTGTACATGTTTTCTGTTGCATATGTGAAAAGTAGATAGGAGTAGAATTGATGGATCGTAAGTTATGTGCATCTTCAACATTGTAAATAATGACAAATTTTTTTGTAAGCATTTGTACTCATCTTATTCCCATTAGGAACATATAAGCCTTCTAGTTGCTCTATATTCTAAGCTATGATATTGCCACACATTTTTAGTTTTTGCTAGTCTAGTGAGTGTGAAGTGAGAGCTCAGTAATCTGCATTTCACATATTTGGAAGTGAAGTTACTTGTTTTTTAAAATTTGTTTTTTTTAGTTTTCTGTTTGAAGTAACCTTTTCGGTTGGATTGTTGTGTTTTTCTTATTGATTTAAGGACTTTTAAATATCTGAGTAGTACATACTATAATGTTAAATATTATGTCTTTTCCCCACTAGAATTAATCCTCACAAGAGGCTTCTGTGTTTTGATTTAGCTGTATGCGTATCCCTAGAATGATGGCTGAAACATACTCAGTAGGTATTTGTTAAATGAATACATTTTATTAGTGGCCTTTTCTGTATCTATTAAGATGATCATGTGAAGTTTTGTTTTCATTTTTGCTTTCAAGTGGTGTATTATGTACTACCTGGATAGATAATTGTTAAATTTGCATTCCTTGCATAAACCCAAATTGGCCATGATGGTGGCTTTTTTTGTTTTTAAGTCTGCTGCTGAATTTTTGCTGCTCTCGTGTAGGATTCTTTTAAAAGTCAGTTTTCAGGTGAGACTGGTCTGTAATTTTCCTTTAGCTTGTTATTCTTGTCAGGTGTGAGTATTAAATCTCTGCTAGGTTTATAAAATGAATTGAGAAGTCTCTCTGTGTTTTAGAGAATGCTGTGTACCAGTGAGCACTGTATGGTTCTCCTCCCATAATCTATATACATGTTACTGGTAACTAAGGAATAGAAATAAGCATGACAGTTGATGCTACTATTCCTAATTCAGTAATGAGTAGTTAATTTATGAGTAATTTTTGAGTGGTTCATTACTCAAAAAACTTTTGCTTCTTACCTTGCATGCTGGTTTAGAATTCTTAATAGCCATCTGGGAATACTTCTACCATAGGATGAAATAATGGTTTCATTGAATTAGAAGGTGTGATTTTACCTGGCCATTTTGGTCTCCTTATTCCACCGAATAACCAGGCAGTAATAGTTACCATATCAGCTGAAGTGATTCATCTTGACTGTTAGGGGAAGTAGGATTGCTGCTATACAGTTAAGGCAAAGAGAAGTATATCTTGAACCCAAGGGATTCTTTGGCACCTCATGATACTACCATGTTCAGTGGCTAACGTTAGGTGAGATCTATTATACCCACCCTACAATGGCAGGACCACCAAGGACTTGAGATAGCTCAGGAAGAAATGTTTGAGTTTGCCCAAATTCTGTTTCGGGAATTACACATGGCTCCTATTAGCAGATTGGAAATACATGGTTTAAATAGCATATAGTTTTTCAGTCTCACTTAAAATAAATCTGGAGATAGGCTATCCAGGGCTAGTATAGCAGTGCCATAACATCATGAGGCTCCTAAATTGATTTCTTCTCTGCTCTCCATTGTTAGCACATAATTTCCATCTTAAGGTCACCACAGATTTTAAAATGGTGCTCTATCACTTTCAAACATGTATCACTTTCAAACAGGAAGCGGGAAGAAGAGGGAAGAACAAAAAAAAGGGAATGCCACCTGAAAGGAAGATGGGTATAGATAAGCAACTACCAGTGTTGACCCCAGATTTCTTCAGCTGGGTAAAGGGATAATTTTAGAAGCCTTTTAGAATTCCCAGAATATCCTTGTACTTTGACCTTCTAAAACAAAAAGCTTTGTAACGACTAATTATTCTCTCACAATACTGACTAAGCTTTTCTTTGTCATTGTGTTTTGATTTAAAGTTTAAGTATTTTTTCACTGGTAGTTGGGAGGGATACATTTTTTGAATTTTAACAATTTAAAAGCCTAATGTATCCAACTTAATTTTCATGTGAGTTATAATTTAATGGTATATAGCTTTTAAAAGGAAGATTGCTTGCTTTGGATATATTAAAAAATCATAGGAATTATCGTGTGTTCTTTGCCAGTTTTTGTCCATGGCCTTTTAAGAATTGATGGCTCTCTATTCACTTGCTTTTGCTAGTTCTTGGTAAGCTGTTTTAAAAAAAAAGAACCTTTTTGTGAGTTTAATTTTTGTCAATTTCTGTGGACATGAGGTTTTTAGATTTTTTCTTAATGCGTTCTTTGATGTTAGTGGATCTACTAAAACAAAAGTCTGTTTATCTTCTATTTGCTGGTAGCAATCTCTTAACAAAGACATTTAGAAGTAAAAGTATGCTTTATAAAGATCCTAGGATATGAGAGTATCATAACTGTTGGACTTAAGAATAATTTGCCTTTAGAAACAGCTATGAGTTTAAAATAGAACTTTAAAAGAAGCAGTTTC
Source organism: Daubentonia madagascariensis (assembly GCA_023783475.1). NCBI lineage: Eukaryota > Metazoa > Chordata > Mammalia > Primates > Daubentoniidae > Daubentonia > Daubentonia madagascariensis. The sequence continues at coordinate 19,466,279 of JAKFHU010002080.1, read as the reverse complement.
TGTTTGATGAGAGTGGTAGCAGCAATATTTTTTTTCCATTTGCAGATTTATAAGCCAAACTTGACATTAGACCTGATTCAAAACATGTAATAGTTATTAATTTAATTCTGTCTTTACAGTTCTATATTTATGGACTAAAGGAAGAAATCTTTATGAAGGACACTGAGAAAGAACAGTCAAATTACCAGAAGATAGCTTAGAATGTGGTATAAGGGGAACATTTAGAACAGTTGTTCTTAACCTATTATGAGTTATAGACTACTGGAGGAATACTACAGTCTGTTCAGAATTCTTTCTGTTCCCCACTTTCTTCCTCTAGGTGCTGATTGCTAAAAACTGTTTTTTTGTGGGCACTCTTACCAGCAACATATGAAAATTTTGGTTGCCATCCTTGTATCTTTTTATAGTCAGGAGTTGCCCCAACCACTTTTTTGACTTCTCATAATAGATAAATTTTGCCAATTCTAGAACTTCCTTAAGTTAAATCATAGAAAATATACTCTTGTATCTGGGTCTGTTTTATTCAGCATAAGGTCTATGAGATTCATCTGTATCTCATGCGTCTTTTTTATTGTTGTGTGATAATCTTTTATATGTATATATTGCTCAATTTCTTATCTATTCATCTGTGATGGACATTTGGATCATTACCAGTTTTTGTTCACTGCAAATAATGTTGTTATGAACATCATTCTTGTTGTGAAAGAGTTAATTCAGCAGACCTGATATTGCTTGACTCTTATCTATCTTTAGGAGGGGCCTGCTTGTGTGGCTGACCCTTGACCAACTCCTGAGAACTGAGCCCTTGTGGTGTTACCTATGTTACTAATTGATAAGGTGGTTTTGTACAGCTGGGCATGGGGCCACAGCAGTACCAACTTGTTTAGATTGTTTTTCAAAACATAACAATTTTTGGTGAACTCTTGCTTTCCTTCTTGGGGTCTGTAGTTTTGGTAATCAGAGCTGGTCACTCAGGCAAATGTGTCTGTGTTACAAATCTCCAATAAAAACCCTGAACTCTGCAACTCAAGCAGGCTTCTCTGGGCAGAAACACTTTGTATATATTGTTGTACTTCATTGCTAGAAGAATATAATTTTTGGGTCATGTGGTAGGTGTATGTTTAACTTGATAAGAAACTATTAAACAGTTTTTTACAGTGTTAATACCTTTTTTCCACTCCTACAAGTAAAGTATGAGAATGTTTGTTGTTCTACATTCTTGGCAACACTTGGTATTGCCAGTTTAACTTTAGCCATTCATATGAGTCTGTAGTATCTCATAGTGAGTTTACTTTTGCATTTTCCTGATGACTTACGATGATGAGCATCTTTTTAAATGTGCTTATTGGCCATTGTATGAAATCTAATGTGAAATATAAGTCTTTTCTCCATTTTTTCAAACTGATTGTCTTTTTAATGAGTTACAGGAATTTGTTTTATACCTTGTTATGCTAATTGAATATGATTTTAACTTATGCAGTCATAAGATCATTGATCACACAAGTTCAGGAACACTAGGAATGTTTATACAATAGTCATTAAACTCTTTGGCTATCTAAAGGCCAAGGCCACCAAGTGGCAGACTCAGTGACATACTGAGGCTGAAGTGAAACCTTACTGTATCAGTTTATTGAAGTTTTTGGTGTATGGCTATCAGCCCACTAAAGTCTCTTGTACTAATTTATGTTTTTTCCTATTTTACACAAATTATTTGATTATTTTAGTTGTAACATTGGTATGGTATTTAGGGTGATTTGCAATCTTGACATTTTATGTTTAATTTTTTAAAGCTTTGGAATGACTTATTTCAGTTACTTTTCGAATATATGTTTATTTCTCTTGGCTCTTAGATTTGCAATAGAAATGTTAATACTCTCTACTCTTTGGTTTGTACTAGAAACACTAATAGTCATTACCCTAAAAGATTTACTGTCACCATTAGTTGCTCATAATATTAAAAGACTGCATACATTTCATTAAATATTTATAGTGCCAAATTCAGAATGGTAGTCATTTTGAGATTGCTCAGTATAAATTAACTCTGATCCTTCTATTGGCTATTTACTGTTCTGTTTACTCTTTGAGGTCTTTTTATCTGTATTGCATGCAATAGGACTGTTTCATAAGTGGCCTCTGGATGAATCCAGATGAATGAGAGAGTGTTAGGAAATATTGAGGTCATGTTTTAAAATTCTGTAACTCCTACAGTTATTTCTTCAACAGAGAATAAAACAGGTTTTATTGTACATTACTAACATATGCTTTTTTCCCCCCAATATTTTTGTTGTGGCAAAATACACATAGTGTAAAATTTATCATCTTAACCATTTTAACTGTACAGTTCTGTGATACTAAATACATTCATAATGTGCAACAGTCACTACCGTTTATCTCCATAATCTTCATCTTGTAAAACTGAAACTCTATACCCATTAAACAATAACTCTCCATTCCACCCGCTCCCATCCCCTTCTGACAACTACCATCCTACTTTCTGTCTCTATGATTTTGACTAAGTATTTCATATAAGTGGAATTATACAGTATTTGTCTTTTTGTGACTATCTTACTTCACTTAATGTCCTCAAGGTTCATCCATGATGTAGCATATGTCAGAATTTCATTCCTTTTTAAAGCTGAATAATATTCCCTTTTATGTGTATACCACATTTTGCTTCTCTAAATATCCATCAGTGAACACATGGGTTGCTTCCACATTTTAGCTATTGTTGAATAATGCAGCAGTGAACATGAGTGTACAAATAACTTGAGACCCTGTTTTCAATTCTTTTAGGTATACACACAGAAATGGAATTGCTGAATCATATGTAATTCCATTTTTAACTTTTTGAGGAAGGATCATACTGTTTTCCACTGCAGCTATACCATTTTACATTCCTACCAATGGTACACAGAGTTCTGGTTTCTCCACATCCTTGCTAACACTTGTTATTATTATTATTATTTTTTGGTAGCAGTCATCCTAATGGTTGTGAGGTGGTAACAAATGCTCACTTTTACAAAGGAATGCAATGATTATCATTCTGTAATTGCTTTATATTTATACTGGTACTATTATTTTTTATGAGCTTTTGAGTATGCAAATAAATGTAAATACACAGATTTTAAAGACAGGTTTCTTAAGCTTAAGACCCAAAATGTTGCTTATGCTGTTTTTATTATTAAATATACTATGTCTTTGGCTATTCAAATTTTAACTTAAGTTCTGTGTGGAATTTAAATAAATATTTTGACTACTAGTTAAAAGTATCTCAAATCTAACATTATTTTAAAGCAGATAAATAGTAATTCCTATCAGTTAACTTTGAATCTAATTTAAAATCTAATCTAAGAATTGAAACCTGGGTCTTAAGAGTTATTTGTACACACATGTTCATAGCTGCATTTATTCCTGATAGCTAAAATGTGGAAGCAACCTAAGTGTCTCATTGATAGATAGACTGTGCAGCGATCCCCAGCCTTTTTTGGCACCAGGGACTGGTTTCATGGAAGACAGTTTTTCCACAGGATGGGGGTGGAGGGGAGGCAGAGCTCAGGCAGTAATGTGAGTGATGGGGAGCAGCTGTAAATATAGATGAAGCTTTGCTTGCTGCCACCGCTCACCTCCTGCTGTGTGGCCTGGTTCCTAACAGGCCATGGACTGGTACTGGTCCGTGGCCCAGGTGTTGGGGACTGCAGAGATAGAGAATCTAATTTTACTGTTTTACTATTCTTCTTGCCTTTTCTCTATCTTGATTTGTGTGAGATCAGTTATATAGTACTCCATATTTTTTTAAACTTAAGATGGGGAAATTATTTAATATTTATATCAGAAGAATAGTATCATTTATAGCTGTTTCTTTAACTTGCCAGAGTGGCAAATGTTGTGCCAACTGTACTGAAATTTAAATTGGAGTGAATACAAAATTTAAAGTCCGTTTAAATGAGATAGTTGACAGGAAGTTCTTAGCACTGCATTTAGTACATAGTAAGAGCTCAGATGTTGGATGATACCATTGTTGTTGATGCAATTATTATTGTTGTTAGAAATTGCTCCATATTTAACTTGAATTAGGATTTGTTATTCTAATAGTGCTATTGATTTCTTGGGACAGGGGATAGAAAAGGATATCACATACTACACACATAGAGTTATATGAGTATAGGGAATCAGATGGGGGAGAAAATTTGGTAAGTGAGTATATATACATACATACATATAGATAGATAACTATGATTAAATACATATCTAATTAATAGAACTCAGTTTGTTATTTGTTTCCACAGCTTTATATTCTGTTATATTGTTCTGTGTGTTCTTCTGGATCCCTTTTGTCTACTTCTACTATGAAGAAAAGGATGATGATGATACTAGTAAATGCACTGTGAGTATCTTTATTTTAGAGGTCTTAATATAGGAAAGAAAAAAGATTATTTCCTCCTTTTCAAAGAATGACATGACTCTGAATTTATTTTAGAGTAGTGTTGTCTAATAAAAGTCTAATGTTAGCCACATGTGAAATTCTAAATTTTCTAGTAGCCACATTAAAATAAGTAAAAAGAAACAGTTGAAATTAATTTTAATTATATGTTATATTTAATGTAATATTAATATATTCCCAAATATTATTTCAAATATGGTGAAACATATTATTAATGAGATATTAACTTTTTTTCACAGTAAGTCTTTGAAATTTAGATTGTTTTTTTACACTTACAGCAATTTAAACTAGCCACATTTCAAGTGCTCAGTAGCCACATACAGCTTGTGACTATTGTTTTACACAAAGCAATTCTGGAGCAGGGGTACAGAATTTTTTCTGTAGAAGGCCAGGTAGTAAATAATTCAGGCTTTGTGGGCTATATGGTCTCTATCTCAACTACTCAAGTCTGCCATTATAGTGTTAAAATATCCAGACACAATACTTAATGAGCATTTTGTAATCCACTAAAACAGGACGTAGGCCAAATATGATATATGGTTTGCTGACCCCTGTTCAAGGGCATAAAGAAGGAACACTTGCAGGTTGTTTTTACTAATCCAGGATAACGCTAATATAAAAACCTGACAAATATAGCACACATGCATGTCCAGAACTGCAGACCAATATCACATAAGTATTGGTATAAAATTTTTAACTAAAATGTTAGTAAATATAATTCAGGGATACCTTAAAATATATTAATACTGTATAATATAACCGGGCCTATTTCTCGATTGCATGGATGGTTTAGAATCAGGAAATCTATTAAAATATAGCAATTAATAGGTCAAAGAAGAAATTGTATGTTGAAAGATATTTGTCAAAATTGAATGCTTTTTTTTGAAGGGGAAAAAGCAATATAATAGGAATAAATGTCTTTTTATTGAGTTACAGGAATTTGTTTCATACCTTGTTTATGTTTTGTACTTAAATACAAAAATAGATGTATTCGTTCAAAAGCCAGCATCATGCTTAATCATGCATAAAACCTTAAGAGCATTTGCATTAAGATCAGGAGTAAGTAAATTAGCAGTATTTTAAATGACTGCTAGAGTGATAATCAGTGCAGTGTGTTAGAGGAAAAAAAGGTGTTTAAATAGTTATAAAGAAAGTCAAAATTATTATTTGTAGATACTATACAACTCTATATTTGGAAATCCAAGGTATGTAAGGTAAGGTAGCTGGTTACAAATTTAATAAAGTCTCAATGAGATATATGCGGTCTCTATTCACTTCTAAAGCACATCTCCCTCCACCCTTTGGTTGATTATAGGATCCTCTTTACCTTTTCTTTAGTTTTTTCCCTAAAGACTATCTTACATTCTTTGTGAACAAGAACTTACTATATGAAACATGAATTTAAATTTTAAAAGGTGATTTTTATAGACTTCATTAGTCGGAGAGGACAGATGTTATTTCTGACTGGTTTAAAATGAAATTGTCACTAACTTCTCCATCCACGTTCAAAATGTCTAGTTGTTTTTTTGTGTTTCGTTTTGTTTTTTAATCTTTTGGATTGCATTGTGGGCACCAAGCAAAGCACAGCCTTTAAATTCCCAAGTTCCTGGTTTCAAGTCCTTGTTCAATCACTTATCACCTATGTGATTTAGGGCAAATTATTTAATCTCTCTGGGCCTCAGCTTCGTTATCTGTAAAGTAAGGATGAAAGCACCTATCTTAGGGTTGTTGTGAGAATTAAATAAGTTAAAATATGTAAAGTTCTTAGAACAGTGCCTTGGCATGATATATGTTGTGTATTAAAGTACATAAATATGTGTACACATGTGTGCATGTATACTTACATATATGTATGTATATATATTTGTATATACAAATATATTTTTATATATACATACGTATATACAAACATGTTATTATTGTTATAAACCATTTTGATGAATTGGATTATAGGGGCATTGTAGATTCTGATTGCTCTCTGTTTGGGGGAATATTTTATTAAATATTCTAATAATTTTACTAAAGATGCCCACTGGAGAATGAACTATGCTTTAGGTGTATTGCTTTTCACAAGGGCCTGACCATTGAAAAGATTTGAAAAATCTTGTGTATTTTGTGGAGATACTTGAGATGGTGGTATACGTGTTAGTTTTTCTTTGAATTTTAAGGTTTTTCAGTGAAACTTTACGCTGTTGACTATAAATGTGTTATTTGTGAAAATACTGTTATACTGTTATAAAATATAAAATATTTTATATTTTAAAGGGCTTGCTAAATGGTACACTCTTTTCCCCTTGGAATCTAGCAAATTAAAACAGCACTCAAGTACACTTTGGGATTTGCTGTGATTTGTGCACTTCTTCTTTTAGTTGGGTAAGTCTTGATTTTTTTACCTTGACAATGGAAATAGAATTATTTGAATAATAATGTAATAATAAGGCTCATTCAGAAAAATCTGGGAAAGGAAAAAACAAAATGTGAAAAAAAATAACAAACCACCTTTTATATCACTATTGAGCAATAGCCACAATTTAACATTTTTGTCTGTTATTCCATCTAAACATTTTTTATGAGCTTGAATATATGCAGAGTGCCTCTCTCTTCTTAGATGCACCTTACATGTTTTACTTTTATACAAATGTGATGATATTTTACCTAATTATTGGTAATCTACTTGTTAATATATTGTAGGTGTCTCTTCAACATAGTAAGTGTAGATGCATCACTTTTGTCTGTATTGAATTCCCTTCTTAAGATACAACAATATATTTGACTGATCTTTTAGTAATGACTACATGAACACATATGATGTTTGCAGTTTTCTCATTATTATAAACCATACTTTGGTGAAAATCCTTGTCCTTGTGTCTTTTCAGATTTGACCCATCAGTCTTTAAATCTTTGACAATGAGTTCCTTCCTTAATTCTTTCAAAGATTTTATACTAGTATCAACAAAGTTTTGCATATTTTTTTATGCATCTAAAATTTGTCCTTGTTAGTGGAAGACATCTTGTTAAAATAGGTCTTGATTCTTTTATTTTTTATGTTAGGAAATACATTAGATCTTAATAAGTTTTTAAAAGTTTATGTTTATAATTTAGTCTCACAAATTTCAATAAATAACTTCCAATAAGTAAAAAATTTTACTTATTACATGTGATTTGTAATGGGAATAAAATTGTTCAGTAACTTTTTATAGTTCTAGGAATTCTTAGAATGCAAATGTTTTATAGTCAAGTCATATTTCTAATTCCGTTTGCCTGCCTTGAGGTGTCATGAAAGAGTACTTTTTGAAAGGACATTTTTTATGGTTTTATTATTTATTTTTGCTACTGAATATATTTTTCAAAGTCCTTTTTGGCCTTTTAAAGAAAGCCAAATCTACTTATATTAATTTGCGTCATTAATGTTGGGGTCCCTTGTCTGTAAACCTAAATTATCTAGAACAGGAATCAGCAAATTTTTCTTAAAGGGTGGATAGTAAGTATTTTAGGTTTATGGTCCGTATGATTTCTATAGCTCAGCTATGCTCTCATAGCTTTGAAGTAATCATAGACAATACATAAACAAAAGAACATGCCTGTGTTACAGTAAAACTTTATTTGTAAACACAGGCAGCCAGTAGTTTACCAACCCCTGATTTAGAACATGACTGAGAACCATCATTAAAACTACAAATCTTTGCAGTAGCCAGAATGAAAGAATAGTGAATTAAAGGCTAGTAGTGTTTTGGTTATCCAGGACAGTGTTTTTCTTATTACCATATGTAAATATTTGAATGAGGTATACATTTAGGTTAAGTAATTGACTAAATTTTTTGAGATTTTTTTGAAGGTAGCATATTCCTAGTTTACGTGATGTGTTTTTGGTGATTACACAGTAGATAATTTTATGGCAAAGATGTGGTCTAGGTTTAAATACTTCATACAGTTCATACATTTTTGGAGCACTTGTGTGTTGGATACTGTGCTAGGTCTTGGGCTACAGATGGAGGATCATAGTCTCTGTCCTCAAGGTTCACATTGGGAAGACATGCAAATAAATATCTTGAATTACAGTGTTTAAGTGCTCTAAAAAGAGATACATTCTAGATATTGATGGTGGTCGAGCAAACTCTGTCTTTCAGAATTGGGAGACCTAAAAGGAGGTAATATTTGAACTGAGTTTTGAAGGAGTGGTAATTGGTCAGCTAACTAAAAGAAAAAATATGAATAGCAAGTATAATGTATTAGGTTATTAAGTATGAAATTTCCAATTTCCTTAAGTACTAAGTTTGACAGTTGATATCTCTGATGTTTCACTTTGACACTTCTTGTTTTATTTTTATTGTGAAGGTACATCCTCAGTCTTGCAAACGCACATTTTGGCTTGTGATTATCTTTCAAATTTTTTTTAAGAGCAATTTTTTTTTAAAACCATGGATAAGTCAAAAATTCGTGTTATTTTCAAATATGAGTTCTGTTGTGGAACCAGTGCAGCGCAGACAGCTCAAAATATCAACAAAATGTTTGGGAAGGATGTGGCTAATGAACACACAATACATCAGTGGTTTGAGAAGTTCTGTTCTGGTGATTTTAATCTGGAAAATGAGCCACGTGGGCAACCTGAGACAAGGTGGATAATAATGAGCTGAAAGCTGTTGTGGGAAAGAATCCATCTCAACCTACGCGTGAATTAGCAGCAAGGTTTGAAGTTACTATTCCAACAATACTGGACGATTTAAAACAAACAGGCAAGGTAAAGAAGCTGGACAGATGGGTTCCGTGTGAATTAAACGAGTGTCAAAAGAGAAACCATCTCAAAGTTTGCCCTTCTTTGCTGTCATGACATAAAGGCAAACCATTTCTACACTGTATTGTTATGTGTGATGAAAAATGGCTGTTTTTGACAGTCGCAAGCATTTGGCACAATGATTGGATAAAGATGAAGTACCAAAACACAGTCCGAAATCGAATATTCATCAGAAAAAGCTAATGGTGTCTTTTTGGTGGTCCAGCGTTGGTATTCCACTACAAGCTTCATGAACCCTGGTCAATAGACTATGACGGATGTCTGTTGTAACCAGTTGGATGCAGTGATGAGGATGCTTGTGATTAAGCACCTGAGACTGGTCAGTAGAGACAGGCCAATCCTCTTGCAAGACAAACGCTCAACCACATGTTGCACAAACAACACTGCTCAAACCACGGAAGCTGGACTTGGAAACTCTCTGTCATCTACCGTATTCACCAGACCTTGCACCAACTGACTACCACTTCTTCCAGGCTTTGGATCTCTTCTGGCAAGGAAAAATATTCAATTCTCAACTAGCTATGGAAAATGTTTTCTGTGATTTCATTGCCACTTGCTCTCTAGGCTTCTTCACTGCTGGCATAAACAAGCTACCGTTAAGATGGCAAAACTGTGTGGATAGTTTAGGCGCATACTTTTATTAATTGTACTTCTTGGTTGAGATACAATAAACTAAACTTTTGATTCGAAATCGGACATTTCATATTTAATGACCTAATACTAGTCTGCTTGGGCTTCCGTAACAAAGTACCATAGACTGCGTGGCTTAAACAACAGATATTTATTTTCTCATAGTTCTGGAGGCTAGAAGTCTATGATCAAGGTGCTGGAAAATTTGTTTTCTGGTGAAGACTCTCTTCCTGGCTTGTACATGGCCACCTTCTCGCTGTGTCCTCATATGGCCTTTCCTCTGTGCTTGCATAGGGAGAGGGACTTGGACAGGGAAAGGGGAGAGGGAGAAGATGGGGGAGAGCTTGTGTGAGTACTCTTGTATTTCTTCCTCTTTTAAGGGCACCAATGCCATGGGACTAGGGCTACATGTTTGTAACTTCATGTAGCCTTAGTTAACTCCCTAAAGGACCTATATCCAAATACCATCACACTGGGGGTTAGTGCTTCAACATAGGAATTGTGGGGGGAACAAAATTAAGTCTATAAAATATATTAACTAGGAGGCTAAAGTTAGCATGGAGTGTTTGAAGAATGACATAAAAATATGTGAATTTAAACCTTCCCTTCCCATCCAAAAAAAAAGTGTATTGTGATGTTTCAAGTGTTTATGTGGGCAAGTGACTGGATATGGCATCAGCCAGGTAGGTAGACTCTGGATCTTATGTGCAACATTTAAGAAATTTGGAGTTTAGTCCTACTGAGCAATCGAAAGACAGTGAAGATGTGTACATATTTGTGTGAATGCATGAAAGTAAATATATGTGGCTTTGCTTTAAGAGTTACAGCATTGTTAAGGATGTCTTGAAAGAGGAATTGGGGGTTGAGTTGAGGAACTGGTATATATGTGATAGGTAAGAAGATCTGTTTGGTACTATTGTATAAATTCAGATAAGAGATGATGGTCAGAAGTAGAGTAGTTACAAAGAGAGCAGAGAGGAAGAAACAGATAAGCTATTTGGAAGATAAATATGACTTGACTTGGTGATTGAGTGTTAGAAGTAAAAATCTTATTTTCAGTTCTCCTGAATTCATCATTTTAATTTCACATCTACTGAAATTCATTAGCTCTTCCTTTGTCTCTTCGTTTAGAGATAATCTGTATTAAGCTAGTTCAGTGAATCAGATTGGTTATAAAATATTTTTACTAAGAAATTTTTCAGTTTTATTATTTTCAAGGGTGTGAGGGAAAATTATTATCTTACTAGGCTCCAGTTCTTACTTTGATCTAGTTCTTTGTGTCTTTGGAAGCTCAAGTGCTCTATATTCTTTTTTTTTTTTTTTTTTTTTTTTTTGAGAAGGACTGAGATTAAAAATGTATCTGTACCTTTCTACCATACAAATCCCATTATATTCTAACTCTTGATTACTTTATTATCATCACCATTTAGTAAATGCATGATAATCTTATTAAATGCTGCCTCTCTCAAAATTGATATATCTATATTACAACCTCATTTCACTTCAGTTGCCTTTACATCTCTTAGAAAATATTCCTTTTTAAAATATATTAATAGATATTTATCTACTGGGCTGATATTTGGTCAGTGAGTAGTGGTTTTCTGATGATTAAAAGGCTGGCATGCATCCATACCAGTCAGCTGCTGCTCTGCCTTCCTGAGTCTTACTCTGTATCAGTCCCATTGAAAGAATAAAGCCTGGTTTGTCAGGGTTCTCCAGAATTAAGGCCAGGGTCTGTGTTGATTGGTTAGTTTGCCATATTGGTTTTTAATGTTTGAATGTTATTGCTCAGGATTTATAGACATATTTAGTTGTAACTATCTTGAGTTCTGCTTATGGATGTTTTCTTAGTTTATGTGAAGATATTTTAGGTCTGTTTCTTAGATTATAGAATCCTGGAGTAAAGTAGCTGAGGAAACTGCTTTGAGTGTGTGTTTTAGTTTATACCTAAAATAATAGTAAGTGTTCAAATGTTAACTCTCTGATGGATCTCTTTAAAATTAGTATTTTCCTGAAGTCATTCTGATAGAGTTTGGACCACTTAATCATTTTGTTTCTGTTTCTGGTTATATGAGGTTCCCTCTGGTGTTACTCTTTGTTGAATATTTGAACTGCTAGATAGCTCTGCTCAGGAGTTTGAACGTCAAAGTGTCATCAACAGCAAGTGTTAATTAATTTTCTGTCCCTGTACAATATCTTTGATTACCTAAAACTGAAATATTTGAGTTTTAGAATATTGAATATTCTGAGTATGAATACTGTTTTTAAATATTTGTAATATATGTTTCTATTTTAATAGTACTATAGATGATATTGTACAACATAGAAATTTTTGTTTTCCCACACTGACAGATTGGTTATTCCCAACTAACAAGTTCAAAATATACTTTCTGGAATATCCAGAAAAAGCTCTGTCCAAATAAAATTGAGGGATACTATGTAGGTAGTTTTTTCTTGGTTAGTTCATGTTTCTGTTAATTATTAATATTAAATAAATTAATATTATAGATATATAATATACAAAATTTATATTTTTATTTTTTGATTCTACCTCACTGGTGAGGTTTGTTTGTTTTGTTTTTTTTGAGACAAGGTCTCACTCTGTCATCTCGCCTGGAGTGGGAGTGCAGTGGCACAACTGTAGCTCACTGCAGCCTTGAACTCTTGGGCTCAAGCGATACTCCTGCTTCAGCCTCCCGAGTACCTAGGACTACAGGCATAAGCCACCATGCCTGGCAAAATTTTTACTTTTTTGTAGCGATGGAGTCTTGCTATGTTGCCCAGGCTGATCTTGAACTCCTAGGCTCAAGCGATCCTTCTGCTGTGGCCTCCCAAAATGCTAGGATTACAGGCGTTAGCTAATGCACCTGGCCTCACTGCTTTTATTTAATTGTTTGATTTTGTAGCTGGAGCAACAAATAATGAACTTTTTACATTTAATCCTCTTTGCCTGTGAGTAATCTTTTTTTTCCCCTAAAAGTGGTGAGAAATAAGTCTCCAACATTAAGAGTGTAGTAAACTGAAGTCAGTACAAACAGAAATTTTAAAAACCTCCTGACATGCTGTGCTCAGTTATTTTATGAGAATTATAGTGGTGCCAAGGAATAAAGGTTTGTAAAATTAAAAAGAAAATTTTAGAGTAATTTTTTTGTTTTGTTTGAAAACATTATCAGAGCAGTTACCTTAATATATTGTTGAATTCATTTAGTGTTTTCTCTTTACAAAAAAGGATAAATCTGATTGCTTTGCTTATGATTAAAATTAGTTTGGGAAGGAGGTAATATTAGAGTTACTTCTTACATTCATATTTGTTTCTCCACATATGCAACCTAAGGGATACCCAGCCCTTTGCCTTAATCTCTTGATTGTCTTCTTCTTTATTGGTATGGGATAGATGATGAAATGACCATTTATTCTATGTAGTTCCCATTTTCTCTCATTCTGAGCTCCTAGAACAAGTTATTTATACAGTCCCCCTTCAGCTATGGGTTGAAAAACAAACAGAAACTACTTACATTGTGTCTATCTGGTAGAATCTTGAAAGATACAGAAAAATACTAAGAAGAAAGTAAAAACCACCCCTGATCCCACAATGAGATATTTACTATTTATTTTGATGTATTTATTTTCTGTTCCTGTCTATGCATGCATATAAATATATTGAAATAATTGCATATATTTATATTCTGTTCTACTGATTTAACATAGAGATCCTTAAACTTTTTTTGTGCTATGGGTTGTTTTAACCATCTTAAACGACAGTCCCTTCTGAAAATATTATTTATTTATTTTTGTTTTGTTTTTCCCAGATTTATTAAAGTATAAGTGACAAATCACAATATTTTAAATGCAAAAAATAAAATATATGAGATTACAAAGGAAACTAATTTTACTGAATACAATAATAAAAGTATTAAAACAAATTGATAAAGTAAATGCATGGATAAACTTCTCATACCCTCTGTGCATGTTGCAGATTGATTAATTATTTGGGAGAAAAGTTGATCTTTGTTTTAAAAAATTACTAAAAATTTTGTTTCAGGCCACTTTCTTTTATTTAACCTTTTATCTTTAAAACAATTGAACAGAGTTATTTTCTGCTTTGTAGTGCTTTTGTTCCATTGAGTGTTCCCAATAACAAAAATTCTACAGAATGGGAAAAAGTGAAGTTTCTATTTGAAGAACTTGGAAGTAGTCGTAAGTATTCTTTTAAGAAAACTCACGGTAATTCATATTTCCTGATCTTCGGGATTTTTGAGAAGTAGCCTGTTTTTACTTTGTTAAGAATTCAACCCCACAGTTTTTCTAACTTCTTGTTAAATGTATGCTAGACAAATTAGAACTGTTGTGGTATTAAGGCTCATTCTAGCTATCTAGCTATTACGTAGCTGTTTTCTTGACTGCTTTATAAAATTACCATGTTGAAAAAAAAATTTAATCTTTTCTTCAAAGTATTTTAGCAGTGAAGGTGTTATAATTTCTGTGTGACCTTTAATTCACTTAGGGTGATATAGAATAATATGTTAAAGAAATGTACTGGATATATTGGTTTTTATTTTTAATTTTTAATTAGTAAGAGAAAACCGTGTATATATTTTTGATATTAAGTAATCTTTTATGCAGAATATAAATTACAGAGGTTTCATATGAATTAAATAATGTTTTATTATAAATTTACCTCACCAAAACATTTTGGCATTGCCTTTCCAGAAATTTTCCTTAACTTAGTCCCTGCGAAAGGGACTTTAGGTTTTTAGAGGGAAAAAAATAGTCGGTTTCAGGAGGTTAGGTTAAAAAAGTTGCTTAATCATTGAAAAAATAGCTTTGGCATTAGAAAATGGTATTAAATAAGAATGTGTACCATTGTTACTCAAAATTTCATGTACGTTTGAACACAGTAACTTGATTTTCAAAGAAACCTAGAATACTTATTTTTATAAACATTATGTTGAAAAATTTTATTGCTTTTGTATTTATTTGTTTTAATAGGTACTGTACATTCTTTGATCAGCACTTCTTTTTATCCAGATAAAATATTAAATGATGGTTAAATTACATCTTGGAATTTGCTGTACAAGTTCTTAATTTTCCTCCTTTCCACTTAATATTTCATCTTATAAATTGTGATTCCATTAATATCTTGCTAATATCAGCAAAAATAAGGATAATAGGCCTGGCATCTACCAATACTGAATTGTCAAGATTTATGCATCTTGATTCTATTGCTGAGAAATAAGTTGCTTTGTTTCTTCTAATTAACTCCTTCATGTATTTTTAGTAACTAATCTTCTGCCCTAAACATTATTTCATAAGTTATACTTTGAGTATTAGTATAACTTGAATCAATGATTAGATAGGTAGCATTATTCTGATTTCTGTAATCTCATTCTCTTTACTCTTTTTTTGTCTCAAATCTTAAACACTATATTCTAGAGTACATTTTGCTTATCACTTTGGATCAGGTGTCTTTTTAGGTCCAAAACAGTCACCCAACTATTCTTAATTCTAGTCTTATTTGTCCATCACTCCACCATCATGCATTTTTCAGGCATCAAGGATATTTAACCTTTTTTAAGTACATGTTTTACATGTGGTAAAATGTATAGATCTTATGTATACATGTATATAATCAGTGTAACTGATTACATTGAAGGTATAGAACACGTCCATAACTCCAGAAGTTTTCTCAGTGTGCCTATTCAATTAATATCATCCCTATGAGAGGTACCACTGTTCTCATTTTTGCCACTATATTAGTTTTGCTTTATTTTGAATATCATTCATGGAATAATATATTATGATTTTTTTTTTGCATGTCTGGCTTCTTTCACTGATGTTTTAAAATTCATTTATATAAGTAGTTAGTTCCTTTTTATTGCAGAGAGTAATGCATTTTATACATGTGCCATAACTTGTTTATCAATAGGATCTATTTATTATATCCTAAAGATGTATGTACCCAGATCATAGACCCTACCATATCAAGAGAATTTCTCTTCCAGTGTCTTTAGTGCATGTTTATTCATCCTTTGCCCAAATGGGAATAATTCATAATGATTAATTTTGCATGATTTGGTTTAGGTGATTTTGACTATTAGTAATATTGACTTTTTGATTGGCCAGATATGTTAGCGTAATACTCCATTTTATCAATTCTAAGACACATAATTTTTAACATTTTTATATCTCTGTTTTCGGGATGTATTTTATAAGGGATAGTACCTTAAAATTGCTATCAGCCAGATACCAGACCTGCCCTAGTTGTATGAAAACCTTCTGCTAATACTTCTGGTAAGATCAAGAAAGTAACAGCATCAAAATGTCTTTGATTTGGTAAAATATAGTTTTAAAAAATTAAGGCATAAAAATTTGCCTTGCGTAATTTGAGAATTTGTTAATAATATACTTTGTGTGTTATGCAAGGTCTATCCAGAAAGCCATGTAACCATTCTTGTTATATTAACAATGGCTGGACACTTTCCGGACAGACCTCATATAAAACTTGGACATGAGTTTTAAGAAGATAGATCATTATAATTTTATTAGTATTTATAAAAGATTAATGTTAATCCATTAAATTAATCAAGACCTTGTATTTGATCTCATAGAACCTGCATTTGAACTAGACCAATACAAGCCTAATAGGACCTGTATTAAAACTGGAAAAATTATTACTCCTACTTAAGAATATTCATATTGTCATAGTATTTCATTATATAATCTGATATATTTATGTGACAGTGTCACCCCTGCCCCTCACTCATTGGCTTTCTTTAAATAATTTCCTAAATCCAACTTGTTAACATAGTATTCATTTTTTTGGTGTTACATTTGAATCTGTTTTCTATGGTGTTTGCTTTTATTTTTCTACCAAGTAGGCAAATTAGTCCTTTCAAATTAAAAAGTGAAATTAACTCTAATTAAGATTTTAGTTTTAGGTTATGTGTTAAAAACTTATTTGAAAATTAAGAACAAAGAAACTGTAAGTATCAAGATTGAGGGGGAGAAGGGAGAACAATCAATGTCAACAGTTTTCCTATGTAATGTTATTTCTCAGGGTCTGTCATTGAGAAAAGCCAGTCAGTCTTTTTACCTGGCTTTTGAGCATCTAATATTTTGTTGATTTCTTTTTAGGCCCTATAATTAGTAATTTTCCTCTTAATTATAAGAGATGAGAGAAAGAAAATCTTAGCTAGTCTGAAAGTTCTTTTACAAGTCGATTTGTGTAGAGCTCTTTACAAACTCTTTTCTCCACTTGGAAGTTAGCACTTCAAGGACATGGTAATATATATTGGTTTGTATTCCTTCAGAATGTCTAAGGAGACCAGTTTTTTATATTTTGTATTGATTTGCTGAATATAAACATTTGAGTAGTATATATGTACATTTTCTGAAAAGTTTTTCTTTCTTTACAGATGGTTTAGCTGCATTGTCATTTTCTATTAGTTCCCTGACCTTGATTGGAATGTTGGCAGCTATAACTTACACAGTAAGTGTAATGGTGATAATTAACTTAAATTAAAGAATTGCCTTATAAAGCAATTTTTTTTACCTTGGTAATCTATTGAACTTAGTTGTATTTTCCTTTTTAATATTTTAGTTCATTCTTCAGTTTTTCTTCAGTTTTCTTTGCTTAAGAGAAAAGTTTAAGCTACTTAGTCACAATCATTTTATCTGAATTTGGGAAATTTAATATTCAGAAACAAACTTTATAACTTGTGAACATTGAAGGTGGTTGTATACTATGTTATAATAGATTTAGCGATTTATAAGCATACTAGGACTCTGAACCATAGACTGGTCTCTGTTACTGATTCAGTAGATTTGTCCTACTTGGGTATATAGGGCTTTTAAAATCAGATAATTTATGTAAGTTGATACTGCTCTAGTATATAGGATCTAATCTTATACTCTCAAACTTTATTTTTTTAGTCTTTCTAGAAGTGGTAAGGTATGAATTGTAAATGACCAACAAAGTTGTGTACAGTCTGCTCTTTGAGTCTTTTGCTCAAATTATAGGGGAAAAGCTAGTGATAAATGCTTCTTTCTTATCTACCTCCAAGAGTTATGTAAAAAGCATTAAAATTATCTGAAACCTTTCAGATTAATGAAGTTTATGTTTAAAGTACTCTTAATTCTTGCAAAGATGGAAAATACTGGATATAAAGGAAACATATTTGGGTATTTTCTCACTATGTCTTCCTTTAGGCATAAGAAATGGGCTATTAGTGTAAATAGCAGAATCTAGTTTTGTTACATGCACATTCGTGTGTCATAATGTATAATGTAAGAATCCTAAAAGACATGCATTTTAATATCTTATAGATGCTTATTTGGGTAGTCAGTTTTATTATTCATTGTGATTTTTGTGTTTTTATGTCTTACCATATAAGGAATTTGCCGTCTAATATCAGTGGGTGATTATCCTTCTGTCTCACAGAATATGTCTACAACATGTTAGTTATTTGTCTTTTAAGAAGCATTCACAACTTAACAAATTAGAAGTTAGGTCTGTATTCTAATTGCTATTCTCTGACTGATTTGTTATGCTAATCTTGGGTTTATCTTTTAACCTTCTTGGATCAGTGTCTTTCCTATTAAATGGAAATAGAAAATGCCTCACAGGGATTTTTGAAGGTCAAATGATACTGTTTGTAAAAGTGCTTTGAAAACTATAGGGAAATGAGGATATAGCAGTTGATGAAAGATTAGTCAAGAGAAATAAATGGAAAAAGACTATTTAATGTCAGTGTCAAGAACTATGAAGGGCCTAGGATTTTCCCCTATTTGCAGCCTGTGAGTTTTATGAATGGTGGCTGAAGATGCAAGACTTCTGTGTCAAAGACAAAGAACTTTGTTACTCACAGGGATAGCAGTAGCCATAGGATCAGCATTTTTCTTGTGTTGGTTCCCTGAGTCCCAGTTTCTACAGGGCAATGAAGAGAGAACCAGTGTTCTGTAAAACTTGGATGCAGTCAAAAGGCCACACTTGGGGATCCAGAAGCTCACATGTGGCCTCAAGGCTGCAGGTTCCCCACCCTATTCTCTAACATCTGAACAGAGACCTGAATGGAGTGAAAGCAAGCCGTGATGGAAGAGTAAATGCAAAGATCCTGAGGTGGGAACATGTATGGTATATTCAGATACTAGCAAGGAGGCAAAACCATTGTGGCTAAAGCTCAGTTAACGAGGAGTAGAGTGGCAAAAGTTTAGATGAGAGCAAGAGGCCATATCATGTGGAGCCTTATAGACCATGGTTAGGATTTTGTATTTTATTCTGATTAAGGTTAGAAGCCATTGGGAAGGTTCAAGATGAAAAAGTAATTGGATCTGAAAAACATTTTAACTGTATTACTCTAGTGGCTCTGAATTATATAAGCTATGAGGGTGGGGAGTTGGAGTGGAAAAAATGAGTGAAGTTATTAAAACTATTTGAAAGAGAGCTACTCTGTAGGAACAATATTATTGTAAAGGTAAATATTTTAAACTAATATTTTATATTGTTCAAATAGAAACTTTGAAAATTATCATTTAAATAATCAATTAAGCCAAATATAATAATACTGTATTAGTTAAAATATCCTTAGAAAAGCTTTACCTTTTTAGAATACAGCAGGTCCTCAAATAATGCCATTTCATTCAATGTTGTTTTGTTATAATAGTGATGAGGAAAAAAAAAAGTCTGACTGGGTCACTGTCTGTATGGAGTTTGCATGTTGTCCCCATGTCTGCATGGGTTTTCTCTGGGTAGTCCACTTCCTCCTGCATCTCAAAGATGTGCACTTTAGTTTAATTAGCATGTCTAAATTTGTCCTAGTAGGAGTGAGTGTGAGAGTGTGTGCGTGTAAATGCACCCTGTGATGGCTGGTTCCCGCCTTGTACCCTGAACTGCCAGGATAGGCTGCAGCCACCTGTGACCCTGAACTAGAATAAACAGGTAGGAAAATGAATGAATGAATACAAATTCTCATAAAATAAAAATTTGTAAATTATACAATATACAAATGCACTACAATAAACGATGCGGTCTGAAAGCACTCAGCTAGCCCAACATATTTCTTATTGTTTTGAACTGTGTGTTGGTAGGAAGTGCTCCTGACAGTTTTCACTTTGCAAACATTTATTCCTTGAATTTAACCCACCACTACTACAAACGTCATCACTCACTGATTCACCGAAACTTGGGTAATTATTTCACTTGTTTTTATTAATCTTTCCTAAATACAGGTGCAGCTTACATTTATTTCAGTGTTTAACATTAGAAGTGTTTTGGGTCTTTATTTAAAAGTTTGGTGATGTTTTTCTGACCAGAAATATGCCATAGGAACTTAATCAATTAGCCTATGGTAAAATTGGTTTCATTGTACAACATTTTGCTAAAGTCACAGTTTCCAAGAACCCATCAATGACATTAAGTGAGGGCTTACTGTCCAGAGGACTGGGCTGAAGGACGTTGGTAAAGCAACTAGAGGACCTTGTAACAGGTCTGAGACTAGGAACCAGAAAGACATAGAAGAGTTGCTGAATAGCTAGGGAGTGGCCACTTAAGGCCTAAGGCCAAGGGAGAGATTCCAATGTAATAGCACACTAAGATTCAACTACCTAGGAGTTATATTATTTGTTTTCTTTAAGCAGCATAGGGACTAAAATTATGATTCTTGGTAGAGAGGCTTAAGTGTGGATCTTAAGTCCGTGGGTCCTTTGACCTACTTTACTATCTAAATTTCTTCATCTTTAAAGTGGGATAATATTTAAGTAATAAAGTTGTGAAGATTTAACTAAATAATCCACCAAGTCTTGGATTCTATTGGCCCCCCAATAAATGGTCACTATTAGCTTAAACAGTTGAATATTCACAACCTCTTTCCTCTCTGAGTTAAAGCAAACCAAAAGGTAAAAGCAATTGTATTATGATCAGTGACAATGTGGATTATTCAAAGATGAGTAAGTGAAAGAGGCATTCATAATTGAATGATGGCTAGTTGGGGTTGGGGAAGTGTGGATAGACAGATAATGTCATTTAAATAACACTATAAGTATGCTCAAAGCTCAGAGAATGTTTTCTGCTAAACCATGGTTTGGTCAGTTTTAATACCTGTGGTGCACAGGGGGAAGGAAGGGTAGGTTAGATGAGATCCTGTTCAAGGGAGCATTCATGGTGTGTATAGCTGAGTTCTAGTCATGAGTGTGAGTCTTTGTGTAAAATCTAGTATCTGATCCCTAGCTTCTCCATCTGTAAAAATGGGCCAGTAATACTCAAACTTTAGTAAAAATTTCTTGACAATCAACTATTTATAGATAACTGGTTTTATTATAGATACATATTAATAATACTAATTATTATATTTTCTTGCAGTTGGAATACTGAGTTTTCTCCTAACTAATCATGGAAAAGCTTGAGAATTGGGCTTTTCCTATGATGTAGCATGAAAGAGGGTATAGCACATATTCATGAGGAGTAGAAGAGGTTTAATTTTAATTAAAGTACCCAGAGCGGGAAATTATACTTAGAGTACTTCGACCCTATATATAGAGAATTAATTATTAAATGAAAAATCATGTCTGTTACAGAATTTGTAACTAATGTTTTATATTGAGACTAGACATGTTTTTGTACTTTATGTATCAGTCAAGTGTGAATTTCTTAGATATGTTATTTTTTATTTTTGAAACTAGTTGGTTATTTAAATTTTACTAAGATTCTGACTACTATACCATATCTTAATGAATAGCCAAATAATTGGGCATTCATTTTTAAGAGAATAATCTCAAACAACGTATTAATTTGCATATTGTTTTAAGCTTACATTGAAAGGGAATCTGATACTTTTTAGTTTTAAAAAAGTGAAACCCATAGGCACAAATATCTATGTAGATATTTTAATTTTTTGGTGCCACCAAGTGGAGAAATGCTGAATAATGTCTTCATGTAAAATGTATCATATGGACCAATGAAGGGCCTATAGAAGCAATGACTGCTAAGCTTTTTATTATATACCCTTGTTAGTAAAACTTTAAAAGTGCTCTCCAGGATATTTTTGAATTATAAATACATAATTTATATATTTTTATGCTAATCTAATGTAAAATATAAACTAAGATATTAAAGAAAATTAAAGTGATAAATTAAGGATTCCCAAATACAGAAATAAAATATTGAATATTTTCTTCTTGTACCCATCAAAAGTTGTCTTATCCCCATATCTTAGTTCAGGCGGCTGTAACGAATAATGCCATAGTCTGGGGTGGCTCAGACAACAAACATTTATTTCTCACAGTTCTGGAGCTTGGTAAATACAAGATCAAGGTGCCAGCACATTTGGTGTCTGATGAGGGCCCACTTCCTTGGTTTACAGTTCTCATTGTATCCTCCCATGGTGGAGAGCAGACGGAGAGAGGAAGCAAGCTCTCTTGTGTCTCTTCTTATGCACTAATCTTTTTCATAAGGGATCTACCCTCATAACTTAATTACCTCCCAAAAGCTCCACCTACAGATACCATCACACTAGGGATTAAGGTTCAACATATGAATTTTAATGAGACACAAACATTCAGTCCATAGCACTTTATGAAATAGAACAGTGGTTCTCAATAGTATTTGAGACAGAAATCCCCTTTAAAAGTCAGGTTTTTCAGGCTTCCATCTGATACCGTATTTCATTGAGTATATGCCACTGATTGTAAGATGCGCCATTACTTTATGTACCACTATAAGGAAAAATCCCTGACATTGCTTTTTTAATCATTTATAAGTTTTTATTTTTTATTTTTGGTAGAGATGGGGGGTGCGGGGGAGTCTTGCTATGTTGCTCAGGATGAGCTCGAACTCCTGGCCTCAAGCGATCCTCCTGCCTTGTCCTCCCAAAGTGCTAGGATCATGGCATGAGCCACCGTACCCGGCCGTTTATAATTTTTGTTTTATATTTAGTGAGAGAGATTTCTTGGACTTTATATAAATACTTTTCAAAAGTTGCATCACTCTTCTACATACATAACAAGGAAAATATGAGTGAAATAAGTTGGGAAGGCATTCCTAAAACTTCACATTTGGAGTTTGAAAATTCTGAATCACTTTTTGAGTTGGTTATTGATGTCCATGTTTTACTATACAATTACAGATGCTCTGACTTAACGATGGGGTTACTTCCTGATAAACCCGTTGCAAGTTGAAAATATTGTTAAGTCGAAAGTGCATTTAATACACCTAACCTACCAAACATCAGAGCTTAGCCTAACCTACCTTAAACATGCTCAGAACACTTACATTAGCCTGTAGTTACACAAAATCATTTAACACAAAGCCCGTTTTATAATAAAGTATTGAATATTTTATGTAATTTATTGAATGTTTTCATACGTAAGCTAAAAAAGTGTGTTGTCTTTTCTGCTATCAAGAGAATTGATACAACTTTTCTTGAGTGCTCTGCTCTTGTCTCTGGGATTTTCTTTGAAGCTGCTAACACACCCATTTTGTAAATTTTAGTTAATTGTTGCTTCTTCTCTTGATCCCCTTTGCATATACCTAACAAGAAAAATGCAAAATAGCTTCTATTCTGGATATATCCCTTTCTTAAGCTATCAAGCACTTGACTCTTGCTTTGAAAGAAAATATAAAATTATGCTCATTGTTCCAATGACTATTTGCTTTACCATTTATGCTTTTCGGTTCTCCTTCCCCTTACTTTACATATTCTTTTTGTTTCAATGGCACATCATAGTACTATCTTATAAGACATAGTGGCAATTAAACTCAATACTTGTACCAAGAATGCATGTGACTCGACTGAAGTGATTATAATGTAACCAGCTGTGACCAAATTTGTGAATGTGCAAGTAATGACAACTACGTTATGACTTCTGCCTGCCCAGGGATTATAAGATGCCTTCAATTTCAAGATGCATCTAAACTTCACTGATGTTAAATGTAAGAAAATATATATGTCTTAAAATCAATGAATACTTAAAAGGAAAGTCTTGACTACTTATATTGTTTCATTAGTTGTAACAGCATATATGTCCTTGAATAATAGGTTTTACAAATATGTGGAAGACATTTATTCAGTCTACAGGTAGTGCTTGGTGTTGACCCTTTGCAGTAATCCAAAGCTCAGAGTTGGAAACCATTGTTACAGATAAAGGACAGATGTGTAGAGAAAAGGAGCCATTCTAAACTGAGCAGTGCAACAGTGTATTAGGAATGTATTTTGTATACATTATTTTTAAAACATTTTAGTTTTAAAATAGATTTCTGATTTATTCTTGGAAGTCGAAACAAATAATATTGGAGGCAATTATGGTTGACCTAGAAACATTTTAAACTATGTGCTCTTTAGCCTTGTTGATGTTCCAGAAATGCACTAGAGGGCAGTAGTAAGCAATAAACGTTTTGTGTTTCTGAAAAAGATAGTCTTTTTTTATATTTTCTTCAAAAAAGTTAAATGCAAAAGATTGTTGTTTAAAGACCTTAAAAGTTGTGGTGTTTTGTATTAGGTTAAGTATGGAATGTCCGATTTTCTTAAGTACTAAGTTTGACAGTTGATACCTCTGACATTTCACTGTGACACTTTGTGTTTTTTTTTTTTATTGTGAAGGTACATCCTCATTCTTTCAAATGCACATTTTAGCTTGTGATTATCTTTCAAAAAAAATTTTTAGAGCAATTTTTTTTGAGCCATGGATAAGTCAAAAATTTGTGTTGTTTTCGAATATGAGTTCCGTCATGGAACCAATGCAGTGCAGACAGCTTGAAATATCAACGAAGTGTTTCGGAAGGATGTGGCTAATGAATGCACAGTATGTTGATGTTTTGAAAAGTTCCATTCTGGTGATTTTAATCTTGACAATGAGCCATGTGAGTAACCTGAGACCAAGGTGGATAATGATGAGCTAAAAGCTGTAGTGCAAGCGAATCTATCTCAACCTATGTGTGAATTAGCAGCAAGGTTTGACATTACTATTTCAACAATATTGGACCATTTGAAACAAATGAGCAAGGTAAAGAAGCTTGGATAGATAGGTACTGCATGAATTAAACGAGCATTAGAAGGTAAATGATCTTAAAACTTGCTTTTCTTTGCTGTCATGACATAAAGGCAAACCGTTTCTACATTATATTGTTACGTGTCATGAAAAATGGATTTTTTTGACAATCGCAAGCATTTGGCACAATGGTTGGATAAAGATGAAGTGCCAAAACACAGTCCAAAACTGAATATTCATCACAAAAAGCTGATGGTGTCTGTTTGGTGGTCCAGCGCTGGTATTATCCACTACAGCTTCATGAAACCTAGTCAATCAATTACAGTGGTTGTCTACTGCAACCAATTGGATGAAATGAGGGTGCTTGCGATTAAGCAGCCGAGATTGGTCAATAGAGACAGGCTAATCCTCTTGCAAGACCACATGTTGCAAAAAACAACACTGCTCAAACTACAGAAGCTGGACTTGGAAACTCTCTGTCATCCAAATATTCACCAGATCTTTCACCAACTGACTACCACTTCTTACAGGCTTTGGACCACTTCTTGCAAGGAAAAATGCTGAATTCTCAACAAGCTGTAGAAAATGCCTTTTGCAATTTCATCACCAGTCGCTCTCCAGGCTTCTTCACTGCTGACATAAGCAGGCTACCATTAAGATGACAAAACTGCATCGACAGTTTAGGCACATATTTTGATTAGTTGTACTGTCTCTTGTTTGAGATATAATAAACTAAACTTTTGATTTAAAACCAGACATTTCATATTTAATGACCTAATATAATGTCAGGCTAATCATAATCTAAATAGTATAGTTAAATTTCCTGAAAATGATGGAAATGCAATCTAAAAACAAGCTAAATGCTTGGGAACCAAATGATAGGTACTTTCTTCTACTTGCTGTCTTCAGACAATTAAAAATACAAAAAAAAATATATTCTGGTCCCATGATACCACAAGTTTTTACTGAGGACATATTTTTATTTTCTAATATCTTTCACACTAAGCTATTTTAGAAATCATTTCAGCTCTTCTAATTTATCAGTTCCATGTAAGGAAATAACTGTGTGAATGACGAGCTCTCTCTTCTTAAAAGATTTCAGTCAAATATTATCTTTTTAGAGAAATTATTTTGTTAATTTAATAAATGTTTGTTCTTAGAGTAAAGGTAGGAGGAAAAAGAATTGGGACCTAGTTGTTACATAGCATTTGGTCTACTGTAGTTGTTACTGGTCTTGTTTAGAAAGTTTAGCAGATCGGGTGATAAAACAAATGTGCAGACTGATAATGTTAATATACATTGTTATGTGCTATAATTGAGTTGTAAGCAAGACAACGTTTATAAGTTAGGGAAGGTTTCTCAGACATACTGTAATTAAGCTGGTACCTGAAGGACACTGAAATTTGCTAATGAAGTAGGGTGAGAAGGTAGGCGTTCTAGATGAGGGCACTGCATGAATTAAAGTATAGATGCTGGACAAAACTTGACATAGTATAAAATTGTAGTATGTTTTAAGAACTGTGAATAATTCAGAGGCGTGAGATAAGGTTAACAAGTTGGTAGGGATCAGGTCACAAAGGGCTTTGTATGCAAGATTACGTTAATTGGAGTCTATTCACAAGACCAATAATTCTACCTTTCATTGAAAAACAATAGCAAAACAATTTTTTAGAACAATACTATATGAAGTTTTGATATATACAAAAAAATAGATGAGCAAGTAGAATTGCTCTGGTTAAAGCAGCAGCAGGTCCCTGCATGGCTAGCTGCCATCTTATCTTCTGTGGTGGCCCTGCAAACATCTTCCCAGAATCCTAGGCACTCATACCAGAACATTTTACAAAATACCCTTATTAGTCCTGGAGAATTTTCAAGGATATTAATTAGTGGAATGACATAATCTGACTTGAGTGTTACGATAAAGTCACTTCAGAAACAGCGGAGAAGGTGGATCTGTAGAAAGTGACACTAGCAGACCAGTTAGGAGAATTGAGATGACCTTGTATGTGGCAGTGGACTCTAAATAAGGGCTCTGTTAATATTGACAAGACCAAAAGACTCCTTAGGAAACAGAATTGAGTACTGAAGTTAGTACATTAGGGGATCCAAATCTATCCAAAATAGAGTAACAAGCATTGAGGTAAAATAAGCCTAGTTTGCAGGTGGTTGGGAGGACAAGGAAACATAGCTGGGTATAAACTGAGTTCAGCAAAATATTATTGCCTTGGCATTTGGTTGTAAAAAGCAACATGGTATTGGACTATTAAAATGATACGTGAACATGAGGAATTGCTAAACGATCATTATATAATGCTGTGTATTCATCAGAGCCTTAAATGATTATGTTCCTTTTTTCAATAATGTTTAAAGGATGTGGAAATACTAGAATAATCAAATAGGTCAAAATGATAACAAGGATAGGAAAGTCCTATAAGGAAAGGTTAAAGGAACTGTGAGATGCTTTGGTACCTTAGGCTTTATAATTCACATTTTAAATGCTTTGAGGATATAAAATTTAATATCAAAAATATAAATTTTAAACCCAATTTTTTTCTTTTTGTATTTTACCAAAGTATACATTTTACTGGTATAACAGAGCTCCATGGCCACTCCCTTCTGTCTGTGGAAAAATTGTCTTCCATGAAACCAGTCCCTGGTGCCAAAAAGGTTGGGGATCACTGGGATACTCAACCACTACACTATCCAAATTATATTTTCTTCTAATACTAACAGAACCTTCCTCCATTGCTCTTTTTTTGGAAGATAGGGAAATCATGAGAACACTAACTTATGTTTTAGCAATATTGAAAATGCAAGGTTTTAAGTATTTCTCCTTTAGCAAATATAAGGATTTGCATGTTGGGTAATTATATTGGTAATAATATTCAGCTATTTAATTATCTAAATACGACATGCTGTTGAGTTGATATTACATGATAGAACTAGTTGATTTCTGGGATTTCTTTTTTATTCATGTTCTTTGTTCATATTCTACCTTAATAAAAGAAAACCTCTGATTTGTCAGAATTTATGCTTTGCTATTTGAATTGTGGCTTAATCAATATTAATCAATGTCTAAAGGAGGCTCAGTGATGAATATTAAAATAATTAAAATTGATAGTAAACCAATCTGAGGTCATCCTCAGAGTTGACAACCAGGTAGCAGAGAGCATGAGAGAAAATATACAGGTTCACCCAGGACATTTTGGGGTTTGGGGTCAAGCCTAAAGAGTGGCATATTATCACTTCTACCGACATTCATTATCCTGGACTCGATCTCATGGTCTCACCTAACTATAGGGGAGACTGGGTAAAGTAGTTTGGTTGTGTGCTCAGAAGGAAAATGAAAAAGACTTAAATACATAATGTGGTATCTGCTTCAGAGTTTGTTGCCGCAACCATGAGGATATAGTTGTCAATGTTTCTTCTAAGGATTTAAGGTTAATAATGATTCTGAATAATGGTCCATGGCAAATAAGGATTATTAGTGATTATAAGTGTTATTAGTGATTATAATAAAAAGTTTTAATTTGGGACTGGAATAGGGAATTGGGTAGTACATATAATAATATGTTTATTGTTAATGCTGGTAAGTTAAAATTTCTTGTAGAAAAATGTTTAAAATACTTAGTAAAAATACTAGTTATAAATATTTAAAATTTTAAATAAACTATATATAGAGGTAATATGCTAATCAAATACCATGTATATATTAAAATACTTATGTTTTACTAAAAGTTTACTATATATAATTGGCAAAAACTTTTTTCATAGAAAATAATTTTGTAAATTGTTTTTACTAATTCATACTATCTTAACTCTAGAGTAGTCTGAAGTTGTCATTTATTACTTTGATAAAGTATTATAGATATTTACATTAAATTTGCAGCTTGTCCTTTGAAGAATATGTAGTGTTATAAATGTAACTCTGTATATATGTAAATGTGAAATAAACAGAAGAATTATTCCCATATATCACTTTCTTCAGTGACTGTACACCTTCACAACTGCTGACTTTTAAGTTATTACTTTAAAAGACATTTTTTTACCTGAGTATTGTGTATAATGCGTTTACAATAGTGCTAATAAAACATATTTTAATTTTATTTCTTTTAGGCCTATGGCATGTCTGCTTTACCTTTAAATCTGATAAAAGGCACTAGAAGCGCTGCTTATGAACGTTTAGAAAACACTGAAGACATTGAGGAAGTGGAGCAACAAATTCAAACAATTAAATCAAAAGTGAGTTGGTGTTTTGTTGTAATTGGGAAATATCAAATTACTTTGTCTTTAAGCTGCTTTCTGATGTGACTTAGATATTGGCAAACTCATTTTTTACATTGTTTGAATTTTTTGCAACGTATCCTTCAAGAACTGTGTCCATATTTTTAAAAATGTGTCTTCTGTATAACGTAGGTCACTAGTAATTTGAGAATTTCTATCAGTGTTCTAACACTTAAAATTAACAAAAGTTCTTCTTACATATGACCAAGACCTTGCTAGTTCTCAGGTATCCTGATTCCATGTGTAACATCAGATTTTAGTATATTACTCAATGTTCAAGTTTTATGTACTAGTTAAATAAGCTAAAGATTACCAATTAAATGTACTTCTAAAAATACAATAAAAGTTTTTCATCCTTTATCACCCTCAAGTAACAGATAAATCCTATTTAAACATTGTAAGAAAAAATGCCAAGTTTTCTAAATTATTCTATTAAGCTAGCATGATCCTGGTAAATCAATGATTTTTTTCACACAAAAAATAAAACCATATACTTTCTTATGAAAGTACAAGCAAATATTTTAATATAAATAAAATAATTCAAAACCTATGCTGTAATAAAAGAATATTTCATAATTATCAGGATAGGGTCATCTCAGAAATGCAAGCATGATACATTAGAAAATATATTGAAGTAGTATAATGTACTGAGATTAAATGTGAAATATTAGCATCTTAATGTATGCTAAAGAGTATTTGGTAAAAGTCAATTTGTAGTTATGATTAAAAAAATGCTTATCAAGTTAGAAGACAATACTGAACAAAGGAAGCGTCTAATAAGCATCATAGTTAATAGTGAAAAAATAGAAACTTTCCCATTAAAGTCAGATATAGGACAGTGATGTCAGTATCATTGCTACCCTTTAGCGTATTCCTGGAGATCCTAGTCAGGTAAGAATTAAGGTATAAACATTGAGGAGAGGGGAGAAAAAAAGAATACAACCTTTGTTATTTACAGACATCATCTACCAAGACAATCTAAGACAATCGAATGACAAACTAGTAGAATTAATATGAATTCATCGAGGTGTCTAGATATAAACTTATAAAAACTGTTAACCAGTTGGAGGATATAATATTAATAGAAAATGATTTCATTCACAGTAGCCACAAACTATAAAATAATAAGAAATGCCAGGATTTTCCTAGTGGAAATTATAATATTTACTGAAATACATAAAAGACACAAATAAATGAAGAGTGCCATCAGTTCCTAATTGAGAAGATTCAATATTGTAGAGATGACAGTGTTTTGCAAGTTTTGGTGTGAATTCAATACAATCTATAAAAGACAAATGAAATTTGCATAAAATCTCATACTATAAAAGTGGATTCTGAATTAAAATCAAATATAAAATTTATAAAACATTAGCAGAAGGTGAAAATAAACTTTTATCTTGGTGTGGACAAGCCATTTCTAAGTGATACCCAAAACCCAGGTGCTAATTAAGAGAAGATTGATGAGTTTTAAATTTTTGTGTTGTAAAATTTGTGTACTGAAAAAGGGCACCAAAAAGAAAATTAAAGACCAATAATAATATGGGAGAAATCTGTAATACAGGTGATATATAAAGAACATCTATGAGTTAGTTAGAAAAAGGACAAGCAACACACACACAGAAATATTGAACAATTGATTTAAATAGGTAGTTCACTGAAGGAGAAATTAAACTATTCAGTAAAAATATGAAATGATGCTCAGCTGATTAGTAATCAGTAGGTTGACCAAGCATCTCAGTTTACCTGGGACCTGAGGAGTTTTCCAGAACCTGAGACTTTCAGTGCTAAACCAGGACAGTTGATAACCCTAATAATCAAAAGATGTGAAAATCAGAACAACTCAATTTTTGTTAATCCTTTGGAATTTTTGAAAATGTTTACTTGTGTCAAGTGTTGATGGGAATTGGGAGATAGGTATGCTGTTTGTGGAAATATAAGATATACAGCTTTTTAAGGAAAATTGAATGTTGTGACATATGCCTATACACATACATATCTTTTAATAATTAAAGTTTAATCCAACAGTTCACCTCTAGATATCTATCCTACTGGATTACATGTACACTTTTGTACCCAGGTATATAAGGATGTTTTTGGCACATTGTCAGTGGCCCTCACCAAAAATAAGAAAAAGGAAACAATCTAAATGTTCAAAAATAAGAATATGTGTAGAAGGATATTGGTCTGCTTAACAGTGATAACCATAGGAAAGGGGAGTGGTAATATGGTAATTGCAGGCAGTATGAAGGGAAGCTTTCACCTTTTACTTTTTTTTAACAAGGGGTTACTTAAACCCATTAACTACATTTTAACCTTTATAACTGTATTTTTTATTTCAAATGAGGTAGATGCTTGACTGCTGAGTTTCCATCCTAGTATTTGTTTCTCTGACCAAAATTCTTATGTTAGTTTAGTCAATTGGCAATGCAGAATGGACATTCATCCCTCATTCCACTGAAGCATTCACCAAATAGGTAGATAACTTGGGTTTGGATTCTTAAATTAGCTTACTAAGTTTTTTTTTTTTTTTTCTGAAATAGTGAAAGCCAGCATTGAAACAAAATTACCTCATTGTTGGTATCCTTTTGATATTGTTAATATAATGGAAGTTTTGAGAAAAATTATGGTTAAGATATAAAGGGCTGAACCCTTCTCATACCACATACTTTTGAAGTATTATCGCCTGGATCTGTCTTCCAGAGGGGAGTGAGTATTCCTTTTATTCCTCTGACCTTCAGAAAATTCTTTTCTGTAAGGTTCCCTTTTCTGGGATCCAGTGTGATAATACCCAAGGTACTTAACTTAAAGGAGTGAAGATAATTAAGTATGGTCCAGTTTATATAAAGTGTGTAGTCTCTGGACTAGTAGCATCAGAATCTCCTGAGAATTTGGTAGAAATGCAAATTATATAGGCCCCACTCAAGACCTAGTAAATCATATTCTCTGGGGGTAGAGCCTAGAAATCTGTGTTTAACAAATTTTTCAGGTGATTGTTATGCATGATAAAATTTGAGAAGCAATAAGTTAAGGTATGGAAGAGGATGGTAGGTTCCAGAAGAGCATGGTGATGCAAATATATAAAGATATTATTATAACTGTGTAAATCTCTTTATTGAAAAGTATATGGATATTATCTTCATTATATCTCTGATTTCAAATTGAGGCTACACTAGGATGTGCAGACAGCAATATGCTGTATATCTGTTAAGAACCCATTTAATCCTTAATAGGAATGTTGAAGACGTTCTAGTATCTTTGCATTTTTAAATGTAGTCCTGTGTAAATATTTTTCTTGTTCCTTCCAGTAAAAGCAAACAAATTTTTATTTTACCTTTTTTTGTATTTGGCAGTTGTCTTATTTATTGTACCCAATTGGAGACACTTAGGGGCAGGGGAGTTCAAGTGGGAAAGTATACCTGTGAGACATCATGAAAAAGATGCTGCTTGTTGTTACAAAAAGCATCACGTAAAAATTGATGGAAATTATCTGTCAGTAGGTTGACCAAAGAAAGCATGACTCATTTGCAAATGTACTTAGAAAACAGGGAAGTGCCATTCTTAGCAATTGTTATAAAAACCTCTACATGCCACATATACTTGTGTTGCATCACTCTGTTGCTATTTAAATCAGCCCGAAAAGTTCAGGTAATACAACCACTTGACTAAAGAGAGGAAAGAGGCAGGGCCAAATAAGTTGAAATAAGAGAGAGGAGTTTGGAGGGGAGGGAGAATAACTGAACAAAATACATAGTAATCACTTCTTAGAAACAACCACCTTTTTTGTGGGGGATTTTTACAAATAGTTCTCTCTCTCCATATAGCTTTACCATATATTTGGAAAACAGGGGTGAAGAGGAAGACGGTATTAAATGTACACTCATCCACATTTTGATGCTGATCTTGGTTTAGCTATGTTTATTGTCACATCGCAGGTGTCAGTTTTTTTCACTTCTTAAATTTGCCTAAGGAGTGTCCAACCTAAAAAAGTTTTGTTGCCTAATCTGCTAAAGATGGTGGGTACTTTATTAAGACTTTAATGGTAAAAACTTTTATTTTGTTCTGTAATTTTGCAGAGCAAAGATGGTCGACCTTTGCCAGCAAGGGATAAACGTTCCTTAAAACAATTTGAAGAAAGGTTACGAACACTTAAGAAAAGAGAGAGACGTTTAGAATTCATTGAAAACAGCTGGTGGACAAAATTTTGTGGCGCTCTGCGTCCCCTGAAGGTAAATGGGGTTTTAAAAAATTATGCTGTCACTCTTCTCCTAAGTTTATGCTTGAGTTCTCCTTTTGAGGAATTGTAGCATGGTACTTAAGATCTTGCATTTTGGAGTTTACATAATCTGGTTTTGAATCACAACTCTCTTGTTTGGTCATTTGGGCAAGGTGAGTAATCTTAGCTTCATTTACTCATGTGTAATGTAAGTATTATAACAGAGTTGTTGGGAAATTTAAATAAAAATATAGACAAGTAATGTAATATACTGCTAGCATATTTTTCAAGTTTGGTCTTCTATAAATAGGGAGATCTGGGACCCATATTAGAACTCAAGAACCCTAACTGAAAGTGATAGAATTTGCCTCATTGTTAGAAGATGCTTCTCAAAGTATATAAAAAGGTATTATTTGTGATGGAAAACCATTATTTTCTTTTTTTTGGAAATCATTGTTTGCCTGCCTTGAATTCTTGGGACTGTGATACCTTAATTTAAATGCCTAGATTGAATTAAAGTCATTATAGTATGACTTGGACTCAAAAGTAGCTAAAACTGCTAGCCATACATAGGCTTACAAATTTACTCGTTTTGTGTCTGGGGGCACATGAAATACCAAACCTTCATATACAACAGAAATGCCAGTTGTAATTCAGAAAGTGCAGTGAATAGACTGACTTGAAGTGAAGTTAGGCAAGATGAAGCTAGACAGTGGGTTTTGGCTAAATTAAAAAAAAAAGAAAGTTTCAGAGAACCCCATCAAAGATGAATCAGGTGAATTCTGGTGCTGATTTGTCTGCCTCTTTTAATTAGAAAGCAAATGCACTCACTAAGTGTCCACCCTTTAAAAACTCCTTTTTAGGAGTTTTCATAAATGTATTATAATCAGTTAGTTTTTCCATATAATCACTTTTTTAACCTTCTGTTAGAATAACTTCTTAAAAGACTCACTCTGGTCCTTTTCCCCAAGGTGACTTGTCTTCATATTACTAAAGGTATTATGAAACCTTCTCCAACCCTTATTTTAATCCTAAATTGTTTATAGCTACTTATAAATATTTATAACCAGTCTCTAACATCAGCTGCCTTCTTTTAAACATGCTTTGTCCCATTTCAGTGAACATGGATTTAGAAGGATTTTTGAATCAACTTTATTAAGTGTACAGATTATTTTTGCCAAATATAGATATGTAGATGAATAGAATATCCACATCACCCCAAAAATCTACATTGTGCCCTCCCCTGTTCCCTTGAGCTCAGACCCCATGTAACTACTGATGTCTTTTCTGTCATTAAACTTTAGTTTTATATGTTCTAGAATTTTATATAAATGGAATCATAGAGTGTACAATCTCTTGTTTGGCTTCTTTGGCACGGGACAATGTTTTTGAGATTTATCCATGTTGGATTATTGTCTGGTGGTTCATCCTGTTTTATTGCTAGTATTCCAATGTGTCTGTAGCACAATTTGGTCATCCACTCACACACTAATGGACATTTGGGTTGTTTCGAGTTTGAGACTATAATAA
Source organism: Daubentonia madagascariensis (assembly GCA_023783475.1). Taxonomy (NCBI): domain Eukaryota; kingdom Metazoa; phylum Chordata; class Mammalia; order Primates; family Daubentoniidae; genus Daubentonia; species Daubentonia madagascariensis. Next base: position 19,431,410 of record JAKFHU010002080.1, on the reverse strand, counting down.
TGCTGATATAAATGTTTTTGTACAACTCTTTGTGCAGATATGTGCTTTCATTCATTTCTCTTGGGTAAATACCTAGGAGTAGAATTTATGGGTCTGATGTTTAATGCATGTTTAACTTTATAAGAAACTGCCAAAGTCTTTTCCAAAATGGTTGCACCATTTTTCATTCCCACAACAGTATGAGATTTCCAATTACTTTACATCCTTGTCAACTCCTATTTAGTGTTTGTAAGTTATTCTGATGAATATGCAGTAGTATCTCATAATTTTGTTTTGCATTTCCCTGGTGACTAATGATATTGAGCATCTTTTTGTATACTTATTGGCTATTTGTATATCTTCAAAATATGTATTTGAATATTTTGGACATTTTCTAACTTAGGTTTTTCTATTATGAGTGAGTTACAAGAACTCTTAATATTAATATATTCTAGAGCAAGTACTTTATCAAATATTAATGTATGCATTGTGAAAATCATCTCCTAGTTTGTAGTTTGTTTTCTTTATGTTTTTGTATTCTTAGCACTGTTATTCAAACACATTTCTTAAGTTTTTATGAATTCAAATTTATTTATTTTTGTTTTATGTTTTTGTATCCTCAGAAATGTTTGTCTGCCATAAAGTAATAAACATTTTCTCTTATGTTTTATTCTAGAAGTTTTGTAGATTTAACTCTTATGGTTAAGTTTGTGGTCCACTTTAAGTTAATTTTGTGGTATGGTATGACTTAAGGGTTAAGGTTTATGTTATTTTCTGTATGGATATCCAGTTGTTCCAGCATCATTTTTTTGTCAAGACTATTCTTTGCTCATTGAATTTCCTTGGCAGCTTTGTCAAATCAATTGATTATAGTATATATGTGGGTCTATTTCTGGACTCTGTCTTCCACTCCATTGATCTATATATATCCTTGTGCTAATACTTGATTACTGTAGCTATATAATCAGTCATGAAATCAGGTAGTATAAATTTTTCAGTTTTTTTTTCCTTTTTCAAAATTGTTTTGCCTATGCTAGACCATTTGCATTTCCATATAAGTTTTAGAATTGATTTATAATTCCACAAAACACCCACTGGGATATCCATTGGGATTACTTTGAATCTGTAGGAAAATTTGGGAGGAATCTTTATCTGAACAATATTGAATTTTCCAATCAATGAATATGATATCTTTCCATTTATTTACATCTTCTTAAATTTCTCTCAGCAGTGTTTTGTAGTGTTTAGTGTAGAGGTCTTACAAATATCTTGATAAATTTATCTCTATGTATTTTTCTAATATTCTTGAAAATTATGTTTAATTTCAGTTTTCAATATTTGCTAATACATAGAAATTTGTTTTTTTACATTGACCTTATATCCTGCAACCTGCCTAAATTATTAATTTTAGGAGCTTTATTGTAGATTCCTTAGGAATTTTTATGCATGTGATATCAGCTGCTAAAAGACATTTTACTTCTTCCTTTCAAATATGAGATTTCCAGTTGTTTTTTACTTTCTTTATTTCACTGGCTGAAACTTCCAGTATAGTCAGTTTATCATTTATTCCTTTTGTAATGTACATGTGTCATTCCTGAATATTGATTTAAATTCTTACCTATCTTTTTTTATCTGGTCCTAAGTTAGGAATAGGGTAATAGGCATGCCTGAAGGAATACAAACTGATTGTTATATAATTGAGGGTTTAACATGTATGTGAACAGATAAACATTGCTTTTTTTTTTTTTGTTAAATGAGATATGAAAGTTATTTATTATTCATCAAGTCTGTGTCTATAGTTGATATAATTCAAAAATAGAAAGGCACATGTTTGTTCAGTGCTTCTTAAACATTAGCATCCAAGTTAATTTAGACTCACTACTCTGCACTGCCCACTATATGCTAAAGGTGATTTAAGACCTTTGAGAAGTTCCTGACAAAAAATTTCTTTGAAGTTATGTTCTTTTTTTTTTTATTACTTCAGAATATTGTGTGGGTACAAACAAAACTATTTGGTTATGTATATTGCCTATGCACTGCCCAAGTCAGAGCTACAATAGTGCCCATCCCCTAGACAGTGCACCCTGCACCCATTAGGTGTGAGTTTTCCCATCCCTTCTACACCCCTCCCACCTGCCTGACCCCTGGTGAATATTATTTCCATGTGTGCACATAAGTATCAATCAGCTAGTACCAATTTGGTGGTGAGTACCAGTGGTGCTTGTTTTTCCCTTCTTGTGATACTTCTCTTCGAAGAATGGGCTCTAGTTCCAAATCCTGGTGTGTTAATTCACCATTGTTTCTTACTGCTGAGTAATACTCTGTGGTATACATATACCACATTTTATTAATCTACTCGTGTATTGATGGGCACTTGGGTTGTTTCCACATCTTTGCAATTGTGAATTGTGCTGCTATAAACATATGAGTGCAGATGTCTTTATTATAGAATGTCTTTTTCCTTTGGGTAAATACCCAGTAGTGGGATTGCTGGATCAAATGGTAGTTCTACTTTTAGTTCTTTGAGGTATCTCCATATTACTTTCCATAGAGGTTGTACTAATTTGCAATCCCACCAGCAGTGTATGAGTATTCCTATCTCTCCACATCCACGCCAACGTTTGTTGTTTTACGACTTTTTGATATAAGCCAGTCTCACTGAAATTAAGTGATATCTCATTGTGGTTTTGATTTGCATTTCCCTGATGATTAGAGAAGTTGAGCAATTTTTTATATGTTTGCTGGCCATTATTCTGTCTTCTTTGGAAAAGTTTCTGTTAATGTCCTTTGCCCGCTTTTTAATGGGGTTGTTTGATTTTCTTTTGTTGATTTTCCTAAGTTCTATATAGATTCTGGTTATCAGAAGTTATGTTCTATCTCAAAATTTTGTGCTAGTGTTGCCTTTTACTCTGTGCTATAATCATGTTTGTTTTTTAATAAAATGTATTAAGTATAAATTTTTGCAAATGCAAACAATTTTACAATTTTGTTTATAAGAGTAGAGTCCTCCCCCTACCCCCATGAAGATGCCTGTTGTTCTTGGGATTTCACATTGCCTTGCATTCCTTAGGATATGCATACCTCATTTCACAAACATGATGATCCGAGCATAGGCTTTGCAGTCACATACCCTTGGGTTTGGGTCCTGGCTGTGCTTCTCACCAGCTACCTCTTGTTACTTCAAATTTCTGAACTTCAGTTTTCTCCTTTGTAAAATGAAGTTATATATTTATTTTTGTTATGGGAATTAAATGAAATAATGTATGCAGTGCAGTGCCTTTTGATGTAAACAGCTCAGAAAGTTGCAGCTGCTATTGTTATAGTTGTCTATATAGAATTTTTCAACTTCTTAAACTGATGGAAGGAGATTAGTTTTATGTTGAAGACAATTATCAAAATAAGCATCTAATTAGAATAAGTTAATGGCTTCTTAAAACAGCATTTATATATAATATCAAACACATTTCTAGGTATGCAGTCTAATGTTCATTAAATACTTGAATAAACTCCTGACAGAAAGGTATGCTTTGAGGTTGTACAACTAATTGGCCTGGGTAACTTACAGATCCATTAGGTTTTTTTTTTTTTTAATTTCAGAATATTATGAGGGTACAAATGCTTTGGTTACATGAATTGCTTTTGTACAGTTGAGTCACAGTTATAAGTGTGCCCATCACCCAGATAGTGTGCAATATACAAAAAATGGTGAAATAATACCTGTTATAACAACCTGGGTGGAACTGGAGATCATTCTTCTAAGTATCACAAGAATGGAAAAACAAATACCACATGTACTAACTAAGAAATTGGAACTAATCGATCAACACTCATGCGCACATATGGTAGATCCATTAGGTTTTAATTATAACTTGAGATATTACCATATATATATTTAGGTTTATTTAGAAAGTTATAAATTCATGTTTATAATTATATTGCATATATTTTTTCAGATTTTATTGTGGTAAAAATATGTATCATAAAATTTATGATTTTAACTGTTTTTAGGTGTACATTTAGTGACATTAAGTACATTCACAATGTTGTGCAACCGTCACCACTATCCATTTCTTGATCTTTTTCAAACAGGAACAATGTACCTACTAAACAATAATTCCCCATTCCCTGGTGACCTCTGTTCTACTTTCTGTCTCTCAGAATTTGGCTATTCTAGGTACCTAGAGCAAAGAACTCAGAAAATATACACAAAATTATCTAACAATAAGATGTTGTTGAGACTAAATGTGTCAGTCATATCAATAAATGTGACTGGACCTAATTCACCATTAAAAGAAAAATTTTAATTTTCTTCACAAAGCAAGATCCCACTCTATGCTGTTTAAAAGAGACACACCCAAAACAGTGATTCAGAAAGACTAAAAATAAAGGGGTGTCTAAAGATATACTGGGCAAATAGAAACAATAAGGAAGCAGATAGTGATCCTATTAGACAAATTCAAATTAGAATTCAAGCCAAAATACATTAAATGCAACAAAGAAGGATACTTTTTGTGGTAGGTAGAATGCCTCCCTCCTCCTCCAATGATGCCCTAATCCCTAGAACCTGTGAATATGTTACATTAAGTGGCAAAAAGGACTTTGCAGATGTAAATAAGGTTATAGACCTTAAGATACAGAGATTATCCTGTATTGTCCAGGTGGGTCCAGTCTAATAACATGAGCCCTTAAAAGCAGAGAACTTTCTTGACTAGAGTGAGGGAGAAGTGGTGAAGGGTAAATCAGAGACATTCAAAGTGTGAGAATGACTTGATTTGCCATTACTGGTTTGAAGATGGAAGGGGCAATGTGGTAAGGAATGTAAGCAACCTTAAGAAACTGAGAGAGGCTCCCAAATGATAGCCAACAAAAATATAAAAACTTTATCCCTATAATCTCAAGGAACTTAATTCTGCCAACAATCTGAATAAACATGAAAGTATTTCTTCCTCAGAGTCTCCAGAAGGGAACACAGCCCTGCTGACACCTTAGTTTTTGGACCTTGTGAGAACTTAAGCAGAGAACCAGCTAAGCCATGCTGTTAATGGACATCTGACCCACGAAAACTGAGATGAGTGGGTGTTGTTTTAAGCCACTAGGAGGAAGAGGAGGAAGAGGAGTTTGTCATGGCAGCAATAAAAAAAAACACTTTTAAATATGAAAAGTCACAATTTACAATGAAGATATAATAGTTATGAATATCTGTGAACCAAATAACATAGAAACTACATTTATAAAAGCAAAAACTGTGGGAGATTCAAAGAGATATAGACTGAAGCATAGTAATAATAGGAGACTAATATCACACCGTACTCAGGGTAAGACATTTCAAGTAGACAAAATTAAGACTGTAGAAGACCTGGATATAATCAGTAAGGTATCTTACACCTTTTTAACTTTACCTCTAGATAATAGAGAATACACCTTCTATCTGAGTGTGTATGAACAAAAGTTGATCATATATTAATTCATAAAGTATCAGTAAGTTTCATAGAGTAGATATATTACAAACAACTCTTCTGATAGCAATGCATTAAAACTAGAATTTATAACAAAATAAACTCACACACTTTCCACTTGGAATTAACCTTATATGTAGCAATTCTTGAATGTAAGGAAAGGAAAAATAAAAACAGGTTACAGACTTTCTAAATTATTTCTAGATTAATAATGGAAACATTAGAAACTATGGGATACATTTAAAAGAGTGATCAGAGAAATTCATAGCCTGAAACACACTTATCAATAAAAGTGGAAGTCCAAAAAGATTTAAGTTCAAGCAGTAAATTCCAAACCCAAAAAGATAGCAAAAGGACAAAAGAAATCAAAGAAAGCACAAGGAATAAAATAAATAAAAGCAGAAAGTAGTGAGGTCAGGCAAGAAAAAAGAGATAATTACAGTCAGCCTTCCAATCCACAGGTTCCCCATCTGTGGATTCAGCCAACCACAGATTGAAAATACAGTATTAATTTAGTACTACTAATAATTTATGTATGTTTTAATTAATAGACAAACCACTAGCTAACTTCATCAAAAGGAACCAGGGCTGCTTGGAGAAATGGCTGGTTCTAGGAGTATAGCTGGGAAAATACATACTAAGCTTGGAACATCTTATGCCAGAAAGCAAGAAGTGTTCAGAGAATAGTGAGGGCATAATAAAAGGAACCAGCTTGTAGGGGCTCCCACTGCCTAAATCTGGGACCAGTTAGGTATCAGAATGATAGTAATAGATTTTAACTCATTGAAGAAAATAAGAATAATCTATGAATCTATATTGATGGAAATAAATATATAAGTAAATGGTAGAGAAGGGAAAGCTCTTCTTCCCTATGGTAGAATTCCAACAGATAAATATAGAAGGAATGACAGAATTAGAAGATCAACATTTAGCAAACACTACACATTGTTTCTGGCAAGAAGCATCAGTGGATACTAAAATTAGAAGGTGAAAGTTTGTTGAGAACAGGATTTTGCATATTCTCAAAGTATCTCACTACAAAATGTATTTATTACAAAGGGGAAAATAGTAATTTTACAGTGAAGAAACCTGCCTGAAACCACGTTAACTGCATGATCCAAGTTAAGCTCATCAGTAATGGGGCAAATAGACGTGATTGTGCCACCTGATATAATGTATTGAGAGGGACTTAATAACCAGAATGGCTTTTCTGTCATTTCTGCCAAAAAAGAATAATCTGAATATAACAATGAGAAAATAGACAATCCAAATTGAGGAACATTCTACAAAATAACTACCTTGGACTTTTCAAAATGTCAAAGTAATGAAAAACAAAGCAATTAGGACTTGTTCAAGACTGTCGGATAGTAAAGGGACATAAGCAATGTGTGGGCCTAGATTGTATTTTGGACCAGAAAAAAAATTTTTTTTTTCTGTAAAGGACATTAGTGGAACATTTGAAATTTGAATATGGCCTTCAGATTATATTATAGTGTGTCAATATTAATTTCCTGATTTTGATAATTGAACTATGATTATGTGAAAGATTGCTCTTAAGACATAGGTATTAAAGTATTTTATCTGTAACTTATTCTCAAACAGTTCAGCTATTCAGCTACATACAGAGAGAGAAAATGATAAAGCAAGATAAAATGTTAACATTTGAAGAATCTGGGAAAAGGGTATACTGGAATTCTTTTGTACTGTTTTTGCATATGTGTGATATTACATCAAAATTAAAAATATTTAAAGTCTTAACTTTCACTAGAACCCCCCCATCCACCTCCCAAAATTTTGGCTGTATTCTTACCTATCCCCTTTCTTCAATGTCAAGTTTTATAAAAATCTTTTTCATCAGGATAATATTAAACTAAAGAAATTGTTTCTATAGATGATAGGGAAACTTATAACCATGATCAAGAACTGAGTGATATTATATTGACAAATAAAAATGAGAATGTTTGCAACTTGGAAAATAATATTTTATAGCCAAATCTGAATATTATTGATGCTCTAACTTTTTTTAAACTTTATGAACTAGAGCACTTGTGTAAAGAAATATTATTCTGTTCATAGACTCATAATTCCTGTTATAATGTTCTATCAAGATTTGATAATGAAAACCATGTGTCTTATTCTTTTATGTATGAGGAAAGCCTTGAAGAATAATCGTTTCTTACTTAATTTGAATTAGGGGCCGAGGACCTATTGCCACTCACTATGTGGAACTGGACATGGAAAGTCAGATGGCCTCTGGAGAGAAGAAAGTTTAGTTGGGTTATAACTTAAATCTAGTTATTCATTCCTAAATTCTCTTTTAAAACTCTTAACATGGGTTGACTTGGCATCTTTTTATCATAGTCATCTAATATTCTAAATGACTTCCTAAGGCTTTAATGTTCATAAAAAGTACCCAAGAGTCTTGTTAAAATACAGATTCTGATTTAGTTAGCATGAGGGAGGTCCCAAAATTCTGTATTTCTAGCAAGGTCCCAGGTGATACTGATGTTGCTAGTCCATGATCACACTTTGAATAATAAGATTTTAAGCAGTGTTAAAGTGATAACATACTTTCGTTTCCTACCCTCATTGTTATTAAAGGCCATTGCTCTTGGCAACAAAAGGAAACAATACAAGTATTTTATTTAAGGCAACATAAATAATAAAATATGATAGTAATCACCTTTTATTTTACATTTATAACTTTATTTTCTATTCCTTTGTTGCATTTCTGTATAGATAAACATTATTTTATGGATATAAGCAATTCACCAGTGAAACCTTATAAGAGGTGTGTCCTTAAAAAAAATGACCCTGTATTATTTCTTTCCATATTGCTTTGAATTTTTGTTTTGTTTCATCACAAAGCATTGAATTCTAGGAATAGAGATTCATTTGAGTTAATAAGCATCTTAAAACACAATTGATTTTGAGAAAAAGGTAAAAAGTTTATATTTTCTATAATGGTAGTTTATTCGTGCTGCTTTCTAACACCATACGGAGTTTAATTTAAACCAGAGTTTTTCAGTATCTTCCCAGTTGAAGTTTGGGGCCCAATAATTCTTTGTTGGGTGGGGAGGTGGAAGGGTTATCCTTTTCATCGTAGGGTGTTTAGCATCTTCCTTGCCTCTGCCCACTTAATACCAGTAGCACCACTTCCTTCCCCTAAAAGCATGATAAAATATCTCCCAACATTACTAAATGTCTTTTGGGGGGTGAAATATGCCCAGTTGAGAACCGCTGATTGAAATGAAAAGAATACAAGATTTTAAACTCATGTAAAAGGGAGAGGGAAGAAATTTTGAGGAATGGTATGTTGTTAGATAGTCTTCTTTGTAGGTAATGCAAAAGAATTTTCTGGAGAGTTGATTCATCATTGGTTTAGACAGCATCGTGTATAAAGTAACACTGACAGTATTTTTACTCTGACGAAAGTAATGTCTTGGTGTTCTTCATAGAGTATCACGTATCACTTTATATTACATTTTAATAGAAATCACATAATTTATATCTGGTAAATACAGAGGAAAAATTTGATTTCTGTCCTGTTTATTCATGTCTCCAAAACAGAATATCTTATTCTTAAAATATTCTTCCTAACTTGATCTACAGATTCAATGCAATTCCAGTCAAAATCCCAGCAAGTTAGTTTGTGGGTATTGACAAACTGAATCTAAAACTTATATGGAAAGGAAAAAGACCCAGAATATCCAACACAATACTGAAGAAGAATAAAGTTGGAGGACTGACACTACCCAACTTCTAGACTTACTATAAAGCTACAGTAATCAAGAAGCATGGTATTGATGGAAGAGTAGACACATAGATCAATGGAACAAAATAATGAACCCAGAAATAGGCACATGCAAATATAGTCAACTGATCTTTGACAGAGCAGCAAAGGCAGTTCACTGAAGAAAGGAGTACTTTCAACAAATGGTGTGGCAACAGTTGGATATCTGTATGTATCTATATGCAAAAACGTGAATCTAGGCACAGACCTTACAACTTTCACAAAAATTAAATCAAAGTACATTTTAAACCTAACTGCAAAATACAAAACTATAAGACTTCTAGAAAATATCAGAAGAAAATCTACCTGACTTTAGGTTTGGCAATGAGTTTTTAAATACAACACTAAAAGTACTATGCTTGAAAGAAAAAACTTGTAAGTTGGACTTTATTAATATTAAAAACTTCTGCTCTGCGAAAGACACTGTTAAGAGAATGATGCAACAAGCAACAGATCGGGAGAAAGTATTTGCAGAATACATATCTGATAAAGGACTTGTCTGCAAAATATACAAAGAATTCTTAAAACTCATCAATAAAAAAACAAGCAACCTAATTAAAAAATAGGCCAAAAGTTCTGAACGGATACTCCCCGAAAGAAAATACACAGATGGCAAATAAGCATATGAAAAGATACTCAACATTATATGTCATTAGGAATTGCAAGTTAAAACAATGAAATACCACTTCACATGTATTAGAATGGCTAATATTTCAAAAGAAAATGTGACAATACCAAATGCTAGCAAAGATACAAAGCAACATGAACTCATTCATTGCTGATGGGAATGCAAAATGGTACTGCCAGTTTGGAAGACAGTTTGACAGTTTCTTACAAAGCTAAACATAATCATTCCATAGGATCTGGAAATTGTAGTCCTAGCTATTTACCCAATTGGGTTGAAAGCTTATGTCCACACAAAAATTTGTACATGGATGTTTATAGCAGCTTTGTGTATAATTTCTAGAATTTGGAAGCAACAAATATGTCTTTCAGTCAATGAATGGATAAATAAGCTGTGGTACATCCATACAATGTAATATTATTCAGTGATTAAATGAGCAGTCAGTTCACAAATAGAACTAGAGGAAATCTTAAATACATGTTGCTAAGCAAAAGAAGCCAGTCTGGAAAGTTAACATACTGTATGATTCCAACAGTGTGCTATTCTGGAAAAGGCAAAACTATAGAAACAATAAAAAGATCAGTGGCTGTCAGGAGTTTGGGGTGAGGTGGGGTAGAATAAATAAGGTTTTAGGCCAGTGAAACTATTCTGTATGATACTTTACTGGTGAATACATGACATTACCCAGTTTTTAAAACTCATACAACTGTACAACACAAAGAGTGAACCTTAATGTAAACTGTGGACTTTAATAATGCATCAATATTATTTTATCAATTGTCACAAATGTTCCACACTAATGCAAGATGTTAATAATAGAGGAAACTGTGTAGGGGAGAGGGATATGTAAGAGCTTCTGTACTGTTGCCTTAATTTTTATGTAAACCTGAAAATGTTCTAAAAAATAAAGTCTGTTACATTTTTAAAAATCTTTTTTTTTCTTAGTTTGTTACACTATTGCTTCTTATAATCCCATAATGAAAACAACCAGTGTCCATCAGTAGGAGACTGGCTTAATGAATTGTTACCCTAGTACTAGGAAGTATGGTACTATACATCCATTAAAGTGAGTGGAAGCTCTGTGTGTTTCCATAAAAAGAAATCATATCTTGAACAAACATTTAAAATGTTGATTAAGAAGTATTATATTTTAACTGAAACTAACGTCCAGGTTGCAAATATTGTGTATGGTGGATACTCAACACCCACACCAGCTTATACCACTTCTGGAGGGATTCATAGGAAACTATTAATGGTGGTTACCACTGAGAAGTTCAACTGGGAACTAATGGGTAGAAATGAGACTTACCCTTTAATTTTTTTAGCCAAGCTTTGTTCTCAATTTTAAATTCTAGTTGTTTATTTTTAAATGTGCCCTTCTATTCTACCCTTATCTGACAGTGTCCTTTTTTCTGTATTGAGGCCTATATTCCAACTTCTCACATTTCCTGTCTCCTCTTGTGTCCCCTTTGTTTATTCAAGCTAGCCTTCTCATTCCATATGTATGTTTTTCTATGTACTTTCTCACCAGATCATTAAAATCCAGCCAAACTGCTTTCTATCTCTCTGGTTTTATATATTTATGCATTTAACAGATTATGCTCAGTGTATTTGTCTTAGCTTGGGCTGCTACCAAAAAAAAAAATCCATAGACTGGGTGGCTTAAACAACAGACATTTATTTCTCACAATTCTGAAGGCTGGAAAGTTTAAGATCAAGTTGCTGGCAGATTTAGTTCCTGGGGAGCTCCCTCTTCCTGGTGTGCAGATTGCTGCCTTCTTGCTGTGTCTTTACATGGCAGAGAGCAAGTGAGCTCTGGTCTCTCCTCTTCTTATAAGGATACTAATTCCATCAACAAGGCCTCATCTTTATAACCTTATCTAATCTAATTACCTCCCAAAGCCCCCATCTCCAAAAGCATCACATTGGGAGTTAGGGCTTCAACATATGACTTTTGGGGGGGCCACAAACATTCAGTTTGTGACAATAGTATAGGTCCACAATTCCTTAGCCAAAATCCTTAGGTCAAATGACTATAAAATTCAGAATTTTTTTATTTTTTAGAGTAGGTGTGTACATTATATATTAAATAACACCCCCTGAATGGTCCAGAGTAGCAACCCTTTTACCTTCTTCTAAGCACATTAATAATTCTGCAGTGAATATATGAATATTCACAGTAAGTGGGTTAAACACTTTAAAAAGCCTCATGTTAAAGCCTGATTTAATCAAGAAATGAGTAAAAACTTTGTGATTTTTAGAACATTTTGGATTTCAGAATTATGAATAAGTAGTTATGGACCTATATAACTTACTATTTTTCATTGAGATATAACTCATATCATAAAATTCATCCTTTTAAAGTGTACAATGCAGTGACTTTTAGTATATTCACAAGGTTGTACAACTATTATCATCTAATTTCAGAACATTTTCTTTACCTCAAAAAGAAACCTCATACCCATTAGCAGTCTACCCAATTCCCCTCAGTCCGTGGCAGCCACTAATATTTCTATCTCTATGGATTTGTCTATTCTGGACATTTCATATAAATGGAATCATTCAATATGTGGTATTTTTGGCTGGGCGTGGTAGCTCATGCCTGTAATCCTAGCACTCTGGGAGGCTGAGGTGGCTGGATTGCTTGAGCTCAGGAGTTCCAGACCAGCCTGAGCAAGAACGAGACCCCGTCTCTACTAAAAATAGAAAAATTAGCTGGGCGTTGTGGTGTGTGCCTGTAGTCCCAGCTACTCGGGAGGCTGAGGCAGGAGGATCCTTGAGCCCAGGGAGTTTGAGGTTGTAGTGAGCTACGATGACGCCACTGCACTCTACCCAGGGCAACAGAGTGAGACCCTGTCTCAAAAAAAAAGAAAAAGAAAAAAAATTGTGGTATTTTGTGTCTGGCTTCTTTCACTTAGTATAAATGTTTTTAAAGATTAATTCATGTTGTACATTTAGCATCACTTCATTCCTTTTTATGGCAGAATAATATTTCATTGTATGGATATACCACATTTTGTTTAGGCATCCATCAGTTGATGGGCATTTGGGTTGTTTTTATAATACTTTTTAATATTATGAATAATGCTGCTATGAACATTTGTATACAAGTTTTTGTGTGGATATATGTTTTCAGTTCTGTTTGGTATATACCAAGGACTGGAATTGCTGGGTCATATGGTAACTCAACTTTTTGAGAAATCGTCAAGCTGTTTTCCAAAGTATCTGCACATTTTACGTTCACCCCAGAACTGTATGAGGGTTCCAGTTTCTCCATATCCTCATCAAGACTTGTTGATTTTATTTGTTTGTTTGTTTATAGACAAGCTAGCCTATAGACACCCTAGTGAGTGTGAAGTGGTATCTCATTGTGGGTTTGATTTACATTTCCCTAATGAGATATTGAGCATCTTTTCAGGTGCTTATTGGCCATTTGTATATTTTCTTTAAAGAAATGTCTATTCAAATCCTTTGCCCATTTTTAAATTGGGCTGTGTTTTTATTACTGAAGTGTAAGAGTTTTTTATATTCATGAAACAAATATTTCCTCCCATTCTGTGGGTTGTCTTTTTCATTTTCTTAATAGTATCTTTTGAAGCAAAAATGTTTTTAATTTTGATGAAGTTTAATTTATCCATTCTTCTTTTGTTGCTTGTGTTTTTTAGGTGTCTTATCTAGAAAATCATACCTAATCCAAGGTCCTGGAGAGTTACACCTATGTTTTCCACTAAGGGTTTTATAGTTTTAGCTCTTACATTTAGGTCTTTGATCCATTTTAAATTAATTTTTGTATATGATATGAGGTAGGGATCCAACTTCTTTTTCATGTGCATATCTACTTGCTCCATCACCATTTGTTGAAAAGACTTTTCTTTCCCCATTTAATTTTCTTGGAATCTTTATCAAAAATCAGTTGATTGTATATGTATGGTTTTATTTCTGGTCTCAATCCTATTTCATTGAGCTACATGTCTATCCTAATGGCAGTACCATATAGTCTCAATTACTGTAGCTTCGTAGTAAGTTTTACAATTGGTAAGTGTGAATCCTCTAACTGTATTTTTTTTTTCCAAGATTGTTTTGGCTATTCTTGGTCCTTTGCATTTCCATATACATTTTAGGATCAGCTTGCTAATATCTGCAAAGAAGTCAATTGGGAATTTGATAGGTAGAAATTGATTGAATTTGTAGATTAAGGGGTATTGCCATCAAGTCTGATTCATGAACATGGGATATCTATTTATTCAAGTCTTTAATTTCTTTCAAGTATGTTTTGAAGTTTTCTATGTATAGTTCTTGTACGTCCTTGGTTAAATGTATTTATTCATTTTGATGCTATTGTAAATGGAATTTTTTTCTGAATTTTTTTTCTTGGACTGTTCATTGTAGTATACAGAATATAACTGATTTTGTATATTGATCTTGTATCCTGCAATCTTGCTGAATTCATTTATTTGCTCTAATTATTTTATTGTATTTTTAAGATTTTCTGTATACAAGATGGTGTCATCTGGAAATAGATATAGTGGGGTTTATTTTATTTTTCTGACATGGATACCTTTTCTTTCTTGCTTGCTTCAGTGCCCTGGCTAGATCCTCCATAACAGTGTTGAATAGTACTAACAAGATTGAACATCCTTGCCTTGTTTCTGATCTTAGTAGGAAAACTTTTATTTTTTCATCATTACACATGGTATTAACTGTGGAAGCTTTGTAGATGCCTTTTAACAGGTTGAGGAATTTCCCATCTATTTCTAGTTTTAGTATTTTTATGATGAAAGTATCTTTGCTTTGGTCAATTTTTTATTCCTGTATCTATTAAGATGATCATGTGATTTTGTTGTTCTTTATTCTTTAATATGGTGTATTGTATTGACTGATTTTCATGTTTGACCAACCTTGCTTTCCTGGGATAAATCCCACTTGCTCATGGTGTGTAATTCTTTTTTACATGTTGCAGGATTTGTTGTGCTAGTATTTTGTTCAAGACTCTGGCAGATATTTTCATAAAAGATAAAGGGATATTGATCTGTCATTTTCCTTTCTTGTGATGTGTTTGTCTGGTTTTGGTATCAGGGTGATACTTGTCTCACAGGGTGAGTTCAGAAGTATTCCTTTCTCTGCTTTTTTTTTTTTTTTTAAAGTTTGTAAAGGGTTGGTGTTAATCTTTCTTTAAACCTTTGATAAAATTCACTAGTGGAGCATCTTGTCCTGGAGTTTTATTGTGGGAAGTTTTTTGATAACTTAATTCAGTACCTTTACTTGTTGTAGGTCTCTGCAGATTTATTTTTTTCCTGAGTCAGTTTTGATAGTGTGAGTCTTTCTAGGAATGTGTCCATTTCATCAAGCTTTATCTAATTTGTTTTGCCACTTTATCAGGTTTCCATAGTTTCTGATGGGAAATTAGGGTAACTTTTACATGATTAGTCTCTTCCCTCTTGCTGCTTTCAAGAGCTCACTTTGGCTTTTCTTTTTCTTTTCAGTTTTTGATGTGTATAAGTGTGGGTGCTTTGAGTTTATTCTACTTGAAGTTTATTGAGTTTTTCAGATATGCAGATTAATGCTTTTCATCAAATTCTGAAAGGTTTTGGCCATTATTTTTTCAAATATTCTTTCTGTCTCTTTCCTTTCTCTTTTTTGGATTCCCATTATGCTTATATTGGTATGCTTTGTGGTGCCTCACTAGTTTCTGAGGCTCTGTTCACTTTTCTGCATTGTTTCTGCTTTCTGTTACTCAGATTGGATCATCTCAATTGATTTGTCTTCAAATTTGCTAACTCTTTTCTTCTGCCTTCTCAAATCTGTTGTTTAGTCCTTCTAATGAACTTTTTACTTCAATTGTATTTTTATCTTCGGCATTTCAATTAACTTTTTTATTATTTTATCTCTTTATTGGTATTCTCTATTTGGTGAGACATCATTCTCATAATTTTCTTTATTTCTTAAGATACAGTTTTTTAAAAGTTCTTTGAACATATTTAAAATAGCAAATTTTAAGCTTTTGTCTAGTAAGTCCAACGTCTGGGCTTCCTCAATTGCCTATTAATTGGGTTTTTTTCCCTCTCTATATTGGCCATACTTTCTTGTTTCAACGCTCAGGCAGGCACTTTACAACTCACCCTTGGCCTTTGCTTCCTGCTTGTGCAGAGCCTCAAGGTCAGCCCAAAATGGGAGTTTAAGCCTTCTCAGATCTTTCCTGATGATGCATACAGACCTGGGCATGTACAGGGCCTTTCTAGATTCTCAGGAATATGTTAGAAAATTTCAAAGCCCTATGAAAATCTCATTCCCTAGGTTTCTGTTTTAAGCTTTTTGGTTAGTTTATTTTTGTCTGTTGTTCATTGGCTCTGTGGTCATGAAGTTCATTGATTGATTGTAAATTTTTTTTGACAAACACTCCTGCAAAATGGTTTTTTATACTGTATTAGCTCCAATTAAGGTCAAATATAGACAGCCTTGCAAGTGTGATCTTCCACAGAACCACCAAGCAGGTCAAATAATGACAATTCTCTGGGAATGAGACTTTTTAGAGCTCAGCCCCTTTTTGCTTCCTTAGGTGACTGTTAGTATTAGGCTGGTGACTTTTACAGGCTATTTTTCAAGGCTACCACAGCACTAGAGAGGAGAAATTAGGATTAGAGCAGGTTAAAATGTCACATGCTTTTTGTTCTTACTGAGATTCAGCCACTTTTCTTGAATAAATGCTCCTGGATTGCTATATGCATTAGGTTAATTTCCAAAGTGTTGAAAAAGTTGGTTTTGACAATTTGTGCCAGTTTTCTTATTGCTTTTATGGAGGAGAAAATTTTCAGAAGTTATTACTCTACTGTTTTCACTGATGTCACCTTTATAGTTTAATTTTTATTTCAAAATTGACATCCTAGCTAAAGTATAATATATGGCATTTAGGTCAACTCAATGTGCTCATCATTGACATTATTCTATAAGTACTAATTTAAGTTCTTATATTTCAATTGTATAGTTTTTTTGTTCTTTATAAAGTATTTATCTTTTTTACATTTATTCTGTGTTCTGTTAAGGCACTTATTAAACAGTCTAACTCTGGGTCATTCATCCCAACAAATTGGGAAGATAGCTAAAGATTATTTTAAACTTTTTTTTTTTTTTTTTGCACCAAAATGAACATCAAGGGAAGGGAATCTTAACCTCAAGTGTTATTTCTATGTTATGTTCCTCTACTACTAATTGGCATCTGGCAGTTATACTGCCTCATGCTACAAGCTATTTATTGATAACAAGCTATTAGGAAGGAATATGTTTCACTAGTGGATCCACAGTATAATGATAATGCCTTCCAGTTCACCTGGGTATCAATAAGGTGCCTGAATCTAGTAAAAAAATAACATGTAAACTGCTTTATGCCCTCTACTAAGGAACATTTGTTACTATAAAGGAGTCACTTTAAAGTTCTTTAGTAATGAAACCCTTTTTAAACTTTGAATTATCATGTGAAATTCCAATATGTAATAGATACATGCAGTGTTACTCTATTTCAAGAGATGACTGTAGCCTTCTTAGTCCCTTCTTGTTGCCAACTTTCTTCTTCCCAATGAGCCCCAAAGGCACCCTGTCAGAATTGAAGAACTCTCTAGACCACAGGTCTAAAATTACTTCCAAAAATCATCTTTATATGCCAAGTAGGTTGTGTTGTTATTTTTACTTCTTTTATCTCCTCAGTATTCTAAAATTTACTTCAGCAATCATGTGAAATGAGATGAAAAATCTCCCTAACGTTCATGATTTTATTCATCTATTTTTATCAATTTTGGTCAAAGAAGGAGCCCAAAACACTTAAATGGGCTTGATAGGACTCCTCTTTTTCACTCTGGCCTTGCCAACTCTTTAGCCTAATTATGTCCCTGGAACTTGGGGAAGAAAGGGGGAAAAAGAGCCTAGGTTTTTGCTAACATAGATTTAACTTCTTTTATATTCTGAAACTCTTCATTAGAGACCCAGTTCCAATATTTTTCTTCCTATTTTTCTACCATCCCTAATATAAAGTTCACACAGTAGTAAGAAATGTGTTCCACTGTTTACAATGCTTAACACATATTTCCACAGAAACGTTGATTTACATCACTTTTTTTCAGTGCTGTTTGTACTTTGTTTCAGGAATAGTATCACTTGTATAGACTTTTCTGGGTTGTGATATAATTTAACACACTCTCTCTCTTTTTATACACACACACACACACACACAACACACACACACACAGAGACAGAGAGAGATTACTTCTATGGGAAAATGTTCCAAATTCCCTATTTTAACTAACATGGTAATATTAATATAACCCAATGAGTTTCATGGTTTTGTGTGTATGTGTGGTAGTCTTAATGTACTTTTTAGTTAATATTAAAGTTTATATTTGAGTTCAGTAGAATAAAAACCTTGTATTTAATCTAACAAAGTTTTCATTTGTTTCCTTATTAGTGAAGACTTTTCAAATGCTTTGTCTCTTGTGTACATGTTCTCAAATAGTCTCATAATGAAAATTCAGGTACAAATATGAAATGTGTCTAAATGTATACTAAATTAAAATGCATCTTGGGTCATTTTAGCTAAATCATTGTCATATTCTAGCAACTCATACTGAATATAATGGTTTTGTGCTTTTAATATCAACTTTTAGAACTGTATTTTAATGAATGTATTTTTGCTTTTAGATCATTTGGGGAATATTTTTCATCTTAGTTGCATTGCTGTTTGTAATTTCTCTCTTCTTGTCAAAGTAAGTATTATAGACACATTTTCTAAAGCACTGACACAAATCCTGTGATATTATACATTTTTGGTGCTAGATTCCATTAGTGTAGCCTGTTCATCTTAAGTAGCTATTTTACGTGAAGTGTTCTACTACAGCATTAACTCAAAGAATGGCTAACAGGTCCAGTAATAGACAGTGTTTCTTTCTTCTCTATCAATTGAATAATACCTGTGAGATATTTAAGTGAGGTTTAACTTGTTATTCATGGTTTTCTTTGACTCAAATGAATTTGCATGCTGAAGTTATGATGACATTCTTTCTAAATTAAAAGTGTGATAGTATAACATAAATTTCACCCTTTATGAATTTTTTGTTTTAGTTTAGATAAAGCTCTTCATTCAGCTGGAATAGATTCTGGTTTCATAATATTTGGAGCTAACCTGAGTAATCCACTGAATATGCTTTTGCCTTTACTACAAACAGTAAGTAAAATATCAGTCATTTTGTACTCTAGCAAACATTCTGTTCCACATACAGTTATTATGCTGCAAGCCTATTAATACTTTGATATATGCTTGTGTCCTTTGCTAATTTAAGTTTTTATTTGCATATAATTTCTACTTTGACATTTAAAGATTATTATGTTGATATATTGCTGGACTTTTATACATAATTTGATTTGGGATACATTATATAATATAAGGTGAACGTTTTCAAATAATTTTTGATTTTAATATTTAATAATGTCTTACATTAGATGTAATTTTTAGTTTAATTTGTTGTAGGATTTTTTGTTAGGATAATGGTACTAAATATTAAATAATTTGGTAGTAGTTTGGTACTAGTTTGTTTTTTGGTACTAGCACAGTAGCCTAATCTAAATCAGTTAGTTTTAACATTTTCCAAATATGAATAATGTTTTCAGGTAATGTTATGTAACTTCTAGAGCCCTTATAATTTGTATGTTAAATTCAATTTTATCTTTTTTTAGGTTTTTCCTCTTGATTATATTCTTATAACAATTATTATTATGTACTTTATTTTTACTTCAATGGCGGGAATTCGAAATATTGGCATATGGTTCTTTTGGACTAGAGTGAGTATACCTTACAATATGATTTGTTTTTTCCTCATCATTTTATGAATAAATCTCCATTATTGCAAATTATCTTAGATTAAGAATATAGAAATTATACGTATCTTTATACCAAATGTGAAGGAAATACTAGCTTTTTTACTTCATGTGAACATAAAAGTGCTTTTTGTCTACATCAGTGGTTCTTTAAACAGGAGCAGTTTGGTCCCCCAGTAAAACATTTGACAGTATCTGGAGATATTTTTAGTTATTATAACTAGGAGGTGCTACTGGCCTCTAGTGGATATGGGGAAGAGGTACTACAAAACATCCTGTAGCGCACAGAGCAAAGACGTATCCAACCTAAAATGTCAATAGTGCTGTGGTTAAGAAACCCTGGTTCAAAAAGAACAATACAGAAGATCAATGAAACGAAAAGTTGGTTCTTTGAAAAGATAAACAAAATAGACAGGCCACTTGCCAGGTTGACCAGAAGCAGAAAGGAAAGGACTGTAATAAGCTCAATTAGAAATGAAAAAGGAGAGGTCACAACTGATACCATGGAAATACAAAACATCATCTTTGAATACTACAAAAATCTCTATGCCCACAAACAGGAAAACGTGGAGGAAATGGACAAATTCTTAGAAACACACTACCTCCCTAGGCTCAACCAGGAAGAAACAGAATTTCTAAACAGACCAATATCAAGCACCGAAATTGAAGCAGTAATTAAAAATCTACCCACAAAAAAAAGTCCTGGACCAGATGGGTTCACACCCGAATTCTACCAAGTCTACAAAGAAGAACTGGTGCCTATACTGCAGAAATTATTTGAAAATATCCAGAAGGATGGAATCCTCCCAAACTCATTCTACGAAGCCAATATCACCTTGATACCAAAGCCAGGAAAGGACACAACAAAAAAAGAAAACTACAGACCAATATCCCTTATGAATATAGATGCAAAAATTCTCAATAAAATCCTTGCAAACCGAATTCAAATGTACATCAAAAAAATAATCCATCACGATCAGGTGGGCTTTATTCCCGAGATGCAGGGATGGTTCAACATACGCAAATCTATAAATGTAATTCACCATATAAATAAAAGCAAGAACAAAGATTATATGATCCTTTCAGTAGATGCAGAAAAGGCTTTTGACAAAATCCAGCACCCTTTTATGATAAGAACTCTTAACAATATAGGCATAGATGGCTCATTCCTAGAAACTATTAAAGCCATATACGATAAACCCACAGCCAATATCATACTGAATGGGGAAAAATTGAAGGCATTCCCCCTTAAAACTGGCACCAGACAAGGGTGCCCACTGTCTCCACTTCTTTTCAACATAGTGCTGGAAGTCCTGGCCACAGCAATTAGACAAGACAGAGGAATCAGGGGCATCCAGTTAGGGGCAGAAGAGGTCAAACTTTCACTATTCGCAGACGATATGATATTATACATAGAAAACCCCAAAGATTCAACCAAGAGATTACTGGAATTGATAAACGAATTCAGCAAAGTCTCAGGATACAAAATTAATACACACAAATCCATAGCCTTCATATATGCTAATAACAATCAAGCCGAGAAACAAATTAAAGGTGCAATACCTTTTGCAATAGCAAGAAAGAAAATTAAATATTTAGGAACATATCTAACTAAGGAGGTCAAAGACCTATATAGAGAGAATTATGAAACACTGAGAAAAGCAATTGCAGAGGATGTAAATAGATGGAAAGCCCTACCATGCTCTTGGATAGGCAGAGTCAACATAGTAAAAATGGCTTTGCTACCTAAATTAATTTACAGAATCAATGCAATCCCTATCAAAATACCAACATCATTTTTTGCCGATCTAGAAAAAATAATTCTACGCTTTGTGTGGAACCAGAGAAGACCCCGTCTAGCCAAAGCAATCTTAAGCAAAAAGAACAAATTGGGAGGCATCTGTCTACCAGACTTCAAACTATACTACAAGGCTATAGTAACCAAAACTGCATGGTATTGGTACAAGAACAGACACGTAGACCAATGGAACAGGACTGAGAACCCAAATATAAAACCAACCTCATACAGTCACCTGATCTTTGACAAATTCCAGAAAAATGTACACTGGGGAAAAGAATCCCTATTCAACAAATGGTGCTGGGAAAACTGGATGGCCATATGTAGAAGACTGAAAGTGGACCCACACCTCTCACCTCTCACAAAAATCAATTCACAATGGATAACAGATCTAAACCTAAGACATGAAACCATAAGAATTCTTGAAGAAAACGTTGGAAAAACTCTTATGGACATTGGGCTAAGCAAAGAATTTATGAAGAAGACCCCCAAAGCAATCACAGCAGCAACCAAAATAAATACATGGGACCTGATCAAATTAAAAAGCTTCTGCACAGCCAAGGAAACTATCACTAGAGTGAACAGACAACCTACAGAATGGGAGAAAATATTTGCATGCTACACCTCTGATAAAGGGCTGATAACCAGAATCTATACAGAACTTAGGAAAATCAACAAGAAAAAATCAAACAACCCTATTAGAAAATGGCCAAAGGACATGAACAAAAACTTTTCCAAAGAAGACAGAATGATAGCCAGCAAACATAAAAAAGTGCTCAACTTCTCTAATCATCAGGGAAATGCAAATCAAAACCACCATGAGATATCACTTAACTCCAGTGAGATTGGCTCATATCAAAAAATCCCCAAATAACAAATGTTGGCGGGGATGTGGACAGATAGGAACACTCATACACTGCTGGTGGGACTGCAAATTAATACAACCTCTACGGAAAAGAATATGGAGATACCTCAAAGAATTAAAAATAGAATTACCATTTGACCCAGCAATCCCACTACTGGGTATTTATCCAAAAGAAAAAAAGACATTTTATAATAAAGACATCTGCTCTCGAATGTTCATAGCAGCACAATTCACAATTGCAAAGTTGTGGAAACAACCCAGGTGCCCATCAATACACGAGTGGATCAATAAAATGTGGTATATATATACCATGGAGTATTACTCAGCAATAAGGAACAACAGTGAATTAACACATCTGGTATTATCCTGGTTGGAGCTAGAACCCATTCTTCGAAGCGAAGTGTCACAGGATTGGAAAAACAAGCACCACTGGTACTCACCATCAAACTGGTACTAACTGATGAACACTTACATCACACAGGGCAATAACATTCATCTGAGGGCGGGCGGGTGGGAGGGGGTTGGAAGGGATGGGAAAAACTCTCACTGAATGGATGTGGGGAGCACAGTTTGGGAGATGACCACGATTGTGGCTCTGACACGGGCAGAACAGGGGCAATGTATATGGCCAAAGTGTTGTACCCCCATGATATTCTGAAATTTAAAAAAAAAAAAAAATATATTTGCAACAATTTGCAATGCCACCAAAAAAAAAGAAAAAAAAAAAAGAAACCCTGGTTCAGAAGTTACAATATATATTTTCCTTAGTGTTTGGCTGCGTGGAAACACATTGAAATAAGGTGGATACGCTGAAGCTCAAAAGATGGTCCTCCCTATTAAGAGTTTAAGATTACTATATGATTGGTTATTTTCTTCTTATACACATTTTGAGAAACGAATTTTAAGTGAAGCTATCTCAGATAAATACTACTTCCAGCTGTAAGTAAAAGAAAACCCACTTAAATAGTGGCTTGAACTAATGCAAGACTTCCTGCTATGGGGAAAAAAAATCTAGTATTGCTTCAGTAGCTAAAAAGTGTCAGTTCCAAGATCTCCACAGTTCTTTGGGTATTTCCCTCATGATTGCAGTCTAACTGCTGCAGCTTCATTTATCTTGCCATGTTCTATAAGGAAAATGGTAGGTAGGAGGAATCAATAAAGCAAGACTTTCCCAGAAATCCCTAGCAGACTTCTGCTTTCCTTTTAATGTTTAATATTTTCTCTCATGGCCCCTACTAACTGTGAGGAAACCTGGGAAATGTAAATTTTTAAGTGTGATCTTATTGTCATCACATCTAGAATTGAAGTCTACTATTCTATACTGTGCTACAATACAGTAATAAAACAGGGAGGTGATGCCTGAGTTGCTAAAATAAAAGCATGCTCTGCTATTGAAATGAAGCAAGTTACCTGGTTCCCTGTATTTCAGTTATCATACGTTTTAATTTCCCTTTAGTATAGATACATGTGAAAATATCTGTAGTCAGATTATCATAAACTAAATTTTATAGCAGAATATATGAGGATGTCATGAGTATTTCATAGAAATAGATTTATAAACATGTGACCTATCTATTCTTACGCAGTATTATTATATAAAACCATAAATATATTACTAATAGTTATAGTTTAAACTCATACTTCTAATCTTTAGATAAAACTAGAGGTAGTTCACAATTAGCTCTGTGAACTTCTAACAAATGCTATTACACAATAAGTTTAAAAGCTTTGTCTGAAAACAGACCATGTGAATACTAATGTATTCTCTAGGTGCTGGGTTTTTAATCAGTCATTTATAGGATCCTTTGGATATAGATGCTTTGCCATTATTTTAAAATAAACATAAAGCTAAATCTAAAAGCTATACAGAGAAAGAATTATCTTTATCAATCTTATAATTATTTGGAATGAGTAAGGATTCTCAGTATTTATTTGGGGAAAAAAAATGCGTGATTGAACTGTGCAGATCATACCCTATAACACAAGAGCAGGACTTAATTCTTTTACAAATAAATATATTGCTGAAATTTTGTCACTTTTTTCTTCCCAGTTATATAAAATCAGAAGAGGTAGAACCAGGCCCCAAGCACTCTTATTTCTCTGCATGATACTTCTACTTATTGTCCTTCACACTAGCTACATGATTTATAGTCTTGCTCCCCAGTATGTTATGTATGGAAGCCAAAACTACTTAATAGAGGTAAGTGTAATACTTTAAACTTGATTGTTTTGATATTTTAAGATAGTGATATTTAAAAGCAAATTTTAATTGTGATGGCTGGCATAAAATATTACATCAGATTAAATTTAATATTGCTAAAACTGGTTTTTCATTCCATATTTGAGCATATTGATACTTGTTTCACACTGTTGTTTTTTAAAATAACACATGGAATTTCATTATAATACCTCCTTAAATGAATCCCATGGTGCTGATCTTCTAAGCTTTATCTTAGCACTTTATTAGAACTCATAATATTTCCCCTAAAGTAATGTTTTAGGTAATTTTAATAATATGGCTACCGAAAAAGTTTTGGTAAGCACAGTATGCCTGTTCATTAGTACTGTGAATCCCACAGGAGAAGCTTTATAAATATTTGTGGATCACTGGGCTTTTAACATAATGGGTATCCTTATATTTGTTCTACTGATTTCTTGATGATATTGTTCTCTTAAAAGCCAGCTGTGGTTTTTAGTTTTAATAGGACAGTAAGTTTGGATTTTCTGGCAATTTAAAATATTTTGACCATATCTGAGTCAACATTTGTTTGTTTCCTTTTCCTAAAATACTTCTTGCTCTACTTCTTAACAATTCAAATCATATCAATGTTTCAGTGTCTCATTTGAGCATAGCTTTAATGAAGTCTTTCTTTATGAATGCAGTCTTCCCAGATCCCTCCTTTTTTATCCTGTTCTTCCTCCAGTCTTTCTTTACTTTAACATATAATTTGAAACAAAAATCTAACAAACATATCAAACCCTCAATCAATATCATTCATACTATTGCTAAATGTTAAAAAGCTAGTTCATTGAAAAATGTTAAGTAATAAAGTTAGTGGAACAGAGAAGGCAGAGATCATTATGAAGGTACATGAATGACCTGAGTTTGAGAAACACCATACGGGAAGATCACCTGAACCATATTTCTCACTTCTTGGACATTTTTATCTTTTTTCTGCCTGCTCCCCTGTGCCTAGCTCATGAGGTCATGCTTGTTAAACATTCTTCTATGAATGAATAATGGAAGATTATGCTTTTGCATGGACAAAAGATATTTCTTGCTTATTCTGCCATCTAAAAATAAGTACTCTTTTTCTTTTGGGATGTCATATTTGGACTAGAAATGTGATTTGTTTGTTCTGGGGAGAAGGCCTGTTGTTCAACACAGGACCTAAAGGATTGTTGTAAAAAGCCCTAATTATGTTAAATTTACCATAATTCTTTTCTTCTAATTGCAACTTTGCATAAAATTTACCTTTTAGAATATTAGATAGATGTAGTTAATGGAAAACAGTGTAAAGTTTATAATGTGATTACAAATGTATTTATTAACATAATGTTTACATTTTAACTCTATTTTCTTCTTTCAGAGCAATATAACTTCTGATGACTATAAAGGCAATTCAACCCTTTCTGTGCCAAAGAGATGTGATGCAGATGCTCCTGAAGGTAAAGCAACTTTTATCAATTGTCTTAGAGTTTATAACTCTGTAAGAAAAGAATTGTCTTGTATTTTGTTGTGTTAATCATTTGATGCATTTGTTTTAATATGTACTAACAAAGAAATTTTTAGCAAGTAGAAGTTGTAAAATCTCTTCAATAGAAGAGTTTATCTGGTATGTCCATCAAGGGAAGTCTGTTCTAGACAGAGGAACAAAATGCACAAACAGAATTATCTTAATTTGTGTAAGTGTATGTTCAAGAGAGTTTAAAACATTTTTATTGTTTTGTTTTATTTTTTAAATTATAGAGGTGGGGGTTTGAGGGAGGGAGGAAATGAGATCTCAGAGTTAGGAGTCAGATCATAAAAGGTTTTGGAAAGTGGCTAAAGAGCCAATGAAGAGTTTTCAGCAAGAAAGTAGAAGTTATGATCTGATTTATTTTCAGTTAAGTTAATTATAACAGTTATATAAGGAATGGATTTGAGAAATTGAGACCAGAGCATGGAAATCACTTAGGGAAGGAGACCCTATCTAGAGTAATCCAAGAGAAATGGTAAAAATCTGAACTAAATAGTGGTCATGAGGGTGTGAAATGATCAAAGAAATTTAGGTAATAAATTGAAAGAATTTCTGATTGCTCAAATGTACGTCAGTGGTAAGAGAAACAGAAGATTCTAGAATGGCCCTCTAGATACTAAGTAGTTGATAAGTTTTAGTATCACCAGCTGAGATAAAAAATCCATACTAATATTAGAGAGAAATGTAAGAAATAGTTAGTTGACTTGAAATGTCTCAAGAATGTTCAAGTGGAGATCTCGTAGGCATTTGGATATGCAATATGCAGTCAGCCCTCCATATTCGTGGTTTCTATGTCCATGGAGTCAGCCAACTTTGGATTGAAAATATTTGGGGGGAGAAAAACAATACAGCAATAAAAATAACACAAATAAAAATGCAATACAGTATAACAATTATTTACATAACATTTACATTGTGTTAGGTATTATAAATTACCTAAAGATGATTAAAGTATATGGGAGGATGATGCATGGGTTATATGCAAATACTATGCCATTTTATATAAGGGACTTGAGCATCTGTAGGTTGTGGTGCCCACCAGGGTCCTGAAACTAGTCTCCCACAGGTACTGAGGGATGACTGTGTATGTAAGGAACTCAGAGTGTAGCGAGTGAAAATATAGAGACTGGAACTCAGGATAATCATTATCTAAGGGCAGGCAGACAAAGAAGGTACAGAGAAGAAGACTGACAAGAGGTGAGAAAAATTTTAATGATGGAGATAAAAACTAATTGGGTAAAAGGAATACAAAGTAGTGACTGAGTTTATGTTAGTCTTTATAGAAATTCTTAATAGAGACTGAGAGATTAGAGAGAAACTAAAGAAGATGTACAGGGTTAAGAAATTTATTTTTTATTTTTCTAAATTAGGAGAGGCAAACTTCAGGAATAGTGGGATAGAACTAGTGGAGTGGGAGAGGTTGAAGAAAAATGTTAGAAAAGATGAATGATGGACCAATGTCATTCAGTTTTGGAAGATATGTTATTAAGAATATCCAAGGCAGAATGCTGTAGATAGAATGAGGAATACCTCTTTCTCTAGATTGCAAGGAAAGAAGCAAGAATATGGGCTCATATAGTAATTGTCTACTATCTGAGGGTGGGCAGGAAGTGGAATTTCTATATGATTGTCTCAATTTGCTGTGAAATATAAATTCAGGTCATCCACTGAGAATTTAGTGGGCTATGGGTTAGACAATTGAAGAAAGTAGCAAAAGTTTTTGGGTAGTCCATGAAGGGGAATAGAAAAGGGATCTGACTGAAGATAAGGTAATGATAGGTGAATATGTCAAGGGACAGAGATGAAATTATCAATTTATAATTTGAACAAATCTGTACAACTGGTTAATTGTTCTCCATCAGTGCTTAGGTTGTTTGGGGAAGGTATGGATTGAAGGACTGAAGTAGGATTGGGATTTAAGGATGGAAAGCAAAGGAAAGTTGAGGATTAGAGAATAAAGTGACCAACTACAGAGTCCAGGACGCACAGGGAAATGAGAGAAACTGAGAGAAAGGAGAAAAATCAAGAGATGAGATGGAGAAACAAATATGGTGGGGATGACTTTATTTGCCTGAAGAAATAATAGTAAAATCTTGTTAGTATAAATAAATCCCACTTAATTTTCTACTTCTACTTTACTAATGACTTAAGTCTCAGATTTTTACTTTGAAATGTATAAGTACATCACAAATAGGGTTGATAGTTGAAGTGCTTTGGGTTGTCATTTTTAGCTAGATGAAAATAGAATGAAAAGTTAGTGTTGAATCAGTTTGTCATTTTTTAAGCTAGGGGACGATGACTTTGAAGATTTAGAATAGATTGTTCCTCAAATCCTTATAGTGGTAATGGAACTTTAGCAGAAAAACAAAAACAAATTGAGGTTTCAGAATTATGTCACACTGGTAAAGAGGGCTTTAAAATGCCCTTATATTGCTGAACTGAGTGAATTTGTATTTTATAGATCAGTAAGCTTCAGTGAAATGACACGCTTTAACTTTTTCATGAATCACATTCCGTGTTTTCTTTTTCAGTCTAATTTACAGGGGTTAAAATGACTCCCTTGAACTACTGAATATTTTTCTTAAACATTTCAGTTGACTCATCTTTTGAAATGTTATTTTGCAGTACAAAACATACCCTTTAGGTTTATGGGTTTGATTTATCTTTCCCAACCTTTTTTTGGGTTCTATAGCCCATCTCTAAACATTAAATTTGCCTGTGCATACTTGGAAGAGAATTTTAGAAATAGGATAATTGGATTT
The DNA here is from genome assembly GCA_023783475.1 of Daubentonia madagascariensis. Lineage (NCBI taxonomy): Eukaryota > Metazoa > Chordata > Mammalia > Primates > Daubentoniidae > Daubentonia > Daubentonia madagascariensis. The sequence continues at coordinate 19,402,534 of JAKFHU010002080.1, read as the reverse complement.
GGGGTGGCAGGGTAGTCTTTCAAGAGGATACTTTAAACAATGATAGTGAAAGATGAAGCAGATTAGAGCATGAAATTAGACACATAAAGATAGGCACAGTGAGAGATTGGTATAGCAGTATCCATTTATTAGAAACTAGGAAATCTCAGCATGTGGAGAAAGAAAATCACTGTTCTTTGTTACATTTTGGTGGGAACATTTGACTAAAGTAGATGATACTATAATATAAATAACCCATAAGGCACTTGATGACACCTTTGCTGTGTGTCAGTTACAAGTAACAGAATTTTAAAGAATGACTTAGATTTGGAAACAAAAATTATAATTTACAGTGTTATATTTAAAATTATTTCTGAGAAAAGATAATCTCCCTGGGGATATGTTAAAGCACCAATTTCTAAAAATACATATATTGATCTATCAACACTAAGCACATTTTAGAGACTTTTTAAAGTAATATTTTATATATTTATATATAGGGTAGTCTGACTTTTATTAAACATACAGAAAATATTGCTGAAACTCTAGTTGTAAGTGCCTATAATATTTAAGATTTAAAAGAGTCATTTATCTAAAAATAGGTTAGGTGCTCTGTGTTTAAATTAATCTGTTAAAGAATAGAATGATTTAGCAGTAATCTTTTAAAGAATGCACCTGTCTTACTATTTTTATAAAGTTCTCTTAATATTACAATATTGCTTAATTTATCCTGACAGGTAATGCATAGTTCATGTTCAAAGTGAGTCAACTGAGCAAATTAAAAGTCAAGTTTTAAATTTTATATGCTGTTATACTACAAAAGGGCATTTATATTTCTATTTTTATATTCTTTAATTACTTAAATTTAATAAGCATTAGTACATAGGCAATTTATGTGTAAATGTGAATAAAATAACTTAAAACAATTATTAAAACTATAAATTGGAAACTATAAATGTTTGAGTCACAATAGGAAAATGAAAGTCCAGTGTACCTTAATGAAAGAATACAAAAAACACTGTCAGTACTGGGTTAGATTTTGGGAAAGAGAAAGTGTCAGAGGAAACACTTACACAATCCCCACCTTCAAAAAGCGTACAGCCTAATGGAGCTAGATATGAAAATAAATTATCGTAATAGGAGGAAAAATAAAGGGCAAGCTGTAATGAAATTATAAACAAAATGCTGTGAGAAGGCAGAAGGGGATAATGATTTATACTGCCTGGGGGGCAGTATAACATTTCAGTTGGGCCCAAAAGAATAAGTTAAGTCTAAATGAACAAATCAAAAATAATGTGAGGATATTCTAAGCAGAGAAAAAAACCTTCATTAACAAGGTATAAAGACATAAATATGGGGGGGGTGATGTAGAAAAAAGATATATTTGGTGTGGCAAGAACGTTGAATATTTGGAGAATACAGGGAGGGATAAAGCAAGATAATATGTTCTCAAATGATCATTTTTAAAAATCCCTTAACTCAAAGTCTTATTTCTGTTGTCCTACTTAATTATTTTATCTTTTCTGGAAATAAACTTATGTTGTCTTATTTGGACATTATAGTAACTGGAAATGGAATGGTCTCTAAACAAAACTTGATTTTTTGTGACTTCATTCTAATTAAGTATAATAGCTAACATAATATATAGAGAGGGAGCTTTAAAAAGTAACCAAATGATCTATAGGGTTAGATTTTAGCTTGAGGATATGATGTTATCAGGACAAATGGTTAAGATGACTCAAGTTAGGAAATTTTAAAATAGAAATTGATCTATTAAACCAAATTATGTGAATTGCAACAACTGAGCAGATAAAATTAAAAGCTAAAGCAAGCTTATAATTATATGTAGGAAGTACAAAGGGGAAAAGTGAAAATTATTTTGAGTAACTAGTAACAATGTTAGAGAAAAATTAATAAAGTGAAACGTGTATTGATACTTACTTTAGAAAGTAGTTAAACACTGAGTTCTGGAGTTAACAAGCCCATCATCAAGAGATGATTCAAAATACAGTCTCTATGAATAAAACTTGTTTATGAAGCTATTTTGGTTTTGCTAACAAACAAGTTGACCTATTTTCACAAAACCTAAAGTACCTATCCTTTTGAAACCATTTATCTAAGGTATTATGTAAGGTTAGAGAATCTTCCTCCACACACACATTTTTTGTATGAGAGTCATAGAAATGGGAACAAAGGCCATAAAGAGCCACACAGGTTGTAAACAATTTTAAAAATATTAACCAGAATATTATGGAAAAAAATCTTTAGAAAGACTATCTAACTAGTTTAATCCCCTCCTTTTTTGCAGATGCAAGAACTAGGGCCCAAAGAATAGGAGTTAAAAGTTGCACATAGTTATGAGACTTAGGACTTTAATGCAAGTGTGTGGATTCCAAGTCTCTTTTTTTCAACATTTAACATTTTTGTGTTTCATTTGAGAGAAAGAAACTTAACACTATTGCATCATCTGTCCTTTAAATTTTAAAATGTGTTGTTACTGCTTTTTCAACATAATAGAAATGGTTGCTTGAAGCCACAAAGGAATGAAAATCATGGACAATATAAGGAAAAACCAGAGGTCAAGAGGCTAAACCTAGGAGGACACATAAGAGTTTGGAAAATGAGAAATACTACAGCATTGTGATATTGAAGAAGAAAGTATCATGTCCATAGGTCAGTAGCGTTGATGCTGTAGAGAAAGATTGAGCAACTAGCAAATCTTAAGAATGTAGTTTTAGTAGGATAGTATGGACTGAAGTAGTAAAGAATTAAGTGAAGAAATTTTAAAATGAGGAAAATTCTGGAGGGAGGGGCCAAGATGGCAGACCAGAAGCAGCCTGTACACACTGCTCTCACAGAGAGGATCAAAAGTGACTCGTAGATAATCACCTTCAGATCAGTTGTCTCGAGAGCATTGGGAATCAACAGAGAGGTCATGGAAAACACTGAAAGTGAAGGAGAGGGAAGTGGGGCAACCCACTCGGCCAGATAGGAGATACCCAGAGAAGGTGCCTGAACCTGTGGAAGGGACAGAGGAGAGAACCATGGGGCTCCACATCTCTCCCATGGACATTGCAGTCTGTGCAGTGGGAGGGCCCCCTGCTGCTGTAGGCCTCCAAACTGACACATGGAGCTGCCTGGAGACTCTGCAGGGGCATTGCTCTGGAGAGAAGGCACAGCAGGATCCTGCTGGCTTCCGAACCCTGGGCACTGCAGCTGGCACCATTCTGTGGTCTTAGTCCCAGAGCACTGCTTCTACATGGGGGTCAGCTCTGTTGCTGCTGCCTCTCCATCACCCTTGCCAGGCTGGGGAGGGAGTGGGGAAGCCAGGCACTCTTGCACATTCCATGAGCAGGTGCCTTGTGCCCCTGCTGCAACCAGGGGACCCAGGCAGGGCAAACACCCACACCCCAGTGCCTGCCCCCACTGCCTAGGTAACCCCACTCTACCACTGCTGCCATGGCACCCAGGCTGAATATGCCTCCACAGCCACTTGTGCCTGGCCACTGTCTAGTTAGTGTAGCTGCCGCCAGTGCTACCTGGGTAGCACCACCACTGATGGACCTGGGCGGGGAGAATGCTCATGCTGCTGGGCGCTGCCTGCCACAGCATGCTGTTGCCGCCACCAGATCTGGGCAGAGCAAATGCCCACAGCCCAGGCACCTGCTGCTGCCACCTAGGTAGCCCTACCCAACTACCACTCCCGCCGCCTCTGGGGAACCTGGGTGAAGCAAACACCCATGGCTACCTGCCTCTGTGGAGAGGGAGGCAAACCCCCATGACTACCTGACCTTTCAGCAGAGGCCTAGGGACCAGCCCACCCCTCCACAAGAATATCCTCCAGCACCTGCTTGAACTGTGGCAATCATGGGAATGGGGAGACACAGGAGAGTAGCAGTCTGCCCCTCTCCTGCCTGGCCAGTCTCCCAGGACAGGACTCAAGCTCATTATCCAGGGACTTCTCTCTCTCTTCACTGAGCAACAGAGTTCCCAACAGAAGAGAAGAGGTATACTGAAAATCTATCTGTTTTGAGCTAAGAGAAGAGGTTCCCAATGAGAAGGAACCAGCATAATAACTCTGGCATCATGAAAAAACGAGCTGTTTTGACACCTCCAAATGATCACACTAGGTCTCCAGCAATGGACTCCAACCAAAAGGAAGTTGTTGAATGTCAGATATGGAGTTCAAAATATGGATCACAAGTAAGATCAATGGGATTGATGAGAAAGTTGAAAACCAACACAAAGAAACCAAAAAAATAATTTAGGATATGAATAAAAAATTCACTAAAGAGATAGATAATCTAAGAAAAAATATAACAGAATTTTTGGAAATAAAAGAGTCATTTAGGGAATATCAAAATACAATGGATAGTTTTAACAACAGACTAGAATAAGCAGAAAAAATAATTTCAGAGCTTGAAGAACATACTTTTGAATTAACCCAGTCAGTCAAAAATGGAGAAAAAAGAATGAAGAAGAATCAGTAATCTCTCTGAGAAATATGTGATTATGTAAAGTGAACAAATATAAGAATCATAGATATCCCTGAGGGAGAAGAAAAAGCAAAAAGCATGGAAAACCTCTTTCAGGGAATAATGAAGTAAAAATTCCCAGGTCTTGCCTAGAGATTTAGACATCCAAATACAAGAAGGACATCAAACACCCGAAGATTCATGGTAAATAGGACACACCAAGGCACATAATCATTAAGTGAAGGATAAAATCCTACAATCTGCAAGATGAAAACATCAAGTAACTTACAGAGGAAAACCCAGGAGACTAATGGAAGGCTTCTATGCAAAAACCTTATAAGCTAGAAGGGATTGGGATCCTAATTTTAGTCTTCTTAAATGGAATAACAGCCAAGAATTTTGTATACCACAAAACTAAGTTTCATAAATAAAGGAGAAATAAAGTCTTTCCCAGACAAGCAAACACTAAGGGAATTTGTCACCACTAGACCTGCTCTACAGGAAATGCTTAAAAGTGGTCTATACATAAAACAGAACAATCAGTACCTACCACCAGTGTAAAAAAAAAAAACCTGAAAGTTCAAACTCATAGCTCATATAAAACAGTAACACAAGGGAGAAAACAAAGCAACTGGGTAGCAATCAACATGATGACCAAAAGAGTATCTCACATACAGTAGTAACATTGAATGTACACAGTCTAAATGCCCCACTCTAAAGATACAGATTGGCAGAATGGATTTCAAAAAACCCCACAACCCAAATATATGCTGTCTCTAAGAAACCACACAAATGGAAGCCAAAATCAAGCAGGAATAACTATTCTTATATCAGATAAAATAGACTAAATCAACAACACTAAGAAAAGACAAAGATGGTCATTATATGATGATAAAGGGATCAATTCAACAAGAAGATATAACAATCCTAACACAGGAGCTCCCAGATTCATGAAACAAACTGTACTAGATCTGAGGTAAGAAATAAACAGCAACATCATAATAGCCAGGGACTTCAGCACTCTACTGACAGAGCTAGACAGATCATCGAGGCAGAAAGTCAACACAGAAACAGTGGACTTAAACAAGACTCTGAAAGAAATGGCCCTAACAGACGTTTACACAACATTGTACCCCAAAATTGCAGAATATACATTCTTATCAGCACATGGGACATTTCCAAGATAGATCATATGTTAGGGCACAAAACAAGTCTCAGTGAATTCAGAAAAATCAAAATCATACCATGTATCTTCTCAGACCATAGTGGAATAAAACTTGAAATCAATTCTATGAGGAACTCTCAAAACTACACATATAAATACATGGAAATTAAACAACGTGTTGTTGAACAATCATTGGGTCAATGATGAAATCAAGATGGAAATAAAAAAATTTTTCAAATTGAACAACAAAAGCAACACAAACTTCCTAAATCTTTGGGATATAAAAACAGTGCTAAGAGGGAAGTTCATAACCTTACATGCCTACATCATAAAGACAGATCACTAATTAACAACCTAATGTCACACCCCAAGAAACTAGAAAAATAAAAAACCAAACTCAAAGCCAGCAGAAGAAAAGAAATAACAAAGATCAGAGCAGAACTAGCAAAATGGAACCCAAAAAACAATACAAAGAATCAACGAAACAAAAAGTTGGTTCTTTGAAAAGATAAACAAAATCAGTAGTCCACTAGCTAGAGTAACCAGAAATAGAAGAGAACAGATTCAAATAAGCTCGATCAGAAATTAAAAAGGAGACATTACAACTGATACCACAGATACACAAAATATCATCTGTGAATAGAATACATCTATTACACAAGCTAGAAGATCTAGAGGAATTGGATAAATTTTGGAAACGTACAACCTCCTAAGCTTGAATCAGGGAGATGTAGAAATCCTGAACAGAACAATAATGAGCAGCAAGACTGAAACAGTAATACAAAATCTCCCAAAAACAAAAAAAGCCCCAGACTGGATGTATTCACAGCAAAATTCTACCAGACCTACACAGATAACCTGGCACCTAACCTACTGAAACTGTTCCATAACATCAAGAGGGAGGCAATCCTTCATTCTATGAAGCCAATATCACCCTGATACCAAAGCCAGGAAAGGACACAACAACAACAAGAAAAAGAAAACTACAGACCAACAGCCCTTATAAACATAGATGCAAAAATCCTCAACAAATACTAGCAAAATGAATCCAACAGCACATCAAAAAGATAATTCACCATGGTCAAGTCGGTTTCATTGCAGAGATGCAAGGATGGTTCAGCATAAGCAAATCAGTAAATGTGATTGACCACATAAACGGAATTAAAAACAAAAACCATATGATCATCTGAATAGATGCAGAAAAAAATATTCAATAAAATCTAACACCACTTCTTGATAAAAACCCTAACGACCTGGGCATAGAAGGAACATACCTCAAAATAATGAAAGCCATATATGAAAAACCCATAGCCAACGTCATAGTGAATGTGGAAAAGTTGAAAGCATTCCCCCTAAGACCTGGATCAAGACAAGGATGCTCACTGTCACCACTTCTGTTCAACAGAGTACTGGAAGTCCTAGCCAGAGCAATCAGGCAAAAGAAAGAAATAAAAGGCATCCAAAGCAGGAAAGAGGAGGTCAGATTATCCCTGTTTGCCAGTGATCTATCTAGAAAACCCTAAAGACTCCACCAAAAGAATCCTAGAATTTATAAATTTAGTGAAGTCTCAGGATACAAAGTTATTGTACACAAATCAGTAGCAATTTCTATACACTAATAACAAATCTAGGAGACAAATCAAGAACTCAATACCATTTACAATAGCTACAAAGATAATAAAATACCTAGGAATATCCTTAACCAAGGAGGTGAAAGATCTCTGTAAGGAGAGGTACTAATACTGATGGAAGAAATCATAGATGATACAAACAAATGGAAAAACATCCCATGCTCATGGACTGAAAGAATCAACATCATTAAAACATAGGTACTGCCCAAAGTGACTTACAGATTCAATACAATTCCCATCAAAATACCAATGTCATTTTTCACAGATCTAGAAAAAGCAATCCTAAACTTCATATGGAACCAACAAAGAGCCTGAGTTACCAAAGCAAACCTAAGCAAATAGAACAAATCTGGAGGCATCACAGTACCTGACTTCAAATTATACTACAAGGCTATTGTAACCAAAACAGCATGGTACTGGTATAGAGGTGGACATACAAACCATTGGTATAGAATAGAAAACCCAGAAATAAACCCATATAGCTACAATGACCAACTCATTTTGACAAAGCAGATTAAAACATACACTGGAGATAGGACTCCCTTTTCGATAAATGGTGCTGGGAAAATTGGATAGTCACACACAGAAGAATGAAACTGGATCCCCATCTCTCACCATATACAAAAATTAACTCAAAGATAGATTGTAGACTTAAATGTAAGACCTGAAACTGTAAAAATTCTAGAAGAAAACATAGGAAAAACTCTTCTGGTCATAGGCCTAGGCATTGAATTTATCACTACGACCCCAAAAGCAAATACAGCAACATAAAAAATAAATGTGATAGCAAAGGAAATAATCAACAGAGTAAATATGCAACCTGCAGAATGGGAGAAAATATTTGCAAACAATACATCTGACAGAGGACTTATATCCAGAATCCAAAGTGTGAAATAGGAGGTCAACTAAAACAAATCAGGAAGAAGAAAACAACCCCATCAAAAAGTAGGCAAAAGACATGAACATATTTTTTTCAAAAAAAGGTAGATAAATGGCTGGCGAATGTGAAAATATGCTCAATGTCACTAATCACTGGGGAAATACAAATTAAAACCACAATGAGATACCAGCTTAAGCCCTGTCAAATGGCCATTATTAAAAAAATAAAAAACCCCATAGATATTGGGGCTGATGCAGTGAAAAGAGAACATTTATACACTGTTGGTGGGACTGCAAATTAGTTCAACCTCTAAGAACCTACCATTTGATTCAGCAGTCCCACTACTGGGTATCTAACCAGTGGAAAAGAAGTCATATCAAAAAGGCACCTACACCCGAATGTTGATTACAGCACAATTCACAATTGCAAAGATATGGATATCATTAGTTGATGAGTGGATAAAGAAAATGTGGTGTATATATACACCGTGGAGCACTAGTCAGCCATTAAAAGGAATGATGTAATGTCTTTTGCAGCAGCTTGGATGGAACTGGAGACCATTACCCTAAGTGAAGTATCTCAGGAATGTAAAACGAGACACCACATGTTCTCACTTATATGTGGGAACTAAACGAGGGGTGTATATATATATATATGGTCATAAAGTAGTGTAATGGATATTGAAAACTAAGAAGAGTGGTGGGTGGGAAAGGGGTGAGGGATAAAAATCTACCTATCAGGTACAGTGTACACTATTCTGTACATTAAAAACCCTGACTTCAGCATTACATGATTCATCCATGTAGCAAAAAACACTGTACCTCCTGAATCTATTAAAATAAAAAATAAAATGAAGAAAATTCCTTATCTTAATGTGTTTTTTGTTTGGAATTTTTATGCTTTCTAAATAACCTTTAAAAATCCCATATATTGAATGCCACGTGAATTAAAAGAATATAGTTATTACTGAAAGTTGTGTATAAGTCTAGTTTTAATATGGAATCATTCTAAAAGGCATTCAGGAGTTTTCTTATTGACTAATTCCTCTTGAGTCTTTTTGCAAAGTAAATGAATTCTTAATTCCATATATTGATTTTCTTAATTCATGCATTGAGGGAGAACATAAAGTTCAGTTTTGAGCATTTTTGTTTGAGTCATTCATTAAACATCCAAATGGAGATCTTGAGTTGGCAGTTAAGTTGGATCTGGAGTTCTGGAAAAAAAATATATACTGGATTAGTCAGGGATAGATGCATAGTAAAGCTGTGAGTCTGGATGAAAGATCACCAAAAGAATGAGTATAAATGGAGACTTGCAAAGACCTGACATTGAAATTATCAACACAGATTAGAGAACAGCTAACTAAAGGAAATGAATAAGATCAACTCCAAATATTGGCAGGGAATAAGAACAATTAATATTATTAAAAAAAAGAATGACTAAATGAAATCCTAGAAGTAGGTTATGTGCAAATATTATGCAATTTTATATAAGGGACTTAAGCATCTGTGGATTTTGGTATCTGGGCAGGGGGGTGGGTTCTGGAACCAATCCCCCATGGACACCAGGGGACTACTGTAAGTTTTGTATGATACTATAAACAACCTAGCCTTTGTCTTTCTGGTTATTTTTCAAATTTATTCTTTCAAATCCAGCATATTGTCCATACCCGAGTACCACGTTTAATTTTAACAATTCATAAATTTTTAAAGCTTTTGAATCCCATAAAATGTGTGGAGCTGACACCAACATAATATTGCTATGCTAAACAATGCTGGGGCAGACATATTTCCCTGCCTCTGTGTTAAATAATAGAAAGAATAAGCAAACAGTTATCTACTCGCTCTATGAAATATTTACTCTTGACTATGAAACAACTAAAGTAGCTTATTTACCAAGATTGATGGCCCAATAAGACTTGTTTCAAGACTTCTCATTTCGTTGTGTTCACCAATCCAAAACTATTTTGTCATAAACGTAGCTCAATTCTAACCAGGTCCCCACCTTTCAAGACCTTGATTAAAGTAATCCAGCCCACCTCAACCCTAAAACCTTATCCTTCTCTGTCTTTCCTCTTCTGATGTTCTCCCTCACTACAGTTAGTATACTAAACTTAGCTTTGGTAAGTCAATGAGGTTTTTTAATGGTGTTTAGAGAGTTGACAGTTGATAATATATAAGCTAGTTATGCTTTTTAATTTAAAGGGAAGAAATCAAGAGTTCAGAATCTTAAACTTCTGTTCTTATTTTCTATTAACAACTTGCCTGCTACTTTATCTGTATGGTCATGCATGTCTTGCCAAGCCCTGAAATCTTAAGTATAAGATTGAACGCCTATCCTTCTCTCTTCCACTTTCTTTCTCAGTCCCTTTCACCCCCCTGCCGCCAGTCCTTTTAATGTCTTCTAAATTATTTACTCTGATGGAAGTCTTAGAATCATATTCATATTTTCTCTTACTTCCAATAACTAACCAGGGCCATATCCCACCAAGGTTAGATAAGAAATAGCAAAACAAAAGTAAACAACTGGATATTTACCCATCAATGAGGATCCTTTAAATAGCAGTACATGCAATATGGTGATATAACTTTATATGTTTTGACATAGAAAAGTAAACACTATGATGGTAGGTGGAAGAGTGTATATGTTACCTCATTTTTTAATACTTCTGTGCATAAACAAAGTCTAAAGGTCTGGTTGGACTTCAGGCAAGAAGTAGATAGTCACTCTTGGGTTTTTTTTTGTTTGTTTTAATAAATGCCTTTTATTCTATAATTTAAAAAAAATTACTAAGCATTTTTAAGGATGAAACAATGAGCAACAATAGTGACATGCATCTGCCCAGTAGATATTAATTTTAGAGAAGATTTTTTTTCCAGTTTGTTGAAAAGTGGGATTTGGAAAAGTAATTATGGAAACTTTTAAAAAATTTAGTTCTTATTTACCATCTTTTCCCAGAATATGGAATACTTCTTTCTACTTTTGAGGTTCCTGAAAACTTTATTTAGAAGTCTGGGTACATAAGCAATACTGTTTAAACACATTGTCACAAACGGTAGATTTAGGGGACTATTTTTTATGCCCTCCCCCCAAACTTTGGCCTACCTATAAGCAAAAACGAAAAAGAAAAGAAAAGAAAAAAGAAAGGAAAAGTATGTTTTCCAGGAGAGGCTTGTTTCTGTTTAATTAAAAGAATTACTACATTAGTTGACACTTGATGTTTTATTTATACAGTTAAAGTGAAAATGTTCATTTTAAAGAAGACCAATTTTATCAGTCTGAAAGTGAAGATGGTCAAGGGATTTCTCTAGAAACTAAGCTGTAAAGGCAGAAGTAAAAGAGTGACACTGATGCTTCATAATGACAGTATTCATTAGTGTCTTCTGTGGTACTGTGAGGCCAGTGGTGGTCCATAAATATAATTTGGAATGAAAATGGTGCCAGACTGTTACTGTTTTGATAGTTATATTTAGTTTGTAAGATAAGGATAAGTCATCAACTCTACTATTAGGTTATTAAGTATGAAATGTCCGATTTCCTTAAGTACTAAGTTTGACAGTAGATAAGTCTGACATTTCACTTTGACACTTCTATTTTTATTATGAAGGTACATCCTTGTTCTTTCAAACACATGGTTTGGCTTGTAATTATCTTCCAAATTTTTTTTTAGAACAATTTTTGTGCAACCGTGGATAAGTCAAAAATTCGTGTTATTTTCAAATATGAGTTCTGTCATGGAACCAATGCTGCGCAGACAGCTCGAAGTATCAACAAAGTGTTTGGGAAGGATGTGGCTAATGAACGCACAGTACGTCAATGGTTTGAGAAGTTCCATTCTGGTGATTTTAATCTTTAAAATGAGCCATGTGGGTGACCTGAGACCAAGGTGGATAATGATGAGCTGAAAGCTGTAGTGGAAGTGAATCCATCTCAACTTGTGCGTGAATTAGCAAGGTTGATGTTACTATTCCAACAATATTGGACCATTTGAGACAAATCAGCAAGGTAAAGAAGCTGGATAGATGGGTACCACATGAATTAAATGAGTGTCAGAAGAGAAATCGTCTCGAAGCTTACCTTTCTTTGCTGTCATGACATAAAGGTGAACCATTGCTACATAATATTGTTATGTGTAATGAAAAATGGATTCTTTTTGACAATCGTTAAGTATTCGGCACGATGGTTGGATAAAGATGAAGCGCCAAAACACAGTCCAAAACTGAATAGTCATCAAAAAAGCTAATGGTGTCTGGTGGTTCAGTGCTGGTATTGTCCACTACAGCTTCATGAAACCTGGTCAGTCAATTACAGTGGATGTCTACTGTAACCAACTGGATGAAATGATTGAGGATGCTTGTGATTAAGCAGCCGAGATTGGTCAATAGACAGGTCAATCCTCTTGTAAGACAAAGCTCAACTAGATGTCACACAAACAACGCTGCTCAAACTACAGAGGTTGGACTTGGAATCTCTCTGTCATCCACCGTATTCACCAGACCTTGCCCCGACTACCACTTCTTCCAGGCTTTGGACCACTTCTTGCAAGGAAAAATACTCAATTCTCAACAAGCTGTGGAAAGTGCCTTTTATGATTTCATCACCACTCGCTCTCCAGGCTGCTTTGCTGCTGGCATAAACAAGCTACCGTTAAGATGGCAAAACTGTGTTGATAGTTTAGGCATATACTTTAATTAATTGATTAACTGCTTCTTGTTTGGGATGTAATAAACTACACTTCTGATTTGAAATCTGACATTTCATATTTAATGACCTAATAGGATTGTGGTAATTTTGATGACTGTATTTAGAAAGTTATCCTATTTAAAGAATACATTAAGTAATGGCTGTGTTGCAGTTCAAGCACCTTTAAAAGATATTAATATTATCTTCTTCAGTAACCACAGTCCTGTCAGTCTTAAAATTCTAAGATAAATTTATAAATGTCTTAATCACCAGGATTCCGTATGGTCATTTAATTTTATTTATGTATTATTCCTGTGCTTTCTCATTTAAAAAATATTTATTGATGTCTGCTACATGCTAGGTACTATCCTAGGTGCCAGTGAACAAAACAGTCAAGTATTCCTATCCCCATGGAATTACTTAGTAGTAGGAGACAGACAAATAAGTATGTTAGGTGATAAGTATTATGGAGAAAAATAATGTGCCAAAGGAAGGTAGGTGGAGCACAGAAGGAGGGGTGGTTTGAAATTGTAAGTACAATAGAAAGAAAATTCTTACTGAGTAGGTGACATTTGAGCAAAAAGACCTTAAAGAAGTGAGGAGCAAACACCGATATCTGGGGAAGAGTATTTTAGATAGAGTTAACAGCAAGTACAGTGTGGGAGTATGCTTGAGGTGGTAGAGGAACAGCAAGCAAGCAGATAATTCTAAGGACTTCAGCTTTTACTTTCAGATGGGAGAGTATCTGGAAGATTATGAGCAGAAGAATGGCATGATGTGATTTATGTTCCTAAGGGATCACTCTGACTACTCCGTTGCGTATAGACCAGGGCTTGGCAAACTTTTTCTGTAAAGAGCCAGATGGCAAATATTTCGGGCTTTGTGAAACATGCAGTAGTCTTTCATAACCTTTCAGCTCTACCATTATAGCATGAAAGCTACCGTAGATAATACATAATGGATGGCTATTCCAATAAAACTCATAAAAACTAGTGGCAAGCTTGATTCGCCCTGTATGCCATTGTTTGCCAACCCCTGATACAGACCATAATGAACCAAGGGCAAAAACAGGTTGACAGGAGGCTTTTGCAGTAATCCAAGAGAGAACTTATGCTGGTAGTGGCAATGGCAAGAAGTGGTCAGAATCTGTATATATTTTGAAGGTAGAGCTCATAGGATTTGCTGATGAATCTGGTAGAGGGTGTGAGAGGGAGATAGAGGGAAAGGAGTCAGGGGTGTTTTTTGGTTGTTTTTTTTAATTTCAAAATATTAAGGGAGTATAAATGTTTTTGTTTCAGGGATAGCTTTTGTGACACTTAAGTCAGGGCTGTTTGTGTGCCTATCATCTGAATAGTGTTCCTTGTACCTGATAGGTAGGTTTTTACCTCTCGCTTCTTCCCCCCCCCACCTTCTTGATTTCCGGTGACTTTGACTTCTTGCTGTGCCCATGTGCACCCATCGATAAGTTCCAAATTATTAGAGAGTACATGTGGTGTTTGTTTTTCCATTCCTGAGATACTTCACTTAGGATAATGGTCTCCAGTTTCATCCAAATTGCTGCAAAAGACATTAATGCACTCCCTTTTATGGCTGAGTAGTATTCTATGGGGGGGGAGCTGTGTATGTGTATGTGTGTGTGTGTGTGTATATATATAGTTAATCCACTCATGTTATTGTGTATATATATTGTTAATTCACTCATGAATTGATGGGCACTTAGGCTGATTCCACATCTTTGCGATCGTGAATTGTGCTGCAATAAACATTCAAGTGTAGGTGTCTTTTTGATAAAATGACTTCTTTTCCTTTGGGTTTTCCTTTTCCATTCAATCCAGCAGTAGTAGGATTGCTGGGTTGAATGGTAAGTCTGTATTTCTTTGAGGAATCTCCATGCTGTTTTCCGTAGAGGTTGAACTAATTTACAGTCCCACCAACAGTGTATAAGCATTCCTTTCTTACTGCATCCATGCCAGCATCTGTTGTTGCTTTTTGACTTCTTAATCATGGCCATTCTGACAGGGTAAGGTGATAGCTCATTGTGGTTTTAATTTGTATTTCTCTGATGATTAGTGATGTTGAGCATTTTTTCATCTGTTTGTTGGCCATTTGTCTATCTTCTTTTGAAAAACTTCTGTTCATGTCTTTTGCCCACTTTTTGATGAGGTGGTTTGTTTTTTTCTTGCTGATTTATTTGAGTACTTTGTAGATTCTGGATATTAGCCATTTATTGGATGTACAGTTTGTGAATATTTTCTCCCATTCTGTAGGGTGTCTATTTACTGTGTTGATTTTGATACCCATGTTTTTTAGAGTTTTAATTAGAAACGGTTTGCTTAACATTTCATATTCTACTTTTGATAATGTCTAGAAGAATTTTCTTTAAAATGTGTTCTCACCCATGAAGGTTATACATTTCTTTTTTCCTTTGAGCCTGTTTGATTTTGTTTTGTTCTGGGTATTCCTTCATAAGTAGAGAACTAATATGATTACTTACTAACTTTTCAGCACCCTAGTTGCTCATTGCATATTACCTCATTAGGTTTCCCTTATGGCTGAAAGTATGTGTGTAGTTGCAATGTGGTATGTACTTTAGGGTGTTACCTTATGGTCAAGGAAGAAAGCAAAATAAAGAGGTTAGCCTGTTAGCTATCTATGTGTAGCTCTAAATGAGATTTATGAATTATGTGAAATTAATATAAAGAGCCTTACCTTATTTTGGTAATGTATTTATACCAAAATACATGGGGGAAGATAGTGCAGACTATTAGATAAGGATGTTAGACTATACTGACTGACTTCACTATTTCTTATACTACTACTTTAAGTACAGTTGTGTTCGTTCACTCTTTCTCCACCCCTAATCAGTTACTAAGGGCTGTAGAGTCTATTGCCATAATGACCCTCACATCTCACCTTCATTACATCTCATTTAAATTACGGTACATTTTAACTAATGTCCCACTCTAACCCACACCACACAGCTAGCTTAATTGTTCTGAAGCAGTGGTTATCAAGCTTTTGTATGCATCAGAATCACTTGGAAAGTTTGTTAATCTATAATAAGATTGCAAAGTTTGTGATTTAGTGGATCTGAGGTGGGACTCTAGAATTTTCTGACTGTTCTAGTCTGGGAACCACACTGTGTAAACCACTGTTCCAAAGTACTTTGATACTGGTAATGCCATTTCTCCAATAAAAACTGTAGGTGCTCCCCCCTCATCATCTGATAAATTCAGTCTAGGATTTTGGTACTACCACTATTTTAACCCTTCCTATAAGTTTCTAGCTTTTTTTCATGCATTTTCTGGACATGGCCGTCTTTTCCACCTTTGCTTTTCAATTATTTGTTCTTGAAATATCACAACCAGTCTTCACCCCACCCCTCCCATTTTCATCATTCAGAATCCTGATCACCTTTTACAAGGTTTATTTCAAACTGAATCTTCTTTTTTGAATCTCCAAACATGTGTGCACTCTCTTTTTTCCTTTGAATTCTCATAGTATTTATACGTCTTATAACATTACCTACTCTCTCTCAATTTATACTCATTTATATATCTTATCTCTATCCTACCCTTTTATAGGAATGTAAGCTCCTTGAGGATAAGAAAATATATGTAAGTATATCTTTGTCTCCCTCAGACAACATTTATAGAATTGAACCACATTTTTTTCATTTGTTCCTTTTTTCTTTCTCTTTTTAGTTTAATAGTGTTATCAAAGTAACGTAAGATATTAATATGCCTAATATCTTCTAGCTTCTGGTTCACTTTATCCATTGAATGAAACCCATTGTATTGACTTGAAGACTTTCTTGGAGCCTACTGACTTCATGTTCTTATTCGGATCAATAGTTGCTTCCTGATTTTGCTGCTCAGCTTTACAAATTGTAATTATAAACTATAATCCTATAATTTCTGTGCATTAGACTTCTGATGCATTGTAAACCATATCATCTTTCTTGATTTCTTCCCATAAGACCTTGGTTTTTCTAGAGTAAAAAATAAAATTCTTTGTGTGAATTATGAGTGAACTATATATCCAGAAAGTCTTCATATATCTGAAAAGTATTTTGTCCTCACAATTGACGGGTAGTTTGGTTGTGCTTAGAACTCTACATGAGAAATTATTGTCTTTCAGAACTTTAAAGGCATTGCATCATCTTCTGCTTTCATTTTAACTGGTGAGAAATCTAATGCCAATCCATTTCTTCTTTTGAAGCTAACTTTATGGTTTCTATTTTCTCTGTTTTCCCTTTCGGGAACTCTTGTTCTTCAGTTGCTGGATATCTTCAACTGATCATCTGTCTCCTCTTGTTTTCATATTTTCTGCCTACCATTTTGCTCTAAATTCTCCTGTATATATTCAGCTTTATCCAACTATATTATGAATACTTTATTTCATAACTATATTTCATATAATAAATTCTTACTTTCCCTGAGTATTTTATACTTCTGATTGTTCTTTTTCAAACATCTTTATTTTGTGGATGTAATATCATCTTCAGTATCTGAAGATATTAAACATTTTTCTTAAATTTTTTTAAGTAAAATTACAGTTCTGGTTATCTTAAAACAATTATGTTTATCTTGTCCTTTCCCTTTCATGCTGATAGTTTTCTGTATATATCTCATGATCCATTCATGTTTATGTCAATTTGTATTTAAATCTCAGGAACTGGGAAACCTTGTTGCTGGGAATTCTGTGCATTTGGTTGGGCTTCTTGATCCTCAAATTATACTGTAAAATAAATGGGAGAGAAACTAGCTGTTTTACTGGAGACCTTTTAAGTATGACCTTCCATCTTCTAGATTTTTGTTGAAACCTCTCATCAGCTGGTGGTCCTACTTTCATTCTTTTTGTTGATAAAGGATTGCTCCTGGCTTTATGCCTGTACTGTAACATTAATGAGGTCTTTGGAAGGACGTGAAAAAAATGACTATTCTCAGTCTGTCATCTTGAACCAGAAAGATTAGTTTTCAGCAGGTTAAAATAGTTCTTCATGGTTAAGTACTATACATTATAAATGTTACATTATTTTATTTGACAAATAACAAGTTTGTGTTGATAACCTCATTTGATTTGATTCTAGTAAAGCCATAAGATGAATAGCGCAATATTGAAGTTAGAGTAATAAGGTAAAATTATTATCTAAGAACCACCATACCTTGGTCTCCAGCATCTATATTAAGCTTCATGTAACCAAACAGAGAAGAGACTAATATATCAGCCAAATGGCAGTATGTTGATTTATTATAGGAAGTATAACTATTAAAGAAACTAGAGGCTCAGGGTTAGTGAATTCTTACCAGAGAGAAAGAATTTGCATGGAAAAACAAATTTCTAGTCACGCAATGTCTAGGTAAACGTGGAGTCAGAAAGAACACCTCCGTGATCTTATTGACTGGTATCATCTTGCTGAGATAGCCTGATATATTATGTCCATTGTCAAGCAAGATCGCCATACAGACCAGAAAATTGAGTATTGATCAGAGCATCATTTTTCTTGGATGTTGCTAGTGATCCAGAAAGTCTCCTGGTGTTGAGGTTCTTTTTCTAGGTGACATTTTGATTGTGTTGATAAAAGTTCAACCAATACAGAATATAGTGAAGTTAATTAGCTATATGCTTTCTAAATTCTCCAGAGTCTACACCAAAGCCAACCTAAGTAATTTTGTGAAACTTCTTAGCCACTCACAGATTGTTGCTTAGGGTTGCTAACTCCTAAAACAATAATCCTTTTCCTTTTTTCAAATGTAGATTTCTCTCTATATTTAATCCTCAGAAGGTTGATACATTCTTTCACCATCTACCACAAGCAAACATTATCTGTATGTCACTTACAAAGAAACTGATACTTAGAAGTTAAATGACTCACCTCAAGAGTCTCACAGTATATTAGTGGCCTTAAACTACTTTTGTTTTATGAAAAAGATAAATTAATAGAAAACAACTGCTTTATGTTTGACCAACCTTGAATAATTAAGACTAGCAGATAGTAAATCTTGATAATTTAGAGTTCACTCATAGAGTTTGTGATTTTACAATTTCTGCAGGTTATATGCTAATACTTACCTTTTACTCCCTTTTAAGGAATGTTATATGGCCACTTAGTAATAAAATGAAATTAGGAGCATTCTTTCTTAAAAGACCAATATATATTGTAGCACCTTGGAAATGCTTTAAACTTACTTAAATATAATCAGAGCTCAACACAGATTATACTTGTTCTTAAAAAATGGTTACTGTAAAACTTATTCTCTAGTGCAAAACATCTGGCAAATGGTATATTTATTAGCCTGATACAGTTTGTGTATTCTTAAGATATAATAAAACTGTCAATACATTGTAGGGTTTTTTTGGTTTTTTGTTTTTTTGTGTTTTTTTTGTTTAAGAGGCAGTGTTTTGCTCTGTCACCCAGGCTGGAGTGCAATGGTGTAATCATAGTTCACTATAACCTCAAACTCCTGGGTTCGAATGATCTTCCTGCCTCAGCTTCTCCTGTAGCTAGGACTACAGGCCTGGCTAATTTTTTTTTATTTTTGGTAAAGAGGAGGGTCTCACTCTTATAGTCTCTTGTATTTTGCCCAGGCTGGTCTTGAACTCCTGGCCTCAGGCGGTCATCCTGCCTCAGCCTCCCAAAGTGCTGGGATTACAGATGTGAGCCATTGTGTCCAGTCCTTTCTATGATTTTTGATGTTCATCAGTTCTCTTCCCCTTTACCAAATCTCCCTGTGAGATTTAACAAAACATTAACTGACCATTTGTTAAGTTTTAAGATAACAAAACAAATTTTAAGATTACAACTTTGGTTTTTATTACATATTTTCATTTTTTCTGTCAACCTGTTTATTTGGATGTATGTTGCTAGTTTCTCAAATTTTTTTATGTGTATGTATTTCATTTTCTCTAAATCCATCTGACAGTAAAACAGTGATTAAGCAGGATTTTACTTGCTAAAAATCTCTCAGATCCAACCTTTCTTTCCATCCCTACACCTCATTTTTTCACTTGAATAGTTTTCTAACTTAGTAAACTTCTTTCTACTCTTAATCCCTTGCTCCATTCTATACTCCATGAATGTTATTCCCTTTCTTAAAACCATTTGATAAATAATTCCCAGTCATATCACAATAAAAGTCCAGGCTCCTTAGCCTGTATACAGTTAAAATTATATATCTATTATAAATAACTCAATACTACCAAGACCCTAATCAGAAACCAACGTTAGCATAGTCATGGGCAACTATGAGATGTGAAGTGACATTCTAAATAGTCCAGTCTTCTTTAGATTTTTTGTGTGTGTATGTGTGTGTGTCTGTGTTTTGTCACTAGTCAGACAAAATGCTCGCATTAAATTTGTTCTCTATGGTACATGAGTTTTCTCAACTGCCTTCTCTATATATGCATGTGTAACGTAAGGATTCATTTTGTAAAGTACAAATATAGAGTAATTATAAATTGGTTTCAAGTGAAGGTTTAACATGATTCAATTGTGGCTTAAATCAACACTAAAATTTTTTAAAAATATATTTAAAGTGAAAGGTGCTATTTATTATAGTTAATAACCAAAGTTATCTTAGTGGCAGTCAGCATACATTAAAAATGACATAACAAGTGGTCTAAAAGGAAACAGAAATATATAATATAAAATTTATCAGGTAAATAAATAAAGATGCTGTTAAATGACAAACAGTGGTTTAATTGCATTTCCTATTATTTCTCTGTTGATGATATGTAACAAGAGCTAGGGGAAGGGTAGCAGAATTCAAAAGTCTTTCAGCTTTATTCATGTACTTTAGAATGCCTTTTCTTGGCTCTTCTAATTTTGATCTTTTTTGCATGGCCACTTTGTCATCAGGAAAAAAAAAATTTATCAGAGCCCCCTATGTTTAGTTTTCATTATAAACATGTAATCTCTAGTTTAATTGGAAATTTAATCTTTAGTTCAATTTTATATGTCTTTTTGAGGAACAACTGTCAAAAGTCCCTTGAACACTTCTGGTTTTATTTATTTATTTATTTATTTTATTTCAGAATATCATGGGGGTACAACACTTTGGCCATACACATTGCCCCTGCTCTGCCTGTGTCAGAGCCACAATCGTGGTCATCCCCCAAACTGTGCTCCCCACATCCATTCAGTGAGAGTTTTTCCCATCCCTTCCACCCGCCTCCCGCCCGCCCGCCCTCTGATGAATGTTATTGTCCTGTGTGATGTAAGTGTTCATCAGTTAGCACCAATTTGATGGTGAGTACCAGTGGTGCTTGTTTTTCCAATCCTGTGACACTTCGCTTCGAAGAATGGGTTCTAGCTCCAACCAGGATAATACCAGATGTGTTAATTCACTATTGTTTTTTATTGCTGAGTAATACTCCATGGTATACATATACCACATTTTATTGATCCACTCGTGTATTGATGGGCACCTGGGTTGTTTCCACATCTTTGCAATTGTGAATTGTGCTGCTATGAACATTCGTGAGCAGATGTCTTTATTATAAAATGTCTTTTTTTCCTTTGGGTAAATACCCAGTAGTGGGATTGCTGGGTCAAATGGTAATTCTGCTTTTAATTCTTTGAGGTATCTCCATATTCTTTTCCATAGAGGTTGTACTAATTTTCAGTCCCACCAGCAGTGTATGAGTGTTCCTATCTGTCCACATCCCCACCAACATTTGTTATTTGGGGATTTTTTGATATGACCAATCTCACTGGAGTTAAGTGATATCTCATTGTGGTTTTGATTTACATTTCCCTGATGATTAGAGAAGTTGAGCACTTTTTTATATGTCTGCTGGCCATTATTCTGTCTTCTTTTGAAAAGTTTCTGCTCATGTCCTTTGCCCATTTTTTAATAGGGTTGTTTGATTTTTTCTTGTTGATTTTCCTAAGTTCTGTATAGATTCTGGTTATCAGCCCTTTATCAGAGGTGTAGCATGCAAATATTTTCTCCCATTCTGTAGGTTGTCTGTTCACTCTAGTGATAGTTTCCTTGGCTGTGCAGAAGTTTTCAATTTGATCAGGTCCCATATATTTATTTTTGTTGCTGCTGTGATTGCTTTGGGGGTCTTCTTCATATATTCTTTGCCTAGCCCAATGTCCAGAAGAGTTTTTCCAACGTTTTCTTCAAGAATTCTTATGGTTTCATGTCTTAGGTTTAAATGTTACCATTGTGAGTTGATTTTTGTGAGAGGTGAGAGGTGTGGATCCAGTTTCAGTCTTCTACATATGGCCATCCAGTTTTCCCAGCACCATTTGTTGAATAGGGAATCTTTTCCCCAGTGTATGTTTTTCTGGAATTTGTCAAAGATCAGGTGACCTTATGAGGTTGTTTTTATATTTGGGTTCTCAGTCCTGTTCCATTGGTCTACGTCTCTGTTCTTGTGCCAATACCATGCAGTTTTGGTTACTATAGCCTTGTAGTGTAGTTTGAAGTCTGGTAGATAGATGCCTCCCAATTTGTTCTTTTTTCTTAAGATTGCTTTGGCTAGACGGGGTCTTCTCTGGTTCCACATGAAGCATAGAATTATTTTCTCTAGATGGGCAAAAAATGATGTTGGTATTTTGATAGGGACTGCATTGATTCTGTAAATCACTTTAGGTAGCAAAGCCATTTTTACTATGTTGATTCTGCCTATCCAAGAGCATGGTAGGGTTTTCCATCTGTTTACATCCTCTGCAATTTCTTTTCTCAGTGTTTCATAATTCTCTCTATATAGGTCTTTGACCTCCTTAGTTAGATATGTTCCTAAATATTTAATTTTCTTTGTTGCTATTGCAAAAGGTATTGCACCTTTAATTTGTTTCTCAGCTTGATTGTTATTAGCATATATGAAGGCTATGGATTTGTGTGTGTTAATTTTGTATCCTGAGACTTTGCTGAATTCATTTATCAATTCTAGTAATCTCTTGGTTGAATCTTTGGGGTTTTCTATGTATAATATCATATCGTTTGCAAATAGTGAAAGTTTGACCTCTTCTGCCCCTATCTGGACGCCCCTGATTCCTCTGTCTTGTCTAATTGCTGTGGCCAGGACTTCCAGGACTATGTTGAAAAGAAGTGGAGATAGTGGACACCCTTGTCTGGTGCCAGTTTTAAGGGGGAATGCTTTCAATTTTTCCCCATTCAGTATGATACTGGCTGTGGGTTTATCATATATGGCTTTAATAGTTTCTAGGAATGAGCCATCGATGCCTATATTGTTAAGAGTTCTTATCATAAAAGGATGCTGGATTTTGTCAAAAGCCTTTTCTGCATCTATTGAAAGGATCATATAATCTTTGTTCTTGCTTTTATTTATATGGTGAATTACATTTATAGATTTGCGTATGTTGAACCATCCCTGCATCTCGGGAATAAAGCCCACCTGATCGTGATGTATTATTTTTTTGATGTACATTTGAATTCGGTTTGCAAGGATTTTATTGAGAATTCCTGCATCTATATTCATAAGGGATATTGGTCTGTAGTTTTCTTTTTTTCTTGTGTCCTTTCCAGGGCTTTGGTATCAAGGTGATATTGGCTTTGTAGAATGGGTTTGGGAGGATTCCGACCTTCTGGATATTTTCAAATAATTTCTGCAGTATAGGCACTAGTTCTTTGTAGGCTTGGTGGAATTCAGGTGTGAACCCATCTGGTCCAGAACTTTTTTTTGTGGGTAGATTTTTTATTACTGCTTCAATTTCGGTGCTTGATATTGGTCTGTTTAGAAATTCTGTTTCTTCTTGGTTGAGCCTAGGGAGATAGTATGTTTCTAAGTATTTGTCTATTTCCTCCACGTTTTCGTGTTTGTGGGCATAGAGATTTTTGTAGTATTCGAAGATGATGTTTTGTATTTCCATGGTATCAGTTGTGACTTCTCCTTTCTCATTTCTAATTGAGCTTATTAGAGTCCTTTCCTTTCTGCTTCAGGTCAACCTGGCAAGTGGCCTGTTTATTTTGTTTATCTTTTCAAAGAACCAACTTTTCGTTTTATTAATCTTCTGTATTGTTCTTTTGTTCTCGATTTCATTTAATTCTGCTCTGATCTTGGTTATTTCTTTCCTTCTGCTGGCTTTAGGATTGCTTTGCTCCTCCTTTTCCGTTTCCTTAAGGTGATTCATTAGTTTACTGATTTGTGACCTTTCTGTCTTTTGGATGTGGGGAATTTAAAGCGATAAGTTTTCCTCTCAGGACTGCTTTTGCTGTATCCCACAGATTTTGATAACTTGTGTCCCCGTTATTGTTTAGTTTGAAGAATCTTTTGATTTCCATTTGAATCTCCTCCTTGACCCAATAGTCTTTAAGCAACAGATTGTTTAGTTTCCAAGTTTTTGGATGAAGATGTGCGTTTCTGTTGGTATTGATTTCTAATTTTATGCTGCTGTGGTCTGAAAAGATACATGGTATGATTTCTATTTTTTGAATTTGTTTAGATCTGTTTTGTGGCCTAGGATGTGGTCAGTTTTAGAGGAAGTTCCATGAGCTGATGAGAAGAATGTATATTCAGTGTAATTTGGGTGGAGTGTTCTGTAGATATCTGTTAGGCCCAAATGTTCTAGAGTCCTGTTTAGGTCTTTTATTTCTATATTTTTTGTTTGGAGGATCTGTCCAGTTCCGTCAGTGGGGTGTTGAAGTCCCCTGCTATTATGGCATTGCTGCTTATTATGTTGTCTAGATCTAGCAGTATTTGCTTTATGTACCTGGGCGCTCCTGTGTTGGGTGCATAAATGTTTAGGATTGTTAAATCCTCTTGTGAGATTTTTCCCTTCACCACTATATAGTGTCCATTTTTGTCCTTCTTTACTTTTGTTGCTTTAAAGTTTATATCATCTGAAATAAGGATGGCTACTCCAGATTTCTTTTGGTTTCCATTAGCCTGGATAATTGTATTCCATCCTTTCACCTTGAGTCTGAATGTGTCTTTGTGTGTAGGGTGTGTTTCCTGAAGACAACAGATACTTGGCTTGTATTTTTTAATCCATTCAGCCAGCCTGTGTCTCTTCAATAGGGAGTTCAAGCCATTTACATTTATTGAGAGAATTGATATTTGGGGTAAATTTCTGATTATTCTATTGGGTGGTGTCTTTTGTTTTACCTCTTGCATCATTGTGGAATCTGGTTTCTGGGGTTTTAGCTTTTGCGTAGTTTTACATAGGTGAGTGTTTGTTGCTCTGTTTAGTGTATAATGCAGGGTAAGCACTTCTTGCAAGGCCGGTCTGGATTTCGCAAATTCTATCAGTGATTGCTTATCTGGAAACGTCTTTATTTCTCCCTCGTATAAGAAGCTTAGTTTGGCAGGATACAGAATTCTGGGTTGGCGTTTGTTTTGTTTTAGGAGACTGATGATGTCTCCCCATTCCCTTCTGGCTTGTAAGGTTTCAGCTGAGAAATCTGCAGTTAATCTGATTGGTTTCCCTGTGTAGGTTACCTGCTCTTTTCGTCTTACAGCTCTGAGGAGTGCCTCTTTTGTGTTTACTTTGTTCAGTCTAATAATTATGTGGCGTGGTGAATGCCTTTTCACGTTGAGTCTCCCAGGAGTCCTGTGTGCTTCTTGTACTTGGATATCGAGATTTCTGGCTAAGCCATGGAAATTTTCCTCTATTGTTCCTTCAAATAGATTTTCCAGCCCACGCGAATTTTCTTCCTCTCCCTCAGGGATACCTGTGATCCTTATGTTTGGCCTCTTTACATAATCACACATTTCTTGTATGCTTTTTTCCTGCCTCTTGTTTTTGTGTTCTTTCTCTTCGGCTGATTTATTTAGCGCATAGGAGTTGTCTTCTAGCTCTGAAATTCTTTCCTCTGCATGGTCCAGCCTATTCTTAAGGCTTTCCACTGTGTTTTGTAGATCCCTGAATGCTTCTTTCATTTCTAGGATTTCTATTTGATTTTTCCATAATATTTCTATTTCTTTGGAGAATTTTTCGTTCATCTCTTGCATTTTTCTTGTGGTTTCTTTGTGCTGGGATTCAATTTTCTCTTGAATTTCATTGAGCTTTCTTATAATCCATAAATGAAATTCCTCTTCTGTCATTCTACCCATTTAATTTGGGTTGGTATCCATTGCTGAGGAACTGATGGTTTCTTTTGGGGGTGACTTTTCACTCTGAATTTTCATGTTCCCTGAGTTCTTTCGCTGGTTTTTTCTCATCTGGCCTCTTGGTCGAGAGCTGGGTGTGTTAGAGCTAGTTTATGGCCGGGTCTCCAGGCCCACAATTTTTGTTCCTTGGCAAAGCCAGGGAGAGAAGTAGTGGCCTGTATTGCCTTAGGTGTATTTTAGCAAGTTTGGTGGATCTTGAGTTTACTCTGACCTGTTTTCTTCTCCTCTTCCCGGTGGAGTGTGGTGAGAATGACCTCCCAGCTTGGGCTCTAAGCTAGTGAATTGTACTTGAGGATATGAGTCCACAGCTCCCTATTAGCTAGGTATTCTGTTATGTCTGTGGCAGACTCTGATCCCCCAGTTGGGGTATGCAAAAGCCCCATGCTTTGGGAGGGGCCTTGTAGATCCTAGGGGTTACTTTGACCCTGCTCCTCCTGAGGTGCAGGTAGAAACACAATTTCTTTTGGCTGCAGTGTGAGAGCTGAATTGGGAAAATTCTACACAGCTCAGAGGTTGCTTATCTAGCCACGTGTGTCTGCCCTTCTGATGTGCGTCTCCATGTGATACTGGTTGATAGGGGGACCTTCAGTTGTGCACCCCTTTTCCACCACTAGACCCCAGGGCGAGTGGGTGGCCATCTCTATCCCCAGTAGTCTCTAGCGGGGGGGATGTTCCCATGGGGAGGGGGGAGTAGTGGCCACTAGAAGCGCTCTTGGATGGCACGAAATTCCCTATTGAAGTGGGCAGGATTATGGGGAGCTGCTCTGGTTCAGCCTGTGGCTCTTGCGGTATTTGGTTGTCATGAGAACCAGCAGTTATACCAAATGAGTCACTATAGCCAGCAACCTTCAAAATGAGCGATCTCTGGGATACAGGAGGGTTGGGACCTGAAGGGCAGGCACTAGGACCAGCACGTAGTGGACTTGTCGGAGGCCAAAGCCGGGATAGCAGGACCAGATGGACGAGCTGCAAGCTGTTTCCAATACACAAAGGTCCTGCTGCTACAGTTCCAGGATCTCATCCCACCTGGAGCCCACAGATACAGCTGTCCCTGGTCACCAAAGGCAAAGCCTGTCTCGACCCAGCAGAAGAGCCCTGGGCCGGGGCGGGGCGGAGCTAGAGACGTGGCTCACAGCTCCGGGCGGGCGGCTTCAAAGATGGCTGCCACCGCCAGCCTGGCGCATAAGGGGACTCCGATCGTGCCAGAAGAGCAGCTTTTCTCCGCTGGCCGCTGCGGCAGTTGCTAGCAACCTCTAAGGGCGTGTCCTGCTCTCGGTTAAACTCCTGGGCCCAGTCCCGCTGACTTCTATTGGCGCAGTGCCGGCCTGCGGGTTCCCGCTCACTGTGCGGACCTGGCGAGCGCGTCCTTCCCGCGCTCTGGGCTCTATTGTGCTCCGTGAGCCCTCCGATCTTTGTGAAAATTTTGTACCTGTTTTCTTGGGCTAGGCGTTCCGTGTTGTTTCTCTGTAATTCACAATGCTGTTTTCAGAGTGGGTGGTCCATGCTCGCATGTAACTGCTGGCATTTTTCATCTCCTTCCCTGGGAGTGGTGCGGTGGGAGGACTCTATCAGACCGCCATTTTTCCCTTCCCACTTCTGGTTTTAGAGCACAGTTCCTAAATGAAACATCCAACAATTTAAATTTACTTTGAAGGTCAAACCAAGTTCAAAATCTTTATTGTAGTTTCCTTAGTTGGGTAACTGTGGAAAGAAATCTGTAGATCTGGATATCTGTGATTCACGTAAGCAGCTGGAAGATGGCAGATGGTGAAGAAAGAAGCTCCCCTCCATTTATTCAGTGTGGAATCATCTCTTGAATATGAAATATTATGCATGGAGCTTATTAACAAAAACTTTTCTGTGGGTGTATGCCATTTTATATAAATATAATGATACATAATATACATATAAAGAGCTGTTACATATTCATTGTGTATGTGGATTTTTAGTTTAGTGTCATTTTTCAACAACAAAGCAGAACACTAACAATGATTTTACCTTTTAATCTTATTTTAGAAGGCTTGTGTCACAGTCTACAAGCTTTAAAAACATAAACATGTAAAATAAAGTGATAGGAAAAATATTTAAGATATGTTTTGGTGATGAGCAAAAGAATCAGAGTATAAACCAATTTAAAATGTCACTGAGTGGATTATTAGACCTCTGGGAAAGAATAATTTGATTTTTCTTGCTTCTGTCAGCTCAGCTTCTGTTTTATAATCTCTTTTCTGGCCCTGAAATTTCTAATTCAGTCAAGTTCTAACTCCCAAAATATCTTTTAAGTATGGAAATGAGTAATAAACTTTTATTTTTTTTAAGTTTAGAGTATTAGCAGTATTGAGAAGGTTGAATCTTTCAAACAGGATTGCACTTGTACAGTGGAACTCATGCAATGCTTAAACCATGAAAGATACTGGTCTTGTTTTTAAAATAATTGTGAGCAGGCATTTTTTTTGGCATAGGTTCCAGCCTATTGCTCTCTTCATTTTGAAACATTCAAATGGGTTATTTTTATTTAAAGGTATTACCATTTAGCAGTATATCCTGTTACTGATTATACATATTTAAATTTTGCCAAATCTATTTGAATTTGTTTTAACTATAGAGACAAAAATAATGGACATGTACAGAGTAGTCATGATACTTATGATTAAGCAATGATTTACTTTAGTACTATTGGACATATACTTCTAAAATCTTAAAATTAGTTGTTTATCTTGCAACTGTTTGAGCAGAACTGTAGTTCTGTATCATGGGTTCTATTATACTTTGCAGAGGAAAAAGGAAGAAAATGACTGTAACTGCTACTTTGCATGGGGGTTTTGATGTACCTCATTTGCTTTTTACAGTGATCCTGTGAGGAAAGATGGTGATATCCCCATTTTACAAGCGCACAGGCTCCGCAGTTTAGATCTGCCCATACGTATGGCAAAAAAGTGACCAAATTATATTCACCTCCAAGTCTGTCAGAGTCCAGAGCCTGGGCATTTTACGCTGGACATTTTAGTTGTACTTTCATTTTCAAGACATAGTCTAGTGTCTTGTTTTGATATCCTTAGAATCTTGTCAGATTTTAATAAAAAAAATTAGAAAATGTACTGTTTAGCAATATGAATTTTAAATAAAATATGCTCTATTTAAAATTTATCTTACAACAAACAGTCATATTGAATATGAATGAATATGAGTACTCTGATAGGTACTTTAGAATTTCAGGCTTATCTACTGGAAAAAAATGAGAAATTGAATAGTTATATTACTGTGAAGTAAGTTCTATAACAGAAATGAGAATAAAATATGGTGGGAGCACAAAGTAAATGAGGAAGAAATTTCCTATCTAGGAGTCTCCTCTGCACAACTGAACTCCCAGCACCTAGTGTAAAGCTGTAATCGTTGATGCTAACTCTAGGAAGGGACAGAAACATTTGTTTAGCCACTGCTGCTTGAAGGATTTTTAATTTTCTTAGAGAGCTGTGAATATTCCATCTAGACTTTTCTGTTGATAAAGAGAACAAAGAATATGAAGGAAGCCCTTGGGGGAATAATAGATAGGAATTAGATGGGTAGTCCTTACTCCTGAAAGGAAGAGATTGCTTCTCTATAAAACTGCATGTTTTCTTCCCAGAAAAAGAGACAGCTTTGTCCAGTTTGGTATTGAGCAATTCAGAAGTAAATGTTGAAGTATAGTAGAAGGGATTAAAGTAGATAATATTTAGATTATCTAAATCTTTACATATCTGAGGCTTTATATAACAGGTTTTGTATTTTGATAAAATAAAACCTAAGTGCTACTTTTCAGAAAACCATGTGACAGACATATATATGTGTGTGTATATATGATCCCTTATGTAATAAACTGTACTACAAATCCCTCAGCTCATTTTTATGTTTTAAGAGAAAATAGCACTTACTTATTATTGAAGCTGAGAAGAGAGCTCATAAAAAGAGAAATAAAGGCATATTTTCTTAATCAACAGTAAGATGTGATATTGGCCTCCTAATTGCACATAGGATTTTTTGCCATTGTCCATTTTGTATAAAAATATGTAGAAATTATAATCTCTTTTATAATTAATAGACTGAAAAGAAGTTGCCTTTATAAGATAAGGACTTTCTTCTGTAAAGAATAAAGGCCCTCTGAAATTTGTGATGTTCGTACCGTCTATTAGCTGCAGCATATATAATTTTTTACTCAGTCACATTATACAGTTCACCCTTGAACAACATGTGTTTGAACTATGTGGGTCCACTTTTACTGGATTTTTTTCAATTAAAGTTACACTGAGTGTGCTTGCCTCTCCTGCCTCCCCTTCTACCTCCTCTACCTCTTGCACTTGAGACAGCAAGACCAACCCCTCCTCTTCCTCCTCCTCCTCAGCCTACCCAATGTGAAGACAATGAGGATGAAGACCTTTATGGTGATCCACTTCCACTTAATGAATAATAAATATATTTTCTCTTCTTTATGATTTTCTTAATAACATTTTCTTTTCTCTAGCTTACCTTATTGTAAGAATATAGTATGTAATACATATAATGTACATAATATGTGTCAATCAACAGTATTTTATTGATAAAACTTCCAGTCAACAGTAGGCTATTACTAGTTAAGTTTTGGGGGAGTCACATGTTATATGCATATTTTCAACTGCATGGTGGGTTGGGGGTGGCCACCCCTAACCCCTGTGTTTTTCAAGTGTCAGTTGTATTGTGCTGCCCCAGGTCTTTCTGAATGGCTTGAATAAATACTTCCTTAGACATTTATTAGATATATTTCAATATATATGGATGACTTTGTAACCTATTGGAAATAATGTATTTGGATAAAACTAGTATGGAATTTGACACAAATATCAAATAACCAGTCTGCTACTTTCACTTTAAGGGTTATATTTTATTTGAAGGAGAAAAATGCATGATTTATTTTTAATTCCAGCAATCATGTTATCTAAAATTCAAACAGGAAGCATATCAGTAAATAACAATTTTGGGCTTTCTTTAGAAGAAGTAACTATCTATTCAATAGCATTCTTAAAAAGAAAAAAAGCTCAAAATAAAACTCTCAAATTTGAGCTCTCCTGAGAATCGGTTTCTTAGAAAAGTGTGTTGAGGTTCAGAAAACAATACCCCAAGGTACAGAACTTTGGCATGCTGAGTACTTTGAATTGAAGGACATTGGTAAGGCCTTAGAAGCAAAGTATCTTTCTCACCTTCTCCTGCCCATCTTTCTTTTTCTCCCCTTTCTCCTCTAAGGCACACCAGAGAAACCAGAATTTCTCTTCCCCAAGGCAGGTCATAGAAGCTAGAGCCCCTCCTTCACAAAGCCAGCCATATAACCTAGAAATATTACTCTAACCTTCCCCTGCCCTTTCTGTGTAAGATCTGGCAATAAAGTAATTTTCTGGCCTACCTTGTCTGATAGTGGGTCCTAAGACCTCATTCCAGGAGGAGTCCTGCCCTATTCCCAGAAGGAGGGGATGCTACAGAGAGAGACCAAGAAGAATCTGAACATACAAACCTTGCTGGGTTTCTATACTCAGTCTGTTACCATTAGGTCATACCCTTTATGTCCAATCATATTTCTACACGCTGTCCATTCTTTATCAAATCTAAGCATAAAAATGGATAGTTTTTCCTTGAATCTTGGGTCTTCATTTTTGAAGACTCCTGTAATGTAAAATCTTGATTTTATAAATTTGTTATGCTTTTCTCTTGTTAACCTACCTTTTGTTACAGGAGTGTTGGCCATGAAACGTACAATGAGTGAAGAAAAGTGAAGAAAGTGCAACTTAATACTAACCACATCTTATTATTTGTTCATTTTTTCTTGGTGTTCATCATGAAAACTTTATTTTATTTTAGGATATGCCTGGCATTCCAAGTTAAAATGATTTTTCTATTTTAAATAAATTGAACTAGCCAATATAATTTTTTTATATTTAAGATCTGGATTACATTAGTGGTATTCATTTGTTTAAAGTGTGTCCTATTAGTTGGCAATTTAACATTATAGTAAGGTGACTGAACGAGTGGGCTTTGGAGAGAGACTTAGATTTCAGTCCCATCTCCTACACTTACTGGCTGTATGATCTTGGTCATTAATAACCTTTTAGATAAAGTATTAATTTTCAATTTTAAGAAAGAAATTATCTCACCATAGGCCCTTTGTTTGCTTTTATAGATCAGTGTACTGTTACCCGGACATACCTATTTCTTCACAAGTTCTGGTTCTTTAGTGCTGCTTACTATTTTGGTAACTGGGCCTTTCTGGGGGTAAGTACATGTATCCCAGGCATGATTTGACCTTCTTTTATAAAGTTAAATGTGTAAACTTTTTGTATCTAGGTAGTCCGTTTGTATCACAGTACTACCATTGAATTTTAAAGCAGTATTTCCAAATGATTTTAAATGTGAGAAATAACACATAGCTTATTTAAATTTACAGGTATTCTTGATTGGACTAATTGTATCCTGTTTTAAAGGGAAAAAATCAGTCATGGAAGGAGTAGATGAAGATTCAGACATAAGTGATGATGAGCCCTCTGTCTATTCCGTTTGACAGCCTTCTGTGTTAAAGGTTTTATAAAGCTGACTGAATATCTGTTATGCATTTTTCAAGTGTTAAACATTAGGTTGAACTGACTAGCTTTCATCAAAATGGGAGCATGGCTATTAAAAAAACTATATTTTTTATGTTTTCTGAAGTAACATTATTGTATCATAGATTAACATTTAAAATTGCCATAATAATATTATGTAAATATGAAACTACCGGCTTTGTGAGGAAATGTTTGTGGAAAAAATTTTTTTCTAATGTATAATAGTGTTAAATTGATTAAAAATCTTCCAGAATTAATATCCCTTTTTGTTGCTTTTTAAAAACATAATAAATCACTTGTATCTGTGCCTTAGGTTCTCCAGAGTGGTGTGGAATTTTAAAGTATTCATATCTGATTGTCTAAAAATAATATTTACAATATAGCTGATGAATAAATGTTACTCCTATATGTAACTTGTTTTCAGTTTTCTGCATAAAATCATTAATGCCACTCAAGTAGATTTCATGAAAAGATTTCAAACTACTTAGTGCTCTAAGACCATGGCATTCCAAGATGTGTTACATTGTTCAAATATTAGTCCATTAAGATACTGTACCACCTCTACAGTATTTAAGGCATATATATTGCAGGTAGCTTTTGTTTTGTACCTGACCTCAAAATTTCTATTCCAACATAAATGGGAGTATTGTCAAGAATAATTAATACTGAAAAAAATCAGTTTACTGATTTTTACTTAAACTTAAAATCAGTTTAAGATACCATATGGTATCATATTGATATTTTGGCTTTAGAGATATTTTTTCATTCTAAAGATTTGAAATTTGTGAAAGCTATATAACATCAATAGGGTATTTTGAACACATTCTAGATAGTAAGAAATAATCACAAATTATATCCTAGTTTACTAATATAAGCAAATTAGAACTCATAAAAAAAGAGCATATCATGATCCTTGAAGTAAAATACCATTAAGTTTCTGAAAAAGATTTAGGAATTAATAACCATCTCTAACTTAATTCTTCTCTCCGTTAATTTTTATACTATTTTTCTCTGTTCTGATTCTTTGCCTCTCTTGATAAACCTTCACAGCTTTCATGTTTGGCTTTTGCTTCTTCACCTACCCGTTAGTGTTATTCACTAGGATTTCATTTCCTTCAGTTCTTGTTTTACATTTTCTTCGTGGACAATCTCACATATCCTTGGCTTCTATGTATATTACTTTTTCCTAAGCTCTGAACTTCTACTTACATATTAACTAGAAATTACTGCTTCAATTGCAACATGTTGAAAATTAAAATCCTCATTTTTTTCTGGGCATACTAAGCCTCCTTCTATATTCATTTTTTTTTGACAAATGGCACCAGCACAGACCTGATTGCCTAATCCAAAAATCAGCCAGACTTTCTTATCTCTTGTGTTTAACTGATTCATCAAACAGTCAAGTCATATTACTTTCTACTTCCTATCTTTCCATTTGTCCCCTCTTCTCTATTCTTACTGCCACTCACAGTGTTATGGACTGAATTGTGTTCCCCCAAAATTCCTATGTTGAAGTCCTGACCCCCCTAGTACCTTAGAATATTCTAAGGTACTGTATTTAGATTGTATTTAGAGAAAGGGCCTTTAAAACTGTAATTAAGGTAAAATGAGGCTATTGGGTGGAGCCCTAATCCAGTTTGACTGGTGTCCTTAAAAGAAAGGGAAGAGACATCTGAGATGGACACATACAGAGAAGAGTGTGAGGACAAAATGAGAGGTAGTGGTCTGCAAGCCAACAAGAGAGGCCTCGAGAGAATCCAGTCCTGCCAGCATCTTGATCTGGGACTTCCAGCCTCCAGATCTGTGAGAAAATAAATTTCTGTTCTTCTGTACCCAGTCTGGTATTTTGCTATGGCAGCCCAGGCAGACTAATACACACTGGTAATTGAACTTCCTCACTGACTTTCTTCCAAGTCCTGATTCCTTTCAGTCTTTTCTCAATATTTAAAATACAAATCTGATTATTTCATTTCTTTGCTGTGAAAATCTTTCAGTTATTTTAGAATGAAATCCATAGTCCTTCATGAAATATGTAAGGCCTTTCTGGAGTGTTTCTTATCTGACTCCAACTTCCTTTGCCATCCCTACACCATTATATAAGCCAAAGTAACAAATGTCTCGCTATTATCCTCATGGCTAAGATTCCTCATATCTCTGTTCTATTGAACTATTCCTTCTGCCTGTGATGCCTGTCCCTTCATTTGGTCTTCTAGGAAAATCCTTATCCTTCAAGTCTCAGCCTTAGCATTATCTCTTTAGGTCCCTCCTCCCCTAAGTCCCCCAGGCAAAGTTAGGTGCTAGCTCTTCCCTACTCAAGTGGCACTCTGTACAGTGTGATTTATTGCCTTCATGTCTGCCTCCTCTGGACTGCAAGTCCTTGAACACATCTGGTTTTTCATCTTTGTTCCTGGTGCGTAGAATAGCTCCTTACACTTGGAAGGTATTCAGTTGATAGGTGAATTTGTTAGAAAGAAGCTTTCAGCCTGTCTACATGATTTAAGCCTGCATAAACTATTTTGATTAAGGGGGAATACATATATAGCCTGTTTTTGAGATTTATTTTGCTACCTAGAAACTAAGAAGTATTATATTTTTCTTGAATACTCCATTTACTTTTCATTACTTCTAGGAATGTTTTGTTTTTGTCAGACCAACTTTGTAGCTTTTTATTTTGCTAGTTATATTTTTTAAATATATTTTTTTCCTAGATTCTAAAAATTTTTTCTTATGTATTTAGAAGTTTTCTCTTATTCTAACACTAAGGTTTTTTTGTCCTCCTAGTTGTATGGAATGTGTTTAACTTTGTTTTCATGAAGCTGATTTAAGTGTTATAACTTCCGCTAATGAAGAACATATATTAACACTGAAGTCCTTCTGAGAATACCGAAATTAGAGATCATATACAGTGATAACTTAAAGGCCAAGGCCCTCATTTCCATGTAAACTTCAAACAAGTGATTAGATTAATTTAGCCGTGCAGTGAGGTACTGACAAAAGGAGGACCCTGAGACTGACTTCTAGCTCAGTGCTACTATACCAAAGGAAATGAAAAAATGCATATTGTACAAGAAAGGAAAAGAAACACAGGCGTCCAGGAAAACAATAAATCAATACAAAAAAGAATGTTTTTGAAATATGCTACTGAGCTCTTCAGTGAAAGTTACATACGTGGTCACAGTAATACACTATTTTAGAATCCATGCACAGTAAACATTGATTATAGCATGGAATTTAAGTATCAACTTTGACCGTGTAACAGGACAATTGATAACAGCTGGAAGATTGAAGGAGAAGGCTGGAAGGAGACCTGAAGGGAAAAGGATGTTAATATCCTCATTTTACCAGGAGGAGAAGGAGGACAAGAAGGAAGTCAAGAGATACTGTCTCTGATAGAGGGAGTATGAATATTGAAGGGTGGTAGAATATGCCACCCAAAAATATGGCATTTTGGCATAAGAATTATTTTGAGCTAAAGGAACTTAGCAGGTACAAGAAGGGCACTCTCTGACTTCCCCCTTTTCTTTCTAAAAGCAACAGACAAAACTCCCACATGGAAGATGTCCTCCCTGTGCTAAAAGGAAAGTAACATTCATATTAGCAGGGCCAGAAAAAATCTGTACAAACTTTGTTAAACTAACCCTTATCTTCCTAGTTCCTGTTCCACCATTAGCTGCCCTAACCCAAGTCTCTTTGTCTTGTCAATAATTTACTACTCTTTGTGCAATTCAGTGTATAAGCATTCAAGTCTAACTGCTTCTTTGAGTCTTTATTTTTTTTAAGAGTCCTCCTGTGTTACATAAAACTTATGTTAAATAAATTTGTATGCTTTTCTCCTGTTAATCTGTCTTTTGTTATAGACTCCCAGATGGAATCCTAAAATGGATAGAGAAAAGATTTTCCTCCCCACAGCTTATTAAAATTACAGAGGTAATATAATCAATAGAGCATTTAAAATGATAATACAGGTTGAGTATCCCTTATCCAAAATGCTTGGGACCAGAAGTGTTTTTGATTTTAGAATATTTGCAGAATACACACCAGTTAAGCATCCCTAATCCAAAAATTTGAAATCTGCAGTGCTCCAGTGAGCATTTCCTTTGAGTGTCATGTTGATGCTAAAAAAGTTTCAGATTTTGGAGCATTTTAGATTTTCGGATTAGGGATGCTCAGCCTGTATAACAATGTTAGGAGATTGGGGAAGTGAGGGGAAGCAAGGGGAAAAGGCCTCAAGTGAAATTCTTTTATCATAAGAATTCAGTAGATAATATTTAAAATGGATAAATTTAGAAATAGCAATATAATAAAATCTATAACAAATATATTAAAGATTAAAAAATCAGATATTTAAAGGATAAATTTTATCAGAAGATAAAATATTCATTGTGATTTTATGTAAATATATCTCTGAATGTCTTTGACAGCACAAAAAGGAGACGATGGATGATGAAGTTTTACATTTGTTAAAAGGAAGCACTCAGTTCTCCTGTAGCTGATTTTTTTTCTGGCACTAAGATTTAGAAGGATGTTACATTATAAATTCTTACGTAAAGAATGTTAACAATGAACAAATGTATTTACTGAAGTTAAATAGAAAGGCATATTGCAAGAAGACAGAATTTGGGATCTCCAGGGGAAATCTGGTTGACTATCAAGAAGTCTCAACATGAATTAGCTTTGTATGTAATTTATTCACTCAGCTAATATCTAAGTTTTTACATATTCCAGACACTGGATGGCAGCTACTGAGTTTCTAGAATTGGAGAAGATGGTCACCATCCTTTCAGAACTTGGTCTAGGAGTTTGTAGCCAAGTGGCCCTTGGCAAAAACTAGATGTTATCAATATCCACTAAGATTGTATGTGCCTGATATCATACAATAAACATATTAATACATAAAACAAATCACTTTATCAAGTTACGGTTACAATAAAAAATATTCCAGTAAATGGAATGCTTACATCTCCAGACCACAACACATCCTCTCCTGATATCATAAACAGAAGGTTACTTGATGAATGGGGAATAGAAGTGATGTGAGGTAGGTAGTTATGAGGGTTACTTCAGGCATTTTGTGGTGATGCTTTATTAAATACCCACCCTTCTTCAGCAGAAACCACCTCCACGGTGACCAAATTGCCCTAGTTTCCCAGATTGAGTTGTGCTTCCCTGGACAGTCCTATACACATACTGGCTGCCCAGCTGGCACATTTTATTAGATTTGTACATATAGATTAAGCTACATCCTGGTTCTAGGAAAATCTCTCACTCCTACCCTTAGTTCCTCCCCACACATTTTGATTTAGTAAGTTTTATTGAGGGCTACCTTATTTGCTTCATTAGCAACTTCTCAGGAAGTACTTCTACAACCACCCAAAATCTTCAACTGTGATTTCACAGGGAATGTGAAAACTTTATTTTTGAAACAAAGCCAATAAACAAATAGTAAGTTATAACATAGGGGTAGCATTTTTCTGGAGAACTAAGCTTGTATGGTCAGATACATAGTTTGTGTGGTTCCCCCATAGACTCATATATCTGCTTCAGCTCTACACTGAAGCTGCTGGATGCTACTCAGGTCAAGGTTGGGTTCTCTGACAAGTATGTGTGTAAAACAGTGTCTTCTGTTGTCCATAGAAGACGTTTACTATTGATAGCAGAGGAGCAGCTAACAAAGTTAACACTTGGGGAAGTTAGAAGACACTCAGAGCTGCCTTATTTCCAAATCAAGAAGTAGGGTGTCTGTGGACTAAAAATTTGTATCCAAAAGAAATGATTTTCTCACTTGTGCAGAGTTCATTCAGTGACTATCCAACTAGCATCTATGATGTGCCAGACTCTGTTCTGGACCTTATTTTAATATTTAATGAAGAGAGGACCAGATTTCATAATATCTACTGTCCTCACCAGTTCCAGTTCCTCTTTCTACTATATCTACTTGAAGCTTTTTGAAAACCTCAAGGGTGTGTAAATAAATATTTATACATGCAAAATCTTAATTGATGTAAGGGAAAACCAGTCTGCTCAGTAAAAGAGTAACTTAAAAGAAATGTAAGTTTATTCCTGATGTATACAATAACTCAAATGCTGAAAAAACTATAATCA
This sequence comes from Daubentonia madagascariensis, assembly GCA_023783475.1. Classification (NCBI taxonomy): domain Eukaryota; kingdom Metazoa; phylum Chordata; class Mammalia; order Primates; family Daubentoniidae; genus Daubentonia; species Daubentonia madagascariensis. The sequence continues at coordinate 19,363,934 of JAKFHU010002080.1, read as the reverse complement.
AGTCTGAAAGCTTTCTGTGATGGATTTAGTGGTTTATTCACTTGAACCAATATATGAGTGCCTGATACATATCAGAAATTGCTATAAAATGGAGACACATAAATGAAAAAATGGTGCCAATTTTATAAGGTGTTTAGAAGCCAGGGGACAAATAAATTCAAAAGTAGGGAATTATAATGTCACAAATGCTATAAAAGATGTATTACAGAATGTGCAGTAAGACTAAAAGTGATATCTTCTTGAGCTTAGGAGTGGCTCAAGACTCTTAAGATAAGCAAATGCTAACACAAGTACAGGCAATAAATTGTCCAAGCAGAAGGAAACTGGCTTCTGTTAGTGAATCTGTAATGGCCTTAGGCAGTGGCAAGGAAGAAAGAGTGGGGAGAGTCCTGAAGGAGCATTGTGAATGGGAAGCAGAGCTGCTGCATTAGAGGTGAGACGGATGTGAAACCCGGGAGCAAGAGTAGGGCCCGTTTCAGAAGTACAAAAATGTGGTACTCAGTAACCAGATGTACCCTCAAAATTAGACTTAACTCTAGCAAAAAGGGAAACCCCAAATTGACAGTAAGTTGCAGCTCCCCAAGCAAAATGAGAAACAGAAATTAAGTCACTATAGAAATTCTATTTCTTGCATACTCAAGTTTGCAAAGTAGTATTTGTACATGCCAAAGCTAAGTACACTTAGTTATGATACCAGTAAACATTTTGATTCAACTTGCCACTTAAATGTTTTGTAAATTGGTTACTCCTCTGGTGGAATGGAGAAAACAATTTCATATTTACATTGTGAAAGTAAAACCTCTTTAAATTGTACTCATTTCAGAATGTTTGGTTATTCTAGGGGTTGGCAGACTTTTTCTATAAAGGGCCAGATAGTAAGAATTTTAGGCTTTACAGGGCCGCAAAAGGATTTGGTCACATTTCTTTTTCCCATTTACAACCCTTCAAAAATTGTTTTTAAAAATTAGCTTGGATTTGTTCTGCTGGCTATAGTATGCCAACCCCTGAATTATTCCATTAATCACTTAGCTTAAGGTAGTTGGATGGAACTAAGAAAAGTTGGCTAATGAGATAAATATAAAATTATAAGGGGGACTGTTAATGAAAAAGAACTTTTTTCAAATGCTTTTAGCATGATGTTTCATAGTTTTTTAAAGACTAACCTTTTATTCTGAGTTTAAAGGTGTCATGAACTTGTAAAATAATTTAAACAATTCAGAAATTGTGACTGACCAAGAGAGAGTGAACAGGATTTGTGGTGATCTTCAAATTTATTTGACCAGGGATCCATTTGTCCCACATCTTCTCATGTGGAGCCTGGTTGGAGAAATGATGGACAAGTTGATCTCTAAGTTGCCGTCCACCTCTAATATTTGTGTCCTATTTCTTTGGTTAGAATTATAAGTAAGATTCCAGGGTTAAAAATGGTAAGTAGTAGTGATTTTTCTTTCTGTGCCAGTCTCCTCATCTATAAAATTGGGATAATACTACCCCTTTCATGGGATTACTGGGGGCACTAAATCAGTATAAAGTACTTAGTATAGTGCCTGTTAGGTGGCAAACTCTCAATATTTATTAGCTATTATTGTTACCATTTCTGAGATACTTTATCTTTATTTCATAATGTTCTTTAATCATCAGGGATCCAAGCACTTTATATTGAAGAAATATCCCTGTACCTTAACCTCTAGGTTAAGTACCTAATGAGTCAAAAACAAGCATTTAATTGTATTATGAGAGCTCAGTTTGTAAGGAACTCTGGAGAGTAAATATTTTTGAGAACAAAAAAAAAAACTTTTTGTAATGTAAATCACTATTAACATCTCCATTTTTTTGTTAGAGATTTTATTTCCTTCAAATGGTATTTCAGAACTTCAAATAATGATATGCAAAAATAACACATCCCAATTATTTCAAGCATAGAGGCAGTCAGAGCACTTAATTATGAAGTACAGGCCATTGTATTCCACCTGCACTTTGCTCTCTTGCTGGGTCAATTTGAAAAGACTACAGTATAGTCTTTGTCTCAGGCTTTGTTTTTCTGTTTACTTTAATGTACAGAGTAAAGGATTTCTCTTCATTTCCTCATGGGAACATTGTGAATTTCAAAAATTAACATTTGTAAAACTTTTTTAGGGATGAATAAAAAGCTGTACATGTAGGGTCATTGCAGAGTACAAAAACAAAGTAAAAAACGTTTGATGTCACTTTAGAGGCTAGTTTGCAATTTAGTACATAAGCTTTTGTTTCCTCTTATACTTCCAATAAGCTTACTGCAATCAACAGTGTGGTAAAAGTAGGAAGACAAGATGTACCCTACGTCAAAATCTAAGCTGAGTTGCTTAGTGACTGGGTGATTTTAGGCAAGTTATTTTACTTCTATAAGCCTATTTTTCATTTATAAAATGGACTCATATTACTTACCCTGTTGCATTATCAAAAGGCTTTACAGCACCCAGATCATAGTAAGCACTCAGCCAATATCACCAAGAACCACTCTACACACACAGCTAGGAAAGCACAGGTTTTAAATGTAAAATGAACTTGAATGCTTTTGGGTGGGGAATATGTACTCTGGTTGGCCATACACCCTGCCCAGTAGCATCACACATTTGTAAATATATGCTCCAAGAAGGCTTTTGAGTTGAGTCTTGGGCCTGACGTTCTGTCCCCAGAATTGGAATGGAGAAGCTTCCCAAAGGAATAGTTAAGCCAACAATTCACTCTGAGATCTCATAAACCAAAACACACACACACACTACTGATTTTCCCCCATTTATTTAATATTTCCTGTGGGTTGACTGAACAGGAGAGCTGCAAAGATATGTAGAGTGTGGCCCCCACCAAGAAAGCAGCTTTGCCATTCAATGAGTTTTTTTTTTCTGAAACTTGGAGTTAAAATTACATAGTATAAACTTCATAGAAACAGATAATAGAAGGGTGATTAACAGTAGTCAAGGGATGGGGGAAATAGGGAGATGATGAAAGGTACAAACTTTTGGTTATAACATGAATAAGTTCTGGAGACCTAGTGACTATAGTTAATAATAATGTATTGTATACTTGAAATTTGCTAAGAGTAGGCTGTATGTATGCTCACCACACACACACACAAAAGAAACCTACGTGAGGTGATGGATTTGCCAATTAGCATGATTGTAGTAATCATTTCTCGATGTATACATATATCAAAACTTCACATTATCCAACTTAAATATATACAATTTTTGTCAATTATATCTGAATGAAGCTGGAAAAAATAAGAAATTACATAACATATGGCCACAGTGAATAAGTGAAGTAAAATTTAAAGGCATGTAAATGCCAAAATATAATAAATTAATTTTCTGTCTTACCTTTAACTCTTCTCAGTCGTAATCATTTTGCTCCTAACGCTTTAAAAACTGAACCTCTACTTTTTTATCTATGCTACTTCAGGTGTCAATTTTCTGTGTAAAAAATATGGTATCAGACGAATCAAAGATGAACAACCCCAGTAGCCTTTTTCAATGTGGTAGCTCTCTGTTTTCTCAACCTCTCCCTATTTCGTTGTTGAAGTAATTTCCCCAAGGAATTTTTTGCTTCTCTTTTTCAAAACTATCTTTCTCCTCTATTTGGTCTGACACAAAAAGAAGAAATTTCAACTATCGAGGCCCCACATTTCCCAGCATGACTCTATTTTTCTACTCAGTCAAAGCAATTTCTCACCTTTTCTAAGCCACAGTCAACTTTCTCTCCCTACTGGATTTCTTTATGCCTATGGCAAATTTTTGCCTTGATCAAGGATTCTCCTGTGTCAAAGGGCCATACTTGTTCACCTGATATATATCAAAACAATATTGAAAAATGCATCTAACCATCTCAACATGTTTAAACCTATATATGAATTTGTCCCTGTACCATAAATTTTCAAAGGAAATAAAAAACCAACCAGATGACAAAAAACAGGGTTTGCTCTCACTACCTAGAAATCATAGCAATTTCAAAATTACACTTTCTGTCCTGTCCTTTTAAAATAGAGAGATAAATATTATGTATTTGTAAGATTAAGCACTTTTAGAATCATCAAAGAAAAGGAAAATAATTAGGATCCATAGAAACTTCCAGAAGTTCCCATAAAAGGAAACCAGGTGCAATGCCTTGCCTATAGCCACAGGGACCCCATGAGAGGGCTTTCCAGGTCTGCAGTAGCCATTTATACAACTGTCCCAGGAGCTTGACTGGTTTTTAACAACTAGCAGGAGCAACCTTGCCTTAGCCATTCTCCTCAGACCTGGTTTTTGCTTAGCCCTCCATCTCAGTCTCTACGGTTCTCCTTTTCCACCTGTCTCAGCACCTCACCTCCATCCCCCTTTTGCTTGGTGCTGCTCAGCAACTTTGCTTGATTCCCCTCTCCATCTGGCTTTACTGGAACAACCCCTAGAGAAGCCCACCAAAGTGGAAAGCTGGGGAGCCTGGCAGACCCTGGACCTGTATTTGGCTCAGTTGCTTATTAACTGTGATCTGAGGCAACTTGCTGTGAGAATTAGCAATAGTATATATAAAGCACTTAGTGTGATGCCTTGGCTTTTATTAGGTATTCAATAAAAGGTAGTTGGTATTATTTTACACATTGGTGTTCCTGCAAACAGAACTCATTCTATCAACCATCTCTGTCTTAGTAGTTGGAATAATGGCTTGCTAATTGATTTTATTTACCACCCCCACATTCTTGGATGAAAATTATCTCTGTTGGAAATGTTTAGGCATTTAGCCACAGCAGATGTTTTTTGTGAAAAGAAACTTTTACAATTGTTTCAAGAGTCATATAATTTTGGGGAACACAGAGACCTTACATAGGCAAGTCCCTTGTCTAATCTTCAATTAACAGATACTGAGGATGTAATCTAGATGTAGCTATATGAACCCTTCAGGATAAATCTTTCTTTATATTTATTTACAGCAGCATTCCTGTCGTATTATTTGCCTGAGAGCAGCAACTATTATAAGGAGTTATAGTTACTTATCAAATACGAAATTCTCCTTCATGCAGAAACATGTAGTGAACTTTTACTGGGTGCCAGATTCTGGGCGATGGTGGGATTACTAAAACAAATAAGAAGTGCAAGACAGAATCCTGTCACACCTTCGGGGAAGTCACATTTCATAAAAGGGCTCACTCATGAGCTCTCAGAAAAGCACAGATTTGATGACTTTGAATGGCAGAGTATGAGACCAATAAAATCAACAGCCTTCATTGCTAACCCTCCTGTCTACCTTTTGTTGGTGGTTATAGACATTGTTTCTGGAATCTGTCATCATCTTCACTGCAAGTAATTTATGATCTTTGCTCCAAAGAAGCTCTTTATCTGATTGTAAGCCACTTGATCTGTGATGGTGTTTCCCAGCTATCAGCAGGTATCCTAGAACCCACCTTGTGAAGCATATGTGTATATCTTTATTTAAACTCACAGCTGTACCCAACATGCTAGTAATCAGTACTTCTAATTTTTTCTGATCAGAAAGCCAACTAGGGCTGTTTATTCCACCTCACTGGTAATCAAGCATGAAAGAAGTCAGGATTTTTACAAATAAAAGCAAGGATCCTTTTTTAAGTACAAAAAAACTTTAGGTAAACACTGTCAAAAGTAAAGGATTAGGAAATATTAACACCAGGCTTTGACTTATGATGTTAGGATTTTTAAAATAAACATTCATCATACCAGAGAGAAGCACACTGCTCCGCGAGCTTACTTGCAGAAATTATAAACAGTGCTTTGACCCCTGTGCCTCTCTCATGTTCCTCAAGCCATAAGGCTTTCCAATTTGGGTGCAGTGTAGTTTGTGCTTTACTGTAAACAATGCTAAAAATATTAATCAAATCTACTTTTCAAATGTTCAATCTTTTTATCTAAGTGTTCATTCTTATACTTCCACTTTTATTAAGACTTGGAATCAATTTTAAAAGGAAAGCATCTCCAGTTAAAAGGGTCAGTGGAGAAAATATGCGTTAATTTTCAGAAATTCACTATGGAAAGAACTTTTTAGAAGTTTATTTTAAGTTGTTCAGGGAGACACATCTGAGGTACACATTAGTATCAAGCTTATGCTTTTGACTGACTTTAAAAAAAAACCAGAATCTTGCCAACTTGGATAATACTTTCATGTCAAACTTCTTGTACTGTGTCCTCACTTTTGGAAAAAAGGTAAAGGTTGGTTGGTGTGGTGAATTTGATGTTTCTGTGATCTTTCTCACTTTAAATTTCTTCAAATTTTTACTTTTCATATATGGGGGGTTTTTTGGCAACATTTCTTTGATTAAAAATTAAGTTACATTTACAAGGCAAAAAGGCAACCTTTGTAGTAACTTTTTTGGTACTCTGACTTCTGTAGCCTTATGACTCTAAAGACTGGGCTCTTGATCAGCACCGTAAGAAAAGTGATGAGAGGAGGAAACTAATGGAGACGACTTATCCAGGTGGCCCTTGAAAGGCTCCACCTTTCCCAGGTTTTCAGAGCAGCCCTTCCTTTGTCCTTTCTACCCTCTTCAGCTCTTTTTGGTTTTGCTCCGTGTTTTGGGCTAATTTATTTTCCAGACTGGTTAAAACTGTTCTCTGCTATGACCATCTTCTCTTAGTTTGTCTAGTGAAATTTTTAATTACTTATTTTACACACATATAATTATATGTTGAAATTTTAATTAAATGGTTTATATAAGAGTTTTAAATGATTATATGGTAAATATATTAAAATCACTTAAATTATATATACTTTTTTCCAGAATGTCTATTTTGTGCTCTGATTTCACCTCTTTAAGATTTACTTTTGATTTCTTTGCATCTTCACTTCTTCCTCAAAGGGAACTCCTTGTTCTGTATAATCAATATGCCTTGCTTTTTGAAATACATGGTCCAAGTGTATTCTGATTCTGCTCTTCTTGCTCAAGGGGTTATGTTCCTTCAACATTCAGATTGTTTGGGACCCTCCATCACCATCAACAGTGAGTGTCTGTTCTTGTGGGCCAGTGGTGAATGAACTAACTGGCCAATCATTGCATCTCTGCCAAAATTCTGAGAGAGGGAGCTTTTCTAATGACTAATGATTTTATGTGTTTATTTGCCATTTGAGAATCCCTTATATATTCTGGATACAAGTTCTTCTTGTGATTGGCAAATGTCTTCCCCCTATTTGTGTCTTGACTTTTCATTTACTTATCTGTATCTTTTAAATAGCAATGCTACTTAATTTTTATGAAATCTCATTTATAAATCTGTTCTTTTATGCTTTGTGTCATATCTAAGAAACCTTTGCTTAAATATTTTTACAAATATTTCCTCTACCTTTTCTTCTAAAAGTTTTATAAGTTTAGGTTTTACATTCAAGTTTATGATCCACTTCCAAGTTATTTTTTGTATATGGTACAAGGTATGGATTGAGGTCCATTATTTTGCCTATGTATACGCAATTGTTCCAGCAACATTTGTTGAAAAGACTATCCTTTAGCCACTGAATTGCCTTTGCACCCTTGCAGAAAATCAGTTGTCCATCTACGCTTGGATGTATTTCTGTGTTCTCTATTCTTTTCTATTGAACTATGTTTCTGTCTTTATGCCAATACTACACTGTTTTTGTTAAGTAGACAGCTAGGGACCTCCGGCCTTTCCTGGGGACAAGGCGGGCGATGTCACACCTAGGGGAGGAGGGAACACCTTACAAATCTGCCAGTCAGAACTTAGTGTGCCAACTGAAAAAGAATGCAGAGGACTCTCTACCAATACGCCAGCCAGCGTAGGTACAATAGAGTCCGGAAAGTGACCTAGAACAACAACTGGCTTTCAGAGAGGCTTATAGGAGATCCCCCTGCGTAGTAAGACTCAGGTTATAACTCCCAACTGTCCGTCAAAGTGGTTCCATGAGGATGTCTGAACCATGAGGAGGGCCCAATCCAGACACTATAAAACCAGACCCAGACCATAACCAAGGCCTTTTTGTCGCAACAAGGATACATTCGTCATCTGTGGCGAACGTATCTTGCTCTTACTCTGTAAACCTATATCTTGCTCTTGCTCTGTAATCCTATCTTTCTCTCCTCAATAAACCTTGTTTGATGCTTACCTTGCTTTTGGTGTGTCTGGTCATTCTTCGGTCAAGAGCACACCAAGAACTGAGAAGAGACAAGATTACCCAACCCCGAACCCTGGCATTTTGATTACTTTATATCTCAGCAAGTCTTATACATCTTTGTCACACTTATCCCTAAATATTTCATATTTTAATGGTATTGTAAATAGTGTTCTTTGTTTAATTTAAACTTATGATAGTTTGTTGCTAGTATATAGAAATACAACTGATGTTTTATGTTGGCTTTGAATTGTTCAACCTTATTTAACCCACTTAATTGTTCCAAGACCTTTTTTGTAGATTCTATCTGCAAAGACAGTTTTGTTTTTTCTCTTCCAATCTGTATGCCTTAATTTCTTTTTATTGCCTTTGGAGTCTCCCCTTTGAAGTGCAATTTAGAGGTCAGCCAATTATTTGAAAGAACTTTTTTCACAAATTTGAGGGCTTCCTCCAATGTATGACTCTCTTATTTCAGAATTTTCCGTCCCAGTTTTTAGCCTTTCTGGAAGCCCTAAATTCTGTCTTTGGACACCTCAAGGCAAGATGCTTTCTGCTGGAGTTCTAGTGGTTCTGCTCCTTGTGGGTTGAGGACAACACTCAGAGAAAAACCTATCTAAAAGTGGGTCTTACCGCCTCCATGTCCCTTCTTTCAAAGCTTGAATTCCTTCCAGTTTTTGCCTCCTTTTGGTCTCTTTCCAGTGTCTTAAAATATTTTGTTTAATTTTTACATTTTGTTTTAGAATTTATAATTGTTTTATGCAGAAGGGTACTTGAGAACAATTTTCCATGGTGTTCCTATACATCTTACAACAGCTTTTGTCCCAGAAAATCTTTACAAGGATATATGAGTAGAAAACAGCCTTGGAAAATAAAGAAAGATGCTCCATGGTGCCATGAATAATAAAGTTGTTTGTTTTTTACTTCAGAGTCTTGTTTATTCTTCTAGCATCTATGAAACTATGGCAGGCTAACTTGTTACCTTGCAAGTAGAGTAAAACTCAGACCCTCCTCAGCCCTTGATAGAGAGCTAGTCCTATATCTGTTACTCCACTATTACAGAACCTAACTAGTTTCATTTTTATACACTGCATATGATATTCCATAATATGATAATGTGTAAATATATTTTATTCAATCATTCCCATATTGATGGGCACTCTATTTGTTTTTCTGTTTCTCTTTCTCCCTCTGTCACAACAAATAATGTAGCAATAAATATACCCTTGTTAAAAAAAAAACATTCTGTTCTGATACGGGTTTGGTTTTTTTCCCCCCACTTGCATAGATTGCCAGGAATATAATGATTTTGTCCTTATTCCAATTCTGTTGTTTGTCTATTGACTATGTTTATGATCTCTTTTGCCATACAAAGCATTTTAATGAATGTTTATGTGGTCAATTAAATCTATCTGTGCTGGTTATTAAATGATTTTTTTCAGATCCAAACTCACTCTAAATGCTAGAGAGAATCTATAAACCACTTTTCTTCTTTGCAGCTGGGTTCATGTTGGATCTGAGGCCCAGGCTTGTAGGACCCTTAAGCTCCTAGGTTTTGATAACCCCAGCCTTTTCTCTCTTTTCTCCCAGCCCTAATGATGGGTGGTGGTAGTAGGTGGTAGTAGGTGGTGGTGGTGGTGGTGGTGGTAGAACACTGCTTTCTGCACTTAATATCTCTGGGTTACCTCCCTCCCTCCTTTCCTTTCCTCTTTTATTTCCTTCTTTTGAATTGATCAGGTTATCTATTGCATTGGGATTTATACTCTCTATTCCTATTGTTAATATTTTACTTCATACTCTGGGAATTTAAAGTCTAGACGTAGTCAATATATTTATGCTCCTTTAAACCAGGGATTGGTAAAGTTGTTCTGTAAAGACCCAGATAGTATATATTTTAGGCTTTTCTGGCCATAGGGTCTTTATGCAACTACAGTACATGAACAAATAGATGTGGCAGTGTTCTGATAAAACTTTATATATAAGAATAGATGATAAGCTGCCACTGAGGGCCCAAAGGGTAGAGTATGAAGCCATGGAATGCTGTGAATAGAACTAGGTCCCACAAAAAGATATGTTAAAATCCTCTTTTAGTACCTGTGAATATAGTCTTATGTGGAAATACGGTCTTTGCAGATGTAATCAACAAGATGGCCCTAGATTGAGACTCTAAATTTAGGGTGGGCCCTGAATCTTAATGACTGGTGTCTTTATAAGAAGGCCATGTAGAGACGCAGACACACAGAGATAATATGGCCATGTGAAGATGGAGGTAGAAATTGGAGTGATGCAGCTACAAGCCAAGTAACACCAAGAATTGTTGGCAACCACTAGAACAGCAGTCCCCAACCTTTTTGGCACCAGGAACCGGTTTCATAGAAGGGGGCAGGGAGGATGGTTTTTGGATGATTCAAGTGCATTACATTTATTGTGCAGTCAAACCTCTCTGCTAATGATAATCTGTATTTGCAGCTGCTCCCCAGCGCTAGATCACTGCCTCAGCTCCATCTCAGGTCATCAGGCATTAGATTCCCATAAGAAGCATGCAAGCTAGATCCCTTGCATGTACAGTTTACAGTAGGGTTCGTGCTCCTATGAGAATCTATCTAATGCCACTGATCTGACAGGAGGTGGAGCTTATGCAGTGATGCAAGTGATGGGGAGTGGCTATAAATAAAGATGAAGCTTCAGTTGCTTGCCTGCTGCTCACCTCCTGCTGTGCAGCCCAGTTCCTAACAGGCCACGGACCGGTACCAGTCCAGGGCCCAGGGTTGGGGACCACAGCATTAGAAGTTAAGAAGAGGCAAGGACAGATTCCTTGCTAGAAACTTCAGAGATAGTATGGCCCTGCCAACACCTTAATTTTGGATTTTTAGCCTCAAGAACTGTGAGAGAATAAATTGCCATTGTCTAAAAATAAAAGAAATTAGGTGATAAGTAAGGTTTCACCCAAGTCCTGGAGTTTGCCAACCCTTGCCTTAAACATTAAGGATCTTAGAATGATTCAATTCTAGTCATCCCACCTGTTTCCAGCTTAACATTCAAATGTTGCTAGGCAGTCTAGCTATATCTTTTTCAAATTCTATAAATTGGACAATTTTATTATTCCATTACTTATTTTTATTATTGTTTTAAATTAATATTTATTTAGATTTTTCTTCATGTTTACCATTTTCTTTACTCACTATTCTTTCTTATTTCCCAGACCTTACTTGTCAATTGTTTTCTTTATCTTGAATTATATGCTTCAGATTTTCTTTTACTGAATATCTTTTGATGAAAACTCATTTTATCTGAAAATGTTTTTATTTTACTCTCATTCTTGGAAAGTAGTTTCACTGAGTATAAAGTTCCAGTATAAAGTTACTCCACTGCCTTCTGGTTTCTATTGTTGCTATTGAGGACTCAGCTGTCTACTAGTGCCCTTTATCTCTAGCTACTTAAAATGTACTTTGGCAGTTTCACTATGATGTATCTTGATGTGGATTTCATTTATTTAGCAAATATGTACTGAGTACCCACTCTGTGTCTTTTTGAAATTTGGGATAATTTAGGGAAGAATAAAGACAAAGACTTTCAAGGAGCTTACATTCTGTGAGGGTAGGAGGAGGCATAACATTTTAAAAAATAAGCATCATAAATAGTATGTTAGGTAACTACTATGGAGGGGGAAAGGAAATCAGGCATGCTGGGAGGATGGGTCAAATTGCAGTAGAAAATAAGGTAATCAGGGTATGCTTCATTGAGAAGGTAATAGTTAATGAGGGAAGATATGAATGAAGGCATTGGTAAATGAACATGTAGGGGGAAGCATTCTAGGCAGATGAAATAAGTGGACTAAGGCCTTGAGCCTCATCCTTGTTCCATTGGAATAACAACAATGAAGTCAATGTGGCTGGAGTCAAGCAAGTATAGGAGAGAGCAATAGGAGATTCGGTTGGAAAAGCACAGAGGGCAGACCATGTACAGCCATCGTGAGGATTGATACTTAAGGTTTTGAACAAAGGAGTGACATGGAGTGACCTGCTTTAATAGGATCACTGTAGCTGCAGTGTTGAGAAGAGATGTTAGGGGGTGAGGGTAGAAGCAGAAAGAACTGTAGTAATTTATTGCAGTAAGTCGGGGGAGAGGTGCTGGTAGCTTGAATTGTAGTTGCAGCAGGGATGATGATAAGATGTGGTCAGATTCTGGATATATTTTGAAGGTAAGGCCAACAGGATTTCTAACAGATTAGACATGGACTGTGAGAAAAAGAGAAGAGTTAAGGATCTGAGTAATCAATAATAAGCACGGAGTAGTATCAATCTCCCTTGGAATTCATTGGACTTCTTCAAGCTGATTAATATTGTAAAATAATTCTGAAGATCCTCAGCTTTATCTTTTTATTTCCTCTTTCTGGAACCCCCAATAAAAGGTATTTTAGAAATTTATAATTTTTCTCCATGTTTTAAAATCTCATTGTTCATATTTTTCATCTCTTTGCTTTCTCTGGGCTTCATTGTAGATAATTTCTTTAGATTCATTATTTACTTTATTTATTTTTTTCTTCATCCAGGTCTTATTTGTTGTTTAATCTGTACATTGAGTTTTAATTTCATTTTAAAAATTTTGTTCCACTTCCTGGAAACTCTCTCCAGGAAGTGAGATGGGGCAATTTCAGAGTTATCCTTATCTGTTTTCTGGTTCTCAGGGATCACTGTCTTTCATTGCCTCATGCTCAGTATCTTAAAAATTAATGTTAATATTTTGTCTGTTTGTTTTTCAGTTGTTTCAGTAGGAGGGTAAATCTGGCCTCTGTTACTATAACTTAGATAGAAGCAGAAGTGACCTCAAAGATGATATTTAACCTGCTCTTAACAGCATGTAAAAGCACGTTACAGACAGAGGGTACAGCAAATGAAAAGGTTTGGGATGGAAAGGAGCTCGATGTGTTCTAATAACTTGTAGAAGATGTGTTCTAATAACTAAGTGAACTGGGAATAAGTGGAGAAGTGGCCTCTGATGAGGGTACGAAGGGATGCAGGGCCCTGACCATGCAAAGACTTTCTTCTGCTTGCATGTTTAATGTTGTTTTATTAATTGGCATGTATAGGTTTGTGACTATTGCATCATCTTTATAAATCATGCCTTTTACTTTTATGTAGTGTTCTTTAGTTCTTTTTGGTCCTTTCAACTTTAGTCCCACCTAGTCTGAGGTTAATATTATAACTCCAATACAGGAGTTGCATTATTTTTGTTGCATTGGACTGGAATCTCTTTACTTACCTTTTTATTTGTAATACACTGCATAATGACATTTCAGTCCACAGTGGTCCCATAAGATTATAATACCATATTTTCACTATATTTTTTCTATGTTTAGATACACAAATACTTACCACTGTGTTACAACTGCCTATAGTATTCAGTACAGTAACATGCCATACAGGTTTGTAGCCCAGGAGCAATAGGAATGTAGTAGGCTATACCATCTAGCTTTGTGTGAGTACACTCTATGATGTTCACACAATCACCTATGGACACCTTTCTCACAATGTATCCCTGTTGTTAAGCCACAAGTGACTGTATAGTTTTATATTTTGTTTTTATTGGGCTTTTAATAAATAGCACTTTACCTGTTTTTTTTTAAAAACTGACAATCACTTTGTTGGCTGAGTTTATTTAATTCCCTTTTTCTCTGAGGATTGATATATTTTATTTGATGATTTGTTTTACATTCCTTTTCCCTCATTTTTTCTTTTCTTTATTTTTGCAGTTTGGATCATTTGCTGTTCATTTTATTTATTTTTTTCTCTGTTAATTTGGAAGAACAGCTATACTTCCATTCCATTAATTATTACCTTACTTTTTTCTGAACTCCTAATCTGTCATCTATTTCTCTGCTATTATTTAAAAGTACGTTGCCAATTATTTTATCTATTAAGATGTTCTATTTCTCTCCAAGTTGTTATATTTTCCCCTGTTCCCAACTCTTATAAGATCTTTAAAATATCTTAATTTCTAAATTAAGCAATTTAATTTCTTTCTTCCTCATTCTGTAGACAGTGCCTACTTCACTCCCAACTACGTGAGACATTTGGAAACATTTTTACTTTCCTCATCCTCTTTCCACTGTATCAATTCTCAGATTTTCCTAAATTAATTTAGTATTTTTTAATTGTGGATCATTTTCATTGAAATTCTCAGAAACTACTCAGTTTTAGGTGATTGCTTTACATTTAAATAACATTAACATTAATAATAATGTCATTATTTAATATAATGTATACAATACATAACATTACATATATTTAAACAATACTTTCTCAGAAAGTCTGAGTGAAATCCATTCAGACTTACCTATCTTCCTTGTTCCTTTCTTTCTTATAGGTCCCCACCTTGAGGTCTCTGTTTTGCATTATTTTTTCAGTTTGAGAAAAGTCCTTTCTAGACTATTTTTTTCCGTTTGCTCTGCTCTCCCAATTTTGGCATATCTATAAATATCTTTCAGACACTCTGGTGAATAATTTTTTGGCTGGGTATAGAATTTTTGATTGCAATACTTTTCTCCCATTAGTCTCCCATAGTCTATTTAGAACTCAGTTTATGTTGGGTTCTTACAAGCAACACCAGTGACAGGAAAGATATGGACTATCAGAGTCAAGATTTATTTTACTGCCTTCTACCACTACCAGTGTTATATATAAGAAATCTGATGCTATCATGAATCTTTTTTCTTCTAAGTAACTTTCTATTTTGTTTAAAGGTTTAATTTTTTTCTTGGTCCTAATAACTTTAAAATTATACCAAAATATGCCTTGGTATGTCTGTCTTTTCCCACCATTCTGCCTGAACTTATCAAGTCATTTGAATGTGCAGGCTCAAGATTTCTTCAGTTTAGATAACTATTTTCCTATTACATGTTTAAACAATTTCTCATCCTCTGTGTGTTCTTTTTACTCCTACTGGAAAATTTTATAATTTTAATGTTATAACATCTCCTGACTCTCTATCATCCAACTCTTTTATCTTTTCCATCATTCTATCTGTAGTATGCTGAATAATGCCCTCCCCTATGAATGTTACCTTGCAGATGTAATTAAATTAAGGATCTGGAGATGGGGATATTATCCTGTATTATCAAGGTGGGCTGAAGTAATCACAAGGGTCCTTTTATAGGGACCTTCCCTTTTGTAAGAGAAGTAGGATGTCAGAAAGGAGAGAAGATGCTATGCTGCTGGCTTTGAAGATGGAGGAAGGGGCCATGAGCCAAGGCGTGCAGGCGGCCTCTAGAAGCTAAAAATGGCAAGGAAACCCATTCCCCCTTAGAGTCCCCAGAAGGAGCACAGCCCTGCAGACTAATTTTAGACCTCTGACCTCCAAAAATATATTTGTGTGGTCTTAAGCCACAGCGTTTACAATAATTTGTTACAGCAGCAATAGAAAATTAATACACCATCTTTTTATATTTTTAAACTGTGGTTTGAGATTGTTTTTTACTGATCATGCATGTCTCTAATTCAAGTATCAAAAATGTTAGTCCATTCCTCCCTTCTCCTAATAAAATAATTGTTTTAACTCCAAAAACTTTTTTTCTGTATATTCTTGAGTCTCCTTGAGTGTACTTATAGTTATTTTATCCATGTTGTCATATGCCTCCTTTACTGTTGAGTATTTTGTCCTGCCTGATATTTGTCTTTCTAGTTGCTGGGCCCTATGTGATGTGGTTCTACTTTTCTTTGCCAGCCCAGTGGGAATTTTACAGGTTGCTGGAAGTATAGCTGTGTCTTCCCCTGGTCCACCTGTGCAGAAGCAGACAGATTGTTACTCTCCTAGCCAAGACAACTAGAGGAAGCTTTCCAGTCTCTTTATCCTCTCCCAGGCTCCAGAGCAAGGAGGACCCAGTCTACCATTTCAACTCCACCGTGGTCTCTTCAGGGCCAGAGAGATTCTCTGCATGATCACTTAGGGTTGCTATCAACCTTTCCACCTGGGATTCATAGACAACTGTGGTTATGATTCTCTCTCTGGGGTTTTCTGACGCTGGTCTTCTGATGCTAACCCAGCCTCCAAGGATTAGCCCCATACCACTTCTTTCACCTAAGATGCCTACTGAGTGCAAGGCTTTGCTTGGATTTGGTTGCCTGTTGGTACCAGCAGCCATTTGACTCAGGTGGGGCAGAATGATTAGAATTAGTACTAGAGAAGAAGGATCTTCCGAGAATCCCAGGCTCTAGTATTATCTTTTTCATTCTTTTGAATAATTATTTTTCGTATGTACCACTTTTTCCCATTAAATCTAATTTATATCAGCACTAATTATAAGTATCCCAATGGTGTCATCTTCATTCAAAAATTAATCTTCACATCTAATATTCTGCGATATCACTTCACTTAGCTCCTCAGAGAAGGTTAATACATTTTCCAACATTTTGGAAATCTGAGAATTTTATTTTGGTGACTTTCCACAGAAGCAATTCCTTGAGTCATTCTTTTTGACTGTTTATAAGTGATATTACTTCAGATATAACTCCTTTGTTCTGGCTTTGATCAGTCCAGAGGAGAAAAATCTCCCTGATTATTCATTTTCTACCTTTTTTAAAAAATATATACTGCTCTTTTCAGATTGTAAGTTTGCAAAATTATGTTTACTTGTAGCCAATTATTTTTTAAGGTCTGAAACATGGTTTTGCCTATTTCTAATCTTAGTCTCTGTTTTACTTATGTTTGGAAATTTTTCTTAATTTACCTTTTTATTAGTGATGCAAACATCCATTCATTCTGTGTTCTTTGGAAAATTATGTCATTTGTAGGCTGGTTTTTATGCATTACTCTCCTTGATTGTCAACTTTTTGCAAATTTTTAGTATTTATATTTGTTCCTTCACAGGCCTCATAATAACCAACTCTTGGCTGCTTCCAATAGGAATTTTATTAGGTCTATTGTGGATTTCATTTTGTTTTTATGTTATCCTGAACTGCTCTTGTTTAATAGAGGTCCTGTCCCTTTTTATCTCTTTGAGAATAGATTTTATCCCTTTTCTAAAATCTTCTTGCAACAAATCTATTTCAGGGTTATGTTTATCTCTGAGCTCCCATAGTTTTGTTCTACTTTAGTATAGACAAAACATAGTAGTGGAAAAAAAAAGGTTTTTCAATGATCCATATAATTTTTTTTCTGTTTACTCACACTACCTTGAATTTAACCGATGGAGCTTTGTGTTTCTGCTAAAAATGGTCTCTGTGTCAGCTATTTCATAGTCATGTAAGTTCCTTAAAGATAGGAACAGAGGTAGCCATCTACAATTTTTGCTTGTTTATTTACTTTTGAGAAATTCACATCTGCATAACATGACAATTCCCCAAGTTTATAGTAATATTTCAATGTTTTTAAAAAAGATGATTGTCCCTTGAAGAAATGATATTCTTTTTGTTGCCTATCCCTCAAATTTTCCAACTCCATATTAGGTGGGGCTAGTTTCTTACATGGCAATTATCATCCTGTGATTTCTAACAAGTTCTTTCTATTATTATTATTATTTGAATTCTAAATTTTAAAAAATATGCTTCAAATAATGAAGGTTGAGTTATTTTGGAAACTAGATTATTCTCAGTAGATGTTCTAAAGTTACCATGAATAAAAAACTGTTCAGTACCTGCAAAATAGCCACTTACCTGACATCTCTTCAAAATGGATATGAGTTTATTTTATTAAATTCCCTGCTTGTCTGATAATACCAGAGGAATATTACATTTGTTCATTTAAACCACTTTGTTTTGAAGTGTTTAGCTTGGAGCAAAGAAGAAACTAAATTAATCAGGGTTACATGTTCCTGTGCAGTAACTTATATGAAATGAAATTGATGGCCTTGTCTTATGATATACAGGTGGCTTTTGCTATGGAAATAAACACATATAAAAATTCACTTTAACTAAATCTATAAGGAAAGGAAACATTTGTCTGTTGTTCCCAAACCAGATTGTTTTGTATGGTGTCTTTAGTCCCACCTTACTTCTGTTGTTAAACTGTTCTGACTAAAAATAGTTCAGAATAGTTTAAAATGACATCTTTGCTATTCCCATTTATAATGTATTAGATTTACTTCATTGATGAATAAAGGAATTAAATCTTAGGGGTAATTTGAACAAAGTAATCCAAAGTTTATCAGGCCCTTTCTAATTATGTGTATGCCTTCAAACAAAATTCTGATAATTCATTTAAATATAAGTTTTTAACCAAGATCCAATTTTGGTGTTTAAATTTCTCTCTCCTTCCTTCCTTCCTTTCCATATATAAGCAGTGAAACAGAGGCTCACTAAGTCTACTACATTCAATTACCTGCTAAATACGTGAAGCAGGTCACCTAAAAATGTCAACTAGTTGGGCAGGCATGACAGGGGTCTTGAGTAGATATATTAAAAGATGGGATGAGAAGAAAAGGCAAAATAGCAAAAGAAGTACAAAGAGCTGAGGGATAGAGAATGACAAACCTCAGAATTGGAATTAAGTGATTAGTAATGTGCTCATTAATAATGATGTCTGTAAGAGGCTGCTCCTATCTCAACCTCAGCTGAGCTTGCCTTGGGAATCACTGCTCCAGGCCCAAGCAAATGGGTCTCACAGAAATTGATGTGTGCAACATCAAAGGCAAGTATCAATTAGTTATTAGAAAAGCCCTGGTACTTACACATATTGGTGAGGGCAGCTTAGATGGGATGGGAAGACTATACAGAATTGAGGAATTCTTAAATGTGGAATTTGGAAGATTTGTTACAGGAAGTTTGGGTTTATCATTTATAAGGAGTTACAACCACCTTCCCCATAGCAGTGAGTTTCCTTATGCAAAATTACAGTACCTGCAGCTTCTCTAAATTATGCCCTTTCTTTAACACTATTAGCTATTTGTCATCACTCTTGGGGAATAAATAGAAAAAGAAGAATTAAAATTTGTGAATAGGAAATGGAGAAAAAGCAAATGGTAGAGAAGAAAAAATATTCCTGTAACAAAATCTTGACAAGATGAAGAAAATTGAAGGTCCTAGAACTGAGTTGAGATTTAACAGTACTGCTAGAGACAGGTAAGCTACTTATCTATGTGGTTTAGAGGGGACCCTTGAGAAACAACTCTTAAAATATCCCAAACATATAAAATGTTACCCTAATCATCTCACTATTTGTTCATTCCCCAGTGGTACCCACATTTGGCCATTGGAACAAGGCCTCCCTATCCCTAAAGATGTCAGTAAATGAACAAAAATTAGCGCAAGTGGGTCCTTTCAGCCCATGACCACTTTTGCTTTTGCTTGAAAATTTCCCTTCCTAGTTCCTGAGTTCATAAAGTCATGAGGTCAGCTGTTTTCAGTTTTAGCAACATCCTTATTTCTTTACAGCAGAGCTTCAGCCAGAAATCCTCCCTCTTTCTGGTCTTTATTTTGGATGCTAAATTTGAGTTGTGAGTAAGTTCACAACTGAGACATCAAATCAGAAAGGAATTGCAAATTTGTATGTACAACCAGACACAAAAAATATCTGTCAATATGCATTTCACCTCAAATTTGAAGTCCCACCTATTTTAGATCCAAAATGTAAAAAAAAATGTGTTTGGTAGTTGGTAGACATATAAGTTGTGTGGTTCTGTCTTCCAGATGGCCAGAGCCACATATAAAAGTCTCAGGTCTGGCCCAGCGCGGTGGCTCATGCCTGTAATCCCAGCACTTTGACAGACCAAGGCAGGAGGATTGCTTGAGGCCAGGAGTTTGGGACCAGCCTAGGCAACATATAAGAGGCTATAGACTGAGAAGCCCCTCTCTACAAAAAGTAAAAAATTAACTGGGCGCGGTGGTGCGTGCCTTTAGTCCTAGCTACTAGGGAGGCTGAGGCAGGAGGCTTACTTGAGTCCAGGAGTTCTAGGTTACAGTGAGCCATGATCATGCCACTGCAGTCCAGCCTGAGCAACAGAGTGAGACCCTGTCTCAAATAAATAAATAAATAAATAAATAAATAAAATAAATAAATGAATAAATAAATCATACATACATACATACATACTTACTTACTTACATACCTCTCAGGACCATGGGGTGATACTCTTGAAGAAAACCATTGCTCTCCTCTTCCCAAATCTGCCTATTCCCAAGTTCTGTCCTATAAAAAGCTAAAAACAAAATCTTTGCTGCCTTTAAAAAAAATGCTGATTCTTTCTGCCTAGCGTCTTCTGGCTTTCTCTTGGGTCATTCCCCTCAGCCAGGTTCTTTCCAGAGGGATTTCTTCACCACCTCCTATCTAAAATTGGTGGTAGAAGATCTCAAATCTTTCTTTAACAGTCACTACAGAATTAAAAGCCCTACATGATTTTGCTCCTGCCTACCTCTTTCATGCCATCCCTTATCTTGCTTGGTCCACATTAGTCATCTTTCCTTTCCTCAAAATGTCACATTTCCTTATGGCCCTTGTACTTTCTGTCCCTTTTGCTTGGAATGTTCTCTGTCTCCAGCTTTTCACATGACTAGCTCCTTCCCATCATGTTGGATTTAAGGGTTACTACTTTAAAGAGGCGTCTCCTGACCACCCTATCAAAAGTAGCATTTCCTCACTCAGCAGTTGTTTTCTATAACACTATCCTGATTTATTTTCTTCATAGCAGTTATCAAAATTATTAAGCTTATTGATTATTTTCTGTCTCTGCCCACTAAATTGCAAGCTTCATGAGAGCAGGGCTGAATTTGGCCTGCTCAGATTCAGTACATGGTACAGTGCCTAACGCATAGTGAGTGCTCAGAAAGTATTTTTTTTAATAAATAAATGATTAAGTGAACAAACGGGGATAGTTCCAACCTTTCTGTCACACCTCATACAGGACAAGGTCTGTATGTGTTGGAGAACCCAAATGATCCTGATAGCCTGGAGATACAGTCAAGAAAGATCATCAATTTGTCCCCCTTTAGTGAGGACAAGTTCAAATCTTTGATTCTGTGCCTCTGCACCGCTGCCCCACAAATGGTAAACACAGAAAATGGGCCACTAGCAGTTCCTCCGTCAAAAGGCACCTGTATCTGCCTAGGTTCCTGCAGGAACCTGATGAGATGGTTTAATAAAGGTCCTCTTCACAAAGGAGGGGGCCACCTGTAAAAGAAGCAACAGGAGTGGTACAGTACCCTAGGATTGACAACCGCAGGAGGCATTACCACCCCTAGGCATGAAAGCACAAAGGAAGAAGAAGCAGTGGTTGGAAACTGACAGCACCTGAGCCTTCAGTAGAGAGAAACTGCTTACTTCCTGTGGCCTGGCAGGGAGGAAGGAGGTGGGGAATATCCCTTATCCTTTTGTTCTTACTGCCTCCTGGATCTCAGGACAGCAGGGAAGCCTGTTGAGGCATAAGAAAGGGTAAAGTGAATGTGGAGGAAATAATGAAAGATCCAATACAACACCCCTCACTCAAATTGTCAGTGGAAACCAGGAACTCTGATGTGCTGAGAGGGCATCTGGCTTCCCTATCAGATATATATTTCTTTTCTGGCAAAAGATAGAGAAACACAGGATACTGACTAAAAGCCTGGGCACTGGAGCTGGACAACTTTGAATGCTGGTTCCTTTATATACTACTTGTGTAATTGAATGTATCAATTGCCTCATAGGTAAAATGGGATCAAAGAGATTTATTGTGAGGATTAAACAACTTAAGTTAATATGCATAAATGTTTAGAAGAGTTCCTGGCAAATAGTCTTCAGTGTTATTTCTTGTTATAGGCTTCTTCTGGACTTCAATGTCTTGATAGGGCCTAGTCTCTAAGCTTTCAGAATTAGCATCGAGATATACAATAAATTGTTTGATCGGGTCAGTGGCTTAGTTACAGGACCTTAAACTGAACATTTGTCAAGTACTTGAGTTTGGGGTCCTAGTTTAGAGTACCCTCTTTCTTTTTAATGCCCCTGTCTTATGTTGTGTAACCTCACATTAAATGAAAATTGTGATGGACTTTCTTGGAATTTTTCTTTTTACAAACCTACTATTAAACAGTGGTCCCAGGACTACCTTCGATTATCCATAATTACTGGGTTGGCTCCATCTTTTCAGAATTGAAGCTCATTCCTTGTTGCAACTTCCTAATGCCCTATAGATTTTGCTTAAGACTTAACAGAATGGATGTTTGTCAAAGGACAGATCCCAGGGAGCCCCGAGCCTTGAGAAGAGGATGGGCAGGCTGTTCCTAGGTCCTAGTGAGGATGATGATGTCATCTAAATTAATTAGTAGTCCCATGAAATTCATGTCCAAGGTCTCTTTTTCCATTGACAACTAGAAGGTGGCAGGTCCCAAGATCCTTTGGAGCATTCTTTCATATTCCTCACAGAGAGGTGAAAGCTGTCTTTGTCTCTTCTAGTCATTTGTTAATGCCTACTCATCAAGTCTAGCACTAAATCCACTCACTTTCTAGCAGTCTAGGGGACATTGTAGAATGTCATTCCAGAGATCAATAATGCATATATACCTGGATTTTATCCATTTTTTCTCACTTATAAAATAACAGCCCCTGTGCATATAAATTTAAAAAATAGATTCTGATATGTGTATGTGTATATGTCTACACTGCAGCAGCCAGCCAAAAATACCTTTTTACTTAACATCTCATGAAAAGAAGATTAAAATCCAACAATAGATAGTAAGTTGGATATGAATCGTACAGAATTATTGTTAATTTGTGTAAAGAGTCTTGCCTTTTTTAGTTAACATAAATATTTACAATGCTTTTTAAAATTCACTTCCAAGTCTCCTGAACTTTAATACTTTAAACTTCTCCATCTTCTAATTTAGGGATTTTCAGGACTCTATTTAGGGACTAGGACGACCATACTTTCACTGGATAAACACAAGAAACCACCCTTCATAACTGATGGCTATACAGGTAAAAGGCTCAATGTGGGCAATAACCACAGAAGACGAGAATCATTTGCTCACCAAGATGTGGGACCACATGAGGTAAGAGTGGGAGGGAGGATGGGGGAAAGAGGATTAAACAAGTCTTGAAGTCAGAGAGTAAGAAGAAAAACCAAGATAATGATCCACAAATAGAATTATCACTATTTGAAACCCCTTGAGTTCCAAAAATAGAACCAAATGTTGATCTAGCCAAGGTATTAAAACATAATTTAAAGTGAATAGAATGGGTAATCTTAAGAAACCAAAAAATGTGAAAAAAATGAAACTTTGGTATAAATGTGCTCAGTATTTATTTTATCTTCAGAACTGACAATATGTATGGTACTTTATAACAACACATGAACGTGTTTCCTGCCCCAAACACGAAAGACGGTAGCTCAGTAAATATAAAAGTACATGATACTTTACTTGCAATTTGTATATAATACATCTTTTAAAATGTCAGCCTACAATTTGACTCAATTTTCTTTCTAAAATTCACAATTATGAAAACAGTAAGTACTTTAATTCTATATAATTACAATGCAAAAATACTTTTAAAAATATAATATTCATTTTTATTATAGAGGACACATTTATTACTTTGAATTTAAAACATAAGACCACAGTTCCTTACTATTAGTAAAACTATCAGGTTCCAATTTTAGAAATTATTCTGTTGTCTGGAAGTAAGAAAAAGTTCTCCGTTTAATGAGATGTTTGACACTCAAGTTTTAATGTTCTTATTAAAGCTTCGAGAAGTTACTCTTCTACAATACAAAACATTATTTTGACAGATTCTGAGCAAATAAAAAGATATAGATTAAAAGCTGGATAGTCTGTATTTCCAGGTTTAACGTTTGCTGAGCAGCTGCTCTCTGATATTGACAACAATTTTGAGAAAATACATTTTTCTTTATATCTCTTTTCATCATAGGGATCCTATACATTTTTCTGAGTTGTTAGAAATTCTTTTTGATCAGAGGCTTATTTTCTATTGTGCTATTAGCACATACACAAATATCCACTCTTTCCTCTGGAGTAATTACAGAGTCATTTGCTAGCTGGTAGTTGCAGTTGGGCTTTGGAGTAATGACTTAGGACATATTTTATTGTTATCTAATTACTCAGCTGCAAATTAAAGTGTGGATTTGGGTAGTTCTGCTTGGACTTACTATACTTTGCCTTTAAAGTGCGAATTCATTAATTTTCCTCTTTGAACGAAGAATCTAGTCATTTCCAGCAGGAGCAATTATTTTTGTGTGTTCAGTTTGCTAGAAAAATACAAGCGTGGGCCCATTTAAAATATCTTATTATTCTAATTGCTGAACTGGGGTGCCTCCAAAGTGGTGAGCCTCTATAAAATTAATCAGAACTAGTCTACACCTAGATGTTACTAAAGAAAGGGTAATTCAAGTTGACATTTACATCACCTTTTGAGGATTTAGGGGTTTTAAGATTTGAGTTCCTTGCATTGTGACCTTCCTACTGCCTACCACCAAAAGGAAAAAAAAGGAAAAAAAGAAAAAAGAAGGGAAAAAAGCATTGCCACCTATTTGGGATGAGGAGACATCACAGAGAAGTAAGAGTGAGTGGCCTTGGGTTAAGAAAACCAACCTGTTCTGGGCAATATTTCCCAAGGTGTGTTTGCTTCTTGAGTTAACTGGTATTTGGAGAAAAAAAGATTTCACATTAATTTAATTACCTGGAACCTAGGCAATTTGCTGGACTTCTCTAAGCCTCAATTTCCTGATCTGAAAAATGGACATAATCCTATCACCATGGTATTGGATTGCTGTGGGGATCAGCTGAGATAATTTAAGGGGCTTAGCATGGGCCTCACACATACAGTATAAGCTTGAAAAATGGTAGAATTTTTAGGATCCTTTGTATTCTAATGTGCATTGTGAACTTTCAATAGGGTGATGTATAATTTGCAGTATTTCTCTGCTACATTTGACAACAGCATTTCTTATTTTGCATTGTGTATCTGTGGGATTATCATTTTGTGAAAAAAATTTTTAGAAGATACTTATTAAGGAACAGTGTTTTACAACATTAAAAGTATGTATTATAATAAAAAGTAATTTTCAGATAAATAAAATAAAAAAAATTAAAACAAGTAATAAATCATTTGACAATAATGTCAACTTCTCTTAAGCCTATTCCTAGTTGTTTTGAATACTTAACATACTACCACTTAATTATCATACCAATATTTCTTTGCCAAGTCATCAGACAAAATTCCTTCTTGCTTTGATTCCTTCTTGCTTCCCACAGCCCTAATCTCTACACTCTTCATATTGCCAATTTCAGCTTGGAGCTTCCTCTTCACAAAGTCTGCAAATTTGATTTTTGTGATTATTAAAGGCATGAACATAATAACTTTTATGTTTGTTTTTAAAGATTATTTCATATATAAACTTCAAAATTCGGTTGATATTTTGCCTTTTGTTATCACCACGAGTGGTCGATGGCATCGCAGGATGCTTCCCCCCTAGTGGCTCTGGCATGCCTCCCATGGTGTGCCCTCAAGCTAACCTTACTACCTAGGGATCTGCCTTCAAACTCTTTCTTAGGGGATCATTATCTTTCCAATTGTTCATACATTTTCCCCCTACCCAACATTCTTTTGCCTTCCTCGTACCCGTCCAGCGTTGGCCGTCCTCGTATCTCTTCGATCTGCTTCGTCCCTTGCCAATTTAACTTTTTCCTTCACTCTACTTCCTATTTTTCCTTGTCTGCCGCCATTAATCTTCCTACTGTTGGCCCAGAAGATCTGAACTGTTTTACTTGCCCTGCTTAAAAACCACCTGTGGCTCCCTACTCACTTCAAAATAAAATCCTTATTAAGTCAATGTAAGTTCCCATTACTCTATCATAAATATTGTTTCTCCCTTGTCACCACAGATTGAAAAAAATCATCCCCAATATCTCACTAAAAGCTATTTCCTCCATGAAAACTACTTTGACTCTCTTTTCTTCTGTCACAAACATTTTATCTCAACTTGGATACACACACACACATATATACACACACACACATATATACACACACAAGTAAATATATAAAGGTAAAACATATATATACATAGAGAGAGAGAAAGAGAATGAGCATGTGCTAGGTAAATATATGTGTGTGTATATATCTGTGTGTGTGTATATATATGAGATGAAAAAAATATAATATATTAATTACAAAATATACATATAAAGTAACTATAAACACTTAAGGTAGCTCTACGGATAACTCGCTCTTTGTCCTACAGTGCATAATATAGAATCTAGTCACAAGTAATTATACAAGGGAGGAAGAGAGGGTGGACAGGCAAGCAAAAAAGCAAACTAGAGTGTATATATAATCTAATTAAAGGAACTAACATAAAAATTTTTAACATGACTTTTCCAATGCTGTCACTTTAGACAGTCACAATGCAGAAAAAATGTACATGCTTGCCTCTTCCATCATAGATTTTTTCATAAATTTTTCTTTAATGACCCTTTATACTCTGGAAGCCCCAAATCTGGTTGTGCATATCTTCGGTAAGCAAATTAAATGCTTCATATGTCAATGCTTGAATTAATATTTCTGTTTTAGGCAAAGATTCTGAAACTCCAAATTGGGTGGGGTCAGATCTCTTCACTGGAGGCGGCTTTAAACCTAGAAACCTACTTATTTCACCAATAAGGAGTTGAGGCCCAGAGACCTAACTAACTCAAGGCCACATAGCTATTTAATTATCATTAAATTCAGCACTAGTATCCAGGGTTAATGATTCATATTTCAGTGGTCCTTCTCAATAGGTGAACATGACAGAAGCCATCTGCTTTGGATTTTCCTAGGCCTGTCTTTTGTTTGTAATGTTAATTCTGGTACTAGTGCAACCTCTGTGATATAGTATTGAACATGAACTGGAATGTTGTGCTATTTCTTTAAAAGTTAAATCTCTTATCCTTTGACTAGGCAAAATTATATTCTTTTTATTTTCTTTTAGATTGAAATTGGTTTATATTACAAGGAGTTGAGGCCAGTTAAGAAACTATAACAAGACAGAAGAACAGAAGAAATAATAGGTTCCAGTTGTGATCTGAAAGACCAAAATAGATGCCCTTTTATCAACTAAGATGGACCCTAAGGTTAAGGAAATGTGGGACCGAGACCCTTTGGCTCCATAAGGGTTTCCTGAAAAATCACTGACATGAGGCAGATTGATTAATAGGAGAAAAAGACATAGAAATTTATCTTAACATGTATGCACAAGAGTCTTCAGAATGAAGATCCAAAGATATAGGGGCAATTGTCCATTTTTATGCTTAGGTTCAACAAAGTATGGGAAGCCATGTAGAAATATGATTGGGAAAGAAAAGAGTATAATCTGATGCTAATAGACTGACTGGGGAAACCCAACAAGGCATGTCTGTCTAGATTCTTGGCCTCTCTCAGCATGTATTACTTTCTTGTGGGTGTGGGGCAGGAGCCTCACTGGAATGGGGGTCTTATGACCCACAGCAAACAAGGCAGGTCAGATAATTTATTTATGGCCAGTTTGCATACAGAATCATTTTAGGTTTTATGGCTAGCTTTCAGGAAAAGGGGTTCTGGCTTTTACGACCCACCTTGGGGAAGAGGGATTCTAGTTTCTCTGGCTCGCCTCAGGGAAGAACCGGACTGAGAGGCAGGAGGACAGGAGAAGGTCAGAGAAAAGCTTTTGCTTCTGAGGACTTCATTTTGGGGCACTGTTTTCTGAGCCCCATCAGAAACAAAAGTTACCTATAGGTCACTGGCTGGCATGGAAAATTCCTAAATTCCTATAGCTAAAAGAAAAACCACACTCTTGCTAAACTCCCTAACAATAGGGGCCACTGGGCAAATTATCAGACCCCTCCTAACTCTGATTTACAACCTAGACCACAAACAGTCTTTTCTGATAAGCAACTGCAGACCTTAAGCCAGTTTCAGCCAGTTTATAGAGACTACACACAGTCTTTGTGTCCTATAGTGCACCTTTCAATGTAAAGAGTGAAATTCCATCTCATTTTAATGCAAAATCCCACCTCAAAGTGAACATGGGGCATACATTACATATATGTATGACCATTGCACATGTGCTTGGCTCCCCTTATAAATATTTGTGGCTTTTCCCCCAAAACCTGCTGAACATGTATGACTGTATTATGTAATATGGACCCCATGAGGCATAAAATCTAGCCTGCCCTTTCCCTCTTCCAAGAGAGAGCACCTTCCATCTGTATTAGTAATGATATCTTCACCGTTTGCAAACTGACATCACTCGATAAAACTTTCCTTTCTAATATTTAGCCATCCTGGTGGTCTTTTGGATGACAAAATCAAAGCACCAAAGAGGAATTAGACCAAACGAGTTTTATTTTAGCTATATGAGGAAGAGATTATTCTGTCTACATGGTAACTGGCCAGATCTGTTTAATTATGAATTTTGAATCACCTTCTATGCCAGTCCAACCTCTGATTTATGAACTAACTGGTACAAAAATAAATTTGCCTATATTGAACATGGCTTAATGAGATTTCTTTATATAAAAAGATATTATTGGCCCCACTCTTCCAAGAGTTTAAAGAGTATTTTGAAGTCATATGAACAGTAGCCATCTCCCATTTTTCATTTCTGAAAAAATTGGTTTCTTTTTTATATTCCTTCATTTATAATCTATGGAGTACCTACTATGTATCAGCCACTCTTTACAGGAGCACACATCATCTTTTTCCTCAAAACTGTTACTGAAAAACTACATTCGAGCTGGCATCTGTTATGTACTGACAAACAACTAAAAACACTCATGTCACTTCAAAGCGGGGTTTCTCTTCCTGCGTCTCCACAGGTGACACCAGTAAGCCTGCATCTTTCTTCTTTTTTCATCCCAACTTCTTTTCATGGTCTGCTGTGTTTTCTCTGTATCCCTTGCTGCTTTTTGTTCCAGACCCTTCTTTCTTAAGATAAAGTTTCTGAATCATTCCTATCAGCGGGAAGTCAGGCTGCATGCAGAATAGTCAGAGGCAGACTATTGGAAACGCATGGCTTTTTAATTTAAAGGTTGACTGGGTTACCCTGTAGCAAAGTGGTGTGTTTTTTGTTTGTTTGTTTGTTCGTTTTGTGTTTTTCTTTTCATACATTCACAAAAAGGAGGTGGGCAAGGTAGTTCCTGTAAAGAAAAGAACAAGGAAATTGCAGCAATCAGAAGCCCTGGGCATAGATAATAATAACAAAACCTCACCTTGAGAAGCAGACTGGACCTGAGCCACAGGAGTTAGGTTTTTCTTTTCTTGGATGATTTGGCAAGCCTCTCCCTGCAGCGCTTGTACTGCAGCCACAAATGTCTGCAAATCAGCCTCTAGCTCTCAGTGAGCAAATGAGAACCTGGGTCACCACCCTTCCCATTTCTGTTCTACTTTCTGCTTTCCGGGAGCTCAAGCTGGGCTTATATTCTCCCTCAGCAAAGACTCAGTCAATCCTCTTCCTTCTAAATGGTGCCTGTGCGCAAAGTTGAAAAAGGAGAGTTCTCTATAGGGACTGAAGGGGCATTGCCCTCAAGCCTGCCCTAGGCCCAGAAGCTAGAGACATGTGGTGATATGTGTGTGGGAATACAGGGAAGAAGGCGGGCACTGAAGAGGGGAAATAATAAAGTGGTGATGGGTAGGGAGTGGGGCTTTGGGAGGCAGCTATAGAAGACAGAGGTTAATGCATTCATTAGCATACTGCTGTAACAGATAAACCCACAGATTTCAGTTGCTTAATCTTAAGAAAATTTATTTCTTGCTCACGTGAAGTCCAAAATAAGTGTTTCCGATTGGCAAACAGCTGTTTTCCCAAGCTATGATTCAGGGACACAGACTTCTTTCATTGTGTCGTTCTAACATCCTTAATGTGTGGCTTCTAAGCTCCTCTACATCAAGCCAGAGGAGACAAGAACCTAGCGGGTTAAATGTGAGGGCTTTTATGGTCTGGGCCTAGAAGTGCCACACATCACTTTTTTTCACATTCTATTGGCTAGAACCCAGTCACATGCCAATTGGCTACAGAGGCTGGGAAATGTAGTCTAGCTGAGTGCCCAAGAAGAAAAAAGAAGTTTGGTGAGCAGCTAGCCATTTTAACATCACCTATTTAATTTTGCCAAGGGAAACCCTGAATATAGCCCAAAAGTATGAATCTGTAGTTTGGAGTTGTTACATTCCTGGAATTAAAGGAATTCTCAAAAATTGAATAAAATCTGGAGAACCCTTGGATTGTACATGTTGACATCTCTGTCTTTTGATCATCCTAATGGTTTATGCCAAGATATTTTGGCTTCAACTTCTTGTCATCAAAATGTTGCAGAATCAAGGACCTGAAACTATTGTATTGAAACTGGCCTGTCTTCTTTGCTAAGAGGGCCACTCTATTTAATTATGAGCAACATGGCTTTTTAAATATTTCCCCTTCAAGATGAGCTACCACCACATCTCCACAAGATTTTAACCTATACTATGTCACCCTGCCTCCAGCAAGATATACATGTGTTACCAATATATTAATGAATGAATGTACACATCTTCTTAAAGTTGTTTAATGATAAAATGGTAAAAAAGTTATTAGAAAACTAATTCATTATCAGATTTAAAGATTATGGTTGCCCTAAGTCTTAGGGGAAAGTTTGTGACACACTTTGAAACAGAATGCCGAGTTTCCCAACAGCAAGCTTAACTCTCTTTCTAAGTAAAACCACTTGTAAAATCAACTAAGCTGCTCTCCCTATTGATTTTGCTTTTCAGGTGAAAATTCGTTCTTGAGATTCATTCTGGAAGAATGTAGCTGGCTATCTCTAAACAACAATTCCCTTGAGACATTGCACCAGAATATTGCCGTTCTCCATTCATCAAGAATAGAAGTAACTGAAATGATCTAAAAAGGTTCATTCCCTTTGTAAGCTTCAAAAGTTTTGTCCCTAATGCTATGTTGGGAAGGGTTAGGGATGCCAGATAAAATATAGGACACCCAATTAAATTCAAATATCAGATAACAAATAATTGTTTTTTCAGTATAAGCGTGTCAGGAGGTTCTTGAGCACCCCCAATTATTGCATGAGACATACTAAATATCCATGGGACATACTTATGCTAAAAAAAATTCATTGTTTATCTGAAGTTCAAATTTATTGGGTGTCTTATATTTTTATTTGCTAAGTCTGATAGACATAGAGAGGGAAAAATTTAAATGAGGTAAACTTAATGGAAAATCAGAAGATAGCATTTGAATATCAGTACTTACATATTGACATAAAACATAAAGAAGGTAACTTTTAAGACTCCTGGGCAGATCACTTTCTTGGTGTTGGGACAGCCAAATTTATTCCTACCAAATTGGTAAAGAAAGAAAATGAAAAAGACTTTGATTTTGAATCAATACAGATCTTACTTTTAAGAATGTGTATACCCTTGATGTAATACATCAAGCACCAGTCCAAATCTCAAATCAATTGCTATGATATTAGAAAACCAGGTATGCAACCAGGCAATTAGTTGTTGACAGCTGCAAAATTCAGTAGAGATTTTTGCAGCTATGACCTTTGAGATGTTAAATTCTGGTGGCCTTGACTGCACAGCTGCAAAGAGTAGGAATACTCCAACATATTACAATCAGCTGTCCTGTAGAAGACACACCTGTGGCTCTTTAGGCATGAGAAATAGGAAAATGCTTGTTAATTCTGCCTTATAACTCAACCAAATTAAATTTGACAAGTATTCCAAAAATACATAATTTTCCAGGTAACCAGTTTCTTCAGGAGCTTAGATGATATGAGAAGTAATAAATTGGATGGTAATTAATTCCTTGAGTAACTTGTTCCTATGAATTTAGACTAGCTTGGGCTATGAAGTGCTCCTGGGTAATTGCAAAGTGAATTATGCCTGAGCAGTGTTTCACATCAGCAGTTTTTTTTTTTTTTTAGTAAAATTAAATGCTGCAAGCAAACTGTTAAAGAGATGAATTCATTTTAGTGGACCATATTTTGCCTTATCTAAAAGTAGAGAAACTTTGTTTGTGGTAGATGGCAGAGTCAAATACTCAATTGAGAAATCCATACTTTAGTGTGTATTTCCCCTTAGGAATTCTTTTCTGTTGGTTATTTCACCCTCATCATTTTCATTGAAAAAATTTACTCCTGTTTTTAAAAACCCTTTAGTATGGAAAATATCAAACAATCACAGAAGTGGAGAATCATACTAAAAAAACTCACGTGTATCCATGGCCAATTATTACAATGTTTGCTCTCTGTCTTATTTCCTTTTCCCATGCAGGATTACTTTGAAAAAAATCTCATTTATCATATTTCACCTCTAAGTATTTCAGAATGTATCTGAAAAACCAGGACTTCCCTTTTAAAACATAGCTACTATATTCTCATCACACCTGCTGCCAAATAAACAATATCTCTTTAATATCCAGTATCTAGTGGTCATATTTCTTCTATTCTATAAATATTAATTGTGTTTTTGAAGTTTTTTCAAATTGGTATCAAAACAAGGTCCCATTTAATCTATAATTGTCCTATTTTTCTTTTCCTTTTTTTTACATAATTTTTGTTATTTTTCTTAATAAACTGGGTATTTGTCCAATAAAATTTGCTCTTTGCAGGCCTGTGTTACCATTTACCATGTTCTTCTGGCCCTTATTTCCTGTAAATTGGTAGTTAGGGCTAGAGGTTTCATCAGAGTTAGGTTTAATAATTTTGACAATATTCCTTCATAGGTGATATTGAATATTTCCATCAAGAGTAACCTAGTCTGATTGTTTATGTCTGTGTCATGGTAGCTGTAAAAAAGAGCTGTAAAATAGTGAAATGAAAATTCATTGAATAGCTGGAATAGTTCTATAAAGAGGAACTTCTCATTAACCATTTGCTTATGCTGAGGTATAGTATATATAGAAGAAAATAGAAAAATGCTAGATTCCTTCAGTTTATTTACCAGTTTTCAAAATTGTTTTGGTTTTTAACCATACTCCAAAGGTGATCAATGAGTTTTTTAAAATGTATCATTACATACCCATAGATTTAAACATATTTCATATGTTTTAATCCATTGCCATTAGTATTTTGTATTGATTTGCTAATTACCCCAGTGAGATCCTATTAAAATTGACTCCTGAGTCCTTTTGACACGATCCTAGTAGTCTTTGTTAACTTCTTTTTTCTTTTTCTTTTTTTTTTTTTTCTGGGATACCAAGTTGTTCCAGGGTCATTCTAATATACTTCCTGCCCCACACTTGGGATAAGCCATTTCTCCAAGGATTCCTTGTTCCTTTTAGTGGAAATGTTATTTAGAGACAATATAGGTACTGGGGTTATTCTTTGCTACCAGGCAAGATACTTTTTCTAGTTATTTTTAAGGACTGTGAAGGGTCTGAAAATTTACCCACCTGTAAGCTAATAAGTTAGCTTTCCACAGTTGCATGGATATTGGTGGAAGACGAGACTCTTGGGTCAAAGATGAAAAACAGTTTATTACTCACTTCAGAAGTAGAGTATCAGCATTTTTCCACCAATTTCTCAAACCTCATTTCCCAGAACATGATGTGAAGAGGACTAGATGATATTTAAACATGAATTGGGTATGTCACAGGAGAGGAACCCTGAACTTAGAGAACCTGGATGTTTTCTAATGGGCAATAAGCTTAGCTGCCCTTTGCTCTGGAGGGAGACACTATGTCTATCTTCCAAGGCTGTTCTCCATACAGACATCATTCAAATAATGGTTAGGAACAAAGGGCAGTCAGTGCATCTGCTCATAAGACATGCAGAATTGTGAGACACCTATGGATTATTATGTTCCGACAGGTATTTTTAGTGGACATTTAAAATTAAATAATAAATTGATTCTCAATTTCCAATTCAAATTCGGGATCACAAAGTTTTAATTTAACTTTGTTAACATTATGTCTGTATTTTCTTTTTCCCAAGCCCCATTTTCCAGTTCTCATTGTCACCAACATAATTGTTCATTTTCCTTATCCAACATAATAGTCTCAGAATAAAAACACCAATACTGGCTGGGTGTGGAGGATCACTTGAGGCAAGGAATTTGAGAACAGCCTGAGCAATGTAATGAGACCCCATCTGTACAAAAAAATACAAAATAAAATTAGCCGGGCATGATGGTGCACGCCTGTAGTCCCAGCTACTAGGGAGGCTGAGGCAGGAGGATCACTTGAGCTGAGGAGTTTGAGGTTGCAGTGAGCTGTGATAATGCCACTGCACTCCAGCCCAGGGGACACAGTGAGACCCTGTCTCAAAAAAAAAAAAAAAACCCACCAATACTACCACTAAAATATGATTAAATATGATCACTAATTACCATAACAGTTAATTTTTTCTTGCATTTGTAAGGGTGTATCTTACAAGAGATATACAGTCAAATTGCTATGCTTTTAAGTCATTTGGATTAGTTCCCCTTTTTGTATGATTATTACATTAACTGGATATACAGTATATTTTTCATGTTACTTAATTTTTAGAGCTTGTTCTTTTGAAATTAAATTTTGAATTTTAAATATGTAAAATACTTACATGGCTTCCAAGTAAATTATACAAAACAGGGTAAATTCAAAGATATCTAGCTTTTAGTCCTATTTCCTCCATAACAAATATTACTGAAATAAAAAGGCCTGTGGATTTATCTTAAGATTATCTTGTGGATACATACTTATCTTGTGGATAGATATCTTGAAGTAGAATTGCTGGGTTAAAGGGTAAATGCATATACAAGGTGTCCCACAAAGCTTAGTATGTTTTAAGCTTTAATAATGTCAGAAATATAAATGTTAAAAACTTACAAAAACATACTATTGACCAGTTCAATTATTTAAATTTTGTTTACACATTTAATTTTGCAAGTTTGAAATAATTATTTTTTAATTTTAATTTTTAAATCAATACTTGCCTTATTCAGTCAGAAGGACTAAAAAGTAAATTAAAAGTATTTAAATTTTACAACACTAAATAGGCATATAAGAAACATAAATAAACATTCAAATTATTTTTTGTAAGCTTGTTGCATTTGTACTTCTAAAGTTAATAACACTTAAAACTGCTCTAAAACTTCTGGGACACCCTTATAATTTTGTTGGTATATTAGTTTGCTAGGGCTGCCATAACAAAATACCACAGACTGGGTGGCTTAAAGAACACAAATTTGTTTTCTCACAGTTCTAGAGGCTACAAATCTAGGATCAAGGTGTTGGCAGGTTTGGTTTCTTCTGAGACCTCTGTACTTGGCTCTCAGATGGCCACGTTCTCTCTTTGTTCTCATATAGTCTTTCCTCTGTGGTCACACACCCCTGGGTCGCTGTGTCCAAATTTCCTCTTCTTAAAAGTATACCAGTAAAATTGGATTAGGGACCACACTAATGAACTTATTTTAACTTAATCACTTTTTTAAAGGCCCTATCTCCAAATACAGTCGCATTGTGAAGTACTGTGGGTTAGGGATTTAACAAATGAACTTGGAGATGTGAGGGGACACAATTCAGCTCATAAGACATAGTGTCAAATTCTCTCCCATAAGGGTCATGACATATAGCATTCCCACCAGCACTGCCTCACCAACACAGTACATTGCTAAACTCTTGATTTTTTGACAAACTGATAGGTAAGAAATGATATCTCACTGTAGTTGTTTCTGTAAATTATTTTTTTGAAGTGTGACATGCATGCAGAAAAGTACACATATCTACCGTACAGAGCTCCATTAATTTTTCCAAAGTGAACTACATATATATTCACTACCCCGATCAAGAAGGAATGTTGCCATTTTCCCCAAAATTTCTCATCCTCCCATTGATTTATCTGCCCCTTAACATGACGCTCATCTGACTTCCATCACCATAGATTCTTCTTGTTTATTTTTTGGACATTATATAAATAACATCATATAGTAAGCACTCTTTTATTTCTGGCTTATTTTGTTCCTTTACTATTTAAAGATTCATCCATACTATTCATCCATACTATTTATGTAGCAAAAAAGTATCTCTTCATTGTTGTATAATATCTCATTATGTGAATATACAAAAAGTTACTTATCCATTTTATTTGTTGATGGTATTTAGGTTGCTTCTACTTTAGGGCTATTATGAATAATTCTGAGCCTAAGATATAAGTATGTTCAGATTTAATATATAACAATTAATTTTCCAAAGTAGTTGTATTGATATACCATCCTAACAGGAGTGATTATGATGTACAGAATATACACATCCCCACCAACACTTAGCACTGTTAGTTTCTAAAATTATAACCATTTGAGTGGGTGTGAGTGGTTTCTTATAGTTTTAATTTACTTCCTCTTGATGAATAATGATGTTGAACACATTTTATATGATTATTTGCCATTTGCATATCCTCTTCTGTGAAATACCTACTCAATTAAATTGACCATTTTTTCTCAGCAGGTTGTCTTTTTTATTATGTATTCTGGATACAAGTCTGCTCTTTACATATTCTGTATGAATTCTTTTCTGGATATAGATACTGAAAATATTTGCTCCTATGCACTGGTGCAAATTGTTTTTAAAATAAACTTTTATTTTAGAAGCATTTTCAGATTACAGAAAAATTGCAAAGATAGCATAGAGAGTTCTTATATATCCCCATACCTGGTTCCCTCTATTATTAACATCCTAAAATAGTATGGTACATTAGTAATAATTAATTAACCAATATTGATATGTTAATATTATATTAACTGAAGTCCATATTTTATTCAGATTGCCTTAGTTCTTACCTAATGTTCTCTTTCTGTTTCACGATCCCATCTGGGTTATCACATTACATTAGTTGTTGTGTCTCCTTAGGCTCTTCTTGGTTATGACAGTCCTTGTTTTTGATGACTTTGAGAGTTTTGAAGACTACTACTGGTTAAGTAGGATGCCCCTCTATTGGAATTTGTCTGATGTTTTTCTCTGTTAGACTGGGGTTATGTGTTTTGAGGAGGAAGACCACAGAGGTAAAGTGTCATTTTCAACACATCGTGTCAAGAATACACATTATTAACATGACTTATTGTTGTTGATGTTAGCCTTAATCACCTGGTTGAGGTCATGTTTGTCTGGTTTCTCCACTGTGAGGTTTCTGCCCCCTTTCCACACGGTACCCTTTGGAAGGAAGTCACTATGCGTGGCCCATACTTAAGGAGTACAGAGTTATGCTCCCCATCTTTGAGGGAAGAGTGTCTACATAAATTATCTGGAATTGTTCTACATGGGAAAATGGTCTTTACTCCCTCATTTATTAATTTATTTAATCAATTTATATCAACACGAACTTAAAGATACTTATTTTATACTTTAGATTATAATCCAAGAGTGCTTTTTTTTTTTGCTCAAATTGTTCTAGCTTTGGCCATTGGAAGCCTTTCAACTGGCACCTGTTATCTCTTTAATGTATTCCCATTATTGTGGGCTTTTTCATTCTGGTTGCTTTTTGAGTGCTTCCTTATTTTCTGGCACTATGAAGATGCTCCAGTTACATCTTATATATTTCCTTTCCAGGTCCTGGAATCAGCCATTTCCCCAGGGAGCCCTGATTCTTTTTATTAGAGAATAGTATTAGAGACCAAGATCTGGCACTATGTGTGTTTGCTCCTAGGCCCTCTCAACTGATAGAGCAAGGAAATATATGTGCATATAGTAACACAATTATCTATAAATATTTCCATGTGTAAACATTTGTACCTGTATATGCTAAAAGACTTCATACTGATGAGTTCATACTCAGACTCTAACCCATTAGCACACAGATCATTCCAGCCTCTTCCACTTGCTTGTCAGTAACCTCCCACTCCAACAGTGAGAAAGCTGGCTCCCACCATCTGCACCCTTTTATTTAATTGTTCAATTCTAGTATTCATGTATAATGGTATCAGTTCTGTTATCCCATTAGCCCTGTGGGATACACTTTATCAAACAGAGTACAGTTTCTTTTGCCTTTAGTCTTAAAGATGTTACTCATTTCCAAAGCCACTTAGTTAAATATCCATGTCCTTCAGTGAGGTTGTTCCATAAATGTCTAATAGATTGTTTTGTTAGATTGTTTTGTCACACTCTGCATTCCATCAATTTGTCAGAATCACAATTTAAGTTTACCACTCCAGTGACTTTTTCTCTAGGTAAGCTGATCACAGGTGCTGTATCTCTCTTCATGGGCCTGTTTCTCCAGAGTTTGGAGTGGTGGTTTGCCCAACTAACCCATTTCTCCAATGGGTTCAGGAAAACTTGTCGATATTCAGTTTGTTCACCTTTTCTTGTTTAAGGATGGAGATGATAACTCCCAAATTCTTTACATGTTGGAGCTTTGGCTTGACTTTTTATACTCTTGATGATGGCTTTTGATATATGATGTACTTTTAAATGAAATCTAAATTACCAATTTTTTCCTTTTATGGTTATTGTTTTTTTCCTAATAAAACTTTACCTTTCCAAGGTTATAAAGCCATTTTTCTGTTTTTAATCTAATAGCTTTATTGTTTTTTCTTTCACATTTTAGCTTATGATCCATTTGAGATTGATTTTTGTGTGTGGCTGATATGGGGTTTGGATTTACTATTTTTTCCATGTGGATTTCCAATTGATTCAGTGCCATTTACTGAAAAGTCCTTCTTTTCCCTACTGCACTGCAATAGCACCTTTGTTGAAAATTAGGTGATGATTTATTTAGATTCTATTTGTAGACTCTTATTTTGTTCCAACGGTTTATTTGTTTATCCTTGCATTAATATTAATATCATATTGTTTAATTACTGAAGCTTTACAATAAGTCTTGATATTTAGTAGTGTAATATCTTGATATTTAGTAGTAAAAGTCCTTTTTTTTTGAGATTATCTTCTCTATACTTGCTCCTTTGAATTTTCACAAAAATTTTAGAATCAGTTTGTCAATTTTCACAAAAATTCCTGCTGAAATTTTAAATGGAATTTCATTGAATCTATAGAGCAAATGGGGAAAGTTAATATCTTAAAAATATTGGATCTTCCAGTGAGTCATTATCTAAACAAAAGAAAATCCAAAAGTAAGAAGTAACACCTGTTCAAGATAAGAAGAAACTAGTGAAAGAACTCTGGAAATATGAAGAATCAGAGCAAAAGGTCACCCCCAAAAGGGAACACCAGCTCCCTAGCAATGAATACCAACCAAAAGCAAAATATAGAAATGACAGATGAAGAATGTCAAACATGGATTGTAAGGAAACTTAATAAAATACATGATAAAATAGAAACCCAATACAAAGAAATCACAAAAACAGTGCAGGAAATGAATGAAAAATTCACTCAAGAAATTGAATTATTAAAGAAAAATCAAACAGAACTTTTGGAAATGAAAA
Source organism: Daubentonia madagascariensis (assembly GCA_023783475.1). Lineage (NCBI taxonomy): Eukaryota > Metazoa > Chordata > Mammalia > Primates > Daubentoniidae > Daubentonia > Daubentonia madagascariensis. Next base: position 19,324,559 of record JAKFHU010002080.1, on the reverse strand, counting down.
ATTCACTCAAGGAATTACAAAACACAGTGGAAAGCCTCAAGAACAGGTTAGATCAGGCAGAAGAAAGAATCTCAGAGATTGACGACAACACCTTTCAGTTAAATAAGTCAGTCATAGAGATAGAGCAGGGAAAAAGAGGAAAGAGCAAAACCTAAAAGAAATGTTGAATTATGGAAAGAGGCCTAACATAAGAATCATAGGCATCCCTGAGGGTGAAGAAGAAAATACACAAGGGTTGGATAATTTATTTGAGAGAATAATTGAGGAAAATTTCCCTGGGTTTTCTAAAAATCTAGATATCCAGGTACAAGAAGGTCATAGGACTTCTTGGATACTCAACACAAAGAGGAATACATCACAACACATAGTCATCAGACTGGCCAAAATAAATGTGAAATAGGTCCTCCTATGACAGAGATGTAAGGTGAAAGCAGCAGGTAACTTACAAAGTTAAGGAAAACCCATCAGACTAATAGCAGACTTCTCAACGGAGACCCTGCAAGCCAAAAGGGATTGGGGCCCCACTGTCAGTCTTCTCAAACAGAATAATGCCCAGCCTAGAATTTTGTATTCTGCAAAACTAAGTTTCATATATGAAGGGGAAATTAAGTCTTTCCCAGACAAGCAAACACTGAGAGACTTCATCAAGACAAGACCTGCCCTGCAGGAAGTTCTCAGAACTGCGTAATTCACAGAGCATCACAACAAACATTTACCATTGTAAAATTACCCAAAAGCTAAAAGTGGAAGGCCAGATACCACAATGGCTCAAAAGACAAAACAAAAAAACAAAGTTCAACTTAGCAGGATGAACAGAAATCGACACCACTTATCAATTCTCTCAATAAATGTGAATGGCTTGAACTGCCCACTGAAGAGACATAGATTGGCCAAATGGATAAATATACACAAGCCAAGTATCTGCTGTCTTCAGGAAACACATGTAACCCACAAGGACTATCCAGACTCAAGGTGAAGGGATGGAAAACAATTTTCCATGCTAATGGAAACCAAAAGAAAGTGGAAGTAGCAGTTCTCATGTCAGATAACTTAGTATTCAAATCAACAAAAGTAATGAAAGACAAAAATGGCCACTATATAATGGCAAAGGGAATAATTCAACAAGAAGACATAATGATCTTAAATATTTATGCACCTAACACAGGAGCACCCAGATTCATAAAGCAAATCCTACGTGACTTAAACAAAATGATAGACAGCAGCACCATAATACTGGGGACTTCAACACCCCACTGATGGAACTGGACAGATCCTCCAAACAGAAAATAAACAAAGAAACAACGGACTGAACAGAACTGTAGGACACATGCGCCTAAGAGACATTTACAGAACATTCTACCCCAAAACAACCAAATATAGTTTTTTCTTATCAGCTTATGGGACATTCTCTAAGATTGACCACATCCTAGGCCACAAAAAGTGTCTCAACAAATTGAAAAAAATAGAAATTATGCCATGTATCTTCTCAGACCACAGTGGAATAAAATTAGAAATCAACTCCACCAGAAACACTCATTTCTACACAAAATCATGGAAACTAAACAAACTACTGATGAATGATTATTGGGGCAAGGAAGAAAGTAAGATAGAAATCAAAAGATTCTTTAAACTAAATGATAAAGGGGACACAAGTTATCAAAACCTGTGGGACACAGCTAAAGCAGTCCTGAGAGGAAAATTCATAGCCATAAATACCTGCATCCAAAAGATGGAAAGATCACACGTCAACAATCTAATGAATTGTCTCAAACATCTGGAAAAGATTGAGCAAACCAGTCCCAAACCCAGCAGAAGAATGGAAATAACCGAGATCAGAGCAGAACTAAATGAAATCAATAACAAAAGAACTATACAGAAGATTAATGGAACAAAAAGTTGGTTCTTTGAAAAGATAAACAAAATTGATACACCTCTCACTAGATCAACCAGAAGCAGAAAAGAAAGGACTTTAATAAGCTCAATTAGGAATGATAAAGGAGAAATTACCACAGAAATACAAAATATCATCTCTGAATTCTATAAAAATCTCTATGCACATAAGCTAGAAAATGTGGAGGATATGGACAAATTCTTAGAAACACACAGCCTCCCTAGGCTCAATCAGGAAGAACTGGAACTCCTGAACAGAACAATATCAAGTACTAAAATTGAAGCATTAATTTTTTAAAAAGTCCTAAAAAAAGTCCCAGACCAGATGGTTCCACACCAGAATTCTACCAGACCTACAAAGAAGAACTAGTACCTGCAGAAATTATTCCACAATATTGAGAAGGAAGGAATCCTCCCCAACACATTTTATGAAGCCAACATCACCCTGATAACAAAGCAGGGTAAGGACCCAACAAAAAAAGAAAACTACAGACCAATATCCTTTCTGAATATACATGCAAAAATTCTCAATAAAATACTAGCAAATCAAATTCAGCAGTTCATCAAAAAAAAAAAAACAAAACATCATGACCAAGTGGGCTTCATCCTAGAGATGCAGGGATGGCTCAATGTATGCAAATCTATAAATGTAATTCACCACATAAATAAAAGTAAAAACAAAGACCATATGATCCTCTCCATAGACACAGAAAAAACATTTGACAAAATTCAGCACCCTTTTATGTTAAGAATGCTTAACAAAATAAGCATAGATGGGACTTACCTCAAAATGATAAAAGCCATATATGACAAACCCACAGCCAACATCATACTGAATGGGGAAAAATTGAAAGCATTTCCGTTTAGAACTGGTACCAGACAAGGTTGCCCTCTATCACCACTTCTATTCAACATAGTGCTGGAAGTCCTAGCCAGAGTAATCAGACAAGATAAGAAAATCAAGGGCATCCATATGGGAGCAGAAGAGGTCAAACTATCGCTCTTTGCAGAGAATATGATCTTATATCTAGAAAAGCCCAAAGATTCTGCCAAGCGATTACTGGAATTGATAAATGAGTTCAGCAAGTCTCAGGTTACAATATCAATGTATGCAAATCAGTAGCATTCATATACACCAACAACATTCAAACTGAGAACCAAATCAAAGACTCAATACCTTTCACAATAGCAGCAAAGAAAGTAAAATACCTAGGAATACATTAAACTAAGGAGGTAAAAGATCTCTACAGGGAGTACTATGAAACACTGAAGAAGGAAATAGCAGAGGATGCAAACAGATGGAAAACAATCCCATGCTCATGAGTTGGCAGAATCAACATTATTAAAATGTCTGTACTACCCAAAGTGATCTACAGATGCAATGCAATCCCTATTAAAATACCGACATCATTTTTCACAGATGTAGGAAAAATAATTCTAAGCTTCACATGGAACCAGAGAAGACCTCGTATAGCAAAGCAACCTTAAGCAAAAAGGAACAAATTGTGAGGCTTCAATTTACCATACTTCAAGCTATACTACAAGGCTATACTAACCAAAACAGCATGGTACTGGCACAAGAATAGAGACATAGACCAATGGTACAGGACTGAGAACCCAGACATAAAACCATCCTCATATAGCCATCTGATTTTCAACAAAGACAAAAACATTCTCTGGGGAAAAGCGACTTTATTCAATAAATGGTGCTTGGAAAATTGAATAGCCACATGTAGAAGGCTGAAACAGGATCCTCACTTCTCATCTCTCACAAAAATCAACTCATGATGGATAACAGACTTAAACCTAAGGCATGAAACTATAAGAATTATAGAAGAAAATGTTGGAAAAACTCTTAAGACATTGGCCTAGGCAAAGAATTGATGAAGACCCCAAAAGCAATCACAGCAACAAGAAAAATAAATAAATGGGACTTGATCAAATTAAAAAGTTTCTGCACAGCCAAAGAAACTATTACTAGAGCTAATAGACAACCTACAGAATGGGAGAAAATATTTGCATGCTATACATCTGACAAAGGGCTAATAACTAGAATCTATATAGAACTCAGGAAAATCAGCAAGAAAAAATCAAACAACCCCATTAAAGAATGGGCAAAGACATGAACAGAAACTTTTCAAAAGAAGTTAGATTAATGGCCAACAAACATATGAAAAAAATGCTCAACATTTCTAATCATCAGGGAAATGCAAATCAAAACCACAATGAGATATCACTTAACTCCAGTGAGACTGGCCTATATCAAAAAGTCCCAAAACAACAAATGTTGGTGGGGATACAGAGTCCCAACATACACTGCTGGTGGGACTGCAAACTAGTACAATCTTTATGGAAAGTAATATGGATATATGTCAAAGAACTAAAAGTAGAACTACCATTTGATTCAGCAATCCCACTACTGGATATCTACCCAAAGGAAAAAAAGACATTCTGTAATAATGGCATTCTGCCCACGAATGTTTATAGCAGCACAATTCACAATTGCAAAGATGTGGCAACAACCCAAGTGCCCATCAGTGCACGAGGGGATTAATAAAATGTGGTATATATATACCATGGAGTACTAGTCAGCCACAAAAAACAATGGTGAACTAATACCTCTCATATTATCCTGGATGGAACTGGAGCCCATTCTTCTAAGTGAAGTATCACAAAAAATGGAAAAACAAGCACCACATGTACTCACCATCAAATTGGTACTAGTTGATCCACACTTATGTGCACCTATGGAGTAACATTCATTGGGTGTTGGGCTGGTGGCAGGGGGGAGGAGGGGATGGGTAAATTCCCACTTAAGGGGTGCAGTGCACACTATCTGAGGGATGGGCATGCTTGTAGCTCTGATTCAGGTGGTGCAAAAGCAAAATATGTAACCTAAATATTTGTACCTCTGTAATATTCTGAAATAAAAAAATATATATATTGAATCTTCTAACCCATAAATATGGTATGTCCTTTTACTTATTTTGGTCTTCTTTAATTTGTTTTATAGTTTTTTTCTGTAGTGGTTTTGCATACTCTTAATATATTAATTCCTAGGTAAGTTGATGTTTTTGATGTTATTATAATATAAATTTTTTTAAAGCTCACTTTATAATTGTTTTTGGCTATTACAAGGAATAACAATTTTTTAATAGATTTTATTTTTTAAAGTAATTTTAGTTCATAGTAAAATTGAGCAGAAGGTAAATATTTCCCCTTAATTTTTATAATGTCCTTATATCTAGTTACATTGTTAATTCTACTTATTAATTTTAGTAGTATACCATATATCCTTCAAATTTTTCATATATACAATCATATCATCTGTGAATAATGGCATTTGTATTTCTTCCTTTCCAGTCTTAATTCCCTCTCTTTGTTTTTCTTGTCTTATTGCAACACTGAGGTCTGCTATTATATTGTTGGATAAAGTCATAATAACATAAATCCTTATCCTACTATCAGAGGATAATGCTTAACAATACTCCAAACTTAAGTATGACGTTTGCTGCATAGTCTTTTTAAAATAAATGATATCATTGATAATTTTATACTAAGGAATTTCTGTTCCATTCCTAATTTATTAAAATTATATATATTTTAAAAACACATTTTAAATTTTTATCAAATGTTTTTCTATTGAGATGATCCCTATAGTTTTTCTCCTTATTTTGTTGATGTGTTTAATTATATTAATTGATCTTATATTTTTATAAAATTACATGCTCGTGATAAATCCATCTTGACCATGATATTTATTTATTATTTGATTTAATTTACTACTTTTTTAAAAGATGTTTTGCATCACTGTTGTGAAAGGGATTTTACTATAATTTTCCTTTCTTGTAATATCCTTGCCAGATATTGGCCTCATGCCCATGCTGGCTTCATAAATTAATTAGAAACTATACACTCTTTTTTAAATCTCTAAAAGAGTTTAAGATTGGCGTTATTTTGTTTTTAAATATTTGGAAGAATTCACTAAGAAAGTCTTCTGGTCCTGGAATTTTCTTTGTGAAAGTGTTTAAATTATGGACTACAGTCCTTAAATAGATTGGGCATAATCCACAGCTGAAGTACACCCTTTTTCTTGGGAGCTGTCAATACTGGGCCTTCAGTCAGGCTGTTGCACATGGGGGGGCTCCTCAAGGCAGGTGCTCCATGAGGGCTTCTCCAGTGAGTATCCGTTCCCTACTCACTCAGTACTCTAGGATATCATAGAATTGTATTTAATATCATATAATTTATTTCAACATATTGGTTGAACAACTAAAATGTGTAAAGCACAATATCTCCATTAAACATCTATAACACTCTGCTTTGTATTATAGTTAAACATGTACAATAGTATCTCTAAGAAATTCTTCTAAGAAATGCTTGACCACAAAGATGATATTATTATCAACATATCTCAACTCAATAGCTAAGAGTATTTAGATTTTCTATTTTTTATTGTGTTAGTTTTGTTAAATTGGATTTTACAAGGAATACGTTCATTTAATATTATTATCTTTTTAATATCTGGAGGGTCTGTAGTGAAGTCCTTTTTTAATTCTTAAAACTGGCTATTTACAGTTTTTGGGGTTTTTTTGCCTTGATCAATTTTGCCAGGGGTTTATCAATTTGGTTAGCTTTGCTAAAAATCAGTTTTTGGCTTTTTAAAATTTCATGATTTTTTTTGTTTTATATTTTATTTATTTCTGCTTTTTTTCAAGTTCTCCCTTCTAACTTTTTCAGGTCTTTCATTCTTTTTTTCTTTCTCTCTATCATTCCTTTGTGTTTTTTTTTAGTTTAGCTTCTTGATTTAAGTTTACAAAGAACTTTTTGTGCATTATTAGGAGCCCAGTGAATATATTCTCAACCAAGCATTAAAGGATGTTTTCATCTGGGCCCTACACACACGCACACACGCACACACACACACACATACACATACAGCTTGAGGCTGGTCTTTAGACCACAGCACTTAGGACCAATTGCCTTATGATCATAGTGGTGATTACTTGTTAATATTGTCATAAAAACAGTAACAATATTAGGGTGAGGGGCAAATTCATAAACTCTTTTTTCACTTAATATACTGTGAATATTTTTACATGAAAATCCACTAATTTTTACAACACAAATTTTAATGGTTGCATTGTGTTCTAGTATATGCCTAAAACATAATCTACTGGTACATTTAATAAACAATTCTCTATGTCTCTATGTTGGGCATGTAATTGTTTCTAATTTTTACCACTATACATGAGTCTTTTAGAGATTGCTACAAAAACTAACTTGCACATTTATCTTATAGGAGTGATGTATATATATCATCAAGTTACCCTTCATATTTATTTTTAGTGGTTTTTAAAAATTATTTTAAATTGTAAATTGACAAATTATAGTTGTATACATTTATGGGGTGCAAAGTGATAATATGATTTATGAATACAATGTAGAATAATTAAATCAAGCTAATTAATATATTCATCACCTCAAAGTCTTATTTTTTGTTGGGAATACATTTGAAATTTACTCTCTTAGTGATTTTGAAATGTCCAGTACAGTATTATTTACTGTATTCATCACACCGTGCAATAAATATATCTCAAAGAAAGAAAAATCTCTTTCCTCTTGCCTAATTGAAGCTTTGTACCCTTTGACCATCATTTCCCCATTTCCCCTACCCCCTTAGCCTTTTATAACCACCATTTTACTCTCCTTCAGATATTTTCAGAAAATGAATTTAGAAACTCACAGCAATCTGAAGGGAGAGCTTGAATCCCTCCCTTGGACAACTTTATCTATTTTTATGCTCTGACTTCGAGGTACGTCTGCTGGGTTCAATATTGCTTCCATGGGAAGTTGTGTTCAAATGTTTCGCATTGAACACATAGGAAAATATGTTCAAGTGTTATCCAACTTAAGTAAAAAATGCTTTAGTATGCATGAAACTCCTCAAGAGATATGTTGATAATAATATCATCTCTGTGGTCAAGAATTTCTTAGAAGAATTTCTTACAAACACTACTGTATATGTTGAACTATGACACAAGGTAGAGTGTTATAGATGTTTAATGGAGATATGGTGCTTAACACATTTTAGGTGTTCAACCAATATGTTGAAATAAATTATATGATATTAAGCACAATTCTATGATATCCTAGAGTATTGGGTGAGTAGGGAGAGGATACTCACTGGAGAAGCCTTCATGGAGCACCTGCCTTGAAGAGCCCCACATATGTAACTGTCTGATTGAAGGCCCAGGATTGGAGTCTCCCAAGGAAAATGGTGTACTTCAGTGGCAGATTATGCCCAGACACAAGCCCTGGGGCACACTGTGAACATATGAAGAATTCTGTTCTGGTCCTGTATACAGATGTGTGCTAAGTAGATATGCTCCTAAAAAATTGTATGAAACCTAACTTTTATGAATTAAATCCTATAGGTAAGTAGAGAGAAGAACCTTGGTGATTCCTTATGTTAAAATGAAAAAAAATTTTTTGATATGTTTGTCCTAAAAATCTAGGTGTTTACAAAATGATTTGGCCTAAAGTTGGCTACATATATAATATTATGTTCTTCAATTCATTTAACAAGGTTGTTCTCTCTCTCTCTCTTTCTCTGTCTCTCACACACACACACACACACGATATACACTAATTTATATTTTTTTGATTTGGGACATTTAATTTATACAACAGTGATGCTAGACTACAGAAGACTTGAAGTATTTTCTAGAATTTGTAAAAATTAGCACTTAGAAGTAGAAATACAATGTCATTAATAGTAACATGGACAAAGAAAAACAGAAAGAAAGGCTTTGCTTTCAATAATGTTTGCCTCTACTGCCTCAGCCCCTCCTGTGGTGACTGGCAGCTCATTTCATTTGCAACCTGCTGGTTTTCCGCTTTTCCCTGTGCTCTGGAAAGCATCCAACTTCACCCCTTCATGGAAAGTCTCTGTAGTGTTGTTCTAAGGGGTACAAAATCATCACTCTATTACCTGATACAGCAAGGCCAGGGCCATTGAGGGGTTAATTAGAGGATACTTATAAAGCACTTCAGAAATAAAAAATGTTCTACAAATGCCAAAGTTATTAAGATTTTGGCAGCATACATCAAAAAGTTGAAATTTTTATGCTGGCTTATGTTTTGCTTAATCTTTAAAAATGGTGTCAAACACTCAAATTTCAGTTTAATTCAATGAATGTTTATTGAACACATATAGTTTTCAAAGTTTGTGGGACAAAGATGAATAAAACTTCTTTTTTTCCCCTTAAGGGGTTTATTGTTTAGTGAGTGGGTAGACAGATACACAGCTCATTATAATCAAGTAAACTCCAACAAAGAGGTAGAAACTTGGTACTGTGGGATGGCAAAGTTAGATTATACTTCCAATAGCAGTTAGAAATTGAGCCATGGAGAGGATATTTGATCTGGGCCTGGAGGGATGGTACAATTATAATAGAGCAGATACTGGGAAAAGGGCATTTTAAGCAGAGGAAATTGTGAGTTAAAAGGTAGAAAAGGCATTTCAGAGAAACTACAAGTAGCCCGATTTAGTGTATCAAGGGCAAAGTTTGGCCTGAGAAGGTCAAATGGTAGAAGGCCTTTCCTGACAGGCTAAGGAGGCAGTAGAGAGCTGATGAAGGCTTTGGAGAAGGTGAGGTGCTGGGGAGAGTGATGCATAGGGCATGACTGCATACAAAAAGCAGGCACTCAACAATTTTTCAAGGAGTAATCAATGGATTCCATTTTCTTAGGTACATTTTTATGTTGACAACAGTTTCCTTAGATAATTCCTATTTTTATTCAAGGCCTTTGGTCAAGTTTCTACTAAAATCCAAGTTATGTTTTAAATATATCTGTCTCTTCCTTGGAGACATACCTCTTTTTACCCTTTCTTTCCATATAGTACCCTCTAAATTTGATCCCCTCCAATTTTGATCTCCTGACAGCCTTGCACGGCCATATTTCCTCCAACCCCCTTGAAAACAGGGCTACTTTCCTAGTCACTCTAGTGCTGGACTCTCTACTCAGGTCACTTTTCTTCCTGATTCTGGGTTCTATTGTTTCCCTTCAGATAATGGAGAGCTAGATGTACCTGTCAAATTCTGTGAATCTTTTTACATTTTCAATGCTTAGCATGAAGCACTGTAGAGAAAAGTGAGAAGTACTAGAGGAATAGAAACAAAGCCCTGAGGGAACATGAAATAAGAAAGAGATCTTTGAAAGCACTTTTTAAAAACTAGCTATTAAGCAAGATAATATCACTCTGCCTCGAGTTCTTCATGTGTCAAAGGAGGATAATAGTACCTACTGCATGAAGTTGTTACAAAAATTAAAGGAGTTAATATTTTAGAAAAACGTTTAGCAAAGTGACTGGGATACATGGTTACTACTCAATGAACGGTAACTTAAAAAATAAAGTCTAACATCTAATGGATATTCTAAAATAATTTTAACATGGAAAAAACCAAGTTTATTTTTTCTACTGTCCTTATTCTCATTCTAGTTCCTCTCATTTTCTTTCCCCTCCATTGTGTTCCAAATCATTCAAGTTTTTGTAATCTTGAGAAAATACAACCTATTGTGCAGAACCCCTCCATTTTCCCCAAAATTAGTTGGTGGACAAAAGACTAAGTAGCAGTTGAAGAGACAAGCACCTAAATTAAATAACTGAGTCATACTGAAGTCTTTCTCACTTATCTTTATATATCATTGACTGCCTCTTTTAGATGAAGCATGGAGCATCTATGCATATGTTTTATCTGATAAGGTTCAAATACTTTACTCAGCCAATTTCATCATAATAGCTTAATAGTGGTTTTCAATCAAGAGCAATTTTGCACCCCAGGGAATATTTGGCAATGTCTAGAGTTATTTTTGTTTGTCATAACTGGAAGTACTAGTAGCATCTCATGGGTGGAGGACGGGGATGCTGTTAACATCCTATGAGGCACAGGATGGCCCACCACAACAAAGAATTATCCAGCACCAAATGTCAATAGTGCTGAGGCTCAGAAACTCTGGCATAGATTGACTCAGTCTGTCTGATTCGTGCCAGGTTATAGTGAGGTTCGGGGATGCCCTAGGATGAACAGATGGAAAGGCAAGCTGACTCCTGGGCACACCTGAATGGGGAATGTGGGCTAGAGCAGGCAGAAGGAGGATCCTGGGATCCAGGGAGAAGTGCTGGCCAACAGGGTCTCAAACAAACTTTGCTTGTTTGTCACTTTGGTCAAAGTAATGGGAACAGGAGATGCAGGAAATCACATGGCTGCAGGGCCGGGCTGAGATAAAGGACTTGTGTTTCTTTTGCCGGCACCCTCCCAATAGGTATGAATGGTGACCTGGAACAGCTAATCTGTGTCCAGCCCTTATTAGCTCAGCATTTCTGGGTACATTGCAATGGAGTCAAGGAAACAGGGAGAAAAGATGACACAGAGTCAGAATTGCTTAGAATATTCAGAATGAGATAAGATGTAGTAGACGTAGTAGAACAGTTCTGAGAATTAGAAGATAAAATTGAATTTTGGTAATAGACAGTAGGACAATGAGATACAGAAATTTCTCCAGATCTCCAATGAGATCTAGAAATTTCTCTAGATTAAATATAATGAGCTTAAAATATGTCCAAAATTCTTTGACACTCCCTTCAAAAGGTGGAGCCTAATTCTCTTCTCTGAGATTGGGCTGGACATAGTGACTTGCTTCTAATGAACAGGATAAAACAGAACTAATGGTATGTGATCCCTGAGGCAAGACCACAGAAGGCATATGGCCCTGCCTTGCTCTCCCTTTTGAATCACTTGCCCTGGGGAAAGTCAGTGCCAGGTCACTTAGCAACCTTATGAATATGGATGTGTGGCTAGGAAACAAGGTCTGCTGCCAATAGCTGAGTGAATAAGCTGTCCTGGGAGCAGATCCTCAGCCCCAATCAAGCCTTTAGATGAAGGCTTGATGCGACATGGGATACCCTGAGCCAGAACCACCCAACAATATACAACTAACACATAAATATACAGGAGTGAAGTGCTTATTAGGGACTGCTATAGACAGTATGCATGAGGTTTGGGTGTACATTTAGAGGGTAGGCAGTCTCATTATTTATGCAAGAGGTAGGATTTTGATTCACAATTGTGTGGTTAAGATATGTACTCTTGAAGGAGACTACCAGGGTTCCAATCCCGACTGGCTCACTTACAAGCTTTGTGGCCCTGGACAGTTTACTCAATCTCTCAGGCTTCAGTCTTCTTATTTTGAAAACAAAGATAATAATAGCTGTAAAGTGTTTATTAGAGTGTCTGGGATATAGTAAGCATGAGATAAACATAAGCTGTTATTGCTATTTCTGTAGTTATATTACCTTACACTCAGATGGTGATTGAAGATTACAAAACACTCTGCATACATTATCAGAAAGTATGAAACCTGGTTTGTAATGGGCCCAGTGAATGAATTCTCAAATCAAACATTAACGGCTATCTTCGAGGATATTAGTACTTTGAGATGGGAGTCTGCCAACCTCCTCATTTGCTGGCAAATTAATAAACTCCTCTTTCCTTCTCTTCAAACCACTTGTCCTCAGGAACAAGTGCCAAACTTTTGGTAACAGAATTTGGTGTCCCTGGGTGGGCCTATTGGCACCCTAGTGGAATGCACCCCACGACTGCTGGAAGAGTCAGGAAGCAGCCCTGGGTCAAAGTGGTGGGTCCTTACAGGTAGGAGCAACTTCTTTTCAAGGTGAGAGAGAAGGGGACAGCCCCAGCAGCTGCCAAAGCCTGTTTTAGCTCCAAGGAACTCCTGTCTCTGTCTCCCTGAAGTAGACGTAGCTCCTCGCAACCTGAACTGAGTTGAGGAGAAGGAAACAGATTTGGGAAGCACTGTGACAGCCTCGGCCATTTGTAAAAGTTTCCCGGGATGCCGAGACCTGTTTCCCACCCATAAGGCGGTGGGGAGGAGGTTCAGACCTTCCTGTTGAATTTGTTTTGAGGTGCCGATTTGGGTTTGGAAGTCAAGAGGTTGAGTGGAGCTAGGGAACCTGGTTTGGATTGAGCTCATTTGTGGTTCCCAGGGAACCAGGAAGGCTTGGGAGATGTTGGTTCTTTCATCTGAGAGAATTTGGTTCTCAGTTTGTCCCCTTTTGGATTAGGAGATGCTGATCCTCAATTGAGAATTTGGTTCTTGTTTTGTGGTTCCCGTTTGGTCAGCTATGGCATTTTGTGTTGGGGATTCCCTGAATTGTCTGTGTTTGTTTGTTTGTGAAGTTTGTTGCAACATAGGAAAGCTCCATCTCAAAGTCCCTTGGGAAAAACTTTGGCTGAATGGTTAACTGATAGCTGCAAACCTATGTGTAAAGAGAATGGTGTTACTATAATCCAATGTGCATGATGGAGTGTGAGGAGAAGTGGCCATTAAGTGAAAATTCCCACTTGATTGATGGGCCTTGGCATTTCAGATTATTTGTGTTGGGAATTCCCTATATTTTTTGTGTTTGATTGTTTGTGAGTTTTTTTCTGGTGAGTTTTTGTACCTATGTCTAAAGCTTATTGTGACACCACTTGCCTGGAGTGTGAGAAAAAGTGATGGTTGGTACCACTTGTATGGAGTGTGATGGAAAGTGGTGGTTGATGGTCTGTGGCTTATTCTGAGCTAATGGTTCTTTTAAAATTCAGAGCTCAAATGGTTGACCTACCTCTATAGAGTCAAAGTGTTGAGTCTCAAGCTCTCTGCTTGAGATAAACTCATTGTTTATGGTATACAAAATGGTCTGTGTTTGTGTGATTTTTGATAACTGAGGTCCTCCCACCCCCGCTGAAAGCCCCACAGCCAGCCAGGGAGAGGTGCCAGGTGGGGTCACAGCCTGAGGGTGGACCTGGCAGGAGGGAGGACCAGTGCATGTGGCCCACTGCTGAGCAGCATGCAGCAAGGGGGAAGGAACACCTGCTGCCACTGCCATCTTGACACCATGGGAGGAGCTGGAGAGGGCACCACCTGAACTAACTTTTCAATCTCACGCCCAGTAAATTATGACTTGGGTTTTGGAATGGTGTCTCCCAGCAGCAAACTCAATTTGGGCCAGAGGGAACCCATAGCTGGGGCAGGCAAATTGTGATAATAGCAGATAGGGGGTGGAATGTGCAAGAACAACTGGCAGAGTCTTTTGAGACAGAATAAACCCAGGTATAGTTTACTAGAAAGCATCACACTTGGATTAATTGTGTGTCTTAAAGGTGAGAATAAGGTAGGACAATTTACTACTTTGGGATATATTTTCTAATTTTTTTTGGCCTAACCTTGAAATAGAAAAATAAATCAGGAGAAACTTTAGAAAATTCTGCTGGAGAAATATAAGAAAATATATCAAGAGCATGTCTTTCCTGCTAAGAGTAGGGAATGACACATTTTCATCATGTTTATTAGAAAGTAGCAAGAATAAAATCAAAGCATTTTGAATTGTGCACACTTTAAAGATACAGAAAAGAACTATACTGTTCAAGAGACATGATGAATCAAATAGAGACAACTTGGTGCCTTTTGTGGAGAGGGAAATTTCCTTCATTAACACTTACACTATGTAGAAAATCACAATGTCATCTCTAATCAAAGTGGATTTTGTGTGGGTCTAATCCGTTCACTTCAAAGATTTTACAAAATCAGTCTGTGTTATCATTTTTATTAGTATAAAGACTTTAGCAACTGCATTTCAAATACTTTCTTGATGTAAATTATAGAAATGGTGAAATGAAACCATTTGGAAAAAATACCTCCTTTTTTTAAGAAGTAAAAATATTTTGAAATAAATTGCTATAGTTAGGTTTTTATAAATAGGTATAGTAATAGTTTCAACTTTATAGGGTTGTTATAAAGATGAGTTAGCATCTTGAGTTAATATTAATAAGGAATTCAGAGCAGTGCTTTGCACATAATTCATGTTATATAAGTGCTTGTTAGATGCACAAATAAAATAATCCTTAGGATGCAGTAATTTAGAATAGAAATAAACATTAGTGATAATGTGCCAAGGGAGAGATAGATGACCAGAGGTGTAATAGGAAGGTAGCAGGTACCTGAACACTTACTTACGTGATTACTTGTACTTGCTAACCCAAACCACTCAGATAGTTCTGCAAAGATCTTCTAGGCAGAATGTGGCACCAGATGGTTTGTTTTCTTGAGTGTTGAAAGTGCTTTGTGTTTTCCTTTGTTAGGGCTTCAATTCTAGTTGCTTGGTTCTAGGAGAGTCTTTTAGATTTTTCTTTAAGGTCTTGGTATTAAATTCCTTTCATCAGAATGTACCCTTGCCTTATTATTTTGCCTACTGAATAAGTACAATACAATTTTAACATGGTGCATCCTGTTGAAACACACACTCAGCCACACATACATATACTCATGCATGCACAGGAATATCCCCTAGCATGAATGCTGTATAAGTTTATACTAAAATTTGGATTTCTTGGTTGTTAGAATCCATTTATCCTCCAGGGTGATTATTTTTTAGAGGAAGGAGTGGCTGAGTTCTTTGGTTCTTTTGAAATTAAACTTTCTGTGACAGTTTTAACAAATCGTATTCTTTAGACTTTACAGTTTACAAAGCACTTTCTAGAAATCACCTAATTTGATTCTCATAACAACCCTACAAAGCATTAATATTATTCACTTTTTATCTGATGAGGCCCCAGGTAAGAGGGGAAATTGAGTCTCAGAGAGACTCAATTATCTACCTCAACATCTCCACTAATTGTGGAGTTAAAAGTTCCTAGAGCTAAACTTTCTTCCCATCTTACCTTCATTCTATCATGATGGTTCTATGTTTAAAACCAGAATCAAGGCAAAAAATTCAAGATGGTTAGTGTTTTTTTTTACTTTTTTGGATAGTGTTTATCTTCTCTTTATAGTTGTTTTAAAAAAAGTTTGAATATTACTTATAACATATTAATGCCTTTAGCATGAGTTTTTTAGATCTTGTGGTAGGCAGAATTGTAAAGATATTCCCCAAATTTTCATTCTCCGATTATTTGACTAAACACTAATCTAAGTACTACTGTGAAGGATCTTTACAGATATAATTAAGCTTACTAATCAGTTAACTTTAAAATGGGGAAATTATGCTGTATTTTCTGGGTGGGCCCAATGTCATCACATGAATCCATTGAAAGCCAAAGAGGAAGTAAAATAGGAAGCCAGAGGAATTCAAAGGGTGTTGGCCCAATGCACTATTAGTGGTTTGTAGATGGAGGAGGTCCTGTTGAAGATGTAAGAAGGGATTCTGCCAACAACCAGTGGTCCTGACCCCCAGATGAGAATTGTAGCCCTGGCTGATACCTTGGTTTTAGCGTGTGGTATGATTTGGATAAGGTTTTTTTCCACCACATCTCATGTTGCAATTTAATCCCCAGTGTGGCAGAGTTGGGAGGTGGGAATTAGTGGGAGGTGTTTGGGTCATAGGGACACTGTGTCCCTTAGGAATGGCTTGGTGCTGTTCTTGTGGTAATGAACGAGTTCTTGCTCCCATGAGCAAGAAGAGTTCCCAGAGAAAAAGGGAACTTTTTAATGCAGCACAAAAGCCCTCACCAGAAGCCAAGCAGATGCCAGCATCATGCTTCTTGTACAGCCTGCAGAACAATGAGCCAAATAAACCTCTTTTCTTTATAAATTACCCAGCCTTGTTGTTAAAAGTGCAAAAGGGTTTCAGTCTAGGTTCAGTTGCTCATTGCACAAAAATCCGAAAATCCAATTACTGAGATAAAGAAGATTGCCAAGGAAGAAAGGAATTTTTAATATGACAGACATCTTGCCAGGAGAACTGGAGAAGCTGCCTCAAATACATGTCTCTGACTAAGGGATATCATGGGCTTTTAAAGGAAGGGCCATATGCCTGGTAGCAGGCTGTGGTGTATCTCATAAGGGGCTACATGCATTGGGGGCAGATTGTGAGGGATGGTGAATCTTGGCATCAGGAAGTCTGCCCTGGGGCCTTCAGAATCTCAACTCTTTTGTCTTGTAGAAAATCCATCATTTCAGGCCAGGTGTGGTGGCTCACACCTATAATCCCAGCACTTTCGGAGGCCGAGGTGGGAGGATCACTTGAAGCTGGGGTTTAAGTCCATCATTTCTGGGAAGTAGCTCAAAGCTGTTTAGTTAGCCAAGTAGTTAGTCAAAGGAGAGGATTATAAAAATCATATAGGGGTCCGTGGAGCCAGTTACAGCCTCAGTTATTCCTTTACAGCAACACAAAACAGACTAAGACAGCATGGTGAGATCCTGAGCAGAGCATTTGGTTATGATGTATAGGACTTTTGTTATGTGAGATAACAAATGAGTACTCTTTTAAGTCTCTAA
The DNA here is from genome assembly GCA_023783475.1 of Daubentonia madagascariensis. Lineage (NCBI taxonomy): Eukaryota > Metazoa > Chordata > Mammalia > Primates > Daubentoniidae > Daubentonia > Daubentonia madagascariensis. Next base: position 19,307,330 of record JAKFHU010002080.1, on the reverse strand, counting down.
GTTTGATATAATTCATTATGCAGCAATAGAAAACCAACACAAATTTGTACCTTTAAAGTCTATGACATTCAAAGGAGTAATATGTGATCTTTTTATTTACCACATCCTTGGCCTCACTCATGTGACCCTTTTCCTGGACACTGAGATGGGAGGGTGGCAGCAATCTCCATTTATCGTTGTCAGAAAAGTCCAAGAGACTCTAAATGGCTTCTTCACATCTAATTGGGAGACGTTTACTATTCCCTGAGCAAGAATGACATTGATCTATTTGTAAATAAAAGGAGTCTGAACCACTTCAGGAGTTCATGCATTTGGGTACTTCCAATAATGAAGATAGTATCTACCAAACCATCTACATGCTACTTCATCTGTCTCCACTTTGGCCAGGACCACATATTTCTCACCATAGGGACTCTGTAGCCTTAGAATCTAGGTTTTTTTTTTTGTGTGTGTGTGTGGTTTTTTTTTTGTATCTCTCTCTCTCTCACACACACACACACACACACACACACACACACACCCTGACAGTGGGCCAAAGATTCCTGCCTCCTTCATATGGTTGAGAAAAAATTCAGTCAGCATCTAAGCCCTATCCATTGGGTATATTTTGTCTGGAGCAGGAGTTCTATTCCTAGTGTTATGGGTTGAACTGTGTCCCTCAAAAATTTATATGCTGAAGTTCTAACCCGTAGTACCACAGAAAGTGACCATATTTTGAATAGAATCATTGCAGATGTAATTATTTAAAATGAGGTCATACTGGAGTAGGGTGGGCCCCTAATCCAATTCGACTGGTGTCCTTGTAGAAGAAGGAGAAAATTTGGACATAGACACACACACACAGGGAGAACATTATATGGAGATCAAGGCAGAGATTGGGGTGATGCAGTAGAAGGCAAGGGATATCAAAAGTAGCCAGCAAACTACTAGCCAGGAGAGAGGCCTGAAAATATTGGGCCTCTTTTATTCCCTGTCTTCAGAAGGAACCAACCCTGCAGACACTTCGACCTCAGATTTCTAGCCTTCAGAACCATGAGACAATAAATTCTTGTTATTCACTTTATGATACTTGTTATGGCAGTCCTAGCAAAGTAATAAACTAGGCGAGGTGGAAATTATTCCAAAACTGGCCCTCATTCCAGCTGAAAGGAGGCAGAGATAACCTGTCACACACCCTCATGTCGATCTTGTAATGTTGGTCTTTGTGGCAAAATCTTTTTGACACTACCAAGGTGTTCTGTGATCTGATGTCATCTTTGCACATTTTCCAGGTATAGTCTACCTGTAGAATTATATATTTAACAGATACCTAGAAGCTCCACGTGGAGGAACATAAAGTGACAGATTCTAGCATAAGAATATGAGTCACTAACATGAGATGGGCCAAATGTCTGAGTAACGTTTTATTGCTGTCAAAAAAAAAATGTAACTAAGACCACAAGAAATATTTTCAAACAATCATGAGTTTTGTAAAAAAGCATGGCAGTGGGTTTTCTGAAGTTAACAAAATCAACTCATTAGTCCTTTACGTCAATATCAAAGTTTAGAACAGAGAAAATAATCAGGACTAAGTTTTTACTAATTCTAATAGCTTATGTATTTTAAAGCAAAATAAAATGCTAAGTATGTTTAACTGCATGTTTCTGTGAAGTAGAACACTATTTTAGCAAACAAAATGTTATTTTTCTCATTTGTGTATTTAGCAATCTTAAAAGTCAGTGTTTAACCACAGTTAGAAAAGTAAAAATCCAAGATTTGGGAGACATGGGTTTCATGCCCAGTTTCTTGACATTATGCATGATTTTCAGTCGTTGTCATAACCTTCCTCTGCCTGACTTCTTTATCTGTGAAGTGGGAGTGGAGGAGTTGCCACTATATTCTTCCTTAGAATGTTATGGTATAATGGCTGTGGAAATTCTTTTTAAGTTCTTTGAAAAATATGTTCAATATCCATTTTCCCAAGAAAATATGAAAACTATTTTTGTGTATGTGTATGTGAAAACTATCTTCCACTGTGACTTCTAAGTCACCAGCTTATTGGAATCATTTTTCTACCACGATTTGGTTAAAGAGAGAGTAAAGTGAAAAGGGTATGTAGGCTAGAGAAGATTGGAATAGCCCTGGGGAGGGCCTGCGACAAGCCACTAAAACTGGAAGGAAAGAGGAGTGATTTGACTATCATGAGGATCTACATTTAATACTAATATTGCTATCATTAACATCACAAGATATTTTGCAAAATGCTGAGTTTGGGGTGGTTTTATGTATGTGTGTCTATATGTATATATTTTATGGGTGATTGTATATATATGTATGTGGGGTGATTTGATGTATGTGTATATATGTATACATATATATATATAGTGTGTGCATATGTATATATGTGTACACATGCAAATACTTTGAGGCTTCATAGAATGAGACCATGTATAACAAGTATTTAATGTAGAGACTGGAGAAATATGGGAAAGATGTACATAAGAATTTCCAGTTTTGAAAGATTTATCTGTCCATATTCACCTTTGCATTTATTAAATTGTATTCATAGATTCAGAGCCTTAAGAAACCCCTAAAATACAGGACTGTGACAAGAAATTCAAGTAGGATAACTGGGACACAGTGGTCTAAAAAACTCATTATAAAGTCTTACTCATTCTTCAAGGCTCAGTTATTTTTTCTTTGAAGTGTTTCTGACCTTCCACTTCCCCTTTCTGATGTCCCCTGCACAGAATTTATTCATTCCACTAAAATAAAACTTATCATATTGTTTTCTTTCTTCCTCAGACAAATACTTTTGAGGTTTGGTGCTAGGACACAGCAGTGAATAAATATAACAGACACTGACAAGAACTAGATCTTCACCTCTCTTCAACTCCAAGCAGAGTATCTGGAGCTTACAGGCACTCAGCAAACGTATTTGATTCCATTGAATTCCTTGTGTATGTGTGGAATGTTACCTTTGCCCGTCTCACTTCTATCTCTACTCACGTGATGTGCCTTTATTTCCCTGACTTGCTGTTTTTCTGAGTTGAACTATTATCAGGATCCCTAGCATTAGGTCTGACCAGAGTCAGTGTCAACAATTATTCATTGAGTGACTGAATGAACATCCATAGATTTTACTGCTGTGTAGTGTTTAGGAACTCTGGCTCTATAGTCAGATTTGGACTTAAACCCTATCTTGACCACTTCTTAGCTTCATGATTGCAGGCAAGTCCCTTAACTCTTTAAGCCTCATCTGTAATGTGGAGGTAATAGTATCTATATATACAGTTATTTGAAGACAAAATGAAATAATACATGTGATGTATAGTTATTCCTATGGGTTTAGTATTGTCTTCTTGATTTTACGACCTGTAGTTGGAGGGACCACCTCTATTCATGCTTACATCTTCTGAACCTGGCCCAGTAAACCCTGATTTGGCAGTGGGCAACTTGATATTGAATAAAGGGCAAGATCATGGCAGGTCTCTGGAGCTTTATAATGGTCCTTTCTGGCCATTCATATTCCTTCTGCTGCACTTTTCTTAGCTTTTGAAAACTTCTTGGTATTCTCCCAAATCTCTTATAAATAATGTCCAAGAAATGCAAACAAAGCCTTGTAATATGAATCACAGAAGGAATTTTTGTTGCAGCCCAAATAGCATCCACTGCAATTATTTTAAGCAGGAAGGCTTACGTGATTGAATCAATGGAAGGGCTGGAGAAACACACTGAAGGCTGAAATTCCAGGAAACATCTCCAAAACCATACCATAGAACTGACCTGGAAAGACAGCTGCTGCTACTCCAGCATCAAGAAGCCACCACCGTTACACACCATAGGACCACATTACCATTGCTGCCACTGCCCCAGACCATACTGCTTCTCCTTCCACCCAAACCAGCAAAATGGAGGCCCTGTGCTCTCTTACATCCTCATGTAACTAACTTCTAAACCAAAACCTCATGCAGGTGTGTTGACTGTGGAATCTGTCACACGCCTGCACCATTGCAGTAAATTTAGGGTTTTGGATCTCATGTTGAAAAGGAAGCTTGGAGTGTTTATAGAGCTGAAAGAAAGTCAGTGTGCTGGAGTAGAGGGAGTGAGGGAGTGAGGTAGCCATGATGTGCAGAAGTATTGGTTTACATGCAGGCATTTTGCTGATCTGCGTGAAATATTTTGGGATAGGTATTAAACATTCTAAAGAATAGTCAAGAAATAAAGAGCAATGAACTAAATATTTATGTCCTCCCAAAATTCATATGTTGAAACCTAACCCCCCCAAATGTTAGTGTTAGGAAGTGGAGCCTTTGGGAGGTGATCAGGTTATGAGGGGGAGCCCTCACTGTTGGAATTAGTGCCCTTATAAAAAGAGACACCAGAGAGCTAGCTTGTCTCTTCTACCATGTGAGGACACAGTAGAAGTGCCATCTATGAACCAGAAAGTAGGTCCTCACCAGGCACAAAATCTGCTGGTGCTTTAATCTTGGTCTTCCTGGTTTCCAGAACTGGGAGAAATAAATTTCTGTTGTTTATAAGCCACCCAGTTTATGGTGTTTTGTTAGCCTAAATGGACTAAGAAAGGAAAGAAATAAAGGAAGGGAGGGAGGGAGAGAGAGAGAAGGAAAGAAGGAATAGAGAGAGACAGAGAGAAAAAGAGAGGGAGAAATGTAGGATGGAGAGGGAGGGAGGGAAGGAGGGAGGGAAGGAGGGAGGGAAGGAAGACTGTGAGGAGGATTTGGGAACTACTTACTGGAAATTCAGGAAGCTCCGCCTGGAATAAACTTGAGTTTCAATGGCTTATGCCTCAGATATTCCATAAAGATAAGGGTGATGGATTGCTTGATTTTAAATAAGAGTGTAGTTGGGAGCAGGAAATAAGTCTCCCATGCAGGGAGAAGATTTCTGGACTTAAATCCTCGAGAAAACATATTTGGATCTATTGATTTATTCTAATAAGAAGTGAAAGCCACATAGATTTGCTTTCAGGGGTATTTCCTACCAGGGCATGAGTTCTTGAAACTGGGTGAACATTTCATGTTCCTGCCTTAGGTCAGGTCACTCTCACTGCTAGTTACCAGTGAGACAATATTCTACCTGCCTAAGGTCCAAGTCTGCCTCACCTGAGATATAAACATCTCTAAATTTACCCCTCTCAAAAAAAAGGGCATAAGTAGTCTGTGAAATTTTACTTTAAAAACAGATACAGGTTTTGCTTTTTGGACCAGCTCAGTACTCCTCAGAATTAATGCAATTACCAATAGACAATTTTACAATGAGATTGAAGGTGACTTATGAAATTCTCAAATGCAAAATTTTAACACTTTTATATAATTATAAAGTAATATATACACACAAGAAAACCAGAAAATACATGAAAGTACAAAGAAGATAATAAAAACTACTTATAAATTTTCTAGATATTTTGGATATGGATATATATCGCATTTACTGAGTCATTCTAAGTATTTTCTATAGACTGAATTTGTATCCCACCAAAACTTGTATGTTGAAACCTAATACCCAATGAGTTAGTGTTTGGAGGTGGAGCCTTTGGGAGGTAATTAGGTCATGAGGGTCTAATTTTAGGTTGGTTTCTGTAAAAACAAACAAATATCCTTGCTCACGCAGGCAAGTACAAAGTTTATACTATAGACTAAGGCTTGGCAAAATTTTATAAAGGGCTGCATAAGTATTTTTGGCTTTGTGTACCATACAGTCCCTGCAGCTGCTACTCAACTCTGCCACTGTAGCACCAGGTCAGCCCGGTTAGCTTTCTTGCCATTTCTGCCGTGTGAGGACACAGCAAGAAAACAGCTGTCTATGAAACAAGAAGCAAGACCTCCCCAGATGCCGAATCTGCAGATACCTGGATCTTGGTCTTCCTAGTCTCCAGAACTATGAGAAATAATTTTCTGTTATTTATAAGCTACCCAATTTGTGGAATTTTGTTATAGCAGCCTGAATGTATTAAGACAATATTATCATATTTATTGTCTTATGTAATTCTCATGATACTTCCATGAGGTAAGTACAATTACTTTTTCCATTTCACAGATGAGGAGAATGACATTAAGAGAGGTTAAATGACTTGACCAAATTCATACAAAAAGTTGTGAAATCTGACTTTGAACTCAGGCAGTCTGATTTGCAATTCTGTTCTGTTAACCTCTACAATGTATGTGTGTGTGTGTGTGTGTGTGTGTCCATGCATGTGTGCATGTGTGCAGACATTTAGGGTCATATTGTATATACTTTGTGGACACCTGGGTTTTTTCAATTGGTTATAAATATTTCTTGATGTCATTACTTTTTTTTTCTGTTAAGTTTTTCTGGGGGGTGTGGCATGGTCATAGATTGTAAAGCATATTTTGTTATCTAAAAATCTTATGGTTAGACATTAAGGAAATTATTTGATGAATATCATTACTCAAAAGCATAATGGTTTCTGTAGAATACATTCCTAGAAGGGAATTGCTTGGTCAAATAATAAGCATATTTTTAAAGCTTTTGATATATATTGGACAATTTGTTCTACAAAATTGCTACAACTTTTTCTTTGAATTAGGGGTCTGAGACCTATGTCCCACAGGCCAAATCTGACCCATTGCCTGTATCTGCAAACAAAGTTTTATTGGAACACAGCCATGTCAATTTATCCATGGCTGCTTTTGTGCTATAACAGCAGAATTTAGTAGTTGTAACAGAGACCATATGGCCCACAATGCTGGAAATATTTACTATCTGGTCTTTTATAGAAAAGATTCATAGTTCCCATTCTAAACAGTAGATTATAAAAGTACAAATTTCCCTGTATTCCTGCCAATCTTGGATATAAATAGATAAATGGATGGATAGAAGGACAGGTAGATATATAGATGGTCAAAATATGATAGACTAAATTAGTATTTCAATGTTGAAAAAAATTTATGTTTACTGGCCATTTATATTTCTGTTTTATATCCTGTCCCTTTTTAAAATGTGCTACTCTTCACTTATTTATTTATTTGCCATTTTGTTTGTCAAGTGCTTCATAAATTAAATATATTTACACATTGCCTGATACGTATTTCTCTTTTAGTCATCTGTCTTTTATATTATTTACCATGGTTCTTGATATACAGAAGGTTTTAATAATTTTGTAGTGAAGTCCACAAATCTTTTCATTTATGATTCCTTCCTTCAATTAAGTTATACTGAGAATGCCCTGTCTTCCTTTGTGCTTTGTGCACAAGTATTTTCACCTGGCTCTTGTATAGTTTATTTATTTGTTTACTCACTTATTGCTAACTCTTTAATTCATCGGAGTATATTTTGGATTATAGTGTGAAGTGACGAACTAGTGTAAAATTTCTAGACACTTAGGCAATTATTCTAGCACCACCGATGGTGCTGATCTTTTGCTGCTCATTCACAATTTTCCTGTTTTCATATGCTAAGTTCTGATTTACGTTAGTGTCTGCTTCTGCCTTTTCTGTGATATAGTTCACTTACTCTGTCTGTGCTCATGTTATTCACTAAACTCTTACTCAGTTTAAAATAATTTTTGAATTTTATGGATGCATGATAGTTGTACATATTTATGGGGTACATGTGATATTTTGACACAAGCATACATTTGTAAGATAAAATATGGTTAATTGGAATATCTATTACCTCAAACACATCACTTCTTTGTGTTAGGAACATCCCAAATCTATCCTTATAATTATTTTGAAATGTAGAATAAATTATTGTTAACTATAGTTGCCCTATTGTGCTACTGAACACGAGATCTTACACATTCTATCTAACTGTATTTTTGTACCCATTAACCAATCCCTTTTTATCCCCTCTCTCTACTACTATTCCCAGCCTCTGGTAACCACCACTGCATTCACTAGCTCCATGATATCAATTTTTTAGCTCCCATATATGAGTGAGAACATGAACATTTCTCTTTTTGTGCCTGGCTTATTTCACTTAACATAATGTCCTCCAGTTCCATCCATGTCGTTGCAGATGACAAGATTTCATTCTTTTTTATGGCATGATAATATTTCATTGTGTATATGTACCACATTTTCTTTATTTATTCATCCATTGATGGACACTTAGGTTGATTCCATATGTTGGCTGTTGTGAAGAGTTCTGCAATAAGCATGGGGGTGCAGATATCTCTTCAATATGCTGATTTCCTTCCTTTTAGATATATATGCAGCAGTGGGATTGCTGGATCATATGGTAGTTCTATTTTAAGTTTTTTGAGGAACCTCCATACTGTTTTCCATAATGGCTCTAATACTTTACATTCCCACCAACAGTGTATGAATGTTCCCCTTTCTCCACATCCTCACCAGCATTTGTTATTTTCTGTCTTTTTGATAATAACCATTTTAACTAGGGTGAAATGATATCTCATTGAGGTTTTGATTTGTATTTCCCTAATATTAACACTTAGTGATGTTGAACATTTTTTCATGTAACTGTCAGCCATTTGTATGTGTTCTTTTGAGAAATTGTCTATTCATATCTTTTGCCTATTTTTTAATTGGATTTTTTTTGCTATTGAGTTACTTATATTAATATATTCTGGTTATTAACTTCTTGTCAGTTGAATAGTTTGCAAATATTTTCTCCCATTCTGTGGGTTGTCTCTCTACTTTGTTGATTTTTTTTTTTTGCTGTGCAGAGGCTTTTTAGTTTGATATGATCCCATTTGTCAATTTTTGCATTGGTTGCCTGTGCTTTTGAGGTCTTACTCAAGAAATCTTTGCCCATACTAATGTCCTGAAGCATTTTCCAATGTTTTCTTCTAGTAGTTCCATAGGTTTAGGTCTTATATTTAAATCTGTAATCCATTTGGATTTGACTTTTTTTGTATATAGTGAGAGATAGGAGTCTAGTTTCATTCTTCTGCATATAGATATCCAGTTTTCCCAGCACCATTTATTGAAGAGACTGTCTTGGTGCCTTGGTTCTTGGTGCCTTTGTCAAAAATGTGTTGAGTGTATATTCATGGATTTATTCTGGTTTCGCTATTGTTTTCCATTGGTCTTTGTGTCTGTTTTTATTCCAGTACCATGCTATTTTGGTTACTACAGCTTTGTAATATAATTTGAAGTTAGTTTTGAAATGAAAAATGAAAAAAATTCCCTCTTTAATTTTATATAAGCTTTTCTGGCCTCTTTCGTGCTATTTTTTCTTTCACCTGAATGAACTTTAGAATCACTTTTAAAGTCCTAAAAAATTAATCAGGATTTAAATTGAAAGTCAGGACACCAATAATTAGCCTAAGAGAAATTGAACTATTTATCGTATTGTCTTCTCATTTAGTCAGGTTGTTTTTATGTTTCCGAGAAATATTTACAATATAGATCCTACATACGTTTTCAAATGTTTATTCCTAGAGATACTAAATTTTCTCATGCTAATAAATCCTCATGCCATTACATTTTCTAGTTGAATATTCTTGGCATTTAAAAAAGCTAGCTATTAATATTATTTTTGTAACTGGCCACATTTATGTATTCTATTAATACTTTAAAGTTATTAAAAGTATAAATGAATACTCAGTTGATTCATTTGGGTTTTCAGGTGGATAATCTTTCAAATTATTGTACTTCTGATTAATATTTTTATTGCATCAGTAAGAAATTCCATATAACGTCAAGCAATAGCAGTACCTATATGCATTTTATGTGTGCATTGTTCCTTACTTTAGAGTAATTCCTCTAATGTTTCTCAGTTATATATGAGATTGGATTTTGGTTAAAATGTTTTCTATATCATATTAAGGAAGTATTTTGCTATTTCTATTTTATTAGGAATTATTTTTTGCTTTAAAATCAGGAATATTTGTTGAAAATTAGCAAATGATTTATAGACATGCCAATTTGTTAATCTGAGGGTTTTTTGACCTATTAATAAGGTATATTTTATTAATAAACCCCTAATGTTAAGCCATTTTTGCTCCCTTGAAATAAATCCTACTTGCCATGGGCTATCATTCTTTTAATATAGTGCTGAATTTGATTTAATGGCATTTTATTGATTATTTTTATAAATATATTTATGGTGACAATGGACAGTAGTTTTATTTTTGTTTTATATTTTTTAGGTGTATATTTTTTATGCCAACTTTGTAAAATAAACTGAGAAAACTGCATGATTAAAAAAATCAAACATTTTGGAATAGTTTATTTACATAGCATGACAGTCACCTTAAAGTTTAGCAAAACTTACTAATGAATTCTGTAGATCTAGTGTCTTTTTAGGGTGACTGGTAATGCTTTTAAATTGTTTTTTTCTGGTTATTGGATTCTTCTACAAACTTTTTTTTTTTAAAGTTTTGGATGAATTTTAAAAGTATGCCCAATCAGAATGTGATGAACTGTCCTGGGTGCACAAATTGAAGAAGAGATGACTTGTATGCATGGTAATTTTTTCTTAATCTTGTTTTCAGTACCATCTTCCTGTTCTCAACAGTCTCTGGCATCCGTCAATCCAGACACTCTCTACTTTACCTTTTCCTGGGGGAAAACCTCTAATTTTCTGCTGGGTAGAAGAGAAGCAGTTGGTTGGCTGCAATTAAGAAAGGGAACTGAAGATTTGCTTCTTAAATAGGCTTACAATCAACTCTTTTGTTTTAGTCCCATCTTCAGAGGTCTGTGGTGTATAAGATATGGTACAAGCATCATCATTTATGTACTCTGGAACATTAAGCTTTAAGCCAGTGTAATAGAAGTAACTCAAAATAGTCTTTACAAATTAGATATTCCCAGACATAAAATGGAAGCCTTTATTATGAGCTATTAATTATACTTTTAAAATTCTACCAAATTATTTCATTCAAAATAATTTGCTAAAGTAAAATAAAATAACTGATATTTAGTGAAATCAGATTATGACGGCAACATGAAAAAATAATAGATAACAAAATCAAATCAAGAAACAATAGGTTTAATATTTTATTTATGAATTAAAAGAAGAATTAGAAATAACATTTAGAAGCAATTTACATTTATTTCCTTTGCTTTTTTTTTTACAAAAGCACTTCTTGTCTGTCTTACGTTTTCTTTTTTACCCCGGAGTCTGATAATCTTTGGGCTTTGTAACACACCATCCCTTCAGCCTTCATTGTGGTGTGGAGGTTTGTGGGGTTGGAACTCGGGGGAGGTGAGAGGACAGTCTTATGGCAATGACACAGCCTCATCACCCTCCACATTTGGTAATCCAGCTTTTTGCTAATAGTCCTTTATGCCGTAATTGGACTTACAAGAATCTGATCGTCACCTGTGAATGCCAAATATGCTTCCACACCACATTTCACATTTTATCTGCAGAGACAGTGCATCCAGGAAACAGCCAGCTTTAAGAATGTGCAAATTCACACCACTGAACTGCTGAGAAATTCTTTAGCTCTAACTTAGTAACTGTCAGAGTGAGCTATATTTGCTCTCCCTGACTGACATGTAATAGGAGTTCAAGAAGTCACTTATTTTTCATTCCATTATTATAAATGTGACTAAAAATAGAAGTAGAACTCGAGGTTTTCACTCCCCAGCTGAAGAAATCACAGTGAGGAGCACCTGCCACACAGGGCATGGTTAATTAGCTTGGAGATTCTAGCTGGCCTTTCCTGGACTATTGAGGGCATCCAGACAGCCAGTGAGGGTTATGCATGAAAGCAGCAAGAAAATGCTTTCATTTAGCTAAAAGATGCACCGGCCAATGTGGGTGTCCTTAATTTCATTAAGACAGGCCACTCTTCTGCACAATTTTAATTCAGTCACAGTCTCCAAGATATTTCTTCTGGATTTGACATTTCCTGGGAGTAATTTGAAAGAGTGGAGCCATAATCAAGGAAATGAAATATTTCTACTTCTCTACTAACTTTAGAGCTGTACAGGGGATAAATGCCAAAGCTGAAACCTTGCAGGAAGGCTTAATGTTCCCAGAAAAGACGTAGCTGCCATTTGATGAGAACAAGAGGGAGACACTTAGGAGAATGTTATCTAACCACAGACAGACCCCAACATGGATCACAAGGTTAGTGGGCCTCAACACATAACCTCAACACTGAGTTTAGATTTATTTCATGGCATACAATGTGGCAAGAATTTAGTCTAGGATCTAGGTGACTGTGTATGGAAGCATTTGGATCCTACAAGATTACTCTTTTTGATTTTATGAGTCTTAGTATGTTGACAGCTCATGTCAGAAAACCAGACTCCAGCCTAAGTAATGGTGTTGAAAAGGAGCTAGTGCAACGCAGCTGAAAAGGACCTAAGGAAAGCGAGTGTTGCTTCTAAAATAAATGGGGATTTTTCAGAGCAGTCACATTGGATTTGAGCTGCGGGATTATATGCTAAAGTAGCACTTAAAACGGTTTCCTCCCTCTCTCCCTCCTTCCCTCCCTTCCTTCCTTTCTTGTCAGAAAAGCCATGATTTGTACTGCTTCAGTGATAAGTGGTGATGCGTGTGGGTTGATTTTTGGTATAGTATTAAACTGGGGTCATCCTGGTTTCATTCTACTGATAAAGGATGTATGTTCAAGCTTCATAGTCCATTCTTTATACTCTGTCCCCTTGCAAATGCAGAATGGGCCTTTATTTTCTTTACTCTTCACCTCCTCCACAGGCTTGTTCACTTTACTTATCAACTGTGACACTGTGGTCTAAATCAATCTCTCTAGAGCAATGTTTTTCAAACTATAGGTCCTGACCTCTTAGAGTGTCTTGAAATCAATTTAGTGGGTTACAATCAGCACTTTTAAAAAATGAAGTAGAAGAGAATATATAATATTAGAATTTATTGCACATAGGAATAAGTCCTGCTTTAATGAAATGAGTTTAGTTAAACATGTGTGTGTGTACTCCAACACTGTGTAAAATATACTACTTAATGTGGGACACAGATAAGAAAAATTGAAAAGCACTGCTGATGGATGGTGGGGATTCACTGGTCCCACAGACATGCTGTCTGCATTAGCTCAGGTGGTTCTTATTCAGGTGTTCTTGTGCTTCCAGACCGTCTTGGAGTTGCATTAGTTTCTGTCTGTTTTTCCAGCCTTGTCCTTTAGACAACTTTATAAGCTCCCAATATCCTTCCAGTAAATTCTTTTCCTCCTTAAGTGAATCACAGTTGAACCATAGTAGTTTTCAAAGGTCTCTGAATTATGCTCTAATATAGAAGAGTTAAGTGTTAATCCACCTGATACTGATGCAGCAAGAGTTCTGAAATTGGGAAGGTCAGTCATAACTGGTGTCACAAATCCAAAATTAATGTGGTTTACTCCCCTCCTCTTTTTTCCCCAGAAAAGACAAAGAAAGCCAAGATGAGTTCACTAATTAAGGTCAAACAGATCCTCAAATGAAGGCAATATTCTGATTATTGGTAATGTCATTTAGAATTTTAATGAAATTTAATATGCTGCATCACCCTTAATTAATGTTCACTGAAAGCCAACTGTTATACTCGGCAATTAGAGTTGGAAAGGATTGTAAAGGGTAAAATCACCAGATGAAACGATTTCAAGTATGACATTGTGATTTTGTGCTATTTCAACCAATATATTAAATAATTATAGGGTTTAGGATCTAAGCAGAGTCCTAAGCTAGAAGTATTATATATATTGCTTTATGTATTTATAATAATACAAAATAGGAAGCAATCTACATATTCATTGGAAATTTTAACAATTCATAGGAAATTTTAGCAATTAATTGGATATCTATACAATTGACTATTATGCAATTTTCAAAAATTTTTCCTCATGTTCTGACATGAAACAATCTCTGAGATAAATCAAGTAAAAGCAAGGTGTAGAATGATGTATTTAGTAAGCCTCATTTGGCTTAAAAAAAGAGAGAGAGTGAGAATTACATATTTGCTTGCTTATGCATAGAAATATCTCTGGAGCGAGTCACAAGAAACGGATGCCTTTGGCAAAGGAAACTGGCTGGAGGTTTCCTGTGAAGAGGCTATTTTTCCTATTACTTTTTGAACATTCATGTTTTTAAAAAGTCAGTAAATTTAAAATGAAAAGCACCTTTTTACATGATCATTTTTAACCTTGACTCTCTGTTTTCTTTAGCTCCTTTTGCTCTTTTTTATCCAAGACTTGATATGATGAGAATTATTAATATAATTTCTAAAAACTCTTTATTCAGAAGAATGTGGAATTGAGATGGAGTGATTATCCTTGATGATCACTGAAATACTAGAGACCCTGCAGCTTGTGACTTTCCAGGGTGGAATTTGGCCCTTGTTACTTGGACCAAGTGTGTTTGGGCATATTGTGAGTAAGCAGCAACATCTGTTTTATTCTTTTGCATAGAATATGACCACTTGTGAGTCTTTCTACAAATGGTGGGTATTTAAAACATAACACAAAGTATGCACACACACACAAAAATCCCTAGTGATGGGGACTCAGTTGCTGTCGTAATTCATTGATGCTTCTGAAGTCGACTGTTTTGTGACACCCAGGATATCATTTAGTAAGATTAAACCACTGCTACTTCTGCCCACTGCTCATTACAGACATTGGTATGAATATATTATGATGACCAAAAGTTGTATTTTATATTTATTAAACAAATAAAAAATTCTGGTGCAATATACTGATTTTTTAAAATAACCTACAGCAACATGAACAGCACTTGGGCCATAATCTTTTCAAGAATTTAAGAGAAAAGAAAATATTTATATGACTTTTAATAGGATGCTTATATGCCTATGCTTTCCATAATTTCTATTTTTCCATTTTTTAAAAACTTTTTCAATACCCAGAATAAAAATAAATCCAACATAGCTCTCTATTTTCTTTTTGAGTTCTTATTTAGATAATATAAGAATGTTTGTTATATAGAAATAAATATTGTCTTATTAAGTTATAGTATATTTCAAGAACTTGAGTTAAAGTGGCCTAAGTGGGTGCATTAATAATATTCTATGTTGTGTAGAATTTTATTAGTAGAAGTATAATTGTAAAATACAACCAGTTTAAACTTTTAGGTTCAATCCCATAATATCTAATTCATTGTATGCATTTTAAAGAAGTGTCATATTTTTCACTGATACAACTTGCATGCCATCTGTTCGGTGAGGGGATATTTGAAATCATGCCAATTGGCAGCAATGGTTATTGTTGAAGCTAAAATTTGGCACTTAATATCTTCCTCCTCTCTACGCATCCTCCTCTCTATCCACAAATAAATGTACCTGAGCTATAGTACACAGGGTTAAACAGTTCAACCATCCACAATTTCCCTCCTTCTCATCCTCTCTGTCATTCTTCTACCCTGCTCCCTATCCCTCCAGCCTCTCTCTCCCATAGATAGTCATTATGGTAGACTCTGGGGTAAAGATGATTACCCCTCCCAACACTGCCTATGAACTTTGGAATAGAAAATGTTGTATTAGTATGGAGTGAAACTCCACAACAAAGCAAGAGGAGGTATAAAGCACTGGTAACAGGAATAATGAAAATTCTCGGCTGAAGGAAACTGGTGACTCTAGAAAAAATGAGGGAGGACGGGGGAGGAGAGAGGCCATTTGCAGAGTAACAGATGTCTTAAGACGGAAACAGATCTCAAATTTGGCAAGAATTTACAAAAGCTTCAGAGATAACCTCTCCTACCAAAGTTGACATTATCTTTTCTTGTCTAACAGTTAACTTCAGCAGTAATAGCACTTTGGTCCAACAATTTGGCAAGGAAGCTGATTTAACTCAGAATATAGATATTAACTTTTAAACAGAAATATCCTTAGATTTTATCTGTTTATAAAATTAGTTTAAATAATGCAAACAAATGAAAGTTTCAAGTTAGATATTGCTAACATTATTTCAATTTCTTCTTGGTAATAATACATGCCTAGTGGTACTTTTGCACGTTCAGAATTCTTTAGGTGGTCACTCCTACCTGGTCTCTGGCTTCCTTATAAAGTGTGCTATATAGGATGGAGCAATATTCAGATGCAATATTTCCCATTGAGACATTTACATTTGTTTTTCCATTTGTGCTCCTAAAACATACACTCTCACATGAGTAACATTGGACTATTTCACTAGCAAGTGGCAAGCATATGCCCTGAATTGATTAGGTATGATGACCTCATCTTGAAAGACTCAGGGAAGTGCTATACCAATTCATCAATTATGTGCACAAAACAGAGGTTTCTTCAATTTTATTTTTGATAGTGATATACTTTTATTGCTATATTGTATACCTATATAGAAATATCCATCAATATAAAAAATGAACTTTAAAGTAAAATAAAATTTTAGTTCAGATCCCAGCTCACTACTTATTGGCTATGTGGTTTTGGGCAAGCTACTTAATCTCTGAGTGTCAGTTTTCATCTGTAAATTGGGAAAATAATTATATCTATATCAAAGATAGAATTAAGTTAGTTATGTGTGATTTGTATTTTTCTTCTGTGGTTAGTACATTTCCTTTGCTAGTTTTTCATTTAACATCTTAATGTTTTACTTATTGATATGTAATTGTGTTTTGGATATAATGCTAATAACTCCTTGTTTTATTTGTTTGAACAATTATCCACTCATGGTCTTGCATTTTATGATATTTTAAATATGGACTTTTAGAATAATAATAATATATATATATTTAATTGATTTTTATGTTTCAGTTTTACATTTATTTCTTCAATTTATTTGTAGTATAAGTAGCATTTGATGTCAGACAACATCTTAAATAAATGCTCTTCCAAATAATCAGTCAGTTACCCAGTGGCACGAATTGAATAATCCTCCTACTTTTTCTTGTTTTTAATATCATATATTAAGTTCTTATTTTGCTGGGATTGGCTTTTAAGTTATTTTTCTTATTACACTGATCTCTCTGTTACTTCTGTATTTTTTCACTGTTTAAGTTTTTCTATGTTTATAGCAGGCTTTACCATCTGGTAGGGCCAATCCTTCATTAGACATCATAAAAATTTTGAGCCTCTTTTTCCAGATATGCTTTAGAATTTGTGTGATATTTTGAGTAATTTTTCTTTGCACGTTTTGAAAAAGTAGTACATGTACATGGTAAAAAGACAAAAAATAAAATGGAAAGTAAATATTCCTCTCAATTCTGATCCTCAGTTTTCCTTTCCCAGGGGCAAACAACTTAGTGATTAAAAACACTGGCTCTGGAGACAGACTGAGTGGATTCAAACCACAATGCGCAGTTGCTATCTGTGTGACTTTAGGCACATTACTTAAACTCTCTATTCCTCAATTTCCTCATCTGGAGAATGGGGATAATAATTATACCTAACATTTGGAATTGTTTTGATAATAAAATAACTTAAGTAAACTATTTAGAACAATGCCTAACCCACTGTAAATGCTCTGTAAAACTTAGCTATTGTCATTATTAACAAAAGTTTCTTGTAAATACTTCTAGAGATATTCTATGCAGACAAGAGCATATATGCTTTATGCAAACAAATGGAAATAAAGAGTGTACATTCTTGTGTACCTCTTTCTTTAAAAATAATAATCATGTAGATCATTCTATATCAGTATATATAGATCTACCTTATTCTTTTGAATTACTTTATAATGTATCATTGTATAGATATTATTATTTTAAAAGTCTATTGCTAATGAATACTTAGATTGTTTCCAGTATTTTGCTACTACAAACAATGTTGCAATGAATAATTTTGCCTCTGTATACCTGTATGAATATTTGTTGATCAGTTTCTAGAAATGGCATTGCCAGATCAAAACATTTTTTACTTGACCTCCCTAGATATTGTATCAACTTGTGTAGCCATCAGTGATGTGGGACAGATTCTGAATCAACACACTATTATTACCACAAAAGATTATCAAATTTTGTCTTTGCAAGTCTAAGAGGTGAAAAATGGTGTCTTGTGGTTTTAATTTGCATTTGCTTAACTATGAGTAAGGTTGATTTCTTTTGATATTCTTTAAAAACTGTATTTATTTTTATTTGAACAGTCCACAAATGTTCTTTTGCCCATTTTAAATTGGGGTTTGGTCTTTTCCATGTTGATCTGTAAGAACTTTCTGGATAGTAAGAATATTTGGTCTTTGACATATATGTGATAAATATATTTTCTCCAATTCTTCATTTGTCTCTTACATTTGTTTGTGTGCTATAGACATGTAAAGTGGTTATGTACTCACATTTCTTCTAGATTTTGTTACTGGCTTCTGACTTCTTTTTTGAGTCATGGGCTTGTGAGTAGGTCACATCTCTTGTTCTCTGAATCTTCTTTGCGATATTGAGGAATGAGCTTAAGAGAATCAAGAGTTAGAAATAAGATGTTCAAGTTCTGATGAGGATCTAGCCCAGTTTAATAGATTTTGAGGCAAGTTACCAGGAGATTAAAGTAATGGAGTCAGAGGAAGGCAATCATTGTCACATCTGTCATGGAGTGAATTTAACACTTTCCTCTCTAGACCAAGGGTGCTTCCTGGTGGCCTGCCCAAACCATAGGCTATGAGATGTAACCTCTCACTTTGGTCTTAGTCATTAGAATTTATTTCTAAGTTTGCTATTGCGTATCATGGACTTTCAGCAAATGTGAAAATCTTCTCTTTTTTTGAGTCTGTGTTTGTGTGTGTGTGTCTGTGTGTGTGTGAGAGAGAGTGTGTGGGTGGTTAAAAATATTTGTAAAATATAATTTATAATATCATTGTAGATATAGGAAAAGAGATGATGTCTCTCACTTTGTTTACTAGAGAAAGAATCTTTGTAGTGCATTGGTACCAACAGTGTTCTTGAAACTATTTGTGATGTTTATTTCTTACCTTAATGAAGAAAATATTGGAGAAGAAACTATAGAGCACTTGGATGGTTTTTCTGCAATATTGAGCAAGTATATCAAGGAAGATAGATTTATATTTTTTATACAGGAATAAAGGGCTCATTTCTCTTTTCTATTACAGTAGACCTGATATGAGCATTAAACCTTTTTTTAAAAAAATCCATGGAAACTCTGTTCTTAGAACTGCTTCATTGAGCTTTGAGCAAGATTTTTCTTGCTCAAATTTCTGCATATTTCTTTCCCCAAATTGCTTGTTTTTTACTGTGATATTTTACAAAAAAATTCAACTTAATAAAAGTTACGCTCATTTAAAAATAATCTTAGAAAATTTGAAAATCAGGAAAAGCTCCAAGAAGATAATAAATATATAATAATAATAAATAATAAATTAGCCTATTTCCCCTGGCACCATCTAAAAGTTTGTATAGTCCTTCATATGATCTTTTATAACCTAATTAATTAGTCTATTTGAATATTTACACTTTCTGGGATTTTGCTTTTATAATCAATATTGGGGATAACATAATTGTATGTGCAATTTTTTTTACCCACTTGATAGCTTGTTTTCTTTGAACAAACTACTAAAAGTGGAATTTTACATCAAAGAATAGGCATATTTTTAAGGTCGTTGATACCTATTTGCATAGTGCTCACCGCAATTTATAGAAAATGATGCCAGCAATGGATGAGAGTCCTCTTTCTTAGAGCCCTTAATTATGCTGAGTATTAAAATTTTAAAGTCTCTACTGATTTATTTGTAGGTGAAATATATAATCTCATTGGTGGTGTAATTTTCATTTATTGGTTACTAGTGAGGTTTAAAGTTTTTTGCTTGTTGTATTTATTCTTTTAGAAAATGACTATGTACTTAATCATTT
Organism: Daubentonia madagascariensis; assembly: GCA_023783475.1. Taxonomy (NCBI): domain Eukaryota; kingdom Metazoa; phylum Chordata; class Mammalia; order Primates; family Daubentoniidae; genus Daubentonia; species Daubentonia madagascariensis. The sequence goes on along the minus strand of JAKFHU010002080.1, from coordinate 19,287,672 downwards.
TTAATTTCATAGTGTTTGATTTTTTATTATTGACTTCTAAGTGCTCAATATATAAAGGGTGTTAATCCTTTACCTGTCATGTAATACACTGAATATTCAACAATCCAAAAGTTCTCCTGGATTTTGTTTTTATATATAATAATACTTATACTTGATTTTTACATATATAGGTGTAAGCACACACCCTATTTTTCTTTCTTTCATGTAAATGCTTATCCATGTATTATTTTATTTTAGATTTCAGATAACTAAGATTAAAACAGACATTAATTTACTGTGGTATATATTTTGTAATATATTTTTAAAAATAGTATCCTGACCAGTCTCTTTGTCAAATTTTATATGTATGTTTTAGAAGTTCTATCTTCCTAAACTTGTATGAAGGATTAAGGACATTTTGCCTCTATAATGTTGTTTCAGATGATTTCTTTTATTAACTCACTTAAATAAGACTGCTATATTTTGAAGTATGCTTTTTTAGTTACTTTCAAGTAGCAAATTCTGCTGCCTTAGGCACAATTACTTCTATTTATATACAACTTTGAAACTGAAAGATGCTTCAAAAGATGATTCTTCATGTCATTTTACCTGTGCAATGCTGTCTCAAAACAAACCGTTTTGGAAGTTCATATAACTCATTTATTTATCTGTTTCATAAAATATGCTTTGTTGATCAATTTTAAGTCATTTTCCTATCCTATGTTCTTTTTGATGCTTGCCTCGTGGTTCCAAGAGTCAGTTTGTCAAATACAACAAGTATTATTACTATTACTACCTACTATGTATTACACAGTTACACTGTGCCAGGTATCGTTACAAGTACTTTCAGTCCATTGTCATTTAATCCTTACAAAATCTGTATAAAGCAAGTTATATTATTGACCCCGTTTTATAGGTAAGATAATTTAGACACAGAGAGGGTAACTTGCCGAAGGTCGTTCAGCTAGAAGAGCCAGATTAGACCTGAAAAGCCCCAAGTGAATCAGAAAATTATATTTTTATGTAAAATTTCTAGGTTTGTTAATGTTGGCAATTAATTAAAATACATTTTACATATTGTGTGAGTCAACAAAATGCAGGCCAAAGACAAAATATCTGCAGACTGAATGCAGCCTATGGCTACCATTTTGTGACTTCGACTGACAGGATCCTTTTACTTGTTTACATCTTTCCAGTACTCCTGGCTTTGTTCCCCACTGCTGACTTTTCTGGATCTTTCTAAGGGGCATTTATCATACTCTGGTCTCTACATTATTAAGTTGGACTTGTTCACTAGTTTCTTCTCACATTATTACAAATAATCAAAAGGGACAAATAGGCACAACTGAAGAAGAAAGAGACAGAGAAGAGGGGGGTAAGAGAAAGAGAGAAAGGGAGAGACAGAGACAAGCTGTGTGCAATTGAAATATAATATACTAAAATGGAAAGACTCTTGAAGATGAGATTGAAAAAATGAAAATAGTGTTTTGAAAAGAACCAGGCAATCTTATAAAGAAGCTGTTCCTTACCGCTTATCCTCATTAGAAGTTCTATGGGCCTAAATACTGCAATGCTCTGTTTCATTAGCAGAGTACATTAAGTCGAATGCAGGATTATGTTAACTCTTATCTCCACCCCGTTGTCTATTCTCTCCTTTTTTTTTTTTATAGATTGAAAATTCCTCATTTGAAATTCTTTCCCTACACATCAATTCTTTCTTGCATGACATTGATCACATTTATACTCTTTTCTTTATCCTGGCATTTATATTGCTAGTGGTACTGGTCTTTGCATTTCAACTGCACTTTAATTGGGATATTTCATTTGAATCCTTGAGCTTGTCAGTTTTACGCTGTCTTGCACACAACATCCAACAGAGAAATCGGTCCCATCAGCTCTCTCCTTGCAGAGTTGACATGGTTGAAGTGCTCTTTAGGCAAGGAAAGCTTTTATTCCAGAAATAGAGAGAAACTTCATGAACTGAAGGGCTGGTGTGTGACCTGCAAAATTGAAAATGGGCTTGACTAAATTGGGACATCTCTGCCTCCTCTTGCTGCACTAAAATAGAATATATTCAGCCACCTCCATTTGTAGTGTGGAGTTTGAGTGCTCCTGTGATAAGGGCTACATAATAACATGGAATAAAATCTAAATGATTGCTAAGATTTAAAAATATATATATTTATGAAATTCCTATAAGGAGATAACTGATGGTATGTTATAACTTTCTAAAAGAGATCGTAATTGAGGATTTACTTTTTTTTAGGACCTTCCCCTTCAATTTTTGTAAAAGACCCTTTTCGCTCTTATACAATGCTAAGCAACCAGATATATTAAAATATAATAAAAATTATATATTTTTCTGTGTTTTTAAAGTTTCCATTTATATTTGTCTTATATTTAGGAAAAAAAGACTTTAAGGGCAAAGAAAAAGAGTTGGGGCAAAGAAGAAAGGAAATTGTCAAAGTATCATTGATGACTATTGTCATCTACAGCAGGACTCCCCAAACAGCCAAATGAGGAGTTGCTAAGAATGTTTTTTATATTTTTAAATGGTTGAATAAAACAAACGAAGAATACTATTTTCTGATATGTAAAAATTATATGAAATTCAAATGCAGTATCCATTAATACAGTTTTATTGGACTTAACGTGTAGTCTACGTAGTTGCTTTCATGCTACAATGGCAGAGTTGAGTAGTTGTAAAAGAGATCATATGCCTCTCAAAGTCTAAAATATTTACTATCTGGCTCTCTACAGAAAAGTTTGCTGACCCCTAAATCACAGTAATAATTTTTTATTTTTATTCGTTATTTATTTATTTATTTATTTTTTGAGACAGAGTATCACTCTGTTGCCCTGGGTAGACTGCAGTAGCATCATCGTAGCTCACAGCAACCTCAGACTCCTGGACTCAAGCGATCCTCCTGCCTCAGCCTCTGAGTAGCTGGGACTATAGGCGCACACCACGAAGCCTGGCTAATTTTTCTATTTTTAGTAGAGATGGGGTCTTGCTTTTGCTCAAGCTGGTCTTGAACTCCTGAGCTCAAGCGATTCTCCTACCTTGGCCTCCCAGAGTGCTAGGATTACAGGCATGAGCCACCATGCCCAGCCAGGTAATAATTTTTTAAACTATGATATCTTATTCTTAATTTACAAAAATCATCATATCTTGTGGTTTGCCAACTCACTCTCTTCTAGTTCAGCTAGAAGTTTTTCCCCCCAAATCATTAATCTACATATATTTGCTTTGCAAAATTTTTTCAGTTTTGTCTTAACTTTATTTAGATAAACCCATTATCCCTATTTCTGTCTATATTTCTGTTCCAAAAAAAAAAAAAAAATCCAGGCAGCACCCAGACTTTAACAAAATGTAAAGGAAGAATTGGAAACAAGGTTGGCCCCAGGAAATATATTTCTCAGCATGTATCAGTACTTTAACTCTTTTATTTGGTTGCACCATCACCTGATAGAAGCCATTAGAAATGCCAACTTGTTGCCCAGCAATAATAAACAACATTTATGGTGATATGTAATATACATTTCATATGCCTTACATTAACATACAATACCTCTCAGAATCTTGCCCCAACCTACCCTTCTTATCTTGTCTTTCAATACTTCTTTTGTTTATGTATCCTTCACGTCTGCCATAGTAAACCTTTCACTCTTCCCTGATATGTCTTCCCTAATCTCTATCCATTTGCTCTGCCTGGAATTCCCTGCTCACCACTATTAATCTTTGTTTTTTAATCTGTTCGAAATTTGAGATGACATTATTCTATGGTCCACATCACTTTGGTCCTTATGTCACTTTGATTCATTTTATCTTCAATGCTATGAAAATTTCGGCCTTCAAGATAAGAAACTGGTCAAAGAGTTTTAATGTCCATTTATTTTTCATCATTAACAAAATGCCCAAACCATACTTAGATATTACCCTCACGTTCTTGGTCTTCTGACTAGAGGTGGAAAACTAAGCAATCCTAAGTCTAGATCTGGTGTTGCTTGTGTTTGAGATGATGAACGTGGGGCATGAAACACAACATACCAAGTAAAGTGGGGAATTACAGGCCTTCAACTCCAACAACTGGAGATGATGTCCTGGTTCTTTCTCTTTTATTATTTATTTATTTTTTATTTTTTTAAGGGCTAAAATGGCAGAGGTTGTGGCTGCTGATGAAGTCATTTACATCCTCCTTGAGGATTAATTCCATCAAATCCTATCAGGAGGCAAGATTTTAAGCAAATCCTTAAACTACTAGAGGGAAGTTGGCCATCAGGGGTCTGGAAAATGGAACCTCAGGCAGGAGAATTTGGATGTAGTAGTCTTCCTTCCTTAGTGGAAGAATGCAAACATCTCACAGGAAAAACAAAAACAAAAACAGGTATAGTAATCTTTGACATGCCCTACATTGGAATGATGGTCATACATTAATATTGTTTATTCTAATAAGAATATAAAAAAGTTGTATAGCAGAGTGATAGGAGGTTTGAGATTTTCTTTAAAATTTCACACAGCAATCTGGTAAATTCTATTCATATTTTAAATTCAGCTTTTATTATACTTCCTAACTCTGCCAGGAAGAATTAATTACTTATCTTTTCTGCACCATAGCATTTTGTTCAGTCATAGCACTTACTGTGTTGTATTGTAATTTATATTTCTGTCTCCTCAAACGTACTGTGAGCTTCTTGAAGAATATGTGGTATATATCTGCAAAGAAAAGGCTCTCACTAAAATGTTAACAATGATCAGTTTTGGATCGTGGGATTATTTGTGATCTTTTAAAAGAAATTCTTTTTGGTTTTGATTATCTAAATTTTCTAAATTTTTGTCTAATATTTTTTTCTCTTTCTCAGCAAATATGCATTGACTTTGTGCCATTACTACGCTAAGCATCAGGTAATATGCAGTCAACAAAACAGAGCAAAATCCCTGTCTTCATGGAGCTTATATTCTTGAGGGGAGCTAGGCAAAACAAAGAAGAATAAAGAAGAAGAGGAGGAGAAGGAGGAAAAGTAGCAGGAGGAAAAGGAGGAGAAGGAAGCGGGCAGAAGGAGAATGAGAAGGAAGAGGAAGTAATGATAGTATCAGTAGTGATCCATGATTCTAGATCACATGCAGGTAAAAGCAAGATAAAGGATGGTTCCTAACTGGGAAATCTTGTTAAGTAAAGAAGAATGTATGGAAGAAGTAAATATGTTTGTGCACTACAGGTTTCTTAAACATCGCTTCTAGTAGTGAACATTTCTTTCCAGAAAGAAAATATACTAGCAACTCTAAATCTAAGGTATGTAAAATCCTTTCTGCTGTTGTGGAGAGTAGTGAAGGATAGGGTTAGGTGGAACCCTCACCTCTTAGCCTCCTTACACATCCACTAACGGCCTTTGTCCCTACAGAAACTTGAAGAAGACTATTATTTGTAGATTTACCAGAGAAGGTTGATGGAGTATTTTTAAAGACATATATTTAAAGTATGAAAGAGGGAACAATTTATGGGTCAAATTCTTTGTAGAGATAGGCTAGGACACAACTTTGAAAAGAAGGCAGGACACAGCTGGTTGGGAGAGGGAAGCAGATATGTGAAAGGGGAAGTCTACAGAAATATTATGAGAATAGCGATGATAGATTGGAGTCATTTTACCTCATCCCCCGACCTCCAGAAATGTCACCAAAAACACCACAAACAAGAATAATAATAATCTTTAAAGTGAATGACTGCTTTTTCTTAATATTAGGCAAAATTTGAGTAAATTGGACCTTTCGAAAATTCTATGATTATTGATCCAAAACAATATGATATAATTAAAACCAATGTGCTTGCTTGTAAATGCTGTTTCAAGACTTGGCCCTCACTCCTCCCTCTTAGCCAGATTACCATCCTAAGCCACACCTGTTCAGTGGTCAAAAGGGATGAGAAAAGAGAAGTCACACTGGATGGCTTTATTTTTCTCAGAGAAGTAGAAGGTTGACTGACTCACAGGTTAAGATTTGTGAGCTTGAAAAAAAGGGAAAAGATAACTGGAGTAGCAATGAAAGGCATGGCATAAATAAAACGAATTTGAATAATGTGGTTATAGGTATTCTCAGATCCCACTGTTATGTGCTACTGCATTTTTTCTATTATTGTTTTTCTTCCTTATCAATAGTAGCAAAAATCAATCTTTGCTACTTCTCTGCAAATCCCAAGATACTATTTTAACCTTAGTGTTGAGCTTCTGCTATTATTATTACTTGTGTTATTTTTATTTGCACATATGTACTATTAACCTATAACACTAGCATAAGTATACAGAGTTGAACCACCTACATGAATGCTAGAATTCTGATAAAAGGAAATTTTAAGTATAAGGTAGAGATACTGTGGCCCCTTTAATAAACTGAAGAAAAGTGTAGACCTGGACATGACAAAGAATCTAGTGTTGTAGGTAAGTTATTGTTGTTAGCATCGATTCTGTACTAGGACCAGGATGATGATAAACTGTTACCTGTCCATCCAAGGAAGGTAATTTTTAAATCTAATGATTGCTTTAGGGAAGAATAGGATGGCAATTTTTAGGTGAAATTGATGCTTCTATTCTAATGCAGGTTTGGGACTAGGAATTTAGTGGGTGTGACGGTGCCTTTGCTATAGAACAGTACTTATTAGCCCTTGAGTCAGGAGATAGTTGAAAGGACCAGGTAACATTTGAGTTCTTTTTTTTTTTTCTCTCAGAGAGAGAAACTGCTTCTGTTTGGGGAGAGGACAATGTGATATAGTCAACTATGGAAAAATAAATAAATAATAAAACAGTGAAGCCTGAAATAAGAGGCAAATTATCTGTAACATTAGGGTCCATCTCATAGAAAACCCCATCATAGTCAGAGTGAAATATCAGCCTTTCCTACCTCTTGGTTATTGTCCTCATTCCTGGTGAAGCTTCTTCCCTCTACTGGCCCTGGGTGCTAGAATTCACTACTGGGATGCTTACTTTCAGACCTGTCTTTTACCAGAAGTTTCTAGACTTAGTCTGCTCCACCTTCCTTATCAAATCATCAGTCTTTCTTCTCCCCTGTCATGATGTCATACTGGGTGCTGTGGGCTGAATTGTGTCTCCTTTAAATTCAGATGTTAGTCATAACTCCCGATAACTCAGAATGTAAACTTATATGGAAATAAAGTTTTTGGAGATGATAAAGTTAAGATGAGGTTGATAGGGTGAGCCCTAACCCAATATGCCTGTCCTTGTACATAGGGGAAATTGTACACAGGAAGAATGCTATGTGAAGATGAAGGCAGAGAACAGGACAATGCCTCTAAAGGTCAAGGAATGCCAATGACTGCCAGCAAACCATCAGAAACTAAGAAAGAGGCATGGAACAGATTCTCCCTCATAGACTTCAAAAGAAACCAACTCTGATAACACTTTGATCTTAGACTTCTAGTTTTCAGAAGGTAATCAGCTCCACGAACAAACACAAAATGACACCCCACACCCATATATACTTTCCCTCTTTGGATTCCCAGGCCTGTAGCACTGAATGACTAGAACATTATACTCTTTCCATTTAACGAACCCTTTTACCTTTCATGTTGTCTCTCAGAAACAGCAGACTCTTTGCAGGATGAAAATGCCAAGACTCACCATCCATCACCAACCTGTGACTTCTGAATAAGACCTCCTGCACACCAAGACTCACCATCCATCACTAACCTGTGACTTCTGAATTAGACCTCCTGCACATGTTGCTTTCAACACAACCTGCCCCAATACACGTAGCCACCTTCCTGAACCCCTTATAAAAACACCTACCCTCAGTTGGTCAGGGAGACAAATTTGAGGCATTCCTCCATCTCCCAGGTGATATCATCTGTAATAAATTACCCTTCTTCCTTGGCAATCCCTGTTGCCTCAGTATTTGGCTTTCTGTGTGGCTAGCAATTGGGCCTAGGCCAGACTCCCCTGGTGGGTTGGGTAATAAATCTTGGTGGTCCATATTGAGACTTATTGCTCATGGCTTGGTGGCTATGGAGCAGGGAGAATCTTGAAAGCCTCCCTAGCAGCTGCCAGGATAAATTTCTGGCAGAGGTTGTGTCTGGTTGGCTATCTGTTCTCAGTTTTGGTGTGCTCTTGCCAAAGAATGACAAGGCACACTGACAGCAAAGTGATCAAGAGGCAAAGTTTATTGAGCAAAAGCAACATACATTCACCATAGACAATGAATGGGCCCCTGTTATTGCAGGAGGCCCCAACTGTTAACTAAAGTTTCATTTTATATTGTCTGGGTTGGACCTTACCCAGGAGGCGTGGCTCATGTGGCACCTTGATGGACAGCTGTTAGTTATATAACCTGAGTCTTACTACTCACGTGGATTTCCCTTGAGCTTCTCTGAAAGCCCACTCAGGGGCCAATGATAATTGGCCTGAGGTTACTTTTGGTCATCTTCCAGGCCCTGCTGTACTGTGCTGCTTGGCCTTTTGGCCGGGAGATCCCAGGCAGCTTTTGCAGTCAGTGTGCTGAGTTCTCATTGGCAGTGTACTCCTCCTCCCTCCTGTTGTGGTGGCTATCTGAAGAAGGGTGCTTGACCCACCATCCCCAGGAGAGCTGGAGGCCCCTCACTATCTACCTAACATTTCCCCAAATCATTGGGTAGAGGCATTGATTCTTCTGGCTGCTTCCTGCTGAGTAGGGGTGAGGATGCCTATTAGGGTGGCTTCTTGTATGTTCTCTGGGTGTCTCACCAGGGGACTATGGTATATATCTTCAGTAGGTTACTGTAGATGTGAGGAGGAGACAGGTGCTGGGGCTAATGGAGAATGTAGGACCATTTATAGCTTCATGGCCTCTAGGCAAGGTGAAATAAATTTAGTTAGAAAATTTATGAGGAATGGTCCCGGTATAAGAGCTTGCAGAATACAAAGCAATGGGGTGATCAAGAGAATTATCAAGGACATCCACCAGAGCTTATAGGCCTCACCTCATGCCTGGAGACTAGAGGAGGACTCTAGGATGGCATTGATGTTGTCCTGGGCCTGTCTTGATTTATTAACAAAAAACAGCACTGTTCCTTTAAGAACAAGCAGGTATCCCCTCTGTTGCAGTTAGGAGATCAAGAGCCCACCTATTTTGTAAGGCAACCCCTGCCAGCTAATCTAACTGTTCCTGTAAGAGGGCAAGTGTCTGGCTAGCTTTTACCAAAGCTCATGTCATCTCCACAGCCAAAGACTGCTCTAGGCCCAAGGATGTGCCTCCTGCAGCCACTCCAGTGGTGTTTGCCATTCTCATAAAGGCAAAAAGGGGAATTAAGGGAAGTGTCCACGTGTGTAGACAGCCTCAGCCATGCAAAAGGAAAGGCAAGATGAATATCGGGATATACTAGGCCTGGGGAACAGCAGCCTTTCCAGTAAGGGGGTAGCACCCAGTATGATTGGGTGTAGCACACCCAGTATATCGTCCACTCTAGAGGAAGTTGGGTGGTAAAATGGATTTTAGCTAGTAGGACAGGAGCTGATTTGCTGGTGGCATGAGCTCCTCTTCTCTGGAATTTGGTGCCATGCCATTCAGCTCCCTGGGCTGCTAAAGTGGCTCCAAGTGAGGGATTGATTGAGGGGTGAGTAAATGAGGAATTGATCTTTTCCAGGATCAGGGAGCCCTGCCTTTGGCTGAAGTATGATGCTGCTTTGGTTGAGCACCATAGGGTGGGACAAGATGTTTTGCTAACTGGGCCCACCAGGGAATTAACATCTTGGGGACATCCCCAGCAAAACTGGCACATAAAGGAAGGGAAGGCAGCCCAAGGCATTGGAGGCTGGGGAAATTTAGTCAAGATGTAATTTTTTGTATCAAGAAAAGCATAGTAAGGATTTTGGCAAGTGACCTGAAGTTTACAAAGGTTGAGGCCCTGACTAGTGTTTCTCATGGGTGGTCAAAGGATGACAAAATCATGTGTGCATTGAGAAGCAGGCAGGGTTCCCTTATCTGGGCCCTGTCTGTGAGTGTGGGAAACACAAACAGGAAAGGTGCCTGGGGCCATGTTATTAAGGTAAGTGTCTATGGTCCCAGAGGGCACAGGTTGTGAGGGCTTGGGGAAAGGCCAGATCTCTTGGATTTTTGTAACCATCTGAGTGTGGCGTAGGTGCTCCAAGTATGTAAGGCAGTGGAATGTTGCTCAATAGTAAGAGAGAGATTTCCCCAGGTTTCTCACATCATTGGTTGGGTAAAGCCCAATGACTTAGTGGACAGGCATATCCAGCAAGTTGAGCCTTAGGGTATGTGTGGTTTGGTTTGTCAGGGCAAAATTTGTCTCACCCATGGGTAAACAGTTTGTACTACTTATCTGAAGGAGACACAGCAGGAGAAGTCCACTTGAACAGGTACCAGAGATCCTCCAAAGGAGTACAAGAGTATTCATCTCCAGTGTTGGAGTCCTCGTCTGTGGGGGCTGGATGAGTTTCATTTTTATCCTTCCAGGGCTCCATCTGAGAATGATGGACCCAAGTAGGTATCCCTGGGACCTTAATAGCAGTTGGGGTAGAAAGCAAGATCAGATAAGGACCTTTCCACACTGGGGTTAGCTGACATGTGGGGGATCCATCCTTCCACTATTTGATGAGCACTAAGTCCCCCAGCTGACAAAGAGGACTAGAGGAGGAAGGGTCTTTAGGCAGGAGCTCGTGTTCTTGTAATGTCTGCAAGAACTGAGCTCCCTGAAGGGCATGTTGGTGTCCAGCTGTTTCCTGAAAATCAAAATCTGAAGTGATCAGAGGAAAAGCCCAGCCATACAGCATTTCAAAAGCACTCAAAGAAAAGGGGGCTTTAGCAGTAATGTGTAAACAAAAGAGTGACTGGGAGAAGTTGTAACCAACTGAGTCCAGTCTACTGAGTCATTTTGCAGAGGGCAAGCTTGAGGCTCTGTTTAACTCACTCTACCTGGCCTGATGACTGAGGCCTCCAGGCACAGTGTAGATGCTAAGAGATCTGTAGGGACCTAGAGACTCCCTGTACTACCCATGAGGTAAAAGTGGGACCGATGTCACTTTTCTGGGATCGGGGGAGGCCAAAATGAGGTATGATGTCTTCCAGAAGTCTTTGGGAAACCTCAGTAGCATTTTCAGTAGTGCTACCAGGAGGGTTACCATTGGCTCTAATCCAGTGATTGTTATCTGTCAGGGGTCTGACAGGAGTGGGCTCCTTCATTGTTGTACCATGATCTGGTCTGGGGACTGACTTCCCTCCTGGGATGATCCCATGTGACAGAGTGTGGTCCAGTGACCTGTTTGATGGCACCGATGACAAGGGGCCTTGGTCAGCCTGCCCTTGTTGGGGAAATCCTTGGCCCAATGCCCTTTCCATCAGCAGATGCAGCACCGGCGTTCCCTTCCCTTGGTGGAGGCTTAGGCCGTTGGTCTGAAAGTGGGTGCCAATGCTGTCATTAATTGGGCATGTCTAGCTTCCTTCCTTTGCTCCTTCTCCTGCACCTAAGACTTGAGTTCAGAAGTTCTATTACAGAAAACAGAATTAGTGGCAGCCACCATGCCATCCGGGGTGGTGGTAAGGTCCTGGACAAGCTTCTGGGGATTTTTCCTAATATCAGGTGCTGCTTCGGTCAAGAATTTGTGTTTTAATATCACCTGTCCCTCATAGGAGTTGAGATCAAGGGTAGTGTGTTTCTCTATTGCTTCCCAGAGTCAGTTCAGGAAGGCTATGGGGTTTTTCTCAGGCCTCTGGGTAATGGCAGAGACCTTACTGTAGTTGACTGCCTTTTGCCTGGCAGCCTTAAGGCTGGCCTGAACACATACTAGAAAGTGTTCTCTTTCCCACCTCTGCCATGAGGAGTTATTGTCCCAGCGTGGGTCAATTGTGGGCACCACAGTTTCACCCACTGGGTATCTACAATTTGAGAGGTGTAATCCATGGAAAATTTTCATGCCTTTGCCATTACTCTGGATTTTTAAAAATCATTTAAAGTCTGGCTTAGAATAATATGTATATCTTTCCAAGTCAAGTCATAGGCTAGACACAAATGGTGGAATGTCTCTACATACTTGTCACAGTAATCGGTGTAGCTCCCCAGATCCTATTTTATTTGCTTTAGCTCCACCAAAGTGAAAAGATTATGGACTAAGGTTGGCCCCAATTCTCCTGGTGCTTCCACCAAGCATAGGAGCTGATCCATCTTTTCCCTGGTGGAGATAAAGATGGTGCCTCTTCCTGTGTAGGACCTTCAGACCTCTCTGGGTATGGGGGCATCTCGGAACAAGTGGGAGCCCGAGGAGGATCTCTTAATGCCATAGTTTTACTTGGCTCTGAGCACCCCTTGCAACATTGAGGGTTTTCCTGTAAATAAAAAGAAGCCTGTACATACAGTATTTCTGCCCATTTTCCTTCCCTTTTGCAAAAGACGTCCAATTGTAAGCCAGTGGGGTAGTTTATAGTCCTGTTTGGTGGCCACTGTTCTCCATTGTCCAACTTGTATTGTGGCCAGGTGGTTGTGCAGAAGATTAAACACTTCTTCTTCAGAGTGTTTGGATCAAACTTATCCCAGTTTGTGAGAATACACCAAAAGGGGTGTTAGGAGGGATTTTTGATTCCTGTGCACACATCTGGAAAGTAATAAGGGAACAAGAGGGGGGTAAGGGGGAGAGGCTATACCAGCTGGGGTCTGTTAGAGCTGGGCATCCCCAGGTAACAACCTGGCCCATCTGGCCAAGCCAGTTAGGATGTCTCCTTTCCAATTTGTAGGAAAAGGATTGTGCACAACCCCTCAAACTTAAGAGGCTTTTGTTTTCTAAGCACCAGGACAATAATATCTGTTGGCACAACAACCTGGTCATTTGCAAAAGTACTAGCACCAACAATTGGGTGGCCAGCCACTATAAAGAAGGCATTTCCTGGGATGGGGTGAAAGAAGCAGCTTGAAGGTTAAGTAGAAAGTCCTGTTAAAACCAGAGGTGTAAGTATTTAACTGTACCTTGCACAGGAGAGACATGGTGAGGATAGACACAGAAGTGATGTCTTAAGAAAACCCAGATCTGTTCAGGTACAGGTATGTCCATGGGCTGTATGAACCGTCGGGTCCTAAAAAGGACCCTACAAAGTAAACATGGACTGAGTCCCATCCTCCTAATTACCAGGCTTACAAGTTTACTCAGTGAGTGAGCCAGGCACTAGATGGGTTAGTGCCAAGAAAACCAAGGGGGAGGAAACATTACCCAGCCTTAACATGGAAAGGGAAAGGGGCTGTAAATGCCCCATCAGGTCAGAAAGAAAAGGTGCATTGCAAAGACCAATGCAGAGCCCAAAAACACAAGAGGTACAGTGAAAAACCCTCTTCCCTAAAATGAAACAAAATGAAAGACTTGTCCTCAACCATGAGTGACATACCCCATAAGCCCCTTAGCACACACCCACCCAGGTCTAGCCAAAAACTCAATTGTGCAGTCGGTGAATGGCGAGCAGTTCTTAACGAATGGATGCAAGCACCAGCGCCCCCTTAAGCACTGGCTGCAAGGTGGAAAGATTGGAAGCAAGAGTGTTTCATGGAAAAGTGAGCTAGCTTACCTTGACAGAGCAATTTGAGTCATGGCACCAAAATGTTAGGTCGGTGATCAATTCTTGTTTCTTGGTGCACTCTTGCTGAAGAATGACAAGACACACCAATAGCAAAGAAAGCAAGATGCAAAGTTTATTGAGCAAAAGCAAGATACATTCACCACAGCAAACGGGCCCCTGTTGTTACAAGAGGCCCTGACTCTTAACTAAAGTGTCATGTCTGGGTTGGACATGCCCCAGCAGGTGTGGCTCAAGTGTCATCTTGATGGACAGCTTTTAGTTATATAAACTGAGTCTTACTATGCATGCAGATTTCCCATGAAACTCTCTGAAAGTCCACTTGGGGGGTGGGCAAACTGCAATATAGATTTATGCTAATGACATGATAATTGGCCTGAGGTTACTTTTGGTCATCTTCCAGACCCTACTGCACCTGCACTGCTTGGCCTTTTGGCCGCGAAATCCCCAGCACCTTTTGTGGTTAGTGCACTGAGTTCTGACTGGCAGTGCACTCCTCCTCCCTCCTGTTGTGGCAGTTATCTGAAGGGGGGTGCTTTCCCCCATCCTTGGGAGAGCCAGGAGCCCCCACTATCTACCTAACAGTTGGTTTTGCACCCCTGATTACATCAGAAGAACAGATCCCTGGATTTTGGCATCTGTGTCTGGATAGGTGAGTGCTATTTGAAGGTACAATGTAGTAAAGAGTACCTCTCTCAACTTGGGGAATTCTGAGGGATTCCTATTTGATTTCGGGGTTGAAAAGCCCCAACCATTTGAGAAAGTGGGAACTGTTCTGACTGTTTCTATTTGGCACTCCCCAGACTTATTTGTTGGAACTGCAGTCCATTTGTCTTTTGATAGATATTAGATGGTAATGTGAGTTGGTGTTTGTATGTGGCCATGGGAAACCAGAATTCAATCCCTGAATGCAGCCCTCTGGGTTGTGTTCTTCAAAACTGGTCTGAATATAGTTATGAGCCCATGAAAAAAAAAACATCGCATTTTTCTGTAACACTATTTGGCCCCAGTACTCTCTCTAATCTGGGGAAATATGGTCCCTTAATGGATCACTAAACTATAATACTATTATGCAATTAGATTTATTCTGTCATTGTATTGGGAAATGGGATGAACTCCCTTATGTACAGCCTTTTATGCTTCTTTATCAACACAAGCCAGACCAGATTAAATGTAATATTCCAGTAATGAGGAAAGAAGCCTTCAAAAAGTTGGGGAGCAAGAATTCAAACCCAAGAACCCTGTTGTGCTATCAGAGGGGAATTCTTATTGTAAAGAGGACCTTTGGGCAGCTACTACCCTGACAATGGCCCTGGGCACTTCAGCTCCTTCCAGGAATCCCTTTCTTAGCCCTCCTGCTCCTCCCTATGAGCCTGGGACCCTTATTTCATGACCAGTGGCTTCCCCAGCCATCTATCCTTCACTTTCTTCCTTTTCTGAGGACAGTCCTAGGAAGCCTGAAGAGATGGTCTCTCCCTTGTGCACCTGGCAGGATACACAATTTGGTATCCTCCTTCCCAGCAGGGCAATTTCCTTTAAGGCAGGTTAAATTTTGCTTGGTTTTCAATGATAGATTCAAAAGATGCTTTCTTTTGCGTTCCCTTGCTTTTGAATCCCAAGAACTATTTGCTTTTGGATGGAAATATTTAAGATGTAAAGCCAAATGCCTATACTGTTGGACTGTCTTTCCCCAGGGGTTTAAAAACCCTCAACCATCTTTGGAGAAATTCTGGCTAGAGATTTAAGGGAAATAATTTTGGACAAGAGAACAATTTTATAATATGTAGATGACATCCTGATAGCCAGTGAGGCTGAAGCTGAATGAAGGCAACAAGCTGTAACTATATTATATTTCTTGGCTGACAAAGGATATAAAGCATCTCAGAAAAAGGCTAAAATCTCACTGCCCACTGTCAAATACTTGGAGTTTGAATTGTCTCAGGTAACTTGGAACCCCCTTCCAGACCAGAGAGAGGCTATAAACTGGGTAGCAGTTCCTGCCCCCCACAAGCAGCTGCAAGGATTCTTGGGTATGGCTGGGTTTTGTCAGATTTGGATTCCTAAATTTGGGCTAATAGTAAAATCCCTCTATGAAGACTTAAAGAGGGAAGAAAAAGAACCCCTTACTTGGATTGGGGAATGCCACAAGGCTTTCTTGACTGTTAAAGAAAAATTGATAACTTAGCCTTCCCAAATTTATGCAAATCTTTTGATTTGTTCATCCAGGAAAGACAAGGAACTTGGCTCAGAGTATTGACAAAAACTTTGGGAGAGCAAAAGCGACCTGTAGCCTATTTTTCTAAGCAATTAGATGCAGTGGCAAAAGGATGGCCCACTTGTTTGAGAGCGATTGCTGCTACTTGTGATACTTCGCAAGAAGCTGAAATGTTTAGCCTTGGACAGCTGGTGACTATTCATACCATGAATTATGTATTATCCCTATTACAACAGAAGGGGGGTTATTGGTTAACAGTCAGCTGGTTGGGTAAATATCAGGCTATTCTGTTAGATAATCCAAATGTGACTTTCAAGGCAGTGTCTACCTTGAATCCTGCCACCTTGTTGCCTGTGGACTCTAATTCTCAAGTCCATGACTGCATTCAAATTATTGACCAAGTATATTCTAGTCACCTGGATTTGACTCATTAACCCTTGACAGACCCAGATGAGGAGCTCTTTGTGGGTGGAAGCAGCTTTATGAAATAAGGACAATCCAAAGCTGGGTATGCTGTGGTTACCAGCCAACAGGATGGGTTGAAGCTTACTTGACCAGGACTGTGTAATCTTCAGAGGTCACTAAAGCCCTTTTAAAATAAATTATTCCTAGGTCTGAGCCTTCTTTAACTCTCCAAAGTGATAGTGGATCAGCTTTTGTTGCCAAAGTTACCCAAGAAATATTGCAAATTCTAGGAATTGCCTGGAAGCGCATTCATCATGGAGACCTCAGTCTTCAGAGGAAACCAGACAGAGAAATAAAACTTTAAAGAAGATTATTTCCAAAATTTGTCAAGAGACTAACTTAAATTGGGACAAAGTGTTATCCCTTGCCTGGCTGAAAATTCAGGTGTCCCTCAGAAGTAAGCTGGCTCTTAGCATCTTTGAAATTTTATATGAGAGACTATTCCTAAGAGCTTCCAGTCAGGGCTTGCCCAACAATCCTTTGTCCCCAGAATTGGAGTCTTGTTCATATGTAAAACAGCTTGGTGATATGCTAATTAGTATTTCTGAGTTTGCTTCCCACAGGCTCTAGTTTCTAATAGTTGTGCCCCTCCACCCCTGAAAGCCCGGAGACAAAGTGTTGTTGAAAACTTGGAGGAACCAGCATCCCAGAGATCAACTGAAGCCACAGTGGATTGGCCCTTTTGAGGTGCTCCTGATAACTCACTCATCGGTCAAGCTAGCAGGACTGAAACCATGGGTTTATCACACTTGGGTAAAATCTGCTCCACCTGAACTTAAACAAAGGACAGAATCAGATTGGCCTTATGAGGCCTTAAGTGATCTTAGATTATTATTTCAGGCCAAGCCCACTAGAAGATAGGGTGCATTGGAACCCTGAATTTGAAATTGTAATTATTCTGTCAGTCCTGTCCTCCTTTGCTTAGAAGGACAATTCATTGGTCTGAATCTGTCATACCCTTTCTTCTTTAGCTAATCAATCCAAATGTTGAATATGTCACCCTAAAACCTCAGTCAGTCCTGGACCATCAGGATCCCCTCGTTGAATCAGTGTACAACTTTTATGATGTCCCAAAATGTATCATTAAACATGTTTGAGACCCTAATAGAGTTGAATATAAGGTAAGGCTCACTTGGTTAATGGGTGGGACGCAAAAACCTCCTTGTTTCTTCTTGGCCTTCCAATGCGGATATCTAGTCTCTATAAATCCCCTAATGGGGATCCAAATGAAACTCCCTATTACCAAAATTTTAGACTTCACCCAGAGTTCTGGGACAGATCTCCCTTAGATGGCTGTGACTTGGCCACTACAGACCCTTGGTTAAAAAATTAGCCTTATGGCCTGGGCATGGTGGCTTATGCTTGTAATCTTAGCACTCTGGGAGGCCAAGGTGGGAGGATTGCTTGAGGTCAGGAGCTTGAGACCAGCCTGAGCAAGAGCGAGACCCTATCTCTACAAAAAATAGAAAAATTAGCTGGGTGTGGTGGCATGTGCCTGTAGTCCCAGCTACTTGGGAGGCTGAGGCAGGAGGAGTGTGAGGTTTCTTGAGCCCAGGAGTGTGAGGTTGCAGTGAGCTATGATCACACCACTGCACTCTATCTTGGGCAACAGAGTAAGACACTGTCTCAAAAAAAAAAATAGTTTTGCAAACTTATCAGTCATATGACTTCATAATTTGTGCCCCAGAGGGATATGTTTTTGTATGTCAACAAGAAAGGGAGCCTTGGGCCTATACATACATTAAAGAGGGAGTGATGGCCAATGTTTATTGAGATACTCTATTACTCTTTTTTCTGTACATAATGACTCAGATACCAAACACTGGACCAGTTCCCTAAAATTGTTTTCATGGGCAACTAGGAAAATTTTGTATGGAGACTCCATCTGGGAAACACTAAGACAGTATCTTCTGGGAGGGATCCCAGAGGGAGATGAATATGTCTGTGAGTATACTTTACTAGCCTGGTGGGGGATGATAGCTTAACAACGCATTCTTCACAACCTATCTATAAGCTTGAGGATCATTGATAATGAAACTGCAGCTGCAATAGCTGCCCAGCAGGAAACTTTAGACTTTTTAGCTCAAATGGTTCTTGATAATCCCATGGCTCTCAAGTATATTTTAGCAGAACAAGGGGGTGTTTGTGTTATAACTAATTCCTCATGCTGCACATACATAAATACCTCAGCAAAAGTAGAAATACCTATTGATAAAATCAGACAGGAGGCTTTTTGGTTGCAATATGTTGGAGAGGATAGACAAGGCTAGGAATTATTTCTCAGTATTCCTCAGAGAATTCACTCTGTTCTTTCTGGAATCCTAAAATTTAGTCTCTTCCCTTTTACTAATTATTCTTGTAATTTACCTCACAATGAATATATCAGTCAAACATCAGTTGAAATGTTGTTCTAAAACAACAGACAAAAGCGCTCAGGTAATGACATCGAAGATATCTAATCATCAAATTAAAACCCAGGAGTACTTTCAGCAACGGGCATTTTCACTGCTCATACCCCAAATACAGCAGGAAGCAGCCAGATAGATTGATGCCCTGATTCCCTAAGATCGAGGAATGAATGAGGAGAAGAGGGGAGTTTTAATCAGCTCCATGAACAAACACAAAATGACCACCCATATATGTTTTCCCTGTGGCTTTCTCATGCTTTGGATTCCCAGGTCTGAAGCACTGAATGACTACAACATTATGCTCTTTCTATTTAACTAATCCTTTTACCTCTTGTGTTGTCTCCTAGAAACAGCAGACTCTTTGCAGGATAACAATGTCAAGACTCACCATCCATCACTAACCTGTGACTTCCGAATAAGACCTCCTGTGTGCACTGCTTTCAACACCACCTACCCCAATACACATAGCCACCTTCCTGAACCCCTTATAAAAATCCCTACCCACAGTTGGTCAGGAAGACAGGTTTGAGGCATTCCTCCCATCTCCCAGATGACACCATCTGTAATAAATTACTATTCTTCCTTGGCAATCCCCATTGTCTCAGTAATTGGCTTTCTGTGTGGCGAGCAATTGGACCTAGCCCAGACCTCCCTTGTGGGTTTGGTAACAAGAACCATAAAACAGTAGATTTCTGTTTAAGCCACTCAGTTTGTGGTATTTTGTTATGTCAGCCCTAGCTTACCAATACACTAGGGAAAGCAATTCCTGTAAAGTATTAAAAATATATAACGATAAAGGCATTACTAATTCTGATCTTTCACAGTTCTTGACAATTGAAGATGCTTTATACATTTGAAGGTGGGGGTGAAAGGTGGCATATAAAACAGGAACTTTGTTTGAAAATTTGTATAGGGACCTAGGGAGTCTAATGGCTCTATCACCTCACATAGGTCTGCAACTATCCCAGCTGAAGACAGAATGTTTGTTCTCAAAGCAATTAACTCAGGGAAGCTCTGATCCAAGGGACAGAAAACACAGCTGAGGGCAAGGATGAAGTACTGAACTGCGAATGTGAAGAGTAAGTTGAATGAAAGTCTGTGTATTGAATGATGAGACAACTCCATCCCCACCAAAATTCTACCCTTCCTCAGCTCCAGAATACCAGGCTTTTTTTGTATCCATCTCCTTCCAGGCAAGAGACTGTAGGACTGTCTTTGGAATCCGTTCATTCAATGAGAGAAAAAATCTACAGCTTCTTACATTTGGGGTTCCCCCAATAAAATGACTAGGTTCTCATCTGCTTACCCTATAGTGACGTTCACAATGGGTCATTCTAAGATATTCCAAGTAGCTCTTTAGTGCTTCATTCTTCATGGCTCGTGATCATCATTACGTTTGGGGATTCTTTTTTCCTTTAATTTAACTTTCTTTTGACTTTAATACTGGAAATTTTTGCTGTGAGCCTTATATTAGTATTGACTTTAAAAAAATTACACATCTATTATTTTGAAGAATAAAAGAAGGTGGGAAGGAAGGAAGGGAGAAAGGGAGAAAAGGAAGTAGAAGAGAGAAGGGAAGGGAAGGGAGGAAGAAAGTTAGACAGGAAAGAAAGAGAGAAAGAAAGGCAGAGAGGAAAAAAGGAAGGAAGGAAGAAGGGAAGGAGAGAGAGAAGCAGGGAAGGAAGAGAAGCAGAAAGGGAAGGGAAGGGAAAAAAGGAAGAGAAGAAGGAGGAAGCAGGACAGCTATAGGCAAATAATAGAGGGATACGTACTTTAGACCTGTAGGATACATCAGGTATTTGTGTGTGTGTTGGGGGTGTTTGGGGTGGAAAGGAAGGGGTGGTATCTCCTATATCTTTTCCTTTTAGGAACTACTAGTTCCCAAATCCTTGTGATTCCAGTAAAAGAATTCAATACCTAGCCCTACCTTTAGTGAAACAGAGGAAGCAGACAGCCCTAGGCTAACCAGAGTATCTCATGATTCTGAACAAAACAATCGGCTCAATGATAGACATGTCATTGATCTAGACTGATATGGATACTGGGGGAGAGAGTGTGTCTCATTCTTTTCTGTGAGTTTCTGAGCTCTAACCCTGGAGCTGCTGGAATCATCTTTGCTATCATATAATTGAGTCTTCCTGGAATAAAGCAAATGCAGAAGAAATCAGAAGGCAGAAGTAGATAAAGCTTCAGATACACGAAGATATTGTACCTGGATTCAGGCATTCCTGAAGTGGGTCAAGGATTTCTCAGTTATCTCTGCCAATGTATCTCTTTAGTGCCTAGGCTTGTTTGAGTTGGCTTCTGTCACCTGCCACTAAGAGATCTGAGAAGCAAAGAGCCTAATCTCCATTTTCCAGCCCTTTTCCCCTTGGTCCCTGACCTGTTTGCAACACTAACTGCAGGTACCCATAGTTCTCCTTTATAAAAATCCATCTTGAAAAAATCCACATAAACTTTGTTTCAAAAGTAAATTAACATGTTGTATTACCTAAGAGTATTTGAATATTTAAATGGCATGAAGTAGAAGGGGAATATTGCAATGTTCTTTTGTATTTGATCTTATTTCCCTTAGGTTATTTTAACTGTCTGACAGTCTAGATGATCAGTAGTCAAATGCTGTCTTTTAAATTTCAATTTTTTGAAATTGTTTAAAAAGGAGAAAAGAGTAGGTTTGATTCTTGCAAAAAACTGAAATAAATTAGCAAAAACTCAGGTTATCTTTAAGCCACTGACCTCATGATTGCATTTAAAAACAGCTTAATTCAGCCAATTATCAGTACTTTTTTAGAAAAAAAATTATGTAAGTAAAGAGTTGTAAATAATAGTCAAATAATTGATTTTTTCTTTTTTTAAATTTAGATATATATCATACATAATGTATATAGCTGTATTTTTCAAGCATTTCCCTTCTCAATCATTTTCTCACCCCTCCTATTGTTGCTACAAATTTTAAGCCAGTCAGATATAATTTTTTTGGTTGCTTTGCATTATTTTTCTCCCCCTCCTCTTTTTCCAGGACGAGGACCTCAATTTTGAGATCAGGTGAGCCTAATGGTGCTGTGTGTGGAATGTGTTCCTTGGATTGTTACAGTCTTTGCACTACAGATCAGTTCCCTGAGTGAACTTTTCTGGCAGAAAAGCTCTTAAAAGAGTTTTAACAAAGAAGGCACTTTGTGGTCTCTGGGCTCATTGTATTAATCAAAAGGAAATCACTGAATTGAGCTTTTTTATTTTTTCATTGGAAAAGTCTCAGGAATCAGCTCTAATATAAATTCCCACTTGGAAAAACTGAAGATCAGCAAAATTGAAAAACTTAACTAGATAAATGCATTTATGTTTATTTTCTGCATCCTGGTTATAATTGTAAAATATCTGTTATAAATAGGGTGAAATTTTTGGAAACATGGCATAATTGTACATGTTAACTGCTGACAGAGTCTTTATTTAGATTTTACGAGCTCTTTATAATTCTTAATGACTTAGCCTGAAACATTATTTTGTGTGTGTGAATGAAAGGTATATCAACCCACAAGTTTTGCAAATAGTACTATTATAACATAATCTCCTTCCTGTGATAGGTAAATTTCAAGTTCAGGAACTTCCTGTTGTTATTACAGATATTTTGAGTGTGCCATTACAGAGAAGACAAAGGTCAAAGTGGAACCTAGCCATCACGCAGTTTATGCAAAGGGAAAATGTCGGAGCCAGACAGAGGATAGTGTAATTTATATCCATGATATAGAAGTGACCCCATCAATCTTGAATGGTACTACGAATTGGTAATGAGGGCAGCTGTCTGTCTAATGAATGCCAGTTTTTCAGCATACAATATTTGTAACATATTCAATTTATGAAGTTCTCCATCTTTAGATTTTCCCAAAATTTAAATTTAGTAATGTCTGCTCCTAACTCCTCACTCTTGAGATTCAGTATTGTGTCAGAAGTGTCCTTCAGAATTATAGAGGAAAACAGAATGAGAAAGAGATGTGCTTTTTTTCAAATTAACCTATAATCATAGAAAAGTTACTTACCTTTATTATTGCTTTGATTTCACATCTTGTTCTCTCTTCACGTCATAGAGAATTCTAATAATAAACATTGGTTTCTTAAATTAGTTAGCAATCCATATACGGCTGAAATGCAAAGTTGCTATTATTAAGAAAAACATTTCCCAAAGTCACTGAGAGCAGAATCAGAGAATCCTAATTCTTAAGGGATTCCTTAAGTGCAAACTGCTTGGACAATTTTCTTTGTTATCAATGCTCCTAGTAGATCACCGCACAGCCTATTCTAACGCTGTCCGGGAATGGAGATTGTATTAATTTCTACAGAAGCCTCTTTTTGAATGTTATACTCTCTACCAACAAACTTCTCTTATCTTTAGTGTAAATCTCTTTTCAATGACAATTTAAACCTATTTTCCCAGCTTATGTTGCCCTTATGGTATAGGAAAAGGTGGGAAGCATCCTTTTTATAAAAATACTCAATTTCTAAATTAGTCGTCATTCCATTACCTTCATTTCAGGGTATTAAATAACCCCAATTTCTTTATCCTTCTTAATAGGCTCTATTATCTTCTTATCCATCATTTTGTCTTGGCTTCTCCAAGATCTTTTAAAAACTCTCCAAATTGCTCTTGAAATATGGAGATCAACATTAAGCCTATACATGTATAGTCATGCGTTGCTTCACAATAGGGATACATTCTGTGAAATCCATTATTAGGCAATTTTGTCATTGTGTGAACATGATAGTGTGTACTTACACAAACCGAGATGGTGTAGCCTACAATACACCTAGTCTATATAAGATAGCCTATTGCTCCTAGGCTACAAAACCTGCACAGCATGGTACTGAACTGAATATTGTAGGCAATTGTAACACAATGGAAAATATTTGTGCATCTGAGCATACCTAAACATGGAAAAGGTACAGTAAAAATATGGTATTATAATATTATGAGACCACCGTTGTATATGCGGTCTGTTGGTGACCAAAATGTCATTATGGAGCACATGACTTGTAGAGGGGAATCATTGCTGGCTCTCATCTAGCCAACTCCTCTTAGTATGAGTTTTGAAAGAACCCACTGCTGACTCATAATAAACTCATGGTCTGTTGTCATTTCCCACTTTTTAAAAATGTAGTCCTGATGTCTAGCCAGTGATCTCCACAATTAAGATTGTGTTTGATTTAGGACTCAAAGGATTAGAGAAACTTGGTGAAATCTTCCTTTCTTCCAGCCTGGCATGAAAGGTATATTGCATTCCCATTGGAGAATTGTCAAATTTCTTTATTCTACTTTGGTGAAGATGGACTCATTAAGAACGTTAAATGTTTAAATACTTCGGGAAGAGGAAAGCTACTTGTCAGTCCACTTGATGTTACTATGTAGAGATACTGTATTAGTCAGGGTTCTCCAGATAGAACCAACAGGAGATAAATTGATAGCTAAGACGGAATTTTTTTTTTTGAGACAGAGTCTCATTCTGTGCCTCCGGTAGAGTACACTAGCATTGTCATAGTTCACTGCAACCTCAAACTCCTGGGCTCAAGTGATTCTCCTGCCTCAGCCTCCCAAGTAGCTGGGACTACAGGCACACACCACGATGCCTGGCTAATTTTTCCATTTTTAGTAGAGATGGGGTCTCACTCTTGCTCAGGCTGGTCTCAAACTCCTGAGCTCAAGTGATCCTCCCATCTCAGCCTCCCAGAGTGCTAGGTTCACAGGTGTGAACCACCGCGCCTGGCTGATAAGAGGGAATTTATCAGAGGAATTGGCTCACACAATAATGGAGACTGAGAAGTCCCGGGATAGACCTCTGCAAACTGGAGACTAGGGAGGCCAGGAGTGAGGCTCAGTCCCAGTTTGAAAGCCTCAGAACCAGGGAAGCTCATGGTGTAATTTTCAGTCTGGAGCCAAAAGCCTGAGAACCCAGGGGCCACTGGTACAAGTCCCAGAGCCCAAAGGCCCTGGGCAGGAGAAGAAGGGTGTCCCAGATCCAGGGTAGAGAAAGAATTAGCCTTTCATCTTTTGCCTTTTTGTTCTATCTGGGCCCCCAGCCAATTGGATGGTGCCCACCTACATTGAGGGTGGATCTTCCCTACTCAGTCCACCAACTCACACACCAATCTCCTCTGGAAACACCCTCACACAAACACCCAGAAATAACACTTTATCAGCTCTCTAGGTATCCCTTAATTCAGTTAAGTTGACACCTACAATTAACCATCACAGTTCCCTTGTCAATAAGTAGAAGTAAGCCAATGGTTATGTTTAAGAAAAATTTCTAGACTGAAACTCTTCTCAAACTTCATATATATTTATAAATAATTTGTACATTAGTACATTTGTGATATTAACACATATGTGTGTTTATTGTGTATCTTGAGTTTTCTAGGCATTATGTATAAGTGAAGCATATCCCTTTGGTCCTCTATCACTTTGTAACATTGCAGCATGTCATAAATAGAATATGCATCTGTATAAATATGGTCACATATATTTAAAATATATAAATTCTATGATTTTGCTTTTCTATTCTGGGCTTTATTTTTCATATAAGTAAACCTAGGTGGGCATATAGAATAGTGTCAGACACATGAATCTAAATGTAAGACATCACACTCTTTTCTAAACTCATACTTTTTCTGAAATGAGCTTGAGTTTAAGAAAGATTTTTAATGAAGGAGAAATGATGGTTTAACAGATGGCAGATGGGAGCTTGTTCTGGCTTTTTGAAATAGCATCAACTGTCCTGTAAACCATCTATAGAAGGAGAGAGACAGAAGGGAAGATAAGTGGTATTTCTTGATTAGTATGTTGGAAGCAGGTGGGGAAAGTGATGGAGGTGATACAGGTGGGCGGGGTGGGGAGAGTAACATGGACACCCAGACTGACTGGCAGTGCGGGATGGAGCGTCACTGATCTTCTGAGGAGGAAGATAACTTCTGCAGCAGCAAAGGAAGAACTAGTTATTTACTAAGTGAGAAGAGAGACTATAGAAAGTAAAAAGAAAAGGAAACTTAGCATATGGTGGACACTCAATCCAATAGAAAGCATGCCAGCAACCCTCTCTAACTTCCCATTGTTAATTTTACCATCTAAGACTAGCCCTTTGAATTAAGTACAATGGGATGCAAATTTAACAGAAGAGTCTCTACTTTCTAAAAACGCATATGCATTAGCATTTCAACACAGGCTACAACACAGTCTACAACTACATGGTACTGTGTTTACAATGGTGGACAAAATGGTGATGGTGGTCCCAGTGATTGTGGAGCTTCTAGTTTAGTTGGGGAGTGATTAAAAAAAAAGTAAGCAAACAAGTAAGTACATTGTAAATTGTGCTGGATGCTATGAAGGGGAAATAGCAATGTGCAGTAATAGAGACTATATGGAAATGTAGGGGGGTGAGAAAACTACTTTAGACAGAATGATAACAGAAGCTTTTGTAAGGAAGTGACACTTGAGATTAGACATGAAATCAGAGAAGTTGGCATTTGAGGAAAAGAGCGTTCCCCTTAGAAGGAAGAAACTTTGTAATGATGTTAAGGAAGGAAAAAGCTTAGTGTGTTTCAGAAGTTAAAGAAACCTAGTGTGGCTGGAACATGGAGCTTGAGGAGCAGAGTGGTGAGACATGAGACTGGGCCAGATCACACAGAGCCCTCTGGGCCATATTTTAAAAAATTATTTTTTTCTAAGTAAAATGGAAAATCATTGGAGGTTTTTTAGCAGAAGTGTGGCATGTCAGATTTATATTTTTAAAAGACTGTTTTGGCTATTTTATTGAAAATGGATGGGGCAAAGTAGGCAGGATCATAAATAGACAGATATTATGATTCTTTAGGCAAAAGGTGATGATGGATTTCATTCGGGCAAGGGCAGTTGAGACGAAGAGAGGTGAATGGAGTCAAGACATGCTTGTAGTTGCAGTGATAGGATTGGAGATGGATTAGATACAAGTGATAAGAAAAAAGAAGGAATCAAAAACAATTTGCAGATTTGAGCAACTGGATAAATGGTGATAACACCCATGAGGATGTGGAAAACACATGGGAAAAAAGTTGGGGGGTTGAGAGTTATAGGGACTATTTTTAGACATATGAAATTTGAGATGCTTATAAGATATCCAGTTGGAGATATCAAATATCTGCTGAATATGTGAGTCTGGTGTTCAGAGGAACTATCTGAATTACAGATATACATTTGGAAGTTATTGACGTATAGATGGTATATGAAATATTTATATGGACAGACACAATACAGCACACACTTATTCTGTGGATGTGAAATATCTGGATACAAAAACAAATATATCTTACCATAAAGTTAAATTTACCATCTTTGATATCTCAGGTCATATAAGCTTTAGATTTTACTCTAGAATGGGCCTTAGTACTTAGCTAAATTTTGCTTAAACAGAATTTTGTGGACGTATCAGGATACATTTGAAGACAGAGGACTTAACGGGTTTTGAAGATTATGTTCTGCCAGGCAAAATATGAGAGAATCCAATTAGAATTCTCCGGTGCAAAGGTTTTGCTCTGATCAATTTTGCATTTGCTTCTTTGCTTCTGCTGTTGGGCCCAGGTGTGTGTGTGTGTGTGTGTGTGTGAGTGTGTTGTGTTTTCTTCTTCACCCCTTTCATAGATGGTTAAGGACATCTTCGCGATTGTTAAGTCACCAATAAGGATCACTGTGTTATTCTTCTTGCCTCTTGGCTATTATAATAATAGTTACAATTAGCATTTTGGAGTAATCTTTTATACCTTCAAATCGTTTTTAAAAACACTAACTAATTATTCCTCAGCACACTCCTGTGTAAAAGAAAATGACTTTATGGATGAAAGAATTGAAGAGCAGGTAAACTAATGCCATTATGACAGCTATTGTTTATTCAAACCATCACTGAAATTGTTTGCTAGGTAAAATTTCTAAGCTGGTGAGCACATTGCATTTGTTTTTTAAAGAATGGAGTGGCAAAGAATGACGTCATGGTCATAGGAAAGTTAAACTTCAGTTAACCTAAAGGCTGAGAGTCTAAATCCTAGATAGCTGAACTACAATGTAACTATATAATCAAACAACTATATAATGTAACAGTATAATTAAACTACTCTATAAGTAACTATACAATTAACTATATAATTAAAAAACTATGTAAGTATATAACCATATACATAACTATATATATAACTAAATATAACTATATATAAACTGTATATATAACTATAACTATATATAATCATGTATATAACTATATATAAGTATATGTATATCTCTAAATGTTTTCCTCTTTATCAGACTTGGAATGTCAATAATTTTACATAAAATATTTTGAAAAAATCTTCCATCTTAATCAGAACAAATCAAATATAATTTAATCTTTTCTGGATGATTTAGGATCAACATTATAAATATTCATTATTGAACTGCACTGCAGTAATGTGAGGCTCACCTTCCAGAAGCTATGGAAAGTTTGTCTTCTGCTCTCTCTACAAGAAGACCACAAGGGGGGTATATCCTTGGCTTTATCTGCTTTCAGTACTCCTCGTTGTCCCTGTTCCTGCCTACAATTTTTTTCCTAACTTCTTCATTTGCTTATTTCTTATCAGTCTCATCAGACTAAGTCAATGCCCAAGGAACTTTTTGGGATAAAAACCCACAAATTTTAAGGACATGTAAATCTATATTGCCTGCTTTTTTGTTTGTTTGGGTTTTATTAAGCTCTTTAACAGTTTAGAGGAGTAAGTTATAATCAGAATAATAAAAATTCATCACATTACTCACTTATCTACCCACAGAATGATTCTAGGTTATTGTATCTGGATTCTTATTTTGACTGTCCTCATCGTATTACAACCCAAAGCTAAGCTAGTTGTATAAAAAACTGTCTGTAAATAGTGAGCCCCATAGGGCCATGGACACAGCTAATTAAAAATTTTACCATATGGGTTGATGCCAGGAATGCAAGTTTGATTTAATATATTTTAAAATCAATATATGGAATTCACTACATTAACAGATTAAGGAATAAAAATGATATGGCCATCTCAACAGATATAAATAAATATTTGCTAAAATTCAACACATGACCATGATAAAAATTCTCAGAAAACTAGAAATAAAGTGTAACTTTCTAGATTTTATAAAGGGTATCTATTTAAAATCCTACATAAAACAACATACTTAGTGGTAAAATATTGAATGCTTTCCCCTGAGGTTGGAAACAAGACAAAGATGTCAACTCTTACCACTTCTATTTAGTATTTGCATTTGAAATGCCATGAAGCAAATGAAATAAAAAGGTATAATGATTAGAAAGGAAGAAGGAAAATAGTGACTACAGGCCAGGATCAGTGGCTCATACCTATAATCTTAGCACTCTGGGAGGCCAAGGTGGGAGGATTGTTTGAGCTCAGGAGTTCAAGATCAGCCTGAGCAAGAGTGAGACCTGTCTCTACTAAAAATAGAAAAATTAGCCGGGCAGCATGGCACGTACCTGTGGTCCCAGCTACTGGGGAGGCTGAGGCAGGAGGATGGCTTAAGCCCAGGAGTTTGAGGTTGCAGTGAGCTATGATGATACCACTGTACTCTACGTGGGGTGACAGAGTGAGACTCTGTCTCAAAAAAAAACACAAAAAACTACAAACAAAATATTAGAAATAATAAAGTTAGCAAGGTTACTGAGTACAATATACAAAAACATTTATATTTCTATTTATAAGCAACAAATAATTAAAATTTAAATTAAAAACAGTACCATTTACAATAGCACCAATCACATAGCTAGAAAAAACTCTAGTAGAAGTGCACAAAACACTACAAAATATTACTGACAGATATTAAGAAAGGCCAATATAAATGGAATGATATTCCATGTTCATGAATTAGAAAATTTAATATTAAGATGTCAATTTTCCCAAAATCAATTTGTATGTTAAATTCAATAACAATCAAAATTCTAACAAAGTTTTTTTTGGTAGAAACTGATAAGCCGATTCTAAAATTTATGTAGAAATGCAAAAGACCTAATATGAAAGGCAATCTTTTCTAAATAGAACAAAACTAGAAAACATACTGCCAAATATCAAAACTTATAGCATTTACCTTTCAGAGGATATTGACTGGGATGGGATGTAAGGGTGCTGGTAATATTCTATATCTTTATCTGTATTGTGATTACATGGGTATATACATATGCAAAATTAATCAAGCTGAACACTTAAGATTTGTGTATTTTACTGTATATAGCTTGTACCTTAATTTAAAAATAGAATAAAATTTGTCATAGGGAAGCTGCCATAATCTGGAATGTGCACTCTGTTAAGGAGATGTTCACAGACAAAATTACCATGCACACAACATAATCTGCCACCAAGAGAAGAAGAATGTACTCTCAACAGAAAACAATAGAGCAATATAAAAAAATGTTAATATAACTATTTAAAGTTAAAAGGATAAATCAAAGATTTATCAAAGAGTAAAATGAAGGAATAGAATCATTAAACAGTGACAAAATATTCTTATTTATTTATCATTTATTTATATCTATCTCCTCCCTCCAGCTCTGTTTAAATATAAAGCTCATGATCTGCTCCTTTATCCCATTAAATTGCCTCCATAAACCATTAAATAGATTTTAAAAAGTATTTCAATTTCCATATTGTTGGTATTTAACTATTTAGGGTTAGATTTTAGTAAAAGAGAATTAGTAAATATAGATTAGGAAGCTGAATATTTGTTATTAAATCTAAGAAAATTAAATTTGTTTTATCTTTCTATATAAAATCTTTCCATATATTTTTTCTTTAATGCAAAAGGTCCTATATATCTTAATTATTATAAAATATAGTGCTTATAAAATCAGAAGTAGCTATAAAGTACAAATATTCCTGCATATATTATCCCTAAAGGTATCTAGGTATTGGCCAAAAATCAAACTAATAAAACAATAGCTATTAAATACTTTAAAATAGAAATCATTGAGTCTGAAAATTATGAAATTATTATCTTAAATCATAATTCTTTTGTGTAAGTTGACAATTGCAAGTTGATTTTTTAATTGTGTCTGTTTAAACATAAATATTAATCTTTTCCTGGGAAAATATACTAATAAAATAACAGGTAAAATATACAAACATTGTCAATACAGTATTTTGCTGTTTCTAATACCTGTGCTCCAAAATATTTCATCCATTTTGGTATTCTAATGCAGAATGTGTGACCTGAATGGTACAAAGAGAGGTTGTAGAGTTAGCCCCTTTTAGTTGTTCTGAGGAATAGAAATAAAATGTTTACAAGATTCCACAAGAGTTTATTGTTCTTTTATCAGTATCCTGGGTTCTGAGTCTTATGAATCCAGTAATGTAGCTATAAAAATGAGTCAAGATGCAAATATTGGCCTTATACTCAGGAAATAAATCACTCAAATGCTTCAGCAGTATAATAAACTGAAAATTCAAGAACTTGTTGGGATACATTCCTGTCTTATGCCACTGACAAACCATAAATTCAGACTAGAGGCTACATTTTGCCTTTTGTTTTTGTTTTGGAAATTTTCACTAAGGGTAATTCATGGAGAATATTTAAGCTGGATGCATTTTTTTACATTATTGATGAATGTTATGATTTGAAAATGTTGGGTATAGTTTTGTTCCTATATTTTATATCCTAAAGATTGTCAATAAAGCTGCTCTCAGATCCAGAAGAATATAGTTAATACCATGAGAACTGACATCTGTGTTCTTATGTATCTTTCTTGATACTTTGTCTATGACTAATGTTAGCTACTCTGCAAGGCAGACTGTGGTACATTGCAGTAGAGACAGTCAGGATTCATCCAGTGAGACACAGGAGGTGCGAGATACCTAGGCTGGGGATATACTCCTAAGGAATTTCATTCCTAAGTTTGGGAAAATTAGTCCAGAATTAGGAGGACTGAAGGAAGCAAAGGACTTCTTACTTCTTACATTAACAGCTGGCATTCTCATATCTGTCTCTCTCATAGTAAAGAATGAAGATTAATTTTAATTTTTACACATATGTGGGGGGACAATCAGGGCTCGATAACTTCTAGATGCCTAGTTTCACCTGTTTGGAGGGGAAAAGCATGTATTTTGGATCTGAGGCTTGCGTTTCAGATGAAGAGAATGATACCTAATCAGGAAACCACTCTGTCCTCCCTCCCCATATGATTCAAGTGCCCCTTAAAGTACAGGCACAGGAATAAATAATAATACCTACAATTTATTTATTTTTTCTTTTGTTTTGTTTGTGCATATAGCTATAAAACATGTTCATATTTATGTTCACATTTATGTTACAAATCCATATAAACTTCACATTTTAAAACAAATTATAGTAGTTGTGCCACATTGATGCACAATTTAGATAATTTGGTTTTTATGGCCCAATGTGGTCCAAGGGCAATGCTGTTATTTAAATTATGTTTTAAACTGGTGTCATTTATTATTTTCTAATGTTGGGCCCATCACTTTACCACTCTCATTATTTCATTTGCAGAATGAAGATAATAATTGTGCCTACTTTTTTGTGACACATTTAGTATAATTTGTGATAAGGAGTAGTACACAATAGACAGCTATTAAAATTGTTCTTTTTCTCCTTAAATTTTTAGCAAGTTCTTATTTTCACACACACAAAAAATTTTTCCAGAGGTCAGGGATCATATTTAAAGAGAAGTCTCTTGATAAAATTCCCAATATTGCACAATATGCCTGAAGCCTTCTGATAAATGCTGTTCAATTTTGTGATTCTGAATGATCAGGTAAGGATTCAGAAAGTAGGAGCTTTCTGGTGCCACAGATGAATGAGTCAGTAGAAAGTAAAGTAATAATAAATTCAAAGATTCCATGACATAATTTAGCAGCCTTTCAATGATCTGCTAGCTGTTCTTTGATAATAGTGTTTTCTTTCCTTAACCAAATTTACATTAACTGGGGGAATTAAATTCCTGTGATTGTCAACATCCTGTTGCTTAGAATCAAAAGAATAGCTCCGTGGTAAGAAGGGATTTCTGATAATGGAACAGGAAGGGGCTGTCGCTTTTAAAGGGGCAGCATGGAGAACCTTTGTTGAACAGAAAATGTTAGCAACTATTTAGACATTTTTTTATTTCTATATTTCCTTTACAAAATAGGCTTTCTGCAAATATGTACCCAATTTTTTGCTTCTCAAATAAAAAAGAAAGAAAAAAAGAAACCAAAATCATTGGGATGGCATGGAAGGAAATGCCTCGACAACATATTCAGTTTCAGCTCTGCAGAAGAAGACATCCATGCTCTAAGTTTGAGCATCTTCTATTAATAAACGTTCTCTTTAAAACAAACATAGTTACATTTAAGCCCAGGCATCCAATTCTCTTTGAATTTTTTGACCATTGTGTTTACTCAGAAATGCTAAAGTCTTGCAATTAGCTAATCTACAATTTATATAGGAAGTTCTTGTATTTTCTTTGATTTCTTCAGTGATCTAACTGTCTAAACTGGGGTAATGCTTTGTGTTTACTTCGTTTTTTGACTTTCTGTTACTTCCAGTGTTCCAAATTTTCTAAAAGTATGTGCCGGATATAAAGTGTAGCTGTTAAATTCAAAATGAATTTAAAATTCTTTTGTTTTGATAATTTTATAATAAACCCTTGAGATTATTGTGAAGAATGGCTCATTATGGCTAGAGAACATATATCTATAATCTTTTAAAATTGCACATACATTTAAATATTACTCATGTTTATGTAGCAAATCCATACAAAAAGCAAGAAATGTATTTAGCAGCAAATATTGTAAAGAAATGTTAAACTTATGGAGTAGGAGGACAGATAGTACTGCTGTATTCCAGATACACATTACACGTTAAGGGAATTCTAGCCTTCTCTGTTTTACACAAGGAGAAACAGAAGGACCAGGCTGTAATTGCCAATATTTACTCTGTTTCCAAGATTCATTTTAACTCCTGGATCCTGGAAAGAGTTAAGAGTGAATGATATACTGGGATTTGTAGTCCATCTTATATTTCTCTCTTTTTCAATTCATTATTCTTTCAATTTATTTTGGAAAGTGAAATGGGGTCTATTTGAAATTTTATATTGCTTATAGTTGAATCCATTGTTGAGCCCCCTTTTTCCCCTCTTATGAGTGTCAGAAGAATCTTTAATTGTGATTCTTAATTTTTTACTTGTATCTTCTATTTTCTCCTTCATTCTTTTTCTCTCAAGCAGATGCTTTTTGTTGTTGTTGTTCTGCCACCGTCACACTTTAAAGAAAAATAAAAAAGGTAGTTTTATTATTATAAGTGTAGCTTAGCCTGCTAATTGCCTACGCAAATGCCTTTCTTTCCTACTGCCTTGGAAGAATGCCTAGAATTTACTCCAAGCAGCAATGTATGCCTGAGTAAAACCTCCAATTCTCAGCTTGCAGATAGTGGTGGCCATCAGATGTTGTTAAGTGGGACTTCCGGGAAAACTCCTCAAAGGAGCTGACTCAACTCGCGATGAGATGTGTGCTTTGCCGACCCTCTTTTATCCTTCTTCCTGTCAGAAATGCAGATAGCACGGACTATGAGGTAACCCTCAGGAAAAAAGCCACATTCTACTAGTTGAGCTGGGTCACTGATATCTCTGATGCTTCTACGTCTCCTCTAAACCTCTTGTTAGTGAGAGAAATAAACCTTTGTCTTGCTTAGGCCGTATATTTGGGTCTTCTATGCTATGTAGCCAAATGGAACCCTATATACACATATATACAAGATTTGCTTTAGCTGTATATCATAGATAACCCGAACACATTTCATATTTTTAAAAATGTCTGTAGTGGATAGAATGTGTGTATGTTGCATATGTATGTATTCATATGTGTATATGTACATATATACACACACACACATACACACATACACTGTAGACATTTTTTAAAATATGAAAGGGTATGAAAAATTAAGGAGAAACCAATCATAATCCCATTACCTAGAGACATACATTGTTAAAAACGGGTGTTCCTTCCATTCCTATTTTTTAAGAAATTTTTTGTCTTTACAAAATCAAGATCATCTTTTATACTCTTTTATACTCTGCCTTTTTCACTTAAAATTACAACATTTTCCCATATTGTTAAATATTCTTCCAGAATCTGATTTCAATAATCACATAGTTGTCCATCTTTTGAACTCACTGCAATTAATTACCTTATCTTTTATTGTTGGATATTTAAATTGTCTCAAACTTCTTACTAGACTGACTTTTAAATCAATCTTTCTGTACATGTATGATTGTTTCTTTAGAATAAATTTATAGAAGTGACATTGTTAATCATAGTTTAAAATGGCACCAACATTTCTCAAATTCTTGATCAATTTTCTGAAATTGTCTTCCAAAAAGGGCATTCTTTTTATCACTAATATAGGGTATTGCCATTTGAAAATATCTGGTGTGACTTTATTGATAAATCAAGTTTTCTTTCTTGAAAAGTTATTCTTATTTGATTACTAATGAAATCAAATCTTTTATGTGTGTTTATAGGAATTCATCACTTTTTTTACTTATTAGCTTATAAAAGTACATTGCAGATTAAAGATACTGACATTTTGGTTTGCATTTTCATTATATTGGCTGGCACAGTGCCAGCACCCAGTTAGTGCTCAACAAACGTTTCTTGATTATTGGCATTTTTCTTTTAATATTTAAAGATAAGAACATAGGAAAGGGATGAATTTTGAGTTTTGGTAGAAAAGAAAGAGAAGCATTCTGTTTTGCATAAGGTGTTTTGGGGTGTTGGCAGAACATCTAGCTGGAGTTGGACACTATCTCTTGGTCTCCAGAGAGGGGTGTGAGCACTCATTATAGTGTGAGAAGAAAGTATCAGAACTTCTATTTGTACTTTTTTTTAAAAAAGAATTAAGCTTTACTAAGTGTCACCTATGGATGGGCACTGGCTGCCTCGTGTGGTACCTGTGTCATGTACCAGGATGTATCATATATAGTTTCCTGCACCAAGAGTTTAGTTCTATACCAAATATGAGCTGATAGTGGTACCCTCATGTGTCTAATCAGGGCTCTGCCACACGGTGACATTGGATAAGTGCATTGACAGAATTTATTATTGAGTTTTAACTAAATGTACCCCAGGAAATGGATAAGAGGCCTAAAAATATTAATATGGGGACTATATTTAAAAATATTAATAATATAAATACACATACATCATAAAATGTGTCAGAGCTGACACTTATCCTATTAGGAGCTTTTTCAGCCATATTATTAATACATGGTTAAAAACAATGATCATCTACTCAGATCTGACAGGATCTGCCAAATACATTCACAGTTATTCACGTGTAAGTTTTGTATTAACAGAAAATGAAAAAAATAACTGCCTTTTGTACCATGGCAGTTATTGAAAATGAACATTTGGAAATCTTTTTATTGTTACAGCAATAAGTATAATAAATGTGCTATTGATATAGAGTCATACACACACACATGTGTATGTGCATACGCACACACATTTAAGAAACTTGGAAACAGAATTTTCTAAACTGTTTAAAAATATTTCATATTTCACTGACTATTTGAACCCACTTTTTAAAAATATAAACAAGCAACATGTTCTAACACATTTGCAATGACAACTGATTAAAATCAGAGAAAATTGATACTTACAAACTGAATATTTGCTTTTAATGACTGCTGTAGCCAAGTGAAAGATACCTCTTATAGATATCAAAATAAACTGAACTTAGAATCTGGTCTATTAAATAGAATGTAATTATTGTATAACAAAATATTAAACCAAGATTTAAAAAAATAAGGCAGCATATTCAATCACACTCAACGTGTTTGGGAAATGTTAATATAAAATAAAACTTGAAAGTACTGAAAATATTATGATGAAAATAGTATTCATCTCATTTAAAAATTATTCTATCTTTGTCTTAATGTTATAATGTATGCAATATGTTAATATACTATATTGCATATTGTCCTATAAATTATAAAGAAATAAATAAACATACGTATTGATTGTTTTGTACTGATGGGGGACATTATATAAAAAACTTGGAGACTGTTGATTCAATAGAAAATTGGAGGTTAGCATGAGAGATTACCCTTTTAAAGGTAACTGCGGGATTAAAGTCATCCAGGGATTGCGTGGGAGCGAGAAAGGGATTGTTCAGAGTGCTGCTCAGTCTCCTGACTATTTGGAATCCAATTATAGAGTAGAAGCCCATGGGAAACATAATCCACAGGATGTACAGTAGAAACCAGTATGAGAATGCAAAGGGCTCTGTGTCCAGCAGCCCTTTGTTTCAATTCTGCCACCACCATTTCCTAGTTGTATAACTGGGCAATTTATTTCTCAGAAATTCAGCCTCCATATACACAAAATGTTATTAATACCTAATTCTTAGGATTATTCTGAGCATTTCTGAGATAATCAGCTTCCTGCCTGGCACACAGAAGGTGTTCAACAAATGACAGTTTTTATTATATTATGGCATTTACTCAATATGATGTCATTGTAAAACTGAATTTCCTAATAATTATCACATGAGGCTGAATTTGATTTGAGAATAAGAGTAACTCCCTTTTTTTTAAAAAATTTTCATTACCACATTGATGTGAGCTTGTATTTACTCCA
The DNA here is from genome assembly GCA_023783475.1 of Daubentonia madagascariensis. Taxonomy (NCBI): domain Eukaryota; kingdom Metazoa; phylum Chordata; class Mammalia; order Primates; family Daubentoniidae; genus Daubentonia; species Daubentonia madagascariensis. Next base: position 19,250,390 of record JAKFHU010002080.1, on the reverse strand, counting down.
ATGTCATGGTTTTGGATGGATATATTTCTATTAGATAGGTAGGGATATAAAAAATTCGTATTACCTGTGGTTTGCTCCCCAAAGCATTTACATTTAATTTTATCTCTGATCCATCTTGCATTTTAAATCCTTTTATTAGATATCACATCCTTTTTATCGTCCCCTTTGCTATTTATTAAATTATATTGCTTTATAAAAATATTCCAGTGCACTTTTATCTCTCCCCTCCATCTCTCCACCCGTCCCCATTGTGCTTAAGACACTACTTTTAGACCATCTGTTCTTTGGACAGAACCCTGCTGCCAAACGGCGCTGCCCACCTACCAGGAAATCTTGAAAACATCTTTTGTAGGCTTTCCAGTTTACCTGCAGGTGCTAAGAAATTCATATTTTCTCAACCCCGAGGGTCCAAACGCTATTCAGAAAATCCAGCCTTCAGCCCAGCTTTGTGCTTAATTACTGCTGTCAGTCACCTGTCAGCAGACGTGGTGCACTCACCTTTGGCTTTTCATCTACAGACCTAAGAGTCTAAAAGAAGATAATCAAGAGGGTGAAGGTAAGGTAAGGGCAGGCTGAGCTGAGTCTCCACCTAGAAATCCCTGGCTATCTCCTTCCCGCTCCCGTCTCTCCCCTCCTGTGTTTGCGACTGGACTCCTGCGGTTGCCATCTCTACCTGCCTCCCCTGCACCCTGGGCCTATTCTGACGCCCACCTCTCAAACACCGGGACCAAAGTGGGAGGGAGGGAGGAGGAGTCTGCAGCAGGTACTCTCCTTTCTATGGTGGGAGAAGATCTTTTAATTTCATTTAAAAAATATTTTAAATGTTGTGCTGTTTGCTTACTTATTTATTGGTTTATAAACTACTAGTATTATATGTTTTATTTATTTCTATCTCCTTTCACTAAGATGTTAGGCTAAACTCTCTAAGACCAATTCAAGGGAAAATTAATGAGATGACCACATTGTTATACCCCAAGGCAGTGTCTCCTAAACTTGGTTGCACAGCAAAATCATTTGGGAAAATTTTTTAAAATTTTATCTTCTGGAACCTAAACTTGAGTTCTTAAAACTTATTGAATGAGAATGCCTGAGGTGAGGCCCAAGAATCCCCTCCTAACATATCACTCCTTGGTTACAATCAGTGAATGTTTCTGAATTGCACCCAAGAACCCTATTTATCTCCTATCTCAGGGCAAGCTCCACGCCTCTTTTCCTCCTGATTTCTCTCTACTCCTCCTTTTTAGGAGCTTTTTCATTACTGGTTTCCAGAACTCTCCTCCCTCCTGCTTTATTACACATTATTACATTAGGTAGATCAAGGATACTAAAGTTAAGGAATGATTATAAGAAGAAATATAAATGAAAAATAAGAGGCTTAATTCTCCCTGTAGAAAATAAAGGAAGGAGACTTCTCCCCTGTCCCTTTTCTTAGAGCCTTTACTTTAGAAAACTTGAAATTTTAAGTTATTTCTCCTCTTTTTAAACCGTATATAAATGCTTTTGAAAATCTACATAGGCCTTTTCTCAGCTTTGTGATATAGCAGCGTCTCTCTCAGGGACCTGGGAGCCATATCTATGAAATGTTAACATCAAGAGAGGTAGCATCCCTGCCTCCCAGTTTCTGTGGGAGAATAGGAGCTTAACTTTGGTGGCTGCCTTGCTTCAAGTTGCAAAACTACTCTTGTCATGAAGATGTGAGGAGTTTGTTTTTCCTTTGAATAAAGCCAATTGGCTAACCTAGTCACCCCAATTACCAGTTACAGTTAAGATGAACTATATGGGACAAATGGTGCTGTCAAGTCCTCTTACTTAAAGACTAGTTATAGTTATCTTGAAACATATATGTAATGGATTGTATCTACTTAACTATGTAAAAGGGTGAGATTTCTTTCTGTCTTTGCAATCTCCTAGCAGATTACCTATGATGTGCATCACTTTCTGGTTTAATGCTTATTCAAAAATAATATTATTTTCTTTCTCTACTGCCTTTGTGGAGAGGATTCCCAGGTTGGGAGAAGATTTTGATTTTAATTATATTTTCCCAACATAATCAATTAAGATAGGGTATATGGAGGAAAGGACAGAGTTTACCATGAATAAGAGAAATTCAGCTCATTGGAGAAGGGCCTTAAAAAGACAGGGAGGAAACATGTGGTGCAGTGGACTGTGCTAGAGTATCTAGAAGGAGATAGGACAGAAATTTAGAGATGACCTAAGACACCTAAGAACAACTATCTTAAAATAAAAAGCAGTGCCCTTTGCCACTATTTTCATGGTTACTTTTGGGTTAAAGGCAAAGGAGGGAGACTTCTGCAGGTTTTCCTAATGCAGGCAGGGCTGGGCTGAAGGCACAAAGCAAATTGAAGGAGTAAGATCTCTTTTTCAAAACAACACTGGCGAAAATGATGCAAACAGATATAACTTAATGGTATAATCTGTTTAAGAGAAAGGAAATTTCTGATAAGGACTTCAAAAAAGTAACAACTGACAAACAAATCAAGAAGATGAACAAAATGTTAGGTGAAACTGGAAGAATAAGCTTTTGAGGATAACAGCAGGAACAATTTGACTAAAACAAATGAAGGATTTGAGAGCCACTTTGTTCCCATGCCATCTGACAAGTTTCTGCTTCTTCCATCATCTTATTCCCTCTGCAGATAGGCAACCGTCTGCCTCCCCAAAGGAGGTTGGCCGTAGAGCTACCTCAAACTGTAAGTGCAAAGAATTGGGGGCAAGCAATCTTCATGTGCTCAAAAAAATGAGTGCCCATATGGCTCTAACTCAATTTTCTCTTTAGCAGCTCCTGGCACTGGTCTCTAGGTAGGCTTTTGGATGACACTGGAATCAATTCATTTGTAAGAATGTTCTAAGAGCTCTGCCATAAGCTAATGTGAATAGACAGACTACACATCACCATTTAAGAGCTGCAGGCTGGGTTTATACAAATGGCTCTACACCTTGTAGGTAACCAAGATGTACAGTTCCACAGGGGGCAAACTGTCTGGATGTTGGTTCAGGAAATGTTTGAGCTCTAACATCTGAGTTCTTGACAACATAGAGGGAGAATTCCATCTCCAGTATGATCCCAGAGAGAATACTGTTTCCCCAACCCAGAGGTTTCCTCTATGTCAGAGGTCAGCAAACGTTTTCTGTAAAGAGTCAAATAGTAAATATTTTAGGCTTTGTGAGCCATACATTTTTTGTCACAACTGCTCAATTCTGCCATTGTAGTGTGCAAGCAGACATAGACAATATGTAAACAAACAAGCATGGCCATATTGCAATAAAACTTTATTTATGGACACTGAAATTTTAATTTAACATAGCATTATATTTCTGTTTGCTTCATGAACTGGGACAAGTATAAATAGTATCTTACCAGCTTTTTGTCCTTAGTTTAAATATATCTATCTAATATGCTATTAGACAGAAAATATGACTGTATAGTTTTCAGGGCCACAAAGAATCTCATAAATATTATAATAAAGGAAGAAATTGAACAGGAAATTAGATCAAGTTACTTCAACAAAAATGCTATGGATATATCTGCCCCTCCAAAATCCATACCTTGGAACCTAATACCCAATGTGATAGTATTAAGAGGTAAGACCTTTTGGAAAGTGATTAAGTCATGAGGTCTCTGAACTCGTGAATGGATTAGTGCTCTTACAAAATAGGTTGTAGGAAGTGCCCTAGTGCTTTTTGCCCTTCTATCCATTATGTTATGTGAGGGCACAGTCTTTGTCCTCTCTAGAGAACATAGCAACAAAGTGCCATCTTAGATGCAAAAGCAGCTTTCACCAGACACCAAATCTACTGGCACCTTGATCTTGGACTTCCTAGCCTCCAGAACTGTAAGAAATAAATTTCTATTGTTTATAAATTACCTAGTCTATGGTATTTTGGTTTAGCGGCAGGAATGGACTAAAACAGAGAGCATGGCACATTTTTCCAATTTACTATACATGGTAGTATATGTATTATCTTATGGTGGCTTTACTAGGCAGAACACAATTCTTTGCCTAAAGGTCCATTATGTGCAGTTTTGAATGATTTCACCTGGTACAGATCTTCCTTTGGTTGATCCACACATTATGATTTAGGTGTTGGAAGATATCTCTGAGTTTAAAGTATGAGAACATGTGAGCTCATGGTTATGTATGGTTCACTTTTGCCCAAATTTATTCAAATAAATTCAACAATTATTTTGTGGTTACCCATAGTATGGGGACACTAGAAACAACAATCAAATAAAAGAAATGATCAAAGACAGAAACATGGAGGGAGAATTCCATCTCCAGTATGATCCCAGGGAGAATACTGTTTCCCCAACCCAGATATTTATTCTGTGTCAGAGGTCAGCAAACGTTTTCTGTAAAGAGTCAAATAGTAAATATTTTAGGCTTTGTGGGCCATACATTTTCTGTCACAACTGCTCAATTCTGCCATTGTAGTGTGAAAGCAGACATAGACAATATGTAAACAAATAAGCATGGCCATATTGAAATAAAACTTTATTTATGGACACTGAAATTTTAATTTAATTTTAATTTCATACTGTTCTCGTGTCACAGAATATTCTTTTGATTTTTTCCAGTCATTTAAAAATGTAAAAACTATTCTTAGCTTGAAAGCTGTACAAAAACATGTGATGGGTCAAGTTTGACATAAAATGGCCTAATTTATGGCCTAAAGGGGACCATAATTTGCCTACTCCTGTTCTATGTACAAGTAATTCTCTTGCCATAAAACTTATGACCTCTCTTGACATTCCCACTCTGCTTGAGGATCTGGAGAGAGAAACTGGATATGTGTAGCTCTAGCCCTTCTGCTTCCTTTCTCTTCAGAGCTAGGAGCACACTCCATTCTTTTCCTCTGTGGAGAGGTTCTGCCAATTTGGGGGTCAGGGACAGGAAGCTGTCTCAGGTCCAACACAGGTTATGTTTGTTGACTTCTGGGCTTCAGTATTGGGAAATTCACTTGCCCACTGACATAAACTACATTCTTCAAACTAGTTTTATCTGAGTGATAATTTGGCCTGCAACATATTGATCTTATTAGGTTCAGAATTCTGACAGTAAGAGGAGAGCTATTTATCTGCTTACCTCAATGACCTTGAGAATTCCCAGAGACCAACAAGTCATTGTTTCAGAGATCTTAGTGCCTGGACACTCCTTAGCCACAGACACTAGTGACTAGAAGAGTGCCTGGAACATATCAGCTAAAGGGTGAGTGTGTAGATACTAAAGAATAGGAAGGTCTAATAATACTAAGAACAGAATTCTGAAATGGGGGTGGGGCACAGAGGTAGGTTGACTGCACCAAAATTGGGGTTACAGTCCTGCAGTTTTTAGACAGCCTATCAGCTGGTGCATACGGTTGTCAATGTTTTTCTCTTTTTTGATGGCTACTATGATACAATCATTTAGGTTTTCTTTTTAAAAATTTCAACAGATTTAGGGGGTACTAGTGGTTTTTTGATAAATGGATGAATTGTATAGGGGTGAAGTCAGGGATTTTATTGTACCTGTCACCCAAATAGTATATATTGTACCTGATAGGTAAGTTTTGCTTCCTTAGCTCCCACCCACCCTCCCCCCTTCTGAGTCTCCAATGTCTATTATTCCACTCTATATGACCATGTATACCCATCATTTAGCTCCCACTTATAAGTAAGTATAAGTGGTATTTGTTTTTCCATTCCTGAGATATTTCAGTTAGGATTATGACTTCCAGTTCCATTCAGGTTGCTGCAAAAGGCATTATTTTATTCTTTTTTATGGCTGAGTAGTAGTTCATGGTGTGAGTGTATGTGTATGTGTATGTGTGTGTGTGTGTATATATATAATATATATAAAAATAAACATTTTCTTTATCCAATCATCAGTTTATGGGCACTTAGGTTGAGTTCATATCTTTGCAATTGTGAATTATGCTGCAATAAACATACAGGTGCATGTGTCTTTTTGATACAATGACTTCTTTTCCTTTGGGTAGATACCCAGTACTGGGATTTCTGGATTGAATGGTAGGTCTGTTCTTAACTCTTTGAGAAATCTCCATACCGTTTTCCACAGAGGTTGTAATAATTTACATTTCTGCCAACAGTGTACAAGCATTTCCTTTTCACCACACCTTTGTCAACATCTATTGTTTTTTGACTTTTTAATAATGGCCATTCTGACAGGGGTAAGAAGGTATCTCATTGTGGTTTTAATTTGCATTTCCCTGATGATTAGTGATGTTGAGCATTTTTTCATAAGTTTGTTGGCCATTTGTATATCTTCTTTTGAAAAATGTCTGTTCATGTCTTTTGCCCATTTTTTAATGGGATGATTTGGATTTTTCTTGCTTATGTGTTTGAGTTCCTTGTAGATTCTAGACATTAGTTCTTTGGCAGATGTATAGTTTATGACTATTTCTACCATTATGTAGGTTTTCTATTTACTCTGTTGGTTATTTCTTTTGCTCTGCAGAAACATTTTAGTTTAATTAAGACCCATTAATTTATTTCTGTTTTTGTTGTATTTGCTTTTGAGGTCTTAGTTATAAATTGTTTGCCTAGGCCAATGTCCAGAAGAATTTTTCCCAGGGTCTCTTCTAGGATTTTCATGGTGTTAGGTCTTACATTTAAGTCTTTAATCCATTTTGAGTTAATTTTTGTGCAAGGTAAGAAATAGGGACCCAGTTGCTTTCTTCTACATGTGGCTCTCTAACAGCACCATTTATCAAATAGGGCATCCTTTCCCCAGTTTATGTTTTTGTCTGTTTTGTTGAAGATCGGTTGGTTGTAGGTGTATAGTTTTATATCTGGGCTCTCTATATGGTTACGTTGATCTATGTGTCTACTTTTATATCAGCACCAACCTAGTTTGGTTACTATAGCCTTGCAATATAATTTGGAGTCAGGTAATGTGATGCTTACAGATTTATTCTTTTTGCTTAGGATTTCTTTGGCTAATCAGGCCCTTTTTTGATTGCATATGAAATTTAGGGTTTTTTTTTTTCTAATTCTGTAAAGAATGACATTAGTCTTTAGATGGGAATTGTATTGAATCTGTAAATCACTTTGGGCAATATGGACATCTTGACAATATTGGTTCTTCCAATCCATGAGCATGGGATTTTTTCCATTTGTTTGTGTCATCAATGATTTCTTTCATCAGTGTTTTGTAGTTCTCCTTGTAGAGATCTTTCACCTCCTTGCTTAAATATATTCATAGGTTGTTTTTTTTTTTGGCAGCTATTGTAAATGATATTGATTTCTTGATTTGATTCTCAGTTTGGCTGTTATTGTATAGAAATGCTACTGATTTGTGTACATTAATTTTGTAACCTGAGACTTTACTGAATTTATTTATCAATTCTAGGAGTCTTTGGGAGGAGTCTTTTGGATTTTCTAGATATGAGATTATATTATTGGCAAGCAAGGAGAGATTGACTTCCTCTTTTCTGATTTGGATGCCTTTTATTTCTTTCTTTTACTTAATTGCTTTGGCTAGGACTTCTAGTACAATGTTGAATAGAAGGGGTGGGAGTGAACATCTTTTTTTTGTTCCAGTTCTTAGGGCGAATGCTTCCAACACTACCCCATTCAGTATAATGTTGGCTGTGGGTCTATAATATATGGCTTTTATTATGGTATGGTATGTTCCTTCTATGTGTAGTTTGTTAAGGGTTTTTATCATGAGGTGGTGCTGGACTTTATCAAATGCATTTCCTGAATCTACTGGGGTGATCATATGATTTTTGTTTTTAATTCTGTTTATGTGGTGAATCACATTTATTGATTTGCATATGTCGAACCACTCTTGCATCCCTAGGGTGAAAGCCACTTGATAGTAGTGAATTATTTTTCTGATGTGCTATTGGATTCAGTTTGCTAGTATTTTGTTGAGGACTTTTGTATCTATGTTCATGAGAGATATTGGTCTGTAGTTTTATTTTTTTGTTGTTGTGCCTGTTCCTGGCTTTGGTATCAGGGTGATACTGGTCTCAGAGAATGAGTTAGGAAGGATTCTTTCTTTCTTAATGTTATGGAACAGTTTCAGGAGGATAGGTACCAGCTCTTCTTTGTAGGTCTGGTTGAATTTTGTTGTGAATCTGTCTGTCATGGGCTTTTTGTTGTTGTTGTTGGGAGATTTTTTATTACTGCATCAATCTCTCTACTTATTATTGGTCTATTCAAGATTTCTATTTCTTCCTGATTCAAGTTTGGGAGGTGTGCATTTCCAAAAATTTATCCATTTCCTCTAGATTTCTAGTTTGTGTGCATAGAATTGTTTGTTTTAGTCTCAGATGATCTCTTGTATTTCTGTGATATCAGCTGTACTGTCTTCTTTTTCACTTCTGATTGACCTTATTTGAATCCTCTCTCTTCTTGTCTTGGTCAATTTAACTAGTGGTCTGGTGATTTTGTTTATCTTTTCAAAGAACCAACTTTTTGTTTCATTGATCTTTTGTGTAATTTTATTCGTTTCAATTTCATTTAGTTCTGCTCTGATCATTGTTGTTTCTTGTCTTCTGCTAGCTTTGGGCTTCATTTGTTCTTGTTTTTCTAGTTCCCTGAAGTGTGACATTAGGTTATTAATTTGTGATCTTTCTGTCTTTTTGATGTAGGCATTTAGTGCTATGAAGTTTCTGTTAGCACTGCTTTTGCTGTATCCAGAGATTTTGGTAGCTTGTGTCACCATTGTCATTCAATTCAATATAGTTTTTGATTTCTATCTTGATTTGATCATTGACCCAAAGATCATTCAGCAACAGGTTGTTTAATTTCTACATATTTGCATAGTTTTGAGAGTTAATCTTGGAATTGATTTCTATTTTATTCCACTGTAGTCTGAGAAGATATATGGTAAAATTTCAATTTTTCAGTATTTGCTGAGACTTTTTTGTGGCCTAAGATATAGTCTATCTTGGAAAATGTTCCATGTGCTAATGAGAAGAATGTATATTCTGTAGTTTTGGGGTAGAATATTCTGTAAATGTCTGTTAGGTCCATTTTTTCTAGAGTTCCCCATTTAACTCCAGTGGTTCTTTTTTGAGTTCCTGCCTCAATAATCAGTTTAGTTCTGCTAGTGGAGTGTGGAAGTCCCCCACTATTTTTATGTTGCTTTGTATTTCATTTCTCAGGTATATAATACTTGTTTTATGAATCTGGGAGCTCCAGTGTTAGATGCATATATATTTAGGATTGTTACATCCTCTTGTTGAATTGATTCTTTTATCATTATATGAAGACCATCTTTGTCTTTTTTTGCTGTTTTTGATTTAAAGTCTATTTTATCTGATATAAGAATAGCTACTCCTGATCAATTTTGGTTTCCATTTGTATGGAATATTTTTTCCACCTTTTTACCTTGAGTGTATTTGACACTTTATGAATTAAATGAGTTTCTTGAAGACAGCAGATATTTGGACTATGTTTTTAAATTCATTCCATCAATCCATATCTTTTAAGTAGGGCATTTAGACCATTTACATTCAATGTCAATATTGATAAGTGAGATCCTGTTCCAGTCATCATATTGATATCACCTAGTTGCTTTGTATTCTCTCTTGTGTTACTGTTTTATAAAAGCTGTGAGTTTTTACTTTCAAGTGTTTTTACACTGAGGAGTATCAACCATTCCTTTTGGTTTTTGGAGCACTTTTGAGCATTTTTTGTAGGGCAGGTCTAGAGGTGACAAATTCCCTTAGTGTTTGCTTGTCTGGGAAAAATGTTATTTCTTCTTCATTTATGAAACTTAGTTTTGCAGGATATAAAATTCTTGTATTACAGTTATTATGTTTAAGGAGACAAAACATGTAAACCCAATTCCTTCTGGCTTGTATGGCTTCTGATAAGATGTCTGCTGTTAGTCTGATGGGTTTGTAAGTTACTTGATGCTTTCATCTCTCAGCTTGTAGGATTTTCTCTTTCACTTTGACTTTGGCCAGACTGATGGACATGTGCCTTGGTGATGTCCTATTTGCCATAAATATTCCAGGACTTAGTTGACCTTCTTGTATCTAGATATCTAAATCTCTACCAAGACCAAGAAAGTTTTTCTCTATTATTCCCTCAAATAGGTTTTCCACGCTTTTGCTTTTTCTTCTTCTCCCTCAGGGATACCAATGATTCTTACATTTGGGCATTTTAATCCCATATTTCTTGGAGACTTTGTTCATTTCTCTTGATTCTTTTTTTTTATTTTTAATTGACTGGGATAATTTGAAAGCCTTGCCTTCAAGCTCTGAAATTCTTTTTACTGCTTGGTTTATTTTGTTGTTAAAGCTTTCCACTGTATTTTGAAATTCCCTAAATAATTCTTTGATTTCCAGAATTTCTGTTATGTTTTTTAAAAAATATCTATTTCTTTAGTGAATTTTTCATTCATGTCCTGATTTTTTTTTTGTTTCTTTGTGTTGGTTTTCAACTTTCTCATTGATCCCATTGAACTTACTTGTGATCCATATTTTGAATTCCATATCTGACATTTCCAATTTTTTTTTTTTTTGTTAAAGTTCATTGCTGGAGAGCTAGAGTGTTCCTTTGGGGGTATGAAAAGAACCTTTTTTTTCATACTGCCAGAGTTCTTATGCTGGTCCCTTCCCATCTGTAACCTTTTCTTTTATCTCAAAACAGATAGCTTTGTGGTTCACCTGTTCTTTTCTGCTGGGAGCTCTGTTATTTAGTGTAGAGAGGAAGAAGTACACTGCTTTTTGGCACATACAGGGACGTACCCACTGTAGTGTCACTGGAAATTTGGGCTCGTTGTACCTCAGACCCCTGGGGGAGTGTTCAGGTGCCAGTAGTGGTGGAATGGATTTGGTAACCCCCAGTTCCCAGGCCCCTGGGTGGCAAGCTTGAGTCCTGGGGGGACCAGAATGAGTCTGGGCTGGCAAATCTGCCCTCAACCTTCCCTGAGTTCAGGTGCTGGCTGCAATAATGAGGAGTGGAGTGATCTCCTCTTCAGAAGAATGCTCAGGCAGGAGAAGGGTAGATGCACTGTGAGCCTGACACAGGAAGGAAGGGCCTCTCTGGACAAGATTAGCAGGAGCAGCCATCTGTGGGATGTACAGGCCACTCACACTTCCCTCTCTAATCAGTGACAGCAGTTTCTGTCCTTCAGGAGCACAAAAACACCCAGATTCTCAGCTTCCAACCTGAACCTGCTGCAGCCCACTGTGTGAAGGGGTACCAGACTGGCTGCGGGCTGTGGCTAAAATACTGTGGTGGGGGAGGTGTGGTTGTGCCAGGGACTTGACTCCCAGGTGGGTAGGATCCTCCTAGAAGACACAAACAGCTCAGAGAGAAGACTGCTAGCTCCATGTTGCTCTGGGGAGGAGGTAGCTTTTGTCCTTGGGGCACACAAAAGCACTTACTGTGGCTTTTTTGAGGGGAAGAAGTGAGCTGCAAGCTCTGTGGAATCCTGGGTATGATAGGTGCTCTGTCAGAGTCAGGGCAGTTGCTTCCAAGTGCCCTGGCTTAATTATCCCCTGTGGAACCCTTGCCAGTCCTGAGTAGAAATAGCCATGGCTGTCTCAGGAGCAGTGGGTGTGGGAGGGGAGGAGGAGGAAAAGGCCCTGATTGGAGGGGAGCTGGTGGCCTGGTCCTCTTTGTCCTAAGGAGCCCTCTAGAATTCTGCAGTCTCCTCTCAGCTGGAAGTGGCCCACCCCAAATGCCCAACCTCTGGGAGACTCATGGTTCTCCTGGGACCTATCAGTCCCCCAAGGCTGCTGCAGTCTGAGTGGGGGCTGGATAGCATTGGCTGTGGATTCAATGATGCAGATACCCAGGATCTGAGATTCCCAGGTCAGAACAGCTGCAAGAACACTGCTTGTTTGTGAAGGGAGGTAAATGAGCCACACCCTCAGTGCAGCACCTGGGCATGATGAGCAGAGGACTATTGGGAGTCTACTCCCCCTGAAAACCTAGAACTGGCTGTCCCACAGCTCACCTGTGCCAAAAGCTTGTCCTTGGAAGCAGAGGCAGCTATGTCCACAGCATTGGGTGTGAGATATCCTCATCTCCATGTTCCTTCCCAGGCTGCCAGCTTCAAACTCCAAAATGGCACTTGGGCCTATGACCAGAGATGGTGAAGGGGTCTCTTCCAGGCAAGCAGCATGGGCAAGATGCTGGGGGAGGAGTGCTGTCTGCTTGTGTCTCAGTCTCACAGCAGCCTGTAGCAAGACAATGGGAGTTGTCCTAGGTGTACAGAGGAGAGCTTGGGCTCCCCTGTCCCTCCTCAGCTGGGCAGGGCTGCATCAGCCTGAATTCAGCACAAGGGTGGGATGCTACCTGGCTTTAAACTTGCAAAATGGCACTTGGGCCTGTGGTCAGAGAGGGCAGGGACCTTCTCAGGCAGGCTGTGCTGGTGAGAAATTGTGGGGAGTGCGTTTTCTCAAGGGTCAGTCCCACAGCAGCTAGCTGCAGGATGGTGGGCACTAACCCAGATGCATACTGGGGAGCTTGTTTCCCTGCCCTTCCAAGCCAAGTGGGGGCAGCTGCCATGTGAAGCCAAATTCAGCCCGATATTGGGGCACAGCCCAGAGTCAAACTCTCAAAATGACACCTTGGACCTGCAATTGGAGGGGCTGAGGCCCTACCCAGGCAGGCAGCATGGATGAGAAACTGTGGAAAATTCTCCCTGCTCAGTCTCAACAGCAGTCCACAGTAGGGCAGGGGAGCCCTTCCCAAGGATGTGTGGGAGTGCCTGTGCTCCTTTATCCCTCCTCAGAGCTGTGGAGGGGTTACAGGAGCCCCCACATTTCCCCAGTATCCAGGCTCACAGAATGGTGCCCAGCTCATGCTGCTCTAAGCTTGGATGCCTATGGGATTCCATGTAAGTTCCCTTTCTGGAACAATGTCTCTGTGCAATCTCTAAGCAGCACCCTATGTTAGATCTGAGACCTACATCGGTTGGGAGGTTCTCTTGTAGCCAAAATCATGAAAACTCATCTCAGAGAGTGGAGTCCTGGGGGCTTCTCTCTTACTGTTTCACTGCATCCAGGAGCTTCTCCCAGCTGTTAGCCAGCCCCTGGCCAGGCTAGTTGCCCTATACCCTCTCCTTGTCCACTTTTGATGCTTCCCACTGCTTCCCTGGTGAATCCTAGTGGTCTCTCCTAGATGATCTGTTCAAAATGTGAGAATCTGCTCACTATTCTGGTTCTTCTCCATGGGGGAGGCACATACTCCCTGTGTCTAGTTGGCCATCTTCATCTTATCCCCTGTCAAAGGTTTTTACTTGAGCTGTTAGGATTAATAAGAAAGACTGAGGTGACTGAGAACTTAATTCATACCATTAAACTCTTTGTATTATAGAAATATTGAATTTATTTTAGAAAAAGGAAGCATAACTAATATATGGTTTTGTTTAATTTCTGAGGAGCTGTTTGAGGAAAAAAGTAGTTAACTTCCTTTTAATAAAAGGTGTGCTAATGCCTGTCTCAGAAGCAGAGTGGGAGAAAATCCATGAAAAAGAGATTTATTTGGATTCCTAATTAATGCATATAAATACAATAGGCAAATTGACAGTAATTACTGGAAACTGCCATGCAGATTTAAAATCAGCACTAAAGGATTTTACATTGTAGCTTTGTCAGCAATTTGGCCTCACCTTTTCATTCACTCCTTCTTAAGGTCTCTCCTCTCTTCTAGTTAAATTGATTCAGAAAAGAAACTGGGCCCATATCCCATTATGTGGTTTCTGTCTGTGCATATTTCCCTTACTTGGTATACACTGAACCTTGTCTGTTCAAGTGGCAACTTTTTTTCAGTTGTAGCCAAAGTTCCACCTCTTCTAGGATGTCTTCCCTGACTATGCCAACTCTCATTCATTTTCCCCTTCTGTAACCCCTTATAGCACAAAAAATTATTTCCTTTGTTCAGCAAGGTAGATGCTGCTAACATTCAAGACTTACTAAGATTTTGAAAAAACTATAGAGGTATTTTCTGGATCTGCAAACTCATTTTGTTGCATAGTATTTATATAATCATTTTATGTGTATTGAATAACTATAAATGGCACACTGGTAAAAATTACTCTTAGGGAAATTGGGTCTAATTAAGACAGATTGTGAATTACATTCATTTTCCAGGCTTTAATGTAACTCCATCCCTTTCTCTCCTATTTAAGAATGCCTAGCTGAATACAAGTGAAAGTGAAGTTTGTCATTATGGGGTATTCCAGTGATCTATTGCTGAGAAACAAAATTGCCAAAATTTAGTGGGTAAAAACAACCATTTATTTCACTCACAAGTCTACAACTTGGGCATGGGTTGATGGGGTGAGTCTACTCAATGACAGTAAAGGTGTTTCAGAGGGGGGCAAGAGGGTCCACTTCCAAGATGGGTAACTCACTTGGCTGACAAATTGATGCTGGCTGCTTTTTGGGAGGTCAGCCAGGGCTGGAGATTGGGGGCTGCAGGCCTCAGTTCCTTTCCACGTGGGCCTCTCTATGGCCTGCTTGGGCTTTATCACTGATGATAACTTGTTTCCAAGAGCAAATGTCCCAAGAAAACAAGGCAAAAGTACATGACACTTTTATGACCTTGCCTCAGAAGCCACACAGTGTCACTCTGCCCTACTGTCTTGGTTGAGGCAGTCTCAGAAGCCTACCCAGGTGTAAGGGAAGGGGTATAAATGCTACCTCTTGATAATAATTGGCAATGTTCTAGAAAAGCCTGTGGGACAGGAGGTATTGTTGCAGTCATCTTTAGAAAATGCAACCTGTCACAACAGAGTTCATGAATGAAACTAAGAACTGATTGCAACATACTATTATTTTAATGATATTTTGATAGAGGATATGCTGGCTGGTAGTTCAGTGTTCTGGATTTAATTTTAAATTGGTCTTAAATTATTTTCTCACTGTCTCATGTGTGCTTGCCTTATACCCCAAACTGGATTAAAGGGCAAGGACCATAGTTTTTAACCACTCACAATGATTGGCAGAATGCTGGAAATCTAAGTGATTCAGGAAATGCTCGTAAATTCTGTCTAAATAAAGAAATGATATTTTTTAAAACAAAAACCTGAATTAAACATCCAATGGAATATTGTCCTCCAAAGCAGTTATCTTAAGAGGTTCCACAGTGTTTCCAAGGTGGCTTCTTTTGCCCATAACATTTAAAAATTTCTCATTAATTCTTGCTTCTTGGGCTGTAAAAATGGTTGTAGATGTCTGAGGTTTGTGGCCTGGGGGACTGGGACAGCAGCACCAGGTGAACGAAGTTCACTGAAAATCAGTCACAGCTTTGCCTACAGCCTGGCCCCGATGCTATAGGCCATCCAAGACACACACACACACTCAGCATCCAAGACACACACCCCCATCTAAGACACACACACATGCCATCCAAGACACACACACACACACCTCCCACAGAGACAGAAAGAGAGAGATGTCAATAGAGCAATCCTGAATTTAATCTCTTCTCACCGTTCCCCCTGTTTTCATCTTGAACTAAACTTCCATCATCTCTCCCCAGGGTATAGCATTCTCTGCCTCATTCTCTCTGTTTATACTCTTCATAGAGTGGCAAGAAGCATTGTCTTTTAAAAATACAAATTGGAATTCTGATTCATGCTACAACATGGGGGAAACTTGAAAACATTATGCTGAGTGATAGAAGCCAGACACAAAGGACAAATATTGAATGATTTAACTTATAAGGGGTACATGGAATAGGCAAATTTATAGAGATAATAGTGGTTAACAAAGCAAGGGGAGGGAGGGCTGGGGAGTTATTGTTTAATGGACACTGAGTTTGTTTGGATGATGAAAAAGTTTTGGAAATAGTGGTGACATTTGCACAACATTGTGAATGTAATTAATGCCACTGAATTGTACACTTAAAAGTGGCTAAGATGGTACATTTTATGTTATATATATTTTACTACAATAAAAAATGTAAATCAGATCATATGGCTTGCTATAAAGATCTTTTAAAGGTCTCCTTGCACTCTTAGGAAAGACCTAAATTTTTTATCATGGCCCATGAGGAGGTGTATGGCCTGGCTCCTGTGCACCCTCAGCCTCTCCACCTGCCACTCTGCCTTTGCTCAGTGGGACTATAGCCTACTTTGCCCAGGTGACTTTCTTTAAATAGGTTCACATGGTTCTTCAGGGGTGTTTGCCCTAAGGTTCCTTCATCCAGAATGCTTTCCTCCCAAATTTTCCACTGTTCACTCCTTATTTCCTTCAGATCTGCTCAGTTGTTACCTTTCCTGAGAGACCTGTGCTGCCCATCCCATTTAAAGTAGATGTGCCTCCTCCAACTTTACAGTTGTCTGTCCCTTTGCCCAGCTTTACTTTTCTTCATAAAACTGAAGCCCAATGAGTGGAGTTTAGCTCAGGTGAGCACTGTAAATCCCAGAAGGAGGAGGTTATTTGAAGCCCTGCATGGATTCTCTGAATTCAAAGCAGACACAGTAATGCGAAAAACAAAATTATGGTTTTGAATTTCAAAACCAAACCAAACCAACTAATAAACAGACTTTAAACTCTTGATTAGGAATATTGGGATCCCTATTTGTGAAAGAAAGTTTATCAGATTCAACTATAAGCAACAGACTGGAAAAAAATAGACCAGGAGTCTGTTCCTTCTGTCTGGAGAAAAGAGAAAAACCCTTTAGGACTGGCTACAAAAAGACTCTTGCCCACATCCTTGCTCTCTTGCCTCACCCCCATTACAGAGTTGTCTCATACTCTGGGGAATGTAAAGCATTGGTAATGTGGGAAGCAGCTATGATGGAGCAACCATGGGGATCAGTCACAATGTGGCTACACCCGCTGAACCAGTTGATGACTGTACCTAGCTGGGGCAGAGGGAAGCAGTTATAATGTCAGACAACTTCTGTCTCTATCTCTGTCCTAAGTGTCACTGAAGAAATATTTTTAAAGAATTTCATGCTTTATTTTGCTCTTATCTTAGAACTCTAAATTACAAGTCAATCTCTCTCTCCCTCTCTTTCTTTGGGTGTGCATGTAATACCTTGGAGTCACTGTATACTGTTGATAAAAATTACTTTAGAAATAAAAATAAGCCAAGTAAGGATTTGGTTTGTAATACTTCTCAATCTGAGTATGATTCTAATTCACATTTTATTACTGTGTGTAGTAGGCAGACTTCTAAGATGGTGTTCATGCCTTTGTGTAATCCCCTCCTCTTGAGTGTGGATTGGACCTTCTGACTTGTTTCTAAAGAATAGTACACATCAAAAGTGATGAGACTTCACTTCCATGATTAAGTTACCAAAGACTTTGACTTTCATCTTTGTAGAATGCTCTCCTCTTGCTAGAAGACTCTTTCACCTTCTTGGCTTTCTCTCTTTGATGAAGCAAGCTACCATGTGAGAGAGGCCCATGTGGCAAGAAACCAAGGGAAGCCTCTGGCCAACAGCCAGCAAGCAACTGAAGCCCTCAGGCCAACAACCCACAAGGATTAAATCCTGCCATCAACCACATAAATGAGCTCGGAAGTGGATTCTTCCCCAGGCGGGCCTTAAGGTGTTGGCAGGCCGCCAACACTTTGATTGCAGCCTGTGAGAGACCCTGAAGCAGGGGATGCAGCTAAACTGCATCTGGTACCCTGATCCATAGAAACTATGAGACAATACATTTTGTTGTTTTAGGGCACCAAATTTTGAGGTAAATTTGTTACACAGCAATAGATAAATAATAGTATGACAGCTAAAGCAAATTTTAACTCTAACATCTGCAGAAAATGGAATCCAACCCTACTTTGGAAAATATAATAACCACTCCAAATCAGGTGACTGATAAGCAACTTAAATATTTATTTTTCTTTGCGTAACAGTTCATTCCTTTCTTGAAAGGAGTTCATCTTGAAAAACTAGCATTGGATTGAAAACACAAAATGTAGTGAGTTTACAAGTACTGGTTTCCATTATACATTATTTCAAGCTTTATGCACTGAGCCCCACACTCAGAGTTTGTTGGGTGACAAGTTTTGGTAAATGTTACCAATAACATTTTCTTTTTGCTCTGCACTGAATGATACACATTTATGTTTGACCTTAATTATACTTTCGTCAGTAAGTCTATACAACAGGCAAATGGCAGTTGAACAGAAAACAATAAATGTAAGAATGAGAATGTGGATGGCTTGGGGCCTATGTCACTCGAGCTAATGGTCCATCCTATGGGCACCGATGCGTGTATGTGTGTGTGTGAAGTCCCCATGGCAACAAGAATTTATATTTTACAAAGATTTCATCGTAACTCTCGGTGGAAATTCTCCCTCAAATCTCATGTTGAAGGAAAAGCAATAGAAAGGGCTCCCCCACCTCCATTAGAGAATTATAGTCCAGTGATATCAACATGATGATTGTCTAAAATGCTAATTACTCATTTTTGCTCACAAATCTTGGGTATCACAAATCGAAATTTGTGTTTGCCAATTCAGTTTTACTTAGCTTCCTTTGGTGAGATGAAAGGTAGTTTCCTATGTGACAAACAGCATATAGAGAAAGGAAAAGGCTGGAAAAAGCAAGAATATTTTAGTTTTCCACCAATGGTAGGCAGTAGCTTGCAGTGATTTTGGTTTGTATAGATATTTAATAAATACAGACACTTCATGGCTGGAAACATTTATCCTGCACTATTTGTACCACATTCATATTGTTTAACAGTCTTACTCTATGAACTAGATGTTTCCTAGGAGATAACTGTTATGAGTGAGTTATTAAGATAACCTCACAGGAAAAATAAAAAAGAATGATTGCTCTTCGATGATGACACTTTGTTTAATGGGGCAATATTTTTCCTTACAGAACCCAGTGCCTTCTGGCTAAGGGTAATGACTGTACACAGGCAGAGATGTAGCCTGACATCACTTATTTTCTGCGTATGAGGGGTGGGAAATTTCTCTTCATTATCAAATGTAACTGACAGTGGGAATAAAGCTGCTACATTGGGGTGGTTTACTGTTTTTTATTTTTGTTTTCATGGAACTAATATGCACAGCAAAATATATATCAATATGGAGCCTAAGCTAAGGGTACAAAAATTTGGTACAAAAATATACATATGAAGAGGATTAATACATTTTTGCATTACTTACTGTTTCTTTTTTTTTTTAAGAGACAGAGTCTCAGTCTGTCACCCAGGTTGGAGTGCAGTGGCACAATCATAGCTCATTGTAACCTTGAACTCCTGGGCTTAAGCGATCCTCCTGCCTCAGTCTCCCAAGTAGCTAGAACTATATGCATGTGCCACCATACCCGGTTAACTTTTTAAATTTTTTGTAATGATGAGGTCTCACTATGTTGTCCAGGCTGGTCTCAGACTCCTGACCTCAAACAATCCTCCGGCCTCAGCCTCCCAAAGCCCTGGGATTACAGGCTGAGCCACTGCATTCAGCCCACATTACTTATGATTAAATTGGCTTTTTTCAGCTCTCACAAGAAACATTAATGTTTATCTCTATGTTATATAATTTATTGGATTTGTTAATAACTGCTCATTTTAGGAAATTTGGAGAATACAAAACATGCATCGGTATGAAAACAAAAATGACCCATAACCCCATTGTACAGAGAAAACTACTGTTACATATTTTTTGTGTCCAGCTTTGCCACTCACTGTCTAATTTTAGGCAAGTTACTGAGTCTCCCTGTGCCTTGTTTTCTTGATCTATAAAGTAGTGACAATACTAGCAAACGGGATCTTTGTAAAGATTAAATAAATTTATACACATATACATCTGGCTAATAGTAAAAACTATTATTCTTATGTACATATAGTTGGATTCAAATTGAGATTATATCATATATATCGTTTTTTAAACTTTAGCAATATCTTCAAAAAATTATTTCCAGTTCATGAAATAGGGTTGTACAATACGATCTTACAGTTAGATAGTATTTTGTCATATGAATGCATGAAAATTTATTTAACCAATTCCCTTTTATCAGATGTGTAGTTTTTCTCATTATAAATCATGCCACAATCAGCCTCCTTTCATCTCCATTTTTACCACAAATATGATTCTTCCTTTAAAATAAAGATATGGAGGAAAATTCTTGAATCGAAAGGCATTTACGATTTAAAGACTTTTTTGTAAATGTTGCCAACTTGCTCACCAATTTATACCTCCCATAGGAAATCTGTTAGCGTACTTTTTCCCTGAACCCAAACAATACAAAAAATTCTCTTATGCTTCTTGCACATCAAAATGCCAAAACCAAAACCTACACCAAAACCAAAATTCTATAACAATTTTATATGGGTAAACATTTTTTAATTTCCATTTTTTATTACTAGTAAAGCTGATTTTTATGTGTTTATTGATCATTTCTATTCCTTTTTTTTGTCTGGGTGGTTACCTTTGAAATCTTTATTTAGTTATCTTTAGATAAAGATTTCAAGAGACTGATAAGTAAGAGAAGCAAAAGGAAGTGTTCTCTTTTTATGTCTTTGATTAAGGACACATAGCCAATGTCTCAGCATCCTGCTATTCTGTTAAAACACGGTAAATTAAGTTTCAGAAGTTTTCAGCTTAACTAAAAACTGACAGGGGGATTTAATCAGTTAATATCTGAGCTGATCTTGTTTAAAAAAACAAACTGT
Organism: Daubentonia madagascariensis; assembly: GCA_023783475.1. Taxonomy (NCBI): domain Eukaryota; kingdom Metazoa; phylum Chordata; class Mammalia; order Primates; family Daubentoniidae; genus Daubentonia; species Daubentonia madagascariensis. The sequence goes on along the minus strand of JAKFHU010002080.1, from coordinate 19,229,807 downwards.
AAGTAGAAGATTTTACTTGACTTGCTTCCGCACCCATGGCTCTCAATGCTGCTAGATTTCATTTCTAAAACTTTTCTTTTTTAGAGTAGATGTGAACATAAGTATTTCTTGAACAGTTAGTGAATTCCATTTTCATGATTAACTACTTTGGTCTTTAGGAATGTTCCACTATTCCATGCAAAATATAATGTAAACCATAATGTCACGGGTGATGTGATTGACTACATAGAAAATCTATGACTACATACACAATCTATAGGCAAACTATTAGAACTTAGAAATGAGATCAGCAAGTTTGCTGAACACAAAAACCATTACACAAAAATTAGTAGCATTCTATATGCCATCAAAACTAATTAGAATATGTGATTTTAAAAACTCATTCAATGCAGCAAAAAAATCTATATGGTATGTAGAAATAAATATAACAAAAGTCATTCATGTCTATTTTGGAGAAAATCTTAAATCTTTACTGAAGATAAACTTCAACAAATGGAGAGAAATACTATGTTGTTGGTAGAAAGAAAACATAGCAACTATTCTAACAAATCCAAAAGTACTTTTCTTGGAACTTGATAAGATTATCCTACATTCAAAAGAAAGAGTGAAGGGCAAAGAATAGTCAAGACAAATTTAAAGGAGAAGAAGAAAGAGGAAGTAAGAGTGTTTATTTTCCCTACCAACTTTCAATGCTTATAAAACTATGATAATGAAAACAGTGGATATTGGTACTAGATTAGATGAATAGACCAAATTGAACAGAATTTTTAAAATCCAGAAAAAGTCTCATGTTTGTAAAAACTTGTGAAAGGATGAGTTTGCACTATAAATTAGTGGAGAAAGGTTGAATATTATATGGTGCTGAGACAAAATCATTATCTATATGGGAAAAAGTAAAATAATATTCCCAGCTCATACTTAATTTACACAAAAATTCCAGATGTATTAAAGGCTTAAATATAAAAAAAGCAAAACTCTAAAACTTCCATGAGAAAAATAGGAGATGATCTTTATGACATCAGGACAATGAAGGGTTTCTTAAATAGGACACAAATGCACAAACCACAAACGAAAATATTGATCAATTTCTCTGTGACAAAAGACACCATTGAGTGTGAAGATGTGTCATAGATTTGGAGAAGATATTTGCAAAGCAGAGATCTAATACAGGTTTAGTATTCAAAACACATAAACAACATCTACACCCCCCCCAAAGGAACATATCTACCTATTTATCTATTATCTATCATCTATCTATCCATCCATTTATCTAGCTATCTATTCATCCAGCCATTCATCCATATAGCTACCTATAATTCAGAGAAGAAAGCTGAATGACCAATATACACATGAAAATATGTTCAACCTCACTGGTTGTAACAGTCAAGATCCACTCAGGAGACATTAATCATACTAATAATTTGAACAGGGAAAATTTAATACCAAGAATTAACTAGTAAAAAGTGATTAACTACTAAATGAAGTTTAAAAGGACTCTTAAAGGGTATAGAAGTAGCAAATGCAGAAAACAGCTACTATTTCTGAGCTGCAGGAGAATGAACAAGAAAGCAGTTAAGAATTTAGAATACTCTGCCACCACTTCCCCCAAAGCTACCAGTGGAAAGAAACTCAGCAGAAGGCATGGGCTGTGGGGCTGGTCAGTAGGATCAGCCAGCCAGGTGGCTGAGAAACTTGCCTGAGGGCGTGGGTAGGACCATGCAGACCACTGAGGTGAGTATGCTACCAGGCCTCTTGCACATCAATTTCCTGGTGACTGTGCTGAACAAGAAAAGCACCATGGATTGAGGAGGGGAAGCCCCTTTTTGCTCTGGTTTTGCACTTTCTCCAGTAGCCTCTATTGACAGAGCCTAACATAAAAGGACAAATGTTTATGGGGTCCTGCTCCAATATCACAGAGCAGGACAAAGAAGGGCAGATTTGGAAAGGAAAGTCAGTAAATTGGTAGTTGATACCTTGTTAATAAAAAAAATGCAAATAAAATAACAAGGCGATACCAATGACAAAAATTAAACAGGTGATGATACCAAGTATTGTCAGGAAGGTGGGGACATGAGAACAACCATACATTGCTGGTGAGAATGTAAACAAGAAAGCTATCTTGAATAATAATTTGGCAATCTTCAGCAAAGATAAAGATGTGCCTGTCTTATAGCTTGCAATGCTGCTGCTAGATATGTAAAACAGAGATATGGTACATGAGTACAAAGAAATACATATGAAGATATCCATTGCAGATTTATTTTTTAATGACCAAAAATAATTGGACACAATCTAAATGTCTATCAGTAGAGATATTATACAATAAATTGTGACATTTTCATTGATATTTTAGCTATGCAGCAGTTTATAAGGATGAATTAGACTTACAGATATCAACATTGATAATTTTCAAAAATAATGTTGAGTGAAAAAAATGGAAGTTGCATAATGCCTTTTTAATATGAGACTATTTATATAAGTTTTTAAAAACAGACAAAATAATGCTTAATATCAGGGATTAATGAACTTTTTTGTAGACTGCCTGATAATAAATATTTTGGGCTTTGCAGGCCATATATAGTCTCCATTGCATATATTCTTCTTCTTTGTTTTAACCCTTGAAAAATATATTAATAAAAACTATTCTAACCGATGGGTCGTACGAAATAGGCCAGGGCTAGATTTGGCACACAGGTTGCAGTTTGTCAATCTCTGCTCTATATTGTATATGAAAACATATACGAAGTATACGGAAACATGGATGGGAAGGTTGTGTAACTTCACAGTGGTGGCTACTTCTCAGAAGGGAAGGATAAAATCAGATTGGGAAATTATGGTAGAATATTAATATTTTCTGGCTTCAGGAAGTGAGTGCTTATATATCTTCTATACTTCATTTTTCTGGTATGTTTAATATATTTCATAATTAAACATAATTTGAAAAAAGTATAATGAAAACCAAGGGCATACACAATTTTCAGATTAGGACTAGTAAACTACAGGTATGATCTAGTTGAAATAAGCAACAGAGAATTGTTTTTCTATTAATTTTTAGTATTATTTATATAAATACCTCTATTTAGAATCAAAGCTGTATGTTTCAATTGTAATGTTAGTTTGTAGTTGTGTTCCACAATATTGAGAAAGAGATAGGGGAAAAGCTATTTAAGAAAACACAACACAAAGTAGGTAATTGTGTGAGGTTTAAAGATAAAAGAGAAAATTATTTGAGGCAGATATTGCTTTTGTGATGAAAAAAGATGAGGAAGGTGTACTATTAGAGAAACCAATCTTTTAAAATGATGGGTTTAAATTTTGAGGCATGAGCTCCAAAAGCAATGCCCATATCATGACTTTGTGGAATAACAAATTTTTTCCAATTCTTTATTTCTTATGTGGAAGCAGAATGGTTGAGTTACAGAGTAAAATTCATGATAGATTTTGTCTAATTGGCAGTAGCTGTCTGCATTTAAAAATACTGGGACATGGTTGTTTCTGTTATTGGTTTGGTAATAATAAAATTCAGGTCACAGAGAGTAGTGCTCTACAGAAATGCCAAGGAGATAGTCATAGCCTCTTTTCAAATGGATGAAATTCTTAGGTTTCTGTTAAGTCTTTGTTGAAGGTCACAGGGAGCACTTTCCTATGTGAAATGTAATGTAGTTTAACATTAAAAATGAGCAGTCTTCTATTAATTTTAGCTTAACTAACATTTTATTGCAATATCTGTCATAGAAGTCATTCTAAATGTGATTTAAAAAATAAGACCAAACCAAAAATAGAGATATTATACAAAGGATAGTATATGTTCAAGGAGGTCAAAGATCTTTAAAAACATTAATTAAAATTTTTAGCTTTCTAGAGAAGTAAACAAACATTATTTTTCTTCTGGAGCAGTCATCTTGACCAAGTAGAGGATTGTGTTGGTTTGAACTTTGTCTCAAAGTCAAATGGTGAGTCATTATCTAGGATGCACAGAAAACTCAAGATTCTCCTTCATGTTCTCTTGCTAGGGTACTGCACAACTAAGGTTCTAAGTGATAATTAAGTAAATGAATAAACAAAAAACAAACAAGCAAAAAACAAACAAAGAAACAAAAAGACAAATGAAGTCTAGGACTATGACATTAATCTTTGGAATAAAGCATTTACTTAATCATAAGGGTTTTCTCTAGTTTAATCACAATTGTCTTATTACCTCTAGCTTTGATTTCCCTGAGTGTAGTTTGATGATGATGGTTTGATGATGGTTGTTGCTAAGTACCTTATAGGCATTCTCAGTTTATGACATATAAAACATCTTTAGCTTTGGGGAAAAAACTTGCTCTAGAAATATGAAGTTCATTTTGGATGATGAAGTGGGTAATACATCTACCAATGTAAATGAATTGCTCATTAAGAGCATGTGTATGGTTGTGTTTACAATACACTGAAAACTATTCTTAATAAGAAAGTTTAACAATTTACATAAACACTTAAGAAATATGGTCTTTTAGAGCATTTCAAAATGCAGATCATTATATTTCAGAATGAAAGGGTAATTTCTTTAGGTTCTGTGATATACGGTCAATAATTATTCAGCAATATTGTAACTCAGTAAGATATGTAATTAATCTGTTGAAAAATTATACAGTTTGTAATATAGAGCAAAGGAAATATTAATAAAACATTTTTGGTTGGCAATGGGAGATTTCACAAGGCATTGACAAATGGTGATCACCTAATAAAGTTCATTAACCAGATGAGTTGATTATTAATAAATATATTAAATATTAAATCAGTAGATTTTTGTTTAGGGGCTTCATTCAGGATTTGTTTTCTTAAAGAAGAGTTACTACTTCTCCAGTGAATTTAAAAACTAACCCTAAAATCCAAAGAGTAAATCCAGGAAAAGCATCCATTTTTGAGTACAATTTAACAAATTTCCCTAGGTAATAAATTTCATGGAATATTGCTGGGCTGGCATATTTCTTCTTTTAGTACTCCTGAGAATATTGGAAAGACAGGACAGATACACTTAGTGAATGTTTATAATAATAAGTTTAATTAAGATAAAGCAACATTCATTCAATGGTTTTGCTATGAAGTTGGCAACATCTCTTCCTTTATGCGGCCAGACTCATAATCTCATGAGTGTTTCTGTCAGCTATTTTAGAAGAGCTGAATGTTGGGATTTTGCTTTCAGGCTTTCTTGAGGATGGTGTGCTTTCCTCTTTTTCAGGCAGTTTTCCTGTTTACTCAAGACGATTACTTCTAAACCTCTTGAGGCTGGTAAAGTCACCATCTCAACCTCATGCCTATGTTGCTTATCCAAAACCTAGACTCATGCGGCAATAAACATTTCATGATTTTGCCACAGGATGGGGCACTTCTTACTTTTGACCTGAAATCTTCAATTATTTTATTGTATATATCTGAAGTGTACAATATGATGTTTTGATATACATATACATAGTGAAATGGTTATTATAGTCAAGTTAATTAATATATCTGTCATCTCATATAGTCACCCCCACTATTTTATGGCAAGAGCATGTAAAATCTCTTTTTACCACTCTGAACATGTCTTATCTCATCTGAAGTCTTTTTTTAATTTACTGGGTTTTTTCTTCCAAAATATTAAGATTGAGGGGGTACAAATGTTTTCGTTACATGGATACCTTATATATAAGGCTTAAGTCAGGGCTTTTGGTGTGCCCATCACCAGAATAGTGTTCATTGTACCCAATAGGTAAGTTTTTATCACACCCCCCACATCCTCCCCCTTCTTGGTTTCCAATGTCCTTTATATCACTTTGTGTCCATGAATACCCATCATTTAGCTCCCACATATTAGTGAGAACGTGTGGTGTTTTGTTTTCCATTCCTGAGATACTTCACTTAGGATAATGGTCTCCAGTTCCATCCAAGTTGCTGCAAAAGACATTATTTCATTCCTTTTTGTGTCTGAGTAGTACTACATGGTGTGTGTGTGTGTGTGTGTGTATACACACACACATACACCCCACATTTTCATTACCACTCGTGAATTGATGGGCACTTAGGTTGATTTCACATCTTTGGAATTGTGAATTGTGCTGTGATAAACGTTTGAGTGCAGGTGTCTTTTTTATAAAATGACTTCTTGTCCTTTGGGTAGATACCCAGCAGTGGGATTCCTGGATCGAATGGTAGGTCTACATTTATTTCTTTGCAGAATCTCCATACTGTTTTCCATAGAGGTTGTACTAATTTACAGTCCCACCAACAGTGTATAAATATTCCTTTCTCTCTGCATCCATGCCAGCATCTATTGTTTTTTGACTCTTTAATGGTCATTCTGATAGGGATAAGGTGGTATTTCATTGTAGTTTTAATTTGCATTTCCCAAATTATTAGTGATGTTGAGCATTTTTCCCTATGTTTGTTGGCCATTTGTAAATCTTCTTTTGAAAAACTTCTCTTCATGTCTTTTATCTGCTTTTTGATGGGGTTGTTTTTTTTTTCTTGCTGATTTTGTTTGAGTTCTTTGTAGATTCTGGATATTAGTCCTTTGTCTGATGTATAGTTTATGAATATTTTCTCCCATTCTGTAGGTTGTCTATTGACTCTGTTGATTATTTCCTTTGCTGTGCAGAAGCTTTGTAGCTTAATTAAGTCCCATTTGTTTATTTTTGTAATTTCTATATTTGCCTTTGTGGTCTTAGTCATAAATTCTTTGCCTAGACCAATGCCTAGAGGAGTTTTTCCTATGTATTCTTCTAGAATTTTTATGGTTTATGCCTTATGTTTAAGTCTTTTACCCATCTTGAATTAATTTTTGCATATGGCAAGAGATAGAGATCCTGTTTCATTCTCTTGCATGTGGCTATCCAGTTTTCCTAGCACCACCTATTGAATAGGGCTTCCTTTCCTCAGTGTATGTTGTCTGCTTTGTTGAAGATCAGTTGGTCATAGCTATATGGTTTTGTTTCTCGGTTCTCTATTCTGTTCCATTGGTCTATGTCTCTACTTTTATATGAGTACCATGCTGTTTTGGTTGTTATAGACTATCTTTCACCTGTTTGATTAAGTACATTCCTAGGTATTTCATTTTCTTAGTAGCTATTGTTAATGGTATTGAGTCCTTAATTTGACTCTCTGCTTGACTGTTATTAGTATATAGAAGTGCTACTGATTTGTGTACATTGATTTGGTAACCTGAGACTTTGCTGAATATATTTATCAATTCCAGGAGTCTTTTGGTGGAGTCTTTAGGGTTTTCTAGATACAAAATCATATCATGGGAAAACAGGGGTAGTTTGACCTCCTCTTTCCCAATATGGATGCCCTTTATTTCTTTCTTTTGTCTGATTGCTCTAGCTAGGAATTCTAATAATATGTTGAATAGAAGTGGTGATAGTGGGCACACTTGTCTTGTTCCAGTTCTTAGTTGCTTTCAACTTTTCCCCAACATTTCCCCACAGTTGGCTGTGGGTTTGTAATATATGGCTTTTATAACTTTGAGGTATGTCCCTTCTATGCCTAGTTTGTTGAGGTTTTTTATCATGAAATGGTGGTGGATTTTATCAAATGCTTTTTCTGCATCTATTGAGATGATCATATGGTCTTTGTTTTTGCTTCTGTTTATGTGGTGAATCACCTTTATTGATTTGTGCATGATGAACCACCCTTGCATCCCTGGGATGAAACCCACTTGACCATGATGAGTTATCCTTTTAATGTGTTGTTGAATTTGGTTTGCTAGTATTTTGTTCAAGATTTTTGCACCCATGTTCATAGAGGATGTTGGTGTGTAGTTTTCTTTTTTGTTGATGCTGTTGTGTTCTTTCCTGGTTTTGTATCAGGAGATACTGGCTTCATAGAATGAGTTAGGGAGGATTCCTTCCTTCTCAACGTTACAGAATAATTTCTGTAGGATAGGTACCAGCTCTTCTTTGTAGGTCTAAAAGAATTTGGCTGTGAATCTATCTGGTCCAGAGCTTTTTGTTCTTATTGTTGGGAGATTTTTTGTTACTGCTTCAATCTCACTACTTGTTATTAGTCTGTTCAGGATTTCTATTTCTTCCTTGTTCAGGCTTGGAGGTTGTGTGTTGCCAGGAATTTATCCCTTCTCTGTAGGTTTTCTAGTTTTTTGCATAGAGGTTTTCATAGTATTGGATGATAGTTTGTATTTTTGTGGTATTAGTTGTAATGTCTCCTTTTTCATTTCTGATTGAGCTTATTTGAGTCCTTTCTCTTCTATTTCTGGTTAAACTGGCTAGTGGTCTATCAATTTTGTTTATGATTTCAAAGATCCAACTTTGTATTTCATTGATCTTTGCATTGTTTTTTTGGTTTCCATTTTGTTTAGCTCTGCTCTGAGCTTTGTTATTTCTTTTCTTCTGCTGGCTTTGGGTTTGATTTGCTCTTCTTTTTCTAGTTCCTTGGGATGTGATATTAGGTTGTTAATTTGTGATCTTTCTGGCCTTTTTATGTAGGCATTTAAGGTTATGAATTTTCCCCTTAGGCCTGCTTTTTCTATATCTTATATATTTTTGAAAGCTTGTGTTTCCTTTGTCATTCAGTTCAAGGAACCTTTTGTTTTCCATCTTAATTTCATCATTGAACCAAGAATCATTCAGCAAGAGGTTGTTTAATTTCCATGACTTTGTTTAGATTTGAGTGTTTCTCTTGGAAGTGATTTCTAGTTTTATTCCACCATAGTCTGAGAAGATACATGGTATGATTCAATTTTTTTTGAATTTGCCAAAACTTGTTTTGAGGCCTATGGTATGAACAATCTTGGAAAATGTCCCATGTACTGATGAGAAGAATGTATTTAGCAGTTTTTGAGTAAAATGTTCCTTAAATGTCTGTAAGGTCCATTTGTTCTAGAGTCCTGTTGAAGTCCAGTGTTTCTTTATTCATTTTCTGCTTCAATGATCTGTTGAGTTCTGTCAGTGGCATGTTGAAGTCCACAGTAATTAAGATGCTACTGTTTATTTCTTTGCTTAGATCTAGTAGAATTTGCTTTATGAATCTGAGAGCTCCTGTGTTAGTCATATATATATTTAGGATTGTTACATCTTCTTGAATTGCTCCATTTACCATTATATAATGAATATCTTTGTCTTTTTTGACCATTGTTGATTTAAAGTCTATTTTACCTGATATGAGAATGGCTATACCTACTCACTTTTGGTTTCCATTTGCATGGAATAGTTTTTTCCATCCCTTTCCCTTGAGTCTGTGTGAGTCCTTGCAGGTTAGATGTGCTTCCTGAAGACAGCAAATATTTGGGCTGTGTTTTTTCATCCATTCAGCCACATCTATGTCTTTTAAGTGGGGCATTCAGAGTGTTCATGTTGAATGTTAGTATTACTATGTGGGATGCTGTTCTGTTCATCATGTTGGATGATACCTTATTGTTTTGTTTTCCCTCTTGGGCTATTATTTTATAAGAGCTGTGAGCTTTAACTTTTGGGTGTTTTTATACTGGTGGGTATCTATTGTACTGTTCCATATATAATGTACTTTTGAGCATTCTTTGTAGGGCAGGTCTAGTAGTGACAAATTCCCTTAGTGTTTGCTTGTCTGGAAAAGGCTTTATTTCTCCATCATTTATGAAACTTAGTTTTGCAGAATACAACATTCTTGTCTAGCAGTTGTTCTGTTTAAGAAGACTAACAATGTGGCCGCAATCCCTTCTGGCTTGTAAAGTCTCCACTGAGAAATCTGCTGTTAGCCTGATGGATTTTCCTTTGTAGGTTAATTGTTGCTTTTATCTTGTAGCTTGTTAAATTTTCTCCTTCATTTTGACTTTGCTCAGGTTGATGACTGTGTGTCTTGGAGAGGTCCTATTTTGCTATGAATCTTCCTGGTGTTCCATGACTGTCTTGGATCTGGATATCTGAATCTCTGGAAATACCAGGGAAATTTTCCTTAATAATTCCCTCAAATAGGTTTTCCATGCTTTTTGCTTTTTCTTATTCTCCCTCTGAGATACCTGTAATTCATATATTGGATCTCTTTACATAGTCCCATATTTCTCTGAGTGATCATTCTTCTTTATTCTTTTTTCTGCGTATTTGACTGACTGGGTTAGTTTGAAAGCCTTGCCTTTAAGCTCTCAGATTCTTTCTTCTGCTAGGTCTAACTTGTTGTTAAAGCTTTCTGCTGTATTTTGTAATTCTCTAAATGGCTCTTTTATTTATTTAAATTCTATTATATTCTTTATTATTAAATTTATTGTCTATCTCTTTAGTGAGTTTTTCATTTATTTCATTTCTATCCTGAAGTGTTTTTGGCTTCTTTGTGTTAATTTTCAACTTTCTATTTAATCCCATTCATCTTGTTTCCCATCCATATTCTGAATTCCATTTCTGACATTTTGACAATTTCCTTCTTGTTGGAGTCCATTGCTGTGGATCTTATGTGATCCTGTGGGGGTATCAAACTAGCTTGTTTTTTCATGTTGCCAGATTTCCTTTGCTGGTTTCTTCTCTTCTGAAACCTCTTCTCTCAGATAGAGAGAAGATAGATTTGTGGCCCACCTGTTCTCCTTTGCTGGGATCTCTCCTACTTAGTGAGAAGGAGAGGTCCCTAGATAGTGCTTTTGTGTTCTACGCTGGAGGCTTGACCCAGCAAGAGAGGGGTGGATGCACTGAGAGCCTGTAACACAACTGTTCTCTTGTGTAATTCCTTTCTCTTGTGGTTGTCACAGTCTGAGCCAGTGCTGGGGTATATTTGTACAGAGAGGTGGGTTGGTCCCCAGGTCACTGTTGGAAGCTTGGTCAGGGGGCTGGGTGAGTCCCTCTCCATGGAGGCAGGTCATGTGGGAGTTTGCTCTGCTCAGGCCTCCCTGTGGCAGTGGCTATGGTGGCTGGGTGAGGCTATTTAGGCAGTGGCCTCAGATTTTAGGGCTGTGGGAGTTTGCTCTGCTCATTTTAAGGGACAGTGGTGGCATGCAGGTGGGCTGGTTTCCAGTGAGCAGATCTGGGCAACATGCAGTGAGCAGTACAATGGTAGTTGTGCAGCACAGGGTGTGATTGGGGTTGCTGGTGTGCATGGTGCACTGTGCTGCCAGTTTCTCAGTGCAGTGCAGGGCCACTGGGGCTTGTGGGGTGAGGGACTGCAGCAGCTGGGCTGGTTGAGGGACCTTGACAGGTGCCTGTGTGGGTCATGGGACCTTGTTGGGTGCCTGGATGGGTCGGGGGGCCTTGGCTGGCACCTGGCCGTGTTGTGGGACAGCAGCCAGTGGCTGGACAACTCATTGAGCTACAGCGGCTGGGCTGCCCTCAGCTGGCAGGGCTGAGGAGATGCTTGGAGCCCCACACCCAAGTCACAGAAGCTGGGGCTCTCCCTCTGCCCATGTCTGCGGTGTGACTCAGGTGGCAGCAGTGGCATATTGAAATGGCGAGATGGCAGTGACAGATGCTGAGGAATGGTGGGTGCCTGCTCTGCTCGGATCCCTGGGAAGCAACTGGTGAGGGGGATAGGGGTGCACGACACCCAGTCACAGTTTGTGTGAGAGCACCTCTCTCCTGAGGTGGGCAGGGGTAATGGGGAGGCAGCTGCAGTGGAGCCAACCTCTCTGCAGACTGGGTGCTCTGGGGCTGAGAGCACAGAATGGTGTCTGTTGCAGTGACCTGGGATCAGAAGCTGGCAGGACCCCACTGTGCCTGCTCTCTGGTGCAATATGGCTGCGCAGTCTCCAAGTAGGTCCCTGATCAGTTCGGCGGCCTGCTGTGGCAGGGAAGCCCCCTCACAGCTCAGGTTGTAGTGTCTGCTGGGAGAGTGTGGAGCCCTGGACATCTCTCCCCTCACCTTTCCCCACATGTGGACACTTCCCCCAGGTACCTTCTGATCTTGCCGGGCAGATCATCCTACTTCTCCCTCCTCCACTTTGGGTGTCTCCAGTTACTTCCCTGATGATTCAAAATGCTTTCTATGAGACAGTCCATCTCTGGGTGAACCTGTATCTGCAATCTTTGATTCTCTCCTTGACAGCAGGGAGTGCAGCCTTCTTTTAGTCTGCTATCTTGGCCCTCTCCTGAAGTCTTTATTTTTGTGCTCCTCCTTGGGTTACTTCCTGAATGTCTCTCACCATAAACCTTTAATAACTGGCATACAATGTTATTTAGTAGTAGGAAGGGGCATTTGCAACCTCCTTTCCTTAAGGCACTTTCCACAATGTTGTTGACAAATTAGGCTTTATGATTACCATTCATCTAAGCATAATTTCTGTTTGAACTGCTGTGGCCTTCAAATGTACAAGCCCATCAGCTGGATATGGGATTAAAAAGAGAAATATCACCCCCAACATTTCACTAATTTGCTGATTATTTGTTCACATGAACCTATTCAAACTGTAGCCTATGGATGGGATGCACAAATATAACCATCTTTACCAATAGTATGAATTCACAAATGTAGATTCTAGATTGGTAAAGACACATGGAATTAGTTAAGTCCAGACTCATGCTCATTTCAGGAATGCCCTCTATGAGATTGCTCAGAGATGGATCTTGCATTATTTAGCTGTGGTGTGGTAAAAAATAATCCCCAAATATATATTTCTTATTTATTTTAATATTGGTGGCTGTGGCTATGTTCCACATTTCTTATTCCAGGACCCAGGCTGAAGGAGGAGCCCAAATTTGGGACATCCTGGTTTTGTGACAAGGAGGAAAAAAGCAAGAGAGGTACAGGAAGAGTCATGATGCCTCTCAAAGCTTAGCTGTAGTATAAATCCTTGCTACTCAAAATTTGTTCAGATAATCAGCAGCTTCAACATCACTTGCAAGGTTGTTAGAAATACAGCATCTCAGACCCCAACCCAGACCTACTGAATATGAACCTTCATTTTAACAGGATCTTCAAGTAATTTGTAAGCACACTAAAGTTTGAGAAAAACTGGCATACATCACACCCCCTCATAATCATTGATCAAAACACTTCACATGGCCAAACCGAACAAGAGCCAAGGAAGTACACACTCACAGGGAGACACTGCAAGTCACATGGCACTGGGAAGGGATAAATAATCTTTCAAGAAAGAAGCAAAAAACTAGAAACTATAATGCAATCTATAATCCTTAAAGCTTCTATTTATGCCAAATGGGACTAACTTTTTCTTGAGGCAGCCCATTTCATTTGTTGAACATATCTACTATCTAGTTTTACCTGTTGATTCTGTGTTGGTCCTCTGCAGTGAAAAAAGCGTCTACTCCCTATTCCATATAACTTGTATTTAATGATTTAAATGCACTGTCTATGTTCTTCTTTACTCAGCCAAGTATTATATAAGTTAAACAGACCTCCTTTCTTCAGCATTTTCCTTAGGTTGTATATCCCACTATCTTGGTACTCATACTCAGTAGCCAAGATACTCAGAATGTGGAAATTAGAACTGAATCTGATCTTTTAGCATCTGTCCATCATGGAGAAGAATGCTGTCCATTTAATCTTTCTTATCAGGACATAATACTTCTGTAATGTAAGTTTGCCTTCAGTTTATAGCAGTTAGGTCATACTATTGGCTCCTAGCGTGCTCGTGCCACCATCCTAGGGCTTTTGAGCTGCTGTCAAACCATTTCTTTTCCATTCTGTGTCCAAGAAATCAATTAATTGAAATTAATACTAGGACTTTACACTAATTCTTATAAATTAATCTTGTAATGTTGACTCATTCTTTTGGAAACTAGAGATTTTTTAAATTCTTGATTTCATTAGGCTATAAATTAAATATCCTATCCAGTTTCAATTCATCTATGGATATATTAAATATTAAGCAAGCGTGTATTTGAGGCAGGAGCACATCCTGTATGTGGTGACCTGAAGCTCAATGTATTTACTGGGTTTATCTTTAAGAAAAAGTATTACAAAATACTTAATTTTTCCAAATTTCACAAAAGCATTGTCAGGACACCTCCAGTGGTTTTGAAAATGACCCATGGAGTCCTAAAAAGTTAAGCATTATTAATTTTACAGTAATTCTGCTGCTGAATTTGGGATAAGACGTATGAGAAATTTAAGATATGGGTACAACATAGGAGGGCAATAATACACTTATAAAAAAAGGTAGCTCTAGAAATGGCAGTACAGGAAGAAGAAGAATATGGATAGGATTGAAAAAGAGTTAACCTTAAGCTAAAACCAGGAAGCTGAGTGGAATGAGCAGTTAAAGTAAGATTAACACCCATTCTTATATCTTCAAGATTATGAATAAAAATGATAAACCAAACAGGACTGTTAGAAAATTCAGTTATGCATGTACTAATTAATAAAACCAACAGAAACATGTGATACACACACCTTTAAAATTTTTTTATTGAAACATAATAGATGTACATATTTTGGGGGTACATGTGATAACTTAATACATCATATAATTTGTAACAATCAAATCAGTGTAATTGGGATATCCATCACCTCAAGTATTTGTCTTTTCTTTATGCTAGAAAAATTTAAATTATTCTCTTCTAGCATTTTGAAATATATAATAGATTATTGTAAACTATAATCACCCTATTGATCTATTAGACAATAAGTCTTATTTCTTCTATTAGACTGTATACTTGTACCCATTAATCAACTTCTCTTCATTCTCCCCCACTTATTCCTACCCTTCCTAGCCTCTGGTAACCACCAATCTATTCTCTATCTCCATGAGTTCAATTTTTTAGCTCCTACTTATAAGTAAGAACATGCAATATTTGTCTTTCTGTGCCTGGCTTATTTCACTTAACACAATGAACTCCTTGCTCCATTCATGCTGCTGCAAATGACAGGATTTTATTATATTTTATTTTTTGGCTGAAAATATTTTATTGTGTATATATATCACATTTTCTTTATCCATTCATCCATTGATGGGCACTTAGGTTGATTCCATATTTTGGCTACTGTAAGTAGTGCTGCAATTAAATATAGGAGTGCATATATCTCTTTGATATGTTGATTTCCTTTCTTTTGGGTGTATACCCAGTAGTGGAATTACTGGATCATATGGTAGTTCTAGTTTTAGTTTTTTGAGGAACCTCCATACGGTTTTCCATAACAGCTATAATATTTTTCATTCCCACCAACAGTGTAAAAGTGTTCCCCTTTCTCCTCATCCTCACCAGCATCCATTATTACCTGTCCTTTTGATAAAAGCCATTTTAACTGGGGTGATAAAATATCTCACTGTGGTTTTGATTTGCATTTCTCTGATGAATAGTGATGCTGAGCATATTTACATATACCTGTCGGCCATTTGTGTGTCTTCTTTTGAGAAATGTCTTTTCAGATCTTTTGCCCATTTTTTACTGGGAATATCTGTGTGTTTTTTGTTTTTTGTTTTTTTTTTGCAATTGAGTTGTTCGATCTTACACATTCTGGTTATCAATCACTTGTCAGATAGATAGTTTGCAAATATTTTCTTCCATTATGTGTTTTCTCTTTTCACTTTGTTAATTGTTTCCTTTGCTGTGCAGAAGCATTTTAGCTTGATGTAACTCCATTTGTCTATTTTTACTTTGGTTGGCTGTGCTTTTGAGGTTTTAATCAAGAAATATTTGTCTTGAAGTGTTTCCCCAAAGTTTTCTTCTAGTAGTTTTATAGGTTCAACTCTTAGATTGAAGTCTTTAATCCATTTTTTATTTGATTTTTGTATATGGTGAGAGCTAGGGGTCTAGTATCATTCTTCTGCATATAGCTATCCAGTTTTCCCAACATCATTTATTGAGCAGACTGTACTCTCCCCATTGTAAATTCTTGGGGGCCTTTGTCAAAAATGAGTTGGCTGTAAAAGTATGGATTTATTTCTGGGTTCTCTATTTGGTTCCATTGGTCTATGTGTCTGTTTTTATGCCAGTACCATGCTGATTTGGTTACTATAACTTTGTGGTATATTTTCAAGTCAGGTAGTGTGATGCTTTCAGTTTTGTTCATTTTGCTCAGAATTGCTTTGGCTGTTTGGGTTCTATTGGGGGTCCATATATATTTTAGGGTTGTTTTTCTATTTTTGTGAAGAATGTCATTGGTATTTTGATAAAGATTGCATTGAATCTGTAAATTGATTTGGGTAATATGGTCATTTTAACAATATTAATTCTTCCAATCCATGAGCATGGAATATCTTTCCTTTTCTTTGGTGTCCTCCTCAATTTCTTTCATCAGTCTTTTATACTTTGCCTTGTAGAAATCTTTCACATCTTTTCACATCCTTGGTTAAATTTATTTCTAGGTATTTTATATTCTTTTTAGCTATTGTAAATAAGATTGCTTTCTTGATTTCTTTTCCAGATTGTTTGTTGTTGACATATATAAATGCTACTGCTATTTGTATGTTGATGTTGTATCCTGCAATTTTACTGAATTTTTTTTATCAATTCTGACTGTTTTGGTGGAGTCTTTGTGTTTTTCTAAGTATAAAATTATTTTATCTGTAAAGAAGGCTGATTTGACTTCTTCCTTTCCTATTTGGGTGCCCCTTATATCTTTCTCTTGCCTAATTGCTCTGGCCAGGAGAAATAAAGAAAACTCCATTTCTTCAAGTATTGTGTTGGCTAAAATTGGCAAAAGAGGGCATCTTTGTCTTGTTACAGATCTTAGAGAAAAGATTTTAAAATTTTCCCCATTCATTACAATGTTAGCAATGGGTTTGTCATATATGGCCTTCAGTATGTAGAGGTATGTTCCTTCTATACACTGTTTGTTGAGGGATTTCACCATACACAGATGTTGAATTATTTTATCAAGTGCTTTTTTAGCATCTATTGAAATGATCCTATGTTTTTTGTTCTTGATTCTGTTAATGCAATGTATCACATTGAGTGATTTGCACATGTTGAACCATCCTTGCATCCCTGGGATGAATCCCACTTGATCATGGTGAATGATCTTTTTAATGTATTGTTGAATTCAGTTTGCTAGTATTTTGGGGGATTTTTGCATCCACGTTCATCAGTGATATTGGCTTGTAGTTTTCTTTTTTTGCTGTGTCCTTGTCTGGTTTTGGTAACATGGTAATGCTGGCCTTGTAGAATGAGGTTGGAAATTTTACCTACTCTTCAATTTTTTGTAAGCATGTGAATAGAATCATCCTAGTTCTTCTTTAAAATTTGGTAGAATTCAGCAGTGAAAACACCAGGTCCTGGAGGTTTATTGATGGGAAACTTTTTATTATGGCTTTGATCTCATTATTCATTATTAATTTGTTCAGGTTTTCTATTTCTTCATGATTCAATCTTTGCAGGTTTTATGTGTTGAGGAATTCATTGATTTCTTCTTGGTTTTTCGATTTTTTATGTATAGTTGTCCATAATAGTCTGTAATGATTCTTTGTATTTCTGTGGTCTCAGTTGTTATGTCTCCTTTTTTATTTCTGATTTTATTTATTTGAGTCTTCTCTCTTTTTTTCTTGGTCTAACTAAAGATTTTTTGATTTTGTTTATTTTCTCAAAAACATCCAACTTTTGGTTTCATTGATCTTTTGTATTATTTTTAGTATTTCATTTATTTCTGCTGTATCTTATAGATTTTGGTATATTGTATTTCTATTTTCATTTGTTTTAAGCAACTTTAAAATTTTTCCTTTAATTTCTTCATTAACCCATTGGTTTTTCAGGAGCATGTTTTAAAATTTACATTTGTTTGTGCAGTTTTTGAGATTCCTTTTGTTATTTATTTCTAGTTTTAGTCCATTGTGGTCAGAAAAGATGCTTGATATGATTTCTACTTTTTTGATTTTTTTGAGCTTGTTTTTTGACCTAAGATATTATTTATCCTGGAGAATGTTTCATGTGCTGATGAAAAGAATGTCTGTTCTGTAGCAATTGGGTGAAATGTTGTGTAAATGTAAGTTAGGCCCATTTGGTCTAGTGTGTATTTTAACTTCAATGTCTCTTTGTTGATTTTCTGTCTGAATGATCTGTCCATTACTGAGAATGGAATGTTGAAATCACCTATTATTGTATTGCAGTCTATCTCTCCATTTAGATTGAATAATGTTTGCTTTATATACTTGCGAGCTCCAGTGTTGGGTGCATAGATGTTTATAATTGTTATATCCTCTGGCTGAATTGAATCCTTTATCATTATATAGTGACCTTCTTTGTCTCTTTTTACAGTCTTTGTTGTAGTCTATTTTATGTGATATAAGCATAGGTATTCCTGCTCTTTTTTGGCTTCCTTGCATGAAATATCTTTTTCCACCCCTTCACTTTCAGTCTATGTGTTTCTTTATAGGTGAAGTGGGTGTTATGTAGGCAGCACATATTTGGGCCTTGTTTCTTTATCCATTCAGCCACTCTATGCCTTTTAATTGGAGAATTGAGCATCCATGGAAAAATTGCTCACTCCGAAAACAGCCTTGTGAATTTACAGATAAACATCGTGGGACACTCAGCCCAAGAAAACAGGTGACTGGGAGATGCATTCACAAAGATCAGAGAGCTCAGGGAGTACAATAGAGCCCAGAGTGTGGGAAGGACGCACTCGCCAAGTTAGCGCAGTGCGACCTGACCTACAAGTGGTTATCCACCTTCCCCACAGACTTCCCATCCACTCAGCCAGGGACATGCCCAGAGTTGGAGCAAAGCTGTTGCTTGAGACAGCAGGCTCTGCGGAGAGGAAGCAATTGTGAGAGCCATACAGAACTCTCAGCTGCAATATACAGGGACTACTCAGGGCTGGGTAGGGACTGGGCAGAGATATAGCTTCCCGGGACAGTGCATGGGAGTCTGCAGACCAGCACCTTGCCACTGGAAGTCAGCAGGACCTGGGCACAGTAGTTGAATGGAGAGCAGGACACACTCGTAGGAGCTGCTGGCAATAGCCTCCAAGGGACCCAGGAAGGTTGAGAAAAGCTGCATTCACAGGTGGGATCTGAGCCTTGCTGTGCACCAAGCTGGTGGCCAGCAGCCATCTTTACAGTCTCCCACCTGGAGCTGTGAGCTAGGTCTCTAGCTCCACCTCACCCCTGGCCCGGGGGCTCTTTGACCTGGGAGTGACAGGCTTCACCCTTGGTGGCCAGGGATAGCTGCATCTGTGGGTTCCAGGTGGGATGAGATCCTGGAACTGTAGTGGCAGAACCTTGGTGTACTGGAAACAGTTTGCAGCGCATCCATCCATTCCTGCTACCCCGGCTCTGGCTTCCTATGAGTCCGCTATGTGCTGGTCCTAGTGCCCGCTTTTCAGGTCCCAGCCCTCCTGTACCCCAGAGATTGGTCATTTTGAAGGTTGCTGGTTATAGCAACTCATTTTGTATAAGTACCAGTTCTCATGGCAACCTAATGCCTCAAGAGCCGCAGGCTGAACAAGAGCAGCTCCCCATAACCCTGCCCACTTCATTAGGGAATTTCACTCTATCCAAGAGTGCCTCCAGTGGCCACTATTCCCCCTCACAGTGGGAAAATCCCCCTGGTGGAGACTTCTGGGGATAGAGATGCCCACCCACCTCATCTTGGGGTCTAGTGGTGGAAAAGGGGTGCACAACTGGAGATCCCCCTATCAGCCAGTGTCATGTGGAGATGCCCGTCAGAGGGCCAGACACATGCGGCTGGATAAGCAACCTCTGAGCTATGTAGAATTTTTCCAATTCAGCTCTCACGCTGCAGCCAAAAGCAATTGTGTTCCTACCTGCACCGTAGGAGGAGGAGGATCAAAGTAACCCCTAGGAGCTACAAGACCTCTCCCAAAGCTTGGGGCTTTCACATACCTCACCTCGGGGACCAGAGTTTGCCATGGACACAACAGAATACCTAGTTATTAGGGGGCTGTGGATTCATACCCTTCTTGGAGCTCAAGCTGGGAGGACAATCTCACTACACTCCACCGGGAAGAGGAGAAGACAACAAGTCAGAGGTAACTCAAGATTCACCAAACTTGCTAAAATACACCTAAGGCAATACAGACCACTACTCTTCTCCCTGGCTCTGCCAAGGAACGAACCTCGGGGGCTTGGAGACAGGACCATAAACTAGCCCTAACACCCCCAGCTCTCGACCAAGAGGCCAGATGAGAAAAAATCAGTGAAAGAACTCAGGAAAGATGAAAAATCAGAGTGACAAGTCACCCCCAAAAGAAATCATTAGTTCCTCAGCAATGGATACCAACCCAAATGAAATGGGTAGAATGACAGAGGAGGAATTTTGCTTACGGATTATAGGAAAGCTCAATGAAATTCAAGAGAAAATTGAATCCCAGCACAAAGAAACCACAAGAAAAATGCAAGAAATGAATGAAAAACTTTCTAAAGAAATAGAAGTATTATGGAAAAATCAAATAGAAATTCTAGAAATGAAAGAGGCATTCAAGGATCTACAAAACACAGTGGAAAGCCTTAAGAATAGGCTGGATCATGAAGAGGAAAGAGTCTCAGAGCTGGAAGATAACTCCTATGTGCTAAATAGATCAGTCAAAGAGAAAGAACACAAAAACAAGAGGCATGAACAAAGCACACAAGAAATATGGGATTATATAAAGAGGCCAAACATAAGGATCATAGGCATCCCTGAGGGAGAGGAAGAAAATTCGCATAGGCTGGAAAATCTATATGAAGGAATAATAGAGGAAAATTTCCATGGTCTAGCCAGAAATCTTGATATCCAAGTACAAGAAGCACACAGGACTCCTGGGAGACTCAATGTGAAAAGGCATTCACCACGCCACATAATTATTAGAGTGACCAAAGTAAACACAAAAGAGGCACTCCTCAGAGCTGTGAGGCGAAAAGAGCAGGTAACCTACAAAGGGAAACCTATCAGATTAACTGCAGATTTCTCAGCTGAAACCTTACAAGCCAGAAGGGAATGGAGACCCATCCTCAGTCTTCTAAAACAAAATAAAGGCTAACCCAGAATTCTGTATCCCACCAAACTAAGCTTCTTATATGAGGGAGAAATAAAGACTTTTCCAGACAAGCAATCACTGATAGAATTTGCGAAGTCCAAACCGGCCTTGCAAGAAGTGCTTAGACTTGCACTGTACACTAACCAGCACAACAGACACCCACCAATGTCAAACTACCCAAAGCTAAAACTCCAGAACCCAGATTTCACAATGACTCAAGTGGTAAAACAGAACAGGAGACTACCAAACAGAATAAACAGAAATCTACCTCAAATATCAATTCTCTCAATAAATGTGAATGGCTTGAATTGCCCATTGAAGAGACATAGGCTGGCTGAATGAATTAAAAAATACAAGCCAACTATCTGCTGTCTCCAGGAAACACATCTTACACACAAGGACTCATTCAGACTCAAGGTGAAAGGATGGAATACAATTTTCCAGGCTAATGGAAACCAAAAGAAATCCGGAGTAGCCATCCTTATTTCAGATGATATAAACTTTAAAGCAACAAAAGTAAAGAAGGACAAAGATGGACACTATATAGTGGTGAAGGGAAAAATCTTACAAGAAGATTTAACAATCCTAAATATTTATGCACCCAACACAGGAGCACCCAGATACGTAAAGCAAATACTGCTTGATCTAGACAACATAATAAATAGCAATGCCATAATAGCAGGGGACTTCAACACCCCACTGACAGAACTGGACAGATCCTCCAAACAGAAAATAAGCAAAGAAACAATGGACCTAAACAGAACTCTAGACATTTGGGTTCAACAGACATCTATAGAACACTCCACCCAAATAACACTGAATATACATTCTTCTAATCAGCTCATGGAACTTCTCTAAAATTGATCACATCCGAGGCCACAAAACAGATCTCAACAAATTCAAAAAAATAGAAATCACACCATGTATCTTTTCAGGCCACAGCAGAATAAAATTAGAAATCAATTCCAACAGAAACTCACATCTTTATCCAAAAACATGGAAATTAAACAATCTGTTGCTGAATGACTATTGGGTCAAGGAGGAGATTCAAATGGAAATCAAAAGATTCCTCAAACTGAATGATAATAGGGACACAAGTTATTAATTGGAGACTTGAGTCCATTTATATTCAGTGCTATTATTGATAAGTAAGGACTTACTACTGCCATTTTGTTGCTTGTTTTCTGGTTGCTTTATAATTCCTCTCTTCCTTTATTTCTTTCCTACTGACTTCCTTTGTAGTTAAGTGATTTTCTCTGCTATATGTTTAAATTTGTTGCTTTTTATTTTTAGTGAATCTATTACAGGTTTTTGCATTGTAGCTACCATGAGGCTTACATAAAACATCTTATGGACATAACAAGTTATTTTAAGGAGATGACAACTTATCTTAGATCACAAAGAGAAGGATAAAACAAGGAAAAAAATGAAAAAAAACCCTCTAGAGTTTAATTCTATTCTTCCCACATTTTGACTTCATGTTGTGTCAATTTACATATTTTATATTGACTATCTCTTAATAGGTTGCTATAGCTATTATTGTTTTTAATAGATTTGCCTTTTGGGCTTCATACAAAAATTATGAGTGGATTGCACACGACACTTAAAATATTAGTGTATTCTGGGTTTGTCCATGTACTTAATTTTACCAGTGTGTTTTATATCTTCAAATATTTTGGTTTTTGCATGTTAGCATTTTTTTCTTTCAGAATGAAGAACTCCCTTTAGCATTTCTTGTAAGATGTATCTGGTGGTGATACATACTCCCAGCTTTTATTTGTCTGGAAAGACTTTATCTCTCCTTCATATTTGAAAGACTGTTCTGCTGGAGACAGTATTCTTGGATAGCAGTTTTTTTTCTTTCAGCACTTTGAAAATGTCATCCTGCTCCCTCCTGGCCTGTATGGTTTCTGTTGAGAAGTCTGTTGCCAGATAAATTAGAACTTCTTTATATGTTATTTGCTTCTTTTCTCTTGCTGCTTTTAGGATCCTCTCTTTGTCCTTGACCTTTGAGAGTTTGATTAGTATATGCCTTGGGGTAGTCTTATTTGGGCCAAATCTGTTTGGTGTTCTCTGACCTTCCTATACTTGGATAGCTATTTCTTTTCTGTGTTTTGGAAATTTTTCTGTTATTGTTTCTTTGAATAAGCTTTCTACCCTTTGCTCTTGCTCAATTCCCTCTTGAAATCTGGTAGTCCACTTTGATTTCACTTTTTCCAGTGTAGAAACTGTGAGTCAGGGGGAAATTTTCTGCATGCTTGGTGCTTGGCAGATTGCGGAAAGGAACATCACAGATATGGAACTTCATCTTATCATCTTCACTTCTCTGTGGCCCTGGTAACTGTCTTCTCGTATTTGAGTTCTGGGATATTGCTGGTGGTAATCTCAGCACTGTATATTTGGTTTTGGTTTTCTGTGAGGGGTGGAGAGAAGCCAACTTGTTTCCATACTACCCTTTTGGAATAGGAAGTCACAAAGCCTTTTTATGCCCTGCGTTTTTGCTAACTAGAGTGCCATTTGGTCTCCTCATTGTAGCATTTTATTTTTGACATGACTACACTGCTACATGTCATGAGAGGAACATTTATTTCTTCAGCTGACATGTACAATGGGTCCCCCTTATCCATGGGGGATATGTTCCAAGACCCCCAGTGAATGCCTGAAACCCTGGATAGTACCAAACCCTATATACACTATGTTTTTTCATATATGTACAAATCTATGATAAAGTTTAATTTAGGAATTAGGAATAGTAAGAGATTATAAAACAAAACCACTATAACAATATACTGGAATAAGGGTTATGTGAATGTGGTTTTTCTCTCTCAAAATATTTTATTGTATGTAATATTTTCAGACTGTGGTTGTCCATAGGTAACTGAAGTCACTTATAAGGGAGAACTACAGTGCCTGCTTCAAGGGCTGTCCATGTTGCTCTGTAAAGGGATTTCTGGTGACACCCTTGGCCCAGATTTCAGAACTCTATAGCAACAACTTCTTTACAACAATAAATTCTGTATCAAACAGGTCTCTGTTCAATAGTCAAAAATCACTTTCTTTCAATTGCAGGGGACAGTCTCCATTCAAAATGAAGTTCCAGAGAATTCACGTTGCTTTAAAAGGGTTGGAAAATATAGTTGGGTTTAAATGTTTGCATATTACTGTACTGTTTGTCATTGCGTTGTTTAATCTCTAAAGCTGCCTGCTACATGTAACTTGTCTGTCTTGTGTACTCGTTAAGTATATAGGCTCTTGAGCTAGGCTGGTTCACCCTCTACTCTGGTTTCATTATTACTGTGAAACTTGGGCAGATTATTTAACTTCTCTAAGTCCTAGTTTGTTCCTCTGTAATGTGGGACTCATGACTGAACCTACCTCATAGAATTTGTGTGTGAATTAAATACAATATTATATATAAAGCATTTAGTATAGTGCCTGGCACGTAGGAAGCACTCAATATTAGAACCTATTATCATTGTTACTAGTAATAAGTATATGCCTATACTCCTTTATGTATGGCATACTAGGTAAGAGTATGGGCTCCAGAGCCAGATCTACATTTCCCAGGTGTGTGACCTGAGGACAGCTCCTTAACCAGCCTGACCCTTAGTTTCGTTATCTGTATCATTGAGATGAGTACATAAAGTAGTGGGAAATGATTTGAATTAGATAATATATATAGAACACTTGCTTAAAAACTGAAAAACTTTTGCTATTGTTATTCTTAGCATGAAGCTTTCCTTCCTGGATCCACCTATCTGAGATGGTTTTCTCCTATAAACATGTAAAAAAAATCACTTATTTCAGCAAATAGTACATGCTGTGATGCATGGTTTAACTTACTACATGTGTATCCTTCCTTCTATCTAAGTTATAAGTCCCTGGGTTAAAGGGTTCATGTTAACATTGCTGTCCACATAAACTTCCCTACACATATCTCCATTTAATATATATTTGTGTATGACAGATTGTGGGGTTAATATATTATATAAATATGAATGCTCAGGGAGAGCAATAAGTTATGTTGAGTGATTAGTAAAACATGCATTTTATTAACACACATATTGTGAATGCACTGTGTGTCAGTCCCTATTTTATTTTTAGGCTCTGGGGCTATCATAGCAAACACATTTAAAGAATGAGGTTTTGTGTATTTCACTTTATGGCAGTTTGGGGTTGAGAACACGCTGATGAAATATGAAAATGGAAAGACAGGGATGGAAAATTTTTGGTCTTGAGATAGTGAGATCATGTGAGAGGTCAAGATGTTGATTATGTTACAGGGAGGCCTGATGTTTTTTTCTTTCAAGTCTTGAACTGCTGCACCATGTTCCCTTTAGCAGTCTAGATTTCTGCTTCCCTGTCTCATTACTGTAACTCTGCCCCTGGCCCTGCCTGTCTCTTTTGTCCATCACTCATGCCTATGGCACTTATTGGACCTCTCACTGTGACTTGAATGTTTGCTTAAATTGTGTCTGTCCTTTGGTATTTGTCTGATATTTTTATGTAAGAGAGACAGGGGGAAGGAGAGTGAGAGAGAGAGAGAGAGAGAGAGAAAGTAGCTATTCTTGAGGTCGACAATTATTGATCAGAGGTAATCTATAAGAGAAAGGAGAAGATAGGGTAGTCAAATCCACTGCATATGCTATTTTTACTTATATAATAACCATTTGTACCATTTATGAAAACAGATATATGCTTAAAGTACTAAATAAAATGTGCAGTACTACATGTAGATCATTTATATTCTCTTGGTGATGTTTTCCTAGGAATTTGGGGGTGGAGAGGAGAGATTACAAGGAAATGAGATTTTCATCTGAAAGCAGATATGTAGGCTACTGGCCATACAGTGGTTAAATAAGGTTTTTCTCCATGTTTCAGTTGTAAGAAATCCAGGATCAGTGAAAAGCCTGCACAGAGATACTCTATCTTACTCACAAGATTTTTAGACAGACATGATCCACAGCTAAGGTTGGATCCCAAAATTCCCCCCCAATTTTGATCATATTCTTTCTCTCATCTAGAAGCATCTGTTTTTTCAAGTTATTTTTCGTTCATTTCTTTATATCCTGAGGTGCTGGAATATGATGTTCAAAGATCTATTTAATATTTTCTGGGAAAGTTAATAGTGCTGAATGACATACCTATTGGTCACTCTGATACATTTAATGACAGAAACAAAGATACTGGATCAGCTTCTACTTTTAATTCTAACCTAGCCAGCCCCTGCTGTGATCCATCACAAAAAGAATGAAGCTTACAAAAGATTTTCTTTTTTCCCCTAACCCATCCCTACTCCCTGTGAACCTGAATAACATCCTTAGAAGAAAAGTCTAATGTTTAAAAAATACAACCTTTCTTCCCTCAGTTTAATCCTTTCTAATTGAATAGGTAGCATTTCTAAACATACAACAGATCCATACAAAGCTAAAACTCTGCCTAATCTATAATCTTGAAATTGTTCCAAAGAACTCACAGATATCTCACAGGAACTAATCAAGTAGTTTGGTTTAACAATAAAAATAAGATAGAAATGAGGTTGAGTGACAGTATATTAAATATATACTACAGCCAAGTCTAGCATATTGCCAGTCCTCCGATATTTTCAGTGTATCTACCAGCCCATTCAGTCTTATAAAAATTATAGAATAAATTTAGGATCTTGGGGTTGGGATGTATGGTGTGGGTTCAATCTTGGAATGTGCTGGGATTTTCCCCTGTTCCACAGTTGACTCTGAGGAGTTAGGATTGGGGATATTCTACGATGTCTGTAAAAACCTACTTGATTCTTAGATTAACATTTTGAAGGATTAAATTTCTCAGTGAAACTATTTATTTGGGGCCTTGGCTGACTGACCTGGCTGATAATGAAAATACCTTTCTGATATTTGAGTTTTTGAAGTATGTTTTGTGACTAAGATTTGTATATTATTATGTTATTTTAGGGCAACAGTTTAGAACTTTTTTAGTATTAGAGGACAGAAGTTTTAAAAGCAAAATTTTGAATGGAACTCCAATTATCCACAGGGGCTAGTCTGCCTGTAGTAAGGTCCTTTCTTCTTCCCATGGCATATGCTGGAGCACATACAAAGAAACTCAGGGCTCTGTAGACAACAGTTTGAAAGCCACTGTCCTAGGATTTAAATTCCTAAGAGGCTATAATAGACCAACGGTCAAGGGGACAAGTTCTGAAGCCAGATGGGTTTACATTTTAATCTCATACCTGAGATTTATTGGTTCTGTCAACTTGGGCAAGTCATTCAACCTTCCACACTTCATTTTCCTTAGTTCTAAAAAGGGAATGATAATATCAATGTTATAAGGTTATAAGGATTAAATAAAATATTTCAGGGGCTCTTAACCTTTTTTTTGCATCATAGAACCCTTTGGTGTGATTGAAAAATAACCCACATAAGATTATAAAGAAAACCAATCATATTGAAAATAGTTATCAAAATATTAAAGATCATGGACATGATGATATATGATTCTTTACACATTAAATAACAAGATCTTGTGATGAGTCCAATAACTCATAATTTCAATGCAGTAATGAGCATAAACAAGTTTTTCAAGATAGCAGTTATAAGTAGAAAGTGTGATTAAAATATTTGTGATTTCTGTAGAAAAAATGCTAATTTTCTATTGAAAGGAATACTAAATTTCCATTAAAGGTTAGGAAAAATAAAGATGTAATTTTTCCCTTTCAAATTTATGGATTGCTGGATTCTACTGCACTCTGAATTAAGAACACCTGTATTGAGGGTTTAATACATTTTATAAAATAGGGGCTTAAGCCATATTGTTTGTTGCTATAATTGTTACCATTATCATCATTGTCATCATTTCAGAAGGCAGTAATATGTATTTAGAGTTACTAATTTACTAATAATGTCTTAAGGTTATTGGGAGATACTTAAAAAATTAACAAGTTGAGTATTCACTAACAATATGGAGTGAAATATTTTTTTCTAAACTATACATTCAATGTAAGAAATCTACAAGTGTAACCTTTCAAAACTTTAGTGAAAAGTAATGACTATAAACTACTGATGGTTACAGGTATTTCATAAATAATTTATATGATTCATCATACATAATTTTAATGTTTTCCAGTCCTAAATAATATAGACTCACTTAGACACAGGCCTTAAGTATGGTAAATCTCAATAAATATTTGTCAAAGGGTGGTGTATTATGTCTACTGTGCCTGTAATTCTAGTTATTGCCATCAGGTGGCAGTAAAGCAATGTAAGTCATTGTTTTACTTGCCATTTTTAACAACAAAAACACCTCACTAAAATATGACAGCATTGATATTTCATTAAAACTCTGTGCAAGGATATTTTCTTAAAACCAAATAAAAAGTATTGAAACTATTAACAATTAGATGACTATCTCTAAATTTTTTATTTGACTTTTTTTTTCCTTTTCACTTGTAATCCTAATATGATTTTGTTCCTATCTCATCATTCATCTCCACATTTGTCACATCAAATAAATGCACAATCTGACTTTTGAAACCATTGAAAATTATATAAATCTCTTCAGAAGGCTTTGGAAGAGGTAGCAATGGGAGAATTCTATAACTCAGTATCCAGGAAAACTCACTAAAAACTTTTCCTAACTATCTAACTCTCGTAGACTCGTTTATGGACATTGGTCCCACCAGTGAGTTCTTTTTCCTCTAAACACTGGTTCATACACCGTAAGTATACATTTCAAATTCTTACAAACTGAATTTACCAGCATCTTGATCAAGAAACAGAACATTACCCTGAAGTCCTCTCTTCTCCTTCAGTGCTACCTGCCCCCAACAAAGATGACATCACTGACCCTTAACAGTTTGGATTGATCTTGCCTATTTTATATAATAATTGTGCTTTATATAAATAATTTTATATATATATACACACACACATATACAATTTTGCCTGTTTTAAATAATATATAAATTGTGCTTTACATAAATAGAAACAGCACTCTTTGATTGTGGCCTAATTCAACCAATGTTGTGTTTGTGAGATACATCCAAACTGATACTCATAGTTGAAGTTATTAATTCTTGAATAGAATTTTGTTGTGTGAATACACAATAATTTGTTCATTTTTCTTCATGAACAAGAAAACTTGATATTTTCCAGTTTGGGGCCATAATAGTGCTGCTATGAATGTAACAGTTGCAAATCTTAGCAGAACACATGAATGATTTCTGTTTGACATTTACCTAGGAGTGGAATTGCTGGGTCTTATTGTGTGCATATAAGCTAACACAGAGAATGGAAATATCAATTCAGACTCACATAAATCAGAGATCTTACAACCTTAGGAAGGTTTACTAGATAATTTCAATTTGAAAGCAATTATACGTTTCAGAAAAAAGCAGAGGGAAGTTAGGGGCAATGAGGATGGTTTCCTGTGTCCTGTCTTCTACTGTGAGAATGTCTTCTTGGCCCAGAATCATAGATGACATCTCCTTGCAGCATCATTTCACACAGCAAGAACATGTCAATTGTGAAGTCAGAGAACTGTGCCACTTAAGTGCATTCTTCAGAGAGACATTTCTCATATATCCTTGGTTCTTTTTTTATAGGTGGTCCTTAATAAAGATATCCTGCTAAGGGCATTTCAGAAATAAAGTCACTTCTTCCTAGCAAATATTATTAGTCTATTTATCTGGAGGTCCAGGTATGAAGATCAGACTGGATGGCAAAAAGAGTCTTTCTGTCACCCAAGAGCTTCCCCTTGTGAGGGCAGTGAATGGATTAAAACCTAGCTGCTTCAACTCCTCCCTCCCTGCATAGGGAGCTTTAGTAGACATTGCCAAAGAATTTTACAAAGTGGTTGTTCTAATTTACTCTACAATAGTAGAGTATGAGCATTCTGATTGTTCTACATCCTTTACCAACACTTACTTTCCATTTTTGTTTTTGTTTTTTGTGTTTTGGGTTTTCTTTTTTTTTGCTCATTTTTCCTTTATTGTACATTATGGTAAGCATGTAGTAAAATCTCTGTGGTTTTAGCTTGTATTTCTGTGATGAATGACGAAGTTGAGTACCTTTTCATATCTTTGTTGGCTTGTTGAACATTGTCTTTTAAAAAGTTCTTGTTCAGGAATTTTTGCCCATTGTCGGCTAGGTTTGTGTGCTGTTTTCTTTTTGATTCATAGGTGTTCTTTATATATTCGGGATAGATTTTTTGATATATGTATTTTGAATATCTTTTTCTACTCCATTTGCTGCCTTTATTAGTATTTTTATACTTAGTTCTTAAAAATTTTTAATGATTATGGGTACATAATTGTTGTATGTATTTATACAATACATGTGATGTTTTGATACAGGCAAACAATGTATATTAATCAAATCAGGGTAATTGGGGTATCCATCAAGTTAAGCATTTATCATTTCTTTGTGTTAGGAACATTCCCATTCCATACTTTTCATTATTTTAAAGTATACCATAACTTATCATTGAATATAATCACTTTGTTGTGCTATCAAATATTGTTCATTCTAACTATCTAACTATATTTTTATATTTTTGCACCCATTAACCATCCTCATTTTATCCTCCCCTCCCCACTACCCTTCCCAGCCTCTGGTAACCATCATTCTACTCTCTCTCTCCATGAGATCAATCATTTTATTTTATTTATTTATTTTTTCTCCTTCTCATTTTTCTCTCCATCCCTGATTTTTTAAAAATTTGTTTACTTTTTTATTTCAAAACATTATAGGGGTACAATGTTTAGGTTACATATATTGCTTTTGCACTGCATGAGTCAGAGCTACAAGTGTGCCTCTCCCCCAGACAGTGTGCACCACACACTATTTGGTGTGAATATACCCATCCCCTCCTCCCCCCACCCACCTGCCCGACACCCAGTGAATGTTACTTTCATATGTGCACATAAGTGTTGATCAATTAGTACTGATTTGATGGTGAGTATATGTGGTGCTTGTTTTTCCATTCCTCTGATACTTCAGTTAGGAGGATGGGCTCCAGCTCCATCCAGGATAATACAGGAGGTGTTAGTTCACCACTGTTTTTGTGGCTGAGTAGTACTCCACAGTATACATATACCATATTTTATTAATCCACTCATGGATTGATGGGCACTTGGGTTGTTTCCACATCTTTGCAATTGTGAATTGTGCTGCCATAAATATTCAAGAGCAGATGTCTTTATTATAGAAGATCTTTTTTCCCTTTAGGTAGATGCCCAGTAGTGGGATTGCTGGATCAAATGATACTTCTACTTTTAGTTCTTTGAGGTATCTCCATATTACTTTCCATAGAGGTTGTACTAGTTTGCAGTCCCACCAGCAGTGTATGAGTGATCCTATCTCTCTGCATCCACACCAACATTTGTTGTTTTGGAACTTTTTGATAAAAGCCAGTCTCACTGAAGTTAAGTGATACCCCATTGTGGTTTTGCTTTGCATTTCCCTGATGACTAGAGATGTTGAGCATTTTTTCATGTTTATTGGCCATTATTCTACCTTCTTTTGAAAAGTTTCTGTTCATGTCCTTTGCCCACTTTTTAAGGGGGGTTGTTTGATTTTTTTCTTGCTGAGTTTCCTGAGTTCTATATAGATTCTAGTTATCAGCTCTTTATCAGATGTACAGCATGGAAATATTTTCTCCCATTCTGTAGGTTGTCTGTTAGCTCTAGTGATAGTTTCTTTGGCTGTGCAGAAGCTTTTTAATTTGATCAGGTCCCATTTATTTTTGTTGATGCTGTGATTGCTTTTGGGGGCTTCTTCATGAATTTTTTGCCAAGGCCAATGTCTATAAGAGTTTTTCCAATGTTTTCTTCTAGAATTCTTATGGTTTCATGCCTTAAGTTTAAGTCTTTTTTCCATAATGAGTTGACTTTTGTGAGAGGTGAGAGGTGAGGATACTGTTTCTTTCTTGTACATGTGGCTATCCAATTTTCTAAGCACCATTTATTGAATAGGGATTCTTTTCCCCAGTGTATGTTTTTGTCTGCTTTGTTGAAGATCAGATGGCTATGTGAGGATGATTTTATATCTGGGTTCTCAGTACTGTACCATTGGTCTATGTCTCTGTTCTTGTGCTAGTACCATGCTGTTTTGGTTACTATAGCCTTGTAGTATAATTTGAAGTCTTGTAAATTGATGCCTCCCAATTTTTTATTTTTGCTTAAGGTCACTTTAGCTATACAGGGTCTTTTCTGATGTTTCATATGCAGCTTAGAATTATTTTTTCTAGATCTGCAAAAAATGATGTTGGTATTTTAATAGGGATTGCATTGAATCTGTAGATCACTTTGGGTAGTATAAGCATTTCAACAATGTTGATTTTGCCAATCCATGAGCATGTTATGGTTTTCCTTCTGTTTACATCCTCTGCTATTTCCTTCCTTAGTGTTTCATAGTTCTCCCTGTAGAGATCCTTAACCTCCTTGGTTAAATATATTCCTAGGTATTTTATTTTCTTTGGTGCTACTGTGAAAGGTATTGAGTCTTTGATTTGGTTCTCAGTTTGACTGTTGTTGGCATATATGAATGCTACTGATTTGCATACATTGATTTTGTAACCTGAGACTTTGCTGAACTTATTTATCAATTCCAGTAGTCTCGTGGCAGAATCTTTGGGGTTTTCTAGATATAAGATCATATTATCAGCAAAGAGCCATAGTTTGACCTCTTCTGCCCCTATTTGGATTCCCTTAATTTCCTTCTCGTGTCTGATTGCTCTGACTAGGACTTCCAGCACTTTGTTGAATGGGAGAGGTGATGGAGGGCAAATTTGTGTGGTTGCAGTTCTAAGTGGAAATGGTTTCAATTTTTCCCCATTCAGTATAATGTTGGCTGTAGGTTTTTCATATATGGCTTTTATCATTTTGAGGTAAGTCCCATAAATGCCTATTTTGTTAAGCATTCTTATCATAAAAGGGTGCTGAATTTTGTCCAGTGCTTTTTCTGCATCTATTGAGAGGATCATAAGATCTTTGTTTTTACTTCTGTTTATGTGGTGAATTATATTTATAGATTTGCATATGTTGAACCATCCCTCCATCTCTGGGTTGAAGCCCACTTTGTCGTGATGGATTATTTTTTTGATGAGCAGCTGAATTCGATTTGCTAGGATTTAACTGAGAATTTTTGCATCTATATTCATAAGGGATATTGGCCTGCAGTTTTCTTTTTATCTTGAGTCCTTTCCTGGTTTTTGTATTAGGGTGATGTTGGCTTTGTAAAATGTGTTGGGTAGGATTCCTTCCTTCTCAATGTTGTGGAATAATTTCTGCAGGATAGGTACTAGTTCTTCTTTGTAGGTCTGGTAGAATTCGGGTGTGAAACCATCTGGTTCTGGGACTTTTTTTTTTAGGGAGGTTTTTCATTGCCGCTTCAATTTTGATACTTGATATTAGTCTGTTCGGGAGTTCTATCTCTTCCTGATTGAGCCTAGGGAGGCTGTGTGTTTCTAAGAATTTGTCCATTTACTCCACATTTTCAAGTTTATGTGCATAGAGATTTTTATAGTATTCAGAGATGATATTTTGTATTTCTGTGGTATCAGTTGTAATTTCTCATTTTTCATTCCTGATTGAGTTTACCAGAGTCCTTTCTTTTCTGATTCTGGTGAGAGGCATGTCAATTTTGTTTATATTTTCAAAGAACCAGCTTTTTGTTTCATTAATCTTTTCATTAAAGATTTTCATTTTGTTTCATTGTTTCATTTTCATTTTGTTTCATCAACCTTTCATATAGTTCTTTTGTTATCAATTTCATTTATTTCTACTCTAATGTTGGTTATTTCTTTTCTTATGCTGGGTTTGGGATTGGTTTGCTCTTCTTTTTCCAGTTCTCTGAGTCAATTCATTAGATTGTTGATTTGTGATCTTTCTATATTTTGGATGTAGTCATTTAAGGCTATTCATTTTCCTCTCAGGACTGCTTTAGGTATATCCCACAGGTTTTGATAACTTGTGTCCCCTTTATCATTAACTTCAAAGATACTTTTGATTCCATCTTAATTTCCTCCTTGACTCAATAATCGTTCAGCAGTAGGTGGTTTAGTTTCCATGACTTTGTGTAGAGATGAGTGTTTCTGTTGGAGTTGATTTCTAATTTTATTGCACTGTGGTCTGAGAAGATGCATGGTATAATTTCTATTTTTTTCAATTTGTTGAGACATGTTTTGTGGCCTAGGATGTGGTCAATCTTAGAGAATGTCCCATGAGCTGATGAGAAGAATGTATATTCAGTGGTTTTGGGGTAGAAATTTCTGTAAATGCCTGTTAGGCTCATTTGTTCTAGAGTTCTGTTTAAGTCCATTGTTTCTTTGTTTATTTTTTGTTTGGAAGATCTGTCCTGTGCTGTCAGTGGGGTGTTGAAGTCCCTGGCTATTACAGTGCTGTTGTTTATAATTTTGTTTAGATAAAATAGGATTTGCTTTATGAATCTGGGCACACCTAAGTTGGGTGCATAGATATTTATAATTGTTATGTCTTCTTGTTGAATTGTTCCCTTTACCATTATATACTGACCATCTTTGTCTTTCACTACTTTTGTTGATTTGAAGACTAAGTTATCTGATATGAGAACTGCTATCCCAGTTTTCTTTTGGTTTCTATTTACATGGAATTTTATTTTCCATCTTTTCACCTTGAGTCTGAGTGAGTCTTTGTGGGTTAGATGTGTTTCCTGAAGACAGCAGATGCTTGACTTTTGTATATTTATCCATTCAGCCAACCTATGTCTCTTCAGTGGGCTGTTCAATCCATTCATATTTATTGAAAGAATTGATAAGTGGGGTGGATTTCTGTTCATCCTGTTGAGTAGAACTTTGTTGGTGTGTTTTGAGCCATTGTGGTATCTAGCCTTTGACCTTTAGCTTTTGGATGATTTTACACTGGTGAGAGTCTATTGTGCTGATCTGGTGTGTAATGCAATTCTGAGTACTTCCTGCAGGGCAGGTCTTGTTTTGACATATTCTCTCAGTGTTTGCTTTTCTGAGAAAGACTGTATTTCCCCCTCATAAACAAAACTTAGTTTTGCAGATACAAAATTCTAGGCTGAGCATTATTCTGTTTGAGAAGACTGAGAATGGGACCCCAAGCCCCTCTAGCTTGTAAGGTCTCAGTTGAGAAGTCTGCAGTTAGTCTGATGGATTTTTCTTTAAGTTACCTGCTGCTTTTGCCTTACGGCTCATAGGACAGCCTTTTTCATGTTTATTTTGGCCAGTCTGATGACTATGTGTCATGGTGTTTTTCTCTTTGTGATGAATTCCCCAGGAGTCCTTTGAGCATCTTGGCCCTGGATATCTAGATTTCTAGCAAGACCAGGGATATTTTCCTCAATTATTCCCTCAAATAGATTATCCAACACTTTTGTATTTTCTTCTTCACCCTCAGGTATGCCTATGATTCTTATGTTAGGCCTTTTCACATAATCTCATATTTCTTGTAGTCTTTGCTCTTTTCTCTTATTTCTCTCTTCTATCTCTGCAACTGACTTGTTGAATTGAAAGGTGTTGTCTTCAAGCTCTGAGATTATTTCTTTTGCATGGTCTAACCTATTCTTAAGGCTTTCCACTGTGTTTTGTAATTCCTTGAATGTATTTTTCATTTCCAGAAGTTCCCTTTGACTATCTTTAATATTTCAATTTCTTTAGTGAATTTTTCATTCATTTCCTGCATTCTTTTTGTGGTTTTTTTGTGTTGGCCTTCCATTTTATCTTGTATTTCATTGATCTTCCTTACAAGCCATGTTCAAAATTCATCATCTGTCATTTTAGTGTTCTGATTTTGGTTGGTATCCATTGCTAGAGAGCTGTTGTTCCCTTTTGGGGGTATTCTTTTGCTTTGATTCTTCATACTTCTGGAGTTCTTTCACTTACTCTGTCTCATCTAGAGCAGCTATTGCTTCTTACTTTTGGATTTCTTTTTTTGCTCAGATAATGTCACACCCAGTCTAATCTCTCAGCCAGTGGGTGGTGCTTGTGGGTTAGAATTGTCCACACCCTGCCAGTAAATACAGTAAAAGGGTGTGCAAATTGACCTCCCTCTCAGTAGGTGGCGCTTGCCAGGAGGAACAAGCTACAGTGTTGTTTTCAGGTCCTATTACCAGCTCTAGCTCCTCAGGAGAAGAACTCTAATGCCCAGATGGTTGGTGGGGCCCTGGAACTTCCAGGTGTGTCCTTATTCTCCACCTCAGGAGGGGTGGGTGGGGGAGTGAGGCTGGGCATGGCTGGGTTGGGTGAGCCTACTCTCAAGCTCCACAAATGCTTTTAGCAGGGGTCAAAGTTCTGTTCCCTGCCTGTAGGCCAAGCTGCCAGGGAGGGGCTGAAGTGGCCCCACTCAACTGGAAAGTCTGCCTGTGGAGGAGGGGCTGTCTGAGACC
The DNA here is from genome assembly GCA_023783475.1 of Daubentonia madagascariensis. Taxonomy (NCBI): domain Eukaryota; kingdom Metazoa; phylum Chordata; class Mammalia; order Primates; family Daubentoniidae; genus Daubentonia; species Daubentonia madagascariensis. Next base: position 19,193,631 of record JAKFHU010002080.1, on the reverse strand, counting down.
TGCAGTCTGGCACTCTGGAGTAGGCCTTGCTCCTTTCCAACCTCCCCTATTCCATGGTTTCTTCTGGGCCTCTGCTGGCAGGCAGGACCTCAACCCAGCTGAGCTCCCTGACGACTGTGATACAGGCTGGTAGGTTCCCTGTCCAGGATACCAGCCTCAGTTAGGAGCACAGCCCTTCTGTGGGAAGAGGGGTGCCCCAGAAGCACGCCACAGCTAGGACCCACTCTGCACTCTCACCCCTGATTGGCCCCTGCAGACACCCACTCCTCAAGAGACTAATTCAAAATATGCCCTCCGTACCCCCGAATGATGTGATTGAGATCTGGGTGTACAGGATCTGGCCTGCGGGTCCATCCCCCAGGCCTCAGAGATCAAACCCTGAACATGCCAGGGAGAAGGATACAACATCTCTCTCACAGGGTGCCCAAGCTGATTCAATGTCCCTCCACCTTTCGGTGTGTCCCCCTCTCCTGGGCTCACCAGGCAAGCAGCATCAGGGAGGGCCAGCAGGCAGGGAGCTCACAGTCCAAGCACGCCTCACTCTGCTATAGTACCACAAAAGGAAAGGTCTGAGCCCTGATCCCTGTGGATGCCTCTGTGTCATGGCTGAGTTGTCTCTCGGCAGCCACAGATGGGGGAGGGGAAGGGGCAAAAAAGAGTCTAACTGGAGAAAAGTCCACCCCTGGTTGTCTCCAACCCTCTCTCTGGAAGGCAGTCTGCCCGGAATGACAGGGCTCTGGAGTCACACAGATCACCCAGAACCGACTTGACCTCTGTGGCTCCTGCAGTCTGGGCTGGAGTTGAGAAATGTCTGTATGAGGATGAGCAAGATGGATCCTGAGGGGTTGAGGTCCCCTGAGGAGGATGAAAGTGCCCAGTGGGTAGAGAAGCAATATGGCACCTGCTGTCTGGCTCAGGTCTGTGGGGCTGGAAGCACCCACATGGGGGGCGAGAGCCTGGTGCCCTGTCCACAAGAAGCTCTCCACTCACTGGCGGCAGCAGTATCTGGGCTCGTGTGGGCAGAATGTCTCTCCAGCAGCTCAGGAGACCACCAACAGTAGGAGATTCCAGGGAGGGGGGATGTTAGCCAATCCACCTACCCTTCTCGCTGGTCTCTGAGCCTGTCTGGGCTTAATCCCCACCAATGCCTTTCTCCTTCCCATTCTGCTCTACAACCTGTTCCCATGGAGTCTCCTGTAGTTTCAGGCACCCTTCCTTAACACCCACATCCAATTTATGTTTGTTTGTCTGGGGTTTTTTTCTCTTTCATCTAAAATTTCTCCTTCTTATAGAGCTGCTCTGGCTATTGGTGCCTTTGGTCTGCCATCTTCCCCAATTCCTGAGATAAATTGTTTTAATATTAATATTTAGCTCCCACATATGAGTGAGAACATGCAAGATTTGTCTTTCTGTGTTTGGCTAATTTCACTTAACATTCTATTATCCAGTTTCCCATGTGTTTTTTATATTTTAAAAGACTACTAATGATCTTCTAATTTTCTCCACCCATTAGCCTACTTAGGAAAATAAAAGGCCCAGAACAGAGTGAATGAAGATGAGAACTTAGAAGGAAAGGGAAGAGGAGAAATGTAAGTGATTTTATGATACTTTGTTCATTTCACACAACCATATAATTTACATGGTCACATCTTATGCTCTGAATGGCTGACCCTGTTGCCTTCTGATAGTTTTGGCATTAGAAAGCATGATAATTTTTAGTTTTTCATAGCTCAGCTGTATCTGTTTATTTGCTACTTTAAGCAAAAGAAAAATGTTGCTCAAATCCTACTTTCCACATCAGAAATGCAAAAACTTTGTGTGTGTGTGTGTGTGTGTGTGTGTGTTCTTTACCCAGTACTATAACCAAGTCCATTCCATATCTGCTTTTGTTCCCTAGCTAAAAAGTATTTTCTAAAGCCTTGCAAGGAAAATGATCTTTTATCAACAAGCTCCTTCTCCTACCCCTTCTTAATGATTCACTTATTTAAACAGGGCAATTATAATAAGTTTGTCTATAATTTGTTAAATTGAAATATGTAACTTTCTGCTTTTGGTATTGTCAGGTTTTTGGATTTTACCCCTTCTAATAGGTATGTAGTAGTATATCATTGTTGTTTTAATTTGCAATTCTCTAATGACAAATTATGTTGAGTGTCTTTTTATATGCTTATTTGTCATCTGTATATCTTCTTTTTTGAAGTGTTTGTTCAAGTTTTTGCTTATTTTATAATTGGTCATTTGTATTCTTATTGTTGAGTTTTAAGAGTACTTTATATATTTTAGATAAAAATCATTTATCAGATATGTGTTTTGCCAATATTTTCATCCAGTCTGGGACTTGTCTTTTCATTTTAACAGAGTCTTTCACAGAGCAGAAGTTTTTATTTTTAATGAAGTCCAACATTTTTCTTTCACAGATCATACTTTTGTGTTGCACCTAAAAGTTCCTCGCCAAACCCAAGTAAATCTTGATTTTCTCCTATGTTTTCTTCTAGAAGTTTTATAGCTTTGCAGTTTACATTTAGGTTTATGATCCATTTTGATTTGATTTTTCTGTGAAAGGTATAAAGTTTGTGTCTAGATTCCTTTTTTTTGTATGTGGATGTATAGTTGTTCCAGCACAATTTGTTGAAAAGACTATCCTTTCTTCATTGAATTACCTTTGCTCCTTTGTCAAAGATCAGTTGACTATAATGTGTGGGTCTATTTCTGGACTTTCTATCGTTTTCCAGTCATCTATATGCCTATTCTTTCACCTTACCACACTGTTTTGACTACTGTAGCTTAGGAAGTCTTGAAGTCAGGTAGTGTCAGTACTGCAACTTTGCCTGTCTTCTTCAGGAGTATGTTGGCAATTTGGGATAGTTTGCCTTTCCATATAAATTTTTAAATCAGTTTGCCAATATCCACAAAATAGCTACCTAGGATATTGTTTGGGATTGCTTTGAATCTATTGGAAAAATTGGGGAAAGAATGACATCTTAAAAATATTAAGTTTTCCCATAAATGAATATGGATTATCTCATCATTTATTTAGATATCTTTGATTTTCTTCATCAGAATTTTGTAGTTTTCCACATGAAAATCCTGTCTGTGCCTTTTGTTAGATCTATTCCAATGTATTCATTTTTTAATGTTATTATAAATGGTATTGTATTTTCAATTTCAAATTCCAAGTGTTCATTTCTGGTATAGGAGAAAATGATGGACATTTGTATGTGAACTTGGTATCCTGCACCCTTGCTATAATTGCATATTAATTCCAAGATTTTTCTTGTCAATTCTTTGGGATTTTTCTACATAGACAATTATGTAATCTGCAGAAAAGGGTAGTTTTATTTCTTCCTTCTTATTTTGTGTACATTTTATTTCCTTTTCTTGTCTTATCACTAGCTAGGACTTTGAGTATAATATTGAGTAGGAGTAATGAGAGGAGACATCCTTGGTTTCTTTCCTATATTAAGGAGACAGCATCCAATTTCTTACTGTAAGTATAATGTTAACTATAGGTTTCTTGCAGATTTTCTTCATCAAGTTGATGAAATTCTCCTCATTTTTAGTTTGTTGAGAGTTTTTATTGTGTTAGATTTTGCCAAATGCCTTTTCTGCATCACTTGGTATGATTATATAATTTTTCTTTTTTTAGCCTGTTGATGTGATGTGGTAGATTACATTGATTGATTTTTGAATGCTGACCCAGTCATGCCTACCTGAGACAAATCTCACTTGGTCATGGTGTATAATTCTGTTTATACATTGTTGGATTTGATTTGCTAATGTTTTGTTGAAGATTTTTGCATCGATGTTCATGTGAGATACTGTTCTTCAGTTTCCTTCTCTTTTAGTGTTTTTGCCTGGTTTTGGTATTAGAATAATACTGGCCTTATAGAATGAGTTAGGAAGTGTTTCTTCTGCTTCTATTTTCTGGAAGAGACTGTGGAGAATTTACATTATTCCTTCAGTGTTTGATAAAATTCACCAGTGAAACCATCTGGGCATGGTGCTTTCTTTTGTGGAAGGTTATTTTTGATTCATTGATTCAATTTCTTTAATAGATATAGGACTCTTGGTAGTTTGTGTCTTTTAAGAAATCGTTCCATTTCTAAATTATCAAATTTTGGGGCATAGAGGTGTTCATAATATTCCTTTATTATCCTTTTAATGTCCATATAATCAACAGCGATAATCCTCTTTTATTTATGACATTAGTAATTTGTGTTTTCTCACGCTCTCTCTCTCATGCTTAGCCTGGCTAAAAGTTTATAAATTTTATTGAGCTTTTCAAAGAACCAGCTTTTGGTCTTGATTTTCTCTATTGATTTCTTGCTTTCAATTTTATTGATTTTTGCTCTAATTTTAATTACTTCTTTTCTTCTGCTTGCTTTTGGCTAACATTGCTCTTCTTTTTCTTTAGTGGTCTTAGGAGGAAGTTAGAGAATCAATTTTTAAATATTTAATTTTTCTAATATATGCATTTAATGGTATATATTTCCCTTTAAGCATGACCTTTGCTGCATTTCATTAATTTTGATAAGTTTTACTTTCATTGTCATTCACTTCAAAATATTTCAAAATTTCTTTTGAGATTCCTTCTTTGACTTATGTGTCAAAGAAGTGCATTATTTTAAGTGCATTATTTTATCCCCAAATATGTTGTGACTTTTCAGCTACTTTTCTATTACTGATTTCTAGTTTTATTCCATTGTGGTCTGAGAACATAATTTGTGCGATTTCCATTTTTTAAATTTGTTAGGGTATGTTTATGGTCCAGAATGTTGTCTATCTTGGGTTATGTTCCATGTCAGCTTGAGCAGAATGTATAGTCTTCTGTGGCTGGACATTCTATAAATGCCAATTAAATAAATTTATTGATCAATGACTAATATATCCTTACTGATTTTCTACCTGCTAGATCTACCAATTACTGGAAGAGAGCTGTTGAAGTCTCCAAATGAAAAAGTGGATTTGTCTATTTTTCCATGTAGTTATATCAGTTTGTTGTCTCATATATTTTGACACTCTGTCATTAGGTACATACACATTTAAGATTGTTATGTCTTCTTGGAAAATTAACCCTCTTATCATAATATATTTCTCCTCTTCTGATAATTTTCCTTATTTTGAAGTCTGCTTAGTCTGAAATTAATATAGCTATTCCAGTTTTTTTTGGCTAGTGTTAGTATGCTTTAGCTTTTTCCATAACTTTCAATCTATCTTTTTAAAAACATATTTAAAGGGGCTTACTTGTAGGCAACATATAGTAGGGTCACTTTTTTAATCTTCTGGCAATCTCTGTCTTCAAATTGGTGTATTTAGACTATTTACATTTCAAGTAATTATTGGATTGGTACAGTTGGATTAATATTTACTATATTTGCAATTGCTTTTTATTATACTTACTTTTTTTCTTTTTTAAAAAATCTTCCTCTCCTTTTCTGTCTTCTTTGCTTTTGTTCGGGCATTGTACATGATTCCATTTTATCTTCTCTCACACCACATCAATTATATTTATTTAAAAAATATTTTTAGTGTTTTCTTTTTTAGTTTTTAGTGGTAATTTTTGGTGGTTCCTCTTGAGATACATTAACAATGAATCTAAGCCCACTTTCATACAAAAATATATCAGTTCACAGTTAGTACAGGTACCTTACAACACAGTACTCCCAATTTCTCCTTTCTGTCCTTTATAGCACTGCTGTTCTTCATTCCACTTATCTTTATGTTATCATCAATACATTATTTAAATAGAAATGTTATTTAAATAGCATTAATTTGAACAATTATCTATTAGATCAATTAATAAGAAGATAAAAAACCTAAAAGATTTTTATCTTCTCTGATGTTCTTCCTTTCTTAATGTAAATCTAAGTTTCTGACATATATTATTTTCCTTCTACCTGAATAACCACTTTTAACATTTTTGTTTGTCTGAGAACAGCTTTATTTCTCCTTCACTTCTGAGATATAAAACCACTGGATATAGAAATCTAGGCTGGTGGTTATTTTCTTTCAACACTTTAAATATTTCATTCCACTCTTCTCTTGTTTGCTTGTTTTCTGACTGGAAGACCCATGTAATTCCTGTCTTTATTCCTCTATAGTTGTAAGATGTTTTCTCTCCCTAGTCCTCACCCTGCTTCTTAGCTTCTTTCAAGATTTTTCTCTTTATCTCTGGTTTCCTGCACTTTGAATATAATATATTAATATATAAGTTTTTGTTTGTATGTTTATTTTATTCTGCTTGGTATTCTCCTTCCTGGATCTGTGGCTTGGTGTTTGTCACTAATTTTGGAAAATTCTCAGCCATTAGTGCCTCAAGAATTTCTTGTGCATTTTTTCTGTCTTTTCTTCTGCTATTCCAATTAAATGTATGTTATACCTCTTGAAATTGTCCTACAGTTCTTAGTCTATGCTTTTTTTGTTTTGTTTTGTTTTGTCCTTTTTTATGTTTGCATTTCAGTTGTTGGTGTTTTTACTGGTGTATCTTCAAGCTCACTGCTTCTTTCCTTGCTGTGTTCAATCTACCAATAAGCCCATCAAAGGCATTCTTCATTCATGATATAGTTTATTTGATTTTCAATGTTTATTTTCTTTTGATTATTTCTTAGGGTTAATCTCTCTGCTTGTATTACCTATATGTTCTTACATGTTGTCTACATTTTCTAGTAGAGCTCTTAACATGTTAATCATAGTGATTTTCAATTCCTTATCAATTCCCAAATCTATGTTGTATCTGAATCTGGTTCTGATGCTTTCTTTGTCTCTACTGACTTTATTTTTTTTCTTTCCTTTATCATGCCTTATAATTTTTTATTGAAAGCCAAATATGGTATATTGGGTAATAGAAACTGAGGTATATGGCTTTTTCTACGAGGTTTTATGTCAGTCTGGTTAGGAATTGGACTATGTTTAAAGATTGCTGTAGCTATACAGCTGCCAGAGGCTTCCATTTCCTTTAGTGTTCTTGTGTTTGTTGCCCTTTGCTCTGTGTTTTCCTAAGAATTTCTCTTAAGTAGAGTCTGTTTCTTGTAGCTCCTTCAGTTGTAGTTCACTGTCATTATGCTGGAACACTGTTGTTGTGGTAGAAAGTTATGGGCAGGAGAAAGGGTCTATAATGCTATGAGTAACTCTCAGTCTTTCGGTGGGCCTATGTGTCTGGACTGTCACCTTCACAAGTGTTTCTTAGCCCTTTTTTCTTGCCTTTGGTGAGACAGGAAGGCTGGGGAGTGGGGCTGGGGTTGAATAATTGCCTTCCCCCCGAGTGGGTAAGGGTCTTTTAAAGTCTTTTTCCTTTGAGAGTAGCCCTTAGGTATGGAGAAAGCTCTGGATACATCTCAAAATGGTTACTTTTCTCCTCCTCCTGCCAGAACATGAAGAGATTTTTCTTGGATCTTCACTGTGAGAACATGATGGAGGTCCTGGAAGTAAAATTAATGAAAATGTAGAGACCCCCTCCTAAGACTGAGCTCCTAGGAGTCTTCACTCTCAAGCTAGTCTACGCTCAGCCTCCAGCAATTCACCAAAATTACCATTTAGGTGTATCTACCAGCTATGGATCCAGCAGCTTCTGCTCCAGCAAGATGATCTCATCTATGATTCTGTCTTTCCAGATTTTGAGGTGGTAGTTTGCCTTGTGACCTCAATTCTCTGACAAGTTTTTTAAAAAGTCATTTATTTTCAGTCGTCTAACTTTTCTCTTGTTATAAGGACAAGAATGACTACCTCCAGTCAAGTTCTTTACAAGTCAGAGCTGAACCTGGAAGTTGAATCTCTTTTTTTAATAAATAAAATATACGAAACTTTGCATTTTCTTCCACATTATGACTAAATGTAAAATTTTCAGAGTTTCTTAATCAAGAACATTTTAAAATAAACAAAACTGGGTATACTTAAAATTAAAGTAGCTAAATCTTAGTTATCTTAGGAATGATTTTACTTATAGATTCTCTGTAGCTGTGCCTTCTCATATTTTCTCCTAAATGTCTCTAATTTGAAGCAATCCTACTTACTCAAACAAGACTTCCTAAAGTGGTTGAGAATGGAGAAAAAAAGAAAATGTGAAAAATTCGAGACTGCCTTATTCCTCTGTTAGAAGCACGCTTAGGTAAGATGTGAGGACTGAGGTTGAAGCTAACAGATACAATGACACGCTAGGATCACGGAAATGAATTATTTTTGCTATCCCAGGCCTCCATTATTGTGCTTAATTAGTAGGCTAAATAGAAAAGAGAAGTGGAGAGTTTGGTGTATGTTATTAATAAAAAGACCTTACAAGGTGTGAGATTCATTCTGTTCACCTTGTGAAACATTTCATTTCATTCAGTGGCTAGCAGAGTTTCCAAAGCCTTTGTGTCCTATTCATCACCAGGGAAAGCTTACCCTATTCAAGATTTGACAGTCTTCTAAAGACCCACTTCTGTGACAATTTGCTCCACAAAAGAAGGGTTATACATTAGTGTCTGGGATTTTCTCTGTCAGTGTCTACGATTATATCATCAGATTTAAAAAAAAAATTTCTGCAAATTACCAGGTGATATCCTTGGAGTTTACTTTCTTTTTAAAGAGTATTGTAGAGGGTAATTTTCAATGCAAATAAAATGCTTCCACAAACATTAATACTTGTCAAAATATAGCTCTGTGATTTATATTGACAAGAAAGTATCATTAACAACTATTTTTTCTAAAAATCTTTGTATGTTAGCTATCTATTGCTGCTTTTAGAAACACTCCAAAACTTAGTGGCTTAAAATGATGATAATATTTTATTATCTTTCATGGTTTTTGTAAGTCAGGGATTTTTTAGGAAGGGCTCAGCCAGGCATTTCTCTCTTGGAGTCTTTTGTGCAGTTGTAGACGTATGTCAGCAGGTGTTACAGTCATCGCAAAGCTTGCCTGAGGCTAAAAGATATTCTTTAAGGTGGCTCACTCATATGGCTGGCAATTTGATGCTGGCTATAGATCAGGGACCTCAGCTCCTTCCACCTGGTTCTTTCCATTGTGTAGCTTGAGCATACTTACGGCATAGTGGCTGGTTTGCCCTAGACTCTAGAGTAAGCAACCCAAGAACCCAAAAGTGGTGGTGGAAGCTGTAGTGTCCTTTATAACCTTAACTTGAAATTCACACTGACACTCCCAAACTACATTCTATTGGTCAATAGTTCCAGGCCTGAGTCAACATCAGGGAGTTCTAAGCAAGGGCATTATAAATGGCAGGAGGCATGGGTCATTAGGGCCATCTTAAAGGCTGGATATCGCTTAAATATTCATTTCTTATTTGTAGAGGCATGTGATAATATATATTATTTTTTAAATATGTATTTTTTAAAATTACTTTTTTCCAACAATAGTTCCTTAGAAGTAAGTTCATCTCTATTATTCATTTTTATACATTTAAAATTATTTATTCTTTATATAGTTGCAATAGCCTAATGGGTTAAATTTTATTCTTGCTTTTCTCTCTTTAATATTATTCTTAAGTAGAAAAATATTTCTCTGTAATGGCAATATGAAAAGCTGGTCGAAGTCATATATTAAAATCTAGTTCTGTGTCTGTAAGAAGACATGATATAGCTGTAATTCCCAAGGGGTATTCTGTGTGCAATAGGTTTCAAGGTTAGATATAGTTGTGATATTCTGCATTTAATAAAGTTAAACATGCTTTCTTTTGCTTTTTAGCTGCATGCCTTCACAGCATTAGCTTTTCACTGCAGATCTCCAAGAGAGGGATAGATTATGCAGCATTTACCAGTTATTGGATCATAGGACCCTTTGCCCTCAGGACATTTTATATTGGTGTTTCATGAAACATATTTTAGGATGTGTTAAATATCTGATTTTACCCGCATCTTCTCCCTGTACAAACTTTAGTATTTTCAGTGTGTTTAGGTTGGAACCTTTCCCCACTACTGCTTGCAATTTATTTCTTTAATCTATTTAATTTAACTTATTGCTACAGCCCATATGTTCTTTTAAAATGCAAATCTGGTCCTATCATCCAACTGCATACAAACTTTAAATTATCTTCCAGTGTTTCTTAAGATAAAGACCAATCTCCTTAATATGACCTTGCATTATAAAACCTGACACAAGGAAATGAATAAACTACAAAACACTTTAACCACTACCGTTTAATATGCTCTTCTTGTACCTCATTTTGAATAACCACAAACTTTCCATTTAAAACTGAATCAGAATAATCTTATGAGTAGAGGTACCAAGTTCTTAGAATTTACCTATGGCTGTGCATGTGGCAGTGAGCCAATCATTGTAAATCTCTTTGTTACACATCCTGATGCAAGCGCAAAAAACATTTTCACCAGAGGAAGTTTTTACAATTCTGTGAGATTTTGAAATAGGAGATCACTTGTGTGAATGGTGTCAGTTAGACTAGTTTATATATTTATAAAAAACCTATTGAGTCTAGCATTCTCCATATATAACTGATGTAAGATCTGTTATACTATTCAAATTTTCACATATAATTAATAAATAGCTCACTTATATGGGAAGATCTATTTTATTTGTTACCTGAAAGCAATTTGGAAATTTTATGTTGCTTTTGGAAAAAATTTGTTTTTCTTAAAAATGGAAAAGTAAAACTTATGTTTTATTGTTTGTAATATATGTATGCTATTTTATTGATTTTTGTATCCAAAGGCAGCCTCTCTATTTTCTTGTGTTGATGCAAAGTAAATTATGATTAATTTCCACTACCTTTCCTCCTCACTAAACTCTAGTTATTATTCCATTCTTGTGGCATATCAACCAGATTTGCCTATTCTGTACCAATTTACCCCTCTTCTATATTGTCTCCTTATATTACAGAAGCTGACCAGCTACAAATTACACGTTGAGAGACTCCCTTGCAGATGGGGTTCTACATGTCTTTGGGTTCCTCCAAGAAGATATATCCACAGAAAATTTGGAGGCAAAAGTGAGCAATAAGAGGGGTGTGGCAACACAAGGGGAGAGGGGATCTTCTGGCATGTTTGAGAAAAGCAACAAGGTTCATGGACAGGAGCAGAACGAATGAGGGGAGTATCTCAGGGAGAAAATTGTCAACAACATCCTGCAGGTCCTTGTAAGTGGAAAACCACTGGAAGGTCTTAAACAGAGAGACATCATCTGACTTAAACTTTAAAAGGATTGCTTTGGCTGATATATTGAAAAGAGATCGTAATGTGATAAGGTTGAAAACAGAAAGACTGGGTAATAATAGTCTAAAGAGAGATAATGGTGATTCCAGCTGGGTATTAGCAGTGAAGATAGTGAGTGTGGTCAGATCCTGGATATATTTTAAAGGCAAGGCCGAAGGGGTTTCCTGGATTAAGTGTTGCAGATGAGGGATGACTCTTCCACTGGAGGAGGACATTTGCCAAGTGCATCAAAGAGGAGGAGGGCTCACCCATGTCAGATGCTGCCCACAGGCCTAAAAGGATGAGGACTGAGAAATGAAAATGGGCAATGTGGATATCACAGGTGACCTAGATAAGAGTAGGTTTGAGGCCGGGCATGGTGGCTCACGCCTGTAATCCTAGCACTTTGGGAGGTGGAGGGAGGAGAATTGCTTGAGGCCAGGAGTTCGAGACCAGCCTGGGCAATGTGGTGACACCCCATCTGTACAAAAAATAGAAAAATTAGCTATGCATGGCAGCCTGTGCCTGTAGTCCCAGCTACTCGGGAGGCTGAGGCAGGAGGATCACTTGAACCCGGGAGTTGGAGGTTGCAGTGAGCTATGATGATGCCCCTGCACTCTAGCCCAGGTGATAGAGTGAGAGTCCGTCTCAAAAAAAGAAAGAAAAAGAAAGAAAGAAAGAGAGTAGGTTTGATGAAGTTGAACACAAAAAGACACATTGGAGTTGGTCTAAGAGAGGATGAGAGAAGGGCAACTGGAGACAGTGAGTGAAGACAATGCTTTCAAGGAATTTTGCTCTAAGAAAGTGTGATATTGTGTTTTATAATATGAAACACATATTTTGGTCTTTACCTTTGGTTCTTGGCACAGAGCTCCTAATCTCTTAGAATTTCCTGGGTGATAGAAGTGTATTTTTTTCTAACAGGGTGACTCTCAGAGGGCTTCTAGATGGGGCCTGATCACCAGAAAGGCTAGGCCATAATTAGAAGCTTGGAAGTTTCAGCCATAACCCCATTCTCCAGGAAGGGGAGAGGAGCTGGAGACTGAGTTAATAATTGATCCTGCCTATGTGGTGAAGCCTCCATAAAAATTCCTAAACTATGGAGTTTAGAGAGCTTCCAGACTGCTGAACACAGGGGGCCCCTGGGAGGGTGGTGCACTCTGAAATGGTAAGGAAACTTTGCACCCCTTCCCTCATATCTTGTCCTATGCATCTTTTCCATCTGGCCATTCCTGAGTTACATCCCTTGTATTGAACTGCTCATCTGGCAAGTAAACTGTCTTCTTAAATTCTGTGAACCACTCTAGCAAATGACTGAACCTGAGAAGGGGTATGTGGGAGTCTACGATTTGTAGCCACTTTGGATAAAAATTGTTACTTAATCTAGGGGACCTACTGCATGAGATTGGTGTCTGAAGTGGGTGGGCAGTCTTGTAAGATTGAACAGTTAACCTGTGGGATCTGATGCCATCTCCATATAGATAGTGTCAGATTTGAGTTAAATTGTAGGACACCCAGTTGTTTTACTATGCATTTGTATGCTAATAGACTTTGTAGACAAAATGTGTGTTGATGTAGGAGACACAGAAAAGAATTGCTAGCATGATGTCCTGGAGTAGGAAAGAAGGGGTGGAATCCAGTGGTTACCTGCATGGCCTGGTTTAGATGGGCGCAGGGATAGTTCATCTCTAGCAAAAAACAAGAGGGAAGAGCATGTGGGTATAGGTGCTGGTAGGTGTGGAATTTCTTTTCTAATTGTTTCAATTTTATTAATAAGATAGGACTCAAGATCAACAACCAAAAAATGACTTTGGGATGATTAATGGATCAATTAACATAGATTAAGGCAGGTGCTGATATTATATCTTTCTAAAGGTTAGCTCACACTGAATCAGGTCTCTAGCCTGGGCATGACTGGACTGAGAGTAGGGAGAGGAGGGTAGAAAGAATAGAGTCTCCATTTTGCTAGGAGGATGCTAGTAAGAACTAGGTAGGGAATTAGGACCCCATTTAAGAAAACTGGGGCTCAGAGTAGGCACTGATTACTGTAGTGAATAGAGTCTGGTAGACTGAGAAAATCAAGGCAAAGCCATGAGGAAGAACTGAATAAAAAGGGAAGACTCAGTCTGGTGTGTATGGGATGCAGAGAAACCATTCCAGGTACTGCTAGATCCCAGGAGAAAACATTAGCTCTGATCCAACCTCTAATATTCTGCTCAGGTGTCAGGGTTGAACGGACACATGGACGCCCTTTGTTGCTTGGAGCTTGAGATTGTTGGGATAAACAGAAAATTACAGAATTCAGCTTGTTTTTAGTTCTATCTACATGATGCCAAATGGTGAAATCCTATCAATTATGTAAATGTTTTGTCCACATAAGCCTGGAAATTTAAGCAAATAGCTGAATATTGGTTTTGTTCCAACATGGTCTCTGACATCTCAAAATAAGACTAATTTCTAAGTGATGGTAAAATGTTGTGATAATGTGTTTCTTTTAAACAATTCAAATGTTTATATACATTGTAACATGTTATTCTAAGAGGCAGATAGCATTATGTTAGATGAGAAAGCTGTGTGATAGAGATGCAAAATATTCAAGATCACAAAGTGGTGAGTAGCAGATTCAAAACCCAATGCTGATTTTGATTCAATGAACACTTATTAAGTTGCTGTGTATCAGACACCATGCTGGGTGTTTTGTTTTGGCCTACTTATTTCCAGCTCTATGTTCTTTCTAAGAAAAGGTTTGTCTTAGTCAGTTTGGGCTGCTCTAACAAAGTGCCATAAACTGGGTGGCTTGTAAACAACCAAAATCTATTTCTCACAGTTCTGGGGGCTGCTAGGCAGAGATCAAGATGCCAGCATGGTCAGATTCTGGTGAAGGTCCTTGTCCAGGTTGCATACTGCACACTTATTGTATCCTCACATGGCAGACAGAGAGCCAGAGAACTATCTGGAGTTCCATTTGCAAGGGCACTAATTCCAGTTATGAGGGCTCCAGCCTCATAAACGAATTACCTCCCCAAAGTTCCACCTCCTAGTACCATCACTTTCAGGGATAGGATTTCAACATATGCATTTTGAGGCACACATTCAGTCCATCACAAAGACCATTTTGAGAAAATTTCCATCACCAAAAAAACCATTTTTTGTTTATGCTAAATAATGTTAAATTATGCCTACATCTTGTATTCATCAACATATTCCCATTATTTTCACTAATAAGTGATTTCAACTTAAATCTTTCAATATTTTAACAAGGATGGGCTATAACTATTTCTCTTACAGAATTCCAATGCCATGTTCCAATTGCTTTTTGTTTAAAATATCATTTTCTGAAAGAGTTTTTTATACAGTGAAGACTATTTTCGACTTATTTGTCAGAAACAACAAAAAAGTGGTGGCGTTATTCACGGTAAGGCAATTAATACCAGTGAATTCAAGTCCTGGCGGTTTTTGCAATGAATGCTCTGTTTTTGGCTGCAGACTAGTGTGCATAACAGGAAAATAAGAGGCAGTAAGAAAATTGTGCCACTTTTCACCTGCATTCAACTTGTAGGCAGGTGTTTATAGCTACTTTAAATGACTATTCGGATAATATGGTTCACTTTGTCATCACTATTCCAGGGCAAGTAATCAGAGTAAAGAAGGAGATCTGTGCTTAAAGAAATCTGTCAATAAGTTGATGAAGTTGATCTCTATAAAGCTAATGGGCTTGACTGTTTAAGTGCTTGCTTGGGAGACCATTAAGAAGACAAAACTAACAATGCCAGTGGCAGTGCAGGCTAAAGCCTCAGTTATTTACTGTACTAGTATTTTAAGATCAATATTCCTTTAATTTATACAGTTTGGAACCAAGATAGGACGTTATGTCTCAGTATTTCACTGTGCCATCTGGAGATGGTTGTTTTTCAAGAATGTACATGACTATTTGAAAATTCTGTTGTGATGTGTGAAACTTGGAATAGGTGATAATAAAACATATATATTAAAGGTTTTTCTTTAGGAAACATGGGGCCAGAAATTGGCCCCTTGTTACATTTTCAGTGTATCGATCAAGTTGTCTGATTTTCCTTTGCTTAACCTTGCTGCTTTTTTGAAACCTGCGTGTGGGGTAGATATCAATGGGCATAGTACTTTAATAAAGAGCTAACACATTAGAGAAAATCCCTAAGACATTTTTAGAAACTCTTATTTAAAAGCTGATTTTCAGTTCAAAAATATAAATAAACTAGAATTGAATGCTCAATCAGTTCCATTGCTAAAGAAGATAATTTTAAGTCTTTAAAAAAGTCAAGTATTTCTCTTGGAGCTACCCCCACTGCTTCTACCTCATTCTTTTAAATTTTATACTGTTTTACATTCATTTTATTCATTTTTAAAAATGAACAATACTTTAACGTATTTCAAAAATCAAAATAATATCAAAAGGTGTACACTGAGAAGTTTTGCTTCTACGCGTTTCTTTCCATCCCTATAAATGACCATTTTATTCTTTTTTTGTGTGTATCCTTCCAGTGTTTCTTTATGCAAATACAGTTAAATACTAGTATTGCTGTCTATGTCCTCATCTGCTCCCTGAAACTGATCTGAAACTTGAGTTTTCAGATCCTAGAGGTTTTTTCATGCCAGTATGTAGAGGAGTTTTTTAAAATAGTTGTGTAGTATTCCATGATGTCTACACAGTGCAATTTCCCCTAATAATGAACATTTGGGTTGTTTACAAGTTTTGCTCTTACAATGTTGCAATAAATAAATGTTTGTGATAACATTTCACATTGTACAAGTGTATCTGTAAGGCAAATTCTCAGAAATCTCACCCTTTTCAAATTTGCTGCTTCTGGTCAGCCTGGTGAGGAAATGGGGAAAGTAGACAACCACAAGACAACAAGATTATTACATTTTAAAATATATATATTATCTGTGAACAAATTATTTCAGCTCAAGATGATGATTTAAGTATCATATGTTTAAGTCCTCCCCCCTCAACTAATTGTCATTGAAATAATAAAAGAAATATTAAGAAGTCATTGAAAAAGTCTGAATAGGAGTTGGAAAACTGAAAAACTCACTGTGGATAAGCTGTGTATCTTCAAGACGTGGTGCAGAGAGGGCCAGATTGAGGAAAACAGACAGCTCACAATAAAATACATGTCTGGGAAAAGCCTGCTCGTGCATAAGTAAATGCTATCCCTAGGAGTAATCAAAGTCTTCCCGAGCTCAGAATGACAATGTCTGGAAGTAAGAAGGAGTCATGGGGCACTCAGCAAGGGAATAGGGGTCATAATTCTGCTCTATCATGATTTCGGAAAGTACCAGCAAACACAAGGCTGATAGGGTCATTCCCCCCGCAAAATTCGTCTCTGGCTTCCCGTTGTTCTTGGAATAATGTAAAGATCTTTAACGTGGCTGACAAGACCCTGTCTACCTCCCTTGTCATCTCTTGAGTCATTACATACTTGTGCTTCTTCCACGCTAGATGCCCTTCGTCTTTCAGATCTCAACTTGAGTATCACATCCCTAGAAAAATCTTTCGTGACCCCTTAGACTGAGTAAAATATAATTTAAAATGCTTTTAACGTATACTGTAATTTTCCCTTATTGTGCTCATCACAACCATAATTAGGTAGTTATTTGTTTAATTTCTATCTTCCCCCGAAGAATGTAAGATTTATGAGGCTACAAAAATGCATTTATTTTATATTATTGCTATATACCCCGTATACTGTTATATAGTAGGTATCTATATACTTTCACAGAGTTTAAGTTAATAAATACTGATAGAATGAACAACTATTCAAAGAAACAATTAGCAAGGATACTCACTTCACCCAGCTTCACTTGGAATGAATCCTCTATTGAGAATGAGGGCTGCAGCCCCAGACAGCTTAGAGATGCTAAACAAATATTATGAAAAAAATAAAAGAGGTTTTCTTCACAGTTGTCCCTTGCTATTTAGTTGAATTTCCTTTTATGCTACTCAGGCAAAAACCATAGAAAATATCAATGTTTCCTTTCCCCCATTTTGTCTAGTAAACATGGACATATTTCCACGAGTGGAAAGTCCATCTTTCTAATCATTTGTAAATATAATAAAATCACTGTAGTGTGAAATTATTCAGTTATACAAAGGGAGAAGACAAGTCAGACAAAATGGCCCCTGCGGAACTGACTTAAAATGACAGTTTAAGAAAAAAACAAATATTTCCACTCAACAAGATTCAAGGTGACCTTGCATTTATGTAAACACAGGAAATGGAAATTAGAAAAGATTTATTTCAGATTACCCATGATTACTGAATTTGAAAAAACACTAGTCATTGAAATCAGATTATATATCTCAGAAAACTGAATCAATGAATTGGAAAAGCAGCTCAAGAAATTATCAGAGAATGTAGAGGAATAAAATAAAGTGATTAGTCCAAGTGATATGGCATAACAACATGGAGGATAGAGCCAAAAACTCAAGTATAAGCATAACAAGAAATACATGAAACTGATTCCCAAATGTATGAGTATAGTAGCCACCTGGATTCTTGTTTAAAATTCTACTTCCTTTGCTTCCTCCCTAGAGATGCTGGTTTGATATGTCTAGGACTGAATTTAAGTATATTTATTTTTCAAAATAAGTACATTAAATGTTTAATGATGTGACTATGTTGTAAAGCACTGGCACAAATGGGGAAAAAAACCCCAGTAAGCCAAAAGAGATGTTAAAAATAAAAAAAATTATAGAAGATTATTTCTAGGAGTTTTAAAAAGATGTGGTCTTCATAAAATAAGGATCCATAAAATGCCAAGTAAAATAATGAAAAGAGATACATTTTAGTAAATCATATTTCAGAATAAAAGGGGAAATCCTTTAAGTATCCAGTCAGAAAAACTTCTAAAAGACAAAAATATCAGTTGTCATACTTTTACAATACCAAATACTAGAAGACAAGGAAGAAATGTCAACAAAGTTATGGCAGAAAAACCTATATTCCCTGACAGGCCATTGTTCATCGCAGGAGCAAGAGAGAGACATTTTCAGACAAGGAACAGCTCAGAAAGTATTTTGTCTGCTTAACTTTCCTGAAATTATTACACAAAGATGAATATTAAAACTTAGAAATGGCAAACATGTGCCCTAATGTAGTTAATATAGCTTAATTTAAATGTCAAAAATATAATTTACTGAATTAGAATATATGCAATATCTAAAAAGAAAATTAAAATAATGTACACTTTTTTAAAAAAAGACACTATTTTAACAAAACCTTGGAGATGGGAAAAAGAAGTAAAAGTATATTACTCTTTCACTTTACATGTGGATATAGTAAATGTTTATTTTTTATCTTGATAGGGAAATACATGTTAAAGTATAATTAAAATTTAAAGATGACCACCAGTTACCTGAATATATGGCACCTGGAATAAAGACCTTTCCATACTTCCTTACTGCTAGGTGTGGCCATGTTGTGAGAAAATTAGGGCAAAAGATCCCAGAAAAAAGAGAGACACAAGGGGGAGCTCCAAACTCTGTGTATAAACTCTTTTCAAATCCTTGGCTAAGTCCAGAACTGCACGTGTTGACGTGTAGAGCGAGTCTCCAAGGCACCCGTGGAAAGAACAGCTGGAAAGCTAAAAAAAAAAAACAAAAAAACTGCACAGAGATCTTAGAGCTGGGAATATAGAGCAAGGAGTTTGATTCCCACCAACTTAAGGGTATTTGGAAAGCACCCTCAGACTTTCCATGGAACCCAGAGGGCCATAGTATAAGAATAATAATCATGTCTCAGATATAAGGGCAAAACCGAAATGCACCTGTTTTAACAAAGCCTGAAACCACACCTACACACTATCAAGGTGATCCTCCACTAATTTAATTGTCTGCTGGAACAAAACTCAAAACTCTTCAGAGAAAGATAGAGTTTTGTACTGGAAGCCAAATAGGCAAATAGAACAAAAGGATGAAATAGTTCAGTAACAAATCCAAACAAAGATACTGTATTAAGTAATACCAGGTTCAGCTGCATTTAACAGGAAAACAAAAAACAAACCAAAAAAAAAAAAACCCTCAAAATAACAGTGGCATAAAAAGCTCTATAATGTATCATCTGTAATATTTGGTGTACAATAAAAAATTTCTAGACATTTTTCCAAAGAGGGGAGCCCTTTGGAAAGTAATTAAATTTTGAGGGCAGAGCCCTTGTGATTGCAATTGCAAGAAACAGAAAAATGTGACTCATAGCCAAGAGAAAAATATGGTTAATAGAAACAGAACAATAGATCACCCAGATAACAAAATTATCAAGATGTTATAAACATAAGAACTTTAAAAGAACTATGACTAATATGTTAATGAATCTACTAAAAAAGATGGAAGTGATGGGAAGAAATTGGGAAATTTAAGGGAAATAAAGTCTACAAAAGAACAAAAGGAAATTCTAAAACTAAAAAAATACAATATCTGAAATTAACAATTAATTTTATGGTATTAATAAATAATATAGGAACAACTGTTTATCTGAAAAGAAAAATAACATTAGACTTGTACCTGACACCTTGTATGAGGAAGGTATAAATGTAAAAACATGAAATTTTGATGTAAAAATATAAAACATTATTATAGAATATTTAAAGTAAAACCATAAAAATAATGTTTATATTATCTTGAGTTGGAAAAGGTCATTTCCAATATGGCACCAAATGTAAAACCTATTTTTTTTAAAGAGGGAAAGATTTAATGAAAAAAATTTTTATTGTAAAACTAGTACTCCCCCAAATTAAAATACAAATTATGAAACAGGAAAAGCATTTGTAGAATGTATGTGCTACTGATTTTAGTATAAGAATATCTTATCAATTAATAAAAAAGTCAAGGTTCTAATATAAAAATGGTCAATTAGGATAAAAATAGGATAAAAACACTTGTAAATAAAGAAATGTTAATGGCTAAGAAATATGGGGTAAACATTCTAGTCTAGTAACAGTTAAGGGTGCAACTGAACACAAATGATATGTCACTATTTGCTCATTTGATTAGCAGGTTTATAAGGCTTAAAAAATAACTTGATGGTGATGTGGGAAATTGGGTAAACATACAATGTGGTTGCAATACAAGATAGCATGACTTTTCAAAAAGGCATTTTTGTGAAGATGTATATTGAAATCATTAAATATGGAATTCTCTTTGATTAAACATTTTAATTTTAGAAATGTATCCAAAGGAAACAAATTTATGAAGATAGATATTCAAGGATATGTATATTTATAATATAAAAAAGAGAAACCTTCTAAATGCCTGTCTTAGTCCATTCAGACTGTTATCACAAAAGACAGCATTATAAACTGAGTGGGTGGCTTATAAGCAAAAGAAATTAATTTCTCATAGTTCTGGAGTCTGGGAATTCCAAGATCAAGGTGTCAGAAGATTCAATGTCTGGTGAGGGCACAGTTTCTCACACATGGCGCTTTCTTGCTGTATCCTTGCATGGTGGAAGGGCTAAGGCTGCTCTCTGGGGTCTCTTTCATATGGGTACTAATTGCAATCACAAGGGCTCTCCCCTCAAAATTTAATCACTTTCCAAAGGGCTCCCCTCTTAATACCATCACTTTGGAGTTACAATTTCAGCATATGAATTTTGGAGGGACACAAACATTCAGACCTTAACAATACCCAAAATAAAGATTGATTTACAAGTTTTGATTTACTTATATAATGAGTAAAGCCATTAACAATTTCTTGCTATGATATCTGTAATTATAGGTAAAGAAAAACAGGTTTCAAAACAAAATACATAGAATAATCACTCATAGTTTTGTTAAAAAATAACATTACACATACTCATACACATATATATGTTCATATAGAAACAAGTCTTGGATAATATGCATTGAGGTTGCAGTGAGCTATGATTCCACTGAACTCTAGCCTGGGCAACAGAGTGAGATCTTCTCTCAAAATAAAATAAAATATTAAACGTAGTTATTTCTGGGCAGTGAAATTTTAAGTGATATTTTTTATTGTTTATCTGGGTTTCCTAATCAAAATAATAAGAGTTAAAGACATTTTCTGTGGACTTTTCATACCCCTCCAGTGTTCTGGCTACAGTCTCTGTTTTGAGCTTGTTGAACAAACAATCTTTAGAAAAATGAAGGGTTATTCCATGTAAGGATTACCACTACAGTTAAGCAGCACCTTGCATTAAATAGGTTTCTGTGGGCTGACCTGTCCATGATGTATAACGCTGAATGTAGAAGAAAATGTATTTGGGGTTCCAAATAACATTCTTTGGAATAAAAAGTATTGTAAGATGAGGACTTCTTGTTCTGTTCTAGTCACTCTGTCCCTTTGGCAATCACTTGCTCTTCTGGGCCATTGTAAGTTTCTGAATAAACAAGAAACAATCTGTGTTCATACTTTGAGTGGCAAGCTTAATTTAGACAATCTGCAAATTTGGGAAAAAGATTCCATCGACTCCCTCTGAGCTCTTTTTCCCCTCAAATTGGCCAAAGCTCTTCTAGTCTTTCCATAGCCATGGTTGGGCTCAAAATGTGTACACAGAGCTCTCTTGGCACAATTCAGCACCAGCAGCCAATGGGATTCAGTCCATTGTAAGCTCTCGAGAGCTCCTTTTAGAATCACATCTCTGGTTTCCTGGGTGATGTAGACATCTGTACTCATGTGAGAACAATACACAACTTTGTTACCAGAAGTGCAAGCTACTTGAGTTCTGTGCAGGAAGGAAGAAAATCAGAACCTGCATAGCATTTAGATTAAGATTCTGGGGGAAAACGTGGGTAATTCAATTGGGAATATGTTATTTTGTGCTGAAATATTAAAATTGAATATTAATAGGGACGGTGTAATCAAAGCCCAGTGCATAAGTAAACCTCTTTCCTCTGTCCATAGTTTGGAAATAAACCTCTAGTGGATAACCACAGAGCCCTTTAAGCTATTGGTGCTTTAAATTTTTTTAAAAGAAATTATTTCAGGTAGTCCTTCATTTGCACAGTAGTGCAGGAACATTAAATGGTGATGCATGCTGAAACCGTGCAAATAAACTGCAATAATAGATGGGAAAATTATGATTATTCCATGACCATTAGAAATTGTCAAAATATTAAAAACACTCATTTTTGGTTTTAAGTTTATAGGGAATTTTTAAAAAATAATAAAACTAATATTTAGTACACTGCTATTTAAAATATTAGGAGCATTAATAATTAAATTGTTTTATTTCTTTGTAAAATCTTAGGTGTAGTTTGAATAGTGCTTGTTTTACCCTCATGATATAACGTAATACAAAGTGAGCATCTTTCCATGCCTTGGGCAATCGTCATACTCCTGTCCTTAGAAACTTGTTTGGATCAGCTTTCAACACTTTATCCTTTATTCTTTCAATGTGGTAAAATGTCACCAAGAATTCCTGTAATGAGAAGTGTTTGACAGCATGACTTCCTCTGAGACACCACCATCCTTTTCATCATGACCACTTTTCTCATGTCTGCCCATAGTTTTACCTTCACTGTGTTCTCTTTTAAAATTTTTTTCTAATTGGAAGATAACATTGTATGTTTTTATTATGTACATTGTTTGTACATAATAAAATATTGTATGTTTGTATTATGTATAAGATGTTTTGAAGTATCTATCTATATATATATAGATATATATATAGTGGAATCATTAAATCTAGCAAATTAAGACATGCTTTACTTCACATAGTTGTTATTTTTGTGGTGGGAGCACTTAGCAGCCACTCTCTTTACATTTTTCAAGAATAAAATACATCATCATTCATATAGTTACCCTGCTGTAAAATAGATCTTTTAAATTATTCCTCCTATCTTACTTTAATTATGTATCTTTTGACCAACTTCTCCCCACTCCCATCTCCCTTTTAACCACCCCAGCCCCTGATAAAAACCATTTATTCTCTAGTTCTATGAGGTCGACTTTTTTGGATTCCATATATGAGTGAAATTATATGATATTTGTATTTCTTTCCTGGCTTATTTCACTTAATATAAGGTATTCCATGTTCATCCAAGTTGTCACAAATGACAGGATTTCATTCCTTTTTAATGGCTGAATAGTATTCCATTGTGTGTGTGTGTGTGTGTGTGTGTGTGTGTATGTATGCTGCATTTTTTTAATCCATTTATTCATTGATGGACACTAAGGTTGATTCCATATCTTGGAATCAGCTATTGTGAATATTGCTGCAATAAACATGTGAGTGCAGATAACTCTTCAACATACTGATTTCATTTCCTTTGGATATATACCCAGTAGTGGGATTGCTGGCTTAAATGGTAGTTTATTTTTAATTTTGGGGGGAATCTCCATACTGTTCTCCATAGTGGCTGTACAAATTTACATTCCCACCAGCAGTACATAAGGGTTCCCTTCTCTCCACATCCTTGTGAACATTTGGTATCTTTTGTCTTTTTGATAATAGCAATTCCAACAGGTATAAGGTGATACCTCACTGTGGTTTTGATTTGCCTTTTCCTGACAATTAGTGATATTGAACATTTTTTCATATACCTGTTGGCCAATTGTATGTTTTCTTTTAAGAAGCGTATATTTGGGTCTTTTGCCCATTTTTCATCAGGTATTTTTACTATTGAGTTGTATGAGTTTCTTATATATTTTGGATATTAACCCCTTGTCAGATATATAGTTTACAAATATTTTCTCACATTCTATTGGTTGTCTCTTCACTCTGTTAATTGTTTCCTTTGCTGTGCAGAAGGCTTTTAGTTTGACATAATCCCATTTGCCTATTTTTGCTTTTTTTGCCTGTTATTTTGAGGTCTTATCCAAAAAATCCTTGCCCAGACCAATGTCATGAAGCATTCCCTCTATGTTTTCTTCTAGTAGTTTCATAGTTTTGGGTCTTACATTTAAGTCTTTAATACATTTTAAGTTGATTTTTTAATATAGTGAGAGATCAAAGTTTAATTTCATTCTTCTGCTTGTGGATATCCAGTTTTCACAATACCATTTATTGAAGAGACTGTCTTTTCCCCAATCTGTGTTCTTGACACCTTTGTGAAAATCAGTTAGTTGTAAACATGTGGACTTATTTCTGGGCTCTCTGTTCTGTTCCATTGGTCTATGTGTCTATTTTTTATGCCAGTGCCATTCTGTTTTGTTTACTATAGCTTTGAAGTATACTTTGAAGTCAGGTAGTGTGATGCCTCCATCTTTGTTTTTTTTTTTTTTGCTCTAGATTGCTTCATCTATTCAGGGTCTTTTGGGGTTCCATCTAAATTTTAGGACCTTTTTTCTATTTCTATGAAGAATTTCATTGGTATTTTGATAGGAGTTGCATTGAATCTGTAGAACACTTTGGGTAGTATGGACATTTTAATAATATTAATTTGTCCAATCCATAAGCATGGATATCTTTCCATTTATTTGTGTCCTTCTCAATTTCTTTCATAAATGTTTTATAGTTTTTATTGCAGAGATCTTTCACCTCCTTGGTTAAATTTATTTTGAGGTATTTTTTGTAGCTATTGTAAATGGGATTATTTTCTTGATTCCTATTTCAGAGAGTTTTTGATAACCATATAGAACGGCTACTGATTTCTGTATGTTGATTTCATATCCTGCAAATTTACTGAATTTGCTGACTAGTTCTAAGAGCTTTTTGGTAGAGTCTGTATGGTTTTCTATATATAAGATCATGTCATCTGCAAAAAGGGACAATTTAACTTCTTCTTTCCAATTTTGATGCCTTTTATTTCTTTCTCTTTTCTAATTGCTATGGCCAGAACTTCAAGTACTATGTTGAATAGAAGTGGTGAAAATGAGCATCCTTGTCTTGTTTCAGAGTTTAGAAGAAAAGCTTTTAACTTTTCCTTGTTCAATTTGATGTTAGCTGTGGGTACACCATATATGACCTTCATTGTACTGAGGTACACTTCTTCTAGTCCTAATTTGTTAAGAGTTTTTTTTATCATGAAAAGATATTGAATTTTGTCAAAAGCTTTTTCAGCATCTTTGAAATGATCATATAGTTTTTATTCTTAATTCTGTTAAATTGACGTATCCATTTAATGATTTGCATATATTGAATAATCCTTGCAACCCTGGAATGAATCTCACTTGATTATGATGAATGATCTTTTTAATGTACTGTTGATTTTGGTTTGCTTTTGTTGAGGATTTTTGCATCTATGTTCATCAGAGATACTGGCTTGTAGTTTTTTGTGTTCTTGTCCGGTTTTGATATCAGGGTAATTATGGCCTCTTGAAATGAGTTTGGAAGAATTTCCATCTCTTCAATTTCTTGGAATAGCTTTAGAATAATGGGTAATTAGTTATTCTTTAAATGTTAGGTTGAAAACAGCAGTGAAATTATAAGGTCCTGGGCTTTTCTTTGAGGAGAGACTTCTTAGTACTGATTCAATCTCCTTACTTATTGGTCTGATCAAATTTTCTATTTCTTCATAATTCAATCTTGGTAGGTTGTATGTGTCCAGGGATTTATTCATTTTTTCTAGGTTTTCCAATTTATTGTCATATGATTGTGCATAATAGTCTCTTATGATCCTTTGTATTTCTGTGGTAACAGTTGTAATATATCCTTTTTCATCTCTGATTTTATTTATTTGGGTCTTCTCTCTTTTTTCTTAGTTAGTCTAGCTAAAGCTTTGCCAATTTTGTTTATCTTTTCAAAAAACCAATTCTTCATTTTGTTGATCTCTTGTATTGTTTTTTTGGTCTCTACTTTGTTTATTTCTGCTCTAATCTTTATTATTTCTTTCCTTCTACTAGTTTGCAGATTAGTTTGTTTTTTTCTCTAGTTTCTTGAGGTACAACATTATGTTGTTTATTAGGTCTTTCTTCCTTTTTAATGTAGGTGTTTATTGCTATAAACCTCCCTTTTAGAACTGCTTTTGTTATATCACATTGGTGTTGGTATTTTGTGCTCTCATTTTCATTTGTCTCCATAAAATTTTAAATTTTTCTTTTAATTTCTTCATTGACCCATTTGTTGTTTAGCAGCATGTAATTTAATTTTTGTTTATTTGTAAAGTTTCTGATATTGCTCCTCTTGTTGATTTCTAGTTTTAAACCATTGTGACCAGAAAAGATGCTTAATATGATCTTGAGCTTTAATTTGTTCAGACTTATTTTGTGGCCTAACATATGATCTACCCTGAAGAAAGTTCCATGTGCAGTTGAAAAGAGTGTGTATTCTGCACCTGTTGGATGTAATGTTATCTAAATGTCTGTTAGGTTCATTTGGCCTACAATGTAGTTTAAATCTGATGTTTCTTTGTTGATTTTCTGTCTGGATGATTTGTCCACTGCTGAATGTGGGATGTTTAAGTCCCCTACTACTATTCCATCTCTCCCTTTATATCTGTTATTATTTGTTTTATGTATTTAGGTGTTCTGATGTTGAGTGCATATATATTTACAATTGGTATGTCCTCTTGCTGAATTGACTCCATTATCGTTATAAAATGACCTCTTTTATCAGCCTGTCCATTGAGACTTTGAAGCCAGGCATTGACTTCTCATCTTTGGCTATGAAAGTCCTAGATGGCATCTTCTTCCAATAGAAGACTGTTTCATCTACATTGAATATCTGTTGGTTTAGTGTAGTGACCTTTGTCAATTATCTTAGCTAGATCTCCTGGATAACTTGCTGCAGCCTCTACATCAGCACTTGCTGCTCTACCTTGCACTTTCATGTTATACAGACTGCTTCTTTCCTTAAACCAGAACCAACCTCTGCTGGCTTCAAATTTTCTTCTGCAGCTTCCTCACTTTTCTCAGCCTTAATAGAATTGAAGAGACTTGAGGCTTTGCTCTGGATTTGGCTTTGGCTTAAGGGAATGTTGTGGTTTACAGAAATGCTATGGCTTATGGGAATGTTATAGCTGGTTTGATCTTCTATCCAGACCACTCAAACTTTCTCCATATCAGCAATAAGACTGTTTTGTTTTCTTATCATTCATGTGTTCACTGGAGGAGCACTTTTAATTTTTTTTCAAATACTTTTCCTTTGCATTCACAACTTGGCTAACTATTTCATGCAAGAGGCCTAGCTTTCAGCCTGTCTTGGCTTTTGACACGCTTTCCTCACTGATCTTTATCATTTCTAGCTTTTGAATTAGTTAGAGACTTGTAACTTTTCCTTTCACTCTAATACTTAGAAACCATTGTATGGTTATTAATTGGCCTCATTTCAATATTGCTGTGTTTCAGGGAGTAGGGAGGTCCAAGGACAGGGAGAGAAATTGGGGAATGACTGATTGGTGAAGCAGTCAGAACACACACATTTACTGATTAAACTCTCCATCTTACATGGGTGTAGTTCATGGTGCCCCCAAACAATTATAATAGTAACATCAAAGATTACTTATTACTGATCACTGTAACAGATATAATAATAATGAAAATATTTGAAATACTGGGAGAATTACCAAAACATGACACTGAAAGTGAACACATGCTTTTGGAAAAATGCTGCCAATAGACATGATTCAAGGTTGCTACCAACCTTCAATTTGAAAAAAATGTAGTATCTTCAAAACACAATAAAGCAAAGTGTAATGAAATAAGGTATGCCTGTATTTGTGTGTTGTTTTTTTAATTCATTCAGCCATTTTGTTTCTTTTAATTGGAGAATTTAATCAATTTACATTTAAGGTAATTATTGATAGGCAAAGAAATGATACTGCCTTTGTTAATTGTTTTCTAGGTTTTTTTGTTGATTCTTTCTTTATTTTTTCCTCTCCTACTGTTTTCATTTGTGGTTAAGTGAGTTTTTCTAGTAGCAAGCTTTGATTCCTTGCTTTTTATTTTTATTTTTAGTGTATCTATGATAGGTTTTTGCTTTGTGATTACTGAAGCTTACCAAAAACATCTTATATTTATAACAGGTTGTTTTAAACTGGTAACAACTTAACTTTGATCACACACAAAAAGGCCTCTATACTTTAGGTCCACCCTCCTTCACATTTTGAATTTTTGATGTCACAATTTACAACTTGTTTTATTATATATTCCTTAACCAATAATTGTAGTTATTATTTTAATAGTTTTGTATTTTAATCTTTATAATAAAGATATACATGGTTTACATTCCATAATTACAGCACTAGTGTATTCTAAGTTGGACCATGTACTTATTTTTACCAGTAGGTTTTATACCTTCAGACATTTTCATGTTACTCTTTATCTTCCTTTTTTACAATTTGAAGAAACCCCTTTAGCATTTCTTATAAGACGGTGAGGAAACTGGTGGTGAGGAACTCCCTCAGCTTTTGTTTGGGAAAGTTTTTATCTTTCCTCCATTTCTGAAAGGTAGCTTTGCTGTGTATGATATTCTTTGTTGGCATTTTTTTTTCTTCAGGATTTTGAATATATCATCCTACACTCTCTTGATCCATAAGGTTTCTGCTACGAAGACTGATAGTAGGTGGATTGGAACTTGCCGATGTGTTATTTGCTTCTTTTCTCTTACTGCTTTCAAGATCTTCTTTTGGTCTTTGACTTTTGAGAGTTTGATGATAATATGTTTTAGGGTGGTCTTATTTGGATTGAATTTGATTGGTGGCTTTGGACATTTCTGTACCTGGATATTTATCTTTCTCCAGATTTGGAAAGCTTTTTGCTATTATTTCTTTAAATAAGCTTTC
The DNA here is from genome assembly GCA_023783475.1 of Daubentonia madagascariensis. NCBI lineage: Eukaryota > Metazoa > Chordata > Mammalia > Primates > Daubentoniidae > Daubentonia > Daubentonia madagascariensis. Next base: position 19,164,838 of record JAKFHU010002080.1, on the reverse strand, counting down.
TACCCCTTTATCTTACTCCACACCCTCTTGAATTTCAATTACCTAAAAATTTGCTCTTTTGATGTTGTCCCATAAATCCTGTAAGATTTCTTTGTTCCTTTTCATTCCTTTTTCTTTTGTTTCTGACTGTGTGATTTCAAATAGCCTGTCCTCAAGTGTACTGATTCTTTCTTTTGCTTGATCAATTCTGCTGTTGATGCGATATATAGCCTTTTTGGTTATATTCATTTTCTTTTTCAGCTCTAGGACTTCTATTTGACTTTTTAAAATATTTCAATCTCTGTTAAATATCTCTGATAAATTTCTAAATTTGTTTCTCTATATTTTCTTGAAGTTTGCTGAGTTTCTTTAAAACAATTATTTTGAATTCTTTGGTAGGGAGCTCATACATCTCTTTCTCTTTAGGGACAGTCACTGGCACCTTATTTTGTTTATTTGGTGAGGTCATGTTTCACTGATTGTTCTTAATTCTTGTGGTTATGCATAGATGTCTATGCATTGAATATGTAGATATTTATTCCAGTCTTTGCAATCTGGTTTTGTCTGTGATTGTGCTTCTACGGTAGACATTCCTGGAAATTTTGAACAGATTGTCTGTTTTGGTCCCTAAGTCCATGACCACTGAGTCATTTTAGCACTAGAGTGTGGCCTAAGTTTACATCAGCTGAGGCTAGCACCAAGGTTCACATGTGGGTTGCTGTGAGCCTTAGCTCCATTCTTTGTTTCTAATTGACTCCTGGTTTGTTAGCCCTGTGAACATTCACAATGCTTCCTGTGGGAAAAGACCAGACAGAGTGAGCCTCCTGTGAGGGGTCCCAGAATGGTAAGGAAGCCAAATATCTGCCTCCAACTCACTTTGTCCACCATAGAAACCACGAGTCCAGAAGAATTCTCCACACGCGGCATTGTGCAGTCTTAGGGGCGGGGCATGAGGATTAAAGAGAACCATTCCCTTTGCTGTCTGATTGCTGTGTTTCTTGGCTCTGTGGTCCAAGAAAATGTCATAGCTTCAATTCTGAGCTCTGGGATATTTAGGATGATAATCTTGACTCAGGGTAGTTGCTGGTTGGATTTTCTTGGTGGACAAAGAAGCTAGAGAACTCCTACTCCACAATTTTGCTGGCATCACCCTTCACTATATTCTCTGGCTGCACATCTAGAGCCTCCCTAACGGTTGCAGTGTGAGTCCCACAGTCAGTTATTAAGTCCACTTAATTTGATTGAAATTTCACTCCCAGTGTTATTAATCTTGGTTTCTTTGCACAGTTTCATTTTTGTTGGCCAAATCCCTCTTTAGATGGTCTATTTTTGTGATATGTCACATGGATTTAAAACTGGTAGACAAGGAAGCAATACAAGCACATACTTTGCTATGTGTTAAACTGAAGAATGTTTACTCAGTTACCAACCACAGACAGACTTTGATAAAAGTGATGTGATTACTCACTGATCATGATTGTACCTCTGTTACTTACCTAGTGATTTGTGGAGTAAAAAGCTATCAGTGAAGTACTTTATATAATTACTCACAGTTAATATACCATGGTAACTAAGATTTGAATGGTGTTGCTAAGGGGATGATGTTATTTAACTAATCTGTAGTAACTGGAAGGAGGGTGGCAGGTACTGGATCAGAATCATGACCTCAAAACTTAGGTAAGAAGAGACAAAGTTCTGTGGGAGAACCAGAGCTGCTTTTAAACTTCTGGTGGCACACTTTTTCCACACTATTTTATCTGTAGCTGTGGGTTGAACAACAAAATCTTTTTATAGCAGCACAATCCAAAATATTAAGTTGAATTAATAGAGTTGATACAATGTGGACTATAGTTGAGCAAACTAAAACTGACATTCAGAGAGAGCTTATTGGCAGATTTGTGGGAATAGAAAAGAGTCATTTGCCTCGGTAATCAGAAGGAAAGAATAAAAATTGTTGGAAAAATGATGGAGTCATTCTGAACAACATAATAAAAGTAGAGATGTTCTGATTTCAACAATCCAAGAGTTTTATTTAAAGGCTGGTTACGTTAAAATTGTCTTCCATAGCTTATTTTTCCTCTATACAGTGAATTAGTTTTCCAGGATCTACATATTATGCCAAAATAGAACATATTTTTTAAAAATTTAGTGAATAAAATAATATCCAGATGGCTAAAGTAAAATTTGAAAGGAAAAACTTTCTAATAAATAAGATGAAGTCTGTGTAGTGAACACGAGGATTTTTAAAAATTGGGTTGTGCTCATTAAGTCAATTGGCAAAAAAAAATTTTTTTATTATTTTACAGTATGAAAGAATTTGTCAAAATAGCTTTTAGGAAAATAAAAAGAATGCTCAAGAATACTAAAATAGAGTCAAGAGATCAGGTACATGTTTTAACACATTTTGTGAATCAATTTTGGAGATTATAAAAGGCAAGAATTCCATGCAGCATAGAATTGTTATTTGTAGCTTCATGACAGATAAGTAAACATATAAAGTTCTTAATATTAGGAGAGATAATTATACAAAAATCTGTGTATGTAGAAATAATACGTAAAGTGTTTATATTATGAAAATAGGTAAGAATAAATTCAATTTTATCTTCAACTTTTTTCTTTTCCTTAATATTATATTAGTAAATAAGCAGATGGCTCTGCATCTGAGGTTTGCTAGAATAACTGATAGAGTATCTTGAGAATTGGATTTATTTACCAAACTGGGTTTAGCAGTCTTGAAGAACAGTTGCAATCTGACTGATGTACCAAACCCTGATGATAAATGTGAGTAGGTCCAGTTGGAGGTAAGGAGGACCTGGTAGGGTGCCTCAGCAGTCACTACTAGATATGATCATAATTAGCATTTTTATTAGGGAATCTGAATAAGGAGTAAACATCAAATTAATGGAACATCTGAAAAATGAACTAAGAACATTAATTTATAGCAGTAGTGAATGTAATAAAATCCAGGTAAGTAGAAACTGAAGAATTGTATTGAGGAAAAGAAAGTAAGAGAAAAGAAAAAGCAAAAGTCCAGTTCAGTAAGATGATGAATCATTTCCATAAGAATTTTAATCTAAAACTCAATTATAAATTACTCTGAAATTGCATAATAATGACTAAAGGTGCCTGCATACACAATAAACTTGGTCATTGTAAGTTGTTATCAGGGTGTTGTTATCCCCAATAAATTATTCTGCCTGTCTACACCCATATCTCATCTGTAGCAAGAAAGTACTGGAACGGAATTCTTGGATCAGAGCCTCTGTGATCAGTCTGTCATACATATTGTAGCATATACATCCAAATATGTGACAACAAAGCCAAAAAAATGTCTATTGTTTATGACATAACATTGGACTTCTTTTTTCTAATCACAAATGTAGTACATTACTGTAGGTTCATCCTAAATGCGAACAAAGATTATCTCATGAGTACTCTTTCAGGTTGGGCCTTGAAAGAGGTTTTGCCATTAGGAGAGGTAAGAGGTCGAATAGCTAAAACAGGAAAATTCCTGAGGAAGAGTTCCTTGCTTCTGTCCTTCCTTCTTTGTTCCTCTGTTGTTTTCTCCTCCCATGTATCTGAATATCCAAATTACTTATATTATGTTGACCACTTCTAATCTGCAAAGTCTTGAATTTTTTTTCAATTCTCTGATTAATTAAGGGAGTGTTAGTGTTGATGGTTTTGAATTAGAAGGATTTCCTAGGCTTTAGGTAGCTAAGCAAGAACCAGCTGGTGGTAGCTATTATTTAATTCTGAAATACAGAACCCAAAGAATTTTCTAAAATTTAGCACTTATACAATTACTCCTATGTTCATTTGAAAATTGAATAGACAGATAATTTTTAATTGAACATCAAAGCTAACATAGCAAATGAAAAATAAATTGGAATTCACAAATTCACTTGAGAAGCCTTTCCTAGGCTACTGACTCCTAGGAAAAAACAGCAATATTATTAGCAAACTAAATAGAAATTAAAGATGAATATTTTTCTTACTTGGTCTTTATGGAAAAAGAAAACTTCCTCAAATTTTATTATTTTACTTTTGTATTCTTGAGTCATTTAAAGTTGCAGTTATAAGAGCAATTATGTATACTTTGCCTTAATAGCCCAGGCATTTAAATCCACTCAAATCCATTCTGTCCTAATACGACTTGTTCTATTTTTTACCTCAGAAAATGTCTCTTTAGCAACCTGACAAATTCATTTGTTGTTTTATTATTGCCTCTAAACAAAAGGTGCCCTCTTTTTTCTTGAAAAAAACTTAGCATTTTATTGTGAAATGATTTAAAAAGTATACCTCTAACTCTCTAAAATATTTTCTTTACTCCTCTACTGGAATTAAAAAACAAAAATGAAAGCAAAAAAGTAAAACAAAACAGAATCCAGAACTAACCATCCCACAACACTACCAGCAAAACAACAGCAAAACATTAAGAATTTTAACTAAGGGTACATTCAAATCAAGGGAGAAAATTTAAAACAAACCACAAAAACAAAACTAAAATTTATTATCATTTCCTTATAATGCTTCTTTGTCTAATAACAACTAGCGGTTATTGATGTTAGTTAAGCACTATAAATATTACACATAGAAATAGAATATCTCATTTATTCCTTATAACCTCACAGAGGGATAGTATTGTTGTTCCTAGTTTGTAGGCATAGAAAAGTTCAGAATTTGCCTAGAGACACATAGCCTGAGAGGAAGGTTTTGAAGGACCTACACTCAGCCAGCTGTGTCCCACTCAGTTCCCAGTATTTCCCATTTTTGCTAACTCCATGCTCAGACTCTTCAAAAACTATCTCATTTATATTTTGAAAACTCAAGAGGGAATGTAATCTTATTTGGCATTGAGAGAAATGAGGTCAATGGTACAAAAGGGCCAGTGGCCACTCAGAGTAGGGTTCTTCACTGCTGAGTGAAGAAGCAAGGAGTTCATTGGTTTTCAACCTCCTAGTTGTAATATAGTCTCCTATAGCACTGTATGAGTATTTGTGTCGTGCTGTCTAGGCTCTGTAGAGTAGACAAATGCATAGGGATTTGCTCATTGTGCAGATTTATGTTAAAATATAATCGATTATAGGGTCTCCTGCATTCTTTCTGAGAAGTCAACTGATAATGATCCTTAATTATATCTGTAAAATCTTTTTTTCCCTTATAAAGTAACTTAATCATGGATACGATATCCCGTCATATTCACTATCTTGCCAATACTCAAGGGGAGGGAATTATGCTTAGTGTGTACACCAAGAGGTGGGAATCTTGTTGGCCACCATATAATAGAATTCTGCTTACTTCACAGAAGAAGCTTCTGTAAAATTTTTGTTGCCTCACATATTTTAAAGAGGGGCAAAAAAACCCTAATTGTTACATCTATGTGCACTCACAATGTTGGACTTTGCGGGAGCCCCATCATCCTGGAAAACAGCTATGGTTAAGAAATCTTCCCACACTTTTGTGTTCCAGAAAACAGCCTGCTGTAAAGAACCACACTTCTCCAGATGACTTAGGTAAGACTCGGGGATACCTCCCTTGTTTATCTGACAAGGCCAAAATTCCCATTCTTTGCCTCATTTATGATTAGCTAAACTGTTTTGTTCCCACTAATCAATTTGAGGAAAATGCCTCTTAATCTGACTTGATCAAATTTTAATTAAGCTTTTCTCCTTCCCCCAGACCCCTGAACTTTGACCCACCCCCAGCTTCAGTCAACATACACCTGCTTATTAATAGCCCCTCCTAAGAATAGGCTGACCTCAGGGTTAAACATTCTCTGACCTACTATTACTGCCCTTCCACTCCTTCTTTGAGTTCATCCCACTTCCTACACAAGGTTCTCTGGAGCCTTGCTTACTCCTTCTATAAAAGAAAGCCCCTTTCTGCCTATCTAGAGATGCTTCAGGCATTACAAGTAGAACATCCTCTGTCACGATAGTCTCTTTTCCCCCCTTGCAATATTCCTTTCAAATAAAGTCTCTCCTTACCTAAGCCTGTATTTGTTTTTAATTTGACACATCTGTGCCCTTTAAGGCAGTATTCTATTCAACTGATATGTGTAATTTTTAAAACTATTGCTTCAAAAGCAGGACAATTATTCCTATATCTCTGAATGCTGTGCAATGAGACAATGACCCCAGTGACTCATGCAGAAATCTCCACACAGCAATAGTTCCATTCCCTGAAACAGTTAATTAAAATTACCCCTCTCAGATGCCAATGAATTTAATCTGGTTAGCTTAAATTAACACTGAACTAAAATTAAAGTAAGTTAGAATTTTAAGGAAGAGAACTGCAAGGAAAGGTCACAACAGTTTTAAATTTACTAAATTGCCATAGACGCTGACAGTGGGGTAAAACTATTTTTATTTAGAGGCTAGGTCAGGATGAAAGATCTTTTTAATCCTTTTCTTTGGTTGTGCCCTGGGATTCATATAAAATAAAACAAATCCATGATCTTTAAATGAGGTCTTATAGACTACTCTAGGAAATGTTAGTCACGCTACATCTTCATTTGGGATTTTTTTTAGATTTCTGATGAGAACAGATTTTAAATTATAGCTGTGGTTTTTTTATATATTTTCTTCATAAACCAAAGTATTTTCTCTTTCCTCCACAGTAATAGTCCTTGACTAGGATGTTATTACATTATTTAATGATCAACTCTACCATGAGACACACAAAAAAAGATTCCACAGTTAAATTACAAGACAGTAAAGTCATGTAGTTTCAAGTTTTCAAAACTTGAATTAATAAAACTCTTTAGGATATTTAGGAAATTTAGACCTTACTTTTCAAAGCCTAAACATTCTGTTCCGATTCACAAAGCTTCATTTTCACCCAGGAAAGTGCACTTATCAGATTTAGAGTTTTAAGAAGCAAAATAGGACTCAGAGCTTAGAATTACGGATTCAAGCAACTTTTAAAAATCTTTATTGGGCTGAATTCTTAGTCTTAAACACTAGATTTTAGATTTGAATAATGTCAATTAATATGTAACATCTATATTCTGGTTTATAGGTAGAAAAATATCAACTAAATTATATGTGATTTAAGACCTGATATATTTCTCTAGCCACTAGCAAAGAAGAAAATCTGCTTGATTTAATATGTTGCCTATTACACTTTAACATATGCTTAGTGGCAATTTGATAAAGACAATTTTTATGGGAAGTCTGACTTAATGGCAATTAAATGAATCCATGTCAAATCATTTTATTATAATCTTCATCTATTTCTTCTTCCAAGCTCAGAGCCCATGTTTGAGGACATTAAACAACACTCAGTCATATAGGCTGCTATGATGGGGTTAATATTAAATTATTTGGAATTTGGATACTTCTACATTTGAACATTCATAGAGCTCTCTGACTCTCATTAAATCTGTAAAATCAGATGAAACTCTAGTGCATTAAAAAAGTAGAAATGGTAGCATAGTAGGGTTTTGACACAGTAGGATGAGAAAGGAATAGCAGGATTTGTTCCTAAAATGTAATACCTCAGGTACAATTTCAGTGAAAGAAATCAACCTTGTCAAATATTTTAAAATTAGAATTAGAAAATCAATATTCTTTTAATCTTAAACTTATGGATGAATTACCATTATGCAGCATGGTGTCATGATAATGTCTACATCATTCCTTAGAGTCAGGATGCAGCCAGTTCCATCATCAATTCATGTGGCCTTATCCTAGCTGGACCCACAATGCATTCAGCAATCCTTTCTTCATGTTTAAATGATAATGAACACATTGCTCATGGTGTCCTGGCCGCTTTGTATTTTTCTCCATTGTTAATTGCTTTCTTATCCATCCTCTTCATTCTTTGCAGATGACTGCATATTGAGCCTGAGATCCACAAAATGTTATTTTAAAGTTTTCTCTTTTACATCTCACATTTTCTGCTGTTATTAAGCATATTCTTCACATCATCTCAGAATAAAAAGTGAGTTCTCTCAAAAAAACACTTTATTGAGATATGATTGTCATATAAACAGATATACTGATTTTTAGATTTACATACTTACATCAAGAATTGATGATGGAACTGGCTGCATCCTGACTCTAAGGAATGATGTAGACATTATCATGACACCATGCTGCATAATGGTAATTCATCCATAAGTTTAAGATTAAAAGATAATATTGATTTTCTAATTCTAATATTTAAAATATTTGACAAGGTTGATTCCTTTCACTGAAATTGTACCTGAGGTATTACATTTTAGGAACAAATCCTGCTAATCCTTTCTTATCCTACTGTGTCAAAACCCTACTATGCTACCATTTCTACTTTTTTAATGCACAGGATTTTCATCTGATTTTACAGATTTCATAAGAGTAGACCACTTGAATTTGGGGATAAGTACACAAGTTTTTTGTGTCATGCTCTTTTACTTCCTTAGGAGCCTTGTGTATTTATTAATACTATTCTGCTGGCTCTTGTCCATCTTCCTATGGATATTTTCAAGCCTTTATTTTTCTCATCCTTTCCTTCAAGGTCAATTTTTTCTACATTTATATATGCCTATTTGTTCACTAGTTATAAAAACTCTGGCTATACTTCAACCGTTAGTGACTCTCACACTCTCTACTAATTGGCTGGTTATCAAAGCCTTGAGAAAGAAAAAAAGTAGCAAAAACTGCTCTGATGCTTATAGTGAGGCTTCACCTCTTACAAGCTGGCCTGACACAGCTAGGCCTCCACGATATAGAAGCTGGTCTGACATTCACAGCTAGGCCAAGTTTTTCTCTCTGTGTACGTAAACCGTCTCAGAGAACATCAGCATCAGACAAGGTCACTCTGAGACCATGATAAGTAAGACAAAAACAAGGTCCCACAAAACACCAAACAACCCTCTCTCTTAGCTAATATGAGTGACTACTCCTTCTATCCAGTTACAGCTTTATTCTCATTCTAGTCTGCCCTCCTTATCAATCAAATTTATTGAGATATCCAAAATCACAGGTAGGGGTGTGTGTGCGTGTGAGAGAGAGAGAGAGAGAGAAACCTGGATCTGACCAGAGTCACCCATTTCCCTAACAACAATGATTTACCCAAGGAGTGAACATGTGACTCAGGAAATAATAATCACTCCCTGGGATTCATCTCTAGGTCACATAGATATCACACACATATATAAATAAGGATGCTATCTCTCTCTGCTCTTGTACCTAAGCTGGGGATGCCAGCAGTCATGTTTCTTGCCATGTGGAGAAAAGCTCTTGGTGGTAAGAAAGAAGAATGAAGCCAATATACAGAAAAGCAGGGTTAGAAATGGAGACAGTGTCTGGAGGTCTCCACTGGGATTCCCTGGTCTCGGATGTTCCTGAGGCTTCATGCCTCTCTGCCCTTGCTGGAGTTTGGCTGTTCAGCTGTTTCTTAGATTCTGAGAATTCATTTGTTTATCTTATTTTTTAGTTCAAGCAGGGTTTCTGTCACATGCAAACTAAATATTCCAAACTGGTAGACTTATCCACATTTCTTCTGCTGGTTTCTATCCAGTCTTTGGGACCATACCACAAAAAAGAAGATGCACAATGTTTCTGGATGAAGGGTTGTAGAGAAGGGGAAAGACACAGACAGACCCTTCTGACCTCTACTGTGAGCTGTAGTTTTGGCAGATAGTCACCCTTACGTGTGGTTAAGACCTATACCAGAACTCTCTGTGATCTTCCAGACATTTTTAAACTCTAGAAATATGTTCTAAATGCAAAATCCTCTTGTTGAGAAGCACCATCCTTAGAGGTATTGCATAGAATGAACACAGTGAAAAGTAAAGAGCACACAAACTGGACTACACTTTTTTTCTCCTTTTGAAAAGAAAGGAAAAGCAGACACCAACATCTAGCTGCATAAATTATGTTCTGATTTGAATTTCCATTTTTTCTAAAGAAACACATTTACATTTAGTATTTAAGGTCACAGTTTTGCAATTTGTAGAGATAATAAGCCTGAGTCTGAGTAAATAAAAATGAATGAATATCACTAACACATTTTATTTTGTTACCAGATTTCTCCCCTATCTGAAGAGAAAAGATCCTTGGTGTTAGTTAAAACAAGTGATTAAACAAAGGGAAAGGGACAAGCCGTGGTCTTCATGTGTAGTTCTGTGCAACTGCTTTTTCTGATTAAAAAAATAACATTATTGTTGCAGTAAATTAGCTATTTGAAAGTCTCATGGTTTCTAAACAAACCAGTGAGAACAAGAAGAGGAGGATCAGAGGAAAAGGATTCTTGATTCTTTGAAGTTAAAAATGGCAACACAGTCAACTGGGTGTTACAATGAAAGAGCAATAACCATGTACATGAAATGTAATTTCCTTTGATAATAAATTCACATGTAATATGTTCCCCTGAAGAGTCATGAAGGACAGCATTGACTTTTGGAATTATTTATAAAAGAAGTATTTATTGAGCATTTGCCTTATGTCATGTGCTATTCTAGGCATTAGAGATACAGTGATAAACAAAACATCCAACCTCCCTTCCTCATGGAGCTTCCATTCTCTAGTGGACAGCAATATATGAGGATCCAAGACATGGCTGGTCTTCGTGCTCACAAATGGTGCTTATGAAAATGACTACCATATTTCTGTATGACTGAGAAAGTTCCACTGCCCACAATGCATATGCAAAAGCAAGCTTCGCCCAGTGAATTTTATAGTGGAAGCAAGAACCTTTGGGTGTACTCTTGCACCTAAATACCTATTTTGCAGTTGTATTGAGGCCAACAGCTTTCAATAGGGTGAGGTCAATAGCCTTCTTTCTTCCATTTATAGGAGAACTATATAATTTCTTTGCCAAACTAGGAAACCTTAGAAAGTCAAAGAAGGTACTAACAATAATTATGTCAGGACGATAAGCACAAAGGCAGCCCCTGTGCCTGACTACCACACCATCCTTTGTCTCCAGATCCTGTTTCTCTGTCCGTTCACTCTGCTGATCTGTAGTCGCTCTGCTGGGAAGGTCTGAGTCTTTAAACAGTCATCCTGTGCCACCTAGCAAGACCCTTGAGCTTCAGAAAAAGCTAGCTGACTCTGGAGATACAAAAGAGGCTCCGATTTTAACTTCCCCAGTTCCTAGAGCTAGACAAAAACTGTCAGCAGGGAACCCTTGATATTTTGACAGCCTCATCACGAGCTCTACAAGGAAGGAGATATTCTCTCCAAAAAAAGACCAATCGTTTTTGCTTTATCAGCTTCAAAGAATGTTAAAGGACGTGTTTGAATTCCTTGTCCTTGAGGCTTGTAAGTGAACAGCGAATTATGTGAGAACTCTCTACAGCGCCCCTGCTGGGTCATTAAGAAACGTTCCCAAGGCTTCTACCCTGGATGAGTGCGGCAAGATGATGTGACATGTGGCCCTTCAATTTCTAATCCTCATGATATAATATGTACTATTTCATAAGTGACACTTTTACTCGCCCCCATAATAAAATATTACAATCATTTTGCTTGGTAAATGGTCCAGTAGATTGATGGCTCTGATTGTGTTGTTATTTATTACTATTTCATCTTGATTGAGCTCCAATAGTACTGCCATTGAATAAGACACACTCTGTGCTTTAAGAAACATCTGTTATGTGATTTAAAGTTTATACAAATATGTGTAAAAATTTGAGGGCAGGGAGAGAGTGACGGAGATTAGGGATAAGCTTGCTTTATCTGGGGTAACCGTTCAGTAATTACCAAGTTTATTTCATTTGATGAATTAACTTACATTTCCTTCTGGCCTGCTTGATCAGGCATTTTTTGGCCACTTTTCCCCAGGAAATCTATATTCCTTGCCCACTGGCCTTTGGACAGTTCCTAGAATGCCCTGGAAGACCATATCTGTTTTGGTTTTTGTTAAAGTTCCAATACCTTGTACAGCTCATTAAATCATGGTTATCTGTTGAATAACCATGGTTACTAATAAACACTTTTTTTTTAGTAATCTAGGTGGGTTGATAACATATAGGATTTTAGCAATGCTGAACACAGAAGTTGTCAAAATATGATCTGTAAACTTGGGAATTACTTGAGCACACTGTTTTCCTATAGGTATATACAATTTCAGTTAACACATTTTCTTCTATCCATTAGAAATTATTATAAACAAGTGTCTCTGTTATTTGAGGTACATTTAGCAAAAGTTCCAAAAATATCAACCCTAATCTATCATTTTAGTTTTTTTTAAATGAAAGACTTTCTTCTAGAGTCCCTTACTAAAATACAAATAAACCCTTGACTGTTAATAATTCCCATAGCTGAGATTAGTTCCCAAGAAAGCCTAAGATAAGGATGGGAACACCTCATTGTTAACCTTGTGTTTGCCCCACAGTAACATTTTCACATAGGTTCCAAAACACATGAAAACCTGTCATTTTGTGGAGAAACACTCCATGTTAATCAATATAAAACACAATCAAGATTATAGAACTTGCAAAATAGCAACCGTAGGCATTATTTTTTTCTTTTATGAATCCACAGCTGTGTTTTGGGATAACAACCACAGATCAAGGGAAGAGGGAGGATTTAGCTCTTGTTTCAAATTAAGATAATCATTACCATTTTTTAGAAAAATTATAAACGGCAGTATCAGCGCTGCATTGAAGTTTTGTGCTATCAGTTTCCCTTTATAGTTAACTTTCTTAAACGTTTTATTTAGGTAGTAAAGATGAGGTTTTGATAGATGGGGTGAGGAGTTGTTTTGTCTTTGAAAGATGTGTTTACTCCTTGGGTGGTCAGATTTCTCATGGCAGTACTGATAATTTGGAGAAAACTGGGAGTACTCCAGTTATTTTCAGTTATGTGAGTGAGGGACAGAAGGTAGCACCTATGAACATCAGACTTTCCTCTCTGCTTGCAGAAGCACAGAGTCTACTTTAATCTATAATTCAATTGCTTTACTTAATCAGGAAAGTGCTGTTGGGGTGTGAGAATTTTCTCCAGCCTACGGTGAACATGCTGTGCAAAACTAAACTATTTTAATATGTACTCATGGCAGCATTAAAATGAAAATGAAATGTCCAATCAAGAGGTTACAAAGGCATTACAAAGCACCAAGTAGATGATGTTTTATAAAGAGTTTAGAAAATTTTTTATGACATAGAAAATGTACCAAGGGTAGGGAGATACACAAAATTAAAAATATGAATCACCCTTTTTACATAAATTAATTTAATTAACATTATGAAATCTTGGTCTTGTTATAGATTGACTGGAATGATGTAAGACTATTTTCACTTTCCATGTAGTCACCATTGGCATTTAGACATTCTCCTTGTAGTCAGCCTGCCTCTGCCACGTTTCACAAGCCCACACATTCATCTTTCATCCAAATGTAATGGATCCAAAGTGTGACACTTGACTAAGAAGCAAAGAATATCAGCCCTGAGCTTATCCCCTTCTCTGATGACAACTTTCTTAGCCCCTCTGAAAAAAAATAGGTTTATATTAGAAAAGATGTGGTGCTGTTATGGACAAGTCATCTAATATAGTAAATGATATTTCAGGTCTGTTTATTGATCTAAGATGAAAGATAAAGCAACATGGAAAACAATGATGTGAAATGTAAAATAAAACATTTTTCCCTTTCTAGTTTTATGAACAATTCTTTAACATAAAATCTCACTATGCTCCTGGCTCTAAGAGAAAGGTTTTAGCTTTTATTTTATTTTACTTTTGAAATTTATGCATGCCTCACTACTTTTCAATCTGTCTTCTTCTATTTATATTATCATAGCATGGAAAGAGAAGATGCCAAGGATCTGCAGAGGCCAAGCCCACCCAATTTGGCATTCTAAAATACAGATAAAAAATAACTCCCAATGATGGGCAAAAGAAAGGAATTCTGTGTTCTAGAACAGAAAACAATCTTCGGCCACTTTTCTACCACCTGTCTCTACTGGGCTTGCTTAAAATACATAACAAATATATTTATACAAGGGAATAGTAAAAATTCAGAAACAAATGGGTAAACTGAGCTGAAGAGATTGGATTTCCACCTATCTCTTTTTGTGAGTTTCTTTGGAGTTGAATTTATTTACTTTTTCATCGAAGCCCTTAGCAAAATGTTTGGCACATAAAAAGTAGGTACTCAAGAAAAGTTTCAGTGAATGCATTCAAATCTTTAAAGATGAGAATTAATAAGAATGACTGAGATTAAGAGTGTAGATGACAGGCAAAGGAGTCAGTAATTTTGCAACCCTTTGTAAACAGAACTTCTCAGTGAGAATCACTGTAGACAGAAAGTTTTTGTTCCCCCTGCTTTTCCTTCTTCCACTATTTATCTTCACAAAAAATAAAGCACATTTGCTTCCCTCTTGTTTTTGCCAACTGTCTGCTGCCTGGAGGTTCAGACTCCTGTTCCAAGAGAAAGAGTATTCTCATGTTTTTGTTTCTGTTTTTTCCCAGAAGGATTTTTCTTCCTATACTTCATCACAATTACCTTGACCCTGATCTGAATGTGATAGGGTCTCATGTTGATGACTGAGAGATCATGAACAAAACATTTCTAAATGAATCCTGTTTTTCTCAAGTGTTCTCAGTGATCCATTTCCAGCTAAAGTCCTCCTGGTGGTTTTTCCCATATACTTTCTACTGTTGTCCTAGCAAAAGGTCACATTTGTGGTTTTTCTGCTTCATTAGAGAACTTTATTGATGAGAGCATCACCTTGAATTCCTTGAATTTAATGCTCTTGGCAGCTATTTCCCTAGGGAAAGCCTTGACATTTATTTAAATGCAGTTTTGTTCACATTCTATACTCTTATTCTTTTTTAACAAGTTATTTGTGGGATAGTTGGCATACATTAAATTGCACATCTTTAAAATGGACAATTGGTTAAGTTTTGACATATGTATGCCATCACCATAATCAAGAGAATAAACATATCCGTCACCCCAAGTTGCTTTTTGATCTCCAGACCCATTGTCTTCAGGGTCCTGGACCATTACTGAAAAAGGTGAGGTAGAGGAGTGAACTCAATGCTTTCAGGTATCTTTTCTATCCCCATTCCATTCCTGGGGTGGTGTGATAACTTACAAAAAGAATTTGATTTGCACAGTTTAAGATAATTTTATTGCTTCTATATAACACTGCTGAGAATTGCTTTTGTTTTATCTTATGGCAGAGAGCGCTAGTTGTCCCCCAGTGTCTACTCTTCCACTCTTCCTTTAGTAACAGCTACCCTGGGTTTTAGCTGGACAGAATATGCCCTCCCAAAGGACATCCTCATTTCCCAGCTTCCCTTGCAGTTAAGGGTGACCAAGTTCTGTATAGTGGGATGTGAACAGAAGTGATAAGTGAACCTACAAGTTGTTCTCTGGAAGGAAGGGAGTGTGGATACACTTTGCTTTAGCCCTCTGACTGGCTAGAATGCAGTTGCAATGGTCATCTTAGACCACGAGAGAAATGGCACGTTGAAGATGGCAATGTGAAAAACAGAAGGGACTATATTGACACTGGATTTCTTAAACTGTTATACTGTTAGGTGGAAGAAAAATAATGTTCTGTATTGTTTAAGACACTGTTACTTTGGTTTTTTGTTTGTTTGTTTGTTTTGGTTACTAAATCTAAGACTATATTGTAATTGGTGCACTTCTGCTATGGTCTGAATATTTGTGTCTTCCCAAATGCATATGTTGACGCCTAATCTCCAGTGTGGTGGTATTTGGAGGTGGAGCATTTGGGAGGTAATTAGGTCATTAGGGCAGAGACCTCATGAATGGGATTAGTGCCCTCATCAAAGAGGCCTGAGGTGGCTTGATCACCCTTTCCACCAAATGAGGACATATAGAAGGCACCATCTATGAAACAGACCATCGGCCCTGACCAGACGCCAAATCTGCTGGCTCCTTGATCTTGGACTTCCAAGACTCTAGAACTATAAGAAATAAATTTCTGTTCTTTATAAGCTACCCAGTTCATGGTGTTTTTGCTATAGCAGCCTGAATGAACTAAGACAACTTCTAATTTTATAAATAAGGAAAGCTTGGACACAAATTGTATAAATGACAAAACTGTGATTTAAGCCATCTTGTTACAATGATTATTTGTTTCTTCTAAAATAAACTCAAGAGTAAAGAGTGGACTATTTCAAATCATTTCCAGTGAATGTCATGAAATCTCAGACATTTATCTAGGAAAATGTTTTAGCAAGATCAACCACCTCAAATACTTACATAGCTGCTGCTTTTCAGACTTAAATGTATTTCCATAAAAGTATATTCTCAATAATTGTCTTTTGGACAAACACTTGGCTAGATATACTAGCCTCATTTATTATATCCAGAACATTAATATTCTTATTTCTCTAGGCCATTGCTGTTTTACCTTCATTAAAGTGGCAGGTAGAAACTTTTTTAGAATAGTAACAAGACTTGATTTGGCATAATAAAGTAAATAGCCTAGCAGGATGCTTTTTCAGTGCTCTGCTAGGAAGGATCGAATGTTAAATATGTCATCATTTTATACTTTTTTATATGCAGAAAACCTACTTTGACATTATCTCAGTGACACAGCTGCACTGATTTTCCTTGCTACCCTCACGCCCCTAAACATTTGGTGCTCCTTTATTATAATGGTAGATATTATGTAATGAAGGTAGTTCCGAAAGGCCGTAACATAACAGACCTTTACTGCTGCCGAATTGAAATATCAGGCTCAGCGGATGAACAGGTTGCCTAGCAACTGATACTGCAAGCTCCAGCGACTGCTCATGCCCACTGAGATTGACAAGGGAGCCGTCACTGTCTGCTTGTACCTTCCTGTTTAGCAATTCTGACAGTGAGATCAAAGCCCCCAAAAGGAGGGGTGTGTGATTAAATATTAACATTTAAAGAGTGTGTGTGTGTGTATATGTGTGTGTGTATATATATTCTGTTTTTAAATGTATAGTTAGAAATATATAGTTAGAAATTTTTCTTAGAGAAATTCCTATATTAATTAAAAGAGAGAGAGAAGAAAAAAAAGAGAGAGAGAGAGAGAACCTAGAGGATGGAGGAAGTAAAAAAATTTAGGATTTGAAAAAGAACAAAATGAGAAATGGACCTACTGTGGGCTTTGGCTTTCCATTTTATATTGAGGTGCAGTTTATTTTGACTGAGAGGCATGGCTAATGCATGCATAACTAGGCATGTCTAAGAAAATTTATCTTAGAATATAATAACCATGAAATGACTTTTGAGTATTTGAGCAGGTGGAGCTACATGTTTCTGTACACTGTTTTATATGCAATCATGCTTATGTGTTCAAATTTCTGAGCATTACTAGCAGTCTGATTGAGAAGTATAGGTTTTCTTCCACTGGAAATGAGATTTTATTTTACCTTTTATGGCCCAAATAATTAACTCTTGTGAAGTATTCTTTTCTGACACTGTTTTACAAACACCATTTATTTTCTGGGATTTTTGAAATATGCAAACATGAAGCACCATTCAAAATGTGTCTCAAAATAAATTCAGAGTTCTATTGTGAATGGCAATCCTTTTGTGAAATTTTCAAGCAAAGAATTGTAACCTCTTTTGTTTCAGGGGAAAAGAAAGAATTCATTTTAAAATCCCCCACATTTTGGAGGGAAATTATTAATTATAACCTCTGTCCCATTTAAAATAAAATTAAATTTATATTTTTCTATAAATTTCATCTAGAAATTAATCTTTTTACCTTCATGTATATAAAGCACATGGCCTAGCTATCATATTTTAAAAATATATGTACCCTCTGACTCAGAAATTCCACTAGTAGGAATTTGTCTTAGAATAGACTACCAATATATGGAAACATACAGGTTTAATAATACTCAATGCAATAGTGATTATAAGAGCAAAATCCTGGTAACCTAAATGTCCATTAATAGGGTACTAGTGATATAAATTATTATATGTCATAAAATGGCAATAGGAATACTGCTAGTAGAATTGCTGGATCATAGAGTATTTGCATTTTTTAAATATGTCAGCTGGGCCATGTGCTTTATATCCATGATACCAAGTATTTATTTTAAATAATGATATGAATGTATATTTTTGCAAGAAATATATCTGAGCTATATTGTTAAGTATACAAAATTTAAACAAGAGAATATAAAGAAAAATCCTATTTCTGTCCAAAAATCCAGAATGCATAAATGTTTATATGTGGATACATGCTTTTTTTTTTAATTAATTAATTTATTTCAGAGTGTTACGGGGGTACTTTTACAGCAGTTACTTTTGGATAAAATGTTCAGTGCACACTGGGAGGTGGGAGGGGGAGGGGAATTTTGCTGTTTACCATAAACCCTTTTGCCTTTTAAAAAAATCACACACAAGAATTACTTTTACGATAAAAAAATGCTGAAACACACATTGCTTAGTACCAATACTGTGAAATATATTGTTTCATTTATACTTTGTGCAGATATATACAAATTGAAAGAAAACTCATATTATTTTTAGCACAGCATCTTTGTAATCATCTTGTCTTCAATAACCCTGTTAGTGTAAAGATTAAAGATGGTGTCCCTCATTCTTCCTTGGGTCTTATGTGTGTTTCTAGGGTCTTAAGTAAATTAACTCATGAACTTTCTGAATTACAGGCAATTATATTTTGGAAAGTCCGAAGAAGAGTTAAGGGATTAAGAAGGAACAAATGTAACACTGATCTCTTTCTTTCTTTCCTTCTTTGAAGCCCCAAAGCCAATAATATAATTACCTTCTATTAAATCTATTTCACCCTCAAGTAAAATAATGAAGCAAACATTGATGAAGTAGAGCTCTAAGGCTGGTATCATCTCTTGCGCAAAGAGTATTTATGCAAGGATCTGTGAATAAATATACTATTTTGGGGGAAATGTTAGTCTGCCTTGGGTGATGTTTTCCATAGAACCCTTCTTCCCCATGGAAACAGAGCTTACTTACATGTTTATTAAAGAAAAGTGATGACTTAGTTGCTGGGAAGTTGATGGTTTAAGAGAATAGACCAATTTTATGATGATTTCCCACCCTGGTCCCAAAATGAGACAGTTCAAATACAATCAGTTTGGATTTTTAATTACAGCAAGAGGAGCTAGTTTCTGGATACCAATCTTTTTCTGAAAGGAAGATTACAATCCAGAGGACCAAAAACTAAATATGGTAGAGAATAAATGGAGGGCTGGAGGAGAAACGTGTGTTTTATTTAAGAACTTGCACATTACCACCGCTGAACAAGCGTGTGACTTTTGAGAAATGGACTCAATTCAGCTTTTTGGTTTCCTATTCAAATGATCTGTTTTATTTTGTTTTGTTTTCTATTTTGCCTCAGACATCCCCACCTAAAGGCAAATCTTCTTGCCACATTGCCTATACAAAGTGACATTGAGTGTCTCATGCAGGAAGCTTATCAAGCACAAGGTTTGATTCAAATCAATCCTTGCTCATCTTGAGCCTCATCCTTCCTTCTCTCCTGTCACCATGTGGCTGAGCAGCACAGCTCCCCTTAATAGCATCATTAGGAGATGGAAGGAGATATCCTGTTTGTGCATGGTTGCTATGGTTTGAATGTATATGTCCCTCCAAAAGTCTTTTGTTGGAACTTAAACCCTAAGGTGATGTTATTAAGACATGGGGCCTTTGGGAAAGTGATTAAGTCATGAGGGTTCCCCATTCATAAATGGGATTAATGTCCTTATAAAAGAGTCCTCAGAAAGCTAGCTGCCCGGCTCTTCCATCTCTTCTGCCATATGAGGACACACAAGAAGGTGCCATCTTGGATGCAGAGAGCAGCCCTCACCAGACACTGAATCTGCTGACACCATGATCTTGGACTTCCCAGCCTCCACAACTGTGAGAAATAAATTTCTATTGTTTATACATTACCCAGTCTAAGGTATTTTGTTATAGCAGCAGAAATGGACTGAGATGATGGTTTTTTTTCATTTCTTTATTTCATATTAAGAAGTTAAACTTTAAAACAGTAGTGATCTAAGACACTTTGGCCTTGATTTGACTAAAATCACATAGGCTGGGTTCTACTGTTTCCTCACCTCAATGTTACCGAAAACAGGTTTTGAAGCCCTACAGATTTGGCCTAAAACCTTGGCCTTGTCACTGATTGGTTAAACTCTGAGTTTCTTTGGATTCCACATCATTAACATGGAGATAGTAGCAACAATATTGTTGGACTGCTTTGGAATTAAATATGACTATACTTGTTAATGTGCTTCAGCACAGGGATTGGTAGACACTAGGCAACTGTATCTTCTTTTCTCTCTTCAGAAAAATACTTGTTTTTTTTTTTAACCAAAAGGAAGAAAAGCAAGCTAAGGAAAGATATTTTGTATTATCTTAACTATTTTTGAAATATTGCTGTTAATTATTTTTCAATGTTAATAATTGGCAGTGAGGTGACTCCCTCAGGCTAGTTCTGTCAGTAGCCAATTTTGGCTCCCACTGTGGAGCGTTTCTTGCCTTCATCTCTAGTCCAGGCCAGCCTCCTGACTACCCCCCTCTGAACACATGCCGCCTCCTTCTCTCCTCCTATGGTCTTGTTCCTATCACTTTCCATTCCAGAATTACCATCTCCCTTTTTATCAGCCTGTTATCTCCCTACTACAGAGACACTTTCTACATTCCCTTTCCTGGGATCAGCTAGACTCCCCTTGTATACTTCTGCCACAGAAAGCTTACTTGTTTATGAGGAGAACTATTATTATATTTGTTCACAACTCTAAATTTTTTTTTTATTCTATTGAGTTGAACGCTGCTTCTTCATTTTAATCTTTGGCCCCAGTTTTGCCTAATATAGCAATGCAGACTAAATCTAATCTCCTTCTACATGATTGGTTTTATTTAAAGGGTTGAAGAAAGCTAATATATTTCCTGTGAATTTTCTTTTCTTTAGGCTAATCATATTCAGAGCTTCTAAATTTCAATCAAATATATGAATTTCAGGACCTTTATGTTCCCACCTGCCTTCCTATGGGTGCTTTCTGGTTTGTTCATGGTCTTTTAAAAAACTCAGCATCCCACATTTGGGTTGGTTAGTGAGCAATCAACTGCAGCTGAAAATTACCTCCTTTGATCTGGACAACATATTTTTATTAATATAGCCTATTATTGCATTTGCTATTTAAATCAGTCATATCCTACAAATGGCTCAGCATTTCTCATGCTAGATAGCCTTGCCTAGTAAGCATGTGGCCTGAGAGTTAGATGTTTGGTTTCACATCTTAGATCCATCATTTTCATCTATGTGACCTTAGACTTAACACTCTGTGCCTCAATTTCCTCATCTGTAAAATGAGGATGATAAAATATTACTGTAAGCATAAAAATGACAATGCATAGGAAGCATTTAGCATGATATATAGTAAGTAGATATTAGCTGTTTTATGCAACTGAATCCAATTCACAGAAATTTCTATTAAATCAATCCCCCTCTCCTCCCACAGCACTTGTCCCTCTGCAGTCAGAATTTGGCATATGTAGTGCAAGTCTTCAAATTATTCCTGCATATATCATTGTGTTTGATTGAAAATCAAGCCTATTGGTACACATTTTATTTTTATTCTATGTTTTACTATCTTAAGCTTTTCCCCTGTTTTGTGTCATCTCCTGAGTTATTTGATGTACTCTCTTTGTCCTTATCAAAGCCACTGATAAAGAATTGAACATGGGGGAACACAGACCAAAGAACCAAGCCACTGGAAAACCTTTCTCCCTGCTCTCCACACTACTCCACACCCTCTGGGTGATACTCCTGGAGTGTTCTGTTCAACCAGCAATACTCTTAACAAATGGCCTAGCCTGGCCTTCTAGTTCTGAATATCCTCAGGCTCCAAACAGCCATAGTACATTATAGGCACTCAAAACAACAACAACAACAACAACAAAAAGAACCAAACCAGCATTGTGATCAAATTGTTATAAAAACACAAAGGCAACAACTATTAATTTGACCTTTAGGAATCAGGGAAGTCTTCTCAGAGGTTGTGATATTTGAGCTGGACCTGAGAATCAGTAGCACTATAACTGATGTTGGTGGTGATTATAAAGACAGTAATACAGTAATTCAAGACACATAGGAAAAGCAGTGTGCTAAGGCTCTGAGGAAGTAAATGGTAAATGTTTATTTTTTATCTTTAGAACACTTAGCCTTTGGTGATTAAAGTATAGGGGATGTGCGTGTGTGTGTGTGTGTGTGTGTGTGTGTATCTCTCTGTGAAATGAGGGATGGAAGGAGAGAAGGAGGGAGTTAAAAAGAGGGTGCAAGATAAGATTAGACAGGCAGAACTCAATTCTTAAGGGCTTTGAAAGCCTTATTAAAGAGCTAGCCTTCATCCAGTAGGCAGAGTAGAACCGTAGGTTTTTAAAGTATGGCTGTGAAATAATTAGATTTTTGTTTTAGAAAGATAATAGCAGACAAGAATGGATAGTGGATTGAACTAGGGCAGTGGCAGAGGGAAAAGGTTAATGAAATTGACTAATTCATGAGATTCTTGGAGGTGGTATCAGTAGGATTTGGAGGCTGAAGGAAATGGCAGAGAGGAGTTGGGCAGAGAGGAAAGCTGGAGAATTCCAAGGCATCCAGCTTGATTAGGCGGGATGGATGAAGGTGTTGATACCACTGGCTAAGGTAGAGAATGGTGCTGGGAAAGACAAGGTTTTCAACCCCGCTCCCTGTGCATTCACGATAGCAATGTGTAGTAGACAGAAATGCAGTCAGGAATTCAGAATGGGTAAGATATACATCTATCAATGGATTTCACAGTTACCAGAGCGGACCAGAATGAGCTTTGGAAGGCAGCATTCTAGAAGTTTATTGTTAACACCTGGCTTATTCACTCTTGGCAGCAGAACCTTAACTGCAGTTATCAGGAGCAGTCTACCTTATCCAGATATCTCCACCTAAAACAAGATCTAAAAGGGGTCTTTCCTCAGGATTTTAGGAATTTAGGAAGATAATAGAAGAAAGAGTTGAAAATAACTGAGCCCACACTAGGAAGTAAGAATTAAATACTGTTAAGTTCAACCTAATCATGGAAAATCTCTACAAAATAATCAGTAGTGCTCAACCATATCCAAATGTGGACCTTTCTCCTTATGAAATGTGAAAATCTTTATTCAGATGTGGTGAAAATATTCTTTCTTTTCCTTCAGCTTCTACTAGTCCTATTCTATATTTCATGCTATTTTTTTCCTCCTTCCAGAGAGTACCGTCCACAAATTCACCTGCAATTCCTCAAATTTCAATTTCACAACATTGTGATTAGTGTGGTATTCAGAGTCTTTACTTCAAATCTTTATAATACATACATGCTATCAGTTATTACTTAATCCCAGAATTGCTTCTTTCCCCACATGTCTGGTCTGTCCTCCCATCTCCTGCAACTTAACTACTTTCTCTTTGTTTTGCCCTTGTGTGCTCTGTGTTCAGGCCCAAGGGGAGGTAGAAAGACAGAAGAGCTAAGGAAAGTTGAGAACAGAATTTAGAAAGTATTCCCTGTCCTTTTCACAGGCGGATTAACTTCCCAATCATGTCCAAATTGGAAATGATTATCTTCACTGATCTGATATTTGCACACTATAATGCTTCCTGCATAATCGTATTGAAGTATTTCACTATCTCTTGTACTTTTGGGGTTTCACTGACTTGTCTTTTTGGCTACCCCTGAATAGTGGTAAAGCCCTGAGATAGCCTAGTGAGAAGAATGCACAAGCAGCAGACAGAGACTTGATGGTAGAATCCAGGTAAACAACAACACACAGGGAAGAGAACCGGCAGATGAGAGTGAGAAGGAATTCCAGCACTCTACTCTGGTCCTTGGGTGTCCATTCCACTCCCTCTTTTCTTTTCCCTAAAATTCTCATGAACCATTCTTTAGTAATCTATTCTAGAATTCTCCTGGAGATAGATGTTAAACTCACTGATCTATAGTTTCTGGGATGTTTGCCCATCTCACCCCTGGCACATCGCCCGGTCTCCATTATCCCTCAGGGATCACACAGAGAGGCTCTGAGTTCTCTTCTGCCTGTTCCTCCATATTTCTAGGCACCATTCATCTGTTCCTTGAGGCTTGTGTCCATTTAAAGGGCTGGGTACTCTATCACCATCTTCCCAACTTTCTTCTTCTGAAATTTAAATTCTGAATTTTCTTACTGACCTTGGAAGCTGTCTTAGTTCTATGCTTTACAGCAGGAAATGTTAGGGAAAGCAAGAAGTTCTTAAATTTTACAGAAAACAAATAAAAAAAGATATGTACAAAGTTATTTTATCTACCTATATTGAACTTAACACTCCAGAGTTTATTACTTTTATAGTAAATGGAATTATTTTTTGAATCTATTCTATTTAATACTCTTTCAGAACATTATTCTTTGTAACTATTACCCCCTCCCACCCTTAAAGTCTCACCAGATTTTACCTCTGCTGTAATTCCTTCTTGGGTCACAACTCTAAGCTGTTTAGGACTACTGCAGTTGCATATACTAGAAACCTATCAGAACAATGGTTTAAACTAGCTGGACATTTACATTTTTCACAAGTAAAAGAAGTCCAGTGGCAGGCAAGGACTCTTATGATGGCTCAAGATTCATCAGCGACCCAGGTCCCTTCTCTCTTTCTGCTTCTTTCTGCTCAGTGTGTAGTTTCATAGCCCATCATGGGTTGTTTCAGTGACAGCCTTCATGTTTGCATTTTAGCCAGCAGGAATGAGAAATGGGCAAAGAAGGGCAACCTTTCCTTTTGAGGAGACTTTCTAGAAGTCCCCATGCAATACGGTACTCGTACTCACACCACATGGCCATTCATAGCTGTAAGAGAGGCCAGGACATGTAATAACTAGATAACTCTATGACCAACTAAAAATCTAGTCTTTGTTTGACACAAAAAGGAGAATGGATTTCTGTCAGAAAACCAGCTATCTTTGCCATATCATCATTCCTGAATTCATATTATATTTATAAGAGATACCATTTAGTTAAGAACAATTTAAAACAGCCTTGCTGTCTTGAACTTGAGTGTAATTTTTTTTAACATTCTTATACTTCCTTACATAATATGCCCAGCTTCATAATTGCTTCTTAGCTTATCACAGAATGCTTTTGAATATGTCAGTCCCAACTTTTCTCAGCATTGTTCAAGTCTTTCATAGGAGTCAGGGACATTGGAAGTGGCTTGATTTTTATTCTGAGTCACTTGATTTTTATTTTGAGTTATTCATGGTTTATTATGTCTGAGAGGTAAGAAATTCCTGATTGGATTTGGTAAATCCAAACAGGACAAGTCATGAGAGAAAAGCAACTTTTAAAATCTCACTTATAGATTCTACTATAACTCCCATGAACTCTGTACCATTCCTGTATGAAAAAAGATATGCTTGGTAGTTTTTTTCTCCCCTTTTTAAATAAAATTGCTATATGGACTGGTGCTGCCGAGCATCCTATTTTCTGCTTTTTCTTTCCCTATTTTTTCTGTGACTCTATCAGGGTTCTCTTTCCTCTAGCTCTTCATTATATGTTAGAGGTCACAGTTTCTAGGTTCTCTTGTCTCCTGACTCTATCCTCTAGGAGACGACATCTACTCTACAGGTTCAATTACCACCCATAAGCAGATTTATCACAGATATATTACTCTAGTGGAAGCTTTCCTCTGAG
Organism: Daubentonia madagascariensis; assembly: GCA_023783475.1. Lineage (NCBI taxonomy): Eukaryota > Metazoa > Chordata > Mammalia > Primates > Daubentoniidae > Daubentonia > Daubentonia madagascariensis. Next base: position 19,139,254 of record JAKFHU010002080.1, on the reverse strand, counting down.
TTATAGACTTACTTATCTCCCTATCTAATATCTTTTGTTGGATGTCCCAAAGACATCTCAAATTTAACAAACCCCAAATTAAACTCATGCTCTTTGGCCCCTAATTTATGCCCCTACTTTGACTTTTTCTTCAGGGTTGTCTATGTAATGATCGCCACAACCACCTGTCTGGTTGCAGAATCTAGACGTCAAGTCATCATCTTTGACAATTTCCTTTCCCTTCCCTCCCTTCACATGTCCAGCCCTTCCTAAGTTGTGTTTATTTTACCATCTAAATAATACTTTAAATTCAGTCACTTCTCTCCATATTTACAGGCACCAAATTATCTTGGGTGACTATCAGCTTTCACCTACTCTGCTACCTCCTAACTTGTTTTTCCCATCTACGCCTACCCGGCCCATTCCATGCGTTATGTTCAAAATGTAATGTTTTCAAAAGGTAGATCAGAACACATTGCTGCCTTGTTAAAACTATTTCAAAGCTTCTCCATTTTTTTGTGGGATAAAAACAAAGTTCCATAACATGACATAAAATGCTCCATCTGATGTGGTCACTTCCAAGCCTGAAACTCATCCCAAACTCTTGTGTTTTTCATCACTTGGCCTTTCTTTGAACACTTCATTCCTTGTGTGCCCCTCACATCACCAGGCCTTTGCACATACTGATATCTCTGCCTTCTGCTTTTTACCCACATAACACCTACCCGTCTTCAGATAGTTGCTCAGTCATTACTATCTATGGACATGATGCCCAAGTTTGCCACCAGATCAAATCCTCTTTGTGCAGTGTGTCCTAGCACTTCTCTCTTCCATAGCACTTATTTATTTCAAGAATTCCTGATTAACAGCAATTTTTGCAAGAGTACAAGTTCTGCAAGTTCTTGAACCATATTTGTTTTGACTCACCGTTGTGTCCTTCATTCTCAGAACAGTTCCTGGCACATAGGAAGCATTTGATAGCCATTTGTTAAACGAGTGGATGGTATGATGACTATGAGTCCTTTGGACTGATGCTCCTTTTTAATGATGCAGATGAGGTTAAAATAAATCTTCTAAACCTGGTGAAGCAGCACTGGCAATATAGGTTTGGGCTGGGTTTTGGGTGTGTCTATGGGCAACAGCATGTCTATTGTGGCTTCTATTTATATACAGGCAGTTGATGGTAAACAGAGTAGATTCTAAGCCAAATTGTGAAAATTTTTATGCCCTTTCTGTGTCATTTTGCTGCCTCTGTTTTAGTCCCCTTTTGCTCCCTTTTCTCAAACTCTTTCCCTTCTATTAAAGTAGGAAAGCACCTGACACAAGATATTTACACTTATTTTCAGCACCAGTCTCCACTTTCTGTGCCATTTTCTCCCCTTGGTATAGATCCTTTACTTTCTTTACTTTCAAGCCTTTTCATTTTTAGTATCTATCTCCTTCCATTAAAACAGGCATGGTTCTGATGGTCATTTTCACATTTCCTTGCCTTCCATTTTTCTGTGCTTTCTTCTAGGGAGGAGCTGGCATCTTTCTGGGCTAGAGCTACTGGAAACTCATTCTTGAGGCCTATAGGGAGAGAGGACAGATCCTGTTGTCACTGACTTCCCCCAGGGGTTTGTGCAGGATTTTCCTTGCACAAGAACACTTGGCTGAATGGGTAGAAGGCAGCTGAAATCAAGTACATGCTCTGTTTGCCAAACTGTGTGCCCTGTGGTGGGTATGCTTCCACCCAGGGGAAAGGCTGCCTTTTTCTAATTTTTACAAAGTCACCAATGGGTATAAAGTTTCAGTAATGCAGTGAATAAATAAGTTATAGAAATCTACTGTGCAATATGGTGCCTGCAGTTAACAATTCTGTATTGTGCACTTAAAAATTTAAGAGGATAGATCTCATGTTAAGTGATCGTACAGCAAAAATGACAGGACAAACCAAAAAAAAAAAGAGGCACAAGTAAATTTTTGAAGGTGATGGATATGTCTATTACCTTGATTGTGCTGATGTTTTCATGGGTGTATGTGTATGTTCAAACTCATCAAATTGTGTATATTATGTAATATATATGTAGACTTTTTGTATATCAATTATACCTTAATAAAGTCCTTTAAAAAAAGTCTCCATAAGAGCCAGTGATAGTGCTATAGACTTTGTTTTATTCTTCCACAGGGCTTCCAACCAGGCTTCCTCCTGCCGTGACCTCCTGCCTTGTTCTCTCTGCCTTTCTTGGACTCCTCCTTGTTCTTTCTCTCAGCTCCTGTACTGTCCTCCTTCCTTTTGTGCATTTTCTCACAACCCCCAAATTTATATTTTCTACCAATTCTGACACTGTTTTATATTTTTTCCTATAAATTTGCCTGTTATTTTTTAATTAAATTTACACATGCACAATTTGAAAAGTGAAGTGGTTCCACAGGGGTTCTTGTGAGAAATAGCAGACTCTTACCTGTTATGCCACAGTATTTTCTGCAACTTATTCAAACATATATTCAACAAAAGTATTTATTGAGCATTTTCTATATGCCACACACTGCTCTGGGTGCTTGGGATACATGAGTGAATAAAATGGGTAAAAATCCCTGCCTACATGGAGTTATATTCTATCAGAGTGAGGAGGCACAGACAAGAGACAATAAATGTAATAAATAATAAGTAGATTATATAGTATAGTATTATATAGTATATACCATTGTGGTAGGAACTGTAGGGGCAAACAGAGCAAGAGGAGAGGAACTCCTCTTGCACAGGAACGAGGTGCAGATGGAGTGCTCACGTGAGCCTCACTGAGGAAGATCTGGGGCAATGGGAGATTAACCGTGCACATATCTAGGCAGAGTGTGGTCCAGGCAAACATGACAGCATAGAAGAATTGAGCAGGCAGCAATGTCTTGTGTGTATAAAGAAGCCTAGAAAGACAGCGTGGCTGGAGGAGCCAGCAAGAGGTAGAGTAAGAGATGAGAACACATAGGCAAGGAAGGAGTAAATCATGTAGCACATTGCAAGTCAGGACAATAACTTTCAACTCTGGGAGCATTTCCTATTGTTATTTACCATATACTGTGAATTATTAATTCTGTTATTTTTGATTTTCAGGTTTTAGGTGGTTTATTTCTTTACTTCCCATTTTAGATGACAGAGTTTAACTCTCACCTCCTTATATTCACCATCGACACATATTTTATCCTTCCCCCTTTCCCAATACAGTTATATTGTAATTTTATTTCAATCAATAGCAATGACTCTATTATCATAACCATGTAAATGCTATTCACAGTTGATCTGAGTAGTACACTTTCTCTCTATTATTTGATTTCCCAGTGGTTCTTAATGTGTGGTGCCAGGCCCCTGGGGGTCCCCAAGATTCTTGTAGGGGGTCCACAAAACTAAAACTGCTTTCCCAATGGTGCCAAGACATTATTTGCCTTTTTCACTGTGTTGCCAATGGTATAAACCAACAGTAGTAAAACTTCTGGTGCTTTTTAGTGCAAATAAAAGCAGTGGCACCAAACTTCACCAAAAGTCATTGTGTTGTTCTTCAGTTCAAGGCATTCTCAATAGAAAAGCAAAACAAAAACAAACAAAAGCAAAACACAGTACAAAGCCAGTTTCACATATGAATGACATTAGTGAATCAGTAAAAATGATTAATTGTATTAAATCTTAATTTTTATTTACATGTCCTTTTAATATTGTGTTTGATGAAATAAGTAGTACACATAAATCACTTCTTTTACCTGCTGAATTACTATGGTTGTCTCAGGAAAAATTACTTTGCAATTAAGTTGCAGGCTAAACTAGCTACTTGTTTCAGTAGAGCAAACTTTTTACTGGAGAAAACAAATTGCAAATAAACAGTTGGGAGACATTTTCTTGAGACTGAACAAAGTGAGTGAACCTGCCACTTCAAGGAAATCAACTAACAGTATTTTTTGCCAATAATAAAATTCGAGCTTTCAAATAAAAATTAGAATTTTGGGAAACTTGTGTCAACTGGCATGAGCTTGATGGCTTCCTAGTACTTAAAGACTTCTGATGAAATGAGTGGTGATAGGAATGAATGTGATTTTTGATATTACATAAATGAAATGTTTTAAAATTTGGAAGACCTGAATAACTCAACCACTATTTTCTAAGTAATCAATGCACAATATTACAAAAATGTGCAGGGTACAAGATCCATTCAAAGTACAAGATAGAGCACTCAGATTATAAAAAGTTTATTGATACAGTTTCAGATTCCTCATTGCAACTAACTTTCAAGAAACTCCTGCTGCTGAGTTTTGGTGTACTATCAAAGAAGAATTCCAAACTTATCTAAAAAGATTATTAAAAGACTCCTCATTTTTATTATCACATATTTGTAGGGAGCCAGATTTTCTTCATATGCTTCATATAGTTTGAATTGATCACACCGAATGCAGAAACAGATAAGAGAATCCAGCTGTCTTCAAGTCAGCCAGGCATTCAAAACACTTGCAAGACAGGTGCAACAATGCTATTCTTCTCACTAAATTTTATTTTGCTTTGTAAACTAGGTTATTTTCTTGAAATATGTTATGTTCACAAATATCGACTTTATTATTGCTGTTCTTAAATAAATCAATTTTTAAATGATCATTTTAAATTTCCAATAAGCATATTTCAAATATTTTAATAAAGATAAGATATCTGGGGTAGTCAATTTTTAAGAGTGTCAAGAAGTCCAGATCCCAAGTAGACTTTGAGAGCCACTGTGCTACAGGACAACTGGGGAGGACTGTCTCCTCTCCACAGCCCAGCAGCATCCTCCCTCTATCCCCTGAAAGCTCTGCACAGCACGTTGGCTCTCTTCCGATGATACACAGAGGGTGGGGGACTTCAAGCCCCTCTAGGCATAAGAGGAACTTTTTGATTATTAAAAAACCTGAAAATGCTTTGTATTTTTATTTTATATTTTATTTTATTTATTTTACTTTAGAGACAGAGTCTTGCTCTGTTACCCAGGCTGGAGTGCAGTGGCCTGATCACAGCTGAGTACAACCTCGAACTCCTAGGCTCCAGGGATTCTCCTGCCTTAGCCTCCTGAGTAGCTGGGACTACAGGTGCGTGCCATCGCATCCAGCTAATTTTTCCTATTTTTTGTGGAGACAGGGTCTCACTATGTTGCCCAGGCTGATCTGGACCTACTGGCCTCAAGTGATCTTCCCACAGAGCTAGGATCACAGGCATGAGCCACCACACCTGGCCTGGTTTGTATATTGAGCAGACCCTAATACAAGTCTACTTCACTCCTGGCAACCAATAATCAGCTCCAGGTGTTCTGTTTGGCTAAACTTCACATGGATTAAACACCCAGAACACAAGCATGTGTCAGCTCCACAGCTGAAGCAGACCAGAAATTTGAATCAGTTTGCCAGAAACTTTTTTTTAACTTTAATTATCCTTCAACAGTTTTCTTAAATATCTTTCCTTCTGTAGTACATGATAAGTCAGAAGCAATTTTCTTGTCATTATGTTTTCTTTGTTGTTTTAATTTTTCAAATACTTGGGTGATGATAAGGGAGGTGGGGTATGTGCTGTGGAAAGTTTTTGTTCTAGAATAAGTTGTGCAGCTAGCTTTTTAAGCTTATCATGAAAATATTTATTTCTTTCAAAAACTGGAGAATTAAATTTGGGTCTACACTGATCATAAATGGTGGTGAAACAATCTCTATGAAGCCTTAATTTCAATCATTTGATGAAAAGCAACTTGACAAATAAAGATCAAGTTTTGAGATGAGCTCATCTCCTTAATGCTTGGCTGGACAATGAAATTGCCTTGTGACAATGGCACTGCTGACACCAATATTAGAGGCACAGTGCCCTACTCTATTTTCATAATTTAAATAATTCAAATACCTGTCTTGGATGTAAACCTGATTTAGGATAAAAAATTCTATTATCTGAAAATCTTTCAAAGTGTTCCAAAATGTTCTAGACTACAGATAAAGTGGGTTTTTTTTTTTACATGAAAAGAGAGATGTTGAAGTTGTTTCAATGATTTTTATTATGTAGTGAGATAACATTTTTAAAGGTCATTGCCAGTTTCATTGTGGGACAGTAAGTAACTGAAGGGAATTCTCTGCATTACTTTAGTAGGTCGAGGTGCAACAAGCCTACCTACAGCTGTATTTTCAAATAAACCTTGGTGAATTTTTCTTTTTGTCCCGTGTTCCTTTTCTAAGGAATAAGAGATCCTTGTGTTTCTTTTAGAAATAATAGATCAATCTCTGAGGTCAACAAAACAGATATGATTGCTGCAGGGTTTGCAAATGTTCCATTGTGTGAGGGGGGCCTAGTGTTAGTCACTGCCCTGGAGAAGCTTTTCTAGAATGTTCCTAAAGTTGATATGTAGACAAGGTGAGGCTGAGGATCAGACAAGATTGCTGCTATGTCTCTGCTAAGCCTGGTAGTTCTACAGAGGCAGAGAAAACCAGGTTAAGCTGGGCTCAAATCACCAGGAGCTGACTTTAGCAATAAATATATAAATAAATAATTTTTACTGAACACTATCACTTTACATTAGAAAAAGTGATCTGAGAAGCCTGATTTAGCTTGGAATCAAAGAGAGAAAAAGACTTTTATAGATAAGAACAAATAAGTGATCACACCTCAAGAGGGTTTGTGCACCTCGTTACCAACAAATCTTAGTGACATGTGGCTTTCTTTCTCTTCAAATTCTTCCTCATTGACATCCCAAATTGCTCTTTCAGTTTGTCTGATTATATTCGTAAATGACTGTGCTGGCTGATAATGTAATTGTTAATAAATTAGTCCTTAATTGCTTTTGTTAGCCTAGTCAAAAAAGGAAAAGTTTCTTTGTCCTCAGAAAAAGAAACAAATCGTTGCTGCCAGTGGGTATTTATACTGGGCCAAGTCAATCTTAACTCATATTTTGTTATCCTCTTAGTCTCCCCTGGAGAAAGAAAGGATTTCATATGACATCTCCTATCAGAATCGGTAGCCAGTTTATGTTACCAAAACAGCAGTGGACTCCATACTGTTTCCTACAACGTGATGGTGTGTGATGATGGTCATAAAGTGCCAACTTTCTTCTCTTTCAAGAAAGTTTGGGAGCATGGATGGTTTCACTTTCATTAAGAAAAAAAATTTACTAAAAAAAGAGTAATGCTCTAAAATTTAAAGGCCTTGCCAAATATTAAAATGAGGCACTCATCTTGAACTTCTTCCCTCATGGAACACTTTTATATCACTTACAAACCAGGGCTGGCAATGACGTGGCATTGCATGGATTTCCCTTTATAATATGTTCCAGAAACTTCCGCCATGGGAATACAGAATCACACGGTCTCTTCACTGACATACGTTTTCCCAATATTATCTTTATATATTTTGCTAATATGACTAATTACAGTGTTTATAAAATTTGGGAGGTGAATCCTTCATGAGAATCACAGACTCTTTAAGTAAGTGTAGACATCAAGAGATCATCAGTCCTTTAGGTAGTAAAGTTCTCAGTCCTACTTTGCTGTCCCACTTCCTACACAACTAGAAAACAATTATGTTCATGAATAAATATCCCTATTCTTCTTCTTTTTCTTCTTTGTCATGTATTTTCTTGTCCAACAGATTCTTTTCTTACATATAAGTAATCAGAACAATTGTTCCTTTGAGCCACTGGGCATAGAGTGTTTGTTTTTATAATGAGTTAAGAGCTGAGGTTAAATAAACTCTTAAGGGTAAAAATCTTGTTCTTACTCTTGACTGGTACTTTGGCAAAATATAAAAATGGATGCCAAGCCTATTGAAAAACAGCATTAGTTTCCTTAGGTACTCAACAATATTTCTATGGCATCATAAATATGTTTCCCCAATGATTTTATACCACCTACTAGAGAACCAACTTTCCCTAGACACATAGGTGAAAAATATGAATTTGGAAAGAAATTAAGAAACTTTATTCATTGTTCACAGCACCAACTGACACGCAGCTGGAAAACCCCCTGGAAATCAGCCTTTAAAACCACCCTGTAGCTGAATATTCCTGTCAGTATCTCCTCTGCATCTCCATCACCTGTCTGCTTTTCTTCTTTCAACATCTGCCGTGGCTTGTTCACTACACTCACAGTGCCTCTTGGTCCTGTTTTTTTGTTTTTGTTTTTTGGCACAGTGTTTTCACCAAAGACTAGATGCTTTGTAATCCCCGCGATTCTTAAATGCTTCTGTGTAGCAGGGAAGCACACATTTGTTTTTTTGTCCCCAAATTGCTTTCTACATATGACTTTTGCATTTCTCTTAATTTAGCTGTCAATTCTTTCTCTTTCTCATTATCCCTCCCTCTCTTCCTCCCTCTCTCTGCTTCTCCTTCTCTCTCCCACTCTTTATTCACCAGTCCTTAGGAATAATCATCATGTTTTTATTTCATATGTTGCTGAAAGAGAAAAACACTGATTGCCAAGTGGAGTGGTAAATTGATTTTCATTCTCTAATATTTTAGAATCCTTCTTTTCTAACTTGTGTCTTTCTATAAATTTTTTGACAGCAGAAAAACTTCTAATATGTAGAAATCTGAAAGGCCTACATATATAAAGATATATAAGTGTAACTTGAAACTTAGGAGGAGAGGAGCCATTTCTAAATAACCTTTATTTACATATGTGGCTATGACTAAGAAGTGGAATAAATTGTTCAACTTCTTTCACCCTCAACATATCAAATATTTTTGAGGTATCCTTTGCTTGGCCAGAGGGCATGTGAACATACAGGATTTTGCCTGAATATCATATATAGTTAGGCAGGTGCCTATGAAGTTCTACCAGCTTTTCTTGGATATATAGTTAAAGAAACCAAATAACGTTTAACAATAAAATAATATGCAGAGATTTTTCTCTTTGAGTGAAAAATGATAAATTTTGAAAAATCTACGATGCTAGAATTATAACATTGGAAGTTAATTACACTAATTAAAATGGGGTCAAGAAGGTCTCTACACAGCTGTGGTGAAGTGAAGTATTTGGAATTGTGGACAAGGGTTAGCATCCTACTATATAAACACATGGTTGTCATAATGTTGATGTCAACAGAAAGATGTGCAACCTCAGCTCTGTGATGTCCTAGAAAACATGTTGGGTAAACACTCAGGCAGAGGGTCTCTGCTTGAGTTCCGGAGAAATCTGTGTGTCGTGTAGTTATTAACAATTTCTTGGCTATTCCACAATAACACTTAAAGAATTACCTTTTCTTAAAAAAAATTATACAAAAAAATCTCTAGGATCTGATGCTTTTGGACCTACATGAAAAAATAAAAGGCCAAATCCTACATACATTCAAGTATGCTTAAGATCCTAATAACATTTTTTCATCAGATAAATGATTTGCTGTTCAATTAAAAGAGACTGTGCTGATTATGAATGCCTGGTCCCTGTTAAGGAGGCCTCAGAATGGATTTCTATGAAGTGCTCTCTGATTCACTGCCAAACTTGGCAGGGATAGAGGTTTGTTTTGGCTTCCTCCTCCATGCCTTACTGTGGCAAGAGAAAAGCGCTTGGCCCACGCCAAGGCTGATGCTCCATGTCAAGCACCACTCCTTCTGAGTCAACCAGCCCCAGGTTTCCTATGCGTCGTCCTAGCAAACTAGCTTTCTAGCAAATAAGTACACAGGTTAGTAAAATTGGGAAACCATGATAGTGATTGGAGAGCCCCAATTCAAAGCATAAGTGTCATGCTTTATACTTGCACCTCTCCATGAAAAAAAGTGGGTCCAGTTTTCACTTATCTGATGAATGACCAAGAGTGAGATTGTGCAAATAAACTACTTTATCCAAAGTTTCTCGTCAAAGGGGTCATCTGATATGGCTTATCTGTCTGGAAGATGGGTCTGAAAAACTCTGGAAATGAAAAGGAAATGGATAGTTGCCCAAAAGCTGGCTGCAGTCCAAGATCCTAAATCAAAGGCAAAGAAAAGTCCCTGGCAGAATGGCCTCATAGTGGCCATTATTTGCTGAGAATGATGTGTGGGTAAATCCCTCTTTTCAGGAAAGTGTGGCAGCCAGATCTGTCCGCAGAGGTGATGACATGGTTGAACACTAAGAGAGGAAGAGGACTTGCCATAAATTAGCTTCATTTGTTTATTCTGCTTTTCTGATCCTTGGGTCACTGGGCAGGTGGACAGCAAGAGAAGGGCCCTGCCAGTGCTTGATTTCCCTGTACCCTCATGAAGGGGGAGATAAGCAGGTAGCAGCCACGTGAAAGCTCTCCCAAGCTCAGGCACAAGAATCACTGTGCATAGATTTAGCTGTTCTTACTAAAGTCATCGGATGGTCAGAGCTTGTACAGAAATATATCTAAGACTACTCAAATTTATCCGGTTATATAACTCAAATGACAACTATGCATTATATACAAAACTCTACCTGTAAATATATCTGGCAAATTTGACATCTGTATTCTCATAATTATTGTTATTAATCCTGCCTAGGGCCAATGTTGGAGAAGGTTATTAGCATAAATTTTGTTTTTAAGAATAAATTTTTTTAAAGAACGTGCTGCTCCTTTCAAAATTAGAACTATTAGTTACTAGACGTTTCATCCAAAGCTCATAGCAGTTTTCTACAAGGACAAAAAAATAAAACCCAGGTCTGAGCTTCTTGGGCTAATATTTGGCAAGAATGCTAGCAAGCTCTGGGAACACAGCTAATCTTTCTCTTTGATCGTTATTATGCTCTTTTTCACTTTGATGGGAGTTCTATGAAGAAAAACAAAAAAACGAAAACAAAAAAACCCCCCTAAGACCATCAGCTTTATTCACCTTCATGAGTCCCTGGTTAATGATGCTTATACGTAACCTATGTCTTAATTTTACCTTGAAAGTTAAAGTTCGTGGTAACGATCTCTCCAAGGGATCCATTCCAGGGAATTCACAGGGGGACAAAAACAAGCTGTGCCCTAGCTCCTCTTCCCATGAATGACTTGCTACCACTTCTTCTTGAACTGGATTTGTTACCCTCTTCCCCCAACTCACAGAACAGAAACATATAAGTAATCTCTGATTGCATCCCCCGCTGATAACATGACCTTATGATCATGAAATAGTATGGCCATAAGAGAGATCTTGTCCTCTGATATAATCATTATCTGCAAACATGACTTTAAACTCACAATTTCAAAGCCCTACTTATAATTTTTAGTAAATATCTAATTGGCTAATTAATACTAGTTAGTGATTTCAGATTATATTTTTCAGTCAGTTTATCCTACACAGTACACTGGAAAATTACATCACTTTAAAGTTAAATGTTCCATGAATGCTTACAAAGAATGCTTTTATGAGCAAAACATGCTTTTTAACAACCTGATGATAATATTCTGTAAGCAGAAGTTATCATTTCCATATTCTATGATACAGAACTTTGGGATCTCAGTCTCTCACACACCCTCTTGTTGAGCCAAATCTAAACTTGTATTCTGAGGAAGTTCTTGGCAGTTCTTCTGCAACACTCTTCTGTGTGGAGAAGGAGCAGTCTTCTGGATACCTGTGTTTCTAAGCTAGATTCTGAAGACAATAAAGCACGCAGATCTCTCCTTAATTCATCCAGAATACTCGCCAGTGAGTTTAACCTTAAACTCTCTGCTGCCTAAAACTTACTCAATTTTCTGCAGAATAATGGAGAACTTAGACTCTGAGACTAAATTGTGAGGATAAATCCTGGCTCTGCCATTTACTACTTTGTGTGATATTGGAGAAGTTATGTACATTAGTTTCTTTATTTGAAAAATGAGAATAATGAAGGAATATGTCTTATAGGGTTTATTTTGAGGATTAAATAAACATTTATACATAAAGTATTTATAAGCACTCAGAAAGAGCTTAAAGCTCTGTTTTGAAAAATTGTATTCATGGATCACTTCTTGAAGTAGAAAGGGTGCTCAACTTTTTTTGTATTCAGCCAGATCATGGGAGAGCTTTATACTCATAGCACAATGTTTTGGCCCTGCGAAAAACTGTTTCTGGTGATTGTACTTGAATGTTAAATATTTACTTATATGAACCAGCGTTCTGCAAAGAAACAGAACCAATAGGATATACGTATATATACAGAGAGGGAGAGAGAGAGAAAGAGAGGTATTTTTAAGAATTGACTCCTGTGATTGTAGGGCCTGGCAAGTTCAAAATCTTCAGGGCAAGTCAGCAGCTGGAGAGTCAAGAAAGAGTTGATATTGTAGCTCTAGTTTGAAGGCAGTCGGGAGGCAGAATTCCCTTTTCCTCTGGGGACCTCAGTCTTTTTCTCTTAAAGCCTTCAACTGATTTGATGAGGCCCATCCACATTATGGAGGGTAATCTCCTTTACTCAAAATCTACTGATTTAAATGTTAACCTCATCTAAAAAATACCTTTACAGTGACATCTAGAATGCTATTTGACTAAATATCTGGGTACTGTGGCCTAGTCAAGTTGACACATAAATTACCCACCACATTCCTTTCAACAAGGGACATAAGAGTAATCTCTGTAAAACTCAGCGAGTTCATAAGGATGTTGTTGATAAAGAATTTACCACGTAATGAAGCATGAGGGTTCTCAAGAGGTACTTCTTGGTTTTCTGTTTCTCCAGAGGAAATGTTGCCTTTTATTTTAGAGACATTGTGAACTACACAACTAATTGTACTTTCTATATTTGCATAGGTTGCTAGGAAGCTCAGCGCCATCACTTGGCACAGCTCCAGGAAAGAGTCTAGGACCTTGAGGCATAGATTTTAGGTGCCAAGTTAGCCTCTGTGCCACGTTGATTGCCTTTCCTCATATTTTTAATTTATATATCAGTGCTTTTTCCAAGTGTTCTCATAACATACCCTCCTTTCTTTTCCACATATATACATCAAGTTATTTTAATTCTCTTTGTCTGTGTGTCCTCAAAGATCCTAAGTCCCTTGAAAATAAGGACCATGCTTTAGTCACTGTTAAACTACCAGCTCCTAACGCAGTATCTAGACTGCAACTGGCTCTGAACAAATATTTGTGGAATAAATAAATGAATATATCTTTAGAAAACCACCTCAATTCCACTTTAGAATAAAGCACACCATAATTGCTACATAAAATTATATTCTAGTCTATACAGAAATGCTTTATGAGCCTTAAAAGTGTAATTCTAGACTTTAGAGTGGGAAAAAGAGATAATGCTAGTTCAGGCATTCATCTGAAAAATTGATACAAAACAAAAGAATAGAAATTGAAATGCTGACTTTCAATTCTAATTATTACAACTGTTCTCTTTTGTTGAAAATCACTTATAACGGTGAGCTGGCCCTTCTTCATGGGGGATTAGTGGATAGTAGTGAGGGAAGTATACTCAGCAACTCCTCAAGAGGCTTTTTAGCCTCTCACTTAGGTGGTTGCCATGAGAAGAATCATTTTCACAAGGAATTGTTTATCTTTATGTAAGAATTGTTAGATGCTCTAGCTGGGTGTTTTGAGGTGACTGTACCTTAGTGTTTTGAGCTCATGGACGGGTCTTATTAACTTAGCTGCCTTTCAGGTGTCAATGTATTAGCGTACTTGGGACCAAGAATGCCTTAGCATTCTCCTCCACTTGACTAAAGTTTAGACAGTCTTCCTCCTGAGCTCCCTTTTTTTTACAGCTTTTACTTTAGAAAACTTGTAAGTCCTTTATCTGCCTCTTTGAGATTAAATTTTTTTTAGAAAAAACTTGCCAGTTTTACAGCCCAGGAAAGTCTCTCTCAAGGACCTTGGAGCCATCCCTTTAAAATATAATCATCAAGGAAGATAGTGCCCCTATCTCCCAGTTTCCGTGGGAAGGTAGGAGCCTAACTTTTGCAGGCGCCTTGCTCCAAATGTAAAACTACCTCCAGTCTTGAAGATACAAGAAAGTTTATGTTTCTTTGGTGTTAGGTCAATTAGAAAACATAGGTGGCCTATGCTCCCTCACTCCCATCTTAGCTCTTAAAAACTCTTCAGCATTTGAGCTTAGACTGTGTTCTAGCCTCTTTCCCCTAATGCAATTGGCCTGAATAAAGTCTTCTTCGCCTGTGTAACTTTATCCAGTGCAATTTTTGCTTTGATCCCTGGGTGCCAGGTCTGTGGAATCATATTAATGACATTTTAAGGACTGATTTACAAAACAAAGTGGCAGTTTTTATATTTTAAAACTGAACCAGCTAAATATTTCTGAACGAGCATCCCAACACCAGCAAGTTATATAGTATAAAATTACAGGCAAGAGTCCAACCCAAGAAATGATTGGTAAACCCAGCATTAAAATTAGCTGTTCTCACCTAGCTTGCAATATTGACCACTTTCACTTTGGAGTTATTGCTGCATAAAGAGCCACAACTATTTGTTTAATATGACAAAATCCTTTCTTTTAACCATTATTGGCTAAGCATCAACAATTTTTGAAAAATTCTTCTCATTCCAGTGGGCTGTTACTGTAACCTGTGATAATGTTGAACTGTTCCTAAGTCCTATGCTCTTAGAAAACAGCAAGGGTCAAGAAATCCGCCCTCCCTCCCCCCACCCTACCACTTGATAACTTGACCAAACTTTAGTCAGGCTTCCTGCTTTCCCCAGGGCCATGCATTTTTGACAACTCTTGAGTTTAAACAAGAGTTGGGGGCTTAACCAAGCAATGGAAAACAGAACAACTTTCCCTCACCACACCTCTCAGAATTGGCTGACCACAAAGAAAGACTTTTCCTGCTCAAATAGCTGATTATACTACCTGCTCACCCCACGTCCACATAGCCAGTTCTTTCTAGTCTGGTATACTCCTCCATGTTAAAGAGAAGCCCTTTCTTCCTGACCTCTGAGATGCTTACAGATCTTACAGTTTGAACATTCTCACTATTGCATTAGTCTCCCTCCTCCTGTTGCAATAGTCTTTTCAAATAAAAGTCTCTCCTTGTCTAAGTCTGGATTTATTTTTTCTTTGACACCTGAAAATGGTTGCCATTGTCATTGATTGCCAAGTTTTATCCCATCTCTATATTCTATGGTTCTTGGTTCTGAAATCTCTTTTCTGCTGTACTTCAGTTACAAATTTAACTTCAGAAGCATCACAGGGGCAAGATAATTTTGTCACCCTGGAAAACTTTGTGTAGCTTGACATGCTAGAGATATATTTGTTTCATATTTTTCAATGAGGTACTATATGTTTTTGGAATTTAATTAGTTGATGTTGACATGGATGACTCTGGAAAACTAAAACTTGATGAACTTTTTCTAAGAAGCTGAGGACGAATTAAAATTTACAAACTAAATTTTCTGAAGCAAAGGTTTGTTGACTATGATTTTTCCTTTTAAAAAAAATTGTAGCTATGTGTTTTTACAGAGTCTGTAGATAATCTGAAGATTCAGGTTGGCTTCTCTCTTCTGTCTCCTGTTGCATGTGTGCAGGTAATAACAAAACTAGTGAAATATTAACTATGTATATTTAAAGCAGGTACAAATAAAACCACACAATAGACCACAGAACCAAATCTATTTGAGAATATCTGTTATTTTGGTTCAGCCATGCTTTTCTCTACAGTCAGCTACTGGCCTTACCACCACCATGACAGCTGATGCATGTTTCTGTTTCATGCCTCTATTTCTTGCCTGAAAATAACTTCATGGAACTTGTTATAATTTGATTTTGGGACTTAATAATTGATAAGGAACAAGGAGAAACATCATGGTGTCATGGCAAATGGCTCTAGAGTAGGCGTCAGGAGACCTGGGCTTTAATATTGGGGCTGTCATTAATTTATGGTAATCTTAGGTAGGTCACTTAAACTCTTCTGAGCTCCATTTCTTTAGGATAATTAATTCTTGCCTATGTATTAATCTTAAGGACACAAAGAGATAATATATGTAATAAGGGTTTATTAATGTTGAAATAATATCATTACTTGTTTTACATATGTATCTTATATCTTCAATAGATTATGAGCTATGTAAAACAGAGACCCTTACAGGACCGAAACTGCCTAACATAGGAATAACCACATAATAGTTGTTCAATAAATCCTTCCAGGTGTGTGACTTGTAGGTATACTATGAGCAATACTAAAATAAATTCCACAAATAACTCAACAAACATCTATTGTGTGAACATTATTGTGCTAGGTCCTTTAAGAAATACAAAATGGATCAGTATGACTCCTACCCTCCAGGCACTTACAGTCCATCAGAGGACATTAGAAATGTGTATAAATAATAAGATAGAAGATTTGAAGAGTCCTAAGAGAAGTATAGAAGGAGTGCCATAAAAGTTCACAGGAGAAATTATTTCTAGCTTGGAAAAGTATGAAGAACTTCATGAAAATGAAATATGAGTTATACCTTGAAGCATAAGTAAAATTAAGACATGGAGGAAGGGGAAGTACTTCTAGTCCAAGGGCACAAAGATCCTGGCAGATCAAGAGGGCAGTGGGCCGGGAAGGAACCTCCCAGGACTGGGGGACATATGCCCCATCTATAGGGACAGCTGCAACTCAACTTTGGCAGAATGTGTGTGTGTGTGCACATGAGAGAGAGTGTAAGAAACTTAAAGGGAGTGGGCCAGAGGACTTCCTTAAAATTATGATTCCTTGATACCTATAAAGCTACACTTTTGGTTGTATTAATAGATTTAAAAAAAATCCAAAAACCCCACTACTGCTACAACTTGGCATCCTTCTTAGAATAACCAAAACTTCTGCCCTAACATTATTTAGTGTGTAATTTCTAGTTAGGTTTAATATATTAATCTAATATTGAGTTACTAGAAGTAAAGGAAAATCAAAGTGAAAGAACGTAAGATTTTATTTTACAGCAGTAAATGTTTAGAAGGAATATTAGCCTGATATATTGAATTTATATGTTTTTAAAAATATACCGAATTTATGTTTTCAAACATATGCTTAGTGTGTTTTTTTCCATCAAGATTTTCCAATTTGGAATGGGTGACTGCATACATGGTTTGCATTCACACCTGTAGGTTACTGAGATGGACCTGGGCATTATGGATTCAGATATTTAGATAGATAAATAGATATGCACACACATATATAGAGGCACATATATATATACATACACATATGTGTGTGTATTACATATATATATAGAGAAAGAGTGAGAGAGAAAGAAAGAAAGATTGATTTATCAAATATTATTCATATCACCAAAATGTCATCTTATAAATTCAATAGGCTATACAATTACATTATAATTAACATAAAGTTTAATTTATTGAAAAATCAGTCCTTAGTTACGTTATACTCTTTTTTGCATAACAATGTTGCTTTTATTTTTAAAATCTGATTAAAAATATACTTTTAACATCTTGACATTGAGAACATTATAAGTATCTGACAAGAGTTCAGCGTGGGCTGTGGGGTTCTTAAGGCTCTAGCTTAGAGGCGCACTTGAGTGTTGAAGCACCATCATCTCCGCATCATGGCCTGAGTGGTGGGTCCCCAAGGTCGTGAAGAGCAGGAACTGATTCACTTGAGTTTCGGGCAGACCGCAGAAGACAACACAGCTCAGGTTTAACCACAAACTAATCTAAATAAACATTTTAAGAACTTTTGAGGACTCCAATCTCCACTGCACCCCTCACTTACTTGCCTCAGACTGAAAAACACAATTTCAGATCATCGAGAGGACCAAGAAATTGCTGAAATCCTTCCCATGGCATTTCCTTTAAAGTGTATCTGAGGGAGCAAAAGACATCACCAGTGTGGCTTGAACAAGAGAGGACAGCATGGACTGTTTGTGGCCCACCTCAGGCTTCCCAATTTCAACCAGAGACAAATCATTCTATCAATCAAATACATCTATTCCCCTTTTCCTTCTGCTAGAGAACGTATAGATAAAAATTTTTTAAATCCTGAATAAGTTCATTTTTTTTGTATGCTATGAGGAACTGTGATATGAGTAGTTTCTTTTGTAAACCATGCAGTGAACTTCATTTCTTAAAATTAACATTTCCCCTGTATTATGTTCTGTATGGTAACTTACTGTTTTCTACTAGTTGTCTTTTTGCCACAAGATAGAAAAAACATAATTTTTATGTAAGAGTATGATGGCAGCAGATTTTTGACAAGCCCCATTTACATGGTACAATGTTCCAAAGGGTGTTTGAGTAGAAAATACAGAAGCACTATACAAACCTATCATTACATTTGAGAAATCATTAGCCTCAAAGGAGTAATAATGGTATGCTACTAAAACTGTGAATACATTTTCAGTATCTGTATTGAAAAAAAAACTTTATAAATATGTAAATTTCTGTTCAACAAATCCAAAATAAAATGCACTAAAAAACTGATATGTAGACAAAAGTTTATTTACACCATACAACATTTTAAATATTTTATACACAGCTGCAGCAGAGAAAGCTACTCAGAGCTTTCTAGAGAAAACTGCAATAATAAAGATGTGAAATATATTATTCATATAAAAGTGAGATTATTACTTTATTGCATTTAAAGCAATGAAGAATGTAGCTCAACAAACATTCATTTAATGACAAAAACTTTGCTTTTATATTATAAAGTAAAAAGTGTAGTAATGGCCAAACAGACTGTTATAAACTTTAAAAACTGCATAAATATATACATTGTGCTTCATGGTGAAGTTTTTTGAAAACTAAACCATATGAAGCAGTTACAACATGAATCGTTGCTTGAGGTTTATCTATAAAGATTACCTTACAAATCCATTCCACGGGTACTTACAACACAGGATGGTCAGAACTGTACACCTGGTCGTCTCTCCACTAGCCTGACTAGTGAGAAGTTACCATATGAAAACACCACTGACGGTTTGGCACATGAAGGTCCTGACAGGATAGTCATACTGTCCAGATAGAAATGTCAGGCTTCCTAAGTCTTCAGTGTCAGTGCAATAAATTGTCTTTTCTCCACCCCAGTCCATTTTGATTTTGTTAAACTTCTGTTTGAAAGTCACCCTCCTGCACATCCAGAGGCAAATTCAGACACTTCTCCCACTCCGCCGGCCTCAGTTCCAAAGCATCCTTTGCCTCTGTATCTAAGACATTGATTGTGGTGTAATGTTGGTAGTCACTGGGGTTTTTGAAAGTGTCCCATGGATTCTTGTTTGGTGCTGGATTTTCCTGTTAAGAAGAGAGGGAAAGGGAGTTATTTATTCAATATTTGAATTTTCCAGGAAGAGAGCATGTCTGCAACTTTAATCCAGTTTATATAATTCAGAGATGATTTGAAATTATGGCCAGCTGCAGGAAATAGTTTTGATTTTAGTTTTCTTACATTGAACAAACTGATGAATACCTTCTCTAAGTTATCCTACAATTTTCTAGGAATCAAAGGAAATGAATAGTATTATGGAAGGCAAAGTAGGTGACTTTTTGTTTTCAGCATCTTGTGAAGTATCAGAATGGCTATATGTTCAGATAGGAAGAAGAGTTAAGTCACCACTAAGATTAAACATAGAAAATATAAGTATTGTGACAATTTTTGGTGGGGTTAACAAATTGGAGGATATTTAATGGGCATATTGTTTAATAATAGAAACTGCTATCCAAACTAATGGTATTTCATAAAAAGAATTTTAGATCAGTATCTTTGCTTAGTTTTTCTCAAGAAATTATCCTTTATAGAATATTTAAATGCTATAGTCCCTTGTTTAGTGATTTTTTTTTTGCTGTACAATACTGAGATTCATTAAAATTAATCGTTATCCATGAGAGAAAATGTAACTGTTTCTCTAAATAATTTTTCAACTTTTAATTTTATCCTAACAAAATCTATTAAGCATTAAGATGCTTTACTCTTGAAAATCACTGCCTTTTAATTTCTATTAGCTCTTGATTTCTTTTATTCAAGATTATTAAAATTATTTGAAAAGCCTAACATTCTAATTTTATTTTCATTTTTCACTATGGATTTGTTTAGTGAGAATGCTATAGTTGTTGAATGTGTCCTTCCCCTTTCTAAAATCTGGCATATAACTGATTCTCAAGTGGAACATAACATAGGTACTTGAATTATTATCTGGGTCCACTCAGTATATTAAACATCATCTTGAGCTATGGGTAAGAGAGAGAGATGATCTATAGATATACTTGTAACTAAGCCAGGTGCAATGGCATGCATATGTGGTCTCAGCTACTCAGGAGGCTGAGGCAGGAGGATCACTTGAGCCCAGAAGTTTGAGACCAGCCTGGGGAACATAGTGAGACCCTGGCACAAATGAAAAAATGCTTATTGTAACTAAACATTAAATTACTAAAATACTCAATGCACTAGATGTTTTCAGCACTTATTAGCCTTACTCATGAGGAGATATAAGAAAAAAATAGCTAATAGCAAAGATTTAATAAAAAGTTAACTTTTAGGATGTGTGCAGGGGATTAATTCTGCTTTAGTCTAATATCCTAAGTATCATGAACTATAGTCTTGTGGCTTCTCTCCCCAGTTTTTCCTTTTTTCCTTCTTTCCCTCTCTGCCTCTCTTCAACCAATACTTATTTATTAGTTGCTCTCTGCCGGATGTTATAGTAGGCACTAGGGTGGAAAAGGTAATAAATCAAATACGGAAATGCAGCATGGTCCACTAGGGAACTCATGATTTAAAAGCTGATAATTGCAGCTCCAAATTCTAGTTTCTCCACTTCATATGAAAGTGACCTTGAGCAATTTACTCACTTTTTCTGAATTCAACTTGAATATTTGCAAAACAGCGATATACTTTGTATTGTGGGCCAAAGGAGTTGGCAAAATGTGTGAATCAATACCTACCTTGTGGGGTTTGCAAATATTAAAAAAGTAGAGAAGCTTAGAATAATGCCTGGAGAATTTTATAAATGCTTACTATATAGTAACCATACTTATTATGGAGGGTGTTTATAGTTAAATGGAGGTATAAAAGATATTTAAATTCATGATACAGGAAAAGTGCTATTGGAATTCAGAGGAGGGTAGAGACATGGCTTTCTTTTATGGGAAGCCTATAAAACTTCTGACAACAGTGACATTAGGGCTGGCATAGAAGGATGGCCTTGGCCATGAAAACACATGTGTGATTGGAGGTTTGGTGGCTGAACACTAGGAAGTGAAAATCCAGAGAGCATGGAGATGGGAAAACCATGAGAACAGTGACCTATTTATTTTAGTTGGCATAAAAAAGAAGAGCAGAAACAACAGGCAGCAGGTGAACTGGAAGCCAGATCATAAGAGGTTTTGAATGCCAGGCTACTCAATTTGGAATTTAGTTTGTAGGCAATAAGGAATCATTGAACATTTGGGGGAACTACGGTGACCTGAATCATCAATCATCAACTGAAAGGTTCACTGGTATGAATTCTGCTGAATCAGGTCCATTGAGTGGACTTATCTATATTAGACAAGGAATGTGTCTAAAGAAGCTGTCTGGGAATTTTTAGTTTGACAGAAAGTCCAATTAGTTCAACCCTGAAAGGATTTAAAGTATATAAAGTGTTAGTTTATTTGCTTGGAAAATACGGGCTCCATTATGTTTGGAACAAGTGTGATTTCCCTTCTATATTTCAAAGATCAAGCACCATGGATACATGAACTAAAATGGCTAATCTTAAGCTTTGTCAGAATATCTATATTCTAATTCCAAAGAGTATTATTGTCAGTACATGACCTGTTGGATTTCTGACAGGTTCTATTAGAGGGTAATGCATTAATTCACAAAGTTGGCTTCCTTGTTCATGTCGTTTGGCATCCCAAGGCACTCCCAGCTGAACTGGGATTCTCACCATTGTTCACAAATGCATGGACACTCTTTCAGTCAGAGGCCCCTGCTTCTTTAGTGGTGAAGAACTACTGCACCCAGCAGTCAGAGTGGGAACAAGATCTACAAGGAATGGGGAGGGAGCTGGCAGTCAGTGTCTGGTGCCCACAAGCTACTCATCTTCCTGTGTATTGGGCATACTAAGAGGGGACCTTACAGACTCTCCTATGGAAAAATGTGACATTTTAAATGGTCTAAGTGAATGATGAACTGTGGAACAGCCCAAAGGGATGATTGAATTTGTCAGTGAGAGGAGCAGGTGTCAGAAAAGGCTTCAATGGAGGCCTGAATCTTATGATAAAAAATTCAATCAGAGTTAGTATAAGTTCCTAAATTTATGTGGCTGTTTTTTGTTTGTTTAATTTTTGAGCTTGAGTACAGAATGGAGGAGATGCAGTTAAACTGAAGCATGTTTGTTAAAGGCCCAATAATTATAAATTTAATATAAGCCAACATGCACAAAGCTTCCAAAAATGTTAATTTGATCTTAAGCTGCATCAGTAGAAATAGAATGTTAGATGAATATGAGAATTCAGAGCAATCCAAGATATGGCAGGGCTGTCTGAGCATTTTCCACAGTTCATGAGTCCAGGAGCATGCTGGCTGTCCTTTGTGGATAAGTCCCTCCCTCCTTCCATCCATTTATCCATTTCTCTCTTACTACTTCCCTTTCTTCATCCTTCTCTCCCTCTCTTCTTTCTTTTTTCTTCCAACCTACCAATATTTGGGAACACAACAAAAGAGAGTATGTTTATTCTAAAAGAGCAAGAATTAGGAGAAGCTACTTGGAAGAAAGAGATCTTGGCTGTGAATGGTTTGTGAGACACATTCAAAGTAAAATAGTTTCTTTTCTGGATGTCATTAAACAGTGCCTTTTCTTTTTTAGTGTGATTTAAATGTTTTCCTTCCTGGAAGCAGGGAAATGGACTAAGTGGTCTTTTGGATTCCCTTTGATTCCCCAAATTCTATTTTTCTAAGTAATTACCATCATTTGCAGTGCTAGGCAGGTGCTATGAGTTAGCAGCCCAGAAAAAAAAAAAAAAGAAAGAAAAAACCCTTTATTTGAGATTAAAAAAGTCTTTCTCCACCCAATTATGCAATTTTTAATTAGCAATGTGCCACTACGAATTATGTGACTGAATTAAGGATAATGAACTCACTCACATGTTCGTTATTAATCAAAACTGAATAGGGAACTTTTTTTTCTGTTCTCAGATATTTAGGACGATAGTCAAGCAACAATGACAACTCTATCCTCCCCACTCCTAACCTTCCAAATGGTAAATATTTATAAATCTCTTCTAGAAAAGGCATGCTGCTGCAGATATGTGCTGTAATTAGTAGTCTATTTTGGTTCTCAGGAAACTGAGACACAGATATTTGTGCCATTAATGATTTAATACCCAGACTATACAAGGGGAAATTACAATCATATTATAGCAGTCAGCCAGCTGTAGCTGTTGCATAAGCCTTTTAGATTTGTTAGTATAACCCTGTCCTTTTTTTTTTTGTTAGACAAATGAGGTTTGTTCAATTTATTTCAATGTTAGCTTTCAATATTCCAAAATGAGTAGCTAATGTGTTTAGGTCTAATCTCAATGGTATAATTCTCATTTGCTAGCTAGCTAAAAATTGATGGCTTAATATTAGGAGGAGCAGATGAGAAAGAACCACTCATTATGTATGAAGTGTCTTCTATATGCCTAGCATTGTGTTGGTGATAACAAATAATACATGATGCCTGGTTTAAGGTGGAAAATAGATTGGTATATACATGAAATACTTAGAGACCAAGTAAGAGTTAAAGTGTATAGTATTTCTTAAAACACCCAACAAACACAGAATAAACTATCATAGCCATGCAATAAGTCAACAGCAGCCATTTATTGATAACTTACCATGACCAGCATTGTACTAGTACTGAGAAAAATAAAAGAAAAACACAAGGATACATAAATTCTTGCTCTTCAGCTATTCCAAAGCTAACATTACTAATCAGGAAGCTAAGACTAAGACTCATAAACTAAATATGGAAGAATCATGAGACTTAGAAGGTGATCAAACACCATGTACTTTAGAGCTCGCTCTCTCTCTCTCTCTCTCTCTCTCTCTAGAGAGATGTCTGGAAGGGAAGGAGGACCATACAAGGGCTGCAAAGAATATGAGGCAAAGAAAGCACACCAAATTTGGAGTGAAGGAGAACTGGTGTCAGATGGCCATCCTAGCCCTACCTCTTATAATATAACTAAGCCTCAATTTCCTAACCTATAAAGTGCCCTACTTGCTTTTGAAACTGTTGTGAGAATTGAAGGAACCATATATTAATTACTGTTCTCTATGCTCTATTTAGGAGGAGGAAATTGAGGTTTATAGAAACCTGAGTTGGGTGACTTGCTCAAAGATCAGCTAGTTCTTGGTTGAGCTTTTGACTAGTATACTGATTTCTAGAGTCCTGGTCCAGTGCTCTTACAAATAATTATGTAGCCTTCTATGAAGCTATGACTATATCATGCATACAGCAATTGAACAATGTTATTTTATTTGATAAAGCCCTATACCAAGATTGCAGTAGTGTGAATGAATGAGAACAGTCACAATCAACAACCAAAGTCCCCAGTGTTGAAGTATGTACCAAAATTCTTACCACAAAACAAGTGAATCTCCTAGTTTCAGATAACAACTTCATATATATGATAATTACATTGTATGCCATTAAAATGTCAGGCATTCAAATGAAAATGAAAATATTTAGCCAACTATTTGGATATTTGCATAATCTGAATTTTAACCCTGATGATAAAATGGCCAGAGGAAGCCAACACATTTTTTATATACAACTAATTCTAATTAAAGTATGTAAATGAGGATATTTGAAATATGAATAAAATGTTTAAAGATTCTGTCATTCCTAATTTGTCTTTTAGTAGCCTTTTCAAAATACATTTTATGGGCTTATTATTTTTTCTATGTATGCCTGTCTTGTGTACTCAAGATGATTAGGAGCTTCTGCAGGGCACGGAGAATACCTGGCGTCACGCATCTTCTAGCCAGGCACTGATGAAGCAAAGCATACTCACCATACTGCTTGTATTTGGTATATCCCGAAATCTGTCCAGAGTTTGAAATTTCTGATTTAGCTCTTGAAACAGTTCCATATGCCTCTTTCTTGTATGCATGACCTTCTGCAAAAAAGAACAAGATGGCTCTCATTCCTAATTTGATTTATGTCTTTATAAAAAGAGATTTAATATTTTTGCTTTAATAATAAGAAAAATCAAGTTTGGCAAGAAACAGGAGGTCCCAAAAGATGCCACAAATACAAATGAGTTGCACCAGTTTTTTGTCACATATTCAGCACTTCTTAAACATGAAGAATTGGCCTTTTCTTCCACTTACAACATTACCAAAAAATAGTTTTTTTTATGGGTGCATTAAATATGCAGCAGTCATTCCTGTCTGTGTAAGATTTTCATCATTCAGAAATTAAAGCTGTTTTACAAAAATTGTTACAATATTTTTAAAATGTTTAAAAATTTGGACTTGTAAAGCATCTGAGTCCCTGATGTCTGACATGGGAAATATTACTTTTTAATGTTTTATTTCTATAAACACTAAAATCCTAGCTGGCTGTACTAAAGGGGGAGCAAAATCCCAGGGCCTGCCATTAAGGCTGACTCAAAGCACTAAAGTGTCTGAAATATATGTAGGATCTAAAACCTTGCACTTACCATGTGAATAATGATTGAGCTTTGCAGAAGGAAAATCTGACCCATAGGTTTCATATACTTGTTTACAAGATGGCATAGAATCTTAACAATTAGAGTTCCAAAGCACAAATTATGTGGCTAATATGCTTTTAAAATAAGAGATACAAATATATTAATACTCTTCATCCCTGGTTATACCTTTTCCTCCCAACTTCATCATAACTCAACAAATGGAATCATAAATAAAAATGACCTTGGGGTAGGTATCGTGGGCTGAATCTCTTTCGATTATAGAGCACTTAAGAGCACTGACAAAGAAGAGTTAGATAATAATTACCTTGTATTTACAAGTCTTGTTTTAAAGGAGAAAATGTCTTACTGAATTTTGATTTTTAAAAGGTAAAAATCAGTATTTTGGTGAATCTTCAAGATTATGTCTTCATGTTGGTGTAAGATTGTTACAGTATTTTTTAAGCATATGCTTCATAACTCACCATTTGCTTATGTGGTTTGTATAGTTATATTATAATATATTCATGCCTAAGTTATGATTTGAACATTTGGGCCATTGTTTTAAACCAAATATTAAACCAAACATTTTCAAAAGTAAGAATTTGTTTTGAAAAAGAAATATATCTTTGGGGGATGATCTGTAATGCCTAATTTTCTTCTAAAAAGACACTTGTGGAAAATCACTCTACCTCCCTGAGGAAAAAGTAAAGGACAAAAGAGAAATGCATATTGAATCTTTAACTTATTAAAAAAGCCTATTCTTTCCTATGCAAATTTTAATTTCCTATATTTAATGATTATGTATCTAGACAATACATTACTTAGCTAATTTCTTCTATTTTCACTAGCCTGTTTTTATGTGAACAAATTCTGTCATTTTAAGTCTTGCAATAACCAGTTTCCATCTTGCTCCTCTTAGCTCTGGTAGTTGGCTGTTGAAGTATCAGGTGGTTGAGGACAAGAACGTGACAACATTACTCCTGATAGGGACATGAAACATAGCAAGCAATTATAGAGTGATTAAATTCCCATCAGTTTGGGGGAGAGTACACAAAACAGATTTGCAGGGTTTACAAAGAAACACCAGGCGAAAATAATTTGGCTACTGATGGTTGGTGGATATTTATGAGAGGGAGGACTTGCATAATCAACTTAATGGAGGGATTTTGAGGATGATGTAGTTGGCAAACATTACGTAGTACATTCTGTCCTTGGGGAGACAAACAGTTCTGTGCACTACTAGGTCCTAATATACTGATTAAAATATTGCTTTGTGTCACAAAAATACTTTTTGAAAAAATCTATTGTAGTTAGAAGACTGGCTCTGCTTCTAATTTACAAAGTGTGTTATTCATAGTAAGAAATCTACTACATAGTTATTTTTTCTGTGGTGCAGTAGGCGTGATGTCACACTACTGCTATTTCTCTAGGGATATTCATTCCATCATTTAATACATATTAATGAGCATCACATATGGTGATGGGGTAAAAATAGTGAAGAAAATCTTGATTGAATTCCTGCCCTCTTGTAGCTTGAAGTCTAATGGAGGACATAGGCATTAATCACATAATTCAAACAAATGTAAAATTGTAACTGTGATAAAGAAAACATATGGTGTGCTGCTATGAAAGTAAACGATAGGAGAATTTGATAAGAAAAATCCAAGTGAGGCAATCCCCAAGTTTTTACATATTCATATTTAATTTGAAATTTCTCAAATTAGTTATTCCCATGATCCTACTTGTTTATTCTCTCTATTCAATTTTCTAGAATTCAGAGGATTTCCAGTTCAATTTTTAATTCTATGTCTGAATCCCCTCTCCTCAATGAGATCATTCCTTTCCAAAGACAAGAAACTCATTCTCTTCTGAGGTAGTTGATACCAAAGGCATAGTACCCTTATTTTGAGATAAGAATCTGAAGACTTCATCTGCATGGTCTCCTTTTATCCTTCATCTTGTGAGGGGATTCTAACTTTGCTTTGGGAAGCTATACCTTCCTATGTTGCTGGAAATGTTAGTCCAGATCCCTACAGTTCCCTGGCCAAAAGGTGAATTATTCCACGTCCTTCCAACAAAGTTCTCTTGTGTTTATTAGTCAAAGTCACTTTGTTTCTTGCAACCAAATACTTCTACTAGATAAAGCATGTTTAAACAGCAAACCAAACGTCAAATATATCCCATAGAAAAGAAGATACATTAGCTGATTGGAGGTTTTATAATCATATTCTGATTAAATGAGAAGTACCTGATTCTGAACTGGATAGATTTTATTTTGAGGAGTTGGATTGCTAGGACATTCTAAAAAATATACAAGAAAAATATAAAGTTATGGTTTTCACCAATATTATATAACCAAAAAGCATTTTGAAATGTTCTACATAGGTTCATGAAAGCCATCTGAATAGTAAAGCTCAAGGACCCTGAAATGAATATGGAAGCAAATGAAAAATTTGGATGCTGAAATATGGGACCCTTCCTACCTAGAAACATTAATTGAAAATATATCCTAATGCCAGATAATCATTCTAATTTGCAACTGCCACCTTGCACTGCCAGAAACACCATGCAAGTAATGATGGCCTGGCATTCTGGCAGAAGTATCACATTAGAGCTGCCATTGACAGCTCACATCTCCGTCATGAAATCAGTTTGATTTTCCATGCATGACTCTTTCTCGTTCATGGACTCAAGTAGATCTTCCAGCCTTTATATTCAGGAAGGTTCCATTGATAAGAGTACCAGCTTTACAGTGAACACTGGAGAGTTTATAATTCAGCAACATTCTGGGATAAAAACTTAGCTATGGTTTTAGTTTTCACAACTTCTAACGGTTTCTCCTTATTTATTTACTTGTATGAGTATTTATTGGCAGCACTGATGCCTTTGATGGTCTTAACTACTAGATTAGACGTTTTCATGCCTATAAATACTATAGGTGCATTTCAATTGCTATTCTTGTGTTTTTACTGACCTTAGGGTTTATCTGCTTACCTTTTTCTTTCTTTTGTAACTTAAACATGCTGTTTTCTAAAGAAATCAACTTCTGTGAAAAGCTCAATTTACAACTCAGTTTTAAAAAAATCATGTAATGATAAAACTTTAACATGTGGATTTTCTATTTAAATATACAAAGATATATTCTAATTGACAATATCTACACAATTCAGATTCCGTTAGTTGCAATGGCCATCAAATATTATAGGTACCTTTTGCAATAAACATAAGTGCATGGTAATGTTCCCTCGCATTCAGATTAATATCATTGAACATTTTTTGAAGCTGTATATGAACCCCCATTCTAAGAGACCATCAACCTAACTGCACAAGAAATACACTCTCCTGAGTAGCTTATTCCATAGGACTCTTTTCTTTCACTTTATACTTTTTTAACTCAAGAGAGTCAGTCTTTGCAACCCTTTAAATTTTGATATTAGAGAAAAAGATAAGTTATGGAGCACATCATGATATTTCAGATATTTGACAAAAATGAGGACAGAAAGCAACCTCTACCTCTTGAGCACCTACTATATCCCAACAACTCTCCTAGACCCTTTAAATACTTGGAACATACCAAGACTGACAGCTCTGGATCTGGAAAAACTTATGTTTAGATCTCAGTTCCATCACTTCCGAGTTGTGTAATCTGAAGCATAAAATGCAATCTTCTTTCAGCCCCAGTTTCAGTAATGAGACTTACCTTGCAGGGTTATTTTGAAGATTTAAAAAAGCATATAAAACACTTATCACTGGACCACACAGACAAGTGCCACTTAAGAAATGGCAGCCATTATTACCTTTCTTAATCCTGGCAATAACCCTGGGAGGTGGGAGCCATTATCTCCATTTTACTGATTAGAAAACTGAAGCTCAAGGAGCCTAAGTAAGTTTCCCAAGCTCACACAGGTGGTGAGCAAGCTGCAATTCTTTCTGAATCCCCCATCAATCCTCTTCGCATGCTGCTATCTTAGATGTATCTTATAGATTCAGAGAGCATCTTCCTTTAGACTATTCAGGTTTGTGATTATTTCTTGTTCAGATGGAAAATGAGACAAAACAATCCAGGATGGGTTAGGTACTCTCTGTAGTGAGCCCATAAACTCTATAGGTACTGATTATTCTGCAACGATCTCATAGTACTGAAATGATCTTTTTATGGGCTGGTCCTCATAGCTTGTCTCTGAACAACTCATGGGCAGTGACTTATTCATCTTTGTATCCCTGATTCCTAGTACAGTGTCTGGCAGTCAGCAGTTGCTCAATAAATGTGTACTGAATAAATGAAATGAATGAGACAGCATAGGTATATAGGCCAGGGAAGATGACTACAACATGGAAGGTCATTATAAATGTTTCTTCTTTAAAAGAAGTCTCCTCGCTGGAAGGATGGCTCATTTTAATGGCCCCAGACAGGAGCCCTGCCTCCCCATTCTGATTCTACTGCACTGCCTTTTTTTTCAAACAAGTGGAAAGGACCTGCAGGTGGGCTTGGAATAAACTGCTTAGAGGTTTTCACTTTTAAATTCAAAAGTGCAAATCATAGAGTTGGAGTTTAAGTCTAAATTATAGATAAGAGAAGTGTTACTGTGTATGGACTTTTAGAAGCTGAGAGAAACTGTTAGAGAATCTCCTAACTATAAACTTCAAAGGATAGGGCCTGAAAATCATGTGCTGATAGAATTAGAAACCAGTTTGCCTGAATTAACTTTTCCGGCCTTAGAATTTTATACACCTAGACTGCCATTGTCCATACCTACTAGGATGAACCTATGCTTGTTTTTATTCTTCTTTACTGCTTTGCATATGAGTCCCGTAGGGGCGGAAAGGTGTGATACCCTTTCTCCCCATCACAAGGGTCATGGCCAACACTTCTATGACAAGAGAGAGGTTAACAAGAGAAAAACATAACATATTTATTTAATCAAAGTTTTACATGACACAGGAGACTTCAGAATGAAGACCCCCAAATCAAGGGAAAACTGTCCATTTCTATGCTTTGATTCTATGAAGAGTAGACAGTCATGCAGATATGTGACTGGAAAAAAAGGGAAAGACCTAGTAGTAATAAACTGAGTGGGGAAACCTAGCAAGGCCTGTGTATTCAGATTCTTCTTGGCTTCTTTGCTGTGGCATTTCTTCCTTCTGAGTCTGTGGCAGGACCCCTCTGGAATGAGAGTCTTATGACCTACCACGGCAAAAGGGTATGTCAGAGAATTTTTATGCTGTCTGTATGAAAAGGGAAGGAGGTTATATTTTTATGTTTTGGTGCTTTGGGGAAAGAGGTTCTAGTTTCTTGGACCCATGCTAGGGAGAGAGATCGTGGTGTGCAAATGACTCGCTTGGGTGTGAATGGCGGGGTGAGAGGCTGGAGGAAAATCAGGTTAGATTGTTCTGAGTGCCAGCTCTAGCCTTTAGTCCATTTGTGTACAAATTCTCATTCCAAGACTGGCTTTGGATATGCTTGTTGAATGCCAACATTCCCTATTCAGAGCTGCCTGCACAGCTTAGTAATGTCAAACTGACATGTAGAGGGAATGAGTGCCTTACTCACTGAACCCATTGTGAAGAGATTGAATGTTCCTAATTAATGAGGCCCAGTCACAGTATGTTCAAATCATGTATTAAAATCCTATCATTAAAGCCCAAAGGTCTGAATCCCAAATAATTTTATTTTTAATATTTCTATCACTTCAAAAGAAAATAGGTTTTGTAAAAACCAATAATTTGATATTTTATATTTAGTAATCAGAAAAGACTTGTGTAAAGCATTCACATTTGAACATTTACGTCAAAAAGATGCATATCTAATGGATGAACTGAACCTTGGTCTCAGAAATAGGATGGCCTATATAATTACCTTCTAGTGTCAGGGGAGTAGAAGCTACGTTAATTATTTTGTATATATGTGATTTACAAAATATTTACTTACTAAATATTTCTCTAACTTGTAATTTTCAAAATTCAACCATGAAGATTCAGCCCCCTGTAATCGCCTTTGCCTTGCTTCCCCTTCATGCCCACATTCAGCAACCAGATTTTAGAAACTAGTGTTGAGTGTATCGAGTTTCGAGAAACATCAAAAGTCTAAAAAGGCCTACATGATTTCCATGAAAGAATGTGATATGGTTTATCTCTGTGTTTTTGGAGGAGAAGATAAAAAATAAATACCTCTCTCTTCGTATATTTTTAACATGAAGTAGATACAGTAGATATCTACTACAGCTTCAGAATGGATGTCTGTAATTGTGTTCCTAGGAATTCCTTGAAGCAAAGCTCAACCTAAGACAGATAATTAAAACAACCTGCCTCATTTCTGATTTGACATTATATTAGGTGATATATGATTAAAGTATTAAAATAGAACTCATCTTGACTAAATGCCGCTTTGATTTCTGTTACTGGTACTGGTGGAAACCCCGGGTCAGAACTGGAGAGTCATCTTCTTTCTGCTCCTTTATTCAGTAGATTCTGTAGATTCTGCCTCTGCAGTGTCCCTTCATTTCTTTCTTTTCCTACTACCTCCAGGAAGTTGACCTTCCTTAGTTACTAGACCAGCCACTCCCAGATGGTATTTCAATGTTCTCTTTCACACTACTATAATCTATCCTCCCTATTACTGACATATTCATCTTTCTAAAGCCTAGATCATAGCAAATTATTCCTCACTGGAAAAAAAAAAACAAGCAAAACAAAGTGCTAGCAGCTTTTAGTAGCAAACTAGGTAAAAACTCCTGTTGGACTGCAAGACATGGTTTCTATATTATCCTCTCTGTCTTTTTTCTTCCATAGATCCCCGTTTAAGTAAATTTTGACTTACTTCTTGTTTCTTGAGCATGCCACACATTAGCCAATGTCTTTGCCTTTCCCTCCTCCTGGAATTTCTACCTGTCATTTTTCTGTCTCTTTGAGTTATATCCGATGTAGATATCTTTGAAGTCCAATGTGGTTATCTTTGCAGTGCTACCTCTATAGCTGTCCATTTTCTATACTAGCCTCTGCCTTAACTTAGGTACAGTGTCCAATAGCTTTTTGTTAAAGCAAACTAGATTGAAAAATAATTTAATTTTTTATAATTTATTCAAAAAATTTATTGAATGCTTACTGTGTACTGGGATCTATGCTTAGAGCTGGGCATACAAATTCAATAAGGCATTTGGTCACAGAACATAGAAATATCATGACAGTATTTTCTGTATACTTTCCAGAAAGCAAGAATCAGTGCTTCACCATTTCATGACTAGTCAACACTTTGCTCTATTTGTTCTAGGAATGCAATGTTGTCCTGAAGACTGGCTACATGAAAGGGCTTCTCCCTGGGTATAACATTAACTAGCCTCAAGAATTTTAGAGATCTATGAGTTAACAGAATGTTATTACCATGTATTAACTCTGGGGAGGTTGTTAGGCTTGAGGCCTGAAGAGAAGATGCTTTCAGGAGTCCAGGAGTCAGTCTGTCAGTGGCAAAATGTCTAAGCTGGCCATTATATGGTAAAGCTTACAGGGGAAGAAGGATGTTAGGGAACTTGACATAAAATTAATTAATCCAGCCTGAATTAAAAGGGGGGGGGGCAACTTGAACTTTTTCTAAAGGACTACCAGAAAAATACAAATAGATTGTATTAAAATTCTTCAGCATTTAAATCTGGCAATAATTTTTCTGAACACAATCCATGTGATATCTGCCACACACCTGTAATTGCACATGAGATTAAGGGAAGTAGCACTAAGTAGTTTGTAAAGAAAAAGTAATGTCTTAAAGTTTTTTTCTCCAAATTTTGACACCCTTAGTAATCATGTAATAACTATAGCAATCAAAGAGCTAACTAATGTCCAGGGTTCTTTGCTGCAACTTATCTCTTTTATCAGCATATGTTTTGTTAATACTACGGTTTTATGTGTGGAATACTAAGCATAGAAAGAAGTATCAGCTCAAGGAATCTGCTACCAGTTGCCATAGAGAATAGACAAAAAAAGAAAATAACAGTTTTTCTAATGCTTCAAATGATACAGTATGATTAGATTTCTTTTCAGTGCTTGTGATTACATAATTTTAATTTGTTGCACTGAAGCTTAATTTTAAAGCCAGGTTTTTACTACATTTTGCCACCGATGCCTAGTGGGTTAATTCCCACCTCCTTTCCTTTCTACTAACATAATAATTTATTGCTTTCAGACAAAAAAAATATGCAGTATGATCCTCTATTTTTGGCTACCTGAAGAATTAATATAAAAAATTAAAATATCTGTTCCTTAAAAGGCACTAAAGAATCTAAAGGTGAAGATTGCTGAATACTTTCTATTCAAATTTATATTCTTGATAATTTTATGCTAAAAACTTAGGACACAATAAAATATATATTACATGGTAGGTTACTACAATGGAGGTGCATCAGTATTAAAATTTGTTACTTAATCATCCACACCAAATTCTTTAACATTACTTTGTATCTTGTAGTCTGAAATGTTACTGAAAATAGAAGGAAAAAAACCAGTTCTCCTTGGGCTCCATTCAGGGTAAAACCGTTGTTGACCATTGCAGTAAATAAAAATAGTAAGTCTCACTTTTGATCCATGATTTACATTGTAGAGCTACAATATTCATCTATATAAATGAAATGATTGGATTATGATTTCCCATGTTCTGGGAGCCTTCTGTAATTTTACTAATATCAGTTAAGAGTATTGAGTTCTACGTATGTATCACAAGGGTACAAATATGCTGGAAAAATTTATAATGTATTATATCCAATTATGTCAGCAACCTATGAATAATATACAATTATCAAGATGCATAAGTGCATTTTATATGATGCTTAAACATCATTAATTTTGTGTTTAGCTTAAGCTGCTCAAATGGTATGATTTCAGTAATTTCCAGCATCAATATTACAGCATCAATATAAATTAAATGTAAATTGGAAAATTAAAATTTTCATCTTGTTTTATCTGTGAAAATGCATTTACTAAACATAGGAACACATCATTGAATCAACACTTGCTAAGAATCTGAATATACCACAGAGAACCTAAATAGTAGGAATCAGAACACAAAATAAGAAGTTCCCAGAGAAAGCCTAGCTAACCAGCCTACGCATGCTCACGGGATCTCTTCAGGTCATCACTGAAGTAAAACCAAGAAAACTGTTTTAAATATAAAAATCAGGAAGCCAATATTCCCACCTCCCAACAAAATAAATTACCCACTTATCACAGCATTTATAAATTAGAGCCCTTACTAATCCAGAAAAATCTTAGTTTAGCATATACTTAAAGGAATTAGAAATTTAAAAATTTTGTCTACAACTAACTATACAATATGGATATTAATTTAAAATGTTTGACTTATTAATTAAACTAGTGCATAGTACCCTTGCATAGCCACAGAGTAATATGTTTAAGTAATTATATATGAATTTTAAATTCAAGTAATTAAAATTATAAAATAATTCATAGAAACTTACCTCAAAGTCAAGATCTGAATATCGTGATTTTCTTCTCTGTTAGATATTTTTTTAAAAAGAAGGAGAAAACCAATAAAGTTATGTTTAGTTATTCAATGAATATGTAAATCATTATTTTTAATAAAGATAATACTGCTTCTTTTTGTTATACATATTTCCTTCACATAGGAATATGTGAAAAATTTTATGATTTCAAAATATTCCATCCACATTTTTCCATTTTCACTTTGAATTTCTTTTAAAATTGAGAAATATAAAATTATAGAATATTTCTCATCTTGACTTAACTCTAATTTTCAGTTAGGAGAGATTGTTCTCATGAAAATTCACACAAACATTTCAATCTTTTCAAAGAGATTTTAGTTCTACTAAAGCAAAACTACTTTACAGACACAGAGAATTAAAAATTGTGTAGGAAAAATTCATCGAGTTACCTCAACACCTCCCACCAACCAACCTTTAGTTTTCATTTCTACCAAACTCTACCTGGCCCTCTAAGTCCCAAAGTTCTTTGTAAGTCTCACCCACAGATTTCTTGAAATTTGATAGTCCTCCACGATAGGAAAGTCTTTCTCATTGCTAGCCCTTAGGAACCAAAGTATTATTTCTAATTAAGCAAAACAACAAATATTCCACACCCGAGCAAAACATAGATATACATGTAAACGTCTCACAGTGTTCCTCTATGGCTTTGACTTTGTTACATAGTTTCTGAAATCTAGTTATAGATAAAAATGCATTAATAAAATAAAGTAATGCACTAGGCCTGATAAAATCAGGAAAAAGGACTAAAATGAAATTAATGCAATCTCAGATAATATGATGTTCATGATATTAATGTAAAGAAGGTATTCTTAGCAAATTTCTAATACAGATTTTTTAAAATTTGGCATTTTGTTTTGGTAACAGAGGGGATGAAACACAGGCAGAATTAATAAATAATTAAAACAAGTAATTCAGGCTGTTGGAAAAATATATAAATCTTTGGGAAAACTATTTTGTTTTATTTCCACCCCCCCGCTCCCATCTTAATTCCTACAATCTTAACTTCAGTAACTTAACAGGAAATCATACCCAAGAGAGGTAGGAGACTCTATTGTCTATTGTAACTGTTGAACTTTAGGAGAGACAGGAAAGTACTAATGCATTTTCTTGAAAACTATGATTAAATTTCTGCAGCTAGAGTTTAAATTGTCATTACAAGACTAGAACCGCCCTGTGTAACCTATTCCCCAAATCGTGTTTCAGTAGACAGAAGGTGATATACCAAAAGAAAAGTTTCATTTCTAAAACAATGAAAAAATTCAGAAACAATTTTATTTTGGTGAAACTGCTTAATATTAAAAATTTAGTCTTCAAGTACAATCAAGGAGGAGGCTAAGGGGAGACTTCTTTATTATATGGAAACTCAGCATGTTGATCTCCTGTTCTCCTTGTCTCCAACATCATCCTAGCCTTGCCTTAGTGACATCCAGGAGAAAGAAAAGTGTGTGGGAAGGCACTGGACCCAGCCCTCCTTTGCCTTCTCCCTGCCACTATTGTTATTTAACTGTGCTGTATAAAAACCAAGCTCCAATGTATTCTAATGTATCCAAACCACACTTTACTGCAATATGCTAGACTAAATGTCAGTGTTTCCAGTCTGTTCTTTGATGCCTTGCCTCCTTGGACTGTGACTCAGCAGGACATTTTTGTCAGTATACGTTAAGCAAAATTC
This sequence comes from Daubentonia madagascariensis, assembly GCA_023783475.1. Taxonomy (NCBI): domain Eukaryota; kingdom Metazoa; phylum Chordata; class Mammalia; order Primates; family Daubentoniidae; genus Daubentonia; species Daubentonia madagascariensis. Next base: position 19,102,621 of record JAKFHU010002080.1, on the reverse strand, counting down.
TTTTATACAGCAAAATTCAAGCCTGGAAACACTTAATTTCAAGCAATTATTATTAAACATTAGTCATGACCTTTGCATTCCATTTGAAAATTAAATAGTAAAATTTTACGGAAAAGGTTCAACTAGCTAGAAGAGTAAGAGGCCCTTCTACTATATGCATTGAGGGGTTCTTTGTTGCCAAAGGTGATAATAGTCATATGTTGCCCTGTTTGTTTCTGAGTGCCAGGCTGTGTTGCCTAAGAAGTGGAAATGCTGATAGATACATATTGCTAAAGGCTTCATATTTTAGGAGCAAGAGCAAAAAAGATGGGAACCTACAAGAATACCAGAGATAGATTCTGCTTCTGAGAGCAGATGTCACCTATGTCAATGTGAAATATGGAAAGCAAATGGATACACTCCTACAAATAGATCTCCTTCTCTCTCTGCTATTTATTTTTATTAGAATTAAATCCAAACATAAGGTATAGCAGAACTGACAGTCTTGAAAAATTAGACTAAGGAATGAACAAATGAAGCAAGCAGATTTTAATCAAAAGAGCCTAAAGATGGTGGTGAGAGTTAGGGTGGATGAGAAATAAAACAATAAAGACTTAAAAGAGAGTAGAAAAAATTGTGGTAGATTTTTAGAGTCCAAGGGATTTAAAAATTTGTGTAATGTTATTCATGTTCCCACAACACTGACCAAGTGTTTTAACCTTTTATTGTTTTTTTTTTTTCTCTTGGAAACATGGTCTCTGTCGCCTGTGCTGGAGTGCAGTGGTGTCATCAGTATCACTGCAACCTCAAACTCCGGGGCTCAAGCAATCCTCCTGCCTCAGCCTCCTAAGGAGCTGGGACTACATGCCACCATACTTCGCTAATTTTTCTATTTTTTTTTTTTTTTGTAGAGACAGGGTCTCACTCTTGCTCAGGCTGATCTCAAACTCCTTGCCTCAAGTGCTCCTCCCACCTTGGCCTCCCAAACTGCTAGGATTACAGGTGTGAGTCATCACACCTGGCCAACCTTTTATTGTTTACAAAGTGCTTTCCTCCCTGTGGGATGATCAGAGAAAATCTTATTTATTTTCCCTATTTTATGAATGAGGAAAACTGAGGGCCAGTGGAGTTAAAGTGACTGGTCCACTTCACCTGGGTTACAAGCAAATAAGCTGGGATTCACACTCAGTATGTCTGACTCTAAACACAGCATTTTCTCCACTACCTCTCGCTATCTGCTCAGTGATACAACAGTGATATTTTACAGCCAAGATGCCTGTAATATTTTGCTGAATGTTACTAGAATTCAGCTAGAATAACATTAGATGACCCAGTCCCAAAGCTGACAGCAGTGGGACTGAGGTGCTTTCTAAGCATCAGGCATTGGGAAACTGGTAGTGTACGAGAAGAACCACAATGTTCAATTCTGTTCAGTTTTGGTCTGTTTCCATCCTTGGTGTACATGCAGTGTATTGGAAGGTCTTTCAAAACATTAAATTTGTCGAAACTATGACTGACTTACATGTTTACTCAAATTTCCTTCTGAACTCTTTGGAATGCTATTGTAAGGTCTGAAAGTGGTCAGAAATAGTGGTCATATGTTTAAAAAAAAGAGAATCAACTTAGAAAAATGATAAAGCCATAACATTTTTTCCAAAAAGTTGATAATTGAAAAAATGCTACATGTTAAATTTAAAATAAGCCAGAGTGATATTGAAATATTTTACAAAGATATAAATTCCTCTGGCTCTATATCTCCACTTTTCTGAATAACTTGATACAAATAATCTTTTTTCCCACAGAAGGTGATGTTCATCTACGCTGTTTCCTCTTCCTAATTCCCCACTTAGAACTCACCCCAACTTGTATTCTGTTCTCAACACTGCACTAAAATTCTTCTTGTCAAAGGTCTCTGATGAGCTCCATCTGGTCAAATTCCAAGGTCAATTTTCTGTCCTCATCTTATTGGACTTTCAGAAGCTCTTAAAAGTTAATCATTTCCTCATTAAAATGCTCATTATCTCTCAGTTTTTATTTTTTCTTTTTCCCTTCCTATTATTTGCTGCAGCTCATTCTCAAGTCTCCTTTGTTGGAGAAGAAGTCTCCTTCTTTCTCATATCCCGCCTTCTAAATGCTGAGTTCCTGAACTCTCCTCTTTCTCATATTCTCTCTTGTATAACTTAATCCATTTTCATGATTTTAAATATCATCTTTTAAGTTCCAAACATCCTTTTCTTCCTCCTGTCCTTCCCATCACAGGCAATGTTGGGTATCTTGTTGGTCAAGCCAGAGACTTAGGAGTCACCCTTCATCCTTTCTGCCTCTCACCCTCCACATTAAACTCACCAGCACATGTGCTATCTGTTCTCTCTCCGAAAGAAATCTTGATCTGCCCACTCCTTTCCAGCTCCACTTTTGCCTCTATAGTCAAAGAAACTCTCATCTCTTGTCTGGATTACTTTAGTAGCTTCCTAACTGTCACCCAGCTTTCTGCTCCACCCCCTCTCCTACAACCACTGGCTTTAATTCTTTCTCTTTTAAACAACCAGAATGATGGACGGATGGGTGGGTGGGTAGATGGAGAAATAATTTTGACAATCATTTGCTTAACAGTCCATGTGCTTCCATTGTTTTATAAGGGCTCTGAAAAATCTGGTCTCCTCTTTCTATTCTAACTTCATCTTAAGGAGCTCTCTCCTTGCTATACAGGTCTTCGGATCCTGTGAGAGTAGCCCAAGCTCTTTCCTACCTTGGGACCTCTGCACTTGCAGCTTCTTTTGCCTGAAAGTTTCCCTCATCCCCCAGCTCCTTGCAAGCCATGTTCCTTTTCAACTTTATTTCTTACCCTGTATAGCACTTCCAAAAGCTTCCCAGACCACCTTATTTAAAGAAATCTCTCCTGGGTACAAAAATATAGTTAGATAGTTAGATAGAATGAACAATATTGATAGCACAACAAAGTGGCTGTCATCAACGATAAGTTAGGGTATACTTTAAAATAACTAAAAGAGTGGAATTGGAATGTTTCTAACACAAAGAAATGATAAATGCCTGAGGTGATGGACACCCCAATCACCCTGATTTGATTAATACACATTGTGTGCCTGTATCAAAACATCACATGTACCCTATAAATATATACAACAATTATGTACCCATAATAACTAAAAATAAAAAAATAAAGAAGTCTCTCCCTTACATTCCATAGTTACTACCCAGTACAGCACACTGTTTTAGAGTATTCATTGGTTTAATGGTTAATTATCTGTCTCTCCCATGGAGTTTATTCTCCACAGGAGCAGGATCCATGCCTATCTTGATCACTTTTATATCCCCAGCATCTAGCAGAGGCACAGCACAATCCTAGACATTCACAGAAGTATTGATGAATGATTGAAGGAGTGCACAACGGCAGACAAAAAAAGTCAAAAGAATGCAACTTTTTGTTTTTGTTTTGTTGGTTTTTTTTTTTTTTTCAGGAATACTCTGGGAGAATTTGGTTAAGCAGGTGGACTAAATAAGCAAAGAAAGCCATTATGAATGGATCAACTGACAGCCAGGATAATCAAGACAATTTACAGGAAGGCAGGCTTATCACTAATAGAAGGGAGAAATTCTTTAGGATGAATTAAGAGTGAGAAAATGAACAACAGAATGAGGCTACACAGAGGAATACCTAGTGAGTATATGCATGGAGGCATTTCTCTATATCTAAGCCTTGTAGAATAATGAATAATTTCTCAAAGGGAATACTTCATTGTTTGTGTCACTGCAAATTAAGATAGACTAGACACTAGAAGATTCACAGCAAGTAATAAATTCTACTGACTAATGAATGGCAATATGACTGCCATTAAAAGTTTCTATTACAGAGCGAGCAAAGAACCCACTTGCAAGGAGAAAGCTCTGATAGCAAATCCATTAAAAATAGCTGTGGAAATGAAATCTGAGAATAATTAATTTTTTTAAATGACTTTTATTCAAGCTAATTTTGTTTGAATGCCTGAATAAAAGGCAAAATTCCCTAGTCCAGGAATAAAAACAAAGCAGTAAAGAAGGGCAAGCCTTCCTTTCACCAGACCTATGTAGAAAAAAATGTAAAAGAGAAAAAGTTGTCTCCGCACATGGCCAGTTTATAATGGTTCCTGTCAGCAACAGAGTCCCCCAGTTCCAAGTGAGGCCATAACATTTTGCCTAATATCCTGAATATCGATTTAATTCAGTATTCAAGTTTCTTTGCAGAAATCCAGGGCTTAATGTAATGACATAATAATAACACAATCTTACATCTGAAGTGCTCCTTACAATTTTCAAAGGTTTTTTATGTACGTTATCTAATTTGATCCTCACAACAGCTGTTAGGGAGGTACCTGTAATGTGATATTATTACTAAAACATTTTACCTTTAAAAGCCATTATACTGAGAGCTCTATAATTCATGTCCAGAGAATAACTGGTATAAAATTTAGCCTAGAATGGTGTCTCTGTCCACCCATTTACAAATTGACAGAGACTTATCTGAGAATGTTTTCAGATATGTAGGTAAGTTTATACATACATAGAAAAACCTGAGCAGCAAAACTTTCTGTTTTTGGTAATAATTTTATAATGTACTAACTCTTATCTGTTATTAAGATTTTTTTATTGATAAGAAAAATTAAGGCAAGATTTTTCAGGAGAACGACAGAAACAACTTAAAGGTGTTTACATTTGAGCAAAATGTTTCAAAATAGTTCAAATGATAGAGGAACTAAGAAGCCACAGAGGGGACCATAAGGTAACCCAGGGATTAGGAGAAGCCAATATACTTCCTAGGTTGGACAGACAAAGGGAGCTCAAGACAGGGTGACTTAAGCCCAGGGGTTGGGGCACCTGGCAGAAAGCGGAAGCACTATGGAAGCTGCACCTAAAGAGAGTTTCTGCTTTGTGCTTCCAAAAGCAGAAAGGGGGAGTGGGGAGAAATATGCCAAAGTTTTTCTCTTCTTCCCAACCTCCAATTTCTCACTAGTGCTTCTTGTTGGCTGAACCCAGCCAGAAGCCACTGACACAGGAACCTGTATCAACCTTGAATGATGCAGAGAAAAAGAGTGAAGAATGGATCATGTGCTAAACAGGCCCAGGATATGCACATAAGTTAGAAAGACTTTTGAGTGAGAAAGTCACTCAAAAGTGTCAGAGCCACAATCGTGGTCGTCTCCCAAACTGTTTCTTACTTAGATCTAACAGCTACAATCTGTGAACCTGCATTTCAGTGATTTAGAACGAATACTGACCTGTCTTCTTACAATGATACAACTATGGTTTTTCAGAAAATAAATAAATAGAACACAATCTAAGATTTAAACTAGAATTCATAGTCCCCAAGTGCTTGAGACCAATAATACCTCTTTTGTCTCTTCCTGCTCCATAGCAAAGACCTAGTGTAGTTTTTGCTGTGTTTTCTCTATAGACACACCGTACACTCAACCCACCTCATTCATTGCTTGAAAGTGAATGACTAAAGTGCTGACAACAATTTCCTTCTTCTTAACCTTAAGCAAAGCAGTTGGAAGACATCTAGGGCTCAAGCCATTGTTGTGAAAAATTCTACCATATTAATATTGCAATTTTTCAATAACTGTGGAGACTCTAAATCTCAAATTTTCAGAATTGCTTAACAAGTCCATTTTGGGAATGACTATAGTTAGGAAGAATTATATAAGAAAGAGAGAAACAAAGTAATATTAGGCACAGAGAAAATCTAGATATGCTTTCATGCTAAGAAACTTGATGAAGGCATTAAACATTTTATACTCAATAATTGAGGCTTAGCTGAACAAACTCCCCTTAAGGCTGGAGCTTTTCTGCTGGCACTGCCTCCGGGTTGGGGAGCCTCCCTCTTTCTTTGTTGCCTCTTGCTTATTTATTTATTTATTTTTTTACTTTATTTTTTTAATTTCAGAATATCATGGGGGTACAACACTTTGGCCATACACATTGCCCCTGTTCTGCCCGTGTCAGAGCCACAATCGTGGTCGTCTCCCAAACTGTGCTCCCCACATCCATTCAGTGAGAGTTTTTCCCATCCCTTCCACCCCCCTCCCGCTCGCCCGCCCTCAGATGAATGTTATTGCCCTGTGTGATGTAAGTGTTCATCAGTTAGTACCAGTTTGATGGTGAGTACCAGTGGTGCTTGTTTTTCCAATCCTGTGACACTTCGCTTCGAAGAATGGGTTCTAGCTCCAACCAGGATAATACCAGATGTGTTAATTCACTGTTGTTCCTTATTGCTGAGTAATACTTAAATAAATACTTCCACCTACTCAAGTCTCTTTGGCTTTCTTTTCTTCTCCCCCAATTTGTTTTTCTTCACTTGCACTTTCCTCATGAATAGCACATTCTATGCTACAACTGGTAGCTTTTACCCCCTTCTCTTTTTCTTCCCTTCCCCACTTCCCACGTTGGCAATTTGTGAAAACCCACTCCTCTGGAGGCAAATTACTGGATTAATATGAACATCTTTGCATTATATCCTTGAAAGGATCCTGGGGTACCTGGCTATCTTCTGCTATGCCAGCTGCCCAGGCTAGAGGTTCCTGTGGCTTTCATGTTCCTTCTCATTCAGAGAGAGAAAAGACTCAAATTGTTCTATTGCTTAGGTCTCACGTAATCCACATATTTACCACTTTCACCTTCACTTTATCTTCTAAGACTCAAAAACACCTCCTGACTACTGTTGATCCCACTCTCCATGTAGCTACCCCAGTCATCTTCCTGCTTTTTCTCTGTCATGGTCAGAATATCATCTTCCTCACCAGTTGGCCCGGCATATACAACCTAGCAGAGTTGACATCTCTATCTGACAATGCATCATGCTGCTCAAAAATAAAGGCATATTACTGGCTTTATCTTCATGGACCACAGTCCTACTTCTGAAATCTGTTAGTTGCATGCACTTATAGGACAAGAGCTTTATCCATTTCATCTTTATTCACCATAAGACCAGTGGTCTGTCAAGGGTTAAAAAGAACTTTAAAGTTACCTTCATGCTAATATTCATACTCATTACTCTCTTTTCCAGACAGCATAAAATTGATCAGGACAGAAATATTCTCTTCCGAGATTTGCTATGCACTTACTCTATAACCTTGAACAAATGACTTTACGTCAAGGATTATAACAATTTATCCATTGCACTGAGGTGTTGTGGAGATTAATTAATTCATGTTTTTAAGGTGATTTGAGGATCTGCTAATGAAGGATGCTATATAAATGCTAATTTTTATTATTCATTCCCACATCTATATATTCTCTTTCAGCTGTCTCATAAAATGGTCACCCTAAGAAATTACTAACTATTAAACTCTTTTAAAGAATGAAAATGAGGAACTGAATTTTCATTCCGAATCCTAAATTTCCTTCCTTTTCAAGATGTAAGTCTTGTGATCTCCAAGTCATTTAAATGCAGATCTTTTGGTTGAATCACAGTTATATATGATGCTTATACTTAATAATAAGGACATAGAGATTTGGAAAAATTACAAACTGAACACAGTAGTACCTGGAAATACAGTCTATTGTTCACATTGGACACATAACCTGTGTCCAATATCAAACACAGTGAGGTTTTTAGCCTTTTAGATGTAGAACATTTTTATAACAACCAAAATATTTTTAATGCGATTCCATTCAAACCTTTTTAGCACATTTAAAAGAGCCATTCTATAGAGAAAACTTCCATATGGTTATATGATTACTTATGATATTATGTTATATGCACACTTGCTTAAAATCCTTTTAGAAACTTTTGTGATTTTGCATAAACATTTTGTAGCTTGTTCTTCTGTGGTCATTATTTGTAGACATGGCTAGTCTCCAGGATATGAAAGTTACACACAGGGAAACAGTAGCTATCATGCTAATTCAAAAGAATAAAATATTTTTGTCCAGAGGGAAGCTCTAGATACCTTGGAGTTGAACTTGGCCTCACTGCCCTTATTTATGCCTTTGGTTCTGAGGAATGATTCTGACCCAATTATCCTCAGAAACCCTATTTTGTTTGAGGTTTATCCAGAACTTAGGGATTTACCCTAGATATTATATACATTCCTATTTTGGTCTAGAATTTCCTCAATCTGGTTGGGAAAACTTTAAAATTATCTTATTCATCACATTTCTTTAGCCTCTCAGGATTTCTCTTGATTTTGACCTAGTGAAAAGAATGGCTTTGGGGAGAAGGGAGGAGCAATTGCCTTTGGGAACTTTTTGAGACTTGAATGTACAATTATCAACATAACTTTGATAGAAAGGGCAGGCAACCAATTACAGTGTCTTTCTCTTAATAGTGTCTTATGCAATAATCTATTATGCTAAAACAATTTTCAGTATATATAAAAGAATGCATGCATTGCATTGTATACTGAACATATATATCAGCAGCAGGTTTACAGCTACTCTGTACTTTATAAGCAGAAAAGAAGCTAAGAGAAGTTTACTTTTTTTTTATTTCTGGTGGTCTTACGAAGCACAAAGGCCATGTGGTTGAACCTCAGAATCCTGACTCTTAGTATGCTCAGATTACACCCTTTCTGGCAATTCACAATTTAAGACCAAAATTTTTAATGGTCATCATTCTGTAAGCATTAAGAGTAAAATATTTACTCTGAAAAATATTGATCTAATGAAATAATAATTAGAGTTTATAACCAGTGTAATGGTGAAACTCAGAGAAACATTTCAATTTTGTTATTTTTAACAGTTGCCCTTACACAGAAAATTCAGATCCCAGTTTAGTTTGTAGTGCCATCCAGATACTACTTTACCCACCAAAAGGACCTCTGGTACCTGAGAAACATCAGAAAGATCTTCTGTTGTTCTTTCTATAAGTGCCCTACTTATTCCCATTATGATAGAATTATGACTGATAGGTATCTTTCAAAATATAGTGGTTTCCTCTTTTAAAAACATGATCTTGAACAAGGGGATTCCAATGCACTACTGGAAAAATCGTATGTCCAGAATCTTAATCCCAATATGCCAAAAATTCTTATATGATATATAACTGCAAAAGCTAATATGAATCTTCTTCCCCAACACCAGTGTCACATGACTCAATCTAGATCTATGTCATAGATCTAGATATATCAAATATCAAGAAAAGATTTAATCTTCTATTGCTCACCTCTAAAGAACTCATTGATATCGTTGATCCAGTTTCACTTCTTGATAGTCCTGCATTATCATCCAACTCAGAGGCCATGAAATTCTTCACAGCTGTGCGAGGCTCAAAGGGCAAATTCTGCATATGTTCCTGGGGTGTAAGATGTTGATCTAAGTTCATACTGAACTGGTCCATTACAGGGGGATTCATATTGAATTCAGGGTTTACTTTGTAGTGCAATAGCCTTTCATGCGGCAAGGTTTCCATGCCAATATTCATTTTGCTTTCCTCTTTCATTGATGGCTGGGTATTTACAGAACTTCTGGGCATCACAATATAGTCACTTTCCATCATTCTTTCCTGAGGATGGACTATGTCCATATCAGCCCCTCTCAAATTATCATCCGTACATAAGTACACAGTTCTCCGCAATTCACTGTTCTCTTTTTTCAAACATTGATTGCTCAGCTCATTCATATTCATAGGCATGTGCAGACCTGTGGGTTGCTGGATGATAACTTTGGAAATGACGTTTCCAGGCAATGTTGAATAGCTTAGCCCTTCAGGGTTTGTTCCCTTTTCTTCTTCATCATCATTTAGAGAAATCCTGGAGAGTGTTCCTGTTATTGTGGCTGCTCGGCAAGGACCAATATCCTTATGAAGAACTGTGAATTAGAATATAAAAGTGGATAAAAGAGAGTTAGTTTGTACTTATTTTTCATTATTATATTCTGTTATCTCTTTTCATATTAAATAATTTTCTTAATAAATTAAAAAATCAATTTAAAAAATTACATATCTACTTGTTTGTACATGGTCCAGATTACTCAATCACTCTTTATTAATTCTGATATGCTCTCATAGATCTTAGGTAGCCCACAGCTAAAGCACATCTGAAAGTTGATTAATGGACTTTCAAAAATCTCAGTGTCATGACTTTAAGCAACTCAGCATAACTTTTCAGGGAAAGGGTGCATTATTCAGAGATGTTTTCTGCATCGACCTACTCCAAAGGGTTTTTATAAAATTATGACTCTATTCACACAAATTTGATTTTTTTCTTAAAAGCTTTACACCTAACGTGTTCTAGAAGTTCTATTCATTAAAATATTTCTTGAAAGAAGTAATTAAATGAGAACTTCATCCTAATGGGTCAGAAATTTCTCCAAAGATTATGCATGTTTAAAATTAATGAGAATTTATCCATTGAAGTTCATATGGTCAAGGTTGATAGAGGGTTCAAAACTAATATCATCTTTAGTTCTATGTAGGACCAAAAAAAGCATTTTTTAATAAGATCAATATACATGCTTGAATGCCTTTATGGAGGTATTAAAATTGCCAACTGAGTGTAAGCAGAAAAACTGTACAAGTCTTTGTAAATGCCAGTCCACTATATGTCTAAAAAATAGTGATTTTGGAAAAAAAAAAGTGTATGGGCCGGGCATGGTGGCTCACACCTATAATCCTAGCACTCTGGGAGGCTGAGGCGGGAGGACCACTTGAGGTCAGGAGTTTGAGACCAGCCTGAGTAAGAGTGAGACCTCCAGACCCCGTCTCTACTAAAAATAGAAAACATTAGTTGGGAGTGGTGGCGTATGCCGGGTGCCTATAGTCCCAGCTACTTGGGAAGCTGAGGCAGGAGGATCACTTAAACCCAGAAGTTTGAGGTTGTAGTGAGCTGTGATCATGCCTCTGCACGCTAGCCAGGGTGATAGAGCAAGACTCTGTCTAAAGAAAAAAAGAAAGAAAGAAAGAAGAGTGTATCACAACTTGTAGTATGAAAGGGAACATGAAATTTTAAAAAAAGACTTCAAAAAGTATTAAAAAAAAAAGGGAACAAAATGAAAACAAAATCCAAACCAAACAAAAACAAACCAATCAACAAAAGAGTACAGAATTCTTCATTACAATATATTTTAGTTTTTTTCCTTTTTTTGTCTCTGTATAAAAAGAAAGCCATGTTTTATAGATAATAGAGGCAAAATAATTAAAGCATACTTTGCTATGAACAATTGTCAGTTTTGAGGGTATGGAAGAATAAAATTTTGAAGACAAATTCTTGGTAAATTTGGTATTGAAAGCACAGAAAACACACTGTGTGAGAGTTGGCTCGGCAAGTGGAGCTAGTGCTGCCCCGTCTACAAAGCAGAGCAATTGTCGTTTAAAATTTCACTGGGCATAGATAACTCTAAAATATTTGGTTTATTGTCTCCTCATAAAAATTCCAGAAATACTGAATTTTGCCTATTATTATTCAGTTTTCAACTAGAATCATAATTATTATGCATTAAAGCAGAGGAGGGAAAATAGAAGATTATGAATGTTTTTTCCTATTACATAGAAAAGAAGGCTTTAAAATTATTTCAAAACATGAATCATTCATGTAATATCTATCTTTAGAGATACTGTGTCTAGTTATTATATTATTTTCTCTTTATTTTAAACACTAAAAATCATGTTAAATCTATATCTTTAAAAATTTATCAACAATCTGATTATGGCTTTTTGTATTTAACTATTATACTTTAAAAAAAGAAGAATAATTTAGTTTTAAGAAGGTGCTTCCAAACCTCTTAAAATAATAGACCAGTAATGAATTGTGGGTTGCAGGAATAATTACATATGAAAATAATAAGTTTAAAGTATGTTAAATTAATAGATTTAATGATATTCTAAATAAAATACTTTTTAAACATCTCTAAATTCAGGAAAGAGTACTTTTAACCCTTAACTGTATATAAAAAATCAATCCAAAATTTATAGCAGTAAAATTTAAAGCAGCTATTTTATTGCAAAATACCTAGAGTATTTTGATTGAATTCAGGCATGAGAATGTGAGATTAGTCTCTTATATTTTTGTGATTGTGACAAAAACTGTGATCTGAGATTCTGCACAGATGTTTAATGGCTTTGAGTTGAATCTGGAAATTACACATAAAGGGGATCTGTTGGCAGGTAGGGTGTGCCTTACATGAGCATAGCAGTGTTCTATACTAGGTTTCAACTTCTTTATTGGCAGTTTGAATGAAGACTTAGAAGATATTCTCATCAAACTTTCAATGGCCAAACAATTTAAATGGATGTAACCTGAAAGTAGTAAAATAATAGCAAATAGAGATAAATGCAAGGGCCAGATTTTTTTTTCAAGGAAAATATACCAAAAAGAATGTTTACATAATCTTCAACTGGAGAAGCCCTAATAATTTCTATAAACGGTATTAGGAATTTTAGATAAGTTGACACTAGTACTGAAATAGAAACCAGACGCAAATGTAGATAGAATTAATGTAAGTAAAAAGCCAGCTGTGATAAATAAATGCTGGATGAGTATGTATATATTTGGGCACCATAATAGAAAATTATTGACAAATTGGAGGCTACCTTGGGTACCAGACCTGGGAGGATGCTATAAGAAATGAATGATGAAACATGGCTTATTCAATCTGGAGAAAAAAGACTTAGATTGGGCTAAATGATCATTACTTTCAAATTTTTGAATATATAGGTAAAGTAGATATTCACTCTTGTTCTAAAAGGCAGCACTAAGACCAACAAATAAAGGGAAAAATGAGGTATATTTTGTTCCAGTATTAAGGAGCATTTTCCAACCCCTGGAACTATCCCCTGAAATTGAACACGAACTTTCCTTTAAAACTCTAAAGCCATTTACTCTGGTGAGAATTCAGCCACAGGCTGGAGGACAATGGGATGCTAGCACTTGAAGGCAGGGTATGCTGCATGGTTTCTCCTGGTTCCCTCTAAAAATATAACAACAACCATAATACACACACACACACACACACATATACATAATGGTATTTGATCCCTACAACTACCCATATTCCATACATGAAACTTAGGCACAGAGAGGCTAAATTGACTGGCCTTACATCTAACAACCATTGGTGGAACGGAAGTCTTATGTATCCATGTTAATGCTTTTTTGTTGTCATGGTGCTCCCAATGAACCATTCCTAGTTTCTCTCCCATTCCTCTCTCTCTCTCTCTCTCTCTCTCTCTCTTTCCCTGCACACATAAATTTCTGCTATTACAATCCTTGCACTGAAAAGGTTCTATTTATTCATGAACATGAATATGTTATGTGTAAACCACAGCATTTCATTTAAAATCAAAATACATAGAAATAATGTAACATCCCTCATGGTTATATTTTAAAAATCTAAATATTCTTACCTGACCGACAAGCAATGTCTACATCCTTTTCAAAGTCTGTCTGTAACAAGAAACAATAAGACACAGAACCATCATTTAAGAAAGACCTCAAGTGCCTTTTACTAATCAGATTAGCTGAAGTTTATAGATATCTAACTAGGCAGTACCAGTTTATTGTTTTGTGCAAAGGAAGTTTCTCAAGAAATAGTCAGATACATGGCATACAATTTTAACAAGGCAATAGAATATCTAGCGTCATCTTCAGTTTGGAAAATGACCACCATACACAAAAGGATAGAATTTTAAGTCAATTTCCTAACCAAAATAAAGAGATCAGAATGTGCATTACTATGAATACACTTAAATGTTTTTATTTGTATTTTTTAAACATTCAATTTGAATATATTCTTCATAATGTAACATATTATGATATAGCTTTGACAAACTCTTAATAGTCAAACTAGGCACTTCTAGTGATTTATTTTCACTCAAATGTGACAAAAGGCTATCAGGTTTAGAAATTAAAATTGAAGATTAAACAATGCTCATCTGGTCTAGAACCGGCTGGAGTTTAGTTTCATCATCCTATTTTCCACAAACTTTTATTTATTTAATCAATTTATTTATTTAATGGTAAAATTAAATTATCCCATTTTAATCAAGGTCTTCTAATCATATGCCTTTCCCTATAAATATTTTAAATCAGAGATTTTGGTAGTTATCTATTTGTTTTTAATAAAGAATTAATTTTCTTTCTCAAGTCTTAGTTACTAATGTATCATTTAGCCTATTATTTTGTTGTCCAGTCCAAAAAAGTTAATAATAAATCAAATATATTATAAAAAACTTCCCTATTTAATTTCTGCTTTTAATGACACAGTTTCAATCTTATCTCATTTCTAAAATACATCAAAATGGTTATGCCTAAAGTATCCCTTAATTCCAATAATAGTCAGACCTCATGTACAATAACTGATCTTTCACTGGAAGCGTGGCTAGTCCTTATGCTTTAGCACAGTGGTTCTCATAGTAGGCTGCACATTGGAATCGCCAATACCTGGGTCCCACTCTCAAGATTCTGATTTTAATTGGTATGGCGTGTGCAGCTCCTGTGATGATTCTAATATGCCCCTAAGGTTGAGAACTACTGCTTTAAGACTAGAAGTGCAGGTCCATAGTACTCTGATCTGTTAAAAAAAAAAAAATCCTATGCACAAATCATTAGCCCTAATTCTGTGTAAGGTTGAAAATACTTGGCAGTGTTGCATAGGACTCCCACACTCAACACCCCAGTGGGGGAACAACAAATCCTGAGTTCCCAAGCAATCCAGACAAAATAATTATCTGGTATCAGAGTTCTAAGTCTGTTAATTAATAAACTAAAGCCAAAATCACTCAAAATGGGACTTTGAGACTATTTTACCAACAGGGATTTTTTTTAAGTTTTCTTGAGAGATCATAACTTAATTAACAGAGGAAAAATAAAAGCTCACCATAATTTGAGCATGCCCATTAGGAAAAGAACTTGAGGAATCAGCATTGATTGGATCCTGGCAGTTTCTCAATCGGCATCTAAATGCATCCTGAACCTGTGGGGAGAAAGAAAAACACATTAATTTTCTTCTCTCTTATTAATGACCAGATACTTTCTATATTGGCAATCAACTATGAGAAAATGGTTGTCATTGTTTTATAATCTAATACCCATTTTATTTGCTTCTTAATACAAATACTGGTGTCCTGGACTTTGCTTTATGCCAAGGAAATTTATCATTTGCCATAATCTATAGAGGGAAGTGCTGGGAACTCCTTAGCTATCAAAATGGCTATATATGGCTCAACACTCATAATTCTTGCCAGAGGGCAGATTTATTCTACTGTTACAAATAATATGTGTCTTTCAAGGGGGATTTACTATTTGGCATGGCATAATCTTCATAACAGCTTTAAACATTGTGAAAAATGAGATTACTCAATGATCATTTGGCTGGAAATGACTTGGGATTTTTCCTGTTATGTCTTGTGTAAGAGATCTTTGGGCAGACTGTTTTTTTAATCTCTCTTCAAGCATTATATGCCATAATGTAAAAACAAAACACAATGAAACAAAAGAGAAACAAAACAGTTCTACTTCTGATTGATTGTCTTGGGAATGAAAAGTCACCCAGCAAAGCCAAATTTCCTTAATATCCATTCGTAATCGAATTCTGAATAAAGAAAAAACATATCACGAGGAAGTTCTAAGAACATTAATTCTTTTGTTAAAAAATAAGTCAGTAAACATGAATAGCTGAATAGCAAACAAAGAAACAATGGATGGTTATTCTGATCACATGATGCCTCTGCACCAGCATCTCCTTTCCACTTCCTGTGGCTCATTATACTCCTCACAAGCTGCTGATAGACATCTTCACAAGCAGCTGCTTATCCCAAGTCGATGGCAAGGTCATTTTACTAACACTTTATATTTCTGACTTCATATTATTGATATTCTCCTTCTTGTTTATTATAATCTGTTTTATTGGATTAAAAAAACAAAGCATAGATGATGTATTTTCCCTATTATACTGAAGCACCATTATAAAGACTACCAATGTAAACACACAAGAATCTTTACTTTTGAAAAGCACTCATATAAAATACCCTGTCACTGTTTTGATGTGAGATGTGCATAATATAGCTGTTGGCCAGAAAACAACAACAACAAAAAAACCCCTCAGCTTCTTAAGTTGTTTTCAGCTTCCTCCTTGTGCTGTCACCCATTTCACAGTCTTTAGTAGCCTCTCTCCAAATTGCAGGTGGAAAGTGACACCAAGTTTAGTCACGATCACAGGCTGGCTAACCAGTCTAATAATGAGACCTTCATCTACTTCTATTTCTCCACCTTAGGTTCTAATCCTAGTGATGTGGCCATGATAGCTGTGAAATAAAAGAAATTGGATGGACTCAGTGTTCTCTGATCTCTCTTCCATTCTACGGTTCTCATATTTCTAAATCTGAAATTTCCCTGAAAAAGAATGAGGAGCTGCCTGATGTAATTTCTTATTTCCTTTTTCAAACACATCATTAAAAGTACCAGTGTAGTAAAATCTAGCCTGGTCATCTTTTCCTGAAGAACTGGATAAATATTTAGAATGAGATCATCCAGCTTTTCCCAGTGGAGACACAACCAGGACAAAGTTAGATTTTTGAGATGTGAATGCTTTCAGGCTCCTCATTTTTCTTAAGAAGGTGTTATAGGTTACAAAGGGACACATTAATAATCAAAAACTGGTAATGAGTCTAGTATTTGCCAGATCATCACTTTTTCTGTTATACAGAAATTTGAATTGGGTAAACCACTAATAAAGTATACCTGTTTTTAGAAAAAAAATCTGTAGAACCAATGTCAGAAAAATAGGTACATACTAATTATTTGTTTGTGCCCTAAGGCAACTGTTAAAGAAGCACAGTTTATAAAGGAAGATAAATAATATTTCATAAATGCTGCCTTCTGGGAGCTTGTCACAGGAAGATTTCTTTCAAATATATTTATAAATGTTAGTATATATAAAATATGAAACATTTTGGTAACACCAAACATTAATTTGACTGGTCCGTGTTAAGCACTTTCTATTTTCAGACCTTCAGAGTGTAGTCGTCAGTATTTTTGGCTAACAATGAAATATGGAAAAGCAACTTCTGTAAGTTTCTCTTAAAAATCCAATTTTTTGAGGGAGATACAAACTAGATCTCTTTTTCAGAATATACACACACAAAATCAATACCTTCGACCACTAAACTCCCAAATATGACAATGGATTAAGGGCATTTCTACACTGGAGAATGATGTCAGCTTCATGAGCCAGTCAATGCTGTTTAGAAAAAATATAAAACAGAAGAGTATAAAAAGTTTCCAGTAAATTCAAGGTCATTTTAATGGTCACATAAATGCCATAATTTAAGTGTTAGATTCTCTGACACTTTGAGTGCCTCTGATACCTCTAATTCAGAAAATTTCCAGAAGAAATTCTCTTTGATTCCACATGTTCCATTTGATTTTTTAAAAATCTTAAAAATGTGTTGGGGCAATCTAGATGAATTGGCCTTAATACTTGTCCAACACTGTCAGGAAAAAACGATTAGAATAGATTTCATAGTGCATATTTCTTATCACAGACAAGGATGCTTCAGGCAAGACAGTACCTAGAGAAAGCACTCACAACTATTTGTAAATATTTTTATAATTAGTTGAACAGAGAGTTTTGATTTTGTTGAATCAATACGAATTGTGCTGATGAAGAATGACTAGAATTTTCTAAAAAGAAAATCTACAAGAATGTTAACTCCATATAAGGAGAAAGCATAAAAAAGATAAAAGAAAAAGAAAAATTAAAAAAAAAACAACCCAGAATCTAGATCTGGCTAGCTCATCCTGAAATTAAAATCTTCTGTGCCAACAGTCATAATTATAATGCATCATAACTTTGAGTTCTTGTGAAATTAACATTTTAAAAAACTTACTTGAGACCAGTAAATACAATTTTTAAATAAACCTATAGAGAACAATTAAATATTTAAGGTAAATTATGGCACAGTGAAAATCTAGACTTCAAATTTATTCTTTTTACAATAATCTTGCAATAGATCTTTTACTTTGATTGATAGACAGAGGTTTTAATATTCAGGGGAGTAGTAAGGAACAGCTATGTAACTTGCCTTGGAACATTTAGGGGACTTTAAGGAAATGTGATGGCATGCTGTGAGATGAAAAAAGGAAACATCACAAAATAAGGTGAGAAGTAAACAACAAGCTATCAAGGTTGTCTCCTGAAAAGTATCCAACCATGCACTTCCAAAGATATCTCGACTGGATCCTGCTGGGGGTTGCTCTAAAAACTCCTGAAAAAGCTATAAACCCTTCTTGTTGTGGATAGATTCCTGGATGAGGCCTGAAGTTCAAAGAGGTTTGCAGGGGTGTGTCTCGCTTCTGTCTCTCCCCCACAGGGAGAAGAATTCAGTTAATCTCAGCAGCAGCAAACTGAGAGCTTCTGGATTGGTCCTTGCTCTGAAGGCAGCTGGCAGAGTGTCACTGTGAAAGTTGGTGCCAGATTTAGCGATTGCTGGGGAAGAGCACAGAGCATGGTTGGCAGTGTTGCAATTTAAAGAAACCTCACAGGAAAGAGCTGCACAGTTTGAAATGGGCTCTGTACTTAGCTAGTGAACAACTCAAACCCCAAATCTTCACTTTTAAGAGGATGGTTTTACTTCTAGTTATTCTTCTTGGCTTCCTATTCGAGAGGATCATTTTAAACCAGGAAAAGAAATAAAGTTACATTCTTGTAATTATTTGAGATTGTTTCCTTGGGTAGGGGGAGAAGAGTTTCTTATGTGGTCTGCTTTTTCTGAGTCTCATGCCTACTATTGTTTCATAGGTGAACAGATGGCTTGGCTCTTTCCAATCATGTTAAATTATATATAATTTAATCATGACATGAATAAGACTGTTCTCAATTTCATGTGTATTATGCCAATTGATATAAACAATATGAATGACTTCACACTAATAAAATATTACCTAAATATTCTGATAGTAATGGAAATAAACAAAAATGAAGGTTTGTCATTTGCTATACAATACAAGAAAAATATGGGCTACAGACCCAAATTTCAGTCCCAATGACTTTCTTTTGGAATCTTTTAACACCAAAAGGTTCACTTAATCTCTAAAATTGTTTTAGCTTTTTACCTTCAAATTACTTTTTGTATCAGTTTTGGGGGTGTCATACAAGCTTCTCTAGATGATATTTCATATACATGATCTGAAGAAATGTAGCAGCATTTCCTTAACATGCAAATGGGAAAGAAAGGAAAGGGAAATTATATGCCAGACACCATGATCCCATGCCTTCACAGCCAATATTTCCTTTCAGCCTCATGCTTTCCCCTTTGGGGCAGATATGATTTTACTGTCATAGATGCGGACCCTGAAGCTTCAAGAGCTTAAGTAACTAGCTCAAGATCTTAACAATAAGCAGTGGCAGAGCTGGGAGCGAAACTAGGTCACTTGACTTGAAAGGCAGCCCTCATTCCAATACACCACTTTGCCTCCACCCTTACGGCCTTACAAAGCAAAGAATAAGATAGTGTAAGTGAAGGAATAAATCAAAACAATTATTTCCAACTGTTTGGAAATTAAGTTGTTATACCACCGTTGTCTACCTCTTACGATTTAGATGAAATATAAGAATGAGGTAAGTTTTCATTTTCAACATTTCTTCAAGACATATTGAAATTCCTTGTTACCAGTTTAACAATCTTGCAACGGGACCCTGGGAGTGTGAAAGGAGAGGGAGGCGGGACTTGCCCACCTACATGCCTGTGTCTAGATACCTCCTGACAACAGACAGAAGAACCATGCTGCCGCCCAGAGTGAGGGACAGCTGGGAGGGCAGTGTGAGGCTCCAGCAGGAGAACTTTGGGTAAAAGCAAGCCACAGTTGGATGCTACCTGGCAGGCATGCCAGAGTTTGTCAATATCTCTTATGAATTCTCTGTGTCTGAACTTGTTCACCGATGCCATTTCACTCACCTGATTTCATGCTCTTGTTAACCCCTTAAGTCTCTGCATGGACTAGGAGAACCAAATGTACAGATTAAGACTTATACAAATATTCATAATATACTTGCAATTATGCAAAATCAGGGAAGCCTAATGTGGAATGAGAGGTAGAGCTTATATTCCCCTGCTTAAGAAATGGAATGACTATTGAGAGAAGTGAGGTTGGTGTTTTCTGGGGAAAGGTATATAGGAATATGAACATATTGTCTACTATTCAGCACAGGCTCCATTCCATGTAAACCATATGCCCAGTAACCTCTCTCCATCTTCTTCTATTTGAAACCTTCACTTCCCTAATCCTTCAACTTCATTGTTCCCTCAGGACACCATTAAGTTCTGAAGTTTCTTATCATCTACCATTAAATTCTGAAGTTTCTTATCACCTACTCCTTCCGCAAAGACCAACTAAAACTCCTGACCCATCCCTGACTAAGGGAGGGCTCAGATATGCAGCCTTACATACTATTGAGTCATACCTAATTTCCCTGTAAGTAGTCAACCTCTGAGGTTCACGCAACTCTTTATCTGAATTATGTTATATGCAGTATGGACTCTTTTCAAATTGTTGTCTAGTTATTTAATCACTACTGGCTTCACTTTTTACAAATTATTTGCATTGGGAGAATATTGGTTTTAGATTAGATAGGAAAGAATACTTGTCTGTTTTACATATTCAATGTCGTGTGCTAGTAAATAATTTTGTTTATCTGTACTCTTTATGCAAATAATGAGACTAAATGGAAAATTGGGAAAAAAAGGTGAAGGGGAGTAGAAGGAAGGAAGGAAGGAAAAGGAAAAGAAAGCAAGCAAAAGAAAGAAGGAAGAGAGAAAAAACAGTTCATTTTTATTTTAAGCATTTTGCTACAAAATTGCTTCACAGGTTGGATCGAGATTTTAGGACCTCATCTGGTACAGCCTAGACCTCCTGCCAGTGCTTGAAAAAGAGAAAAGAGGAGCTTGTCCCTGTTATTGACACTACAGAACAGCCACAGGATTCTCACACACTGATACAACAAAATTATCCATTTAAGCATTTTCCTTTTTTCCTTCCATTTAGGGAAAGATTTTATTGTAGCTTATTTTGTATCACAATCTTGTTATTTCCCCCCTCTGACATCAAGCTGTAAGATTGTCCTAGAGCCAGACACAGCTAGAGACAGAGAGATGAGAAGAATGTGCAGGCACCGAGAAAGTAGTTTCCTAGCAACAGTAACTATTTCAAAGGTTTCATAACTCTTGTGTCGTTTCAATTTCCATAGCAATGTGGGGAATAGTAAATAGTATATGTTGTTACCTGCTTAATTCAATGAATTCTAATCAACCGATAATGGATAAATGAAGGAAACATCTATCCTTGTTCTATTAGATTCTATCTTATTAGCTATTATACATATTAGCTTCTAAGATCTAGGTTTTGTTGCTGAAAGTAACATGTTCTGATAAATCAGATGGCTTTTTTCATTCTTACTCCCTCTTTCTGTTTTCTCTTTTTTCCCAGAAGCGTTTACTAAAGCAATTCAAAAGAAAAAGTTATTCCAGAAGAAGAAACTATATTTTCAAGAATACAAATTTTATGAAATTTAAATATTAAGATTTCAGGTCTGGAGGTCAGAACAAATAGTTATGCAAAATTCAGTTTTTTCTGAGTGGAATATAATTGAATTGGAAGTAACAGAGTGGTCATTCTGCCCTTCTCTCCTGATTTGAAATGATTTTAGTTTCAAAATTGGACCCACTAAAAACAAAAAGGCACATTTAAAATAAATTAGACTCCATACACACCACATTCAAAATGCCACAGTTACAGTATTTCATTTCTTTTCTCCTTAAACTGCAAGGCTATGTTCCTCCTCTGCGTACACCCACCTCCTCCACCGACAGACTGTACAAGTAAATATGGGTAAAACCTTTTGAATTCATATTGGGACAGTCATTACAGACTAAATAGGATAAAACTATGTTAGTGTATGTCAAAAATATATAGAAATAGAAATATATATGTAGCCAGTCTCTAAATCAAGAAGAAATATTTCTTACATTGCTTATACATTTTTAAGAAATAAAAATCTACATGAATTATTTTGAGTTATTGTGAAGAAAATATGTTAAAATGAAAAAGCAGTAGAGATAAAACTACATTCCTGGTATCTTTTATAAATTATCAGGTGGATTAATAGATATGAATCATTACCCAATATTTTACAAATAGCTATCTATTCCATAAGCTTTGATGTATTTTTCTGGAACTATTGTTCACAGGAGACAGAGGATATGGGAAGATACTCCTATTGTCTCAGACCATGGTTAATATTAGGGCAATGTGGTCACAAGTATTACGAGACAGACCCATTGCTATTGTCAAGCACTATACATTTAGAAGGTCAAAAAGAATTTCTGTAGGCTCAATGAGACCTCCTATGATATGTTCCTTGGAATTTGTAAAACCCTATTAAACAAGAGTCTTTCAGTGTTTCAGTAACAACTTCCTCTCAGGAATTCTGAAGTAGACTTGCTCTATACTGAAATCTGTTATGTGTATTTATAGTAATGATACAGGGTATTTTTTTTATTTCAAAATATTATGGGGGTACAAATGTTTTTGGTTAAGTGTATCGATTTTGTTATGCTTGAGTCAGGGTTATAAGTGTGCCCATCACTCAGATAGTGTTCACTGCACCTGTTAGGTAGGTTTTCACCCATTCCCTCCTCCCCCCTCCCCTTTACTTGATTTCCACTGAGTTTTATTTCCCTCTGTGCACATGTGTGCTCATCGGTTAGTTCCAGTTTAATAGTGAATACATGTGGTATTTGTTTTTCTATTCTTTAGATAGATACTTCACTTAGGATAATGGTCTCCAGTTCCATCCAAATTGTTGCAAAAGGCCTTAATTCATCCTTCTTCATGGCTGAGTAGTATTCCATAGTATATATATACCACATTTTGTTAATCCACTCATGAATTGATGGGCATTTGGGTTGATTCCACATCTTTGCAATTGTGAATTGTGCTGTGATAAACATTCGAGTGCAGTTATCTTTTTGATAAAATGACTTCTTTTCCTTTGGGTAAATACCCTGTAGTGGGATTGCTGGATCAAATGGTAGGTCTACCTTTAGTTCTTTGAGGAATCTCCATACTGTTTTCCACAGAGGTTGTACTAATTTGCAGTCCCACCAACAGTGTATAAGTTTTCTTTTCTTTCTGCATCCACACTAGTATCTATTGTTTTGGACTTTTTAATAAAAGCTATTCTAACTGGGGTAAGATGACATCTCATTGTAGATTTAATTTGCATTTCCCTGATAATTAGTGAAATTGAGCATTTTTTCATATGTTTATTGGCCATTTGTCTGTCTTCTTTTGAAAAGCTTCTGTTCATGTCTTTTGCCCACTTTTGAACAGGTTGTGTGTTTCTTCCTTGATAATTTGCTTGAATTCTTTGTAGATTCTGATTGTTAGCCTTTTATTGGGTGCATAGCTTGTGAATATTATCTCCCATTCCTCAGGTTGTCCATTTTTTCTGCCGATTATTTCCTTAGCTGTGCAGAAGCTCTTTAATTAATTCTAGTCCAATTTATTTATTTTTGTTGTGCTGTGATTGCAACAGAAGACTGGGGTCTTCTTCATAAATTTTTTGCCTAGGCTAATATCTAGAAGAGTTTTTCCCATATTTTCTTCTAGGATTCTTATGGTTTCATGCCTTACATTTAAGTCTTTTATCCATCTTGAATTAATTTTCGTGAGTGGTAAGAGATATGGATCCTGTTTCATTCTTCTGCATGTTGCTGTACAATTTCCCCAGCACCATTTATTGAATAGGGCTTCTTTTCCCCAATGTATATTGTTGTCTGCTTTGTCAAAGATCAGTTGGCTGTATGTAGATGGTTTTATATCTGGGTTCTCTGTTCTGTTCCATTGGTCTGTCTCTATTTTTGTACCAATACCATGCTATTTTGGTTACTAAGCCTCGTAGTATAGTTTGAAGTCTGGTAATGTGATGCCCCCAGATATGTTCTTTTTGCTTAAGATTGCTTTAGCTATTTGGGCTCTTTTCTGGTTCCAAATGAAGTGTAGAATTATTTTTTCTAGATCTGTGAAACAAGACATTGGTATTTTGATGGGGATTGCATTGAATCTGTAAATCACTTTAGGTAGTATGGACATTTTAACAATGTTGATTCTACCAATCCACGAGCATGTATGTTTTTCCATTGGTTTGTGTTGTCTGTGATTTGTTTCCTCAGTGTTTCGGAGTTCTTTTTGTAGAGATCTTTCACCTCTTGGTTAAGTATATTCCTAGGTATTTTATTTTCTTTGTAGCTATTGTGAATGGTATTGAGTCTTTGATTTGACTCTCAGCTTGACTGTTATTTGTGTATAGGAATGCTATTGGTTTGTGTACATTGATTTTGTAACCTGAGACTTTGCTGAATTTATGTATCAATTCCAGGAGTCTCTTGGTGGAGTCTTTGGGGATTTCTGGATATAAGATCATATCATCAGCAAAAGGTGATAGTTTGACCTCTTCTTTTCTGATTTGGATAAACTTTGTTTCTTTCTCTTGCCTGATTCCTCTGGCTAGGACTTCCCGCACTATGTTGAATAGAAGTGGTGACAGTGGGCACCCTTGTCTTGTTCCAGTTCTTAATGGGAATGCTTTCAACTTTTCCCATTTACTATGATGTTGGCTATGGGTTTGTCATAAAAGGCTTTTTAATCTTGAGATATATTCCTTTTATGCCTAGTTTATTGAAGATTTTTACCATGAAAGGGTGCTGAATTTTGCTGAATGCTTTTCTGCATCTGTTGAGATGATCATACGGTCTTTTTTTTTTTGCTTCTCTTTGTGTGGTGAATCACATTTATTGATTTCCGTATGTTGAATCATCCTTGCATCCCTGGAATGAAGCCCACTTGGTCATGGTGGATTATGTTTTTGATGTGCTGTTGGATTCAGTTTGTTAGTATTTTATTTAGGATTAAGCAGCAGCATTGTAGTTGCTGAGGACTTCAACACTCCCCTGACAGAACTGGACAGATCCTCTAAGCAGAAAATAAATAAAGAAACACTGGACTTAAATAGGACTCTATAACAAATGGGCCTAACAGACATTTACAGAACATTTAACTCAAAAACTACTGAATATACATGCTTCTCATCAGTACATGGAACATTCTCCAAGATTGCTTATATCTTAGGCCACAAAACATGTCTCAACAAATTCAAAAAAATAGAAATCATAGCATGTATCTTCTCAAACCACAGTGGAATAAAACTAGAAATCAATTCCAAGAAAAACATTCAAATCTACACAAAGTCATGGAAATTAAACAGTCTGCTCCTGAATGATTATTGGGTCAATAAGGAAATTAAGATGGAAATCAAAAGATTCCTTGACCTGAATGACAAAGGGGACACAAGTTACCAAAAATCTATGGAATGCAGCAAAACCAGTACTCAGGGGAAAATTCATAGCCTTAAGGCCTACATCAAGAAGACAGAAAGATCATAAATTAATAATCTAATGACACATCTTAAGGAACTAGAAAAGGAAGAGCAAACCAAACTCAAAACCAGCAAAAAAAAAAAAAAAAAAAAAACAAAGGTCACAGCAGAATTAAATAAAATGAAAAACAATACAAAGGATCAATGAAACAAAAAGTTGGTTCTTTGAAAAGATAAACAAAATTGATAGATCTCTTCCTAGATTAACCAGGAATAGAAGAGAAAGGACCCAAATAAGCTCAATCAGAAATGAAAAAGGAGATATTGCAATTGATACCACAGAAATACAAAATATCATCTGTGAATACTATGAAAATCTCTACGCACATAAACTTGAAATCATAGAGGAAATTGACAAATTCCTGGAAACACACAACCTCCCAAGACTCAATCAGGAAGAAACAGAATTCCTGAACAGACCAATAATGAGTAATGAGATTGAAGCAGTGATAAAAAATCTTCCAACAAAAAAATAAGCCCTGGACCAGATGGATTCACAGCTGAATTTTACCAGACCTACAAAGAAGAGCTGGTACCCATACTGCAGAAATTATTCCATAACATTGAGAAGGAGGGAATCTTGCCCAACTCATTCTACAAAGCCAGTATCACCTTGATACCAAAGCCAGGAAAGGACCAACAAAAAAAGAAAACTACAGGCCATATCCCTTATAAATACAGATGTTACAGGGTATTTTTAAGGTTCAATGCAAAAAAATGAAATATGTGATTTTTCATTTCAGTGTTGGAACTAAAGAATGTATGACATTTTGATGTTAATTTATCAGCTATAAAATTATTCAATTTGAACTAATTATTGCAAATGCAAAAAAGACACATCCATATTTTTATTCTCTATTGATACATAAAACATATATTTACAGACACCTATGCTACTAAAAGCATCTATCATATGATTTGATTTAATTACCCTTAAATCATGTTTTTGACAGTTAATAGTCCAATTATCAAGTATGGAAAAATTATGATGGAAATCAAGAATTTTTGTGTCAAATATTTTTCTTTATGTAGGCAGTAAAGTTTTGATAATAAGCCATCATAATATGTCAGTCTAAAACCTGCATATTTTGATGATAGCCTAAGACTATTTGGAAAGCTTATTTCTGGAAAAAAAAGAAAAGTTTATTTAGAGATATAGTACTTTTGTATTACTTAGCACCTAAGATATTAATATCTTCTGAAAATTTCACATAGGTATATCATGTATCTTACTTAAAACTTGCCAAATTTTATTGTTAATTGTCAATCAAAAATGCATTATCTATCTAATCTTTAGAATAATTTTGTTATTTAAATATATACAGAAAATATTAATACAGAAGACCCACGAGATAATTATAGTTGGAGAAGAACATAAGCTAAATTATTATTCAATTTCTCTTTAACATTTACTCCTTTGTTCTATAAAGAACTCCATACTTGGAAGATTTTTAATGCTGATATTCTAGCTAGAAATTTGTGGTGAAGGAATAGTAAGGCTTAGCAATGTAAACTACATCATATTTTTTAAATGAGGAAATACTCCCCTCCTCTTGCAATGTGAATTCACTCTTCAACTGTTTTCATTACTTTTCTTCATAGAATGTTCTTAGAATACACATGTGGGTTTTTTGCTAACATCTGTATCTTATTGAAATAGCTCAGATATATTGTTTTCCCCATCTGATAAATCAGGTAAAAGTCTTTGGTTTCTTCCACATGTCATTGTAAAAATTATGTGGTGCGTATTTATATGCATATGTGTCTCTTTGCAATGTGCACATCATAATAAAGTTCTCAAACAAGCGACATAATGCAAAATGACAGAGTAGACCATTTTCTCAAAATTACTAGCATGGCACTGTGTCAGTGTGTGTTTTTGTCACCACTCTTCCCTAGAGTAAATGCTAAAATGACTCATAAACCTTGTATATGCTGTGTCAGTGCTTGTAAGCATTCAGAATAATTTGCACACGGTTTGGAAAACAACATTTTATCCCTAAACAACTCAAGTCTGAAATCTCTTACTGCCCTGGATGGTTTGGAGCTGGTTAATATCTCCACTCACGAAAGATGACGTCTTCCTTCCCTCACTGCTGACAGCAAACCTCAATCATGACCCAGACCTCAATCATGACCCAGACAAATGCTGTGATTATAGGTCTACAGTTCTTAGGGACAATTACTGCCTATTATGCCCCACTGTGTACATTTTTAGTATTTTTTGAGAGTGAACATCCCCATCAAAATCATTAATCTTTAGTAACCTTAACCACAACTTAGTACGGAGACAAAAGAATTATTCATTAATCTCCAACATTTTCTATTTAAAATAAAATTAGTTAATATGAGGAATGAGGATTTGCTGAGTGAAGAACCATGAGTTAGGGAATGGGTTTACTATGTTTATGAACTATGTCTTTTAAACATATGCCACCCTATCCTCTTATCCACCAGTTGTTCTAACAGACTTATCTACACCAGTCACTCCATGTGTCCTCTCTTGAATCCACTTTTCCTGGCTCTTGGCACCTCTGGCCAGGTTTCCCCTTGCATAGTCCCATCTGTTTTAATCTGTCACTTTCAGAGCACAGGACCCTGCTGAGCCTTAAAGCTTCCCATCAGCTTTAACTCCTAAGTGATTGTCAGTGGAGAAGACCAGCTTTAATCTGAAGATCAAGATATTAAAATAAAAGATCACATTTGTTAGCAAAGAGATACCCTTCCAACCTCCACTCTTCTCTCTCACACGAATTATATTTCTCACCTCTCTTCGAAGAATGCAGTGGACCATGACAATAACAAAGCCTTGCAACGAATCAAACACAGCAAAAAGTATTTGAAACAATATGGAGCGTTTATCTGTCATGGCCAGAACTGCAGACATCCATGTCAAAGCCAGAAGGGGCAACACCACACAGGAGCTCCAAAGAGACGCCCTGTTGAGAGACACAGAAAGCAACAACATAAGTAGCTGCATGTCACGCCCCAGGCCATAACCAAACCCCCATTCAACAGAGCATTCTTGTGTGTGGCACCAAGACCATTAACTTGGAAACCACAAAGCAGATAACATTTGAGAGTTTTATTTTTTTTTTATAGACTATCCCACAATAGTTATAAAGGCAGTTGCCAATTATGAGTATTTAAGTATACTCTTAGCTCTCGTATTAGCAAACACATTTTTTTCATCATAGCATTTTCTCACATGCACTGTAAAAGATTTGTAACAAGAAGATGTAAATGATTGGGACTAACATGGCGTTACTGGCGGTGGTGGCTGACAAAGCTGTTGTTGAAACTACTCCACACTTGGCACATTTGAGCGTCAAACCGCTATGAGGCTCACTCATCTGACTGCAAACAAACAGAACACCCACAAAAAGAACAAAATATTGAATTGTCACTGAAAAAAAAAGTTGCTGCTGCAAGTTAGCTTTTAAATACGATTTCATGCAGAAAAGTATACTTATCAAAGATGAATGCTCTAGGTCATTGTTAAAGATGCATTTATACTATATATTATCTTTGTAATATTTACCTTTTAATAATATGGGCCTTTGTTGCATGCAAAACATATTTCCATCATTTACACCATAAATGGCACTTGTGTCTATAGATCAAGGTTGCCCAATACACTGAGTTAAACATAAGCATGTGCTTGTGTAGACATACAGTGAAACCCTTTATTCAGATCCCTGATAATCAAACATGTGAGGACTCTTAGCTTTAAGGATTTTCATTGTTATTTGTGGAAGAAACATATATCATTTAAAACTTTCTGAAATGTAAGCATTTATCTCAGAGTTCCAATATAGAAAGGAATATATTTTGGGGGTCTTCAATTATTTGTTGAATATGTAGCTTTTATCTCAATAGAATTATATTTTGAAATTTCTTATAGCATCAATGTCTTGTCCAGATTTTAAGATGATCTGAATATAGGGGCTGATGAAATTTGATGAAATATTAGTTGATAATAAAAACAGTGATAGCTTTCTGCTTTAATAAAACACACTTAACATAATCATTAAGTTTTAAATATTCTTTCTGCAAATTAGTCATAGACTCCAACTTCATAGCATTCAAATGGTATATTCTAGTCTAGAGGATTTTACAGGTAAATTCAGATTCAAAAAATTCAGACTCCATCTACTACATCATAGAAGCAAAGTCATGCTACACAGAAAAACTTTATATTCATTTTGCTTTAGAAAAGTGTACCTTGAAAACGATGGGTTTATTAGAGCATAAACAAAAACCAAAAAGGAGTTACTTGAATTAAGAGTAGAAATAGCTTGAAATAATATTCTGTGGTGTGCTTCTCTAGTCCATTCCCATGGGGTGTCTATATCTCAAATATGTTCGTAAGTTTTTAAAAATAATGTTATAGTGGAGTTGCATTACTATGTGTATAATAAAAGTGGCAGAAGAGAGAAAATTGTGAGAAGCTCACAATTTAGGATGTCTTGTTTCTTTTAAATAAGCGTACTCAGTTGTGACTAGTGCTCATGTGAGACAATAAATCTGAAAGCTATTAAGTATGTAGATTGATCAGCAGACTCCATGAGAAAAATCAAAGCTTTCAAAGTTGTGCGTGAAGGTGGGGAATATAATACCAAATCGTTCACTTTATTGATCCAACCTAGGGCATATGTACCAGCCAGATGTGCCCAAACCTTTCAAAATAATATATAACCAATAGTCTATCCAGTTTAGTTTACAAATGCCTCAGTGGACATGCTGATGTGCTTGAAACTACTCCAAAAAGAGTACTTAGACTAGTGTTCTCCACAGTGGCTGCACATCGGCTATCTGGCCACAACTGCAAAGACTCTAATTTAAGGGGACCAAGGCATCTGTCTTTTTTAAAGCTCCATAGATTATTCTGATGAACAAATAGGAATGAGCACCACTGCCCTAATTACACATTTCAGTTTCTTTAATCTTGTTAAATCTAATCAGATTAGTATTGAAAAGGCATGGATTAGTCATTTATTGTTTCCTTTATCACAGAAGATAGGCTATTTGGTATTTGTGCTTCAAACATGAATGTGGCTATCTTTCTCACTTTAAGGATACTTTGTCTTTAGGCTCTGAAACAAGATTGAAAAGCCAAAAATTACTACCAAATAATTTTAAGTACACAATGTAAGCAAGTATTTTAGTCCTGAAAACTGTCATTTAATCTAAGTATGGACTTGTCTGACAATAAATTTTAAACTAGTATTTGAAATGCTTATTTGTCTTTATTTGAGATTTATTTGAGGCCTATACATACTTCCCTTACTCAGGGCTAACTGTTGAAAACTATGCTCGGTGCTAACTGATTGGAAACTTCTGGTATTCTATTATTGAATGTGAATAAAGTAGAAGAAAGATTAGTAACCTAGAGAGATGCAATATTTTTTTCCCAGTTTATATGGCTACTACAGAATTTAATATAATATGAAGAACACATAGTCTAGGATGCTACATTGAGTTGCTGCAGTGAAAAATAAAATCTTGTTTCTTTGTCGTAGAGGACATTATGCATTTATAAAATAGAAAGTTCAAACAGTTAGAAAAAAAGGTGAATTGTTTATACGTTTAAATGGAACCAATATAGCCACCAGGGCATTTCACTACTCTTCCAAATTGTTCTGTCTACTCCCATTATTACTATGAATCTTGAAATTGACAAATTCTAGAGTTACCTTTCTTTTTTTTTTTTAGAGTTACCTTTCTAATTTTATTTCCTTTAAGAAAAAGTATGATCTGATTGGTTGATTGTTAATACTCTAACATATTCCCTGGAAAGGAAATATACCCCCCCCCGGAAAAATCACATGAAATTTGTAAAGGATTCAGTAAATAGTCTCCTTATTTTCAAGTAGATAAGATAAAGCAGGTTAAAATGGTAGGTAAAGAAAGCTCCATTGCAGAAAAGTAGAGAAAATTAAATTTTCTGTTTAAGATGTTCTAAAAAGATATATGTCATTTTATCCTATTTTCATTCTTTCCAATTATTATTTTATATAAGATGTGTTATTATTTGCAATACATCCCCCCTTGGTAAATATATTTTATGTATTAGAAAAAATTTAATACAGTTTGGGTATTATAAAACTTGTCAAGCTATTGTATTATTTATTAAATATTCATTCATTCATTCCTTTATAAATATTTATGGAGAACAAACTAAAGTTTGTTCATTTCTAATAAGTGATTATAAAAAGAAGAAAGAAAACAAAGAAATAGCAAAAATTGGAAGAAGAAACATTTTGATATAATATTCAATTCTAAATAATAACATAGTTGCATAAGAAATGTTTGATTTGTATGTATATTCAAATAACCTGAAATGGTTTTTACAATTAGATCAATTGTCAAGTCAACCAAATGGCTTCCTGCTTAATGTTTCTTTAATATTGATTATTTGTTCTTTACAGAAGTCCTTCTTTGTTACTGTCCTCATTACTTCTCTGTGAACTAAAATTATTCAAACAAACACAGCTTCTAAAAATTTTTTTCAATCACACTTTGGAATAGAGAACAAATTTCAATCTGTATTTACTTAAACTAAAATAGTATTTTATATTAGAAATATTTTTTAAAAAACTCAAGTCATTAATTTGTTAATAGCCCTTTTATGCTTTAGACAGTAGCCAGAATTCTGCTTTTATAAAATATCTATTTCTCTGGCAGTGGCCTTTGAACCAGAAAAACACTGACCCAGTTTTGCCAATGAAACATATGCAACTTCTAAGAATGTTTTTAGAATTAGAGGTTTTAAAATTATAATTTCTTTGTTAATATATAGATTAAAATGGATAATTTCTAAATTCATAATATGACAATACTGTCATTTCTTCTAAACCTATGTTATCTCTTACAAAGAGCTATATGAATCAAACTGGGTGTTACATACAAAATAATTAAATTAGAAAACTATATTGACTCTGAATTTAATAAATCCTTAGCACTATAGTCATTTTGATGCTCTTATCTCTTTTTCTGACCACCATGTCATGTAATGGTAGAATCACAGACCCCTGATTGATAATTAGGGACCTTTGAAAACAACCTAACCTGCTCAGCTTGGCTTCCTTATTTCACTCATCATAAGAAGCTATGTGCTAGATACTCTAATGCATGCTTTATACATATTATATTTCATATACTCTATGAGGCAAGAGTTATTTTCCCCATTTTATAGATGAAGAGATTGAGTTGCAAAAAGATAAAGTAACATGCCCAAAGACACATACACACAGCTAGTAAATTGCAGAGCTAGATGTTGAGCATGGCTTTGTTTGACTTCACAGCTTTATCCAAACCACTAAAACCCCAAGATTTTGTTTAAATTATATAAGTTTATAACACTAATAGCAGAAGTGAGTTTCCATACCCAGTACTCAGTATGCTCAGTGTATTATTACATGATTGTATTCTGGACAGAGATAGCTGAAGAAGCTATTATTCCAATTCTCACCACGTGTGGCAGACTATCAAGAGAAATCGTGTGAACGCTTGATGTCCAAAGAGTATAGAAAGCTCAGTTTCTGAAGGGAAGAGGGGAAGGGCAAAAACCCACCTAACGGGTACAGCGAACACTATTCAGGTGATGGGAACATTTATAGCCCTGACTCAAGCCATGTATCAAAAACATCTGTACACCCTTAATATTTTGAAATTTAAAAAAAAAGTTTAGAAAAAAAGAAAGCTCAGTTTCTAAGTTCAAGTCTATAAATGAGACAAGTGATCTTCCCCAGGAAGGAACTGCCAATGATGTTTTTATTATATTATTGCAGTTCTAATGTTTGATATAAAGGATATAAAATTTACATACTGAAAGCCATTAAACCTAGTCTTTTACTAGGGAAAAAAATAATACCTGGATTATCTTATAAATCATTAGATAGATTATAAAAACACAAAGGACTTAAAATTCTCACCAGTAGGTGATCAAATACTGTGACTATTAAGCAATACCATAAATTATGAAAGGAGAACAATTACAGGAATAAGTTTTGAATGAACATACAGTTTAACAGAATGGAAAATGCTATAAACATTTTATAAGAAAAGACACAAAGGAAAAACCAAAGGTGTTAATATTTCATTCAAGTTTCTACAAATTCATAAGATGAGGTGACAAGGTAACCTTAAAAAGCTGCTATCAATCTTCATATGAAATGTTAGTAAATCATTAGATATAATGATATTTTAATAACAGTAAAATTAGGGAGATGCTTTTCTAAATTTTATAAGTGGTTAAAATGTGCAAATGAACATTATGAATAATTCTTTCTAGCCAGTTATGGTTAAATGTCATAAAAATGAAAATATTAATATATGACAAAAATAGTGTTTGATAAGTGATTATTTCAAGTAAAGATTTTTTTTCTGACATATACAATTAATCCAAAAAAAAAAGCAGCATTTTTGCACTATTTAGGTTTGCTTGTCCTGATTCTGTTCTGTCACATACCGACATTGTGTTCAATCTACCTCCTGTCCTTTGTGACCCAAACTAGGAGGACTTTGAGGCCTTACCTAAAGACAACTATTTTAAGTGTAGCCTTAACATTTAATCTTACATGACAAGAGACAAGCAGGCAATATGCACAATTAAACTCAGATTGTCTTAATGGTCTGCTATACTATTTTTAGGTTTTTGGTCATATTACATTGGAAGCTTTTGAATGGCAGAATCTACCGGATGCACTAGTACATCAAGAACAAAATTCAAGGCACAGTCAAATGCAGTCAATGATGATCTGGAATTGGAGTATGGGATTCACTGGTAAAGAACCTTCAAAATCCACCAATTGCAGCTTACCCGGCTCTGTGTTTGAGCTTTTTATCTAGGATCCCATCTCTGGAAACAAGTTTATTAAATACCAAAATGCCAATCACCATGTTGACCTGTCAAACAGAAACAAAATTGACCTTTCAATGATATTGAAGGGAATCAAGTCCCTGTTTCTCCTGAAAAACCACCTTTTGCCAATTTATAACCACCATAGAATTATATACTCACAATAGTAGTGACATGTAGCACTTCTCAAACATTATATAAGTGTATAAAGGCATACTGAATAATTTAGCAGCCATGTGCTACTTCAAAGTTTTAGAGTACATTAAGTACATTTAATTTCCATGTTTTGCAGTTAACACTGGGGGGAAATTAACCTTCAATTGCCTAACTTTTAAATGGTACCATACTATGCCAATCTGGCATTCTTCACTCTGAGTCAACCTTGAATAAAATTAATTGGTTCAATGAGTTTTAGCCTATGTCTTAGAGCAAAAAGATTTTGAATGTCAGAGTGTGAGGCTGGGGTGGGCCCTGGCAGCCAAAGGTGTTAATGAGTTGTCATTGTTCCCAGCAGGGAGGACAGAATGCCTAAATTCCTAATGCAGTATGATTATTCTTTTTTGTGGCATGGGGAGAATTCTGATGTATTGTGTTTTTCTAGGCAAAAAGGAAAGCCTATTACCAGACTCCTTGAAGCAATGGACACTAGCACCAATTCTTAAAATATGCTCTAGTGAACACTTACTATTTTCTAAGACTCTCATTTAAAAGGTCTTTTGCATGACACAGGTGAAATAAAATTACACATATTTTTCTTTCTCAAGTAAAATTATAAAAAGCTATGGAGATAAATGTCTATTTGTCACAGTTTATTATGATGAGCACCTGTGGTTCTCTAATCTACTAACACTTTCTGATAAAGGAATCGGTCCAACGGGGTAACCAAGATAACAAAGGAAAAATATTTTCTTTTTTTTTTTAATGCCCATCTTGCTCCTTATTCTCCACGATTTGTGGGCAACAGAATCTTGGTGCAACCCCAACCCCTGCCAATGCAAATTGTGACTATAAAGCTGAAATATGTTTAATTGCTGCTGTAAGGAAGATCCAAAACACACCTATTAAGTAGGAAATTAGGAGGTGTCACTCTTCATAGTTTCCTGACAAGATGCAGATGCCATTTAATCAAGGGAATACTTATTCATCTTTGTACTTCTCATGATTTGAACTAAAAGAACACATGTATTCCATGGATTCTATTAATCTACAACTTAATCATGAGGGAATTTATTACTACTCTAAAGACCATTCTTTGGTGTTTCAGTTATATACACACACTCTTTATTTCTTCATTTTAGGGTTATGTGTGTATTAACTTAGTAGCTTAGGGAAATAATTCAATTGATTAAATAAAAATTCAATGCAGCAGACAAAAATGTGTCTAACAGTTTTGATTCCTCTATGCTTTAAGCCTTGATTTTATTTTTCTTGTGAATCATGGACAGTTTCTGCTCTCTGTTACAGTTTAGAGGAAGGAGAACAAACTTTAAAGGAGGAAAAAATTATATACCCAAGTTATGAAGAAAGATGTTATTAGCTTCTAATTTTTTGAATGAATTGTTTAAGAAACCAAAGGGTAATTTTCCAATTAGAAATCTAATTGCACTGTGACATGAATCTTTATATTTAATTCAGACCATTTCTTTCCCCCCTTATTTTCTCCAAAGATTTATTGGTCAAGAAAGAATTGTAATCAATAAATCCAGAGAGAGAAAGAGAGAGAGAGAAAGGCAAATTGGTAGGAAAATTTGTATGTTACCATAACTTAAAATTTTAAGCAATTATTTTATGATTTCGAAAAGAAAAATTTTAAATCCTAGTGTATAACATATGCCAGAAATTCTTAGCCAGGGTGATTTTGTCCACCAGGGAACATTGAAAAAGGTCTGCAGACATTTTTGATTGTTATAACTGCAGGGTGCGACTGGTCTGTAGTAGGTAGAGGGAAGGGATATTGCTGAACGTCCTTAAATACACAAGACAGTCTCTACAGCAAAAAAAAATCCAAATATTCAGTCCAAAATGTCAGTATCACTGAGGTTGAGAAACCCTGATAGATATTTTCTTTAGATATTTGGTAGTGGCAGCCTTGAAGAGATCTCCCTATTAATAACTATGTGGATCATACAGAATAGTACAAAGGTGAAATGATAATAAATGATGAGATTCTATACATTAAAGCAGAAGAATTTATTAAAATTTACTAAAACTTTTTCACAAATCTGAAATTACTGTAAGAGAAATACCACACTCCTAAGTTTAATATTCTTCAGTATTCAAAATAAGAATATTTTAGAATAATAAAAGACTGAACAGTCATTGACATTCAAATCACAGTAATAGTTCATTGAACTTTAAAATTTCCACACAAGAAATACATTATCAAAATTGCCACTCTAATTGAACCAAAGTAGTCTTCTTTTGCTAAGAAAACAAAATAAGTTGATTTCGATGTTTACCAGGACAACAGCGGCTGCAGGTCCAACAAAAGCATAGAGTAGTCCTCCTTCAAGGGAAAGCCAGCAGCTGAAAAAAACATTAGATAAAAACTAAGAAAAATTAGTGATAAGTATTAGACCACTAAAGCATGATACAAATATCTTAGATTATACACTTAGCCTTGGAATTTTGGCACATTTCAAAGGTATTTAATTTTAAAAAATACATAGAAGATGTAGAAAAAGCTAGAATTAGAGCATTTCATGAGTGAGAAATACTATACACCTCTCACTGAAAAGAAACTTTTATTATAAGGCCTTACATTCAGGCAGTTATAACATTTTAGACAAATTACTCTCATAAGGAGACTTCTATATTTACTTTTATTACAAAGGTGACTATTACTTACATTTTATAAAATGCTGCTTTATGTCCATTATGGAATTTTTCAAATGCATTTTAAAGCAAGAACAGTGCGTTTTTGGAGTCTTAGGCATTCCATTTACCTGCTCTTCCTTGAGGCCATTGAGATATTGGGAGAAATTGGTTTAAAAGCCACCATTGCAGGGAATGGATAATCTACATTTGTGTGCTTTTTTTTCTCCTAATTTTACTTTTTCCTCATACTACTAAGAAAATTCACTAAGGATAAGTTTTGAATAAAAATAAGTGCAGCTGTTTGTTTCAATGACTAAATTCACCAAGAGATGTAGGTTTGCATTGATAGAGACATGATAACCCGTTTGGAGAGAAACATTCATTCTCTCACAGCAGAGGTAGTGGCGCTCAACATTGGAGGCTTTGCAGGGTGGCGCATCTGCACGTGCATAATACAGGAAAGTCAAGATGAGGGAATTGTGGGCGACTGTTGAAGCAAAGAGCCATCCCCACTATTTCATGCACCTGTGTTTTGACATTTGACCCTTTCACTATTTCTTTTCGGTCCACAGAATCAGTGTGCTGCCTTTGAGAGTAACAACTTATAAGCAGTAACTCTTCTGTATCTGTTCTAACAATAAACTGTTCTATAGTGATTGTGATGGTGGTTAAACGTCTCATGTATTTGTCAAAACTCACAGATCTGTACAATTAATAGGATGAATGTTACCCTATGTAAATATCTTAATGAAAAATTTTTATCTAGTAACTATATATATATACACACACACAAATGCATATTATCAATATATGCATACACAAATATGTGTGTATTCAAAGTCTGCATTTAGTTATTGTTCCTTGCTATAACAGCAGACAGATAAAATTTTACTTCCACACTTGGAGGTGGACAATTTAGTATCTGCCATTTTTTATAAAATACCTGGAGAAAAAAGACTTTAGTCTGGCGGAACACTTTAGTTTATTATGTTTGAAAATGTGACTAAATTTCTGCTGTATTTTTGTGTAAGTTAATCTTCAAATTGAGAGTTAGTATATCATTTAAGATATACTAACAGAGATTTAGTATAT
Organism: Daubentonia madagascariensis; assembly: GCA_023783475.1. Taxonomy (NCBI): domain Eukaryota; kingdom Metazoa; phylum Chordata; class Mammalia; order Primates; family Daubentoniidae; genus Daubentonia; species Daubentonia madagascariensis. The sequence continues at coordinate 19,064,448 of JAKFHU010002080.1, read as the reverse complement.
ATTTTAAGTTATTTTTTTCCCTAGGGGTTTACTCTGTTATAAAGAAAATGCATAGTTATAAAATAAATACATTACTCATTGCATTGTATCTGGCTTTAATTAAAAACTCTTTGAAAGTTGGAACCATGACATCTATAATCCCACTTCTTTCCGTACTCCCAATACAGTGTCTTTCAAATACTAGATTCATCCCAAAATAGTTATGCTATTGTAAAAAGTAATGACTTAAGGTAATAGTGCTGTAGTAAGCAGTGCTCTGCAATATATGCTATTGGAATTTTTCCAATAATATAGATTGCATTAAAAAAACCCCAAGTGTTCTGATGACACAAGCTCTTTAAATTCTTCAGAAGTGTCTCTAGGATGGCCAGGTGAAGTGATATCTCTTGGTTTGCTTGCAATTTGGATGAACACATCATAGGGCCTAATTAGCCAAACCTGAAGACAATTAAACAGACCATTATACTTCAAAACTTATGTCTTTAATAAGATGCACATCTTTTTCCCCATTTCGCAATTGCCTCCTCACCTTGAGAGCAGATGAAGTGAAACACGAAAAAGCATTGTTTTAAATTTCAAATATCAAATTTAAACTTTATAAGTTCTCTCATAGAATTTATCAGCACTACAGCTATAAAATGGGCTGGTATTTCTCCCTTCTAATTTCTTCCATAGCCCATGCATTTTCCAATGTGGAATCTATTGATTCTTCTGATCTATAATTTTTAGTATGTATTACCCTAACATAGCAACAAAACTTGAACTAACATGACAAATTTGGTTAATAACAATATACATTATTATCAGCGAATTTAGAAGCTCACAGCAGAATCACGTTCTAAAAGGTAAATACGTAAAGATTCATCCAGTTCTAAAAAAAAGTACTTGAGATTGAATGTGCACTGTAAATATTGAAATACTTAAAAAGCCAAATACACTTATCTTATTAAGAAATGGGAAATGGCAATAAGGATTCTGAACAGTGGACAGCATTTATTTCTTAACCTTTGTGCATTTAAGCTACCTTACATCATTCCTCACTAATGCAATTTCTACCATTGTTAATGAATCAGTGACAAAATGCAAGCCATCAACAATGCCAACCAAGACTAATGAAGACTATTTGGTGATTTGCTTAATTATAAACATGAGGTATCACTGTGGATGGACTTACTAGTGATCAGTGCCATATCCTTTTGTCCTGGTGAAGCCTACAGATGTGGCCACTACTAGTGCTGGTAAACCTGTAAGAAAAGCAATGTCACACTTCATATTCAGCTATAACAACTGTGCATATTGGCCCAAGAAATGCCAGGACAAACTCCAGATGCTTAGATCAGAGCAACTACCTCTGGATGAATCACTTAACAAAGTATGTTTCCATTACAAAATCTCTTTCAAGTACAAAAATAGGAGAGTGACACCTGAGTTTTTAACTTACTGCACTTCTCTGATGTTGCTAGGCTACCACCACATTTGACATGGGTTTAAAGGGAAATAATAACAGAGATTTAGTATATCTTTGAAGTTATTTTTTCCCTAGGGGTTTACACTGTTATAAAGGATATTCATAGTTATAAAATCAGAAAGGCAAAAATTTGATGTTCTGGTGTGATGGAATATCACAGAAGTGGAACATTCAGTTGGCCACATATTGATACACATCAAGTTGTACTTATAATAAGATGAAAAAATAAATATTATCAGTTAACTCTGTCTTTATAATTTACTTATAATAACAAGAATGTAGAACCAGGGAATTCAATTACCTGCATCACTGCACCAATTCTGACCTAACGTCTTTTTTTAGTTTATTTTTATGTGAATCACACTTACCTCATTCAAGCTCAGTGGAACCTCCCTATGCTTTGGTAAATAGAGCTTCATCTAATCTATGCTGTTTAAAGTTTTTTTGTAAGTTTTGGTCATGCTTCTTTTCAGGAATATCATGTTTGCTTTTTCAGATTGAAAAAGCCATCATCTAATCATCTTGCATTCTCTCTGCCCACATTCTTTCTTCCTATCACTTCCCATCCTTCCTGCCATTATCTCTTTTGTGAGTCCTCTGTAGTGACGTCACATTCCTTCACGAGGTTTAATGACAAGAACTATGGAGGACATCTCAGAGGGACACACCATATTTTTGAATAAATACTGGTGACTATATATATATATATAGCACACAAATTATATATACAAAATTAAATATAACTATATATAATATATATAATATATTCTCCTGTTCATCTTCCTCTTCCTCCTCCTTCATGCATGTCATTTGTTGACTTTTTTGATTGACTGGACCAAGTTCATTAGAAAAAAATATTCTCTCCTGGGTCATAACTGAAGAATTAGTCTTCTTTCCATACAATTTGGATTAAAAATTTTTTTCTAAATTCATTGTGTTGCACTTGCCCATAATGAAACCCAAATGCCACAATTCTGCCCACCCACAGACTTTCTGATAGTCTAGCACCATCAGTTTTTTGGTACCCATAGTAATTTAATATTAGCTGTCAACTTGAAGACTAGCTGTGAATCCTCTTCTCACGATCTTTAGTAACAATTTTAAATAAGGTAGTTACTAATCCTGCAAATCACCACTCTCTAATCTTCATAAAAAATGTGTTCTTTTACCTACATTCCGTGTTTCTTGGACCCACAGTACAAGTCATGATTTGTGACAGAAGTGTCCCTTGAGTCAATACTAGCTCAACTTTAGAAAGTCTTTGTCATGGAATCTAGACAAAAATTTTATGAAAGTCTAAGCAAAACACATCCGTCAACTTCTTCTTAACTGCTTTCCCATTTGCTTGTGCACAAAGTTTTAACATATTATTTAGATACCATAGACCCTTGCTGAAACCTGATAGGTAGTCTTTAAATGTTCTTGATCCTATTTTTCCAGCATGAATTATTTTGGTAATGTAACAAGTCCACTTAATTGTACTTTCCCGGGTTCTCTCCAGCATCCTATTCTCCAGACTTCTGATACAATAGGTATTTGTTGTATATTTGGTCTAAAATTTTCTAGTCTTTTAGTAGGGGTCCTTTAAAATGAAAAGGTAAACATGAAAAAATATTGCACTTTTTCTAAAACTAGTTTCTTAAATTAACTAGGTTATCATTAGAATTGGCCCTATCGTATAGATTTTTGAGATATCCGTGTCATAGGTAATTTGGGAGAAACTTTTCCTAATAAATACAAATAAAGATTTAATTAATTCTCAGTGTGTCAGCAATTGTGTTTCTACTTTTGAGAACCCCACTGACTAGCTGCAAGGTTTCATTCACTCTCTACTTGGGTTTCTCCCTATGATGTGAATAGCTTTATTCCTAATTGTTTTGAGAATTCTTGCAATGGAATCCTCAAAGTTTTCTTGCAGGGAGTACATGCCTAGTGAACCATCATGCTTTGGGCTCTGAACATTTTAAAACATTTGCATTTTCAGAAAATATTAACAGAGAGTACTTTGTCTTTCTGCCTGTACACATCTCAGGTCTCAGCTCACACTATGTAGGTACTGTTGATTATTAACTGAGTAGCTATATGGCCATTGAATACCTACTCCTTTTTAAAGTTCCAAAAGACCAATGAATGTTCAAAAATGACCACCCTCATGTATTTCCACTTTCATATATCAAATTAGACACAGGGTAGCCCGGAGATAATCACTCTCTGATGCTTCACAATATAAGAAGTGTTCAAAGTCATTTAACAAGAGCATGAAAGGGTATATTAATATGCTTACCCCATCCAAGGCACAAAAAGCGTTTCCTTATAAGCCGTGTCCTAATTTTTCCAGTTACAGCCATATATGATTGCCACGCCTCAGTCAAAACCCAACAGAATGAAGCCAGGAAGAAAAAGTGCAAAAATGCAGTGGTGGTTGTACAGATGCTCTGTGGAAACAACAATGGAAAAGACTCACACTGAAACTGTTTTGGGTGGGTGGTGTGGAAATCATGCGTCCCACAGAGAATCGTTAATCTCTGACTCATTGCTTTTATTCCAAATATCTACCTCTCCTCTAATTTACAGAAATTAGAAACCTAATGCTCTTTATGCTGTATACAATATCTATGACAGAAAAAAAATATATATCCTAATTCCATTTGTGCATTCAGTTTTTTTTTTAATGAGGAGAACACTGAATATAAATTTGAACTCAAAGGAGATTAAAATTACTGCATTACTGGAATTTTTCCTTGAAACATAATTATGAGAATTGTGGGTGTTTTTTTAGTTTAAGTTACAGAGATTTTGCATAATTATTTCGGCTACATTCTTTATTATTCCTTTTTAACTGAGAATTTTTCTTTGTTGTTTTATCTGTGTCGATGTTAAGATTGTATTTGCAAGTGCAACGGTCTTTTGAATGGAAAAATTACTTTGCTTTTATATTTGAGGTGTAACAGCAAAGTACGAAATGAGGTTTGGCTAATAGCCTACTACAAAAATAACACATGTATTTTAAAGTACTTAATACATTGCTTCTGTGTTATTACATTGAAATGTGTGTCCTAATCAAATCATTTTGAAAAGCTAATCGAGTCACTGGCAGTGCACAGCTATGATTTTATAGATATTTTTCTTCATGCAACTTAATCATTTTGAATGTGCTGACCATTAGTTGTAACACATCTGCAAAATATCAGCAGCTTCATTTTGGTAAAGGTTACTACTTTTTTCATAATTGATATAATTTGTATAAATCTTGTTGAAATGCAAGTCTTTATAAACCAGAACCAGCAGCAAAACTAATTTCTTCCTTTGTCATTCTAAGTCTTGCTGTTTTTAAAAATTGAAAATGGCAAAACAAAGATAGTAGAACTAAATAAAAAAAAAACTCAATACGAAGAAATAAAAATATAACTCCCGTGTTCCCACTTCTACCCCTATTCACTGCTAATGCAGAATATCTTAATAGAATTTTTATTTTTTGGCCCAAATTATTCATATTATTTGTTTATCCTGTTGAAATTTGCTAGACATTAATTTAGCTTTCAAGTTCTTCTAATTCTATAAAAAGAACTTTGGCATGTTTATCTCACCAGGTTGTTTCAATGGTGAGAGAGACTGTATAGAAGCTGAGTAGTACTATGCTTGGTATATAGCAAGTGCTCAACCAATTATGACTATTATCATCATTATTATAAGCAGCACTAAAAAAAGGTATTACTATTTTTCAGCATGTGATTCCTTATTTCACGTAGTACTTAAATCTACTTAGTACTTAAGTTCACACTTACAAAGATGATTAAATCATTGGTTTCTTGAACTCTCTTCCTCATACCTATGCTCCCGTCTCAGGTATAATGTAGCAGCTCTAACCAATTGTAATTCCTCTTTACTTGAGACATTGAGACTTTTCCCCCCCAAGTTAAGATTTAAATATCTGTAGGTTTACTACTTTGCTCAGGCTTGATCTGTAATCCCTGACCTCTATTTGAATTTCAAAGGCAACTCTTCCATTTAACATCCAAAGACTGGTTACACTTTCCAATCCACATGTCATTTCCTTCCACCAGTTTGCCTCATCTCAATTTTATGCGCTAGCAAAGCTATTCCTTCTCCATTTTAAAACTATCAAAGAGTTATATCAAACAATGTAAAAATGTTGAATGTTAGAGTGTGCTGGACGCACTGAAATTTTGTAAGAAATAATGAAGTGCAAAATGTCTAAATACAGAAATTTTTAAAATTTGCTGTCTATATATTGTGTTTATTACTTTGGGACTCCCTGGTATTCACTTGAGTTCTAACACAAACAGAAGTACATGTAATTTGGGGATGCTGACATTTCTTTCAATAATTCATGTCTCTCTGGACAATAATATGGCCACAGCCTGTGGGGGAAATGTATTGTAACTAAAGAAATGAGGACTATTTCTACAAGCAGTAGCGTTCAGCTGTGGCTAGACAAATATTCATATATGTCTTGAAAGTGCTCCAGTTATGAAGGTAAGCTGTCTCAACCTAAAGGATGTATATATGTGAACTAAAGACATCTAAAGTCACAAAACTAACCTTATATAAAGAGTGTAGCAAAATATATGATTTTGAGAAACAGAGAAAGGGAGCCACATTTTGCTTCATCATCATGTGATGAATCTGTATAAAATTAAACACTTAATACAATGAAACACACCTTGACTTTTCTACTGATAAGTTTGCTAAGTTGTAATAATGCAAATAGTCTTTTTAAATATAACTTTTATAAATAGCAATTTTTAAATAAACTTTATGATTTTCCACAAATGGCACATTAACTTCCATAAGATTGGCCTTTCTAATGTTCTGGGCTCAGGATTCTTTGATCTCATCTTCTACATAACCCAAATCCCACATCAGAAAATCCCCGAAGATTAACCATCCTTTATATCCCCTCAGTACTAAGGATTTTATTCACTTAGAAATCTCTAACTCTGATTCTCCTTTTATATAAGCAGGTTTATATCTTGGCAACTGTTCAATTACCGATACAATTGGATCCATTATTGTGACCTCTGGTCTTACAGATTTCTCTCATGCAGCCTCCATGTGTACACTCTTGACTCCCACAATAGCTGAGTCCTCACAGTTCACCACTATAAACGTGAGACTTACTAGCTCCTCAAGTTCACCATCTAGTTCTTCTGATCTATCCATTGCCAAAATCCAATCTGGTCTCATCAGTGTCACAGCTGATGAGTATTATTGACAAATATGGCAAAAGTTAAAATGGATTTAAGTTAGCAAATGGAGCACTGTTTATACCTGTCACCCTCATGTACATCCTGCACCCCAAATCCTTAGAGACAACAGACAAGCTTTCTCAAAATAACTGGAAAAAAACGTATAACTACTAAAGACTGTGAGAAATCCCATAAAAATGAAGGCATATGAGAATAGATTAAAGATGGATACCATATGCCAAAGCTAGGTATTGGGAACAGGAAAGTAGAAAAGAGTTATGATACATGGAAGACACAGAAGTTCTAACATATATTTAAAAAATTTCCCAAAAGAAGAAACAGAGAAAATTGGGGGAAAGATAGCACTTAAAGAAATATTATGGGACAGTAAGTCAGAACTTTAAAATTCCTCCTGGCTGTAGGAGAAAGATGAAACACACATACACACACACACACACACACACACACACCACTAGATAAATTGTGATGAAATATGTGAACATTGAGAACAAAGACAAAAATCTTGAAAGCTGTCAGAGTGAAAAGAAAGATTACTTACAAAGAAATAAGAATCATATTGACATCAGATTCCTTGTGAGCAACCCAGGACACAAGAAGGCAGTGGAATAATATCCTCAACATTCTAAGGGAAAATAACTTTGAAGATAGAATTCTATACCCAGCCAAACTATTATTCAAGTGAGACGCTGAAATAAAAATATTTTTAGAATTGAAAGGAACTTTGAAGTTTATTACCTCAAGACCCTCTCTGAAAGAATCGCTAGACAATATAAACCACTAATAATAAGAACCCCAGAGAGAGGAAATGAGATAAAAGAAGTGATCAATAGTAAAATAAGTAATAAAATATATTAAGTCCAAATAAGTGTTTAATATATACAAATATATATAATTGTTAAATTATAACCACCTGGATATAAAATGCAAAATAATATCAGGGAGGGTTAAAAGGTGACAGGGATGAGTGTTGCAAGGTAGCAGGGGGAAATAAAATATTCTAAGCCTTTTTTTGTTTGTTTTTTGTTCTCAGGGATATTAGACATACTGATTAACTCAAGATGATAGAAAAATATGTTTGAACATTTATGTTAAAAATGTTAAAGTAATGATAAAAAACAGAAACAAATAATATATTTGTAAAATAGCAGAAAAATAGGACCAAGAAAAAACTATCAGTCCAATTAAAAGTGGGCAAAAGGACAAAAAAACTAGGGAACATGATAAATAGAAAAAATAAGGAAAGAAAAATAATTCTATACATATCAAAAATCACAATAAATGGGACTGCTTTAAATTCACTGGTTAAAAGTTAGAAACTTTCATATGGGATTAAAAAATTACAATTCCAGCAATTTGTTTTTAAGAGACATACCTCAAACCAATGACACAGGAAGATTGAAGATAAAGAGAAAAAGAGCTGTAGTAAGCAAAGGATAATATGTAAAAATCAGATGTCACAATGTTAACATAGGGAAAAATATTAAAAGAGATGAAGTGGGACTTTTCATGCTGATAAAAGGAGCATGCTACAAAGAAGATTTGGAAATAACATATCTCTATGGAACCAATAACAACTTTTCAAAGTATATGAAGCAAAAACTGAGAAAACTATTAGGATACACTGTCAAACTAAGATTATAATGAAGGACTTAACATATAGCTCTCAGGAAGCCACAGAAAAAGTGGAGGAAAAATAATAATAATATGGAAGATTATAAGAACACAATCAATACAAGGGATTAATATTTTTTCTTTGCAATATTACACATAAAAAACAAAGCATGCACAGTTCTTTAAAATATCAACGAAGTATTTACAGAAGCTAATTAGTCTTAGAACAGAAAGTGAAACAAAACAAATTCAAGAAAGTTTATAACACAGAACATTTTCACAGACTACAATTTAATAAAATTAGAAATCAAAATTAAAATTCTCTACTTTGGGGGAAAAAGCTTTTAAACAGTTAATGAATTAAAGAGAAACTAAGAAACTAAATTATAATCTATTTAGAACTGAATAACAATTAAAGTGATATATTTATCAAAACTGGTGAGATTTTGCTATGATAATACTCAGGATATTTACAGCCTTAAATAGAAAACAAGAGAAAATGAAATAAATGGGCCACTCAAAGAAATAAGAAGAAATTTTTTAAAAGATAAAATCAGAAATCAACAAACTGAAAATTTTTTAAAACAGTAAAATTCATCTATAAAACCCAAGCTGACTGTAAAAGGCCAGTAAAGCAGCTAATCCTTGGCAATTGTGATTTTGTTTTCTTATTTGAGAATATTGCGGGGGTATAAACATTTTGGTTACATGAATTCTTCTAAGTGAAGTGTCACAAGAATGGAAAAGGCAATTGTGATTTTTTTTTAAAAGGTAAGGGAAAAAGCAAAATGAATAATATTATGAATGCAAAAAGTTATTAAAAGTATCTCATATGTACAAACTTGAAAAGCTACATAAAAGGACATTCTTCTAAAAAATTATCAAAATTGGCCTGAGAGATAAAACTAATAATCTTAGATAAAATCATATGATAATGAAAGAAGTAATACTTCTAAAAAAAAACCCAAAAAATTCACAAAAATTTATGGACAAATTCTAACAAACAAGAAACATATAAAATTCCCATTTTATGAACTATTTCCAGGCCATAGAAAAAGATTAGGAGCATCCAACTCATTTGACAAGGAGGCTATCATGACACTGATACCAAAATGAGCAACAAAATTATAAGCCACTTTCACTTAGTAGCATAAATGTGAAAGTACTAAGCAAAAGATCAAACCCAGAAATACAGCAAAAGGATACTAAATTAGTTTCAAATCAGTGTATCCAGTAATGCAGGATGATTCAACATAAAAAATGACCTACATCCAATTTATTACATTAACACATTAAAAAAGAGAAACCATGTGATCACATCAATAAATGTGAAAGCCTTTACTATAATTCAAATCTCAAATGGTCATTTTAAAAATATGCTTTGCAAATTACGATTAGAGGTGAACATTCTTACTTAATAAAGATGATCTTTCTAAAAATTATAGTGAAATCTATTCATTAAAAATTAATTGAAATCCAATTCAGTTGAAATATAGGATGTCCCCATCCTCTGATAAGAGAGATTTACAGGACTTTTCTCAAAATGTACGAGAGATACATCGAAAGAAAGAGATAAATCATATAAAGAAGATAATGTATCTCTTATTAGAAAATTCCATAGAAAATTTTAAAATACAGTTTAAATACAGGAAATCAAAAGATACGAAGAGCCAACATAAGAAACATTTATTTTATTTCCAATAATTTCTAAACCAATTTCCTTAACAATGAACCCAAAATTAGAAATTAAACAGAGATGTTATTACTCTGTTTCCTCAACCATCTATACCATCAAACATGCAAAAACGAAGATGAATCAGGCAAGGCACAGTGACCAAGTGTGACAATTCGGAAGTGTGGAAGAATGAGACTGGGAAGTAAGATGGTAACTGAAAATGGTAAGAGCCTATGTGCTTGTAGGGCGTGGGGGGATTGGAATATTGGTAAAAGCCATTTACTTAAAGCCAACCTTCTGAGGGCTTCTGAAAATTCTTAGAAATAGTAGGGACAAGAAACAGAGGATGACACTGTTCTACATGGGGCTGAAAAAGAGCAGTTGGTTGTAAAATCTATATACGGAATAATTGAAACCATTCCCCCTGGACCCCCAACATAGCCCAGCACTGTCACAAGGAGGAGTGAGATTAATATGGGGGATTGAAGGTTGGGTTAAGACACAATCACTAAGTAGTAGTGGTATAGGGGACACTATAGGGCTCTTCCCTCCTTTCTTTCATACCTGTACTCTCAGAATTTGAGATTAAAATTCTCCCCCAGAGGGAAAGAGTATCAACAGTTTCCATCTGATGTACATTCTATAACCATACTTTAATACCACTCCACCCACCCACATAGACCTACAAATCACTTTTTAGTGCCTTGCTTTTATATACAAATAAACAGCCAAGGATAACCAGACAATTCAGAAAATCCTCCAAAATGGAAAAAAGGAGAAATTCAAGCAAAGAAAGGAAAAAGGGGTGGAAAGAGACAATAGGGTCATAGAAAAATAAAAACTTAAAAAAAAAAGACTTAAGTTCTACAGGAGCTGAGAAAGAAACTGGACATATAGAACAAAATTGCTAAGGGAAAATTATCAGATAAAAGCAAAGGTTCTATTCATAATAAAAAAAAACTATAAAGCACCTTAAAATACATTTAACAAAAATGTGCATGGATTTCATGTAGAAAATTATAAAATTAATTGAAGGATATAAAAGAAGATATGAATAAATGGAAAATATATTATGTACATGAATTGAGAGACTCAATATTATATAAATGTCAATCTCTCCCAAATCAATAAATATATTCAATGCAATTACTATCAAATCTTGTTTTGTTTTGTTTTTTTTTAGTTTGACAAGCCAATTCTAAGTCATGGAGAAAATTAAATACAAAAAAATAGTACAGAAAGTCTGAAAAGAAGAAAGCAGAATAGAGAGTTTTCCTAATGATACAAAACAGAATAAAATACGGTAAATGATCACCATCCCCATTTTGCACATGAGGGTTTGGAGAGACTAAGTAGCTTGGCCAATGTCATGTGGCTCTTGAGCGGAGCAGGGGTTAAAACATCATCTCCAACCCCAGAGTTTGAACACTTCCTTGATTACCTTACACTGTTTTTTGACAATACTTTCTACCCATTCCATAACCTAATTCTCACAATCTTTTCCACTTTTCTCAAGCCCCAACTTTCCTCCTTACTCTCTTATATCAGAGATGGCCTTGACTTCTACATCACTGATGAGATACAGACCATCTCTATTATCAATATCGTCATATTCCCTGTGCCTAGGAAATTTCCTCCTAACTCCATTCACTCTCCTCCTTTGCAAAGCAGGCCCATCCTCTTTCAGGAGACAGTAAGTGTAACACAGTAGCCAGGAGGCAAGTCCCTCTTGTCACACTCTGTGCATTCACACACTATCTGCTTCATTTACTGGCTGTTACTTAAAATCTCTGTGCCTCTCTTTCCTCATCTGTAAAATGAGGATAATAACAGCACCTACCTCATAAGATTGCTGTAAAGATTTGCTACATAGTAACTACTATTTTTGGGAGGGGAGGGTAAGTTTTTAAATTGATACATCATGTAATACAGTAAAGCTTAACAAATTTTTCCAAATAAATATACTTGCTATTGACAATAGATATAATAAAACTTGGTGCATTTTTATAAATGAATACACCCATATAATTATAACCCAGATCAAAATTTAGAATATCCCCAGCCTCCCAGTCAATATTGAGCTCCCAAAGGTAACCACCATTCTGACTTCTAATAGCAAAAATAGTAAGTACTCTTGATTTCATATTTGGTCAGCTCTACACTCTCCTTTTTTAGTTAGCTTATATACATAATCTCTTAGCCTATGAATGTGTTGCACTCTCTATATTAAACCAACTAACTTCTTTTTTATTTTGTGTTTTCACTGGTTCTCATTGGTTTCTTCTCTCTCTCTCTTTCCAATTGTGACCAAATTTCTTGAAGGATTAAGCTATACATCAATTTCTTTACCACCTGCTCAATCTTTTCTTCTTGACATTTAGCATCACCTCTGAATTTCCTCCCACAGGAATCACCCATGACCTCCTGATTTCCAAAGCTAATGAAGAGGATATGTTCAGTTTGTCATAAAAACTTTGGACTTCAATGTTCTCACTTACAAATTTTGAGATTTTTCTTATACAGTCTTCAAAGGCTTTCCTAGATCTAAAATTCTACAATACAGTGAATTCTCTAATTAAAGGTCTCATCAGGTTATATACTTCTTGAATTAATTGTGGACATTTTTGTTTTCCCAGGAAATTGTCCATTTCATTTATATTTTCCAATATGTTATTATACGATCGTATATAATGCTCTCTTACAACTTTAAAGGAATACATTTTTTTCTAATGTTGCTTTCTATGTTTCCTATTTCTTATTAGACATACCAGAAAAGTCTGCCTTTTTATTTGTTCAAACATTAATGATTCTTTAATTCCATCCTGAAAAAATATTATTACATTATTATAGTGATGAGTTTCTTAAGAGTATGAAATATAATTATTCACTGCTTTTCACTTGGCAGGTGAAAAGAATTCTAGAAAAAAACCATAACACTATGTTTACCCTATTCCCAACATTCAAACAAATGAGATAAAGGTTTAGCATTTAAAAAATATCTTATACACCCATTTTATAAGTATTTCAAAAAGCAAAAGAGAAAATGTTTTTATGAGGAATAGATGTATAAAAACCTTCATGGAATACAGAATATAGAGAATCTTTCTTTTGCTAGAAAAATGAAAAACAGAATGCTGAAATGAAGTACTTCAGTAGAATATTTAGAAACTCTTACAGAATATCAGTATCTGCACACTTTAATTGTGATATTTATAAAGAAATCAAGAATTATTTGCAGTTATAGCAACATTTCAACAATCTTAGACAAACTAAAATAATTACTACATATAAGACAATTCTTATTTGGAATAAGATAATTTCATTCATTCACACATTTATTTGCCTATAATAAATTAATTAGGAGTGCATATATCTTGCTAGTCACATGGAACAAAACATGTATAAGACATTTACAATATAATTCTGGACATACCAGTAACTCCTTATATATGAATGCTGTTATGGGAAGAAATCTCGGTTCATCACCATAGTGACTTCAAAGACAGTTCTTTAAAAGCTACACTAATAAATGCTATTTATATTATTCAGAAGACCATAGTTCTTACAGACTAAAAGTAAATTATTGTGAAGATAAGATAATGGCTAAAAAGGGCTTTGCACAAAAGTAATACACAACTTCACACATAGTAAGTGCTATGTAAGTAAGTATGTAAGTAACATAGTAAGATAGTTAATAATAAGATTACATTAAGAGTTTAGTCAAAGATATGAATCAAATTTTTATTTGGCAAAATAATCACATTTGAAGATGTCTGACTTCATCTTAAGGACGATGAGAAAACTAACTTATCAAACACTTGCTCTGCCTTAAACATTAATTTCGTAGCAGTGCTGCAAGATAAATATTTTGCAAAGGAGGAAATTAAGCTCACAGAGGTTAAATAACTTGTCTGAAGTTACACAGGTAGAAAATGAAGAAGCATGTGCTCTTTCCACTATAATGTACTGTCTTATTCTCTAAAGGACTCTGATTTTCTAATATTAATTTTTATATGATTATACCATATCCTTTTAAGTCACCTCAAATTCTTTTTGAAATAAACAGTATGTAGATGATAAATAAATAAATGTTATGATAAACAAAAATTATATTAAGTGATGAGTCATTGTTCAAATCGCCACCAACTAAAACAGAGAAATGTACTATTTCCGAGTATATTTTTGGTTATGTAGACTCCACTACCACATGTGCAAATGAACTTTGAGGTTACCTGTATAGAGCACCTAAATCCTAATGAAATGAATTATTGAAATCAGTAAGCATTGTGAATACAAGGTTCATCATTTCATAAAATTAAATGAAAACTTTTATCGCATTAAGAATCTAATCAGAAGCTTTTCGTTAATACCACTTTATCCACTCTCCCATATTCCACAGCTGCTTGTGGCATGCTACATTGACAGCAATGTCATTTGTAGACAACTGACAAATATCTCTCATTGACCCATATACTTAGCCTGTGCATTTTTTCTCTTGGATGTTACAGAAAATATCAATAGAAGAGATATGACGGACTTTTGTTGTTTAATAGTGATACTCTTGGTTCACTATTAAATACAAGTTTTAATAGTTGCTTAAAAGCTATGGCACAAAGCTATGATGAAGAAAACTACTATCATCTCTCTAACCCATCTCTGTTGAAAATTTTGAAACAGGTTATTTTCTGCATAATCAAACTCTCTTGTCACAAGACTGATTCTAAATAGAAGAAACTGCTGATATAAAGTTTTTTATGATACAAAATAATTAATGAGTAAAAGAACAATAAAATCAATTACTAAATAACAACTCCTATTTGCTAGATTTTAATAATTTCATATTAAAGCATCAATATTAAAAAGAAAATAAATGCTAGGTAGACATCAACAGAGATAAAAATCTGTTCCACAGATGTCGAAAATATGTATCTTGCAGAAAAAATGCTCATAATTTGAGGATTTTGGAAAGTTTGTCACACATAACAGGAAAATCTGATTTTTTGAAATATGTCCTTTGGGAATCCAAACATTTGTACATCATACACAGCAGATGTTTCATTATATATTGTTATCGCCAGGCTTAGGAAAATAACAATTTTATTCAAAGCGAAATATAATTTAGTCATTTGCTGAAAAAG
The DNA here is from genome assembly GCA_023783475.1 of Daubentonia madagascariensis. Taxonomy (NCBI): domain Eukaryota; kingdom Metazoa; phylum Chordata; class Mammalia; order Primates; family Daubentoniidae; genus Daubentonia; species Daubentonia madagascariensis. Next base: position 19,049,325 of record JAKFHU010002080.1, on the reverse strand, counting down.
GCCAAGAGTTCAACGAAAGTTATAATTTAGAAACTTCAAAATGATAAGAGAGTGCATGTTAAGTATTATCACCACAAAACGATAACTATGTAAGGTAATGTATATGTTAACCAGCCAGAATTAACCATTGTGCAATGTACATATATTTCAAAACATCATGTACATGTGCATACAAGTTTATGTGTCAATTTAAGTAAGTAAATAAATAAATAAATAAAAGAAAATATGTGTTATAAGCTCTAAGAGAGAAACTGATTTACACTGTATCCTGTATCTGTACAAGAATTCTCTTTTAGTGGGTTTGTACCCCCAGGTGTGTTTAGATATCCCTTCTCATCTCTCAAGCATCATATATGGTCACTCAAAACCAGAGATGATAATAATGTGAATAAAAATTGCTTTCAACTTGTAACAAGTAGAGCAAACAAAATCCTTCAGCCCTGTTGCTGAGATTTCTAGGCTTTGAAAATATTTCTTTCGATGACTTGGAAGGCAGAAGAAGATAATGCTTTCCTATCAAGAAGACATTTATTTATTATTCTGTTTATCATGTTTGACCAATGGTCTGTTGGTTTCACAAGACTATTTTAATGTGTAATGAAAACAATTTTTGATTTATAGGTGGCATGGTATAAAAAAAAGATTCTGAGTTTTTTGAGGCAAGCCAGTATTTCTCAACCTTGGCTGCACATTGGTATCACCTGGGGAGCTCTAAAAAATATAGATCTATTTGTGCTATTCCCCAAGATTCTGATGTAGTCTGTCTGGGGTGCAGCCAAAGCATTAGAATTGCTAAGGTTCCCCAGGTGATTCTAATGTGCATCCAGGGTTCCGAATCAGAAATGTAGACAGTCGTGAACTGCCTCTTGCAAGTAAATCTACCCAATGTGTGACCTTGCACAAATTATTCCCCTTCCCACAGCCTCAATCTTTCCTTTATAAGATGAGAGGGAAAATACCTACCATGTAGGGTCACTGTAGAAATTACTTATAATAAATGTAAAGTACTTAGTTCTTGGAGGAGTCTCAAAAGTATTAATGATAATGACTATTCATCCATATTCTCAGGTCATTATAGTGACTTACCTGGACTTAGTTAGCCAGTTCCTAAAGTTCTAGAAAAGGTAACAAAAATGGAACACTCTTCTACGCATTCATAGTTTTATTCAGAATGCCATTAGAACTGATAGACTTCCTGATTAAACTGGCTATGAAAACAGAATGAAATAATTAACATAAGGATGAAATCTGAACAATGAAAAGTACACACACACCCCCACACACACACATATAAAAGCAAAATCATAGTCATGCTGTCCTTGGTGGTATGCAGGAAGAAGGTAGACTTTTATTTGATCGTGTTCTCTCACCTTCTTCAGACACCTAAGAGAAAATACTGTTTTTGAAGAACTCTCACAGTTGGATTATGCTAAATGCCATCATTGGACCTTGGGCCTGATATAGAACTCTGGGTGTGACAATTTATGGAGATCTCAAAGGACTGCTATTCCAAGGGACCGATTTAAACCCTGATTTTGATTGATTCCATTTGTGCCCATCTTTCAAGTCCTTATTAGCTTATCTCTGGGCTACACAATCTCCGATATTTCAAGTTTAACAAGTCCAAAAATTAACACTCCACCTTTCCCCTTAAGCCAATTCTGGGTTTGTTACCAGTGAAACAAAACCATCATTCCCAGCCAGGAACCTGGGTGTCATCCTTGCAATTCCCTCATATGTCATCAATTACCAATTCCTACTTGATGACACTAAATAACGACACATCAACTCCACTGACCTCTCCATTTCCACGGACTGCCAGTGAAAGGATGGGATTCCTGCAGGGAGAACTGCTGGCTCCCCCTCCATTGGCAGGAGCAACTTGGAAGCTCTGGAGCCAGGCACGCTCCTAGTAAGAACCCGCCGCACCCAGCATTCACTAAATAAGTTAATAAAGTTCCTAAAATATGTCTGGCACATACAAAGTGCTCAATGAATAGGAGTGGTAGTTATTAGCATTTTTATAATTAAAATATAGAAAGGATATGGGTATGGGATTTATTTTTACAATGAGAAATACTGAAGCATGTTTAAATATTAAATGAAAAGTCATGGAGAGAAACTGATGGATAAGGAGTGAGAGAGAACTGATTGAATCCAGTTCTAGAGAAGTCAGATGGAAATGAGACCTAAAGCACATGAGACGGACTGGCCTTTGATAAAAGAAAGGTTCCCTCTTGATTTGAAACAGGTAGGAAGGAAGAAAGACGGAATGTCAAAGTAGATAAATTAGCACATTTTGTGGTGGGAAGGTGAGATAATCTCAGTTTGTTATGGCTAACAAATTCTTTTTGGAGTAGGAGTTGGGTGAGATGCTAAAGCCAAAGATGTAGGAGGAGATCAGAGGTTTGAGTACGTGCAAACAGATTGGAAATTCTCTTTGCCAAGAATTGGAAAGCCAGATAACGTGGAATTGCCAGGAAGCGTTGAAGGTTCTGCTGAGCTGAGTGACCGTGCATTTTTGTCAGCTCATTACCACTGGACAAACAAATGGGCTCTACCATAGACCCCTTTCCAACTCTGAAACCATGGATTCCATGGTTTTGCTGTTTTTCTGTTTGGGGTTTTCTCTTGGTTCCTCTTTGAATGGACCACCCTGGTGCATGGTTCCATTTCCTTCTCCCTTTGACTTCTTGTGACAAACTCCCTGTACCATAAGAAGAGATAAACCAGCTATATAGAAGTAATTCATGCTGTTGCCAAAAACAAATCAAAATTTCAGTCCACTGATTTGGAGATGCTAAAATCACATTGTAGCAAAACCCTTATTCTGAAGTAAGTTTGAAGATGTGTCTCAAGCTACTTGTTATCTTTTTAATAAACAATTACCTTCGAGAAGTTTGGAACCCAACAGGTCAGTTTCTCAGTTTCCCAGCATGTGGGAAAAACAACTATGGTCTGTGTATTGCAGTCTATATTGGACTAAAATTACAGATGGCAAAGCAAACTATTTCTAGTACCATTACTTTTATAAGTAATGACTATAAATACCTTGTGGGAAGACATTCATTTATTGGAAAAAGATAGCTCAGTCCTGAAAAGCCCTAGGTGGTCTTCTTCTTTACCATGGTTTCTTTATAGGTTTTGTCATTGAGGAATTCAGGGTCAAAATATTTATTGACTATCCAACATAAGAAAATTCTGTATTAGGCAAGTTATAAAAATTTTACACAAGAACATAAAAAAGAAAAAATTATGTAAATATAAAAACATCTGTAAACAATTATGACATATGCATGTGTTTAGAATGGATTAATGGAAGGAGTAAGGTCAGGAAGATGATAAAGACACTTCCAATTTGCCCTGAATTTACATTGCTGTTGTTTTTTTTTTGTTTGTTTAAAACAGACTTCTAAAATTACTTAATTTCTTTTATCAATGCAGAATATAGCTAAATTTTATTACTACAGCTCATTTCTAAATCTAGAACCTAAAAGGGACTAACAAAAAGTTGGTTGAAAAGAAGAAGGAAGTCAAATGCCATTTTACTTTATTTTTGGAACATGAAAAATTAGCAGCACATTACATGATAACCTCTAACTTTGTTTAGAAATGGTGACAGCTGGATCACAATGTTTATGGGTTGAGCCAAAGATTTATTATTAAGGTCCTTTGGCTTCCATATGACATGTCATGTATTATGTCATTTCCTCATTTCATATTTAAAATTTTTATTTGAAACCAGAATGGGAAAAGGTGTCAACAAGAATAGGGAAGAAAAATCTAAAGATCATTAAGTCAAAAATAGATCTCACCAAATATTTTAAGTATAGTCTTTTATTCTTATATCATGACTTTAAATTATACAGTTTAAAGTAATGTGGATGAGCTGAGAAACTCCCTCCATTTTTACCCACAAGCATAAAAGTAGTATAGAGAGAAAGAGAGATCTGGGCCCAAGGTTGAGGGGGAGAGGGGGGAGAGGGGGGAGAGGGGCGGAGAAGGAGGGGAAATGTGTTCCCGGTCTTCTCTGGAGAGCTATAATTTTATTCCCTTCACTTTAAGTGGGTGAAAACTGCTCCTCTCACCCCACCTCCAACCTTGCCTCCTTCTATTCTTTTCCATACAGTTTTTGCCTTCTGAAGAGAGGCGTGGCAGCAGTCAAAGTTAGTACCAGAGCAGGAAAGAGAAGAAAGAGAATCCAATTACATCCTGCAACCTGTCCTCCTACTCTGACCACAATGCTCTAATGCCAGAATTGCACAAGAAAGACAGCCTTGCCGCATAATCTATTTGATTCAAATGAACCAAATACTATATAAACAATTGAATCACTTCAAATCAAGCTAATATCATATAAATAATATCTTTGTCTAAGTGCCTAATTATCTTATTCAAGTCAGCTTGAATATACCAAGTGTATATTTCTACAAGAAATCAGATTATCATTCACATTCAGTTCTCAATTACAGTCTCACATAAAATATTCCCTTGTAGTAAATGAAGCACTTTGAGAAGAAGACACATTCCTCCAGGTTTCTAGGATGCCATTTAACGCATGACTACAGCAAATAACGATTGCATCTCAGAATAATACATTTTTTTCCTTCCATGAATTCAAAATCACTTTCTCTTGTATCATCACATTGTTGAAAATTCCTATTTTTATTCTTGTATCATAGATTATATCTTCCAAGGGGAAGGAATTTGTTTCTTTCTTTTATGTCCAGTGGAATATATGGCACATAGTTTTTATTCAGTAAATATTTGTTATATAAAAAGAAAATAACTTGGCTATCAATAATTTCAAAGGGGATTTTGGTTTAAATATCTATACTATTGCTTACTGGTGATTAAGTGAGAGTTCTCCAATCATTGTTGTGGTGATGACTAGTTTACCTCAATATTTGTTCTCACCTTGTTCTCACAATGGAATCTAAAAAAATAAAATGTGGGCACATGGGGCCCCAGAATAAAAATGAAATTTCCCATCTTTTTCTTAGTTAAGGTCATATGATTAGATTCTTGCCAGTGGAAGTTAAGCAAGAATAGTAGGTAAAAGTTTGGAGAGTATCCTTCTTTTTCAATTTTCTTCACTGTTGTCAGCAGGAATGTTTACCTGATGGCTGGAGCTGGAGCAGCCATATTGGACATTGAGGTGGAAATTAAAAGCATATTTAGTATGGCAGAAAAAAATCATTTCAAAGGAAATGAGTCCCTAATGATCACAGAGTTACCTACACTTATGTGAAAATGAAATAAGCTTTTATCTTTTCTATGTCACTCTTGTTTTGGGTTTTCCTATAACTTAGAGTCAAATGTTAAACCTAAATGTTACATTCAGTATCAATACATAGAAGATAGACACATATCATCATACTATTAATTGATATAATATTATATACTGTGCTTGAGTAAATGCAATCTGTGAATTAACTAGAATAAATTATATTCATCTGCCAACCTCTGAAATTGACCCAAATATTTTCACTTCATTTAATAAACTCTAAACCATACCTTCCTCAATTCCACTAAATCTCCCTCCACTTAGCAATAAATGATATTTGTAAAGTGTGGTAGGTTTTACATAGTGCTTTAATACTCACTATCTCATTTGATCCTTATGCTCAGCAGGAAAAGTAGATATAATTTTGTGGATGAACAGAACATGCCCAGTGAGATCAAGTAACTTTCCCAAAGTCACACTGTAGTGGCAGAACCAGTATTCAAATTCAAGACTTTTGATTTACTCCAGGTATCATTTGCTTTACTTTACACCGAATTGTCTTAGTGGATCTTTTTGAATCGAAAATGGCCTATACCATCTAATATTATTAGAGTGCAGCAGATCTTAGACAGCTAGAACTCCTTGCTTAACAAAATTTTCATCTTGTTTCTCCCTGCCTTTCTATCATATTCATGTCAAGATTCCTGGTATTCATACTGTCTAGGTATAATATTGCCACCAGAATATACTCAAGTTTTAAATTTAATCTATAACTTGAATTGAAGCACCTCATCCACTTACAGGAGAATGGGGACTCTGGAGCACAGACATTTGTAACATTTGTGCAAGCCACACCCTCTGACCATTTCCCTTGGTTCTTCCACTGGGATGCCCAGTCAGCCTGGGCTACTGCAATAAACTAAAACAACTACATGTGTGACCCTTATGCTGTCTTTATTTGAACCCAGGACTTGGGAGGGCTCATGAGGAAAAAAATTCCTATCCTTTGTAATAACATTTAAGAAAAACTGGAAGAATACAAAGAAGAGAAGATATTTGAAAGGAATAGAGAGAAACAGGTAAATCAAGACAAAACTTGGTCAAGCAGAGAATTTCCAAAAGTGTCAGAGAAAGGTGAAGAAAAGTAATGTAGGAGATATGCTTATAATGTAACTTCCACTTGACTGTTACTTCAAATAGCATGTTGCAGTAATTCAAAATGTACCAGTATTCAAATTACTCAAAAGCCAGAGATGGTGATAGTTAATTTTTTTTACTTGATTTATATTTAATGTGGATTATTTAAGCATGGAAACACCCCTTAGCTTTGTTTAAAATACAGCACATAGCATAAGTGTGATTCTGAAATTCATGAGAAATTTAACTACAATCCATCTTAATCAGCTGCAATGTGATTGCTTCTTTAGTATCATAACTTTATAGACAATAATGACATCAGGATAGACTTTTAGGATCAAATACAACAGTCAGTGAAAAAGAGTAGTTATAGAGAATTCAATGCAGCTCTACTTAATATTCTAGTTTGAGCCTAGAGTATAAGAATAATTGGGAAAGCGAGAAAGTTGTTGGAAGAAAAAAAAAGGTATTTTTACAAATGCAGCTACTACAAAGTCTTGAGCACAAAACACAGAGAGGGGAGAGGAAGCGGGTAACAGGCATGTAAACCAGGAATTGCAGTGGCAATGTATAGGGACTATAAGAAGAAGCTATGATTTCAAGGTAAGTAGAAGCAAATATGATGGTATACTCTGGGAAATCTTGCTTGGTTTCCAAAGTCTATGATTTGTCCTTCCATGTTCCACTGAGTCTCATCCTCCCACATAAGCCCCATTAACATGTGTCACACTGTGTTATCACAGCTTGTCTAATTGTCTGTCCACGCCCCTCACTCCCCACCACATACAAATTAGGAAGTAAATACCAAGGACAGATTTTCCACTTGCTGTTATTGTTATTGCTGTTCATCCTTGCAACCTCAGAATTGAGTACTGAGTATGACCTATGTTCAGAAATAAAAACACTTAGATGCTGAGTAGATGAGTGAGTAAATTACTGGCTGAATGAGTATTTTCTGTCTTTGCATTGCAATACTTATAGATATTGATGTACCTGACTTATCTCCCTTAATGTAAACTTCCTGAAGAAGATCTAGTTTCAGTTCATGTCTCTATATGTTACTTTGCCTAGCACACAGGTTCTCAATTTAAATCCATGAATGAGAAGGTATTTTTATTTTTTCCATGAATGAGAAAGGCAATATGTCATTCTATATATGACAGAGACTGAAGATTTTCGATTAAAAGCAAAACATAAGATAAATGGCAGTGGTCTTGATTTTAAAAAGAAATTATGTGTTATATGGCAATACATCAAGACATCATTGGGCTTATGTAGATAGTATGATGGTGGTGGATAATTCATTGACATACTCTTAATTTCTATGATATAAAAGAAAATCCATAGTAATTTACTAACTCCCAGCCCACCCCAACACTAAAATATACAATATTTCCTCCATATTCATGGGGGATTAATTCCAGGACCTCTGTGGATATCAATATCCATGGATGCTCAAGTCCCTTATGTAAAATGACATAGTGTTTACATATAACCTATGCATATTGTCCTGTATACTTTAAATCATCTTTAGATTACTTATAATACTTAAGATAATAACTACACATCATTTCATTTGCATGGATTCAACCTAGTATTCTATTTATGGTAAATTCAAGTTTTGTTTTTTGGAACTTTATGGAATATTTTTCTCCCTAATATTTTCAATCAGGAGTTGGTTGAATCCATGGATGCAGAACCTGTGGATACGGAGGGCTGTGATTGTATTTAGAATCAATGATAATAGAATATTCAAGGGCTTGAAGCATGAGAGAAATGTCTGTGATCAAGGAAAAAGCCCAGTGTTGATTATTTACATGAGCTGGAGCTCAGATAGCCTATTTAGCTAGAATTCCGCAAATCTGACCATGGCCATAGGTGTGGTCCCAATATTGACTATTTGGTTTCACTCTGTTTTTCCCCCCTAACTACTCACCACAAACTCTGACACACTAATCTTTATTGGCCTCAGAATAATTGTAAAGGGACTTGTGTGTAGAAATATATAAATCTAATCTTAGTTCTAGAAAAAGCATTTAAAGTAAATCAGAAGCATCTCCTTCAAAGCAGAAGGGCAGCAACTTAATATAAATTAAATATGATCTCATAATTCTAACAAAGAAGTAACTCATGGTCTATCAATCAGCAATCACTATTAACCACAAAAGTAAATTTTGTGAACATAATAATAATCACTGTGTAATAATGGCTTTGTAGCACAATCACAACTTGAACACGTTATGATTAATAATCAGAATGATCAAATGATGTTTCTTTGTCTTAAGTATATTTGCCCAAGTGTATTTAGGATTGGTTTAATTTAGAAAAATTGCATTTTCAATAATAAAATGCCTGTGTTGTTGTTTTGTTTTAAAATGGCTGCTATGTGCCAGGCACTGAGCTAAATGTTTTATTTGCACTATTTCTAGCCTTTACAATAGTCCTTTCAGGAAGTACTATATTTGTTATTATTACCATATACAGATGAGGAAAATGAGGTTCAGAAAGAGTACATAATATGCTCACGGTCCCATAAAATATAAGAAGCCATGCTGGGATTCAAACTTAGACCCACTGAACTCCTTAGCCTTAGAACTTCTTATATGACCATGTACTTCATCTTAAATATTTGAAAATTGCAGATTCATGCGTGTTCCACAAGACAGTTGGAGATCAGAACATGCTTTTAGCCAGAAGCCTGCATTTGCAAACCATTTTAGAAAACAGAACACTAGTACCTGCCTTCAAAAGAAAGGAAGCTGATAGAAATAACTGCCCTTATGCTAGAGGCAGATAAATTGAGGAAAATAAAGGTTATGTCGTTGAAGATACAACAAGTTAGAGCAGCAGTCCAGAATATAATTTATTATCAATTTCTATACTGTTAACTGCTGCATTCAATATGGCAAAATGAAGTAGTAGAAAAAACAATTGGACATATAGCTTTGAAATACAAAGGCTGACAAAATATAACTATCAAAGAAGCAAAAGGGTAACTTTTATTTATGTTTATGGCTAAGATTTTAAATCAATACAATTAAAACATAAAGAAAACAGAAAATTTTAGCATCTAAGATATCTAGTTATACGTTTATTAACATCCAGTGGTTCTATTTTTACTTTCCTGTCACTGCTGGTGGGAACAGTCTAAAAAAATACTATATAGGTAAGGAGAGAACTTTTAAATTTAATTTATTTTTTTCCTACAAGTCTCTAAAGTCCTAGAATCAGGGGCTTTAACTTATTGAATGTGTTCAGGTCATGTGGATGCTATATTTTTGTCTTGATTCAAAGCCTGTAGAAAATAAATGGAGTTTTCCATGATGATTTAATTATCCACTCAATATAATTTTTAGGGGAAATCTACAAGATCAACAACTCAAGGATTAAAAATTCAACTTGCTTTACTATTCAGTTACAAACGAAGAGTAGTAAAAATTTGTTTTAACTTGGAAATTAGAAAATAATTGTGTAACCTCCTTTTTAAAAAACATATTTTGGTTGAAATTTTTCCTTGGAATAAGGTTACTGAAAGAAGGAAAAGAGAAAGAAGAGTTGGAAGCAGTTACAATTATTAAGGTGGGCCCATAATGGAGTTAGAGTCTTGAGAGAAATTATTAAGTAGAGAAGCTTTGAGTCCTAGAACGCACTCTGAGTTCAAGGAAAGTATCTTTCAGAGAAGAATCACAATTCATAGGAGGTGATTACTATTAACCTAATGATGGGCTCCTATATACTGACTAAACCAAATCCCAAACTCTAAGAAAATAAAAGCCACTTTTCCCAGGCATTCCATTAAAAAGGGTCCTTTAGAGATAGGATGGTTTTATGTGTAATTTTAAAATAATGTCTATTATTGTTTAGGACAGAAGGCATAGACTAAAAGTGAGAGAGAGAGAAAAAAAAAAAAAAGACGAGATGGAATTTTAAGGGATAGGAACTGAATAGATGCCAAAACTTTGTGAGAAGGAAAAAATATTGAATGTGAGGGAATACAGGACACAGCAAGTGAGAGGAAGGGTGATGAAGACAGCCTTAATTTTCCCTTCAGCTTGACAAAACTTTAAGTGAAGATGGATGATCATAAAGGTCTTCATCCTCATCGTCTTTGCACAGAGCAGGCTGAAGAGGAGAAGGAGGAAGAAGAGGGCTTGGTCTTGCCTTCTCAGGGATGGCAGAGGCGGAAGAGGTGGGGGAGGTGAAAGGGGAGAAAGAAGAGGCAGGCACACTGTGCATAACTTTACTGAAATACATTGTAATTTGACTTTTTTGCTTTTTTGTTTCTCTAAAAATGTTTCTACAAGGTATTAATTCTTCTTCCAACATTTGCTTTAGTTTCAGTGCCCATATCATTGAAGGGTCCATGTCATAAAAGAAGTCAAAAGCAGTTTTGAATAATTGGAACCCTTCCATCAAGTTCTATGCTGTTAACTGCTGCATTTGAAAGGGCAAAATTGTGAAAATAATAATATCAATTATTGTCTAAAGTCAATCTGTTTTCTGACACACTGCTTCTTCTATATCTTTTTCCTCATCACCTAGCACTGATTTGGAAGCACTGATCTCCATCAAGTTGTCTTCTGTTAATTCCTCTGGTGTGGTATCTATCAGCTCCTGAATTTCTCCAAGATCTATATCTTGACCCCCTCCCCCCGCCACCTTTTTTTGCCAAAACCTCAATCTCTTTCATGATTTCCTTGATTGGCTCTGTTATAAATCCTGTGAAGTCATGCACAATGTCTAGACACAATTTTCTCCAGCAGGAATATATTTTTCCAGCTTGGTGGCCTTTGTGGCTTTTTCTACAATGGCATCTTCAATGGTGTAAACTTTCCAGACTTCCATGATATTTTTCTCTGTTGTGGTTCTCTTCAATAGTGTTGACAATTCTTTCCATAGAGTATTGTGTGTAATGGGCCTTCAAGGTCCTTATGACCCCCTGATCTACAGGCTGAATTAGAGATGTGTTCGAGGGTGAGTAGACCACTTCAGCATCTTCAGTGTTGAGCTCATGGGGTTCTGGGTGGCCAGGGGCATTGTTCAATGTCAAAAGAACTTTAAAAGGCAGTCCTTTACTGGCAGGTACTTTCTAACTTTAGGGACAAAGCACTGATGGAACCAATCCAGAAAAGGAGTTCTCATTGCCCAGCCATTCTTGTTGTACAAGCAAAAGACAGGCACAGTGGGTGTTTATCTTTTCCTTTCAAGGCTCAAAGATTAGCAGTTTTTATAGATAAGGGCAGTCCTGATCATAAACCCTACTGCTTTTGCACAAAACAGTAGAGTTTGCCTACCCTTTCCTGCCTTAAATCCTGGTGCTCACATCTCTTCCTTATTAATAAACGTCCTTTGTGGCATTTTTTCCAGAATAGGACACTTTTGACTACATCAAAAACCTGTTCAGGCAGATATCTTTTCTCCTCAATGAATTTCTTACTGGCGCCTGGGAACTTGTCTGCTGTCTCTTGGTCACTCCAGCTTGATTTTCATCTTCCTTTTGCTTTAAGTTGTCGTATAATAACTTTGCTTTTTTTCAAATCATATTGGAGTCTATAGATATGCATTTCTTATAGCAATCCTGCACCCACATAAGAGCTGCATTTTCAATGTGAGATAAAAAGGTATTTTGCAAAAAGTGCAAGGTTTTTATGCTCACTAGTATAGCTGCTGTAACAGCTTCATGAAACTCCTTTTCTTTTTTTATAATGTCCCTTATGCTAGATTCATTTATCTTGAAATGGTGGGCAACTAACAGCTAAAGACCTCAATCTATGGTATACATCAAGCAATTCACCTTTTTCTTGTAATGTCATGACTTTTCTTTTTGGGATCACTTCTGGAATCACTAGTGGCACTTTGTATGGGTCCCATGATGTTATTCAAGGTTAATAGTATTGCACTAAACACAGTGAAAAGTACATGAGAACCATGAGAAATCATTATTTACTGTAGTACGCCATTTACTGGAGAGACAAACTGTTTTTTGTGTAGATGATTAGCGTTATGTGGTATTTTAAGCAGACACTTGCAACTCTTGAGCTTACTGCAATAGCAATAGGAAGTGGCTACAAAATTATGTACTACAATATACACTACAGTTAATTTTATGCAGTTATGTTTTAATACTGCATCTTTACATTTGTTTACATTTCTCTTGACTATGAACAGTGCTATGTATGATCTGTAAGTGTTTGTGTAGGTTTTGATGTATTCTAACTTTTTATAATAGATTTGTGTATATTTTATGGTAGCAAGTGATAGAACAGTATCTACATATATTTTATTCTTTCATGACATACCTTTTTCTTAATTTTTTGAATATTTCTAGTCTGTGCATTTTGAGAGTTTTTTCAAATTATTGCAAATCTCCAAAATTTTTCTAATATATTTATTGAAAAAAATATTTGTATAAGTGGACCTATGCCTTTTAAACCCATCCTGTTCACAGGTCAATTGTATTTCAGAAAATTTGCAATTGTAAACTCTTCCTACATTTCTGCACCATTGAGATGTAAATCTTATATAAACCAGAAATGTCCTCCTCAAAGATCTGGGAGCCATTACTTTGATATGTAATCATCAAGAAAGATAGTGCCAATCCATGAACATGGGATATCTTTCCATTTTTTGTGTCCTCTTCAATTTCTTTCACCAATGTTTTACATAGTTTTCATTGAAGAGATCTTTCATCTCTTTTGCTAAGCTTATTCCTAGGTATTTTATTTTATTTGTAGCTATTATAATGGATCACTTTCTTGTTTTCTTTTTCAGATTGTTTGCTGTTGACATAAAGAAAGGCACTGATTTTTGTATGTTGATTTTGTATCCTGAATTTGTTTATCAGTTCTAAGAATTTTTTGGTAGAGTCTTTGGTTTTTCTTAATATAAGATCATATCCTCTCCAAATAAGGATATTTTTAATTCTTCACTTCCAATTTGGATGCCTTTTTATTTCTTTCTCTTATCCTATTGCTCTGGCCAGGACTTCCAGTTGAATAAAAGTGGTGAAAGTGGGCATCCTTGTCTTATTCCAGATCTTAAAGGAAAGCTTATCAGTTTTTTCCCACTCAGTATGATACTAGCTATGGGTTTGTCATATCTGGCTTTTATCACATTGAGGTATGATCCTTCTATACCCAGTTTTTTGAGAGTTTTTATCATGAAGGGATGTTAAATTTTATCAAATTCTTTATTAGCATCTGTTGAAATGATCATATGGTTTTTGTCCTTCATTTTGTTGATGTGATGTATCACGTTTATTGATTTGCATATGATGAACCATCCTTGCATCCCTGGGATGAATCCCACTTGATCACGATAAATCATCTTTTTAATGTGTTTTTGAATTGGATTTGCTAGTATTTTGTTAAGAATTTTTGCATCTGTGCTCATCAGAGATATTGGTCTGTAGTTTTCTTTTTTTGTTGTGATTTTGTCTGATTTTGGTAGCAGGGCATAGTGTTAAAACGTTCATACTACCCAAAACAATCTACATATTCAATGCAATCCTCTAGCAAAATACCAATGAAATTCTTCATAGAAATATAAAAAACAATCCTAAAACTTATATGGGACCACAAAAGGCCCAGAATAGGCAAAGCAATCCTGAACTAAAAAGAACAATGCAAGAGGCATCACATTACATGATAGCAAGACACTGACATAAAAACAGACACATAGACCAAGGGAACAGAATAGAGACTCAGAAATAAATCCACACATTTACAGTCAACTCATTTTCAACAAAGGTGCCAAGAACATACATTAGGGAAATGATAGTCTTTTCAATAAATGGTGTTGGGAAACCTGGATATCCATATGAAGAGGAATGAAATTAGACACCTATCTCTCACAATATACAAAAATCAAACCAAAATGGATTAAACACATAAATGTAAGACTTGAAACTATGAAACTACTTGACATCGGTCTGGGCAAAGATTTCTTGAGTAAGATCTCAAAAGCACAGGCAACCAAAGCAAAAGTGGACAAGTAGGATCACATCAAGCTAAAAAGCTTCTGTACAGCAAAGGAAACAATCAACAAAATGAAGAGACAGCTCACAGAATGAGAGAAAATATTTGCAAACTACCCATCTAACAAAGGATTAATAATCAGATTATCTAAGGAGCTCAAGCAACTCAATAGCAAAAAATATAATAATAATAATCCCATTAAAATGGGCAAAATATCTGAATAGACATTTCTCAAAAATAAGACATACACATAGCCAAAAAGTATATTAAAAAAAGCTCAATATCACAAATCATCAGAGAAACGCAGATCAAAAGTACAATGAGATAACATCCCATCCAAGTTAAAATGGCTTTTATCAAAAAGACAGGCAAAAATGGATCTGGTAAGAATGTGGAGAAAGGGGAACACTTATAAACTGTTGGTAGGAATGTAAATTAGTACAGTCACTATGGAAAACAGTGTGGAGGTTCCTCAAAAAACTAAAAATAGAACTACCATATGATCCAGTAATCCCACTGCTGGATATATATTCAAAAGAAAGGAAAAAATCAAAGAGATATCTGCACCCCCATGTTTGTTGCAGGACTATTCACAATAGCCAAGATATTAAATTAACCCGAGTGTCCATTAATGGACGCATGCATAAAGAAAATGTAGTACACATACACAATGGAATATTATTATTCAGCCACAAAAAAGAATAAAATCATGTCATTTGCAACAGCATGCATTGTACTACAGCATATTATGTCAAGTGAAATAAGTGAGGCACAGAAAAATAAATATTACATAGTCTCACTCATACATAGGAGATAAAAAATTGATATCATGAAGATAGAGAGTAGAATGATGGTTACCAGGGGTTGAGAAAGGTAGTGGGGGGGGGGTATAGAGGAGCAGGTTAATGGATACAAAAATGCAGTTAGATAAAAAGAATAAAATCTAGTGTTTGGTAGCACAGCAGGGTGACCGTAGTTAACAATAACTTATTGTTCATTTCAAAATAACTAGAATAGTGGAATTAGAATGTTCCTAACACAAAGAAATGATAAATGCTTGAGGTAATGGATTCCCCAATTACCCTGATTTTATCATCACACATTGTACAACTTGTATCAAAATCTCACACGTACCCCATAAATACAACAATTATGTATCCATAATAACTGACAATTTAAAAAAGAATTAAAAAGAAAGACAATGCTTCCATCTCCCAGGCGCTGCGGGAGGGCTGGACTCTAACAATTAGCACATGATGGCCAAATCACCTTGAACAACTCTCTCTGTGACCACTAGTGTTCCATTAGCTCATCCCGGTATTCACTTTTTGTTTCAGCAGAGTCCAGTTCAATCTCTCTCTCCCATTGCAATATTCCCTCTCCCTCACTGAAATGACAAGTCTCCCTTGCCATTTTTAACAACTTTCCAGTGTAATTTTTCATTTATAAGGGAAAGGAATTTAGTACCACTGAGTGCCTACATGTGTGGTCTCATGTGACTCTTATAACAACTCCAGAATGGTGTGAGAACAAAAACTCCAAGAATCCAAGTGACAAAAGTAAACACACTTAGTAAGTGATGGAGTAGGATTTCAAATCATCAGCTCTCTCTTTGTAAGCCCAAGTTCTTTCCACTCTTTCTAGGTAAAGGAAAAAATTAATGGCAAAATGGTACAGGTTAAAAAAAATGTAATTTGAGAGAAATCTATTTTGAATGTATTTTTCTTATTTAAAAATATGCATCATAAACAAAACTGAATTTTCTATCTTTAGTTCAACGATAGGTGCCTTTTTAGTGTTCATTTGCTTGGCTACTTCTCCCATTTTAAAGAGCTCCTGATTACCAACTGATGCCCTTCTTTCTGAGCTCATCTTTTATGATTTGTGAACCACCTTTTGGAAATGGTTTGTTGTCTTCTCATTTAAAACCTTTGAAAACCAATATACCTCCACCCCCACCCAGCCCTGCAGCTTTAGTAACCTTATTGCTGAGGAAGAAAAGTTCTTAGCTATCACCTTTGCCTCCCTCGTATCTTAATGATAGGAAATGAGTATACTTTTATTATTTTAACAGCAAAAAGCCTTCTCGAAGCATGTTTACTTAAGGTAGAAGTTACCTTAAGCTTTTCTAAGTGGCCTGTAGTATGAAATTAGTGGAAAGCAGGAAGTCACTTACAGAATGGAATGTCCTTAGCATTTATTAGGCTGATATATATTGGTTCTATTGACTTCACACATTAACAAACACTCTCCTTGACTTCCACTGTTACCACAACGACAAAACTCATAGTACCAAGGGTTGCTGACCAAACTCTGCAATTTCCACTGTTGATGCATTTGGTGCAGCTGTGCATCAATTAGGCTGCACTCATCCCTGAGAGAAGGTCTGAGAGAGATGGGAGCCTAGCCAAATGATGCTTCGATGTGGCTACACTATAATATAAGCCTATAATATAATCTAACTCTGTTCTTTGTTGACAGGCAGTTTAACAACTTTTTTAAAGGCAGCAGCAAATTTTCACACAGAAAGACAGTGTCTATAAATAGATCAGTCTTAATCCTAGCATGGAATTTAGGGAGCCAAGAGATCCCTTGAAGATGATGGCAAGTTCAGAGGTTGGGTTCGGACTTTTCAGCTGAGGACTCTGTAAAGTATCATATCTGGGTCTCTATTTTCCTCATAGGAATGATATGAGGATAAGATGACATAATTCAAGTGAATATATTTTGAAATAAAAGTAAGAAGAATTATTTTTATTTCTAAGAGAGTGGCCATCTGTTTCCAAAGAACTCAAGTGAGAACAGGACTATTCACTTTTTATGGAGTAATTTTCAGATAATGCGTTTTCATTGCCTCCTGTGCTGGAACGTTACTTGAGCGGAAAGACACCCTGTCTTGTAATTTTCTGACATGTGTAGGGCTCTAATTACTTCTGAGGAAGACATCAATTCATATTAACACTAGAAAAATGTTGCTATGTTCCCAAATGTGTATTTGGGAGATGGGGAGAAGCGGGATAAGAAAGCAAAGGTAAAATAAGTGAGTAAAAAATGATGAGAGGGAAATACTGATGAGACTCGTGGATAGGAAATAACCATTCATACTAGTTACGCACCATGATTAACCGTCATGGGTCTATTAATTCCTTGAAATCTGCAGTGCAGTTCTGTCAACTGTACTTATTACAGCTATTAACAATAATGACCCCATCTCACTTCGGATATTCATGAACTTAGTTAATATGGATATTAAGACAAAAGGTTACATGTTTGATGAGAGTCACTGACAAAGCACAATTTATTGTTTAGCTTAAATGCCAACAGAAGCAGTAAGGATAACATAACTACACAGACCAGCTGGAGTGGATTATAAACCATTCTACATATGCACACATTATGCCACTAGTCCATCGAGTAGGACATATATTTTCAGATTCTTCCTCAAGATGTCAACAAGATTTCTTGATTCATAGACATATGAATCTGTCCCCCACATGTGAATAAGGAGGCTATGTCAACATTTGGATGAGTACAAACAATTAGAAACAAGCAATATAAACAATCAACTCTTCATGGCAGTGTGCTTGATTGTATGGTTTGCTGGTTATTGATTTTCCTTTTCTGATTTCATTAAGAATGGTGCAACTGCTGTCAAAAGTAAAGGTGGAATATTATACATCTTTAATAGCTCAGGTGCAAGTACGGGGGGGACTGTGTTTCCTGCTTTGGTATTTGCATGAGGCAGCATCTGCTCCCAGGGTAAAGGAGGACCACAGTGACATGTGCAGTCACCTCTCACTCTCCCTTCCCTCTATTGGGTAGATTTAAAGTGTTAAACGTTATTGTTCCCTAGTAGCATGACCTTTTGCTCAGCCTTTGGAGTAGCCTGTTTACTCTCCCCCTCAATATCATAGGCAGTCTGGCCCTATGGTAAGAAGCCTCAGGTTCTCTAGTTGGCTTTCCTGCATTTTCCAGGGGGAAAGGAAGTTCCATATGGAGATGGTGGGGTGAGCAGGAAGCCTATTTACCTAAAAATGAAGGCCAATTTCCTTGATCCAGCTCTACAAGCCACAGTCCCGACCTAAGCTGGATCTGTTTTTTAATTGGAAGGCAATGGGATGACTACTCTAGATATCTTGACTAAAACATATAAGAAAAGACTGCAACTATTGATCAAATGAAGCTCCATTGTTTTGTTTCTCTTGTTACCTTGTTATTTACAGATTAGATCTGGATTTCAAAGATCCCTGCATCTGCTGACATGGATAATTGAAAATTGGCTGCAGTTTTTAGTAACATCAGGCAGTAAAGTTGATTACTTTCCTTTTCCCTCTGTTGCTAAATCTTGGCAGTGTCTACCAGGTCAGTCAGGGCAGGCTTGCTGCAGTGAGAGAGAGTTATAAGCAAAGGCACAGAAACAGAAACGACGGAACATCACCAAATGGATCCTTGATTTTTCTCAGTAATGATCTTATCAGTGATAATTGGACAAGGTGATATAGAATATAAAAATATAGAGTATGTTTTATCATTGAAATCAGGATGTTTTAAAACACAAAACCTTATTTCTTAGCAAACAGGGGCAAAGATCAGAAGTCATATGTATGTCGAATTCTTGTGCCTTTCAGGAAAAAAAAGAAAGAAAAGAAAAAAACTAGGAATTCAATCGTTACATAACCCAGGCAGTATCTCTCCTCAAGCGTTATCAAGAAATCAAATGTGAACATTTCCAGCCTCACTGCACGGGTTTTATCTTCATTATATAAGTACCATATGTGTAAGTCTTATTTTAAGAGCTAACAGTGCATTGCCCTAGTAGAATGACACGTGAAAAAGATCCAATGTGGGAAGTGTCAGAGAGGATTGTAGAGAGCCCAAAGGCTGCAGCTTGCCATCAAAGGCTCTATATTAGGTAAGAGACAGCGTTTAGTTGTATCACTTTCACTTTCCTGCCCCTCTGCTCGGCATGTTGAAATATTCCACTTCTATTTTTTTCCATCTGTCCTATTTACCTTGTAACTCCACATGCAAATTTAGGTACAGCTAAATATATAATGCCTTTTGAAATATGACTTATGAAATGTGCATGTGTTAGGAAAAGATTTAGATTATCAGAAAACATTTTATACCTCTGAATTTATCTTTGCAATGGAGCTTATTCTCTTTAGTTCAGATAAATCCAACACATAATGCACAGAAAATATTGCTGTAATCTAACACTTTAAAAAAAGTTTTTAAACAAGCTATATCAACCAGGGTATAATCATGAAAACAGAAAACTCTCTAGGTGTTTCCAGGAGAGGAAATTTAATATAGGCAATTGGTTAAAGAGGTGAAAAAAAAAAAAACTGAGGAGACAAACAGGGGACAGTGAGGTATCCAAGAGATTAGCAATAGTAGGAAGATGCCACCACTATTATTCTTGGGGAATTGGTGGTACTTTTAGACCTGGGCAAGGTGGAACCCTCATCTGGGCCCCACATTCTAGAAGACTCCACTCTGTTTCTCCCCAGCCATGTTCTTTCCTACAGAAGAAATCCCTGGGCCGAGCAGACATAAACACCCAGATCCCAGGCCCCTACCCGTTCTGGACCATGCTCCAGGTAGGCAGGTCCTTGGGTTTCCCTACCAAGTGGATGAAGTCTGTCTCCAGGATCTGAATGGGCCTTTTCCCTGAGTCTATCATTCCTTAACAGCACAGAACCACAGAGCCACAGGGTGGCCCAAAGGAGGCAGCTATTTATAGGTGGGGAAGAAAGTGGATAGAGCTTGGGTGTAGGGTCCAGAGTGTCAGCGTGAATGCACTCAAGGCTCTTTACAGCACAGAATAAAGCCAAGAGAAAGAGAATACATATGGGCCACAAGTCTGAGGCCTGAGAGTCTGAAAATTCTAAATCTGAGCCTGGACTTCCATCTTTAGCTTCCTTTCATCAACTTAAAGGGTCAATACCAGCCAAGTTGGGAAATTGGGGACACTTGTGGGCAGAGAATTCTTGGCTTAAACTAGTTGGCATAAGGAGGAGCATCTTATCATCCCCATTCAGAAGATTCTTGCAGTTCCCACACAGTGGGGATGGGGGAGGACTGATAGGTGGCTGAGTAACCCGAGCCGAGCCTTGGTTATGGGAAGAGAGAGTCTCCGCCTTCCCCTCCCCTCCTTAATGAGTAAGAGAAAGTGGTGTTTATCCTGTGGATTTCCAAGCAGGTGATGTTTTTAAAATGTCATTATAAAGATATATTTGTCAAAATAGAAAAAAAATAGAAAGCACCTTGACAGTTTGCATGTGATTTATAACTTGTAAGCATTAGACACAGAGCTATGGGCTTCCTTTTGTACCCTCACCCTGGGGCCTGCAAATGTTGGAACAATCTGGCAAAAATCCAGTAGCTGGGGCCATGCAGTGGGAGCTAGACCCAGGGTGGGGAGCTTCTGGTAGGAAATGGGTCAGTGCAGGGAGGGGCAGTCCAACAGGAACCAGAACCACAGAGGAGATGCATCTGCTATAAGCATAGAAAGAGGTTGAGAGAAATGCCCTGACTTCTCATCAGCTCTTCCCTCCTACCTCCCTACAGTGCATGCCATTGATAGAGCCTACCCTGCAGCCAAAAGGCAGCATAGTCTGACAAATATAGTTTCCTATGATGTGTAGCAGAGCAGAGCAAAGAAAGGGGTGGGGAATGGAAGTAAGAACGGACAGACAAAAAAATGCTACACAAAACAAATGTATAAACGAATGCATTCTCTTGAGGGCTACTTGATCTGGTTCAGAAACTCTCTGAGAATAGAGAACATATATGATGATTTTCTTTGTCTTATATAAAAATTATTTTCTAAATAAGGGATGGAGAGTTGGAGTGATCTGGAAGATAATTTGCAACTCCTCACTCTACTTCTTAATAGTAATCATTCATCCCATTATCTCTAGAAAATGTTTGTGTAGAGAAGGAAAAAATATCTTTTTCTCTATCCATCCTAGGTTCATGGCTGAGACATCTAAAACAAAAACTGATTAACAAAATAAAAGCATACAAATTTATTTAATATAAGTTTTACGAGACATGGGAGACTTCACAAGAAAATTAAGACCCAAAGAAACAGTTAAACTTATATATTTTTATGTTAGGTTCAGTGAAGAGTAGACAGTCATGAAGAAATTGATAGGGCAAAGAAAGAGTATGATCTAATGGTAATAAACTGGGGGAAACTTGGCAAGGACTGTTTGTTCAGATTTTTCTCTGCAACACTTCATCTTCTGAATTAAGGATGTTCCTTTCCTCTGGGTATAAGGAGGGCACCTCTCACATGAAGGTCTTGTGACTTGCTTCAGGGAAAGGTCAGAAAATCCTTCCTAGGTTTCATGACCTGCTTCAGGGAAGAAGGGTGGGGAGAAGGTCAGAGAGACCTTCCTGCACATGTTCTTCCTCAAGTTCCTTCAGCTTAAAATATTTAATATGCCAAAGCACCATATTTGGGGGGTAGTGTATCCTGAACCCCATCATTTGCCATGAGGTTAGGGCTGCAACAGGCTTTCCTTATTGAAGAAACCACAATATATGTGAAGCTGGGCAGCTTCTCCGAACAGGGTTTCATGTTAAGGAATATAGAAAATATTGTTATGAGTAAATCAATTCTAAATATTAAAAATAAATATAGTTACTTAGTGTTAATAATATTAAGGAAGTTAGAATTCATAATAATAATATAGAAACATTTAAATAAGAAGTAGGAGGTATTTGGTGAAAACTATGGATTTCTATATTTGAATCCTAGTTCTGCTACTGGTTATTATATTTTTTTCAGTGAAATACTAAAACTCCTTTACTCCTCTTACCTTTCCAATACAGGTAATAATATCAACCTTTTACAAGTTATAATTCATGCACGTTAATATTCGAGTACATCTGCCATATGGCAGATGTTCGATAAATGCTTGATAATAATGATGAAAATAATCACAGTAATAATAATAAAGTGAGAATTGTTGGAATTCCAAGACTTATGTGAAGGAGCCACATACCCACAGGGCTAAAGTAGCCCTCATTCCTATTTTCCAGCAAGACAAATGAAGAAAATCTCACAAAGGTTAATCCAAAAAACATTAAGAAGATGACAAAGCTTCCTTTAGAAACCCATTTTCAGTTTTAAATATTTTATTCCTCACTGCTAATCTTCATGCCTGAGCCAAAATTTTTCTGTCTATACACTTAGAGATGACTAAAAGTGAAAGCTGAACATAAATAAAACAGCAGCTATCATTCTGATAAAGGTAATAAACTTTGGCCTAGAATTATCATAAGGAAAAAACACCAAATGTTTAGAAAACTTATTTTGAGCAAAGGTCAACCTTATCATGCCGTTTCAAACATTAACCTACCTTTAAACAATTATTTTCTTAAGTAGTTTCTTTCTATCTGTGATATTGTTATATATGGTAGACTTGTAAGAAAATCCATTAACTAGGGTATATTTAGACTTTTATTGGGAAACTTGTTTACTTATTTGGCATAAACACTTTGCTTTTATTATAGTATTTAGTGCTTGCCAGAGAATAAGGATAAGATAGAATTGTCTGAGTATGTTTGAATATCACACCTTCTGAATTTAAGGAGGCTTAGTCATATCCCGACAAATATAATTAAAGTCTTAGAATCTGATTCGGGTTGACAAGCAGTTATCCTTCATTTGAAATCACAAGTGACCTATGCTTGTATGTTTCTCTCTCTGTCTCTCTCCTCTCCAACTTCCATACCTCAAGAGTTAATGTTTTGACAACTCCAAGGTTAGCTCTTGTTACCAATTATTTTAGAACTACCTCTGCAGCAACTTCCGTTTGGTGCGATTGCTGCTTTCCTGTTTCTGTCACTCCCTTCAGTAATTAACCTTGCTATTCTTAGCTACAAAGCACAGAGTTTGTGCCAGCCTTCTTCAGGAATCTATTTTATATTTCAATGGCTGGTTGCTGTCTGATTTTCTCCTGGGAAAGGGTCTATAATCACTCAGTTATATTAATGATGAGGTTGACAATCCTTTCCCATCACTCGCCTTTCATTCTAATAATATTAAGCACAATTAATCCTGTGACCTTAGTAACTTGAACTGAAACAGTTTACTCGCAGCCAGACCTGCCACAATTCTGATCCTGAGGTGCGTGCATCAGGAACCAATGAAAACGCATGCTTCCACTAAGAAAGTTCAACCCCTGTAGGTTTTTAACAGGCTTCTTTCCTCACAACTGAGAGGCTGTGTGCACTCCCAAGAAGAAGCGATTCCCGAACAGCTGTGCCACGCACTGACTCACGTCGCCACAGCAAGCCAAGCCTCTGATACATCCGCAAACGAGATGCGGCAGGGAGCAGCGCATTAGTCAGTGACCGGCAAGATTGAAAAACCACAGCTGAAAGCCAGAGACTGCTCTCCCGCCTTTAGCTATGTAGGCACCAATTGGTAGCGGAGGTGAAAAGGGCCAAGGATGTTTATGGGCACAGAAAAGCACGCATTAGAGCCCATTCCTCGAAGCAACGTATCACAAGAATGGAAAAACAAGCACCACTGGTACTCACCATCAAATTGGTACTAACTGATCAATACTTATGTGCACACATGGCAATAATATTCATCAGGGATCGGGCAGGTGGGAGGGGGGTGGAAGGGATAGGAAAATTCACACCTAATGGGTGCAGGGCACACTGTCTGGGGGATGTTCACGATTGTAGCTCTGACTTGGACAGTGCATAGACAATATATGTAACCAAAGTGTTTGTACACCCATAATATTCTGAAATTAAAAAAAGAAAGAAAGAAAAGCAAGCATTCATTTGCCGAAGATCAAATGCCTTGGTCCTGGTTTGTCATCTCCATGCACACCTAGCTAAAACTCTCTTTGGTGCCATGGACATGCAGGTGTAGATGAGGCATAAGATAGGGCGGTATACTTAGTGGGCTGGAGATAAAATAGGTGTGACTGCAAAGAAAAGTCTGGGGCAAAACTATAACGCCTGAAATAAAATCTGTTCTTGTTGAATTGTGAAGAGGTGGAGGCAATGGAAGGGAACCCAACTTCCCTTCCCTCATTCCCAGTTTTTTTGGTTAGAGTTCTATTAAAAGTGCTAAGGTAGAATTTTTGGTCGTTTTGACAAGTTGGCCCTTCTCTTCTGATGGAAGAAAGTTGTGTTAGGGCCTCCCATACGTGGAGGTCTTATTTAGGTGACTGTCTCAGAGATGGGATGTGTGAGGCAGCTCAAAAGTCTAACACATCAAAATTATCTCTTTATTCCATGCTGCACTGCCTACCTCCTTTGGAGTTGGTTTAAAATTCACACGATAGAACTATTCTTTTGGGTAGAAAACTGGACTCTCTCAGGAGGTCACTTCTGAAATGTCCTTGGGATAGTATGCATCAGGATAGGAGCCCTTCTCTCCAGTTACCTTAGTATTTTATTAACTAATTGTCTTTCTTTTTAATGCAAATAGACCACAAAGGGAATAATCATAAGACAGAGATGGTTCACCTTTGGGTGTTAGGAGGTGCCCATACAAATGGAATGTCATAGAAAAGGAAGTATGGAGTATAAAGGAGGACTGTGCTCCTTTGAATGAAAATTGGCTCTGTTTGTTCCAATAACACCACTTGACATATAAAGAAAACTAACTTGATGGCAATATTTTTTTCTATCATTCCACATATAGAGATTCCATTGTTATCAACAAAAATTTTGTAGCAGACTTGAAGGTGAAGTCTTTAATTAAAAATAAATGAACAACTACACTGGGAAAGCTAAAACCAAACACTTGACCAGAAAGTATGCCAGTGTTTAAGCTAATGACTCCGTTGGGGAGACATATCTGTAAGAACTGCCATTGAATTATTGCACCTTTAAAAAGTCAATAAAGATGTAACAATGTAAAAAGGTCTGAATGAAATTTCATTTCAGTTTCTAGAGAATGGTAAGAATGAACTTGAAGGACAAAAAATGTTTCAATTGTAATATAAAAGACACTGTCAGAAACCGAGTTTTATTGCTACTGCAAGTTTCAGTCACCCAAATAACAGAACAAAAAGAGAATTCAAATCTCCACATTTTTTTAGAAAGTAGGTTTCTAAAAGTTTCAATATATTTTAAAGTAACCTTCTCCAAACATTAGAAAACAAGAACTACTGGTATTGAATCTTCTGGAGATATCATATATTGACTGAAATTTCTCAGGTATAGAATAGACTCAAATTGAAATTCTGCAAATTATATAAGTCACTTTCACCCACAAGACCATTTGGTCTGACATTATTAGAGGACAAATTGAGGCAAATTCATATTCAAAAGGTGTGTACAATTAAAAAGAGTATGTGATTTGGAGTCCAGGGTACCTGGGTTTAAATCTTGGCTCTATCATTTACTATCTCTATAAACTTGACATTCATGAGCCTCAGTTTCCTCAAGATTGAAAAAATGAAAATAATTACACTGTCTCTGAGTTTTTGTGAGGTTTCAGTAAATCAACAATTGTGAACATACCTGGTTTGATGCCTGCTATATAATAGGCTCAGTATTTTCTCTTACAGCAGTAATTCTTTCCTTGAGAAATGGTGTTGAACACTGATGTAATTTATTTCATTTTTTTCTATAAAATTCACATGTGAAGACTTTTCCTATTGTTTCCTCAATCTAGAGGAAACCTCAATTTATTTGTAGACTGAAGGGGTTTGCCACCCCTTCTCACTTACCAGTCATTATCCACTCTGCTGATGTGTTAAAGAAAAAGCAAAACAGGCATAGAGCACGCTCAGCAATTGGGAAACTAGTAGCATCACTTTGAAGGGGAGAGGTAAAACATGCAAACATACACATACACCATACACACACAACTCAAAAAGCTGCACCTTCAACCTATACGTTCATTCAATACAAAATATTATATGATATGAATGTAGGATATCTAGAGCTGCAAACTTTGAAATAGTTGCTCATACAAAATGGTTCAATAGACTCTAGAATTTCATGCATTATAGGGGCTTGATAAATACTAAAGAAAACCAGCAGTGTGTTAGTCACACTAAAATTAAGGTCATCAGAGAAGTTAATAGTTGGTCACTAACACTACGTATTTAATAGCACTGCTATTACATAATAATTTAATTTTCAATAGGATGTGAAGATTTTACAAGAACTTGATTTTAACTTTTTTTTTTTTGAGTTAGAATTTTCATTCTCTTTTCTTACAATAGGCTGTTCCCAAACCAAGAGTTAGATGGGTTCCAGGGAGTATTTAAACATGGTGACTTTTAAAACACTGCCTTTTTTTAAAAATGCAAGGTTCCAGTTTTGAAAAGACTCCTATACAGTTTATCCCTTGTCTAATATTTGTGATGGCAACAGCTAAATTCACCACTTGGATTCAGTGTTGTGTTTTGGCAGGCCTTCCTCTGGACCTGTGGATGTACTGCTCATTCTAGCCTTACCTACCAGTCTGGTCTCACTGCACCTGGGATGTCTGGCACACACAGCCTTTGGTGATATGACAATTAAAAAGAGACAGGTAAATAGCATCTCCTTCATAAGTTGGGCTCCCACACTGCTGTCAAGAATAAGCACTTGAAAGTAGGAGGCAAGAGGATCCAAAATTAATGGAGGAGAAAGTAGGATGGAAAACTGGGAAGGAAGAATATTAAAGCAAGGGACAAGAGAAGGGAGGAGAAGGGCAAATCAGATAAGAAAGAGAGGGATTAAGTGAATGTTAAGGAGAGATGGGAAAACACAAAGTTTAGAAATGAAAGATATATTTCTGAAAGGTGTCTGGAACCAGGAAAAGAAAAGATTAAGAATGAGGACTATCAGGAAAAATTAGCCAACGTCAGACTTTCCTTAGGCAAATTGTTTCTTTTTTAATCTATTCTTCTTTATTCAGCAGGCTGTTTTGTAGAAGCAGGAGTGGAACAAGTGTGGCCCAAGGTAACTAAGATGCACAAATTTCAGAAGTAACAAACCAACTGTTGGTAGGAGCCATATGGAAAGCAGAGGCATGAATCCTTTTGCTCCTTTAATCAGAGAAGTATTTAATTAGGATAAAGCTATTGCTTTACATCAACCTGGGTAGACCTCTTTTGGTAGTAGAACTAGGCTGGCATCTGCCTAGAGGTGATGGGTAGATAAAGAGACCAGACTCAAGCAGAAGGTCTGTGTTGGGAAGAGTTTAAGCTAAGGCTGGGTATGGGTAGGGTGTAGATAGATTATGCAGACCCTCAAAATATAGACAGAGGGCTACAAATAGTTATTGAGTAGGATAGTGTCACAATGAAAATACTGGTTTTAAAAAGATGACTATGGGAATCAGGTGGAAGATGGTTTGGAAGTAGAGGAAACTGTGAGGCTGTTGCAGAGAGTCAGGTTGGTAGAGACAGAGGTAAGGGAGACTAGACTACCAATGAACTTAGCAAGAGGCAGGTTCATAGGCTAGTTTGTATTCTCTTTCCTAACTACTCAGTGTATAGTATCTATTTCTTTTTGCAGAATTTCTCTTTAGACTTCTTGATAATAGGAACTAGTACTGCTATGCCAATTCCTATGAATTATTTAAACATTTATGCCTCTTGGGCAAAGAAACCAGGAGTAAGAATACATAAATTCTAAAGCTTTCTTTGAGCATCTTATTACTCCCCAAAGGTGCTATGTGGGTTTTTTTTTACTGTCAACTTTAATCATTTTTTTTCATTTTCAATGAATAACTGTATTCTTAATGCTTTTTCTCTGCAATTTCTTGCCAATTTCATTTGTTAAATCTGAACTTTATTTTACTTCGTAAGTGTTTTTCTTGTACTTCTCAATCTTCCCTGCTGGTTTTCTGCACCTACCATAAAGCCCATTATGATGATCATTTTTTCTTCCTCCTATGTTTCTAATGAAGAGAATTAAATTAGAGAACAAAAACATTGGTCACATACAAGTGACTAGACATTTTGAAAAGTACCTTTAGTCAATTGTCAGGTTAAGTGGCAAAGCTCATATAAATTAACTCAAAGTCAAATTATTTTTGAGGGAAAGATACACAATGTCAAGGGGAATAAAGTCTTCCTTCAATTTGCATTTCCATTCCTTTTAGAAAGATTCAAAGAAAGAGCCAGATGTTGAAAAGCAATAGCCAGGGCTCCTTGCCCAATTTTATGTGATGCCCATAGGTCTTTATTGAGTGCTTGGCCAAGCTTACAGTCTTAATTCTGACAGTTTGCAGTCCTTTCAAGTTGCCAGAGTAGGAATCACAATTCTGGTAGCCAAGCAAACCAAGCTGGCCAATATGCTTCTATTCTCTGACCTTTACCAAGAACACAACAGGGATCAATTATTTTCACTGCCTGATTGATTCCAGAAAAAAGCTGGACTACAAATGTAGTGGAAAAAATATGATGACTATGTGCAAAGTATACACATAATGGCAGTGTGCCAGAGAGAAGAGACAAAAGATGGGTGAGGGATGAGGGGCAGCAAAGAAAATCTCAGGATTCTACTTCAGGGCAGCACTGTCAGTAAGGCGAAGGGTGATAGATGATCAATTTTACTCTACTTCTGACAAGCCTCAGAATATAAATCTTAAGAACAATGAGAATTAGAGTTTCTTCATCACCTACACAGAAGAGTAGCAAAAGTAATTTTGGGTAAAAGAAAGAGGCATCGTTCCAGAGCCCCTTTTGTGGAATAAGCTAGCAGCCCATGAGTCATAGTTGTTTTTTCTCTTTTCAGGGAAGAGCTTACAGAGTACAGTAACTGCTTCATGCTGCTGCATTTTAATGGGGGAATCCATACAAAGCTCAGCCTTTCAGTTGACACCACTCTGCCTAAACATGCTCTGTTGGTTTGGTAACATCACAGTTCAAAATGCTAATGCCTTACTCACTTGTGCTGAGATTTCTCTTAGATTATCTGCAAATCTATTTGATTGTATATTAAATGAAGTAGAGTATACATTGGTTTACTGAAAAGAATATTCATGGACCCAAAGTGAACCTACTTTTTCTGACTCTATATGTAATCACAGCTGCTAGTTATTGGCTTTTTACCATATGCCAACAAATGTGCTAAGCTTTCTTCACAAGAGAAGAAAACTGAGGTATGAAGAGGTCAGGTAACTTGCCCAAGTTCACGCAGCCACAATTTGAATATAGGTCCCACCACAAGGAACCAAAACAATGTCCAAATTCTCTGGGAGGTCTTGCCTGGTGGAGCGAAGAAGCCCAGCTTTCCCCTATCCAAGAGCGCAAGAGTGGGAGGACCTCTCCTCTAAATACGGCAACTGTTATACAATCAGCCGGGTCGCAGCGTGCTCCGTCTCCAACCCCTGAGAAGAGGGGTGAAGCGTGAAATTGTCTGCAGGCCCCAGGGCTTGGCTGCTGTCTGGGGTATCATTGGTATGTCAGTCTCACTTGATTTTCATTACAACCTAATCTCTCCCTCAAAGCATTTTCTAATTGTGTCACTACCCTGTTATAAAACAGAAGCAAAAACAAATATCTTTTAATATATTTCCCAGTCCCCTTGGCAATTTCCTAGAGAATAAAGTTCCAGTTATTTTCCCAGGCTCATCTTCCTTTATTCCACTTCTGACATCCTGAGCTTGGAGCAGCTACCGGACTGCTCACAATCACTCTGTTCTTTCCTTGTTTTCCTCCTTTGTACTTCTGCCTCCTCATTAGTCCAGCTCCTCATTGGTCCATCTTTATTATTTTCTACCCATCCTGTCTAGGTATCTTATAATGCTTCCAATGATAAGATGACTTCCTTTCTACATTTTAAGGTGTTTAAGGGCGAGAATTGTTCCATGCTCATTTTTATATTTCCTACATGGTACCTAGCCTAGTAGTGATTGATAAGTATCGATGTAATGATCTTACTTGCTATGTATGTTCCCACTCCAAAGAGTCACGTTTAGTTCTACACAGCTTATGCTCAATAAATGTTAGTTAGTTTAAGCCTCAGTAGGCCCATTACTAATCCTTTCACATATTTTCCACTATCTCCCACTTGTCCTTTATAAAAATAAAAACAACAAACTCTTTATCATAACTTTGATGTCAACCCTATAAGTATTTTATGAAATTAAGACTTTTAAAAAATCAAATTCTGAAGAATCATATTATTTAGAGGGAGTGGCATACATGCATTTTAATTCACTTTTTACTAAAGTAATTCAGGCTTTTCAGTGCCTTCATTAAATTTGTGTATCTTTTTTTAAAAATTATTTTTATGAACTTGTGACTATACATTGTCTGGGGCATGTGTATTGCTCTTTTGTTTTGGTATTTATTAATATTATCCTTTCAGCCTCACCAAGCTCATCTTGTCATTTCATTCTGGAAATAAGCCTCAAGCATCTTATGCCTTCTCAAAACAGTGGTTGGGTTTCCATGTAAGCAGCTTTTTAAATCAGGTGTTCAAATCCTGATATTCATTCCATCTACCAAATAATTCTCATTTGGAGCCATTTCTCTTGAGAAAACTGGGTGGGAGGTAGAAACAAGACTGCTTGGGAGGCTGGGAGGGGAACAACTTTCCTCTGTAAGCTTCTGGTACATAGGATGGCCTTTGGTAAGAACAAAATGAGAGCCAGATTTTTTTCTTTGTGAGCCTCACATGCTAGTCAATAGACTATGAGAGATGCTCCTACTGAGGCTTTAGTTTTTCTCCTTCCATTAACATGCCCAAATCAGGATGACAATTAATTATTAAGAAACCTAGCTTAACCTGGTCATTGGGGAATTTTCTTTTTCCTCCAGTGACATGATATACTGTGCTAAATTTAATAAATTATATTTCATTCCTTATCATAGCTATCAATTATGTAGCTTCAATTGGCACCAAACACAGAGTAAGGCTTTTGAATTTGAGTGAAAGAGTGGATTCTCTCAAAATGAGTCCTTCTCCATGGCTTCACTTATTTAATCCTTCCTGGATCTTGGCAGGGTAGGCTGTGCTGTAATCCAGAGCAGTTTTGCCAGTACCATGGGAGATTCATATTTGGGAAAACTTAGAGTAATGTAGGCTGAGATGCAGCAGGTACAGATGGGCTGAAAGCTTAGACTCCCCCTGACCCACATGAGCCAGGCCCCCAGAGTCTGCAAAGAGAGAGGCAACCACTCTATACTGCAGTGTATCTTTCCTATGCTAGGTTCCCACCAGCAGCAAAACATTCATATTGGGTGCCAAATTGTGTAAGGTTCTCTCATGCCACCAAAGGTTTCCCTCCTCTAGCTTACCACCTGTTTTAGTGAATGTTTCCTGGAAAGTGAGTAGGGATACTAATGTTCTATGAATCAGTATTTGTGTCTGAAGATAGGCTCAAATTTCCTAATAAATATGGCAAAAGCCTGGTACTGTATCCCTGTTGTAACCACTGTGTGGGCAGAGCATGCTGTTTTTCCCTCTATTTCAGAACACATTTGACCAGGAGAAAAGCAACCATAGAGAAGACCTGAATCAGAAAACACACTCCAGTGGAAATGTATGCTCTAAATTACCAAACAAAGTTGTTCCATGGTCTGTGGCTTAATTAAATGCTGTAAGGATGACTGAATTGCTTAGTTCTCCAGGTAGCATTGTCCTTTTGACTAAGCTTTCATACTAATTAATTGGCCTACTGCTGTATTTCAGGAGGGGATTCTGAAAGACTGGTTACTAGGACATTTTAGTTTGTCAGAAAGGAGATCCCACTGAGATTCTGTTTCCTGTTACAGTGAACTAGGCTTTACTTCTTTATTTTATTATGTTTCTTATACGTTTTTATTGTTGTTACAGAAACATATAATTTTGTTTTGCCATTGAAACCTGCCTGGGGTATTTGCTCTTTAGAACCACTGAATTTCTTTGTATTTGAGAACTAGGTTAGATACTCATATTATGTGCCAGGCATTGTGCTGGATTTGGGGGATTAGAAAGATTGATTAAAACCTGTTCCCTACCCCCAAGAAATAAAAGCAAATCTTTGGATAGCACTTACTATGTACCAGGTTCTGATCTAGGTGTTTTACACATAGTCACTCATTTAATCTTTCCAACATTACCATGAGGTAGATTTATTATTATGATTATTATTCCCTTTATATAGACAAGGTAACTGGGGCACAGAGAGGTTAAAACACTTGCCCAAGGTCACAGAGATAAGAAGTGATGGAGCTAGGATGCAAAACTAGGCCATCTTAGGCCAGAGTCTTTGATTTTAACCATAATATAATACTCTCTCTCAGAAAGACACAGAGTGGAATCGAATATATGTAGAGCGGTGAGATAGAGCTGGGGGCTGCCAGTGGAAGACAAGCCAATTCTACCCCATGTTATCAGGGAAGCTTTAAGATTCGATAGTCACAAGTGTTGAGTATTTTGTGGCTTTGTCCATTGAGATCCACAGGCCATTTGGCCTTGGACTTCCGTTATAATGAAGAATATTCTCCTGCATACAGCAGAATAGAAAGCAAACCTGAAAATCAGAAACATATATTTTTAAAAGTCTCACCATGTCTCCCTCCCTCCTTGCTCTGGCTGTCAGCTCTCCTTTGAGGAACACATCTCCTGCTGGCGACTAGGGAGCCAGGCCAGAAACAAGGAGCACAGAAACCTCACAACTGTGGGAGATCTGTGACTATAGCAGCTCAAAGCAGTAGGAGGCTTTTTTCTAATATATTTTTTTCTTCGTTGGAGGTTTTGGTGGAGAGACAAGATACAAAGAGGGAGTACTGGCTGCCTAGTACAAAAGATGAAATGTGAGGACAGTTTCAGTCTAGTGCACGTGAACATGTTCTTCCTCAATCCACCTAGTAGCTCTCTCCTTAATTTCTAGGCTGAGGAAAAACTTAGCATCTCTCCTAAACAGGGCCCGATGCCACAGACATAGACATCAGGTATATCAGGCCAAATGCGGTCTACATTTTAATTCAATTGGTTAGGCCAGCAGGTATTAACCTTGAAATTGGTAATGTCAAAATGAAGCATATTTCTCAAAAATTTCAAAAGCAGTTACTCTGGGGTGTACAAAAATATATACGTAAAATTAATGTCTGATAGGCCAGGATCAGCTGGAGTCAATTTTTAAATGTAGGCAAGAAAGCATCATTATTTAAGAAATAGCTAGGCAAATATATACACACACATACATCCATACACACACAGACAGTCCCCAACTTACAATGGTTAGATTAACGCTTTCTCAACTTTAGGATGGTGTGAAAACAATACACATTCAGTAGAAAGCCGTAGGCTTTCGCCATGCTCAGCAGCGGCAGCGAGCTGCAGCTCCCAGTCAGCTATGTGATCATGAGGGTAAACAACCGGTACTCCACAATGTACTTTGTTGCCAGATGATCTTACCCAACTGTAGGCTAATGTCAGTGTTTAAGGGAGGCTAGGCTAAACTACGATATTCTGTAGGTTAGGTGTGTTAAGTGCATTTTTGACTTATGATATTTCCAACTTATGATGGGTCTATCAGGATGTAGCCCCATCATAAGTTGAGGAGCATCTGTATATATAGTTAAGTGCCATATGAGGTGTCGAGGAAGAAAGAAAGGGAAGTGGGAAGTGAAATCTTGAAATAGAATTCTTGTTATAGGAATGCAACGATCAGAACATTTAAAAGAGAGGCTTTCATTTTCCTTTCAAGTATTCCATAAAATTTCTTATTTCTGGATGATATCTAAATGTGATATTAATGACAGTTTGAATATAGTAAACACGTTCCTCTGTGCCAGGAACTGCTAGGTATTTTATATATCTTTTAAAATTATCTTTAATTCTCAGAATAATCTTCTAAGACAATATTGTTACTCCCATTTTACAGAAGAAGAAACTGAGGCCAATCTGATAGGGTAGGAAAGCAAAGACACAGGAAATTGAACCTGGAACCCATGATCTTCACCAAGACACTGCTCTGGTTCTTACAGCAGACAGTGAATAAATGTTCACTGATTGTTTCAGTAAAAACTGCTTGTCATGTCTTAAGTCCAAAAGAGTCACAGGTGTAAAAGGGTTAATATAGAATTTGTTGAAAGTATGCTTATAATTAGCTATCAATGCTATTCATCAAAAAACAGATTAGGCAAGATGAAGAGAAGCACAAGGTATCATAAACAATGGGGGAAAGTAATTTATGAGATAATAGGGGAATTCTAATATCTCAATTGTTATACTGAATTAATTCATCACTAATATACTACTGCTATGCATCATAAGCATTTATCAGAGATCACTAAATTAAAACCTCTAATGATTAACCATTTTTTATGTTTTGATAAAAGGAGAATGAAGTTAGAGCAAAGCATTTCTTGCTCATAATAGCAACTGATCAGAATGTATGAATACTTTTATTGTATGAATAAATTAAAACTGTTTTTCCAAGATGCCTTGTTGTATCGAAAATGCTAATGATCAGTTAGTGTGTCTCTATGGTGCATAGACATTGAAATTCTGTAAGTGTAGTTATGAATTTTGTACCTCAAAGCCCTATTCTTTGAAAAAACATTTCATATTCCCTCAAAACTATTTTCATAGAGCATCAATAAGAAAAAAGCCATCTTATGTGCAAAGGAGAATATTAGTATAAACCAACACAAATGTTTCCAAGGTTAGAGCACTGTTCTTAGTATGGGGTGTAGTAGTGAAATAGTAATGACAATAATAGTTAACATCCATTAAGTTCTTACCACATGCCAGATGCTTTTCTAAGCAATCCACTTGTATTATCACACTTAATACTTACCACAAGACTGTGAAGTGAGTACTATTGTTACCTCCATTTTACAGATTCTAAACTAAAGCAAGAGTGACCAACCAACTTTCCCAAAATCCAAAGCAAATGGTGGAGCCAGGGAGTCATACTCCTGGGTGTGTGTTCTTAACCACCCTTTCTTCTATTTCCTAATGATAATAATAATGATAATGGATAACACTAATAATCATTTGAGGTGGGGAGAGCATAATTTCTATAGAAATCCTTAGTAGCAGATCACAAGTCTAAAATGTGGCCACTTATGGTACCTGAACTTACATTGTGGAAACAGACAAGATGACAGCTGCACACTCTTTGAGTCCTTTGAGAATGCTCACTCAACACATCCATGGAACCACCTTATGTTGTGCCAACTCTATGATGACTTTACACAATCTGATATTCTGTATTTACCAGTGTATCAAATTTGTGTTTATGCCGGGTACACATGAAATGCAGGACAGCGGGCCATGCTGCCCACAAGAAGAATGGTGTTGACTGGTATAGAACAGCATCCCCAAAATCAAATTTTAAGTGAATGGATGGAGTAAAAACTTAAGAAAGACTATAGTAATGATTTTGTGTTCTTAAAGCACCCTATACTATAAACAAGCAGGTTCTGTAAGGCCATAATGTCCTCAGAATGACAAACAACAAGGGGCAAAGCAGTGAGGTGGGCTAACTCCATATGATCTACACAAGGTCCATTTATTCATTCTCAGAAAGCCCTGAGATCATTCACTAGTGACTGATGAAAAGAGCTGGGGAACCCTTCTCCTGGGCTCTGGAAAGAGAAAATTTAAGACTAGAAGCCCTTCACATAATATTATTTATGCTTATTTAAAAAATAAAAAAAACAAACAAAAAAAAACTTTGATGGTAATTTATTTGAGCATTTCTGTCTTGTAGGGACTTCCTTCCTCCTCACCTGCCCTGCAACATTTTTTATTTTACACTGATTCCAATTCAGATATGGAATGACTTATACTTGAGAGGCTGTTTATTTACTTCTTTTTCAAAATTTATTGGAATATCCCCTGACCATAGCCTGAATCCATAAGATTGCTTATTTTAATTTCTTCTTCTTCACCTGGCCCTTTGTTGATATCTAGACATTCAGTGTCATTTGTGAATGTGATTAAATGTTTCTAATTTTTTTTATTGTGTCTACACCCTCTTCCTAAACATAAATGGAGACATTTCACAGAAATAGGTTAAATACCAGATGCTGTAGAATTCTAGGAGAATCCTCTTTGCAATCCAAGTTCATTTTTTTTCCTACAGTCTTGCTGCATTTTTTACCTTATGGGAAAGCCCAATGTTTATGCCAAATTTGAATGAAGTGAAAATTTTATTATTTAATACTATGCAAAGAATAACAGTAAAGGCTTAGTTACCAGGGAGATGCAGCAACTAAAGAAGAAAAAAAAAGAGAATGGCTAGGCCTTACTTGGATTGGAGAAATAATATTGAGAGAAACCTTATAGCATGTATGTTTGAATATGATGTTTTATTATTTTGATGGATTCTCCTTTCCTCCAGAAGAACCTGCCCTTAAAACTCAAGAGAAATCATTGCATTAACCTCAAAATACTCAGAGGACACCATAAATAAGTACTTTCATACAACTCCATGGACTGAGAAAATATCTACAGGTCTACCAAAGTTTTTAGAACTATACCTGGTCCTGGGCATTATTTGACATATAATTATGATTTTTATCTTAAGTGTCTTTAACCAAAATATATGTAAAAAATAATGCAGAAGTGAATCATTACATGTATTTTATAGGAAAAGTTTTTTTTGAACATGTATTATACCAGTGTCTGGATCATACATTATGATTGTATAATGTACATTTTTATGCATTGATGAAAGGACAAGTAATAACATATTACAATTATATATAATTATATATAATTCATCTCGGTTCCTCCCCACAAAAAGTGAGGTTAAAAAATGCTTTACATAGAGGCTATAGTTGGGATCTCTAGGCCAATGAGGAATTAGAATTAATAATACTGAAACATTTCTTCCTCCCTCCCTTCCTTTTTATTTTTTTAATTTTTTAAAAATGCAAATCTTAGACTTGGAAATATTCATATTTTTTTCTAAAGATTTCAGTTGAAGTAAAGATGGAAGAAGAAACTATAAAATATTGATAATTCAAGCTCTGAAGTGCTCTTGAGATTTTACTTAAGGAATTCAACCTCATTGTAGTCAGTCTGTAAAATTCTTGAAAGAGATAACATTAGTCAGATTGAAAAGCTCTTGGCATCTCTGCCCTACACCACAGACCTGGAAAACACACCAGAGGCATGAGATATTCACTCTCGGTAAATCCATGATATCTCAAAGTGCTCCCTTTAAATATTTTCTTCTATCTTTCCCTGGGAAGAAAAACAATTCTCCTATAAACCAATGATGACTGGGTAGTAGTTAACAAGAGAGTCCACCAAATGAAGAATGCTAAACAGGATAAGGTGGGATGGGGGAGATCCAGCACTACATCAGTACATTTCTAAGGTTTGGTTTCACCACCAAGGTTTTATTGCTGCTCTGCCCAGACCCTCCTTCAGCAAGAAGCAGATGGAAAGGAAGATGCAAGAAGGCTTATAAGGACCTTATCATTGCCTAACTGGCTGTTTTAGAGCCAGTCTTTCTGTGCAGCCTCATCTTTCCAACTAGATTTAACTTTTTTTTTTTTTTTTTTTGGCTAGAATGAAAAGAAAAAAATAAGTAAGAAGGAAGGAAGAGAAGAAAGGACAGAAGGAGGGAGAGAAGGGGGGGAGGGCCGGAGGGAGAGAGGAAAGGAACGCAACCACTGACATGAAAGAACCTTTTCCTCAGTACATGTTATCTCCCACACTGTGGCCCACTGCTTTTGTAATGAACTCTAAAGTTCTTTGTTTCTTGGCATGAACACTGCAAGTCAGGTACAAATGTTTAGTTGTTTGTGACCTGGGGATTAAAGGGTAAAACTTGCAAAATTGGTTTGGCTTAGAACGCAAAGAGTTTTCCCAGCGGTGAAAGGTTTGTGTTATCTGCACGGCATAGCAAACATTGATTTTTGTTTTTTCCTTCTCAGACATTTTAAAGTGCAACTTGAAACTGTGAACGCTTCAGTGTATGGGTAATCTTTTCATCTTCTTGATCTTTTTTTTGCTCAAAATGCCCATTTCAGCTCCTTTTAGGTTTAAATAGAGATTTGTTGACCTTAGATGTCTCTATTCACATTTTTCCCTACCTCCTGAAGACATACACAGCCACCATACCCCCACGCCAATTCCCATATAGACAGCTCAGTTTCCAGGGCTGTCCTTTTTATTCCAATGCAATGCATCATCTATACTTCAGGTAGCTGGTGACTGGAGAGAATTTACCCCCAGTATACATTTGTTTTTCTACAATCATAGTCTCTATCATGGAACCATAGAGACAAAGCTCAATAGACCACAGACCTCTCCCACCAGCAGGAGAACTACTTCAGGCATCCGAAGTCCCTGTAAACCTTTCACAATTACTCAAGGTTATCTCGTTTTTCCTCAGCATTAGTGGTTTTGTGGAGTCACACAAAGAAACTTGAAGGCTGCCACGTTATTTTTAAGTGTTCAGCATGTAAACATTCCCAATTGGATCTACAAAGAAAATGATCAAAATCAAGGGAGAAAAGTGCTTTTAATTCTTATAGTTCCTAACTGTAACTCCCTGCTTTATTCTTTTACACACCAGCCATAACTGCTGACACGAGTTTTAAAGCTCTTGAGTACAACAAACAGCCAACACAAATGATTTCCAGGTCTATGACACAATCCACACGGAGCCAGATTTTCCATTTTTCTAGATTGCCTGAATTTGTCTTGTTTTCCCATGCTATATGTGGTCAATAAAATTGCTACTCTATATGGCCTCATATTTTTTAGAGATAGAACTGATTGTGATAAATGGAATTTATATACCTTCTCATATGTAAACAGTACATTTTTATTAGCAGAACCCAACTAGACCTAAATCTCACAGAAGTGAATTTTCATGGAAGAGAATTTAGTTTAAAATAATAAAGCAAATAGTTATCAGGAATACAAAATAGAGGGGGAAACCTCAGACTCATGGAATAATTCAAAACTTACTTACAGTGAGCCTGGCTCAGACTAGCTGCTAGGGAACAGGCAAGAGTGCTATTCTAAAGTCAAATCTTTTTTCTTCCTCCACACCCCCAAAAGTCACCAATCCCTTTATGGCTGCAGTACTTGAGGGCTCATCACATCTTACCTGTCTATTGCAACAGATTTGCACTTTGTTTTCCCAACTCCAGTCTCTCTTCATTCTAATTATTCCCTCACAGTATAGCTGCCTTTGTTTTTCTAAAGGACAGTTCTTTTCCAATTTTTTACCATGACATTTTAAGGTCCCTCTCCATTTAGCTGCAGATTCTCCCTTTGATTTCCCTATACATTCTGTGTTGGAATTGCATTGCGATGCTCATAATTGTGTACCCCATTATGTCTCTCTTGCTTAGGCAAATTTCTGTTTACATGTTAACTCCTATTTCAATTCCATGTCCTCCATGGAAATTTCCCTAAGTTCTCCTTTCCATTCTTACTTTCATTGTGCAGAATTATTTCCCCTCTTCTCTCTTGAGCTGGACAATAACCACCACATTGCGTCCTAATTATCTGCTGACCTGCCTATCTGCTCCAGGGCAGGGAATGCAACCCATTTGTCTCTGCACCCCTAGCACCTGGTGGGGGTCAGAGGATGAAAGAACGGGGAGCTACAAAAAGAAATCTCAGGACATATTCCAAATTCAGATGGGAATTCCTACAACAATTGGGACCAAATTTTCATATGCCTATCTATTGGCCAGCAGGGGTGTGTGTGTGTGCGTGTGCATGTACATGTTTGCTTTCTTTGTTTTACATCATTTTTTTCTTTACTTCTTTGTTATTCATAATTGTTTTTTTCTTAATGTGTTCAGAAATTTTTTGTGAGCTACTTTTTATTTTTCAGATAGTTAGAGATGGATGGTATATACAACGGTAAGAAATGACGCCTTTAGTACTACGACTTTGTTAATAAGCTAGGAACATTTCAAGTGTTTTAAATATGCTGTACTGATTAAGGCAGGAATGAATTTTTATATTGAAGAAAGCAACAACAAAGCTGAAACACACATCTGAATAATAAGAATTCTTAA
Organism: Daubentonia madagascariensis; assembly: GCA_023783475.1. Classification (NCBI taxonomy): domain Eukaryota; kingdom Metazoa; phylum Chordata; class Mammalia; order Primates; family Daubentoniidae; genus Daubentonia; species Daubentonia madagascariensis. The sequence continues at coordinate 19,009,051 of JAKFHU010002080.1, read as the reverse complement.
TAAGATTTCATCCTGTAATTGGGAAGATGTGCATTTGTGTGTGTGTGTGTTTCCATGAACTTTAAAGTGCAAGTGGATACAGAGTGAGAGCGAGAGCAAGAGAGAAAGAAAGGTATGTTTACATTTCTGACTTGAAACAAGTTAGATAATATATTTTACACGATATTATAGCTTTAAATGGAAAACTCAAAATCAGAATAAAATGCTACCTAATTAAGGGAACATGGATGCTTTCTTGTTGATTTAAAAACACATTACCTAAAATATTATTTGTAAATAGAAAAAGGTTTTGGATAATGCAATTTTTAAATTTAATTTTATCTTTTTTGACATTAGGTGTACCAGTATTAGATTAATCTTAATCCTTAGTTTATGATACATTTTTAATCATCGATTTATGCATGGCTTTCTTTTTTAATTCATTGAGCCATTCCTTTATTAATGTATTAAAATATTAATAATGTAACATATACCCACGACCCAGCCACCTAATACAAAAGATAGAACCTTGAAGAAATCTTACATATAGCCACCTGGTTCTCCGCCAACCAATCCCCTTAACTCTCTCAACCTGTGGTAACCACCATCCTGAATACCATATTAACTGTGCTCCTGTTTCCTTGTTATTCAGTTTTATTTTATATTTAAATATTCTCACAGCTATTCCCGCCTATGCTTAAAGAATGCTTCTCTAGTTTTTAATGGAACAATCCTAGAAAGTTCTTCGATTAATGACACAATTTATAACTTTCACGATTTAATGCAAATTATGTATACTTTTATAGTAACTGATCATTTGAAGGAGAATATTGTCAACTGATCTAAAATCAATGAAGAGAAAATTGTCATGCTATCAATTCACTGGATTGCCTGAAAAATGTCTCTTTCATGTAAATTTCCCCTTTAAAATATTATTTGTTACATGTACTATAAAATAGTATAAAACAATAATAAAAGTATTTAGAAAATCAACTTAAATTTACACATGTCACTGACTTAATCTATGTATTGTAGCAAATGAAGCAGGACAAAATGCCATTCTCAACCACACAGTGGGGTAGTGAATTTGAGATCCCAGCCCCTTTTCTCCCTGTGATTTGCAATGTGATTATGGCTTAAGGTTCAAATAAGGTTCAAATTGTTACTAAAAAAGACTATGTGTTTGATTGAATCAATTGATAGATTTGGGGTTTTACTCAGTCTTTACATGCTTTAATTTCCTGCCCAGTAAAATGTACTTAATTAGCCCCATTTCCTTTAAAAGGACAATTTGATTATTTTTATGGATTCTTTCAAAATAATATGCAGCCTTATTTTCTTTTCTCCATACTAAAATCTTATAGACTGGTATATCTTATTGTTAAAATATTTATAATTTCATTTTAATCATGCCCACAAGTCTCCTCTTGAATCTAAGCTTTCTAAAGTTCACGTGAGAGACACTGGCCAAATAAGAGCTAATGATTAAAAAGACACGAAAAAGCATTCCAAATCCCAGGGTTTTTTTTTTTTTTCTGTGACAGACTTTCTTCTTGTGGCTGTGTTACTGTTAGTAGGCTCATTTACCATTAATTCCTTTAACTGATGAATGTACTTGACATTATGTACCAAAAGCTCTAATCATGGAAAGCCTGGTGATCTCAAACCCATCTTTGACAAGAATTCACTGCTGGAAGTGTCATATTAAACTGTCAGCCATAGTGGAGCAACCATGCTCATTAAGTGTAATAAACCCATCACAAACTCCAAAAACTGCCACAACCATCCATGTAACTCTGATAAGCCCAGGTATAAAGATGAGAAACATTGTACTTTATACATTTGCATTATAGAAACTGTCCCTTAATTAACAAAACTGCTCTCAAATATTTAATTTTACAGTCTTTACTAGTGTGTTAATACTACAAATGCTTCTAATATTTGGTGAAAGAGGATTTTGTACGACAGTGAAGTGTAATGTAGCTTCTACAACATTAAATAAGTTTTTAAATTTCAAAAGAAAATTATGATACAGGAAATTCTATTTGAGAAACCTAAAGTACCAAGAATATGATATATGAACTAAATGAAACTATATAGTAATATGAATTTCACTTCTTGGCTGACTTTTTAGTCCTTACTTGTAAAGTCATATGTTACTATAAACTAATTATTTCTGTGGGCACATCAGTCATGATACTCCTTGATTTGAAATGTAAATGATTTAGTGCTAGTATTGACTCTTTTAGAAATATCAAGGCTTAATGCTAACAAAAGAAATACAAAAATTATTTGATAGATACACCTTGATGCAATTCAAATTCTGATTAAAGAGAACCACTTGAAATGGAGCTAATTTTGAATGTGCAACTATAAGTGGCAAACCACTTGATCAAAATGGACATAACAGCTTAGTACCAATTACAGGAGAAATGATCATTTAAGATGAGTTTGTTACATTGAAAGCATTTTAAAATGGTCAAGATTTTTAATATTTTTGTTCTCTGAAAGTGAAATCTCAAGGAACACCTGTATTCAATGAACTCTCTGCTCATATTTCATTCTGAATAAACACCTCTATATTGTATTGTGGTTAAGAATATTATTTCTGGAATTAGACAAACGTAAGTCCAATACTTGATTCTGACTTGTACTAGCTGTATGACCTTGAGCAAGATATTTAACATTTGTAGGTTTTAGCTTCCTCATTTCTGAAGTGGGGGGAAATAAATGACCTATTTTAATTGGTTGTTTTAAGGAGTAAATGTGATGATTTATAGAAAATGCTTAGTATAGTGTCTTGCAGAAAGTAAAGGCTCAATAAATGATGGGTATAAGAATAATACTTATGGCAATGATGATTATAAATAGTAGAAGTAGCAGGAGTCATAGTCCAAATTGCACATGTGAAATATCTGAACCAAAAAGAACCTCCGTGATCATCTGTTCACCTCATTTTATGGAGGAAAACATCAAGGCCCATACAGCTTCAATAATATCCCCAGGATGTCAGCTTTTTAAATCTTTATAAAGTGCTCTGGCTATTAGCCAGTCCTGCCCTAGTCCTTGCTAGCCCATTTTAGGAGTGGGGAAGTAGTGCTAAAGTCAAGGTGAAAAGAAGCTCTTCTCTAATGAACAGAGAGTAATCATGAATGACAGAAGAGCAAAGTTAAATGACTTTATTGATTTTTCAGAAAATCAATGTGAAGTTTCTATCCAAAGAACTGCTTCCATGCTGAGATCAAGGAGTCCTAAAGCCTGAGGAATAAAGGGCCCAGGCCCCCAGGCCAGGATGTGTCAATACTTATGTGTAGATGCCTGAAATGCCCTAGAAGCCTGAAAACAAATCATCCCTCTGGCTGCTTTAAAACGTTAGCGAGGTCATCTTGTCAAAGCAGTGATTGCTTAGAGAGAAGTCTGATAGGAACAGCAATAAATTCAACTAGATATAAAGTCAAAACTGTTTAATGTAATATGGTGGAGCTGACTTCCTACTCATCCAAAAAGAAGCAAATTCTTTGAAAGGACTTAGTTCAACAATAATGATCAAGAAAATAAGACACAGCCATTCCTTAGATTTTAAATAATTCCATTATTAACTTAGATTTTTAAATTATAATTGTGCATTACAAAAACATAAAAATTATAATTGCACATTATAAAAAACGTTGGAAAAATAATGTGACAAATCCCCATAGTTACTTATCCAAATACTACCACTGTACTGTTCAAATCCCTGTGCATTGTTTTCAAGTTTTGTTATCTATCTATAGACCAGAGTAGATCCTGAATTCTTCTAGATTTCTCCAATCCAGAAATTTAATAATTTCTTCCATGAAATTATTAAAAACAGGAACTCCTCTGTTCCTAAAGCCTGATAAACTTAAACTAGATGAATTTTAAGGAACAAATCTTATGCCTGATGTGTGGGCCACACAAAAAGTTCCAAAATGCCAGAAGTCATGATCAAAGACATTGAAACTACAAACCAGAAGTTGATGTTTTCACTCTGTAAACAGTTTTTCCCAAGACATCAGAACAAAACTTCACATCATAATGAGACCCCTACCCCTCTCAATACTTACCTTTTTCAAATGGCAGGATAATGGCATAATTAAAATTTCACAATCAGTAGCTTTGGCTATTGAATTGACAGAACCTGACTTAAGAGATCCTTTAATACCCATTGGTTAAATAAGAAACAGGACACATGGTTACAGTCTTACCTAATTCTCTATGGTCACTTGATTTGTTCAATTGGTTGCCTTTAAGCCTAGGTTCATGGCTCAAAACTACTGTACAAACTGGGATTGTCATATTACTGTTAATTTTACTTTGTATTTTCCCCTTTTAAATTTTGTATCTGTTACTTGTTAAATTTTTGCAGAAGTACAACTTCTAACAGAATAATGCTGGTTCAGCACTTTGAGATGATGGCCAAAGACTATGAAATGGACAAAATTGAACTTAATAATGGACTTCAGGTAGACTTAGCCTGAGAACCACTCCCTTCAAACCTCCCTTATTGCTCAAATGTGGATAAAAGAGTTTTGACACTGACGCCATTCACTTCCCCCAACATGGGACCAACAACTAGGACAGGCCCATCCCACACCAAGGGACATCAAAACCTAACTACAGGATGATTTATTAGTGATACTTCCAGAGAAAAATCTTAATCAAAAGATGGAAATGTGAAAATTGTCAAAATCAAAATGGAATAAATAATGTTAAAAAAAATTTATAAGTAGAGCCAGGGAAGCCTATGAAGAGAAGATTCTCATGCTTGTATGCCTGATAATAAAAAGTATCACAAAAGACTGCAAAAACCATAATCTTGCACAGAGGCCATTGCAAGTTTACACAAAAAATACTTCTGCAAGGATATCTGCCCAGCAATTGCCTATCCAACCTCTGACTGGTGTCACCCTTCTTATTGATCTTTGTAGCCAAAGATAATCATTTCAAAACAATTATATAATCCCATTTTTCCTTTAAAAATCTTTGTCTTCCTTTACCTCCCTGAATATGCATATAGTTTACTATGGCATATGTATTCCCGTTGCAATGCTCTATTCTCAAATAAACATTATCTTATTTTAGATAACCTCTTTTTGTTATTTAGGTTGACAACTTGTATATAATTAATGTATTTATATACATATGTATGTGTGTGTGTGCACACACATATATTTATTGTAGCTTTTAAAAATGGTTTAAAAGGGAAAGATTATTGGGTATATTACTAAAATGTAATATTGGAATTGGTGAACACATTAATAGTCTAACTAGTACAAATAACTCTTATGTTCTGTCTGTCATAATAAATCTTTTGTAGACTGAGATTAACCTTTTGTGCCAAGATCTCAAGAGATAGTCATTTGCATTGGGCTTCAAGGGGAAATTTTCTATCTATATCTAACTAAAGCTTCAAGAAAATTTGGGCTGTTCTCCCTCACTGTGGCAAAGTGCACATAAACACTGAAATACTAACATAGGTTCCTTTGAATTAAATTTAAAAAACATACAAACACATTCAGATTTTGTTTTTCATCTATTACTCTCAACAGGAGATAATTAACACCCTACACAGTCCTTTGAAGACACATACACATATCTATTACCTTTAATTATTCAGTAAAAACTTCATGTCAGTAGCTGTGAACCATATTTTCCTCTTTTTTCCCCTCCTTTTTTGAAAATCTTAAGCACAGAAAAATTCAAAATAACAAACCTTGTTGACATGTAACATTGAATTTCCAAAAACAAACAAAATTCCACACAACTATAACAAAGCTCTTGTAAGTTCTCCTTTATCTTAATAATATACTTTCTGAAAGGATTCGAGTAATTTGAACTATTTCCATAATTTTTTTAGTTATTAAGTATGTAAATAATGAGCATGAAATGAAGCAGGGACTGAGTTAAACAAACTACATTTGCCTTGAAAGAGTCATTTGTCTTCTACAGATGAGCAGGTTATTAACAGGAGAGAGGGAATTTTGTTTACCTCAGTCTATCACAGATTTGGGTTAAGTGAATTGAAAATGTGCTTCAGGACCCATGTGGAGACAGCATTTGGGGAAAATGAAAAGATAGATATAAAGTGGCTAGGAGCAATTCTGTTTTTAAAATTGACGAATGACCTCAGGATTGTAAGGCATTAGAGTAGAGATGTAGTATTCTGGATTTTTTTTTAAACTTGGATCAAAATGATTTCTTTATTTTTGGAACATGTAATTTGGTAACTTTCATCTAAATCAGATTAAATTTAGAGATACTTTAATAATTAAGTTAAATTTTAATCAAATTTAGAGATTAAATTAGGTATTTTAAGAAAAGTAATTAAAAGTTGGGCAATTTCTCCATCTGGAACATGGGGGATGAGAACAGGACCCACAAGGTTGTTGTAAGAATCAAATGTGAGATCAATTTTAGTCAGGCTAATGAAGAGGAGTTTTCTTGTGGACAGGGGTGAAGGTAGGGTGGTGCATGCCATGTAAAGATATTTATACTTTACTGTATGGATAGTTATTTTGCCTGAGTGGAATCACTCATGTCACCTTATAAAGTCTATTACAAGGTTTTTGATTCAATACTGGCTGCATATCAGCATCATTTGTGACAATTTTTACCACTCCAGTTCCCTGAACTCAACCTCACAGGTTCTAATTGAGTCAATTTCAGGGTTGAGCCCCAGGACTCCTGGCTTTACAAAGCTCGATGGGTGATTCTGCTGACTAGCCCAGTCGAGGACCACCGTATAAGGCGATGTTTCAGTTTATTTGTTCCTAGTGAAAAGCTATTATCTGGACTTCAGTAACAGATATGAAGAGTCGGGGGAAGGGGTTGCGATGCAGAGAGAAAGAGAGAGAGAGAGAAAGAAGGCTAATAATATTTTGATTAGTGATCTTACTTGGAGAGAAACCAATGGGATCACGTTTCTTGAACAATGATTCAGACTTTCCAGAAATTTAATGCATCAATAAAATTTAAAAGTGAACAAGACCCTGAGAATATTGTAGAATAGCTAGTTTAAAAACAAATCATTTTTTTTCTGGCAACTATGTAAAGACATTTCTTTTTAGTGTTGAAAAGAACTCTCATTATAATCTATGGCTGCTGCTGTTTTGTATCCTGTAGGATAGTTTGGTGGGTGTGTGGAGTGAGTTTGGGTGAGAGTCATTATTCATAGGTGCATTTGTGAGAAGATCCAGAGTGAGGATGCAAGTATGAGACCAAGCAGAACAATAAGGTAATATACGCATTACTAAAATGGTTTTGGTAGTCAAACACTCAAGTCATTGCACAAATCCAAAAGAAAAGAGGGTGGGAAAGACATACCTGTCTAGTCAGAAAGATGGTCTAGTACAAAGAGAAATAGAAAAGAAAAAGGATGAAAGATTCAGTTAAGAAGATACAGTAATAAAACCAGAAGAGGGGTGAAAAATAATAGATTCTTAAGACTGACAGTTCAGGTTAAGACCGATCACACTGATAGTTTTTAGTGCATGAAAGCAAAGCCCTGATGGGCTTGAAATAGCCCTGGCAGTTTGTAGGTATAAATCTCCTTAGTTTATGGATCATAGATACCCTAGTTGTATTTAACTTTTATGCTTCAAGTGAAATTAACTTCCCTGGAGAGATTCTTCCTTATTTTGTAAATTGGCCTTTTCAAGGAATTTTAATTGGGGATAGTTTTCTCTCAGTGTCTGTCTTTGATTTGGTAAAAAAAAAAAAAAAAAAAAAGCGGGGGGGGGATAAGCAGTGAATAAGGATAGCAACACATGTACACATCTATGGATGAGCACATTTCTGTCCTTGAATACTTTCAGAGTCTTGACTCTGGAATTAAACTGCCTACCATGAGATGTAAGGATATATATGGAGTAGAATAAATATTTGAAATATACAAAGAAGATATCTGAATGAGGTTCACCTGAGCATCAAATAACTGGAGGAAGCTGAGTTTTTGCTTGGATCTGCTGCTAATCACTGTATTTGCTTTAACCAACCCTCTATGTCTCAGTTTCTTCATTTGTAAAGTGAGGAGTTTGAATGAAGTTAATCATTAAGACTCCTTCCAACAACAACTTTATGTGAATTCCTACGAGACATCACATCGATCTCCTGTCGCATTTAATCTGCCTGAAATTTCACTTCTCCGTGAAGCCTCCCCAAATTGATCAAAAACCAAGACACTGACCCTCCTACATCTAAGATAGACTTGGAAATTCAAAGGTTTTAGTTTTTAAATTTAGCCTCAATTTCTAAGCATAAAGTTAACATATGCAAGACTTGCACATGAGGCAAATATGACACATGTTTCTGCTAAATTGTTGTGGCTTCCTGAGGGTACTGTTCAACACTGTGCTGTTAGGAAATGTGAATGTTGCTTAAGAGAAACAGTGATTCCACTCATGAGTCAACTTTCTTGTGTCAAAATGCAAAAGTCATTTAGGTGCCATCATGCAAAAATATCTCTTCTCACCATCATGATTTTGGGAAGAAAATCTTGAGAGCAATTTTTCTGTATCATAACCAATTATATATCTGAAATATAGCAGACGAATGAAAATGAGGATTTGTATGCCCTATGGACATCAATGCTGACATAAAAAACATTCACTGATGTCAGCGACGGTTCTGCACCAGTTCGTACATAAAAACGAGTTGCTTCATTCCCTTGCCTTATAGACATGAACTGAACAAAGTCATAGCAAAGTGATGTTTGTAGCTTCCTTTAATATCTCTTGAGAGCTACTTTTTAATAAAGATAAATTATATCAAAAAGTAACCTCAATTTTAACCTTTATGTTTCAGTAAAGAGTCAGACTCAAATTTCCTGAAACCTTTTGAGTGAATGAAATTTAAAATGGATCCCTGTTGGGAAAATTTATATATTTAGAAAATGTTGCATGTAAAGTTTCAAACACACCTTAATGCCCCCTAAATCTGTGGGGCATATGTTCCAAGATTCCCAGTGGATGCCTAAAGCTCTGGAAAGTACGAAACCCTGTGTATACTATGTTTTTTTCTACACATACATATATATGAAGGAGTTCAATTATAAATTAGCATAGTAAGGAGATTAACAACAATAACTAATAATAAAACAGAACAATTATAACAACATACTGTAATAAAAGTTGTGTGAATGTGGCCTCTTTTTCTCTCTCTCTCAAAATAACTTATTGTACTGCAGGTAACCGAAACTGTGGAAGGTGAAACCATGGGTAAGGGGGGACTACTGTATTATATTTAAAAATCAATTGTTGGAATTTTCATATAATGTTGGTGAAAAAAATTGAGAAATTGCTAATAAATGATAGATTTTTTTTGAAACACAGAAACAATTGAAAATAGCGTATCATGTCTATGGTCCTAACCGTTCACTGAGAAAAAAAAAATTTGTGTAAGTAAAGAACTGTTATTAATAAGACCAAAGGGAACAAAAATGAAGAAAAAAACAAAATCTTCTCCTCAAAAGTATTTGCCTTTCACATGCTTTCAAGTCTGCTTATCTTTTTACTGAAGGACTTCCAGTCCAAGGTGCCAAAAATTTAAACATGTCTAGAAAAAATGAAATAAAATGAATAGTTAGAAATAAGTGGACAAATAAATTTATGCTTTTTTTAAAAGATAGAATCACTATGAACCACAGTGATACTTTAAGTGCAGTTTTCTGTAGCACAAACCAGAATTTGATATAAGGCCAGTGGATGTTGGACCCCATCCAAGGTATGCTGATTTAAAGACAAGAGAGGGATGGCTATTTTTGGTCCTTTATGATACATTAAGTTACTTTCCCCCCAAACATATTTATGTATTCACAAGAGATACAGAATGCATTAAAGACAAGGCATGCTAATACTGATTGTAAATACTCATAACCTGTTGATGAAGACAAACTCTCTACTCATAAATTAAACTTAAGTAATTTCACAAAACATTCTATAGTCCTATATTTATTCTAGTATTAATAAATAAATACCAATGTCCATATGGAATTCTCAACTAACCTTTAGCTCTTCTAATTCTGGTCATATTTGAGTATATACCATAAAATTTTCCTTTTCTCAAAAGTGTAAAAATGCTTTGTCCTTCATTTTCAATTTGGATTGTTGAAATAAATGCTATACAACATAAACCAAAGATTTACCATGAACACTCAAATGTTAGATAGTATTGTACAAAATGACTTAGAAGATAATTCTATCCCAAGAGACACAGATTCATATATATGCATATGTTTATTCATTTAAGGCTTTCTCATTTTACACAGCTCTTGAAAAAAATATGGAAAGGAGCTTCTTGAATAGAACACCTGAATAATTTTATTGAGCCTCTACAATTTTCAAATAGATGAAATTAAACATGTAGAAATTAGCATATTTATATAACAATTCCTATTACATTCAACAGCTCCTGCATCTGTATTTGGAGGGTCAAACCTATTTTCAGTTCCCTACCTCTGATAGTTCTTCATTCTACATGAACTTTGATTCCAAAGGAATGTCTTAAATAAATTTTTTCATTCTGCTTATAAAACCTACAAATCTATTGCAAGCTGAACTTATGACATTTCCGGAATTCTATCAGTTTTAACACCTTGAGACCTTTTTCTTACAAAAACATGCCTTTCTCTGCAGGATTCTGAAAAGTTTCCCAGCAACACTCATTAAGAAAGGCCACAGCTATAGATTAGTCTTGCTGCTACTATTTTCCTTGAAAAGTATTTTTTTGGTGACAATTTTCTATTCAGCAGTGCAACTGCATATAATTATTCAAATACAAAAGCCTGTTGTAAAAAAATGTGGAGATGATGACAAAAACACCCCAAAGCAGATGAACTGCTATGACTTTAGACACAATTTTGTTATTCACTGTATTTACTGACAATTACCATCAGGAAAGATCTTTGTGTAAGAGACTGAGGGCAGATTTGGTCCATTTGCAGGGAGATAATGTTCCTAAATACAGTTTAGACTGGTTCAGATATATAATAAACAAAATAATTCCCATTTCTGGTATATTAATGTATTGTCAGTAAATTGTTGTGAAAAAATGCAATAGCATTTGCTAATGTCCACATTTTAATATCAGGACACAGGGAAATTAGAATATATGAATAAAAACACAAAATCCATTTTTTCCCTAGGTAAGAATCCTAGAATCTCAGAGCTGTAAGGAAATTAAAGATGGTTTCTACTTGATCTCTTTTAGCAGAGTCCAATCCTTCTCATACTCCACCTTAGCCACCAAATATATATGCACATATTTCCATTTTTACTGTTAAGAAAATTGATGTTGAAACAGGCTAGAAGACTTGCCCAAGTCATCTTTTGATTGGTGACAGGGTTAGGATTTGAGACAATAGCCTTTTTGATATGCCAAATTGACTCTGAAATAGTGTCTAGAAGGAAGTACTAATATTAGGACAAAATAATTAGATTTATTTCTGTTCCCAGTGAGGAATTGCCACTCCCTTTGCACTGCTCAAAGAAAGGTAAATGCACTTATAGCAGAAGGCCCATTACTTATGTGTCTCTGAATTATTGACTTCTGGAAGGTAGGAACCTAAAGCCTGGTGAAATATATGAAAGTATATAGCTTCACCATATAAATTCATAGATACAAAATATTTTACCCAAAAGCTGTTCTTATCCAGTCTGGTATACTATGCATTGAAAGGACATAATACATTTAAATGTTTTTAAAATTTGACTTTAATATATCCCTTCCTCATATCCTCTTTCCCCCCATAAAGTGGAGAATTATTAAAACTTAAACTCTATAACTGAGCATAAATCATATTGCATGCACATACATATACACACACACACAGTTTTTTGTAATAAAAACAGACTTTATACAAGGCATCCCTATATAAGACAGACTTTTGATTATGTGTATTTGAGTTAAATAAGATTATTTTTTCAACTTATAGCTAACTTTTCTCCTGTTATTAATTGCAATTTTGTAGTCAGGCTTGTTATAACCTACATGGGAAACTTACCCACCTTAAAGAATTCCATTGTTATTATTTCATTAGCTTTATTCTTTGATATAGCCAATGCCTTTATATCTGAGTTCATTAGTATTACACACACATTCCCTGGATTATACTCTAAGATGCTACTGCAAATAGAGAAGAGGGGAAAAACTATAAACACGTTCTTGTTTAAATTTTAAGGTTAAAACTACCTATATGTTCTTGAACACAGGCACATGGGAAAATATTAAAGAACTGTAGTTGGAAGGCTGACAAAATGGCTGTAATAAAGTTAATAATTGAAGACTTATAAGTAACTTACATGTTACTTAAAATTATTCCCCTTGTAAGCTCAGCTTTTGTTGACTCTTATCTGCTTGGAGCTGAGAACTTGCATTAATTTACACTGTACTGACTCATTTTCTTATTAAGCAAATTTGAAATGATATGATATTTTTGGCTTTGCCGGCTTCCTTTCTTGTGCTTTTCTATCTTGTGCTTTTCTCCAGGAAGGTCAACGAGTTTAATATTAATCTTCACAACATTGCTGTGGCATATTCTTATCCTTATTTGACATACAGTAAAGCTAAGGCAAGTAGAAGATTACATGGAATAGATCAACACAGAAGCACTGATAGGAGGACTTCAGCCTTCTATTTCTTATCCATCTTTCTATTTTCTGTCACAAGCTCCAGTAGCAGTGGTTCTTAACTAACTTGGATGTCTATCAGAATCACCTGTGGAGCATTTTTAAACTATCCATACAATTCCTGAAGGCATAGCAGAACTTGGAGATGGTGTGGAGCGGGTGAATTGAAAACTCTGCAGATGGTTCTAAATGTCCTATCTCCTTTACCCTAGTTGAGAACCACTATTGCCCTAGTATGGTATCCCAGTCTATGCACTTTGGTTCTTTAATTTATTTCCCTTTATAGGTAATCTTTTTAAAAGTATTTGTCTCTTATAAAAATTGAATAATTCCTGCTTTGGGGCCCTGGACTACCCATTTAGTCTTTAGAGAAATGGTTGTGAGCCCTAACATTTTTGATACATAAAGGTAATTCATTTCTTTAATGACTTTGCAATTTTTCATTTTGTTGAATGCATTAACTTTATCTAACGTTTTTAAAATCAGGAAAATTCCTAACTGTTCTTCACTTCTCTATACATGTAAATTCAATATGCAGATATTTCTTATATTGACAAACCTTTGCCAGTATTCTATGAAAAGGATGCCAACATTCCACATTATTCATGTCCCCTCCAAGTTCCAAGAAAAAGAAATAATCATGGCAGAATGGGATTTTACAAATATAAAAATCAGCTCTTCTCCAATATTTTCAATTCTGTACCTTACTAGTCTTCCTCTAATCTCCAAGAATTCCTTTGCTTTTCTTATAACTCTCCCTACTAGCAGAAATAGTTGTCTTTTTTTAATCTTTCCCTGTGAATACAATTCCATTTCTGAAAAATGGAGCTTAAGCATTTTCTTCTTTATATTGCTAGCTGCAGAGATTTCATTCAAATCCCTCTCTTTCCTGACAAATGGGCTCTGGAAGCTTAACAAGGATCCTCTTCATAGCTGGACATGAGACTGGGGAAGCTGCATAAATACACTCCAGCAATCTCCACTACAGAATAACAACCACGTTTCTACAAATAGACAGGTCTGCCAACAAGCATTAAGGATACTGTGATGAGCTACCCTGCACGATACCCTGAAGAATCTAGTTTTCCCTTGATGTGCATAGCTAAGCTCTATTATCACCAAAAGAAATTACAAGTGGGTATCCAGGGGAGAATCTACACTGAAAACACACTTCTCTCACAAAATTCATGCTGTCTCCCTCACTAATGCAGACCAGTCAACTAAATCTTGAACATGATCAGCAGACAAAATGGAAAATAATTAACTTTTTCCCCATCTGTGTAATGCATTTTTTCCATTTGTTTTTAATTGAGTTTATAATCACCTTCTAGCAGTAGAAATAGGTAAACAGCATTTTGTTTATTTCAGTTGGCTTTTCTTTTTTATTTACCACCAATAGCTAATGAAGCCAAACAAGAGGGTAACAATGGGTGCAGGATGAAACGCAAAGACATTTCAGAAAAAAAAAGCAGTTCTAATTGAGTAAGAAAAGACACTCAATAAGGTAAATCTGAGACATAATTATAAGATTTATAGCTTCAGAATTTAATGATCAAAGAAAATACATCATTTTTTTCTTGACAGTATAGAAAGTAAAAGAAAAAAGATGACATAAAAATATTTATTCTACATACTGATGTTTCCATATCAGTGAAACAACCTTACAGGGAAAAACTGAAAAGCTCTCTAAGAGTAAAACAAAATTTATACACAACAGGATCCTTTCTAGTATTTTTAAAAAAAACAAAAAACAGGCACACTCATGCTATTACTGTGTTAGTGAAAAGGGCCAGGCTCTATTAATGACACATGGGTAAATGTCTTATTTTACCTTTTGAACAACAACATTTATTATATGTGAATTAATAGGCCAAAAAGTGGCTGTTTTCAGATATTTGTACACTGAGCAGCTTAAAAGAGGCCAGATATAAAACACTGCATGTACATTTTTTTAACCCCATCAGGGAAATTTAAACATAAATGTTTTCTAGATAGAATATTCACTAATGGGTTTTAAAGCACACTCTCTTTCATTGGAAATGAAGTCAAGGGTAAGGGCTTAGCCTAAATTCTAGTCCTTCTGCTCTTTTTAATTTTTTTTTTTAAATTTGAGAAATATTTTGCTCCCATGCAAGAAGTATGCCACCTGACTGCCTGGAGGGAAACATAGCTGCTCATTTCTTAACTCTCTACAAATACTTTTTTTGTGCCTAGTCATAAAGGCTTATGCCCTCCAATAAGCCTAAAGAAAAAAGTGGCTCATGAGTTTTTGATCTTAGAAATATTTTTGCCATCAGCTGTTAATGAACAAGCTCAAGAAATTTAAAGAAATAAAATCAGTCTGTAATTGCATCATATTTTGATATATTGGAAATATACAGTATTTTGAGATGAAAATGCTCTGATTTTAAAAGGAAACATATTTAAGAACTAATCATGTGAAAAGCTCGAAAAGACAAAGGTTTAAAGGGCAACAAGACCAAGGAAACAACTGCTTGGAGCAGAATATTTTCCCTAGAGCAGGACATAGTTCCCCCCACGGACTCCTGATTTCTCTCCAACTACTCTTCAGTTTAATAATGAGCATTACATCAGAGTTCCAAAGCCCTGTAATTTGTGATGTCCCTTATTTCTCAGCATCCTCATGTAATTGGTCATATCTTAATGATTCATGAAGCCAATCCATACCTATCACCACAATATTAATAATAATAACCATTATTGGTTATTGAAAGCAGATATCAGTTCTTACCTAAATTAACCTGAAGATCCAATGAAATATAAACAAAACTGCAACAGGGTTTTTTTTTGTATAAATTGACAATTTGATTCCAAAATTTATTTTTATACCTAAATGATTTAGATTAAACAAATCTAGACAGAAGACCTAGATTAAACAAAATAATCCTGAAAAAGAAGAATGAAGTTAGAGGACTCAAACTCTGAATTTTCAGACTTTCTATAAAGCTATGGTAATAAAGACTATGGTATTGGCATAAAGATCAACAAATAGACCAACAATAAAAATAGAAATTCCAGAAATAGACCCACACATATAGCTGTTTGATTTTACAAAGATATCAAAGCAATTCAATGGGAAAGGAATATCCTTTCAAAAAATGGTACCAGGACAATTGGCTATCCATACAGAATAAAATGAACCCCAACCGCTACCTCATACAACATGCAAAAATTAATTTTTTATGAATCATAGATCTATGTAAAAGCTAAGATTATAAGAGAAGGCTTACAGAAAATAATATGGAAGAATATTTTCACAACATGGAAGAATAGCAAAAATCTCTTATAAAAGAGTCACAAGAGCCAGAAAAAAAGGTCCTCCTTTTATGATTCCATTTATATGAAATCCTGAAACAGATAAAAATGAATTCATGATGAGAGAAATCAGAACAGTGGTTACCTATGAAGGTTTGGATTGACTGGAAGAAGACAAGAGAGAACTTTCTAGGGTGATGATACTGTTCTATATCTTGAAAAGGTGTTGGTTATACAAGTATATGTTGGTCCAAACTTATCACACTATTTATCATACATTTTACTGTATATAAATTTTACCTCAACTAGAAAGGGTACAAACTTTCAGTTATAAGATGAATAATTTCTAGAGATCTAATGTATAGTATGGTAACCATAATAATAGTTAATGCATTGTATACTTGAAATTTGCTAAGGGAGTAAATCTAAGTATTTTTACAAAAAATGGTAACTATGTTAGGTGATGGATATGTTAAGTATCTTGATTATGGGAATCTTCAAAACACCATGCTGTACACCTGAAATAGATGCAATTTTTTATTTGTCAGTCATACCTCCATAAATAAAAGCTTATTGTGTGCCAGATACTGTCGTAGGTGCAATCTTACTTGATTCTCATAACATCCCCTCCTTATTTCTAGATTATAAAACAACAACAAATGAAGCTTAGGCATTTCCTTCACTCATTTAAAAATATTTAATGAATGTGTGCTACTTGCCAGGCACTGGGCATACAGTGCAAATCAAACAGATAATGCCTTCTCCCTTCTAAACTTTAATTAAAATAAGATTACAAATTAAAGTAATGGCTATGAAGGAGAAAAGAAACTGGATTCCTAGAGAGTGTAAATGGCAAAACCATGATAGTGTTCTGGTTTTGAAGGAGTGAGATTTTAGGGAAGGCTATTCTAAGAAGATTACATTTTATCTGCAGGACATATGTAAGTTAACTATGCTATCCAAAGAATGGAAGAAGACTAGTTATAGCAGAGGGAGGAGTATGTGAAAAAGCCAGGAAGCTGAGGAAAGATCTGTATGCTAGGCAAAGTATATAATTGATGGGACACTATTGAAAGCAGCATTACTAATAATTGCACAAAGACAACAGGCACAAATCAGGAATATGGTCACCTGACTGAAGGCTTATAGGCTACCCTTATGGTATTTCTAGTGGATGGCCAGTGTGACAAAAATATAGTGAAAGGGAAAAAAAAGTAATGACTACGAGGCAAGTGAGGTAAGAGAAGTAGTATGTAGGGACCAGGTCACGTTGGAACTTGAGTGCCATGTTATGGAGTTTGGATTTCATTTGGAATGTAATAGAAGCTTCAGCAGACAAGTATTATTACTGATTTACAATTTTAAAAGATCACTATACTGGTTTGTGAAGAATGGTTAAATAATTTGACAAATGGCACATGCCCAGTAAGTGGGGGAGCTAAAAATGCTTCAGTTAGAACAAGTGAAGTTTCCATTACACCTGGATGATCTAGACGAGTGAGTCATTTTATAGTAGATCTTCCAGTTCCAAACAAGCCTTCAGATTACCGTGGCTCTGACACATCTTCATTGCAGCCTCATGGGAAAGTCTGAGCTAGAACTGCCCAGCTAGATTGCTTCTAAATTCCTGACTCATAGAAAGAGTGAGGATTATAAATGTTTATGTTTTTAAGCTACTAAGCTTTGAGGTAATTTGTTAGGTAGCAATAGACAACTAGCACAGATTATCCTTTTCTTTACAATAAAGGATGTCTTCCCTAGGTATACATAATTCACTTTTTGGCTTTATTTTGGAGATTGGGAAAATATATAACAGAAGTTTCTAAATAGGGAAATAGATGCCTTTATTTCTAATAAAAAGAAAACAAATGAAAATAAGTATCTATATGAAAAATTAAGCCAGAACTACTTTGTATTTTGTAAAAGCAATATACATCATTTCTATCCATTAGGAAAAAATCACTTTAAAATACAAATAGAATTTTAATTGACAATGGGAACATAAAATAGATACAAATAAGATTCATTCAAAACCCCCTAGTCCTAATTGTTTATATATACTGATGTATCATCTACCACAGACACATCTATAGAGATGCATAAAAACTATGCGCATTATGGGTTAACATAGAACGCTTACATAGGCCCTCATCTTAAATATTAATGAATTAAAATTCTGTTTATAATTCTAACATTAATGTTAATCATTTCTTCTTTACATTACAATTGAAATCTTAATCTCTGGTTCAGTCCACTAGCAGCCTAGAATAACTATAAATATTTTAATTTACTCTGAATTTCACACATCTTAAATTTCATAGTTAAGACCTAGACTGAACTCAATCATATGCCTACATTCTTCAAGGCTTAAGATTTAAAATGAACTGACTAGCCATCACAAAAGAAGTGTAAAACAAACTTTAATCTCCAAATGTGCTTATTTTTTTCCTGATTATAGGCATTAGTGTTTGGTCTTCAGTTCTAAGGTTTTATGTACCTAATATACATAAAAATAATCCAACTTTTAGGATAAAGTGAGCTGGAATAGAGATGGAGAGGTAAAAAGAGGACTCTGTCTTTGGGTGAATTTGGTGGGGAATTAGCTGGACTCTGTCATCCCTATTTTCTGCTTCAGATGTTACTTCTCTGCCCAAGACTGTCAGATGAAAGACTTTCTCCAATAAGGGCTTTAACATTCACTGCCTTACATTAAGAAGTTCTACAAAGACAGCCAGATTGTTATCTCATGCATTGGGCATTTGTTAGCTATTTTTAACTCCTTCAATTTATAAAATGCCTTGCTTGCTTGTGAGTGACTTGATTCATGTTTTATTTCACAATTTTATATACTGGTAACCAATACAGTCGCTATAAGTGAAGAAATTCTGTGTTTAGCTCCTGCTCCAAAGAAGAAATTCAAAGTGTTTTTCACCCCTTTTTATCTCTGCAGAAGCCTTTTCAGAAGCTGTCAAAGGTCCCCTGTTCCAGTTCTGCAGGCTACACAGGCTAAACCTTGGGTAGACACTTCAGAATGGGAGGTCATTTTTATATAAATCATCAGCCTAAAAATAGGCTGGCCTCACCTTACATTGTAATTTTGTTTGTATGCATACTAGATACTTCTAGAAAACTCAAAATTGCCCAAGGTTGGCAAACGATGGTCCCAGGCCAAATCCAGCTACACCCATTTCTTTATGTCTATGGCTGCTTTTGAACTACAAAAGCAGAGTTGAGTAGATTCAATAGAAACCATATGATTTACAAAGGATAAAATATTTACTATATGGCCATTTACCCCCAAAGCTTGCCAGCCTCTGAATTAGATTCTGGAGTACTTGTCAAAGGAGTCCTCTACTACACTCTTCACACCATTCCACTGTCTCACTGAGACAAATTTTGCTTTGGTCAAAAGATCTTTAGTGATAACCTAAATTCTACCCTATTCATTTCACAGTCATCCCCATAGAGGCATAGTCTCAAAGTTAGTATCATGGGCCATTGAAAACTCTATTACAATCTTATCTCAAGGGTCTTTCATTTCTTGTGAGAGTATCTATGAATTAAAATAATTCACTTTCTGTGATGTTTATTTAGCATTTCAGTATTTTATAGTGTATTAAGAATTCTAATAAACATCATCAGCTATACTACAGCATGGTTCCTTTGTTGACATTAGCCAAACTCCTGACAAGTTCATATTATGTACTTAGAAGGAGGAAGGTGAAAAATCATATATGGGGATGTATTTTAATTTCTCTATTGGTTTGGTTCTATGGGAGAAAAACAGATCATCTTCAACCTTTCTGTAAGACTCCTGGAGAGCCACTCCACATCTCAAATTCCCTTTCAGATATTTGAGATAAAAATCTGATTTAATTCAACCATCTCTCATCAAAGGAGGGCCTCAAAAGCATTCTGTAAGTCTTTAACATTTTCCTCAACTCCCTTATCCCATCATAAAACAACAGTAACAAAAAAAATTGACCTGTGTTGCAATCATTCCAAATAGGGCTCCCATTGTTGAAATGGTTGTACTCCTGTTATATTATCCCTCATTTAACAGATAGAGTCATAACTTCATTTATTCATTCATTCAACATTTACTGATTTCATAACATGCATAAAGCAAGTACTAGTATTAATGGTTTTGAAGTCTAGAAAAAAGATAAAAACACTGCCCTTGAGAATTACAATATAGTGAGCAAGGTTTATCAGTAAATGAACAGTTATAGAATAATGTGATTGGTGCTAAAAATAGAGGTATATATCATGCACTATGGAAGCAAAGAGAAGTGTTGAAAGAGCTAAGATGATTTGCATAAGCCAACTCTTAAGTATGGTAGGAGTTTATCAGGCAAAGTAAAAAGCAAACACACAGACACAAGAGTAGCTCCCATAGTCACAGGATGCCTTGGAAAGCAAAGAGGTAGGGTCTCTATCAGAGAGCAGAAAAGAGAAGTTGAAATCTAGCTCTTGTTGCCAAGCCAGAAGCCTTGGTAGAGGCTACCAGTCTGGAGGGAGAGGATCATTTGTATGACTCATCTACCCAAAAGAAGTGCCCTTTTTATTGCTCTTGATGTCAACTTATGTACTACTACAGGCAGCCTTGAATGTGGGTGATGTTCAGAACATGGAGTTAATCTCATAAGCTCTATAGACCTGTCCTAGAGTTTTAATCAGGGGAATAAAATAATCAGGTGTTTATTTGCTTTTTCTTTAAATGTAAGATTTTTCTCATAGTAATATGGAGGATGCACTGACATAAATGAAGGCTAAAAGAGGAGACCAAAGTTAGAAGAATGTTACGGTAGTCCAGCTGAGAAATCATGAAGGCCTAAAGCAGGTATGGGTAGGGGTGGAAAGCAGGGGCTGACAAGTCACGGAGTCTTTTTACATTGCCCAAAGGACACTTTTGTACAGTTTCCTGAGGATAAATGAACAGAAGTTAACCAGAGTAGGCCTGACATTCTCAAAGCAATTACCTGCACACTGGGCTGAGACTTGTATTCTGCTCTCCCCTGTTGAATGAGCGCTAACTCTTTGGGAGTTTTGCCCAGCTTTGAAGTTGGACCTAAGAACACTCACTGAATGTCCAAACTGGCTTCCTCATCCCGCGAGGTTATTTGACTCTTGACATCTCATCCATTTCAGTAACTCTTTATTGTTAAGTAATTCCACTTTCATCTTCTTTGCTTGTCTTGAGCCTATCCTTCATATTGATCTTTTGCCCTATTTTAGAGCTGACTTCAATAATGTGGTCTCTGGCTTTTACCACACAAAACTGGAAATGTATAAACAAGGGACCAGAAGGTTACAGTGGGGCAAAAGAGTCTCTGAACTCCTCCTGTCTCTCACTTGGTTAATACCATACAAACGGGACAAAATAACCCTTCATTGCCAGGAGCCCAGGGAAGTCAAGAAAATAATGAACCATTCTGTTCCTGGGTTTGATGAAGGTTTTCAGGAATCCAGAAGAACCCTAACAGAGTTAATAAGACACCTCAAAATGGATTCAAATGAATCACACATAAGCTTATTACATTCAAATCCTTCCACAAACATCATAACAAGTCAACAAATTAGATTTAACAAATCTAGATATGAGTCTTTAGCTTCAGCCACTAGGATCACACATACATTTGAGACATAATCAACACACACTTGGGACATTATTGGCAAGATATGCCTTCTGTGAGAAGAATTATAACTAAGTACATTTCTTTTTAAGGTTATGAACATCATTATTTTACATGACTTAAGTGAAAAGATTGACATTTATTAGTTTTCAGGGTCTCCTTAACCAAAATCCAGGAACCATATCACCTTTAAAACATCACTTAGAGCTTAAAACAGGCCCCAGGAAAACAGTATTTATTACCACATTGGCTGAGACCCTGTCTAGAGTGGGAGACTCCTTGTAAAAATAACTACAGCTATTAAATTCATAAGTATAAGCCCAAATGATGTATTCAAATAAATTGACACATTCATTTAATAATTATTTATTGTACACTTTCTTTATATAGACCATATGCTGGCAATGAATTTAAGAATGAATATAACCTAGTTCTGCCCTAAGAAGTAGATAGTCTGATTAGAAACAGGTAACATAATACAAAGTAGTAGGTATGCAATGGAAATTGTGGAACCCAGAGCATAAGCATAGAGGATACAAGAGGAGTTTCTAGAAGGAGAAAAAACTGTCAGAGAATGGGCACGAGCCAAACGAAGACAATTAGGAAGTCAGGTGGCGTTGGGGTGGAGGAACAGTGCTCCAGGATGAAGTATAGCATGAAATAAGAAATCACAGATTAATTTTGATGAATTATAAGCAGTTTGGTGTTGCTGGTGTAATAAAACAAAAGTTGGTAAAATAGAATGAGGATGGAGAGAACAGCATGGGTCATGTTTAAAATCATGTTTTCTCAGATTTTAGAAGCTATAGAACTCTTTCCCAAGTAAAATTTATTCTTGAGTTCCAATATGTTATTGCAAGAAAAGCAGTAATAAGAAATCTTCATAGATAAATAAAGTGTGTTCCACTGCTTGTGTCTGAGCACAGTTTGAAAATCACTTCTACAGGAAATGAGACAATGATAATTGTTACACAGGGAAAGAGAGTGGTCAGGTTAGAATTTTCATTCCATCACTTGGGCTACAGGGTAGAGAGTGGGTTTGATAATGCTGGAAGCAGCAGATATGATCGGCATTTGATAAAGGCAAGAAACTGGGTTTGAGAAATATTGGAGGGTTCAGCTGGCATAGGTGATTTATTAGATTTACTACATAAGAGAGAAGGAGACATCAAGGGTAACTTTCAGAGTTCTAGCTTATGCAGTTGGGTTGCAGACTATGGAAAAGGCATTCAATTTATACTCAATGTGTTGAGGTGGGGCAGAGACACAAATGGTGAATTTATTGGTGACCAGGAAATTGGACACTTGGACACATGAGGAAATCTGAAGCTCAGAAGAGAAGGATATAATCAGATGTACATCTGGGAGTCACCATTATCATTACCACAATCACAGCTAATGTTCAAGTGGTACTTACAATGTACTAGGCCCTGAGTTAAGTGCATGATACGTACTATCTAATGTAACCTTGACAAGAATCTAAGGTCTAGAGATGCTGTGCATCATGTTGAAGGTCATACAACTAGGAAAAGTGGCAGACTCAGGAAGCTTAAATCTATCTGGCTTAAAATACTTGCCCTTAACCATCTCCATCTGAGAGACTGCTATCTCTAGGGAAAGCACGTAGAGCTCTGAACCTCAAAGGCAGGGGGCAGTCTGCTTCAGAGGGTATCAGGAGAGACACAATAAATAGGTGAAAACACATATTCAATATCTTATCTCAAAAGCTGAAAACACACAGGCATTTAGAGGCTAGGCATGTATGTAAATATGTGAAGAAGTTAGGACTATGGCAAAAGAAAGACATGGGAGAAATGGGCGAATTAGAGAGTGCTTGACCCAATTTAAGGCATTCAAATTCAAGATTTTATTTTTTAAGAAACACAATTCTGACAAAACAAAAAACAGCTTCCATTAGAATGACTATAGTCCTCTAGTTTGGCCCATATTTACTAATTCTCTCTAAACAAACTACAGAACAACATAACATCTTTATAAAGGCTAAATAAGCACAAGATGAAGTAAAAAAGAAAAAAAACTTAGTAGATAACTTTCAAAAAGTGCTCCAACACAGAGAATTTTTGTATCTTTTACAAGCCTGAATTAAAAGACACAGTAATTCAATGTTCCATACGTAAAGAACCATGAGATAATTTCCTCTTAAATAATGCTAAGGAAATGTTTATCCATCCCAAATAACTTAGAAAATTCCCTTGAGCTCTCAATGAAGACCTTTGCTTGACTCCTAGGTCTCTAAAGACTCAAGCTAATATCTAACTTTGTCCTCTCACATTTGACTAGTATTTTTCAAAATATTAACTTTTGTATGCTTGCTAGGATGTCTGTAATTTATTTAATAATACCTTGGTATTCTCAATATGATATTATGTATGTGCCAGATAGCTTATCTTTTAATTCTACGAGGGATCCAGGAATGCACAGACTAGGTTAAGTCAGCTGGCATTACATTCGGAAGGCCCGTATTCTGGAGGTGGCACCTACAAGTCCTTCTTATTTAGGTGTATCTAGCCACAATCAACACTTCTCATTATCAAACTAAATATAAAAGATTTGTCTTTACTGATGAAGCAGTGGCTCCTTAATCATTATGATGTATGTAATACTGGGTTCCCTTTGGTAAAAATAAAGGCACTTGAGGATATATGAATTTGTTAAAATGGTTAAACACTTCTTACTCTTGAATGAGCTGTATGTAAGATCCCATCAAGGCCTATATTTTGCAGAAATAGGGCCCACGGTTTTACCCCTAACCATTCTTTCTTCAGACATTGGATTTCTGATTAAATGATGCTGACTAAAGGGCACAGAATCCTGCTTTAGAATGTTGTTATGTCCACCTTAAGTGAATGTTACATATGGGGTATTATGAAAGTATTTAAAATACCTAGACTTTCATTGAGCTTATAAAACAGGTTTTGTTCTTGATTTGCTAATGAATGTTTATCTAATAAATCTGTGACTGCATGATAAAATTTGGATTTAGACTTGCTTTCATTATAACTTGGTAGTGAGGTTATGGGAGAGAAGATATTTCCTAGCATTTTGACTTCTAGGGTGGCTACCTTTATCTAATCAAAAAAACAAGAGTTTTGCCATATGTGGCTCCCATCAGTTAAAAAGAGTGCTGTGAAATCTTTAATATGATAAATCACCTCCAACTCTTTTGGGAAAAAAAGCAGATATATATTTTTGCCATTAAGAAAACTATTATGTGAATTTGTGTGTTTCCCAAATAATCTTTGCTTTCTGCAAAATACTAGTACCAAAAATAGTCAACATGGCTCAACAAAAAACATGTGCATACTTTAAGGTGTAAAGGAAACTTTTTACGAACAAATATTTGAGTGATAAATGAACATCCTGGTTGAAATTTTAAATGTCCAAAGAGATCAAAGAGTACCAGCACTTTATGAGAAAGCTCAAAATATAATAAAGTAGATTAGAATTAAATTTTACAACTGTGTTTTAAGAAGAGACGTAAGAAAGTGCATTTAGTTCCTTACTTTGTTGCCAATAATTGAATATACAGCTTAAAGATTTGAATATATTCATATTTTAAACAATGGATTATTTCAGTTTGTTTCTATATCAATTCAAAAGGAAGCAGAAATACTCAGTAGTGAGGTAATTGGGTCGATTACATTTCAACAAGCAATTCAGAGGAAGATTCCCGTATGACACTTCAAAACTATTCTGGACATCAGTATCAAATACCTGCTTCCATACAAACTAGCCATGACAACTCTCAGATGCAGTACCAAATAATCAAGAAGATCTCTCAGGCGTTTCCATTTTCTAAATAGAGAGTGCTAAAGCACCAATCAAAACTTATCAGGGAAGTCAAAGATAAGAATCTGATCAACTACAAAATGCCCACAGCAGCAAAGGGGTCCTAACACAAAACATAGATAAAATACTGTAGCCACAGATCAATAGTTTACCTTTTTAAAAATAGGTTCTTGGAGTTTATACAGATCATAAGTTTATACAGATGAAACACTTTCTATTTTTTCTCTTCTATGTTTTTTTTTTATTTTGAGAAACCATTGATCCCAAGTACAATAAAGCAGATATAGCCTTTCACATACCAAATTCTAACGTATAATGACAAACAGAGTCAACTTAATCCAATTCAACACATATAATAAAATATATGATTATTTCCCCTAGAAAACTTGATATTGTTCAGAGTGACAACAACAAAGAATAAAATCTCAGTGCTTTACATTTTTCTCTCCTAATCACTCTACTGTGAATTGTCCTAGGCTTGTAAGAACATCTCAGAGCTAGTAAGGCAAAATTAATATAGCACAGGAGAAAACTAATAACTGCTCAGTTTCTTCATCAGCACCACCACCTACCACCCACTCTTCCCCACAAGCATCAATAATTCTAACAGCAAAAATTAGCATAGTCTATCTAAAACAGAACTAATGGTTCCAAAACCACATGGAATCTATTCTGTAGTTAGTTATCTGGGCAGAAACCAAACCATATCATACTTTTATTTTTAAAAAAGCCCATACCAGTCATTCCTCAAAATCAGAAATGAAAAGTAAAACTAGAATTGTCCTATCTTGCCTTTGATATTCATAATATTTGCAGATATCAAAAAGACATTTTTATGGAAAAAAGAGGACTTTGAAAAGCTGGGAAGGTCAAACTGGGCAGGCAGAATGTAACTTTTTGAGGGACTTTTAGTTTTTGAATATTGCTAGAATTTGGACCTACCCAATATGATAGTCACTAGCTGCATGTAGCCATTGAGCATTTCAAATGCTAGTCCAAAATCCAAAGTATTGTAAGTATAAAATAGGCACCAGATTCTGAAGACTTAATAAATATTATAAAACAATGTATTAATAAATGTTATATTAATTATATTTTAAAGTGGTAATATTATGAATATGCTGAGTTAATATAGTATATTAGAATTAATTTTGCCTTTTTCCTTTTCCTTTTTTAATATGTCTACTAATAAAATTTAAATTAATTTTCTGGCTTGCATTTGTGTCTTGCATTGTATTTCTATTGGACAGCAATGATTTAGACCATAACCACTATAACATGTAGTAAACCTTGTAGAAAAGTCTTTTTTACCATTTGGCTCAGAACGTGTAAAAAACTTTGCCACATAGCATGAAACAGTTTTAAAAGTATAGTTCCTACTGAAGATCATTCAGTTTTTTCATAGTCTAATGAGGGGTATAACTCAAGAGTGTTTGAAGGGTAAAAATGACAGGAAGGAAGTATTTGGTGAGAAAACCTTGGGTTCAAGCTGACTCTAGGTTAATTTTTTTCTTGTTCCTGAACCCAATAAATAATTCTTACTTCAGAGGAAATCTCTTATTTTCTGGGTGGAGTTTCAAGGACAAACAGTTAAAAAATTGAGAATAGGTATTAACCAGTATATGAGCATTTCTAAGAATCTGAAGCTCAGCCCAAGTGAACAACCAAAAAAGGAAAGGGTGACATGTAATTTAATAATTACTTAAGGCTTGTAGTCTCCTCTTCTTGCCTCATCTCTGCTTCCTTCCCTCTCATAGCCTCCTTGTTTCCCCTTCACTTCTCAGCTGGTACCCACGTTTACCCTCATTTTTTCTTCTGCTGGTTGTTTTGTACCCTTGTTTCTCCTCTCCCAATTCTGATTGGCATCTCCCTCACCTTTGGACCTTCTTTCTCCATCTGTTTTTTCTTTGCTAGGTATTTCTTTTTAATTTTTTTCTCAAATACCAACTCAAACCAGATCTTTTTAAAATTTATATTAAATGGTTATAATACAGACTAATATTTTAATAGACTTTATTTTTTTCAGATTCTTTCTTTAAGATGGAAAGATACAGGAAAGAAATGCAGAAAAACTAAACAATCAAATACATGAAAGTGCTTTTCACTTCTACAGTGCCCTTTATTAGAGTTGTTGGTTTTGTTTTGTTCTTAAGGGTTAGTGACCTTTCCCCTGGGCCCTTCCCCTGGCCTAGGGCAATGTGGTGACAGAAGAAAAACTCATCAGAATACCCTAAGTGGCCTCATAGGCCCTATCCAGATGCAGAGTTAGATTCTTTGGGTGGGTATCACCAGTCTTAGGAACGTAGTTAAGCAAAATAAACAAACTATCCATTATCCTTGACATCGATACATGTCCTATGGATATCTAATAAATCAAAAGAACATACTGAAAAGTGCATTTGATTTTTTTAAATGACAGCTTATGGGGGGAAAGTTCAATTATTGGCTTTAGTATTTGAAAATTTAAAAAGTTGAAAAATAACAGGGCTGAAACCATGTGACTGATTGACAATGAAGTTATCAACTCAGTGTTTAACAGAGTCCCTTCAAAGCTAGGGTAAGTTAATTTAAGATGGCCATTATGGGTTTCTTGAAATGCATTTCAGAATAATTTAGTAAAGACAGTCATTTCTGGAAAAAACGTGGTCATTCAATTCATATAAATCACTCAACTCACATAAATCAGTCAATTCATATGAACAAGAAATACACTTTTACATTCTGCTAAGTATCAAAATACTTTTTGGCTAAGAAAAAATGTTGAAAGGCATAAAGCCTAAAGTACCTTTCACCTAACATTCTCTTCGATTATTGCCTATAGACATTTTTTGAGTGGATTTTCAAGAGAAATGTTATACTTGTAAGCAATTTATAGTTGCCTTTTAGGAATCTATATGTTAATAAATTAATAAATTAAAATAAAACACAGGCATTGTATCCTATTACAATTGGATCCTATCAAATTTAGACTAATGAATCAAAATATGTTCCTTTGATTTCCCAAGGCTTTGAACTTACAGAGCTTGGATATAATGTTTAAACAAACACATATTTTTACTACTATAAACAGCCTCTCAACACACAGGAAATTAAACTAAGGGATATATTTCTGAACTGGAATAGGCAAATTTTCACTCAGAAACCAATATAAATAATCTTGTTTTTAAAAATAATTTTGTCAGCAAGTCTCCATTTTATCTAGAACAAATTTTTAGATTATCAATAACTAACTGTATGCCAAAACATAAACACACAAAGAGAGAGTAATTACCAGTCATACCTTATTATGTGTCTGAGTCTGTCCAACCAGTATGAGGATGTTGGATGAGATGATAGACAAGCAGAAGTTAATTAGAATTATGGACCTCTCAGAGCGTATGTACCTAGCCAGAGAGAAAAAAGTGTCTAATTTTAAAATTCAACCCAAAGATGAAGAATTCTGTATTGTGCAAGTTAGTGGAATTCATCTGGAAAAATAAACACTAAAACACAGCCTTTACAGGAATAAAAATTTAAAAACCGGTTTTTAAAATAAAGATTATTCTTAGAGACCCAATTTTACAGTGGTATGGCAAGTGCAAGAGTCTTTTAGAATTGCTTTTTTTTCCCTTAGACTCTACTGTGGACAATATGGCATTTCTGATAGAGCCTAAGTTGCACATCTGTTACCATGATATGCTTTTTTTAAACTAGAAATATAAAATTTCTTGAAAATACATCAATTAGTATAATCACCTTTAAATATACACATGCGTGTATACTATGTTTAGTATTATCATCTAAATCAACCAACAGGAACTTTAAGACCAAAAAGTAAAACCTCACACAGGTTCTGAAGTATCACCCTTGTTTACTAGAAAGATGCCATTACTTTCATGACTTTCATGAAACTCTGAACACTTTGATCCACTCAAGCATTTTTATGTAATCAGGCTGTTACTCTTTGTATTTTTCTTTTTCTGAATAATTGCTCCAAAAATCCTGAATCTTTGTCTTTAAAAATGAATCTAATCCACAAATAATAATTCATTATTAGGCTGGAAAATTACTTGGCATCTGCCATATTTTACCCTTATGAGAAGTGTTTATATACAGTCTGTTATACAGTTTTTAAGTGCACCAAGAATGTAAGCCATAGAGAAAACTGCTTAGAATCAAATATTCTACCAGCTGTTTACCCTGAAAGTGTAACAGCTATTTTGCTTTACTGTACCCTGTGGTAAATCACTGAATGACAGTAACAAAAAGACATCCTTGTATTTGCTGTGTATTTGAACCTATTCAATTCATGTTATAACATGGAATCACATTCCACAGCAGGCATGGGGCATGGTCTTTTCTATGCAGTGTTAGGCAGGATGCCAAAGATCTGGAGGCACTCTTTGGAAGGTAAAATTTATCAAAGTTCTCTCCCTCTCTTTCTTTCTCTCTTTCTTTCTCTCTCTCTCTCCCTCTCCCTCTTTTTGTCTTTGAAGAATATTTAGGCAAAAGTCCCACATTCCATCACATATTTCAGAAAAGAAAGCAGAACAAATATAACAGTAACAATAAAATACCAAAAAAGGTTTTAATAATATAAAAGAAATTTCCTTTTTTCACAAAACAAACCCAAATGAAATAAATTAACCTAGGTCAAATCTCAGCACAAAATGGCCTTAGGAGTGGCTGAAACTTGTTCCTGTATCATCAGTAGCTAAAAATATAATAAACCACATACTGGGATGCTGAAAACATCATCAAATATTAAATGTCCCTTTTATTTTGTACGTGAGGTGTATAGTATAAAAAGTTTAAGGGCTTCACAAATTAACCCTTTATATGATGTTAATGGCTTCCATGACCGCACAAGCACACAGATGACATTAAAAGGGTTGCAGTGATTTTTTTTTTGCTCCATAAATAGGAAAAATACGGTAATAAAAAACCCAGACTGACAATCTTGAAATGTCTTTAGATGTTTCTATTTTTATCAAATTGAGTCACATTGTTGCCTTCAAAATTGCTATAAAATGTCCCAACTTTCAAAACTTTTTATACTATGTTTGATATTTTAAACAAAATTTGTAATCGCTTTATGTCAATATACTGATTAAAAGGACATGCTCAATTATTGTTTGAGGTAACAATATAACTCTACAGAGCATATCTGTAGATAGAACATAACTTAGTGTGTTAAATTTTTGATGAATATTTCTGATGAATTACATGGAACACCAACACATTTCAAAATAGCATATTATGTATAAAATAATTCAGATGTTTATACATTTTACAAATCATTAGAAAATCAAAAATTCTAAACATTTTACTTAGGCAAAAAAGTAGTAGCATCCTAGTATGTTTATTTCCATATAGTAATGTTATAGCATAAATTTAGTGTTTATAAAATGCATTGAATTCATTATGCTACAAGTTTCACTTAATAATTCATGAGTCTTGACAATTCTTTCAAATTACTATTATTACATCAATTCTTCTATTTGTAGAGAATGGGTTGATGACCACTGACTCTTAGGAATCCAGATTTGTCTTGTTTCCTGGTACTCTCTTCTATAAATCTCAAGTTCACGTCAAGTTTTGATAGATCCTTTAAGGTATTTTGGTAATTCTTAGAAAACTATTGTAGTCAGTGATTTTCCTGAATTTTCTGAATTAAAGAAAACTTTATTATGGACAGATTAGTCCTATATTTATTTGGTTAATTTTATATATCTTATATACTGGCAATGTTTATGGTAGTGTTAGCCATATGTATTGAGGGGTAAAGAGAATGTAGAATTGGTGCCCGAACCCTAAGTACTGAGAAATGGAATTTAGTTCTAAATACTTCAGTGAGTATGAACTATGATGCTATTGTGGCTACCTAGTTCCTGGCCTTTAAATGCCTCATTTTTGCAGAAGTGGCATTCAAGCAATTGTGGGAGAGAAGGTTGTCTTCTTGCAGCCTTTGTTCATCTTGTCTGCATTAACAGGACAATAGCCTGCTTGACTGAGCCCTAAGCCAAGGATTCTGATGCCTACAATATCATGCCTAGACTAAGCATTTCTTTCATTTCCTGGAATTGGCCATATTTTATCAGATTGCCCCACTTTGTCAGTGTTTCACTACCATATGACTCCTTCACAGGAATGCAGAACTTCTGTCATATATCAGTGCTAACGGGCCAAGATGTGTACATATTTTGTTTTTGTATGAAGCATAAAAACTCTTACTATCTTTGACAATTTAATTATCTTTGACAATTAATTTTTGCCCTCAGAAGAGTAAAAATTACAATGAAGAACAACGTTTTTCTTAAAAGGATGTTAAATAAAATGGCCTTCTTTTATTAAAGAGTAATTTATTTTTCAACTACATTGCTTTTTGATCTTAAATGAAAGATAAAGACTAGCAGACCTCTGAGGCAGGAACATCCACTTTTGCAATTTTATTATTGCAATCTTTCAGGAAATATAAGCAATTATCTACTAATGTAGTAACTACATTTTTAGACCATTTTTAATGGTCAATGGATATACAAATGTTTAACATTTAAAATTTTAAAAATCTACTAGAAAGCTTGACCGTATAGCTATGTATTCATTATCGATATGTGAATAGACATAATAAAACTCACAAGTCCAATTCTTACTAATAGAGTAAGAAAAAATCTTAAAGAAATGCTAAATTTTCATATAATATCAAGCAGAAACAACTTCAAATATTGTAGAACAAATTTTTTCACTTTCCCTTGTTTATGTATTTTTATATCTTTTAATCAATTTGTCAAAGTCTGATTTATTGGAAACACTCAAACAAGAGGCATTTCCTAGAGCGTTGTTGTATTGTGTTAGTGCTTTAATATTATAGAAGTTTCACTCATTGTCTGAGACGTACTGAAAGCATGTATTTTGAAACTTAAGAACTTGAGATAATATTTCTAAAACAGAGAAATTAATTTGACTGTATCAATTAAACTGTCAGGCTCAAGAGCAATTGGGATAAATAAAAACCACACATAGACTGAGCTTGGAGTATAAAGTACCATCCTTGGGGCTAAGCAACTTGTTGAAGGCTACCATTTTTGAATTGGGAAGAAAAGTTTGTGTGTTTTTGTTTATTTTCTCACCACAGGCAAATACAGACAAGAAAATTAGGTAAATGCAATTCATTTATTATAGCTCAATCACAGCAATTGAGAAAATACCGCTTTTAGTAAATTAAGAAGACAGGAGACATATAATAATTATGACATTCCTTGATTTAACTTTGAACAACTAAGCATTCTATTTCAAGTCTATCAATTGATTACATACCTCCATAATGCTGCATAGACAACTGCTAAGGTGATCAAGGCCAAGCAAGAAAGGCCACTGCCTACTATTAGGGTAACTGAAGGTGTACCAGAGGATTCCATGATCTGTAAATTAAACAAAACAAATGGTAAAACACAGAGAATTTTTTAAGAAAATGAATTAAAATAACTTCTAAACTCAGCACAATTCAGCACAACTAACCTACCACTCAAAAATAGTCCATATATACAGTTGTTATAGTTACCAGATAATTACCCATGAATCCACTCTTTTCTCATATTCTCAACCTCTAAAATTACTAATTCTAGCTTTCCTATTTCGCCCACTGTGGAGTAATAAAGTCCTTAGAGACTTAAATGCTTGATTATGGCATATCACCTACTTACAGCTTTCTAAAATAAAGACCTAAAGCTACAACTTAGTCAGCATTCACATGTTAAATTTTCTCTAGCTAAAATTTGAAGCAGCATTCATTTTTCTTCAACTAACTATAGTTCAGTCATTTCACAATATGATTTTTAGTAAAATTTATCTTGATCCTCCCATTTGCAACTCATTATGTTACCCAATTCTGGTACATAGATATTGAAAATATTCCAAACTTTCTGACTTTTGACAACTTTGTTCTAAGTCAAGTATTCACACATTTAATTTCACTGGCTTGACCTCTGAGAATATAGAATACAATCAAATGTCAAATTTAAGATCTTCAAATACATTTTGCAATTTTTTTTATGAACAAAATATGTGGAGATAGTTTTCACATTGCTAGTATCAGTCCCTAAATACATGACCTTGAAAAATCAGCCTTATATCTTTTAAAACATATATAAAGATTACAGGCATTCACTTATCTGAGAGGTTTCTTTCCTTGGACACTAAGATGACATTAGCTAAAGAAATCTGTTGGTTTTCATACTGTCAATATAGAAGTTTGAAGGAATACACTTTAAGATTAAGTGTGTTCTAAAACCTTAGATATGCACATCAAATTATATTAAGTATTTTTTGTCATCAAAATAAGTAAGAAGAGTGATGCTGATTCAGGCCAAATTTAGGCAGAAAGTCATATTTATCTGAATAATTATTTTTCAGAATTTCAATTTTTGTTCTATTTTCTCAAAATACATGTGATGAGAATATTATTTTTCTTTTAGGCAGTTATATACAGCTGTCTCTTTCAGAAACTACTTTTGCAAAACCTATACACTTTTAAGAAACGATTTCACAGTTTCTGACAGCCACGATTTCATGAAAACTTCATTTGATTAAATATATATATATATATATATTTCCAAGGACATCCTCAGAAAACCTGTACTGAAAATATTCAATGCAGATATGCAATGTGTTTGGCTATAGTGTCTGGGGTCTTCATTCTACTGCTAACAGTATTCTCACAAATTCCCCAGAACAGCTTTCCAGCTTTAAAATAAAGATTGGGTTGGCAATTATTTTTATTTGAAAGTTTGCAGCATATTAGTAATATGATTGGAGTACGTCTTCAAAACTATACCGCAGAAATTTCAAGTTAGAAGACATAAAATTGAGTAGAATTTAGTTATAGCACACCAACTAGAATTCATTCCACCAAGCTACTGTAGCTAAGGAGGAGACGAACCATTTTTGCCACCCTGCAACATTTTGCATTTCCCCATTTAAAATGCAGTTCCCTGGAGAAACACTCGCCACAATGTCCCTGCCTTTGCATTAAAGCCGTGTTTTCCCTTTGTTACTTACTATTTCTCTAGGTTGCTGAGCCAAAATGGCGAAGGTAGAGAGACGATCACATAAGCATTTCGTATGGGATGCATCGGTAAGCACAGTTTTACATCCCTGGGTGGACCACGCTCCCAAAGACTCGTTCCTGCAAAGGGGGGTTGGGAGGGGGGGAGATCGGGATAAATACTCCTGACAGCCAAATCCGTAAAGAAGAAAATGCAGTTTAATTGAGAGAATCGTCTACTGTAATTCCCGTACAGGAAAAAAAAATCTACTTGTTGTTGAACAGGACGTAAATTAGATGCATCTTCAGTAATGCAAAGCAAGAGTGGGAAAAAGCAAGCAGGCGGCTGTGCGGCGTGCAGAGAGCTGTCCAGCGCCGGAGGTGCTGAAACCAGGACTAGCTCTGTCCAGCCCTCTGAGAGGAACAGCAGCGGCGGCGGCGGCGGCAGCACGAGCAACCGCCAGAGCGTTGGCAGCCACTTCCTATGCTCATCGGATCGTTTCAAACACTCAGGGTGTAAAGAGGCTTTTCATATTTTCATACCAGATCTGATTCCCGGTCCATATTTTGGACTGTAAATGCTGGCTTTTAAAATGCGGATTTCTCTGAAAAGCCTGCCTAAAATGTTACACAGCTTGGGTTGGGTGATAGGATCTTCTCAGCTGCTGGTTAGGGATTTTTCCTCCCTTTAGAATAGCTGCTGTGAAAATTTCACCCTGGAAACGGGAAGCAGCAGCAGCGGCATCAGCTGGTTCCTACTCTCATTGCCTTTGCCTGGTATCCAGGGTAGGGGTGGATTTCAGATATAAGCTTCCTACTCCACACTTCACTCGGCCCAACTTGCCTCTGAAGCCCTTTATATTTCTTCTCCTCACCGGCCTCTTTGCCCTGGAGCAGAAACATTAAGCTAACCCGAAGTCCGATAGAACATTTAGAGGAATAACCTCACCCCAAAGTCCACTAGGAGCGGGGAAGAGAGCCTGGTTCAATCTTCTCTTTGGTGTAGCCATTTAAAATGCTAAAGCATATGGTTTATTTCCCACCCCAGCAGAACAATAAAAATGGTATCAACCTACATCTTCCTAGTGGGGGGGGGGAGATGGGGGAGAACCTTCCACCCCCAGCTGAACTACTCTACAGGAGGAGAGAAAAAGAAAAAAAAAAGCTATAGAGCTCAACCAATCAACTTTATTATCATTACACGTGTTCAGTGCTGAATGCACCAACTGCCACCTCCCCTCCCCCAAGCATGGAATCCCTCCATGCAGCAAACCTCTGTGTGTGTGTGTGTGTGTGTGTATGTTTAAATTTCAAACCAAGTTACTTTCTGTGTTAAAAATGACTCCAAAACTCAAAGAGAAAAACATAAGGTTTGATGTTAATTTTGATATGGTACTTTTGTTTTTTGCCTCCTCCATCTCTGAATGCCTGAAGCTATTGGGTTAAATATGCATGCAGTATATTTCAGAGAGATTTCAATGAGAGAGGCTTATCTGTGACAGTTGGACTTCCAAGTTGAGCTACAGAATATAAATTATACTATCTCTTTTTGGTATCTACTAGCAATATCTTTTTATTATTTATGATTTGAAGTCATTAATATTCATAACTCAATATACTCTTAATTACAACTTCTTTTAAGAAGGAATACACTGTATTTGGGGAGTTAGATAAAAATTATACTCAACTTTACCCAAATACTTCTAAGTATTAGCCATTTCAAAATTTGTTAGCGCTCTTTTCTTCCTCATATGCCATGCAACCATGCCATTTAAAGAAAAAAATCAGTTATACTTTCAACGGCAACAGTATTAAATTCCAGTTCTACCTAATCATAGCAGCACATCAATTTATTTCATTAGCTGTCTGCCTCTTATCTTCCTGTGACAAACAGTTAAGGCCAAATGGAAAGCATTTATCTCAGCTGATCAAAGTTTAAAGAAGAAAGATACACAAGAGAATCTGACATGTTTTAAAACATAACATCTGCATTATTCATCCTGGACAGCATTCTTTGCTTTAATTTAGTATCAGTGCTTTCAAAATGGAGCCCAGTACTTACACTTTTCACATTATGCAGCTATGCCCAATAAACCAATTCAATATCTTAACAAGAAAAAAACTTCACTGTAAGACAGACCTCATATGAGACAAAGTTATATATTAATATCCATGCAAGGAGCATTTATTTGATCTTAGCATCACTAAATTTTGGCTGTCAGCTATAAAGTCTATCTTCAATATAATGTTTCTAGACTTTGAAGACCATATAAATCTTATATGATATATTTAGAAAAGTGGGTCAATTTATTTTATTTTGTACAATGATTTCATTGTTGACCTGCCCCAGGCCCAGGCAAAATTGGGGAGTAAGTAACACTAGTTTCCATGTTTTAGTCCTTCACTCCTTTCAAGCATGAAATGCTTCTAATCTCACTGGGTCTCTTTTCATGCGTACCTTCCTGAGGCTACATCACCTCTGTCCTTACCTTTCTTCAGAACTATTATCCCTTTGTTGACTTTATCTGATTAACCTAATGTACAACAATATATGAATGCCTGGGTACAGCTTAATGTACTGTTTTCAGTTTAAAAGAAGATTAATAACAGAAAGTAATGCATCTGATAGAACACCAGAATCTGGAGCAGGCGAGTAGGAGAGGAGATCTTGAAAGGTGAGTGGGTAACGACCAAGTTCTGCATCTGGTCACTCCCAAGAGATGAGTAAGAAATGTGATGCCATTCTGATGCCAAAATTTATATTGTTTTATAAAACTCTTGATGCTTAAAAATCATATAAAACTCATAAATTAGTTTTTTCCATCATTAGCATACATATAACTATTATTACAAACCCTATAGTATGTGTTGTCTGTATTTTCACACTTTTCATAGCTTATTCCTACCGTACAAAATTCTTTGAAAGCATGGTACACGTATCTGATTTATTTCAGGGAGATCTTGTAAAGCAATCTGATATGTGGTAGAGCAAATGTGAAGCAAAACAGCTTCCACATTCTGCACAGAGCAAAGTTTTTAAACATGTGGACTACTCCAGCAGTCACATTATTCTTCGAGTGTCATAGTTTTGCATGTTATAATAAATGGTATATCTGTGAATTACTCTTAGTTATTAAGTCTAAGTTGTCATCAATAGGGCAAACAAATACAGTGAAATGTGTATGAAAATTAAAGAATAACAGACTGATCATAACAGAAGCAAACACAGAATGATGATACAGGCACATACATTATACTAAAAATCATATATTTCTTTTTTATAGTGTCTCTTCTAGGCCTTAAGTCAACTTTTTTCAAACAGATTTCAAACATAACTATGCCTGCACATTCTTTGTTGGCTACACCTACATTCACCCATGTTAGCTGTCATCTGTATCTCTCCTCCTTCTTCCTATTACTGTATTAGGCTGGCTAAAGAGTCTGCCTGTCCCAGGTATTCAAAAGTATGTATCCAGAAACACAGAATTCTGGGAAAATATGAAACAAAATTTATTAATTTCTAGCTTAATATTTATTTGAGGCATTTCCCTAATTTTCTAGGAGTCTACATGGTTTCTTTTGGGATCTGAATATTTAGTTGAGATTTTGGTTTCATGCAATTTAAATAATAAAGCATGTGTGCATATTCTCTGGTATTTAAAATTAAGGGAAAATTATCTGCTTATTTCTATGAAAAGCTGTTAGTAAAAAGCAAGCAAAAATTTATAGTGACACATATCAAAATTGTATCCAGAAATCACACTTCTTTAAATTTCAGAGTATTACGGGGGTAAAAATGTTTTGGCTACATGAATTGCTTTTGTGCAGTTTGAGTCAAAGTTATAAGTGTGCCCATCACCAGATAGTGTGCATTGTACTTAATCTTTCAAAATATCAATACCACTAGATAGTCTACTTCAATCAGTCTTCTATAAAACTGTCTACTGTGCTTCATAATAAATCAGTATGTAAGTTATTTATTATGAATAAGTTACACAGTTTAAAAAGTTTACTAACTCTTATGATATTGAATCCATTTATTCAAAATCAAAACAGCTACAGCACAACTTTTAAAAAATTTTTACACACAATTTCTGGCTACCCTGTCCTCACATTGTATGCTTACTAAAAGAAAGCAATTGCTTTCCAAATCACAACAGTAGTTAATTTCTAAGAATTAGGTGAATCCATATTATTTTTTAATGCATATGTTATACTCAAATGATGATGTATGTATGGCTCTTGGTGTAAATTATTCTCATAATACACAAATTTTTGGAGCACAGATGAGAAAATATTCTCAATTTTGATTATAAACAGTCTTTAGGGTAATCTCTACTTTTCAGAACATTGCAAATATTGAGAACATTGTTATCTCCAGCAACTGTTACTATGTCAAAATATGGTGAATCATAAAATTAGAAAGTTTTGCTAGAAGCAACCTTAGTGATCATCTAGCCCATTGGTTTTCAACACTTGCAGTACATTAAAATTACCTGAAGAGCTTTAAAAATTAAACCCTGGGGTAGGGCTTCAGCATTATTACTTTTTGAAATGCTCCCCAGATGATTCTAGTGTGCATCCAGGGTTGAGAACCACCGATCTATTCCAACCACTTAGTTTTATAGATAAGGAATGTGAAGTACAGTGAATTTAGGAAACTTAAGTCTCAGAGTGAGAAGCAAGGCTGGCTTTTTCATTTCAATCAAGACTAGGGATTTTATTAAATGCTAAGTTCTTATTGTAATCTGTTTTAAAACAGAATATTCTGAACATGTCCTATGAAGTTATAAGAAGATCAGATCTAAAGATCTGATATAGTAAATATATATATTTTACTATAAAAGAGTAACACCACCAAAAAGCATATATACATACTTCAATCATTGGGATAAGATTTAGAAGCAGGTACTTTTCCACCACCAGGAAGAACATCTGTCATCCATAATGCTAGTCATGGAATTAACAGTGGCCCTTTCATCCCATAATACCAGATTTCTAATTTGTTATCTAAAAATTAACTAGTTCCAGGAATACTCTACACTTAGATTTTCCCCACACTCCTCTGTGCCTGTTAATGCTTTCCATTCAACACTATATTAATTGATAAATTCACCTCACTTTCTTCATTTATAAAATTAATACTTTCCATGCCATATTAGAATATGAGTGCTTTTGAGAACTGTATCTTGTTGACTTTTGATCCCTGACACACTGCTTTTCACTTAGTAGGGACTTCGTGATAAATGTTCAGTTAATTCAATATTTTTTTTACATTTCAATGGATGACTTTTAATACTGAGTTTGATCTAGACAGATTGGCTCAGCTGTAATTCATCTGCAGTCCTTTAGCATGTAGCAGACATGTAATATGAAGAGTATCAGTGGATCTTAGTAGGTTCATCTATTTGCTTTTGGTCTTCAAATATCATTTGATGATGAACTCTGAAAGGTTCAGTATCCTATGGTGATGGTGATTCTTTTCAATCTAGCAGTGAGGTTTGAGTCTTTACTAACCAGTCAATATGTATTCAATGAGTGCTTTTTAAATGCCAGATGAGGTAGAAGAAACATAAAAAATAAATAAATAAATGTAGTTAGATTCTTAGAGAAGCTGACAATCTGGTTGGGATGACTATACATAATCCAAGAATATGTTTTCTGCCTAATTAGTTCTACAAATTGTTCCAGAAAATGCTGTCAGTTCTACCATTCTATTTCAAGCCACCATCATCTCTCGCCTGGATTAATCTCTTCACTGGGTTCCTTGTTTCCATTCTTGCCACCCACCCTCAAGTCCAATTTCAATACAGAAGCCAGAGAGATTATGTTGACAAATATGTCAGACCATGTCACTCTCTTAAAAATTGTCAGTGGTTCTTCCGATCTCTCTCAGAGTAAAAGACAAAGTCCTTACAATGACCTATAAGGAACTATGCTATCTGGTGCCTCATTGTCTCTCCACATTTATCTCCTAACACATTTGTGTTTGCTCATGATTTCCAACCACACTTTTCTGGCCCCCCTAGGCATTTTATGCAGGCTATTCCCTTGACCTAGAATGCATTCTGCAAAGATATTCACATTGCTTGTTCCCTCTCATCATTTAGGCCTCTCTGCCCTTATGTTATCCTATCAGAGATGTCATCACTGACTATCCAATATAAGATAGTAACTTCCCATCTGTAGTAGGCTAAAAATGGCCACACAGTATATATAACTCTTCCCATCAAGAGGTGGAGTCTATTTCCTTTTCCTTTAAATCTGGGTATGCCTTGTAACTTGATTTGATTAGAAGAATACAGTGAAAGGATGTGTGACTTCTGAGCCTACACCTCAAGGGATCTTACAGTTTCCACTTTCATCATCTTGAAATGCTGCTATTATGTGAGGTAGCCCAGGTTAGCCTCACTAAGGGTGAGGGACTGACGTCCACGACCAGACATGTGAATGAGGCCATATTAACACAGCCAGCTCCATGATGAACTGCCAGAT
Source organism: Daubentonia madagascariensis (assembly GCA_023783475.1). Lineage (NCBI taxonomy): Eukaryota > Metazoa > Chordata > Mammalia > Primates > Daubentoniidae > Daubentonia > Daubentonia madagascariensis. The sequence continues at coordinate 18,968,189 of JAKFHU010002080.1, read as the reverse complement.
GGCAGCCTCATGAATGACACCAAATGAGACTAGCAGAAGAACTAACCACCTGAGCTCAACCTAATAGCTGAACCCCAGAATTATGAGCAAATAAAAATTGTTGTTGTTTTAAGCCACTAAGATTTGAGGTGGTTTGTTATATAACAGTTGATACATTACCCAAGCACTTCCCACATGCCCTCTGCTCTTACTCTGATCTGTTGTTGCTCATAGCATTTATCACATATGATGTATTATATGTGAATTTTTCTATTTGTTTTTTGCCTGTCTTTGCCCACTAGAATGTAAGTATCATGAGGACAGGGATATTGTTATGTTCACTTTGGTATTACCTAATTCTAAAATAGTGCTTGACACATAATAGGTGCTTAATAAATATTTGTTGAATAAAAACCTGGTAAAGATTTTGATTTTATATAGTTAGACTTCCCTACATCATTAATTCATTCATTTATTCAAAATATATTTATTCATCATCAAATATGATGCAGGCATTGTGCTAGGTTATTTTGTGGACATATTATAGTTCCACTTTGCCTTTCAGAGCTTGAGAGCTTTAATGGAAATTATCTTGCAGGTGTAATGTCACTGCCTCTTTGTCATAAAATACACATAAAAACCAAGAATATGTCAGTCTTGAGGTCATTGAACATTATTTATAAGAATAGTAGTTTTATTGCAAGTAACATCTTTTTTGTTAGTGTTTTAAATTGAAAATAGTGACAGTAGAATGGAGTATGATAAGTAGTAACATTAAGGAAGCCAATCTACTGAGTTATAAATATGTATAAGTATCTTCATCATGATTTATTAATAATTGAAGGTTAAAATATGCTAGCTGCCATCATTAATTAGTCAATAGGCAAATAATAATAATCACAGTAATGAAAATAACAGCTAACATTTATTGAGTGTTTACTCAGTATTAGGTGCTATGGTAGATACCTTAAACATATTTTTTAAATTATTAAACTAAATACTAAGGTAGATATTATTGTTATTTTCTCTAGAGAAAAATTGAGAGAAATGGGGCCCCTATGTCCATCCAGGATTATGAGGACCCTAGAGATGGAAGAGCCTAGAGCTGGAGGTTGCCTGGATATCTCAATGTATGTAATATATCCATTCAAGCCCTGGACTGCCTATCTTTGGTGGTGTTATTTTATGTCTAAAAGAAAGAAATGGAGCCAAGAGATTGTGACATTTCTAAGGACATTCAACTGGTAAAGGGCTGCATATTGAGCCCAAGTCTGTATGACTCCAAGGCAGGTTCTCCTCACTCTGTTTTCTCAGTGAAGGGCAGACACAATGGGAGTGCAAAAAGTTAGGCGCCTGAGGGGAGAGCACTCAGAAAAAGAGAATTAACATCTCACAGAAAATAAGTGGGGAGGGTTTCATTAAAAAGTGGTTTATCAAAGGTCAAACACGTAAGAGAATAAAAAGACGAGGCTTGAAAACAGTCATTGTGGGCATGGGGGAGGCCACCGAGAGGCTGTGAGAGAACAATTTTAGTAGAGGGGTCAGATAGAAATTAGATTGCCAGAAGTTAAAAAAGGAACCTTAAGATATCAAAGAGTTTGGCAACAAAAGGAAAAGGACTGCGTGGAAGTCAGATAGTACAGAAAATTATATTTTTGTCAAGTATGTTTTCATTTTGAGGTAGGGATCAATCTCCTGACACCTTAACAATGCAGACCTAAACAGTCCATGGAGAGACAGATCATGATAGGATGTAGCGATGATGAGATAGGAGTCCCACAATTTGATTCAGAATAATGATGAGAGTGTTAATATTAAAAAGAAAGAGAGAGAGAAAATATCTTCTACTGAAACCACAAGGGGTAAAGCATTATTACCGTCAATAAGATGGAAGACAATCCAAGAATAAAATTTCATTTATATCATTTTAAGGTTTTTTTCTCAGAAATTTTCAAAAAAATGTGTTTAGACTAATAAAAGAAAAAGCAGAATTTGGTGTGGACAGGGAAAAAAGAGACAATTTGAGGGATATGGAAGTATAATTTTGAATAGAATTAAAGATGAATGTTACTATATACATTAGTTAGCTGATGAATTATATATGATGTGTCTAATAAAATAACAAAATACATTTTAGTTCTGAATATTACTAGATTAAGAAAGACTCCCAAAGTTGTTCTTGGGTGGAGGCAGAGGCAGATCTTAAATTATTATTTTTTTCTTTCATTTCTTTTCAAAAGACTTTAACATGACTTGAACATTGAGTGTTAGTTAATCTCAAAATCACAAACAATTCATTCTATTTGTATATTTTCTTCCTCAATTTTCTTCCTCCTGTTTGTCTGCCTAGGAACCAATTTCTAGCCCAATATAATTTGTAGCAGCTGAGACGCACAACCCTTAAAGAGCAGGATTACTGAAATAAAATGGAGTAAATTTAAGCGTATGTTACTTGCCACATTAGTTTTCAAATAATCTGGACACAAGGCCAGTCCTGAGATACGAGTAGACCATTGTAAAATTTATAACAAAGTGCATTCAAGATCTCACCAGTTTAATACCAACTCACTTATTTCCTGATTTTAATGGCTTTTTGATTCACAAACTTTTTTAAAGGATTAATCCCAAATGTGATATATATAGAAAAATACACATAGAAAGAAAGACTGAAAATATATTAGAAAAAATAACTAAGTGTAGTTGTCTCAGGGGATTGAGTTATGGGTATTATGTTTTGCTCCATTATATTTTTTCTACTTTTCCATTATTCTCATATAACTATATTACCTCTGCAATCTGAAAAATTCTTTTGAGATTCAAAAAGAAAATTATATGAAATAATACTAAGCTAACATATGGTGATCAGAAGATTAATTCTTTAATAGTCTGCATTTGCAGGAAATAAGTATTTCTTTTTAAATACTTTCATAACCTGAACCAAATAGCTCCTTTACCGGAAAACTAAAGGATATATCTTAAAGAAAAATCTGTATGTCTTTCAAAATGTATGTATCTCTATATGTGATTTAGGAGTACATTAATAAGAGAGTTCTAATATCAAATAGATTCTCCAAGTCTTTTATTTTTGGTTATCAGATCATTTTGTATCATATGAAAATTTTCTCTTAAGCTACAGTAGCATCATGGTGCATTAAATAGAATTAACAGTGGTTTGGTTTCTAGACTGATGTTCACTTTTATTACCTTTCACTATTTACTAATAAGGTTTAACCTTATGTAATCTTTTGCTAAAGTTACATAAATAATCCCTCCAGATTTATGGCAATAAGGTACATTTTGCAAGCTGATATTTAATCACTGACTTACAATGGTATTTCTTCCTTTCTTTCTTTCTTTTTTTTTTTTAGACAGAACCTCGCTCCATCACCCTGACTAGAGTGCCGCTGTAGCATCAGCTTAGCTCACAGCAATCTCCAACTCCTGGGCTCAAGCGATCCTCCTGCCTCAGCCTCCCGAGTAGCCGGGACTACAGGCGTGCACCACCACACCTAGCTAATTTTTCTATTTTTAGTAGAGATGGGGTCTTGCTCTTGCTCAGGCAGGTTTGAACTCCTGACCTCAAGCAATCCTCCTGTCTCAGCCTCCCAGAGTGCTCGGATTACAGGCATGAGCCACCACAACCGTCCCATCAGTCATTTCTAAGATTTAACCATATATTGTAGAAGATTCAGCAAAACAATTTATAAAACAGTGCATAGTCCTAGGAGTACAAGTGAAAATCAACTGTTTCTCCTAAAAATTTATACTATGTCTTGGGAAGAGATTATGAGAGTTACGGATTCTTCCATAATTCCTAACACCTCTAAGCCAAATCAATATATTGTTAAACATTATCTACCAAAAATACTTTATAAAACATTTTGATTAGTTTGTAAAAGGTACATCTATGATGCACAGCAGTTTTCTATAGGCTAAAACCCTGGCACCAAGATTTTCCACGGCACAATCACTTTGTAAGCATCTTAGGCAGCTGTTTGTATTTTACACCAGTTTCTCCCCATTATTTTTGAGATTATAATTATGGTGAGGTTTGGCTGTAAACTGATTTAGTCATGTTTTGGCATGGGGTCATGGGTTCACTGTTTTCCAAGTTAAAAATTTGAGCACATGCCTACAATGCTACCCTAAACTGGAAGAATAGTTCTCAACAATTTACAGTTGAGACATCAAACTGAGACATCAATTAAGGGTTAAGCTTAATTAACTAAAAATTCTGATGCATTATTTCTGGGATGGGGCCAGGAATATGTGATTTTGATATCAGAGTTATTAGTTTCAAGAAATAGAAAATTAAAATCTTAAGTTAATTACACTTCAAAAATATGATTCATCATTGCCTACACAGAAAAGGCAAAAATGAGGATTCATTGGACATTTATATAGTTTAAATGACTATTAAGATGACATAATATTCTTAGAACTATGGAAAAAAGAGTCCTGAGTATTAAAGGAATGTTTCTGTGTTCACTTTCTCTGTGTATTACGTGCAATTTGGGAACCCAGATATTAGTAGAAAGGAAACGGAGATGACTGGAGTGGCTGAATAAAGTATTGCTAAATACAAACACTTAGAAATTACATAAAGCGGTCTCTATAAGAAAAACCGGATCCAATTAAAATATAAACTAGTAAAATAATGTGTTCACCTGAAACCAAGTGGCTCATAATCATATATTTATTAAACTAACATTAATTTTGCATCAGTTCCAATATCACTCATTTGCAACTATTGAATTCTTTAGAAACTAATCAATATCTCAGCACTGCAGTGTTCAAAGTGAAAAAGTTCACTCAATAAAAGCTATGCTGCAAACATTTTGTACCTACTTGATGATAGAGATAAGTGCATTCACCAAATCAAAATTTATAAAAATGGCTTCAGTAAATATCAGAGAAACTTTTCTTTTCATCAATTTTTTTCTTCTAATTGAAATTACAGTTTGGATTTGCTTGTGATCAGATTCAAAAGAGCTTGCCAATTTTCCTTCCTTTTACATCATCTGTAGAATCTAGGAAAACAAATACTTCTATCCTGCGTATAGTTTTTAAATTTAACTTAATTTTAAAATCAAAGATATGGCAATAGGAAACCTGGCTTCTGATTTATCTGCAGCAGCACAGTGCTGTCATCTGGAGGACACCACCAGCCTAACCTGGGACTCAGTGTCCCCATTTATAATTAGACAGTTGCATGTTCTACCTACCTTATAGGAATACTGTGTTGATAAAACTCAAGATAATGGACACCCTTAACAATTATTTATTTAGCAGCTATATGGGCCAGGCATTATTAGTGGAAATAAAAACACTTTTCCAAGTTAAAAGTTCTATATAAATGCAATATATTATCATTATGATCACTTGTATCATTTTTTGACAGGAAAATCACATCAGAGGGATCAAATGACATAAACAAGATTATTCATCAAAGATTATCTCTCTTATGGTGGCACCATAACATTTCCACATTTGAGAGAATACCAGAGTCCAGATTTGGAAGACCCAAATTTAAAAGAACTAAAGTAATTAATGTCCTCCATGAAGAAGAAAAGAAATCATATGAATTGATTTTTGCCATGAATTTTCTTTTTATCACTATAAAGATTTTAAGAAGTGAAAACAGAACCCTGGATTACCAAATGTCTTTGGGATCACAGAGCCACACAGCCAACAGTTAAATCATATATTGTTTTTAAGTCATGGGTGGACAGAAAAACATCAAAAGAAAAATTAGATACTACTAGAGGGAAGAATCCATGTCATATCCTAGCATGAAATGCAGTGAATGTAATCTTCCCATCTTCTAAACATTACCACTACCAAGAAATTATCAATAGAAATCTTCTACTCAAAGTACCCTCTTTGGAAATTATGAGTATTTAAAATAAATACCCTGAGAATGATGGTCAAAAAGAACTATGTATGAAATTCCACAAAAGTAGTGATTTCTGTGAACTTCTGGTTTCTAGGGAACTTGAAGATAGATCTCTTTTGTGGGAGGCCATAAATTGCCTACTTCTTATAAAACAATAAGATGTTAGGTAAGTAAGAATAGAGTAGCAGCTGCTGCTGATAAGAGTTCACAGAGGAAGCATTGTTCTGAGACTCCAGAACACCTGTGTCACCCCCTAGCCAGCCAGTCATTTACCAAGCTTATACTTTTTTAGCTACGTGACAACGAGACCAGAGAGTAACAATGGAAAGGCGATGGAAGCCTGTGCTTAATTCCTCAATGATAGCACATACAGAAAGGATAATAAAGAGGTGGGAGTGTCTTTAAATGAATTATGTAACATGGCTGTTTTTTAAGTTCAATGTAAGTTGATTCTTAAGTTCTGATGCAAAATTTGCAAGGGCAGTATTCTTCTATGCATTTATGGGTAGATAAAATTTAGGCATTTAGATGCTGACTTAGACACTCTTAAATACTAACTTTCATAATTTAGACAATATGAAATTTTGTTTTAATACCATATTTTTGAAAATTTACATAAAATGCTGTAGTGCCTCTTTCGTGCTAGGCACAGTTCAAGGCAGTGGGATTGCAAAGATTAAAAAATAAACATAGTCCCTGTGCTCAAATACAGTGTAGAGACAACACATAACTTGTTCACCCCAACCCTAATTATGAAAATTCCAAAATCTATAACCCAATCAGAAATTGTAAGGTGTGGCTAGTGCTCTGGTGATAAAGAGAAGGAGTACACAAGTTCATTTCTCAAAAAGCTTGGCATTTATAGGTATTTACCCAAAGGAAAAAAAGACATTTTATAATAAAGACATCTGCTCAAGAATGTTTATAGCAGCACAATTCACAATTGCAAAGATGTGGAAACAACCCAGGTGCCCATCAATACACGAGTGGATTAATAAAATGTGGTATATGTATACCATGGAGTATTACTCAGCAATAAGGAACAATAGTGAATTAACACATCTGGTATTATCCTGGTTGGAGCTAGAACCCATTCTTCGAAGCAAAGGGTCACAGGAATGGAAAGACAAACACCACTGGTACTCACCATCAAATTGGTACTAACTGATCAACACCTACATCACACAGGGCAATAATATTCATCAGGGGGCGGGCAGGCGGGAGCGGGGTGGATGGGATGGGAAAACTCTCACTGAATGGATGCGGGGAGCACAGTTTGGGGGATGACCACGATTGTAGCTCTGACACGGGCAGTGCATGGGCAATATATATAGCCAAAGTGTTGTACCCCCATAATATTCTGAAAAAAAAAAAAGCTTGGCATTTAAAGAAATATGCATTGCCATGTACTTCAATAAATGTGGATTCTATCTTCCTATCATACAGTTACTCCTCTGATACTATCACTTCTTTATAAATTAATAAGGCAAGCAGTGAAAATTCTTGGTTCAAGGACAGCACTGAACCTCAACGGCATAATTAACATTTTAATGAACAGTCAAGGCCTTTCTGTGTTTTGGATCTCAACCATGTGTCTCCTGAGTGGATCTCAATCTGTTGAGCGAATGAGGTGATTCTGTCTTAGTGAGATTTTAAACAAATGATTACATAGGCCACAGTTTCACCTTGCCTTTGCTCTCTCCTTTGTTAAGAAAGTTCACTCATATTTGAATGTGCCGTGTCAGAGTTCAGCAACCAGTTCTCAGCTCTGGTTTCTTTTTTAGCAGGCACAAAAACTATACCCATAACACTCACAATCCAGGAGTGGCTGATTTTCAGTAACTGACCAAGTAATTGCAAGTTCCCCTCATTTGCAAGGTGCAGTGGGCTAACTGCTATTTGGGGACACAACAATTTGCAGAGGAAGCATTGGATAATGCTTGTAATTTAATTATTTGCAAATGAAACTTTGCCTACTACACCAAAGGTACTAAACTTCTTCATTGGAGACAAGTTTGAAGGTCATTAAAAAGCTATTTGTTTTGAGGTTTCAGAAAATAAAGTATCTAAAAAATATTCTAATGGATAGAAAACCACTTTTATTCCCAGATAAAATCTCTGAAAAACATTAAAAACCAATCTCCTTATTTTCATTACTAGGCAAAAAAAAAAAAAAAAAGAAAAGAAAAAAAGAAAACTGTCATGAGACAAATTCCCGTGGAAAATTTCAAGCATCTTAAAAATGAGGCTTATAATGGAAAAGCTTTCTCTGTCATAATTAATATAGCATCACCAATATAGCTTCTTCTCCTGTCTTCATATCTCATTTCTTTACTGCAGACCCATTACTATTATGTACACTATGCATATAGCACAAGATACGTTATATTATTATTAGACAAAGGGTGAAGAATCTCAGGGAATTTTAACACTGATTTCTTGATGATAAGAATGCATAGCTTAAGTTTTCTCTAAAGAAGATGTGACCATTAATAATCCACATAGATATTGAAGTAGTTCAACCACTATTTTAAATTTTGCTTACTGATTCAATCATAAAACCAAGGACACCATGCACATTTACCTATGAGTTATATAATCTTTTAGCAAAGTTGCAAACTCCACTTGTGTTCCTCATGTCCTTCAGTTCTTCTGTTTTTCTCTTAACCACAGTCAAGGATATATACTTTTTTAAAGTTAAAGCATAGAAATGTGTGCCGTATTTAGTTGATTGGTATTACGAAGAATAGTTGTCATATGGTATCTGTCACTGATGTAAAGTTCATCTGGAGAAGAGGACTCCAAGTTCCCCCCGAAGAATCAGACATCGACATAATGTTCCACGATATAAACAACCTATTTTTGTAGCCAACTATCTAGGATACACAGAAAAATCCCAGGAAGTCAGAAATTTTCCTACTGAGGATACGTTTAGAAAGACTGGTATGAAGACCGTTTATTCTCAGAGTGACACATACAATTCACTTTGCTAATAGCACAATTTCTCACTTTGCAATTTCAAGACAAAGAAACAAATTATCTATGTTCAAATTTCACTAATTCAAGCCATTTGATGTATTTCCAATGTCCTAGAGTTTAACTATGGCTATTCCAAGGGACAGATTCATTTAAAAAATAGCCCCGGGAAGTACAATAACTACATCCTGAGGCAGTAGTTTTAGATTACTAAAGTGGCTTCCGTACCTTTTAACATGCGAGAGAAATGCTGAAAGAAACCCACTGGCATGTCCAAGTGAGAGTGATGATAGTCCATGAACTAAATGCAGTGTTGAAAAAATATTTAAGAAGTCAGTAGATGTACAGAAAATCCATTGTGTGTGACCCCACAAATTCCCATTGGCTCTAATTTTGTCTAGTGACTACCACTTTCCTTCCCTTCCTTAGTTAGCTCTCTTTACCTAATTAGGCTCCTTTTGCTATCAGACTTGCAGAACAAAGCTTGCTATAAAAACAAACAGATTCTCCACGGAAAGTCAAGCACAAATAACAGGAACAGGAGGAAGAACTTGCTTTTTGAGTCTGTCGTGTATATTGTAGTGGTTCAGTGTGATTTCTTTTAGGTTGTGAATGTAGATGTCCTTAAGGTAATTTATTTCTTAATATTCCTGCAGACGGTTTTCTTTCATATCTCACATGACAAAACAGAAAAGACTATTGTTCACAGTTATTCACCCTCTCTTCTCCTCTCCCTCTCCCCAGAGAGCTAAAATACAGACTGAAGTGATTCCTCTTTATATATCTACACCAGGACATAATCTATAGTATATATAAAATTCCAATATGAATGGTACATTAGAGATGGAAAAATTTTATTAATGGGGCCCAAGATTGGACTTTTATTTAAAATATGAATAGCTTCTTTTGGTACCAAAATCAGTCCCAACATGAATGGGTTCTAATATTCAATGATATGTACTTATGGCCCACTTTGGAGGAAAGGTTTCATGTTAATATAACAATGACTTCTTCCTTTTGCAATGTAAGGCTTGAAAAACCTTGATCTTTTTTTCAGATGGAGGTAAGGTTTTTACATGTTCTCTCAAACATATTAATATTATGTGCAAAAGAAGTTATCACTCAAGACTTTCTCCTGGAGATCAGAGGACCTTGCATCCCTATTTAGAGTGATCTATTCTGAGCCAAACTCTCCATCACCTATACCACACCCATTTCATTTTTGTTAAAGCTAAATATCTATCTGTCTAAGGGGGTAGGAAAAAAAGTGCTACAGCCATATTACTGTTAATTCTGCAGGGTTCAGATCTTACTCTCAGATACATACCAAGAAGGACTCAAGGACAGAGAGCTCTTCTCTTCGTTAGCCAAGGGCGGGGTGTATGCAAAGAAAAGCAAATCAAGAAAAGCAAATCATCCCAGCAGCACAAAGGAGAGAACATGCTAACACCAAATTATCCATCTCCCACAGCATTATTCAGGCAAATCTAAGTCCCTGCCAGACCACAATTGAAATGTGCTGCAGCCCATGGAACTGGACTATACTCTGCTTCCTTTCGTTGCAGTCAGGCCACCTTGGACGGAGCACTGCATTCCTGCTATATCACGCAGCCTTCCTTACCAGCCATGTTACTGAACTATAGATAATTTATGACTGCAACACTCCGGAATAAGGAACAGAAAAGCAGATGCTCAAGGCTGAGTTTTGCCAGTTTTATTCTGTGTGCTGCCTATAGTTTCATAAAAATCTTTTTCTCCCCGCCCTCTCCCCTCACAAGTTTTATTTGCAGTCATTTGCAGATGTATTTTAGAGACTTGGGGGTAAAAAGGCCAGTCAGTGTTTCAGACCTCACTGTCAGTATAAGTATTGATAAGACCCCTCTGCTTCTCGGTGACTGCTGCCAGGACTCAGGCCCAGCTTCCAGACTGCTGCCTTGTCTCTGGGGTCATCTTTAGTGAGGTCCCTCCTGGATGAGGTATCTGTACTACCCGCATAGATTCAGAGAAGCTGAGGGTCCCCTCTTCACACAGTCATTCAGCTGGACTGGATCCAGAAAGGCAGAAAGGTGCTGTGATGATTTACATACCCCTATTGTTTAAAGAATAAGCACCATGCCCCTTAAGTGTCTCTTCCATTTTTCCTCTGTAAGCTCCTTTCCCATTTCTGGACAAAGACAGGCTGCAGGTGAAAGTGAATTCAGGAGGGGGAATTGGATGGGCAGCTTTATGCCCTCTTCATCTTCAAACCTGAAGGCATGCAGTTCCTCTGTTTACCCAGATTGGCAGCTGATTTCTTCATCCCACTGAAGACCACCATTTAAATAAACATGGAAGCCATTGGGACCCCATATCCCTGAAAGCTGATCACTGTCTCACTATGACCAATGAGCAGGCTTTTTCTAGATATTCTGTCCAAGCAGATCCTTTCTGCCTCAGCACTCCATGAGACTGTTCTAGGGATTTCTAGGCTATTTTTCTGTTTCTTTGGAACGGAACCCATGGGGCTTCATTTTATGTGTCCTTGTAATGGCTTTACTCTGGGGACATCCCAATGTTATTGGTCCTCTCGAGTCTCACAGTGGGCTCCTTGGTTTTAGACTTTTATGCAGTCCTAGTTTTATCTGTAGGCATCGCTCAGAGTGTTTAGCTCATCCTTGCTTACATTTGTCCTCCCCTTTTCCTGGGCCAATGGCTTTAAGAGTATCTTCTAATAACCCCAGCAAGGCCCTGTGGGAGATTCTTCTCCTAACAAGGTGTTAAAAGCCCTTCAAATTACATCACTTAGCTTCTTGTTAGGAACCTTGATCCAGAATCAGACTTAAGTAAATTTGCTCCCTAATTCTGGTATTCAAATGCAAATGACCCCAGGCAGTAGTCTTTGGAGATGGAAACTAGTTCTGTTTAGGCCCAAAAGAGTCTGTCTCTCAATCAAATAAATACTTTAGCCAGAGCTTTCCATCCATCCATCCACTTAAAGTGCCTACTATTGTTAGACATTTAATAGGACTTTGGGGAGACGAAAAAAGTAACCTGTCACCACATTATAATATTTAAAATAAAGTCAGTATTTAGTAGCAGCCTAAAAATATGCTGGGCAGAATATAGACTTATTTAGATTATAATCTCCTATCCCAGTGGAAGATTTTGAAAATAATCTTTGTGTTCTAAAAAATAGTCAAGGTAGATATATCACTTTAGGAGATTTAAATTTATTTTAACAATCTAGGTGAACTGTGAAAAAGAATTAAAGGGGTTAGCAACACTGTGCTTGAGGATTATTAGTGCCTAAGAAATTTATTTCATTGTGTGAAAGACAGCCACCCGCATTTCTCTCCCTTTAACAAGAGACCAGAGAAATTTTGTTTTAACTATGGGAGGAGGCCTTATAAGCCATAAGAATATTATTGTGAGCCAATGGACAAAGCCACAACTAACAGGCTCTGGAATGTTTCTTTCTCTCCCCAAAATCTTTGAAATGTTTCTAATGAGAATTGTGTGGAAAGGCTACCTTAGAACTGTTGTAGATCTTATAACTCCTTATTCAAGCAAAAAAGCTTGAGTTTCGTTAATCTTTTCCTGAAAAGAAAATATGTAACTTTTGAAAGCAATGGACGTTTCATAAGACAAAAAGGTTGAATTATGTATAGATATATCTATATATACACACATATATTTATATGTTTCTGTTCATTTTCTCACTTTTTTCTTCTTCCTTTTGTAAAGCTAGTAGTAAGAAAAAAAGGAAATGGGAAGAACCAGGATTTATATTTTCTCTCCTTTTAAACATTTTATTTTGAAATAATTTTAGACACAAAAAGTTGTAAAAATAGTACACAGAAGGGTATACCCTTCTCCCAGCTTTTCTTATATGTTAATGGGAAATAAGCATAGTACAATTAATCTGTGATGAAATTAACATTAGCAAATACTATTAACTAATCTCCAAATTTTATTCAAAATCCAATTGTACCTCTGATGTCCTTTTGTAATCCAGCATCCAATCCAGGGTCCTGCACTGCACTGAGTTGTCTTATCTTCTCAGTCTTGAATCTGGGATAATTTTCAGTCATTGTCTTTCATGACCTTGACAATTTTGAAGAGTACTGACAACTTATTTTGTAGAATGTCCTTCAATTTAGGTCTGTGTGTGTTTTCTCAAGAGTAGACTCAAGTTGTACATTTTTGACAGGGATATCACAAAAGTGATGTTTTGTCTTTCTTGGTACATAATGTCAGGATGTACTTGATACGTGCAGGTCTTATTCATGGTGATGTCAGCTCTGATCACTTGGTTAAGGTTGCATCTGCCAGGTTTCCCCACTTTTTCCATTTGTAATTAATAAGTATCTTTTGGGAAGATGTATTTTCTTTTGAGAATATGAGCTCTTTTAGAAATTGAGACATGGGTGATTTCTGGGGCCCTCTTATATGGATAGGTAGCTTCTTATCCCTATATTACACTAGGTATGTTTCAAAGTCATCTCCCCACAGCCCCACTGGAGAGTGTTCATCTTAATTTTAAACCTAAGCAGAATTTGGGAGTCAAGTCTGTACAGCTAATGTTACCAGCGTAGCTGTTGTTTTAGTCACTTTGTTCATTGATCTTTGCCAGAAATTCCTTCTATTAATATAGTATAGCTCTTAGATGTAGTGCTTTCCCCAACAATATAAAGGCAGTCTCTTTTGCCTAGCAGAAAAATAAAACAGATCTGAATCAGCAGGACAGAGGATGCTTTTACTCCATACCACGTCAAGCAGCACTAACTGTAATACTCAACAGCTGCTGGGAACCCATATCAGGTACCTTACCTCATGTAGTCATTTATTACTAAGCTGAGGCCTCAGTGCAACGTCACTTCCAACTGACAATTGGGACAGAAAGGGAATTAAAGAGTTTTTGAACCCATCATACATGTTTGTGTCTCTGTGCTTTTGCTAATGCTGTTCTTTCCTCTCTTCCACATCTGCATAAGATGTCTTCCCCAGTCCAGGTCAGATACCCTTTCCTCTATGAAACTTTCCTTGATATTTCACACCCAGAACTGCCAAGAACTCTTTGTGTTCTGATAGCCATTGTTTTTTTTCATGTCATTTAGAAATAGCATATTGTACAGAGGTTAGTTATCGAGGTCACTTTCTCCCCTGCTCAATTTTTAAGTTCGTAATATCAGAGACCCATGTTATTCTACTTGGAAGCACAATATATAGCTATGAACATATGGGATGGTAAATAAGCGTTCATTGAGCAAATGAGGTGCAAGTTTCAAAAACAGTAAAACAGTGAATGCTATGCCACATCCTCTCTATTGACATATTTATTGATCCATCTATCTTGTCTAGCTTTACCCTCCTGGTTACAGAAAGATTTAAGGTGGCATTTAAACATATAAAATAAAAGATAAAAATAATATTAAATGAAAATAGATATGAACAAATAGGGATAGGAGGAAGGAGCCAGGAGTGTATCAATCAAAATACATGTTGTACTATTCTGTACTTTTGCTAGAGATGAAGTCTAAATAAAGCCTTGCGATAAATATGAAAATACAGTTTCCAAAATTTCAGAAAACCCATGGCACCATAATGTATGGCCACAAAACGTTCTGTGTGATGATTTCTTTACCCAAAAGTCAATATACGGGAAATATTAATTTCTAAAAACAAAACACAAGAATAATCCTGAATCATGAAAATTATTTCATGATTGCCGATCAAGGTTTACTGAAGCAATGCACACACCAATCTCCTGTTTATATTTGCAATTTTGGAACAAAGCTCCCTGGGAACTAGGGCAATAGGTAGGTTACCCATAACGTAAATACAACGTGAAAGTTAAATGCAAATGAATTCTCCTATTTATTGGATTTTCTCATTTCTAGAATTTATTTATAAGGGAAGAAAATTATGCTCGTTTGAAAGCTTTCTGAGGCAGAGTGGGGAGAGTGAGATATGAACAAATAACTGAATTTGTTAATGTACATGCATTTTAATTTTGTACTAAGTATTCACAGTCATCACAAAATAAAGTGACTTCTCTATGAAATGAATACTTCATCTATAGCTTGCACCTACTCACGTATCTCATTAGATTAGTGGGCTAAACTGAAACATTATTTGATCACATTACAGGAACACTTTTGTCAAGCTATGCATCAGCTTTGTTACAAAAGATAATATCATTTTTTCCTTTCACTCCTTTATATATTTAAAACTAAAATAACGTCTGCAACCTCCCACCACCTCTCTACTGCTGCAAAGAGGCATCTCAGGCCCACAGATCGAGAAAGTTCTAAAATAAGCAAAATGAAAGCTGGTTTTGACTTGCTGACAAAGGTTACATGCGAAGACCCTTAGTCAAACACTACCCATTTCTTTTTTCTGACATGTTAAATTTTCTTACCAAACCAGTAGTTTCATTGTCTGCAATGGGACTTGAAATAGGAATAACTGGCCAATTAAATATTTCAAATATTCTGTCTATCAAATCAAGGAAGGAGCAGAACAATCAAGTAGTGTAATTTTATAAATGTTCATTAGTCTGGAGGAATAAAAGAAAAGGGCATATTTCAGTTTTTACTGGAGAATCTTCTCTTTTTTTCTTTTTAAAGTACAACTTTTATGGAGAAGATACAACAGATAATCACCTTTAACCTTAAAATCATTTTGAAAAATACTATAAATTAGCTCTTTCGTTAGGTCATCTTTTGAAAACTTCAGTGCTCCACATAAAATGAGAACTGAAAATAGTGTGGTCTGAATTATTCTTAAATAAAAAGTCTTATGTTTCTCCCACTTCAAACTAAATTAACTTGTGCATCTACTTTAATTTTTTAAATGTAGTTCCATGTAATTTATGTTTTCCCCAATTTGGCAAAGCTAATTAAAGGGCAATATTGAAAAAGTCCATTGTAAAGCAGTTTCACAGGCAGATAAGCAAGAAAAACAAGTTTTGAAGCATTTTCAAATGCTGTAGTGTTCAAAGTGAGGTTACAGTAACCTTATTCAATTTCTTGCAAATTCATTATGTTAATACTGAAAATTCATTGTCCTCTTACATCAGGATTTACAGAGGTCAGAAAATATTAAGCTTCTTTTATATTTTAAAAAGAGAAGAAAATAAGTCCACTGAATCAGATAATAAAGTATCTTCTTGAGTTTATCTCTTCTCTTGATACATTTCTCTGAATTTTATAATATCTAAGCATTTATCCTATAATCAAAAACATGGTAGAATATGTAAAATACAAGTAGCCTAATTGTAATCTACACAGAATTGGTTACAAAAGATGAAAGAGTGGATAGCAATATAATTTACTAAGAGATGGGTTTGGAGTTGTCTACTCATATAGTCAACAAATACTACTCCAGGCCCAGTTCTAAGTGCGGGGGATATGGCAGCAAAAGTCTCTGCCCATACATTTGAGTGAGGAGCAGACAATACAAACCAGTAAATATCTTATATAATATAAATCAGAGCAGAGTAAGGGCATAGTCAGTTCCAGAGAGGGTCCAGGGCTTCTACTTGTGAAAGTTGGGCTCTTTAAGATGAATTTTTACATCTTTTATGATATCATAACCTCATAGAGTTATAGTAACAGATTAAATATTATAATGCAGGTAAAATGCTCAGGCAGTGGCTGGAACTTAGATGCACTAAAAAAAAAGGTTAAGGATGAACAGGATCAGGTTTGGCAGAAAACCCCAAACAATATTCTCTTCCACATAAAATCTGAATAAGGGTGTCTCAGGGCTGGTATGATATTCCACTGTGTTAGGGGCAGAGGTTCCTTTTCTTTTATTGCTCTGTCATGCATGACCTCTAGTTCAGCCCTGAGATGACTGATCCAGCTCCAGACAGCCCGTCTTCATTCTAGCCAGCAGAAAAAAATGAAAAGAGAACTTTCTCCCTTTCCCTAAGGATACTTCCCAAAAGTGACATATACCACTTCTACTTATATTTCATTGACTAGTCAGATTTAGATAAAAGGGAAGCCGGGTTATGGCTTGAACATCTCCTCCAAAACTCATGCTTAATTGCTATTGTAAATTTAATTGCCATTGTATCAGTATTGAGAAGTGAGACCTTTAAGAGGTGATTAGGTCATGAGGGCTCTGCCTAATGAATTAATTAATGTCTTCATCACAGGAGTGGGTTAGTTACCTCAGGAGGTTTTTTTGTTTTGTTTTGTTTGTTTTTTAACCATGAGGCTATGTTCCCAGCTAAAAATAAAAAGAGGTCTTTTGTTGTAGAATAAAGACAGAATTTTGGTGGTAGTCTCAGTCTTCAATACCTGGGGCCAGCATAATTGAGCATGAAGAGTTTCTTTCTCTAGAGTAGCTTTCAAACTCTCCTAACATCTTAGAGGGTACAGTAATGCTCTAGCAATGAGTACCCCAGGTGATATAAGTTAAATAAAACTTTCTTGTATTGAGCAGACATTAGCTTTTTAAGTCAATTTTTAATGGTATGAGTGCTAAGCAACATTTTGTTTCATTTACACAATTCTGTTTTAATGAAGCTTATTTCTGGCTGGGTTTGCCACATGTCAAAGAAAGTTACAAATTATTTAGCATTTACTTGAGTGATGTTTTCAATGAAAAAATATATTAGTAAATTATAGAAAAAATTTAACCTAATATAAAAGGAATCCAGCTGTATTATGCTAAGTTTTGCTTAATATTACATTAGGAACATGGCAATCGGCACACTGTGATTTTTGGAAATTGAAAATTCCATAAAGTACACATAACCTTCTACCTACTTTTAAGTGTCACTTAACTTTGCCCATTAGTACTGAAGCTGTAAAAGAAATTGGCAACAATTTACAACAATTCCATAATTTTATGGTCTTGGAAACTGGGGGTCAGTTAGGTTAAAGAACTTGATCAAGGAAAAACAACTAATGGTGGCAACCAGGAGATGAGTCTTCTAATTTCTAGGTAAATTGCTTTGTAAAAAACAAGAATATGAGCCAGGAAAAAACACACAACTTGGAAGAGAAGGTGAATTTTATGAACCCAGCTCTTATGACCATTCTTAGAATACCAAATTCAAAAGCAAAAAGAACACAAGACATCCAATTACCATATAGGTACATGGATGGCTCAATTTTGTATGAATTATTTGTTCAGGTCTTTAAATACTTTGGACTTTTTTGTAATTGTGAATATAATCACTGTCATTATTATTACAGGAAAAAAGAAATATAAGTATCAAATAAAAAATATAATATCCAATGAAAACATTTTTGTCTCATGGAAAGGGAAAAATATTTTGAGGGCTTTGGGATTTTTATATTTTACACAGAACATTTAGGCTTGAAAGCCATGCCAGATCTGAGAGGCTTTGAAAGTTTAAGTTAATGTGTCCAGAATAAAGGTTAGGGCTTATTCTTAGTGCACCATTGGTCCGCCGGTCAGTTGGCAAATACCAGTTATTAAAATCTCGACGTGATCAGGGCACAGCTTGGGATTGTCAAAAAATAAATGGTTGCTTTGTTTCTCTTATCAGAACTGTTAATTATCTTAAGTATGACTGAGAACATTCTCACATGAAAAATCTGACACGAAATAAAACACAAATATATACAAACTAGTGTCAGACCTCTTGGCTTCTGTACGTAAGTCCAGAGGGATCATTGAAATTACTCATGGGGAAAATTTTGGTAGTGAATTGAAAGAAATTAAACCATGAGATTACAAATGATACATTCCATTAAAAGGGACTCCCAGGTCTTTGGAATGGCAAATGATGCTCAGTTTGTGTGGGTTATGCACAACAACACCAATGTTTGTTAGGTTAGGAGAAAGATGTAATGACACATGAGGGTAAGTAGATGCTACAGAGAATAATGTGTCGGGCAGGAAGTAGAAAGTATTGTGGTTGGAGAAATGGGCAGAAACCAGTTATTAAAGGACCTGAGGGTCACATTTCTAAGATTGGCCTTAATCTTGTAGATGATGTTACAATATTGAGAGATTTTAAGAGAAAATGATGTGACTTCTATCAGCTCCGCTAATTCCTAACATGTCTGCAATCTTAGCATAAATTAAATATGGGTAAAAGAAAAGGAAGATTGAAAGAAATTAGAAGAATGAATAAAGAAAGGAGGAACAAGAGAAAGGGCTCTGCCATTTTTTTGTCCCTAAAACCAAGGTCTCCATTCAATCCTGACAATACCTGTTTTGCTGGTAGAATGGTTTATAGTAAGGTGTAGTAATAAAAACCTATTCAATGATAATGATAATAAAACTATGGCAATGATGATCTGATGCACCAGGTAATGCCCTTGTACTTTCCAGGATTAAGGTGTGATTTAAAACTGTTTTCACAACCTCTATGCATTATGCCATGCTAATTTCACAAGTAGCTTTTTATGAAACACCTGTATTCTTAACTGAGATCCTCTCAGGCTTCAGTACTCTATCCTTTAGTGGTTGTGATCAATATGTACGTTACCATTTTTACTATCTGTCATGGTGTTAATTTTCACATAATATTTGCTGTTACGATTATCCACTAGCAGCTGGGAAGACTAATTTATTACTTGGCCATTATTATTGAACGCCGTGTAACTCCAATGTTCTGTTAAAGCATTTGATCACATCCTACATGATCTGCCAGAGAAAGACTTTCTTCTAGCAACTCCTCAGGCTTCTGTGGAATTTATCACTTTATCAACCAGGTAAGTTGAAGCTAGTAGGTACTTATTTCTGGTAGCCACCAATAAAGTATCTGATTTCTCAAATGCCCTCTGTTCTCATACCCAGCTTTTCTTAATTCAGTAGTTCTAAGAAATGATGTTCATAAAAATTCAGTCACCTGTATACTCAACCATCAAATATCAGTTGGAGACTAACTTAGTTCTAAAAATTGCTTGAAACCTCAACTAGGACAATTCACTGTGTTATTTTAGGTACATGGAAGAGTATGTTCATTTCTACCTATGAAAAGTCTACTGATACTGCAGGGGTAAATTGTGTCATAGGATGATTTTGAGATAAGCAGAGGAAAAATCTATCTATATCTATCTATCTAATAAATGGAGTGGGAAGTATAGATTGGAATGTTGTAGAATTTAAAATACATGGCTAATACAACTGGTTAAGTGTTCATGCCCTAGATTTGGAAGAAAAAACAGTCAGGATACACTTCAGTATACAGAAAAGTACAGAGGTTTTAGAAATCTTTCATAGATACCATAGATAGCATCTCAATTAGATATTAGATAAATCTCAGAATTATTCTAAATATTAAAAAGCCAAATGGAAACCTAAAGCATCAATTTCATGAGGCAACTTGTCTATCAAAAATTGAATTTTTGTAACCAAAACAAAGCCTCACTAGATTAAACATTTGTGAATAAACAGAAACAATATATCCTCAAGATAAGCCTGAGTTCAACTTCTGGTTTTACAGAATATTCATGAAGGACTGCACATCACACTGGCAGACAAGTTGGCTTGTGGGAATGGTCCTACTGGTACAGTTTAAACATAATTCACAATACAAAGAGCTGTAAAGTGGAGCTGAGTGTTTTCCTGGATAAAATGAGTGGTGATGTTGATGCTGTATTTTTGGACATCTTTTTAGTGTCATTTTAAGTAGCAAGGATAGACAATAGAAGATATATTGGTGTTTGGTGAAATAATAGGTTGGATTGGAGAATGGTGGGAATATTCTGAAGGTGACTGAAATAGTCCATTCAGGGAAAGAGTAGGTTTCCAATGAAAACTCTGTTATAAAAGAAATCTCATGGAAGGAGAGACAATTTAGGATAGACCTAATGTCAATGATACTTATGTGGTTACAATTCTGAAATGGACAAAAGAGTGGTGATGCTGACAAATGATGAAGTTAAGAACATAGGCATAAAAGGAAGATAAAAGTATCTACTTCTGATATTTTCAATCAATAAAGAATAAATGTTTAGAAGAGAAAGGAGCCAAAAGCAGAACTCTAGGACATGCCCACTTTCAGGAGTTAGGAAACAAAAAATTGAAGGAAGCAGAGAAAATGAGAAGGATGGATGGGTCAGAGAAGGAATGTGAGATACCAAAAAAAAAAAAAAAAAAAAAAAAGGAAGAAAAAATAAAAATAAAAAGAGAGAGGTTGGGAAAAAACAACAGATAGAGTAGGTAGTCAATAGGGCCAAATGCCACAGAGAGAGATTCCGGGTTCAGAAAGAAACTGCGGAGACAAGATCTTGGGAACTGGAAACTTTAAGGAGCCAGAGGAGGAAGTCGGATCCAGCCAGGTTGGGGAGAATGAGGAGGCAGCAAGTGTAGACCACCCTGTGAAGAATTTTCAGTAAAGCACTTCAAGAAATGGGATGTTAGTTCAAGAGGAGTTGTGTGTTTCTTTGGAGGGAAAAAATCTGGATGAAAGTGTTTGAAGAACTAGAGAAAGTAAAGGGTGATTTATGGCACAAGATCACAGGAGGAAAGACAAAATGGAATCAGAATAGTGACTTTTATGTAAAAGTTATGAAGTCATATGCTCTGTGAAACATTTTTGTCATTTTATGTCACTTATTAAATAAATTTATTTTTTGCATTTCTTGAACAAATTAATAATAATAGAAAGATGAACTTTAAGTCCTTCTTCTGACACTGCATAGAAAATGAATTCTAGCTTTTGCTTAAAAAAAAAACTTCTTTGCCATTTCTTTTATTTCTCCTTGCTTTTAAAATTCCACTTTGGGCATCTAGGAGTTAGCTTCTTCTAGTTTGCCAAAAGCCACCTGCTTGCAGATTTCTGGTCTGTGTTGGTCTGTAGCACAGTTGCAGTGTGTCTCTTGTTAAAGCCACTTGGGACTCCAAGGAGATGCAAAGGGGGAGCCTTGCAGAGGCTTTCATAAATCTCACAGCCACTTCCATCAGGTCATAACGGCCACTTGTTTTCTACAGATGTTTAGATTCACAATTTGAGCACTAACATTCTATCTTTGGTCAGAACCTTCAGTCAAATAAAAATTGCATGTAGAGAATGCCTTATTGGTGGCTCAGACTGACACTCAGCATTTTGTCTCAGGTGTCATCAGGGTTTATGCTCTCAGGCCTTTGCTCCTTTCTAACCCACACATCTCCCTTAGTAATTTTCTCTGTCAGTGTGGGTTTAATTTAATTTGTATACTGATGACAACAGATTGATGTTATAAAATTAGCCTTAATGTTCTCTCTGCCACATCTGTGCTATATGCTTGCCAAACTAATGTCAAGGATAGGGTATCTAGAGATTTTTCTTCAAGTTACCTCTACGAAAATAGTTGTTTTTATAAAATGCAGGCTCTACTATAACACTTCAGCTATTCTCTCTCAGTTTCTTTAAACTTTGTGTTGTAAGCCAACATCTTGAACATGAGAATACCAGACCCAATAGAGTTTTCTCTATTTTTTTTAACTAAAAATTCATTTGTGTTAAAAAAAGCAAGAAATGTACATAAACAAGAAAACCAACAACATCCAGTCCTAGCAATCTTAACAGAGAAACACTTTACTTCTACTTCAGAAAGCAAATGCCAGAACTATATGCCTTTTCATCTTAAACATTTTTTTTTTTTTTTTGGTAGAGATAGGGTCTTACTTTATCATCGCCCAGGCTGGAGTACAGTGGCACAATCACAGCTTGTTGTAACCTAGAACTCCTGGGCTTACATGATCCTCCTACCTCAGCCTCCTGAGTAGCTAGGACTACACGCGCACAACACCACACCTGGCTAATTTTTAAATTTTTTGTACAGACTTGTCCCTATGTTGCCTAGGCTGACTTTGAACTCCTGGCCTCAAGCAATCCTGCTGCCTTGGCCTCCCAAAGTGCTGGGATTACAGGTGTGAGCCACCGCTCCTGGTCCTTAAACTACTTTTGATTAACGTTGAAGGGCTCAAAAACTTTAATAATAAATAACTAACTATACAAATTTCGAAGGACATTTATGTATATGAGCACTTCTAATTCATAGATACAGCTTGCAAGAGAAATATGATTACTCTCATTTTGCATCCACAGTCGTGAAGAATAGAGAGCTCAAATAATCTCCAAAAGATCACCTGTAAAGCAGATAGCTGAACTAAGGCTCAAGTCCACATCTTCTGAGTTCAAACCTCAAGATCTTTCCATAATTCCACATTACCTCCAAGCTATGTGTTACTGTTTCTGGACACACTCACAGATTCTATTATAGTAAGGCTGTGTCTTAAGCCACTAAAGTGAGAATAGGATGAGCTTTTTCTCTCTTAGAAACAGGCTGATCCAAACTTAACTTTTAGAAACAGGTAGAAGTAATCACGGTAAGGCTGAATGCCAGGAAAATTTCTATCTTTTCCTGATTATAATAAGAAAAATTAATGTTTTGTGAACACTTATCATATACTGGGAACTCTATTAAGTGCTTTAAATGAATTATCTCATTTAATTTTCATGATAGTATTATGCAGATTGTTATAATTATCATCCCCATTTTATCAACGAGGAAACTGTGGCAACTAGAGCCTGTCTGGTTAGCCTCTGTTTGTACTCCTTCTCAGCTAAAATACTTGGAATGCAGTCAGTTTATTGAGACAGCTTTTCCTCCAGAATAATAATGTAGCACCCGAGGAAGTGTTAGCAGAGATGTGCTGAGCAATGAAAAAGAAAAGTGAGGGAAATAAAGTTTTCAGAGAAAGCCTATCCACTCCAGAGATACTTACTGCCACACCCCATAGCTGTTCTGAAGCCCATGATCTGTTGGCATATTTCTGCTTCACCTCCACTAGCAGTACTCTTGCCTGCTTGGACAAGATCAGGTAACGGACTTGAATTGAGTCATATGCTCAGTTGCTCTACAGTTCTCATCATTTGCTTCAGTGAGCCCAGCCCTTGAGCTTGATTCATATTAAATGGTCATATTTCTTTTGGATTTTGATAGATGATGTGATTAGGATATAGAAAATGGTACTAAGGCAATTAACCAGTTAATTGCTTTTAAGTGAATGTACTTGGATCACACCATATTTGGGCATCACTGATTCACTTATTCATTTATTCATTCATTCAATGGATTCACAGTACACTAAAACTAAAATCCAAATTTTCCAGATGACTATAAAGACTTACATGATTCGGCCCCTGTTAATCACTACAGGTTTGTCTCTTACAACTTTCCCTTGTGGTCCCTTATTTTCTTGCTTCCTGTTAAACACGCCAAATTTATTTCTGCCTTATAGCCTTTGCAGTTCCCGCTACCTTTGTCATAATGACTTACCCTCCCTAATCCTCAGATGCTCACTTTATTCAGTTATCTGCTCAAATGTCACTTCTTCCTAGAGGCCTTTCCTATCACCACCCCACCATCCTACTCTCTATCCCTTCACCCTGCCTTTTCTTCATCTCAATTATCCTAACTGATGAAATAGTGTTTCTATTCCTATTTTTCTATGCTAGAATATAAACTCATGAGAGAATGCCTAGTTTTTTTCAGGTACTAGTCTAGATTCTGGGATATAATTATTAATAAGACTGACAAAGTCCTGCTCTCACAGAACTTATGATTTATTAAGGAAGACTGACAAAAAACAAACAAGTAATTATTTATTATGTCAGAGGGTAGTAAATAAATAAGCTGAATACCTATAGTACATACCACTGTTAAGAGGTTCAGAAACATAAGAAGTAGAAAATATTATTTTTACCCTGATTAACTTAAAATTATTCATATAAATACAAAGGAATCAAATGTTATGAAGATAAAGGAATAATCAGGGAGGAATAAGGATATTAAGAAATTAAAAGAGATAAGTTGTTATTTTTTGTTTGTTTGTTTTGGAGATAAGGTCTCACTCTGTTGCCCAGGCTAGAGTGCAGTGGCATCATCATAACTCACTGAAACCTCAAACTCCTGGGCTCAAGTGATCCTCCTGCCTCAGCCTCCTGAGTAGCTGGGACTAAAGGTGTGCACCACCACACCTGGCTAATTTTTTAATTATTTTTTGTAGAGACAGGGTCTCATTATGTTGCCCAGGGTGGTCTAGAACTCCTGGCCTCAAGCAATCCTCCTGCCTCCCAAAGTGAAGGTAAATTTTGAATTAAGTAAGGGAAGAGAATTAAGTGGATGGGTACAAAAAGAGGAAATGCTTCACGGACATAATATTAAATCTTTTTCAAAGTACTTTATGAATCTTTCTTTATTTCAGATTGTCTTATTTCCTCCCAGCCTTTATATTGCTTAACCTCTTACCTTTGATTGACATTATACCCACATCAATAAAATGTCTACACTTGATACTGTTTGTAATATGAAGGTTTAATTAATGCATGACTCCAAACTTTTTCTGTGCCTCAGTTATGGAATAAGAATTAGATGACAGACGGGATCCAGAAGTCCCACATTTAGAACAGGTGAGCAGAAATATAAAGTTGTAAAAATCAGTGGAAATTTAAATTAAGCATCTGATATGCTATATTTATGCCTTTTCCATAAATTAGCATGCTCAAGGATATATGCATTTGTGTACATTTTCTTATTTTGAAGTATAGAAATGAGTCGATGTTTTATCAGTTAATCACTTAAGTAGGTAACTAAAAAAAATTCAACAACATAAAAAAATAGTCTTTAGAATAATTATCACAAAGCATTTTGCTTTCAAAATTTAGGCCAAAAATAAATCCTATTACTATAATATGCATGTATATGCTACATTATAAGCACTTACCATATATAAAATACATAAATTTTCAAAAATAAAAACGTTAAAATATTTTTGTTTTTGAGAAAATGGCAAATAAACTAGCTGAATAACAACACTACTAAATATGAAAACAAGGAATACTAAGTTGAACAGTAAAAGTTCAACTTAGACTAAAATATACTAGCAGAAATAAACAGAGTAATGGCGAGTAGCATTGGTGTAGACTGAGGCAAGGCTACCAGGGCCCGGCCCAGAGGACTCTCACACCAGCCCTCCCAGCTGGGCTGTTTGTGCCCACTGTGCCCCAAGGTGAGGCTGCCTGTGTAGGGCCACACGCCTGGCCTTGGAGGAGCTGGGTAGTGCCTGTCTGTGCTGTAAATACTCTGGCAGGAAATGTGTTGCAGTAAAGGGAAACCAAGTGTACATAATGTTAATATTAATAATACAATAATAAGGGCTATTAGACACCCACATATACACATATAGATGTTGTTGGAACAGTCCTAAGTGAAATTATTTCTAATTCTTAAAGCAACCAAGCAGGGTTGTATTATCTTCATTTTGAAGATGAAATATTAGGGCTTTGAGAGGTAAAATGACTGGCTTACAATAATGCTTTCAAGTTCAGATCTATCTGACCCTAGAGCCTGTGCCCCTTCTACTTCATCATACTACCTTCATCAGATTAACAAATCACCCTTTGTGACAAGCCCAGGAATTACCTCTTTAAATAAAAACAAAACAAATTAACAACAAAGACCTTATTTGCTCTGCTCTCCCATTATGTGTCATGGACTGAATCATGTTTCCCTAAAATTCATATACTGAAGTCCCAACCTCTAGGTCTGAGAATGTACCTATGTAGAGATAAGATTTTTTAAAAGGTGATTAAGTTAAAATGAGGTGCTTAGGATGGGGCTCAAGTCCAATATGGATTGGTGTCATTTTAAGAAGAAAGACAAACACCTACGATGTATTTCCAGAGAAAAGGCCATGTTGAGTACACAGTAAGAAGGCAGCCATCTGCAAGCAAAGGAGAGGGGGAAAAACCAAACCTGCTGACACCTTGGTCTTGGACTTTCAGCCTCCAGAATTGTGACAAAATAAATTTCTGTTAAGTTACCCAATTTGTGGTACTTTGTCATGGCAGCCCAAGTCAACTGATACAATAAGGCTGGCCTGCTTAACATTTAATGAAGACCAACGTGATGGATCTATTATTACATAAAACTCTCGTTATAACTCTAATTCACATGAAATTGGCAAAGAAGAAAAATTTTAGTATGCAAAAGTTTATGAGTTTATGCACCTGTGCATTACACTGTAAACATAATAAAATAAATGGAAATTATATTCAGAAGTAATTTGAGATTCTATGGGCAGTGTACAACTTTTATCAGCAGAATACTCATTTTTTTCTTTGAAATCAGTAGTTGTTTCTTAAACTCCAAACTTTGAAAGATAAATAAGGCCTGGCTATGGCATATTTATGCTTTTGAGAAGCATTTAAAAAAAGGAGTTTATTTAAATCGATGTTGAGGAAGGTGGTATGGGCTGGAGAGAGGCAGACACTGTGATACTGCTAGGACTTTGTTCGGTCTGGCCCTGTCTGGCCTTGTGCATATAAAGTTTCTCTGTGTACTGGTTTTTCCAAATGTAAAACCAATAAATGAAAACATGACCTCCCTCACAGGACATGAGAATAAGGTATAAGAAGAGAATAATGGTGAAATCAGGGATTTCAGTTGCTTCACACTCTAGGAAGATTCACCAAGTTTTAAACTTTGGAGACTAGTACCTACAATTTGTACATCTCTGAAATATTTCTATTAATGAAACTCTGAATACTAAAGAGTTCAAGTCTGATGTTTCCAACATGGATCCAGTGAGAATTGGGCGTAAGTGGAGAGGTATGGCCCCAAATTCCTAGGACATTTGGGGTATCTTTCACCCCACTTACATGATTACTCAGAAACAATAGGACCATTGTGTCTGCTGACTCCAACTTCTCTACAAACACACAACTGTCTCTAGCTATTTGTCCACATGATAAATAGGAAATATTAGCAGCCAGCATTTATTGAGTGCATGCTATGTGCTAGGCATGGTGCTCAGCACTTTACATGTAATAGCACATTAAGTCTCGTAATCCTGTATTATTCTTCTATTTTGCTGTACTGAGGACAGAGATACCAAGTGCCCAAGGTCACACAGCCAATAAGATTTTAGTTGTTCTCAAACTCAGGCAGAGTAGCTCTAGGGGCTCCACTCTTAAACATTAAGCTCTATCATCTCTAATAATAATAAATCTCTCTCTTTTTAATCCCTACAGTAAAGTTAAGAGGTTAACCCCACTAGAGTTTAAAGTGATTTGATCAGCAGCACATGACTTGTAACATAAATGGTGGAGCCAGGTCTAGAAGCCAACACTTCTCACTTCCAGGATCAGCCTCACAATCAACTCTGTTTTTGGCAACAGAGAATGAAACTCACTGCTAATTTACCTTTTCGTCTTAAGCTGCCAAACTATTCCATTATCAAGAAGGAACCAGAGAGGTATGAAGAAATTCTGCTGATTTTATGAAAAATCTGAAGAACATCTAGTCAGAGCATCTGGCTCCAAAGATAAGAGCCTTCTCAGCAATGGTAAAACCTGGTCAGCATCACATTATCCAGTACGTAGGAGTCCCCTGTGGGGAACACACACTGGGTTTCTGGCTGTACTAGGCTCAGTTAAGTAAAGCCCCTTACACTTTTAGTTCCAGTCTATTCGGAGTGGACACATCCCACTGCTCTTTGATTTGGGGTAAGATTTCTCCTCATTTCCTTCACTATCTGTCACATGACTGACATTTTAAAAAATGAATCCAAATTTATTTTGTGTTAGGAATTTAGGGCAACTCCTGAGGTAAATGGAGAAATAAAAGACAGAGAAATTCTGAGACGGAACTTACTAGTTCAAAGATTTACAGAGAGAGATGAGAAGGATGAGAAAAGGGTAGGGAGAAAAAAAACCTCATGAAAATTGATATAGTGGATGGAGAAGACAAACGAGGGGTAACATAGTAGCTGGAGAAAGGGAAATAAACAACAAAGCCAAGGAGTAGAATAAACTAGAGCTTCATCTTTTTGCCCTAGTTTTACTGTTATTTTTTTTTCTACGAGACTTGACCTGGCTCTTTCACGGTTCAAGTCCTGGAATAATGTCATCTTAATTTGTGATATGCCTTATGGGTCACATAGCACTTCTTGCTCCTTATTTCACAGAAAAAAAATTCTATGACATACTCAAAGCAAGTTATTATTTTATTTTCTAGGTGAAAAAATTGAGATTCAGAGGGTTAGGTAGTTTTCCAAAGGTCACACAGCTAGTTAGGGGCAGAATCTAGGTGTTCTAACTACAAACTCAATGTTCTCTTTACCGCACGATGCTACTTCAATGTGCTCTTATGATACGGCGTCATGGTGTCAGGAAGGGTGAAACAGGGCACTGCTCCTAGTTCTCAGCAGCTTGATGTCTCCACTGCTCGCTCACTCTCTTTCTCCCTCTCTCCCTCTCTCCCTCCCCATCTCCTTCTCTCTCCCCCACTCTTTCTTTCCCGATTTTCTGTAAGATTAACATGAGAAAAAAGGCCTGAAAAAAACGTACAGACGCCGAAGTACATCCACATTCACTAATCGATGTTATTTCCCTTCATAAAATTCTTTCTTATCAAGACAATGAATAAGAACAAAGCTCAAATAAAATCACAGCATAGTTTTTGTTTCAGTTATTTTCTTTTCTTACTGGCAAGTACCTTCAGTCTAGCCATCATGCTCTGTCATATCACACCTGCCTAATCTCCGAGAGGAAGAGGGAGGGAGCTGGCAGAAGGCGGGATGCTGAGTCACAGGAAGATAGGACTACACCTGGAGGGTAAAAGTGACTGGGAGATGGGATGGGATGAATGTGGAAGACAGGAGCAGGCAGTCTTGATGAAAAACTGGCAGAGATCCTCTCACAAGACTCTCAGAAAAGTAAATTCAAGTCTTGATTTAAAAGCAAAAGGAAATACAGTTTAAGGTAACTTACTTTTATGGTTTAGGATTTGTGATATTGAAAAGTAAAAAAAGAATGACCATTAACTTGATTTCATATATACATATATATCTCCTAAAAAAATAATAACTTGGCCAAGTTTATGCTTCCCCTCAACACTAACTGTATTTGTAGCAAAATGTTGCAGTCAGCAGTAAAAAACTATGATAAATGTATGTAGAAAAAAGCTCTACGTGAGCTGGGATATGGTTGTCTTGTCCACTGTTGTATCCCTTCCACCTACTTTAACACAGAATACAACAGACCCTCAAAAATGTCTGTTTAATGACAAAAAGTATAGATAAGTTTTATTATGCTTAACATGTAAGCAAGATCTCACAAGAAGAGATCAGCACTACATATGCAAAGGAATTGATAACCCAGCTTGGTCTTCTTTTAAATAAGAAAAAAAAACCATTACAAGACTCAAAGTTTAGAACCATTTCACTATTTTATACTAGATGAGAAAAAAAACTCATATACTAAATTTCACAAGGGTAAAGATTAAGACTATGGATTATTAGATCACCAGGACCTTGCCTGACAAATTGTCCTTTCCTTATTCCCCTCAAACTACTTTTTAATTCCCTCCTTTAAATTTAGATAAACATTACTCATAGTTGTCCCCAAAGTGCCTGTAGCCTGCTTTCCAATCCTCGAATCTTGTACTATCTAATCATAACGTTCACCTTGCTGTATTGTAATTACTTCTTTACTTGTTTAATAGTCTTCCTCACTCTCTCCACTTAATCTAAATTTCTTTGTCCCAGCCAGGCCTGTGTCTTGCATTCACAGCTGTATTTCCAGCACATAGCAAACTGACTGGCACATGGTAGGCACTCAAGAAATACCTACCAAGTGAATTAAAATGTACTTTAAATGCACTTCTGTTTCTGGGCTTTGGAATGTCCAAAACTTCCTCCATCAGATCTATAGTTTTATGATAAGGTAAAATAAGCATAAAATAATTATTTCTGATAACTTTTTAAAGCATATTTATTATGCAGTGATAAGGTATAAACAATAATACTATACCTATGAATCATATAAAAGTAACATATTTGAGTCACTTCCTGATTTCAGTACAACAGAACTGAATAATTATATTTTCTTAGTATTAATGCTAATTAAAGAACCAATGAAATAACTATTGATATGTTTGCAAAAAATGTGTTTATAATTTTCATTATTTTCACAGATTTTAGATAAAGACTTTAACTCCTTAAATTATTCATCTAGAAAAAAAATCATTTTGTAATTGCAAAAGCTCAAATTATTTGCATTTGAAATTTTTGAGATTGATTACGAGGACAAGCAGCAAGGTGGTGTGAAGAAAACATTGACCTAGGAGTGAGAAGCCATGGGTTCCAGTGTTAGATTTACTACTACTAACTGTGTAATCTCAAATAAGATTCATAATATTAATACTTGCAGGCTGGTATTTCACTTCCCAATGGGATCTCTTATTGAGATCAGATGGGATTAAGTATATGAAAGCATTCTGTAAACTCAACACCACCACATAAATACACTCATGCATCTTGTAATGACGGGGATACATTCTGAGAAATATACCATTAGGTGATTCTGTAGTACAAACATCATAGAGTGTACTAACATAAACCTAGCTGGTACAGCCTACTACATACCTGGGCTATATGATAGAGCCTATTGCTCCTAGGCTACAAACCCGTACAACATACTACTGTACTGAATACTGTAGGCAATTGTAACACAATGGTAAGTATTTGTGTATCTAAACATATCTAAACATAGAAAAGGTAGAGTAAAAATATGGTATAGAAGATAAAATATGTATAAGGCACTTACTATGAATGGAGTTTGCAGGAATGGAAGTTGCCCAGTGAGTGAGTGGTGAATGAATATGAAGGCCTAGAATATTACTGTACACTATTCTAGACTTTATAAATGCTCTACACTTAGGCTACATTAAATTTATAAATTTTTTTTCTTTCTTCAATAATAAATTAATTTTAGCTTAGTATATCTTTTTTACTTTATAAACTTTTTAATTTTTTAACTTTTTGATTCTTCTGTAATAACACATAGCTTAAAACACAAACACATGGTACAGCTGTACAAAAATATTTTCATTCTTTATATCTTATTCTATAAGCTTTTTTTCTATTTTTAAACTTTTTTTTTTTTTACTTTTAAATTTTTTTGTTAAAAACTAAGACACAAACACACACATCAGCTTAGGCCTACCCAGGATCAGGATCATCGATATCACTGTTTTGCCCTTCTATGTCTTGTCCTACTGGAAAGTCCTCAGGGGCAATAACACACATGGATGTGTTTACAATGCTTTCTTCTGAAATATCTCCTGAAAGACCTAACTGAGGTTGTTTTACAACAGTTAACTTTTTTTTAAATAAGTAGGAGTAGATTCTAAAACAACAATAAAAAGTATAGTGCAGTAAATATATAAACCAGTAACAATTATTTATTGTAAAGAAGTATTATGTACTGTACACAATTGTATGTCCTCCACTCAACGGGCAGCACAGTAGGTTTGTTTACACCAGCGTCACCATAAACACGTAAGCAATGCATTGTACTAGGATGTTTGACGGCTATGATGTATAAGGTGATCAAAATTTTTCAGCTCGATTATAATCTTATGGGACCACCGTCATATGCAGTCCCTCATTTACCAAAACATTGTTATGCAGCACGTGATTGTATAAGCCATTATTATGGTTACATTTTACAAAGGACCTTTGTGTCCTAAAATAAGGTTAGATGATATTAGTAAATAAAATTCAATATGCTGTATGTACCTTACAAAATAAAGAGACAGAATTTTATTGATGAGCAATCTAAGGTCAACTGCTGACTCACTTTAGCAGAAATTGGCTTAAATTATAATAGATGTGCCTATTTATAATTCTGAGAGATTCCCTAAGGAGAATCATGTTGAACTAAATGGCATTTTTACCAGACAGAATTCTTTTCCACAGAAATGAATGTGAATGTTAATAAGTGCATGACTCTAATTATAGTCACATTAATAATTCCATAGCATTTTTAACAATGACTTGCCTCTTCTTATGCTGACTCAGTAGTAAATCCTGAAATCTTTCCTTGCTCATGCAAAATCTTTTAATATGAAACAGCACCAATGTGGACAAATAGCAGTAGGAATTCTCAGCATTGAAAATGCTGTTATAAACGCAAACATCAAAATATAGTTGAACTGATAATTCTTAGTGAATAGTTCTCAAAGGAATTGACCCAGAAATACTGGAACAAAGACTGTGGAACATTCCAGTCCTTATTCTAACTCCACCAGAGAAAAGATGCTGTTTTTAATAAATTTATCAGTTTCTGACACTCATGAATTATCCCCAAATTGTGGAACTGTAGTTTTGCTTTCATTTCTAAGTGTTTGGAAAGTACACACTGTGTTCAAGAAATAATGTCAAATTCAGTGGATATCATCCCACAGAGTGACTATATGGAGAAAGAACATAGAAGTGCTTCCTGTTCAATTAAGTTTAAAAATTTATCTTTCCTGTAAAATAACAAGAAGCATTTGTGATATTATTTTTATTTTATTTTACTGCAGGTACTTAATTTTATTACATATAAAAAGGCATTTATAATTAAATTTAAATTATTTATAATTTATTAAATAAATTAAATAATTTATCAGTTATTAGTGCAGCCCAATAAACATATGGAGACAAAGGATTTCTCCAGAATACACATTCCAAACAAATGTGTATGTTATGACTTAAGGAATTTGAAAAAATTATTAAGCCCAGGCACACAGATATTTTAAAATGAGTTTCATGGTTTTCATCTTTAATATTAAGGCCTTAGACATATAATAGTACACAAAAGAACATATCTGTTGTGAAAAGCTGTGAAACCAAGTAAAAAGAGACTCCAGGAGGAAGACAGTAAAAATGGCCGTAAAATATTTCTTGGATAGTAACTCTCAAAGCAAAACACATTTTATGGAGAATATTTCTTTTTCTACCAGTTAGGATAAAAGCAACAAACAAAAATAACCTTTTAGTTTTATTAGAATGATTAATTTTCTGAATATGGACCTCACTCCATTCTCTGATCATATGTAAAACAAAGCAATATTAACCACATAACATCTGTCTGGGAATAAAGATTTAAGAAAAATGGTCCTTTTACAAAAGAAATCTTACCTCAACATGATTTCTGCAAATAACCAGTGTCGCTATTCTACCAATAGTTTAGTCACTACTTAGCAAAGTCACAGAATGATTTATTTTCTGAAATGACCCCAAATTAAAGGGACTTGACAGCCTCCAGGTTCTTCTACACATTTGCTGATTTCAGAACTATATGGGCAAGCAGAACTCGGCAACCAGCCAAATGCCTGGCTTGCATGGCATGTCTAGCTGCTTTCTCTTCCACATCCACTGTGCCTCCAATCTCCTTTCAAGAGCTATCTCTGTCAAAAGGTGGAGAAACTTCATAGGAAGGTGGGCTCTTGAAAGTCCCTACATGTAGAACATCTACCTGGAAAACATTCTTCTTTGATTTGGCTTAAAACTGGACTGACTTATTTCCATTCTGTTTTTAGATTGGCTAAACTCCAGGAAACAAACCTCACCAGGTAACAACTTCAAAGGAGATGATCAGCCACATTATGAATAGTGCTACGTGAAATTATTATTGATGGTACATTACTGCCTGAATTTGAATATCACGTAAGTCACATAATTTCACTTTAAAGATGAAAACATAATTTTACAAAGAACTAATCCAATACAGGTTATTGTCTACTAGTCCTGTCAGATACCATCATTATACAGACATTCTCCTATAATTTTAGTGGATCACTAGGTAACCTCATACAAACAATACCAATTGTTATTGCCCTTAGCTTCATTTCTGCTAAAATTCTTATCTGTGGCCATTAAGGCTTCAGATCTAACATTACAGGTAAATGTCTTAATTTTTCAATTTTAAAATTGTTATTCAAATTAACTACTTAGAACATTTTTAAAGGCAAAAATGATTTTGCTTTCTTTCAAGCTCACTCCCTCATCCACCTCCATACATGCAAACATGCACACGTTGTTAAAAAGAGCAATATAAATACTATAATGAAGTATTGTTTTTGAGTTCTTTATAATTTCAGAAAAGAATGAGAGAAAATCAGAAAGATAAAAACCACATTTCAAATGTTATGTTTACCATTCTAACTATTGTTGTCTCATAGCTGAACCTAGACATTGAAGAATCAATTTAGCTGCATACTTTGTTAAAAAAAATCTTTCTATGAGTATACATAGGATTAGAGGCCCATGCAATTGGTAATAGCGTACCTGGTTTTGAAAAAAAAATGTATGTGCACACACACACAAAGTCAGACATAATGAGTACTGCCCTCCAACTTTTCATACAGAATCAAATTCAGTTTAGTTTTGGCACAGGCCTGAAAGGCAGTTTTGAGGAAACAGAGTTTTGGTTCAGGATTAATGCAATAACCTGGATATTCTAGTTTATTCTGTCTAATCATTCATTTATTTAAACCTGTATTAAAAATAGTGACTGAAATGCAAATCAAAACCACAATGAGATATCACTTAACTCCAGTGAGATTGGCTCATATCAAAAAGTCCCAAAACAACAAATGTTGGCGGGGATGCAGACAGACAGGAACACTCATACACTGCTGGTGGGACTGAAAATTAGTACAACCTCTATGGAAAGTAATATGGAGATACCTCAAAGAATTAAAAGTAGAACTACCATTTGACCCAGCAATCCCACTACTGGGTATTTACCCAAAGGAAAAAAAGACATTCTGTAATAAAGACATCTGCACACGAATGTTCATAGCAGCACAATTCACAATTGCAAAGATGTGGAAACAACCCAGGTGCCCATCAATACACGAGTGGATTAATAAAATGTGGTATATGTATACCATGGAATATTACTCACCAATAAGGAACAATAGTGAATTAAAACATCTGGTATTATCCTGGTTGGAGCTAGAGTCCATTCTTCGAAGCGAAGTGTCACAGGAATGGAAGAACAAGCACCACTGGTACTCACCATCAAATTGGTACTAACTGATCAACACCTACATCACACAGGGCAATAACATTCATCAGGGGGCAGGAGGGAGGGGGATGGAGGGGATGTGAAAACTCTCACTGAATGGATGCGGGGAGCACAGTTTGGGGGATGACCGTGATTGTACCTCTGACACGGGCAGTACATGGGCAATATATATAGCCAAAGTGTTGTACCCCCATGATATTCTGGAAAAAAAAAGAATGAAAATAAGATAACTGGGAGAAGAATTGGTCCAGGAGCTGAGCTAGACAAGGACTGAAAGGGAGAGAGACAGGAAACCCTGACAGAAAACCCTTGGATGGGTGTGAAGTGTGACTTCTGAACTTGACCTTTAACCCATACTGGGCCTTTCTAGGAGGTGATATATGACCATTTAAAAAAGGATTCTTTTGGACAATGATGTATTTTTATTAGTAAATCTTGATCAGATGAAGGCAATATATCTGGGAACTTTGGGAATAGATAGGGTTTTCCAAATTCCCAATTTCGGACAGTTCCAGATGTGTGAGTTAATACCTGTAAGACTTACATGTGTCCGATATGTTCAAATAAAGATCATATGGAAATAACACATTAAAAAAGTAAAAAAAAAATAAAAACAAAATTCAGCATCCTGCTTTTATTTGTATACCAGAGAAAAAGATTGTTATAGCAAGCACTTGCTGCTCTAGTTTTAAAACAAATTGAAAAGGAATACAATTGTGTTTCAACACTGTGTTGTTTACGATGTCTATTAAAAACCCCAGACGAAATTAAAAAAAAAAAATAGTGACTGAGCTTTTATTATGTGCCAAGCATTTTTCTTTTCTTCTTTCTTTCTTTCTTTTTTTAAGGTGCTGGGGATATAATGCAGACAGATTTGCTGTTTTTATAGTACTTGTATTCTTGTTCTACATTGGGTGGGTAATAAGTGGAATGTAAGTGGATGATGGGGGCAAGGGAACTTTTACTGAAGTAAGCTTATGTCCCATCTTCCCAACAGATTACAAATTTCGGAGTGACAACAAAGTCAATGCTGCCTTCTAATATTGCTACTATGACAAAGACAAATAAAATGCATTTAGTTCTATTACTCTTAAAATAAGAAGCTTGGGGCCTTTTTGTTTAGTTGTGGCCAAGGACAAAGATAACATATGAAGTTCTATTTGTTCAGTAAAGGGTTGCAGGCTGTTTTTTGCTGTTTCATTTGCTGGCATATTTGAATGCCCAACGGAGGATACTCAGCTTTTTTTACCCTGCTGAGCAGGCTTTACTCAATTCCCTATATCCGAACAAATCTTCAACAAGGCTAATTTAATTGATTACCAGCACCACCCCCACAAACACATATGCATACCCCATGTATTTTTAAATCTAGAGTTCTGATATTCTTTCTTTTACTCATTTTGATCACTTTGGTCCTTTTGGCCTATCCTGACTTGATGTGTACACTACTAAAAGAAAGACTTAATGCACAGATATTTATTGGAAATTTAAATTCAAATTTAAATCTGGCATTAGGTGCCAGATTCTTGTAGAAGACTGTCATTTAAGTGCTGGAAATTCACAATATGCTAATTGCTTCTCAGAACCTACAGAAGTCATCATGTATTCTTTGCAACTTAAAAGTCAATGATAAGTACGTCCTGCCTTTGAAAGATAAGGCAATAACATATTTTATTTCTTTCAATTACATGTATCAAGACCGAAACACAGCCTCCTGAAATAAGACCAACATACACTGCCTTGTAAAATAAGTGACAAGAATGAACGCAGTTCTTTAGGAGTTCAGAAAGTATTTTACTCTTCAGAGGGCATATAGTGTGACTAGTGGTAAAAAAAAAATGAAAGCAGAAATTCTAAGAAAGAGTACTTTGTTGCTTGTACCAATATACTATGTTCTGTTCTGTGCTGAAAACGTTCTTGGATCTGCTCCAATCTGGTGCTTCAGTTACATAATAGTTTTTCTTTCATGAAAGATGTGGGAGGGCTTATACATTCTCTTAGCAGCCTCATGGCCAAGGAAGTAATGGCCAAAGTTATTAATATTAAACAATAGCTTGGTGAATAAGAGTCTGCAAATATACAAGAAAGGTTTTCATGCTATATTCTTCTCTGTTCCAGCTAGGTCACCTGAATTTTATCAATATTAAATAAATATTAGATCAGGTAGTATATATGTACAGTACAACTATACACGTCTGAATTTTCATTAAATCTATCTCCCAAAATGGCTTCACAAGTGAAGGTATACCTATTCCCCATTTTCTCCCATATGTGAGGCATTTTCATGTAAGGAAGTAATTTTAAGTCTAATCCTAGTTTAGAAAGTCATAAAATAATTTATACAGTATTAAAAATTTTTTAAAAAGAATTAAAGATATGAACTCTGACAAGTCTAATTCTATGTGTGTATAATGCATGGATGGTCTTGTGTGCTTAATTTTAAAAAATCACCGTCATACAGAGATCATCCTTTCCCTCCATTGCATTTAAAGTAAATAATTTAAAACATCAAAATCAGATATTTTAAATCTGCAAGTAGGTTCTAGGGCATAATATTTTCCACCAAGAAACTTGTCCCATTAAAATTACGAATTTAGGATAACAAGAATATTTTGCCGAGCATTCTCATTTACATTATTTTCCCTTCCACTAGGAGTTTTTCTTCTGGGTTCATAAGAAAACATCTTTTACCTTTTCTACAGATCCATGTCCCCTCTATTAAGAAACCAATATGATAAAATATCCTTAAAAAGTCAAATTTCTTTAGTAAGGCAATAATGACAAGCCAGTTTATACCTTTAGCAATAAAAATAATGCTGCTTTTGGATTTTATACATGTTTTAGGATGTACCATCCTAACTCTGTGTGTTACAGAAAATTACAAAGCTTCAGGTACATCTAATGTACATGTACATATTAGTAATATATTCTGCCTAGGTCTTTTTCTTTTAAATTATTTTAACTTGTTACCCTTTTTGTTGTTGGTGGTGGTAGCCATGATAATGGTGGTTTATTTTTTGCTTTTGTTAGAGGAAAGAAAAACTATACTTACATTTTTTTCTCAAGCCATATAAGAAAAGGCAAACTATCACAGCTATTTGTCTGATTCTTATGGTACATATACAAAATGAGGGAAATGGCATTAGAAGCCAGTGGGTGGAGACACATGTCTTTGTAAGGATGGGCCTACAAAGAGTCACTGATTTCAGTTATAACTTGCTAGAGCTACACAGAAATGGGGGTGCCATGAAATTGATGAATTCACTTATTTACTAGATAGACAAATACAAAATGTCATGGCCACCAGCCTCAACTGCTATTTGAGGCATGAAGATTTAAAAAGTTTTATTCTCTCATTTGCTTACATATCACAACATGTTATAAAGTTATTACACTTCAGTTTTGTGAACTTATTTTTATTTCAACTGGAATAAAATTACTGTGTTAGTAAATTTTCCATAAAAATTATTGTTATCATAATACAAGGAAGATTAATGGCACACAATTTATTTATACTGTCCACTTCCATGAAGCACAAGGTAAAATAGTAGGGTGTTTTCTTCCATAAAAATGAATTTGTTCATGCCTATGAAATTTATTTTCATTTACATCTTTTCAAGTCTGTAGTGTTTCAGAAAGTCTGATACAAACATATATATATTAGAGAAATTAAAATTTAAAGATATAACTTAACATTTAAGACTAAAATATGCCTGCCCCACTGCCAGCTGCAGTCCCACGACATGCCTAGGCACCCACCGAGGTACCACAACCTGCCTGGCCACTGGCTATAGTCCTGCAATGTGTTAGGTGTCTGCCAAGGTCCTGCAACCCGCTTGGCTGCCAGCTGTGATCCAGTGATGTGCCTGGTGCCCAGGGTCCTGTGATCTGTCCAGACACCGGCCAAGGTACCATACCATGACCTGCCCAGGCACTGGCCTACAACTAGCAAATTGCCCAGGTGCTGGCCAAGGCCCCCTTACCCATCAGGGCACCCACCAAAGTGCTGCATCCTCCTGGGTACCCGCTAAGTTCCTGCAGCATGCCCAGACACTGGCCAAGATCTGGAAACACACCCAAGCCCCCATCAAGGTCCTGCAACCCACCCTGCTGCTGTCTGCTGTCCTATGACACATATAGGCACCAACCAGGGTCCTGTAACTGCCCAGGTGCTGGCCAAGGTCACGCCACCTTCCTCCATGGAGAGAGGCTTGCCTAGGCCCTGGGAAGAGCTTCTAACTGAGGTCTGGGGACCAGCACACCAATCTGAATGAATATCCCACAGCACTGGCTTAGACTGAGACAACCACAGGGGAATGGGATGATGAAGGAGAACAGCTGTGTTACAGGCTTTCAGTGAATCCACCCCTCTCCTGCTGGGTTAATCCTCTAATATGGGACTAAAAGCACTATCTAGGGACCTCTCCTCCTTCTAACTAAGTAGGAGAGTTCCCAGCAAAGGAGAACAGGTGCACCACAAACCCTTCAGCCCTGAGCTGAGAGAACAGGTTTCAGATGAAAAGAAACCAGCAAAAGAATTCTGGCAACGTGGAAAAAAAGCTAGTTTAATAACCTCAAAGGATTGCAACAGATCGATAGCAACAGTCCTCAACCAAAAGTAAATTGCTGAAATGTCAGAAACGGAATTCAGAATATGGATGGCAAACAAGATGAATGGGATTGAACAGCAAGTTGAAAACCAACACAAAGAAACCAAAAAAAATTTCAAGACATGAATGAAAAATATGAAAAACTCACTAAAGAGATAGACAGCATAAGAAAATATATAACTGAACTTAAATAAATGAAAGAGTCTTTTAGGGAATTACAAAATACAACAGAAAGCTTCAATAACAGGGTTGAGCAACAAGAATAAAGACTCTCAGAGCTTGAAGACAAAGCTTCTGAACTAATTCAGTCACTCAAACATGCAGAAAAAAGAATAAAGAAGAACAAACAATCACTCAGAGAAATATGAGACTATGTGAACTGAGACAATATATGAACTGTAAGTACCCCAAAGGGAAAAGAAGAAAAAGCAAAAAGTGTGGAAAATCTATGTGAGAGAATTATTGAGAGAACTTCCCTGGTATTGCCAGACATTCAGATATGCAGATACAAAATAGTCATAAAACTCCAGGAAGATTCATAGCAAATAGGACATCTCCAAGACACATAGTCATCAACCTGGTCAAATTCAAAATGATGGAGAAAATTCTACAAGCTGCAAGATGAAGGCAACTACTAACCTATGAAGGAAAACTCATCAGGCTAACAGCAGACTTCTCAGGGGAGACCATACAAACAAGAAGTGAATGGGGCCTCATTTTAAGTCTTTTTAAATAGAACTACTGTCAGCCATGAATTTTGTATCCTGCTAAACTAAGTTACATAAATGATGGAGAAGTAAAGACATTTCCAGACAAACAAACGCTAAGGGAATTTGTCACTACTAGACATGCCCTACAGGAAATGCTCAAAAGTGCATTATACATGGAAGAGCACAATGAATACCCACCAATGTAAAAACTCCCAAAAGTTAAAGCTCACAACTCTTATAAAACAATAGCACAAGAGTGAAAACAAAACAATACGTTATGATCCAACATGATGAACAGAACAGCATCCCACATATCAATACTAATACTCAACGTTAACAGTCTGAATGCCTGACTTAAAAGACACAGACTGGCTGAATGGATGAAAAAATACAACTCAAATATTTTCTGTCTCCAAGAAACACATCTAAACCACAAGGTCTCACACAGACTCAATGTAATGGGATGGAAAAATATATTCCATGCAAATGGAAACCAAAGGCAAGCAGATGTAGCCATTCCCATATCAGATAAAATAGATCAAATCAACAATAGTCAAAAAAAAGGAAAGATGGTCATTATATAATGATATAAAGGCAGCAATTCAACAAGAAGACATAACAATCCTAAACATATATACACCAGCACAGGAGCTCCCAGATTTATAAAGCCAATTCTATTAGATCTAGCCAAAGAAATAAACAGTAGCATCTTAATTGCCAGGGACTTCAACACCCCAGTGACAGAACTAGACAGATCACTGAAGCAGTAAATGAAT
Organism: Daubentonia madagascariensis; assembly: GCA_023783475.1. Taxonomy (NCBI): domain Eukaryota; kingdom Metazoa; phylum Chordata; class Mammalia; order Primates; family Daubentoniidae; genus Daubentonia; species Daubentonia madagascariensis. The sequence continues at coordinate 18,926,415 of JAKFHU010002080.1, read as the reverse complement.
ATACACTGGACTTAAATGGTACTCTGCAACAAATGGACCTAACAGACATTTATAGAGCATACTAGCCAAGAACTTCTGAATATACATTCTTCTCATTAGCACATGGGATATTTTCCAAGATTGATCATATCTTAGGCCACCAAACAAGTCACAGAAAATTCAAAAAAGTCAAACCATACCAAGTATACTCTCAGACCACAGTGGAATAAAACTAGAAATCAATTCTAATAGAAATACTCAAATCTGCACAAATTCATGGAAGTTAAACAACCTGCTGCTGAACAATGCTTAGATCAATGATGAAATTAAGATGGAAATCAAAAGAGTCCTTGAACTGAATGACAAAGGGGACATAAGCTTTCAAAATCTATGGGATACATAAAAGTAGTCCTAAGGGGAAAGTTCATAGCCTTAAATACCTACATCAAAAAGACAGAAAGATCACAAATTAACAATCTAATGTCACATATCAAGGAACTAGGAAAAGAACAGACCAAACCCAAAGCCAACAGAATGACAGAAATAAAAAATCTCAGAGTAGAACTAAATGAGATGAAAACCAAAAAAACAAAAAACAAAAACAAAAACAAACAAAACAAATGTCAATTAAACAAAAAGTTGGTTCTCTGAAAAGATAAACAAAATCAATAGACCACTAGCCAGATTAACCAGAAAGAGAAGAGAAAGGACTCAAATAAACTCAACCAGAAATGATAAAGGAGACATTACAACTGATACTGCAGAAAATATCATCCATGAATACTATGAAAACCCCTATGCAAACAAACTAGAAAACCTAGCAGAAATGGATAAATTCCTGGGAACACACAACCTCCCAAGGCTGAATCAGGAAGAAACAGAAATTCTGAACAGAACAATAATGAGCAGTGAGATTGAAGCAGTAATAAAAAATCTCCCAATAAAATAAAAGCCCCACACCAGACAGATTTACAGCCATATTCTATCAGACCTACAAAGAAGAACTGGTACCTATTCTACAGAAATTACTCCATAATATTCAGAAGGAGATCTTCCTAACTCATTTTATGAAGTCACAATCTGAAAGAACACAACAAAAAAAGAAAACTACAAACCAATATCCCTTATGAACACAGATGCAAAAATCCTCAACAAAATACTAGCAAACCGAATTCAAAAACACGTCAAAAAGATGTTTCACCATGATCAATTTGGTTACATCCTAGGGATGCAACGATGGTTAAACATATGTAAATCAACAAACTCACCACAGAGACAAAAACAAAGACCATATGATCATCTCATTAGATGAAGAAGAAGAATTTGTGAAAATCCAGCACCCTTCCATGATAAAAACCCTCAAAAAACTAGGCATAGAAGGAACATACCTCAAAATTATAAAAGCTGTATATATGACAAATACACAGCCAACATCATACTGAACAGGGAAAAGTTGAAAGCATTCCTCTTAAGAACTGGAAGAAGACAAGGATGCCCACTGTCACCACTTCTATTCAATATAGCATTGGAAGTCCTAGCCAGAGCAATCAGGCAAGAGAAAGAAATAAAAGGCATCCAAATCGGGAAAAAGGAGGTCAAACTATCCCTATTTGTTGATGATATGATCTTGTAGCTAGAAAACCATAAAGACTCCACCAAAAGAGTCCTAGAATTGATAAATAAATTCAGCAACGTCTCAGGTTACAAAATCAATGTGCACAAATCAGTAGCATTTCTATATACTAATAAAAGTCAAGCAGAGAGCCAAATGAAGGACTAAATACCATTCACAATAGCTACAAAGAAAACAAAATGTAGGAATATACTTAACCAAGGAGGTGAACGATCTCTATAAGGAGAACTACAAAACACTGATGAAAGAAATCACAGAGTACAAAAACAAATGAAAAAACATCCCTCATTCATGGATTGGCAGAATCAACATCACTAAAATGTCCATACTGCCCAAAGTGATTTACAGATTCAACACAATCCCCATCAAAATACCAATGTCATATTTTATACATCTAAAAAAAAATAATCCCAAGCTTCATTTGGAACCAAAAAAGAGACCAAATAACCAAAGCAATTTTAAGCAAAAATAAAAAATCTGGAGGCGTCACATTACCTGACTTCAAATTATACTACAAGTCTATAGTAACCAAAACAGTATGGTACTGGTATAAAAGTAGAGACATAGACCAATGGAACAGAAGAGAGAACCCAGGAATAAAACCATATACCTATAACTAATTGATCTTTGACAAAGCAGACAACAACATACACTGGGAAAAGGAAGCTCTGTTCAACAAATGGTGCTTGGGAAATTGGATAGCCACATGCAGAAGAATGAAACAGAACTCCCACCTCTTGCCATATACAAAAATTAATTCAAGATGGATAAAAGACTTAAATATAAGGCATGAAACCATAAAAATTCTAGAAGAACACAGGAAAAACTCTTCTAGGCATAGGCCAAGGCAAAGAATTTATGACTAAGACCCCAAAGGCAAATACAGGAACAATACAAATAAATAAATGGGACTTAACTAAATTAAACAGCTTCTCTACAGCAGGGGAAATAATGAACAGAGTGAAAAGAGAACCTACAGAATGGGAGAAAAAATTTGAAAACTATACATCCAACAAAGCACTAACACCTAGAATCTACAAAGAACTCAAACAAATCAGCAAGAAAAAAAAATTTAAAAAACCCTGTCAAAAAGTGGGCAAAAGACATGAATAGAAGTTTTTCAAAAGAAGATAGACAAGTGGCCGACAAACAGGAAAAAATGCTCAACATCACTAATCATCAGGGAAATGCAAATTAAAACTACAATGAGATACCACCTTACCCCTATCAGAGTGGCCATTACTAGAGTCAAAAACAGTAAATGCTGGCATGGATGCAGAGAGCAAGTAACTCTTATACACTGTTGGTGGAACTGCAAATTAGTACAACCTCTATGGAAAACAGTATGGAGATTCCTCAAAGAAATAAATGTATACCTACTATTCCATCCAGCAATCCCACTGCTGGGTATCTACCCAAAGGAAAAGAAGTCATTTTATCAAAAAGACACCTACATCCGAATGTTTACTACAGCACAATTCACAATTGCAAAGATATGGAATCAACCTAAGTGCCCATTAATTGATGCGTGCATAAAGAAAACATGGTACATATATATATGTATATGTACCATGTTTTCTTATATATATATATATACCATGGAGTACTAGTCAGTCACAAAAAGGAATGATACAATGTCTTTTGCAGCAACTTGGATGGAACTAGAGACCATTATCCTAAGTGAAGTATCTCAGGAATGGAAAATCAAACACCACGTGTTCTTGCTAATACGTGGGATCTAAATGATGGGTACAAACGGGTACTAAGAGATATGAAGGACATTGGAAGGGAAGAAGAGGGAAGATTGGGAGGGGGTGAGGGATAAAAACTTAACTATTGGGTGCAATGAACACTATTCTGGTGATAGGCACACCAAAAGCCCTGATTTAAGCATTATACAAGATATCCATGTAACAGAAACATTTGTACCCCTTTATAATTTTGAAATTTAAAAAAAAGATACATAAGCTATTTGGTCAGCATAATATTGCTATTCTATATAACACCATCAGAGAATCTCTTTGACCGTCATGAGGCCACTCCATCATCAAATAAAAATAAAATCATTATATGTTCAGATTTTATTCATTGAGCCCCAGATTATGATTCAGTAGAATTAGTTATTTCAAGCCAAATAAAAATTTTCACCACTTGTTCAGGTAACCATGTGTATATAGATATTAAATCATCTTTTGATATAAAGGATTACTTTTGAAGATGCCAAATATTGTGATTTTTTTCCTCCTAATCTGAAATTGTTGAGGGAAAAAGAATAAATTCCATAGAACCTTCTATATCCTCATTTATTCAGCAAAAGAAAAACATTTCTAGGCATAATTATATGTAATTTAATATCTTAGCTTTTCAGGTTCTATTTTAAAGTAAAATACATGTTTATCACCAGCATGCTTGTAATATGAATTATTCATTTTTACTTAGGCCATATATATTGAGTCAAAGAAAAAGAAAAAGCCATGTCAACATGTATATATTTATACCCTAATGTAAAACTTTACAGCAGGAAGAAAATGCAATGAATAGCAGTTTATTTTGTCTTTCTAAATAAATATGTTTGAGAGGGCTGAGGAATGCAGAGATATATTAAAAATACAAAAAGATTAAAACATGAATCTACTTTTATTCTTCACATGTATCATTTAAGATTGGTCTTAATTGCAAATTCAAAAAATATGAAATAAATAATTTGGCCATGTCTTCTGAGAGTTAGCTGAAGAATTTTAAATACTTTATTAGTACTTTGATAAGGAGCTCCATACCAGAATCTTGAGTCTACAGGATTCAGCAATTTAAAGTCACTGGAGCACTTCACAAATTGGAATTCCAATTTGAAAGAATGAAGGTCTCCTAAAAACCTGAAGCACTCCAATAATTTTAAATTATTTTCTACTTTGTGAGTTCAAAGTCCTCACTACTTATAAAGAGAGGCACTTATAACAAAAAAGAAAGTACTACAATAATTTCATATCACAGTGTACAGTATAGGGCAATTTTAAGGCACTGAAGTACTTACAGGTTTTCCCGTTTCATTGAAGGCTTTCAATTTGAAAGTTAGTAAAGCAGTTTTCACAATATAACAATTCAAAACACACTAAGTATAGAATACAGAACATAATATAATATGCACCCTTCAAAATGTAAAAGGAAATTAAATTATCTTATAAATTATTTAGTTGGCACAAAATAGCAGGATGTGAGTAAAGGGGTAACATCCCTATGATAGTAACACTATATTTTGGAAGTAATAACTCAGAAAGTAGTTACTGAATTTTATAAGGAAAGAATTTAAAAAAGAGATCTATATGCTGAAGTTTAACACTTCATCCAGTGATATGTTGGAGTCAGTTCATACAACCTTTTGAGAACTGACTATTCACGTTTCTTCCCAATTTTGTACTGTTGGGCGACATTATGTTGGTAGCTTGAAAGTATCCATGGTAGCAGTATTTGCAGTACAAAAATTGACAAATGTTACAAATTAAGGCCTTTTTCCTTTGGAGAGTCAGTTGTTAACACCAGCATACCACTAGTTATATCCAATTTATCTCTATGCCAGGTTCTTCCAATTATAAGGGAATGTGACTCCTGAGGTTGTCTTAAGTAATGCAGGGATAATGGCAGTGATAGGAAAAACAAGGGAAAAATGATTCTCAGCCAAGACAAGGGTCTCAGGCCAAGTTAGGAAAAGCGGAACCAAATAGTGAAGAACCAAGAGCAGTACTGAAATGACAATTCAAAATTCAGTGGTTCACAACCCAAAGCAGTTTTAGATTCTTCAGCAGTAGGATCTTAGCTTAGGATTCCTTGACTAGATTTCTGCTTCTTTATGCAACTCTATGCTTATCTTCCTATTACTAACTGGTTTCTTCAAACTCTACTCTGCAACTTTTCTCTATGTCATAGTTTATGCTTACCCGTGATTTTGAATCACTCACAACTCTGTTTTATACATGTATCATTAAGACCCCTTCCTGCCTCATTGTGTGCATCTGTGTGTATCTTTTTATTTGCAGCCCTTGCTGCCAAATAGTTGATGTTTTCCCCATATTTTCAAGTCAAAATTACATTGGGAAATCCGGTGAACCAATTTCTGTGAAGAACATATGTCATGAAAATCCTCTTATTGTAACTACTGAATTTTATATAATTTATTTGTTTATTGAGTGTCTTCTCTAGGTATTACTAGAAACAATGCTAAGCAAGATTATCCCTAAAAACAAGAAATTATCAATCTAGTCGATTATAAAAAATCTAGTTGACTAAATAACTATAATAAAAAGTGGAATAAGACAAGTTCAATAGAAGAGGTAGAAAGTGTTATGAACTTTCAAAGAAGGGAGAATATATTTTTGGCTACACAAAGGCAGTTTCCAGAAAAATTACCTTAATAGATGATACTCATTGACAAAAATAAAGCTTAAGAAGATGATACTCCAGGCAGAAGGTAGAATCTGAAATTTGTTGGAAGACAATTCCAACATGTTTTTGCATGTCTGGAAGCAAGTAACTGATTACCATTTTTTTCTGAACTATATTTCCAAGATAGAGATAAGTGTCTCTCTTTTGGAGCAAAGAACACGAATTCTCTCTGTCCATTATGAAAGGTTTGAATTCCCTAAGTTCAGGGTTCCCTTCCTGAAACACAACCCACTTTGAGTATAGGTACTGTCTGGCTGTGTTCATATCAACCCGTGTGAAGTGGGGCTTGAAGAGCTGGCACAAAAAATGCTGACACTCTAGCTCCTATTCTTGCAGTAAGTAGCACATGGTCCATTGTCTCTAATCCAGACTCTTTCAATATAGTTTCAGCTTTCATGAAACTTTCATAGGCTCTTATTAGATTGCAAGCAAGTAGGGGAAAATCTCCAATTCTTCACAGTTCTTGACAGAAGTGAGACATAACAGGCCATGTTCCATATATAGGCTGGGACACATAGTACCTAGAAGGAACACTGGACAAGGTACCAGGAGCCACTTAGTATTCGATTGTCAGGATAAGGTGTTCGTATTTAGTTAATCAGTTGATGCAGAACCAATGAGAAGGTTTCTGAGCAGAGAAGTCGTATCAAAGACATTATTTCAGAAAGATTAATCTGGTGGTTGTATGTGTGTGTGTGTGTATATATATATATATATATATATATATAGGATTGATTTTAATGGGAAGAGGATGAATTAGGAAGTTCAGCAGAGAGACTACAGTAGGAATTATGCTGCATATGTAGTTAAGGTGTTGACTAGAGTAGCATCAATGGGAAGGAAGAGGTAGGCCTGATTTGAGACCCAGGGCAGAAATGGAATTTACAGGGCTTAGCTATGAGACAGACTTAAGAAGGGAGGAAAACAGAGTCTAAGATAATTCTCAATATCTGTCTCAGTAATACTGTTTTGGGAATGAAATTTAAGGAAATAATCTTGAAATGAAGACAGAGATTTCTATACAAAGATGGTTACCTCAGTATTATTTATTAAAGTGAAAAACTGAAGAGGACTTAAATATTCAAGATTTAGGAAGTGATAAGAAAACTATATCATAGCCATGTAATTAAAATACTTACTAAATATTAAAATTAAAATACATAATATTAAAATAATAAAATATATTTTACTAAAGTTATTTTAATAAAAATATTTTAAAATCACAGAACTATGTTTATTTGATAATGTATATGAAATGAACCACAAACCAAACATTTAAAAATGGTATGATCCCAACTGTATAAAAATATTCAAAAAATTCTAAGGGAATTTAGCCATTAGGTAACGAAATTGTAGATATTTCCAACTCTATATGTTTTAAGATGTTAGATGTTTTTATAATGCATAGGTAGTACATTGATAGGTTTTTAAAAATAAAGCTTTTTAAACAAAAAATGAATTATAAATTTAACCTATGTGACTGGCAGAATGTAGTATTACTTTTTTAAAAATAGGAATATTAAGACGAAAAGTAAATGTGATGGGTATCTATCATGAATAAAACATCAATAAAAGTAAATGGGTCATTTTTTTTAAATGATGAGAGCTATTATTTTCCAGAAGGTGATAGAAGATCCCTTTCTCCAGTTCTCCGAAATCTTCATTCTATCAGCTAACTAAAGTATTTTCTATAAGAAGAGTTTGGATGAAATTTGAAATGAACTCATTTCCATTTTTCCATGTCCTCCTTTACTTTCTGCTTTGTCCTCCTTTTCCTGCCCAATCATAAATCCCTTGGGGTACTCCCATCATTGTTTCTTTTGTTCAGCATACTAAGACTGTTTCTTAGTTGTCCTGAATCTTCTCACACACTATCCCGTGCTTTGAACCTTTTTTACCCACCTGTCATTATTTATCTATAATTCTCCCACTCCCTGTAGGTCCTGATCTCTGCTGGGTAAAGACAAAGAGTAGTAATGACTTATAATCTGATAAAAAAAAATCGATGCTATAAGGTTAATTAACTATTGCAATATCCCTTCCATTTACTCAATGCTTTGTCTAAAACTACATGTCCATCTTCATCTATATTGCTTCCATCTGAGTCCAAGTGACCATTCTTTCTCACTCAGACCACTGCAAATAGTTTTCTTACCCTTGTCTTATCCTTTAAGTGATCCACAAAAATATGACCTAAAAAGTAAATAAAAAATGAATAAACAAACCAGACCACTTATTCTTTTGTTTAAAAAAAAGCAGTGGCTTCGAATTTCCCTGGAAAAGAATTCCAATAACTGTCCTGGCCTACACAGCCCTGTCTGATTCAGGCCCCGCATGTAACTCTTGCTTCTTTATTTACCGCCCTCTGTCACTCCACATTCCAGGCACATGGCATTCTTTCTGTTTCCATCTCAGGCCTTTTGTTCTGTCTGCTTTCTCAGCCCTGAGGGCTTGGACAAAATCTTCATGTGTAGGTTCCTTGTTGTCTAGCAGGCCACAGCTCCAATGTCCATCTCTACACAAAGTAATACTTCTTATTGCACCTTTCTCTACTAGAAAGTCTCTCTTCTGCTTGTTTACTTGTTTATTAGCTTTCTTTCCCTCCAGTAGTAGGTATATCTCCTAATAGCAGGAATCTGTCTGTATGGTCCCTGCCACACAACCAGAGGTAAGGCATGATTAGATTTGGTTGTTTTATAACATAAAAGACTCAAAATATCACTGGTTGTGGAAAAACATATGTTTATCCCTCTCTCATATAATATAAATGTGGGAATAGGTGGTCAAAGGTGATATGGAGGCCCCAAGATCTTACTAGAAATGTAAGCTCCAATCTTTCTGCTCCACTATCCTCAGCATACAACCTCCAACTTCAAGGTCACACTATGGTCAACAAAGCTGCTGTAGCACTAGCTATGAGGTACAAGACTTCCAGGAAGTCATATGTAATACTCCCTTTGCATTTCACTGGCCAGAATCAGTCACATGGCCATATCTTACTGAAAAGCAGGCTGGGAAATGTAGTGTTTATTCTGTGTGACAATGTGCCAGAATCTAAGATCAAGGCGCCTTACTAAGGAAGAAGGGGAAAATAGATATTGGGTTGCAACATCTTCCACAGGACATAGGGTTAAATAGATTCTGAGGTTTATTTGAGTAATCAAGGGCTCTTTTTTGACTCTGTATTCTTTCTTTAGGCTAAGTAGTTGCAAGATGGCTGCCTAAAACTTCTTGTTCCTATCCAGGGAAAGATAGTGAGAGAGACAAAGTCACTTCCGTTTGCTTTCTCAATGGAGAGAGGAGGCATCTTTTCTATACACCCCTTGACTTCCTCTAAGTTCAAGCAAAACTGAACAACTTGCAACTAACATGCTCTATTTCCATTCTGGGATCCCCTATCCCTATTCACTTGTGAAGCTCTTGCTTCAACACCATCTCTTCCATAAAGACTTGCTATGATACCTTTCCACCTGGAAGTCGTATCTTCTACTTCTCAAAAACCATACTTTATCTATGCAGTTTTATAGTAGAAGACATCTTTTGCTATATATTAGAGTGAATTGTTTATATGTTTTAACACCTCTATAGACTTCATTCTTTTCTGGGGAGAGGTGGTGCTTCTGAATCTTTATATTTTCTCTTGATCCCTTGGCTGTGATAGGAGTTTAACAAAATGTCTGTGGCATGAGAGAATATATAGTGTTGCTATGAGAAACAAAAGGGATAGATAGATAGACCTATTCTGGAAGAAAGGCTGAGAAATTAGAGAGTGAATGTTGGAGAAGAGCAAGGGTCAAGAGGGCTTTTGAAAGTGATGAAATACTAATCGTGTGGAACAAAAAAAAGAATACCTCCTATGAAAGCCAGAAGTTTGCTGTTAAGCATCCACTTCATTCAGTTTAGATCTAGTAGCTTTTTAGCAAATGTTTTATTTTCAACATACACATAAAGTGAAATGGTTTAAGGCAAGAAGTCTCAGAATTGGCCTTGTTATGAAAATTTTAAAAATTACTTCTGAGTGTCTCAAAGCAATTTAGTCTAAAATACTAGTAAAACGTTCATGACATCTCAGCATTTGGAGGTCCCTCAAGAGCAGAAGTAAAGAAAATCCATCCAAAACTTCTCTTTAGGGTCAACTTCTGCTCATTTAAGGTGCTTAGAACTAGCAGTGCTTCTTGAAGCCTGAATGGTCTTCTTGAGATGACTTCCTGGCAGAATTATTAGGTTGCAAGAGTGTACCAGACAGCCTTCTAGCCAATTCTAACTTTTTCTGCACTTAGCTGGCCAAGGACCTCCAGGCTATTAAGACTAAATAGAGGCTGTACATGATAATCTAATTTAAGGTCAAGCTGTAAACTATTATCTGTCAGGCCACAGTTACCAGGAAAAAGTTCATGAGCATTAGAGCATTAGAAAAGGTTGAATCTTCCTGAACACTTACATTGGAAACCAATAGCTATAGAATATTATTCTTCAGCTTTTCCTCAGAAGATTTTGTGTACATTAAGGTCAAAGCTATGGTCTTTAGCAGATTCAACTCATACTTTTTGCAAGTACCTATTGTGTTTAATTTATACCATATTTTGTAACTAAAGTGTTTTGAGATAGTTGCATTGTAAGACAAAATAAATTAAAAATGAATAAGAGAAATTGGCAAAGAAAATAAAGATAAGTAAGTAAACTCTAGTATGAAGTTACATTGAGTACAGCATGCATGCTGTGAAGACCTATATACTTTCTAGATGTGGGCTACATATTTCAAAATAAACTGCATTTCCAGTAATAAGTTGTTAAATTATATAATGAGGATTTATAATATGTGAGCATTTTTTTTTTCCAACCCGTCCATCAGTCTAATTTAGTTTCCCTCTCCTTAATCATTTGTCTCCTTTTAAGGTATATTTGTTCCCTGGACAGGGTGGCTATAGAGAAACTGTCTTTTTTTCCCCCATAAACTCCCACCTGCTTTATTGAGTACAGTGGGTATTCATTACATCATTGGAAAAAGTCACTGAAAGTGAAACTGAATCCCTTTAAAACATATCAAATTTTCATGGTAAATATTATAAAACAACAATAACAAGAACAAAAATTGGGATGTTCATAAAAAATAAATATATTTATGATATATTTATTTTGTATTTAACAATTTTGTTTATAATTTAACCATACATCAATTCTTAGGACAACTGTAGACTGAATCAAATGGTGCTTTTTCCAAAAAAATTTAGAGAGGACAAAATGACATTCTGTTAATGATTTGGTATGATATGAGTAATTCTACTACATTATATACAGAAACTTTATTAAATCGCATCTTGCAAAATTTGAAATTTTAGTTTGCAATTTATTTGCATTAAAATTAAATTTTAAGTTGGATATTTAGTATGAGCCATAATCAGCGAGAGACTAATAAAAAGCTTTGATCAGACTGGTGGGGATAAATGCTATTGCAAATTGTGTGGAGTGTTTTAATGGGGACTAGTTTTAGAAAAACATTAGTTTATTGGAGAATACTTTCCTTGTAAAGGAACCTTTGGGTCTCCATCAACATCACAACTTGGGTACTTAGTGAATATTTGAGGAAGTAGTATGCCCCTATATTAACTCGTCAATTAACTTTAGTTGTTGCTTCTTCATAGATTTTGTTTTTCCATGCTAGAATTCTGCTTTAAATTCCACATTCAATTATTCAGGTAACTACAGTCAAATTGGCCCAAAGCTGCATTTTAGCTGATGAAATTAAAACCTGAATTTTCCTTGTTCTTACCTACTTGGTGACATACTATAACTTTCTATCGATGAAACAACTTTCCTTGATAGGCATTGGCTCTTATAATGTATTGGATTCTAAACTATGCAGCAGGTCAGAATTTCAGGCTAGGTAGTTAGGTCAAGACAATGTGTAAATATCTTCTCGAAAACTTAATTTCTAAGATGAAATTCAATTCTGCATCCAAGTTCCAGGGACTTAAATAATCTCTTAGTATGAGCAGATCATCCATTCTTCCTCATTCTGGAAGGCCAGGTCATGATAAATCCAACTCCCTCTCAACTACTTCTCTGTTCTTGGGCACACAGGAAAGATTCCATTGCTGTGGGAAACTCATTGAAGCTGCCAAAGAACATTAACCATCTCAATGCTAGTACCCCTACCCCTTGCACTGGCAACTAAGAACTCTGTGAGGTTGGCTCAGGCCCTCTGCCCAGCCCAATACCGGCTAACCAGCTATTTGTGTGATACAGCGTCTGCACCCTTCTGGAGAGCAGACCACAGGGTCTGGTTATTTTTCGGGGCTGTCTTCAGAAATGTGGCATATGTCCCTTCTGTTCTTATATACCAAATGTATCTGGGGAAGTGTATTATCCTGTCATACTGGAAGGTGTTATTTAGTATTGGTGTGAGAAAACAACCCAGAAAAATCCAAATCCCTGAATTTAGATGTTTGGTGAAGAAATCCAAGATGAAGCAGGAAAGATCCTAAACCAAATGAGACTACACCGTATAAACTAGAGGAATGGAGGTGCGAAGTAGAAATTAGGGCCAGCTTTAGGAAGGGAAAGTCTATTTTGTGTATACCTGAGTTTTGGTCTTGAAATTTGTACCTTCTAAAAACACATATCTGATTATGTCACTGCTTGTTCCAAAACCTTTAAGGACTTCTTACCAAATAGGGAATAAAGTTCATACTTCTCATGCTGGCCCTCAAAATTTTCCTGATTAGGCTTCAAGTTTCATTTTCAGCCCATTTTCTCTCTGTACTATAGGCTATAAACACAACAATATATCTGCCAATTTGCAAACATATACAGAAGCATACTTCTACTCAAGCTGTTCTCTATAGATGATGCAATAGGACCGGCAAGAAAGTGCCCAAGAACCTGGGAAGAGACAAGTTAAGGCTTCCTGCTCTCTGAGAGTCAAACTCTAAATAAACATGTAGGAGAACAAAGAAGATATGAAAAAATCTTCTTAAAGGGATAAAATGTCATCAGATTAAGATTTGAACATAATCTAATTGTTAGAATGAACATCACCAAAGAAAATATTTCTTAAATCTAAAGCAGATTTTTTTTTAAATTCAAGGATAGAGCATTGATAGAAAAGGGAAAGCAAAGGAACAAACACTGACAGAGTTCACTGTGCTAGATGGAATGACAGGGCTGCCAGATCTAATGATGCAACCCTAGTATATAATACATGTGAGTAGTATCTTTGTTTTTTCTCATTTACTGTTGATTTCGTCAGTGCCTACACCAATGAGTGGCATATAGATATACTCAATATTTACTGGAAAATTAAATCTCATCAACTCCTACAGCTCTGATTCTGTGTGCTCCTGGCAATCTTTTAATTACAATGTAATTTTTATATAGCTTTGACAAGGAGTGAATGTACCTATCAGTGAATGGATTATTAATTAATAAAGTATCACTCTAATTTTTATATACTTGTTTCTTGTTAATTTATTTAAATTGAATGGATCTTCTAAACACTGATGTTCCTGAAAGCACTAATATTCAAATTTGCAAATGTACAAAGCTCAGAGTGAGAATATGTGACCATACCAAGGCTCTACTCATTGTGAGGATCCTTCTGAGAAGCCAAGTGATCTTTCCTAGATGACTCTCCTCTATCATACTGCATGCTCTCTCCAAGCTACAGATCTGATGAATATGATGAAATCTTTTGTTTTCATCATATTCACCCATAGACCAGCCCCTCTAAGGAGTCTTCCCAAGGCTCCCCTCTTCTGTATTCAGATTGCACAGGAAGCTTCCATGGTCTCAAAGGATTAAACAGAGGGTCTGCTTCCCCCATTGTTAACAGTGGAAATTAATACCTGCCTTGCTGAAGTGTGGTTAATATTAGTGATAATGTAATGTATAATTCCAAGTGCACAGTAAGAGAGTTGGTGCTCAGCAAATGGTAGCTATCACAAGTATTATTTCAGCAATGTACTAATATTTCTAATACTGAATTTCAATTTAATTTATTTTAACAAGCATTTTTCAGATAAAGTTCTTAAATAATTAAAATTTAACCTCTTGTGCCTCAGTTTCTTAACCTAGAAAATAAAGATAAAAATGATATCTACCTCATAGAGTATGAAATTTAAATTGTTTAATACATACAAAATGGTTAGAACAGTGTTCATATATTTGTAAGCTCTCAGTGGATACTAACCATTATTACTAGTAATGTTACTAAAGTTTAGAGAAGAGACATGTGAGTAAAGATAATTATAATATAATAAGTTAAGCAACCCCAGAAGTATGTGAAAGAACCAGAAATAACCCAGGAAAATAGGGGAATAAGGGATGACTTTTTTAGGGCCTGTTGGAGAGGCTTCCTGGAAAAGGAAGAATGCAAACTTGTTTTTGAAGTCTGATTAAGACTCACCAATCAGACAAGGGCTTGGAGTTGGGAGATGAGAGAATCAACTTTAGGAAGATACATGGAGTCCAACAGAGCATTGTGTATTTGGGGACATAAACCACCCAATTGGTGTTGCTCGTGTGTAAAGTGAGGTTGGGGGTAGGGCTGCTGGGGGAGAGGATAGTGTCAGAAGATGACACAGAAGTGACAGATATATTGTACCCTAAATAGTTTGGATATTATCCTGGTATCCTTAAGTTAGGGTTCCTAGACCTCTATTGGGCTTAGGAAATGAGCTTTAGGGACACCATAAACACCCAGAAATTGGGTACAAATCTTGTGTTGTAGATGCATTTTAAGTGGGGAGGTGTACTAAGGCTTTTATCAGACTTTCAAAGGGATCTGTGTCCCCAGAAGGAAGGGCCACTGTTAATTGTTTAGGATAACATTAAGGATTTCAAATAGCATCAGGTTTGGTTTTAGAAAGGTCCCTCTAGTGGCAGTGTGAAAAAAGGCTGGCTCAAAGAGAGCTGGAGTGAGGAGTAAGGAGCCTTTATAAAGGGTCCAGGCAGAATAAGGGCCTGAGGGAGGAGAGAATGACCCCTATCCACTTGGTTGTGGAAGGACTCATTCATTCCATTAGGATCTGTGGAATGCTTAATATGTGCCAGGCACTATGCTAGCTGACAAGAATAGAAAATCCCAGCCCTTACAGAACTTTGACACTAATAGAGAAAAGAGACAATGGAAAATTATTTAATTATAGTTGTGTAAGTGCTATGCCTCCTCCTTAAATTGAAGTTTCCAGAGTTCAGGCACCATGTTTTATTCATCTCTCTCTTCTAACTTGCCCACAACAAGTACTCACTTAATGCCTATCTAATGGAATAAATATGTTAGTTTCCCCTTGCCTGGTGACCTTTTCTGAGTGCTTATCTGTGCTTATAGTAAACGCACTGATATAGGCTTCTAGGCTAGTGCTAATGCTTGCTTCTTATCCTTTAAGGCCTGCTCAGAGATGAAAGCTATGCTAACCTAAAGATTGCAAGTTACAAAGTAGTAAATTCATTTATTCAGATTCTTCATGAAATCACTTCAGTGTCTGGGTATGTGATTACACCTGCTTGCCTCTGATTCTACATGTTTTTAGTCATCAAACTATTCCTTTTGTAAGTATTTTCTTTTTAATTTGACAAAAAATGGCAATACTTGTTTGATTTGTCCCATCTTTCTTTTGGTCTTCCCCTGTCCCTTCATTCAGGAAATATATTCAGTGCCTGCCATGTGTCAGCCCTGTGCTAGGTTCAGGGGGAAAGAAGATAAATGCGACCCAGGTCCTACCCACAGGCAGTCCTTAGATTAGCTGGTGACCACAAATACACATGTGGACAAGTAATTATGATCAAAAGAGCAGCTATGCAAACAGAGGAAGAGAAGGGTGACTCCTTTCACCTTGGGAAAAAATACCAGGGACACAAAGCTGAATTAGAAAATACCTCACCTTCAAAGATCTCACAAGATGGATGATTTTGCCTCTAAGAGAAGCAGGGAATACTTAAGGAGGATCAGACTCATACATGAAAGAATGATGTCTCAGTAGACACTTAGAAATACTGATCTGGAATTGAGGAGAAAGTCATGGTTGAAACTAGAAATGCAATACCTGAAGGAGCTACTCTGAATGCAATGTGAAAATTTTAAAAAAGCAATCAATTTTTCAAATGATAAGTGGATTTTGCCCATAGAATTAATGTAGGGTAGTACTGTTGCTTAATTATTTTTAATTAAGTACTGCAGAAACTAAGATTTCTCCCTTTAAAGAGTTGTGCAGTATTTACAATTCAGCCAGCTCCTTAATCTACCCTCAGGCAATCTTGGTGACTGGCACCTGCCTGCCCATCCTCTTTCACCTGGGCTTCGGTTCACTTGAAAGACATTTGTTATATCCATGATTCCCCAGCTAAACTGACTAGCATTTGTAAGGCTGAAAATTCAGCTTTTCTCTGCCTTTAAATTTTTTTAAATTTTAAGGCTGGTTTGTGTGGTTTCACCTGGGGGTCTTCTGAGTAGTATTTAACCTTTCCAAAATCATGTCTATTTCTATTTTGTAGAGCATTAATCATTTATCCCATGGTAGCATGGGAAGGCGGGGATACCTGGTTGCAATAGAGGTAGAGAAAAATTGCTTGATTAAAGTAAAGAATCAGGTATTTGATATAATTTTGGATGGATGAGCTAACGTTTTCATTGCTCTTGCTGTGGCTGAAGTAGTAGTAAGGAAAACACTTATTTTGACTTGCGTTCCTGTCTAGGGAACAAATGACCTGCAGCTGTCTTGGGCTGATGTGATGGGTAATGGTTAGGGCATCTCCAGTCCCTTTTCTTTCTTTGAGATGATTAAGAGAATTGATAACATGTTGAACTAAATGTCAGCCAAAATCAATAACCAGGAGGTAAGAGCAAGGCTGAGACAAGTGAATTGACTCAGACAAATAAGCAGGCCAAGGGAACAAAATCTCCAGCTGGAAAGGCTGAGCTGCCTCCTGGTGCCGTGGCCAAGAATATGAAACTTGCTTTTGGAACTGGATATCACCAACTCCCAGAGACAGGGTGGGAACAGTGATGGGGTCAAGCAGGTTGCCTCTTGGCTAAGAAAACACCTTCTTGGTGCAGACTCTCAACTGGACAAACAAGCTTCTGGAAAATATAATTAAAGAACCATGTATTCCTATGCAAAAATAATTCCATTAAAATCATGTCCAAGTCTGCCTATATTATACAATTCCCTACACTTCTAAAGTCATTTACTTCTACCTTTAAGTTAAAATAATTTTCCTTCATTTTATGAAATGCTATTCCATTTTTACGTTGATTCTCCCAGCAACTTTAAGTTACTGTGTCCTTGATTATATTATTAACTTGCTGGGTGGTCTAAGCTTTCAGATTGAGAGAGAGAGAGATGTGTTTGAACATCTATACTTGTCTATACTTACACATTTAGAGCCATCAGTTGCCCACAGCATGGAATGTAGTTAGTGGCCAAGCCTAAAATATTTTTACTCCAAGCTGCAGCTTTTCTCTATCTATATACGTGCTTATTTGTAAATAAAGAGACAAGATTGTTCTGAAGCCCTTAATGGAATTTAGCTCCACACAGTTCTTTTTATATACTTAAAAGTTATTTTTAAATATATCATTTATAGATGAGGTTTATATAAAAAATTGGAGGTATAATTATTAAAAATGTTGATGAAAAAGAGTATTAATTTTCTAAACATAAAAGGATATTAATTATCTAAACCTGAAAGTCATCATGTAGATTACTGCAATAGCTTCCTAACTAGTCTCACCTCTATTTTCCGTACCAGTTCATGCTAGATCTATCCATGTCATACAGTTGCTTAAAATTCTTTACAGCATATGGTTCTCAGATTATGGTCCCCAAACAAGCACCGTCACCATCACCGCGGCCATCAATGATTTCTGCTTCCTGGTGTTCACACCCTTATCTTATCTTATCTTATCACACCCTTCCCATTGAGTGTGGGCTGGATTTAGTGGTTTACTTCTGCCAATTAGAATGTGGCAGATATATGGGGATGTCACTTCCAAGATTAGGTTACAAGTCTGTGACTTTTACCTTGGAGGCTATCTCTTGCTCACTCTGAGGGAAGACAGCTGCCATGTTGTAAGCCGCCCTATAGAGAGGCTACCTGGTAAAGACCTGAGGGGGTCTTCAGCTAACAGCCCGCAAGGAACTCAGCCACTCAATTCGACAGTTGGAGAGTAACTGGATCCTGCCAATAACCTCATGTGTGATTTTGGAAACAGATCCTCTTCCAGTCAATCCTTCAAATGAGACTACAGCCCTAGCTGATACCCTGACTGTAATCGCAGCTGGGTTCTTGACCCATAAAAACTTTGAGATAATACGTGTTTGTTATTTTAAATCAATACATTTTGGGATGTCTTGTTAGGCACCCATAATTAATGAATATACCTAGAACTTGCTAAAAATGCACATTTATGAGGATCCTTTCCAGACCTACTGAATCAGAAACTTTGGGATGGGGTGCCCAGCAATTAGTGTTTTAACAAGTTCTCTAAGTGATTCTGATTCATGTTCAAGTTTGAGAACCACTACTGTACAGGATGAAGTCTAAAATCATTAGCTAAGGCTACAAGCTAAGCCCTTTCTATGACTCTTTTTTAACCTTTGTTCCCTCATCTTGTGTTATTCCTCCCTAAGAATTTTCTATTCTAACTAATTTCAGCAGCTGCAGCTGCAGCTGAAGAAGCTTTAATAGCCACTGACTGTCTTATTAGCTGCCAAAAACTATGTGAGGTAAATTATACATATTATTTCATTTATTAATAATAAATATTATAAACAAAATGATAGATACTACTTGTTGACTGCACACTACATATCAGGCTTTATTATAACCACTCTCTCTGTAATATCTTATGAGAGTTTCCTAACCAAATCCTGTGAAATTGATATTATTACTATATCCGTTTTACAACTGAGGACAATAAATTTCAGAAAGATAAAGTAACTTGCATGAGACTATGTTGCTAGTAACCGGTAAAGCCAAGATTTGACATGAGTCTCACTGTAGAGTTGGCATATTAAGCTAATGGGCCTCACTGTCTCCCAAAACACAGTATACAGTTCCTTGAGTTCCTAGGCTCTATCAGGTCTCAAGGCCTCTACCATCAAACTAAATTCAGAGGTAACTGCCTTTATGAAACTATCCCTGACTCTCTCTAGCAGATATATACACATATACATTCACTCATTCAACAAATATTTATTGAAAGATTATTATATGCCCTGAAACATTCCATATATTACAAATGTAGCACTGGAAGAAAAAACAAACAGACCAACAGACAAAAATTGTTGCTTTGCAGCTAACATTCTAGTAGGGGGAAGAAGCAGCCTAAAAAGAAATACTTGAAAAACATAAATAGCTATTCTAGATGATAACAAGAAAACAGCATAATATGAAGCAGGGAAAGATTAGAGAGAATTTGGTGGTGGTGGAGAGGGAGTTACAATATTAAATGCAATGGTTAGGAGTCCAGCATTGAAATATAACATTTGAGCAAAGTCCTGATGTAGGTGAGGAAGGAAGTTTGTGGCTGAGATCGGAGAATGCCATGACTAGATATGAGCAAACGTAAAGGTCCTGAGATGAGAGAGTGCCTGCCATGTTGGAGGAATACCAAGGAGACCTGTGTGGCTTCAGTGGAGTGAGTTAGGGGCAGGTAGTAGGTGAGGTCAGAGAGGAGACTGGGGAGGGGAGATATCAAGAAGGGCCTTGCAACCCATTGTAATAAATGTGGGTTTTTCTCTGCATGGGATGAGAGGTCATGGAAAAGTGTTGAACAGAGCGAATGACATGATTTAATTTCTGTCTCAGCAGATCACTCTGGCTGATATGTTGATAATGGACTGCATGAGCAAAGGTGGAAGCAGAAAGACTAGTTAGAACACTTAGAAAACTATTTCAGTAATATAAGGTTTAGAATTTAGACCACCGATCATGGAAAGTTGAGCCATGATGATAGCAGTGGAAGTGATAAGAAGTGATTAAATTCTGGATGCATTTTGAAGGTGGAGCTGATAGTATTTACTGAAGAATTTGATGTGGGGCATGAAAGAAAAGGGAGTCAGTGTTTTTGGCTTGGTCAACTGGAAAGATGGAGTTGTCTTTTCCTGAGATAGGGAAGAATATATGAGTTGTAGGTTTGGGAGAAGAGTTCAAGAACTTGGAAACCTAAGTTTATGAAACATATTAGATATCAAAGAGGAGATATCCATGTGGAAATCAGATATACAGAGAAATTCAGAAGAGCAGTTGATGTTACCAATATAAATTTAGGAGACACCAGTATATACACAATATTTAAAACCATGAGACTGGATAAAATCATCAAAGGAATGAATATAGATAAAATCCTTGGGACTCTGTGAACAAATGCATATACTCAAATATAGCTTTTTCTCACTCCTTAACTTCCTTTTTAAACATTTATTAAATATCTACTAGATGTCTGGCAACTGACTAGACATGGTTTGTCTACTTGTTCATTTTTCTCCCCAACTAAAAAGGACCTGTTGAGCCAGGGCTCATTTATGTTCAGCTTTGCATTCCAGGTATAAGGCATATAAGGGGTTTTAATCCCTGTTTTTTAAATGATCTATTAACTACAATCAACTCTGCTGATACTTGAGGTAAGAAAATAAGATACAAAAATTTTAAAAAAATCAATTGTGGTCCATATATAAGAGAATGACTACAGTTAAAATGCTGATGGAATGTAAGAGAAAGCCATTTGTTTTAGTGTGGATCCCTTAAATTATACGTAAACGTGAAAGAATGTTTCTAGGAAGTGAAACTTAAAAGTAGGTTAGGAAATGTATAGAAAGAATTTCAGGGATGATGAAAAGCAGTGCATTAGAGGGAGCTGAGGCCTAGTTACTTATGAGTGTCTGCATTTCAGATTATACATAAGAATCCAACGAACATTTTGAAACTTCAGTCATTAGACTAAAGCCATACTTTCTCAGTGTTCTGCACCTGACGAAACCTGAGAATAATTTCATAAGACATGGCATAGAAGAGGGGTTTGGAACCTGTAGGAAATAAGAGAAGATGAATAGTGCTATAAGAAAACTATGGAATTAGGAGCTTGATTCTGCCTTATTCAGATCTTCAAAAAGATTGAAAAATTGTTATAATCATATGATATTATAGTCTGCATTA
This sequence comes from Daubentonia madagascariensis, assembly GCA_023783475.1. NCBI lineage: Eukaryota > Metazoa > Chordata > Mammalia > Primates > Daubentoniidae > Daubentonia > Daubentonia madagascariensis. The sequence goes on along the minus strand of JAKFHU010002080.1, from coordinate 18,905,210 downwards.
CTGTATTCTTCACTTTGGAGTTGGGAGAAGACCAGCTCACTCTGGAAAGTGCTCTTATGTTCACTTTGAAGTAGATAAGAAAAAGCTGAGCGGAAGCAAATGAAAAAAATAATATCTTCAAGCAGTCTTTGGAGAGAGTTATCACAGTACTTTAGCAATAATGCTGACTTATGAGATAAGGACATCCTCCTACCCCCCAAAATACCCTGTAATGAGTAGTATCAATAAGGAAAGTTTATCAATAATGTAAATTCAAAATAAACTTTACTTTTATTTTCTTATTTTTATGAGGTCATATTTAATTTGAGTAAAGCATAATTTTTAGCCAGAATGCCTTTCAATGAGAGCAATACATCTATTCACATTGCATCTGAGACTTTCCAAGCCTGGTTTTGTATTGCTTTCTTTGACTAAACTTCAGCTTAGGATTAGAAAATTAATACTTAATGTAATATGTGTTTTTCAATCTAAGTTTAATCATCTTAGGTTATATGAAGTTGTAGCAGTAAGAGATCAGGAAAGGAATATGAAATTATCCAAAGCCATTCAATACAATTTAATAAACATTAATGAAGTTTATCTGGTACACAAGAAACTTCAGCAGGTATTGTGTAGGTATGAGGGGGGAAAATAAATAAAAAACGATCTCTGACTTTAAATTATTTACAATATGGTAGGGAGAAATCATATAAGTAAAGAGTGAATAAGAAAATCATCATAAATGCTACTAGGGTTCATACATCTTATACTTGTATAATAATATGAAGCAAGAGATCTGGCATTAGATAGATCTAATTAATGTTTGTTGAAAAAAGTGAATGATTGGAGAGAGTGTATCAGACAGAACTAGTAAAACACTAGTTCAAAGAGGCTTAGACAAGAGGAATTTATTTTAAAATCAAACTTAAAAAGAACTCCTGATGTAGGTCGTCTTACAGTTGGATAATTCAGCAGCTCACTGATTACAGGACTGTAGTCATTCTATACTTTGTATTATATTCTATAATACACTTGGACTTTTCCTCATGGTCATGAGCTGGCTTCCACCATTTCAAACATCAGTTCCTCATACGAAAATATCCAAAATCATCAAAGGAAAAGCGAATCTTCTCAGGAGTATTTCTCTTTTGTATTTTATCAGAAGCTTGCCCCTCTTTCTCCTCTGTCACATACATGTTCCCTATGGGATTTTGCCAGAATCAGACAGCCAAGCCCAGAAATAAAATCTGGGAAAGAATACACGTGACGTTTGAGCTTTTGTTGTGAGACATCAGCTCTACAAGAAAAAAGAAAAGGAAGAAAAATGGCTTCTGGGTAGGAAGCCAATAGTGGGATGCTCTTGGGAATATCATCATTGAGTAATTTCTCTGAGTAGCATACAACCTTCCTCTTTCCCACTCCTGTGCCTGCCCTCCCAAGTGCTCCACTAGGTACATACACTCCCCACACATCTATGCCTCTCAGGTCCTTGGCACCTGATGTTTGCATTATTTGCCACCTCTGTGCTTCAGTGTCCTATTCTATTGTTAATAACCATTTTATTGTACACATGAGGTACTGTTCTTAGTGCTTTATGAATATTAACACATATAATTCTCAAATCAACCATGTAAGATAGATATGATTATTATCATCTCTGTTCGATAAGGAAACTGAGGCCCAATGAGGTTAAGTAACCTGACCACAGTCATATAACCAGTAAAGTGCTGAAGGGTATGAGAAACAGGTCATTCAGATCCAGAGTGGGTACCTTTACCACTTTGTTGTGCCACCTCCTCAATGGCTTAAGGAAACCTGGTGTCTGCTTTGACTTGCAAGCTCAGGCCTCCTGGAAGGCTGGTTATCAGGAGTAGTAACAAACATTGCTATGACACACTTGATCAAGTAGTAAGCTGAGTTACCTAACACCCCTGGGGTTTAGTTTCTTCCTCTGTAATATGCGGAAAAACATGACCTCTGAGGTCATTTTCATTTTAAATACTCAATGATAGAATTAACAATTAACTGGAGTAGCTTTGACAAAATTTGAAAGTCAGCTCTTATTTTCTTAGCAACACTGGTCTTCCTATTCTAATTCTTTTCTCTTTACAACCCATTGCCTACATAGCAAATTGAGGCACAGTTTAATAAATTAAGACAATAAACTGTCATGTTGTTCCCTCAGCTAAAGGGCCCATATGACTTCTCATTGCTTTTTGAAAATATCCAAAGTCCTTACAATGGCCTAAAGACCTCACATGATCTGACTCCAGGCTGACTCTCTTTTCTCATCTGATACACCCGGCCAGGTGAACCTTCCTCCCATTCTTTGCCATAGCAAGCTGTTTCCTGCCTCAGGGTCATTGTCGAGCTACGTCCTCAGCCCTAAGCACGCTTGCCCCAGCTCCTTCTCAGGGCTCCTTCCCATTCAGTTCTTCTCAACTCAAACAGCACCTCACAGCGCCTTTCCCTGACCATGCTGGCTAACGTAAGGCCCTCTCAGCCTCTCCGCTGATACAGTCATTCTTCATCATGCTGTCCTACTTCGTTTCCTTCACATAATTTTATCATTTTCTAACATTATCTTTCTCATTAATTTGAGGATAGAGATCTTGTTCATTTTTTAACCTAAAATAGTGATACCTTATTGAAAAGAAGCTTCCCATTTCTGTGCAAGATAACTACAATATTTGGGAGCTTAATGAATTGAGAATAGATTCTCAATTAAATATTCTTAAATTAAATAGAGGAGCATATATAAAACTAAAGTCTTCTAATTATCATATTTTGTGTTTATTTTTTAACTTATTAAATATGTATAAGAAATATATGAACATATATAGACACTGTCCTATTTCCAAATGTGTGAAAAGCATTAATTTTTCTTGGAGCTTTTAAAAAATATTAGTACTCAAATAGTTACTATGACATGATTTCTCTCATTCAAAGTTTCCAAATGAAGAAAAAAAAATTCTCCATTTTATCAAACTATTATCTTTCTCTTCCAAGAAGTATTTTGTAGAAACAAGTTGGCCTATAAAAAGTTTTCAATTGATAGAGATTACCTGCACTCAGCATCTGCTTTAGAAATAGCTCCAATATTAGATGACAGCAGTAGATTGACTGATTGGGATTGATGGTAATAACAGCTGCTCTTAATTTCCTATTCCATGATGATTCAATTGACTCCTGCATCTAATAATCCTTAAAAATATGATTGGCTTAAATTCTATAATAATCCAGAGTTTGTAATGTATCTTGATAAAGAGCAAAAGGTATTCACTCAGGTACATGATGGCATAATGTTAAATTTTATATTTTCTTGGAAGCAAATAAAACATTGTGAATTGTTATTTCTATTTTGTCAGACGAAGAAAAGCACACAAACTCTGCTTGGTGGCCTATATCAAAATGTAGATGTTATCTTGTTTTGAAGTTAATGGAGGTAGTATCATGGGACATGTGGCTGGGAAGGGCAAATATTGTCAAGGCCTGAAGTAGTCAGTTTATTCCTTTGTCTATTCTTATTAGATGTAGTGGACATCTTCCTCCATATGAGGCAATTTGTCACATTAGGTTATTAGCTGTATGAGAATTAGCTCTCAAATCCAAGTCAATAAATCAGGTCTTGGATTTTAGAATACTTGTAAAGCCTATTAAGAGTTTCAGTGCTACTTAAATAACCAGATGCAGGCAAAATGCATTTTCAATGTTCTCTGTCGGTTTATCACTTTTAAACTGTCAAAGCTACAGCAATTTAAAAACTTTTAAGCTAATCATTCTTCACTTATAAGAATATGCTATCTCAGTAAGTAGCAAGGGTCTTGGTAAATATGTGAAATCTGATATTTGTCATTTGAATGAATGGATGGATGGATGAATGAATATATATTGTGCAGACTAAGGTATACTGTGCAGTCTTGCTCAACAGAAAATGAGTGTCTACAATGAGGCACTGTGTTGGGGTTTGGAGAAATAAAATTAAAGGGGCAGATTTTTGACCTTTAGACCTATCCTGTAGCAGGGAGATTGTCACTAACACTGAAGCTCATTACCATGTGCTATGTGTGGTATAGGTCAAAAGGGCTTTGGGAAAACTGAGGGTAGGGACTGGAGATTTGACCTAAATTTGCCAGGCAAAGAGGACGTGTATTGAGTAAGTTATTCTAGGCAAATAGAACAGCATGGAGAAAAGTGTGAATCGGTGTGGTGTGTTGGGGAAACTACAAATAGCCAACTACTGTAATGACAGGGCAGAGGTGTAGGAGTGGAAGAGAGAATGATGGGAGATGAACCTGGATCATGGAGGGTTTCATAAACCATGTTGAAGAGCCTGCACTTTAGCTAGTGAGGTGGTGAGGAATAATCAAAAAATAAAATATTCTGGTAGAAAAATGGAAAATAGATCTGAGAGTCAAAGACCAGAGATCAAATCATGTCTCCTATTGCAATTATTGATTATCAATGCAGGTCTCTCATCATCACTTGAAAAGGAGGAGCCCTCCTTAAATCCTGACATTGATCTAGTATGGAGACAATCTAAGCAGGAACTGTGGGCAAAGGAAGTACACATATAAAAATTGACTATAAAGTCACGAAAGACTAGTTTTAACGTGTGGCTTCAAGAGTCAGGTTCATTATTGTATCATTACAGCTCATATTTTGGTATTAAAATTACTATTATGTTTCTAATGTAATTTAAGGTACTCCTACCAAATTCCAATGTTGAACTTTTTGTGCAGAAGGGGGGTTTGTGCAGAAGGGATAAGTCAAAAGATCTTTGCCTGATGAATCCGATTTGAAATTTTCCACCATTTTATATGGCCACAATTTTAAACTTGACTAACTCTTCTTTAGGACAAGGGTATGGTGTCATACCATGTTGAAAATGAACTTCCCATTTCTGTGAAAGACAGTTACAACATTTTGGAGATCAAAATGTTAACTCCTTATTCTCCATTTACTTTCAGCCTATTATTCTACAATGCTTCTCAGATTTCCCCCCCACATCTTTCTTTCCCCATGTTATTCCTTCTGTCTGTGTGTCTTTAAAAGTCTTTAACGTTATCAAACTTGAAGAAAAACTGCAGTACAACTCCCTGGGTCTCAAAGGTGTGTGTTTGGAAGTAGGAGGAAGGGTCAGGGACTTCATGAGTCTTTAACAACTATACAGTTTTCCTCTCTTATCTTCTGCCATGGGTTAATCTCTGCCCCCACACTAGGTTCCTTCTCTGTCTTTTATAAATGTTTCCTACAGAGTCTAAAACTGAGAAGCTAATTTTTTTTTCTGCTTAGTTTCTTGTGTTTCCCACATTTTAAATATGGTCCTTTTAATACCTGGGAGGGTACTTCATGTGGAATTCACTTCTATGGCTACATATTATTGGTTATAACTCTAAGCTCAGCACCTGAACATGTTTTATAATCTTTTCCTTAACACTATGACTTAAATAGTTATTAGAGAATAAATTAGATCATAAATTGAGTACATTAATGCAGTTCCAGGATCCTCAATTTAGTCATAGAGATATAAATGACATACGACCAAACGCTGTTGTAAAGTAGTATATAAAATCGATATAAATTGTCACCAAAAAATTTCTTAAATGTGCATGATTTGTGAAGGGTCAACTTTGATATTTATAAAACAAAAACACATACCCAGTTCTGTTTATGTATTCAGGCACTTAACATACTTGTGGATTTAAAAATTGTGTAGCCTACACAACTGCCCCAATGACTGACTTGGGATACATAGAATTAGCTATTTATGTTCTTGCTATGAGGGGCAAGTCACTAACAGCACCTGTAATTAACCACCTGCTCACCTAATTACAGAATCACAGATTAGATATTCTGGAAAGCAATTCGCTTTCCACATTTCAGATTAAAGACACAGATTTACATAATAGGAGAACATTTATCCCACTAATGGTTTCTAATAAATTCATACTCAATTTGCATTAAGAAGAGTCACATTTGGGAACTGAATTTAAACACTATATTTTCAAGATTTCTCCCCAAATTCTGTGAAAACTACAAGAAGCAATGGCTCCACAAGAGAAATCCATTTTGAGGGATAATTATGAAATAATGCATGAATTTTTGAAACATAAAAAAATCACATTTAGAGCTTGAAATAAGATTATTCCTTCCTCACTCCAAAAGATTTTTATTTAAAAAACAGAAATAAAATGCACTAGTGATCTTTGGTTGAGTCTTTTTGGATAATATAACCAAATAGCCAAATCATTCATGATATCAGAAACATATGGACAGGAGTCCCTAGATAGGATTGTTAAGAAGGAGATTAATGTCACTCATTCATTCCTTTATTCACTCAGCACACATTTAATAAGCACCTACTTTGTGCCAGCCACTGTTTTAGGTACAACAGTGAATAAAAGAGACACAAATCCCTCCCCTAATGTGGCTTGCATGGGGGCAGGGGAAAGTAATAAGTGGGATAAATAAATAAAATATACAGTATTTGTACAGTAAATGCCAAGTAGAATAAATAAAGTGGGAGAAGGAAGATAGACTCAGGTTAGGGACAGGGATATTTCATAAGAGTGGGCAGAGAATACCTCACTGAGAAGGTGATACTTGAGTAAAGAGTTAACAGAAATAAGAAAGCAAGCCACTCAGGTGTCTAGAGAGAAAGCACTCCAGTAGGTGCAAAGGCTATTTTTGAGGGTGCCTAGAATGCATGAGGAAAAGTGAGGTCAGAGTGACCTGGAGAGCAGTAGGAAGACAAGCAGGTGAAGGAATCAGGGAGGAGGCAGTTCACATAGAACCTTGAAAGTCATACTCAAGATGTAGGTTTCTACTTTGGGTGAATAGTCTGGGAGGAACTTTGTTAACTGATATAATGGGAAAGTAAAAAAGAAAAATAGGCTGTGGAAATTTTGAAATTGAGACATTAAGATAAGAAATTGGGGTATCTTAGTCATGACCAAGTCTAAGTACTCCATTTTAAGATGAGAAAAACAAAGCACATAGTGGTTGAGATTTGCCCATGTGTAGCAAGTAAGAAGCAGGGTTGGAACTAGAAGCTAAATCCTAACTCAATCACATATGCTGTTTCGAAAGGTCACAGGCATGACTCAGGAAGGAATGTCTCTTAGCCTCAAGGAGACCAGAAATTGGTATTGACGAGTTTAGAATCAATGACCCTAACATTAACAATCATTAACAAAATGTTGGGGGAAAATGGAATTCTCTAACATTGTGCTTTGATCTTAATTTTGGCATGCATTTCATTTATTGAATATTTTTAATTAGAGAGCATGTTCCATGAGAAAGATGTCAAGTGGCTAAATTGATCTCTTCCTACATTTTCTTTTCAGGGGTTAATTTAGAATGATCTCAAAAACTGGTCTGGGGACCTACAATGGTCCTCTGTGATTTGCATAATCAAAGTACATCTGTCTTTTGTCTATAATTGTATATGAGTGTATGTGCACAGGCAGAGCTTCATGGAAAAGTGTTCTCTGGCCATTTAGTTTAGTTGGTTAAGGCTTGAAGCTAATTAAGTTGAGAGCATGAGTTCTTCCCTATGTGGGATTGTACCTTGGCCCCAGTACAGCTGCAGAACACATCGTAAACCCTGACCAGCTGTCTTGAAAATTCATGCCCTTGGTTATAAGACGAACAGAGCCACACAAGTCAATCACTGCCGATGGAAAAACAATTGCTCAGAGCTACATACCATACTGATAGTTGGTCAGCAGCATTCTCTTAATGCTCACAGGCAATCCACCAATAAGTCTTGACTTGAAGTAATGCTGGTTACTTCCCTGGCTCATGACAAAAAAGGCAGCTGAACAGTCATTTTGTCTCTCAGTGTGAATGTCTCCTCATGTCTGTGGGGGCCTCTGCTGAGTGTTCCTCTCTCAGTGGGTCTCTTTGTGTGGGAGTATATATATACTCTAATCTTAGATGTGATCAAATAAGATTGCTTTTTATTTTGGTGTGTTTTTTTTCTGTGATCTTCTTGAAAGGTTGAATCCAGCCACATTTCTCATGAATTGTGGTAGTATTTACTCTAATCTTGTATATCAAGTATTAGAGGATTTTGGATTCAAAGCATTAACTTAGTGATATAATATTGCTAATTAATAGGTTGCTATTAAGCTTAGGGTCTTTCCACATTTTCCAAGATGCTATGCTTGCATCTAAGATGCTAAAAGGCTGAAATGATGTTTTGAAAGAGATCAGTTTCTAAAATGGCATATTTGATGAATTATCATCTAGGCTACAGTGCAGGAGGCAGTAGTAATAGAGGCAAGGATACTGACTGTAATTCTAGTTTGTGCTATGTTGTTAAGCAATTAGGTTACCTTGAAGTAGGGGCATTTCATTTCTATGGGTCTCAGCATAATATTGCTTTAGATAAAGTGATCTCTAAATTTCCTTCAAAACATAAAAAATTTCTAATTATTCACTTCATATTGAAAGTCAAAGTGAAAATATATATTTGAAGTCAGGATAAACTGGTTGCAGTTAAGGCAATGGGTGTTGGCCCCAGACAGATCTGTGTTCTAAGATTATTTCCCACTTGATAGTTGGGTAAGCTTGTGGAATTTACATAACTTTAAAAATCTATCTCCTCATATGTAAAACAAGGATGAAAATCCATAAACAGTTTTTGGGAGGATTGATTTAGGTGACATATAAGGTACTTAGAGAGGTGAATGGTACATAATACTAAAATATGGTAGCTCCTGTTATCTCCTTCTTTACCTATTCCTACATATAATTCATGTATATAAATAATTCCATTACATCAATCATGTAAAAATAACCCAAAATTCTTCACATTAAATGCAACTTTATCCAATAGACATGTGTCATAATTTGAGGAACAATGAAGATACATCCACAATAAAATCTCTCACTGAGTACAGAATGACTGAAATTCCTGCATTAGCAGTTACTTTTTTACTAATAGGGTACTGAAGAACCAGTCCTAATATCGGTGAGTCACACAGGCATTTATTGGCATTTGAGTGCCTGAGGGGACAAGTACCTGTGGGACTTCTGCCAGGCAAGATGTATGTTGACAGCAAAAAAGGGAAATTGGTGAGTAGAGGTGAGTAGCATGGGGCCAACTAGCAAAGCAAGCCCTGGTGAAGTGTTACCTTGGGGAAGGTCTGGACAGTCAGGTGTGACCAGGTATCTGGCATGGGGAAGTGGTAAGGTAAAGGGGCATGAAAAGAGGATCGAACAACTCCAAAAATACCAGGGTCACCGTATGCTGAGTGACAGGACTTGGTAGGGCACTTGCCTTTATAACCGCACATAGACATGAATAGCAGTTATCTCATGTTGAATAATTTTTCTCAGTATTGGTCAGTTTTCAAATAGAAATTCTTGGGCTTAGGGTAAACTCAGAAACCAAGGTCTGCTTACTCTGAATACAGCCATGCACGACTTAATTTTAAAAGTCAAATGATATTTTCCTCTAGAGTCTTCTCATGGGCATAAAGCAATTTTTCTCCCATTAACATTTTTCCTCTTATTACCCTGGCTTTCCTTAGTCATTTGAAATATGATGTGAATTTTTTTATGCAGCCCTCCCTTTTCATATTAATGGAGCTTTACAGTGAAATATTTTTATTTCTCATTTTAATTCATTAACTTAGCATTTTATAAACTTAATATTGTAAATCTCATTAATTTGGAATTCAGGGAAGAAAAAAAAACAGCACCTCCAATAAAAAAGTGTTCACTGTATCTGAGAACTTATTTTAACCACTGAAGAACCTGACAATGAGCCAGCCTCCTTCTCTAAGAAAAGAACTTATGAAAGAGTCAAAGGACGTGTCAGTGGGTACGTGGAGTGTGGGGGTTATTAAGGTTTGTTTTAAATCTCACTTTTGGCACATTTATACGGTGAATACTTGAACACTGAATGTCACTGAATAAGTTTAACAGTAACCTGTTGTGATAAAATGATGGTACCACATCAGAATCATTACACAGCTATGCCTGAGCCACAAAACAACTCAGGGAATTGACAGCTGAATATACTGGGGTAACACTAAAGACCTTGAAACAGTTAACCACAAACTGCCTGTAGCTAGTGTCTTCCTATGATGACATCTTTCCTGATGCTGGGACAATATCGCTGAATAAAGCAGATGTGTCATAGACTGCCAGCTATTCTCCAAGAAAATTTTCTTCTTTTTCTTCCTGAGAACACAATAAAATATATATTCCAGGCTTCTTCCTTGAAGTTAAGTATGGTCATGTGATGCAGTTTTAGACAATAGAATGTACACGCAAGAGATGGGCACCATTTCTAGGCCTGGGTCATTAAAACCTTCCATACTTGTTCTTTCATGTTATTCTCTACTTGCTATTGCCTGGAATGGACCTGACCCCAAAGCAACCTGTGACAACATGTTAAAGGTGCCAACGTATTCATCAACCGGATTGCAGAATGACAGAGTGGAGGAAGGCCACTCTGCCAACTTCTTCACGTACTTCCTCCATTCACTTGAGGAAAAGAAAGATATCTATTGTGTTTAGCCATTGCACATTAAGGGGCTATTTCTTACAGCAATGAGCATACTGTAACTACTATAGTGGATACCGTAGTTTCAGAAACTGCTCTTTTAAGCCACTGATTTATTTATCTGTGTGTGTGTTTGTTTTTCATTCACCACAGCATAAGCTAATCTATCCAACTAACCACAGGAAATGTATTTTCATAGATTTACTTTATCATTTTGTGAATTGATGGGGTATTTAGCAAAGGATAAAATCACTGAAAATATATTCAAATGTAATCCAGTGGGCAAAGGGTAAGAGTTGTTTGAGAGAAAATAAGTCTGCTTAGAGGTAAGGGGAAAGGACTTTAGACATGTATAAACTTTTGCATTGAGATTCCACATTGACACTCACAGAATGCTGGAGTTATAAGGAACCACACTGTTCATCTATTTTAACTTCACACTTGAGCCTCAAAAAGACCTTACAAAAAAAAAAAGAAACACTACTGCATCAGTGGGTTGGACAGAAGAAAGATATTTTCTATTGGAAAAAGGTATTATTTTTCAGAAGAAGGAAACTAGCAAGGAGGGATTGAAATCTGTTCTGTACTCAATGAAATTACTGGCCCTATGGAAGATATTATCTATTCATTGTTTATACAACCAGAAAGTGCCACAAAAAGCTGGGCATTATTCAAAGTAGAAAGATAAATATTCTCCTCTAGATACACATGTCACCAAAATAAGCTGTTACTGGAAGTCTTGGGTTCTAAACATAGTTCTAGCTAGTAAAGGACATGAAGAAGTTTCAAAGAAGAGGAACTAAAATGATTGAAGGAAAAAGATGAAAGACTGAAGAAAATGTGAATTCTTCATTTTGAAGAAGAAGAAAAAAAAGATGGTAGGTAGAGAATAACCAACAGGAAAACAATCATAAAGGGAATTTTTACAAGAAAATGGATCTGTTTGTATAATTCCAAATTTATAGACACGTAGAAGTAGACAAGGAGTTTAATATTAAATAAAATAAACTCATTACTTTTCAATGTAGTAAGATATATGTATCAGTCTCATAAAGCACCAGTTGCATTTAGCATAGGCTGCCCAACGTATGAAGGAGGACTTATTTACATCTTTAAGTGGTACATTTATAAAGAAAAATAGATGGTAGGCATACATTCCTGAATTCTTTGACGTTATCATCATGGGTTGTAACTGTCCTCCCTGGAAATTATTTTTTTGGTACCAGGGTTACATACAGAATAGGAGATAGAAAAAATGATGTTTTATTTAGGATGGCCTTTATGATATTCTAAAATTCTTTATGGACACTGTAGTGTGCACCCTATTTACAACCACACATATATTTGTATACACACACATCCATGCATACATACCATACCAACACCCACATATAAAAATACATACATATATGTGTTTTCATACTAAGAGTATATTTCTAAAACGATTTCTTTTCAATAAAGGGTATCTTAGGAAAGAGATATCACAAGTTATTATTAAATTTCTGTCCCTGTGGTTTCCTGCCTTCTTCAGTGAAGACTAAATCAAAGCTATGTCTTGATACATTTCCTTGTATTTCATTTCAATTACACAGGGAATTGTTTGTAGGGGGAACATTTTCTGTTTTACTTTCTGTTTATTGCCACAGACTAACCTGTTATGACTTTTCCAAATTCAACACTTGGCATTTTTTCTTGTTCTCCTAATAGTCCCTACAGTCTCTTTTCCTGGATGTTATGGACCTTTTATCCCCAGGCAGGCTTTTGATAACTGTAAGTCAAAAAACGCAAGTTGCTGAATTTTCCAAGTTAGAGTTGAAATTGGTCCTTTGGTATCATTTAGACACAAGAGACTGCAAATTCCTAGTTATTAATATGCTTTAACTTGCTGGATTCTTTTGAGGTGAGATAAAAAATTTTAAAATAATGACATAAAAAGTATAAATGGCGTGTTATCCATACTTATAAAATTTATGCATAGAAATTAGTTCACGTATTTTTCCCTTGCTTAATATGACAGTACATTTATTCTGTTGAATTAAGAGAACATCTTTGTAAAAAAGGTAAATACATTTTTCTTAGTATTAAATTAACTTTTAGAGGACATTTTATTGACCTTATTGAAATAAATGTCACCAGGTAAAAATATGAAAATATTTTACTTAAAGATGCTTGATGTACTGCATCAAAATCCTTACCAAAAATAAATGTAGCTGTGATTTTTTACTGAATAGTATTTGCATCTATTAGGTTATTTCCAGAAGAAAACAGAAGATAAAAATTCTATAATGGACAACAAAGTCATTAATTAGTATAATCAGCTTTATTACTTATTTGTAATTTAAAAAGCTTCTTCTTATTATTATATCTTCACATGTGGGTAGGTATACTATGGACTATATCAGGGTCCCTTTAAAGTGAAATTCTCAATGTATCGAAATTTATACCCCTCATACAATACCGTGAAAATAGATCATTTTTCAAGAAAACAAAAAGCAACACTATAAACAAGGATTGTTTGTATGCCAAAAGTGATACATATTTTTAAAAATGCACATAAAACTATGTAGTCAACTTTCTATGATTTACTGTATTCTGTGGAGACATTGCTCTTCAAACTCTTTTGAAACATAGCCATCTAGCTTATATTTCCTTTTGTCCACATGTTTGTGTATGATCTTAAAATTGTTCTTCAATTATTTTAGGTACATATATATGTATGCTCCCTCAATTAGAGAACCTTACTAAGTTCATGATGGCAGAAACTGTCCTTGTGATTTCTTTGAATCCTCCTGTCCTTTTTCCAAACTGCCTAGCTTTTACTACTGGACCAAGAAACACAATAAGAATCATTTGTGCAATGTGATACACAAAGGGCTTGGGGATTACAGAGAAGTAAAAGCTATGGTCTCCAGTCTCAAGTATGTTCTCACAGATCAACTGATAAAATAAAACATGGAAAAGTAGCTGATACAATGTAGTGTGCTATGTCCAGTACATATTATCAGTGTTCTAAAAGATACGGGAAGTTATAGTGATGAGGAAAAGCTTTCAGGAGAAAATAGGACTTGCCCTGAACCCTCAGTGAAGGGTACACATTGAATTTGTAGAGGAGAGTAGAGCACATAAATGGTGACAGAAAAGGAAGGGAGTATGGTGTAGATGGTTTGTACAGAATGTTTAAGCATATTCAAGAATAACAATTTTCAAATAGTCCCATTTAAATCCTTGTGCTTCAATGTTGAAGACATACATAGAAATTGTGCTCATTGGGATTACATCTTGTGGACTTGTATTCAAACGTAAGACTACTTTCTTCAATACCGTTTGGTGCTAGACATAATGAGAAGTGTCAGTGTCATCTCTCTATCTTGTTTTAGTTAAAGATAAACTCCAATATTAGCATTCAGGACTCTACTATTTGACCTCCATGATAATGCTGTGATTCTTAATTAAATGTCTGATACTGAAAGGGTATCGAATTAAATACTTTTTTATTTTTCTAATTTGAAGCTAACTTATATTAGATTTTAATCTTGAAATAATTAATGGCCATCTTCTAACATTGAAATTCTTGGCTTCTTTTCAAAATATCATTCTGTTTTAATGGTTCTTACTTTTCATCTGGGTATTTTACTTTCATAAAAAAGTAATTAAAGTTTGGGTAAAAATTAGCAAAAACCCTATGTCCTATATCATTTAATAGTGAGCATCAAATAAAAACATCTTTAGATAAAGACCAAGAGTGGTCTCTAGGAGGATTTGCTGGGTGGAAGAACTACTGAAGGATATATCTCAAGCAAAAAAAAATTGATATAATAAAAAGGAAGGAAATGTAGAAAGAAATGATGAGTAAAGATTCTGGTAATCATCTGCAGGTAAATTTAACAAGCACAGACTTAAAAATAAAAATAACAATGACTAAATTTGGGAAGTCTTATACAAGGTAGAGATAAAAGTCTGGAAAACAATAATGAATAAGTCAGGAGGGCATGATGACAGGAGTTAAGGAGCCCCAAGTCTTTGTAAAATTTAATAATAATGGGTAACAACTTAAAAAAAAAGAAATAGAACACATAACTTCTAAAACCAGAGATGTGAAAAAAGAGAGTATAAAAGTCTTAAATAATCCAAAATAAAGAAACAAAGGGAGAAAGAAAAAGCCCAGAGAGGGAAAAACCCTCCAAATCACTTTACTCTATTCAGAATAGTACCTCCTTCTCTCTTGGAGGGATACTTGCATCAGTGAATGATAAGGGCATGTGGGCAGACAAATAATGATTTGGGTGAAAATGAGTTCTGAATTGGGCAAACTAAGGTAGCCAAGACAATGCATGACAAGAATGAAATAGGGTTGCTATGGTCTGAATACTTATGTCCCCCCAAAATGTATATGTTAAAATCCTAACCCCCAATTGGGTAGTTTTTAAGAGGTGGGGTTTTGGGAGGTGACTAGGTCATGAGTGTGGAGCCCTTGTGATTGGGATTAGTGCCCTTATAAAAGTGCACTTTTATAAGGAGCCCAAGTGAGCTCCTTCTCCCCTTCCACCATGTTAGGACAGAGGAAGAAGGCACCATCTGTGAAACAGGAAACAAGACCTCACTAGACACCTAATCTGTTGGCTCTTTGATCTTGGACTTCCCAGCCTCCAGAAATTAGAAATAAATTTCTGTTGTTTATAAGCCACACAGTCTATGGTATTTTGTTATAGCAGCCTGAATGGACCAAGACAAGGGATTTATCACCATCTTTGTAACCAACCAAACTATAAAAACTAGTTACAAAGAATTAGAGTAGATTATTTGCTGGAAAGGGAAAACTGGTAATGAGGCAGAGTATAAGAAAGGTATGCCAGGAGGGGATTGATAGTGCATTTCTGCACACACACACACACACACAAAATCCTTAGAAAACATTTCTTTTTCTACTTTGTGCAATGTAAGTGAATAGTAAAAGTCCATCAACAGCTGTAGTCCAGAGAAATGACTCCATAGCATCTGACCTGAGTAGTGTCTGATGTTGATGCACATGGGGCCAAGATTGGGAGGCTGACAGATTACATATAGTGAGTATAACTTGGGAAGCAATAATCTAATAGTAGTTATGTAGCAATTTAAGGGGTAAAGAATTGTATTTTATATTTTTAATTTGTGATACTTTTCCCAACCCAATGATGCTTTCTTAAGACTTTTCTATTTAATACCCTCTTCATTTAATGTTACTATTTATTTTTTTCAAGCTCTTTTTAACTTTTTTCACCTTATTCATCACTAAGTCCTTCACTTGGGCTAATGTTCTTCTTCATTGTTTCATAATCCCTATTCTTTCTTTTATGCTAATCTTCAACTTCCTTATTCTGTCTCTTTCTCTTTCACTTTTCTGTTTTCACCTCATTTGCATTATTTACTATTTAAAAAATCTCCAGTAGGTTTCACAGGAGCTCATTTAATTCCATACAAGTGCCCTGAATTCCCATCCTCCACTAGCAAGCAGACAGCATAATGCAGGATGTCAGAGTTGTCTGTGCTCAAATTTTTGCTACCTTACATGCTAGCTGTGTGGTTTGGCTAA
The DNA here is from genome assembly GCA_023783475.1 of Daubentonia madagascariensis. Classification (NCBI taxonomy): domain Eukaryota; kingdom Metazoa; phylum Chordata; class Mammalia; order Primates; family Daubentoniidae; genus Daubentonia; species Daubentonia madagascariensis. The sequence continues at coordinate 18,889,140 of JAKFHU010002080.1, read as the reverse complement.
GTTACTCACCTTCTGCATTTCAAATTAACTCATCTGTAAAATGAAGATAATAGTAATTACTACCTTATCTACCTCAAAAAGGTGTGAAGGTTAACATAGAGGATTAAAATATGGTTCTCTGTTCATAAAGAATTTATAATCTAGTGGTGTTTCAGAAAAGTAAATCACCTACCCTAAGAAAAGGCTTACTGAAACAAGCACCACATGGAGAAAGAATTCATAAATTGAAAAGAATTGGCCTAGCAGTCATATGAAGACTTAGATGAGATCCAACTGACAGAGTGCTAATTCAGCAACCCCAAGTGGGACAATATATCAAGTTGATCCTTATATTTTTATCAAGGCAAGGTATTATAAAGATATAAAAAACATGGGAACTATAATTAATGTGAAATTGGGATATGAAGGTCCCTAAACTGGAGTAACCAAGTTCCTTGAAGATGGTCTGAAAATAAACAATTTAAACAGTGCCAAACTTACACGTAGAAAAAAAAGTCTGAGGAGAAAGTAGCACCATTCCACTTACATTTTTATTGTGTGGCTTGTTGAGAAAGTACTAAAAATAGATTACTTGGCTTCAAGCCTGGATCAATGATTCCCGGAGTAGTTTTGTTTTTTTTTTTTCCTTTGGGGATGGGGTGGGTTTAAATATACTATATGATTTGTTAAATGGCAGAAAAAGACCTCAGAAGAAATTCTATGATTACAGTTACTATATAGTAAAGGCACAGAAGGAACATTTTAAATTATGGGTATCAGTCCTGTAGAATAAATAATTGTCCTCAAATCATGGACCACAGGATCCCCTAACAGGTCTCTTCACTTAAACTGAGGCTTTACATTTTCATAAATGACTCTAAACTGTGGATTTTGTCATTTTGGCTCTGAGGAATTAAATCTTTAAGTAAAATTGATGTGGCAAAGATACAGAAATACATTTAACTTTCAATAAAGGGATAGATCTTAGATACTCTTGCTTATGAATAGACCAGTGACAGTGAACATAGGAGGACACGTCCTAAATACTGATAATAAGCACAATACTTCACAGTCAGCTTGCACCTTTCATTGATTGGGTACAGCCTACCTACAATTTCCCACTGGAAAGTAACTGGATTTTTTTTTTAATGGAGAATTTGTCCATATGTGAACATGTTATACTGACTGTTAGCATTTGATTTCTTTTCTCTGTAGGGAGACAGCTCTAGTGTCTTTTTGGGGGTAGCTTGGAAGGAGATCTTTAAAAGCATGTGCGTCTAAATGCCATGCCAGAAAAAACACCTATTACCTTGGCTGTAGCTTTGCTTTGTGAGCCCTATCTCATACAAATTCCCAGGCCACTGAAGCACTCATGTAGCAAAGTTTTAACATTTAGAACTGTGAAAAGCTGATTCCTGTCCAAGGTGTTCTTAATATCAAGCATTTTTCAAAAAAGAAATCATATCTAAATAAGAGGTTGATCTGTTCTGAAATAAGCCTAGCTTTTTGTAGTGCACAGAAAGAAAGGAAGGTTAAGGTTTTTTTTTTTAATACCAACTATAATCCAGCTATATTTAGTACATCAAATTGAGTATACTTTGAGTGGTTCATATTATATCCTAATTTTTATAACAGAAAATTAATAGACAGAAAGGTCAAATGATATGTCCCAAGTCACTCAGTTATCAAATATAAACTGGATTTAAAGCTAAATTTGTAGTTTCAAACTTAGAGAAATAGCCAGACCACCACACTCTCCTTTGGTGATTAAAGAAAAGATCAGTTTGACTGACTGCATGTATTTTAAGACACTGGGGGAAATTTTCCAATATGACAGACTTCACTCATATTCAAGAATGTGAAACCAGGAAACTACACATAAGTGACTTAAATTTATAATGGCCTTCATTTTCTTTAAGGTAAAGAAGAAAATAAAAATTATTGAGGAAAGTCTCCATTTAGGAGTAGGTATTGGTATGTAATTTCCAAAGAAAAGCGTGGTTAAAAAATAATTTTTTATCTTAGTATTTTTAAAGCAACATAGCCATCAAGGCTTGAATATGATTACAAAGGAGGTAATTACTATCTGTGGAACAAAAACCAACAGACAAATTTTTATGGCAAATTTAAACACTATGTGATATTAAGGCTTCAAACCTCAAAAACAATTTTTTGTAGTTTATGGGTCAGATTGACCTGTACAGGATCAATTTTAACAGGAGTCAGAGATCAAAAATAGACTTACAAAGAGACAGAACACAGCTCAGGAACTGTCATGATAGAGAAAAACATGTAATTTTGAACCCAAAAGAGTTTTGCGTAGAGTGCTCAGCACATCTTTTTTCATACAACAGATGGCCAAAAATCCAGTTTGGGAGTTACAACTTAGAAATACCATCTTCCATGACAAACACTCAAATACAAAGTCAAGAAATATAAAGTTTTATTGTTTCAAATTTACATCAGTCAATCCATGTGCAAATACTAATTAATATGAGGATGTTAAGCAGAGAATTATTCCATAAGTATTGTGCCATCCTTTTCCCTGTAGTACTGGATCAATTAATATTTATTGATTACCTAAAATACACTAAGGGAGAATTTGACTTGAAAGTCTAAATAAGAGTAATAAGAAATACAATGTGTTTTGATGGGCTTATAATGAATGTTTTAATGCCACTTCAATTTTTATGGTTGAGAATGGTAAGAGGAAGCTCAGTTTCTAAAGGTATGAGGTTGATGGTTTGGGGCATATTGTAAGTGACTTTTGACCAATTGATGTGATAACTGTATCTGGGCCTTAGATGTTGCTAGAACATTTATGAACTGCCATGACAGTGCCTAAAGTTTATATTTAGGCCCCAAACTCTAACCCAGAGAGTGACACATTTGAATATTTTATCTCTTAGCACTGAAACACAATTACTACCTTAATTAATAATAAATTAAGTATTTTTATTAGATAACATTAGTAAAGCACCCTACTATAATGTACATTAATCTGGGTATTAAGAGCTCAAAATTATACAGTTAACACTCAGCTGTGGTTGAATGTGAAACTCCTTTATGTATTTACGTTAGAAATGTTCTTACGTTTCTTTGAAATGGCCCCAATACCGATCAGTAGTGATTTTCAGTGGAAAGACCTCAATTCATTTCAAACTTATAAATGTATTCCAGTCCTACAGTTTTCTCAATCACTTCTAGATTAAAACTTAGTGCCCTCTGGGTAAATATACAATCATATCCAAACATTTTCATCATCTCTCTTCTACTCAACACTCTCTTTCTAAGCTTCCTTTCCTCCTACTCTCTTCTTTTCCTACCTGATTAAAACCTCTCCCAAAACAGTCCAAAGAATATTCACACAAAGGTAGATGGATTATGTGAACAATTTGGTAAAAATACAATGGCTTTGAGTTGGGTTTTGTCCAGTTCTTTATTGGCCAATTCTTACTCCATCTGGCCAAAGAGCATATCCAGTTTCTGGCTTTATTATGTAGCCTGTTTGATTGTTTTTCGGAATCCAGCTAAGTGCCCCTCTGCAGTCTTCTGACTTCATTCCCTCCTGAAGAATAACCACTTCTAATGGGCAGTCCATCCCTCTGCATGTATGAGATTTTTGCCTCACTGGGCAGCACCCCTTGCATCCAAGCTACCTTCCTTGGCCATCTCTAGGCCCATAGAAAATTTCAGAATTCCCATCGTGCTCATTTACACTTTGCAGAAAACTGAGGGAAGAATGATTTTTAACCTTTTCCAATTTATTTTACCACTTCCTAATCCCTCTATAGTCTTTTCATGGTGTTGTGCAAATGGATTAAGGGGTCCTGCATCCAAGCAAATTCTATCCAGAGAACTGGATGCTAATCTCTCTTGTTAGTTGAAATTCTGAAATGTGATAGGGAGATATTTCCAACACATATCCCAATGGTTGGGAACAGGGAAGACTAACTTACCTCACTTTTGCTTTACACATACTGTTCTCAAAAGTTCCTCTTCTCTCTCCAGCCTCCAACCTCACTTCCCTATACCCTTATATGTTTCTGGTGGCAAACTCTAGCAGACCAATTCTGTCTCATATTAAACTAGGGAAGAAGACAGTCTGGATTGAGGGGGGATATGTTCTCTAATTTAGGAGCTAAAGAGTTAACCCTGTTGTTCTCAGCTTGGAGATCCCCCTAGAGTAATCCAGCACATTCAGCTTAGAGTTGGAAGGCCCAAATTCTAAAGGAAGAGAAGTGTGATGGTTAATTTTAGGTGTCAACTTGACTAGATTAAGGGATACCCAGACAGCTCGTAAAGCATTATTTCTGGGTATGTCTGTGAGGGTGTTTCTGGAAGAGATTAGCATTTGAATCAGTGGACTGAGAAAGGAAGAGCCACCCTCACCCAATGTGGGCAGGTACTGTCCAATCAGCTGAGGGGCCAGATACAAAGAGGTAGAGAAAAGGTGAATTCTCTCTCTCTCTCTCTTCTGAAGCTGGGATATCATTCTTCTCCTGCCCTTGGACATCAGAACCCCATGTTAGTTGACTTTTGGACTCTGGGACTTGCACAGCAGCCCACCAGGTTCTCAGGCCCTTGGTGTGAGAGTTATATCACTGGCTTCCCTAGTTCTGAGGCCATCCAACTTGGACTGAGTTTCCCTGGTTCTCTAGCTTGCAGATGGCCTATTGTGGGACTTCTCAGCCTCCATAATCGTGTGGGCCAACTCCCCTAATAAATCTCCTCTCAAGTGTCTCTCTCAAATGTCTATCTCCTATTGGTTCTGTCTCTCTGGAGAACCCAGACTAATACAAGGAGGAAGGAAATTTCTCAACGTTATGTACCTCTCTGTGTTCCAAACTATTATGTTAGGTCTTAGACACACCTAGTCCATATTCAGAAACACACCCAGTCTGTATTCAGAAATAGTAACTGGGGCAAAAAGCACAGGGAGTACAAATTAAAAGACACAGACTTGACTCTGGCCCAAGTGCTGGACAGAACACAAGCCTCTTCATCTCTTTGCTGTTTCTCCAATTCATCGAGATGGCATATAATATTCTTAAGAATAGGAATCAAGGTCCAAGTAGAAATTTTGAGAACAGGGATACAAATGGAAATTGGTCAAAGATAAACCAAAGCAGAACAAACTGCCTTCAAAGTGAGAGGTAAGCAATGTTGTTTTTAAAGAAGCACTACAGAACTTATGGATTCATTAAAGAAATTAAATAAAGGATTGTTGGGCTAGTCAAGTCCTTATTTCTCTGTAGATCTTATCTTAGTCTGTTTGGGCTATTATAACAAAATACAATAGCCTGAGTAGCTTTTAAACAAGAGAAATGTATTTCTTATAGTTCTGGAGGCTGGGAAGTCCAAGATTAAGGTGACAGCAGGTTCTGTGTCCGGCCTGCTTCCTGCTTCACAGATAACACCTTCCAGCAGAAGGGGCAAAGGATCTCTGTGGTATCTTTTGAAAAGGGCACTAACTCCAACCATGAAGGCTTAGCCCTCATGACCTAATCACCTCCAAAAGGCCCCACGACCTCATACTATGACTTCGTGGGATAGGATTTTGATATATGAATTCTGGGGAAACACAAACATTCAGACCACAGCAGATGTAAACAAAGAAATTGAGTTAAAGCCTGAGAAATCCTCAAAGAAAGTGCTGATCTGCCAGGGGTAGGGAGCCCCTTGTATGTATTTGGAACCTGATGAATGAATCAGAGTAGAGGCTAAGGGAACTCTGGACTTCCGCAAATGATATAAAAGAAAGGCACAAACAGAGAAAGGTAACACTGTCCAAGAGGGACGTTTGCTTGGCAATTGTCTGGTCTGTTCTCCTATTCTCTGTGCATGAATCCTAGAGGAAGCTGGTCTGTTAACACCTCTGCCTGGTGATGCAGACCGTGCAGTGAGCCTTCCCATCTAACAGGAGGGTCTGGAGGAAAAAAAGACTCCCACCATGCATAGGATTCCCCAGTGCCAGCTATCTATATGCTAAAAACCCACCTCATTTATCCATTAATATGGACTAACAACCAAGCATCTCAAGGCATTTAAAGAAAATGGGAAAAGTAAAAATATCATAAAATAGAATGGCAGACTCTAGAAGAAAGAGAAATAATGAATTTGGGGAAGAAAAGAAATTCAAATTTTTCTACTTGTTTTCCTCAGGAGATTTGATAGTATATTCCACAGATGGGAAAAAGAATAAACTGCCATGTAGAAAGAATAAATCAGAAAAGGATAAACTATACTTAGAAAATGAAATTATAGTTGCCTTAACTGTAAAAAAAATTCAAAAGAACTGCTCACTGATAAACTGAGGAAGACTGATGCTGAATTAGTGATCGGAACTATAAATAGCTAACATTTGTTAGCTGCATATAAAGTTATTTAAACCTCACAATATTCCTTAACGTAGGTATTCTTCTTCTTCTTATTTTCCAGATGAAGAATCACATATACACAGAGGTTAAATTGTATGGTCACAAAGCAAGTAGGTTGGCAAACACACAATTCCAACTCTGGCAGTCTACAGTGTAGAAAAAGATAAATATGTGCAAATCATAAAAGAAAAATTAAGAGACATGGAAAGGTACAGAAAGTTCATCAATTCATCTAATAGGAATGTTAGAGAGAATGAGATAATGAAAAAGGAATTAAAAAATCAAACAATGAAATTGTCACTGGGATGAAGAAAGATTAGAATCTTTAGGTGCATCAACCGAGAACAACTTTTGGAAAAAACAAAAAGACATTGACTTGAGCAACCCGTCCACGTAAAATGTAAAGACAATGAGAAATGCCAAACGTTATAAGAGAGTTGAAAATGTCACCTACAGAAGAACAGCGTCCAGAGTCACAGGCAATGCTGCATGATTGGGGTCAATGGTGTCTCCAAAGTTTACAGGGAAGATAATTTAATCCTGAAAGTTTATTTCCAGGTAAAATTTCAAGCAAGTGAAAATGTAAAAGGAAGAGAATTTTGGAATGAAAACAGATCATGTAAGCCCTCTGTCCAAAACCCTCTAGTGGTTCATATTGATATTTTACTCTAGGTAATTACAAAGGCCCACGAGGCTCTATATATTTTGCATCTTGTTCTCATCTCTTCAATCTCTATCACTCTTCTCTGGCCACACTGACCACCTTGCTGCTCCTAGAAAAGGCCAGATGTACTACAACTCCATGCCTTTGAAGTCCCTCTTTGAAGAACTCTCTTCCCCAAATATAGCTCACTCCCTTACTCCCATGAGGTCTACACTCAAATGTCACCTTCTCAGAGATTTTTTTCTCTAGGCACTCTATGGAAAACTGCCTTCGCCTTATTTCCCTACTATTAATATCCTTCTCCCCTGCTTTACCTTTCTACATAGCACATGCTGCTTATTACACAATCTATTGATCTTGTTTATTGTCTGCCTTCATCCACTGGAATATAATTTACAGGAGGAGGGGGATGCTTGTCTACTTAGTTCATTGTTACAATCCTAGCATCAGAATTGTGCCAGACACATAGTAGGAGGTCAGCATGTATTTACTGAATGAATGCTGAAAAATGTGAAGCATATTTTTAGAAAATTTCAGAGTCAGGAAGCAAAAGATCCTGCCTTCGAACTTTGAAGGCAGATGAAGATTGACTAAGTTGTGCTTATGGGAAGAAAATTCTATTTTATTTTTTCTAACTTTGTTATTTAGTCCTATATGTATTAGCTTCATTCTCTACTGAATGCATAAAAATACAAAATGGTAGTTAATTTGTAATTTCCCAGATCAGTGATGTTAATCCAGATTCTACAAATTTATTCATTTCTATGTAGACCATAATAGCTCCTCAATCAAACCCAGAATAATGAAGATCAGCATGACTAACTACTAGCTGACACTTTTGTCTGAAAGTCAGTGTGGCAGAACCAAGCATATATTTTTGCTAAAACATTGCCAAGGGGAGGCTTTCTTAGTGATCTCAAAAAACTTATGCCACATATCAAGTCCTTTAAACCTTAAAACACTACTTTACCAACCACATAGACCTGGTTTTAGCAAATAGCTTGAATATCTTTTCTTGTAAAAAAAATGAGGAAATAATGAGTTTTCCTGGAGAAATTATTCCAAGGCTATAGCTACCTTTATTTTAAACTTATCTGCAGACTTCTTTAAACTCATAGACATCATACGCTACTTTGTGAAGTAAGAACAACCACCCTAGAGATTGCAAACTAAATTTAAACAGATGTAAAAAGATAACTGCATAAGCTTGGAGAAACAAATTCATATTGAAACAATTTTTTTTCTATTTTGTAGTAAGAATACACATTTTTCTTTCTACATGCAAGTGGGGTAATTAAATTATTAAATTCAAATAGCCACTCCTACTGAATCATACAAGTAGCACCATCAATCTGCTTTTTGACAGGCAGTCATTTTATTATCTATGTTTTAAAGGTCTAGCAAAACTTCACCCAAAACTCTGATTTTCCATGTAATTAATTCTTGAAAGCAAGAGAATTTTAGTGAAAAATAGAGGTAAATTGTGTTGTACCATCCCCATTCCCAGCCTGCCATCTCCCAGCCCCGATACTTAGAGGGTACTTAGTTTGCACAGGGTTGTTAACCTACATTGTTTGATCTGACTCCTTATGTCTATCTGGTGACATAGGTACAATTACTATCCACCCTTTAAAAGTATAGAAATTAAATACAGGTAGAAGGACCAACTTTCCCCAAGTTAGTCAGGATTTGAATCCAGGTCTTCTAACTCCAAACCCATGATGTTCCCATTCTGAAACAGTGGTCCCTAGCCCTTATACCTTGGAAATGATATACAATGTTTCTCAAACTTGAGTGTGCACCAGAATGACCTGGAGGGATGGTTAAACCACTGATTGCTGGGCCTCATGGCCAGAATTCCTGATTGAGTGGATCTAGGATGGGGACCAAGAGTGTGCATTTCTAACAATTCCAAGTTGATGCTGATGCTGCTGATCCAGGGAGCACACATTTTGAGAAGCAATGCAATATACAAACACATGTCCTCCAGCTTTTAACAAAATGATGCCGGACTCCCATTTCTACCCCACAAACCTACTTCCCTTGTAATGTTTTCCATCTCACTTAATGGCAACTCCATTCTTCCAGTAGCTCAGGTCAAAGTTTTTGGAGTTATTCTTGAATCTCCTACTCCTCCCATACTCCAAATCTAATTTTTCAAACTATCTCCAAAATCTGACCACTTCTTATTATCCCCACTGCTACCATCTTGATAGAGACACCATCATCTCTCACCTTGCTCATGGCAATAGACTCCTACCTGGCCTGTTTCTACCCTTAATACAGACTGTTGCCAACACAGTAGTTATTGCGAAATTATCTCAAAATGTAAGTTTATATCGCTCCTTTGCTCAAAACTCTGAAGTGACTACTCATTTCCTCAGAGCCAGTTCTCAAGTCCTTGTAATAACCTATAAGGCCCTCTATGATATGGCCATTTGAGCTTTCCATGCTCACTTCTTCATAACTCTTTTCTTTGCCCACTGCACTTGAGCCATACCAGCCTCCTTGTCCTTTCTTGTGCAAGCCCGACACTCTCCAATTCAATGGAGAGCTGTTCCTTCTGTCTGGAATGCTCCTCTTCCAGGTGATCACAAAAATAAACTTTTTTATTTCCTTCAAGTCTTTGCTCAAATTTCCCTTCTCAGTGAGGGCTATGCTAACCATATCCTACCTCAATTCCCACCACATCACTTGCTCTATTTTTTATTTTTTGAAAGCACTTATTTTCTATAATATAATTTGCTTATTATGTTTCTTTTTTATTATCTATTTATATTAGAATATATGCTCCAAGAGGACAGGAATATTTGTCTGTTTTACTCACTGATATATTCTAAACCCCTACTATGTGCCTCACACATAGTAGGCACAAATAAATATTTGCTGAATGAATGAATGAATAATTCTTCCTATTCATCTAACGTTTCATCACAGGCTGACAAATTCCATGCTAATGATCTGCTCTTAGAATCAGCCATTCATCAATACTCTCTCTGAAATAACTTTGGCTCAGCTAGACATGGAAGATACAATTATCAAAAATTTCTTACTTCTTTGTAAATCAGAATTTTCTATGATCGTGATTAACTGGCAGAGGGGTATTTATATGATGGCATGTGGACTCAAAATACTATGAAAAACAAATGTCAGCTTTGAGAAATCTGTAATGTGAAGTACCAGTATATGTTCCTTACAAACAGCAGCTCTAATTCTTTTTGAGTGGAATAAAATGTGAACAAAATTACAGCTTAATTCATATTTTTTAGGGTATATTTATCATATACTCTTCATTTCAAGAGAAAAAACAATATTTAGAATATTTTCATCAAAAAGAAATTTCATTATAGATAGACCAAATGTAAATTTTGTTATTAATTATTAAATAATCACTTTTAAAACTTTATACAGTAAATTTATTTAAAATAAGTCTAGGTACTTACTAAGACACAGAGGCTTTTTGTTTTTTATAAAGCAGTGAACCTTTTGTGTGTTCCTGGTATAAATCTGATACTGGGAACACCTTGGGCTATGATCCGACTCCCTTAACATCTAATCTCTTGTGACACCCTCTACTACAAAGGCTGGGAGTTTAAAATGTGCTACGTCCCACAGACCCTTGCAACTAAGATTCCGAATGTGACTTAGGCTTCACCAATCATGTGTATTTACTTGAAACCTGAATTTAGAACTGAGATAAATAAGAAAAGAAGAGGGGTGCCAGGCATCCAATTTGCAGGTGCAGATTGTACCCGGGTCTTTACTCTGGTAGCCTGAGACTTTATCTCTTACAGGCAACTTTTTGATTATAACAGGAGCATCAGTTCCCCCCACGGCTGGCCAAGTTTTGTGTCAGGCTTTGGGAGTCTCTTCTCTAAGTTCAGCCCAGCTGATTCAATAAGCCATTTAATACCACATATTACACTTGCTAGAGTGGATTGTTTCTCGGCATTTTGACTCTGACCACTACAGAATCCCAGGACTGGTACTCAGTCATCAATACATGAATTAGAAGAAGGAGCTTCTGGTCTCCAAGAAGGAATACTATACCAGAATTACTCTATAATTGGAAGGAGCTCAATGCTCATTTAGTTCAACCACCTTGTTGTACAGGTAATGAAACTGGGAATCAGCTACTTTTTCAATTTGATTGATAATAGAGTCATACAGAGACTCCAAGAGCCCCTGACTATTTGTACAGAGTAGTTCTTCTTATATCAGGTAGACCTGAGCCTAAAAGTGTTAATTATGCTATTATTTTTGTCATAGAAGAGACAGAAAAACAGGAAAGGAAAACCTGGATGTTGCAATCAGACAATGCTGTTATCCTCACATATTTTAAGACAATCATTCTAGAAATGAATGATGCAGCTTTACACTGTGGATATATTAGCAATTCATAAAGAGGCAGTAGTGGAGAAAAAGCATATTTTTTGGAGACTGCTGTATAATAAGCTCCCAAACTTAGTTTTAATCTAATTCAATAAAACACATCATACTCAGACACAAGAAGACAAGACAATAGTTAGAAGGCACTGAAAATTTGTCTTGGATTTGAAGCCTGCTGCCTCCAAGCTTAAAATAATGAAAAATTTAAAAACAAACTATCCTGGATTCATCATTCTTGTTTCTGAACTTGTTGAGATAATTAAATTTTAAACTAATGTTTGCTTCTGAAATATTACGTATTGCCTACGAGAATTTGGCTTACTGTAATATGGCTCTGATATTACTTATTAGAGGGTAGTGATTTAGAATGTACTAGTATATCTTTGTTCCCCCTGCTTAAAGAAAAAAAATATTAATGTATGCTTGATAACCTGAGAGCCACAAAAATTTCAGGAATGTGTGTTCTAGTGAAATAACATACTTTACACTTTACCAGTGGATTATACACTTTAATTCAACTACCATTAAGAATGTCAATATAATGGAATTTTCTGTAGCCCTAACAAAACTTGAAGAACTTCTATTGACAGGGAACGATATTAATGATATAACCAATGAAAAGGCAGGACAGAAAGCACTATATGAAGCATTAACCCATTTTTGTAACTATATTTTACCTATATCCATAGACAGATCCACATTAACATCCATACTGAAGGTTGTATGAATATGCACCAATATAAATGGTGGGATTACAGATACCTTTTTGATTATCTTTTTTTCCCTAATTTTTAGTTAGGGAATATATATTATTTTTGCAATGAGAAAAAAATGATAGCTGGAAGTAGAGGAAGTATCTCCAGGTTTTTAACTTACGAAGGCAGCATGGCTCAGCTAGAGGAAAGGGGCAGGTAGGAAGCAGGCTGCACAGAGGCCCAGCAGCCAAGAGCCAGGCAAGCAGTGCTGAGTCCCTCTTGGCAGGCACTAATGAAGCATGCATATCAGCAAGGCACATTAGTAAGCCCAGCATGCCCGCTGTTGTAATGTGCTTTCACAAAGCTCTGCCCCAGGCAATGAGCCACCTGCCCAAGGACAATCGGTTTGTTAATAAAAGTTTTCTTCTGAAAACCATATACCTTCATCTTACTCTAGCAGTGTCAACCTTAAAGAAGGCACAGCTGTTGTTTAATATTATATGGTTCAGAAACTCCACCTTCTTACCACCTGGGGCAAGAAAGTGCCTTCAGTTTTTACTGCAATCAGTGGATATAAGAATTCAGGATCCCGTATTTTTCCTGATCCCTCCTACGGCTTACATGAGTATTATCAAAGAATATTTTACTTTGCACAACTTTCAATCGCATGTGTGTATTGAAAAATGACTTTCATGTCCAATCTTCTCATAGCTGTGTCTAAGTTGCGGGAAGCCTAAATATGGTTTTTCTAGTTTTAGTTTTGTAAAACTAAAAGGTTTTATGAAATAAAAGGTTTAGGAGTGAAAGCAAGTGTGTGTGAGGTGTTATTTGGAAACCCACTGAGATGGTTAATTTTATGTGTCACCTTGGCTAGGTTATGATGCTCAGTTGTTTGGTCAAACACTAGTCTAGATGTTGCTATGAAGGTGTTTCTTAGATATGATTAACATTTACAATCAGTTGACTTTAAGTAAAGCAGATTGCTCTCCACAATGTGGTTGGGCCTCATCTCTAAACAGCTGAAGGCCTTAAACACAAAAACTGAGGTTTTCTGGTAAAGAAGGAATTCTGCCTCAAAACTGTAACATAGAAATCCTGCCTGAGTTACCAGTCTGTTGGCTTTGCCCTGTGGATTTTAGACTCAAGACATCAACTCTTACCTGAATTCCCAGCCTGATGGTCTACTCTGCAAATTTCAGACTTAGTGGGCTCTATAATTGTGCAAACCAATTCCTTAAAACAAGTCTCTTTCTGCCCTTCTCTGTCTCTTTTTTTCTCTGTTTCTCTCTTTCTCTCTCTCTGTATCTGTGTGTGTGTGTATATATATATATACTACTGGTTAAATTTCTTTAGAGAACCCTGACTGATACATCCACTTTTACCTAGATGTGAGCAAGATTTTTCAAGGGTTTAGAGTCAGAGAAAAGAGGAGAAAATCTTGGTCTTGTCTTGAACCATTCCATCACGTTCCCAAGTCCCAGGTTTTCTGTTCGGTAAAATGGTGATATAATAGCACTTACCTAAAGGATGTTGTAAGGCTTAAAAGTGAAGCGCTTAGGACAGTGCCTGGGACAGGATGAGTATTCAGAGAGTAGTGGCTTAAACAAAATTACTAAAGCCATGTCAAGTGCTATTGGGATAATCCATTTTGTCCTCCCCAAATCTCATTGTTTGGGCCCTTCACTGCCCTGGGTACCAAAAATTCTGCAGGTCTTACACCCTAGAAATATCCTGGGAACATAAGAAATTAGGTAATGCAAATCTCTGTTTTAATATGCAATGGAAAGAGAGCTCTCATGCTGTATAAACTCAGCCACCCAGGCTGACTCAGGTGACATGATTAATGTCTGTCTAAATCAGACCTAAAGTAATAGTCATTCAATTATTTGATACTGCAAAACATGATTAGGAAAAGTCACAAAGATAAAAATTATACCCACTACTGCTCACCAAAGGCTTTGAATAAATAACTTCCCAGAAGTAAAATAATTGACTAATAGCCTCAATCACATAAGTTTATCCTTTCTTATTTTAATGCCAGGAAATGTTTAAGAAATAATACAAATTTCTAAACTTAGGTAATGTAATAATATATTTAGTCATTTTGTATAAATATTTACAATCTATTGAAATGAAAATTTTATTTTCCCACTTCATTTACTGGGAATTATAAAGGAAGTGCAATTATACATTCTACTGCAGTTACTAATTATAACATTATTTTATTTTAGCTTTTTTTAAGGACTGGAGTTTCCATTAATTTGTAAAGTAACATGAAAGGGAGAAAAAGTATTTCTATGGGGAGTAACTGGAGGGAAGATGTGTATGTATATACACATATATACACACACATACATACTGTATATACAGGGATGGCTGTATATATACACACACAGAGTCATCCCTCAGTATCTATGAGGGATTTGTTCCAGGACCATCCAAGGATAACAATCTATGAATGCTGATCTCTTACATAAAATGGCATAGTATCTGCATGTAATATATACAAATTTCCCTTATACTTTAAATTATCTCTAAATTACTTATAGTACCTAATACAATGCAAATGCTATGTAAATCGTTGTTATACTGTAATGTTTTATACATTTGTATTATTTTTATTGTTGTATTGTTATTTTTTAACATTTTTAAAATTTTTGATCCATGGTTGGTTGAATCCACAGATGTGGAACCCACCGATATGGAGGGCTGACTGTATATACACACACATACATGTAGACTTATAGATATGTATTTGTATAAGAAGAATATTTTCTTGTTCAAATTTTATGGAAATATGGGCAAATGCTCTCGTAACGCATACTTAAATTGCCCTCAATGCTGTCATCTCTATAATATTAGGATGTTAAATAGTTTTAGTCAGAGACTATATTTGCAACCAATTCTAGCCTTTATTGTAACCAGGTGGGTCATATGATTTTGACTAAGTTTTGGTCAATAGGAATGTCAGTAAAAACAATATGAACAACTACCAAATCATATTCTGTAAAAGAAAATATTTACCCTCCACTTATTTTCTTTTCTTCTTTATGTTGGCTGGGAAAGGGTGACACGTGGAATATCTGCCTTCAATCCAGAGATGGAAGCCAAGTAGAAAATGACAAAGTAGCACTACGAGCCATTGTGAGGGGGAAGGGTAACCTCATGGACCAGAGCCACCTCCTATCTTTGGAATTCCTGACTATTCACAGACTGTTAAAAGAAAACAAAAATTCTTCCTTGCTTGAGCCCCTTATTTTTTTAAAAAAATTTATTTGTAATTATTATGGATACATAATATTTGTACATACTTATGGGGTACATGTGATATTTTGATACAAGCATACAATGTCTAACAATCAAATCAGGGTAATTGGGATATCCATCACCTCAAGCATTTATCATTTCTTTGTGTTAGGAGCATGCTAATTCTATTCTTTAGTTATTTTGAAATATACAATGCATTATTGTTAACTGTTGCCCCTCTATTGTGCTACTGAACACTGGACCTTATTCCTTCTATCTAACTGTATTTTTATACCCATTAACCATCCCTTCTTCATCCCCCTTTGCCACTACCCTTCCCAGCCTCTGTTAACCATCTTCTATCTCCACAAATTCAATTTATCTTAGCTCCCACATATGAGTGAGAACATGCAGTATTTGTCTTTCTGTGCCTGGCTTATTTCATTTAATGTCCTCCAGTTCCATCCATATTGTTGCAAATAACAGGATTTCATTCTTTTTTATGAGCCCCTGAATTGTTTTGATCTGTTTATTACAATAGCTCAGCCTATTCCTACATATCACAGAGTCCATTTGCCATCAGGAGATTCTTGCCCCCAAAATGATTAGTTTCTGCCCATGATAAGATTCCAAATCAGTGGAACTATAAATGATTGTTCCATGTCAACCAAAAATGACTCATACCCCAATACATAACCCAATATGACACCCAACCAGAAAATAACTCTTTCACGTTTTCTATCAAAGTTATTATAGAAAGGTTTTTGAACCTGATGGCTCATGTGCATTTGATTGTTTCATTTCTTTGTCTTTTCACAAGTATGAGGTGAAACAACATTTTCACTAAAAATATCCCACTGCATCAATTATAGTTATCTTGGTTTTCAGAAAACCGAACTCAAACTGACTAAACAATTAGACCAACAGGTTACTTGGCAGAAGATGCAACGATAATGCTAAGTTCAGACGTGGCTGAGTCAGAATCTCCACAATGTCACCAAAGATATGGTTTTGTTCTGTTTCTCCATGCAGCTCTCATTCTTGACATTTTTATCCTAGACTGGCTCCCCAAGATCACAAGATGGTTGCAGACAGCAACCAGGGCTATACACCATCATATTCACGGCCGCAAAAAAAGGAGATTTGTTGTTCCACGAAAAGCCACAAGGATTGTGGATTGATTAGACAGACTAAGGTCATGTGTCTACCCCAAACCAATTAGGTGGCCATGATTTAGGTCAGTCAACATTTCCCATTGCCTTAGTTAGGGATGAGGTCAAATCTACACAAAACAAATGGCTTTGTATGGAGGGATGAGTGGTTTTGCTAAGGACAGTTGTACTATTCTTCACAAAAGGAACAGAATACATGCTGTGTAGTAAAACACTACTTAATATATTTCAATCTCAACTTATTTGGAAGGTCCCTAAGGGATTCTAATGTGATTGAAAGGGATATGATTCTATATTTCTGTATGAGGGACATCCGGTTGATTAAAAAAAGAAATCTTTTTACCACAATATTACTTCATTAAAAACTAAATTATGTGAAAGAAACCAAAGTCATTTGATATTCTAAATAATGGTAAAAAATCATAATTTAATTTCAAAAAAATTTTCCTAAAAGTATTTTATTTTTGTGAGATTGAATATTTCCACAAATTGAAAGTCTAAGGGCATGTTTCTCTGAGAAGATGAATGAGATTTCAAAATGTTCACGACACATAAAACTGAAGACAACAATATCAACATTAAGAAGGTTGTTAATTTTCCCGCTTTCTTTACAAACCCCTGGTTCTATCAACTAAATGTACTAAATGTACATTTATCATTCATCAGTTTGATAAGCTTTGTATTATATAAAATACGTAGGTTTTTAAAACTATTGTTAATTTTGAAAATAAATCTTATCGTCTACTACTTTAATCAGAAAAAGGGAAAAGAAAAGAATGAAACAGGTTTCAGAAGAAATGTTATGGACTCAATTGAATACTCATTACCAAAATAAATTCTATAACAATCAATAAGATTTTACCCCATACACAAGAAAAATTTTAACTTTTTTATAGTAAGTTCTGTTCTTCCATAGCAATTTTCTAACTATATATTATGATGATTTTTTTTGCTTTTTCAACAAAGTTAGAATGCCTAGGTAATCATAAATTGCTCATTACTCTTAAGGATATTATGTTCAAAATATGGCCTTATTCTATAATGCAGCACATGGAATATTTTCATCTCATTATATTAAGCATAGGAGTTATTCTGGAGTTAATATCACATCCTCAAAAACACAGTAACATTTCATCTGATCAAAAAAAATAAACTAATAAGGCAATCATGGTGTCATTGCATCATTTCCATTTTTAAAGTATCATGGCTACTAGTTAAACTCAATAATGATAATGACAGCTTTAAACAACAGAAATCTCTCATACCATTGTTTGCACCTGGAATTAGCCTTTGGAATTAGACTTGCTTCACTAAGCTCATCAAATAGCATTTAATCTTATCCCTTTTTCACTTCCATTGCATCACTAAAACGGAGTTCTGAAAAGTCACTGACCTTCCATCCCCAGTATAGAGAGTTGGAACAGGGATTCTGCCACCAGACAAGCTGGGATGAATTTCAACTTTTCACTTACTAGTTAAGTAAAGTTGGACGATTCATCTAACCCCCACAAAGCCCAACTTTTTCATTTATAAAATAGGGTTAATAATACCTACCTCATAATTTGAGAATTAAATAAGATAACTAATGTGAAGTCAAAGACATGTTTTCTGATAATTGACATTACTTCTTATTAATATTATTGTTATTTTTATTATTTACTTTTATTGAGGACTAGTAGAACTACATACTTAGGTATAAAGAGACAAAGAAAGTGGGTAGTGGGGGACTGGGAGAGTTAGGGATGGTAGATAATATTGATTTTATACACCTCACTGTTCCTGAGCAACTGATTTTGGAAGCATACCCAAATAGTAGGCAACTGTGAAAGAATTTTTACATCCCTCTACAAAGTACAAAAGGTGCTTCTCCTTCTTTACCATTTATTTCATTAATGAGCTATAATTTCAAAGGAAGTCCAACCTTGGCTAAAATATGTCAACAAACTGGCATTGTTTATTTTGTTCATACTAAGAGAAATAACATAATCCCAGAATTTTATAGGCCACTACAGTGGGTAGTTTTTATTAAAATATAAATAAGATACCATCCCCCTCTAACTGAACGCCTTTCAGTGGCTTCCTATTACACTAAGAATAAACCCAAGCCCTTTGACATGGACAGTTAGTAGGGTGTTGGTGCAGACCTGTGCGCCCAGGACAGTTCCAACTTATGCCTGCAGTTTCTACATAATGATTAATATTGCCTCTGCTCCACCACCTTCACTCTTAAAGTTTCATAGCTCAGAATATAAATTAAATAGCTCTAAATGAGACCCATGGCATTCCACATGCCAGTGCATGCCCATCCCTACCAGTTGCTTTTCAGATCCTTGAGGGCACTGAGCTCTTTCCTGCCTGAAGGGCTTCCAGCATTTCTCTGACTCTTTCCCTGGATGATTCTTACCTGTCATCCAAGCCTCAGCTTGGTTTTACTTTCTCAAAATTATCTTCTTGGATTCCCCAAACTAAATTTTGACCTCCACACCATTTTTCTCTCTCATAGCACCTTGTTCTTTACCATCCTAATCCTTATCACAATTTGCCATTATACACACACACACACACACACACACAAAGTGAGGTGTTCAGTGTTTGCCTTCCTCATTCCTACCCTACAAGCTGAAAGAAGTTAGGTATTTTGCACATGATGTTTGATCTATATCTTTCCCAAATCCACCATGTAGGCATTCTTATCCTCATTTCAGAAATGATATTCAGAAAAACCAAGAAGCTTGCCAGTTACAAATGGAGCTAATATTAGAACTCAAGTTCATTTGACTCCATATCTCACACATTTGCCTGTACCACGTTGATCTGATAGCTTAGGTAAACACTCGGCCACTTCACTGTATTCAATCTCAAGGCATAGAGAAATTGCAATGATAAGAAGAGGTCTCTTGGCCAGGTTTAGCATTTATAGTCCCTCCTAAGAGGAAATGACTTAGTCTCTGTGACCTGGAGTTAAGATTCCCAGTTATTATCGACTTACTCCATGATCCAGACACTTAAGACAGTTCCTTCTTCTTTGGCTGCCACTTTCAAGCTCAGTGATATTTTAAAAATATATATATAACTATTAGTATATTTTGTAACTGCTAGTAATTCACACACTCTTGGTTGATTTCTTGCAATGAGAATGATACAATTGAAGAAGGGATATACGAAGCAAAACTGTTTTATTTCTACCACCCTGCATAATGTTTGCACATATTAAGCACTCAATAAATATTTATTAAATGGACGATTTTCATGTATTCTAATGTATATTTAATGTGACATATTAAAATGAAATATGTTTACAAGTGATCTTTATATGCACATTCAGTGTACTAAAAAAGAAATGTCACTTTCAGGAAAACTGAATTTTAAAATCTCTTGTTCATATACCTAAGTAGAAATATATTTAAGGTTTTTTTCTGTTTTAAAAAAGGACAATTAATAAGAAAGCACACTTACACCATGTAATTTTCTTACACAAGCTTCACAAAGATTAGTCATAGAGTCTATTGTTTTGCTAGTTAGAAAGAACATCACAGATTTATTTAGACTTTCTTTCTTAAGCTGATTATTGAACAGATTTACATATAATAGTGGCATGAATATCCTCAATGTAGTAATAGAAGTTTTGGAAGACTGGATAATTTGGCTAGATTTATGTTGAAGTGAGCTAACATGACTGAACCAAAATTTCTTTCATATTGATTTTTTCTGATAGGAAGGTTTTCATGCTGCTTATGTGCAGGGTCCAGAGTTACATCATGATGCTCCTCTAGTAAAAGACTCTAAGCATGTTTAAATCCTGACGTGATTTTCTTTCAGATATTTAGACATCCTGTTTGTCTTTTACATGGCCAATAGCACACTGGTCATTTCTACACTATTACATACTGCAAGTGCAAACGAATAAGTCATGATGAAAATTTTCCCTGAAGCACAGTCCTTAACACAGAAGTCCCTTGAGGAAAGTGCCTTTTCTGGCTCTATGATACAGAAAGCGATTAAAGCCTCTGGAAAACTGCTGAATTCATTGAATTCTCCTGGCAACCAAATAGGTCTGACCAGTGATGGTAATTGAAACTAGTTGGTTGAGGAGCAAAAACTTTTACTTACCTAGGTACTTTTCAAAAGGTGATTTATGTTCTGTTGGGAGGAAAGAGGGCACACGAATGCATTTTCTCACATTTTTAGTACTACTAGGAACAGGAAAAATAAGGCCTAATAAAAGTAGTAGGTGGTGGAAGTATGGCTTCAACCTAGGTCTGTCAGGCTACTCACATGACCATTTAATTAGAGCAATTTATACCTCATTACAAGCATGTGCCTGGAAATGCATGGCTGCACAGTCATGCCTCAGTCAAATACTGAGGCAAATACTTAGTACCAAATGTGAAATAATATAAAATTTTTTCTTTTCTTCTAAGTTTCTTGTTTTTCTGGTATTTGCTTTCACCCCATTCAACAAGGTAACCAGACATCCTTGGTGCTAGGTTTAGGTTCACATCTGGGTTCTGCCACCTAGCAGCTGTGTGCCCTTGAGCACGCTATTCAACCTGTCCTACCCTCAGTTTTCTCATCCATAAAAGGTGGATAAAAACAGCAACTCCATCACAGGGTTAATTTTGAGTATTAAATTGTTTCTCTTTTATAAAAGCCTAAACTATTCATGAATTGGAAGAATATTGCTAAAATGTCCATACTACTCAAAGCAATCTACAGATTCAATGTAATCACTATAGAAATACCAATGACATTCTTCACAAAAATAGAAAAAATAATCCTAAAATTTATATGGAACCACAAAAGACCCCGAATAACCAAAGCAATCCTGAGCAAAAAGAACAAAGCTGGAGACATCATATTACCTAACTTCAAATTATACTGCAAAGATATAGTAACCCAAAAATCATGATATGGGAATATAAACAGATACATCAACCGATGGACTAGTAGAGAGAGCTCAGAAATAAATCCATGCATTATAGTCAACTCATTTTGACAAAGGCCCCAGGAAAATACACTGGGGAAAGGACAGTATCCTCAATAAATGGTTCTGGGAAAACTGAATATCCACATGCAGAGGAATAAAATTAGAGCCCTATCTTTTGTCATATGCAAAAATCAAATCAAAATGGATTAGAGACTTAAATCTAAGACCTGAAACTATGAAACTAGTAAAAAAAAATTGGGGAAACACTTCAGGTCATTGATCTGGGCAAAGATTTCTTGAGTGAGACCTCAAAATCACAGGCAATCAAAGCAAAAATGGACAAGTGGGATCACATCAAGTTAAAAAGTTTCTGCACAGCAAAGGAAACAATCAACAAAGTGAAGAGACAACCCATGGAATGGGAGAAAATATTTGCATACTATCAATCTGACACGGGATTAACAACCAGAATAAATAAGGAGCTCAAAAGACTCAATAGCAAAAAAAAAAAAAAAAATACACAAATAATCCCATTAAAAACAGGCAAAAGATTTGAATAAATATTTCTCAAAAGAAGACATACAAATAAACAATAGGTATATGAAAAAATGTTCAACAACACCAATCATCAGAGAAATGCAAATCAAAACTACAATGAGATATCATCTCACCCCAGTTAAAATGGCTTTTTTTAAAAGGACAGGTAATACTAAATGCTGGTGAGGATGTGGAGAAAGGGGAACCCTTGCACACTGCTTATGGGAGTGCAAATTAGTATAGTCACTATGGAGAACAGTATGGCGCCTCCTTGTAAAACTAAAAATGGAACTACCGTATGTTCCAGCAATCCCACTGCTGGGTATATATCCAAAAGAAAGGAAATCAGTATATCGAAGAGATATGTGCACACCTATGTTTATTGCAGTACTATTCACAATAACCAAGATATGGAATAAACTGCAGTGTCCAGCAACAGATGAATGGATAAAGGAAATGTGATACACAATACACAATGGAATATTATACAGCCACGAAAATAAATAAAATCCTGTCATTTTCAACAACATGGATGGAACTGAAGGACATTATGTTAAGTGAAATAAGCCAGGCATAGGCAAATATTGCATGTTCTCACTCCTATGTGGGTGCTAAAAAAATTGAACTCATGGGGATAGAGAGTAGAATGATGGTTACCAGAGGTTGGGAAGGGTAGTGGGGAGGGGGAGATAAAAAAGGGAAGAGGGGATAGTTAATGGGTACAAAAATACAGTTAGATAGATGGAATAAGATCTAGTGTCAGTAGCACAATAGGAGGACTATAATTAATAATAATATATTGTATATTTCAAAATAAAGAGTGGAACTGGAATGTTCCTAACAGAAAGAAATGAAAAATTCTTGAGGGAACGGATATTCCAATTACCCTGATTTGATTACACATTGTATGCCTGTATTAAAACATTTCATGTACACCATAAATATATACAACTATTATGTACCCACCATAATTAAAAATTAAAAGATTAAAAATAACATGTAACCCACAAATATGTACAACTGTTACATATCCATAACTAAAAACTAATAAATAATAAATAAAATAAATAATAAATTAAAAAATAAATTAATTAATTAAAAGAGCTTAAACTCATTGATAAACAATACTTGGCTTGGCAGGAATGGGCTGGGAGTGGGGGTAGGGGTAAGAGAATGAGATGAACTATGAGCTGGGACTAGAGAGCTGAAGAGATTCCTCAAAAGTGAGAAGGAGACAGAGGGCCATGTTGGCCTGAGGGACGCTCCCTCCCATTGCCTGTAGGAGAGGGCAGGAAGTAGGGGAATGGCTGCATGGCACACCAGTGTGCCTGGATCAAGTGCTGGGAAGGATTTCCATGCCCAGGAGGGGAGAAAAAGCAGCGGGGGTGCTGCTGCTCATCCATGGTAGCCAAAACGAAGTCAATACCAGGGGAAGTTCTCAGATGTCCTCATTAGATCCCTGGGGACTTTAGAGGCTGGGGTGAGCATGAAGGGACTATGGGAGAAAGAGAAGGGTACTACAACAACGGTAGATGGAATTTCCAGGGAACTCAGTAGGATAAGGTTCTGGAATTAGATTAATTTTGATTTTGAGAAAAGTGAGTGATGGGGTATTTCTTGCAATCCAGAGTTTGTGGAGCACAGTTATATCCACTATATATCTGTTCATATATTGCTTACAGCCCTTAGTACGGACTAACCTACTTTACCTGAGGATCAATTTTAAGTCATTTGATATAAACAGTAATGTTAAAGCACATTCACCTTCAAATTTTATTAAAACCATAAAAAATGTATGTAGACTTTTTTATGTTAGTGTTTTTGAGGACAACATGTAAACACTTTGAAATTTTCATTTTGAGAATACCATGGAAATGAGTTCATTCCAAGTAGATTTTTCCTCTTGGGATTATTGTCATGAGAAGGAAAATACAATATAATATAATGACATTTTTTAGAAAACAAATAATATGTAGGAAAGGAGCAGTAAAAGAAGGAAATGAATTGCACTTTTGATTCTATGGTTGTCTATTCTTGTGGAGAAATTTGAATAAATCTAAACATAAGAATGAGCTCAAGAATAAAATGAAAAGCTGCATAGTGATAATTTATTCATGAGACTACCCATGAAGTACATCAAGAAAAGGTTGTGACTTCCTTCAAAAGAGGTCAGTTATATCTGGACTTTCATTACAAGTCCAATCTGTTCCACAAATCAGATGTGGCACCAGGTAGGCTCTTTTCTACCAAGTAATCAGTATAAAATTACTGAAGCTCTATTTTCCATTTGGGCTCCATTGTTCTACCTTTGTGGCCCCACTGCTCACTGATCCATGCCTTAACATCATCTTATAGTAGTGGTGACATGAATGCTTTGGCTCCTGGTTAGCTCAGGGAATGTGGCCTCAATCACAATGCCAGTGACCTCTGATTCCTATAGCCATGCATTAAAACAGCTGCTTCTTACATGCTGAAACACATCATAAACACAAGTTTGTCTTTCTTGAAGGAGTTTTAAGTGTACATTAAAAATACTTCAAATGTACAAAAATACACATTATGAAATAGTTTTGCCCATCATAAGACTTATTTAGATTTTTTATAAGACTTTTGGGAAAGGTGTCTCTCTATTGCTTGGGATCACTTTTCCAAGTTCATTATAGCAAAATGAATTGAATGTGAAGACTTCAAACTGACTATGCAAATGTTTTAAAGACGGAAAGTCTTAATATATTATATTAGGAGGCAATATAGCATTCATGCTAGAATACTGTCCAGGTACAAATTTTATAACTCTCTGTGCTCATTTCCTATTGTGTGTGTGTGTGTGTATATATACAAAGATTTAGAACAGTACCCTGCACATAGGACATATCATATAAATGTTTCTTGTATAGTATAATAAAAAGCAAACAGAAGTTAAAATTTATTTCTCTCATAGTCTATTTTTATAAGAAAGATATAAATGGTAAGTAAAAATCCAAACAAAAGCTAAATAATTTCCATGGTTTGTCAGTTCTGTGCCAATTCATGTCAGCCTCCTGTATTTTTCTCTTTTGTCCACTGTTCTGTAGTACACACACATGACACTTACTGTATCTAATATTTGTATTTATAGCCCTAAGGGTATTCTAGTTCTCAAGATAACCTTCTGAGTAAAAACAAAGAAATAAAATTGTTTTAAGAGAAATTTTAGATAAAATTTCATTTTATTGCTTTATAGAGCTTTAAAGGCCAGCAATGCATATATGCTATATACATTACCCCCTAGTGAACCACAATATTCATTTAAGAAGTTTTTCACTGTGGAAGTATTTTAGATTATTTGTGCACACACAGAGTGGGGACGGGAGTTGTTGGACAATATAGAAACCACTAAAAAGTGGTCAGATTAAGTGCCTTTAATCTGAGAAACAACATAGGAAATGAAATCTCATTTTAATATTTAAGAAATGCTTTATCTACTGCTTCCAGGATCATATCAGCACATCCATGGTCTCCAAGTACCTGGGGATGCTGTAAGTTGGGACTTAAAGGCCTTTCCCTTCCTTCTTCCCTCCCTCCTTTCCTTTCTTCCCCCTTTGCGCCCCCGCTTCCTTGCATTAAATCTACACCTTTTCTAAGAAGAAAATTGAATTTAAAACATTTAAAGGGCAAAAATTTAACAGTAATTATCTTTCTGGAATTATTATTCAAATTTTTAAGGTATGTTTTTTAAAAGTTCTAGCAACTGGAATAGTAACAGGGCCTTACCTTATTTGAAATAAGAAGCAATGTGTGACTGGGGATAGGTCTGCTTATGTTCCCATTGACCCATACAACCAAAAAGCATTTAATACAGATGAAAGCCAGCTGTTTCACTTGAGTAAAAACTTTCCAGTTACTAATTACAAGATGGGAGAACCTAGTTTTTGCTTTTCTTTCCCCTCACCTCGCTCTCTGTCTTTCCTAAAACAAAAGCAATTCTGACTGTTTTTAAGTAAAAATAGTCAGAGAAAAAATTATTAGTCTAGGCAAGCATGCATTTTTCATTTTTTATGCTGGATTCTGAAATTCATAGCTGCGAACACCCTTGTCTCTTGGTTATCATGCTGAGTATAAAGAACCTGATATACACTGCACTAAATTGGATGTACTTCTCAATTGTACAACAGAAAAAACAGAAGCATAAAATACACAGTATTTGTTGGAGGTTCTTCATGCCTCAGATTATAAATAACTTTTTGAGATTCATTTTCAAGACACTATTTTCCTAGTCAACATTTTATGGATTGGAACATGTTTTTTGGATTGTATTTTTTAGTTATTCTGTATCCACTTGCAACCCTCCAGGTGAATAATGAATAACATGTGCATTTCACAGAATCTAAAGAGAAAAAACAATCAAAACGCAAAAGTAAGAAAAGAAGATTAATAGAAAAAGTTAATGTTTGACATACGTTTTAAAAATTATAGCTGTATACAGAATGACTTACAGGGAATTCTACACTACAACGAAGAGAAACACATTCAGACATATTCCTTTGCAATATGGGCATCCCTAATAAAAGTTAAAATAATATCTACAGAGAGACAGTAGGAGTTGTTTTTCATGGGAAACACTATTAGTTAATTTGTG
The DNA here is from genome assembly GCA_023783475.1 of Daubentonia madagascariensis. Taxonomy (NCBI): domain Eukaryota; kingdom Metazoa; phylum Chordata; class Mammalia; order Primates; family Daubentoniidae; genus Daubentonia; species Daubentonia madagascariensis. The sequence goes on along the minus strand of JAKFHU010002080.1, from coordinate 18,862,533 downwards.
TAAGTGTACATGACTGATGTGTCCAAATCTATTATAATAATATCTGCAAAATAGACTTTAAAACTATTTTCAACATCAGGAATTATTCTGCTTTTTCTTACCCAGTTCTTTAAGAATGTTTATGCAAGCATCACAGATATTCACATAAAGAAAAAAAGGACTGAAACATTCATATTCTACACGTAAATCTCTGTGAATAATGGCACTAAGCCTGGCTTGCTTAGTACAGCTTACATGATACTGAGTGAGGAATGATTAAGGAGAATCAACCCTTGAACTGCCTCACCCCAGCGTATGGCATTACACTGGGTTGATGAAGACCACATTTCTGCCCTGTGGGAATGAAGGAAATCTATTTTCATCTCACACCCTATTTGTTAAACACAAATGTATTCAGAGTGTTTATATTTTGGAAAGAACTAATCAATAAGCACTTAGCAGTAAGTAGCAAGTACAGCACAGTGAGGAACCAAGAAGGCCACCATTTTGTAGAAGATGTTGAAAAGGAGCAAAGCCTTCCTAGGATACCACGAATATAGGCTTTATTTAAAAGAAACTTTGCACTAATGCATAAGCAAAAGAGAAAAACTTTTTGCTAACAATAACATAGCAGGGTCTCTGAAATACATAATTGCCATATATATAAGGGAATCCACACTTGATGTAGGTAAGTTTTAGTAGAATCTGAATGCTTAGAAAGCAAAGACATTTGGGCTCAATCAGAACAGAAGCTGTTACTCTCTTAGTCAATTTGACTGTACAATATTACCAGTTCCTTAGGTTAAACTTTAGAAAGGACTTAAAATGGTTTCTCAACCTCATCATTTCTTTGTTGTGGGAGACTATACCATATATTGGAGGTTATGTGGCAATGGGCTCAGGGCTGTACCCACTAGATGCCACTAGCACCTTCAACCTAGTCATGACAACCAAAAATGTCTCCAGATATTGGCAGATGACCCCTAGGAAACAAAATTACCCCAGTGTTGAACCACTGGAAGAAATTTAATGTCAATATCAAAATTGCACACATCATAGATTTAGCTACTTAACATTAAGTTAATTAAGAAATTCTTAAATATCAGTTCTCAGACAGGTAATTGGCACTGATGAAATTTTCATTGAAATGAGATAAAATTAGAAAAATGAAGACAACACTGTAACTTTTTATCATAGCTAAATGTACTCTATAATATATTTTTAGTTAAAATGTTTAAAAGTTATTCCATGTGAAAAAAGTCCTTTCTTTAATGACCTGAGGTTGAAAATACAGTGTTATTTTGGATTTTATAAATAAAATAAGAAGTTCATAACCATTTGTTTGGAGCCCATAGTATCTCAAGTTAATACATAATGAGTTTATATCTCATAGCATGATTCATTCTCAAAAAAATTCTTTTGCTGTCTTTATAGAGTCCCAAATTTGTAATACTTGAACTAGATGATTTGTTTCATTCATGATTCTGGTACTCAAAGTGGCAAAACTCAGGTAAGCTGCGCTCCTACTCTAATAAGTGTTGTGTGTGTGTGTGTGTGTGCGTGTGAGAGAGAAATATCGCAGAGTGAAATAGAGGATCAGAAAATAACTGATAAAGCTGAAGCAGTTTGTTCAAGTCAGAAGTCATTCAGTGGATAATTCAAGAAAATAACCTATTTTTACCTAAATTATCAAAATCCAACTATGTAAATGAGGTCACAGAATATCTGGTTTTAATACCAACACAATTATGTTTTTACTTTTTCTTTTCTTATGGATTACTACAACTGTTTAACTTAAAATAACTCATAAATGTTTAAAGATCTGTATCTTTTTCCGAGGGTATTTTGAAGGAAGACTATAATTTTTCAGCTATAATGAATATATTTGTGTGTTAAACTAACTCTAGGAAACACTTCCAAAGTGTTTGGTATATCCAGATTTTTTCAACATCTGCAGCAGTCTAGTATATATATTACATAAATTTATCATTTTGTAATGCAGTAGCTCCAGAATGTAGACTTAAGAAAAGCATGTGGTGATGTTAGTATTAGAGATGACTTTGGAATTAGAGTTATTCTTGCCCTTGCATAGAAAAGTAGAATCTATTAAAACAAATTGTCTCAAGCACATAGACATGATTGGTTGGATATATTGCATTTATATGCATAAAATGCTTTTCATTTAACCATGCCAGAGAAGTATAATCCTCAAAGATCACTAAAAATGCAATGTACTTTCAGCAAAAGTTAATTAATTCATCCATGATCTAGCAGTTACTTTAAAAAAATACTTTCTTCTAGTGAAGACATTTGGCTTAAAGCTGTTCATCTAGTAATACTGTCACTCATTTGAAATGTTTAAATCCAGAGACACATTTGTATTATTCTTATTAAGCTGTTCATCGTGTCTAACTTAATCTGAATCACAGATATTCTAATCTCATGATGTGGTAAGTGGCATCAACATGACCTATCTTTAAACATTACTGAACATTCCCAAAGATAAAATGAAACAGAATGTAATGTTTAATTCTCATTACCAGCTACAGCTTCTAAAGTGAAATCACTTTCTTAGTGTCCTCTTTTATTCTAATGTTAGAGGACATCAGGGTCAGCTTCTAGTATTTATATAAGGCAGGAATTCAAATAGCTAACTCAGAGAAAATGTGATTCCACTTTCCTTCAAAGACTCAATGCAAATTCCATTTGGATTCCTGAGAGACCCTCAGATTCACTTCACATTTCACTTGAAATGCAGTGTGTAGTATGGTTAAAACACAGGAGAACAAAACCCCTGGGTATCTGAACTGTTCCCTAAAATTAAATGAGGCCCTTATGGAGGTCAGAAAGGTATTATTGTCTTCTACGGTGAAGCTGAGACTTAACATAGTCGGACAGACAATATCAGTGACTTTTAAAACTGATTAGCAGCTATGAGAGCAGGGTCATATGAATAGAAACAAACAGAAGTAAAGATTTTCATAAAGAAAAAAGTTAATCTTAACCTATAAGCAAAATTGGGGTCAGGAAAATATCTACTTTTAAGTTAGCAATCTTATAGCTTAGATACTTTTTAAAATAGGGCAATGGGGGAGTAAATATTCAGTGAAGTTTTTTTATTTGTAAGTATTTAATGGCATCAAATATTTAATATACTTGCTAATGCTTTTCTTACTTTCATGGAAAATCTGGATGGGCATAATAGATGCATATAATAGATGATGAATTTAATAATGGTAAGCAAGGAAAGGAAAAAAATCCTCTTTCTTGGACAGAATACAATTCTCTTCAATTAAAGCAAACTCACATAGCTTTGAGACTTGGATTGGTTTTTATAACCTGATGATTTTATATGCATCATCACATAAAATGGTAAATTAAATTTTAAACTCTTGACTATAACAGTTTGTGGTGAAAAATTAGGAAAGCTAAAATATTCGTTTATGAACTAAAGGGACTTCCAGACTTTGTCATATTAAAATATTCCAACTGGGATATTTAAGAAGTTCTAGGAAGAAATGGAAATTTCCACTACAAAATGCAATGTGAACCAATAAAAATCTGAGATAGAACAATGAATACAAGTGTTTATTTTTAATTGTATTTAAAGGTATTCTAGGTCCCTGGTCTTACATTAGATTATTTTGCATTATTTATATCTGCTCTGTGCCTATACAATACTAGCAAAGAAATTGTCAAAACTAATTTGATAATCCTAGGACATAAAGAAATTAAAAATGCAATATAAAAGTACAAACAAGCAAGGGGTGCGTGTGTGTGTGTGTGAGCGTGTGTGCGTTGTAACATCCCATGATATTGAAGCAATAAATTTCACCAGACATCTCTGTTTGCCAAGTTCTGAAAACCACTTCATGATTACTTTGTGAAGTAAATAAATATCTTTCATATGGCCAGAACTCATGAACTAAAAAGTAACAATATCCCAAAACACTGCACTTTCTTCCAGACAAAGCTACTAAAACATCTAAGTAAACTGAAAAAATCTTTTTGCTAAACCCCATCTTCTTAGCCTACACTTTAATATAATTCACTAACCAGTCTTTCCTACATTACTAGCCTAATTTTCATTATTTTCATGAACTAAATATGTTGTTTGTGCCTTTGAACAAATTTACTATCCCTTCCTCAATGTATAAGCAACTGTCCACCATACATCCTAGGTTTCTCTCCGTATGTGTGAAGAACACTCCACCTTCACAAAATCCAGTTCAGAACTCTTCTCTGCTGAAGGCCTCCCATGATCAAATTTTCCCATTCCAATTATTATTGTAAACAATTAGAAATTTCAAAAACAATTCAGAAAATCTCTTCTATATATTCTTGCCATTTAATCCAGTTTCTTTTTAAATATCAGAACAACCTGCAGACATAGTAGGTACCATATGGAAAAAGTAGCCTACAGAAAATCATAAAACCATTCAAAGTCCTTGTGTTTATTAATTCTGATGTGGAATAATTTGAACAAAGGAATATACGCCAAGGAGGGAATAAGTTGTTCTGTGCTTTAAAAAGTCCTAAAGCATAAAGGCCACACTGATGCCTTCAAGCAGGTCCATATTTTTTGTTATCTTTATGTAGCTTAAGTCAGAGTTACTTTGCAATTTGTCTTATTTTAAGCCCTCTTAAAAGTGTGTAGACTTTTGCATTTTGAAATGCTTTTAAAAAGTATTCTGCCTCAGATACGGTTGATCTAGGTATTTATTGGTAGTATTTCTGCATATGGGAAAGGATCCAAAAATGGCCCTTAAACCATATTATCTGACTAGAGATTTAGATTTTTTTTTCATTTTATATAAGCTGTTCAATTTTAAAATATTTAGTCTTATGCTAGATACAGATAGCCAACCATGAAAATTTTCATAGTATTTAAGAAAGAACACACTGAAAGCAAACTTCTGATAGCTACAACTATAAACACAAAATGATATGTAGCTTTCAACATCAGCTGAAATTTTCATCTTCTGGGTGCCAATTTAATTTGGATAGGGATATTTAAATGCTAAATATTATCATTTGTGGGTTAGTCTACTATTGTACTAAATCAGAAAGTAGTTTGGCCTAATAAACATCACTACCAGTACCTTTGTTAATAAACACAGTAGCAACTAATACGTGAAGAGTTTTGGAGAGAAGAAGCTACATCTTTAATCATTTCAACAATTATAGGTCAGAGCATGAAAGACATTTTTATGTCTAATCAAAAGACATCAGTTAAATTTCCTTCCAGAATAGAATAACAGCCTACATAGATAAAGTGTTGCACAGAGCATTTGTCTGGACCCATCTGAGAACCATCCTCAACTCTTCTCCCTTCCTCTGCCTCATGTCCCATTGGTCACCAGGTTCTGCTGGTTTTAGGTCACAGACACCTCTCTAACCTCTCCACACCTCTTTGTCCCACCTGCGCTGTCCGAACCCTTATGGTCTCTCTGGCCTGGATTCCTGTAGAAGCCTCTGAAGCAGTCTCCTGCCTGCAGTCTTGATCCCTCTGGTCCACTTTCTTCATCACTACCTAAGATTTTTTTTAATGTGTTTTCTTATACATCTCCCTGGTTTAAACAATTTTCATGGCTTTCCATAACTTTTGTGAAAAACTCCAAACTGCCTAGAAAAGTAAACACAACTCTTCTCTCTCTGGTCCTCACTAACTTTATCTTGGGGCTGCTCACCACCTCTACCCCCTGACCCCTGAACCCAGGCTGCCTGCCATCTCTACCCCTGAACCTAGGCTCTATTCTCAGCAAGCTACATGCTCTAACACCCGCCTCGATATCATTACACATGCTGCTTGTTCTGTTTTGAAAACTCCCTCCCCTGCACCCCCAACCATCTACTCAACATTTAATAAGCTAATACCTTCAGGAATCAATTCAGGCATCATCTTTTCTGAGAGATCTTCCCTGGGTGCCCGAGTCTGATAGCTTCTGCCCTGTGTGTATCCATTTTCTTCATAACTATAACCATCTCTTCACTTTTCTATTTTCATCATTAACTGTAATTTCTTAAGGGAAGGATCCTTGTTTATTTATTTGTGTGTCCTCAGAGCCCAGCACAGTGTCTTACACACTAAATATTTTTCATACATGTTAGTTACAAGCATTATCAACAAATCGAATCCCCAAAGTCTTTTTGCATCACTTACTGTAGGCAAAGGTAGGTACAGATTTGGGATGATGTTAAAGGTGGGGATGGGAGGTGGAGGATGAATAAAATTGAGTCTCTGTGTCTAAGAAATTTACAATCTTCAAATAAACCATTCAATAAGCATATAAGATATGGGGTCAGTCTACTGTTTCTCTCTCTCTCCAGAACAGACAATGGAAATGATACACAAATGCTAGATGTTTCTGGTGCTCATTAAGACAAGCCATTGACTTTGAAGAAGGGTAAAGAGAATAGGACAGATGATGCAAGCCTGTGAAAATGGCTACAAAATTTAAATAGGTTAAAAGGAGTTAATTTACTTTTAAGAAATAGTTCAAGATCTTTGCTAGAAAAGGGGGGAAAAAAGCCCCATGGGGAGGGCAAGACCAAAGAAATAGGAGAGGGAGGGTATAACTATTGAAGTCCCTGAAGAAGCTGAAGAAATGAAAATCCAGGGGCCACAACCATAAACTGCTTATAGGGAAATGGACTCCAGACAGGGACTTAAACAAATGGCTCATTCAAAGATTATTTTCCAACTTCATAATTAAATTTTTTTATACATTTCTCTAATCGTGTCTAAAAATACTCCAAACTTTTATCATAATGATTTTATTTAAAATTAATAAAAGATATGGAAAGCTAATTTTTTATGTCCTTTTATGCCTAAAATTAAATCAGGTTAATTTAATTAAATTTCAGGATAATTTTCTCTCTCTAATAGTAAGAATACAGGAAATATGTTTATAGCATTGTTAAACTAATTTCCCCAATGGCATCAGCTGTGACTGGGACAAACATTAGGTACTAAATTATCTTTTCCAGACAATCAGGATACTATTTCCTTTGCTGAATAGGTAAGTTGCTAATTAACCTTCCATAGCTGGTTAGCTCAGTTACAGCCCTTTGCTAATGAAGATCAGGGACTTTATTTGACTTTATGGCCACATCTCTCACATTTTCTCTTTAGATTATAAGTTCTGTACCTTTTTTACTATTTGTGGCTTTAGCGCATAACAAAGTGCCCAACATTATAGGTACCCAATTAATAGTTCTTGAATAAATGAGTACATAAATGTATTAATAATGAGTGAATAAATGAACAAGTGAGTGAAAGAGTCAATGAATGAATGATTATTACACCCCAATCCACTATGGTTGCTATTTATTTGATTAGTCTGGGAAAATTCATCATATTTCCTGGAAGCCAAGGCCATAGTGAACTTCCAGCCAAAGGATGGTCTGTCCAATGACATCACTGGTCACTTGGTATGTACAGGACATCATTACCATCAAATTTCACTGTGGCCAGGTTTCCTAACAGGCTCAACAATGGCTGAGGCCTCAGAGCTACTAAAGATGTTCATGATTTCATAGTTCATGCACTCACTTGGAGAAGAGGCATGGAATAATCCACAGGACTGAAATAAATGTTATATTAAGTTTACACACTCAGTTTGGCTATTAGATTTTGCATCTAGGTAATAGAAGTTTAGAAAGTAAAAAGCAGCTAGGGCTACTTGAATAACGATTCCCAAATTTAGCATGTTAGACCAAGTTGGAAAGTTTAACTTACTAAACAAAAAAAAAAGCACAAAATACTTACATAGCCCCCAGAGGTTGTTATTCAGTAGATCTAAGTTGGGGGCAAAAATCTGCAGTTTCAACCAATTCCCCTATATCAATGGTTCTCAACCAGGGATGATTTTGCTGCTCCCCACTCTCAGGGACATTTGGCAATATCTGGAGACATGTTTGGTTGTCACAATTAAGGGGATAAGGAGTGCTACTGGCATCTAGTGGGTTGAAGCCAGGGATGCTGCTTAACACCCTACAGTGACAAGGTTGAGAGACACTGCTAGCTGGGAGAGAGAGAGAGTGGGAGAGCTCTAAGGCGGTAACACTATCTCAGCTTGGACCATGCTCATGATACAGCTGTGAAGAGGTAAAGTACATCTTACATAGATTTAAATTAAATGAGTAGGATTGTAAAATGGTTCTAAAAGAGATAAGCTTACTTAACAGAAAATTCCTTTATCAGCAGTACTTTATTCTCCAGTGATACTGAATAATGAGATGTTAGTGAATCACTAATTTACTTAACCCTAACAATAGAGGCTAAGAGACCATGGTTTGTCTAGATATCCCGCAAGGGAAAGATTAGCTCAGAACAAAAAAAAAATGATGGAAAAGTTCACTCTTTCATTTATTCACTGAACAAATATTCCCTTCAATATACAATTATTGAGCACCTAATTGACATATATCAAAAAACATATGAAATAGTACACTTTTTTAATAAAGTTAACGATTATGCCTATGTTCAAAGTAGGTCTCAATAAATACCTCATGTTAATATTTTCCTGCAAGTTTTAACTATAGTTTGACTAATTTCTACCCTGCTGGCATCTTGCAACACAATTCCTTAAAAAATGCTATTATCTACTTTCAATAATAGTAGAAATCTGTAAATGTCTTTACCCAGCATTTTGAATATCAGAAAGCAATATGACACTTTTCTTTAGCGCTTCAAAGAACTTCCACTAATTAACCCTTTGTCTCCTTAAATTAAATTATCACTCCCTAGCATTTCAAGACAACTGCAAGCCTCCTTTTCTAAACCTGTAATATCAACGTAAGAATTACTTCTTTCACCAACTGTGGTTGATTTACCATTTAGCAGAGCAAATTAAGAACTTATCAGTAATTATGAAAATAATTTCCTTCTTTTATTGAAATACTTTGCAGGCACTGCAGCTTAGCACATTATTATTCTGGGTGGCGTAGGTGTTGTTGAAAAGCAGTGTGAAAATAAGAGCCTGAATTATGAATTCCTCCCATGAACACTGAATCACTTTGTATTTTCTGTGGCAAAAAAGAACTTATTTCTCTCTTGAAAGAATAAAAAGGAAGAACGAGAACATTTTAACTTTCAGAAACGTGTAAGATTGCTGTACAATATATATTGAACTAGATAACCTATCAACTTTGAAATAGTATTTTATTCATTATTTATATCTATCCATAAAACTTACTACTTTTTTGTGTAATATATGCATCAATATAGACAAGGAAATAACCTATTTAAATTTATTATAAAATTTAAAAATTCATTCCATTTCAATTCAGTAAATATTTATTACACACCTACTCTGTTCCAGGAACTGCATAGGTGTTGGAAAAACTGAAGTGGACTCATATATCGAGAGAACCAAAGAAACTCATGGGTGAGGAGAGGTTTTCTGAAAAAGCCAATGCCATTCAAGGCAATCTATTAAGTTTTGCATGCCTGAAACTGTAGAAAATAGGTTTTCTTTTCCTTAGTTTTTGAAGATCATACATTTCAGTAACTTGTGATCTATAGTCAGGTCAGGGTGAAAAGATCTATTAACATATGAACTATATGAAGCTGAGGCATGAAGTGCCTTTAATTATAGTGATTATTAAAAGGACAGTTGCTCATCTGTGACATATATTCATGGCTAGTCTGAGGTCTTTCTAAAAAAAGGTATTAAATTTCTTTTAGCTGAAATATAGGTTAGTTGTCTGTAAGTTATTTTCCAATTCTTTCCACCTATACCTTTTGTATAAAGAATTTGTTTTTACTTTCAAATTGTCTTTGTTTGTTTGTGCTTATGCACTCATAAAGTCCCAAAACAACAAATGTTGGCGTGGATGTGAAGAGATAGGAACACTCATACACTGTTGTTGGGACTGCAAACCGGTACAACCTCTATGGAAAGTAGTATGGAGATACCTCAAGGAACTAAAAATAGAACTACCATTTGATCCAGCAATCCCACTGCTGGGCATCTACCCAAAGGAAAAAAAGATGTTCTATAATAAAGACATTCACATTAGAATGTTTATAGCAGCACAATTCACAATTGCAAAGATGTGGCAACAACCCAAGTGCCCATCAGTCCATGAGTGGATTAATAAAATGTGGTATATGTATACCATGGAGTACTACTCAGCCACAAAAAAACAGTGGTGAACTAACACCTCTTGTATTATCCTGGATTGAGGTGGAGCCCATCCTCCTAAGTGAAGTATCACAAGAATGGAAAAACAAGCACCACATATACTCACCATCAAATTGGTACTAATTGATCAACACTTATGTGCACATATGAAAGTAACATTTATCAGGTGTTGGGCCGGTGTGGGGGGGAGGAGGGGATGGGTATATTTATACCTAATGGGTGCAGTGAACACTGTCTGGGGGAGGGGCATGCTTATAGCTCTGATTCAGGCAGTGCAAAGGCAATATATGTAACATAAATGTTTGTACCCCCATAATATTTTGAAATTAAAAAATTAATTAATTTTAAAAATAAATACCTTAGACTGGATAATTTATGAAGAAGAGAAATTTATTGCTCATATTTCTAGAGGCTGAGAAGTCCAAAATCAAGGCACTAGCAGATTCAGTGTCTGGTGAGGGCCTATTCCCCATAGATGGCACCTTCTATGTGTCCTCACATGGCAGAAAGGTTAAACAAGCTCTCTCATGTGCCTGTTATAAGAGCAGTAATAACACAACCTAACCACCTCTCAGATGACCCACCTCCCAACACCATTGCGTTGGGGATTAAGTTTCAACATACGAATTTAGGGAGCATAAAAACATTCAGACCACAGCACCAACATCAGTTCAGTATGTCACAGCTGAATGGGTAACCATATATTCTTCTGTTTTCCACATATTTGTAGATTACAAGAGGTGGAGTGTAATGAATTTAAGACACTAATTTAAACTCCCTACCTTCTAAGTCTTAGCTATTTTGTCCTGAGACTTGAAGTTAACAAGAATGAAAAAAAATTGATTTCCTTTGTACATAACAGATATGGAGGTGGTCTAGGTCCCTTCTCTGACTTTCAGTTTTAGTTTAGGCTCAAATTACAAAACTGTAAAGGATCCATACGTGTGTATCATTGCAGAAAGGAAGCTGACCGGTGGCAGACTTGGTAAGTAGCACCTTGTTGGACTGAGACTATATGGTATATTAGTACAATTATGTTTCTACTAAAATAGCTTAAGCTGTATGCTAAGTATCCCTTGCAGACCAGAGTAAATTTAAAAAATTTTTCGGATCTTATTGAGTTAGTAAAATTACAGAGTCTGCTTAGTTGACTAAGCACATGGGTATCCATGCATAGCAATTCCTGGGTAGCTGCCACTGTGATGGTTGGAATGGCTAAAATGCACTTAATTAGAAGACTTTCTTCAAAGCTACTTTTATTTCCCAGTTCCCCCTCTCAAAAAAAAAAAAAAACTCAACCAAACAAACAAACAAAAAATCTGGCATCAAGTTTCGAGTCTTTGGCTGTATTTTCAAATATTGTTTCATAAAACACAACTCTTCTGTTAAAGATCATAACTATAACCTATTAGTAACAAGAAATAGCGCCACCCACTTTGAGTTAGCCTACTGAGGATAACATCTTAGAATAGTGCTGGCTTACTATGCTGGTAAAAATTCAGGGCAATGAAAGTTGCCCACTTCTTGCCAAAGCCCAGTTCTTACTAGTAGCACCAAAAAGCAGTTGTACAACAATACAAGTTCATGCCAAAATGAGCTGCTTGTACAAAGCAGAGAGAGTAGACAGACAACCTACTACATACCATGCATTGGCAATATGGTATTTTACTATTATATTGAAGATATTGATATATTTTAAATATAGATTTCCAAATTTCTTCTATAGACCATGTTTATATATATTTTAAATGCCTTCTTATGTTTTCATTCTTAGTAAAGTGTTATCTGCAATAAGAACTCAATTTGACTCCAAATATAACTTTCAAAATATTGTTACTTGGTTTACAACCCTCAAATATAATTACTTATGTCCATTATATCAAACAAAAATGACTAAACAGAAGGTTTTAATTTTTTCAATCAAAATAATTGTCACTACATGCACTTTTATCTTACTGCTTTTCTTCAATGGCCTCCAAAGTTGGATCTGTAACTTATGTATTTATTACCAAACTACTTTTCTTTACGTTGATTTTATCTTTACTAATGTTCATTCAAATCTATATTTTACATAATTTAGAGAAAAAATATTACTAAGGATTTTAGGAGATACTTACAAATATAGTGGATTGCTTGGTTAATAATGTTTAAAGAGAGACATTAGCTACATTTAATTATTGAGTGTGTGTAACACAAAATCTGTAAAATAGTTATTAACTATAGTACAAGTGGGCCATTCTAGATTTAAAATAAGAAACGGAAACAACAAATTAAATATTAAGTAAAATGTCCAGTCTGTTGTTTATAGGATATGTAAGTAGGGAAAATTTTAGCTGAGTCATTCAAATGACTGAAAAAACACAGTTCTAAAATTATCTGATACGAATTATCAGCATTCAAAGCCTGCATGGTTTCAAAATAGAACCACAGACATTAACAAATTAAGAGAGATTCACTAGGGCCTATCCTTACCAGACAGCTCTAAGTTGCTCTTATTAATACCATACCCATTAATAATTTAACAATATAATTTTAAAATTCTTGTCAAAAGAACAGAGACATAGACAGGACTGAGAACCCAAATATAAAACCATCCTCATACTGTCATCTGATCTTTGACAAATTACACAAAACGTACACTGGAGAAAAGATTCCCTATTCAATAAATGGTGCTGGGAAAATTGGATAGCCACATATACAAGACTGAAACTAGATCCACACCTCTCACCTCTCACAAAAATCAACTCACGATGGGTAACAGACTTAAACCTAAGACGTGAAACCATAAGAATTCTATAAGAAAACGTTGGAAAAACTCTTATGGACATTGGCCTAGGCAAAGAATTTATGAAGAAGACCCCCAGAGCAATCAAAGCAGCAACAAAAATAAATAAATGGGACCTGATCAAATTAAAAAGCTTCTGCACAGCCAAGGAAACTATCACTAGAGTGAACAGACAACCTACCAAATGGGAGAAAAATATTTGCATGCTACACATGCAAATAAAGGGCTGATAACCAGAATCCATAGAGAACTTAGGAAAATCAACAAGAAAAAATCAAACAACCCTATTAAAAAATGGGCAAAGGACATGAAAAGAAACTTTTCAAAGGAAGACAGAATAATGACCAGCAAACATATAAAAAATTGCTCAACTTCTCTAATCATCAGGGAAATGCAAATCAAAACCATGATGAGATATCATTTAACTCCAGTGAGACTGGCTCATATCAAAAAGTCCCAAAACAACAAATGTTGGCAGGGATGCGGATAGATAGGAACACCCATACACTGCTGGTGGGACTGCAAATTAGTACAACCTCTATGGAAAGTAATATGGAGATACCTCAAAGCACTAAAAGTAGAACTACCATTTGATCCAGCAATCTCACTACTGGGTATTTACCCAAAAGAAAAAAAGACATTCTATAATAAAGACATCTGCACGCGAATGTTTATAGCAGCACAATTCACAATTGCAAAGATGTGGAAACAACCCAGGTGCCCATCAATACACGAGTGGATTAAAAAAAATGTGGTATATGTATACCATGGAGTATTACTCAGCAATAAAAAACAACGGTGAATTAACACACCTGGTATTATCCTGGATGGAGCCTAGAGCCCATTCTTCGAAGCGAAGTATCACAAGAATGGAAAAACAAGCACCACTGGAACTCACCATCAAATTGGTACTAACTGATCAATACTTATTTCACACATGGCAATAATATTCATCAGGGGTCGGGCAGGCGGGAGGGTGGTGGAGGGGACGGGAAAACTCTCACTGAGTGGGTGCAGGGTGCACAGTTTGGGGGATGTCCACGATTGTAGCTCTGACATGGGCAGTGCATGGGCAATATATGTAACCAAAGTGGTGTACCCCCATAATATTCTGAAATGAAGAAAAAAAAACCAATCACCATAAAAAAAAAATCTTGTCAATAGGGTCTCTTGGAATCATCCCAGGGTCCCTAAGAACAGTATAAATTGATGAGAAATATTGGATGAATTCCCAGTTTTGCTTTTATTGATTTTTAAAACATTTAGTTTAAGTAAATAGTTTGAAAACTGACTTCAATGACTTTCTGAGAAAAGAGAGAGAAAGACAGTAGATGGGGCAAAGTGCAGAACATTTATTTCACACAGTGTAGACACGGATGAGAGCTTTCTATGGCACCTAGGAGTTTCTTGGTCAGTATTTCATCTAGGTTATTTTTTTTTAACCTTTCCACGCTGGAAATCCTTCCCAAAATATAGAAACCTTTAAAAAATAACTTTTCCTGATACATAAGGACTTGTGTTTAAATAAAGGAACATGAGTAGCTGTCCTTCCTTGTTAGATTCTTCCACTAATCAACCAATGAACCAGACAACTCACGCCTCCCCCAAACCTTTATTGAGCACCTGTCATGCTTCAGTCACTAGGCCAAGCATTATTAGAGCACTTTTTCTGTTGATCCTCATTACTTCCCCATGCAATATTATGCCCATTTTGAATTTTTCGGTAATCTGGAGCATGGAGTGATTAGATATGTTGGAGTTATTTTTATTATCATACCTTTTTCATATTACTTATTAAGAAGTTGAAGCTAATTTTCAGATTTATAACTCCAAATGGATAGGCAACCTTTACTGACAGATTGGGAGCTTCTACCTCCTATAAGATTGTAACTAAACTTATGAAGTGGAATATTGACCAATATTATTCCTTTAAAAGTTATAGCCTTTCCAGATCATTATTCATATGTTAAATAATTGACTATAGGAAATAGTAATCTAGATATCACTGGCAACATTTTAGATTTAGAAATATCTATGAATAAGGCCAGGGAATTTTCACTTTTGAATTTTAATACCATGCTAGAAAATTAATATTAAACAGTAAATTCTGCCCCTATAGTGTTTTGTTTTGTTTTGCTTTAACACACATGGCTCCTTGATTTAAAATTTTTTTCCTTTTATGTAAATAAGGATCTCTTTTGGCCAGAATTCTTAGGTGTTTTAATTTCAGACAATATCATCTTTCATTTCATAATTTATACCTACCACTACTCAGACATTATACAATTTAATTGGATAGCTGGGATAGTGACCGCTGTGGAGCTAGAGGGTAAAACAGGCAGCAGACAAAAGATGGAAATCCATGCATTTGAGGAAAGCTAATTGGAATGGACTGAGAATTCTATGACCAAATGTAACAGCTGGTTAGGTAGCTCAGGATAGCCAGAAATGCATCCCAAAATGATACCTTACACATTTTGGACACTTGCTAAATAAACATCAATTGTATAAATGAATAGTGGCATCTTGGAATAACTCAATCAAAGGAATATAAATAAATAAATTGAATTAAATGGCATTCCCTATGCTCCTTATCTTGATCTATCTACCCATGAAATTTTTATCTTTTAACACACTATATAATTTACTTATCTATCATGTTTATAAATTCTTATAACCCTTCCCACACCCCTGTACCCCATATAAGTCCCATAAGACAGGTTATTTTTGTCTGTCCACTGATATGGGTTCTCAAGAAATATCTGTAAATTGAATGAATGAATTTACTGGGTACTAACTATCTGCAAATCTCTTCAGTAAGCACAGTAGAATTTACAAAATTGAGTGTGACACACTTGCAGTCTTCAAATACTGAAGTCTAGAAGGGAATATTAAATTGTTGTAATATAAAACAAAAAATATAAAGGTTATGAATCTTATATACACAAAGAATTTTAGAGTAGCACTTCCCAGTAGGTTTGCTATGGGACATCAGTATAGCATTTAAGAACTACAGGTGTGAGGAGATATTAACTTAGATTTCCTATTTCCAGCAGTGAGTTTTTTGTTTTTTGTTTTTTTTCAGATGGACCTTCCCATTTGAATACTGCTAGAAATGCTGGAATATATGTGAAAAAAATGTGACAATGATTCAGGGCTCATGAGGATTTGCACCCTAGGTTCACAATACCTAGGTGGTTCAAGGAACCTCTAGACTCAATTTAGTTTAAGGGATCCTGGGTTGAGGCAATATCACCAAGCATTAAGCAGAGGCACATACCTATTGCCTTTAAAGAAATGTACCTTTATCCTTGGCCTCAAAGAATCCTCACCAATAATTGTTTAAGGACAATTGACATGACATAACCTAGCACACTAAGAAGTAAGGTATAATGAGTAAGAATTAGGAGAAAAAAGAGAACAGAAATAGATCCACAAACATTTAAAATAGAAGAATTATCAGCTACAGATAATAAAAAAAAACTGTGCTTACTGTGTTAAAAGTAATGAAATATAGGCTTAAAAATAAATGCATAAAATGGAAAATTCTAAAAAGTAATTAAAAGATTTTCTTGAATTACCAAATGAAAACTTTACAAATAACAAGAATTATAATAATTCAAATTTAAAACTCTATGGATAGTTAAATAACAAGTTAGACAAAACTTAAAAGGGATTTAGTGAACTAAATAATAAGTTAAAATGGATAACTAAGAGGAAAAAAAATTCCAGAAATAAGGAAGAGAGGTTCTGAGATGAAGAGGCTAGGAAACAACATTATTCAGAGTTCCAGATGAAGATGAGATAGATTATGGGTGAATCTATATTTGAAAAAAATAATGACTGAGAATTTTCCAGAACTCATGGAGAGATCGATTCTCTCTAGACTTGGGCACCCTACCCCGACCCTGCTTGCAAACACTTTTATTCATTTACTTCAACGTGATGTATAATCAATATTTTCTGTGTGCAAAGATATAAAAAATGCTGGAAAGCATTGCTTTGGGCAGAGGTTGATAATTTTTTTTTCTGACTGTAAAAGACTTGATAGTACATATTTTAGAATTTATGGTTTCTGTTGTGACTCAACTCTGTATTTGTAATATACAGACAGCGATAGGCAATACATAAACAAATAGACACGACTGCGTCTGATAAAACTTTATTTACAAAAACAGGTGGCAGTCTGTATTTGTGCCACAAGCTGTAGTGTGCCAACCCCTATGCTAGAGAGTCAAGCCAAATGGTGCAATAAAAAATTATGTGTATGTGGCACCATTTCACTCCCAATGTTAGCCCTCAGAATTCATGCTGAGCTTATAATGCAACACTTCTTGAACTTTATAGCTCATGCTAATGGACACAATAGGTTGTTAATAATGTTAGAGGCATTTAGGTAAACTTTATCAGTTAAAAAGGGATCAGTTATGCACTAACAAATTCGATAATACACCTTCAGGAAACCAGGCATTTAGATTTAATACCACAAAGTCTATGATGTAACTTAAAACATTCTAAAAAATTAAAAATTTTAAGGGATAAAAAAGAAAAATTTATCTGAAGAAAGCTGAAATAAGGTCATTTTGAATTATAATAGCTTTATGAAAAAACATAATTGTGGATATCACAAAGCTTCAAAAACTAATGTATAGTAGGAGGCAGAAAAGCAAAATGTAAAAGTTTTATCTAGTTTCCTACTAATGAATCTTTAAATATATTTTTTTCAGAAATTAATATTTTTCTATTGCTTTCTGTAGTACTTTTAAAATAGCATGGTTGATTTGATAACCGAGACAGTTTATCAACAATAAATCTGGAAACCAATAACTATTCTAAAGTTGAGCATTATTACTTTTTACTATGACATGTTTTCATAATGTCAAGTTCCAATATTTTCATTTCTGTCAGTGTGAATATAATCAAGAGACACAAAACATAACATAGTTTTATATTATTAGAGAATTGATGATTGGACCTGAAAGGATAATGGGAAATTCTATGGAATCCTGACATCTTAGATGCAAACTCCAAAAATGTTACTTAGCTGCTTCTGCAGTTACATCCATACTGGCTCTGAATACAACCACTGAAGCAGGATTACATCAAGTGCCAGTCAAAAATAGTTACTTCTTACCACCCTAACTACAGAAAGAAAAAAAAAATGACCTTAGGAAATATCCAGTAAAATTAAACATGTTGGCACCTAGGACATATATTGGATGTATTAGGAGATGTACATAAAAATGTTAATTTAGAAGATTGAACACCTTATGTTTGTCATGTAATCATGTGATTTCTTTCCGAAGTATTGACTGACATGATGTACTCAGTTACATTTTAACATGTTTAAACAGACCAATTTGTGCTACAAAAGTAACAAAACTTCTTGAAGTTAAATAGTTTTTAAATTCTGTCTCTAGTTAATTAAATCACCAGGAAATTCTGGAAATAGTTATCTACTGGAATCCTGGCTATAAGTATGCTGAATATTTTGAATACAGAATTTCTTTTTTTATTGCTGCTCAAGAAAAGGTTCCAGTTAGGTAACTGCAGGTCTGTAACAAATGCTTCCATTTTTTTCCCAAACAATAAGACCATAATATTTCTGTTTTACACAGTTAGCTATTCTTGGTCTATTTTCCTTATTAACTGTTGTATAAATCAAGTCTACAATCAAACCTCTTCTTCATCTTTTTTTTCTTTTGCTCTTTCATTATTGTTGTAAAAAAAAATTATTTTGTGTTCATATTAGTTTGCCCCCAGTCTATCAGTTTGAAGAGAGCCTTATAAAAGAGCTTTATCATTTGGTTATTCCCTTGAGGGGAAAAATTGGGTATTCAAAAACAGTAAAACTTTGTATAATTGCTTTGAATTTCTAAGAGGTAACAGATTTTTTTAGGGTGTATAATATTGTGTCTTCCTAATGTACAGGTATGTCAATCACCCAGAGAACAAAGAAAATCATAACAACTCCACTGAAATAATGGGATGAAGCAGGGGTGTTAGTTTTACATTTGCTAGGAGTTATATTGTGAGGTACATGAAATGGTGACTTCCAATATGAATGACAGAAGGACAGAAAGATGTTCTGGTCATGAAGAAACAAGGATAATGGAAGCAAAGGAGAGGAATTACTTCGATTCAATTACTTAACTTTGAGATAAAACGAGCTAAGTGTCAGTCTCAGTCAAGACATGACTATTGCTACTCCCAACTCCAATAAATCAATCTGAAATGCAGAAAATGGAAAAGTCCCATCCTTAAAAGTTTTGGTTTCAACTATAAGGTAGGCAAATAAATTATAAATGGATTGATAAAACTGTTTAACAATAGTTAAGCCATGGTTAAGAAGTTACAATTAAAACTCAGAAACATTTTCTGAAAACAAATGTGATCCTTTACAGACCTGACAGCATCAGATGGATGGCTACAAGACCCATAGAGAAGGACCACAGGAAGGAAGGATTATATAGGCTTTCTAGGGAATGTAGTCACCACAAATGATTTAATACTCAACTCCAAATTTAGAGGAGCTCAAAGAATGTACAAATTATCCATCATTCAAATGCTAACTTTGTAAGCCACTTTAAAAGAAAACATTTAAACATTTAAAAATAAATATTTCTCCTCTCTAAAATAAGTCTATTTCTGAAGTGAGCAAACTACTTTGGATTTATTTCATGGGTCACATGTGATGAAGCATTTTTGGTATCCTGTTAATTAGTGAGCTAAAGCAAAATCAAAATATGTTTTAAAATTGTTTAAAACTGTTGTGTCTAACGAGAGTAAAATAAAAGGTCTTTGTTTGAAAAATAAAATTAGTTCTTTACAATGGATCTTTGTACTGTAATGAACTGAAACATTCTCCTGTCAAACTTCCAATATTAGGCCTAGTAATTGCTAGAAATGTTTATCAACTGATTAAATAAAACATAGATGGGAGTTAATCTTAAATATAAAGGGCATCTATGCAACATGCAAATATTCACTCTTATACAAAATTAGCCAATAAATATTTATGAATATATACTATATGCAGGTGTATTAGGCACCAAAAGTGCAGTGATGAATAAGAAAAGTGTCTCCCTATGGTGCTTATTTTCTAGTGGAAGAGACAGACAATAAGTAAACAAAAATAAATGAGAAAAAAGGAATGCATGCTATGAAGAATATAAAATGGGGGATATAAAGAAAATAGGATTAGGGGGTCGGGGACATCCTCAAGAAGGAATGTATAAGAAGGTACACAAAAGCACAGTTTGTAGAATAAAATAAATTAAAAGCCATGTCAGCAGCCATCAATATAGAGAACACTAGATCAATTATGATATACCTATACAATGCAGCAGGTACAAGGAATGAAATATAAGTGGTAGACTATAGAAATTTCCAAGACATATATTTAATTTAAAATTGAAATTGCTACGTGTTACAGTATGATAACATTTATGTAAAAATAGTGCTCATATCTATGGCTACATACATGTCAATGCATAGATATCTAAAAGTATACACAGCAAAATGTAATTAAGAGTGACTTTGGAGATATGAGTGGGTGTGGAGACCCAAGATGGTAATGACCAATAAGCCTTTAACCTAACAGTTATGTTTTAAAGTTTTACACGATACTCACACATTGCTTTTGTAATTAAAAACTAATTTAAGAAAATTAAAAAGAGCAGCAACTTGATAAACCACAATTAAACATAAATTCTAATATTAACTTTAATGCTACAATCTTGAAAATATCATTTAAGGCAGCCCCTTTCTGTATAAAAAGTAGTAGCACTATCTCTTCACCATTAATTATACTTAAAGGACCTATACTCAAAGCTAAAATCATTGCACTGATAAAACTGTTGTATATATAAACACGATCAAAATAGAAGAACAGATGTGAAGAAAGGAAATAAAGTTGTCTTGACCTTCATTGTTTAAAAACTCACCCAGAAAAACAATTTTAATGATGACACAATCTGGTGAAAACTGTGATGGGACAGAAGTTCTGTCACAGTGGAAACTTTTTGATCACTTTTCTGATACATCAAGGAAACATGAACTACACTGATCTCTTGAGATTATCTTCTTTGAAAGGCAACTAAACACACCTCCTAACCCCAGATAGTTCTCTTCAAGGATAATTTAAAAGTTGAATTTTGTAAAGAGAAGACAGGTTCTTCATGATGGGTAAGCGTCATGTTATCAGCAGATGTTAGGGAAAGTAGAGCATGATTGATTCCTAAGGTGAATGCTGACCTCAGAGACCAATAGCTTCACAAATTTAACTCAACACTTTATACTTTCTGTGGAAGGAAGTGAACAGGAGGCACAATATAGGGGAGTATTTCTTTTTGGAGTTTCCCTTTAATAGTCCTAAGGGGCTCTTGGAATAACTAATACCTTTCCCTGTTTAGATCAACATAGATGTGCAGTCTACCCGGTAAAAAGATAATAAAACTAAATCAAAGTTTGTTATTATTCACGGAGATACGCAAGTTGCTATAATCAGGAGTTTGAGATAACATATTTTTCTTGAGCAAAAAACATTCAATTAAATTTTTATAGCATGTTATTCTTTCCTTGACTATACAACATACTAAGCAGCCCCTTAGAATATATCACCAAAGTCTTCACCGGCTATTGGTAAAGAGAGGAATGCATGTAAAAATTTTACTGCCATGGATTTTTCTATGGTGTTTCAAAAAAATAATGACATCAATAAGGCCATCCAGCTCATACTATCACCAGGGCAAGTTGGAATTCTCCTTATGGTACTAGGGTTCCCAGAAGTAGAGGATCCCTTGAATATCAGACACTATAGCAAAAGAGTGTATTTAACATTATTAATTGTAGTACTAAATTAATTGTATCGGCACTCTAGGACTGAGCAAATTGCCAGGGGGTTTGATCCTTTCCTAGAGATTTTCTAAGAATATTCCTCTTTTAGACTCTCTGGTGAGAAGCAAGTAACATCATAAAACCTCAGATGTAGATCATACTTGGGGTGAAGAACACTGGAAAAATTCTTAGAATACATAGAATCCAACAATGTGGTGCTCTACCTGACAGCATGAAGATGGTAATATTAGCTTTTGGGGTTGATTGATATTTATCTCCCCTCCAAGCAAAACAAAACAAAACAAAAAAAGCTGTAGCCTACATAAATATTTAAGGTATAGGAGTCTAACTAAGATATCACCATGGATTTTTCTACTCTGAGGCATTAAAATCTAATAGAATTATCAATGAAATAAAGATGATTTTGACCAATATATTGCAATTACTTGTACAAACAAAAAACTATATGGAAGTATTACTCATCCTTATTTAGTATAATTATTTTCTTTTGTCTGCATGAATTCAGAAAATATATGAATAAAAATTAAATGTCACTCAACGTTTTTATGATAGGACAATTTGGAAGCACCAAATAAATATTGCATTACCCTAATAATAGATTCAAGGTCATGGAAGTAATGTATTGTCTAACTGACCATAGAAATTGCTATTTTATTCTGCAATGCTAAGCTGAACAACTAGGGCAAAACGTTGAAATGGCATTTGAGCTTCCATAAATTCTACAATATCAGAGCTTTTAAAAAATCCTTGTGGAATTCGCATCACAATGTGCCTTACACATTAGGTAATGCAATCCTATCTTGAGATGTAACCTGATGGCATCATCACACACAAACACATTCATCATGGTGTCCTGCAGATTCAAAAAGGTGACTGTTTTCTCACTGAGTATAACATCCCACTGACTTATATTCCTGTTAACTGGCAGGCTATGGAAATAATTTAATGTGGTTTGAATATTTATTCCAAAGTAATGTAAGAAAACATCTGTCACTTACGTTTTTGAGTCATCCCACAACACACAATAGGGATTCAAAGTACCCTAAAAATAAGCAGAGAAAGAATAAATATATCTTGAGTGCGTACATAGAAGGTGGAAGGATTATGAGAAATGGAAACAGAGTGGCAGATTTCTTATCTTGCAGTAAGATACTTCAAAGACTCCACTCAATATTTTATAAGAAACTTGCATTTCCTTTCTCATAGATTGTGTGACCAATTTTATAAAATTCTATGAAAACAATGTATTTATTCCAAATATCGTAACCTGTATTTAGTTTTGTTGAAAATTTAAAGTGAAGCTCTCATATACCCTAAGCCCATTTTTTGATATTTTCAGTTATATATTTATTTCTCTAAAATATCAATTGCTAGATTACTTTCTTTAAGAAGACCGAAGTATTCACAATATTTAAATCACAGTGAAACATCCTATATTGTGCACATGTACAATCATTACCACCACCTTCTTTTTAGCCTTTAACTGGTGTTTCCTAGAGACAAGAAGTATCCATTTCCAGAGAGTTTGTTGACTTGCAATATCTCCCTAATTAACAAATCATATTTGTATAGGATCATGTCAACAAAACTTTAAATAAAAATGTTAGATTTTAAATTCAGTTCAATAATTATGTATTGAGTACCCACCATGACCTTCAGCATGACACAATGAGTTTTCACAGTAGATTATTCAAATACTTTCTGTTTTGAAGAGTTCTACTTGTTGAAAAGTTTTTCCTCCTATCTGCCTATGCACTTTCATTGGGCCTTATTTTGCCCTTTGAAACTAACTTAATAATTTTTTCTTTATGCAATATCTTTAGATATGCATAAAGACAGATTCTGTCATACCCCTGAAGAGCCTTCTCTTATCCATTAAATATACTCTGTGGGTCTCAAGTCCTCTTATCCTCCTCATCACTATTTCCTGGAGCACACCCTTTTAAAGTGCATTTAAGGAAATCATCCACTTGTGTCTGATCTGTGCAGAGCAAAGTGGTACTATTGCCTCTCCAATTTAGGTGTCATATTCCTAATAATGAAAACTAAGATTGCATCAGATATTTTGGTAGACTCTTCTTGAGCGTGACAGGTATTACTCACACATTGCAGTCTTTTGGAGCTTTTTAAACCCTGATTTTGGCAACCCACATGTTCGTTATTGCTTCTAAGCTTTGCGTCATTACAAAATTTAAAAAAATAAACATGATTATGCCCTCATCCAACCAAGTAATTGATCAAAATAATGAATAGGCCAATGCAGTTTAAAAATACAGTCCTGAAACAGGCCATTGGCCCCCTTCCACAGGTGGACATGGTCCGTCAGTGCCAGCAAGCTATGACCAAGTCCCCGGGCCTCAGTCTCATTTAAAGTAGATAATCACTGGAGTGTATAGGACAAAGCAACATCTTTGAACGTCTAGTGAGGCTTTTGGTGAAGTGTGTCTTTCTAAATGCTGTTTTCTGGGTCCATTGTAGAATTTTTCTAGAAATAAAAATTAAACTTTATATTCTAAAATTTATGAAATCTACCCCAAATTTATTTATTATTCATTTTAATTGGGACATTTGACTAGCTCCAATATTGTAGCACCAAAACTATTCTCCAAAATCCATCAAAGACTACATATCCAAGGTATCTTACTTCTTATTAAATGCTCATACTTTTACATTATGCTCTTAGAGCATAAAAATTCCATCTTCCCTGAAAAAAGGTCATAGTCCTGTAGAAGCAGATGAGGAACATATACAGGGAATGTTTATATAACAACATGAGAGAAATGTTTATATAAATATCACTAGCCATAGTTCACTGAGTAAGTGACAACTGAGGGAACAGAGAGTTATGGTCTGTGCTATTAACAATTAGACTTAGTTTTATGGAAGAAGTGGGTCCTTATCTGGTTCTCACAGAAGGTATAGATCTCCATGGTCAAGGTTTGAAAAGGGGAATAGTGCTCCAAATTGGTTTCTTCCTCTGTCTTATGAGACATTATCTGGTTTTACCTGGATTTTTCATATAGCTTGTGACTTTCTGATAAATCCTCAGCACAGCTAAAATGTTGTCATAAAATTATGCTATATTTATCTAGAGTTTTGTTCCAAGGAGCTCAGAGCACTTTATAGATAACAAATTATCCTTGGAATGTCACAATGAAGAGTATAAGATAAACCAACTGTAGCTGAGAAACCTGAGTGATAACAGAACTTCTAAATCTAGATCACTGGTTTTAGTAATGTATAATTTCTATTAAGTTAACTCTCTACATAAACTAATACAGGATACTGATTATAGGCTTAATACTTCATAATTATTGCTTATAACAGGCTAAAACACAAGAAAATAATATTAGAAAAGAAATATAAACTTAATTGTTTGGATACTGCTTTCTTCTTTACCACCCCAATGAAACTAATTTATACTTTCAGACAAAAGTGTAAACATGAGAAGTGCTTCCTCTATTCTTATTCCATGCCTTTGCCAACACTCAGTTTTATCCTCTTCTTTACTCTTTACCTCTTAGACCCTAATTGCATGCTTCTCTCTCTCTCTTCTCTCTCTCTCTCTCTCTCTCTCTCTCTCTCTCCTCCTCATGAAAATTTGATCACCATTCATGTGAGAATTATTATAGGTTGCAAAACACACCACTCAATCTTTTGTTTCACTAAATACTCTGGGATTTGCACAATAAACAGATACCCATTTGTAAACATTTATTCTATCATAGTCACCAATGTGTAATTCTGTGACCTAAGGTCAATTACTCAGACATTTGAAGTTCAGAAAAATAAGCAGAACAAACGAGAGGAATCTTAGTACCTGGATAGACCAGTCACTTAAGGAATAAGTGTGAGGTGGGAAACAAAGCAAAAGCCAATGATGAATGGATGCTAAACATTAAAAACAAAACAACAAAACAAAACAAAACACAACAGGCTGAACGATTCTGCTGAGACACTACTTGTAAAATATTTGTTGTAATTTTCAGATACTTTTTTCAAAGGGCCTCTGTTACAAGATCTGTTATGATGAATTTACAGAAAATCGATAACAGGAAATGGTGAGCCCAACAGAAAGTAGTAACAAAATGTAATGGCAGGGCAAGAGAAAAACAAGCAAGCCGTGAGATAACTTGTAGAAGTAGATTTAAGCAATGCATCAAACTAAGAAAACAAAAATTGTGAGGTAAACAAGACAAATTGGTTAAAGATTATTTACCAAGATGTAATTAACATGTGAAATACTAAATACACATGTATTTGAAAACTTTTGAAAAGGATATGCTATTCTTGACAAAGATGTTTTTGGCAAAAACAAACAAAAAACTGCCTCTCTTGGCTACATTCAAAATAGCACAGTTGAACTCAAGTTAAAAATATTTATACTCACACACTTTTAAGTATTTTAAAAATGTACCATAACCCAAATTTCCTAATTACCATAGATATTCTACACACCACTTTCAATTGTTTTTGCCATTTTCTTTTACTTGTCTGTTTCAACATCAACCAAGCCAATATATCTATTTAATAGTAGAATATACCACCGGCTTTGTTAACATATTTCTATGGGTGGTTCTCTCTTTCTTTGGACTGCATAACTTCTGTTTTCTTATTTATAAAGTGGGGGATTTGGACATCCTTTCTAGCCCTAGCTCTCAATGATTCTAAAATGATATTCATAAGTGAATTCATTTTATTCTTTCAAAACTCTCTTCCAAGTCTTTTTTTTTTTTAATGGAATACTCACTATGTTAAAATACTCTTACAAAGCATGGAAGTCAGAAAAGAAAGCCAGGGTGATGACCAAAACAAGTCTATTCATTCATTTACTCATTCACGCCAAAATCATTTAGTAAATACCTGTTACATTCCAGGTACCCCTGGAGGCACTGTGATACAAGGTTGAACAACACAAAGTCCCTCCTCACAGACTTCATTATAGTGAAGGGGACAGGGAGAAGACAAGACAAAAAATACCGACAAGTAAATACATAATATGTTAGATAGTAACATGTACTACAATGAAAAGTAAATCACAGTGAGTAGGAAAGACTGGGGAAATAGATTGCAACTTCATATACTGAAAAGGCTTCACCAATTAAAATGATATTTGAGCAGAGATCTGAAAGAAGTTGGATTTCAATAACGCCACAATAAAAATGAATAATGACCAAGGTTCTTCACATTTTCCTTGGTATTTTTAAGTTCGAAATAAATTCAATGCACATGCTATCTTAATCACACTCTTGCTATCTTAAACATGTTTTCAAAGTGTTTTCTCTGGACCTACTCCAGGATCAACGGGGATGCTTATTAAAAACACAGATTCCTTGGCTCTGGCAATTTTGAGATTGAAGCTAAACCTAGAAATCTTCATTTTAATAACTACACCCTCCACCCCCCATAATTTTAATCCACATCAAATTTGAAGAATCACTGCTTAAGACACACACAACAGAATAACATGGTGAAAACATTTAAATCTACTCTTTCAGCAATTTTGAAATATACAATCTATCATTATTTATTATAGTCACCATTCTTTGCAATAGATCACTAAAGCTTATTCCTCCTGTCTAACTGAAACTTTGAGAAGTGATGGATTTGTTAATCAGCCTGATTTAATCATTCCACATAGTAAACATATATCAAAACATCATATGTACCCTGTAAATATATACAACTATTATATACCCACGATAATTAAAAATGTTTAAAAATTAAATAATTTAAAAAAACGAAATAACATGGTGACCCTAGCCTGTTTTTATTCAAACTTTGGAATGCTTAGTGCTCATATGCAATAGTAAACTACTAATGTGGAAACCTCAGAACTTTCTTGTATCTTTCACAGCTCTTTTGAAACAAAAATAATCTCTTGTCATTGGAGGCAAAGCAAGCAAATAGACAAAGCAGTTAGGACACGAAGAAGGGCAGTGACTTCATCATAACTATTTGAACATTTCTAATGCTCTGAGTCAGATGTTCCAGGGTGATTCTTTCTGTCACGTTGTCCAGTGAATTGGACATTGACCTCTTGAATGTGGATGGGAGAAATACTGTTCAATGGATACCACCCTGCCTCTCTTTACTTTTCTAAATTTTAGATGACAAAACATTACATAAAATGACCTGGATTTTGCTGAGCTTCTCCTTTCTTTCTTTTTCCAGTAAAGTTTAATTGCTGTTATTATATATAACTGCACAAACAGATTTTGGGGATTTCTTGAGAACATTTCTAATATGCTTGACCTGACCTGCAAAAGACTAATTCATATCCTGTTTATAATTTTAATGCTACTTGAGAAAGGACACATTTTAAAAATCTCAGGAATGCATGCTAGGGGAAGCAAGATATTAGTACACGTACATTTTTCCACAGTCAAATCTGTGATAGTTCACTAATAGCTGATCTGTGAGAGAGAACCCTTTTGGGGTCATGTCTTTTAACATATAAACAGCTCTACAGTAACGGAAAGAGTAAAACGCCACCCAAGGGGATTATACCATTGAAAAAGTATGATATAAAATTCAACAACATGGAATAGATAATCTGCTGAACGTTCTTCTACAAACATTTTCCCAAAGTTGTGATTAGTACTGTTCCATATTTTAGTATTTTAAATAATACTTAGAGCTTAATTTAGGTCTTACCATTATTTTTTTTTTTTTGAGGGGATAGCTGCCATGTATCTGAAGCCTAAAGAGCCTCATTGAGAAAGCAAGGTGCTCTTGCTTATTAGGAATATGGTTATATACAGTATCTGAATGGACTTTTGAGGATTCTAGAGAATGCATCACACTGAGAACTAGTTAAACCCAGACAGAAAAGAAAAACCTGGCTTTAGTTAAAGCAGAATGGTATAAAGGCCTTTGAGGTGAGAAACAGAACATTGTGCTATCAGGATGAGTCGCATCTATGTTACATAACTATTCTCAGGGAGTTGGCAGCTATTTTCATTGGAACACAAGGAGAAGGTATATATTTAATTTCACTTCTGCTATCTAGTTACTCAGTAGCCCACATTAACCAGATGACATTATTTTAAAGGAAATGATAACAGCTTCTTTCTTTAATTTCTGAGCTGTATCACTAACCTGAATGTACCTTATTTCTTGATGAATACTTTCTACTTGTTAATGGGAAGCAGTAAAAAGTAGAAACATCATCAGGAATTTTTTTTTTTTTTCAAATATGAAATGATTTTATTTTCCTTTAATTGCTGCCTTAAAAATGCTCCAAGGAACCTCCATTTCTGGTCCTTTAATAATATCTCAGGAGTATCCTATAGTTAAGTCCAGTTTAAAATTTCGATCTCGTATCCAAATTTAGCGCTCGCTTTCTCCACCTCCTCTTTCCTCCTTCTAGTCCTCTGCTGCTCCCAGCGTGTTTAGGTCAGGAGGAGGGACTGGATCAATGAAAAGAAATAAACACCCCTTATTTGATTGCTTTCATAATGTTCTCCAGGATGGAGCTGCCTCTCTGGCCAAGACTGGCTGATCATGTCCTCTGTGTGGCAAGAGCCCAGATGATGGCTATCTCAAGGAAGGGGTGCGCATGTGAGTTCTTGGGGGGCCTTGGGGGCCTCCCCACCATGCAGTTTTCTCTTTCAACCTCCCTCAACAACCATTCCTGGCAGTCTACCCTGTATCTTCTCACATCTGGAGTCACCTTGTTGTGCAACCACCCCTTTTGGATGGGATGCCAACAGGGCGGCTCAGGCCACAGGATTCTTTTCATCATCAGGAATTTTTGCATTTGTATCCTTTGAAGAAAACAATTTCCTCCACATATATGTCTTGGAGTGTCCTACCCATGTATGATTACATCATTCCCAATAATGGCACCATAGAGCCTGGTGCAACTCTCAGCAAACAAATGGGTCTTCTAGGGTTAAAACTGTGCAAGTATTTACTATTAGTTGAAAGTGGCAAACAACTTTAATAAACAAATACTTAAATAATTAGATTCCATACAGACAGAGTATATAGCTTAGTTTTCTTGCTTTTACATCCAAGAGGATATAACAATGTGCCCTAATAATAATTATATGGGGTTGTAGCACAGACAAGGACAGTCTGGGGTAGCAGTGATAGCTCCAGTCTATCAACTACCAGCAGGGAAGTTTTGCTAAGTTGTTTCAAGAACACAACATATCTGTAAATGTCAGAATTGCCCTTGGCATCCAGCACGTTATTCCACATGGCCCTTCTTTTGGCTGCCTGAGTGATGCTGTCTCATGGTATTCCCTAATTTCCCCTAATATTCCACCACCACTTTACAATGACAATTCTCACTATCTGGCAATTCCTTTAATCAGGTTCCTAAAGTGCTAGTATAGTAATCACCAGGACAAAACGAACTCTCTAGTTGCTAACTGATTTTCATTGAATAATATATTATCTGTATTATACTAATCTGATTTAAATGGAACTATTAATGTGTGTATATATGTAATTTTCATCATCAAAAAATTAATTTTGCAGTGCTCCAATGCAGAGTGTATTCGTTTTCTATTGCTTCTATAACAAATGATCACAAACATAGCAGCACTGAATGACAGAAATTTATTATTTCAGTTTCTATAGGTCAGAATTCTCAGCTGAGTCTCAGGTTAAGAGTTTCACAAGGCTGAAATCCAAGTGTTGGCAGGACTGTACTCTTTTCTAGAGAATCTGGGGATGAATTCCGTGACAGACTCTTGCAGTTGTAGGACTAAGGTCCTCACTTCCTTCCTGGTTGGCAATCAGGGATTGTTTCAGCTTTGAGGTTGCCCACATCTTTTGACTTGTGGCCCTCTTCCTTCTTCTTGAAAGCCAGCAATGGAAGGTTGAGTTTTTTTACATTGCTTCTCTCTGACCAGAGCTGGGAAAGGTTCTCCACTTTTAATGGCTTACGTAATTAAACTGGACCTACTCAGATAATCCAGGATAATTTCCCCATTTTAATGTCCTTGCCCTTCATCACATCACACAGAAGTTCCCTTTGACATATAACAGACATGTCTCTTTTGACATGTAACATATTCACAAGTTCTGGGTATTAGGATGTGGACATTTTGGGCTGGTCATTATTCTTCCTACCACACAGGGTTGACAAACTATAGCCCATGAGCCAAATCAGAGCTGCCGCCTGTTTTTGTAAATTACATTTTGTTGGAACACAGCCACTTTTATTTGTTGATATATTGTCTATGGCTGCTTTCACACCATAACAGCATATTTGAGTGGATGTGACAGAAACCATTATGGCTTCTATGCCTGAAATATTTACTATCTGACTCTTAAAAAGTTTGTGGACCTTTGCTCCAACAATAGCACAATTGTTCTAAAATCTTTTTGAAGAATATCAATTATGTATTAGGAATAAGAATAAATTGAATTTGAAATGTGAGAAGGATGCTTACTCAAGTTTAGGAATTTAGGATACAACCAAAAAATGTAGCTAGAGAAAAATTTCTTATCTCAATTTCAGCTGTTGGCAGAGCTATCAATCTCCTTGTCTAGTTAGCATTTCAAGCCTCTCCATAAACATTACTAAGAGCTCTAAGCAGACAAAACAGCAGAAACCTATTCCAAATGGATAAAAGCTAGGTAGAAAAGTAATTTAAAAAGTAAAAGTATACAAAACACCCCTTTGTGAAAATTATAGATGCAAAGACTGGACTTTTTAAAGCTTTGCCAAGTGATTTTTAATTCCTAAGGTTATTAGACTTTATATTCATGAAAATACCCACTGAATAATGTTGGAATTTACTTTCATTGTTTCTCATCCTTATCTAATGATAACAGCATATTCATTACAGTCTTCCACTGTGTTTTCCACTATGATTTACCAAGGCCATGGCTCATGATTAATTTTAGTTTAAAATTAGTTTATACAAATAAAACAAATTTCTTAATTTGTTAGCTTGATCCTGTTAATATGCAAGCATATATGGAAAGGAAAACAAAACCTGCAAGCCCAAATTCCCATGGGATCTTTTGTGCATATGACCAATTTGAGGACTACAAACAAACCTGAGGGGTTTTTCTCACCCTTGAGAGATATTAGTACCACCCTATCTAGACCATAAAAGTTGCTGCCCAGAGGAAAAAATTTTTTTAAAAAGGCAAGATTAGATTGCAGGACAGTGTGGTTCACTCTATGTTTCCATTCAAAATGGAATTGCATAAAGACTTTATTTGGAAAAAAGTGCATTTTCAGGTTTTCAAATTTGATAGAATATGAGATAACTAAAATGCATTTTTAAATAAATTTTCTAACTCATCTTTAAAGATGGGGATGTTATTCACCTCAGAAAGTCACAGTAGACCCAGACCTGTCTGACTCAAGGGATCTTAATAGTGTGTGTGTGTGTTTGTGTACATAGAGATCTATTCAATTGCACTCATTTAGGTCTCAGGAATTATTTTCAATAAAATTATTAACTTTCCTTATGTATTATAGAATCTAACAATTAATAAGTATAAATATCACTCTGAAGAAATCTTAAGTAATATAAAAAATAAAATTCTTTTCTGGGGAAATATAAATTTGATATTTCTTAAAGGCAAAAGATAGCTATGCCTAAGTACTAAGTACTCTGACGCTATAGTCATGACAGTGAAACCATTAAGACTGAAAAACTGAACTAAGAATAGTGTCTTACTAATTAATGACTTATGAACTAGTTAAAACTGCAGTTGGCTTTGCTAAATATGATTTAGAATTGCTAGGTTTCATATTCTATTACCTATTCCTACTAGTTCCCAAGGGCCTTATTATACTTAACATACTGTAAATGCTATTTGTTAAAACGCTTTTTAAAAGAACACGTTTCATTTGGAAAATGTTAACAGGCTTTTCCCTAGACTCACTAGAACTATTAACTCCCATTCTTCCTTTTTTTCACATGGTATTATGAAACAGATGTAATTTTCAAGTTATTCTTTCCTGAGCTCAGGAAAGTGCAGCAGATACTTTTGATATAAGAAAATGAGTGAAAGCAGACATATTTGATATTAAAGATATGTCACATCTAAAATAGCTTGATTTTGAAGGCAACAACAATGGGCATATATCTCTCTATATATGCATATATATAACTATGTGTGTTGTCCTTTGTTATCACAGGGGATTGGTTCCAGAACCCCTGTGGATACCCAAATTCACAGATGCTCAGGTCCCTTATATATATTTGCGTATAACCTATGCACATATTCTTGTACACTTTAAATCATCTATAAACTACTTATAATACCTAATAAAATGTGAATGCTATGTAAATAGTTTTTATACTATAATATTTGTATCATTTTTATTTTTATATTGCTATTTTTTATTTTTTTTTCCCAAATATTTTTGATCTGTGGATGTTTGAATCCATTGATGCAGATACTGGGGGCCAAGTGTATATATGTATGTATGTCCTTCCCTTTCTCTCTGTGTGTGTGTGTGTGTGTGTGTGTATATATATATATATATATATATATATATGTATGTATAAAGTTTTAACTTGTTTTAATTAATTTAAATCTTCATATTTAAGATACATCTTTATTAACATTTTGGCCAAGATTGTTATAGTTCAGTATAGACCTTTTTGTTTTTCTCTTCAATGGAAATAAACTGTTATCAGTATATGGAACATATTTTTATAAGACTGGTAATAAATATTGTGATATTCAATAAATCAATCACATATTACTATCCCCAGTGAACAATAACGTATTTTATAAAATCTAATTTGGGTGCTAAAATAAATGTAAATATAACAAGCATTAGAAATTCAAAACAGTAAAGCAGAAGGCCTATATGTACTGTACAGAGAACAGTGAGATATGCATTTTAAATAGAAGGAGTCCAGAGACACTCAGTTTTATAGTTGGTAATTGGAGTGTTCACTAAGGACAGGCACCGACGGGCACCACACGGAGGGGGGAAGCTAAGTAAGAGTGCTTCGAGGCTTTCTCTTTCCTAACGTAACTCTTTCTTCTTCTCCCCTCCCCACCCCCTCTTTTGTAACAGATCTGTCTGTATATATAGTATATTTATATAGTATCGTATACGTTCAGAAGTCTGGTTATTCCACTTACTCAAAATATTGAAAGAGACAGAATTAATTCTGAGTGACTTGTGATAATTATATCATCATTCTTATATGCTGACTTTCTTTGCCATTCCAGTACTAGCTGGTGCTTAATAAAATTTGTTGACTCTACACTCTGTTTTCCATATGCAAAAAATAAAATTTTTGTACATAGTTTATCTCTTTTATAAATTTGCTGACAAAATATATTTCCAGAAAAGATTGACTCAAAGCTTAAATATGTTCATTTCAAATAGTTTCATTGAATTAAACTAGTGATACTATTTAATCAACATTATTTTTGAGGTTACTCTTTTTCAACTCATCAGAAATTTTTTCTGCTAATATATTCTTTAAATTCTAAATAATGATTTCATCTTTATCTAGCTAAGTCTTATGAATGTTCATTTACAGAGTGTTTTTTGAAAAAAAGACAGGGTACACATTCTGTAGTAATACTATGTTGCTTTTTCAATAATTCTATAATCCGATATAAGGAATTAATGTCTCTTACTACTTTTCACCAACGCTTGTAACTGTATAGGCAATATCATGATAAACAATAAAAACAAACAAGTATATATTTTCATAAAAATCTTTGAACATACAAATAAATAAATTCCTATTCAAAAGCAAATTTTCAAATGTTAAAAGTATCTCCCAGTTTTCAGTGCAGCAAAGCGATTAGGGCTATACTAAGGTATGTGGAGGTAGATATTATAGAAATAAAACACATTCTTGAGGTTAAATAGAACCAGTATGGTCACATTTTGGCAAAAGTAGGAAAAGACCTAATAGTTTAAATGTTAACCATGACGTTTGAAAGTTATTGCAGAGAGATTTGAAGTTTTTATTAAATAATCTAGGAAGCCTGCGGCATCTTAGTAAAAAGTGGTTCACAGGGAAAACGAGTATAATTTTTCTATAAAATGAAGGCTGCTTTCCTGGGGAAATCAGAAGTTAAACAATAGCAGAAAATACATAAGTTTTGTAGCTGAAAGGATGTGAGTATAAATTCTATTATGTCATTCACCAACTATAGGACTTGGGAAAATGACATAATCACTTTTGCTTCAGGGTTTTTTTTTTTTTTTTTTTTTTTGGTATGTACAAGTCAACTTCAAGGAAACTTTGCAAAGAATAAAAAAAATAAGTACACTTAAAGCATGGGATTGACTTATTTTAATACAGGAAGTATAAAAGTATAATAAGGAAGGCTATGATAGGAATTACCTTCCTTGCCCCTATTCATCAATGAGTTAAGTATTTAAAGTGAATGTATAAATGATAAGTAGATATTTTAAATTTGTCTATAGGACTAAATAAGATCTGAAGCATTTCTTGTCATTCTGGAATGGAAGATTTAGATTTAGACCACTGGAGCACACAGATAGTTATAAAAAACCTTTCCTGATCTTTGACTTAGTACTTTTAAATGTCACCCCTCACCCCTTCCCCTGAGTTAATTCCTCCCCTTTGCCTTATGTTTATAAATTCTACTGCTGCATGCAACTTAAATTCAGTCTTCTCTATCACATAGTGAGATAGGCTCTTATTCACTTGGTCCTCCCCAGTGCATGGCACAGAGCTTGGTAAAGATATGTGCACTGACAATTTATTAACTATTATCTTGGATAACTTAAAAGGAGTTTTATCACAAACAAAAGCATAGAATAATGTGGCATTCTGTTTCTATATAATACATATGCTCATAACAAATTAATTCATTTGCAACTATAAAAGTCGAGAGAATGTGTTCTGGTCTTATCTGTAAAAAGAATGACAGTTAACCCTCTTTAAAAGATAATTCTATAAGCAATTCAATGCCAAGTGGATGGTACTTACATTAGCCAGATGGGCTAGTTCTATCTCCAGAAATGAATCAGTCGTTTTGGGTTCAGGCCTTATTGTGACCACGATGATTTTGGAATTAAGGACAGTATAATTTCTGAAACAGAGTAATTATGATTAAAGGGAGAAAGGATTGATGCAAAGTATGAATTCCTACTGCACAATACATTTTGGGATGATGTTAAGTAAATGAATCCTAAGCAAAAACGTAGGCATTGTAGTGTTCTTCATGGAAAGATGTAGTTGATCTGCTGTTATAATGAAACCCTATGTGGAACTAGAAAACTTTGGGGGGAAAAATCTACTTTACCATTTCAGATGCAGAAAAGATAAGAAAGCAGCAGCACTGACAAGCTTTTGATTACTTGAATCTGATTCACCTAAAAGAGTGATAGATTGTGAATTCAAACCTTCAGGCAATCTTTGAATGATTATAATTCATTTATCTCAAGGAGTACCTAACAATTTTGTTCTCCAGGAGATCAAATACTCTTCTAGCAAAGTGCTATCTTGGCATTTTTTGGACTATCCCAAAATACATCATAATAAATAATTGTAATGTGGAATAACATGACAGCAAGTAAAATTTAAATATAAATAAATGCTGTTGCTAATTATAGACCATCATTCATTTCAGTAATAAAGATTTACAGGCCACTGCCTTATCTTACTATTCTCAATCTAAGAAACATATTTGCCTTTTGAAATATCCCACCATGTGCAGTTCATTCACAAAGAAGATATTTTAAATAAAATCATATATAAAATCTTCAAGAAATTATCCATACTGTAAATATATAAAACTGAACCAACTTTTTCTTGCACATACAGGTTTCATCCACAATATATAAAATGCTGCAGATCACCAAGTGTTTAGAGATTTAAAGATCTGATAACACTTTTAACTATTTGAAGAAATACTGTGTGTGTGTGTGTGTGTGTGTGTGTGTATTCATTCCTCCTTTTTTATTTGAAATAAACCACCTGCTCTTCCATAGGGCATGCACTATTCTGGGGAATTCCATATCAGGTATCAAAGGCTAAATCATTTACTTTTTTCTTCTTTTTTGTTTTTTAAGGCAGTATTTACAGATAATAAAATTCACCAATTTTAAGTATACAGCTTAATGCTTTTGATATTTGTATACTACCATGCAAACACTACCACAATCAAGTTAGACAACCAGTCTCTCACCCTAAACAATTTTCTGGAACTCTTTGCACTTAATTCCCTTCTCTCCCATGTTCCCAGGCAACCATGGACATGCAGTTACTATAATTTTGGATTTTCTAAAATTTCAGTTAAATAGAATCATACAGTACATAGACTTTTGTGTTTGACTCAATTCACTTAGCATAATGTTTTCAGATTCATCTATTTTGTTTCTTTTATAGCTGAGTAATATTCTACAGTATGGTTATACCACAATTTGTGGATCTGTTCATCATTAAGTTAGAAACCCCTTGGGTTACTTCTGTTTTTTAGCCTTTTTGAATAATATCCTATTATATTTGGCTGTTATGAATAATTGTCATATGCACTTTCTGTGTGGACATGTATTTTCATGTCTTGGGTGAATACCTGGGAGTGGAATTCCTTGGTCATGTTATTAAGGCATGCTTAATTTTATGTTATTGCCACACCCTTTTCTAAAGTGGTTGTACCATTGAAGTCATATAATTCTGACATGGCAGAACAAGTTGAGCCTTGCATTCTTTGTGATAATGTTTTCTTTAGTGAGATGGTCTTTGGCACAAGATATCATCAGAAAAAAATGGTGAGCTATTTCACGACAGGGAAAATGTTACTATATTTAGTAACAGAAACTATAAGCATATTTTGAGTGGGATAACATTTTTTAACGCATTTCTCATGTATTTAGTAATGTCAAATAACAAATTCTTAAACACTCAAGAAGTTATTTAGCCTAACTGTAAATAGTAAAAAACAACAAAGCATAAATCTATCTTGTTTTTTTTTTAGGGGGGAGGTGGTTGCAAACAGAGAGAGCTAGTTAACTATCCTTTGCTTCATTTAATACTAAATGAGTCAATTGAAGGTAAGGTGCATTGAGGAAGATGTAAAACTAAGCTCTAAATGCCAAGGTACCTTTGCCAAATTATTCTCCTTGTTTCTCTGTAAGTAAAAGTGATCAGAGAATAGATAAAATTAACAAAGGTAAGAGATGATTCTGAGTGATTGAACATAATAGCAGAGCTGACAGTCCTCCCAGAGAATGGCAAAGTGTACCTGGCTTGGAGTTTGTGGGAATGCCCACCTTTCACCACCAGAAAAATTATGAATGTTTCTCCCAGAGGTCATTCAGTCCTGAACAAACAGATTTAAATTACTTTTTCAGATTAGTCTGAATATGTTTAAGTTCTGGTTTGGCTACTTTAAAAAAATATTCATGCTTCACTAAAATTCATCTGACCTTCTACTCTGGCTCTGTTTATAATTCTATTTTTCTGCTTTTAATAAAGCCCAAATGACTGCT
The DNA here is from genome assembly GCA_023783475.1 of Daubentonia madagascariensis. Lineage (NCBI taxonomy): Eukaryota > Metazoa > Chordata > Mammalia > Primates > Daubentoniidae > Daubentonia > Daubentonia madagascariensis. Next base: position 18,824,336 of record JAKFHU010002080.1, on the reverse strand, counting down.
AATTTTAATTAATTTTAGGTAATAGGTAATTTTTATACTAGAAAGGAATCAGTATTTTTAAGCTGCATATGTGCATACATTAGTGTAAAACTTAGATGTGGGTATTCTATATAGGAATTTGTAATATCGTTAAGCTATTTATGAAGTTCTCTGGCTTTGGGAAGCTAAGTAGCTAAGGTAAGCTGTCTTCTGTAGGGTATGTTACACTGTGTCAGGTTCATCAGGTATTCAGCTGGCTCAGTGGAAAAAGTCCTTGGGGAATGGAGTCAACATTGCGGCTTTGCTAAATTGTGTGTGTGTGCACACACATGTGTGTGTAAATGTGTATGTTATAACACATTTAGCATACATTTGGGAAAGTACGTGTGCCAATGCCAATTTATTTATGCATATGGCTGTGTTCACCTTATTTATGTGAGTACCCTTCCTCCCCCGGCCTTTTGCCACAATATAGTAACATGCACCTACCTCTACCACTGGATTCATCAATTCTATGTATATCTTCTTTGACAAAAGTATAAGCTCAATGAGGGCAAGATTTGTATCATCATATATATATACTTATTTGCATTATTCTTTGCACATTTTAGTACTTAAAACACGTCTGAATGTCTTGTTAAATAAACCAATGCTAAACAAAATATCAAACTTTTTGCTAACTTGATTTAAAATGTAATGTCAGTATCATGGTCTTGCAATGCTTAATGAAGGGAAAAATAAGCAAATTTACTTTATGCAATGGCTCTCTTTCTAAAAAGTGTACAGTGTACAAAATTATCTTTAATTTATTCCATCAATTTATTCTGATTTGCATAAGTGAATAGCTGGCTCCTGATGTGCCATGTCAAGCTTTGTGATCTACTAATGCTTCCTGGCTGGGTGCACTTTGTATTCACTGCTAGGAAAGCAGATCTTACAGCCAAATGGGTTTCATGACTAAAGTAATAAAGATTCATCCTGTCTTTGAGATTTGTGCTAGTTGGTATATAAAACAATTAAAAATATGTGGAGTTAGTCATTCGAAGAAGACCCAACTTACTCTTCACAATTTTTGCAGAGTCCTAAGATGTTTAAGGCACATGAGCTGTATCTTAAAGAGAGTTAAAAAAATGATTAAAAATGCAATCCAGGCCAGGTTTGGTGGCTCACACCTGTGATCCTAGCCCTTTGGGAGGCTGAGGTGGGAGGATTGCTTATGGCCAGCAGTTCAAGACCAGCCTGAGGAAGAGCAAGACCCCATCTCTACAAAAAAATAGAAAAATTAGCCAGATGAGGTGGTACAGTCCAAGCTACTTGAAAGGCTGAGGCAGGAGGATCACTTGAGGCCAGGAGTTTGAGGTTGCAGTGAGCTATGATGACACCACTGCACTCTAGCCCAGATGACAGAGCGAGACTCTGTCTAAAAAAAAAAAAATGCAATCCAGTTGACTACAAGACTCACTTTGAATATAAGAGTATATATAGGTTGAAAGTGAAAAGATGGAAAAAATATCCCATGTAATTGAAAACCAAAAGAGAATGAGGTTGGCCATACTTATATCAAACAAAATAGACCTTAGGTCAAAAACTCACAAGAGACAAAGAAGGACATAATTAATGACAAAAAGATCAATTTACATGGAAGATACAACAATTATAAATATATGTGCACCTAACAGCAGAACACTCAAAACACATAAAGCAAACATTGATAGAACTGAAGGGAGAAAGAAACAGTAACACAATAATAGTAGATTTCAATACCCCATTACAATAATGGATAGATCAACTAGACAGAAAACAAATTAGAAAACAGTGGACATAAACAACATTATAGACCAATTGGATCTAACAGACATATACAGAACTTTCCATAAAACAGCAGAAAATACACTCTTCTGAAGTGCACACTGAACATTCTTGAGGAGAGATTACACGTTAGGCCACAAAACAAATCTTAACAAATTTAGAAGATTGAAATTATACCAATACCTTTTCTGATGACAAGGGAATGAAACTAGGAATCAAAAAAAAAGGAAAACTAAATATTTCACAAATATGTGGAAATTAAAGACCACACTCTTGAACAACCAGTGGATCAAGAAATAAATCACAAGAAATATTAGAAAATATCTTGAGACAAGTGAAAATGGAAATACAAAATACCATAACTTATGAAGTACAATAAAAACAGCACTAAGAGGGAAGTCTATAGCAGTAAACATATACATTAAAAAAGAAGAAAGCTCTTAAATCAAGAACCCAACTTTATATCTCAGAGACCTAGAAAAAAAACCAAAAGCAAACCCAAAGTTAACAAAAGTTAGGAGATAATAAATATTAGAGCTGAAATTAAAAAAAAGAAAGTAGAAAAAATAGAAAAATCAACAAAACTAAGAGCTTGTTTGTTGAAAAAAGAAATCTAAAAAACCCTTAGGTAGACTAAGAAAAAAAGGGAAAATACTCAAATAACAAAAATCAGAAATGAAGGAGGAGATGTTACAACCAATGTCACAGAAATAAAAAAGGATTATAAGAGACTACTATGAACAATTAATTATATGCCAACAAACAGGATAATCTAAAATAAATAGATAATATTTTAGAAAAATACAATCTACCAAGACTGAATCATGAAGAAATAAAATTTCTGAATAGACCTATAACTGGTGAGAAGATTGAATCAGTAATCAAAAACCTCTAAACAAAGAAAAGCCCAGGAAACCAGAAGGCTTACTAGAGTATTCTATAACACATTTAAAGAAGAATTAACAAAAATCCTTCTCAAACTCTTCCCAAAAATTGCAGAGTAGAGAACATTTCCAAACTCATTTTATGAGGCCATCATTACCATGATACCACAATCAGACAAAGATACTTTAAAAAAAGAAAACAATGGACCAATATCCCCAATGAATATTGATGCAAAACTCCTCAACAAAATACTAGCAAACTGAATTTAGCAATACATTGAAAAGATTACACGCTATGACCAAGCGGGATTTATTCCTGGAATGCAAGGATGATTCAACATATGAGACTCAATCAATGTAATACATCACATTAATGGAATGAAGGAGAAAAACCACATGATCATCTCAAGTGATACATTTGACAAAATTCAATACCCTGTCATGATAAAAATACTGCACACACAACTAGGAATAGAATGAAATTACCTCAACGTAATAAAGACAATATATGCAAAACCCACAGCTAACATCATACTTTATGGTAAAAAACTGAAAGCCTCGCCTCTAAGATCAAGAACAAGGTAAGAATGCACTCTCTTGTCAGTTCTATTCAAATAGTACTGGAAGTCCTAGACAGAGCAATTAGGCAAGCAAAAGGAATAAAAGGTACCCAAATCGAAAAGGAAGAAGTAAGATTATCTCTATTCTTAGATGACACGATTTTATACGCAGGAAACTCTAAATATTACACACAGACACACACACACAAACCTTTTAGAACTAATAAACAAATTCATCACACTTGCAAGATACAAAAAATCAACACACAAAAATCAATTGTGTTTCCATACATTAACAACGAACAATCCAAAAAGGAAATTAAGAAAATAATCCCATTTAAATAGCATCAAAAAGAAAAAATAACTTAAGAGTAAACTTAACCAAGGAGGGAAAAGACTTACACACTGAAAACTATAATATAGAACTAACAGCCCACATAAAATGTAGCCAGGCAAAATACAGTATAAGGACGTTAATGGTTCAATGAAAGTTATTAAAATTATTGTAGTATTTTTCCATTTTTAGATTTATAGTTCATGTAGCTTCAAAATTAGAGCTTTCCTAATTGTTTTAAATGAACCCTTCAATTTAAATAAAACCAAATGAGCTAGATGATTTCATATATTCTGGGAATTGAGAACTTCATCAAAATCTTTAAGCTAAATACCTTTTCTTTAAAAACTAAAATCAGCTGACAGCTGCTAAAAAGGAGAGTTGAGTTTACTTAGAGGTTTGAAATTGGCTATAATCTCAAGTTAGGTTTGCTAAAAGACTTAGAACCTAGAATTTAAAAGGTGTGCCAAATTAAGCCCAGATTTTGTAAATGATGCACTGACTACATAATATTACAGTATTTTATACTATTAGTCATGCCAATTTGTTATCTCTGTGGATAATTTAAACTGCTAATATTTTCATGATAGGGCACTCTAAAAAGACACAGAATGTCACAAAACTATAATATTTCACTGCATAGTAAGAATGAAAAAGCAAGGTTCAAAGTTTAGTCCTGAAGCTAAACAACATGTGCTCTTTTGAGAGCTGACTGCTTCAGTTTGATTGCCTTCAGAGTACATTGGTGTAAAAGTGATTATGTCTTCGTTTTTCTATTATTTCCAATATTATTTCGTTTAATTGCTTTTCCCATGTGTTTAATTCATATAATGGAACTTAAATGAGTTCCATTTCCTAAATATATAAAAATTTCAGTATCATTTATCTTTATTAGGTTAGTGCACTTGACAGGAAGTTCATGTGATTTTGCATTATTAAAATTTGTTCCTTTCTAAAAAATAATTTTCTAACCACTATTGGCTTATAAGAACATTGTTGTTTTCATTCATCTGCATTTTTCATGGCATTTTAATACTATAGAGGAATTTATATATAACTTTAGTTATATCCTTTATAATATCTTTAATGTTAATTGTTGCTACATAAAATGCATTTTTTTTTACAGGACTGCATTTTTCATATATCTTATCAGGAAATCTACACACTGCTTAAATTCTCAGAAGTATTGTGATTTTCCCACAAAACTGAAACTTGCATTTATTAAATGAATTAGAGAGTGAGTTGTTTACAATCATTTCTTGATTTCTTGGCTTGAATATATACTTGGATATACTTTTCTTTTTCCTTAGAGATAATTTCCTTAAAATAAATTCTTAGAAGTACAATTGCTGTTATCAATGACAATGCACTTTCAGGTCTCTTGGTATTGCCAAATTGGCCTCCAAAAATGTTAAAAAACGAGTTTAAATTCTCACAGCAGTTTATGAGCTTGCCAGGCTATGGATGTTTGCAAATTTTTTGATGTGAGTGGGGTCAGTGTGTCAGTGTCTTACCCGCCTCAGAGGACCCTATCGCCTGCGCTGACCAGCCTTTGTCTGCTAGGCACATAAGTGGTCATGAGGGGATGGGGGTGTGTGGCAAACTCAAGCCTTGGCACTGGCAGCCTGGGCTGGGAACACCGGGCCAACTCCAGTGCTCCCTGAGACTGCCCGTACGTGGCCACCTGATCCTGGCTCTTAAAAATTTTCTGCAAAAGATACATGTATATTCACACACTATCATGGAAATCCACGGGTTGTACTGCTTAAAAGAATCAATATTAGCAGCATAGAGGCAGTGAGACACAATAGAAGGGTCCTGGTTTTGGCAGACAGAAGACGAGTTGGACTAGAACTGTTATCTACTAGACATGTAATCTTGGGTGGGTCACTTAAGCAATAAGAATCTCAGTTCTCTCGTGTGTAAAATGAGAGTTCTGGATGAAACTAAACTTGAATGGTACTCGCAGCATTAATATCCTGTGGTTCTGTACTTTTTATCTATAAGAAATTATTCAGAAAAAAAAGAAAAGTGGGAGGCTAAGAATAGCCCCAATTTAGTTTAGACTTGATTAGAGCACATTTCCTTCAGTAGAAGTAACAATTTGAATCTATCTAACTTTAAAGAAGAAGACAGTCAAACAGTAAAATAAAAATTGCAACTTGAAGGGTAGTTGAATATATATTAGGGTGAGCGAAGAATAGAAATAGCTAAATAAAAGAGCATCAACATGCAAAATTATCATGTCTTTCTGTGAAGGAAAATTTCTAAATTATATCTATTCAAAACATTAAAGTCCTCCTGTATAGTCCTTACAAGGGATATTATGAAAATGATTATAACAAAATATAAGATCTCTGAAAACCTAACAGTAAACCTGACATTATTCTGTGTATGGGAAACTTGGCTCCAAATATTTCAACAGATAATTACTAAAATAATTACCAAGGAAAATTTGTAAATAACAACTAAACATGAAGAACAAATTTGTACATTTTTTCATAGTTGAATAAGAAGATATTTCCTTTTCTTTTGGGTTCAATTCACACAGTCAAACTTATACAATACAATAAGATATATATATTTTATTCCTTTATTCCTAAAATATTTTCCTACTATGAATAATAAACTTCTATGTATCTTCTTTTAAAAAATGACTTATATAAGATACTCTATCAGATAGAACAATCAATTATGACAGCAAAAATTCCTTGACCCTTTATTATTTATTAAGGACTGTTCTGGGAGTTTTGACAGTGGAGGAGACTTAAAAGAATTAATACAGTACCATTAGCAGGCTCAGTAAATGTTTGCTGACTAGCTGAAAGAATCACCTTTGACCATTAAAAGGAGTATTCTCATTTAGCAGATCTATAATTGGTACAGTTATCACTAAACTTTGTGGAAGAATTTTTCGAAATGGAGAAAAACAAGCTTGGGAGTGGTAGTGGTCACATTATATTACTATATGAGATAAAAGAAAATGAGAAGTAAAAGCTAGTATTTCTTCCATCTTTCAAAGAGTACTTAAACACACATTTCATCCTGAGCATTTTATTGTCATTATTTCTAGTTAATGATATAAATATGAATGTAGTTTTCCTATAGTCATTTACTGAATTACTTTATAGATAGAAAGTATGAATATGTAAAAATATTTGTAATTCTTATACAGAGGTTGCTAAGGACTTCAATCTAAAGAATATGTAGAAATCTCTATTATACAATAAAAGTAGAATTTTTGAAGTTGGAAAGAACTTATAAGTTCAATTCCCACAACTTACATATAAAAATATCAGTGACTTGCCCAATGGCCTATCCGAATCTTTTTGTGTCACAGGTGGTACTCAGGGAGCCACTCTTCCAGACTATTCTGTGCTATAGCCATTGAATAATGATAATGTATCCATTAACCTACCCATAAGATGTAAGTGAAACACTGCCTATACCATGATTTTTTTTGTAGAAAGATGTAACACTAATTAAATGCATCTTTTTATTTTTACCAAAGGGTGATATTCCTCGGGAAATTTCCAGTTACCTTGACTGCATAAATTTATGAAACTTGGGACACCCTTATTTCATTTCTGTAGGTGAGTGAGTTCCATGACATTATACTGAACAAAACTAATCATAGCACAACTTTGCTGGATATCTAGGAGGAAACTAATTAATAATCTAAAGCATTTTATGTTGAATATTTTATTTGCCTTCACTGCATATTTCAGAAGTAAAAAGTTGAACCAAAGGCAGAGGATTGCTGAGTGACTGGACAAGTTTATAAAACTCTTGTCATGTTAAATTGAAATTAAAACACAGGTCACCCGATTTTAAGTTAGCGTCTAGTCTAGAATTCTTTAAGAAAAGCTTTACAAAATAAATGGACTCCCTGTGAAAGTAAGTGTCTAACTTTGATTATCTGGGTACTTTTAACTTTAGCACCACTCCTCAAATAAACATCATATGCAAAGATATAGGCAGTGTAACTGTGAATAAATTTTATCTGTGAGTAACTGTACATACCAATGAGTCTTAACAAAATCAGTGGAAAAGTTGAGAGTAAGCATAATTAGTTTTGAAAATTTTTTATTAGCAAAACCAAACCAAACACAAATCTATTCAAATTCAGGAAGCCCAAATTTCATCCAAAGAAGAAGGGAGTTAAAGAAAACTCAACTTCCCATGGCTGTCTCCATGGCTGAAGGAGAACCTACATTGCATCCATAGGGGCTCAGGATGACTTACCACCTATATTAACAATGTGCCACACAGAAAGATTTTCTCCAAACAGTCATGACTAGTTACTGCTGCTTCCTTGGGAGATGTTTTTCTGCTGGACTGAACTCTAATTGTTTTTATTTATTAAACTATTTGTTGTGCCCTTGGTATGATTGTTCACATCCTTCATATTCTATACTCCCTAAAAACTTAAAGCTTTATTTAGGAGGGTGTGAGAAAGAGCTCAGTTCAACTGTGACTGTGTTTAACTAAAATGCAACTTTGTCTCAATCCTCCAAAATGAGGCTGTGTGGAGGAAAAGAGCTCATGGTGATAACAACATAATCCAAAAAGATGCGAATAATGTTTTTTGGGAGATTTGTTAAAGAAGATAATACAGTAGAGCAAATAAATTAATGTTGATAGAATTATTATTTGTAATTTTTTTAATGTCTGAGAGGAAAGAAATCAACGCCTTTCTTCTAAAAATAGTCCTCTAAAGGAACAATAGCACTTTTTCTTAATGTAGTTGTAATTGAAAATATATTTGAAAGCAAATTGAGATCTTGTGCAAATAAAGAAGAAAACCATGTTCTTCCAGTCATCATGACACTGCTTTAATTTTATGTAAATGTTGATGAACAGTACCATTAACTACAAATAAAGGGAGAAAACAGATTAATTTTACAATGACCCATTCTATTATGTGGATTTGAGGTTTTTCTTCCTTACTTTATTTTTTACAGGCTAAGGCAAGTCATGATTAGTTACAACAGAATTGCAGGTCTATAATCAGACACCAAAATTGTCTTTTCTAATTGTTTTTAAATGTATAATATGCTAATAACCTGTTCATTAAATTGGTATTTTCTACTTCATTTAAGAAAAACCCCTTTGTATTATCAAAGCTTGTTAGACTATTTTCATAGAATGAGCTATAATCCCATTTTGGGATAATTTACAAAGATTACAACAGCTTATTACTTTGTAGCTTACCTCAAAGTGGGAAAAATTAGATCTAAATTTTTGTATAGGACTGCTCCAAGAACAAATACAGATGATTCATCTAATTCTAGAGAGAATAAAATTAAAAATATTAGCAAAACAGCAAGAAAAAGTTATATCTTATAAAACTTTAAACTGTTAATTACAAGGCGATTCCAGTACTTGTTGGTGCAAAGGTAAAGCTGGGTAGAAGAAATGCATTCTTAACGATACATGCTATCCCACACGTCCTGCATGTGAAGATGTGTTTTTGATGGTTTTGTGTCATGAAGTAACTTTCCCTTACCAGGCTAAGAAAAGAAAATGATTTAGTTTCTGTTAAAGAGTTTATATTCCCAATGATATGGGGAAAGAAAGCTAATTCGCTTTTAGAGCATTACCTTTTAAGGTCAGAGTCTCCAAAGTGAGAATTAAGACCACAATGTTGCTTTTGAAAAGAGCCATTAGTTTTAGAGCCTATTGAACATGTTCTTAAAACTTAATTTTTTCTTAAATTTGTTTTTATATGCCAAAATAATATCTTCAGACCAAAGCAAATTTTTATGTGAGGCAAAATAAAAGTGACTTTGCATAGAAAATGCAGCACATTTCAATACCTAAGTTAAAATATTTGGCCACATGCTATACACTGGGATAAGATCACCAATATTGAAACTTGACCATGTTAAGGTCAGGTCAATAATTTGAACTTGTTTTGTTTTATTTTCCATTTTAATAGATACTTTTTTCCAGTAAATTCAGAGATTTAGAAACCAAGTGAAAGTTGTCTATATTTACAAATTAGTTTAGAATCATCATTACAGACTATTTCCAAATTGTTTAATGTGTGAAGATTTATACCCACTGTCTCATTAAATGACCTTGTCATTTTGTTCAAGCTCAAATTATTTCACATATTTACCTTTTGATGACACAGGAGTGAAAATGCTTTTTGGAATGACTACCCTATCTTCTGAGTTTCTTGCCCAGTCAACCATTCCTTTCCGTCCTTTCATTGGGAAGTTGATGTCTGTTAGAACAGAGGCTGCAGGAAGTTTCTGAATGCTAGCCACTATTTAAAAAGAGAAACAATAATGTCAACTAATCTTGCTTTACTTTTTAGTGTAATCAAAATTGATCAAAATAAATGTTTCAGTATATTCAAAATAAAATTTCAAGTCAAAATTATAATTATCAGAGCAACAAAATAGACTGTTTCTCATTTTTAAACAAAATTTTTCATTAAGGTTGCTGATTCTTTCACTTATCAGTCCAGGTTTTTGTTCCTTTCAGCAGGAGTCATGCAATGATGGTCAATGATGGAGTGGATATTCTGAGATTATCAACAGCTACTTCTATACTGGTTGTTCATAGTAGGTCTCCATCCCAAGTGCTAGAAGTTCATATTGTATTTTTGTTCAATATTTTGTTTAACACACTTGACCAATAGACTGACATTTGCATTTAAATCTGAATTTTGTCTTGAGAACAAATTTTCTGCATTTTCATCAGAACAAATTTTTCATGGATTAGATGGGCTATTCTAAAGACATGGAGAGAAAAGCCATATAGCTGTAGGAGACAGAACTGTCACAATCTAAACAATAAAGTACCAACAATGTCATAATTACAGAACCAAATAATACACAGATATATTCATCAAATAGATTAATAATAAAAAACAATTCTTAAAACTTCCCCCTAAAATTAAATGTAAAAAAGTAGTGAAAGTATATAGATTAATGGAGAATTTTGCCTTTACTAGCAATAGATATTATTATATATATGAAAAAAACATGAATGATATGTTTAGTAATATCTGAATATATTTTTATTATATGCAATAGTTATATATAAATTTATATTATATACAATTTTATTATATATGTATAATAAAACTATGATGATAAATACTTAAGCACTTACATATTATATGCATTTTCAACTATGAAGTGTAATTTGTAAAACTTTTACATAGGTCCATGCTTGTTCTACATTAAAGCTTCAGGTGTCTCTTGGAGGATTTAAATGGAAAGGTGAAGGGGAAAACTGTAAAAGCTATCACAATGGAAAAGCTAAAGTAAAAAAAAACCATTAGGCTCCTCACAAGCAGGTTGCATTGGAAGGAATTTGTAATTTAAATTGAGAAGATGAAAATTAAGAATTTAACAATGTTAGTTGTATAAATATATTACTGCACCACTAGCTTGGTTTCAAATTAAATTGGTTATCTATTATTGCATCACATTAGCAAAATTGTACTTTATTAAAGCTCGTTCAGGCTATTACACAAACCATTATCAGCATAGGATGGAATTTCATTTGGCTTATAATTTGACATACTAAGCTTAAAAAAGTATTTTGTAACTAAATGTTGGAGGAAAGAGGGTACTGGGTAATACTTAAACTAGTTATGGATGTTAAATGCTGTTTTTAGATAACAGCTCTAATTATCTTAGTTTCTTTATATTTTAAAATGATATCCTTTTTGCTATCAATATACAACCCAGTCCATATGTGCTAAAAGGTCCAAATCCCTGCTGTATATACATGGACAGGTAAGCACATTAGCAGCACATTTTTTCTTAAGTCCCTAAGCTTTATTCAACACGCAAAACTAAGTGCATCTACTTTCAAATTCTTTGACTCTAATTTTGTTGTCTTGAGATTTGGAGGAAATTTATTTCACCTCTCTGCTCTAAAAACTGATGAAAAGAAATGAAGGTTTTCTGACGCTCATACAACTGGTTTCTATTACAAAGGGAAATAAACAAGAGATAAATTGTTGGACGCTGAGGTCTAATAATTTTTCTGTTTCTACATACATTGGATAGAAAACAAACAAACAACAAGAAATAACAAATGGAGGAATTACATTCTGTATCAACTATATATCACTTTACCCTTAATAAATGCTAGCCTAATACCATATTCATAAATCTTTACATTGATATAGTTATACATCCATGTAACTCATTTTATGAAGTACATTCATTCTTCAATTAGAGGTACATTAGCTGTTAAATTATGACTATATGGATCAGATTGTACTTTTGAACATAGTCTAGATTAAAGGAATGTAAAAATCAATTAGGGAGCACTAATTTGTGCAACAAGTACTTTAAATTGCAATAGTCTCCAGCATGGGGAGCGGACAAAAACAAACATTTATTCATTAATTATACTAGGAATGTCTTGAGTTTTTTTAATGTTATAAGTGTATATAAGTTTCAAGTGGTTTGAGATTTTTGCCTGGATGGTAAAACTTACTGGAATTATTTTGTTTCTTGAGTTATTTTATTTTCAATTTATTTTTAATTGGAAAATCAAAATTGTATATATTTATCACATACAGCATGTTGTCTTGAAATATGTATACATTCTGGAATGGCTAAATTGAGCTAATTAGCATACACACTACCTCACATACTTTCCATTTTTTTTGTGTATGTGGTGAGAATGCTTAAAATCTATTCTCTTGGCAATATAGTTCTTAAAATAAGATTATACTTTCAATAAATCCATTATGAAAAAGATATGACTTAATAGGCTGATGGGATTCAAATGCTACTGTTCCAATTTTTAATGTACATGTTCTTTAAAATATGAAGCATTTAAAATTATACATATTTACCTTGAACCTAGCTAGGCAGATATCTAAGATGACATTGTGGTTCTTCATGACCCCTAAGGAATCAATAAGAAAATCTATTTCCTTATAGCAAATGATATTTAAAGGTGACTTTTACTTCCTTCTTCTTTCAGTCCCTCTTCCAGACACTTGGATCAATCCAATCCTCAAACCCTTTTCTTCTTCGCTGAGTTTAACTGTTCAAAATCCTTAGGTAAAATTTAGACGCAGTTTAAGACTTCAGGGAAATGGGAAGCTCATATTTTAAGTGAATACCAAAGAAGTAAGATTTAAAAATTAATGCCTTAAATTACCTCTAAGTAAATATCTGCCTCATGCTGACAAAGGGACATAAACGCAAAGCATAAATGCACAATCTACATACCCCGCTTCTGTAACAATGCTGAATTAAAACCAGTCATTGTGGGTGTTTAGATGATGGAGCAACTTTCCTCAAAAATTGAAAAATGCCTTTGTTACAGAAGACTAAAGTGCTTAAAAGAAATCTCAAAGGACTCAGTATCCCGGAACAAACAGGCACATCTTGAATGCACCAAGAGTTACCCTAAATTTACTGTATCATGTTTTCATTACAACACCAGAGTTGATTTCTTATGCAATAAAAATAGGTGACTCATCACTGATAAACCTTGGAGCAAAATCAGCTGCACTTGCATTTTGCAATTTTAATACGTTCATTTTGAATTTGGATAGACAGCATAAAATTCCTTTGAGAGCATTATGTCTTTTACTGGCCAAGCTCTCCAAGGATTCAGGTTCAGTATAGACTTCTGTTCATCAGAAAGAATAAGGGAATTTTTATAGATGGATCTAGAAGCACATGAGCCATTTTTCTCGGTAACCACCAAGCACTTCTTTTGTTAAACAAAGCAGAATAATGCTTCTAACCTTGTTCCTGAGGGAAATCATGAGGTTTTAGCCCTTTGCCCTTATTGAGGTCCTGGAGTATGAGGATTCTCTCTTATTCACCCTTGTATTATGAGTAGTCCACACAGAAATTGGAGGTAGTTAATTTGATACATTGCTTGCGTTCTGGGCAGGAATGGAAGGCATGTGGAAGGAAAAGGCTAGGAGCAAGAGAGCAAGAGCATATGGATGAAGGCTGTAGAGATTAGCAAAGTGGACAAAGGCCAGGAGAGGAGAACAGTAGTCACCAGAGTGGCTTGCATGTGGACTCTGGATCTGGACCCTGGATTCAAATCTGATTTTTTAGGGTAACCATAAACCTAGTTTTCACAGGTCAGTTCTGGTTTACCTTTGCTGTTTTGTGTAATTATTAAAAGCATCCCCTATCAGTCTCAAAAGTCTCAGTTTGAAAGATAAATTTCATGTTTACCTTACAAGTCATGTGACTGAGCAAATTGCCTAGCCTTTCTGTGCCTCAGTTGTCTTCTGTAACATGAGAATAATAATATTGTCTACTTCATCGGGCTGTTGTAGGAGTAAATAAGTTACTGGCAAGAGCTGAGAGTAGTGCATCTAGAACAGTGTCTGGAGCCTGGATGGTCCTATATAATGTTGGCTATTGTTATTGGAAAAGGTTTTCCCATAAAAAAATCCAAGGGAACTACCCCCACTTTGTGTTCATGTTATATGATAAAGTATTTGACTTTTGTAGCAAACATTATTTTTCTGTGGTCCTTCAGTTACCCTAGGCATGAGATTATGTATTCAAAACTTTACATTGAATATATTCATATAACCAAAGGCAGGAAACACACTTAAAATAAATAGAGCTCATCCTTTAGTACTTAAATGTACCACCTAGTGAGTTGAATAAGGGTTTCTTTTTACTTAGCCTTGTTTCTCCTTCCTTCCTTCCTTTCTTTTCTTTCTTTCTTTCTTTTTCCTGATAGATTCTGCCAGAGGGAAGGGCCTGTCTTCCCTGGTTATTCAAGTACACGAGGTCAGCTAGGTTAAAAATATATTGCCTCAATAGAGTAAGAGAATCACTGCATTGTGAATGACAAATTCAGTATTTCCATTGCAGCTGAGACCACAGACTGCAAAGAGCACTTTAAAAGCGCTACTTTTAAGCATTGACCTAAGTGCTAAATGCCGCGACTCAAATTCTGTAGCATTTGATATAAATGATTAGAGGAAACACCCAGGCAATGGCACCTTATAACCATAAACAAACGTGGAAGGGGGTATGGAAGTTTAAGAGCTGCCCTAAAATCTGTCCTTTCATTGTTTCCTTATATTGATGTTTCCAAATATTTGAAGTTTGCATCATTTTTCATGTTGATTCAGAGGGAACAACTTACAAAGTGAGTCTTGATTCATCAATATTAGAGAATTGCCCAGTTATAAAAATGGAATTACTTGTGGAAAACATTGCTCAATATTAATAGATGGTCACCTGCACAGTTTTGAAATTCTGTAAGAAAAATATGGGGTTGGGGAGAATGATGCATTGCCTCAGTGTGTTTGAAAGCACCTATTAGTTTTGTTAGTGTATCCGTCACAAACAGATAGGGACTGAGCGAAGCCTACATGTAATATGACCCCCTTGGCATTTAACAGTTTAAAAAAAACATGATTTTTATATTTATATAGCAATGCTGAATGCCTTGTAAAATACTGAGGGCCCTCAGGAGGAAAGAGAAAGATAGTTGACATTTACCGAACACTTGTATGACCTTGGTACTCTTCATTTATTCCTTAATTCATTCAACAAGTATTTATCAAATACCTCCTCTGTGCTAGACACTGTTTTTATCACAGCACTTGGTCATATGCTTTACACAAGATATCGTATTTAATATTCAAAACATCCCTATGAGGTATTTTTATTATCAATATCCTTATCATTATTATCAGGATGCTCATTTTACAAATGAGGAAGCAGACTCTGTTTAAGCTACTTTCCCAAGGTCGTAAGTGTTAACGTGACTCGAATCCCAGTTTATCTACTCAGAAGTCTGTGATTTTGCACAGTGTGGTGCAGTTTGATTTTACCTAACAAATTAATAGCAAATTTACTTTGCCTCATTGCAATATTTTTCACTAAGGATGAAAGACAGGCATAATGACTCCATTTGAGAAAACAAAATGTTCACATGTCTGTTAGGCGATCAAAACTAGATACCACTGAAGAATGGCGGTTATCAAAAGGTGATAAAGATACATACCCAGTTTAATTTGCTTAGCACAATCTTTATGTTCTAACATTTCTTTGAAAACTCATGTTTTAGGATTTTGCAGCAGTGGTCTATAGGAAACATTCAGATATTTATACAGACAGATTTTTAGTTGTTCTTCTCATACTTTGCTTCCCTCATCTATTCTGTCTTCCTTCTCAAAAGGCTGGGATTGAAATGTTGAGGGCCACAGAGAAATAAGAGGATTGCAGCGGAGTAACACGTGGCCATCACTTTCCTGGAAATAAAGTAGGTAGGCAGGGCCTCTGCAGGGACCACAGTGCTCTGAGAGACAGCTCCATCTCCCATCTCCACCATGACCCTTACACAGTTTAAGGTCTCCAAGTCCCAGGACTGTGCTCATACAGAGACTCAGATGAGAAATATTCTTCCCATTAGGAGTTTACAATTTCATTTTTTAGAGAAAGAGACGCATTCTCTGATACTCAAAACTAGAAGAGCAGTAAAGAAAATACCTATGTGGCATTTTAAAGGTTCCATTTTCAACTTATTAATTTCTAATGATGTGTATATATATATATTTAAACTTTAAATAATTAACTATTTTGCATATCCCTTTCCAGCACCAAAATGGCAAAAACTTTTTTGAGTCATCAGCTTCAAATTCTGTTTTTCATCCATTAGCCATTTCAAAGCCTGGGAATTTCCGGGCGGCAGGGCACACTTTGGCTTCCTGCTCAAGGTTTTTCTGCCAGACTTTAGTGCTCTATGTGGAGGACTCCCTGAACTTCCTCTCAGACCACCCCCACTTCCTCAGCATTTAATAATGTTGATGCACAGGGTACATTCAAAGCCATATACATGACTCATGTTCAAGATGAATTGTCTCAACCAGGGGTTGGCAAACTACAACCTTCAGGCCAAATCTGTCCCATCCTTTATTTTTGTATGGCTTGAAAGCTAAAAATATTTTTCACATTTTTACATGGTTGAAAAAATCAAAAGAATAATAATATTTCTTGGCATGTAAAAATTCTATAAAGTTCAAATTTCAGTGGCTACAGATAAAGTTTTATTGGAACACAGTCACGCCCATTCCTTTGCATATTGTGAAAGTTGTCAGAATCAAAATGGAGTTACTTGTGTCAAAAGAAACCAAAAAAACTGACAAATAGAGCAGGGGAAGGCCATGAAGAGAGAGTTCTCATGCATAAATGCCTGATAACAAGAACTAGCTCAAAAGACTCCACAGAAACCACAACCTTGCAGAGAGGTCATCATGTCCTTACAAAAAAATATACTTCTGTGATGACATGTAGCCAGCAACTGTTTCTCCAACTTCAGACTGGCAGCACCCTTGTTGTTGATCCTTGTAGCCAAGGATAATTATCTCAAAAAATTATATAGCCCTCCTCATTTTTCCTTTAAAAACTTTTGTCTTCCTTTACCTTGCTGAATACGCACATGGTTTACTATGGCATGCATATTCCCATTGCAATGCACACTCCTGAATGAGTATCATTGTCTTTTAGAGAGCCTCTCTGTCTGTTATTTAGTTTCACAATATTGTCCCCAGATGCTTACGTGCTATCATGGCAGAGTTGAGTAGTTGTAATGGAGACTATGTGGTCCACAAATGCTAAGATAATTTACTATCTGGCCCTTTATTGAAAAAATTTGCCTAACCCTGCCCTTGACATAAAGTAGTCCCCTACCCTATCTGAGGGGGATATGTTCCAAGACCCCTGATAGATGCCTGAAACCATGGATATAACCAAATCACATATATACTGTGCACAAATTTCTTTTTCCTTCTTCACAACTTCACAGATAAGAGATTCATTCTTACTATAGATCTTAGCAATCACAGTATACCATTATTTTTTCTTTCCTTATTAAGCCAAGAATTTTCACATTTTTACTTAAAGGAAGCACTTTATGGCTTCTCTTTGGCATATCTGAATTGCCATCATCACTACTCTTGCACTTTGGGGCCTTATTAAGTAAAGTAAGGGTTATCTGAACACAAGCACTGCAATACCTCAACAGTAAATCTGATAAACCTGCTGGTTACTAAGTAACTAATGGCTGGGCAGCATAGACAGTGTGGATACACTGGACAAAGGGATGGTTCACACCTAGTGCAGGATGGAGCAAGGTGTCATGAGATTTCATCCTGCTACTCAGAATGGTGTGCAATTTAAAATGTATGAATTGTTTATTTCTGGAATTTTCCATTTAATGTTTTTGTACATAGGTGACTGCCCATAACTGAAACTTTGCAAAGGAAAACCTTGGGAAAGGAGGGACCACTGTACTTTGAAGAGGCTATTTTTGAAGATGACAATTTTTCTTTAGAAAGAAATATAATTTCATAGTTTTATCATTTATTGTGTTAACTATTCTGTATTTTTTCTGACTACCTTATTCTTGCTATGTTACACAGAATATAGTAGGAGAATTTAGGCTGATTACACCAGTTTTCTTTCAATTTTCAAAAAAAATATGTTTGTGGTCTTTTAGAAACAGATACTTATAAACGGTCATCTTCTCTACACAAGTAGTTCATATTTTAATCCTAATATGAACACTAAATAAAATGTGATAGGGGAAATCATTTTTCATGTATACCTGAATAGTAAAAACAAATCAATATAGAAACTGTTTTAGAAAATAAATTCCCCCTTTCCTCAACCAGTAAGGTTAAGAAAAGCATTCCTACAGAGGAATTAAATGATAATTAAATGATAATTAACCAAGTATAAGACAAGGAGATCTTTTGCATATGCAACATTATTAACTCATTCTTTCCCTGTTTGTGCGTGTTTATGATATTGTTTTTAATATTCAAGGGTGTTTAAACCTTATTAGAGAAATAATTCAGGAATCCAGGAGGAGTCAGGCACCAAGGCAGGCAGAAAACAACTGGAGGCAACAATACAAGAGCTTCCCAAGACAGTGAATCATCCATCCCCAGAAGAGCAGTAACAATGGGAAGTGCTATAATTTGACAAGAGAAAAGAGATCATTTCAGACTGAAGAGTTCATTCTGTAAATTTATTTATCCAACAAATCTCTTTTGAGCCCCTAGAGTGTTCCAAGGACTATCCTACCACTGAGAATTTAACAAGTTAACAAGATACACAAAGTCTTTGCCCTCAAAGAGCTCATGGTCTAGTGGGGAATATACAAAATTGTTACATAAATAAACAATGCAGATAATTTCAGATTTCCATCATGAAGGAAATGACTGATGACAGTTAGTTAGCCTAGGAAGCCCTCTCTGTAGCAGTACTGTCCAAGTTGTGATTTGACAGATGAGTATGACTAAGGAAGAGGAAACTTCCTCTGCAGACTCAGAGTCTGGAAAAGGCCTGAAATGTTCCAGAAGTATCAGAATAGTGAAAAGAAAGAGAAGGACATTCTGAGTAGAAGGAATGGCATGAACAAAGGCATGAGACAAGGAAGCTTAAGATGTCCTAGACAAATAGTAATGTTTATTTATAGGACAGAGTGTTTAGGTAGGAGAAATGACTGACCATGATATTGTAGGCTAAAAAATCTGGGTCTGAAGAGTGTTCCAATTTAGAACATGTAGATGTAAGTTGGATGTCTGTTTATTAGAAGTAATATATAATGATGTGGACATGGGTAAGTTTTCCTAAAGAGAGAATATAATGGATTCATTCATTCATTCAACAAATACTGAATACCTATTACATGCCAGACACAGTTCTGGGCACTGGAAATATACCTATGAACTAAGCAGTTAAAGTCCTTGCCCTTATGGCACTGGCATGGCATTTGGGAAGAGACAGACAAGGAACAAATAAACAAAACTAGATAGAATGTCAGTAATGATAAATGATACGAGAGAGAATGATGGGTTAAGGCTGGGGAGATACACTGAATAGAGAAAGCTTCTTTGGTAAGCTGGCATTTGCGCAGACACCTGAAGGAAGTGAGGTGGGAAGGTATGCAGATATTGAGAAAGTGACAGAAAAATGTGAGAGATGTAACTTAGAAAAGACTCACTTCTAGAGGATAAAGAGAAATAAACAGGAAAAGACACCAAAAATAAACAGTGTGAGGGGTAGGAGGGAGAAGGAGAGAGAGAGAAAAGAGAAAATCACAATAGTAAACTAACTCAGAAAAGGCATAGTTTAATGAGAGGATGGCTTTACAAAAAGTCAAAGGCTTTATAAAGATGATGTAGAATGAAGAACAGCCATTGGATTAAAAAAAAAGAAATCTGTACTCTAAAGTTAAGTTTAGGCCATGCTCTGTAGTTGGCAAACTTTTTCTATAAAGGGCCCAAAAGGAAATATTTTCAGCTTTGAGGGCCATCAGGCCTCTGTTGGAACTACCTGACTCTGCTGTTATGATGTGAAAGCCCCCATGGACAACTCATAAGTGAACGGTCATGCAAGGAAATATGGTATTTAATTGTATAAAAAAATTGTCTTGCATGACCAATCTTGTAGTTCTTTAATTCAAATGTTTATTGGTCAGACCCTTCATTTTCCACCAAAACACTTTCTTCCTTAGACCCCCTCATCTTACTCAAAGGTACCACCATGTACTCACACATCCAAACCAAAACCCTGGTGGCAGGGAGGGGATCATTCTTTACTTCTGATTTTTCTCACCCCCTACAACACACCCATCAACACATCCTCTAGGTACTATTTCTGCAACGTGTCTTGACACACTGCACTTCTCCTCTATCTCTATTCCACAACCTTCTCGAAGCCATCAGAATCTGTCACCTGAACTAATTCAAGAGCTGCCTGACTAGACTTCTTTATCCTATTCTTGTCTCCTTCATCTCTCAGAAACCAGAGTTATCTTTTTAAAATATAAAGCAGGGTATGTTTTTCTGTTACTTGGAATAATTCAATGGCTGGCCAGTGCTCTTAGAATGAAATCCAGATCTTATACCATGGCCTATAAAGCTCTCCATGGCTTGGCTTCAGTCTGTCTGTGCAATCATATTGTACTTGGCTGTTGTGGTTGCTGACCATGACCAAGATGCACCGGTCGTTTTTGTTTCCACCACAGGGCTTTTCGTTTCTAACTAGAACTTTCTTTCCTTATTGTTATCCTTGTATCTCTGCTAAATTGTTTTTTCCTTAAGCTTGGTCTGTCCTAACTACCCTGTCTAAAGAGATCCAAGCCCCCATTTCTCTCTATTACACCATCCTGCTTTTTACATAGACTTGCTCATTTTCTGCCTCCCACACTAGATTATAAATTGCAAAAGGAGAGGCATTTTCCCTATTTACTGTTATGTGCTAGGATCTCAGCATATAGTAGGTTTAGTATAATAACTATCCATATTTTTTAAATAAATGAGGTTTACCAAGGGCTTAATAGGAGGCCGGGTGTTTAATATGATAAACTTGAGCCCTGGAGTCAACATTTGCTCTGTGAACATTGGCAAGCCATTTAATTGCTATTCAGTTTGACCGTTTGTAAAAACATCAATAGCCTTTCACGAGGATTAAGTTAGAAGCAGGTCTCTCACTCTGTATATCCAGTAAAACCCACTATATGCCAATTCCTTTTTATCCTCTGCCTTAACCATTCTCTTCCTTGTATAAAATTCTGGGGATGACTCAAAATTTAAAAAAACAAAGAGTCCTCACATTTAAAGAGATTACAAACTAGTGAGAGACTTGTTTCACACAAATATCTTAAGTATGGGCAGAATGAGTATATGAAATTATCTTTTGAACTCCAGACCTAATACTGAACTAACTCTGTCTACTTGGGCTTTTCCACTGAATGTCTTCAGTCATCTCAAATGTAACATACCCCAAAGCTTAACTCTTGATTTGGACCCGCTCGTCATCAAAATATACTTTCGCTCTGCAATCCTCCCCATTTCTATAAAGGATACCTCCATACACCCCTTACTCAAACCAGAAGTCAGTAAGTTATCCTTGGCATATCTACAGCCTCACACCCTGAATCCAATTCATCACTGTGCTTACTGTTTCACTTCTAAAACATAGATTAATGTTGTCTCCTTATCCCCACCTTGACTGCCACACATTAGTCCATCAAATCCCACCTAAATTAAAATAACTGACTATGTTCCCCACTTCCATTCTTGTGCCTTTCCAATTCACTCTCCACACCTCAGTCAGAATAGATTTTAATCATAAATTGAATCATGTCACTCCCCATGGTTTTCTGTTATGCTTGTATAAAATACAAAATCCTTTCCAGTGTATCCCCGACCTGGTCTTTCACTTCCTCTTCAGTGTTAGCTCAAGACCTTTCCCATTAACAGCTACTCTCCAGTCGCACTGGCATCCTTTCATTTCAGACCGACTCCTCTTTGGCTAATTATTACTCAACCGTCAGGTCTTGGCTTAATGGTAGAATTTTAGCCACTTCATCTTACTGAAGAGAAATCATGGGCTGTATGCTTTTTCAAAATAAGGAAAACTGAGGTATGTGCACCTAAACAAATGTAATTTTTTGAAGAAAGAGGAGGAGCAGAAATAGAAGATACCATTTACTAAGCATTTAAGTGCTAGTAGCAGCACATTATCACATTGGATCCCACAACACACTCTGAACCAAGTACAATTAATCCCATTTTATAGATTAATTTTGGATCATTATGAAGCAAAAATAATCTTTAGATCCTGGAGGCATTATAGTAGAGATTCATGAGTTTACAGTTGGAATTGTAAGCAAACTACAGAATGACTGCTACAAAATTTGTATATCAACTCTATATTTGCAAACATCATTTCTTTTTCATCTCAAGCAATAGATTATCAAGGCAACTAAAGTTCAGAAAACAATTTTGGTCTTTGGATTATCAAACTCAAAATAAACAAGGGTTTACTCTCCCCACCTCCCTATACAAATATATACTCTAAGATCAAACTGAGTGTTTCACTACAGTAAATTACATGTAGTTAAAAAGCACATAGCAACTAATTATAATTTTGCTTCAACCATGTAGTCTACATTATATTACACAATAATATATTTACTTTTCTGTTACGAAATTATTTAAAAATAAATATTCCATATTTCTAAAATGCTGTGATAGTTTTGAAATATTCTATATTTTTAGGATACATTTTAAAGATGATAGAGGTTCATTAGTAAGAACATCATCCCACTTTTGTGATAATGAGGAAAGTATTTGAGGGAGATAGAAAAAATTTTAAAAATAAATAATCAGGCAATGAGCTTGGGAAAAGCAAAAGGAGACTATGTAGAAAAAAAGGAAAGGGAGGTAAGGCTCTCAAACAGTGGATATAAATTCTTCAAAAGGAGGAAGGTTCATATGTCAAAGAGGAATATTGTAGTTCAAATGGATGTTGAAGATGATTATTAGAAAATTTTATAGTGACAAAGAAAATGCTTCAGTATCTTAGTCTCAATTATGTGTCCCTACCTCATTTTAGAATCCTATTAATAATTTCAATGGATCAGGTTTTGTTTGAATTCAGCATATATATTTGGGAATATATCCTATTATCCAATATAAGTCATTCCCTTACAAACTGTTCAGTCCCTACAATTATAATATTCTATTTTGTAGTCATCAGCTATGCCTTGAATACATTGCTGTCCAGTATATAAAATTATATACCCTTTAAATCTTATTATGGTAGGACTCTCAATTCAGTTTAACTTTTAGTTAAAAAAATCTACATTCTTTAATGTAACTGTGAAAAAAAATCTAATTTTCCCCTAAGCCCATAGTATGAATTTTAATGATATCTAGCACAACTGCACTTCTGGTTCAAACATTGATAAATATTTGAGAAAATAATACATAAACACATTTATACCGCTGTCTTACATGCATATGCCACAGAGCAAAACAGAAGAGTAAATTAAAGAAAACTCATTAAACTAGCCATAGTAGAAATTATTTACATTTTTAAAGTTAAAACTTTTCAATGGAAATTTAAAGTAGGTTACAAAAGCACAAAAATATTTTGGACTTTAAAGACAAGAATGAACAAATTCATTTATGAATTCCAAAGAATGGAGCAATGCTACAGAATTATTGCATACATCTATGGAGATAATTAATAAAATCTTGCAGACCACAGTTGATGGATTTCATGTTAAGGAGAAATTATAAAATTAAAACAGAAAAGATTTCTTTTTATGAATCATTCAAGGGAGCTAGGATCTGACTAATGACAAACAAATACATGGAAGAGAAGAGCAGCTTCCTAAGATAGCAAAATGCCAAGTACCATCAAAATATTTGTAGGCCTGAACTGTCATTACACCCAGAAGGCAATTCTGTAATATACTCCTTTTAAAACAGACAGACAGCACACATGGTTTTCCAGATTAGTCATAATATCTGCCTAGAAGTCTGGGATCCTGGTTTTCTTTGTGAAGTACACAGTAAGTGTAATATTCAGATTTAAAAAAAATATGTAGAGTACTAAATTTAGTTAGGAACTTTAGAAGTTCCCTAGAGGAGTAGACTGTGGCCAGAGGAGACCGAGTGGCCTAACCAAAGTCACATACCAAATCAGTAGCAGATCCCATATTTGGTCTTATGTTTGTAAGTGCTATATATATGTTATCTTTAATCTTGTCAACAACTCTATAGGGATGATATTATTGTCTTTAGAATTGAGAAAACCGAGGAATTTCTAGAAGAAATAACTTGGAGAAAGTCAGTTAGCCATGGTACAAAGTTTGTAGCCAGATGTGTCTAGCTCCAAAGCCAGCATATTTTAAAAGGTACAAAATGGCATCTCTGCTTGCATTGACATGAGAGCACCAATCTTTAATCTGAGTCATATTTTTTAGTTTTCATATTCTGATGAGAGCCAATTTATTTGGAAGTAAAGGAAGCAATGGAGAAGAGGAATTATATAGTCCAGATTTCTTGGTATAACCAAACAAAATAAGACTTCTGAAAAGGTGAAACCATGAAAATAGAAAAAAAAATGAAAAATTTTAAAAGGGAGTCAGTCTGTTTTTTCTCTTCACTGGTTATTGTTATATAGGCAGACCATTATTTCCATAGAGATAAGCAATTATTGCCATAGAAACAGTTAAATTGGGATTGTTTTTCATAGTCACACACAGTAACATCCTTCTAATTTGAAGAGCAAAACTGGAAAGAAGGCATACAGTATGCAAATTTTACTAATTTCAAATCCTTATTGCATTGCATAAACCAATAACGACCAGAAGTAATATTTTATAAAATCTAAAATTTGTTTTCAGTTGGCTTTAGATTTTATCTTTCTACTTATGCTTTAAGTGTGAATCTACCAGATTCTAAAGGAATTTTTCTCAAGCAGAAGAATGAAGTCATCCTGGGAAGACCCAAAATTCCCAGATCTTTTAGATACAAGGTCTCCAGTGAAATAGAAAGCCATTTAGTTTCCCAGATGGTCCTTTTGCTCAATCTTATCTCTAAAAGCCTTTCCCTAGTTAAAGTCCTCTGCCAGATCTCTTTACCAGAGGCAAAACTCCAACCCCTTTATGCAAAACTTCTCTTCATAGCTTCCCTAGGGCATAGAGGTCATCAAAAATTTATTTGCAGAAACTCAGGTTCTTTAAAGAGAATAAAGAAAACTCAAACCCAAAATGTTTGTAGCTAGGTCCTTGTGCCAATATACAAGAAACTCAAGAATTCTCAGCCTGTATTCTTACCAGAAATCTTAATTTTTGAAGTTATGGTTTTCTACTTGAGGACAGCTTTCACAATCCATGTCCAGTACACAAGAAATATGTTCCTTCACAATCACTACCTCTGCTATATACATTTCATCTGTTAGGCCTTAAACTCTTTTCTCATATGTATGCACAGCTATGGTAGAAGTCAACTTTTCCTCTGCTTTTCCTATTCATGTTCCCAAAGCTGCTGTACATTATTGTGCATTCTAAATATCTTATGTTTCCAATGAAGTTTTGTGTGCCCTCCTTAGGTTTCTTTAGACCAATAGCATTTTCCCAGTAAATATAAAATCCAAAAGGGATGATGAGCCTGAGAACTAAAGATTTGGTCCTCTGTCTATGTATTCTCCACTAGACAATTACTGAAGGAATGGAGACTGAAGGAGAAACAAACAAGTTCATGAAATTTTCATTGGCTAAGATATGTTATAAAAGATTTATGAAAGGTAAAAATGTGTCACTCGCCAGAAAAACAATTTTAAATTTCTCAGTGAAGTAAGTACATAGGAAGAATATTACTACAAAAGAAAACAAGTGGTCAGGAGTTATTTTAGCTTGATGTAGAAATATAGAACATGTTAGTATGATTTCCCTAGAGTCACATTAAAAAAAAAAAACCTACACTGAAGTTCATTATATAACGGAAGTAGGTTAGAGTGTGGTTGGCTGAGCAAGATAATGAAACAAATCTTTAACTTTCAATTACTAAGATGCAAAGGGAAAAATGCATCCACTCTGAATGGGAAGCACTGATGTAAGACAAATTGTGTGGGTGCCCTTCTCACTCAGGAAGCAAGGTTGTTAGGAGTAAATAGTATCATGAACATTTGTGAAAACCTTAAATTGGGGAATGATATGTAATATAAGGGATGCTTTACCAAAACGTTCCTTGGAAATCCTGAGGAACAAAAGGAGAAACAAATAAAAAACAGTTTTCTATACATTGTGTTCAAATGGCACTTCTGAAAGGAATTCAGAAGTTAAGTTTGGAGCTAGAAATTGGCATAATATGGGGATAATATAGAGAAATTGTAGAGTATATGGGTTGCTCAAAAGAAGAAAGAATAACTATCAACAATGTTTTCAAGTTTTTCAGATACAAGAAGCATTATTTAATAATGACTACATGAATAATTGTGTCCTTGAGTATGGCTGTATAAAATAGATTAGATAAACCTGGATTTATTTAACTTCTAAAATTATTTAACTTCTGAAAGAATACAAGCCTACCGATAATTTGAAACGCCATAATACAATCAGTGTTTTCTACATTAAGGTCCAAGGTTGTAACTATGATAGTAGTACTATCAAAACTTATATTTTTTTTAAACGGTAGAGATAAAGATGCTTTGCAAAAGTCTTTCCAATTTAGACAATAAACTTTTATATGTATTTTTATTTTTTTAACTTTGTTTAAAAGAATAAAAAACAGTTTTAAAAAGTAGAATGGAGCTGACTAGTTTCTTGTTGGACTTGGTTGAGCCTTAAGATTTCTTCTATTCTTGAGGCTCCATGATTTTACAAATAGAGGAAGAAACACAAAAATGGTAGGGAAAGTAGGGTTTATTTCATTTGTTAGTTGGCAGTTCAATCTGAGTTACAGCTTTACAAAGTCATTTTAATTATCACTTTCATTCTGGCTTTTGCCCAAGGATTTGGATGATGGGATGATGACAGGATGCTGATGGCTTCCAAGGATAAAATTGCTGAATCTCTCTTAGAACAGTAAAAATGAAATGGGCTTACATTGCAGGAGTGAGGATTTGTGTTGGACTTAGGGAAGAAAGCATATTTAAAAAAAAACAAAATAGTCTTTCTTTGAACTCTAAACTTTAGAGACATTTGCATGGTCACCAAAGTAAATTTCTGACATAAACCTTACTTCTGTAGTTGGATTCTTAAAGATGTAGTGGAAATATTTCCTTGAACCCTCTCTTTCATGCCCTATTTCTAACCATTGATAAATTCTGACGGGTCAACTGTCAAAATATCTCCACCATCTGACCTCTTCTCACTATTAAAATTTCCACGTCACCTAGTCCAAGCCTCTGTGTTCTCTCACACGGCCTACTACAATAAACACCGCATTGGTCTCTCTGTATTCACTCATGCCTAGTCTATTATTCTCTGCTACATAGTCAGAATGTTCTTTTTAAAACATAAATCAGATTACAGTCATGCACTACATAATGATGTTTCGGTCAAAAACGAACCCTATATATGAGATGGTGGTTTCATAAAATTATAGTGCAGCTGAGAAGTCCCTATTGCCTAGTATTTACTGTACAATACATTTTATTGTTATTTTAGAATGTCCTTCTACTTATTAAAAAAAAAGTTAACTGTAAAACAGCCTTGGGCAGGTCCTTTAGGAGGTGTTCCAGAAGGCGGCATTGTTATCATAGGAGATGACTGCTCCACTCATGTTATTGCCCCCAAAGACCTTCCAGTGAGTGGGACAAGATGTGGAGGTGGAAGACAGTGATATTGATGATCCTGACTCTGTAGCCCTTGGCTAATGTGTGTGTTTGTGTCTAGTTTTTTTAACAAAAAAGTTTAAAATGTAAAAAAAAACCCATAAAAATATTAAAATGGAAAAAACCTTATAGAATAAAGATATAAAGAAAATATTTTTGTATAGCTGTATAATGTGTGTGTTTTATGCTAAGTGTTATTACAAAAGAGCCAAAAATTAAAAATTATTAAAAAGTAGCAGTAAAATAAGGTGATTTATTATTGAATAAAGAAAAATATTTTTTATAGACTTAGTGTGGCCTAAGTGTACAGTGTTTATAAAGCCTGCAGCAGTGTACAGTAATCATTAGGCCTTCACAGTCACTTGCCACTCACTCACCGACTCACCCAGAGCAACTTCTAGTCCTGCAAGCTTCATTCATGGTAAGTGCCCTCTACAGGTGTACCATTTTTTATCTTTTATACCACATTTTTACTGTACATTTTCTATGTTTAGATAGGTTTAGATACACAAATACTTACTGTTTGTGTTACAGTTGCCTACAGTATTTGGTACAGTAATATGCTGCATAGGTTTGTAGCTTACGAGCAATAGGCTCTACCATATAGCCTAGGTGTGTAGTAGGCTATACTCTCTAGGTTTGTTAAGTCTACTCTATGATGTTTGCACAACAACAAAATTGCCTAAAGATGCATTTCTCAGGACGCATCCCCATCAATAAGCAAACACATGAATGTATGCCTTTCTTCTGCTCAAATCCTCCAGTGGTTTTGCATCCTGCTAAGACCTTCAGTCAGGCCTTTCACAGTCTACTTCCCACTCCCTTTCTGTATTCATCTCCTCCCATGGCCCCTCCCTCAGCCACTCCAGTTCCTCCAATATATGAAGCACATGGGTGCATCATGACCTTTGTACTTATTGCTCCTTCTGTCTGAAGTGTTCTGTCCCTACATATCACTGCCTCTCATGCTCTAAAGGCTCGGGTTTGCATTTATGCTTCACTTTGCTGATGTGAGGCCTTCCCTGACTAACCTCCCTGAAATGACACTCCTCTCTTGACTCTCTAACCCCTTACCCTGTTGGATTGCTTTATTTCTTTTCATAGCAATTACAACCATTGGGCAGGTTAGATGGCATTTGTTTGACATCTGTCTCTCTACAATAAAGCGTAAGTTCCACAAAAACAAGAGGTTCATCTAATTTGTTCACCAAGAAATCCTCAGAACCTAGAATAGAACATGGCACGTATTTACTGAATGAATATCTGGGACCTCATAAAGCCAATTAAATCCATGAATCATTACCAATCTATCATACTAACACTAGAGAGCACCTTAGCCTGGGAGTCTCAATTGGGTAGAAGAAAGCCCATCCACATCTCTGAGTAGTTTGTCTTGCCTGCCAATAGAAGAGTCTGGCATGGCCTTTCACCACAACCTCCTCAGTGCTTCCATCCCCAGCCATCTGGAATAAGTAGATCATAGTAAATACCATGAAATAATTCTTATTAAGTGAGAAATAACCAAAGAACTCATAGTGCTGCACATCATTCCAAGTCCATTTGAACTATTTATTTTCTCAAGAAAACCATTATGCTAGTACAATAAAGAAACAGGTATTTTTAGTTTTTTTCTTTCTGACCTACAGAAAAACACACACTTGCTCCAGGTGTCTAGCAGGAGGGGTAAAGAGCCAGAAGGCAAGGGCAGAACCTAACACTTTTAGGCTCAAGTCTAGCTGATTGAACTGACGTCAGGTGCTACAAATAAAAACGATGTTAAGTTGTGTATTTTGGGGGCTTGGTGTCAACTGACAAAAGTGTCTTATTTTTAACGAAATAAAGTTAAACAAGAGATGGAGATGTGTGAGTTACAAAACTAAGCAGTGACAGAAAGGAAAATAAACCTAGAAAGAGAAGCCACTCCATTTTATAATGATACCATCAGATTGAAAGTTGTTTTCTCAATTGAAGAATAAGATATTCTACCAAAGAAATGATTAAGTTTACCAGTGAATGCAAGAAATGACATAGATTTGATGTTGATGAAAAGGCATTGTGGAGAGAAAGGAGACCTCAAAATTGTACTATACCACTATTCAGATTCCATTTGAATTTAATTTCAGAAAATATCAAGTATGAATGTTTATTCTGAAAAGCCCAATATTTCATATTTCTAAACCAAAAAAAGACAGTGATATCTAGCTTAGCAAATAAAAATATCTTAACTTTAATGTTTTCGGGCACTGGCCTTACTGGATTACTGGAGAAGAACTAAAACTATATTTTCAAGAATCTTAGATCTCTTAGGGTTTATATATAAGAACAACTTTTGAAATTCCTTACAAATAATAATTATAACATTCTGTATTTGGAGATATTATTAGCTTAAAAAGTATTCCCTTTTTATCTGATATCATCGGCTTCAAATAATTCCCAAGGAACAGTTGTGAGATAGCTATAAGTGGGTGTAGCAACATTCATCTTTGCAAAGGAAATCCATAGAGATAACTATATCAGAATGGTAAGAGTGTGATCCATTGATGGACATTTAGATCCTGTTCACTGTGTCTGTACTTTTCCTTGAGAATTTTCATGTTACACCATTGATAATCATGTAAGATTTTTCTTAACTCTAATACACTAAGCTTTATTAGCAATTGGTAGTTAAGTATTCCTTTTGAAATGTTCTCTCCCCCCTATTAATTATATGGCACTGATTTTATACAACCTGTCCTGGAACTCCTTATACCTACTACCCCTAACATTCTTACTCAGACACCTGCCTGGATTCTTTGTTTTTAGTGTAGGTATCACTTTATGTCTCTTCTCTCTTATTACTGTATTGATAATTGAAAAAACTGTTATAGCTTCAATTGTCACTTTTTTGCACTCAATCACCAAGTGTGTATTTATAGATTTGATTTCTCTAACAAAATCCGAGATTATCATTTATTTTTTCACTTGAGGGCTATATTTGCCTAAATATTAATATGTGAAAGATACTATCAAATGTTTGTAGGATAAATAAAATCTCAATCCCTCCATTATCTGCCACACTCCAGCCAGTTATGGAATCCTATCAATTCCAGCCTCAGGATCTCAAATTCATACCCGCATTTCTGTTTCTATTCTTACTACCACTAATTCATGTCTTCATTATCTCCTGCATGGATTACTGTAAAAAGCCTTCTAACTATATTTAGACTAACTATGTTTGTCTAAATATAGTTAGTCTTGCCCAATTTCAATAAATTCTGTTTTTGGCTCTAACACGCGTCATACCAAAGCACAACTTTCATCAGGTCAAATTTCAGTGACTCCCCATTTATCTTTAGAATTCAGAATCATGTCTCAATATGCCTGTGCAATGTTACTTCACTTCCTTTACTTCTATACATATGTGTTTTTACCAAAATCGACCACTTATTCCCTAAACACAATTTCCACTTCAACAGCTCTATACAATCTTTGCTAAAAGAATGCTCTGGAATATAATCATCTATTTGCTTCATGCTGAATTGTCAACAGTCCAGCCATCCTTCAAATTCTACATTAAATGCTTTCTTCTCTAAGAATTTTTTTTTGATTCTTATACAGAACAACATCTGGAATAAATCACTAACATAGGCTTTATATGACACACACCAAAGTGTACTTTGTATTCATTTATTCATGTAATTCTTTTATGTCTACAAATGGGCTGCAACCTTCTTGCAGGCTAGAAGATCAATCATTTATTTTAATGATCTGAATCACTTTAGCAAAAGCTGTGCTTACAGTAAGAGATAAATTCTTTTTGTTTTTAATTTTAAAAACAATGTTAAAATTAATGGGCTAGTAACATACAACACATCACTGATCTTCCTTGAATTCAGTTCAATGAATGCAATTCCAGTTCTAAGTCCAAAACAAAAATAATTAATTTCTAAAGAATTGGCTATTCTTATCAATGAATAACACAAATATAAGATGCTACATGTACTTCGTGTGGAAAATACACGACCAAAAATATAATAAAAACTATAAAACACTCCACTAGAACTTTAGACAAATTGTTAAAACAATAGAGATCCATTCACTTGCCAGATCATTCTAATCATGTCAGACCTCATACATTCTATTGTCTTTGGAACTGCAAACAGCTGGGCCTCAAGTAATGTACTTCTGTCCTTGTCATTGCTTCATGTTCTTTATTTTATGTTACTGCCTCCAAAAAGTCCAAATATTTCCAAGTCATGAGTCTAATTTTTAATCCTTTAATTTTATTTTATACTGTAGTGAATATAAAAATGTTAAAGGAAGGGACAGTTTCAAGAAAGAAAGAGTGGTTAGCAAGGCACAGAGGATGTGAAGGATGAAAAATGGGAGGTGGTTTAATTTGGCATTTGAGAGTTTCCAGAAGGCTTTTCCAACAGGAGTTTCAGGAAAAGGATAAGTGAAACGTTGGAATGCAAAGGACTGAAGAGAAAACGTTTGGACAGAAAGTACAGAAACCAAGTTTAAATAACTCCTCAAAGGATATTTTCAGTGAAGAAAAATAACTTTAAAAAAATAACTCATATTAGGCCAGGTATGGCAGCTCACACCTGTAATCCCAGCAATTTGGGAGGCCAAGGCCAGAGGATCGCATGAGGCCAAGAGTTCCAAGGGCCTGGGCAGCACAGCAAGACGCCATCTCTACAAAAAAAAAAAATAATAGCTGGACATGGTGGTGTGCCCCTGTAGGTTCCAGCCACTTGAGAGGCTGAGGCAGGAGAATCATTTGAGCCCAGGAGTTTGAGGTTGCAGTGAGCTATGATCACACTACTGCACTCTAGCCTGGGCAACAAAGCAAGACCCTGTCTCTAAAAAATAAATAAAAACAAAAACAAAAAAACTCATATTAAAAAATATAAAGATATAATTGATAATAACAAGTTTTTTGAGATATCAATACATTGAAAAGGTCACATTTTTTTCCTAAAACAAAAACGACTTACCTATGCAGCATACTTAGAACATTCAGAATATGATTTTAAAATGAAAAAGGCACACTGAAAATCAAAATCTCTGTAGTATATCAATTTTATATAAACTATTTAGCAGAGTAATCTTAGTAAATGCTCATTAACTCATGTATTATTAATTTTCATGTGTCTATTTTAAATGTGACAGGCGTACGTGAATATGAAAAAAAATATTCTATTGAAGCTCAATTATTTTATAAATGCATTGGCTTAACATCTTTGTTTATAGAACTATTTTTTTTCCAAACCTGTATTAAACTTTTTGAGATCATAAATCTTTTAAGAAACAGATCAAAGCTATGGACATGATCACTACAAGAATATACATGCACGCATATATACCAAAATGTTCACAGATATTTTTATCATATAAAAGCATTTCATTTATCAAAAGCTGATACAGGTGGGAACATTTTTCAAATAAAAGAAGCTTCAAACCTTTTCATTTGAACTATTTTTGAAGAAAATCTTTCTAAAATACATCTCCCCTTTTCCTGCCATCTTAATCAGATTATAGAAACTTTTACCTTGATGAATTAAGGCCATGAATTTAAACATAAAGTATTGTCTTAAGTCTTAGAAGTAATGCTCTCAAAGGTGAGACATGAAGAGTCTTTTATTCCCACAATATGGACTCCAGACTCTGCTTCATTTTTTAGTTCTTTTTTCTTATTTTCTAGCATTTCATCTATTCTGTTTTCCATATTTGTGCCTCAAATAGCACTGTCTCTGCTTCTAACTCGTTCTATCTAATCCAGTAACTAGAAAATAGAAATGCTAAAGCTACAAGTTTAAATAAGCTATCAGTGAGGTTCTGAGGCTCTCTTATTAAGTCGTATGGTCCTTTTGACATTTATTTTTGGCTGTTCAACTTTCTTTCTTTCTTCAGGAATTTATTATCTATAGTCCAGAAAAGGGAAGTGGCTATGCATATAGGCTTTGTGAAAAAATAATTTATAACCCCTCTAAAATACATTATGATCTTTTGAAGTTCTTTAAGTAGTCTTAATCCAACACACTCTGAAGAAAATGGCCATAAGGAATAAGAAAACTTTTTTAGTTAACTAGTCTCTATTCATTTCTCACATGTATTCATGCCTTCTTCCATACATGTCTGTGTTCAGTATAATGAGCATGACGTAGGATAATTAATATTTGGACTTTGGGATGTAAGAAAAGTGAGTGCCAACTCACATGTTTTACAATTTGCTACCATAAAATACTCTCTATGCATGTTCTTGCTCAAAAACATTGGAAATATCAACAAAACAGTATAATTATGTTTTATATATATATGGTATCAAATTGGATAACATGAAGAGTATTAATAGTGATTATTGTTCATATTACTTAATTTGAAACTAGTGGATATACTTTTAGAAAACTTCTAAATATTATGGAGAACAGCCTTCAGTTTGAGTAACCAACGTGACTCGAGTCACACAATGACAGTCTCTGGCCTGGTATTTGAAGAAATCAACAATAATTAAGATATCTTTTGAATATTCAGTATAATAATGTCTGGGATTTTTATACATAGAACATAACTTTTTAATATGGATAACTGATGCTACATAAATGATCAGAAGCTTATTGAAAACTGAAGACAATGTAGAATGATATTGACTTTATTTATAGCATTAAACTGCTTTGAGTTATGCTTAAAGTTAATGAGTTATTCTTAAAGTTTAATTATATTAAAGGAAGAAGGAAAACTTAGATAACATAATCTAATTGCAAAAAATTAATACACAAAATTTTCAAACACAAATCTTGGTAAGTCAAAAGAAAGGTACAGATGAATAAATGATTACAATTTATAGACATTTATAAAATTTATATTGCAAATAATACTAGTACTACAGAGAATTTGACATGCTGTTATTCTGAAACAACCTTAAACTTTAAATCCAAATTTAAATTCACTAGACTCTGAGGTTGGCTTTTTTAAATAGATTTTTTCAAAATACATTCTGAATAAATGCTATGTATTGACCTGATAATACTTGTAATTAGCAATGACTTTGAGAAGGACAAAGAAAAATGTGTCATTTGATTAATATAATGTTTGTTGTACTACAGAATCCACTGCAGAGGGACCTGAGAGATCTACTGTGTACTGGAAGGTATTCAGCAAAACTGCAGTGGCAGCAGCAGCACCATCATTGAAGGAATTCTGAAATGCTCCACAACACATACAGATTCGGCACCTGCTTGTGACACACCTAGTGAGAAAGTAACTCAGTGTCCTCATGAATAATATGTGGAAGATAATGAAGACTCAGTTTTTATGAAAATCACTAGTGTGTGTTTATTTATATATATAGAGAGAGAAAATTAGATTAGATAGCAGTGAGCATTTGTCACATGGAAAAAGAAGTACATATTATCCTTTATATAGTCATATGCAGATATACCCAAGTAGGCCTATAGACATTCATACAAATGCATGAAGATGAATACAAATATATGTGCATATGCACATATGTATATATGTATGTGTGTACATATGTATATAATGAACATGTGGTTCACCAAGTATCCATAATATATTTACTCACATATACTTAAAGATATGAACAATGGATATTACACTTGGACATGTGTGGCACAGATACTTGCAATTTTTTTTTTAATTTCAGAAAGATTTTGGGAAAAATCCTATTTCTTACCTACATTTCCAGTCATTAAGTATGAATTCTGAAAGTCCATCATCCCCATTCCAACAATGTGTATAAAATCTTCAATCACCTGCATTAACTCTATCGAGCCTGGATAAATCTAGAAATATAAGCAAAAGTTAGATGGAATAAAAAGTCTATACACATAATGGAATATATAACCGGAATTTAAAAACCTGAATAATGAGGTCACAATGAGCTCTATTTTATTTGAAGAAATTTCTGCAACTGGCAATGGCTGCAGTTTTTAAAAATTAATAACTGAGAACGATACCAGGTATCACACAGCAAGAACTTTGGAAGTGATATAATGCAGTTATTAATCCCCCATGAATCCAAGGCGACTCAAAATAGCTAATGGATTGTCTACTCAGAAATAGAATGACTTTACTTTTGATGTATTATTTCCATCACTTAAATATAACATAAAACAAACACTGAAATTGGGCTCTTTACATTTTTAGCTTAGCATCTATAAGAGCAACACAGGAAGAAAAAGCAATTATTATCATTATCATGAGGCTATTTAAAAACTATTAAATCCATTGCATAATAAATAAATATCTTGGGAGAAACATTTATTTTTAATAATTATAATAATCACTGTATGAATAGCATTAGCAATAATTTTAGGATTACAATAAACAGCTCCAGTGCAGGTACTTTACACGTACAAATATAAAACAAACCTATGGGACTATTATCCACATTTTAGACAAGAAGAAACAGAAGCCCAAGGAGGTTAAACAATATACCTAAGGCCATATTGTATCTTTCCTAGTGACTGAGACAGTATCTACCTACCTACCTACCTATCTATCTATCCATCCATCCACCCATCCATCTGCCTACCTACCTATCTACCTACCTACTTACAGGGTTATCTGCCTCCATGGCCCAAGTATTTTTTCCAACATCATGATACCTCACACAGTGCAAGAACAAAGGGATGAGTGCTTTCTTAAAGACAACTGATTCTGGCAATAGCTCACAATGTGTAGAACATGAAGGTCACTTAAAAGGTCACAAGAA
Organism: Daubentonia madagascariensis; assembly: GCA_023783475.1. Taxonomy (NCBI): domain Eukaryota; kingdom Metazoa; phylum Chordata; class Mammalia; order Primates; family Daubentoniidae; genus Daubentonia; species Daubentonia madagascariensis. The sequence goes on along the minus strand of JAKFHU010002080.1, from coordinate 18,787,923 downwards.
TTTTACTATGTGTAACCCACAAAGTCTATAAAATCAGTCTGCATTATATAAACACATTACAGCAGAAAATCTTCTGAAGTTAGGTTAATTTCTTGTAGCCATTCAACACCACTGCAGCTTCTAGCCATGAAAAATTAAGTGGATTGGAGAGTTCTAGCTGCTTTGTATTTGCAAAGGTTAATGCAGAAGAAGAGACTCTGACTAGCTCAAAAGCGTGCAGGAAGGGCTGGAAGGGACTCTAGTAGGAGGAAGACAGATTTAGCAGGGCAGGCAGCAGGCACCTTGTGCATATTTCACAAGGGCTTGTGGCTGTGCCCATCTACAAATCAGACACTAAGTATCCGCAATATATTTACTCACATATACTTGAAGACATGAACAATGGATATTACACTTAGAAATGTATAGCAGAGATAGCTGCAATTTTTTTTAATTTCAGAAAGATTTGAGGGATAAATTCTGTTTCTTAGCTACATTTTCAGTCATTAAATATGAACTCTGAAAGGTCATCCTTCCCCTTCCAAGAATGTCCATAAAATTTCTGTTGGTACTAAAGCTTCCTGCTACTACTGTATTTTTTCTCTATCCTTGTGTAGGTGTATGCGTGTATGAGTATGTGTAGTGTGAGGATAAATACAAATTAAAATAACAGGCTTAATGTTTCCTTTTGAAAATAAGGGAACAGCCTCCCTTCTTCCCCAATTCCTTTCCCCTCTCCCTTTTCTTAGAGTATTTATTCATACTTTGGAAAACTAGTAATTTGTAAGTTTTTTCCTTGTCTCTTCCAAATTCATGTAAATCTTTAAAAGTTAAATAGACTACTACCAGCTTAAAGATCCATGAATGTCTCTCTTTGAAAGGTAAACATCAAGGAAGACAATACCCCTCTCTCAGGTTCTGCAGAAGGGTAGGAGCCGAAATTCAATAGCCACTTGAGCCCTGCTTCAAGTCGCAAAATTATCTTCAGTCATAAAAATATAAGAATATTCTTCTTCTTTGAATAAAACCAACTAACATTATGGTCGCCCCTAATTACCAAGTGAATTTAGGATAAACTATGTGTGACAAATCGTAGTCAAGTCCTCTCTCGAGGAGACACATGAGACAGGGTGTATCTGCTTGGCTGTATAAAAGGGTGAGGTTTCTTTCTGTCTTTGCAAATCTCTTAGCGGATTTCCTATGATACACATTACATTCTGGTTTAAAGTTTAGTCAATAATTAAAGCATTTTCTTTCATTTCCACCTTTGTGGAAATTTCCACCTTTGTGTAAATGAAAGAAAACATCCTTTTTAGGATGGTGGAAGATTTTGTTTTTAATTATATTTCCCCAATAGTAGTCAAATGTTATAGAGCAGGGTTGGCAAACTTTTTCTGTTTGTAAACAGTAAATATTTTAGGCTTTGCAGAACATGGATCCCTCTTGCAAAAACTCAACTCTGTCCTTACTGCACCAAAGCAGCCATAGATAATGTGTACATGAATGGGTGTGGCTATAATCCAAAATATTATTAACAAAAAAGGCATCCGGCTAGATTTTACTCACTGACTGAAATTTACTCCCTCCTGCTCTAATAGACACATGAATATTTAATATAACAAAAAAAATACAGAACACATGACTAACATGGTTTGTCTTGACTGATTTGGACTTGTCAACTCCAATCATAGTGGTAGTGTGTAAAATAGTGTTATATAGAGTGTAGCGTGTTTTTTTTACTTTAGTATACTACATTTTCAGTGGGATGTTTTATCTAAACATATTTTTATCCTTCGTAACTGGGGCTGATGGATAATAAACAAATTCTGAAATGACTCTTTTTATTCAAAAGACTAAATTTTGTTTCCAGAAACATTCTGACATCAATAGTCACTATTTTACTCAGTGAGTTTCCAAATTTATACAGAATTTATATTTGCTTTTGTTGAGCTATTCCTCTAAAATAAGATAAGAGGACTCACAAGGATTACCTTTGATAGCTTTTAAACAGCCCTTATTTCAAAGAAGTCTGCCCTTTGTGCCACAAACTGGGAGAACCATTTACCACGCGGCTGCAATTATGACACCACCTTTTAGTAAAAGCTACAAAAAATATATTTTTAAATTTCAAATATTTATTTTAAAAACAGCATTAAGGATCATTACTCTTGAAAAATATTTTAAACATAAGAATATAGCTAACTCAAAACTGCAAGTAAATAGATGGATTACGGATTTAGGATTTTCCATTGACAAGAAGTTCTGCCACCATTCGTTATTTGTTAAAGTTGGGAATCTTGCAGTAAATAAAGCCATTCAATGAATTGCAGTCTTGTTTTAAATAGGGTATTATACATTTGCTCTAAATATATCCATAATTAATAGTCTCCAGCATTCTAGAAAGATGTGTTTAGCCTCTGCAGCTGTATTCTAAGGAAAGACACCATTTTCTTACAGTGAGTGAATGAGGCTGTCCTCTAGAAGAAAGCCAAGGACAAATATATAATTCAAACTTGTAGAAAAAAATAGACTCAGGGTCTTAAACTAAGGGGTGATTTTTTTTTCTTGCTATGGCCAGAAGCACAGAATTTGTACCTGATAATGAGGTAGGCCCACACTGAACTATTTTTAGAGCTCCTATCATAGTAGGAATAAAGGGCATGCTTTACTCCTGAAGGCCAAGAATATGATTACAAAGAAAAAAAAGGATAGATGGTTCACGTGAACCTCAGTAAATATTCATTCTTTTTTTCAAGACTGCCTCATTCTCTTGGGATTTTTCATAAGGGTCAGGTAGAAAACTTAAGGAAGTTTAACATTTAGTTGAATTAAATTTCCATAGGATTTTTAAAAACATGATTATTCTCCCTTTCTTGACCTCTAACACACTTTTCCTGTAATTCAAAAAAAAGTTACTAACTATATTTCAGTCAGTATAGCACAAATAAAAATGCAAGGCATTTAAAAACAGTAACTAAAGCAATAAGGCTACCGGCTACACTGATAAGGCATAACAGAAAAAGAACAAAATATCAGAAAACATTTTTTTATGAGAGCCCATTTTTACAATTCTTAGCTTTGAATAAAAATGCACATCTGTATATACGATGCAGATTATATGTAGCATTGTAGTAAATGCAAATGATTTTACTGGTCAATACCCCATAGCTTCATTTGAGATATGTGCTTTTAGATTTGCCGTTTTTCCCACAGTCTGTAGACAGGAAAGGAATGTATCAGTAAGGCATATAGTTGTTATGTATTAATTCCTTAAAGTTTTAAATTACTTAAAATTGCTCAGTTGTTTTTCACATGTATAAACATTATTCCTTCCATAGACTGATATGATAAAAGATCATTTGTTTTCTCTAAAATTACTAGAATATAACCTAGACTGCCTTTTAAAAATCCCGTTTTATATTCTTGAAATAGCAAGCCATTAATTTCTTAACATATGTCTTGTACTTTATTTAGCCAACTTCATTTTGAGTTCTGAAATAACCCCAACCTTACCTGTTGTGCATCTTCCCATTTTTCTTTGTTTTCTTCATCTAGAAGGTTGCTAACTATTTGAAAGAAGTTCTGTAAATTAAATTAGATAAAAGGTTTAACATTACATGAGTGAATATACTTTTCAAAAACATCCATTTGCTTTGATTATGTGGTAAATGTTTAAACATTGCAATATTGCTTTATGACCCTAATATATTATTCTAGAAGATCTGAGGAATCTTTTTCAACACCATAATTCCAGAATTTTTACGTAACTTCATTTCTATGCTCTCAGAAGTCAGAATAGGTAAAAACACTTTCACTCAGAATTATTTGTTCAATTGTAGTCTCTATATTCTACTCTGTAATGTCATTGCATAATTATTTGATACTAATAAGTTTTATCACTCCTGTAATAAAAGTCACCAATATTTGTCTGATTACAAGTTATCCTGTTAATTGTGAGCCGTGAGTGCTACTTACACTGTAGTTTCAAAGACATTGTAGCAAGATCATGGACTATTGTCAAAGGTGAGCCAAAATAGGCTCTCTCAATTGGGATACTGGATCTGCCCTTCCTGGCTACTGTACTTTTACAACTACCTACTGCAAATATTAAATCAAATCTTCTAAGTTCCTGGCATTAGCTTATGATAAGTACTCAATAAATCTTAGTGATTTTCAAATTATTACTCTTTACTCCTTTGCCTTTTGCCAACAAGCCAACATGGAAGAATGAATGGACAGGTAACATGTTCCTATTAAAGTTTCAAATCTTGGCCATCATCCTCGCCCCTAATTGCTGAAGACCTATTGGCTTTATTTTCACCTACCAGTACCCAAATAAGTTTTTGGTTTTCCCTTTCTATGCAGACAGGCACATTTTGATGTTCACTTTTCATTCACCATGGACACATTGACAAAGAGCAGGGCTCTGTTCAGTTCAGCTTTGTTAGTCCTCATTTCACACAAGAAGGATTTTTACCAGAAAAAGACTTTTCTGTCCTCTCACACTACACTATGCCATCAAGACACATGAGCCAGGAGAGGAAAACTAGGGTGCCTGTTGAAGATGAGCAGTGACTTGGGGTCACAGGAGACCTAAGAAGTATAATATGAAGGCATGACATTGGTCTTAAGCTACCCAGATGGCAGTTGCTTGGTTGAGATCTCAGACTCCATCTCTTCTAACTAGTCTGTACGTAATTTAGCAGGGGCGCTGTTTCATACTGATACATTAGCTTAGACCAGGACTCCCTTCAGGGCAGAAATAATCATAATTTGTTAGTCTCATCTGTCTTTCTCCCTATGTAGTTTCTCAAAACAGGCATTTGTGTTAATTTCAAATAAATTCACCTGGGTGTTTTTAGATGAAAAACAAATCTGCTTTATTTCCTCTTCTTTTGTGGTTTGAAGCTGTTAGTATCTATATTTAATTGCCCTATGTGTGCTATTTATTTTAATAGTTCCTGGCAATCACATGGTTGAAGCATGGTTGGAGTCATAACCTCTATAAAAGTTACAAAATATTTTATGCAACTCTTGAAAAAACTGCAAATCTGTTTTAGACCCATTTTCAATTCGTTTAACCTTGTTGTGCTACCAGCCATTTTTTCCACTTAAAATTTCCTGCTTGGAGTGTTAACATTTTAAAGGCTTAGTCCATTGAGCTGTAACTCTACCTATGGGCAGAAAGAATTAACCTTCAGAGTTCTCCAATTGCCTATGGCTGGTTAACTCAGTAGGGGACATAGTGCTAATGAGGCAAAAGTTGCCAGTTTTATCCCTGCACATACCAGTTAGCTGTGCTGAGGTCCATGACCTCGGTCTGCATCCTAACCCCTTCCAGTTTTCATACAAAATGCATGCTGCTGCTAACAAGAGACACCAAGAGAATGGGAAATAATTTGTGTAACTGCTTCTCCATTCCTGAGAAAACATTTCACAAAGCTTGTTTTACTGACAGTAGGTCAGTGACTCCTTGCTGTACATGAAGGCCATTGCATACACACAATTCCTTGATGAAAATAATAAATTCAGAATTCAATATTTTAAAATCACCAAAGATGATATGTAAAAAAACACAAATTATTAAAATGTATGTTAAACTAACCAAACATAGAGTATAAGAAACACTTTGTACTATTCTCCAAGGCCAATAAATGGGTCTTTACTATCTCATTGTTGATGAGATTTTGGAATAATCAGTAGTAGCACCCTGACTAACACAATCCGTTTAGGGGCACAGTGAGCTAAGGCTGACGGCTCAGGCTGTGGACAGGGGCATTTATAGGGAGACTGAGTATTTCTTGCTCATCAGTGTATCCTCAGCACATAAAATGCCTTGCCCATAGCAGATATTTAATAAAGTCCTAAATTAGGGGAAATAATGAAGTTACAAAGTCAGTACACCTCGAGTTTTCTAACAAGACTCACTGCCCTTTCTTTGAGCTGACCTTGATCTAACTTGTCTTACATGCATTAAAAAATATATAAACATATAAATATATAAAAATAATATATGCTAATATATAATATATATAAACTCACTTTGACATCTGCTAAATGATCTGATAGAACAGAAGCAAACTGAACAATATTTTGAAAAGGAGATTCATTATATTTAGGCCACTTGATTGAATTTTTGAACAAAGTATGAAGTTGCTTCCATACTAGCAGAGCTACTACTTACTAGAGTTCTTTAAGAACTGTGCTAATGATGACAATATCTCTCTTTTGATGATTTATGGATAAGGTCACTTATGTCAGTCTCTGAAATGCATCAGACAGTAGGTTTTTAGAGGGGGATATTTAATCAGCCCATGACCTAGGCTTATTTGAAAATTGAGTGTCCTTGGTAGAGTCTGAGCTGTTTGGAGCTGTAATTAGGCAGACTTTGTTTAAACTTTTCTCCACCAATTATTAACTGTGTGGTTCTGGGCAAATGTTGTCCACCTATGCCTTATGTCTCTAATCTATAAGACAGGAATAATAATAGCTACCCAGAAGAGCTATTGTGAAGCTTGTAGCTAATTCTTAATACAGTACCTGACATATGGTAAGTGCTCAACATATGAAGGCTTTATGATTTTATTCCCTTTATATTATATATATTTTTATGACTGTGTGCATGATTTGTATTCATAGCCACATTATGGTAAATATGCAACTATAATGCAGATACAGACTTTCACAACCAGTGATACTCTCTCCTATCCCTTTTTAATGTCTCTTCCTCTCTCAGCAATATGTAGAATACAGAAATGATTCACCACTAACTCTGGGGCCTGTAATTTGTTCAGCAAGAATCTCTCCTTTCTAAAAATGTGCTGTGCTTGGAGGGGTTTTCTGTGTAGTTATTATTAGTCACCTACTATGTGAGAGCTACTGCACCAAATGGTTATAGAACACAAAGGTCAAAGAAGCATGGCTCTTTGTTTTTTCTTCACAGGAAGCATTAGGAAAATTAGTGTAGTAAAGGTATGTTATAAAGAGAGGCACAAATGCCTCTGTGCCATTCAAAGTGAAGGTCCTAGATTTGGCAATATGAGACAAAAATGACATTTTATTTTGTAATTTAAAAAAGCAGTAAATAAAGAAAGCAGTAAATAATTCTGTTTTACTTCTGATAGGCTTCCTCCTGGCAGATTTCTTATGGATTATATATATATATTTATACATATACTAAAGTATGTCTTAGTATTTAGCTTTTGGTGAATTCCTCATGGAAATAGAGTTGTAGATTAGGCTAGCGATTTGAGATATCTGAGCCACAGAAAATGTGCTTTCCTCCATCTTAACCAGCAGCAAAATGCTTGGACAGCAAGAGACAAAGACAAGCCCTCAGGGACATGATTTAGTAATGTAGATCTGAAGGTCTGAAAGAATTATGGCGATCCTGACTAGAAATACAGAGGGAACCATGAGAAGTCTTAAAGGCCAAAGAAGGAAGCAGGGATGAGCCATTAGGATAAGAATGTGTAGCATAGGATAAACCATTGGTCCTCAATCTACAGATCATGTGATGGCTGCAAGGCCATCGCATGATCTAGCCTCTTCTTTTCTCTCCAACTTTAACTTATGCTATTCTGCTCCAGACTCTCAATATTCCAGGTTCATCAGACTGCTTCATGCATCCCAAACTCTCTTCTGCCCTGCCTGTAGACCTGTATACATGCTGTTCCCTTTCTGGGACTGCTATATTTCCCTTCTTTACTCAGATAACCCTTTCTTATCCTTCGTGTCCTTATTTATGTGCAATTTTCTCAGAAAAGGCCTTATTCAATCACCCTCCCACTAAGTATACAGGGTCTGCAGATTTTCTTTTTCTCTCTTTGTGCCGTGTAACCTTATTTTGAAGTATATCATATTTTAAAGTCATGATTTATTTGTATGATGATTGGTTTAGGGCTTTTCTCCCTACCAGTTTATAATCTAGTTGGGATTATTTCTATTTTGTTCACTCTTGTATCCCTAGTATGCAGCATAAGGCATAACAGCATGTAAATACTCAAACATTTAAAATTGATGGGCTGCATGCCTACTGTGGCAGTAGGCTAGACATTAATGTAATTTTAAAAAAACCCACAAAAACAATAAGTGGTTTCCACCTAATTTGCTGCCTCCTTTCCAATTCTGCACCTTCCTCCACTAGCGACCCTCTGATGCCACCAGAGCTTTCAGTATGTACCGGGAATGAGATATGGACTTATGTTTACAGATAAGAAAACTGGTTATCTTGAGTAAATATGCGATCAAACTCTTCTTATTTTCAATAGCATCTGAACTCTCAAGGTCATCCTTGATCACAGATACATACTTTTGAGAAGTTGTAGGACCACAGGAAGCAGCTATGGATGTTCAACTTTCGTCCTTAGATTCATATGCAGCAACCATCAAGGAAAGGGCCCTCCTCTTTCATAAACTCAGCTCATTCTTTGCCAAACACAGGGAACTCTCCCTACGCATCACTAATCCTACCCAATCCCTGGCAAAGTGCATTTGGTAGCAGATGTGCTGTTTTGTTCAGTAAAAGAATGGCATAATGAGAGTTATAAAAACATAACCCAGGCAGCAAAGTGAAGGGGGGTTTGGCAAGGAAGAAGAACAGAGAAAGGAACATCACTAGGAAAGCTTTATCAATAGCTCAAAGTAGCAATTATGAAGGCCTAAAGGAGAGCAGTAGATGTGGAAATGTGAATTGAGGAAAGACATGGAAAATACTTAAAAAGCAGAAATGTATTTCTTTATTCAAGTAGTAATTATTGAATGCCTTATCTATATTTGGCACTGTTCTAAGTGCTGAGAATATAACAGTGAGCAAAACACATATGGGTTCCTGACCTCAAGAAGTTTACACTCTAGTGGGAGTGAAAAGAGTCAATAAATAAGTAAATAAATTTAAAAAGATGATTTGAGATGGTAATTACACTGATTTGAAAGTGTTCCCTCCAAAATTCAGGTATTGCCAATGTGATGGTATTATATTAAGAGGTAGGGCCTTTAAGAGGTGATTAGGCCATGAGAACTCTGCCCTTGTGAATGAGATTAAGGCCTTTATAAAAGAGGCTTCCCACAGTGTTTGACTAGCAAACCCTTCTGCCTTCCACAATGTGAGATGCCGTGTTCCTCCCCTCTTGGAGGATGCAGCAAGAAGGTGCCATCTTGGGAGCAGAAAGCAGCCCTCACTAGACAACTGAACTTGCCAGTGCCTTGCTCTTGGATTTTATAGCCTCCAGAACTGTGAGAAAATAAATAACTTTTTATTCATTATAAATTACCCCATTTCATATATTTTGTTATAGCATAACAAATGGACTAAGAGAGTGACACTAAAATCAAATAGGTTATAGAAATAGACTGCCTGGGTCAGGCAGATGTGCATGTGACTGAGAGAGAGAAAAAGTTTAGGTTGGATGGTCAGCAGGAAAGACCTTTCTAAGGAGGTAGTATTTGAGCTGAGACCAGAATGGTGAGAAGGAGACAGCCCTGGGAAGAGAAAGAGAGTTCCAGAAAAAAATAGGAAGAGACAGCACAAATTCCCTGGGTAAAGGACAGTCTAAACAAGTTTGAGAAACAGTAAGAAAGACAATATAACTGGAGTGGTCTTGAACAGGAGAATGGGTGGGGTGGAAGGGGAGAATATTCATGCAGGATGAAAAAGATAGATAAGGGCCTGATAAAGTGGGGCTTCGATCCCACGATGGTTATACAACATGAGTTTCATTAAAAATAAAAGTCTAGCTTTGGCTGCTGAGTGTGTGAAATAAAGTGTAGAGAGTAAGAGTAAAAACAGAAAGATCAGAAAGTATTTTGTTTTAATTATTGAGGCCAGAGATGATGGTAGCTTGGTTTAGGGAAACAACATGATGTGATTATAGAGCGCACAGGAGGGGAAGCATAGAATGAAAGATCAGTATTGGGTTCCTAGCTCCGGTAGCTTAGGAAGATGAGGCAGTTAGCCACCATCATCTTGTGAATACCACACAAGAAACAGCAGTGTTGAGAAGAGAGATAGTGAGCTTAGTTCTGTTCAAGTTAAGCACAAGGAATCTACAATATGGCTAAGAGAAGAGGCCCAGAGGGGAGGTTTAACTACAAGCCTAAATCTCAAAAGGGAGAAAATTTGTAAATAGTTAGTCCCAGTTGAAAATTGGAGCCTTTTGAGATTAAAAAAATAATACTGCCGGGAATAGAGTTGAATGGAATTAAGTCAAGGTTAAAACACTGAAGATAAACTCAAGAGGAAGAGGAATAAGAGAAATGAGGAGGTAGGAAAAGAAATAGGAAACAGGTGACAGAATAAGGTAAATTCTAAAGAAGACTCTCCACTGCCGAGATTAATCTAGAGGAGATACACCATTCCTTTAACCAGGTGAAAATCCAAAGAATGTTCAAGATACAGTGCAGCAGGTCTCCTTTGTTTTTTAGCTTTAATGAACTTGGCTGATGATATTTGCATGTATGATATATAAAACCATGAACACACCGCTATTACAGATTGAGTCATGGATCACAGATTCCCTGTGATATGGCTGTGACTCTGCTTCTCAATCTCCTATTCAAGAAAGTATATGGAAATGAAGTTGAGTAAGAGCAACATTATTATACAAACCATCTTGAGTTTGCTCTAATGCATCTGTTTTTTAAACTAAACAATCCCTAAACAATACTATAACTACTTTTTTGAAGCAGGTGAATAAACAAAATAATTCATAATCAATCAGGATGAAGAGACCTTTTATCCAGAATATCTATTCAACTCCCATACCAACTGGCCACTGGCAATTGAAATCTATCAAAGATTCTGGAAGGCAGGAGATTATAATACAAGATGCTGGAAGGCAGCACCTGCAGGAAGGCTGGTCTCTAAAACCTGCTAGGAGATCAGTCCTAGCAGGTTTCAGGGACCAAGAGAAACCATATGATTCAGAAACAAGAATTTTAGCCACTGGAAAACAAGGAGACAAAAGGCAGGGGCTCATCTGAAGGATTAGGGTGTCAAGGTCAGTAGTAGAATCTGCAGCAGGCTAGGTGACCTGACCTGAGAGCTAGCTGTGATCAGAGGACCTCTGACAGCAGAGCTTGACTGTCCCTGTTGACTATTGCAATCTTCCAGACCTAAAGGAATGTAAGAACAGATAATTGAAATTAAAATTCCCTAATAGTCACTAGTTTAGGGGGAAAAACAGAGACTTTAAGGATACCTTGTTTTTTTGAGTTTTTTTAATTTGTTTGTTTTACAGAGCAAAAATTAAACTTTATTGGAACATAGCCATACCCACTCATTTAGATAAAATCTATGGCTGCTTTTGTGCTACAGAAGACAGAGTTGAGTAGTTGGGGCAGAGATCCCATGGTTCATAAAGCCTTAAACATTTACTATTTGTCCCTTCACCTTGTTTTTTAATTATTCTTTTAGCTTTGACTCATTTTGAAAACTACATAAGAACATTGTTCCAGGAATCACTGGCTGTCTTTCATAATAATATCATTTTCTGCTATGATGTAAGAGAGTTTGACCTGTGCAGTTTCAGAATAGCTCAGACAGACAATTTTTTTTACATAATGCTACCAGTGTCTTTATGCTCACTTTAGGATCAAGGACTCCAGCAAGAGGTAGCAGAGTGATTCTGCTTTGAGGTATAACAGATGGGATGAGGCTAAGTGGGAAGAATAAACCATCCAATCTTCAGTGCTTTGGGGCATGAGCTCAGTGCTGCTTTCCAGTTCTCATTTAAAAATGAAAGGTAAAAAAGTTAGTGATGCTAATATGATTAAGTATGATTATTCCCCCAGAAGTAGCCTGTTGGAGCAGCCAATGTTATAAAAACATCATAACTCAGTGTAGCAGAATCATCCTATCTAGACAGGGGATGCTTCTTAATTGAGGAATTAGGTAAAGACTGGTCTTTCAAGTTCGGGCAGACCTGGCTGATAGACCTAATGTCCACCTTGTGAAAGAAGCAGGCACACATCACAGGTTTACCCCCTTGCGATACTGCAGGCAGCAGTCACAGCAGGTCCTGACCTGGGGCAAGATGCCTGGCACATACCTCCTCAATAAAGGAACATTCTCACCATCCTTCAGGATTCCCTATTATGGGATGAACTATAACCCTCTCTCCCCAAAATCTGTATGTTGAAGCCCTAACACCCAGTAGCTTAGATGTGACTGTTTAGAGACAGAACTGTAAGCGAGGAAATAAAGTTAAAAAGAGGGCATTAGGGTGGGCCCTAATCCATTCTGACTGGTGTCCCTATGAGAAGAGAAGGGTACTGCAGCTCTTGCCTGTAATCCCAGCACTCTGGAAGGCCTAGGCAGGAGGATCGCTTGAGCCCAGGAGTCTGAGGTTGCAGTGAGCTATGATGATGCCACTACACTCTAGTCTGATAGCCCAAGCAACAAAGACAGACTCTGTCTCAAAAAAAAAAAAAAAAAAAAAAAAAGGAGATTAGAACTCACAGAGAGACACCAGCGATGTGTGTGCACAGAAAAAAAGACTATGTGAAGACACAGAGAAAAGGTGGCCCGCTGCAAGTGAAAGAGAGCAGCTTCAGGGAGAAACCGAACCTGCCAAAACCTTGATCTTGGACTTCTAGCCTCCAGAACTGTGAGATAATAAATTTCTGTCATTAATCCACTCAGTCTGTGGTATTTGTAATGGCAGCCCTAGCAAACTAATACATTCTCCAAGAACAATTTTTTAAAACAGATAATATATATATGGAATCACAACAGAAAACCACCTATACATTTTGCTAATGCAAATGCAACAGAAAACCACCTATACATTTTGCTAATGCAAATCTCAATATTTTCTGACTCTGAAGGAAATAATGGGATATTCTGAAAGGGTAAAACTACCTGTGTCAGGTTTTATTGTATTTCTTTTAACTCAGTCAAAATTATTTATTATATTACATGGTAGTTTCTAATTGATAGGTTGTCCTATACATATTCTTAAAACTCCTTTGCCTCCCTTCCTCTTCCCGCCAGATTGTGGTGCATACTTTGTACTCTTCTATGCAGCTTGTTAGTTCCTTTTAGCAAGTAGCCATCCTCTTGATTTTGTTTATGGTAGGATTTAATCATGTTGATTTGTGAAGCAAGATTTGTTGCTTAATAATTCACCCATTTAAGGAAGTTATTTGGTGTTGAATTTCTTATTTTCATGTTTATTATAAAAGCCAGGTTTAAATACTTCCTAGAAAAAGGTGCTAGTTATGTAACACTCTCTCTACCATGGAGAAACAACAGGGAACCCTGTCAGGCTTTTAAGCATTGAAAACAATAACTGTTTATGACTCGGAGTGATTGACAGCTGGGAGTTACAGTCCTATACATGACTTAGTTTCCACTGAGCCAGGAATCCTCTTTATTGATTTAAGCAATTCTCCTCATCTACTTGCTCTCTAATTCTAAAATGGCCCTGCAGTATTGACCTTAAAGACTTACACTTCTTTTCTGTTCTCATTTTTCCTAACACATTCCCTGACCTTCTCTTCCATCACAAGTGGGGAAAAAAAAAAAAAAAGCAATGCCCACATTTCCTTAGGTGGTGCCATGAGAAACATCTGAACTTCTTTTCTTGGCAGGAGAGATATCAAATATACATCTGAATTGGCAGTAGCTACCTGTCCAAAGACTGTAAATTTTTGTTCCATTAGAATCTCACCTTGTCGGATGATAATAATAGCCACATTTCTTGAGCTCTGTGATGTGCCAAGTACTGTGTTTTTGATGTAGAAAATTGAACCCTCACATCAACCCTATGAGGTAGGTACTTTTATCCCATATATGGAAGAGAGAACTGAAGCACCTAGAGATCGAGTAACTTGTCTCAGGTCTCAGAGGTAACAAGTGGCAAAGCCGTGTCCTGAAGTTCAGAATTCTACCTATAGAATAAGCGCTCTACTCCCTTACTTCCCACCTTCCTATCTTCCCTGCTTATGTTTGAGAAAATTATGAACCTCTCTGGTTGCACAATGCTCTTTGAATAGAGGATCTCAAGGCATTAGTTGTGTCTTGAATGCAAGAGTTCAACTATAATTTCAAACTAGAAAAGACCAGATCTTACTTCGTCAAGAAAGTTAGACTGACTCTACAGATGAGGCTTATTATTGTATGATGATATTATATTATCATGTTAATCGTTGCTTCCAAATTTATTAATAGTCTTTAACATGCAGAAGAAAAAAGTATCTGGCACTGAAACCATGGGAGAAATAACACTCCAGGGTTCTCACCAAGTGGCCTAAACTATTGATGGGAATAATCCATGGTGCAACATCTATGCCTGCTCATCCAGTGTTTAAAGATAGTAGATGCTTGACTTTGCTGAACTACTATCTCTGTTTTCAATTTAATTCCTTGATCACCTATCTCTGAAACATTTATTTAGAATATAGTCTGCATTTAAGAAAGAAATTGGAATGCTGAAGTAAGAGCTTCCTATTCAAGTCCAACCACTGGGAAATAAATTTCTCAAACCTAGGGAATGTGTCAGATAAACAAGTGGGTTCCCAACATTGAGTAATGACCTATTTGAAGGTCATGATCAACTTTTCTTAATGAAATAGAGAAGACTAGAAAATACCAGACTGCATTATACATAGTAAGGTAAATATTATTTTGTAAAACTGGTTTTCAGTTATTTATTAACGTAAACTGTGTGTGTTACAGTAGCTCACGGTCAAAATCATTTGAAAAACAATGAATTAGACCAACAGAACTATTGTCAGGGAGTAGGAAGATGCCTGAGGAGAGAACGGTCCTTGCATTCAGATGAGTTTTAGGAGCACAGCACACTATGAGTCTCTGTGGACACCTCCATCTGTGTATTCTCTCCAATATTTTCTTTCTTCGTCCCCCAAATCTAAACTGTCTCAAAGGCCTAACTTTTATTCGATTAAGAGATATCTCTTCCCTCTTTTCTGACCCGCTGGCACTAAGACATGCTATCTTCTTTTCTCACCTCTAAATCACTACCACAGCATCTCCACGGGTTCCCCCACCATTCTTCATTTACTCACTAATCCATGTTATTTACCTCTGCAAACAATCTTTATAAAATTAACACTTATTGTTAGTAACCTTGCTTGCAGAGAATCAAGTCTAAACTCTTCTCTTTGGCCTTAACCCCCCTGTCTTCATAATCTGCATTTTCCAATACACATCTCATTTTCCACAAGACTTAGTTTCCTAAACATGCTACGCCTATATCATTTCTATGCTTTTGATTATGCAGTTTGATAATTTGTTGAGTATTTCTCTACCTAAATTGCTTCTCCAAATTCTGTCTCAAGTCCTAACTCTCCTGTGAATTCTTTACTTACTTCTGCAGTTCAGACCTCTGTATTTCCAGAATTCATAGAAGTAAGACATACTGTACTTTTATCTTTCTAGTCTGGCCTCATTGATAAGTTTTTTTTTCTTCAATGATATTACAAGCAGCTTGAGGACAAGGCCCATCTTTTACTTTCATGTTAAGACTTACAATACTAGCAATAATGATATTATGTAGAACCTACTATGTGCCAGTTAATTGTTTTTTGTTTGTTTGGTTGGTTGGTTTTTTTGAGACAGGGTCTCGATCTGTTGCCTGGGCCAGAGTGCAGTGGTGTCATAATAGCTCACTGCAGCCTCAAACTCCTGGGCTCAAAAGATCCTCCTGCCTCAGCCTCCCACATAGCTGAAACTGCAGTCACATGTCACCATGCCCCACTAATTTTTTTTATTTTTTGTAGAGATGGGGGTCTCCCTATGTTGCCCAGGCTGGTCTAGAACTCTTGGCCTCAAGTGATCCTCCCACTTCAGCCTCCCAAAATGTTGGGATTACAGGCATGAGCCTGTGCCAGATAATTAACACATATTATGTATGGATCATTATGTACTTAACCTGTATTATGTCTTAATTTCACAACAACCCCCAAAAATAGATGTAGTGGAACTTTCTTATGAATAGATTCTGTATTTCTGGATTCCTCTACTTGCTAAAAGGTTATTTGTAATCTCAAAACCAAAACTTGCAATGCAATAATAGCCGATTTTGGACACGTGCTGATTGGTGAAAATTTTTTTTTTTATTTTTTTTATTTATTTATTTATTTATTTATTTTTTTTAATTTCAGAATATCATGGGGGTACAACATTTTGGCCATACACATTGCCCCTGTTCTGCCCGTGTCAGAGCCACAATCGTGGTCATCTCCCAAACTGTGCTCCCCACATCCATTCAGTGAGAGTTTTTCCCATCCCTTCCACCCCCCTCCCGCCCGCCCACCCCCTGATGAATGTTATTGCCCTGTGTGATGTAAGTGTTCATCAGTTAGTTGATTGGTGAAAATTTTGAGTTGCCCGATGCGCATGTTTCCAGCTGAGGTCTAACAGGGCAGTGCTCTGCTTTTTTGTTTAAGCCTTCATACTGTAAACAAGTGTCCTTTACGTGGTCTATTTAGTGCTGAGTTTTTCACATTTTTTAAGCCCTTTCTTGGTGATTTCACTGTTTAAAATAGCCCCAGAATAGTGCTGAAAGGGGTGTCTACTGATCTAGTGATCTAGTGATCACTAGTAACCACACAAGAAAGGTGTGATGGGCCTTTCATAGAAAATACATGTTAGATAAACTTTGTTCAGGTATGAGGTATAGTGTTGTCGGCTGTGAGTTTAATGTTAGCATATCAACAATACACATTAAATAAGGTGTCTTTTAACAGAAACATACATAAAACAAAGTCGTTTTGATCACTTGATGAAAGCGTTATGACCAGATTCTCAGAGGAACCTAATCCTGTATTTCTTCTAGGAGCAATGGTTCTATTATTTGTTAATTCAGTGTTTGCTGTAATTTTATAGAATATAACTACCACAAGTAATGAGAATTGACTGTACTGTTATCTTTTTTTATTTCTTTTTTTTTTTTAGAAATGAAGAAATAAGATAGAGAAAGATTAAGTAATATGCCTGAAGATACCAAGATAGTGACTGAATAAAGCTGGAATTTGAACTTACATGTGTCAGGTTCAACTTTGTCAAGTCTTATAGTTTCTGGTGTGCGCAGTACAAACTCATCCTCTGTTGATAGAATGAGACTCAGTATGATTTTTTCCACTGGTTAAAAAAAAGTAAATGAACAAGTTTTCTCCCTGTGATCTCTCTCTCCTTCCTTCCTTCTCTCTGTCCCTCCCCACCGTCTGTCCTTCTATCTTTCTGTCTCTATGTAATGGATGTCCATAGTAGTTTTCTTATTTTTTGTGAAACAATGTGAATTCCCTAAATATTATTATGTTGCCCTTATTTGTTCATCAATTATTTCAACAAATATTTGTGTTTACAATGCCTCAAGTGCCAGGCTAAGCGTCAAGAAAAAAAACAGTCTCTCAACAACCTTAAAATTTACTGCTGAAGGCAGAACGAGAAATAATATTTACAATGTTATGTGTGAGAGTTCTATAGTAGGGATGTTTACAAGCTTTCAAAGTACAGAGAAGTAGAAAAAAATCTACTTCTGCCCAGGCTTTGGTGAGAAGCATTTTGAGAAGAAATGATCTTTGAGCTGGGTCTTGTAGGAACATATGTCAGATTGGAAAAGGGAAAACTATACCCCATAGAGAGCTAACATGGGCAGAGTCTTGTAGGTATGGCAAAGTCTAGAGGTTTGGAAAAGAATATTCTCGAAGGAAAAGGTCTTTGAAATACGTTCTACTAGCTTCTAAAAATAAATGTCTTACTGTGGCTTATCATTCCAAGACTTACAAACATATTTTAATTTTATTATTATTTTTTTCAATTTTAACACATCATAAATCAGGATGAGATTTAGAAGCTTATAATTGTGTCACGGGTACACACAACAGCTTGTCTTTCTTAGAGGGACATAAAATGATGATGTATATTATAGTTGATATTGGTCAAACCAGGACGAAACATAATTCCGCAGTTACATCCAAAGGCTTACTTTCAGGGAGGAATAAGACTTTAAAAGGATCTTTATTTTATGCCCCAACAGTAGACCAGACAAAACCTCTGCAGCCACCTCTGTAGGGTGCAGCTGACATGTGTTGCATTAAATTATCCTCAGGGATCTAATGAGCGGTTAGCTGGCTAGTTTACGGTATTGATAATCTTATAAATTATTTCCTTTGTTTTCCTTTGCTTCTTTTCTCTTTACTGTTCTACTTCAGTTTTGTCATTAAAAATAAGCAATGAGTATCATATACATGCTTTGATGATGGGCACAATCTTAATATGCAACAGCTGCCAAAGAGTTAAATAGCTACAGGCAGAGTAATGAATAAAGGGAACCAGCCTTGCTTTATAGTTAACCCATGTTGCTTATTGGAGTAATTGTGCCCATTTTAATGGAACTTGGAGTTGATTTAGTAAAGTGAAACTTTTGGGATCCAGCCATGCATTTTTCTATGAAATTGATGGCAATTATAATTTTTACTTCTGAGAATTCACACTATAAAGTTTTTAAGTCCTAATTATCTTCATTTATGAGGAAAATCTGTATACTTATCTGGTTTAAAAAATGTAGGGGTTATACATTTTGCTTCCTCTTTTCTCCATTGTCAATGGCAGCAAATTATTGCTCTTAATAAAAGGAGACATTAATTCTAAGAACTTAAAATTCAGGGGGCTCATGCGATTATAATGCTGTCCTTCAGTAGGGTGAATGATCTGGGGAAAATTTAGCATTATAATGTTATTGATTCCTTAACCTGAAAACAGTATTCTGATTTATGAAGTTGCTAAGCTACATATGTTAAAGTAAAATTTTAAAAAAGGTAAAAAGAAAAAAAAAATTACTAACATTAAAAAAAATAGTTTGCTGTGAGTTGATTTAGGGGATGACAACAATAATAATTTATATAATTTATTTTAAGGAGAAACATACAGTTCTATATGTTTGTTCATTTAAAATATTTATATAAATTTCTCACATCCTGAACTATGATTATTGAATAGGAATAGATAGAATAAAAACACAAGAATAAAATGTTTTAGTGACATTCAGAAACTCTGCTGAATGACATTTTTCATGAACAGGTTTCAAAGACCAAAAAAAAAAGAGTTGCCTTTTAGAAATAATAATGATAATTCCACACAGGAACAGGAGTCATTTGAACAAAGAGAAGGACCTCATGGGTTGGAATGAATCATACCAGTTCTCATGCTGTTAATTGATAATATTGTCAGAGCCATCTTAAAGACCTTCAAAATTTTCCAAGGTCTTCATAGTGTAATTTATTTGATTTCTAATAGAAAAAAAAATGCATATCCATATATGTGTGTGCATGTGTGTGTAATTCAGTAAGTCCCAATAATCTGCTAGCCAGATGTCCAGACGTTTCCCATGATCTCGCTTATATTAGCTACTCTATATCTAGAATAGCTAGTCTGTGTTTCTTTCATCAACATATCAAATCAATTTTTTATTGAGTCTAGCATTACTAGCCATTTTAAATAAAATGCCTTGCACATAACTACATTTAAAAGAATGTATTCTCTTTGAATAATTTTACTTAATTTTTCATTGGCTTCTGCTCATCATTTTCCAGTGGAAAAAGAATGATGAAAAAAGCTCAGTGGCACACTCATGATTATTAATTTTGCTGTTAATTAATTCAATGAATATTTGTTGAGCACCTTCTTAAGTCAAGATTATATGCTAAGTCTTCTTTGGGGGAGGGGGGCTGAAGCCTGGCTAGAGTCTAAAGATGGATCAGAAAAATGTCTTCTTTTTCAAAGATTTGCTAATGAGTGCTAATAATACAAGATATAAAGAGATGCAGGAGAAAAAGTGCTGTGGATCAGAGGCCCAGAGAACCAAGAGATTACTTTACAAGGTTGAGCCAGATCAAGCCAGTCTGAAAGCACAGAGGAAGCAAATACCCAGAGCCAGGAACATGTGGTGCATTCAGGAATCAGGAAGTGTTTCATTTGCATCAAGTGTATGATTTGTCAAGAGGATGTATAATCCATTCTTGAGGCTGGAAAGGTACATAGCCTACATGTGTGGAGTGTACTAGAAGCCAAGATAAAGACTTTGAGTTGTCATTTAGGGGGCCTTGATGCTACACTGAAGGTTTTGGGTAAGAAGTGACATAATCAAAGCTGTCCTAGGACAAATAGTACCACAATGTACAATATGGATAGGGATGTAGGTAAACGTGTGAGGGAAGATCAAAGGAAAGAGGCTGTAGAAATAAAGTACGCTGAGGTAACAAGATGCTGAATTAGGATACAGCAATGGGAACAGAGGAAAAGGCACTGTGTAGGCAGACCCAACAGGAAAGGAAGAGAAGGGAATAGTCAAGACAGCATTACAATTCTAGCCTAGGGACGGCTAATTCTACAAAGAAAAGTAAAAAATGCAAGAAAACCTGATTTCAAGATTAATTTAGTCTATGCCATATTAAGCCTGAGGTGCTAGCCGATCAGAAATGTCCAAAGCTCTCGGAAATGGCAAAAACTAAAGTGAAGGGATGTTGATTAAGGTTATGCACCAGAGTTTATAATCATGCAATGAAGACAATAAATATATGCAGATTATCTGTATTAAATTGTGGAAAGTCAGATATAAGAGGTACAAAGTTTTCTGGGATTTCAGAGAGGAGAAAGATCATTTTCAGATGGAGTTGGGGACTTGGTGGTCTGGCATTTGGAAAGACTTACCAGGGTTGAGCTAGGATTTTGGCAGGCAGAGATAGAAGAAGAAGGAATTCTAGAAGAGGAGGGCATTCTAGATATCTGAAAAGACACCAGTAAAGCCAATGACATAGGAAAATGCAGCTCCCATTTACGAGGGAATGGTGAGGACACCAATGTGCTTAGGACTTTGTGTATACTCAGAGAACTGATCAGGAAGTAGGACAGGAATGGAGAAACCTATTTCTGACTATGCTAAAATGACAACAAAATTATCAGCCAAATTGCTTTATTTAAGTCAAATCAGCTGATGTCCATGACTAAGCAATTGTTTAAACTAATTGTTCATTGAGTCACTGCATTCTAATAAGTAGCTCAATCAAAATATGTTCAAAATATAACCTGGTAATCTTAATTTCTTGAACTTCAGCACCTACCTTAAATCTTAGAGCCCTACACTTTCGAGAGTTAGAGATTATTTAGTGCAGCATTCTACCTGATGTTTCAACTGGGAACAGAGTGTCTGAGGGTTTTTTTTTTTAATTGAAACTTTCATTTTACATTGAGGACTTTAAATGTTATTTTTGAATATAAATGCTAATAGATCCAAGTATTTCAGAACTGCAGAGAAAAGTTGCACTTGGTTACTTTTTAAAATTAGAAAGACTGTTTCATTCATTGTCAGCAAAAAGCATCTTTGACATGCTCAAATGGTGGTAATCTTCCATCCAAACCCCTCAATGTATTTTTATAATTACAATTTTAAAAAGGGACACTGGTGATATAGAATGCAGCACCAATAATTCTCACAGCAGTTTTCAGTAGCATATACACATAATTTTAGTAATATATGTACTTCTATACAAACCAGGGCATCAGTATTATTTATGAATGATTCCATGATTTCAAAAAGTCTTCTTTTCCTCAATAGTTAATTAAGAAAAAAACCAAACCAAAACAAAACAAAACAAATTCTGCATTTTCCAAGTGAAATGCAAATAAAACTCACAGGTGAAAACTAGGCTGAAAGAAAACAATACCTGATCTGGGAGTTTTGCCAAACCTTTATTTTAATGAACTTAATGCAGAGATCTAGGAAGAACACTATGCTGGAAATGCAGAAATCAACTCAGCTTTCTTGGCAGGAGTATCTTTTAGTCTACAGCACAAAAAGAGTTAATCTGAAATGCAAACTGAAGTTGCACTAAATGTGCTTTGTTTGCCATTCAGCAAGCTTTGTTTTAATGGCAAAGGCAATACTGAAATTGTGTGAGTACTTAAATTTCATTATGGAAATAAATGATGTTGCTCTAAAAGTCTTCCATGATAAGAAAAATATGCTGTGAGGAGTTATTGAATTACCTATTTTCTTATCCAAAATAATTCTTTCTTTGCCTCATATTTTCAGGCAATAGTTCCACAAAATTAAATATGGTTTCCTCCTTTCTAATAGCAAAACCCAAAACAAACCTTAAACTATGTCTTCTTTGCATATTATAGTTAATGTGCTTTCATTATGTTTAATGTACTTTTAATAGTCTCCTATGGCAAGCTGGTGATATTAAATGTCAGAATAAAATATCCATGATATCACCTTGAATTTGCTATAGTGTCTTTTATCTGAGGGCTCAAAGCATTTCCCACATGTTCTCATTCAGTATCTCCTTGAGGTGTAGTATGTGCATTTTATGGTTGAGGACAGTGAGGTGAAGAATGACTAAGGAAATTGAGGTCATTTCCAGAGCTCACACTAAGCACGACCTGGACGTTTCCCCTGCAGGAGTAAGCATCCTCTCCCTGTAGTCCAGGCTGCCACCAAGATGGCTGCACTGGCTTCTCAGGGTCAAAAATTGGTTGTATGTTCACTAGCCTTTTCCTTCATGGAATTGTCTCCCTTACCTGGACACCATCAGATGCAGGGATGTAACTTGCCCTTTTAAATGTGTCTGTCACATTTCTCAGGATTTCCACAGACATCAGAAGATCGCCTGCATAGAAATTTTTCCTCTGAGTTAAATCCAACAGTGTCTTAGTCACCTGGGACATTCCATCACCTGCCAGCATTCGCTGCCCCTTAGCAAGGTGCTCTTTAATCTGTGATGGTCAAAAGAACAGAATAAACATCAGAATCTTCATATTCTCCTCATATCTTCATCAAACAACTGTATTTAAAATTGCTCACTCAACTTTAAAATAGCCTTGCAATACTTGGGTGGATTTTAAAACTAAATTGTGTGTATCCCATACTCATATGGATAAACATTCAGCATGAAAAAACTAATGTATACATTTTGGCAGGCTTGACAGACTTGCCACTTCTAGTTAGAACACAATATAACACATTGGGGAAAATGTGCATTAATTTAGGTTTTTAATTAGAGTAAAAATTTAAAAAATACTTTTGCATATGGTAAACATGGGAGATTGTTTAGCAATGTGTGATCAGAGATGGGAGATTATAAACACTTCAACATATCCATTTTTTACTAACAAGTTCAGCTTATTAACTTTTGCCTTACATCTTAAAATAAACACATCTTTATATAGCAGCAAAAAAGTTGTCACAAGGACAATTTTAACTTTAGAAAATATCTTTAAACTTTAGAGGTTTACTAGGACATGACTGAAAACTAGATTACTTTAGCTTTATTTAAAAAAATAAAAGGAAAAACAATAAAAAATTCTTCAGCGGCAGAATGAACCACTAAGATGCAAAGTTTAAATTAATTTGATGGCCAAAAAAATGTGCTGTCAATTCTAATATCTGCTTATCTTACAGTTCAAGGGGGAAAAACATATTACAATGTGAAAGAACATAGGAGATAGTACAGATAGTAAAGAGATAGCAAGAATCCATTATACTTCTACTTGTTTACTAAAAGGTTGATCTTTATCTTCCCATTGCTAAATTTGTGATAAAATTAACTTAAAATTGTGAAATAATCAAGAACTAACACACCAGAGAAATATTGAAATAGGTTAAAGCATAATAATTGTAATTATCAATTTTCCATCAAGAAATGTGCTAAGAAATTCTTTAAAGTATGGCAATCAATCTGAACTAATAAAAAAGTGGGAATATTCTAAAAATTATACTTTAAAAAGTGTTATCTTGACACCTCAGATATCTTACTTCTCTTTATCTCTAAAACCATCTGAAAACATTTTGGTAAAATAAAAATCTTCAGAGGCATGCTTTATTTGTGTTATGCTAAAAAAATAATGTATTTAGGTAGTTTATTTTTTCCCATATTCTTTCACAATTCTGTCTGTCTCCCTTAGGTGGCAGCCATCAACCACAGACTAAAGTCCAAATGATTAGCATGGCCCCAATAATCTAGCCCTTGCCTATCTCTTTAGTCCCAATGCCAATTGCTATGGATTGGCATTAACATCTGCAACCATGATACAGGCACAGCATTTGCCAATAAGAAGGACAGGGGCCCTCAAAGTAGAAGCCAGATGGTTTCCACAATGACATGTACCACCAGGCTGAATGCCTGTCCTGCTTCAAAACTGCTGATAATTATTTGCAATTTTCTGTTCAGGTCATGTGTTCCATGACTTCATATTTTTGCACTAGATATTCCACCCTCCTTCCTTTGATTATCTCTTGTAAAAACTACTCTGATTTAGACTTTGCTCTTCTAAATATCTAAACAGAGTTAATCAATTCCTCTTCTGTGCTCTCTCTTATCTCATACAAATATCACTCTTATCACAGTAAATAGTAATTATTTACTTATATATCTTTTTGCCCCAATAGTCTTTCTCAACTTTGAGGTGTAGGTTCCCTGCCTTATTCACAGCCTTAGCATACAGCCCAGTACATTTTTTTAGAGTGAATTCAGTTGTTATGTCTTAACTACATTTTTGTGGTATGATACAATGGCATGCACTTTAGAGACAGGAGTGCTTATTTTTGTATTTCAACTTTGCAGCTTATTATTCATGTAATTGAGTGCATTGGAGACTCCGTTTACTATGTCTCCTCTAAGATTTGCAAAATATATCTGTATGGTAAAAATGTTTTTTAATCATTTTCTTACTTCAAATGAACCCTCACAAGCCTAAGCTAGAGCATTCAGGAAATCGTCTTGCTTCACCATGATCTGCGTGCCCTACGTGTTCTACTTCCTGAAGACTTCTGAGACTTTCTTCTCATTCACGGTACTCTAGCCACTCTGGTCCTTTTGCTCTTCCTCGATGACATTAGATACAAGTCTGTCCCAGGGTCTTTGCATGTGCTTTTCCTTTTGCCTGGAATAGTCTCTCCACAGAGATCCACATGCTTATTTGTCACCTTCTCAGAGAGGTCTTACCTGACTCCCTATCTCGATTGGAATCCCTGTTGCTCTCAATAATCTTACCCAACTTCATGGTGCTCAAGCTTCCTGCCGCTGTGTCATCTATCTCTTGGCTCATTCATTTTTCTGCCTTCTCTGTTAGAATATAAGCCTCAGGAAGGAGAGGATTTTGTCTATTGTGTTTATTATTATATTCCCAGCATCTAGATCTCATTCAATATATTGAATGGATTAATTAATGAGTCAACTTCCTTCTGTGCTAGCCCTGTTAGGTCATAGGATTAAGTTAGGCACATTTGGAAAATATCCTAATTCACTCATGAACACAGTCCATAGCAAATAACACTGGTATCAAATATCATGAGATAAATAAACTACCTGGCTTAAAGAGACAGTGTAGCTTCTGGGCTGTAAAAGTGTCTGGGTCAGTAGGTAAAGTGTAAGAAAACTTCTGTAAAGAAATAAAATTAATAAGATCTAACCTTAAAAATGTCATAAAATTCAGTCCTCAATTTTGTGCGGGTAATGCAAATCACAGCTGCGATACTAAAAGCTGCAGAAGATTAAATTGTTCTCCATTAGGAATAGAATGAAGCAATGGTTGCCAAGGTAAATAATGTCTGACTGCCTCAAATGAGCCTTTTATCTATTATTTTGGCAAGCCATACCTATGCCTGTGAGGGATTTAACTTGCACAGATCTAATGTATGCTTCCCTCAAACAAAAACATCACAACATTGACTTGAATCTTGAGAAATAAAACATTGAGACATGTTTTCTGTTTGCAATAAAAATAATTACAGAAGGTACTGGATGGTTCAACTAACAGGAAAGCCAGTCTGTCACGTCTGGGTCAGCATTAAATCCGGCCCAAGTCTGTAGTAAATTAACATCATTGCCATCTGACAGCTGCTTAGCAGGCTTATGTGGAATGAGTTGTTCTCAGTCCAGCTCTTAGCAAACAGGTGCCCAGATCACAACACCAGTTCTCACGGTTGGCATTGATTAGCATCCTTCCTGGCATTGTCAGTGAAAAGCACCCAGGACAAATACCTTGTAGTATTTTTACACACTCATATAGACTATTCATAGCATTTATAAAGGATATAAAGAGTGTTTGGATAAGACAAATTTCTGTCTGGAACATATTTAGTTGAAAGACAATTTCTAGTTTCTTGATCTTACTTTGACAATATAAGTATATTGTGAAGGGTTCTTTCTTTACTTTATGCCTATGCTTTACCCCTTTTTCTAGAATGACAAATATAAGTTTATCTGCTAGATTGTTTTTGTTTTTTGGGTTTTTTTTTTTTCTTTTCTGGATTACAAAGAAGTTGAGACCAATGGGTTTGCTCACCTTACCTTTTCTCTGTTTCAAACTGTTCTTTATTTGCACTCTGTCTCTCCTCCTTTGTTGTCTCTATGGTTTAATTCTGTGGTTATCTCTAAGATTTTGAATCCCATCCAAGCCCTTCAATATTTCTCTCTCTCAAAAATATGGCCTGATAATCATATATCTTATTTAAATACTGACTTCTCACATTGCTACTTCCTTTCAACTACTATCTTCTTCTTGGTTTTCTTCAAAATCAAAAGCAGAAGTATAAAATCTGGTTGGAGCCCCAAAACTTTTCAAGTTGAAGATTAAACTTTCTGATTATCTACAAAGCATACTTTCTGGAAATCTTGCTAGTATAGTAAGTTTAAAGAGCAGATGGAGTCATAACACCTGGATTTAAGATGTGGTTCTACCACTCACTACACAGGACCACTGGAAAAATTATTTACCTCTCTTCTAGGATCATTTGATTTGTCTGTAAAAAGGGGAAAATATCACATGGTTGTGATAATGGGTTAATACGAAGGCAGAGGTTAAAAGTGGACATCCAATGACTGTTTCCTCTTCTTCTTCTTGCATCTTTAATTTCCAAGTCCTCTAAAAATTAGCTATGTAGTGTTTCTATCTCCATCCTTTTCCCTATGGACATGAGATGGATCCTTGCCCAGATCTTCAATACTTAACTTCCAGAACACTAATTCTTTCTTTAACCAGATCTATTTGGCTATTTATTCTATTTGTTAATTTCAATGACAGTATTTTTCACTTACAGAAGTTTTGTTTAATTGTTTTCATATTCTTCCATTATTTCACTGTGCTTTCTGTTCTTTCATCTCTTAATTATTTTAAACAAATATATTATAGTTTTTAAATATATTTTCTATTATTTTTTACTTCTTGTTTTTGCTAAATCTTCTGATTCCTTAATTTGCTGATTCTCCCTCATGGTGTTTTGCTTCATGATATTTGTAATTATTGTAAAATTATATTTAGTGGGATATATTTATCCTTAGGGAGCCCCAAGTCTTTAATTTGTGAAACAATTGTTAGAGACACTTTTGAGTGTATTTCTCTGGGGGTGAAGCCCTCAGACAGTTCAATAGTTTGGTATTAATTTATGCTAATTTTCATGTTAATTCTATCTGCTCATGGTTTAGACTAGGAGTTTCCATTTCTGAAAGGTGATTTTTTCCTTTCCCAAACAAACTTTTTATGAATTACAACTTTCTTATTACATGTTGTAGGCCTGAAAGTGCATAGGGTTTTTCTAGTGTATCAGGCCAGAATATAGTGCCAGCTCATTGCCAGAGGCTTGGTAAGGGCATCACTGCTTGTGTGAGAGGGGACCTTGTCAGCATTCCCAAGAGGACTTTAGAATATCAGCCTTCAGCACCTAGGGCTTACATGTGATCTGAAGATCCCACAGCTTTTCTCTATGGATCTAGCTTTGATTTTTTTTTCCCCTTCATTTCTGGTATCTAAAGATTTGCCTGCCTTTCTTTTGAGAGAAGCTACAATTCAGTATTTGAAAATATGTACTTGCTGTAGTTTATGCAGAACTCGATATTATCTATGAGGGTAAGCTTGGTCCACCTCACTATTCCACCACTGCTACAGGTACCCTAATAACAACCAGTCTAAATTTTTCACCATTTCCCAAAGAAACCTCATGGATTCTGTTTTTGCTCCCTGACTCATGCTCTTCTATAACCTTAAATGCTCTCCTCAAATCCTCTTGTTAAATTATCTTTCCTTTCTCCTACATGAATTCTCTTCAGACAACTGCAACCATGATATGACGACGACTTTCAAGCCTCATAGAAGGAATCTTGCTCTACCTTATATTATTGGAGTGTTTATGTTCTTATCGTATCCATTCTACTAGATGATAAACTCCTAAAAGGTATGTAATTTCTTACTCATTTTTGTTTTCCCTGTAATCTCTAGCACATTGTCTGCCACACAAAGGTACCTATTCAAAGAGCGTGCTAAATTCAACTGAAACTACAGGAGGATTTCCTTTTACCTTCTGCAACTATAATATCCAAATGTTGGCATGGTAAAAACAGCAGTCCATGATTATTGAAAACAAAGAAATATGTAATAATTGGACAACTTTTACATTTCCGGACAGAATTGCCTTTTAAAAGATATACAGTTAATATGAATAGGCAAATAATTTCAGAAATAGACATCTACAGTTATAGTTACATAATTTCTATCTTTAGAAAATAATATATCATTTATTGGGTGATGATTATATGGCAAGCATGGGACTAGATGTTTTATATGAGGTACATCATTTGAGTTTTAAAATGACCCTTGGAGGTGCTATAATTATCGATATTTACAGATGAAGGAGCAGAGATGTAGTAAGGTTAATCTGCAGTCCCCAGGATCGCATGGTTCCTAAGTAGTGGTAGTACTGAGATTTGGGCCCAGGCAATCTGATTCTAGAGTCCATGTGCTTAACTATTACATGCTTAACTCAGGTTTCATATAGTGGTTTCATTAGAAATTGTCAAAATGCTTATTTTGACAATATTTAAATATATTATTATATTAAATATTTTGACAATATTTAAAAATCATTCTCAACCACATTTGTTTTAAGGAGACAAATGTTTTTCAGAAGAAGAAAGAATACAAGAAACAAAAGACTTGAAGCAATTTACCAGACCGTCGAGGTATTGCCAATTACTTGAGTAGTAGTTGTTATTTTGGAATATAATGTGTAAATGTTCCTAAAGCCATATACCAATATTTATAAAAGACTTTGTAGGTAGTTTTATTCAAATGGAGAGAAGAACTCCCTGAAATACATCAAGGACTCTATTTCCCTTGGGTGGTATTTTTTGATTCTTTTTACTTAGTCACTTAACTAGTTCAGAAAGGTTTTATAATTTCAATATTTCCTTTTAAAATTACAATTATCAGTGATTATGCCTACTCATACTGTAACACTCCATGAGCATGATTGCTTCAAAGGACAAGTCTTAAAAGATTCTGTGTCATTCACATTTAATACTGTTGACAAGATCAACAGTGAAAGGGAATAAAATGAAGCCTAAAAATAGTTGCTTTTTATAGTTCTAGATTAAGCCTCCTTGCTCTTTATGTACAGAGATGTAGTGAAGGTCATGGTTTAAAGAGTAGGTGTGTTTCTGAAATAACCTTATTCTTTTCATTTTATGCCTCCCACTGACAGCCACACAGTTGCCTCTTTTGTGTGAATCCTAAAAAAAGGTTTATCATAGTTGTTCTGTGCAAATGACACACTTTAAACATCATATATTTATATATTATTTTCAGCATCAACTCCTACAGTCCATCTGTAAGGTATATTAAAGGCTTTCACAGTTCTAAGTGGCTTCAATTAAAAGATAATTATACATGAGGCTTCTTTTCATAAAGTAATAATCAGAATATACATCTTTTGATTCAGTTCATAATTCTGTCATTTTCTAAGACCAAAGTCATTCCCTGGATGATGGTATTAGGTTATTTACATATCTACCTGGAATCTCCAAGAAAGACTGAGATTATCCTCTTTGGAAAAGAAGATATATACTCTTAGTTCGAGTACGTGAATATTTCTTAATTTCCCCTATATTTGATATAAAGAGCTTATGTTCATCTTAGAGTTGCCCTACGGCTAGAAGTTAAAATTTGAAAAGACAATTCTTGTCCAGAGACAATATGATAGGGCAGATTTAGTTCAGAAATCCCCTGCATAAATCATATATGTGTCACATAGAACCTAAAAATGTGGTACAAATATCATTTGGCCAGAGGGGCATTGGATATCCTTGTTCTTGTCCCAAGAATCTCTGAAGTGAGAAATAGGATGGCATGAATTTGAGGATTGCAAATTATTGTTATAAGAATAAACTGAGTCATGAAGAAAAGGAAAACTGAGTCAGGTATACACTGTGCATATTACCCTGTAAAACCTGGAAATTTCCAAAATAAGAATGAAAGCATAGTAAATTTACCTACCCAGTTGAAACTAGAAACAGCTTTAATTTGTGAGTGTTTGGCTAGAATTTGACAAAAGTACAATCCTGAGCAAAGGACATGAGTAGGTGAGATTTCTTTTCTGAGCACCAAACAAATGTAGATGTTCTCATAAATATTTTGAGCCAGGGATGGAGCTAGCATATGTTCCATGAGCTCAAAGCAGTGACGTGGTCACAGGCTGGGACCAGACTTTCAGAAACCTTTCAAATAGCAACAAAGCACTAAATAACTTAGTATTTCTTTAAGCCTTACTCAATTCTGTTTCAATTACTTGACCTTTCTCCTTCTAGGGATAGTGCATCACTTAGAGTAGGATAGGTTATGCTATGGTAACAAACAACTCCAAACTCACAGTGCCTGAAAACAAAAAAGAAATATTTCTCACACTACATATGCAACCTACATCATCAGAGAGGATCTGTTCATCAGAGTCATTCAAGGGCTTGAGACAACAGAGGACAAAAAGTCTTGTACTGGCAATGACATCCTCAGGCCTAAAATGACAAAGATCACCTACATACACAACAAATGGACCAGAGAACTAGCCACATGAGTACCTAACTTCAAGGAGGTGAGAAAGTACAATCCTCCTGTGTGCTCAGGAAAGGAAAATCATGTGTCACCTAATATGATATGTCTTGTGATGGTATGAAGCTGACTAATTAATAGTCATTTTACTTCTTTGCCTCTCTAACTCCAATGCATTCATCCACCAAAACTTCAAATTTAGATAAAATCCACCACAGCGCTTCTCAAAATTTAATGTGCACATGAATCACAAAGAGAACTTTTCAAAATGCAGATTCTGATTAAGTAGGTCTGGGACAGGGTTTGAGAGTCTACATTTCCAGCAAGCTCTCAGGTACTACTGATATTTCTGGTCCTCAAAAAACATTTTGAGTAGTAAGATTTTACCAAATGCCTTCTCTGCATCTGCATCCAAGTAGCTCAACTTTGCTGGAGAAAAATCACAACTAAACTGGCTAGCTATACTCTTAAATTCTGTATTTCAAACCTCAAATGACACTCAGAGCAGCCTGGTAATCCTATTATATTTCTCTAATAGGCTTATTTTCAACCTCCTGGAAATAACTATTTTATACCTTTTCATCTGTCCTGAAAAGACACACATCTCCTCCTAAATCCTCACTCTTAACTAATGATCCTGCCTCATACCAAATGGAGAAAAAGGAATCCATCAGAAGAAAAATGTATAATCTCTCCCACATAAAACCTACTAAGTTCTTTTCACTGTATTCATCTTTCCCGTCTGCTCTTCCCTGGTTATAGTGGAGCAAGTATCTCTTCTCCAACCACAGCCAATATTTTTGACTTTTGCTATAGATCTCAGCTCTTTTTGCCTTGTTGGATTTGCTTTAATTTTTTTGTTTCTCTTCTAATCACACTCCTAAGGACATTAGAAAGCTATGTAAGCAGTGATAATGAGATGAACTAAACTTCCAGAAAATAGAGATCCTTTCTGAGATAAGCCAAAAATTACAGTCATTTTATTTTTCTCCTGGATGATTTCTTAAATCTAGGCAAGAACTGAGGGGCAGGTGTGGCCTAGGAAGAGGACCTGTGGGGTACAAAGAGAAACTACTGTTATTTGGTTGTCTGGGGCTGAAGAAATATATTGCAAACTTGAGGGGCCCTAAAAATTTTGCTGGGATTTTTCCTCATGAGATAATTGCTGAGCTTTTGAACTGTGTAGGAAGCTGAGGAGATAGGATGAAAACTTCTAAAATGCAGAAGTGCGATTTTCCCCATCTTTTAAGTGCTTTGGGAACAAATGCCTTTGAGGGAGTCCAGCTTTAAGCACCCAGTCCCTCAAGACATCTAATGGATTTGAGGTTACTTGGGCAGAAAGCTGAATCAATGAGCTGGGAACCTCTGAAGGGCAGAGCTGAATCTTCAACAGTTTCTCAGGGCTGACAAGATAAGCTCACCTAGGCTCTAGAAATGCAGTGGATGAAGGAAGACTAAGAAAATGATGTAGTCTTATTAAAACTGCAAAAGAGCCCTGACCCAGATCAAGTTCTGACTGAACTGAAGTATCAACTCCTCACTGTAATTGAATAACCAAGGAAAGGAAGGATGCTTTCTGGTGGACATTAACATGGTCTGAAGACCTTACATTTGTTTTACACAATGTCTAACATTCGATCAAATATTACTGGATATACAAAGGGGCCAGGAGATATGATGGACAATTAAAAGAAAAAAAAAAGTAGACTCCCAGAATATCCAGATAGTAGAGTCAGGAATTTAAAATAACTATGATTAAAATGCTAAAGATAATAGAAGAAAAGAATTACAAAATAGACTTTGTCCATTTTTTAATGGAGAATTCCAAAAGAGTTGCAATCTTAAAAGAACAAAAACAAACCAAAAAAAAAACTGTTAAAAAAATTCTAGACCAGGAGTCAGTGAACTACAGCATGCAGGCCAAATGCAACTCATTGCCTGTTTTTACATAAAAAGTTTTACCAGAACACAGCCATGCCCATTTGTTTAGTTACTGTCTGTAGCTGCTCTTGTACTATAAAGCAGAGTTGAATAGTTACAACAGAAACAATACGGCATGTAAAGTCTAAAATATTTACTATCTCATACTTACAGAAAAAGTTTGTTAGCCTTGTTCTAGACTTGAAACACATGAAGTTAATATAATTGAAAAATTTTTACAGGCATAATGCAAAACTCATTAGGAATCTGTAAAATATGCTATAAACTTTGACATATAAGTAGTTCAGATCATCAAGATTTAAATAACACCTTCCTCCAAAGTTTTTTTTTTTTTCCCATCAGCTCCTTCAGGGTAAATTGCATTCCATAAATGTGAGCTATGATCAATTGCTGAACACTCAGTGAACTCATAATTTTATTCAGGAACACATGTTAAAACCTGTGTAATTGTGGAACTGAACTCAGATCCCAAAACATTAACATGTGGTTGTGAATAAAATTAAGAAGCTTCTGCTCATTTTAAAGGAGGCAATGCTCTCTAACTTTTCCTTGGCATTGTTGGGTTTTGCAATGATTATTTGAATTCTAGGAGTGAGGACTGTGACAAACTTTTAGAGTTTAGCACAAGAATAACAAGGCAGTCAAATGCTATGTCTTGAGTAGTTAGAACAAGAGTGTCCACATTATTTCATGAGAGGGTTGTGTAATTAGAAATACATATATATGGATGACAAATCTGTGTTGCGATTCATAGTAATAGCTCACAGTTATTGAATGTGTACTATGAGCTGGTAACAATCCCATTTAACTGGTCTTGCATGACCTACTTATTGATTCATTGATAAGAATCCCCACATGATTATAACGTTCAGCCAGGATTAAGAACTACTGATCTGGCTTCTCCTTGCTTTCCTGTCACTTGCCATGTTTCAGCCATATTGTACTACATAGAACTTGCAGAACAGATAACTGCTGTCACCCAGACTCACATGTCCCCACCTCATTGGTGAATATATGAAAATTAAAATCATCTGCTAGTTCCCCTGGCCAGCTGAACCTTGCCACCCATTTCTTTGTTTCATAAGTGCTTATTAAAGAAGCAATAAGACTTGCATACCTTTTGGCCCACTAAATATTTGTTGTAAACAAAAACTGTAATGGCTATTGTTTTCTTTTTTCCTCTAAAGAAGCTCAGTAATAAAATGTATTACCCTCTTTAAGGCAATGTGCTGAGCTTTTGTAATGAGGTGGTAGCCAAAAAAGTGTTATATGTGAGGAGTTTTGTTGTAATAAAGCAAAATTAACCTGGGAGTTAGGAAGTATGGGGAAAAAATGAAAATAAATGTATTCTCCTATTCTCTGTCTTTTTCTCTCTCTCTCTGTCTCAGTCTCTCTTTCTCTCTCTAGCTCTCTTTTCTAATAAACCACTCATAACAATAGAGGCAAACAGGAGAAATAAAGTCCTTAAACCAGTATTCAACAGTTTGACATCTCTTTCCTTTATCAATGACTATTATCAATGACTGTTATTGCTCCAACATTTGTATTTGTTTGTTTAATGAAGGTTTGAAAATTGGAACAGAAGTTTTAAAGAGCAATAATTTAAAAGGGAACATTCATACTTAACTCTTCATATTTTCATACAGACGGGCTTCCAGTGGAGTGATCTTTAGCCTTTCTTGGTCCCCATCACTGATACCTCTCCAGGGAAGGAGGAGTGACACACCTGTCTGATGAATTTTGGAGAAAGCTTTGGTGTGCATGGTTCAACCCCTTTTGCTTTAGATCTGTCTACCTGCAGGGGCATACATTCTGCCATTTCTATGCAGCTTGTCTCTCCAGGTGAGTGTATGCATTTGTATGTACATAAAAGAGACAGAAAGAGAGGCAGAAAGAGAGAGAAGAAGAAGTTGCCTGTGATTGTCTGGGTATTCCAAGGACAAAATAAATGTTTGTTGGGTGGGGTGGCTGGCCCACTTGGCCACAATATTCAATCATTTTTTCTAAATAGGTTTATATGTAATAAGAAATGATATTCTTAATTTATCTGACTCCTGTGCCTATTTCTCAACTGGTTCTGCAATTATATTTACTTTGTGTGGTATAAAATTCAGAAAACACTCCTCAGTAGCAAATGAAACATTAATAGATAGAAAATATGATATTTCCAAGAAGTCCACTAGATTTATCACTTTGTTCCTATATTTTAAATTTTATTTAATTGGGTGTGTGTATTTGTGTCTTGTTTTTTTTCAAAAACGACATTTGGATCATAGTGTTTAACTTTGTATTTCATGTTTCAAAAAAAACTTCACAAGTATTAACTTATTGAAATTGTTCTGCAATGGCCAAACAATTTCATAAGGTGATATCAATCACCCCACATTTCTATATATTGGGGGTTAGTAAAATTTCACATTAAAGATAATACTTATTATTTTCATGTGGTTAAAATTCATGAGCATTAAGTCTGGTGTATTGCCTTCTCAGAACTCTCCAGCTGCCAGTATCCTTCTACTGATAAGAAAAGTACCAGAGTCATTCTTTACAAAAGCATCTATGGAACATCTAGCATATGCTTAGCATTGTGTTAAGTACTAGAAAAATGAAGATTAAAAAAAAACATGGTTCTTATCCTGAAATAACTCAGACTAAATGTTCAATATGACAGATTAGTGATTTTATATTTTAAACTGATTAATGGACTCTTCTGTCTACCTCAAGTGGTTTATAGTTGAGAGTTCATAGAACATAACTAATGTTTGTTGATGATAAAATTTCATTTCAAGCTTAGTCTATTGCTATATATTTATGAAATAGGTGTGTATATAGTAATCTATGTGTCAAAGGGTTGGAAAACATAGTTCTGTCTAATTTAAACAATTCTCTGCAGTAGATTATAACTAATTAATTATAATTTAATGAGCTTTTTTAATATAGAGGGGCAAGCAAATGAAATCCCTCAAGAATTAAATGTTGAAATGATATAAACTCTACTAGAGGAGAAAAATTCATAGTCTCCAAAGTAATTTAAGAATTTCAGGGAGTCTCAAATATCACAAGCACTATCTAGCTTTGCTACTCAAAGTATGGTTTAGGGAAGCAACAGAAGGAGTAAGACTATGCAGGGAAGTTGATCTGATTTCCATCCCCAGTTGACTTTGTAGAGTATGGATTATGAGGCTGATGTGAGGCAAGCATCATTTAAGGCATAGATTTACCCTATACTTCCCTGAATACGTAAAGGAGAAGATTATGATCCTCAGGCAAGCCCTAGATTTGTGTATGTATGCATGTATAGGTGTGGGTGTACATTTCATATATGTATGTAAGCATAATTAATGTGCCAACATACACACAATATCTATTCTATCATCTGTCTACTACTTATCCAACCATCCATCCATATCTACCTAGTTTATTTGTATTTCTCTACATGTACACCTCAAATTAACAGTATGCTGGGTACTAAAACTTTATTCTTATTGAGATGATTCTTTAAACTTAGAATGAATTTTCTGTACACAAATATATTAATGCCGCATAGTTACACAGTTCTTTTACAGCCTGCTAAGATTTCACATATAGTACCTCATCTGTTCTCCAAAACCTCCACAGATGCTAAGCTCATGGCAATGATTCCATTTTGTAAACAGCAAGTTAACACTTGAGTGAGATCATATGACTTTTCCTAAGGACACATCAACAGAAAATGCTGCTCCTGGCACCAGAGTCTAGGGGAGATGATTTCAAATCAAAAGCTCAAGAGGTTGAATGGCCCAAAGAAAAGAGATTAGGCTTTGGGACAATTGTGCTTGAGGTGTCACTTTCAGTCTTTACCCCACTTAAGTGGACTGTTCCCTTGCAGATCTTCAGTTTCTTTCTGTGCAAACTGAGGCAGGAACACCCACCTAGCAGGTTCTTGGGAGGACTGGAGCTAACTTATAAAAGTTTCCAGCCAAGTGCCTGGTACTTTGTAGGAGCTGAATACCCAGAGGCTGCTTTTTATTCTACATGGTCATGCACCTGACAATGGTACCGAAGTCAACAAGGGAATATGCACAGTGGCTGTCAATTATTGAGTGAATGACCTCAACAGGATTCAGAATTTGAGATTGCATTTCCTCTATTTCACACAGGTTATCTGTCTCTCTCCATTGTCAGATGACTTGCGCTCAAGAATGGAAACTCATTTAGATATTAATGTACAAAACATTGA
This sequence comes from Daubentonia madagascariensis, assembly GCA_023783475.1. Classification (NCBI taxonomy): domain Eukaryota; kingdom Metazoa; phylum Chordata; class Mammalia; order Primates; family Daubentoniidae; genus Daubentonia; species Daubentonia madagascariensis. The sequence goes on along the minus strand of JAKFHU010002080.1, from coordinate 18,750,943 downwards.
ATTTAGAAAGTAAAAAAATTTTCTTCAATAAAAGTATTATTGTTCATTCTTTAAAAATGTGTAAAGATTGGCTTATCATTTACTTAATCCATGAAAGTATTCCCATTGCTCACCGTGACTAAACAAGAACTGAATGTGGACATAATTGGATTAGAGTAAACAAAGTCTAATGCCTAAAAATTAAGGGAAAATAGAATCCATTAAAATTAAATTCACAAAAAAGTTTTTGCTTATACTTAGCTCTGAAATATAATGGTCTGAGTTATTGACAGCTATTATTAAAAGAAAGTTTACCTTTCATACTCTTGCATTTCATATTATGGAGCTAAACTATATATTATATTCTGTCACTGTGTATATATATATATATGTGTGTCTATATGTATATAAACAAAAAGTGCATTTTTAAAAATCTGAAAACCAAATGCTAATACATTTACATACCAAATCAATAATTGAATTCATGATTATTTTGTTATGTAGGAAATAAATATATTTATATTTATATTATTTCTATATATAATATATACAATAAAATAAATATAAAACTTTATATTTATATTTGTATCATAGCCATACCTTTATATAACACATAAGTATTAAGTTTTATACTTATATTACAAGTATATAAATATATTTATGTATTTGTCTACATTGTGTATATTTACAACAGATATGAGGCTTTATATAGCCAAATAATCATCAATTATTGATATACCAATAAATATACAGGGTGTCCCAAAAGTCGCCATACATAGGAAAATGAGAAATTGTATCTTAAATGTACCTTTATTTACAAAATATTCATTACAAAATTTTACAAAATTTTTCCTTTGTATGGAGACTTTTGGGACACCCTGTAGAGTTGACCCTTGAACAACACAAGTTTGAACTGTGCTGGTCCACTTATATGCAGATTTTCTTTTGCCCCTGTCACCCCTGAGTCAGTTAAGACCAACTTCCCCTCTTCCTCCTCCTTCTCCTCCTCCTCCTCCTCCTCAGCCTACTCTGTCTCAAAATGACAAGGGTGAAGACCTTTAAGATCATCCACTTCCACTTCATGAATAGTAAATATATTTTCTTTTCTTTACGATTTTCTTAATAACATTTTCTTTGCTTTAGTTTACTTTATTGTAAGAATACAGTATATATTATAATACTTATAAGATATAAAATATGTGTTAACTGACTGTTCATATTATCAGTAAGGCTTCCAGTCAACAGTAGGCTATTAGTAGCTGAATTTTTGGAGAGTCAAATTTATGTGTGGATTTTTGACCGTGCGGCAGGTCAGCATCCCTAACCCCAACGTTGTTCAAAGATTGACTGTATGTATATAAGTATATGACAGAAATAAGGCACTATGTATTTAAATAATGATCAATTCAATTACTGATTTACAATGTAAACATATTAGCATTTGGCTTTCAAATTTTTAAAAATGCACTTTTTTGTTTTTCTGATAATAAATACTAATTCCATTAATTGATAAAGTTTGTTATTATACAAGCTACTTCTCCATCCAGAAGCAAGAATATTCTTCAGATTAAAAAAAAATTATGTATATTTTTGAGTGACAGTAAGAACAGTAAAAAAAAAAAAAAAGACATAAGCACAACAAAACATAAAGGCTGTTAAGTAAACATCATTCCTGCCAAGGTTCAACTTTCCAGTTGGCTTCTGCTCATATTTTGTTCCACACACCACAATGTTTATTCATGTATGGAGGCCCTCTTGACTGCCAGGATGGAATGACAACAGTCTCCAATAATGACAATGACTCATACTTAAAAATATCAAGCAAAATGTAATTGTGCTTAAAATATTCAAACACTATACTCTGTGAATAATTCAATGATGTGTGGGAAAAAGTAGGGCCATTTTTGGAAAATTTGGCCCACATAATCTTTTGGAGTAATTAAGCTTCTCTGGTGCAATAATATAGTCATTTTTGTTCCATGTCTTAATCTCAAACTACAGTGAGAAATGTGATATCTAAGTGACACAACTTTATAATTTTCCAACTACTGAAAAGTTAAGGAATTTAAAAATGTTCAGTATTTTGAATGTCATATATACTATTTAACACAGGCTTGAGCCAATCATGATACAAAGTTTAACTCTTATAGATAAAACTGAATAACAGATTTTCCTCAAGCCTTTCCCCCATTGGACAAGGAATTCTTTCATCTAAATTGCAGGATCCATAAAAACCCAAGCCTTAGGAACCAAATGATTTAGTACTGACTTATAAAAATTAGCTTTCTATCACATCCCTTTTTCCTTCAAGCATTTTTTCAGAGATTTTACTGGTTTGATTGTACAGCAGAAGGGTAAATTCTCACACAGTGATTATTAGCGAAAAATAAACAGAGCAAGTACTAAAGCTGGCTTTGCACCTACTGAATGCTGCAAGTGTCTGTACTCATTTGATATGCATCTTGCAAAGCTCGGTTGTTCCCAGAAGGCCACTCCATGAAGACTGAGAGAGCAGCGTCTGCTAGTGGTGCCTGCACGTCACAAAGAACACAGAGAAGCTTTATTACAGGGATGCTTGACGGCATCACATAATTGGGAGGCAGGCTAAAATTGAGTTTGTACTTTTTTTTGCTTTAAAAAACATGCACATGAAATTGTTATTTTGAGTATTTTTATAATGCATATTAGTCACACACAGAAACCATTCCATCAGCAGCATTTTCTTCACAGGCTAGGTCTCTTCATTAGCTCCACTTATGAAGTACTTTACTAAAATTGTTTCATTAATTGCTTATTTGGCAGATTTATTTATGGATATAGGACAAAAGCACGACTTCATAAGCAATCATAGCATGCTGTTCTGGGATAGTGATCATTTGGGTTTGGGTGGGTCATCCTACTGTACCTGTGGCATTCAGGGGACATTGATTGAATGCCAAGTCGCCTGCTGGAGTTCTTTTCCACACCATTGACATTAGATAATCCTCTGGGCATATTTCATAAGGTGCTGCAATTTAAAACAGAGGGACTTGAATGTTAGTAGTGTTTTTTCTTAAATACTGGCAATAAACAATCCTCAAATGCATACCTCTAACTGCAGAGCTCTTTCATTTTCTTTAAAGTATATTGTCTACAGAAATGTCAGTGACATAAACATAAAAAAAACCCACCACGTTTCATTTACTATCTACAAAATATTCACAGAATTGTAGTTTCTTTTTAAAGTGCTTACCGTGTAGGCTTTTTATAAAAGCCATTTGGATCTGCCTATAAATTGAACATATTCAAGAACATCAATCAAAAATCTTCCAATATATATAATGTTTAATGGGTTATACGGTAAAGTGATTTCCAATAAGGCAAAAACCATATTAGAATTATCAACTGTAAATGCTAAGAATAAATAACATAAAGGGCAAAAATATATAACTTTTCATTTCTTAAACTAAGAGCAATGATGCCAGTCATGCTACATTATACAAAAATACACTGATTTGATCATTTTGTCTTATTATTTTCAAAATCTCAATTTAATTATTGAGCAAAGGAGTTAAAAGGAATTTCAGGAATAACAGATGTATAACAGAAATACTATAATGAAATGCAAAAGAGTTGTAAAAGCATGAGGCCTATCTCTACTGTGTTAAGACTGACAACTTGCTCCCATATGAAAGAATATTCCCTTCTCTAGACACACCTACTATTGTGCTTTTCACACAGCATTGCCATTTGTATGCTCCTGTGTTTGTCTTCACTAATTGCCAGGGATCTTGTTCAGGTCTTCTCATCTTTGTGTCACTTGCACCTAATGGTGTGTCAGGTACACAGAAGTTGCTCAAAATTGAATGAACAAATGAATGAATATATGATTATATCAATACCTTGATAAATAAATGAGGACCTAAAAAATAATAAGTATCTAACTAAATATATGAGTGTGACTTCCTGGGAGAAATGTCTTCCTTTGAGAATAATATAATATTTAATCTATAATAATCATCATTTTACTGATACCAATTCTACTTTAGACTTTATGAACTCATTAGATTACATTAAAGTTATGTAAAGTTATGCTGGGGCACATTGAGTGGGAAAGAGTCACCTTGCCAGGGTGGCCCAGCCCCTCTGCCTTTGGGAGCCAACCCATGCCCTCTTGGCCCCTTGAAAGCACCTGGGCTGTTAAATAGGGTCAGGTATGCTGGGCTAAAGTTAGCATGGCCTGGGACAAAAAACTGGATTTGTCACTGAGTCTGGCCTGAGAATGGTGGTGATGAATAGGATTGGAGTCATTATACACCCTAAATTTAAAAAAAATTATCATAAAAAATGTACAACTCCAGTGAGAGCGGGGGCAGCCTCTGTGCAGGACTCCCACCCCCAATATCTCAAGAACAGAAACAACAGAGAAATAATTAAGGGACACAGCAGCCAACACTAGCCCAGTGCCTGTAACTACCCAGTCCCACACTAGGCGCAGAGGTTAACAAGCTGGGAGCTACTTCACTGCCTGTGTGTCTGTCCCCCACCCCGTGGGAAGCATGTGCTCCCAGCACTGCTGCCCCATCCAGCCTCTCCCCAGGTGGCCATGGAGGCCCATGGAAGTGTCCCATAAGAGGGAGGGCAACAGTGTCAGGAAGAAAAGCAAAGCCCAGATACCAGACAGTGGTGAGGGAAGTCACTCTGTGAAAGTAGTGGGGCCCAGATTAATGCCAATGAAGGGGAAGCAGTGGAAAAGAGGAAAAGTTAGTAAATCTTGCAGCCACAATAAGAATACAGTCAGTTGGTTTCTGATCTCCACACTCTTGCTTGCTATACTGGACACATACTCTCTACCTCCAGCTACGTATTAGAAACACATACAGTCATCCCTCCGTATCCGTGGGGGATTGGTTCCAGGGCATCCCAAGGATATCAAATCTGTGGATGCTGAAGTCCCTGATATAAAATGTATACCATTTTGTATCTGCTTATAACCTAAACACATCCTCCTGTATACATCTGACCCTTGAACAACACAGGTTTGAACTGCATGGGTCCACTTATATGCGGATTTTTTTCAACCAAATGCTGATTGAAAATACAGTATTCATGGGATGCAAAACCATGCATACAGAGGGGTGACTTGTCCTTGTCCTATGCACAGGTTCCACAGGGCTGACTGTGGGACTTCAGTATGTGCAGATTTTTTTTTTACATGGGGGTCCTGGAACCAATTCCCCGAGCATACTGAGGGGCAACTATACTTTAAATCCCTAGATTATGTATACCACCCAATCCAATGTAAGTGCTATGTAAATTGTTGTTATACTGTATTGTTTACTGAATAATTACAAGAAAAAAGTCTGTACATGTTCAATACAGACGCAATTTTTTTCTGAATATTTTTAATTCGTGGTTCAGATGTCCTTCTTGAGTTTTAGACTGACAGCCAACTGCTGAGTGACATTTTTTACTTGGCTATTCCGAAGAAATCTCAAAGCTGCCCACGCTTCTACTCCCATCATTTTTCTCCATAATGCTGCTTGTTTCCTCTCCTTATATTTCCTAACTCTATCAATAATACCACAATTTTGTCCCAGTAACTAAAACCATCAGATCCATCTTCTATTCATCTTCCTCTTCTTAACCTTCCAAAAGGTTTGATTTTACTTCCACCACTTATTTAAGTATTCATCCTGTCCCATTTCCATTAAGGAAACAACCTTATTGGTTCATTCATGCATTTACCTAACATGTGCTAGGCCTTGTTTTAGAGAGAATGGTGCATGAGAAAAACAGTCTCTGCCTCATGGTTTGTTCAGTCAAAGGGACGAGGCAGAGGTCAAACAATTAAACACACAATCACTTGAGTACAATTATGATAAGCACTTCAAACAGTAAGTACGGGGTGATGTTTCAATCTAAAATCTGAAGAATCAGGGAAGGCTTCCTGGAGGAAGGGACATTTAATTGAGACCAGCGATGGGAGGTGCAATACGTGCTCCAGGCAGAGGGAACAGTGTGCAAAGTTCTTGAAGCAGGGAAGAGCCTGGGGCATCGAGGCCAGCAGGGCTGGAAGGAGAAGAGTAAGGAGGAGTGTGGCTTGATGGCCTGAAGAGACAAGCCAAGATTAGAGGCTGCAGGGCAGCATGGGCAGCCACTGAAGAGTTGTAAATGAAGAATTGACATGATTTGATTTTTTAATTTTAAGAAGATGAGTTTGCCTTCTGTAGGTAGAATAGCTAGGTAAAACCATTGAGGAAGGTAATGCAGTGCTTCAGCCCTGAAACCATGATGGCTTTAGGTGGGATGGTTGGACCAAAAATGGGGATAATTGGTGGACACAAGGTAAACTTAGGAGGTAGACAAGATGACGTGGGCAAGGAAGGAGATGAAGGGGTCAAGGATGATGCCTGCTTTCTGTTCTGAAGAACTGGAAATAAAGTGCTTCTATTCTCCTGAATCTGCCCCTTTAATCCAATTTTCATGCCACATCAACAGAGCAATCTACAAAATGAACTTTAATCCCACAATTTGCTGCTTAAACCTTCCATGCCTCTCCAGAATTGACAGGATAAAGATAACTACACTCAGTGTGAGGAAAAGATCCTTCTAGTAAGCCCTAACCTAGCAGTCCAATCACGGCTTATATTTACTCCTCTATTCATCAGCTGCATGGAATTAATTGTCATCCTCCAAATATTCATACTTCTCTGTCTTTGCAAAAATTATATATTCTACTTAAAATGCTCTCTCCCCTCATTTTAGGGGTAAATTTCCTATTTGTCTTTAAAACACAGCTTAAATGATATATTCTCCAAGAAGCCTTTTTAAACACTTCAGTCATTGAATATACAAATATTATAATTCCTCTCACAATGGATTGAAAATACTTGGTTATATGTGCGAACTTCCCCAGTGCCCAAATGTTGCTTTTTAGGAGATTAACCATCTTTTACTTTATTCCTTTTAATCTGCTCTAATGAATTCCCATGGCATCTAGCATATAATAGGCGTACAAAACACTTTCGTAAAATAAATCGCTTTTACTAAGGAAACAACATAATCGACCAGCGCTGTCCAACAGAACTTTCTGCAATGATGCAAAATGCACTGTTCAGTATGGTAGCTGCTAGGCAAATGTGGCTACTGAGTTCTTGAAATGTGGCTAGTGCAAGTGAGAACGGAATTTTAAATTTCCTTTAACTTTAATTGATATAAATTTAAATAGCTACCATGTTGGACAGAGCTGTAATAAGTGATAACCATGTTTCTGTAAATGTTAACAAAAACTATAATAGAATATTAAAAAAAAGAAAAATTAGAGTAAATGTTAAAATTCACAAAATACATCATGAATAGTTTATTACATAATTGAATCCTATATATAATGATTAGTCTCTTTTTAATAATAAGGTTAATCTAGTATTACAACCACACTTGGTTATTCTTTTTGTTCCAACTATACATCCCTCTTCTGCTAATTATCTTCCTCATTATCTCTTCATTTATAATCTTTCACTTTCATTTCACTTGTACTATCTTTTTGGTTTTCAATGCTTTCAAACTCAAATTTTCTTCAGTTCCATTGATGAAATTTGAAATACATTTCATAAAAGCTGTTGCTATAGCTTCTAGTATTTCCTGATTCAGTCTTGACATAAAGAGGTGAAGAAGCCATTTGTACCCTAAACTACTTCATTTTCCTCTCCGCAGCGTATCAGAAACCTTTCCACACCCTGTGTTATTCAGGCAAGGTATGCCCTTCCCCCACGGTCAACGGTGCGGTCAGAATATCTGGTCATTGCAAACATTAACCACTAGATGGCACTGGTGGGCCAATAGGGTGAAGCGTTTTACTGCGTCGGCAGCTGAAACTGATGGGTGCAAAATCACGGTGGATAGAAGTAGTAAATATGAGGAATATGTCTCAATGCTTGATTTTAAAAAAAGGAACACTACTTGGGGAAAAATTAAAAGCCCTCTTTTCATGTAAGTACGATGTTTAATGATTAAACTAGCCTCAGTTACAAGGTCCTTAGCTTTCAAGAGGGGCCCTTGCCTCAGCTCCCATCCTGTCTGCTCTGCCTGCCTCCTCTCCAGCTACACCGGCCTCATGGCTCCTCCTTTAGTGCTCCAGGCCAGCTCCCACCACACAGTTGTGTGCTTGTTCTTTCTGCCCAGGATAGCCCTCCTCCCCCACCTCAAATGTGTCTGCATGGCTCATGTCTTTACTGTGGGAGTGGGGGTCCTACATGGTCTGGCAGTAGATATTCATGTCCACTGAGGAGCAGAAAGACAGTGAGGTTAGCTACTGTAGTTATCCTAAAAATTAGTCGAAAGAGATTTCCCGGGTATCATGTAATGATTAAAGTTAGCCTTGGAGGACTATATCTGACTTAGTAAGAGCCTGTGGGACCCTGTTTAGAATCCCCTGATGTGTCCCTACATAAATCCTAACTCTGGTTAAGGAAGAAGCTGATTAAATTGTAATTCTCCTTTGGCCAACCAGAGCGCTCATTTACTGAATCCCATTTGGTTAGTGACTATCAGTTGGGTTTACCTACAATTAAACAAAACAAAACAAAACCCAATAATTTTTCAAACCTAGAGAAGTCAACAAACTTTATGTTTTGCTCCACAGTAAATTTATGAAGCCTTAGAGTCACTGTGCTTTTTGGAGACAGAAACTCAGTACACAAATAATAAAGAAAAAAAGATGGCAGAGGAATCATAGATTCAAAGTTGCAAACTGGTCCAGGATTTTTAGCTTCTTATTAATATGAAATCCCACAGCTGCTTTAAATATTTCATCAAAGGTGATTTGGCATTCTTTGAAGATCATATCTTAAAAAAATTCAGTTCAGAAAATAAGTCCATTTATGTTCAAAATAAAAGCAAAACAGCTTAGACATTAAAATAACTATCTTCTGCTGTTTTAGGTTAATGAAGTCCCCAGTAATGGGGATTTTTTTGGTTTCTTCTCAATGCCACTTATAGAACTCATTCATTCAACAAGTGTTTACTGAGCACTCATAATGTTGCAGTTACTTTGTTAAATACTGCACATGGAAAGGATGAACAAGAATAGTTAGCATCTCTCAACTCCCAAGATGGTCAGAAAGACATTCATATGAGAAATTACAGTACAGTAGGATGTCCATTATGATCTGGGAAGCCTTGACTACTCCAGGAGTACTTTAGGGGTGAGTAAATCAGGGGAGGATTTGCAGAAGAGATGCAAGTTGAGTTGTAAAGGAACAGAAGTTTGCCAATGAGGAAGGGAACAGTGTGCCATGGGAACTATGTGTGGGAAGATCGGGGAGGCAAAGAGAACTGGGTATATCCAAGAAACTGGGGAAAGTTTCAGAATGGATAGAGTGGAAAGTTGGGGGTGAGTAAAGGTGAGTGATTACAGGAGGGCAAGGGGTTATAAATGATGAGGTAAGCAAGGAGTTTGAATTTATTTTAAGGGCAAGGGAAATTTATTATAGTTTTTTAAATTCTGTACCTGCACTTTGGAGAAAGGATTGAAGGAAAGTGAGCCTGAAGACAGAGAGGCCTATGACAATCTAAATGATGTAATTGGGGAAGAGACAAAGAATCATAGGAAATGGCAATAGGAAGTAGACAGATTCAAAATTTGTTTGGGAGGTAGAATGGGCTCAGCTCCATGGCTGACTGGATGTAAAAGGTGAGGAAGAGAGAGAGAAATAAAAGACAGAATTCAGGTTTCCAGGAAGAATGTCTAGTGTGCTATACACTGAACTATAACACATGAGGAGGAGATGGCTTGGGAGAGGAGATGCTGAAAACAGTTCTGAGTTTGAGATAACTGAGCACATCTAGGTATTATCAAAAAGTCAATTGATACATGGAACCAAAGCTCAAGAGGAAAAAAAGGTAGAGATTTGTGTTATTTTTTTCCTGTTTAATGCTACCTATGTGTATTTTGTAAATTAGAAAATACATAATTAGCTCAGGCTACTCCCTGTACTTAAAATAAAAACATATTATTGTGCAGCAATATGAAGGACTCTTGATTTTTTTAATGCTTTAGCAAAAAGGAATAGCAAGTCTGTTCATTAGCTCAAAGATCTCACTATTTGTTATCATTAGTGCAAAGATATAAAAATCCATTGTAAGATACAACTGTACTTGAGGGCACAAGTATGTAGTTAGTATGCTCCCTTAAAACAAGGTAGCAATTACCTACTGATTAGCTGTTAATCTGTCTATTCAAACTGATTTTCTGTCTCTTAAAAATAGCAGAAATTATACAGGGCTTAAATCAATTCGATGTGGAAAATTAGTTTTCATCCTATATAATTTCAGCATTAAAGAGAAATTGATTCTAAACTGTAGAGCTGGCAGACAGAAAAAAAGAACAACATGTACTACTTGAGACTCCACATTTCAAATTTCACGTGCTGGCAATTCATGAATTCTTGTTTTGGGAATTCCCTTTGCTAGAGATGCATAGGTAAATAACACAGATCCAGTCTCTGTGTTCACATGACTTACAGCTCTAATTTCTGAGGTGGAACCTACTCATGTGAAGAATTCATGGTGCTGCTAAGGTCTCAGTGAAAAAGAAGAGTGTTTATGAAGTGTGTTTCATAACAGCATTCCTCAGACAGGAAATGGTTTTTAATCTGTCTCAAGTTGAAACAACATACAATTATACCAGCAACATTTACATCATATCACTACAAGTTATTCTTCTAAGTACATTATATATTTTAAATCATCAAATTCTCATAATAAGCTTATGAAGTGGGCAGAATTATTATTCTCATTTTAAACATGAGGAGATTAAGACAGAGAGGTGTCTAGCTAAGATAAGAGGGGGTGAGACTAAGGTCAAGCAAACAGTTCAGTCCATTCTCAGAGAAGTTCACACCCTCTCTAAGCATAGGAGTCCTTTTCTTTTGCTGTGGTGGTAAACAAATCATTTATGTATTTTGCAAAAATTTGTTTTTAAGTCCGGAAGTCAGCAAAACACGAACTTTAAATTTATTGGTGAAAAGTATATATTGCAGATTGTCTTTTTAAGTACCTGGTCTGGACAGTGTTCCATATACTCACTTACAAATTCTGTATTATTATCATTTAATTCTATATTTCAACTTAGCAGACAAGGTCACTCTAGTTTCAACCTGTTAACAAAGTTAATTAAAAAATGGCTAGCTTTAATTTTGAGGAATAATTTTAGGTGTTTACTATAGTTACACAGAGTTTTATAAGATTTTGCTGGAAAATTGTGTTTACTTGTGTTTTTATATTATCCTAGGAACAGCTGAGGATGACAGTGCTTCTCAGCCTTCCCGAGGTCATACATAGCACATGTAGAAAATAAAGTTGGGAGACACACTGGGATAAGCAGCAAGGTTATTCGAGACTTGAGGCCACTAGCCACAGTCTCCTGTCTTCTCAGCTGCCCTGAGGCTTTACGAGTCACTATTTGGGCACACCTGGAAACAATCCCTGAAAGACAGGGGACTGTGGAACTGCCTTGAGGAGCTCTAGCCTAAGAGAATCAGCTGGGCTGAGATTTGTGGAAACTGAATAACTTGCTGTAAAAACTTACATATTTTTCTTACCTCCAACATCTCAATAATTTATTTCTAAAGAAAGAAGGATAATAACTACAAAGTAAAAATCATATATGTGGTAAAAATTCCCATCCAATAAATTAGTCCATTCAATAAACAGAATTTTGAGAGAATAAAAGAAGATTATAAAATGTAAGGCATTATCATAGTCACTGCAAACTGTTTATTCACATGCTTTTATACAAGTGTTTTCATTAGTTCATCTATAGCATTTATGATATGGGATAAAAACATTAAAAGGGGCATGTATCTAATGACCTATTATGTTCAGCTAGGCTCAGTGTGGAGTAAGGGATTCAGGAGGCTGAAAATAGTTCATCTGCAGTGAGTTGGAATTCTAGCTAACAGATATAATCATTTAATAACAACATATAATAAGAGCAGCACAAGTCATATTTATAGGGGTTTAAAGAAGAACATGTACTCATGAGATTGTGGGAGAAAGAAGAATTATTAAGGGAGGGGACAGCTTTTAAGGGATGGGCTACCAAGAAGCTCCCATATCAACAGGTGAAGATGGTGGGGGGAGGGGCAGCGGGAACAGTCCAAGTGATCGACAGTGCAAACAACAGTTGAAGGGGAGAACATGCACCCCTGTACACAGGAACCAGAGACTGCATCTGTTTGGTTCTATTATCTATAAACAAATATATATTGTAATAATATAAATTTGTAAATGAGTAGAGCTAGATAACATTGGAAAGTTAGTGGAGTTGAAAAGAATACTAGAATCTCATCCCAGTAGGCACTGAGTTTGACAAGTAAAGAGAAGTTATGGAAGTGTTTTGAGTAAGTAAGTCACATGCCCAAGGCCATGAAGAAGGGAGAATAATCAGATAAATTTGTGTAGAAGAGATTAGAGAAGGTGGGTGTGGCTATAATACGGGTAACAGACAAAGAGTACATGAACTGCCATTTAATAATCCTAATCACCTATAGTTGTGTATCATTTCATCCTTGAAACAATCTCCTGTGGAACATATTACTATCCTCATTTTATATATGCAGACACTGTACTCAAATCCGTACTTTGTTGGACTCCGTATTTCCAGCTTTGTGCCACACTGCTCCTGCCTCACTAGTAGGTGGTGTCAGGAGAAGAGAAAGCAGGGCCACTGAGGAAAGAAACTTGAGGGAATTAGAATCTATCACTACGAAAGGGATTGCTAGAATGAGGAATTATTCCAGATGACACCAAGCATTTGGTGGTCAGAGAAAAAATTCCTCTGGCACATAGAGTCTGAACTGATTCCCAGGTTAGAAAGGTCTATCAGGTATTTGTGAGATTAGGCATGAAGATAAAGACTGATGGGTGTTCCTCACAAAGGTGAGAGCTGATGAGAGGCACAGAGTAATCAAAGAGAAGAACGCTGGGGCAGAATCTTAAGATCATTCACATGTCAGGACACACAAGGAGGGAAAAATAAGTGGGAATGGAAAATGTCAAAGACTAATATTTATTTTAGTGTCTTGGTAAACATTAAGCTCAAAATTAAATTTTTAAAATTAATATGAAAACTTTTAAAAAATTAACTTTAATTTTCTTAATTTAATATAATCATTAAATAGTTCTTAGGGTTTACTTTTACTATAAAAACAATGTGGGATGAAAGGAAGAAATTAAAAAATAGTTTAAAATGCTGCTTGATAGAGCCCATTCTTCAAAGCGAAGTGTCACAAGAATGGAAAAACAAGCACCACTGGTACTCACCATCAAATTGGTCCTAACTGATCGATACTTATGTGCACACATGGAAATAATATTCATCAGGGGTGGGAGAGGGGTGGAGGGGATGGGTAAACTCACACCCAATGGGTGCAGGGCACACTGTTGGGGGATGTTCACGATTGTAGCTCTGACTTGGGCAGTGCGTAGGCAACATATGTAAACAAAGTGTTTGCACCCCTATAATATTCTGAAATTTAAAAATAAAAAAAAGCTGCTTGAATTTTCTTTTCAATTTAAGAATGATCAACATGTTGCCAAATATTTATAAATTGGACAAGGTAGGGTAACACACGATTACAACAAATTGCTTTTTAAGTTTCAGCTATACCAGAAGCTGTGAGAGTTTTCTTAACGTCTCTTCTGATGATCAATCTGCTAAGACAAATTACAATAATAACTATCTCCATAGCAACAAGTTTGAATAACGGACATCTGGTATACATACTGTATACACAGTAGTGCTATCTGGTATATACATTGATTCTTTGAGACCTCAGTGGTTCCTCCTTAATTCTGCCCATAAAATTCAGCTGCTTTGCTGAAAAACTATAGACTGGAATAGCTAAAACAATTCATGCTTTTTAAGAGGATTAGATGTTATTTTAGATATTTATTAAGAAGAAGTGGTCTCTCTCACTTGTGTGGTATCTTCAAGTTATAATTTATTCCCTACTTTTTAGAATTTATCTGAGGTGACTTGGCAAGAACAAATAAAACATTTAAGATGCAAAATGAAAGAAGTCAATGCCTAGTGCCACCTACTGTCAACATTAAACTCAGTGGTTGGTGTTAGGTGAATAACTGGTGTGAACACTTAAGTGTGACATTATTTGCTACATCCAAAAATATTCAGTGAAAACACTTGCTTTAACCCTTTAAAGAACTTAACAGATGATAATATAATTCCTTAAAGGATATACAGATAACATATGATAGCAGAAAATATTGGAAATTCCAATGGAATAGGAACTTTTAAAAGTACTATTTGTGATTAACTAACCTTGTGGTTTGGAATGAAAAAGGTAAAGCAGGTGCAAACTTGTATGCAGATATTTTATTATGGAGTAGTATGAATGTTTTCTCTGTAGAAAAGAAATGCAAATTTTACACTGATATATTTGGGTTTCTAATTATGATTACATTTAGCCTTAAAATGGAGTAGTCCAAACAATTTAGAAGAGTCCAACTTATTAAACTAGTTAAACTTGTCTCTAACAAAGGCAAAATGGCTGTGCCCATAGTGATTAATTCACCATTCCACTAAATGGGACCTGAGGAGAAAATAGGTCAATGTGAGCTAAGACCTCGTCTTCCTCCCTGACATCACCCCCACACCAAATACCATATACCTATATATGTATATAGTAGCTGAGAGCCTGGGAGGATAAGAGACAGGGAAAGTATATACCTGCTCAGGAAAAGAGTTGCTGGAGATGGCGATGGCAGGACTACTGAAGATCGGTGCCTAGTTTTACATCAAACTTGTTCAAATGATACACAAGTCGTTTTTCCTGCTCTCCATGGAACAGGAAAAATGGGGATGGAGAATTGAGAGTCGGATAATGACTAAACCACCTTTCTTTGTGCACAGCAACTAGTTAATAACCCTATTTTCCTTAATGACTTCTGTAAAGAGATCTTGTTTTGGTTGAGACATGAGTTGGCTAGAGACACTTAAAATAAATTGTCTGTATTTTCATTATCAACCAATTCCAGAAACAATCTCTCATTATTTATGAAAAAGCATGAATAGAATCAAATTTTGCACTCTGGTTCAGGTGATATTTCAACTTTCACCAATGGAGAAGAGGTAGAGGACTATTCCACATTTTTGTTAATTTCATCACATTATTCTTACTATTATTATTATTATTATTATTATTACTATAGGTCAATGAAATCAATCCAAAGGATGATCTACAGACAGGCATCACCAGCATCACCTGAGAGCTTGACAGAAATGCAACTTCTACCTCGTCTCTACAAAAAATAGGAAAATTATAAATTGTAGCCTGTAGTCCTAGCTACTCTGGAGGCTGAGGCAGGAGGATCACTTGAGTCCAGGAGTTTGAGGTTGCAGTGAGCTATGATGACACCACTGCACTCTGGCCTGGGTGACAGAGCTAGACCTTGTCCCTGCCCCCAACCACCAAAAATAGAAAAAGAAATGTAAATATGCAAATTAACAGGCACACACTAGACCTACTGAAACAGAAACATTGGAGGTCTGGCTCAAAGATCTGTGTTTCAACAAGCTGTCTGGGTGACTCCTATGTACACTAAAGTTTAAGAAGCACTAGTTTGGACAGTGAGGGGAGGCACTCAAGGAAGATAGGAGTGCAAAGTAAGCAAATTTTATAATTCTTTCTTCCTACTGAAGATAAGTTAAAAGAAAATTACTCAGAAACCAAATGAATAATTTCTTGGTCTCCAGAGAAGACATAATCTCGTTGGAGAACAACTTTAGGGAGATAAGGAACGGTCACTCCCAGAATAACATAATGGGGAGTGGGGAGGAAGGGCTCACAGGCACTGTATTACAGGGTTCCACACTCTAATACAAATGCATTACAATATTCAGGACAAGTTTTGCATTACCGACACTACTGCTGCCCTCCTTTGGAATGAATATTTAGAGATAAATATCACAATAATTGGTATATCTCTGGTCTAAGTTGCTATCACTGTATATATTTATGATATAGCTATCTTACTTCACAAGTTTTTTTCAACACATTTAACTTGCAGCCTTCACTCACCATTTGTAGACAAGACAACTGTGCTTCCAAGAAGGAAATTTTATGTATACAGTAAGTGTAATTTTTACTTGCAAATAGTGCGTTCCAACTTAGCAGTTAATGACTGAAGAGTAATGGATCGTAGAACTGGAGCTATAAAAATAGCGAGCCCTTCCCCTGGGAACAGAGCAAGCAGGTCCCCAGGCAGCCAGAAAGTTAACTTAGGTCAATCCAGCGGTAACATCTACTTTCTGAATAACATTAACCAGGAAAATATTGGGAAAAAATAACAAAAAGTAAAATCCCTAAAAATATTGTTTTGCATTGTAGCAATATAACTAAATCAGGGGAACTATTATTACCATCCTACCATTTTAACCCTCAAAGTCTGAGGGTACACGATGAGACTGAGATAAATGAAGTCATTATGTGGTGGGTTTGACCAATTTAAAAATTGAGCCACACAATTATCTACCATGTAGTTTTTCCGTTTCCCAACTAGCAGTATTTTTAAAAATAATTTTTTCACTCCTACAATTTTTTTTATGAAGACAAAAGAAATATCTTATTTATGTTCAATGATGCCATTTTTAATACTTTAAAAAATCTATTTACCAATAAAGAAATATCCTAATCTTGATGGTAAAATATTTTTATTTTCCATTTTTAGTAGACATCATAACAGCTTTTGATTAAATCCAGATGATTAATCATTATTTTCATTAATTATCCAAAGATGTGTGTATATTATATTTCTCCTTCCTGACAACAGAGGGTCTCTTGGCAAACTTGATTAATTTGTTTTGCATCTAAATTAAGTGAAGCATAAAAATAAATAGTAGTTGTTTCCAGCAGTCTGAAGAAAAATTAAAAATGAGCAGCCCTAAAAATAATACTAGAAAAAAACTTACATTTTTTAAAAATACATTTGTTGAGACTTTGTTATTGACAAAAAGAGAAAGATGCATTAGCAAATGTTATGGTAATTTGAAAGTCTTCTCAGTTTATATTGTAAATGTGTAAATAATGTAATGGCTGAAAATAGGAAAACTATACTCCTAATCACAAAAGTAATACTTATTGACCACAGAGAGAAAATCAAGTAGAGTTGAAAGCATGTCCACTATGGAAAACAGTTATTTGTAAATCCAGCTCTCTGGATAAAATAATTTGGGGATGATATGATGTGGCATATATTTTGTTGCCTGTGTATAAGCACTAATTTATAAATTATGTAGCTGATTTAAGAATTCATTTTAATTGTGAAAGTGACTTTTATATACTTATAAGTAATTTGTGGTTTTCTTCAAATCATATTATTGAAAAAAGTAAAATGAAATGTTAATAATACTAAGAAATGTATCGTGTAATATAAATTTTTTTTCAGTTTTACATGATAATTTTTTAAACTTTCTTGAATCATGAATGCCAGCAAACAAAGCTAGCAAACAAGGTATACCATCTTTCTGTAAATAGATTTGTAAAATGTTTTCCAAACAGCAGGTGGCAATCTTTGTAAATTTGATTGCAGTAGTATTACCTTACCTTTACATCTGCTGAAGAAAGACAGTTTTAAAGGACCAATTAAGAACCTTGCTATGCTCCGACTGGTTTAGGTAACCTCAAATATTAAAAGGGTCTTACTTAATCGTGCTTACTATTCTATTAAATTTCTCCCCAGGCAAAATAAATGTTTCTGTTTAATACTTCTTAATTCTAACATAGCACAGGAGGAATTTCACAGTGCTAATCTGTATAGGTATCCTTCTCTTCACAATCCTGCATGCTGGCTACTTTTTACCATATTGAATTTACATGGCCTTAAGAATTAACAAAATTAATTTTAGATCATTTTTAAGTGCTAAAAACCCACTGTTACTCTTAAAAACCAGTTCTGTTGGTATTCTTAGTGTTGAACTGTAAGATGTCTTTAGAATTCTAACTATGGAGAAATACAAAGTTTTGACTCCTGGATATCGTTTAGAGTACTTTGGTTTTTCTAAATTGAAGTAGTCACGTTAGATAGAGACAGAAATTCATAGCTTTCTGAACTGACAAGGAACCCTAAAGATCTTGGAACTAGCTGCACTCACTGTACCTCCAGGAACTAGATAGCCAGAGAGATCAGCTAGCTTGCCCACAAAGAGTTACAGTTACTAGTAGCAAGAGGATTCTAACTGAATCTTCAAATTCTTTAAGTTCAATACTTTCCTCTATATCACATTGCGAAGTTTTGAAATCCTATCACCTCTTTAGTATGCTTATTTTTTCCTATCATATCATTCTAAAATCCTGATTTTCACTTATTTATTAAGTCCTCAGTGTGTCAATAATATTTTATGGAATGTACACATGATTAGGAAGGAGTCTTTGTTCTACATGATCTTTTAAAATACGTGCTCTATAATTTGGGCAATTTCTGATTTTTCATTCTTTTGTATGCTTATATATAAAATTTTCAAATGTAGCAGCACTTCCATTATTTAATTAGTAAATAAGACCTTATGCTTTCATTTAAAAATGTGTTCCTCAAAGGAATTTATTTTTTAAAGTGGAATATGGGGCAAGGGCAAGTAGATGGAAATACCCAAGATCACCCATCAAGGTGAGAATAATTAGCAATAGAACTTAAAAGCACCTGATTGTTAACACCATGTCTTTATCTTCTCACTTAGCTATCTAACACTTACGTCTTTATATTTCTAGTATATATTATGTATAATCTAAGACAACTTGTTTTGTATTCTCAGTAAACAAATATTTCATAAAATATTGAAAAAAAGTACCCTCAATTAATTTAAACTATATCCAGTCTTGTACTTTTCAGTAAGGCTACCTTTGTATTATCATATCTTTCAATTTCATTTTGCAACAAATAACTTAAACGCCTATAGGACTATTCTATGACACATAAACAGAGAATGCCCCATATATTATAGAAACAAGTAAATTTCCACCTATCATTAGCAATTCTTCATTGAGGAAGTACTGCCCTTAATTAATAATATTTTTAAATCACTTTTTTTTTGGGTTATAAAATATGTCCATTGGCATAATTTCAGTTCATTCTCACCAGGGCATCGCTGCTCACTGCATCTTCTCACTTCTTCACCTGTTCCTTCACATTGCTGCCCTGTTACCGCTGCACCCTGACAAGTCCTGATTCGCCTTTCCCAGCCACCGTCACAGGACTTGGAACAACCACTCCAATGACCCCACTGATTCCACTGACCATTGGCTGAAAGAAATGTGGCATGGTCAATAGCAGTAGTCTCCTGCATACTGCTTTAGGAACTTTGAAATCTGAGGGCATTACTGTCCCTTCAATTTTTATTAATCTACCACCATGAATAAACTTTATTCAAATACTGAACTTACTGGTCAAATATAGAGTGCTGTGATTAACAGAAGTTCATATAAGTGTGTCAGAGTCTTTAAATGGACATTAAACCTTACTTGTAAAAAATGCCAGTTCAGTGCTAAACTTCATCATCTGTATTGGTATTTAATCTCAGAATTGCCTAAATTTTATTCCTTTATTAGCATGGCATACAGTAGAATAAGGTCTGGTATAATTGGCTTCATCTATAAGAAATACATAATTTTTATCTTATTATTCCATGACCATCTGGCATGGCTCTGTCACATTTTATAAGTGGTGGGTGCCATTTATATGCAGGAATCAGGCCTTACCTGTACACTCGGGATTATAGCATTCTCTGCTTTCTGCCCAGGGCCCTCTGCATTCGGAACCCCCGTGAGCAGCTGCGGTACACTGTCGGCTTCTCTGCTGGGTCCCATTGGAGCATGTCACTGAGCATTGGCTCCACGAACTCCACTCCTGCCACTGTCCATCAACTGCCAAAACAGAAAGAGACAGTATAAGGAAGTCTTCCAACAGGGAAGGTTATACATAAAGTACATGGTAAAACTACCCTTGAAGATGAATCCCAATCAATGGACTGTGAATGAATGCAAAGCAAGGTCACACTGGCATGAGAATTTATTATTACCCTCCAAACTACTATTACCTTATTCTCTACTTCTATTTCCTTTTATGTATCACTTATTTTGTCAAAAATATTTATTGATCACTTACAAATATAAGATCTTGGGCTATGAGATGGGTACATAGAGCTGTAAATAAAATAAATACTGACCAATACCTTATAGAGCCCATATTTTAGAAAAGGAACCTCTAGAAATAAACAAATAATAACATGCTAAATAAATCAATTATATAGCAGTGCTTGCAAAGGATAATTTCAGGACACTGTCAGATAAAAGTTTGGAGGTCCAGGGAGTCTTACTTGACAAACTGAGGTTTCTAGCAAGCCCTGAAGGATAATGAGAAAATACTTAGGATTAAAGTATGTTCCATGCAGAGGGATATATACAAAAGTACTTAGCAGAAGAAAGATGGGCATTTCCAAGAACTGGATGAAGGTCAGTATGAACGGAATCTAGACAGCTGGGTGGAGAGGAAATTGGTAAAATGGAACAGGCCAGATTTTACAAGACTTTCATCAGCTGTGTTATATTTAAGAAGATGTTAAAGGATTTAAACGGGGTATTCTATGATCAGATCTAGTGCAGGGTGGAGGAAGAATTACAGGAGAAGCTGGGGAGGGTCTGAGCCCCAGGGGTGAGGCATTGCTGATGCAGTCAGTGTCCTGGAGAGATTAGAAAGCTACTAAGAAGGGATGGTGAGAGGAACTCCTGACGGACTGGCTATGGGAGCTGAAGAAGAGAGGATCCAGGTGACTCCCAGACATCTGGTGTATGATGACTAGAATTTAATATTGACTGTTGAACTTGACTTGTCTTTGGGATATTCAAATTGAAATTTATTTATTTGTTAATTCATTCAAACAATTTTTGAGCATCTATTAGTTAACAGACACTGTGATAGGTGTTAACAAGAGATAGAGAAATAAAAGAACATAAATCCAAACCTCAAAAATCTTGTAATTTAAGACATTATGCACGCAAATAAATAAATAAAAGGTTAAGGACAACAACATCTTAACATGCACATGAAGTGTTTAGGCTTTCAGATGACAGATCACATCTACTTGAGGAATTGTATTAGATTTAGAATGGTGAGATTTGGTCAATTAAGACAAAGGACACAGCATCGACAAAGGCATAATCGCATATGCCACAAAATAAAAATGAGCAAAGGATTCAACCAAAAATATTTTCCAGATTAGAATGCATCAACTAGCACATAAATGTTATAAATGTACTAGTATATGCCTGTCTACTTCTTCTAATATCATTCCATGGTTCTTAGTCAATTTGATCATAGGTAAAAGAAAAATCAATACAAATCCAAAGTTCCGACTGACCTGAGCTAATGTTGCTGTGAAAATTCATCCAAACAAACGAGAAAGCTTGACAGAATATGAGTAAGTACTTTCAACCTAATTTCAAGCCTCACATATAGCTATTAAGAAGAAGGTTGTTTAATAGGTATCTAGCTGTACTTAATAAACCCTTTGTGAGATTAAAAATCACAAAATGCCAATTTAATCATCCAATTCATGTAATTTCAGCATCTCACTTTATTAAAAGTATCTGATACAATCTTATTGGCAATGTACTCCATTTGCCAGACAAAAAACAAAATTCTAGTGAGTCAATAAGACATTATAAATTATCTATTTCTCCTCTATTTTGGCTTTAAAGGTGAGTGCATTTTTCATTTTAGAATTTTGCTTTTCAAAGATAACACTTATTAAGCTTGCATTATGAACCCTCACTATCCTAAGCATTCTGAGAAAGGCTTATAAAAACAGATTCATGTTTTGCACCTTACAATCTATTTGGCAAAAGAACGTACATTTTTGAGAACATTCAGAAAGCAACACATTAACAAAGGCAAATTAGGTGATGCCAATCTAATCTTAGTGCTGAGTGAATAGCAGAAAGGAATATGTGATGTCCTTAAGGATTCTGGTTTGAGGCAAATTTTGAGAATGATCTATTATGAAGGCAATAGGTGCATACTCGCCGGCAAAGAGAAGATATGTCTTTCTAGCTAAGAACATGTGGAGTTGGGAATGAGCAAGTCAAATGTCGAAATCAGAAGATAATTTGGCAAAGGGTTTTATTTCTATGAAGAACCAGAAAAACCTTGCTGAAAAGATATTAGGAAGAATGAGAATATATCATTAAAAGTGTTTTGCTTTCAGACTTTTACTGAAAGAAGACTCTGTGTCACCGTTAGTTAAAAAAATAACTTAAAGACCTTAAATTCACTTATTTGTAATATTAGTTGTTCAGTCCTTTCTGACAACCTACATACTCTGTGTTTTGGCTAAAGTTCAAGAATGGGTTAATATTAAATTTTTGAGGGACAATTTGAGGTTCAATAGTACTATAAACACCAACAAAACATGTATTTTAGATGTGAACAGTTTTGTTTATAAAGTCAGTTATAGGAAAAAAAATGAAATTTAAGATTTATCAAGTGGACATTTTTTGCTCTTTTATGTTTATAATTGAAAGATCCTTTTATTGAACATTAACTGGACTGTTATGAAAGAATTGACTCGACAAAGTGACACATTGGATTTAAAAAACAAAAGAGGAAAAGCTCAACATTTCTTTAGTGTGTCAAATCCAAGTTAGTGGGAAAAGAGAGAATTGAGAAGTCAGGAAGGAGAGGGTTATATGACTTTAACTTAAAGGACTACTTGACAGACATGATGTATATATGAAAGAATTTCTTTTTGTGCCAAATAGAGACATTGTTTTTAGGTTTTTTTTCTTTTCAGTTTGATAAATTTTTTTAAAAATCATTAATTATTGTGTTTTTATAGGGACCTTAGCTGCAAAACATCTCAGGAAATTGTAGTGTCATTTTACTGAATGAGAACGAACGGAGGACGGGAAGGTTTTGGGGAGGTGGAAATTAAGAGTTCTGTTTTGGACATTTAAGCATTTTCAAATAGAACAAATACATTATCTTTTAGTGATAAATGTTGAGAAACTTAAAAATAAAAGCCATTAGTATCGCAAGAATGGAAAAAAAAACCCATGTGTACTCACTATTAAATTGGAACTAACCAATCAGCACTCATATGTACAGATGGAAGTAAAACTCTACAGAAATTATGCAGAAGGCGGGGGGGGGGGAAGGGGAGGGGTGAAATCACACCTAACGGGCACAGTGCACACTATCTGGGTCATAGCCACACTTACAACTTTGACTCAAGCAGTACAAAAGCAATCCATGTAACCAAAACATTTGTACCCCCATCATATTCTGAAAAAAACAAAAATGAAAACAAAACAACAATAGCCAAAAAAAAATCAAATACATGCAATTACTAGACTGCTTTGCTTCTTTAAGCAATTTTTAAGAATCATTTTGAGGGATATAGTTTATAATATTAAAAATAATAAATTATTTTCATTATAATAAATAAAAATAAAAGCCATTTATCATATTATATACCTATATTTCCTTTTTTATAATCACTCATCTAGGTTCTCCAAGAAGTGAATGGACTGCTTCTTTCTTTTTATCTGATGTTTAACTGGGAGCCACTGTGGTGAGGAAGCTGCTTCTCCTTCAGCCCTGGATGCAGGCTTGGCTTTTCACCTCGGTTAGTATGAGGCAACAGAGACAAACAATGCCCCTCCTCAACCAAGGCCTGTCCCACATGTATGGCTGACTTCTAGCATTTCTAAGAAGGACCTCTCAGGGTCAAAGGAAACCTATGAATTTGAAAATATCTTAAAGCTTTCTTTCTAAAACTGTGTTCCTATTGAACACATCTTGGCATTCTTTCAGAAAAGAGTTCCCTGATAAATTGGGAAAATGTAAGCGCTCCCCAACCCTTCTTAGAGTCTCATAACGCATTCAGAAGTAAAGATTTACAGAGAATTTGGTCTGCGACTGGCATTGCTCCACTAGAACCTGGGGGAACTGTGGTGAGAAAGACTGACTAAGTTCTGCTCTCATGTCCATAGACTCTGCGGGGCTGTGGTGGAAACAGATGATTAACAAGTAAACAGATGAGTAAACAAGAGTGTTTCAGTTAGAGGTGTTATGAAGACAAAGTGAAAAAGACGGAATGCTCAGCCAGGCCTCTCCAAAAAAGGTGATATTGGAGCTGAGCCTGAATCACCAGAAGGAGCCAGCAATGTGAGCGTCTGTGGAAAGCTCCACACAAGTGCAAAGTCTTGAGATGAGGAAAGCTTTGTGTGTTCAGGAACAGAGGGAAGGCTGGGGCTTGCGGGATCATGGGAAGGGGGAAGTGGCAGGAGATGGGTTCAGACGGCAAACACAAGCCAGACCTTGTGGGGCCTGTAGGCCATGTGACCAGGGAAGATGTGAAGCTGTGGGAGAATTTTTAAGTAGAGAAGTGATAAGATATAATTTACATTTTAAAACTTAATTTTGCTGTTGCGTGTAGAATGGACAGGATGGGGCAAGAATGGATACTGGGAGATATTAGGAGACTATACTGTAGTTTAGACAGAGCTGATGGTGGAGTGGATTATGGTGGCATCAGTGGGCATAGAAAGAAGCAGATGAATTTGTGATATTTTCTGCATGTAGAGTTGGCAGGGTCATGGTAGGGTATAGAAAAATGGAGAATCAAGGTTGACTTTTGGGTTTTTGGCTTAATCAAATAGGTTAAAAAAAAAGGCTCCTTTTATTGAACTGTGTTAGACTAGTGTCCAAACAGATTTGTGTGTGTACAGCCCTAAAATCAAAATTTCTATTTTTATGATGTGAATTTGGAATGCCATTTTAGACATGATGCAGGGAGTACTACATTAAATGCACTTTGTTTAAAACTTTGCCTCCCAAATTTATTGGAAATGGAATCCCCTCCCTTCTTTTCTGTTTTAATTATTCATGGAACACCATTTGATAAATGCTGTACTAGAATATATAATTTCTTCTATAATATGTAGCCACAACAGGATTAATACTTTCTTAGGCATTTTCAATTTCTCTTCATTTCCATTGTAAGCACTTGCAGTTGGATTTCTTTTTTTTTTTAACGTTAGTTTTTAATATAATAACTGCAAGTGGCTATTACTTTATGAGCCATTCTCCAAAGGTGACTAAGAATCCAGAGCAATAAAGGCTGTGTTTTGAATCTGGGAGAGCGCTGAGAGATCAGCCTCTCTTACCATCCTGTAATGTGCTTCCTTATACACAAATGTCACACTGAGTACAATTAACGTTTCACTTTAGCAATGTAACAAATTACCAGATTATCTGGAATCAGAAGAGTTAAAACTGCAAAGATTATAGAGTCCTGGGTTTACTTTGTTATGTGAACTTCCTCCTGCCATGTATTTAATATACAGAGTTGCAATCGTGCTCACCTGGAAGAAAAAACTGTCTTCTCTGCCCAGTTAAATTCTGTGATACATTTTAATAAAAGTATTGTTTTTCAGTTGATTTTCACTTCTTGACCAGTAATTGTCGACAATTTAGAATAGGTTAGATAACAATAACCACAAATTAGATTTTGTACCCATCCCTAAGGTTGTGAATATTTTAATAATGAAACTTATCATTTTGGCAACTGTTCTGGGGTGAACATTGCTGATTGATTAAGTCATACGGAGGGAGGAGTTGAAGGGAGAAAAATTCTGAGCCCTGGCTTTGAAGTTATTTCATTTAGTGATGGCAAAGTTGGAAAGTTAGAATTTGCACTGAGTTGGGAGTTACCCAGGGATCTGGAAAGATTCTTTCAGGATACAAGACGGAAATGTACAAGAGTCCAACCTCTTGCTTTGGGCGTATGTTGAAGTGCAAAAATCTATGTCTCCCACTTTCCATTTTAAAATAAACTACAAAGGAGGAAAAATAAAAATGCAATATCATTTTTAAAAATTAGAATTAAAAATATAAGCAAACGATCATGATAAGGCTAAGAAGAAAAAACACTTGGTAATAAGTTAAAGTTTAAGTGAGAAAAAATATTAAACAGTAAAAAAAAGCAAGCCAAGATTAATAAAGACACAATTAATTTTAAAAATCTTTTAAGCTAAGAACTGAATAATCTCTGGAATAATTTTCAAAATCTAAAATGACACAAAACAAATACAATTGCCATACAACAGACTAGACGGTTAAGAAGATAAAATCAAAATTAATTCAAGAATAGGTTAATGAGGCAGCATTTGAGTTTCAAATTATAGCATCCTCATGCAGAGACAACCGGGACCTTCGACCAAAGTTCAGGCAAATGTTTAGCATCTTCCCACTCACTGTTTTCACCAGACAGAGGGACCTCTGCCTCAGCTCTCTTACATGCTGAGGATCAAAATTTTGGGTTCACAGGAGAGTAAAGCCTCTTGCTCTAGATAATAGAGATATTTGTGTCCAGCTGTGTTTCTGAGGTTCTATCCATGGGTGATTGTTTCTCTCTTTTTAGGGTCTGTAAGAGTATGCAAATGTACCTGGAAACTACAACCTGGCAGCATCCCTGCAGGGAGCTCTGGGCTCACAGGAATGCGTTTCTCAAATGTAGGATGACCACTAGCATAATATTGCTCAGTCCCACAGATTGACACAAACTTGTATGTAAGTACTTGTCCCTAGTGCAAACCCAAAAGAAGAATCCCTTTGAGTCTATGATTAGAGATGTAGAACTGAAAAATTACCATAATATCCTTGGTTTATTTGACCTGTTTCTTCCAAAATCCCTTAATTTTAAAGCAATACCTTCATATAAATCATGATAAATATCCTCCCCTTTACGTCAAGTTTTATACTTTTCAAGTTGCTTCCACTTAATATTAATCATATATCAATCCTGTGATATGGAAGAGAAAAGAGAAGATGAAGAGAAGAGAAGTTGCCTAAGTAAATATTCTTAATTAAGGATTGGGACTGAACATTAATCCATATTGTCTGAATTCTAGACTACTGTTTCCCACTGAATCACATAATTAGATTCATTTTTACATATCCCGGTATACAAATGAAAACTTATCTGCCAATAGATCTGTCATTTATTTTAGTCTTTACTCTGTCACTCAATTATTACTTATCCCTGTCCTCTATATTACTTGTACTCTACCACATGAATACATATCAGATTGAGAAATGGCAAAACTGAAAAAAATGAGAAACTTAAATCATTGGCTCCTCCAGTCTTCAACTACTGACTGAGGGAAAAAATTATCACCACAAAGTAAAAGACTATAAAGAAAATTAGTATAAAACTTGAGGCTTTGAACTAAGAATTTAAGCTTTTATGTTCCCTGAAGTGTTTAATTTTGGAAAAGGTAATATAAATTTTATTTTGGAGATATATATCTATATAATTTTAATAGAAGCCCTACTAGAAAATGTAAACATTCCATTATGTTTGACACTTTTCTCCAATTAAATATTAATAAAAATTAAAACCATTGAGGACAGAGGTTTCTAAAATGAATAAATCACTCTACTGGAGGAGTTGCCATAAAGGAACACTCAGAACTGGTCTGACACACACAGCTAGACCTCCGTGTTTTTAACAGCTTGCCTAATGCTCACAGCGAGGCTGTATTATTTCTTCTTGGACCTAAACCATCTCAATGAACATTAATGTCAGACAAGGTAACTTCAGCGACAAAGAAAAGGTCACTTTAGGGACAAAAACAAGCTCACAATGCAACCCACAAGGTCCCAAACATTCTTCTTTCTCAGCCAATATGAGTGACTGCTATTTCTTTTTTAATTATAGCTAGTCTTCCATTCAACAGGATAACTTATTAAGATATCCAGTCATAGAATTTTTACCCCTTCCTAACAGCATCCAGTCTAGAACAAAGCCTCTCTTCCTCACATCCTCCCCCAAAGCAACTGACACAAGCCCAAATGCCTTAGTAAGTTTTTTGTAACACCCTCTTACTGAGATGCCCCACAGTTGCCTATGTTGGTTTTCCCTTACTGCAAAGAGTAACAGACTCAGCTTTGTCAACTACAGGTGTGATCCTGATAGACTTTGGTTGGAAGGCGTTAACTTAATAATACTAAGACTTTCACAGCATTTGCTCCTTACCAGGTTCTCTACCTTACAGCATCTCACCTAGTCCTCTTAACAGTACTGTGAAGTGTGTATTACTATTCTCCCCATTTTACAGATGAAGAAACCAAGGGTTAGAAGAGTGACAGTTATATTAAATGGTAAAAATCTAAATTTAAATATATGTGTTCTCTTGCAAAAGTCCAAGATGTAGTCCTTCCACTACATCACATTAATGCATTACTAAATAGACATAGAAAATGTCCTTTAAAAACTTGGGATGAATTTTAGAAATTTGGATATGGGCATGTCAAAAAATGTATTCAATAGTAACTTATTGGACACTACCAAGTACAAAGTTCAATGGAGAGATAAATAGGAAATCAAAGAGAAGTTCCTTGTCCTCAAATATTTTAATTATTAATAATACCATTATGAACTCAATGCTCAATTAGTGACTACAATGAAAATCCAGAGAAAACAGAAAACATAGGTTGGACCACAAGAAGCTTTAAATTTGGTGAGATAAGAAAAACAGACCACAAAGACCATTGAACACACACACACACCTTTCCATAATATTTTACTGATTAGTATAAATAAGAAAGGAGGAAAATGAGATCACATGATGTTTATGAGCCAGTGAATGAATAATAGTGAATTCCTTTTGTTGCTCTAAGCCTCCTGCCCACCTCCCTTCATCAACATCAGCCCTTGTTCTCAGACACGGTGTACATATTAGTAATTAATAACTAAAACTAGGAAATACTGTATCTGTCTTTTCCAATTTTCTTCTCTCCTTATATGGATCCCTCAAAAGAAGTGGGAAAAAGTTGGACATTGACTAAGCAAAGTATCTGATAAGATAATATCTACTTATAGGTAGATATCAAACTCTGCATAAATAAAAAATACTTCATTATTTGATGTGAACAATATATGTCATCCCTAAATAGTGTCTTCTTCATTATAGTGATTCACAACCCAAATTATCATATCTTGCAAAAGAACCCACATCATATCTTGGTTAACACACTAGTGTAACCAGGGAGAACCACTGTGGGTGGTGACCCACATGCTTCACTACTGATGAACTACCTATCATAGCTTTATCGCTTCAAATGATGTCTTGGGAATCTCAGGTAGGGTGAGTAGAAGAAACATCTGCTGAAACCACTGAGCCCTCCAATTACCACCTTTAATTGAGGTTAGAGTATTTATATGCATTTTTCAGAACTGCTAACTTTTCACATGCTTATGTCTTAATCTTCTGAATAGATTGTAAATTTTTTGAGATCAGGGACTATATGTTCTTCTCAGTAGAGTCTTATATCTAGTTGATATGTGATGATGTTTTTATATTCAGTGAACATTCCTGAGTTTAGCTATAAGACTGTGAGTTCTAAGGAGAATTCCAAATGTTTGTACCAAATAAATCTCACATATTTTAAAACCATAATGCCAAAATTTAGGGAAGTGTATAAAAACTTTTAAAAATCACAGTTATTAGAGTTCACTTTCAAGTAGTAAGTAAATTGGTTTACAATGTGGGAAGAATTTTATGTATTTTATGATGCAACTAAATTCAAGAATGGAAATAATAGGAGTCAGAAATGCCACATGATAAGTTTAAGTACTCATGGATGGTCCCATAATGCTCACTTATGAGGGAATATGAGCTAGGCCAGATTTACAAATACTATAAACATAATGTTCAAAGATGAAGGATCTACACGAAAGAAAGCCATCTGATTTTATTAGTCTTAGATTCTAATGATAGTGTTATAACATTAAAAACCAACTAGCTTGGAAACACGTTTACTACTTGAGTGATAAAGCCCTCCGACTATATCAACTTAGGAAAAAAAGTTTTCATTTCTGAATTCTAACAATACAGCCTCCCTATCTACTGATATCCAAGTATTTTACTCCTAGAAAAGTTCATGGAAAGTACAGAATATGAGAAACTTAGCAACATTTTAACTGATCAGTGCCATTTTATGTTTGTATTTATGGGGGCCAACTTAGGTAAAAGGAATAATAAAAACTAATGTATTAAAAGAGATTCCAGATAGTTAGCTATTATTTTTTATTTCCCCATATTATCTACTTCTTAGCACTCCACGGAAAATAAGAGCAAACTATATTTGATTCTCTGTAAGTGTCACCACTCAGCACTTAAAAATATAAAATAAATTAAAAATTTGTATATACTTTGCCAAATCTTGGAGAAAAGACATGGCATAAAAATATATGTGTGTGTCTGTCTGCCTGTGTGTTTATAGAAAGAGACAAATAAGACAGAATATTACTGATCTCATTAACAGATTTTCTTATTTATTTTGGAAGTATTTGTTTTACATTTGAATAAATTAGATAACAGTATTATGAAGACTTTTCTCAGGCATAATGGGTGAAATTAATTATCAAGGATAGATAAAATAGAATTGAAACATTTTAAATGAAGGAAAAAATTAATATAACATAAATACACTTTAAGAACAGATTACACAGTCTTCATAATCACATAAAGTATTATATATTGTTTATGATCTAACCATTTTATGCATCTAGCAATAGATCTAGAAAGTCTGATTTCCTAGTAAATATCTGTCATTTTTATACCTGGTCAGTGGTACATTCCCACTCCTTAATTGAATGAGTGTGAGAGAGTAACATTGCGGGGAAATACCTCTAAATCAAGTCTCTCTACTTTCAGCATGAAGGCAATAATCAATCTTCAGTCTTTAGAACTCCTTGTAATTTTCCCAGGAGGGAAAACCAAGTGTGGATAAAATCTTAGTAGAAAACATTAATATACACATTTCTAGAAATCCAATAAAGGTGAGCCTTGATTGTTACTCACCCAACGAAATATTACACACTACTACATATGATGGAATCAAGGAAAGTACCCAGTTTTAGGCAAGAAACAATAACCAAAAATTTTGCAATTTTCAGTGCGATTGGAATATTTCAATCGCAATTTCCAATGCGATTGAAAATTGTACTCAATATTTCCTGTGCACATGACGGACCATACATAACGTACATAAATGCAAAGTTCACCAAATGCAGAATATGCTCACCTGGGCAGAGAGCAATATTACAAGGCTTATGATGTGTTTCAGGCCCTTCACACGGCCTTCCTCCATACTGAGGAGGTGTGCACGACCTCGTTCTTGTTCTCTGGCCTCGACCACATGTAAATGAACATAAACTCCATGGTGACCATTCCTCCCAAACTCCATGTACTGTAATAAAGCAAAGAAGCTTCAACAACAAAAGCAAAGAGGTAAAGTCAAAGATTTTTTCTTTATAATTAAGAAACAAAACTCATCAAATAGACAGGTATGAACATATTTCAAAAGCTCAGTTGAGATAATATTCTTATTTGCTATAAAATGTAAAAGCTAAAAAATTTATTAAAATAATGGAAAACTTTATGTGCTTTTCCCCAGCATTTGAACAGTTATTCATGTCATAAACTTTAAACTTTTTGTTATGTTTAATGAAAATTCACCTGTCTTCCTCATGGTAAAATAGTCATGAATTATTTTTAAGTCTAAGTAGTATGAACCAGTCGTATAGAGAACTAAATTTCATAACAGAGATGATTTTCTGGAGTTAAATTTATATTTAAAAAGCTAGGATCCAACTTAATTCTTCTAACACTTGTAAAGGTTCAGGATTAAAGACTTTTATGGTATAAGAAAATGAAAAAAAAGTCTGAAAATTGATGCATATTTTTGAACAGCTTTTTAACCTCACGTTTTAGAAAATAACTATATTTTTGCCATTTAAAAATTGGGTTTAAAGTCACCATATTTTGAACAAGAAAAAAATTTCAAACACTGTATCTACTCGCATAAAATCCTCCTCTTTTCCTCATTTCAAAATGAGTGGCAAATATGAAAATCTCTTTCTAATGACCATAAAACCAGAGGATGCTTTTCCTCCTCCAACAACTTGATAGAAATGGAAGTCCTCATGACTTATATCCATTTCTAACAGAAACAATGCACTAATTAAGATTATGCCTAGCATAACTATGGAGATGTCAATTCTTCAAATACACTACTATAATAAATTCAAACTTGATCAGAAATAATAACGTACATCGTGATCCTGCATAATAACCACTGTGATAAATGATGATATCTTTTACAAAATACCATCAGGCTTCAAAGTTTAGACCCTTTCCCCGAATGGTCAAATCACCACTTTCATCCCAATTCCTAATATTTGGGACAGTAAGTAATAGTACTCCATGAATAATGCAAATAAAAAGAAGCCAGCAAAAACATGCTGTTTGGTTCAAAAGCTGTCTTGATGTTGAACCTCTGGTCTTACTATGCTCTTAGAAGTTCAAGGTTAGAATGTTTGATGTGACACCCACTGGGATGAGTAGGGTGAGGAGAAAATCAGAGTAGAATATGACAAAAAAGATGTTCATTTCTCTTCAACATTGGTAGGAGTAAGCAGAAGTCCATATAAGGTAGCAGAGGAATTATATGAGTAAATACAGTATATCTACAATCTTCTTCATGTATATGCTGACCAAGTTGTTACTTTGAAAACACATATATGATACCTTAATAGTGAGGTAATCCATTCTCTTCCATTTATGTTATTGAGTTAACTCAACTGGTGAAACTATGTCCAAATAGTGAAAAAATTAGTCAAATTTGAGTACTATTCAATGAAAGCTCTTTAAGATTCTGTGAAACTTGCTGGGAAATATATTTTAAAAATAATATATAGAAAAATATCAAGAGGTTGAGAGAAAGTAAGATGTTTTCATTTTTCCCATGAAAAGCTTAGGAAAACCAAAATTTGTATCCATCAATATAAGAATAAAAAGTCTGTATTTAGCACTAAGAAAACTATATATACATATATAATATATGTATATAAATATATGTATATATGATCAATTGTGGAATATTTTAAAAGTAATTTACATGAGTATATTTGTTATATAAATGCATATTTTTATAATTTTTTGCATTTATTTCCAATTACCAAGATTATTCCATTTAAAAACCTTTTCTTCCAATATTTTCTATATAAAGTGTTAATGATGCTATATGATATTCATATTGCTGCTTCTGTTCATTTTCTCTTCTATCAAATTATACTACTTTGTATGCTTTGCACAATTCCAGGAAAAAAAAGAAGCTGCTAAATTGGCAGATTTTTCTCCATGAATCACAAAATATGTTGATTAATCTTGACAACTTAGTTAAATTATGAAACTGGAATCCTCAGAAAATTAATGGTATTTAATTATTTTTAACAGTTTTCATGGTTACGTGGTAAAATTTCATGACTTATTCAGATCATTTTAAAAAAGCTAAAATACTTTTTTTATTGGAAAAGAATACAAATCATTAATAATGTTATTTTAGATACTATTGAATTAGTAGGAAATTATAGCACATACCTTATAATATTTATAGGTGCTATTCATAAGATTAATGTTAAAGATTCATCAGATTTTTATTTTAATGGCAAATTGTTAGTTTTTATTTTGCAGTAAATTATGAAAATCTGTAAGTGATCTAGTCCATTTAAAAATGATCCTAATAAAACCAATAAATCTAAATCAAATTCATCCATTTTAATAGTTTTCTTCCTAGCTATATTATCATGTCTCTTTTTTTGTGCTGACTGGAGATAAAATGAATGACATACAATACACAAAATATATTACCATTAGATTTTGAAATAAACATATATAAATTCTCTTATGATTTAGATTGGGCTGTATGTAAAATAACTCTTTTAAGTGAAAGGTTTTTTTTCCTTAAGAAATAAATGAATATAACAACAGTGACATTTACAAAAAAATTCAAAACCATTCTTTATCCTACATAAGCTTCTACTGGATTAGAATACATATAGATTATAACAGTGGTTCTCAACCAGGGGACCACTGTCCCCCAGGGGACATTTGGCAATGTCTGGAAATATTTTTGAGTTGTCACAACTTGAGGAAAGAGGGGAGCTACAAGCATCTAGTGGGTAAACACCAGGGATACTGCTAAACATTCTAAAATTCACAGGACAGCCCTCCACAACAAAAATTTGTTGGGGTTAAAATTTCAACAGTAAAGAAGCTGAGAAACCCTGGAATAGACTATAAAACTGTCATTTAACCAGGACAGTAAATATATTACTAAACGTAATTCTCTACTTTTCTCAGTTTACTTTCTGCTTATGTCCATTGTTTTCTACTCTGAGGACTAACAGCTTTTGAAGAAAGTATAATGTCAAAGCAAAAATTTTGCTAAGGGCCAAATATCATAGCACCCATATTAAAAGAAACACGTTATTATGCAATTTAATTAAGAAAACCCTTCTTTTGAAACTTAAATAATATGGGTGAGTAATAACTAATTTATAACATTATTAATTTGACTTTTATGGTGCAAATAAATATAAGCTCTAATTCTACCATTCCACATATTGTGGAAAGTGACTTTAATATTCAATTTGTCCTTTTCTTGTGTCATTTTCATTAATTAAATGCCAAATACATTTGAGTGTCCATAGTGTGACAAATCAGTTACTGATTTCTGAGCTAATTTTATTCTTGAGAATGTATTATTTTAGGAAGGTGTTTATACTGTTTAAATACTATTTAAATTTTTAAAATTCACTTTTTGTCACTGTTTTTGGAATATATTAGATTGAAAAGAAAGTACATATTACCAGCATGGCAAATAACTAAACAAAATATTGAACACAAAATATTTCATAAAAAATATAATAACCATATAAAAGAAATCTCAATTTCCTACAGTGGGACACTTATTCTACATTTTTAAAATAATAAAGTTGCTAAATTATTCTTCATGTTTGGAAAATTAAAAAGAAAGCAACAAAATTCTTTTCATTATCTTTAATTCAACACTGAAATATAACAATGATAAAACATACACTTTTCTTATCAACACCACTATTTAACCAAATTTAGAAAGACAGAAACTGTGTATGAAAGTGAAGAGGAATTAGTAATTGGCATCCACTTCTGTAAGTGTAAGATTTATGAAATCAAGGAAACATTTATAATCATAGAATATTATTCAGTTTTCTAGACATCAGAGTGAAAGTGCTTGGCAGTTCCACGTGGGAGAGGCACTCTGGTCTCGCTACAGATGCTGTCCATGCCCACTGAGGGGTTTGATCAGTGGTCTCTGACAAAAGGACGGAGACTTCCATATGTCAACCTTATGAATGTGCATATCTAGTGACTGAGAAGTAAGCTCTGAATGGAAAATTGTGGCGAACTTTAGGATCCACTCAGACTCCCATTTGGAGATTCATTTGCCATTGGACTCTATCCTTGTATGTTGAAAGCATCTTGACTATTCAAATAGATGCTGACAAGATAAATGTATATATCAAGTGCAGCTTATTTCTCTACTCACACTTTTCTCATTGCCAAGGACAGGGAACTTGATCCCAGAACCCCTTTTGTAAATACTGTAAGTAGGGACCAGTTTTAAGTATTCTCCCAGACAACTCACTCTACTCACACCCAA
This sequence comes from Daubentonia madagascariensis, assembly GCA_023783475.1. Lineage (NCBI taxonomy): Eukaryota > Metazoa > Chordata > Mammalia > Primates > Daubentoniidae > Daubentonia > Daubentonia madagascariensis. The sequence goes on along the minus strand of JAKFHU010002080.1, from coordinate 18,715,357 downwards.
ATGAACATCCACAAGCATTTGCCCTTGTGGTCTGAAGATTTCATTCCTAAAACATGTTGGTCAAATGACACATAATTACAGTTAGATAGGAGAAATCAATTTCAAGAGTCCTATTGTACAGTATGATGACTGTATAATGACAATATATTGTATTATTGAAAAATGTAAACAGAGTGGATGTTAAGTGCTCTCATCACAAAAATGAGAACTATATGAGGTAATGCATTTGTTAATTAGCTAGATTTAGCCATTCAACAGTGTATATATACCTCAAAACATCATGTTGTACATGATAAAAACAATGTTATCTGTCAATTTAAAAAACATAAATAATAAAATAAAATCCTAAGCTCCTTACTTCTTGTGTCCCTTCTGTTGCCTAACATGCCTAGACTCTGTTTGCTTATGACCTCTGTTTTTATCATCTTTTTTCATGGTCTTTCTCCTCCATGACCTCCTCAAGCACTTATTTCCCTGTGAATCTTTTTATTTTTCCCTTCATGTTCTTTCTTGTGTAGTCTAATTCCCACTGGCCATCACTGATTTTTCATTTTTTCATATGGCAGTTACTACTCTTCTCCTGTTAATTCTGTCTTCCCTTCTTCACAGCCTCCAGCTGTCTGCCCTGCTTAACTCTAATTCTACCTTCATCTACTGCTTTGCTACCTTCCAATTCTGTTATAAAGGGATTTCCCACCTCGTTGCATCATTCCTCCCCACCTTATGCCCACCACTTCCTTTTATTTCCTAGACTGTCCTTTTTCATTATGATAAAAACCATATAATGTAAAATTTACCATCTAAACCATTTTTAGTGTACAACTCAGTAGTGTTAAGTATATTCATATTGTTGGGAAACAGATCCTCAAAACTTTTTCATCTTGCAAATTTGAAACTCTATACCCACTAACAACAACTCCTCCAGACTGTCTTTTAATGGATCAACCTTGCCTATTCTGCTGGAAAATTGAGATTGTTCCTGCCCTTACCCCATGCTACCCGCTCTCTACTCTTGCTTTTAGCAACTGCAGAATTAGCCATCTCTAGAAATGGAACTCACCAGAAACATCTAAGCCCAAGTTAGCAGATGCAAGGCTGCTGCAGTGCCTGTCCCTTTCTTTATACCCACAACTTTTTGGAGGCCTCTGAAAAGGCTGTGAATACCAGTCCAATGTCAACTGCAGTAGTCAGTAAGTTTGCAGTCACCCATCCACCAAATGGCTATACAAAATGTAAATCTGGAGATTCACAACATCATGTGCTTTGGACTTCTTGAAAGAAAGTGTAGGTTCCTATTCATACTTATTTTTACATGAAAGTCAGTGGTCTGAGAAGAAAAAATGTCTATAATATGCATGTGTGCATCAATCGAACAACAAAATTTTCATGTAACTTGGAAAATCTGACCCTAAGTGGGCATGCTATTGTGTTGTGCTCTATTTAACATGAAAGATCTCTCTCTCTCTTTTCCTCTCTCTCTTTTAGTTAATAACTTTAAGTTTACAAACCAGTGGACGGCTCTGATGAAGGAAGTTACTTGAATGAAATAAATAACAGAAAGTTATTTGGTCAGGAATGCTATTTTCCCTGATAGGATCAGATAAGTGGTAGGAAAACAGCTGACTGAAAGACTGTGTTAACCACTGTCTTAAGCAATGGATACACACCATATTTCTACTATGGTGGCAAACTACATTTTTCCTGAGGCATTAAATTGGACAATTTCACTATCTAAAATATAGAAAGACATTTGAACCTCAAATACTATTAGAAGCAGATACAGAAATTTGAAGCTGATATTTGCTGTGGGGAGTCACTTGTGTAATTTCTTGACTGCTCTGAAAGCAGAAATAATCACATACATAATAAAATATCACAGCTGAATAAGAATTACACTTATCCACTCTAATTAAAATGCCTATACCCAGTTCATATGAAAATAACAAATCGTTCCAAATGCGTAGCATGACACAATTCAATAACATCCACAGTTGTAGTTGCTGCTAACACTACCTGGACAGAGGGCAGTGTTATTGCAAACCCTTGATTCTCTTAATGGGCCGCTGCAGTGTGTCCCGTAAGGTGATACACAAGTTCTGGTTCGCACCTGCGACCCTTGACCACAAGTAACTGAGCATGTGCTCCACTGGGACCACTCTTCCACACCAGATTCACCTGTGTGCAAGACAACAAATAAACATGAAATACTGTCTTACATATTCATCTGGTAAGCATTATACCAAACTGACATTATGACATGCAGAAAAATTTAAATGTAAAAATATGACAGAACATCAAAAGGTACATGAAAACATTTCAGTGAAAAAGAAATTTAAAGAGGGATGCATAAAATGCTGATGCAAAGACCAAGTTTGCTATAACCTTGTTAGCAAAATACTCTTCACAAATTACACTGTGCGAAGGACACTATGAAGGAACCAGTCAGCATTTTTCAATATGAATAACTGTTGAAGTGATTCTCTTCAAGCCAATCTAAGACTTTGTACTTTGATGTGAAAGGAAGTAAAATGTATTTCTAAGCTTTCTCTATGGCTTTGGTGAGCAGAAATATATTGATGTGTTCTTCCCTAGTCCTTTATTGCATAACGCCCTTTCTAATGCTAGATGAAGTGGAACCTAGGAGTTTGGGCACATCTAATTTTTATTGTGTTGAGCCCTGACAGTTATTTATAATTTACTCCTAATAAAAGTTCTCCTGTTTCATCCTGTGACAGCTATATATTTTGTGGTAATTTATTAAAATTCTTCTGCTCACAATTTCACCTATGATTTAGAGTAGTGATTTTTACTTGAAATTAAGGAAAATTCCTCTATAACTTCTATTAATTTAATAGGGTACTAAAATTTACTCAAAAATAGGGCTCTAAAAAGCCAATGAATATCTGAATTCATTAATTTTCTCAGAGTTAGCATCACACTGAAACTATGTTTAATTTCTATTATTATCTAAAGTAATGTCCCAAGGACACTTAAAGTAAAACATTTCTAAGACCGTTAGAGTAGCCTTCTAATTCTAGCATGGCATCATGTTCAGGATAAATTTTAAAAACTGATTTGAAAATTTGCAGATGCTTTTCTCCAAATTCAAATTGGGTCATTTACCTGCTAGCAGTAACTATTTAAATTAACTATTTAGTTGTTGAAAAAGTTTACAGGTAAGTGTTTCTGATACTTTGTATGACTATATAGATCAAAGAGCAATTTAACTATATTTTATAGATTCTGTTTAGAATTTGCATTTGAAATAGAATTCAAAAGACAAAATATGATAATCCATTTGTCCATCTTTGGGGGTAGTTAGTAAATGACTTAGAAATTATTTGCAGTGCTACTCAAGGCAGCTGGTCCACAAACTGGTGCTCAAGGACAGAGGAGTTTGGACCTTAATGTAACTAAACACACAGATTTTTTTTTTTCAGTAAGAAATTAGTTCTCAAAAAAAAAATCAGCTGAAATAAAATGTGCTTGATGAAATAGCCCATTTTACATTCTGGTGTAAATTGCTTATCTCCTTGAGGGACCGTAATAACCAGTTCACAGACAAGCATTGGTCCACCGACCACACTTTGAGCAGCACCTTTATGAAGTAATTGCTCATATATTGGTCTACACTCTGCACCCAGAGGCATAGATTATAATGTATTTATAACTGAATACATATAGTAAGAGCACAAAATTGTATCTAGGATGACAGATTATATTAAATAGGACTGATTTTCAGTGCTGTGATCAGTGTTTGTCTTAAAAGTACTATATGGATTGCCCTTAATTATTTAAGAATTTTTTGCCTTCATAAATTTGTATACAACTAATTTCATAAAAATGATCTTGGATGACTAATTTGAATAATATTTAAAGCAATGCCTCATGATTTGTTCTTTTACATTAAAGATGCTCTATCAAGATTGAAAATCATTATTCTATAAACCAAATAATATGACAATGGTTAAAAAATATCCACACATATATGTATATATGCACATGTATATTTAGCAATGAAAAATTTAAGTTTAAGTTAGGGAAAATATAATGCAAATTTTTAAATGATATGCCAACCTGTTTGTAGTGAGATTAAGTGAAGTATAAATATTATGGCTGTATGTTATTAATTAAAAGCCAGAAAATTATGAACAATGTAAATTCTGTAAGTGAAATGATAAAGGTTATGAATAAAATTAGTTCTATTTTTGTCACAAAAGTATTCCTTCTCTTCCCCTTGCATTGCTATAATGACAGAAAAAAATAATTTAGTTGAAATGAACAATGAATCAGGATCAAGGCCTACTTTTAAAGTACTTTTGTTCAAATATTTAAACATTTGGGTTGCTTCTGAATGTATAATACTGCAGTGATGCTGAGCAGGCTAAACAGTGGTGGCTGGATCATGAATATTTGATAATGAATGCTCAGACTTGGATGCCTTTACTCTTCCTCAAACTGATGGTTCATTTCGTTGATCAAAAATAAACAAATAAGACATATATTGGCTTTCAAATTTTGAACCAAATTTTGTCACTAAAATAGTGGCCTACCTACCAAAATGATCTTGTTATAACTCAAAGGCTATAGTTTCCAATGACATTTCCACCAAATACTTCTTATTTCCATGCTGACACTTCCTTATTCATAAAGGTGTGAAGACCATTTTAGTTGAGCACATTGGGCCATTGTGAGAAATAACTAATATTCTTTATAAGAAGGATATTAAAAAATGCTCAATGACATTAAAGTAGTAAAGCATAACACAAGGCATACTATTTTTAACATATATATCTTTAGAGATAGCACAAACTAAACTGGTACCTTAACACTAAGGCACTACTAAGGCTCTTTAGCCTGGCAAAAAACACAAAAGCATTTGCAATTAAAGTCAGAAGACGTGTGTTTGATGGAAATCTCTGTGACCTTGATAAAGTCACTTTACTTCTTTGAATCTCTTCAATAAAATAAGCAACATATTTACCTCAAAATCTATTTGTGAGGATTGAGGGAGATAACATGTGAGAGTGCCTTTTAAATTATGAACAAAATATTCATATAAAATTTTGCTAGTATGTTAAAATCATGAAATTAGAAATGCAATATTAATTTTATTTTTCTATTTTAGAAAACATGCTACATATTCCTAATGTTTTCCTCAATGTAATAAAAGATTACTTTTCTAAACATGTTTATAAATTCATTTGATGACTTTGATCCTAAAAAAAATCAGTAAGTATAATTAAGATGTCTTAAGCCATCCTATTTTCACTTAATTTAGATGTCTATATCACTTTATTTCATTTCCCTTAAGAATAAATATAGATACAGATTTTGTCTTAGGCTATTAGAGCATCATTTATGTTGAAACTAGCATATCTCAATTATTGGATTGATCAAAATAATCAAGTTGTTTTAATAAAGTACCACTACTTTATCAAATGTTACTCTTTTAAAAAAAATCCACTCACTTTATTATTCTATAGAAAGTTTGTTTTTAATTACAGTGTTTACTGATCATGTTGATTGAAGAGGCCAAGTTATTTATTTTGAGAAGTAATTCTTAAATTATAAAGTATGACAGCTTTTGCTTTTTTCCCCCATGATAAATATAAAAAATACATTGTCTTTTATTATTTTATTCACCTCTTTTTCATTCTTCAGTCTCAAATTACTGTTAGCAAACTTTTATAATTCAAACCAAATTCAAACTTTTATAATTGTTTATATGTAACACTCATTTTTTGGTTTGAAAGACAAATAGAGAAATTTTATAAACAATACTTAATTTTTATAAAATTTCATTGTATGACACCTGTATTTTTCAGACTACCTTAACATCTAAAGAAAGTATAATCTAGGAAAATATTTAAGAAACAAAAAACCCTCTCTTTTTTGCTTTATAATTGCCTACTGACAAATTATGAATTTTAAAAATTATTTAAAATAACAGTTTTCCAGTTTTGTATCAATATTATAGTAATATAATTTTAAAGTATTATACATGCACTTATATTTGCCTACACTATCTTTTGTTTAAAATAAAATAATGTTTATTATTCATCAGTTCAAGCATCCAATCAATATTTTCAGAACTTTAATTTTGAAGTTCATTGCCTTTTCTGAGTTATTATTAATAATACAAGGAAATAGTTTTAAAGCTCTTCATGGATCTATTTAACAAATGTTTCATCTATTTTACCAAATCACATGTTACTATATATTAGATACAAAACAATACCTGGGAAAGTATGAGTAAATTCAAAAACTGAAATTAGTAATTCCTCACAAAGAAAACACAATGTCCCTTGAGATTTGAATTTACAAAAAAGGATTTTACCTGAAAATTGTGAATTTTCTTGAAATATGTCACAGGCAAATAAAAAACTGAATTTGTACAAAAACTTCTGGCTAAATTGCATAATACTTATGCATAAACTAATTTTATTTTACTATTGGAAATTTAAAACTATGGTTCTCCGTTTGACTTTCCATTGACTCCAATTTTTAGCAACATCAGTAAACCAATGGCTGCCACTTCTTTTGCACAAAGGAAGGACACCTTCTCTAATCTTGTAAAGATTCACCATGAGATGGTGCCTGGGAGGCTGAGTAGTCAGCCCGTGCCATATGCCTCTATTTAACATCAAACATCCTCTAATCTCTACTCAGTGATTGATCAGAGACTTTCTGCTTCCTATAAAGGAGAAAAATACACTTAGAAATTTGGAAATTTGCCTGAACCCGGTAATGCATTTTTGGACTTGTTCAAGCTAATAATAAAAATATAAATCACCTTTTTTTAAATAAGAAGGTGAACAAAAAGCAATCCAGATAAGCAAATTTTCTTCACTTCTGGATTTGGCTGCAACATATATCTAAACAAACACTAAAAGTATATTCTTATAGAATTTATTCTAAACATCCTATTCTGAGAATTTGACCTACTTTCAACTAATGTATTAAAATCTACTACTCACCCATTATCAAGAGCATAACTCATTAACAATATTTGCATTGTATGTTGTAGATTCTGTATCTACATTCAGTGTTCTGAATGAATAATATCCTAAGAACATGAGAACTGAAGGAAATACCCAGGCTTTAAGGGAATTTTATCAAAATCACTCTGAATGTCATGTTAGAGAGCTGATCATGGATTTGAAATGTCTATTAATGTAAAACAGATTGGAATGTATAAAACTTCATAAGGACATAAATAAAACTGCTAGCTTTAAATTTCCCAAAATAAAGGCAACAGCTGAAAATTTTCATAAAACAGTTTAAACACTTTTTTCATCAAAGGATGTGCTACATGCAATGTACTCAGATGGAATTATAGTCCATTTATTATGAAAAGCCCAAATAGGAATGCAGTTATTTGTTCAAATTCTATAACTAATGGGCACAAATTTTATATATATCTGGGCACGGTGGCACATACCTGTAGTCCTACTGTAGTCCTAGCTACTCGGGAGGCTGAGGTGGGAGGATTGCTTGAGCCCAGGACAGAGGCTGCAGTGAGCTATCATAGCACTACTGCACTCCAGCCTGGGCAACAGAGCAAGACCCCATCTCTAATTAAAAAAAAAAAAATATATATATATATGTATGTGTGTATATATATATATTTAGAGGGATATTTTCTAAAGTAATTTAATTAATTTAGAACTAAACATTTTATTAATTTAAGTCATTTAATTACAGTGTTATACAGCTTACTTATCACTGTCAACATTTTGCTATTTAATTTATGTAACAAAACTTGCTTTTCAAATAAATAATATTAAATTCTAAAAACGTCTTTATTTTCCATACAATTTAACAATCAGTTAATATGTGTAAGTAGTATGACACAAAAATATTCAATATATTCACTTTTGTTAAATTAAACTTTCTCTAAAGTCCTCTTTAAAAGTCTAATTCTTGAAAATCCTATATCAATCAATTATTGAACAAATAACTTTGTTGTCTTTCTTTAAAAGTTTAATGATACATTTTAAGTAGTTAACTAACATGAATAAATAAGAATATGTAAATCCTACATGTCTCATACTGAAAGCAAAATAATTCTTACACACGTTTTGTGCACTTTTCAATTCACAGCTACTTTATTTATGGACTTTAACTGGTGACAAAAAAAATGGCTCAAAAAAATATCAGCTCCAAAAACTGACAAATGTGCAGCAAAAGATTATGAAAACATGCAGTGGTTTCATTAAATTAACAACAATAAATAGAAAAATGTAACTAACGTATTACCAGTTTGTGCCATAAATTTAGCAGCATCAGCTTGTTCCTGAGGGACCCTTTTTTCATGAACAGATCGAGGTCGCTGACTTTTAATTGTATGATCTCCCATCATTCCAAATTCTAAAGACAGAATAAAGGTATATGAAAGCTTGTGTGTAGACATTTCTCACAAATTACATTACTGTCTCATGCAATATGTTCCTACACATACCTAGAAGTTATTGATTATATTCACAATTCTGAATTTGCTAGGCTGATCTGCTTGGACTATCTCTAAACTCAAGTCAGAAAACCTATAAACATGAACAAGGTTTCAAGAAACAATAATAACAGTCAATGAAATGACACATCATGTTTTAAATCAAGTTAATTAGCAGAAATATTGTACTCTTCTGATAATGGTTTGAGGCAATACATAAGAAAAATACAACCACAGTGTTAACTGTTGTTTTTTCAGAAAGAGAATCCTGACTGGGTAGCATCTGCTTCTTTGCCGAATAGTAATAATCACCCCCAGAAGTTTGTCAGCAGTTTTCTTGTTACTAGTTACACAATTCGGTAGTTTAACCTTTCTAAGGTAGGTCCATTCACTCAATGGATTATTTTTTTCATCCAAAATGAGGTTGCCCTTGGTGTCCTCAAAGGCTCGTGAAAAATGGTGTCGTTGGTAATTCTCATTCTTTCCTGCCCTACTCCAAATAATTCCTCACTCTTTTTCTAACCACATATAAGAGAATGTTTTCTCCTTTAAAAGTTATATTTATGAAATAGAAGGACTTCAGCTTTCTGTTATTTAATCTTTTGATAGTAGAGCTCCTAACAAAGGTAAAATATTTGGGCCTAACTCAGAGGCAAATGGGGGAGAGAAAAAAATAAGCTGAACAAAAGAATAGCTTCTATGTAATATATTTTTTAAAAATCATGTGCTTAGCATTCTGCAAGAGTTCTGTGCTTATTGAACTGTTACTATAGTTTTAATAGAACCAAAGCCTAATGCATGGAACAGTTTGGACTCATAGGAGTATAAGTAGGAGAAGGCAATATCTGAGGGGCAAGAAGTTGTGGTGCTTTCTCTTCATCAAGAAAATTATTGAGCCCTTAAGGCCAGGTCTTTTATACACGACAAACATGATTGGGTAAAATGTGTTCTAATGATAGTGCGGACATATTTACCAGAACAAATAATGTCAAAATTTGGAAGCAAATAATTTCATCATCTGCTCTTCTTCTCCTCATCAATTTTTAAATAATGTTATGTTAAAATATTACAAATTACTTTGTGCAATTAAGCAGTGTATTTTGTAAGCATTATTTCTACCAACTCCTGTCTTATATGTAAGGAGAAAAGACTAGTACATGTTTCTGTCTGGCCTGGTAAATTCCCTCATAAAAATTAAACTTTGGTACTGACAAATTGACTTATTAGAAATTCTTTCCAGATATTCTACCCAAAAGAATATCACCTGAGAAATTTGAGAAATCTAAATATGCATTTATTGTTGTCAGTTTAGCTAATATCCAAAGCAGGAAATGGAAATTTTCATAAAATGTCAGTGGGTTTGATCTTGTAAAATCCATCACTATTTTCCATTAGTGCCAACACCCTTGCATTCCATTCATTTATGGGCACAATATGTGCTGCTGAAATCATGTTTCACCAGGCTAATAAGAAGTATCTAATCACTTATCATTTAATTATTTTGGAAATTTATCATTTAGAAAGTTTATGTCTAGACTGTTACACACTATCCAATATTTTAAAATATTATATGCAATTAAAATGTTTCTGGATCTGAAATAGCAAAAGAATTTAGTGGTAACTTTTATTATCAGTGTGCTTCACTTCCTTCCTCTTGAATTTATAATTTAAATTGTGTGTGTGTGTGTATGTATGTCTATTACTTTCAGCATTTAAGTCAGAGTATATGCTTATACAAATCACTTGGGGGCTCTGGTGCTCACACTAAGGTGGTTTTGGCACTGGGAGGACAAAGGATGCCAAAAAAATTATCCCATGCCTACAATCTAATTACTCAATAGGAAACTATATAACCAGTTCTAATAGAAGACAATTCTTCAGTGCAGTGGCAGCATTATAATAACCTGAAATCTCTCTTCTAAGGAAAAATAGTTTATTTGTACAGAGAGTATGATTCTGAAATTTAGGGATCTGAGTATGTTGGTGGACCATGCTGGGATGATTTTAACGTGTCATGTTCGATTTTTAATCATTTCTTAAGTTTAAGCACAAGTTGAAATATTTTTTTTAAATAGAATTTAAGTAACTCATTTTACATTATTAGCTGGAATGTGATTTACATCTCTCAAAAATATATATAATACAAATTAAATTTCAATATCCTCCACTGTAGTCACTTCTGCTTATCAATAATCAATGAATATCTTATCATAGGTCACAATACTTAAGATTAAAAATTCTTCAACAATTTATGGACTGATTATACACTTCTTACACAACTAGAAGTTTAAAATGAAACTACTGGTTATTGTTGTCAACATAATGTATCTGAAAAATTATTTTGAAAAACATGAGAATTATTATGAGGCTCTGACATAACTAAATTATTCATAAGAGAGAAAACATGCTAATAATTTATTTCTTTTTCTCAGTGGAAAAAACAACACTATGGTGGTATTTTCTTGAATGTTTCAGACTTAAATTAATTCAGATATGTCAGTAAAATATGTAAACTATTGTCTAAACAAGTGAGTTTCTTCTGCCAATGTTTATGTGCCTAGTGTTTGAAAAAAAATCTTCTGTGTTCAGTATAATGTTGAACAACAAATGTTATAGTTCCATCCATACCTCACAATGGATTATATTCAAAACATTTTTGTTCTCATTCAAGATGACCTTATCTTCCTCAGTTCTAATGAAAATAAAGGCCAACTGGATCATCCAAACTTAGAAAAAAACAATTACTTTTGCTACTGCTCTCTTATGTGGTGACTGTGGGTTGAGGTAAAACTTTGGCATATCATGCTTTCTGAATAAGTTCTTCATGGGTGGGTGATTCATACTCAAATGATTCATAGTTGGCAAAGATAATATACTACATTAGTTACACCAGAAAAATAACACAGCCAAATAAAAAGATGATCTGCTTAGGTGAAAGCAATGAAAAGCAAGTTATGAAATCAAATGAAATAATGTCTAGCATAACACTGTGTGTGTATATATGGTACATGGCTTATGAAAATACAGGGTTATTGCCTAGGTCTTTATGTTGATGTTATCAGTGAAGTAGTAGTGGGTAAACTACTATGTTCATGTATAAAACCCAAATGATTGGAGATGACTTCCATGTGTAGGCACGTTTTCTCAATCTTTCACTGTGCTTTTTACTAAAAAGCAGTAGTCTCTGGAAGTCAGATACGATCAAAGTTACACAAAAGAAAGGTTTTGAAAGTATATTACCCTAAGTATAGTTTTATATATTTTCTTCCCCCATCCAGGAATATGTAAATGGATCATTAAGAAATAAATAGACTTGAAATTTGACTCTTAATAGTCAATTGTCGGTTATGAAGTTTTTGTTGGTAAATCAAGGGTCATATGTGAAATTGAAGTAATCGAAAATTAAAACACACACACATACACATTTGTTATTTTACCATGTATTTATTTTTAAATATATGGACAAGCAGATCATCAGATTAGTAGATAATACTCATTACTGCAATGTAAATTCTAACCACATTGTGACTTAACTTTTCTGTGCATTGCCACAGAAACTTCCCTAGTCCAGGCCATTATTGCTTCTCCACAAACTCTCAGAGTTATGGCCTACTTACACTCTGTGGCCAAACTGCACTACTTTTTGCTGTGGAAATGGTCAAACCGTTGTACCCTTTCTCACATTTTCCTCCACTTAAAACACCTGCTCTTACAGCCATGACTACAAAAAAGCCCCTCACCTAGCCCAACTCCCATGGCACCACCTCCACGAACTGTTTCCTCATCAACAAACATAAGCAGCCTCTGCCTTCCTTAGTTTCTATTTTGTTTTGAATCAATAATGAACTTTTATTGTAATTATTAGGTTAAGGGTCTTATTACTCCTACTAGACTACAAACATCTAAGGGAAAGGAAATATGGCTATGAATTTTAAAATCACCTCCTGCTTCGCACATGGCTGGGTTTCAATATTTTTTGTTAAATAAATACATTTACATTAAGAATTACTTCTCCAAAATGCAAGTTTCTAGATGTCTAGAACCATTTCTTTAACTTATTTGCTGAACAGTTCAATGGGAAAAAATAAAAGTCTCAGTGACATACTTGAAAATTAGATATGCATGTTTAGGATGGTCAACATTCCTGCTGTCAACAAGATTTATTATGCATAAAGAAATTCAGGTTATTATTAAAATAATTAAAATACTGCTTTATTTAGAAATTAAATCTCACTACCTTAAAACAATGCTTTATATTTTTAATAACTATTTATTAATTACTTGATATGTTAGGAACTAAAGTTACAAAAATGAATAAGAAATGGTCTCTGTAATTGTAAAGCTCATAATTCAAGGAAATCCAATAAACATGGCCTGATCCTTTGAAATATATAAAATTATTTATTTTAATCAAAATATTATTAAGCTACATTTGAGACTCACTTTTTATATTAATTTCCTAGATACTAGAATACATATAACTACAACAACTTGCTAATATTTCTCCAAAGAGAAATAAAATTAAATCTTTTAAGTCATACAACTGTACATTTGAAGTGATGTCTCATTTATCATAATCTAACAGGAAAGAATATTAAAATATGACTTGTTGACAGAAGAAGGATTCCATCATCTGGCTGACTTAAGATAGTGTAGACAAGTAAATTCTGTTAAGAAGTAACCAGATAGTCTCTGAAAAAAATTATTAGATTTAATGCATTCCAGGTTCATACTGAGGCAGGAATATAAGTTATTGAATTTATCCATTTATTTTTATGTTTATTGGAAACAGCATTAACACAGTGATTTTACATGAAAAATATTTCCTGTATACTGTAGTTTGGAGATATTTAGATGGTGAAGAGCAACCCAGATTATCAGCATTTTGATCTTTCTGGTTTCTGAGATTTTGTCTTGATTTTTATAGTTCTTTGAAATGTTATTAGAGTTAAAAATTGCATTCTTTCACTCAACAAGCATTTTTTGGTTGCCTAGATAGCCAAGTATTCTATGAAAAGATTAAGCTAAGACATTTTCACAACTAGCATGGACTATTAGAAACTAGAATTTTAGAATTAACATCATTAGTTAAAATTATAAAGAAAAAATTTTTTTAAATACCTTTGCTTTTGACTATAAATAGACTAATTTCATATTACTCAAGAACCAAACAAAAATAGAATAAATTGTAGAAGACAACTTTCAGAGAGTTCAAGAATGATAGTTATATAATGAATTAACAGATGTTAGGAAATGTTTAAATAAAATAAAATAAAGACATATTAAGAAATATTAGGAATCTGAGAAGTCCATTCTTAACACTTAAGAGACTAACTTTTTTTCAAATTATTTCTTGGTTCCATTGTCATAGATACCTGGTTATAGAGACCATGATGCTATGTCTTACAATAACGGGACACAACTTGCTTTTCAAAGTACTACCACAGAAATAGTTTTGTTAGGTTGCGGGACATGACTGCATTAAGTTAACTGGGTAATTTTATGGCACTTCTAAAAATGGATAAAACATGAAACAGTGAACGGGCATGCTTCTAATATCTTTATAGGAAAGTTAAAAATGTTCAGGAGTTTTCAGTGAAGTGGTTCAATTGTGTAACTTATAACACATTTTATAAACACAATTAGCAACTACAATTAGTGTGTAAACTTTTGGACAATGACACTATATTTTAATTTATCTTTATTTCAAGTAGGAACTTTGAAATAATTACATATAATGATGGATGTTTTTAGAACTTGAACTTTGAATATTTGCAAATTACATGATAAAATATCTTATTTAGAATGATTCCAGGAAATTTAGGGTATAAACCCTTAAATTATCATTTTTACACTTATTCTGTCTGTCTTTGGGATATGTTAGTAAGTTGAGCATACTGTTCCATGCAAGAAATCATCAATATGTATAATCATGTAGGAGTTATTAATATTTCTTATACATTATCCAATTGCATTGCATGATCTAATCTCTTTTTGAGACAACTACTGAATTCTTATAAACCAGCAGTAATGGTTTGTTTAAAGTAGTTTTGTCAGTGATGAGGAAAACAAATGTAAAAGCACATAATGATAAATACAATTCTACTTCTAATAGTAAACTAGTAGTTGAATGTCTTTTCTTGTTGACTTGTGTCAGAATTTAATTTAGCACACTAACACTCCAGCGGCAAAATAAGATGCTTTATCCTGTAAATTCTAGCATCTTTTGCAGTAGACTAAAACTCTAACATTACAAGATTTTAATAACCCTATTGCTAAAGTGTCCTGACAAGATCTTAGAGAATCTGAAATGTAAGAAAGTAACTGAATTGCCCGCAGATGAAGTTACTTCTATATTTTCTAAACTAGAACAGGGCTTGGCTGCTTTCCTGCCAAAGGGACCTTGTGTGTGCACAGTAGACTTTATAGGAGCTCCCAAAGGGAGGGCACACTGCTCTGGCTCATGTCTATTTGATACTTTAAAATTTGTCACAGTATAGTATAGAATAATTTAACTTAAGGCAATACCACTGTATACATATTTACTGAAAGAAATAAGATATTTCATAAAAACAATTAGTAGACTATTTTATAGTATTACTATTAGTAATTATTAGCAAATTATTAGTACAAAATAATTAGTACTCCACAATTGAAATCCAAAAGATTAGATAAGTGGTTACTTGACCAAAAATATATACACTGTACATAATCCATGATATGTTTTATTTTGTCATAAAACACTGGTATCTGGATAATTCTGATACATCTATATTGCACTTGAATTATATTCAATTGAGTTGAAAGGTCTCCAGTTTTTCTTTTTGTACCTGGAGGTAAGAGAGAAGAGCTTCTTCTTTTCTGTCTTTTATATTTTTTACCATATACATTATATTTATGCAGAAATGCTTTTTTTTTAGAGATCTAGAAATTTCAAATTGAGTAGTTCTAGTCATGTTTTACCATTTGTCTACTGCTATATTTTTACAGCTTATTACAAAATGTTTTAACTTAAAGCAGTATATTTATACATGTTTACTAAAATAAAATAAATATCAAAACTGAATTTATTAATGAAAACGATTCTACTAAAACATACAGTATTTATAATTTCTAAAAATAGCTACAACACCATCTTGACAATTCCTTTAACATTTTAGCTTATTTTTCAGGGACAAATTAAGATACATGGCAAAAGTTTCAGTTTTTTCAATATATAAATAATTTTTATAATTAATTAACATGTATTAAAACTAATTTTCTTAAGTTATTATTATTAAAGCCCAAATGGCATTCTACAGAGAGATCTAAAAATGATTAGCCTTTGCAGAACAGTGCTTCATACACTGAAGATAGCATGGGGGAGGGCAGGAGGGTGTCAAGTGCTGAAGGAATCAAGATGAGCATGACAGTTTCTAAGAGGCATTGACTTTGGAAAGAACAGTTTCATTCAGGGAAGGAGGTTTGAAGTCAGATTACCTGACATTATTGGGTGAGTAGGAAGTAAGAAATCCCACGCATTCCTACAGACTCAGATACAGCTTTTAGGCAAACAACTCTCACCCTCTCACCCTCATAGTCCAATCTGCATCTTCCAGACCATCTACACTAAGGGTCTACTAGATATTTTGCTGGCAAACTTAGCATTTATGAAAACAAGTTAATCATTTACTTTAGGAGAACCACTCCAAGCTACATATTTCGAATTTCTTTTTAACAAACACACAATGTCCAAAACACATATCTAGTGCATAAATAAATAGCAAAGTAAAAATAAGTTGGGCAGAAATAGTGCAGAAAGCTGTCTTAGGTTTATCAAAACATCTTGATGGACCAGTTTGGTTACTCAAAGATAGACCCTATGGCTTGATCTGAAAAGTTGAAGGCTACAAAATAAAAAGATTACTTTGCATAATAACAGAGGATTAATTTAAAGTTTACTGAAGCTTCCAGGGAGAGAAAGTAAAGCTCACTGGAAACAATAGAGAAGGGAAGTAAGGTTAAGAAATCTGGGGAAACGGATAAAGAGAGAGATGTCTAGAAAAATGGTGGGAAGATGAGACCAGAGAAGAAAACAGAAATTCCTTGTGGAAGGAATTTCAAAACCAATATTAATAACAATGATATTTAAGCATACATGTATGTATTATGCTGTCCTGAAATATAATCCCTCTCTACTCCGGCCAACATTTACTAAAAGCCTACTTAACTTGTGTTAGAGATATTTAAAGGAAGGAGATTAAAGAAAAGCAAGATTGGTTTCATGTGGAGGTTAACAAGGGAAGAAAAAGGCAAAGCAGTGATTGATAACATAGCTGAAATACATGGACAAGAGGACAGGCAGAAATATATGCAACCCTCCTGCCCTGAAAGAATCGCTGGAAATATTAGGGGATATTGAATTTCTAGTTCTAAATTACATGGAAGCTCAAGCCAAGTGTTTGTTTAAAATTTATACTAAGGTAAAGATAGTCCTCGGAGGGCTGGACAATTTGGGAGCACCTTGATGACAACACTAGGATTATAAATCAACATTTTGATTTCTGGGTAGCTCATATTGACGGTAGCAATTATACATAGTCCTTCAGCTGATTTTGTACCTTCTGAACTGTTAGGTAGATAGAGAGGGATGACGGGTCTCCTAGGGATGAAAATGGGTCCTGTTGCAGATCACCCCCCACCCCCTGCAAATGGGCTTTCAGAGAGGCTCATGGGAGATGCACATGCGTAGTAAGACTCAGGTCATATAACTCCCAACTGTCAAATCAAAGTGGTTCCACGGTGACGTCTGAGCCACAAGAGAGGTCCCAATGCAGACACTATAATACAAGACCGAGACCATAACCAAGCTCTTTTTGCCCTCTTTCTGCTATGACAATGGGTCCGGTTGTCATCTGTGGCATATGTATCTCACTCTGTAAACCTATATCTTGCTCTTGCTCTATAATCCTATCTTTCTCTCCTCAATAAACCTCATTTTCCAGCCATAAGCACACCCAGAACCGACGTTTTAGACTGCAACCCGACAGAAACATATGAAAACACTGACATAATCTAGCAAGGAGTCCAGAGTTGTTTATTCATTGTCATAGGACTGAGTTTCTATAAGGCTAGTGGCCAAGTGGCCAAAGATGTGCCAGGAGCTTAAGGCAGGCAAATTTACCCTATTTCACTTTATAGGTTTTTCTTCCTCCCCCACCCCAATTTTTACAGGAATTATTGGCTCTGATTACCCAATTATAGCATAATTTTTCATCAAGAAGTAATTGGGAGAAGTAGTTAAGATTTTGCTTCTCTGAGGGAAAAATATTTTCCTTTGTGTTGTAGTTTTAATAAAAAATACTTGATCTGATATTTTCCCATTAATTATAACCTCTGTTCAAAACTATTATATATATTCTTTATGTTATTATTCCTTTGGCAGAAGCTTGTGTCAGAGTATATCCTCCCAGCTGGGATACACTTGGTTTAAAAGAAGTTAAATTTAAAGGGTCACACGGGTTATTTGATGACTAAAGCTTAATGAGTCAACATTGTAACATAGTTGTACCAAATGTCAATTTAAACTTTGACTGCATTTTTTGAAACATGGAATTCAGATCTCTTGGGCTACTTCGCATTTAGTTGTGGTCTTGATTTTTTAAGAGGCATACAGATAAAGGAAAATATGTGCAAAGAAAGATGCTCAGAACAGTAAAAGTATGAGAAGGGGAGTGAGGACTGCCTCAAAAGCTATAGTTTAGATCCAATTTCATTTTGGAAACAATTTTTTGAGTGCCCAGTGGATAAAGCCACTTTAGAGTATAAAATGTAGTAGGAAATCTAGGGCAAATTCAAATAATCAAACTTCAATACTGAATTATTAGTACTATAAATTCCATACAAATAGATTCTTACTAGAATCAACAACTGAGACTATTTACTTTGGAAAAAAGAAAACCTTCAGGAAAAAAGAGTAACTATCTTCAAATATTTGGAAACTTGGCATGTAGCAGAAGGATTAGAAATAAATCACCTATATTGTTTATGAGGAAAGAATGAAGAAAAATGGGTCAAATCCAACAAAAAACTTTCTAATACTTTGGAATGCAGAAAAAGGAACAGGTGGCCATATCAAGTACCAAGCTTCTGATCACTGGAAATGCTTAAGTAGTGGCTGTGTGACTAATGAATATTGTAGAGAGAATTTCTGCGTGGATTTATCTCTGATTCCTAGAAATTGACTGTGATTCTTATCTTTCTTTCAAGCCCATATACTATCATTTTTAAACCCCTATCATATCTCTATCCAAAGCATTTTCCAAATCTGTCAAAGTGTCACAATTTCTACCACTACCACTCTAGCCCAAATCCCACTGGTTTCTGTCACTTGGACCATTACAATAGCCCCCGGCCATTTCTCCTGCTTACGACTGATTCTCCACATAGCAAACAGGTCCTTTAAAAGGTAAAGCAGATAATTTAAATACCTTCTTCAAGTCTTTTTATGGTTTCCTAATGTTTAATATAAAATCCAAACTCTTTACCCTGTCTCTTATGAAAAGCCCAGTAGAATCTGCCCCAGCCTACATTTCCAAGATCATCTCACATACTTCTCTCCATCACTCACCATGCCCTGGCCACACTGGCCTTCTTTTAGTTCCTTTAAAATGCATAGCTCTTTACTTTTTTTGCACTAATTGATTTCTTTAACTGAAAAACTACTTGAGTTTAGTTTTTCATGGCTGAAGTTTTCATGGTTGATTCCTTCTTGTTATTCTTACCTAAGCTAAAATTCACCTCCAAGAGACCCTCCCGGACCACCAAATGTAAAGTATTATACTTATACAGTCATGCTCTAAGATTATGGTCCCCAACCCATGGGCCACAGACCGGTACCAGTTCGTGGCCTGTTATGAGCCGGGCTGCACAGCAGGAGGCGAGCAGGGGGCAAGCCAGCGAAGCTTCACCTGTATTTACAGCTGCTCTCATTCACCATCACTGGCATCACCATCTGAGCTCTGCCTCCTATCAGATGAGTGGTAGCATTAGATTCTGCATTATTGTGAGTTATATAATTATTTAGTTATATATTACAATGTAATAATAATAGAAATAAAGTACACAATAAATGTAATGCACTTGAATCATCCTGAAACCATCCCCCCCTTCCCCCTAGTCTGTGGAAAAATTGTCTTCCATGAAACTAGTCCATGGTGCCAAAAAGTTTGGGGACCACTGCTCTAAGACTCGATTTTAATTCTCTGCAAAGAACTGACCAATATATGTGTTTTGCTTTTTAAAATGTTTAAAATAAATTACCGTATTTACCAAGTCACTAAAGTGTAAGCTTCACAGGAGTAGGAATCTTATTTATCTTGTCCATCACTGTAATGATATGTTTTGTAAGTGATTGAAAAGTACTTTGGAGGGGACAAAGAGAGGAAAGAGAGAGGGGAAGAAGAGAAATTATTGTTAATGAACAATAATTATTGAACAATATAACTTTAATGTTACTCACTGAATTCTAGGTGATTTTTTCAGACATATTTTCCCATTCACAAACATTGCCTTTTACAGTATGCAAATTGGTGTCTAATCTACCTGCTGAATTTTTAATTTTATGATTATATGTTTAATTTTCAGTCGTTCTGTTTTTCTAAATCTACCTATATTTCTTCTATGTTGTTCTATTCTTTCTTTAGTTTTTCTTTATTATTATTTGTTTTTTAATTATTCCTTCTTTTCAAAAAAAGCCACTTTAAACATTTCTCTTTTATAGTTTATTTAAGGTTTTCATTTTTATGATTTTTTTCCTAGTTCTTGGTGTGTTCCTCATGTTGCATCTGATTCTCCTGCATGTTTTTTGTATTCTCCTGTAATTTATTTTATTTTGTTTTGTTTTATTTAATTTTATTTATATTGAGAATTTATTTTGCACAGTATTTTTTTCCTTCATGAAACTCATATAAAGCCGCAGTGTAAAAGTGTCCTTACACAGCAGTAAATTTCTTGACTTTAGGTTGCTGTTTCATTAAAAAAATAAATTCACACCACACACCTGCACGATATGTGCTAGTATTTGTTTTTTTCTTGGGTATTTCCATGCCCCGCCCCCCACCCCATCCAAGGCTCCAAACAGAGGACAAATTTCCTTGTCACTGTTTCCCAGGGCCACTAAGTGAAATTTTTCTAGACCTTCTTTGACAGAAGGGGTAGTTTATTGAGGCCTCAGACTCTTTATGGTTGGATTGATTTTAGTTCTTCAAACCTACACAGGTTGAGGGCACTGTCCTGTCCATACAACAGCACTGAGATCCCAAATCTTAGCCATGTAGAATTTATAACTACCAAAACAGTTAAAAGCCCCCCAATCACCCTTAATATTTTATCTTTTTATTGTTCCTGTTATATTTTATGGGCACCTACACATTTCCCTTTCTTTGAGATTGGCTCATTTTTTCTGTTATTACATTTTATTTAGCATTTCCATGAGTTTTTAACAGGTCATGATCCATCCACATCAGCTCATTCTGTCATGTACTGGAATTCCCCCCCAATGAAGTAGGCACTATATTTAGGTGCTATCTTCTGCATGAGTTAGGTCCTATTATTATTTACATTCTAGATATGGATATGATGAAGTTCCAGGAAGTTATGTTACTTGTCCATCATTAAACAACTATAATAATATGTGTTGGATCTGTGACTCAAAAAATCACACTTAACTGATGCCCAAGTCATGCTCTCAAATATAAGCCCATATGGTTAATAGGACCACTCAGATCCACTTCAACTCAACATTAATTTTCTATCCTTGCACTTTGCATGCTTTATTTCCCTAAATTTGAATACTTGGTTTCATCATTGTGGATAGGCTCAAATATAATTAACATAGATTCAGGCAAATGTATGTTCACGGTTTTTATAATCTCAGTTGTAGGTCCCTTTCAACTGCTTTGTAGGTTTTATTTGATACTCTAGGGCAATAAAAATATGCTAAATTAAGAGCCGCACAATGTGAGTTGATATTAAGATAGCCTTAAAAAGAAAGTAATCTCATAGTATCATCAACACGAGGTTGGATATAACGGAAACACTTTAATGATGAGTAATGTATCATACTGCTACTTCCCTAATGTTTTCACCCTTGGCAACCAGATGCCTTTTTAATTTTGCCTCTACCAAAATTTCCTTTATTGAACATAAGAAAGAAGGTGAATTTACATTTTCAATGAAGCATTTAAAAGTGTGGGTACTAGGCCACATTAGATTCATTCTGGAAGAGGCATAGAAAAAAAACTCAGAAATTTACATATTCATTCTATGACTCACTGAGAATAAAACAGCATTAATTTTGGTGTCTTCTGCAGATCTTAAGGATTTTTTTGACTCCAATTTTAATAAAAGAATAGAATTCCCACAGCAGTACTCAATTCTTCTTAGTAAATGGCTGAGAAAGAGCTGAACTCTTTTAACAGAAAAGCAATCTGTTAATAACTCAAAAAGGTCACAACTGAATCATACAAAAACTTAATTTTCTGCATAACAGTGCTCTATGTTTTTCTCAAACCCAATGATTTCAGAGAACCAGCATTTCCCACTTCCCTAAAACACTAAATTGACCTCAAAAACAAGTCTCCCCCCAAAAAAAATCCTTCCAGACATTAAAAAAAAAAAAAAAACAGAAACAACCAGCAAATGATGTTTGACATTTAAGAACGACCTTTGTGTGGCAAAAAAAAAGTCATTTTCCAAAAAGTCAACTTCCAAACTTTCCCAGAAACAAATTTGCAAATGAAGAGACATCACCAGCTAAAAAAGTAATTACTCGCCCTATTTTTTTTTCAAGCACCACTTATATTAGTTAAGTTAAATGCCCAGGTTAAGCAGAATTTCTCCATCAGTTCTCACGTCACTTTTGCAACACTGCTGAATTAGGTTTGATAACTCTACTAGCAAATTTTCTTTTTAATTGCTAAGCCTCTCTCTCTCTCTCTCTTTCTCTCTCTCTCTGACAGCCTCCTCTAAAGACGGAGAGCACCATATGCTGGTATCCAGAGTGTCACATTGAATTTAGTGACTTAGACATTTATATTAGGTTTGTGGTTTGCTATCTTGACCTCAGTCTTTGCCTTCTAAATAGCATACTGATTCTTCAAAAGGCTATCCATACCCTTCAAGTAGGAGACTGTTTGGAAAAGGGTAGTCAGAACCATTTAGGTCCCACTCTGAGGTAAACAAGGAAGCAATATTAACAAATACATGATAAAATTACCATAAAATGATCGTATGAAATTAAACTCAGAACCCACAGAAATGTGTGTCAATATTTTCTTCCTTCTGCTCTAAACTGAGGACACCAATATTTTTTTAGCTCCTTCTATATCACTATACAGTAAGATGGAATTTGTTGCTTCATTTATATTTCTGTGAAATAAAATTTTTTCCCTCACCAGTGTAGAGATGAGGAAGCAAAGGATAAAATAATGTCTAGTTACAGTATAAATTAGAGAACTGAGATTCAAAAGTAGGTATGTCTATGTTCAAGGCCCATGTTCTTTGTCCTACAATACTAAAAGGGAATATGCAAAGGCAGGGTAGTCTTCCCTCATAATTCAAATTCATCATAGAACATATAAGATGCTAGAAAAATATATATTATGTGCATACTAACTTCACTACCAAGAAAATCTTACTAAAATTATCTTCTACGTTTGGGACTCTCTTTTGAGGGGAGGCATATTTAACAAGATGTTATGAGATTTTCTTCAGAACTTGTACCGAAGATTACCTTATAGTGCAAAGGTTTCATTGTTGAAAATAATTGACTTAATTAAAATCTCCAGTGTTTCCCAGGGACACAAAGGCAGATTTTACCATGACAGTCATCACAAGGTAGGTATTGACAGGTTGTCATCCAAAAGAAGAAATAGAGGAGGCCTCAGGAGAAGCACTTAAAAATTTAAGGGAGACTGAAATTCTCCTGGTTGGTTTTTCGCTTAACCACCAGGCTCGCTAGCCAGCTGTCAGATACAGAGGACAGTGCAGGAAAGACTTAGATGAGACCATAAGAACTACAAATACAGAAGTGGATTAGTTTTTGCAGCTCAGGGAGGTGGGTGAGGATTTGGATAACTTCAAGATAAAAAGACTTAGAACTAATAAAAATGATACACTGTATCAGCAATAAGGAAGTCACAATAAGGAATTACTTTTGAGAAGTTTATGACTTCACTTGGAGTCAACTTCACTTTGACTTTAACTTCTTAAGGGAAATATTCAGCAGATAGAAGTATGGCTAAAGAATGTCAATGTGAGGATATAGGCTTATTGGCTTTTTACTTTGATTGGGTGAGGTCTACAAAGCAAATAAGGAATACAGGATGCTTTTGGAGAAGGCCCACGTTTGTGGTTGGGAGAGAAAAGAGGAACTTTGAAGAAAAATGAAGATGCAAAGTGCAAGTAGACAGAAAAACTAGGAAAGTGTTGCACAGGGAAGTCCAGCTGAGACACATTCAACTAGTAAAAGGAACGCTATTGGGTGTTCAGAAGATTATTAGATTTGGATATTAGGTAATCATTGGGGACCCTTAAATAGCAAATAATTTCCAAAAAGATAAAAGAAGAAACAACTTGATTAGAAGCAGAAAAATGTTAGAATTGGTCATTGGTAGATAAAGTCAATAGATGTTTCTTTTTGAGAGTGATAGGAAAACTCTAACAAATCCAATGAAGAGACAAAAATCCATGTAAAAATTATGTAGATAATTATCCATAATTATAATATGGATATTATCCATGTAGATAATTAAATAATGTATTGATTTTGATATTAAAGTGGATATATTATTTTTGTAAAAATATTAATACTAAGATCTTATTGAAGTTAATAATTTTCAGAAAAGATAATAATTCAAGAAACACAAGAAATATTTCGTTGTCCAATAAACAAAAAAGAAATAGAAAATGTTAAAGCAATATATAAAAATAAGGACCAGATTTATGTACACTAGGGGACTGAGTGTTAAGCTTTTAAAATAATTTCCTGATATATACAAAGTGTTACAGAAGCTGAAAAGAATGAAAAGCTACCTAACTTGTTATATGAAATTAAGATAACACTGATAGCAAAATTTGACAAAGATGCTTAAAAATAAAATCCATACATCAAAATGATTTATATGAAAATCCTATGTAAAATACTAATATGAAATTAATAGTTCGTGAGGAGGTAAATCTCTCACAGGTAAACAGGTTCTGTTCAAGGAATTAAAATATGTACTAACATTCAGAAAACTTTGAGAAAAATACAATTTCTATAAATCCAGAAAAGTCTGAAATGTGTCAACTCTTCTTAATTAAAATTATTTTTAAAATAGTAATTCTTAATATGATTAGAAAAAATAACAACCAAAGTCTCAAACCAATAGTTCTATCACGTTTAGTGATGAGACTCTAGAGGCATTTGTAGAAGTAAAAAGTACAAATAAAGGATGGTCATTAAATCAATAATTATCTAACACTGGCTTGGAAGTAGACCCAATACAATCAGAATAAGAGCATTTATACAACAAACAATGATGGAAAAAGGAACAAATTGTACTAATTTGTAGACAGAAAGCCCACTTTTAAAACTTGTAGAATTAGTGAGTTCATTGTATCTGAATATATGATGAAATACTCAAATTAATAGCTTTGCTATACTGACAATAATACATGATAAACAATTGCTAAAAATTTACCAAAAAATGTAAAACAAGCAATGAATTTAACAATACATATGCACAAGATATATGGAACAAAACTACAAATTTTAATCAAAATTACTGAGTGGTCAGGTGCTGCTGAGTGCTTCCCGATATTATCTTATTTACTCCTTACAGTTATCTTATTGTATACTTCTTATCTTCATTTGGAGCTTAGAAAGATGAATAAAGTCACCTAATGCCACACAGTTAAGTGGCAGGAAGAAGAGAAAAAGAGTGAAGGGAAGACAGGTGAGGAGAAAGTGGCAATTACATAGTGTTTACATAGGCAAATATTCATAGATAGGACAAGTTTTACTGTGGAAGGCTGTCTCTGCATTAAAAAAAAAAGATTTTATTCATCAGAGACATCATAAATAAAATACCTGCAGCAATGTTAGGTGAATACACAATTAACAGATAAGGAAATAACCATAATTAATAAACATGGTCATTCCGCTAACAATCCAAATAACGTAACCTACAATAACAATAATTATTTTTATCTATTATATTAGAAAAAGTTAAAAATGTAATATTTTCAAGGTGTCATCAAATGAACACTCACAGAATGTTGTTGGAATCTAGATTATTTAAACCCCTGTCTTTAACAATTTGGCAGTTTTTATTAGAAACTTTAAAATTGCCAATACTCTTTGACCAAGTAAGTCTACTTCCTTGAATCTCTATCTGATTAAAAATACTAGAAATATGGTCAAACATGCATGATGAAATATATATTACAGAATCTCTTGTAATAGCAAACAATTAGAAACTAAGGAACAACTAGTTAATAATAAAATTAAAGCTGCATTTGAAAACCATTTTCCAAGAAATTTTAATGGCAAAGGAAAGTGGACCTGCTATGTTTGCAAGCATAGTAAAAACAAAAACAAAAAACAAACAAAAAACTAAAAAGGAAAAAATAAACAAGCCCACAGCATTTATCTCTGTGAGGTTATAAATAATTTTGTGTGTCTTTATAACCCATTGTCTTTTGCAGGTTATCCACAATGATTACATATTATTCTGAAAAATCAGGAAGGGAGCATTTTAAAAAATCAGTGTTTAGCACAATTTTGCTAAAATATAGACAGGATAGATTTGTGTGTTTAAGGAGAGAGTAGGTGGCAAGAAAATGGAGGCAGTGGTCAAGTTTGCTGCTGCTATAACTTTGTGAAAGGAAAGGAGAAAACTGGGACAACAGCTAGAGGAAAGACTAGAGTGTGAATATCTGGGAAACTTTTTAACCTAATTTGCAAAGCTCATTTACAGATTGAAGACAAAGGACTGCTGTGAAGCAAGGAGACATGGGGATGATCAACACTTCCACTCAGTGCTGTGGAATGACAAGGCTGAGGATGGAGGTCATGCACCAGCCTGCAGCAGGTAAGCTCTGAAGTAGGACACAGGTAATTGTCTGCTTGACCAGTCAAGCAGAAAGGAAAGCCTGCTAGAGTTGTCATTGCTATTATGATTAAAATAGATCACAGCATATTTTGCCGCAAAACACATCCATTTGTAAGTAACTTTGTAATTTTAATTCACAGTAAAGGAAGTGTTTTTGCTAAATCCTGATGGATAGGAAATAAAGAGATGTCTTATATAGTAAGAAACAATTAACTTATTATTAATTATTCTTAATGCCAGAGGCTCAGAAAGAGGCTTTGTGGAGTTCATGTCAGCTGGAGAAAGAATAAGATTATCACTAACTAAGCAAACCTGAGAACTAATTAGATGACCTTGGATGTGTATCCTAAAAATTGTTTTTCATCTTTAGAAATATAGCTCTAATAAACCACAACATGGTTATGGAACTACTATTTGGGGCTATTAATACAGATATAATACTTATATAATGATGCTATACATTGGCCAAATAATAGAAGATATAGGAGACAGCCCCAACAACCTAAACATACATTTTCTTCATCATCATTTCATCCAGTATGAGCCAAAGTTAGCAGTCCACACACAATGGTCATGTCCATGTTATAAATGGAGTAAGATTCAATCCCATGTAACATACTCAATTTTGTAAACATGCCCAACTTTAAAGGAAGAAGGAAGAAAGATTGACATTCTTAATAGTCCTACTAGCACTGAAGTCACAAAAATCACAATCGAACTTCATCAGGTTGGATGTTTAGGAAAAAGATATCTTTGGAAAATAGTTTTAGTATTTGAAACAAGATCATGAGAGAGATATGAAAGCAGAAAGTCAAACCAAGGGTTCCTGGATGTCTGTAGTAAGAAGCACACCCATGGAAACAACCTAAATGTCTATCAATGAACAATTACATAGATTAGGATAGAATCAAATATAGAATTTTTTCATGGATTAATTGGATTAAAGAATAAGGCAGATTTATGTGTACTGACCTAAAAGGATCTCCAATGTACATTGTCAAGTGAATAGTATCAGATAACTAGCACTGATTCCATATATTCAGACCTTCACTAAAAACATGTGTGTATGTGTGTTTATGTATGCATGTAGAAATGTCTCCAAAGAACCACACCAACTTTTAACATTGCCTTCCTCTTTGAAGCAAAGCTGGATGGAGGAAATCGTTAAGTTTGCAGTCAATATACAGCCATGTGCCACATAATGACATTAAGATCAATGACAGATCACATATATGACTGTGGTCCCATAAGATAATAATGGGGCTGAAAAATTCCTGTCGTCAAGTGACACTGTAGGCATCCTAACATTGTAGTGCAATGTATTACCTTTTCTATGTTTAGATACACAAGTACTTACCATTGTGTTACAATTCTATAGTACTCAGTACCATAACATGCTGTACAAGTGTGTAGCCTAGAAGCAATAGGCTATACCATATAGCCTAAGTGTGTAGTAGGATATACCATCTTGGTTTGTGTGCATATACTCTATGGATGGACATCAGGGAGATGGCT
Source organism: Daubentonia madagascariensis (assembly GCA_023783475.1). Lineage (NCBI taxonomy): Eukaryota > Metazoa > Chordata > Mammalia > Primates > Daubentoniidae > Daubentonia > Daubentonia madagascariensis. The sequence continues at coordinate 18,687,253 of JAKFHU010002080.1, read as the reverse complement.
GACCAGAGACACCAGCTGCCAGAGCATCTCCATAAGAAGGAAAATTTTAGATGAAAGAGAAACAAACAAACAAATAAACATAGATCAGGTGTAATTCTGAGGGAAAGATTCCAGAACCTACAAGAGACTCCATGGAAAGAAGTTGTGGAGCAGAACAAGAAGGAGCTAAATATCATCAAAGATCAACCCCCAAGAGGCTTGGAGTCCAGTGAAAATGGTAGGTGAAGCATTTGCTTCTCACTCCCTCGGATCTCTGACAGTCAGTAGGTTCCTGTGCTGCTGGACAGACTTTCTAGCCTCACGAGCCCAAAAGTTGCTGCCACCAGTGATTTAGGAGCATCTTGTGAACAAAGTACCAGGTTCCCAGCCCCCCTGGGGTGCTTCCTGTCACCACAGACCCAAGCCGGGACGACAGGTGCCATATTGCTTTGCTACCCACCATCACCTTTGTCCTCCACAGGGGGTTTCATCCCCTCAGGTTTCATCCTGCTTGTTCCCACACAAACATTTCCCAACTCTGGCCCAGACTGAGGGAGCCACAGAGGTCCAGTTGTTCCTGGGGGATCTGTGTGACTCCAGTGCCTGGACATTCTGGGCAGGCTGCTTTCTAGAGGGAGGGACAGAGACAACTAGCGTGTTAGCTTTCCTCCATTCAAACTCTTTTCCTCCCCTTCCCTCCCCCACCTGTGGCTGCCAAGACAGACAATTGAGCAACCACACCAAGGCTTCCACAGAGAGTGGGGCTCAAACCTTTTCTCTTAAGGTCCTGCAGCAGACTGAGGGGTGCTCAGACTGTGAGCTCCCTGCTCCCCAGCCCTCCTTGGTGCTGCTTGTACAGTGACTCCATCAGAGCAGGGAACACCCCAAAGACGAGGGACACCAAACCTGCTTGAGCACCTTATAGGCAACTTGGGACCAGCATGCTTCTCCCTGGCATGGTCAGGGATTGATCTTCGGGGACCTGGGAACAGGCACATAGGGCTGATCCTGTATACCCAGGTCTCAATCATATTGCTTGGGGGTGTAGGGGGGATATTTGTGAACTAATCTTGGGAGGCAAGGGAGCCCACATGGGCAGAACCGAGAGGAGAGTGCAGTGTGGGTCCCAGCTGTGGCATACTTACAGAGCACCCTTACCCCCACAGAAAGGCCATGCTCTCAGCCCAGGCTGGGATCCTGGGTGGGGAAGCTCCAAAGTCCAAGCACAATTGTGGGGGAGACCAGACAGTTTGAGCTCCTGCCTGCCATTAGTTGACAGAGGGAAACCACAGAGTGGGTGGGGGGAGAAGAGCAAAACCCACTCCTGACAGCCAGAATCTCAGATGGCCCTGCCTCTACAAGCAGACTTTCTAGTTGGGTGGGACCACTTCATACCTTCCCTGGTGACTTTACCCAGAAACTGGGAGCAGACCTTTGATCCCTGCCAAAACAGCTACCTTGCCACCTTTTGTGGAGCCTGAGGGCAGGCTCACCCAACCCAGCCCTGCCCAGACTCACTCCTCTACCTGCCTCTGCTGTGGTAGAGAATAAGGACTCACCTGGAAGTTCCAGGGCCCCACCCACTACCTGGGGCATTCGAGTGCTTCTCCTGAGGGACTAGAGCTGGTCACAGTTCCACAGAACAACACTGAAGCTTGTTCCTTCTGGCAAGTGCCAACTACTGACAGGGAGGCCAATTTGCATGCCCTTTATAGCATTTACTGACTCAATCATACAGGGTATGGTTGATTCTCACCTGCAAACAGTGTACTGTCTCAGAGATTAAACTGGGCATGCAAATACAATTCATACTGTTAAGAAGACCACATGGCTGGGGAAAGAAAAAAGATTTCAAAGACTTCCACCTTCCCTCATCAAAGAAAGACAGGGAATCTGCTCACTCTGTAGCTCACCACTGCTACAGCCTACAAATAACTAGCAACTGAGAAAACCACCACACTAATGATATCCATAACAAGGCAACCATCCAGAACCTAGATCACCATCAAAGCACCCACAAACCAGCCAAAGGTTCTTAGCCAACATATGCTACAAACACACCTGTATGAGTGGTGATGGGGGAAGCTCCATCTAAACAAAAGAAAATAAAAAAATAAGCAACAACTGCTCCAAATGAGAAGGAATCAGCAAATTATCTCCAGAAGCATAAAAATCAGAGCAAAGGGACATGCCCAAAAGGGCACACAAGATCTCTAACAATGGATATGAACCACAATGAAAATATTGAAATGACAGATAAAAAGTTCCAAATATGGATGGTAAGGAGGCTCAACAAAATCCAAGAGAAAATAGAAAACCAAATCAAACAAACCAGAAAAACAATTCAGGAATTGATTGAAAAATTCACTAAAAAGATCAACATATTGAAAAAAAATGGAACTTCTGGAAATGAAAAATTCATTTAAGGAAATACAAAGCAGTGAAAATTTTAGGAATAGACAAGACCAGGTAGAAAAAAGAATCTCAGAACTTGAAGACAATTCTTTTGAATTAACTCATTTATTAAAAAATAAAGAGCAGAGAATTAAGAGGAATGAAAAAAGCCTACAAGAAATATGGGATTATCTAAAATGGCCAAATATAAGAATAATAGGCATCCCTGAGGGTGAAGAAAAAGCACATGTGCTGGAAAACCTATTTGAAGGATTAATTGAGGAAAAATTTCCTGGTCTTGCTAGAGATTTAGGCATCCAAGTAAAAGAAGTTCAGTGAACACCTGGGAGATTCATCACAAAGAGGTAATCACCAAGACTCATACTTATCAGACTGGACAAAGTCAACACAAAGGAGGAACTCCTGCAAGCTGTAAGGTGAAAACATCAAGTAACTTAAAAAGGAAAACCCATCAGGCTAACTTCAGGCTTCTCAACTGAGATCCTACAAGCCAGAAGGGATTTGGGCCCCATCTTCAATCTTCTTAAACAAAACAATTGCCAGCCTAGAATTTTGTATCCTGAAAAACTAAGTTTCATATGTTAAGGAGAAATAAAGACTTCCAGACAAGCAAACACTGAGGGAATTTGTCAAGACCAGACCTACCCTGCAGGAAATACTCAGAACTCCATTATACATGGATCAGCACAATAGTCATCCACCAGAGTAAAACCATCCAAAAGCTAAAGCTCAGAGCTCATATAAAACAATATTATAAGAGGTAAAACAGAGCAATAGTGTACTACCCAACTGGATGAACAGAACAGCATCCCACATATAAATTCTATAAATCAATGTCAATGGTTTGAATTCCCCACACAACAGACATAGATTGGCTGAATGGATAAAAATCTACAAGCCAAATATACTCTTTCTCCAGGAAACACATCTAACCCACAAGGACTCATACAGACTCAAGGTGAAGGGATGGAAAAAAATATTCCATGCAAATGGAACCCAAAAGAAAGCAGGTGTAGCCATTCTCGTATCAGATAAAATTGACTTTAAATCAATAATACTAATGAAAGACAAAGATGGTCATTATATAATGGTAAAGGGAGCAATTCAACAAGAAGACATAGAATCCTAAATATTGATGCACCTAACACATGAGTGCTCAGATTCATAAAGCAAAGCCTACTAGATCTAACCACAGAGATAAACATCAACATTGGAATTTCTGAGGACTTCAACACTCCATTGACAGAACTGGATGGATCATCAAAGCAGAAAATAAATAAAGAAACACTGGACATTAACAGGACTCTAGAAAAAATGAGCCTAACAGACATTTACAGGACATTTTACCCCAAAACTACTGAATATACATTCTTCTCATCAGCACATGGAACATTCTCCAGGATAGATCATATAGTAGGCCATGAACATGGCACAACAAATTCAAAACAATTGAAACCATACGATGTATCTTCCCTGACCACAGTGGAATAAAACTAGAAATCAACTCCAAGAGAAACACTCAAGTCTAAACAAAGTCATGGAAATTAAACAACCTGCTGCTGAACAATTATTGGATCAATAATCAAATTAAGATGGAAATTAAAAGAGTCTTCTAATTGACTGACAAAGGGGACACAAGCTATCAAAATCTATGGGATTCAGCAAAAGCAGTTCTAAGGAGAAAATTCATAGCTTTAAATGCCTACATCAAAAAGACAGAAAGATGACAAATTAACAATCCAATGACACATCTCGAGGAACCAGAAAAGGAAGAGCAAACCAAACCCAAAGCCAGCAGAAGAAAAGAAATAACTAAGGTCAGAGCAAAACTAAATGAAATTGAAAACAAAAAAAATAATACAGAAGACAAATGGACTAGAACAGAAAACACAGGTAAAAAACCATCCATATACAGCCAACTGATCTTTGACAAAGTAGACAACAATATACACTGGGGAAAAGAATCCATATTCAATAAATGGCGCTTGGAAAATTGGATAGCCCATGCAGAAGAATGAAACAGGATCTATATCTTTCACCACTCACAAAAATTAATTCAAGATGGATACAAGACTTAAATGTAAGGCATGAAACCATAAGAATTCTAGAAGAAAATGTTGGAAAAACCCTTCTAGATATTGGCTTAGGCAAACAGTTTATGAAGAAGACTCCAATGGCAATCACAGCAACAAGAAAAATAAATGAATGGGACTTGGTTAAATTAAAAAGCTTCTGCACAGCCAAGGAAATAATCAACAGAGCACATAGACAACCTACAGAATGTGAGAAAATATTTTCAAGCTATACAACCAATAAAGGACTAATAATCAGAATCTACAAAAAAATCAAGCAAATCAGCAAGAAATCAAACAACCCCATTAAAAAGTGGGCAAAAGACATGAACAGAAGATTCTCAAATGAAGATAGACAAATGGCCAATAAACATATGAAAAAATGCTCAATGTCACTAATCACCATGTAAATGCAAATTAAAACCACAATGAGCTATCATCTTACCCCTATCAGAACGGCTTTTATCAAAAATCACCAAAACAATAGATATTGGCATGGATGCAGAGAGAAAGGAACACTTATACACTGTTGGTGGGACTGCAAAGTAGCACAGCCTCTATGGAAAACAGTATGGTGATTCCTCAAAGAACTAAAAGTAGACCTACCATTTGATCCAGCAATCCCGCTACTGGGTATTTACTCAAAGGAAAAGAAGTCATTTTATCAAAAAGATAACTGCACTCGAATGTTTATTGAAGCACAATTAACAATTGCAAAGATGTGGAATCAACCCAAATGCCCATCAACTCATGAGTGGATTAACAAAATGTGGTATATGTATACCATGGAATACTACTTAGCCATGAAGAAGGATGACTTAATGCCTTTTGCAACAATTTGGATGCAAATGGAGACCATTCTTCTAAGTGAAGTATTGCAAGAATGGAAAAACAAACACCACATGTGCTCACTAGTAAATTGGAAGTAACTGATGAGCACACATGTGCATAGAGGGAAGTAAAAGTCAATGGAAATCAAGCAGGGGGGAGGAGGGAGGAGGGATGGGAAAAAATTTACCTAATGGGTACAATGAACACTATCTGGGTGATGGGCACACTTTTAACCCTGACTCAAGCATTACAAATGTGTTCCATGTAACCAAAAACATTTGTACCCCCATAATACTTTGAAGTTTTTTAAAAAAGCAATTATTATGGTGACTGCTTAAAAAGAATGTATGATATTCTTTGCTCCATCTGCTATGTCTGGCATGATAAATTTTGTTGAATGAATTAATGTTTTAAATAGGATATTTTCCATAGATCTAAAATGTATATATATTCCTAAAATAATTATATTAATGAAAAAAACTAATAAAGAAAAAAACCATAAAAGTACCCTCTATGATGTTTGCACAACTACAAAGTCACCTAATGACAAATTTCTCAAAACATATGCCTGTTGTTAAGTGAAGCATGACTGTACTCTTGTAATTTTGGGGTTTTTACAATTCATATGTATGCATGTATTAGCTAGGGTAATAAAAATTTAAATATCAGCACTGAGTGTTTTTTTTAAAGTCTATGAATTACCAAAAAAAAAAAATCAGTCAAGGCCAAGAAGACTCTGAAGTGTCCTCATCCTTAAAAGTTTAAATACATTTAATAGGTAATTATATATTTTAAAGGCAATTTTAGACCAAATGTGGCTCTGGACTTGGTAGCATATACAGGGAACTTGTCATTTAAAAGACGAACCTAAGGCAATAGTGACTGAGGAGAGAAGTTTTTATGGTAGGAGACGACAGTGCAAGTCCACTGGTCATCCCTACAACACTGCCCTGAAGTGCTGGTCCCACTGAGTCCCATGTTTCACTTCCATAGGTATCGTCATTTACATTAATCTGTTTCTAAAATGGTATTTGCATTTACAGTGACATTTTTGCCCAATTTCTTATGAACTATTATTTTTAAATGAATATTTTCATGCCTAAACGCCATTTTTTTCTTAGTGTTAGTAATGAGAAAGCCTCATACGTGGTTGTTTCTATGGTGAGAGGTTAGGGACAGGAGCAGGCCCAGCTCATGGCTGAGATATGGCTTCTTACAGATCACATATGATATTGAAATTACTAAACTAGAAACCCAATGTTTTCACAGGAGAATGTGATACTTCAGTAATGCCTGCCTATAAGGTCTTGCCACTTAACTTTTGCCCTTTCTATCACCTTCCATTTTCTAATATTTTAGAATATATAGCTTATACCAGTGATTCTAAAACCTTAGTTTGCATAGGAAATACCTGGTGAACTTTAAAAAAATATATATTGGGGTCTAATTCAGATCTACTAAATTAGAATCTATGTTAGAGGGCCTCAGGAATATGCATTTTTAACAAGCACCAGGTAATTCTGCAGTCGATCTCTACTTCTCAGCAGTTACCCCTTTTCAAGAGCATGCATCAACCGTCACAAATTGTTCACGAGAGAATTTGGTTTGGCTAATACTGAGTCTTAATGATTATGAAATTCAACATGAAATCTATATTTCTGGCTTCTATTTAAATATCTGAGGATCTAGCAATACAGACCATCCTTCTTGCACTGCAAAAATTAAAAAAAAAATTTAAAATGCTTTAGACTAAAATATACACTCTTCAATTCATGCAGTCTCCACCAATCCCTAAATACTTATCTTACCAGTTCCATTACTTAATTTTAACTGTTAGCAACTCTACGCTTTGGAATTTACCACATCTGCCAAATATCTGGTTATTTCATCTCATGACTCAAATCTAGTGTCTGACTTTCAGACTGAACTTGGGTAGTGGACTCCTTGTCCACATAAATATAGTCATCCTTATCAAAACACATGGATTGATATTTGTTTCTATACTCCAGAGTCTTTTTACAAAAACTAGGGAAGTTGCAATGGGGTAAAATCTGATATTAATCAGTTTAAAAATTATCAAAATTATATAATGGGAAGTCAGAGAGACTTTTAATCACATCATCTAGCTCTAGCCCCTTTATTCTACTCATACACACAGAGTTTAAATTGACAGTGCTAATACCAAGATCATTAGGTGGGGCTTTTTTTCAGTTTATCATACAAATGGAAAAAGACTTTTATGATTCTAATTGGTTAAATGCATTTTTTTTTTCATTTTTATAGCAAGTAATATAGTTAGTTTTTCCCAGGCCTTCCTTTAACAAGATTGTTGGGTTTTTCATGACCTCTTCCAAGATTATACAACTGACTATACTAATCACGATTTTGGTGCCAACATCTGAACTAGTGGTATCTTATCTATTGAGTTTTTCTTTAAATCTTCTTATTCTACATTTATTCAGGGGCATTTTTTAATTTTTCTGGCATAATATTGGGGAGGACAGTAGTCAATATTCTTTGATTAGTGATTCTTAGTGAAAAAGCAAACATCACCAGTCTACCGAAGTGATGATATGCTGTTTCTTACTTAATGAAAGATACATTAAAATCATTTGACACTGCCATATGTTTACAATCATTTCCTAAGCAGGAAAAAAACATTACTACAGATGGTTTCATTTATTGTCCTAAAAAGGTTTCAGGAAACAAAGTCTCTATTGTTAGTACAATTTTGGGTATGATAATAGACACAAACAATCTTCAGTGAATAAAATAGCTGAATATGTATAGGTGTACCTGCCATTTTGAATCAGAGGTAGCTGTATGAATACTACCTAATTACTCATACACTGGTTTTAAAATATAGATTAAAAAGTATGGTACAAAATTGTGGGTTCTATATACACCAAGAAGATATTATTAAAAACTGAAAGCCACTAGTGATAACAAATTTGTCATAAGTCATACATACTGTCAGTCACATCCATTTTATAATAGTTCTTAATAGAATTTCATATATTGAGAATAAGATGTTTCTTACAGCTAAGAAATTAACATTAAATATTGCTAGTGTTACTATTTCTCACATTTTAAAATGTAAAACATCTTTAAAACAATATTAAACATTTTTGAATATGTTACAGTTATGTCTCCCTACTAAGAGACAGGATTGAGACCAGATGCAGGGGCTTGAAGATTGTGTGCAGGTGTTAAAGTACACATCTCTTAAACAAAAAAGGCTGATAACTGCAGGCAAGGACAGGCCTCCAATGGCTTGTCAGCTATCTCTGCCACTTTACATGCACTTTGGCTAATTACAATATCATTTGCATTGTGGTTTTAAAATTTTTCCCCCCTTGAAATCACCATGACAGTTCCAAGACAACCATATAAAGTATGAATATGGGAGGGAACCCAATTCTAGGAATTTCTACCCAAATTCTTAGTAAAAGCCAACCCCTTGGCCTTGAATATTCCTCCCCTCAATTAGTAAGACTACGAAAGATATAAGACCATTTCCTCTCAGTGCAGCTACTCTTTCCAAGTCTGCCCACTCTCTTTCCTGAGAGTATACTTTCACTTCCAATAAAGCTTTGCTTGCTTGGCTTATGTGGTTCATCCTAAAATCCTTTTCCCAACGAACACCAAGAACTTGGAAAAACCTCCACTCAGAGGCCAGTAACACTTATGCATGTATTTGCATAATTTGTTCTGCTTTTTTGTTTACAATTATTTTACAGGAATTTTCCATTATATTATGTAGTATACATAACTATTTTAGGGACTTCTTATCTTGTATTTTAATGTATGAATTTGTTTCCCTATTGTTTGACATTTACATTGTTAATATTACACAATAGTATTACAAGTAATGATAAAAGGAACATTTTACTTTTTGTTTTCATTCACTTAGTGTGGTAAACATTGTCTAAGATGGCTCCCAGTGACCTCCACTTCCTGACTTTCACACCCTGTGTAATCCCCGGGATTTAGTGTGCCTGGTTTAGTGACTCACTTCTATCAAAAAGAGTATGGCAGAGGTGATGATATGTTATTTCCAAGACTTAGTTATAAAAAGATAGTGGATTCTTCTGTCTTGAGTTTTCTCTCACATTCTCTTGGACTACTTGTCTTGGAGGAAGCCAGCTACCATCTTGTGATACACTGTGGAGAGGCCCATGTGACAAAGAACCAAGATCTGCTAATAATCACATGAGTGAGTCTAGAAGCAGAAACATCTACCACCACCACCAACTGAGTCTTCAGATGAGACCATATTCCGGCTAACTGCAACCTCTCAAGAGCCCTTTAGCCAGAGGCACCAAGCTAAGCTAGCAACCATATCCCTGACCCATAGTAAATGTGAGATAATAAATGTTTATTATTTTATACTGTTGAATTTGAGGTAACTTGTTATCCAGAAGTAAATAACCAATACATACATGGGGAACAGAAGTAAGGTTCATGGTAAAAACAATAATTCCATGAGCATGGGGCTACTAGAGCATGGTTTATTTCCCAGGAAATGAATTCCTTGGTTAGAAGTGATGCTCTTGGATTATCATAATAAGGCACTCTGTAAATCCAAAGATGATAGTTTTAGCAGAAGCATTGTAGGGAGGGAAGGCAAATCTATATCCTGAGTACCTATTTTAATAAAAAAAAGTGCTGCTCCTTCCATGATGGAAATGTTCAATCGGTTGATGCTCTGGGGAAATAGTGTTATATCATGGGCTCTGTGTTGATCTCTAGTGCTGGTAAATGGGGCACTCAGCACTAGATGTATCCAGATTGCTGTCAGAAAGTCCATGTTTCTGAGCCCATACATAACCTCCATCCTTGTCACCATGACAACTTTGTTCATAAACTCATTGGGCAATGACAGGAGTGGCCAGGAAAAGACACTGACTAAAAATCCACAGAATGGGTCATTCTATCTAGTTGTTTATTAAAGTCCTCCTTTTCTGTGAGCATCCCTCTTTGGTGAGCAAAGAGATATGAACGCCCTGCCTATTTGGAGAGGTCTATCCACATATCCATTTTCCCCACGTGACCTTGTGACTAATTTCCCAGTCATTTCCTTCTACGTCTCTGAAAATCTAGCCACATATTTAGCCATAGCCTATGAATCTCTGTAGATCTGTACTTCTGGTCACAGAGCAACACGTAACAAATGTATGTAAGAACGGTCTCAGAAATGAGATAATGGGGTCAATGTAAATGGTCATTTTTATGACTTTAAGTTATTGTTTTCAGACTGCTATTACATTTATTTCACTGCCACTAAAATATATGAGTATATTCATTTGACTGCCATCTTATCATTATTATATATTTCTAAATTTTGTAATTATATATATTTATACACACACAAAAAAACACAGTCAATATATTTAACCAATATCCACTGAGAAACTACTGTGTGCAGGGCATTATGTTTAATGTTTTATTTAAAAATTTTCTTTTATTACCTTCAAGGCAAAATATCAATCCCTATTTTTTGTTATTGTTTACCCTTATGTACATTGTTCATACCTTTTTTAGTCATATATTGAACTCTTGATTTTAAAATACAAATTTATTGAAGTTGTTTATATATTTTTAAACTTTTAATAGTGTTATCTAATGCTTCTCATTGTTTAGGCAAGGGTTTAAAATATTTATATTTTAATCTTTTATAATTTTTTCTTTCTAACACTTTAAACCTTAGAAAGATACTCTGCTGAGACACGATATTTAGTTCTATTATATCAATATTTAATTTTTTTAATATTTAATGTTTTAGTCCATTTGGCCCACAGTTTGGCATATGCATATGATAGTAATTATATAAGAATGGCAGAAGCATTTATTTAAGAAATATTTCTATCCCTCATAATTTTTTCAAAAAGTCTTTTAATATTAATTTGTAGGTAGCTGTCAACCAATTTTTTAAATAAATTTTTAAATTTTAGATTAGTCTTAGATTTACAGAAAACTTGGGAAAATCACACAGAGTTCCCACATAGCCCACACCCAGTTTTCTCTAATGTTAACATCTTCGATTACTATGATACATTTGTCACAACTAATGAACCAATATTAATACTATTATTGACTAAAGTCCATACATTCTTTAAATTTTCCCTAATGTCTTTTTTCTGTTCTAGTACCCCAATAAAGATACCACATTAGGTTTAGTATTAATGTCTCCCAAAGCTTCTCTTGGCTGTGACAGTTTCTAGGACTTTCTTTGATTTTGATGGCATTAACAATTTTGAGGTGTACTACTAGTCAGGTATTCCCTCAATCAGAGTTTGCTTGATAGTTTTCTTATGATTAGACTGGGGTTATGGGTTTTGGGGAGGAAGATTACAGAAGTGAAGTACCATTCCCATCACATCACATCATATCACATAAAGGGTACATGCCATGAACATGACTTATCACTGTTGATGTTGACTTTGATCACCTGTCTGAGGTAGTGTTTGACTGATTTGTCCACTGTATTTTTGTTTCCCTTTTCCATATTATGCTCTTCGGAAGAAAGTCACCATGTGCAGCGAACTACTATGTTTTGAGGCACTGTGGAGAGGCCCTTGTGACAAGGAACCAAGGTCTGCAAATGACTACATGAGTATACTTGGAAAGAGAACCTCCCCACCACCACCACCACATTTAAGGGGTAAGGAGTCATGTTCCACCTCCACTATTTTTTAAATAGTGCTGGAAATAACATTTCTCTCAAAGAAAATACTTTGAGTTTTGCTATAATGTTGTAATGGTTAACTTTAGTGTCAACTTGACTGGATTAAGGGATACCAAAAAAGTTGGTAAAACATTATTTTCAGGTGTGTCTGTGAGGGAATTTCCAGAAGAGATTAGCACTTAAATCAGTAGACTGAGTAAAGAGGATCTCCCCTCACAAATGTGGGTGGGCATTCTTCAATCTGCTGAGGGCTCAGCTGGAACAAAAAGGCAGAGGAAAGGCAAATTTGCTGTTTCCTAGAGCTGGAACATCCACCTTCTCCTGCATTTGGACATCAGAGCTCCAGGTTCTCAGGCTTTCCAACACCCATACTTATACCAGTGGCCCCACAAGTTCTCAGGCATTGGGACTCAGTCTGAGTTACACCCCTGGTTTTGCTGATTCTCCAGCTTGCAGACGGCATATCCTGGGACTTTTTGGCTTTCATAACCGTATGAGACAATTCCCATAATTCCCCTCTTACAGCTCTCTCTCTTTCCATCCTATTTTTTCTGTTTCTCTGGAGAATCTTGACTAATACAGATGTGTTTCTCTGAATTTCTTATATTAAACAAATTAAATCTGAAGTGTTGTTTCACAATAAAATTATCTTAATGCCCCTCCTTTCTGCAATCTTTTCCCAATGTCTAACCACCCTCTTACCAGCTACATGTACACCAGTTGAGATCAGTTGTTTGGATAATCCCTAAGTGTGTCTTCACATGGGTAAAACAGGGCTGAGATTACAGTCTAAGATTTATTTTGTAGCCCCTAGCTAGAATTGCTACCTGGAGTGTGTAGCCAAGGTGTAGCCGGTGGACCCAGACATTTACTGATTTTCAGATACTATGGGAATTAGGTTTGTTAGTTTGTTGAAAGTTATAGGCTCTGATTCTACAAATGTGTTAGAAATCATCTTCCCTGGAAAGAGTGTTATTAGGGGTGGCAAGAGAACCAAGGTGCCTAGCCTAGCAGACAGGCATTTTTATCTTTGACGATTAGATTGGATCAGGTGATGATTTTGAATATTACTTTTCTTTAAAATTCTTAACGAAACATCAGGGGTTCAATCCCCATTTCTGTTCTCATTTCCCTAATTGATTCTCTCCTTTCCCCACACGCTTTCTGCTTCCCAAGCAAGAAGCAGGTTTGTGTCAGTCAAACTTACATACCTATGAGATTTTTATCTTTGCAAGTATGCTTACTTATGGCAGGAAGATTATAATTTGGAGAAGTTATAGTTAATTAAAAAGAGAAGAATTGGTTCTCAAATAAAGCAAAATTCTTCTCAGGATTTTGTACTTGCTCTATAACTTTAAAATTGCCACTTCTGAAATTTTTCAGTTAATTATTTTTCTCCTTTTTTTTTTTTTTAAACAGTAGCTGAGAACAATCTCAGGCTGAGCAGAAAGAAGAGAAACTTTCATATTCCTTCTGACAATCTCTGATTAGTGTCCCAAGGTCATATGGATTTTTCATCTGGTATTCCCTCTACATAGTATGCATCAGGGCATAGAGGACATTCAGAAACTATTATACATTTTCCAGTTCTTTTATATTTTTTTCAAATCCTTATGTGATTATTAGCTATTACATTAACAATTTCTAAGAGAAGTATAAATTTCAAGTATTGCTTGTACCTGAATCCTTATCTTTCTTAGGTTCATTATTAAGTGCATGTGTTCCTCTTAAAGGAAGCTAGCAGTTTCATTAATCTTTTAAATCAACAAAAAGGCTGTGCTAACGTTGTTTCTGGCTCATGTCCTTTTATCAGAATTTTAAGTTCCCAATATGAAATTGTTACACATAGAAATAAGTATCACTGTTATTTGCTTTGCCTTTTGAACTCTGCTCCATATTTTTAACAATTCATCATAAATTTTCTTTAACATATTAATACTTTGATACTTTCTAAGTATTTTGTCTGTTAGTATAGATCAGTTTTGTTAAAAATATAAATTGTGTCTTCAAGAATACACACATTCAGGAGAAAAAATGACACTATTTGAATATCCAGGCCCCACCCCTCAGCATGCAGATTTTATTGATCTGCTATGGGTCTTGATATTTTGTATTTTGAACAAGTTATTTGGTGATTTTACTCATCAGGAAACATTGGGAAACATTAATCTGAATAATTGGCACACTATGTAATACAGTAATACCTTACCAATATCAAGTTTCAAGACTATAAGACTTTATATTTATATACTCATGTCTTAAGATATGAAATATTTTCATGTAAGAGAGGTTTAGTTTATTCTTCTTTGATTAGAGCATATGAAAAATAGTTGTTTCCCTCCCACAGAGCAAATGGCAGGTCTATGGAGTAGTGCACAGACAGATTTGTTCAATTCTACCTTCTTGGTGCATGGCTAGAACGCTGGGCCCAGAAAGATGTCCTCTTAAGCATCACAAAAATTTGTAACATCCTGGACACTAAATACACATTTCTCAAGACTTGCAAAAATAAAACAAAGAAAAAATGTAAGTGCAAAAGACATTATATTTTAAGTCAGTATGGCCTGTTTTAAAGACTTCAACAGGAAGTGTAGTCTGTGCATTAAATTTTTAAAAAAATCAGCCTCACCAGATTCAGCAGATTATGAAGCCAATGGGATATTGAACCACTGAAGGAGATGCCAAAGGAAAGTTAAGTCTGGGAAGGAATATTGTGCTAATGAATATGATCTGTTTCAGAAAAGGATGCCTTCTAGAATTTTGTTTCCTGTGTCTGAAAAGGATGTTTAATGCCACTTTATTAATTGTTTCCACTAACTCTCTTGACCTATGAGATCTTGATTTTTGATGAAAGCAGTTTTTTCCAATTATAATGCTTTTCAATAACCTAAATCATGTAGTTAGTTAAGGATTACCAAATGATAATAGGATGCTATCTTATTATACACACTGAACACTGAAATAAAAAATATGTTAATTTACATAGCAAGTAGATTAATAGTCATTTGAAGTAACAAATTAAGCCTGTATCTTAACTCTTATGATTTGAAGTGAAATGTTTATGCCAAAATTACTGGGGCACACTGCATGTTCCTTAGACTCATTTAAATTTTTGAGATCAGAATGAGTTAGTGTTTTGACGGAGCTATCTAAATAATTACTTAATCTGCATTTCACAGATCATTAATACAATTTTTTTCCCCATACTAACCAATCTATCTGTGTATACAACATGAGTTCACAAGGTAATTATCTACTTTCTAATATGCTCCTTTGGGCAAGGGAGGCAGATAAAGGAAACACTTGCAGTCTTTTGAGGACTAATGCTATAATTTTCCCCACTTTGGAGTCATCTGTCTTTTGTTTTCTCTAATTTTATACCTAAGGAGGCATAGTCTAGCAACAAATCAATGACATAAACTTTGTAACTCTCATAGTACAGGAAGCTTTCTTTAGAATAGACATTCTGGAAGTTTAACAACTATACCAGAAAAACCTTAAAACAGCTCATACAATATGCCCCATATTTTATATTCCAACTTATCATTCAGAACACTAAAACAAAGGCCCATTTTGCTTTTTTTTAATGAAGGACATTGGTCAGGAAGTGCTATATTCCTACCCAGTGAAGTTCTATTGTCATCTAATTCAACAGATACCACCTGCCAAACAATGAGTCATGGAAAAACTATATTTAATTCCATGGGAAGAATCTTTGGGGTTTTCTAGAGATAATATTATATCATCAGCAAAGAATGAAAGTTTGATCTCTTCTGCCCCCATTTGGACAACCCTGATTCCTCTCTCTTATCTGATTGCTCTGGCAAGGACTTCCAGCACTATGTTGAATAGAAGTGGAGATAGTGGGCAACCTTGTGTGGTTTCAGTTTTAAGTGGGAATACTTTCAATTTCTCCCCGTTCAGTATGATATTGGCTGTGGGTTTATCATATATGGCTTTAACAATTTTGAGGTATGAGCCATCTATGCCTATATTGTTAAGAGTTCTTATCATAAAAGGGTGCTGAATTTTGTCAAAAGCCTTTTATGCATCTATCGAGATAATCATATAGTCTCTGTTCTTGCTTTTATTTATATGGTGATTTACATTTATAGATTTGTGTATGTTGAACCAATGAATTCAGCAAAGTCTCAGGAAAGAAAATCAAGGCACTCAAATCAGTAGCCTTCATATACGCCAATAACAGTTGAGCCGAGAAACAAATCAAAGATGCCATACCTTTCACAATATCATCAAGGAAATTTAGACATTTAGGAATATACTTTACTAAGGAGGTGAGAGACCTATGTAGGGAGAACTACAAAACACTGAGAAAAGAAATTGCAGAGGATGTAAACAGATGGAAAATACTACTTGGATTGGTAGAATCAACATTGTTAAAATGTCTATACTACCTAAAGTGATTTACAGAATCAATGCAGTCCCTAGCAAAACACCAACATCATTTTTCAAAGATCTAGAAAAAATAATTCTACGCTTCATGTAGAACCAGAGAAGACCCCATCTAGACAAAGCAATCTTAAGCAAAAAGAACAAATTGGGAGGTCAATCTACCAGAGTTCAAACTATACTATAAGGCTATAGTAACCAAAACAGCATGGTACTGGCACAAGAACAGAGACATAGACCAATGGAACAGGACTGGGAACCCAGATACAAAACATCCTCATACTGTCATCTGATCTTTTACAAATTACACAAAAACATACACTGGGGAAAAGATTCCCTATTCAATAAATGGTGCTGGGAAAACTAGATAGCCACATGTAGAAGACTGAAACCAGATCCACACCTCTCACCTCTCACAAAAATCAACTCATGATGGATAACAGATTTAAACCTAAGACATGAAGCCATAAGAATTCTAGAAGAAAACATTGGAAAAAATCTTATAGACACTGGCCTAGGCAAAGAATTTATGAAGAAGACCCCCAAAGCAATTACAGCAGCAACAAAAATAAATAAATGATCAAATTAAAAAGCTTCTGCACAGCCGAGGAAACTATCACTAGAGTGAACAGACAACCTACAGAAAGGGAGAAAATATCTGCATGCTACACATGTAAATAAAGAGCTGATAATCAGAATATATACAGAACTTAGGAAAATCAACAAGAAAAAACTCAAACAACACCATTAAAAAATGCACAAAGGACATGAACAGAAACTTTTCAAAAGAAGACAGAATAATGGCCAAAAAATATAAAAAAATTTCTCAACTTCTCTAATCATCAGGGAAATGCAAATGAAAACCAAAATGAGATATCACTTAACTCCAGTGAGATTGGCTCATATCAAAAAGCCCCAAAACAACAAATGTTGGTGGGGATGTGGACAGATAGGAACACTCATACACTGCTGGTGGGACTGAAAATTAGTACAACCTCTATGGAAGGGAATATAGAGATACCTCAAAGAAACTAAAAGTAGAATTACCATTTGATCCAGTAATCCCACTACTAGGTATTTACCCAAAGGAAAAAAAGACATTCTATAATAAAGACATCTGCACTCAAATGTTTATAGCAGCACAATTCACAATTGCAAAGATGTGGAAACAACCCAAGTGCCCATCAGTACATGAGTGGATTAATAAAATGTGGTATATGTATACCATGGAGTATTACTCAATAATAAAAACCAATGATGATTTAATTTAATATATCCGGTATTACCCTGGATGCAGCTAGAGCCCATTCTTTGAAGTGAAGTATCACAAGAATGGAAAAACAAGCACCACTGGTACTCACCATCAAATTGGTCCTAACTGATCGATACTTATGTGCACACATGGAAATAATATTCATCAGGGGTCAGGCAGGTGGGAGAGGGGTGGAGGGGATGGGTAAACTCACACCTAATGGGTGCAGGGCACAGTGACTGGGGGATGCGCAAGATTGTAGCTCTGACTTGGGCAGTGTGTAGGCAATAAATGTAACCAAAGTGTTTGTACCCCCACAATATTCTGAAATTTAAAAAATAAAAAATTTAAAAAATTAAAAAATAATAATTCCATGGGAAGATGACAGAGAAGAAATTCAAAAGAAAAATTATTTCACAGTATTATTCATGAGATTATCTACAATATGGGGATAATTTGGCAGGATTACTTTTTATATTTGAAACATAAATATGTATTATTAAAATATATTATTTAAAAAATAAATCACGTTATGTATACATATATTATCTATGTTTATTTAAGAAATTACATGCTTTTCAAACTGAATTCTGTAGTCATACAGTTGGATATGTGACTAAGTCTTGGATGAAGAAATATATATATATAAGTATAGTATTTGGATAGAGTTAGAGTTAGAATTACAATCTGTTTATAAAATCCAAATTTACTTTCCAGGCCCTCATTATTTATAAAGACTACACATTGGCATAAAAATTAAATACATGGAATTTATTGTTTAACATAGATTGGAAATAAATTAGCATTCATTAAACTCATACTTTTGAGATAAAACATGTCTGGTTCATACTAGCATAATATTTAGCTATAGTATGTTTCTTTTTCCTTTTTTTTCCTTCTTACTTCCCTTTCTTTTTTCTTTTTAAAACATTCATAGCAGCGGGACAGGAAGCATAACACTGAAAAAAAATAGCTCATTTTTCTGGAGGCAAGTTTTCTTTTTTTCTTTATCAGTAGATATGTACTCTCATTTTAAATGGTAAGGAAGAATACTGCCTTTCATACATGTAATTCTTTTTATATTTAACTTTTGAAAAATATATCTTAGATAAGATCTTTATTTTAAAAACCCAAAAATCTTCCACCATCAATTTCACCCCTAATGAAATAAAATTTTATTAAAAGCATCACTTTCTGGTTACTTAAGGAATAGAAGCAGTTTAAGAGCTTAGCTGCTTTATTTTATTCAAACAATGAAAGTAATTAACTATGTTTTGGGGTGATAAATTAGACTTTATTTCTCATGCATTTATAAGCAATAATAGATCTTTTCTCTTTCTCTTATTAACTGACAATCTGAGAACCATAGGTTTTTTGTTTATTTGTTTGCCACATGGTAACGATAGTGATGCCAAACTTCCATTGTTATTGAAATTCCAGAAAATATCCTGAGCAAAAATTTTCTAATGTTTTCAAGGGTCACAGAAGTCCAAAGAATAAATCCAAATAAATAGAGGAGTAGCTATGAAATAAAATCTTCCTGTAGTGTAGGAAGAAGCCGGGTGAAACTGCAGAGGCTGAGGACTCTAGACTCAAAGCTTTATAAAGTACAAAAGTTATGTCACTTTCTTCCCTGTTAAGTACTATCCAAATTGTGTCATTCAACTTCTATTATTTTAATTACTTCTGTTTTAACGGACTTTTCGAGGTATATAATTTGCCAACATGTCTGTATAAGTTTCTTTGAGTGTTTTTTGCTGAAATATACTGATTTAACAACAGAAAATTATTTATGGAAACTTCTGATTAGTAGTTACATATTCTCTGATCAGGCAGTCTATTTGGTATCTATCAACACCCAATCAATATTTATAGCACATATACCATACACCAGGCACCCTAACAGGTATGAGAAATGTAAGTCTCACATGACCCTTGCTCTCAGGAAGTTTACAATTCAGTGACAGAGGCTGAGGGGAATAAATAAATTAATGAGTACAAATTGTGATCCATGGCATAAATGAAATAAATCGAGTGTTGAGTTGGAGAATAATAGCAGCAACACGGCTAATTTAGAAAAGGGGCTCAAGGAAGACCTCTCTGAGGAGTGACACTTAAATGGAGGCTGACAGTGAGGAGAAGTGAGCACCGCACAGAGATGGAAGAAAGAGGGAAACAAAAGTCTTGACCAGCAAAAAGGTTCAGCTGTTGGGGGAGCTCAGAGGCTTGTGTGGCTGGAGCTTTAGTTGGGGGGAGTGAGGTTAGAAATGCCTCCTTAGCACCACGGTTCAGTGGTTTAGACCTTATTCTCAGAAGAAAAAAAAAAGCCACTGGACAGTTTTAAGCAAGAGAAGAACATGTTACAATTCATATTTTAGGGATGTCACTTGGTGGCTGAGTGGAAAAGTGATTACAGTGGGACAAAAGTGTTTTAAAAATCTCTATAGCTACACTTATCAATTCAGTAGCCACTAGGCACATGACACCATTTAAGTTTAGACTAATTAAAATTAAATAAAATGAAAAATTTCGTTCTTCAATAATCATATGTCACTGCTGGCCATCCTACTGGACAGCACAGATAGAGAACATTTCCGTCCACGCAAGGACATGTTTGCAGGCAGTGCTGCTCTGGAACATCACACGTATCTTCCTGGTCTCCACTCTTCAGCTTCTCCACCTTCCTATGGCACCTACCAGCTGTAAGCTCGCCCTTGGCCTCCTCCTCCTCATTCCGCACTTTCCTGACTCTTCTATTTTCATAACCACTTCTCTAACTCCTTCCCCCTCAGAGCCTCCCTCTTCTCTTCCTCCACTCCTGACACAGCTTTTCAGCAGCCTGTTTTACAACTTCATAGAACTATTATGATGGTGGCTCAAATTCAAAATATCCATAAGTATTTTGTTTTCTCCATGACCATTAACTAAACCTGACCCTTCTAATTTTATTAACAGCACTACTTGTCTCTTAGTCACCAGCTTGAAGTCATCAGACTCCTTCCTTCTCATTCAGAAAGGCATTCGATAAGTTGTTTAATTGTACATAATCTACCATCATAATGTCTCTTACATATTTTTCATTTCCAATACTGCCTAGTTAATTCTATTGTTATAAATTCCCTGATAAAATTCATTCCAAATCTGCACTGGAACACTAGTCTTAAACTAAAGTTTCAATCAAGGTCCTCAAAGATACACACTGCTTTCCTAGTATTGGTATAAAACTAATGTTGGATTTCCAATTTTACTGCTTCCCATTCTTCATAGCTCATTTCCTGTTCCAGGAAGCTGTCCCAAGCTTCTCCATCCTTGAGTCTGCTTATGTTATCTTTTTTTTCCACCTGCTAAACTTCCCACCCCTATCTATGGCTGTCAAAACTCCCCTTTTAGACCCATAATAAATGCTACTTGCTCTATGAGGTTGTCTTTTAGATTCAAAACTTTTTATTTTCTTTCATTAATTCCTAGCACATTTTTTAAATCTCTCTCTGACTCCCTGTTTTATTTATTTACTTTTTGAGTTTACAATTTTCCACCCTGCATTATAGAGTTTATTAATGTCTTATATCTGGTTATCTCTAAGATCAAGCATAGCGTACAAAAGTTTATATCCTTTGAAGCATCTAGTATATTTATTTAATTGAATAAAGTAAAATACATAAATACCCCCAAATTCATTATAGATTTCATTGCAGCTGTAAGTAAATCCACTGCCTTGATTCATCTAGGCATCAAAATAAGTCTAAGGTCCTTGTAAAGATTGCTCAAGTATAATATAATGATGTTCTTAAGTTTGGGAGTGAGAACTGAAATCTTCAGTCAATTTGAAGTCACTCAGATGGATTGTTCTTACCTGTGGAAAGAAGCATAAAATGTTCTGTTTTGTCAGGGAAAAAGTATTTGCTAAGGATGAATGGAACATCATGTATGAAATTCTCAAGTGACTGTACTTACCTGTAAGTTAACCTGTGCCAAGATTTCAATTCACAAATTCTTTAGCCCAAAGCGAATGCCCAAGAATGTAAACGTCGTGATTTGCTCTTGAATGTATGTCACAGTTCTCTTGGTGGGTGGCACTCAAAATGAAGAACAGATAGGCTGACATCTTGATGAACTAAGTGCTTCATTGCCTTCTTAGAACGTTTTTTAGAGAGGGGATTTCAAGAAGAAAATACCTTTATCACTTAAATCATAAAATGTACAGAAAATATTATTGAAGTTTTATTATTTGCATATACTTTTGAGAAATTACTTGAAATATTTTGAAATAAATAATTATTTGATGGTCATGTATAGAGTTTTATAACACTACTCACTCCTATTTATATCTCCATGACTATATATCTAAAATATATATTTATTTATAAAGGAATATAAAAATTGTACCCCACAATTTTGGGTTAATCTTGCAAATGCTATTAACAAACTTTATGCTCCTTGGTCACTGCTGCTTATTCAGGAATATTTACTTGATATCAGACTGAAGCAACAAACAAGACATAGTCTAAAATATGGATATTACATATCCGGTCCCATTAGGTGCCACTGTACAGGTTCATAGTCTCAGGTTGATAAGCCATCAATAACATCTAGGAACCAAATGTGGATTTAATTATTGGGAGAGTTATTGTTCTAAGATGCTAGTTTTAAAAGCTATAACTTGAATCACAGCAAGCAAGATGCTGAGCTGAAATGAAGTCTGAATTTGAATATTTGGATAAGTAAAACAATATGAATTTGTTCAGTCATTGTTACAGTCATTGTTACAAGTCATTACTAATACCACTAAAACATTCTTCTTGAAATTTATACATTAACAAATTATACATTTATCCCACTATCCTACCTATCCTAATCAATCCTATCTTTTCCCTGATATCTATCTCTACTAGCTTTTGTCTTTAAGTTCTTTCTAACATTAAAAAAAAAAAAAAAAAGAACAATGTTGAGAATTGTGACTATCCATGCGTTGCAGAAGTATTTTCTCTCTCAACCCCTCTGTTCTCCCTTGATTGCTCATGAGCTCCATCACAATCTGGTCTCCCATAGTCAATCTCAAATTGTCCCTCATCCTGAAATCTCCATGTAAGTTTCTAGCTATGAGAAGAATAGATTTTCTTGCTCTTGAAGTAACTAAGGTTTTGTGTCAGAAACTGAAAGACATTGCTATGGCAGGCAGTAAACACAACACTTGGAAAGAAGTAACAATATGAGAAGGGTAAAAACTCGGCTCCTTTCACCCATTAAGTGTGTGAGTGGAGATTTCCATTTTTATGATTGTTCTTGATAATTAGCTTTGAAATTTTCTGCATTATGCTGCCTGCCCAGATATTGGTGAAAATGAAGTTCACCTTTAGTGGCAGTGTAGGGCAGTCACTTAACTTTTTGGCTTTTACAGAAATATTTTGTTTTTACACATTTCTTATTTGATATATTTTAGGTGTTTTTAAGAAGATAAAAGAATTGTTAAATACATTACATAAGATAATGTTGGTAAATATAACCACTTTAATTCATTTTAATTAAAACAAACATTGAATAAACAGTTTGGTAAAATTGGCCCTATTAAGGCTAAACAATACTGGGTGTTTAGCATGTTGATTTTTTGCCATGGCACAGAAAATTTTTTGCAACGTAAGAACAGACACAACAAATCTATTATTTTCATAAGCTGTTAAAAATAGTTGTGTTGGTTGATGATCAGAAAAGAACATTTAAGAAATTAGTTTGGACACTGGTGGAAAATGTGCAAAGAATATAAACAGTTTAAAAAGTAAAAATACAAGTGATCAATAAACAGAAAATAATGTTCACCTACAAGTAAACTTTCTAAATGCAAATTAAAATCCTAAAATAGTATGTGCTAGCTAATAGACTGCAAGAACAAGTATCAATGGTAAAGCCCATTGTTTCTAATCCCTTTGTCAGGTTTTCACTGGATACTTTTCACATGTCAATTTAATCCCAGTATTTCCCTACTCCAAAGCCTACAGTGGGTCCCTAAGACACAGATAATGAAGTAAAATTTTTGAAGACTGTCTAACTGAAATTTTGTGCCGTTTGATCAATCTCTCCCCTTTCCCTCTCCACCCCACACCCCCAGCCTCTGGTAACCACCATTCTCCTATTTCGATGAGTTCAACTTTTTTAGAGTCTACACATGAGTGCAAACGTGAGACATTTGTCTTTCTGTGCCTGGCTGTCTTATTTAGCATATAGTAAATAATAATGCATTGTATATTTCAAAATTACTAAAAGAATAGTTTTTAAATGTTTTCACCCAAAAGAAATGATAACTATGTGAGGTGATGGATTTGTCAATTAGTTTGATTTAATCATTCCACAGAATAAACATATATCAAAACATCACATTGTACCCCATAGATATATAATATATTCAATTAATATTTGTCAATGAAAATTTTTAAAAAAAATTTTTTTTAATTCTGAAGGCTGGCATTTCATAGTCTTTGTAATCAAACTGCCTGCCTTCTGATCAGTTCATCAAGTTGCAGTTACCACAAAACATCTTCCCTTCTATAAATCTCCATTACTGTTAGTCCTGGAGTGTCACAAATCTTTCCTTCAGACCATTCAAAGTCTCTCAGTTCTTCAAGATCTCAAAAGAATTCCATGACTATTATGGGCCTGTGACCAATCATTATCTGTACAAGTGATTTAAGCGATTATACATGGCAATTACACCCGGCTTGCTTATTACAGTTCCTCTATTATTGTTCTGAAATGTTATTTAAATGTTTTATGATTAATTAACTTTTCAAAGTTTTTTGCCTTTTCTTTACACCTATATTATAAACTCTCTGAGATTAGGCAGTGGGTTTTATGTCAGTGATCTTCAAATTGGTGTATGAGTACTCCTAGGGGGTTTATGAAACCTTTCAAAGAACATTTCCAGGACATTCAAATTCCACATGTACCCTTGCCTGAAATTATCTGAGAACCCAGCCTTTTCAAGAAAGGCACATTTTTACAAAACAAATGCAAAAAAGCCAAACCTCTCACCCATCCAGAATCTTGTTTTTTGTGCATTACACCACACAACTCACCTCCACACCTTTCTCTTTCTCTCTCACTCAGTGTCTTTCACTGTCAGATTTTCACTGCATTTAGGACAAAAGCCCCTACTCTGGCCTCTGGCTTCCCATGATGTAGCTTCCACCGACTCTCTCCAACCTCATCTCAGACCACGCCCTGGACCCCTGGGTTATTTCATGCCTCAGGATTTTTCTGTAAACCATTTCCTCTGCCTGAAATATCAGGGTTTGGTTCATTCTTCACCTGACTAATTTATTCTTGCCCCTCAGGTTTCAGCTTAAAGCTCTTCCTCAGAGAAACATGTTCTGACACTCAACCAATTTAGGTTCAACCTATTAGTCTTTCCCCTGAGTCCCTCCATGATGTCTTTACAGCACTTATCACAGTTTCTATTTATTTGTGTAATTATGTGATGTTTGTCTCTTCCTAGACCCTGAGTCCTTAAGCAAAATAGCAGTATCTGTTTTGTGCATTGCCACATCCCTGTGCCTAGGATAAAGGAAGTGCTCATAAATTATTTGCTGAATACGTGAAAGAGAGTATTAAAGCCTACATTGATTCCAAAAATAAATCTAATTTAGAATTAAATGGACCTTGGAAATCATGGAAACAAAAGCAGTGATCTCATTTTTGAGATGGAGAATGAGCTTGGGTCCCACATTTGGCGCCAGACAAAGCAGGGACTAAAACCAAGCACTTTGAGTTCCAGTCAAATTCTCTTTTAATTCTTCCATTTTTGTTTGTAATACAACATTAAGCAAATATCCATTGACAGAACAGCAATGTAGGAAGTATGATTAAGTTCTTGTTTCAGTTCAAGACTTATTAATTCTAATTTTAATTAAATAAATGAGATAATATAATTTTAAAGCTATTCTTGCCTCAGTATTTCCATCTGTATAATATGATGGTTGTTCACAAATGCAGCTTAGTAAGCATATCAGAAGAACAGGTTATAAAATACTTTTCTTTTTTTTAACTTTAGTACTTTGAGAAGAAGAGACTTTGTTTTTTAACCATTTCCCTAAAAGAAAGATAGGAAAGATAAAAATTATTATACGGTCAATTAAGAATTAAGTATAATGAAATGCTTAAGGAAATTAATTCCTCTTCAGTGCCTTGCTACATAAGCAGTTTCATAGAGCACTTCAGAAAGACAAATTTGCCATCATTCACATTTTCTTGCTCTGAGGCTGGTTCCTCACATCTGACTCACAAAACCAGTAATAGAAGTGGCAGCTAAGGGGATTGTGGCTTATATAGTCGCTCTTCCAGGGAAATAATCATTAGGGGCCCCTTTAATATCACATTATTTCAAAGGCCTTTTTAGGTGTTGTATATACTGTTATTGTTATATACAATAAAGTTGGGGAGAGGAGAAAATCTATACTACCATAGAGAATACCCTGAAATAATCTGTATCAACTACCATAGTTGACATCTTGCATGCCATAGGGTAAGGGAGGAGTCTAGAGACCACTAAAAAGAAAGAGGATCATCCATCCACAGAGATGGATTTAGAGAGATAATTATACAGGATATTGTCACAGAATAGAATAAGATGATGCAATGTGAAGGAAACACAGAATTCTTTTAAGACCTCTGAGATGATGTATTTTTTTAAATAACACTAAAACATTATCATTCCACTGTATGTTCAGTATAATAAAACAGGAATCTGTAGTTCTTCAGATAAAGGAATAGTACTACATTTACATGGAAAACTCCCAACAGGAAATGAGAACTTCAGTATCCTGTGGCTTAAATGTTATACATGAAAGTACAATAACTATTATTTGTATGCAATCTACAAACATTACCAATATTGAATCACTACTTCAAAAGATTTTTTTGAAATACCTTGAGACTGCAATCTAAATACACTTTTTTCTTGTGGTGGTAATAGGGCAATTACTGATAATATCCATAATTTTCTGTGGAAATAAGATCCATATTATGTCCCAGGTTTAGAAAAGGCATTAGAGAATATTTATGAAATGAATGGGAAGGTAACATTTCTAAATCAAAGTCAAATAACCTTCCAGAGAACATTAAAGGTTGCTAATGGATCTAGTTCATCAACACCTAGGAGAACACAATAGTATGCAAAAAAGGATTCATAGATTTCACACAAGCAATTAGGAATGGATTATTATAATCACATATCTGTGTACATAAAATCTAGACGTAGCTTGCCTAACAAAATGAAAAATATAATTATGATAATACTTAAATATATATCAAACATTTTGTCGATTTCTGTATAAAACAGATGAATATGATAATTGTTTTTACTGCTTTAAGCTGAAACACAAGCTTAAAGGAAACAATGCAGGTTTTATTCATTTATCAAAAAAGCTGATTAAAAGCTAGCTATTAAAAGAAGGAGCTACTTTCTACTGTAAAACACTAAAGTGTTCCACGATGAATTCTAATCTCTGAGAGACTCCATGATTTCTGGTCTCTGAGATTAACTCCCCATAGCCATTTTTTCATGAGTGACTCTCTTTGGCTCAAGTTGCCTTTTAATAGGATTTGTGTCATGACTTAGTCTCAAATGCCCACACTTACTAAATAGAAAACTACAGGTAGAGAAGGACTGTGGCTTAGTTACTTTGTATTACCCAGTACAGTGCCTTGCACACCAGTGCTCACTCAGGAAATATGTACTGAATTGAACATAGTTCACCTACTCTACATAACACACCTACTATGTGCCTGCATTGTGCTAAGCACCGAAAAAAGCAGATACTGAAGATTGAAAAGGAGAGGAAGGACATAAAGAATAGGTTGGCTTTTGAGAGTGATCACCCAGCAACAGAGAGAAAAGATGAGGAGGAGATAATATCTGTTTTATCAGTCACAAAATTGTGGATTTGCCACTAAATAGGTAAAAATAGCCAAAGTATATTTAGTACTACTTTTAAAAAGTTTTATAAGGAATGGTAGTTTAAAAACCTGGGCTATAGTGGCATCAAGCTACTTGCCCCAGGTCACTTCACCATGAAATAAAGCACCATCCCCTTAGCCCTCCTAGTGCATGACACTCCCCTGGTGACACTGGTGAAGAGGGAATATTGTTGCTACTCATAGTTTCCAACCAATAAATGACCAATTAAAGAAATATAAAAGATAATCTTTTTTCTTACCCACTTTTTAAATGACTCATAAAATTGCTACATATAGTGCTGAACTTTTGATTAGTTTTATATTCCTTGTACTTTTCTTTTAAGGTAAGAAATGCATTTTTATGAGAAAAAGTAAAATATCAACAATGCCTAGAATATAATAGACAGCCAATATTATTTGTAGAATGAATTCATGAATGAACCATATTAATGTGTTTTGTGGAACAATGGCTCTATTGATTTTCTTTTTTTGGAGGTGCTCTGTGGGAGCTCTCTGGTGCTTTCTATAAATGTCTTGCTTATAAAGTACAAACCCCTTGGGAAGCATTGGCCTGGAAGTTATGTACACTGTAGTATGAGTTAGGAGACCTTCAGCGTTCACTCGGACTCACAGGATATCTAGCAAGCTTAAAATATGAGCGTTGCTAGATGGAGTGGAGAAGGATGCTTTGGAGGGTGGGGCAGCAAAGAAGATAATTTTTAAGCTCAAGGCAACAGAAGTTTTGGCAGTCTAGGAATTTTTACACTTAGGAGAAAATCTGACATGTTATTCTCTTTGTTAAAGTGATAATAGCATATAATTGAATAGGAAACAAGAAGTCGTTCATGCGGAACATATGACATAGGCCATCTTTGACACTACAACGTGTTGCCATGCCCGGCTTTAGGTGCAGGAATTATTAGCAGATGGGGCACCTAGTAACTCTGATTCAACATTGCCTAGCTGATGGCGAGCCATCAGCCAGTTCCCTATAATACACTCCCCTTATCACTAGGCAGTGGCTGCACTTATCTGAGGTCAAAGGGCAGGATCTTTGGAATACCAAAACTTCTGATAACATACCAATGTCTCCTGATTTAGAAATCTCTCCACTTTCAGCAATTTTCAAGCAATATTACCATATTTAGCTACTATTATTGGGGTGTTATGACATACAAAATTCCATTTTATTAAAACTGGTTTGCATCTCACAATTTGTTAGGTTGTCATACAGATAACACATTGAATAGACTTGGGTCAAGTGGAAATAATAAAAGCCTCAATATCAGCTTTTGCTCATTTGTCCAGAATTTTATTGAACATAAAGGCCAACTGATGCTGCAAATAACTTAGATGGCACACGAGCTAACATGTCTGTCCAGGCCTGATCGCAGTGGGTAGTTTGAACTCAGAAAAGATGCACACTGAATTGTTGATTAATTCTCTCATTAATTTTGCTAATATTTTTCAGTACCTACACACAAAAGGTACTTCATAAAACCAGATTTTTAGTTCAAGAAGATTATTTTTAAACTTATAACTAGCAGATTCATGGAGACAGAAACATCATGATCATAAGGAAGCAAGCACCTGAATCATGAGGTCATTGAGAAAGAGGAATATTCACCCAGTAAAGTTCACACACACTCTTGCTCTCTCTTTTTCTCTCTTCCCCCCCTCCATCCCACCTGCAGCCATTTAATCTTGACTTTATTCTAAACAAATCAAGTTCAAAAGGAAAACTAAGGATTTAATTTAGAGGAGTCTAGAAAAGTCCTGATAGGTTTATGTTTTAAAGAATATACTGAAACTTAATTTAACTCTGTTTTTAACATATATTAATACACTGTATATAACATTTAATATAGATTACATATGTAACATTTAGGTTTTCTGTTACTAAAACTTTCATTTTAATAATCTTTATTATAAAACTGGTATCAGTATTACATCATTGGTGAAAATTCTCAATGTGTTTCTGTGCTGAGCTCACATATCACTTAATTTTTATAAAAGCCAGTGTATTATTATATCCTCACCTTACTAAATAGGAAACTGAGTTTAGGAGAGTCATGCTTTATACCAAACACTGCAACTTTATGGTAATTATAGTTAAAATTGATCCAGAGAGAATGTGAATATTCTACTGATGGATTGATTACCTTAAATTACCCCAATTTTAAAATTTTTACAAGTATTGTGGTGAATATCTATTATTTTTGTTCTCTGGCACTTAAATATACTCAATCCTCTAGTACAAATTCTTATATTTCCTCTAGGATACCACTTTACTCCTGCTTAGTCCATGTTGTTTGGATGAGGCTAATCCTAACCCTGCCCTCCTTGGTTTGGCCTGGGATTCAATCAAACTGATCTGTCCAATCACAGGCCAGAGCCCACTTCCTCATGATGATAAAGTCAGGAATGGGGATGTGACTTAGGTTGAGACAATGAATGTTCTCCCTGGAACCTCCCCTGAGACCACTAGAAAGATGCACATTTATGCTTTTTTCTGTCAGGCATGCTGGTCAGGAATGGCAGAAACCTTCTTTGCCACCAGTTACAAAAGATTAACTGAGAATGAAGGCAACAGAAAGGAAAGTAGAGAACAAAGAAGGAGAGGCAGATTTCTGACACTAATTGAGCACTTGGATCCAGTCATTAAACCCTCCGAAAATTTCAGTTAATTGAATCAATAAATCCTTTCTCTTGCTTAAGCCATTTGAGTGATTCATGCAAACAAACAAAAAAAATCCTGACAAAAAATTGAAATAGTCACAGAATAGACACACTTTTGTATCTTGCCTCCACGGGACTACACACATTTTGCAACATAAATTAACAGATTATCTATTCTATTACAGGGAAAGGATTTTTAGGGACCTTTCAAGTTTTCATTAATATAAACAGCATAAACATAAACATTTAAAACACATGGAATTTTGTATACTTTGGATCATGTCTAAAAATATAAATTTTTTAGATAATTATTGGGTAATGAATTTTTTTAATTTTACCAACAATCAGTGAAAATCATTGCAAACACTTCATGCTTAGCAAAACTATTTAATTTTTTTGATGGCCAAAATGAACAAACACCCATTAGTCTTTTGGACCAGCTATATATAAACATGGTTTTAAGTTGCTTGAAACTTTATGTCTCTCTTATAATAATGAAATAAGCACATAATAAAATCCTCTGACTTAAATCAGGATAAAAATATTGAATCATTTTCCAATAAGGCATAAAGATTAAAGAAAAAAGAACTATTAAAAAAGTTATCCTAAAAGATTTCCTTAAATATATTAAAATCTAAATGAAGGAAAATGGAAGAAAGCAATTTTATGTTTAATCTAATGAAAAAGTTAATCATACAGCAACAAGAAATATAGTTGTAGAAAAGCTGACATGAGTCTCTGTAAAAATTAAAAACTCAAATTCCATTAAATACAATAAATTCTAGTCATGACTATATTTCTTAATGAAGTTATTCATATATGGCCTGATCTTGATTAGATCTTGGCTAATAAATAAAATTGGTTGACCCCAATTTTTGAAAAAAGAAAACAAAATAGCAGTGATAGATCAGATCAACTGAGTCATCAATTATCGAAATTTATGTTTTTTGACGATTATTCTAGTTAGTAA
Organism: Daubentonia madagascariensis; assembly: GCA_023783475.1. Classification (NCBI taxonomy): domain Eukaryota; kingdom Metazoa; phylum Chordata; class Mammalia; order Primates; family Daubentoniidae; genus Daubentonia; species Daubentonia madagascariensis. Next base: position 18,656,012 of record JAKFHU010002080.1, on the reverse strand, counting down.
CTGAGATGGATTATAAACCAAAGTCCCTGATATAAATTGGTTTCAAATTGTATTTGCTTTCATCTCTCACTATACACAGATGTCAAGTTCTTTTAACTCAATGAATTACAAGAAGGAAGATAATGTCTTTTTATCTTCAATACTTCAGAAGAAAATTTTAGATATGTCTAATTGGCCCAGCTCCATTAAAACTGGGGATATGTTAGGAACAAAAGTCCTTTAAGAATATCTATTTGGAAGACCCCCTACCTTCAATGAAAGTATAAGCAGTGAATAGATGGTAGTGCAAAAGATGATGGGCTTTTTATGAGAGTAAAGTAGCTTTACATGGATATGAAAGAATTTTTAATTACAAATTATGAGACTGGCTTTATAATTGATTTTCCTGTGTCTAAATAAAAACAATAATAAATCCCAAATCCTTTCTTTTGAACATATGTATTATTCGTCATCTTATTTTTCTAAATGATGGCAACTTTCTATCTATAACTGTTCTCAGATGCTGCCACCTAAAGGTTAAAGTTGGGCACAGCCTAATAATGTCTAGAAACAAAAAATGTTGAATACCTGAAGATTTATAAAAAAATAAAATTATCTCATTATACCAAAATATTAGTTTATATATAAATTTATATTTTTGAATGTTCTCTAAATGGAAGTAGAGAGGTAACCTATTAAACAATTAATGAATATTTTATCAATATTTATAATGTGCACATTACTAATACTAGCAATAAAAATTAAAAAGATGTTTCATAAGACATTTTCCATAATAAAGTGTTTGCAGTATTTATTTTAAACATTTAAGATACAGCCACATGAGTCCCATTTTTATCAATGCATTATGGGTTGTGTACAAAATATTTCTAATTTCAAGAAAAGGTCATGAAAAGTCATACATGTAACTAGTTAAAACCAGCAATAAAAAGAAAACTTGGCCATGTGCAAAAATACATAACACAGTCTATAAATATTTTTCAGAAGAAATATGCCCACGTCTAATCATGATGACAGGGTATATCCAGAAAAAGAAAATACATAAATGTAATTGTTAACCTACTTAACGCTTTTGTAATGGTGCTTTTGGTAATCTATAAAAAGAATGTACAATAAGAATTTTGCAGTGTTTATTTATTATTGACCATAAGGACTAACGATATCTGGAAAATAAAAGTATTTTGATCAACAAAAATGTATTCTCAGACTATACTGGAACTAATTCCCTGGAAAGAAAAGTAAAGTATCCATCCATTCACACCATCTATCAATTCCTTTGCTGTGATTACATATTTACCAAAGCCTTCCAGTAATAATTTCAAGTCCTAGGTACTTTCTATAAAAGCATTACCTAGTGCTACCTTTCAGAAATCAACAAAATATTGCTTTGATTTCTATGTCCCTCTCTTATGAGTTTAGTTAAAATGAGTTTGTTAATTGAAGCTTGATCAATTCTTGGTAGATTGATATAGTCCAGTTTCAGGACTTACAAAGAAGGTTCTGCATATCCCACCAAGGCACAGCTCACATGTGGAGTCCTTCACAAAGCAGCAATTCACCTTTCTGTTTGACATCTTTTTTATCTGTAATTCATTTTGTATATGTATATAGTAATAACTAGTTAGGAAGTTCCTTGCTATCTGAGACTATGTCTATCTGGTTCACTTACCCTGGAAACTCAATGTTTGGTATCCTTAATACATATTTATTGATGGAATAAATAAATGAATTATTTACATTTAAAATTAAGCTTATATAGTTGTTTACTAAACTATATAGGAATGGAAGTAAGTTTCAAATATAAAAACTAATATTTTTATTCAAAATAACTGCCACAAGATTTATTCCAGTTTATTCTTTAGCATTGAATAAAAACACTAACAAATTAATTTTCAACATACAGTGTATATACAATTATAACACTAGTAATTTTATTGGACAAATATGGTACACGTTAATAGGCTTGCTTCTTCTCATTCTTCCTATGTGAGTCTTTAAACAAATTAAAACTGCTGTCTAATAAAATATTCTCAGGAAAACTTTCATTTCTTAACACCAAAATTATTTACCAAATAATATAATTTGTTTGTTTTTTAAATGTGATTAAAATAGTATCAACATAGTTGATATTTAAAACACTGTAACACTTTGTAACCCAGAAGTCCTGGTCTCAATTCCCACCTTTCTTAATATTTCAGTAAGACACTCATTTCCTTATTATTAAAATGGAAAAATATTGTTATATTCATAGTAATATTGTGTCAGCACCATGAAAAAAAATCAAGGATCAATAAATGATAGTCATACATCAGGAATAAGACAGTATCTGATAATTAAAATTGAGCTATTTCTTATCGTTCTAACTGGGCATGTGCACTTGTTAGATGTGATCATAGCACCACATCATTAGTCATTAGCTAAAGTAAACCAGCTGCTTCTATGTACAGTGGCTCACTTTCATGCTTCCCTTTTAACTCTATCAAATATCTCAGCTGATTTAGGCAAGTGTTGGTAAGAAAGGGAGCTAAGACTTGTTCTTTTTACAATTTTGCTTTGGGAAAAAAAGAAGGAGAGAAAGAAAATGCTTCATTTCTTTCCATTCTGATGCTTGAGGTGAGTTGTCATCAAGGCTCTGAAGGAATAGAAAGCGCCTGCTATCTGCACCCAGAGCATTTATTTGCCCTAATACACATGGTTTTGTGTGCAACATTAGACACTGGGGGACCAAGCTTGCTTTTAGGTTTTATCTTTGCTCCACACAGTTAATGTCCAGTCATCATAATCCTTTGCCCAGGACTCTTTAAATGCAGATTTGTGAAGAGCAAACACCAAAAATTGTACCATGTGAATCATGATTGTAACATTATAAGGACATATCCATATTTAGACTGCCTAATTGAAAAATATAGTTGTAAATTCCATAAAAGTAACAAATTGTTAATTTATACACAGTCATCAATGTTAATAATTAACAATGGCTTTATTCGAATCTCATGTATAGAATTCTGACAGAATCTGGCTCTATATATTTGAGCTACTAAAACATTAACATTGGCATTTTTAGTCTTCCTAAAGTCATACGGCTTTTGTTTAAGGTGTATAAATAGAATTTTCAAGTTTTCCTAAATATAAAGCTTAACATATGGACTCATTTAAAGCTAATTCAGAAAACAATGAAAATTTTATTTACTATTAACTTTCTAAGAGGCCAGTGTGTTTTCCAGATTAAATATTCTTTGAAAAAAAAGATTTTAAAAGTGTGTTTGAGAGTCTACAGTTCATAATTTATATCCATAATTCATAGTTACGAAGAATTTATAGTCACAGCAGTCAAGCCTAGAAACTTGACGTGCTACCTGGAAATGTAATAATAAATCATAAGGACATAACATGTTATTTTCCAGAAGGTCTTGTTTTGAGAAAACAGTTAACAGTAGTAGTATTTATATGAAATCATATATTTTATGCTTGCCAAAAGCCCATTTATAAGTGGTAGCATTTATTATAGGTAATATTATCCCATCATATTAAAAAATCCTAACACTATCAGCAGTGTCACATGGCATAAAAATATATATGGTCAAATTTCCTAAAAGTCAAATTTCAGATTAGGTACGTACTATAATGTGTGGAATGTTAGCATCCAGAGATCTTCAGTATTCAATCACTCTAATTATACTATTTAATAACTAATATAATTTTAGAGTTTTAATTTAATATTTAGGATTTTCTGAGTTATTTAACTAATTTGGAATGAAGAAAGAATATATGCTAAATTTTAATAAAATAAAATATCTGTAAAAACATACTGAATTACCTTTAGGGAAATGTAATATAAACATTTTGAATATTTAATGCAAACTCCCATACAATGAAGTTATCATAATTTTACTTTCAATCTCCCTCCCCTGCCCAAGAGTAAATATTTTATTAATATTGCTTTGTTAGTGAAGAAAGTTGGATTTTGTAATTATATTTTATACTTTTTACTGTTGGAATTCATAGTCAATAATATAAAGTTGAATCTAATGCATTATTACTTCAACATTATTGAAAACAACAATTGAAGGCATTGGTTAATCATAAAATTTCCTTTACAGCAAGCACAATCTTTATTCACTGTTTCTCAACTTTCCTTATTTAATCCTTTTTGCTAATGCACTGAATCCCATCTTATCACTGGTACTTATAGAAATCACATCTGCTATACTAAATGTTGCCCCAGTTATTTCTTCTCCAGGGATTAATGGCATTACATCCAGGGGATTTTCATTAGCTTTCAGAAGGAAAAAAATACATGAAATAGCCATAATCCAAACTGCAATCTCAGAGAAGGTAGCCAAACCTAAAACCAGAATATGTTCACCTGCTGTTTAGAAATGATATTCATCCATTCTCTTTGCTGAGACTGGTTCAGAATTATACAATGCTAGTACATTTATCATATTACATATTAACACTATTTTTAAACATCTTGAAGGATTTGTCACAATTTTAGTAATTGCAAATTCTTAGTTCATAAACAGCTACATCGTTTTTTTGTTTTGTTTTGTTTTGTTTTTGCTTTTCAGCAATGCTGTTTTCCAAAAGCCAACATGTCTTCCAACAGTTAAGTTAAAAAAGGGAACACATGTAGTTTTTGGTTTGTGGAACTTGAAGAAGGATCAGTCTATAGCCACTTAGTAAATGCATCAATGAGCCTAAACAACCTAAATCTTCAGTGTGTTTCTCTTCTATCTCCTTTCTCTGGCATTCTTTTTTTTTTTTTTTTTTTTTTTTGGTAAAATGATCCTAGAATGTTAGAGTTTGATCAGCAACAATAAAGTACATTACAATAAAGTACATTAAAATTCTAACTGAGGCCCTAAAACTTGTCCAAGTATCTCCAAATGGGCCACCAACACACAATCACTGTCTGACCTGTTAATAGCAGCTTATTTTGGGTTACATTTAAAGGCAAATATAGCCATAGAAACCATAAAACCAGCTCGTTCTACAGTTTTGTGGGTATATTATTTCAAGAATTATATATTTAATTCAAATGATAAGGTAAAATAAATCATGAGATTAATAAAGAATATATTCCCAAAGGGCAATCTTTTTGGTGTATACTATATAACAAATATTAAACACTGGCAAATCCTAATTTGGAGACTGTAATGATGTTATTATTTAAGGGAATTAAAGAAAGATGAAGCATTTACAAAATGATTCTCAGATCTTCAACAAATTGATTGCTTTTCTATTTCTTGCTTTCTCTTCTTACATTCCTTTTCAAAAATAAATTTTTAAGTTGTTTCTTCTGTTCAAATAATATCTTCCTGGCAATTGTTATCTTTACTTTTCCCATACTTTCTTTTTCCCCCCTCTTAATAAAAAATTTAGCTATTGCATTATAGAAAGTAAATAACAGGTGGTTAAGTCACTACATAGTATTTCTACAGGCAAAAATAATGCTATCTAAGGCTGGCATAGACTTATCTTCAAAGGGGCTCTCATTTTCTACAACTTCACAGGAGTCATTGGCTGCAACAAATACTGTAAATATTTCCTTAAGTGAATTATGGTACACTTTACAACTGCTATCCAGTGTCAAAGCCTTACAAATATGGATATTTACACACTGTATTTATATAAATATACAGCAAGAGAAAAATTATTTATAATATTTAATCACAAAAATCATTAAGGAGTCATTTATAATCAGTGAAAAATAATTTAATTGTTATACAAACCTTTACCAAAATTTAAGCATCAGGGATAATCTTATGAAGAAACAAACCTAATCAAAAGAAGGAATAGATTTAACTCCAATGGAATATTATTCACTCCATAAAAATGTTCTCTCTTGCCTCTAGGTAGATTTTCAAGTGATAAAACAAATTTAATTTGACTAGAGGATAATGAAGTCCTACATATTAATGAGTATGATGTATGTTCACTATACATCTGTTGAATATAAAAATTTCCCCTTTATGTGAACAACTTTTAAGCCCTTTTTGTCAGAGAATAGACTAAAGCATGTGAAAAACTCTCTTAAGGGAAGAATATTTTTAGAGGAAGAGAGCCTCCTGGTTTGTGTTCAGGGAGTCAAGTAAACCTCAAATACAAAATATGGGAAAAAGACATTTAGGAACATATATGTTAAACTTTGTGACAAACAGGCTTATGAACAAGAAAACACATTATGCTATAAAGGCTTATTTAAATTCTCATGGGGTTATTTTTTATTAAATGCAAAATTGATTATATGAACAGAAAAAGTAAAATAACCTTTTTCCCCCCAATGCAATCAATGCAATTCTAAAAGAGACCATTAAATTCACCTAACCAAGTGAAAGAATATTTTGAAAGGAAATGAATGCAAGTCTTTACAACTCACCTCCATTTCCCCCTCAGTGAGTGATCTGTTTCTAGCTTTTCAAAATGTTAATATTAATTATGCATTTTTCAAATAGAAATGGAAAAAAAAACCCTTATTCTTCCTCCCTGTAACTGACAACTGAAGGTGGAAATCATAAATGTCTTTCTATCCCCACAATTTCCTATTTAAAGAAGTTGTTCATAAGAATAACACAATTCTTTTTGATCATTTTTGTCTCTGATCTTTTACATGTTGGGATTGATTTTCCCACCAACCTTAGTACTTTCCTTATACTCAAGACCACGTTGTCCAAGAGCAGTGTAAGGTCACAAAGTCCAAGGTTGCACGTACTTTCACTCAAATACTCGGCTCTGGGACAGGTTTGACCGAAAGAGAGAATCAAATGGATAGGGCTATATAAGCAGAACCTAGATTTGGCACCTGGCCGCAGATGGTCTCATCCTTTGAGCAGGCTACTCTAGGCTTCAACTTCTGTAGAGTGGTTCACTAACAATAGCAAACACTCAGATAGAATACAGCATTTGCGAGGCACTCTTCTAAGCACATCTACTGATCTAGTTTCATAAAACCCAATGAGGCAGGTACTATTTTTCTCCTCATCTTAAAGATGAAGAAGCTAAGGCTCAGAAATGTTCAATAACTTGCTTTGGGTCACAGAGCTGGTAAGTTGCTAAGTTGGGATTTGAACCCTAAGCAGACTGACTCTAGAAACCGTGCTCAGAAACCATTACATTTCCTTGTCTGGAAAACTCAGAACTATGAGGCCTCAATGTTTTCACCTGTAAAATATAGAATAAATCAGGGGTCAAAAACTCAAACATGTTTGGAGGCTGTGAATGTGGTAAATAAATGGAGTATATTGTTTGCAAGACAATAGAGACAACAGGAGCTGAGGAAACCTGAATGAAGCATGCCCCTTTGAAAGGGACCAGTTGTTAACTTAGCTCCAACTAATGGCTAGACAAGACCAGTGTATGTTCAAGTTCCACTTGATTTTTCAAGACAGGCTGAGAATCAAAATTTCTATGTGAAATTTCCAAATGTTTAAAATACTAAGTAGGCCAAGCGTAACCATGGTTGAATGCTGGCCATGAGCCATCAGTTGGTGTCTTCTAGACCAGATGAGTTCTAAGGTTTCTTCCAGAGCCAATGTCCTAATAACTATCTATGATGTCCATGTGGCAGTAGATCTAATGAACATTCCTTTTGGGAAATGATGCCACTGGTTTCTCACATAGGACATTCAGCAAAAATCACGTGCCTAACTATACTAAGGAAGATGAATTTGCCTTCCACAGTACAAGAATTTTGCCTTTTTTGAAGCTATGTGTGCATGCATGCCTCACATAAAATTGGAATTTAAAATAAAACTTTATAATTTTTCACATGTGAGACTGATTCCAGAAATCCAAATAAATTGAAAGCATAGACTTTTTCCTTATTTTCTTTGTCTTAGGAATATTACTTTGCCCTTACATTGGATTTATGAATTGAATGATCTAACTGATTTGGCTGTACAAATACTGCTTGCTAAGTTTTACTGTCAGCTTTCATTATTTGCATCATAAATGCTTAAACTGATCTTTGATGTTCTTGCATGATTTCTCTCCCAGCTTTTCCAGTCTAGAAAATTTAAACTTCTGTAGATATAATTATAACTCTAAATTTGAACCATACATTTGGCATACTCAAAACAACTAAAGATAAACCTTGAATTTCCTATTTCAGAAACTCTCTGTAAATAATTTCAACTATGGATTTACTCATAGTTAAAATTATAAATATAAATATAAAGAAGTGTCTATATCAACTAGAGACTATTTACATTTTGAAGGGATTATAAATTTGGGATCTTTGTTTTCCATTTTCCTATATTTAGTAAGTGAAAGATGGAAGATGGATGGAATTAGTAATTGCAATGACAAATGCAGAATAATTGAAATGCAAACATCTTGTAATTAGTTTCTCTCTGATGTACTTTAGCTTCCAGTTGACTGCTGAGGAGGATAAAATCTTTGAGGTTAAACTCATTATTTCCACTGGGATCTCCTGGAAAGGATTCATTTTGGTTTGAAAGGGCATCAACAAAACCAAAGCATAGAATTTTAGAGCTGGATGAGATGCTGAGATGAAGTTAAAACACACACACACACACACACACACACACATGCACATGTGCACACACACACACCCCCCAGTATCTTGAAGTCCTGTCCCCAAAATTATATTCAGCATATAAAATACTTCTTTATTACAACACTTCTAGGAGTTTGTGTTATTGTATTACAAGGCTGCATGTCATCACACATCTGGCATATGTCTATACAGAAATATTGCACAAGTGTGTATCATAATATTTATTCAAAACTTCTCAGAGAACGATAATAATAGTTATCAAGGTTATGACAATTCTCCAAGCTAGATTTTCCAAAATAAAACCTATAAATAGCAGCATATTATAGTCCCTTAAAAATAGACACTTTGGGAGCAAAGGATAACAAATATGTTTGCTGTAAATGTGCATTCTGAAACTATTAATACTATATAATTGCTTAAACCAATTTTGTGGTTTGGGTTTAAAAATTGTATTATTGTATATAAAATGGTATGTGGTCCCTACTATGAACATCTTCCTAAAGGTTACAGCATGCTGAGTGAGACTAGTGCCAAACTCTGACATGAAGAATTTTTAAGTAACCCACCTTCTGAAATGAGGTGCCAATAAGTGGAGCCAGATCTCTACCTCACTGCTCTCTATGAAATCAAGAAATTATAGAACCACTTTTATCCCTGTCTAGTAAACATATGTGAGAAGAACATAGGTAGAGAGAGAGTCGTCTGTCTTGTGCAAATTTTGTGTTACTGGTAAAAGGCAATTCCCTCTTCTGGCCATGATGGAAAGAAGGAAGAAGGCTTTTATTCTGTTCCTCAGTTAGATGTTTGCCTGGGTAACAGGTTTACTGATCTGACTCAGGTCTCTTTGAACAAAAGAGTACTGGAGACAGACAGCAGAAGGGTAGACAGACAGTGCAAGACTGGACCACCCACATGCCCAGCATTTGGCATAGGAAGATGTGTGGGCTTCCATGGCCATGGGGACACTGAGGAGGATGGAGGACTTGAGTCATTCTGCTGCCAGTCCACCCCAAAGGGCTGCCCACCAGATGAAGAGATCCCTGCAGTTAGGGGGTGTGAGATTTCCACCACTGCGAGGGCTGACATGGCTGAGGGGTAATGTTCTAGAGTTATCTTGTACTCTTACAACTAGGGAAGTGAGCAGCAGAAAGGTCCTGTTGGATCCTCCAAAGCATGCACCTCTGTAACCCACAAGAGAACCAGTGTTTCTTCCTCTCATTGTATAGTAGGTAAACCCCGAAGAGGGAAATGAGACATGAAAAGGCACATCTGCCCTTCCCTTACAACTTCAGGTCCTTTAGGCATGGTCAAGTTTGTGCTTGGGAAAGAAGAAAAAATGAAATTTTAGTCAAGTTTGAGGCTAAAGGTTTAACTGAACTAGACTTTTGATAATCAAAGTCACAGGAAAACTGTATAGTATATTCAATATATTATTAGGGAATAGGAGGACATCTGAGGATGATCAAAAGATTAAAGAAAAACAAAGCTATTTTATATTTAAACTTCCCACTGAGTTGAAACTCCTCAATAAACTGAGGTTATACCAAGACTCAGTTGTGTCTTGGTTTATTTTATTTTATTTTATTTTTTAAGGAATGAAATTAGTTCAGACCCTCCAAATCAAGAATGGGCACACAGATGCCTAAACAGCTAGCAAATTGGGTATTTTGCCTCTTGGTTTATTTTCAAATGTACATATGGAGAAGAGGAAGCTGAAACCAGAGGTACAAATAATTTTGCAGACCAAGATTTAGCTTTCAGTATAGAATGCAGGCAAGTTTCATCATTCCTTCAAATCCTTCAACAGGTCAGAATAATGAGAATTGAAGGGGTATAGTTTAGTTTTTTAGCTGGAGTGCAAACCTAAGAAAACTGAGAAAAACGGTCCTGCTGAAATCTACAGGCTATTCAGGCACTACTTGCTCTATTTGTAATTTCTTAAAATTAATAACCTAAAGACAACCAACTATCTTCAGAAAACTTTAATGTTTCAAACCTCAGGGCCTTAGTAGGTAGGATTTAAAAGAAATTTGCCAGGGGTTTAACTAAATCCAGGGGCTCCTAGAACAAGTGAACTGACCAGTACCTTGAGCAGAGAAGATGCTGTTTTCACACAATTGACTATTCACTTATAATTAGTATTAATTAGCAGAAACATAACATAGATCCCAAATAACAGTGGGTTAAACAAAAGGGAAGTCATTTATTTTGTTCTCAGTTCAGTGGCTGTATTGTCAGCTTTCTGTTCCACCATCCCTAGGGTATGACTCTCATTGTCTCCTTATCCAAGAGAGAGCTCTGAGCTCTAAGGAGCAGGCTTGATAGAGGGGCAGAAAAGCCACACTTCGTCTTTCGAGCTTATGTCCTAAAAATGGTGCACTTTTCCTCCATTTCATTGCCCAGAACTTAGTCACATGGCTGCTCCTTCCTGGCCACCATAGCCTTAGCTGAAAATGGAAGTTCTATTATTGTATGGGGACAAATAGCAACTGGCAGTTGCTAACACATCACTTATATGGCAAAGCTAAGTATATATAGACAACGCCATATCTAGGAATTACATAAAAAAATATATTCTGTGCAGGCCAATAAATATTACAAATCCATGTGCTAAGCTCGGTGCATTTTATTCACATGAGAATCTCTCATTCGATCATTACCCTGATCAAATAATTTTGACTAGATGTTGTAAAGCCCACAGTTGAAGAGAAGCAACCAATTATAAGAAAGGAGAAGAGAGATGACAAAGGAAGACATATTTAATTATTCCAATCTTTGACAGCCTGAAGGGAAATCTAAGTACGAAAAATGCAACTTCAACATTCCAACAGCACAGAGATCTAGAATAAGTACAAGGATTTGCTATAAGGCATATGCCATTCACTTATCATTTTATCCTACCAGTATCCCTGGAATATTAATTGAAATTCATTAAATATCTTTTGAAAACTCTGTGCTCTTTTAAGGAAGGCATGATTGAATGTAATGGATATTGGGAGTGGCTAAGTAAAACTAATTTCTGTGCTTACCAGCAATAATCATCATCTATTCAGAAAACTCAGCTATATATATTTTAAAAAAAATCCATTCTCTAAATAATCCTCATAGCTGATAATTAAATTTTAATGTGTTCATATGTATATTCTTAAGTACACTCATCAATAAACAACTTTTATGTACTTGGACATACATCTTTTTAAAATGTGTGAGTCTGCAAACTGATTGCATTTTACTTAAAGAGAATTTGTAAATTTTATTGAATATCAGTAGCTATGAATCATAATCATTTTAATAAAATATATTGATTTTACCCAAAATGACATCATGATTTGTACTAATTGTTAAGTTATTCCAAATTACATTAAACTGAATTACAGTCAATATACAATGAGGAACACTATAGACCATATTAATACATAAATATATGGTAACTTTGAAAACAACTAAATTTTAATACTTAGAGTAAGACTTTCTGTTAATATATATTTTTAAATAAACATCTGATCAATTCTTCTATTTGTACTCATAAAATTGAATTTGTGAGTACAGAAAATATCTCTGAAAATTCAAATAGGCAGCAAATAGAAGGCTATGATTAATGAAAAAAACTACTTCTTTATTTGCACATACCATATAGAATGACTTGTGGGAAAATTTAGATAACTGGCAAATATTTTGGGATTGAAATGGTGGTGAGTATTCACAAAACTAAAAAAGATGAAAAATATGGTGAATATTAACTTCAGGGAAAATAGAAAGTAGTGGATAAAATGAAAAATAGTCATAGCTATGAATACCATTGACATACTCTTAATAATGTAAATGCTTAATACTTATTTACACTAAAATTATAACCCAATCCTATTGAAGACAATTGGAAGGGTGGAAGTGTGTGCTAAGGGAATGGAGAGGAAAGAGACACAAATTCTGATCTTTTGTAGTGGGAAGTTAAAAAATCATTTCTAACACTGAAAATCCAGAAGAAGCAAGACAAGTGAGTAATGTAAAGAAGATAAATACTAAAGCATCAGCCAAAAGCAGTAGAAGTGGTGGCCTGAGTGGAAAGGGAAGGGGGCAGGTATTGTTGTCTTATGAACAACATTTCATATATATTTGGCCTTTTACACTACAAATAAGAGGAAAAGTGAAAAAAATGAGGGGAGGAAAATTTAATACATAAAACCAGGAAAAATTAGCTAAGGTAGCTCGGACAGGAATTGTCACATTTTGACACTTTCTAAGATTTGCCATAGATTATTCAATCTCTCTGAGCCTTGGTCTTCCTAAGCCCACCTCTGTAAAATATGATAATACCTTCTTCACAAAATCACTGTGAAGATTAGAGATTATGTCTGTAAAGCATCAACACCATTTGCCGCACAATAGGCACACAGTGCCTTAGTTCCCTTCTGCTTTCTCTTGAATTGTTATCACTTTTTTTAAATCTTCTCCTTTTTTTTTTTTTTGAGGCAGAGTCTTGTTCTGTCACCCCAGGTAGAGTGCAGTGGCATCATCATAGGTCATTGCAACCCCAAACTCCTGGGCTCAAGTGATCTTCCTGCCTCAGCTTCCTAAGTAGCTGGGACTCCAGGTGCGCACCATGACGCCTGGCTAATTTTTCTATTTTTCTATTTTTAGTAGAGATGGTGTCTTGTTCTTGCTCAGGCTGGTCTCAAGCTCCTGAGCTCAAATGATCCTCCCGCCTGGGCCTTCCAGAGTGCTAGGATGACAGGTGTGAGCCACTGTGCCCAGCCAAATTGTTACTACTTGTGTAATGGAACATGAGGATGTGACAGGTTCCTGGTTCACCCACAGTGTCTATAGGATAGACAGCAGACACCAATGTGAGTGAGTGCCATATCCCCACAGGCAGATTTTATGAGGAAATGGTTGAAAACTAATGTCATAACTTTTGGATAGATCAAGGATATCAATGGGATCAGAGTGTGGAAAGGAGGAGATTTGTGAAGATATTTTTTTGGAAAAAGTAATGGTGAGTCCTCATGCCCAGTGAGGAGGGTTTCCATAGGATGAGTTGGAGAGTTTGGAATAAGTGTCCTGCAGTTGGGAGCCAGGGCAGGACAGTGCTGGACTCACTCCTGATAAAACGAGAGTGGCCAAGGACAGCAGAATAGATGGTAATAACAACAATAATAGTATAATTAGCACACTTTAATATAGTCCTTATAATATGCCAGACACTGTTTTGAGCACTTTTTACACATTACCCCATTTAATTCTCAGAACATCATCAAGTGCATGAGGACTATGAAGCACAGAGAGGTAACGGACATGCTATGGTCACACAGACAGAAAATGGCATACTTCGGGTTTGAACTAAGAACATTTGACTCCAAGAGTCCAAGAGTCTAAAAATGATGTTGGGCTAATTGCCACTTAAGATGGGGTTCCAACCAACAGGAATAATCTACAATTTCAAAACTGAGGGAAGGTAATTTTGCTATGGTCTCTTGAAAATGCAATACTACACATTTGTACATTTGCATGACTGTGATACACTGAAAAGTGCATAGAATGCTTTATTTAATCAGACAGATGGTAAGTCATGAAGTTGGGTTGCAAACCTAGGCCAGCAGAACTAGAGTCAGGCACTATCTACTCTATTAGAGTTAGATTCATAATCTGCAAACTGATGATAATAGGATTTATTTCATGTTGTGTTTTTGTTTTGCAAAAGGAATGACTAGCACAGTGGTTCTCAACTGTGGCCCAGGAATCTCTTGGGAAATTCAAGACTTTCTCAGGGTCCCCAAGGTTCAAAATAATGCACAGATAAAAGATCCATTTGAAGTGTAAGATAAATCAATGGATTCTAATATACTGAGTCTATAATGTGTATTGATATGGCTTCTGATTCCACATTGTAACTAATTTTTAAGAAACTATCACTTGTTGAGTTTTAGGGTAGCACCAAATAATATTCACAGTTATTTGAAAAGGATATTTAAAAAACTCTTCCCTTTTTGGACTATTTATCTGTGTGAGGCTTGATATTCTTCTAGTGCATAACCAAAACAGCATATCACAACATACTGAATGCAGAAGCAGATATAGAAATCCAGCTGTCTTCCACATACCCAGACATTGAAGACACTTGCAAACATGTAAAACAATTCCACTTTTCTCATTATTTTTTTATTTTGGGAAATATAGTTATTTTGCATAAAATATCTTATTGCTATTATTGTTACGGATTTATTTTTACTTTTAAATGAATTAATACATATTTTTACATTTACTCAGTTTTATTTCTATTAATAGACATTATCCATGCAAACAAAAAATATTTGGGATCCTCAATAATTTCAGAGACCAAAATGTCTGAGAATAATTGGCCTATACTAGGTACTCAATAAATACCAATATTTTCTCACTTGGTTTTATTAGTAATAGGCAGGGGTTTTTTTTACTTTTTTTATTTTATTTTTTATTCCAAGATAAAAATTTGCCATTCTATTATCTAAGGTTCTAACCGGTTGTGTTCCTTTATGTATTTTTCAGTGGCATAAACATTGTAGAACTGTTACTAATCCAATACATTCCTAATATTTGGCAATGCAATCAAGCCAATGAGTTATCATGTAATCACTTTCTATTGTTCTTTGCAGAGTAAAGTTTGTCATCCTCTAACATGTTGTTATAAAAATGATTGTATTTAATACTGGTGCAAAGTGAAGAATAAAAATGATCATACCAAAGAATACACTTTTAGCATTATGCATTTATTTTAAGAAATCATTAATAATATAACAATGTAAAGATTTATACTTAGAAATTGCATCACTAGAAAATACATTAACACATAATTACATTAAATACATAAATCTATTCATTTATTTTCCCCAATGTGTTGAAATTAATTTTATGGATCACAAAGCTCATGTTCTGGTAGAATCTCATAAGAACAGTGGACATTAAACTATTTGAAGACACTATAAGTTGAGGCTGCATTTGCTATTTACAAGTATTTAAAATGAGTTCTTGTTGTCTTTATAAAGCCTGGTAAATAATCACCATGGCAGTAGATAGTCAAAGATTTTGAGTTTACATCTACTAAGAAGCACAGGCATAGAGGAGTAAAACAGAAACTTGATCTTTCACAAACGGACTATTTAATAATACAAAATACAGTAAAAGTCTTGGGGCACAATGGAAGCTCTTTTATGTCAAAATAAGCTTGGAAGCAGTTTCCTTCCCCACAAAAGCTGTCCTGCCTGGGTCTAGTTCCTCAGGCAAAGACAAGGAGAGGTGAGAAGCTACCTGCGGGAGCAGGTACAGGAAGTGGGTTTCTGTGGAAGGATCAAACGGCAGTGATACCTTGTAGGCTCTCCATGAATATCCCTGCCCAGAAGGAGAATAAAGACAAAGCTTGGAGAGACCCTGAGATCTGCAGCTGGGTGGGGATTGGGTAGGGTGGTGTGGAGGGGTGGTCAGGTGTCAAGTCAGAAAGGCAAGACAATAAAACTAGAGAGAAGTGTGTGCCATAGCTTCAGAGTTGAAGAGAAGGGAGTATAGAGTGAGGTATGCAGTGGATAAGACCTAGCAGTTCAAACTTTAAATCTGTAAAATGCTGGCACAGACAGGACATTTCTTTCCTTCATAGCCAAACCCTTTGCTAGTATGAGGGCAGTTTCTTATAGACTTGTTACCTCTCTGTACCAACTAGTGAAGCTCCAGCAAAAGCCAGCTTTTCAAAAAAAATTAAATAAAAAAAATTTAAGTTGACATATAAAATAATATGTATTTATTATGTACAACATGATGTTCTGAAGTACATATACACTGTGGAATGGTGAAATCTAGCTAATTAACAAATGCATTACCTCACATAATTATCATTTTTTGTGGTGAGAACATTTAACATCCACCTTCAGCATTTTTCAAGAATATAATATATCATCATTAACTATAGTTACCATGCTGTAACTTGACCTTATTCCTTCTATCTAACTGTAAAGCCGAGTTCTTGAACCTGCAAAAACGCAAACTAAATAGAGAGATTCAATTTCCAGAAAACTACCAGTCATAACCATAGATCTGCAGAGATTGCCCAACAGAAGGAAATAACAAATCCTATAGAGGAGTAGTTGACAGAACCCATGTCTCTGATCAACCAAAGACAGAAAAAACTTGAGACTATGTCTTGATAGGAGGAAGTAGCCATCCCTACACATATCACTACAAAACAAACACAGAAAGAAATGACCAAGTGGTGCAAAATTAAGAATTAAGATGATTAATAAAAGATCTGCACAAGACTAGGTCAAAGAAAATTCTGCTTGCACAAACATGGTTAAGGATTTTAGTGCTTCTTTGGTACCAAGAGATTGGAAGTAATCAGAACTACAATAATTGTAATCTACATTACTTTATTAATGTTTATGTGAAATTTCTAATAAATTGTAAGCAGGGTATTTCATATGTGATTTCAATCATTCTCACATCATTTTAGGTCATTTTTTTGCAAGTCCAAGTAAGTGAGAACAACCCCTTCAGTTACTAGTAAACAAAGATATTTGAAGCAGATAGATTTCAAATTGACAAATACTGAAAATATTCCCAGACTGGGCAGACAAAGAGTGCTGCACCCCTTACAGAGCTATGTATAACAAAGAATATCCTGTACAATCACATTTTTAATCAAAATGTTAACAGAGATATTTAAGATTTTAATTGTTTTTCCCATTACCCACATGTTTTTTCTCTGTATAACATTTTAGATTTTATATTTTCTCCGTAATGAAAACTGTTTTTTAACTAGAAAGATAAGAATCATTAAACAATAAAAGACATTATTAAATACTTTGCCACAAAAATGAATGAAACCATTCATTTACTTACAGTTATTAAATAGCATGCTTTAAAATCTTTTGAAAACAATACAGGTTATGAAATCTTTACTCAATTATAACATAAGTTAATTGCTTTTTTCCCAAATGCATTTTTCTTTATATTTACTCTGGGCAATTTCTGTCAGATATTATTGTACAAAGATATATCATAATTTGTTCTGCTTTGGCTTGTCATGATTGCATAAAATATTAAATCTTTATCCATGGGTAAAAATAAATTATAGACACTAAAGAATAAGAGCTTTATGGGAAAAAATTCTGGGCTCTAGAATACATACAATGCAAACTATACCTAATTTCAGGTATGAAATTAAATGCCAAATTTGGTGAAATTGATCAAATCTGCACTGGGGACATTTTTGCTGCTGAGCAGTTCACATGGCTCATCATTTAATATTCCAGTCACAAAGGTGACATGGTTTCCATTCCTGGCATTTTAGTTCATTGTGTCTAAAGAAGTAACTCATTATTCCACACTCAGAGCCAACATTTTCTACTTAAAACAATATTCTAACAAAATTAATGTGAGATGAGGACAGTATTAATTCATTTCCAGCTAAATTACTTATCTACTCTTCGACAGCCTGCACTGTTATAGTATGCAGCACTGACAGCTACATTTTGTTTAAAGAAAATTATATGTTGAGAGCTTTAAAAACGGAGAATATGCTTATGTAGCTTTTTTTTCCTAGAGGGATACTATTAAAAAGATGCCACTGATTGTGTTGGCACAAATGGTGGAGATTTTTTTTGTTTATATTGAAATGTTTAATGAAGCTAAAATGCACTTATTTACCTCTGAAAGAAAACAATTTTAGGTGGCCTCTATGAGCTTCTTGACAATAGCTGAAGTGTTTTTCTATAGTCATTAAAGATACACAAGTTATTGGGCATATACTAATAATGTTTTCTACTAATTATATAAAATAATTTGAGTATTTTTGTCAGACATCCATTACCATTTTTTAAATTTTTTCTATAATACATTTACTTAATGTATTCAATATATGATAATTTAGCTATTTAAATACTTCTGAGTCCATTTACAAAATTGCTTTCATATGTGGAGCCCTTACTAATTAAGAATAAAAGACATGAAGTATAAATGATTTTTTTATACAGAGTTCAAGGCTACAACAAAATAACTAGATAAATCTGAACACTCATGATTATAATACATTTGTAAGTATATGGTATTTGATATATAATTTGCAATCTCTAATTTAAAAAAAGAATAAATATAAATTATCAATGTATTTAAGAAATGGCATAGTAACCACTGGATTAAAGTGCAAGGACTTACAAAACCTACTATAATAGATTATAATAACACAATGTTGAAATGAATAATTCATAAAGAGATTTTAAACATGTATTTTTTGTGTCTTGCCTACATAAGAAAAGAAAACTTGGCTCATTGCATAATGCAAACAAATTGCTTATGTTTTCATGAATCAGTCAACAATATCAGAAAGGAGATAAACTATCTCTGTGAAATCTATATGATTAATGAAACTTCTATTTACTATGCTATATCTCTCCAAAAGTCATTTTACATCCTTGAAATAATCAGCAGAAACAAAGTCTGGGGATATATCTAAAGACCATCATAATTCAATATGATACATTTTCTATCATTATGAAAGACTTTTTTTTTAAAATGTAGGATATTATAAAAAGGCATAGTTTATGCAGCTTAACTGACTCAAAAATGTAATGATCATTGAAAATTATATGTGATGTGTTTGGATAATCATTTGACAATGTATATGCAGAACTTTAAAGATTAAATAGTGACATCTGGGTTAAGATGGGTAAAATATCTTTATAGTATTAGAATTTTCCTCACTGATACCTAATAAAATGAGCAACGAATGGTCACATAAAAAGAAAAAATCACCAATCATGTCTGAAAAAGGAAATAAGCTAACATAATATAATAATCTTCAAGAACTAGAAAGCAAGACGGCTAGAAAGACAGAAACGGAGAAAGAGAGACAGAAAGACAGGGAAGAGTAAAAGATAATATGCATACAGCTCAAACTGCAGCTTTAAAAGAAACACTAACTTGTTTCATATATAGTGGGAAGAGAAGAAATATTTCACCCATATTTTTTTATTTTTTTTTTTTATTTTTTATTTTATTTATTTTTTTTAATTTCAGAATATCATGGGGGTACAACATTTTGGCCATACACATTGCCCCTGTTCTGCCCGTGTCAGAGCCACAATCGTGGTCATCTCCCAAACTGTGCTCCCCACATCCATTCAGTGAGAGTTTTTCCCATCCCTTCCACCCCCCTCCCGCCCGCCCGCCCCCTGATGAATGTTATTGCCCTGTGTGATGTAAGTGTTCATCAGTTAGTACCAGTTTGATGGTGAGTACCAGTGATGCTTGTTTTTCCAATCCTGTGACACTTCGCTTCGAAGAATGGGTTCTAGCTCCGACCAGGATAATACCAGATGTGTTAATTCACTATTGTTCCTTATTGCTGAGTAATACTCCATGGTATACATATACCACATTTTATTGATCCACTCGTGTATTGATGGGCACCTGGGTTGTTTCCACAACTTTGCAATTGTGAATTGTGCTGCTATGAACATTCGAGAGCAGATGTCTTTATTATAAAATGTCTTTTTTTCTTTTGGATAAATACCCAGTAGTGGGATTGCTGGGTCAAATGGTAATTCTACTTTTAATTCTTTGAGATATCTCCATATTCTTTTCCATAGAGGTTGTACTAATTTGCAGTCCCACCAGCAGTGTATGAGTGTTCCTACCTGTCCACATCCCCGCCAACATTTGTTATTTGGGGATTTTTTGATATGAGCCAATCTCACTGGAGTTAAGTGATATCTCATTGTGGTTTTGATTTGCATTTCCCTGATGATTAGAGAAGTTGAGCACTTTTTTATATGTTTGCTGGCCATCATTCTGTCTTCTTTGGAAAAGTTTTTGTTCATGTCCTTTGCCCATTTTTTAATAGGGTTGTTTGATTTTTTCTTGTTGATTTTCCTAAGTTCTGTATAGATTCTGGTTATCAGCCCTTTATCAGAGGTGTAGCATGCAAATATTTTCTCCCATTCTGTAGGTTGTCTGTTCACTCTAGTGATAGTTTCCTTGGCTGTGCAGAAGCTTTTCAATTTGATCAGGTCCCATGTATTTATTTTTGTTGCTGCTGTGATTGCTTTGGGGGTCTTCTTCATAAATTCTTTGCCTAGGCCAATGTCCATAAGAGTTTTTCCAACATTTTCTTCGAGAATTCTTATGGTTTCATGTCTTAGGTTTAGATCTGTTATCCATTGTGAATTGATTTTTGTGAGAGGTGAGAGGTGTGGGTCCACTTTCAGTCTTCTACATATGGCCATCCAATTTTCCCAGCACCATTTGTTGAATAGGGAATCTTTTCCCCAGTGTACGTTTTTCTGGAATTTGTCAAAGATCAGGTGACTGTATGAGGTTGGTTTATATTTGGGTTCTCAGTCCTGTTCCATTGGTCTACATGTCTGTTCTTGTGCCAATACCATGCAGTTTTGGTTACTATAGCCTTGTAGTATAGTTTGAAGTCTGGTAGACAGATGCCTCCCAATTTGTTCTTTTTGCTTAAGATTGCTTTGGCTAGACGGGGTCTTCTCTGGTTCCACACGAAGCGTAGAATTATTTTTTCTAGATCGGCAAAAAATGATGTTGGTATTTTGATAGGGATTGCATTGATTCTGTAAATTAATTTAGGTAGAAAAGCCATTTTTACTATGTTGACTCTGCCTATCCAAGAGCATGGTAAGGTTTTCCATCTATTTACATCCTCTGCAATTTCCTTTCTCAGTGTTTCATAATTCTCTCTATATAGGTCTTTGATCTCCTTAGTTAGATATATTCCTAAATATTTAATTTTCTTTGTTGCTATTGCAAAAGGTATAGCATCTTTAATTTGTTTCTCGGCTTGATTGTTATTAGCATATATGAAGGCTATGGATTTGTGTGTATTAATTTTGTATCCTGAGACTTTGCTGAATTCATTTATCAATTCCAGTAATCTCTTGGTTGAATCTTTGGGGTTTTCTATGTATAATATCATATCGTCTGCGAATAGTGAAAGTTTGACCTCTTCTGCCCCCATCTGGACGCCCCTGATTCCTCTGTCTTGTCTAATTGCTGTGGCCAGGACTTCCAGCACTATGTTGAAAAGAAGTGGAGATAGTGGACACCCTTGTCTGGTGCCAGTTTTAAGGGGGAATGCCTTCAATTTTTCCCCATTCAGTATGATATTGGCTGTGGGTTTATCGTATATGGCTTTAATAGTTTCTAGGAATGAGCCATCTATGCCTATATTGTTAAGAGTTTTTATCATAAAAGGGTGTTGGATTTTGTCAAAAGCCTTTTCTGCATCTATTGAAAGGATCATATAATCTTTGTTCTTGCTTTTATTTATATGGTGAATTACATTTATAGATTTGCGTACGTTGAACCATCCCTGCATCTCGGAATAAAGCCCACCTGATCATGATGGATTATTTTTTTGTGTGCTTTTGAATTCGGTTTGCAAGGATTTTATTGAGATTTTTGCATCTATATTCATAAGGGATATTGGTCTGTAGTTTTCTTTTTTTGTTGTGTCCTTTCCTGGCTTTGGTATCAAGGTGATATTGGCTTCGTAGAATGAGTTGGGAGGATTCCATCCTTCTGGATATTTCAAATAATTTCTGCAGTATAGGCACCAGTTCTTCTTTGTAGGCTTGGTAGAATTCAGGTGTGAACCATCGGTCCGGACTTTTTTTTGTGGGTAGATTTTTAATTACTGCTTCAATTTCGGTGCTTGATATTGGTCTGTTTAGAAATTCTGTTTCTTCCTGGTTGAGCCTAGGGAGGTAGTGTGTTTCTAAGAATTGTCCATTTCTTCCACGTTTTCGTGTTTGTGGGCATAGAGATTTTTGTAGTATTCAAAGATGATGTTTTGTATTTCCATGGTATCAGTTGTGACTTCTCCTTTTTCATTTCTAATTGAGCTTATTAGAGTCCTTTCCTTTCTGCTTCTGGTCAACCTGGCAAGTGGCCTGTCTATTTGTTTATCTTTTCAAAGAACCAGCTTTTCGTTTCATTGATCTTCTGTATTGTTCTTTTGTTCTCGATTTCATTTAATTCTGCTCTAATTTTGGTTATTTCTTTTCTTCTGCTGGTTTTAGGATTGCTTTGCTCTTCCTTTTCCATTTCCTTAAGATGATTCATTAGTTTACTGATTTGTGACTTTTCTGTCTTTTGGATGTGGGAATTTAGGGCGATAATTTTCCTCTCAAGACTGCTTTTGCTGTATCCCACAGATTTTGATAACTTGTGTCCCCATTATCGTTTAGATCGAAGAATCTTTGATTTCATTTTGAATCTCCTCTTTGACCCAATACTCCTTCATCAATAGATGTTTAGTTTCCAAGTTTTGGAGGAAGATGTGAGTTTCTGTTGGAATTGATATCTAATTTTATTCCGCTGTGGTCTGAAAAGATACATGGTATGATTTCTATTTTTTTGAATTTGTTTAGATCTGTTTTGTGGCCTAGGATGTGGTCAATTTTAGAGAAAGTTCCATGAGCTGATGAGAAGAATGTATATTCAGTGTTATTTGGGTGGAGTGTTCTGTAGATATCGTTAGGCCCAAATGTTCTAGAGTCCTGTTTAGGTCTTTATTTCTCTATTACTTTTTGTTTGGAGGATCTGTCCAGTTCCGTCAGTGGGGTGTTGAAGTCCCTGCTATTATGCATTCCGCTTATTATGTTGTCTAGATCTGCAGCATTTGTTTATGTACCTGGGTGCTCCTGTGTTGGGTGCATAAATGTTTAGGATTGTTAATCCTCTTGTGAAATTTTTCCCTTCACCACTATATAGTGTCCATTTTTGTCCTTCTTTACTTTTATTGCTTTAAAGTTGATGTCATCTGAAATGAGGATGGCTACTCCAGATTTCTTTTGGTTTCCATTATCCTGAAAATTGTATTCCATCCTTTCACCTTGAGTCTGAATGCGTCTTTGTGTGTGAGGTGTGTTTCCTGAAGACAACAGATACTTGGTTTGTATTTTTTAATCCATTCAGCCAGCCTATGTCTCTTCAATGGGCAGTTCAAGCCATTTACATTTATTGAGAGAATTGATATTTGGGGTAAATTTCTGATTATTCTGTTGGGTGGTATCTTTTGTTTTACCTCTTGCGTCATTGTGGAGTCTGGTTTCTGGGGTTTTAGCCTTTGCATAATTTTACATAGGTGGGTGTCTGTTGCGCTGGTTAGTGTATAATGCAGGTCTAAGCATTTCTTGCAAGGCCGGTCTGGATTTCGCAAATTCTATCAGTGATTGCTTATCTGGAAAGGTCTTAATTTCTCCCTCATATAAGAAGCTTAGTTTGGCAGGATACAGAATTCTGGGTTGACCTTTGTTTTGTTTTAGGAGATTGATGATGTCTCCCATTCCCTTCTGGCTTGTAAGGTTTCAGTTGAGAAATCTGCAGTTAATCTGATGGGTTTCCCTTTGTAGGTTACCTCCTTTTTTGTCTTACAGCTCTGAGGAGTGCCTCTTTTGTGTTTACTTTGGTCAGTCTAATAATTATGTGGCGTGGTGAATGCCTTTTCACGTTGACTCTCCCAGGAGTCCTGTGTGCTTCTTGTACTTGGATGTCGAGATTTCTGGCTAAGCCATGGAAATTTTCCTCTATTATTCCTTCAAATAAATTTTCCAGCCCATGCAAATTTTCTTCCTCTCCCTCAGGGATACCTATTATCCTTATGTTTGGCCTCTTTACATAATCCCACATTTCTTGTATGCTTTTTTCCTGTCTCTTGTTTTTGTGTTCTTTCTCTTCAGCTGATTTATTTAGTGCATAGAAGCTGTCTTCTAGCTCTGAAATTCTTTCCTCTGCATGGTCCAGCCTATTCTTAAGGCTTTCCACTGTGTTTTGTAGATCCTTGAATGCTTCTTTCATTTCTAGGATTTCTATTTGATTTTTCCGTAATATTTCTATTTCTTTGGAGAATTTTTCATTCATTTCTTGCATTTTTCTTGTGGTTTCTTTGTGCTGGGATTCAATTTTCTTTTGAATTTCATTGAGCTTTCTTATAATCCATAAACGAAATTCCTCTCTGTCATTCTACCCATTTCATTTGGATTGGTATCCATTGCTGAGGAACTGATAATTTCTTTTGGGGGTGACTTTCACTCTGATTTTTCATGTTCCCTGAGTTCTTTCGCTGGTTTTTTCTCATCTGGTCTCTTGGTCGAGAGCTGGGGGTGTAGAGCTAGTTTATGGCCCTGTCACCAGGCCCACAATTATTTTTCCTTGGCAAAGCCAGGGAGAGAAGTAGTGGCCTGTATTGCCTTAGGTGTATTTTAGCAAGTTTGTTGGATCTTGAGTTAACTCTGACCTGTGGTCTTCTCCTCTTCCCAGTGGAGTGTGGTGAGAATGACCTCCAGCGTGGGCTCTGAGCTAATGGTTTGTACTTGAGCATATGAGTCCTCCGCTCTCTATTAGCTATGTATTCTGTTATGTCCGTAGCAGACTCTGATTCCCCAGTTGGGGTATGCGAAAGCCCTGTGCTTTGGGAGGGGTCTTGTAGCTCCTAGGGGTTACTTTGACCCTGCTCTTCCTGAGGTTCTGGTAGAAACACAATTTCCTTTGGCTGCAGTGTGAGAGCTGAGTTGGGAAAATTTTACACAGCTCAGAGGTTGCTCATCTAGCCACGTGTGGCTGCCCTTCTGATGTGTGTCTCCGCGTGAAACTGGTTGATAGGGGGATCTCCAATTGTGTACCCCTTTTCCACCACTAGACCTCAAGGCGAGGCAGGTGGCCGTCTCTATCCCCAGTAGTCTCCACCGGGGGGATGTTCCCACGGGGAGGGGGGAGTAGTGGCAGTTGGAAGCACTCTTGGGTGGCGCGAAATTCCCTATTGAAGTGGGCAGGATTATGGGGAGCTGCTCTGGTTCAGCCTGTGGCTCTTGAGGTATTTGGTTGTCATGGGAACCAGCAGTTATACCAAATGAGTCACTATGGCCAGCAACCTTCAAAATGAGCGATCTCTGGGGTACAGGAGGGCTGGGACCTGAGGGGCGGGCACTAGGACTGACACGGAGCGGAGTTGTCGGAGGCCAGAACCGGGGTAGCAGAACCAGATGGACGAGCTGCAAACTGTTTCCAATACTCAAAGGTCCCACCTCTACAGTTCCGGGATCTCGTCCCACCTGGAACCCACGGATGCCGCTGTCCCTGGCCACCACAGGCAAAGCCTGTCTCGCCCCAGTGGATGAGCCCTGGGCCGGGGCGGGGCGGAGCTAGAGACGCGGCTCACGGCTCCGCGCGGGCGGCTGTAAAGATGGCGGCCGCCGCCAGCCTGGCGCACAGCCGGGCTCCCATCGCGCCGGGAGCGCAGTTTTTCTCCGCCGGTAGTTGTAAGCAACCTCTAAGGGCGTGTCCCGCTCTCCGATAAACTCCTGGGCCCAGTCCCGCTGACTTCTAGTGGCGCAGTGCCGGCCTGCGGGTTCCCGCGCACTGTCCCGGGAAGCTGAATCTCGGTCCCCGCCCAGTTCCTCTCCAGCCCTCGGCAGTCTCTGTATATTGCAGCTGCGAGTTGTGTCTGGCTCTGGCACCTTTCTCCTCTCCACAGGGCTCGCCGGCCCGAGCAACTGCTCTGTCCCAACTCTGGGCTTGTCCCTGACTGCGTGTATGGGGAGGCGCGTAACCGCTTGGGGGGCAGGTCGCGCCGCGCCGACCTGGCGAGTGCGTCCCTCCCGCGCTCTGGGCTCTATTGTGCTCCGTGCGCCCTCCGATCTTTGTGAAAATTTTGTACCTGTTTTCTTGGGCTGGGCGTTCGGCGTTGTTTCTCTGTCATTCGCAATGCTGTTTTTGGAGTGAGTGGTCCGTGTTCGCCGGCAGCCGCTGGCGTTCTTCACCTCCTTTCCTGGGAGCGGTATGGTGGGAGGACCCTATCACACCGCCATTTTTTCCCTTCCCCTATTTCACCCATATTTTATCAGAGCAGATAGAACTCCCAATATGATCAAAGGAAGGAAGACCAAGTGTCCAACATAGAAGAAAAATAACTCACAGAACTGAATGGAATTCCTCACAATTACTTCATATTATAAAATAACATATGGAGAATGTGAATTCTGCAAAAATGAGCTCAGAGATGAGATGAAACAACTACATGAGTTTAAAATGACTATGAAAGACTGAAGAACACAAATTGAGGATCAAAATCCCACCATTACATAACAATACATATTTAGAAAAAACAGAAGCAAAATTGACTTGACTAAAAGTCAAATAAGTGACATTGAGAAAAATGTTGAGTTTATATAATGAATCCTGTTTCTTTAAATTAAAACAATTAAAATTATTAAAGAAAAGCAAGGAGATATGGAAGCAAGCCAAAGGAAGTACAGAATAAAGATCATTCATATCTGTGATGTAGAGACGCAACAAATGCAAGGGAAGATGCATTTTAAATCTGTAATATCATACCCCCAAATAAAGAACTGAATCTAAACATTAAAAGAATATGGTACATTTTGAGCAAATTTGATATAGAATAGTCAATGCTAAGACATGGCCTAGTCAACCTATTTACTATTTAGACCCCCACAACCCTCCCCAAAAGAGTCACCTAATAGGAAGGAAAACTTTAGGTTAGCTGCAGACATTTCCAACATTCAATGCAAGAGGTAATAAAACAATATCTACTAGGGAAACAAAAGTGCAACTTAAGAATTCTATAGCCATTCAAGATGTTATTTATATATAAAGATAGTAGGTAGGTTTTCTCAAATAATAACAAATTAAGAAAATTAAGATAATTATGCCCAGGAGCCTTTTTTGAGGGGGGAAAAAAAAGCCTGGCCATGAAATATATCCAGTTAAAAGATAAAGAAAAACAAATACTGAGAAATTGAGAATCCATGGTAAAAAGGAATAGTGAGGCACACGGATACTGTTTCACACAGAACTATTAAGAAAAAACCATGGGACCTGAGGTTATAGAGCAAAACGTGAACGTTATAAACATGCGCAATGTAAATAATAATATGCATAATTAAAACAAGGAGATGCAAGAGTAGATACTACACTCATATTTTAAACAGGGATTCAACAGAAGTAAAACTGAAACAAAGAGTTTCAAAAAGACTCTAGTGTCAAATATTTTTATATTCTCTTCTCTTTTCTCGCTTCTTGTGTCCTCTTCTCTCCTCTGCTCTTCTTTCTTAGCTCTTCCCCACTCCCTGCCTCTCACTCTTTCCTTAACCTAAGTGGTTTCTTTTTCTTCCCTGGAATTCAAGTGAAACTAAAGTGGACACATTTTATTTAAAACAAAATCAATACTATGATTCCCATATTATAAATCATTTCCATCTATCCATCCATCCATCCATCCAAATTTCCATCTGTATTTGTGCCAGAGACGTGAGGAGAATTGTGACATTGAGAGATGTGTGGGATGGTTCTCAGCTAATGTTAAAAATGATAGTTTTAGAGTGGTAGAATTTAGATGTTCATCTTAATTTTCAGTGTTATTTGTCTTCTTGAAGCATTTATAATTTGGCCAAAAACAATAAAATATATTTTCTTTAAAATCTGGAAGCAAATGTATTTTAAAAAGGTGTAATACTCTATTTTTCAGTATCTGAATACTAATTGAAGCTTATTCACAAATTTGATTTGGATAATTTGGATGTTTAACACTTACGTGTATGCGGCTTATCTATTCATCCTTTGATATTTCCTCTCCTAAGAAAGAGATTAATTTTCAGTGACTTTTAAAAAAATAATTGTAAGTTTGAATTTAACTTAAAGGTGTAAGTTAGATGCCAGTCTCTGCATTCTGGTCATTTTCAGACTCTCCTGCAAAACCCACAGACTCAGATTTTTAAAACAGATATTAATAAAAATATAAAGTACTTTCACTGGGAACAATTTAAAATCATTGATGTTTTCCTATAGCCCTTTTTCATTATTCAAGAACCATTTCTCACCTAAAGATTAAAGCAAATATCATGCCTTTTCAAAATCTTTTTGATAAATAAACTTAAATATTTCAGTCATCATTTAAGTCTGGGTGAGCTTTTTACTTCTTTTTTCTTTTTTATTTTAATTAATCAGCTGTGGAGAGCTATCTTTTGTTTTCCCATTTTTTCCCTCTAATGAACTTCAGGTAAGGCCTTTTTCTTAAATTACAAGATATAGAAAAATACACATTAGTATTTGAACTGTCCATGTTTAAAAATCAATAGAAAATTCAAAGAATGCTAATACCACCTCAGGAAAATCTCTTAATGTAGTATACATGAAATGGTTATTAAGGTTTATTACATTTTGATAGGACTGATCATTAAGAGAACAACTTTTAAGGTGAAACAAATTTTGACAAGGGAAACAAACAGAAGCAATGGTTACATTATTTTGTTCCGCAGTCAAAATTTTTCTTTGCCCTGCTGATTTAGAAATTGTGATTTAATAAATGCAATAGAAAAACCTAAACATATTTCAGTAGAATTATGTAAAACATAGTGGAAAAAATGTGATGAGTCTGAGAAAGAAAAGACCCTTTAAGAATATAAGTGGGGTCCTTGACAGCTAGTTTCTTAGATCCATAAAAAACCATAGACCCATGTTGTTTGTATAACTCTTTATTCCCAAGAGTCAATGTATTTTCACAGTTTAAAAGCTAATTTTAAATTAAAACATTTAAAAGTTGAGTTCCACCTGTCATATTAGTTAACATGTCTTAAGAGTGAAGATGAGTGTTTTCCTTCTGCATTTTAGGTGAAAAGTTGTTATTGTTGCTGTTAATAGGAATAACAAATTCACTTGTATTTATATATTATTTACTGAAGGGCAATATAAAGAGAATAAAGCCTTGGGCTGAATATCCAAGTATGAAAGATTTATGTTTTTACTCTTTTTATTGCTTTTTTCAATGTTATTTTTTAATAGTCACCATTTCTTATTTCTGATGTTTAAAACTTTCTAATCCTTTTAAATTTATAAATGGTTTTCACTTTTACTTAATGACTGGTATTTAATTTCATAATATGGTTAACAAATACAAGGTGTTCATCATATAAGTTTCTTAGATTTTTAGAAATTATTTTATGTTGATATTGTATTTGGACTTAACTTCTCAGTTTTATGACTCAGGTTCTTAAATTTTTACTTCCTTAACACTGCTTTCTTTTTTTTTCTTTTCTCTTCTTTTCTTTTCTATCATTCCCTCCCTCTCTTCCTTTTTTCTTCCTTTTTCTCCAAATGTAATCTTCTACTAGTTCTTTCTGAACTTACCTCTTATACATTACTTACTCTTTAATTCCATTTGCTTTTATAATGGCCAAAGACGAGAAGGACCGTGAAAGCTAGGAATAGAGAGGCCATGGGACCAACAGAAGGTTGGAACTTTCTCCCTAGAATGTAGCATCTATGTAAAGTTAGTTCATCAAAAAGTCTTATTCCTGGGTACTTGAGAGAATGACAGAGCAAACCTCCCCAGAAAAATAAGTACTATCCACTTAGGAATGGTAAAATTGACCTTATGGAATGGTGCTGTCTTGTGACATTCTATATAACCTAATCATCATATAAGAAGCTGTACATTTTGAAATTCATGGTTTTAGATAAGCTTTAACTAAAATATGCTACAACACTGGAGCAGAAGAATGGAAGGAGAACACAACTTCACCTGAATTTTGTGAGAAGCTACGTGGTGTTGAAATTCCTAAGAGAAAATGACAGAAAAAGTACCTATAGTACCTTTCTATAGTAGCCTAGAGTGAAGACTGCATTTCTAATTTAGACCACTACTTTGATGACTAGTCTTACGAAAGTTGTGTGTGTGTGTGTGTGTGAGAGAGAGAGAGAGAGAGAATGAATGTGTGTGTCTTTCAGATCATGTAATCAGTTTAGATTTCTTTTTGTGTTAACTTCTAGGAACTGAGAACCAATTTGGTTCCTCTTTTATTTTAATCTTTGACTTGACTTAATTTTGTTTTAATTATCTTATTTTATTTTATATGTCTTTGCAAGTCACTTCAAAAACATTCTGGAATAAAGCAGAGGGAAAAAATACAAACAAACACATAAAATCATCTCCAAAATAACCCTTTAAATTAGTTGAAACAGCATATCCACTTTGCATATCAGTATATCAGGCATGGACAGGTAAAGCAATTTGTATAAACCAAATCAATAAATAAGTAACAGATCTAGAACTCTAAACTTTGGATCCCAACTCCTACTTAAACCCATGTTCTTTATATTATCTTATTTGGCTCTGCTATAATTTAATTTTTACTAACAAAACAGTTTACCAAATAAAAGGATGATATTATTAACTCGCTGTTGCATCCAATCTGATTTGGTAGTATTTAGGAAAGGATACAATTGTGGAAACAGAAGCACAAAGGAGAAATGACATAAATTCAGTTAAGTTCAGGAATAAAAGTTTGAGGTTGTTGTTTGTTTGTTTCCTTTTGATACTGTGTTAAGAGTGAGAAAAGAAAATGAGGTAAGAGACATAATTCCTCAAATTTTATGGTAAGTAGGAAGGAAAGTTAGAGCAGGCTCATTACTCAGTTTAGGGTGTCCTTCTGATCTGTTAATGTTAATTCTTCTGTTTCAGAGACATTGGGAAATGAGCCTTGGTAATGCGTGAAGTTTCCATTAAGCCCTTTTTACTGAAAGCATCTAATGACTGGTTTCTGAAACCAGACTCTGGCATTCTGTTAGCAGTCTGCAGAGTTCTTGCCATTCCTTTACCCGTCGTTTTCCAGGCTAAGCATTTCCCTGTACATTTTCTCTTTCTGAATACTGATTTTTTTCCTCTATATTATTCACATAAAAGTGAAAACTGCCGTGTTGAAAATTCAAGATCCAGAATCAGGGCACGACTATAAGAATAGCCTTGGAAGTTAACTTTGATGAGCTCTCTTATAGCTTAGCTTGAGGTAAGGTTTGGTAGTTGTTACTGCAAATAGATTTTAAACCTGGTTAAATCCTTGGACAGCAGCATTGTCCTTGAAGAGAGTGAGTGGGAGTCCAAGTACCTAGGTGGTTCTGAATGATAAATCTTCTCAGAGGGAAGCTTGGCCTTCAGAAGCCACTCAATAGCCCCCTAGGTCACCAAACCAATTTTTCAAATGAGAGAGGCTATAATCCCAGTTTGGAAAGGCCATCTTTAAGCCTATATCTATTTCTTCAGCTAGGGCCATAAACTATTCCTGAATGATATGACTCAGTTTTTTATTTCAAGTCTTCAAAAAGAGCAAATGAAACTTTTGTATTGATAACGCCATTTTCTTATTTTTTTCTTTAAATGACATGCACTTTACAGAAATTCTTACATTTATCTACATTATATCATACAAAATACAGATTAATTTTACCATGTTATCCGAAAGGATATTTGAATAGTTATACAAATAGCAATTATAGCTATGATAAATGCAAAATAAATTTACAGTATCAAAGTTAATTGTAATGCAAGAATATAATAATTATTGCTGACTTTTCCACTTTTTTATCCTTATACTGATAGTTTAAACTATTATCATCTTTATTTTTATGTTCTCAGACATCTCATGGTATAGCAAGTATCAAATGGAGCAGCCTTATAAACCAAGACTATTAATTCTTATACCCCAGGTGAGCTTAACAGTTAGTAAGTTAGTTACAGAGAAAAGCTCTTTAGCTTTTTTGTTTTCTTTTGTATACAGTTTCTGGTTTTTAGCGTGTATGATTATATGAAATGATGCATTTCTTCCTATCAAAGGGCTTAAGTAGGACAGCGCCCATGGGGGTGGCCAGTGGTTAGATTGGTGAGTGGATAGTTGCAGAGAGGAAAAGCTAAAAAGTATTTCAATTTCTCTACATCAGGATCCTCAAAGGGAGATTACTTTTTTGAAGATGTGTGGAGTTTTAATAGTAATATCTTAGATTCATAATCAAGTGAAAATGAATTGTGTATTCACATGTACCATATTTTCATGTATAAGTTTGTTCCACCTTCCTCCACACATCCTCTTTCACAATATTTCACTCTTAAAATAAGGTATATGGAGGTGAGCTAAGAAATTATGCATTGTTGCTCTCTACAACAAACAGAGAATATTATTTTTCCATAGCAGATTAAACGTCTATCAGTACTGGCAGCAGCCAGCTCATCAGAATTTCAAAGGACACTGACCATGTTTAAATGTAATCTGGAATTTCCAGTTAAAGAGGCTGAAGTAAGGCTATCTCTGTCTGATTCTTCTTTCTGAAACTAACCAACAAGAATACAAATATAGGAAATAAAATTCTATCTTGGGTGAAACTAGAAAATAGCCACACCTCAAAACACAATCTAAGATAGGCTGCCAAAAGCAGTGACAATTGGACTTGGTCCAGTTCTCAGGCAGCATACACTCTGCAGTGCCAAAATAGCGTCCCTTGCCTAGAAAGACAAGATCTTGGTTTGTAGACAGGTATGTATGAGATCCCCAAGCCACTTATCAAGGGGTGGCGGGGAAGGTAGGGCCAGGTAAGAAAACAGATTTACGGCATTTTTAATACAACTCAGGCTTTTGGTTTGTCACATGGAGGAACAAAAGTCACCTCTGCAGCTGTTTTTCATGTGTTAGAGAAAAGTAAAGTGCAATGCCCAGAACTGTAGATATGCAAAGTATCACTGTTAGCCCAGTAGACTCCCTAGCTAGCCAAGAGCAGAGATGGTCTCTTTGTAGACTGGAGTGCTAGATAGGTCTAATCCCAGGATCAACCAGCTAATACCGCATCAGCTCATATCCCCATATTGTTCTTAAAAAATTGTGGGGCCAGGGAAAAGAAATAATTTCCAGTAAAAGATGTGTAACATTCAGGAGGAAAACTGCTTTTAACCAAAATTGAAGCCAAAAAAATTTCCATAAGAAAAATAAGAAAACTTAAAGGCAGATGAAGAATCTACAGTAGAAAAATTATGTTGTAAAGCAGACAAATAACGTAAACAGACTCCTTGAAATCCAAGAAATTGCAGAAGTTGTGACCTCTCTAATACACAAACTCTAAAAGTACATGCAAGGGCTCAAAAAGAAAAACACAGGGGAGGAAATTTGAGCTAGAAGAGCCAGGAAGGGTGAAATGAAAAAGAAGAAAAAAGGATCATATCTCATGTTTGTATGAGTTGGGGATGTGATTTGGTTCCTTGATATCTCATCTAGACTATTTACATTTGCATTTAGGATAATTATTTTTTCTAAGATAATTGAAAAATAAGAGAATAAGGAAGCATCTCACATATATTTTGTCTAAATACAAACTCCACAGAAAGACAAAGATCAACCACTTCATATGTTCCCCAGTGATATACATTCAAGCTGAATCTGGAAAATACTGTTGATCCATCACAACCAGTCAAATCACCTAGTCCCTCTGTGAGATTCAGCAAGTCCTCCCTACCAGAAAGCAGCAGATATATGGACAGTGTTTAAAATAATGTCTCTTTAATTAGCAAACCTAACCTCAAACATCTTATCTTGAAGTCCCACTGTCTCTAAGGTCAGAGTTTAAAGTATTCTGAGATTCATAAGATTGACAAAAATGTTCTTCTAAAATTCTCCTCTAGTAGTGTATGTTAAATATTTTGAGTTGAGATTAGATTAAAAATTAGATTAGATTAAAAATATATTAAATAGTGTTTAAATGTCAGGACATTGGTTTTCTCAACCCATATATTATCAATTTGACTAAGTAGTAACTTTTAATTTGAGAAAATTATTTGCACCTAATTTATCCCAAACTTAAAGGCTTGGGGTCTGACCCAGATTCTTCAAAGCAAAATATTAAAATTTATTTTATAAAGTCTATCACATGAATTCAGTCATGATCTTAGTACTTTCTTGCTTTAGTGACTCATCAGATTAGAGTTAGTGGCCACCCATAAATATATTCTTCCAGGCTGTCTCTGCACTGAACAGATGGAGTATCCACAAATAAACTCAGCAAACCTAACTCAAAATTTAAAAGGCTGGGGAAAAGGCTGGGAGTTGAAGTTTTCTCCTAAAGGATTTCAACTTGGCTGCAATCTTCAAGGTTTCCAGTCCTTCACACAAGTAGTTATTCTTTAAATTGCTTTGTTCTATAATTTTAAATTTAGTTTAACTAGTCACAGAAGGGAACCAGCAAACTACCTTAAACCAATTATGTTTTAGATTGTTAAAAGTAAATTCTCTCTATATATATATGTATTAAAAATTCTAAGCATAGTGCCATTATTATTTTAATAATACCCTGCTTTTCCTGGATTACAACAATATTGGCCCATACTCAGGAGACCATGAAGTTTGAATAATTATTCTTAGAGGATTATTAGCTTTATTTTGATCCACATACATCTTCACTTGGTCTAAATTTTGGCCTCTACACAGTAAGAATTAAAAGGAGCAAAGCATTGGGAACTTCAAGACACTGATGCGATGTCCACATGGCTTGGGTATTATATAGACTAAAAATTGACCAGAGTTGCACAGAATGATACAAAAGAATTTACCATTTAGGCTAGGTTTATATGTTATTTTTTTTTCAGAGCACAATTATGTTGATTTATAAATAGGAGTTGGTTTCTAGATTATCAGATTCATTTTTCATTCATTTAACAAATTTTATTAATTACTGGTATATTTAAGAACTGCACTTGGTGCTGAGAATATTGCAGAGAACCAAGGAGACAAAATTCCTGCCCATATAGAAGCTTACACACTCTTACAAAGGAAAAGATTTTCCTCTTGACTGGTAATTGTATTAAACAAATTGACATTTTAATTTTCATTTTTTTAATTTTTTTAATTCCAGAAAAAAATATTTGCTTTATTTTTGGATGTAATGATTATGAATATGTTTCCAGTAATATGAGGATTAAATTATTTGTAAGTGATGAATTGCTTTCAGTAATGACTATTAAGAAAATAGTGATTTTTTCTGCTTTAAATACGTTTGCAAAATACTAATGAATTTTTATTGTTTTAGTTAGTAAAACTATATTTAACTAATTATCAGTAAAACAGGAAGATAATGAAGATTCTGAGTTCAAATACTTCTTCATCTTTTAAGGTAAGAATATTTACCTAGCTAAAATAATAAGGAAATTGATTTTCTTTTAATTGCTTGATAATATGAACAGTATAATCACATTTTAGTTCAATGATTAGATTTTCAACTTTTAGACTTGATGAAAGCTACAAACTGAATGACTTTATATATTGTGTTCCTTTGACGCCAACAGGCTTTAGACTACCAATTATATTACAAAGTGAATAACCCTATTAACTTAAAACTCTGCTGTCCCATACACATTAATTTTTTTAGTTATTTTATTTTATTTTGTACATGCTACATTAAAAATTCTTTTTAATGAAAAATTTTGTGTTCTCTCTTAGATGAAATAAATTGTTTCATTTATAAAATAATTTTATTGAAATAGTTCAGCATGAGAAGTTATATGTATGAAATGGAATCAAGAAATACAAAGATATCTTGGAGTTTTCAATTACATACACATGATCTTTCTTATAAAAGATGGATGTGGTTATTTTGCTTTAAAATCATAAGCCTTTGAAAGAAACGTTTTTTAAAAAGTCCTCATGAAACAGGCTTGTATTAAATATGAGCTAATTGTATTTCTGAGCAGTGTGCTGGTAAGAACACACAGGAAAGTACACAGTGGGCAGATGCTAACACATCAAAATGGGAGGATCATCAACACAAGAGTTTCAGATTGCCAGGCAGGGAGAAGAAAATGTTGTGCTGTTCCTTAAGAACAAACATGCTACTGATCCAGACGGAATAGTGATCTTTGAACTTATTTTCCAGAGATATAAATGAATTTTTAATAATTTTTCTGCTTCTGTCCATCCACTCTCCTTTATTTTAAACCAATATTGCACAGTTGCAAATATGGCCAAGGTTAAGAGTGAATTTGTGACTGTGAGAAAGACAGCTAAAAGCCCCACATACAATTTAAACCCTTATTTGATCTTATTAGTTAGTTCCACACTCCAACCAGTCTAATAACTACTCAAGGATGTAATGAGAAAATTAAACAAGATAAACTGAAGAACTGAAAATACTAAAATGTGTGTTATCACTGAGGCAATAGCAAAAATTGATCTTCTCAAACTAGATATATTATATATCACCTTTGTTGATATGATATATGGATAAAATACTTCACTATATCATTAATTTTGGACTTTGGATCTAGAGGCAGAGAAATGTGGGAAACTCAGAGATAAGTCAGATATCAGTCCTCTTACTAGGGAAATTAAGAGGCTAATTAAAGTGGTGAAATGACTAGTCAAATAATTATAAAGCAAAGTAAAAAAATATGATACGTCTTTACTGAGAATATAATAATACATTATTTTTAAATAAATAAATCAGCATTATACTTTACTCATGTTTATAGAGGCATACGTAGTTATTTTTAATAATTGAGCTAGATTTAAATTCACAATATTATTTTTAAATACCTTCTGAATGTCTTTTTTTACAAGTATGTCAAGAATCTTAAGAATTTTTTTGATTTTTTAAATCCTACTAGATTCTGTATACTTTAGATACAAGGTCCAATTTAGAATGTATAATTTAAAATATGTATAGGTAATTGAAATGAAATAGTCTGATTTAAACTCCTTAATATTGGAACCTAAAAGAAAAAAGATAGCTGTTAAATTCATACTTAATCATTACATATGATCCTGTTAACAAAACAATATTTTCATTGAATCTATATGTTCATTTGGGTTCAGATCATTATAGTGTGAATCAAAGGAGTTACATATATAGAGTGAAAAGTTAGGAGTGATCTGAAAGAGAGTTTGGCAATCTACTGATGGATGGATGAAAATATTATTTGAGGCAGGGGGTGTAATTCATGATGTAATTTCCCCCAAACCTTGGGGGTACAATGTAGTTCTCATTTCATGTGATTTCCTGACGAATCACGTCCTTTTGACTACTTCCTTCTTCTTAAAACTATTTCCACCTTGACTTCCTAGTCTCCACTCTATTCTGGTTCTCTTCCTACTTCTCTGATGACTTCCTCAGCGAATGGTTTTCCCAAGGTTCCAAACTTCACTGACTTCTTTCCTCAGCCCTTTCTGGGTGATCCCATTCACTACCCTTGTTCAATGCTAAGTTCAGTGACTCTGAAACTTTACCCAGATAGACTTATAAATACCAACGACAGAAAATCTAAGTTTTGAGCAATCTGATAACTACAACTCAGTCTTCTCTCTTCTCTCATTTTCTCAACCGTTTAATGACTTTCCCACCTAAATAGTTCACAAAAATCTGGAATACTTCAAATTCAACATGTCCAAAACCACTAAAACAAGCTTTCCTTTTGTCTTCTCCACCTTAACATTCACCTTCCCTAGTGTCTAAGCGAGAAGCCTTGGCTCTTCTTTGACATCTTTGTTCTTCTTTATACTCATATCTACTTCATCACCATTGTTTCTATTGTTTCTACAACTTTTTCAAATATGCCCCTTCTTTATATTCCTCTTCTCCCTGTCATAATGCAGCTCTTTGCCATCTTTCACACAGATTATTGCGGTAATTTGTCAATTTGCCTATATGTTTCCAGACTTCCTTTCTCAATGCACCTTCTAAAATGCTATTAAAATTTAGAGTTAAATGAAATTATACCATGTTATTCCCATCTTTTTGAACATTCCCATTTTTTTTAGTTGTTACCCACTAATTCTATGATGACTTCTGAATTCTTTAGCATGGTGGTGGTGGTGGTGGGAGCAACCAAAAACTCCAAAATAAGGTGCCAGGCCATGGTTTTAGCACTGTCCCTTATCGCCCTCCCCACTCCCTGACCCATGCTCCAGAGTAAAGATTACCAAACTAGGCTCACTACAATCTTTCATCTTCCATGCCTTTGTACAAATGATTGAAATGGTTATAATCAGGCAATAAGACCCCATAATTATTAATTTTATATCAACTCAGTTTCCTCTTCCTCATAACCTTGAATTTTTCTGTTGGGTAGTCAATTCCTGACATTTTCAGTTCTGTGGTATTTTAAAATACATCATTTCTGGCCATCTAGCAAAAAAAAAAAAAGTCAATGAAATTAAGAAAAGTTCAGAAAAGGAATTTACTTTTCTAAATTGTAATATCCCAGTTATTTTAATTCAAACTGGAAGACAGTATTGCCAAGTCTCTGAAAGCAAATAATATATGGAGGAGAGAAATAGGACAGAAGTTCCAAGTTCTATATATTGCTTTTAGAAAGTAAATTTGTTAGAATTAAGAGATGTAGGTTACAGAAAAAGTTGGTTCATATTATAAATGCCAATTCTGAATATGAACCTTTGCTTAATTTCAATTTTTCTCCTTTCTCCCACTTGATCTAGCATTTTATTGTCCATGTGACAGTAAAGGGCAAGGTATTTCTGGTTATGATACCATCACAGATCTGAAAATGTCAAAAATAATACTTGCTTATAGAGACGGTTAACTGGCTCTGATTATGCAACTATTTATGATTCATAAGAAATCAAGGCTTTTCTTAAAATTAGCCTCATCTACCACTATTTTTTTTAAAGAGAAAAAGTTTGGACAGTGCTTATTACATACTCTTTAATAGTAAAATCTTAGCTTGGTTATTGCTTCTGTTGAACAAGGTATAATTCTACCCACTGATAATCTAGTAAACTCGGTATGTCTGAACAGCAGACGTAGCTATTTCAAACACTCATTTTTATCATTATGTTTTATCTTTCATGGGATCATTTATTTCATCTTCTAATAATAGTAAATTCTATTCAGGACATTATTTCCTATTTTAGTTAAAGTGAAAAATAGAGCTTTTGTTACATGATAGTCATGTAATACAGATGTGGAAAAATTAGTAACAATTAACCTGAATAATTTGATTTTTAAGTGAGTGCTTTTGATTACATTTCAGTTCAAAAGCAGATCCCAAGAAAAAGAAGTACCTGAAATTGCTAAATGTATTTGTCAATAAAATTTCTTCCTGTTTTATATTTATCAAAAAAGGACATTAGGGATTAATACAATTTTATTAAAAGCACATTGAATAATTAATATTTTGTATTCCTCACAACTTATTAACTTCTTTTCCAATAAGAAGTCACTAGTCATAATGATTTAGGACTTTTGATGTTCTTTATTTGAGTCAACACAAGTCAAAGAATCAAACCCGGAACACGAACCATCACAACATTTAACTTTCCTAAATTAACACATCTTTGAAATATGATGAATTCTTTCTAAAATAGTAAATTAATTCTATATTGCTCTAAGTAGGAGAATAGCAAGTTTTCCCTCCCTCCCTCCATTGATGCAAAAACGATGTAAAGTATTGCATTAGAGATCTAGGTAATCTTATGTAACATCTCACCCCACCTTAATTCCTTCATTTTCTTGACCTTGTATCAGAAAATTCTCCACTTATTTTATGTCAGAAGCTGTTAGGACTTAATTTTGCTTCGGTACCATAGCAATAATCTAATCACACAACAGTTATTTAAAAGTTATTTAGTTAAGCAGTTATTTATAAAAACTTGTCTGTTTTACCTGAGATATGGGACACTTGAGACAATAACTAAAGGGATAGTATGGGCCTCAGGGCTGCATGTTTGCTGACGGAAAATTTTAAAAATTATAGTATAACAGTAGCTAATCTCCTTCTGTGGGACTTAGCACTTTAAATTTATATTTCTATCTCATAAACTCCAGTCACACAGTGGGCATCTGTATAACAATGCTGTAAGCTCTATCCCTCAGTTACAGAGTTGAGCTCTGTGTTATCCAAAACCCTGTCGATAATCGCCCAAGTAGCAAGAATTAGGACCAAAGTATTCGTTTTATTTGATTCCTAGTTTGATTCAGTAGCTTATGCACCTAGGTTTTAATTAGTGTTGAAATCTCCTGATTTATGAGCATCAATAAAATATTAGTCAGCCACACTGTTTTATTCTTGTTTTGTTGTTTATATATACATTTGCAGCTACATAGAGTTACCCAAATATATTTTGTTTAAGTTTTGATTTCCAACCCTCTTCTCCCACAGCCCTGCCCAACCTTCATCCTCAGCAATAAGATGCTCCAGTATAAATATGTGCTGGTAGAGACCAGCGAACGTTTCAATTTAGTGAGTTAGTATTATAAATATTTGAGGCAATGCCATCTCATAGCTATAGAAGCATGACTAAAAAGTTCTTAAATTTAAGTTTGGTTTTGAATGTCTGAATAACACTTTCTGTAGGAATACATTTTGTTCTTTTTGAAAGAAGTGCTAGAACATTTTCTTCCTATGCACACTACTCACTGGCTTACTGAGATGAGATTTTGCTTACTAAAATGTGTTATCCAGATAGCACAGTACAATTATAGCAATAATCTTCTTGATCTATGCCACTGAATAACAAAAGCCACACATATTATTTACTTTTTACCATATAACTCTAAATTAAGTACATTTATAAATATATTTAGTTCATAATATGCTTGTCAATCCATAAACAAATAGTGAATGCCATTGTTTGCTCCTCAATTTTGATTATGTGCTTTGTGTAAATCTTTAGAGACTTATCCCCAGGCACATGAGATTAAAGCCTAATGGTAAAGACTGATGTTAATCAAATGAACTCTTGAATAAATGGAAATTTATATCTGTGGAAAGTACAATGAAGGCCTGAATGAAACCATGGAGTGGATGTCATTGGAGACGGGTTTAATAGCATGTGCAAAGGCCCTTTGGTGAGCAGGAGTGGGCTTTCAGCAACTGAAAGTCCATTGTGGCTGGACCATAGAGAAAGGGGCTAGACTACACAAGCCCTTTTGTGCTACACTAACAGAGATGATGCATTACATTTGTGAAAATAGATAGCTATTTCTGACAACCATGTGGACTATATCACTGAAATACCACAACTATGAGTACATAACCAAGAAAACCCAACCTTAAAGCAAGCACCCTTTTAAATCCTAAACTCTCTGGGCAGTTTGCAAAGGCCAGCTCCTCCACTTCAGAAAGGATGGGATCTAATGTATCATATCTATTTCAGAGCAAAATCCCAGCAGTTTTCCCTTCTCTCTCCTGCCCCATTAGGTTTTTTTTTCCCCCTTTCTTCAATTTTTTGCCTCTACAAACATGCTGTTATTTTTATCATCCAAAAAATACCCTCTTTTATCCCCATTCCCCTCTCCATCTATGACCTCATTTTCTCACTGTATTAAAAGAGAGGGAGAGAATCATTTCCTTTCTTCTCATTCTCTCTTGAACCCACTCCAGTGCGCCTTTACCTGCCTTCCAAATTATGAACGCTTTTACAGTTAAATTACAGTCCTCATCTTACTCGAGGCTATTAGCATCACTTGGCACACCTGCTCACCCCATCATTTCCTAACTTCTAGGACAGCACACTCACCTCTTTTCCCTAATTAATGGGATGCTCAATTTCAACCTGCTTTTCTGGTTTCCTGTCATCTCCCAAACCTCACAACCCAGAGCTCCCCAGAACTCAATTGTTAGAATTTATCTCTTTTCTATCCTTACCCGCTGCTTGGGGAACTCATCCAGTGTCAGGGCTATAAATAAAATCTATATATTTATGCAACTCAAATTTGTATCCATTCCTGCCCTCCTCTTGAACTGCCTTTCTATTTGAAAAATACACTAGGATGTCTAACAGGTATCTCCGACATAACATCTCCAAAACTGACCTCGGCAAATTCTGGTCATTTTATTCTCTTCCCCATCTCAGTTAGTGTTAAATTCATCCTTGCAGTTGTTCAGACCAAAAGCAATGTAGCCATTCTTGACTCTTCTATTTTACACCCCATATCCAATCCATCAACAAATCCTGTAGGCTCTGCCTCCAGAATCTCACCACACCTCACCACTTCCCACCACCTCCCCTGCTATCACTCTGATGAAAACTACCACCATTTGTCATCTGGATTAATAAAATAGCCTCCTGGTGAGTCTTCCTGCTATAACTTTGATAAATACTAGTCTACTTCAACATAGCAACCAGGCTGGCCCCTTTAAAACATAAGTCAGAGGACATCATGTCTCTTCTCAAAACCCTTCTGAGGGTCCCAGTTCCACATGGAGTAAAAGTCCAATTTCTTCCAATGCCTGTAGTGTACACCCTTGTTACAGCTCTGAGCACATCTGCTGCTCACCCTCCCTGTGACCACTCTGCTCCAGCCAAGCTGACTGCCTCGCTTTTCTTTGTCCATATCCTACCACTTCAGGGCATTTGTTTTTTACTGTTCCCTCTACCCAGACTATTCTATACAATGTCACTGCTTGCTTCCAGACCTTCTTCAGGTCTTTTTTCTCAGTGAGGCTTTCCTTTACTCCGTTTTTCAAAGTGTATTTCCTGCTACTACCAACACTCTCCATATTCTTTTCCTATTTTTTTCCTCTATAGCACTTATCCCCGTTTAGCATGCATTACTTATTTTTAAATGCACTATTTATTTTTTAAAATTACTGTCTTATCCAACTAGAATGAAAACTCTCTAAGAGCAGGAGATTTTGTCTGTTTTGCTCACTCTCGTGTCCCTAGCACTTAGAATTGTGTTCACTAAATATCTGTTGAATATATAAATAAATGTATAATTTCCTAATAAGGAACATTTTCTGGCACAAAAATGGGGAGAAAACTGAACGCTGAGGTGGATAGTCAGGTCCTAAGAAGTTACTGCAAAAAGTGATCATCTAAAGTTCTATTTCTTAATCTGTGGGGAGTGAAAAGAGGTATTTATTTTATTATTATGTTTCAGTTATGTATGACTTACATATGCATATATGTGTGCCTTCCCTTATATAGATATATGAAAACTCTATTTATATGTAAAACATTATACAATAAAATCTCTCAAGTGGTCTTGGATACCTGTGGGGCACCTGGCAAAAGCAAATGCCAAGGCTCTCTGGAAGAACATACCCACATTAAAGGTCATACAGAATTGTCATAGATGAAATGTGCAAAAATACGTAGTGACAGTGCACATTTACAAAAGATACAAGCGGAGAAGCC
Source organism: Daubentonia madagascariensis (assembly GCA_023783475.1). Classification (NCBI taxonomy): domain Eukaryota; kingdom Metazoa; phylum Chordata; class Mammalia; order Primates; family Daubentoniidae; genus Daubentonia; species Daubentonia madagascariensis. Next base: position 18,612,530 of record JAKFHU010002080.1, on the reverse strand, counting down.
ATGATGAAGAACATAATCTATGAAAAACATTAAAGACTATAAGAGTTTTAGATTATAGATTTACTGTATGCATATTATAATTATGTTTAAATGATAAAATACATAAAATAATGAAAGAAAATATGTGAAAGAAACAAGGCAATAAAAGGTAAGAAAGATTAGGGGAAAAAAACAAAAAAAACTGATATTAATGTTTTCCATAATGACTGTGGTAGTAGTTGAAAGATTTTTTACATATATGTATAAATCTATAATTTATAGACAAATTATATATACAAATTATATTTAAATATATGTAATTTATATAAATAGCCAATAAATTGTACACTTGAAATCACTAAAATTTATTTTATGTAAATATACTAAGTATTTATGTAAATTATAACTTGTTAAAGGTGATTTTAAAAGAATTTATAGAAAGAAAGCTGTGGTCATTGAAATTGAAAATACAAATGGATGGTGTAAAGAGGTCAGATCTGAAATGAAGAATAGTGATGTAGAAAATAAAGCTGAATTAATCAAAATTCTTCACAGGGATATAAAGAAATGAAAATATGAATAAGAGTTTAGAAGACATGGGGAATAGAATAAGTCCCACTTAGATCTAATATGAGTTTCACAATGAGAAAATTGGTACAATGCAATATGGGACATATTCAAAGCAAAAAGGGACAAAAATTTCCCAGAATTGCTGAAGGACATGAAACCTCAGATTCAGGAAGCACAACCTAAACAGGAGAAAGCACCAGTAACACAAATATGAAGAATTTCCCAGCTAGGCACACAGCAGTAAAACTTTAGCACACCAGGCAATGTTAAAAGTTGTCAAAGAAAAAATACTACAAAGGAATAACTGTTAGACAAGAGAGCAATAATAGAAATAAGAATATAATGGAGTAAAATCTGAAGTTTTCAGAGAAAATATCATAGAATGGAATATTTAACTAAATTATTATTCAAGAATGAAAGAATTACTATGACATTTTTATACAAAACCTGAGAAAGTTTATTGTTAATAGACCCTTACTGACAGGAGTTTTAACTTGAAGGAAGGATTTTTACGCAAGAAGTAGTGATTATTTAGTTTAATAAAGCAATTGTGTTCCATTTTCTATTTTATAACATGACCCCCATATTCTAAATATCTGTACAAATTTCTACTAGCATCATCTAACAGAGTTACATCAAGCATGAGTCATTTTGCATCAGTAAGATTATTAGTCACTGACTTGATTATTAACCAAAATATGAGCGGTTCTAAGAAAAATCTTTCCATGAACAACTGGACACATCCATAACAGAAAAAAATACTCATCCTTATTTATAATAAGAGTTTAAAAAATCAAGAAAACATATTTTCTCCTGCATTACCATAATAAGCATTTGCACTGTTTAAATAAATCACAGAATATTAGTATAAATCATCTATGTGTCTATGTATCTATGTATCTATCTATCTACCATCTAGTCTGTTAGCTCCAAAAAAGTAAGATGGGAGAACTCGCTATACCATTTTTTAAGTAAGTTCAACTTTTTAATCATAAAAGCATTATTTTCTCATTCAAAATAAAAAAATTCATAAGTACAGAAAAGTATAAAATGTACCTATATTTGCCTTGCTCTATTTTTTATCTATGCACAGTTTTTTAGAATTATGATCCTATTGACTATAGAATTTTCTGTTCTAAACCTTTCAATTAGCTTTATTAGTTCCTTTAACAAGCATCTTTTAGTGACTACAAAATATTCCACAGTGCAGATGTAAAAAATCTTCCTTCATTTTGTGTGTGGACCTCTTCTGTTGCTGTGAATCATTTGAGAGTAGCAATCATTTTTGTGCCTCAAACTTTTTGTGTTTTATGTTTATTTATTCCAGTTAGATTCCTAGAAGTGAAATAACATATTATCCAGATTGGAAAGTAATCTCTGGCTTGTAGGATGTAAGAGGAAAAGATGCTTCCAAAGACTCAACTTACTGGCAGCGTAGCTTCTGCAAATTGTCACTAACTTTAATGACCAAAGAGTCATTTAACCTGGAGTCTAAAATGAAATGCTTCATAAATGCTTGGGTGACAATTTCTATTTCTCAAGATCACTGCAGAGTTTCTTAAGCTATAGTCCAAAGCTCTAAAAGTGAAATTTTACACAGGAAACTTTTTTTTTATCTGCATGATAAGCTATTCCTTCGGTGAGAGATTTGGTGGCTCAAATAGACATCAGATGAACCTTGAATGGTTGCTTCCAAATTTTAATAAGAAAAAGTGATAAACAATAGGAATACTGGCTTTCAGAGAACACAATATCTGTACTTGAAGAAAGCTTTTAAACTACTCTGACTATGACAATGTATCTCAAATATATGAAGTAATAGGTATTTCGAGTGGAACAAAATATGAGAAAAGAAGGAAGGAATTAGGCAAAAAAACCCCAGATTCACTGATATCAGTAAGATCTCACCAGACTACTTTTGATCACTGTGTTTTGATGAAATATAGAATTGTATGCATCAAATTATAGTTATTTTCCTTTTCCCTAATTTCCTCTTTTTGTATTTTCTCCATAATTTTATTATTCATCACTTCTAGGATGATAGGATTGGCTACCTAAAAAGCTGTCTATAAATTGTTTAATAATTTTAGGAACATACTTGAAATTAGTCTCTCTTCCCTTTATTTTCTAAATGCTATCAGCTTTTCTTTTACTCATTTCACAGGCACATACATATCTAGGAAAGGCAGTGGAGGAACATTCTTAAGGGTATAGAATCTGAATCTAGACTTACTGGATTTAATTGTAGCAATTTTTACCTACCAGCTATGTGATGTTAGGCAATTTACATAAACTCTAGGTGCTTCAGGTTCATCTGAGAATATGAATAGTAACAATGCCTATCTTCCTGTTTTTTGTAAAATATAAGTGGATTAATATCTGTCTTAAGAACAGTGTCTTAACAGTGTCTTAGAATGCATACTAAGTATAATACACATATTTAAGTAATAATATATGTAGCTTTTAACATATCCAATTGCATCATGGAACTAAGTCCTTTTATTTCTTAATAAAATACATGTAAAAATGTATAAATAACATTTAATGAGACAATAATTTAAATGAAACAATGCAGCTTTGCTGTCAGTTGAGTTTATTAAAATTAGCAATTCTTTTCCAAGTCCTTTCAATTTAGGTAACATACTATATTTTGTAAAGATTAAAAAATAAGAGGCAAATCATAAACATGGTCCATTTTACTCAAATCTTAAAATTTTTTTATAGAAACAAATAATAAAGAGGTGTGGCCATTAAGTAATGCCATTGCAAAACTATATATTACCAAGTGGCAAAATGAGACCACTGTCAATCCATGACAACAGCAATTGACTAATATTAGCATCTGAGCAATAATATATTAATTAAGATAGCTTTGAATAAATATTGCTTATTCAATTCAGTAAGTATTTGAGAGTACTATTTAGTGGACTAAACATTGTGAGGATAGAAAAATAAGTAAAATGTAGTCCTTGACTTTTTGGTGCTTACAGACTGAAGTGAGGATAAAAATATTAATAAATATACAAATAAACATAGAATATGTAAAACAGTAATATAGGTGCCACAAGACAAGCTAAAAACAAAGAGCTAGGAGCTTCATACTTATTCATTTGATTAATATTTCTAGAGAATTCACTATGACCTATTCTTAAGGTGCTTGGCACAAAACAGACAAAAAGCAAAAGAAAACAAGTAAGTGAAGGTATGCTTGGTAGTTTTAACACTTATATCTATTATCAGGAGAAAAATAAAAGGAGAAATAAATTTCCACAGGAAAACAATGAGTTTTGCCTTGGAACTTTGGACGTCGAGGTGTGCAGTGGTACCTCTAGGCAGAAATACCCAACAGCAGTTGGATATATACATGAGATGCAGGCTGTACATACAGAGATTTGACAGTCATGTCCCTAGCCGTACTAACCAAACTCAATTTATGGGAGCGAGTGAATACACCAAGAGAGCTATAAGAGCAGTCATCTGAGGATGCAATCTAGTTGCAGACAGAAGAAGAAAGGTAGGCTAATAAAGGATACAAGGAATGGAGGGGGAACGCAAGATAGTGCAGAGGAGTTCGAGGAAGTACTTATCGTGAAAGGGTGCCATAAAAAAAACAACAAATAGTGCAGAGAGATTGAGGAGGAGAGAGATGAAAGATGGCCAGGCTGTCAGAGGGTCTTTGCAATAGGGATGGGCAGTTTTAATGGAGTGGAAACAGTGAGAGCAGATTATTACGGGGGTGTGCAGGTGTGATGGAGAGTACATCCAACCAACAATAAGCAGCTAACTATAAATGAAGGTAGATGTATGTCATTGCTTTCAGATATAAAGGTAAAAAACAATGAAAGTGTATCTATACACTAAAGACTGGTAATTTTCTTAGTGGAATAAACAATATTCTACTCATTTAACCATTGTTACTACAACAGATGACAGCTGTAAACTCTCAAGGTAAAGAAGCATCTGCCATGTGCATTGTTCCTTTCAGTCCAAATGTTTTACATAGTGAAACATGTACTTATCAATCTTTCATAAAAATACTGTAGATTTCTTTGAAATTGATCTTTTCTCAGAGAGTTTCTTTAAGGATTTGAAAGAGAGAAAGTCTCTAAAAGATTAAATAAAGAATGGTGTGGCTTTTCTGTCCTTGAATTTTCTGTATTGCAAATTTTTGTATTCGGAAAATATAATAACATTTCTTTGGGACTATCTGCCTGAGGATAAAAAGACTTGGATAGTTCATTTTGGAACAGTAGATAATTAGAGCTGCAAGTGATAAATAATTAAACCCACATTTTATGGGATAAAAATAAGGTACAGGAAAGTTTTGAGGGCCTGAGGTTACATAGCTAATAGGACAAAGCCAGAATAGAATTTTTTTCTCCTTTCCAATAAAGGTTTCATGCTATTTAAACCACTGACTCTAAATCAAAATTTTCCCCCTCTTAGTATTTCTCACCAAACAAAGCTGTTTCATTTCTCCAATTGTGCCTTCACATGTCACAACAGATTGGATGGAAGGTTGGGAAAGGGAAGGGAAGGAGGGAAGGTCTTGAGTATCCACTGTGTGCCAGGCATGGTGCCAAATACTTTCAGTCCTGGGCACCTTCAGTGCTTATAAATGAAGATAGGTGATGAGCGTCCTACTTGCATGAAGGTGTAGTGACATTAAAGATGTGAGCAAATAAACTGTATCTATCTGTCGAGTCTATGCTTGTTTCTGCTCATACTGCAAGGAACGTGTGCAGTTGGCGAAAGGTGAGGGAACAGAGAATCATACATGTGATTGGCGTTCCCTCTCCTCTAACAGCCTGTGGTCTGTGAACTTCTCAGCTAATATGGGAAAATGATACGGAATTGGTCCCAGCTACAAGAACAGAAAGCTACTCTATTCCTGAGTTTTGGTGACTTGAAACAAAAAAAGGCAACTCAGTTACTCACTTTCCCTTCTATCTCCTTCCACCTCCAATTAAAGATGCATTTCTCAGTCTTTGAGATCACATGCTTCTAAAATGATGCAAATCACAACACTAAATATTTAAACTACAGATGCAAGAGTTATTTTACAGAAATGAGCTAGTATATGGCAAGAAAGATGGTGAAAACTGATCATTGGGTTTTGTTTTTTCTCAAAATCCTACCATGCAACTTTTCTGTGTGTATCATACCACTGTTTTTAATTGGCTCTTAACTACTAACAAATGCATTTGGCTTGAAAAACAGTAAGAAATAAACCACAGCTACTATTTATTGAGGGCTTACCATGGGTACTTGGCAATATGCCAGATACTTTACAAACATTTTTGCTAAACATTACAACCACCTTAAGGATTATCAGACCACCACTTTTATAGAGGCATTTTGGTTGTTGCTGGGGTTTCACTAGATGTGTTCTACACATGAGTGCTTGCAACACTTTCATTTAGCATTCTAGTAGCATACTACATTAAACAGGCTGTTTATGCTGTAGAGTGGCACCAGCTAGAAAAGAGTACTCAGATGTGGAAAAAATATCTACAGTAAGAAAACTAAGGCCTTAAGGGGAAGAAATGTATAATAGTCACAGATTTTGTTCATATAAGGACAAATGGGAATAATAAATACCTCTTCATTATTAATTACTTCAGAAATGATAAAAATAAAGCCCTTGATCATTGGCATTTATATCAAGCAAGATACTGAGTTTTTCTTCTACTCATTCATTAAACAAATATCTGTATTTATAAAATTCCAACAATGGCCAATCACATGGTGCTGGTGCTGAGTAAGCCTTTGAGGAACTCAGAGGTGAATAACAGATGTTCCTACATTCTGGAATTTTAATCTAGCAGGGAAGAAAGATATGAAAGCAAGTATATATTATAAAAGATATTAGGTATTGTAAAGATTAAAGCTGGGGCTTGGCTTAACAAGTCGGTTTAGGTCAGAGAATTTTCTCTATGTATTTCTCAAATAATATTTGGAAGAATAGCACCTAGCAGATTCATATCAGATTAATGGGTTGCCAGCAGAAAATCTGGAGAAACATAATGGAATGTGATCCCTTAAAGGGAATAAAAAGAGAACCAAACACCAACAGTTCCTAATTCATACATTTGCTTACGGTTGGTTCTGGGTGTTCGTTGGCTTGTTTGCTTGCTTTTTTCTTTTTCTCATTAGTAGTAATCTTTGTATGATTACACTAATAAGTTTAAGGTAAAGTAAGGAGAAGACAACTGAACCTTTGACGCAGAAGAAAAGGTTGCTTGTGAACCATAGGCATTTAGCGAAAGATAAATAGTATATTTGTTTCATAAAGGAGAACTTGTAAACCAAACTAATTAGAGTAAAGAGTAAAAAAGCTTTTCTCTTTAATCTGGTTGTCATTAATACTGCAGGAATTATTTTTGCACTCTTGTAGAGCTAATTACAAATCAATTTCATATAATTAGATATAAATACTCTGTTATGTTTTCTAATAACTCTCCATTTAATAGCATTATAACTCAATATACATTCTTAATCATTTTCATGATAATAAATAATTCTAACTTTTATCCCAATAGGCACTGGCTACTCGTTCCAAACTAAATATTTCTAGGTTTATTTCAGAATTAGTAAATCTTAGTATATCAATGAGAGCTTATATTAATTATTCCAAGTATATTTAACTTATCTGCTTATTTAAAATCAATGAAATAACATTATGTCCCTTTCATATAATATCAATTAATCATTGTACTTTCAAATAGAAGCTTTTGTCCACTGTACTTAATTTTATTTGATCCTTAATTTGATTCCATTCTTCTTCCAGGGATGGATCCTTATTTGATTTCTTTGGGACCTTTGAAAGCTAAAAACAGGAGAAAGGATGTGGTAAGAGACGTCCTTCATATCTAACTATATTATTGAGGATTTTCTTTCAATATATACAGTTTTATCAAAACTAAAACCAAAATGCATATGTCCCAACAAATAGAAAAAGAAGCTGAAATACCCTAAATAAATCCTACTTTAAAGGCTTATTAAATTTATTAGATAAATTATAATGTCAGCAGGCAATTGTCTCATATTATCATATTATTATTTTGAAAAATGTATTGTGTAAAAGGATAGCAGCATATTGGACCAACATTATTTCAGAGATACTGCAAGAGATTTTGGAAGTTCTTTGAAGAGAATAATACTTCACAACTGAAAAACTTAATATTGCTCTGAAAGGCAACATATGAAATAATTTTAAGATTCTGGTAAATAAATACATCACAATTTGAGTATGATAAATACGTGCATTATGATGAAATTTTTAAAATATCAAAATATAGCATAACATATCAATCAAATTATTGCATTATTATAGGAAATATATAAAGCAATGCAACTATTAAAATTGTATTGAAGATTTTTGGCTGTGCATTTTTAATATAAGTCTATTTTGTGCAATTGTGTATATAAAATGTGCTTAAAGCCAATGATTTTTTTTTTCCTTTGGCTGAGTTTCATAATTCAAGAAGGGTTTTCATGTAACTATCAAATGAGACCCACATGCACACATATACACACACACAAAATCATTCTTGATAATCAAATCAGTCCTATGTGGTTATCTTGAAAGTTGAGTGTTCACTACTAAAAGTATATCTGGATTAACAAAAATATATTAATAAAATAAACTTTTCTTTTGGGAAGTTAATAACAAGGGGCTCCTAGATAATCTAAGTCAATAAAATTACACAGAATGCTGTTGTTTGGCATCTTTCATACGTATTAGACTCTTTCCGTCTACTTTGACAAATTTAGCCTGTTTGCTAATTATGTCAATGTTGTAATTACCTTATGCAAGGAATCAAAACTAAATGAGGCCCATCTTTTGAGATTCAGTATTTAGTTTGTGAGCATCATAAATAAAAGATTAAGAACTGGAGTTTAAATTCCAACTTAAACTCCCTATTGAGCACTCAAAGAAAGCAGCTGAGCAGGGGTCCTGAAGGACTGGCTAGCTGACTTGAATCAAAGCATTCCATTATTCACAGCAAGCCAAATTCTACTCACTGTCTGGCTCTTGCAGGCTCTTAATATGAGCTCTTGTAGGCTCTTAATATGAGCCTACATATCTGCTACAGGTAATATCAGGTCCAATTCCTGTTATTTTTGAAAGCCAGTTTGTTACTGTGAATATTAACATATTTAGCTGACATTACCATGCCCAATTTAGTTCAGTGGGTAAAAAAGTAGTGTGCCATATTTAAGATTCTAAGAGCGCTTAAATTTCTTGAGCTCAATTCTTAAAGAACCCCTAGTGACAATCTTTGTACATTGATTGGTAGGAGTAATATTCACAGTTAAGCACCTAAGAAATGACTCTTTGTAGGGAGAATAAGTCCTCCTGTGTTACGAAGGCCACTGACTTGTATAGTCATTCCCACAGGAATTGGTCGCATTAACAAGGCACAATGGATAAATAATTAAGAGATTGTTACTATTATCTATAAAGCGTTATTAAAATGCTTAAAATCCTTCTATTACCATTGGCAATTAATATAATCATCTAAAGTAAACAAGTATTTAAACTCTCTGAAATACACATATTCATAAAGTGAATTTTCTTTTAAAAAAGTTAACTGAGAAATCAGAATAAAGATAGATTAAGTGCATTTAATAATATAAATATTTCTATTATCCATCAGCTCTCAACTGCCTAGAGGATAAATTTCAAAGTCACTTAGCCTGGCATGTAAGGTTCTTTATGATTGGGTCATACATACATCTACCACTTCTTATATGAGGCCTCTGACACAGTCTGGTTAATCTACTAATCTATTCGGTGTTTCCCCGGAAGACGTTACACATCACAAACTCACACTTTCAATCATGTCTTTCTATCTGTACCTCTCTACACCTTTTCAAACCCCACCATCCATAGTCACTAGTGAAATAACTCTGATTTCACCATTATAATCTTTTCTTTATCTACTATAACCAAAAATGATCTCTTCTCTCTCTCACTAAATTTTTAGAGTATTGACTGATTTGATCACCTATTCATATGTTTTTTAAAATAGGCTGTGCCTGGTGGCTCACACCTGTAATCCCAGCATTTTGGAATGCCGAGGTGGGAGGATCACTTGAGGCTGTGAGTTCAAGACCAGCCAGGGCAACATAGTGAGAACTTGTCTCTACAGAAAAATAAAAAATAATTAACCAGGTATGGTGGCATGCACCTGTACTCCTAGCTACTTGGGAGCTTGAAGCAAGAGGATTGCTTGGGCCCAGGAGTTCGAGGCTGCAGTGAGCTCTGATTATGCCACCACACTCCAGCCTGGGCTTCAGAGCAAGACTGTCTCTAAAGTATATACATATATGTATGTATATCAGTTGGGTGTATGTGTATGTTCCCAATCCATCTATATGTATCTACATCTATCACATTACATTTCTCCCATAGCATCTAGAAAAGTGCCTTGTCCATTCTGTTGCTTCATATCTATTTTAAAAAATGATCTATTTGGTATGACAGAATAATGCAACATTAAGTAATAAAAAACATGAAATATAAACCCTACTCTTATTACCATATGGCTTATATAATATGCAGACTTAGGTATTTTTGTTTGTTTATATAGATGTGGAAAATTCAACAGGTTTATATGGAAAATGCAAGTGCTTAGGAATTAAAATGTTCTTATTCCAAATGATTACTATAATGATAAAAAAATGTAGTTTAAAGGATAAAAATAGAAATAGGCCTTAAGTCAATAATAAAGTAGTGTGTAGTGGTATGTTCAGGCATCAAGAATTAATTGACCATGTGAAGTACAATGGGGTTGTATGTTTTTAATCAATTTTGGAAGATTATCTTTATATTTAAAATAATCTCATGGAAACCACAGGGTAAAAAATTTTAAAAATGAATCCACATTGTTGTTACTTATGTTAAACAATGAAAAAGCATTGTTCAAATTTATAAAGCAGCTGTGTTGAAAAACACATTTTAAAATATCATTTTATTAATTTATTTCCTAACTACTCACAAGTTAAGAAAAAAAAGCTGCTATTCTTTCTTTTTATCAGACCTGTCTACTAAACAGTGTCCATTACCTTGTACTTTAAAGATACTCTCATAAATCTTTTTCCTATTGTTCTCACTTTACCTATTTGCTTTCTATCCCAAATATATGTTTCATATTTTAATTTTTCATAATATTTTTCTAATTACCTTTTCCTCATTTTTATTTACTTTTAATCTTGTTGCAACCTAATTCTTGTCTATCTCACTACAACACATTTTGCATTTTTCTTATCACATCATGTGCATTGTGCAACCATAGAGAACACTTGAAATCATCTATCTCAAACCACTTCTCAAAGGAGGAAACCAAGGCCTGGAATGATTAGTTGACTCTCTCAGATCATAAGAAGTTACTGAAAGTGCTGACTAGAAGCAAGTCTCCTGACTTTCACCACAATGGTTTTATACTACATCATCTGTTCACTCAGCCTCAGTAACTACTTAGCCGTTTTCTGAACAGCACCTACTTTGTGGTAGGTGCTGTCCATGTTAGCTAAGTAACTAAAGGTCTTGCCATTGTTGATATGGCCCAGGGCAAGGATTCTCAACTGGGCAGGGGGTGGTGGTGGTAGTGGTGTTAACTATTTTCAGAGACATTCCTGAGATATTTTTAATTACCAACAACCTTATTCCATTCTTCTCTAAGGATTCTGACATATCCCACCTTCAATGGAATCACAGCTTCCCAATACAGCCTAAGTTATTGACAGGTAGTAAGATAGCTGTTGTTCACTGATCAACTGAGTAATTATCCATTTATGGATACATAATGATAACTGTTACATAATGATAACAGTAGCAGCAGCAACAGCAACAGTAAGAAAATGTACTCTATGCAATGGCAGGAAAAGTCAAATGTTAACATCTTTGGATACCCATGAGGAAGTTAAAACCTCTAAAACACATGGTATAACCAGGGACCCACAAAATTCTCTTACTCCAAAGCTTAGAGCACTTTTGCTGAAAAATAAAAATGAACTTTTCACTAAATAATGTATGCTAAAATATGTATTTTCTGACATTAAATTTTCAGGGCTTTGGAAAGAACTGTCTTGATTTACATAATATACTTGTGTTGCAATTCAACTTCAAGCATTGGAGGGAAAAGAGGCAGAGACTAATATGCTTTTAACACAGATTAAAATGCACATGTCAAAAATTGCTCCATAAGAAATATGTTTTTCATTAATAATCAATAATTTTGTCATCAATATTAGCAATATTTTTTAAATGAAAGATACACAGAATCAGTACTTGACCTCTGGAATTGTAAATTCATCTCTTTTTTGTGCTATTTTCTTTTTACTAGATGATAAATATTATTTAAACTATATAAATAGAGAAATAGGTTTATAATCTCAGAAATCATAATTAAAACATATCCTTAGATATATATTTTTAATTTAAGGAAAACCACTATTAACAATAATCAGCCACCAATATTTATTATTGAGATTGTATTTACGATATTTGCCTGGGCAAAATATGCTCCAACATTAATTGATTTAAAGTAAATATGTTGGCATGCAACCAGCATTTGGTATGCACATTCTTAAAATAATTTGTATGCTTTAATAATTCAGAAAGAGGTGATATGTGCACATTTTAATTGTTTTGTCACTTAAACATTAATCACACTCATAATTTACATTATCTTGAAAACATACTCTGTTAGAAAAAAGTATTCTATCCTAAAATTCCCCTGATCCTGTTGTAAGGATGCACCTTCCAACAGCAGAGAACAGAGTAGAGTGAATATGTCCTCATCAGTTTTTGCTTTCCAATGTGCTCTCCAAAAGCCTTATTTACTTATAGTGTTCTTGGAATTTATACTCTTCTTAATGCTGGAAGACAAATCACAATATATGAATAGATTTTTCTAAGCCAATACAATTTTTAAAAAAGTCAAGCTAGGGATCAGAATTTTCAATTAACTTTACACTTTAGTTCAATAGTTCTCAAACTTCAGTGGACACAAGACTCATCTTTGGTGCTTATGAAAAATACAAATTCCTGAGCCCCAACCCAAAGGAAACTGACTCAGTAGATATGGGTAACATACAGGAATCTACTTTTACAGGCACACAGTGTTACTCTTTTGCAGGTGGTCCTCTGACCGTGGTAGCTAATTCTCTGATAACAGCTGGCTATGCAGTCACCTTCATCTACTCATTAATCTTCATTATTTCTTCCCCTCCCCCCTTTCTTTCCCCTTGTCTCCTCTTCCTTCTTTATTTCCTCTGTTTCCTTCCTGATCATATCTATCATTGAATATATACAGAATATACTTTCTATGAGTTATTTCTATGAGGTATAGCATTTCTTGGATTTTAATACATTCTGAGAGACATTATGAAATATGCAATTATTATATCAAGTCTAATTTTCTATTTCCATTTTATCCATTCATAGCATATAGTACTTATGTGCAAAATAAAACTATTTGGAGGAAAAAGATACAATCTGCATAGTAATATAAATGGATTGGATCTGAAAATAACCTTACATATAGTAAATTTACAGTTGGGGTAGCAAAAGAAAGATCTTGAAAAATGAGATTATTTTTCTCTTCCCAGAGTAGATAGGTAACAAGTCTGTGAGTCTGGAAACTGTTCTAGTGACAAAGTATCAGAGACAGAAGCCAAATGCCTACTTTGTATCCAACTTAAAAGGGATGGGTGATATTACCAAAACAAGGCCTTCTTTCTTAGATTATACTTTTGACACCACTAAATGCCAGATTAGAAACTACTATGTAGGAATCCAGGGAGTATGATTAAATTTTATTTGTCTTTATTTTTCCAAGGGTAAAAGGAAATTAGATCCATCTGACCTTGAAATATTCATATTAAACTGATTTTGCAAATATTTTAGAGCCTTCTTAAAGGCATAACAAAGTTATTGTGAGTAGATATTAAAGTTAGGAAACCAAATGGGAATTTGCATACTCAATAAATGTTTTTGTAACTCCCAGTTCATGAAATTCTTGCAACTATTAACTAATGATGAATTTAACCAAGTGAGCTGTTCTCAGTATTCCACTTATAAAGTAGCACAGTATCTCCTAGAAAAATAAACTCTAATTTTATTTTTTTAATGTTTTACAGATTCTGAGCTCTCCCTTAAGTGGATTACATATAAACATTTTAAAATGCTTAACCTGAAATCATTCTGTCTACAAGCTACTGATAATTGAGATGCGATTCCTTGTGCATCATTATCATATTCTCTCTATTTTTTTTTGGAATTTATGACCAAGTGGCAAATATGACAGTGATGACTAATCACGGGGTAGATACCCAGTAGTGGGATTGCTGGGTCAAATTTTCAGTCTACATCCATTTCTTTGAGGAATCTGTATACTGTTTTCCATAGAGGTTATCCTAATTTGCAGTACCCACCAACACTGTATAAGCATTCTTTTCTCTCTGTATCCATGCCAGCATCTATTGTTTTTTTGCCTTTTTAATAATGGCCATTCAAGCTACAGTAAGTATTAATTGAATTTGAATGACCTGACATGTAAAATATATATTGAGGAACTGTAATGTTTTAAAATATTGACTTAAATATTTAATTTTGTTTTAGTAATTATGAGAAGAAGAGTCAATACCTTCACCCTACTTACTGCAAATTTACCACTTGCATTGCAGAAAAATAATTTTTTATCCAATTTTTTTCATTAGTTTCTTTTCTAGAGATATATGATACAGAGAAATATTACAAAATTTCCCTCATCCAAGAGCTTTGATGGAGAATAGACTATTATCAAATAAATTAATACCTACTGATCACCTATACTGTGCTAAGCACTTTGAATGTAAAGATTAGCTAACATAGCCCCTAACCTAATTGAACAAATAGAGTAATGGGAAAGACAGAAAATTTTAAAAAACACTTTCAATATATGACATGTACTATTAATGAAAACTTCTAAGGCACACAAAAAGTGGCTAAGGCAACACAGATGCAGTTACAACAATCAGGGAAAGCAAGTGGCACAGCGGGGTGACATTTGGGAGATAATTTGCAAGATAAGCATGACTTTCTCAAGTTGAAAAGTGTGAAACACAGAGGGCAACAGCATAACTCAACGACTGAAGGTATGAATGTGCATGACATTTTGAAGGCCTTCTGGTGTGGCTACTACAAAGGCTGTGCAAAAGTTAGATTGCATTAAGACTGTGAAGGGCCATGAAGTTTATTATGTAGGTAATGGGAATATATTAATGATACTTCATGAAGAGAGTGAAACGATCATATATGTCCCACTATTAGACCTTGAGCTCCCAACAAACAGGAAATAAGTGTGGAAAAAAAAGTATAAGAAGATACTGGAAGATCTATATCCTTAAAATCAAGAGTGAGCAGGATGTCATGAAAGAACAAGTGTTCAGTGGTATTGAATGTTGGATAAAAGCAAAGAGAATGAGAATTTGAATAAAAAGATCATTGATTAAGACAAAGAAAAATCATTGATTTGAACCATTTCAGTAATGGAGTGGAAGTTAACCCCTAAATGCACAGAACTGAACAGTAAATGGAAATGCAGCCAGGCCATGTGTATTAACTGACATATCCACACATTTGTTTATATAATAAAAAGCAAGCAATAAGCAACATGGCAGTAGTTTGAGGAACAAGCAGGGGTATTGGAAAACATTGTTATTTAAAATGAAAATTACAAAACCAAGTATATTGTAGGCTGACAGGAAGAAGATAGTAAAAAAGATGGTGTCAAAGGTACAAGAGACATATGGCAAAATCCTAGATTAGGGAAGAAATGAGAAAAACAGCCACAGGTGGAAAATTTGGAAGGTGATGCTTCTCCTTTGTGGGAGAGAGGAAAACTGGAGTGAGGACATGGATATATTTGGAGGTTGAGGGGATATAGTTAACAGGCTGGTTTCTCAGTGAGTCTGTTGAGTGACAGGTAACAGTGGTAGGATTGGAGAGTTGAAAAATGTGGTGAGATTTGAATTGTCTGCTTTGGAGAATGCAAAAAGTATTGACACTCTGGATGGGAAAAGGGACAGATGAGTAGCCTGGAGGGTCCTGTAAGTGCAGAGATTATGAATTGTAATGGAGGCCATAAGCAGTTATTGGATTCTTAGATTAGTTAACATTTTATCTCTGTCTTTGAAGAAGTCATAGAACCAGTAGAGAAGGATTAGAAGAGTGTTCTAATACAAGAGATAAACAAAAAGTAAGGCCCAGAGGTGAGAAAATGTGTGATGTGTACATGCAATAGAAATTTGGAGGTAGTTATTCAATTAAGGTATATAGTAGAATATTACAAACAAGAAAAATTAAGTGTGTAGCTAGAAAAGAGAATGAGGGGCAGGGGTCAGTGACAACGTTGGAAAGGTAAGTTGAGGTAGATGACAAGGACCCTAATGCTATATAAAGATGTTTGAAATCCATTCTGTGGAAACTAGGGTGTTGTCAAAGATTTTTAATAAGGGGATTGAATTAATCAGAGGGTTTTAAAAAGATAACTCTGGCAGCAATGTGAAACCCAGATAGGCTTGGTGGAGACTGTATTTATCTAACCACATACCTGACAAGTCTACTTTCCATGGGTCCCCAGGAACCCATGGCCTTGAGTAGATAATTCTAAAAACTCTGACATAATTTATCTACACAAGGCCATGAGTTCAACTGATTAAGTTGACTCACCAATCAAATGATTAGTTTAATTATATTTGCATTTCAACTGACCAATTCTTTTAGTAAACACATATAATTTTGAATATTTTGTTATACCATGCTATTCTTCACAAGATTCATGAATATTAAGAACTTACAAATCAAGATTTTACATTTCTTGTCAACATTTATTGAGTTCTACATCCTCTAAGGAGGTGTAGTCAAAACCATTGCTTCTACATTACAATGAGTGAATAAACTTGAAGCTTGAAACACAAAGATAATTTAACCAAGCACTGTACTTTTCTTTCTACATCCATAATATAAAACATCCACATATTACAGCGTTTGTTTCCCATCTTAAATCTTGGTCTTGTTTCCAAGAGTACAGTAAAATTAATCCACCTACTCAGTGGAAGAAATTAGACTGTATTAAAAATTCAGTTTCTGTGATACACACCTGTGTGTGTGCGTGCGTGTGTGCATTTTACTCTATTGGAAAAGGAAATAGATAGTCCAGGATTTAAGAGTCTTGGGTTCATGTCTGAGTTCTACAAAATTGAGCCTTTTATCCCTAGATATATCAGTTGAAATTACTTGATTTCAATTTCCTTAAGTAAAGAATAGAAAAGTTAGAAAAGTTCTTTTTTTTTTTTTTTTTTTTTTTTTTGCCTAAGGCTTGAGATACTTTTTGTTTGTTTGTTTGTTTGTTTGGTCTGCTTCATTATCATGTGCTTTCAATCTCCTCTAAATCCTATAAATCCCATAATCTATTGGAGAAAGAGTTCATCTTAATTTTAGGCTGTGGTCTTGCTACAGTTCAACCATGTCTGGACATATTTGTCAAGCTATTGGAACAGACTAGAGAACAGATGCCTCCCTGAGAGATTTGTTCATTCCATGAGCATTTCCTTTTGTTTAAGAAGGAAGAGGTGAGCACTGTGCTCTTAGTGTGCTTATTCACACTGAGCACTTAGTGTGCTCTTAGTGCACTGTGCTCTTAGTGCCTGGACTTGGGATTTAAGAAGTATTGGGGAGATTAAAAATGGAAAGGACAGGATAGAGACATTCTTTCCTCTGAGTTTGAAGTTTGTGAGAAAAGAGGCTGTAAACACTGAAGGAGAGGGATGCGTAGAGCTTCTAAGAATAAAGCATGACACTGAGTAGGAAAGAGAAACATTCCTGTTGAGAACAGAACATTTTAGGAAATCTTGTTGTTGGAACTTCTACAAATAACACATGGCAAAGGAGGAAGACTAAGTTTTTCCATTACACATACGAGCAAAAAGCAAGTAAAATAATGAAATAAATGCTACACACGTTAATTAAGCCTATACATATAGGTCAATGGAGCTGGAGAAAATTAAAATTAAATTTGGATATCATCTCATGATCAGCACAGAATCCCTTTTGTTTTGTCTTAGAAGAAAGCTTTTCCATTAAATAGTTTACGAGGTACAAGCAAGCCTACTTGTTCAAAGGCACTTCTGGCTCTGAAGTTGACTGCTTGTTTATACCATTCCTTCTTGTCCCTCTCCCCCCATTTAGACATAGTTACATCCTCCTCTGTGCTTCAACAGTTGTTTGTATCTGTCTTAAGTAATGATATTTTTCTTTTCATATAATAATTTTATATGTACATGCCTTAACTCTTCATGTGTGAACTAGTTCATTTGGAGGCAGAATGGCGTTAATTTTTAAAACTCTGAAATAAATCGATGCTTAACTTATGTGACATTTCAGCAGCAAGTGACATAGTTGATCCATACCATTTTTCTATTACAGTCACTGAAATTTAAAGACAAGATTTTTTTCCCCAAATCTCTCCCTGTTTCTTCTTACTCTTTTTTTGCTAGGGCCCTCCTTGTCCTGATTTTTGTAGTATGCCTCCAGTCTCAACACCTCTCTGCCCCTTCTATATCTGCTGTCGCCCTTGGGTCAAGGTGATCTCTTATACGTGTGTGCTGATGATTCCCACGTTTGTAGCTCCCGTCTGAGCTCTCTCTTAACTCCAGAGGAAGATGTCCAGCCATGCACCTGACATCTTTATGTGAATGCTGAAAAGGCCTCACAAGCTTAACATATCTGAATACAAACTTTTAAATTTTCCTCCCTCACAGTCCCCTCAAATTTTGCTCTTCCCACAACTTAATTGCTCAGGCCAAAACTTTAGTATTTGTCTTTGATTCTTCCTTTTCCTTACACTGAAACTAATCCATCTATATATCCCCATGTTGAAATACATACTGAATTGAACACTCCTCAACTCCTCACTATCTCTCTAGTCCAAGACACCCTGATATCCCTCCTAAACTGCTGCAGTAGCTCTCCAGCAAGCCTCTCCATGTACAGTCTTGCCTTTTACAGTCAAGTCTCCATTCTCAACAGCCATCATGATTTTTAAAAACATAAGTCAGATCTTGTCACTCTGACAGCCAAACTCTTCAGGATTTCCCTCTCAAAGGACATAAAAACCAATTCCTTCCCATTGCAAGGCTACTTCACATCTCCCTGAAAGACCATTCTTTTTCACAGTGTCTGTAGTCACTGTTTTCTCTGCTTAAAATGTTTTTCTTCCAGATCATCACATGGGCATCTGCTTTGTTCATTTCTGTAATTAAATATGACCTTCTCATAGGGGCATTTTTCTAACCATCTTACCTACAATAGCATTCCCAGCCCATGGCCTTTCTCTATTTCCTTATATGATTTTGTTTTCTCCATAGCACTTATCAATACCTAGAATTATATGCTTTTCTTGTACATTATCTGTTTTCTATATACAATGTATGCTATCTAAGAATAGGAAATTTGTCTGTTTTTGTATATATAGCACTTAGAACAACATTGGAATATAGTAAATGCTAATTTTTTTAATGAATAAATGACTATTCCTCCCAAAACTTTCTTCTTTATTCCCTGTCTTGGTAGCTGGTACCAGTTTTTATTTTTTCTCCAGGGCATGAAAGCTAGAATTAATCTTAAAATCTGTCTTCCTCACTACCCATATCCAATAAACCACTAGTTTCCAGAGATTCTCCCTCCTAAATAACATTTTCCTCCCTTCCCTATGGCACTGTGGTAGTGTAGCATTGCTTGCAAGTATATGTGTATCTGTGTTTTAATATGTTATAATCTGTTTTTGGATTTTGTAATAGTACAACCTGTATGGAAAACAGTATGGCAGTTCCTCAAAGAAATAAATGTAGATTTACCATTTGACACAGCAATCCCACTACTGGGTATCTACCCAAAGGAAAAGAAGTCATTTTATCAAAAAGACACCTGTACTCAAATGTTTATTGTAGCACAATTCACAATCAACCTAAGTGCCCATCAATTCATGAGTGGATTAAGAAAATGTGGTATATATATATATATACCATGGAGTACTAGTCAGCCATAAAAGGGAATGAAATAATGTCTTTTGCAGCAACTTGGATAGAACTGGAGATCATTATCCCAAGCAAAGTATCTCAGGAATGAAAAAACAAACACCACGTGTACTCTCTAATAATTGGGGGCTAATAGACGGGCACACATGGGCACAGAGAGATGTAAAGGTCATTGGAAATCAAGAAGAGGAGAAGGGGTGGAGGGGTAAAAACTTACCTATCGGATACAAGGAAGACCATCAGGTGATGGGCACGTGAAAAGCCCCGACTTAAGCATTATAAAAGATATCCATGTAACAAAAACATTTGAATAAAAAAATTGAAGAAAAATAAAAAAATAAAAAATTTCCTTCCTTATCTAAACTTGTACTCTTTTCCCACTCTGTCTACCCACAAATCTCTTCTTTAAATGCTTTCTATTATATAAGTCTGTTCTAATATCTCTCCCTCCTTTAAACCTACCACGGTCTTACATACTCCAGAGGGTGAAGTCTAAGCAATTACATCTGTATCCTTTCACCCACAGCCTTGCCAAGGTCCTCAACCTTACCTCTTCCCATTGACCTGTCACATTTGAAGCTTCTATAATAGGGCTGAAGGACTTCAACTTTCCTGAGCAATTCATGCCATTTCACTCCTCAACCTCTTTGCACAAAATGCTCTTTTTACTGTGAGTACCCTGCACCCATTAGCTTGCTCCTTCTGAACATCTCCTTTGCAGATTTTAAACACAACTTTAAGGTTTCCTTCTTCAGGACACCTCTCCCTACTCTCCAGACTGAGTCATTCTCTCTTCAGTGTCATTTCTATATTTTAAGTGTGCTTCTACTGTTGCATTCTGTATTAAGTATTCCAATTCATTCATAGCTTAAATGCTTGTCTCCTCTATTGACTTCAGAATTCCTTAAAGGTGGAGACAGTGTATATTCATCTCCTAATCCTCCAGGTGAAAATATAGAACAGACTTGGAGCATGGAAGGCTTATGAATATAATAAAAATATTTGCCAAACTAAATCAAAACACACTTCCATAAACTTATGTCATATATAGTTTAGTAGTTCTTCAATGAACCATCTATTTTCATGAGTTTATTTTAAATTTTATTTAAGCCTTTTATCCCTTCAATTGCAAAATAAGTTTGTTGCTGAGGAGGGGGTAGCAGGAAGATTTTCTTTAATTTTAAAACGCATCTGGTAGAGAATTGCTTCAAACTTCAAATTAGAACAATGGGAATGTCACAATAAAGAAGTATAAGTAGGAGGAAGGAACACATGATAAGAATAGAAAAGGCACACAGGTACATTCACTGGTAACTGGTTAGAACCAGTCAAACTGAAATATCCAAAATGATTTACTAATAAAGCAAATAAATATTATTATATGGTTACAGCTTCCCTACTTAAGGTCTATTGTGCAACAGAGGTGAAAATATACATGACTCAAGAAAAATAAAAATCTGAGGAGCAAGGCCTGATGAAGGGGAGGGTGTCTTGTTAATATAGCCAAAAGAAGAAGGAAGAAGAATCATTGGGGAGGTAGTTAAATTACTAGACCAGGAGCCGGAAGCCTCCAGGTCAAGGTCAGTGATTTAACTCATCACATAGGAGCCTCCAGACCAAGCCCTGAAGTACTCTGCACTCCACTCTCACTTCCGTAAGATGGGAAAATGACTCCTGACCTTGCTACTTCCTAGAGATGTCATAAGTAGAACTAAGTGCCCTGCCCTCCAGCTGGTCTAGAATTAGCTTACAGTTTTCAGTGTGTGTCGGCATCTCTCCAACCTCTTCAGCTCTGCAAGTGCAGTTCTTTTTGCTTAAAATGTCTTACCCTGTCCCTGCTCTTCACCTGCTCAGATTCTTACAAAAAATATGCCCAGAAAGCCTTCTTTTACATCTCTAGACAGGATTAACATTTCTGCATGTAGTTTGCTTTCCACAGCTAATTTGTTCATGTTTGTTTCCTCTTCCTAGACAGTCAGCTGCTAGAGGGCAGGAGTCATGTTGTTCTCCACCTCTCTGTACTAGAAGCTTCTATTAGTGTGTTTGACCAATGCTAGACACTTATTGCATGGGTGTGGAATGAATAAATGAATACAGAGACGACAGATAAAAAGGATTATCATCATGGCTCATGTGTTCAGAGTTACGGCTTACTATGGCTGCTAGATATGCCTTGAGATAAGAAGCAGCAGACATTGTAGCCACAGAATGTGCCCTCTTCCCCCAGGCTCTAAGAAATTAGGGAAACAAACAGTCTTCATATATCTGGAAATATTTTCAAAAAGCTTTATAGTGACCTGTTAGATTCTTTTCACTTGATTTTGCAAAGGAGAATATATAGCACAGATACAAGTGTGAATAAATCTTAGTTTTTTTCTCCTATACCGATTTTTTTTCCCCACAGAGGCTACCTATGAGCAGGCACCTAAGAAGTTTCACCATATGGTCTGCCAAACTCATTCTATTTTATTTCATTTCCAAAAGATTTGTGCCTAAATTGTTAAGAATGGGAAAACGCATTCCCTGGATTTTATTAGAAGTATTAGAAGCTGTAGAAGCAAACATTTCATTGCACACTTTTCTGAATTTGGGTTATAATAGTGGCGCTGTCACTAAGACAACAGAGACCTACGCAGTGAACCTCAAAGATGGGGCAAGCATATTCCCAGAAGATCTGTATACCGAAAGTGCTTAACTGAAGCTTTCAGACAAAATAGGTAATTCTCAGAAATCACTTGGAAAGACTGGTGGCAGAATGACTATAGACACTATGGCGTAAAAAAATATGAATGCCTCTAAAGAATGACAAAGGTAATGAGGATATTTGTAGCCCTGGATTATTAGGGAAGAATGGAGGAACTGTTAGGCAGAAGAGGGTTTAGATTTGTAATCTATGAATACAAGGTTTAAAATAGAACCATTGGATGAAAATTACATGTAAGCAGATTCCAGTCAGTACAGTCTATAGAAGAATAATATTCTGATAAAGTGATAAAACAAAGAATAGAATACTTTGGACTAATATGGAGCTCTACCTAGATGCCAAGTGGCTTATATATATTATTTTTATACAATTCAATACAATCCTTTGATATATGAGTATCATTATTACAGATAAAGAAGGATGAGATTCAAAAAGCTTATAAAACCTGACCAAGTTGCAGAGAGAGAATTGAACTCAAATCTACCTGATTCCAAAGCTTTTTCTGTTCTCCTTTCACATCAGTGATTCTTAAGCCTAGGGTTAACATTCATTTGGCAGAAAAATAGAAGAGATTCATGAAGACAGAACCAGAAATTTCATGAATCTATGATTCCATGACTTTATATGAAATCATTAAGACACAGTAAGTATGAAGTCTATAAGCCAGTCAATACCGTGGATGGATTTTAAAAAAGGCAAAAAATGAAAAATATACTCTTCTAGGGAAATAATTATTAAGAAATTTGTATTCCATTGAAAATATGACAAAAGATACAAACTTTCTCCTCAGAATGCTTTGCATTTTAATTCAAGGTGTTCAAGGACACCTTCAAGCACATTCATGAACATTTTGTGCTTACTTTTTACTTAGCTTAACCTTTCTCCAAGGACTTCTGACAATTTCAGCTTTTAGATTCCCCATAAATATTCAACCTTTAAAAATTAAAACTTGACTGAAGAAAAAATTCTGATGTTTTGATTTGAGGAAAAACATTGATTTGACCTCTAGCTAGTTAAGAGCACCTTAAGATTTGCATTTTTATCACTATATACTTGCATCTGATTATTTTAAGAAGAAATTTCTAATTGTTCCTGTGTTTTTCATAGCAACCTCTAGCTTCTTGAATGTCTAATCAATCTTTACTTAAAAGAAAAGTATCTCATTTGTCTTAAACTTCTGTGCTTTTCTATATTTTGTATATTTTCTTTTATTTCAAGTTATATTTTTCTTCAAGATAATTTCATTTCCCTGTAGTTTATTGATGTTAACTTGAATTTTCTATTTTTATCTCCCTTCTTTTGAAATGTCATTAATTATTTACAAAAGTGAAGATTTGCGGCTGTTAAAGTGATGAGTTTCCAGTGGCACATGCATGAAAGACCAGCTAATAACTAATATCACTGAATACATCTGACTGCCCAGGGGACATGGACACAACAATGCTGGTTGTATTCCCTCTCAATCTCATGTAAGTGTTACTTAAAAGCCTCATTACTTGTTCCCACCTATCTACCTATGGCATTAATCAATAGTTTAGATAATCTTCAAATTGGCAAAAAATTATGGTTAAGAATAATAACATTTATGAAAATTTTCATAGAATTTCCCCAGGAAATTAATCAAGAACATTCTGGTTTATCTATGTGAATTGAAGGAGGCAATGCATTATTCTGTCATCTGAGACTCTACCATTGCCCAGCACTGAAACTTTTATATTGTCTGACCACAGTGAACAGTCATACACAGGACAAGATCAAACTGGATTTAAGTGACATAACCCCAATACCTTTGTAATCCTTTCTGTATACCAACCTCTCAGAGAGGATTAATTTCCAATTCCTGATTCAGCCCCTTAAACTGTAGCTCTAATTTCCTTTTCAACTACAAAGGGAATAAAGCCACTAAAAAAGACTACCAGATTGTAGATATGCTAATTATCACATCTTGGGTAAATTACTTAATTTCTTTAAGCCTCACCTTATATGTAAAGTGGGAATAATAATGGTACTTGCTTTATAGGATTGTTGTGAATATTAAATATTAAAGTAGTATATTATATGAGCTCAATGTGCTGCAGCTATGACTACAGCATAAATTTCTTCCCCGAATTGGCTTGCATTTCAATCTGATTCCATATCTTTAATAATTCTTATGTTTTATTGATCTGTCTTTAGAGATTAGTATAAATTATGTATATGCATATGCATATATATGTGTGTATATATATTAATATATTCAAGATATTAAGAAGGGTTAACATTACATGGCTCTCCCCAAGGGATTATATTCTGATTTACATATTTGCTTTGAATCATTTCCAAATTTTAAATGATACATATAATTTGCTAATATGCATAAGAAATATATCCATCTATGAGTCCCAGTGTTGGTTTTGTTATATAGCAGAAAGTATGAAAGAGCAATATTTGAGCTGAAATACTGCTTCTCACATACAAGTCTCAAACTGCACAGGGGATTTTTTAACACTTAGAGTTCTATTAGGACAGATTTACATGCATCTTGAGAAGGCAGCAGTGGAAAAGCTCACTTTGTCACAGATGTCAGGGCAGTCAATAACATGCACAGTTTCCATATTTAAAATATAAAAGATTTCTTCAATGAGTGAGACTGTAACTAATATAAACTAAGCTGTAAATAGAGTGATAATTTTATCCTATTAAAATTTAAAATATAGATTATAACCTTGAAGAAAATTATAAATGCCTTAAAAACAAGTTCATGTACAAAGATAAGAAAGTAACTCACACTAGACTCATTAAATAAAGGGAAGATCTATTAATGTAAAGAATATATGTAATACATATACACATGCACACACACATAAAAATACAAAAGACAGACTAGTTTTATTTAGTAAAACATTGAATATGTAGATAAAATGTGTGACCTGCTGGTTGTTCAATTTTAATAAAAAACAGCAAATTTTAAAGATCAAAATCCAGATATGAACCCACAAGGGTGGAATGAATGTGGTAGTGTAATCCTGAGGTGTACAAACAGCCTACAGGACCTGTTGTACATGCACTTGTGTTGTCTCCCTGTACTTAGTTACAATTATATACTCGTGAGGTCCTGCTCTAGGTTTATTCAGGATCCTAAACATCGAAAATGGAAATATAATTATTAGAAGTAATTCTGATCATGAGAAATGAGGAAAAAACAAACAATAAAATGAAACAGCTATCTAAAATGGCTAGAAATGTGCTTCCTGAAGGCAAACGATTGTATTTGTGGAAGGGTTACTTTGCTGAGAATCTGGATCATGCAAGTATTACACGGTGTCTATGAGGTAAGCCCAGACAATTGTTCAGGTGTCTGAATGCAAATACTTCAGATGCTACGTGTTCTAATTATTAATGTAAAAGAGTGTTCCATGTAGTACTTATGTATTAACATTTTAAGGTCAGGAAAAGGGGTTTGGGAGGCCCTAAATCTAAACGGGGAGAGAAAGGATGGGAGAAAGAGTACACTAGGAATAGATTAACAGGCATAGCCCAAGGTGAGGGCACTTTGGGCACTCAATGATGGACTTTATCATGAGATTTTTTTTAACTTTTATTTCCCTCCTCCCTCGACTACAGGTCTTATAGCTTTGTGTAGAACATTTGGCATCCAGCCTGGTCCACTCTAATGACAAGGATGCATAAAAGTAGAGTAGAGAGCAAGGAGTGCTTCACCAGTAATGCATCTGAGCTACTGGAAATATGAAGGGTGGGGGCGCGGCAGGGGGTGTTTACCGTTGATAAAAAATAAGTATCATCAAGGTATCCTTGTTTCTGCCCAATAGGAGATGTATTTACAATTCAGACTCCAAATATTAAAACAACTTTTTTTTTCCCAAAAGGGTCTGAAAACACCAGGCCTCTTGACTGTGAGAGGAAATGCTGATGGTACAGAGTAAATGGAGCTTCCAGCACAGCACAAGTACCAACATGGAATTCAGATCAGACAGACAGAGGGCTTCATAACCACAGGGCCACCATCACTTTGTAGATCATAGAGAAAGAAAAGCAAGCCCTTACTCAAAATTTAAAGACTCCTTAAGCAAGAGACTAAGTGCTTACCTCAACTTAGCAACAAAGGGCCTGAAACAAGACTGGGCCTTAAAGCTCACAGGACAGGAGCAATGCTGAACGCTTGTAAGTATCCTGAACCAGAACCAGATGACTCTCCCACTCTTGGTTTAGTGTCGTGCTAGCTCCTCTGTGAGGGGGATACAGGTGGATCCCTGACAGAATTCAGAATCCCAATTCAGAATTCGGGAATCCATCAGAATTGAATTCAGATGCATTCCTGAAGTGCAGAATGAGTCATTCTCACAAATACATTTACCTTTAGAGATTTTTGAGTAAAATAATCTTTAGAGATACCTGGTGAAGGAACACTGTATTATAATTCTTCTAGTCAAGATTCTAGGGCCTAGAAGCGGTAAAAAGAGGAAAGCAATAACCCATCTTCTTACCAAATACTCTCTTAACAAAAGTTATTTCTCTGGATAAGCTACAGGCTATGCTGACATTGCCGTGGCTGACCACTTGTTCAACCCTGCATTGATCCTTCAGACTTTGGACTCTGATTTCATTCCCAGAAGTTGTCTTTCCAAACCAGAACTTGATTTGCCTGCAACTATTATTATAATGGCCTTAGCTGAGCCAAAATGTTCTATATTGCCACATTGAATAACTTCTAATTTACCTGATTTAAACATAAACATAATTTCAAATATATAATTTGAATAATATATTTGCCTTGTTCATCAGAGTCTCTTGTGGGTCATATTTTGATTTATCTTCAAGAAAACCTTTTTAGACTGTGAAGGTGTGGTCACACTTTTACATATACGGAAAATGAGACATAGTTTCCTTATTCAATGTGAGCCAGTCATTCAAAATTGCACGGTTAGAAGTGAAGCTCAAGTCTTCCAACTGAGAGAATTTGCAGCATCTATACAATAAATACCCAGCATTAATTTTTTCCCAGTAGGAAACTGAATTTTCCTAAACAGTCAATTTCCATAGAAATGACGACGACAATAAAAAAGTAAAAAATAAAGGAATAAAATTTTTCAGCTAATTTTCTTCACATTTCTATAAGGCATATAGTTATCATACTTATATAGTATATATTTATATTATATATGCACACACACTTTTAAGCTTTTTAAAAAAGTGACATTTTCTAATATTCACCTATATGATCAAGAAATAATGTGTGTATAAACGCACATATGGGAAGGTGTGGGAGGACATAAATTAATATTCTGTTAAGAATCATGATAGTGGCATTTTTAACTTTGTCCTCTGAATGAAGCCCCATTGGCAGGCTAGAGGAAGATATTACTAATGAAACCCAGGAGACAGGGATATATGTTGTCTTAGGATACTTGTCACTTAAGCATATAAGTTATCACTTAAGGATATAAAATTTTTTATGTCATAGATAAATCAATTCTAATATAAGCTCATTAATTCCAAATAATTATTATGCTAAATAAGTAGTGATGATGAAGCTCTAAGAAAATTAGAAGTTCTTTCACCCCTTCCTCATATGATTATTATCCATCATTAAATTCAGCCATTACCTTCTCCATTTACCTAAACTGCTTTAATCACAATATTGGCAGTGACCTAGGGAATTTTGACATTCAAATAAATGAAATGGACACTATTAAACTCTGTGAAGAAAGAGAAAACAAGAAAAAGGAATGGACTACTTCAATATCACGAATTCTTTCTGCTTTGCTGATATGATGCTATCTCTACTTTAATACAGATCAGGTTTAACTCAAATGAGTGCCTACAAGAAAGTAAAATCAAAGAAGGCAAGAAAATAATTTTTCACCTGCTTGTGAGCAGACCAAAAATGCATTTCTACCTCTAAAGCACCTTACAACATAATGGAAACCAGGTGAAGCTAAGTTTAATGCTCACATAAAAATATTAAATAGCTTTCTATTTACTGAAGAAATTTATATACTTGACAGGTGACATTTCTGAGATGTAGACAATTACCAGTGGAAAAATTATATCTTTCAGAAAGTCTATTACTGGGAAGAAAAAAAAAGTATGTAAACATACAAAGAAAACACAATCCTATATAGAAAATTTGAATAGGAATTATGTAGAAGTATAATTTCTTTAAATAAATATAGGACATAATTGTGATAGAATAATGAGAGATGATTTGACTCAGATCAAGACGACCCATGAGCATATGTAAAAGTAACACTGGTTTGAACAAAAGAGGCTCAGTTGAAGGTCTTGGCTCTGCTGTTTAGTAGGCTTATGGCAACAGCTTCACCTTTCTGCTGCTCTCTTTTCTCATCTTCAAATTGTAGCAAAACCAGCTGTGCTACTAAACTCATAGGGTTATTTGAGGATCATATGTGATACATGAAGGTATTATGCAAGAGCATACAATTATATAGCTACATTTATTCATATATCATTTTAATTTTCAGCCAAATTAATAAAGAGCTCCAGTCAAGGATTTATAGCTAAAGCCTCCTCTCAAATATTTCCAACATCTAATCAAGAACATTGATTTTCAGTGATTAAAAGGCTAAGAAAGAATAATAGGTCAGATGGAGCTGGTGGTAATTCTACTGAACTAGTATAATATTTAAACCCAGGTCCATTTTTCCAGGGCATCCTTTTGATATTCACCCAGTGCCCTAAACAATGATCATGTGCTCTACAAACATGTCATAACAGCAACCTAACTCTGTAGGCTGAGTAGTATTTCAACAGCAAAACTGACCAGGACTCTCTGCAGCACACCATCATCAAAGCTTCACATTTTCTGGGGTGGGAAGTGTCTCCTGAGTATGAGGTGGCTCCTGTCTCCCTAGCCATTTCTCTTATCAAAATTCCTTCTCCATACTGTCCTCCAACAGTTCTGAATTATCTACAGATGGTAACCAAGCTTAGCAAGCTCTTAGAAAAAGATGTGCAGTGCTGATACTGCTGCTCTGTTCTGACCGCCCTTGCCTTTGTGTTCACCTGGAGAAATTCTCATATTTCAAGTTCAACTTAAGTATGGTGTCTCCTCTGTAGTCTCCCTTACCCCTGGGACATATTGGTTACTACACTATATTCTGGACATAGATGGAATCCTAGAACTTTGAAAACTTTGTTATACATAGGGAGGCAATGTAGGGTAGTGTTAGGAGCATGGGTTTTAGAGACAGATGGTCTATATCAGAATCTTAGCTATCCAGCCTTGTGACCCTCGGCAAAATAATTAACCTCTTAAAGTCTCAATTTCATCAACTGTAAAATGGCGATAATAAATTTAACTCCAAGGGTTAAGTGAGAAACTACATTTAAATAATTTATTACAGTTCCTGTCATATGAGTTCTCAATAAATGTTAGCTGGTAGTAAATATAGCATGAGCAGCAGTAATAATGGCAGTGGTGTTGTTTGCATGATGGTCTCTCCTTTAAAAAATTTCTTCACAGCAGAGATAATGTCCATTTCATCTCTATCCTTTGTGCCCAGCAACATGTCATCACATGGTATGTCTATAAAAAATGAGTATACCTGGCACAACACTATTGGCACATTTGATCTCAGATCAATTCCTCACACTTCCCTTTCTTTTGCTTGGAATATCCAGAAGTGGGGGAGTGCACTGAAACTATGCTTCCCTGGCTCCCTTGCTATTAGACTTCCAGCTGTGTTTGGCCAGTGGATGGGCCTGGTCTAACAAGGTACCTCTGCTTCCTGGAACCCAGTAACCCTACCCCTTCTCTTTGTTTCTCCAGCTCTGGGCATGAAGGCAGCTTCTTTTGGTGGTTAACCTTAGGTTTGTCTCACTTTCCCTCTTAATCTAATTCTAATCATCATATTAAATGCTCCATATTAAATCTTCTCTATTGATTTATCTGGCACAAGTAAGTCTTCCTGTTGTTTCAATGAATGAACGTGACCTTTACTCTTAGGGACCCACAAAGCTTAAGTGGAGACAAAAATATTATCTTTGCCCATTTCAAAGGGTCGTTGTATTAGGTCAAGGAAAATTATGTACATGCAAGCATTCTGAAACTATAAATTATTACACAAATAAAACTTTTCATTCTTCATTTTTTAATTGTGAAGGAACAAGTAGCTTCACTGGTCTATAGTAGCAACATTCTAAAAAATACTGATGTCCTCCAAGGACACTATGCCCATAATTTATTAATACATGGTATTAATAGATTAAAGGGGAACACAAAGTCCAAGAGATAACGGAGTTTGGCATAGCAGAAATTTTATGAGCTCATAAGTCAGATGATACTGATAGAAATGGTGAAAATTATGATTTTACTGAAGACAAGCAACCACTAGGAACACAGCCAACTTAAACTTTGCTTCAAGTCTTAATTTTGCAGATGAGCAATCACATTAAACTCCACAAGAATTCATGCAATGGCAGGTTATATTATCCACTTATTTGAGGATAACACAAATAAAAACAAAGTCATAAAAGCTGATAGCAAAGCTTTGCTTAAGAATCCAATTTTCAAGTCAATTTATGAGTTCTGAATCAAGACATATTATAAAGAAGCTATTTGAAACAATAAAATAATTAAAAGACAGTGATTAAGACATTTTAAATAATGTTTTTTTAAATGTGCATAATTGTGAAATCCAAATAAGGTCTCTAGTTAATAGTAGTATACTAATGTCAATTTCCTTGTTTGGGTAATGTACTCTTATTATGTAAGACGTTATCATTGGGGGAGGCTAGGTGAAGAATTCATCTGAACTCTGCACTATTTTTGCAACTTAGGTTGAATCTAAAATTATTTCAAAATAAAAAGTTTAAAAACTTGTTCTTAGTATGCCAGAAAGAATACATTAAAATTTGAAGTACAAAATTTGCAGCCTTAAAAGGACTGTCTACATGAAATTGGAAATAGAGTTCTTACACTGCTACATAACTAAGGTACTGAGGCATTTTTTTGAATCACACTACAAACGTACTGTCAAGCATTATGCACTGGATGTGTTGTCACATTTCTCCTGATTACCTTCCCTTATGATTTGGGAGATAGTCTATCTTCTTTTCTGATCCTCCCTTCATTTGGACATAGGTTTCAAGTAACTTAACCTCTTCTGCTTGAAGTCTTAGCCACCTGCCATGAACATACAAGGACAACTCATCACCAAATCCTCCACAGGTCGGTTTTCAAAATAACAAACAGACCATGTACCTATACTTTAAACATAAGGCCCCGGTCACTACTCCATGATATTTCCTCTTGGTTTACATGTACAGCTTAACTTATTTGAGGACCAGAAAAAGAAGGAAATATTCAGACAAATAGCACAGTTCCATTCTTAATTCTGCAGCTGTTTGGGAATAGACTGCCAAATATCCCAAGGATGGTTCTACTCTGAGTCTGGGTATACCTGCAGTTACTCAGGATGATACCGCAGTCCTAGATCTAACAGTGAATAATGATTATGTAATTTAAAACAACCATTTTCACTTTCCTCCAGATGAAAAACATACCTGTATACTTTTCTCTGATTAAATGAAATGCTTCAACCTGAAAGACATTCTTTTTAAAGAAACAAACATATTTTTTTGGAAAACTGCTCTATAGAATTAAAAAGTGTCTCTTCTGCGGTTTTATCTCCTTCCAAAATGTTATTCCCATCACAAAGACACAGCTCAAATAAGAAACAGGGAAAATAAGAAGTCAGTAGACTCTCTCTCTCTCTCATCTCCTCTCTCATATGTAAAACACTGCCAGGAGGACACCACCTTTGGCATAAATGAATGGTGTGTGACTCTGAGAAAGTTCATAGCCTCTCTGTGCCTTATATTAAAAATAATAGTACCTTATTTTTAATGTCTGTGATTAGCTTAGATGAATATGGCAGTGTTTGGCACACAAAAAGTTCCTTTCTTCCTGAAAGCTAGGAAGCCAGAGGTAAACATACTATGCAGACCTGCTTTCTTCCCACTGACAATTGATACTGACTTTAGTCCAAGAACCGGTACAGCAAATATTGTTGAATACTCCCTCCGTGGTTTGTCAGTGTAAGTCTTCTGTAATGGTGCTAGTTTCTCTGAGGGTAATAGGGCTGCAGCACAGCAAAAATTGAGTCTTTCAGATCTTCAGTGGCCATATGTCATCTAGGCAGCATCATGTGGGCACTGTGTGCTCCTTCCTGTTAGGGACTCTAGGGAATGGGCATAGGGGTACAGGTAACTCCCATGTACCTGCTGTAGATTTTTAAGGCCACTTTGTTTCCATGATTATTTTATTTACCTTCTCTATTATTATAATACACACACACACATATACTACACACATATAATGTATTGTATATACACAAAAAATTTGGAAACTCCATGTTGCCCAAGCAGCATAATATGGGCAATGTATGCCCCTGTGTGTATATGTATATATACACAAACACACACACATATAATGTGTATATATGTACACATTATGTGTGTATATGTATGTAGATATATATATATTTTTTAAGTCTTGACTAATAAAGTGGGTGATCTTTTCTTAAGCTAAGAGTGGGTGATTTCTTCTTGCCAGTTCATCACCCACTATAATTGCTGCGGCTCCCTGTGACTATCTGCTGCTGTAGTCATGACTGTTGTCTTCTTTCTTCATGGTCAGCTCATCTCCATTTGAGGCCAGAAACAGGGTTCAAACTTGCTATACTCATCCTTTGGAAACCTAACTGAGAAACTATGATCATGCAGTTTTGGTTAAGTCCAAACCAGAAGTGCCTCCCCTGTTCCACCAGATGGCAGCCCCGCATCAGAACGGGTAAAAGTGGGGGGAGGGCGAGGGACTATTTTGGATATAGAAGTATGTAATTCTGGTATTTTCTGCAAAAAACTGACAAACATGCAGGTCAGTTCAGTAAGAAATAAAGTGTAGGTGTTTTTGTACAAACTCATCACAAATGTTCTGCAAAAGTAAAAAAAAAAGCAAACAATTGGAACTGCCTGAATTAAAAATATTTTGATGACTAATAAGCTTTTGCTACATGACACTGGAAGAGTTGAAAACAAAGCTACAAAACATAGCATGTGTTCAAGTTTATGGTTATAGTCACTATCTGCACTTGGTTAGTATTCTAAATATACCTCTGCTTCATAGCTAAAAATTGTCTCAACTTTTTCATTTGGAAAGTGGGCATGACAATATGCACTGCTGGTAGAATTAAGGGAGAACATGTACATGTGCATGAACAAGCCATAAAGAATTGTGATAAAGGGATTTTAAAAATTTACTTTTGCCCAACAGCATGGAGCGTGTGAAG
This sequence comes from Daubentonia madagascariensis, assembly GCA_023783475.1. NCBI lineage: Eukaryota > Metazoa > Chordata > Mammalia > Primates > Daubentoniidae > Daubentonia > Daubentonia madagascariensis. The sequence goes on along the minus strand of JAKFHU010002080.1, from coordinate 18,578,876 downwards.
CTTTTCCATCTGTCACTCATAGCAGCCTTTCCCCATGTACTAGACTAAATAGCCCTCACCCATTCCCTGGAGAAATCCATTCCAGAGTCTCTAACATGGATCTCATGCCAGTAGCCTGGCTCTGCTCCAGGACCATGTCATTTGCTGGCAGTAAATGATGCTAATGAAATAGCATCTACTTCAGGATGCCTGATGTGATGTCCATGACTGCCTAAAAGGCCGGCTCCAAGACAAGAATGAGTAGACTCAACATTTGTAGTCTTTTACCTACTGAAAATTAATGCTACTTTGTTATCAACAGACTTTATTGGTTCATTGCATTAAGGATGGGCTAGTTTACTAGGTCAGGATGGTTTTGCTTTCCTTGCTTAGCAAGATAGCATTTTTTAGCATGTTTCAGACACCATCAGCTAAAGCAAAATTTGGCATCAACTTTCAATTCAGTATTTTTGTAGCAGACTCTGTGTACATGTCTGTGCATGAATTCTCTGGACCTTCATCTCCTCTCAATTGGGAGTCAGCTTTAAACACCTTTGAGAGATAATTCAAAATGTATGTTAGCATGTTGGTTTATCTTTAGTAGTTTTTTTTAGCACCCAGAGAGATCAATTGATTGCTTTCTCTTCCTTTTGGTCCCATTAACAATTTTTCAGTATTAAAGAAGAGTGTGTTTCCATTTTAGCCATCATTTCCATGTGTCCAAAGACATTTTACCCTTGCTCCTGTGCCTTTTATCCCTGATCATTCTGGTTATTACTGGTAGGTAATATGAGTTTGTACTTTGGCTCTCTAATATAAATTTATCTTGCATGATCAAAGTATAGAGACATTCAGAACAGGAAAATGATTTGGAAAAATATATATATATTTCTACATTCTTCCCAGAACTTTGGGTCTGGCATATTTTTCTATTTATGATATACAACCAAACTGTTGATGTCTGAAGATATTTGCTAATTGCATCATAGTGCAAGTGAACTAAGGTCAATTAATTTAACACAAAGCTTGCTGGCAAGAGTAAAATGCTCTGCCATTATCTTTCAGAGGTAAGAAGACACACATACATGCTATTACAGTGCATGGGTCCATATTCCCTGCATACAGGGAAGGCATAAAGATGCAGCTTATCAAAGTCTGAATTTTAGGACAATTGGAATGTACTACGGCACAGAGGCAAATTTTACATATTACAGATTCAACTTTAGTGAAAAAAGAGCTGTTTTGCAGTATTTTCTATAATCAAGCAGCTAAATGGGTTACAATTTAATATTGTATATATTTTTCCTAACCCCAAAGGCTATGTAAAATTTGACCTAATTACAGATATGTAAAGAGTTTTTTAATTTTTCCACTAAAGTGAATTTTACTTACTTATGAAATGAGGTTTAAGGATTTTTTTTCGTATTTCACATAAAATTCTTCAAGAAAATTAAATAAGATTAATAGATTTAGAAACAAAGGTGACTCTTACAGACTATAGCCTTTCATTGTGAGTACCCACTATAATCTGTAATATCATTTTTCTTAAATTTGTTTACTTTCCATTACTCATAATTGCGTCTTTTAATTGGACCAAACTAGCTTCATTTAGTCTCCCCCTGAGAGTGATGTTGGCAGAAATGATTGGCAGTTCTCTCTCCCACAAGGTGCCATCCTGAAATTGCAAATGTCAGTTAACAGGCTTCTCTCACCAATGTTTAAGAGTGGGAGTCTGCATTTAGCAGAAAGTAGTCTGGGTGCACATATTTCTGAATAAATGCATGTGAAATTGTGTGTTCAAATTATGGAATCAAGGGACTGAAAAAAAGCCAGAGAGGTCATACTCCATTCATGCCACAGACTTCAGGTTCCTAGTCCATTCCTCAGCCACCCTGGGCAGGTGAAACTATATCCTACTTCTAAAGATAATTTTATGTAACCCCTCCTCACTTGTCTGTGGTGGTGGATTAAGAACACATCACTGACAAATTTGCAAGAATTTTTTTTTTTTATATCATGACTTTTTGAACTAAGGCTCTTATTATAGTTTCTGACCGAGAATAAAAGTGGCAAGTCACAATCCCTTACCTCCTTATTTTTCATACCTAGTTAAAATAGAGGTGCTATTAAGCAATGAAATGGCCAGAAATTGGAGGAATAGGATAAGCAGCAGCTATTGCAGAAACAGAGAGTCTGTGTTTGTCCCAGCCTCTGGATCATGACTGAATAAATGCTCTATGTACTAAAGCATGTAAGGAAAATTCTCAGCCATATTAATGGATGCTGAAGTGACACAGCACAATTCTACATTGACTCCTCAAATTCTTATTTGGAATACCACTAAAAACAACAAAAATGCAATATAGTATTTAATTACTACTATATGAATAAAATGGTTTTATAATAAATCAGCTGGGCATTTAAAAAAAAAAGAAAGAACAAAAAAAAAAGAAAAATTCTTTTGGCAGCCAGGCTGTCTGGATTCAAAATGAACTGAGGAAGAGAAGAGAGGAAGCATCTCATGGTTAGGTCATAACTGGTAGTGGCTGAAGCCGAGAAATCTGTAACTAGGGGAAATATTAATAAAAGGAGAGGTAAGGCACAAAATGGAGTCTTAACTGTTGCTTTTGAAATCTCAGAGAAGAAAGAACTCTTGAATCAGTTTCAGAGTTCCTACTCTATGCTAGTCACTGTTTGAGTGCTTCATAAACATGAAATCATTTCATCTTGGACATAAAGGGTAAGTATGAGACTTGGACTCCTCTTAGGGAGTACGGCATCAAAACCTTTTTCTGGCCAGCTGCTATCTGGAGGTTACTTGCACAGAGAAAGTGAGGTTCCTGCCTTAATCTTATTGTCTTCTCCCTGAAAGAAGGCACTGCCCAGCTCTCACGTCCAACGGCTACCTCTAGGGATCTGTGGGGGCCTGGGGCCCATGATGGGCCCCAATGCACGGAGGCAGCCACATTTGCTGCTCTTTGGCCAGCAGGTATTGTTCTCTCATGTTAACTTCCCCTGCCAGGGTCCTCCTTCATCTTGACTCCTATTGATCACCTCCCCTTGTCAGGAGCCACTGGGAAGTGTAGACTGGAGTTGAAGCGGGTAGAGGCAAGAAAACTAACACTTAAAAAAAAAAAACTGAACAAGCAGCTTACGAGAAATATGGAAGTAAGGGCTTTATGGGGCTTATCTCTCTTGATCCTGACAAAAAAGATTCTTACTATCCCCACTTTATAGGCCACAGCCTTGAGCCTTTCAGCATTCCCTAGACTTTCTTGTCTTCTGCCCAAGTTACTCTCTTAAACAAAGAAAATGTTCTTTGCCTCAATAAAATGTTCTCTTCCAGAACTCCTCCTCTGAAAATCTTACAAGATCAGGGCATATTTACAAAGCAGGATTCTGCACAGTGGATGGAATATATTTGTTGAATCCTGAATAATTTTTTTTTACTAGAAATGTGCTTGCTTCTGTGATAAACAGACATTGATACAATGTTACTGTTTTAAATTCCATTCACATGAAATCAATGTTTCATAATAACATATTTTGGGGGCCAATTGGGATGGACTCCTAGGCTTCCTATTGTATTCCACATCTTCCGAAATTTTTTTTTTTTTTAATTGGGAACAAATATGTCACTGAAGCTTTACCTTTTTCTGAATAGAAAGATCATTAAAAAGAAACAATAAATATGAAAAGGCAGCATGCCACGCCTACCCAATGCCCATAATCTTTCTCTCATAATTCAAAGTATCTAACAATGTATATAACTACAAAAGCAAAACTGAGGGGAATTTAACCTAGCTTCATTTGGGAGTTGTTAGAGCTAAATTCGTATATTCCTGGAGCAATCCTGAGGCGACTGCTATTAAGAAAGTACAGTGAACACTTGAGTAATTTCATACCCCCACCAAAAAAAAAGACAGTGGAAATTTCAGCATCATCTGTCTAGAAAGGAACTAGATTGCAAAAATAGATTATTAAAATTATTTAATCCAACTTTTTCCTGCTTCCTACACTAGCTTTGTTACTTTCTCAGAACCAATGACTTAATAGACAATAATATGAGGAATCAGAGAAAACCCTCATTTATTCAGGAATACCTAAGTTCACTCAAAATAATTTTCGAGAAAAATAAAATTTGAAACACTAAGCTTTATAAACTTTTAAAATGGTTGTATGATAGAAACCTGAAATGTCTTAGACACCACTCTGTCCTCTTTAAAGATGAAACATTGCACGTGATGTCACATCTTTACGTGTAACGTAGATATAAAGGCTCCCTCCTGTCTTCCCCAGCTCACCTCTAAGCTTACACGTGGACATCCCCCCCTTGCCTCATAAGCCCCAGCAACACTGCACCCCTCTTTAAGCTTTTCAAGGAGACTTTCTTCTTCCTTCCGTCTTACATCCAGGTCTTCATGCCTTGCTGTCTCCTAATTAACCCAACTTATCTCCAGGTCCTACTGATGATTTTAGCTCAGACGTGACTTCCCGTGGGAGGTTTTCCCTGACCCTCCAGATCTGGACTACGTGTTATGCCTGAGTTCTCATGCTACCATGGACTTCCCATAACAACTTACCACACTGTAAGTAACTACCTGTTTAGTTATCACATGTACCTTTTGTTGAACACCAAGCAAATGAGGAAAGGATTAATTTTTATCTCATTCATTTTTTAATCTCTAGTGTTAGTACGGTGCCTAACACTTTGTGGATGTTCAACAAATGTTTGTTGAATGAATGAATGCATGAATGAACATAAATCACCTCCCTGTGCACTAATACTGGTTTCTCTCAAGGTTTATGAACTGAGGAGCACTGCAAGTTGGTATCAGTTTTACTGATGTTGTTCTTCAGATAGTTTGGGGAATATTTAGGATTATATCAATTCTGTGAGCATAGCACAGGGTAGGAGGAAGAATCTGCATTCTTTCTGTTAAATAGTGGTGACAGGAGCTGGATTGTGTCCTAGCTCTGCCACATACAAATTGGGCAACTTTGGGAAAATTGTTTAGTTTCTTTAAACTTCAACTTCTTTCTTTATTAAATGAGAAATTTAGTAATTAATATTGAACCTAGAGGTTGTGGTTGAGGAAAAAATGAGACAGACAATGTTTGTAAAACATGTTTGTTTTGACATGGCGTAAAAAGCTATTTATCAAGTATTTGTAATTATTCCTAGTAACTTGTGTAGGGATGTTTTTGTTTTGTTTTGTTTTTTTAAGATAAGGTCTCCCTCGGTTGCCCAGGGTAGAGTGCAGTAGCATGATCATAACCCACTGCAGACTCGAACTCCTGGGCTCAAATGATCCCCCTGCTTCAGCCTCCCAAGTAGTTGGGACTACAGGCATGCAGCACCACGCCCAGCTAATTTTTCTACTTTTAGTAGAAACGGGGTCTCACTCTTGCTCAGGCTGGTCTTGAACTCCTGAGCTCAAGTGATCCTCCTGCCTCAGCCTCCCAAAATGCTAAGATTACAGGTGTAAGCCACCACGCCAGGCCTTTAGGGATGTTTTTCCTATGCTACTGAGATGCTTTACCTTGACTCTTCCAAAATCCAATCCATGGTTGCATAGAGACTCCTGAATACCTCAAGCAAAGAGCCCTATCAGTACCTAAAAAGTCCAAATCTGAAATTACCTGTCCCAATTTCATATTCATCCAAGCATCTTCTGTATTTTCCTAAATGGCTTCACCATGCCTTCATTACCCAGGTTCTAAACTTCAGGGCGACCCCTAGTCCTCCTATCCATTATCTCTACCACCTTCCTCCCCTTGCATACTCAGTAGGCTGCCAGGCCTTTTCAGTCTTGCTTCTGCAATGCTGCACATCAGTCTTCCCCATTATGATCTCATTACTCTTTACTCAGGATATTGCTATAGCTTCCTAACTGATTACCTGGTGTGGGTTCTTTGCTACTCTACTTCCTCCCACAAAGTGCCAGTAAAGCAAAATTCCATGGTTAAAGTACAACACTCCTCACAGTAGTCCTCTGCTTATAAATAGAAGCAAACAACAGAGCTGGTAATGCCTTTCCACTCCCCCAGAAGGCCACACTTCTTATCAAGCACTCAAAATCCCATGCAGCCTGATTGCAACCGTGTCTGGAAAACAACCTCTTCTCCTCAACTTCTGTATATTTTTTCTGTGCTACATCCTCTCCTCCCCCTTGCCAGTCAGATGCATGATCACAGAACCCCTTTCCTATCTTCTATATCTAACCTAGCACACCCAGGAAATACCATCTGTATCTCCTTATGCTGCTATGGCTTTCTTCATGGCACTTGAAATGACATAATATTGTTCATTTGCTTGTTTACTTGTTTATTATTTGTGTCTCACTGAGCACAGGGACATTCTTTCATCCACTGTTGTATTGTCAGTACCTAGAACAATGTATGTATGACTCAGAATACACAATAAATATTCATTGAATGAGTGGATAAATGAAGGGATGAATATGCCTGCTATCACAGGATTTTAAATAGAATCAGCTACATACATTTAAATCTCTTCAATTGGAATGTAATCTATACATGAGGATTGACACGTGTTTTATGTATATCCCCATCATACATAGCATGGTCTTTCACACATTATAGATGTTCAATAAATGGTGAATCAAGTTTAATTATGTGCACACATTGCATATTTGATTTTAATATTGTTCACATTTCAACCTCTTTAAAGAAATTTCAGTATTCAATTAATTTGTTTTTGTAGTCACCAAATCTCATGTGGAATTTGAAACATTCCATAACCAATGTGAAAGTTTATATAGCAAAAATTAAAAATTAAATATTAAGAGAATTCACTGTGATCCACTAATTCCTGTACTCCTTATTTGATCAAAGTGAAAGGATCTTTATTTAAGATTCTTGAACTAAGAGAAAGAAACTGCATTTACTGCCAACCAGCCATGTGACAGTCACATTGCACATACCACATTTCTATATTCATAGCAATGCTAAGAGGTAGCTCAGACACAGTAACTTTCTAGTGCCTAATAAGGAACTCTTATAAATATTTGCAGAATGAATGAGGAATTCCCCAATGTCACAAAGCAAAGGATCAAGGATGTGCAGTCAAGTGTGTCTGACTGCAGAAGAGACTCAGTTCTCCCCATGAAGAACACAATGTATGGGTTCCAGCTTAAGCCCACTTCAAACCTCAACTTCCTGAAACTTCAATTTCCTATTTATAATTAATAAGTTGGTGATATTTGATAAGGACTTCTCTAGTTATAACAAAATGAAATCTTAAAAAATAATACTATGCTACATTCTCAAAACTAGGACAAGTGCTTAGAACACAATGAAGCTATGTCTGAGTGACAGGAAGAACAGAGTATTAGTCTTCCTTGCAAATAACCAGCAGCCCATTTAAGTAACAAAATCTCTGAAGGAAGAGAAAATTAATTATTTCATCTAGATTATGGATGGGTATGGAATTAGCAGCATGGATCAAACGAAAAACAGATGTCCCCCAATTGTTCCATCAAAAGTTTTAGTTCCTTTTGTTTTTTTGGTACACATTAGGTTTCAGATGCTAATGAGAGGTGAAAAAGCAACAGATAATGTGTAAAGTGATGAGAAGAGGGTCTGCATATTCCCAACCTTGTATCTCGAGACAGAGATGTGCATTACCAAAATTACAACATCAGTAATTTTGGCAAGCACTTATCAGACAGTGTTGTTGTTCCCTTAATGTATTCGTTCCAGAGTGCCTGTCTCACTGGCCAAATAATCAATAAGAGCCCTGGGATAAAAATGAGAATGTAGTCTCAGAATCCAATTACTGAGGTTTGTGTATAAAACACCAGAAAACAAAGTACTCAGATTTCTTTTTCTCATTGTATTAGAATAATAAAAGACAGTGGTTGTCAGTTGAAAATGAAGACATCCAGAGTAATTCAAAATACTGAAAGCGTAAAGATATGCCATGCCATGTTTTTAATGATTAAGCTTCAGTTAAATTCAACAGGAAATCATTAAAAATTTAGGACAGTCTCTAGTGGTAAATCCTCAACTTCCCCCACCTTGAATAAGAGAAGAAAGAGTTTAGAAGTTAGTTCTTACCTGATTGATATCTATAGTTCTTTTAACATTTTTAATAAAAACAATTTCAAGCTTTTCTCAAAACTTCATTTACTAAATACAGGAAGAAAAAATAGTGCCATATAGCTCATATAAAATTTGGTGATAATTTTGAATATTTACTATTTTCAAGAATAATTCTGTGACTATACTAGATCAAAATTCATATCAATATAGTTCAACAGTATTAGGAACCTTTGTTCTAGAGTACTTAATATAGACTTTCAAATTTCTATAAGTTTACTTATGTCATATTTTAAATGACTTCGCATTTTTTTAACACAAAAAGTCTTATAATTAGAATGGGGACAAAAAATTAGCAGATGTGCTTTGTATGTTCTTTTTCAGTTGTATTAGATGAATGTTTTTTAAGTTCGATAATGAATAAGCATCTCTCTTTTTTATCTTCTTTAACCTAAAGAACATTTATACAAACTAACTTAAAAATTATTTGAAATATTACAGAATAAATTCAGCTACCTCTCTCGAAAAAGGAATTTTAGTGTGAGGAATACAATCTAAAACATAACGAGCAGAATATTTTAGTACAGATTCTCTTGTTTAATGTTACATGCTTCATAATGGAATTATTGTATTTACTAATACTTTGTAATTTTATTCATTCCTCTTCTTCATTGTCAATACCTAAAATATATTGATATACAAAATATAACACCCCTCATTTCTATTTACACACACACACACACACACACACAACATAGCAAGCCCCTGCTTCTAAAAAATTTTTAAAGAAAATTTATCTGGGTGTGGTGGTATATGCCTATAGTCCCAGCTACTCAGTATATATATAAAATATATATATTTTTAGAAATGAGTCTTTTTCTGTTATCCAGGCTGGAGTGCAGTGGTGTGATCATAGTTCACTGCATCCTCAAACTTCTGGACTCAAGCGATCCTCTTGCCTTGGCCTGAGTAACTGGGACTACAGGCATGCACCACCATGCCCAGCTAATTTTTCTTTAAATTTTTTTTAGAAACAGGGTCTTGCTGTGTTCTTCCCCAGGCTGGTGTGAAACTCCTGTCCTCAAGTGATTCTGCTGCCTCAGCCTCCCAAGTTGGTGAGATAACACACATCAGCCACCTTGCCCGGCTTATTATATATTTTAATAGTATAAATATTTAAGCTTAAAAATTTTTAATTTAATGAACCTTATTTTTTTTACAGTAAAGAGTTCTATTTTAAGGGAAGAAATTATTTAAATTTTCACCCCTGGAATCTCTTAAATTGCAACTCTGTGCTTTGGAACTACATCAGTTTTATAGTGTTATTTATTCTAATTCATAAAACTTAGAAAATAGACATAGCATACTCTGATTATTTACATATAAATGATGTGTAGATACTAAAACAAATAATTTATGCCTCTAGAAACATACAATTAAGGAGCTAAAAATGAACAGCCTTTAAAATGGAGCCATTATTTTAAAGAAAGTCTGGAAGCATAGAGAATATAGAAAACATAGAAAAATTTTACTTCATCTGGCATATGAAAGTATGACTATGTGTAGAGAAAATGTATATGAGAAATCTAGAGTGTCCTGATACAACTTCTCTTGGGAATCATAGATTATAAACTAGTACATTACAAATGATTTATGGTTCCATAACGAGGTTTCATTGAATTAATATCTATATCAATAGTTGAGTTGTGCTTCATCACTAACAGATACTATAAATTTGCAGCATGAAAGCGCTATAACATTTTTGACAAAGATAAATTTTCTATGAATATAGCTATTTGGAGATCGTTTGGGTGAGACAAGTGATTGTAATCTGTCTAAAGAGGAGTGAGACAAGAAGTAAAAAAAGTTTTTAGAAAGACTACAAATTGGGATCATTTCGTGTACTTGTTAACAATAGTTTTAAGGAAGAGAGTTTACTAAAACAATCAAGAAAATGTAAATCGAGTAAATATAAAATTATATTCAAAATAACCTTATCTAGGAAGTGTTGGCAATCATATTAAAGTAAAAATGATACATCATTTTGTTCATTAAATTACAAATTGCTTATAAGATCTTCAATTCCAGATCTAGAAATGATATTGGGCCCCAAACCATTTACATTCATATGAAGAACAATTGTGTGTACACATTGGCATAGTCTCTGTAAAATCAATATGTGTATGGTCCTTAAAAATGTTTACACTACTATGAAGCAACTAGCACAGTATCTTTAGGGAAACGTTTAGCCAAAAGATTATTTAATAGAAAACATGAAACACTGAAAATAAATAATCTGAGAATTTCATAGAACAGACTAAAAAAGAAAAACAGAATGAGTACAATAAATGTAGGGGAAACAATTAAGAGAAACAAGTAAATAAATGAAATAGAAACTAACAACAAAAACACAACTAAGGTAGTCAACAAAAATAACTTCCTATTTTTGATAAAGAACTAGAAAAATATCTGGCAAGACAAAATTAAATACAACCATACATAATATAAAAATATAAAGTGAATATAACTATATATAAATTTGTGACTTTAAAATACATGAGCTACCATTAAAATATATCAAAAAATTTGAAAATGAAATATTTTCCAGAGACATGTAAATATACATAAATACACAAATTACCAAAATTGACCAAAGAATAAAAATAATTACCTAGTCCAAGAGCTTTTGTAGGGATTTTTTCATAATTTCATAAAATATGTATTTCTTATCTTATACACAGTTTCATACTATAGAAAAAGAGGTAAAGGTTTCCAATTTTATAAAATTAGTGTAAAATTTAGTATACCTTTATTTTAGGACTAGACAAAGCATCATATGTAAAGAAAATTATAAACTTGTTAAACTTATAAATAAAGATGAATTTAATAAGACAAGGACTTTGCAGGGGTGAGTAATGATACCACACTATGAAATGTGGAACATAATTAATCCAACCCTACACTCGTTATATATTCATAATTTTACATACACACACACACACACACACACACGCACCCGGAAAGAAGATTTTTTTAATGATGGTGCACATTTAGAAAGTCTACTAATGTAATTTCATCGTAGAAAGTACAGAAAATATGATCAATATTAATAGATACATGAAATATATTTGATAAACTTCAATGATTATTCATGACTAAAAAATTATGAAAAATTAGGAGTAGAAAGTAACTTCCTTAATCCTCTAAAAATAATTTCCCTCTTCCAAAAGGACAAATCTAAAGTAAACATAATCCTTAATTGGTATAACTTCACAAGCATTTCATAAGAGTCAATGCATAAATATCTATTACTTTTGCTATTTGACATTATACTAGAGGCCCACTGAGGGCAAAAATATAAAAATAAAGAAAGGGTATAAGAATCATGAAGCAGAGTCAAAATTAAGACATTTTGCTAAAAAAAATAGATACTGATGGTCTTAATGTGAACCCAGAGTATTTACAGACAAACTCTAAGAATTAATAAAAGAGTTCAACAAGTTGCTGGATATAAGGTTAACATAATAAATTCAATAACATTTCATTATATCAGCAGTTATTAAACTGAAATTTTAGTAGAAAAAATGTTAAGGAGTAAAATTTTTAAAAATATAACAAAATAAACTTTATCAAAATATGTAACATTTTGTAGACTAAATTATACATTTTGCCATTTTTATTGAGTGATATGAAAGAAGACATGAATAAATGACGCAATGCATCATATCGAAATATTTCAAGATGTTAACTGATATATTAGTCAATAAATTCAATTCTAATCAAAATCTTAATGAGAATTATTTGGAGACCCTTTTTTTGTTTGCTACAAGGATAACTTTATTAAGGCAAAGAAGAAAATATAAATTAAAAGAACATTTTTTAAAGGACTCCATCTCTATGATCTCACCTCCTAACTTTCATCTTCATTGAGAAATTGTGTAATATCATATTGTCTTTTTTCGTGCTGTTTGCTGCTTTGGCACGTCTTGGTAACCTCCTCTTCATTTCTGACTCTGGTTCTGCAGAATCAGAAATGATCATTTTATGATCACTTACAGTGTCAGCCTCAGCAGTCTGATGTCTCCTGTTTAGCCTAGCCAAAGCTGTCACTTTTATCTGTTTTCAGTTAGCCGTTTGCTGGGTGGATTTTAACTCTCCAGTTGCAAGTTGCTTTGTATCCTTAAGACAAGTCATATATACTTCTTTATTCTTTTCATCCTCACTTTGAATAACAATCATGGTTAGTTTGGCATCCTGTGCTGCTGCAGCTCAGTCATCATATTCTTTATTTCTTTTTTCTTAACTGAATCTTGATATTCTCCAAAACTCTGACATTTTCTATCTGGATTACCTCCAGTATCTAATTTAATAGGACCAGATCTTATGAAAGAACATTAAATACTGATTATCAGATTCAGTAAATTAATTGTGCACAAAAATTTGATAAAGTTCAATGCCCATTCATGTCCAAAAATATTATTCTAAAAAGGAAATAGAAACAATTTCCTCAACTAAAGAAAAATAGCGACTCTTCCTAAAATAAAAATATCTAAAGTAAATTTATCCTTTAATGGTCAATCTTCAAATGCATTCCCTTTAAAGTCAGAAACAAGACATGAATAACTGCTATAACTTCTGATGACATCTAAAACATGTGTCGCCTATCATCCAGTAGTTCTGCTACAAAGAAGAAATCTGTCAATATGTGCAACAAGGTAGGTATATGAAAATGTTCATGCTAAATTATTTGTAGCAGGGAAAAATCAACAAGCAATATACATGTCTACCAATGTGACATTAAATGAATAAAATGGGAGTGGTCTATTTTTTGAATGGTTAAAACATAACAGTTAAAAGTAGTTTTCTCCCCTAAATAGACACATGTATCATATGTGTATGTATCACAAAGCTCAACTCCGTGTCATAATATTAATTAACTTAAACAACCTAAATGACCACAAAGAGGAGTGTTTTAAGTGAATGTGTGAGTTAGGCTAAGATTTAAATTCTAACTCTGAGTTTAATGAGTTACTTTACATCCTTAAGCCCTACATCCGTCACCTGAAATTTACAAAGATTATAATATGTAATTCACAGAGGATTAAATATGCTATTGTAAATATATCACTTAGCAGGGTTCCTGAGAAAATGTTGAGTTTCCATAAGTGAGAAGTGATATTATTATTACTATAATTCTTATTTTATTATTTATAACTATTAGTCTAATTTTTAACAATTTTATTTGGGTTTCACTTACCAGTTATTATATGAGACAATATTATTTGACTTTAAGTATCATATGACCTTTAAAATTTATGCACATATGTTTATGATTTACTTCATTGCTTTTATGTTTAGGTGAAGGGTAAGAATGCAATCTTTCCTCTTTTATTTTCTTTTACTTCTTCGAATAATTAATTTACTAGTCCCATTTATTCAACATTTGTTTGATTCATCACTTTATTTGATCACATCTATCACTCAGTATATTTTTATTCATACTTGGGCTTATGTCTATTTTGTCTTACCTGCCTCCTTTATCTGTAAATTGCTAATTTAATTATTGTGAGTTCACAGTAAGGTTTAGCACTTAATAGATCAAGTTGCTCATCATTACTCACTTATTAACAAAACATATATGTTATTTTTCACCTGTTTGCACTTCCATTTAACTCCAGATTAGTTTTCCAAGCTCTTATAAAGGGATAGAATTGGAGGGCAAGAATGAGGAGGAAGAAGAGAAGAGAAGATCAAGGAGAAAAAGGAGGGGGGGAAGAGGAGAAGGGATTGAAGAAGAGAAGGAAGACAAGGAAGGGGAGGAAGAGCAAGAAGATGACCTTAAAAATACTGCATTAAACCTATAAAGAAGCTTGGAAAGAAGTGATATTTGTACATTATTCAGTTTTACCATTCAGGGACATGGTAAATCTCTCCAATATTTAAATATTTTAATATATTTACTACGTGAACTTTCTTTTATATTAAGGTAGATTTTAAATAGGGCGTCATAGTTTGAATCATTATGTGAATGATATGAATGAAAATCTGACATTCTAATATAAAAATATTAAGCAATATAATGTTCACACACAACACCTCTCAGGTAAACTCAAATGTGATATACACATTATCTAATTGGCCTCATAATAACATTTTCTATTTTCCATTTTCCAATTATCATCTTTGAAGACAGGCAAGTATAATGACAAGGGGGAAATCAAATAGTAAAATACATTAGCATTTTCATGTTTAAAAACCTTAGACTTGATCTGAGGAAAAACAAGTTTGTACCACACAGACAAAAAAGGCAGAACCTAAAGAAAAGAGGGATAAGATAATAGGCCAATTTAGCAACAACTATAGCCTATATCATAAAACAGAAAATAAATATCCGGTTCCTACATAATTTGAACATAGCAGCATAATATGCCCTGTATTTGCTGAACAAAACCAAGCAAGTACCTCATAGAGGCTGATGAGGCTGCAGAGGACACCAAAACACAACCATTTAATAAGAAATACCAGTGGACGTACAAGCCTAACTTAGGTCCAAAGTAGCACCGTGGAACTAACTGGGCATTCCAGAAACTGCCTGCAAGGAGTTACTAACTGAATACCTGAGTAGAGTCTAAAGAAAGAGCCAAATAAAGAAGTTTAGGACATTTATATAAATATGTAAATCCAAGCATGCTTGTTTGAGAATATTTAGGGCACTGACTAGTTCTTATTTCTCCCTCTTTCCTTGCTGCCTCTGCCCTGGAGACCGAGAGGTGGGGTGTTCCTGCCTTAACAAGGCATGTGATCTGAACTAGGACTGCAAGAACCGTGCTGCTGTTTGCTGCTGTCAGCAGCTGTCCTGTCTCTTAGGATCACCAAGGAGGAGAGAGAACATCCACTATAGGAGGCAGCAGGAGAAGATGTCAACAGAATTGACTTAATTTTTTCCAGCATGGAAATAACCCAAGCTATTCAGCTAGAAGGCAAGATTAAAAATGATACTACTATATTTCAGAAATTATAAGTTTAGCAAAAAGAAAAATTATAGTACTTGAATATTTTCTTTTGGTTTCCACTATATGCCATATATATAAAAGGCACTTTGAATGCAGCTGACAAATTTATTCCAAGAACTGGACATGCTGCTATTATAGTGTCCTATGGTAGGCTCAGTAATTGGACGTTGAATCTAGCTAGCATTCATACCCAGTTACGTTTTGCTGAGGGTAAATTTATCCTGGCAAATGGCATGATTTTCTCTAGCTGGCATACTAAAAGGGAGGCGGTCCACCTGCATGGACAGCTGCTACTTCACAGATTCTTTGCCAGGAACCACTATTTAATAGAGTTGTGTGGACATTATGTTTGTTGTTTTCCTCTGACAAAAAAACAAGACGAGTTGGACCCGACTTTTTGCCTTGACTTGTTTTCGTGGCTTCTGTAATTTATCAGGAAACAATATTTGGTAATGTCATTTTATTTGGTTCCGTCCAGAGGAATCCTTTGATACTTTATGAATTACTTATCTCATTTTAATAAGGCTTAACATGGAAAATTAACCTCCTATAAATTTCTAATTAGTTTTTAATGAATTTTAGCTTCTCTGTTCAGAAGAAATCTATCCAACTAGCTACTAGAAATTTAATCTCCATCACTGACGCATATGACAACCACCCCTAGGGGAGAAATGTCCTTGAGGGGTGCTGTGTGTGTGTGTGTGTGTAATTGCCATTCTCAGAAGTAACTGAAATTCCAAACTTTTCCCTCCATCTTTGGTGGCATAAGGAGCTAATATCATTTGCAACTAACAAGTGATTTTTATTATATTAATACAATGCTGACCATAATACAAAACTGTACAATGCTCAGATACACGGAATTGCTTGCATCTGCTTCTATCTTATGCTTTTAATTAGGATATACGAGAAAATAATGGGCTTAACTAGCAAATTATGTAATTAAATATAATTTTCCAAGTTAATGATACAATAACTAGAATGAAACCAAAGGTATAGTATCATACTCAAACTGAATTAAAAGAAATAATTTCAAACAATTAAGATATTACTTTAGTCAATGAATAAAAATCTGTAATATTTTCTTAGGTCAAATTTTACAATATATGAAAATATCAATGAAATAATTTGTGCTATTAACATCCATTTTCTTCAACTATAGCTCTCAGTTTTTGCCTATCAATTGGCCTAGTTTCTTTGTTTTGTTCTGGAAAGAAAACCTCTTTTTTACATATTGAAAGGATTTTCATTAACACAAGTAATATTCTGTATTTAAGTTTCATTTAACTTTAAGGAATACTCATATTAAGGAAATTTTTTTAGAAATATCTTGTACACAAAAGAATCAGTTTGATATAAAGACTACATGAGCACCATTTTGTATAAAATTAGGCCATGTCAGAATGTAAGAGCAGTTCTACAATAAGGAAAGCAATGGCCTAAGGTTGCACACACAATGTCTGTATTAAAAATAAAAAGGGGCCAGGATTGTAATTAATATAGTCAACTGCAACAAAATGATTTGCAAAGATATATAGTAAATTAGAAGAGCATATTTTATTTGGCAAAAATATGTAAATTATTATTCAAGATCTGAATAAAATAGGTAAGAGAAAAAAACTTGCAGAAATATGTAAATGTTTTTGACCTGATAAATAGCAAATTAAATATTTTAGAACACATTGATTACATTTTCTTTTCATTTGCCACAAATATACGAAAAAATAAATGCTTTTATTGTCTGTGAATAGCTATGTATGCACTCTATATATAAATAGGCCACAAATCATAAAAAGCCCACATATTTAAATAACCTAGATCTTCTGTTATTATCTACTATTTTCTCAGCAGGCAATGAAATTGTCAAGGCAAGTTGCTTGTTTTATAATTCTTTATTATGGGTAACCTCTTCTAATAAGATGAACTTTCAAGGCTTTTCAAACCGACAAAAGTTCATGGCCCACCATTTCATATTCTGGGCATCTGATATATTTAAATGCCCTTGAAATTGTGTGTGTTTGTATTTATGTATATATAAAACTGCCAATCACTCATTTGAGGAACAAAGCTACTTGTAATTCAAAAATGAATGAAACAATGTAGTTACCCTAAAAGAGCTTTTAGGATTGGGAGAAGGGCAGTCAAACAGACATATAAGCAATTTGTTATACTACAAAGCAGAACAACATAAATGCCATAATGCTATAAATAGTGCTTAATGGACACCATGGTAGGAATATCTAATCATTCATTCCAACTGGGGGATGTAAAAATGACTTCAAGAAGGAGATAATAATTCAACTGGACTGTATGTGTAGAGAATATTTTTCTGTATAGGCAAATAAATAAAGTGAAGAAATTTGAAAGTATGTGATATCCTGTGCCTTAACCATGGGATATATGGAGGAATGCATTAGAAGATAAGACAAAATCATAGATGACATAAATGAGATATTAGGATGAAATGTGTTACAACTCAAAGTTTTTACAATGGAAGGACACAATAACACTTTTTCAATACTGTGTTTAGTATAGTTGTTTTGTTACTGTTAATAGAAGCTGATGAGTCAGAGCAAGAAATAATAGAGTAAAATCAGGACTAGAGAGAACTTGATGATCCAAAATTAAGATGGTGGTGACGATAATGATTATGGTGATGACAGTGGTGGTAATGACATGAAGATGGGACGATGGTGATGACAGTGATAGTGATGATGATGGTGATAGTGGGTTGGTAATATTAGAAACCTGCATAGCAGCAGCTATGTATGGAGTTCTTCATATGTACCAAGAACTTGCTAAGCATTAATACTCATTAACTCTAATCTTAATATCAAATCCACGAGGACAATTTATCTCCCACAGATGAATAAATGAGACTTAGAAGAATTAAATAGTTCTGCTAAAATCACATACTATCATAGGCCAGGATAGGAAGGTAGGTCTGTAGGGCTTCATAGCTCATGCACTTAGACATTCACCATGGTGCTTTCCAGCAGCAATAGAAAAGGGGCACACTCTACAAGGTAAGAGGATATAATGAGTTTCTGATCAAAGCTTCAAGTAGAATCAAGCAACACGTAGTGTAAATACTGTGAACAAATCCTGAAATCAGTAGTTTTAAAGGTGAGTGGTAATGCTAGAGGACACCTTCCATAAGTGGTAATTGTGGAAGCCATACTGCAAAGGACTGAAACATCGATGACAAGACTTTAGTTGTTTTCTAGGGAGGAAAGGAGAGGTGGGGTGGTATTTTGAGAAAGAAAAATAAGATTTAAAAAGGTTTTTATAAAATTTCTTTTTTCTGTTTGCTTATGATGATAGGAAAGTCTTGAGCATCTATACGGCTTTCAGAAAAAGCTGTAAAAGAGTAAAAAGGAAATTTCAGTAGAACATGGAAAATGAAAGGTCACAGAACTGAAGAAAAGAAACTGTGTGTGAATGAAAGCCCTGCTAGATGAGGTGGCTAAAGCTACAGGTAGAGAAGTTAAAGGCATTTTATTTTCAAATCAGTGATCTGGTAGAGGATAAATCTTAAACTAAAAATTAGTTGGACAAACAAGGTGGAGAAAAAGGAACCAGCAAGATTCAGACACTAACTTCAGAGGTTCTGCTTAGCAAAAAAAGCAGAGTATCCAAAAATGAAATCAATCTTTTTTTCAAAGTACTGGCAGATGGCAAATCCATGTAAAACTGAGGGGTGGTGTTAGGTGGTGAACAAAACACAGTGATGGGGAATTCAGGAGAGATGCATTCACATGCCTGGACAGGTGGACAAACAAGACCTTAAGTTCAGGACAGGGTCCTGGTCAAAAAAGAGTATGCCCAGAAAGGGGTTGAGTACTTCTGATAGAGAATATAACGGGAGAGGAATAACAGAAATTTATAACCAAATTGGAGGGAAGCTGAAGTAATTCTCAACAAATGGTTCCTAACTTCTCAGAGGAACAGGAATCAGGAGTGTGGGGAAGAACTGCGAAGATGTGAGAAGAGCCAAAAGACAAGTAACAGCCATTTGTGGGGGGGAATGAAGGAGTGCCAGAGACATGAGAAATGAAGCTGGTAACAATGCTGCAGACTCGGCTGAATGCTACATGATATTTCACAAATGGAAGGCACATGTTATGTGATTAAATGTCCATTATCACACTGGGAGAAACACTATACCCGAACAATTTTAATCACTCCGTGAATGTAAAAATGTGTTCTGTGCGGAAGTAGTATATATGCAACTATTAGAATACCAAGGGTTTTGGAATTAAATAGTCTCTGTTCCTTGAGGCAACTTCCTCCCACATCAGAGGCCATTTTGATAAACAAAACGGCCCTGAGCTCCCATCTGGTCTCGGTGTAGCACAGGAAGCCCATGTATTCCCTGGGTGATTTTTTGGGTATTGAATATGGCCTGCAGTAAAGGGAGCACTACAGGAAAATAATCCATAGCCATTCTATGAAACAGTATTCGAAAACAAGGAGCCTGTGCTTTTATTTGCTACTTTGTGTTTGGATTTAGGCAACCACTTTCTTCCACAAGCCTAGCTCTCTATATTGCCTCTGCACACATAATTCTCCTTGGATTCAAAGTGCTCTGTGTATGAAAAAGGAAGTACTGTATGCACTTGAAATATTACCTTATTAAATTGTTTTAGTTCTTAATTCTCATACCCATGGGGTAGATAGGAAGGAAGCAATGTTATTCAATTATAAAGTAACTCTCTTCTTAACCAAATGCTTTAAATTAAACCAAGGCATTTTTTTCATTGGTGGCATTTACATGGAAGTTATATACAGTCATCTCCTGGGGCACTATACTCTGTCCTCTGCCCTTAATTTGACCTGAAGAAATTTCCCAGAGCTGAGTTAGGCAAGCGGATGAAGAAAGTGAAAACATGCCAACATGGCCATTAATCGGAACTCAAGACTTAGAGAACACATATATCAATGTTTTCTAAAAGCTCTTTCTAACAAGGACTGGAAAAGTCAGAAGCATTTTTTACTCTACCTGAGAATTATCTTTCTTAACAATGCTTATTTTGGAAAAACAAATCGTATTTTTGTGCAAAGCTAGACAAATGTACCATGTCTACATGAGAAGGTTGACACAAAACAACAAAACACCATTTATCAGAAAAATATGAAGTCTTAGGTGCGTTGTTACAAAGCAGATGTCCTGCGCAAATTCCTAGGAAAATATTTCCACTCTGTCTGAGACCTCTCCACTTGCTGGCAATCAAAGCATTCGGTTCTTGCTAGTCTCTCTTCTATCATAAATACTTGGAATCATTTCCCCCCTTGTGGTTTCTTCCCTCTTTCAAATACCGAATGTTCCAGTTTCCCTGAGTCGATCTCTAGCTGGCTTCCAACTCCCATCATCTTTTATTCATTTTTATTGTTCACCTCCTACAGAGTGACTGTTCTTAACTAACCTTTCTTTTTCTCAGGTCTACATCAACCTCATTCTCAGCAGGTGGCCTTACCTCATAATTCTCCAAGAGAAATCCAGACAGACCATTTAATTTATTGTGAGCTCACTCCTAGCACTGCCTTTCACTTCAGTCGGTATCCCTCCTAACTCATCTTTCTCTCTCATGTTAAAAAATAGCGGCACGCCATCCTGCTCGGTCAGGCCAAACTGCCCAGACAGCTGACCCGCCCCACACCACCTCTTCCTGCGGGGTCCCTTCACCTGTTATCCTCGTCAATGGCAACATATTTGCCATCTTACTTATCTGGCTCTTTCCTTTATATCTTTAAACATATTCATATCAACAAAGAACCTGGAGGAAAAATAATGCTCTATTTTTTAAAATGTATTTGAACCTACTGCTCATTCCTGTGGCCGTTCAAGGACTCTCAGCTCTACTCTCATTAGTTCCTTTGAACAGGCTTCTGCTTTCATTCCTTTGTTTCTAAATGCAGTTGCATTTAGGGATCTGTTCAACCACAATCACATACAGTCACACATGCACACATAAATTTGTGCAGACACACACACATCCCATGTTCTCTGTATTATCCGTCCACTTGACACCTACGTTCTAATTGTCTAGTTTTCCTCTAACATCAGCAATCTTGTCCATCTGGCTGACTGTCCTTGCTCATGATGTCACCCCATGTCTTCCTTTTTCACCCCACATCCCTCTCATTCAAGAATATTGCTCAAGGCTTAGTCCTCAGTCTCGCCTCTGCATTCTCAGTGAGAGAATCCATGTTCATAGCTCAACTTCTCAAATGGTGATTTTAAAAAACTTCCTTATTCACCACACATGACTTCCACACATAAGCACTCTCACTAAATGTAAGCAGTCTCATCTAGACTTAGTTTATGAGTTATCTGAGCTTAGAATTCATATTTTCTCTTTTATACACTTCTTATTCCCCAGTTCTCCTGAAACAATACCTTGTAAATAGTGAACATTGAATAAAAATTTACTGACACCTATCAGATGCTATGTTAAATGCTGACAAGAAGAGAATACAAATAAGATACAGTGTGTGCTTTCAGATCAAGATGCAGAGCTACTAATGGTGTAGTAGATATAAGCACGGCATGTTATAATACAATAGTGAACAAGAGAGAGGAAAGCCTCTTTTCTGCCTTTTTGGTTTTGTTACACTTAATGATCACCTTTAACCAAACTCCCTGCCCCTCTGACTTCTTAGTCTCTGAGATTCTCCTGCTCTAACTAGAGGGCTGGCATGAGAAGGAACTGTTCAGAGATTAGCAAAGTCTAATTTTCCTAATTTGACATAGGGATAACACTATATTGACTCACTTAAAACAAACATGAGGATCAAATGTGCATTGTACTTGAAAGCTATTTGTAAATTTTTTATCCTTAGTTTTCATCTCTGACTTTGGAGAAATGTTAATCTTGCTTGCTAACTAAATGAAGGACCCAAATTATAATGCAACACTACACTCTCCCCCTAGGGACCAGCTTTTGTGTAGAATTCACTGCCTCTGGATTCATATTCACTTATCTCCAGCTGTTACCTCAGAAAAATAATGTAGCCTTTCTAGATCCCAAATTCCTTCTATTTAAAGTGAGTAAATTTCTCTAAATCCCACTTTAAAATGACTTTGTGCCTTGAAAAAATTGCATATCCAACATTCAAGAAGACATTTCCAACTGAGTGCTTTTCCAAGAACTCAAATCAAACGTGTCACGTTGTCTTAAGGATATACCAGCCCCTCCAAACAGCACCAGGCTGCCTTATTTTTGTCAATGCTATATCATCTCAAAAACACACAGGCTATGAAAAAATGATTTTTCTTTACTTTCATCTTTCTCACTTCCAGCCAGTTACTGATGTCATTTTTATAACATTTTTCAAACTGTCATGTTCTTTGTATTCCTATTACTCTCCCCTCTTTATTGAAGAAATCACCTAGACCATAATAATTATACAGCAACTGTATAATATACAGTAACCTGCTTTTAGTTTCTACTTTCCCGTCAAATAATGCAACTTCATTGTGACTCTCCAAAATAATTGTTTTCACATCAGCCTTATCTTTAAAAAGCTTCCCTAAGCATTCCTCGCCAGAAATATGAGTTCCTCCCTTTTTCCACTTTCCTTAAAGGCCCATCTCAAGTCCAACTTTGTCCAAAGGACTTTCTAATCAATCTCCTACAGTGAATATACGCCTGAATTTGACAATTACTTGGCAGGAGAAGTCTTACATTGTCATTGATATCTTTGTGTACGAATTCTATTCTCCCTGCAAGTCATGGATAGCATATTACCCCACACTATCCTTATCACCTAGCAACTCTTCTTTTTTTTTAAGAAAATGTTGATGATATGGTGTCGTGAGTTCAGGTTCATGCCAATACTGTCTTCCACAGGTACCTCTGCTTTACGCATCTGACCTCAAATGCCATCTCTGTTAAATTGAACACAACTCATCCATTTTTCATCTGCAGCTGCTTAATGATTTTCAAAGCTGACTCCATTCTTTTACGAGTTAAGGTCTGCTTGAATCTTTTAAGTCAGTTTGCTTACAATTTCTCCCATCACTAAAATATGTCACAAGTATATACCAGATTTACCCATAAAACACCATTTTTATCAATCAAGCAAATAATCAAACATGTAACGTATGTGCCTATAATCTCTGGAGCAAGAAATTACAATGTTGCCTCTTGAACTTAACCAGAACTGCTCAGTATGACACTCAAGAGTGTCCATCAACCAGATCCACCTTCTAATTTCAAACGTTTCTCTTTATTCAGGCTATGTATTTCTGAGACTTGTTAACATATACCTCCATATTTCAGGAATATTCTACCACAAGTGAAATCTGTTACCTTTTTTGGGCCAAGACAATTCCTATACTATCTTAATAAGCTAACTAATTTTATACCTCAATTTTGATTTCTTGTAATACTTACAATGATTATCTTGCATTTGTTTATATATTGCTTACAAGTCAAATTTTCATGCACAAATTTTACCAATTAAATCATAGGTTCCTGAAAAGCTAAAAAAAACAAAAACAAAAACAACAATAAACTTTCTAATAAATGCCTTTGTATTTTCCACAGTATCAGATATGGGTTGATGTGTGATGAATACTAAGCTAATGATAATGGAATTGAATTAACACAAAATTACAGGAAATATATAATTAGTTCCCAGTTATTCATATCACTACATCACATCCTTAAGGCACTTTATGTCATATAGATGGAGGATTTACAGTTGTGCAACACGTTTGTGCTCAATAATCACATATGCTTACTCATTAAAATAATTGCAATATGCCTCCTTCCATTTATGTTCTCTACATATGAAACAAGATTTTTAAGCAGTGAATGGAATCCAATTTTGACAATTGCCATAGCTAGAAATAGATGGGGGAGTGAAGATAGGTTATGTTTGTTTCTTTTCTTTTTTTTTAAGGCATCAGCTTTTCTTATTTCTCTACAGGTTGCATTTTGAATTATTTCAGGGCAAAATGCTCCCATGGTATGAAGGACAATTTATAAGTCTTTTGGTTATGTAAATGTATTATAATAGCTAGGAGACAACCAATTTGTATAATAATGTATTTTTAAATAGCTTTTTCCCTTTCTTCACGAACTTACATCTCTGAATTTTATTTTACTTTATTTTATTTAACTTGAAGACTGGGCAGTGACTGGGCAAGAGAGAGATGAGGTGGGAACTTGTTTTCCTCTGTGTGGCCTCAGCATATTAAGGACTGTAGGATGGGGGAGAAGGTTAGGTAGACATAAACTCTGTTTGGGAGCGACCTGGTTAAGAATATTCTTCTTGCAAGGGATAAACTGGCCTATGAAAAATGTAGAAGTCTAAACTATGGGTGCTCAGTGAGGCACCAAGTTAAGAGTCTTGTCCTATGGAGACTGAGAGCAGTTATATCTAGAATTGAGTTGTAGTCATTCTTGCCAGTTTCTGGCATTTTCCATAAGTACTGTTAGGTGGTAGAGCCTGGACTTTGTTCTTCTTAAAGAGACACAGGGTAGCCTGTGGCCACACTTGGAGAAACAGCAGTACAAGTGGAAGAACAGCATCCTGATACAGGGAAGCTACATTAGAGGGATGAGAGACAACTCCCAGAAGAGTGGAACAACAGTCTCAGCTTTAGGACAGATGAGTGGAAAAGGTAAAGATTTCCTGGGGACTCCTAGAAATACATGGGAACAGAAACCTAGAAAAGAACTAGCTTCCTGTAGTCAGGCATGCTGTGACTTAGACAATGGCTGTTTAGGCATAAAAGGCTAATGTCTGAAGTCTGCAACTTTTCAGTTATGTGCTTTAAAACTTTTTTGGGTCTGCATCATTCACATTTTCTACTAACCCATACCTCCCCTCCTGAGCCAGCACCCCCACCACTTTTCCCTTACTGGTCAATAGTAGGTTTCAAAACACAAAGCAAAAGAGGTTGTGAAAAGTAAGGCAGATGTGGGTGGAAGTCTTTGTAGAATAAAGGAACTGTTGCCAAATGCCAGAAAAAGAAAAAAAATGTTTATGAACCAAGTGCTAAGCAAAGATTAAAATTAAAAATTAATTGATCAGTTTCTTGTAAATATTTTGCTTCTCTACAAACACACAGAAGAACTACATTTGATAACACAGAAAAATAAGGGATAATGTATTTAACTGTATAGATTCATTTATTAATGGGCTTTAAACCCATGGAAATACAAAAACACTGTTCTGGTGGTAATCAATCATATATATGCTCTATTTTGATTAACCCTTTTCCACAAATTCACCCTACACTTCAAGTCACATAGATTGAAACTATGCTGAAACTGTGCTAGGTATTTTAAAACATGCAAAAGCTTTTACAACAATTCAGTGATCACCAGAAGACTCAATGGTTTCATATTACCTTAAATATAAAATATTCTAAAACTCACTTCTTCTTTTTAGAGCAAGTACTTTTTATTATTACCACAAAATATGAGGATGCTGATGTCTATGGCAGAAATGTTAATGGATGAATTACAATAAACCCAGTTTCATAATATAGCTGCTGAAATTTTAATGTAATTTTTTCCATTTTCAAGTAGGGTAACAAAATGGATGCTCATTAATCAAATATTCTGGTTAACATTAATCAAATATTCTGGTAAATATTTTGTTGTACATGGATTACCTATTATGCAAGAATGAGAATACACTAAAATAGTTAATACCCTTTGTCTGATGCACAGTTTGCAAATATTTCCTCCCATTCTGTAAGTTGTCTGTTTGCTCTGTTGATAATTTCTTTGGCTGTGCAGAAGCTTTTTAGTTTAACTAAGTCTCTTTTGTCTATTTTTGTTTTTGTGGCATTTGCTTTTGAGGAACTCAACAAGAAAAAAAGCAAATAACCCCATTAAAAATGGGCAAAGGACACGAATAGGCAGTTTTCAAAAGAAGACATACAAGTGGCCAACAAAGATATGCAAAAATTATCAACATCACTAATCATCAGAGAAATGCAAATTAAAACCGCAATGACATACCATCTTACACCAGTCAGAATGTCTGTTATTAAAAAGTCAACAAACAACAGTTGGTGAAGATGCAGAGAAAAGGGAAAGCTTATACACTATTGGTGGAATGTAAATTAGTAAAACCTCTATTGAAAACAGTATGGAGATTTACAAATAACTAAAAATAGAACTACCATTTGATCCAGGAATCCCACTACTGGGTATCTACCCAAAGGAAAAGAAATCTTTATACAAAAAAGGCACCTGCACTTGCATGTTTATTGCAGTACTATTCACAATAGCTAAGTCACGGAATCAGCCTAAGTGCCTATCAAAGGATGGCTGGATAAAGAAAACGTGGTGTGTATGTATAGTGTGTAATACCACTCAGCCATAGAAAGAATGAAATCATGTCTTTTGCAGCAACATGGATGGAACTGGAGGCTATTATCCTAAGTGAAATAACTCAGAAACAGAAAGTGAAATATTGCATGTTTTCACCTGTAAGTGGGAGCAAAACAATGGGTACACATGGATATAGAGAATGGAATAATAGACACTGGAGATTCCCAAGGGTGGGAAGATTGAAGTGGTGTGAGGGATGAAAATATACCTATTGGGTACAATATACACTATTTGGGTGATGGGTACACTAAAAGCCTAGACTCCACCACTATGCAATATATCCAATATATCTATGTAACAAAACTGCATTTGAACCCCCTAAATCTATAAAATTTTTTACATAAATAAATAATCAACAAAATAGTTGATTCCTCAATTGTTATATATAATTTAATATTTTACTGATTCAAACTATGCTTCAAGAGCATGTTATTATAATTTCATCAGTATGACCATCAGTATTCTTACAGATGTGTAGAAATGCTGCCTAATACACTAGATACAAAGGCTTTATTCTGACTATTGGGACTTACTGGTTAGTAGTCCTAATCCTTGATTTAGAATGCAGTAGAGTACTTTTTGATATATCTTGCAACAGTGATATGATTATTGCTGCAAAAATGTTAGAATACATAATCATAGTGATTAAACCATGGTGGTTTATGAAATTTAATAACACTTTTTTTCTTAACAGCCAGAATTATTGGACAGATTCACACTGATATAAAACTTAATGATGATGTACTTATCTGAAATCACTTTTATTCAACATTACAATATGAGACGCATTTATATGCAATATTGCCAATATATTAATACTGCTAATGACAATTTTTACCAAATGGTAACATGAGGGCTGTGGGAATTTTGTTGCCAAGAAAACTCTCAACTATATAATTCTGACTATTTCTCGATTTCACAATCTCTCATAAACTATTCAAAGATTCTCCCATTTCACACTTTTATATCAATCTTCTTCCCCACTCTATGTTTAATGCCAAATTTGCAAATGCAATTGGCTGAAATGATTCCACTTAAAGTACTTAGATGAATTATGCTAAAATATATGGAAATGGTATATTCAGATTCTGAGTCAATTCTGGGAGACTCCTTCATGGCTTAAGAATGAATTCTATAGGTTCAAATGGATAAAAAGAATAATTAAGAAGCATACCATCTGATTTCAGACTGCAACAGAGTTCTTAATCAATTGATCCATTAGCACAAACTCTGCCACAAACATGAAGACTATATATATGTTTGCCATCGAGTGATTTTACTACCTTTGCTGCTTACAGTGCATATATGGATAATTTACTGCTTTCTGAAAAGCAACACAGAGGGCCAAGTACACACAAGTCTATAGTTTTGTCCACATAGCCAGGGTCTTCACTCAGATAAGCTAATAGCCTGAAAGAAAAAGGGTCCCAACCCAGCCAGTTCTTTTTTGATTCAGGGGAAATATTTTTTATGTCTAAAGCATACTTTTCACATTATATATATATGTAAAATATATTATATGTATAAAACTTTATGTATTACACATGATTATGTTATTTAATTCAATGAAGGTAATTTTATTTCCTAGTTTCCAAAGGGCTCACTGGCTCTTTTCATCCTCACCTGAACCCCGAGTAAGCCCTCAGCCCTCACTAGTGCATGCTGCCTTAACAAGGTAACGACTTATGGAAGCTATAAAATGACTCTGAACTTGCTGTTTTTATGACTGATGTATTCTGTCCAAAAGACACAATAACCCAATAACCGAGCAAATCCAGCAATCCACAAGGGAAAGCAAATGGACTATGGGACTAAGAACATGAAATGAAATATTTAGAGGATGTAGAAATCAAATTATCTTCAAAGAAATTAAGTAAAATAAAAATGTTAGTTTAAAAGGATTAGAGAGTCAAAAATTACTAAAGAAATCAAGTGGATGCTTTTGGAGAGTCTGGAAAAAACTACAGAAGAAAAAAATATATAAGAGGGAAAGCCCAAGGATAAATAATAAAAGGCTCTAGTAGTAAGGGGGAGTGAAAAAGGAGAACAGTTTTACAAGCAAAGAAAGAGAAAGCCAAAGGGCCATTGAGAAAATCTCCATGTCACAAGGCACAATGGGATGAACTCTATTAAGATATGAGTAACAGGATTCTAATTACAATGTAGTATCATATGTTCTTCAAACAAACTTCATAAGCATTATATAGTGAGATTCCTTCTAAACAAAGTTACAGAAAGGGCCCTTGTAAATCAGTAAGAAGACAGCAATAACAAATAAAGAGGGAAAAGTTTGTTAAGGATATAAACAAGAGTTACTCGGAAAAAACACAAATCACTAATGAACATAGAAAAAGATTCTCATTTCACTAGGAATCAAAGAAAGGGATATAAAAATGATATAATATATGAAATTACATTAGCAAACATTTTTAAGTTTTTAGATAAATTATTTAATTTAATATTCACCAGTGTTGGCAAGGCTACATCAGAAAGGACATTCTCAAGCTCCATGTAGGCTAATTCGGCAGTACTCATATTTTAAAATGAGAAAAAATGTAAATGCTCATATCTGTGATCCAGAATTCCACTTGTAGGAATGTATCCATAAGAAAATTTGTACAGAATTGTTCTTTGCAGCAGCTTTGCAATAAATATGCCTATCAATAGAAGAATGGCAAACAGTGCCTAGCAAATACTATGGTTTCAATAACTGTAAAGTTGTCATCATCAATATCATCATTTTACAAACTGTAATAAACAGACATGGAATGAAAGCTGTGTTATATTGTGAAATGCAAAAGGCCAGCTATACCACAAAATAAACAATAAGATCTCATCAGGGAGAAACAGTAATTAGATGTGTGTGTATGTGTATGTGTGTGTGTTCTAAATTCATTTCTAAATATTCATAGATAGATATATTCATATATAAGATATATGTAATATAAATAAGTATATTAAATATAAATAAGATTATATATGATATATATGCATGTATGTGCATGTATGTGTGTGTTGGTGTATATATATAAAATTCACGAAAATGCTGAGGAAGGGAAGGATGGAAGGATTCATACTAATTTTTTTAATTCTAGTTTTTTACTAGAAAACACGTAGCATAAAATTTGGCATCTTACTATTTTTAAGTGTATAGTTCAGTAGTGTTAAGTATGTCCACATTGTTGTGAAACAGAGGCCCAAAAGTTTTTCATCTTACAAATCTGAAATTCTACACCCATTAAGCAACTCCCCTTTTCCCTTTGGCCCTAGCCCCTGGTAAACACCATTCTACTTTCTGTGGCTATAAATTTGACTACTTTGGATACCTCCCATAAGTGGGATCATACAATGTCTGTTTTTTTTCTTTTTTTCGGTGACTGGCTTATTTCACTTAGCATAATGTCCTCAAGGTTTATCCATGTTGTAACATATGACAGGATTTCTTTCCTTTTTAAGGCTGAATAATAATCCATTGTATATATATTACATATACCATATTTTGTTTATCTATTTTTCTGTCAATGGACATTTGTGTTGCTTCCATCTCTTGACTACTGTGCATAGTGCTGCTGTGAACATGGGTGTGCAAAGTATCTCCTCAGGATCCTGCTTTTAATCCTTTTGGATGTATATCCAGAAGTGGGATTGCTGGATCATACTGAATTTTAAACAATGAAACTACCTACTCGCAGTTTATAAGGAGTAAGAGGGATGGGGCATCTTTCACTTTTTGTTTGATATATTTCTTTAGTTAACAAAAGGAAAATGTTCCACTTTTTGTGTCAAAAAAAGCAATGAATAAGAAAGAAGCCTCCAAGATAAAATAAAACGTGTGTTTTCATCTTCTTTTCATCTTAGCTCTACTCTTCCCATCTCCTTCCACTTCCTTGTCAAATCAAAGGCATGCATGCATCTTTTAGCCCTAGTAATGAGCTCCCATTTTTCCCGTGCCTATATGATCCTACACAAATAAACGTCCATAGATCCATTTTTTAGGGGGCTAAATTCTAATAGATTCAGATTGCTTTACAAAAAAGGGGGAGCTGTAAGAATTCTAATTTCCACCAGCAGTTTATAAGCAGTCCCCCTTTCCTTATGCATTAGTGCTAAGGTTCTTAGTTTCTGATAGCCTGTTGGCATAAAGTCAAGTCTCATTTTAATTTGTATTTCTCTGGCAAGTTTTGAGTATCAGGTTGTTTTCCTATGTTTTCAGGATTTCTATTTCCTTCTCCACTTTTGAGAATTTCTATGTCTAGTGTAAACCAACAACCTTACTAAAGCAGAGTAGAAAAAGGAAAAAAAAAGAAAAAAAGAAAATACACTCACACACCCAGCAGTTAATAAAGAAAGATAAGCCTCAAGAAATAGAACATATGTCTAGTGAAACAGAACTACTTGGAGAGTCAGGGAACACCTACCTAGAACAGAAAAGAAAAAAAAATGGAGCACTTGAGGATTTTCAAATGTACCAATAAAAAGAATTTCTGGGTATCCACAAAAAATAAATAAGCAGAAGAGTTAGTTGTCTCAATCAAGGAAAGCAGAAGATAAACTGAAGGTGGGAAGTCATTGCTTAGACTTTAATCAGTAGCCTGACAGATCCACAAGAGAAGGAAACATACGAGTAAAGACAAGAGACTTGTTAGATAGATTCAGGTGACCTAATGCTCAGATAATAGCAATTCTGGAAAAAGAAGCAACAGAGAGAGAAGCCATACTTAAATATTTAATAGAATCAAATTTCTGAGCTAAAGAAATATGTCATTCTCTAGATAGAAAGGGCTCACAAAATCCAAACTAGAGGTATCAGAAAATACATACACATACCTGCTCATAGCCAGTAAACTGACTTAGCTCTGAGAATAAACATAGAAGTACTAGATAACTCCAGAGGGGAGTGAAAAAACAGTTGTATAAAAAGATATAATACATCTTTATTATATAAATTTGAGAAATATATAAAATGATAAAAATGACATAAAAATCACCTCAATCCCACTGCATGAAATAAATAAATATTTTAACTCTCACCTCATTGAGTTTATTTTCTTATATAAGGAAAAACAATGAAGAATTAGAAGTTTACAAGGCTACTTTGTGATCATATTGTTTCTTATGACTTCAGTTAATATTTGAGGATGATTTAATATTTAGTGGTCGCCTTTTGAGAATCAAACATTGTGGTAAAACGTTGGCAGCTCCTTTAACTTAACCTTCACAGAAAACCTCTGTGGTGGGCGTTTATTACTCTCTTTCTGTTGAGAGTAAATGACTCCCCTGTTGGTGCAAAGGCGAGAAGTAGAGGAACCAGGTCTCAATCTTCCAATCCCAAACCTGTCCTTTTTGAACTATGACAGCTCACTTTTCAAAGAATGAACCTTATTTCCAAGAATGATGGCTATAGACAGTGTTTTTATTTTTCTCTTTCCCCTATGTCAAAGTCAAAACCCAGAGAAAGAAGAAAAACTGTCAGATTCCTTTTAAAATGTATATCACCTATCATCGGGAAAACTTGAATCTTCATTTAGACATTTATGTTGAGTATAATATATAAACAGTGTGATTAATTAGAACCTGAAGAATCTACAAAGTATGCTGAATTTGAAACTATTTTATATCATGAAGAAACTACTCATTAGCAATGATTTGTGATAAGAGTGGGGAGAAAAACATCCACAAGCAATTTACCTTCTAGGATTTCTTCAAAAGTCAGTTGCAAAGCAATAGTAGTCAGTGAATGACATAATAATTATAAATTATTTCAGAGAAAGTGTTGCTGCTTTGTTATCTTCGTATTTTAGGCTAAATTCTTCATACAAAATATATGCGCACATTCAGTCTTTTGAACTTTCAACAAAGGAATTTGGGTTCAAAATTTTTATGAACTTTCTTATGTTCTCCTTACCAAAACAACATATAGTCACTGTGAATGATGATGAGAGCATTTGCCCATTTAACTAAGATATTGTAAGAAAAAATGTTAAAAAAATGAAAATGGGAAAAAATTTTTAAAGAACATTTCATCAGAAGCAAAAGTTTTTAAGCTGTGAGAGATTAACAACAAGAATTCAAAATGTCACATCATTAAGCCAGTTTGATATTAGATTACTCTTCTATGTATATAATAGAAAAGGCAAAATACATTGTGATTAAGAATGCCAGCCTGCTTGTGTTCAAATACCAGTTTTGCCACCTGATAGCTGTATGACCTTTGAGAGGGTACTTTATCTCCTCGTGCCTCCATTTCATAAGCTGTATCATGTGGATAAAAATTGTTTTTGCTGTGGTATTTTCATGAGGATTAAATGTGATAATAACTGTTAATACTTAAAACAGGCACATAGTAAGCCTTGTGTAGATGCTAGATGTCACAATTTTGTGTGTATGTGTGTGTGCATTTCCTTAATTTTTTCCTATAAAGTAAACTAATAAATTATTTTTCACCAACTTTGCAGACATATTTCAATGTTTAAAAACAACATGCTAAAAACTCAAACTCATCCTTTATTCTTCTGCTTTCCTTCCCTTCTTAGAAAACCAAAATATATCGTTTTGGTGATAATGCAAATCATCTTCCCAATTCCCTCAGCTAAAACATGAATCATTTTCTGCATTTCAGAGAAATAGGGAGTCCATACAAAGAACTGACATGACCTGCCCATACCCCTCTGTTTCAGTTCCCAGAAACTTCCTGTTAACGGAATAGGAGAAATGAAAGAAAAGGCTTTGCCATAATTTAAGTTCTATAAAATATTACTGATGTTTTTCTATAGATACACCAAAGCTAGTTTTGCAAAAGGTATGGACAAGTAAATATTATGTTTTATTTATACATGATATTGTGGAAGGATAACTTTGAAACTATTGCATGCATATTTTTAGAATAAAAGAGCATGAAAAAATTAACACTGACATTGTAGCCAATATAAGGACATGGACATGGTTCCTGTGAAACATATGATTCATTCTCACTAGCTGAATTGGATGTCTTTTTAAAACAGCTGTATCTAGTCAAAACTCTACTCTTCTGCCATATTCTTATCCAAGACTAATGACACAAGTTGATGGGGTTGTTTTAAGGTGTTTTAATTACTTATAAGGATGGTTTTGTTTGTCATTTATATTTGTTTCCTGTTTATCACTGTGGATTAGTATAACCAGAACCCTTTGAAAAACTTGCCCAAACACACAACAATGTATGTGATTATTAGTAGCACAGACTTCCAATCTCTAAAATATACACTGAAATTCATTTTGGAAGAAATTCTTTATTAATTAGAAGAAAGCAGCAGAAGCAGAGAATATTATATGGGCTCAATCAAATATACAGAACTAATAAAATAGAGATGTCAGACAGTTTTGTATAGACCTACTACTTCTGAAAAATTGGCATTAGTCACTTATTGCTGTATCTGTGGTTGATGAAAATCTTGTTTTTCACGTGAAAATCTAAATGATCATCTTCCTTAACAAGCTACAGCCTTTTGATACCAGTAGTGCAGAAAGTTAAACAAAAACACAGAAAGTTAATTAAAACCAAACAAGTGAGACAATGAACTAAATGACTATTGATGGCTTAAACTCTACAATAAACTCCATGGATGGCTTGATGTCTGTTAATAATTAACCTACAATTTGAATATGTAAACATTTTGTGGATAATACTTAGTATCATGTTTTGTTTTGTGTTTTTTTAAGAAAAGGAGTCAGTATTAAGGAAGAAAAATTCACTTTTCTGTTCAATTACTCCACTTCTCCACTCTAGACCATCAATATCTCCTATCCTCACTCTAAGATGTTCATGTTCATAAAATATAAACAAGTAGAAAAGAGCTTCTAAGGGCTCTCACCCTCGTATCTAACCACCTACCTGCATCTGTACCTGTACGCTCTGGCTTCTCTCACCTCCCTCCACGCCCCTATCTGGAGAAAAATCCCCCCACTTACGCATCAGTCCCCATCCCCTCTCACCTACTTAAAGGCAAGCTTTTATTCTCCTGGTTTCTTATGTAATCAAATTTTTTCCCTCTTCAGAATAATTCGGATCAGCATATTAAAACATGATAAACTTTCTTCCGACTTAAAAACAAACAAAACCTTCACTTGACCACATGTACCTTGCCAATATCCAATTCATTTGCCTGTTCCCATTTTCAACAAAATTCCTAGCACGATCTGCCTTTACTCATTGCTTCCAATCTCTGTTTTCCTATTTATCGTTAAAGCCAACCCATTCACGTCATTCAGACTTTTGCCTTTCAAAACTGCACCAGAAGTGTAAAACTGTTGGTGAGGTTATCACCAGTGATTGGTATGTTTCTAAGTCAGTAGTCAATGATCTGTCCTCATTTGACTGGACCAACAGCAGAATCTGAAGCATTTGTTCATGCCCATTCCTCCTTCTTAGTTTGCCGTATAAGGCACCACACTCTGTTTTCTATCTTACTGACCAATTCATGTCAGTCTCCTTTACTGTATCCTCTTCATGTCCCCAATCTTTCCTGTTGGAGTGAGCCAGGCCATAGTCCTCAGCCCTCTTCCCTACTCACATCACTCTGTTGTAAGATCATACAGTTTCATAATTATAAATACCCACTGACAACTTCCATATTTTTATCTCTACTTGGACCTCTCTCCTGAACGTCAGATTGGCATATCTAACACCTTCTATTTGAATGTGAAATATACATCACAGGCTTATTGTGACCCAAACCAAACTAGTAATCTTCCTGCAAAACTTGTTTCTCCCATGGTCTTCCTCATCTCCGTAAGTAATGACTCCACTCTTGCTAGGGGCCTCAAAAACCTCAGGGTCAACCTTGTTGATAACTCTCTGAGTTTCATATTCTATCCTTAATCATTTAGAAAATCCTGTTGGTTCTTCCTTCAAAATATAGTCAGACTCTAATACTTCTTCACCATCTCTACTACCTTCTCCTTGTTGCTGCAGTTACCACCTTTGTTCAGTCCCTTGTCCTGTTCTCTCCTGGGTTATGAGAATAGCCTCCTAAATTGGTGTCCCTCCTAACTGGTCACCCTGCTTCCAGGTACCCCAACCCTTGTACCCTAACTCTTCTTAACCTAGGGGCCACATATATCCATCTAAAAATGTATGTCAGATGATATCACTCCTCTTACACAAACTCGCCCTATCACTCCCTATTTCACTCGGAGAACAGTCAGAGTCCTCACAGTGGCCTATGGGCTGACACACACGCTCGCTGTCCCCGTACCCTCAGACCCCATCTGCTGCTGCCCCCTCCCTTCCCAACCCAGTTCTCACAAGCCACAAGGGCCTCTCTGCTTCTCCTCCAAATCCCCAGCAATGCTCTTGCTTTATGTATTGGCACTTGCCACTTCGGATGGGAACCACTGACCCCCGAATACCAGCACAGCTCACCGCTTACGCTCTTCTAGATCTTCACTCATAGTTCTTTTTCTTAGCCCTTTCCTGACCACTCTTTCCAGACTCGTGTTCCCTTCTCCCCAGCAACACCTTTTCTTTCTCTTTTACTTTCTTTACAGCACTTATCGCCAACTGGCAAACTATGCTCGTATATTTAATTGACGAATATATTTATTATTGGCCCTCACTTGCTAAAATATGGACTCCCATAAGGCAGATACTTCTTGGCTACTTTGTTGTATCCTTAGCCCCCAAAGTAACGCTCAGCCCGTAGGAAGCATTCAATAAACAATTTTTGTTGAAGACTTCCAGTTTCACATTTTTGGGCTTTACTTTGGAATAGTCATTTATAGGAAACTGAGCTGATTTCTGATCACTGAGAACCACAAGATTACAAGCTCATCAAAGGAAGAGAGACAATTTACGTTTGAACTCTCTGATTCCAGGGCCCACAGTTTTCCTGGCCTCAGTTTCCCATCTTGAACCTCTACAGTCCTTCCACTTCTTGTCTCCCATTTAGTGCTTGATGATAATGTCCTTATTGCATAGGAGACAAGTGGAAGGAATTTGGATTTTTGGAGCCTGAAGTCCTAAATTCAAATTCTGATTCTGGCCTTAAAAAGGCAAAATACTTAGTATTGAGAAACAATTTTCTTCTACTTAAAATGGAGATTTTTTATAAACAAATAATGACGAAAATACCATTGAAAAGATATACACATGACTATTAAACATATGAAAAATATGTAATATCACTAGTAATGAAATAAATGCAAAACAATATGGATGCCTTTTTTCTCTTCTAAATAACAAATTACCAAATACTCAGTGCTATGATGGATCTGGGGAGTTGGATCCTGATTGAGGGATAATTACTTGGTACAACTCTTACACTTGAGTCATACCTTTAATACTGTAATTCCACCTATGTGCAATAATTATCTCATGTACATCAAGATTTAAGCATAAAAATATTCATTATTAACATTTATTATATTACTGGAACATTAAAAAAAATACAATGACCCAAAAAAAAGGAAAGCAAATTATAGTTTGTTCACAGATTAGAATATAGCACAGTCATATGTAATATTTTACTATATGGAAAAATGTCTATTCTAACTTATTGAGGAAATATATCCTTATTGAAAAGTGTGAGATATTAAAATGCTAAACATGACTAACTCAAGCTTGTTCAAAAAAAGAGACTAACAGAGAATATAACAAGTACTAGCAGTGGCTAAGAGTTGTCACTATGAGTGACCCAGGTTGTGGTGCTGGGATAACTTTTCTGTATTAAAAAAAAAGTATAAAAATATTAATTTTTAAAAATTCACCTGCTTCCCTTTGGAATATGGATAAGTTTGAAAATATTATATTAACTAAACAACTGAATTATTTTTTCAATATTCACCCTTTTATTTTCACAAAAGTCAATCCTCATTCTCCTCTGGTTATCACTATGCACGGGTCCTCTACAGAGTCTTGTGAGGACTTCTCAAGGCTTCCCAGCCTCAGGGCCTCTCTGTTACTTATCCATCCTGAGATCTTTTTCTCAGAGCTTTCATTTAAATCTTACCAGTATTTATACAGAACAGTAATATGTCTACATTTAATTAAATCCAGTTAGTAGAGCCACCCAAACTATGGGAAACAAACTGTGCGGTCATCTGACATCAGGAGGTGCATATAAGTAGAGTTTAACTTAATACGGTTTAATGTATTTTTACTTTTATAGCGATATTCAATGTTATGTACATTGTAAAATTTTTAAATAATTATTGTCAAACTTCCTATTATTCTGATTAGAAGGACAATAATGACTCCATATTTCAAATTTAAATAGGTCCATTTCATCATAAAACATTGATAGGCTATTTAAAGTCACATAGTTCTTGACCCATATGCAAAATTCAAAGCAGAAAATATTTTATAAGAGAACTCAGTGATTGTTATGAAGATCGCAAAATCTTTTCATCCAAAACCTTTCATCAACACTGAAGAATTCATCTATTTTAAGACAGAAAGAAAAAGATAGGTATCAGGAGTCCTCCCCTAATATGGGCTTATGCAGTCTTGAGTTTCTTTTGTCTATAAACTAAATTCAGTCTAATGCCTTAAGCAGCCATTAAATAATGATCTCAT
Organism: Daubentonia madagascariensis; assembly: GCA_023783475.1. NCBI lineage: Eukaryota > Metazoa > Chordata > Mammalia > Primates > Daubentoniidae > Daubentonia > Daubentonia madagascariensis. Next base: position 18,540,909 of record JAKFHU010002080.1, on the reverse strand, counting down.
GCAAGGCATGGTAATAAGATAAACTATAGGTTATTTAGGTTAGAAGCCTTTCCTTCATAATTTTGTTATAACTTCAAAACTTAGCATGCTACAAAATTCCAAAATGTGTAATTAATTTAATTTGACATACCTGTAGTTGTCAATGTATTGTAATATAAGCACAACTATATTGCTAAATCATCATAATCTTTCTGGTACTTTCCAAATATTTGCTCAATAAATTAATAGATATCTTTTCTATTTCTAATTTGTAATATAATACTTTCCTGTTTTCTTCTCTATCATATATATTTATGCAGTATATAATTGTAATTCAGTTTAGTTCCTTTCAGATTCTATCAAGTAATCACTTTATTCTCTATCACAGAAAAGTAAAAATATGTTAGATATTCTGAGCACTGATTAAGCTTTCAGAAACTGGGCAAACATATTTTTCATGCCAGACATGTCTTAGATTCAATTATTTATGTATTATATTTTAGTTAACGTCATTCTAGAATTTAACTTGATTATTCATTCAACTAATATTTCTGATCATGTGCTATCTTATGTACTAGGCATGCCACATAACATCACGTGCTATGTTATATACTAGGCATGCCCCATATGGCAGTGAAGAAGACAGACTCAATTGCTTCTTGGAGGTGGCAAACTAGACTTGAAAAAAACAGTGAACAAATAATCACAGGTGTTGTGAGTGTTACAAAGGAGACAGTCATGAGCGCATAATCAGTGACCCTATCTAGTAAAGAGGCTTTGGGGGACAGGTGAAGTAAATAGTATACAAGGCAGAGAGAACAACAAAGACTAGGAGACATGAAAGATCAAGGTGAACTTTTAGCAAGTGAAATGATTCCTGATACTGTGAGCATAGAATAGTGAATGAGGTAGAGTTAAACAAGATGAGGATAGAGGTATAAATGTGCTTTTAATTTTTTACTTGTAATGAGAAACTAAGGATTTTAAATTAGGAGTGACGTGGTCAGTGATAAAATCTATTACAACTTTTGAAACTCTTCTTGAACTTTTCTATTGGTATTATTCATTTACATAGTAGTATTTGACCTGTGTGATCTCCACCTTTTTATCACTTTGCTTTATTCCTTCAAGTACTGAACTTCCTAGCAGAAGCCCAGGTTAGACTCTTTCTGCAAGAGTCCTTTCAGGTGGCCTCAGATACCTTCAACTTTCCTTAAGCATATTTAATCTCCTTATCTGAGCTAAAACCTGGCTTTCCCCTCTTCCCGTACCATATTCCTTTAAACTCTTTAAAGTTTAAGAGTTTACCATTTTACCAAATGTTTTGTTCAAAGGATAGTTCATCATTCTCCTCCTTGTTTTCTCTAAAAGAGACAATGACTAGATTGCCTAATGGCCCCCTTCTTGAATGCCCTTGTCATCTGTTTACATCCATCTCTACTCAGTTTCATTACCATACTCCAGTGTTCAGGACTTTTTTCAATGTTCTTACAGAATTTGTCTGTCTTCTACATTAGCATCACCCTCTGTAAAATTTAAATATCCATACGGATGGCACTTTCAAAGATTCATGACCTCAAATTGAATGCTTTTTCGTGTAGTTTCTCATTTCACACACACCCAAGACCTGTCCCAAATCATTATGGTAAGAGGCAGAACTTTCTCTCACTCACCCATATTCTGATCCTACGCCCTCTGGGCTTTCAGAAACCACATTACTTAGTGTCCTTAACTTCTTTGGTCTTGTTGATAAAGTAAAATACCACTAAATACGTAAGAAACTCTTACTTTCTGCCAAAGGATATCTCCAGCATGGATAAATTCCAGTCATAATAAAGGGACAAGATGTTAATTTTTTAATGTGAATGCCTAGCTATGAATAGGGAGTAAGAACTCTATAGAAGATAATCTGTAGGTCTGTAGTGCTACAAAAGGAAAAGTGGAAAAGGAATATTCAAAAGTGAAATATTAGAATCACCCTGCCTGGGGAGACAGGGGGTTTGTCCTTCACCTTTTCCACCTGTATTCCACATTGCTCTGATATATGGCACTATTCACAGTTTCTTCTTTCTCAAGTCCCATGAGGAACTATCCTATATCCTACAGTTTCATATTTAGTACAAAAATATTTCTATAAACTGTTATATTTTCAAGTTTGTGCTTATATACTTATTTATGATACCACCTTCGTCCATGAAGGATTTTTTAGAAATACCCTAATTGCTGAATAGCACTCTCTTGCACATTAAAACCAAAATTTTCATAAGGATGGTAGTAAGTAGTGGTTCTCAGAGTATGGTCCCCAGATCAACAGGATCATCATCACCTGGGATGACATTAGAAATACAAAATATTGGTCCAGCCCAGTCCTACTGAATCAGAAACTCTGGAGTGGGGTCTAGTGACCTTTAACAAGCCCTCCAGGAGAATCTGATGCTTTTCAAAGTTTGAAAACCATCAGTAATTGTTAATCCTACCTGTACATTAAAAGTACCTGGGCACCTCTAAATAATATCCCTGCCTAGGACTCACCACAGACTATGTAAATGCAAATATCTGGGTAGGAGAATGCGGTTCCACGAAGATTCTGACACAAGATGAGGGTGGAGTCTCAAGGTCTCCTTCACCTCCCCCACACATCTCAGGCACTTGAACCTGACTACTGCCCCCATCAGCTGAACATTCTGCAAAGTCATCCTGAACTTCTTTTTCTCAATTCCTCAGAGCTCTTCTTAGTGCTCATGTTACATACCTACCATCTCTTCAATGCTATACCATAATTTTAACAATGGTCACATGATATGAGGGGATGGGTTTTTATCTTCTTTATTTATTTCTGAATTTCAAATTGTATGGCTTTCATAACAAAAACAACTTTAAAAATAGTTCAATATTAAAATTTATTTATTTAATTAAGACAGGGTCTCACTCTGTTGCCCAGGCTAGAGTGCAGTGGTGTCATCATAGCTCATTGCAACTTCAAATTCCTAGGCTCAAGTGATCCTCTTGCCTCAGCCTCCCAAGTAGCTGGGACTATAGGCTCACGCCATCACGCCCAGCTAATTTTTCTATTTTTTGTAGAGATGGGGTCTTGCTATATTGCACAGGCTGGTCTTGAACTCCTGGGCTCAAGTGATCCTCCTGCCTCAGCCTCTCAAAGTGCTAGGATTACTGGTGCGAACCACCACACTCTACCTAAAATACTTTTAAATAGTTCAATTAAACACCCTTTTTAAGACTAGTAAATTGTGTTTCTAAATGACCAATTAGTTAACAGTTATTTCACTATTATAAAAGGTGATAATAAAATTAATCAATTTATAAAAATCCATTATGTTCATGAGTAGATAAGGTAAATATACCCATGCAAGTACTACTGCATGTTTCTTTACTCTATTAAAAAATATTGTCATAGAAAAACAACCTGAAGTTTGAATATATATATATACATATATGTATTTCTACATATATAATTAAGTTGTTAGGTTAATTTATTCAAGCACATTACTTTTGAAAACAGTGATAAATTTTTTGTACACTGTGACAATGTGATCCCCATGTGTATAAACCATTACTATCCAAATATAGCTTATTACTTTCTCATCCTTCAGATGAAATATAATTTTACTTTATAAAAATGACTAAGATTATATGATTCATTGTTTTACTATAAATATAAATAGTTTTGTTTAAGCATATGTCATTGTATGTTGTAAACTATGCTTGTGAATAAAACTTGACTAATCCAAAAACCATATGAAATTATAAAATAAGAGTTAGAGCATTAGTGACACATCATATTATTAGAAAAGTACAAACCTTATTTATTTTAACTATATCATATTTTAAATCATTTATATTCTAAACTTGAATATTTTTAATAAAATTACCAACATTATGGAATATATTTTAATATTATAGGTTGAAATTTGTAATAATATTTTTCATGTGTGTGACTGGTCTCAACTCATTTTGACATTTGGAAGATCAGCTTAATTTATGTATTAAATTATAACTATATTAGAGTTTATTTTACTTCATTAACTTACAATGCTTATTCTTTGTAAAAGAATCAAATAGAAATAATTTAAATCAATCCCTTTTTAAAAAGAAGTTTACTATATAATTGATCTGTAGTAAATTAGTAACATGAGCATTAAGATATCTATAGGAAAATACTCTTTTGAAAGAAAAGAACAATTAGATATAAGATTATTGACCAAATATTAACTTTTGTGTCTTATTTTTCTTTTATTCTTAAGTTTCTTTCATCTTTAGCATGGTTTCAAGAAAGTACTTGTATATCTTTTGAAGTTCATTCCTATAGTTTCTTAAACCTGCTCGAATAACACATTTGACTTGCTTGTTACTTGGTTGTAGTCCAGAAAAATCACTAATTTCTTTCTCCCTAAAGAAGCTTTCTTTGCCTTTCTGAATAAGTTATTTTCCTTCCTTTCTTAAAGTAACTCCTGAAAGCCTGTGTTTGATATCAAAACAAATACCAGGGCTAGAGAGCAGTGCACTTTCTCAATCTACAGACTAGCATCTGAGATAAAAGCTAACTACAGATTTTGGCTAATTGAAAACTGGAATACTTGTGCATGAATGAAATCTACATATAATTTAAAAGTCTCATTTAAACCATTAGTTTCAGCATCTTCCACCACGACTTCTCCTTATAACTCAGTTGTTGAAAATTATAGAATTGACTCTCTTGAGCTTTACCTAGTTTAGCTTCCTTTTTTTTTCTGCTGAACTGCAAGAACAGTAAGCTTAGCAATGACCAAAGTGCTAAGTAAAACGGGGAGAATGAATAAGAACTCTATAATTCACAACTCTTTAATAGTTAAGAGTCAATTGCACGTGAATTTCCTCCATGTGGATCATTTCAATATTCATGTGCCCATATTTTATAATTCTTTATTCCGGCTCCACAGTGCCTGAGTCATCATCCATACCAGATGCTTGCTGGATATGTGTTATAATTCCATCTTAAAATGAAAATTTCTAAAGGAATAAAGCATCATGCTGTTTAGATTCTGTGCAGTACTGCAGATATTAATATTATACCTTCACAAAATGTTACTCCTCTTATTGGGTTAATTTGTTTTCCTTCTTATGATGGTTCATCAACCTTTTATGATGGTTCTAGAAAACTGAAATGACTTGTGTGAGGTCCCATGATTGTTTACGGATAAAAATCCAGTAAAATTCAAATATTAATTTACTGTACATTTAACTAAATATAAGAATTTAAGTGTTCATCTGATTTAGTTGTGGAGAGACATCTATGTGCACTGGAAATATAAAGATGAATAAGACACTTGCGCTATTTTTCAACATTTCACTATTTAATTATGGAGGCCAACAAATAAACAGATGGAATAAAATATAGCCTTATTTCCAAGTACTATTTGCCTTATTTTTCCAGCATCCTTTGTCACTAGATTATAAACTTGTCTAAGGCAAAGGTGATTTCTTATTCATCTTTGTATCCCCAGAGCTGAGAAGACTACTTCACCAGTTTATAACGTGGCACAATAGATTTTTGGTGTCTAGAAGTGGGATCTATACTGAGAGAATATAGGAAAAAATGTGTATTTGTAAATGGAGAATCAATAAAGCAAGGAGAAAGCTATTATCTGACTATGCTTCCCTCAGCACAGCGCTGATGTTAACTGTTCTGAAAAGTGCGACCATAATAGCAACAGTAATTGCAACAACCACACAACAATAATTGAAATTTTGGCCCTGATTCTGTAAATAGTTAGCGTGACAGATTCTTAGGGATTCTTATGTGACCCCAACTTGGCTCAGTGCCCTTAACTGCCTGCCCTAGAGTACAAGAACACCATATAAAATTCAGGCTGTGGGTTTATAGGGGCAACAGAAATCCCTTAAGGATCTGTTCCATACTAGTCATTTGACTTTTCATGTTCTGGCCTGATATCCACAGTGTCTGTCATGCTCTCCAGCAGGAGGAGATATAGCACTCTGGATATCTGTTTACCTGGATAATAGATCTGATGGCTTATCATTTCCTTACTATAATCAAGTACATTTTAAAAGGATTTTAATTCCAGGATTGCACTTTCAAAAAAAGAATTCATATTCTCCTAATTTTTATCCAGGGGCACTTCTGGCATTGCCCTCTAGATTTCACATCAGTAACACCAGGAAAGCTAACAAGGAGAGCTTTCACAGCAGCTCTAGCATGGCCCAGAGTGGGCAACCGGGCAGGGGACAAGAATTCCTGTGGGATGGACTAATATCTCCCCTTTAAATAAGCCTTTTTTAATCCTGATAAGAATGCAAAAATGTTCTCAATTTGCTTACTAGTTTAATTTTTGTATTGTTCTATCCTTATATCCTCTAAATTCCTTGCCTATATCTGGGTGGCTTATCTTAGTTTATAACTAGTAGAAAGGGAAAAAATATATGTATGTATCTTAATTAAAAAAAATAGTACATCACAGAATTTTGGCTTGAGCTAGAACTTCTGATAAATATACCGTTTAAGTAGGAACTACACTCTGACGTCATATTTTGCCCATTTAAGTCGGAGGTGCAAAGCACAGTTTATTGGTAAAGTTTAGGGACCCTAAGACCAAACTGTCTTGTTGAACTCTGGCTCTGCCTTTTCTTGCTGACTGTGCTACTGTAAGCAATTCTTGAACCTCTGTGTTTCTCAGCTTCCTGATCTGTAAAACAGGGTTAACAATAGTTCCTATATCATAGGGATGCTATCTTAACAAATGAAATGAAGATGTCTATATCTACATCTATCTATATCTGGATCTATATATCTATATCTGCATCGATATATCTATATCTTCATATATATGTATGTGTGTGTAATTTAGAAGAATTCCTATAACAGCGCTACAAAAATGTTTATATGTGTACATGTGTGTTTTTCTGTAAAATAAAATGTTTTCTAAAGCAAATTAGACTGTGTGTGGTCTGGAAGCTTCAGTTGCTGTGGAAAATATTCTTTTATCATTTCAGAAAGCACTTTTTTTGGGGTCCCATATTGCTAGGCTGGGAGATGAGAGTTGAGTGGTATTCATAGACTGCCAAGAACTTAATTTGCATACATAAATCTAGATACAGAAAGATGTACTGCAACATTGTCAAATCTCATCTAGGCACGCACTGGAAAGTATGGCTTTGGGAGCTACCAAACATCAGCAAATATGTTATCAAGCTACAAAAGAAATCAAATGCACTTTAAAATGTCCCTTTAGTGTACTCTGTCAATATTTTATTTTTCAAAGAGTAGAGCCTCTCTTCTAGGAATTTCATTAATGTGTTAAACTATCAGAATGTCAATTTGAGTGAAACCTACAAGTAAAAGCCATTCTAATAGAAGAGTCAGAAAAATCAAATCAAGTAAAATTCAATAAAAATGCCCAGATAAAATAAAACAGAAGAAATGTATATTAAGCTTCCAACAAATAAATGCTTGATTGTTTCATTTTCAGAAAGTATTAAAAGTTCAACAGTCATCTTTGGTGAAGGAGTTTAGTTGGACTCCGGAGAATTGTTTTATGTCATCTGATTGAGATGACAACCATTTTATTACCCAGAAAGACCTGCCAACAACTGGTACACTTTAGTGAATTCACACCAATAATTCCTAGCATCAGTTTTCTAGTTTTTCATGTGACATTTGGATTTCCAAGGAATGCCTATAGAACATAAAGTCTTAATGTTCCATATGCAACATAAATCTTATGATCCCTTTAAAATCAAATTGAGAAAGTCCCAGTGAAAGAAAATACAGAATTGGAGTGATTCCTTACAATGATGAACGCATCTTAGTCTAAAAAGCGACTTTCAGAAAAAAAGGGGGGGGGTTAGATTACAAAGTACCAGCACGTATTTTTTAGCATACAGCATTTGCTTTTTCTCCAAACTTTCCAGAATAGTATTGAAAGTAATTTGGAAAGATTGTTTAAAAACAATCCAGAAAAAGCATCTTATCGATCACATTTGGTACAATTCTTCTGATAATCTTTGTATAACCTGAATGACTTGCAATGGCATATGTTTCTTTAACCTACAGGATTCTTAATTTCTAGTTTTAATTTCAACTGTGTCATTACAACAACAAATAATAAGCCTAAAAAAAATTTTGGTTTTATATTTGTTTTTTATTGCATAGATACAGTTTTAGCACCTTTGCTTTGACAATTTCAGCATAATAAATCAATGCTTTGAAAAGGCACATAGTATATCACAGTTGCGGTTTGAATTCAGGTTGCCTAACTTCCATTCCAGTGCCCTGTCTGCTTTATAATTTTCTCCCTCTAAAAGTAATGTTTATTATTGTACTACAACAACATTTTAACATGCATAAAATACAGCAAGTCTAACAAAAAGACATACAGGTCCAGATTCTTACAAAACAGGATGTCAAAGTCAGACCTCAAAAATGCCATAGCTCTAGTCTCTTAATTTTGTCATAAATATTTTGTATTTCCTATTTTCCATATATGGAAATAACCAAACCCTCCAAACAAAATATCTTCCATGCCCTGACCACATGGGCCATCTAAATGCAGCTCAGCAGTCTCAAATCCTGGCAGTCCAGATTGAGCTTTAAGACAGATGGCAGCAAACCATGCAGAACATTTCTGCAATGACACAGCTCATTTGTTTTTCTCTACATAGAAATGACCTCTATCTTTCTGTTCATGGTGTAATGGATAATGTATCAGACCAGGAATTAGGAGATCAATCCCAGATTTGGTTTTGCAACTGACTGTGTGCACACATTGGGCAAGACACTTAACCTTTTTATTCTGATTTCCTCCTCTCTAAATTGAATAGGTAGATAAAAGAATCTCTGAAGTCCTTCTTTTATACACTTCTTCTACTTTTATATAGGTTTATATACCTTTGGATAAAAAAAAATCACTCAGATGATAACCAAAAACAAATCATGGAAGAAAAACTTTCTAGCATATAGTGTTTGATAGGTAATCTTCGACAGAACTAATCTAAAATAAACAGCAACTCTTCAAAACTAACCTAACTCCACAAATTGGTGTCTATCCAGAAATTTCATGGAAAATTTTACAGCCAACGATATTAATAGCTGCCAACTTGCAAAATCCATAGGCTTCTCTCATAGTCTTTACCTTTCTTAGATGTTCTACAAAATTTGACACTGTTGTTCACCTCCAGCCTTCCTCTATTTTAATCTTGACCACTAAGACAATACTCTTCTGGAAGTGCTCTGTATTTCTTTAACTAATTAAATTTAATTTCAGACACTTGGCTCCTTTTCCTAGACCCTCCCCTTAAACATCTGTCGACTGCCCCCCTTGTTTACTCTGGGCCCTAGACTAGTTTTGACTCATACTCCCTCAGAGTCAGAACCACCACCTATAGTTGCTAATAATTCTCAAATCCTGATTTCCACTCTAACCTCTCTTCTGAGATAGGATCATTTTTTTCTACCTGCTCCCTTAAACTATACTGGCAACTAAAAGCCACTTTCTCTCAAAACAGTGCTTTAGTCTGTTCTACGTTCTCCATGTCACCCAAGCTAAAACCATGGCATCATTCTCAAGTTGTTTTTTTTTTTCTTCTCACTTCTGACATCTAACTGGTCATCAGTTCCCTTTGATTTGTGGTGAAAATGTTGTTTGAATTGATCCCCTTCTGGGTAATATCACCTTCTGGCTTATTTCATATCTTTGGCATGTAGACTACTGCAACAGCCTCCTCATTAATTTCTGTCATTCTAGTTCTCCTTCTATCTAATCCATCATCTGAACTACTGTCTGAATTCTCTCTCTAAAACAAAAATCTAATCCTGTTGTTCTCACTGCTCTAAAAATTTAGCTATCTAAATTGCATATGGGATAAGTCCTAAAATTCTCAGTATATCCTCTAATATCCTTCAAATTCAGATTGAAGCCCCACTTTCAGCTCCCAGTGCTCTTCCAGCAAAACATGCAAGGAGCACAGGTTTGCTGTTTATGAAACATGTGATGCACATTCATACCACAAAATGCCCTCAAGCACCCCATCTGTTTGCCAGAATATCCCTTCCTAATCTGTACAGCCTTCTTTTACCTCCCAACTTGATTGATGGCAAAATTTTCCGACTCCCAGTAGCACAGCCACAGGTCTGATCAAGATAAATATATTTAGGGAAACAATAGGTCAGATTATTAAACATTAAGGCAATTCTAGAAATTCTGGTGTGTATGGTAGCTGTATGTATGCCTTTGTCATAGCCTTTGTAACTATATTCCTGTTGAGTGCAAAGACCATGTCTTGCTTTCATTTATATTCCTAGTGCCTAACAAATTGTTTAAGTATTTGCTTGATGAATTAAGTAAATGGTTCTTAGATTTCTTTCCCCAGTGATAACAGTTAAAAAAATAGAGGAGAATGGGAAAGACTCTTCACAAAAAATCTTCAAGAAAAGTGTGAATTTTTACAAACAATTCACTTTTGTTTATTTGTGCTTAATTTTTAGATGCACTAGCCTAGACTACCAAAATCACAACTCAAGAAACAGGAACACACAATCAGTAAAGAATTCTCTTACTTTGGCATGTAGGAATTCGTATTAAAATTTTATGTTTTGATTTTTTTCTTATTTCCAATACAAAGTTTGCTGGGTTTTGTTTTTGAGTTTTTTTAATTATAAAATAATTTGTTGGTCTTCAGGAAGTAGAAAAATTTGTTTTCACCATAAGCAAGGATTTACTAAATTAGAACTTCCTTCCTAGGACAATAAACTATTGAGATATAGAAAACTGACCTGCAGTTGACCTATGTTTTGACCATTCCCAAAAGTCAATGAGTCCATTGAACCTCCAATTTAATTTCATATTCTCCATGTTGCAGTTAAACTCTGTTTCTTGTTAGGAACTTGGAATTTATGCAATAAAGGCTAAAATGAATCAATGTACAGAACCTGGACTTTTTAATGTGATAACATGACATCTACTTGACTCTGGAAAGTACTTATCAGGACTTTAACATTTCTTGGACCAGTACATAATAAGCAACATATAAAATAAATATCAACTGCATAAAAACAACCTTTCCAATGAGGCTGTTTTTTTAATACTTCATGTATACTTCTGTTAGAGACCCTACTATGTCATGCTAAAATTTATTTACATTTGTCTTAACATCTAGGTCAATGTTTCTCAACTGTGGCACTAATAGCTGGATATTTATTTCATGTGGAGGGCTGCCCTGTGCACTGTAGAATGTTTAGAAACATCCCTAAATCTCGCTAGATGATACTAGATATGTCAGTACACACCCCTCAGGTGTGACACTCAAACATGTCCCAACCATTACCAAATGTCCCCTAGAAGGCAAAATAATCTCCAATTGAGAACCACTGTTTTAAGTGGTGAGCAACTTGACTTATACTTCTTTATGTAGTTACCACATAGCATAGTGTCTGGCACTGAATAGGTATGCAATAAATGTCTCCTGAAAAAAGTAGTAAGTGCTAATATTTGAGACTATATGTTGTATTCTATCTCAGAAAGTCCTACAAATATATGTCTTATCCCCAAGGTCTATCCAGTCCATAAGTACTGATAGAAGAGGATCGATTCTCCTCAGTCCCAGGAAAACCTACAAAACCAACAGCATTTGACTTCCTTTTCATGTAAATAACAGAATTTTCTATGTGAGTCAGACCACAATTTATAACAATTCCTCTTCAGGGATTCCTCAGACTCTTAGTTTAAGTGGGAAATAAGATTGTCCTCTGTCAGTTAAACTGTCAAACCATGCACCTAGCAGATTAAAAAAGAAGTCATAAAAAGTCATCTTAAAGAGGTCAAATGTCTCTCAGGTTGGCCAATCTTGGCTGTGATTTTACTGACTGTATTAACAGCTGAAGACCGAAGATACCAGTTAAAGGACAGCTGCTCAACCTGGGAAAATAGACAAAAGGGGAAGTCATGGAGACAAAGGTAGAGTCTAGCTGATCCAAGAACTGACTCCATATAGTATACTATCTTCATAGTATACTAGGAAGTCACAGCTTCATAGTATAATTTCCTAAGCAAACTACATGCAGAGGCAAATTATCTAAGGTTTGCTTCACTCGGCAGAAAATCGTTAACAACAGAAGTCAGTTATATGATGGAATGTTTGATATCTTCAAATACTGTTATCTAAGTACAGCCATGTCCAGCAGGCAATATGTCACCAAAGGAATGCCCTTTGACCCTAGAATGGCCCTTCACAGAGCGCCATGCCCTTGGGGGCCTTAGGTGGCGCATATTTTTCTTCTTGGGGTTTTGATGTTTTTCTTTGCCTTTTTTGTTTGTTTGTTTTCTTAGTCTAATTTCTACATGAACATCACCATATGTAATAATTAAATATAGAAAAAATGTGGCCACTCTCTAAAATATCTGTTAAGAAATAAAAAACTGATTTGTATTTGAGCCTTCACACAGTGTCTCATATTATGGGGCAATCTCTGATTCCTTTATTTCGAAAAATAAAGTGCTTTAGGAAACACACATCACCATGAAATTTTCTTAAGCAATGATGATTTGGGATCATCAGATCAGAAGTAACCTAATAAGTTCAGTAAAAAAAAAGAGAAAGAAATTTAACACACATTTATTCAATATTCAAGACAGTATAACCTCATCTTTTAAGTAGCAGTGAAGTTTGGTGGCACCCACAAAGATATACCTCAGGATCATTTTTTGAAATCCTCACTTTATTGGAATGAAAATTTGTGGCTTGGAATAAAATCATACACAGATTCAAAAAGTACTGTATTTCAAATCCTTTAGTAGAAAGTGATGATATTATAAATCTGTGTTACATAACTAAAAAAAAATAACACTGGTGATGTAGACAAAGCTGTAGAAGATTTATTTTAAAAAATAAAGAAAATGCTTTCATAAAATGTTAGTGAAGGACAAAACAATATTTAATAAAATTTTATTATGTAGTTGCATTAATAAATTAAGTATCATAAATTAAAAAGATGTTTAGTCTACATTTCTAAAAGTTTACTGAGGTTGTCCTGTTATCCCCTTCCTTATTTAAAAATCTTCACATTGGAAAAGGGGAATTTATTTAATACCAGGGGTTGCCACCTCTTTGGGCATATAGACCCATTTAAAATAGAGCTTTCCCTTCCTCTCCTCTGCTAGGGTAATTTTGGGGAGACCAGAGCACTTCATTTTAAATACACACATATATATCTTACTGAGGTTGAAGTGATAATTTAGGTGTATGTCTCACCCATTCTGAAGAGCAGAAAACTCTACGAAAGCTTGAACATCATAGGAAAATGACTAAAACAAAAGGACAATGATTATTATTTTGGTGTTTTATGGTTCTCCAGACTCTGCAAGGTAACATCAGAAACATTTTCTTTCCACCCTGTGTGTGCCATTGCCTACACCCACACACAGAAGCCAGGGAAGTATTCCCCATGGGCTCAGAGGGATTCTTATGGAAGCTGTGGCAAGGAAAGAGTGCAGGACTCAAATAAAGGCATATATGGTCACTTCTTTTTTCTTTTTTCTTAATTTGAGATACTGTACTGGATTCTATACAAAGAATGCACTTGGTTTTACAAATAGTAATATACTCAAGATTCTAACACTAGTTCCTTACCTTGAGAGACTGTATTAACATAACCAACTAATTTCACTTGTATTTTTGATAAGTTATACTTCCCTTCCAGGGGTTAGAGCTTCCGAAGTAAATCTCACTGAGCATATGCCTCTTCAACATTTTTATTTAACTCTAATCATGTAAAATACAAATTCCAAGGTTAGTCTTAAAGAATAAAAAAAAAATCATAAGGGAATGCATAGCTTGAGGGGTGGTCTTGGAGATCAGGGAGGTATGTCATAGATTTATACCATTCATATGAATTTAGAGCTGTTTTAGCAGTTAGTGCTAAAGGAACTACTCTTTTTACTAGGGTCATATCCTATTATAGTTTAGCAGCTTAAGAACCACACAAATCAACTTCATGAATAACTACTCCATTTCATCATATGCTAGCTAGGTCTCTATTCTGTGCCACCAAGCAGGTCTACAGGCTTAAAAACATCAATTCATAATTGACTCCTCGAATTTGCACTTTTCCACAACTGTAGGATTCTTATCAAATTGTCTGTGTGCACAGGGAAGTTTAATTAAAGTTCAGTAAACACAAGTGGAGCAGTGATAACTACCTCGGTTGGTCAAACACGAAAGCCCCCATTTCTTCAATACCAGTGATAACGCACCCAAAGCCCTCAGCCAATCTCTCCCCCATTCTTCTCTCTGCCCCGCACCACTGCTTCATGCCCCACCTCAGCACACACATACACATAGAATTTGTATGTGAATCTATAGGTGTTCCTAATTTCATTCTTTCATTTTATCTTGGCATTGTTTACTCTTTGAATTGTTGCCAATTTATCAATGCAAATGCTGAAAGACCACAAAAAGAAAGTTTCTGTGGTTCCCACAGACTCAAGAGAAATAAAAAACGGAAATGTGAGAAGAGAAATTATAACTGTAAGAATTTTACTCTAACTTTTGGAATTGCTTTCTAATTTCTTTGCACCCAAATGTTGAGTACTTAGCCAAAATACAACTAAGGATCACATATAGTATTTTTCAATGCATAACTATTAACAAAACAGAGGCTTTAGATTACATAACATTATTTAAATTAATTTCTCTGTCCCTCTCACTCTCATTGCATGCTGTTTGCCTTTAGGTTTAATTATTTATAAATCTGTCTATTTTTGCCTCTATCCACATTATTCAATATGGTAGCCACTAGCTAACTATAGTTAGCTATTTTAACTAACTTTAGACTAATCAAAAATCAATAAAATTGAAATTCAGTTATTCAGTCACACTAGTAACATGTCAAGTGCTCCATAGTCACATGCTCTGGAGCACTTGACTAGTGCCTATTGCATTGGACAGTATAGAACATTTTCTATCATCACAGAAAGTACTATTGGAACACTGAAGGCCACCACCATCAAGGAGAGAGACTCAAAACCATCTAAGGCAGGAACGGAAAAAGAGTTTATATTTCCTCTGTTGGCATAATAACCATATATTTCCCAACTCGTTCTTCAACCTTTCACCAATTATTTTATAACTTGGAGAGTACCAAATCTCTACATTCTATTAACTTCTAATACCTAATTAGTACATAATACACCATACATTCTAGTTCAAGGCTGGCAAACTCTAAAGAACCAGATGGTAAATATTTTAGGCTTTGAGGACAACCATTCATCCCTGTCGCCACTACTCAACTATGCTGTTAGAGTGCAAAGGCAGCCTTAAACGATGTGTAATCGAATGGACATGGCTGTGTTCCCATAAGACATCATTTACAAAGCAGGCAGTGGGCCAGATTTTGCCTGCAGACTGTAATTTGCCAACCTTTGTTCTAGCTGATAGATAAGCACTTACACAGTAGGTAAAATAACTCTATATAGGGACAGGGTATACTGTGATAAATGCTATATGTTCAAAGTCTTATGGAAACACAGGGTTGAGAGATAGATTTTGACTGAGTGAACCGAGGAAGATTTCCCAGAAGAGGTTGGACATAAAATGGATCTTGAAAAATGACTGTGACCTCAATAAGTAAATATGGAGAGAAGGGAATTTCAGCAAGAAGGAACAACTTGAGAAAAGACAAAAAGCTTAACAGCACAGGACTTGTTCAATGAGTCAGTGGTAGATCACTGTAACAGGAGCTGACAGAAGTGCCAGAACATACACTAGTAGGAGGCAGTCATGCTTTCTAAAACTATACTAGGATGTTCTTTCTTAACATCAACAAAAAGCAGTATTTCTCTAAGTGATCCATGGCTCAGCTGCATCATCTCTGGTTTTGTTAAAATTTAGATTTGTGAGCATCAATCACCAAAACTTCCAAACATCACTGTGATTATGAGGCACATTGCATTTGAGAACCACTGACATACACGGTTAGTTAAAACATCTCTAAACACACTTCCTTAATAATTTAAGACAAGCTGAACAGTTTTAACATTTAAAAGAGGCTGAACATTTAAGACAGGCTGAACAGTCTTTGAATCATTTTTAAGCCTATTTTCAAACTTTATCCCTTCTTCAAGAAAAAAGTACCAGAAGTTTGCCATTCACTGTATAATGTGGTTTCAAGAAGTTTCTCTTCATTCTAACCTATTTCAATTTATATCTCACTCATATCCCTGTCCTCACATTTTCTCCATCAAGTCATCTGTCCAATAGCATTCTTCTACGTTTCTTTCTTGAGACACACCAACATGGCAGACAGACAATAATGCTTTAGAAAAATTTTGTTATTTTTTATATCTTCATTAAATATGGCTAATGATGTGAAGACCACTCAAATCAATAGAAGTACATGAAATTTTTTAAAAAAGAAAAAAAAAAGAATAGGTCCTTTCAGTCCTTTCCCACTATAGGATCTCTCTTGGAGCAAACTGCCTTATAAGTAGAATCAGTTTTCCTTAAATGCATTACCTTGCACTTATCTACACTAAGACTTATTTTCATTTTATCCATATAGGAAGATTTTCTATAAAATAAATTCACTTTTCATCATTTTGGTTATCAAAGACATTTTTAGACCAAAATTTATTATGTGGCATTCTAAAATCATTTTTTTAATGCCAAGGGTTTTATTGAGTGTAATTTGAATCGGAGATATTAGCATCTATAACTGTGGCTCTAAGTTTGGAACTATTATAAAATGCTGTCGATTATGTATAGATCTATTGTTATAAAGACCTTTATAAGAGCTGTGCATATTTAACATTTAAAACTGTTGATATGGCAGAAGTAAAAATTTCCATTAAAAATTGTCTTTTATTGAAATGTTCAAGTCAAATTGAAGCAATTTATTTATAAATACGTTTTAAAATGTAGTGGCACTTTTTTAAAAACAGGGACATTTCAAACAAAATATTCTTGAGTAGAACTTGAAAACTGCTGAATATCCCATGTAGGCAGATAAGCACCTAAGTGAGAAATGAAGAAAGCCAGCTTTATCAAAAGGTCTCTTCATAGAAATAAGGAACATGAGAAAATTAATATATCCTATAATAAAAAAAATTTGAATCTTAAGTTTACAGGCTCAGAGAAAGTAAATCATTTCCAAAAGTCTGAGCTTATCTCTAGGAAACAGGAGGATATATTATTTTGCTTAGATGCAGACTCTTCACAAATCTCCCAAATATGTCAGCAAGCTTCCTAGTAAAATAGTTAAGAGCAGTGATGAACTCGAAAAAGTTTAAGTTGCCTCTCCTGGGGTGGAAAAAGGTGGGAGATGGGCAAGAGAGGAAGGAGGAAGCGCTCATTTGTAGCGTTCGTCAATTTCTGTGGTGTAAATACTCCTACCACAGACAAATTCAAACCACCAATGTGATGTCACTGAAAGCAGAGTTGGGAAAAAATGCTAGCTCTGTGAGCTGGTATGAGTTGGTTCCTCTGCACCTCTAGAAAAGAAACCAAAACTAAGCTGCAATGTAAAGTTTAGCATGTACAAAGAAATATGGAAAATATAATCTATATTACAGAACCAGTGAAACATGGACCCACAACTTTAAAGAATTTTTAATATCTTCAGCATTTTTTCATGAGCATGGACATACATAGAAGATGCAATGAATCAGGCAGAATAATAATACTTCAATGTACCCAACTAGATTGTACTTATATATATTATCCAAATAAATAATAAATAAATAAATAAGTCTCCATGTAAAATGAACAAGTGAAAATCTACCCTATAGTTTCATTGAAGCAGATGAATGGATCCACTCTAGGTATTCCCAAGGCATTTACATGAAATAAGAATGGTGTGGTCACCGAAGAAAGAGATTTTAAATTAGAAAAATTTGAATTTAAATGCCTGACTTACCAACTATGATTTCTATAACCCTGAACAACTCCTTTAACATAGCTGACCCTCAGTTTCTTTATTTAATCTAGACAATACTAATCCTGAGAAGACAATGTAAGTAAAATGCTCAACACTTAATTGGAGTTCACACAGGTTAAATCTCAAGGCCTGTCAGCATCTCTCCACCCTCAACATACATACACACCACACACATATTCCAAGAATGAATACAGTGAATCCTGCAGGTTGTAGACCCCAATAGTCATTCCTCTTCTTACCATTAGGCACATTGTTATGTAAAATAGCTTCTTTTTTTAATTACACCATTGTGAGGTTAATGATTTTCTGCTAATTGTACCCAATACTGACCTAATGACACAAGGGGGAATAAAATGGCTAATTTATAGAGTCATGGTAAAAATTAACATGATATATGTAAAGAACCTGGTGAAATGCTTAAAACAAAGTACATTAGCTGCCTATATATTTACCAAAATGTTTCTTTCCTTCTTTTTAGAAATTTGGGGCTGGGCACAGTGGCTCATGCCTGTAATCCTACCACTTTGGGAGGTCAAGGTGGGAGGATTACTTGAGGCCAGGGGTTCGAGGTTGCAGGAAGCTACAGTCACACCACTGCACCCCAGCCTGGGTGACAGAGTGAGACCCTATCTCTTAAAAAAAAAATAAGTTGAAAAGATGGACAAATAATGGAAGTAGCATGCAAGATTATTGGGAGAATGGGCTATGCAATAAAGAAAACCTTGGCTCCAGTACAAATACACCACTGATTAGTCATATCACTATGGTAAAGTCATTGCCTTTTCTAATTCTCAGTTGCTCATTTAATAAAAAGGATCTATTATTACTGACTGAAAAATATTATTGTGAGGAACAAACAGAAAAAGTAAGTGAAAATATCTCACAGATAATTGGTATTTGATAACATCAGTACACTTACTTCTTCACAAGCCCCTACAGTGGAAGGGGCAGAGAAGCAGGATGAAAACAAAGTGTAGGTGTGTGCTAAGGAATCTGGAGAGCTACCAGCTAGAGGCTTACAGAAACTATTACACTATAAAAGAAATGGCCTCAAAGTCTTTTATGCTTTGTCATAAAGAAAAAACAATTTTTTGATGTGAAACTTTAATGATGATAAAGATAACTACCATGCATTGTAGTGTTCTTCGCTAATATACTTGGTATGTATTAATTCATTTGATTCTTCTCACAACCTCAAATGTGGCATGGGTCAAATTAACCCTATTTTACAGACGAGAATATTCAATCTCTGAGAACTTACTTTCCAATAATTACAAAGCTGGAAGTGTCAGAAAAGAAAAATAAATTCAGATCTAATTCCAAAATTTATACGTTTTTAAACATTTAGTACAGTATAATAGACATTTTAAGATAGACAAAAACCAAATGCCTTTTATATTTCCCAATCTCTTGTAAATGAATCACTGTTATTCATAAAACAAACCACATATCAAATTATAAAATTTATTCTCTCACAAGCCTGCCATTTGATCACCTCTTTAGTATTTTTCCCTTTATTCTCATTACATGCACATTTTAAATTGAAAATGCCTTCAGAACAATTTGTCAATATGCCAATCGTTTTGTGGTACATGGAACATTCAATCAAGCTCTATTTTTCTACCTGTTCAGTATTTTTCATTATTATTTTCTAGATTGGCTATTAGGTTAAACAAATAGATGAGCCTAGGTGTGGTTAGTGAGCCCCTGCACATCAGCCATCCCATTATTACCATATGGTGATGAAACTTTTGTAAACACTGACAACAGTGCCATATGACTTGAGCAGAATAAAAAATACCATTTTTTCCGTAATCAAAAATTGAGTTATTGTTTTAGATATTGTCTGCTGTATATGTTCTTGTTCTTTGGAATTAAAATGTTGCTTACGTTGTCAACAGACTTCCCTGATAAATGCTCAACAAATTATGAAAATAATATATGATTTGTGATTTTTTTTGAAATTCAAAGGACTGTATCAGAAATTAGAATCTGAAATACAAATCAAAACCACCAAAGCATACAACTATTTTATAGAAATTCCCAAACAATTAACAGTTTTCATTTGCTAGTTAAAAACATGGATACAAAGTTCTTAGATTGTATGTTGCCCAAAAATACTCTTTTAAAACATTAGTTAGCAAGTATTTACTGTCTTTCCAACAAATAGAAACTACTCCACACTGTTTCTTTTATATAACATAGTTCATATATATTTTAAATGCATAATATATATCAATGTATAAATAATAATATAATTATTGTTTTAAATAAATGATTTTATAATATAAATTTCATAATAAACCTATTAAGGCCTATATAATGATTATATAAAATTTATTAATAACTATATGTAAATAATAGGCACATGGATAAATTATCATGAGATAAGAAATATTAATTTCAACTTTATAGATGTAAAAATAAAATTTTGACTTGGATTTAAGATAGATATGTGAACAACTGAAAGGAGAGGAATTTCCCTTTGTTACCTTTGGAGTGTTCAGTCTAAAGAAAAGATAATAGACAGGAGGTTATGATATAGAGGCGAAAAGAACGCAACCTGTTAACAAGAAAGGTCCCAATGAAAGAACAACCATGGAAGATGAAAGTATAAGTAAAGTTGGCAAAGCAAATTAAAATGTTAAAATAGAGTTAAGAAATTCCCATTTGACACAGAAAGCAATGGATAGGCAGAGAGAGAGAAACTGGCAGACAGAGGCAGAGACAAAAGCAGAGATCAAGACCGAGAGGACAGAATAGCCTCAGTGGTTAGTCTAGGAATGATTTTGTTATCATATAAAATATTCCTAAGAATTAAAAGGCATGAACTCCAGGAAACCAGTAAAAAGGGAAGCTGGAATCTTCCAGATATGAAGTAGACAAAGTGTAGACAAATGGTGGGTGCTCTGATAATTTGATTCAGAACAATATTCTCTGAGTAATTTGCCTACAAAAATTGAAAACTGTGGAAAAGTGCCTAATCCATTTCCCTCAGCCTTTTTGTTTCCATCATGGTGTCATTTTGTTATTGTTGTTCACACCATATGCTATCCCTAATTAGACCATAAACCTGAGTTTGATTTGAAAGAAAAGGCTGAGAAGTAAGAAATATCTGCTGATTCAAAGGATGACCTTCAGCTATATAGGTACAAGGCAGCCTTAATAATCTAAAAAAAATATGTTGCCAGTATTTGAATGTCAAAGAGGCATTTAAGCACATACAGTAAATTGAACAAAATCTGTAAGGTTCCAAAATGAATTTATTAAAAAAATTCTGTCATCCATTAGCAAAATTATCAGTTTTCAATAATATTTATGTAAAAAACATGAAAACTTCGAACTCTGAAAATTAAAGCTGTCAAGCTATTTCTAAAGAAGAAAGGAGTGTTCTTAACTATTAAATAGTGAGTATTGCAAGGAACAAGGATAAAAATTTAGACTGTTTATTACCCAAGTAAATAGGAAAAAGCAAAATCCATTCAACTGGTCAAACATCCATAATCATAACTTACTAAACTTTTCTTTCACGTTTTTCCCTCTGTTTGTCCTTCTCTCTCTCCAGTGTCTTCCTTTTTCCAGTCTTTCCTTCCACATTTCTACCTTTTTCTCTATCTGCGTCACCCTTTTCACATCTTTTCATACCCTCTCACTTTACTCATACATTCTTTCTCTTGATTTCTGAAAAATGCAAGCTAGTATTAGAAGAATGTGGATTTCTAGTGATTTTGACAAGGTAAGAATAAAACACGCTGGAGGCTAAAATTCATTTGCATTCTAGTGTTAGAAGCAAAGCTATTAAAATGAAAAAAAAAATGAGTTTAAAATGAATTTGAAATAGTAGCTATTGAAATGCCTGTGGTGTAGATCAAGACCAAAATTGCTAATATAGCTATGCCCTTTGCCTTCTCATTCATAGTCACCAAAAATTGCCACCTCTTTATTTATGAAAGGATTTTTATCTCTGCTGAACTCAGATAAGTTGCAAAATGATGTTCCACACATAAATTAAGCCTGTGCTCAACTTCTGTTTCATAAAAATTTTAGTGTGCTTTGAAAGTGAATAAATTTATTAATAATATTTTTGCCCTCAGTCATTATTTTTGGAGCCTAAATTCTTACTTTTTAAGAATATTTACCCTGTAGTTATCTTTTGTTTCCACAGACTAATATTTCAAGCCAAGAACAGACAGAATCTTTAAGATATATTCCCATTAACACTGTGCCTTCCCAACAAAACATATTCTCCTAAAAGCAACTCCTTCCAATCCTGACTCATTAGGTAAGAAATTTTCACAGACCGAGTGCTTGGTTTTCAAGAAATTTTCATGCTAATTAGGCTTAACCTACTAAGCAGCAGGAAACTCTTTTTCTAGTCATGTGATGACTGACTATGCAGATATAAATTGGGTGGTGCCTGAAGCCATGAGTATGAATGAATCAACCAGAATGTGTAAAGAGAATGAAAAAAGAAGTGGACCAGCAAGCTCTTTTTGGAAGGGACGGGCTTACAGAAGACCCAGCAGTCAAGTCAACCTCACTTTTCCTGAGGCTAAAATGTCATCAGCTTTGTTGGGCTGGCTGAGTCCCCAGATAAAAACCAAATGCTGCCAGGGGAACATCCATTCAGCAATTCAAGGTAGGGACAATTTCAGTGCATATTGAAAGCAAATCTAGCTCCTGTTTCATCTGAAATTAAGACTTCAGAGGACTGTGACATATTTTTTTTTTGGTGTTTCCATAATTCTCAATATTTGTTAATTTTGTAAATTCTTTTTGCTTTCCTATGAACTAGCCATAAACACTCATACAAAATAGAAATTATTTTTGAAACCTGCATTATAAATGAGGGATTAGAAATTACAAACATTTGCCGCCATTCTGGAGGGGAAAGGAATTCAAAACAAAGAAAATATTATAATAACTGTAAAAGAGAGAAGAAAAAAAAATGCAAGCAGGTCACACTCTTGGTAGGAGGAAAGAAATAAGGTCTTGGTTTATGAATCCAGGATCTGAAAAGATAAAGACAGTATCAAAGACAGCATTGCCTTCATTCAATGAGTAGGCAGAGACCCGGCAGAGAGAGAACCGGCTTGGGTAGAAAAACAACGAATGTACCAACACATAACAGAGAGTTGCTGGGGTTAATTTCACAGCAGAGTCTGAAGGGTGAAAAGTGAAAAAACGAACTTGAATAGTCAACTTTCCCCCACCAAAGTCTTTTGATTATTTCAAGAAATGGAAGGAAAGGAGGAAGAAAAGGGGTCCTCCCAAAAAAAAGTATTATGGGAGTCAAGCCCTTAGGGAGATTTAAAACTACAGATTGCACACCTCCAGGAAGTCAATTTCCAGGAAGTCAATTTCCACGAAGACCAGCCAGCTGAACCTAAGGTAAAGAAATGATGGGTAACACAATGGGCTAATAGTTATCCCCAAATCTAAGGATCTGAAACTAGAGTAGGAGCCAGGGCTGCCCTTTAATCATCAGTAGTTTCTGCAAAGGAATCCCCTTAAAGAGGATCAGAGTAGAGATGTGCCCTGCAGAGGCCGAGGTGATACAGTGGTACCCATTCCAGTTCATCCTCTCAAGGTTCTTGTGGCAGGAGGAGAGAAGGGTCTGTCTTAAAGTAGAAATATTATGAAAATAGTGATGTAGGAAACAGAAGGTGGCTCTTCTTTAAACACTCAGCCAAAGCACATCAGCAACCAGGGCAGGTACCAGATAAACCCAAATAACAAATGGCACTTGTCATTGAGAAATATCAAAGGCAATACAAAAAGTTAGTAATAAGAGCAGAATCGGGAACTGAGAACCACCCAGAATAAGAATTGTGACAGAACAGGTGGGAGCATGGTGAGCCAGAGGAAAAGGAAATGGCAACCCATAGCACCAGTGTTACAGCAAAGTATTTACTAACATTCAGAGAGAATCAGAGGAAGGAAAGGGCTTCCAGGGAATGATTCTTCTGATAAGAACTCAGGTTAAAGGTTATATTCAGAACACTTTAAAAAGCCTTATCTACATCTCTGATTATACTCTCTTCCCAGTTTATTCTTGCCAGCCCCTTTAGCCCCCTGATGAGGGAGAAGTTGTGAGCATGAGCTTTGGAGATAGAACACCTAGGCGCACATTTGCTGTCCACAAACTAGCTCTAGGATCTCAATTAAGTTCCTCTACCACTGGTGTTTCTGGTTTTTTGCTTATAAAATGTAGATAATAAGAGCATTCATTTTGTTTCTTGTGATGATTAAGTGCCATCATCTTTCAAAATATTAAGCATATTTCCAGCACCTAGTAAGTGCTCAATGAGTGTTAACAAGTGCCAGCCATCATCATCACTATTACTATCACTATTATTAAAGAGAAGATAAGATCAAGAACTGAAATGAGGGGCATCCAGGAACATAGTGGTTTTCAGCTTCTCAAACACCAAAGTACATGATCTTGGCAAAAAGAGCAATCCATCTACTAAACATCATTCTTCAAGAGAAATGATATATCTAGGTCATTTCTATAAACAGAAACTTCTTTTTGTGTATGTAGTTTGACACAAATAATGTATCCTGGTTTAATATTTTAATATAAGAGCTGTGTCACTGGTGGAAATGATATTCCTTCCAGGAAAAAAAAATCACACTATTTAGAAAAAACAGTAGCTTTCTCCTCTAAGCATAGCCATCCACACATCCACCCACATCAATAGGCTCTGCACCTCCAGCTGAAATGTTAAGGCACATCTTAAACACTGAAAGTTTCTGAAGCTTGAGAAAGTTAATAAAAAGCACCCTGATTCCACCAGCAAATTCATTAGTGGAAAAACATACACTCATTATTCAAATCATCTTATTGTTATGTAAAATTATTTTCTTAAATCTGATGCATTTTTGTATGGGATGAAAGCATTGTGTCATATAATTATTATAATTTTTGCAAAGTTAAATTAATTTAAAATAGTCTGATAGAGCTTAATACACATTTTACCTCTTTGTAAAACGCGTTAGAATACGATTAGTATGCAGCACTCCATCTCAACTGGAAAAGAAAGAAATCAGTGTGACCAGTGGAAATGCTCGTTGCTATTAACTAGCTGAAATAGCAGCAGGTCTAAAGTATCTGCATTTCATTTTGGATTTAATTATTGCAATAACATCTCATTTGCTTCAAGGTATTACAATTATCTTCTGTTTTAAATTGAAAGGTATTTTAAAATGAATGCAGTTAATGAAGCAAAAGGTTCAAAATGTCCAGAGCATTGAGCTTTAAAGCAGAACAACCTACATTTTAAACAAATCCTTACTAAAAGAGTACACGCAAAATGCACATTTCCTTTCATCAAAACCCCAGTGTAAGTGCCAAGTGAGATATAGATTTTTTTCTGATTTCAATGCTATTAAGTAAAGAAAAAAAAAAAGAAAGCAAAGAATAGAAAGATGATGTTAGGTACAGATTGATAATTAATAATGGGCATTAACATTAATCAAGCTCTACAATAAAGCTCATTTTCCAAATTTCGTAAGATGCATTTGCAAGTATGAAATACTCACTTAATATTTTTGTAAGAGAAAAATATTTTAAAAATGAAATCAAAGGGAGCTGCAAATCTGGTATGTATCAAGTGGAAGACATTACCTTGTTCTTAATTAGCTATTCTTGAAATAATTCAAAATATTTTTAAAAAATATTCAGCACAATGTCAGTGGTTAGGATCTTTTAAATCCTAGAGCTCTTTAATTAGGTGTCTTTGGTTTTTGTTTTTTAAAAATCTAACAGTGTGAGATGTTACAAACTTCTGCTAATTTTTTTCCGATTTTGTGTATCTGTGAACTGAGCCCTTTAGGAAACTTCACTGGAGAATGTCATTTTCTTAGGCAGGAATCACTTGAGGGTGGGGAACAGGAATGCTCTCAAAGAAGGCCAAGCCAAGTCTAATTTAGTCACTGAGCACAGGAGGCACAGGGCCCAGAACCCATGATACTTTTAGGAGTCACGGAAATGCTTTGATTTCTTATAAAATAAGAAGAAGAAAAATTAATATAATCTAGCCTGGATTGTGCTTCTCTTTATACTAATGTAGTTGTTACAATATAATATTATTATTATTTTTTTTTAAATGGTGGAGGGACCAAAAAGTCAAAATTGCCTCTGGCAAAGAAAGGTGTCGGTCAGTCCTGGCTCAAGTACACGAAAATCTCATGGATCCTAAGGGTAGAAGTTACCATTGTACCTGAGAAGAATTAGAAAATCATCAGATATTCTTTATCTTTTTGGCCCTCGCTCAATCTCTGAGGCCGCCTGGGCTCTTGTCTGCTTCTCTCTGTGACTTTGTTTTCTTGCATCTCTGCTCAGTCATCCTCCTGCAGAGGATCTTTGCCCGTGAGGCTCTTAGACCTTCCCTGTTCAGATATCCAGAGCTAACTGACTTAGTCTAATTGACCTTCTTTGTGTCAGCTCTGTTCCTCTGGCCATCCTCCTCTGGAGTCCCTGAGCAGAGGATGGTGCTCTAATCAGAGTGGGGGTGGTGCAGTTAGGCTGATCCTTACACTACTGGGGTTCCCCCTAAAATTAATTCACCCAATTTTATTCTTCTATTTACTACTTACTGTGATTATAAGGAATTGATGAATTTATTTTGCATAAGAATAAAGATTATTTCTCGATAATTTACAAGTATAGCTATTCAATTAGTCCCACACATATATGAAACTATATTTTAATCTTTAGCCCATGTGACTGGATTATGTTAACTTAACATGTTCAATAGAAACAATTGGTACAGAGGTAAAAATAAACTCATTTGTTTTTCACTGGGATTTCTTATACTAATAAATTGTATATAATTGAAATATTTTCTCTTCCAAATACATACATACAAATGATCTTACCTCACTACAACAGAAAATATTTACCTAAAGGAGCTTTTAGAGGAATGTGGATAAATGCAGATGTGCTGCTAGGAAGGACCACAAAGCACAACAATCCAAGAAGATGTGATTTAAAATTTCAGCCTGTTTCAAGACCAATTTCAAGATAATCCACCACACAATCAGTTCGAATAGGCCATAGAAAAACAAAAAGATGACTTTTTAATCTGTTGTCACTGATATAGTTAGCAAATCCTTTCATCAAAACAATCATAACTATAATGACTATCTATGGGAGAATATAAAACATTATATATGCACTAGAAAAAATTATCATGTATCCCTGTAATAATACCAACATTTAATGAGTGCTTATGTCCCAGACTCATTCTCAGAACTTAACTTGCACATCTCATACTATTGTACAACAAACAATATTGTTATCCCCATTGCATAGATGTGAAAATTAATGCACAGAGATATTAAGTAACTTGCCCAAGGTCACATAGTTAGTAAGTGGCACAACCAGAATATGCACACAGGCAGCCTGGCTCAGGGCCCAGGCCCAAGCAATGCTGCCACACAAACATGCCAGTGTGTGTGTGTGCTATACGCATACAGTCACCTCCATTATTTATAACAAGCTTCTCTTTCTTATAGGCGAGGCATGGTAAAATTTTATGTTCACTGAAATAAATTTGTTCTGCTTTAATCATACTGCCACATCTTTTATGGCCAATTGGAGTATTTATTCTTCACTCTCCAACCCTCATCAAGCCCAGCTGCCTCATTGCTGGGTCACAATTTTAGCAGTAGTTGCATTACCCTGAGCCCCAGACTCTATACGGGCCTTCCTTTCGCTCCTTCAGGGGTGATAACAGCTTCTTGCTGTTGCTAGTAAAAACGACTCTCTCCTTGACCAAACTATAGTCAGGATCCTCTGAACACTTTTTTCAACTAGGCCTTGACCTTTGGACTTCTGGGTCCATCCTTGCATCACCCAGTTTTAGCAAAAATCCTGCCAGGTCAACTTAGAGGGCATCTCCCACCCTCAATATTTGATCACCTTGATATCTGACCAACTTTCTCATCCACCACCAACCTCCAGGTGATATCTGATCACCCTGGCCTGGCTTCAGCAAGAGTCCTGTCAGGTTGGTTTATTCAGAATCTTCCCTCACCCCTGATGTTTCCTCTTAGTAATTTTCTATCCACTGACTCCCACCCTGTTCCCTGGCTGTAAATCCCCACTTGTCCATGCTGTATTTGGAACTGAGCTCAGTTCCATGCTGAGGTGTCTTTTCCCCTATTACATCAGTTCCTAAATAAAATCTGTATTTGCTACTTAAACTAGAGTCTAGCTCTGTTATTTCTTTAAAACTAGTCCCTGAGGTTAACATATCTCAGTTTGGTCCAATTAACCTCTAAATGACCCTTTCATTAAAGTCTTAAATTAAACCCTTCATATGTCCATCTGGTCCCTGGGGGGGGTCATTGATTGATATGGAGAGAGACCTAGAATTAGAAACGTAGACTGTTTGACTCCATCATGATTCTTGAAACAAACCCACATATATAAGAAAAAGGAAAGCAGGAGGAGGAAGGCACCCTACAATTAGTTTGCACCCTTTCAAGACCACTGAAATGCTGATTTGCATTGGTATGTCTTTTAGAGAAAGGAGGCTTCACAGCATAAGTCAACTATTCAAACTTATTGAGCATTTTACTCTGTGCATGAGGACATACAAATGGCAATAAATAAGCATTGTACAAATCACAATCCTTGTGCTCTTTGAGTTTAAATTGTAGTGAAGAAAATATACAAGTAAACATTGTATTAAATGTTATAGGGTGATATATTTGAAAAAATGACCTAACTGAGCCAGTTTTCAGGTTTAGGATAATAGACTTAGAGGAAATGACTACTAAGGTGGTACCTAAGAGTAAAGAGTAGCTGGGCAAGGAAAAAATAAGCAAGAACATTTCGGGAAAAAGAAAAACTTAAAGATCCATGATTTGTTTTAGACACAATATTT
Organism: Daubentonia madagascariensis; assembly: GCA_023783475.1. Lineage (NCBI taxonomy): Eukaryota > Metazoa > Chordata > Mammalia > Primates > Daubentoniidae > Daubentonia > Daubentonia madagascariensis. Next base: position 18,512,091 of record JAKFHU010002080.1, on the reverse strand, counting down.
CAAAAATATAGCATTCTTTTTTCTGGTAACTCTTCTTAAATGCATTTTGTAATCTTAAAAGTATTTTCCAGTATTTCTCTAATATTTAAGTATAATAAATGTATCCTAATATGATTATAGAAGTACATTTATAAACATATTAATTTTGTGAAATAGCTAAATTACTAAATGGATATTATAGCTTTCAAGGATTTTTAAAAATTTAAATTTGAGACAAAATTATAACTAATGTTATAGGATTTTATTTTTTAATGAAATTTTAAAATTTCCCTTATAAAAGGAGCCCTTTGTAATAAAGCAAAGTTTTCATATGGCAGGAATATTTAGCACTGATTTATCAAATCAAAGCATAATTATACATATTTGTGGACTCCAATTAAATGGAACATTTTGGGGTTTTCTGTTTGTTTGTTTGTTTGCTTTTCAGCACAAACCTGTATACGCTGCTTCTTTATTTAGGCAGCTCTTGAAGTAAAATAATTTGGCTCTCATGAATTCAGTCAAAAGGTGAAAATGGCAGATTACTGCCATATGAGACTATGAACTATTACCTCGATAGACTTCTAATTTAAAAGCTATTGATAGAAATATTTTCTAAAAACAGTGAAAAGCTTTAAAGTAGGTGAATTCAAATTTGTTGCTGTTAAAAATAGCTGCTTCCTAGAGCACGCTGTTCTCTTCTTAACTTTTAATGAACTCTTGAAAGCTCACTTGAGAATGATAATCAGGTTGGCATTATTCTGTAAGTGCCCCAAATCTAAAATCAGAGCAAAACTTTTAAAACAGCAAAGACATAATATTTGGGCTTAATAAGCCTAGATGTTCCAATAACACAATGCATACCTCAATATTCCAGTACGTATCTTTCTTATATTTTATAATAAACTTGGAGAGCCTTCAAATTCAATGTAGGCAGTGCTTCATGATAATTTACATTTAAAATGGTGAAATGCTATTCAATGGTAAATACTGTATAAATAATCAAATATGTTATCAACCATGTAGTAGGGACATATTGATGATGTTGCACTTGTAAGGTTTATGCTAAAGCCTCTTTTATATGTAGTATATATCAATGGCAATATATTAATCTCAATAATTAAGGCTCCTTTTATTTAATATTTTAGGCATTTTATAAAAATGTCAATTAATCTTTGAAACAAGAAGGTCCTTGATTATAGCCATAACATAGTCCTTTGTCATATACAATAGTGGTAGTTTATTGGAGAGTGTTTAAATTGTATTTAAGCTTGCTTTTCTTTTTAATTTTTACCAAGTTAAGAAGAGCAAAATTATTCATTATGAATCCTAAATCATTAATTCTGAGGGACAAAAAATGATAAATTGTTTTGGAATTCACAAAATTTGACTTTTTTGAACATTTTATTAAATAACCATTTTCAAACACAGCAAAGTTGAAAGAATTTTACAATAAACAGTTGTCTTCCCACTAACATGATTTTAACACTTTATCACACTTATATGTTAATGTCTATCATTAATCTTTCCAACCATCTATCAATCCATCTTATTTTTAATGAATTTTAATATAAATTAACAATATTGAATAGCCGAAAAGCCTGTATTTAGAATATTTTTTAAAAAATATCTATCTTAAATACTCTGAAATAATAGCTAAAAGTGACATGAATGGCATGTAAGTTCTAACCACACATAAATATTTCCAGAAAATAAAAGCAAATCTTACATATTTTATATTTCAGTCAAGTGCATTAGCCAGGGTGCCATCAGGAAATGGAAACTACTCTGAGAAGTTCCAAAAGACCAAAATATTACCATGAGATCTTTATTGGTTGTTTTATCTTGGTTGACCATAGATTCTCTCCTTTTATGTACATTTTTATTAATGGGACTGAAATATTAAGGGGCTCTGACATTTGGAGGTATTATCCTCTGCCTTTTTGGCCTTGAACCCTTTCCTAGGCTCCTCCTGCCCTACTCTGTAGGGCAGAAAGACTGATCCCTGCAGGATGCCTTGCTGACATGCAAATCAACAAGGAGTCTAAAAGTAATTTGATAATTGAATTGATGCAGTCAAAGACTATATTTAAAATTAAATTTTGCAGACCTGTAAACAATTTATCAATCCTGCCAGATCAGAATCAACTGTGCCTGCACAAGCTCTTTTGTTTTCCCTAGTTTGAAAAAAAACAACAAAACAAACTAAAAACCCTACATGTTTGTGAACACTATTTCTATCTTTAAAGAGTGATTGGGACAATGGATGAAAAAGGAGGATTTTCCTGGTGTCATGTGGCTGTGGCATTTGATGTGGGAAACTTCTGATTTCCTTCTTTGAGGCAGAACAACAATAATGAAGAGCCAATTTAAATGGCTTTCAAAGCTCAGGAGAAAAATGAACCTGATTTGGTCCTGTTGTTTGGCAAGCTATCAATCAAAAGAGCCCTGAACCAAGATGTGGTAAAAATGAGATCATTAAATAAAAGCGGCAAGTTTTCAAGGTGTTCTGTTAATTTGACATGAGGAGGAGCTGTAATCATAGCTACAAGCACCTTACAAATACAAAAGTTCTTTTTTTCCCTCTGTTTAAAGTATCTTATAAAGATATATACTAACACAGGGAGGGTGAATAGGTTTCATCTTATGTGCCAGCTCAGATCAATTGGTAGTGACAGTCTGGAGCCCTGTATTGAGTGTGATTGTGGATCCTCATTTGGGCCAGGTGGGGACGAATGCCTAACCAACGATCGATGCCTTCTGTTGGAAAGGATGGAGGGAACTAGCAGCAAGTCATATTTATTTGTCAGCCCTGTCCCAAGCTCTAATCCGAAGCTACCTTTCAGTCATTGACTGTGAAACATCAGGGTAATAGACCTGATTTCTTTGTTTTAATATTGTACCCTTTTCAGCACTGTAAGATTTAGTCAGAGGCCATTTTCTTGCTGACAAATATAAATGATGTTTCATAGTGGCAAGATTCATTGATTATTCAAGTCATTTTGAAATGCTTTTCATAATTTGGAATTACATTTACTCTCATTTCAACATAGTATCAAAAATACCTATTAGGACAGTTAAGTTTTTCATATGTTCTATAGAATTCCTTGACTAAATCTATAAAACATTACCAATTATTTGCCTTAATTACAAAGAACAAAACGATCCAAACCTTCCCCAATTCCATGATAACTAACAAGTGATTTATAAAGTGGTTTCTATTTATTTTTCTTATACTTAAATTGTATATGGATGACCATGGATTGGGGAAAAACACATTAAAAACATAAAATAACAGTGAACATAGTTTTGTTTTAATGGGAGGCATTAGAAGAGAAAAATCACACCAGATCTTTTTGTACTTTCCAAATCCCTTTCCTATGATTGGGAAGTGCTAAATTGATTCTGATTCAGCATACATTTTCTTTTTAATCTCTTCTTATGTCAACTGCAGTTAATTTTTTTAAAAAGTTGTTTTGAAAGTAAAGTAGATCTACTTGAGGAAAAATGTAATGTTTGCCTTTATGGAGTATAAATATTTGGTAATGTGTTTATGAAATGCCTACTTGAAGATTTCCTGTGGGCACAACTATTTTGGATTTGAACCTTCTGCCCTGTCTCCAAATTAAAGTCCTCATTCAGTGCCCTCTTTTTTTCCTCCACCCTGAACATACCTGAATTTTTCTTTTGCATTATCTGCACAAATATCTAACTTTGCATTAAGATGGAGAGCACATGGTGTTCATTTACTTTTTCTTTTACCCTGTTGCTTCCTCTGGCCTCCTGTTTGTTTGTGTATGTGTGCATTTGTGTGTTTTTTAGATTTCCTAATAATGGTTAGTAGATATCTTCACTATTTAATGATAAAGGAACAATTTCAGTCGTAGAGATAAGAGCGAAGATACCTTTGAGAACAGGAGGTATCCCATGCATGCCAGTGTGGAAGACTGCCCTCTTCTAATTCCACCTCCCTCTGGAGAACGGGGACTCAGTTGTCCTCTATTTGTCCACATGGCCACCGTTGGATAGTTAAAGCTGGGTGCAGGGCAGGAGGTCCCTGGGATTGTTGTTCGTAATGGGCATCCTCTGGCATACCATCCTGCTGAACTTTTCTGGGTGGTAATGTGCAATCGCCTTCTTTTCCCTTCTTATTATTTCATTCTAACTCACAGCTCTGGGGGTTTGTATTCTCCTTGTGATTTTGCCCATGCCCTCAGTTCTGATTTGGTTTTTCAAATGAGAGAGTCCCTTTAATACAAAGGAATCTATAGGATGCTAAAAGAAGAGGCTGTCTGAGTAGAAAGAAATGTGATCAATCTAGTACCACCATCTATTTTGGACAATATTTTAAGTTTCTCATAAATAATCCCCAAATATTAAAACTTTTGTCAGCCAAATTATGAAGGTTCCTTCCCTTCTGGTAGTATTCAAAATACATATTACATCCCAAGAATTATATCTATTTGGTTTTATAGAAGTTCTTTGAAATATTGATCTCGGAAAATTTCTAGGAACAAATTAGTTGGATTTACTCTTTAGAATTACCTTATTTATGAGGTGAGTTTTTCTCTCAATAGCAGTAATTTACACAAATAGATGTGCCAGTCTGGTCAAGTTTACTGGCCTGAAGTTTCTGCACGATGCAAAGTGCTCATTCAAAGAAAAGTTTCCTCAAATGTTCTTACATAGGGAAGAGCTTATGTCCATTCATATTGTAGGGTTAGACGTTTCAGGATTTGCGATTCAAAATATGTAGAATGTAAGAAAATGTTTTCATTATAAATAAATGCTTCCTTTTAAAACATATTTTAATATTCATTTTATTAATTTTTCTCTGGGGAAAAATTATAGAAAAGTTAAACACTTACATGTTGAAGTAAAAAGAACCCTATATAGACATCAAAATCACCTGGGAAAATTTGTACCAATAATGCATGTGCCCAGACCTACCTATTAGAGATTCTGAATCAACAGATCTGCTATAACATGTTTGATCCTGCCATTATCTATGACTATTGCCTGTGCTGTTCTTGCTTTGTTTTACATAGAAGTCACAACATCATTTTCTTAGTAAACTTTCCTGGAACCCAGAAGCTTGAATAAACACCTCTTCTATATGTTTTCCTAGCATCTTCTCTCAAGCATATTTTCATCCCATTATCAATAATCATGTTCTCTCTAAATTACTGTGTTCTATTTTTTAATGCCCACGTGTCCATCACTAACTCTCAGAAAGGTAAGAATGATGCTTTTGTGTCTGTCACATGATAGATATTCAACAATGTCAGTTGGAATAAAATAAATAAAAAGATTGAAAAATGAATGAAATACACAAAATTAAAAATCTGAAATAAATTTAAAAAATTGGCAAAACTGAAAAATTAATATACAATCCTAACTATGAATCAAATGTTTCTATTTATTTTGAAAAACCACTTCCAATTCTTCCTCATGTGATCTGAGCTCTTTACTTTTTGGTCTGTTCTCATTGCTTTCTGTTCTTTGTATTAAGTCTTTCACATTCTCAAATGATTACTGTGTCTCATTTAAACTTTCTTTAAAACTTGTTTTTCTCTGTTTCTCCTGCTCAATACCAATCACGTAACGCTCATCCAATTCAAAACTGTTCTAAATTGCAAGACCATTCAATAAAATTAAAATATAGTAATTTGTTGGTTAGTCACAAAGTCAACATAAGTGGCAATAATTATAATATTACATATATTACAATATAGCCATAATAGTTATAATACATTCTACTAAGTAATCTGTACATATATCTATTTTTCTACCTATTGTGTATCTATCATCTCCTTAGCTACCTATCTAATATGTATCTAACATCTATGTAGCTATTCATCATATCTTTCTATCTATAGCTATATGTCTCTCAATCTATGTATCCATTTTGTCTTTATGATAAAAAAAATTATTAATCCAATTTTACAAAAGCACAATTTTATATTATATATAACCTGCACAAGATTATTAAATATTAGCTGGTAAAGTCAGAATTCAACCTCAAGTTTTTCTGATTGCAAACCCTATGGCCTTTGAAAATGCTAAAGATTAAACAAGAGGTGGCAAGCAATAATTCCACTAGTAGAATTAGTGAGAGTGCTATCCAGTTTGTTTCACTAAAAAGAAGACAATCAAGGCTGAGGATGCTTTCTAGACAGTGATCCTCATCATGCAGAATCACACAGCTAGGTAACTCCATTAGACTTACTGAAATTAATAAGATAGCCAGTATGGGTCAAAACCAAAGAAAGTTACTATAAAGGGCTTAATCTCCTATGATAAAAGATGAGAGAAAAAAGAAATCCAACAAAGAAAGGCATTTCATATATATATATTTAAAATAATATAAATGAGTTTATATGCTTAAAGAGAAAAAGCCAGTCATCTACCTCTTAGACTAATAAAAGCAAGGGAATCAATAATGATGATCAACAGCAGGCCCTGTATAAAAATTTCTAACCTTAAACATATCAAAGGTCCATCCTAAAATAAACCATGAAAAAACTGGTAAATTAAAATGAAACAGTAATTTATGAAATTTGCCTTGTCAACAAAATGCCCCACCAAAAAAGAATAAGGTAAAACTTATTCCTAGACAGAAATATGGAAAGCTGGTTTTTAAATATAAACTCAGAGTTAAACATTCTGATCTCAAGGTTTGATCCATCCCACACAAATTTCCTCAGAGAGAGTTCCTTCTTAGATTCTTTGTGGTTCTCTGAGGTCTTTTTATTCTCACTGGCTGATCTAACTGAACAGCACAGGTGATAATTCTCTAAGAGTAAGAAATACCACACTACAAGAGATTTGCACAATGGAATCAATTTACAGCAAAATGAAAAGTCCTTTAGTTAATCAAAGCAATCTAGAGTTTTCGGATTTTCTTTAAAGCAAATGTTCATGCAAAGTTAATTACAATTTGGCTAGATTTGCTTTATGTTGACCTCCTGTAATATAAAAATAAATGGCTAATTTTCTTGACCGAAGGACGCATATACTTTATGATCTCTAAAATAGTTTAATTTTCAACCATTTGGAGCCAAGTTAGAAACTGACATTTAATTACATGTAATCATTAGGACAAATATTACATAAATGTTTATGGTTCAGAATTTTTTATAAAATATGAAAAATTTTATTCTTATATTATAAATTTTTAGATGAAGCTCATGAGGACTTTTTTGCTCTATGTCAGAATAATAATGTATCAAGTTCAGGAATTTCCTTATCCAAATACTTTCATTAAGTCACTTGTGATTTTTATTTTAATTTTAAATGAGGTTATGTAAAATCTCATAATTTTCTCTTCTATGCTTATTTTAGAATATAAAAATGACAAATGTCAATTCTCAAAAATACATGAAAGTATAGAAAATGTAAAATCTAAAACTCATAAGTGGCATTACTATTAATAACATTATTATATATTTCTTTTCTATTTTTAATGCAGAAAAGCAAAGAGAAAAAATCTACATTTAGCCTTTAATTTACAAAATAGGTATTTGATTCCACAGTGACACAATAATCTTGCAAACTAGGATTTGTTTAAAGAGAAAATGAGAAATTCCAAAAGTTCCCTTTAAATATTAAGATACAAACTTGGCTAATTCAGATCATAAAAGCTTAGTGTAAACCACTGATAACAGGATTTAAGGGAAGTTCTGGCCAGGCAGGAAAAGGAATGGAAAGTCTTCAGAGGGGAGGAAGGGGCCACTCAGATAAACAGAACCTGGAAAGAGACTACTCCTTTGGGCCTCAGCCAAACACAGGAAGGGGCTGAGAAAATCCACGACAGAAATCTCGGATATGCGAATGGAGAAACCAAGAACATCTGAGCATCTGTTCCTCTTCCCCACCACATTTAATGTGTCATGGGCAGTTATTTTGCCTCTGTAGGATCAAAAGCACTGAAAACTTATACAGAGATTGTCTACCTGGATTCTCAGTGATCCCCATATGTGCTATATGATACAGCCAGCAGGTTGACCCCATCAACGTAAAAGTCAGACCGGGAGGGGATAACAGCAGCAAAAGCCATCAAGAACAGACCAGGAGTCGCACATGCTGTGGACTATAATAGCAGTAGCTAAGCAGGTCCCCAAATATACCTGTACAGCCCCAGTCTTTAGGAGAGCAAAAGAGCCCCAGGTGATGGCACACAGTCCAGGGTGCTTTCCCTATTACCAGAAGACATATTCACAGGCTTTCTTTTACATTCTGGTGCCATCTTGGAATGAGAAGGCAAGCACTCTTATGTAAGATTAAGAATTTACTCAGAAGAGACCTTCCACTGAAAGTTTAGATTTGTTCCCCTCTGCTCTCCCTACTACCCACCTCTACCCATTAGTGATAGAAGAGCACAAGAAGAAATTGCACTCAAAAGGAAAGACAATTTTCTTAAGGCAATCTGTGTTATAGTGAGTAAAATTCAATTTTGACATGCTATACAGTAGTTCCCAGATATGATTTCAGGATTGGATGATATTTTTTAATTATAGCCATTTTTTAAAAAAGCCTCATATTTCTCGCCTTTGTCATTTCTCTACATTCTAGCAGCTATCTGCATTATCCCATACTCTAGCCACTAGCCACCTGCAGCAATTTAAATTAAAATTAATTGAAACAATATAATTAAAAGTTCAGTTTTCCCAGTCACACTAGCCACATTTCAAGTGCTCAATAGCCACATGTGGCTAGTGGATACTATATAAGGCAGCACAGACGTTGAATATTTCCGTCATCACAAGTTTTACTGGACATCACTGACAATAGGCTATGCTGCGCTTAGTGCCTCCTAACAGAAGATATAAAATAGCCCAAAACAGAAAAGAAATGAGCATTCCTGACTTTGGTTTCTAAAAGCCTAAACCCATAGGGACATAGAAAAGAGTCCAAGGCATAAACACAATACTTGGGAGAATGCGATTTAAAAAGACTAAAGCTTTATCCAAAGACAAGAACCCTGGCCTGGGGAGCAAGGAGATGGTGGTTTAGGAAAGTTCAAAGGACCTATTTCCTTTCCTTAATGTAGACTGAAAACAACAAAATTATTACCAACTTCGAAAAAGGAGACAACACAAGACCTTAAGGGGTCAGGATGAGAGAAACACAGCATCTCTCTGAGGTAACCTATAGAAAAAATAATTGAGGGCCATGTGGGATGATGGATGTCTCAGCAGACATCTGTGTGCTTCTGCAGAGGATTTAAGATGGATTAACCCCCACACACACATCTCCCCCTGCCCCATTTCCATGCCAATGCCTTGATGCTAGTTACCCCCTGGAACTTGGATACATCTCAGGGAAGTGAGGGGGGAGATTGTGTAAAAAATTCACTGAAATTAGGTTTCTGCTACTGTCTAATGGACAGTGCTTCTAAATGGATCTATATGTCTTATTACCCGAGTTGGGAAATGAAATGATATTCACGCTCTCTATATTTTCTTATAATAGGGTTCAATATGTCAATTCACCAGGCCCCTGGCATCACGCCTCCTAAAAAGAAAAACTGCCCATTTTGTCAACAGTCCCAAATTTGCAAATGACACTTTTGAGTGCTTTCCAAATTTGGGGGTAGATGCCATGTGTTCCTGGTGATTAATGTGCATCTAATTTGTCAATTAGTATAGAACATCCAGTCCTGCTGATATCATAAGTTCAGGATGAAAAAAAATTGTTTTGGTAATTCATAGACATAAATATGCATGAAAATCAAAGATCAATATGCATCACAGAAAAGAAACACTAAGAGTATAACATATCATGCATTATTTAGGTTTAAGAAATTCCAAAATTCTTCATAAGGAATCAGGGGAAAGTGATATGCCATGTTCCAGGTAACCGATTTATATTATACAATATGCAAGGTTCTAACAATATCTATTCAAAAATTTGAAATTTCTTAAATGCAGAAGACCATCTCTAAAAAATATAGCAATGCAACATATTTTTCACTACATTCATGATATACTTGGGTATGTTTCGATAGACAGCCATACTCCAGGCCTGACAATTCATTTCATTTACTCTTTTTGTTGTGCAATTGATTTTCATAAACCTAAAACCTACAGTTGTATTATAATAATTATAGGGTTATGTGAGGAAAAATATCATCCATTGAACTCACAAGTGAGTAGGTATTTTTATTAGGAAAAATTTGCCTTCAACCATTTTCCCACTATTATATTTTTTCTTAAACTCAGTTACCTTTAAAACTGAACACGTTCTCTGTTTTCAGCTTATAAGTTTCCTTAAAGAGATTCTATAGAGCTGGGTAGTCATAGAAGCCCCGATGACCACCTTTCTTTTTCAGTATATGTTTTTAAGTGTTGATTTTAAGAGCCCTTCTGAAAACATTATTTCATTGTTGACATTTTTAAGGCGGCAACTCTCTCTCTGGTGGTACCTGCCGTTTTCATTTCTCTTCACAATGCCCTGTGCAGTAAGAAAAATAATTTTCCCACCTCTCAAAACAGGAGTGGGAATCAAAAGGCAAACTTTTAAAAAGTGATATCAAGTTTCAAAATTCTAGCAATTTCAAAATTACAGTAACGTAACACAGTAATGGAATGTTCAATAACCTCCAGTAGACAGTATTAGTCTCAAATAGCCACTTTAAAATATCCCTAAGGCTTCCCTTGCTTGTTTGATTTTAGCATTAGTTAAGGAACATTGCTGGTGAATGTGTATTTCATGGGCCTTTTGGTACCGAGAGTACAGGTTTAAATAACCACTAGTATATTTTATTTTATTTTTTTAAACCAAGGTGCAGAAATGGTGTAAAATATAGAATATTTAAATACTTTGTCTCACTCCTTAAAATTGCAAGAAAAAAATTTAAAAAGCAAGAATTCAAGATCAAATAGTAAACATACTTAGAGCTACATGGCTTACATTTGTTCAGTTTCCTAGCTTGCTGTACTGCTATTCTTTACTTTTTTTTCTTTTTCTCTAATTTCAAATGTGGAAGAAAGAAGATTTCATTGCTTTAAACACCAAATTAACTTCCTAGGGTATAATCAAAGTAGTTATTCCATATGTAAACAGCATTTGAAATGACATCAAAGTTAATGGACTCTAAAAACTTATTTCAAGAGATTTTGCTTAGTTACTTCAAATGTTAGAAAATGTTTATCCTATTTTAAGTTTTCTAGGGAATATATTTGAAATTATTTTAGAAATAATTATTGAAATCCTCTTTCTTAATTACAATGTAGTCTAAAAATATCATTTAATCCACATTGTTTTTGTATATGAGTTTGTATATACAAAGTAGTATAAATTGTATACACATGGCCATTCTTTTGTCAGTCTTCAATATACTAACAGTTTGTGAATTAAAAACTAACTTCTTTCATTGAATTCATTAATACCTGTTAAGAAAAGAAAATGAGACAATGCATTTGAAATTCACAAGTAATCCAGATACACATTTTTTTAAATGGAGGCTAAATTTTTATATACACACACACACAAACACACACACACACACACATATAGTGATCCTTTTAATTAAAGTTTAAGATAGTACTCACAGGCAGAGTAGAAATTCATTCACTTTAATGAATACTTACTTGCTTGTCAATATTAGCACCTATTATAGCTAGCTACGTACGGAAATAATCTGTGATCTGACATCCATATGTACTTAAAATTTATTTTAATAAAGTGAAAATGTCAATTAAATAATATATTATCTTTCAGATGCCTTCTATCATATCTAAAATTTTGGCTAAGAGAGTGACAACTGAAAAATCAATGCATTTAAAATCAGTTACCTGTAGGTGGTTGCATAACGAATCATAAATTTAAATACACGATTTTCAATCAAGGAAGTCAACTGAGATACTTGGTAATGAAGAATCTTCAAATAGTGCATACAAGTTGCTGCTAGCCATAGCCACATCAACTTCAAAATTTCCCTGAGAGTGATAAAACTCAGGCACTACACATTCATCTATCAATCGACCAAATGCCCTGTCCTTTTTCCAAAGCTCCTGAATATTCATGCAGTTGTGACTTACAAAGTCAGCAGCTATTTTCATAGAGAAAAAAGAAAGAAAACATGATGAGAAACCTACCGCAATGTCTACCATGATTCAGGCAGTTAATTAAGAAAAAAGTCATGTAGTCTATAAAGCACATTCAGTTTTGTTAAGATGCATTCAAATATTCAACTGATGCCACTAGAAATAAAATGGACAAATGATTATACCTAACCCTATATATATTTTAATCTACTTTGTCTTAAAGTAATAACAAATGAAATAAAATAAGTGAAAAGTATTTATGGCAAACATTTATCAAGTCCCTAATCTGTGTAAAATATTGGGACATTATTGGATAAAGTATTTAGTTGCCTGAAAAAAATAATTCTAGCTATTTTATGAAATGATTATTATCATTTAAAAATTTTTTTTGCATGGTTTCTTCCTTTCCTTGGGAAAACTACAACCCAGAGCAGGTTCTTTATGAAATAAATAGGAAAATAAACATAAAATAATAAAGCACAGGGTAATGATAAAAGAAAAGAACTGTTGTATTTGGGGTGCCAGCCATATGCTAGATACCAAATTAGGGGTTTAATTTGTATAATTGTTTTTAATCCTTATAGTAGGTAGCTGTTATCTAATCTCATATGCCTGAGATTTTATGGCTGAGGAAACCTAGGCTTAGAGGTTAAGCTCAAATACATAAAACTAGTAAAGTGAATCAAGCCTAAGCTTTTCTAAGTCAAAAGTCTGTGTTCTCTCCATAACCCAAGGAGACGCAATAGAATTATTCAGGGGCTGGAAATGCAAACTATTCTTCTTAGTTTTTCTGTAAATCTAAAATATACAGAAATTTGATCCTTTTTATGGAGAGCATACCAGCGGGCAGAAACGTTCACTCTAACAACATCAAATCTATTATTATGTCACACAAAAAGGAGTTTTTCTTTTTGTGACTTAGATTTTGAGAGGAGCAAATTTGTAGCCCCTAAATATACTTTAAGCTGTGTTTCCATGCCTCAAAAGTACACTAACTAACAAAGGTACATTATAACATATCCAACTCTTTTTAGGGACAAACTTCCCATACACACACCAGAGTTGTAGTGGGTCCTATAAATTGCTCCCAGCAGCTCAGGAGCACATAAAGGCTAAGCTTTGTATCCACATTAATCACTCACTTCATAGCAGACTGCACATTCAATGACCACAGATGGGGGAGGAAAGAAGACCCTCTCACTTGCTGCCTGAGTGACGCTAGAATGGCAGCTTCAATCCAGGAGTCCAAGGCCTTCGATTTCACATCCACTTATGCCTATCACTGTGGACACAATGGGCAAGGACTGTGCTAAGCAGTCTAAAGAGAAAGTCGTTTCTAGGAAGTTACTGATGCAGGAGTTGTGAGTATAATGATCAGGAATGGCAAAATACACGGAGAAGAGACAGGCAAAATGCTCTCAGCAAGCTTGCCAAGTTTGGGGCAAGGAAACTGTTTTTAACTTTTGTTTGCAGAATAATTTATTTGGTGCTTAAATTACAATTCATCCAACTTTGATAATATGTACTCTTTACAAGCACGTTCAGTAATAAATCCCTAAGTATTACAAGACTATATAAATTTACAGCACCTTATGGGGTTTTTAGAATCTTTTTTTTCTTTCTTTTAGCCCCATCATCAAAAACAGAAGAAACAACAAAATCAACCAACCAATGAAAAACCTGTTATGTTGTGCTGTCTTTTTCATGGAGTTTAAATTGGTGATAAAGAGATTACTTACAATTTTAGAAATTCATATAAACATGTACCGAGGTATTCAAATAGTGATCTACATTGTTCCAGACTTTATTTTAAGGGTATTCAGGGCCTGAGCTGGTTAAAATTGGTTTGTTCTCCCAACTATATTCATTGCCTGCCATTCTCCACTATGCTTTGTAAGCTATGGACTACAATACCTGGAGTTCCTTGGCCCCTAGCTTACGACTTGAAGCAGCCAGTGGGTAGGCATCACCGGGAGGCTTGAGGAGGTGGGTCCTGAGGAGTTGCTTAGCCCTTTGCCTTTTTCCTCAATGCCTTGATTAGAATTGCAGCTGCTTTCCTTTACCACCATCCCCCTTAGCAACCCAAGCTCAGATACTATGATTTCCTCCACGTGCTGTTTCAGTCGTGGGGCAGTTGACAACTTCCCACTGATGCTTGTCCTGGGGGCACTTCACACTAAACTCTGACCACACATCTGTAAATAGGCTCTTCCTTTAAATTTCCTCAGATAAACCTGCTGAGGGTGTAATCAATGTCTTGCTGGAACCCTGATACAAGTAATCTTTGGAAAAAATTTATATAAAATATGACAGGGTAAAATAAGGAACAATTAGGACAATGGGGAATCATTAATGGAAGAATTAAATAATGCCAGAGAAAAGGTTACACTTCAAAAATATGTTCCAATCATGTCCCGTGGTCTACCGATAAAGCTGGGTTCTAAATTTGATTCTAAGTTTTCGGAGGCCAGAGGTTCATTTCCTGTGAAGTCAACAACACTTAAGCCTCAAGGCCTTTCACTTGCAGAAACTTCCAAGGCCCTGGGAGAGGACCTAGCAATATGTCTACATGGTAATTTGATTTTGGAAAATTTGCATAAGTAAGAGATTTCAATTAAATCAATCAAGAGCATTGGCATTGTCTCTTTCCAAGACAACTTTATCCCCATCACACTGTCCCCTCCTACTGGGTGGCAAGACAATGGCCATGGGTAATTTGAGATCCAGCTGTGGCGAAGGTGAGTTGCAGACCCTCTTAGTTTGGGTTTTGTGAGATCTATTTCCATATGTAATTAGGCTATTATTGCTATCTTTCCCAGAACAGGAATGGCTTCCTGGTGGCCTTCTACTGGTCACTTTATAGGCACAGTGACATGAAGATTTTATTACAATAAGAACATCTCTTACCATCCCCAACAGTGAAAGTATGTGGGTAGTGGAGAAGAAAAATATTTTGAAATATACAGAGCTTAAAGTGAGTTCTGTGGAAAATTATTCCAATCACTATACCTATAAAACTTGGGTTTTTTTAAGAGACAGGGTCTCACTCTATTGCCCAGGCTAGAGTGCAATGGCAAGATCATAGCTCACTGCAGCCTCGAGCTCCTGGCCTTAAGCTATGCCCCTGCCTTAACTTCCGAGTAGCTGGGACTATAGGTGCACACCACCATGCCAAGCTAATTTTTCTTATTTTTTGTAGAGACAAGGGTCTCGCTATGTCACCCAGGCTGGTCTCAAACTCCTGACCTTAAGCAATCCTCTCACCTCAGCCTCCCAAAATGTTGGGATTATAGTCATGAGCCACCCCACCAGGCCAGGCCTATAAATCTTTAAGTGGAGAATATGGTTCTCATCTAAGCCTAGTCAAAACAGACATTCTCTCCTATCAGCAATATTTTTGATAAATATATCATATTTTTTCCTCTTTCTTATGGATGGGAAATGTATGAAATAGAATTTATCAGATTTTTAGAGCACAAACTTGTAGCAGTTCCAGAAAAAACAAGTTCATCTGTATGCAAAGTTGCATGTTTTATTCATCTCAGCTATCAATAATAAAATAAATGCTAGAGGAAAGATTAAATTCTCTTTCTATTTTGTTTAGGAAAAAATTATAAAGTCAATATCTTATGAAGAGGTGACAAAAACAGGCAGCCAAAATTTTAGAAAAAAATTGTTTTAAATATCTATCTAATTCAGACAACTACTAAAATTACTAAAGTGTTATTCCAGATCTCATGATGTTTGTGTCATTTATCACTTTTTAAAATTTGCATTTTTTAATGAATTTGTTTCTTGGTCTTAAATAAATATTCACTGTAATACCTACTTTTGTATTCTCTTTCTTTAAAAGTCTTCAAATTGAATAAGGCTTCAGATCCCACAAAACCTGCTTTTTTTTCTTATCTTGTTTTCACTGCTAATGGTCAATGTAGAGATTGCCAACTACATTAACATTATCCCTAATATATATAACATTTCTTTGCACTAATTTCTAAACTATTGCTACCAATGGTACATTAATAAAGGAACATAAAACTCAGATCAGTAATAATAATTATTTTTCTAACTTAAAGAATGAATGCATAATGCCTGTGACACAAAAATAAAGTTAAAGAAGAGTTTAAACACGGGAATATTTACATGCAGTGCATCCTCTTTATATGACACAGAAATTGTCTGTGTATAGGGACAGAAATTGAAGATAGGCCTTTCACAGAAAATCAAGACAGAAACACAAGATATATTTCCATAACCATACAGTGAAGCATGTGATTGCATAAAAATCAGGGGAATGGATAATGTAAGTTATAAATTCAATTGAATGTGAAATATCTTGACATTTGGGGAAAAATAAACTGGAGTGGACATGGGTGGCTCTCTCCCTCTCTCTCTCAACAGAAATTCCTGCATGAGGAAGAAGATAAAATCATAAATCAGGCCAGATATCTTAGGAATTTTACCTTTTCTAGATCTTTAAGCAAATACCAAGTATTCAACCCAATGAAGCAGAGGTGGGTGGAGAGAAAATCATAATCTCTTACAATAAAGAATATTTAAGTTAAAAAAAATAATACTTAAAAATTAAACTCAATCTAAAGTTAAATTTATTAATTATGGCATATGTCACAGAGTGAAGAGAACAGAGGGCTTAGAACTAAGTCACCTGCATGCTAATTAAGCCCCATCACTTTTGTAGTAGTGGGCAAGGTCCTTGACCTAAATTTTATTATCTGCAAAATGATGGGGTTGGTGTTGTATTTCTTAGGTTCTTTCTCTATCTTAAGCCAACCCTGAAACTTGGTCATATAAATAGTTCCTGGAGGTAAAGAGCTCCAGCTTTCATGACTTAACTTCCTTTGACAAGTTACTCGATCTCCCCTTGAATCCATTTCCTCAAGGGCCAAATAGAGATAACATTATATTTCTCTCTTTCTGAATGTATTTGACAGAAATGGTGAAAAATCATATTGCTCTTACACTAAAACCTCGTAGTGTTCCCTAGTGAATAATACACCCCAGAAAAGTCACTTTATAAATGCTAACCTTAGGGGAAAAATAAGCTTAGTAACTTTTAAGTATCTTACACATGAAAACTTAGCATATTAAAGTACATTTTCATTCTCATATCACTCTTTTTCCCTCACGTAACTTAGCAAAATTGTTAGTTGTATATCTATTTGTGTGAGTTACATAGTCCAGTTCTTCTCCTCTGAAAGGTAAGGTTCACAGTAATTGGCATATAATAAATACTCAGTAAGTGTTTGTTGATTACTCATGAATTCATGAATGAATGCTAGTTAACTATGTTCCAAATTCCAGTAAGGACAGAAATAAACATGGCCACATGATTTTTTTTCTATGAGAAGCCATCATCTAGCTCACTTCCAAAATTTAGACAGAACTTTTATCAAACATACAGGGTAGAAAATGTTTCTTATATTCAAAGACCTGCAGAAAGGAAGTCTACAATCTTCCACAATAACCAGTTTCACCACAAAATGTTTTTTAAAATTGATCTCTTTGTAATTTGAGGTACAGAAAACAGATATTTATCTTGTACATAATGATTCTCACATATCTGAATAATGACTTTAATCTTATCCTCATTTATCCCTAATGTAATCTTTAATTAAATTGGGATTCTTCTACTCTCTTTGTAGCCAATAAACTTGTACTTAGCATACACTAAGTTTATTTACGAAATTCCAATTTTCATGAATTATTTGTAGGTTGCAGAAGAACTATGTATAATATATCCTCTCATTAAAAAGATTCTAGTTCTCAAGAAGGTATAAAATGACAACCTAAAAAGCTATCTCTATAAATTAATAAGTAGTTTGAGGTTACACATATATTTACACACAAATATGCGTGTGTGTATATATATATATTCAGTAACATCTGCATTATATTGGGAAAATATCCATATACATGTGGCAAAATTTCTAACAAAGTCTATATATACAAAAATAATCCTAAATATCAGATATGGTCAGATAAACACAAGATTCTTTGATTCTATTAGTGTTATGGGGAGAAATATTTAAATTTCACATCAAAAGTTTTTCTTTTGACAGTTCTATATGTATAAATACCTACATGCATATATATAACATATTTTACATACACACATACACACACAAGGGGTCTTCAAAAAGTTCATGGAAAATGTGTATTATGAAAAAACTGTGCATTGATTTCAAAATGTTTTTTGTACCAAAATAAATTCATACTAACTTGTTATAACATGTCTGAACAGGATCTAGTTTAAGGCACTAATAAGGATAAGACATCAGTTTCAAAAGAGGCCCAATCAGAGCAACATGAATTCTGCTAAAATTGAAGTATCTGATTTATGTTGAAGCTTGAGTGGAAGAAAGGTGAAATCATTGATGCCTATGAAAAGTTTATGGGGACAATGCCCCAAATAAATCAGCAGTTTAAAAACGGATAAATTGTTTTAAGAAGGGACAAGACCAGTTGAAGGTGAAGCCTGCAGAGGCAGACCATCCACATCAATTTTCAAGGAAAAAATTAATCCTGTTATGCCCTAGATGAAGAGATCCAATGACTAACAGCAGAAACAATAGCCAACATCCTAGACATCTCAATTGATTCAGCTTACACAATTCTGACTAAAAAATTAAAGCTGAGCTTTCCACTAAACGGGTGCCAAAACTGTTGCACCCAGATCAGCTGCAGACAAGAGCAGAGCTTTCAATGGAAATGTTAAAAAAGTGGGATGAAGATCCCAAAGCATCTATTTGAAGAACTATAACAAGAGATGAAACATGGCTTTACCAGCACAATCTTGAAGACAAAGCACAATCAAAGAAATGGCTGTCAAGAGGTGGAAAGTGGTCCAGTAGATACAAAAGTGGACCGCTCAAAAGCAAAGGTCATGGCAACAGTGTTTTGGGATGCTCAAGGCATTTTGTCTGTTGACTTTCTGAAGGGCCAAAGAGTGATAACATCTGCTTATTATGAGACTGTTTTGAGAAAGTGAGCCAAAGCTTTAGCTAACACGCTGGAAACATTAACCAGAGACTCCTTCTCCACCACGACAATGCTCCTGCCCATTCCTCTCATCAAAGAAGAGCAATTTTTTAAGAGTTTTGATGGAAAATCATTAGGCATTCACCTTAGAATCCTGATTTGGCTCTTTCTTACTTCTTTTTATTTCCTAATCTTAAAAAGTCTTTAAAGTGCACCCATTATCTTTCAGTTAATAATGTAAAAAAGGCATCATTGACATGTTTAAATTCCCTAGGACCCTCAGTTCTTCAGAGATGGAATAAATGGCTGGTGTCATAGCTTACAAAAGTATCTTGAACCTGATGGAGCTTACGTTGAGAAATAAAGTTCATATATTTTATTTTTATCTTTTAATTCCATTTTTGAAGTCCCCTCAAATCGGCTACATGAAAACTATTAACATTATCAATTTTGAGTGAATACAATAACATAGAATTTTGCCTTATATTAAAGAGTTTGCTATTTACTTTACAGAATTAAAATGTTCTGTTTAAATATTCCAGAACTAAATATTTTCTGAAGTTAAACTAACAGCCAAAGACTTTCTAGAGCACATGTTCTGTAACATGTAGCCAAATTTTAAGGCCTACCATGATGTGATCTCTCTAATAGGCATTGCAGATGTATGGATTAATAAAATAAAGCCTCCAATCTCTAGTGACTCACAATCTGTTAGGTTATATGTGCACACAAAGAAAAGCACTATACAGTCATTTAATGTTATAAGAGAACTCCATAATTAATTGGTAAATAAATGGAAAAATATATAAAGGAATATTCATTTGCTTCTGAATGAGAGAAAATTTTAAAAAATCACATTTCAGCTGGATCTCAAAATTGTAAGTTGGACTTATGCACATGTTTAGGCATGTTCAAATATTTCAGGAATTCTTTTTTTCTTGGAGCCATTCCTTCTAGGGGTTTCTTTCTGGACTGGTCACTGGCTTGTGGCACAGATTACTATTTCTCTCCCCGAATTCCCTGTTTTCTGGATCTAATATCTCCCTGTTTTTTTAATAATTCTTTTTGCTGTAGAGCACCTAGAAGCTTCCTGAGAAAGAGTATTGGGTGGGACGTTTTTATCTTTTTTTGTCTTAAAATGTCTATAGTCAACCTTCATGCTCAATTAATTATTTAGCTGGGCTTAGAACTCTGGGTGGAAAATCATTTTACCTGAAAAATTTAAAGAAAATCATCTATTATATTCCAGCTTTCAAGGACTTTCTAACTCCCTAGTATTCCTACTGTTTGTGTGTTACCTGTTTTTGTTTTAGGTTGTTATTGT
Source organism: Daubentonia madagascariensis (assembly GCA_023783475.1). NCBI lineage: Eukaryota > Metazoa > Chordata > Mammalia > Primates > Daubentoniidae > Daubentonia > Daubentonia madagascariensis. The sequence continues at coordinate 18,491,739 of JAKFHU010002080.1, read as the reverse complement.
TGTTTGATTGATTTTTTTCCCTAGAAAATTTTAATAACTCGTCTTTTTCCCCCAAGGTTCAGAAATTAATAATGATGTGCCTGCCACCCATACCCCTGCCCATCTAATTTATTGTGCCGGGGAAATGGGTTCAAATCTGGATACTCATGTCCTTCTTCCACTCTTCATTTCTAAAACATTTAATAATTAATTACTTACTCTATTTTGTACTTATTAAAATTTTCTATTTTTGGCATTCCTATCAGCCAGATGTTGAATCCTGTAAACTTTTTTTAGATTTAATTTGATTTTATTAATATAAAACACATATTAAGCAACATTGATTCAATTGTTTCCAGGTAAAATTAGCAAGACTCCTTCCACAGGCCACCAAATTTCCACTTTACACATCAGTAACCTTCCTTATGATTCTTAAAGATAACTCTCCATTTGTTCCTTCTTGGTCTTTTGGGGAACACCCTCCTTAAAACTAAGGCTCCCATCACACAAAGAGTCAGAATTATATTCTTTGCATACTCTCCTTCTTGACTGCAATTGAATTTGCTTATTTTTCAATTTCTCTTATTTCCCCCTGATCCTTAATAGCATAAAGAACATACACTAACTTTACAAATGCATCTACTGAGGAAATTCAGGGACTTATTTCCTCTCTCTGATTGTGACCATCTTCTTTCTTCTTCCCCACATGTCCTCTCCTCTACTGCTTGGAGACAGGTGGAAAGTAACTCTACACATTTCCAGTTCTGTCCTTCCCTATTGTCCATCTTTCTACTTTTTCGACTTTCTGTTATTTTTAATTTCCTATTTCAACCTCATATGTTGAAACTTGAACCTTTATTGTGGCTCTCATGTTTTTATTTCCAAGAGTTCTTTTTTGTTCTCTGATTTTTAAAAATATACTATTCTCTTTTTGTTTCAGAGGCACAGTATATTCTTTTATTTCATTCAGGACAATGATTTATAGCTTCTCTGAAGTCATCCATTGCTCCCTGAGAGTCTTCATTTTCTGAGTTCTTTTTTCATCTATTTGGATTCTTAATATTAGAGGTTTCCTTAACTTACAACACTTAATATTAGAGGTTTTCCTTAACCTAAAACACTGAATAAGTTGATTGGAAATTCTGCCTCTGTCTGTGTGTGGTGTGTCTAATCAATGGGTTTTACAAAAATGCAAATCCAGCTTTTCCATTAGAGGTATTCAACATTCAAATATGTCAGTATTTTTTGCCTGGGTTGGTTCAGTTTCTGTTCCAATAACACAGTCTTTCCCTGAATGTAAGTGGCACCGATATTCGGGGTTGAGCAGAGTAAGAGAGTGAAGCATGGTTTTCTTTTTCTTCAAATATTTTCATATTATGAATTTTGTCTAGCACGTCATCCCACACTCCTATAACACTGGGGATCCAAGTTCAAACACTCCTTGATTCCATACTATTATATTTTTAAAACATATAAACATAAAGACTTCTGGTTAAAAACAGGAAATTTTATGGTGATTTTAATTATTAGTAATAATTTAACAATTGAATTAGATAGCTATATGGTATATGGCTCCAGTTCTATTCCAATAAATAATCTATTTACGTGTAGCTAGTATATCATAAACACATCCCCAAAATTTCTCTGGAAAATTTCCCTTATTTTAACATTAGAATCTCTCATAATTGCAATTTATATAATAGTGCTCTCATTTTTCTCCCAATGGAAATCAAGTCCCACTTAATAAAGGTTATATTAAAAGATAGGGCCTAGTTAAAAGTAGGCCAGACATCTCAATTCAGATTCCAGTGACCCCATTATAAAATGTAAGATTAAATCTCAAGAAAGGTCATATTCTGCATTTCTTAAGTATTGAGGGTCTAAAAAATGCATCTTTTGTACCTCTTTTGCCTCTGAACTAACAAGATTATTTTAAAAAGGCCAAAATTCAGCTTGAAAAAAAACCTGACAATGTAAACTGTAACAAACAATGCAGTGGAATGAAAACTAAGAAGTAAATGGCCAGTAAAGGCACTGCATACACGCAGAAGAAAAATAGATCAATAAATAAGACAGATTAGGTAGATAAACCAAGTAGGTTAAATCAGAGTGACAGAGACACTGGAGGGCAGACATGAGAGCTATCAAGACTATAACTAGAACATCACAAATTATTCTGGGACACTATGAATGAGAACAAGACAAAGATTGCAAACTAACATCCCAAAGCTAGATTTATTCCATGTCTATTGCCGTATATGTCAGAAATTTTAAAATTCATATAAAATCTAGATTTTTAGTTTTTATTGATATCAGGTCAGGTAATACTTGCTCCCATTCCCAAATGACAGCAATCATGTGGAGCTGGGAAGCGGATATCCTCCCCAGACATTTAATGGTGTTCCCAGCACTCACATAGAGTAGGCAGTCCCGTGCACTTACACCTGGCACCCTTTACCCATTTATGTACCTGCCTGGTCCATGCAGGCCACTGCATTTGTATGCTTTGTGTGAGGCATTTGCAGAGACAGAGGGACACTGTCTTAAAGGTTTAAGGCAGGAAACCATTAGCAGGTATTTATAAACATAAGTCAGATAACATCACTTCTCTGTTCACAACCTTCTATTAATCCAATGTTTCACAACAAATGGAAGCCAAAGGCCTTACAATATTGACACAGCTCTAGTTGCCAGGCTACAAAATTCATCTTCATCCCAGTGGCCCACTGAATATTCTTAATATAAACATTTCCTTAATATAAAACAATAAATACTATAGAAAACATATAAATAGAAAATATGGAAATAGAAAAAAATACTCATAATTCCACAGTCTAAAATAATCACTATGTTGGTTGTTTTTAATACACATATCATTTTTTAAATCTACTTTTTCAAATTGAATGACAGTAATGATGCAAACAAATTTGCATACCAATAAAAAATTTGAAAACATCTTTGCTTTATGGTTGCATCATATTACCCTATGAGATATCATAATTTAATTATTGTGACAGGTTTAGGTAGTTTCCAGAACAGTGTTTTATAAATACTAGCACCATATAAATCTATATTAACATCTCAAATTATCTTCATAAAATAGATTCTGGAAAGTAGAATTTTGAACCAACTTACTTAAATATGTACAGGTAAACCAATTTACATGCTTCCAGCAGTGTGCATCTTACCTTTAACCAGCATCAGCTGTTTTTATTTTAAAAAATACATAGAATTACTACTTATATTTCCTCTGTCATTATTTCCTTTATGGTGTTTGGTACACAAAATTTTTAATTTTGTGTAGTTAAATATACTTATCTATTTCAGCATGGTTTATTCTTTTCCTTTTTATGGTAAAAAGTTTCATTGCTACCTATACCAGATAGTCCCATAAATTTCTTGAAGAATTATTATTGTTCATTATTTTGTTCTTTTGTAAAAATATTAATACTTCTGAAACTTAATTTGGTACATAGTGATACAGGAGTTTCTAAAGTAACATTTTTTCCTATCAATTAACTTGTGCAGTGCATTACAGCCTTGGAAGAAAAGAAAATTATCAAATGAAATAAAATTATTAAAGTGAATTATTGTTCTGAATTTATTTTCTTGGGTTTGATTTCAATCTTCAGGCTACCCTGATTATCTTGCTTTATACAGTAGCTTTGGTCTTCAAACAGTGATTTCTCTATTTTGGGGTAAAGCAAAATAAGACAAAACGACTTCAAGTAAAAACAGACTGTGTTAAGTGTACACTTGAAGTGCCTCTTTATCATCAAAGTGTTAGAAATACTACTCAAGCGATTCTTGTAAAAGATAGTTAAAAGCCAATGAGGCATACAATGTGAATTAAAGATATATGACTACTATGTACCCATAAAAATTTAAAATTTAAAATTTTTTAAAAAGCCAATCAGGGCATACCTGACCCACAATCAGTTTGGGAAAGAAAGATTCACCTGTCAGTGTTGAGTCTGAAGAGGCCCATTTGCAACTGGTTCCCCAACCACAACGCACAGTGATTTCTTCCTTGGATCCTTGGTTTCATGGTCAAGCTTGACAATGGGTTATCGGCTTAGCTGGCAAAATCTCCCAATAACTTCCTAGTATTTGACCAGCTTGCTTCCCATTGCTCTTTCTTATACTATTGATGCTCATTTCCTGCTCACCTAGAACCACCACCTTAATCTGATTGTCACATCAGGTGGGGTAAACGCGTGGGTTCCCAGGGCAAGTTTAAAAACATGATACTTATCAGTGTCTAATTTGACAAGGCCAGCTATTGAGCCTCTCTTGGATTAAACAGAAATAATTTCTAAGGTACAACTAACCTAGTGCCTAGTTCTATTGTAGCCTGATTATTGTTCTTGTTGATGTTGTTGTTAGAATTAGTATTATTTACTTGGATAGAGGCTAGCCTGAATCTAGTCTTGTTCAATAAAAATTATCTAACCTAGCATTGGTAGTTTAAAAAGAAAGAGAAAATAAATCTTGAGAAGAAATGGTTTTTACTTGAAACTGGTGATATAGAGCAATCCATCTTTCTTTAAAAACTTAATTAGTAAGTATATTTATGATAGAGGTTGAGTTCTTTTAATATTGCTCTATAACTTTATTATATTGGTAATGACTCAAAAACAGTTCTGATGCAAATTTTCTTAAAAGCATGTGATGGTAAATCTGACATGTCAATTTGACTGGATCATGGGGTGCCCAGATATTTGGTTAGACATTATTCTGGATGTGTCTTTGAGGGTGTTTGTGGATAAGATTCACATTCAAATTAAGAGTAAGAGAGTTTGCTCTTTTTGCTTGTGTTTGAGCTGGAACATCAGCCTTCTCTTGCCCTCAGACCAGACTCAAACTGGAAGTTACACCATTAGTTCTCCTGGTTCTTAAGGCCTTCAGACTCAGACTGTAACTACACCATTGGCTCTCCTGGGTCTCCAGGATTCCACCTGCAGATCCTGGGACTCCTCAGCCTTTATGACAAAGAGACTAATTTCTTATATCCATATATATGTGTGTGTGTGTGTGTGTCTATATATCTCTAATTTCCAGACTAATACACAGGAAAAAATAACTCAACATGAAAAAATAATAACTAAAAGAAAATGTGTAGTTGCTTTGTTTCTATGAGAGAGTCCTTGATTCTGCTAATAAAAATGTTATAATCATGAAATGTGCTTTTTCAGTTAAATAAATGTTCTGAGAAATTAGAATTTTCTTATTTGAGTGCCAAAAGATTGCATTTAATTTAAAATATTTTCTCCAATAAGTCACTTGGAAACACATTTCTTTACTCTTTATTATGCATACAAAATATAGCACAGAATTCTTACTTAATACCACCATTTTTCCCACTCAATAATGAATTAAATTGTAGTGTAACCATTGTTCTGTAACCAGGGATTACAGCAGAATTCTGGGGAGAGGTGAAGTTCTGGGTGCAGACAATCCTTGTTTTAAGTACAGATCCAATGCGTAATTTGTAAAGTCACCTAACTTCTGGTAATATTCTGTTTTCCCTTCAGAAGTATGGAAATAGCATTATACCCAAACTTTACAGTGGTTTGAAGATGTCGGATACTAATATAGGCAATGTCTGCCCCATTAAATGGGGTTATTATTATTACAGGGTTGTTACCACCTCTAATCTGAAAAATCAGATTACAGATTATTAGTATATTTGTAAGCATGTCAATCAATGCTCCAAACAGCTTGAAAATTCCTTCTAATAAACACAAGAATCTTTACTACCAATCACTATGACCATCACTTCAGCCTGATTAGAAACTTTTCTTTTTCCTTCATCCAAATATCCAGATGCTAAAAGGGTTGAAATGACTATAAATCTGACCTCATTAAAATAAAATATTAACTTTAGTTTATTCCATCTCAACAGATTTTAGAAAGGTTGATATTCTAGAATAATGACACAATTCACTGAAGAGATGTCATCTTAGCGAATAAAATGAAAAAAACCAACAACTGTAGCTTTAAAAATGTCCTAATATGTTTCCAACTTCATCATCCAGACATTTTACCTTCAATTCCTGGTAAATTAATATTAACAGAATTTGAGCAGAATTTAAGTTTTATTAGATAATAGAGTAAGAAAGCAGTGAAACTGGAATAGCACTAGTTCATGAAAGAGTTAAGGGACTTCAAAGAATATGTATCTCATTTTAACTATCTAACTAGTAGGGGTAAGCAAGAAGAGCTACAAAGACGTAAGGAATAAGCAAACGGGGACATTTATTCCACAGCCTTTCTCTTTCAGATGATTCTAAAACATCCTGTTGAAATCACTCTAATTCTCTGTGTTATTATCTCATATTACTGGTCAACTGATCTCCTCCATTTCATGTAAATTATGAGATATGAGGTCTAAGTCCTCTAATGGCAACCCTACAATCTCAAAATTTTGAAATTGAAAATAAATTTAGCAATATTTGGTTGAATTTCCAAGTCCAATAGGTATTTTATACATATATGTATATATAAAGATATATGTATATACACATATATGAAAAAATATATATATATAAAAAACTACTGATAGGAATCTGAATGCATGCCTTAAAGGAAGGGTGAACTAACAATGAAACCAACTGTGACTAATTTCACGCAGCTCTTCTGGTTACGGATCCCTAGGTTTAGAAATTAAATCCTAGCCTGTTGAGTTGCTCTAGTTTTTCCATTCAAAGTGAGGCCGGAAAGACTATAGGATTAACGGGGTTGAAGAGCTCTGAGCAAGGTTAACCAGCTCTACCACATTTCAAATAGACTAAGAGTGCAAAATGATCTAAAGCCCATTACCAAAGTGCATAGCTGGGCCTACCCTCCAGCACGCTCTTCAAAACCTGCCTTTTTCCACACTGTCCACTGTTGGTCTCTTTCTCCCCTCCCTCACTCCATTGCTTAGTTTGTACGGATCTATGTTTACTATCTTTCCTGCTTTCTCCTTTGTTTTTATTTTTTCTGTACTCTAATTTATTGGGTTTTCCTTCTTGCTGCATTCTTCTTTCCTCCTCCTATGCTTACCTAACAAGAATGTGCCTATGCCTCAGTCCATTCAGATGCTATAAAAAAATACCATAAACTGGGTAGTTTATACCCAACACAAATTTATTTCTCACAGTTCTAGAGGTTAGAAAATACAAGTTCAAGGCAGATCCCATGTTTGGTGAGGGCCTACTCTCTGGTCCATAAACACCAGCTATATCTTCACACGGTAAAAGGGTCAGAGGTCTCTCTCAGGCCTCTTTTAATCTCATTCATGAGGACCCCACCCTCATGAGCTAATCACATTCCAAAGGCTTCACCTCTGGGCTTAGGACTTCAACATATGAATTTTGGGGGGATACAAACATTCAAACCATAGCAACCAATAAAGCGCATTCTCCATTTTTTGTTTTACTATTTTTAAAATATTTACATTTACTGTTCTCGATTCTTTCTCTATAGGAAAAAATAAATAAATTATTATTGTTTTTCTTTTAATGATGCTTTTCTTTTCAACATCTCACTAAAGTTGATTTTTGTTTACTTGTTTCTGTATTGAAAATAATGTTGACCTCCCTGTTTATCGGAGCTTACTGTATCAGAAGACTGAGGTTTCAAATGGAAGGATTCACTAATGCTGGCAGGTAGGGCTGCCTGTGGTAGATGGTGTGATGCTCACCAAAATTTTTTGTATTCCTTTCATATGATGAAGTTGTCCCTGGAAAGCCCCTGCCTAGCCAGGGATGATATTTCTCAATCCTCCTTATGTCCAGGTGTAGCTATTTTTGCCAATAAAAATGTGAGCAGAAGTGGCACTTCCAGTCCACAAGAAGCAAGTCTACCTTCTCCACAAGCTCTCCGCTTTCTCTGCTTGGATTCATAAAATCCCATGCTCCTTAGGGGCGCAGATCCACAATGAAAGAATTTGTATTCTTGTATCATCCCATAAAGGAAAGCCACCCACAAACTGGGAGCACTTTCATTGGAATGTTACATGATCAACAAATAAACTTCTATTGTTTGGCCACTAAAATTCTGGAATTTGTTACAGTAGCAACCATTACCCAAACCAATACACTATTGATCTTGGAATTTTTTTTTTAGTCAAGACTTAAATATTTTCCTATCAACCTAACAAATAATTTTATGCAAGTGCCTCCTATACAATTTAAAAATTAGAGAATCCCAGGATATATATTTTAAAGAGAAATAATAAGAAATGTAAAATTAAAAACAATTCATTCAAATGGCATAAGAAATTTTTTTAAAAATAGAGTTAAGAAAAGCCATCATTTGCATTTGTGTGAATAATATCAAAACATCTGTCAGGTAAGTCATTAGACAACTTGAAATAATATCTTTTTTGAAATGTTTTATTAGCCTTAAGCTGTTCCTCTGGTGTTGGTATTAGTATTATTAGCATTATTATTTTAATTTGCAAATTCTAGATTTTAACTGAATCCTGGAATTAATGTAGTGTTTTAACTTTTATAATAATTCTATCAATTTTGTGCATTAAAAATCATAATGAAATTAAATAAATATGAGCAAGTCACAAAAAGAATACATGCAAAACTGACTGTTAGACCCAATAGGCAAGAATTCTTAAAATGATCCCAACCTGGATATATTCCTCAATTTCAGATCTTCTACTTCCACCAATCTTCCTCTGATGATACCCATATTCTGAAAGCTTTCAACTTTTTCCCCCATGGTTTTTCATTCTATACACCTGTATTTTATATGTTCTAAAGCAATGATCACAAGCTCAGAGGTTTACAGGGGCTGGGGGAGTGGCCCAGGGATAGGGGTTGTGATGAAATGGATGAGGCTATGCCTCCTCAAGTTGATTTTTATTTACTTATTTCTGTATTGAAAATAATGTTGACCTCCCTGCTTATCAAAGCCACTGTCAGTCAGTATAGATTGAGGTTTTAAATGCAAGGATTCATTAATACTGGTGGATAAGGCTACAGACGCTACAGGCTATAGGCAAATGTGTCTTGTGGAAATCCTGGCCTAGTGTTTTTGAATCCTTTTATTTTTTTCTGAGATATTTAAAATACAGTGTTGTATGTGAAATTACTTAAATTATGAAACCCTAGGAGGTGACCAAAATATGTCGAAACACACATTTCAAAATTTATGAATAGGAAAAAAGGAAAAAAATTCAGATATATCATTTTTTATGTATCCCCTCTTATTACTTCAAAATCCTTTAAGAATTCCTATGATCCCATTTATAGTAATAAATTCTGAATGTTCCCCTGAAACCTTCCATTTGGTGGAAAAAAGAATCATACAAGGGCAAAGTAGTGACAAAAAAAAAAAAAGATTCTGAGCTAGAGTCTGTAGTAATAAGAAGATAATAAGTTAAAAAAAAAAGTCTTAAGAAAACTGACTTATCAAAAATTTGCATTGAACTAGAGCCAGTAGAAATGCATCAAGTGTAGTAAATCTTTTACTATTTAAGAAAAAAATCTATATACAGCATAAAGAATGAGCTTCCATAAATTCTTTGCTTAGGCTGATATCTACAAGAGTTTTCCCTACATTTTCTTCTAGAATTTTTATGGTTTCATGCCTTACATTTAAGTCTTTTATCCATCTTGAATTAATTTTTGTATATGGTGAGGGATAGAGGTCCTGTTTCATTCTTCTGCATGTGTCTATCCAGTGTTCCAGCCCTATTTATTGAATAGTGCTTCCTTTCCCCAGTGTATATTGTTGTCTGCTTTGTCAAACTTCAATTGGTCATAGCTATATGGTTTTATTTCTGGGTTCTCTATTCTGTTCCATTAGTCTATGTCTCTACTTTTATACCAGTATCATACTGTTTTGGTTACTACAGCCTTGTAGTATAATTTGAGATCAGGTAGTGTGATGCCTCCAGATTTGTTCTTTTTGTGTAGGAGTGCTTTGGGTATTCAGGCTCCTTTTTGGTTCCAAATGAAGAACTCTTCTAGACATCAGTCTATGCAAATAATTTATGATTAAACAGCAAAGGCAAATACACTGACTAGAAAAATAAATAAATGTGACTTAATTCAATTAAAAAGCTTCTGCACAGCAAAGGCAGTAATCCACAGAGGGAATAGACAACTTACAGAATGGAAGAAAATATTCACAAACTATACATCAGACAAAGAACTAATATCCAGAATCTATAAAGAACTCAAACAAATCAGCTAGAAAAACAAACAATCCCATCAAAAAATGGGCAAAAGACATCAACAGAAATTTTTCAAAAGAAGACAGATAAGTGGCCAACAAACATACGGAAAAATGCTCAACATCACTAATCGTAAGGGAAATGCAAATTAAAACTACAGTGAGATACCACCACACCCTTACCAGAATGGCCATTACTAAAAAGTCAAAAAACAATAGATGCTGGTGTGGATGCAGATAGAAAGGAGCACTTATACACTGTTGGTGGGACTGCAAATTAGTACAACCTCTATGGAAAACAGTATAGAGGTTCCTCAAAGAAATAAATATAGACCTACCATTCCATTCAGCAATCCTACTGCTGGGTATCTACCCAAAGAAAAATAAGTCATTTTATAAAAAAGGTACCAGCACTCAAATGTTTATGGCAGCACAACTCACAATTGCAAAGATGTGGAATCAACGTAAGTGCCCATCAATTTATGAGTGGATAGAGAAAATATGGGATGTGTATACACACACACACACACATATACACCATAGAATACTACTCAGTCATAAAAAGGAAATAATTGTCATTTGTAGCAACTTGGATGGAACTAGAAACCATCATCCTAAGCAAAGTTTGTCAGGAATGGAAAAACAAGCACCACATGTTCTCACTAATAGGTGGGATCTAAAGGATGGGTACACATGGGCACAAAGAGATATAAAGGACATGAAACCAAGAAGGGGGATAGTGGGGGGATGAGGGTTAAAAACTTATGTATTGGGTACAATGAACAGTCTTCTGGTGATGAGCACACCAAAAGCCCTGACTTAAGCATTATACAGGTATCTATGCAACTAAAATATTTGTACCTCCTTAATATTTTGAAATTAAAAAAGAATATAATATAAGGTATTCCAGATATTATTTTAAAACCTATTAGCTGGTTTTTAGCCAAAAACTCCAAACTCACTGAAATTATGTTTGAAAATAAATATTTTGATAACAAGTGTCTGTGATACATGCAGGGTAAGAAAAATACATGTGTTAAAAACAACAAAAAAAGAATGAACTTTCAATCATTCCATAGCGCTATGTGTGGGGCTTTTAAGAAGTACAAATATCTGAATAACAGAAACAACACAACTTTGCCAATATAGTAAGTGTTCTTGCCAAAAATCAATGTATGGAGTGCTTATTCTTTATGTATACTCACTGCCAAAAAGAAAAGATGTGCATTAAATAGGAATTAACATTTCTAGAATCCAACAGCAAAATGCAATTGAACAAGCTATATTCTGAAATGGTTGGCTCCTGAATAACTGCATTCTTTTGGGGGGTTTATTTGTTTGTTTGCTTTGCTTTGCAAATGAAATTAGGGACTATCAGATTTTAGAAAAAGCTTATTTTTTTAAGGAAGCTAGCTGCTTTCATGTAAGTGCAGGTTAACTCAAAACCCTTGGTAACTTAGAAATGCCCCATGACTCAAGTTATATTCATATAAGAATTGTATCATTAACACACATCCATTAAAAAATACATTTTATTCAGCACTGCACCAAGAGCTATGGAGGACATAAAAATAGTAAGATACTGTCCCTGCTCTGGGGGATTTTAGTCTAGCTGGGAATCCCGTACCATAGAAATATTAGAAAACACCAGCAAAAGCAAGTGCATAAAAATGTAGCTTGAAAGAGATTCACAGTATAGGTAGGTGCTTAAACAGCAGTTCTTTGGCTATGAATTAGCTTTATTACAGTTCTGTTATTGGATTAGCATTGTAGAAAGGTAATACCATCCATAAAATTGCACACTTTCATTTAGGAAAAAAACAACAAAATACTAGAAGTCAACTTTATCCTCTCTTTTAAAGGAAATTACTATTTAGGTCAAGATACTTTGCATAAAGATGAACAAAGTTTTTTTTTTTATATATATATAAATGCCAAATGAGACAAAGGAAAGCAATCATTGTTTAATGAGCGGAAAACAAAATGGCAATACCTCATGATCAATCTAATTAGAAAAACATGAGAACAAAGAAAAATATAACAGCAACATTGGCTTTCCTAAAAAACAGGTCCTTCAATTACTACTTCTTTGGGAGGTTGGTGATTGGGAGAAGGTTCCAAACAACAGAGTGATTGAAGACCTTGTCTAAAGCTTCCCTACCAGGACAAAATGGAAAAAACCGCAGTATGCTGCTTAGTCAAGGAGAGCTCTTCCACAAGGAAGGTCTGCTGACCCACCTACAGGGACAGGTAAACTGGAGAAGCTGCTGCCCTGTCAAAGGAAATGGCCCATGAAGTTGATATCTCTGCAGACTTTTTTTTTTTTTTTTTTTTGAGACAGAGTCTCACCGTATTGCCTGGGCTTGAGTGCAGTGGTGTCATCATAGCCCACTGCCATCTCCAACTCCTTGGCTCAAATGATCCTCCTGCCTCAGCCTCCCGAGTAGCTGGGACTACAGGTGTATACCACTATGCCCGGCCTATTTTTTCTATTTTTAGTAGAGACAGGGTCTCGCTCTTGCTCAGGCTGGTCTTGAACTCCTGACCTCAAGTGATCCTCCTGCCTCAGCCTCCCAGAGTGCTGGGATGACAGGCGTGAGCCACTGTGCTGGCCAGATCTTTCCTTTATTCTATCCATCCTATCCTGCTTTTTCTTTCTATTCTTAATTTCGCTTTTACTAGGTCTTCAACTTTTCCCATGAGTTGTCATACCTTCTCTGTCTTACATGCACGTTTTAGCCTTACTTCACTTTGATTTCAGTTTTGTTTTTTCTGTGAGACTTATTTCACTCAAATTTATTTCTTAGCTCTAAATTCTAGTTTTAGATTTTAAGCCCAGGTATAATTTTCCTTTAACTCTTTGCTTTTGTTCTTCTATATCTCCTGTGTTAAGTATTTTGTGTACCTGTTTGTTTCACCATATTTTATTTTGGTTACTGGTGTTGAGCCAGAACTTAAATTTTTAGCAATAATTTATCAATTTATTATTGATTTCCTTTGTTTTCTCTTCTTTGTATTGACTGCCAGCAAAATGCAAGTTTGGAAGAGGGAATGTCAATATATCTGTCTAAGGAAATGGAGGCTATCTTACTTTCAACTACCCTGCCCTTTCTAACCATGGATTCAGAGGAAAATATTAATTTTTCCCTCATGATACCAACTGCATGCAACTAAACTGCATCAAAGCTAGAGCTGGTATATAATACATTTCAATATTTGCAAAAAATATTAAAGGAAGAATCTAAAATATGAAATACATCAGTTAGCCACGTGAGTACATCTCTTGAAATAGAGTCTAAAACTTTAACTTTAAACTCACTTTCCTATCTTATCTCTTCCTCTGATCCACACCCTATATTCTAGGAAAACTACCTAAATCTATGAACCTGAGAATGCCCCTCTGCTCTCTCAATGCAGTTTTGGAAAAACATAAGATTTAGAGATAGAAACACTTGGCTTCTAATTTTGCCTTTTAATGGCTTATGACACTCTGGACAAATTACTTATCTGAGCTACTGGGAACCTAAGATAATTGTCACTGTCAGGTTCAAATGAATGCAGTTCTCTTCTCCCTTCTGCTCACTGCATCTCTGTTCCCTTGCACAGACTGTACCTCTTCTTGGAGGAGTTTCCTCACATCTAAACCTGCTGAAATCACAAATGTTCTTCAAGGTCCAGCTCATAGATCACCTCTAGTTTTTCTACTTGCATGATAAACCAAGAGTAGTATCATATTCTTAGCTCTTTCAAGCTATGTTTGAATTCTAGTTATTTTAACATTTCCTTTGCATTTATTTTGTCAACACTTGTAAATAGTAAATGTCTCATAAATAGAAAAATAAGATTTTTACTTGAATTTCACTGTGACACCAAGTATACTTATTTATACATGCTTGTGTAAAAGCTGCATTTTTATGTATATAACGTTGTTATGTATATCTTTTTGCAGTAAAAAAGAAACATACTCTACCAAGTCTCATAATGCTTCATATCTTCTAAAATTATTAAGCTTTTATAATTATTTTATGTTGCAACTAATTCATGTTTTCAACTAAAATATTTTTGACAGAATTCCAAACAAAAATAAATCAAAGAAACCATATTACTATCAGAAAATCCTTCTTCTATCTAAGTAATATGTCAACCACTCAGACATCCTAAGAGAAATTGCCTCTAGTATGGAGTCTTAAGGTCATCATATTCAACGGTTCTAAAAATAGGTGTGTGATGCTTTCCAGGGAACTTCTAAATAATGAAAATATTTAGAAATAACTTTGGCTTTGGACTTTGAAGGTTGTCCCTTAATTTATAGTATAAAGAATCTAACTATTTTAAATTTCCTTTTCCCAAGGCTACTATAATTTTGGAAATTCTATCAGTAATTGTTCCCACTCAAAGGCAAACATGCATAGTAGAATAGAAGGTAGATACTCCCTACACACCCTCCATTTGGAGGGCAAAGATTTCTTCTAGGCCAGCATCAATGAAATATCCAAGTGTGGGACCTGCTTCAGGAGAATTAGGCAATAAATTTGAAAGAAAGAAGATAAAAACCTTCCAAGTTCACTAATGGGTAACAAAAAATAAGGTTTGGAGAAATAGTCCTTTTTAAAAATAAACTCAGGAAATTGTTTTGTTATATTTCTAAACCCAGGGCCGTGGCAAGAAAAAGACTGCTGGTAAACCCCCCGTGACAATTACCTTATGTTCCCAATAACATGTCAAGGTTTATCCTTTGCCCTCTTCTAGCTCCTAGAGTCTCTCTTATTTTAGGAACAACTGCCCTCTCTGACTAATGCAAGGGTCCCCAGATAATTCCTCATAGGGAGAGCAGACAACCAGATAATCTGAGAAGAGCAGAGGGTATGAAGACTGATAGAGCTGAGTTCCCAGCATGACTTCAAGCCATGTGCCTTCCTCTCTTTATCTAAATAACATGCCGACCGTATGTCTTATCTTCTCTGGCACTGAGTTTTTCTCCTGTTAAATGGTAATAATAATTAAACTCACTTTCCAGGGGTTCTATGAAAATTAAAATAATTAGTAGTAAATTGAGATTCTTGCAATTGGTAGGTTACTTCCCTCACTTCCCTCCATTCTCTATGTATTAGTCAGGGCTCACGTAGGAAACAGAACCAACAGGGTGGTGTGTGTGTGTGTTGTGTGTAACATATATATACACACCCATTTACATATTGAGAAAGAGAGAGAGAGATTTAGCGTAAGGAATTGGCTCACATGATTGTGGGGGCTGGTATGTCTGAAGTCTGCAGGGCATTCCTACAGGCTGCAGACCCAGGAAAGAGCTGATGTTGCAGCTCCCGTCTGGAGGCAGAATTTCTTCTTCCTCGGGAGACCACATTCTTTTCTCATAAGGTCTTCAACTGATTAGATAAGGCCCACCCACATTATGGAGATTAATCTGCTTTACTGAAACTCTACTGATTTAAATATTAATCACATCTAAAAAATTATCTTTGCAGCAACATCTAGAATAAACTGATGTTTCTCCAAAAACTGAGTACTGTGGCCTACCCAAGTTGGCACATAATATTAACTATCACACTGTCCAACATAGAGGCACTAACCTCATCACAAGACAAGCTTAACCCAGATATACCATACTCTGGTATACCACGCAGCTTATATCTCTTGCCAACAAAAGTAGATAGGAAGATTCAAACTCCTGGGAAAATAGAAGGGTCTTATCCATTAATTTATTTAAATTTTATTAAGTATTCTCTCAGTGCTAACCTTTTCGGTAGGTATCATCCTCCTGAAATTAATTAACCCATCCCTTTTTCACCGGACCACAGGAGGAAATATACAGTGTTATGGGAAGCTTACGTTATAATAAATTTCACTTATTGTAATAGGAGAACCCGATCAAATTTGAAAAGTTAGGGAAAGTCTCTCCCAGAAAGTAGTATTTAGGATGGAAAGTGAAGGACAGGTCTATGTTACTTACACTTTGAAAGTGGGAAGAAGAGGAACTACAGGTCCTAGTACGAGAAATCGCTTATATATGGGCCCTGAGGCATAAAAACAATTGGCAATAGTACACCAGTAGGAGATGTGGATGAGGGCTGCATGAAAAAAAGCCTTCCCACCATTCCAAACCTAAGAAAATTGCAGGTAACTTTGGTCCTAGAGAATAAGCACTATGCTTCTGGGTATATAAGTGAATCAGTTATCAATTTGAAGATAGACTGTATCATTTTCTATATCTAGAAACTAATTATATGAATTTTGATATGCTGCTTTATCAAACTGTATAGGAAATTATACTCAAAATTTATAAAAATGAAAACAATCACAAAAGGAAGAAGCTATGCTGACTGTAGTAGATATGGTGGACTGGAGCTCATCATCTGTTACACCTTCCTAATATGAGTTTCTGTACTGTCGGTTTTGAAGTGCCAATATCTACATTTCTCAGACTTCCCTATAGGTAGGGTTCTGGATGTAATTTAGTTTTAGCTTATTAGCCATCATTACACAGGATCTTGAAGAGAGATGTTCTTTCTGCCATAAGGATGCCCACGGAAGCACCTTGTCTTTTAGAGCATTGTTCCATTATTGACAGTTGTCAAGAGACTTAGCATGGGGCTTCAGTTTTTGGCTCTAGTAGTGGCTACACAGTTTTAAAAAAATTTTTTTGATCAACTTCATTTTCTTTTTTTTTGATTTCAAAATATTAAGGGGTACAGATGTTTTTGGTTACATGGATCGCTTTTGTAATGCTTGAGTCACAGGCTATAGGTGTGCCCATCACCCAAATAGTGTTCGTTGTACCCATTAAGTAGGTTTTTGTTCCTCCCCTTCGCCCCCCTCCACCCTGCTTGATTTCCACTGAGTTTTACTTCCCTCTGTGCACATGACTGCTCATGACTTAGTTCCAATTTATTAATGCATGCATGTGGTGTTTGTTTTTCCAATATTGAGATACTTCACTTAGGAGAATGGTCTCCAGTTCTATCCAAATTGTTGCAAAAGTCATTCATTCATCCCTTTTATGGCTAAGTAGTACTCCATGATATACATATACCACATTTTATTAATCCACAATGAGATATCACCTTATCCCTGTTAGAATGGCTTTTATTTAAAAGTCCAAAAATAATAGATGCTGGTGTGGATGCAGAGAGAAATTAATGCTAATACACTGTGGGTAGGACTGCAAATTAGTACAACCTCTACGGAAAACAGTATGGAGATTCCGCAAAGAACTACAAGTAGATCCAGCAATCTCATTACTGGGTATCTACCCAAAGGAAAAGAAGTCTTTCCATCAAAAAGACACCCGCACTTGAATGTTTATTGCTGCTACACAGTTTTGAGCCAATATTTGACATAGTAATTTCCTCTTCTCTGACTTGCTAGAAAGGGGATTATCATCAGTCAGCTTATGCTGCACATAGCTTAGAACAATAAACATTTATAATTTGTTAAGATTATGTGTGTTGTCTGGGTGGTTCTTTTGCTCCTCAGACAGTTCCACCAGGGCTGGATGGTCACATATCTGGGTCCAGGGCTGGTATGGCTGGGGTTGCTGGGTATAGCTTGGATAGTTGGAATTGCGGAGCCTCTCTCCTGTGGTCTCTTTCTTTCCAGGAGGCTAGCCCTACTTGCAAGCATTTTTCAGTATTTCCTTGGCCAAAATACATCAGATAATGTAGTTGATTGAAAACATGGTAATAATATTTTACAGCTCCTACCCCCATCAACAGTGTGTTTTCCTAACTCTTGAATCTGGGCTGGCCTTATTATTTATTTTGACAAATAGAATATGGCAAAAATAACAACATGCATTTTAAGAACGTAGGCATAGAAAAGCCTTGGCGTTTCTGCAGCACTCTGTGGAATCCTGAGACATCATGCTGTGAAGGAAGTTAGTTATGAAATTTTGCTATTGTGAATGAACTCTTTATCATTTTGATTTCTTTTAAATATTTATCTGGAATACATATTAGAATTAATATGATTAATTAAATAAGAATTGTTTGACTGACTCTTACAGGTTCTATAGTTATAAATTCACATTGGCAGTGTTCCTGAAGTTTGTTTCATGACTGTTACCTTGGGTTAAACAAGAGACACAGCACTGCTGACTCTCAGCAGAGGAAGACCTATGAATTAGCATTTTCACATGCAAACCCAGTTTCAGTAGAATAGCGAAACCACCAGTTTTGATATGTTTTGCTTAAATCTGTAATATTAAATTTCTAGCTGTATTGCATCATGAGCAAATAATAACTTTTGAACCTTATCATCAACACCCCCCTTTTAAGTAGTGAGAGTATTCTTAGTCATTCCATAATTATGATTATAAACTGAATTCAGCTATGATATCAAGTTTGATCCTAATATTTTAGTTATATTACTTTTCCCCTGAAGTTAAAAAAAAATGCACCAATTCCATATTCAGAGTTTAAAGTGATATCCAGACAAAACCATATTTAATATTAGCAAAAATAAGCCCTGACTTATGATGACGATGTTTATGACTACTAAACATTATTGTGTAATTATCACGGTATATGGTACTTGGCTAAACACTTTGCACATTTTGTCACCTTCATTAAACCCCAACAGAGCTCTGTGCAATAGGTACTGTTGTTGCTTTCTTTCTTCCAGACATATACAAGTTATATTAAGATGTATAAGTTCTAATAATTTTAATTTAGATAAAATTCTTTTGAGGAATATCTTTTGGACTCCAGTTAAAGACTTCAGAGGACCAGTATCTTTCTTATCTTTTCTTCCAACCCTTGGAACCCAATGGGCAAAACAAATCAAAATGAAGGGAAAGACAAACTCTCCATTTACAGCAAAGAAATGAAACCACCACAACCCTCAAACACAAACTACAGAGAACCTAACAAATACCACGAAATGTGAAGTGCTGATAAAGAGTGGCACTTTACTCTTCACCTTTCAAGAAGAATAGAGTTCTTTAAAGCACCCTGGCCAGTAAAGAGGGTGGAAGGTGATGCTTGGTGAAGGTGGGAGGAAAGAGACCCTGCGACTTAGAGAATCTAATCTGATTTACATACTAGGTACATGAACACCAAAAAGTGAGAGATGTGCTCCCAACCAATCAGTAAAAAGGACCAAAAAAGGATTTGGTAAGAATGTTTTTAAGCCTATAAACTCTGATGAAAGCTGCTCCAGTTTATTCACTTGCAACCACACTCTCCCTGTCCCCTGCCCCCCAAAAACCTCCCTTCACTTGTCCTTCTTTACATAATTTTTCAGCAAATATTTAGAGGCAGTAAAGTGAGGTGGTCAATAAAGGGCACATGCTCTATAGACAGACTGTATGGGTTCAAATCACCGATGAGTCCTTTGCACACTTAACTCTTTTTCTCAACTTTCTCATTTGGGCCAGGGCAGCATAAAAATACCAGGATGACAGAAGATATATGTCTTAGTCAGTTTGGGCTGCTATAACAGAGTACCATAGGCTGGGCAGCTAGTAAACAACATAAATTTATTTCTCACAGTTCTGGAGGCTGGAAGTCTGAGATCAGGATGCCAGCATAGTCAGTTTCTGTGGAGGACTCTCTTCTCAGTTGCTGACCATTGACTTGGCTTTTTGTATCCTCACTTGGCAGAAAGGGCTTGCAAGCTCTCTGGCTCCTTCGTATAAGGGCACTAATCCCATTCATAAAGGCTCCGTTCTTATAAACTAATTTTATTCCAAAGGCCCCACCTCCAAGTATCATCACATTGGGATTAAGATTCAACATATGAATTTGGGGAATGGGGGACACAAATATTCAGACACAAATAAACAATAATTTATTCCAAATACCAAACATATCTCCAACATTTTCATATTACAAAAAAAATACAGTTTTTGAAGGTGATGGCACATCAGCTTTAAGTAGTGATGCTACTGTAAAAATGTGCTTAAAATTATTTATTATATTCTACAAATGTAGGACATACTAGGAGAAATAAAAGTAAATTAAAACATATGAGAACAATTATTAAGAAAAGGACAAATATCATTCAGCATATTTGGCTCCATTAGAAAATAATCCTTTTATCCCATGAATGAAATTTCTATATTCAAATTTTGCTGACAGGGTGATTTTCCTATTGACTCTTATGCTTTTAGTGAAAATCAAATTGCACAGAAATCACCATGCTGCAGATGTTTTAGTTAAGCTACTTGTAATAGATAACATAACTCTAAAGATCACAATCTATAGTACACTAAAATACTTGGAATCATATTTGGCTATCGCATATTTAATAATGAAGTTTCTAGATGAAGAAGAAACAGTGGAAAGCCAAATACTCAGCTGTTCAGCTCTTCATATCTGACTCATGTTGAAATCAAGGCAACTTGCTTATTGATAGGTGTAGAATTTCTGCTACTTTAAAATTATTTCTATTCAAAGCTATTAATGGTTTCTAAAGAATGAGGGCAAAAATTTCAAGCAGGCAGTTCTGAATCCTATCTTCCATAAAGGCAAAATGTTTCTTTTATAATAACCTTGAATTTCTACAATGCACTGCATTCTATGGGCAAAACACACATGGATACTAATGGCAAATCTGAGCAAATACAGGCAATTAAAAAAGGCACAAAATTGGTTGCATGAACTTGAATGGATATTTTTATCTTATCAATCTCAAGTTTAAAATTCCTAAAATAATAAAATATGAAGGTTTTATCCAAGTGCTAAAGCATGATTTTGTATTATGCATAAGTCATTGTAAAGATTTTTGGTAAACGATGCATTTTTTAAAAAGTTAAAGAGAAAAAAAACTTGACTCAAAAACCAGAAACCACTTCCAACAGCTTTTTAAGATAGAACTGATGGGGAACATTCATAAAAATTATATGATGGACACAAACTATAATTTATTGTTTACAAAATACAATCAAAAGTCTTTCTCAAAATCTAGTCATTTTAAAATCTATTTATAACACTTTAGAAAAATGAATTTGAATAACAGATGTAAGTTAAAAGAAAATAGATGTTTAAATGTTTTCTTAGGTATTTCAATTTTTATTATTCCATGTAACATTATTGAAAGCTGATGAAATGGACTTACAAGAAATTTATTGTCTATTTGGGAAACAAGTTTATACCATATCTGAAAAGAAATTTATAATATTTTTTCATGATATAAATAATATAAATTCTGGACACCTCAGGAGTTAATTTTTTCTCTTTCCACTTTCCCCAATAAGTGAGTAGTTCTAGAATAGTGATTTTGTAGTTAATTTGTGAAATAGAGTCAATAAAGAAAGACACTAAACAATATTTTCATGATCCCCTTGGGATAACATTAATATATACATATATATATACACACACACATGCATAACCAATTTTTAAAGGCCACAAATGATATTTTTATAGATAATACATTGTTTTCTAAGTTTTCTATAATGGGTGAATTTTGTATTTTAACATAATTTTAAAATATATTCATTTGCCATTTCCATGTACAGACACTAGAATGCAATCTTTAACCTAACTCATGACTCCAAAAATTGTTCAGAAATATTGAAAGGAAAAATAATTGTATTTTGACTATTTTTGGCTTTCTTTTGATTAGCAGAGCAGTAATTTTGATTTTAAATATCAGATTTTATAATGCTTTGGAAAGAAATTCAACTTCTAAATGCATTATTTATTATCATATCTTTTAACTCCTCACCAAGCATTCTTGAACCCTGATTTTCCCTCACCACTTGACTACTGCTGAGTACTCCCAAACATCTTGCCTATGGACTATAGGCTTCAATTCTCCATCTGATTCTCATTTTTGATAATATGAAATAAATTTTCCTCTGAAAATTAACTTAGATTATTTTCTCCAATTATTTCATATTTTCCCCCAAATTTTTAAGCATCAATTACATGAAAAGAACTATTCTAAGCTCCTTAGATTTATTTAATTCATTATGTGGTAAACCCACAGCTACTAAGTGACACAGCTATAATATGAAAGTCTTGTTTGCTTTTCACAGAACGTTGCCAATTTAATTATCCGCCAGACCCTCAGAGTCATCATTTCTGCACCATACTTAACTCAACTTGATCCAGCTCCCCTTGAAAATTCATGACTTGGGCCAATGCCACAATCATCAAAATTCAGGCCTATTCTTTCTCTCTTATGCTTCATTTGAAAATTTATCACCTCTTGCCATTTTAAATGTCTAAAACACATTATGTTGCTTTTCTTCATGGCTTTTCAATTACTACTGTTTTAATCACATTATTTTTGTATTACTGTAGAAGCACCATCATGGTTCCCTTAAGGTGGCTGGTTCCCTATTCCCCTTCCCAGATAGTCTAATTCTGCTAGCTTAAACTTCACTCAACCTCTGCCTTCTCCATGATTACTTTCTGCCTGCCTCCCTCCACTATCATCACAAATTCCTTCTAAAGCTCCCCACTACCATCAGGTTAAAATCCAAAGAACCTAGCCTAAATAAAGAACTCTCTGATGTGTCCCACCTAGTCTACACGAGACCATACCTCTTATAATCCAAGCTCTACATCACTCAAGAATAATCCATGAACACTCACTTCTGTAACCTCTGTTAAAGCTGTTCTTTCACCCAGATTATACTCTTCCCAATCTTTGAAAGTCCAATAGAAATCCTAACGCTCATAGATCATATTGATCTTTTCTTTTTGACCACCTACAGTGTTTGCTTCTTGCCAATAATGGCAAAAATATTAAATACTCCTTTCACTTTGAGGAGTATATATTAAATATATTA
Source organism: Daubentonia madagascariensis (assembly GCA_023783475.1). Classification (NCBI taxonomy): domain Eukaryota; kingdom Metazoa; phylum Chordata; class Mammalia; order Primates; family Daubentoniidae; genus Daubentonia; species Daubentonia madagascariensis. The sequence continues at coordinate 18,468,824 of JAKFHU010002080.1, read as the reverse complement.
AATTTAATTAAATACATTCCCTATTTATATTTCATGGTTCTGACTTCAAGGCTAAGAACACAACATATGAATAAATCTCTATTTGCCATTACTAACTCATGTAATACCATACCTAGAGGCACTTCTTGGAAAATGAAGTTCCAAAACAAACATTTTTCTATACAAAATCATTGAACTCATAATATACTACATCATCTTGGGATGCCATATATATGTTAGTAATTATATATTTATGAACTAATATTTACAAATATCATATAATTTTTTGCAAAATTACCTTAAAAAGATAAGTATCATGATTTTCTGTCAGCCATTTATCCAACTTATCTCACATAAACTGTTTACATATATGTCATCAGCAACTATTGTAACGTCGCATAAGCTAAATTAACTTTTTGCTGAAGAAACTCACAGAAAAACTCAATTCTATTCCTTGACAAGATCTTTATAAATCAGAATTAGTGTGTAAGAATAATTATAAATCAGTATCTCTTGCTGTTACTGAAGTATTTAACTAGAGATAAGACATTTTAAAAGAAGTCCATCATGATTTACTATAAAAGAGTTTCAACCTTATATTTATTGTCACTGTATTAAATATGCCCTACCATATACCTAGAAATTTAGATATATGGAAGTAAAACTTTAAAAGAAAGGAATATCAATTTGAGTGACTTTGAGTGATTTGTAACTTAAAAGGACAGTTCACATCATCAACTTCTTGTGTTTCCCACACAAAGTAATTGAGTGTATAATGATTATTAATTTTTAAAATTAAATTAGAAAATTGACTGTTTTTTTCAGTGGGATCTGAGCATGCAATCTCATTTAACATTTTCAACTGAAAGCATCCCAAAGTTACCAAAATACTAAATGAAAACAGAAGAATTGATACATAAAAAATGGAGTCATTTGAAAAGATAATAACTTGTAATATAAAAACATATAGCACATACTGTACTTATATATTATACATTATAAAATTTATTATGTAGCAAATATAACAAACATCTTAAAAGGTATGAGGTCACTCTTTATTGAGTAGTCAATTCAACACTAAGATTTTGCTGAATATGAGATTGGCTATTACTTTAATATTGTTTATTGCCTAAAACGTGCTTATTTGAATTTCAAAGAGATTCTACCATAACTATCTGTGTCAACTGCCAGGAATTAGCTCTCTTTTTTGAATTTATATTAATTCAGCTGAAATCTGGTTTTAATCAGTATTATTCACATTTTGCATACATAGTTCAGCCGACATTGTACAGTTAAGCATTCTCAACTCTTCTTTTCCTTTTTAAGGAAAATCCCTATGGCCAAAATGCAAGAATTTATAGCAGTTAATCCTTCCTAGTGTTTGTGCATGCATGGGGTTCAGTGTAAGAGATGGTAACTGCTGTGTCAACTTTCATTACTCCAGCTGTTAACCAGATGTTCAAATTGTCCTAGAATAGTTTTCTAAATTTTTCTTCTTAATCTGTTAAATTATGCAAATGCTGGAATATTTTTAATCATGTACCTAAAGTCCTTCCACATAATTAGCATGATATAAGAATTCTGGAATAATTCAAATACAACTACTTTTGAAATGATGAAGTATAAAAATAATTCATATTGGGGCCAATAGGATATAGATTTGTGTTATAATACAAATGTAAAACTTACAAATTACATTACAAATCAATAAAAATCAGACTAAAATTTATTTATGGGGAAATGCTTTCCTAGCATATATAAATATGAAAGAAATTCAAGAAAATTAAAAATAAGAGAAAAATGGAAAGAAACTTTAAATCTTTTGATGCACATTTCAGGTAGTTATTTTTAAGTTATCTTTTTTCTTTTTTGACTGACATTTACCTACATGAGGTGTCATGTCTGACTTTCCCTTCTTAGAATAAATGGAGTAGCTATTCTTTTTATGAAGAAAAATAATTTTGTTTTGATTATTTCCTCTCAGGAAACCTTTACATCTCCTAAACATTGATTGAATCACTATCATTTTTAAAAAAAAGGTTGCCTTATCTTGATTTTCAGTAATCAAGTATTGTCACAATTAAGAAAATTCATAAAGAATTATTTTAGTCAGAATGAATCAGGATTTATTCCTTTTCCTAATAGGACAGTATATTTTCAGTTCTCAGGCAAATAAAAGTTTAGAATTACAAAAGAAGTTATCAAAATTATTTTAAAAACAAAAATTAAATAAAATATTCTCTGAGCTAGGGAATGAACTTTTCACCTCTCTTTTTATACATATCTTGTATCTTCTGGTATTAGAGATGCTTAATCTAACTATGAGCTATTTTTGTCTAATAGAAATGACATCTTACCAACATAAAATTATTAACTTATATAAGAAAAGATAATTGTAATTCTAGTTTTATTTTGATCTTCTATAATCATAATTACAGAAGTGATTAAGCACCTCCTTGTGTTAATGTGGTGCTAAGTGAAGTTCAAGGTAATTAAACTGCAAAGTCTTTACCATCCATGCCCCTATAACCTAAGACATTCATATTTTTTTTAGAACAAAATATTAAAAATAGACTAAATATACATCTAAATGAATATTCACATTAATTGAAAATATAAAGAATAAAAAAATATTAATGAATAAAAAGTATCTCATAAGCTTTCTATGTCTCAGAGCAGGTCAAAATCAATACCTTGATTTTAATCAGTTGAAGCCTGCCTGGGAGAGGAGATTGAAGCTGTCTTTGAACAATGAACTTGGTTAAAGAAGAAAGCTCCTTCATTAGTGAGGATACATGCAGGCTACGGTTTGGAAAACACTAAGAGTTAGAAGCATTTCCAGATAGAGGCTACTAAGCATATCTGAGGAAATGTACTTTGGAGGATTTAAAATATAACTTTATCCTATTTTAAAACACCCTATAGAGTTACAAAGGATTGCATGAGTTAAGTACCTTTTGAATTATTGAAAAATATTAGATTATATTTATCTTTATGGACTGGTAGTACAGTGTAAGGGTTAAGAGAATTAACTTGAATTCAACTCTGCCCCTTCTCAATGTGATATTGGGCAAGTCACTTAACCTCTCTGTGTCTCAGTCTTTTCAACTGGAAAATTAAAGTAATAATAATAGATATATCATGGGGCTCTTAGGCAGATTAAAAGAGGTAATATTTAAAATTTTATCTGACACACACGAAAGGATGCATCGGTATTATGATCATAAAATACACAAATAAACAAGTCCACAAAAAAATAAATAAAAAGTATAGTGATCTGTTTTGTTCCCATTGGATGCTCTTCAAAATATCTACTACAGATGGTAAATTTCTATTAATGGATAACTAAAGTAGCCATTCCCAGAGATGCCAGGTTAACAGAAAAGTTTATTATATTAGGGGTTAAGTTGTACATTGACAGTTACAGCAAGCTATAATTGGTCAAAATAAATATGTTAGGTTGATATTACCTGAATTAAGTAAGGTCTGTATAAAAAAATCTGAATACAGTTTCACCTATTAGTTTTGTTACTCTTGTTGAGAGGCATAAAATGAAGTGTTTTAAAGTATTTACCAAGTATGAGATTTGCCAAAAATCTTCAGAAGTTGAGTATTTTAAGTAGAAAGTAACAGGCAGGTGTTTTGTTTATCGACTAAACTTGCTGAGTAATCCTACCAGAATGATAGCATGGCTGGCTGCTAGATCTTGTCTTCTGAGCTATTCCCACCTATAATCTGCAGAAGAGGACAGATTCTGATCTGCAGTCTTCTCAGGACTGATTCAAAAACACTTCATGAAATTATAAAGCTCTATTCTTATGTTTCCACATTCTAGTCTGTTACAAAATTTACACTGATGCAAAATTTACTTAACTGGTATTTCTGAAAGATTAACACATTTAATTTTTAATTACTTTATATGGTACAGAGACCCATGCTATTTATATGCAGCCTTTGCCACCTAGAGAAAATAAATAGTTTTGTAAAATTACAATTTCTCCCAGACCATTTCTTTTTTAGCACTTAGTACAAATTTTCTAGAAGCATTCATCCACACTCATCCTCCAAGGCTAGCTCTTGACTTTCCCAGGAAACAAAAGGAAAGAAAGGGATGTGTTTATTCTCAAGTCGGTTGTCTGGCTGATGTAAGAGTGAAAGCTTATTATGAAGTGATTCATTATATTTCTGATCTTCTACAGATGAGTAAAGCTGGAGCTGAATAAAATTGAGGTCATTATACTTAATTCACTGTGGGCAGCCTAAAACTTAAGGTTTTAGATTACTTAAAAAAACTGAATTAAGAGAACTGCCCACTTCTTCATTATCCATGCATTCCTTTTAATCTTATTTTTTTTTTTTTGTACAGACTACATTTCAAAAAAGAAATGGCACAGGTATGGTCTGTATTTTACAGATGCAGAAAATGTGGTTCACAAATATGAAGCAAATTGCCAAAGGTCACAGAGCCTGTAGAAGGTAGGGCTGGGAATCATACTCTGAAATATTCGAATACAAAGCCCAAACTCTTATTGCTTCCATTGATGTAGAAAAGAAAAAGAAAAACGAAAGAAATAAATGTTTTCCCAACAGAAGATCAGAGTCTTACTTCAATATGTCAAGCCCAGCAATCTATCCAACAATTTGTGATATTTACCATCATAAGCAGGACCATTATTTCATATACTTACATGCCAATGAACTAAACTAATACATGTAATAAATTTTACAGGTTTATGTTGGCAATAATAACAATAACATTTTTGGATGCTGCTTCTCATTTTCTAAATGGCTTTCATGTACATTATATTTTACTTGCCACAGAATTCTGTGTAGTACAGATGATCATTTTTATCTTTCTACCTGGACAAACTGAAGCTCTAAGAGATAATGTGACTTGCCTGAAATTGCTCAGGCAAAATATCATCCAGAAGGCAGATGTTCAGTCTTCTAATCCAAGTCCTCTTCCAAAATACAAGGACATAAAAAGTTAAAACTCTAATGTCACATTTCTAATTCTCTTGTTTGTAATGTCTAAAAGTAAAAGTTTCATAAAATTGAAAGTAAAAAGGCATGATCTCTTGAAAAACAGAATATGGGTTTATATTTTATTGCTATTTTGCTACATTAAGCCTAAGAATAAATGTTAAAAATGAGACAGCAAGCAGGGTATTTTTCAAGGGAAACTGACTCTGCTCAGAAGGCAAAAGGGATTTATAGCAAGCAAAGACACAGATTATAGTTTGCTTCATTTTACCACGTGTACCAATCCTTAGGAAAAAATCAGAATAGAGCTTTTACCTTGATTTAGCCAATAAAATGTAAATCAATTTAAACTGTGATATTATCGAGAAAGGACTACCAAAGGGATATATATATAATTAAATACCCAGAAGATGAAGTTCCTTAGGTGGCCAAAATATATGTGCAGCTGCTTCTTGGTTAGAGTCTACCACAGTCTTCAGGAGACCATCTTGGGAAAATCACCCTTTGTAAAATAATCTGTGAATATCACAGACTAATCCATTTTAAGAGGAAAAAAAATGGTGATGTTGTAAACAAAGTGGTTCATTTTTGAAATGAGTAAAGGAAAAGAGAAATATCATCTTAGACTGTTTTTCTCAGGAGCATGAGTATTTAGAGAAAGTAAAAAATTAAAGATACATTTCTGTAGACTGAACAATATAGAAGGCATTTTAATTTCTCCAAGTTCAATTAAATCAATCGATTACTTTTTATTATGAATCAAAATTTTATTTGTTGTAGTAAAGAAATCTAATGCAGTGAAGAGTTCCCGGATTATCTCATTAGTGAAAGTTAACATTTATTGAGCCTTTACTACACAGTCCACACATTATGCTAAGTATTTTACATGCATTACCTCATTCAATCTTCCAATAACCTCACTAAAATCATCACTTATTCACAGAAAAAAACAAAACAAAGCAAAAACAAAAACCCTGAAATTTAGAGAGGTGTGTAATATTCTCAAGCACACAAAGATGGAAATGAAGAAATTGGGGTTTGAACCCAGGAAGTCTCTCAACCATGATGACACGTTGTTTCTTGCAGCAATTTTTGCTTTACATTAAAATTATTTTCCATAAAGAAATATCTAAAATCTGGAACTCAATTTATAGCTGTAAGGTATATGGAGTCTAGTATGTAACAAATTTTCAAAGGAACAATCGATTATTAAAGAGAATTTGAGACTGTTAATTTGTTATAACATGATATTTGTGACTTCAGAAATGTAAAGGTAAATTGTTCTCTTTTGAAATTGACACTTGTTTTCAACTTTCAGAAACCTACTCGGCATATGATTTACTCTTAAATCCTAAGTAAAACTTCAATTTCTGATATATGAAAAGATCCACAGAATACTGCTCTGAATGTATTTATTTATTTCAAAGACTCCAAATGAATTTTCAAACAAATCAACTTAAAGTTTAAAGCTTTCATTGCAAAAGGTATCTTTATTCTTTGTCATTCTTATTACCTTCTCATAAGTCACTCCAATTAAATGTGTATTTAGTAAATATTTAATTAGTAAATTCAGCTTAATGGGAATATATTCTCAAACTATTAAAATATTTATCTTTTCAAATTATGTATGCATATAATATCTGTGAGCATTTAATGTCACATATTCATGTATATGTGTGTATGTGGATATGTGTGTTACATACCAGATAAACACATGTGAGAACTGAATTGGTAATTCACTCCGTCCCTGAATTTTCTTCAGAACATATAAGAAGAAGAAAAAAAAAAAGCAAAAAGTGTTTTCCATTTTGTTTTAATTTCTCAGTTGCTCAATAGCCTATATACTCTTCTTAGAATCCAGGAGTGTTTTTCTTATAATTAATGAGCATATCATAGTCCAAAGTCCTTGAGAATAACAGGACAGCCAAGGAAATTAATGGAAGGCATAGGCGTGTGGGACAAAGCTTGCCAGCATACCACTAACATCGGGAAAAACTATTCCCTCCCCACTAAGTAGCTCACAGAGGCTTGTTTAAAGTTTTCGGCAGTCTACTCTTCCCCTTTCGCCTCTTAGCCTCTCAGGGGAGATGAGAATACTTCTCAACATGGCCAAAGCCCACCTACTCAAAAGGGAGGTTAATTATTGCTTATGTAATTAACCTCCCAAGAAAATTGTTAAGATTAACGAAGCAGTGCTTACTAAGTGATTCCAAGCTCCTCATGAACTACCACAGAAATATTTGTTTACAAAAAACACCTACATGGATATTAATAACAGAGTCTGTGGAAATTATTATAATGGCTAATCTATAAACCAACATTGATAAATCATAGCCTATGTATCTAAAAAATATATAAGAAGTAAGGCAGCAAAGGTGGAAGAAAGGGTGAAAGGGAGGGAGGGACTGTGAGAGAAAGGGAAGAAAAGAAGAGGCAGGAAGGAAGGAAAGAAGCTGGGCAGGAAGGAAAGACCGGACGGAAAGTAGAATAAGTTTTTACCTTGCAGCAAAACCACCATGCTAGAATGAATGTTTTCCACTTAGTTCTGTAACAATCATGGTTCAGCAAAAGACCACGACATCCTTTCTCTAATCTGGTTTTCAAATGTAGAAAAACTCAAATATCTTTATGAATAAATTGAAAGAATGGTTTCTTGTAATAAAAATATAGAATTATTATAGTTATTTTAGTATCAATTAATTTTTAACGAGGCTAAAACAAGATTATTTTGATAAATAATACCTAAAATATGTTCCAAAGTGTTACTAGGAATAAGTTCAAGTACAGCTACGTCAGAGTACGATGTGGGGCATGTGGGTGAGTTTTTCCCCTCAAAATGTCATTTACTGACACAGCCTTCACATTATTACAGTTGTATTACAGAACACATCACCAATGTACCTAATCATCTTTCAGGACAATCACCACGATTACTCCCTAATCCTCCTCAACTGGACATTATATAGGTCAGAATAGGCTAGGTTAGGCTGCAGTAACCAAAAAAAAATCTAAAATTCTCAGTGTCTGAAAATAGGAAATGTTATTCTTTGCTCATGCTTCATGGCCACCACAGACTGACAAGGGCTTACAGCATTGACTGCTCTCATTTTAGTCATTCAAGAACTCAGCTGACAGAGGAGCCCCTTCTCTTTAGGTACAGATCTCCATGCTAGAAATAAACAGACCTTCATGGTTTTACCCTAGCAATGAAATGACCCAGCTCAGAAGTGATCATTGCCACTTTTACTTACAACTCCTTGGCCAGAGCCAGTCTCATGACCCCATACAACCGCTAGTGGACCAGGAACACAATTCCTATATGTGCCCAGGATCGTAGAAGTCTGGAACTATCTGGTGAAGAGCATTGACAACACCTCAATTATCCACTTGTATCTATGGAATGTCAGCACTAATAAGCTTTTGTTGTTGTTTTAATAAGATGTATTCAGTTGTGGATATCCATCATGTGTGAACAGTCAAAGGAATTTAAAATGCTTTTCATAGCTCTAATAATTTCAATTTATTCCAAGAAACTTGACAGTTTGCAATAGAACTATTTGGGAATTAAAAAAACAATAAAGGAGAGAGTCAAAATGAATACCACCCAAATGTATTATATTTATAAAGATTTACAATTAGGGCTTCTGAATATTTATCAATTAAAGTTAAACATTTTAAAAAGATTCTAAATAAATATTCATATTTATATGCGTAAACTAGTATGTGAGCCAAATATATGATTGGAATAAGTTAATTTGCAGGAACGTCTTTGTTTAGGAGCCTAGGGAAGAAGAGGTTTGGATTACAGATGACTAAAGAGAAAGATGGAGAACGGGGCTGCTCTGATGTCCCACAGGGAGCCCCAGGAAATACTGGCTCCAGACAGATTCTGAAGGAAGTGTTACAACACAGGCACAAGAGGTAGGTCATGAGCAGGTCTCTTATTTGACAAGTGTGACACAGGGTGGAGAAGTGGGGAGTCTCACCGCTGGCCTAAACACAGCATGGCTTCATGACCCTAAGGTCTCTGCAAAGCAAAAGCAGAGACACTGAGGCCTGGCAGGAGATTGCAAATGCCTGCCAGCCAGGATGAGGCACGGTGATGAAGTAATAGAGAATGCTTATGGGACACTCCCCGGGATGCATCAAAGATGTCTTAGAAGCACCACAGGGGAGCTGAGGGCTTGCAGGAGATGTGGGAGTTAAACCCAGGCAAATTTGATTATTGTGTTGGATGGGGAAGAGCGTAGTATGGAGAAAAAAGAAGCACAGATATGTGGGCCATAAGATCCTAGACAAATTATGAATTTTGTTCTGAACAAAACACAGTAAAAACGAAGTGACAATTCTTACACATTCTTGGTGAACACTGAAAATATTAGGTTCTGAGAGGAAGGAAATTTACAACATTAATTTCTTATATGTGGCTTCATATGGAGACTCTAAGATTTATAATTCTGCAGTGGCTTTTCAGGTAGATTTGCCTCTAGTACCAACATAAAAAGAAAGGAGAGACTGATTAGGCAGGGCTCTTGGCACCCTGCCCACTTCAACCAAAGCAGCTCTGTTTTAAAAGATCTGTTATATATTGGCTTTTACATAGAAAAATGGCTCTGCTACTAAGAGGAAAAAAAGTTGTGTTTATTCACATCCTACCGTTTACTTGTTTCTTTTGCCTAAATTACTTTTTACTATTTAGTGGATCAACTTCTACTTTGCTCCTCAACTCCCAGTGCTCCATTTTTGTGGTTACTGTGGTTTCAGAAAGCAGAAGCCAGAGGCAAGCACATGTGATATTTATCATGCCTAGAACTCATTTATGGCTTTTACTTCCAATTGAACACCAAAATATGGTCATCAGAACGTTCCAGGGAAACCACTAAACAGAATGAAGCCATACATTTTTAAGAGAGTAGATTTTTAATACACTACAAGCTAAAGTATTAAAGTGTTCTACTGTGTGCAAATGGAATTATGGTGCTCCACAGCTATTAACTTCATTATATTTGAAAGTAAAGCTTACTGAAAAATAAAAAGGCCATTGTAATTGACTAATTTCTCAGGCACCACTTAAAAAATACACACAGTTTGCCCTTTATGTTACAAACGCTGAGGTCTGACCACAGGCTGACATATCTATAAAGGAAGCTGACCTCTCTTAGAAGCCAAAATAAACTAAAATTTCTCAGTCTACAGTGCAGAAGCAGATCTCTGAAAGTTTGCAATATTAATGTGGAAAGATTATATAAAGTAAAAATATTTTTGTCTTCCCAAGGCGCCCTCTTTTACACATTACAATTATTATGAGTAGTAAACATAACAAGAAATATTTCCAAAAACATCCAGTATACTTTAAACATTTGTTATGTGTTACCTATTTAAAAATTCATAAAACTCTGTTTCAAGAAAAGTCAACCTTGTTTTTGTTTTTGGATTTTTTTTTTTTTTTTTTTTTGCAGTTACTTCTTTTCTTCTCAGGTTCCTTTCTTGTTGTGAAAGGCAACAAATGGATAAACAAAGAGAAAAACTAAAAAGCAGTAATTTTCTTTAGGAAACCATACGGGAAAACATAGATGCCTCGATTCCTTCTTTGGAATGAAACAAAGAAGAAATAAAAAATATTGTATGCGTTTGTGTTTTGTTTTTGTTTGGCTTTGAGAGGGATAGTGAGATCAACAGGGTAATTAAAAGTTGGATAGCAATTAAAATTCTCTTTTCATATTATCTTTTCATTATTATAATGGTATAAAATTAGAACTAAATCTTAATCTGTCAGGAATTTTTATGTTTTATATGGAAGCCTTGAAGTTACTTGTTTTCTACTTGTCAACTCACTCAAATTTCTTTAAATGTCATGGGCAGTTCAAATATTCCAGTGTCATATCAACACTGCAAAAAAATTTATATATGATATATATGAATGTCCATGTGTCACGTAATTTAAAAATATATAGGCTAGATAATCAACAAACCAACAGGTAAATACAGACGAACACTCAGAGGGGCTAAACTCAAAGGAGGTATTAAGATGAACACATATTGCTACTTAAATTTTCATTACTTCTTTAAATTACTATTATTACTTATTTCTCTGTTCACTTGGGCTGCTCTATATGCCAATCTGCAAAAGGGCTTATTATAATAAGACCTTTAGCACATTAAACGGAAGGACCAAAATTTGAAACATTGATTTTGGATCAATTTCATATGTAATCAGAAATCACCTCACTACTGCAACTATACACCCCTATAGTAGTCAGGGTCGGTAAGAAACAGATGGTATCCTCAATTAGGTAATTTGAGAAGGAAATAAGGCATGGATAGTGGTTGGAGAAACCAAGGAGACAGAGTTCAGTACCCAGGGCTAGAAACTGCAAGGAGCCATTACAACCCATAGATTTAAAGAAGTAAGAGGAGTAGTTACCAGAGTTTCAAAGAGGTAAGTCACCTGACAGAAGCTATAACCTTCAATAGAGACATGCAGACAACTTACAGCAATGCAAAAAGGAGGGGCCCAGAGAAATAGACACCTTGACCTCGCTCTTTTCTCACCCTCAATGGTATTTCTCAATGTACCATAGGTAAACAAAAAATGTAAAACGTTATTTCTCCACAACACAGATTTTCCTAAGAAATGATAATAAAGTGAAAATCTAAATAGATAATCTTAGTAGATCTAGACAGGCTCTAAACTTAAAACACATGCTCTTTAAATTTAACAAGTTTAGACTGAAAATCAATAGTTTTTTTGAGAACTGTATCACATTTGTTTAAATAATATATATTAAATAGAACAAAAATTTAATGAATTTGTAGAGACTAGTCTGCATTAAGTAGTATGGCAAGTATACACTAATTATTGTCCTGACTAGATACCAGGTAACTTTTTCTTTTTAATGATTAGATCTGTCACACAGTCCTAAATGGCTGTGCCTCTTTTAGGTTTATAGAGATGTTATTGAATGCAAATTCCAAAGAGTATGTTCAGCTGAGAACATTCCCATTATATATTTGCAAATTCAGGTTCCATTAATCAGGTAAGATTTGGCCTAGATAATATTGAAAGTACCTTATAAGTCTGAGAATTTGTGATTCAGATTCACAGAAACAGAGACACTGAGAAAACCTACAGCTCTGAAATTGTTCAGCTTTTATTTGAACCAATTTGTATTACATTTTTTCAGAAAAAGGAAGACCATGGTCTTTAGAGTATTCTGCATAATCAATACATGTCACTGGGGCCAATAATATGTGCCTGACACAGTTATTGCCCAGACAAGACAATATGTGCAAAAGAGCTTTGCAAACTGGAAAGCATTTCCTGAATGTTAGGTTTTATCATATTTTTTATGCATGAACTGATTATAGAAATGCTTTACTTCTTCATTTTCTTATGAGTGATCCATAAAGATTTTCTTTAAAAATGTGTTTCATTACAGAACAAACTATTACTGTTTAGGCATATAAAAGTAGAAATTTAAAAAAAAATTTTATCATAATTTTTAAAAGCATCTTAAAAGGGTGGAATATCAGTAGAAATGTGATGAAATGAATGCTGTGTAATACTCACTCAGTAAGAATTACCCAGAAAAGCAAATTTTTCTGTGACATTTTTATCACCTTAATATATCTATTGTTAAAAAGTAAATTCACCTAGATAGCCTTCTCTGGTTGACTCCACAATTTTCTTAATGCTTTTTACTCTGTCTGAGTGCATTTAAGTTACATTATAAATATTGTAATCTGGTTCCATCAGTGTTCTAACGTCTTTCCCATAACCATATTTGTTCTATCTCCAAAACAACTCTCAGTCCCCAAAGAAACTTGTTATTTAGAAGAAATAATTTGAGAAGATGTTATCCAGAATTAGATTAGGAGGTAAATTAATTCACTTAATATGGTAGAAACCAAACAGTAACCATTTTACCTTCATATTTTATAACGTGTTCCAAGCATAATGAATATGTGGGCAGGGATCACTTATAGGGAAAATGCACACCAGCAAACACTGGATTTCAAAAAAGACTCCTATTCACTCAATTAATTTTGAGACAATCAGATGCATACTCATGTATTTACTATGCATTTGTTGCTTACTGAACTTTCTGTGAGAACTAGGAATATATTATTAACCTTTAACAACTATGTATCCAGGTCATTCTCTTCAAATGAGCAAAATTTCTGGATGATAGTTGAAACATAATAGAACATAGAGCATGTAGCATTTTATGGAGTCTTATAGACAGCATTTTGTAATTTTGCTTTAGGAAAATATCTAAATTTTCAAATAAGTACTAACAAAATTTTTATTTTCAATATGTAAATATATAAGCTTTTGGGAAGATCTTGGGGCTCATTGGTCTGTAATAACTGATCACAATTCAGTGAAAGAAATTCCAGCAAAATCATACTTTTTTCCAAATGGCTTAATATGAACTAGCACTTCAAGATAATTTCTTTTCAAAATGTATCTCAAAACATATACTTCATTTTGCATAATGAAGTAAAGATTAAAATAGTTGCAAACTATTTAACATAAATAGCTTTGCTGCCTATCAGCAATGATATCCACAGGTTAGTTTTCCAGGCCTGGGATGACTCACACACCACCAGCTTGATCTATTTTGATGTATTATTAGTTATGCCTCCATCAACACAAAGGTATTGAGATGCTACCTTTTCTTTATTTAATACAAAATAGACACACATTCATGAGGCTTAAGGATCCTTTGTTAAATGTCCTAAATTCATAGACCAGTTCAAATAGTTAAATGACACTACATTGCTATTGATTATAAATTCTCTATGGTTTATAGCAGCCAGCCAAAGAATAAGAACAAAAACAAAATTTCAAAAATTGTATTGATTTCAAAAGAATCTTTTATATTAATGTAGAATAATAAAATTTAAAAGATTGGTAAAATCAACTAGATACACTGAATACCATACAATGATATTATATAAAATAAATGTAGAAAATGTAGAATGATCGTTAGTGTTACAACTGTAAAGAATATAGTCAAATAAAATCCTACTTCACGAAGAAATATTACCAGCAATTTCAAACTTAGGGAAAAATGCCCTGGTGAAAATTTATTTCACCTATGATGGATAACTTATAAGAGAATTCCACACTTAATATATGAACCTACAGATTCTCATATTGAGGAGCTACTATACCTACTACATCAAACAACTTCACTATTAACAGCATTCATTTGTTTCTATTTTGTTTTGTGTAATCAGATTTTTAACCATACTCACGTAAAAATAATGGAAATCTTTCTTAAAATTTCAAACCCAAATTCCCTTCTTTAGTACCCAGGATCACACTCATTAAGAAAAGGATTCAATACATAAAACACGAGGGCTAAGTACTCAGTAGACTCCTAATCACTAAATAAATAAATGCTCATATAACAACGCATATACCAAGAAAAGAATGTTCTTAAGCCAATGATAGTACTGTTCTTCTCCCACAACACACTCACACACACACACACACTCACTTGCACAATTAACGACAGGTTTCAAATGGCTCCCAAACTTTGCAGGCCCACCTAACTGCCATGTAGCATCCTGTGGCTACTACAGTCACTTCTTCTCTTTGCTATTCCCCCTCCTCCAGCTAAAAGCAAAAAAATTAATAAATAAAATGGGTTCCAGTCCTATATATGGAATATTTATTAAAGTCCTACCCCCCAAAAGACCCAAAAACCAGCAACAAAAGAAATGTATGAACACTAGGCAAATTTAGTTTATCATTCTCAATGTTAACTTTTTCCATTCTGCACATAGGTCATCATATCTGGATTATTTTACTGTATATAAACTATAAAAATTATAATTTTAAACATTTTATGACAAAATTTTATAAGAATATAGAAATGTTTGAAATAGAATATGAAATTTAATCAGGAATTGTTTTGGTCCACCAAAGGTTGAAGGAGGGGTTTGAGGGAAAAGAAAATAGCACTGCCATTTATTGAGGATCTCTTATAACTTGAGCAATGGCCTAAGTGTCTCACATGTGCAATCCCATTTAATATAACACTCCATTACAGTAGGTATTATTCCCATTTTATTAATGAGCCAAGCTCAGTCACTTGTCAAAGGTGCTACCAAGTGGCTGAGTCATTTTAGGAACCCAAGTCTGTCATATACCAAATCATTCTTTTCATTTCAATGAAGTGACACACCTAGAAAAATTTAATATCTCTCTGATTTCATCTTAGTTAATTGAATTGGGAAGAAATTTCAGCAGGCATGGACAGGAACTAAAATATATCAAGCCATCAATTTTAGTCGTTTTTTTTAATACATGATGTTATTCTTGTATTCCTGTACCCTGAGAAATAAGCATTACTAACATAATCTGAGAGGAAGAAAGTGGTACTACAGAGTATTAGTTATAGTATGGAAGAGCAGATTAAAACTTAGTTCTCTTTGGTTCATGATCTTAAAACCTAGCACATGCTATTTTTAAAATGTAAGAATAACTTTTATTTTTTAATGAACACCGATTTCTGATCCAAAGGCCAGATTATTTTTATAAGTAATATATACCAGACTGATTCTAAAGAAAACTATGTTTTATAAAAGTAGCAATCTGGAAGAAAATCGGTTTAACAACAAAATTGCTTCTATCAGGAAACAAAGTAAATAAAAGTACGCATAAAGCTGGATTCTAAGTGAAGTAAAATTGCTATCACAGTCTTAAAAGAAAACTAACTTGCAGTACATTTATCTACAGCTGTCATAAAAATCCACTGAAACACACATGGTGGCACATGTGTGCATGCTTGGAACACATGCACAAACACACTTCGCTTGAATTTTCATGTACAGCTTAATTATTTTTATCTATGGTCTACCAAAAATATGTTATGACATAATAGAGTTTTCTTTTATTAGATGCTGCACATATGAGCTACTTCCTAAATTGTCTAGCAAAATTCTAAGATGGCAAAAGGAATAAGTATGGCATTTTATTTGACCAGGTCTACAATTTTAATTCTATCATAAATGTATTTGTAGATCATAATCAAAAGTGAATAACAGAAGCACTGAACGTGACATACAAATACTCTTTTATTTTTCTTTTCCTTGGAAAGACACTGCATATGTTTGTCTTCGAACTGTGGAAGAGAGGATTTGGGAAATGTCATTACTGTACAAGTAATGCTAGGGTCACAAGAGAGAAACAGAGAGAAAAATGAAGACAGGTAAATAGAAATTGGCAAATTTTCTTACAACTTTTTTTCTACATTGCCATGTATTGCAAGTTATATTCATCATTAATATTTTAAAATAAATATAAATAAAATCAAGAATATTGATCAATAACTCCATTCTTCTTATTTTAAAAATATTATTAAATACACCTTGGAGATCAGGAATTAATATCAATAATGTGTTAATGAAATCGGAAATGATAAAAATGGTAGCCATCTTCCCCTCTAAAAGAAGTAAAAGGTGGTTGCTTTCCCAAAGTGATGTATTTTTATTTTTTTGATTATAATCAATTTATTGCTATCTTTCCTACTGAGATATTTTTGTTTTGTTCATTTAACATTCATTTCAACCTGTATTTACTGAAACCCTGTTAGATTGTGCTAGACAATTGAAAGACCATCTTTTTTTATTTGAATAACTCAAAGTCTGATGGAATAAAATGGAAATATAAATGGAAAATCACACTGCAATATGATAAATGTGAGAACAGAAGCATAGTATATGCAAGAGGTTATGGGATCCAGCAAAGGGGCAGGGCAAACTATCATGCTCTGTTTCTTCAAGGAACAACAGGTTCAATAAATCTTTCCACATTCTGGTAAAGAGTATGGAATCATGGCAGTCATTTACAACGGAAGTAAGATCAAAGAAGTGTAAAGAGGGAAGTGAAAGATGGTGCAAAAAGTAATGTCAGGACAAATAGAGCCAAGGTAGAAACAAATGAGGACAATTAAAATGACAGACACAAATTTCTCTAGATTGCAATATGTGCCTAAAAATGCAACCACACACAGACTTGGGCTAAAGTTTACACAGGCACATAAGGAGACTTCCTTGGGTGGTAGAATACCAAGGATTAGGCAGAGTGGAAAGACAAATGAGTGTGTGTGTTCAGATTTCCTGGAATCTATACAGGGATCCCAATTTCCTTTCACATAAGTGGAGCCATTGATGTTCGGAGGAAACAAAGATTCCATTAAGGCTTATTACGTGATTTAGATATCCTGGTGTGGAATTTTTCTACCCAAACTGTTTTGATTACTTTTAATAAAGTGGTAATAAATAAGATCTTATACCACATTTTATATCTTAGCTATATAGTCCAGAATTATCTTCAGTAAAAGAATTCTATAAAGCATAGTAAAGACCTCAGGGAAACTAAAGATGATTTTGTGACGAAATTCCAGTCTTTCCCCAGACTTGTATCTAAAAACCTGGTAAATAGCAATGTTATTTGAGTTTCCTTTAAAAAAACAGATCCGTTATGTGTTAACAGGTTTTTAAAAAACTGCCTAAAATAAGACATTATTATGTGAAAAAAAAAGCCTTCATTTTGTTGATTTACTTGGCTTTCACAATTTCACATAAAAATTGGGAAAATAACAACTAAGTTTCTATAATCATATGCCACCCATGTCAAAACGATCTTAAATAAGAAAATTCTTAAATGTACTAAAATTTTGTACTTTAATGAAGCATCAAATCATTTACTTATATGATGTATTCAAGATAACATTTGTAGTTGTTAGAGTCAATAAAAACAGTACAAGTTTTCCTCTTGCTGTTTTCTGGCTATGAAATTTTTCAGTATATGAATGTAGTATTAAAGAATGTTCTAGCAAAGAATGTTCTATCTCAAAGTAGACGTCTCATTCCTGAGTGTCTGTTTCCTCAACACTAACTAAATGTGATTTTGTAATTTCAATGGACACATTCACAATAGTCAACATTTGTCATAACTTTGCCATCACGATCAGTATCACACAAAACAATCTAGAATTGCACATTCTAAGTGTGAAGACTCTTTTGTCAAATTTGTTCCACTTCTATGACGTAATACATGTGGAAAATATTTCTACTCGAGGCAGGCCTTCTGACTCACTATTTATTGCAGTGAATAAAATGGAAGTCAAAAACTGTGGAGAGTAATCTTGTATTTATTTCTTTGATGACTTACAGGAGAGTCTCTTTTACCAAAGAAAATAGAAATCATAATGTAAGATAAATTATAAGTAGAATTTTTAAAACCTCATTTTAAAAGCTGGAATTACATGTTATCATATAAAATGACACTTTAGAATAACATTAGATGAGTAGCAGAACTATATGTAATTATTAACCTTAAGCCATGAGAATATTATGTCGTAGTTTATTTCAAATGGCATTAAATAATTCTTTCATAATGGTTCATATGTCATTCATATCAAATATTTAAGATTTAATATACTTTGTGTAAATCTGACTAAATTAAGAGTCCACAGATCTTCACGTTCCTTTCCTACAATGCAGCATAGCCAAAAAGGTATTCTTTGAATAAGGTAAGGAGTGCTGCATGTATTTTATACGAATTACTTACAAATGCATCAGCCACAATTATGTCATCAGGAATTATTTATTCTTACCTTTCTGACTTAGAGTACCTAAACAATTAAAGAGCGCAAATTCAGAATACAGACAATATAGGCTGTGCAATTTACTGATACAGCGTATATTGCTCCCCTATTATATAAACTTTTCCTAGTCCAGCTCTATTAACATTATAATAATTTCAATCATTAATTTGTCTGTGGCAGTATTTCATTTTCATTTTGCCAGCGAAGTAGAGACAGGAAATATAAATTCTCTCACATGATTTATACATTTTATGCCTAAAATCACTCTTACTCATTTACAAAACAAATGGCTACCTAGAAAAGCTTCTATAAATCCCAGCATTGTCTTAACCCACATCTCATGATCATGACCAACAAAATCTTTGAAAATCATGCTTAATGTACACACAACTTGGTTTTCATCACTTGCCGCCTTTCATATAAAAGGGCTGCAAAACTGGATTCACTCTCCACTGTCATTAGGAGTCAATTTGATGACAGGATTTTAACCACTGAAGAAACAGATTTTCTAAATTTTATTAAAACGACAATAAAACAAACAAACAAAAACTTGATTCTGATTCTAATTGTTTTATTAGCCAGCTTGTAACATCACATTTTTTTTTGTGTATACTGTATCTTCTTATTCTAGGGGACACTAATTTGTTTTAAATGATGTTAAATACCATGCCTGCAGTTGCAAGTGCTTCTCTGGGATTTTTACTGGAGAAAAGAACTCCTGTAATTTAAAACCACTAAGTTTTCCTCAGTCACAGCTGTTACTGAAACACTGACCTGTAGAAATCTTAAAGGTTTTCAGCCCTTTCTCATTGCCATTAGTCTGCATTTATTTTCTAACAGGGCTTTTCGCCTTGTACCATTCCTCTTCCATAATTCCCATCCCTTAAATTGCAGCCAGGAGAGAAAAAGCATTAAGCTAGTTAGTCTCTTCTCCACCCCACGCCTCCCTTATAAAGTCTTGGCTACCCTTAAAGAAAATTCTCCAACAACGTGTCAATTTTATATTGGCCACAAAGACAACTTCTGTTGGGGGAGGGAAGGAAAGAGGGACTGAAGCTTGGCTGTCCCTTTCCACAGACAGGGATCTTTGTGGCGATCAGAAAACATTTCCTGCATAAGAAATCAACACACTCTCTGGTTGCAGGGTTGGGGAGCAAGAACGAATTTGTATCAGCCCTGTCCTCAAAGAAATGGAACACATCCATTAACCTTCCAAATAGGAAAATGGTTTTCTCCTAATATGTCATGCTTTTTTGCATTATTCAACATAATCCACAATCTCAAATTCTCTAGTAGCTCCCCCACTGGGGTGGACTAAAGCTACAATCACTCCTGTACTTTCTTTTTCCTCCGCATTTCCGTTGCACTGTTTTTTTTTTTCCCCATCTAGCTTATCTCTGAGATGTTCCCTCTGTCTTCCTGTATATCAACAGGAGACCAAAACCATGAGGACAGAAATTCACTTGCAAGAGGCAGCTAGGGTCTTAAAGGATCAGTATGTGTTTTAATTCCGTCCCCCTCCCCTGCCCAGAGGTGTCTTCACAGACAGAAGACCTGGAGAGTTTGCGCTTCTTGTGGGTTTCTTTTGACCCTTGCAATAGTGAGTGCGTGGGATTTTTGTGGCAAGCACCTCAGACAAAATTCCACACCTGAGGAAAAGGGAAGCACCCCTGTCTTCATGTGTCACAAAGTCATTCGGTCCAAACAGGCATGCTGAGTTTGCAACACCTTTTAGTCACGTTGCTCCAAGTTCAAATCTGAAAAGGGGTGGAGCGAGAGGGTTGGGTACAGAGGGGACATGAGAGAGAGGAAGCGAAGGGGACTTTTTGCTGGGCTGGAGAAGGGAGAAGTGTACAAATCCATTTCACAGGTGGAAAGTGTGTGTGTGTGTGTGTGTGTGTGTGTGCGCGCGCGCGCGCGCGTGCAGGTCTCCCCAGAGACTGCAGCCTAAAAAAAGCACACTTTTCCCTCCTAACCAACCTCCAGCTTAATCTGTCCCCATTTCTGCATCTCTTTTCTCCTGAATTTTCCACCCGCACTTCCGGGGTATATTGCTGAGCTATCCTGTTCTCACTGGCTCATCTCTAAAACCTTGAAACCTAAAACTATCTCAAGAGACCTTTATCAGTGAAGATCACAAATCAAATGAATCCAAAGATGACAGAGTAAAGGAGCAATGATTAGACCTGTGTGTTGAAACAGCTCGTTTTAACTCCATCCCCCAAACGTCCTCCCTCCGCCCCCACCCCCATCTTCCCCTCTCCTTTGGGCATTTACCTTCTTTGGGTGGTCGCTTCGCCTCCCTGGTAAGATTGCAGACTTGGGTGGTTTGCAGCTCCTGGGTCAGGCAGCCTTCCGTCTGCTCATTCAAGGGTAACACCACGTTATTTAACAAAACCAGCGACTGGTCGTCGATCCCCCACTCTCCCAAATGCTGAGGGCAGGTGCATTTTGTATACATGATCCCACAGGATTCTGTTCTCCCATTTTCTGACTTTAAGCAGCTCTCCAACCAAGTGCATAATACATGGCAACCAAACTGGCTTGGGCTCACCTTGTTCAATACCAAAAACTCAAAAAAAGATTTCTGATCGTCTTCCCCTTTTTTCTGTAATCCTAGGAAAACAGTTGGAAATACCCGACGTATTTGAATAAAATTTTTATCATATTGTAGAAAAACGAAAGCATTCTTGGAATCGCAGAGTTGCATTATAGAATGATTCTTTCTTAAGAGATCCTTTATTTTTTCATGGGAAAAATGATCAAACTGATAAGCCAGGAGGGAAAAGTTAGAGCAGCTAAGGTCCTTTTTGGAAAATTTCAGGTAAATGCTATATTTGGTTGGATCTGGATTTTCCAGCGTCCAAGTGCAATTTGTAAAGTTTTTGGGAAACATTTCACTTACAGAATACGATCCATAAATGACTCCCTTCACCAAAGTTGAACACCAGAAGTCTTGGGCAGCATTATATCCAAACATAACCAGAAGATAGGTGGAAAATATATAAATCAGCAGGTTACGAACAGCCTTCATCCTATGTCATTTGGCCTGTAAAATGGTAATGAAAGTAAAATGCAAGTAGGAATCTACACGCATTGACAAAATAAACTCCTTTCAGTATTACAGCCAGCTGTTTTCAAGATTTCAGTAAAAAACCCTTTTTAAAAGAAGGGCAGGTAATTTTTATTTTTTAACGCTGGAAAATTATCTGTTGCTGTGTGAACAGCGCCCTCACGTGGCCATTCACAATGGTCAAATTCTCAATGTTCAATTTAAAAATAACATTTAATAGATTTTTAATAGGAATGCCCTAACTTATCTATCAGGATTTCCTCTACGTCCGTTATCATTCTATAAAATGAAGATGGATAACATGGTGTATTTAAGTATCATAACCTAAATGTTAATTGTTGAAATATTTTTAATCAGTCTATACAACCGTTTCTCTCCCTCTGTCCTCTGCCTGCAGTAAACATCACACAAAATCTAATCTGATAATCTGGGAACAGCTGTCATCACATTATTTATTTTCTCTTAAATGTGAAAAGTAATTATGATTAGTTATAGCCACAATTTTAAGAGCACAAATGATGATTTGTTACAGATGTAACATCATCTCCCAAATGCCCCTACTTGCCTTTGCAGGGGCCACCATGTGAGCTGATGAGAAATTCCTGTACAAAAACAGGGGCATTCATGTGGATTAACACAATTTTAAAACCATCATGAGAAAGGGCATAGATGGGTAAATATATAGGGAAGACTTGTTGTTCAACATCAACATTGAGAACTAGGATTTAAGGTAGTCATTTCAATGTGACATGCCCTCTTGGGATACATAAAGTGGATCACTGTATTAGAATCTGATCCAAAGGGGATGTCAGTGAAAAAATCCCAGAACCGCAGTAATTGAGCTGGCTTCAGTCTTTTAATTTTTTTTTTAATTAGGGCTATTTTATCTAGAGTTATTGACTGTAATTCAAGCTTTACACATGGTAAATGAAAGACATTAGCATTTTCTTTCCCAGCAGATTTCAATTATTGAATTTCTCCCTTTCCAACAACAGCTCCAAAGGTCCTCTTTTCTTTTCTTTTCTTTCCTTCTTATTTCTTTTTTACCATGGCCTTGCACAATAAAGTAGTCCTTGGTTATATTTACCTCTGTAAGTTGTTATCCAAAAATAACTTGAATATTTTTCAGCTTTAACCTTTAAGAAGTTATTTCTTAGAATAAATGACAGTGCTTTTTTTATTTAGCCTTTGAGCTGATAAAAGTGATGCCAAGTTAATTTTAAGTCTTTAGGCTGCAGTCTCTTCCACTGTTCTGTAAACAGAGACAGACATACAGACATATAGATAGTTAAGAGTTTTCATGCCTTTGCCTGGGTCCTCTCTGAACCAAAGGATAAAACCCTCTTCCTTCCCATTGCATAACACACACCAACGCATGCACACCAAATCCAGTGACTGAAGTCCCTGAAGATAGACTGCATTTTCCAGATTATAATCCAAATTCTATGTCTCCATATAGGCAAAAACAGCCCCAACTCTAAATCTCTATAGCAGCAGTTTATAATAACACCAGAACTGCTGGGACTACCAAACAGTGTTCTCTGTTTCAAGCATACAGCTCAATGAATACTGCATTTTCTTCTTGACAAAATAAAGCCAATGAGCATTTAAAGGTTTTAAAAAAAGGAAAGTTGTAAAAAATTCTGGAAATAATTTCCTCCTTTTTTTTTTTTTTTTGCTGTGGCACTTTGCAGGCAATGCAGGTCTGCGCAGTGTTCTTCAGGATAGAGTGTAGGCGTTGAGAGCCAATGTGACAATAAGTGTCTAAATTAGGAATTCCAACCATGAAAGGGGGCTTCATTTTATAATCAGGAACTCAAAAAGAGGTCGTATTTCTTTTCCTAATAAAATCTGTACTTTTACTTCCATTTATTTGACAGTGCATGTCTGCAATGCTGTGCTCATCAACGATCAGTGAGGAAATAGCTCTGATTTCACTTTCATGCACGCTTAACGGCACCCTCAATATAATGCTCTTTATTTTTAATCAGTCTTGGTGTACAGACTCTTATTTTGTTCTTAAATAACAAAAAATGAATCACTGACCCTCCCCCCTTCGGACTGCAGGGCCAACTCAAACAACTGTTTTTCCCTCTTAAAGAAAGAAAGGGGGGGTCGAAGGGCTGGCCACTGAGGTGTCAAGGATGTTGTATTTATTTATTTATTTATTTGTCTCTTGCTGAGACGCAAACCATCATTGAGTTTAGCTATTCTCAAAACTGATTTTCTGTGTGACACTTTAGTTTAGTCGAACATAGACGGCGCCATCACTCCACTGATTTTTTTTTCCCCCATAGAAAACCCACTGCCTCCTCTTATATTAACTTCCTTTTAACCTAAAATTTCCCCCCCATAAAATTACCCCAATCACACACAACTGCCAGGTTTTCTAGGTCTCTCTGCTTATTCCTTCCGACCCAGCACATCTCTCGAAAACCAGACTTCTCTAACTTTTCAACTGCGGCGTTTAAGTAAATGCAGACAGTTGGATTTGCTCACAGCCTCCCCATCCGCCAGCAACAGCCTTTCTGTTCCCTGCCCTCCCTTCCCAAACACCAAGCCCACAGCTCCTCGGGGGCAAGCCCCGGCAGAGGGAAGGTGACCCCTGGACCCCCTTCCTTACCTTCCACTCCGAAAGCTCCGGGAGGCTCTTGCTCTAAGACACCAGCACAGGCACGCGTCCCAGCAACAGTGACGGAGAGACTCCCCTTCGGTCCCAATCACCGTTGCCCATTTTCCCCGGCTCAGCTTCAAAAATCAGGATTTATTTTTTAAAATGCACACATAGAAGAAGCAAAAGATAGGGGGGAAAAACCAAGGGGGGGGGTAGAAAAAAAAAGGAAGCCACCAAGAGCCCAGAGCCTTGCGCCGTATCCAACAGAAACCCACCTCCAAATCGAGGGGGCTGAAGGGAGGAAGACGCCCCCCCCCCGAAGGGAGACGCTATGGAACTCCCCAAAATGTAAGTGGCTTAAGAGCGAAGATTTGTTTTACCAAATCTACCCCCCAACAGACCGACGAGCCAAGAAGCAAAGAAAGCGCTGAGATGAGAAGTGACCGGCGGCGGCGGCGGCTGCTATGGCAGATTTGTTGGGGCGGTGGGTTTATTACAGGAGTATTCGTGGCCGGATCGGAAGGCTGAAGCTTATGCTTTTTCCTCTTTCCGCTTTCCTCCCTCCTCCTCCCCCCCGCAGGTACTGGTGGACGGACAGCGACTAAGGAGAGGGGGAAAAATCCTTGGCTGGTGATGTCGGAAAGCTGTTTGAATGCCCAGCGAGGAGGGAGGCGCGAGAGGGAGCGAGATAGTAAAGCTCTGTCTCGGGTGTGCGCGCGGGCGCGCGGCGCTCGCTCTCCCCGGGCCGCGCGCGCGCGGGGGGTGCGCGTTCCCCGGGCGCGCGTCCGCGCGGTGGCCTCCCGCGTGCTCGCGGGAGCGCGCGTCCCCGGGCGCCGCGCGACTCGCGCCAGCACCAGTGCGGTGCGCCCGGTGGCCGGCCCGAGTCTCCACGCGCGCCTCGCGGCCGCTGCGCCTAGCCGGAGTTCCGCCTGCCGAGGGCGCGGGCGTGCGTGTGAGAGAAGGCGAGGGCGGCGGCGGGGTGGGAGCGGAGGGAGTCCCGGCGGGCGGGCGGGAGAGAGGCGGCCGGGAGGGGGGTCTCCGCGGAGCTCCAGCCAGGGCTGCGGTGCGCCGGCACGTCACGGCTACTCAAACCCAAGCACGTCCCGAAAGCGGTATTTTCTGCGTCTGGGAGGTTTTTGCATCTTCAGTTCCCACCGCTGAGGCTGGCGGCGACCGACTGTAAGAGAAACTCACTGGGAGGCAAGGCAGGGGGGTGCGGAGGACGGGAAGGCGACTCTGAGGGGGGGGGAAGTGAATGCTGGACTTGATCGTCTTTCTCTTTCTGTTTTTCAGCGCGGACCTGTCGCAGCCAGACAGCTGTCATTTCAGCACTGGGATTCAGAATTGATCCAGTCCACAGCGGAGGGGGCACATCCCAGCTCCCGAACTACTGCCTGTCTCTGGCTGGAACAATAGTAGTTTTTCTCAGCGACGCTGCAATTAACATCTTATTTGTTCTGGCTCCGTACAGGCTTTGTCGGGACCGCGGTGCAGCGACCGAGGTTGGGCTCTTGCATGGCTTTCTGCTTGGCAATGGGATCATGGTTGTGGGGTCTAAACTTTTGTTTTGTTTGTATTCTTCGTGTATCTGATTCTTCTTCAAGTTTCCCTAGTAACAGGTTTGGGGACGGAGTGGGAAGAAAGGAGGAAAAGGGGGAGGAGAGCTACCAGATTCTCCATGTAGACGGGAAAAAGGGATAAATTTTCACCACCCCCCACCTTTTTATTATCTATCTATCTATTTATTTATTTTGCTTCCTGGACAGTTGGCAGACGAAGTATTTGATGAACTAGCGTCAGACACATGCCGCAAAAGGTCATTCGCCTCCTGATTATGTCTCCACTTGTACACGCAGTTGGTGGTTTACAAAACAAGCGCTAAAATAGTGCCGTGATGTGGTGGGAGGAGACCATAATAGGTAATTCATACAAGGTGTCGGAGTTTTCCAAAGGGTGAGTTGCTTGAGCGGCAGGTGAAGTTGAATAAAGCAATTTTCCATCATTTTTTCTCTTCACCCTTTTGCATTTTTTCTTCCTCTTGTTGTTCCTCTCCCCGAGGGCGATTGGATAGCCAAGAACACCATTTTAAAAGAGGTTGATAGTGAAAACTGGAAGGTGCTGATGATCTTTTATTCACTGGAGTTGTTTAAAATACTAAAAATTGGCCTTTTACTTCTTAATACATATTAATAGGGTGACCCTCTTCAAGCTTTCTCTTCCAAAACGAGTGTTTGGAATAACACCCTGTAAGGGAAACAGTTAATCATTCCCCAGCAGGCTTTAACATGTTCCCAGTAACAAATCACCAACAAGAGAGCAGCCTTGGTGGCATTTTGGTTTTGTGTCATTTTTGGTTCATTACAATATTTTTTATTTATTTAAAGAAATGTGAAAAGGAAATAGGGTTTATGTCCAGAGCAAAATTCAAAACACTGTATATTAAGCAAACACATTTTCTTTTAAAAACAAAGAACATTCAGCGATACAAAGAAGAAACACATTTTGTTTATTTTAACTTCCATAGAGATTGTAATCATGATATTTACAAGGTATTTGGGTCAATTCTGTTACTTTATTCAGAGCAAAAAAGAGATTAATGATAGATGTGGAATAAAAATGGGGAACAAGAAAATGCTTTGCATGTTTTGTACATAAAAAGGAAAGAAAATAATGTGAGGTTTAGATATACTTCTATTTTGCATCTAGTGATTTCACATATTATCTTTTAACACTGTGATTTTGATGTTTCTTAGAAATTATTAAAGTCATGACACAGTGACATAAGAATAACAGCCGAAAGGGACAATTTAAAAGCCTTGATCTTAAATGGAAAGGAGCATTCACTTCCAGTATCATTTATATTCAAGTAGAATGCAGGGCAGGGTCAGTAAAGAAAGCCACCCTTAATAAAGCACTTCACCCTTCACACTTGTTTCCCATAACCTTCATAAATTGCAGGCTACAGAGCTGGCCTGATGATGATCCTGCTGAGATATATTTATAGCACATAATTTGTGGATGATAAATATGCCAAGCAAGACACAGTCTCCAGTAACCCCAGGCTCGTCTGACTTCCTCAGGGGATCATAATCAAGAACCACAAAAAGAACCATGTATGGACAATATCCCTGACAATAGCACAATCCAAAGGCGAGCCAAGGAGGAATCACTTTGTTTCACGTCTGCACTATGTTCCATGTGAAAGCATTGCTGACATATTGACCCAACAACAAAAAGAGAGCAGCAGTTTACATGTCCTAGGCTCTGTGTCCCTTCCTTCCATATTGATACTGGTCCATTTTTATGCTTTAATATATTTTTAAAACACCATTTCAAATTATAATTATCAGCTTTCATTTGTCTCTTTCACAAGACCATGTGTATGTCCATGCATATTTCTGTGTGTATACAAACACGTACATATATATTCTATACATATACACATATATACATGTGTGTATGTATGCACACATTACTTCTAAGTATATATACCCAGATATATGTGTGTATATATACATAATATGTGCATATGTATTTCAGGTGTTACACATATATTTGGGAACTTTCACTGCATTGCTTTGTATTTCTCTTTAATAAATTAATATATATCACCTCAAAACTGCCAAATTAATTGTATAAAGTAATTTTTATCTAAGCTTTCTGGCTGAATTTCAAAAGGACTACTGAGAAATCAGTGTTAAACATCGAAATATAAACTGGTATTGTTATTTTAAATTGGTCCATGTATCTAAGGTTAAAGTCCTTCAAATTTATCTCTCCTATAATTTATCCATTTTATTAAGATTATTTCCAAAAAAATGAGGTTTCAAAGTATAATTTATTTCTTTTTCATCTACTCCTTTTTTTGTGCAAAGTTTAGTACTTCTATATTTGGGAATGACTGCATCCTCCAGGATCATTGCTTAAAATTCATTATCATCTGCACTATTCTCATACTCAAATAATGTTTCTGGAATATATTTACTCAATTTTAGAAAGTGTTTTCTCACTCTTTGCCCCTTTCGTTCATACTCTTTTGGTATTATTATATTACCATATTCTAAATTTTGTAATTTATTTTCCATTAGGCTTTAAGAAGCACAGATAGGTTTATAGATTATTCCTTCTTCAATATGCTTTAATTTTTCAATACTTACTATCCCCAATTGTACACACACAAAAAAAGGCTTTTGGAAACAACTAGTTCCGTAATTAAAGAGAGTTACCACAATATCTTCCAAGATATGAATCTTAATTATTTTATTATTTACTATGATCAACAAATCCCTTAACATATTCTATGTTGTTAAAATTATCAAAATAGTACAAGACTACGTTGCTATAAGTACTTACATTATGCTTAAAATTAACATATTTACTGTGATCTAAAACAACTTCTTCCTCCTCATTATTATTATTAAATAATATACTATCTTAGAAACCAAGCTGGATTCCCTTTAGTCTCTGTCTACAAACAAATTGTCATTTTCTACTTGGATATCCCAGAATGAAGTGTACATGACAGAAGTACTAATAAATAAAAGGACTGAGTTAGAGCAAAAGGAGATGTGATAGGATAGTTATCCTGAGTTAGTTCAAGTGCAGCCTCGTTCCATGCCAAGCGCAGTCAGAGGTTAATTTAGCCCCAAAACCATACTTGCATCAGGTTTCCATTTTTATCATTATTTCCCTGTACAATCACACAAATAAAAATTTTAAATTGGTAAAATCTCTTGGCCATCAATTTCCAAGGCTTCATTTCTGGCATCAAGGACATACTATGAGCAGGTAACACAAAATGTCACATTTGTGTGTTGTAGAAACATCTTGGAAAATATGGACTTTAGAAGCTCAAAGTGTGTTTGCAGTTAAATATGGATTCATCTCCAAATTCTTCCCTTGCCAGTCTATTTTTATATAAAGTTACTGTATATTTATTTATGCCATAATCTTTAATCTCTGAAATTTCAAAGGTACTAGAAATCTATATTTTTATTTATATGAACCTGACACCAATTATATATAGCTGGTTATGGACAAGAAGCTGTGGACTCTGTTCCACATCTGTTATCTGTTATTGTTCCACAGTTATCTGTTCCAGATAACTGTTCTCAGTTATCTCACAGAATAGAACTTAACTGAATAATGTCTAAGGTTCTGCTTAATATCTTCTAAATAAAGGAAGGTGTCTCACAAGAAATGGAAGCAGAGAAAGAACAGTACAACAAAATCCTAGACTAGAAAGAATGACAATTGTTCCACTCACAGGCTGGAAATGTCTCTCCATTCTATCATAATTTTGGAAATCTTCATAGTTTTACCAGCTTTACCCTTCCCTACTTGCTATTATCTGCTAATGTACAGACAACCCTTTCCATTCTTATTCTTTCCCAACTTTGATAATTTTTTTTCTTAGAATGAGGTCCCATCTACCATTAATGATGACAAGAACTAAATCTGTCAGGACCAGAACGTCTGTTGACCTTAATCAACACCAGAGATTGAGGTCTATAGATGACCCATTATTTCTGAACTTCTGTGCCTCTCCAGTCTTGTTCCTTACCAATCCTGACCACTCATCCCCACTATTCCTCTTCCTGCCAGATTCTCTCATTTCGCCTTCTGGATCTCTTTCCTTTTTTATACCAACAAACAAGAGGGCAGAATATTCTCTTTACCTCCTCTGTGGACTGAAACCTGCTCTTTTGTGAAGACATGGCACTTCTTCCAAACATGTCAAGTGGAAGCCACTCATTTGCATGCTTCCTCCACACTCTGATTAAGTGGGTCAGTGGCAAGATTAGCATCCTTGCTCTCCTCTTCAAATCTTTACTCCTCATTTCACTTTTATACCCCCTTTTCATAGAGGTTACGCTATCTGCCTTTGCCGGCTCTGCCTCTTCTCCTTGCCGTCATCTACTGACCTCCGGCTTATTGCTTTTCATTCCAGGAATTGGTTAGCTGCTGGCTCATAGTTTCCTCTCTACCCATCTTCCAGTCTTTCTTCTTACCACTTCAACATCCATGTAGATGGATGACACACTAGTTTCTTAGTTCCATTTCTGTGTTTTCCTTCGTACCAACTCAACCACATCTCCCTATGGTCTTTGACTGAAAAGGTAATAACCAGTGACTGCAACACATTCAATATGTAAAATTTAATGTCCCAATTATACAACCTTTTACTTTTGTAAACTCACCTGTTAAGTAACCACATGGAACCAAATATTTCATAACATTTAGATCTTTAATCCAGTGGTCCCACCGATTTGTCTTCTTATCTTCACTTTCCTCCTCAGACCCTGTGGTAGGCAACCTCTAACATGGACTCACATGATCCCTACTTCCTGGTTTTTATGCCCTTGTGTAATCTTCTCACCTTGAATGTGGGCTAGATTTAGAAATTTGCTTTATCAGATAAAATACGGCAGTAGTTAGGGGATGTCACTTTCAAGTTAAGGTATATAATGACTATATTCCATCTTGGGAGTTCCTTTCACTCTCCCTTAGATCACTCACTCTCAGGTGAGCCAGCTTCCATGTTGTGAGTCCAGTAGAAAAGTTCAAGTGAGTTTGATTAGATCTTCTAAGGCCTGTCAACAGCCATGTGAGTGAGCTCAGAAGTGTAAGCTTCCTCACTCAAGTCTTGAGAGGACTGCAGCCCAGCCAACATCTTGATTGCAGCTTCATGAGAGACTTCGAGCTAGAACCACACAGCTAAGCTGCTTCTGCATTCCTGACCTACAGAAACTATAAGATACCAAATGTTTGTTGCTTCCGGCAGCTAAGTTTGGGGATAACTTGTTATGCAACAATAGATAACTAATGCACACCCCATGGATTCCATGCCTATTATTATAATAATTTATTTACAACAACCTTCAGCTATCTACTCCATTTTTCTGGCTGGATTACCATGTTTACTGTACTGTACAGCTGCCCTTTCTTATCCAGGACCCATACAGCAGAGCATTGTTGAAGAAATTCAACCCTCAGGCAGTCTCATGTCCCAATACATTTATGATCACCAGGCTCACATGGCCTCACCACACTGGCTGCCACCTATAAGCTCACTCTCTTATTTATATCCTATGAATATTTTGTAACTTTTTTCTGATCATTGAAACAACACTTCCCTTCAACTCTTGAATTATAACTGAAAACTTTTTTCATTCTTTGATGTCAAAACAGTTGGATCAGGTGGGAATTCCCTCATCTTACATAATAAGTTTCTTAAACTTATAGCACCTTCACCCATTTTCTCCTTTCTTTCTGTCTCCAGGGGTATACTGCCATTATCTAAGAATCCATCCCCACCACAAGTAACTTAGATCTTGCTTCTATTGACTCTCACACAAATAATGTCCCCCTCTCTCCTGGACCACTTCTATCAGAACCCATATTTTATAGCAGTGTTACCCATCCTAAAACTTCTGATCAACAGCCTTTATTTCTCAGTTACCCTTCATAACTTATCTTCTTTAAAATGCTGTTATCACATTCACTAATACTTCACATCCTGCTCATATTTCAACTCACTCCATTCTGGCTTCCGCCCTCACAATCCCACTGAAAAAGCTCTTATCGAAGTCACTAAAGATCTTCATGTTGCCAAGTTGAATGGATAAATGTTTTTCTCTTTTGATTTCAACTTTCAGCAGCATTTTGAATGCAATGCCCTCCACTTGAAAACCACTTTTATTCTGATTCCTGTTTTACCATATTGTCCTCGATGTCCTTTTATGTCACTGATCACATTTTTTCAGTGTCTTTGCTTGTTCTTCTTCCACATGACCTTGAAATGCTGACTTCCTTAGAGGTAAGTGTTGGATCTACTTTCTTTCTTTCTCTACTCTCTCTCTCGTTGATTTAATCCATTCCCTAATATTAAATATTTATATCACCATAAGAATGTGTACATACATACATACGTTTGAACAGGCCCCCATGTACATATTTCATTAGCCAGGATCTCTCCTCTGAGCTCTAGATTTTTAAATAATCAACTGTCTCATTGACATCTCTACTAAAGATGTCGCGTGATCATCTCAGATTTGGGGTAATTAAAGCAAAACTGCTGATTACTCCAAAGAAATGTGTTCTTCCCTCAGTCTTTTTGTTTCAGGAAATGACATTCTTATCCACCCAGGTGTTCAACCTACAAGCACGGGAATTATGCTTGTTGCCTCATTTTCCATCACGCTACATCTAATCCCTTGACAATTATTGTCTGTTCCACCTTGTATTAATTTCTTATGGCTGCCATAATTCAATATCACATGTTGTATGGTTTAAACAACAGAAATGTATTTTCTCACAGTTCTGGAGGCTGGACGTCCAAAATCAAGGCACCTATGGAATTGGTTCCTCTGAGGCCCCCACTCTTCAGCATGCAAATGGCTTCCCTCCTGCTGCCTCTTCAAATGAGGTGTGGGGACATGGGCACAATTCAGCTCATAATACATCTCCAACACATAGAACTCAAATCTCCACTGATTATTTCCTTTTACACTGCCATCTTTCTTTTCTAAATTACGTAGTTTTTGCCTAGTCCCTTCTACTTGGTGTTCAATATTCTTTGTTAATCTACCCCCAATCAGTTATGCTCAAAGCAAAAAAAAAAAAAATGTGTCTTTTAAAAAACAAATGGAAGTATTTTTCAACTTCAGTTATATCTCATAGTACATTTAATAAATTGCAAATCTTTAATCATGACCTACAGTGCCCTACATCGTTTGACTCTTGTTTCCCTCTCTAACTTCATCCTGTGCCACACTTCTGCTTACTTATGATGACAAAGCTACATTAGCATTCTTTCTGTGTCACAAAGACACCAAGTTTCTTTCTTTTTTTTTTTTTCTCCTTACAGTCTTCCTATAGAAGGATACTTTTACCTGAAATAAACTTCCCTTTTTTCAGTGACAGGAGAAACAGTATAGGCCTACCCTTTTCTCATGGCTCAGGTTTCATCTTGAAAATTCCCTCTTCAGAGAAGCATTTTTTTCTTTAAACCATCCAATCTATGGTGTTCTCTCCTTATATTCTCTTTCAAGGTACTTACCTGTCTGTTTTATACTACTTACCAATTTTTAATTGTTTAATTGGCCTTTGTATTTTTTTATTAGCATGTATGCTCTATCATTATATACTCCTGCCTAACATAGTGCTAGGCACAGGGTTATGTGCTTAATAGGTCTTTGGTGAATAAATGAATTGAAATTTGCATCATGATAAAATCCATATGTTGGAATTAGTTATGGCCATTGGAAAAACATCTAATATAACAGCTAACATATATGTGTATCACAATTAAAATAGAGTTCTCTCTTCCCTGGACCAAGTGCTTTAATTCCTCAGACATAGCTCAAGTGACATGGCCTCCAGACTTTCCATTTCTATGATTGTTTTCAATTAAGTTTATCTCAGTTTGTCACGGGTCTTTGATGCCATAACTAAGCAAAATACTCCAGATTTTGGCTGTTCAGTATAGATGCAATAAATCTATTTGTTCAATTTAGAGAAATAAACAGTGAGTATCTGCTTTGCCAAAATCTGAAGTTACAATGATAAGTATCTCATGGTGTCCCACATGAGGAGAATAAGGCTTTAAAATTCCTGAAATGAATTACTCATTTATGTATTTAACACATAAATAATAAGCACATACTTCATCTAAGATATGTTGTAAGATGTTTGGGAAATGGTGATGGCAAGACATAGTTCCTGCCTTGTGATGATCACCTTTTATTGGTAGATAGCTAATGAACAGCTCGCCACCACTTAATTATAAATTGAAAGTGTGTCCAATGTCTCAGAAAAGAAATATGTGAAGTTGTGAGAGGTGTGGGGTCTGTGCATGGGGAGAGAGGAAGTGACCTAGTTGTGGAAGAGCAGAGAACATTTACCTGAAGAAATGAGAGTTGACCACAGACCTTAAGGATACTAAGGGGTTCTTAATCATTTCAGGCAAGGGAAACAGATTGTACAAAACTTTTGAGGCACAACTTTGAAAGGGGAACAGAGCACATTTTAGAAAAAGAAAACAAAAATCAAGAAATAAAAAGAACAAAGAAGTCAGTGGCAATTGACAAAGTTGTCAATAAAGATTTTGCTAAATATTAGGATAAAAATCAGTGGGTCTTTATCGTAATAAATATCACATATGATTGAAGGATTGTAAACAGAGAATAATTCCCTCAGATTTACATTTTTAATAATTCATTCTTATTTCAGCAGGAGGAACGATATGAGGGAGGTAAGAGCGGATGTGAAGAAACAAGTTAGGAGGCTGTTACATAAGTGACAATGGTGGCATCACTAGGGATGAAGAGAAGTATCCAAGAGACATTTGGAAGTAAAATAAATAGAATTCACATCAATGGATAGATACAGGGAGAGTGACTGCATATGGGTAAGGAATTGTATTAGTGAATCTGCTGGCTTATATTGCATGAGACAGTCAGTTAAATTTTTTTTGACTATTTATTATTTATTTATTTGTATAACTGAAATTTTGATCCTAAGCGCCCGTGTGTGTAGGTGTGTGTGTGTGTGTGTGAAAGAAACAGAGAGATAAGCTACTCCCAAAACATGGTGGCTTAAAATAACAACAATCATTTGCTTTTCTCATAAATATGCAATATGGGAAGAACTCTGCTGGTGGGAAAGTTTATCTCTTGATACTGTCTCACAGTGTTAGCTGGGATAGTTAAACTGTGTCTAGAGGGTACACATCCAAGGTTGCTCTCATTTGACCGGCATTTGATACTAGCCGTTGGCTGGAGGTTCCAGTAGGAGCTGCAATGCAGGGGATGTCAGTATCTCTTCATACAGGCCTTTCTATAGGGCTGCTTGGTCTTCAACACAGCATTGTGGCTGACTTCCATGAGTCAGTGTTCAAAAATACAGGAAAAGAAATCTGTCGGTGTCTTAAGGCCTGTGTCTGGAAATTGGCACTGTGTCTATTAATGTTATTCTATTAATCAAATCGTCACTAAGCTTGTTCAGATTCAAGGGGGGGTGGAGGAGGCAGGATTGGGCGCGGAAGGGAGAGGAATCTCTCTGGTGCTTGATGTCATCATCTTTCTCAATGGAAGGAAAGTTAAGGAATGTATGGTATGTGGTGCATACTCAGAGGAGAAAGGCTTGACATTTATTGACATCTTCTTGGTGGATTCTAACATTTAAAACATGAGGTATATTACTCCATAATCAATGACACCTGCATGTCTGATGTGCTTTCCAAGTCGGTGATTGGTGTTAAATAGGTCAAGTTCAAATACAGTGTCAGTAACATAAAACTAGACTCTTTTCTCCATTGAATGTAAATTTCTAGGGGACAGGGATATTATCCTATGCTGCAATATCAGCCTTTGGACAGTGCTTGAAAAATATTTTTCCTCTAGCTCACCAATTGAGATTCTTTTAGTTGTTGCAGAATGTTGCTTAAGCAACCAATCCATGTTTATCTTTCCTTTCTCCAGGAATATGGCAGATTACTCCAGGTACCTTGTAAAAAGAAGCATATACATTATGCCTACAATATTCTCCTCTATGACATCTTCAGCAGTAGCTGTTAGGTTAACAATATTGTTTCATAGTATAGCCAGGCTGGTTCCTATTTATCACCATTTGGTTTTCTATAAATCCACAAACCACCTGTTCAGTATCTTATTACATAATTTTTACAGAGATCAATATTAAATTCATTAAGCTATGATTTCTAGAAATCAATCTTTTTCCTCTTTAAAACAGAGCCGGTATATATCATCTACTGTTTGTTTCCTGTGCCCACTTATTTTCCAAGATTTCTCAAAGATCATTGGAAATACTTTCATAAAAACAGTTATATCTTCAAGTATACTGTGATGCAATTTTTCAGGACCAGGACATTTGAACTAATATAAAGTACCTAAGGTGCTTTTAGTATTTTCTTGATTTCTTGGGTATTGTTTCACTCTTAAACATTGTTGGTCCACACTTTAAAGGTGAAATATCATATCCTTTTTGATTGAAGATGGAATCAAAGTAGAAATTGAGTAATGCTTCTTTTCCTACATCTTCTATTATCATTAAACATTCTGTGCCATAAAGGCAGGATCTTTTTCAGACTTCCTGTTATGATTAAACATTTGAAATTTTTTGTTTGCTTTATCCTCTATATGTGGCCTTCTTTCTCTCTTTCTAATATCCTTAATTTTTTAAAAAAATCTCAGTATAAGGGTTCATAATGATGCAACTGACTGTCTTACATTATTTTGGTCTTAAGGAATAAGAGTCATATATATTATCCATCTTCAGCAATTTATTTTCTTGATTTTAAAACATTTCTTGAAAATTATTTTAATAGAAATTTCAAGTCCTTTGTAGGGTAATTTTTATTAAAATCCCTTGCGTATGTCTTGAATTTTAATACTGTAGAGAATTTGACACTTCCAGTTATGGAGAAGACATTTCCTTAAATAAGTTATTCTTTGATTTTGCTATTGATGATTAAATCTCAGGCAGATTTGACATTTCTGTCAACAGAGTCTTTCTATGATCTTAGTTGCTTGTACTAAGGGGAAAATTGGTAAACAGCTTCTCAAAAAGTTCTCTTTTTAAAAGCCACCTAGCCTACTTAATTGACTTTTTCAATGTCAACATATGAGATAATTTCTCTACATCCTAAAGCCCATTCAGTATTATTGTAAAATTGAGGCTGCCCAGATCGCAGGCACAACACTCGGGTGACATCTTAATTCTTAAGACATTAACTATAAAGCAATTATTCAGTGATATAAAAAGAAAAACAAACTGGTAATTTGATATAAATTATCTGAATGCATCTTTATATCTTCGTTATAGGAAAGGGAAAGGAATTAAACATGTATTTTATTAATCCTTTTCCCTCTGTGCCTTTCTTGAATCAAACTGAATTAGAAATAGTAAAAACTTCACTTTAATCAGTCATTAAGATATGAAAATGCAGATCCACATAAATTTATTCAGTTTCCTTATAGGCTAAAAATGAAGTATACTCATTGAATAAATGTTACCTTCTAAATAACAGAAGACAAAAATCAAAAAGAATTTCATGTTCCACACATGCAATTGTATCTTTATTTTTCTCCAAATTTCATCCTTCATGCTGTCCTCATTTTAGGGCTCAAGGTAACAACAGAATATACACTGGGGCTAAATTTTATTTAAAAAAAAACACTGTCTATGAAAAAAATCTAGATTAAGCACAAGTATTGGCAATAGTAAATCATTCACTTTATCTCCATTTTTCTACATCAAGCTTTGTCACAGAATTATAAAATAGAATTATGGATTTTTATAACTGTAAGCAACACTAGAAACAATTTACTCCTGTGTTTCTTGAACTTGCTCCATCATCAGTGTAAACTCGAATGTTCACTAAAATGCACATACCCTGAGCTCTTTCCACAGGGATTCTGATTCTTTCCAGCCTTATATTTTTAAACATGAACTCAAATGATTCTTATGATCAGACCGGTTTGGGAAATAATGATATAGTTCAAGGTCCTCAATTTACAAATAAGGAAACTGAGACACAGACACCAACAGTGAGCAGTCCCATGCTGGGCAACCAGGGAATGGCAGAGCTGAAATGAGAAGCCACGTTTTCATGGTCCGTTTACTCTGTCCTATTTCCAAAACCATTGCTATTTTGATATTTTTAACTTTTAATTCCTAAATGAAATAATTATTTATCCTCTTCTCTGGAGTAGATGTTTTTATCACTATATTAGATTATTTGAACAAAAATACACTGCATTATCTTTTCTCACTTGGGAAGATACAGGCATTGTTTATCTTTTTCCACTGGGACCTGCATTAGAACTGCTGAAAGTAGGCACCCTTCACACATGTGAAGTCACTCTGGTGATGCTGCCCTCTCTAGGCTTAGATAGAGAGTTGATCAAGCATCTTGTATCCACTGAGAGCTTTGATGGGTGCAATTGAAGACTCAGGGAAGCAATATAATTCCTTTGAAATTGATTAATTTAAATTATTGATGAACTTCATGGAAATATGAGAGATATTTATAGAATTAATAAAATGTTATTAATGTATCCATTTAAAAAAATGTTTGTTATGCCTTTGCTCCAGCAACATATATGCCATATTTGAAATAATTCAAGGGAGATTATCATGGCCCATAATGCAAAGATAGTCAAAACACATGAGTGAAGCAATATAGCTTTTGAGACAGACTGAAGTCTGAATTCTGACTCAGCCTCCTAGTTACTAAGAGACTTGGGCAAATAATTTTTCATACCAAGTCTCAGTATTTAAAAAAAATCAATTATTAAAATAATACCACGTATTTCATATAATTAATATTAAGATTAAGGATAACATGGAAAATTCCAAATATAGTAGAGGAAATGAGAAGAATCTGAATAAATGGTAACTATTAGTGCTGTTTACAAGCATATTATATGACTCTGATTTAACACATTGACTGCCACACTAGAAAAAAAATTTTCCCTGGGGCCATGGTGTTTTATTAAAACAAAACGATCCTTTCTAATTCATTATTTTATATTGTTTTCTGTGTGTGAGTTACATGCAATGTAATACACGTTTTTAGAATTAAATTGTCAATATTAATTGTAACAATAAGAACATGAACAAGTAAGATTTTCACAAACCAACTGCAGGGTTTTGCTTCACGAGGCCCCGGGCTCATAACTAGCCTGAGTTAGATACAACTCATATTGCAGTCAGTATGTTAGGCACGAAGGAAATAAAGAAGAATACGAAAGTCTCCTGTTGGAAAGGCAAGGGAAAGTATGATCTGGAACACTGGAGATAGCATTGAGGAGAGTAGAGGAAAAGGATTCTATACCTAACATTGTGGTCCACTTACATTTTATTTAGACTACAGACTACTTGCTTTATTAAATATTCCAAGCACTCAGGAGAGCAAAGTTAAAAAGAGCTAATATACATACCCATTCTATAATATGTTATGGTTTACCTGATAAAATATAATTATTTAAACTTATTTGCCTATATGTATTTTTTTCATGCAAAGCAAAATAAAATCCAGATATAGAGATAAATTTGAATTAAACAGTTGTCTAGAGGGAGTAACATTTATGCCGTAAACTTTGGAGTCTGACTGGTTATTGGTAAATTCTGAATATATTTAAACTCTTTTCAAAAATATTATTTGTGTGATAGGGTTTATTTATGTTTTTACAAGTAGTAAGGATCTAAAACATGTTTGCCCTCATCTCTGAATATAATGCTTAGTTATTAGTGAAATATAAAACCAGTATTCAGATATATCCCAATTTATGTTGAATAATTTTATTTAATCAAACTTGGGAAATGAATAATTAGTCCATAATTCAGGAACACTGTTGGCATTTTAAATTAAAATTTAGTTTTCTTTCTGTGAAAACTGGAGAAAAAAATAAACTATCAAAATATCTATTAAATATTAAAATTCCCCTACAAGTGATAAAATGGTACTGGGATATTTAAATCTACCTTTCATTTTTCATTATTTAATTTTTATCATCTTAATTCTCAAGGGCTGCATAAGAATGGATTCAAGATATATGTTAACTATAACAATTTTCATGTTTTTTTCAATCTACATGATTTAAAAGTTTGTTGGAAGATGCATTGAATGTAAAGTTTTATTCTGAGATGAATATTTCTAGCTAATGTCAAACTACTTATAACCTTCTGAAAAACACTTAGAGAATATGATTTTGGCAGTATAATTGAGTGCTTCCATAATAAGACTTGAGTAATTGGAAAATTAAATTTTTGTCATGTGCTTACAGTAAAAAGCAGGTTGTAATAATCATTAAAAGCTTAGTTCATACGAATTAAAATTTAAGGTTAAACTCTAGCTGTTATTAGGTATTGAACTTATGAAAGGTGTTAAATTGTATTTTGGGTCATTATTATGTGTTACTAAATTATAACGTTCTTTCTAAGCAATTACTAGATGTAACAGTTAATTTGATACAACCACCAACATTTTCATTTTCTAAAAATTATCAAGTCTACCAATTAGTGCAAAAAGAAAAAAGGACTCATGGAAACTTTTGAAGAGAACATTATACATGTTGTCTGACAAATTCTTCTTACTTTTCTGAGTGTCCATAAATAATCACTATGTACCAAAGACATCAAATTCTCATGTCAATGCCCATGGAGTTCATAAAATTGTGGAATTTCATTAAAATTAGATAGGAATTTTAGAATCAGATCAGCCCCATTGTTACACAATGAAAAATTGAGTTGGTACCTGAACAGCATATCAGATCTAGTATTATGTATCAAAAGAAGTTTCTTTCCTCTTTGTATATTCTCCTTGTATCTGTTGAAATGTGGAATGGAACCAGATTTTAAGTTTAACAGACCTAAATTTTGATCAAATTCCCATATCATCTGTTCGACACTTTTGATATTTTAATTTACTCTTTTTTTAAAAAAACACGGCATTTCTTTTCCATCTTTTTTCAACCTGTTCAGTTCTAAACTTATATGAGAAACAAAGTTATTAGATAAGATTTAAAGAACATTCAAAACTAATGTTTTAGAAGGAAATATTTGAATGAAGCTCCTAGTAATAAAAATAGCCACCTAGTTAAGGTAATCTGGTAAGTAAATTAGCTGGAATTTTGTTACCATAGCCTCTGCTATGTAGATAGACAGATGATTGATAGATAGAAAGACAGATAATATTATGTTATTAGGAGTCTTCTATGTCCCCTGAGATCTTAATAAGAATGCTTTAATAACCCAATTTCACACCTGAGGAAAGTACAAACCACCCAACACAGAATTTGACATTGCACATTAGACATTTACATTCCAAAAACTCTCTTTAATCATATAGCCATCTCTCTCTTCCATCTCCTTTCCAATTTCTTCTCCTTTTCCCAGGAACAATAACCAAAAAATTATTGTATCTTCTCTGTATTCCTTGTACCTTTGTCTTCAAGTCTTACTTCCAAGCAGCTCAATAATGTATTTTTCCAAAGACATTTCCGCTCTGAGAAATGTTAGGGCGCCTGCTATAAAGACAATTAATTTGAATATTATGTTCTATAGCTAAATCAATATCAACATTGGTATTGATATTGATGATTATATTTTGCATATTGCATTGCCTAAAAAAATGAGTTCTGAAATCAGAATAGTGGGTTTAATTTGTAGTACTACCCCTTACTCATTTAAGTTTTTTAACTTTTCCTGAACCTTAGTTTTTTCATCAGTAAAATGGGGTGGAATAATAATGCTCACCTTGTACAATTGTTGTAGGATTAATGGTAAGGAGTGTTAAGTACTAATTACTATCCCCATTCTGTCATAGGTACTCAATTTCCCCAAATATAAAATAGAAATAATAATAATACCTGCTTCATAAAGTTATTTTGAGGTATAAGTGAAAAAATGCAACTAAAATGCTTGGCACAATTCATGGCACACAGTAGTGAGCAATATATTTTATTATTATTACAATTAGTGGTAACAACATCATTTTTGTCTACACATAGTATCGATTTCATATATCAGCAATTAATTATAATGAATAACCATTATTTTTATATTATTTTAATAATATGTTAATAAATAATATTTAGACCAGATAATTATTATTAACCACCTTAGAAACAAGCCTTTCTACTGGGTCCACGTGTTCAGACTTAATAGGTAAATATAAAAATATCTAGGAAGAAATGCACATTCTTCATTTTATGTTCTTAGATATCCAAACCATTAGTTAGTAGTAAATTTCACATGAAGAAAAGAAGTTAATCTGTGATCCCTGTTATCCCCTCATATGTGGACGGTGCTAGCGTTAGGGGCAGTGACTCCCACCAGTTGAAAATTCCCATATAACTTTTGACTTCCCAAACCGTAACTATTAATATCCCACTGTTGACCAGAAGCCCTACAGATAATATAAACAGCCAGTTAACACACAAATAGAACAGTATCTACATATATTCTATGTAGTCAAGACATGCCTAAATTTTTATTTTCTTTTTTAAATATTTCTAGGCTACATGGTTCATTTTCAATCTTTCCAAATTGTCTCAAATCTCCAAAAAATTTTTCCAATATATTTATTGAAAAATATCTACATATAAGTGGATCCATACAGTTCAAACCCATATCGTTCAAGGGTCAACTGTATATTCATATTATGTCTGTTTTGACAAAGCAAATTCAGGGAACAAGACAAAAAAATATCAGTTAAGATAGTAAAATCAGTCTAAATAATTAATTTAGAAAAGTATAGGTGGTTTTCAATGTATCATGTAAGAAGATTAAGGCATATCTAGCATCTCTTAAATTGTAATCAGAAAAAGAGAATAGCCTACATGCTGTAAAAGCATTTTCTAAAACTAAATACTTGGCTAGCTTCATGCTCAGTTCCTTAGTTCAGCTCTTGAAACAGTGACCTGGAAATAATTCCTAAAGGTCCTTGCTTACTAAAATGATTTGCTATTACAGCAATAACACAATTTCATTGTAGATAGCATCTGAAAGAATCAGTGCAGTCCTTTACATCTTGCCTCCAAGTCTGGGGTTTCTAATTTTTTTTTTAATACATGGCTCTATTCTCCTGGCTAAGTTCATATCCTCTTGGTTTAAAGCCAATTTTTAATTGAATTCAGTTAGTTTAATTGCTCCTCAGAGATGTCCATAAAATGTGTGCTCCCAGATTTCCTAGCAGAAGTACCATTGTTTCTGCTCAGCATTCCCAAGCAGACAGCAAAACTGCCATCAAGCTCCATCTTGCTCAACAATGACTCTTTAATGTGGTCATCTTATGTGCTTTGTATTTCAATTATAATTTAGAATGAATTAAAATCTATTTAAATGGATAGCATCATCTCTTAGTGCTCTTGATGGAAATCCATTTCAGAACATTCTATCTCCTTAAGGTAGCATAGTAAAAAAGTGTGTCATACTTTACACCGTTAATTTTGCATCATCACTTTTGTTTCCCTTTATAATTTAATCCTGTATTTTATTGATTTTCACCAACCAAATAAATTATAGTGATGTGTTTGTGTCATATATTCTTCATTGTCAAAGCATCAAAAGCTTTACTGTTAAAGATAGATGTAATAGTCCAGAATTCTATATTTCAATATTATAGAACAGATTTTAGAATCTGACTGTTCATGGAAACAAGTAAAGTTATTTGCTGTGGTATTTAAAGATCATATTATATTGTTTCAACATAAAAGTATCTCACGGAATGAAGTCTAAAATTATAACATCACTTATCATAATCAACATCATGTACGAGTATCGCATTTACAGTTTATGAAGCAGTCCTTTCACACGTATTTGATCATTTACATCAACCTTGTGAAAAAAACCAGGACTGGCATTATTATTCCCATTTTATAGATGAGGAACTGACAAACTGTAGCCTGTGGGCCAAATCTGGCCAGCAACTTTTGTGTAAATA
Source organism: Daubentonia madagascariensis (assembly GCA_023783475.1). Taxonomy (NCBI): domain Eukaryota; kingdom Metazoa; phylum Chordata; class Mammalia; order Primates; family Daubentoniidae; genus Daubentonia; species Daubentonia madagascariensis. Next base: position 18,425,076 of record JAKFHU010002080.1, on the reverse strand, counting down.
AAATTTTATTGGATCACAGCCATGCCCAGTCAATTTCATTGCTTACGATTGCTTTGGTGCTACAAGGGCAGAGTTAAGTATGATAGTTGTGATGGAGACTGTACATCCCACAAAGCCTAAAATATTTACAATTTGATCAGAAAGTTTGCCCACCCCTTGTATAAATGCCTAAATGAAATGCAGAAAGTATGACTAATGTTCCACATTTATATAGCTAATCTAAGGCACATGTGGTATTATTCAAATCTAAATCCAAGTCTTTTGAATTCCAAGTCCAAGTTTATTTTTTCTTTAGCGTCATATCAATATTAGCAGGAAACATCTATTTTGATAATGGAAAGCCTTACAATTTATTTTTATTTGATATGAGTGCATAGAAGCCATTTAAGTGTTTAACTTCTCAATTATCTGAAATCTATAAGGAATAGAAAGGATGTAAGTGGGAAACCTGAGGCACCCTGTTCCACACCTAGGCACAATGCTCCATGCCTCAGTCCAGAGGAGCCAAGGAGACAAGGTTATGCAACTTTTGCCATATAGGTATGCAAATTTGCAGAAGACAAGACTCAGGAACCATACGCCCAAAGATAAGAAAGTGGAGAATGGAATATTTTGGAGGCCAAGTAGGCTGGGAGCTAGTACCCTGGACCCAGCACTTTTGCATATCTGAAGCCTAACTTCCTCACCAAGCAAGAATTCTATGCATGCCTGGATTACTCTGGTTTGCAGCCAAATGGCTGAGATGGACAGTGATGGATATATCACATAGGGGTTTTACTTTCTTTTCCTTCTCTCCTGAAAACTTATGTTTATTTGACCCCTCAGATAGTAAGTTCCATTAGATATATTTTCATTAAATCTGAAAAATAGTCATCATTGCTATACTTGCCAAACAAATCCTTAGGACTGATTTGCAAGATACATGTGATAATAATGTTTTTATATGATAACTTAGAGTAACATTTGCATTTGATGAAGGCAAACCAGGTTGTTAATCTTTTTTTGTTGCTACAGTCCATTATCTAGTCCTTGTCCACATTCTAATTTTTTTTAAACGTTGGCTCTACATATTTATTGCCATAAATTTGTATTTTAACATTAGAAGGATTTGTCCTATTTATAAATCCTCTTGATAATATAAATTTCAAAATACAATTTTTATTGTTTTGGGGTAGTTGGAAGGTAGATACAAAATTTAAAAATGCTTTAAATGATTTTATTACACTATGAATTTACATGAGGTAAGTAAAAATTCTAAACAACTTGCATCAATAGGAAAGAATATAACATAAGTATTTTTGTAAAAGTGCCACTTTAGCATGAGGTCTAAGGATAGGATACAAATAGAATGAAGTCTAATTTAGAATTCCATGTCCCTTATTATGCCTTATATATTCATTCACTCATTCAATGATATTTGTTGAATGCCCATTATGTTCCAAGCATTATTCTAGGTCCTAGAATACAGCCATGAACAGAATATAAAAGTTCCCAGCTCTCTAGGTGCTTATGCCATGAGGTGCTAAGAGCTATGATTATGAGTAAACTCTTGTAGAGGAGTAGAGAGTGATTGAGGGGCTGGGGTCATCTGTTTTTTACAGGAGGTCAAGGAAGGCCTCTCTGTTCTTTGAGTAGAAACCCAAAAGTAGTGAGTGGAGGACAGTCTGTCTCAGTGTGACCTTGGCTGACCCGGCTCCCCAAGCCCTTTCTTGCTTGTAGTTCTCAGAATAACTTTGGAATATGCTGGGAATGAGACATCCTGAGATAAGGAGGAACTGGCTAAAAGGGCCCAGGCTGTGTTCCTGTTCCTCCTAGAAAAGGATGTTCTACAACACTTTAGCCCAGTGCATAAGGTACCCTGGGGTATAAAACCCAGAGCAGAATGCTTTCAGGGTCCCTCAGCTATGATGCAATGCGAGGCACATGCACAGAAGACTCCACCTGCCCTGGACAGCTTTCCTGAGCTCTGGGGGACCTACTTGCCATGAATCCTAGGCTTCTAGTGTCCTTTAGTGCCTATCTATGATAAGTAATAAGTTGCTTCACTTAACTCAGTTGTGTGAGTTCTCTGTCTCACTGAACTCATGCAAGTAGATTGGGTATTGGACAAGTGTTTACAGTCCTCCCCTGAAATTGACACTGGCACACAGTGAACCTGCTTCGCAGTAAGGAACTGAGTCAGTCATATATGTGAAGTCAGAGGTATTTGAAATGGTAGGAATACTAAGTGCTAAGGCGTGAGATAGACATGAGCTTACTGTGTTCTTGGAACAACAAGGAAGCTTTAGCGAGAGGGGAAGTTGACAGAAGATGCAGTCAGAGAGAACTATGTGGTGGTTGCTGTTGTTCCAAACAAACAAACAAAATGTCCTGGACTTCCAGGACACTGATGTGCCCTCTCCTCTAACAGCTGTTGTCTAGATTCCTTGGGCTGTTGGAGGCTCTCCTTTGGCCATTACCTTAGGTTTTACCATATTAATAATAGGTATCTGGGATTTATCATAGAAGTTACTACTTCATTTTAACAAATATCATGATAATTGAACATATTTTATTTTCTTATCCCAATCTCTGTACATGGCTTGACACTTTCAAAGTATTTTACTAACTTATTAGTAAGGTCAGGTTTTTTAATGTCATTTTTTTTTCTTTAATATAAATTACCTTTGAGGTTAGCCCATACCTTCATTACATCTATTCAAATATTTTCTTTCTCTTTATAACTCTTTATTTTGCTAGTGGATTAATGTACCCTATGTTTAATTTATTGCCCCAAATGAATTATAATTTTATATATAGTGACAAAGATTTAATATATGTTTAAGTCATTTTAGTTTATAAATTAAACTCTTTTTTAGAGTCTAAAAGCTTTAGTCCCCACTCCCTGCTACAAAATACTAGTGGGTGAATAATTCCTTTAATTTGCATATATCTTTGATTTATGAATGGGATTCTTAAAACCTGTACACAGAAATAATATACATAATTTCACAAGGAACATACAGTCTTTAAAAAATATAAGGAGTTTGCAGTTTAAGGAAGAAAATATTCAGAACTAAACATGATAATATTTTTGTTTACAATCATCCATATTGTTGCCCATGCATAAATACACATAAGTACATACAAGATATAAGTACATACATACACGATCATACAGTTGTATGATCATGTACATAATATTTTATAATATATTAATACATTTTAAAACTGAAAAAAGAATTTTTAAATACCTTAGTAAATGAATGATATAAACAGATATGCTTTTCAAATTTGAAAGTAATTGAATGGAAAAGCTGATACTACAGGATGAAACCATTTATGTAAACTTAAAATTCAAAATCATGTTATATATGGTATACAAAGTATACAACACAGTCAGGAAACAAATATAAGATTTTCAGGATAGGGGTTACCTCTAGAAGAAGAGGAAATAAAAAAGGATAGTGTGAGGGTGCTTTTAAAGCTGTAACTATTGAGTGTTATTTCTTTATGTGATAACCTTTTGGACATATTGCAAAATTTAAACATTTGTTAAATTGATACATCATTCTTAATCTTCTCTTGATAATTAAAACTTTCCATCAATAACATATTTGAAATAATATATTTGTTTTTTTAAAAAAATGCATTTCTACATCATCACTTTTAATAACCACAAACAATTCCTCACATGCATGTGCCATAATCTATTTAAACCTTCCCCTATGGTTGGCCAGTTTGAATGTTTCCAATATTTTGATACAGTTAACCATACTGCAATGATAAACTTTTTGCACACTTCTTATGACATTTTTAAAATAAATCTCTTCTGAGTGAAAAAATGAAAACATCTAAGGATTTTTGTGTATTTATATTGCCAAGTTATCAAATGCCATAAATGAGTCTGTGTTTATATTCCAAATAACAACAGGCAATCTCCTGATGCAGTATTTAGTATTCAAATATTTTCCTACAGTTAAGCAAGTAAGACATACCATTGTTTCTTTAAATATTATTTCTTTTGATCCCTAGTGAGGATACATTTATTTTCATGTGGTTATTGACCATTTACACTTCTTTAATGTAGTACAGTGGTTAAGGACATTTATAATCAGAGAGAAATGAGTTTGAGAATGAGTTTTGATATCATTGGATGTGTTCCCTTGGATGAATTAATTAACTTTTCTAAGTCATTGTTTTCTTTTATGCATAAAAGTTATTATATTAGTTTGCTAGGGCTACAGTAACAAAGGATCACCAACTGGGTCGCGTTCAAACAGAAATTTATCATCTCTCAGTTCTGAAGGATAGAAAGTCAAAAAAAAGTGTCAGCAGGTTTGATTTCTTCTGAGGGCTTTGAGGGAAAGATCTGTTCCAGGCCTCTCTCCTTGATTCTATATATGTATGTTTTCTTTCTGTGTCTCTTCACTTTTTCTTCTGTCTATATATCCCGGTCTCTGTGTTCATATTTCCCCTTTTTATAAGGCCACCAGTCATATTGGATTAGGACCCATCCTTATGACCTCATTTTAAATTGCTTACCTCTATAAAAACCCTTTCTCCAGATAAGGTCACATTATGAGGTACTGGGAGTTAGGACTCCAACATATCTTTTTAGAATGGACATGACTAAATCCATACAGATATAATAATATTATCTCATCACAAGCTCATTGTGAGGATTAAACTATGGCATGTACTTATCACAAAATATAGCAGAGTAAAATCAGTATCGATATTGGCTAATATGATGATTTGTTTCTCATTCATATAATCATTCCATTTTCCTATCAAGGTTGTATTTTTGTTATTATTAATAATTTATAAGAGATGTTTACCTATGAACAGTTTTAATTATAAATGTAAAAATATTTCCCAGCTTTTCATATTTTGTTTCATTTTTATAGCTTTAATTTACTTAAGAAATACTTTATAAACAAATCTATTATCATCTTTTATGGTTTTTCTTTCTTTTTTTAATTTCAGAATATTATGGGGGTGTAACACTTTGGCTATATATATTGCCCATGCACTGCCCGTGTCAGAGCTACATTCGTGGTCATCCCCCAAACTCTGCTCCCCGCATCCATTCAGTCAGAGTTTTTCTCATCCCCTCCACCCCCTCCCGCCTGCCTGCCTCCTGATGAATATTATTGCCCTATGTGATGTAAGTGTTGATCAATTAGTACCAATTTGATGGTGAGTACTAGTGGTGCTTGTTTTTCCATTCCTGTGACACTTCACTTCGAAGAATGGGATCTAGCTCCAACCAGGATAATACCAGATGTGTTAATTCACTATTGTTTTGTATTGCTGAGTAATACTCCATGGTATACATATACCACATTTTATTAATCCACTCGTGTATTGATGGGCACCTGGGTTGTTTCCACATCTTTGCAATTGTGAATTCTACTGCTATAAACATTCGCGTGCAGATGTCTTTGTTATAAAATGTCTTTTTTTCCTTTGGGTAAATACCCAGTAGTGGGATTGCTGGGTCAAATGGTAATTCTACTTTTAATTCTTTGAGGTATCTCCATATTACTTTCCATAGAGGTTGTACTAATTTGCAGTCCCACCAGCAGTGTATGAGTGTTCCTATCTGTCCACATCCCCGCCAACATTTGCTGTTTGGGGATTTTTTGATATAAGCCAATCTCACTGGACTTAAGTGATATCTCATTGTGGTTTTGATTTGCATTTCCCTGATGATTAGAGAAGTTGAGCAATTTTTTATATGTTTGCTGGCCATTATTCTGTCTTCTTTTGAAAAGTTTCTGTTCATGTCCTTTGCCCATTTTTTAATAGGGTTGTTTGATTTTTTCTTGTTGATTTTCCTAAGTTCTGTATAGATTCTGGTTATCAGCCCTTTATCAGAGGTGTAGCATGCAAATATTTTCTCCCATTCTGTAGGTTGTCTGTTCATTCTAGTGATAGTTTCCTTGGCTGTGCAGAAGCTTTTTAATTTGATCAGGTCCCATGTATTTATTTTTGTTGCTGCTGTGATTGCTTTGGGGGTCTTCTTCATAAATTCTTTGCCTAGGCCAATGTCCGTGAGAGTTTTTCCAACGTTTTCTTCGAGAATTCTTATGGTTTCATGTCTTAGGTTTAGATCTGTTATCCATTGTGTGTTGATTTTTGTGAGAGGTGAGAGGTGTGGGTCCAGTTTCAGTCTTCTACATATAGTCATCCAGTTTTCCCAGCACCATTTGTTGAATAGGGAATCTTTCCCCAGTGTACATTTTTCTGGAATTTGTCAAAGATCAGGCGACTGTATGAGGTTGGTTTTATATTTGCGTTCTCAGTCCTGTTCCATTGGTCTACGTCTCTGTTCTTGTGCCAATACCATGCAGTTTTGGTTACTATAGCCTTGTAGTATAGTTTGAAGTCTGGTAGATAGATGCCTCCCAATTTGTTCTTTTTGCTTAAGAGTGCTTTGGCTAGACGGGGTCTTCTCTGGTTGCACTTGAAGTGTAGAATTAGTTTTTCTAGATCGGCAAAAAATGATGTTGGTATTTTGATAGGGACTGCATTGATTCTGTAAATCAATTTAGGTAGCAAAGCCATTTTTACTATGTTGACTCTGCCTATCCAAGAGCATGGTAGGGTTTGCCATCTATTTACCTCCTCTGCAATTTCTTTTCTCACTGTTTCATAATTCTCTCTATATAGGTCTTTGACCTCCTTAGTTAGATATGTTCCTGAATATTTAATTTTCTTTGGTGCTATTGTGAAAGGTATTGCATCTTTAATTTGTTTCTCGGCTTGATTGTTATTAGCATATATGAAAGCTATGGATTTGTGTGTATTAATTTTGTATCCTGAGACTTTGCTGAATTCATTTATCAATTCCAGTAAACTCTTGGTTGAATCTTTGGGGTTTTCTATGTATAATATCATCTCGTCTGCGAATAGTGAAAGTTTGACCTCTTCTGCCCCAATCTGGGTGCCCCCGTTTCCTCTGTCTTGTCTGATTGCTCTGGGCAGGACTTCCAGCACTATGTTGAAAAGAAGTGGAGATAGTGGGCACCCTTGTATAGTTCCTGTTTTAAGGGGGAATGCTTTCAATTTTTCCCCATTCGGTATGACATTGGCTGTGGGTTTATCGTATATGGCTTTAATAATTTTGAGGTATGAGCCATCTATGCCTACATTGTTAAGAGTTCTTATCATAAAAGGATGCTGGATTTTGTCAAAAGCCTTTTTTGCATCTATTGAAAGGATCATATAATCTTTGTTCTTGCTTTTATTTATATGGTGAATTACATTTATAGATTTGCATATGTTGAACCATCCCTGCATCTCGGGAATAAAGCCCACCTGATCATGATGAATTATTTTTTTGATGTACATTTGAATTCGGTTTGCAAGGATTTTATTGAGAATTTTTGCATCTATATTCATAAGGGATATTGGTCTGTAGTTTTCTTTTCTTCTTGTGCCCTTTCCTGGCTTTGGTATCAAGGTGATATTGGCTTCGTAGAATGAGTTTGGGAGGATTCCATCCTTCTGGATATTTTCAAATAATTTCTGCAGTATAAGCACCAGTTCTTTTTTGTAGGCTTGGTAGAATTCAGGTGTGAACCCATCTGGTCCAGGACTTTTTGTTGTGGGAAGATTTTTTATTACTGCTTCGATTTCGGTGCTTGATATTGGTCTGTTTAGAAATTCTGTTTCTTCCTGGTTGAGCCCAGGGAGGTAGTATGTTTCTAAGATTTTGTCTATTTCCTCCACGTTTTCGTGTTTGTGGGCATAGAGATTTTTGTGGTATTTGAAGATGATGTTTTGTATTTCCATGGTATCAGTTGTGATCTCTCCTTTTTCATTTCTAATTGAGCTTATTAGAGTCCTTTCCTTTCTGCTTCTGGTCAACCTGGCAAGTGGCCGGTCTATTTTGTTTATCTTTTCAAAGAACCAACTTTTCATTTTATTAATCTTCTGTATTGTTCTTTTGTTCTTGATTTCATTTAATTCTGCTCTGATCTTAGTTATTTCTTTTCTTCTGCTGGCTTTAGGATTGCTTTGCTCTTCCTTTTCCATTTCCTTAAGATGATTCATTAGTTTACTGATTTGTGACCTTTCTGTCTTTTGGATGTGGGCATTTAAGGTGATAAGTTTTCCTCTCAGGACTGTTTTTGCTGTATCCCACAGATTTTGATAACTTGTATGTCCATTATTGTTTAGTTCGAAGAATCATTTGATTTCCATTTGAATCTCCTCCTTGACCCAATAGTCGTTCAGCAACAGATTGTTTAGTTTCCAAGTTTTTGGATGAAGATGTGAGTTTCTGTTGGAATTGATTTCTAATTTTATTCCGCTGTGGTCTGAAAAGATACATGGTATAATTTCTATTTTTTTGAATTTGTTTAGATCTGTTTTGTGGCCTAGGATGTGGTCAATTTTAGAGAAAGTTCCATGAACTGATGAGAAGAATGTACATTCAGTGTTATTTGGGTGGATTGTTCTGTGGATATCTGTTAGGCCCAAATGTTCTAGAGTCCTGTTTAGGTCCTTTGTTTCTTTGTTTATTTTTTGTTTGAAGGATCTGTCCAGTTCCGTCAGTGGGGTGTTGAAGTCCCCTGCTATTATGGCATTGCTGTTTATTATGTTGTCTAGATCTAGCAGTATTTGCTTTATGTACCTGGGCACTCCTGTGTTTGGTGCATAAATGTTTAGGATTGTTAAATCCTTTTGTAAGATTTTTCCCTTCACCACTATATAGTGTCCATTTTTGTCCTCCTTTACTTTTGTTGCTTTAAAGTTTATATCATCTGAAATAAGGATGGCTACTCCAGATTTCTCTTGGTTTCCATTAGCCTGGAAAATTGTATTCCATCCTTTCACCTTGAGCCTGAATGTGTCTTTGTGTGTAAGGTGTGTTTCCTGAAGACAACAGACACTTGGCTTGTATTTTTTAATCCATTCAGCCAGGCTATGTCTCTTCAATGGGTAATTCAAGCCATTTACATTTATTGAGAGAATTGATATTTGGGGTAAATTTCTGATTATTCTATTGGGTGGTGTCTTTTGTTTTACCTCTTGCGTCATTGTGGAATCTGGTTTCTGGAGTTTTAGCTTTTGTGTAGTTTTACATAGGTGGGTATCTGTTGTGCTAATTAGTGTACAATGCAGGTCTAAGCTCTTCTTGCAAGGCCGGTCTGGATTTCGCAAATTCTATCAGTGACTGCTTGTCTGGAAAGGTCTTTATTTCTCCCTCATATAAGAAGCTTAGTTTGGCAGGAGAGAGAATTCTGGATTGGCCTTTGTTTTGTTTTAGGAGACTGATGATGGCTCCCCATTCACTTCTGGCTTGTAAGGTTTCAGTTGAGAAATCTGCAGTTAATCTGATCGGTTTCCCTTTATTGGTTACCTGCTCTTTTCATCTTACAGCTCTGAGGAGTGCCTCTTTTGTGTTTACTTTGGTCAGTCTAATAATTATGTGGTGTGGTGAATGCCTTTTCACATTGAGTCTCCCAGGAGTCCTGTGTGCTTCTTGTACTTGGATATCGAGATTTCTGGCTAAGCCATGGAAATTTTCCTCTATTATTCCTGCAAATAAATTTTCCAGTCCATGCGAATTTTCTTCCTATCCCTAAGGGATGCCTATGATCCTTATGTTTGGCCTCTTTACATAATCCCACATTTCTTGTATGCTTTTTTAATGCCTCTTGTTTTTGTGTTCTTTCTCTTCGACTGATTTATTTAGCGCATAGGAGCTGTCTTCCAGCTCTGAAATTCTTTCCTCTGCATGGTCCAGCCTATTCTTAAGGCTTTCCACTGTGTTTTGTACATCCTTGACTGCTTCTTTCATTTCTAGGATTTCTATTTGATTTTTCCATAATATTTCTATTTCTTTGGAGAATTTTTCATTCATTTCTTGCATTTTTCTTGTGGTTTCTTTGTGCTGGGATTCAATTTTCTCTTGAATTTCATTGAGCTTTCTTATAATCCATAAATGAAATTCCTCTTCTGTCATTCTACCCATTTCATTTGAGTTGGTATCCATTGCTGAAGAACTGATGGTTTCTTTTGGGGGTGACTTTTCACTCTGATTTTTCATGTTCCCTGAGTTCCTTCACTGGTTTTTTCTCATCTGGCCTCTTGGTCGAGAGCTGGGGGTGTTAGGGCTAGTTTATGGCCCTGTCTCCAGGCCCACAATTTTTGTTCCTTGGCAGAGCCAGGGAGAGAAGTAGTGGCCTGTATTGCCTTAGGTGTATTTTAGCAAGTTTGGTGGATCTTGAGTTATCTCTGGCCTGTTGTCTTCTCCTCTTCCTGGTGGAGTGTGGTGAGAATGACCTCCCAGGTTGGCCTCTAAGCTAGTGAATTGTACTTGAGGTTATGAGTCCACAGCTCCCTATTAGCTAGGTATTCTGTTATGTCCGTGGGAGACTCTGAACCCCCGGTTGGGGTATGCGAAAGCCCCGTGTTTTGGGAGGGGCCTTGTAGCTCCTAGGGGTTACTTTGACCCTGCTCGTCCTGAGGTGCAGGTAGAAACACAATTTCTTTTGGCTGCAGTGTGAGAGCTGAATTGGGAAAATTCTACACAGCTCAGAGGTTGCTTATCTAGCCACGTGTGTCTGCCCTTCTGATGTGCGTTTCCGCGTGATACTGGTTGATGGGGGATCTCCAATTGTGCACCGCTTTTCCACCATTAGACCGCAAGGCGAGGCGGGTGGCCGTCTCTATCCCCAGCAGTCTCCACTGGGGGGATGTTCCCACGGGGATAGGGGAATAGTGACCACTGGAAGCGCTGTTGGATGGCGCGAAATTCCCTAATGAAGTGGGCAGGGTTATGGGGAGCTGTTCTGGTTCAGCCTGTGGCTCTTGAGGTATTTGGTTATCATGAGAACTGGCAGTTATATCAAATGAGTCACTATAGCCAGCAACCTTCAAAATGAGCGATCTCTGGGGTACAGAAGGCTGGCACCTGAAGGGCGGGCACTAGGACCAGCATGTAGCGGACTTGTCAGAGGCCAGAGCTGGGGTAGCAGGACCAGATGGACGAGCTGCAAACTGTTTCCAATACCCAAAGGTCCCGCCGCTACAGTTCCGGGATCTCATCCCACCGGGAACCCGCAGATGCAGCTATCCCTGGCCACCAAAGGCAAAGCCTGTCTCGCCCCAGCAGAAGAGCCCACGGGCCAGGGCAGGGCGGAGCTAGAGACGCGGCTCACAGCTCGGGGGCGGCGGGGAGGGCGGCTTTAAAGATGGCGGCCGCCGCCAGTCTGGCGAATAGCCGGGCTCCGATAGCGCCCGGGAGCGCAGCAGCAGTTGCTAGCAGCCTCTAAGGGCGTGTCCCACTCTCCGTTAAACTCCTGGTCCCAGTCCCGCTGTCTTCTAGTGGCGCAGTGCCGGCCTGCGGGTTCCCACGCACGGTCCCGGGAAGCTGTATCTCTGCCCAGTCCCTGCCCGATTCCTCCCCAGCCCTCAGCAGTCTCTGTATATTGCAGCTGAGAGTTGTGTTTGGCTCTCGCAATTGCCTCCTCTCCACAGGGTCTGCTGCCTCGTGCAACCGCTTTGCCCCAACTCTGGGCTTGTCCCTGACTGAGTGGATGGGGAGGCGCGTAACCGCTTGGGGGGCAGGTCGCTCTGCGCCGACCTGGTGAGCACGTCCTTCCCGCGCTCTGGGCTCTATTGTGCTCCGTGAGCTCTGCGATCTTTGTGAAAATTTTGTACCTGTTTTCTTGGGCTGGCATTCTGCATTGTTTCTCTGTAATTCACAATGCTGTTTTCGGACTGAGTGGTCCATGCTCGGTTTTTCTTTCTTTTTTTTACATGTGGGGAATGTTTGTTCCCACAGTACAATGAAATACATGTTCACCATTGTTTTCCTCTAATATTTTAATAGTTTAATTCCCACCCCCTAGTATAATCCCCAGTCCTGATTTGTGGGTGATTCCTATAGACATAATGAGATGTCACTCTAAATATTAGATTAGGTAATATAGCAAGATAAAGTGATTTTACAGATGTAGTTAGGATTCCTAATAAATTGACTTCAAAAAGATTATCCTGGGTGAGCCTGATGTAACCAAGTGAGCCCTATGAAAGGTTTAGAGGCCAGAGATGGAAGAGGTCAGAGAGATTTAAGGCAGCAGAGATGTTCTTCTGTTGTGCTTAAAGAGCAAACTACCACATTGTGGAGAGGGCCGTAAAGCAGTGAACAATAGGTGGCCTCTAGCAGCTGAGGGCCTTGCTCCTATAACTGCAAGACACTGAATTCTGCTAAAAACCAGCAAACTTAGAAGAGGACCATGTACATGAGACCAGATAGTAGCCTGGGCTACCCTTTGAGTTCAGCCATGTGAGACCCTGAGCAGAGGACTCAAATAACATGTACTCAGATTCCTGACTCAAAGAGACTATGAGAGAATAAATTTGTGTTTTTATAAACCACTAAATTTGTAGTAATTTGTTAACTAGCAATGGATAATTAATAGTCCTTATCATTTATTTCCATTACTATGCATAGATTTCTAACAAATTCCTAACATGCCACATTTTCCATTTCTAAATATTTATAAATTTTCAAATCTCTTGGAAGAACCAAGATGTTTAAATTATTTAAATATATAATATGACTTAATATAGTAATTTAAATGTTATCCTCTTTAATTTCTTTTCCAGAAATTTCTAGACAATTTTCAACAGTTTATTGGGTACAGATGAAAAAATGGATAAACTATTGTTTAAAAATCAATAAATTTTGTTCATCAAAACACGGCATTAAGAAAAGGAAAATGGAAGCATGGACAGGGAGAAATTATTCACCATACACATGTAAATATTTACTAACAGGTTTAAATGTAACCCACAGAGGATTTTAACTGTACCTAGCAAGCTAACATCAATAATTATCCAGCTAATTGGACTTTATCAAAGATTCAAAAAAGAATCTAATTTAAAAAGATCTTTGTAAAAGATAAAAAAAAAATCAGTTGCCAATATAAGAGCTTTGATATAGGCAAAGAAAAAAGATGACCAGGGTCCCATCTTTACCAATGACCTAGTGTCCTGAAATTAAAATAAACTTAGTTTTCTCAACCTATGATGCAGACAAAAGAGAAAATCACATAGAAAATGATTGAAGCCAGAAGATTGACAAATTGGAAACAGAGCTAGGTGATCTGGATTATGCAACAGCTTGCCACTGGCCTTCACTTTGTACCTCTCCAATCAAGACTACTTTTGTTGCCAGAATAATTGTCCTAAAACGTTATTTTTGAAATGCCATTCTCCAATTCAGAAAATTTTAACTGCACGCAATATACACTTCTCTATTAGTCATTCAATATGTTTCATAATCTTTCTTCACTCTATCCTCCCAGGCACGGTTAAGCTTCTCTAGAGTCAGAGCTATTTATTTTGCCAACCCACAATTGCATCGTGGTAGTTTCTCTCTCCAGTTCTTTTTTCAGGTTATTTCCTAACTGTAAATTAAATTGGGCTTAATAAATATATTCACTGAGCTTTTCCTCTATACAAGACACTGTGAGAGATACTAAGATGAATCACAGCACTACCCTCACTGCTGCCCATAGTATCTTTTACGTGCTACCTGCTGAAAAGATAAACGAGGTAAGGAATAAAGAATGAATAGTGCTATTATACCTTTCCTTTTGCCCCTTCATTAAAAAAAAAAAAGTTACGGTATCAAGATCTTTTTCCTCCATGAAGCCTTTCTTAACGACTCTAATTCTTAATAACTTATTTCTTCTTTAGCTCGTGCAGTCTATACTCTTTGCTACTCAACATGTGCTCCAAGGGCCAGAATTTACTAGAAATGAAGACTCTCAGGCCCGACATCCAGACCTCCTGAATCAGAGTCTGCCTTTTAATAGAATCCCCAGTGATTCACAGGTATATAAAAAAAATTAAGAAGCTCTAGTCTATACCATAAAATTTGTCATTTTTTGTATATCATTCTATATTATTGCCTATTGTTTTCCTAACTAATTAATCAGGACTCTAAATGCCTTGTGGCCCTAAATAAATGCTTGTATGTTGATCACATTCAGACATTGCCAGAACTTTAATAATTCATAGACAATTGTATTACAGTTGGTAATGATGGGAAATGTAGTCATAAAACTGGACCACAATAAGCAAAAGAAAATAGTTAACATTGATACAGTAATATACAGCTGATTTTTAAAAATTTTTCTAATACTGTTCTTTATACCTTTAAAAAATCCATAACCCAGTGAAATTTGAAGCATTCAATTTAGGTGTGATTCTCCTTTTATCTGGAAGGGCCACTGCTTTCCATTTGTGCCTTTCATGATGTTGATGTTGATACTTTCCAAAAATTTCAGAGCAGTTGTTTTACAGAATGCTCCTCAACCTGAACTTGTCTGATTACGACCTCGTTATGATATGTCATTATGATATCAAGAGATACATTTTTTGGAAATAACATTAAATAGATGATGTATCCTTCTCAGTGTATCATAGCAGGAGGCACAAAATGTCAGTGTTGCATTGTTGGAAGTTTTTCATTTTGAAGGCTTGATTCAGGTATCTGACAGATTTCTCCATTTTAAGGTAACCTTTTATATTTTTAATTAATAAATAATATATTAATAAGAAATCTTTGTGACTTTGTGAATATCCTAGTCCCCCCAAATCATTTAGTCAATGGTTTTAGCATCAACCAATGATTCCTTTCTATACCAATTATTATTTCAGTGGTTTACAAGGTAAATTACAAGGTAATTTTTAATCTATCACCCTTTCCACAATTATTATTTGTTATGCTTCTGTAAAGAACAGGGTTTTAGTACCCCCTTCATTTTGTTTTTGAGCATGCCTAATGACTCAGTTAAAACATACACATATACACACACATAGGCACACATTCAGTATGTAATACTCCATGGATATCATTATTATTTTTGATGCTCAATGTGCTCTGAATTGGACCATCAGAAGAAACTTCTTTAAGCTGCCTTCTGTCTTATGACATATCCACTTCAGGTTTTAAGCACTTCCTTTCTACTACATAGCCACAAGATATTCCAGGCTTACCTTAACCTGTACTTTTCACAACCAAGTCCTAGAATCCACCATTTTTCTGATAATTTTTCTCCTGTCCCCTTCTTTGGTGAAAGGTATTTAGAAACCAAAACACTAGATATGTTCATTGCTATGGAGGCCTCATTGCTTATAGGCCCTTTCAGTGATCAGAGGTAGGAAAGCTGTGCATCCATGTTGATATTTCCAAGACCAAAGACATTCACTGGATTCTTTCTCTTGTTCCTGCATTCCATATTTATGTGTGGATTTATTTCTGGGCTCTCCATTCTGTTCTAATGGTCTATGATCTGATTTTATGCCAATACTCTGTTGATTGTTTACTACAGTTTTGTAGTATATTTTGAAATCAGGTATGTGATGCCTACAACTTTGTGATTTTTGCTCAAGATTGCTTTGGATATTTGGGGTATTTTGTGGTTCTGTGTAAGGTTTGGTGGGTTTTTTTTCTATTTCTGTGAAAAATATCATTGGTATTTTGATAGAGATTGTGTTAAACCTGTAGATTGCTTTGGGTTATATGGACATTTTAACAATAATAATTCTTCAAATCCATGAAAAGAGGATATCTTTCCATTTATTTGTGTCTTCTTAAATTTCTTTCCTCAATATTTTATAGTTTTCATTGTACAGATCTTTCACCTCATTGATTAAATTTATTCATAAGTATCTTTTTTTTGAAGCTCTTGTAAACGGCATTGTTCTCTTGATTTCTTTTTCAGATAGCTCACTGTTAGCGTACAGAAATGCTATAGACTTTTGTATGCTGATTTTGTATCCTGGAGCTCTATTGAATGTTTGCATTAGTACTAACAGGGTTTTTGGTGAATTCTTTAGGGTTTTATACATGTAAGATCATGTTGTCTGCAAACAGAGACAATTTAATGTCTTCATTTCCAATTTTGATGCCTTTTATTTTTTTCCCTTGGCTCATTGCTCTGGCGAGGACTTCTACTATGATGAATAGAAGTTGTGAGAGTTGACATTCTTGTCCTGAGCTTAGAAAAAATCTTTCAATTTTAGTATGATATTAGCTGTGGGTTTGTCATATATGGCCTTTACTGTGTTGAGATTCATTCCTTCCATACCTAATTTGTTGAGCATTTTTACCATAAAAAGATGTTGAATTTTGTCAAATGTTTTTTCTGCATCTATTGAAATGATCATGTGTATGACCTTTATAGATTTGCCTATGTTGAACCATCCTTGCATCCTGAAATACCTCCCACTTGATCATGGTGAATATCCTTTTAATGTGCTGTTAAATTCAGTTTGCTAGCATTTTGTTAAGGATTTTTGCATGTATGTTCATCATGAAAATCAGCCTGCAATTTTCTTTTTTTGTAGTGTCCTTGTCTGGCTTTGGTATTAGGATGTTGACCTCTTAAAATGAGTTTGGAAGTGCCTCCTTCTCTTCAATTTTTTGGACAAATTTGAGAACGTTTGGTGTTAGTTCTTCTTCAAATTTTTGACACAATTCAGCAGTGAAGCCATCAGGTTTGGAGCTTTCCTTTGATGGAAGACTATTTTTACTGATTCAATCGCCTTACTCATTATTGGCCTGTTCAGATTTTCTATTTCTTTGTGATTCAGTCTTGGTTGATTGTCTAGGAATTTAACCATTTTTGTAGCTTATCCAATTTGTTGGCATGTAATTGTTTATAAAGTTTTTTAGAATCCTTTTTATTTCTGTTGTCTCAGTTGTAATGTCTCCTTTTCCATTTCTGATTTTATTTATTTGAGTGTTTTCTATTTTTTCCTTGTATGCTAAAGATTTATAAATTTTGGTTGTTCTGTCATTTATTAATTTGTTTGTTGGTTCATCCATGAAACATGAAATAAATCCTAAATAAAGGCACTTTATATTTTACAAGCATTATCTTAAGAACAGAAACTTATGAGATGGGTCCTATTATTATTATCATCCTATAAATAAGAATGGTTTAATAATTTGGTCATGATTATGGAAATAGTGGCAGAACCATGACTGAAATTCAGGTATTCTTACTCCCAAGATCAGGCATAAAGCTATACGCCATGCATTATGGTAAGTGCAGAAATACACCCCTCAGTCAGGTACACCATCTAATTCCAAGCTGCTCTTTTTCTGGAGAGGGAAACAGGTGTGTAAAGAGAAAAGTGATTCACTCTGCCAATCTTATATGCAATGCTAATGACTATCTAATAAACAATGAGGTGGATAGCTTTCAATATAAAAAGTGACATGATAGAATTTGCTTTTGAAGAAAGTAATTTTAGCAGTAGTGTGGAAGATGAGCTGGAATATGAGAGAAAATATTTCTAAGGAGCAAGTTACCAGATCCTTGTAAAATTCGAGCAAGAATTGATATATACATATGTAATATTTTAATAGTATTTTTCAATTACAAACACCATATCAGAATTTCTCCAAAATTAAATGTAAAAATACATACCAGAGAGAATGACGAGTCAACAATCAATCATTTATATGATTTCTTTTTGTTTTATCTTGTTTGGGTAGGGAATTTCTGTTGGTAGTAGGTTCAAGAGAATGGGAAAATCACATTTATTTTGCTTTGTATTGCATATCAAGTACTCACTACTTAGTAGTCTAAGATACAATTTTATGGATTAGTGAAAAAATAAAAGAATTAAATATTGATGAGTATCAACATTTTTTGGAGCAGGTACTATAAATTTCCTAAAATATCAGTTTCAGATATAAAGCAGAGGCAGAATAATGGCACCCCAAAGATGTCCATGTCCCCTCAGAAACTTTGAATTCGTTAAGTTACATGACAAAGTGCAATTGAAGTTGGTTAATCAGATAACCCAAAGCAGGGATATTATCCTGGATTATCAAGGCAGGCCCAATGTATCAGAGAGGTGTTTAAGATTGGAAGAGGGAGGCAGAAGAGTTAGCAGAAATGTGATGGAAGAGGTCAGAGTGAAGTGATGTGAGAAGGGCTACATTCCCCTTTGTTAACTTTGAAGATGAAGAAAGGCAGACCAGCAGCCAAGGAAGGCAGGCAGCCTACCTCTAGAAGCTGGAAAGAGCAAGGAAACCCCTATCCAGAGCTCCTATAAAGGAACACAGCTCTGATGCAGCCCAGTGATGCCTTGATTTTAGCTCGGTGGGACCTATGTCAGACTTCTGACCTCCAGAACTATAATATAATAAATGTGTGTTGTTGTTTAAGACACCACATTTGTAGTAATATGTTAAAACAGAACCAGAAAATTAAGACAGCAGGCTATTTGGTTCATTTGATCTTATCTGATTGATGACACAGACTTTTTTTCCTTAAGTTTGCTTACAAATTCTACCAGGGAATTGCTGCTGCTGTTAGTCCCTTTACTATAAAGCAAGTCTACGTCTGTCTGAGAAGGTCACACTCTTTGATGAAATGCTCAGTTTTAGAAAAAAAGAAACCCACAGGAAGCTGTTTTGGCAGAAGGGGAAAATCTCTCGCATATGACATTAACCAACTAACCCTGCAAACCAGGAGGAGTCATATCCTGGTCACACAGAGCTCACAAGCTCACAGTGAGAGCTTTTCACTTCCACAATGGTAGCTATATTTTGGGCTTGTAAAAAGCCATAGATTAGTATAAAGTATACCTCTTCATTTATTTCAAAGCTAACCAGAGTTTGATTTAAAGGTTACAAGAGAAAAGAGGAAAAATACCACACACACACACACACATATACAAAACTTTGAGATATTTGTGCTCACAGAAAATTAAAAAACAAACTGGCACTTTCCTTAGAACATAAAGTAAAATCCCCCTATATAGAAAAACAGTATAAAATCATAAAAAGCATTTCAAAATATCTGGTATAAAAGAATAAAATTATGATTGAAGATGAGCAATTAATAAATTAACATATTTAGTTGGGAGTTAAAATTTAAAGGGAATAAAATGTAGATTCAACTATTTTAAGGAAATACTTCATTCCTCAAGGAAATCCTTCCTAGTTCCTGTGCTTCTGAAACTGTCTTAATCTTTTCTCCTAAGTTAAATAGGAAACAAATATAATAGCAGAGAAAACTATATGCCCAGCTATTATAATTTGCCCTGATACATTTTCACAATGTTAAAATTTAATTTTTGTATTTAATTTAGTTTTTAAATAGTTTCTTCTAAAATTATTTAAACTATTTTGTAACTTTAAACACTCATAATTATTATCAATGTTTTCTTTGTAGATGCATAGATGAAAATAAAATATAATAAAATTTGAGGGTATGTGAACAGTTTAGTTTTGAAAAATATCTTTAAAAAAGGTATTTTTATATATTTAACAATAGTTATGATATTTCTTATATTCCAACCATTTCTTTAATTACTTTTTTGTATGCACAGCAAATCCAGGTTTTTACCATTGCCTTACCATTCTTACGGAATTTTAAATGTCATTATCAATTAATTATCAATGTTGAAAGTCTGATCTGACAAAATATGTAACCTATTACATTTCAGAAATAAACTGATATTCACACATTATTTCAAGGCTTAAGTAATGACTTTGATATGACACTTAAGATTTCTTTAAATCTATTTTATCTCACTATTTGGAGAAATGCTTAAAAAGCAAATTGCCATAGGAGAACTATATAGTATTAATTAATTTTTCAATTATACTAAATGTATATGCCAGATAAAAGAAGGATTAGAGAAAAGCATAGTAGGGTGGGAAGCATAAAATTTGTGCTCCTTGTCAGTACTACAAAATATGCATGTTATAATAGTGAGTCCACTTTCAATATAATGTTTCCACCACAATACTTGTGGAAATCTGTTTGAATTCATGTATAGTTCTTTGCAAAATGTCTTTGCCCTTGTGTTTGTTTTAGAAATACATCTGCAAAAATCTGAAAATAGACTTTTTTAAAAGGCGAAATTGTTAAAAATAATTCTCACCAATTTGTTTTTCCTGACATGAATGTATTTTCTTCTCAGTTATTATAACTTGCTCTTATATTTTCTATTTGTTGTATTACCTGTTTTACACGTATCCACTCTTGAGACAGTTATATGTACTCTATGTGATAGACAAAATTGTCCATGCAAAGAAGGACTCTAGATGGCTTAAAGATCTACATGTGCAATATATAGCTGTAAATTTAGTAGAAGAAAAATCAGGAAAATATCTTTGTGACCACAGTATGGGGAAATATTAAGCAATCTTAAAAGTACACATGATAGGCAAAAATGTCTACTGTTTGGATTATGAAAAATTGAGGATTTTTGTGCAGTGAAAAAGATCACAGTCTCTTCATATGAAGAAATTTTCAATCTAACTATAATCATATAAATGCAAATAAAAACAACCATGTGATTTCACTGTACCAGTCACTCTTAGCCTGACTCAAAGTGGTGAGCATTAATGGCTGTATGGGATGTAGGAATGTTCAGGCCCCTCTGGTGGGATTGTAGAATTGTGCAGCTGTTCCAGAGAAAAAGTATGCTATTGTTTAGTCATCAATTATTTTCTTAAATATAAGTCCCAGAGTAATTTTTATACAGATCTACAGGGGATTATGTATGTGTATGTTCCTTGTAGGGAGTTACTTGTGGAGGTGAGAAGTTGGAAGCATTTTGGATGTCCATTACAGGGGAGTGAAGAAGTATACTGTACTTGATGCATGCCATGTTTCATGGCAATTAGAAGCAACTGATTTGAGGTCCACCTGGCAACACAGGCAGATCTTAAAAACATTGTGCTTAGTGAAAACACCAAGAGAGCAAATCAGCTATATAATGCACTAGCCTTTATGAAAATTAAAAGTACAAGCACCCAAAATGTTGATATACATTTAGCAAGATCACAAGCTGACAAAAGATTACATGGTTGCCTATGCAGATGGGTTGGAAGGGAGTAGAGAAAGTAATAAATAAATAAAATACAAAAGTTGGGAAAACAATAACAAAACTCCCCATGTCAATGGTGTTAGTTGACATTGAACTCAAATGATTGATCCAGAACCACCGAATAAGAGATAGTGCCTTTGATGTTTTAATAACAAAATGTGTAATGACCATAACCCTTAAATGAGTGTGAATAGGTTATTATCTGATAGATTTTATAAAATAGAATGGAGTTTTAAAATGAGGGATAAAGAGTTATTCTGCTTGGTAGAATAGTTAATCAAGACATGACCTGTCAAAAAACTTTAACCTATGTTTCTTTAAAAAATAACTAGAAATCTCACATATGAAACATAAAATTCCAAAATTTATGTGCTGGAGAATATGCTGCCCAGGAGTCAGCTACTGAATGTGAGTTTTGAATTGGTCTCCCATAGGAAGGTGCAGCATGAATTAGTGATTAATGTGAATGTTTATTTCTCCAAAAAAAAAAAAAAGTCTGAGTCTGATCAAACTGGAGAGAGGTATCTTTGTATTGAACACCCTGTAGGTGAAATGTCTTTTTAAAATTTCATGTACCATGAATGGTATTATTATGTCTTAAGAGAGGACCACCCCATGGCTATAATATATCTACTAATGGATAAGAGATTTTTTTTCCCTTTTCTCATTAGATGAACACTGACTGAGGAGAATAATACAGGGGAATTTTAGTACTAATTTCTTGGGCACAGAGAAAATAATTCAGCTTTCATCATAGAATACCAAGCAGCTTATCTTCTCCTGTCTAGGTAGTCCACCTCAGATGCTATCATATTCATTTAGCTTTTAATTTACAACAATTAACATTTCTTTGTTATTTTATTCCATGACATCTTAAAGAGTTCATGTTGTTACTTCATTTGAAACTTTTTTCTCACTTATGGAAATAATCAAAACATACAATGATATTCATTTTAGAACTGCAAACCAATTAAAATATTCACTAGGGATTTTATAGGTTTAAAGTATGTCTTCATGATGGAAACAACTACATCATTAAATAGTTGTTCTAGTATGCTGGCCTTATTAAGAGTCAATTTGGACTTAGAAAGGCCAATATAAACTCAATTGTGTGACTATGGCATGTTAGAAAAACAAAAATAAATAATTAACTAATTCTATAACCATAGGTAGATAGAGCCCGTGCTGAAAATAATTGGATAGAGGTGAAAATCTTCTGCTTGACCTAACATACTATTTTTCTATCTTACAATTTGATACAAAACTTTCAAAAACATAGCATTACACAAGTATAAGCCCAATTTAACATAGAATTCCTGTTGCTTTGTGCTCATTGATTTCAAACTAAACCAAAAGAATGGTCAGGTTGTATGGAGAGTACTATTCTCCCCTTGAGCAAAGATGAGCACTGGAGGTCTAAAAAACTAGTAGCAGAAAAGAAGTTTCTAAGATCACCAGGACAACTGTTATGTTTTCCTTAGGATTTAACAAACTGATATAACTAAATTCTTAAGGCCTCCCTCTCCTGCATGGATGTAGAAGGCAGAAAAAGGCTAATTTCTGAGAGCTAGAATTATTAATAGTAAAACCAGTGCTTCCCATATCAGATATAAGGTTGTTTATGTTTAAGATTATATTAATGTCAAAACAAAATGCTTGATTTAGAAGAACCATTTCTTTGAAAAATGCAAAGGATCATCACCCTTTATATATCTTAAAATCATTGTAAAATTATTGTCTTCTGCAGAATTAGTCTCTTTGCTGCAGTATTTGGCATTAGTCCAATGGAATTTACACAAGTGTAATGTGAGAAATTGAGTATTCGATCTCGCTGAAAGCCTGCCTTCCATCCTTCCTTCCTTCCTTTTTTTCCCTCTCTCTTTCTTCCAGATGAATTATGTGTTGCACTGCAGTTTGAATCATCAACCATAAAATTTAAGATAGTAAGAACTTAGGATATATTTAGGCAGTTACGTTATCACATAGGCACTTACTGCTGGGTCCAATTCAACCAAATAGGAAAACAAAAGGAAAATTATATATGTTTCAAATGCCAATTGCTATATGTATGGGCAAAATATCTTTTTCTACTATCAACTATATTATATACAGATACTTGACTGTCTTTAGGTATTTTATTTAAGCCAAAACATGCATTTTATTTTGATAAAATAATTTGAGATAAGGTTGTTTTAAACTACTTTTTAATAGAATAGTGCATTTGAATTCAAATATCTTATGTGAAAATTTGTGTAAAATGTATTTTTGTATTTTAAATGTATTAAGACACTCAGGAAACTTTAGAGCCAATGATAGCTTGCAATAATGATTAGCACAGCTGGCGCAACCATTCAGTAATCTCCAGAGTTTCTGATAGAAAGATTATAAAGGTACAGATGTTACACATTCTAATCTAATTTTAAAAATCTCCTGTAACTAATTCACTGTCCAGGATAAAAATAATTTATATTAGTTATGTATTATAAACATGGTAGTTTTAGCTATTTTAAAACCTCAGAATTTTTTCTATTTTTTTACTTTTGAAGAAAATGTCTTTTTTTTAAATTTCAGAATATTATGGGGGTACAACACTTTGTTTATATATATTGCCCATGCACTGCCCATGTCACAGTGAAGAAAATGTCTTATAGGTCTCCATATTTTATGGCCAAAACTGTGGTTATGAATTCTCTTTGAAATTTTAATTGAGATCACAAGGAAACTGAAAGAGTGGAGTGTAAAGATTTTCTTCAGAAAAATAGAGTTAGATGACACTACCAAACTATGCTACTTAGGCAGTAAATGATGCACTTATCTCAAAAAAGGAGGAAAATTCATCAAGAAAGCACATGCTCTGAGCCTTAGCAGGGTGTCTGGAATCAAAGTGACATTAAGCCCCAGGCAATACAAGAAAAGTCAAGTTTTACTGTCATTAGGATGGACAAGATATTGTCCGACCATAAAGCCAAGTCTGGAGTCCTGTATCTTTGAATCTTAAATCCTTCTGGATTATAGAAGATTTAAAGGCTTGATGTAATGGTCATCAGGAAAAAACAAAACAAAACTGTGTCTAGCAATATATTATCTGGTCTTTTCCAAATGATGTTTATGATAATAATAAAAATACCCTATAGTATTTCATAATATATAAATATTTTATTTCTTGAAAATATAGCCTAACCAACCTTTGCACAAAAGTATTATTTCTACCTGTCATTTTACAGTGAATAAAACAGAAGCTCTGTATGAATTGTTTATGGTTACATAGATAAAGTCTTATCTAGAATGATGCATTTTTGACATGTTTGGACAATAAAATATTTTTAAAATCAAGGTTTGTGAAGTTGAAACATTCTTTGAAACGGAAATTGCAGCAAAGTGGAAAGAACACTGAACAAGAAGTAAAATATCTGGCTCGGGTTTTGAAAGCACCACATAAGAATTATGTGAATAGCATTAATCTATGGCTTTTTTAGGTCTTCATTTGCTTATTTATAAAATGACAATAAATACTTGTTACACATGTCAGGGTCATGAGAAGATTCAAGAATAATATCTATATTATTACGGATATAATATCTTTATCCACACACCCAGACCTTAAGAGGTACTTCACAAGAGAAAAGGGCCACACAGATCAGAAAGTCTGTAGACTAGAATCTGTGTTATATGTTCAGCAAACATTGTCAAGTCATATTTGTGAGAAATCAGGTTTGGAACCTGGAATAATGACCTCAGGAGATACCGGAAAGATGTTTCTTTTCCCTCCTTCACGTCCTCTCCTCTTCCAAGCCACACAAAAATTATTTAAGTTTAATATTTTAGAGAAATAATTATTTTGATAAGGCTCTAGCTGACCCTGTTGGTGTCTTACATAGATTTCTGGGAATCCCTTTTAAATAGATGTGGATGCTGCTAAGGGCTCAATTTTCTGCAACCTTTCCTGTAGTACTGCCTTGGGCTGTTGGAACTGCTTCACCCTCCAGGAGGCCAGAAGACGACTGAGTGGTGCTGGGCTGCAGAAGCCCTTGCCTCCCGCGAGACAGACTTTCTAATGCAGTTTATGCTCTAGAGCGGCGGTCCCCAATCCCTGGGCCGCGCAGACCTCTACTGGTCCCTAGTCTGTTAGGGATGAGGCTGCAGAGCTCCGCCTAAGAACCCCTTCCGTGGAAAAATTGTCATTCATGAAACTTAGCAACGCCGGGAACTGCATGAGGACGCGAGGAAAGCTTCATCTGTATTTAGAGCCGCCCGCATCACCGTCTAACTCTGCCTCCGTCACCCATTGGCCCCACCCATGGAAAAATTGTCTTCCATGAGACTGGTCCCTGGTGCCAAAAATGTTGGGGGCCGCTGCTCTAGAGCATCACAGGTGATCAGGCTGAGGGTAAAGCACATGAAACCACAGCCTTTGCTCTCCCCTTTTCCTATGTCACTGCGTTCACTTACAGGTTTCTCCTGAGAATGCCCCTGTAATAAATCAATACATCACAGGTGTGGGCGTCTCAATCTCAGGCTCTGACACGTTTTTCTGAATTCAAAGCTCCTTAAGGAGTGATATTTTAGCTAGCTTTCAGTAACTTGTTTATTAATCATGAAACCAAAATCTGGTAGGAAGTAAAAATGAGAACAACTGATTCCTCGCAAGAAGGTAAAGAATTACAATTTGGGGGAAATTTTCTTTGTCTACTTCACAATTTTACATAAACTAAAGCAGGATAAAGATAGCCTCTAGGTCATACTGTTGACTGAAATGAAAATAAATCTTTGTATTAAATATTATAGAAATAATGAGCTACTCAGCCTCACTATCACATTAGTTTTAAAGCAAATTTTTAAGTTTTGGCTTCCTCTTTCCCTTTATAAATTATTTAAAATTAACTATCCTGTGTCCATTTTTCATTTCAGCCTTTTCTTGTCTTTTTTGTACTCTGATAACTGGTAATTATAGATATGGATGACCTTGTTTTCAGCATGGAAATAGTTTATTCATACACATATCTCAGTTTCTGGCCTGGGTCAATGATGAATATTTGTCCACCATTATACACTTTTTTAATAAGTCTCCACAGAAAACAACATTGATTTTTGGAAATATTTTTGTAATTGTAGCATTGTTACATATTTTTTATTGATACAAAATAGATGTACATAATTTGGGGGTACCTGTGATAATTTGATATTCATATAATGTGCAAAGATCAATTCAGGGTAAACAGGATATCCATCACCCTTATATATTTATCTTTCCTTTATGCTAGGAACATGCAAATTACTCTCTTCTAGCTATTTTGAAATGTACAATTTTTGGTATTAACTATAGTCACTCTATTGATCTATCAAACACTAGGTCTTATTTCTTCTAACTGTGTATGTATACCCATTAATCATCCTCTCCTCATCCCCCACGCCCCCTTACCCTTTTGGGCCTCTGGTAATCACTGTTCTACTCTCTGTCTTCATGAAATCCAATTTTTTAGCTCCCACATGTAAGTGAGAACATTCTATATTTGTCTTTCTGTGCTTGGCTTATTTCATGTAACGTAATGACCTCCAGTTCCATCTATGTTGCTGCAAATGACATGATTTCTTTTTATGGCTGAATAATATTCCATTGTTTATATATATTACATTTTCTTTATTCATTCATTCTGTGATGGGCACTTAGTTTGATTCCATATTTTGGCTATTGTGTAATAAACATGGAAGTACAGATATCCCTTTGATTTATTGATTTCCTTTATTTTGAATATGTATTCAGTAGTAGAATTGCTGGATCATATGGTAGTTCTATCTTTAGTTTCATGAGGAACCTCCATACTGTTTAATACAGTGGTTGTACTAATTTACATGTACCTGTTGGCCATTTGTATGTCTTATTTTGAGAAATGTCAAGGGAAAAATATAAGTTCCCCACCACACAGGAAGGAACACTGTGGTAACTGGGAGTGCTCAAAATTGTTACAAAATAGATTAAGAAAATACCAAAGATAACTACAAGGCACAAGAGATGCTTCAGCATTTCCTTGGGGAGACTGGCTTAACTGAGCCCCAACTGCTTTAACTGTCCTATTGTACTCTTTAGCTAATTGTAATACTACAATCTCCACTGGAAAAAGAATTATAATATCATTAACATAACATTGGTTGTATAAGGGCACATGATGACTACACTGTGCATGCTTTATCTCTTTTATATGTGAACGTTCAATGATGCAATAAAAGAACTCTGCCTAGCTCACTGAAAAGGGATTTAAGGTGACACAACAGGTAGGTGCTGGGGATTTTATTCTTTGGAGAGATCCTGGTGCCACCCAGGAGTGAGTGCCCTCTGTAAGTTACCTGTACTAAACTCATTTAACTCGCCAGGCTGGACTTGCCTGAGTCATTCTCTGGTTACCTTCTCAGTTTGGAGGGCAGTTTTTCTATACCGTGCAGGATTTTCCCAAAACAAATGGCTATCCAGATGCTTTGCCCATTTGTTAATCTGATGATTTGTTGTTTTTCTGTTCAGTTGTTTGAGCTTCTTATACATTCTTGCTATTAATCCTTTGTCAGATGGATAGTTTGCAAATATTTTCTCCCATTCTGTGTGTTTTCTCTTCACTTTGTTGATTGTTTCCTTTTATGTTGACTACATAAGTGTTTTAGCTTGATTTAGTCCTCTTTGTGTATTTTTGCTTTGGTTGCCTAGGCAACCAAAATATCTTTGCCCAGACCAATGTCCTAGAGCATTTCCCCAAAGTTTTCATCTAGTAATTTCATAGTTTCAGGCCTTAGATTTAAGTCTTTAATTCATTTTGATGTTATTTTTGTATATGGTGAGAGATAGGAGCCTAGTTTCATATTTCCACATGTGATTACCCAGTTTTCTCAGCACCATTTATTGGAGACTGCCCTTTTACCAGGATATGTTCTTGGTGATTTTGTTGAAAATGAGTTGACTAAAAATGTGTGGATGTATACCTAGGTTCTATATTCTGTTCCATTGGTCTATCTGTTTTTGTCTATGCCAGGACTATGCTGTTTTGGTTAGTATAGCTACATATTATAATTTTAAATCAGGTTATATGATTCCTCCAGGTTTTCTCTTTTTGCTTAGGATGGCTTTGGCTATTCTGGGTCTTTTGTGGTTCCATATAAATTTTAGAATTGTTTTCTATTTCTGTGATGAAGGTTATTGACATTCTGATAGGGATTCCATTGAATCCATTAGATTGCTTTAGGTAGTATTGCCATTTTAACAATATTAATTCTTCCAATTTATGAGTATGGAATATCTTTCCACTTTTTTGTGTGTCCTTTTCAATTTCTTTCATAGATATTTTATAGTTTTCCATGTATAAATCTTTTACCTCTTCAGTTAAATTGGTTCCTGGTATTTTATCTTTTTATAGCTATTATAAATGGGATAGCTTTCTTGATTTATTTTTCAGATTGCTTGCTGTTGGCATATATAAATGCTACTGATTTTTGTATGTTGATTTTGTGTCTTGCAACTTAATTCAATTTGTTTATCAGTTCTAACAGATTTTGTTGGCATCTTTAGGTTTTTCTAAATATATGACCATGTCATCTGTGAAGAAAGCTAATTTAATTTCTTCCTTTCTAAATTGGATGCCCTTTATTTCTTTCTCTTAATTGTTTAATTTCCTAATTGCTCTGGCCGCGACTTCCTGTATTATGTTGAATAAAAGTGGTGCAAGTGGGTATCCTTGTCTTGATCCAGTTCTTAGGGGAAAGGACTTCAACTTTTTCCTGTTCAGTATGATGTTGGCTGTGAGTTTGTCATATCTGGGCTTTATTATTTCAATGTATGTTCCTATGTTCCTTCTATACCCAATTTGTTGAGGGTTTTTATCTTACAGAGATGATAAATTTTATTGAATGCTTTTCCAGCATCTATTAAAATGATCACAAGGCTTTTGTTCTTGGTTCTGTTAATGCAATGTATCATGCTTATTGATCTGTGGATGTTGAACCATCCTTGTACTCCTGGGATGAATTCCACTTGATTTTGGTATATGATCTTTTAAATGTGTTGAATTCTGTTTGCTAGTACTTTGTTGAGGATTTTTGCTTCTATATTCATCAGGGAGATTTGCCTGTAGTTTTTTTCTTTGTCGAGTCCTTGTCTGGTTTTGGTATCAGGGTAATGCTGACCTTGTCGAATAAGTTTGGAAGTATTTGCTCCTTTTCAATTTTTTTTGAAGAGTTTGAGTAGAATTGGTATTAGTTCTTCTTTAAATGTTTGATAGAATTCAGCAGTGAAGGCTTCAGGTTCTGGGTTTTTCTTTGATGAAAGAATTTTTATTATAGCTTTGATGTCATTACTCATTATTGGTTTGTTTAGGTTTTGTATTTCCTCATGGTTCACTCTTGGTAGATTGTATGTCTCCAGGGATTTATGCATTTCTTCTAGGGTTTCAAATTTGTTGGCGTGTAGTTGTTTATAACAGTCTCCACTGATTCCTTGTATTTCTGTGATCTCAATTATTAAGTCTCCTTTTTTGTTTTTAATTTTATTAATGTGAATCTTCTCTCATTTTTTAGTCTAGCTAAAGGTTTATTTACCTTTTCAGAAAACCAATTTTCATTTTGTTGGCCTTCTGTATTATTTTGTTAGTCTCAATTTTATTTATTTCTGCTCTTATCTTTATTATTTCTTTCCTTCTACTAAGTTTGGGTTTAGTTTGTTTATGTTTTCTAGTTCTTTGAAGATCATTATTAGGTGTTAGCTTGAAGAGTTTCTACCTTTTTGATGTAGGTATTTATTGCTATAAACTTCCCTCTTAGTACTTTTTCTCTGTATCCCATAGATTTTGGTATGTTGTATTTCCATTTTCATTTGTCTCAAGAAATTTTTGAATATTCTTATTAATTTCTTCATTGACCCCTTGGTCATTCAGGAACATATTGTTTAATTTTCATGTGTATGTGTAGTTTCCAAGGTTCCTCTTGTTATTGATTTCTAGTGTTCCATCGTGATCATAATAGGTACTTGATCTTATTTCCATCTTTTTGAATTTGTTAAGATTTGTTTTGTGGCCTAAAATATGGTCTTATTCTGGAGAATGTCCCAGGTGCTAATGAAAAGGTAGTGTAATATGTAGCAGTTGAGTGAAATGTTCTGTAAATGTCAGTTAGGTCTATTTGGACTAGTGTGCAGTTTAACTCTGATATTTCTTTGTTGGTTTTCTCTCTGGATGACCAGTCTATTACTGAAAGTGGGGCGTTGAAGTCCCCTACTATTATTGTGTTGCAGTCTATCTCTCCCTTTAGGTCTATTAATGTTTGCTTTATACACTTGGGTGTTCTGGTGTTGGGTGCACAGATATTTATAATTGTTATATCCTCTTGCTGAATCGATTGCTTTATCATTATATAGTGACCTTCCTTGACTCTTTTTATGGATTTTGATTTATGGTCTATTTTATCTGATATAAATATAGTTACTCTGGCTATTTTTTGATTTTAACTTACATGGAATATATTTTTCCATCCCTTCACTTTCAGTCAATGTGTATTTATAGATGTGGCAGGTTTCTTATAGGCAGCATGTAGTTAGGTCTTGTTTCTTTATCCGTTCAGCCACTCTGAACATTCAGCCACTTCATGTCTTTTAATTAGCAAATTGAGTCCATTTACATTTAGTGTTATTATTGACAAGTAAGGACTTACTTCCACCATTTTTTTGCTTGTTATCTGGTTATTTTGTAATCCCTCTCTTCCCTTCTTCCTTTTTTACTGTCTTCCTTTGTGGTTAAGTGATTTTCACTGGTAGTATATTTAAGTTCATTGCTTTTTATTTTTAGTATATTTATTGTAAGTTTTTTGAATTGTAGTTAGCACAAGACTCACAAAAATACATCTTATAGATATAATGAGTTATTTTAAACAGATGACAACTTAGCTCTCAAAAAGAAAAAAGGACAGAAACAAAGAAAAAAGTTTTTAAAAACCCTCTACACTTTAACTTCTTCTGTCTTCTCAATTTACATATTTTTGTATTGCCCGTCTCTTAACAAGTTGCTCTAGATATTATTGTTTTTGATAGATTTCTCCTTTAGCCTTCTCCTTTAGTTGTGAGTGGACTATACACCACAATTACAGTATTAGAGTATTCTATGGTTGTCTCTGTACTTAATTTTACTAGTTGGTTTTATACTTTTCAAATGTTTTCTTTTTGTACATTAGTGGTTTTTTGTTTTGTTTTGTTTTGTTTCTAACTCTCAGATTGAAGAACTCCCTTTAACATTTCTTGTAAGATGGGTCTGGTGGTGGTGAATTCTCTCAGCTTTTGTTTTTCTGGAAAAGACTTTATCTGTCCTTCATATTTTAAGGGTAGCTTTGTGGGATACAGTATTCCTGGATGGCAATATTTTTTTTCAGCACTTTGAAAATGTCATCACATTCCATCCTGGACTGTATGGTTTTTGTTGCAAAGTGTTTCTAAAAGAATTGGAACTCCTTTATATGTTATTTGCTTGCTTCTCTTGCTGCTTTTGGGATCCTCTCTTTGTCCTAGACCTTTGTGTTTGATTACCTTGCCCTGGGGTAGTCTTATTTGGGCTGAATCTGTTTGGTATTCACTGACATTCCTGTACTTGGAATATTTATATATTTCTCAAATTTTGGAAAGTTTTCTTATTATTTTTTGAATACATTTTCTACCCCTTGTTCTTGCACAACTCCCTTTTAAACACCAATAAATCTTAGATTTGGTCTTTTGAGGTAAATTTCTATACCTTGCAGGTATTCTTCACTCCTTTTCATTCTTTTTTCTTTTTTCTTCTCTGTGCATTTTCAAATAGCAGGTCTTCAAGTTCACTGATTCTTTCCTCTGCTTTATCCATTCTGCTGTTGAGAGCCTCTAATGAATTTTTCAATTCAGCAAATACATTGCTCAGTTCTAATTTTTCTTTTTATTGTTTCAATCTCTTTGCTAAATTTCCTTGATAAATTTCTTAATTGATTTTCTGTATTCTTTTGGAGATCTCTGAGCTTCCTTAAAACTGCTATTTTGGATTCTTGGATGGAGAACTCACATATCACCATCTCATTTGGGTCAGCAATTGATTCCCTGCTTTGTTTGTTTGGGGAGGTCATGGTTCCCTGGTTGCTATTGTTTCTCATGAGTGTATTCTATGTCTTTGCATTGAAAGATTAGTTATTTATTCCATTATTCTCTGTCTGGCTTGTTTTTTTTGTTTTTATTGGATATGTTTGCATAGAAATTCATTGTAACCTTTGAATCTCTTTCTTTTTTTCTGCTAGATCACTGCCTCCTTTTTGGCCCTAGATGATGCCTTAAGCCAAAGTTTGTCTTGGCTCTAGCAAAGGATTGTAGTGCGGCTCATCCTGAATGGGGGAGGAGGTCCTAAAGGAAATACCCTGGCAGTGTAGGAAGGCTAGTTCTGGTTTGTGCCTAGGAGACCAGGGGGAGCTACCTCCTACAGTGTGGTGCTGTTGAACAGCCACTCTGATTTGGTGTCTTCATGTCTGAGTAATAGAGCAGGGTTTCCAGGGCTGTGGGTGTTAGTCCTTCCTACCCTCTTTTTCTCTAGCTGTCCTCAGGGATATTTCTCCCTTCAGGCATTGAGGATGCTTCCTATGGGTTGAAGCAGGGACAGTTCTCCTGTCAGGAAACCTGAGATCTTGGAGAAGCTAGTTGGCCATATCCACCTTACTTTTTACAATGTAGAAACCATAACTCAGGGGGAAATTTTCTGTGCACTTGGTTCAGGGCAGATTGTGGGGAGGGGGGTTGCAGATATGGGAGTCTGATTCTCTTACCGTCTTCTCAGAGTTTTTGTCATTTCTATATGGCCCTGGAAATTTTAAAATATAAAAGCAAATCATTTTCCTATATGCCAACAATGACCAAGTGGAATTTGAAATTAAAAGCACAATGTCATCAGCATGAACATAATCAAAAAATGAAATAATTAGGTATAAATTTAACAAAATATGTAGAAGATATATATGAGGAAGTCTACAAAATCCTGATGAAAGAAAGCAAAGAACAACTAAATAGACGAAGAGATGCTCATGAATAGGAAGACTCAATATTGTCAAGATATCAGTTCTTTCCAACTTGATGTATAAATTTAATGCAGTCCCAATCAAAATCCCAACACATTATTCTGTACACATCAACAAATTGACTCTGAGGTTTATATGGAGACAGAAAATACACAGAAGAGCCAACACAATATTGAAGGAGAACAATTATAGGATTGACACTACCTGACTTCAAGACTTACTATAAAGCTACGTTAATTGAGATAGTATGGTATTGACAAAAGAATAGACAAATAGAGCAGAATATAGAGCCGAGAAATAGACTCACATAAGTGTAGAGAACTGATCTTTGACAAAGGACCAAAAGCAATACAATGGAGCAAAGATGGTCTTTTCAACAAATGGTGCTAGAACAACTAGACATCCACATGCAAAAATATAAAACTAGACATAGACCTTATACCTTTCACAAAAATCAACTCAAAATGGATCACAGATCTACATGTAAAATGCAAAACTATAAAATTCCTAAGAGATAACATACAAGAAAACCTCAATGACCTTGGGCATGGCAGCAACTTTTTAGATACGACACCAAAGGCATGATCAATGAAAGAAATATGTCTTCAGGGAAATGCAAATTAAAACAACAATGAGATACCACTACACACTATTAGAATGGCAAAAATATAATATACTGAAAACACCAAGTTCTGGCTAGTATGTGGCACAACAGGAACACTTATTCATTGCTGATGGGAATCAAAATGGTACAGATTCTTTGTAAGACAGTTTGGTGGTTTCTTACAAAAAGAAATATATTCTTACTACATGATCCAACAATGGCGCTCCTTGATACTTACCCAGAAATGTTGAAAATGTATGTCCACACAACAATCTGCACACACATGTGTATAGAACCTTTAGTCATAATTGACAAATCATGGAAGCAACTGAGATGTCCTTCAGTAGGTAAATAGATAAATAAACTGTGCTACATCCAGACAATGAAATATTATTCAGCTCTATAAAAGAAATGTTCTATCTAACCATGAAAAGACATGGAGAAATCTTCAATGCATATACAATAATTAAGTAAAGGAAGCCAATCTGAAAAGGCTGTATACTATATTACTCTAACTATATGACATTCTGGAAAAGGTGAAATTATGGAGACAGTAAAAAGATCATTGGTTGCCAAGGGTTTGGAGGAAGGGAGCGATGAATAGGCAGAACATAGAAGATGCTCTGTATGACACTATAATGATGGATACCTGTTATATATTTGTTAAAACCCATAGAATTTACAATACTAAAAATGAACCCCAATGTAAACTCTGGACTTTGGGTGATTATGATGTGTCAGTGTAGGTTCATCAATTATAACAAATGTACTACTCTGAGAGGAATTTTGTTAATGGGGATTCTATGCATATGCAGGGGCAGGAAGAATATGGGAAATCTGTACGTTCCTTCCATTTTTGCTATGAACCTAAAACTGCTCTAAAAAATGTCTTTAAAAGTAAAAATAAAAAATGAAACATTCATTCTTGACTTTGTTTCCAAAATCCCAGACTGTTACCATCTTTTCTTCATTTCCACTCCTACTTCTCAACTTTTTCACCATGTTGTCCATTCAGCTGCATCTCAGATCTTTTGCTTGGCATCATTATCTACATCTACCTGGTCATCCTCACTTGCTTATACTTAGTCATGCTAATAGATTTCCTTGGATTCCTAATACAGGTTAAGTAACACTTTTTCTAAATGTGTAGAACAAAAAGTGTTTCAGATTTCAGATTTTTTCAGATTTTATAATATTTGCATATACATAATGAGATATCTTGGGGGTAGGACAAAAATCTAAACACAAAATTCATTTGTGTTTCATATACATCACAGACACACAACCTAAAAGCAAGTTTATGCAATATTTTTAATAATTTTGTGCATGAAAAAATGTTTTGACTGCAATCCATCACATGAGGCCAGGTGTGGAATTTTCCACCTGTGGTATTATGTTGGTGCTCAAAAAGTTTTGGATTTAAGAGCATTTCAGATTTCATATTTTCAGATTAGGGATGCTCAACTGGTAGTTACAAATGACTTAAGTCTATCAGACAGAACTTCTCACTCACTCTAACATCTCTTCCCACTCCACTGTTTATTTTGTGCAGCTCCATGGGTAGTGACTGCCCATGAAATCACCGTGAGAAAACAGAAAGAGTCAGAGTTGATGTTCCTACCAGAGGAGTTGTTAAGAAGGGAGAAACATATTGAAAAAATGATAAATTGTCTGTACAATAGGAAGCAAGATGGCAAGGAATGCTAGCTTTGCTTCATTAGTCTTTTGTGCAATGTACTGAGTATTTTCTATTCAATTATTCAATCTGCAATATCTTTCATGAGGTAAATATCATCTCCATTTTAAGATGAGAAAACTGGATTTACAAAATTTAAAGTAATAGTGTTGCCAAGATTCAAATCCATGTTTGCCTCACTCAAAAATATGCCCTTTTAACCACTATGCATTATAATAATTTATTGTTATGGTATAATTGATTCCCAAAAGATTTCTGATCCAAACATTTAAATCTGTTATTCTTTTGACATAGATGGAATTGAAATCTGATAAATATAGGATTCATACAAAAGCTCCTTAGGCAACCCAACAAGCTTCTGTTTTTGGGTTTTCTTTCTTCTCCACTTTCTTTGGGGGAACTTAATGCAGGGTTGGGAAAGTGGTATGAGTGCTCCTGCTAATAATTTATCTACCTTCCAGAGTTTTATCTTTTTTCTTCCACCCATTTTTTGCAGCCTTATTCACTGCCTTTCCCACCATTTAAAATTCATTCTTTCCTCTTTCTGTCTTATCTTACAGTACAAGATTTTGTTTCTTCAAAGGGCATTTTTTAACCAATAATCTTTTTTATTATTTATTCCAACTATTTTTCAATGCATTTACATTTTCGACTCTCTAAAAGTTCACGTTATGAGGATAAATGAGAGCAGCTTTATGAAAATAGAGACACACTGTAATATTTCCACTCACTTTGAATCTCTGTGGCTCATTAAAAAAATACTACCTGTGTGTCCTGCTAGCCTGCAGTTTTCTGATGGAAACAATATGGTCCTTCTATCCACCCCATGAGAGAGTGAAATAATAGTTAGATCACAGATATCATAATTCCCTGCATGGTCCTTAGAAACAAATAATTAAAAACAAAATGTGGCTGTTTGAGAACAAGAAAAAATATAGCAGTTATTAGATACAGTCATTTAAGAATAAGAATTTAAATTATAATTGATATGGTGAGCAAAAATTATTAATAGATTTTCCGTGGATATGCAGAAAACATACACTGTGGAGTTTGCCATGTAAGTTCTCTTCAGCTAACCTATCATAAAGGAAAATAATTCAAAACTCATAAATTAAAGACTTTTGTAAATTTAAAAATGGCTATTTGTTGTTCTTTAAGTCCATACTAATACTCAGACTTGCCTTAAGTAGAATAAAAAGTATACTGAAGGCAAAAATGTGGTTTGAAATCATTGTACAATTCAAAAAATAAGATATCATCAATGTGAAACATATACTGGGACTCAATCCAAAGCAAGATACTTACCCTTTCTAATTTATAATTGTGTAAAATGGAGATACAATAGGGATACCATTCTTGCTGGCATATTTGGGGTGTGAAACACATTGCATAATGCTTAGTGAGATTTCTTGTGCTGGGTAAATTATTGCTGTTACAATCATTATCTGAAAGTTTTATGCTAGGATAAAAATTATTCTTTGATTTGTTTATGACCATCCAATATTGAGATTTGAACAGCTTTGTATATAAACTTTTTCTTTGGTTAGAAAGTTAGTATTTTTTTGTTATGCAATATTTTAAAATTCTTATCTTCCTTTGAGTGAAAACTAAGGAATAGTTTTTGAGGGGCTGTTTTACTCTCAAATAGAAAAAGTATGTTATGTGCAATCATCAAGAGATCAGAGCTGAAATGGTTCTCTAATTTTTCAGCCAGTTTTGGAGCAGTTTGGCACCATTATTTTCAAGGGTTATGAGTTTATCACATGTTCATTAGTGCACTTACCAAAAATAAAACAAGGAATTAGTTCATTCAAAATAATGAATGAAAAGTCATAAGAAGTTCCAGATGGTGTGTCGACTCCACTGGGGAAAGAAAAATATGTTTTAGTTTTGAACATCTGTAAACTTAAAGGAGAGAAAAATAATTGAGTAACCTATGATAATCTTAGGGTTTCTAGTTCTAAAAAATATTAATTTTCTATGAGAGTTATGATCTGACAAGAAGGAGATTGTTACTAAACCTTAAAAATTTTTATATACCTGAAGATCTAATGCAAGTCTTATTTTATTTTTCTGAAAATTATTTTATTAGTCTTTCCTGTTAAAAATCTACAGAAGCAAATTTCCAATTTTAAACAACAGTAGATCTTTACAAATATAAACCAAGCTAGTAAATATCTGTCCAGGAAAACCCCCCATTACACAGCAGCTCTAAGAAAAGTATAATCCTATAGACATGTACATTCTATATTTGAACCCTCTAATTCCTAATTGACCAAATGACACTTCAACGCACTTTCAATATAGAGTACTTTAAATGACAATTGATTATTTATCTAGTTATTTTATTAATGACTAAGAATAGTAACATTGATATACTCTCTAATTTGTTTTTTGGGTTTAGCAGTGATCAAGGAGTCCTTTTTTCCCCCAGAACTCTTAAAAATTGTTCTCATTTTCTACTTGCTTTATTTGTGTACATTTTCCCAATGGATTATCTGTTTTCCTTGTAGTAAATGAAGCTGCAAAGTACATGTCACGTTAGTACGTTAGTTAGTGCTGCATTGTGCGATTTTGCAACAAACTCAAACGGCCACAGAAATGGTTCTGGGACAAAACACAAGACTTTTACGAATAGTAAGTGTCCTGGGGATCTTAGCATATGTGAGTTTCGTCACTGAGTTTTCACTGTTTTCATAAACAATCTTTTGTGGACTTCCTAGTGATTATGGTATGGATCAGGAAGTAATACATAACAAGGAGTTGCCCTATTAACAGCTCTTGCTCCTAGAAAGACAAGAGGTATTTGAGTGAGTCCCTGAGTGTGGGCAGTGTTTGTGTGAGAGCCTCAAACCAAAGCATGCTAAGGGATCAGGTTAAAATTGTAAGGCATCATCATCTGCTTAACCTTTCTCTGAGGGACTTTGGTGGAGAGGAATGACTAGATATAAAACACCATTAAGTTAAAATGACAGTTAGTCGAGAAAAAGGACTTTTTTCCATTCTTTGGTCTACTTGTGTAGATAAACATGCCTTTTCTCTCCTTCGTTTCTTTTCATCTTTAATTTTTTTACCTATCTTTAAGAATCTGAACTCTTAATCATCTACCACATCTGCTGCAGACTACTTGCACCATTTATTTTTATTTTTTTCAATAAAATTTTCAACTTATTACCCCTTGAATCTTTACAGTCTCAGGCAGAGCTCTAAAATCTTATAATTGGGATTATGTTTTTGGAAAGTAGATATATGTCTGCAAGTCTTTTCACACAGTTGCCTTGTAGAGATTGCTTATCATGACAGATTTTCAACTTCTGATGAGCTTAGAGCCTTTTTAAAGTTTAAATTTTGAACACTTCTTAGCATATGCCTTGCATTCAGTGCTCTAACTGCCTAGTGATATAACACACCATCATATTGCATGGATTGATATTTTTCTTCCCTCTTCCCAAGAATTATGGAATTCTTATCCAGAAAAATGGAACTTTGTAACTAATATGGAAATCTTCATTGTTACAATTTGACTAGCTGTTTTTATTATGAGGTAAAAACATTAAAATAAGGCAAAAATTGAATTACTTATTTCTATTTCTAATAAAGAATATGAAACAAAACCAGCTCTTTATTGCTAGAAAGATAAAATTCTTTCTATTTTTTAATTATCAATCACTGTGTTAGAGGTGGGTTAACTAACCGGAGGTTTTTGAAAATAGTTTTAAAAATACTTTCAATGAGAAAGGAATAAAATATTTGAACAAATTTTGATAAGGCAAAAATTAGGTATTAATGCCTCCTCTTCTTATAATAAATACCAGCAACCATGTAAAGATGGATCTTAGTATAAAGTACTGACATCTCTATTACACAATGTCACAAACATCAAGAAAACACAAATGAAGAGAGGAAATTTTTTATAGGCAGGCAAAGGCTAGGGTCTTCACTGGCTCATCAGAGCACTGAATTAATTATATACATTAAAAAAATCTCCCCTTCCTTCCACATCAACATAACCCCACACTGGGAACCATACCTTCAAGAGCAGAGGGCAGGCAGATTTCAGGCCACAGTCACCCCCTCACACAATTGTACTCATGCAGGATACAACCTGCATACCTGTCCAAGATATCCTTGATGTAGTTGTAGATCACTACTATATATGTCTTGGGAGTTAAAGAAAATCAGAAATATTTCCTTCCTACTTTCATATTCCAGCTTTATATTCACATGCTGATAGTTTAGGTAAAATATGAAACGATATTCATGGTAATAATTTCTGTTAACACAGTCTAATCCTATTATCACAGACCTGGGTAATTCAACCTGTCAGGTATTTTTCTAAATTATTCTCTTTTGTGACCTGATAGTCCTGATACTTTTCAGAAAATTTAAAATTTTCACCAAATGAATTGTGATGCCCTTTAGTTCTTCGAAATTTAACTTCACTTATTTCTGATCAATTCCTGGTAATGGCCTTAGGATACTTTCAAAATATGAACCAAAAATTAAGACTCAGCTCTTTAGAAAGTAACACAAGTTGCAAAACCCGGTGGCTTTGACTTTATTCTTTTACCGAACCCTGATTTCCTTTTCTGATTTTAATTGTTGCATATTAATCTTTCCCAGTTCCTTAGTTTGTAATTGCTACAAAATAGCTTCATGCTACTTTGTCATTTATCAAGCTCAAATTAAACAAATGACCTTAATAGGAACAATTTGCTGTCTTCCTTGGCTATTATATTAATTAACATGTATTTCTACAACTACTTAATTTCTGACATCAGAGCAAATAGTTCATAGTAAACTAGATTCTCCCTTTTTTGCTAGCATTCTTGATTAGGTAAAATCAGTAGATTATATCTCCTAATTCTTCTCAGTTAGGAAGCTCATGATTCCATCATGAAATGGAATTTGATCAATTTGAAAGATACTATGTACAAGCTCTGTTCTATTCCCCATGCTATTATAAAATTTTACAAATTGATTTTGCTTGACATGTTGTTATGTTTTTCAACCAAAAAATTATGTCAGATGGGTTAATTGGTATCTTTCATGTTTTTAAAGGAACAACATTCAGAACAAGAACTGTGTTGTGTATTTTTGTATTCACCATTGCAAAGAGCAAAATTCCAGCCATAGAGTAAATCCTTAAAAAATTTCTGTTGAGTAATTTCTTAGTCTTTTTCCCAATTTTCATACTAGTTTCCTAGGTCTAGAAAGTGACAGCTAATAATTTTGTTGAAACCCTACAAAGACACACACACACATACATTACATATATATATATATAGTATAAACTAGAAATCATAAAATAAGCATCTGGCCTTGAAATGCCTAGATATTCCCCCTAAAGCCACTTAGGCTTCAATCACATTTTTGGGTTCAGTCAAGGTATATGTGTGCTCAAATATGTGTAAAATATTTTGAGATTATATATATCATATTTTGATATGTGATTAGGAAATATATCAAAAAATCGAAGAGGCTATTTGCAGGGTTACATCAACATGCATATGTGGTGTGTGGTGATAGGGAAACATCCTTCTCAATCTTAAAGAATTTGCAAGAGCATCATTTAGATAAACAATTTAGAGTTTCAATAGGAAACAATTAATATATAAGACTGAGTATAAATGCATTTCATATTGCCTTTTTATGGAAAAAACAAATATGAAGAGTGCTTTGGGCGTGGGAAAGGAAAGAAAGAATGTGAACAGGAGAGGGGCGGTAGTGAAGCACATGGGACCAATGTTAATTTACTTTGGGATGTAGCCTACTGACTAATTAGTCCAGATAGGAAACTCTTAATGCCAAGCCATTTTTTTTCTTGAAAACCATGGAAAAAATATTTGCCTTTATTTTAAAGATCAGTTTGATGTTAGCTGCTGCTAGTACATTTTCACTGAATTCATTTCACTGACATTTGATTTCACTGCCTTCTTCTTTTAGAAGAAGGTTTGAGTACACTGAATAAGCTATCAGCAGCTATCAAGTACTTTGAAAGACAACAAAAAGCAAAGAAAAGCCCTCCAAGTTACATTTAAAAGTGGTGTAAAGTCTGTAGTATGGATCACTCTTTAAGGAGTGACTCAATTTTTACATGAAATACAATGGCATGACTATTACTTTACACTGGGATTATAATATTTAATATTGTTATCACAACAAGGAATAAACAATTGCTTAAGGAAATGGGTGATCCTCCCTCTCTGGGCTACAGTGCTGACTCAGTCATGCAGAACTAATTTCCTGGCGGTCTCTGAATGCACATAAAGCTGCTCTGTAGCTGCCGCTGACAATGAACTAGTGACTAGAAAAAGGAATCTTAAACACAGTCACATCTCCTGACTGTTAAAATCCTGTTCACAAGGCACGCTGATCTAATACACTGCACGACAGGAATAACATTTTTTAAAAATGGCTAAATGGTATACAAAATTTCTCATCTTTTACTTTTTTTAGTGTGTTGCTGGGCAACTAAGTCATTTTTGCATATTTTCCTCGGAGTACCACAATTCTATTTTGGGTATTTCTTTCCCATGAATAATTAAATGTTGAAAAGTTTGGTAGATACGTGATTTTATAGTAAATATTTGTCAGGATATCTTCAATGAGGCAATTGTTTAACATTCCAATGACTATTTTAAAGAAAAACCTAAAGCAATTTGAGTAGGGAGTTTTATAGGGAAAGTATTAATATCTGATACTTAAAAAGGAATATAATGCTTTAACCAATTTGTAACCTAATTACAATGGTTGCCTTGCTAATTAATGTTTATTGATTGAGGTGGATCAAATGATGGATTTTGTTTAAAGTGCAAATATTAGAACCAAAGTGATTTCTCAGAGACTTTACTACTTGGCAGAAAATAAAGCTGAAAGTTGCATCATACAGTACCCCATGTGCTTTTGCAAGGGACTAATTGTACTGGCAATCCCCGGGCGTATAACAAGACTTTACTGCCCTCTAGTAGTACAGAATTTGTAAAGTTCATTAGGGAAATTAATTGTATTTGGAGGTATCTGAGAGAAAAATAACATTAATATGTAAGAGTAAATGTGTTAAAGTTGGAGATAACTCTAGAGAAAAATTTTTCCGTCATCTTCATGTTGGTTAATCATTGCTATAAATTCCAATTAGAATATAGTCATATTGGATGCAAACTGTCAATCACACTTTATTGATGGTGTAATTGTGTAAGTGTGGTACATTTTAATCAACATTAATCTTTTTGAGAGAGTTAAATATGAAGAAGTATGTTATTTTATGTATTGGATGACCTGATATAGAATGAAACTTCATTTGAAGCTTTAAAAACACACAATTAAGTTGATTAAAGTAGATTTTATTTAGTTCAAAGCAATTATTTAACATTTTATCTATTGAATTAGTCGTTAATTTTAAACACTAATAAATAATGATTTTATTTAATTTTAAAATAATGGAGCTTATTAACTTAATATATTCATTTTACTATTTTTCATCTCATATAATCCTGGGAACTTGTAGTTAGAGTTAGAAGGAGGTTTTTATTTTGTTTTGTTTTTGTTTTTTAATCTTACCTGGCTCAACAATGAGTTCAAGAAGATTTAAAACATTTTCAGGTATTTGGGATTTTTTAATGTAAGTATTTGTTATTAATGTTCACTTCTAGCCAGTATAATTTATGTCTTGGAAATTTAGAGATTGTTTTTATCCGTGTGTTTCAGTTTATGCTAAATTTCTGAAAATGTGTTATGGAAAATTAAAACAATGATATTTTCTATTTTAGGTGATGAAGTCAACATATATAACAATATTCTCCTTACTGTTTATGTTGTACAGTCTTCCTTGTCTTTATATTTCTACTTGATCTCTCATAGATGATTGCTGTTATTAGCTCTTACACTCTGATTGCTTTTCTCTCAATTTCTCATTTTTTCTTACTAGTTTTTCAATCTATATGGTCTTGCTGTATTACTCATTTCATAGAGGCCTACATGAAACTACATGAAACATGTTTCATTATACATTTAAACTTCATCAGTATAAATGTTTTATTTATTACACTAGTGCTTTTTATTTTAAACTTTTTCTGATGCTAATATTGCAATTTTTTGT
This sequence comes from Daubentonia madagascariensis, assembly GCA_023783475.1. NCBI lineage: Eukaryota > Metazoa > Chordata > Mammalia > Primates > Daubentoniidae > Daubentonia > Daubentonia madagascariensis. The sequence continues at coordinate 18,381,756 of JAKFHU010002080.1, read as the reverse complement.
TTATGCTTTCTTTATGTGTTTTGCTGATCTTTTTTCTTTAAAAATATTTGATGTTTTTGTAAGCAGTTGTAGTAGACATCTGTTACTGTTTTTGCGTGCTCTTCATCTCTTCCTTTTGTGAACACTCCCTCCTTTTCAGTTGGGGACTATTTATTGCACATTCCACCTCTGCTGCTACAGGAGTACACCTGTATTCCACTCACCTGGCTATAGCGATTGGCTCAGAAAAATATTTGTAGCTTTGGTTGGGCCAATCTGAATTCTTTCTTTCTCTGTGAATCACTCATTATTAGGAATTTTTAAATCTAAAGCTATGGCTTGTGAAGATCTTGGTCACCACATGGAGAGAGATTTCCGGTGAATTAAGTCAACATTGGAAAACCAAGGTAAGAGTTGGAGAGTCACCAATTCTCAGGCATCTGTTGAAGCACTGGATTCTATCATGTCTGAAACCAGTCATACCACTTTTATTTGGCAGTTGTATGTGGCAATAGATTTCATATGTCAAGTTAGGTTTCTGTTACTAGAGGACAAAAAAGTCCTGACTAAAGTAAAAACATACTGTGTTTATATATATATATGTATAAGATATATACACACATATTTTAATCTCAATCTGAAAGTCTGTTTATTATTAGAAAATAAAACAAGTTTTATTTTTACTTTTTAATCAAAACTTATTTGTGTTAATATCTTTTAATTACAAATTATTTGTTTTAAGTATCTTTTAAGATATTTAAAAATACATTTAGATGACATGCCACAGTGGTTAGTGTATAGTTTTTGGAACCATCTGGCTTAGTTTCAAATTCTATCTTCACCGTTTCCTGCCTGTATGAAGATGGACATTCAGTTAATCTACTTCTGCACAAGGGTTCTTATGAGAATTCAATGAGATTATATGTAAAGTGCTTAGAAAATAGCAAGGCACATAATAAATGAATATACATATTAGCTAATATTTTTATTTTCATCTATCTATTTAAAACTTACTAGTAGTTTATATTCTTAATAAAAAGCAAACTTATTTCTACAGAAACCTAGGAGTGGGTTAATTTTGTTTAGTCTCCTATAACATTATGAACAGAAAGAATTACTAACAAATTTTCCTCCACAGGAACAATTTATTATTGTTATTATAGTTATGACCATTACTTCTGTTTTTTTTTGTCCTTCCGTCCTCAGCAGCAACTATAATTCATGAATTGCCCTCCATATTTATCACCTATTTCACTTTCATTTATATTTCATTTTCCTGGATTTTCATTTTCCCTTCCTTCATGAAGTTTTTTTGTTTCGTCACTGATCCACTTGATTCTTCTTTTTATGGACTACTTTTACCAGGGAATTTAATTCTGATATTCCATTCTAGTTACTTTTCATTTTTTTTTCCTATCTTTATTGGAATCTCTTTTTATTTCTGTACCCTGAGCTATTCAGTTCATCATCTTTTAGTCTCATTTTCAATCTTATGTTTTCCAGTAGGCACAAATCTTGTATTTGTCTTACAGCTGTGTAAAGTAGATGCTTTCCAAATATTTATTCTGTTTCCTTGAAAAAATACTTTAAAAATGTACAATTTGTCAGTCAATCTTTAGAGAAGTTCTCCGTTTCTCTTATATTGCAGAATTTTTTTTCCTTTTCTCTGCTGTTGCTAATGATTTATTCATCTAAAAGGAAGAAAGTTCTATGCAGGATTGATGTTTGCCAACAGATAAAATGTGAATTCTCTTTCATGCACATTAAGGTTCAGCTGGGCATGAAGAGAATTCTTCTTCTAAGTTTTAAACTATATAGTCTAGATGTGTCTACACCCTCAACAAATTCGTATGACCTTGCAGCATTTGTATAAAATGGCTTTACTGGTTAAGAATAAATTTTTTCCTACTCCAATTGCCTGGTTATCTCTGTGGAAAAACATTTTTACTGTATAATAAAATGTAATAGTACTTCTTTTTTGACCAAAAGAAATACATAAAACACCACAATTGACAAAGTAAATTGTGTCCAGGACATTCTCAGAAGGACATTCTCTAATACCAAATTTTTATTCTGAGATACAGAAGAAAAAGAGCACCTCCCTTGTCTTCTAGGCTTCCTTAGTTGATGATTTAGTACAATCCTGGGACCTGTAGGTCTACATTGATGGAGGGATAAAGGTAGCTATGATGCTTGGGTGGTTGTGAGGAGTGGCAGAAATAGTGTGGGTTTGGGGGGCAGAAGAGTGGTTAGCTCCCAGAGGGGGGTTTCCACATAATAGGGAGTGATTACTGAGTCTGAATTGATAGATTCTGAGATTCTGTTGTAGTGAGTCCTAGAGTTGAATTCAATCTAATCCTAACATGATTCATGTTTGACCCTGTTAATCTAGTTTAGAAATCAAAGAATCCATTGATTATTGATAATTTCTCCATATCATTCCTCTTTGAAGGTATGTTAACTCATATGCTCACATTTCAGTGCTGTGATGACTTTGTGACTCTTTATGAGTCTTCATGCTACTTATATTAATAGTTAACTGCTGTTTATTCAGAGAGCAATAGTGTACACATTTTTCAATAGTCTTCTAATTCCAGCAATGTATTAGCCAAATTAATGTTAAAAAAACCCTGCTTTTACAAAATATAGATAAATGCTGGATAAAATTTATCAAATATATTTTTAAATGACCACTTGAGCATTCAAGAAACTAAGGGGACCTCTAAGAGTTTAAAATAAAAGGGGAGATGGAATCAGAGTGGTCAAATGCCTGAATTGATGCTAGGGTCATTCTGGAAAGTTTCCAATTTGATAACTTAAAGGGCTTGGTTTTTAACATCTTTTGGAGTGACAGGATAAGACCTTGTTTGGATCTACAGAAGATAATCAGACAGAACCAAAACCCTGAATAACACCAGGAATAATCCACCACTGCCAGCAGAGCAAGGCTTTTCTATATTTCCATTTAGGCTCTAGACCACAGAAACATATTTTACCTGAGAATTCATAACCAAGGGCCTGACCCTCAAATATGTTTGGACTTCAAATGTATACTACCTATGTGGGTCAGAAAGCATCAAGCTAAGAAGTTAAGGTGAAAGTATATCCTAATCCAGGAAGTACCTAATAAAAACAGATGTAAAGGTACTCTAAAGAAAAACAGAATTAAATCAATTGTTACATTTTTTTTTTCCCAGAGAAAAGTTTATTTATCATTAGCTCAGGGATTCCTACTTCCAGCAATGGTGAACGATGCTAACCAGACTAATCCTCTGGCTCAGAACAAATAGAAATGTGGGATAAATTCACATCTAGACCTAGGCCTAGTCCTAGACTGATATTTACATAGATATACCTGCATGAAGGCATAGAAAGATACCAAGATAATGAAGAAATAAATACTGGATCATGAAATAGGGGAGGATAGAAACCCAGGGACACAAGCACAGCATGAGTACTACATTTTACAGGGGCTGCTTTTACCCTGGAGACATTTGCCCATTCTGGAGGGGACTGATTATCTAAAAAGTTGGACAATTTTGATAGTTACACATTGCTAGGAGTGAGACAGTGAAGTCAAGTGTATTCCAAGTGCTATGAGCTCATGAACATGCTTTCTGTGGGTTGAGACAAAGAATTTGCACACTATGAATAAAGGTGAACCAGAAGTAGGAACGATCTAACAGAAACTGCAGCTCAGCTTTAGAGCATCTCAGTGATCTGAATTGAATTGATTTTCCCCAGGCACATGGCACATGTAAAGAAAATTCTCTATAGAGGAAGATAACATTATTCTGGGTCTGAAATTATTTCTATAATTTTTGTATACAATATCCACCACTTGATCAAAACTAACCAGACACATCAAGATATAAGACAATGTGATTCTAAACCATAACAAACAATAGATAATGAAACAGAGCCACAGGGGATCCAGATAATGGAGTTGTCAGAAAAAGATAGTAAAATATTCATGCTTAATATGCACAGTGAAATATAAGCAACACTGAGATTTTCAGCAGATAATTGGAAACAAGACTCAAAAAGAAATTCTAGAACTGAGAAATAAAATAACCACAATTAAGAAAAAGGACGACGTGATATCTGTAATGTAGGTCCTCCCCACTACCCCCTACAGGTGTCCTCTCAGACTGGGACTATTCTAGTGTGATGGTAAAGTCTGCTTTTATGTTCATGCATTCAAGGTTTTGTGAGGTGATATGAGGCTTTTTAAAATTTTTATTTTTAAAAAGGAGTAATGGTCTTATTTGCAATGTGTCCTACATAAACTTTTTAACTTTATTTTTTATATGTATATATATATATTATGTGTTTGTGTGTGTGTATATATATAACATACATATATTTCCCTATTTTTCTCATCCTTTGATTGTGTCAGTGGGCATCTAAACTGGTTTCTATTAGACCCCTGTTCTGAATTGATCCTTCACGAGTATTTTAATGAAAAGTTGGGGAAAAACAGTAGTCATTGATTTCATCTGCATCTTAAGAATGAATGGCATAACTTGAAGTATTTTTAATAACTCATTCTGTCGTCTAACTTTTAGTGATTATTTTTTTCTTCTCGTGGCAGTCACTCATTGCCATGCACTGAAGTTTCAGTGATGAACAAGAAAATGTCATTTTCCTCAAGGAGTATGTGTGCTAATGAGGAGATGGTTAAATACATGGATAATTTGGTATAATTAGTTCTATGTTAGAAATAGGTTCAAGATGGGTACTTATGGAATGATTTTTCACCAGTTACAGGGAATGGGTGAGTCTTCTTGAGGGAGTTACATTTATCCTAAACCTGAATGATGAGTATATGAGGCTTGGGAAGGTAAAGCAGTTCAAGTGAGGGCTATTGAAAGTTGTAAAATTTTGCATATATGGAAGAAGAATCCAAGGGCAAGGGAATAAGTGCTAATATTTTGGTCGAGAGGTAAATATGAACATGATCAGGAAGGGCATTAACCTTGTTTTAAAAAACTTCTATTACTAACACATGGAACTATTCAAGATTTTTAAAGAAAGGAAAAACACTATAAATATTTGGTTTAAAAAATATATCTGGATGCAGTATGGTAAAACGATTGCTCTGGTCTAATCTAGGAGGCAAGACATCATTTGTAACAGTAATCCAGAGAAACTTTTATGGAGCTCAAAGTTATTATTAACTTTATTCAATAGAATAAAATGCCTTCAAGAAATACTAAATAGATGGAATGGACAGGACCTGGAAATTGGTTGAATACAAAGAAGAGTAAGAAGAATGCCACAAGAATGAACTTCCAGTTCTTGGTTTGCACAATGTGTAGACACCACTGATTTGCTGAGATAGGGATTTCAGAATTGGGACAGATATGGAGGAAAATATCATAGGCTCAATTTTAGTTGCTTTGAATTTGAAGCGTATGTTATTCCTTCTAGAGGGAAACAGGAGAATTTAAGAGTGTGATTGTTGAAAAGAGTTTTTTTTACAAGGGATTTAAATTTGTGTTTAATCAGCTCATAGACAAAACTGAGTCATTATAGTAGGTAAGAACACCTCAAATTGTAATTTTAAATCATAGGAAAGACCTCTTTGTGGGTCATGAATAAATTTAAGGGGACAAAAACTTCCTTTTAAAAAATGAAATAAAACAGCACAGAGTACAAGCATTCAGTTAAGGTAGATATTATTTTACAAGTCTTTTGTTGCAATTATGTATAAATATGTACATGTGTTGTTCTAGGTTACAACGTATAATGTATTTTTTACTGTAAGTCACAGTATAAACTTTTTAAGCTATTGACATAGAGAGAATGTACAGAATAAAAAGAAGGAGACTTAGATCTATGGTTGTAAAAACTACCATATTTATAGGTGTAATAGGAGAGGGGCCAGTGAAGGAGATGGAGGAGAAATAGCCAGAGGTAGGGAGGTACTGTCCTGGAATTGTATAATCACAGAGAATGTGGCAAACATTTCTTCCTACTGTTGAGTGCTTAAGGAGGAAACAGGAAAAAAAATTATAATAATCAGCTGTAACAATAAGTGATCACTACTAGCCCCAGTGTCCTTTTTGTTGTCCAAGGGAGAAACTTATGAGTCACAATTAGCAGACCCATGTCATTCACCCCACTTCATCAAATCCTGTTGATTTAATTTCCAAATATTGTGAGGATCTTTCCACTTTTCTCCATTGTCATCACAAGCATATTAGTCCCAGCAATTTCTAATATTTGTTTAATAGCTTCTTAACTGTTCTTCTCAAGTATACTTTTGTATGCCTCTAAGCTCTATCCATGCTGCACCAAAAATAATCTTTTCCCATCAAAATACACATCTGATTCACTCATCACCTCCAGATTGATCCCATGTGATAATTCTGATACATTGTCTTTCAGTCTTTTTTTATGTTTGTAAATTATATGCAGTACTATGACTAAGTATTTCCATTTTAAAAAATTGTAGAAATAACATTTTAAAAAATTTGTAAATTATTTTTAAATTTATTTTTATTTTTACTTGACAAGTTGTAATTGTATGTATCCGTGCATCATAATGTGATATTTTGATATGTGTATACAATGTGAAATGATTAGATTAAGCTAATTAACATATCCATCACCTCAGATACTCATTTTTTATGGTAAAAACATTTGAAATTTAATTCTTAGCAATTTTGAAATATACAATACATTATTATTAACTACAGACATCATGCTGTGCACTACAGCACCAGAACTTACTACTCCTTACTGAAACTTTATACCCTTTAACCAATATCTTCTCTTTCTCTGTTTCTGGTAACTGTCTTTCTACTCTGCACTTCTGTGAATTCATCTCTTTCAGATTCCACATATAAGTGAGATCATGTGGTCTTTGTCTTTCTGTGCCTGGCTTATTTCATTTAGCATAACATCTTATTTTAAAAACTAATCATTATATATTGAGAATTTATTCTGTGTTATTACATATATTCCAGAGGGTTTTAGTGGACCCATAACATTGTAGCATAAGCATACATATGTATTTAATTATTACATTATTAAGAGACCCTTAAATGGTTTCCAATTTATTAACATTTACAATATGATTGTACATCCATGCTTTCATATATATTCCTTTAGATATCTGATTATATATTAGCAGAGAATCATAGAAGTTATATAATATGATTTATTTAGTATAGAGCCATATAAATTAAATAATTTCCATATAGGATAAAAATATATTTCTGATTATTGAAAAATATTGACAAATCCTTCCCTGAAAAGTCATGCCAATTTATATTCTCACCAACAGTGTGTTGGTATAATGTATACTTTTGATTCTCCTTCTATATTTTAAAACTTTGCTCATCACGGTTCTCATCTTTGGTCTCTCTTTTCACTTTTAATTTTCTTGAGTTTCCCAAGTATATTAATAAGTATACAAATAAGGTTTTAAAAATCTGTAAATTTTTTTTTGGCAACCAGGTGTAAAACGATTTTCTTTTCATTCATTGCCCAACTACTTACATGAGTCAACTACACTCACTATTCAATACAGTTTACTATCTACCCCATCATACTACTGAAACAGCATTTATAAAGATCACCAATGACTTCTTAATTGCCAGATCAGTGGCCTATTTTCAGCTTTCATTCTATTTAACTTTTCCAACTCGTGAGATACTGTTGCCTCTCTCTTCTTAAAGTTCCCCTCTCTGTTGTATTTAGTGACACCATTGTGTCTAATCCACACCTTTTTCCGGGGTTCCATATTCAACATAGCAAATTTCCTCTAGCCATTTACCTGATACCCCACAATATTTAAAATTCAACATAAGGAAAAAATAACTGTTTTATAACCTGTTCCTACCCTTACCTCTCACCCTTAAACCTGTTTCTCATTTTATATTTTCCTATATTTAATGATAAAATTTGTCAGTCTCTGCCTGGTTTCCTTTGCCCTTACCAGCCTTCTTTTCTTAGAACTGAGTCCACTGACTCATCCCACTTGCAGATTTTGCCACCTGCTTCCATGTAATATAATTTTAATTGGGGCAAAGAAATTATCAATAGCCTCAGAAACACATTTAGGAAGTTCAAAATTAAGTCACTCCCTTAGACCTGGGATCTAAAGTAATAGGCATTCTTTTCCCTAAGATTCTCTGTTAAACTCTCTTTGTTGATCTTGTTCATAGAAATGGCATCAAGTTTTGCCCATTATCTAGGTTTTTATATGTTCCTTTACAAAAACCTCTACTCTATTCCACCATTCTTACTATTTAATACATCCACGTAAACTTTCTAAATCATAAATTCTGCCACATTATTCATCTGTATAAAAACTTTATATAATTCAATGCTGATTATGTAATTCTCTATGTGATTAACAAGTTTAACAATTTGATAGAGTCACACGCATCCACCCAATAACCTCATTCCCCAAGACAACTGTTTCAGGCAGCTAATAGATAGTAGTTACTTTCTACATATCGTTGGTTTGGGTGTTGTTTATAATCTCTGTAGTAAGCAGCGCTGAAAACACAATATTATCAAAAAGTTGTTGTTCCCCTGGCAAAATTTCTCATATAGTAGATACAGTGGTGTATGATCAATGTTTTAACAGCAATTAAATTAAAGCATATGGCATTTTATAGTCAACCATAGAAATAAGCTCTCATTAGGATCTTGCAAATCATTTGATGGGACTGTACTGTACATGCCCTGGTAAATAGACATTGGGAGAGTATGTCATTGTCCCAATGTCAGGGAAGTTCAGATTGACAGGTACACACTGATATTTAAAGTACATAGTGAAAGCATGTCTATATCTAGACAAAAAGCTAACATCAGGAGGTCAGAGAATCAGGGAGGGGCCTGGGTCAGCCAGTAGAGGCAATATAACTCTACCTATAGGGAGAAGGGGAGGCATTGATCACAGGAAAGAGGTATAACTTGCCAAGGCAAGGCTGGATATTATCCATGAATTAAAAATAAGAAGCACAGCAGAGACCTAATTAGTTGGGAAAGACACTGTTATGACAGTAAAGAAGCAGAATCTGATGAAACTCTGTAGGCTAGGGCTCGTGATTCAATTTAACCTTTGCAAATCATCATGTCCATGGGGTAGAGAAGAAATCTAATGAGAACTGTTAAAGTCAGCTTTGCAGGAGATTAATGACTAGAACCTAATATATAAAAATGGGCTTGTTCTAGACACTACTTTTCCCTTGGAGGAATCCCAGCTTCTTAAAAAATAGCCAATTCTCTTTTAGTTTGTGAAATATAAAAAGTTTATAACACTGAGCCTACAATGCAAGGTGAATCTAACCAAGTACTAATTAAGTCATGAATCCTATGGTCCTGAAGTAAATATAAATATGCTATTAAAACATGTTCTTTAGAAATCAAATTTACATGATTATATTTCTCTCACAATTGTAAAAATGTTGCCTGGAATTTTTCACTTTGTAATAAATGTTTGCTATATTTTTATTGTTGCCAAAGAATTACCTTTTAAATTTTATCCTATCAAAGTAAATATGATGACTATGCTAGAAGAGTTAAGCCAGGGGCTGTTTAAAGCAAAAGGGAAATTATTTAATTGAGAGAAATTTTATTGCACATTTTATATAGAACTATATGTACTATGCTTTAGGGACAGGGATCAAATCTCCTTCAATGACTAAAATTTTGACACACAGACTTTATCTCCTATATCATCTACTAGTGATTGCACACCTACAGTGGCATATTCAAACTTCTTATGGCCTCAAGTGCTGACCACAACTGGCAAAAGCATGTTTGGTACGTTTAACAAAACATTACATAGGTAAGTAAAGAATATGTTCAAGGCCCTCAAATACAACGTGGTTGGATATTTCTTCAACAATACCATATGCCTTTATATTTTACTGTTATGGACAACTGGAAATAGTTTAATATATTCCTGTAATTGATATCTTTATTGCCATCAAGTAACTGATTTTTAAAACTCTGAAACTGATATACACATAACAATTTAGAGATAATTATGATATAAGAAATGTGATTTTTTACTACATAAAAACTTAAATCTATGATATTTATTTTATGCATCCATAGTAAAAGAAAAGCACACTTAAGGCAAATATAAGTAACAAATAACAAAATAGTCTGAAAAATACAAAATATTATATCCAACACTTTCCAAATTTCCACTCTAAGCTTTGATTAATACCTAAAGACTTAAGGTCAATTGCACAAGAGAGTTGGTAGTTCAAGATCAAAAACAAAAACAAAAACATTTCTGTAGAAAGAATTGCTTCAAATCTTATAGCCAAGCTTTACAAAGGGAGTCTGTCAGATCAAGTGGTCAGGAAAGCCCATAAATATTTTAATAGACTAGTTTTTCATTAATTTACCAATCATAACATAGGTCAATTCATTCATTAATGAATGATTATAAGCACCGGAATCCTGAAAAATACTAAGTGTGTTGGTTTTCTGCAACTGTCCTAACACAGTACCACAAACTGAGTGGCTTAAAACAACAGAAATTTATTCTCTTATGGTTCTGGAAGTTAGAAGTTTGAAATAAAGTTATTGGCAGGGCCATGCTCTTTCTGAAAGCTTTAGGGGAGGAGTCTTCCTTGCCTTCTCCTAGCTTCTGGTGGTTGCAGGAAATCCTGGCCTTTCGTTGGCTTATAGCTACATTGTTCCAAACTCTGCCTCCATCTTCACCTGGCTGTCTCCCTTATGCGTGTCTGTGTCTTTTTCTTATAGGGATAGCACTCATACTGGGTTAAGGGCCTGTCCTACTCCAGTATGACTGCATGTTAACTGAATTAATTACATCTGCAATGACCCTATCTGCAAATAAGATCACATTCTAAGATTCCAGGAAGGACATAAAGTTTTGGTAGATACTATTCAACCCAGTACACTAAGCAATGTTTATCATCTTTTACAACTCTTATTCACAGGAAAAAGACCTTGAATTGAAGATCATATGATTAAATATCAAGAGATTTTGCTTCTACTGTTAAGTTACAGTAAGTCTATTTGGCCTAAAATTTATTGAAATCTTAAATATTGAAATGGTATCTTATTCAATACGGGCTGAACAGTGTATAAAATCATTGATATAAATGGATGGAACCATTTACTGTAATTGCCTTTTTATGTTTGATAAAAGAGAAATACAATTTGGGCAAAAGGATGGATGAAGTGTTAATGGGGTTAATCTGTGTGCTGATGGGAATAGTAGCTGAGGTAGAATGGCCTTAAAGCAATAAGCCTTTAAAGGCAGCTACTTGAAAAATCTTATTTCTTCAAAAATTCATGTGAGGTATCATTAAGGTTAAGAAATTTAGGCATATGTCAAGGTAACTATCATTACTCATTCATTATTTAATAAATATTTGTGGAATGCCAATTATATGTATAGCTCCATGTTGATATTATGCAGGTCAGAGAGAGGTACAAATATGGTTTATATTTATACCACAAAACCTTGAAGAAATATTTGTATCCAAAATCTCCAGTGATAGCAACTAAGTTATGAAGGGATTATAATGCTTTCATAGTTCTCTGACTTAGAAAACATTTTTAAGAATTGCACATAAAACATAAAATATAAATAGGTAGTGGAAAACATTATGTCATTCAACTTCATAGCTATTAGTTATGTCTGTTAGTTCAAAAGCAGAATATTTACAGATTTCTAATAATTTCATATTAAATTAGTATATAATTTTAAAGTGAATTGTACTATGTTCTGCTGTCTTTCTTTGTTCTAAATACACTTGTCTGAACACTGAGAACAATTTATCACTGTCATGAAAACACACATTATTTAATTCTGATAGTTCTAACTAAGGGAATTTAGATTTCAGTAGTGTATCTGTATTGACTAAGTGGTCATATAATTTTTTAAGAGGGCGTGGATTTTCTTATATCTTATGGTACTTCTTTTAGTTAAAGAAAACTTTTTGGAAGTTATATTGATTATTTCAGATGTTCAGACTACTGTTTAGTAATTTTGTACTTCAATCCTTTGACTTGAAAGAATTAATCATTTTGCCAACGTGACATATTTTTAAAAAGTTTGAAAAGAATTGGGCTCCAAGTGATTGAACAACATGGTGGTGAATTTTTTTTTCCTTTTCCTACACAATTTGAGGTGGCATCCACATGAATGGCACTATGTTTAGTAAGAGAATAGTGTATTTTGTATCAAAACTGATCAGAACAATAGCAAAATTAATTTCTGACAAATACATAGTCAAGAAAAGATTGTCATATCCTGTGTTTGCCATGTTACTTAATTGAAGTGAGAATATAGTACATCGTATTTTTTAAAAGAGAACTGGGTTTAACTTTAATGCTAAATCATTTATTAAGTTAGTCATTCAATAAGTTTTTAACCTATTCTGAGGCAGGAACTGTACACTTGGAATAGATCGGGGAAAAAACACACAAAATTCTTGCACTTAATGAGCTTATATTTTGGCATCAGTGACACAATGAACAGTAAACATGTAAAATTATAAAGTATATAAAAATTAGAATTATTATAGAAAAAGAAAAAATTATATTAGGGTAAGAGATACTGGGTATGATAGCTATGGGGGTGTTTGCTCTATAAAACAAGGTAATCTGGCAGATGGCACTGAGAATTTGAGATTTGAGCAAAGACATGGAATATCCAACTAGGGGAACAACATTCCAGGTAGAGGGAATAATTAGAACAAAAGTCTTAATGCAGAATATTTGAGGGGAGCTAGGAGGCCAATAATGAGGCCGGGATAGAGTGAGTGAAGGAGAGAATGGTGGGAGAGGAGGTCAGAGAAGTAATGGGAGACAGTAGGGTCTGTCAGGTAGGCCATTGTAAAGACATTGCTTTTAATCTAAGTGAAATGCAGATGCATCACATTATTTTGAAACCTACGAAACCATCAAAGTAATAAGCATTTGCACCACCCTGAAAAGTTTCACTGTATCCATGAGTAATCTATCCCTCATCCAACCTAAATGATGATTTGCCTTATGTCACTATAGATTTCCCTGAATTTCAAGAATTTTAATAATAAAATTATGGAATATGTATTCCTTTTATGAAGGGTGCTGTGGCTTTAATGTGTCCCTACAAAATTCAGGTGTTGACAATGTGACAGTAGTAATAAATAGGGCCTTTAAAAGGTTTTTAGGCCATGGGAGATCCTCCTTTGTGGAAGAGATTGAGGTCCTTATGGAAAAGGCTTCATGCAGCATGGAGTGGGCTTGCCCTTCTTTCTGCCGTATGAGGATGCAGCAAGAATTCTCTCATTGAGATTTCTCCATATTATTTTCCGTACAGGTTGTACTAATTTGCAGTCCTAACAGCAGTGTATGAGTGTTCCTATCTGTCCGTGTCCCCAACAACATTTGTTGTTTTGGGACTTTTTGATATAAGCCAATCTCAATGGAGTTAAGTGATATCTCATTGTGATTTTGATTTGCATTTCCCTGATGAATAGAGAAGGTGAGCAATTTTGTATATGTTTGCTGGCCGCTACCATTTGATCCAGCAATCCCACTATGGGGTATTTACCCAAAGGAAAAAAAGACATTCTGTAATAAAGACATCTGCACTCGAATGTTTATAGCAGCACAATTCACAATTGCAAAGATGTGGAAACAACCCAGGTGCCCATCAATACACAAGTGGATCAATAAAATGTGATATATATATACACCATGGAGTATTACTCAGCAATAAAAACACAAAGGTGAATTATCACATCTGGTATTATCCTGGATGGAGCTAGAGCCCATTCTTTGAAGTGAAGTATCACAAGAATGGAGAAACAAGCACCACTGGTACTCACCATCAAATTGGTACTAACTGATCAATACTTTCGTAACACATGGAAATAATATTCATTAGGGAGCGGGCAGGTGGGGGGCGTGCAGGGGGTGGGAAAATTCTCACCGAATGGGTACGGGGCACACAGTTTGGGGAGTGTCCACGATTGTAGCTCTCTCTTGGGCAGTGCATAGGCAATATATGTAACCAAAGTGTTGTACCCCCATAATATTATGAAATAAAAAAACAAAAAGAAAAATCATCTATTTCATTAAGATTCTTACATTTATTAAAATAAATATAGTATTCATATTTAAAAAAAAATAATTCTCTCATGAACTGCTGGTGCCTTGTTCCTGGACTTCCCAGCCTCAAAAACTGTGAGAAATAGATTTCTGTTCTTTATAAATTATCCAATCTCAGGTATTTTGTAATAGCAGCACAAAACAAACTAAGACAAAGGGTCAGGAATCTGGCTTCTTTTTGGTTTGTTTCAAGTTTTTAGCTATTAGAAATAAAGATGCTCTGAACATTCACATACAAAGTTTCTGTAGATCTGTGCTTTTGTTTCCCTTGAGCAAATACTTGGGAGTGAAAGGGCTAGGTCATGTGCTAACTTTTATTTTTAATAAAGTTTTTATTTTAAAATACTTTTAGATTTACTTAAAAGTTTAAAAGGTAGCAGAGAGTGTTCCTGAATACCATCGCTGCATGCAGGGTCCCCTATTGTTCATATCTAATATTATTGCAATACATTTGCCACAAACAATGAACAAATGTTGATACGTTATTTAGTAATGTAAATACCTTTTTCATATTTTCTCACTTTTTATGTAATGTCATTATTCTATTCCAGGATCCCATCCAGGATATCACTTTGCATCTAGTCATCATGTTTCCTTAGGTTCCTCTAGATTGTGACAGTTCCTTAGATTTTTCTTGTGTTTGATGATTTTGACAGTTCAAGGCATACGGGTTGGGTATTTCATAGAATGTCCTTGAAGTGGGTGTGTCTGTGTTTTATTCATGAGTATATTGGGGCTGTGTATTCTTGGGAGTAAGAGCACAGATGTAAAATGCTATTCTTACTACATTATATCAGGATATATGCTAATAGTAAAACCAATCACTGATAATGTTAAGCTTGATCACAAGGCTGAGGTAGTGTTTGTCAGATTTCTCCACTGTAAAATTACTATTTTTTTTCCTGATGTGGTAACTTTTTAAGAAACTGTTTTCAAACTCTTATGGAAATTGGCCTAGGCAAAGAATTTATGAAGAAGACCCCCAAAGCAATCACAGCAGCAACAAAAATAAATACATGGGACCTGATCAAATTGAAAAGCTTCTGCACAGCCAAGGAAACTATCACTAGAGTGAACAGACAACCTACAGAATGGGAGAAAATATTTGCATGCTACACCTCTGATAAAGGGCTGATAACCAGAATCTATACAGAACTTAGGAAAATCAACAAGAAAAAAATCAAACAACCCTATTAAAAAATGGGCAAAGGACATGAACAAAAACTTTTCCAAAGAAGACAGAATGATGGCCAGCAAACATATAAAAAAGTGCTCAACTTCTCTAATCATCAGGGAAATGCAAATTAAAACCACAATGAGATATCACTTAACTCCAATGAGATTGGCTCACATCAAAAAATCCCCAAATAACAAATGTTGGCAGGGATGTGGACAGATAGGAACACTCATACACTGCTGGTGGGACTGCAAATTAGTACAACCTCTATGGAAAGTAATATGGAGATACCTCAAAGAATTAAAAGTAGAACTACCATTTGACCCAGCAATCCCACTACTGGGTATTTATCCAAAAGAAAAAAAGACATTTTATAATAAAGACATCTGCTCTCGAATGTTCATAGCAGCACAATTCACAATTGCAAAGTTGTGGAAACAACCCAGATGTCCATCAATACACGAGTGGATCAATAAAATGTGGTATATGTATACCATGGAGTATTACTCAGCAATAAGGAACAACAGTGAATTAACACATCTGGTATTATCCTGGTTGGAGCTAGAACCCATTCTTCGAAGCGAAGTGTCACAGGATTGGAAAAACAAGCACCACTGGTACTCACCATCAAACTGGTACTAACTGATGAACACTTACATCACACAAGGCAATAACATTCATCAGAGGGCGGGCGGGCAGGAAGGGGGTGGAAGGGATGGGAAAAACTCTCACTGAATGGATGTGGGGAGCACAGTTTGGGAGACGACCACGATTGTGGCTCTGACACGGGCAGAACAGGGGCAATGTGTATGGCCAAAGTGTTGTACCCCCACGATATTCTGAAATTAAAAAAATAAATTAAAAAAAAATAAAAAAAAAAAAGAAGCTGTTTTCATCATGGTTGTAACATATTGCATTCCCTGCATGAAAGTTCCAGTTTCTCCACATGGTTGTCGACAGCTGGTATGGTCAAACTTTAAATTTGAACCATTCTAGTGGGTATTAGTGGTTTCTCATTGTGTCTTCATTTGTACTTTATTTGTATTTCCCTAATGACAAATGATGTTTAGTCTCTCCCCATGTGCCTATTTGCCATCTGTATATTTGCCATCAGTATATCTTTTTTGGGTACTTTATTTTTCTAAATCTTTTGTTCATTTTTAAATTAGGGTGTTGGTCTTATAATTGAGTTATAAGCTTTCTTTATATATTCTGGATGTAAGTCCTCTATCAGAACATATGATTTGAAAATATTTTATCTAATTCTGTGTCTTAACTTTTACTCTCTTAAATCTGTCCCTTTAAGAGCAAAAATTCTTGAAGTCTGATAAATTAATGCCTCCTAATTTGTTCTTTTTTCTTAAGGTTGCTTTGGCAATATGGGGTCTTCTCTGGTTCCATATGAAGCATAGAATTATTTTTTCTAGATCTGTGAAAAATTATGTTGGTATTTTAATAGGGATTGCATTGAATCTGTAGATCACTATGGGGACTATAGACATTTTAACAATGTCGATTCTGCCAACCCATGATCGTGGTATATTTTTCCATCTGTTTATGTCCTCTGCTATTTTCTTCCTCAGTATTTCGTAGTTCTCCCTATAGCAGTCTTTCATCTCCTTAATTAAATATATTCCTAGGTATTTTATTCTCTTTGTTGCTACTGTGAAAGGTATTGAGTCTGATTTGGTTCTCAGTTTGACTGTTTTTGGCATATATGAGTGCTACTGATTTGTGTGCATTGAATTTGTGACCTGAGACTTTGCTGAGTTTATTTACCAGTTCCAGTGGTCTCTCGGAAGGGTCTTTGGGGTTTTCTAGATATAAGATCATATCATCAGCAGAGAGACAAGGCTATAGTCACCAAAACAGCATAGTACTGGCACAAGAACAGAGACACAGACCAATGGAACAGAACAGAGAACCCAGATATAAAACCATCCTCATATTGCCAGCTGATCTTTGACAAAGCAGACAAAAACATACACTGAGGAAAAGAATCCCTATTCAATAAGTAGTACTGGGAAAATTGGATCGCCACATGAAGAAGACTAAAATGGGATCTGCACCTCTCACCGCTCACAAAAATCAACTCACGATGGATAACAGACTTGAACCTAAGGCATGCACCCATAAGAATTCTAGAAGAAAATGTTGTAAAAACTCTTATAGACATTGGCCTAGGCAGAGAATTTATGAAGAAGACCCCAAAAGCAATCACAGCAACAACAAAAATAAATAAATGGGACCTGATCAAATTAAAAAGCTCCTGCACAGCCAAGGAAACAATCATTAGAGTAAATAGACAACCTACAGAATGGGATAAAATATTTGCATGCTATACTTTGATAAAGGACTATAACTAGAATCTATAAGGAACTCAGGCAAATCAGCAGGAAAAAAATCAAACAACCCCATTAAAAAGTGGGTAAAGGACATGAACAGAAACTTTTCAAAAGAAGATAGACTATTGGTCAAGAAACATATGAAAAAATGCTTAACATCTCTAATCATCAGGGAAATGCAAATCAAAACCACAATGAGATATTACTTAACTCCAGTGAGGATGGCTTTTATCAATAAGTCCCAAAACAACAAATAGTGGCATGGATGCAGAGAGATAAGAACACTCATACACTGCTGGTGGGACTGCAAACTAATACAACCTCTACGAAAAGTAGTATGGAGATACTTCAAAGCACTAAAGGAAAACTACCATTTGATCCAGCAATCCCACTACTGGGTATTTACGCAAAGGAAAAAAAGACTTTCTATAAAAAAGACATCTATACTTGAATGTTTATAGCAGCACAATTCACCATTGCAAAGATGTGGAAACAACCCAAGTGCCCATCAATCCATGTGTGGATTTATAAAATGTGATATATGTATTCCATGGAGTACTACTCAGCCACAAAAAAGTGGTGAACTAATATCTCTTGTATTAACCTGGATGGAACTGGATCCTGTTCTTCTAATTCAAGTATCACAAGAATGGAAAAACAAACACTACATGCACTTACCTTACCGTTAAATGGTATCGATTGATCAATACTTATGTGCATGTATAGAAGTAACATTCATCGGGGATTGTGCAGGTGGGAGGGGGAGAAGGAGATGGGTAAATTCACACCTAATGGGTGTGGTGAGCATTGTCTGGGGGATGGGCATGCTTATAGCTTTTGACTCAGGCAGTGCAAAGGCAATTTATGTGACCAAAGTGTTCATACCCCCATAATATTCTGAAATTTAAAAAAGAGCAAAAATTCTTAATTTTGATCAGGGCCAATTTATACAATTTTCCCTATATGGATTGTGTTTTTATATCACAGAAATGTAAGATTACTAAAGATATTTTTTCTGTGTTCTTTTAGAGATTCAGTAGTTTTAGGAGGTACATTTAAGTCTGTAATACATATCAGGTTAATGTGTAAGTTAAGGGCTGAGGTTTATGTTTTTTCTATTGCATATTCAATTTTTCACTTATTCCTTAGAGTTTTATCTTATGGAAAATCATTTGACCAGCTGTGTTGGATCTATTTAAGAACATCTGATTTCTTTCCATCATTTTATATATATATTTTTATAAATATACAACTCATTTTTGAGTATGGCACTTTTATGTTCAATCAGGTATTATAAATCTTTCAACTAAGTTTTTTTTTCAAAAAATTAAATACAGTTTAATTTTGTACATTGAACTTATATTTTACTAAATTTACTTGTTACTTCTAATAATATTTTGTAGGCTTATTAGGATTTTCTACCAAGGAAAACTTGATTTTCAGGAATAAAGGTAAAGTCTCTGTATGCATTATGCATATTATTTCTTCAAGCCTTATTACACTGGCTAGGACCGCGAAGACAATTTTGAACGCAAGTTTTGGGCATTGATATTATTTCTTGTTTCTGACCTTAGAGGTAAGAAATCCAGCCTTTTCTCATTAAGTACAATATTGGTCATAGGTTGTTTGTTGACAGCCTTTATCACGTTGAAAGAGTTCCCTTTATTGCCTGTTTTCTGATTGTTCTTATCATGAATAGATGCTGAGTTTTACCAAATGCTTTTTCTGCAGCTATTAGAATAATCTTATTTTTCCTTTTTGTTTTGTTAATATTGCAAATTACATTGGTTTATTTTCAAATGTTCAGCCAAAACCTTGCATTCTAGGCTACGGCAATCATAGGCTTGCCTTGCTTGTTTCCATTACCTCAAGAATCTTTTTCCTGTGCTACTTGTCCAGTATTCAAAAACTGTTGCTTCATATGATTTGTCCAGTTTATTGTTATTTAAGACTGAATGGTAAATCTGGTCCTTCTTACTATAAAATAATCAGAGCGGAAATTCAGAACATATTGATTCTGCCCAAAGTTCATACTATTTGGTTCTTATTTCTTGTGAGGAAGCTTCTGCCACATTCTTCAGCTGGTTTCCACTTATATTCCCTCAGACCTAAGCTTCTGATTGATACTGTAGCTATTCAGAGATGAGTGTACTGTGTTTGATCTCACTAATGACCCCATGTTAAGTTTTTTCAGTTTTCTAAATCTCTGCTAACCACTTTCAGAATACTCTGAAAATAATATGACTTCCTAGACTGCACTAACATATTCTATCCTAGACTTCACTAACATATTCTATCAATCCCTTCTAGCACTAGCTCATGGATGTAGTCATCTTTTCTAAGCCTCTGAGTGTCTCTAATGTCCTCCCAGCCCACATTTTGTGAGCTCTGTCTTACAAGATATAAATCCCTGGCCCTTGTCAGGGAAGTAATTTCTTCACGAAGATACCTTATTTTCTTTGATGCTTATCACTTAGAAGATATTATATCATCTGAATTTTAGCACTTTTTAAGCTATAAATGCACTGTTTGGAGATACAGAGAGTAACCTATAGTTAGAGCGTGACTTCTGAATAGATAAAATATCTGGCTTGATTTTCTGCATGCTGAAAATGTTCTTGTGCCCAAAATTGTTTCCTCAAACCTAGAACTTGATATTGAAAATTTTGCTTTTATACATTAATTTGAAAGAAATAGGCTTTTAAAAAGTATTTTACTTACATGCTATAAAGTTACAAATAAACTCTGAAAGAAATCAGAATCATAAGCCTTATCAATTATCACTTGGGTAGGAATTAGTTTCTTGCTTTACTTTCTGGTAGTTACTGAAAATAATAAGCATAAGACAATGTAGGAAAGGAATAGAGATATCTTCAGTAACGATCAGGGGAGAGGGGTGTCCTGGCAGGAGGACACATGGGGGTGGAAGATAGACTACCTATCTTACAATTTTATGTGGAGTTGGACCAATATAGCATAATCATCTGAAGTTGGTATGGTTGTCTGTAGCCATGTGACTGGATGAATCCACAATGACCATTAAAGGGGCTAATTACAAATACTGTACAGAACACTGTAACTTACCTACTTAGTCGTCCACATCATTACACCTCTCTTGGAGGAGAGTGAGCAAATTAGTTCTAAAAGTAAACATGGCTTTGAAAGATGTGCTCTGTCTGTGAAGAGTTTAAATTTATGCAATGGCTGTTTTTTTTTTAAATAGATGTGTTAGGTTTTTAAAAAATGGACAAATTAAGATAGTTTTTGTCTAAGAAATGACCACATCTTGATATGCTTTGTCTTTCTTGTTCAAGGGCCTTCAGACAAAAATTAAGACACTTGACCAAGGAAGGTATATTGGTCTCACCTAATTCATTATTCCTAAAGGTGTTAGGGAAGGAAAGAAGGAGGCTAAAAACAATAGTAGAATCCACCTGCTCTAAATGGCAATCCTATTTTAGTAGCAGAACCAGACTTCCCTGGCAGGGCTGTTCAGGGAAGCATATGCTTACTTGAATCTGTTCTTGTCTGGGAAACACAGGTTTCTTGATGATACATGTGTCTGCTAAAGCCACAAAGTTGAAATGTCTACTTTCTTTGTTGCAACAAAACCTGGTTTTATGGCTAAACGTTATATTAATATCTTTTGCTGAAAGATATTTTCAGTTCTCTAAAGAGACCATAAGAGCAAGACAAGAAATGAAAAAAAAAGGATATTTTTTATGAAAACGAAATATTTCATTCAAATAGAAAAGCCCCATGCTCTCTGTGAAGACTTCACTCGTTAAAAATCTTATTAATTATCGCTGTAGACATTTTGGAATTTATCATGTATTGCCTTGGGTTACAGTGTAACCTTTTTCTGTTTTAAACATTTCTCTTTGTAAGGCAATTTTAAGCTTGAGGGAAAATTATTAGAAAACATTTGGTAAATACTGCTATTAAATTGAGGAAAACAAAGGGAAAGTAAATCCAAAATGACTTGAAATTACTCTATTTATGTTTATCCCCTATTTTAAGTTCAAACTAGCCTCATTTTCAGAGTTATGCCTCTAACCTCCTGAATGACTCTTTTGGGCTTTTGTTTGCTTGTTAGTACAATGTGATGTTGCTTTTTGCCAATAATGTTAAAGTCATTTTTCTCCATTCTGCTATCTTTTACTTGTCATAACTCTTAGCTCCAGCAGCAGAAGTTCTCAGGGAAACTTCGTCGATAAATGAAATTGGAAAAACCTTCCAGAATCCTGACACAGGATCTCCTTGTCCTAAGTATTCTTTCCAGAAGAGATGGATGTACTGAAAGTCCAGAATCAGGGTGTGCCCTAGAAAAGAGTTTTAGTGAATTATATGCAGCAATTGAAATTATTTCAACTAGTAGACCCAACTTTTACCATTAAAAGAGGTAAGGCCAAAATACCCACATGAACTTCATGTTTATTTTTATCATGATTTAGTTGGGACTGTACTAAATTGGCACATATAAGAAATAAAGAAGTTTGCAACAGTGCTTTTTTTATTAAAACAATAGCTACCACTGGGTAAACTCTGTTTCAAAGCCCAGCAGTATAACACTAAGGAGAAACGCAAATGAAGCAAAATGATTAACATTAAGCTGAAGCAGATCCCCAACCTTCAAATACATTCTCCCACATAAATGATATCTAGGTTACATATACATACATACACACACATAAATGCACACACACATATACATATATATGTGTATATATGAGACATATAATATGAAAATAATTATTTTCTATACAACATAACATAGGGTGCTCAAATGATAAGCACATATAAAGCTTTTAGCACAACTTTGTTAAACATTGACAATATTAATACTTACAATTATATAATAAAAATAGCATATAATACACTATGATTTATACAAAGTTTTATGTTTGTTATCTAATTTGACCTACATTATCAAGACTATCAAAAAGGAATGTCAAATACTTGTAACTGGTATGATCTTACGAATTCTAGGTATAATTATAGTATATCACTTTTACATTTTTTATAAATTACTAGGAGCTTCCACCTGCTAAATTAACAGGAAATCCTGGACAATCTTTGCTGTCTTTCACCTGCACACTGAATAGAGAAGACTATTAGAACCTCAAAGAAGACAGTACAAATGATGACAGGAGCCTGGATTCCCACTTCATGGAACAAAGCCCCTCTGCTTCCTCCAATTCCTGCAACCTAAATTTGAGCTGTTTGTTATAAATTAGCTTACCTCTGTAATATATCACTCATCCTATATTTACATATAAATGAAGATCACACTTGTAATACTTGTCCTGCTTTCTCTGGGAAACTTGTTTCTTGGATGCATAGCCATGAAGTGAAACTAATTTCTTAGCTACTTAACAATCTGAAGTCATATGTACCAGCTGTACATATTTGGTTACTATGAAAAATAGTTTTGCTTTAATTTTGAAGGCATTTTCCTCCAAAATAAATGAGAAAATATCATTCACTTATTTGAACCCATGTTAGGAGACGCTCCATGAAGTAAAAAGCTATGTCTTTAAAACCAGAACCTAAAAAAGTGTTGTTGTGATAGCACTCAGGAGATTTTAAGTTAATTATTTATTGAAGGACCTTATCTGAATCCAAATAAATTGAGCTAAATTATGAAATGTATTTATTTAAATATATATATTATATACAAAATAATATATAATATAATACAACTTTAAAAACTTGACAGTTTTATTCAAAAGTCAATACAACATTTTAAAATAAGACATTGAAATAAGGATGTGGGTTTGAGGCTGTGTCCTCTATGTAGATATTAAACTGCATTTTTTATATAATTACATCCTTAAACCTCTCAACCATATTCACGTTAGGGGGTGAGGATCTGTTGAAAACAATATTATTTACCATCAAAATGTATTACCTAGAAATTACACCCATTGATGGTCTTTTATAATGAGCTTTTAAAGACAATTTCATTTTTTCAGTTTCTTTTTTTATTTCAAAAGATTAAGGGGTTACACATGTTTTTGTTACATGAATGCACTATATAATGCTGAAGTCAGGGCTTTTAGTGTGCCTGTTACCTGGACAGTGTTCATTGTACCTGACAGGTAAGTTTTTATCCCTCAATCTCCTCCCCGCCTTCTTAGTTTCCAATGTCCTTTACATCTCTTTGTGCCCATGTGTACCCATCATTTAGCTCCTACTTATAAATAAATTTGTTTTCATATTTCTGCACAATTAAGAGTATAACATACATTTAAACATATAAACATACATTCATATGTTTAAAAATAATCTCATCTAAATTGTTCTAAGCATTCTTACATGAATGGTCTCATTCAATCCAACTATAACCCATTAAGAAATATACTATTATAGTGTATTTTTCAGACAATGAGAAGTTACACGTAGTTGGGGTGGTTCTATTGCCTATGCCACACAAATAATAGTTCAGGAAATCAGAATTTTATTAAGACTGAGTTAAAGTTCTGCACAAGCCAACTATGGCCTACTTTATCTACACGTTATCATACTACTACAAATTATAGACCAATGACATGATTCTAGAGAATGTGACTTATTTCTTGTCACTTCAAAAAGGAAATATTTGTATCCATATTTTGTGTTTCATACAGGCAAAACTGTGTTTTCATTGAAGAGGTGGGCAAAATACTCCTTTTGTTATTCTGAATCTCAGGGAAAGAAAAAAAATACACTTTTGCTTCAATAATAAGCAGCAATAATAAATCACACTCAATAAGTACCTAAAATAATAGAGTAGCATTGTTCCTATCAGATAGGATGAGTGATATAACATTACCTAAATAGCACCATAAGATCTGGTAGAACTTATATAATGTGGGGTTTTTTTTTCACTTTGAGTCTAGTAAGAAAATGTTGCTTTTAATAAGTTAGGTGTATAAAAAGTATACTTAAGTCATTTATTTCTATATGGAACTGTAGGTACCAATCTACTTAGACCTTTTATTTCCTCCTATGAGGTGAAAAGGATTTAAAATATTCAAGAATTTACTATTTCTTTGACAAGATTCAATCAAATCATGGAATCTTAGAAATCTTAAGGACTTCAAAGGTCTTCAACTTCTCAGCATAGGATTTTTTTTCCCTAAGATACCCTTGAAGTAGCACTATCTAACCTTTGTTTTATCACACTAATTTATTCACTTGCTATTCCACATTCAATTTTCAAAGTACTATATTTTTAATTTTGTCTCTATTTTGCATTTAAATATACTTTTGTGTAGTATATATTCATTGGTCCTAGATCTTTTTTATTTCAAAATATTAAGGGGGTACAAATGTTTTTGTTACGTGGATAGTTTTTATAATGCTGGAGTCAGGGCTATAAGTGTGCCCACCACCTGAATAGTGTTCCTTGCACCTGTTAAGTAGGTTTCTACCCCTCACCCCTTCCCCACTCCCCCCTTCTTGATTTCCAAGGACTTTTACTTTTCTCTGTGCCCATGTGTGCCCGTCAATTAGTTCCAAATTATTAGAGAGTACCTGTGGTGTTTGTTTTTCCATTCTTGAGATACTTCACTTAGGATAATGGTCTCCAGTTCCACCCAAATTGCTGCAGAAGACATTAATTCATTTCTTTTTATGGCTGAGTAGTACTCCATGGTATATATGTACCACATTTTGTTAATCCACTCATGAATTGATGGGCACTTATGTTGGTTCCACATCTTTGCCATTGTGAATTGTGCTGCAATAAACATTTGAGTGCAGCTTTCTTTTTGATAAAATGACTTATTTTCCTTTGGGTAGATACCCAGTAGTGGTATTGCTGGATAGGATGGTACGTCTACTTTTAGTTCTTTGAGAAATCGCCATATGCAGTTTTCCATAGAGGTTGTACTAATTTACAGTCCCACCAGCAGTATGTAAGCATTCTTTTCTCTCTGCACCTACACCAGCATCTATTGTTTTTGGACTTCTGACAGGGGTAAGG
Organism: Daubentonia madagascariensis; assembly: GCA_023783475.1. NCBI lineage: Eukaryota > Metazoa > Chordata > Mammalia > Primates > Daubentoniidae > Daubentonia > Daubentonia madagascariensis. Next base: position 18,356,174 of record JAKFHU010002080.1, on the reverse strand, counting down.
TGATATCTCATTGTGGTTTTAATTTGTATTTCTCCAGTGATTAGTGATGTTGAGCTTTTTTTTATACGTTTGTTTTTTCTTGCTGATTTGTTTGAGTTCTTTGTAGATTCCGGACATTAGCCCTTTATTGGATATATATTTTGTGAATATTTTTACCCATTCTGTAGGTTGTCTATTTGCTCTGTTCATTATTTCCTTTGCTGTGCAGAAGTTTTTAATTTAATCAAGTCCCATTTATTTATATTTGTTGTTGTTGTAATTGCCTTTGGGGTCTTAGTCATAAATTCTTTGCCTAGGCCAATATCTAGAAGAGTTTTTCCTACATTTTCTTCCAGAATTTTTATGGTTTCATGCCTTACATTTAAGTCTTTTACCCATCTTGAATTAATTTTTGTAAGTTGTGGGAAGTAGGGGTCCTGTTTCATTCTTCTGCATGTGGCTATCCAATTTTCCCAGCACCATTTATTGAATAAGGCTTCTTTTCACCAGTGTATGTTGTTGATCCTAGATTTATAGCTATATAGAAAAGTCTAATGCATGAAATATTTGAAAACAATTATGTATCCTATTCTCTTGTTCTTGAATTCTTGGAATCTATACCAGATATTTGCCTATTTGTCATTCTTTCTCTTTAAGGTGGCTCACAGAAGGTAACAAAAACATTGTTATTTTCATTTTCTCTTATTAAAAAAACAAAGACCAAATTAAACAATGTTGAAGTTATTTTCAAGCCTCAATTTCTGAAATATTTACCTTCCTTGAACAAATCTAAAATTTGAGCATGATTGTTTGGCTCATTAAGAAATAGGTCAGTGTTCCTGAATTGGAATATTGCATACAGATAGGCAAACTGATTTTAATGAACCTTAAAATTCATAACTGATCACAGGATAGCAAATTTTATGCTCATAGTGAGTTTTATTTACATTTATATAGCCTTTTTCAGTTAAAATAAATATAAAAAGGAAGTTAAATCTCTCTACACATAATATTTTCACATTTAATACAAAAATAAGAAGAGTGAAAACTAATATTTATTCATTAGTGGGTCAAAGTAAAGTATTATTTTTGATTGTCTAACTTCTCCCATTGCTAAGTAATTGTATTTGGCAATTTTCCAATTTTCTTCTTAGCTCTTATCTTAAAATTTCACTCTCTTCCGAAGGGAAAAAAAAAGCTTTGAAGATAGACAAAATTCTGACAGTTTTACATTTTCGGAACTTTTGAAATTACAAAAGGTTATGTTACACCAATGACTGACTTTCTTCTTCCCTAACTGTACACCTATTTTGAAAAATGGATGTTAAAATAATTTCTTAGTGGTATATTCCTGAGGACATATAGAATGAAAGGCACCAGATAAATAAAAATAACTCTACCCTATCCACTGAAAGAGGTATTCTAATTTTTGCTAGCAAAGATATTAAAATGACTTGTTCAAGGGAAATTATAAAAAATGATTTTACATGAAAGTCAAATGATGATAATTCAAAACTACCTTAGATATAAATGACAAAAAGATATTTATAATTTATTATTACAAAATTTATGTATTAAATTTATTATCTAGATAAATGTGCATTTAAAAGGCAATAAATTATTTTCTATTTGTGATTTTGTATAGTGAAATTATTTAAACCTATTATGTCACTTTACACTTGTCATTTAAAATGTATTATATGTAATTTAAAAATATATCATATAGCACTTTATTATTTAAAAAGAGTATCAATCTATAATATTTCTGATAATGGAAAATTATGATTAAATCACCAGATAATTACATATCAGTTGAGGTCTCATAAATATCTGAAAAGCTTTTCAATATTGGTAAAAATTTGAGAGCTGCATTTCCCTGATGATTAGTGATCTTGAGCACCTTTTCATAAGCTTCTTTGGAGAAATGTCCAAGTTCTTTGTTAATTTATTTAATCAAGTTATTTGCATTTTTGCTCTTGTAGTGTAGGAGTTTCTTAATTATTTTGAATATTAACCCCTTATCAGATATGGTTTGCAAATTTTTCTCCTGTTCCATAAATTGTGTATTTCCCTTGTGCAGAACCTTAGTTGTTGTAATCCCACTTGTATATTTTTACTTTTGTTGCTTGTACTTTTGGTGTCATATCCCAGAAATTGCTTCCTAGACCAATGTCATGAAGTTTTCCCCTATGTTTTTCTCTAGGAGTTTTACAATTTCAAATCTTATATAAAACAACAATGAGCTATTACCTCACACCTGTTAGGGTGGCTATTATAAAAAGATATATGTTGGCAAGGATATGGAGAAATTGGAACCATTGTACACTCTTAGAAAAAATGTAAAATGGTGCAGTTGCTGTGGCAAATAGTATGGAAGTTCCTGAAAAAATTCAAAATAGAACTACCATATTATCCAACAATCCCACTTTTCAGTACATATCCAAAATAATTGAAATATGGATCTTGAGATATCTTTACTCCCATGTTCACTGCAGTATTATTCACAATAGCTAAGACCCAAATATCCACTAAATGGATAAATAAAATGTAGCATATACATGCAATGGACTATTACTCAGCCTTAAAAAAGAGGAAATTCTGACGTATGCGACAACATGGATGAACCTGGAAGACATTATGCTAAATGAAATAAGCCAGTAATAAGGACAAATATTTCATGCATCAGTTATATGAAATATCCAAAAAAGTCAAATCCAAAGAAACAGGGAGTAGAACGGTAGCTGCTGAGGGGTAGGAGGAGGTAGAAATGGGGAGTTGCTGTTCAGTGGATATAAAGTTTCAGTTATATAAGATAAATAATTTCTAGAGGTTTGCTGCACAAACCTTTTCCTATAGTTAACAATAATCTATTATGCATTAAAAATTGTTAAGAGGGTATATATTATGTCAATGTTTTTACCACTATAAGAAATAAAGAGATGATTTTTTTTTAAAAAAAAATAAATTTGAAAGTGTAAATAATTTGACATGATTATTAAAATGTAACAAATTTAGATAATTCATCATAAATCTCATATCACATAATTCTAGAGTGTGTGTGTTCCTTTGAACATTCTTTTCATAGGATCTGAAATGTACTATATTAAAATAATTCTGCACTCCAAAAGATTTGAAAAATAAGGGCTTAACAAAATTGAAGAGGCAGCTTTAAATTTCATAGACTTTAGCACTTCAGTGTGCACTATAATCTGTAAGAGAAATACAGGAACACATTTCCCAAACTCATTTTATCATGGAATGCTACAGAACAGAATATCTTGGGGGACTGTCATTCTATAGTAGGGCTTTCAAACTATCTGGAGTAAAGGATTAAAAAAAATCTACTTTGTGTGGACTAATACTTTTGTAAAACACAATAAAATGTATTATTATTAAAATAAAATACATACAAAATATGAACCCTCAAATGTATAGTTAGATCCAAAAGATATAAAATTAGCCTGTCTAATTGCTATAAATATTGCTACCTGCTTACTCTCATTTTTTGTACTTCATCTCATCAGGTTCTGGAAACACACAGCTGTTTCCTGGCAATAGTGCAGGGGTCAGATTTTAAGTAGCAGTGCTTTCCAGAATACCATTTGTGAAACACAGTCCTTATGGTAACATGTTCCATTCCTCCTTCCGTGGCCTCAGTGAAAAATGAAAAGAAAAGTCGCCAGCTTTTGCTTGAAACCTTTTGTTGAGGTTAACTGAGTAACTGCCAATTGTCCTATTTTTCTTTCTCCCTCCCTCCCCCCTTGCCTCCTTCCTTCCTTCTTCTTTCCTTATTCCTGTAGTAATAATGATCCATTATTCAAATATCATTTCTTTAAAATGTATAAGAAGGGAAGTGTGAAGCAAAGTTTTGTGCCAAATATGGATACTGTAGGAAATACAAAATAAAAGCTACATTATTTGTTCTTCCCTTAGGGAGATGGTATGTACTTAAGTGATTGTAATATAAGTGCAATAAAACCCCAAGAGACTATCAAATAGCGGGCTACAGGAATTCAAAAAAGCACTCTCCTTTTTGGGGGCCCATATTTGTCTGTTTTAGTTTTCATGCATTTGTATTATTCATACTCTCAGTAGTCATACAACATGTCTAATACCTCTGCAACTCAGGCAACTTGTATATAATTTAAGACAACTACCATTTCCACCCAACATCTATTCTTTTTAATGCTTAAAGTCACCAATTCCAGCAACCATTCGTGTGGTGATGGCATGATTTTATATTTCCTCAAACCAATTCTTTTGCTTCTTTCACAAGTATGATGTACTGAATGTAAAGTGAGGCTTAATAAGTTATCTTGTTAATTTATGTAAAATCAGATGACATATATGACCTTCAGTCTACTAACTATCTTCAGGTCATGGGACTGGGAAGATTGTTTTGTATGTTTGATAAGACTGTCTAGAAGCTTATCAATTTTACTAATCTTTTCAAACAAACAGCTTTTGGTTTCAATGATTTTTCCTCTATTGATTTTCTCTATTTCTGCTCCTGTTTTTATTATTTCCTTCCACCTGTTTAATTTTTGTATAAATTGCTCTTCTTTTCCTAAGTTCTCAAGGTAGATGCTGAGATCATTGATTTTTGGTTCTTTCTTACTTTTTAATGTAAGTATTGATCGCTATATATTTCTCTCTAAGCACTACTTTATTTGTTCGCACACATTTTGGTATGTTGTATTTTCACATTAGTGCAGTTCAAAATAATTTCTAATTTTCTTGTACTTTCTTTTTTCGACACGAGTTATGAGTCAAAAGAGGTGTGTTAACTTCAAAATATTTGTGTATTTTCCACATATTTCTGATATAGATTTATAGTTAAATCCCAATGTAGTCAGAGAACATAATACTCCATATGATTTAAATACTTGGTAATTTATTGAGACTCATTATACTGCTCAAAATACTGTCATCTTGGTGAATGATATATGTGCACTAGAGAGGAATATGCATTCCATTAATACTATAAATGTCACTTAGGCCAACTTGGTTGGTAGGGTTTTTAAATAAAACTTCTATATCCTTAATAATTTCTTTTTTAATCTTCTCAATCACTCAGAGAGGAGTGTTGAAATCTCCAACTATGATTCTGGATTTCTTGATTTATTCTTTCAGTACTATTATATTTTTGATTTATGTATTTTGAAGCTCTATTATTATATGCACTCTTTTTTACAATTTTCATGTCTTTTTGATGAAATAACCATTTAATGATTATTGAAGTTTCCCTCTTTATCACTGGTAAAACTTTACCTTGAACTGTACTTTTGATATTAATAGAGCCATTCCAATTTTCTTATGATTAGTGTTTGCATATAGACTTTTTACTATCTCTTTATTTTTAACATCTCTGTATCTTTATATTTAAAACGAGTTATTTGCTTAACAGTAACTTTCTACCAATTGAAGCATTTAGACATTTACATTTAATATAATTACTGATGTGGTTAATTTTTTGTGGGAACAGAAAGATTGTTTTATATTTGGAATAGGTAATATATTCACGTGGTTCAAAATTCAAGAGGTGCAAGAGTGAAAGATCTCTCTTTCACCTCAATTCTGTCAACCAGTGTTGCTAATTTCTGGTGTATCTTTCCAGTCATATATACACAACATATATATACACATGTATATATTTTACTCACTTACCCATATATGTTATCATTCTTTTTGCACCTTTTGTTTTGACTTATTATAGTTTTTTTTGACTGAATATGATGATTTAATGCTTACATAATTATTAGGTACAACATGCAAATTATATTATCATTAAGTTACTTGTGGGGGGCAGGGGATGGATAAAATCACACCTAATGTGTACAATGCACACTACACAGGGGATGGGCACAGTACAAAAGCAATTTATGTAACCAAATCATTTGTACCCCTGTAATTTTCTGAATTTAATTTTCTGGATTAAAATTTTCTGAATTTAATTTTCTGAAAAGATAGTGTAGAAAATAGGTACCTAGGAAGAAAATATGATGTGGTTAATTTTAAATATACCATTTTGCTATTTATTTTCTACTTTTTTCCCCTTTTTAAATCTGTCTTTTTTGGGTAACATTTATTTTTTTAGGATTCCATTTTATCTCTACTATTGATTGATTATTTCTTTTTTGTTTAGTGATTGTTCTAGGGTTTATAATACATGTTTTTATCTTCAATGTCTACCTTCAAACAATATTATTATAGCATTTGATATATACTATAAAAGCCTTTCAACAATATACTGTATTCCCTGCCCCCCATGTTCTTTCTGACGTGTTTGTTAACAACCTTACAATGCATTGTTATTATTTTGCTTTAAGCTATTGGTTACATTTCTAAAATATATAAATTGAGAAAAAGAGTTTTTTTATATTTACCATTTTTTCGTTAGTCTTCATTTCTTTGTATAGATTAATTTTCATGTGTTATAAATTATCCTTTAGCTAAGGAATTTCTGTAAAATATCTTGTAATTCATACCTGCTAGTGATGAATTCTCTAAGTTTATGCTGATCTGGAAAAAGATATTGATTTCATTATAGTTTTCAAAACAAATTTTTGATGAATATAGATATTAACACTCTACAGTTGTCATTAAATTGTCTCTTGGCCATCAGAGTTTCAGCTAAGAAGTCTACTGTTATTCTTTCTTGCTGTGTGTATGTGTCTTTCACCTCTGGTGCTTTTAAGATTTTTTGTTTTTAACAGTGGATTTTGGAAATTTTGGTTATGATGTACTTTGATTTGGTTTTCTTCTTATACTTCTGCTTGGATACATAAAACAGTTTTTGGATCTGTGAGTTTAAAATTTTTATCAAATTTGGGAAAATATTGGCCATTATTTCTATAAATAATTTTCTGTCCCTCCTCCCACCCTTTCTTTCTCAGACACAAGTTATGTCTATGTTACACTGCTCAATATTGTTTTATAGGTCACTTTTGTTCTATTCATTTTTAAAAGACTCTTTTTCCTTTTATACCATTGCTATGTCTTCAAGTTCTGATCTTTTATTATGCAATATATAATCTGCCATAAATTCAATTCAGTATATATTTTTTATTTCAGATATTGTTGTTGTTACAAAGAAGTAACAGTTTTATTAAGAAAAAATGTACATATCACAATGTTAATCTTTTAAAAATATCTAATTCAGTTTTTATTCTTAGAAAATTTATTTGACTTTTTAACAATATCCTCCATGTCTTCTCACCTTTTCTTACTCATCATGTTGTTGATCAAAAATATATTTGAGTATTTTATCAAATTTATAATATCAGTCTTAAGTCCTTATCTGCTAACTTAATAATTTCTGTCATTTCTGGGTTTTTTAAAATTAGATTTTTCCTCTGATTATGGATCATATTTTCTTGCCTCTTTGCATGCTTGTTACATTTTAACTGGATGCTAGACATTATTTTTTTTATGGCTGTGTACTAGATTTTTTATGTTCCTTTAAAGAAGTTTGGGTTTTGTTCTGGTAGGCATTTAACTTATTTGAGAATGAATTTGACATTTTGGAAGCTTGATTTTCAGCTTTGTTTATAAATCAGAGCCCAGATTAGCCATTATTCAGACTCTATTTTAGCCTCATTGCCAAGGTGGATCCTTTACAGAATGTTATGTAATGCCCTATATTATGAGTGCTCTCCATTCTATCTAATGAGAACCAAACTACTCTTAGAGGTGTGTGAGCTCAGGGGAAGTTTTGGTCTATTTATTTTTCCACACATAGGGAGTCTCAAGCCAGCCATGCACAGTTCATCACTCCTCTAAAGACTTGTTTGATTTTGTACTCTGATACTAATTCCAGCCATCTCAGATCCCAGACTTTGTTTGGGTTCCTACTATCTGCAATGCAGTCAAAAACTTGACTCTAAGAAGTAGCTGGGCTTACCTTGTTTGATTCTATTTCATGAAATGCTACTAGACAACGAAATGAACAAACTGCTGATGCATGCTATAGTGAATGGATTTCGATGCATTATGCTGAGTGAAAAAAAGCTAATCTCAAAAGAACACATACTGTATGATTCAATTTACGTAACATTCTTGAAATGATAAAATTATAGAGGTGGAAGAAAGATTAGTGATTACCAGGGCTTAGGAATGGTGGCTATTAGGTTGGTGTAATTATAATGGAGTAGCATAAGGGAAATCTTTCTCTTAATGGAATAGATTGGTATCTTGATCGTAGTGGTGGTTATACAAATCTGTACATGTGATAAAAGATTATAGAGCTATACACTCAAATTGTATCAATTTCAATTTCCTGGTTTGATATTGTACTTTAGTTACATAGGCTGCATCTACTAGGGGAAATGAGATGAAAGGTGCATGGGGCCTCTCTACTATTTTTGCTACTTTCTACAAATCTACAATTTCAAAATTTTAAAAAGCCTCTTTCCTCAGGAAAAACTCTATCATTAGATTGCTTCATTAGTAAATCCTGTCTAAAATTTAAAGAAGAAATAATAACAAAATAAACTCTGGAAAATAAAGGAAGAGAGAACATTTTCTGACTCATTTCATAATGTCAGCATAACCTTAATACCTAAAATTTAAAAGGAGATTACAAAATAATAAAAATAGCAACAAATATTCTTCATTAACATATACATAAGCATTTAATTTATTAGCAAATAAATCCCAGAAATACACACACACACATACATATTTTATATATATAAAGTTTCATGACTAAGTGTGGTTTATCTCAGGTATAAGAGGTTGGTCCAACATTCAAAAATCAAACAATATAATTTGCTACACTAAAGCAATGAAGGGGAAAACCATGTGCTAGTCTTAATAGATGCAGGAGTAAATATTTGAAAAGATTCAACACACATTATTGACGAAAAATATTCTCAAAACATATATATATAAAAAAGAAGATTTTTGTAAATTGATAAATGTTATCTACTAACATTTCATAGCTAACAATATACCTGATGTTGATTTATTTACTGATTGCTTTCCCACAAGATCAGGACCAAGGCAAGGATACATGCTTTCACATTCTCTGTTCAGCATTGTACTGCAGATTCTAGCCAGTGTAATAGGCACGAAAAAAAATATAAAAAATAAAATGTATAATTTGAAAAGGAAACATTAAAATTATTTTTATTCATACTAAACATAATTTATGTATATCAATATTCATACTAAACATAATTTATGTATATCAATCAAGAATCTTAAAAAATGATTAGTAAATAAATTTAACTAATTAAAAATACTAATTAAATATCGAATATATGTCCTTTGCTAGCAATAAACAAATGGAAAATAAAATTACAACATAATACTGTTCAAAATTGCATTACTATATATAAAGCATGAGAATAAATTTATTCATAGATGTGCAAGAGATACACAATGAACTCTACATAATATTTCAAAGGGAATTTTTTGTGCTAAAGTATTGGAATATTCATTGTTTTACATTATTAATTATCTTTAAGATGATCTACAGATTTAACCCAATTATCATAATCAAAATACCGGCAAGTTTTTTTAAAAATAGAAGTTGACGAAATACTTCAAAAATTTACATTGGAAGGCAAAGGATCTAGACTAGCTAAAATAATTTTTAAAAAAATGTTGACTATTCACAGTACCTGTCATCAATAATCACTATAAAGTTATAGTAGTCAATTTAGGTATGGTTTTTGCATAAGGATAGAAAAATAGGACAGAAATAGACCCATATATATCATAAGAAAATAAAAATAAAGTAGTGTAACTTTTTACATATTTTGAGATTATTTTAGTAATATAGGATAATACAATTACGAGAAATCCATTCCTGTTTTACATGAAATGTGTATGAAATAGAGGTTTGCTATATTGGAAAAGATAAAAACTTAGGCACTGGTGTTTAAATCTTTTCTTTTGAGATCCTATCTGAAAATATCAAAAAAATATAAAAATAGGAAATTTCCTATAATTTCACTGTAAACAAAGAAATAACATGATCTATATATCATATTTTTCAAAATATTTATGATAAATTGAGGGCAAATAGGACAAAATTATAGCAGAGTAATGAGGGATGTTTCAGAAATTCTTTTTCTGACAATAAAAAGTATGGAGTCATGTTAGGAAAATACAAGAGATTCTGTCAGAATTCCATCACTCATCTTATAAGGAGCAATAAGGTGCTGTAGCTGACAGAAACTATGATGGAGATAGATGGAAAGCTCTCCATTTTAACTGAATTCACTGCTGCAGATCAAGAATGTTCAAAAGCAATAACTTTGGTTTACCAAGATCAAGTTTAGACATACAAAGCAGAACATAAAGTAGACATTATAATTAATGAACGATATGGCAAGTTTTGTGAACTGAAAGTCTTGAACCTACAGATCCAATGACTCATCACATAACAGCCAATAACTAATATCATCATCATTTCTTTTATAATGATAAAGACAACATCTTATAAATCATCTGGCAAAGAAGAAATACATTGTACCTATTAAGGATGGGATGATTTTAGACTTTAGTTCATAATATAAACATGAGAAGATAGTGAGTCAAGCTGCATTTCAACAATTTTATACCTAAAAATTATTGCCATTTTTGTATCACTGCAAAGAAACACAACCCCCAGGCATATGACCATCAATTCTGTGGTGCTAGGGTATGTTGTTGTAGGTAATTATATTATCATATATGGCCAATATCTTGTTCATTTCAACCAAGCTCTACAAAAGAAGAACAGAACAGTCTAGAGCAGCCAATTTTAAAACAGATAAAAGGAGAAGTGTTATGGGAAATTTTCAGGAAAGTTGCTTAAGGGAGCCAACTCAACCAGAAGGACCTTCATTTGCCCCTTCTCTTCTTTCTTCTGGCCTGCAAACTTTCCATGTAATGGCTGGAGCTCTAGCACCCATCTTGGATTATGAGGTGATTTTGAGAATGAAAGCCATGTTCTTGGAGGTAGAGCCGAAAGTTAAATACTTGAGTCACTGAAGGCCCAGTATTGCCTATTTTGGACTACCTACTACTTAGGTTTCCTTTATGCAACAGAGAAAAACTACCTTATTTACCTCATTCTTCTTTTGTATTTTTTTCTGTGTGTAGTTAAAATTGTTTCTAACTGGAAAACTGGATACACTAAATAAGAAACAAAATTTTGTACAGGTATTAGTTATCAAGATCAAAGAAATATTTTAACAACTGAACTATGTAAATTGTCATGCAAATTAATGATTATTGGATGATCCAAGAGTCATGGATTTTGTTGATTTAAACACTAAAGTTTAATCACTAAAGAGTTGTACACTAAATCCCTGCCTTGTAGAATAATGATCGAAGCATTCACTTCTTTTTTTAAAAAAATTTCAATAGATTTAGGGGGTACAAGTTGAATTCTGTTTTATGTATATATTGCATAGTGGTAAAGTCTGGGCTTTCATTGTCCCCATCACCTGAATAGTGTACATTGTACCCAACAGGTAATTTCTCATCCCTCATCCCACTCCCAATCTCCCCCCTTGTGAGTCTCCAGTGTCCATAATAGCAGAAGTCCCCAACCTTTTCGGACTGGTTTCATGGAAGACAATTATTCCATTGACAGGGTGGAGGATGGTTTCAGGATGATTCAAGTGCATTGCATTTATTGTGCGTCAAACCTCTCTGCTGATGATAATCTGTATTTGCTGCTGCTCCCCAGCACTAGCATCACCACCTCAGCTTCACCTCAGATCATCAGTCATTAGATCATAAGGAGCACACAACCTAGATCCCTCGCATGTGTGGTTTACAGTAGGGTTCGTGCTCATATGAGAATCTAATGCCGTGGCTGATCTCACAGGAGGTAGAGCTTATGCAGTGATTTGAGCAATGGGGAGTGGCTGTAAATACAGACGAAGCTTTGCCAGCTCACTGCCATTCACCTCCTGCTGTGCAGTCTGATTCCTAACAGGTCAGAGACTGGTACCAGTCAATGGCCCAGAGGTTGGGAACCACAGCATTATACTACTCTGTGTGTCCTTGCATAGCCATATCCTAGCTCTCACTTACAAGTGAGAACGTGTGCCATTTTTTTTTGTTACTGAGTTACTTCACTTGGGATAATGGCCTCCAGTTCCATCCAAGTTGCTGCAAAAGACATTATTTCATTCTTTCTTATGGATAAGTACCACTCCATGATATGTATATACTCTATTTTCTATATCACTAATCAGTTGATGGCACTTAGGTTGATTCCATATCTCTGCAACTGTGAATTGTACTGTGATAAACATATGAGTGCAGTATCATTTTGACATAATGATTTATTTTCCTTTAGGCAGATATGCAGTAGTGAGATTGCAGGATTAAATGGTAGGTCTACTGTTAGTTCTATGAGAAATCTCCATACTGATTTCCATAGTGCTTGTACTAATTTACATTCCCACCAAGAGTGTACAAGCATTCTTTTTTCACCACCTCTGCAACAAGATCTATTGTTTTTGACTTTCTAATAATGGCCATTGTAACTGGAGTAAAATTTTAATTTGTATTTCTGATGATTAGTAATAGTAAGCATTTTTTTCACATTTGTTGGCCATTTGTAAATATTCTTTTGAAAAATGCCTGTTCATGTCTTTTGCCCACTTTTTAACGGGTTTTTTTTTTTTTTTTTCTGTTGAGTTGTTTGAGTTCCTTGTAGATTCCGGATATCAGTTCTTTGTTAGAAACATAGTTTGAAAATATTTTCTCTTATTCTGTAGCTTGTCTGTATAATCTTTTGATTATTTCTCTTCCTGTGCCAAAGCTTCTTAATTTAATTAAGTCCCCTTTGTCTATTTTTGTCTTTGTTGCATTTGTTTTTGGGGTATAAATCACAAATTCTTCACCTAGGCCAATGTCCAGAAGAGTTTTTTCATGTTTTCTTCTAAAATTTTTATGCTTTCAGATCTTACATTTAAGTCTTAAATTCATCTTGAGTTAATTTTTGTATATGATGAGAGATAGGGATCAAATTTCATTCTTCTGCATATGGCTGTCCAATTTTCCCAGCACCCTTTATAGAATAAAATGTCCTTTCCCCAGTGTATGTTTTTGTCTGCTTTGTTGATGATCAGTTGGTTGTAGGTTATATGATTTTATTTCTGGATTCTCTATTTTATTCCATTGATCTGTATGTCTACTTTTATGCCAGTATCATGCTGTTTTGGTTACTATAAACTTGTAGTATAATTTCAAGTTGGGTAATGTGAGGCCTCCAGTTTTGTTGTTTTGCTTATGATTGCATTGGCTGTTTGGGCTTTTTTATGGTTCCATATGAATTTGAGGATTATTTTTCTAATTCTATTAAAAATGATGTTGGTATTTTGATAGGAATTTCATTGAATTTCATTGAACTCAGACTTCTTTGGGCAGTATGGTCATTTTCACAATATTAGTTCTTCCAATCCATGAGCATGGAATGCTTTTCCATTTGTTTATGTTGCCTGTGATTTCCTTCATCAGTGATTTGTGGTTCTCCTTGTAGAGATCTTTCATGTCCTGGTTGAATACATGCCTAGGTATTTTATTGTATTTTATTTTTGTAGATATTATAATGGGAATGAGTTCTTGATTTTGTTCTCAGCTTGTTAATTATTGATGTATAAAAATGCTGTTGATTTTTCTATGTTGATTTTATAACCTGAGACTTTGCTGAATTTATTCATCAAATCTAGGAGTACTTGAAAGAGTCCTTAGGGTTTTCTAGATATATGACTATATCATCAGAAAGTTGAGATAATTTGACTTCCTCTTATCCAATTTGGATGTTCTTTATTTCCTTCTCTTGCCTGATTGTTCAGGCTGGGACTTCCAGGCCTGTGTTGAATGGAAGTGGTGAAAGTGAGAATGTTTGTCTTGTTCCAATTCTTAGGGGGAATGCTTTCAACGTTTGTCCACTCAGTATGATGTTAGCTGTGGGGTTGTCACATATGGCACTTACTATTTTGAGGTATGATCTTTTTATGCTGAGTTTTTTGAAAGTTTTCTTTTGTCGTAGACAGATGCTGGATTTTATCAAATGCTTAATCCTGATCTATTGATGTGATCATATGGTTTTTGTTTTTAATTCTGTTTATGCAGTGAATCACATTTATTGACCTGTGTATGTTGAACCATCCTTGCATCCCTGGGATAAAACCCTCTTGATCATAATGTATTATTCTTTTGATGTTATGTTGGATTCAGTATGCGAGTATTTTGTTGAGGATATTTTCATCTATGTTTATGAGGGCTATTGGTCTGTAGTTTTTTGGTTGTTATTCCATCCTTTCCTGGTTTTGGTATCAGGTTGATACTGGCTTTGTAAAATGACTTACAGAGGATACCTTCCTTCTAGATCTTTTGAAACAGGTGCCAGTAGGATTGGCACCAATTCTTCTTTGTATGTCTGGTAGAATTCAACTGTGAATCCATCTGGTCCTGGGATATTTTTGTTGTTTTGGGGAGATTTTTAATTACTGATTCAACTTCACTACTCTTTATTGTTCTCTTCAGGGTTTCTATTTCTTCCTGATTCAGACTTGGGAAGTTGTATGTTTCCAGGAATTTATCAATTTCCTCTAGGTTTTCTAGTTTATGGGCACAGAGATGTTCATGGTATTCTCAGATGGTCTTTTGTATTTCTGCAGTATCATTGGTAATGTCTCCTTTTTCATTTCTGATTAAGCTTATTTGAATTCTGTCACTTCTTTTCTTGATTGATCTAGCTGGTGGTTTGTATGTTTAAAATTGTTATATCTTCCTGTTGAATTTATACCTATATCATTATATAGTGACCTTCTTTATCTTTATTTTTTACTGTTGGTGATTTAAAGTCTTTTTTATCTGATATAAGAATAGCTACTTCTGCTTTCTTTTGGTTTCCATTTGCATGTAATATTTTTTCAACCCCTTTAACTTGAGTCTATAAATGTCTTTATAAGTTAAGTGAGTTTCTTGAAGGCAGCAGATATTTTGATTTTTTTGATCTGTTCATCCAAGCTACATCTTTTAAGAGGGACATTTAGATCATTTACATTCAAAGCTAATATTGGTATGTGAGATACTTTTCCAATCATCATGTTGATTTTTACCTACTTGCTTTGTATTCCCAATTGTGTTACTCTTTTATGAGCCCTGTGAGTTTTATACTTTCAAGTATTTTTATACTGGCATGCATTGATGTTTCATTTTGATGTTTAGAATTCTTTTGAGCATTTCTTTTAGGGCCCATCTAGTTGTGACAAATTCTCTTTACTTTTGCTTGTCTGCAGAAGACTTTATTTCCCTTTCATTCATGAAAATTAATTTTTCAGGATACAAAATTCTTCTCTGAATTCTGTTTAAGAAGGTAAAAATAGGATGCCAATACCTTTTGGCTTATAGCATTTCTGCCAAGAAGTCTGCTGTTAGTCTGATGAGATTTCCTTTAAAGTTATTTGATGCTTTTTCCTCACTGCTCTTAGGATTTTTTCCTTCATATTGACTTTAGATAACCTGATGACTATGTGCCTTGGTAAAGTCCTTTTTTTCAATGAGTCTGCCAGAAGTTTGTTGAGCTTCCTGTATTTGGATGTCTAAATCCATGGTAATACCAGGGAAATTTTGCTCAGTTATTCCACAAATAGGTTTTCCAAACTTTTTACTTTTTGTTCTTTTCTCTCAGGAATATCTATGATTTTTAAGTTTGTACATTTTATATAAACCCATATTCTTTGGAGATTTTGTTCATTTCTTTTAATTTTTGTTCATTTCACTTAATTCTTTTTTCTTTATTTTTTTCTGACTGGCTTAATTTAAAACCCTTGCCTTCAAGTTCTCAAATTTTTCTTTTGCTGTTGTTAATACTTTCCACTGTATTTTGTAATTCCCTAAATGAGTCTTTCATTTCCAGAAGTTCATTTTTTAAAAAAATCTATCTTTTTAGTGAATTTTTCATTTGTCTCTTGAATTTTTTTTAAATTTACTTTGTGTTGTTTTTAACTTTCTCTTAGATCTCATTGAGCTTAATTACAATCCATATTTTGAATTCTATGTCTGGCATTTCAAAATTTTTCTTTAGGTCAGGATCCATTGCTGGAGAGGTAGTGTGATCTTTGGGGGGGTGTTGAAACAATCTGTTTTCTCATTCTTCCAGAATTCTTATGCTGGTTCCTTCTCATCTGGTGAAACTGTCACTTATTTTTTAATTAACTTTCATTTGGATCAACTTTTTAAATTTTGTTTTATTTTATTTTTCAACCTTGAGGGTATTGGCATATTGTATGTTGTGTTTGGTTGTTTGGCTTTGATTTGGGCTGCTTTCATGGGGCCAAGGAGCTACATAAGTTTCTTGGTTATATATATCCTTAGTGTGGTGGCTTTCTCAGCTATTGATTGTAATAAAGATATGCTGGGTATATGATTAGGCTCACTACCTTCTGTAGTACTAGAATTGCAGAGGTCTCAGGAACTTTATCTTGTTCTCCAGCACTATGCCCTTCTGACAGCAGGTATTAAATTGGGTTGCTCATTTCAACCTCCAGGGCCAGTGGGTGGCACTTACAGGTAAGAATCAACTGTACCAGAAGCCAGTGGGTAGATGTTTGAAGTTTGTTTATTATAAGGGGATCTCTGTTTCTCAGCTGATGGACTAGTCTGTTGTAGGAAAGCAATCCACTTCCCTATCACACCTGTGTCCCTGAGGCTCTTGAGTTTCAGTTCAAACACTGTCATCTATCTCTGGGCCACAATGTCATTGAGAGCTGTGGGATATACCTTTTCCATAGCTGTTTGCCTAAATGACTTCAGAGCAGAATCTCTTCCCTTTGTCCAAAACAGATAGCTGCATGGCTTGCTTATTCTACCCTGTGGGGAACACTGTTACTCTGTGTAGAGAGAGAAAGGTGCCTTGCTTTTTTACATGTGCAGATTAGTACTTTTTTTGGTATTGCTGGCAATTTGGGTTGGCCTGATCTCAGACCCCTAAAGTGTTCATGTGCCAGCAACGGTGGACTAGGTTAGGTAATTCCCAGTCCCCACACCCCTGGTCAGTGTCCCTGAGTCCTAGAGGGACCAAACAGACTGGGCTGGTGAGCTTATCCTCAGCCTTCCCTGGGTTCAGGTGCTGGCTCTGTTTGGGAGGGACAGGGTGATCTCTTTGTCCTGCAAAATACTCAGGCATGGGAGTGGTGGATGCATTGCCACTGTGAGCTTGCCACCAGGTAGGGGTGGGCCTCTCAGTGAGATTAGCAGAGGCAGGCAGCTGTGGGGAACACAGGCTGCTAGCACTTCCCTCCCTCAGCAGTGGCAGTGGTCTCTGTCCTTCAGGGACATGAAAGCACTCAGATTTCCAGCTTATTCCCTGGCCAGGCAGCAGCAACAATGGCAGATGCAGCTCAATCCACTGAAGGACTAGGCTTCCAGAATGGCTGAAGGCTGCATCTGGATTGCTCAGATGAGAGAGGGGCAGACATGCCACAGACTTGCCTCTAGGAGAGGCAGGTTCCTTTCAGTTGAGGCAGGCAGCTGAGGGTGCAAACTGCTCACCCAGCTTTCCCTCAGTGATGGCAAAAACTGTGGTGGCAGTGTGGTAGGTGATGGCCCCAGAGCAGGACAAAGACCTCTGGGTGCTGGGCTTTCTGAATTGTTCATGACTCAAAAGGCTGTGGGACTCTCTGCAGCTACTCAGGGCTCAAAATCCTATGTGACTTCACCTGAGTTTGAGCAATGCCTCTGTGTACTCTCTTGGTAGCTTCTTGCCTTAGTCTGGGGGCCCGTGAGGGCATAAGGGGTTGTCCTAGCTAGGGTTTTAAAAGTACCTGGCAGGAATGTGGAAACTCAGAAGTCTGTCACTCATGCTTTTTCTGCATCAGGGAGTTTCTCCCATCTTCCTGCTGATCCCAGTCGAGAAGGATGTCTGGCTTCGTTTTTCTCTGCTTTCCCAATTTCTGTCACTTTTCTTCTGGATTTCAGTATTTTATCTTAGATTTTCCACTTGAAGTGTGAATATCTAGTCACTAATTTTGATTCCTTTCCATGAGAGATGCACACTAGTTGCATTTATCAGTCATCTTGTACCAGAACCCACCCAATTATTTTGATGTACTTTGTCTTTTCTAGATAGTAGTAATTTCTGGGAAATCAGAACATTTAAAATAAATGTTACAAGGACTATGTGTAAACGCTGGAAGATAGTGCTGAGGAAATGAGGAAATTTGCCCTGAATTTCAGAAGATTTTCTTCCAATAGTAAAGAAATGAGTCACATTAGCTTTAAGCAAACTTTTTGACTTATAGCAGTAGGAAGAATCTGCCCCCCAAATAGCATTGAAAACACTACTTGTTGGAAACACTACTTTCAGTCATTCATTTAAAGGCTGTTGTGTTTTCCTGCTTATAATGTTCCTACTAGGGAGTTGTTCATGGATAAAAGTTGCTGAACTATTAATTTTCAAAATGCTATAATATGCTAGGGAAATTTGGGGGGAGGTATATTAAAAAAGTGATATCTATGATAGTAACCTATTAAGGTACAACCATTGGTTTTCTTAATATTGATTGTTTAAAACAATTACTATTCCTCCCTCATAAAAATGCTTAATTTGGGGGAATTCATTTTAAGATGAATTGGGTAAAAATTTCTCTGAAAGACAAAAACTATTCTAGGTGATGGAGATTAACTTAATGGATATTAAAGTTGATAATCTGCTGTTTGCTTGACCTGTATTTAATCTAGACTTATATACATAATATACATATGTAATATACATATATAAATCAAATTTTATTCATGGAATTAGTTCAAGATTTTAAAGTTCTAGAAATGTTAAACTTTTAACATGTTTTAAAAATACAATTGAAAGCTTTATTTTAGCTGGTTTAAAAACAAAATTGAAAAGAGTGGTGGAAATAAAGACCCATTTAATGGCATTCATTTAAAACTATGGAATTTTCATTTTTTAAATTAAAATCAAAAAATATTTTCAATTTACACACATATTTGGAAAACAAGTAACTTCTCCACAACTCTCAAAATCTTTGATTTATGTAGAGTTAACATATATTTACTGCATTTTCTCACATTCTCAAAAGAATAGGAATATGCAATATACCAAAATGCACATTGCTGCTAAAAATACACTTGTTTTAAATTTCTTTGAATTATTTGTGTTTTCATAGAGATGCTTCAAGGAATCAAGTAAAAATCCAAAAGACATAAATATATCCTTAATCAATTTTTTTGAAGAAAGGAATAATATTTAAAATTGTACCATTATCAAATTTTTAAATAATCTCAAATAATTTACTATTATAGTTACAAAAGGTATTTTTCTCATATTCACTGCTTGTAAAAGCAATAAGAATATATAGAAACTAATTAATTGATGTAATACAAGTCACTCAATCTAAGCAATGCCAAAAGTATTGCTTAATAATTTTAAAAAAATGTCTAATGATAAGGAATTTTCTGATTGTTTCAATTTTGTAGAAGATTATTCTTCAAAATACTGTTCAATATTCCCACCACTTAGAGCAATGAGTGAGGGAATCTGGAGGAGTAAAGGGAAAGGGAGTAATGGTAATACAGGTATTGAACATTATTTTAAGGTTGAAAACTTGAACTTCAGCATCTTTCTGTTTATCTCAGACTATCTAATCATTTTATAGTTGAAGTTTTCCTCCTTTATCAGTACATTAGTAGGAACCACCAGAAATAACCCTCGGTACGTTCTACCTTCTATTACTAACCGTGTGAGGGAAGGGCAATAGGGCAGGGGGACAACACACAGCACCTTGATGACAGAGAATCTGGAGTCCATCCACTCCAAGTCCTCTACTTTGTGAAATGTGAAACTGATTAGCAGAGATTCATAGTATGGAAGAACTAGTACTCCATTCTTGAACTAAAACTGTCCTCTAATGCTCCTGATTTTTCACAATCCAATGTTCTTACTAAAACTATTTTTTCCCCAAATATTTCTACTTATTATCACACTTGGCCCTTACTCAGACTGTTACTTTTATATTATTTTAAATTGCTCATTCTTTCTTTACTAATATAATTAAAATTTGAATTTTATTTCAAAATGTTATTTAGAAACATTCATTTTATATAAAATATTTATGTAAAATGTATTTAAATATTACTTCCTTATTATACTTGTCAGTTTTTCAGAATTGATTTAGAAGGATTTTAAATATTGCTTTGGCAAAAATATGAATGAAACTGTCTACCTTTATGTCTTAATACTTGAATAAATAAATACTTGGATAAATACTTTATACATGGTAATATACCTATTACCATGAGTATATATCAGATTGTTTTCTGAGTATTTTTTACTTCTTTTTGTAGCATGCCTTTTTAAATTTTGTAGCATGCCTGATATCCTCAAAACTATCATGGTAGCCTCCATTTATGTCATGACTCATATCTTTGGTTCTCTGGCCATAGCCAGTAGGACCACAGCTGGTTATTACGTGAACTAAAATAGGCCAAGGAAATCCTTCCCTGGAACTTACAACCATGACTGAAGAGATTATAAAAATTATGTTTTTTTTTACCAACAGTTAGTAAAGTCATAGGATTTAGAATTTGGCAAATTCAGCAGCTATGTCATGTGTCTTGAAAGGTGGAGAGAGTCAGTCTGCAGTGTAGCATGAAGTCTGAATCCAGAAAACTAAAACTCAAACAAATCCTCTGCATAAAAAATAAAGTAAAGTAAAATAAAACAAAATAAAATAAAATAAAATAAAATAAAATAAAATAAAATGATGAAGGAAGAAATACGATGAAAGGGCCCTGGAAGAATTACCTAGTTTACCTAGTTCTAGTCATTCCTAAATGCCAGTTGCATCCCCATCTTTCACAGAGCTTTGTTATTTAAATTTACTGATGTAGGAGGTGGAGCAAAATGGCTGAATGGAACCCTCCAGTGATTGTCCCCCTACAGGAACACCAAATTGAACAACTATCCACCCACGGGAGAAAGTACCTTCATAAGAAACAAAAATACATGAACAAACACAGCACCTGGTTTTAACATTATATCAAAGAAAGAGGCACAGACATGGTAGGAAAGACAGTCTTGCATCATTGACAGCACCTCCTCCCACATCCTCTGTCAGGGCAGCTTTGAGAGAGAATTTGTATGATTGGAAGAGGGAGAGCAAAGTGATTGTGGGACTTTGAATTGGAACTCAATGCTGCCCTGTCATAGTGGAGACACAGGGCAGACTTCTGCTAGTGCCCATGGAGGAAGTATTAGACATGGTCTAGCCAGAGGGGACTCCTCCACTTCAGCAATATGAATCAGAGTTACAGCTTAGCTCTGCCACCAGCTGACTAAAGTGGCCTTGGGTCTGGAATAAATTTGAAAGGCAATCTTGACACAAGCACTGCAGTAGTTGGGCAAGTCCTGGTGCTGCACAGAGTTCTGAGCCAACGGACTTGGGGTACGTGACTCAGTATGACACCAGCTATGGTGACCAAAGGAGTGCCTGCATCACCCCTCCCCAAACTCAAGGCAATGCAGCTCAGGAAGAGATTTCTTCCACTTGGGGAAAGGAAAGGGAAAAGGACAGAGATCTTTGTCTTGCAACTCGTGCTGTAACTCAGCCACAGTAAAATAAAATACCAGGTAGATTCCTGAAGCTCCCTATTCCCGAGCGTTGTTCTTGGATGGAATTTTTCAACCCATACTGGGCCAGGAGGAAACCTGCTGCCCTGAAGGGAAGGACTCAGTCATGGCAGGATTCATTGCTTGCTGACTAAAGAGTACTTGGGCCTTGAATAAACATCAGCATTAGTCAGGCATGGGCCCTGGGCAGGAACAAGTACTGTGCTTGCTTTATGTGTGACCCAGCACTGTTCCAGCTGTGGTGTCCATGGGAGCACGTGCATCACCCCTCCCCCAATTCCAGGAAGGCCAGCATGGAGAGTGAGACTCCTTCTGTTTGGGGAAAAGTGAGTGAAAAGAGTGAGAGACTTTGCTAAGTAATTCCCAGAATTCTCCTGTATCTTACCCAAGCCCAGGAAGGTGGTACCACAAGGTGTCTGCAAGAGTTACACCATTACTGGGCTTGGGGTGCCCCCTAGTGCTGGTATGGATGCAGTGACTGAAGACTTAGATCACAACACTCAAAACCCTTTGAATACCTGGAAAGCTTTCGCAGGAAGGACAGGTACAAACCCAGACAGTGAAGATTAGAGTAAATACCTAACACTTCAATGCCCAGATATCAACAAACATCCACAAGTATCAAGAACATCAAGGAAAACAAGACCTCACCAAAAGAACTAAATAAGATACCAGCAACAAATCCCAGACTGATGGAGATATGTGACCTTTCAGACAGAGAATTAAAAACAGGTATTCTGAGGAAGCTCAATGAACTTCAAGGAAACAGAGAAATTTTAAAAAGAGATCGTAATAATTTTTTTAAAAAGCAGAAATTCTGGAATTGAACTATTCAATTGTCAAACTGAAAAATGCAAAAGAGTCTCTCAACAGCAGGATTGATCAAACATAGGGGAGAATTAAAGACAGGCTATCTGAAAATACACAATCAGAAGAGAAATAAGAAAAGAAAAAGAAAGAAGCATGCCTACAAGAAAATAGGGTTATTGGCCTTACAGAGGAGGTAGAGAGAGAGATTGGGGTAGAAGTTTACTCAAAGCTATCATAACAGAGAAATTTTCAAATTTAGAGAAAAATATCATATCCATGTATAAGAAGGTCATAGAACACAAAGCAGATTTCACCTAATAAGACTACCTCAAGACATTTACTTATCAAACTCCCAAAGGTCATGGAAAAACAAAGGATCCTAAGAGCAGCCAAAGAAAAGAAACAAATAGTATATATAGGAGCTCCAATACATCTGGCAGCAGACTTCTCAGTGGAAACCTTACAGGCCAGGAGACAGTGGCATGATATATTCAAAGTGCTGAAAGAAAAAAAAAAAAAAACCCTTTAATCCTAGAATATTATACCCTGCAAAATTATCCTTGAAATATGAAGGAAAAATAAAGACTTTCCCAGACAAACAAAAACTGAGGGATTTTGTCAACACCAGACCAGTACTACAAAAAGTGCTAAAGGGAATTCTTCAATCTGAAAAATCAGAATGTTAAAAACAGTAAGAAATCATCTGAATGTATAATACTCACTGGTAACAGTAAGTACACAGACAGATACAGAAAATTCTTTCAAAATGAGTCACTATGGCAAGTAACCTTCAGAATGACTGATCTCTGGGGTACAGTAGGGCTGGGACCTGAAGAGCAGGCACTAGGACCAGCAAGTAGCTGGCACGTAGGCGACCAGATCTGGGGAGGCAGGACTGGATGGACAGGCTGCAAACTGTTTCCAATACACAAAGGTCCCATGGATATAGATCTGGGACTTCATCCCACCTGAAACCCAGGTAGGCAGCTGTCCATGGCTACCAAGGGTGTTGACTGTAGCACCCAGGCCAAAGAGCCCCCGGGTCAGGGGTGGGGTGAAGCTAAAGACCTAGCTAACAGTCAGCTCCAGGCAGGAGACCTTAAAGATGGCTGCCTACTGCCAGCCTGGCATACAGCAGGGCTCAGATCACACCGTGAATGCAGCTCTTCTCAACCAGCCTGGGTCCCATGGAGGCAATTGCCGGCAGCCCCTAAGGGCGTGTCCTGTTCTCCATTCAACTCCTGTGCCCTGGTCCCGCTGACTTCCAGTGGTGAGGTGCCCACCCCCAGATTCCTGCGTACTGTCCCAGGAAGCTGTATCTCAGCCCAGTCCCTACCTGGCCCTGAGCAGTCCCTATTTTGTGCACCTGAGAGTTCTGTTTGGCTCCCAAAATTGCTTCCTTTCCACAGAGCCTACTGTCTCTAGCAACAGCTTTGCACCACTCTGGGCTTGTCCCTGACTGAGTGGATGGGAAGTCTGTGGGGATGGTGCGTGACCACCTGTATGTCAGGTTGCACTGTGCTGACCTGGTGAGCATGTCCTTCCCGCGCTCTGGTCTCTATTGTGTTCCCTGCATGCTCCGATATTTGTGAATGTAGCTCCCAGTCACCTGATTTCTTGGGCTGAGTGTCCCACGATGTTTCTCTATAAATTCACAGTGCTGTTTTCAGACTGAGCTATCTGCACGCAGGCAGCAGATGGTGTTTTTCACCTCCTTCCCTGGGAGTGGTGAGGTGGGAGGTCACTATCAGACCATCATTTTTTTCTGACCCTGAGTAGACATTTCTCAAAGGAAGACATGCAAATGGCCAACAGGTATATCTCCACATCATTAGTCATCAGAGTAATGCAAATCAAAACTACAATGAGATATCATCTTACCCCAGTTAAAATGGCTTTTATCCAAAAGACAGGCAACAAAAAATGCTGGCCAAAATGTGGAGAAAGGGGAACACTTGTACACTGTTGATGGGTATGTAAAATAGTACAACCACTATGAAGAACAGTATGGCGGTTCCTCAAAAAACTAAAAACATAATTACTGTATATCCCAGCAATCCCACTGCTAGTTGTATGTCCAAAGGAAAGGAAATCAGTATACCAAAGTGATAACTGGACTCTCATGTTTATTGCAGCACTATTCACAATAGCTAAAATATGGAATCAACCTAAGTGTCAATCAATAGATGAATGGATAAAAAAATGTGGTACATATTATTATTCAGCCACAAAAAAGAATGAAATCCTGTCATTTACAATGTGGATAGAACTGGAGGTCATTATGGTGAGTTAAATGGGTCATGCACAGAAAGAGAAATTTCACCTGCTTTCACTCATATTGGGAGCTAAAATTTAAAATAATTGATTTCATGGAGACAGAGAGTAGAATGATGGTTACCAGAGTCTAGGAAGGGTAGAGGGGAGAGGGGTATAAAGTGGGGATAGTTAATGGGTGCAAAAACATAGATAGAATGAACAAGATGTAATATTTGGTAGCACAATAGGGTGACTATAGTCAATAATATATTGATAGAGCTCATGTACCCCATAAATATATACCGCTAATATATACCCATAATAAATAAAAATAATGAACAAAAATAAACTTATTTGTGTCTCATGAGCCAATATATTTCCTCTTTTACCTTGAGTTAAGTCTTTGCCACTTGCATCTGAGAAAAAGCATGAGTGAAGCAGAGTTTGGGGAAGCAGCAAGTACCCAGCCAGCTGGACTGAAAAGTCAGTAGTCCTTATTATTATATAAAGGAGCAAAGTATTTTGTCAAATTAGATGTTGGGCACATGGCTTTAGCTCTAAGAGATAGCTACCTATAAAAAATAGAGAAAGTGTAAACACATCGGAGTTATTGCAGCCCTCAGCAATGGGTTGTAAGATTGAGACAACTTATAAGACCCTCTGAAAAATTATACAGAATATCTGCCCAGGTATATTAATGTTTTCTCAAATCAGTTATGTTGAGGTGTAATTTACATATTATAAATCTCTCCATTTTAAGTATGAATTTCAATGAGTTTTGACAGATATACATCTCAACTATGATCAAGATATACAATATTTCTGTCATTCCCCCAAATTCTCTCATCTTTTTGTGGTTACATCACCCCACCCTAAGTCCCAGGCAAAAATTGACCTGCTTTATGTCATTATGGATTACTTTTAGCCTGGTTTAGAATTTTACATTAATAGAATCATGCAGTATACTATTTTGTGTCCAGCTTCTTCTGCACACTCTAATGTTTTTAGATTCTTCCATGTTGCAGCTTCAAGCATTAGTTCATCTTTTTTTGAAAAATACCACACATTGTTTACCATCCACACATTAATGGATTTTAGTGTTGTTTCTGATTTGAGGCTTTTAGGATAAAGGTGCTATAAATATTCTTCCACAAGTTTTGTTTTCTGTCGTTAACTTGATTTTTTTCAGCATTCTATTATGGAAATTTTCAAGTACACAGAAAAGTTGAAAAATTTACAGTGAATCCTCACACAACCACTAAATATATCCTACTATTAACATTTTAATATAATTGATTCATCACTTATTTATCCATCTATCCATGTATTAATCCATTTTATTATTTTTATGAATTTCAAAGTAAGTTGAAGACATCAATAAATGTCACCATAAATATTTTAGCATGTATGTCATTAAGTACAGTTTAGTATTTACTTGCGGTTCTTATTTCTCTTTTGGGGTAAAATTTATGTAAAGTAAGATGCATAAATAAAATTAAAATACATTAACACAAATTTATATAGTAACCCAAACTGCTATTATTGTCTAGAACACTATCACTACACAGACAATTCTCTCATGTTCCTCCCCAATCTCTGTCCCTACCACCAAGAGGCAAACACTTTTTTTGTTTTTTTCATCTTAAATACATTCTGCTAGTTCAAGAAATGTTAATGAGTGGAACTGTATAATATTGATGTATAAATCTTATTTATTCAGCATAATGTTATTTAATATTTATCCATGTTGTATGTATCTGTAGTTCCTTTCTTTTAATTAAAAAATACTAGCTGTGGATATACTTGTTTATTTGTTCTATTAATTGCATATGGCCTGTTTTGGACTATTAAAAATGATTATACAGCTATTTTTGTGGATATGTGTTTTTATTTCTCTTAGATAATTATCTAAATGTTAAATTTCTGATCTACAGGGTAGGTGCATATTTATCTTTATAACAAATTGGCACATTTTTTCCATAGTAGTTGTACTTTTTTTACCACCAACATTGTTGAGGGTCTGTTTACTATACTTCCTTGCCAACAGTTGGTGTTGCCCATTGTTTAAAATTTTGACACTCTGATAATGCTTAAATATTCTAAATTTTTTCATTTTAAAAAAAATGTATTTTATTTTCTTGCAGCAGTTAGCATTCACAAAAAAATTGAGTGGAAGGTACCACCAGATCTCAAATATCCCCCCCCACATGCATAGCCTCCATCATTATCATCATATCCCACCAGAGGGATATAAGTGTTACAACAGATGCACCTACATTGATACATCATTATCACCCAAAGGCATAGTTTACATTAGGCCTCTCTCTTGGTTTTTGGAATGACATTCTATGGGTTTGGAATGACATGTATCAACCATTATAGTGTCTTACAAAGTAGGTTTGCTGCCCTAAAAATCCTATGTGCTCCACCTATTCATTTCTCTCTCACCCCAACCCTGACAACCATTGATCTTTTTACTGTGCTCCACCTATTCATTTCTCTCTCACCCCAACCCTAACAACCATTGATCTTTTTATTGTCTCCATAGTTTTGCCTTCTCCTCAATCTCATTTACAGGAAGACTCAATATTGTCAAAAAATCAGTTGTTCCCAAGTTGATATATAGATTGAATGCAATACCAATAAAAATCCCAGCAATCTATTTTGTGGATATATGCAAAGTGATTCTAAAGTTTATATGGAGAGGCAAAAGACCCAGAATAGCTAACACAACATTAAAGGAGAATAACAAAGTTGAGGACTGACATTACCCAACTTCAAGAATTACTATAAAGCTATAGTAATCAAAACAGCATGGCATTGGTGAAAGAATAGACAAATAGATAATTGGAACAGAACAGAGTCCTACAACAAACCCACATAACTACAGTCAACTGATCTTTGAAAAAAGGAGAAAGGCCACACAATGACGAAAACTAGCCTTTTCAACTAATGGTTCTGGAACAACTGGACATCCATAAGTGAAAAAATGAATCAAGACACAAAACTTACACCATCCACAAAATTCTTTCTTTCTTTATTTTTATTTCAGAATATTATAGGTGTACAAATGGTTTGGTTACATGACTTGTTTTTGTACAGTTTAAGTCAAAGTTAAAAGTGTGCCCATCACTCAGATAGTCTATATTGTACCCATTAGATATAATTTAACTTATACTCCCTTCCCCTCCACTTGCTTGATTATCACTGAGTTTTACTTCCACACGTGCACATGAGTGCTGATCGATTAGTTTCAATTTAATAGTGAGTACATGTGGTGTTTGTTTTTCCATTCTTGTGATATTTCACTTAGAAGAATAGTCTCCAGCTTCACCCAGGTTGTTACAAAAGATATTAATTCATTTTCTTTTTTGGCTGAGTAGTACTCCATGGTATACACATAACACATTTTATTAATCCACTCATGCATTGATGGGCACTTGGGTTGATTCCACATAATTGCAATTGTGAAATGTGCTGCAATAAACATTAGAGTGCAAGTGACTTTTTGATAAAATGGCTTTTTTTTTTCCTTTGGTAAATACCCAGTAGTGGGATTACTGGATCAAATGGTAGGTCTAATTTTAATTCTTTGAGGAATCTCCATACTATTTTCCATAGAGATTGTACTAGTTTGCAGTTCCACCAAGAGTGTATAGGTGTTCCTTTCTGTCCGCATTCATGCCAGCATCTGTGGTTTTGAGACTTTTTGTTAAAAGCTATTCTCACTGGAGTTAGGTGATATCACATAGTGGTATTGATTTCCATTTCCCTGATAATTAGAGATGTTGAGCATTTTTTCATATGTTTATTAGCCATTAGTCTATCTCTTTTGAAAAGCTTCTGTTCACATCTTTTGCACATTTTTTAATGGGATTGTTTGATTTTTTTCTTGCTGATTTGTTTGAGTTCTTTGTAGATCCTGGTTATTAGCCCTATATGGGATGTATAGAATGCAAATATGTTCTCACATTCTATAGGCTGTCTATTCACTCTATTAATTGTTTATTTAGCCATGCAGAAGCCCTTTAATTTAATCAAGTCCCATTTATTAATTTTCGTTGTTGCTGTGATTGCCATTGGGATCTTAGTCATAAATTATTTGCCTAGGCTGACACCTAGAAGAGTTTTTCTAACATGTTCTAGAATTCTTATAATTTCATGTCTTAGGTTTAAGTCTGTTTTCCATCTTGAATTAATTTTTATGAGTGGTGAGAGGTAAGGATCCTGTTTTAGTCTTCCACATGAGGCTATCCAATTTTCCCAGCACCATTTGTTGAATATGGACTCTTTTCCCCAGTGTATATTGTTGTCTGCTTTGACAAAGATCAGGTGACAATATGAGGATGGCTTTATATCTGGGTTCTCTGTTCTGATCCACTGGTCTATGTCCCTATTTTTGTACCAGTACCATGTTGTTTTGG
Source organism: Daubentonia madagascariensis (assembly GCA_023783475.1). Classification (NCBI taxonomy): domain Eukaryota; kingdom Metazoa; phylum Chordata; class Mammalia; order Primates; family Daubentoniidae; genus Daubentonia; species Daubentonia madagascariensis. Next base: position 18,327,098 of record JAKFHU010002080.1, on the reverse strand, counting down.
TTACTATAGACTTGTAGTATAGCTTGAAGTCTGGTAAAGTGATGCCTCCAGATTCGCTCCTTTTGCTTAAGGTTACTTTGGCTATTTGGGCTCTTTTCTGGCTCCTTACAAAGCATAGAATTATTTTTTCTAGATCTGAAAGAAATGAATTTGGTATTTTAAGGGGATTGTATTGAATCTGTAGGTCACTTTGGGTAGTATACACATTTTAACAATGTTGATTCTGCTGATCCATGAGCATGTTTTTCCATTTGTTAACATCCTCTGTGATTTCCTTCCTCAGTGTTTCATAGTTCTCCTTGTAGAGGTCTTTCACCTTCTTGGTTAAATATATTCCTAGGTATTTTATTTTCTTTATTGCTATTGTGAAAGGCATTGAGTCTTTGATTTGATTCTTAGCTTGACTGTTGTTGTATAGAAGCGATACTGATTTGTGTATGTCCATTTTGTAACCTGAGACTTTGCTGAATTTATTTATCAATTCCAGGAATCTCTTGGCAGAATCTTTGAGGTTTTCTAAATTTAAGGTCATATTTTCAGCAAAGACTGATAATTTGTCCTTTTCTTTCCACATTTGGATACCCTTGATTTCCTTCTCCTGCCTGATTGCTCTGGCTAGGCCTTCCAGCAGTATGTTGAATAAAAGTGGTGACAGTGGGCAACCTTGTCTTGTTGCAGTTCTAAGTAGAAATCCTTTCAACTTTTCCCTGTTCGGTATGATGTTGACCATGGGTTTGTCATATATGTCTTTTATAATTTTGAGATATGTTCCACCTATGCCCATTTACTTAAGAGTTCTTATCATAAAAGGGTGCTGAATTTTGTCAAATGCTTTTTCTGCATGTATTGAAATGATCATATGGTCTTTGTTTTTGCTTCTGTTTATGTGGTGAATCACATTTATGTATTTACATATGTTGAACCATACTTGCATGCCTGGGATAAAGCCCACTTTGTTGTGGTGGATTATTTTTTTGATGTGTTGCTGAATTCAGTTTGCTAGAATTTGATTGAGAATTTTTGCACATATATTCATAAAAGATATTGGTCTGTAGTTTTCTTTTTTCGTTGTGTCCTTTCCTGGCTTGGTATCAAGGCGATACTGGCTTTATAGAATGAGTTGGGGAGGATTCCCTCCTTTCCAATGTTATGAAATAATTTCTTCAGTATAGGTACCAATTCTTCTTTGTAGGTCTGATAAAATTTGGCTGAGAAACCATCTGGATCAGGACTTTTTTTTTTTGGAATATTTTTTATTTGCTGCATAAATTTCTTTACTTGTTATTGGTCTCTTCAGGAGTTCTATTTCTTCCTGATTGAGCTTTGGGAGGTTGTGTGTTTTCAAGAATTTGTCCATTTCCTCAAGTTTATGTGCATAGAGATTGTTATAGTAATCAGAGATGATATTTTTTATTTCTGCATTATCAATTGTAAAATCTCATTTTTCCTTTCTGATTGAGCTTATTTGGGTCCTTTCTTTTCTATTTCTGGTAAATATAGTGAGAGGTGTATCAGTTTTGTTTATCTTTTCAAAGAACCACCTTTTGTTTCATTAATTTTCTGTATAATTCTTTTGTTATCAATTTCATTTAGTTCTGCTCTGACTTTAGTTATTTATTTTCTTCTGCTGGGTTTAGGATTGGTTTGCTCTTCCTTTTCTTATTCCTTGAGACTATTCATTAGATTGTTGATTTGTGATCTTTCTGTGTTTTTGATATAGGCATTCAAGGCAATTGATTTTCCTCTTAGGACTGTTTTCACTGAATCCCACAGATTTTGATAACCTGTGTCCCCTTTGTAGTTTAGTTCAAGGAACCTTTATATTTCTATCTTAATTTCCTCCTTGACCCAATAATCATTCAGCAGTAAGTTGTTTCATTTCTATGACTTTGTGTAGAGTTGAGTTGTTCTCTTGGAGTTGATCTCTAATTTCATTCCACTGTGGTGTGAGAAGATACATGCTATAATTTTTATTTCTTTCTAATTTTTTGAGACATGTTTTGTGGCCTAAGATGTGATCAGTCTTAGAGAATGTTCTATGTGCTGATGAGAAGAATTATATTCAGTAGTTTTTGGGTAGAATGTTCTGTAAATGTCTGTTAGGCCCATTTGTTCTAGAGTCCCATTTAAGTCCAGTGTTTCTTTGTTTATTTTCTGCTTGGAGGATCTGTCCAGTTCTGTCAGTGGGGTGTTGAAGTCCCCAGCTATTACAATTCTGCTGCTTATTACTTTGTTTTTATCCAGTAGGGTTTGCCTTATGAATCTGGGCACACCTGTGGTAGGTGCATATATACATAGGATTGTTATGCCTTTTTGTTGATTTGCTCCCTTTACTGTTATATTACCACCATCTTTGTCTTTCTTTACTATTGTTGATTTGAAGTCTATGTTATCTGGTATGAAAATGGCTACATCAGCTTTCTTTTGATTTCCATTCACATGAATTTTTTTTTCCATCCCTTCACCTTGAGTCTCAATGAGTCCTTGTGGGCTAGATGTGTTTCCTGGAGACAAGAGATACTTGGCTTGTATTTTTTTTTATCCATTCAGCCAGCCTATGTCTTTTGAGTGGGAGTTCAAGCCATTCATGTTTATTGAAAGAATTGATAAGTGTGGTGGATTTCTGTCCATCCTGTTGGGTCGAACCTTATTGCTTTGTTTTACTCTTGAGCCATTATGGTATATGGGCACGTACTTTAGCTTTTGGGTGATATTACACTGGTGGGTGTCTATCATGTTGATTGATGTATAATGCAGATCTGAGTACTTCTTGTAAGGCAGGTCTGGTCTTGACAAATTCCCTCAGCATTTGCTTGTCTGAGAAAGTCTTTATTTCTTCCTCATATAAGCAACTTAGTTTTGCAGAATATAAAATTCTAGCCTGGCCATTTTTCTGTTTGAGAAGATTTAGAATGGGGCCCAAATCCCTCCTTGCTTGTAAGGTCTTTTTTTTTCTCCTTTTATTTCAGAATATTATGGGGGTACAACATTTGGTTATATATATTGCCCATGCACTGCCCATGTAAGAGCTACACTCTTGGACATCCCCCAAACTGTGTGACCCACACCCTTTCAGTGAGAGTTTTCCCATCCCTTCCACCCCCCTGCCACCTGCCTGACCACTGATGAATATGATTGCCATGTGTGACATAAATATTGATCAGTTAGTACCAATTTGATGGTGAGTACCAGTGGTGCTTGTTTTTCCATTCCTGTGATTCTTCACTTCAAAGAACGGGCTCTAGCTCCATCCAGGATAATACCAGATGTGTTAATTCACCGTTGTTTTTTATTGTGAGTAATACTCCATGGTATACACATACCATATTTTATTAATCCATTTGTGTATTGATGGGCACCTGGGTTGTTTCCACATCTTTGCAATTGTGAATTGTGCTGCTATAAACATTCAAGTGCGGATGTCTTTATTATGGAATGTCTTTTTTTCCTTTGGGTAAATACCCAGTAGTGGGATTGCTGGATCAAATAGTAGTTCTACTTTTAGTTCTTTGAGGTATCTCCATATTACTTTCCATAGAGGTTGTACTAATTTGCAGTCACACCAGCAGCATATGAGTGTTCCTATTTGTCCGCATCCCCACCAACATTTGTTGTTTTGTATTTTTGATATGAGCTAATCTCACTGGTGTTAAATGATATCTCATTGTGGTTTTGATTTGCATTTCCCTGATGGTTAGAGAAATTGAGCATTTTTTTATTTGTTTGCTGGCCATTAGTCTATCTTCTTTTGAAAAGTTTCTGTTCATGTCCTTTGCCCATTTTTTAATGGGGTCGTTTGATTTTTTCTTGTTGATTTTCCTAAGTTCTGTGTAGATTCTGGTTATCAGCCCTTTATCAGAGGTGTAGCACGCAAATATTTTCTCCCATTCTGTAGGTTGTCTGTTCACCCTAGTGACAGTTTCCTTGGCTGTGCAGAAGCTTTTTAATTTGATCATGTCCCATTCATTTATTTTTGTTGCTGCTGTGAATGCTTTGGGGGTCTTCTTCAGAAATTCTTTGCCTAGGTCAATATCCATACCGTTTTTCCAATGTTTTCTTCTCGAATTCTTATGGCTTCACGTCTTAGGTTTAAATCCATTATCCATCGTGAATTAATTTTTGTGAGAGGTGAGAGGTGTGGATCTAGTTTCAGTCTTGTACATGTGGCCAACCAGTTTTCCCAGCACCATTTATTGAATAGGGAATCTTTTCCCCAGTGTATGTTTTTGTGTAATTTGTCAAAGATCAGATGACAGCATCATGACAGCATGATGATGGTTTTATAGTTAGATTCTCAGTTCTGTTCCATTGGTCTACGTCTCTGTTCTTGTGCCAGTACCATGCTGTTTTGGTTACTATAGCCTTGTAGTATAGTTTGAAGTCTGGTAGATTGATGCCTCCCAATTTGTTCTTTTTGTTTAAGATTGCTTTGGCTAGACCGGGTCTTCTCTGGTTTCACACAAAGAGTAGAATTATTTTTTCTAAATCAGCAAAGAATGATATTGGTATTTTGATAGGGACTGCATTGATTCTGTAAATCACTTTAGGTAGCAAAGACATTTTTACAATGTTGATTCTACCTATCCAAGAGCATGGTAGGGTTTTCCATCTGTTTACATCTTCTGCTATTTCTTTTCTCAGTGTTTCGTAATTCTCTCTACATAGGTCTTTCACCTCCTTAGTTAGATATGTTCCTAAATATTTAATTTTCTTTGGTGTTATTATGAAAGATATTGCGTCTTTAATTTCTTTCTCGACTCCACTGTTATTGGCATATATGAAGGCTACTGTATTGTGTGCATTGATTTTGTATCCTGAGACTTTGCTGAATTTATTTATCAATTCCAGTAATTTCTTGGTTGAATCTTTGGGGTTTTCTAGACATAACAACATATCATCTGTGAAGAGTGAAAGTTTTACCTCTTCTGAAAAATATGGAAGGCTTCACGAATTTGCATGTCATCCTTGCGCAGAGGCCATGCTAATCTCTGTATTGTTTCAATTTTAGTATATGTGCTGCTGAAGCAAGCAATGCTTGTAAGGTCTTAGTTGAGAAGTCTACAGTTAGCCTGACGGGTTTTCCTTTGTAAGTTACCTGATGCTTTTGCCTTATGTTATGCAGGTGTTCCTCATTCATGTTACCTTTGGCCAGTCTGATGACTATGTGTCATGGTGATTGTCTGTTTATGATGAATATCTCAGGAGTTCATTGAGCTTCTTGTACCTGGATATCTATATATCTAGCAAGACCAGGGAAGTTTTCCTCAATTATTCCCACAAATAGTTTTTCCAACCCTTGTGTATTTTCTTCTTCACCCTCAAAGATGCCTCTGATTCGTATGTCAGTCCTCTTTACATAATCCCATATTTCTTGTAGGTTTTTTTGGTTCCCCTTATTTCTCTGTTCTTTATGTTTGACTGGCTTTTTAAACTCAAAGGTGTTGTCTTCAAGCTCTTAGATTCTTTCTTCTGCCTGACCTAGTCTATTCTTAAGATATTTCACTGTGTTTTGTATTTCCTTGAATGAATTCTTCATTTCCAGAAGTTCTATTTTATTTATTTTAATAATTTCATTTCTTTAGTGAATTTTTCATTCATCTCCTGTATTGTTTTTGCTGTTTCTGCATGTTTGGTTTCTATTTTGTCTTATATTTCATTGAGCTTCCCTATAATCCATATTTAGAATTTTTTTTCAGTCATTTTAATATTTTCATTTTGGTTCTTATCCATTGGTAAGGAGTTATTGTTTTCTTTTGGGGGTGTCCCTTAGCTCTGATTTCTCATATTTTCAGAGTTCTTTCAATAATTGTTTCTCATCTGCCTTCTCAATAGAGACCTTGGGGCAGTAGGCTTTGTTTGTGGGCCTGTCTCTGGGTCCCTGAAGATTGATCCCTGACTGTGGCAGGGAGAGGAGTCCTAGTCCTGAGTTGCCTATAGGGTGTTCAAGCAGGTTTGATGAACCTTTCATGTTGCCTTTGACCTGCTGTCTTCACCTCTTTCCATCAATGTGAATTGGGTTGGTTTCCCCAGCTTCATCCCTGAGATGGTGAGCAGTTCTTGTGAGTACAAATCAGCCATGCCTTGTTTGCTTGACTTGGAAGGTGCTGTGCTGAGATATAGAATAGTTCCCCTGTCATTGGTTGGTGTTTGTGTGGAACAGCCAGCTGCTGAGATGTTCTTTTGTACCCCTGGTAAGCTCTGGTCCTCCAGATTGGGCACATAAGTGCCCCAAGCTTTCAGAGGAACCCTGAAGCTCCCAGGTGGTTGCTTGATCTCTACTCCCACTGAGGTGGGGGGAGAAGCAAAGCAGATTGTGGCTAGATTGCGAGACCCTAAAAGGCTTTACAAAGCCTCAGCTGGGCTCTGAAGTTGCTTTTCTGGCTGCTAGGGGAAGCCACTGGTATGAAGTTCAGGAGAAGCTCTCCGCCCTGGGAAGGCTGTTCCCAAGGGAGGGGCCTAAACACTTGAGTGCAAAGGCCCCAGACTAGGCTCTTTCTGCCCTTGTCCACTAGCACAGTTTCTCTGTCAGGAGGGATGAACATCTTCCCACATCGTCACTCCCAGGAACTCCATAGCACTCTCCTGTCAGATCAGTCCACATGAGTTCCCTCACTACCTGGGTCCAGCTCTCTTAACTTCCCCTAAGTCTGTGTGTCTGACTCACTAGTGTACGTCTATGTGAAATGCTGGCGGGCAGGGTATTCCCCAATTTTGCACCTCTGTTCCACCACAAGTCCTCAAAGGGAGAGTAGTGGTTCCCTCTATCTGCAGGGACCTCAGCCAGGAGCACAGTCCTGCCGAGAGAAGTGGACACTTGCAAATTTCTTTTCTCAAGCTGCACTCCCTATTGTAATGAGTGGGGGCAGGGATTACAACTCCCATTCAGTCAGCATGCCAGAGGCATTTGGTTGCCATGGAACCAGGAGCTAAGCTATTTCTCTCTGAGCACCACACCCTTATCCAATATGGAGGTTTTCTAGTTGGGGGGATGGGTGCCTTCACAGATTTTTATTCCTCAGCACTCCACCACACTTTCCTGTTGCATATGCCCTTGATGGCTTCCTCTCCATCAGAGTCCAGGTCCGAGACCTCTTCCCTGCATCTTTCTGCACTGCTTTCATGTCTGGGGGGCACCAGGCCTAGCCCACCTATCTGAGCCACCAGTGCACAATCCCATGAAATGCTGGTGTAAGTAGCTCCCAAATTGTTGTGGGCCCTGCTCTCCATGGTGAGCTCAGTCTGGAGTGCACACCTGCCATAGAGAAGCAGCCATTTGTGAGCGTCTTGATTCAAGCTACTCTAGCGATTGCAATGGCAGGGAGGGACCATGGCTCTCAGTCCTCCCTAGCTCAAACTGCTTTCTCAGATGCATGGTTATGGGAGGTGCAGCAGAGGAATGGCTAGGTGTGAGAAAGCTGGCACTTGTGGTGCAGTCTCTTGTGGTTCTATCCCACAGGGTGCCCCTTATGGACACCCAATCACCTGAAGCCCACTGGATTACCCCACTATTCCTAATTAGTTGTCATGCCTGGGCTTGTGGAGGTTGGAAAAGCCTTCAATATACTTTATGTCCCTCAGTTCACCAGAGGCACATAAGTGGGGGAGGGGAACACCCCTTACCCTTTTCCTGGGCTCTGAGCCTCTTTGGTTTTGATCCACACAGCTATGTTCTCCTCTCTATCCTCTTCTTTCTCAGCTTTACAGTTTTTCTCCATGGGGTTTCCAGTCATCTCTGTCATCTCTGTCTGTGATCCACACCTGTGCTGTGACTCCTCTCCACTCTCCTCAGTCCAATAGCCTACCTTCTATCCAGGACCGTCCAACAGGTGATGTCTCTAGCTGGCCATCTTGGCTCAGAATCCACAAAATTTTTTAAAATAGATCATATAGACATAAATGTGAAACACAAAACTGTAAAACTTCTAGAAGATAACACAGAAGCAATTCTAGATGATCTTGAATTTGGTGATGACTTTTTAGATGCAACACCAAAGACATGATACCTTAAAAAAAGAAAGAATTGATAAAGAATTGTACTTCATTGAAATTAAAAATTTCTGTTCTCAAGAAGATTCTCAAAAGAATGAAAACACAAGCCACAGACTGGAAGAAAATATATGCAAAAGATGCATCTAATAAAGAATTATTATCCAAAATGTATGGATTATTAAATGATTAAAAATCAACAATAAGAATACAAGAAAACTGATTTAAAAATGGTCCAAAGACCCTAACAGACACCTCACTAAAGAAAATATACAGATGGCAGATAAGCATATGAAAAGATGTTCCAAATTTGTTTTCTTATCAATATATTTTTATCTATTTTAAACTCATTGCATTTTTGTATTAATTTTAGAATCAGCTTTGCATTATCTACAAAAAATCTTGCTGGAAATATGGCCAAGATTGCTTTGAACCTATAGATTAAGTTGGGAAGAATTTAATTTTTCATATTATAGAGTTTTCCAATCCATAACTACAATACATCTCTTAAGTCTTCTTTTTTTTTTTGCAATTGTACTATTTTTATTTTATTTATTTAAGATACACAATATGATGTTTTGATATCCTTGTCTTGATATACATGTACATGGTGAAGTGATTACTACAAACAAATTTGTGTACCCATCATCTCATACAGTTACCTTCCTATTTTTTTGTGGTAAGAGTACCTAAAATTACTGTTTTTGTAAGTTGCCAGTATATAATACATTATTATTGACCACAGTCCTTATGTTACATAGTTGATCTTTAAATTTATTCATCCTACATAACTGCAATTTTGTACCATTTGACCTACAACTTCCCCCTCTCCTATCACCATCCTGGTAACCACTCTTCTACTCTCTGTTTCTACACATTCTATTTTTCTTTTAATGTTTCACATATAAATGAGATCATGCAATATTTTTCTTTCTGTGTCTGGCTGATTTCACTTTAACGTTCTTTTGGTTCATCCACGTTGTTGCAAATGGTAGGAGCTTCTTCTTTATTAAGACTAAATTATATTTCATTTTATATATACTATGTATACATACCATAATTTCTTTATCCATAGTCTTGGGAACAGTCATATATTGTGTCCCAGCTTTCCTGAGGCTTAGCTATGGCTCCCTGACCATTTTTTAGAATAAATGAGTTAACAAACTCCTCCTTTTTGTTACTCATTATTTTTCTTGTGTTTCTGATACTAATCACAAGAAGCCTAATTAATATACCAATAATCTTTAGGCAATATTGGAATCTTTTGAAACCTGTCAGTGATAATATATGTGAACCAATAATAAAGCAAAGCGAAGCTTGCTAAAGTAAAGACACAATTAAAAAAAAAGAATTATTGGAAATACCTGTTCAAGTCTTTCCAAATGTCTACTTTGGAATTTTTTGACTAATAGGAGCTCAGTATATGTCTATTACATACCACGGAAAGAGAACTGGGGGGAAATGATACATATTCCATATTGGAAAGATATGGATATTAAATCCTTAAGCTATTTTTTTCATTCATTTAAAATTAAGATGATTTCTGTGCGAAGTATATGCTGTCATTGTAGATTTTTATTTTCATTTACCTTAATTGATCAATGACTTCCACTGTATGCTCCTGTCATCAATGACCAGTAAGTGACAATCAATAATATCACACTATCAATGAATAAAGAGGAAAATATTTATTTTCTCTGAATAGATAGTCTTTGTCTCATGTTTGGGTTTTTTTTTTTTTAATTTACAAAGACATGAAAGGGATAAACAACTGTCTCCCCATGGTGGACAGCCACAGCAAGCCTCAGCTCCCAGTCAGATGCGCAATCATGAGGTTAAACAACCAATACTTGTTAGTTACATCCCTGAAAACAATGCCTGCTAAACCATTAACAAGTGTGAACACCTCAGGACATTCTACTAGCTATTCTTGAGCCTCATCTGAAGAGAGAGAAACTGTTGACTCTGTCATCCCTATCATCCAGCTGCTAATTTTAGTTCAAATGCTTTAAACATTCTTCTGGCCCAGTGTGCTTTCAGCTATGTATATTAATGGTGAATACTCATAAAACTATTCTATTTTCATGTTCAATACGGTATTCAATAAATTACTTGAGATATTCTACACTTTATTATAAAATAGCCTTGCTGTTAGATGATTTTGCCCAGCGGTAGGCTAATGTAAGTTTTCTGAGCATGTTTATGGTAAGCTAGTCTAATGATGGAATGTAGGTTAGGGTATTAAATGCATTTTTGACTTACAGTATTTTCAACTTACAATGGGTTTGTTGGGATGTAACTCTATCATAAGTCTAGGAGCATCTGTACTTCTCTTGTCTTTTATGTGTCCTGGGAGAAATATCAAAATAATAATGATAAAATGTGGCTACTTCAGATATGACAACTTTGGACAGAGATATCTATTACAAATTAAATCGGTACATTTTTATGATAATAAACTTTATTTCATATGGTGCCTAGAACACATAAAATACTATGCAAAATATGGTGATTAATAATCCTGGTTTTCTGTTTGATAGCTTTCCTAAAAACATTAAACATGTGAAATGAGAGGAGCCTTTGGTAGTGTTCTGAAATGCACATTAAATCAGTAGTTTCATAGCAGTTCCATCACTCTAGGATCATGTTTGAATTGTTATTTTGCAACAATCGGTGGTAGTATTCAAAATAACACGCAATACTTTGGTGAAATTTATGCTGCTTTATTTGAAACTCTAATGAAGCTAGTCAGCTGCTTGGATCAATCAAAACTTAGTTTTACTACAGAAAGAGAACAAATGAAGATTTTTAGAGGTTGTGATCAGTGCTTGTGATCAAAGACAGCAAGTCTACTGAATATGCTTAGAAGGAGTTTGTGTGTGTGTGTGTGTGTGTGTGTAATAGAAATAAACAAAATAAAAAGGAAGGAAAAATTGAAAAATTAGTTTTTTTCTGTACTTACAGCAGTGTCCAGCATTGACTGTAAATTCATTTTAATAACTTTCCCCTATCTGTATTTTGAGATGTTTTATTTTTGCCTTAAAATAAATGCACACATAAAAATAATTTTTAAAAATTCAGTATAGAGGTACACGACATTAGATCTAGTTCTTTACCCAATCTCTACATCTCAGATTCCTTCCTTTTTTTTTTATTATACCACTTAGAAGACTCATAGTCAGCAGGAATTGGACAAGGAATGTTGGGAATCTTAAAGTACTTCCTGGACCTATAGAATATGGACATCTTACTTGCTACATTCATAATATTGGGTAAATCAAAACACAAAATTGTTGAGAGAAGCCATAGCTATCAAAATAGTCCTTTACCCTTTCCTTTTTTATTCAATTCACTTGAAAGTTGAGTGCAGACATTGCATGTATGGTAACCATTCATGCTGTTATTTCAAAGTTACATTATCACTCACAGATATCCCATTTTAGCATTTACCCTTAAAATAAGTCATGACCCTTAACATTATCATGTGTGATTATACCACACATGGTGACTCAACTGGCAAGAAATATAAAAAGAAGCTTAAAGGCTATTTTTTGTTAAACATATTTAAAAGCTCTATACAACTCCTTCATTCACTTTTCACAAACTAATGATACCCCTGTGGGATACATGAAATGCCAGAGAGAAAGGGGCACTAAGTAGAATGGAAATGAAATATCATGAAATTTGCACTGTTTTGAATCTACACTTTCTAAGATGTGTTTCCTCACATAAAACATTAAAGAAAGAACAAAATTCGGCTGATAGAATGCAATAAGATTTGAAAGTTTAAAATGATGTTTTAATCTTTTTTTTAAGTGTAGGGGCGACTATTCAATGAAAAAAACAGAATTTGGTAGTGTATGATAAACTACTACGAAGTTGGTTTAAAGTTTTACATTAAGCACTGGTTCCAGTGGTTATTTTTTCTCAGAGTGTACAGAGTTCAGTTTCATCTTGCCAAATTTTTAGATTTTCTTTTATTTAGCTTTGACGTGTTAATATCCATAGTGCTTAATTTATCTTCTAATACAATGATGTTGGCATCTTTTTACATGATTATTTGCTGTTTGTATATTTTCTTTGAAGTGTCTGTTTAAATATTTTGTCCATTTTAAAAACTGGGTTGTTTGATTTCTTCTTATTGAGTTTTGAGAGGTCTTTTTATACTCTGGACACAAGGTTTTTAAAATCAGATATATGATTTTCATGTATTTTTTCCCCATCTGTGGCTTGTCATTTCACTTTATTAACATTGTTTATTTAAAGAAGAGAAGTTTTCAATTTTGAGGATGCCAAATTTATCACTTTTTTGGGGGGGATTGTGCTCTGGCATAATATCTTAGAAATCTTTTCCTAACTAAATGTAGCAAAGAACAGTGCAAAGGCAATACATGTAGCCTAAATGTCTGTACCCCTGTAATATTCTGAAATTAAAAAAAAAAAAAGATTTTCTCCTATGATTTCCTCTAGATGTTGTACAGTTTTTATAAGTTTTATATTTAGGCCTATGATCCATTTTGGATTAATTTTACTGCAATGTGAGAAGTATGGATCAAAATGCATTTATTTATTCATTTTTTGATATGGACATCAAATTGTACCAGAAATTGGAAACAGAAAATCCTTCTCCACTATAAATGCCTTTGTATACCTTTCTTAAAAGTAAGTTTTACATAAATATGTGGATATTTTTTCTAGATTCTCTTTTATATTCTGTTACTCTATTTGTCTATCTTTATATAGCACAATACTGTCCTGATAACTGCTATTCCTCTAACTCTTTTATTCTTTATGAAAGTCATTTTTGGCTATTCTAGATCCTTCATGTTTCGATATGGACTTTAGAATCAATTGGTCAAATTCTACCTCTAAGTGTATTTGCATTTTTATTGTGAATGCATTTAATCAACAGAGCAATTTGGGAAGAAGTGATATCTTAAAAATATTGAGTCTTCTACTCCATAATCAAATTATATCTCTACACTTATTTAGGTCATTTTTAATTTTCTTACAATGTTTTGTAGTTTCATTGTACAGGATTTCTAGAGTGAACTTTGAAAGTTGTGTTTTAAGTATTCATCCTATATGTGATTAAATTTATGGGCACACTATTTCCTTATTGTCTATTTAATAGCCATAGAATATGTAGTAATATCACCTCTCCTATTTCTGAAATGATAATTCATATTTTTTCTTTTTTTGTTCTGACATGGCAGAACAATTTTATTGTTCTCAAAGAACAAGATTTTGGTTTCTATAATTTTTTCTATTGTTTTTCCATTTTTTATGGTGGTGTTTTCTTCTTTGATTATTACTACTTCCTTTGTTCTGCTTACTTTGTGTTTTATTTTGTCATCCATTCATCCACTCTGTCTTTTAATTAGAGAATCTAATCCATTTACATTCAAGGTGATTATTGATAGGTAAGCACTTAGTACTGCCATTTTATTAATTGCTTTCTAGTTATTTTGTAGATTATTTCTTCCTTTCTTTCTCTCTTATTGTCCTCTCGTGTTTAAGTGATTTTCTTTAGTAGTATATTTTGATTTCTCGCTTTTTATTTTTAGTGTATCTATCATAGGTTTTTGCCTTGTGTTACCATAAGACTTACAAAAAATTTTATAATTGTGTTACTTCAAACTAATAACAATTTAACTTTGTTTACTACAAAAGAAAAAAAAACTTCTATACTATAACTCCATCTCTCATTTTGAATTTTTGATGTCACAATTTACACATTTTTTTTTTTGAGACAAAGTCTTGCTCTGTCACCCAGGCTAGAATGCAGTAGCACAATCATAGCTCACTGCAACATCAAACTCCTGGGTTCAAATGATCCTCCTGCCTTAGCCTCCCAAGTCAGTGCAACTACAGGTGGGTGCCACCACACTCAACTAATTTTTCTAATTTTTGTAGAGATGAGGTCTCACTATGTTGCAAGGCTGGTCCTTGCCTTAAGCAGTCCCCCTGCTTCTGCCTCCCAAAGGGCTAGGATTATAGATGTGATCCACTGTGCTCAGCCACAATGTACATTTTTTTATCTGTGTATCTATTAATAAATTATTGTAGTTATTATTTTTTAATAGTTCTCTCTTTTACCCTTTATGGTAAAGATGTAAATGATTTCATATACCACCATTACTTTATTAGAGAATTCAGAATTTGACTGTGTACTTAACGTTTTCTAGTGAATTACATACTTTCAGATGTTTTCATGATACCCATTCATAACATTTCATTCATCTTGAAGAACTCCATTTAGCATTTCTTGTAAGACAGGTCTTTGGTGATGAACTTCCTCAGATTTTGTTTGTCTAGAAAAGTCTTTATCTTTTCTTTATTTCTAAATGTTTGTGAATACAGTATTCTTGGTTGGCAATTCTTTCCTTCAGCACTTTGAATATATCATCCCACTTTCTCCTGGCCAGTAAGGTTTCTGCTGAGAAATCCGTTGTTAAGACTATTGGAACTCCCTTATATTTTATTTGATTCTTTCCTCTTGTCACCTTTATGATCCTCTCTTTATCTTTGATCTTTGCAGTTTTATTATAATATGTTGTATGGTAACCTTACTTTGCTTGAATCTGATTGGAGACCTTTTACCTTCTTGTACCTGGATATTTGTATCTTTCCTCAGGTTTAAAAAATTTTCTGCTATTATTTCTTTAAATGGTATTTCTATTTCTTTATGTTTCTCTACTACCTCTTGGACACTGATGACCCATATATTTGTGTTCTTAATGTTATCCTATAAATCTCATAAATTTTCTTACTTTTTTTTCTATTTTTTCCCTCTGATTGTATATTTTCAAAATATCTGTCTTTGGGTTCACAGATTCTTTCTTCTGCTTGATTGATTCTGCTGTTGATGTTCTCTATTTGTTTCTTTCATTTATTTTATTGTATTTTTCAGTTCTAAGATATTCATTTGATTTTTAAAAATTATTTCAATCTCTTTGAAAGATTTATCTGATAATTTTCTGATTGTTTTTCTGTATTTTGTTGAAGCTTGATGCACTTACTTAGAACAGCTATTTGAATTCTTTGTCAAATAGTGCTTCTATCTCCATCTCTTTAGGGTCAGTCACTGGCAACTTATTTTATCTGTTTGGTGATGGCATGTTTCCCTGATTTTTCTTGATCCTTCTGGCCACATGTTAATGTCTGTGCATTAAAGTAGGTACCTAATCCAGTCTTCACAGGCTGACTTTGTTTGGGAGTATTCTACAACATAAGCCTATTGAGAGATTCAAGTTAGGTCTACTGGTGAGGTCCCTAAGCTTATGACCAGTGCAGCTTTTGCAGCATTATGGGGCACCATAAGCCCAGGACCATCCCCTCCCCCCAGAATCCTGTAGCTGCTGATCCTGATGTAGCACTGGGTTGCAACTGAAGCCCACTGCCACTGAGATTAGCACAGTAGTGATGAATGCTCTAGGCCCACCATCATTATATCCTACCTGCCACTGAGTTTTATTTGGGATCTGAGGCCCCTGTAATCTGTCAGTAGTGATGCAAGATGGAGTTTGATTTCATCTTGCAAGGGCCACAGTTTCCTCTCTGGCTCCAGCATGGGTCTAGAGCTGTGTCTGCAGCCACTGACCTGCAGTCAGGAATCATGGTGTTCTGCCTGGTGCTAGGTTTTACTGTGGCAGTCTCCGTACCAGATTTCAAGGCAAAGTCCCATTCTTACTTCCCCCTCCTTCCCCCAAGTAAATATCGTCTTTCACTGTGCTGTGCTGGAGTTGGGGGAGAGGTGATGTGGGCAATTCCATGGCTGCCAAGGCTGATGCAGCACAGAGTCATGCCCAAAGCCCACTACTGCTGAGACTGGTGGAGCAATGGGGTGCCCCCAAGGTCTACAGTCATTATGGCTTGCTGGATACTGAGATCTATTTGGTGACCAAGGCTGCTGTAGTTGACTGGCAGTGATGCAACTTGGAATTTCAGTTTGTTTCTCGGGGGTCATGGGTTCTGGTCTGGTGCTGGGATGCATCTAGTGGCTTTATCTGCAAGTTTCATCCCAAATTCAGGGCCTGTGGGATTCTACCTGGTGTTAGGTTTTACTGTAGTGGGTCCAGTACTGTACTGCAAGGTAAAGATCTATTTCACTTTCCTCTCTTTCTTCCATGTGGGTGGTTCTCTTCATGTTGCACTGCCTGGGGTTGGGGAAAGGGTGACATATGCAATCCTGTGGCTGATGAGACTGAGGCATCACTGGGTTGTACTTGAAGCCCAAGCCACTGAGACTAGTACAATACTAGGATACGCCCAAGGCCTATGCCTGCTACAGCCTGACTTCTGCTGAGGCTTATTCAGGGCCCATGTTCATTGTATCTGGACGGTGATGATGTGGTGCAGATCTTGAGTCCATCTCATTGGGGCATGGGTTCCTATATGGCAATGAACTGTGTTAGAGGCTCTGTTTGTGGGCACCAGCTAGGAAGCAGGGGCAATGGGCTTCTGCCCAGTGCTGAGTTTTACTGTGGTGGGCCTAGGGCTGGGTTCCAAAGCAAAGTCCTGTACTTACTTCCAAGAAAATATGCTATGCTTACTTACCTCTCTTTCCCCTAGGCAAATGGTGTCTCTCTCCACATTGTGCTACCTGGGATTGGGATGAGTCATGTGGGGAATGTAAAACTGTCCTTTCTCTCCTCTTCAATGTGTCTTTTCTTATTATAATTTTATTCTAAACCCAGTGACTGTAATCTCTTGTCTGATTTCCTTAGCTCTTGTGAAGGTATTTTCATGCATGGGTAGTTGTTCAAATTGATGTTTCTTTTGGGGAACAATTGCTGTAGGGTCCTTCTTTGCCATCTTGCTCCGCCTATTTCCCTTTTGAATTCTTTTAACTATATTAAGAATTGTTTTGGGGCCCCAGATATGTACTTTCTTGTTAAATGTTCTGTATGCATTTGGAATTAATATGTATTTTGCTGTTGGTAGTGAAGTGTTCCATATATGTTAATTAGGTAAAGTTGTTTAATAGTTTTGTTAAACTTACCCATATTTTTATTGATTTTCTGTCTATTCTGTCATTTATTGAAAAGTGATTTTAAAATCTTCAACTATAATTGTAGATTTATAATTATAATATATACAATTTATAATTATAGATTTGTAATTGTATAATTGTACAATTATAATTGTATAATTTCTTTCCTTCATGTAGTTTTGCCAGCTTTTGTTTCATTTTTTTTAAAATGTTATTAGAACATTCTCTTTAAGACTGTTATGCCGTCTTGATTAACTGACACCCTTTTCATTATGAAATTAACTTTTTATCTCAAGTAATATTCTTTGCTCTAGAAACTACTTGTCTGATATTAATATAGTCAGTCCAGATCTTTTTGACTAATGTTAGCATGGTATATTTTTTCTATCTGTTTATTATTAATCTATTTTTTTCTTTGCATTTAAGTCCATATGTAATAGGAAACATATATAATTAGGTCTTGCTTTTTTCAATGTAAAAATATTTGTGATTTTCACACCATTTACAGTTTACATAATTATTGAAATGTTTCAGTTTAAATCTATTTTTTTCTAGTTGTTCTCTGTCTTCTTTTACTTTGTTACATTTTTTCTCTTTTCTGCCTTATTTTGGATTGTGCATTTTTAGTTATTCTATTTTATGTGTTTTGCTGGTTCATTAGCTATAATTGTTATTTTTGTAATCGCTTTAAGATTTATAGTACAGCAGTCCTTCCTTGGCCATGGTTTTGCTTTCCATGGTTTCAGTTACCCACAGTCACCTGCAGTCCAAAAATATTAAATGGAAAATTTCAGAAATAAATAAGTTTTAAATTGTGCACTGTTCTGAGTAGCCTGATGAAATCTTACATCATTCCACTTTGTCCCACTTGGGACCTGAATCATCCCTTTGTGATGTGCCTTAACATTATAAAGGTAAATGCTACCTGCTCACTAGTCATTTAGTAGTCATCCTGGTTATGAGCTTGACAGATCACAAGAAAAATAAGGGTGAGTTTAGTACAATGAGATTTTTAAGAGACACAGAGACAAAGAGACACAGAAAGAGAGATCATATTCACACAACTTTTATTACAGTATATTGTTATAATTATTTTATTGTATTATTGTTAATCTCTTACTGTGCTTAATCTATAAATTAAACTTCAAAGCAGGTATGTATGTATGGGAAAAAAACATAGTACATATAGAGTTCATCACTATCCATGGTTTCAAAAACCCGCTGGAGGTCTTGGAATGTATTCCTTACGGATAAGGGGGGAGTACTGTATATATCTTTAACTCATCATAGTCTTTCCTAAAGTGATTTATATCGTTTCACAAAAAGTATGAAAATCTTATGATAGTGTACTTCCATATCTCCTCTCCTGGTCTTTATAATATTATTGTCTTGCATTTAAGTAAAATATATGTTATAAATTTTTCAATATATTGTTATTTTTATTTAAACAGATAATTATCTTTAAAAATGATTAAACAATAAGAAAAAAACTTATATATTTACCCATGTAGTTAATACCTCTTGCTCTTCATTTATTTGTGTATATGCAGATTTCCATCTTATATCATTTTTCCTTTGCCTGAATGACTTCATTTAACATTTCTTTTAGTTCAGGTATACTGGTAAAGAATATTTTCAGCTTTTTTGTCTGAAAATGTCTCTCTTTCCTCTCCATAGTGAAATATATTTTCATTGGGTATACAATTTCAGGTTGATAATTATTTTTCCTTTTAGTATTTTTAAGATACTGCTCAATTGTCTTCTAGTTTACATTATTTCCAATGTGAAAGATTCTGCCATTATTCTTTTATTTCTCTTTATATAATGTTACCTTTTTCTCTGGCTGCTTTTTAGATTTTCTCTTAAAAATCTTAAAAGGTTTTATTCAATTTGATCATGATGTGCCTTGGTGTAGTTTTCTCACATTTTTGACCTTGCATTTTCTTGCACTTACTAGATATGTGTATTTAATTTTTCATCCAATTTGTAATTATTTAAAATATTGTTTGTTCATTTTTTTGTCTCCTTTCATCTTTTCTCTCCTTTGGAGACTCCAATTGTATCTATATTAGGCCCCTTTAATTGTTCCACAGTGCAAGAATGCTCTTCTATATCTCATTTTATCATTATTTTTTCCCTCTTTTTTTTATGATTTCTATTGCTCTTTTCCACTTTACCACTGTTCAAGGATAAAGGAAGAAAAAAATATGTGTAAGCATCTTAGACTGGTTTGCAGTCTAAGAAAAATTTGGCAATGCTTTTGGGGGAGTGCTTGAGCCAAAGTCAGCTGTTAGAGGAAGTTACCCTTCTCCCAGAAATAGTTCTGCCTTAGTATCACTGCTATGCTCAGTCATTGACTGGAAGCAGCCCATGGTAAGTGTGACCTGGTTAAAATGTAATAGTTTATTTCAAAATGAAGCACTTGGATCTCTTGGTTAGTCACAATTTCACATAGGTACCACATATATTTTAGCCATTCTGAAACTACTTTCCTAATATTCTAGAATTGAGGAAATAAGTAGCTATATTGTGGATAATAGGTGCAGTTTTATCAATATCAGAAAAGAGAAGTTAAAAATATAGAAAGGAGGAAGAATAGATTTTATTGTTATTGCATTTGAATTAGAGTAATCAATATGAACTCATATTTCTAAATATATATTAATATAAGTATAGAAATACAAACAGATATGTATCTATGTGAAATATACATAATTAAACATATATGCACATACACCATGTTCACACATAAACACACACACATATATATATTTCCTAGGAACATAAAGCATTCCTAGCATACTGATCTTAGTTTCTGAATATTATTTTTGACTAAAAAGAACAATAGCTCCTTGGATAATTAGCTTACTCCAGGACTTCAGCTGGGAACATTCAATAAGAACCTGGAATATATTGTTGGGCTAGAATATATGGAAGTATCAAATAATTATATATATATGTATACACACATACGTTTATATGTATATTAATATTATAAATATGTGCACAACTATACATATATTAATATATACATAATATATTATAAATATTCATATATAATACATATATAATATATATATTTGTATATGCCCAAAGAGCCAGCTTGATGGGGCTCCCATTGGCCAAATCTAGGAGAAATTGAATATTGAAATAAATGATAATAACAACAGTGGATTATGACCTGTTGAACAAAATGAGAATCTGTGTGTTCATACTAATATCATTAACTAAAAAATAAACATAAAAATATCAGGGATGAGGAATTTCATCCTGAAAGTGCAAAGCTAATAATTAGATGTAGAAGAAATTATGGAGTTAGCAAACCATCATTTGACAACCATCAGGATAATTTTATATAAATCAGGATAATAACTGATTTATATAAAAATCATCAAAGGACACTATGACTATGTGTGCAAGATTGTTGAGTATCAGGATTTTTCCCAATATTAAAATATCTCTCCACAAAGTAATCATTTATTAAAAAAAATTGTAATTTTTCTGTAGAGGAGACTGGTAGAAGCCACACTTATCAAGTGATCAAAATTAACCTCATTGCAATAGGTCAAACTGAAACCGTGTGTTACCTGATAGGATGCAGGGAGAAAAACGTGACTTCTGTGATTTTTCTGTCAAAGATACGTGATCTGAATCTATTGATGAGGAACATTGGACAAATCTAAATTAAGGAACATACTAAAAATGACTTGTCTATGCTACTCAAAAATGGCAAAGTCGTAAAAGACAAAATAAGACCCAGTAACAGTTAGAGAAGAAAGGAAATTAAAGAGACAAAAAAATTGAATGTAATACATGATTCAAGACTTTATTTTACTATAAAGGACATTATTTGTACAATTGCAGAAACTATATAAGGTTTACAGCTTAGATACTAATATTGTATCAATTTTAATTTTTGATATCGATAATTGAACTCTAGTTAGATCTTTGTTTTCAGGAGAATATCTTTGTTTTTAGAAAAAACATGCTGATAAATTTAGGGTAGCAGGGTATCATATTTGCAACTTAATCTCAAGTAATTTAGAAAAAATTATAAACAGAAAATGAGAGATACTAAAAAAGGATATATGATAAAATGTTAACAGTGGGGGATTCTGAGTATATAATTCCTTGTCTTATTCTTGTAACTTTCTTTAAGTTTGAAATTAAGCCACCATACAAACATTTTTAAAAAGTAAAAATAAAGTGCTCCATGCTTTAAATTTACCAATAACATTTGAATTCCTGGAGGAAATCTGTGTTCTATAAGATTGGAAACAGAAAGTTTATTTAATAGAAATATAGGAAAATAAAGAGTCATGGTTTAGTGGAATCACTTCAGGTCATTGCGATTTTATTGAGTAGATACTATATGCTTGGCAGTGTGCACAAAGATGGGAAATCAAAGGAGGATAAAAACAGAGATATAAACAATTTAGGATGTTATCATATAATGTGGAAGTGATGGATGAAGATCACAACAACGTTTTCTTTCCATTTAGAAACATATCTGATCTGTGAGATACATCAATGACCTGACTGTTCGTTGGATAGGTGAGAATGAGTCATAAGAAAGAAAATGTTTGGGAAGTTGTCAAGGCCAAATAAGTTTTCACTAGTGTGCTTCTAAAATGAATTGGCGTTTGCTTTTGAATAACAACTTCCGCAAAAAGATACCTTAATTGAGTATGTGGGATTATTTTACATTTTTATGAAAATAAATCATATATATTCTCTCTTAGTATGTAAATTATTGAGAAAAAAGAAAATGTGAATGTTTTCTTGTGGGAAACAATGAGATAAATGTTCATTCATATTTACTAATTACTCATATTTACAAAGTGCTTATACTGTAGCAGACTGTCTTCTCGAATCTGGACTACTAGAAAAAATACTCTCACATAATTGAAAATTCATTGAAAAACCTTTAAAACAATTATCTGAAAAGTGTCTTATCTTTGTTATTTTATTAAAATATATAGCAAATTAAAAGTGTTACAACCTCTCCAGGTTGAAAAGAATTACATCTTATTTTTATTTTTTTACTAGAGAAGCTATGCAAGACAGTATATCATTAATAAAATGTAAAGGTTAAATTGTAAATTCATATAAATATTTTGTGAAGACCATTTACATGCTAGAGTTGTATAAGCCTGTTTTATTCCTTGACAAACAAAAGTCAAGAACTTTTCAAGCTGGCTGTGTTCCTTTGATTTCTTGTCGCTCACCAAATTAAAAGATAGGCTTTTTTGGGAATTAAATGAATTGATTTCAGTTCTGATTTAAAATTGTCTATTAGCTAGCTCTCCTGAGTACCAGTGTTTCTGTCAAATTCTGAGTTCTGATTTTCATTTGACCAAATGCAATCAGCATAATTGTGGTTTCAATAGATAACATATGAGAAAGAGGAGGTTGGGGACGACGGTATTGAGTTGTGTTGATTAATTAGTTTGATATTTCTGTGTAGAAATTCAAACAAGGAGATGAAAAGGTCTATTTTCAATGAAAGAGAGAAGTGAGGGTTAGAGATAGATATTCAGTATCCATTTGTTCATTCCTTTATTAAACTAATATTTATTTATTGCTTACTATGTGCCAAAAACTTCTCTATATGTTCTGATTATGAAGGTTGACATATAAAGCCAAATAAGTATAAGAAATTTCCAAAGAAATTGCAATGTTGGAAGAGAGGAGAATAGGACCAAGGACTAATCCCTGTAAAATAACTATGGTTATGTGCCACATAACAACAATTTGGTAAATGATGAACCACATATGTGACAGTGGTCCCATAAGATTATAACACCATATTATTACTGTACCTTTTCTATGTTTAAATATGTTTAGATACACTAATATTTACCACTGTGTGACAATTGCCTACAGTATTCAGTACAGTAACATGGTGTATAGGTTTATAGCCTTGGAACAATAGGCTATGCCATATAGCCTAGGTGTATATTAGGCCTGTGGTCCCCAATCTCTAGGTCATGGACTGTACTGGTCTGTGGCCTGTTAGGGACTGGGCTGCAGAGCTGAGCTTCCCCCACTCTTCCCCTTTCCCCCCTCCCACCCCATCTGTGGAAAAATTGTCTTCCATGAAACTTAGGAATGGGGTGGGGGGGCACACAACAGAAGGTGAGCAGTGGGCGAACGAGTAAGCGAAGCTTCATCTGTATTTACAGCTGCTCCCCATCGCTCGCATCACCATTTAAGCTCCACCTTGCTCTCCCTCCCATCCATGGAAAAACTGTCTTCTGTGAAACTGGTCCCTGGTGCCAAAAAGGCTGGGGACCACTCTATACTTAGGCTATGCAGTCTAGGTTTGTGTAAGTACACTCTTGTAATGTTGGCACAAAAATGAGATTGCCTGATGATGCATTTCTTAGAATGTAACCCTATTGTGAAGTGATGCGTAACTGTATATCTAAGATTTGAATAAAGGAAAAAGGGCCCTAGTTGGTTACAGGGCACTTTCAGAGAAACATTGGAAGACAAGGAAGAAATAAAGGAAAAAAACCTCCCTACCACGGAAATCTTAAGTGTGATTCCCTGACACAGCATCAGATGCTTTACAAAGTCCTATAGTGACTGAAAAGTTGGGATTGTAAGAAAAAGCTAAATCTTTGCCAAATAGTAGTAGTTCGATTAGAGAATTTTACAAGCTTAGTATAGAGTGCTGGGAACCGAAGCAAAGTTTCAAAGATTTCAGGAAGAAAAACATTACAATAGCTAGGGAACTGAGAATAAATTATTCTTTAAAGGTATTTAGCAAGGAACCCCCATATTGTATTGCATAATGACTATACCAATTTACATTCACACCAACAATATACTAAGGTTCCCTTTTCTATGTTAAGTAAGCCAGATACAGAAAGAAAACCACTGCATTATCTTAGCATGTTGAATCTAAAAGCTGAATTCACAAATGCAGAGCACAGAATGGTGGTTACCAGGGGCTGTGGTGGGAGTGGGGGTAGGGAAAATGAGAACATGGTTAAAGGTACAAAGTTTCAGTTATATAGGATGAATACGTTTTAGAAAGCTGTTGTACAGCATTTGTATTGCATACTTGTAATTTGCTAAGAGAATAGATCTGAAGTGTTTTCACCCCTCCACACACAGGGGAAGAGATGGATATGTTAATTAGCTTGACTGTAGTAATGAGTTCACTATGTACATGCAAGTCAAAACATCACTTACACCTTAAATATATAATATTTTGTATAAAAATTTTGAAAATAAAGATATTTAGTAAGAAAGGAAAGGAGAAAGCTTACAGTAGTTTAAGAGGAAGAGGTTACTGGAAGGAAAATAGGGAATTGATTTATTAGGAAAGGCTCATGAGGAATATATTACTATGGTAGCTGCTTTATATATTTATTGATTCCCAATTTCAGAGAGGAGTGAAATGTACTTTTAGAGAAAGCTGGAGAACTTGCTGCGATATGAGGATCTATTACTTACCCTACAATGCCGGATATGTAAGCTGGACAGACCTGTTCAAGGGGAAAAAAATAATTTGATCATAAAAAATAAGAATTTCTATTATCAAAGGATACAATAAGACAATTTTGAAAAGATATTTTCACGTCATATATCTGGTAAGAGTTTATTATCCAAAAATCCTAAACAGTAAATCATTAAGAATTGGATAAAGAAACCAGTAGGAAAGAATAAAAGACAAAAGCAGATATTTCACAGTAGACAAAACATTAATGGCAAGTAAATATATAAAAGCTGTTGAACATCTTTAATAATCAAAAAATGCAAAGCAAAGTCAAAATAAGATAATATGTAAAATCCACAGAATTAGCAAAAATTAAAAAGTCTGATAACACCAATTTTCATTGAATATTGTAGCAATAGGAATATTTATCTACTACTCTTGGTAGGATAAATTAGCACAATTACTTTGGAAACATTACCTAGCAAAGTTGGAGGTGCACATTCATAAAACCTAGCAATTCTGTTGCAAGGTCTATAATTGAGAACCTTTTCCAAATGTGTACCAGGAGATATTAAAAAACATTCATAGTGCGTTGCTTGGAATTACCAAAAAAACAAAAGCAACCTAAATGTCTACAAGCAGGGGAATGATAAAATAAATTATGGTATATTAGAATATAATATGAAGTACAGCAATACACATTAATAGGTCTTAAACTCAGAAGAATAATCTTGAATGAATAAAGCAATTAGGAGAAGAAAAATGTACAGTATTATTACGTTTCTCTAAGTGCCAAGTTATACATAAATAAAGAAAATATTATTTAGGGATATATACATAGTTGGTAAATCTATAAAGTGACACAAGGGAGCAATAAACTTTAATTTAGAATAACAGTCAACTCTGCATAAGGAGAAATGGAAATTTCATAGGAAGGAGCATAGAAGATTCTCAAAGGTATCGTCAGTGGTCTATTTCTTAATCTCTATGGTAGACACCTGGGCATTCTTTATGTGATATTTCATACAATCTTTGCAGGTATGATATTATATATTAAATAGAATTAATTTTTAAGATACAATGAATAGAGAAATCCAGACCATATCTATAAATCTCCATAAATTCTAGTGCAGTCTTTCAGAAAGATGACATCTTCACCGTATAAACCATTGCCACTCTTTCTAATGACTCTCAAGTATACATCTGTCACTGATATTTTCAAATATGGTGATAGTATTTTTATTGAATACATTTTTTTCTGTCTGAAGCACCATTTAGATGTAGGTAAAAATATAGAAAAAGACCTACTAGATATTTATGAATACAAAACTTTTATTGGAGGCTATAGTATAAAATTATATTTAGCATTAAATTGGACAATCTGGGTTTGAATATCAGTTCTCATAGTTTCTGGTTGTTGTATTCTTAGGGAACTCCCTCTCATTCTTGTTTTTTCAGTTTGCTAATGCCTAAAATGGGGACAACAAAAGCAACCCCACAAGACTGTGTAGTTTTGCCTTTTGGAAGAGTTAGCCAGCAGCAAGAAGGGGTAGAGAAGAAAATACATATTAAATATTGAAAACATGGTTCCTGAGGATAAATAGAATAGTTCTATTTTAATATATTCATAATAAAAAACCAAAAGAGACGTTTTTGTTTATAGAATTTTACATTATATTTGTGGCCTTGAATTTTAAAACACATCATGTTATAGGAATAAAAGGGAATGAACATTTTCTAGAGAACTTTGAAAATGGTAACTAACTTATGACACTCAAAAAACATTTAGCAATAAACACTAAAATTATCTTTGAATTAAAAATGTATTGTGCATATTTTGCTATTTATAAAGTTATCAGTTTCAGAAAATAAGATAGTTTGAGTTTATTGACGACAAGCAAAATGCTTGGCTTATTTCACCTACCATCCAAAATGTGACTAGAATGCACATACTCATAATATATTTTTTGAAATCAGAAAATATACTTTTTAGAATGTATAATAAAATGCAATATTTTAATGTCAACGAGAAAGAATATGCAATGTAAATTTAGAAACAATATTTTCATGAATTAGAAAAAAATAAAAATAGAGCCAAATTAGAAGTACTTATTCGGGTAAAGCCCTGTTTTACAAAACTACTATGAAAATGGAAAAATTTATCAAAATAAAATCTTATTTGAAGTTCTCAAAGTTAACAGACAAAAATGGATCTGCTTTTGTAGGAAATGTTAGTTGGAAATAGGAGTGCTTCCCTGTCACAGCACCGCACACCTTCCAAACACACTTGCTGAATATCATCTCATAAATTTGGAAAAACAAAGATAAAGATATTGCTTCTCCAGGATTTCCTTTTGTACAAAATGCCATTGCTTCCAGTTAAGAGTGTGTCATTGAGCCAAAATATAGCTAGGCAGTTTAGTTACTAACCTAAAATGGATTAAATCTCTAAGCAAAAATTGTGCTAAAAATATAGGTTGGGGTGTTGAGAGTTTGATGGGTCAGTTTTGACTGGTCAAGAAAATAATGCTTAGTTTCTCTACTTAAAGGGACTCCTCAGCACCTTGGGAGGCAGAATATTGACACTAGCTAAGAGCTAGAGGAAAGTGGCAATAAAACTGACATAAAGAGGGAACAGAATATAACCTACCCTGCTTTTTAAAATGAAGCTTGCCTGGAAATGAAAGTATAATTATATAGTCTTGGGTCTCCTAATTTTTTATATTGTGTATTTCTATCACTTAAATATTTTCGGTGTGTACCCTTTAAACATATGGATGTATATTTATTTATGCATTATATCAATTACTGTATTACTAGAAGTTTTACAATATAAAACAAATCAAAACAGAACTTAAAAGAGTATGAAATAAAAATAAAATAAATACAAACAAATGGAAAATGTTTTTCTTCCATAATTTATTTTCATGTTTAGGTTATTTATGTCATGTTGATTTTGTACCCTCCACTGCAACAACTGTAAAAGGAATAGTTTGGAGTAGATGACCATCATCAATGGTAGATTTCTGCTTGATCTCCTAAGATAAAATCACACATAATATTAGAGTAGGAAGATTATGAGATGTATAAATGACATTTGAGAATGATAGTGCTGACAGGTCGTGAATATCTTATTCTAAAATTGGACGATATGTTTTAGTGGGAGATTCAAGTTCTTGTAATTTTAAAAAAGTCTTTAAAGTTGCTTTAAACTGAATCGATTAAACTAGATTGTTCTTGATTTTTTATTTTTATTTTAGTGTAGTTTAGTTTATCTTAGTTTTCATCAGAAATCATCCTTTGCAATCATTTGAACTACAATTAGAAATACCTGTATGGGATGACTATGCATTGAAAAGCATTTTATAAACCATTAAAATCAATTTACTTCTTGAGTGTTAAATGATTAGGAATTATAAAAATTAAATATTCTTTCTCTGTTCTGGCCATGTGCAAACAAAATTGCAGAGCTTTTCAAATAGGAAGCTATTGCTCCTCTCTCTTGTGGGAAATACCTTCTGTTTGAAATGGAGTAAAGGTCAAGTCATGTGAACAGTGAACCCTGAAGTCCCCAACCTTTATTAAAAAGCTCTCAAGCCTCATTTGGTCACTCTTTCCTTATTGACCTATAAGAGGCTCTCTGCATTAATATTACACCATTTAACACCTATAAGATTATGGGACATAGATGTCTAAGGAAACAGTGTTCTTGCTATATTTTTAAAGAAGATAATAAAATTTCTATTTTACTGCTCATTTTTTTATCACCTTTTGCTGATACAGTCATGTGTTAATTTTTGAAAGTTAAACTTTTCTAGCTATTCATAGAACATGTGATCCACCTCCTAAATTTGAATTGTATAACAGTACATTTATGTCAGAAGACAAGAATGACACTCAGGTTTAGACTAAGAAAATTTTATTCCAGAAGAAAAAACCAAGCAAACAGAGCTTAAATAAACAATATAATATAGTTAGATTAACAGATTTCTGAATCAAAAGAGATGTAAAACAATACAGATATCCAATTAATCTAACTAAATTAATTTTTCTTAGCTTCCTTCAAATATCCATGCTTCCTTGATTGTAAGTACATGGTGAATTTGTTTTGTCTTCTATCAATATAATGTTTTGCAGAGTTAACATTTTGAAAGCAAGTGTGGCTTTGTGATTATGACACACAATCCTCATCGCAATAATTGGGATCCTACCCATACTATTGGAAAGACCTGTTGTGCTAAAAACAGAACAAAAAGATAATAATCATAATATTTAGAATTTGTTGAATTTTAGTTATTATGCCTAGTCTAAGGATCATCTTATTGAATCTTCCCACTGTTCTGTGAGTTAGGGTCTATTATTTTCCTTTTTTAAAATGAAAAAAATTCAGCTTAAAAAGGCTAACTTGCCTTTTAATATTTACCTAATAAATATTAAAACAATGAATGTCAGTCCTATTATCAAATTAATTCAATCAATATCTCCAGCAATATCAAAATTGTCACAAAAATTCAACCATTGGGGTTTTGAGTACATTTTCAATTATGTTTAAAAGACCCTTTTGAAAGTAGAGATTAAAAAATTACATAATGCCACCCGTTTTTGCTTTTGATGAATTGAAAAGAACCACATGGTCTAGACTATTAGTTTTTTACCTTCTACAGCTGGAAAAAATCTATACATCAATGTGGAGACTAACAACAAGGTATTCTGAGAGACAGAAGTGCGACTTTTCTTTTAACTAAACCCTTTGTGCCTACGACATACTATGCATGTAAAGGCTTTTAATGTATTATAATAACTGCATTAATGTCTATACGGACTATTATTTTTCCTGAGTGGAATGTACGGGTATATTTAACTCTTGATTACATTTTAATATACAGTAGATTATTTACATGATATTTTAGGAAAGTATACTAATTCATTTCTATTCATGGTAATATACAGTTATCACCAGTGGATACCAGTGAAAAACTACTATCTTATTCTATTGTTGTGTCTCTATAGTATAGTATTTCCATACACTTGACATTCTGTAAACGTTTGGTAAATGGATAAATTAAATATTGCTAATTTGAATAACAAAATATTTTTCTTCCTTGAATATGCCATCAATTGTCCCATCTGGTTGGCTTTAACCCCACTGTTCTCTCTGCTGGAAATTCTACTTTTATTTCTCCATTAAGAAAAATTTATTTTTTTTAGTAGACTTTCCAATAATTCCTCTTATCTTACCCCTAATTAGTTAGTCTTTTTTTTTTTTTTTGGACTGTTTCTTGTGACCGGTGCTCGTGTGGTTCTAGCTCACTGTCCAACTCATAACCCTAGCTCAAGGGATCCTTGGCCTCAGCCTCCTTTGCTACTCCCTGCCCAGCAGCCATTATTATTCTATGCCTTATATTTATAGCTTTTTAAAATTCCGCCAAATTTTTGAGCTTTGCATTAGCATTTTCTTATTTAATATTAATAGAAGTTCCCAGATATTTGTTTATGAGCTTTGCTAGTTGACACATATTCATTGAAGTTAATAATTAACTTAATAAATCGGATATCTGATATTAATAGCGTTATATATGTAACTAAATTATGTCACATCAAGAGCGAGCATATCTACAACTTCAGGGAACTATTTAAAGCTTATTACTTGAAATATTGTACATCACCTGTACAAGGACTAAATCTCTTGATCATATTAAATTGCCTTTTATCTTTCCTTATTTGTGGAAATAACTTTTGTTTTCTGGAACACACATAATATACATGTTCCATCATTGTAATTTTACCTTTCAGGCTAGGTCTTGTGCAGGTAGCACTGTGGGTAGAAGTGTAACACTTTAACCCAATCCTAGTTACACTGTAATCTCTACTCCCTCCATTATATAATCAGAAAATATTTATTGAGTGTCTACTATGTGTGAGAAGCTGATGTTCTTGATGATTGAGATACATTAGTAAATACAATAGACAACAGTCTCTGCCTTCCTGGTTTCTATATTCAATAAACACAATAAATTTATAAATTATATAACTAGAAATAATTTTAGAAAATAAGCACTATTAAAAAAGGTATTTACTTATTTAATTTCTTATTCAAATCTTGCCAAAATTTTGCTTCTCTTAAGTAAAATTTTTTTGTTGATAATTATAAAATACCTTGATTTCCCTTTCACTGCAATTTGATTGTAGTCATTATCTGAATCAAACTTTTTAGCATATAATTCTGGGGCTACAAATTGTGTTCTCAAAAGATTGCAGCTCCTTGTTTATTTATACATTCGTAAGAACATATGCTTTCGGATCAGACTGCCTGAGGTCAAATTCCAGCTCTGTAGGGCAAATTATTTAATATCTCTTTACCTCAATTTCCTTATCCACAAAATGGAGGTGACATTGATCCAAGATTAGTGTTTTTATCTGTTTCTGCTACTATAACAAAATACCTTAGAGGGAGTAATTTGTAAACAACATAAATTTATTTCTCATAGTCTTGGAGGCCAATATCAAGGCACCAGCAAATTCAGTGCCTGGTGAGGGCTCACTGCCTCAAAGATGGTGCTTTCCTACTGTTTCCTCACATGGAGGAAGATGAGGGAAGCTCCCTTCAACCTTTCTTTAAGGGAACTAATCTCAATGAAGAAGCCTCCCTCAAGACTTAACTACCTCCTAAAAACCCTACCTTTTAATACTATCACATTCAAAGGTTAAATTCCGACATATGAATTTTGGGGGGACACCAACATTCAAACCATGGCAATTAGTCACAGGAATTTTGTGAGAAGTAAATGAAACAAAGCATGTTAAGTAAAAATTCAGTCATCTTACACTACCAGTGTTATTATGGTTCTTGGAGGAGCACTTTTGAAGAGTGGGAAAGTTATCAGCTTTGAAATGTGATAAATCTGCATAAGAATCCCAGCTCTGATCTTTCCTAGTTGCATGACCTTGGGCAAAATATTTAATCTCTTAGAATTTCACTTTCTTTACCTGTATTTTGAAAATATATAAAAATACTTTGTTTTTTTCTTTTTGTTTTTTTAGAATACTAACTTAGATAACATATATAAAGTGCCTAATAATGTTAACCACATTGTGTACTCTCAATAATGTAAGTTTTTCCTTAATCTTCCCCAGGTACAGAATGAATTATAGCTCTGATTTTAAGTGAAAAACAAACAAAATGACAGGCCCTTCTATTAAAAAGATGTTTAATCATACTATTAATAGTCCAAACTTTTGGGCTATTGAGAAATTCCAATCTAATATTGATACTTCCCCGTATAACCAACATAGTATTTTGTGTATTATAAAAGGCAATTGTTTTACATCTCTTCAAAAACACTTATCCAACACCTATTACATGTCAAGGAATGAATTACGCTTTCATTATGAATATAATTCTATGCCTGTAATTAAAACAAAAATAAAATTTCAATATTATATTTGCTAAGATAGGAATGTGAGTGGCCATTATCATAGGAAAGGAATTGCATAGCTGTACCCATAATAGGTTCATTGCCTAAGTCATGTGGCAAGTTAATACGCCAAGACAGTGGGTTGCAGGAGAGAAAGAGGTTTAATCATAGGGCAGCCAGATGAGGAGATGGGAAGAAACCTCAAATTTGTCTCCCCAGGGAGTTTGGGGCTTTTAAAGGGTTTGGATGAGTGTAGTGTGTGTTAGTTGGTCAAAAAGTGCTGAGCGAAGTCATGGGACAGGGAGATGAAGAAACTGCATTCTCCTGCTAACTTGATTCCTCTGTAGGGGGTCTTCAAACTGGTTGGCCTAAGCTGTCCCACTGGAATTGAGAATGTGAAAAACATCTTAACCAATTCTTACAAAAAGGCCTTATTATTCCAACATCAGAGATCCTACCTATAGGAATAATGCGGATGCCAATGGTCAGTATGTAATGCCACTGTGACTTTTGGTTACAAGGAAGTGGGCCAAAGTGCAGCCTGATTAATGCTTAATCATAACGATATTTCTGTCCAGAACTTTTGTTAACCCTGTATGGGCAGTTTCATAGCCAAGTATGGGAGTACAGAGAAGTTTGGGATGATGCCAGGGATGGAGACCTGGAAAAATAAATGAATAAAAATGCTGAATTTGGAAAGGGGTACAGGGTGAAGAGGGGCTAAGGCATGGGACCAGGGAACACCCTGGTTAGTGCAGGGAACTGTAAGAAGCCCCACATTCCTAGACGTTGGAGCACAAGCTCAGGAGAAAACAGAGAGAGCTTGTGAGATGGAGACCAGAGGTTTGGGTCTTCAGCTAATAAGCTCTGACAGTAACTTTAAGGTTCCTTAGAGGAAACAAAGAGCCATAATAGGTTTAGAGGTAGGAGGAAGAACAGTCACTGCCCATGTTTCTCCCTCGGCCTTCATTCAAAACAATCTTTCTTTGTATGCTTTAAAATTAAAATTTTGTTGGAATTTATTCATTCATTTAATTGACAAATATTTATTGATTGACTATCATGTGCCAGCCAGTGTTGTAAGCACTGGAGATTCAACAATGATCAAAACAGACAAAAATCTCTGTCCACATAGAATTTCTACTCTAGGGAGAGGAAGACTGTCACTAATCAAGAGAAATAAGTAAATTATAAAATTTCTAATAAGA
Organism: Daubentonia madagascariensis; assembly: GCA_023783475.1. Lineage (NCBI taxonomy): Eukaryota > Metazoa > Chordata > Mammalia > Primates > Daubentoniidae > Daubentonia > Daubentonia madagascariensis. The sequence goes on along the minus strand of JAKFHU010002080.1, from coordinate 18,294,044 downwards.
TGATTTAAACTAAGGTGAATAATAAAGTCAGAAAGGAGATAATGTGTGTGGGGTGTAGAAATTTAAAATGGGTGACCACAAAAGGCATAATTAAAAAGTGATATTTGGGTAAAAACATGAAAAAATATAGCATAAAGTATTCTGCTGCTAAAATTAATATTGTAAACATTTTGTAGATTACATAGACGTAAGGCCTTATTTTAGCAAATACATATGATCAAATTTTCAGTTAAAATGGATCAGCCTGCCTGCAGCATGTAAAACAGACTTAAACTGGCAAGATTCTAGGTAAGACAAACCATGCAGAGGTTGCTAGGAAAGTCCAGACAGTTAGTGGCAAATTAGGGCAGAAATCATAGGGATGGGAAGGAACAATGAGCGGCAAGGAAGGCAAGACAGACGTAAGAAATTCTTAGGAAATAAAATGGGTGCAATTTTGTAACAAAATGCACGTAGAGGATGATAAAGCATAAAACGTGGGATAACTCCCACATTTCTGGAAGAAGTAGTAGCGTACAGATTTTAGCAAAGGAAAGCTTGAGAGGAATATGACAAGACTGTTAGCTTCAGGAAGGTTCAGCTCACCAGTTACCTAGTATATATTTAACAACATATTCCTAGTGCTTGGCATAACACCTGCCACATAGGAAGCCAGTAACTATTTGCTCAATCAACAAATGAATAGATTGTGTTTAATTTGAAGCGACTGTGGCTCTGAGGAGCTAAATAAGTGGAATGCTAAGGAACAAGTCCTGGAGTGAGTATATGGATTTAGGAATCATTAAAATCAAAGCAGTAGTTAAAACGAAGAAAGTGAACGGAGTTGCAAAAGCAATTATGTTTACAGAGATCAGTAGATTTAGACTGATGAAATACATGGACACAATACATGGTGGGGCAAGAACAGTACAAATAACAACCTTTATACCCTTTATTTAGATTTCACTGTTGTAAGCATTTTATAATATTTATTTTCTCTCTCCTCCTCTCTCTTTCTGTCTCTTTCCCCCCATTCCTCTCACCGTCACTCTCCTCTCTCTCTCCTTCCCCCACCCCCAGAGTACGCTGCTGACATTATATCCCATCATCCCTGAAAACTTTAGTATGCATTTAAAAGCTACATAAGTTATGGCTGCATAACTGCAGTATGATCCCCAAAATCAAGATATTAACAATGACGCAGAAAATCATTCAGTTCACAGATTCTATTTAGAAATCACTAATTGTTCTACTGATGTCATTTAAAGCAAAAGATTCCAGTTAAGGAATATACTACATTTATTTGTCATGTCTTTTTAGCCTCCTTCAATTTGGAAGAATTCCTCTGTTTTCCCTTGACTTTGATGATCTTGGCATTTTTGAAGATTACAGGCCAATAGTGTTGTAGCAGGCGCCTCAACTTGAGGTTGTCTGTGTTTTCCTCAAAGTAATTCCATTAGCTAGGTATCCTGGAAAATAGCAGTTGTAGAAATAGTTTTTTTAATTAAGGTCAAATTCATTCAACATAAAATTAAACATTTTAAAAAATGAGCAATATCTGCACAAGGAATGCTGGTCACCATTCCATGGGCACCGCTACCACGCTGGGGAGTGAGAAATGGTAGGCAAAGGAGCAAAAAGGCCACAACACTGTCTTACCAAAAACCAGCCACCTTATTCTTTATTAAGCAGTCCTCTGCTTGCTGCAAGTTTTGGATTTGATTCCAGAGTCCTGAAAAAGTCGATTCTATTGGTCTTTGCCAGTTTATAATGGTTTCAGTGCAAGGACCAGCTCTTCTAGAATCTTATTCTGCAATTTTCCATGACATCACTCCTGTAAAAAAACATTATCTTATACATTTCTTTATTGTTGTTTAACCACATATATTGAGTTCTGAATCTTAAATAGAAATTCAGTTTTAGTTTTTTGTTTGTACAAGTGTTTGTGTTTTCCATTTGTGGAACATTATTTGCCTTTTGACATTAAATTCCTTCATATTTTTTAGGTCTTCTGTAATCAATTACTTGTTTTATTTCTTTTTATTGATATTTGGGTTTAATATCTTGGTATAGAGTGCTTAGGTGTGATTCACTTCCCCAATGACCTACACTACTGGGAATGTGTAAGTACCAGTGTTATTCAGCTACAAATATTCGAGCACTATGCAGGGTTGCATTTGTACAATCTAGTGGCCCTTAATATGACTCTAAAAAGATTCTCTTAGAATACAGTCAACCCTCTGTATCTGTGGATTTCACACGCATGGATTCAACCAACCATGGATTGAAAATATTCTGAAAAAAAGAAAGGATGTTTGCGCCTGTAATGAACACGTACAGATTTTTTTCTTGTCGTTATTTCCTAAACAATATAGTGTAACAACTATTCACATAGCATGTATAATGTATTAGGTATTATAAATAATCTAGAGATGATTATACAGATAAGTATACAGAAGGATATGTATAGATTATATGCAAATACTATAATATTTTATATTAGGGACTTGAGCATTCTGGGATTTTGGGCTCCAAGGTGGGTCCTGGAACCAATTCCCCACAGATATTGAGGGACGATGGTATTTACTATTTAAATTTTAGAAAAAGTGTGCTTTGGTAGATATTAAAATTAGACTATGCATTTCTACATAACTGATTATGAAAATAGGGTGAATAAACATCCTCTAAGATAATACACATGGATTTGGGGCTTGCTGGTTAGCATTTCTTTTTTATTTAATTAAGATAATATTTTATTTATATTTTCCTGATACAATGGATTACTATAGAAAAAGTTTTCTTAAAATTTTAGTTATGAATGAAATTGTTCAAATTAAAAAAGAATTGCATTTAGTTAATTTAATTGACCAAAACCAACCATAAACATTACCTCAACCATGTGGTCACCAATAAAATTAGTTCAAGTAATGATGCTTATTATTCTGTCCATGCTATTGCTCACTTCAACATACACCTGGCTTGAGTAACCATATAATATAAGGATTCAATTTAGAGACTTAAATTATATATTATATGTTGAGCTAATCAGACCAGACTCCTCTTTTAATGGAAATAATAAATGATGGAAGTTATAATTTCATTACAGAAGAAACATTTTTGGGTTAATTGAATTGAGATAACCGAGTTTTCACTAAATTCTTGAATTCCATTTTTTTCTTTTCATGTTTACATAACTTATACCTTATCCCTACAACTGTATCTAATTTTCTTAAAATCTTCAGAAAAATACGACAATATTTTCTTTAATCTGCAAATGTAGCCATACTTTGTAATGCTATCCTTTGCTATTTCTTTCTGACAGCTGCCAGACAACAGATAGCTGCCCTTTTTGGCTTACACACCAAGACCTGCTTCTCCTGGACTTTGCTGCATTGCATTGAGATCTTTTATTAACGTCTAACTACAGCAGCCTCATGTCTCTGGACTGCAAATAAGAATTACTCTGGGAGAGGTCTGGAATTTGTTCCATTACACACTGGAACAGGGCCAAAGTCTGACTACTTGATTTTGAGTCTAGTGACAGATTTAGTATCTGTTTTCTCAAGAAGCCAAGAGATTTGAAACACATTCAAAGACTGCCCTATTCCCCAAGATCTGAGACATTAATATAACCTGAAATTTCAGCCATTATCTTCTGAATTTGACAATTGGTGGTATTGAGATCATGTGAAAATTCAAATGCACCTAAAAGAGAGGGAAAATAAAAAAGAATTCTTTTTCTGCATTTAGTTCCATCAGGATAAAACTCTTTTGACTCCAGAGAGATGAGTTGCTGAAATTATATTTGAACATGATTGTGGGTACAATAATTTTGGATCTATTAAAATGGGATAATTCTGAAGATAGGGACCTACAGTTAAAGAGATAGCCCTATTCTAGTGTCTCCTAGTCAAACCATATTCATACAATCAAGCAGTTTTTCTATTGCTGGACATTATGCTACGAACTTTAGATATATTATTTTATCAATTATTAGTCTATATGCTTACTTTATAAAATAGCTTTTATTCTTCCACATTTTGTACCAGTGAAAAGTAATAATTGTAGACATTAAGTAACTTGGCCGAATAACGTTCTCATGAACAATACACTAGTAAGAGCAGGGAGAGTAAAAATTCATTACCTTTTAGAGGCGGGTATTCTACACCATAAGACCCCATAATAATAAAGGGTGAGATCTAAAACTTCCTTTAGATATTATAAAGAGCAGAAGGATCTGAGAGTTCATGGACTTCAGTCATCATCTCCCTACAAATGAAACTATTAAAGCCAGAAAATTGGGGCAGCATGTCTACAGACATACAGATAATATCCAATAGAAATTAACAAAATTTTACATAGGACTTCTGCTTCCTAACTTTTAGATTTTTTTTTTCATTTATTATGTGGAAATGTTGAAAAAATTTTTTTAAAAAAACTGAGTTATACTGAAGGATTAGTGCATCCTTCAAACAAACCCCTGGGGAACTGGAGGTGGTGATATGCTCAGCGGAGAAGGCACATCACCACATCCGCTACATCACGGAGGTAGCATCCCTAAAAGAAGAAAGTTAGCTCCGTTTGCAAGTCCACTCATAGTTTGTCATCACACTTTTCCTTAAAACTATTAATAAAAATTGCAGTCTCAGATTATCAGTATTTGATAGCACATTATATAAACTTGTGATGGCTAATTTTTTGTGTCAATTTGATTGGGCCATGGGGTCAAACATTATTCTGTATGTTTCTGTGAGGATGTTTCTGGATGAGATTTTAACATTTCAGTTGGTGAACTGAGTAAAGTCAATTACTTTCCTTATGTGTTTTGGCTTCATTCAATCAACCGAAAGCCTGAGTAGAACAAAGAGGCTAACCCTTCCCTGAGTGAGAGAGGATTCTTTCCACCTGACTGCCCTTGAACTGGACATTCACTTTTTCCTGTCTTTGGACTCAAACTGGAAGAACATCAGCTCTTCCTGGGTTTTGAGCCTACTGGCCTTAGGACTGAACTTACACCATTGGCTCTCCTGGTTTTTAGGCTTAGGACTCAGACTGGAACTATACCTTGGCTCTCTTGAGCCTCCAGCTTTTTGAGTCACCCTGCAGATCTTGGGAAATGTCAGCCTCCATAATCATATGAGCTACCTCCTAATAAATCTCTTTACCATACATACATACTATTGGTTCTGGTTCTCTGAAGAACTTTGATGAATACACATATTGTTTACTATTTTCTACTTTTACTATGCAGAGTTTTCTTTTCATTATTATTCTGATTATAGGGAATAGTCTATGTTTTTAAATAAAAATTGAATTACATTATGAAGGATGCCATAATAATGGTAATATCCATAATATTTATATTTTCTGATGTTAAGCCACATTATGAAATAGGAAGTCAAGTGTATTTTTTTATTTTGGCTTTGGTGATCTGTATTAATGCTATCTCATAAGCTATCAGATATGATTCTTAAGTGCTTGCATTAAAAACTGTTTATAAAATTTCTTAAAAAGTGAAAAAGACAGTAAAAACTCTTTCTGTACTCTCCTCCTCTAAAAAAATATACCCCTAGAAAAACATTTTGTAAACTTCTTCATTGTCTAACCACTGGTCCTACGTAATTTTACTTTTAGAAAATATTTGATGGCATGGCCTTAATAAGTTATTTATGTATTCAGTTTTCAAGCTATATGATCTGATTTCAAAATCAACCATGATATAAACAACACACATGTACAAAAACATAATATCCAACAATGAACAAAGGGTATAGATATACCTACCTCACTAAAATTTCCCTTTGACTTAGTTGACAAATAAGATATCAGAAGTTATGAATGCATTACATACTTTTCAAAATTTAATTGCAGAAAGTGCATACTCTTCAGAGAAATTTCTGTGGAACTGCTAATAACTACTACCATTTATTGCAGACATGTTATGTATCAAGCATTGCACTAAGAACTTTGTTATAGGAAATTAGAGATCACTCTACTTACTAAACCAAATGGCACTTTGATTCTTTTAATGACAATGGCTTGAAATTACAGGACACAAGGAAGGTGTGGTTAAAAGGTTTCACCAAATATTTTACTCCCCAATAAGCAAATATGAACTAATAATTGATATTTCCTGCACTTATTTTGGTCCTCTGGCTGAACGTGAAAAGCTTCACTTTAAGAGGATTTAGTCCAGGATTGGTAACAAGGTTCCCAGGATTTATATTATTTGATCCAAAATATAAGTGATTCTTAAGTTTTTAAATTTTTATGTATTTTTATTTTTGTTTATTTATTTATTTATTTATTTTTTATTTCAGAATATTACGGGGGTAAAAACTTTTTGGTTACATGAATTGCTTTTGTGCCATTTGAGTCAAAGTTATAAGTTTGCCCATCACCAAGATAGCGTGCATTGTACACATTAGGTGTGAATTTACCTGTCCCCTTCTCCCTCTTCCCATCTGCTTGGTTTCCACTGAGTTTTACTGCCATATGTGCACATAAGTGTTGATTGATTAGTTCCAATTTAATAGTGAGTACGTGTGGTGGTTGTTTTTCCATTCTTGCGATACTTCACTGAGAAGAATGGTCTCCAGTTCCATACAGGTTGTTACAAAGGGTATTAGTTCTCCATTTTTTTTTTATGGCTGAATAGTTCTCCACAGAATACATATATCACATTTTATTAATGCACTCATGTATTGATGGGCATTTGAGTTGTTTCCATATCTTTGCGATTGTGAGTTGTACTGCTATAAACATTCGAATGCAAGTGTCTTTTCTATAAAATGTCTTTTTTCCTTTGGATAAATAACCAGTGGTGGGATTGCTGGATCAAATGGTAGGTCTACTTTTAGTTCTTTGCGGTATCTCCATACTAATTTCCATAGAGATTGTACTGGTTTGCAGTCCCACCAACAGTGTTTAAGTGTTCCTTTCTCTCTGCATCCACACCAGCATCTGTTGTTTTGGGACTTTTGGATAAAAGCCATTCTCACTGGGGTTAATTGATATCTCATAGTGGTTTTGATTTGCATTTTCCTGATGATTAGAGATGTTGAGCATTTTTCATATGTTTATTGGCCATTAGTCTATCTTCTTTTGAGAAGATTCTGTTCATGTCTTTTGCCCACTTTTTAATGGTGTTGTTTGATGTTTTCTTGCAGATTTGTTGAGTTCTTTCTGTAGATTCTGGTTATTAGCCCTCTATTGGATGTATAGCATGCAAATATTTTCTCCCAGTTTGAATAAGACCCCAAAGGCAATCACAGCAACAACAAAAATAAATAAATGGGACTTGATTAAATTAAAAAGCTTCTGCATAGCCAAGGAAAAAATCAATAGAGCAAATAGACAACCTACAGAGTGGGAGAAAATATTTGCATGATTCTTAGTTTTGACTGAATTATAGAATCACTTGGCAACTTTTTAAAAACACTTAGGCTCAACCCCCCATTCCATAATTTCTAATTTAAATGATCTGGTGTTTGCCATGCAAACATATTTTTAAAAGTCTTCAAAGGTACAGGCAAAGTTGAGAGCTACTGGCACGGATGGAAAGGTAATGGGACCTCACTTTAACTTTCTCCTTGGCTGAAAAGGCAGAGACAGTAGCTGGTATTCAACACTCTCCTTAAATTTTCCAGGGCTTACTCCTAGTTGATATTGTTTGAGGAGACATTTTATTTCTCATCATGTTGATGCTATTTGACCTTAAATTCAGGGGAAAACCTCTTCTTAAATAGGGCAGACAAAAAGATAAGTCAGAAAAATGCTTAAACACAAGGAACTTTAAGCATAGAATTTGCATTTGTTATTCCTTTTCTCTCAAGTGCAAATACAGCTCTTGTTCCAAGTAAGGAATGACAAAAATCATAGGACGCATTGACATTTGGCACACTTTGTAGAGGATCAAGTGTAATACTATTCATGTCTCTCACAAGAAGGAAAGAGTAGTACATGGGTAGGCAATGGGGGGGGGTGGTTTAGGGCCATGTAAAATTTTCCTAAGGATTAACAGAATGTACAAAGTAAGAGCAGCTTCAAGAGGCACTGAAATCCTACTGAAGCTCCACGCAACATATCCTGTGCCCAGACCCAGGTCAGTGTCAGCAGGATAGAGGTGTCATTTTTTAATTGGTCTACCAAGAGCAGGGGAAGGTGTCTCTTTTTCCCGACTGTGCAAAATAACATAGCTGTTAGCAAAACTTACTGTGGAAAAGTTTCTCTACCACTTACTAGTCTTATTACCTTGGACTAGATAGTTAGCCTTTCTGTGCCTCAGTTTCCTCATTGCTAAAATGAGAATAACAATAAATACCTAATAAGGTGATTAAGGGGATTCAATGATTTATTATTTGTAAAGTGCTTATAACTACCCCTATCTAAGAGTTAATGAACTATAAGGGCTTGTTAAATAAAACAAATGAATACCTAGGCTCTTTCCAAGAGGAAACTATGTTGGTTCTCTAAAAGGGAGTTTTTATGTGGAATTAGAGGTCTGCAAACAATTTTGTCATCTCTATTTGATTTGGGCATCCTAATAAATCTATATGGTAGGTTTTGTCCTGCTTTCAAAGATGAAGAAACTGAACCTAGAGAAATTAAGTAATTATACTAATTGTATACTTAATAATTTGCTAAGCTGGCAACTAATTGTCACCTAGAGTTGATTTAAGGATTGTGCTGTTACCCAAAAATGTAATAACTTACTTTATGATTCATGTATAATAAAGTAGAGTATTTGATAAATGACATAAAGGTGCTAGTAAAATGGGTATTTCTTTATCAAATTTGTGGTTTAACTAAAATTGCAATTAGCCTACCCCTAACACTTTCTATCTCCTTTCCCTCCTTTTTTACTTCTTGGTACGTATTACTGAATAATTTCATTATTTCTCTCACTTATTTTCTGAATTCCTATTAGATTGTAAGCTCCATGAGGTAGTTCTTTGGGGTTCATTTTGTTCAGTGCCCAAGAGTAGGCAATCAATAAATGTCACTTGAAAGAATAAATGTATGAACCTTCCTTTTTCTAAGCAAAGATTGATTTTTTTGAAAAGCTATGAAAATATTTACTATTAATTTATTGTTAAGTAAAGCCTGAAGACTCTAGATGGATGAATACTAAAATTGGCCACGACATGACCCTTTCAGTGTTTCTTATGAATTAACTAAACCATTAGAAGATGGTGAATTAAAATCAGTTACTACAGTAGGCCCTCATACATTCTGGGGGTTAGAGGTGCTGACCCCCTGCATGGTTGAAAATCCACATATAACTTTTGACTCCCCAAATGCTTTTCTAGTAGTGTACTGTTGACAGGAAGCCTTACTAATAACATGAACAGTCAACTGACACGTATTTTGTTATATGTGTTTTATAGTCTATTGTTACAATAAAGTAAGCTAGAGAAAAGAAAATACTATTAAGAAAATCATAAGGAAGAGAAAACACACTTACAGCACTATACTATACAGTGTTTATTAGTACTGTACGTTCACATCATCTGTTTAGTAGATAAATTGTCTGTCTGAAATGGTGGACAACCACAGCTGCAGATGTCACTGTGTGGTATATTTCAGGCAATTCAACTTTTTCTTGTAATGTCATGATTTTTTTTCCTGCTTCTTGGAAGCACTCCCAGCATCACTAGTTTCACTTCATATGGGTCCCATGGTGTTATTCAAGGTTTACAGTATTGCACTAAACACAATGAAAAATAGGACAACAACTGTAAGAGATCACTTTTTGTTTGGTACACAATTTACTAGAGAGATGAACTATTCACATGGAGATGATTAGAGTCACATTATATTTTAAGTGGATACTCGCAACCCTTGAGCTCACTGCAGTAACAACAGGAGGTGGCTACAAAATTATTACAGTAGAGCAGTATGTACTATAGTAAGTTCTATGCAGTTATGATTTAATACTGCATCTTCATGTTTATTTACATTTCTCTTGACTGCAAATGGCACCATGTGTGGTCTGTGTTTGTGTGCATAAGTTTTGATGAATTTTAACTTTTTGTAACAGATTTGTGTATATTTTATGATAGTAAATGATAAAATAGACTAGTATCTACATATATTTTATGTATTCATGACATAACTTTTTCTTAATTTTTTCAATATTTCTAGGCTATACAGTTCATCTGTAAGTTTTTTCAAATTGTCAAAAATCTCCAAGAAATTTTCCAATATATTTTTTGAAAACAATCCACATATAAGTGGACCTGCACAGTTAAAGCCTGTGTTGTTCAAGGGTCAACTACATTTTAAATCTTTCACAAAAGTTATAATTTTTATAATATTTGTATAGTACATTTTTATCCACCAGTGATAATTCTAAATGGTTGATAACTATTAACTCAACTCATTTAATCCTCAGATCAACCTTATGTCTTTTCAAATATACTTTTACATATTCTACAGATTAAAGAAGAAATCACAATGAAAATTATAAAACATTTTAAACTGAGTTACATTGAAAACAATATATCAAAATTTGTGGAAGGCAGCTAAAGCAGTGCTTAGAGGAAAAAGTATAGCTTTAAATATTTATACCAGAAAAGAACTATGTTACTTTTAGTGATATGACTTTCTACCAAAAATACTCAGAAAAGGAGAACAAATTAAACTAAAGGAAGGATATAATATAGATAAGAGCAGAAATCAATTACAGAGAAAATGGACAAACAATAGAGAAAATTGTAAAAGCCCAAACTCAATACTCTGAAAATATTATTAACATTTGACACCTACTGAGTTTAATTCACAGAAAACCAAAAGATGCACATCATTATAGATACTACAGATATTTCAATAGTAAAAAAGATACTGTGATCACTTTTACACCAATACATGTGACACTTTTGATAAAATGGACAGATGTATTGCAACTCATTCAAAGTTGAAGGTAAAATAGAAAATCTTAAAAGCCCTGTTGGTATTTAATACAGTCTTTAAATTTTTCATAAACCACTTCAGACAAAGATGATAACTCCAGAATCAAATGGTTTCTACTCGTGAATACCATGAATGAGAAATGACTCATTATATAAAAACTATTATATACTAATATATAAAAACTGTTATAAGAGGGCAGTGTAACCCTTATACTAAACCTTGAAAAAGTTCATGTAAGAAATTTAGAGACCAAGCCTCATAAACTTAGATGTAAAAATCCTTTACAAGATATTAGCATATTCAATACAGCAATATGTAAAATATATATTTGTATCATTCAAGGTTCAACCACAGAAGAAGAAATAGTAGGAGATTAGATAGATGACAGATAGATAGGTGATAGATGATATATATTGATAGATAGCTAGACACATACATACATAGTTACCTTTATTAAAAGGAATTGGCTTATGTGATTTGTGGGAGCTGATTAAATAAGTGTTAAATTCAAACAGCACTCAGTCAGTCAGGAAGGAAAGATCATGAGCAGGATGGAACTTCATGGGCATGAACCAAAATTTTATCCTCAGACAAAATTTCTTTTCTCTCCAGAGGAAACCTCAGCTTTGATTTTAAGGGATTCCAATGCATTCAGTCAGGACTACCACAGGGAATGTATTCAACACAATCTCCCTTACTTTTAACATCAACTGATTGGGGGTTTTAATTGTATTTGTAAAATACTTTCATAACAATGCCTAGATTATTGTTTGATTGAAAAATTGGAGACTATGGCCTAGCCAAATTGACACATCAATAAAGTCATCACAATATTACATACTGATCCAGTGGGATTTATCCCAGGAATGCCTGGTTTATATAACATTTGATAACAAATTAATTTACTACATTAACAGAATAAAAAAAAGTGATGAAAAATTCAACACCCACTCATGCTAAACATCTTTTGATCTTTGAAAGACACTTAAGAAAATAAAAAGGAAATAAACTTATTCCAAATGTATTTATCTGCCAAACAACTTGTATACTAAATATATAAATAATTCTTACATGTAAATAATTGGCAAAAGAATTCAACAGACACTTCACAAGAGAAAATATTCAAGTGGTTCTTAAACACATGAAAAGATGCTCAATATCTCTAGTCATCAAGGAAATGCAAATTAAAGCCACAGTGAGATACCATTGCAGATTCATTAGAATGAGTACAATGAAAAAGTTGGCAGTACCAAATATTGGTAAAGATGTGCAGCAATTGGAGTTCTCAAATACCGCTAGGGGAAGGTAAGATCACACAGCCACTTTGGAACAATTTGGTAGTTTCATATAAACTTGAGGGATATAAATGATCAAAACTTTTGCAATAGAAAATAGAAAAGTTGAATATCTTAGGTGGCATAGAGATCAGAATTCTTTTTCAAGTGGAATTTCAAAAATGCATTATAGACACTCACGATTTGAACCCAAGCCCTGAACAAACAAAACAAAGCAAATAGAAAAAAATACATCCAACTCTTCTGGCATGAAAACAAATATGTTTCCCATACTACAGTATGCAGAGGACTTCATCATTCTCCACGTCTTACTCTGAAACTTGTCACATCCATTAAGATTCAAAATAAATAAGAGAAAATTCTACTATATAGGGCTCTTTCAACCTTAGAAGCTATAAAACTTATAGTTTCACAAATACCAAGATAGCAGGTCTCTTTTATATAGTAAATATTCCATGTAAGGAGTTTATAAGATGTATAACTTTAAGTTTGCTTTAGTATCCTCCCAACATCTCCATGAAATTATTTAGTCAGTGGAAAACCAGTTTAACAACACCTTTAAGTCACAGGGAGTGCATACCTTTACCTAGATTTCCTTAGATATGATTATCCACTCAAGTCCTAGGGGCTGTGACAGATTGGATAGATTGAGTGCTATAAAAAGATTGTGTAAATTTGTAATATTCCTTATTTTTCAAAATTAAATGGTAGTTCTGAATATGAGAATATAGTTACTTTCATTTTGCACTCCTGAGTATCTTTAGAGGTGTGAGTATTGTATTTAAAGGAAATAATTGTAGCCTGAAATTAAGCCAAAAATCAAGCATTTTGTGTTTAGGTGTGGGGTTTTCAGTCTTCTTTGAAGGACTTAGAAGGAGCTAAAAAAGGAGGAAAATGGCCCAGCATGCACTATCAGAGTGTGGGCACATTCTGTTTTTCCTCCATTTTTGCCTGAAATTAATTAAAAATAAATTAAACCAAGCAAAAAAGACAAATATAAAAGAAATCTAATAAAATAAAAGTAAAATAAAATAGAAGAGCATACAAGAATAAAGACTTTACAAAGGGCCAAGCAATGCAGAATTATTCCTGATGTGAAACTTCAAATATGCATTGTACAGAACTATCAGCACAGAGCTATTATGACTCCTCCACTTTGCTGGTTATAGAAAAAGCTTGAAAATGAGTTACCCAAGTTTATTCCTGATTTGAGGAAGAGACATATATGGACAAAGCTCTTGTCAGAAATATAGCAGGTAACAAATAAGCACCAAATAACATATAATTCTTCAAGTTTGTTGGAATTATGAGGTATTGTATTAATATATTCAAGTTTATAATTATGTATATATAATATACAATGGAAGTACAGATGATTTTTGCATCAACCATTATTTCTCACAGTATCATGAAATGATGAGAAAGGTTTACCCTGGGGTTATTTGTTTTATATCTCAATTGAATTGCTATAAGCCTGTAATGTTTGGTGTATTGCAATTTATACTATTAGAGTTAAATTATAAAGTATGTATTATACTTAGGTTTTTACATCATTATAATGAAATAGTTGAGTTAACACCTTAGAAAAAAATTGTCACTCTAAATTTCATTAGTGATCCACAAAAACTAAGTGTCAATTGTTTCTAACCCTCATTATAGTGACAAGGCTAATTTTTTTAATAATATCATATACTATAATGAAATCTAACTGCCTTTAATTTTCTGAGATAGAGATTTAATATCTAAATATATAGGTTATTTATATTGAAAAATAACTTGGTGATTTTTTCGATGTAATATATATATATATTTTTTTTCTTTTTTCTTTTAACCATGTACTTGGTCTATGCTGAGGGTATGTGTGTGTTTTAATTTGTAAATGTTAACTGCCCACATTTAAGTTAAATAAATAAATGACCAATACAGAAGTCTTGATGTAAACTAGAGGTAGAAATAGAAAATAGAGACTAAAACTTAAAAGAGATAGAAATAAATGTAATTTTATCACTTTTGGTATATATAATGAAGGCAGTTCATGTATCTTCCTTTTACATCTCTTGGAAGTAGTGTTTACAAGTGGGCTTATTTGAAAAAAGCTTCAAAGTATCATAAAAGTTTAAGTAAAGCCATTGATTTTTATGAAAGACTGGGTCTCAGACAATTAATTATTTTGAGATCTATAGAAAGAAATGTTAACATATATATTTTTGTTTATTGGTTCAAACTATTAGGTAATGCTTTAAAATATTAGATAAATTGCTAAAATATTAAATTCAGTCTCAAAAATGTAATGACAGTTTCTAGACACCTCAATTCTCCAAAGTCAAGTCCTCTTTTTCCTAGTTCTATGCCATGAGCAGAACTTGCTTTTGTTAATATATATTACCTCCTCTATTGATTTAAGTACATACTGAAAATTGCAAATGTGACTGTTAAGATAAGTCTTCATAGACACCAAACTGTGCACATGGATTATCTACTATAAAAATGCATGTATACCTTTGCTGTAAAAAAAGGATATTTGGTTAGGCCACAAGGCAGCCTCATACATCTGTTTGCCTGTTATTAGATTCATGGTGAAATAATCAGAAATAATACATGCTTTATTAAATGGTGACGAGCTGCTTGACCTCTGGGAGTGCAAATCAGAAATGCAGAAGCCTATTCTATTCTGATATTACAGTGTGAAATCCACATGATTCTGATCTTTGAAAACATAATAATGGGATAAAAGAGAAAGGGGATCATAGGTTATTCATTCAACAACGAAAAGCAAGCATATTATTCAGCTGACAAAAGTGCTTTGAAGATATGGTGCTTTGAAAACTTTGTGATCGCCAGAAAAGAATTCAAATTTACTTTTTTCCCTTACTATCTAAATTATTGGGTGATGTATTTCACTATTCCACTGTACTTCATTTTTTTCCACACAGTTTAAGTCACTAAGCTTAATTTTCTAAACTTCTTCAGATTAGTGTGAATATAAAAATATAACTATACTCTTGAGTTTTAAGTATAAAATCTACTTCCCAGAACTATACCTTTGACAATACTCATTGTGATAGAAAAGTTTCTTTGATTCAATATAACTCTTTATTTTTAACTTTTTCAATTTTACTGCTTATATATTGTTCTCATGTAAGTTAATAAAGGCATTCTAATTAAAACTGTTTCAACTTTCTTTTTCCAGCTTTTTAAATCCACTGATGCTGTTACCACAATAATAAATTGACTACACTTGTATGAAGGACTCTGATTTATAAAAATAATCTTGGTTGTCTAATCCGATCTGTATTTTGAGAAATATAAATGAAAAATTTTACATGGGGTCATTCAAAAATTGCTAAAGATAAAAGATGTGAAATTATTTGAATATATCATTTGTGAATAATGCTGATGATCGTGTCTGGTGGCCCACAAACAATTGTTCCTGCATATCAGCCTAGATTTAGCAACCTAAAGTTTAGGACTTGGTCTCCAGCTATTTTGACCTGGAAATGATTAAGTTTGAGCCAACATTTCCTTTGCCTTCTCACAAATTTGACTTCAGTGTTCTTTTCAGTACTAAAGGTAACAAGAAGCATTATCTCTGCATTGATTGTTCTCATTCCTTTGGTGTTACCAGAATTGCCTAATTTAACTGGAAATGGAACATACAGAGCCTCAAATCTCTTCTGCTAGACTCTGATTCCAATTCAAAGCCTGACTAGTCGTTGGTAATAGGTATAGACAAACTAAGTTAAAACACTTTCAATAAATACACTTAGAGTTTTCAATTCACTTACTTCTATATTTCATAATGACCCTATTATGTGTGATAAGAGTTAGAGTTTACTTTTCAGCAGGATAAAATAATGCTTTCAAGGTCACAAAATTATAATGCCAGTCTTTCTTTCCAAGGGATTCTCTACATTCCTTTATACAATAAATGGGGGCAGGGGTTGTGGTGTAGTTTTGTGCTTTATGAATAGATACTTCATGCTAAGTTTTGTTTATAACCCTGAATTTTAACACTGATTCACCTTAGTGACCTTGAGGAAAGAATAAGTTTTGTATGATTAATTTTTTAAGTCATTAAGGAAATATTTCTGCTTCTTGAAAAAGATATGAAAAATACTAACATGTTTTGAATTCCCCTGAAGAAGTATTGCATAAAGACTTCAAGTATTATTAATTATAGTGATATATGAGAAGGAGAAAATGTTCTACTAGGGTCTCTGGAAGTAAAAAAGTCACATAAAGTCATGTCCGGCCATTCTCTGGAAACTTTTTAAAGGTAAAAGTATCTGCCTTTTTTATACTGGTTATCCACAGAAAAATAGATTTGTTGGGAAAAAATTACATGTGTAAGGGTAAAAAATTAATTATACTTTATTTTTATTCAAAAAGAATAATTCTCAAGTCTGGATAAAGCTCCTGCTTTCTTAATTCTTAAGTAAGGTATGTAAGAATGCTATCTATTGGTGGGTTTTTATTATAATTAATTTAAAATAACTCTAAAGCCTTTAGCACTCAGGACTTGAACTTTATGGCAAAAAGATTGCTGAAAGACTGTGTTTTATTGCATTACTTTATTCTTAGACCTTATGCATAAAGGCCTAAGATCTACAAAATTTTTATCTTAGCATAATAGTATTATACCACCAGAACTATAATAAAAAATTAGATTGCTTCTTCTACTATAACACCCATTTTTTCATAGTTTAATGATGCTGTGATCAAAATACCGTTGGCAATTTGATATGTATGTTAGGTCAGGTTATAAGTTACATTCAAAGGTGGAATGGCTTTACGAAATTACATATCTATAAGGAAAAATGCAAGCAAGCCTTTTTTTTTCCTAAAGAAGTGCTCAATCTTGATCCCCTTATCAGAAAAAAAGAGATTTTGCTTTTCTGTTCATTTTGAAAGGACAGTATTATGTACTCTTGAAAAAAAATGTTTATATATGTCCACAGGACATGACTGCTGTGAAAGTCATAAAGGAAGATATAATTTAAACATTTGCTGGAAAATATGTCTCTTCACAGAACAATCTTCACCTGCACCCATATACATATCTTTCACTCTCATATGTTAGTACAACAAATTACTGCCTTTCCTGTGTGCACAAGTTCTTGCTAGCTTTTTTCTAAATCAAATTAGGTGCAACATTAATGCATGTTCTAAAATATATTTCTGAGATGTTTTGTTTTTCTGATCCATTTTTGCATCTCCCACTAAGCCTCCCACACTGGCGTTTTTAATGATCCTTCCAGCATTAAAATGAAGAAGTCTCTGTATTATAAATTGGAAATCACCTGATGACCAGCATTTACCTTAACCTGCTTATGTAATGTTATTTCCTCATACATCTTTCTGTTCTTGATAAATAGATATATTCATGTTAAATATGTAAATTTTAAAATTTCATCTATTATGCATATGAAAAGTAAAAGAAAAACCCATATTTTCAAAATGAAAGTTGTTCACATAACTACAGAGGCTCTCTTGTCAGAGTAGCCTACCTAAGCATATTTGCTTCTATAGGCTGTGTGTTTTAATAGCACATATTTAGCTGCTTTGTGATGAACTAATGGACCTGCTATTTTCAATTCCTTTTTAGAGTTTATGTAGCTCAATAAAGTAATTTCAGTGAATTCCCAGAATGCTAAGACACTAGGCAGAATTTTGAAGGATTTTAAACTACTTCTTGTTCTTTTCTCCCAGAAAAAATGTAAAACACTGAGGTTCCCCCTACAAGCCACCATGGATTTGCACCAATATTATATGTACATTGCAGTTTCATTTGCTCATTTTTCTTAATTTTTTCTTAGCTGAACAGTTTGGTAAGAATTTGTTGAAAATTCCACAATATCAAACACTGTGCATAGGTTTAAAAATGTAGCATTTAGTGTATATCAATTATCTCATTATGGTATTTGTTAATTTATTTTTATTCACATCAACATAAAACTAAAATAAAAGCATTAAGTATAGCATTTACAATAATTTAAACTCCTTGAAGTTAAAAAAATGTAAAAGGTACATATAAACTCATGCAATTTGCAGATCAAAACATATATTTAGACTTAATTTTATGTATTTTAACATAGCCCCTCACTGGATAGAAAATGTTATCTATGCTATATCACTAGTGGACAATTTATATGTGTTTATTCAATATAATTATAGTATGGTTATTTTAATCTATTGAGTCTATATAAACTATATTTACATTGAAAAATGCATATTCAACATATTCCAAATGGGACAGACTCACACCACCTTGCAACATGTTTTCAAAAAAGATAAAGGTTGTAAACCTTTGATTTATCTTGGTAATTTCTTCATTCATGTGCTGTGCACTTTTAGCACTAGTATTTCCTCTTTACCCTGTGCCATGGACTGAATGTTTGTGTCCCTTCAAAATTCATATGTTGAAGCTCTAATCCCGAATGTGATGGTATTTGGAGGTAAGGCCTTTAGGAAGTAAGTGGGTCAAGAGAGACTCCTTATGATTGATACTAGTGCCCTTAAGAGAAACAACACACCAGAGAGAGAATTTCTTTCCAAATGTGAGGACACAGTAAGAAGTCTGCCATCTATAAATGAGGAAGAGGCCCTCATCAAGAACCTAACCATGATGACACCCTGATCTGGGACTTCCATCCTCCAGGTTTGAGAGAAATACACATTTGTTGTTTGAGCCCTCCAGTTGATGGTATTTTTTGTTATAGCAGGCCAAACTGACTAAGACTCCCTACCTTATCACTGTGGTATTATGTCCTGAGCCAATGTGGAGCTTTTAGATTGTTGGAAGGAATAGTCTCTTGATACAATGTGACATTCTTATTTTATGGAAGGGATAACAGAAGGAAGGACTCTAAAAATGTCTTAGTGGGCCTGAGATTTAAGCGGCTATGACAGTCACAGGGATATAGATGATAAAACATATGCTGATAAAATAATTTTTCTTGTGAAGGACCTACTAGGACCTCTAATAGGCATTTATTTTATTTTATTTTGTTCACAAGAAAATTCAGAAGAGACCTAATAGGAATTTAAACATGCTTTTAAATAAGATGATTTTGAGACAGAAAAACATGGTCTAGTCTTAGCTTTTTTTCTACTTGATTTGGTACCATTGTGTGATTAGCTTATCACCAGTGTGTTCTAAGAACACACTGACCTCATTCTTGCCTTGGAATCTTTGCCCTTGACTCTCCCTGTACGTGAAGTGGTGAGTTGCTGCATATGACTAGTCTTTCCAGGCTTTGTCTTAGAGGTCAACCCCTCAGAAAAGACTTCCCTACCAGCAAATTGAAATTAGCTTCTTATACACTTCTTTCCATTTAACTTATTTGTGTTTAATTTTCTTCAGTTTTTATCACTCTCTAAAATTATATGGTGAATTATTTGTTAAAATATACTTCTTCTTGTTAGACTATTAGGCTCTGTAACTGTAGCTGTCTTGTCTTAATTCCCACAGTATCCTCAATGTCTGTAAGGAAGCCTTGGTAAGGTAAGTATTTGATAAATGTTTTGTTGAATGAATTAATGTATGAAAAGTAAGTTATGTGTAAAAGCTATTTAATGAAAACCTGACTCTCTTGATGCTTTCAGGCTGCCAGATTTCAAACTCAATTTCCAAAGCTCTTATACAGCCAATGTCCCTCTCTGACTATAGCTTTTTTGTCTTCCTTGGGAACCTAAAGAGAAGTCAGAGGGAAGCATGCAGTGGAGAGGCTTTAGTAGTGGGAGGAAAAGTACAAAAAAACCTAATACATTATTATCTCAAGTCATCCCTTCTAGATGGACTGTGTTATTCAAATTTTAATGATCACTTATTTTTAAGCCATACATGATTGCCACAGCTACAATTCCATATGTACAATGACTGCCTATCTTTACTATTTTTGAAACCCTTAAATTAGAAAAAGAATAAATCTGCTGAAAGGATAAAAGAAGTTTCACTAATAATTTTTCCCACGAGCATGCAGATGTAAAAGAAAATAAAAATCTCAGGACGCCTCCCCCCCAACTGCTTATGCAAAAGGGAAAATAAAGGCCTCAAGCACCTGTGAAGGACTAGCCCCACAAATCATTCATTAAGGAAGTTCCTTGCTGGCCTCCCATAAGCAAGGACACACTAATTGTAACTTTAGGTCTGCAGGCTAATTCCAGCTCTTAAAACTAAAGTCTGTTTGATTCCACACTAATACTAACTTACAAATTTATATTCCCATGTGCAGAACAGAGACAAGACAGGATTGAACATTTTTCCACTTACCCAGGGACGTCTACATAATTGATGCTTCTGCTAGGGTTCAGGGTCGGGTAATCCTGTCTGTTCTCGGTTCTTGGTGTGCTCTTGGCAGAAGAATGACCAGACACACCAAAAGCAAGGTAAGGACGAAACAAGGCTTATTGAGGAGAGAAAGACAGAATTACAGAGCAAGAGAAAGATACAGGTTTACAGGGAGACGGCAAGATACACTCGCCACAGACGACAAACGAACCCCTTATTGCAACAAAAAGGTCTTGGTTATGGTCTGGATCTGGTTTTACAGTGTCTGGATTGGGCCCTCCTCATGGTTCAGACGTCCTCAAGGAACCACTTTGACGGACAGTTGGGAGTTATAACCTGAGTCTTACTACGCATGCGGATCTCCCATGAACCTTTCTGAAAGCCAGTTGTTCTAGGTCACTTTCTGGGCTCTATTGTACCTATGCTGGCCCAGTGGGCTAGGGAGTCCTCTGCATTCTTTTGCAGTTGGGTGCTAAGTTCTGATTGGTAGATTAGTAGGGCGTTCCCTCCTCCTGTAGGTGTGGCATCGCCCACCTTGTTCTCGGGAGGGCCCGGTCCCCAGCAGTCTACCTAACCTTTCCTTCACTCCCTTTTTCTCCTCTGACACTCACTTCATCTCATGTAAAATGTAGATTTTCCTGGGTCTCGCAACAATGTAATCGTTTTGTCTCACTATGCAACCCCTCTGCTTTTTTTTTCCTTTCTGTATTCCTATTCCCCTTAAATACTGTAACTTCCAAATTCCCCTTTGGAAAAACACCTACAAATTTGTCAGTGGTTTGTGTTTTTCCCAGGTGCGTCTTCAATTTTGGCTTAATAAACCTCCATTGAGTGAGATTTTTGCCTCAGTCACTGGTTTTGAGTTGTCACGGACCACACAATGTTACTCATATGTATATAGTCTTCTTTGTAGAACAATAACTTTTTATTCTTAATGAAGTTCCCTTGTGACCTATATTTCTGAAGTATTCCAAAGTGTTTTACAAAATTTAAACTGCAAATGTGAAGTTCATTCAAAATGAGATTTTTTTGGTAAATTTACTGCAAGACCTCAAAATCATATATATAGCATTTCTTACGCTAACAGAAATCTTCTTTGAAGCAACACGCATACATGCCTATACCTTTACTCTCTCATTCATATGCATATACTTTTCCATGGAGAGACTCAGTATATAATTATAGCATGAGGAAGTGGGTAGTTACATGAATATTTAGGTTCACATAAAGGAAATATGCTTTGAGAAATGCTGAAAGAGCAATACTTGCACAATTCCATCATTTAATTTCATAGAATTGTTAATTTCCTATTAC
Source organism: Daubentonia madagascariensis (assembly GCA_023783475.1). NCBI lineage: Eukaryota > Metazoa > Chordata > Mammalia > Primates > Daubentoniidae > Daubentonia > Daubentonia madagascariensis. The sequence goes on along the minus strand of JAKFHU010002080.1, from coordinate 18,272,252 downwards.
TTAAAACATTAAATTAAAATTATCCTAAAAGACAAAACATATGTAAATATTTAATACAGCAATTATAGTTTTTATAATAATATGAATGTGGAGTTTTTGGAAAAGTCATAGCAAATGAGATCCATTTTATGAGATCCATCACAGCTTGGCCCAGAAAACATAAACCACAAACATACTTTCTTCCTTCCTTCCGATGCTTCAATCTAAGAAAACTATCAGCAGAATTACTCCAAGTGACATTAGTTGTCAGGATAATGTATAGATATTTTCCATCATATTTATCCATAACACTGTTCTTAAAAGGCTAATTTTATGACTTCACTTCTATTCCTCTAAGGTCCTATTTACTATGCTTCACCATCATAATTTAGTCCATTGATTCTCTCTCAAAATGATGGTCTTAAAAGTCCTTTTTGTTTATTTAAACCACACCAGTACAATGGCATTTTACTTTGACTGTAGGTGTCACTTTACCAAGCCCATCGCTGAAAAACTATGGTGCAATGGACATATGTATTGGCACTTACTCCAGCCTCCTGTGACTAGGCATTGCAAGCAATTGATTTCAAATTTTTTTCAGTTGGAAGAAAGTACTAGTTTTTTCCTTCATTTTGTGGTCACTTCTCCTACCTTTCTAATTCAGTCTTTCCATTTCCTAGTGTTAATGACAAACAATTTATCTGCTCAATCTGATTTATTTAAATTCTCATTTCAAATGCCTTGTTCAATCATAATTTTCTCCTTTTTTGTTTATTTTTTGAACTTTTACATTCTTCAGTAATTTCTCTTGGAAAACACTGCTTCATACAAAAATAACCATTGATTTAAAAAAAACAGTATAACTAATCATAACCTTGTTATCCTGTTTTCTAAGGTTACTAAACTAATGAGTGAACACATAGCACTGCTATTCTTTAACAAAATTAATGTTCCTGCTCAGGAGAGAAAAAAACACATTACAAAGTATTATTTACATAATTAATAAGGGTTAATATTTGCTCTCTCTATATATAATTTTGAGATCATACAGAATTAGAATAACAGGATTAATTCTGTTATTTCTGCTTGAAAATGCTTTGCTTAAAATAACTACTCAAATAATATATCACCAAACCAGTGTTTCATAAGGTACAAACGATCCTCATTTTGGGGAAAAAAGCATACTAGAATATTACAACTATATATATTTTTTTCTTTTTTTTTTCCTTTTTTTCTTTTATTTCAGAATATTATGGAGGTACAACACTTTGGTTATATATATTGCCTACGCACTGCCCAAGTCAGAGCTACAATCGTGGACATCCCCCAAACTGTGTGCCCTGTACCGATTCGGTGAGAGTTTTCCCATCCCCTCCACTGCGCTCCCACCTGCCTGCCCTCTGATGAATATTATTTCCATGTGTGACATAAGTATTGATCAGTTAGTACCAATTGGATGGTGACTACCAGTGGTGCTTGTTTTTCCATTCTTGTGACACTTCACTTCGAAGAATGGGCTCTAGCTCCATCCAGGGTAATACCAAGTGTGTTAATTCACCATTGTTTTTTATTGCTGAGTAATACTCCATGGTATACATATACCACATTTTATTAATCCACTCATGTATTGATGGGCACCTGGGTTGTTTCCACATCTTTGCAATTGTGAATTGTGCTGCTATAAACATTCGAGAGCAGATGTCTTTATTATAGAATGTCTTTTTTTCCTTTGGGTAAATACTCAGTGGTGAGATTGCTGGATCAAATGGTAGTTCTACTTTTAATTCTTTGAGGTGTCTCCATATTACTTTCCATAGAGGTTGTACTAGTTTGCAGTCCCACCAGCAATGTATGAGTGTTCCTGTCTGTCCGCATCCATGCCAACATTTGTTGTTTTGGGACTTTTTGATATAAGCCAATCTCACTGGAGTTAAGTGATATCTCATTGTGGTTTTGATTTGCAAAGTAAAAAATGGCACCAAAGACATGTACAATTAAAAATAGAAACTTTAGCTCTCTTCCAATCTAATAGTACAAATATTACTTAAAATACTGTCATATTGATCTTCCAAAGACATTCTCTTTTCAGCAGTAGCTCTTTCCCATTTTTTCTATCTGATTTATTTTCCACTTCCGGATGCTTAGGCATCTCTTTGTCTCTCATTTATCTTTAATGCATGGCTATTTGCTGTCTGAGTTTCCTTTGCTCAGCTTTATATATATATATGCCTTCTCACAATGGCCCCTTTATACGCAGACTGTCTATTCTTGCTCCTATTGTTTTTACTAGTTTTCCATATTTAAAACTGTTTATGAACATTCACTTTTCACACACTCATTGTAAGATTTAATTTAAAAAATAAGCAAAGAACTTCACACTTGTGACTTAACTGCCTTTGAACTGCTTTATTTTATGTTTGAATGGCCTGAAACTTTCAATTTTTAAATTGACTTAGAAAGATTTTCTATTTTTTTATTTTTTTATTTCTGAATTACTCCTAATACCTAAATAGAAAGATTTTATGTTAGATTTTCTAATGGACTTATTGAAAACTTTGGGCAGGGAGACATGTCTTTACTGCATACATAAAGACAGATTCAAGGAAAAATCTTGTTCTATTTTATCTGGAATGTCTCAGAATATTCTCTCATTGGCGATACTGCAGGAAAACAGTATTATTATTATAATTTTAAGTGAAGACATTGGTTTTATTATTACTATTTTTTATTCCAAAATATTAAGGGGGTACAAATATTTTTGGTTACATGAATCACTTTTGTAATGCTAGAGTCATGGCTATAAGTGTGCCCATCACCCAAATACGGTTCATTGTACCCGTTAGGTAGGTTTATGCCCCTCCCTTTCCTCCCCCCCTCCCCTGCTTGATTTCCAATGACTCTGTGCACATGTGTGCTCACCAGTTAGTTTCAATTTAATAGTGAGTACATGTGGTGTTTGTTCTTCCATTTTTTAGATACTTCACTTAGGATAATATCTCCAGTTCCATCCAAATTGTTGCAAAAGATATTAATACATCCATTTTTATGGCTGAGTAGTACTCCATGGTATACATATACCATATTTTATTAATCCGTTCTTGAATTGATGGGCAGTTGGGTTGAGTCCACGTTTTTGCAATTGTGAATTGTGCTGCAATAAACATTTGAGTGCAGGTGTCTTTTTGATAAAATGACTTCTTTTCCTTTTGGTAGGATAACCCGTAGTAGGATTGATGGATTGAATGGTAGGTCTACTTTTATCTTTGAGAAATCTCCATACTGTTTTCCACAGAGATTTTACTAATTTGCAGTCCCACCAACAGTGTATAAGCTTTCCTTTCTCTCTGCATCCAAACCAGCATCTATTGTTTTTGGACTTTTTAATAAAAGCCGTTCTAACAAGGGTAAGGTGATATCTCATTGTGGTTTCAATTTGCCTTTCCTTGATGATTACTGAAGTTGAGCATTTTTTTCATGTTATTGGCTATTTGTCTGTCTTCTTTTGAAAAGCTTCTGTTCATGTCTTTTGTCCACCTTTTAATGAAGTTGTTTGTTTTTTTCTTGCTTATTTGCTTGAGTTCTTTGTAGGTTCTGGATATTAGCCCTTTATTGGATGTATAATTTGTGAATGTTTTCTTCCATTCTGTAGATTATCTATTTGCTCTGTAGATTATTTTCTTAGCTGTGCAGAAGCTTTTTAGTTTAATAAAATCCCAGTTATTTATTTTTGTTGTTGCTGTAATTGTCATTGGGGTCTTAATCATAAATTATTATTTTTTCATTAATGCAGATGAGAAATATCTTGTCTCTCTTCACCTTTCCACAATAGAGATTCTATTCCTACTTACACTTGCACAATTCTAAATTTTAATATACAAGTTGGTTGCCTTAGCACCTCAAATAGTGACAGAAAGTCGTAACTTTTTTTAACATGAGGATCAAGATTATGTTATTTTTACAATAATCTAAATAGTCTCAAAACTTTTTCCAACTTGAGTATAAATTTCAGTATACATAATATTTTCAAAGAATATGATTGTTTTGAGATTTTCTTTGGATTCTAATAAACATTTTGTTTATATTAAAATAAATTACTATACAAAAATTTATAGTTTAGTGATTTTTTGTTCTAGGCAAATACTTTGCTATGGCAACATAGTGTATCCATAACCAGCCAGCTTGCAAAGAGTAGGACAAATCAAGTGTGGGGAAGACCAAAGGGAAGATTGAAGCCTCCAATTTAAGCTCTTGCAACTATAACTCCTAGGAAAGCCTTAAATTCTTAACAGTACTGTTAATATCAGATAATAGAAACAGACAGATTTTGTTTGTACCTTTCCACAGACATTGAAGTCTGTGGAAGAAGAAACTGCATCTACAACTAGGATCAAGAGAACAAAACTAAAATGTTTTCATATACTTTTGACCATAAGTTTCTGTTTTTATGCTCCTATTTACTTGATGTTTTACTTATTTTAATTTACTAACATTTATTTTTGTTTAGGCATGTCTACATTTTACCTAAGTAAGAACATTAAAGTTAACACATGGGTATTTTTGCTGATAACTCAGGAGATTTAGCTGTTATCATTAAATCAACAATATTAAATTAGTCTTACTTATAAAAAATCACACAAACACAGATCATTTTGTTTTTAGCTGGGTTTATAGTTTTGTGCCCTTGGTATCAAACCCTGACACCTTAGGAACATAAAAATGACCTATAAAATGTATGTTGACAATTTGAAGACATTTTTATTTTTTACTTTACCAATAATAATTTTTTCTTTTTAATAACCCAGCTTAATTACCAAAGATTACTAAATTCACATGAACTAGAAAAGCATTTGGGTTTCTTTAATTAATTTATGAGTGCTCCCTTATTTATAAGCCAGTCTGGTACCATGTAAACACAACATGTAACATAACACATGTACGTATACAAAATACATCTAAATACATGCACACAAAGTTCCAACAACTTTTACTCAGAACTCTAGCCATGAGGTAGTAATACAAACTCATTGGTTTACAAAAGATGACTAGATCCAAATTACTTCTGAAAAAATTGGAACTTGGTCTCATGGCTAAACTTTAATAGCCCTGATATGTAATTTAAGAAAGCCTGTGGACCAACATTTTGGGTAAAGCAGTTTTCATGGAAGTTTAATTTTTAAAAGTCTCTTTTACCCTTTTTTTAAAATTTAGTTTAAAATGAGTTTTCAATGTTTTACATTTTAGCTAGAACTGGCTGCATGCTCTCCAAGTAGCCTTGATTATTAATAGTAATACCATTACATTGAGTTTATCTCAACATCAGTAGAAAAAGTTAGCAGGTTAAAGAAGGCAGAAAAGAAAATATAGAGATAGAGAGCTTAAGAGACTTGACATTTTAACTTTATGGTGGCAAGCTGACCATTTGAGCTCTGAATTTCCTTTGATGTAATTTGCCCTTCAGTGAAAACATGTGCACGAGAATTAGCCATAACCAGCTGGAGTCCTAGAAAACCTGGCATGTCTTTCAACCTTTCCATTTACAAAAATATTTGCAAGTAGAGTTGTCGTAAACCAACTAGGGTGCCCGAAAGGGTTCGTTCTCCTTGTCTTTCCTCATTATTTTAGAGGATTTTGTTTCCCATTTTTATTTAAAAGAAGGAACTGTAGTCTAGGATTTTAGTGTAGTGGATGTGGGTCTCACTGTGCTGATTGTGTGTGGGACTTCAAAGTGTTTCACCACTGAGTCATTCTGCCCTTTTACATGTCTCAGTTTCTCTCTTTGGGGTCTACCACCTCCAAGAGGGCTCAAAACACTGAGTGATCTGCTCTTATATGTGTTTTCTGGATGAGTCTTCTTTTAATTAATTTTGTTGGGGGGCTTCCTGTAGGGTCACTTCATGTCTTGGCAAGTCACTCCCACTTAGGCCCCTGGCCACTCAGGGGCACCTTTAGGCCTGGGAGGAGTAAAATGCCCTTTCTCTTCAGAGCTCAGAAACTCAGTCCCTCATTTATCTATGAAAAAGACAGTTTCGTTTCTTTTTTCTGCAAATGCACAGAAAAGCCAATTGAGATGAATTTTGGGAGGAAGAGGCAATGGAGAAGACCCTTTAGAATGCACCTCCATATCAAAATTGGGATTCCAAACAACAACTTCCTAGGAAAAGAACTGACACTTCAGAATCAACCAGGACTATCAACCAAGATTGTGAGGTCCAGGGCTCAGGAGGACTTATCATTTCTGTCCAAGGAGAAGCTTGGAGTTGGGGGACCCCAGGGTGGCCCATGCCAATACCTAGCACCAAGTTCAGATGACTCTTTCAGGAGGTCCTGAGTCTTCTCTGAGCCCCACAGTGGGTGCCATCTTGTTAACAGAAAAAAATCCAAACTCTGTAACATAATTTAAAGAGGTTTATTCTGAGCCAAAGGTGTGTGACTGGCCCAGAGCAGATGGCCTCAAGAAGTCCTGAGAAAATGTGCCCATGGTAGCTGGGTTGTAGTTTGGTTTTATAAATTCATGGAGACAAGAATTACATGTAAGATCCTAAGTCAATACATGGAGGGCATACATTTGTTCAGCCTGAAATGCAGGACAACTCAAAGCGGGGGCTTTCAGGTTATAGGTAAGTTTAAAATTTCTTTGATTTGTAGTTTGTTAAAGAAATTAAGCTTTGTCTAAAGGCTAGGAATGTTTTAACTTAAGAATGTCTATTAATCAGAGACAAGCCACTGAACATGTGCCAAAACTCTAGTGATCTATTAAGTAAATTGATGGCCTGCAGGTGTGGTTTAAGCTTTGTCTTGTATAGTCTTAGGCGTGTTAGTATCTTATTGTTACAAAGAATATCTCCAAAAGGGAGTGGACATGACGAGGCATGTCTGACCTCCCTTCTCATGGTGGGCAACTCAGCTGTAAGGTTTTCTTAAGGTTGCCTTAGCCAAAGGGGGTCCATTCAGTCTGCTGGGGGGCTTAAGATTTTATTTTAGTTCACAGGAGCATATTTAATTACAATTTCAAATCTTGTTGCCTGAAAGTCTGTGGTGTCTTTTTTTGTTGTTGTTTTTGCTGTTTTTTCCTTTCTTTTTATCTTTAATATATATAGTGAGACATTTCTATTATTTGATAACTTTTTCTATTTATAACTTATTTATTGACTGAACTACGATGTTGTGATATTAAAAATTGAATAATTTCAATAATTATAAGTTCATCAGGTTACTTTGGAATCCACGAAAGCAGTATAAAATATCTGCTATGAAAAGAAATAAAAGTTTTGATATCAGTGAATCTAAATGACCTCAGGAGATATTTTCTAACTCTCTATTCCAAAGACTCAAATGTTTCAGTTCTGCTCCCTTGCAGGAGTTTATAAATTAGCTCAATATATCACACCCCAAATTTTTTGTTAAAAAATATGAACTGCTGCCCAACATCCTGTATGTAAATTTACTTACTTCCAGAAAAAAGTACATAAGTGAAAAATTCTAAACATACTAACATTTTCTACTGAGACAGAGCATGAGTTAAAGCCTTCATCCATTTACTAAGAAATATACATAAAAATGAAGCATCCTATCCAATCTTCATAAGATTTGTGTATACAAAGATCATCTAAAGATGAAAAAGATAATAAAGCTTACCTATGCTTTATATGAATATGTTCACATTCTCCTAGATTTCACATTTGTTATTCAATTTGGAAAGAAATATGTATGTAGAACCTTGTTGAATGTGTTTCCGTTTGTATGTAAGCTTTTTCTCTGTGCATATAAATTATCAATGAAGCCAGGGAAAATTTAAAAAAAATACGAAGTATTAAAAATAAATTCTCTAGTATTATTATTAACGTAGTTAATAAATGAAGTTAATAGATTAAGTGTAAGAATACAAGAATGAAAACTGCTTCTTTCCATTAAGAAAATAAGCAAGTGAACTAAAATAAAACTGTGTTTCTTCTGGAGTCTATCTGAGATGCTAAAAAAGAAACTTCTTATATAAGATTTAGACATATTTAACAGCTTTAATAGTTTAATACTTATCAAAATGTCTTATCAGTAATCTGTTGGAAATAAGTCTGAAATCATAAACTTCTAAGCAATAAAATGTATCCAAAGAACAAAGAGGAATAAATAATTATAATGGCTTTTAAAGAAATGATTATTTTAATGAAACATTGCAAGTGAAAACTTAACTGTAAATTCAAGGAATATTCAGCCGTGAAAACAATCTCTTATCGATATGCAAGGCACTAGTTATAAACTGAGGCTGTATTTTCTCCCCAAGTAAATATCACCTGGAGAGGAGTACTATCTTGCAATAGCCTGAACGTCCCCATTGGCTAGGTAGAAATATTCAAACTTGTTAGGCCTGCTTTCATGAGCAAACTGAATACTACACTGGTAAAATAAGAAATAATTGCTTTACTCACATTAACATATTGCTCATTTAATGTGTAAAGACACTAGAACAATAGCACGTTGGGAGATATAAACCAGAAAGCTACTTGGGCATTTATGAAGTAGAGAAAATGCCATTTAAGGCAACGTTAAAGGATGTTTAAGGATATAGAACTGTGGATCAGGTAAGAAAGGAAGGAGATTAGTTTTTGCACCATTGCGAATTCGTTTTGTATCATTTCTCCATTTTGTTGTCATTCTTGGGAGAAGAGGTCAAAAAAAGTCAGAAAAAATAAAACTAATTATATTTTATGGCCGTTGGAGGCAGTTGGCTGAATGGGCCCCATCCTTATCAATACTAATGATGATGAATCAAATTACATGTTTGCATAAAATTAGTAGTTTATGACAAGGCATTTTGTAACATACAATTGATGGCTGTGTCAAGGTGATAGGAGTGAGGGTGTGGAGGAGAGAGAAAGGGAGTGAAAAAGGAAACGAGTATGACTTTACTTTCCCACAGAGGGAAATTTGGTTGAGGAGAAATTCATAGATAGACAAAGAAAGAATGATAATTACAGTGCAGGTTAGTATATCAGTGCCCCAAACATGACATATACAGTACAGGTTAGGCCTGTTTATGAAAGGAAGAAGCTGCTTAAGGCTGTGTGGACCACGTACCTTAGCAGAAGTGGTTGGATTTGGGATAGGTGTAAATGGCTAAAATGGTTAATCAGAGCTTTAATATGTAAAGAAGTAAGGACAAGAATTCCAGCTGGAGAATTAAAGGTAAAAGAGATACAAAAGAAAAAGTTATGTTGATGGTGGAGTAGAGTTAGTATGCGAGTTTGCTTTGGGGAGTAAAGGGAAGAGAGAAATTGTAAAAGGCAAATTGGTGCCAGATAACGAAGTTAGTGGTTTCAGCTAGTATTTGGCTAATGTTGATGTTAAACTCCTCGATATTTCCTCTGTTGGAAATGGTCTCTCCATTAGATTGTAAGCTTTTTGAAAGCCAGGGCTGTGTGTTATAATAATTCTCTGTATGCGCCACAACACTTAACAGAGCCAATTGCAAATAGTTGGTGCTTGATGTTTGACTTTCTCAGGAAGGAGTCTGAATAAAAGAAAAAATTGGAATTTATTTGTCTGAGTAACAGTTCCCCGGCAGAATCATTCTTGCAGATAGAACAAATTTGTAGTTTCTATTTTGTAGGAATTTAGAATTAGCTTTGCTCCTGCCTATAACTAAGGCTTTTCTCTAACTTTCCTATTGATTCTAAGAAATCATTATAGGTTTGCAATAAAATTTTATTTTGCCTAAGTTAGTAAAAGTTTTTGCTTATTAAAAAAAGTGACCCAGTGGATGACCTCAATATATGAGACATTTTGCAATCTATGGGTTCCTTTCTGAAGAAATAGACTTATCATCACAGCAATATTTTTTCTCCAAGAGGAAGAAAAAATCATGTGCAATTTTAAACAATAAAGTGGGATTTAGAAAACTAATGGTTTATTTATATGTAAGTGGAGTCTGTACATGTGCAGATACATATTGATAAAGTTAAGAAAAATAATTTTTTTATGTTCTTCACCCAATTTACATCTTCTTACCACCCAAACAGATACTTTTCAAGACAAGACTATAATTGGTATTATCAATTTATCAGATTCAGGGTGTAGAACTTATTTTCTGATCACTGAACAAAGAATTCAGTATACAACTTCTGTTAATAACAATGGTTATGCAAATAATTCCCTTTGCTCAGGAACATAAATTTTACCATTTTCGAAATGTCCCATTTGGTGTATAAGAATGTTTATTTGTAACTTTCATTAATCTTTTACCCTTCAATTATTGGTATAATATACATATATATAAAATGCATAATGTGTTTATTTTTATTGATTAGAGCGGCAGCACTAAGAACCATATAATTAACCATTTCCCATTTATAGTTTGAAATATATCTGTCCTGAATATTCCTTCTAAAGAAATGTAAATGAATGGGATTGATGATAGCACCAATATTCAAAGAATAGGTAAGAATAAGCTGAATTACATACTGTGCAAAGAATACATGCCAAGGTGTGTGCTGGGTATTTTTTACAATATTTAATCCTCAAAGCAACCTTAAGCAAAGGCAGAGAGCCTTTGACAGATTCCTGTTTTAGAGCAAAGTCATTGTTTGAAGCAATTATTTAGATAATTTTATAAAAATGCTTCTAAATCATTGTTTCTGTTCTCATTTTAGTTTGTTAAGCATATAGAGCTAAACAATGCCCTAATTCTTGATTTAGTTGACAGTTTTAATGCTATATTAAAAAATAGGTCCACCATACTATAAGTAAGAAATAAAGGCCAAACAGCATGTTTAACAATTGGTTTATGCCTGACTGATTTTAAGTACTTCTGTTAAAATGTCTTTGTCTGCAAGTAACAACAGTAAACCCTGATGGAAAGTTGGTTTTTAATCCATGAAGTAGTGCTACTTTCTGTCTCTTCTACCTCAGGCAAATTGAAAAATGGTTGCTGCAGCTCTAGGAAGCACATGTACACATGCCAATGGCCAGGACCAGAAGAGGAAACCATCTTCTCTGGTATCTTCTTCTTCAGGAGGACAAATTTCCCGTAAGTATTCTAGCAGATCTTCCCTCCTGTCTCAGAGGTCAGCAAAGTATTCCCTCATTAGTATCCATAAACTACTGTTTTCGTTCGTAATTCTTTAGACAAAACTTTCAGGTTCCTTTTTAGATTACTTAGTGGGTGATAGAACCACCATGAGTTGTTTGAATCAATCAAGATTCACCCAAAGAACTGAGATGGGGGTCACCTTTCCTTAAGTTACATGTTGGGAGGTAGAAACGTAAACAAAGTTTGTCTCTGCTAGGGAGGTAGAGAGAGGAATGGATATTGAATAGGCTATCAACAGTCTGCCATACTAGGTGTCTGCAATAAATAAGTTAAAATTATATTTGATTATTCTTACTGACTATTCAATGCGCTATATTTTACATCCTATGCACTTTGTTGAAATAGCCATCAAATATCAACAATACTGATTCTTTTCCTCATTTTTATTTCCACAAACTATTATTTTTAGAAAATATTTAAAAGGAGTCCAATGTAAACTAATCATTGTACATGGGTAAGTTGAACCTGCTAGAGATCTGTCAGAATCCTTGCTTCATTTAAGCTTTATTTATTAGCAAATTTACACAAGTTGGTGGATCTATTCTGGAGCTCTCAATGGTAACTGGGGTATAAAAGGATCCAATTAATAATAATAATGCTAAGTTAATGAATTCTATTATAAATCTAGCTTACACCACTGTCTTTTATTTATTTATTTATTTTTTGGGACAGGGTCTTGCTTTGTTGCCCAGGCTAGAGTTCAGTGGTGTCATCATGGCTCACTGCAACCTCAAATTCCTGGGCTCAAGTGGTCCTCCTGTCTCAGCCTCCAGAGTAGCTGGGACTACAGGTGAGCATTACCATGCCCAGCTGATTTTTCTATTTTTTGTAGAGACCGGGTTTCGCACATGCTTGGGCTGGTCTCAAACTCCCGGTCTCAAACGATCCTCCCGTGTCGGCCTCCCAAAGTGCTAAGATTACAAGTATGAGCCACTGCACCTAGCCCGTTGTTTTTTAACTCAAATACTTATAGGCCAACAGCATGTTTGCATTCTCTGGGGACCCATACAGTTTGATAAACACTGTATACAAAGTTAAAATTTCAAATTTGGGGATTTTAGAAAAACAGGCCAAGTATAGACAAACCCAAACACATCAAGCAAAACTCAGCTACTTAATTATTTATTATAGTACATAAAAGGAAAGAATTTGGTAAATTAGAAAATTGGGTTTGGTTCTGTCTCTCCTGTTAACTGTGACTTTGAGAAAGTTGAGAACTCTTCCCCACAGTTCCTTCATCTCTAGATAAAAGTGTTCATTCCATAAAGAATTGCATATGGTTAAAACACTCATATGTAGATTAATTATATGGACTTCTGCCCAGAAGGAAATAATTACTTATTTTTGAAAATGGAAATGGGATTGGAAGAGGCTAAATACACGTATAACAATCATTTATTATTTCACCTTCTGACATAAATAGGATATAAAATAATTTTAAAATTATTTTGGTATTTAATATTTTTTAAACAGCTCTAGATTTACAGAATGCAAAGATGGCTTAGAGAATTTCTGCATAGCTTTCACCCAGCTTCCCTTAAAGCTATCATCTTATGTAATCATTATATTTTTATCAAAACTAAGAAATTAAAATCACTATAATATTATTAACTAATCTATAAACTTTACTTATATTCCACAAGTTTTTTCATTAATGCCTTTTTCCTGCTCCAGGATCCAATCCAGAATGCCGTGTTGCATTTAGTCATCATGTCTTCTTAGATTTTTCCAGTCTGTGACTTTTTTCTTGTTTCTCATGACCTTGAGATTTTGAAGGCTACTGATCAAGTATTTTGTAGAATATACCTCAATTTGGGAAAGATGTTTTCTCATGATTAGACTGGGATTATGAATTTTGAGAAAGAATGGCACTGAGGTGAAGTGTCTTCTTATCCAGTTATATTAAGGTGTACAAAATATTAGCATAGCTTATTACTGGTAATGTTTTAACCCAGTTATTGTAGTGTTTGCCAGGTTTCTCCACTGTATAGTTACCATTTTTCTTTCTATTTCTTGGAAGCAAGTCACTGAGTCCAGTTCACCAGAGACACTCCCAACATATTTGACAAGTTTATTTTTGCTTAATGATTCTAAAAATAGTAATTACCGAGCCATTATGTATGAAGCCAAAATCTTCTATTTGGGCTTCTATATGCAGTCATTTTAGATATATTTCTCTAAAGAGGAACAAGCAAATGAAGTAGTTTCTATATCTATGTGCTTTAGTAGGAAAAGGTAAAGTTTTCCCTAGATATCTTTGATTTCTAAACAGTGCTCATAAGAGTATCAAGAAGTTAGTCTTGAATAGAAGGTCAAAAGCTTACAGATATAGCCAGAACCTGATTTTGTAGTGAATAAACCATTTCTATTGTGTCAGCTGCTTTTGATAGCTGAATCAATTCCTACAGAATATGAAAGCACATTTAGTATCAGAATCATTACTACTCCCATGGCCTTAAATTATTGTTTGATGCAAAGTGGAAAAGTGTCTAATTTGTTTTCAGGTAGCAGCTTGCTCACTCGAAGAATGAGTACTATTTCAAATATATTTTTGTTGCATTAGGGCAGCATTTCCCAAATTATGGGTTACATTCACTTTATGTATCATAGGAAAATCTCTCGGTAAAATACAAGTGCTGCCATACATTTATATATTCTATCATTCATTGATATTTTCATGTATATATGTATTTTTGGAAAAGTATACATGAATATAAAATAACATGAAGAAAAATCTTTGTATAAGTATAGTAAAAATTCCTGAGAAATCCATTAAAAGTATTTTTGATGTGCCTCCCCACTGTCATCAGATGGACCTACCAAATACACACACACACTCACATAAATACCCTATTTCTACTAAAGGTTTTTGTCAGTATTACAACTAGATTTGATGTCAGCTTTGAAATCACCTTCACCAACTTGAATCAATCAGCCATCAAGTTTTATTGATTCTTCTTTCAAAATATCAATTCAATTTAGCACTTTCCTTATATTCTTATTGACTTCATCTTAGTTCAAGCCCTTATATCTAAACCATCAAAATAACTTCCTTTCTAATATCCTTTCTTCAGTCTTTCTTTTTCTATCATTTATTTGATACCTTGTCTTATCATATGGTAATTCCCAAACATTGTGTGGAATATATAATTTTTTTGGTAAAAATTCTTTAATGGTTCTCTCCTATTTACAAAGAATTATCTCATATGTTATTGTATTGCTCCCTGCACATTCATAAATTATAGTTGATGTTTCCAACTCACCTTTCTCACATTTTTTTCTCTTTTTTGAAAAAAAAATATATGTTTTGTCCTTTAGAAAATTCTTCTTTCCCTATCCTAAACATGTTTATCCTAGTAGGACTCTATCCTTCTTTTAGAGGAATTCTGCATCCTTGGTTTTGTGTTGACTGGTCTGGGATTTAGCACCTGGTGTGGTATAGGTCAATTATATTTCTTCATCAGCATGGTCACAATTAGTTGCTTAAGAAATAGATACCATCACAAAGTAGGACAATTACAATTTCCCTCCAGTTTTGTACTCGTAACCAAAGAAAGGAAATCTTAACTCCTCCCCAGTGACAAACTTGGAGATATGAGGAGTGAATGTTGATATCGGTTATATTTTCTGCCACATATAGAGTGCTGGTTTGAGAAAATCAAGCCAAGAGAGTGAAGCAGATATTCCAGAAGGAGAGACTTGGTAGCATTCAAATTCCTTGTTCTGGGAAACCAGGCTTTAAAATGGGAAAATATCAAAAGAAGCCTAATCAAACCACAGAAACAGTCTGAAGCAGATGCGTCCAGACATCGGATGCCATGTCTAACACCTCCACCCCCTGCTGTCACTACTGTTGCCACTAGAATGAATTTCAATTATCTATTTCTTTGCCTTGTTCACTCCAGATTAAAGTCCCAGGTGAGAATGTCTGTCCAACACAGGACATATGCACACTGGCTACCAAGACTTTAGATAGGCAAATGGTTGCTCTTAGATTTACAAATGTCAGAGCTGAATCCCACCCCCCACTAAGAGTTGCACAGTGGCAGATTCTCAAATATGAAAAGTCAATTTACAGGCTAGTCAGACACAAAAAAATGTCCAGTACTCAGTCTTTCAATTAATTTTCTTTTCTGCCTAAGCTAGTTTCAGGAATTTCTATTGCAAAAATGATTTAGACCAATACATTAATCACATATTAATCAATAAGTAGCTAACATATCTTAACAACCAAGTATATGCCAGGTACTTCATATTGATTATTTTATTCAATTTCCACAATAATTTTATAAAGTAAGTGTTATTCTTCTCAGTTTTACGATGAAGAAATAGACATTTAGTGCCAGTAAGTAACTTGTCATAGAGTACACTTGTCATAGACTACTCAATCAAATAATGAGAAAGCAGTGATTTAAATTTAAGTTCTTGATTTTTTATATGATATTGCTACCTACTGCTACTGCCTCATTTTTTCCTGAGTTCCCTTGAAATTTTTTTAGTTTTAATAATTTTTTTTAATATATCCAAAATATTATCATTTCAACATGTTATCAAAAGATTATTGATAGCTGGGTACAAGTGGCTCAGGCCTGTAATCCCAGCACCTTGGGAGACTGAAGCAGGAGAATCGCTTGAGGCCAGGAGTTCCAGACCAGCCTGAGCAACATAGTGAGACCCCACCTCTCAGAAGGTTAAAGCCTCTTTGTGAAATGTCCACAGTCCCTGCCAAAGTGCTCTGAAATTTCTCTGTAGCCCTGGCCTATGTAGGACACTTGTGTTCCACTGATCATGAGCCCGGCCACGGCAGCCAGGACGGGGTGGACACATGGCACTGGAGTGGATTGTGTAGCGGCACTGGGGAGCACCCTTGAAATTCTTATTGTTGCTTCCACCAAGTAACAACCTTCCAGTCACTCTCACGTAGTCACTGAACGATTTGACTCCTGGTTCACTGTCTTATTCACCACCTATCCTTATGTCCTGACCACCCAAATGGATGAATTCCTTGGTATCTTCCTTCTTTACCTTCTGAAACTTTTGTTCCATTCTACATTCCTCACCCACTTATTTTACCAGACACACCCTGCATGTTGTCATCACCACTTACTGCAATAACTTCAAAATCCAAATTTAAACAGTTTACCCTCTTTTCTGCTTTCTCACTTATTATAGTATCCACAATGAAATAAAATTGGGTTGTCTTATTGAGTTATAAGTTTTTTATATTACAGATACTAGTTTCTTATCAGACAAATGATTTGCAAAGATTTTCTCCAATTTATGATTTGCCTCTTTATTTCAAAAGTACTTTGAAAATGTCTTTTGAAGCATATAGTTTTTAATTTTGGTGAAGTCCAATTTATCTATTTTTTTCTGTTTTCACTTGTGCTTTTGGTGTTGTCTTTAAAAGGCTTTGTTAACCCAATAGACAATGAAAATACACCTATATTTCTTCTATGGGTTTTATAGTTTTAGCACTTACATTCAGGTCTATGATCCATTTTGACTGAATTTTTTGTGTGTGGTTTGAGGAAGGTCCAACTTCATTCTTTTGCATGTGGATATACAGTTTTCCTGGCACCATTTTGGAAAGACTATTCTTTTCCCCTTGTATTTTCTTGGCACCCTTGTTAAAAATTCATTCACCATAAATATTCAATTATACTCCATTGATCTATGTTTATTACACTGTCTTGATTACTATGGCTTTATTTCAAAATCAGGAATTCTGAGTCCTCCAAATTTGTTCTTGTTCAAAATTGTTTTAGCAATCTGGGGCCCATGTATTTCCATACGAATTTTAGGATCAGCTTGTCAACTTATACAAAAAAGTCAAGTGCACACGTTGAACTTCTGTTCTTAATCCCACTCAGCTCACTATGGGTATTCATTGGCCTGGCAAAACACAGAATGTTTCTGTTATTTCTATATTTATTGAGATTAGGTTTGGAGTAATTATTTTTGTAGAGAGTTTGAAACTAAAGGAATTGAAGAAAATAGAAATGAGTTATGTGAAGTAAGATTTAAAAGGGTAAGGTTTACCTGGTGTATAACGAAAAACATGTTTTTGAAGAAAATTGGTTATTTTTCCCCCTGGTAAAATTATAGGTACTACCCTGAAAGTTGAGTTCTACCTGTGATTACCATCTTTGTTGATCACTGGTGAAAGCTAAGCAATGTCCTAAGATGCTTCCAGGGAAGGCCAGTCACAAATGTGCACTAAATTTCATCAGTTATCAATAGAAAATCTCTGCCACTTACTGATACCCAAGTAAGGATTTTTGTTTTGGCCACAGCCTTAGATGTTTGGTTTTTGGTGTCCTGTGGAATGGCTCTTCTTGCTCCCATTTTGTAAATGACAATAATGTATCTGACTCCCACATGCTTGCCTAAGATGCTGCCTTCTACATTGGCCATATATACACACAGTCTGATATTGTGATTTTTGTCAGTCCCCTAACTTGATCTGATTTTTATTTCTATTTTACCAGATTTTGAAAAGTAAGAGCTGTTTTCAGTGTTCAGTGTCTTTTACCTTAAAAGTCATGGGACCGTTTTCTTTGCATTTTCTCATTACTATTTGAAAAATACAGATGTTTAGATAACTGTTACATATGAGAATATTCTTGAAGGTAATAATGGGGTTCAAATGAAGGTTGCTGGCCAACAGGAGTATTAAACTGGCTAAAAAAATTTAACAACATTTATAATTTTATATTTCTCTGTTGTCATAACTTAAATTTTATGCATGGGATTTGAAAAACTATCCTGCATATGCTCCTTTATCTTGCTTCCTGAAGGCCTTCCAACTACCTTATTGAAGTATAAAGAAAAAGTATTCTTAGAATTTACTTTGCCACATTTCTTTTAGAAATCTTAAATTCAAGTAACAAGCCAGCAGTTTCTCCTTGAATGTTCATTCACAAGTAATTTTCAAACTGTATTTGCATAACCTCTTGAAATTCTAAAATATACATTTTGGAAAATAGATTTTAAAAGCATAAAAGAATGCTTGAGAGAGAATGACATACATCCAGGTTTTTTCCTAGCTTTCATTAGGTGGATTTTCAAGTCACATAATAATAGTATCTCCATGATACACAGGGCTGTTTTATCATCAAGAACATTTCATAGTAAATGTGTTTGCTTTAAGCAAATGTCTTATAAAATATATCATTCATTTTCATGTTGTTATTAGAAATTATTGCTCATATATTTTTACATATGTTGAGGGATGAAGCATTGAAATAAACACAAACTTTTTCAAATACCATGTACTTCACTGTTATTTTTATTGCTACTGACTTTATATCTTCTTCTCTCCATTCACTCTATGTGTTAGTCCTTCTTATTCCTCCCACTACTTGACTATAAATTGCTCTTCACAATTCCTCACGGTTTTACCACAATTCCCTTATGAATTGTATAATACACACATTATATAACCTTATTTATAAGATTTTTATTTATTTTTTATGGTGCTGTTCTTAATTCTGTTACTTACTTTGTCTGTATGGAGAGCAGAGCAAATATGTGATTGACAATACTAATGCATAACAGTGTATTGTTGTAACTCCTTTTGTTTGTTGATGATTTTTAATAGTTCACCCAAGTATACTTATCCTCCTCATATCAATGCTTACATGATTCACCAAATTCTACTATCTTTTAATTCATAACTGACTCTCCAAACCAGCACATGTAAAACATTAGGAAAAACATGTTAATTTTTTTTCTGAAAATTTGGTTTGTAGGGCATTGCAATTATTAGATAAATCATATTTTTAAAGCATTTCATCTGACTTCATGCTTACAGATATGGCAGGATGGTACTTTATTTCTCCTTTATTTCTTTGTTTGCTCTTCTTGGTTATACTGAGCAAAGCAACAGAAACTTTGTTAGCATAACAAATCAACAGTGTTATGACATGAGAGGCAGATGAAATTAGCAAAGGAGAGATTTAGTTTTATCTTTTTCTCTCTGAAGATTTGAAAATGTCTTATTCAGTATTCAAATTAGGAAGTTGATGATTCTTTTCAAGGATGAACCTTGGAAGGAAAATGGAACCTGGAAGAGCTGATTACAACACCAAGTTAGATCTAGAACTATGCAAGGAATATTGAGGGTAGGAAGAGGTACAGAGATTATATGGGTATAAGGAAAAAAGTAGAAGATGCTGGAAAAATAAAGGAAAATTCAAATTTTGGTTTGGGGTGGACATTGAAATGCCATAAGTGACTTTATGGTTAATATTTTGGTTTTATAAATTTAAATTTTGGTGGTACAAGTGAAATTTTGTTACATGTACAGAGTGCATAGTAGTCAAGTCAGGGCTTTTGGGGTATCTATCACCCAGACAATGTATATTGTACCCATTAAGTAATTTCTCATCATCCACCCCCTCCCATACCCTCACCCTTCCAAGTTTTCATTTTCTATTATTCCACTCTCTACTTCCATGTGTACATATTTACACACACTTTTTGTACACTCACTTATGAGTGAGATCATGCAAGATTTGTTTTTCTGTATCTGGCTTGTTTTACTTATGATAATGACCTTCAGTTCCATCCATGTTGCTGCAAAATACATGATTTCATTCTTTTTTATAGCTAAATAGTATCCCATTGTGTATATATACCACATTTTCTTTATCCAGTCATCCACTGATGGACACTAAGATTAATTCCATATCTTTGCTATTGTGAATAGCTTTAAACATGTCAGTACTAGTATCTTTTTGATATATTCACTTCTTTTCCTTTGGGTAGATGCCCAGTAGTGGGATTGCTGGATCGAATGGTAGTTCTATTTGTAGTTCTTTGAGAAATCTCCACAGTGCTTTCCATAAAGGTTGTACTAATTTATATTCCTACCAACATAAACATTCCCTTTTCTCCACATTCTCATCAACATCTGTTATTATTTGTCTTTTTAATGATTGGCACTTTGACTGAGGTGAAATGATATGTCATTGTAGTTTTAATTTGCATTTCTCTGATGACTAGTGCTGTTGGGCATTTTTCCATATATGTGTTGGCCATTTGTATGTCTTCTTTTGAAAAATATCTATTCATGTCCTTTGCCTAATTTTTAATGAAATTATTTGATTTTTGTTGTTCAGGTGTCAGAATTCTTTGTACATTCTGGATATTAGTCTCCTGTCAGATGAGTAGTTTGCAAATATTTTCTTCCATTCTGCAGTTTGTCTGTTCAGTTTGTAGATTTCCTTGCCTCTGCATAATCTTTTTAGTTTAATTAAGTCCCATTTGTCTATTTTTGTTTTTGTTGCTTTCCTTTTGAGCTCTTATTCATAAAATTCTTTGCCTAGATCAATGTCCCGAAGAGTATTTCCTAGGCTTTCTTTTAGTATTTTTGTAGTTTTGAGTCTTAGGTTCAAGTCTTTCTCTATCTTAAGTTAGTTTTTCTATATGGTGAGAGATGGGGTCCAGTTCCATTCTCCTGCACATGGCTATCCAATTTTCCCAGCACTGTTTATTGAAAAAGGTGTCCTTTCCCCAATATACATTCTTGGTGCCTTTGACAAAGATCAGTTGGCTGTAAATAGGTGGTTTTTTTTTATGAGTTCTCTCTTTTGTTCCACTAATCTATGTGTTTATTTTTACAACAGTACCATGCTGTTTGGGTTACTATGGGCTTGAAATACA
Organism: Daubentonia madagascariensis; assembly: GCA_023783475.1. Taxonomy (NCBI): domain Eukaryota; kingdom Metazoa; phylum Chordata; class Mammalia; order Primates; family Daubentoniidae; genus Daubentonia; species Daubentonia madagascariensis. The sequence goes on along the minus strand of JAKFHU010002080.1, from coordinate 18,251,521 downwards.
ATTTGAAGTCAGGCAATTTGAAGTCAGGTAATGCTATGCCTCCAGCTTTGTTCTTTTTGCTTAGGATTGCTTTGGCTATTCAGGCTCTTTTTTGGTCTCATGTGAATTTTAGGATTTTTTTTGGATTCTGTGAAAAATCATGTTAATTTGATAGGGATTGCATTGAATCTGTAGATTGCTTTGGGCAGCCTGGAAGACCCAATCAGACAATGTACACAATCAGAAGAACACAATCAGAAATGTAACAGGAGACATTACAACTGATATCACAGAAATACAAAAGATCATCAGAGACTATTATGAACAACTATACACTTAAAAACTAGAAAACCTAGAAGAATTGGATAAATTCCTGGAAATATACACTCCCCTAGATTGAATCAGAAAAAAATAGAAAACCTGAATAAATTGATAGTGTGGTTGAATCAGTAATAAAAAAAATCTCCCAACAAAGAAAAGCCCAGGAGCAAATGGATTTACAGCCGAATTCTACCAAATGTACAAAGAAGAACTGGTACCAATATTCCTGAAACTACTCTAAAAAATACAGGAGGGAGGAATTTTCCCTCACATATCCTATGAGGGCAGTATCACCATGATACTAAAATCAAACAAGGACACAACAGAAAAGGAAAACTACAGACCAATATCCCTGATGAATATACATGCAAAAATCCTCAACAAAATAATAGCATAGTGAATCCATAAGCACAAGGAAAAGGTAATACACCATGATGAAGTGGGTTTTGTACTTGATGAATGAATGACTCAACATATGCAAATTAATAAATGTAATACATTACATAAACATAACTAAGGAAAAAAACCATATGATCATCTTAATAGAGGGAGAAAAAGCATTTGATAATATTAAACATCGCTTCATGATAAAAACCCTCAACAAACTAGGCATATAAGGAACATACTTCAAAATATTAAAGCCCATATATGTTAAACCCGTAGCCAACATCACACTAGATGGGGAAAAGTTAAAAGCATTTCCTCTATGAACTGGAACAAGACAAGGATGCCGGATGCCCACTTTCACCACTCCTATTCAACATAGTTCTAGAAGTCTTAGCTAGAGCAATGATTAATATTTTGGATCATGAAAATACTCTGCATGTATTCCTGATCTGCTTATGGCAAACCTTGCATTTTTATAAGGAACTATACTTGCATACTTCCCCAGGCTTTAGAAGCAAAACTAAGGAATTGCCTGAAGAGTGGAGACTTCAGTTGGGAATTTATAACTGAATCCTATGTTCACCTACATCAATATAAGTCACTGGCTTGAACCAAATTTGGTATGAACTGGCGGAGAGAAATGGGCCTGAACCTTGCATGAACAGCAATGCTGGAAAGAGATGAGGTAGATGCTAACATGATAACAAAACCACAGCCTCCTGAGTAGTGTAAAATCCAGCAGTGGATAGTTCAATAGAAATCCAGATCTATATTCTACCATCAATTTTTTATGCTTAACCCCACAACAAAATTTTTTAAGTGTTGAAATTTTAGTTTTTTTTGAATTTCAGAATATTATGGGGGTACAAACACTTTGGTTACTTATATTGCCTATGCACTGCCCAAGTCAGAGCTACAATGGTGAACATTCCCCAGACAGTGAGCCCCACACCCATTAGGTGTGAGTTTTCCCATGCCCTCCATCCCCCTCCCACCTGCCCAACCCCTGATGAATATTATTTCCATGTGTGCACATACATATTGATCAGTTAGTACCAATTGGATGGTGAGTACCAGTGGTGCTTGTTTTTCCATTCTTGTGATACTAAACTTCGAAGAATGGGCTCTAGCTCCATCCAGGATAATACCAGATGTGTTAATTTACCATTGTATTTTTATGGCTGAGTAGTATTTCATCATATACATATGCCACATTTTGTTAATCCACTCATGTATTGATGGGCACTTGGGTTGTTTCCACATCTTTGCAATTGTGAATTGTGCTGCTATAAACATTCGAGTGCAGATGTCTTTATTATAGAATGTCTTTTTTTCCTTTGGGTAAATACCCAGTGGTGAGATTGCTGGACCAAATAGTAGTTCTACTTTTAATTATTTGAGGTATTTCCATATTACTTGCCATAGAGGTTGTACTAGTTTGCAGCCCCACCAGCAGTGCATGAGTGTTCCTATCTGTCCACACCCACGCCAACATTTGTTGTTTTGGCACTTCTTGATATAAGCCAATATCAGTGGAGTTAAGTGATACATTGTGGTTTTGATTTGCATTTCCCTGATGATTAGAGAAGTTGAGCAATTTTTCATACATTTGCTGGCCATTATTCTGTCTTCTTTTGAAAAGTTTCTGTTCATGTTGTTTGCCTACTTTTTAATGGTGTTGTTTGATTTTTTCTTGTTGATTTTCCTGAGTTCTGTATAGATTCTGGTTATCAGCCCTTTATCAGATGTATAGCATGCAAATATTTTCTCCCATTCTGTAAGTTGTATGTTCACTCTAGTGATAGTTTCCTTGGCTGTGCAGAAGCTTTTTAATTTGATCAGGTCCCATTTATCTATTTTTGTTGCTGCTGTGATTGCCTTGGGGGCCTTCTTCATAAATTCTTTGCCTAGGCCATGTCTATAATAGTTTTTCCAACGTTTTCTTCTAGAATTCTTATGGCTTCACGTCTTAGGTTTAAGTCTCTTATCCGTTGTGAGTTGATTTTTGTGAGAGGTGAGAGGTGTGGATCTAGTTTCAGTTTTTTACATGTGGCCATCCAATTTTCCCAGCACCATTCATTGAATAGGGAATCTTTTCCCCAGTGTATGTTTTTGTATAATTTGTCAAAGATCAGAGGACAGTGTGAGGATGGTTTTCTATCTGGGTTCTCAGTCCTGTTCGATTGGTCTATGTCTCTGTTCTTGTGCCAGTACCATGATGTTTTGGTTACTATAGCCTTGTAATATAGTTTGAAGTCTGGTAGATTGATGCCTCCCAATTTGTTCTTTTTGCTTAAGATTCCTTTGGCAAATTCTTTCCAGTAGTTATCACGGGAAGGACCAAGGGAGAATGGTTTATATACTGCAGAGACCAAATTTTTATAGAAAGTTGCAATTTTCCTGAGGAGGGTGTAAAGATGTATAGTATGACAGAGATGGTGGGATGTCCCAGGGATTCTGGATTAAAAGACTATGACTGTGACAAATAATAGATAAAGTAGTGCATCCTCTGCCGCATTTGGTCAAGTATTATGACATCACCATATTTTGGGCTGGAGTTGGGTGAGAGGTGGAGATACAAGACTTGTGCCAAAGGGGAAAATTCCAAGGGGAATATACCTTGGAAATAGCATAATAATGAAATTGATCAAAAAAGATTCATGGCTTAGAGAAAGCTGCCTTGAGATAGTGCTTAGAGTGAAAGCAAAATGAACATCTGTGTCTGATAGTGACTGACTGCAGATTTTGGAAAAGTCTTTAAAAAGTGAGAGTATGACAGAATTGTGACTATTCAGCAGAGAAAAAAAAATAATGACTTATTTTGAGGGCAATGGAGTAGGATGAGTAGAAAGGAGTCTGGAGTGAAAGAAGCCAGATACAAAAGACTATATACTGTATGGTTCATTTTATATAAATTCAAAAAGAAAAATATCAACCTCTGGTGGGAAAAGCCAGGACACTTTTTAGACCTTGGGGATAGTGACATGGTGGGGGCACTCAGAGGCCACTGGGAAGCTGGATGATGTTCTGTTTCTTGTTCCAGGTGCTGGTTCCATACATGTTTTCACTTTGTGAAAATTCATGTAGCTGAAAACTTATGATTTGTGCAATTTTCTACATGTGAGTTATTCTTCAATGCAAAAATTTACTGAAATAATTTTTAAATCATGATTATGTAGATATAGCAAGAGAAGAAAAAGAATATAAATGGATATATCTTGAAACTTAAAGACAAAACCAGGAGAAGAATGAGCCTGGCATTAGATCAGTGCATTAGGGAAAAATGAAAATTGAGCAATTTACTCGCCTTCTGCATCTGATCTCTGAGATCTACCTGGACAGGAAAGGCAGTGTCTGTAGGGTGTCACAAACTTGCTTGTTATTCGTATGTATTTTGTGGCTCAGAGCACAGACAGAGGTGCAGAAATACTAAAACCTGACTCTCCTCTGTCCTCTGATCTCCTGTGTCACCCATTTGTCACACCCAACAAGAAGCTAGTTGGAAAGGAAGCCTGTGTGATGTACTTTTTAAGAGTCAGACTTTCAGGTATAAATCAAGGGCAGGGAAAAGATCTGGATGGACAAATAAAAAATTACTATAGAGAATAATTAGGTACCTAGTGAAATGCCTTTTTACTAAGTTCTTGGTATACCTACTTATTAAAATAAACATACTGGCATTTCTTGGTATGTTTGCTTGCTATGCTTGATACAATAGCAGGACTGAACTGAACCAACTGAATTCCAAAAGGCTGCTGAGAGTCGACAAAGTTCTGGGATTGTTTGGAAGTCCACAACTATCACATAGCTTGAGGTCTTTAAGTGGTGGGCAGTTATGACTCTTTGTACCTTTTAGTTATGTTCAATTTGGCTTCTGTGCCTGCTATTTCATTAGGCACTGTTTCTCCTTAGCTACCTCTGTTTGTAAGATATCTTCTCAAATTAAAATGCCACTGCTGAACTGCCAACAGCTGGAAATGTGTGTTTAATTGTTCTACTAGGAGTGAAAACATGTTGCACCCATCCCATTGGGACCATTGGCTTGCTTTCCTGGGATAGCTGACCGCACTTAATGGTGCAATTTGTGTTGGTAGAACAGCTTTGTTGTTGTTGATGTTGATTTTTTTTTATGTGCAGAGCTAATTGTTTCAAACAATTAGATCCATAACCTTGTGCCATTAACAATTTTCTAAATAACTGAGATTCAACCTATACCCTTTTACTTTAATGGTGAGAATTCAATGTTATTCTCACTCATTAATTGAATCGCTTAAGATAACTGTCTTGATTTCCTCAGTCTTAATTTTAATTTATAAAACAAGTGACTATTTTGTTCATACTATTTTTACATTTTCTGTTTATATTTCTATTTTCTTTTCTGTTTGGTAGATATGAATATACATGTGTCTTTATTCCAAAGCTTTATTCGTCTAAAATAAAGAGAATGTAACAACTATATCTTTAAATACTGATTTTCAACAGAGAATATCAGATAATGAAGCCTTTATTTAATGTACATTTATGATTTGTAAATATACTACATGAACCATTAGAAATCTTAAAAACTATTTCGAATATCAATAATGTAATCATAATTTTCCTTGACATCAGAACTCATTTCCTTGCTTCATTAACAAAGATACAATTAAACTTGTAGCTTAACATTTCATTTTCAAAACTACATGTAATTATAAAACTATCCAAAAATAAAACCTCCAAGGTTGCAAAACATATCTCTATATAATGACTGTTATTCACAAAAAAAGTAATTTTACCAAATAGCTCAATATCTAAATCAGTAGTTAGATATTAACTTAAACTTCTGGTTAAGAAAATATTTTAAATTCTTTAATAAAACAATAAACAGAGAAAAATTATTTCAATACTCGTTTAAACAATCAGGCACATGACTCTGTGGCTCCTTAACTAAGGTGCTAATAACCCCTCAGGTTGCCCTCAATTTTTACCTACATTCAATTCTAATCACTAACAGCACAGTGACCTTTGGGTAGTATCCAACTACAAGTTGTCTGACTTACTATATGTTATAAAGTTTTGGGAGAGTCATAGTCCAGGCCTATTGCTCTCATGTTTTTGCTTTGTAGATTTCCCGCATAATCTAGTTATTTTTAATTAAACGAGACCTAAGTTGTGATACAGCAGTTTAAAAAAACTATCACTCTTTACAAGTTCTCTAAATATTAATGGCATTGTTACTACCAAGTGAACAATATTTCAGGTGGTCCAAAAGGTCAGATAATATTGTGGGGTAGATATGACCACTCTGAAATATTTCTCTCCATCAGTTTGCAAAACACTTGATGACAAGAGATGATTATATTTGTGGTTGTACCTCTATTGCCTACTACTGTGCATGGCATATTGTTGATTTTTAATATATGTTTGCCTAATGAGTAAGTGGATGTGTATAATCTGGGCACTGGCAAGCATAGAGGGCTGATCAAAATGAAGGTCAAATAAATAAAATAGTACTCACAAATAATATAAATGATTCTTTAAAGGTAATGAAATTTTCTATAAATGCATTTTCATCTAAATAAAACAAAGGACACATATGAGTGTATGTAGAAATTTATAGATCAAGAAATGGAGCTCTCACACAAATTACAAATATAAAAAATAATATTTATGAAACTATGATGTAATGATTCTGGCTTACAGTCAATTTGCTTGAAGTGTTTTTAATGATCTTTGATTCTCTACTTTCAAAATAAATGTCTTTCCTTTCTTTTCCTTGATCTATAATATATTGATAACATTAGATTGAAGGGGTGATAAAATGCTTAGCAAAACTATGACACCAAAAGCCAAAAGAATCTCTAATGCCTCCAATTTCTAAATTTTTTTAACTACTACATGTTCTTTCCTATATAAGTTTACCTGGATGGAGTGCAATACCAGTGGAAATTAATTTTCTTTCTTTTTGAAGTCTAAGTACTACAGTTAAATCCCTTGACATAGATAGATATTATGATGCTGTTAAAATGTCTACCATAAAATATATTGTACAGTAGGCACAATTTGACCTACTTAATTGTACTGAATTTTTTTTTTCTTTTTCAGAATATTTGCTTTTTAGTTCTGAAGTTGTAGGTCACAGGTTAAAATAATAAAGGACTTTAGAGAATTCTTAAATACACACTTTCCTCTACTTTACCTTGGAAAAGGTCATTTCCTTTACAGTCTATCAATAAATGAAGGTGCTAAGTTTTCAAAGTGTGTATACTTTTTAAGTTTCCATGACTTAACATCTAGCATATAATCCATAGGAGAATAGTTACTAAAAGAAGATGTTAATATAACTGGAATTTCTGTGGCTTATCAATAAGGTAAGTACAGATAAAATCTCTCTTTAAAAATTCTTACTGTTGATTATATAGACAAACTTTAATTATTATTTTCCAAGTATTATATTTTCAGTTTTAAAATAATTTTCAATAACCAGTGTTCAACATAATTGATGATACATTATTACTCTTTGCATAACTTCCAAAGCCCTTTCAAGTACCAGAATTTTACTATTTCCTTTCTTTATCTATTAACTATAAGAGATTATGAAAAAAATAGGAAGCACTATGTCAGAGAAGACATCCTGTACTGCAACATGGAAGACTAGATGACTGTTTTTGGTTATTTCTGCCTCCCCAATGTACTGTTTTTCTAGACCCAGGCAGGCCTCTTCACAACCACAATTTTTGACTGTGGAGCTGAAATCTCTATAGGTGAAGCCACGGTTCCTGAAAATAAAGTAGACTTTTTAGCTAAAATGCTTTCTCAAGACAATATGGTCTTAACATATCTCTATTAAGCTACCAGGTCTCTAAATGTAAAAAAATATAAATTGTAAAAAAGGGGGGGTGTCATCTAACACATAAAACAACAGAAACCTTGTCACCAGACCAGGCAAATACAAAGCCTGAGAAGGAAGTAGGTTGGGAGCTAATTCCAGACATGGCATCACGTATCATCCTTTAACACTAACTTTAGTAAAATCAAAAGGGACTAACTTCTTTTTTAATAATATGGTGGATTAGATAACCTAAATAATATCCTGTTTCAAGACATCTAGAAATGATGAAAAGTAAAGCCCATATCCTTTTAAATACTACCTAGCTGATCTCACAAGAAAATTTGAGAAATACCCAGGAGCTACAACAAGGATGGAACTAAAAGCCACAATGGTGAGCACATGTGCTGGTGTCGCAGAGTTCCTAGTAGGCCTTTACTACGTGGGGAAGGGAGATAAACGCTTTTGACCCTTGCGGAGTGGGGAGTTGGAAGTGGTTCTATTACCTAAATCAAGAACCCTCAAAAAACTATACTATCAGTCAAATGTATGAAAATAAAACTCACCAGCACAGTGAGAAAATAGTTTTTCTTTCTTGGCCTTAGCTCGGAGATTGTTTAAAAAAATAAAATTTTAAAAATGTAACTCTGTCACTTCTGAGTTTGCAGAACAAATTTAGCAACACCTTCATAGTCCAAGAAGTGCCAGCTTAAGAAATTAGCAAAAATAATAACAAATATTATTTTAGGTAAGTGACACCACAGAGGTACCTGAAAGAAACAAATGCAAAACCTTTCAGAAGGAAAAGAAGTTCAATCTGAGCTGCCAAAGATTTCCATAAGCAAAGTAGTCCTAAAATAGTTTTTATATTCTAAAATTACAAATATACTAGGAAACAAGTTACCATGAATGAGACCCAGACATGACAAATAGCATTATTTTATATAACAAAATTCTCAGATAGAGATCATATAATACATATGTTGAAAATAATTAGGTTTTCATTTCAAAAGAGTCAAAACCAAAAGAGATAAAAAATGGTCTTGAAATTATTAAATTTTAAGAACCAAATAGAAACTGTGCAAATAAAATTTTAATAGGTAAGTAAAACCATAAATTAAACACTACATGGAGAGAGTTAGAAAGAAACAAAGATGAGGAGATGAAAAATATGAAGGAAGTGTTAAGAAAAATAGAAAATAGAATGAAAATTTCAACATATGTCTAACAGCAGTTCTAGAAAGAGCAGAAAGAATAGAGGAGAAGCAATATTTAAAAATTTCTAAGATTTTAAAAAGATGTTAATTGTTATATCTAGGAATCACAAGTATCAAGCAAGATAACAAAAAAAAAAGAAACAAACAAACAAAGAAAGCAAGAAAATCAATATGTAGGGACACAGTTGCGAAACCATAGAGATCAGCATCTATGGAAAGTAGTATGGAGATACATCAAAGAACTAAAAGTAGAACTACCATTTGATGCAGCAATCCCACTACTGGGTATTTACCCAAAGGAAAAAAAAGACATTTATAAAAAAGACATTTGCACTCAAATGTTTATAGCACACAAAGTGACAATCTTAAAAAAGTGGAAGAGTGATCACCTTCAAGGAAATAATGCTTACTATTTTATTATTATTTATTATATTGCCAGCAAAAATATAAGCTAAGACTCAAGGAATACTATCTTCAAGGTGCTGAAAGAACTTGTTAGCACTTAATACTACCCCCAATTAAACTATCATCCAAGAATAACAGAAAAATAAAGATTTGTTTTGGCAAAGACTTAAAGAGCTTACTACTCTTACACCTACAATGAATGCACTATTAAAATACTAATCCACGTCATGCAAGAGGAAGAAAATCGAACTCAGAAAAAACAAGTAATTGTTAGAAGGAATGATGAGTGAGGCAACTATTCTTTTTTTAAATAAAGGCAAACAATAAAACAATGGCAAAATACATATATTTGAGGTTATAACACAAGGACCACAATAATATGCACCATTCACTATAGAAAAGGGTAGTGAACAGGATTAAGTCATCCTAAGATCCTTGTATTATTTCAGTCTAAAGTAGAAATATTACTAAATCTTATTCTTTGTTGTAATAACTATGCATATTGAAAATTGAGGATTACAACTAAAAGAGAAGAAATAAAATGCACAGATTTCAGAGCAACAGCTGGGGAATAATTGAATTTTAAAAATCATTATCATCCCCAAAGAAGGCAGGTAAAATAGGAAACACAAAAACATAGTAAAAATTTGGGAACTAGAAACTTCAAAGATCGTAGAAACAAGCATGATTATCTTAGTATATGTTATATATGCAACAACACTAGATTACTAGTCAAATATAAAATTGTCAAGTTGGATCTGGAAGCAAAATCAATGTATGCTATTTACAAGAAGTGTAACAAAAATACATGGACACAGAAATATTCAAATTAAAAGAATATGAGGCAATTATCACCTAGAAGCAATGTGTAACATTATACCTGTAAGACAAAATTTTATTTAAGGCAAAAAGTAATATTGAGGAAAAAAGTGATTCCTATATAATGATGAAATGAAAGAAACAAAAACATGTAGTTTGTTATGGGATTAAATAAGAACAATGGAAAAGAGGTAGGATAATTGTTCCTGTGGTTGTGTCTTCTTTTATACTTATGATGCAACTTGACAATTTTATTTTTGATACATAAACATGAAAATTCTAAACTAAAATTCTCAAAATAATATAGTCTTATAAATAGACTTAAAGGGGCTATTTGATAAATCTTGATTATAAAAAGAAAATTTAACACATTTCTCTCAGAAATTGATAGATCAAACAGAAAAATTAATAAGGGCAGAGAATATATGCTATAAAACAAATATTTTTTAGCTGAGGGACAATATGGAGTATATAGAACCTTTGTAAACACACATGGACCTGGTACAAAATTTACCTTGTATTTTGTAGTCTGTGTAAAACACATCAACAACTTTCTAAGAATTTATATCATGAAGACATCAATCTTTCAGTATAATGCAATGAAAATGGAAATCTACTTAAAATTATACATATATAACATATATATACTATAGGTAAAGCACTATTTAGACATTATATCCATAAATGCTTGTATTTGAAAAAATACAATTAATGAAAGAACTAGAAAAAGGGCTATAGAGGAAACAGAAAGAAAATAAAAGACAGGAAATGATAAGGAGGAAAAATTAATGCATAGAAAACAAAGGTATAATAGAGTGGATTCACAATGCTGCAATGGTTTATTAAAAATTATAACAAAATAAAGAAATCTTAGGTGAAATTAATTAAGCAAAATTGTACAGGGCAAAACTTCAGAAAAAAATGTGGATATAACTATAAATCTTAAAAAGATCTTAAAAAGAAAGAAAATAATAGAAATAAAAAGTTTGTGCTAGTAAACATGAAAATTTAGACATTATGAATAATTGCCTGAGAAACTGTAACTTGACTAATAGACCTAAGAAGAAACAGAAAATGTGGACATGTTTATACATTTTAATAATAAAAGTGTTCTCTAAAACCAACCAAAAAGCCACTAGACCCATATAATTTTAGAATCAAGTTCTAAGAATGATTTAAGATAAAGTATTTTAAAATCAAAACTGTTTTAGAAAAGGCCAAAGAAGAGATGTTTGTAATTCATTTTATGAACCTAGTAATCAGAGAATTATAATCAAACAAGGATATTATAAGAAAGGGGAATTAAAGGTTATTCTTACTCTCAAACATGGTTTCAAATATTATAAATTAAATATTATCAAACATAACTTTTAAAAAGTTCCATCAAGATTAAGTTGAATTTATTCTAAGAATGGAAGAATGGTTTTATATTAAATATTGATTTCTATAATTCTCTATAATAATAAAGCAATTAATCAAATTTTTAAAATACCCTAAAATCATCTTTCAGATACAAAAAGAGAACTCAATCATGTGAAAAGCATCCAAGTGGACAAAGAGGGAGAATATTGATTTTAAGAAAAGAACAAAATAAAACAAAAATTCACAAAGAAGATATGGCATTTAAAACCCTTTATGGTTAATAATATCATTTAATGTCATACACAGTGAAAGTGATAAAAGAACAAGGAAAAACTGATGAATTGATAATCAAAAGGTAAAAGTTCAAGTTAACTCTCTTGGAAGTCACATTCAGTCAACAAAATATAAGAGGAAATACAGAAAGTTTAAATAAAAATGTTAACTATCTTGATTATTTACATACACATACACAGATCTGAAAACAAATAGAGAATACACATTCTTTCCAAAGAAACAACTTCTTAAATTATAGTCCCATATGGGCTATTATCCGTATCCACAATTTTAAAAAAATTAAGAAGACTAATGAAACAAACTTTAAAATATAATCAAGGAGAAAGAAATTCACAAATTGCATTATAAATATAAAAGATTAAAACATTTCACTACTGCTTCATCCCTGTGGCTTATTATAATTGCTTCTGGCAACACCATCCAACTAGCATCGAACACTCCTGTATCCCATCACTCCCTTGGTACCAGACAATTTAATCCCATTTCAGCATCTCCCAATACCATCACCGGCCTAAAAAAGAAAGCCACCACTGAGCATTTCAAGAATGCTGGTGTCTTTTTCACTAATGTCTCTCTTAATGCCCCGGTGAAAAGAAAACCATCAGAACCTTCTCTGTGGGTGTGATTGGGGGTTGGCTGAGAAGAGTACACAATACATATCCCTTTCAATATTTCCATCTGCCTGAGTTTTCGAACTTCTTCCTTTTTTGTGTGTGGTATGAGGATCTTAGCTTACTCTATGACATATCAGGGAAATTCAAGCATTTCAACCATATATCTATAAGCCAGCTTTGGCTTCAGGCTTGAATTTGCTAACTTAGCAGACTTTTAATGTCACTTGTTTTGCTCAATCCAACACATTCAATTTTTAATCGTAAATGAAGGTATTTCTATCTCCCATGACTGTGGTGAAACATTAGCACTTCATATGAATAAGACTCAAGGATAATTCTTATAATTTCTAAGCAGAGATGTAACTTTTCCCTTCTCACATTTAGTATTTAAAGCATATGGGTCTCCTTAAAAAAATAAAATAAAAAATCTTAGTGGCATCTGGGAACTTATAAAAAATAAAGCGTATGGGTCTCACTTTAACCAACAACAGAGAATTTCTGCATTATAATTCATCTTTAAGAATTTCAGTACTAATTGACTGAAATATCAAAACTGCCTAGGATTGGCTCAAGACTTGCAAAATTTCAAAGAGAAAGGAGTTCAACCGATGTGTTAACTATCTGTTCTTCTTATGTCTGTAAATTCCATCTCAGTACTAAGATATAGCACTAGAAATCAAATAAATAAACACATTTTCTCAAGTCATATATGTTTTCATTAAGCTGTTATTTAAAAATATTCATCTTTATACTGATAATTATATTCTAACATTTATAGAATATTTAGTATGTGCCTGGGACAGGTCAAAGCTCTTTTTTTTACGTGCATTAATTAAATCCTCACAAAAATTCTTTGTATAACTACATATTTTAATACAATTTTTGCATTTTTTAGAAAATTAAAAGTGAAGATACTGTCTTCAGTATTGACCATTACAACACATAGAAAACATATATGGTAAATTTTCTGCTCTAGTAAAATTTTGGCAGTGTCATTTTAACAGATTCAGTATTATTTTCACTGGAGTTACCCTTTTCCAAATCTAATGAAGTCACCCATCTGCTTAATACCATTTCATGTCTCCTGTAAGGGTCTAGAAGAATTTACTTTATAAAGTCCTTACATAATTGTGTGCCTACTTATCTTTCTTGTCATCTTTCATCAGTTCCCCTATTGCCGCAGAACATTACACCAAACCATAACACCTCCCTGAGTGTGTGCACACACACACACACTTACATTGATATGATACTTCTGATTTACCTCTTGATCTTAGCTTACACATCTGTGGAAATTTTTTTTTTTTTTTTGGACCTCTGAAATCTGGTCAGTGGATCTCATTGGTGATCTTATGGCATCTTTTCTTTATTATTTTTATTTTTGGATTAAGAACATAAAATTCACTATTTTAATGTGTACAATTCAGTGATTTTCAGTATCTTCAGTTTATTACATTCATTTTTGTATATTGCACAATGTTGCACAACCATCACTATTATTTAATTCCAGAACATTTTCATCACTTGAAAAGATGATTAGCAATCGCTCCTCATTCTGCCCTTCCCCTAGCTCTTGGCAACCACTAATCCATATTCTGTCCCTATTGCCTATTTTGGATATTTTAAAGATATGTGATCTTTTATCTTTGGCTTCTTTCAAGTAGTATAATGTTTTCAATCCTCCATGTTGTAGCATATAACAGCTCTTTGTTCCTTTTTATTGCCAAATAGTATTCTATTGTATGTATATACCCAATTTTGTTTATCTGCACCTCAGTTAAAAGACATTTGAGTTGTTTTCACTTTTTGGCTATTATAAATAATGGTACTATGAACATTGGTGTACAAGTTTTTGTTCAGACATATGTTTTCAATTTTCTTGTGTGCATACCTACAAGTAGAATTGCTAGAGCATATGGTAACTCTATGTTTAACTTTTTGAGAAACTGTCAAAGTGTTTCCCAAAACTGCCAAATCATTTTACCAACTACCAGCAATGTATGAGCATTCTAATTTCTCCACATCCTTACCAACACTTGTGTTTATCCCTGCTTTTGATAAAAGCCATCCTAGTAGGTATGAAGTGGTATCTCATTTCACTTTTGATTCGCATTTCCCAAATTACTAATGAATGATTATCTTTTAATGTGCTTATTTGCATTTGTATATCCTCTTTGAAGAAATGTTGATATTGATATCATTTATCCATTTTTTCAATTGGATTATTTGTCTTTATATTTGTCAGTGATAAGAGTTCTTACCTATTCTGGACACTAGGCACTTATTAGATAAATGATTTGCAAATACATTCTTGCATTCTGTTGATTGTCCTTTCACTTTCCTGATGATGTCCTTTGAAGCAGAAATGTTTTTAATTTTGATGATTTCCAATTTATATACTTTTTTTCTTTTGTTGTTTTTGCTTTTGGTGCCATAGCTAAGAAATCATTGCCTAATCCAAGGTTACAAACATTTACAGCTATGTTTTCTTCTGAGAGTTTTATAGTTTATCATTTACACCTAGATATTTGACCCATTTTGAATTAATTTTTTGTATATGGTATGAGGTAAGGGTCTACCTTCATTCTTTTGCATGAGTATATCCAGTTGTCCTAGCACTATTTGTTGAAGACAATTTTTCCCGTTGAATTATCTTAGCACTTTTGTTGATGATCTCATGTATCCTCCTTTCATATTGTTTATGTCACTGTAGTAGTCTTCTTGGGCTAAAATGACAAAATACCACAGACTAGGTGGCTTAAACAACAGAAATTTATTTTCTTATAGTTATGGATGCTAGAAGTCTCAGATCAAGGTTTGGCAGGCTGGGTTCCTGGTTAGGGTTCTTGTACTGGCTTGCAAACCAGCTGCCTTCTTACTGTGTCTTCTTATAGTGGAGAGAGAGCACACAAACTCTCTGGTGTCTCTTCTTATAAGGGCAATAATCCTATTGGATCAGGGCCTCACTTTTATGATCTTATTTAATTTTAATTACCTCCATGGAAGCCCTATTTCCAAATATAGTCACATTGAGGATTGGAATGTCTACATGTGAATTTTGGAGGAACACAAACTTTCAGTACATAACACACATTTACAAATATTAGTTTTTGTCTGTATGGTTGCTAAATTCTTTGTTTCATTCCCTGCCATGTCCCCACATCTAGTGCAGGGCCAAGTGTATTATAGGCACTGAATAAATATTTCTTAAATGAATAAATGAATGATAATCATTCAAAATTATAGTAGGGAAAAGTGAAGAATTAAATAAATATATTTAATTTGAAACATATTTGTGGTACATTTTGATGATTCCCATTATCATGTTAACACCTTACCTCACTAATCTGAGATCTGAGATCTGTCCAGTCAATGGTCACAGAAAAAAGCAACAAAGAGAATGTTACAACGCTTTCTTTACTGCTCATTTAGCTTCTTTTAAAAATGCTATTTTAGTTTTCAGAGAACCTATATGGAGAATTTTTAACTTTAAATTGAATTTCTTTGAGCCTTTGGGCACTTTAAAAAATTATTTAGGTTACCAAAGTAGGACAGAGCTAAGAAAATCCTTGAGATCTTTTAACCAGGTAATTTCTTAAATAAGCAAATATTTTCTATTGGTTTATATGTTTGTGTAAGTATTGCCTATTTAATGTTATTTATTGTATGCACTGGCATTGACAATAAATATATTTAATAATTAAGATGTCTGCTTTTATATCAAAGTATTGTTCACTTATATGTTCTTTTGATCATTCGGAGGTAGAGTGACAAATTCTAACCAGATAATAAGAAATGCATGGGGCTGTGGGCTGAAATTGTTATGTAACTTTTAAGTATGGTTGCTACTATTTACATTTTTAGTAAAATGTATATCTACAGTATACATTCAAATAGCTCAATCATTTATTCAATCATTCATCATACATTTCTTGAATGTCTATTTATGTCAGGCACTGAAGACATATGGGCTAAGGACAAAGTTTTACTTTCACAGAAGTCACAGTTTAAATTGGGACACATAAGAAAATAAATAGATACATTACAAATGATACCCCAGAAATGCAAAATATGATCTGAGACTACTATGAAGACCTCTATGTACACAAACTAGAAAATCTAGAGGAAATAGATAAAGTTTTGGAAAAATATAACCTCCCAAGCTTGAATCAGAAATAAATGGAAATCCTGAACTGACCAATAATGAGTAGCAAGATCAAATCAGTAATAAAAAATCTCCCAACCAATAAAAAGCCCAGGACCAGACAGATTCATGGCCAGATTCTACTACACCTACAATGAAGAACTGATACCCATCCTACCAAAACTGTTCCATAACATCAAGAAGGAGAGAATCCTACCTAACTCATTCTGCAAAATCAGTATTACCCTGATAGCAAAGCCAGTAAAGGACACAACAAAAAAAGAAAACTATAGACCAGTATCTTTCATAAACATAGGTGCAAAAATACTCAACAAAATACTAGGAAACTGAAGCCAAAAGCACATCAAAAAGATAATTCACCATGATCAAGTGAGTTTCATCCTGTGGATGGAAGGATGATTCAACATATGGAAATCAATAAATGTGATTCATCACATAACCAGAATTAAAAACAAAAATCATATGAATGTCTCAATAGATGCAGACAAAGCATTCAATAAAATCCAACATCTCTTCACAATAAAAATGCTCAACAATCTAGGCATAGAAGGAATATACCTCAAAATAATAAAAGCTATGTATGCCAAACCCACAGCCAACATCATATTGAATGGGGAAAGTTGAAATTATTCCCCCTAAGAACTGGAACAAGACAAGGATGCCCACTTTCACCACTTCTATTCAACACAGTACTAGAAGTCCTCGCCAGAGCAGTCAGCAAGAAAAAGAAACAAAGGGCATCCAAGTCAGAAAACAGGAAGTCAAACTATCTCTCTTTGTTGATGATATGATATTATATCTGGAAAGCCCTAAAGACTCCAACAAAAGACTCCTAGAATTGATAAATGGATTCAGTAAAGTTTCTGGTTACAAAATCAATGTACACAAATCAGTAGCATTTCTATATGCTAATAATAGCCAAGCTGAGAATCAAATCAAGAACTCAATCCCATTTATGATAACAGCAAAATAAAAATACTTATGAATATACTTATCCAAGGAGGTGAAAAATTGCTACAAGGAGAATTACAAATCACTGATGAAAGAAATTATAGATGACACAAGTAAATGGAAAGACATCCTATGCTCATGGATTGGAAGAATGAACATTGTTCAATTGTCCATAATATACAAGGTAATTTACAGATTTAATGCAATTTCCATCAAAATACCAAAGTCAGTTTTCACAGAATTAGAAGAATCAATCCTAAATTTCATATGGAATCAAAACAAGCCTGAATTGCCAAAGCAATTCTAAGCTAAAAGAACAAATATGGAGGCATCACACTACCTGACTTCAAATTACCCTCCAAGGCTATAGTAACCAAAATAGTATGGTTACTGGTATAAAAGTAGACACATAGATCAATGGAAGAGAACAGAGAACCCAGAAATAAAACCATATTACTTCAACCAACTAATCTTCAACAAAGCAGATAAAAACATCCATTGGGGAAAGGAAACCTCTAGTTAATAAATGGTACTAGGAAAATTGGATAGCCACATGTAGAAGGATGAAACTGGTCCTTATCTCTTGCCATATACAATTAACTCAAGAGGGATTAAAGTCTTAAATATAAGACCTGAAACCATAAAAATTCTAGAAAAAAACCTACAAAAAACTATTTTCAGCATTGGCTTAGGCAAAGAATTTATGACTAAGTCCACAAAGGCAAATACAACAACAGCAGAAATAAATGGGACTTAATTAAACTAAAAAGCTTCCTCACAGTAAAAGAAATAATTAACAGAGTAAATAGACAACATATAAAATGAAAGAAAATATCCACAAACTATACATCTGACAAATGACTAGTATCCAGAATCTACAAGGCACTCAAACAGATCACCAAGAAAAAAAACAAAAACAAAAACAAATAACCCCATTAAAAAGTGTGCAAAAGACATGAACGGACATTTTTCCAAAGAAGATAGAAAAATGGCCAAGAAACATGAAAAAGTGCTCAACATCACTAATCACTAAGGAAATGCAAAACCACAATGAGATACCACCTCACCCCGGTCAGAAAGGCCATTATAAAAGAGAAAAAAAGATGTTGGCATGGATATGGTGGAAAGGGAACACTTATACACTGTTGGTGGGAATGTAAATTGGTACTACCCCTACGGAAAACAGTATGGAGATTCCTCAAGGAAATAAAAATAGACCTACCATTCAATCAAGCAATTCCACTCTTGGGTATCTTCCCAAAGGAAAAAAGTCATTATATAAAAAAGACACCTACACCCATATGTCTATAGCAGTACAATTCACAATTGCAAAGATATGGAATCAACCTAAGTGCCCATCCACTGATGAGTGGATAAAGAAAATGGGGCATATATATACATACACACACACATGCACACACCATGGACACCGTGGAATATTACTCAGACATAACAAAGAATGAAATAATGTCTTTGGCAGCAACTTGGATGCAACTGGAGACCATTATCCTAAGTGAAGCATTTCAGGAATGGACAAACAAATGGCGCATATTCTCACTTATAAGTAAGGGTTAGGCTATGCGTATGCATGGTCATACAGAATGGCATAATGGCCGTTGGAGACTCAGAAGAGATAATGGTGGGAGGGAGTGAGGGATGAAAATTTACCTACTGGGTACTATTCAGGTGACAGTTACACAAATAGCCCAGAGTTCACCACCATACATTCATCCATGTAACAAAAAAACATTTGTATCTTCTAAATCTATTGAAATAAAAGAAAATAAAAAGAAAATAAATATGTACAAAAGTATATGATGAATTGTGGCTCTGAATTGTGTACTTATTATGGGCAGATTGTTATACAAGTAATTACATGTACTTACTATGTTTGCATGGAGATGGAGAAGGATTTTATGGTGCATAGGAAATTGTGCTAACTGGGGAGATGTGGTTTTCCCAGTCAGAAACAACTGCCTGTAGATATAACATTGGATGTCAAGCACAAAAAACTCCCAGGAATTTAGCATAGGAAGAGCACTGGATGTATTAGAGGAGGTAAAACTAGGGTGATCTCTAAAGTTTAGGTCATGATAGAGGCAGGGTTCAACATTTTTTTCCTATAAGATACTCAAAGCCCTGGAGGATTTTAAACAGAGAAACGATAATGAACATTTTATTTTAGAGAAATTTCTAGGCAATGAAGAAGCATGAAAGTGAGATTATTGACAGAAACCCAGCTAGAAATTAACCAACAACCCAGGAAAGAGCCAGAATTAAGACAGTGTCTCCAAAATGGTTTAGAATTACCAGCATGTGGCAACTGGTGGAATGTGAGAATTGAAGAACTAAAATGGTTTCTAGAAAAGCTTTGAAGTTATTATGGCTTGGGAGAGTAGGGTTAGGGCCACATAATCACTTTCCTGGGTGCCAGGCACTTTTTCCTTCATGAGCCACTTCCTCTAGGGAAAAGGTTAAAAATTATATTTATGACTATGTTGGGATAGTTGGTGGACCAGGAGCATGAACCCTGTTGAGTATTTTTTAGAATCTCGGGTTTTACTCTAGACCTACTGAATCAGAATCTGCATTAAACAAGGTCCTCAAGTACTTTCTTATAAAGTTTCATATTAAAGTTTGAGAAGCTCTGACCCAGATACTATTGAATTAATTAGTGTTAGATAGCAGAGGAATTTTTTTCCTGGAGGAAAAAAGGTTATAAAATAGGGTGCATGCAGATATTAAGTTTGTACCTGGTTATATAAAGGAGGCAGATACTGATTACTTCAACTTTCCCTGAGAGTAGAAGACAAGCTTTTCTACTAATAGAGAAGAGATTGGGGCTAGCACAGTGCTATGATATGACGTGGCACCTCAGTATTCATATGTTGAAACCTAATCACAAATGTGATGGTATTAGGAGGTGTAGCTTTTGGGAGGTGATTAGGCCATGTGGGGATCCCTCATTAATGGGATTAGTGCCCTTGTAAAAGGAGTCCCAGAGAACTGCCTTGCTTCTTCCACTATGTGAGGACACAGTGAGAAAACACCATCTATGGATGGCCCCTCACTAGACACCAAATCTGCTGGCACCTTGATCTTGGACTTCCCAGCCCACAGTATTGTGAGAAATAAGTTTGTTTGTTATAAGCTACCTAATCTGCGGTATTTTGTTATAGTGTCCCAAATGCAAGAAGACACACAGGTTAGGAACATTAACATATTAATTAAAAAAAAATAGCTGTGAGGAATGAGGGAAGTAGCTACTCAGAGATCAGAGTGTCTGCTGATAAGTGTTTGTACGGTGGGGTAGAAAGCAGGTGGGTGATAACTAAGATACGTTAATACCAAGAAACATAAGATCTTTTTTCAGCAGCTTTTAGCAAGTTTAGAAATAGAGAATTCAGAAATTCATAGCAATCTAAGATTAGAAAGATGAGTGGCCAAGGATGTTGAGAGTGCTGGTTAGAGAGTTAGAAAGTACTTTTAATAATGTATTTTTGGTTGTGTGTGTAAAACTGTTGTATTGGAACACCAGTGAATTCAGAAGGATTAATAAACACTGAGAAAAGGTAGTATTCAATAAAATGTAGAGATAAATGAGACTGAAGAACACATTTATAGGGAGTACAGCATAAAAATATAGGTATTAGGGATCCTAATCAGAAAATGGCATGCTGGGTTAAAATTTTTGGAAGTTGATGGATCTTGAATTTGGCACTGTCTAGAGAGTGAATTGCTAAGTGAAGTCCAGAATTATGGGAGGAAAAGAGAAAAGATAGTTTGTTTCTAAGATGTTGGGTAATCACTCACATATATTCTGATGCACCCCCACCCCTTTCACCAAAGCTCCTAGACTGCTGTGATGGCAGAGGGAAGGCCTACGAGCCCACTGCCATGTCCTCACTGAGGAATGCAATTGGTAAGGACTGGTAAAAGTAGGAAAAGTGGCAAGGCATAAGCTTCAAAGGTGGTGGTGGGAATCATAACTTGCAGATGGAAAACTAAAAATCTAGAAGTGCTACAGAAATGTAAATTCTATGTCTGGAAACTCAAATATGTGGAGAATGAAAGAACAGCCTTCCATACAGAGAGCTGCAGGGAGAGGCAGGTTTCACTGCAATCACTGGATTTGAAGAACAATTTTACAAAAACTTTGAGGATAAGGTAAGTATTAATTAATACAGAGGAAAAGACTGGAAGGGAGATATGCTGAGGGAGGCAAGATGGAAGAATGCATGCATTTGAAAGGACTCTTCTCTAGGTGGGGAAAGAGGAGAAAAAATTATTCCTATGGGGACACTTACCTGTATGTGGAGTCAACAGTTGCTCCCTTTTAATTTAGAGGACTCTGACGCAAGAAGAGAGAATTAAATGACACTTTTAAGGCCTTGAAGTCCAATCCCTGCCTCCCTCCCCCAAAATAGTCTCCCTACATAGTGTGGAGGAGGCAGGTAGGAGAAGGAGGATATATAAGGAGTATCTGGGAAATACCCTTTGCTGGTACCAGTGATTCTGGGATTGAGTAGTAGCACCATGATACTGGCCAGATGTTTTAGAACCTTCTACCTTTGCTCCTAAATCAAGTGAACAATTCATAAATGGTGCTTGGATTTTTGTGCATTCATTTCATTCAGTACCCTATTTACCTCAGATCACATTTGTGTATGATTTCTGTAAATGTCTGGCTTTCCTATTAGACTGAGACTTACTTTATATATGGTTACTATAAATTAGTCATCCCTGTGCTCTCTTTTCCAATACTCAACAAAGTACATTATATAATATTCAATAATTCAATAAATCCCAATGGTCCCACGCTCCAGGGCCCTGTAGTCTCAGGGAGCAAAATGACACTCTTTGAGTAATGACTTCATATTCTTTCAGCAAGTACGGGGGCGGGGGGGTTAACCACATGCCTAAGAACCAGACCATGAGATTGATTTAAAAAAACAGAGCAAATGTAAATAGCCTGTTTTTTTATTTAATTTCCAAGTAGCTAGATTATCTCTTTGGGTTCAATGTAGATAATTCAATCATTAACATGGGTAGTTTATGATATGTTGTCCCTTGATGTTCCAGGACCAGCTCAATGTTCCAAGACCACCATGCTGTTATGGGACATTCAATAAAACCCTCCTTCCCCATCAGCAAAGGCTTAAATATTATATACAAGAAGCATTATCTTTACAGATATGTTTAGGATAGCAGTTTGAACTAAAATTATTTTATGACTATGCTTACGTTTATTTATATTTAAGCTCTGCTTTTCCTATAACGTGCACTTTTCTAAAAATTCAGAGTACTATTTCTTTTATTATTTGTCAAGAATGCATTTCATTGCAAATAACTAAAAACCAACTAACATATATGGATTTTTTTCCCCTCACTTAATAAGAAGTCTGGTACTAAGCAGACCAGAGCTGGTATACAAGCTTCATGATGCTATCAGAAACTAAGTGCTTTTTAATACTTTTGTGTGCCATTTGTAGGATGTGGCTTTTTTCCTCCAAGTTGCAAGATGACTGCTGTACTTACTTATATGCTCCTGAAAAGAAGGGAGAAAATGATGAAGGGCAAAAGAGGCATGCCTGCCAAGCTTCTCTCTTTTAGGAAGTCTTTCTGGACGCTCTACTCAAAGATTTCTACTTTTATTGCACTGGCCAGAACTAGACCATATGGCTGCTTCTAGACCAATCTCACTGGCAGATGACCTAAAATAAAAGGATTGTGAATAGACTTTGCTTAATCTAATCACAGCATCCATTACATGCCTTTTATCTTGGATTATTATGTGTGTGCAATACTTTCTCCTGAGATACATATGGTCTTGGACTCAAATACAATGTTTCATACTATTTATTCAGCTTTATATTTTGTAAGGATACATTAATAAAAATTTAAATATCAATAATAGCTCATATTTATTAGCCATTTACTTAGTGCTGGAGTAATGCTTTGCAAAATTATCTTATTTAATCATAATTCTATAGGGTTTCAATGAAGAACTGGGTCTTAGGTTGAACATGTCACCGGTAGTATAAATGTTTCTTCCTTTTTAATTTATATTTGTTTATGCATAAATTAAACCTCTCTTCCTCTCCTTTTCCTACCCTCCTTCCTCCTTTTTCTTCTTCTGTTTTGGTTTATCTTTCCTTAGTGGAATCTCTTACTATTAGAGAAGAGAGTACTAAAGTGTGTTTCAAGTGCTGTTAAAAGTGATACACTTTGAAAATAGTCATAAAGGCAAATGATTTTGGAAAATGCTGGATAAAAAACAAAGTTGAAAATATTTATTTATAGAAAACAAATTATTATTTGTTTTCTCAGCTGAATAATGAGCTTTCTGATAGTGGTGGCTGAGTGTGTTGTTCCTGCTTACAGACCCAGGGTCTAGTATAATGTTCAGTACAAAGTAGACCATAAATAATTATCTTTAGATAAACCTTAAAGTTCTTAATATGCTAATGTATTGAGTAAAATTCTAAGTGAGAGAATGTAGTGGTAAGCCTCTGCTCACCAAAATAATCACTTTGGTGATTATTAAATAATCATTTAAAAATGACTAAATATGATTTTAAAAATGTTATAGTTTTTGAATTTACAATACATGAAAAACATAAAATTCAAAGTTAAAAAATAAACACAGAAGAAATTAATTCTCCCTACCTTACTCGTTTTCTAGGTACTTTTCCTAAAGCAAACCTTGTTAACAATATCTTGGATATTCTCCTAGAGAAAAGCTATGTGTGTGTGTAATTTTATATGCAATTTTACTATGTTTTCTATAAGTGGAATCAAACTATCGTCTTGCTCTGTAACTTGATCATTTCACTAAACAAAACATTTTATACTCTACATCAGCACGTATAGAGTTACTTCATTCTACTTTAGGCAACAGAATAGTGAGTCATTGTAAGGACCCAACATTATACAGCCAATCCCTATTTAGATTGTTTTCTCTGCATGTATGTATATCATTTCACACATACAAGAGTATTTGTAGGATAAATTTCAAGACATCAATTTGTTGAGTCAAAGTGTATGTGAATTATAAAATTTAGTAGATTGCCATATTTCTTTACATAAAGGTTATATGAATTTATACTTTCGTCAGTAATGGATAAATATCTGTTTCCCTTTAGCTTAGAAAATACTTCACATAATCAGTTTGTCATCCACTTCATACAGGTCTCATAAATTATAGTTGAGCA
This sequence comes from Daubentonia madagascariensis, assembly GCA_023783475.1. Taxonomy (NCBI): domain Eukaryota; kingdom Metazoa; phylum Chordata; class Mammalia; order Primates; family Daubentoniidae; genus Daubentonia; species Daubentonia madagascariensis. The sequence continues at coordinate 18,226,985 of JAKFHU010002080.1, read as the reverse complement.
AAGTGGTCTTCTATGACTTTTAAATTTATTCGTTGGTATCTGCAGCATTATATCTTGGTTTGGATTTTTGTGCTTTTTTTCTCTGTAGTATGATAAAATAACCTACTTTTTCCTTTCTTCCTCCTTCCTTCCTCTCTCTTTCTTCTATTTTATAATTTGGTAATTTCTTCTGTTTTCTTTATTAACTCTTTCCATTTTGTAAATTTGTGTGTGGGTGTGTGTGTGTATGTATGTATGTGTGTGGGTGGGGGGGAGAGAGAGAGAGAAAGAGAGAGAGAGAAACTTAGAACATGGCTTTTGATTTAAATATGTTATTTCAGTTGATCATCATAAACACTCAGGGCATTTTAGAGATGAGGAGGAGACAAAGGAGATTTAACACTTTATGGAGGGCTCACAGCTAGATAAGATAAAACCTAAAACTGATTTTAAGTCTAAACTCTCTTCACTAAACCAGGAAACTTTTGATTATAATCAAAGTGTTAACATAATTTTATCAATGTTTTGTGTTATATTTTTATGTTAAAATAATTTAATTAAAGGAAAAACTATGTATTTTTGGTCACATATACAACAGATCAGAAATATTCTCAAGGGTAAATATTTTCTATAACACTGTTTTAAATGAATAATGTTTTTATGCAAATACGTATTTCAATATTTTCAGGAAAAAAAGGGCCTGGCATCTTTAAAAATAATCAAACTAGAAGTTGATATCTGAAAGTGATTTATAATAATTATAATCCCTTGTGTGTTAACTGTGCACCAGATACTTTCTTAGGAGAACTGAATCTTTACACAATCTTATATGGTATAAAATATGATTATTGCCATTTTTCAGTTGAGAATAAACAACTTAAACAGTTGAGTTTAAGACTCATAAATACATTTTATGAGAGCAAAACTGGTATTTTAATCCATGTCTGACATCAGAGGCCCTGCTCTTAATTACAAAGTAATAATGTTGTCAAACTTTGTTGAATAAAATAAATTATTTAATGAAATTATATTAATTGACCGAGGGGGAGGTGGGAGTTGAGAAGGACTTGAGGAATAATATAGGTGACTGGTTTTCAGAGTAAGCTTTGCCTGAAAAAGTGAGTCCATCAAGTAAAAGTCAGATGATTCTTAGGATGTTTGAAATTTCTTACCACAAAACAGCAAAAATGAAGAATTCTGAGAGGAATGTAGAAATGTTGTGGAAAAAAAGATAATTTTCTATTACTGAAGAGTAGGACTTCAGTTCCCCCAAGATTATCAAGAGAGAACTAAGCAAATTCCAGATAGAGTAATTAGAATTAAAGGGTAGTTGTCATCTATGGATTGGAAAAAGGGATTATGTAAATTTTGGCACTTAATGTAAACTTTTGAAATATTGTGTTAAACTCTAATTAAAAGTGAGGAGTGTACATTCCTAAATGCTTAATTTTTCTAATAAGGACATTCAAGTTAAACGTAAGCAGGAACAATTACTGTTGAAATTTCCTAGGAGATAAATCATAGACATTTGCATTAAAAACATATTTGACATTACCTTCTTTGTTAAGCTTGGCAAGGATTAGTTGAGCAGATTAAACTTTACTATATATTTTATCATATGTGAAGAAAGCGCATGTATAAAATTCTACTTTCTCTTAGGAGCACACACCTGGGACAACACTTATATTTTGTTTAATGGAAACATGTATTAATACATTCTTATACCTTCATCAGTCATGAAAGACAGTAGGGCATGATAGAAAGAGTTGGGGCATAGAATAATATATGTTTGTGTTTGAATCCTGGATAATATAGCTATGGGCAAATATATTAGCCTCTTGGCTTTCAGTTCCCTTAGCAGTAAAAGGAGGAGGCATAATAACAAAATTTTAGAGTTGTGATAAGAATTTCAAATAAGTTAAAACAAAAGTACCTGGCAACTGATAGGCACTCAATTATTCTAAGCCTAGGGCTAGCTGATAGGACATACTGCTATAGAGCTGATCCATAAAACTTATGCACACCAGGATCACAGCTGAAAGGACTGAATAATTCACTCATTCATTTGTTCATTTTAAATGCCAATTACATTCAATGCCAAGTACATTCCAATATCATGGCTTTAATATTTGCTTCATCTGAAATGTTCTTTTCAGAGCATTATTCGTTTGACTGATTCTGCCTTCTTTGGTCAGCCTTAGAAACAGCACCTTAGTCAGGCTTCTCTTTATTTTGTCCATTACTACCTGACACTTTATATTTATTTGCTTATCTTTTTAATTATCTATTTTAGCAATGAGAATATAAGCTTCACAAGGGCAGGGGCTTATTTATTTATTTATGGCTATATAAACAGTGCCTTGAATTATGTGTAACACACTGCATGGGATCATAAATATGCTTAAATAAATGAATAAATAAATCATGCTATATAACAATATGTGGTTTCCATTTGTGCTTGTCATATAACATGCTTTTACGGGAGGTGACCTCAATGGCATGGTAGAATAAGAAGTTCCTGATTCTCCCTCCACCCATAGATTCACCAAATAAGCATCTAGTTATAGATTAATTCCCTGTTAGAGAAAGTCAGAAACTAGTTGAGAGACTCCTAGCAACAGGGCAACTAAAATAAATCCACATAAAATGAGAAGGAAAAGTTAAGTCACTCACAGGCACAGACCTCACTCCAGGCAGAGCTATATAATCAGCAAAGGAATCCCTAAGTCTAGTTTCTCCCTGTGGAGGGGAAGGTTTGGACCTCATAAATAGCACCCTAACCCTAAGGTTCCCCACTATTTGGCTCTTAATTCACCACCTCTGGGAGTGGAGGGGATTAGTCATATGTGAATATCTCTAGACCACAAGAAAAAAGCAGTGTGGAAGCACTTCCTTGGGCCTCATTCCCTGGGAGCAGTGGAGAGAAGGGTCTTAAAAAATGTAGCTCCCTGTTCTTCCACGGAAGGTGTGTATGACATGCTCTTCCAATGGCTACTTGGCAGCTTGGCTTCTAACTAACTTGCATTAGGGAGTTAAAGGCAGAAACAAATAATAGCCCACTGGAGGACTGAAAAGCACATCAGCAAGTCCTGAGCTGTCTCCCTGGCTTGCCCCAACAACTCCAGGTCTAATAATCTTTTATGGAAGGAGTTTATCCATATATGAGCACCTCAACTTTTATAGCTTCTGTCTGAGGGACAGAATCCTAAACCTCCTAGCTTTGGGAGCAGAGGAAATTAGCCATGTGAGCCTCTCAAGGCCACAGAAGAAAGTGGCAATTTTATTCAGGCATGCAAGCACTTCCAGCAGCTTCATTCCCCCAGGATCAGTGCAGAGAAGGGACTCTAAAAATGTAGTTCCTTTTATCTCCCCAGAGGGTTTTATGCCTCATATTGAGCGTTCCAACTTTTACAGCTACTACCTGAGAAATTGGATCCTAAAATACTCATGACTCTGGGAGCAGAAAGGACTAGGCATGTGTTTCCTTATATCACAGAATATAGAGCTGGTTTTAAATGGGTGTGTAAACACTTCCAGGGGCTACACCCTCTGGGAGCAGTGCAGGAAAAATGATGGAATGCACAGCACCCATTTTCTTGGTGGAAGGAGTTTATTGCACATTCTTTCAATAGTTACTTGATGGCCTGGCTTCTAACAAACTTGCATCAGGAAGCAATGCAGACAAGCGGTAGCCCTATGGTAGCCTGAGCTGGAGCTTGGTGCTTCCTAAACCTTTGCTCCAGCTTGCCCCAGTGATAAATCCAGGTCTACTCATTCTTCCTGGAAGGAACTTGTCCATGCACTGAGTGCCAAAACTTCTATAGCTCCTATAGCCCCCACTAAAAAGCTTGTCTTCTTAACAACATAAATTTGAGAAATGATGGGACTTTCATTCCTGAGTGGCCCTAGACCACAGAAAACACAAATGTGACATACACTGGGCCCACTTCCAGCTGCTATCTCCCCAGCATCAGAGCATGTAAACTTAACTAGGCATTTGCCACAGATCCTCTCCCCAGCTTAATGTAGAGAGAGTAGGACATAAACACCCCTGTTAGCTTTATCATGAGGATAGAATGAACTGAAATACACATCCAGCACCTCAAGTTTTCTTGTTACTTCTCAAGGGTTGTCTTCTATCTTGCCAGTCTTGGGGTGGGGTACTGAAAGGACATGGTACATTGTCATCTACAGAGAGCTATCAAAAACAGACAGAGCAGTTTGTATAACCACAAAGATTTGAGAGGCACTTTAAAATCAATGGCCAAACAGATTAATGAGATCTTCTTACTCCTTCAGTCTGACAAGTCTGGGAGATGAAATTCTGTCTATGACATGGAAATCAATGTGGAGAATCAGGGAAAGTGAAAAAAAAAAACAAGGAAATATGTTCTAAATAAAAAGAACAAGATAAATATCCAGCAACAAACCCATGTGAAGTGGAGATATGTGATCCATTCAAGAGGGAATTCAAAATAATGATAATAAAGATGCTCACTGAGATCAGGAGAGCAGTGAAAGAACAAACTGAGAATTTCAAGAAAGAGATATAAAGTATGAAAAAGTACCAAACAGAAATCATAGAGCTGAAGAATACTATAACTAAACTGAAAAATGAAATAGAGGGGTTCAACAATAGACTAGATCAAACAGAAGAAAGCATCAGTAAACTCAGAGATAAGTCACTGGAAACCATCCAATCTGAGGAGCGAAAAGAAAGCAGAATGAAAGAGAGTGAAGATAGCTTAAGAGAATTACAGGGCACCATCAAGAGGAAGAAGATATGCATTATCAGTTTGCCTGAGGAGAAGAGAAAGAAAGAGATAGAAAGAATATTTTAAAAAAATAATGGTAGAAGAGTTATCAAGCCTGGGGAAGGAAATAGAAAACCAGATCCAAAAAGCCCAAAGAACACCAAATAAGATAAATCCAAAGAGACCCCATATCAAGACATATCATGATCAAATTGTCAAAAGTTAAACACAAAGAGAGAGTCTTAAAAACAGCAGGGAAAATGTGGGTTGTTATGTACAAGTCTTAAACAATAAAGTTCACCTTAAAAAATACTCATAGACTGAAAGTGAGGGAATGGAAAAAAATTAGATGAAAATGGAAACAAAAGAGAGCAAGACTAGTTATACTTGTTTCAGACAAAAGAGACTTTAGGCCAAAAATTGTTAAAGAGACAAAGAAGATCATTAAATAATGATAAAGGGGTCAATTCAACAAGAGGATTGTAAAATTGGGGTTCTTAGGTGGTCCTAGTTAACCAGCATTCCGAGGGGTGACTTTTCTGTTTTAACCCAGTTTGCATCAAACATGAGTGTTAGACACCATCCAATGTTCAAACAATGTATTCTGGTAGTGCTGTTACAAGATGGACAGCAGGAGCAGGTTGAGCCAGACAGAGTCAGGAGTCAGATGACCACTTGACCAGGAGGGTTTCCATCAGATATCATTCTCCAAGTTTGGGGGAATTCTTCCTCCTTTCTTATACCTGCATTCAGTTCATGTCAGTTATGAGGTGTTTCTTTTATAAAGGGAGCTTAAGCTATTCTTGTAAGGGTAAGCTTTGCTTTAATGTTCATAAAAGTTGCATCTGTGCTGACATGGTCTTGTCTCTAGGGCAACTAGAGTTTTTATATCCTGTTGTCATAAAGACCCTGTAATACCTGGGCCAGGGTTGGAAATTCCCAGGCCAGACTAAACCATACTGTTAAGTGACACACAGTATAGTTTCTACAAGATATGGGAGTGGGTCTTGTGACTATCATTAATGTTATATCCATAATACATTTCTGATACCACATTACAAGGACATAAAAATTGTAAATATATATGCACCCAACATCAGAGCACCTAAATATTAAAGCAAACCTTAAGAAGGGAGACATGGACTCCAACACAATAAGAGTAGGGGATTTCAACATACCACTTTCAACAATGGACCGATAATCCACACATAAAATAAATAAAGAAAAAAATGGACTTGAACTACATTTTAGATGAAATGGAGTGAGCAGATATACACAGAAGAAACCACTCAACAGCAACAGAATACACATTTCCACATTTTCTTTAAGAGCACACAAAACATTTCTCAGGATAGATCATATATTAGGTCACAAAACAAGTCTTAACAAATTGAAAAAGATCAAGATCGTGTCAAGTATCTTTTATGACCACAATAATATGAAACCAGAAATCAGTAACAGAAGGAACCACGGAAAATTAACAAATTTTTGGAAATAAAATCATGTTGTCATAAACAACTGTTGAGTCAAAGAAGAAATTATTAATAAAAGGGTAACTAAAACATAACTTGAGACAAATGAAAATGGAAGCACAATATACCAAAACTTATGGCATGCATCAAGAGCATTCCTAAGAGGAAAGTTCATAGCAATCAATGCCTACACCAAAATGGAAGAAAGATCTCAGTGAACAACCTGATATTGCACCTCGAGGAACTAGAAAAAGAAGAACAAACTAAGCCCAAAGTTATCAGCAGTAAGGGAATAACAAAACTCATGCCAGAAATAAGTAAAATAGATACTAGAAAAAAATAGAAAAAGATCAATGAAACTAAGAGTTGGTTTTCTGAAAAGCTAAACAGTATTGACAAACCCATAGCAAGACTAATAAAAAAAGAGAGAAGATGCAAATAAATATCATCTGAAATGAAAGAGGAGACATTGCAACTGCTAATACAGAAATACAAAGGATCATAGGAGACTACTATGAACAACTATATGATAACAAATTAGACAACCTGGAAGAAATGGATAAATTCCTGTGAACACATAACCTACCAAGATTGAGTCACAGAGAAATAGAAAATCTGAACAGGACAGTGACAAGTATGGAGATTGAATTAGTAATTAAAATCTCTCATCAAAGAAAAACTCAGGACCAGATGACTTTACAGCTGAAGTCTACCAAACATTTAAAGAAGAGCAAATACAAATCCTTCCCAAACTCTTCCAAAAGAATTGAGAGAGTGAGATAATACTTCTAAACTTATTTTTACAAGGCATTACCCTTATACCAAAGCTAGACAAAGACACTGCAAGAAAAGAAAACTAGCCAATATCACTGATAAACACAGATGCAAAAATTCTCAACAAAATACTAGGAAATTGTATTCAGTAGTACATTAAAAGGATCATTAACCATGATCCAGTGGGTTTTATCCCTTGAGTTCAAAAATAGTTCAACATAATGCAAATTAATAAATGTGATGCACCATATTAACAGAATGAAAGACAAAAACCATTTGGTTATCTTAATATTATACATGTAGGAAAAGCATTTGACAAAATTCAACATCTTTTCATGATAAAAAAACTCAACAAATTAGATATATAAAATAATGTTCTTCAACACAATAAAAGTCATATATGACAAGCTCACAGCTAACATATTCCATGATGAAAAGTTGAAGGATTTTTTTTTCCAAAATCAGGAACAAGATAAGGATGCCCACTCTTACCATTTCTGTTCAACATAGTACTTTGAAATACTAACCAGAGCAAGTAGGAAAGAAAAAGAAATAAAAGGCATCCAAATAGGAAAATAAATAAAATTATTCTCTGTTTGCTGACAACATACACACTCACACACACATATCTATAGAAAACCCTAGAGATACAACTAAAAAACTTTAAGAACTAATAAAGAAATTCAGTATAGTTGCAAGATACAAAACCAACACACACAATTCAGTAGTGTTTCTATACACTAACAACAATCTATCTAAAAAAGAAATTAAGGAAACAATCTCATTTACAACAGCATCAAAAAAGTAAAATAGGAGTAAATTTAACCAAGAAGGTAAAAGATCTGTGTACTTAAAACTATAAAACATTGATAAAAGAAATTGAAAATGACACAAATAAGTGAAAAGATATCCCATATTCATGAACTGGAAGAATTAATATTGTCATAATGTCCATACTACCCTAAGCAATCTACAGATTCAGTTGAACCCCTATCAAAATTCCAATGTCATTCTTCATAGAAATAGAAAAAACAATACTAAAACTTGTATGGAACCACAAAAGACCCCCAATGGCCAAAGCCATCTTGAGCAAAAAGAACAAAGCTGGAGGCATCACACTACTGGATTTCAAAATATATTACACATCTATCGCTATCAAAACAGTATGGTATTGGCATAAAAATGTTCACATCAACCAATGGACTAGAATAGAGAGCCCAGAAATAAACACACATTTATGGCCAATTGACTTTCAACAAAGGTGCCAGAACACACAATGGGGAAAAGACAGACTTTTCAATAAATGGTTTTGGAAAAACTGGATATCTACATACATAAGAATGAAATTAGACTCCTATCTCACCTATTATACTGGAATCAGTTCAAAATGGATTAAAGACTTAAATGTAAAACCCAAATATTAAAACTACTAGGAGAAAATGTAGGGGAAAAGTTCCATGACATTGGTCTGGGCAGTGATATCATGGATAAGAGCCCAAAAGCACAGGCAACAAAAGGAGAAATAGAAATGGAAAGATTGTATCAACCTAAAAAGTTTCAGCACAGCAAAAGAAACAATTAACAGAGTAAAGAGACTACCTACAGATTGGAGAATATATTTGCAAATCATACATTGGATAAGGGGCCAATTTCCAAAATATGCAAGGACCTCAGCTACTCAATAACAAGAAAACAAATGAACATATTAAAAATGGGCAAAGAACTTGAATAGACAGTTTTCAAGAGAAGACATACAAATGACCAAAATACATATGAAAAAATAATGCTCAACATCTCTAATCATCAGAGAAGTATTAATTAATAGCACAATGAGATATCACTTCATACCTGTTAAATTGCCTATCATCAAAAAGATGAAAGTTAACAAGTGTTGGTGAGTATGTGGAGAAAAGGGAGCCCTTGTACACTATTGGTGGCACTGCAAATTAGTAAAACTACTTTGGAAAACAGGATGCAGATTCCTCAAAAAACTAAAAATAAAATTACTATATGATCCAGCAATTCCACTTCTGGGTATAGATCCAAAGTAATCGAAATCAGTATGACAAAGAGATATCTGCACTCTCATGTTCATAGCAGTATTATTTACAATTACCAAAATATGGAAACAACCAAAGTGTCCATCAATGGACAAAATGATTTAAAAAGTATCGTATGAATACACAATAGAGTACTATTTAGCCTTCAAAAAAAGCTGGAAATTTTGTCATTGCAAAAACATGGAGAAATCGAAAGTCCTTCTGCTTAGTGACATAAGCTAGGCAGAAAGAGAGAAAAACACTACATGATCTCGTTTATATGTGGAATCTAAAAAAGTCAAACTATTAAAAGTAAAATGTAGAATGGTGATTACCAGTGGCTGGTGGGTGGTGGGGAAGGGGGTTGTTGGTCAAAGGCTACAAAGTTTCAGTTAGACAGAAGGAATAAATTCTGGTTCTCTATTGCACAGGTTGGTAACCATATTTTAATAATAATGTATTATATACATCAAAATACCTAAAACAGAGAATTATAAATATTCTCCTCACAAAGAAATGATAAATATTTGAGGTGATGGATATGTCAATTAACCTGATTTAATCATTCCACGATGTATACATGTGGAACCACCACATTGTACCCCATAACTATATACAGTTATTATTTTGCAATTAAAAATAAAAACTTAAAAATAATATAATTTTACAATATTCTTTAATGTTGACATTCTGACTCATGTTTATGAATATGTAATATTTATTTTCCCTGATTTGATTTTGAATATTTTGACATTTCAAATAATGCTATAGTGAACATCTTTGTACATGTAAGTTATTGTCTAATTTAGATAGTTTTCTTAGGATAAAATCCTAGACTGGAGTGGCTCGATAAAATGATTCACATTTCATGCCTCCTTAAATACATTGACACAAGCAGTAGATTCATTGGCAGCAGCTAGCCCAGTACCTTGCTGCTAATAACTCAAGACATTTGTTTAATTGACTATGTAGGTTTTTGAGTAAGGGAATATGATGAAATATAAGAAGAATCTCAGATAAATGAGGTGATCTAAGGAAGTCTGGAGTAAGCACTTGTATATAAAGGGTTAAAATCATGGAGTTGATCACTATCAACTATACAATAAGGGAGACAATAGGTTGTAACAATTGTGAATGAGTGTGGTCAAAACCTCAGGTGGAGAATAAGATTTTAAAGTAGATTTGGGGATAGCTTTTGGCTGTTCACACAGAAACCAATGACTGCCAAAATAGACAACAGATTAAAATGCCCAGTCAACAAATATGGTGTCTTATTCACAACTATAATATTAATATAAGATAATCAAAATTAATATTAGTGTAAAGGGGGTCTAGTGTTTGTACTATTTAGTTTACCATATGCAAACTAAACTATCTAATGGCATCTTATCAGTGTTAGAAAATTTACAGAAACATATTTTTGAACCATTCTTCATTTAAAAAACATAAGAACATGTAATTCTCCCACTTTATATTATTAATAGGTACAAGCCAATATTTTTTTTATTTCCACTGTTTTCCAAAGCATCAGAGTGCCCTCAAATTCACTTAAGCATGTACTAAATCAATCATTACTTCTTCACTGTTTATTAAGCACCTGAAAAATGCAAAATATTGTGCTAGTTTTTATCTGAGCTACAATAAAGTAAATCATCGTTTCTGTCATTGAAAGATTTTAATCTCTTCGGGGAGAAGAGATATAAGTACAGGAAGTAAGAGTGAAGGTTGAATAAATGTTCATGGGAAGAGGAAGTAGTGCAATACACAGTCCTACTGTTCCCAACAACAGAGACAGAAATATGACTTGAATTTAAAAGTGAGAAGGATAACTTAATTTAAAATTCCTCAAAAGACTTTATGGCAGAGGTAGGATAAGTAGAATTTGGGTAGAGTCAGATGAAGGAGATGAAGAGTCAGGAGAAGCAGTATGACTTAATAATAAGAAATGTAAAGGAAATATGTGGAAAGAAACAAAGTAATGTTCACCTCATGGGGAATAAACAGTTTGGCTGAAGTGCATGGTAAATGTAGAAAATCAAAGTCAGATGACATTGAAAGACACAATAGACACACCGAATGAATGCTGGGCTGAGACATTTAGTAGAAGACTAAAACAAGTGACTGTAACTTCTAAAATGGTTTTGCCTAATAATTATACCTATGACATTTTAGCAGTGATGCACACGCTTTCATAGAGAATTGTAAAGACAGAGACTGATCCATGAATGAAGTTAATTGACACTAACTGATTTCTCTCACCTTAAACCAGAAGGTTCATAAAATGTTTAGCCATTTAGTTCATTGCTGCACAGGAATCGTGGTTAATAGGAGGAAGCTGCAGAAGCACTGGGACCCAGGATAATTTAATGGGCTAACCACATTTCATAAACTCAGAGGTTGTGATTCCTAATCCTGCACTTATAGTTAACACAGCATGTGGTGTTTCTGCATTAATTTATCTTGGTTATAAAATAGTTGTTTTCCTCAACTCTCAAGGGGATCCTACAAAATCAATTGAATAACGACAGATAAGTACTTTGAGCTTCTTAGAGAGCAAACTAAATCTTATAATTGCCTTTTTCAACCACCTTCATTTTATTTTATAGAGTGAACTGGAGTAAGTATAAGAGGTGGATTAATCTTATCTCCCTTCATTTTTTTCCCTCGGTAAATTGCACAAAAAAAGGAATTGTCACAGAAATGCAGCACATAAAAATTTTGTTCATAAATGATAAACATATGATATAACTAGTAATAAAATCACTTCTATGACACATTTAAGAAATGAGGCATAACTCTATAATCATAGCTCATATACATAACATCTGAAATATGTTTTTATGTATAATCCACTCTTAGAATGATTTGTACATGTTCTTTTGCTTTTCCAGAAGATATAATGGACTTTCACTGATTCATCTATATTTTTTGATTCACTTTCAACACTAATTCATGGAAGAGATTTTTAAAAAATATCTGGCTAAGTGTAAGTGTGCTATCCTTTGGCATTGAACAGTTCTCTATGTAGCACTAACAAGTTTATTGTACTGTTTAATGTTATTTTGGGTACATGCAATAGATAGCAATGAACCTAGGTTTACCTGTGTACAAAGGAGATTTATTAAGGTAGTATGGTACTCAAAAGGCAAAGGACGAATGAAGTATCAAAGCATCTGCAAGGGCAAGTACCAGAACAACTTGCTCCAAGACAAGGAATTCCTAGATAGTATAACCAAGGAATTGTCATCAAATTGCCTCATCTCCCATGATATTTAGTCTGTATTTTTCTTTAGGATCAAAGTTCCTGAGGAAGCATTAAATCTGATTGGTCCACCTTGAAGCTAGCCTATAACAGTTTGACTACTATGTGCAGAGGGCAGGGTCAGATGTCTTGGGTCTGTATTCAGAGCAGTAAGATTTGTTGGGTGCCTAGGATCCACCACACTTGGTGACCACTGGAATTCTCATGATCAAAGATAATTTGTATCCTTTTATATATAAACTCTTTTCCAGGGTATGCTAAAGGAAATTTGAATAAAAACAATTTTAATAATTGTGAGTGCTGTTAGAAGCATGAAAGAGGGCATTTCCTGAAAACTATAAAAAATAAACTTATCATGAGTAAAACTAATCTGTACAAGTCACTGTAAAATTTTAAATGGTTGGCTCTCTTAAAAAAGGTTTTGAAAAGTAGAATACTATGGAAAATAAAAGGCAAGAAATAGAAAGGGGAATAAAGGAAACAGTGGTAGAACAGCCAAATTCTAGTATGTTATATAAAGTAATAGAAAATCTAATCAGGAAACATACTAAGGGGTTTAGCTGTGGATATAAGAATACTGAGAACAGATAATATACACTGCAAAAACATTTTAGCACAATCAGTTAACATCATTTTACATGTTTTATGGAAAATTTTTAAGAAAGGGGCCCAGGACTAGATTAATTAAAGTTTTCCTGAAAAAAAAAAAAAAAGATGAGACAGAAGTAGTGAAGGAGTATCCCTGCATGCCAAGGAGATGTGAAAACTGAATGGAAATTCATAGATCTCAGGGTGGATCACAGTAGAGAACATTTGGGTGAGAATAAAAGAAAAGAAAACCATAATTGATGTTGCTATGGATGTAGATGACAGCTCACTCAGCATAGCAGATGCTTCCCTAATACAGAGGGTGAAACTGTCACAAAAGCAAGATATAGTAGTAATGTGGGACTTCAAATGTCTAGATATCTGCTGGAAGTCTTGTTATGCTAAAAGCAACAAATCTGAAAAATCCAGTAGTGGTAGATAATGTGTTCTCTTCAGTAATATTATCTCCACATGTCTCTCTGTTCTCCTGCATAGAGCCTTCTCCCAACCCAACCCAGACCTTAGAACACCCAGGAACTCCAATCTCATGTAAACAAAACCCCTTACCACATTACAGAATGCTTCCTCCTCAATTGCCTTTCCTAACACCTGCTTCTTTCCTATGAAGATGGCTTCACCTTCAGTTTCTTAAGGGAAATTTTCTTAATTTCCCAAATCCCATGCAATGCAGGATCTGGAGGCTACTTTGACAGTTTCTTACTTCATTGATGCTCTTTCTAAACCATTAAAACTCAAAGCTAGTGGAAATAGACAAACTCTGCTTTGACACTCATGACATGACATTATTACCTTTATCCTTTCATCATCTCTGTCACCTACTCGCCACTTGTCAATACTCAGCTGCCATGTTCACTGTCCTTGAAGTCTCTGACCCAGGTTAACAGTTTCAAGTCTTAAGCCTTGCCATTATTCTGGGTCCTGTGGGCAAACCTTATGGTATCTTGACCTCCTATTTCTTTGTCTTCAACTTTTAAGATCCTTTTTCTCATTCCACTTCAGTTAATCACACTCTGCCTAGGTTTCTGTGCCAATATTTTCACTTCTGGAGTTTTATATTACACTCCCTTGCTACTTCTTCAAATTGCTCACTCCTTTATCTTCTTTTATATCTGTTTTCTGATTACATTTAGAGAGCCTAACTTAGGCTACCTTATTTTTTTCTGTTTAGCAGGAAAATTCTCTCTGCTCCTCATTCCATATAGCTAGATCATGTTAGTCCTAAGTCCATCCATTCTCTTGCCGATAGCCTCCTTTCTTCACCAGCTCTTATTTGGCCAATTAACTGTCAACTTTCTCTACTCTTACATCTAGGCTATTGAACAGAGTGAGGAAATATTCACAGTTTTCAGATTATTGTGAGTAAATACTCAGATTTTCTAATCTCACTTGGTCCCTAAACACTACCTGAAATTCCTTCTATGTGACCCTAATCATCTCCCTTTCCTACTTACTACAGCAGCTAAGTTAAACCTTCATTCATGGTAAGGCTCAAATCTGTCATCCTCTTCTAATTCAAAGAGAAAATAGAGGTTCTCAAGTGTGAAGTTCTTAATCTTCCCTGTCCCTATGGAAAATAAGATACTTTTGTCTGAAAGCAGCAGAACTACTTAGCAAAATTGGCTTTAATGAATAAGGACTTTTTAAATCACATTATGATAAAATTCTGCAGTAAGTGATACCAGGATCAGTTCAGCTGTGTAACCTTGTCATTAGCGACCCAGCCACTTTCCCATCTGTGGTGGACAGATGCAAGTGTGGCCCCTCAAGATCTCTGACTGATTATGTTGCATAATCTTATTAAAACACTTGCTTCACTTGCTTTAGAGACTCTCCTTGTAAAATTTTAAAAAAGTAAGCATCCATATTTTGGATGTTTCTATGGCAAGAAGCTGAGGGTGTTCTCTAGGAAGTTAGGGCAAACTCAAGTCAACAGGCAGTAAGAAACTGCAATGATCAGTCTTACAACCACAAGAAAATGAATTCTGCCTACCACATGAGTGATGTTAGAAGAGAATTCCATCCCAGTAGAACCTCCAGATGAAGACACACTCTGATGCCTTGATTATAGCCTCATGAGGCCATAAGCAAGAGTCCCGGTCAAGTTGTGCTTAGACTCCTGATCCACAGCAACTGTGAGATAATATTTGATACTGAGTTTATGGTAACTTGTTACCTGAGAGCCATTCTTGATTCTACCTGTCCTTGACATGAGCAATCAATTCGTCAACAATTCCTATTTGGTTTACCCTCAAAATGTACACACTACTATGAACTCTATGATAATCACCTTTTCATCAAAGCCGGTATAATTAAAGAACCTTCTATTTATTCTTCTTGTTTCTACTCTCTTATGCTTATGGCATAATACTCAACCAACAGACAAAATGATCTTTCAAAAATCATAATTAGAGAGTGTCACACAGTCACACACCACTCTGTGCAAAATCTTACAAAAGTTTTTCTATCCCTTTTAGAACAAAATTTAAATGTTTTACCATGTCCTACAAAAGCCTTCAAGATCTGGCCACTGGTTAACTCCTTAACCTCATGTAAATCCACTTTCTCTGAACTCATTCTATTGTAGCCACACTGGCTTCCTTACCAAGATTGGTCTTCCATTAGAGCATTTGACTTGATGTTCTGTTAGCATGCCGCATCATCTCTTCATTCAGTTATGCAAAAGTAATTATCATATCCCCACCCTGTGCCATGCCCTAACCAGATGGTAGAAATTTAGCAGTAAACAAAACAATTTTATCAAAAAGACACTGAATGTTGCCTAAATGAACTATTTGAATTATCAGATTGGATACAGCTGGAAATAAATTTGGAAAATCTCCTATTAAGAGAGTCCAATATGCATAATATGAATAGCCACACATTTTTCACCCCTTCCACAACAATTCTATTCTTATGAATAGAATATCTATGATGGTCTAGGTCAAAGGTCAATTGCTAGGGAAAGCAAAGAGAGAAAATTACATGAATGTTTTAAAATTTTACTCAATATATATCAATGGTTTACTTTTCCACATGGAATTGCTGAGAACACTTCAAACTGACTTCTCCCATGTAATTGATCAATTCCTGCCCATTTCTACTTGAAAAATAGCTTTCATATGTTTTCCATTCTCTGGACGCAGGTCTTGCCACAGTGCAAGCCCTATCATCAGGATATTTTCCTATTTCTTTTTCATCATCACTCAAAGTATAAATAAAATGGTATCTTTTGGTTGAAAGCTATCAGGCAGACTTTCTGAGTTAGTTATTTTGGTCTCTGTGCTTCTTAGATACTTTATCATTGATTTCATAAGGCACCTAAAAACTTGCATATGATTAACATACCTGGCTCCCCTACCAGATTAAGTGTTTTCAAGACTAAGTCTATATCATATGAATATTTTTTCCATAGTCTAGAAAATTGAATAAAACAATATCCATACATGACTATTGTTAGAGGTATTAATGCATATTTTACCCTACCAGAAAAATAGCTGAACCATTCCATTCTCCTGATTTTCATCACTAGCACATCTTCATTTTAAAAAGACAAATTATTGGTATTATTGGTAATATCATGTTAATTATACGTTTATTTTTCTTATAAATTACTGAAAAACAGCTTAAAGATCTAACTTTTAATGGTGACACTGATATTTTCAGTCAGTGGGGGTGGAAAAACACGGGGAAAAATGGGATTGGATGATTTTAGAAATTTAACGTATGAAAGAATTAGCCAGACAGAAAATATTTGAAATAAACTAAGCACACATGCCCCAAACAAGTTCCTTTCTGTTTATTCCCACACGATTTCTTTGCTTACCTGTATTTCAAAGCTTTGTGGCTTTTGCATGAGTTGGTACACCTCCCACTACTTTATCATTACTGATTACCTGTGATAGACAATATAATAAACACACCCTGTAATATATATATGCAACTTCTTGGTAGTTTGAAAGTGGCTACTTTCATAATACACCTTGTTATGCAGATCTCAATGATTCTAGTGAGAGAAAGAAAAGTAGGACTGTCCCTCCATGAACAGCCATTGCAGCCTGGCTAGGGATCTGGATGATCAAGGGCTTTTTTTCAGAAATGGATAGAGTTTGCAACAAGGCACATGGAACTATTAAGGTTATTAAGTACAGAATGTCCAGTTTCCTTAAGTACTAAGTTTGACAGTTAATATCTCTGACATTCACTTTGACACTTCTTGTTTTTTTTTTTCATTGTAAAGGTACTTCCTCCTTCTTTCAAATGCACATTTTGGCTTGTGATTATCTTTCAAATTTTTTTAGAGCAATTTTTGTGAATCCATGGATTAAATCAAAAATTCATGTTATTTTCAAATATGAGGTCCTTTGTGGAACCAATGCAGCGCAGACAGCTCGAAATATCAACTAAGTGGGAAGGATGTGGCTAATGATGCACGGCATGTCTTTGGTTTGAGAACTTCCATCCTGGTGATTTTAATCTTGAAAATGAACCATGTGAGTGACCTCAGACCAAGGTGGATAATGATGAGCTGAAAGCTGTGGTGGAAGCAAATCCATCTCAACATGCGTGTGAATTAGTACCAAAGTTTGGCATTCCTATTCCAACAATACTGGACCATTTTAAACAACTCATTGGACCATTTTAAACAAAGGTAAAGAAGCTGGATAGATGGGTACCACATGAATTAAGCAAGCATCAGAAGTGACATTATCTTGAAGCTTGCCTTTCTTTGCTGTCACAACATAAATGTGAACCATTTCTATACCGTATTGTTACTTGTGATGAAAAATGGATTCTTTTTAACAATCACAAGCTGGTGATTGTGGTTGGATAAAGATGAAGTGCCTAAATACAGCCCCAAACTGAATATTCACCTAAAAAAGCTAAAGGTGTGTGTTTGGTGGTCCAGTGCTGATATTATCCTCTATATCTTCACAAAACCTGGTCAATCAATGACAGCAGAGTCTATTGCAACCAGTTGGATGAAATGATGAGGATGTTTGTGATTAAGCAGCCGAGATTGGTCACTAGAGACAGGCCAATCCTCTTGCAAAACCACATGTTGCAAAAAACAATGCTGCTCAAATTACAGAAGCTGGACTTACAAACTCTCTGTCATCCACCATATTCACCAGACCTTGCACTAACTGACTACCACTTCTTCCAGGCTTTGGACCACTTCTTGCAAGGAAAAATATTCCACTCTCAACAAGCTGTGGAAAACGCCTTTCGTGATTTCATCGCCACTTGCTCTCCAGGCTTCTATGTTGCTGGCATAAGCAAGCTACCCTTAAGATGGCAAAACTGTGTCGATAGTTTAGGCACATACTTTGATTAATTATACTGCTACTTGTTTGAGATATAATAAACTAAGCTTTTGATTCAAAATCAGACATTCATATTTAATGACCTAAATAGTATCAAAAGCAATACTGTGTCTCAAAACCAAAAACAATGGCAGTCCAAAGCAAAGGAATACTGTCTGATTGAATTTTCCAGTTTTCTTCCCATGGGGTAATTAACGTATAGATAGTAGCTTTCCATGAGTAAAATAGTAGGGTTATTTGATAACTCTGTGTGTGTGCATGCATGTGTGTGTGTGATATTTAGGATGGAGGAGTTGTGAGTTCTCCCTTTAGGGTACTTCCTACCAATCTAGCATATATAAATAGGCCAGGATTAATATGAAAAGTAAGAAATGTGATTGTGTTTGTATATCAGCCGGCCAAACTAGTTATAGTGTAGGATCACCCTGCTATCCTTCTCTCTCATTATGGACAGATTACATGAATTTTAGAACATATTTTCTTTACTGTGTGTCAGCCAATACTAATATAAATATTACCAAATACAAATAGTTACAGGGGCAAGCATGCCATGCACTATAGTAATCATACCAGATAGGGCAATATGTTATGATTCAAGGTCAATTTATTAAGTTCATTCTCAGTATATGCAACAAAATATTATTTTCTTTGTTACTATATCTTAAAGCATTTTAGGATTCTTTAATATCTCTTTCTGCTTCCTATTAGATTCGGTTTGAAGAAAGTCAAAGCCAAATTTTAGTATAAAATATGAAGACATATATTGAATATTTATTGAAAGTGAATAATGACATGCAAATTCTCAGAATTTCCATTATTTTTTCTCAATAGGCATTACTATTCAGCAAATAAAAATGATATTCCCTGTATATCTTAAAGAGATATGATAGTTAAACATGATCATAAAAGAAAACACTATTTAATGTGTCCTCTCTTTCTCTCCTCCTCTTGCTATCTCTTTGTCCCCATTCTCTGCCATATTGTAGCTTTGTTCTCACATCCAGCTCAAAAAAAAAAAAAATTCAGTAAAGAATCCCTGGCATCTCAGACTAGATGAGGTCTCTCACGTGTATCTCATTGAAAATCCTCCTTTGCCTTCAGGGACTTTAAAATAGTTTTTATACCAAAGCCCAACCTAATCCTTTTGGGAAAAGAAAAATCTCTATTAACATCTGCCTGAGTCCACGGGCATCACAGTTTGCAAAACATGAAGAACTGGATGTACTCTGCATTGGGGGTGGAGTACAGTTTCCCACTCGGGTGGTAAAAATATACCTAATGGGCAGAAGCAGTGGAGTTCACTTAAGGAAGGTCTGTGGAAAGAAGTATAGGCAAGATTGGGGAGATGTCAGGAGATGTGGAGAGAGGGCACATCCACTTGGAATATTCTCTAGGACCTAAAATGAAAGGCTTGATCCACTCCTCTCTTATTTGACACAAATAAATGACTTAGGTGGGATCATTGATTCCTTACATGTGATTCTTCTGGGAGGCTAGCTGACTTTTTGGTTAAAAACAACGCTGAAACCATAAGTGGATTTCCCTGTGCTTTCCTTCTCTGGGTTAAGCAGGCGTGGCGGTACTTAGGAAAGTAGTTTTACTTGTTCCCTGGTCCACTGGAGAGGCACAGTTTAGGTAGAGCCCAGGTGGGGCAGCAGCTCTACCTCAGAGAAATTTTTCTTTATGAAAAATAATCAGATTTCACTTTTGTATAGTTTGCAGATATGTGTAAAGAGATGCATTTTATGGGCATCATAAATAAAGCACATATTTTGTGCTGTAATAAGTATTTATAGCCCTGTTATTGAAACCAATGAGCTCTGTAAATTTTTTTTAATGTAGCTAAAGTTTCTGGAGCCACATGGGAATAAAATTTACCTTTTTTTTTTTGGTTGTGAATGTTCTAGTAGAGGACAAATTAAGTGGTTTTCAGCGTTTAAATCCCACTCCACCCCTTTTCCCCCAGCCTGGCCATGATTTCACCCTGTTCTTCCTATGATCTGTTTCTGTCCTACTATCCTATGTTATTACTAAAGGTAATTACTAGAGAAATGAATGCATTTGGAAAAGTCAAAATAAATAGTCCAAAAGAAACAGTCAGTTATTTTTTCCCTTTTTTTCTATAAAAATAAATGCCCCAAATTCCAGGTTTTGCCTACACTGCTTCTCTCCCTTAGCTATTCCTTTCTTCTTTATCTTCTCCGTTTTCTTATCTCCCTATGCCATTAAAGGCATATTCAAGTAAAAGAGAACTCAGGGGAAAAAACCCAACATCTATCTATATTACTTTATTGTAGAACTTGCCAGTTTTACTCATATTAAGTAGATTGTATTTTATAGGTTAAATTCTCTAAATTGACTTGAATTCATTATATTTGTTGTGGGTTACTGTGATTCTAAAAATAAAACATTCAAGTGATGATTCATTTCATCTTGAACCATTCTCTTCCCTTAAATTTAATACACTTTCAACACAGTTAAGCAAGGAAAGACAGGGTGACATTGTTTGTAGAGTTACTTACTTATTTCTGTTAATGTTTTTCTAAGTATACCGTGGAAACTAGAATCTAGAAACATTGCAACTCAAACACACAATACTGTGTGCTTAGGAGTATTATATCTTGAAAGTAATATCCTATTAATTATTTGGGGCTCTATCCATGAAATATATGACCAGAAATAGTATATCTGTTATTCATATCATTAAAGGTTTTTCAACAATATTATATTTATGGAAATCTTAATATGTGCTCATTTGTTTGGACCTGATTGGTCTTCTTGCAAAAGATTACGGTAAAATTCTATACGCTGCCTCTTTAATGTTTGTTCTCGTTTTGTGTTGCCCTTGCTGATCTCCTTCATGAGATCTACCATGAGGCCCACCTTCTTTATACCTGCATCCGTGCTGGAAAGAGAACTACAGCCAAGTAGACTTGGCCTTCTTAAGGTTTATGACAACCAGCTGCAACCTGGCCCTGACCACTGCTCAGCATGCCTGATATTTCTCCTTCATTGACTCCTTGGCTCATTGCTCTCAGAAATGTTCCAAATCTCTTCAGCCCGTGAGCTTCCAATTTTTTTCTCCCCAGTCTCAGTTAAAGCGGATCTCTTACTTCGCGGTGCTATTGGGATGACCCGGAAGGGGTCCTTCTGTCGTCTCAGCGTTCCTCAATTCTCTCATTCTTTCACACAGTCCTAGGACTAGAATATACTCTTCTCTTGTCCAAAATCCAGAACTGTATTTTTTGATGCCACTTTCTGGCATCCTAAGGAGTCCTGAATGTATGTTAATGTCTTTGGGCTTAAGCATTTTAAGCTGTTGTCCTCCTAATTTTTTTTACCTGTCCATTCATTCAATTAGCAAATATTTACTTAGGCCTACCACAGTAGGCACTGGGTCTATAAGGAAGAAAACAGTGAGTCCTGACAATAAGGAGTTAACAAACTGGTATTTAGATAATTATACTACAATATGGTGAGTGAAATAAGAATATCAACAAATATGTTATTGAACTCTGACTGTTCAATCACAGGCATTATATTAAACTTGTTATTTAATATAAATATGATGAAATAAAAATCTGTGCAGGAAGTTCCATGCTTGTATTATTTTTACCAACTGTGAAACTGAGGTTTTGAGAGGTTAAATAACTTGTCAAAGTATATTTAACTAGAGAGTGGCAGAGTTTATATTCACATCCATGACTTTCTGATTCCAGGGATCATGTACTTAAGTCATCATATCATGTACACAATGATAGAGCACTGCATAAAATACTATGGGAGAATAGGAATTTCTAACCCATTTTGGAATATTGCAAAAGTCTCTATGGAGCAGTTGTATCTATCTTGTTTTACTAATTGATGGTTGGTTGGATTTAGGTGAAAAGATGTATGAGTCTTCCTCTGAAAGGTCTTCCCCTGCATTGCATATAGAAGAGGTTGCATAAAGCAAGGTGAAAATCAGCAGCATTAATAGAGAAAAAGTAGTCTAGAACTAAAAGATCATAAAGTAGAAAGATAGGAGTGGTAGAAGAGTATGCAGATAAGTAAACTGTGTCTTTTTTTTTTTTAATAAATAAGGAGAGCCTTTTGTTCTGTAGAGGGAAACGTTCTTGAGCATATAATAGTGAAACTTTTACTTTTTGTAGAAATAGTCAATCAGATTTTGCACAAGTTTACAATTTGTGGGTATTAGCCATTGAGTAGTGGAACAACATTTATCATCATTACATGATCTTAAAGAGTCTTCATGTTATTTCAAAGTCAGATTATTTTCTCTATATATGCCACTAAAATATTTCTAACTATTTAATTACATATATCCTATGATATTCAATAAATTAATTACATGTAATTATATACTGAGCTTTGCTAAATATATAAGCACAAGTATTTCTTAACAACTAACAGTGTGAACATTATAGTATAGCAATATATACTCAGGTGCCAGTACCGCACAAAGCAAATCATGTAATAAAAATGTCTGTATTCCCGTAATATTCTGAAATAGAATGGGTCTTTGTGCTTGAGGGCTTTATGTGACGCAATGAGGAGTTGAGATTTTATGTAAGGAGAAATTGGGAGCCAGTAAAGTTTTAGTAAAAGAACTTACAAGGTCAGATTTGTAGTATTTATTCATCATTCTACCTAGAATGGGAGGGGTAAAGCAGAAATCAGAAAAGCAGAAACAGAAGTTAGACAATTATTCCAATAATCCAGGTGAGAGGTGATTAATTAGGGCTATACAGAGCAATGGCATTGGCATCAAGCAGACCTGGACTGTCATTCTGGCTCTGCCACCCACCAGCTGTGTGACTTGGGGCTAGTTCTCAACCTTTATGATTTCCAAGTTCCTGAAATGGTAAATGAGGGTATTAACTCCCTCACAGATTTATTGAAATGAACATATGTGAGAATCCATGTAAACTGCTTAACATACTGCTTGGCACATTTTAAGTATTCAACAAATTAGTGATGTTATTATTACTAATGTTATATTTATTTACAAAATCAATGCCAATAGTTCTTGGCATGGATCATTACCTCAAGTGTTAATCTTAGAAGTCAAGAGTAAATTTTGCAGTGATAGAGAAGGCCTAGTACACTGGGCTGCAGAGATTTCCAGACACAAAGCATATATAAGAGGTAGGAATCTTAGTGTACAAACCTAAGATATAGTTCATATTAAAACTACAACAAAGCTTCTCCTGCTGCAAGAATTTCAGCTTCAGGTACCATTGGAGCTTCCTCTCTTTACAGAGTCATATGGGTTACAAAATATCTAAAGCAAAAGCCAGACCCTTAATCTATGGGTATGCCATTATTTTCCTGGATTCCTTTGCTATCTACTACTACAACAAGAGATGGTCTTCACAAAGGCACCAAGAACATACATTGGAGAAAGGACATCCTCTTCAATAAATAGTGTTGAAAATTTATCATATTAAATAGATGTCCATATGCAGAAGAATGAAACTGGATCCCATCTCTCACTGTATACAAAAATCAACTCAAAATCTATTAAAGACTCAAATATAAGACCTGAAACTATAAAATTACTAGAAGAAAACATAGGGGAAACACTTCAGGACATTGATCTGGACAAAGATTTTACTGTTAAGACCTCAAATGCACAGGCAACAAAAACAAAAATAGACAAATGGGACAATATTAAACTAAAAAGCTTCTGCACAGCAAAGGAAACAATCAACAATGTGAAGGGACAAGCTGTTGAATGGAAGAAAATATTTGCAAACTATTCATCTGACAGAAGACTAATATCCAGAATATATAAGGAACTCAAACAACTCAAAAGGAAAAACATTAAAAAGTAGGCAAAAGACATGAACAGATATTTCTCAAAAGAAGATATACAAATGGCTAACAGGTATATGAAAAGAAATGATTAGCATCACTAATCATCAGGGAAATACAAATCAAAACCACAATGAGATATCAACTTACTGCAGTTAGAATGGCTATTACTAAAAAACAAAAAAATAACAGATGCTGGCAAGGATGCGGAGAAAGGGAACTTTTATACACTTTTGGTGGGAATGTAAATTAGCATAGCCATTATCAAAATAGTATGGAGATTTCTCAAAAAATTGAAAATAGAGCTACCATATGATCCAGCAATCCCAATACTGGGTATTTATTCAAGGGAAAGGAAATCAGTATACTAAAGGGATATCTGCACTCCCATGTTTATGACAGCACTGTTCACAAGAGCAAAGAGATGGAATCAACCTAAGTGTCCATCAATAGATGAATGGATTAGGAAAATCTGGCATATATGCACACAATTGAATACTATTTAGTTATAAAAAAGAATAAAATCATGTCATTTGCAGCAACATGGATGGATCAGGAGGTCATTATGTTAAGTGAAATAAGCCAGGCACAGAAAGACAAATATCACATATTCTCACTCATCAAGGAGCTAATAAACTTGATCTCATAAGGGTGGAGAGTAGAGTGATAGATACCAGAGGCTGGGAAGGGTGTGTGTGGTGGTGGTGGTGACGGGGGGTAGGGATAAAGAGAGGCTGGCTAATGAGTACAAACATACATTTAGATAGAAGGAATAAGTTCTAGTGTTTCATAGCACAATAGGGTTACTTTAGTTAACAACAATGTATTGTATATTCCAAAATAGTTAGAAGAGAGGACTTGAAAAGTTCCCAACACATAGAAATAATAAATATTCAAGGTGATGGATACTCCAAATATCCTGACTTGATCATTACACACTCTATGCATGTAACAAAATATATCACTTCATAACTATGCACAAATGTATCAATAAACATAATGAGATGGTCTTCAGATGTTATTGAAGACACTGCTCACACTGGACTCAAGGATATTTTATTAGTCAGATTGTATTGTGGTAGCAACAAACACAAGAATTTCTGTAGTTTTTTCTATTTTATTCTCTATATTCATTTTAGGTAAATTGAAGGGCTATGCTCAGTGTGGTGGACACTCTGGGACCCAGGCTGTTGGAATGTTTCTAGCACCATGGCAGAGGGAAACAAAAGCATTTTGAGTCCCTCACCAACCCTTAAACCTTCTGCCGGAAAGGGACATGTTACTTTCTTTCATATTAAACATTAGCTGAAGCAGGTCATTAGGGCACACCGAAGGGCAGCAAAATAAAATCCTACCCTGTACCCAGTGGGAGAACAGGATATCTTTGGCAAATAGCACTAATGCTTACCAAAGATGTCAATCATGCTCCACTACCCATAAATTTGCCTACAGTGACCTTTTAATCTGTTCTTTAGTCTGAAAAGTGTAGTGTATAGTCTCCACTGATTTACCACAGCAAGCTCCAATATGGGGCATTATTTGCTCATGGGGGCTTTGTCTCCACCATGCACGAAGAGCATCCCGAGACCACCACACTGAGGAATCTCAACTTTCCTAGACGGGCCTACTTCTGCTTCTCTCAGCCCAGGCTTTCTTTATACCACCAAGGTCTGGGAAAATATAACTTTTAGTTGTTTGCAAATTCTATTCTCAGCCCACAGAGTTTTTAAAAAGCCTAAGAAGTCTTTAACTATCACCCACTATACTTACTCCACCCAATTCCCTCAGTAAAGAGCTCTGAAATGAGAATTAAGACGAATCCCACGAGATGGCAGAGAAGAAAATGCTTTGAGCATTGAGGGAAAAAAATATATATGTATATAATTATGTAAAGGAAGTTTACAATGTCATGTTTTCAGTGCAAGCCAGCGAGCAAACCATAGTTTCTACTGAACTGCCTAAGCTCTAGGAATAGTAGAGATGATCTGACCAAATAAGGAGGTAAACCCTAGAAAGAGCCTTTGAGAAAAAAGCAGAAAAAAACAGGGGAGGAAGAACGAAGCTGCTGTGCATTGGTAGCTGTGGAGCCTGGAGGCTGGGGTTGGCAGGGAGGAAGCCAAGGGCACAGAGCCTACTCGTGAGTTGGTTATGGTGGTTTTAGTGAATGAAGGAGTAAAGGATGATTTCCAAATTTAAGTCTGGTCCCTTGGGTGACTGATAATATCATTCATTCAAGTATTTAACACTGGGGGAGAAGCTGGTCCCACTTTTCTTTACTTGAGGGAGGGGATCTAGATTGGAAATGTTACATTAAAACCATCCGTGGAGTAACCAGAAAAAGACATCTAGTAGGTGTCAAGATATATGAGTCTGTATGTAAAGAATGGTATTTACATAGAAATAAAAATGTGGGTCTCATTAGTGTACAGATAATTGGTAAAATCATAGAAATGATGAAATCGCCTAGAAAGACTGAGAAGGCATGGAGAAGGGCTGACATAATTTTTCTTTGCCTTGGAAAGAAGAAAACCATTTTCCAAGGTGACCCTTACAAACTACTGCCCCCTTTCCCCTTGATTTTCACTATTAAGCCATGTTTTCAAATGAGAACTTATTCCTATTGTGCTTAGTAATTGATCTCATACTCTTCAAACTTGCTGACAAAATAAACTAACCAATAAAACCATTGAAGTATATGTTACTCAACCAAAATACATGCTGCCGCTGCTTAATATATCAGCTAAATAATAATTATCATTACAAAAATATTTCATTGAGTATTTACTATGTGCCATGGATTCATTTAAGTGCTTTCAATACAGTTGATTTAAATCATCAGGAGTAACTCATTCAAGTATTTACCATTATCTTCATTTTTTTATGGAAGGAAACAGGTTAAAAGAGTTTAAGAGTGAAGGGCGAAGGTTGATCCAGGACTCAAACCTAAGTTTGTTTTTAACTCCTATAACATCTTATATGCTACGTTATCTATCAGATGAAAGTGTTAATATTTTAATGATTTAGAATTATTAAACATTCACTGAATAGTGATTGTTTTTAGTTTCTCAGAAGTGAATTAAAGTCACAGCTTTCAATTTTCTCTTTCAATCTTTCTATCCAAAGATTATATGGATAAGGCAAATACATTAATCATGTGTATGAAATAATGAGTAAATTTTTCTCCAGTTTTACTAGAGTAATTAATATTCTCAGAACCTCATGTTTCCACTGAGTAGTATATATTGATGTTTGGGATGGTGCATGAAGCATCAGTCCCACCACTGAGAAGAGTTATGCTGGACATTTACTAGAGTTTAACTGTGCTTTCTCACACCTGTCATCTTGCAGTGTGTATAAGTCCAGTTATTTTGGGGATGAACAATTAGTAAAAAGTATTTGTCTCTTATTATTGTATATGGCTAGCCTGAAACTGAAAAGTAAAACTTTGTGAATAATCTTTGTTGATAAAATTTAATAGCAATAAACAGCCCATGAGTGAATGATTAATAAGAACTTAGCTCATTTTATGTAAGCTTTCAATATTAAAACACAAGGAATTAATTTAAAAGAGAATTGTCTGTTTGTTTTGACATTGACAATTTTTTTTTGAGTTTCATCATGTACATGCTACTTGAGTCCACAGGTCCATTTTTTTCCCTTTTTAATTATTATTGGTACATAATAGCTGTATATCTCTACAGAGTACATGTGATGTTTTGATGCAGGCATACAATGTGAATTAATCAAATTAGGGTAATTGGGGTATTCATCACCTCTGGTATTTAGCTGATGTAATCTGGCTGAATTACATTGGGAAAAATTTTGGTAAAAGACTACTAGAAATATAAGACTACTATATTTTATACCACGCCTTCTTCCACATTAGAATTCATTAAGCTTTTAATATAGATGAAACAGCAAAGGCACTAAGGCCATTGGTTAACTATGTCATCTATTCATGGAGAACTGGTCTTAGTTTATTTAGCCCTGGCTTAAATCCTTAATCGTGGACACTCTGCTGACTTATAGGATCTTTCTGACTGCCACAGAATTATCTCTTACTAAAAGGTCCAATGGGTTACTTCAATGGAACCTCTTTTCTTGACATAAAAATTTAAGTATCAGCAAATAGTTGATCTGGTCCTTGGGCCATCTAAATAAGCTACAATCAGTCCCAAATTTTGTCATTGATTTTTCCATGCAATACATATAAGAACTAATGTGCCCTCCACACACTTTTATAGCCTTTTGGTATTACATAAATATTTTTATTAATAATTATAAAACTGTGATATACTACCATATTCACTGAGATTTTAGAATCTTCCTGCAAATGACACAATCAAGTTGTCAAGTACCTAACATTCATTACTAACACATGCAACCTTAAGTGGCTTAAATAGGCATTTAAGAAAGTTTCACTTCATCTGTGTACGGCATCGCTGACAAATTATTTCAGAACAGATGTTAACGTTTAGCACATTTACTTTTTGGATGTTCATTTGAAACAAAATTTCTTAGGCTGTAAGTTATCAGACTGACAGACTAGAGAGTGGGAAAATATGTAAATTTTTCCTATCAATTAAATACCTTTGATTTTAGAGTCAATATCTTCAGTGAAGTCTTTGAGAACTGTTAAACATTGTTCACAGCTCTTCAATTACTCTAAGTGTTTAAAACTCCACCAAGAGAAAATACGTTTCCAATGTTAGGTGTTACACAGTTCTCAATGTTAATCCTTTTACTCCTTCAAAAGATCCCTTACAGTAAATATCTGTTGTGATAGGAAGCATGGGTTGGGATTACTGAAGTCATACGTGGGATAGAGCAATGGATCTCAAACTTCAGTATGCATCAGAATCCCCTGATGGACATGTTAAAACACAGACTACTGGGCTGCGCCCTGAGAGTTTCCAATTCAGCAGGTATGGAATGAGGCCCAGGAATCTACATTTCTGACAATTTTCCAGAAGATGTTGACACTGAAGTGGCTGTGCTGGGAGTCACACTTTAAGAACTAATGGTATTGAGTATATAAATTTACCCAATTGTCTTCCTAGAATAAAAAGAGTTCAATAATTGAAAAAGTTAGGGGGACTCCTGCAGACTAAATTATAATATTGAAGATTTACAACAAAAGTTCTAAGAAGTACTAAAGTGAAAAAAATTGTTTAATTTTCTTTAACTCAGGATTTCACCAAATTATTTGATCCAAAATCCTGTTACTCATGAATAATTAATTAACATCTGCTTGGATATTTCTTGAAATAGAGTTAAGAAAATTCCTATCTTACAACTTTATTATGAAAACCTTATTACATGGGACTTCTGGTTTCTAATTCCAGATGTGAAAAGCTTGGAAGTTGCCACTCGGTCCTAACAACAACTAATAAGCTAAACAGACCGAAAAATAAACAATTCTTCTTAGATCTGAAAGAGAGGGGAAGACACAGGGCAAATTGCTGCACCCAAGACAAAAGAGACAGACAGACAATACAGGGAGATCTGGCTCACCAGAGCAAAGATTCATGAGCTGAAATAGCCATAGATAGGAAAACCTGCACTGTAATGACGAATTGCTGTAGGCTCAATGTGGAAAACTGTGAGAGTTAAAAGCCTAGGGTGGCCCAGGCATATAGCATGGGGCCCACAATAATGTGAGATTTACCTCAAGGAGCTCAGCCACATTCTCATGCTAAATATTGGAGAAAAATCCCCTCATGCTTCTGGCAGGAGGAGAGAACAGGAAACATTTTGAAATATGACATAAACTCTGTTCTTCTAAACAAGGCCTGCCCTTCTTAGAAACTAGTTAACCAGAGCTTAACCTGCTGGGGTGTTACCTGAGCCTAAGTGACTTGGAAGGGGGAAATACCCAACTCCAGCCATATCTAGCTTTGCAAGTGAAAGAAGAAAAATACCCAACTCCAGCCCACTCTAGCCATCCTGTCCCACCTAAAGGGGGAAAAACTGAAAAACAGTTGTGAAGTTCACAGTCCACAGATATAGGCTCATTAAAGACTGGGAGAGAATCAGAACTATAGAACACTTCCCCTCCCCTGACACATTACCATCATCTTACTAAAGGCCTGTTTACAGCAGTTCCTTTTACCTGGTACATTAAGTCCAGCTATCAAGAAAAAATTATGAGGCACACCAAAAGACAAAATGTACAATTTGAAAAGACAGAGCAAAGACCGGGAAAAGACATGACAAGCGTATTTGGAATTATGAGGCTGGGAATTTAAAACAACTGTGACTAAGATGCTAAGGACTCTAATGTAAGAACAGAAGGCCAATGGAAGCAGACAGAGATAAATCCTAAGGAAGAACCTAAAAGAAATGCTAGGGATCAAAAACATGATGACAGAAATGAAGAATGTTTTTGACGTGCTTATTAGTAGACTTAACATAGCTGAGGAAGGAATCTCTGAGCTTGAGAATACACCATTAGAAACTTTGAAGTCTGAAAAGCAAAGAGAACAAAGATAAAACACAAAAACACCAGAACAGAATATCTGAGGACTGTGGGACAATGACAAAAGGTGTAAGATACATGTAATGGAAATACCAAAAGGAGAATGAAGAGAGAAAACAAAGAAATATCTGAAACAAAAGTGACTGAAAATTTCCCCAAGTCTATGTCAGACACCAAACTACAGATCCAGGAAGCTCAGAGAACACCAAGCAAGATAAATGTCAAAAAAAGTACACATAGGTGTATCATTTTCAAACTATAAAAAATCATAGATGAAAAAATCCTGAAAGAAGCCAGAGGAAAAAAATACCTTACCTATACAGGAACAAAGATAAAAATTATATCTGATTTCTCCTCAGAAGCCATGTAAACAAGAAAAGACTAGAGTGCAATATTTAAACTATTGAGAGAAAAAGAAGAAGAAAACCCATCAACCTTGAACTCTGTAATGTACAAAATATCCTTTTAAAGGGAAGGAGAAATAAAGACTTTCTCAAACAAAAATTGAGGGAATTTGTTGCCAGCAAGCCAGCTTGCAAAAAATGTTAAAAGAAATTATTTAGAGGGAAGGAAAATAAAGGTAGGAAACTCAGATCACATCAAGACAAAAAGAAAATCAAAAAAGAAATAAATAAAGATAAAGTAAAAAATTTTATTTTTCTTATTCTTAATTGAACTAATAGATAACAATTTGTTCAAAATAACAATAGCAACAATGTATTTGATTATATATCCTTTTGTATAATATCATACATATTCTTATGTATGCTTTTTAAGTGAAGTAAATGACAAAAAGGAAAAAAAGAATAGAAGGAAAGAATAAGGATTATTTTGTTATTATAAGGTACTTTCACTACCTGTGAAGTGGTATAGTGTTATTTGGAAGTAGACTTGGATTAGTTATAACTATATATTACAAACTCTAGGGCAACCACTAAAAAAGTTTTTAGAAAGTATAAATATGGTAGGAAAAGAGAGAAAATAGAATCATATAAAATGTTCAATAAAAACCATAAAAAACAGAAAAAGAGAAGACAAAAAGAAAGGGAAACCCTCATACACAGTTGGTAAGTTTGTAAATTAGTGCAACCACTATGGAGAACAATATGGAGGTTCCCCAAAAAGCTACAAATATAACTACCATATGACCCAGCAAACCCACTGCTGGGTATATATCCAGAGGAGGAAAAATTGGTATGTCAAAAAGATATCTGCACTTCCACATTCATTGCAACATTATTCACAATAGGCAAGATTTGGAAGCAGCCTAAGTACCTATCAACAGATGCATGGATGAAGAAATAGTGGCACATATACATAATGGAATATTATGTAGCCACAAAAAAGAATGAAATCCTTCCATTTGCAGCAACATGGATGGAAATGGAGAACATTATGTTAAGTAAAATAAACCAAGCAAAGAAAGACAAATTTTGCATGTTCTCACTCACATGTGGGAGCTAAGTATTAAAAACAATTGATCTCATGGAGACAGAGAGCAGAAACGATGATTACCAGAGGCTGAGAAAGGTAATGGGAAGGGGGTAATAAACTGAGGACAATTAACAGGTGCAAATGTATAGTTTGGTAGTTAGATAGAGTGAACAATATGTGATAGCACAACAAAGTGACTATAATCAACAATAAGTTAGGGTATACTTTAAAATAACTAAAAGAGTGGAATTGGAATGTTCCTAACACAAAGAAACGATAAATGCCTGAGGTGATGATACCCCAATCACCCTGATTTGGTTAATTCACATTATATGCTTGTATCAAAACATCACAGGTACCCTATAAAAATATATAACTATTATATACCCATAATTTAAAATAAATAAAAAGAAAAAATAAATAAATTTATCCACCTAAAAAACAAAACAAACAAACAAAAAAGAAGAAATCCAATGAATAGAAATCAGTAACAAATGTGGGAGATATAAATTCAACCATATCAATAATCACTTTGAACATATATAGTCTAAATTCATCAGTGAAAATAGATTCTGAGTGAATCAAAAAACAAGACACAACTCTGTTGCCTGCAAGAAACTCACTTTAAATATAAAGACACATAAGGATTATAAGTAAATAAATAGAGAAAATACACCATGCTAACAATAATTTTAAAAGCATGTGTAGTTATATTAATATGTGACAGAGCAGATTTCAAAGTAAGGAAAGTTATCAGGGATATAAAGAGCATTACATAATGATAAAAGGGCCACTTCTCCAAGAAAACAAAACAATGCTTCAAGTATGTGTGGCTAACAACAGAGCCTCAATCTACGTGTGGTAAAAACTAATAGAACTGCAAGGAAAAATGGATGACTCCACTATCATAGTTGGAGACTTCAATACCCTTGTATCAGAAATTGACATATCCAGTAGTGAGGAAATCAGTAAAGACAACAAGAGCAGAATACAAATTTTTCTCAAGCTTCCATGGAACATTCACCAAGCAGGACAAAATGCTGGGCCATAAAGCACCCCTTACCAAATTTAAAAGAATAGAAATCATACACTGTCACAGACCACAATGGAATGAAGCTAGAAATCAATAACAGAAAGATAACTGGAAAATCCCAATATATGTGGAAATTAAACAACATGTTTCTAATTAGTACATTCATTAAAGAAGAAATCTCAAGAAAAATTAAGAAATATTTTGAACTAAATGAATAAAAATGAAAACATTAAAATTTGTGAAATACAGAGAAACCAGTGGTTAGAGGGACACTCACAGCATTGAATGTACATATTAGAAAAGAAGAAAGATCTAAAATTAATACTCCACATTTCCACCTTAGGAAACTATAAAAAGAAGATCAAATTAAAAACAAAGTAGGCAGAAGAAAAGAAATAACAAGAATTTGTGTAGAAATCAGTGAAATGAAATACAGGAAATCAATAGATAAAATCAACAAAACTGAAAGCTGGTTCTTTGAAAATGAATAAAACTGATGTCTCAAGCCAGGCTAACTAAGAACAAAAGTGAGGGAACATAAGTAACTAATACCAGGAATGAAAGAGATGACATCATTACAGATCAGATGGTTATCAAAAGTATAATTTAAAAAAATACTATGAACAACTTTGTGCCCTCACATTTGATAACCTAGATAAAATGGACCCATTCCTAGAAAGATATAATTTGCCAAAATTCACACAGGAAGAAATAGAAAATATGAAGAGGCCTATATTTACTAAGGAAATGGAATCCATAATTTATAACCTTTCAAAACAGAAAGCACCAGGCCCAAATGGGTTTACTTGTGAATTCTACCAAACATTTAAGGAAGAAATTGCACTAATTCTCTACAATGTCTTTTTTTTTGTTTTTTTGTTTTTTTGTTTTTTTTTTTTGTTTTGTTTTAGACAGAGTCTGGCTGTGTCACCCAGGCTAGAGTGCAGTGGAATCATCATAGCTCACTGCAACCTCAAACTCCTGGGCTCAAGCAATCTCCTGCCTCAGCCTCCTGAGTAGCTGAGACTACAGGTGCACTCCACCATGCCCAGCTAATTTTTTAAAATTTTTTTGTAGAGACAGGGTCTCGTTCTTGTTCGGGCTGATCTCAAACTCCTGGCCTCAAGAAATCTTGCCTCACTCTCCCAAAGTGCTAGGATTACAGGCATGAGCCACCATGCCTGGGCTAAAATCTCTTTTAGAGGATAAAAGCAAAGAGAATACTCCCTACCTCATTCTATAAGGTCAGCATTACCCTAATTCCAGAATAAGACAAAGACATTACATGAAAAGAAAACTAAACACCAATATCTCTCATGTACATAAATGCATAAATTTTCAACAAAATATTCATAAATAGAATCCAATCATGTATAAAAATATTATACACCATAGTTGAGTAAGATTTACCCCAGGTATGTAAGGCTGGTTCAGCTTTCAAGGATGAATTAATGAAATCCATCTCACCAATAGGCTACAAAAGAAAAATCCACATGATAATATCAATAGATGCAGAAAAAACATTTGACAAAAAATCCAACACTTATTTATGATTAAAAAAATAACTTTCAGTAAGCTAGGAACAGGGAGTAATTTTCTCCACTTGATAAAAAACATATACAAAAACTCTACAGGTAACATTATACCTTATGGCGAGAAACTTAATGCTTTCCTACTAAGACCAGAAATAAGGGAAGGATGTCCCCTCTCATCATTCTTTTGCAGTATCATACTGAAAGTACTTGATAATGCAATAAGACAAAGAAACAAAATAAAGGTGTGCATATAGATTGAAAAGGAAGGAATAAAACTGCCTTTCTTCACAGATGACATAATTTTCTACGTAGAAAATCCAAAAGAATTGACAAAAACCTCCTAGAACTAATACCCAATAATATAAAGGTTGCAGGATGCAAAGTTAATATACAAAAGCTAATCTCTTTCCTATATACCAACAAGGAACAAGATAAACTTGAAATTAAAAAAACACAACATCATTTACATTAGAATTCCCCCCAAATGAAGTACTTAGGTATAAATCTAACAAAATATGTACAAGATCAATATGAAGAAAACTATAAAACTCTGATGAACAAAACTATAAAACTATAGCTATATAACTTTGATG
This sequence comes from Daubentonia madagascariensis, assembly GCA_023783475.1. NCBI lineage: Eukaryota > Metazoa > Chordata > Mammalia > Primates > Daubentoniidae > Daubentonia > Daubentonia madagascariensis. Next base: position 18,191,882 of record JAKFHU010002080.1, on the reverse strand, counting down.
AACAAAATCAAAGAACTAATTAAATTAAGATATAGTTCGTGCTTATAGACAAGAAGACTCACTATTGTCAAGATGGCACTTCTTCCCAATTTGATATATAGATTCAAGGCAATCTTAATCAAATTCCAGCAAGTTAATTTTGATTATCAACAAACTGAAATTTATATGCAGAGACAAAAGACCCAGAATGACTGACACAATATTAAAGGAGAACAAAGAGTATTGACAATACCGGATTTCAAGATTTAATATAAAGCTATAGTAATCAAGACAGTGTGGTATTGGCAATAAAATAGACAAATAGACTAATGGAACAGAATTGAGAGACCATAAATAAACTCCTATAAATATAGTCAACTGAACTTTGATAAAGCAACACGGGCAAAACAATACACCAAAGATAGTCTTTTTAACAAATGATGTTGGAACAACTGGACATCTATATGCAAAAATTGAATCTAGACTCAGACCTTACACTCTTCAAAAAAATTAACTCAAAAAGTGTCATAGATCTAAATGTAAAATGCAAAACTCCTAGAATATAGTATAGGAGAAAACCTAGATGACCTTGTGTATGGTGATGACTTTTTAGATACAGCACCAAAGACACAATCCATGAAATAAATAATTGATAAGCTGGGCTTTGTTAAATCAAAAGCTTCTACTCTGTGAAAGATGTTATGAGAATGAGAAGACAATCCACAGAGTAGAAATTATTTGCAAAAGACATGTTTGATAAAGTACAGTTATACAAAATATACAAAGAACTCTTAAAATTCAATAGTAAAAAAACAAACAATCCAACTAAAATAAGATGTCAAATACTTGCACAGACACCTCACCAAAGAAGATATATAGATGTCAAAAAATCATACGAAAATATGCTCTACATCGTATGTCATCAGGGAAATGCAAATTAAAACCATTGTGTGATACCACTACACTCCTATTAGAATGGCTAAAGTCTAGAGCCCTGGTAACACCACCTGGCAATGTTGTAGAGCAGCAGGAACTCTCATTCATTTCTGGTAGGAATGCAAAATGGTACAACCATTTTGGAAGACAGTTTGACAGCTTATTAGAAAACTAAAACATATTCTTCCCATAAGATCTAGTAATAGCACTCCTTGGTATTTACCCAAAGAAGATAAAAAATTATGTCCACACAAAAATCTGCACATGGATGTTTATAGAAGCTTTATTCATAAATACCCAAATTGGGATGCAATCAAGATGCCTTCAGTAGGTGAATGGATTAATAAACTGTGGTACTCCCAGACAATGGAATATTATTCAATGCCAAAAAGAAATGGGTTTTCAAACCATGAAAAGACATGGAAAAACATTAAATGTATATTACTAAGTAAAAGAAGACAATCTGAAAAAGCTTCATACTGCCTGATTACAATAATATGACATTCTTGAATCGGCAAAACTATGGAGACAGTAAAAAAGTGTCATGTTAAGGGGTCTTGGGTGCTCCTTGTTTACCATCTTCCCCAGGGGCAATATTTTCCCTTTGGTCTGATTCATATCAAATATGAGTCTGGCACAATCCGATGTTCAAGCAGTTTATTTTGGCAGTGCTCTTACAAGTTGGATAACAAGAGAAGGCTGGTAGCATAAGCCAGATGTAGTCAGGGGTCAGACGACTGCTTGACTGAGAGGGTGTGCATATGAAGACAATTCTCAGAGTTTGGGGAACTCTTCCCCCTTTTTTATACTGTGTTCAGTTTAGGTAAGTTATCAGGTATTTCTTTCATAAAGGGAGTTTAAGCTATTCTTGTAAAGGTAAGCTTTGTTTCAAGGTTTATGAAAGTTGCATTTATGCTGAAGTGACCTTGTCTCTAGGGTAGCCAGGGTTTTTAGGTCCTGTTGTCATATAGACCCAGTAATCCTCAAGCCGAGATTGGAAATCTCCAGGCCAGGTTGCATCATACTGCTAAGTGACACATAGGATAGGCCCTGTGAGATATTTGAGTGGGCTTTATGGCCATCATTAGTCTTATATCCATGAAATATCTCTTATACCATACTTCAAAGGATCAGTGGTTCCAGCAGTTGAGGCGCTTAGTGACGAATAGGTGCAACACAGAGAATTTTTAGGGCAGTGACAATACTCTGTGTGGTGCTATAAAGATACATGTCATTATATATTTGTCCAAACTCATAGAATATACAAGACCATGGGTGAACCCTCACGCAAACTACAGACTTTGGGTGATTGCAGCAAGTCAATATAAGTTCACCAGTTGTAACAACTCTGTCACTCTGGTGGAGGATGTTGATAATGTGGGAGGCTGTGCATGAGTTATGGCAGGGGTTATACGGGAAATCTTTGTACCTTTCTCTTGATTTTTCTATGAACCTAAAACTACTCTATAAAGATAAAGTCTTCAATAATAAAAAAAAAAAACCAAAATAAACCCCAAAAAACAAACAAGAAAAAAACCTTCTAGCATTCTGTCTTGAGAAACTACTTTCATTGCCCATACTTTCCCCCTTTCCTCCATTCCTTTTTCAAGAAAATAGTTTGCTGTATTGTATTTTGGAAATTCAAGGGAGCATTAGTCTTCCTTATAGAGAAAGTAGAACTTGAACTTAGCTTTTTTTAATGTAGTAATAGTTAAAGATGAGAGTGAAGGTACATAGGACATTTCAAACTAGAAAACAAGGCTCAGAGAACATAATACACACAAAAACAAAACAAGTCTGGCTGAAGTATGGGAGTATGCATGATACACAGAGAGACAAAATTTCAAACCAAATAAGCCTCTTGCACCCAGTGATGGTCAGCACTTATCAAAGGCTGCCCTAGTACTTTCAAGGAGCTTCAAAGGTTGCTTAAAAGTTATTATAATCTCCAGGCCTGACCTACTATATTTTATTTTTCCCCCTAGGCCAAATTTTACCTAAGGGGAAAGTCAATTTTTTCATCCTAGGAATATATACAAATATTCTTTACAAAAAGAAGTTTTTTATAGACATTGTAAGAGAGATATTATCAAACTGGCTGAAAGAAAAAAAAGAGCTTTCATGAACTTTCTGATTGAAAGATATGCATATATTGATGGTTTGAATAAGTATGAATAAGTATGAAGTCAGGTTTAGTTCATTCATGTTATTTTTATTAAAGAAAATAATCACAATATAATACATTTTTAAAAGCTCTTAGTGCTATATTCTACCCTCACTCATTTATTTTTACAGCAATTATCCACCAATGTCCACACAGCCAGAGAAATATGACCCTGTCATAGTCAGCTTGGGCTATTATGACAAAATATCATAGACTGTGTGGCTGAAACAATAGAAATATGTCACTCACAATTCTGGAGTTGTGAAGTTCAAGAACAAGGTGCTGGCCTATTTGGTTCCTGTTGAGGGTTCTCTTTTACAAATGGACACCTTCTTCTTGCTGTATCCTCACACTGCAGAGAGAGAGAGAGAGAGAGGGAGCAAGCTCTCTCCTGTCTCTTCTTATAAAAACACTAATCCCATCATGAGGGCTTCACTGTCATGACCTAATTACCTCCTAAAGGCCCCACCTTGTAATATCATTCCACTGGGGGTTAGGGTTTCAACATACTAATTTTAGGAGGACACAAATATGCCTGTTAGAAGAGACTCATTAGGAAAAATATGTCAAACTGCTGAGTCTTCTTCCAGTACAGAGAAAGGAGGCAAGTGAAAAATGCTGCCTAGCTGGATCCTCTGCTTAGGGTGTCACAGGCTGCAATTTAGGTATTGGTTATGCTGGATTCTGATTTGAAAGGTTTGCTAGGGAAAGATCCTCTTTCAATATCTCTCAGGTTGTTGGCAGAATCCATTTCCCCATAGTTATAATACTGAGATCTCTGTTTTCTTGCTGGTTGTCATCAAAGGGCAATTCTTAGCTCCTGGAAGCTTCTTGCAGTTCCTTGCCACATTCTCCTGTCCATATGGCATCTCACAACAGAGTAGATTACTTTTTCGAAGTCAGTGATGGAGAGAGAGTTTTTCTTATTAAGTGGGGACAAGTTCCTCTTTTAAGGATTATTAACTAATTAAGTCATGCTGCTGTGGTTTGAATGTGTCTCCCAAAAGTTCATATATTGAAAACTTAATCCTCAATGTAACAGTATTGGGAGGTGGAGCCTAATAAGAGAGCCCCATGGTCATGAATGAATTAATATCATTAAAAAGGAGAGCAGGTTAGTTATCTGGAGAATGAGTCATTACAAAGTGAATTGGGCCCCTGGAGTCTTTGTCTCTCACACATGCTCTTTTACCTTTCTATCTTGCATTATGGGATGATGCAGCCAAAAGGCCCTCACCAGATGCCAGGCCAGGGCTATGCTCTTGAACTTCCCAGCCTCCGGAACTGTATGAAATATAGTTCTATCCTGTATAAATTACCCAGTCTGTGATATTCTGCTAGAGCAGCATAAAATAGACTAAGACACATGCTCACCCAAGATAATCTCATTTTTGATTGACTCAAATTAACTGATTTGGAACCTATATTAAATCTGCAAAATCATTTCATGTTTGCCATTTCTGTAGGCTAGAAGCAAGTCACACCTACGCTCAAGGGAAGGAGATTATATAGAGCCAAAACATCAGAGGGTAGAGATTATAGGGGCCATCTTTGTATTTGCCTATCATAGTAAGTTTAGGTCACATATTATTTCAATGACCAGTCTTTGAAGAGAGAGATAACACTTTATGGTGGTTGTTAACTCAAGGTAGAAACACATGGGGTGTTCCAGGATATGCCCATGACTGGGCCTCACCCCAGTGATTATAATTTAATTGTTCTGGAGTAGGACTAATGTATCAGTATTTTTTATAGCTTTATTGAAGTATACTTGACATATAAAAATTTTATATACTTAAGGTATATGATCCCAGGTGGCTTTTTGTTCAATCAGGTGGACACAATTGTTCTTAATACTTAGAATGAAAAAGCTAAAGGTCTTGGTTCAATGGCACATCTGTTTGTAATCTCATTAGTAAAACTAAATAATATTGCCTAATTGAACAGTTACAGGGGAAGGGCTATTGTGATTTTGGAATCATTTTTACTCACATTTTTGTAAAAACTGGGAAATCTGGGTTTAAATCCCTTAGTCAGATAAAGTGTTTAGCTTAAAAACTAGTTTGTTTGCTTCCTCACTTCCTTCCTTTCTGAATAATTCAGCTGGAGGTGACAGCAATTTAGTCATGCATTGATTAAGTAGTAGGATTGCTATCCTAATAAGAGGAAGAGGGTGTTCAAACACAGGATGGTAGTAGTGGCCAAGCATGGAGAGCCAGAGTCTGAAAAAGGGAAGGAGGATTTTGCACTGGGGTGTTTTCAACAACAGATTTTTATACAACTGAGGACTGAGTCTATTTATACTGGTATACATATTGAAGAGCTAGATTTCTCACTGTTAGAAAGAGGATATATAAATATAGAAAGAAAAAAAACTGTGATGTTGGATTGGAATTAGAGTCATCAGTTTGAACTCACGGCTTTACATGTGCACACACACATACACATTTTTCTGTTCACCAAATGGGAAGAGTCTGGAAGAAGTGACACCCCAATAGCAATAAGCTCATTTAGTGCCTTGATCTTGGCTTCTAAATACCATTTTTACTAAGAGGAAAATCTAACTGATTCCATGAATGGGGCAGTAAATGTAAAAGAAGAGCCTGGAACATTTTGTTGTGAAGAGAGTCTTCAATGAATGTTGGGGACATGACAAAAGAACGGAGAGGTATCCTAAGCAAAGTATCTCAGGAATGAAAAAAAAAAACCCCACCACAATAGTAATTGGGAGCTAAACTATTGGCATACATGAACACAAAAAGATATAAAGGTCATTGGAAACCAAGAAGGGGGGAAGTTGGGAGGGGGTGAGGGTTAAAAATTACCTAATGGGTAAAATGAACACTATTCTGGTAATGGGCAAATTAAAAGCCCTGACTTAAGTATTATACAAGGTACCCACGTAACAAAACATCTGTATGCCCTTAATATTTTGAAATAAAAAAATTTCAAAAAGGATCTCTGGAAAAAATGGCGATCTGATAGTGTCCTACCACCGCACTGCTCCCAGGGAAGGAGGTGAAGAACGCCAGCAGCTGCCTGCGAGCACGGACCGCTTACTCCGAAAACAGCATTGCGAATTACAGAGAAACAACGCCGAATGCCCAACCCAAGAAAACAGGTACAAAATTTTCACAAAGATCGGAGGGTGCACGGAGCACAATAGAGCCCAGAGCGCGGGAAGGATGCGCTCGCCAGGTCGGCACAGCGCGACCGGCCCCCCAAGCGGTTACGCGCCTCCCCATCCACTCAGTCAGGGACAAGCCCAGAGTTGGGGCAGGGCGGTTGCACAAGACAACAGACGCTGTGGAGTTGGAGTAATCACGAAAGCCAAACACAACCCTCAGCTGCAGTGTACAGAGACCGCGCAGAGCTGTGGATCACGCTGGGCGGAGATTCAGCTTCCCGGGACAGTGCGCGGGAACCCGCAGGCCGGCACTGCGCCACTGGAAGTCAGTAGGACTGGGCCCAGGAGTTTAACGGGGAGCGGGGCACGCCCTTCGAGGCTGCTAGCAACTGCCGCTGCGGCCGGTGGAGAAAAACTGCGCTCCTGGCGCTATCGGAGCCCGGCTGTGCGCCAGGCTGGGGGCGGCCGCCATCTTTACAGCCGCCCGAGCGTAGCTGTGAGCCGCGTCTCTAGCTCCGCCCCGCCCTGGCCCGGGGCTCTTCCGCTGGGGTGAGACAGGCTTTGCCTTTGGTGGCCAGGGTCAGCTGCATCCGTGGGTTCCAGGTGGGACCAGATCACGGAACTGTAGCGGCGGGACCTTTGGGTATTGGAAACAGTTTGCAGCTCATCCATCTGGTCCTGCTACCCCGGCTCTGGCCTCCAACAAGTCCGCTACGTACTGGTCCTAGTGCCTGCCCTTCAGGTCCCAGCCCTCCTGTACCCCAGAGATCGCTCATTTTGAAGGTTGCTGGCTATAGTGACTCATTTGGTATAACTGCTGGTTCCCATGACAACCAAATACCTCAAGAGCCACAGGGTGAACCAGAGCAGCTCCCCATAATCCTGCCCACTTCAATAGGGAATTTCGCGCCACCCAAGAGCGCTTCCAGCAGCCACTACTCCCCCTCCCCATGAGAACATCCCCCCGGTGGAGACTGCTGGGGATAGAGACGGCCACCTGCCTTGCCTTGGGGTCTAGTGGTGGAAAAGGGGTGCACAATTGGAGATCCCCCTATCAACCAGTATCACGCGGAGACACACATCAGAAGGGCAGACACACATGGCTAGATGAGCAACCTCTGAGCTGTGTAGAATTTTCCCAACTCAGCTCTCACACTGCAGCCAAAAGAAATTGTGTTTCTACCTGCACCTCAGGAGGAGCAGGGTCAAAGTAACCCCTAGGAGCTACAAGGCCCCTCCCAAAGCACGGGGCTTTCACATACCGCAACTAGGGAGTCAGAGTCTGCCACGGACATAACAGAATACCTAGCTAATAGGGAGTGGAGGACTCATATCCTCAAGTACAATTCATTAGCTCAGAGCCCAAGCTGGGAGGTCATTCTCACCACACTCCACTGGGAAGAGGAGAAGACCACAGGTCAGAGTTAACTCAAGATCCACCAAACTTGCTAAAGTACACCTAAGGCAATACAGGCCACTACTTCTCTCCCTGGTTTTGCCAAGGAACAATAATTGTGAGCCTGGTGACAGGGCCATAAACTAGCTCTAACACCCCCAGCTCTCGACCAAGAGGCCAGATGAGAAAAAACCAGCAAAAGAACTCAGGGAACATGAAAAATCAGAGTGAAAAGTCACCCCCAAAAGAAATTATCAGTTCCTCACCAATGGATACCAACCCAAATGAAATGGGTAGAATGACAGAAGAGGAATTTCGTTTATGGATTATAAGAAAGCTCAGTGAAATTCAAGAGAAAATTGAATCCCAGCACAAAGAAACCACAAGAAAAATGCAAGAAATGAATGAAAAATTCTCCAAAGAAATAGAAATATTACAGAAAAATCAAATAGAAATCCTAGAAATGAAAGAAGCATTCAAGGATCTACAAAACACAGTGGAAAGCCTTAAGAATAGGCTGGACCATGGAGAGGAAAGAATTTCAGAGCTAGAAGACAGCTCCTATGCGCTAAATAAATCAGCCGAAGAGAAAGAACACAAAAACAAGAGGCAGAGGCAGGAAAAAAAGCATACAAGAAATGTGGGATTATGTAAAGAGGCCAAACATAAGGATCATAGGTATCCCTGAGGGAGAGGAGGAAAATTTGCATGGGCTGGAAAATTTATTTGAAGGAATAATAGAGGAATATTTCCATGGCTTAGCCAGAAATCTCTATATCCAAGTACAAGAAGCACACAGGACTCCTGGGAGACTCAATGTGAAAAGGCATTCACCACGCCACATAATTATTAGACTGACCAAAGTAAACACAAAAGAGGCACTCCTCAGAGCTGTAAGACGAAAAGAACACGTAACCTACAAATGGAAACCGATCAGATTAACTGCAGATTTCTCAGCTGAAACCTTACAAGCCAGAAGGGAATGGGGAGACATCATCAATCTCCTAAAACAAAACAAAGGTCAACCCAGAATTCTGTATCCTGCCAAACTAAGCTTCTTATATGAGGGAGAAATAAAGACGTTTCCAGATAAGCAATCACTGATAGAATTTGCGAAATCCAGACCAGCCTTGCAAGAAATGCTTAGACCTGCATTATACACTAAACAGAGCAACAGACACCCACCTATGTAAAACTACGCAAAAGCTAAAACCCCAGAAACCAGATTCCACAATGACGCAAGAGGTAAAACAAAAGATACCACCCAACAGAATAATCAGAAATTTACCCCAAATATCATTCTCTCAATAATGTAAATGGCTTGAACTGCCCATTGAAGAGACATAGGCTGGCTGAATGGATTAAAAAATACAAACCAAGTATCTGTTGTCTTCAGGAAACACACCTTACACACAAAGACACATTCAGACTCAAGGTGAAAGGATGGAATACAATTTTCCAGGCTAATGGAAACCAAAAGAAATCCGTAGTAGCCATCCTCATTTCAGATGACATAAACTTTAAAGCAATAAAAGTAAGGAAGGACAAAAATGGACACTATATAGTGGTGAAGGGAAAAATCTCACAAGAGGATTTAACAATCCTAAACATTTATGCACCCAACACAGGAGCACCCAGGTACATAAAGCAAATACTGCTAAATCTAGACAACATAATAAGCAGCAATGCCATAATAGCAGGGGACTTCAACACCCCACTGACAGAACTGGACAAATCCTCCAAACAAAAAACAAATAGAGAAATAAAAGACCTAAACAGGACTCTAGAACATTTGGGCCTAACAGATATCTACAGAACACTCCACCTAAATAACACTGAATATACATTCTTCTCATCAGCTCATGGAACTTTCTCTAAAATTGACCACATCCTAGGCCACAAAACAGATCTAAACAAATTCAAAAAAATAGAAATCATACCATGTATCTTTTCAGACCACAGCGGAATAAAATTAGAAATCAATTCCAACAGAAACTCACATCGTCCTCCAAAAATGTGGAAACTAAACAATCTATTGCTGAAAGATTATTGGGTCAAGGAGGAGATTCAAATTGAAATCAAAAGATTCTTTGAACTAAACGATAATGGGGACACAAGTTATCAAAATCTGTGGGATACAGCAAAAGCAGTCCTGAGAGGAAAATTTATCGCCATAAATTCCCACATCCAAAAGACAGAAAAGTCACAAATCAGTAAACTAACGAATCATCTTAAGGAAATGGAAAAGGAAGAGCAAAGCAATCCTAAAGCCAGCAGAAGAAAAGAAATAACCAAAATCAGAGCAGAATTAAATGAAATCGAGAACAAAAGAACAATACAGAAAATCAATGAAAGGAAAAGTTGGTTCTTCGAAAAGATAAACAAAATAGACAGGCCACTTGCCAGGTTGACCAGAAGCAGAAAGGAAAGGACTCTAATAAGCTCAATTAGAAATGAAAAAGGAGAAGTCACAACTGATACCGTGGAAATACAAAACATCATCTTTGAATACTACAAAAATCTCTATGCCCACAAACACGAAAACGTGGAGGAAATGGACAAATTCTTAGAAACACACTACCTCCCCAGGCTCAACCAGGAAGAAACAGAATTTCTAAACAGACCAATATCAAGCACCAAAATTGAAGCAGTAATAAAAAATCTACCACAAAAAAAAGTCCCAGACCAGATGGGTTCACACCTGAATTCTATCAAGCCTACAAGGAAGAACTGGTGCCTATACTGCAGAAATTATTTGAAAATATCCAGAAGGATGGAATCTTCCCAAACTCATTCTACGAAGCCAATATCACCTTGATACCAAAGCCAGGAAAGGACACAACAAAAAAAGAAAACTACAGACCAATATCCCTTATGAATATAGATGCAAAAATTCACGATAAAATCCTTGCAAATCGAATTCAAATGTACATCAAAAAAATAATCCATCATGATCAGGTGGGCTTTATTCCTGAGATGCAGGGATGGTTCAACATACGCAAATCTATAAATGTAATTCACCATATAAATAAAAGCAAGAACAAAGATTATATGATCCTTTCAATAGATGCAGAAAAGGCTTTTGACAAAATCCAGCATCCTTTTATGATAAGAACTCTTAACAATATAGGCATAGATGGCTCATTCCTAGAAACTATTAAAGCCATATATGATAAATCCACAGCCAATATCATACTGAATGGGGAAAAATTGAAGGCATTCCCCCTTAAAACTGGCACCAGACAAGGGTGCCCACTATCTCCACTTCTTTTCAACATAGTGCTGGAAGTCCTGGCCACAGCAATTAGACAAGAGAGAGGAATTAGGGGCGTCCAGATGGGGGCAGAAGAGGTCAAACTTTCACTATTTGCAGACGATATGATATTATACATAGAAAACCCCAAAGATTCAACCAAGAGATTACTGGAATTGATAAATGAATTCAGCAAAGTCTCAGGATACAAAATTAATACACACAAATCCATAGCCTTCATATATGCTAATAACAATCAAGCCGAGAAACAAATTAAAGATGCCATACCTTTCGCAATAGCAACAAAGAAAAGTAAATATTTAGGAACATATCTAACTAAGGATGTCAAAGACCTATATAGAGAGAATTATGAAACACTGAGAAAAGAAATTGCAGAGGATGTAAATAGATGGAAAGCCCTACCATGCTCTTGGATAGGCAGAGTCAACATAGTAAAAATGGCTTTGCTACCTAAATTAATTTACAGAATCAATGCAATCCCTATCAAAATACCAACATCATTTTTTGCCGATCTAGAAAAAATAATTCTACGCTTCGTGTGGAACCAGAGAAGACCCTGTCTAGCCAAAGCAATCTTAAGCAGAAAGAACAAATTGGGAGGCATCTGTCTACCAGACTTGAAACTATACTACAAGGCTATAGTAACCAAAACTGCATGGTATTGGCACAAGAACAGAGACGTAGACCAATGGAACAGGACTGAGAACCCAAATATAAAACCAACCTCATACAGTCACCTGATCTTTGACAAATTCCAGAAAAATGTACACTGGGGAAAAGATTCCCTATTCAACAAATGGTGCTGGGAAAACTGGATGGCCATATGTAGAAGACTGAAACTGGACCCACACCTCTCACCTCTCACAAAAATCAATTCACAATGGATAACAGATCTAAACCTAAGACATGAAACCATAAGAATTCTCGAAGAAACGTTGGAGAAACTTTTATGGACATTGGCCTAGGCAAAGAATTTATGAAGAAGACCCCCAAAGCAATCACAGCAGTAACAAAAATAAATACATGGGACCTGATCAAATTGAAAAGCTTCTGCACAGCCAAGGAAACTATCACTAGAGTGAACAGACAACCTACAGAATGGGAGAAAATATTTGCATGCTACACCTCTGATAAAGGGCTGACAACCAGAATCTATACAGAACTTAGGAAAATCAGCAAGAAAAAACCAAACAACCCTATTAAAAAATGGGCAAAGGACATGAACAGAAACTTTTCCAAAGAAGACAGAATAATGGCCAGCAAACATATAAAAAAGTGCTCAACTTCTCTAATCATCAGGGAAATGCAAATCAAAACCACAATGAGATATCACTTAACTCCAGTGAGATTGGCTCATATCAAAAAATCCCCAAATAACAAATGTTGGCGGGGATGTGGACAGATAGGAACACTCATACACTGCTGGTGGGACTGCAAATTAGTACAACCTCTATGGAAAAGAATATGGAGATACCTCAAAGAATTAAAAGTAGAATTACCATTTGACCCAGCAATCCCACTACTGGGTATTTATCCAAAAGAAAAAAAGACATTTTATAATAAAGACATCTGCTCTCGAATGTTCATAGCAGCACGATTCACAATTGCAAAGTTGTGCAAACAACCAAGGTGCCCATCAATACACGAGTGGATCAATAAAATATGGTATATGTATACCATGGAGTATTACTCAGCAATAAGGAACAACAGTGAATTAACACATCTGGTATTATCCTGGTTGGAGCTAGAACCCATTCTTCGAAGCGAAGTGTCACAGGATTGGAAAAACAAGCACCACTGGTACTCACCATCAAACTGGTACTAACTGATGAACACTTACATCACACAGGGCAATAACATTCATCTGAGGGCGGGCGGGCGGGAGGGGGGTGGAAGGGATGGGAAAAACTCTCACTGAATGGATGTGGGGAGCACAGTTTGGGAGACGACCACGATTGTGGCTCTGACACGGGTAGAACAGGGGCAATGTGTATGGCCAAAGTGTTGTACCCCCATGATATTCTGAAATTAAAATATAAATTAAAAGAAAAAAAAATTTCAAAAAGAACACAGAAGGCAGCTTGAAGAGACTTCCATTGCTAAAATTTGGGATGATTTAAGCATCAAATAAATGAATGTATAAATTATATAAATAAATGAATAAGTATTAAATGGAGACAAGATAAGCACTTATAGCAGAAAACTATATAATATATGTAAAAGAAATGAAGGAATTAAAAACTCACCATCTAGTAAACATCATAGAAATTGATTCAGGCAAGAATCATCTATGAATGCTAAAAATAGTGGTTGAAATTTTGGTGAGAACCAATGTCTGTTTTATGTTGCTATAAAGGAATACCTGAGGTGGGTAATTTATAAAGAAAAAGGTTTATTTGGCTCATAATTTTGATGTCTGGAAAAGTCCAAGATTAAGCATCTGATCAGGGCTTCAGACTGCTTCCACTTACGGCAGAAAGTAAAGGGGAGCTAGCATGTGCAGATGTCACATGGCAAGAGAAGAGGCAAAAGAGAGAGAGGGAAGGTGCCAGGCTCTTTTTAACAACCAGCTCTCTTGGGAACTAATAGAATGATATCTCACTTACCCCCCAAAGGAGGGCATTAATCTATTCATGAGGAATTCACTCCCATGGCCAAAATAACTCCCACTAGGCCTCACCTCCTAACAGCACCACACTGGGGATTACATTTTAACATGAGGTTTATAGGGGACAAACATCCAAAATATAGGAACCAGGATACTTACATAGTCTCAAACTATCTCCCCATGAAGAACAACAAACCAACAACAAACTTAAATAATTGCAAAAGGAAAAAGACTATCTTTAAAGTAGATAATCACAGCAGACAAAACCCTAATGAAGTGGTTATATTAATACCTCCAGCACTGGGACAAAGTCCAAAACAGGATTCAGTGAAATAAATTATTATGTATTATCTGAATCTAACCATGAGGAGTTATAAGACAAATTGAATGAATTTCTATAAAATAGTTCTATAAAAGTGTATTCTTCAAGTGTTAAGGTCATGAAAGTCAATGGAAGAATGAGGAACTATTCCAGATTTATTGAGAATAAAGAGACAAGACAACTAAATACAACTAGCAATGCTTGTTTGGATATTTCACTATACATTTTATATTTGGGTAATTGGAAAAACTTGAATGATGTTTGTGTATTAGGTTGTATGTTAGTTTGATAGTATTTCTATAACAAAATAACACAGACTGGGTGGCTTAAACAACAAAAAATTTATTTTCACAGCTCTAGAGGCTGTATGTCCAAGACCAAGCTGCTGGCAATGTTAGTCTTTTTTTCAGAAGCCTTTCTCCCTGGCTTACAGATGTCTGCCTTCTTGTTGTCTCTTTACCTCGTCTTCCCTCTGTGCACCTGCAACATCAGTGTCTTTTTCTGTGTCCATATATTTCTTTTCATAAGGAGGACACTCATCATTAAACTGGCATCATCTTAATCACCTCTTTAAAAGTCTTATCTCCAAATGGACTCACATTCTGATGTACTAAGGGTTAGAGCTTCCACAAGAATTTTGGGGGGATACAAGTCAACCCATAACAGAAGGTATTAACTTATCAGTGTTAATTTCCTGATTTTGATGGTCATATTGTGGTTATGTTGGAGAATGTTTTTCTTTTCAGGAATTGTACACTTAGGAATTTGAAACTGATGGGACATCAAGTCTTTAAACTCTCAACTAGTTCAGGGGGAAAAAGTTATTTGTACTTTTTGTTCAAAAAAAAAAGAGAGAGAAAAAAGAAAAGTAGGAAAAATACAAAAAGAGGAGTTTATGAGAAACATGAAAGAGGCATCACTGTCACTCTGAGGAAAAAAGCGAGGCAATGGTGATATTTACTAAGTGACCATCACATGTTTCCTAGGCTTTAGCTCATGTTTCAAACCATAGGAAAAGTGGATAAAATGGAATAACATTCTTTCTCTGACTGTGAAAGAAATCCAAGCAGATAAACAAAATGGAACCCTCCAGAAAGAAAAAGAGATAAAGCCCTAGCTCAGTATAGTCAGGAAAGATGAAAGATTTTTGATGCCTAAGGCACAAACTTTACATCAACTTCTGACATTTTAAGTGGAGAGCTCTGACAGATAGAAGGAAATGTAATTGCAGTTGACTGTGAATAAACTGGAAGCATCAGAGTGGAGAGTAAGTTAAAATAATTTGAGGAGAAGATAGAAGCTAAATTCAATATTAATAATTGATAGCAGTTGACAGTATATAAAAGAAAAACATCTTATTTTCCTCTATACTGATCTTTTCCCTTAATATTGCTATCATATTTAATTGCATTCAACACAATTATTAATAGGTGATCAGAGTTGGTCAGTTTCCTAGGCTGTATAGATGACTTCCAGAGAATATTTGACAACTTTTCTCAAATAAAGGACTTACCATCTGGTGATGAAGATTAAAAAATAAATAAAAAGATGCTTTGGTATTTTTACACAAAGGCAAGTAAAGCCTGTTCTGTATTAGGTCATTAAATATGAAATGTTCGATTTTGAATCAAAAGTTTAGTTTATTGTATCTCAAACAAGAAACAGTACAATTAATCAAAGTATGCTCCTAAACTATCTACACAGTTTTGCCATCTTAATGGTGACTTGTTTATGCCAATAGTGAAGAAGCTTGGAGAGGGAGTGGCAATGAAATAGTGAAAGGCATTTTCCACAGCTTGTCGACAATTGAATATTTTTCCTTGCAGGAAGTGGTCCAAAGTCTGGAAGAAGTGGTAGTCAGTTGGGGCAAGGTCTGATGAATATGGCGGATGACAGAGAGGTTCCAAGTCCAGCTTCTGTAGTTTGAGCAGCATTGTTTTTTGCAACATGTGGTCTTGCAAGAGGATTGACCTATCTCTATTGCCCAATCTCAATTGGTTCATTGCAAGCATCCTCATCATCTCATCCAAGTGGTTGTGGTAGACATCCGCTATAATCAATTGACGAGGTTTCATGAAGTGGTAGTAGATAATACTAGCACTGGACCACCCAACAGACACCATTAGCTTTTTATGATGAATATTTGCTTTTGGACTGTGTTTTGGCACTCCATCTTTATCCAACCATTGTGCCAAACTCTTGCAATTGTCAAAAAGAATCCATTTTTCATCACATGTAACAATGTGGTATAGAAATGGTTCACCTTTATGTCCTGACAGCAAAGAAAGGCAAGCTTCAAGATGATTTCTTTTCTGATGCTCATTTAATTCATGCAGTATCCATCTATCCACCTTCTTTATCTTTCCCATTTGTTTCAAATGATCCAATATTGTTGGAATAGTAATGTCAAGCTTTGCTGCTAATTCACGCATAGGTTGAGATGGATTCGCTTCCACTACACCTTTCAGCTCATCATTATTCACCTTGATCACAGGTCACCCACATGACTCATTATCAAGATTAAAATCACCAGAACAGAACTTCTCAAACCATCGATGTACTGTGTGTTAATTAGCCACATCTTTCCCAAGCACTTCGTTGATATTTCGAGCTGTCTGTGCTGCATTGGTTCCATGATGGAACTCATATTTAAAAATAACACGAATTTTTTACTTATCCATGGTTTCTCAAGAGTTTCTCTAAAAAAAAAATTTGAAAGATAATCACAAGCCAAAATGTGTGTTTGAAAGACTGAGGATGTACCTTCACAATAAAAGAAAAAAAAAGTGTCAAAGTGAAATGTCAGAGATATTTACCGTTAAACTTAGTACTTAAGGAAATAGGATATTCCATACTTAATAACCTATAATTGAGGAAAAACGTAGAGGTCAGGAGGATGAGAAATTATACCAGTTACCTAGTGTGCCAAACTCTTTCTCCTTCAGGCCTTTTATATGCTGCAAGTGTTCTTCCTTCCTATTTCTGGACCCACATCCATTTAACTAATTCCTATGCATCTATAAGTGCCTAGCAGCACAAGCTCTATTTTGTAGACAATAAGGAGACAATACAAGTTTTTGAGCAGGTAATTGGCATTAACAGACATCTAATTTGGAGCTCATTAATTATTCCAACCAATGATTTACTAAGACCTAGATGTACTACATGTCATGTCTGCCAGGATGGCACGATGTCTTTCCTGACAGCCCAGACCTGGGATGAATGCCTCTCTTATTGATTGCCTAGAATGCTGTACTTATAACTACTAGATCATCTGTATCGTAGTGACCTGCTTGCTTGTCCGGATTTTCTGCTATCTTATATGCCTAATAGGCAGGTGCTATGTTTCATTGACTGTTGGATCTTCACACCTAGCTCAATGCCTCATACATGAAAGTATGTAATAACTATTTGGTGGAGAATGAATATCTGCTGAAAATACTTATAACCAAAGCGTTTGTAAATTCAGAGAACTTTCTTCCAATTGGAGAATCACTCATGGATTAGGTAAAACTTGAACTGATTTTTGAAGTATGGATATGATTGGAAAACATAGAGAAAGAAGGAAAGGGATTCCAGGCTGAGGTAATAGTATTATGCAAAGACATCCAAGAGCAAGATTTGCTGTGAGATGTTCTATTTTAATTGGATTGAGAGTTTATTCTAACTGGAATGTACACTTTTTCAGGTATCATATTAGATATTTTTGGAATAAAAATTTGGGGCTAGGTTGTAGAAGATATGAATATTATGCTTTGAAGTACAAACTCTTATGTTGTAGGTCATGAGGAGCCACTGAATTTTTTACACAGGGTATTTGCATTGTAAGAGCTCTGATTTTGTATTCATTCATTACTTCAATATATGTTTTCTACGTATCTCCTCTGTTCCAATCATCATGTCAGATTTCTAGAGATAAAACAGAGGAAGAACTATCAGGGCAGCCACTCTGATACTGTAAAGAGAGACAGCAAAATAAATAAATAAATAAATAAATAACAAGCCAATTGCAATAGTATTGAAATAATAAGACATTTGCTAAGACACTTGCAATAGAAATCCTTGACATTATTTTAATAAGCATAATGTGATTTACTGAAAAAATGAAGTCTATATAATGTGATCAAACAATACTTTTACAGAATGACTTTTGCACTGTCTCACTTTATAATAGTGAGTTTCAAATCTTCCTGACCTATTCATAATCAACTAAATTAAGCACGTTTTAACAATAGGTGCCTAAAAGATAGAAACTGTTTATTGGGTTCATGAACTAAAAGGACAGAATTTATGTGGCATGGATTGTACAGCTCCTTCCACTTCATTCTTCCGTCATTGGTTCTAGAGGGGAAGAAGTTTGTTCTCCTGGCTTCCTTTGTCTCAGGAAGAGTACACCCTCTGGTGCAAGTGTTGTTAATGGTTCTTTCTGGAGGATGCTTTATCCATGTGGCCTCCTAACTCTCTAAAGGCAGGGAGAGCTAGAGTTTAGGTATTGCTTAGGGTTGGGTTTTAGTTCAGTCTATTACAGCGATTGTCTAACCTGAGTAGTCCTGCTTTGTGAACAGGGCTAAGACATTTAAAAATATCTCCCCAACTTCTATTAATCAGAGTAGGATCAACTTTTACCATTTCTTTTTCCCAAAGGCAGTGGTGTCAAAGCAGAGCTTGCACCTCATTGCTCTCTTTCTTTTTAAGCCTCTG
The DNA here is from genome assembly GCA_023783475.1 of Daubentonia madagascariensis. Lineage (NCBI taxonomy): Eukaryota > Metazoa > Chordata > Mammalia > Primates > Daubentoniidae > Daubentonia > Daubentonia madagascariensis. Next base: position 18,173,375 of record JAKFHU010002080.1, on the reverse strand, counting down.
CCAAAGAAATGTGCATGAAGTGGGGGAGGGTTAATTAATATTGATTGAACTACTTTAATTGTATCCACTTTAACTTACTAAGAGAACTGTGCCTAATAGATTAGATTAGAACATTTCTCTGCCTTCTTGTTTTTGCTGACCACTATAATGAAGCTATGATTCATAATACATTTTGGACTAAACATATTCACAGCCTGATCCTAAATTTCACTTTAATTTTTTAAAAGCAAAAACTATACAATTCTCTTTTCAAAAAAAATTTTATTTTTAATTATTATGGGTACATAATAGTTGTGTATATTTATAGGGTATATGTGACTGTTTTGATACAATGTGAATTAATCAAATCAGGGTAAGTGGGGTATCCATCACCTCAGGCATTTATCATTTCTTTGTGTTAGGAACATTCCAATTCCACTCTTTTAGTTATTTTAAAGTATACTCTAACTTACTGTTCATTATAGTCACTTTCCAAAGTTTTGACTTTGAAAATGTCCTAGTGCTTTCCTTTTCTATCCCAACTCCCAAGAGTGGCTTATAAAACATAAGATTTACAGAAATATTGTCCATATCTTTAAACTGGAAAAACTGGCTATGGATTGGCAGCTACTAGAATTATAGGCATAAGGACTAGAAGAAGATAATGAGCTTCTGAGGTGATCACCTTGTGCTTCCTCCCTTATTGAAATGATGATGAATATCCCAGAGAGTGTCAAAGCAGTTGGCCTTCTTTTACACTGTATCACAGGCCCAGGGCTCAGGAAATGCCTTAGCGTCACCAAAAATCAACTGAGCCACCTTGGCATATCTCCTTGGTAACTGATGCATGCTGAAAACACATTTTAAAGTATTTCTTAAGCATTAGCACAATAGTTGCAGTTGAATATTATTAATGACAATCATTCAAAACAGGTTTAATTTTAAAATGTATATAGAAAAATACAAAATATAGTATCATTATATTCTAAGTAGTTTTACAGTTTTAAAAGTAATACATTGAAGATGAAGTTTGAATTGTGCATGTGTGTTTGCAACCAAAATAATGCAAAATTGCAGGAATCATTGAAACTGGGGGCTTGGGGAAGCTACTAGTTAAAACAGTGGTATACTGAATAATAAGAACTTACACGATACATATTTTTTGAATGCTAGTGTCATCTTTACTCATAGTATATTAGCAATTTTTAAAAGGTTTTCTTTCTAGAACAAAGAAGACTTCAAAAGCAAACCAGGTTTCTGTGAAAATTTTAGTGTTGGTGAATTTACTGAAGCTTAATAATAAATCATATTGTGCATTTGCTGAGTACTTACTAAGTGCCATGGACTGATTAACTCATTTAATCTCCACAACAGTCTTATGAGTTAGGTGTTATTATTATCATAATTTTATAGATGAAAAAAACTCCCGAGAGACATAAAGATGTGTATCTTGCCCAAAGTCATACACACCTAGTAATTGTCAGAGTAAGGATTTGAATCCCAGCAATCTGGCACTAGAACCTGTATTCTTAACCACTGTGTTATATGTATTTGCTTCTGTGAGCCTAGAAACAGTGGGGACCATGCTTGCCGGTGTGAGCTGCCAGAAGCCAGGAGCCAAGTGGCAAAGACAGTGCAGGAGCATCAGCTGTTGAGGGGCTCAGAAGTATTCAAGCTGCTACTACTTTACAGTGCAAGGAAGTAGAAATGAGAGACAGGAAGCAGAATGTAGATCTAAACAGCCTCTGCCTCCCCAGAGTTACATTGCCAGAAAAACAAATGTGCAGAATTCAATGATGTTGCCAAATAAATTCTTTTCTACTAAGATCAAAATAGGTTTTCTGACACTGAGTGACAAAAACAAACCCTTCCACTGAAGTATCTCCACTGTTCCCTGTTAGAGGACATTGTCAAGTCACAGACATCTTTAAAGAAGTTAGATCACCATCTTGATAGCTCAAAGAGGCAGAATGTGTGATAGGCTATTTTGTGAGTCACAAAATATTTTTAAAGGACTAATAGGCTAGAGAATTTGGTATTTCTCCTTTCCAGACCTTGTTGAATTTTAAACTTCTAATTATTCTCATAGTGATCAAATAGTAATTTCTCCTTGTTTTTTCACTTTGTCTAATTTCCCTTAATTGACCTTTCTTGATCCTACATAAATCCCTACATCCAGAGGTGGCATTCAGCAGGAATGTACCTATATATCTGGCAAACGTTCTCACTGTCAGTGACCATGCCATTCCTATTATTAATTGTGTTGAATATCACCCCTGTTTATCTCACTACCATTGTCTTTGTCTTACCCACTAATTGTCCTTTTACCTCTCTTCAAGTATTCTCATCATCCAGAAGTGTAGAACATAAAGAGCAATGCCACGGGATGAGGATGAACATCAGGTACATTTCCATCTCCTAATCAATGTTGAACAATCTAACCCCTCCTTCCCCCAATATAGCCCTTAGCATCAGTGAAAAAGAAATATCATCCCAGAGCTGTCATGCTCATGGCCAAGGACTGATTTTGGTTTGAAATAGTTTGCCTTGCTCCTGAACGTTCAGAGGAACATGAATCTTTAGTGCTGTTAGGGATCTAGGGAAGTCATCTAGACCAATTGCTTCCTTTTGTTGGTAGGAAAACCAAGGCCTGAACACTTCAATGAGTCATTCAAGGTCACAGAGGCTGTTAAGGGAAGAAGTAAGAATGGCAATCTCAGATCAATGGATGTGAAAACGTTGGGCCACACCTCATGAGCAAAATCTCTTGCTGCCTTTTCTCCATAATGTCACTCCTTTTTCTAGCTCACATGTATAGTGTGCCTACTGTGTTCTAAACTAAATTTACTTTACGTGCATTAATGTTTAATTTTCACAACCATCTTATGAGGTAGATACTTATGTTTTTATTTTAGAAATAGGGCAAGTGATACACAGAGAAGTTAAGCAAGTCATACATGTTTTTACAAGTATTGAGAGGCAGAAATGAGAGGTACCTTAGGTATTCTAGCTCCTGGGTATACAGTGTTAACCATTGAGTTTTTGTCTCTCCCTTATATTTGCTTTTTTAATTTTTTTTTCTTTTCCACCCCCATTTTGCAGACGATCCTTTATATTTGTACCAGCCATTTCTCCTTACTGGTCATCTCTGCTTAGTATTCTTTTTGAGAAATGCTTTAGTTCTTTTTACTATATAGGGTAGTTAAAGTAGGTTTCCTTGAAAAGCTGACATTTAAGTAGGTACTTGAAGAGGGAGATGCAAACATTTGAAGTAAAAGAGGAATAAGTAATTGCAAATATACCTATGATGGGAGCGTTGTCTGGTATGTTCAAGATACAGCAAAAAGCCCAATGTGGCTGGAACAGAGGTAGGGGAAGAATAGTTGTAGATAAGATCAGAGAGATTACAAGGGGCCAAACCAGAGAAAAGGGAACCATGAGAGGGTTTTGATATAAGTGGATTTCCATTTTCAAAGGTTATTCTGATTTGTGCATTGAGAAATGTGTACAGAGGTAGGGTAGAATCTGAGATAGCAGTCAGAAGGCTAGCGCAATAATCCTAGTGATTGAACATCCTGACTTCTACTAAGGTAGGAACAGTAGAATTGCTCAGAAGTGGTCAACTTCTTAATATATTTTGACAGTAGAGACAGAAAAAAATTCTTTAAAAAATTGTTGTAGAGCCTGAAAGAAAGGGAAAAATCAATGATGTACACTTTTTATTTTTTTCCTTCAGGAACTGGGAAAATTTGTCACCAACTGAGAAGAGAAAAAAAAATCAATGGCACATGCTTCAGGGGAAAGTTTACTAGTGTAGTCTTTATGGGTAATATATGAGATGGGTATTAAATATCCAAGTGGAGATGTCAAGTATGCAGCCTGAGTATGACAGAGAGAGGTCTAGGTTAGAGATAAAAATTTTGGGAGTTTTTGGTCATATAGGCAGTATTTAAAGCTGTGAGAATGCCAAGGAATGAGTATTGATAGAGAACAAAAGAGGATCAAAACTTAGCCCTGGGCACACCAATACGAAGGGTTAGAGAGAAAGGGAGAAATTAGTACAAGCACCTGAGGAGGAGGTATCATTTTTTTAATATTTTCTTCCTTTTATTTCAGAATATTATGGGGGTACAACACTTTGGCTATATATATTGCCCATGCACTGTCCATGTCAGAGCTACAATCGTGGTCATCCCCCAAACTGTGAGCCCTGCACCCATTCGGTGAGAGTTTTCCCATCCCCTCCATCCCCCTCCTGCCTGCCCGCCCCTGATGAATATTATTGCCATGTGTGTCATAAGTATTGAGGAAGTATCATTAAGTTATAAATGACATTTAAAATATATGGAGTTCTTGAAAATAAAGGGCTAATGAATATTGTTGAAGAGGGAGTGATCAACCGTGTGGAAATCTGACAATAGATCAAATAAGATGAAGAAAGAGCATTGACCTTTGCATTTAGCAACATGAAGGGTATTAATGACATATACCATTAGTTTGTGGAGGGATGAAGGTAAAAGTTGGTTTGGAGTGGATTAAGCAGAGAATGGGACAAGAATTAAAGGCAACAAGTTTAGCAACTCTAGAGGAATTTCACTGCAAAAGGGAGTAGAAAAATGAGGCTGTAGATCTTATAGGGACCTTTTTTTGAACAACTGGAAAATGTTTGTATGACAAAGGACATCATCCACTAAAGTGAAAACTGAAAAGTGAGAAGAAAGCATTGAACCTTAAAGAAATGGCTACATTTTATAAGTGATAGAAGACATAAAGGTAGATAATAAGAAAAGGAGCAATTAGATGAGAGGATTTATAGAAGTCAAGAATGAAAATGACAAAATACTTCCCTCCTTTCTCTATATTATACTCCTTATGTGGGTTTTGGAATAACTATGTTACATTTTGAATATAACTGTTTTATGAAAACTATTGGACAAAGTCACACTCCAGTAGGGGTGGTGTGTTTGAGGAAACTGAGTGAGGCACAACTGAGTGGCAGAAATTACTTGAGGATTGCCGGCTGTCCAGTCAAACACATCCCAACAGGGGGGCACGATTTTGGTGAATTCATTATAGCCTGACAGTCAGAATTGGCCTCGTGCTAATGAAGCTGATAGAGAATTCAAATTTATTTATTTAAATTAGGCACATTGTCCTCTGACTATCACTAAGGACATCATCACATTTTATCTTTCAGTCTTTTTCTTTCTTTTGTTTTTAGTCCATCTCCCTTCTCTTCATAATTCTTCAAACTCTTTGAACATAGTTAAATGTAATTATTTTAATATGTGTTTCCTTAGTTACAGTCAAACCCAGTCATGCTTCCCTAAGAGCATTCTTGGGTCACCTTGATCAAATTACAGGTGCATGAAGAATGTATCTTAAATCAAATGACTTAGACAAATGTGCCCATGATTAAACTTATTCTACATTTTGAAGCTTCCTAATTAATTTATCACAGGGTAGCTTTTACTTCAGTACCGGAGGGGCTTTGTATATACCTCAATACTGCTAATGAGTAGTGGCTAGGTTCTCCTCTAAAAGTGTGGTCACATTGGATGTCAGTCGTCCAGGGGACAGATAGGACCTTCAGAAAAGCCAGACAATGATAATTTCCATTTCTCTATGTTCCCCTTTCACATATCGAGGGAAGATATTTATGCATGTATCCCTATGGAAGAAGTACTAAATAGCACCTGTTAGATGACAGTCATCAAAGAAGTAGCATTGTCTACCAATTTGGTATTGTATTTTGTTATTAGCAACAGACATAAAAAATGAGCTCAGTGAAATAAACTAAAAATTTGCGACTGTAAATAGTCTAGGGTGGATTTGGTGACTCCATGATGACATAACATCCAGGTTATCTATCCTCTGCTCAGTCAAACTTTGCAAGTGAATTCCATCCTCAAGGCCATCTCCTTGCCTTTGGCAGTCACTGTAGCTCCAGCCATCATGCTTTTGTGAAAGGCAGAAGGGCTATACAATCCTGCCAGGTGAATTCAGCTCCTAATAAAGAGTTTTCCAGAAGCCTCACCCAAAACTTCCACTCACATATCATTGGCCATAATTTGGTTCTGCTAAAAAAATCTGGAAACATAGTTTTGTGGCTAGATACAATGCCACCCCAACAAAATCAGGATTTTGTTACTAAGGAAGAAGAAGAGAATGGATTTTGTGTAGGTAATAAATCTTCACCATAGTTGGACTTGGTTATAAGTGCCCCAGGGGTTTAATTTTTGGAAATCTGATGACCTGTTTATTAATACCTTAATTTTATTTCAATTTGTTATGCCTGAGATTTTATTTTTACTTAAATGTTTCTGATTGTTTTCTGTTTTTGCTATATTTAACTAAATTTTTAAGAGTATTGCTCAAAGTACTGATGGGTGATCTGTAGACTCATTGTTTATATTTCAAGTTGATTTTCTCTTTATTGCTTTGACAAATATTTTTCCAGGCCTATTCTGTTAATAGCTGTTCCCCTAAACATCTAACAGTGCTTATGGCAAAATAAATCATTTATTTTGTATATAGTCTTCCATACAGTGATTTTCATCTCATTATTCTAAAGACTACTACCACAACAAGTTTGCTAAGTTTTTGTGTAATCTATCTGTCCACAGCACAAATGATTTATAGTGTTTCAACAATTATGATTATTAATTTAGCTCTCCCAGGTTTGTTTCCTTTACAGTCTTTTCTAAATGCAAGAAGATAAAAATTTTTACTCACACGATTCTCAAAATTTTGGTAATGTTTTCTTACTAATTTTTCTGTCTAAGATAGTCTTTTATTCATGAAGATGGCAATTATATGAGGGTGTGACTTTTTTGCCTTTTGATTATAAGACAAAATTATCAACATTTATTAAAGTCCATCTCTACAAGAACTTAAAATCCAATTTAGATCAACTTTTTTTCTAGTAAATAATATATACTTACTGAATACCTACCTGTATTAGAATATTAATATTGTACAGAAATAAGAATATCTGTAATAGTTCTGATTCAATCAAAAAGCATGTAAGCAAATAAACACAATGCAGTATGATGAGTGCCGTAGCAGGGGCATAAGCTAAAACAGTGGCCCAATGTCCAAATGACCCCTGTTTGCAAGGGTCAGAGCAATGTTTCTCAATACTTATACTCTCTCAGAATCAACTTCAGGGATGAAAACAGACCAGGGCCTCACTTGTAAAGATCTGGAGATTTCTTAAGTAAGTCTAAAGAACAGAGTGGGGGAGGGGAACATTGGATTAAATAAGGCAATACCCGTACTGATTCTTGAGAGTAGGGCAAGAGATTTCCCAGGAGAGGACATACGAAGCAAAAATAGTGGCAAGTATGATCACCAGTGGAGGCACTCTAAGTGTTTCCGTGTGGCAAGAATTACAGGGAAGAGCAGAGTTGATTTGAGGCACTTTTTAAAAGTGGGCGGTATTAGAGGCTCTCTTATATTGCTACACATGAAAGTTTTAAATTATCCCATTGGCCAGCATTTTAAAAATTGTGTTCATAAGTATTTATGGTCCTCCTTGTCTATGCCACAGAATTTATGAACAAACGGGTTTGAGAAATGCTGCATGCTATTCTATCTCGTGGATATCCAGAATGTCTATAATTTCAAAATACTCTGAGAGGCCTACAGTAATGAAAACAGTTATATCCATAATTTCCTAAGCTTATTTGTCCATGGAACTTTGTTTCTCTTCCCCTAATCCCATTCTGAATTTCAACTGATATTCCATGGAACAAAACATGGAAGACACTGTTATGAGCTATGTAGAAAGCATTGACTAGGGCATCAAATCAATATACTTAGTATGTTTCAAAAGTCAATTTTAGTTGTCATTTTAAGTTGGGAACTTGGTAAGGCTGGAGGCCTGACACCAGTTAACAGGCTATTGTACCAGTCCAAAAAAGTGATTATAAGTTCCTGTGAAAAGCAATGTTGAGTGTGGAAGAAAGGGAAGAGAATGGATTTGAGAGATTTTTAAAGGACAGTATAAGAGGATTTAGGGATAATGAAATAAGAAAGAGTTATCCATGAACAGGTAGTAAAGTATAGATTACTGAAGAAAAGAATAGGGGATATTTAAATGGGAATCCCTACATATCCAAATTAGATAATAATAGTCTTGTGAAGGATGCTTTATTTTGAAATGGAGAAATTAGTAGTGATCAAAGTCTTCTGGATGTAAAATAGTGAAAATGCAAAGCAAACATTCTAGCTTAAAATGAAATTATTTCTCTTATAAGAACATTTTATTGCAATATAATTCAGTAAGAAAAGTATGATTTTTGACATAAATGTGTTTTATAAATGTCTCAGGAACATATGTATTTTGCCAGTGGGGTAGTACACCAGAATGAGATTGAGAAAATTGTGCAAATTGTCAGCCTGAACAAAGAAGACACCGCAGAAATGTGATCTGAGAAATAACATGCCAGTGATATACTAGGAACCAGAAAATCATGAATTGAGGTATTTCTGCAGCACATGTGAATATGATAGAGAATGGAGAAGCAAGTCTTTAATAGCAAGTTCTATTTTTAGCACTTTAACACTAAATACTATATTTAGTTTAATATTTTAGTATTTGAAGGACAGAGGATCCATAAATCTCAAAATTTTATTCTGGGTTACTCTCCTATTTCTTTTATTTTTAATTTTTTTCTTAGCATCAAATTCTTCCAGTTTGAATCCCATTACCAAAAGTTTTTCATTAATCCTTATGACAATTAGGTGCTTCTACCATACTAATGAGCATAGAATATTGGAAATGAGTGATTACTGGTAAAAATACAGTGTTTAATAATTTTATAATAGATATAAAAAGGTAAAACTAACCATTTAATATGTGGTGAGTATGTTTTTGAGTGATTCTTATATTTATTACAATATAGACTACAGGGGTATTTATATGTTACAGTTGAAATAACGTCAGATTAAATCAACATTTCCACTCTTTTCAAATACTATAAGAATGTTATAAACCTTAGACTATAGGCAAAATTTAGATTAATATCTACCTTTAATATTTTAAGTGTAAAACACCCAATTTCAATGAAATATAAAAAAATTAAGCACTCAAACATGATGGTATGAACATATTGAGTAAGAATGAGTGTTCTAACATGAATATATTTGGCTATCTAATGAATACAGGGCAATGTGTATGAAATCTTGGGTATTTTATTCCATTTTCCTTTCTTGCTTTTCTTTTGATCATATGGAGAAACAGACCGTTCTCCAAAGACTCATAGGCCCATCTGCTTCTCATTCTGACTTTAAGCTTGCAAGTTTTAAACTAATTTTCAGATCAATTGTAAAGCTGACCTAAAGGAACTTTAATTTTTAAGGTTGGCACTGCAGAAGACAACTACAAATCCTGATTTCAACTTCTTTATTTTTGTTAAAATATCTGATATGGCATTGACTTTAGAGCTTTTCCCTATCATAAATACAATAGAAAATAGCAGATAAGGAGAACACTAATATGTTCTGATTAATGTATCAATATGCTGTTAAACTGCATCTATCTACATAAATGTCTTAGAAATGGTGTCAACCTCATTTTTCCTCTAAATAAACACCACGATCTCCTATAAATAGACCCCATGTATCCACAACTATAAAATCAGCTATTTCTGTACACACATTTTTTTTTTTTACTTTTTCTTTATCAACTGATTATTCAAGAGAAAAGTAGTATCTACTGGTAAAAAAGGATTAGATTAATTTTCATTATGCTGAGGAATTAGGCTGTCAAAAAACTAAAATTTCCATTCTTAATTCAATGAATATACTTAAAAGTCTTTAGTTAAATATGTCATAATGGACAGTTATAAATGACATTAAACAAACAGAAACAGTATTTTGATTCTTATAATACATTGTCCTTGTTTATAGAAGTTAAGTAGATTTTCTAATTACTTAATTACTATTAATATCTTGCTTAGGTGCATTATATAGAGGTGAAAACTTGGCTTGAATGGGCTGAACATTCTCTACTTAGCAAGCAGCCAGAGCAAGGTTTGGCTGACTTCCAAACAAGCCGCCCAAGTGCAAGCTCATTAAAGGGTCATAATAAGGGTGCCATTAGGAGTTACAAAGGATCTGGACGTAGTCCCCATAGTCCTAGCTGCCACCAATTTCCTGAAGAACCCTAAACTGGATGCAATCTGTAGTGTGCCTGGAAGAGCATTAATGGATTTTCTAGTACCTTGTGGTCTGAATATTCTTGAACTAATGACACCATACGTAGTAGGCAGAATAACGCACATACCTCCATAGGTATCTACCTCCTAGTCTATAGATTTTGGCAATACAGTAGTAACATGCCAGAATGGTATTGAGTTTGAAGTTGGACTTAAAGTTGCTAATTGTTTTATCTTAACCAGACTTTAATCTAATCCAGAAATAATCCTGGATTATCTGGGTGGATCCAGTGTAACTACTAGGATCCTCAAGGGGTGGATGAGAAAATTGGAAGAAAGAACCAGAGAGACAATATCATGATACTTGGCCTGATGTTGCTAACTTTGAAAATGGAGAAAGGGAGCCAAGAGCCAGCTAAGGAAAGCAGGTGGCCCTTTAGAAGCTGGAAAACACAAGAAAACAGTTTTTGTCTAATGGAGTGAATCCCATGACATAAAAAATTATGTGAAATTTCCCTGTCAATCAGCAGGGTGACATATACTTGGTATCTCATGCTCCTCAGAAAAACCCAGAACAGTATTACAGAGAACTGTGTTGGAAATTTCCTAATCTTTAGGACTCATTTTGAGGCCGCTATTCACTGCTCATACAATCTCTGAAGTTTCACTTTTAATTAATTAGTTATAGTAGCACATTGTCAATCTTATGCTTGTTTTACTAAAATAATTGCAGAGATCAATATGCAGGAGGTAGCAAAGTTGTGTTGGACATGAAGGGCCCTATTTATCTATTCTGAGAGCAAGGAGGATGACTACCCTTCTAAGCATGTTCATTCCTCTGAAGAAGTTCTGGCAGGATCTATATATAGTTGACAACAAATGGTGACCCTTACATCATGATCACGAAATCTGTGTCCGATTTCTGCTCTCCTATATTTTATCAATGGGAGAATAACGAAATTTTGTAAGATTTAAAGCATATTGTCACTTGAAGATTTTATGAAACTAAATATATTCACAACACAATTTTGGTTTTATAAGTTTGAATTTATACTCCTGAATATAAGATCTAGTCCTAATGTCCAGTCTTTCTGCTCTTCAAATCTGAAGGAATAGGTCATATTACAAATAACATATAACATTACAAATTACACATAGTATATTACAAACATAGTATAACTAATTTTTCAATGCAGACAAATCCCAAGAGAATTGCTTATGGTTTCCCTATTTTTCCAATATAATGTGACCTGGCAGTAAATAGAGAAGTATCTTCATAAAGGCAAAAGGAAATTAATCTAATATGGCTATGATAATACAGAAAGTTGTCATGATATTTTGAGTATGCCAAGTAATTCCTAAAGATCAAAAAAGGTTTTTATTTAAACAAGAATTTTTTAATTCACATATTAATTTTCAGTAAATTATTGTTTCTTAATGGATAATTCAATAAATCCCAATATCTCAGCAATGGCAGATTGTAGTTATTATATCAAAGTAGCGTTTTTGAAATATATTGTTTTACCATTTCTTTACATTAGGTTTAACTATTCCAAAAGACTGCCTACCTTTTTAGACCATAAATGAGATTATAAATGCTTATAGTATGATTTTTTTCCTTGATCATTATCATTAAATTATACAAAACTTGAAGAGTAAAGTATATCCTATCAATTCATGAGAGAGAGAGTTCGCTATTTGGTGCTTCCGGTATGTGTTTACTTGTCATTTCTACTAGAATAGAAAACACTGAAGGGCTGTTGCTAGAAAAGAGTGTTTTGATAAAGGAGATCATGTCTTTCTGGTTTTCACAGAGCACTCAAATGTTGAGGTTGTTTTATGAAAGAGGCAGCTTGGATGCATTAGACTTTTCAACAGTCTGAAAAGCCCTGCTGGGCAATCATTCCCTATGTCTGGAGATGACAGAAACTATTTCTTCTGGTCTTAGATAGTGCCTTCTGGTATCTGTACACACAGATGGAATGGAGACCCTGTCACCCTGAAAAATCCCTCTCTCCCTGTACTCCAATCTCTTTGATACACATTTATTTTCTTGAGTTCATTCTTAAACCCTCTTGGGCTTGGAAACATCAACAAGGATTGAGTTTCTTAAGGTCCAGGATATAAAAATAGAGTAAAGCCTAAGCAAATTTTTTTCATCCTACCTGTTCATACCCCTTAATTTGTTGATGTTTAGTATATTAGTTTGCAACCTTTAGAATCAAACTGCAGCTAGAGGAATACAAATACCTTATAAACATTAGGATATTAGCTAGTTCTTGGCTTCTTTACACACTATATATTATGAGAAATTTATTTCATAATGGAAAATGTTGAAATTAAAATGTCTCACATTATTTCACAAATGATGCAATATAACACAATTATTATTATATCATAAATGTTATTATATTACACACATGTTTTAAAGGCAACCCTCAGTTTTTATAAAGCACTTAAAGTTTTTAAAGACACTAGATAATATTAAAAGATAGTTCCTTAATAGAGACAGAGTACATTACACTATAACTTTTTTGAGGGGAGAGTACAGTGTAAAATTTAAATCAATATATATTTAGTGTAAAAGGCCTAATTTAAGAATTCCATCAGTTTGCTATTTTCATAGAAATAAACACCTGAGTGTAATGGTAGTAGCCCTTATTATGTTAATTTTCACAATAAATAATTGCGTAGTCTTTGCTATTTTTTTTACAGTTGAGGAAACCAAGGTTCAGAGATGTTAAATCTCACAATATCACATGCCTTGAACATATTGAATTTTGAATTTGAAAGATTAACAGCTACTTCTCACTTTAATGGAAAGTATAGTGAGGCAAAATAAAAGGCCACATAGTCTCATAGCATTAGTAACATGTAATGCCTGTAGACTATTTTCCCAGATAAAATACACACTTTTAAAAGACTTTCAATTCTGACTAGTGGAATCTCCTCTTTAATAATCTTGGTAATTAGTGTACTATTTATCTCACTCCTATTTTCTGACATTTCTACCACTCTCAAGTGTCAGAATACACATATACATGCATTTCTGTGATTTTCCCCAACTCTGAAAAAATCTTTATTAAAAATTGACAATTTTTTTAGCAAAAAATTTATTTTATTGATTCTACAATTCTCTTTGTTCTATTTTCTGAACTCCAAGCTGCCTCTTTGTGTTTCTAGAATGGCACATTCAGGTATATTTTGAGTTAAGACTGTGGTGGGCTTAAGGAATAGCCTTCTCTTTTACTATCACTCCATGGAGTCTTCTTGGGGCCTGCCAACCTCTGGACAATAGGATATCTTCAGATATCAAGATAGTTCAAAAGAGTTCCCAATGAGTACTTCTATTTCAGTAGAAGGCTCTGGATCACCAGTGGGCAAGACCAGCATAAGTATTAGAATCTCTGGAGGCCACCTGATTACATATCTGGACATAAGTTTCTGACAGAACCTTGAAGAGCTGCTAACAAGGGAAAGCATATGTATATTGACGTTATACAGAGTAAAGTCTCAAAATCTGATGCTTACTTAGAAACCAATGGTGTCCTAAATTAAAATAAATTTATGGAAAATTATTAGTCTACCACATTCTTCATAGAAGTCAGTTAGGGAAAAGAAACTTTCAAGATGCAGAGAGGTAATCTAATAAATACATTCCAGTTGATTTTAGGCAGAAAATATGCAAATGGAATTTTCCTTTATTATTTACTATTTTTTCTCCAATCTGATTTTGAGTCCTATTTTAAAAAATAAGTTAAACATTTATGAATAATGAAGTATAGGCTACAAGATATAATCAAACAACACTTGTTCAGATGTATCTATAAAACCAATAGGGTTTAGAATTTTTTCCATCAGTAATTTTAATTTCATGTTTATAAACTTTTTTATGCATTTGAGACTGTTAGATGTATCCACAGTATTCAAATTTGTTCATTTACATCTTGAATCATACTAATACTTAAAGCCAATGGTGGATTAAGAAATTGGCAGGAAAAGATAAGGAAAAAAAAACTGAATTCTTGAAAAGTTAATTATATTGTTACTTTATCCTCGTCTTAAGATCTCACTTCTAAGTGATATTTACAAATAACACAAGCAATGTTTTAGATGTAACAAAGTTATTTCACAATTAAATATTTTATCATTTATAATTCAATTAAGAAAAAAGTGTTTATAGCACTCTCAGAATGAGAAAAAATATCTATTTTCAGATTTTGGCTTCTACATTTGTGGTGATAAACTATACTTTTAAATTGTACTTTATGCTGACAGATTAAAAACTCTGTAATTCTTATATAATCAAGAAGTAAAAGCATATATTTACATTAATGTCAAAATTACATAACTAAATATAATTGCAGTTATTATATAATTATTCCATACCTGATCTATAGCTACTTATTCCTCAAAAAATTTACACATTTCAAATATCACTTTTTGAATGCTAATTTTGTGGATAATAAATAATATTTTTAATGACTTTGTAAAAACATTAATTCTACTTTCCTTTATTTGGCCAATATCTGAACATTCTGCTAATGTGTGATAAAGAGTTGGTATCCAAGACAATCAATTGCATAAAAAAACAACTTATATTTTAGGTCTGCTACGAACTGAATTGCATTCCCTCAAAATTCATATGTTGAAGTACTTACCCCTTTTTGGAGGAATGCATTATGTTCTATTAATTTAGGTCGCTACGATGGAAAAAGGAGACTCCCTGAATGATGGATGTCATGATGAGCACTGTAGTACAAGAAAGAGATCAGAGAGCCTTCTCTCCTAGGTCCTTCTCCCTCAGCATACTTACAAAGAAGAGGTCGTATGAGAACAGCAAGATGGTGGTCATCTATAAACCAGGAAGACAGCCCTCAGCAGAACTCAAACATACCAGCACATTGATCTCAGACATCTAGTCTACCCAGTCTATGGTATTTCGCTATGGCAGATGAAAACAAGGATTTTCTGCATAAGTAAAAAGCCTTTTTTTCTTATGTTAAAGAATCATATTGCAAAACTTTTATATCTCCATAATCCCCAAAATATCTGTTTTCTTTTTCCTGTGGCTAATAATGTGGTTTTTGGTTTATTTTTTTGGTAATGGAAAGTTATATAATCCACTTTTTTATCCATGCAACTCTACTGTAGGGTGAATGGATCTTATATGCATAGAGACTTTGTGTATTTTCTTCTAAGTGGCCAACAAGTGGAGAATAGTTAAATTATAGTGCATCGATACATTAGAAAATATTTCATTACTTGGTCTTGAAAAATATTTTCAAAAGTTCATAATTACCTGGAAAATTGTTATCATGTAATATGCAGTGAGAAAAAAAGCATATGTGATCTGCCATTATTCAGGTCCACAATATAGTATGGGCTATTTTGTCTGTATATACAGATTTTCCTTTTTTTTTATGGGTGGATCACATTCCATTTTGTCCACCTACTTCTATTTTGATGACTATTCAGTTTATTTCTAAGTGGCCTACTGTAAAAACTACTGAGAGATAATGCTTGTAGAGATATCTCTACATACTTATATAAAATTTCTTTCAGATACAATTCTTGAAGTGGAGGTATGGGTTAAAAATACGTATATTTTAATTTTCTGAGTTGAGTTGTAATTTGTACATTCAAGAGTCATTTTTCCATCGAAATCACAGTAGTGTTAATTTTATCATAATCTAAAATAAATTTGTTTCACTTATGATGTAGGAAACAATGAGAATTTTCAATAAAGTTATGGAAAATAATATTATAGAATTTATTTTTATAAAATGTTAACATGATGCAATATATTTAAACATACCCAAACTTTTTTTTGAGACTAGAGATGTGTTTTTCAGCCTTAAAGTAATGCCTGCTCATATAAGAATTTGTTTTAAATAGAGAAAATGTAAAGAAAAAAATCAACCATAATTTTATTTCCTAAAGAAACTTCTCTTTACATTTTGGGCTATTCTACTCCTGAAAAAAACCCTATATATCTGCATATGTGCTTGTATCTATCTATCTATCAATTCTATGCATTATTTACATAATTATGTTGTTTTTATTTGATGAGAAATATTTGTATTTTTACATATCATCATAAATTCTTCAATAACATGTTTAATATTCTATTAAGTGGGCATGCCGGTTTGCTTACCTATTCCTGTAATGATTGATGCCAAAATTATTTATAGTATTTCACTCTTAAGAATAATTTTACGATGACACCTATAGAGAATTTTTTGCATTTTAGATTATTTTCTCAGGGTCACTTTTCAGAGGCCATATATAAGGTTAAATTATACTGACTCACTTAAAGCTCTTCATAAAATTTTCAAGCAGTTTTCCAACTAGTTTGTACCAGGTAAAACTACCCCACTGTAATCTCTGAGAATGGAAGTTTCACTAAATCCTGTCCAAATACTTTTTAATATACTATTAGCATGTCTTGCCTGACTCTAAAAGATTGTTTCTTCTCATAGTGCTCTATCATTTTTAGGAGCAATTTTCACTTTTATGAATATCTTTTTTTCTTAATGAACTTTCTTTTTTGTGGTTTTCATCTTTCCCTTCTGGCTGTTCATTCTTAGGTGCTTTGCTGGCCCACTTCCTCTGACTGGCTTATAAATGCTGGAAGATAGTAAGGTTCAGTTTTCGGCATTCTTCATTAAACTTCCAATAATTTATCTTTGGGTAGAGTCACATATGCTATCATATCCCCTAAACTTCAGATTGACATATAGAGTTTTCACTCAACCTTTCCTTGAGGATCCCAAACTGAGTGATTCAGACCATAACTCTTAAGTCTCAGTCTTTCCCATTTTAGTCAATGGCAACACTTCTGCCAAGTTTCCAATCCAAAATCTGTAGGTCATCCCTGATGTCCCACATACCAAGTCCATTGGTACCACCTGTTGGTTGTACTTTCAATATATATCTAAAATCTGATTACATTAAATTGTCTCCACTTTTAACATTCAAGTCCCAGTTAACATCAATAGCCTCCTATGAACTAATATACTACCCTTTTCCCATCCCTTTCCCCAAAATATAAAAATCTAAAGCAATAACAAGAATATATATGCATGTGTATACATATATACATACATATGCATATACATAGACTTATAAACCTGTACACATGTACATGTGTGCATGCATACACACACACACACACACAATGTCACTCCCTACTTAAAACCCTACAACAGTTTTCAGTTGCACTTATACTAAAATCTAGTCTTTGTCATGGCTTAAATCATCCTCCATCATGTAGTAATGCCTATGCCTCCAAATTTATCTTATATTTCTACATCCAAGTTCATTATATCTTATTTATACTGGCCTTTGCTGTACATTTCACCAAGCCAGGCTAATTTCTTACCTACATACTTTATATTTATTAACTTCTCAGCCTGAAATGCTCTCCCCCACATTTTTATTTGGCTGGATATTTTTTATTTACTAATTTTTTATCATTCAAGTCTCAGTTCAAATATCAACTTCTCAAACACACTTTCCTGATGAAGCCATCTAAGTAGCACAAAACAATCTGACCACTTTTTATGTGATGTTATCTCCATAGCATTTACACTGTCTTACATTTACCTAAAGATGAATGTTTTATTTAACTAGGATATTTTTGATATAGCTCAGAATCTATCTCTTTTATGGATAACATATACCTTTTATTGCCTCCTACTGCATTTTTCTCTCTAGTCCAGTCTCTGAACTTAGGGGAAAAGGGTACTGATTAACCTTAATTACTCATGAGGCCAGTATGCTTCAGTCTCATCTCGCATGACCTCTCAAGCTGGCCTTAGCTGGGTTTCTTCTTTGATTCCGGAATGTGAAGTACTGTAACTTTCTGAAAATATTAATAATTATAACAATAATAAGTGTATATGCATACTTACATATATGCATAAGCATATAATTTCTTAAGCTTTAGTATTCATTACTTCTGATCTTGGATGTTACCATGAGCCATAAAGTAGCTTCCATGCTTCCTCTTTTCCTTTACCTGCTAATTATCTTGTACTTGTCTTGTATATTCTTCCCCTCATGGAATCACAACCCTGACCTTACGTGATTTGGCTCCATAATTCTAGTCTGAGCATTTTTAATTATCCCATGGAGCAGATATATAAAACATACATATTCTTAGTGATTAGTAATCAGTAATCTCAGATAATCCCCTTTATGTAGAGAAACAGATTAGAACACAAAGTAACTCAGATGGAAAACAATGTAGATTTTTAAATTTTTCATTGATCTTTACTGAACCTTATCATTTCCTTCCCTGCTATCAGAAAATTGCAGGGAAGTTTGGTCTCCTGGTATATTCTTTTTAACAAATGTCTCACTTCAGTACAGTATCCAATAATTTATAAGTTTAGTCATCTATTAGCAAGTTTTGCTTTCCTGCTACACTTCTGCTACCACTACCCTGTCAGCCTGGACTAAAGTACTTCTCAACTCCTTGACATCTGCCTGACTATGTAGGTAGAAGCATTCCTCTAGATCATTGTTGGCCATTCCCTGAAATTCCTGTACCTGTGTTATGAGTATCCTTGGCTCAAATTATGTACAAATACATTTCTCAACCACATGCAGGTAAAGTCCTTTGCAGATGGTTTTAAACTAGACAAGGTTGCTTCTGGTACTGAGAGAACTTTAATCCTATCCAAATTGCATGGTTAGGAATGGAAGTGTGTCTGTTCCACAAAATAAATTCAGAATGCTATTACCATGAAGGAGAGGGAATGAGTGCTAGAAAATAAAGAGGTGTCTACTACTGTGGCTAAGTATATTAAGTCAGAGATTGCCTGTTTTTCTTGCTCTAAAAAAACAACAAGACCTGATGACATTGTTCTGGGAATGAGAAACCTGAGTTGTTTTCAGAAACATTTGCATATTTTCAGAAAGAATTCTTCTGCGTTCTCCCTTGTGGCTCTTCTCAGTTTCTGCTGGTTTGGTTATTATCAAGTGATCTTCCAGTGTCCACCCACTTCAAACAAACTTGCGCAGACTACCTATGGCTTTGCCAATCACATTAATTTTAAAAAGAACCTACAGAGAAAGTGAGTGAGAAGCCATCAGGGAGAGAGAGGGAAGAGGATAGAATTAAAGAGAATTATGCCTCTTTCCTTTAGAGATGTGCCCATAATCTGAGATATGGCAAATATAACAGCCCTTTTATAAATTTGATACTATAACTTGATGGTATCTTTTATTTCATTGAAAGAAAAAAAAATCCTGTAAATTTCAGAGAATGTAAGAACTTCACATAATTTAATTCATTTCTTTATTTCAAAGTATTAAGGGGGTACAAATGTTTTTGTTAATTGGATAGCTGTTGTAATGCTTGAGTCAGAACTATAAGTGTGCTCATCACCTGAATAGTGATCACTGTACCCGTTATATAGATTTTTGCCCCTCCCTTCCTTTCCCCTCCCCCCTGCTTGATTTCCAATGACTTTTACTTCCCTCTGTGCACATGTGTGCCCCTCAATTAGTTCCAATTTATTAGAGAGTACATATGGTGTTTGTTTTTCCATTATTGGGATACTTCACATAGGATAATGGTCTCCAGTTCCATCCAAATTGCTACAAAAGGCTTTAATTCATCCTTTATTATGGCAGAGTAATACTCCATGGTACACATACACCACATTTTGTTGATCCATCAATGAATTGATGGGCACTTGGGTTGATTCTACATCTTTGCAATTGTAAATTGTGCTGTAATAAACATTCAACTGCTGGTGTCTTTTTGATAAAATGACTTCTTTTCCTTTGGGTAGATACCCAGTATTGGGACTGCTAGATTGAATGGTAGGTCTACTTTTAGTTCTTTCAGAAATCTCCATACTGTTTTCCACACAGGCTGTACTAATTTTCAGTTCCACCAACAGCATATAAGTGTTCCTTTCTCTCTGCATCCATGCCAGCATCTATCGTTTTTGGACTTTTTAATAAAAGCCACTCTAACAGGGGTAAGGTGATACCTCATTGTGGTATTAATTTGCATTTCCCTGAAAATTAGAGACCTTGAGCATTTTTTCATGTGTTTATTGACCATTTGTCTATCTTCTTTTGAAAAACTTCTGTTCATGTATTTTGCCCACTTTTTAGTGGGGTTGTTTGTTTTTTTCTTGCTGATTTGTTTGAGTTCTTTGTAGATTCTGGATAACAGCCCTTTATCAGATATATAGTTTGCAAATATATTCTATCATTCTGAGGGTTTTCTTTTTGCTCTGTTGATTATTTTCTTAGCTACGCAGATGCTATTTAACTTAATCAAGTCCATTTATTTATTTTGTTGTTGCCGTAATTGCCTTTGGGCTCTTAGTCATAAATTCTTCGCCTAGGCCAATATCTAGGAGAGTTTTTCCTACATTTTCTTCTAGAACTATTATGGTTCCATGCCTTATACTTAAGTCTCTTATCCATCTTGAATTAATTTTTGTGAGTGGTGAGAGATAGAGGTCCTTTTTCATTCTTCTGCGTGTGGCTATCCAATTTTCCCACCACTATTCCTAAAAATATATGCACTTAACACAGGAGATCCCAAATTCATAAAGCAAATTCTACTGGATCTAAGCAAAGAGATAAAGAGCAGCAGCAGCCTTGCTAGGGACATCAACACTCCAATGACAGAGCTGAACAGATCATTGAAGCAGAAAGTAAATAAAGAAACACTGGACTTAAATGGGACTCTAGAACAAATGGGCATAACAGATATTTACAGAACATTCTACCCCCAAACCACTGAATATACATTCTTCTCATCAGCACATGGAACATTCTCTAAGATTGATCATATTTTAAGCCACAAAACATGTCTCAACAAATTTAAAAGAATCGAAATTATACCATGCAACTTTTCAGACAATAGTGGAAAAAAATTAGAAATCAAATTCATGATAAACACTCATCACTACACAAAGTCATGGAAACTAAACAACATTCTGCTGAACAACTATTGGGTCAAAAATGAAATTAAGATATAAATAAAAAATTCCTCAATCTGAATGACAAAGGGGACCAAGCTTTCAAAATCTATGGATTCAGCAAAAGCAGTCCTAATGGGAAAATTCATAGCCTGAAATGCCTACATCAAAAAGACAGAAGGATGACAAATTAACAACCTAATGGCACAACTCAAGGAACTTGAAAAGGAAGAGCAAACCAAACCCAAAGCCAGCAGAAGGAAATAAATAACTAAAGTCAGAGCAGAACTAAATGAAATGGGAAACAAAACAAAACAAAACAAAAAAATAGAAAGGATACACCAAACAAAAATTTGGTTCTTTGAAAAGATAAGCAAAATTGATAGACTTCTTGCTAGATTGACTAGGAATAGAAGAGCATGGACCGAAATAAGCTCAGTCAGAAAAGAATAAAGAGATATTACAACTGTTACCACAGAAATACAACATATCATCCGTGAATACTAAAAAAACCTCTGTGCACATAAACTAAAAAATGTTGAGGAAAAGGACAAATTCCTGGAAACATACAACCTCCCAAGATTCAATCAGGAAGAAATAGAATTCCTGAACAGACCAATAATGAACAGTGAGATCAGTGAGACCAAAACAGTAATACAACATCTTCCAACACACACAAAAAGCCCCAGACCAGATGGGTTCACAGCTGTATTCTACCAGACCTACAAAGGGGAGCTGGTAACCACACTGAAGAAATTATTCCATAACAGCAAGAAGGAGGGAGTCCTCCCCAACTCATTCTATGAAGCCAGGATCGCCTTTAATTCACTTTTGAAACAAAGTTTAAATTTCCTAAAATATTGCTGCTGCCTACTGTCTCATTGTTTTCTCATTGTTTTTCATTCTGCCTCACAGCTTACTGTACTCCAGTCACTCAATATTCTTTCGATTTCTTTAACTCTTTAATAAGAAAAACAAACTCCTTTGTGTCTCAGTCCTGTGTTTATGCTGTTTTCTTTGCTCATGTTCCCCTTCTTTCTATCTTGTCCCTTAATCCATAAAATATACATAATCTCATTATCATACATATCTGATGATTATATTCTATTATTTCAAAAAACATCAGGTACTTCTCCTTGTTACTTGGAGTCGAAAGTCCTCTCATTTTAATCTTTCTTATCGCTGAAGCCTCAATGCTCTTTACTCCCAACCCCAGACACTTAACTCCTTGACATACCAAGCATGTATTTTTCTTTGAATTGACCTGCTCTTTCCAGCCTGTGAAACTTTGTCCCTTTAATGCAAGACATGCTTTCACATCTCTCCACCCTGGTCCTGCCTCCCTTAAATTTGAGCCTGTGTATCTTCCAGCTTCTCACTTAGGGTTCACTTCTTTCAGGAAACCATCCTCTGTCCCCTTACCTCAATAATGATTAAGTGTACTGTCTCTGTGTTTGGGGAATTCCCCTATTTCCCATGTGTTAGAGCTTATTAGAACATATTGTAATGACAATGCTTATGCATCTTCTTCATCAGACTGAAAGTTTGGCAAGGAAACAAACCAGTACTTCTTATTTAGCATTATAAAAAACAAACAAACAGAAAACCAAAAAAAAAAAAAAAAGAAACCTGCAGGAGACAAAAACAAAACAAAACACTGTGACAAGCTCATATGAGATTCAATAAATATTTGTTGTAGTAAAATTAAACTTTACATATTCTGTCATTCTGTGCAATAGTAAATATGCTGAATGTTAAGTAAAATGCACCTATTACTTTTTTGCTACCATGAGATTGGTTGAGAATGTGATTATCTTATATTATCTCGTTGGTGTGTCTCAGAATATTACACTGCTGGGCTGGCTAGATAAATATATATTTTGTGCTGGCACATAATAGGCACTAAATAACAATTGCTTTCAAAGGAATAACACACAAAAAACATTTTCTCCCCTTAACTCATTATTAGGAGAGCAAAAGTTATTTGAAATAATTTTCTATACACAAATAATATTCTTAAATAATCTTGAAGAATGTAGGATTTGGTTTTGTTGTTTTTCCAGTAAAGTTGCACTTATGAACTCTGGGTTTCTGTTATTCTGAAATCACTTATAATTTTCTGAGAGAACAAATGGACTGTAATAATTATAATGCATTTTTTATAATTGGTGTCATGCTTTTGCTTGGTAGACAATTACAATATCAACTGACTACTTAATAAATTGTATTGCCCAAATAGTTTTAACATTTTAAAATTGTGAGCATAACCTCAGTATTTTCACATATCAAGTATATGTTTATGTACTATTTTGATATCATGTACCACTGCATTAGATTTTCTTTATTTTTGTATGTGACTCCCTGAATAGCAGATGTTATTTGCTTTTCTTTATGTAATATATGGGAAAATGGTGATGATGTGAAATGAAGACAATCACTGCTTTTACCAATATTCTTAAAAATGGAAATATAAAGTCAACATAGTATTCTGGAAAACAAGACATATTTTGATGATTGATTTCAGGTTTTTAAGATTTCATTGAAGTATGATACACACATATTATATATACACATATAATATGAGTTTAATAGTCACAGTTAACTTTAACAGATTTTACATAACTGTGTAAATGCACCAAGATCACAAAACAGAACATAACCATCACACTATAAGTTCTGATACCCTCATGACTTATCCTAATCACTAACTCCTTCCCCCAAGGCTAACTACTATCCTGACTTTAAACAAAATACATTCTTTTTGTTTGTTTTTGAACTTTATATAAATGAAATCATATAGCATGTACTCTTTTGTATGTCTTTTTCACTAAATATTATGTAAATGAGACATCTTTATTGTTGCATGTACTTGAAGATCATTTATTGTTATTGCTGTGTAGTATTCCATTGTTTGCATATAGTACAATTTATTTTTCTATTCTACTATTTCTATAAACTTGAGTAATTTCTAGTTTTGGCCTATTGTGAATAGTTCTACTATGAACATATATGTATTTCTGTTAGGTATACACCCTAGAGTGAAATATCTGCATCATAGGATATGCATATGTTTAACATTAGTATGCACAGTTAAACAATTTTCAAAGTGGTTGTATCAACTTACTAACCTACAAGTAACGTATGAGAGTTCTGGTTTCTCCACTTCCTTACTAACACTTGCTATTATATTATTATTATTATTATTATTATTTAAATTTCAGCCATCTGGCAGTGTGTAGTAGCATTGTCATTCTAACTTGCATTTATCTGATGATTAATAAAGCTAATAAATCGCCTTTTTACATGTTTATAGGCCATTTGGCTAATTTTTTGGTGAGGTCTTTGTTTGAATTTTCCACCTGTTTTTTATTAGTTGTAATGTCCTTTTCATATGGATTTGTAGAAGCTCTTTATCCATTGTTGGATTTACTTATTGTAAATATTTTCCCCTGCCTGTGAATTTCCTTTTTGTTCTCTCTTAATGGTAGAGTTTTATGAATGGAATTTCTTAAATTAAAAACAGAACAATTCTTTAGATTTTTTTTAGCATTATGGTTAGTGTGAGCCCTAATTTCCATAAGCTGCACCTTAAATTAAATATTTTGAAAGCTGTCTTTATGAAAGTAATAAGCATTTGTACACAAAGGCCTATTTTATATGCTGAATCTCATGTATGGCATGACCTTAGGCAAGAGTGTTAATTTATCCTTGCCTCAATTTCCTCATTGTAAGTAGGAAAAATGAAAATAATACCTGTTTCTTGAATTAAATAAAAGGATAAAATAAGATATATTATGATGGTGAAATTTCTTTGCAAAAAGAAAAGCATAATACAATTATGAAATAATGAAAAAGAGAACAAATTTGATAACCTAGAAGAAATGGATAAATCTCTAGACACACACAACCTACCAAGACTGAATCATGAAGCAGTAGAAAATCCAAACAGACCAATAATAAGTAAACAGATTGAATTAATAATAAAAAGTCTCTCATCAAAGAAAAGCCCAGGATCTGATGGCTTCCCAGCTGAATACTACCAAACACTTAAAAAACTCCTTCACAAACTCTTCCAAAAAATCAAAGAAAAAGGAAAATTTTCAAACTCTTTTATAAAGCCAACATTATTACCTTAAATATAAAACTGGGCAAGGACACTACAAGAAAGAAAATTACAATCAATATCCCTGATGAGCATAGATGCAAAAATCCTCCACAAAATACTAGCAAACCAAATGAAACAACACACTAAGAGGATAATTCACCATTATCCTCTGTGATCAAGTGGCATTTATCCCTGGAATGCAAAAATGGTTCAACATACACAAATCAATAAATGTGATACATCACAGTAACAGAATAAAGGAGAAAAGCCATATCATCACCTTATTACATGCAGAAAAATCATTTGACAATGTCTGACATCATTTTCTCAAAAAATTAAATATAGAAAGCACGTACCTCAACACAATAAAGACCATATATAATAAGCCCACATCTAACTTTATACTTAATAATAGTGAAAATGTGAAATACTTTCTTCTAAGATCTGGAACAAGACAAGGTTGCCACTCTTAACCACTTACACTCAACATGGTATTGAAAGTTCTTCGCAGAGCAATTAAGCAAGAGAAGAAAATAAAATGTATACAAACAGGAAAGGAAAAGGTGAAATCATCACTGTCTGCTGCTGACATAATCTTATATATAGAAAACCATAAAGATTCAACCAAAAAACTGTTAGAATTAATAAACAAATATAGTAATATTGCAGTATACAAAATCAACACATAAAACCCAGTAGCATTTCTATACACAAAGTTTTCAAAAAATAAATCAGGAGAAGTCCAGGCACAGTGGTTCATGCCTGTAATCTCAGCATTTTGGGAGGCAATGGCAGGAGGATCACTTTAGGCCAGGAGTTTGAGACCAGCCTGGGCTACATAGTGACACTTCATCTCCACACACACAAAAAGGAACTCAATAGAACAATCTGATTTATAATAGTTAAAATTATTAAAATACTTAGAAATAAATTAGGCCAAAGTGAAATACCTTTATACTGAAAACTATAAAATATTAATGAATGAAACTGAAGATGACACAAATAAATGGAAAGTTATCTCATACTTATGGAAATTTTAACAAATGCCCACAATACCCAAAATGATCTATAAATTCAACACAATTGCTATCAAAATTCTAACGTTATTTTTCATAGAAATAGAAAAAGCAATCCTAAAATTCACATGGAACCACAAAAGAACCATAATAACTAAGGCAATCATGAGCAAAAAGAACAAAGCTGAAAGTATTAATATTACCTTACTTAAAACTCTACTGCAAAACTATAGTAATTAAACACCATGGTACTGGCATAAAAATAGATACATTGACCAATGGAATAGAATAGAGGCCCCAGAAATAACCCCATGGTTGTATGGTCAATTGATTTTTGACAAAGATGCCAAGAATTTATAATGCAAAAAATCAGTAACATCAATAAGTGGTAGCACTGGCTATCCACATGCAGAAGAATGAAATTGGACTCTTATTTCACACCACATACAAAAATCCACCATAATGGATTAAAGACTTAAACATAAGACCTGATACTATAAAACTACTAGAAGAAAACATAGGAGAAAAACTACACAACATTGGTCTGGGCAATTAATTTTTAGATTTGAACCTTAAAGTATATGCAATAAAAGAAAAAATAGACAAATGGGATTACATAAAAATAAAAAGTTTCTGCACAACAAAGGAAACAACAGCGTGAAGAGACCACCTTTGGATTGGGAGAAAATATTTGCAAGCCATACATCTGATAAGGAGCCAATAGCCAAAATATATAAGGAACTCAAACAACTCTATAGAAGAAAAAAAATAATTCAAGTAAAAAGGGGGCAAGGGACCTGAATAGACATTTCTTAAAAGAAAACATGCAAATGGCCAAAGTAATTGTGAAATAATGCTCAATATTACTAATCATTAGGAAAATGCAAATTAACACCATAATGAAATATGACCTCACACCTGTCAGAAGGGCTAACATAAAAAAGATGAAGGCTAACAAGTGCTGACGAGGATGTGGAGAAAAGGACACCCTTGTACACTGTTGGCAGCAATAAAAATAAACGCAGCTATTATGGAAAACTTTATGGAGGTTCCTCAAAAAGCTAAAAATAAACTTATCATATTATTCAGCAATCCCACTTCTGAGTATTTTTCCAAAAGATCTGAAATCATTATGCCAAAGAGATGGCTGCATTCCCATGTTCATTGTGGCACTATTCATAATAGCCAAGTTATGGAATCAACCTAACTGTCCATCAACAGATTAATAGATAAAGAAAAGGTAGTATATATATACAAAGAAATATTATTCAGACTTAAAAAATACATAAATTATGTCATTTGCAAAAACTCAGATGGAATTGAAGAACATTATGCTAAGCGAAGCAAGCTAGGTAAAAAAGACAAATATCACATGTTCTCACTTACGCATGGAATCAAAAACAATTAAAATCATAGAAACAGAGAGTAAAATAGTGATTACCAGAGGCTAGGAACTGGGGGGGATGGAAAGATAATAGTCGAAGGCTGTGAAGCCTCAATTAGATAGAAGGAATAATTTGTCTTTTTTTCCCCTTTTGAGATCTATTGCACAATGTGATGAATACAGCTAATTATAGTCTATTGCACATTTCAAAATCACAAAATTTTAAATGTTCTCACCACAAAGAATGATAAACATTCGAGGTGAGGTATACGTTAATTAGCTTGATTTAATTATTCCACATTTTATTAATAGATCATAACATCACTTTGTACCCCATAAATATATACAACTATGATTAGTCAATTTACAAAAAAACAAAAAAAATTTAAAAGGGAATTTATTAACAAAAATGAGTTATTTTTGACTCATGCTTTATATTTATCCTGACTGAGTTATAGTGTCTGATCCATGTTTTCATTCACTCTGAATCTCAGCTGAAGGATTAAGCACCACCTAGAGCATTGCTAGCTGCTGTGAAAAAATAATAGTGTTCTGAATGGTCTCTCTTTAGAAAGGGTACATCAAAGATGTGACATTGGAGGTTTTCTTCACAACTCATTAATCAGTACTAGTAACACTGCCCCATTCAACCAAAATAGGGCCAGAAGGTGCAGTCTTATCATGTGGCTGAAAGGAGAAGAGTTGGGATACCTGGTTGAAAAACAGTAATGATGATTATTTCTATGTTGTATATACCATATGGCTTTCTAGGAAACACACACACGCAAAGAAAAAGACATGTGAACTCTACAGTGACAAACAAAAAAATGCACTTCACTAAGATGTACACACTAATAGTTCAGTGGCTGTGCAAAGGAAAGCATGGTGAGCTCTGTTTTGATGAGTCTGGAAAGTCTTCAGAAAGAGGGAAATAATTTATCTGGATATTGAAACATATATAAGGTTCTACAGGAAAAATGCAATGGGGATGGATAATTGTCTCAGGCATAAGAAAAAACATAATCAAATCTGCAGAAGTATTTATCTTCAACAAGGAAAGTTTGTTACCTAGCACAGCTAAAGCACAGCACACAATGAGAGAAATGGTAAAAAAAAGGAAACTGGTAGAAAAGGATGAGACCATGGAGGGCCTTGCATGCCAAAAAATACAGTATTGATTTTAAGTTTATAAAGTTGGCAGCACTGAAAGGTTTTGTAAAGGATAGAAACATGATCAAATTTTTGTTTTACAAGGAGTGCTTTGATCCTAGGTGAAGAATTGATACGTAGAATAAAAATGCAGTCAAAGACACCAGTTGGAGAAGATAGAAACTTGTAAAATTACACCAGTACACATAGATAAAAGGGGGAAAAAAAGAGTATATTAGAAATCAATAAATTCTTTGGCTTCTGACCAGGATGGAAACAACTAAAGAAATTGACAAAGTATATAAAACAATGAACTTCAAAACTTTGAACATCAGGCAACAAAGTACAGTGATCCCTCAAAGGCAAAATACACACACACACACAAACAAACAAACGAAAAAACAAGGTGAGTCTTATAACTGCTTAGTTTAATGTTTGCAAAGTGTTTCCAATCTGTGGCACAGGCATATAGGGAACCCAGATGAAAACCAATGATTTCTTTGTGTGGCAGAAATGCTCCTAGGAATACAGGAAGAGCGATGCAGCTAGAGTCTGCAGCGAACAGTACTAGAGAAGAGAACTGCAGAGAGAGAGAGAGAGTGTGTGTTAAATTGGGAAATCTGCAGGAATTTCAGCTGAAAAGCGATCATTATATATGTGATAAGTGATGGGAAATTATTCAAGTCTGAGAAAAGAACCGCCTGAAAGAATTAGAGAATGAAGATTAGCTTCTGAACCCACTAATTATAGTGGAAAATCTTATAATTTATAGGGCTTTGGGTATAGTACAGGTTTTGCCTCAGAATGGAACAAAATTATTTATAAATTAAACTCTTTTCTGATACCACCTAGCAAAGTTTAAAAACACTATCCAAAAACATAAAACTCTTTTCTAAGTAGCGTAATTATTGCCAGAGCAAAGATCAAGAGTATTTACAGAAATATAAAATATCCAGCACCTGACATGTTAAACATACAATGTCTAGCATCTAGTAAAAAATTATCAGACATACAAAGAAATGGGAAAATATTATACAAAATGAGGCCAAAAAATCAATAAATGGAAAATTTATCAAATTATACTCCTTAAATTATGTACAATTTACTGTATGTTAATTATAACTTAATAAAACTTTAAAAATATCAAGGAGATAGATACAGTAAGACTTAGATAATAATTTCAAGAAGAAAAAGAATTTGGTTTTATTTCTAAGCTTCTCTTGCAATTATGTAAATGATGTATAGGGAATAATGGAGGAGCATAATTTAGAGACGAAAGAGAGTTTATTAAATATATTGAACTAGAGGTTATATGGAGCATTCAGAAGAAGATGACTTGTAGGAAGCTTGGTGGCATATTTGTAAAGCAGAAGAATACTGTAGTATAAAACGTATTTGGAGGTCAACATGGCAGCCAGCAGAGGACACCATAGTATTGATGAAGCCATAGCTTTTACGAGAATTATGTGAATGAGCATGAATCAGGGAAGGATAGATCTCTGAACAAATTCCTGTCAAAAGGAGGATTAACAAAAAAGAGAATTAGTCAAGAAATATAGGAAATTCTTACAGAGCCAGAAAAGTGGGACAGATTAAAGTAAGACACATCTGAAGATAAAAGATGCAACATACTCTCAAGGGATTAAAGGAAGTTGAGAGCAGATATGAAAGAATGACACCAAACAAAAATATTTCTCTGACAATTGAGGAAGCTATCACTGCACACAGGTAATTTTTAGATTTAGGTATGGTAAGTTCATGGAATACACACCTGATCATCTAAATATACTTAGTGTAATTTTAGAAAGCAAGATCAAAAGCAAAAGTGAAGGATGTTAGCCTACATTCAACTAGTATAAAAAATATAACACATATCACACAATTATATAACAGACATGTAGCTCATTAAATCAAAAATTATGAGTGGCTAAAGGTGTTGTCATTTTATAAATCCAAAGTAAATATTAATAAAATAATTTCCAATCATTTCTTTTGAACTATTATAAAGAGTTTCATTTTCCAAATTAGAAAAGAAAGTATATAATAATGAAATTATGTATGAAGTAGTCAACTCAAAAATAGGTTTTCCTTGCATCTTGGTTTAGATTCCTTGACTAAATTTGGATAGTAACCTTGGTGAGATAATAGCTAAAAAAAAAAAAGTGCAGAATGTCTGCAGAAGTTAATAGAGGACTGTAGAGAAATGTAAGGTGGTTATATTAGGACGTGACTCATTACTCATAGGAAAATAGAATTTTTTTGCCAATCTAAGACAAAAGTAGTCACATTTCATGGGCAGAGGCTTAACTGTTTTCTTCATTAAAATAAGTCCTCTCTCATTTTAATTGAAAACTTCAGTTTAGCTGAAATAAAAAGAGATGACTCGGGAAGTATAATTAATTTTAATTAAAAATAATTCATAGGATTAATCTTTGATTCAATT
This sequence comes from Daubentonia madagascariensis, assembly GCA_023783475.1. Lineage (NCBI taxonomy): Eukaryota > Metazoa > Chordata > Mammalia > Primates > Daubentoniidae > Daubentonia > Daubentonia madagascariensis. The sequence goes on along the minus strand of JAKFHU010002080.1, from coordinate 18,142,181 downwards.
TTCCCTGTTTCACACTAATTTTTGGAATAGGTATGTCTGATTACCTGCATTTTCTAAATAATAGGAATAGCTAATAATTATTCACCATCATTTTCTTCAAATCATTGAATATCATAACTAAGAATTCATGGAGTAGAAAACCCAACAGACCCAGATTATCAGTCCTTTTCTTATATAATTCTTTTCTTGTATATGCCAATGATGGCAGGCAATTGGGTCTTTTTTTCTGTTTGATATAAAGTAATATTGATTTGTTTCTTTACTTCATTATTCTAATGGTAGCCTCCAGCTATTGATTGGTGTCAGCAAAGTCTTGGGATGCAGAAAGAAAAAAAAAATTAGCAAGCTGAATACAAACAAATGTCTATCCAAGGTCTACAGATGAGAAATATACTAAAAACAAAACAACAAAAGTAGCTAATATTTGAACATTTAGGCTTTGCCCAGTACTACGCTAAGCACTTTCCATTTAATAATTAAGATATTCTATAAACTAGCATTTAGGAATATCTATAATTTAGAGATTAAGTTATAGAGAATCAGTACATAACTGATCCAAGACCACACAGTCTAAAAGCAGTAAAAGTAAGACTTGTACCCGGCTAAGTACATACTGTTAAAAACAACACAACACCTTTTCACTTTATGAGATCAGGATTGAAAAAAACAAATAAACATTATCCTCACATATAAGCTCCAGCTTGCACATGTGCAAATTTAGTATGGATATCTCCATCATAAGATGCTTTTTGTCATAAAAGAAGCATTCTGTGATAACAATCATTTTCTCTTTCACAAACTTTCATAAGCTGTTATACAGCTAGTGATAAAAAGCCAGTCATTAAGAGTAATTTTAAACTTCTGGGGTTGAACAGACTTGGAATATTGCTTTTAGCAGGATTTTATCTCAGGACTCTTATGTAATTTAACCTCTCTGAACCTTATTTTTCATCTGTAGAATGGAGATAATAATATTATGTATCTCATTATTGTTAAGATTTGATGAAAAAATGCATAGGAAATGGTTCATAAGGTGACTGGAATATAGTACACCTGAAATAATGTAACTAATCTTTTCATTACCACCACCACCATCATCATCATTGTCAATATCATTATGATATTATGATCAATATCATTGTCATCAATTATCATTATCATTATTTAGAATTGTGTCAACTCATCTTTTCAGGAAGATAGCTATTATGCATGTTTAATATGCCTATACAGGCTAATAACAGATGCCTCATTCCCAAACTTACTTGAATACACAGGGTGACTCACAGATTTTTTTATGCTCCAAATAAATAGCAAAATAGGGCAAATTTACTATAGTTATCTGATTTTTAAATGTGATTTGACTGTAAGATAGATACTGAAAATCACCAACAGGTAATAAACTCTTCTGAAGTGATCTCTATCACTTGAAGGAAGAAAAGGAATATTGTTGTATTTTTAGATTAGAGCGACTTTATAGTGATTTCCGTATCTCATTATCAAGTTCCTTGATTTGTTTGAGATCATGTGAAAGAAGACTGAATCAGTAAAATCAAGCAGTTTTTAGAAAGAAAGATTTTTCATAACCCTCTGCACTGTGGGTGGTATACTAATTACACATGTCCATAGAAATAGAAACCAATGGTGGGATGGCCTAACTCTATCCACCTGTAGCTTCTCAATTATGAATATTTTCAAATATTACTTTAACTGAACTACTGGAAGTATTGACTTGGTGTGTATATGCACATATATGTATATAAAATATAGTTTATGTATCTAAATACACATATATGTAGTTAATGTTTTGCATTAGAATGTGACTTCATGCCATGCATTTGATTGGATGACTTCAAGCCATGCATTTCATAAACCAAGCACATGAGGGCACATGGCACTAAGCAATGGCATCCTTTTGTAGCAAGTTCTTTCACCAGAGAGATTTCATTACCTCAAAGGTAAAAATGAAATAAAATATTGGAAATGGAGATTATTCCTTCAAATAGCAAATTAAAGTCTAAAGAAAAACCAACTGTTCTGTTGATTAAAACGTATTGGTATTTAGCACCACTTGTGTTGAATAGAGGAAAAAAAACATTTACAGAGCTCTTATCTATACATATATTCGTCTCCTTTTCAGATTGTTACAACTTAGTACTAGACAGAAATTCTATGACTTTCTGACATTGTGCTTAATTGAGGTCAGAAGAAAACAACAGCATTTAATTGTTGGGTTCACATAAAAGGTAGAAGAATTTATTAGCATATTTTAATAACAAATTAAATTCTGTCATTTCAAGATGTCTATTGTCAGAAATTTTAGATGTAGTAAAAGTTCAATAAAGACTTATTGAATCAAAAACTATTAAATTATATTATGTTGAATTAAATTATATTTAGACGCTTACTTTTTTAAAAATTTTAAGATAGGGCATTCACATTCAAAAATAAAAATGAAGGGAGATATCCAAGTTATATGATGTAAACTTTGTTAACATTTTGGAAACTGCTAGTAGCATTTATACTAAAAGTATTTTAGAGAATGAAAAAAGTGAAAAGACATAAACATACAAAAGTGATTCCTGTGCATTGTTTCATAATATATAGGCCTACAGAGTAGCTCTAAATAGCTTAACCATAAATTAGACATTTGATATTTTGTTTTCTGCAAGGGTAAAAAATGTAGATTATATTGCTTACAGATTGTTTTATATTTTTTTCCAAATGCATTTAAGCCATTTTGTTTTGGACTGATAGTTAAATCACATTACTCTCCATCAGTTGTATCATCTATATCTAAGTTTTTCCACATTTATAAGGGAAAATTAGAATAAAAGACTTGGAAAGGACACAGGAACTTCATCCCTCACTGAGATCTGTCATTCTCATAGAGAAGTTCTAGGGTGTTTCTGTAAGTTTTATCAGTTCGTCTGATTTCAATGGCTTTGTGCTGATGGGGGAAAAGGTATGATTAGTTACAGTTTAGTCCAGTAATGGGTGATGTATTCTCTTGCATTTGCCAACCCTGATCTGTTGTAGTGAGTGAAACTCCACTGTATTCCAAAGGAATTTAAGACTCCATCCTGGCTCAGTTTGAACAAGTTTTGATGGATTAATGGTGAACGCTATGATCAGCTATGAGAAGAAAAGGTAGAAATATACACAGCAGTCTATTTTTTATTTATTCCATGCAGACTGCTCAGAGCCCCTCAATATACTTTTCTCGAATATGATAGAGCCTTAAATTAAAAGCAAAGGTTATAGAAACAACCTTGTATTTATACTACTAATGATGTATCTTGAATATTATGTATGCTGCATAGATAGTGCTTAACAGATCCAGCAATGATGCTTTAACTGAACTTCTTACTAGATATAGATCTTAGGCTAAGTTATTTAAACAATTTGATAATAATAATAACAACTAGCTCCTGTAGTGATTATGAGGATTTAATAATACAATACATGAAACATGATTATCACAATATTTACACATTCAAAAGCCTCAATAAATATTAATTATTATCATTCTCATTATACTGATTGTATTACGAACCATTGTGTATGTGGAAGATAATTGCACTCAACCTTCTCTCTGTATTAAATATATACAAATATATAAATATTTTTGTTAGTTGAAAATGAGTCCAAATATGCATATACTTATCATGGGTTTTAAAATAATTATTATTTAGTATTATAATGGCAATACCACTAAAGAGTGTCATTTAAAAAAACTTCGAAATCCCCTTTTTCAAGATTCTATATTCTATATGATTTTATATTAAACTTATTATAAGAATAAAATAATATTCCCATATGTATTTTATGTTCAACAAAATAGTGCCTTATGATATGTGACCTAACAAGTACCTAGTTCTTGTCAAAATTATTGAAAGTACAATTTCAATGAGTCACTATCCTTCAAAATCTATTGAATATTTTCAGTTAGCAAGATTCTGACTGGAATAGCTTTAGGATCACGGAAGTTTATTAATAAATGACTTTTAAAAATTCTAATAAATTTTGAAGAAAGCCTGTATATAGTTATACACTTACACACTTAAGACTGCTTAGTATTATTTAAAAAAGTTTCTCTACTTTTCAGCCTTGGAGGAGGTAGAAACATTGAATTGAAAAAGTGTAGAGTCTTGGAATGTTGTGTGATACCAGGAATCTGTCCGTTTCCCCTACACTTTTGAATTTATATGCATAGAGATTTTCATGATATTCACAGATGATATTTTGAATTTCTGTGGTATCAGCTGTAATATCTCCTTTTTCATTTCTGATTCAGCTTGTTAGGGTCTTTTCTCTTCTGTTCCTGGCTAATCTAGCAAGAGATCTATGGATTTGTTTACCTTTTCAAAGAACCAATTTTTGTTTCATTAATCTTCTGTATTATTTTGTTGTTTTTAATTTCATTTATTAATAGTTCTGCTCTGACCTTAGTTATTTCTTTTCTTCTTCTGGCTTTGGGTTTGGTTTGTTCTTTCTTTTCTAGTTCCTTGAGATATTTCATTAGGTTGTTACTAATAATTTGTAATCTTTCTGTCCTTTTGTTGTAGGCATTACAGCTATGAATTTTTCCCTTACGACTGATTTTGCTGAATCCCACAGATTTTGATAGCTCGTGTCCCATTTGTCATTCTGTTTGAGGAATCTTTTGATTTCCACCTTAATTTCATCATTGATCCAATATCATTCATCAGGAGACTGTTTAATTTCCACGACTTTGTGTAAAATTGGGTGTTTCTCTTGGTGTTGATTTCTAGTTTTATTCCACTGTAATCTGAGAAGATATATGGCAAGATTTCAATTGTTTTTGAATTTGTTGAGCCATGATTTGTGGCATAAAATATAATCAATCATGGAGAATGTTCCATGTGCTGATAAGAAGAATGTATAATGAGTAGTATTTGGGTAAAATGTTCTGTATATGTCTGTTGGGCCCATTTATTACAGAGTCCTATTTAAGTCTTGTGTTTCTTTATTTACTTTCTGCTTGGATGGAATTCCTGAACAGACCAATAACGAGCAATGAGATTGAAGCAGCAATAAAATAGTCTTCCAACAAAAAAAAAAAAGCCCAGAAACAGATAGATTCACAGCCAAATTTTATCAAACCTACAAAGAAAAGTTGGTACCCATACTGCAGAAATTATTCCACAATATTGACAAGGAGGGAATCCTTACCAACTCCTTCTATGAAGCCAGTATCACCTTGATACCAAAGCCAGGAAAGGACTCTACAAAAAAAGAAAACTATAGACCAATATCCATTAAGAATATAGATGCAAAAATCCTCATAAAATACTAGCAAACCGATTCAACAGCACATGAAAAATACAATCCACCATGACCAAGTGGGCTTCATCCCAGGGATGCAAGGATGGTTTTACATATGTAAATTGATAAATGTGACCCACCACATAAACAGAAGCAAAAAGAATGATCATAGGATCATCTTAATAGATGCAGAAAAAGCACTGGACAAAATTCAGCATGATTTCATGGTAAAACCCTCAAAAAAGTAGGCATGTAGGAAAATATCTCAAAATTATAAAAGCCATATATGACAAACCCACAGCCAACATCACACTGAATGGGGAAAAGCTGAAAGCATTCCCACTAAGAACTGGAATAAGACAAGAATGCCCATTCTTGCCACTTTAATTCAACATAGTGCTGGAAATCCTAGCTAGAGGAATCAGGCAAGATAAAGAAATTAAGGGCATACAAATCAGGAAAAAGGAAGTCAAGCTATTGCTTTTTTCTGATGATGTGATCTTATATCTAGAAAAACCCCAAAGATTCCACCAGGAGACTCCTGGAATTGATAAATAAGTTCAGCAAAGATTCAGGGTAAAACATCAATGTACACAAATCAGTAGCATTTCTATACACCAATAATAGTCAAGCTCAGAGTCAAATTGAAGACTAAATGCCATTCACAATAGGTAAAAAGAAAGCAAAATACCTAGGAATATACTTAACCAAGGAGGTGAAAGATCTCTGCAAAGAGAACTACAAAACACTGAGGAAAGAAATCACAGATGATACAAACAAATAGAAAAACATAGCTTGCTCAAGGATTAGTAGAATTAACATTGTTAAAATGTCCATACTACCCAAAGTGATTTACAGATTCAATGAAATCCCCATAAAAATACCAAGATCATAGTTCACAGATCTAGAAAAAATAATATTACACTTCGTTTGCAACCAGAAAAAAGCCAGAATAGCCAAAGCAATCTTAGGCAAAAGGAATAAATCTGGAGGCATCACATTACCAGACTTCAAACTATACTACAAGGCTATAGTAAGCAAAACAGCATGGTATTGGCACAAAAATGGAGACATAGACCAATGGAACAGAAAAGGAAACTCAGATATAAAACCAACCTCATGTAGCCAATTCATCTTTAACAAAGCACACAGCAATATACACTCGGGAAAAGAATCCCTATTTAATAAATGGTGCTGGGAAATTGGATAGCCACATGTCAAACAATGAAACAGGATCCATATCTCTTACCATTCACAAAAATTAATTCAAGATGGATAAAATACTTAAATGTAAGGCATGAAACCATAAGAACACCAGAAGAAAATGTTGGAAAAAACTCTTGTAGATATTGGCCTAAGCAAAGAATTTATGAAGAAGACTCCAAAAGCAATCACAGCAAGAAGAAAAGTAAATGAGTGGGTCATTATTAAATTAAAAAGCTTCTGCACAGGTAAGGAAATAATCTGCAGAGCAAACAGACAACCTACAGAATGGGAGAAAATATGCGCTAGCTATACATCCAATAAAGGGCTAATAACAAGAATCTACAAAGAACTCAAGAAAATCAGCAAGAAAAAATCAGACAAACCTACATAAAATTGGGCAAAAGACATGAACAGAAGCTTTTCCAAAAAATACAGAAAAATGGCCAATAAACATATGAAAAAATGCTCAACATCACTAATTATCAGGGACATGCAAATTAAAAACAGAATGAGATATTACCTTACCCTTGTGAGAATGGCTTTTATTAAAAAGTCCAAAAATAATAGATGCTGGTGTGGATGCAGGGAGAAAGGAAAACTTCTACACTGTTGGTGGGACTGCACATTAGTATAACCTCTATGGAAAACAGTTTGGAGATTTCTCAAAGAAATAAAAATTCTTTGAAAATGTTTATTGCAACACAATTCACAATTGCAAGATGTGGAATCAACCCAAGCGTCCATCAATTCATGAGTGTATTAACAAAATGTGGTACATGTATACCATGGCATTCTATTCAGCCATGAAGAAGAATGATTTAATGCCTTTTGCAACAATTTGGATGGAACTGGAGACCATATTATCCTAAGTGAAGTATCTAAATTAAGGAAAAACAAACACCATATGTACTCACTATTAAATTGGAACTAACTGATGAGCATATACGTGCTTAGAAGGAAATAAAACTCAACAGAAATCAAGCAGGGGGGAGGGTGGAATGAGGGGATTGGTGATAACCTACTTACTCAGTACAATGAACAGTATCTGTGTGATGGGCTCGCTTATAACCATACTCAAACATTATAAAAGTGATCCATGTAACCAAACATATTTGAACCCCCATAACACTTTGAAACAATAATAATAATAAAGAATTTGTCACAATTGTGATTATGCATTGAATAAAAAGAAAAAGTGTAGAAAGCTAATTAGTGTTACAACTGGGAATAGTATAGTTAAAAAGGGAAAAATATAATTCTGCTTTCAAATCTAGGCATGGCTAGTTACTAGCCTTATAATACTAGTCAAAACAATATTTTTTCTGCCTCAATTCCCTTCCATTTAATAGGATAAAATAGTATTTATTTTATAGAGACTAAGTAAAAGAGTACACACACATATGCCTGACTCATAGTAAGCATTTATAACTCATAAGATTCCTTTATGATTCTCTTTGTATAAGTATTCCTATAATTAAATTAGGAATTGTTTTTCTCATCATACAGGGAGGAAGGAGGTAGAGTTGTCCAATGATCAGTTTTATGCATCCATAAGTTATCCTTTAAAAGGCAAATCAGATCATGCCAATCTCCCACCAAAAGCCTTGCAAAGTCTTCTTAAAATACAGATGATATATTTTACCAGTGCTAACAAAGCTTAATAATGTCCATTTTCTTCATACATATCACACATTTTGCATCTCCTCTTTTGGCAGACAGACTTTGGGCAGCTCCAATGATCCCCACTTCCCCACCCTTACATAATCCCGTCTCTTGAGTGTTGGCAGAATCACTGACTTCCTTCTAACCAACAGAATATGACAAAGGTGATGGAACATTACCCCTTTGACTATATTATACTAAAATAAGCTGTCATCTTGTCATCTCACTCAATCTAATGTATTTTTATTTTTGGTGACTTTGAAGAAGAAAGCTGCAATGAATTCTACAGCTGCAAGGAAAGGAATCCTGCCAACAACCTGAGTGAGCTTGAAAATGTACCCTTCCCCAGTTGAGCCTTCAGATGAACTCAGCCCTGGTCAAAATCCTTATTTCAGTCTCACAAAGGACCCAGATGAACTCTTCCAGGACTTCTGACTCACAGAAACTATGAAATAATAAGTGTGGGTTTTTAAATACACTGTTTGTGGTAATTTGTTATATAGCATAAAGAATTAATACAACTTGCTTACCAACAACACTATCTATCCTTTTGTTCCTTCCACATACCAAGCATGTGTGCTTTTCATGTTTTTTACCCCACTCTAGCAATGCTTACCACTCCCACACCTGAGAAGTCATTATCTACTCACATTATTCTACTTTCTATTTTCTTCATTGTCTTACCATATTTGCAATTAATTTACTTTAAAAATTATTATTTGATTCTCCACGAGATTGTACTCCCTATGTTTTTCCTGAATTCTGCTATATCTCCAGAACCTTACATACAGCCGGGAAGGGCAAGAACTCAATGCTACTCATCCTAGCGTGCCGTTTACATCCACACAGTTCTAACCAACTGCCTTGTATATCTCACTTATATAATTGTTGTTTGTTGTTGAACATTTTTTCCAGCAAAATAATGTGTTTTATAAGTTACAAATTATTGTGTATGAAGGCAAGATAAAAATGGCGTGAATTAGCAGAGTATGTAATCATAAAAGATGCAGCATTGTTGAAGAAAATGGTGCTTTAAATATGAAAAATTACCAAATGAAGAGCTACACAGAGACTTCAGAATTCTTTTTCTTTATGAAAAAAATTCCTGATGATCACATTTTTGAGACATAAATCTGTAGATAGATTTTCTCATAGATCATGAGGCCTAAACTATATATAATACTACCTACCAACATATAAAGTAAATCATCTCCCAAAACCATTTTTTATACATTCAAATCTTGAATAACTTGTTTCATTCCCTTTGGGGGAAATTTTTAATTTTTTAAACATGGAACTACAAAACAGACATATACATTTTTAAACAGCAAACATATGTATTAATAGTATAATGGTTCCACAGAGATTAACCCAGAAATTTAGGCTGAAATGAGAAGTTATATTCTCTTAAGTTTGGGAGAAAACCTTTCTAACAGATTAAATCGAACATATTTTTACAAAATGACCACCTTAAGTAACAACTTGTTAGTATGGAGCTCATGTGGTCAAGGTAGAGGTATCTCTCAAATAAAATCTGGAGTTATTATAAGCAATCCATGCCTAGGAATGCATGATGAAAGTGTAAAGCCATGTGAAAGAAAGCCAAAGATTTCCACATTCTGAAGTGAGGTAATTGATATTAGAAATATAGATTCCTAGTACATAGTTGGAGTTCAATATATATTTGTTAAATAAATTATCCTTTAATGAACTAATCCCATTAATTGGCTCAAATTTTAAACTTTCCTAGCCATATACAAATATTAAACAAGTGGTTAATAAATGTTTAGTTAAATTACTAGAAATTTAATTTTCCCATGTAGCTTTTCAGGAGATAGATATCATTGGGAAGTTGGCATAAACCCCCAACACTTTAGTTAAAATTGAATATCACTGTAAAATAATGATATGCCTGATACTGTATTAAATTCCTGTGCTTTTAGTTAGTATGGGTCAGTCCTCAATTTTAATCAATCATCTCTGATCCATTATCATTAATGTACTTATTGACCTAAAAATATGAGGAACAGACTCTGTGCTTAATTTTTGCAAGATATATCATCATCTCAGACCTCTGTCTGTAGCTCCAAGTGATCTCCCACTTGGAGCTCTGTCTGTAGGCTCTTTAGACTACAGAATATACATATGTATATGTACATACATACATATACCCACATATATGTGTGTATACATGTACATATAACATGTATACATATGTATATATGTACACACAGACACACATATATACATACACACATACACTTAGAAAAAAATAATAAAATCAGTGCAATTCTGGGCAAGCAATGGCTGTGATTTGCTTATATGAAAATTTCATAATTTAGCTGATCTATCTACCAGCCTATTTAATGACGAAGAGAGATCAACTTTTGTTTTGAGGAAACAAACATAAAGCTAAATTGAATTCCTTAAAATTGAAACTATTTTTAGTTAATACCCACTTACCTTTTACTTTCCTTTAAATTGACTAGAACAAATGCAAAGCATTAAAACTATATATACCAAATACTTTTAATTCTGTTCTTTAAAATAGCTTTCATATCTACTTTGCCAAAAATGCAAGATGCTTGAATTGATAGTGTGTCTGCTTTATCCCACCACTTCAAAAAGTATAATCATGGTGGAGAAAATGAAAGTTAGGTATTAACAAATGGGGAGTATATTATACAATATTGTATAAGATTGATATACATTTGTTTCAATGTATTTGATACAAATATTACTGTGTTATTAAATATATATCTGCTATGTAATATAGGTTAAGAATATGAATTTGAATTCTTCCTTAGTCTCTGCTGATTTTGATGTGAGAAAATTAATTGCCTCACTAACTTAAATCTCTTTATCTTTAAAATACAGAAAATTATCATATCTACCTTATAGAGTTGTTATGAGAATCAAATGGTTAAAGAACTTAAATGGGTAGGAAAATAAATGCTATATATTTATATATTACTATTATTAGTCCACTGTCAGCCTATTAGCAGCATACAGCTAAACATTGCATTTGCTTTAAAGTCGTGAATATTTAGATAGAACATATTAAATAAAATTTTAAAATAAATGTTTTATTTTGCTTAATTTCTAATGCCACGTATTGCAAAGCTTACCTTTAAAAAATAAGCCCCCAGGGCAAGAAATGTATACTACAAATGTAATTCTGTGTCAATGTTACACAATTGTAAATAAGGCAACATTTTTCCTCTGAATGGAAACAACATTTTCCCAGTGGCAGAAAAGCCATTCCCTTCCCTGCCAAACACTGCTTCTCTGCCCCCATTATTCCTTTAACTTCTAAAGGTAAGTTTGGAGACTATGTGTGTTATTATGTGCTTCTGTTCTCTGAGTTACAACATATGCTTGCCTGAGGAGGTTTGCAAACCTTGGTTAATATTAATGAAACGATTTGGGGCATAAACAGCCCAGAGAACAAACCTTGTTTCCATGGGCTGCGCTACATATTCTCATTAAACATGGGGAAACTTCATCTCACATTCAATTAGAGATGCCTAAATAATATTTTTTCCTCTGGCAATCTAAGCTTTTTAAGCATTAAAGAGGGAAAATGAAAGTCATCTTTTCTTTCTAAGTAGAATTCATTTCTCAGCACAAAACGCTGTCAACCATCAATAAGTGTGTAAGTGACTCACTGGTCTTGGAGCTGCCACAATGCTCTTTTGAGAAATGATAAATGATTTAAAACTCATGATCCGAAATAAAACTTGGATCCCTAAGGGTTATTGGAGGGTTTATCTGTAAAAGTTCACAGAATGCAATATACTGTTGGTTACGCACTCTTCAAGCAGGCTTATTCCAGGATCTAAGCTACTCCTGGGTTTTATACATTAAGTTATTACCTCTTCGGGGAACCAGATATCTATTTAGAGTCATAAAGATGCCATTAATAAGACAGTATTCAGGGTTGTGTTTAGTAAGCTACTGTCTCTGTGAACTCACAAGTTTTTCAATCTCAAATGAACTCTAACAAAATCTGGGCAATTATTTTATTCATCTCTTTTTTGCCTTCCCCAACACATTCCCCACAAAAGCTATCCGATGCCATTCTTAGTTACCTAGTACACCCAAATTTACCTTTACTAGCAGATGAAGGCTGTTTCTCAGGTTCCCAAACACATCATATTATTCTACTTTTCTGGAGGATTAGCAAAGGAAGGGAAGAAATTAACATTTGTTGAAAGTCTATTTGTATAATGCTCAAAACAACCGCGGATATTAGTATCATCCTCCCATGTTATGGCTGAGAATATCCGGCCTGGAGAAATCAAGTGGCTAGTTGAAGGTCACACACTTCTAGTGAATGACAGAGTATGGATTCTAGCTCAGGTCTGTCTAAGGCCAACGTCTAATCTGTTTTCCAAAAAGCACAGCTTATTCTTACCAAGACTAAGCATCTTTCTACCTGTGTGCTGAATCCTTTCTTTCTGTCTTATCTAAGGCCTGCTTTGTCCAGTTACTACTTTTCCTCCCCACATTTTCAAACCTTTTCTCAAGTGACTATTTTACAGGTAAACTTGTTCTTGCCTTGCATAGAGAAAACACAACAAACAAAAACTACCTTCACTCATTCTATACTTTTACAACAATCCCATCTGCTTCTTTACTGCCAAGTTATTTGAAAGAATAATCTATACTCATGGCATCCACTGTCTCAGAAACCACTTTCTTTTTAGTCCCTTGCTATCTGGTTTCCACTTCCACTTCTCTTATAAAATGTACTTCACAAGGTCATTAATTTTTTAAAATTTACTTGTTTAAATGTTTCCCTGCAATTTCTTGAAGCATTCTTGTTTTGTGGCTTCTTCTATAGCTTATTTTGTTTCTTTTATAAAAATAACAACTACAACACATTGTGTACTAGTGACACTGCTCAGATCTCTACATTTTTATTATATCTAATCATAATGACAATCCTGCAGGTTAGAATTTATTCACTTTTACAGATTAAGAAAATGAGGCTCAGACATAATAGCTTATGTAAGTTCCCTAAGGTAACACAGTAATTGGAAACATCTGAATGTGATCCCATAACTGCTTTGCTCCAAAGTGTCTTCTTTACTGACTTTTGTTCATTGTTTATATTCCCTATATTTCCTGTGCTCCCATGCAGTTTCTTCTCTCTTGGCATTAGGTTCTATCCTTTGAAAGTGCTATCTTCTATTATGTTATATTTCATCAACTACCTTCACTAGGTAGATTGACTTAAATCTGAACTCCATTGCCTTAGCTCCCTTACACCTTTCTTTTCTTCTCTCCACATACTCCCACCCCACAAGCTTCACTTTCTTACTGCTGCCAGTTGTACTCAATGCTCCCAGTTATTTAGTCTTACAAAATAATGCATTCAGATTTTCCCACACTTCAGCTGTCTGTTGTCAATTCTACTTTATGACTATTTCTCCTAAGCAATGTCTCTTTTCCACTGGTAATGTTATAAAGTGGACCGAGACCTCATTGTTTTTTGTGCAGGCTATATCAATAGTCCATTACAAGGTCATTTTGAGTCCTGTACAGAATTTTAAATAAATCTTCCTGTAATTTTATCTTGCTTCATGACATTGTCTTGCTCATGAACTTCCATGAGATTTGTGCTTAACTCTTATGTCTGGCAAATAATTCCTTTCAATATGGAACCCGAACTTCTCTAATTTAACTATCCCCTCATTAAGCAATTTGATTCAAGTCAAAGGGAATTAAAGAAATTAGAACTACACACTTACATAATTTTGTTTGTGCTTTTAGGAGCCAAAATCACTTGTCTTCCATACTTCTTATTATAAATCTTATATATCGATTAATTAGAATATACATAATTTGAAATCAAGGACTAAGTTGTGTGTGTGTGTTTCACCACAATGCATTATATTTGTTTTTAAAACACTGGACATACTATATTTTTAAAATTTGTTACCTTTTGGAATTATATATTTTCTAAAATATTTGGAAGTTTGGAAGATTAGGGAATAGAACTCTCTCTCTATATATATAATATATACATGTATATACATATTATGCACACATACACATGCATGTATATACACACACCAAATATATATTACATATATGTATATATGTGCATCTATGCATACATATGTATACACATAACATATATAAATATATAATACAATTAGCTAATCATGTTTAGTTTGGGAGAAGTTTTAAAACTAAAGTCAATGTATTTACATCTAATTGACTTATTTTTTTGGATTTTTCTCCTCTATTTTATGCCTTTTGATCACTTTTCAACAGGCATTTATGTTCTCCATTTACAAAATCGTGCTTTTTCTATGTATCTAAGTTTTGATTTATATGCTAAATGTACTGTATATAACTAGAATATAACAGTGTGAAAATGAGGGAGAAGGAAGAACCATTAAGCAAAGGTCTTCTGTTTTAAAATGTTGCTTTTCAATATTTTGTTTGCATTCTGTATTTAATTCATTATGTGTCTTTTCTAATTGTCTGTTTTTCCTATGTGCATCTGTAAATAGATATATACAAGTATATATGTTGAGATTCAGACAAATTATTAAGAGAATACTGTATTTAGTGCCACTCATCCATATATAGGACAAAGTAATAATTGGAGAGCTAAAATACTTGCTACCAATGCTAATGGCATTAAACATATAGCTTAAATGTACCCAGTTGAGGGGAAATCACATTTTTGGCTTTAAAAGTCAAGAATTTAAAGTTAAATGATAAAGAAAATGTAAAATTAATGTAAAATTGTCTGTGGCAGAAACAATGATACTTACCAAATAGTCCATTTAGTCCCCTGTATTTCCCATTCCTCCTTGCAGAGTGATATGACTATTCTGACAAATAAAGTTGGAGAATGATGCATGTCCTTTACAGGCTTACACAGTCAAAAGCACACGTACAATTCTCCAGTCTTCATTTCTTCTTCCGTGGCAACCAAAAAAGTCACACATTCCAGGACATGCAATCATAGATGTTGGTGATTCTCTCTTTCTGAGCCTGTAAGAAACTACAGGAAGCACAAACCTCTTCTACAACTCCACACAATTACCACATTAGTCCATATTGTAAGCAAAAATAAATGTTTATTTTGATGAGCCACAGGAATTCTAGAGGTTAATTTGTTAGTACAATATAACATTGCTATACTGGCAAATACAATGCCAATGTCAATTTGCAACAATGCCTTTATTGTGCATGGTTTTCTTAAACTAATATTGTCCCTTTATCAAGATACTGTCTATCATTATCTCTCAGAAAATAGGTCTTAGGTAGAAATAACATCATTCAGAAGGTGATTTGAACAGTAAGTCAAGCTCCAAAGAGAATTTTACTTATTTAAATTCTTTATTTTAGATAATGCCTGGTAATTTTCAAGGTTTAAACACTTTAATCATTTAATACTGCCATAAACCAAAATCATGGCACAGAATCCATTTAAAAAGAATCTGTTGTATATTCTTCCACTTTAGATGTAATATAACTATTAAAACAAAATACACAGAAAATAACAGGCACAAAGGGACTGCCATAATTTGTCAAATAAATGACCCTGGAACAAAAAGTATCTACTTGACTTAAAGCCAGTGCAATAGAAAACACCAAAAGATACAGGTAGGCATATGTTTTACTACATTTTATCATAAAACTATGTATAGGTTGCAAAAAAATGTCTTTTTAAAGGCAGTCTTATTGGGAGATACTATTGGAGAATATTATTTATTTATTTATCAATGTTCAGTGTACATATTTTTGTAATTCACATTTCTTAATAGTTACAACTTTACTTATGTACTTCAGTAACCTTATTTCATTTGGGGAACAGTGCAGCATCTGAGACCCCTTCCCAAGTTAGGGCAATAAGCCCTTCTGTAAGTATGTTGAAAAGCAGGGTTCTAGCTTCCACTATAGACTGGAAGAATGTATACTGGTTCTTTCTAACCTTTGGCCCCTAGAATGTGGGTTAGTTAGCTAAACTTAGCCAATTTTATGCTACTACCTGGAACTTTAACTCTGATGTCAGTTACATAAGAATAGGGGTAGATTAGAATTTATTACAACATTAGGTGGCTGGAGTAGCCATATTCATACTGTGGTGATCCTGGTGCAAGTAGAGTTCTCCAGTTTTCTGAATATTCTGAGTTCCTTCTTGTAGACTTCCAATAATTTCCTTTTATGGTCCCAGGAACCTCCATCAGTTTCTGTTGTTTGAAACCAAGAATGCTGACACCCATACAAATTCATCTTTGTAGAAGATTATAATGTACCTTCCACATACTTGTCTATGTATATATACTGAAAAACACTTCCACAAAAATAAAATATATTACATTTTCCTGCTATAAGTCTCAGGAAATATCTCAAAAGTAACATAGTCATCCAACAGATGCTATTGAGAGTTAAAGGAACATTTGTAAACATTATAACAGAATGAAGTCTGTTCAGTGGTTCATAAGTGAGGTTAGTACACTGAATTTTAATGACTGTTTAATTCCAGATATTTTTCATCTCAGGTATGTGCATACATTTAAATTAATAAATTGTACATATTAGAATTTACACTTGAAAAAACAAAAAAATTAATTTATTTGGTGGGAAAAAAATGATGGCCATAGTATCTATCAGCTTTATCCATAAATAGAATTGTCATAGGGCATATAATAAGATCCTTTTTTAAGTTGGATAAAATGGCAAAAAATGTTTTATGTTTTAAATTACGTTATCTGACAATAATGAATTGTATTCTATACTGTCAAAAAACAAGGTCAAAAAATTTGATCTAATCAATTTCCTTTAGCACATTAAATGAAATATCCACTCTAAAGTCTGTCAGAAAGATTCTGCAATTCTTTTTCAAATACTTGGGTAACATGATTAGGTTTTACTGTAAACACTCCAATGGAAAACTAATGTCATGTTTAATACAGTTTCTGTTTACGATTAATTTGGAACTGCTTTTGGATATATCTTTATGATTACCCTTCCTTGCCTTAAAAAAAGGGCATATTAAACAAACAGGAAATTTTAAAAGACATGATTGTTTCCTCAGTGTTATGTTACCTTGATTCTGAGCACAAATTCCCATCATATCCAACTGTAGAAAGAGGTTATGAAGAATTAGTCTGACGTTTTGCTAAGTTCTGAGTCACAGTTATTTAGAGGATTGATGAGGATACTTAAGATTAATTTCCTGATCTGAATCTGTGTCAATCTGTTCCTTTCTTTATTGGTGCTAAAAACCTAGCATCTTTATGGGCAGCCCTGCCTAGTCCAGAAATCACAAGAAACCCAGTGTAAATGAATTCAGGAGTCCTTTGGTAATAAGTAGGACATATGATAATTCTGTTTTGCTAGGCTAAGTATACAAAGATAGACCTTCACTTCATCTGAATACCAGCCGCCTCTCCCATCTTTACCTTAATCAGGTTCTTAATGCATATGAACGGTCTGAAGAACTTCTCCATCCTTCAAATCTAGTTATCCATTGGGACTCCTGGAAAGCAACTGAAAAACCCTCCCCTCTCTCCCCTTATTCTTAATCTGTACGAATTTTCACAGGCTGGATTCTTGAATCATTCTGAGCAGAGCTGATGCACACACCATCCTCAGAGATTTGAATTCATTTGACTATGATTTTGTGTGTGTGTCCTTTCTGTTCTCAGACCCTTTCAAAGTTGACAGTGTACAGCCTCCTGCCTGATTGTCATGTCAACTTTTGGAGCAGGCTAGTCTTACATTACTGACAGGTCATACTCATCTTCTCATTAATACCCTCTCCCCCACAAATGATTGACTTTTCTTGTTCCAACAAACTTAAGTCTTTTACACTACATTGTAAACATTTGCCTCTTGCTCGCCTCTCTATGTAAATTTTTCTTCAGTGAATTCTTTAAGAATTGGAATTAGTGAAGTAGTTGGCAAAATAAGTTGGAGAGGGACACGGTGCTTTCTTTATCTCAAGTTGTTTAAAATTCTCAGTTCTTTGAACTTTTTCCCATTGGAATTATTTTCCAACAGTTATTCATCTCTGCAGCTCCCTGCTAAACCTTTTCAAGTGTTTCATACTTTTTATCCTATGTCTGAATTCTCAGTTTCTACTTCTGCTATAGGAAACTTATTTTTTTGTAATCTGTTTCAAAATAAAGAGAATACTTAAATATAAATAAATAAATATTTCACATATATTTTAGAGCTTTTATGTGGCCATAACTAGCTTGGCAAAATATGACTGAAAAGAAAAATAAAATAATCTTAGTATGCTAAACTCATATTAAAGAAAAACATATCATTTACAACCTATCATATGACCCATATAATTCTATGGACGATAAGAGGGAAAACAACACAGTGCTTGCTTTCAAGATGTTTCCATGTATCACACAATTTTTAAAAATTTCATTACAGGAAGAAATTATAATAAATAGAATAATCAAATGCTAGTCTTCCTTGGGCATTATTGCATTTTATTCAGATTGCTGTATTTTTAGCTATACATCCTTTTCTTTCTGCCTTTTTCAAACTTTGCAGATTGAGAATTTTGTTTGCATCTTTATCATCATCACTGTTAATAATGAACTTCCATTTCAAAATCTGCAAAAGTATAAGCATTTATAGACTTTGATTCATGGTGTTCATAATTAATTTTTAAGGGC
The DNA here is from genome assembly GCA_023783475.1 of Daubentonia madagascariensis. Classification (NCBI taxonomy): domain Eukaryota; kingdom Metazoa; phylum Chordata; class Mammalia; order Primates; family Daubentoniidae; genus Daubentonia; species Daubentonia madagascariensis. The sequence goes on along the minus strand of JAKFHU010002080.1, from coordinate 18,123,357 downwards.
AATGGTCATACCAATAATAGATGGAAAATATCACGTAAGCATCTGTGCACATAGGAATGACTTCTATAGAATATAATATTATTACTCTCTTACAGGTACTAGTTAATTGCTACTGTCTGCGTACAACCTGCAGAAATTTTCTAGTATTTACATTACCTTCATATTCTGTGCCCTGAATTATTTGATATGAAATTAATTTCCTGGAAATGTATTTTTATTTTTTTTTCTGTCTCCAGAGCTACTCCTTAAGTGTAAGACCAGTAAATTTGAGTGGTTTAAGTGGAAAAAAGGAAATATATAAATTAAGGATGGCACTAACCACTAGCACGTGCTCCAAAACTAATCCAGCAGCTTATCAACAGTTATTGCAATTTGAAAAATGTGTTTCAGGGGGAAACCTTGCTGGCTACTTAGGCAGATCTCCACGGGATGGCAGTATGTTGGTGTTATCACTACAAAGCATGATCTGCTTTTGTAATGAACAGGTATTTATCTTAGAAATTTGATTTCCTTAGTGCAGCCAGAGGCAACTAACTCAATGGTAGTTACAAGACACGCATAAAAATCAGAATATTATTTATTATTTTAACAAATATCTTATAATAAGTATTAACTGGATTGATGTTCATTGATTATACTTTGTATATAGGAAGATCTACTAGCTAATTCAAATCACACTCATAAGGTTTCCTAATATGTGTGGAATTTATCAAGTAAAATCCTGAAATGATATTCATGGTTATTACATTTTGTCTACAAAAAGATTGAAATGCCCATTTCTACTAATTTCTTTTAGCAATCCCATCAACTGGATACTTAGTAATATTACTACTACTGCCTCTATTACTACTGTCATTATTACTTCTATTTTTACTAGCTATACTTTATTTCCACATGGAAGGATATTTATTAGCATAACCCTTGGGTCCGCATGTCTTCTGTATTTTCATATACTCTATGCCTATACTGGAGGAACTTGATCTGATTGGTGAGTTTTGAAGGAAAAAAATTAGGAAGTCTAGATCAACCTCTTCCTTTCTTCTCTCTTTCTCTTGGAAATTATGCACAGACAACACATATCCCATTTTGTTTTCCATGTGGTAAATCTTACAGAAGTTAAGCCTCTCATGTGGAGAGGGTTTCCTAGGCAGGGTGCTGCTGTTACTAGTTGCAAAATTCTACCTAATTCTAGGACTCAGTATTTTTAAGTATACCGGTCTACGTATATAAGCCATAATGCTTCAGGCTCAGTGCAGATTTATCCATATTAGGACAATCATTTCTACATCTGCTTTATTCTGCCTTATATTTAAATTTTTTCAGAGTTCAATGAGAGAGGATATATATTATTTGGGGGCTCTGCTATATTCCCCAATACTCACCACCATTCATAAAATACTTACTAAACACTAAAGTGATTTTTGTAGATGGGGTAGCTACTCTCACTATCACCACTTTATAGATGTGAACACTGAAGTCTTGAGAAATTAAGAAATTTTTTAATTCTCATAATACAGATATTACCTATCTATAGCTGTGTAACAAATTACTAGAAAACTCAGTGGTTTAACACAACACTATTAAATACTGCAGTTTATGTGGGTCAGGAATCCAGCCACACCTTAGTTGTCCTCTGTTCAGGGTTTTTCTACAGGCTATAATAAAGGTGTTGGCTAAAGGACTATAGTCTCATTTGAAGTCTCAATTGGGGAAGGATCTGCTTCTAAGCTTATTCAGTGGTTATTGGCAATATTTACTTTCTTACCAACTGCTGTTGGCTGAAGGTCAACTTCAGTGCATTTCCACGTAGGACTCTCCATAGCAACTTGCTTCATCAAATCATGGAAGTTGAGAAGGCAATAGAGATGGTCAGCTAGCAAGATGGAAGTTATAATCTTCTGTAATCTAACCATGGAAGTGAGATCCCATCACCTTTGCCAAACTATACTGCTTAGATTCAAGTCTCTAGATCCAGCCTACAATCCAGAGAAGGGGAATATACAAGGATGTGACTAACATGAGATGGGAATCTTTAGATACCATCTGAGAAGTCTCCTATTACATTGTGATTAAGTGTAAGAGTCAGAATTTGAATACAAGTATTTTGACTTCAGAGCCCATACTCTTAGCCACATCAATAGTTAAGAGCAGCTTTTCCCCTGCATAGGGCTGGAGCACATTGTGATTGTTTAACTCCATGATCTCCATTTCTAACTTTCTATTTCTAGCAAACCAACATCAAATAAACATAATCTTATTTATATTTAGATCAGAATATTTAGGTTATTGTGAAGGTTTCACTTGGACATCACATTTAGGTGATTTTACTTATATCTGTTAGAGGTAAAATATTCCTTTTTATATTTTAACTCTCAGATAAAGATCTTATTCCATGTCTATTTGGCCTCACCAAATCAATTATTTGGAACACAAATTATTTCTAAAGTATGGTTACTTTAGAGTAAAATTAGTGTTAAACACTAATTTTAAATACTAAGGAAGTGATTCCAGATTAAATATAGTGATAAACCTAAATTAGTCTTTTACTAATATGGGGCAGTTTTATCTTTCCATATATATTTTTAAGTCAAATATAAGCCTCAATTATTTATATTACTCTCTAAATTATAATAATTTATTTAAGTATATGCATAGGTATGCAAGTCGAATCATATATAACATTAGAAATACAAGAAAATTATTGTCTTTTAACAATGTTTTAAGTGCCACATTCCTCTGGCTTATTTTTCTTAATGCACAATATCAACATCATTAGGAAGATTCATAAAATAATCGTAGTCCGTATCCAGAAGTATCAGAATTTTACCAGTGGATAGGAATTAAGTATTTCTTACTGAATTACATTACAATATTTTAAATGGTGTCTCTACTTTCAAATCATTTCAATAAGTAGGGATTTCAAATATTTAAGGTTTCAGCTCTTCTGCTTCTCAGGGTTAGATTCTCATTCAAGATAGGTATTGACTTATACATAAACACTTAACTATACTAGTGGAGTGCCCCTTTATAAAATCTTGCAGCAATTTACTATAACACAAAGCATTCACACTTAATCCACTTGTCTATAAATGGAAACTTTTGTCTTTCACATTTATGAAACAATATGAACAAATTGTTAAGAACAAGCTCTAAAACACAAAATGTTCTATTTCTCTAACAAATATTGACAACTCTATCCAAATTGTCACTTGCTTTTAAAAGTAAATCCTCTAAGTGTCCTATATTTCTGAATAATCTCTTTAGATCTTGCAGTATATTTCATAATCAACATTCAGACTGTTTGTACATCTTTCCTTTTATTTGCTATTCTTTCCCTTGGGTCTTTTCAATTCCTTGAATTTTCTTTGTGATAGTCACTGGAAAAACAAAATTTCAAATGAAGAAATAGCTCATCTGCCTTTTCTTAAAAAAAAATCATTTTTTTTCCCCATTCTACTTAGACATCGTCCAATGTAACTATTCCCTCAGAAAGGTCTCATTCTAACTTGTTAATGATATTTTTTTCTAGTAGCAGAGTAAAAATTTAAAATACTTTGATCAACTAAAACAGAAAATGTAGACACTTTATTATAAGTTACTTTACATGTGACTGAATGGGGAAATATAATCACTATTGCTGCTTTTTTCCCTATTGCATCATATGATATTAAAAAATAGGGTTATTAAATTATTAAGGAAAATAATTCTTAGCAACTCAAGATCATTTCTGAATTAAAATATTATTATTTGATTGACCTTTTAAAAATAAACTGTTTTCTTAAGGCCATTTGTTTTATAATTACAAATGAAAGAACAGTTAAAATAATCCAGCTTTGAAACTCAGTGCCTTGTAAAATATAGGTTAGATGTAATACAACCACACATGTTTTAGAAACCCAGCCTAAAGAAAAGGTGTTCCTCAATTTTGTCCAAGAAAAGGTTTAATTTGGGTCATGAGGACGTTAAGTTCTTTTTACAATGACCACTTATGATGTTTACCCCAACTGCTACATTCAGAACCTGCCATATGGTAATGAAAACCTATTTAGCAAACACATAATGAAAACGTTCCTGATCCTGTATTTCCCTGTCAACATATACCAACCTTATCCAATATCTAATTGTAGGTTGTTTGTGGACTTTTAAGACTTTTGTTCTGTTGGTTTTTGATTCATTATCCTTCTTTATATTTTTGGGCATTTGAGTTAGGAGTGCTAGTGCTATTCACAAAAACATTTATTGTTGAATATAAATATGAGACAACATATTTGGAAATATATAAAACCAATATATTATGAGGAAGGAAAAATCTCTAAACACAGTAACATTCAGCAAAATATCAACCAAGTTTGTGGAAGACAGAGAATCTAATTTGAAAATTTATCTGTATAAAATAATGGAGGATTTTTAGAGCTAGCTAGATATTAGAATTGAATTTTTATCATTTTACAAATTATCTGAGGTCCATCTCCAGATATCCTGATTTAGTAAGTCTTGGATGTGATCAGAACATCTGCATTAAACATATCTTGGTAATTTTGTTATGCAGCTAGGCTTAAAAACCACTCAAATCCTATGACAGTAGGAATTAATGTTATGCAGCATGGCTTGTTTGTGTATTATAAAAATATAATATATTTGCATGTATGCTCAGAAATTATTTCTCATGAGAGATTGATCCTTATAATTATTATCATAGTATCAGATACTTGGTGAATTCTTCCTGTGGATTTTTATAGTAGAGAAAACAGTGATATACAAAAAAATTGACTAATTTAGTCGCATAATTTGAGAAACAAAACCAATAGAAAGAGCTTATAGGCTGAAACGTGATGAGTCTTATTAACAATACAGAACATATTACAGAAGGTAAGTGGGGTAAGAAAAATAATAGTTCCTCCCCCTGCAAAGAAAAAGAAGATGTCAAAGTACCAATCCTTGTAACCTATGAATATATTACATTATATCCTAAAGGGAAATTAAGGTGGAAGAAGGAATTAATGTTGCTAATAAATTTACCTTAATGTAGGGAGATTGTCCTGGATTATACTGGTGGGCCTAATATAATCACAAGGGTCCTTAAAAGTGGAAGAGGAAGGGAGAAGAGGGGGTCAATATGAGAAGGATTCAACCCGTTGTTGCTGATTTTTAGAGATGGAGTAAGAAGACCATGAGACAAAGAATATGGGCAGCCTCTAGAGATTGGAAAAGACCCTGGAACCTCCAGAAAAGAATGCAGCACTGCAAACACCTTGATTTTAGCCCTCTGAGACACATTTTGGACATCTAACCTGCAGAACCACAATATAATGAATTTGTATTGTTTTACACCACTATATTTGTGATTATTCCTTACAGTAGTAATAGGAAAATAAAATGGTAAGCAGTCAGAATACCAAAGTGGGGATCAGTAAAACAAAAACTGTTGATGTGCAGCATACAAGAGAGAGATTAATCTGGGAGCATGACTAACACAGGCAGTAAAGGGTTGTTCTAGATTTCAAGGTGGAGATAGTCAAGTGGTTTTCAGGATTGTATAAAATATCACTTGAGACTTTTTTTTCTTTTCTTTTTCTTTTCTACCTTTCTTGTCCCTTTTATCCCTCCCTCCCCCCTCCTTACCTTCTTTCCTTCCTTCCTCTTTTATTCTCTATTCACCAAGAAAACTTTTAATGGCTAATTTGATGATACATGTAATTATCATAAAGAGCATCCTGGATAGAGAATGCATATAACTCTGGTCATTACAAAGAGCACTTCCTACTAAAAACTGGTAAATTAATAGTTAACTATACATTAATCTGAGTGAGTTTAGTCAGTGAAAGTCACTTTCATTCTTATAAATGTTTAGCCATGACTTAAAAAATCCCTACTCCTTTAGGAGTGGAATTTTATGAGTAAAGCAGATGTGCAGTCATTTTTTTTTTCTTGACACATGAAATTCTGTCTGAAGTAATACATTTTTTAGATATGTTGATGTTTTACTACTCACCAGGATATTGGCCATCAATTTATAAAATACCTTTACAATGCATTAATTATTCCTTTCACGCACCCGAATAACCCTCTTTTTATCTCTTTCAATACTTACATATATATTTGCCTGCTTTGTTTTTCACTGAATTCTCATAGTTTTTTCTGCTTTCTTACGGCTTCATAATAGTGTATTAGTATCTACAGAGGCAGGGGTACTTATACTTTTAGTGCCCCACAACATGCAGTTGAAAGGACCCAGTTTTCTTCATATAAAAACTCTTTATATATTATTTATGAATTATATACTATGTATTATTATTTATATAATGCTGTTTATACAAATGAAACAATTCCTAATTATACCATGTGTTCCCATTTGACCCCGAGAATAGCAGGTCAATAAGATTATACCATATGCAGAAAAAAAATAGAATTTTTATCAAAAAAAGTGTTTGATCATTGGTTACTAGGTATGAATTGGGTTTTTTTTTTTCTTGTAAGTGCTTTTTTGGTTTGACTATTATTTTTCTTCTTTCATGATCATAATTACAAATGTTACCATTATATGGTGGAGAGGAACAGGAATTGCATGCACTGGATAAATCAGAGTCAGTTTGACATTGTACATTCTAGTATTTAGTCAGTACTAAAATATTCTCTCTGTTTACATGTTTGCTGAGTGCTTACCATTGGCCACATTGCATAATTTAAGACTCATTTGATTTTCTTTTCCTATCTTTTCATCTAGTGGATTTACTGTCGAATTGAAAAATGGTCAAAGAATAGCAAAGTCTAAGTAGAAAATTAGCCAGGACATATGAAAGACACATCAACAATGATTAATGATGAGGAACATTGTCCTCCTTTCAACTTCCCCTTCAAACACATTTTTAAGAACCTACATCATTGAGGTTGTGCCAGTCTCTGAGGATATGAGAAGGCATAAGGATCATTAACTGTGTCTTGACTATTGTATATAATGCTGCCACGAACATGGGAATGCAGATACCTCTTTGAGATATTGATTTCATTTTTTTTCCATATATACACAGAAGTGATATTGCTAGGTCATATGGTAGTTCTATTTTAAATTTTTTGAGGAACCTCCATACTGTGCTCTGTAATGACTGTGCCAGTTTACATTCCAACCAATAGTGCACAAGGGCCCCTTTTTCTCCACATAAAAAAGAAGGAAATCCTGCCACTTGCAACAACACGGATAAAACTTAAGGGCATTATGCTAAGTGATATAAGTCAGGTAGACAGAGACAAATACTGCATGATTTCACTTATGCTTGGAATCTAAAATAGTGAAACGCATAGAAACAGAGAGAAGAATGGTGGTTGCCGAGGGCTGGGAGGCAAGAGAGTTGACAGAGACTATGATGATCACATGGTACAAACTTTCAGTTGTAAGATGAATAAGTTCTGGAGAATCTATGTACAGCGTGGTGACTATAGTTAATAACATCATACTGTATACTTGAAATTTGCTGAGAGACTAGTTGATCTTAAATGTTCTCAACACCCCCCCAAAAAAAGGTAACTATGTGATGTGATGGTTATGATAATTAACTTGATTGTGGTAATCATTCCATGATATATACATGTATTGAAATATCATGTACATTTTAAATATATATAATTTTATCAGTCAATTATACTTCAGTAAAGCTAGAAAACAATGAAAAAAGTCAATTGTAAACTGCCAGAGCTTTTCACTCACCAGAGATTCCTGGTCAACTACACTATATTCTGTGCATATCTCCCCACTTCTTCACTATTGTCTCCTATAAAGTATATTTTTTGAGACTTTCAGCTATCTTTAGCAGAATTTGTTCATAAATTCTGGCAATATTCTTCTCTCTCTTTCTTTATCCATAATCGTTTTTTCTCTTACATTCTAGCACTGTGTCCCTATTATTCATTCTAAGAAGCCATAGGCACTTTCTCTAGAGTTCATATCACTTCATCTCCTTAAATGGTTCCTTCTTATCTATGGATAATTAAGACCAGAAGGTGTAGATTCTACTTCCTGCTCTTTCTACAGTTTGAGAGAGAAAATGTTCACCAGGTCAAATCAAAGTTTTGTCAGATTATTTGCAATTAGTACAAAGCTTTATTGTGTTTATAACAAACAACTTCCTATACTAGGTATTTATTATCTCTCATATATATATTTTCCCTTATTCATTAATTCAAACTATATTTATTAAATGCCAACTAATTTCCAGGCACTGAGTTGAAGTTTTTCATTCTATCCATTGGTATGAAAGCAGACACTTTCCTCTTCTTTTGACAGCTTAAATTAAGATGACTTATTTTTAGTCAAATATGCAAAAGTTAAAACTTAGTACATATTTTCTTCACTAAAAATAAACTTTTATTTTTCTTTGTTTGCTGTTTTGTAGAAATGCCCAGAGGCATTGAGTACATTTTTATAAATGAAAAGTTAATCTGTTGCAGCAGACTAGCCTGTTGCCAACTATACCACCCATATCTGGGAGGAGGGATGATTTTTCCTTAACTGTAGGCATATCCTAGTTTAGATAAAAGTGAAAATAAAGCCGCTAATTTGTGTTTTAAAATATTAGACTGAATGTCATGATGTTAAATTTGATTAGCCAAAGCATTTGTCTTTTTTCAAAGCATGTGATATAGATTAATAAATTAAAAGGCTGGTACTCAATGAACAATGTGCAAAAATACTATTTGAGATTTTAAAATATGTCTGAAATATTGATTTTATCCAACTCTGGAATCCTTGCATAGAAAAATACTGAATAAGATATCGGTTTCTTTTAATAATTTTTGGATGTCTTAAAACATTTCTAGCTAAATACCTTGAATTTTCAATTAAATATATTCTTATTTGACTTATAATGAGAAAACTCTAAGTTATTTAGCTTTTAAGTTTATCGATAATTGTGAAAATATGAGGTTATAAAAATGTCATAGGTGGTGAGGCTGAGCCTTAATACGATCCATTTATATTTATCTTTTCTTTTTTTCTCTTTCCTTCCTTCCTTTCTTCTATCCTTACTTCCTTTCTTTTTCTTTGCTGAAATAATACCTTAAATCCTATATATATGTGTGTGTGTGTGTGTATTAGTAAAATGATTTTGATGGTAGAGACACTTTATAAATCATTAAAAATAATTAGCATTTTCTACTACTTAAACCAGTATCATAGTAAGCATGACAAACTGAAAACAAAATACTTGTACCATGCTCTAGTCAGATCTTACCATGGAATCTCTGGAAATGTGTACTCTCTGAAAAAAATGTGTAATATCCTATTCCCTTTAGTGTGGAATTAACCACCATTCACACAAGCATCTAATTGATTGTCATGATTAACTACAGTTAAAATTCCTGACAGGGCCGAAAGTATCTCAAGCCAAATAGTATGACTTATAGAGTTTCTCTACCAAATTTAGGTAATAAATAAGGAATTGTGATACCTAGAGCATTCGGGAATTCTCAATTTAAATATGGCTATTTATTTATTTATATAGTTATTTATTTATTTGTTTACTTACTTATTTTTACCCACTGTTGCTGAGAAGTAGAAATTTTGAATATCACTCTATAGAATAAAATGGAACAACAACTTACCAAAATTCTGTGGGTATTTTTAAGGGATTGAGGCTGTATGCTGATCAATATGAGAGTACAGGGACAGAGAGTAGTAGAAGGCAAATTCTGAAGTTACAAAATCAATTTTCAAGGTAGTTCCATACAACTTAGTTTTTATAGGGAATGACTCTCAAGATTATCACTGGGAACATTGCTATTACGTTATTAAGTATGGAATGTCTGATTTCCTTAAGTACTAACTTTGACAGTTGATATCTCTGACATTTCACTTTGACGTTTCTTGTTTTGTTTTTATTTATTTATTTTATTGTTAAGGTACATCCTCATTCTTTCAAATGCATGTTTTGGCTTGTGATTATCTTTCAAAATTTTTTTTTAGAGAAATTTTTGTGAAACCATGGATAAGTCAAAAATTCGTGTTATTTTTTAATATGAGTTCCTCATGAAACCAATGCAGCGTAGACAGCTCAAAATATCAACAAAGTGTTTGGAAAGGATGTTGCTAATGATGCACAGTACGGCTATGGTTTGAGAAGTTCCATTCTGGTGATTTTAATCTTGAAAATGAGCCACGTGGGTGACCTGAGACCAAGGTGGATAATGATGATTTGAAAGCTGTAGTGGAAGCGAATCCATCTCAACCTATGCATGAATTAGCAGCAAGGTTTGACATTACTACTCCAACAATGTTGGACCATTTGAAACAAATCGGCAATGTACAGAAAGAAGCTGGATAGATGCGTTCCGCATGAATTAAATGAGCGTCAGAAGAGAAATTGTCTCAAGGCTTGCCTTTCTTTGCTGTCACGACATAAAGGTGAACCATTTCTTACATCGTATTGTTATGTGTGATGAAAAATGGATGCTTTTTGACAATTGCAAGCATTCGGCACAATGGTTGCATAAAGATGAAGTGCTGAAACTCAGTCCAAAACCAAATATTCATCATAAAAAGCTAATGGCAGTTTGGTGGTCCAGCGCTGGTATTATCCACTACAGCTTCATGAAACCTGGTCAGTCAATTACAGTGGATATCTTCTGCAACTAATTGGTTGAAATGATGAGGGTGCTTGAGATGAATCAGCTGAGATTGGTCAACAGAGACAGGCCAATCCTCTTGCAAAACCACATGTCACAAAAAACAACGCTGCTCAAACTACAGAAGCTGGACTTGGAAACTCTCTGTCATCCACCGTATTCACCAGACCTTGCACCAACTGACTACCACTTCTTCCAGGCTTTGGAACACTTCTTGTGAGGTAAAATATTCAATTATCAATGAGCTGTGTAAAACGCCCTTCACAATTTCATCACCACTCGCTCTCCAGGCTTCTTGGCTGCTGGCATAAGCAAGCTACCATTAAGATGGCAAAACTGTGTTGATAGTTTAGGTGCATACTTTGGTTAATTGTACTGCTTCTTGTTTGAGATATAATAAACTAAACTTTTGATTAGAAATCGTACATTTCATATTTAATGACCTTAATGATATCCTGGGTCCAGAGAGAATATTTAGGAATATTTGGTAGTAAGAACAGATCTAGATCTGATCTAGGAAAACCTGCAAAAATGACCTCCTGACTCAATATGCCCTTAGACACAGACTATCATAGATGGTATTTATTATTGTTTAAGTTGTTGCAGTACACACTGCAAAAGATTCTTTTATATATATATATATTATTTCCTATACTGCTAAAATTAGTTTGCTTCTTCTGGTTCTGCAAATTTTTAGTTTAAACTGATTTATAGTTTGTGAGTTATTCAAGTCTGACATAATGGAAAGTGATACAGTGAATGTGAGTCTGTTGTCCAGAAAGTTTGTTTTCAGACATAGGATTTGTGGCTTTGGCATGAACAAGCCATTAGTTTCCTCCTCCTCTCTTGTAAGTTTTCAGTGATCATATTATTAGAAAATAGCAAAATCTGGAAATAAGAGTTTATTTAGCTTGAAACATTCACCAGAAACTGCAAATGGATTAGAAATTTCTATTTTAAATCTGAAAAAGTGTTATTTAATAAACTCTATAAAATTGACAAAAATAAATACATAGATACATATATAACATACATATATAAAATGCTTTTTTAGAGAGAAGAAAACAATGCATTTTAATTTGGACAGTATTTCGTCTTTAAGGAATATAAAAATACCCCTTAATCTCATTGTCAAGATCCCATTTGTCTTATTATTTGTACATTTTCTGATTATTTGTTGCTGTCTAATTATTTGTACATAGTGAATCAAATAAGCATTGAAGACAAAATTAATAAATGTATTCTAGAATAAAGCCAGGTAATAATGTGCAACATGAAAAAAACAATCTATGCACATACAAAGTTGATATTTTAGGCAAAACTTAGCCCTATATATCCTGTATCATGTCAATAATGTTCTGAGGGGAATTATTTAATAAGACTCAGAATTTTAGTATATTATCTAAAATGTTATTTAAGAAAAATTTTAACAATGACTGCTTTTTTCACATATGGAAAAAATAAAACAAAATATGTTCAATGTAATTTGCCCACCTGCTTAACATATGGGAACATATGGAAATCTAAATCAACTTATAAGAGGTAATTCTCATTATGTGTGTTTTTTTTTACTACAAAAGAGCATTCTTAGGGGGAAAATCCACTGTAAATAAATCAATTGCAACCATTAGTTTCATAGACTTGCTTAAACTGCCAATAAACTTTATTATCTCATGATTTTAAAAACATTCTGATTTTAATCCAAGGTTGAGTTATAAAATCTATTTTAGTCTCAGTCATAACACTATTTCTATTTCTGTTTATTTCAAGATTGACAGTGTGACTATTTATGCCAGATTCTTTTAGTCTAGTCCTAAAGTTGACTGAAATATGCACAGGATCAGGGTAGGTGAAAAATGAGGGGAAAAGCTAATTAAAACAACAAGAGAATTGGGTAATCTCCATGACAATAACAACTGACCCTTGGTGAATCTGTGTTGGGAATATGAATAAAAGTTGGGAGAACAAGAAAAACTGAAGAAATATGTTCTTCCTGAAGGAATAGGGCCCGCTGATTATATAATGAAGTGATGTTGGTTTATTCAGTATCGTTACATCTAAGTCAGAAATCTGAATTTTTATGAGATGCTATAAGATAGTTCCCAACTTTTAAATGTAAACCACTAATTAAATTAAAAATACGGAAAAGACAAGAACAATAAACACTGTGGGTCGATCAAAACCCATCTGCTTGATCAATAAAACCTGATGGCAGACAATGCTCAATATTTTGGTCAAATTACCTAAAAAAATTTTGCTTCTTTTTAAAATTTCCATTTAATCTTTTGCCTACATTTAAGGCATGTATCATAGTGTTTTCATAAACATAGTGTAGTGTTTACTACAGTCAAGCAAATTAACATACCCAACTCCCAACATAGTTCCTGGGGGTATGTGTGTTTGTGTGTGTGTGGTAAGAGGATCTAAAGTCTAATACCTTGGCAAATTTCCAGTATATGGTACAATATTTTTACCTATAGTCCCTATGCTGTCATTAGGTCCCTAGACTTATTCATCCCACGTAACTGGAACTTTATACCCTTTGGCCAACACTTTCTCGTTTCCCTCTTTCCTTTCCCCTGGTAACCACCGTTCTACTTGCTGTTTCTAGGCAGGTATTCAACTTCTTTAGATTTTACATATGAGACCATGCAGTATAGTTCTCTCTGTATCTGGCTTATTTCACTTAGCATAATATCTTTCAGGTTCATCCATGCTGTCTTAAATGACAGAATCTCCTTTTTTAAAGCTGAATATTATTCCATAGTGTGTGTATATATACATACATGCTAATATATACACTTATATATGCAAACATGCTTCAATTTCTTTATCCATTCATCCATTAATGTACACTTAGGTTGTTTCCTTATCTTGGCTAACACGAGCAATGCTGCAATGGGCGTGGGAGGGCAGATATCTCTACGAAGTGCTGATGTGGTTTTCTTTGGGTGTAAACCCAGAGAAGAATTGCTGGGTCATATGGTAATTTTATTTGTAATTTTTTCAGGCTCTTCCATCCTGTTTTCCATAATGGCTATACCAATTTACATTCCCACTAACAGTGTACAAGGGTCGCCTTTTCTCTATGCTGGTATTTTTTATGATAGCCATCCTCACAGACACGAGGTTATATCTCATTGTCCTTTTTATTTTCATTTCCCTGGTGATTAGTGAGGTAGAGAATATTTTTATATACCTGCTGGCATTTGTATGTCTCTTTTAGAAAACTGCCTATTTAGATCTTTTGCTCATGTTTAAATTTTTTTTTTTTTTTTGCTATTGTGTACTACCTCATTATATATTTTGGATATTAATCTCTTATCAGATATATGGTTCACAAATAATTTCTCCTGGTCTGTAGGCTGCCATTTCACTTTTTCAATTGTTTCCTTTGCTGCTAATTCCTTAGTTTAATGTAGACCCACTTGTGTATTTTTACTTTTGTTGCCTGAGCTTCTGATGAGATATCCAAAAAATCATTGCCAAGACCAGTGTCAAGGAGCTTTTCCTTTATGTTTTCTTCTAGGAGTTTTACAGTTTTAGGCATTGTGTTTAGGACTGTAATCCATTTTGAGTTTATTTTGTGTATGGTGTAAGATAGGTTAATTTCATTCTTTTGCATGTGTGTATCCAGGTTTCAGTGAATGGTATCAGAACACCATTTACTGAAGATACTATTCTTTCTTCATAGTGTCTTGATGGCCTTGTCAAAAATTAGTTGCCCATATATCCCTGGGTTTATTTCCAGGCTCTCTGTTCTATTCCATTGATCTATATGTATGTTTTTATGCCAGTACTGTACCATTCTTGTGATGTACCCTTCTTGTGATGTCTTGTTTTGACTTACTGAACAGATTACTGAAGTTAAATTTTTAAGTAAATATTTATATATATGGGTGATTTCCAGATGGCACATAGACTTGATCGCCAAAGTCCTTTTTATACGTACACCTATTCCATTAAGGAATTAGGTGTAGTTATGCACCTCATTTTCTGAAGATGCTCTTTAGAAAGAGACATGAGTTCAGGCAATGGGTAATTCTCTTGGAGCAGGCTTCAGAATGAATCAAGCGGAAGCCAGAGACTCTTAACCCATTTGCTGATATGTGAAAACACTGCTGATGTCTTCACCCATGGTTCTGCTATAACATGTCCTCTTCTCTTCTCTAAATCTTTACGGATGCTTTGCCTTTTTTGCTGCACTGACCGTGGGTGACCACAGTTCTTTCCTCTTTAGTCAATTAGCCAATAGCCCAAATGAAGAAGCCAGGCACACAGTACCCAGGTAAGTAAAAATGGTGTCATCTTAAAATTTTTTATAACTTAATTGAAAATATTTTCTTACAGAATAGATAGTAAAACAGTTAAGCTCTTTGATAATTTTCTCTAACCTTATATTTGTTTAATAGGTATAATCTATTTGTTGTAGATTTTGCTATGAGTTATGTTTGCTTTGTTTACATAGGGTTCCCTCTGTCTAAAGATATAACTCATGCAGGTCATTTTGGTGGGCTCTACACATTATGAACTAGTTTACTAGAATTTTTTTAACAGAACAGAAAATATTATTCAAAATATCCCATTCTCTGTCATTGTTTGGAACCATGAATATTTTATACTGTAGGGGAATATTCCAATTTCAGCTTTCAAATCTTACTTTGCCACAGTGACTTCAGTTCAACAGCATTTAGCTATTATACTTATATTACTATTTAGTACATAGCAACACGAATATCTTCTGATGTCAATAGATATTGCAGATGTAAGAGTCACTTTGCATTTCTGGGTGCCAAGTACCCTTGAACAAACTGCCAGAATCATTATAGCAGAAGTTTGATAAAATATGCTTCAAAATCTGAAAATTGCTGATAGAATTTAAGCTTTCTGGCTTTCTTGCTTTTTGATTTGTTTAACATACAAAGGGGCATAGATATTTTAGTATACTACCTTCATGGTCTAATGAGTCACATACACCCAGTGGAGTAAAATCCTAAACCACTAATCTCCTCATGGGATTGTCTCAGAAAATGAACTCAGTATTCATTTGACTCTATAGCATAATATGATTTTTATGCCCTTAAATCACGTGATGAGACTAGCTACTCAGGCTGTTAACCAGGACATCAACAGGTTAACCATGCTCTTCAGCTATCTCCCTAGGCATATGTCTCTCAGAGGGAACATTTTTTTCTGCGGTCTAAAATGCTCTGTTAGTTTCTGAATAGCTACATTAAAACCTCTATTATCTCTTGTTCCTTTGAGCATGGAAAACATATCCTGGAGGTCAGGACCCCTGAAGGGTGACTTTTTGTAAGATAACTGCAGAGTCAAATGCAGTAACCAGCAGTTTTAAACATCTCCATTTAGATCATATTTGAACAACCCTTAATCTCATCCTGGACTGAAGGTAGTTGAATCCATAGGAAGGTTAAACAGTCGTTTAAAATTCCATGTAATAACTGATGTAGGAAAATCCACTTGATTCTTCTTAAATTAATATCAAGTGTCTGCTTCAGATAACTTTGTGTAACACCATTCTTTATGACATTATATTTAAATCATTTTTATTAACATAGTTCTAAATGGAACATCATAATATTACTTACTCCTTATCTCAAAAATTTTATGAATCCTCTATTATGTACATAAATTTTCCTGTACCCCAATAAAATGCAATAAATATAGTTGCACATTATTTTTCTATTGAAGAAAATGTGTTGAGGCCATAGCTGAATTCATATTTTTCACAGTTAATATATGAAGATATTATTCATACTTACCTGACAATGAAATCTATATGAGAAAGGTAATTTAAATCACACCAGATCTAAGACTTATCTTTCAGGAATATCAGTTCCTTCATTAAAAAGAATTCAAAATTAATATCTGAACCACAAGAAAGCTTGTATGTAATACACATTATGCAATTATGCTTACACTCTCTGAGGGAAGGGATTGCATCAACTCTGTATTGATCGGCTCCTAGGTTCAGGACTGAAGCACTTATTCCCCTAGCTTCTCCAGGATGGCTGGCTATCTTGTCCAAGGTCATGTCTATTTCCTAGGGGCTGCTGCATCTAAAGATGGGACAGTGCATAATAAAGTTTAGCCTCTTTGCCTGTCAGAGGTTCAACTACTTCTCAGAGTCTGCTTTCCAGTGATGGTGATCTGCAACACCACTCTATGCCCAGAACTGAGAATAGGAAAGGCACGTGTTGGGTGCTCAGTAAATATGTGCTTAATAAAGTATAGTGAATGTAAATTGTACATGGAGTGGTCTTCAGGCTCTGAATTATTTTTATTTTGACTTTCCCTAAAAGTTCATCAAAGATTTCAGCTAGATAATGCAGCTTAATGTGACAAGATTAATTTTAATCAATATATGTCTGCTCTCCTTTTTTTGAAGGTTTAGATTAAGAAGGATTTATCCCTTGATACAATAAAGTAGGAAAGTTTGAGCACCTCAGTTGCACTCAGGAATAAAACGATTAAACATGAGAATATGATTAACCCTCTTCTAATTACCGTTAGAACTCAAGATCAAGTTATACTTCATTAGAAGAAAAAAAGGAATGCTACATGCAAATAATTCCAGATTTGAAATAAGTAATGGGCATTTTCTGTTAGTGACATTTTAAGGTTTTTGAAATGATGGCCAACTTATAATAATCACATTAACTTTCTTCATGTTTTCTTATAAAACAATTTGAATTGGGGGTTGAACATTTATTTTGTAAAATTATTGATGTTTCATAAAACTTCCTGTTTTGGGGTAAAATTTTCCTAAAAGTAAAAAATGAACCACCAGGTGTAACATCTGTTACGATGAATATAATAATATTCTCTTACAGCAGGAACAGATGCAGCAACTGTGAGGTCTTCTCTCTGGAGGAAACTACCTCGGGAAAAGAAAAGGCCCTATAGAATTACCATGTGCTAACACAGAGCAGAAATGTTAACCCATTCTATAAATTTTGGCATATGTCGCAAACGGAGTTTTATTTATTTTCTTAAAATTTACAGATGTCTTAAAATAATATTTTTTTCTCATTAGACATTAAAATAATATAAGGGAAATTTTATATCAATGATGTATGTTTTTGCTGTGCTTTTTGTTATTGCTGTCCTTACATTGTCTAACATCACTCCAAAAATTGTTATATCATGCCTTTCAGATACAGAGAATACCATCTCCATTACTGCAAAGTTATATTTACAATAATATGAAACACAAAACATTTAGTAATTCAAACTTTCTATCTTAGGCAACATGGAATAATTACTAGGCACACTACATATTGTAAATTCTGCATGGAGCTTTAATTGAAAGTCTTCTAGCTTGGGGTAGAGACTTCTAATATTTTTGCACATCCAGTTCTCTCCTTCTAGGTAAAGGAAAAGATTACATTTCCATGCTCTTTTGTAATTAGGTGGAAACGCATGACTTTTTCTAGCAAAAGTGTTTTGAGCAGAAGTAACATGCATCACTTCCTCAATAAAGCATTGAGACCGAAGCATTGCATGGCTTGAGACCCTGCAAGTTCCTTTAACTGCTGTATTGCCCAAAGATACCACATAATGTAGATAGTGAGGCAGCAATATGGTGGAGCCTCCATCGACCTAGAATTATGAGAAGCCACATGGAGGACAGTTCTGGGAAGACTTGCAGACCCACAAAAGACTTTGACAAATGAGAAGTCAATCTTTGTTAAGTCATGGAATTTTCTGACCATGTGTTACCACATCATAATCTATTGTGTCTTGACTTTTGCTAAAATATATTAGCCAGATGCTTATTTAAATTTCATGAGAATATATTTTAATGGTACATTTTTTAAAAAAATATTCATGATTTAATAGACAACTTGAAGACACACTTCCTAAGGACAGGATATTTAATTTTTGAAAACAGCAAAATCTTTGTAGTTGTCCCTAACAGAAGAAGACATATCTTAATGTTACCTCTATCAACCTGGATGGTTATTTCATTTGTTAAAAGTCAAATTTACATCATGAAAAGATTAAATGAATTTCCTTTTAGCTTTTTTCTTTGAATAGCATAGATACATAATTTCCTATAATTATATATATGATATTCCCATTTTTTCTGCTAATATTTATGAAGCTGATCTTGTTAATACTACCAATTAGTTTATTCCCATACTGTCATTATTCCACAATGTTCATGATCTTACTATGATCTTACAAGATCATCAGGGAAATAACTAAACAGAAAACACTGTCAATTCTACATATAATCAAGTTAAGCATGTCTCGTGACTTCTTTTTCTCTGTTTCCTACATTCTGTCTTTAATATTTTCTCAGTCAGATTCAACTACATTTTATTTCCAGCAAATATGTACTCTTATCTCACCTTTAGGATTTTTTTCTAATTTTCATCTTTTTAAAGTATGGCATTTATTCTCATTTTAATATGTTGAAAATTCCAACAGCATTTTTGATTACATAAAGAAACAAACAATAAATGAAAAAAACTGAGTTGAACTGAGATTAGAGTAAGCTGCTTCCAGGTAGGAATAAGTGCTGTTTTCTCTCCCAAATACAAGAGTGTGGTTAATGAGACAAAAACAAAAGACATAGATTAACAAAACAAAACAAAACTTACATAGTCACTATAGACATGATGATGCATTTTTGAAAACTAAAATCTGGGACTCATGGTTTGAAGGCTGCTTTTAAGGTCTGTGAAGTTATTTATATAAAATATTTTGAAAGTAGATAAAACTGAAATACACTTACTATTAATTTAACAAGTCTTCCTAATTATAAGAAAATAAAGTAATTTGTAACTGAGATTATCACCAAAAAACCTAGTATTTATTCTAACAGCATATCAGGCATAATTGAGGCATATAATATAGCCAAACAATCATTAAATATAGCTAACTCATATGATAATGAATTAATCCATCTGATACTCAGTTTTCCTATTTGTAATATACCTGATATATATATGTAATAAACTATGGTAACGCCCAAATGGTATTATAGGAGTGAATGTGTTCTGAAAAGCCGAGGCAGTAATAGCAGTCAAATTGGTTGCCATTGCTGAAGTGGTAGAATTAGCAAAGGCATCACATATTTAGTGTTAACTTTCTTAAACTATTCTAAAAATCATGGGCCTACTAGCAGTAAAGATATAATTTTAGTAATATTAGATAGTATTTGCATTGACATTCAAAGACTACCTGATTCTTATCTGCTAATTTTTTCATTTCCTATAAGATTTCTGAATGAGCTATACAAACAAGGTACAATAGCATAATGGGGGAAAACAGTGTCTTATTGTTAGATGGACTAGTGCCAGATACCCAACTGCAAGGTTCTGGTAAGTGTGGGTTTGAGCAAATAGCTTCCTCTGAAAGATTTGTTAGGGGCTAATACTTCCCTATATAAGTCATGATTCTGCAGAGAAACAGAACCAGTAGAAGAAAAAAATGTACACACATACACACACACACACCAGTCTTGTGCTGCGTAATGGCATTTTGGTCAAAGACAGACCATGCATCCATGGAGGTCCCATAAGATTAGAATGGAGCTGAAAAATTCCTATTGACTGTTGACATAGTAGCTGTCTTAAAGTTGTAGCCCAATGCGTTACTCATGTGTTTGTGGTGATGCTGATATAAGGAAACCTACTGTGCTGCCAGTCATATAAAAGTGTACAATAATGTCCTAGGCCTTCACATTCACTCACCACTTACTCACTGACTCACCCAGAGCAACTTCCACTTCTGCAAGCTCTATTCATGGTAAGTGCCCTATACAAGTGTATGATTTTTTATCTTTTATACCACATTTTTACTGTACCTTTCCTATGTTTAGATATGTTTAGATACACAACTACTTATGATTGTTTTATAATTGCCTCCTGTATTCAGTATAGTAACATGTTGTACACGTTTGTAGTCTAGGAGCAATAGGCTATACTATATAGCCTAGATGTGTAGTAGGTTATATACTACCTAGGTTTCTGTAAGTACACTTTATTACGCTCACACAATGGCCAAATCACCCAAGGATTCATTTCTCAGAAGAAATATCCATTGTTAAGCTGTATGTACATATATGGCAGGCTGACAGGAGTTGATGCTTCAAACTTGAGGCAGAATATCTTCTCTAAGAAACCTTAGTTTTTGCTCTTAAGGCCTTTAATTGATTGAGTGAATCCTATCCACATTATTGTGTGATCTCCTTTACTTAAAGTCAACTAATTGTAGCTGTTAACTACATCTACAAAATACCCTCACAATAACACCTGGATTAGTTAAATAAGTTGAAACTATAGCCTATCTAAGTAGACACATAAAATGAACCATCTCATCTTTCTGTAACCCAGTATCTAAATCTTGATGACTCACCACCTTTAGGTCAGAGTGTGTGGTGTAAGAACCTGAAGCAATCATTAGTTTAAGTAAGAGTGCTTAATAAGAGAGAGATCAGCATGTTTAAGCTGTTCCTGGAGTTAGATCTGCAGCAGGGATAAAAGAGAATCCCAAAGAGAATTATAAACACAAACACAATTTTTGCAAGCACAATATCCTGTCTACTCAAAAATGTGACACTTTTTATACTTTGCAAATTAGCCAAGCAGGTAGCAATTCATCCTCCCTTAGAGAGAAGAAAGGAAGATCTAGCGGATGAAGAGTTGGATAGGAGTAGAAGCTTTTCTTTTCTCTCCACAGGCCTTCGGGTAAATAAAAAAAAGACAACTCTAGCAGAGGCTGTTGGTGCTCTGCCCAAATTCCTTTAGCATTCATCATTCCTAACCATGCCAGCAGTTTTCTAAGGAAGTGCCAGGCAGTTAACATCATGGGGAACAGCTCTCAAGTAATGATGGTTAGACACTGGTAGATAAATCCCTCAGTCATATCTGTGTGGGAAAACTCTTTGGTACATTCTGCCCAATCTTCTAGAGCTTGCCAGTGGAATTAAGCCCCATTTGTCCACAGGGATCACCTTTCCATTATGACAATCTGTACTGATTTCTTCTCCTTTGTGTGTCACTTCCCTACTTTCCTACTGGTGCTTCCTGGGATCACCTACCAAATAAACCATTTGCGGTTGAAACCCTTGACTCAGACTCTGCTTTTGGGAGGGTGTATGTGGGTGGGATCAAAACTAAAACAAATGCATATAAATTGTTTCCATCATCTTATTAAAAACTTTGAAAATTGCTACCATAAAAAAACTTTTTGTACAATTCAGTATAATCTAAATTTATTTCACCACAGAATACATTTTTTTGGTAGCATTCCTATTTATACACTGAACAACTAGAGTTACCTAGAAAAAAATTGAGTATATTTATCCATAATCCTTAACTGTTGTGATTATTAATTTCTTTATCAAAAAATACAAATTTGGTACTCCACTTACTCATATAATTTTCAAAATTGTACAGAGCTTCCAGTTTGATGGATTTATTTATATTTAATGTTCTTCTTGTGAAAGTCCTTCTAGACGAGACACAGAGTTCAGAAGCCCTAAAATTAAAAATAATAATATGATCTATTTTAATGCATAAAGACAAAAAAATTCTATGTGACAAAAATACTGTAAACAAGTCCAAAGACAAATTGGAAACAAATACTTACAAGACATATCACAAAGACATAATTTCCTTCATACAAAACTATTAAATTTATGGGAAGAAAAGGTCGATGTCATAAATAATAAGATGGCAAAGGATATGACAGACTACAGGAAAGAAATACTTTTAAAATATGAAAAGGTGCTCAACTTTATCACAACTACATACACACAAACTATAAGCACCATGAGATGCCATTTTTCTCCTACATACATGGTTAAAACTTAATAATTTAATATATCACAGTATGACCATACATTTTTTATGAGAATATAAACTGGAACAACCTTCTTGCAAGATAATTTGGCAATATCTGCAAAATTGCATTTCTAAAAACCTATTAATGTCTTACATATAAACTCACTTGTGTGAAAAAAAAATCTATGTAAAGGAATATTCATTGAACAATCAATAGAGGATTGGTAAGTTATAATAATTATATAATTGAACACTATGTAGTCATTTAAAAATGAGATAGGACTTCATGACTGTGATTATTATACACAAGAGATTGTTACCAATCATAGCTTCTTGGGGGAAGAACTAGGTGGAGTTGAAAAGGGTATGAAGAAAACCTCTTTATTCTAAATTCACTGGACCATTTGAGATTTTTGTTTCCACGTGCATACATTATTTTACGGAAGAAAGCCTGTGCATGCAATGCTGTTCTCTCTGTTGATTAGCTACCTGAAAAAAAACAAAACACTATTTAGAAAAAGAGAGGGGTGTCTTTCCTTTAGTTTCCTTTTCCTTTTGAAATATTTCCTTGACCCCTTTGTATACAGCAAATAGCAAATATACAAGGAAGAGGGAGGAAGACAGAGTGAAAAATGTGAAAATCATATGACTATATTTTTCCAACTAGAATTACTCATTGAATTTGCATTCATTAGCAGCCAGGTACAACTAGACACCAGGCCCTGGGCTACGAGGAAGGAGATTCAGAGATAATTGACAGATGATCCTGCTCTCGAGATCTCAAGGTCAATGCTACCTCCCACATGCCAGATCCCAGAGATTAAACAGTTTTTCATACCCTTTAATTCAACTCTACACAATTAATTGAAAGTCTTTCTACATGCAACAGGTTGTATTAGGGGCTGAAAGGACAGTAGTCTATGAAAGGTACAGGCTAAAATTTATTTCACTGACAGAAATCTCTATAAACAAATGGCCTGGGGTTAGCCAATTTCCAAATATCACCATATCTCTTTTAGCTTGGGAGATTGCTCCTAGTGAGCTGCAAATTTACCAACTGTCTTTGATACAGATAGTGTTAACAAATGGAATTCCCAGAACTGATTCCTAAAATACTGTTAATTCCTACCAAAACAAAGTATTTTATAACAAAAATGTAACACATCTTACAGAGAAATTTAACAGCTTGTGACCTCACAGAGCCATTCCTTTGTCTAATCTGCTTCTTTGAAACATCCTCACAACTTCTGCCATGTGTCCTCTCCTAGTCTCTATAGCACCGTCAGTTTTTTTCTTCCATCCTTGTACTATCACCAAGAAGGGCTTAAAAGGAGACGGCAGTATATAATGTTTAGCATCCTAATTTTGAATTTTTCTTCCTTTTGGTCATTAAACATGGTAGATACTGACCTGAATTCCAGTGGCCTCAGGTGTAGTTACTCTGTGTCTACTCCTTTCTTTTCCTTGCTTCTACAGTTTGAGCCATAGCAGCCCTTGTGATGCTTTGCTGCATGCAGCTCAGATTCTCTGCATCATTGTTTTGTTTCTCCTTTCAGAGCTTCAGGCAGTTATGCGTAAACATCCTTCCAAAGTTTATCTTCTGGATGGTACATGGCTAAATGGACTTCCTCCTACTAGGTGTCCTTTCCTTGAAAAACAGAACTGAACAAAGGAGGCATTTACTGGGAATTTCCATAATGAGACTGTAGATCTTTTAATCTGGTTTATATATTCAGTTTTTCACTAGGCATTTTTAAGAATGTATATAAGAATATTTACATATTTTCTTTATTTTTTCCATCAATAACTTTGATAGCATGTCAGCTGTATATTGGCTGTTTTGAAATTTGTGCAAAATATATATTTGCTTAATTTTCAATAAAAGTTATATAAACTCTTAATTTATATAAAACCCACACTGTGCTGTTTATTTTGCTGTAATGTATCATAATTTATTGGTAAAATAGAAATGCTAAGATATAGTTTCCTCTGTCTCTTCTTATTGTAGTTTTTTAAACTAAGTATAATAGTTTAATGAAGTATGAAGATATCCAAACTTGAGGCTATTGACAGCAAAGTTATTAAATATTTTCTATTGGATATATTTCTAATTTTTGTAATTACATAACTTTTGAGCAGCAGAGGAAATTACTAATTGATAACCTATATTATCTGTGTTTGTATTAAAGTCAATGCATACCGGAATGCTGAAATTATTATTCAAAGTCATTATAGGTGCAACTAGCAAGGAAAGATGTGCATGGCATTCAAGTTAATGAAATGATTCAATGAGCAACATAAGCACTAGGCAGAAAGCTTCCCTAGACTGTGCAAAGTTAAGAAACTGATTTGGAAGAGTAAGCAAATGCGAGTTAAGATAGGAAATTCACTGTGTCAAACTGAATAGAATATTTCAGCTAAAAACATTGTATTCCTTAAATCTATTCATAGCAGACAGAAGACAAGAGAAAATTGCTTCTCTAAAAGTGACAGAGGAGAATTGTATCTCGAGGATAAGGGAAAGGAGATTTGCTAAGCAGTTTATTTTTTGCCGTACAGAGATAGAGCCAGACTCTTCATACGTATTTCTTTCTTATGTCACTGCCCAGAATCATTATTACCACATCCAATCAGAGCTAGCTAAAGTGAATCAGTCTGACCCTTTTAACTGCCTTCTCAGAAAATACAGAAGACTCAGGTGGTGCCCACTTCTAATCAGTACTTCTGTTTTCTTGATGAGATGTGAAAGTAGAAATAATATGCTTTGTTCTAGTTAGTAACCTGCCAGGAAGTTTAATAGACTGTTCTAATTCTTGCACATCCTAAACTATCTTAACGTTATCATCCCAGAATATTACAGTGTCAGGTAAAAGGGAGGAGGAGAAGTTAAAGCTTATTTGACTATAAACTGGTCTGATAACTTGTTATTATGAATGCTAAAACACAAATTCTTGGGACTACCCTCAGACACTCTGCATCTGCATGTTTGAGTGGGCCACATGAATTTACCTGTTCGATGGCTTCCAGGCTGTATTGATGCTAACAATCCGAGCATCTCTACGGGAGAACAGAAATGAATTCAAGGTCTAAAATTTCTAAAATCCCGCTACAGTGCCTTCCTATACATGTTATTGTTAACACAGTGTTTAGTCTAGGGTCATAAACATATAGATTGTTAATATTTGATGATCTTTAGATGAATACTTTTAAATTTTTTGTCATTTTAAAGATCAGAGTCACCATGATACAGAGATAAAGATATCAAAACTCAAGACAGTTGGTTTGCAAACCACTGATTTAAATAATTTCTAAGTGATTTCCCATACGGAAGTAATTTTTATACCTATGACAATTTTTATACTCGACTGGGGAGTGGGAGTTGAAGAAAGGATTTATGAGAAATTCTTTGCTTACATGCTCTGAAACTATTCCAATTAGATATCGGAATAAAGATTTGTTACTAAACATGCTAAATTTATACTTCAAAAAGAAAATTAAAGGGAATAAAATAAAGAAAATTATCATCCACTTTTAAGTGTTACAGTTTGAAATCTGCAAACTTGTACAGAAAAAAATCTTGGTATTGTTGATACCTGTAAGATTTGATAACTAAAAATAATACACTTATTTTTTAAATGCTTAATATATGTCAGGCAATTTTCTAAGTGCTTTACCTATTTGAATTTATTTAAGAATCAAAAGAACCATGCCAAATACTATTGTTATTTCCATGTTACAGATGAGATCTGAGGCTACAGAAATTCAGTAATTGCCCAAGTCACCTAGCTCATAAGTGGCAAAGCTAGAATTTGGATCCAGGGAGACTGCCTCCAGAGTCTATACTCTTAGCCACTAGCATGTGTTCTCTCTTCTTGTACTAAATTACCATGATACTCATTATACATTGGAGGCAGATAAAATAAAATCTAGGTTAAAAAAAGTCTATAGACTCTTAAGTGAGTAGGAATAAAGTTCTAAAGAAGGTCTTAGAAGGGAAACGTTGCTGGTATGCCTAGAAAATTAGAGTTGGGAGGATCTTTAGGATCCCCTGTGTTCTCAAAATTTTCTCTCTGATTGAGAGAGTGTAAAATTTATATATATTATATGTATTATATTTTATATATGTATTATATATTTTTTTTCTTTGTAGTGGATTTATCTGGTGATCAAATAGTTTACTTCATATGTCTGAGCACATGGTTGTTGAGTGGGGACAAAATGGTAATTTACAAACTGTAGAGAGGGGATTCAAACTGAATTGTAGAAATCTGTTTCTATGCCTTTCTTTTGGCAAAAGTTTGACATGGGAAGCATAGGATCTCATAGTAGTCCTATGTCTACTATGTAGAGGAGGCTGGTGCACAGTAAGAAAAACAGCAGCCAACATGTTAGGAAATGGAGAAATAAAGTGGTCTGCATGTGTTGGGAAAAGAAGGTGAGGTGGAGTGAAAATCTTAGCAGTGTTTCATTCCTTACATCCAACTGCTCCAAAGATCCTCAGTCTTCCCATAGTTACATGAGCTTTAGTATTAATTACCTTTTTTACAAAACCTAGTTTGAGACTTTTGCTTCTGCTATTTGCAACCAAAAATACCTACCGATAGTGTAAACATGCCTTTAATATTATGCATAAATAGTCTTCACTAAGAATAGGGCAAAATCTTTTCAGAGGTTATGATTCAGAGAATAACTAATCTTGGATATTCTTTAAAAGCAGGGGGTATGAGTGATTCTCTGAACCCAGGGGAAAGAGAGGAAGGGATAGAGAGAGAAAGGGAGAGAGGAATTTTATCTGTGCAAGGAGGATTCTCTAATCAAATTGTGTCAACCTTGAGCTCAGAAGGGAGACAGCTCTCATAGTACTTCCCAGAGAAACAACACTAGCCAATAGACAATGAGGTAAATGATATCAATATTAAATGTCCCTGTTCTATTTTACTCAAGTTTCTCTAAATAAGCATCTTTGTTTAATACCGTTTTGGCAAGTAAAGAGAAGTACTATTATCCATATTTTGGAATTAATTAATACAGAAGATGACAACAGTAAAGATAAAAATAAAGAATTCTTCACATGGGTTCAATGCAAAATAGAACAAGCCACAAATAGGATGGGTAAATTTTTTGAAGACCTGATCAAAGCTTGAAAAGGGACTGACTTTGTATGACATTATAAGTGGGAAATTTGAATTATTTTATTTGGATGTGAAAGGATAGGATTCTGATCCAAATATGGAAAATTTAGGTTCCTCTGGATCCATAAGGTTAATACTTTTATTATCTTCTATATCAAAATTGGCTCTATCAAAATAATTATAATTCAGATAGCTAAAACTGGCTGTACAGGAAAGAAATTAATAAGGTTAGCTAAAGATGAATATGTTTGACTACCTAAAATTGAACACTTGCAAGTATCAAAAATGACCAAAATCAAAAATAAAAGTCAAATACCGAAAAAAATTAAAACATTCATAACAAA
The DNA here is from genome assembly GCA_023783475.1 of Daubentonia madagascariensis. Classification (NCBI taxonomy): domain Eukaryota; kingdom Metazoa; phylum Chordata; class Mammalia; order Primates; family Daubentoniidae; genus Daubentonia; species Daubentonia madagascariensis. The sequence goes on along the minus strand of JAKFHU010002080.1, from coordinate 18,095,448 downwards.
AAGATAACATCACTAATTTGTTAGTACTTTAAAATTTATCCAGAAATATATGAACATACCTATAGAAATAATAATCAAGGACATGGGGAAATGTTTAAATTAAGAGGGCCAATAATCATGGTAAGAGGTTTCACGCATTAGTAATTTAAAATATTGCCTTAATGTTTGTGAAGATTTAGGAAAATGGTTGCTTCATATAATACTATCATAAATGTAAGATTATTTACCAATATAAAACAAAGACATTAAAAATATCAAGTTTGGGAAGTAACTAAATGTCTAAGAATATGAATTATTGAGACAATAATTCTACATCAAGAAAATGATATTATGAAAGAGGTAAAAATGGCATCATAAAAGTTCATGACATTTTACAAAGTCAAATAAAACAAGCTACAAAACAGTGTAACATTTTGTTAAAAAAAAGTTATTTTATATATGTAACTGAAAGGACATTACCAAATTATCAATATTTTTATCTTGATGAGACTGTATTTATAGTAGGGTTATTTTTTTTTCCTTTTTCTACAATGGGCATGAGTTAATATTTGAATTGTCAAAATAGTATGGTGAAAATCATAAATAAAATATGTATATAAAATAAATTAGCATGAGATAGGACATGCAGTAATTTTCCCTCTGCTAGAAAGGATAAAACCTTTTTGTGATTGGAATAAATAGCCTTAGGTTATTTAATGTCTCAACACCAAATGGAAGCTAATTTTACTGTAACATAAGAGAGGTGATTCCCTAAGAAGGAAGGATAGTGAGTGGGAGCTAACAAATAGTTACTTTATAACAACAACAAAAATTTTAGTCTAAGGTTTGTTTCACTATCAAAAACACATATGTACAAATATTTTAAGAATTGGCAGGGATGACCAATTAATTAAGATTTCTCATGCTCCTTTGGGCTAATTAGATTCAGCTGGGAAGTTCTCACTTAGGGACTTTCATGTGACTGGACTGGTTTTCCAAGATGGTTCTCTCACATGGCTGGCTGTTAATGCTAGCTGTCTGCTAGGGGCTCATCTGTGGCTGTTGGACCAGAGTGCCCACACATGGCTTCTCTGTGTGACTTTGTTTTCTCTCAGGCTGGCAAATGAGTTAAAAAGTGGGAGTGTCCTAAGAGTGACCATTTCAAGTGTCCAAACAGAAACCCGAGGTTTCTGTAACCTGCTTATGAAATAAAGCAGCTCACTTTTGCCACATTTGATTGGCTAAAAATTAAATCACAGGGCCAATCCAGATTCAAAGGGAGGGTGCTATAGGAGTGCATAAATAGCTGGAGGGTAGTTCATTGGTGGGGGAAGGGGCATCTTTGGAAACTAGCTACCATAATCCTTATACATATTAATAGTACTTACTATCAGTATACAATTTAGATATGCTAAAACTGAGGTATAAAGAGTTTGTCTTTCCTAAGGTTAAACACTGGTAATTGTATAAGCCAGTTTTAAAACTATGTAGCCTAACCACAAATGATGACCCTTAGTTGCTCTCCTGTTTGACTCTCTAATAAATTTAGACGGAGAAGCAGGTGACTAAGATTATAATAGGCACTCCATCAACAACTCATCCTTGACCTTGGGCAAGTCACATATTATTTCTCAACCTTGCTTTCTTTTATTGTCCTCACGAAGTAGATTTATTTCCTCCTCCTGTAGCTACACGCTACCCTTTCTCCCCTACAGAGCATCCCCTTTCTCACCTATGATGTGAACTCCAGCCTTTCTGAAGTCAGTTTCTTGACTTCATGATGCCCTCTCTCACCTATGCCTGCCCTTGCTGCTCCTTCTTCCTGAAACACTCATTCAACCTCTGTCTGGGGATTTCCTACTTGACCTTTAAACAATTTTTCACATTTCTCAAAGAATTCATTCCTCATAACCATTAGACTATGATAAGTATTTCTTTTTTGTGTTCATCGTTTTATTTGGCCCTTATTAGACTGGTAATAAACTCTTGTTGAAGAACTATTCTCATCACCCTTGTACCTTCTCTATCAGATCATTAGAGACTACTTTTATGGCATATTAATCTGTATGTCTAGTTTTGTTGTCTCATTAGCTTACTGTTGTATTTACAGTGCCTAATATTGACTAAAATCTAATAGGCACTTATTGGCTGGTCTGATGGTAGTGGGTTATCAGAACTTATTAACATTAGTGTCACTAAAGTTGATATACAACCCCCCACTGCTGAATTTGACTGGCTTTAAAAAAATTTAAAAAAGAAGAAGAATAGGCACTTATTAAGTATTTTCTGAAAAGTGAATGAGCAAATGAATGAATTAAATGAATATAAAAAGATATTTTATGTCCCCCAGTGATTAAGGACAATGTTACAATTTTTCTGAACTATAGAAATGCAAGAATTGTATCTATTTTTAAAACATGGGTATACTGGTGCCCATATAAATGACTCTAAAAAATGCTCACAAACTTTAAACTTAGCTATTTTGTTTGAAATTAGCAATGCCAATTTTTATGGTAATTCACTATCACTTACCTACTTTATCTCACTCACATACATACTTCCATGATTATGTTTTGAGTCTGATCAAGTTAAAGCATTTTGCCTAAAATCCAGAAATTAAAAAAAAAAAACAATAAAAGTAATGTGGACTTTTTAAAAGTTTCTTTACCTTGTTGTGGTTTTGAGAATTTCAGTAGTATTGGGTATTTTAAATTCTTTGCAGTTCTCTTGCTATCCAGAAATAAAGAAATTTCAATGTGTACATTCACACACTAGTCCTTTCTCTGTGAGAACCGAGGAGAAAAGAACACGGCTTTTCCTTTTACTAATTCTGTATTATTGATCTTATCAAATATTTAGTCATTCAGACTCTTGTGAGCATCCTAGAGTATGAGTAAATTAATTAAAAAGAGATGATGGCAGTTGAAGTTTGAATGTTAAATACACTATGTGGGACCCATGGAATTACAATATTTTTCTTCCTATATTGTCTTCCTTTCTTACCTTAATTATTTCCAATATTCAGCAAATATATACTAAGTGTCTTCTAAGCACTGGGCACTGTATGACATGATAGGGACTAGACGTGTAAGAGACAGCTCCTGATATCAAGGAACTTAAGATCCAACGGGAGAGTAAAGCACATAAATGGAGTATTTTGGAGCACAGAGGAAGCACTACTATCTCACACTGGAGGTGTTAGGGTGAGCTTCTTTGGAAAGATCAGGCTTTAATTAAGTCTTAAGTATTAAAAGAGAATTAATCAGTTAAAAGTAAAATTGGGAATGATAGTGGGGACATTTCAGCAGAAAGGAAGGAATGAATAAAGGCTCAGAACCTAAAAATAACGTGGTGTGTTCAGTGAATTAAAAGTATTTTTATGTGTCTGGTACATAAAGTGTGAGGCCCAGAATGATAAGAGATAAAGCTATATAGACTGACAGGGACCATCATGCTTTCCTGAGAAATTTGGATTTTATCCTATACATAGTGGAAGGTGGGTGCAGGATGTTAAGCAATATCATGATATAAAGCAATGTTATGATAATGCATTTTAGATAGGTCATTTTTGGCAGAATATTATGACACTGGAGACAGGATACATATTACAGAGAAACTTTAAATATTGCTAAAAGATAATCTTAAAAAATAGATAAAGGTATATTATTATCTTCAAAATATTGAAAATAATTTGTAAAAAACTTCTTGTTATAATAATAACAATACATTACCAAAGACAGTGCTGAGGCACAGTAATTGGCAACTTATAATTCTATACCTGGCTAAAATATCATCAAAGAGCTAGAAGAAATAAGTACAATTTTAGACAAAAAATAAGAAATTTCATGACTCACAGATCATCACAAAAATAATTTCTAAGGTATGAATTTAGCAATAAGAAATGTGAACACAGAGAAATAAATCAGATTGTTAAAGAAATAAAGCAAAACCAAACGTGTGGTGAGCAAATAATGTTATTACATGTAATTAAATATTGGTCATCCTATTAATAAAATCATTTCTCCTATATTAAAAAATGTAGATATATATTTATAAACAATTAATGGAAGAAAGATAGAAAAGGAGGTACCAGGTACTCAGTGAGGAGTTAAAATATGTGCAGGTTTTTGTCGTCTTCAAGAAGAGGATAAATATTTAAAATAGCTAAAGTTATGTTTGAAAAATACGTAGTAGATTTAACTATGGAAGGACAATAGAATTTTTTCTAAACTTTCCTGTTATTTCCATTTACTGAGTAGTTCTTCCCTGTTGCTCAGAATTAAGTTTAAAGTTATTCCTTCATTATCTTCTCTATGTTCTAGTGGTAAAAATGATGAACAGAGGAAGCTCCAAATTAATTGAGTAACTATAACGTGAAATATTGCACTGAACTTGTATTACTAGTAGAATAAAACTAAACTACTTTTACATTTTTAATAACATGGTAGTTTTTGCCAGAGTTTAAAGGGACAATTCACGCACTCTTTCTCCACCTGGTCCTGTTTGTGGCTCTACCTTGAGGCAGACCTTAAAAACAAGGGTCCATTCTTCAGTATGCTTAGCAGCCTCTCCTGCTTTCTGCTCAGAAATGCACTCAGGTTTATTGGAAACACGGTAAATTGACAGAGTCAGTGTGCTTTAGAACAGGTGGTCTTAACTGCACACTTCTACATGTAATCTTGAGTACATTTGTGCCCATGTTCCAAAGTGGGTGGGTGAGAGGTGGGAAGGAGGAGAGTAAGAGGAGACTAAAGAAGTTGGAGAGGCATTGTCCACAGAAGGGATTTTTTCCTCTCAATTGGCTCTGGAAATATTGTTCATTATACATTCCTGAGGGAAAATTACTGTTCTTTCTGAGAAGAAAATTTAATTGTTTATAAAAAGCTTAATATTTTATTAGATAAAAAAAATTCAGAAATATAATTGCATTTCAAAAAGAAATACATCATCACTACCAAGAATACACAATCTGTAAGAAAATAAGAAACTCTATAAGAAAGCCTGTGACTTCAAACGCTATAGATGATACCTATGTTAATTTGTACCATTACATACAAAACATAGTTTCTCTGTATTCAAGACTTTGACTATTCAACCATTCTCACATAAACTAAGAAATTACATTTTTGTCATAAGTTTATTTAAAATGTGTTCCTCTACAAACTCCCCAAGGAAATAGTCTCTGTTCTGCATAACTATTCATATAGCTCTTCCCTCCTGTATCTTATAAATGTTTTTCTTTTATTCTAATCTTCAGGAGGCATTTTTGCAGTTAATCTAAATTATTAGAGCCTTTTTTTCTGTAATATAAACACTTAAAACATAGCTTTTCATTAACCTGAGCACACCCACGCAGACTTGCTTTGTAATTTATACTTCAGAGATAATGTTTTTTGCTCTACCAAAAGTCTGAGACATAAAAGGCTACCAGTCTAATTGTATATTGTTATTCTATATTGGCTCATAGAATGTCAGGAAACTTCACAGAGAAGAAAGACTGGGTATGACATGCCTGAATTTCAGTATTATAAAAATGAAATGCTTCTAGCAGATATTTTCTTAAAGTACCTTCAATATTTTTTCTTTGTTTACAATTAAATTATCTTGAGAGGGTTTTGAAAATCTTTATTCAACCCCTTCACTTTATGTCTTTAGGTTAATGTGCTGTGTCAGAAATAAGTGAGTTTTGGGTCTGTGGAAATTACATGAGCACTCAAGTGGATCCTAATGGCAACTGGAAGTTAGTTCAAGTTGCCTTCTGTGTCCCCTTGGGTGTGTCCTCTTTCCCTTCGTCCAGCAACCCTTCTGTCTTTCCCTTATCACTTCTTCCTAATCACAACCAAAGATATTAATTATATCTTATTGGCATTAATATAGTTAGTGCCTTTACTTATGGAATGAAATTATATATCATTCCCTGCTTAATGATTTGGTGGGTGGAGAGGACCCAAGCTTTGCAGAGAAGTTGGAAACAGACTCTTTCCTTTATGCTATATATTAGATGTGTGACTTTTGTCAAGTTAAATAACATTTCTGAGGCTCATTGTCCTCATATATAAAGTGGGACTCATGAAAATATCTCAGAGAGTTGCAATGGTTAGAGATGATAAAATACCTGGTACATAACAGGTACTTAATAAATGTTAATTTCTTTTCTTTCACCTTCCTTTTGTATCTTTTCTCTTTACATTGAGTCAAAATAGTACTACTTCTCTTTAAACAAAACATCTTTAAATAGGTAAAAATCAAGACCAGCCCTGGCAGAATGTTTTATGGACATATTTTGACTTAAGAACTCTCTCATCTTAAGAACTTGAGTTTTGAGCCTTTTTCTTCCTTAATCCAGGTCCTGGGCAGCCTTATGCCTACTCTTCCCTTCTCCCTACCCAAACCTGTTTTTACGAAATGATTTGCTAGTTTCATTTACTTATAGTTGAAAATGACTCCTGAGATTGAATGCTCCCAGGAAATTTGCATTTTAACAGAGCTTAAAATTTAACAGTGAGTATATGTCCCCTAGCAGTAGAATTCAGGAAAACTAGTAATTGACAGCAGAAGAGAATTTATTTTCTTTTTAATCTGGACTTTCCATAGGCACCACTCATAAACCCCTGTTCATAATCCTTGCTGATTGAGACTGTGAACATTTTACTCTAAAAAGAAAAAAATACGGCAGTGGTCATGTGCATACCCTCGTGAGGCAAGAAAGCCACATAATAAGGCATTTGACTAATTTGGGAGCTAAGCATTAGGAAGGCACCCTTGTCATGGCAGGGTACTTTTAGTTATTGCCCTGAATTGTTCATGTATCTTCAGTGAAGGTAAATGGCTTAAAATTCTCTGTGACTTTAACCTCTGATTCATCTCACTTCAATATACTCTATCCTACATTCTAATTTATCCTAAGATTTCTTCATACATTTTTTTCCAATCTTTAACATTTAAGTCTGCCATCTGCTTAATTTGTTTCACTATGCAGAATTTAGCTGGGAGCACAGTGAAAATAAAGCACTTATGGTAAGTAGCTTTCATGTCGCAAGTAACAAAAAAACAAGGTCTATGAAATAAGCACATTGTTGAATATTCAAATAGCAAATGGCAGCAGAGGTGAGTCAGAGGCAATATTTGCCTAAATGTGCTGAGGGTAATATTTGTGTGCATGTTTGGGGCAGGGGTTGGGAAGGAGGAAGAATAGTAAAACAGGGACTAGTGATAATTCCACTCTTTCTGATATGGATGTAGAACTTGTATAAACATGGTCAATGCTCACTCACTTATATAGGGACAGGGCTCTTCTAGGTGCAAACAATATGCTTCTCTGTGTAGCATGACTTACAATATGGCATTAGGCCCTTCTACTAAGAACTTCATTCCTTATATGTCCCAGCACATTGTTTACCTTTAGTCTGGCCTGAAATGGGTTTGAATCAGTCCACTCATCTGTCCCACGATGTTTTCCTTACCTCTACTATGAATAAGTGGTGTTTATGAAGGGGTTAGGTGCCTGGACTCTGCACCCAGGCTATCTAGCTTAGAATTCCAAGTTTGTCATTTAAATGTTATTAATAAGTAATATTGAACAAATAACATAAACACAGCATGCTTCATTATTGTCATCTATAAAATAATGATTATAATAGCTCCTATTAAATGATGAAATACCTGTAAAATGCTTAAAATATAGTTTTTGAAACAAAGTAAGCACTCAGTAGTTATGAGCTATTTGTCCTATGTGTAAGAAACCATTTAGGATGATTTTCTCTCTTTCTTTGTATGGTTATTCTGTATTCTAACAAATTAACTTCTTATTTGAAAAAATAGAAAATTTTCTTTATGGTCACTGTGAAAATGGAGATTTATGTTGTAGACATAGAATAAGTACAGAGAATTCATCTCTTTAGTTAGGTTTTTTTTTTTTTTTAGAGAGTTGAATGTATTAAATCAGTCAGTTGTCTCAGGAGGAGGACAAAGAATATGGAAAATAATATAATATGGATTGCTAGTCAGGACTGAAACAGCTTACACTGGAGATTTGGGAGAGAGGGGAATATAGTAAGGAGAGGAGGTATTTTGATTGTCCAGGTCTGGGTCCTAGGGTCGGTTCTGAGACAGAAGTAGAAGAAGAGCCATAAGGAGTAGTAAGATTGGGTTCACAAGAACACCTGGATTGAGTTGGATTATTATGCAAAGAAGGACAATTCATTCCTACTGAAAGACAATCTAAATAGAAAAACATAAATTTCCGCTAGGGCTAGGTTTACCCCATAGTAGTTCAAAAACAATTTTCTTCTCATACATATACTTTTTCTTAAAAAAAAATCAGTTCTACCATAACACAGCTACTCCCACATGATACTGAAAATGCATGTACCTTCTCCCCAAAGGTTGGTAATCCAAAGTCTTATTTATTTCCTGCATGCAGTTCCAAGATTAGGATGCTTGGATGATGTAACTCACTCTTTTTCAGTTTGAATGTTGCCCTAAATAAATGTGTAATTTGCAGCTACATGATAAATCTAAACAGCCCCAAAATATCAAATCCAAAATTAAGCAGATAAAATAGGATAAACACATAAAATAAACATTTTCACGTGAGAAAGAAGAGAAGAGTAAATAGCATATGATGGCCTTTGAGCTAGATCACATGTCACTTCTGCTGGGCCAGAACCAGAGGCCATTGCTTAGTGGCAGATGAGACAACGTCTTGATCAGCTTGCCTCCCTCTGCCCTCTTATAGAATGTCCCTGGGCATTTCCCTCTATGGCTGCATCTGAGATTATTGGAGGGGTTCTGTTTCTGGAACAACAGTGCTCCGGTATACAGCTTCCTTTTTGTGTAAACTCAGAGATGTGTGAATTGTTTTAGGCATTGAAAAATTGCCAGGGTTGAAGTTTTTCTGACAAAATCACGCTCTTAAAACCTCAGCTGACTTTTCTTTGACTGCCACCTGCTTCCTCTCTGGACTGGTAACGAGTGCCCAGGCTTGATGACTCTCATCGTAAATCTAAATTTCATTCTGGTAGTTTTTGTCTCTTAGCAACCCATTTCAGTGTTTCTGCCTGGGGCACTGAGGTCACTAATCTGTTCCTTAACTTTTGTCTGCATTATAATACATGATTTTTTATAATAAGGTTAATATTATTTGGGGGGGCTGGAAATGCACAGTGGTTGCTTGAGTTTAGTCCTGTCTTTATTTATACTTTTGATACTTTGTTCAGGATGGATTTTTACATTAATTTTGATTTTTAAAAATATTGCATTGAAATATTTTTCTTGATTACCAAGGATTCTTAGTGACTCCTTAAATTCTGTGTCTGAAAGTATTGCTCAATCATCTCACACTAATCTTGGCCCTGCAGGATGAAGCTTCCTCTTGGTGTCTGGCTGCTGAGTTCTAATAAAAAATTTGCTGGTTTCCCTACATTCTTGTCTTTGCTTTCACTAATTGGCTTGGAGTGATATAATTTGGCTTTTTCAGCCTGTAAGGGATGCTCCTATAAATTTCAGCCACCTTCGTTTCTTGAACATCACCTTAGCAAAGAAGTAATGGCTGTCACTCTCTGCTTTGAGAAGAGTTAGTCTGAGACAAAGCTGATCTCTTTATTTTGTGATCTTACTACAGGCTGCAGGAAGCAGTCAGCAAACTCCAGCATCCCAACAGGCGTTTATTGTTTTGTTTTGTTTGTTTGTTTTTAAATGTGTCCTAAAGCTCCAGATATTTTATTTACATTGTCTGATTCCAAAGATAACAATAGGTAAGAACATAACCATATCCTTTACTATCTCATAAATAGGTTGATAACCTTCCCAGTAAGCGATGAGAAATCACTTCTGTACTATTGCTAGTTTTGAACTAGCTAAATCCATATTCGAATTGTTCTCTCATGGAATATTCCACTTTCAGGTATGAATTTCTGTGTTAGTCAGAACTCTCTTAGTTAAAGGTGTCAAAAATAAATTCAAACTAATTTAAGCAATAAAATGGACTAAAATAGCTAGGGAAGGAGAGAGGACTGCTTTAGGCACAGCTACATCCATGTTTTCAAACAATGCCATAAGGTCTCTTTCTCAGCATATCTTAATCTGCTTTCCTCTGCTTGACCACATTCCCAGCAAGTTATTATTCTATGGTGGTAAATTGCCCAGCCTTGCAGTTTATATCATCTATATATATCCGGATCCCACTGAAAAGAAAACTTTTCCCTCAATAGTGACAAAATTATGGAAGATGCTCTGGTTAACATGGCTTGGGACATGTGCCCTCCTCTAAAATGACTGCTATGACCAAGAAAAGACTGTACTCTAATTGGCCAGGTTTTGGTCATGTGCTCACTCACGATCAGGGAGTGTGAGTTTGTCCTACTACAAATACAAGGGCTGAGTAGGATTACTATGAAGTGATGAAGGGGTGATTCCTCAAAAGATGGAAGGCAGAGGAGACAAAGAGTGATATATTTTAATGTGACCCCTATGCTCTGGGAGAGGAGAGGCAGTAGGGTTACATCTCAAAGCTCTGGGGGAGGAGGCAGAGGGTGAGGTGACCAGATGCTCTGGTCTTCCGTGGGGGAAAAAAAAAGACATGATCTCTCAAAATATCCTTTTCCCCACCTTGGTTGGCTCAGCTCAAAGATATTCCAGGGCTTCCTTTTTTAGGATGGCAATTTTCTCCCTGCAGTTAAATAGTCCCAATAGAGTGTGTGAAATGTGTGCTATTTGTGTTGAGGAGGGAGGAGAGGACAATGCACAAAAGAAGCTTCTCTCCCCTCCTGTGCCATAATTAGGAGACAGGGCATACGGTGAAATGCATTATGCAGATATATTTTTACAGACTAAATTATTCTTTACAGTTTTTCATTGATCAAGTACAATGACCTCTGATATATTCTTAGTATTACCTTAAAATTTTTAATACTCTTCTTGCTGTTCAAAATACTCTGCCCACAAATAATACAAATCAGTAATTTTGAATCATTAGCTAGGGAAAATTCTGGGCACTGAATAAAACTGTTTTAAATGGATATTCTTTAGCAGATTTCAGTTGAGTACTTTAAATTCCTTCAACATGTATGAGTACATTTAGTACGGAAATGAAGCAAATGTTTAAGAAGTGGTTACATAAGCTGGCCTCTTCTCCTCCTGTATGTGGGGGGAACAAGCTGTCTCAAGGGCATATAAGGCATCTTACTCCCCCATACAGCTCAAGTGAGGACTGTTTCTTTCCTGGGTTTCAGAAACACCAAAGGAATGCCCTATCTTAAACTGGGGAGAAGGGATAAGAAATCACTTGCAAGTTAAATTTTCTTAGGGGCTTTTCAACATGTAACTCCTGCATGGGTGATTATAGGTTTAATTCTTCCTTGATGCCAACACCTTTTTTCTCCTTTGAGTGGTTGTAAACCCCGAGCTCATGGACACATAGAGAGGATTCATTAGTTCCTGGAACCCCTTGAAATGGAAGCAATATTGTGCATATATGTTTGTATGCACATTTCTGTCATGAGAGGGCCTTTGCAATGTTATAAAATATTCTGGAATGAATCCAAGAAAGAATAAGAATGACTCATTTAGAGGAAACCTGTTCTGAAAAGATGTTTATATAATACATTAGGGAAGATGCTTGAGTCCTTACTCTTTGAGGCATCAACTGAAAATGTGAGAAACCCATACCTAAATTTCTTCACAACATAATACTCCTCAGTCTGCTATAACATTTCTACACCTACCTTTAGAGTGTTGTGGCTGGGAAAAGGATATCTTCTTATCCATAAATCCCCTATTGTAAGAAATAAGCCCAACTTTCAATAAAGAATGTCATATTGTGATAATTCTCCAGTCTCTTAAGTATACTTTGCACAACACTGTGAAGAGACATGGCTGTTGAAGAGATTCCAGCTCTCAGTTACCACAAAAGCTTCACTGTAGTACTTCATCTCCTTTACAAGAGTAGGAATTGGATAGGTTTATCGTTGTGTTCTCCCTAATCCTCGAAGGAGAGCAGGAAGTGTAGGTTAGCTTCTGCTCACAGAGTTGCCCAGAGCTGACTACATTGGAATTTTAGAGTGTTATGCAATTTCTTCACTGGATATCTAGCATATGGTATATGCTACTAGGTGTGAAATGATTGAAATTTTAATGAACAGTTTGTGCTTGAGTTTCCAAGGACCTCAGGCATTTAAAGATGGCTGGTCTGTGAAATACCCATGAATGAAAATGACCCCAGGTAACTGAACATTACTCACTCTACATATTTGTGCATTATACAGTCAAATAATGAAATGAAAGCCTCACAGAATGCTGATTGTATTTGACATGCTGTTCCTCATAATTGTTGCTGAAATAAAGAAAATGACATACAGAATTTGTTCACAGCTTCATTATAGATGTGATTAGATATGGTATTTGGAAAGCAAATTATATGATATTATTAAAAGTGAAAGTGGCTCTTGTAGACTTACCCTGAATGTCATGGCCTCAAATCTTCTGAATAAATCACAGCTTTGGCCAGTGTACACAATAGCAACTGATTTATTTCATGGATAAGAAATCAGTAATCATAGCACCTTAATATACATTAAAATCTTAAAAAGTTAATACTCTCAGAAATGCAATCAGGTATAAGCTGTGCCCTCCATCTTGTCTACTTTATAAACAATTTCTGAATGCTAGATGCTTAATTTATACCGTATCAAGAAATATTTCCACGATTATAATAAAAATGAATGAAAAAAGTGTTAAATCCCAGACTAGTAGATTTAATGCACACAGTACAGTTTTACAACCATCTGTTAATTCTCTCTGGCCATACAACTCCTTAGCTAACTAGAGCATGCAATTAACCAAGCCATCCCCACCTAACCATGTTATATAAACAGGCATTTATTGTATTTCCTATAAAAAGAAATGATTCTGTGGGAATCGGTCTAATGTTTCCACACCTATCAATCTATCTATCAAACTACTTCCAAGGAAGAAGCAAACCCCAGAGCATTGTCAAGACAAAAAACGAAAATTCACTTTTAAAAATTTGGCTCCAGAAACATAATTGAAAATTAGTAGAGTCCATGAATTTAGTTAAGGCTAAAAATAAATATTTGAGACAGTTTAAGCACTACTGGGGAAAATTATTTATTTTCTTATGAGAAGGTTTAGAGGATGGCAAATAAAACATTCCCTAATTTCAAGAAATATTAGGTAATATCATAGGCCGGCTTACTACTCAAATTTACTCTGTCAAGTCTGGTTTCGATGCTCTTTGCTTATGATCATGATTATACTCATCATGTTTATGGATGACTTTGGAAGCATTCATGGACAATCTACAAATTACATAAGGCTGGGTGTGCATAACCAATAATTTGTTACTTATTTCATCTTTTTCTTTAAAAGTCTTTTTTTTCTTTACTTCTTTTTCTCCTTTCTTTTCTTTGTTTTCCCCTTTCCTTTCTCTCTCCTTTCCCCTACCCTCTTTCTTTCTCTTTTTCTTCTTTCTTTCTGTTATTAATAATCAGGGTTATTCTTGTATACCCTGCAGACATGCACATTTTCCCAAGGAAAGTTTGTCATCCCTACCTCTATTTTTGTATCTGTTACTTATTTGCTTTATTAATTTCCCTGCACCACACAGTCCTAATCTAGACAATGGAGATGATAATTTCTGAAGCATGGAGGAGTTGAGAGCAATAGACGGATAATGTGCAGGGCTCCTAGCATAGCTCACAATGGTTGCTCAACTTCCTTTCCCCCTACTGAGGTGTCATAATAAAGCACTTTTTACTCCCTCTCTCATCTCAAAACCTTCCAGTTCAGAATTTTTCTTAGAAGTCTCTCTAGGCAATGTACCATATCTCAACTTTTGCCTGTTATTAACCCTTATCTGTCACGCATCTCAGATATAGGGCTATTTGGGCAAAACTGATATAATTGAGCACCTGTTTGGATGTATAACTTTCCTAGATAAGAAATTGTATTTTCAAATTTAACTTCAGGGAGCAATATCTCATTCTAAAGAAATAAATCTAATAGGAGATGTTTCAGATGACCTAGCAGATGTGTGAAAGATAATTTTGGTTTATTGGTTCTTTCCACGCCCATTAAATACGTCCTGTATAAGCTATATGCTTATTGTAAAGTCTGGTCCACCATATGATACATGCCCAGCAATGCAACACAATCTTCTGCATTATTTTTTTTATTAAATAAACTAAGTATTTCACATATATTGTCAATAACTTCATGTGAATTTTTTTAATAACTTAGGATAGCACATTTATTTACATGGTGTTTACTATTTAAAGTAATTTTTTTATCAGTTGGGAACCCACTAGTTTTTTCCAACAACGTTCCAGCTTTTTTTTTTTTTTTTTGGTCTGATTAAAATGTGCCATGCCATATCTAAGAGGACGGGGCAGAGAGAGTAACCCTGAAGGACATCTGGGTTAGGAGAATAGTGCAAACCACAAATGCATGGGTATAAAAATACTCAGAGAAATATAAAAGCCATGACTATTTCCCTCATTAAACTCACAATTGGCTGGAGTTCTATGGAATTTGATGTGGGGAGGACAGAATCATCTGACTTTAAACCCCTAAAAGAGAGGAAAAATAACAAAGTGGGTTTCTTCATCTCTACTGAAGATAAAAGTAAAGAGACATAAATTTCCTTAGTATTGCCCCTCCTTCACACCACCCACCTACTCCTTCACTATTACAAATCTCAAATGTGTGATAGCGAAACACAGATTTTACCTTCCCCAACAGTAACTATTTGAGAATCTTTAAGCTTTTCAACTTTTACCTTTTTCCTGCACAAGCTTAGTGTTGGGAAATACCCCTTAACCTAATGCCTCGACATTAGATATCCAGCCTAATGCTGGCGTATGTTCCCAGAGTGTATGGTGGGTAAGGCAGGTGGGATGAACATGAATTTGGGAAATATTATAAAACCATTGGAAGTGCATGAACTAAAATTTGTTTCATACTGTTTGTACCAATTTCAAAATATTACATTTTGCCTCAGGATAGCAAATAAAATATGAAGAGAACTATAATTGCTATGTTATGAAGGATCCTACCACTGTCACAACCCAGTTATATGTCTGTGCCTGCACTATTTTTTGCTTATCTTTTGTTTTGTTTTTCTAGATATTTGAAATTCCAATCCTGCACCCTCTGTTTTACTCAACTCTCAGCGTTAAGGCCTAGTAAATGTGACCTTGCTTTAACTTCTTAGGCAAATCACATAAAGATTATCTTGAACATTAATAATCTTTACTCCCAAGTTGATGGAAAGAGAAAGTATCCAGTAATTGATCTTTAAATTTATACCGATATATTAGGTACACTGACTTTAGTACATTGTTCAGAATTTATGTAATAATTTTTTAAATATATGGGTAGAAAAGCAATTTGATCCAGTGTGTCTAACATTTAAGCAATGCCCATCAGCTCACTGATATTGATTGCTTACAGCTGATATCTATTCTCATTAGTCAGCATACATGCTAGTTCAGTTAAATTTTTGACTATCACCTATGTTTGCAGACACTGGAAAATATACAAGTGATTTTTTATTATTTTTAATTTATATAAATATTATCTTATAAGGTCTCTGAATTTAGTGAATTTTAGATAAATATCCCCAGATAAATATAAATGGTGATTTTAAATTTATGTAAAACAGCCTGAACACATTCAGACTTTTTTTTGTCTTAAGTTATTCATGGGATTATAAATAGGACAAGTTTAAGGAGCAAAGTGCAGCTAGTTAACTAAAATGATAATATGTAAACATTATAATATGTAATTATATTTTTATCAGTTCCTATGACATTTTCTAAATGATGCACAGCACATCTAACTAATGGGTGTATGTTTTTTCTGTACCTCTATCCACATCTATCTGTATCTATCTATATCTATCACAGTTAAAGAGATGTTTTCAGTTTCTCTCCAATCTGGGAAAGTAGTATTTTTCTAAATTACCCATGATAATCTATACGGAGACTAAGGAAATTTTTCATATATTATGAAATTCCATTTTGGCTTTCTATTCCTCACAGGGATATTTCCAGTTCAAAGAATATATATATTTTTGAGTGAAACCAAGCACATGATTTTACACATTGTTTTTATAATACTCTTTGCATATTTCTAGCATATGGATGTTCATAGTACATACTAGTTCTTAGAGTGCATGTCCATCTCCTTCACTACACTCCCCAAAAGGGCTGTTGATTATTACATCTGCAGCATTCAACCCTCTGTCAGGCCCACAGCAGGCTTGAAGTAAATGCTTATTCGTTGGGTGAATGAATGAACGGCTTCAATTACTGAAACCTTACTTTCGATTTATAGGGTTTGACCTGCGGACTTTCTCTAAAGATATATTCAGAACTGCTAATGTGGGCATTATTGCTGAATGTGTTGACTCTAACAGATGCTTGATGTTTATCTAGGATTTAGCAATTTGAACTATCATCTTGTGTCCATAAAGGCGGTACATTTAAAAATGTATAGTTTTCCAACATTCATGAAAAGCGAGCACTCCTATGTCCTAATGAAGTTTAAAAATAGTTTGTAAAATTAGATACTCGAAAAATTTGTTCGGGGTGCAGAAAATTTGTGTTGACTTTGCCCAAATTTGCCATAAACATGGTTGATCGATCAACTAGTCAAAAGGCTTTAGAGCATAGTTTGAGTCCTTACATGCTGCATGAACCTGTTTGATTACGTCACACAATTGGATTCAGCAAGATTAAAGAGGACTAAAAAAAATAAATAAATAAATCACACATGCAGAGGAAGGATTGGCAGGAAACTACAAAATTGCAGTACTAAAATTAAAGCAAACAACAAAGAAAGCAATTAGCAATGATTAAACTCAGGGGGGAAAAGACTGCAGCTCTTCTTGTTGGATAGAAAATATTTTTGCATGATACATATTTATAGACCTCTAGAAAATGTCACTGATCTGTAGAGAATTAATACTCCTGTTTCCTCTCTTTCATTGCTCTTAATTATAACTACCTCTACTTTATCATGACCACTACAATCTTCCACCCCTCTGGCCACTGAAAAGTAGTAGTAATGGGCCCTGAAACAGAATCTGCACACCACAGAGATACAACAATGACCACCATGGAGAAGCTACACAACTGATGACTGCATTGTACCTCCCAAGTAGTTTCTCAGGAGCCAGGTCCATGCTGCTAAGAGTGTCTGCTGTCTGCTTTGTAATAAACCCTAACTGGGTTGAATCCCAGCTCTGCCACTTACTAGCTATGAGGTCTAGGCCAAATCACTTACAGAGACCTTAGTTTCCTTGTCTATGAAATAAGACCAAAACATCTACCACTTAGAAATTTTTCAATAAAATCTTTTAAAATTTCAAAGATTAACTGGCTAGTATTCAAGGTTCTGAATTATCTTGTGTCATCTTGAGAGGTGTGTTGATAACTGGCCGGACACAGACCCTCCAGATCCTTTAGAAAATCCCGGAGAAGCTGGCATCTGAGCTCAGTCAGCAGGCTACAATTATTACTCAGGTTCCAAAGGGAAGATGGAAAATTACTTGTAGTGCTACATGAAGACGCCTATAAATTTCAAATGAAATTTTCTGCTGTCATATCAGAATACAAACGTCCAAAACTAAGCTTATTATCTTTTTTTTTCCTTCTGAACCTGGTCTTTTCTCTCATCATTGTTTTTGGCAGTATTTTACTTAAAGGGATCAACTTACTTAAAGGGATCTCATATATAAGGAATTTCTGAAAAATACATTAGATGGTCAAGTATATTTTTACAAAAAATCCTGAAGCAACTAGGGGGCAGTGCTGCCAAGTGAATAGCTCAAAATCATCTTTAGTCAGCTGAGGTGTGAAAAACAATTCAGACCCAAAAAACGGAAGAGAATTGGTGATGGAATGTATTAAACTGAGCATCATGTAAAAGTCAAATTCATGATAGATGCAGACCACCATGTTGTCATAGTTACAGGAACTTATGAGCCCTGAGTCATGTTTGACTCTTCCTTATTCCCATATTAATGAGCCCCAGCTTTGCCTTAGTTGGGGACTTGTTTGGTTGTTAATATATTTTTTATCAGCCCTTTTCTTCTTCTCACAATTCCAGTCCTAGTTCGGCTTCTTATCAGTTCATACCTAGACTAATCAAGCACCTCGTACTTGATACCACTGCATTTAAAAGACACTGGCTTTCCAAAATTGAGCTTTCCTCCCCGAGAGAGAGTATTAGCATCAGTATAACACGCACCAGGGCCTGGCCCTCGGTGTCAGCAATGTCTGTGTTTGCACACGGTTTCTCTATGTGCCGTGGGAACTTGGGTCAACTGATTAACCTGGCTTAGTCTCAGAACTTCCTGAATTTACCTCTTGTAATTAACATCTTCTTCTCTTGAATAATAAGTTCTTGGGTAATGGCTCATCCATTTGTATAAAAACGGACTTTAATGTCTTCAAACTAAAAGAAAGAAATTAACAAAAGAAAAAACTTTCTCCCTTGGTCTCACATCTCTCCTCCAGTTCCTATCTCATTTTCTGTTTTTTTTCATGGAGACTCCTTGAAAATGTTATTTGTACTTGCTGTTTCCCTTTCTTAACTTCATGTCTCTCTCTTTCGCATGCCAGCTAGGCTTTTGCCACTACCTGTCTGTGAAAACTGCATTTATCCTTTAACCGATTTTGTCATAGGCAATGTTAATACCTCTCCTCCCCTCTCCTCCTCCTATCCTTTCATTTTCCTTCTCCCCTCCTCTCTCCCCTCCTGTCCCTTCCTTTACCTTCTCTAGGTCATCTCATCTGTCTCTTAACTTTAAATGATCTATACACTGAGACCTTCAAAATCTGAATTCCATGTTAATGACACAAAATTGTGTACTCACCATTTTCAATTATATCTGTCTTTTCAAACTTTGCATAACCGAATGAGAATCTTTGTTTCTATCCTTTGAAACCTCAAGTCTTTCCCATTTCAATGTCTGTGACTACTATCCACTTACTTTCCCAAGCAAAAAAATAAATAAATAAATAAAATCAACAATAAAACCAACAAAACAAGCAAAAAAACCAAGAGTCATTCTTAATTTCTGTCTTTATCCCTACCCCAAGTCTGGACTTTCTGGTAGAATTCAGTCTGATAGGCTTTTACCATGAAAACACATATCCATATTTTCCCCACTTAGCTCCACCGCTACAATGCTGTCCATGGCGATGATACATACCAAAGAAGACTGCAACAGTCTCCCAATTGGTTTTCCTGCATCTACTTTTGCACCCTCTGCAGCCCATTCTCTACACAGCTCACAGAGAGATTCTCTTTACAACAGTGATCATATCACGTCAATCTCCTGCTTAAAATCCTCTCTGAATTCCTCTTGTAATTGAAATATGGTACAAATATATTGCCACTGCCTAGGAGGCCCTACCAAATTATACACTATCTTTAGCTCCAAATTCACCTTGATACACTTTCTTTGTTAAGCACCTTTCAGAGAGAGTGGCCTTATTTCAGTCCTGGTAGCTGTACTGTCCAGTATGGTAGCTACTAGTTATAAATGACCATTGAACACGTAAATTATGATCACCATATTTAAATATTCTAATCCTAATCCATTTGTTCTTTAAGCATAAAGTACATATCATGCTTCAAAGACTTAGTGTAAAAATTAATGTTAAATATTTCATTAATTTTTAAATTGATTACATGTAGAAATGCTAATATTTTGTGTATATTAAATAAAATAAATCAAATTAAATATTAATATAATTTAACCACTTTATTTTTACTTTTTAAGTGTGTCTCCTAGGAATTTAAAATGTGTCTTGCATATATTTCTAGTGGAAAACATATTTCTAAAACAGACTAAACTTACTTCTATCTCAGTAACTTTGTGATTTTTCTTTCTAGCTATATTTTCTTTGTTATATTCTCCTGATGGAAGTTCACTTTATTGTCTTATGACCTTTCAGATCTCAGTCCAAGTTATACCCCCTCAGAGTGTCCCTGCTTCATCAGCCTACATAAATTTACCAGCTCCCCAACTCCACTATATTTATTCTTTATAGTATTTTTTTCATTTTTAACTCATAATTCTTAGAAATTATTATTATTATTGTTTTGGTCAAGTATAAGTTTATTGAAGAGAATGATATTGTCTACCTTGTTCATTTCTGTGCCCTGGGATTCATAGTTACTGGCAATTTGTAGATACTCAATTCATATTCATTGACTGACTGAGATACTGAACGACTTGCTGGCTGACTGTCTACAATGCTATTATTTTAACGTATATTTTCACCTGCTTCATGCCTAGCAGTTTCCTAGGATTAAAGAAATACATTTTAGTTGGGTTGGTGGTGGAAAGTGTGAGAATAGAGATATGGAAAAGATAAACTAAAGTACTCATATTTGTCATCATTGGGGTGCAGAAAATGCTACCCCCAAAATATGGTATATTGAGTATTTTAAGCTGAAGTAAATTGAGAAAACTGCAGAAACAACAAGATCTCTCTGACCTTCTCCTTCCCTTCTCTCCTGAATAGCCTCATGTAACTGCTCTATCCCAGAGGGAAGGAACGTAACACAGAGAGGCTAAAAGGAATCTGAACAAACAGTCCTTGCTATGTTCTCCCTGATCTAGAACTTCTTGTTGGGGATAGTTTATTACCAATAGATTATAGCCTTTTGTTCTCCAATCATATTTCTGCATGACTGTTACATAAAAATATACTTGTCCCTGGGTCTTTGGGTGTTAATTTTTGTGTCATGTAAAACTTATACTAAATAAACTTGGCTCTGCTTTTCTCTTATTAATCTGTCTTTTGTTATAGGGGCCTCAGTCATGAACCTTGTGATGGATAAGAAACCTTTTTCCCCTGCATCACCTTGACGAACATGTGTCTAGCTTCATTTTTCATTGCCATAAGGGAACACAGGCAAGAGCTTCTTTGGGTTTTGAATTTCTCATAGAGATTTTGCATAATCCTGGATACATATTAATCATTCAATAAATGCAAGTTAATTTTTTTATGAGCCACAAGGAGCAGATGCATCAAATCTTTAATTGAAACTGATCCTGTTAGAGCACATATAGATTCAGCTGTATTCAGTTGTTCTACCAAGATTCCCATGGAAACCCACAAAAAGGAAGGCAAAAAGAGAGACAAAGATATTAACTCATTTTAGGATCACTAAATGATATTCTTTGAATGTTTTAATTTCTTATTCTTTATGACTAAGAGATATGGGTTTTCTTTAATTTTGATCAATGTTATGTTCTCTATCAGAAAAAATTAGAGAGACATTTGTCATGAAACTCCCTGATAAGCAAGGTAGAGACATGCAGAAATGTAGTGTGGACATGTGAACACATAAACTCCTCTGTTAGAGTCTCCTTTTACACAGAAAGAATTATATTCTCTCTGTATTTGGAGCTAGTGATTTGATAGGGATAAGTTGATATTTCTCAGGGTGCTGTCCATAATGAAAGAAACAGTTCTTACCTTGGGTAGGAGATACAGAGCTGTGTCTCCCAGGTCCCCCTTCAAGAAAGGACATGCTGACTTCAAGGACTATGGTTATCCAATGGCCTTCAGCTATTAGTTTCTTTAGGGTTGGCCTCAGATTTCAAGCTCAGGTAACATGCTTCTTGGAGTGGCTGTCAGCTAGTGACTGAACAAGGTGGTGGTCCAAGGGCTTGGCCTGAGATGGGACTCCTCTAACAGGCAGCACTTACTCCAGAGCTCCTTGTTGGGGATAGATACTTTCTCAGATCTAACCATTCCTTCTTTTTCCCTTTTCCTTTCACTGATGTGACTTCCCAACAGAAGAAGTTGCACACTCAACTCTGTCTCAGTGTTTGCTTCCTGGAGTACACAAACTGAAAAACCTCGTGTTGTCTGAGGTAGACACTCCTAGTACCTGATCTGTAGAAGCCATTTTATATTGTCTACTGGTAAGTCATCTAGGAAAAGAAGAACAACAGTTAACACGTTTCTTTCCCCCTACTTCCCACCCTCCTTCCCACTCTTCCCTACCTTTCCTTTCTCCCTCCCTTCTTTCCTTCAATAAATATTCACTTGGCACTTATGCCCAGGATATGTAATGATATACAAGAGAAATAATACAGTCCTTGCCCTAATAGTTGTCTACCCACTAGTAAGAATGGCTTTTTAATATATTGGGTCATAGAACCTTTTGAAAATTTGAAATGGATAAGTAGATGATAGATAGATAGATGATAGACAGACAGACATGATCTTCAAATGCACATACAAAGAGTCACACAATTTTGCATTTCAGGTTGTTATCAATGCACCAAAGAAAGTGGACACCATGATACTCCAGATCTATGTAGATCTGCTTCTGTTATTTTAAAAGATAATCTCAATTGCTTTTCTGTCACTGGACTTTAGGATTTTAAAATTTTTAAAAATTTATTTATTTTTTAACTTTCAAAATATTACAGGGGTACAAACATTTAGGTTATACATATTGCCTTTGCACTGCCTGAGTCAGACCTACAAGTGTGCCCCTCCTCCAGACAGTGTGCACACCGCACCCATTAGGTGGGACTGGAAAAATAAACAAACACAAAAATTTAAAATTATAAATTTCACTTAAGTTTAGATATTTTAAGGAATCCTTGGAAGTGAGTTGTTCCTTATCTGGATTTACTTAAGTCAGGTAGCTTGGATTTGATGTTTCCAAATGTCTGTCTGAGGACAAGACACTCTACATATATATATGTGTGTGTATATGTGTGTGTGTGTGTGTGTGTGTGTGTGTGTGTATGTACGTCTTGATTTTTTTAAATCAGAGGAATAAATCTGGGCAAAAAAATGTTTTGGGGATTTTATGGAGTTGGGAATCATTAATATAGGCTATATAATAAAGACAACTGCTATTAGTTAGACACAGCATGTTGTAGGTCCAGTTCCTCCATGTGGTTAAAAGAGTCCTTTAATATGAAAGCATAAACATTTAAACTGATGAAATATTTTCCCTTATAGATATGCATACATACAGCAAAAGAACAATACTTCAGTGTACTGATATTGCACAAAAATTCTAGAAAACACATTAACTCTTTCTAGAAATACACTTGCCTATTTAACTATGCACTTTAAGTATAATTGAGTTTTGCAGAATTAAAGCAGCTGCAGTTCAATTTTCTCTCTAAGAAAGGGAAGTTGGAGAGAAAAAAATGTTTGGATGTTTTAAGTGGCTGTTGATTTCCCTAAGAGGTAAAGTAGGTCAAGGAAACACACACAGACACAAACACAAACAAACACAAAGACACCACTCACAAATAAAAGAGGGATCAGTCTGTCTCATAAGAAATTTCAAGTATAGGCACAGAGTTGTGTACTGACAAGGTAAATTGGGTTTATTCCTAGCAGCAATAAAAGAGCACCAATATAAGCAAGTCCTCTTTCTAGCAGCAGCTGAAAGGCTTCTTTGAGGATGATTGGACATGGCACTTGGCAAAGCAAACAACATTACAATTAAGTATGTTTTCCACAAAATAAAAACAACTCCCAAGGTTCTATGTGTGTGGTGTGTGCGTGTGTGTGTGTGTGTGTGTGTGCCCTGAACTCATTCTGACTCACAGAAACATCCAGTTTGTGGCATTTTCTTTTTTCATCAATAATGAGGACTAAGGAATACAGACACTGCCCAGCCAAAAGAGCTGAGGAACTTTGGAAGACTTGAACAAATGGAGGAAAGCAATGATTAGTTTACATGTTTTTAGGAGATGGTTGCATTGGAGTGAAAGTCTTCTTTTTTCCAAAGATATAAGATTCAAATTTTAGTCATTAACAATTTCAAGATTTTGAAACACTTCTAACTTGTAAAAACCACATTTTCTTATTTATGGCAATATGTATAAAGCCTGGAATATTGAACTATAGATTGAGCAAACATTTATTTATTTATTTTTTGCTATGGGAAATGAACTTCCTCTCAATTATGCCTCTCTCCCCCATATCCTCTTAACTAATAAGGGGTGGAAGACATCACATAGGTCAACATCATCAACAAAAATACCTTCTATGAAAAGAGGAACAGGCTAAGTATTGCCAACAAAAAGATGTATATAGTATGTTATATACAATATGAAATTAATTATAAAATTAATTTATTAACACCATAAATTTTGAATACATGAGTTTATAAATGTTGTAAATATAGAAATTTGTAAATATTTTACTGTACCCATTGGGTTGAAATTGAGATTAGTACCCTCAACACTAGCTTCTTTCCTCTATGAAAATCTCTTCACAAATACGTCTTTCATATTAAAGCAATATTTAGGGCTTTTTATGCCCCAGACATTGTTCTAGAAATGGTTGGGAGACATAACAAGGTAAGATATTAGTATAGAAGTACACACTTGTACTTTTGCATATTTCAAAGCCATAAGTTAAAGCAATAAGGCCAGATGGAAAAATTAGCATGAGGGTTTGGAGAAGAATCTTTGGGAAGCAACAAAAGTTTTCCCAGTAAGTTAGAAAACTTGTCTCTATACATTCACTTAGGGGAGAAGAAAAATAAACCATAATTTAATGAGGCCACTGTTTGTGAAGGCACTCTGCTCACTCCAAAAAAAATTGAGGCAAACCTTCCTGAAGTCTAGCACCAATTAATATTTCTAAAGCATTGTATAATTTAATGGTTAAACAATCTTAGGAGTTGGAGTGTCTGAGTTTAAATCTCTGATCTCAGGCATATTAGCTGTGTGAACTTGAGCAAGTTATTCAATCTCTTTGTTCTTTAGTTGATACTTCATTTGTACAAATGAGGACAATAATATTTACTTAATAGAGTTATTTTGAGCATTAAATGAGTTAATACTTGTTAAGCATAGTGCCTGGCACAGTAAGATTCAATGAATGTTAATGTAAAAAGGGATTCTTTGAGAACATTCTGATTCCTTCAGCCTTCAGTCCTCTGCCTGTAGAGGGCATCTGTTTGTAAAGAGTTTGTTGCTCTGATTTTACAAGGGAAAGTTGGCTTGAATAAATCTTGGGGAAGACTTAAAATTACAGAGAAATGATTTTTATTTCAAAAGTAGAAATTAATAGTGGACCATCCAACTTAAAGCTGTAAAGTAATACATGTCAGATGAAGCTCAGTGAGGAAACTGGGTTGCTGAATCTAAATACCTAACTGGGCATGGCAAAGATCAAGGAAGCAGGAGAATGTCAGTGGCACAGGATGCACACAGCATTTGCAGAGAATTTGGACACCCTTAAAGAGGGCTGAGGCATGACAGACTACACTGTAGAAGTATTGAAAAGTAGACAAAGTCTTTTTTTTTTAAGATAGAGTCTTAAAAAGAGCAGTGATATGAATAATAAATTTTATAGGTTATGCTCAATATTTTTTTAACTACACACCAGAATTGCCTTCTTTCTTTCAGATATGAATTTCTTTATTGGAACTGCTTAGTCCTATAGAATACCTTAGGCTAGAAGAAGGAAGAGCTAAGTTAATTGTTCTTGATGAGGGTAGGGCAAGTAAATTTATTAAGCCATTAATTAAAAATAATTTTAACCTCAATTGAATTATAATATTAAGCGAGTTTTTTTTCCTAAAAGCTCAACCCTCACTATTTTTGGAAGAAAGTAAGAAACAGCCCTTCCATGGTTCAGCGGGAAGATCTTCCCATCAAGCCTTCATGGTTTTCCACCTAGAAAATTACAAGGTTATAGAACACAACTGAGCTTCTTGATGTACAGTAATATTTGGGAAAATTTAAGTTGCCTGCACATTAATGTGTTTAAAAGAACTCTTGGGCTGTGGCACAAAAAAAGCCAGGTAAATGAGTCTGGATTATTTATTAATTCACAGGTTTCTTAGGTGCTACGATTCAAGGGACAGAGCAACACCCTTTTAACTCTTTTATGTAGTGGTATGTAAACACCCTTCCCAAACTTAACATGCCCTCTCTAATTCTACCCCCATCATTTACTGATATGCCCACCCCTTGAGCCATTTTTTGACATTTACAGCATACCATCATAGTGGAAAGAACATGGGATTCGGATCTCTAAAGGTCTTAGCTGGAACTCTGACACTTACATACTCTGTGAATTTGCGCAATGAGCCTCTTGCAGACTTAGTATCTTCATCTATAAAAAATGAATAGTACTTAACTTGTGGAGTTGTTGAGAGGATCAAATAAGATTATGTTTTAAAGTGCCTGTTACATAATAGTTATTCAAAAATTGATAGCTGCTGTTTGTAGCATAGGTTTATTTTTCAGCTTTTATACTCTATACATGGATTACCTGTACCTAGAACAGCAAATAGCAGCAGGCATGTTTCTGTGGGGCAAGGAAAGGGGCAATAAGAAAGGTCACTGAGTGAATAGTTTAGTCAGTTAGACCCCAGACAACAGGATTCCTGGGGAGATTTGCAACTTTGGAAGTAATGTGAGTGTATTCACTTAATTCATTCATCTGACAAATATTGAGCACATAACTTGTAGCAGATAAGTGAGGTACTTTGAAATGATGGTAGCATCAATGTACTCTTGGTACTGGTGAAATGAAAGGATTTGGGAAATCAGGATTCTAGAGGAAGTAAACTAGAAACGTTGAAAGTGGTCTTCACAGCGTGACTTGTTTGAAATTGAGACTATGAAGAAACTATAGTTATTGGAGGGAATAAGATCTGGAGTAGAGTCAGCAACTTTTTCTTAAAGGGCCAAGTAGTAAGTATTTTAGGCTTTGTGGGCCAAGAAGCAAAATTGAAGATAAAATGAGGGCATTTACACAACCATTTTAAATGTAGTCATTTAGAAATGTAAACTTTATCCTTAGCTCATGGGCTGTACAAAACAAGGTTGCATCCTGGATTTGGCCCATGGGCTGCGGTTTGCCAACCTCTGGTATAAACTATGATCATGTGAGTGTGTGTCTGTGGTAGCATGAAGGACAAGATGATTGAAACATGAGAGTTCAAGGACCTGAGACTCCAGGGTGTTTAAGCAGGGGAGAATCATCCTCTCTTTGTGGAGTTTTGGGGCAGACCAGTGGAACCAGTGAGATCTTGTCAGACCTAATGACAGCAATGCCAGTCCCCCAACCTAGTGATGGTCAAAGAGGATGGGGGATGGGAACTTTCAGTCAGAGGAGAGAGATGGAACATGGCCATACACAAGAAAGGCTGTGACACAAGGACTGATGGAAGAGAGGTGGAGATAGGGGCCATGCAATAGGTCATTTTAGCAGATGAAAGCAATGCTGTGGTGGAGACTGAAAGCAAGCATGTCTTTCCCTGGTGGGCTACGATATGTTCTCGGAGATATAATGTGAAGGAGTCCAACTTCATTGAAAGAGTAAAGGAGTTGCTGGACTTACTGCAAAGGGGTAAATATAAATCAGAATTGTTCCTCATCTTCAGTACTTTGCCAGATTTTTCTTCATGTAGAATGATTGCAAATTAATGGCTCAATGTTATTCTTTTCCTTTGCCTGTCCATATTTCTCATTTTGGGACAAAAATGTCATGGAAGATTCATACTGTTTCTCTGCTTCTATCTCCCAACTTCCCTCAGGGTTTTCCTTACTTCTGGGTTGTGGTAGTGACAATTTTTTGCTAACTGCAGTGCATCTTCCCTTGGAATCCCTATAGTACGTGAATAATTCCCACCACTGTTCTTGTGCATGAGTCATACTGCTCCAGCATAGTTCTTCTCCAGCCCTGACCCTGAGTAGGATCTGATCATTCAGCAGGAACCTGTGGGAGCTGGGTCAGCCTGTGGCACAGTCTGGAGCAGAATGCCTCAGATTCACCCTGCAGTATGTTTCCTTAAATGTGCCCACCTGGCCTCTCTTCTTTTGCTCATCTCCAGCCACGTCCCCCAGTATGCTAACCTCTCCTATAGCATTTCAGATATCATCCCTACCATTGTGTCAAATCCTTGGAACTTGGTAATATTTTTTCCTATCACATCAACTGATAGAATAGTTTTGCTTGCTTTTCTTACCTGGAAAATATCTTTTAGGCTTTCCTTCTCTCCAGTGACCACGTATTGATCCTTACAACCAGTCCCTTCTTTTTTCCCAGAAAGGTCATGTCCTTATCCGTGACATATATCTCAAATTCTAGCCCTGGAGACCTGAATTGGAAGTCAACAGTGGCATTTGGATAACAGTAGGTCTTTTACTACATAACAATTTGGGGAAGAGATGAACTATCTTTTTTGCATAAAAGTCAGTCAAGGAATTTAAAACAACAGGAGGCATAATAGAATAAAACTTCAAATTAAAACTTCTATTTTTATCTCATTGAAACACACATTTGTGTATATGTGTATTTGTAAAATATATTAGCTACATTTTTAAATGAAAGAATATAAATTAAAAACTTACATTATTTTTTAACCTCAGACATTAATATCTGGACAATATTTTAAAAATAATATCACAAAGAGTGCATTCTAACCTTTACCCTTAAACTGAATCTTGGACCATATCATGAAGCTAGGTGAGTTGCAGGTATTTGGTTGATTACTATGGACATTTAGACAAACAGAAGAATCTATTTCTAACAGTCTTCACTATGACTCTTTTTGGAAAAAAAAAATACAAGATTACACAGTAGATCCCAAAATATCTTCAAGAAATGTCCTGACTTATAACAACACTAACCTTTCTCAAGTTTTAGTCTCCCTCTCACCTCATCAAAGCTGAAAATTTACAATAATGTCATTCTCTTTGACTTAATTGTAGCCACAACATTCTGTCTTGTTTTAAAGGGAATATGTCTTGAGATTCCAATTCTTGGCATAGATCTGGTTTGGAGAGATAGGGAATCCTTTTATATGCCCTTCTATATTGTAGTCGTAATAAATGTTGACTTAGGATAAGAAAATGAATGATGAATAAATGATGGAAACCATAAGTTAGATTTGTTGCTATGTAAGAACATAAATATCAGAGTTCAGAATAGTGTGTTGGCCTCTAATAGGAGATAGGAGGCAATAATTGTAAAAGAATTGGCTTACTGAAAAGTGGATTTTACCCCATAGTCAATCAATGCTTCATGTACTTCCCCACATATAGAATTCAAGTGGATAAACGATATAAATAGCTCCTTACAGTAGCCTATTGTAAAAAGAAATACACCTGTCTTATTTTTGATGCCAGGGCTCAATACATGTATTTAAAAACATGCAGAAGAAAGATATTATTTAACCAGAGGTTTAGCACCTCAATAGACCATTTAGTCAAAAAACCAAACCTGATGTCCCTAGAAATATACACTTTGACATGTTTAAAAGATATCCTTCAAGTATCATATTCTTTTGTGTAATATTATTTGAAAGACTCATTTAGTTAACTCCAATGGGTTATAGGTACCTGACACCCATGCTCACTGAAAGCATGCATTTTATTCCAAAGAACATGGATGTCATTGAATTACCCAACAATCTTTTTAAATTTTATCAAAATAGGAAAAAATGCACTGTAGGGTATTTTACTTGCCCATATTCAAGAAAAAACTTATTGGTATTGTACTTGCCAGGAGAATAATGGCTCAGAATTCAGTACATTTTTATAATATTGAAAATAAATCATAGATTTCAATCTACAGATTGCCTTATTTTAATACTTTATTGATCCATATTCTGTCTATTATCCAAATTCCTCAGCTACAGTGACATAGGACAGTGCATTTGCTCTCTAAATTCTCAGTGGGACCATAATGTGATTACCTGTTAATGGCTGTGTTCACAAAGATCAAAACAAAGAATAGGTTTGGCATTCACAGACAGGTCCCAACTAACAAACAAATTATGTTCCAAGACCTAATTGTTAATTCATTTATTCATTTATCTATCTATCTATTTATCATCAGTTATCAGGGATTCAAAATATACCATTTCATATGAACAATGTAATAAACTATAGTTGGATTTCTGGGGAAGTCCATGCAATGCAATTATCATATTATACAGTATAGGTACTGAAGTGCTACAGAAGGTTTGGAAACTTTTGCTACTTTCTTGGACACTTGGGCAGTAGTATTTACCCCATCCTAACTGAACAGGGATCTCTCAGATCTCAAGGTGCTTCCTGAATTCTAAGACAATTGGTATGATCCATAGTCATATATATATGGAATGTACACAAAGTGACTATTTCTAATATGGGGAATATCTCCATCTGATTAATTAGATCAATGTAGCAAACATATTTGTATAATTCTGGGCACAAAGTAAGTTTATTTGTCTGAAAAAGATCAATTTGGCTTACTAGCTAGCCAAATTTTCAACTGATTCCTATGTTTATACTTGGTGGATTTAGCAATTGGAATAAACAGTTTTGCCTAAAGTGTTGTTTAGCAGTTTATGTGTCTTTAAATCAACCATAAGAAGAGTAGTGACCTAATGGTTTGAAGGAAGTAACTTTTTTTCTTACATATTACAAAGTGTTCAGTACTGCAAAAAAGTAAGCTCATTTATTTTTGACTCTTCAATTTTCCCATAGAAAAATAAATCAAGTTAATTCTGACACCATGTGAATTTGAATTTGTTTATTCAATTTTAAGAGTCAATCTTTCTTATTTCTTACTTATAGTATCCATTCTGCAAGCTATTGTCATTCCCATGTTTTTTACCAGTCGTTACATGCTCTGTTTCTGAGTGTTCTGTCCAAAATCTCTCTCTCTCACTGAATTATTAAACAATTCCCATTGCAACTTCTTTCCTTAAGTTAGGAGAGCCAAAAAGGAGCAATATTAGGAATAGTAAAGCACAAAATTCTTTGTTTCTCTTTGCCAAATGTTTTATTAATATGTTTCACTTAGTATAATATTGAAATTCATCCAAAATTGTGATTTTTTAAAGGATTTTGTCCTGGGCCAAAATTATAAAATGGCCATTTTCTATTGTTTAAAAGCTATATTTATTAACTTATTACAATATTTAAAAATCCACTAAATAAGCATTTATGTGCATGTTTTTCAGCCATTAAAAGATTATATTTCTGTTGCTATAAAGTATTCTTTCTGACATAGAGATAAATTGTTAAAATTCAAATTAACTCATATATTTAAGAATTTTCTAAAGAAATGAGAATACCTTTTAATATTTAATGATTATAAATATAGTTTTAAATTATTACTCAAATAATTTATAACTGCTTCAGTGACACATTAAATTGTATCTGCTTTGAGTTTTCATTTTCACTGTCTTTATAATTAACATGAGTGTCAAGTAATTTTTAAAATATTTTTTAGAATTTTGCCACTTTTTAAATGGTGGAAAACAATAGGTTTAGTCCCAGAGAACTTAAATATAGGTATTGGGATGATATATTAACAAAGATTAGTGAGCAAATAAAAGAGAGATTTTCTTTTAGTAAAGTAGCTGAAGGTATTCATTATAATTAAATACTCTGACTCCCTCATGCCAATATGTGAAGAAACAACTCCCAAAGCTTTTAACAAATGTTTCTAAATACCTGTGTGATAAACTCAGGAAAATTCCTTCTTTTCCATTAAAGGTTTCTCATCCAGACACTCAAATACATACAATTTAGAAAAGATAAAAGGTGAAAAGATTGTCCTTAATCATTAGTATTCATTAAACTCTAGAGCTGGAAGTAGTTATATTAGTTATCTATTGCTGTGTAACAAATTACCCCATAATTTAAATATTTAAATATTAAAACAATAATATTTATTACCTCACTATTTCTGTATGTTAGTAATCCAAATAGGGCTAAGCTCAGGATCTTTCACAAGGATGTTGTGTCAGCTGGGGCTCTGGTCACCACACATCTTTACTGGGAAAGGTCAGCTTCCACGGTCACGAGCATGGTTATTGGCAGGATTTTGTTCCTCACAGGCTATTAGATGGAGGACTTCAATTTCTAAGAGGCTTCCCTTAGTTTCTTTCTGTGTGGGCCTCTCCCTAGGACAGCTGACAACGTGGCAGCTGGCTTCATTAAAGCAAACAACTGAGAGGGCATGAGAGTAAGATGAAAGATGGAAGTCACAGACTTCTGTAACCTAATTTCAGAAGTGAAATCGCTTCACTTTTGCCATAATCTATTATAAGCAAGTCACTAGGTCCAGTGTGTGTTCAAGGACATTGGATTACACAAAGACCTGAATACCAGGAGGCAGAGATCACTGGGAGCCATTTCGGAAGCTACTTACCACAAGGGTTTAGAAATATGCTAATATAAACCTTTCTTTATAAAAAAGAAACTGAGACAAAGAAGGATAAATCATTTTACCTGACATCTACAGTTACTGAACACTACACTTACTGAAAGGCCATCAGTAATGATGATAGTCAACCTTTATGAAGTTCTTCATATGCTTGCACTTGTTGCTGAATGATTATACACATTTTTTTCATTTAATCCTCTGAAATACCTTTTGAAAAAAATTATATTTAATCCTACTTTATGAAGTAAGAAACTGAGACTCAGGGAAATCCAATAATTTACCAAATTATATAGTCTTTTGGTAGCAGAATTGGAACTTAATTCCTGGCATCCTGATTCCAGATTCTACCCTTGTAAGAAGAGTGTTATATTGAAACTGCCACATAAACTAATTCTTAAGTTCCTGTGAAACTGCTGTCAAGGACATTGTCCATGTTTTTTATATGTATTTTCTTTAATAAATCTCCATATGAGAAGTGTATTCTAGCATTAACATTAAGGAAATACTTTTCTATTCTCAAAAACTAATGCACTTATTTCATTTTATAATTGCAAGTTAGATATTATCACTTTTTCATAATTTAATATGATTTGTAGAAAAAATTGATTTTTAAGAGTGTGCATTGCTTTATAAGGCAATATAGTATATGTATCAAGAACCTTAAGAATATATGCGCTTTTTAATCTCACAAATCCATATCTAGAGAAAATCTATAAACTCAGAGGCAGGTTGATTGTGAATTATGCAAACACAAGTTTTCTTCTTCTGTCTTTAATTGCGATTTACTATTTTGAAAACTAGGAAATAAAATTAACTAGACAAACTTTAAAATAAATGATATTCAAAGGAAAATTGACCACTCCCTCTTTTCGTCCTATAAACCTCATCCTGCTTGCAACCTGTTAAAATTTCATTCTCAGGATTTTAAGGATTTATTATTCTTAGATTGACTTAGATGTTGTTACACCTAGTAGACAGAAATTGCCTTACTGGTAAATATTCCATCTTATGAATCCTCAGTGCATAACATAGTGCCTGGCACAAAGTAGATACTTAAGAAATGTTTCTCAAAAGAATAAGAAATGAGTCTACATGGTTAGCATCTTTGTTTTTCTTCCTTTCCATGGTCCTCACATTCTATTTTGTTAATACTGTTTATGTCTACATAATTCAAATGGGAAAATGATGCATTAAACAAATTTAAATTTTAATGTAGATTTTTAGGGAACAAAAAGTCTAACACTAGAACCTATGCTTTCCAACTCTGGACAAGTATGCTAGTTTCCACATTTCTCTCCTCAGATAGATGTTGGAGTGTTTGGGCATAAAAATTATTTCTTATTCATCTTTTTTTTTTAACCTAAGGACTTAGCACAGTCCCTGGTAGAAAATAAACATTTATGAATGTAGCAAGTTTGATTGATTGCTATAATGAATAAATGCTCCAAGAACAGCTAAATTCAATTTATGTATTTAAAAGACAACATTTATTACTTGTAATTTTATATATGTAAGGTATTATAAAAATGCAAAAATAAAACAGGCTATTGTTCCACATAGAGAAGTCATAATGGAATAAAGAAAAAATAATTAATTGAACCTTGTTAGAAAATTCAAACAATAAAAAAGGAGAAATGATTATTCCTTTTCACATGCCTGTCTCCACAGATAACAACTGTTAAAAATTTCTTGTGATTTCAAATAAAAAATTTATATACTAAAATGCCAATAACTATTTACATTCCTTTACACAGTTGTTTTCAAAATTTTTTTGGATGTCATAGTTTTTTAATTTTAATTTGATATCAGTTCACACAATAATTTTTTAATTTCAAAATTTAAGGGGGTACAGATGTTTTTGTTACATCAATACCTTTTATAATGCTTAAGTAGGTGCTTTTATTGTGCTCATCGGCTGAATGAATAGTGTTCATTGTACCCGATAGGTAAGTTTTTACGCCTCTCCTATTCCCCCTCTCCCTT
Organism: Daubentonia madagascariensis; assembly: GCA_023783475.1. Taxonomy (NCBI): domain Eukaryota; kingdom Metazoa; phylum Chordata; class Mammalia; order Primates; family Daubentoniidae; genus Daubentonia; species Daubentonia madagascariensis. The sequence continues at coordinate 18,061,276 of JAKFHU010002080.1, read as the reverse complement.
CTTGATTTCCACCACCTTTACACCTCTTTGTGCCCATCACTTAGCTCCCAATTATTAGAGAGTATATGTGGTGTTTGTTTTTCCATTCCTCAGATACTTTGCTTAGAATAATGGTCTCCAGTTCTAACAAAGTTGCTGCAAAAGACATTATTTCAATTATATTTATGGCTGAGTTGTACTCCATAGTAATATACATACCACATTTTCTTAATCTGCTCATGAATTGATGTGGTACTTATGTTGATAGCACATCTTGGTGATTGTGAATTGTGCTACAATAAACATTCGAGGGCAGGTGACTTTTGATAAAATGACTTCTTTTCCTGTGGGTAGATACCCAGTAGTGGAATTGCTGGATTGAATGGTAGGTTTTCATTTATTTCTTCAAGGAATCTCCATACTCTTTTCTATAAAGGTCATACTAATTTGCGGTCCCACCAAAAGTGTGTAAGAGTTCCTTCCTCTCTGCATCCATGGCAGCATCTGTTGTTCTTTGATTTTTGAATAATGGCCATTCTGACAGTGGTAAAGTGTTATCTTACTGTGGTTTAATTTGATTTTCCCTGATGATTAGTGATGTTGAGTATTTTTCATATGTTTCTTGGCCATTTGTCTATCTTCATTTGAAAAACTTCTATTCACGTCTTTTGCTGAGCTTGTTTGTTTTCTTCTTGCTGATTTGTTTGACTTCTTTATATATTCTTGATATTGGCCCTTTATTAGATGAATGGTTTGTGAAGATTTTGTCCCATTCCGTAGGTTGTCTATTCGCTCTGTTTATTATTTCCTATGCTGTGTAGAAGAATTTTAATTTAATCAAGTCCCATATATTTATTTTTGTTGTTGATGTATTTGCCTTTGGGGTCTTAGTCATAATTCTTTGCCTAGGCCAATATCTAGACAATTTTCTCCTATATTTTCTTCTAGAATTTTTATGGTTTAATGTCTTACATTTAAGTCTTTTATCCATCTTAAATTAATTTTTGTATATGTTGAAACATAGGGGTTCTATTTCATTCTTGTGCGTGTGGCTATGCAGTTTTCCCAGCACCATTTATTGAATAGGGCTTCCTTGCCCCAGTATGTGTTGTTATCTGCTTTGTTGAAGGTCAATTGATTGTAGGTAGAAGGTTTTATTTCTGCGTTCTTTATTCTGTTCCATTGGTCTATGTCTCTACATTTACATCAGTACAATGTTGTTATGGTTACTATAGCCTTGTAGTGTAATTTAAAGTCTGGTAATGTGATGCCTCCAGATTTGTTCTTTTTGCTTAAGATTGCTTTCACTATTCAGGCTCCTTTTGGGCTCCAAATGAAGCATGGAATTATTTTTTCTAGATCTATAAAATACGATGTTGGTATTCTGATGGGGATTGTATTGAACCTGTAAATCACTTTGTACAGGATAGACATTTTATGCATGGTGATTCTACCAATTCCTGAGCATGAGATGTTTTTCCATTTGTTTGTGTCATCTATGATTTCTTTCATCAGCACTTTGTATTTCTCATTGTGAAGCACTTTCACCTCCTCTGTTAAGTATATTCCTAGGTATTTCATTTTCTTTGTAGCTATTGTGAATGGTATTGAGGCTTTGATATGACTCTCAGCTTGACTGTTATTGGTATACAGAGTGCTACTGATTTGTGTTCATAAATTTTGTAACCTGACACTTTGCTGAATTTATTTATCAAATCTCTGAGCCTTTTGGTGGACTCTTGAGAATTTTCTAGATACAAGATCATATTGTCAGCAAACAGGGATAGTTTGACCTCTTCTTTCTCAATTGGGATGGGCTTTATCTCTTTTTCTTGCCTGATTTCTCTGGCTAGGATTTCCAGTACTATGTTGAGCAGAAGTGGTGGCAGTGGGCACACTTGTCTTGTTCCAGTTCTTAGGAGGAATGCTTTCAATGTTTCCCCATTCAATATGTTGTTGATGTGGGTTTGTCATATATGGAATTTATTACTTTGAGATATTATCCTTCTATACCAAGTTTGTTGAGGGTTTTTATCATGAAATGGTGCTGGATTTTATTGAATGCTTTTTCTGCATTTATTGAGATGATTATATGGTCTTTGTTTTTGCTTCTGTTTATGTGGTGAATCATGGTTATTGATTTGCATATGTTAAACTATGATTGCATCCCTGGGATTTAACCCACTTGATCATGATGAATTATATTTTTGATGTGCTGTGGATTTCTATTTGCTAGTATTTTGTGGAGGATTTTTGCATCTATGTTCATAAGGGATATTGGTCTGTAGTTTCCTTTTTTTGTAGTGTCCTTTCTTGGATTTGGTATCAAGGTGATACTGGCTTCATAGAATGAGTTAGGGAGGATTCCTTCCTTCTCAGTGTTATGGAATAATTTCTGTGGGATAGGTACCAGATTTTCTTTGTAGGTCTGGTAGAATTCAGCTGTGAATCCATCTGGTCTGGGTTTTTAATCTTTGTATTTGTTTGTTTGTTTGTTTGTTTCCCTTTTATTTACTTGTGCTCAGAGCTTTGTTTTTCTTTCCTTCTGTTGGCTCTGGGTTTGGTTTGCTCTTCCTTTTCTAGTTCTTTGATATGTGACATTAGTTTGTTAATTTGTGATCTTTCTGTCTTTTTGATGTAGGCATTTAAGGCTTTCCCCTTAGGACTGCTTTTTCTGTATCCCATAGATTTGGAAAGATTGTGTCCCCTTTTTCATTTAGTTTGAGGAATCTTTTGATTTCTTTCTTACTTTCATCATTGACCCAAGGAAATTCAGCAACAGGTTGTTTAATTTCCATGACTTTGTGTAGATTTGAGTGTTTCTTGTAGAATTGATTTCTAGTTTTATTCCACTGTGGTGTAAGATGATATATGTTATGATATTGATGTTTTTGAATATGCTGAGACATGTTTTGTGGCCTAAGACATGATCTGTCTTGGAACATGTCCCATTTGCTGATGAGAAGAATGTATATTCAGTAGGTTTAGGGTAGAATGTTCCGTAAATGTCTGTTAGGTCCATTTTTTCTACAGTCCCATTTATATCCAGTGTTTCTTTATTCATTTTCCACTTCAATAATCTGTCCAGCATTGTCAGTGGGGTGTTGAATTCCCCATCAATTATGATGCTACCCTTTTTTTCTTGGCTTAGATCTAGTAGAATTTGCTTTATGAATCTAGGAGATCCTGTGTTAGGTGCATATATATAGGATTGTTATGTCTTCTTGTTAAATTGTTCCCATTACCATTATATAATGACCATATTTGTCTTTTTTTTTTTTACCACTGTTGATTTATCATTTGTGAAATTTAGTTTTACAGGATACAAAATTCTTGACTGTCAGTTGTTCAGTTTATGTGTGTTGGAGATGTCCTATTAGCTACAAATCTTCCCTGTGTTCAATGATGATTTTGTATCTGGATATCTGAATTTCTGGTGATACCAGGGAAGTTTTCCTCAATAATTTCCTCAAACAGGTTTTCCGTGCTTTTTGCTTTTTCTCCTTCTCCCTCACGGATGCCTATAATTCATGTATTAGTTCACTTCACATAGTCCAATATTTCTCTGAGTGATTGTTCATTTTTCTTTGTTCTCTTCTTGGCATCTTTTACTGACTGGGTTACTTGGAGAGCCATGTCTTCAAGCTCTGAGATTCTTTCTTCTGCTTGGTTTAGCCCGTGGTTGAAGCTTCATACTGTATTTTGAAATATTCATTTATTTAAGTTCTATTATATCCTTTCTTGTGTTGTCTACCTCTTTAACAACTTTTTCATTTTTTTCAATGATGTCCTGAAAATTTTTTTGGCTTCTCTTTGTTGATTTTCATCTTTCTCTTTAATTCCATTAATCTTATTTGCTGTCCATTTTCTGAATTCCATTTCTGATATTTTGACAATTTCCTTTCAGTTGAAGTCCACTGCCATAAATCCATCGTGATCTCCCAGGGCTCCAGAGTTCCTGCTGGTTCTCAAGGATGTGTTTCTGAGGGTTCACTTCTGCTGTCTGGCCCTCAGCTTCACCTCTGAGGCTCCACCCCCGAGGTTCTACAGCTGTTGTTGGGCCCTCAGATTCACCCCCAATGCTCCAGTGCTGTCTCTGAGTCCTGAAGCTCAGCTGCTGCTTCAAGGACCTGTGCCTCTGCCTCTGAGGCTTCAGCATGGCCCCTAGGCTCCACCACTGCCGCTAGGCCTGTGGCTTTACCCCGAAAACTACAGAACTAAGGTGGTACCCTGAGGCACTGCCCCTGAGGCTCCAGCACAGCAGTCAGGTCCCTGGACCCCAGCTGCCATCAGCCTCACGGCCCCACCCCTGAGGCTCCCGCTGGCCACCTGGTGGGTACCACCTCCGTGGCCCAGTGGTCCACTAGGGACCTTTCAGCTTCAAGATGCCATCACACTTGGATTAGCTGGTTGGAGCAAACACCTACAGCCCAGACACCCATAACCAGTGCCTAGGTATCCTCACCCTGCTGCCACTGTCACCTCTGTGATGAGACCCAAGCAGAGCAATCCCCCGCAATGCTAGCCTCCATGGAGAGGGTCTAACATAGCCCCCAAATGAAGCTTCCAACAGTGACCTGGGGAACAACCCACCACTCCACACAAAAATCAGCAGCACCAGCTTGAACCGTGACAATCACAGGGGAACAGGACAAAACAGAACAGCTACATTATAGGCTCTCAGTGCGCCCACCCCTCCCCTGCCAGGTCAATCTTCCAGAGTAGAACACTAAAGCACCATCTAGGGACCTCTCCTTCGGCTAAGTAGGAGAGTTCCCAGCAAAGGAGAACAGGTATGCTGCAAACCTATCTGAGTTAAGAGAAGAGGATTCAGATGTTTTCAAATTTTAGCACACACCAGAATCACCTGGAAAGCTGGTTAAAACATAGACTGCTGGGTGCCATACCCAGAGTTTCTGATTCAGAATGTCTGGGTGTGTACCTAGAATTTTTATTTCCCAGGTGATGGCAATGCTACTAGTCCAGAGATCACACTATTTAACACAATTTACCAAAGAGATAAAATGAACACTGCTTTGCCTTTTGCTTCACACATATTATATCATTTAAATCGAACACAGAGGCATCCAGAGTTTGATGGGAAAGAGTGTTTAAAAGAAACAGGAGGAAATTAAAACTGAAAGCCTTGTAGGGTCTGAAGCTGGTAGGGGGTGAGAGGAGCAGAATAAAATACAAGGTATATCTAAATTACATTGTGGAATATACGTCAAAGTTTTCCTTTTCCTCTGGACTGGGTCTTTTAGGGGCCGCCATTTATATCAAAGTCTTTCCTGTCTCTCTTATAAATTTCTGTACTATCAAAAATTGAGCAAGCTTGCTTTTACAGGGAAGGTTATGCTCTCCTCTTTTAAAGTAAGCACAGTAATTTAAAGGATCAGCAAACAGACAGCTGCAACTTGTCATTAACATAAAAGAACAGACTGGTTTGATCCTGTGATTCCTGAAGTGTGTATTTGGTTCTGTATTTTTCTATGATTAAGAAAGCTCTTGAAACATTTTCATCTAAAACCTCTATAGTTAGACTCTACTACCTGGAATGTTTAAAAGCTCCCTGTAATATCTTTTGTCCATACAGGTAAGATCCTTTATAATAGACTTGTGTCATGTGACTGTAAATAAATATTTAGCAAAATTTGGTGGAGATATCATTTAAAACTAGCTTACTTTTATCTTTAAGATTATACAATAGCATCCTCATAATTTGCTAATCATGTGGTTGACTACATTGGAAGAATCCTACAGATAGCCTGGGTTTACAAAATGAGTTTAGAGGGGCTATGTAAATGTAATGAAATTTGGAAGCTTGATGTCACTCCCAGAAGATAATTTTAAAAAGTTAAATTAATTTTCAACTCTGCTGAGAGGCCTCAGAGTGAAGAGAGGAGACAGAAGAAAGCCAAAATTTTCATGAATAAGCCTACCTCAGGAGAAAAGGTAAGTTCCAAGGGGAGATTTCCTCTGCTATCATATTAAGTATCAACACATTTTATATAATTAAAATGATGTTAATGCAGCAATTACTATAGCAATTGTTTAAACAATTTACATGTTTATTGAAAGTTAAGATAATATTTTTTTACTTTTGGTTTTCTATAACTTGCTATATTTCAACAATCTTATCTAATCAACCTAATTTAAAATCTTGGTTATACTAATGAATTATTATATAATCACTCACTTTACTCACAGGTCATTGCTTTATGACGTTTTGGTGCAAGCAAAATTCTCCAGGTTTTACAAAAAGACTACTATCTTCTGCTTGCTATGATTTTAGCATAATAAAAATGTATTATAAATGGAATGATGAGAGTAGTGGTTTCACATCTAATTTTTTATCGCTAAGATCTTAATTTACCAGGGATATGCTAAGATACTTTATAAATACTAGTATTTATTTATTTATTTCAATAATGGTAGAACAGAATACAATGTAAAATTTAGGTTTATGTGCAATTGAATTTTGTCTGTTTTAAAATCAGAGAAAAGAATAAAGATATCAGGTATTTACAATGTCAGCAAAGACGACGTGAATGCATTTTGCCCTCAATTTTAAACTTCCATTGATATTTAAAATTAGTATCTAAAAACAGTCAAGGTCTCATGCTCAAGAGCCTCAAAGAAGCCTCAAAACTTGGCAAATACCTTGATATATTCTCCTAAGTCTAAAGTCTGACTCTTTTGTAGGTATCACATCTTGTTTAAACTGGCAGAGCAAGAATAGATTGTCCTCTATGGATGAACTTCTTGTTAATCAAAATCAAAACATGAACAAGAAGTCCAAGTTAGTGATTTAAAATGAGGAAGATGTGTGGAAATTGATGATACTATTAACACAAAGAGTGAATTCTCTCCCTGTAGGCACTGGAAGTGAAATTATAATCAAAGTTGTGGGATGAGCATGGATCGAAGGTGATTTGAATACTTAATGACATGAAGCAATGACAGCCGAATGTATTCATTTCCTTAATAGCCACTACCAAACCTCTTGTGCCTTCTTGTAAAACTATCTTCACTGAGGCTCATGACACCCAGACCTCATCCTTTTTACTGACTGACCTCCCTCAAACTTATTCCTTCACATTCATTGAGGACTATGACCTCTGCCTTATGAACTTTGTCTCCATCTTCATTCCACTATCTTCCTGGACAATTTTACAGTGTGCGGGAAAATAAACACCCCCATTTTAACCGTAGACCACTGTGACTGTTTGAACCCCAGTGAATTTCTCACCTTCTCCACTCCAGTAACACTAAATTGTTTCATTAACCAGAGTCACGGTATCTATTACACTTGTGAGATCTAAGCTCCTACAGCCCATTTTTTAGCCACGGACTCTATACTTCCAGGGTTTTTACTTTCTGACTTATAATCTAGTTTTTCTCCAATATTAACTAGATTTAGACTATTTATTAGAGATTTTCTCCCAATCTATACAGTCTGTTTAAAAATTTCTTTTAATTACTATGAACATCCTGGCAATTTATCCTGGCTTGCCTGGTAGCAGACCAGTTTATTCCTGTTTTCTGGCATCCTGCTTGATCATTGCCTTCTTTTACTTTCAAATGTGTCCCAGTTTGGATGATAAATTACACTGTCACTCAACTATGAAACATCAAAACCCTTTTTCTCTAGTATCCTAAACATTCTAAGCTCATTTTTTCTCCATTATAACTGCTTTGAATTGACACAAGCTCATGACTTAGTCACTCCTTCACCTGGTTCAGAATGTGCCTAGAAAATGGACCCCCACTGCACATTGAAGCCAACATAAATTCCTGCTTTCCAATCATACATGCAACCCCAATATTACCCACAGATCCTCTGAAAAATCCCTTCGCCAGAGTCCTCCCTCATTGCCTTATGCAAGCTTTCACACTTTGAAAGTTTCTTCCAACCCCCCATCCTACAAGCTGTTCTCCTTCCCACTGTCTTTCCTTATTGGTGGAAGCAGTCTGCCTTCACTGGTACACAGTAAACCCCTGCACATGGGCTTTGATTTTCATCCTTTCTACATCTCAAATACCTTGCTCTATCAATCACATCTTCTCATTCTTGCATCATCAGCCTTTGTCTTTTTATTGGATTTTTATCCCCCAATACATGAATCCAACAAAGTCTGTTCAATATTAAAAACAAAACAAAACAATTTTTTCCTGACTTATACTCCCTTCTCTTTGGTGACTTGTATGTTTTCCTAAGTCAAGCTTTTGAAATGATTAATCAGTCCTGTATTCACTTCATCACCTCTCATTTATACCTTAGCCCACAATGTTCTTTCTTCCACCCTTGCCGCTCTATAAAAACTGCCCTCTCCAGCATGGCCTTTCTCATCTCTAAAATCTCCCATTAATAATTCTATTAAAACAGTCTCTTCTGTTTTTCTCTTATATCTCTGGCTTTTATTCAGATACTTTCACTGGATTTTGTTTCTTTTGTATCACCTCTTTTGTATCATGTTCACTAGGGCCCAGCCATGACCCTGTCCTCTTCCCCTTCTCTTCATTGCCCCTGCGTACCTCATCAAAACTCAGTGCTGATTGCCTGAATGCTTATTTTAATCAACTTCATACAGGTTATGAACTACTATTAGAAGCTGTATCTATTACTGAGAGTAATAAAGTGCATCAGCAACTCATGTTTGACCTTAGTCCTTTCCAGAACACTTCTCCACTACTCAGTGCTATTCAGCACTCATTTTGTCAGACTTCACCTGTTAATAGTTTAGCCATTAGAGTGTAGTAATTGGCTTTGGTCTGTTCCAGAAAGGAATACTGTATCTTAAAATTCCTTTTACTTTGATTTTTATACCAGATCTAATTCATATATATTTAAGTAAACTGTATGTAGCATTACATAAATAATAAGTAATCTTTATGAGCATAATCAACATCAGGAAGTTTTGAGGAGTTATTTAAGCTCAATAGGAGATTAATATTATAGCTACAAAACTGAGAGTGTTGGAAATATTGGTAACACTTTATCATCTTATAATGTATTCAGAAACAAGTCTAAGGAAAAATGGGTGTTATCTACTCTTTGTACTAGTAATGTGGCTTGTGGGAATGCCATCTTCACCCACCACAGGCTGTCACATGCCCCTCTGGAGCGTTAGAATATCAAATCTCCTTACTATTGATCAAATTACAGAAGTACACAAATGTATGGAGATTTATTTTGAACATAATGATAATAATCATATCAAAATGGGTTAATATATCAATGAATCATGAGAAGCTGACCTTCTGCATTAAGAAGATATATTATAAGAAAGTCTATGTGTATTAGTTACATTGGTATTTTGGCTGGTATTTATCTTCACCTCTTAAAGAGTAAAGGCCTAGATATCCCAGAATTCACATACCCTAGCTAAAGGGTTATAACTTTCAGAATTATTCTCTTCTAAAATATATAGATATCTTATAGTAAATTACTTAGTATTTATATTAGATATTGGAGTGCTATGAATAGAGAGCAAAAAATAGAGTATTTATCAGAAATTCTTCTCTTTACATGTCTTGTATCCCTTGCAAAAATAGCATGGCAGAGAAAGCATTCATTTTAATTTTGAGTGCCTAATAAGCTTTGCTTTTTCAAGCCTTGAACTATTTTTCAAGTTTTACTATAAAAATAACTCTATTTATCTTACCCTCAAGGCACTTGTACATTGAAAATACATAAATCATCTGAGGACTAATAAAGCAACTGCAGCCCAGCAGAAACTCAAGGAGATAAAAGCATTGTTTTAAAGACCAATGCACAAAATCTCTATTGGACCAAAAGTAGAAAGAAACAAAGACTGTTTCTTCTCAGCAAATCTGAGTTATTTGTGAAGGAGCCACATTGCAAAGGCTACCGAAGGTTTGTTTTGTCATGAATGAGGAGTCAATATATTCTGCAAGGCTTTGGAGATGACATTCCGCCTGGGATTTAAAAAGTAGCTGGGGGCAGCGACACTGTCCTGAAGAAGTATAATACTAAACGTGATAATAGACCCAGGAAATCCTTTACTTTAATATCCTTATCATGTGTAATATATTTCTTGTTTTTTGGTTTTCTTTTAACTCAGAAGTGGGTGAAAGTCTGTGAACTGAAATTAGATGTTAAGCCCCTAGCTGACTGAATGGACCCCTTCTTGGCCGAGGGGAACCCAGAAATATTTTAAAGCTGTGTTGCTGGCCAGGAGAGGTGAGGTCAGACATGGCTCAGCATGTGCCTTCCCTTCTTAGAGATATCCTCTGTAACTCATTAACAGGCCTAAAGCTATACAAGGCAAAGCTTAAGCAACACCTGCAGGCCATCAATTTACTTAACAGATCACTTGAGTTTACATAAATGTCAGGTGGCTTGTCTGTGATTAACAGACATCCTATCTTAAGTTAAAACATATCAAGTCTTTAGACAAAGCTTCATTTGTTTACCCACCCCTCCACCTGAGATGTCCTGCTTTTTTGGGCCAAACCAATGTACAACCTCCACATATTGTCTTACTATCTTATGTGTAATTCCTGTCCCCATGAATGTATAAAACCAAACTATAACCCACCTACTGCAGGCACATTTTCTCAAGACTTATGAGGCCATGTGCTCCAGGCTAGTCACACACATTTGGTCAGAATATTCTCTTTAAATTATTTTACAGAGTTTGTGTTTTTTTTTCTGTTAATAAGGCCTTATTTGTAATAACATAGATTTCCTTTTCTGTTTTAAAGTCTTTAATGGAAAAGACACCATCAAGACAGGAAAGTATAAAGGTACAAATATTATAGACAGAAAAATACAAGACGAAGAGTACATATATTATAAAGAAATATATATACATACATGAATATGTGTATGTGTGTGTCTATGTATCTCTACACTTGAACCTTCAATAACATGGGCTTGAATGCGCAGGTCCAGTTAAATCCAGTTTTCTTCTGCCTCTGCCACCCCTGAGACAGTAAGACCAACCCCTCCTCTTCCCCCTCCTTCTCCTCAGCCTAGTCAATGTGAAGACTACGAGGATGAAGAACTTCATGATGATCCACTTTCATTTAATAAATAGTAAATATATTTTTTCTTCCTTATAATTTTTATAATAACATTTTCATTATTACTGTAGCTTACTTTATTCTAAGAAAACAGTATGTAAACATATAACATACAAAATATGTGTTAATCTACTCTTTATGTTATTGGTAACATAAACATTCCAGTCAACAGTAGGCTATTATTAGTTAAGTTTAGGAGCAGTCAAAAGTTATTCATGGATTTTCATCTGTGTGAGGGGTTGGCACCCTCAACCTCCACATTGTTCAAGGGTCAACCGTATACATACATGTTACTGAAAATCCAGCACTTGTCCCAAAGGCTGCGTCAGAAGAATGAGGACAAGTGGTTTGAGGAGAAGGAAAGGGAAGTTTATTAATTTTCTATGAAATGAGGAGTATGGCAGACTCATGTCTTAAAGTACCACAGTCCTCCATATAAGCAGAAATACAGAGTTTTTAAAAGGAGTTTTCAGCTTGGGGCTATTACTATTTAACTATAGTTGATGGTCCTGATTGACCCTATCTCCTGCAAAGACAATCTTGTGACCTCTGCCCAGACAATTCCTTTGAGCCATCTCCTGTGGTACAAAGAACAAAGGACATTCCTCTGCACCTCTGACTACTGGCCTGGGGCAGGGATGCAGGTTTTAATTCCCAAAAAGAGTGATGGGGGGTGTTTTAAAGACACAGCTTGTAAAACATTTTACACTTTTTCAGGCTATTCCCTCTGTTACATACACACATGCACATATATATATACACACATATGTATATACTCTCACAAATATCACTGTGTTATCACAAATATTAGATGGAGGTCCACATAACTTTTATAGAATTTGACATTCCCTTCCCAAGATGTCAGAAAATTTCCAGGTAAGATTTTTCTAATTGTCATTTTTGGCTCTGATTTTCTGCCTTTTTTTTTTTTTTTTTTTTTTTGACCTTTTGTCCTGATTTATTGCTCTTTATCTATACTTTAGATCAGTGGTCCCCAACCTCTTTGGCACCAGGGACTGGTTTCATGGAAGACAATTTTTCCTCAGACGGGGGTGGGGGTGTGGAAGGGTTTGGGGGAGTGGCACCAGGCAGAGTTCAGGCAGTGATGTGAGAGAAGGGGAGGAGCGGCTATAAATCCAGATGAAGCTTTGCTCGCTCACCCGCTGCTCACCTCTTGCTGTGTGGTGCCCCCTCTGACCCTGCCTCCCCCATTTACTAAGTTTCATGGAAGACAATTTTTCCATGGACAGGGGGTAGGGGGTGGAAGGTCGGTGGGGGTGGGGAACTGCCAAGCTCTGCATCCCAGTCCCTAACATGCCACATACTGGTATCAGTCCACAGCCCAGGGCTTGGGGACCACGGCTTTAGATTAAACTCAAACAGTGACAACACCCTCTTCTCCTGTATGGGTCCAATAGACTTCTTACAGTACCAAGATAAGTACCCTCTAAGAAAGGACTGCAATACTATCAGAACATTAATTGTATATAAAGATATAGGGTCATAGGGAAAGACATACTTACTAATCTTCATAACAAAGAGCAAACCACACACACATACACACCGCACATGTTATATATTTCTTTTAATTCTTTTAAATTTCCTTAAAGTCCTTTGAAAGTTTTTCTTTGAAGTCTTTGGCTACCTTACCACTGGGGCTATCATTTGCAATAAGTTTTAATATTTTTGGAACCAGTCAAGACCTCTAGAACTGTTTTTATTATCCATCATTATCCTTCTCTTGCCACTGCCGCCCTCCACATCTAATGGCCTTGGGGAACTCTAATTTCTTCTCCCCAACACACACCTTACTTTGCCAAACAATTCAATTCATACTAGCCACAGTTCCTAAATTCAGCAAAGAAGTCTACATATGCACATCCTAAAGCCTTTGAAATATTCAATTGATCCAGAATGGTCTTCCTTTTCTATTTTCTTATAAAGGATTCACATACCTTAAAAAGAAGTCTTTTAAAATTAAATTGTTTTCCATTGCTACATAAAAAAGTAATTTGTTTATACATTTTTAAGTGAAAGAGTTTTGCATGCCAGTGTCTTGAACTAATTTAATTCATGAAACCCCAAAATACATGTACTAATATTCTCATTTAATAATTAAGCAAACAAAAGTTCAGAGAGATTGAAAAATTTGCTCAAGATTTCACAGCTAGTAAGTGTCTAGTTTTGACTCAACATATGAATCCAAACACTGGATTTCTCTAAGGATAGGGATATTTCTCAAGCCACTTTTTGGTTCATATAAAAGTAATTGTATGATTTCCCCATCAGAAAGTTTGCGAGATGATGTCCAGAAGAAAGCATGAACAATAGAATTAAAATACAGAATTTAGAGGGGTCGATTAAAATTGAAAAATAAAACAGTTCAGTAGGTTTAAGAGACTTATGGAGTATAACATAATTTTTTTCCTGAATATTCCAATATGATGATGGTGTGATTTATGAAAGAAATTCACAGCCAGGGGTGAAGTGAATATTTTATTGAGGGTGGGGGTCCTCCAGGATAGATAGCAAAATCTCAGATTTTTTTTTACCAATCTATTCCAACTTTTAGGTGGAAAACTGGCTCCTAAACTCTTAACCTCTATGTAATACTGCCTCATATAATTTTAAATGAAGCACATGGCTTCAATGAACACTGAAGAGCACTTAAAGACCCACTAGGGAAAAATTATTAATGACTCAATGAATTTTCTAAAAAGTTGGTGGGAGTACAGTTTATTGATTTTGTGTGTATGAATGTGTGTGAAGCCACAGTTGCTGATTTCAAAAGAACTCCTTGCGGAAGGTAAGAAATTGTTGACAGGTTCTTTTGCCTCTAGTGTATTTGATAGTATAGTGAGGATTGTCACCTTTTTTGGAGTCAGACAGGTCTAGATTTGAGTCCTAGCTTTTCTGCTGCTGGCTGGGACACCACAGGCAAGTTAGTGCTCAGTGCCTCAGGTTTTTTAGCTGTAAGAATGCAGGTGATAATACCTATGTCCTTGGGTTGTTGGAAGATCGATGAGGTGATGCTCATCAAATAATTAGCACTATGTTTTGCATATAGTTAGTCCTTGGCAATAATAAATATACATTATTTTTTATAGCTGTTTTATTGTATGCAGTATATAAAAACTTTCTCTTAAGAAACATTCTTGTCCCTGAATAAAAATATTCCAGATTGAATAAAGAGAACAGTTGGTTTTGAGGCATCAATAAAGACATAATGACATAATGAATGATTTGAGAATCTTAGATTTTTAAAACCATAAGTTAGCATGTCCATTATGAGGCTACATGGATAATGACAATATTTTAATAGCTTTATTGAGGTATTATTGACATAAACTGCACACATTAAAAGTGTACCTCTACATAAGTTTTGACACCCACGGACCTTCACAGAAACAAGATTACGAACATATCCACTAGCCCTGAAAGTTTCCACATTACCCTCTGCCATCTTTGTCTCTACTTCTCACCACTCCCCCTGGCTCCTGTCCATGCACCAGGCAACCACTAATCTGCTTCTGTCACTATTGATTAGTTTTCAAATTCTAAATATTCTAAATGTAATTATACAAAATGTCCAATTTTTTGTTTGTCCTTTTTCACAAAGCATAATTATCTTGAGATTCATCTATGTTGTTGTATGTATTAATAGTTTGTTCCTTTGTATGGATGAGTAGTATTCCGTGGTATGTGTATATCAACATTTGTTTATCCATTCTCATGTTGGTGAACATTTGGGTTTTTCCAGTTTTTCACTGTTACTAATAAACAAGGTGCTGTGAACATTTGTATACAAGGCTTTGTATAGACATATACTTTCAGTTTTCTTGGGTAAACACCTAGGTGTGGACTGCCCGTATTGCATTGTAGGTGTCTGTTTAACTTTTGAAGAAACAGCAAAACTGTTTCTAAAGTGTTTATACTCTTTCATATCCCTACCAGCAGTGCATGCAAGTTCCAGTTCTTTCACATTACTTTGCAACACTTGGTATGGTCAGTCTTATTGTTTTAGCCATTCTAGCTATCAGTTATATAATGATGTCTCATTGTGATTTCAGTTTGTCTTTTCCTAATTACAAATGATGGGGAATATGTTTTCATGTGCTTATTTCCTGTATCCTATATCTTCTTTGGTTATATGTTCAAAATTTTGTCCACTTTTTTTAAAAAATGGGTGTTCTTATTATTGATATAGAGAGTTCTTTATATGTTCTAGACATAAGTCTTTTATATATGACTGTAGACATTTTCTCCCAGTTGGTGGCTTGTCTTTTCATTCTTTCACTATTGACTTTTGAAAGAATAGAAATTTTTAATTTTGATGAGCTCTAATTTGTCAACTTCCCCTTTTATAGTTGGGAAACCTTTTTCTCAGCCATTCCTATTAATATATGTAGTGTGGACCAATAATCTGTGAAATGAAATGTCCAGATGGTCCAGTTGCTAGGGACTATATTATGACAAAGAGTAGGAGGGTTAATATAGCAAGACCATAAAAGTACATTGTAGTCCATTCCAAGTCCATGTAAAATGTTTCTAATCCTCCTTTCTGATAGGACTATAAAAGAATGTTTTTGACAGACCAATAGATGCATGTCAAGTCCCTGAGATAATGTTAATCTTGCTAGTAAAAATACTACATCTATCACAGCAGATGCAATTGGGTTACAACAAGAGAGTTCAGGAAAACCTGAGGATTCAAAGTTTTCAAGTGCATCATGTCTCAGGATTCCACTTCTTCCCCATCAGCCCCAACATTAGGATAACAAGCTTCTGACTTTAAAATTCAACCTCCTCCAGGACTCTCCTTATGGTTTCACCCTAGACTGATCTTCAGCATTTTCTGCCTTCCTAATGTAAACATATAAATGTTTACAGCTCTTTGTATGCTCTTTGTATGCTCCAAGGCTGTCTTGCTTTCACCATTTGCCATTAATTGGTGATTAATCACTCTTAGTCTTTGTCTTTCTCCATATCATTAATTGGTCCCAGCAAGAACCATTCAATTCCATAATTTTCATATTATCATTCATTCCACATGTCCCAAATATCTTCCATGCAGGGTCCATCAGTGTACTGTTGGCATCCCATCCTAATTCACCACTAGTGAAAGTATTAAAAATGCACTATTATCACTTGACATGTGCTATCATTGCTTCATTTACTACCAGTGATGGGGTCTGCTGGCCAGCAGGTGATAGAGCTATAAAATCCAATTGTAGAATCCACTTCCTTGGATCACTCCTTGCACCAACTATCTCAAATAGAGTCTGTGGGGAATAGGCACTGAGACAGAGACTTGCATATAGGAGGTTTATTGCATACAGGAAACAGGAAACAACACATATGGGGGATTGAAGGAAGGAAGACTGGGCATAGAAAAATATTTAATTATCACACAGCAACAACGAAGGTCTCTGCCAATCCCATGGAGAACCCTGAAGCTAGAATTGCCCTCAGAGTTATTTCAAATTGTTTCAAGGGTCAGGTATTTGTTAATTCATTTAAATAATAGCAGTAAAACCATTATATGTTAAAATAAACAATGTATTTTCATGAACAATATATTTTGCAGACAAAAAATTAGTGAGATTAGTAAGGAGTGGCATTGTTTTATATTTTTGTAAATTTCTTTCATTCCTGGTTTAATAGAGAGGAGATGGATTCAATCTATTGTGATATGACATGTCATGTAGATTCTGAAAATTTCCACTACAAATTCATGAGAGAATAAAAGTAAAAAAGGCAAGGGACATCCCAGTATTATTATGAAAATGTTTTGGACCATTGAGAGCTGCTACGTTAGACCATGCTCTGATGATGAGAATAGTTGCTACAGTTGTTACTCATTAAAAGCATGATCACATTAGTCTATCTCTTTTCATCCCTGCAGCTGGTTGGGTTAATGGACTTGTGTAATTCATTAAGGATGTTTCCAAATATTTTGATTCTGTTCTCCATTTACACAGAGGTAGAATAGTATGTTTCTGTCCCCTTTGAAGTTAAGTCTAAATACATGATTTACTTTAGCTAATAAAGTTGAGTATGAGTAGTATATGTTGTGTTTTGGAGAAGCTTAAGAGACTATGCCATTTGCTGCATTCTGTATTTTCTGCCTTGAATCCCTGAGTGTTGACAATGACCACAGTGACGCACATTAGAAATGTAGTGTGAACAAGAAGTAAACCTCTTGTATTGAGTATACTGAGACTGTGTGGGTGTTTTTTATGGTAGAATAACCTACTCTATACAAACTAATGTAGTGTGTTATAGTGTGTTGTGCACGCGGATGCACATGTGTGGTCTTATCTCTCCCTGCCTCCTATTCTCCATAGGTATAGCTAAACATTATTTTCAAGATTTAGATTAGAGCCCAGTAGAACTTTAACCCAGGTCAAATAAGGATCCGAATAGGGTACTGTGAAGTTTAATTTGTGCAGCATTTATTGAAGTGGTGCTTCCCTTCCCATTAAGGTTTTTATTTCCTGGAGATGACTTATTTGGAAAGTCACAGGAGGATGAGAAGTGATTGTCAGAATAGGAATTTTACCTTCCATGTACGTGTATGAAAAATCTTCTAACGCCTTCAAAATCCAACTTCACTTCTAACACTTGACCTTTAGTAACTATCCAGAGAGGACAATTGTGTGATTTGCTAATGTGTAAATAACTTATGTCTTATATTTTAAATTGGCATATTTTATGTGTATTATGTTGGTATACATAAAGAGGTGCTAGGGTTTTCAGTACCTTAAAGAACAAATAATGCAGAAGAATCCTACCTTATAAGAAATTTCAAGATAAATTGCAAAATCTTTTAATGATTTAAAATACAAATGGTATAAATGTAGTAGATGGTGATTCTTCCCTTATTGCCTTTCTGTGTAAACTTACAAATGTGTAAGAACCAGGCAATGAATAAATTGGATCTACTTTGTGAATATGTATGTGTGTGTGTGTGTGTGTGTAAAAAAGAGAGACAGAGAGCTAAATGCAACAACATAACCCTTCTTATGTTATCTCATGGTCATGACTGAATTTCTGAAGGTCAAGAGTAATACATTAGGAACCAGGTACTCCAAATCCTGATATTACTTTTTAGAATGCATAAGCACGTCTTGACAGAAAATTGTGAAGTTGGTTTAGCTAGCATCAGTCCATCAGTGACCTTGAGGCTGTATAAGAGAAGGCAAAGTATTGGTTGAGCAACTGAATAGCCTACAGCAGTTCGTTCTTTGGTGGAAGATATTTGGTGGCTGAATTTCCAAACCTTCCCGTGATGTAGGTGAGGGGTGTGTGTGAATAATTCTCCCTCACCTTAGGAGTCCAAAAGGATCACCTGGAGAACCTGACATAAATTCCCTGAACTGTGAGGGGCATCACACTTGATCTGACATCCCAAAAAGTCTGAAATTTAGAGCCGGCACTTAGCAAGCCACCTGAGATAGGAAAGAAAAGAGGGCCGTTTGTGAATGCCTTCACTTTCAGACTAAACACAGTGCAAGGTTGCGTGCATCAAGAGTATGAGTATATCTATTTCCTGGGAAGTAGCTGAATGAGGCTACCTTGAATGGGGTTCTGCCCCAAAGGACAGTACAAGGGGCAAGGTGAATCAACCAGAGAGGGACTTCAGAAACCAGGCAGCAGCGAGAAAAAGCATGAGTGGTCAGAGGAGGCACGGTTTGCTTCAAAGAAATGTAGATGAGAGACAGCAACTCAGGAATAGGCAGAAAGGTCACCTAAGGAACACCCGTTCCTCCTCCAAGACTGGACAGAATTATGTACTGGGATCTTCCCTACCCAGAGGAAAACAAACACAAATTATATACCTACAATTTAAATAAAACCTCATAGCTTCTTACCTCTTCTCCCTCTTGCTCTAGCAATGGAGGGGCTAATATTGCAGTAGTGGAGAGGTGGAGAGACTGCAAGTGAAAGAGCGAGCTCGAGCTGGTAGCGCTCACCCTGCCTGCCGGCACGCTAAACTAGAGAAGGTTCCAGCTGGCGCCCAGAGAAGTCTTAATCTGAAGAGAAGTCTCCAGGTTTGCTGGTATACTGTGCTGAATCTTTTTAAATACATCTAGAAGGAGGCAATTCATTTATTTCCTAAAAATGATGAGAGACTGAGATTTGATCCAGGGAAAGGGAAAAATGGATACAGAGGGAAGGGTTGCCAGGGCAGTGGTGAGGAGGAAAGTGTTGCCCCTACCCAAAAAAGCAGGGTAAATTAAAAGTCATGTGTATTAATAACCTGAGGGAAAATCTTCGTTTTAAAAACAATGGAATTATTAATTGAATGTATTGAATTCTAAGTCCTTAAATATTTCTGGAAGCTATCTTTCAAACTTTGTAATTCAACTGTACTTTAACTGTGCTAAAATATTATATTTTATAATCCCCTATTTTTGAGATGCTTTCCAAGTTTAAGAGAATTTCACTTTGGCCCGGTTCTATATTCTTTAAGAAAATTTCAGTTTAAACTTCTATTTTCCATTTTAGGATAACAGATTTTTATACCACTACTCTGTGTTATAGATTCTGAGCCTTTTATCACCAGGGTTCTTTCTTTGATATCCCATAATTGATATCATTCAGTTACTATGAGTAAGAGAGAGACATGTAATAGAAAACAGTAAGAGAATGAAATGAATGGAAATCATCCCTTAATATAGAGAACCTTTATTGTTCTCTACATCATTAGATGCAGCATTCTAAAATTCAAGCAATATTTCAGAATAAAAGCAATTCATAACCTGTACATACACCCAAGGAACATTTTCTTCTCTCCAAATACTGTCCTTACCAAAAATACTATTTCTATGTTCTACCCCATTTAGTTTCTCTGTAGACATTTTGAATTAGCAGAGGGAATTAGTTAGGACACGAAAGAAGTCATACTGCTTTTTACCTTCATTGGCACTAAGAAATCCTGTTGTGTGTAAATGAGCTTAAAAATCTCTATGCAATTAGCTTTCCATTTTACCTTAAATGTTTTAGTTCAGATTGTTGGCTAATCAAGCTGAGAAATTGAAATAGAACATATACAAAATTGTTTATGAGTAATATTATAAACAAGCAGGGCAGATAGCACTGTACCTGCTTTACTGCTATAATAAAATAAACAGTGATATCAGCATTGCATCCATTTAGGTGTAATTGTACAAATTGCTAACTAATCAGATGAGCAACACATTACTTGAAAGAACAGTGTTCTTTCTATATGCTATTACCTTTGTGCATTTAGTATACATAAAAAGGATTTTTAGGTTGTAACACAAAGAAACTATGAAGATGGAGTTCTAAAAACATTTTTGGTGTAAGAAAGTGAATTTACCTTTTCTGCAATAATAGGCCTTAGGCACTTCATTAAAAATGCAAAATTGGGCAAATGCATAATGTTCACTGAAAAAAAAATACAACTCTGTTTATCAAGCCAGATGCTGTTATTAGCTCAAGGGATTTTGAAATGCTGTACACAACAGTCCCTCAGCCAGAATTGGACAAGGCTGGCAGAAAGACATGTGAAATTTTTAAGAAGTAAAGTTGAAAATTTATGAGCATGAGAAGAAATGACATGTTTTCATTATTCTATAAATTTTATTTTACCTCATGTTTTATGAACCCTAGTGTGGATTTGACAATTTCTCTTTTCCAGGGAAAGTTTCTATTAGAGAAAAGCTTTAAGAGATAGAATAAGGAGCAAAAATTAGGATTGAACAATTCTTTTAATAATTCATATTTTTTTGTTTCTACCTACTTGTTTTTGATGCAATCCTAATCTTCTAAGGAATTAAACATATCCTATGTGTATGTATATGGGTGTATGTTTGTGAATGTGTGCATGAGTGTATATGCATTTGCATATACCTAGAGCTGACAATGCTATCATGCTATGAAACATAGCACAAAATCCAGCAATTTACTCCCTTTTTTTTTTCTTTTTTCAGAATGAGTAAAGAGTTAGCTAAGTCTGCAGGTTTCTTTTGGGATATTCATGCATTCCATACATAGTTGTTTAGCACCAAAAATGTTCCAGCATTGCTGCAGCTTAAATTCTAATAGTTTATCTCTGTCTGGTATAATTTCTCCAAAAGGCCTTCCCTCATTTGTCCACATCTGGTTGGATTGCTTTTATTCTAAAAAAGCAAAGCTTATAAAAAAATTACATTTATCCTTGATGCAGCCTCTTTTTATTTTCTATATTTGTGGATTAATTTATCTAAAATTAGCTCTTCTATCTCTAACCTGGGGAGAATTGTGTGGCATTAAGCATAGGTGAGTTACTACTATACATTAAGAAGAATAAATTATAATAGTGAGAAACTATCTATGAGTTTCTTTAGTCATTTTAATACTGAGACCATTGAAAAAGCTTGTTCCAAACACAGTGCTAAATCCAGAGCTACAACCTGGTTAACTGATTCTTCACTTCATGACCTTTATTGAGTAGAAGACATACGGGAATAAAAAGTATACATGAATTTAAGGTGAAAGCTGGGTTTCAGTGACAGCTCCTTCAGATGTGATGTTGGTAAAGTTGATTTGATGTTGGTTAAGTCATTTGTCTTTCTGAGTCTCATATAATGATCCATGAATTGGGGATTATGGCAAAATCAATTTGTTACTTTAAACATTAGTGTAATGTACAAAATTTTGTTGTAATTATAATATGAGACATTAATTGTGATTCTTGACACTGTTCATAATTAAATGTTGTAGAGTTTTCACAGATAACATTACTTCCCGGCTAAGGTCATAGATACCCCAGTGATTGGACTTTCTTATCATTTTGAAATGATCTCTGCTTTTGACTTGATAGTAAACACAATTTTGCCTTGTCCATATACATATATGGCTCAAAAATATGCAAATTAATAAAATAATATAGAGGTGCAGGGGTGTGTGTGTGTGTGTATAATTTTTCTTTTAAATTCAGCTTTCCTGCCATTGTAACTTTGAGAGTGATTACCACTGGCATATACTAACTCCTAATACTGGGCATTCGGTCAGAATCACAGCTTGTTGAGTTGGAAGAGTTCTCTATAGACCCAGAGTCAGCATGTAAAACTGAGTTATGCGTCGCTTCTTAAGTTCTTGGGCATAGCTTCTGTGAATAAAAATACTGAATAAACCTGCAACATTTAAGCAGCCCTGCTTCACATCAAGGGTGACAAGGATTAGATCAAACAAGAATGCTTCCAAAAGTAACACTACCAGCTACAATATTTAATTGTAGCCTCATGTTTTTAAAATGTCTTGGAGAATTACCATTAAGTTTAATGTCTATGAACTTTTCACTGATTTAATTTGGCAAAAGTAATGAAAAAGAGTTGGAGATACAGATATCTCAGTTAAGATGTGAATCAAATTGTAAAATTTGGTTAGGTCAATCAACCGTAAGAAATAAAACTGCAAAATCTAGATTTGATAGGAGTCAGCGCTTGACTCAAGGGCTATTTTTTAGTCATTAATAATTCCATTTTGTATTCATAGACACCCTGTTGCTCACAGAAAGCTGCCATATTCGAAATCTAAAGTTTTAAGCTTCAGTAACTTTTAAGACATTTCTCTATCAGAAAAAAGTATTTTAAATTTCATATGCACATTGAAGAACATGATTTTTAGTTACATAGTACTATTGTTATATCTGCTAAGCACTTTAGGAATATACATTAATATTATTTTATATATTTTTGGTTAAGTTCTCATTCTAGTAGCAGGGAAGTAGGGGACTGGAGCAAATTTCCCAGATGAAATCATATCAGTTTGTAATTTTCCACATTCTATGGCTAATCTACTCATATATTTTTTCTTCAATTATTTCTTTTTTCCTATTATGTAACTACAGGATAGCTAAAGATATTCTCTTTGATGCTCTTCCTTTGATCACTGTTTCCCCCCAATGTTAATGATAGGAAAAAAAAAGATGATTCTAAGAAAAAAACATTTTCTATTATAAAAAACTTGTTTGCAAATCCCAGTCTATTGTTATGGGAAAGAGAATCAATGTAGCTTTGCAAAGTGCACCTCTACCCTAATTTCTAATTTACATTGTGTTGTAAAATTATTTCCCTGCTCTCTCACTATTCTTGGGTGTTGCAAAAACTGGATGCTCCAACTGATTAGCAGGCATCCCAAGTACTTCTGAAAACTCTTAGATAGGCTGCAAGATATCTCTAGTTGAAATTCAGCTTCTCTATTTTTTCACTTACACCAGGATCTTGAAGGAATGACCGCCAGCAGTTTGGTTTATTGAACTGAATTGAAGAAAATTTTCTCAAGACTATTCTCACAGCTAAGAGATGTGTTCTTTGACATGTCCTTGACCTGAATATCTGAAAGATCTGAACTATCTCCCACGTGAAAAGTGAGTTAAAAATAATTTGCGGACCTATATGGTAGAAAATACAGCATTTAATTATATATCTTGATTGATGGGAGTACAAGCAAAAAATTTTAAATCGCCTTGGTGTCTATACAATTATTGTGAAATTAGAGAATGCGAACAATACCTGGCTGTTTTTGAAGAAGGTTATACTATTGAAAACAGTCTACTTATGGCTGAAGAAGATAATAACAGAGAATTGCTTAGCATCCTCAAGAAAATTAAAAAATAATTTTTAATTATTTTTTAACATTAAAAATAATGTTAAAAATCATAACAATGAAATTGATACTAATGGAGAACTATCAGATGTAAGAAAGTTTTAAGAAAACTAAAGAGGTAAGAAGTGAGCCTATATTGGAAGTATTAAGAATCAGATTTGATTTCACAAAATCAAATCAGTAGTTAAGAACATCTTCAGGAATGCAATTGAGAGCAAGGTGAGAAATGATGAACTACGTTTGGTGCAATATGAAAAAATATATTTTAGGAAGTTACATGTACCTGTGGAAAAAACAAAGCAAATTATGGCAGAAACAATAATACAATTGAAATGAAAAAGAAAAGACTAAGGAAAATAGTGACAGATTAAATTGCACAAAAATTTTTAAGTGTCTAAATATCAAAAAATACTTTATTATAAATCAAACTAAAACTTATATATATGTGACATGTGTCAGAGAGAAAATATTTTGAATATGCAATGAGCTTTTGATGTCCTATGGGTTAAATTTTGAAAACATTGTAAGAATAGAGAACAATTATTATATGTATATAGTTTTACACACACACACACACATACACTCACACTGCATAGTCATTTTATGTGTGTATATATGAAAGAAACACAACACTCTTATACATTAGTTATCTTAGGATGATGGATTTATTGGCATTGCAGCTATATATTTTTCCCAATTTTCTACAATATAAAAACTGAATAAACTGAATAATTTTGTAGTCCAAAAGAGAACCACAAACAGACGTTATTCTTTTTAAATGGTGAGCCATTAATTGCCTCATAGTTAAAAATGAAGAATTTACATTAGCAAATTTATAATGGATGTAAAGCAATTTTCTTTAAAGGTCAATCTACTTATTCTTATTCCTATTCGATCAAAGCTTGTTGGTATTTGTTAGCTTGACTGTGTAAAGGATATTTTGGAAGAATATGTGTTTTGTCTAACAGTTTTAGCAAAAAGATCTCCCACTCAAAATACCAAGCCTGGGACATCCCTCATTTATAGCACATGAACCTTCCTAACTGAGTTTTTTTCCCGCCTCCATGACTTTTACAATTTTCTTCCCTTGTCGCTTTACATTCTTACTCTAAACTATGTTTTTATAATCAACCAATTTGGAAAGAAAAAAAGAAAGAAATGCTCAGAAAGTTTTCACCCGAAGTATACATTTTAATGCAGTCCGGGCATCTGAAAACTGAAAGTATCCGTTCAATGAAGCTCCAGGCAGGTGTCAGTCAAGATATATTCATGCTTGATTGTTTTAAGTAGCTCACAGAGAAATAGACAGTACTCCACTGAAAACAAAGAATTTGCTGAAATACAGGTGTAACCTTGAAGTGCCAGGGGCAGGCTGTGAATACACTCTCCACATTTTTTTCTGTTTTTGTTTAAAAAATACCACAGCCACACATTGCCCTTGGGAGAGAAAGACCAAAGGCGCAATACAGAATTTCGGATTAACTGGAGGCCCAAGGAGACCCAGGATAGGGACAAGAGACACTGCAGACAGCTAAATAAAGAGCAGCTGCACCGGTAGCATTTCTGTAGGACTGTTTCCAGTCTTGAAATACTCTTGAACTTGATTATCAAAGTCACTCTCCTCAGAAATCTTGTCAAGGCTTCTTGGCTACAACTGGATTGTCTGTGAATGTTGATGAACGTTGAAGAAAAATGAAACAAGTGAGACAAGAAAAAAGCTGTTGAATTTTGCCCACTTCACACCTTTGTTGTTCTTTTATAAACTGTTTCCTTAAACAACCTAAAAGCATTGTAAGAGACATTTGTCTTAAGTTTCTGGTTTGTTACCCTATACTTCCATTTTTCATAGGCATTTATTCAGATGATAAAGTATCTTTTCTCTATTTCTCTTATTTCTTTTATGTGTTACCTGGTAATGGTATTACTTTTTCCAGCTTTAAATAGCTTATCTCCTCAGTCTAGAAGGTAGAGACTGGATCCTATGTTACTTTGTATCCCCAGAGGGCCCAGTAGAGCTGTGTTCCTCAACCCCTGGGCTGCGGACTGGTACCAGTCTGTGGCCTGTTAGGAACTGGGCAGCATAGCAGGAGGTGAGCAGTGGGCAAGTAAGCAAAGCTTCCTCTGTATTTACAGTCACTGTCTCTCATCACCTGCAGATGGGACCATCTAGTTGCAGGAAAACAAGCTCAGGGCTCCCACTGATTCTGCATTATGGTGAGTTATATAATTATTTCATTGTATATTACAATGTAATAATAATAGAAATAAAGTGCACAATACATGTAATGCATTTGAATCATCCCGAAACCATCCCCCCCTCCCTGGTCTGTGGAAAAATTATCTTCCATGAAACTGTTTCCTGGTGCCAAAAAGGTTGGGATCTGCTGCAGTAGAGTGTCTGGTATACAGAGAAGAAACAGTTGCTGATTGACTGATTTATTAAGAAGATGAGGCATACTGATATACTACCCAAGTGTTTGTTATCACTGGCACATACTGATGTAAAGGGAAAAACCATTTAGATTATGTAAGGTGAATATGCATCCCTTCTTTTTTGGACAGACCTTCTAGGTTATACTTTCCTCTGTTTATTTAGCATTTCTAGAACAACCACATTAACCATGGGAACACTTCGGGTAGCACCAGTACTAAGGAACTAATGTGCAAAGTTAGGGAAATTCAGATACAGCTTTTGTAAGAAAAGCTTAATTCTGTCTCTGTGTTTGTCACAGTGTAGTTCATTTCCTTGTTCTAAAAAGTTTCTACTCATTTCAAATTTGTATTCAAATAGTATCAGCACGAATTAAATGTCAGAAAAAAGATGCAAAGGCTAGAGGTGGTGCTTAGATCATAAAAGTATAAGGATTAAGTGCACATACAAAAGAAAGTGGGAAGCAGAAACATGAAATTACGCTAACGTATTGTAAAAAGAGGTTGATGACCCACTAACGCAATACAATAGCTACACCCAGTGTTCTTGCTTGCTTCCTTCTTCATGGATGGCCAGATTGCATTATTCATCACCATTAATAAATATTTATTGGACATGTATTAGGTACCTTATATGTAAATATGGATTTCTACAGCATATTGTGCCTTATCTCCCCCCTAGTAAATTTTGAAAAAGTCTAGTTAGTCTGAATTTTAGAATTACTCCATTGTTAGCCAATTTGTGAATTTTTAATTCCTTCTTGATTTATTTGGTCTAATCAGTGACATTTAGATTAAATGAAAAGTAACAGAAACAAATATTGAAGAAACAATGCATCTATCACCTATAGATAGGAAGATAAATAAAATATAATAAGAGCCACTTTCACGTCAATGCCTCTTTATAAACCAACTTTTAAAAGAGGCTTTTTTTTGTTTGTTTAAAGTAAATCATATAAAATGTGGCATAACTCTGCTTTCCCAAAGATGGGGAAAATGCAGGAGCATCCACACATAATAAGAGATCCCTAAAAAAACACCTTCTTAGATCACATTAGCATTTTATCTTGTCCCAGCCATTGTATAGGATAATTGAATTGTTTAATTTGCAGCTGGATTGTTTTAGTTGTTCCTTCCATCACTCATTATCAAATGATACTTAACTCCTGAAAGAATAATTTGAACAAAAATTCTATCTTTGCTTTACATTGAGCTGAGTCTGGTTGCTTCATAATGAGTAAATAAACAATCTAGCACTTTAATCAGTGTTGTTATACACCTGAACACCACTATGTAAACATCTCTATGCTCTGCTGCATATGCCACTTTCATTTTCTATGGTAAATGTTTAATTAGATTGGCATGTGAGAAAATAACTTTAGACCATTTTCTCTGAGATGGCATGAGCTAGATATTAGCATTAGTTCTCCTGAATGCTGAAGAGCCTATAAGATTAGGATGAACACAATACACACTGAGAAAGCAAAATTAAAAAAAAATTGCAGGATCCTGATACAGTTCCGATTACAATGGGAAAAGCTTTAGTGATTGTGCCAAAGTAAAATATGGGAAGATCTTTTCATTTGCAGACTATTAGGTGGAGGAGACTTTTCCCTCTCTTTAGGAAATGCAATTGGCAGCACTGAGTATCATAACTGACTTTAGGCAGTTTTATTTTCAGTATACTATACCAAATCAAAATTTTGACATTTAAAAATTTTATTATTAATTTAGGGAAAATTAGCAACAGTGATAAAACTATGATTAAAAACATATTAATTAGTACTATTTAGGACTGAAGAATAATATACTGATAATATAATGATGAATAAAATAATTATTGTGTATCAACAATGGCTAACAGTAACATTGTCAAAGGTTAAATTTTGTTATGTTTACAAGTTCTCTTTTTACCATGATCATTTTTAATTTAAAAACTAGTGCAAATTAAGTTTTAATATTGTTTTTTTTCATGATTTAAGAATTTATTCACAGGACATAAAATAGGCAATGATAGCAATATCCCTGGAATCTGCCAAGGGCAAATGAAATGAAAATAACAGGTCTGTCATTCAATTAAATAAAACATAAAGCTCAGAAAATAAATAGATAATTCAATATTTTATTTGAAAAGTAGATTGGAATCTCATTCATTAAATTATGACTGTAAGAATTTATTCAAAGAATTCCTTTCAGAAAAATTATATGGTGGTTGGTTGCATATACACATCTTTCTATCAGTGTGATTTACATTGATTAAAATTGGATATATTTTATACTTTATGCTACTGAATTTTTTAGTTTTGGAGCCAACGTCCAATTTCATTGAAAATATAATTTTAGGCCAAATGCAGGTGAAGCATATACTCTAATTACCACTCATCCTCCATCTTTCCTGGAAAAACAACAACAACAAAAACCAGCACCAATTCCATTCAGTAGACAAGGTCACATGAGCAACAATCATTTTAATGAGTCAGACAAATTTCATATCCAAGGAGTATGGCCATTTATTCTGAAGTGGCAGCTACCACCCTATGGGGAACTATGGAAGGCTAAAATGCACATGCAAGCTAGTTTTCATGACTTCTCGGCTTTGTATTTGATACATGGATGTTCCTCTTATCTACAGTCATATAGAGATCATACCTTAAAAGGAAATATTGAACATAATAATGCTGGTTTATTTCTTAAATTAAACACAGATATCCTTAAAATAAGTAAATAGTTTATCTTCCCTTATAACCTATATTCTCTAAATTTCCTCATGTGTTAATGCAAAATTATAGGATTGTGAATTCTGACACTAGAGACTAAAACCTCTAAATACTATTTTGTTTTCTTTTGTTTTCAGTGAAATTGAGGAACAATTTTAGGCTTTAGATTGAGGAAATCTGGGTGTGAATCCTACCTCTCTAAATAACTTTATAATTTTAGTTAATAACCTTACTGAGCCTCAATTTCTTTAAACTTTAATATTAAAATAATAGTACAAATCTTGTACCAATGTTATGAAATTTCAGAGATGAAAAAATTATTAATCCTCTGATATAGCAAGGCTTCAGTAAGTGGTAGCTATTAAAAAGAGGTTTTTATTTAGTAAGTGCAAGTGCTTATGTTTAAGAAAATTAATCATTTATTTTAAGTTTTGAAGACATTTTCTAATTCATTACATTCCAAGCTGTCTTTAAAAGTGGTTGTATGAGTCTGTGAAGCAGAGTACTTGCTTAAATGGCAGTAATGAACCCTAAAAGGTAAATGGTTTAATTATAAATTCTCAAAGTATATAAATAAATATATATGCCTGTGCATCTGCACACCTTTGTATGTATATAAATTTTTTCTGAATGCCTGTGTGTACGTTTGCAGAATTGTAACACCTGGACAGGCAGTAAGAAAAACAGAGATGGAGGCCAAACTCCAAAACAGAAGCAGCCCAAGGCCCTGTGGCCACCTTAGAAGTAGACGAGAACTTGAAGTGTGAGAATGAGCTCTCCCTGCACTAGCTCTTAGCCTCCGCACATCACACCTGACACTCAGTGGAAATGTCAGAAGACAAGGGCAGGTAGGAGCCTAGAGAGTGAACATCCATTCCCACCCACACCATTTACTGCCCAAAGAGCTCAAGAAAGAGATAGACTCAATGCAGTATACACTAGACTAGATCATACAGGCTCCTTGTCCTTGGTGGAATGAATGTGAGGTTGAAGAGTAGGTGCTCTGGTTACGCATAACTCACAGACAAATGGGATTTTTTATAACAAAAGGAACAGTGAAAACACTGAGAACACTTTAAATGTATTTGAAACGTGATTTCTTAACAAAAGTACTCATGCCTAGGGGTTTTAAAGACATCTGTGACCCATAATCTCAAAGTTTTAGTTTTCCTTAACTAGATTGAAGAATCAAACCTTCTTCTTCTTACTTGCATCTCTGGATACTTCCCACGAAGTTCTAAACTTAGTAGACCATCACCACATGCTTGTAAATTTACTCCATTTGTGTTAATGAATTCTTCATTACCACAGTAATTTATTAATTATTAACAACTTTATTGACTTACATTTTTTTTACCTGCAGAGCACATGCCACCAATAATACCTTTCACATTCGAAACACATATATTTGTCTCAGGACTATGAAGACAGAAAATAATTCTAAACAGATTTGAGACTCCAAATTCCCACTACCAGCCTATTCATTATTGATCTTGTCCATTCACAATTCACTTTTCTTTCAATATCTTACACATTTAGACTTGGCTTGGCCCTACTTTTGTACTATTCTGTAAGCTACTATCAAAGCAGCTCTCACCCCTTTCCCCTCTCCATGTGTTTCATTTCCCCTTGAATCTAAAATAAAAGTAAAACATTGTTCGATGCCTTTATTCTTTTCTGGGCAAAAAGTGAGGGATCAGTAGATTCTTATTAATAGATGGCCTTGTTCCTCACTGAGTGAACTATTCTTTTTCTCAACAGTGCTGTCTATAAATTTCTACTGACAAATTCTTATCCCTTTTCTTTCCTTCATTTTGTTCTTAAAAAAAAAAAAAACAAAAAAAACCCAAAAATCCTTCCTTCCTTTTTTCCTGTACAGGTAGAAAGTAATCATATGATATAAGAGGTTGAAATAAAAAGTTTAACTTTGAAGGGAAAACAATCATAAATGGAAATTTGTATATGCAACTTGTCTGTTGGGAATTTGTTAATTTAAATTTCCTTTGGAGTTGTTGGTGGAAAAATAGAGAGCATTACTTTTCACCATAATAGCATGTATAGAAACCACTCCAGAATATATATTATCAACCTGCTCCAAAAATCCTCATAGATTAGTAAGTTTCCTTGAGAAAAATCCTTTAGAAATAACTTAGGGATAGACTATTAGAACTTCATGAATAAATGTCAACAAAACATAAGCAACCCCATTAGTGGATTTTAGTTATTTCATCTGAGATGTAAAAAAGGTACTGTTTGATTCTGGTGCAAAAAGGGAAGGGAAGAAAGAGTGAAGCCAAAGAGATTCTATGTGGGTAGTGTTTATGTGACACGAAGGGTCAAAATAAAATATGCTAGTTGTGTGGCCAGGGGGCATTTAGAATGAATTTAGGCTACTTGCAGTGGTTCACACTCATAATCCTAGCACTTTGGGAGGCTGAGGCAGGAGGATGGCTTGAAGCTATGAGTTCAAGACTAGCCTGAGAAATCCTGTCTCTACAAAAAATAGAAAAAATTAGCTGAGTGTGGTGTTATGGACCTGTAGTCACAGCTACTCAGGAGGCTGAGGCAGGAGCATGGCTTGGGCCCAAGAGTTTCAGGTTGCCATGTTTATAGCAGCACAATTCGCAATTGCAAATATGTGCAAACGGCCCAAGTGCCCATAAATATATAAGTAGATTAATAAAATGTGGTATATGTATACCATGGAGTATTACTCAGCCATAAAAAAATGGCGAACCTGGATGGAACTGGAAACCATCCTTCAAAGTGAAGTATCGCAAGAATAGAAGAACAAACACCACTTGTACTCACTATTAAATTGGAACTAAATGATCAACACTCATGTGTACATATGGTAGTAAAATTCAACTGAAATCAAGCAGGTGGGAGGAGGGGATGAGTAAATTCACACCCGATGGGTACAATCCACACTATCTGAGTGATGAACACACTTATAATCTTGGCTGTGGGTTTGCGACATATAGCTTTTATTATTTTGAGGTATGTTCTTTCTATGCCTAGTTTGTTGAGGGTATTTATCATGAAACAGTGCTGGATTTTATCAAATGCCTTTTCTGCGTCTATTGAGATGATCATGTGGTGTTTGTTTTTGCTTCTCTTTATGTGGTGAATCATGTTTATTGATTTGCATATGTTAAACCATCCTTGCATCCCTGGGATGAAAACCACTTGATCATGGTGAATTATTTTTTTGATGTTATGTTGAATTTGGTTTGTTAGTATTTTGTTGAGGATTTTCACATCTATGTTCCTAAGGGATATTGGTGTATAGTTTTTATTTTTTGTTGTGTCTTTTCCTTTGTTTCCTTTTGTTGTGTGGGTTTGGTACAAGGTGATACTGGCTTCACAGAATAAATTAGGGAGGATTCCCTCCTTCTAAATGTTATAGAATAATTTCTGTGGCATAGGTACCAGTTCTACTTTTTAGGTTGGTAGAATTTGCCTGTGAATCTGTCTTGTCTAGGAATGTTGTGGTGGGGAAATTTTTAATTGCTGCTTCAATCTTGATGCTTGTTATTGTTCTGTTCACAATTTCTGTTTCTTCCTGATTTAGGGTTGGGAGGTTGTGTGTTTCCAGGAATTTACACATTCAATGCAATCCCCATCAAAATACTAACATCATATTTCACAGATCTGTGAAAAATAATTCTGTGCTTCTTTTGGAACTAAAAAAGAGCCCAAATAGCTGAAGCAATCTTCAGCAAAAAGAAGAAATCTGGAGGCATCACATCACCAGACATCAAACTATACTACTAGGCTATAGTACCCAAAACAGCATGATACTGGTGTAAATGTAGAGACATAGAACAATGGAACAGAATAGAGGATCCAGAAATAAAACTATCTACCTACAACCAACTAATCTTTGACAAAGCAGATAACAATATACATGGGGGAAAGGAAGCCCTATTCAATAAATGGTGCTAGAAAAACTGGACAGCCACATGCAGAAGAATGAAACGGGACCCCTATCTCTCACCATATATAAAAATTAATTCAAGATCATAAAAGACTTAAATATAAGGCATGAAACTCTAAAAATTATAGAAGAAAATGTAGGAAAAACTCTTCTAGACACTGGCCTAGGGAAAGATTTTATGACTAAGACCCCAAAGGCAAATACAACAAAAATAAATAAATGGAACTTGATTAAATTGAATAGTTTCTTCATAGCAAAGGAAATGACCAACAGAGTAAATAGCCAACATACAGAATGGGAGAATATATTCACAAAGTATACATCTGATAAAGCGATAATATCCAGGATCTACAAAGAACTCAAACAAGTCAACAAGATAAAAATGAACAACACCATTAAAAAGTGGGCAAAAGACATAAACAGTAGTTTTGCAAAACAAGATAGACAAGTGGCCCATAAACATATGAAAAAATTCTCTATATCACTAATCATCAGGGAAATGCAAATTAAAACCACAATGAGATACCACTTTATCCCTGTCAGAATGGTCATTATTAAAATGTCAGAAAACAATAGATGCTGTCATGGATGCAGAGAGAAAGGAACACTTCTACACAGTTAGTGGGACTACAAATTAGTACAACTGCTATGGAAAACAGTATGGAGGTTCCTCAAAGAAATAAATGTAAACTTATCATTTGATCCAGCAATCTCACTATTTCTACCCAAAGAAAAGAAGTCATTTTATAAAAAAGACACCTGCACTCAAATGTTTGTCACAGCACAAATCACAATTGCAAAGATGTGGAATCAACAGAAGTGCCTATCAACTCATGAGTGGTTTAAGAAATGTGGTATATATATACCATGGAGTACTACTCAGCTATAAAAAGGAATGAAATAATGTCTTTTGCAGCAACTTGGATGGAATTGTAGACCATTATCCTCAGCGAAGTATCTCAGGAATGGAAAAACAAACATCACATGTACTCGCTAATAATTGGGAGCTTAACAATGGGCACAGACAGGCACAAAGAGATGTAAAGGCTATTGGTATCCAAGAAGCAGCGAGGGTTGGAGGGAGTGAGAGGTAAAAACTTACTTATCAGGTACAGTGAACACTATTTGGGTGATGGGCACTCTAAAAGCCCCTATTTAAGCATTATACAAGGTATCCATGTAACAAACACATTTGTACCCCTTTAATATTTTGAAATTTAAAAAATAAGGAAGGCATGAATAAATTGATAAATAAAACAATAAAGATATATTCTCAGAAGTAAGAAAAATAGAATGAGCTTACCTAGTTTACCTAGTATTTAATTTGAAATTGTACACATTATTTTGACATACATATCTATTTATTGCCTGCCTATTTTTCACTGTGATTTATTTTTCCCAGTTGACTGTGTGAATAGGTTTTATGAAAGTAAGAATTTGAAGCTCGTGTTTGAGTTAATAGCATACACACAGACAGTGGATCCCAACAGAGGACACAAAGCCAAAGGTAATCATGAGACTATAAGCTTCCTGGAAATTAACAGAACTCTTGTAGAAAGCTTTGAACTTCTCCCAGGTGTATTCAATTGCATTTAAATAGAAAGATTCTATTTAACATCTGATTTCCACCCACCTGGGGCCAAAGGATGACTTTATATGCAGAAAGAAATTTTCAAGTTCTTACTACTGAGAATTTTAATTTTCACTTTTTTCTTTATGTTAGTCATTATGTCACCCTATGAACTTTAACAATGAAGAGAAGTAAAGTATTTCCTTTTCCCATGATATTAATCATTGCATGCCAATTTTATGAAATCAGAGTTCTTTATATCTTACCTAAATTATTATAAAACCCATATTAAAGATCAGTTTCTGTCTATGACTGACCATTGTAGGTAAAATTACTGTATTGGCTTTTCACCAATACAGATGCTCCTCCACTTAACGATGGCATTACATCCTGATAAAGCCATGGTAAGTTGAAAATATGGTAAGTCAAAAACACATTTAATACACTTAACCTTCTGAAAATCATAGCTTAGCCTAGCCTATCTTAAGTGTGCTGAGAACAGTTACATTAGCCTACAGTTGGGCAAAATCATCTAACACAAAGCCTGTTTCATAATAAAGTGTTGAATATCCCATGCAGTTTATTGACTACTGCACTAAAAGTGAACAACAGAATGGTTGTATGCACACTCAAAATACAGTTTCTACTGAATGTGTATCACTTTACCAGTATTGTAAAGTCAAAAAATCTTAAGTTAAACCATTGTAAATCAGGGACCATCTGTAATTGTTTGCTTAATGTTTGATTTTCCTTGTAGATTATTCATTCCATTATACTAGTTATCTGTTGCTGCATAACAAAATAACCCAAAATATAGTCACTTAAAATGACAAACATTTATTACCTTACAGTTTCTGTGGGTACCTCTGCCTCTGATTGCAGGTTTCCCATGATGTTACATTCAAGCTTTAAGCCAAGGCTGCAATCCTCATCTGAAGATTTAACTGGCAGAGCATCTTCTTCCAAATTCAATCATGTGGTGGTTCTAAGTATTCAGAAGTTGTTGAGCTGAGGGCTACAATCCCTCACTGGCTATTTCTTATTTCTTTTTTTTGAGGAGAGTCCTCAAAATTTTTTTATTTATTTCAAAATATTTAAGGGGTATAAATGTGTTAGGTTACATGCATCATTTTCATAATGCTTAAGTCCTGGCTATACGTGTGCCCGTCACCCAAACAGTGTTCATAGTACCCATCAGGTTGGTTTATTCCCCTCCCCTCCTCCCTTCCCCCAGTTGCTTTCCACGGAGTTTCACTTCCCTCTGTGCACATGTGTGCTCATCAGTTAGTTCCAATTTAATAATGAGTACACGTGGTATTTGTTTTTCCATTCTTGAGATACCTCACTTAGATTAATGGTCTCCAGTTCCATCCAGATTGTTGCAAAAGGTATTAATTCATCTTTTTCTTATGGCTGGGTAGAACTCCATGGTGTACATATACCACATTTTATTAATTGAGCAGCTCCCAACGTGGCAACTAGCTTCTTTCAGAATGAGCCAGTGAGAGGGCATAAGAAGGTACCCAAGACAAAAGCCATACTCTTTTTGTAACTTGATGTCAGAAGTGAAATCCCATTGCTTTTGCAGTACTCTATTCTTTAAGGAAATGAGTCACCAAATTAAGTTCACATTGAAGCGGAGGAGATTGCCTAAGGTCATGAACACCCAGCAGGACCATGATTGGGGATCACATTTGAGGCTGCCTGTGACACCCAGGAAAATAGTAAACCTGTTTGTAAGACATACTATGTGTCTCCAAAGATTACCATTTATTAGGAGATCAAATGCATATTAAAATAAAATGTAACTAAATAGAATTTGATTTACTATACTGTCAATCAGGACGTTATTTTAAAATACAAGAAGGTGAAAATTGCTAGTGTCATAGGATTCAACAATTGCGAACTGCACAATTCCTAAATTCATACCTAAATATCGTTAATTAACACAAGAATTTATTTTACAAGATTTATATTAATAATATATTTATATCTAATAGTGGTTTATTTTGGTTCTATCAAATATATTTGAAAGAATGCTAGAATATTAAATGGTTATTTCTATTTAAAAGTATGAGAAATAAAAATAAAATCTTAAAACCCCCAACTAACTGAATGGACCCCCTCTTGGCCAAAGGGACCCCAGAGAAACCTTAAAACTGTGTTCCCAGACATCATGATACAGGAGGTCAAGCATGTCTCCTTATACCCTCTCCTTCATTAGTTGCCATTAGGCTTTTTTCCCTAAGAGTTAAATAGAACTAGATCTTTGAAAAGACTTGCTTGCTCCACAGTGAATTTCAATCAGCCACTTAATGCTGCTCCTTTTTACAGTTTTGGCACAAGAACTGACCGGTATTTTTTTCTGATAAGGGGCCACTGACCATGGAGTGGTTCTGGGCAGTCTGTGGAGAATGTGCAGTGAGGGTTTTCACATACTCTGCTTCACTTTTTGATGACAGAGGGCCAAAAACTCCAACCTCAGATCACACTAACACTGCCATTTTTTGTACATGTGACCTATGAAGGCACATGAAGCTCAATTGCACATACACATATTTCTCCTTCCATAAATATTCATGACTCCTCCTATAGTTTATTAAATATGTATGTTTGGCCACCCAGCTCAGCATAAATTCCTGTTCCCATTGCCTTTCTCTCAAAGTTCATGCCCTTAGCTTCTGCTTGAGGCTATTGCTTCCCAGCCAGTCAGAATGGCCACCCTGCAGGCGGCAATAGTTTATGAGAAATGAAGCTCTCCTTTGCAAATTTATGAACCTCATCATTCTTCAGTTAACAAGTATAATATCATGTCAAATAGAAATTATATACATCCTATTTATGACAGTAAGAAAATTCTGTCTACAAAATGAATCATTAAAATATATTTGTTTTGATGTTTGACATCTTCTCAAATTAATTTCTATTGTAGTAAGCACTTGTTTTCCCAGGTATTACTTTGCCATGTAAAACAGAGTAACCCATATTTATGGCTCAATTTTAGGCAAATAAAATCTATCCTATTGTGAATGAATAAGATACTATCTAGAATAGACCCTTTATTTTGGATGTTCTTAGGGCAAGAATATGAAGATTTTCCCAAATCAGAGCAGCCAGTGAAGGCCTGGAGTAGACTAACCAATTAGGATGTGGAAGCTTTTTGTGTATTTTTTTGTTTTTTACAATTTTAGATGTGGAGTATCAATAGAACAAGTATGATACTCCCAGAACGAAGATTTAACAAGTAATGCATTATGATCAAAATATACTCATAAGGAGTATTGCATACATTTATTATTACACCCACTAAGTCATATTTTCATTGTTTATGTTGCAGTGTTTCTCCTATATGCCACTAGACATTTTCTGAGTTCTTAATAATATTGTCAAGTTTATAAAAATTTCCCAACAAATATTGACTAAGTAAATATATCAATGAACAAATCTTCCATAGGATTTTTTATAAATATCATAAAAATTATGATTTACTCCCAAATATTTGCTTTATATGATATAATAATTTCCCTAAGGTAGTGTGTGGTATGATTGTTATATCTTCCCAGATAATGGAACACTTTATCATTATGTAATGTTTCTCTTTGTCCCTGATAATCATCTTTGTTCCAAAGTCTGACTTATCTGACATTAACATAGCTATATCACATTTATTTTGGTTAGTGTTTTTATGGTATATCTTTCTCCAACCCTTTATTTTTATCTGAGTCCTAATGTTTAAAATGGGTTTCTTATAGACAGTATAAAGTGCAGTATTGTTTTCCAATCCAATCTAAAAATATTTTTAACTAGTGTGCTCAGTTCATTCATATTGAAAGTAACTATTTATATATTAATAGTTAAACTAAACTCAACCATCTTTCTGAATGTTTTCTATTCATGCATTTGTTCATTGTTTATTTTCTTTCATGTTTTTTGTCTTCTCTGGCTTCAAGTGATCATTTTTATGATTCTGTTTCATCCCCTTTCTTTATTTTTCATTCATGTTTCTTTTTTTAAGTCTTGAGATGGCTTCTGTCAAATTTGCAATACACATATTAAAATAATCTAAGTTCATCTTCAAATAATTCTATAACATTTCATATGTAGTGCAGATATCTTATAATGGAGTAGTCCTAATTTCTCCATCCTGTATTTTAGGATATTTTCATTTATTTTATTTTTACATGTTATAAACATCCAACATATTGCTACTACTATTTTTAAACATTCAACCTTTTAGATCAATTCAAAATAAGAAAAATAGAAGATTATATATTACCTTCATTTATTTATTCCTTTTCTTACTCTTCCTTTCTTTATGTAGAGCCAAGATTCTGGCATATATCATTTTCCTTTTTGTAAAGCAGCTTCACTGTGCACTGGTTACCACTTAGGCCCACTGCATCTTGGGCTATAATTTATATTCTTTGCATGAGACCAGTGAGAAAAAACACTCACACAAGTTAAGCGAAGAAACTTTATGACTCACAGATAGGCAGCAAGGAACAGTAAATGCCTAAGATTCAGAGCAAACCAGTTCTTCAAGGCCCACAAATCCTGCCCACGATGAATAGAAGCTTGCCTGCCTGCATGTGCTTCACTTGCACTGCAGTTGAGTGGTCCCGGAGTGTAGCCCAGTCTGAGTTTTATACCTCAGGGATGACATACATGCTGGGCTAAAGCACTGCAGGACATCTTGTTTCTAGGAGGCACTGGAACAGAGCCCAGGCTGTTCCAGCTAGTTCCTCCTTATCACAGGATGCTGCATTTGCAGCACATTCTAGAGTTATTCTTGAGAAGTACAAGCAAGAAAGGGGAAGAACTGGGTTGGTCCAAGGTTACCTCGAGAACTGTTCTGCACTTCTGCCTGAAGATTTTCTTTTAACATTTATTATAGCTCAAATCTGTTGGTAACAAATTCCCTTAGATTTAATTTGCTGGATATAGTAGGCTGAAAAATACCCTTCCCAAATATGTTCACCTCAGATTCTGTAAAACCTGTGAATATGTTTCTGTCATTAATTTTAGAAAACCCTTAAGCCATTATTACTTCAAATAACTCTTCTGTCTCATTCCCTCTTTCCAGCTGGTATTCCAGTTGCATGTGTGTACATTACCTGATATTGTTCCACACTTCTTGGATGTTCTATTGTTTTCATTCTTTTTTTTCTCTATTTGGCAATTTCTTCAAGTTCACTGAATTTTTTCCTTGGCTGTGTCGAGTCTACTGATGAGCACTTTCAAGGCATTCTTCTTTTCTTTCACTGTGTTTTTGATTTAAAGTATTTTCTCTTAATTCCTTTGTATTGTTTTCAGCTCTCTGCAGATATGTACTCAACATCTGGGGTTGCATGTTGCATATCTTCTCAATTAGAACCTTTAACACGTTAATCATAATCATTTAAATTTTTTGTCTGATAATTCCAACTCCTGTGTCATATATGAATCTAGTTCTGATAATTGTTTTATCTCATCAGACAGTTTTGGGATGCCTTGTAATTTTTTATTGATAAATAAACATACACAAAACACTAGATATTGAGGTAAATAGGGCTTCAGTGTGAGGATTTATATTAAACTAACCAGGATATGGGTTGGGCTGTGTTTGATGTTTCTTAAACTATGGTCACCAGATCTTCAAATGCCTCAAGTGACCTTGTTTTTAGCTCTAGGGTTAAAAAAAAGTTTTAGTTCTGAGGTTCCCCTTTTTACCATGTCCTACAGTTTTCTGAGCTGCAATACATTATTATTATTACTGGATGCTTATTAACTTGGTGGTAGGCTATAGACACAGTGTTCTCTAGCCTCCTGATTAAGTCTCAGCCTTTGGAGTATGCAGTGGGTCTAGGTCTCAAGGGTATGGCCCCACAAGTGTTTCTGTCCCTCACAAGTGTTTTTGTTCTTCCTCAAAGAGGGTAGAGCTTTTTCCATGTGCTCTGTAGTTACTTCCTTGGCTACAGTGGGTGTCCTTCAGTATTCCCTATGTTCTATGCCATTTACTTTTCAAAGTTTTGTCAGAGAGCATAACACTTGGGTGATGTGACGGGGTAAAGGGAACTGAGAAAATATGAGCAAAAACAACTTGGTAGGATTGGGGAGCACCTTACATGGTCAGTAAAAATATCATGGGCAGCATGAAGGAAGTGTCAGAGTGTTGGATGCCAAAAGGATGGGGAAGTTGTTAAAAATAAAGACTGTATGGTGACAGAATAAAATAGTTTTATCAAGTTTAAATCCAGAGGGAAACTTCACTGTTCTTTTTTAAATTATGAGATTATGATGAGAAAGTATAAATAATATTTAAAAATTACTCCAAATGCTACCTCTATTAAATAATAATTAATATATCTACTTGAATTTTATATAATATATTTTGACTTTTCATTTAAAAGATTAAAGAATATAAACACTAGCATTTCTTCCTACTCCAAAGATCCTCTGTCAATTTACAGGTAGTTATTCAATTTTGGGTGAGCATTGTTCTATCTTGGTTTTTTGCTTATTTTTTATTTGACAGTGTGCAGTGTGGATGGGGTTGGATGAGATGAGGTGGGGCAGCCAGCATTTAAATTCCAGTTTGTCATCTAAAAATCTTGCTAACAATACTATTATGTTCTCTGTCCTTATATCATGTTCCATTCTGTTTCGGCCTCTATACCATTGTATGTAAGTGCTTCCTTTTACTAAATTTCATCTTGAATGACAGCTTATTCTTGGCAATTTCTCCAGGTTACAAGTGTATCACAAATGATAAAGATGACACATCTGCACGATTTTTCCTTTAACTTCAACTTCTCTACCTGTTGTGACACAGATAGTGGTCCGAATAAGAACATCGCCTATTCTGCAGTGGTTTACCCAAGGCCCTAGATTAAATTTCTCTAAAAGATTGGTCAACAGGCCTTTCATGAGTCTGAAACTTTCAGAGAAATTTGTATTTGCCCCAAATCTAAGGAAGTATTTGCATTTTTATCCTCCATCATTTTGGTTTAAAATTCACTACATTGGAAGATTATTCATAGTGTTTTTTTGTAATTATGGTTGTGTATTCAAAATAAATCATCCTTTGCATTTTTTGTTCTTTCATAGAGTTTCCAGATATGAAGGATGGGAACAGGGGTAAAAAAGTTATTACTTCCTCCATCTTTATTTAAAAGTTTCAGAAAATATTTTCGAGTGGTTGAAATGATGACGGGAACATGTTAAGTCACTCTCCTCCACCATCTTCGTTTCCTTCAATCAACCCACCACATAAACAAAGGGAATAAGGCTTTATTGTTTACTTATTTTTTTGATAGAAAGCTTTCTTTCTTAAATTTGTGTTTGTCTTAGATGACAAGTACTTGCTTCTTAAAAATATGGACAATGATATCAATAGAAACTAACAAGTTTTGACAATCAAGTAAATAAATTCAAATTCCTTTAATATGTTTTTGTCAATGCCTTTTAAATGTAGATACTATTACAAGATAGTGGACATTTAGGTTTTATCCAGTAAAAAAACAATCCTTGCTGATTTTTTTTTTTTTTGGTATATGAAGAATATATTATTTCCTTATGTTAAGAGGTTATATTTCTAATATCCAAATGATAGTCTTAAATGACTTGTGACTTTAGAAATAACCTTTAAGAAGAATTCAGAGCTGTATTTAAAAAAATGAGGATAGTTATTAGAAACAAAGTAGATTGAATCTATTTTTTTAAAAAAGAGGATACGACACAAA
Source organism: Daubentonia madagascariensis (assembly GCA_023783475.1). Lineage (NCBI taxonomy): Eukaryota > Metazoa > Chordata > Mammalia > Primates > Daubentoniidae > Daubentonia > Daubentonia madagascariensis. The sequence continues at coordinate 18,019,249 of JAKFHU010002080.1, read as the reverse complement.
GGATCATTTTGTACGATGAAATACATTTCTTATGTTAGCTAAAACGAGTGCCTTAAATATGAGTCCTTGATTTTAGGTTTAAAATTTTATATCATCAACATATCCAGTTCTTCATTTGAGAACAATGTCCCAGAATCCTAAAGATTAAGTTTATTTTCTTATGCTCAAGAAATGTAAAACGTGATAGAATCACTCAGAAATGCATGCTTGTTCTCTTTTTATTAGTTCACTATACTATAAAGGTGTTAAAATTATAAGATAATGTTTAAAAATGCAGTCATAATTTTATAAATATATAATGCTTGTGAACTGTGCTTATATTCTCATGAGAGATATACTCTCTATGAATAGGTATCTTAAAAAACTATCATGCAGGCAATGTTCCATTGGTATAAGAATAAAATAGTATTTAAAGGAACACTAAATTTTTCAAAAAAGTTAAATACATCATGTTTATTAAATTTCATTGTTGACTTCATAAAAATTGTACACTGAAGCAGACAGCCAAGACAATAATGGTTCAAACTAATGTAGTGCATTGAGATAAGTAGCTGTTTTCAATTTTTCTTGCAAACTTGAAAATGAAAATGAACAGACAAGTACTTTTTTATAGAGCATGGGGCTTTAAGTTCTACAATATGTAGTTGAATAAGGAGGCAGAAATTACTGACTCATTATCAAGTCAGACATTAGTTTATTTCTTAATTTATTTTAATGAACATGTATTTTGCATGTATAGTAGGTCAAACATATTTTGAATTCTAGGAAAATAGAGATGAATGATACATATTTCAATATCTATCTATTATCTTTCTATTAGGTCATTAAATATAAAATTTCCAATTTTGAATTAAAAGTTTAGTCTATTATATATTAAACAAGAAGCAGTACAATTAATCAAAGCATGCACCTAAACTATTAACACACTTGTGCCATCTTACCAGTAGCTTGCTTATGCCAGCAGCAAAGAAGCCTGGAGAGCAAGTGGCAATGAAATCGCAAGAAGTGTTTTCCACAGCTTGTTGAGAATTGAATATTTTTCCTTGCAAGAAGTGGTCCAAAGCCTGGAGGAAGTGGTATTCGGTTAGTGCAAGGTCTGGTGAACATGGTGGATGACAGAGAGTTTCCAAGTCCATCTTCTGTAGTTTGAGCAGCATTGTTTTTTTACAACATGTAGTCTTGTGAAAGGTGTGGCCTGTCGCTATTGAATAATCTCAGCTGCTTCACCACAAGCATCCTCATCACTTCATCCAACTGGTTGCAGTAGACATCTGCTGTAATTGATTGACCAGGTTTCGTGAAGATATGGTGGATAACATCAGTGCTGGACTACCAAACAGACACCATTAGCTTTTTTTGATGAATATTCGGTTTTGGACTGTGTTTTACCACTTCATCTTTGTCCAACCATTGTGCTGAACACTTGCGATTGTCAAAAAGAATCCATTTTTCATCACACATAACAATAGAGTGTAGAAATGGTTTGCCTTTATGTCATGACAGCAACAAAAGGCAAGCTTTGAGATGATTTCTCTTCTGATGCTTGTTTAATTCATGCAGTACCCATCTATCTAGCTTGTTTACATTTCCCATTTGTTTCAAATTGTCCAATATTGTTAGAGTAGTAACATCAAACCTTGCTGCTAATTCACATATAGGTTGAGATGGAGTCGCTTCCACTACAGCTTTCAGCTTGTCACTATCCACCTTGGTCTCAGGTCAGCCACATGGCTCATTTTCAAGATTTAAATCACCAGAATGGAACTTCTCAAACCATCGATGTACTGTGTGTTCATTGGCCACACCCTTTCCAAACATTTCATTGATATTTTGAGCTGTCTGTGCTGTATTAATTCTACGATGGAACTCATATTTGAAAATAACACAAATTTTTGACTTATCCATGGTTTCACAAAAATTGCTCTAAAAAAAATTCAAAAGGTAATTGCAAGCCAAAACATGCTTTTGAAAGAATGAGGATGTACCTCAAAAAAAAAAAAAAAACCAAGAAGTGTCAAAGTGAAATGTCAGAGATATCAACTGTCAAACTTTTAGTACTGAAGGAAATTGGACATTCCATACTTAATAACCTAATATTTCTTGTTTCAAGGAATTTATAGACTAGTGAAACATACACAGGTAAACTCACACAGTGCAATAAATGTAAAAACAACAAGGGAGCCACAGGGTGTGGGGGAAGGACACACAGGTTGGGAAGATTTTGAAGCAGGTAGAATACAGATGTGTGGAAGATGTGTAATTTGGAATGAGACTGAACAAAACAGAGTGGAGTTTGCAAGGACCACATAGTGAGGAGATCTTTGGTTCAAAAACTGATATCCTCTCAATTCAAGACAAGGGTGATAGAATAGTCTGAGAGAAAAGTAAAGTTGGAATCTCAGGATTTGAGAATAATTAAATGTTCTGCTTAGAAAGAAGGGGCACTTAATACCATCTTCCATGTTTTTGTCAATATTGAATTTGAAGGATTGGTGGTTGTGGTATTAACTGATTCAGAGACTACAAGTAAAGTCTCAGATTTTAGGTGATCAACTTCAGTTATTTAGCACTTACCAAGTATTTATGAGAATCTACTTTATGCATGACTTTTGGCTCATTTTCAAATGTACAGGGATGGAAAACATAGCAATTGGCCTCAAAGAGTTCCCAAAATAATCATGATGATGATAGTGATGATGATGATAATAATAATATTATTATTATTTTACATATAAAATATTATTTTAATATAGATGGCATTTACACAATCTCTAATATATATTAACTCATTTAATAGTCTTTAAAAAATCTATAAAGTAGGTGCTGGTGTTACCCCATTTTAGAGAAAAGAAATGAAGCTCAGAGAGACCAGGTTTCCAAATATCACACAACTAGTGAGAGGCAAAGTCAGAATTCCAACACTGAAGTCTTTTACTAGAGTCCATCCTCTTAATAATTAAAGAATAAACAAATAAGATGATATAGAATAAAAACTATGGCCAAGTTATCTTTAGGATACTCTGGCAGCTCAAATGAGGGGGCAGTTAATTCAGTCTGCAGAGATTTCTGATGGAGAAAAAGTTTGACATTGTTGTTGAAGGTTAAGTAAAATGTAGTCATAAAAATAAAGGACAGTTAACAATTTCAGCCAAGAGGGAGCCAATTCAAAACCACACAATTTGTAAGAAGTAATAATTAGTGCAAAATAACTGAGCTGATGACATACATGATTAGTTGCAAGAGATGAAATAGTTGAGATTATGGGGGCAGGCATGAAATATACAGATTTCATTGTAAAGAAAATGGAGGATCCAATGAAGACTATTCTGAGTAATTTTAATGTGTACATAAAGATCAGTTCTTAAAAATTAAAATCTCTTTTTACAGTACATAGCAGCTGACCACAACTTTAGTGGAAAATATTAAAAATAGTTTTAGTATCATGGAAAACATAATTTACGAATCATTTGATTTTTGTCTTGATGAGGCAGTAGAGATTTGACAGTAGGAAAGTTTGGGTATCCTATTGATATACATTTTTAAAATGTCATATTTTTTTCCAAAATCTCCAAAGCTTATATTTCACTGATGCTAGAAAGTTGTATTAAATATCCTCTAACATACATAGTGTATGAATACTAATTCACCATCAAGTACTACTTGTAGCCTTACTTTATACATAGGTGATGCACAAGAATAAAAAGTGAATTAAAAACCATCCTTGTTTAATGTTTAAATCTACTCTCTGGAAGTATATCTAGCTACAAAACAAACCAGATTGTGGTAAGGCCAATAGAAAGTTTCAAAGAGTTACATTAATTCAAATAGTAAATACACACACACACACACATACACACTAGATTCATGAAAAAGAGACATGATAACATTATAGGGAGAGAATGGCAGAGAGTAGGCAGCTCCAACATCCATCCCTCCATATCAACATGAAAAAAAGTAGTACCAGTAAGAATCAACATCATCAGAACTCTGAAAACAATCGAAAGTTTACAGCCAAGCATACACTGAATCAAGGAAAAGAACAACTTAGAAATGATAGGAAAGTTTTGTGGCATTTTTACTTGCCCTTTTCCTACCTCCTCTCCACATCATCAGCTGTCTTGAAGATAGCAGCCCATGTTCCTGGTGTGGGACCCTGGTCTCTAGTTCTAGAGGAGTATAGCAGACTTTATTTACAATTTATTGTGCTTGTATTTTCTAACCTGTTCAGGGACTACCTGAAAGACTAATACAAGATGCTTTTCTCTGTTTCACCTAATAAAGAACTCACTCAGAGTGGAAAAGCAGTACATACTACATAAAAACCATTGTAAGGCAAATGAAAAACTAACAGCCATCTGGGGCAGAAGATTACAGTTGAGATATACAATAGATCACATAAAGCTTGAAAGGAAAATCTGAGGAAAAAATTTCTTTGGAGTATCAGAGCATTCAAAAGCACCTGTGTATAGTAGGGACTTTAAAAGTCAAACATATGCCCAGGACAATATGCATTGACAAAATAGAACTAAAAAACAAACAAACAAACAAAAACCAAGTTTTTGTAGCTGGCTAATTTCTAGGTTCAATGCAAGCAGGAAATGAAAGCTAAAGCACAGGTATAAGGAACTTGGCCATGTGTTAAAGGAGTCTCTCAGTACAGAGACAATTGTGAAAGACTGGGAGAGGTATGTTTTGTTTTGTTAGCTCCTGGTGTTCAAAGAAATCTCTCTCAAAACAGTAGTTCAATGCAAGCTAAAGGAATAGAGACTTCAGTGACCACATACACCGAAGAATATAGTCTTTGCAAAAATAGTTTGGAAAAGTCATTAAATAGACAACTGCAGCCTACAACAATCAAAAATAGCAAACCCTGCAGAATGGGGAGAGTCTGGTTTCCAGAGTTACCACATTATAATATTCAAATGTCTTATTTTAAAAAAAAAATCACAAAGCATATAAAGAAACAGGAAAGTCTGACCCATTCAAAGGAAAAAAAAATGAGAAAAACCATTCCTAAAGAAGCCCACACCTTAGATTTGCCAAAAAAGACTTTAAATAACCTGTTATTTAACACCTAATATGTTCAAACACCTAATGGAAACCATGCACAAGGGCTAAAAGAAACAATAAAATAATGTATGAACAAAATAAGAATATCAATAAAGAGAAAGAAATTATAAAAAGGAACCAAATAAAAATTCTATAGCTGAAATATATTATAATTAAAATGAAATGTTCACTATAATAGTTCAACAGCATATTTAAGCATGCAGAAGGGAGAATAATTAGACTTTAAGATAAGCCAATTGAAATTATCCACTCTGAGGAACAGAAAGAAAATGAAGAAAAGTGAACAGAGACTGAGGGACCAGTGAGATGTAATCAAATGGAACAATGTACTCATTATGGAAGTTACAGAAGGAAAAGAGACTGACAAAATGGTAGAAAGAATGTATGAATAAATAATGGCCAAAAATTTCCCAAATTTGGTAAAAGACATAAATCTACACAACAAAGAAGCTTAACAACCTCCAAGAAGCATGAACTGTCAGAGATCCACACCAAAATACATTATAATCAAATTGTTAAAAGACAAAGAAAAAATTTTGAAAGCAGCAAGAGAAAAGTGACTCATCTTGGAAAAGGGACCCATGAAATGATCAATAATTTCTTATCATAAACCATGAAGAACAGAAGGCAGTAGGATGACATATTCAAAGTGTTGAGAGAAAAATACTGACAAGATAGTCTACAGCTGGTGAAAATGGAGGGGAGTTTAAGCTATTTGCAGATAAACAAAATCTGAGAGAATTTGTTGCTAGTATTTTACAAGAAATGCTAAAGGAAATCATTCCAGTCAAAATAAAAAAGACACTAGATAGTAACTCAAAGCTACATAAAGCAATAAAGATTTCTGGTAAAAGTAGCCACAAAGATAAATGTAAAAGTCATTGTTATTGTGCTTTTGGTTTCTATCCACACATTTCATTTCCTACATGACTTAAAAGACAAATGCATAATTAGAAATGTATGTTATTGGGCACACAATTTATAATGATGTAATTTGTGATGACGACGCTACAAGGAGGGGCAGAGAGATATAGGAGCACATTATTTCCCTATGCTATTGAGGTCAAACTGGAATTAATTAAAAATAGATTGTTATACATTTAATATATTAATAGTCATCCCAAGGTAATCACTAAGAAAATATCTCAAAGTTATACTCAAAAAGAAATAAAAAGGTACACTACAAAAATAACCTAAACAGAAAGAAGACAATAATGAAGAAAATTAAGAGCAAAACTGTATAAGATATACAGACACAAGGAACAAAATGACAGAAGTAAGCCCTTCTTAATCAGTAATTAATTTAAATGTAAATAGATTAAACTCACCAAAAGAAAGAAATTGGCAGACTGGATTAACAAAACAAAAAATATCCCAGTGCATGCTATCTTCAAAAGATTCACTTCTGATATGAAGACATATATAGGTTAAAAGTGAAAGGATGTAAAAAGATACTCCATGGAAACAGTAATCAAAAGAAATCTGGAGTAGTCCACTAATATTAGATAAAATACACTTTAAGTTAAAAACTGTTACAAGACAAAGATAGATATTATTTATTAGTAAAGGGTCAGTTTATCTAGAAATATGATAATTAAAGACATATACACATCATTCAACAAAGCTACAAAATATATGAAAGCATTGACAAATTTGAAGGGATAAACAGTTCTACAATATTAATTGGAGACTTCAGTACTCCACTTTCATTAATAGATAGAACATGTAGACATAAGATTAATAAGGAAATAGAGGACTTGAACAGCCTTTAAACCTACTAGGTATAACATACATAAAATATTCCACCCAACATAGGCAAAATGCACATTCTTCTCAAGTGCACATGGAACATTCCCCTGGATAGACCATATCTTAGGCCACAAATTAAGGCTCAATAAATTTCAAAAGATTGAAATAATACAAAGTATCCTTTCCAACTACACTGGAAAGAAACTGGAAATCCCTAAGAGAAAAGAAACTAAAATTTACAAACAAATGGAAGTTGAACAACACACTACACCATGGGTCAAATAAAAAATCACAAGAAAAATTAGAAGATTCTTAGAAACTTCCAAAATTTATGTGATGAAGTAAAAGCAGTGCTAAGAAGAGGGAAATTTATGACAGTAATTGTCTATATTACAAAAGAAAGGATATTAAATTTAAAATCTAACTTTATACTTTAAGGAACTAGAAAACAAAGAGCAAAGAAAAACCAAAGCTATAAGAAAGATGAAAATAATAAAGACTTATGTGAAGATAAATGAAATAGAGAAAAGAAAATCAATAGAGAAATTCAAGGAAACAAAACTTTATTTTTTTGAAAATATTAACAAAATTGATAAATCTTTAGCAAGACTGGGAAAGAAAAAAGATGACACAAATAATTAAAATTCAAATTATAAACATAGATATTGCTACAAAACTTACAGAAATAAAAATTCTTATAAGAAAATACTACAAAAAATTTATACCAACAAATTAGATAACTTAAAAGAAATGGGCAAATTCATAAAAACACACAAATTACCCAAACTGACTCAAAGAAACCTCTAAAATAAGACAATAAAAAGTAAATATATTTAAATTGCACAATAATTTTAAAACTTCACTATAAACAAAAGCCCAGGACCACATAGCTTCACTGGTGAACTTGATAAAGGTCATCAAAGTGAAGAGACAACAACACTTTCCTCGCTTTGGGAGTGAATGGGAGAAAATATTTGCAAACTACGCATCTGACAAGGGGTTAAAAACTAGAATATATAAGATGCCCCAACAACTGAACAAAAAAAATCAAATATTCCAATTAAAAAATGGGAAAAGGATCTGAATAGACATTTCTCAAAGAAGACATACAAATGGCCAATGGGTATATGAAAAAATGCTTACCATCATTAGTCATCAGAGAAATGCAAATTAAAACTACAATGAGATATAATCTCACCCTAGTTAAAATGGCTTTCATCAAAAAGGCAATAACAGGTTCTGGCAACGATGTGGAGAAAGGGGAACCCTCGTACACTGTTGGTGGGAATGTAAATTAGTGCAACCACTATGAAAACAGTATGGAGGCTCCTCAACAAACTGAAAATAGAACTATTGTATGACCCAGCAATCCTACTGGGTCATACAATATATCCCCAGGGGGGGGGGAATTCAGTACATCGAAAAGATATCTGAACTCCCATGTTTATTGCAGCACTATTCACAATAGCCAAGATTTGGAATCAATCTAAGTGTCAATCAACAGATGAATGGATAAAGAAACAGTGGTACATATACACAATGGAACATTATATAGCCACAAAAAATAATGAAATCCTTCCATTTGCAACAACATGGAAGAAACTGGAGAACATTATGATATTTCACAGAAAGACAAATCTTGCATGTTCTCACTCATATGTGGGAGCTAAATATTAAAAACTATTGATCTCATAGAGAGAGAGTAGAATGATGGTTACCAGAGGCTGGGAAGGATAGTGGGGAGGGGGGATAAAGCAGGGATGGTTAAGGGGTGCAAAAATATAGTTTGATAATTAGATAGAATGAACAATATGTGATAGCACAAAAAAGTGACTATAAGCAACAATAAGTTAGGGTATACTTTAGAATAACTCAAAGAGTGGAGTTGGAATGTTCCTAACACAAATAAATGATAAATGCCTGTGGTGATGGATACTCCAATTGCCCTGATTTGATTAATTCATATTGTATGCTTGTATCAAAACATCACATGTACCCTGTAAATATATACAACTATTATGTACCCAAATTAAAAATTAATAATAATAGTAATAAAATCAAAAGGAAAGCCCAGGATCACATAGCTTCACTGGTGAACTCAACCAAATTTTTAAAGAATAATTAACATGAATCAATCTCAAAGACATAGAAGAGTCAGGAACACTTCCTAACCGTGTTTCCAGCCAGCATTACATAGATACCAAATTCAGATAAGACATCACAAGGAAAGAAGATTACAGACTATCATCCCTTGTATATATAGATGCTAAAATATTCAACAAAATACTAGCAAATTGAATCCAACAGAGTATTAAAAGTATTATACACAGTGAGCAAGTAGGATTTACTCTAGGAATACAAAGATGTTTCAAGAAACATTAATCAATCTAATACACCACATTAATATTATATAAAGAAGGGGAATAGAAACTATATTGTCATCTCAGTTGAAGCAGAAAGAGCATTTGACAAATTCCAACACCCTTTCAAGATAAACACAGTCAGAAAACTAGGAATAGAAATTTCATCAAAACCTCAATGACATACTACTCCACATCCACTAGGACATATCTAATAAAAAAGCCTCAGAAAAAGAAAAAATAATGAAGATGTGAAGAAATTGGAATGCTTATACATTGCTGACGTACACACACAATGTTTCAATTGTTGTATAAAAATGTTTGATAGTTCCTCAAAAAGTTAAACATAGAATTACTATGTAACCTAGCAATTCCACTCCAAGGTATACATACAAAATAATTGAAAAAAATTACTCAAAAAATTACATATACATGCATGTTCACAGTAACACAAGTCATGATAGCCAAAAGGTGGAGATGTCCATAAAATGATGAAGATATAACAAATCAAGGTATATACATACAATGAAGTATTATTCAAATATAACAAAGCATGAAGTACTGATACATGCTACAACATGGATGAGCCTCCAAAACATTATCTTATGAGACAGAAGATAGTCACGAAATGTCACATGTTGCATGATTCCATTAATATGAAATATTCAGAAGAGATCAATCCATATACACAGAATGGAGATTGGGAGATGCCAGGGGCTAGGAGAAGGGAAGAATTGGTAGCAACTGCTTGATCAGTAAGGGGTTTTTCTTTGCAGTATTTGAAATGTTTTGGAACTACATAGAGGTGGTGGTTGTGCAACATTGTGAATGCACTAAATGCCATGCCACTGACTTGTTCATTTTAATGAACAAGTTTGTTTAATTTTATGTCATGTGAATTTAAGCTCAATAAATTCTTTTTTAAAATGTAGGGAATAGATGATTAGGTGCAGTGGCTCATGCCTGTAATCTTAGCACTCGTGCCTGTAGTCCCAGAAACTTGGGTGGCTGAGGCAGGAGAATGGCTTGAGCCTAGGAGTTTGAGGTTGCAATGAGTTATGATGGTACTACTGTACTTTAGCCTGGGTGAGACAGAGAGGCCCTTTCTCAAAAAAAAAAAAAATGTAGGGAAGAGATCAAAAGCCTCATAAAATTATAAAAACTATAAGCTCAATCTCCCTAAATTACTAAATATTATAATAAAAATCTTCATATAAGGCAAAATACATTTTTTTTACATTTACCATTTTTAACACTATATAAAGGAATGGAATAAAAACCTCCTTTACCATTGACCCATGGAGTTTCTAAGCTGTGGGACTGACATGTTTTGTTACTAATACAGAGGTTTCTCAGAGTGCACCTATTTCAACAATTGAAAATGTGGGTGCGAATTAGTACATACAATACAGCATGTTCTTTTGGCATAAAGCAGGCTGGAGAGTTGAAGCTTGAAAAGATGGATACATTTGAACATTCAGCCTGCCGTTTATATAAATCTACAGAGTGGAAATCAGTTTCATTACTAATGTTATTCCCCAACCAGTAAAAATACCTTTCTGGCTATTATGAATGGATCTGGGTACCCAATGGAATAATTGTTAGGCTTTGCAGCACTTTGCTACAGCAAAATACTTATATTGGTTTAGGGTACATTGATGTAAACATTTTTGTGCTCACAGTTAATTATGGCTTAGAAACAACTGTATTACCAGTAGGTATTACTTTGTCTTCCATAAAAATGTACAAATAAAGGTGTGTCTAATTCCTTTCAATGTGAACCCAGTGATAATCTTTGAATAGGAAGGGAATCATATTAGAGTAGTCCATTTCTAATTTCAGAAGAGGAATTGTTGGAGACTGAGTTGATTTTTTTTTAAAAAGTAACTGAATCAGTATGAGTTAAACTCTTTACTTGGAGTTTGCAAAGCAGTGGAAACAGTGCTAAATGATCTGTCAGGCAACTCATTTAAACTCAGTCTGAAGGAGAGGAGGAGCATTTAGTATAAAATAGATTTTGAAAGGTCAGAGAATGAAAGGGCTTGACAAAATTTGCACTAAGAGAAAATTAGGAGAAACAGTACCAGTACAAAATGAAATCTGTATATAGTAACCTGATTGCCCAGGAGCTGATTATTAAATTTTGTCATAGTTAGCCTATTTGCTTGTCTCCTTGCAACTCCAGGATTATCCAGTTCACTACTTGCTAGCTTTTAAATGTCAATATGTGAAAGCATAGGTAAATAATAAATTGGCAAGTGACTTGATGTTCTGTGCGAATTTTCATGGCATTCAAGTTATACTCAGAGGTAAGAGGCATAATTTTTGAAAGAAAGGAAGTCATTGCTCCATTGACCATGGAAATAAACAGTGCCCATACAGGTGCGGGTTTCTATCCTAACTCAGTTTTGCTATTCCCAATGCTGGGTCCAATGATTAAAATTATGGGAGAGCCGTGAGCTTCTTCACCAGCAACTTTGTTACCAGGACTTATGTTTTTATTAAAGTAAGTGAACTTTGTCACAGATATTTATTCACAAACAAGTATAATAATAGTTATACAAACTCTTCTTGTGAGCTTAATGCATGCAAAGTATATTTCAGGCAGGTGGGATATTAGTTTAATTTCAGAATCAGATAAACATCTAGTTATGTCATATCATGGAATTCCTAAGGAAAAAATAGGACACAGGAATTGACTGAGTTCTAGCCTAAAGAATCACTTGGAAGGGCATTAACTCATGTGATTAGTGATAATCAGAAGGGTTCATCTGATTATTATGTAATATTGAGACAAAGTTGAAGATATCTATGTAATATATTATCTATATAACCCACACATATTGCTACACATTTCATAAATTTTTCTATCATATTTTATTATGATGAACAAAATTTATAGTGTAGTTTTAGACAGTGACAATTAAATGTTGCAGAATCTTCCTTTGGATGGTGGATTTTTAATTAAAGTCATTAAAATACCCACTAACATACCTGGATTATGGACTGTTGATTGTGACAGCTTAAATATTATCTGTCTGCTTTTAGGCTACAGATTTTAGTTCATTTACACAAAACTATGTATCTCACTGTTCATGTTTAAATAGTTTAAGGTGAATGACAGAAAATGTTAGTCCTTACCATTAATGGCAACAGTTGCAAAACCTTTGAGTTACTTCTCTTTTTTTGAGGATCTCTATGTTTTCACTGGATGGAAAGGGATAAGATCATGAAAATATGGGAAGAAGCCTGTTGGTAAGAAAGTGGAGATAGAATTTAAAACATTGCCATTCTAGTACATTTCCTTAGATGCAGAAATTCTAGGGATAATGATTCCTAAAATGTCCATGCTCACGCCTATTTCTTCTTGAATTCCTTTTCAAAGACAGGATGTCAGGGGTGGAAAGTTGTCTTATCATTTATTCTATTGTATGTTGTAGTGAAATGAGAGTGTTAGTAATCATAAAGCCAGAAAAAAAGGCATAAACTGGCCCTATCCCAACCAAAATTTTGCTGTATAGTCACTTTTGATTATGGGTAAAGCATGATCAGATTAAGTGAGGATAGATAAAGTCTCCTAATTATACTTTGTAATCTCATATAGGTCTGTTAATACATTTTTATGTTTATGCAATTAAAATATCTGTTTCCCAAGGGCTGAGAAATAAAAATAATAATTCAAGAGAATTGAACAAAATGATTCAAATAATTATAAATCCTGTAGATACTTAATCAAAATTATTTATACTTCAAATACAGATAAATTAAATAAAGCATGCATGTAAAGCAATGAATACAATGACAATGACCATGAGACAATGAGCTTGAGAACAAATGAAAATAAACAAACAAGAACCAAAAAGAAGTGAAAAATCAGTAAATAACACACACATTTAACTTAATAATAAATTAAAACAATAACATGAAATGAAAATGAAAGTAGTATTTGCTAAAACTAAGGGTTATATCAGTATCTATATAATCAACTGTTTGTACACCAGTCTTCATGCCTATTTATAGAGAAAAGTAAAGCTAATAGTAAAGTTTTAATAAAAATATGCACAAGACGTTGATGAGCACTGACCTTAAATGATCCCTCTTTAGCCTAAAGAAATTAGTTAATTTACTTTTAAAGTGATAAAAATGTATCCATCGTAAAATTTCTAGATCAGACAATGCATAAACAAAAATAATACTATACATTGTAAATTGAGGAAATCCAAATAGTTAAACCAAAATAGTATAAAGGTAAAAAAATACAAGACAAAAGAAGGAAATATAGGTAGTTCAAAAAAATTGTAAGCCTTCATAACGTGCAATTGTGTTACAGACTGTGTCAATGCTTCACAAGCATTGTGCTGCATAATTGCTTCAATGGAATTGGACTTTTAAACAAAATGTTGCATATAAAGAATATAATTCAACTTACAAACTTTCATTTCCTTCTATAGAGAGTGTTTTATGTATAAGGCACTTTTAATATATTCTATGTAAATTCTCTCCAACCTGAAAAAACGTGCCATCAGAAGACACCTACACCTACCTATAAAGCTACAATAATATTATCTATATCAAAGTGTATATCATAATGTTAAGAAGAGCATGCCTTATATAGCATAATACACTACAGCAAATTCTACTATAGCAAGCCATTTTTATTTAAAATTTTAGAATTGATTTCATAATTGAAAATGTTTATCAATCTGGAACTCATAGTCTTTGAGAGACAGTGTATTAGTCATGACAGACAAAGTTTGATGTAGGAAAATTCCCCAAGTCTCAGTGGTTTTATACAAACTAATGTTTATTTTGAATATACTACATGCCAAAAACCAAACATCTAAGTTTCCATCACATGGAGACATACAGAGATTTAGAATGTTGGGAGCATCTAGTATCCTCTTACCTGGAACATCTGGTCTCCCTAGTCACAATAACTGGAGAAAACACAGATGGAGGCTTTTCTCTACTTCACCTGGAAGTGATACATGTCACCATCAGCCCATACCATTGGCTCAAGTAAATAGCATCCCTGTCTACCTCTGACGTTGCTAGAAAACGAAATGAGCAAATGCAATAACAAGGTGAGAAAAGCTGTGAATTTTTTCTGGCTCTTGTTCTTTAATTGGCTACATGTGTGATCCTAGATTGGTCATGTAATTTCCCTAAGTCTCAGATTCTTCATCTATAAAATAATAGAACGAACCTGAATAATATTTATAGTCCTACCAAGCTCTAAAGTTCAGTGATGACAGTAGGTAAATGAACAGACATGTAAATGAATGAGTATGGCCATGTTCCAATACAACTTTATTTATAAAAACAGGCAATGGGCTGGATTTGGGTCATAGCTATAGTTTGCCAACATTTGATCTACAGTAGTTTCTGTTGGACAAGTAGTACTTTTTTTCTTCCTTCGCTATTTAATAAATCCACAGAAAGAATATAATATGTTAAAATTTTCCAGTGTAACAGAAATAAGAGAAAATTCCCAAATTTTGAAGGACTTGTACATTCATCTGTACCTTTTGTAATTCTGTCTACAACTTCTAATGATGTCATTTTTAGCATAAGAGTGTTTTGGCAAAATTGTTTATGAGCATGATTTCATAAAAGAAATACTATTAGAGAAAACATATGAAGTATACATTCAAAAGTCTAGAGAGCCTAAGATTATGGCAGAGAAGTTAATTTTATATGAAATTAGTAAATATTGATCAGATTTTGAAAAAGTTAGAGACAGTGATGCAATTAATAAATATTATTATCCACTAAGGGCATATACTTAATTTAGAATTTTTATGCAGGTACTATTTAAGTTTGTTTCAGGAGATCTTTATTGATCTGAAATTTAATTTCTTCTAAAAAACTCAAAGCTTTTGTGATTCCTAAGTTATTCAACATTCCACAGGATGTCCTAGCCATTGCAATAGCAAGAAGAAATAAATAAAGGGCAAAAAATTCAGAAAGAAAGAATTGAAGCTGCTGTACTTGCAAATGATGTGATTGTTTTGATAGAAAATCCTACAGAATCCAAAAAATAACTATTTAACAGAACTAATGAATAAACGTACAAAGGTGTGAGGATGCAGGATACAAGGTTAATAGATATTAATTATACTTTCATATACTAGCAAAAAACAATTGGAAAAAATTAAAATAAACCCAGTAACTTAACATTAGCAAGATAGTGAAATAGGAAGTCTCTATCTCCTCTTCTCCTGTGGGGATACTAATTCAACAACAACAGGTGGACTCGTATCCTTCATTAGAAATCAGTTAAGAGGCACCCCAGGCAAGCAGAAAACCAGCCATCTTAAATCCAGTAGATGATTTGTGGAAATAATTCATAAGAGACTCTCCCCATGGCAAAGTGAGATGTGATGGGGAAGAAACTCACAATTCTAAGCTTCTCCTTGGGGAGAAAAAGAAAAGATTGGAGCATGCATCTAACATTCATGCTACCCAAGGAAATGGTTTCTGTCTTGCCTGAATCTAAGCACTGACAGAAAAGACTCCCAAGTTGGGCCCACTGAAAGAAATGTCAATTGTTTGAACTAGCATACACTCACTCACCATTGCCCAACCTTACCAGCTAAATGTGGGACAAGAAGGAGAAGGCCCCAAATCCTGGCTTCTTACTGGGGAGGGAAAGAATTGGAAGATATCTCCAACAATCTGGCTTTTGGGGGAGGGGGTTGCTCAAAGACTGGTTGCTGTCTCACTTGTCTCAGAACACTGATGGGCCCCAGAATACTCTAGATCCTTGGGTACTACTGAGAATTAAAAAAAAGATCTAGGCAATTTTCTGCTTACCCAAAGGACTCAAAGCATATTAGAGGCTGCTATAGCTCAATGGCCTCTCCCTTGGTGGGGTGAAATTAAGAGTAGAGCATTCATCAAAATTCTGGCTTTTCAGTGGATTACTCAAAGTACTGCTTTCTCTCTCAGTAAACTCAGGGTGTTCATAGGACCCAGTATAAACTAGAAACCTGGGGGCCACTGAGGTGAAAAAAGAGCTAGGCAACCTATGGCATCTCCAGAGAACCTGCAATAATGTGGATAGACTCAAGGGAACAAGATATTATGAGCTCCTGAGAAAAGAAACTAGAAAATCTTTCTAATCAGGAATTTATACCCGTAAGTACAGAGAAGACTCGTCTATGAAGAGGTATGAAAGGTCCTCAGGAAGGTTTAGCTGGGCTGATTGGTGAAGGATTTTTTTCTGTACAAAGGAAGTCTAAAAAGACTGGAAGAGATAGCTGTTTTTAATTCAAATGTGCATCTCCCAACACAAAGTATCAAGGCACGTGAAGAAACAGGGAAACATGGCCAAATAAAAAGAAACAAACTAAATCTCCAGAAACCTACCCTAAAGAAAGAGTGGTATATGAATTACCTGATAAAACATTCAAAATAAACATCATAAAGATAATCAATGAGCTCAGGAACACAATGCATAAACAAATGAGAATGTCAATCAAAAAGACAGAAAATATTTAAAAGATTCAAACAGAAACTTTGGAGCTGAGGAATACAAAAACTCAATTGAAAAATTCATTTGAGGGTTCCAACAGCAAACTCGATTAGGTAGAAGAAAGAGTCAGTGAACCCAAAGACAGATCATTTGAATTTATGCAGTCAGAGAAGCAAGAAGACAAATGAAAGAAAAATTGCAAAATAAATGAATAAATAAATAAATAAAACTCTAAGGACTATATTAGTCCATTTTGTGCTACTATAAAGGAATACTTGAGGCTGGGTAATTTATAAAGAAAGAAGTTAATTTGGGTCATGGTTCTGCAAGCTGTACAAGAAGCATTGCACCAGCACCTGCTTCTGGTGAGGACTTTAGGGAGCTTCCAATCAAGGCAGAAGGCAAAGGGGGAGCAGACATGTCACATGGCAAAGGAAGGAACAGGACAGGGAGGAGATGGTGCCAAACTCTTTTAAACAACCATGAACTAATAAAGTGAGAACTTACTCATTATCATGAGGAGGGCAGCAAGCCATTCATCAGGGATCTGCTCTCATGACCCAAAGACCTCCCACATTCAACACTGGGGATCAAATTTAAACACAAAATTTGGAGGAGGGGATCTGCCAAGAAGGCTGACTAGAGACATTGCTTGTTGGATTGTACTGTCTGGAAGGTACAATATTGGACTGAGAAAGGCAAAGAGTAATTGCAGCTCAGGTGTGGATCATGGGGAGAGACAACAGAGACATCTGGGGATACAACCAAGAAAAATTGTGAAGCTGAGAAAGATAGAGAGGAGAAGACAGCAGTATGGACCAAACGCAGAAAGGCTTGGAGCCCAGTGAAAGGGTAAAGGGGACTACCCCTCCCCCACATAGGTACCTTCGGTGAACAGTGGAACATAAAACAAATTGGAGGTGCAGCCACCCTCCACAAACCCAGGCACAGTGGCTAAATAGGAATAGTGGAGTGAACCAGTGAACCCCAGGAGTTCAGATGTTCAAAAGGGGCACTCCATGGGAGAGTGCCATGAGAGACTAGAGTACCAGTTTCCTTACACCTAGACACATCCTCCTCTGCACCTCCTCCAATCACAGCATCAGAGAGAGTAATTTTTGCTCCAGCTGGCAGGTAGCCATGGCCCCTCCCCCCCATTGGAACCACGAGAATACTCTGAATGGAGAAGCATATGAATGGCTGCTTCTCTGAGGCAGGTGCATGTTCCTGGCCAAGGCCCCCACTGAGAGTGGGGCTGCCCCAATTTGCAAGCTTCCTGCATACACACATTTCATGGGATCGTGCTCTGGCAGCTTAGACAGGTGGTCCAGACCTAGTGTAGCCTGGTCACAAGAGTGCTGCAGGAAGACACAGGGCAGAGGTCTTTGTCCTGAACTAAGGTGGCAAGGAAGCTCTGGTGGACATATCCAGTGGGAGAGTGTGGAGGGGTGCTGAGGAACAGAAATCTGTGAGCAAGCCCATCCCCCACCCCAGCTGGCAAACTGCCACATTGGATCATTGGATAGGGCTGTGGCACTCAGAGTGAATTAGCATAGCCCCTGGTTCCCGTGACAATCAAATGCTTCTGAATGGGAGCATGGCCCCTCCCCCCACCATTACAGAAGGGAGTGTAGCTTGAGCCAAGAA
Organism: Daubentonia madagascariensis; assembly: GCA_023783475.1. NCBI lineage: Eukaryota > Metazoa > Chordata > Mammalia > Primates > Daubentoniidae > Daubentonia > Daubentonia madagascariensis. The sequence goes on along the minus strand of JAKFHU010002080.1, from coordinate 18,000,946 downwards.
GCTCATGAGCAGCCCCATCTCCCTGGTGAGAGTGTGCCCCTGACAGAGGCCCCTGTGGACATAGAAGCCTACCTTTCACCCCTTGGTGAGACTTGAGGTGGAACAGAGGTGCACATTTGGAGATCCCCTTACCTTCCAGCATCCTGCAGAGAGGCACACTAGTGGGTCACACACACAGACTGAAGGGTGGTTTGAGAGCTGGTCTTAGGTGGTGAGGGAACTCATGTAGTCTGATCTCATGGGAGAGTGCTATGGAGTTCCAGGGAGTGAATAGGGAGTGTGCTCACTCGGCCCTGCAGAGAAACTGTGCTAGTGGACAAGGGCAGAAAGAGCTTGGCCCTGAGAGGTAGCACTCAAGTGATTAGGCCCCTCCCTCAGGACAGCCTTCCTGGCTTGGAGAGTTTGCCCTGAACTTCATACCAGCAGCTCCCCCTACCAACTGGATGAGGAAACTCTGAGCCCCACCAAGGCTTTGCAAAGTCTCTCAGCTCTCACAATCAAGCCATGATTTTTCTTGCTCCTCCCCCCACCTCAGGTGAAGCAGAGATAAAGCAACCCCTGAGAGACACAGGGTCCCTCCTGAACCTTGGGGCATCCACATGCCCTACCTGGGGGAACAGAGCTTACCACAGGCATAAAAGATTATCTCAGCAGCTGACTCTTTCATGCAAACTTCAGTCAATGACGAGGAAACAACCCCATAGATAAATGTAGCACCTTCCAACACAAGCAAAAAAGGAGTGGCTGATTCGTACTAGAAAGTACTACCCAGCACCACAGAGATTAGGTTGGGGGACATAACTCACTTGATACTGTTGGGAAGAGGTGAAGACAGCAGGTCAGAGGTGACCAGATACGTACATCAAATCTGCTAGAACATCCCATAGGCAACTTAGAAACAACACTCCTCTACCTGACATGCTCAGGGATCGATCTTTGGGGACACAGACAAAGGCCTGTAAGCCAGGCTTAGCACACACTGGTCTTGACCAAGAGACCAGATGAAAAGGAACCATTGAAAGAACTCCAGAAACATGAAAAATCAGAGTGAACATACACTGCCAAAAGAAAACCATAACTCCTTACCAATGGAAACCAATCAAAATGAAAACATTGAAATGACAGATGAAGAATTTCAAATATGTATTGTCAGGAAGCACAATGAAATACAAGAGAAAATAGAAACCCAACAGAAAGCAACCACAAAAACAGTGCAGGAAATGAATGAAAAATTCACTAAGGAAATTGAATTATTAAAACTAGTTAAAAAGAAATTCTGGATATGAAAAGTTCATTCAAGGAAATAAAAAACACAGTGGATAGCTTTAAGAATAGGCTAGAGCAGGCAGAAGAAAGAATCTCAGAACTTGAAGACAAAAACTTTGAGTTAAACAAGTCAGTCAAAGAGAAAAAACTGAGAAATAAATGGAACAAACAAAGCCTACAAGAAATATGGGATAATGTAAAGAGGCCTAACATAAGAATTAAAGGCATTCCTGAGGGTGAAGAAGAAAATACACCAAAGTTGGGAAACTTATTTGAGGGAATAATTGATGAAAATTTCCCTGGCCTTTCTAGCTATCTACATATCCAAGTACAAGAAGCTCAAAGGACCCTTTGGAGATTCATCACTAAGAGACAGTCAGTATGACACATATTCATCAGACTGCCCAAAGTAAACACAAAAGAGGCAGTCCTATGAGCCATAAGGTGAAAGCATCAGGTAACTTACAAAGGAAAACCCATCACACTAACTGCAGACTTCTCAACTGAGACCTTACATGTCAGAAGTGATTGAGGCCACATTCTCAGTTTTCTCAAACAGAATAATGGCCAGTCCACAATTTTGTATCCTGAAAAACTAAGTTTCATATAAGAGGGATAAATAGAGACATTCTCAGACAAGCAAACACTGAGAGAATTTGTCAAGACAAGATCTGCCTTGCAGGAAGTACTAAGAACTGCATTATACACAGATCAGCACAATAGACACTCACCAGTACAAAATCACCCAAAAGCTAAAGGACAGAGCCCAGATACCATAGTGGTTCAAGAGGTATAAAAAGTAACAAAGTTCTACTCAACAGGATGAAGAGAAAACCACCTCACTTATCAATTCTTTCAATAAATGTGAATGCCTTGAATTCCCACTCAAAAGAAACAGGCTGACTGAATAGATTAAAAATACAAACCAAGTATCTGCTGTCTCCAGGAAACACACCAAACCCGCAAGGACCCATTCAGACTTAAGATGAAGGGATGGAAAACAATATTCCATGCAAACAAGGAAACCAAAAGAAAACTTGTGTAGCCGTTTTCATTTCAGATAACATAGATTTCAAATCAGCAATAGAAAAGAAAGACAAAGATGGTCATTATATAATGGTGAAGGGATTTATTCAACAAGAAGACATAACAATCTTAAATATTTATGCACCTAACAGGTCTGCCCGGATTCATAAAGTAAACACTACTAGATCAAAAGAAAATGATTAACAGCAGCATCACAATAGCTTGGTACTTCAACATCCCACTGACAGAATGGGACAGATCCTCCAAGCAGAAAATAAACAAAGAAACAATGGACAGAAACAGAATTCTGGAACAAATGGGCCTACCAGACATTTACAGAATATTCTACCTAAAACTACTAAATATATGCCCTTCTCATCAGCTCATGGAACATTCTCTAAGATTGATCACATGCTAGGCCACAAAACATGCCTCAAGAAATTTTAAAAAATAGAAATTATACCATGTGTGTACTCAGACCACAGTGGAATAAAATTAGAGATCAATTTCAACAGAAACACTCAACTCTACACAAAGTCATGGATGTTAAACAACCTACTGCTGAACGTCATTGGGTCAAGGAGGAAATTAAGATGGAAATCAAAAGATTCTTCAAACTAAATGACAAAGGGGACACAAGATATCAAAAATCTATGTGATTCAAAGAAAGCAGTCCTAAGAGAAAAATTCATAGCTTTAAATGCCTACATCCAAAAGTCAGAAAGATCACAAATCAACAATCTAATGAGTCATCTCCAGGAATTGGAAAAGGAAGAGCAAGCCAATTCCAAACCCAGGAGAAGAAAATAAATAACTAAGGTCAGAGGAGAACTAAGTGAAGTAAATAACAAAAGAATTATACAGGAGATTAATGACACAAAAAGGTGTTTCTTTGAAAAGATAAACAAACAAAAATGATAGGTCCATTTGTAGACCATCCAGAAACACAAAAGAAAGCACCCTAATAAGCTCCATCAGAAATGAAAAAGGAGATATTACAACTAATACCATGGAAATACAACATATCAACCCTGAATACTATCAAAATCTCTATGCACATAACCTTGAAAATGTTGAGGAAATGGACAAGTTCTTGGAAACATACTACCTACCTAGGCTCAACCAGAAAGCCATAAATCTACAGAACAGACCAATATCTAGTAACAAAATTGAAGCAGCAATAAAAATTCTCCAAACAAGAGAAAGTCCTGGACCACATGGTTTTACACCCAAATTTTACCAGACCTACAAAGAAGAACTGGTACTTATACTGCAGAAATGATTTTATAACATAGAGAAGAAGGAATCCTCCCCAACTTGTTCTAGAAATCCACTATCACCTTGATACCAAAGCCAGGAAAGGACACAACAAAAAAAAGAAAACTACACACCAATATCCCTTATGAATATAGATGCAAAAATTATCATAAAATCCTAGCAAACCAAATTCAGCTGCATATTAAAAAAAACCCAAAAAACAAATCCACAATGACCAAGTGTGCTTCATCCCAGAGATGCAAGGCTGGTTTACCATTTGCAAATCTATAATTGTGATTCACCACATAAATAGAAGCAAAAATAAAGATCATGTGATCCTCTTAATAGATGCAGAAAAAGCATTTGACAAAATTCACCACCCTTTTATGATAAGAACTCTTAACACAATAGGCATAGGTGGAACATACCTCAAAATTATAAAAGTCATATATGAGAAATCCACAGCCAACATCATACTGAATGGGAAAAAGCTGAAAGCATTCCTGGTTAGAACTAGAACCAGACAAGGTTTCTCACTGTAAGCACTTCTATTCAACATAGTGCTGGAAGTCCCACCCAGAGAAATCAAGCAAGAGAAGGAAATAAACAGTATCCAAATGGAAAAAGTAGAGGTCAAACTCTTGCTTTTCACTGATACAATCTTATATCTAGAAAACCCAAATATTCTGCCAAGAGACTTCTGGAATTGATAGATAAATTAAGCAAATTCTCAGGTTACAAAATCAATGTACACAAATCAGTAGCATTCCTATACATCAATAACAGTCAAGCTGAGAATAAAATCAAAGACTCAATACCTTTCACAATACAAAGAAAATAAAATACCTAGGAATATATTTAACCAAGGATATGAAAGACCTCTACAGGGAGAAGTACAAAACACTGAGGAAGGCAATCTCAGAAGATGTAAATGAATGGAAAAATGTATCTTATCAATGGATAGGCAGAATCAACATTGTTAAAATGTCTATATTACCCAAAGTGATTTGCAGATTCAATGCGATCCCCATCAAAATACCAACATCATTTTTTGCAGATCTAGAAAAAATAATTATGTGCTTTGTATGGAACCAGAAAAGACCCCAAATAGCCAAAGCAACCTTAAGCAAAAAGACCAAATCAGGAGGCATCACTTTACCAGACTTCAAGCTATACTGGTAGACTATAGTAACCAAAACAGCATGGTACTAGCAAAAGAACAGAGACATAGACCAATGGATCAGAACAGAGAACCCAGATAAAAAACCATTCTCATATAGCCATCTGATCTTTGACAAATCAGACAAAAACATACACTGGGAAAAAGAATCCCTATTCAATAAATGGTGCTGGTAAAAATGGATAGCCACACGTAAAAGACTGAAACAGGATCCACATTTCTCACCACTCACAATATTTAATTCATGATGGATAACGGACTTAAACCTAAGGCATGAAACTATAGGAATTCTAAAAGAAAAGTTTAGAAAATGTCTTATATACATTGACTTAGGCCAAGAATTATGAAGAAGTCCCCAAACGCAATCACAGCAACAACAAAAATAAATAAATGGGACCTGTTCAAATAAAAAAGCTTCTGCACAGCCAAATAAACTATCATTAGAGTGAATAGACAACCTACAGAATGGGAGAAAATATTTGCATGTTATACATCCAATAAAGGGCTAATAACCAGAATCAACATAGAACTCAAGCAAATCACTGAGAAAAAAACAAGCAATACCATTAAAAATTGGGCAAAAGACATGAACAGAGGCTTTTCAAAAGGAGATATACTCATGGCCAATAAACATATGAAAAATGCTCAACATTTCTAATCATCAGGGAAATGCAAGTCAATACCACGATGAGAATTACCTAACACCAGTGAAAATGGCTTTTATCAAAAAAGTCTCAAAACAACAGATGCTGGCATAGATGTGGGGAGGAAGGAACACTTACACACTTTGGTGGGACTGCAAATTAGTACAACCTCTATAAAAAGTAGTATGGAGATACCTCAAAAACTAAAGGTAGAACTACCATTTTATCCCGCAATCCCACTTCTGTATATTTTCCCAAAGGAAAAAAAGACATTTTGTAAAAAAGACACTTTCACTCGAATGTTTATAGCAGCACAATTCACAGTCGCAAAGATGTGGAATCAACCCAAGTGCCCATCAATATATAAGTGGATTAATGAAATGTGGTATATGTATATCATGGAGTATTAGCTATAAAAAAATGGTGAACTAATACCTTTTGTAACAACCTGGATGGAACTGGAGACCATCCTTTTAAGCGAAATATCACAATAATGGAAAAACAAACATTGCATATAGTCACTATTAAATTGGAACTAATTGATTAACACTCATGTACATATATGGTAGTAAAACTCAACAGAGTCAAGCTGGTGGGAAGGGGGTGGAGGAGATGGGTAAATTTACATCTAATGGGTACAATGCACACTATCTTATAACTTTGATTCGAACTTTACTAAGGCAATTCAGGTAACCAAAACATTTGTACCCCCATAATATTCTGAAATAATTAAAAAAAAGAAATTTGGAGGAGCCCAACATCCAACCCATATCAGGTTATTATTAGACATCAAAAAGCAAACTAATATACACATTAAAGTAGTGCCAAAAAAGCAATTTAAAGAGAAAATAACACAAATCATGTTTGAAGAAATAATAGACAGAATGTTTCCAAATCTGGTAAAGGAAATAGCCATTGGATTTAAGAAGCCTAATGGCTTCTTAAGATAAACCCAAAGGACACTGTACTAAGACACATTATAATCAAATTGTCAAAAGTCAAGAAAAAGTGAGAAATTTGAAAGCAATAAAGAAGTGACTTGTATTCAAGGGAGCCTCTATTAGATAATTGATGAATTATTCAGCAGAAACATTGGAGTTCAGTGGAAAGTGTGGTGATATATTTTATATCCTGAATGAAAAAAATTATCAACCAATAGTACTATATCCAGCAGAACTTTCTTTTGAAAATGAAGGACAAATAAAAACTTTCCCAGATAAACAAAAGCTGAGGGAGTCCATTACCACTATATTTGTCTCATAAGAAATGCTAAAAGAGCAATTCTAAAGAAAGTCCTTCAAGTTAAAACAGAAGGATGATAGCATAATAAATGCATATTAATATATGAGGTTTGAAAGTAAAGGTAAATATATAGAGAAATATTAAATATTGCAATACTGAAAGGGTGTGGACATATATCACTTTTAACTGTGGTATAGAATTTAATAATCTAAAGTAGAAAAAAACTAAGTATAAAAATACATAAATCTGAGAACAATAGACAAATGTATTATGACATATCAATAACATGAGTTATGGGGGTTGGAGAGTAAAAGAATAGAATTTTTATATATAATTGATGTTAAGATGTTATCAGCTTAAAATAATTATAAATATAAAATGTTTCATGTGAGCCCCATGGTAATCATAAATAAATTAAATACCTGTAGAAGTTATACCAGAGAAAAATGAGAAAGGAATCAAAGCATCTCACTGGAATAAAACCATGAAAAACAGACAAAGATAAAAAGAGAAGAAAGGAAGTACACAAAAGCTAGAAGACAGACAGAAAGCAATTAACAAATGGCAATCTTAAGTCCTTCCCTATCAATAATTACTTTAAATGGATTAAATTCCCTCCTCCAATCCAAAGACTTAGAGTAGATGATAATAAGCAAAACCCAATTATATACTTCCTACAGGAGACTAACTTTAGATTTAAGAAGCACATAGAATGAAAGTGAAAAAATGGAAAAAGTTAATCCATGCATAAGGTAACTAAAAATGAGCAGGGGTGGCCATACTTGTGACAGGCAACTTAGATTTTAAATGAAAACTTTCACAAGAAACAAAGAAAGACACATAATAATAAAATGGTCATTCACCAGGAACAGATATATATACACACACACACATGCACACACACATATATATGTATAATGATAAACATATATGCACCCATCATCAGAGCACCCAAATATATAAAGCATATAATGAGATAATTATTATAGGGAGTAATATATGGCAATTCAATAATAGTGGTAGGCCTCAATACTTTACTTCTAACTGTGGACAGAACAACAAGGTAGAAGATCAAAAGAAAACAGAAGACTTGAAAAACACTATAGTCCAAATGAACCTAACAGAGATGTACACAAAATTCGACCCTACAGCAACAGAATACACTTCTTATCAAGTGCACATGAAACTTTCTCCAGGATAGATGACTTGTTAGGTGATAAAAACTAGTCTTAAAAATTTTAAGAATATTGATGTCATACTAAATGTCTTTTATAATTACAGTAGAATAAAACTTTTAATAGCACAAGTAAAACCAGAAATTTTACAAATATGTGGAAAGTAATCAACAGGCTTTTAAACAACCAGTCAGTCAAGGAATAAATCCAAAGAGAAATCAGAAAGAGACAACTGAAAACACAAAATAACAAAATTTATGGGATACAGAAAAAGAAGTAGTAAGAGGAAAGTTTAAATTGGTAAACATGTACATTAACAAAAAATGAAATATCTCAAAAAACCTAATTTTATACCTCAAGAAATTAGAAAAAGAACAACCTAGTCCAAATGTACCAGAAAGAAGGATGTAATAAAGATTTGATCAGAAATTGATAAAATCAGGATTAGAGAACAATAGAAAAAATGAAGCTAAGAGTTGGTTTTTCTGCAAAGATCAATGAAACTGACAAACCCTTAGCTGTATTAACAGATATAAAGAGAGAAGACACAAATGAATAAAATCAGAATTAAAAGAGGAGACATTACAACTGATATCACAGGATTAAAAAGAATTATGAGAGACTGCTGTGCAATTTATATTCCAAGAAATTGTATAACCTATAAAAATGGACAAATTCCTGAAAACATATAACCTACCATGAATGAATCATGAAGAAACAGAAAATCTGAACAGACCAATAACAAATAAGGAGATTGAATCAGTAATCAAAAATCTCCTAAAAACAAAAAGCCCAGGACCTGATGGCATGACTGGATAATTTTACCATACATTTGAAAAATAATTAACACCAATCTGTCTTAAATTTCTCCAAAAATTTGAAAAGGAGAGAACACTTCTAAACTCATTTTATGAAGCCAGCATTACCTTAATACCAAAGTCAAAGACATTACAAGAAAGGAAAATAAAAGGCCAATATCCCTGATGAACTTAGATGCAAAATTCATCCAAAAATACTAGAAAACCAAATTCAATAGCATATTAAAAGAATCATACACCATAACCAAATGGGATTTATCTCTGTGATACAAGGATCATTCACCATATGCAAATCAATCCATGTGATGCATCACATTAACAGGAGGAAAAAGAAAGTTCTCAGATTGTCTCAATAGCAGCATAAAATGCATTTGACAAAATTCAACATACTTTCATGATAAAAAAGCTTCACAAATTAATAGAAGAAAATTATCTCAACATAATAAAGGCCGTGTTTGAAATGCCCACAGTTAACATACTCAGTAGTGAAAAACTGGAAGTTTTTCCACGAAGATCGGAGACAAGGCAAGCATGCCCACTTTTGCTATGTTTTGTATTCTTTTTAATATGATCAGTCAGGTGAAGCCACAAGAGGAGACAGAGAAAAGGCTCAAGGAAAAAAAAAGTTTACTATACTCACAGGTCCTAGAGACAGGAGGCAGGTCATACCACACAGGGCCAAATGAAAAAGACATCAAGGCAGTCAAGAGGCAGAAACAATGGCTTACTTGGAGGGGTTGAGCCTGATTGTAAACTAACAAAGGCACAGAGAACAGTAATAATAAGATCACCAGTCACCAGAATGGTGTGCAGCTACACTTGACAGATGTCCTCTTTTGTTTCTTTTGGGTATTTTTGGCAGAAGTTTGGGTTCAAACGGGTCCCATGTCAGATAAATAGTGGCCTGGCCTGTTGGACAATATATATTTAATGAGTTACAGGAGAATATATCCTCTCAATCTGGCCCCCAACTCTTTGGGATGGGTGACAAATTGAAAATTTATAAAGATAAGTTAAGGCCTGGGGCAATAGAAACATATTCTTACGTAGGAGTTTATTTGTTGGACTGGAATTTTTAAAGGAGTTATTTGCACAGATCATTATGTTTCTCAAATAAATCAACTATTTGGGACCTATGACTGACATGGAAATTCAATTCAACTCCTTTTCCAAGAGTCCAGCATACATATTCTAAGAAGTGAAATGTGTATCTTGGTTGTCATTAGCAATATCTTTAACTCCAAATGAAATAAGCAGTCTTTTGGCAATAGCTTATATCATGGCATTAATATATAGAGAGAAATGTATGATTTTGATTTATATTTTGGTGTCTGTGAGACAAAAGATTCCCAGAAGTGGTTTTTTTTTGGGTTTTTTTGTATTTTTTTAACCTTTAAGTGGATAATTTTCAGGTAATGGCTTAATTGTTTATAAAAAATTTGAAAGGCAACCTATAAAACTGGAGAAAATATCTGCAAATCAAATACAGTATTTGATAAGGGATTAATATCTAAAATATATAGGAAATACAACTCAATAACCAAAAAAAAAAAAAAATGGACAAAGGGCTTGACATTTCTGCAAAGAAGAATATAAATATGGTCAACAGTTATGCAAAAAGATACTCATCACCACTGATAATCAGTGAAATGCAAATCAAAACCACAATGAGATATCACCTACCACCTGTCAGAGTGGCCATTATCAAGAAAAAAGAACAGAAAATAACAAGTGTTGAGAAGGATGTGGAGAAATTGGAAACCTTGCACAGTGATGGTGGGAATGTAAATTGATGCAGCTGTTATGGAAAATAGTATAATGGCTCCTTAGAAAATTAAAAATAAAAGTACCACATGAGGTAGCAATTCTACTTCTTGTTATTTAACCAAAAGAATTAATGTCAGAATCTCAAAGTGATATTACCATTCCTATGTTCATTTTAGCAGTATTCACAATAGCCAAGGTGTGAAAAACCCTAAATGTTCATCAATGGATGAATGGATAATGAAAATGCATATACATAAAATGTAATATTATTTAACCTTTAAAAACAAGGCTTCTGCACTCTGGGCTTTGACAGGGAGGTGATCCTGGAGTCCCGGGGTATCTGTGGGCCTGAAAAAGCTTTAAGGCAGAGGCAGAAAAACCCAGACAAGAGCAGGTCTGCACAGTCAGAAACAGTTCTGGATCTCCCTGCCAAATATAAGCCAGATACAATGACACCACTCTTCCCAGAAACCACCACAGACATTGTAACACTGGAATATTTGGGCCAACTTTGAGAAGAACAAGAGGCTTCAAGATGGCTGACAAGAGGCATTATGAACTCACCTTATCCATTAAGAATAACAAAAACAGTGAGCAGATAATCACATTTCTAATAGATTATCCAAGAAAGAACACTGGATTTCAACAGAGAAGCAACAGTAAACATCTAAAGCAAAGAAGGAGAGTGAAGCGAGGCAGCCTGCTTGGCTGGGATGGGCCAGGAGCTGGGGGAGACTTCGCAGTGATCCACATCCCCACTGTGAATTCTTGCAATTCCAGCTACAGAACAACCCCTTGACCCTCATGGGCCTTGAGACTAACATAGGAAGCTGCCTAGAGAATGCAATATAGTACTCTTCCAGGGAGGGAGCTTGCGCTAAGTCTCACACTACCCTCAAGTCTTAATCACCTACAAAAAGGCAGCATTTTGAGAACCCAGCCCACAGTGGACTACACGCTCTCTTGGGGCACAGTGGCACTGGGGCTGAAGTGCAAACTAAACACCTGCTGCCATTCCTGGGACTGAGGCATGAGTAAGGTGCAGGCTACTACCACCAGGGCTGAGGTGCAAGTGGGGAGCACATTCCCCAGCAATTGGCCTAGGCTGCTACCACTGAAGGCAGTCAGGCCCTATCAAGTAGCAGGGCAACAGGACAGCTTCTGCCACCTCCAAACCAAGTATTCCACCAGAGGACTTGGGATTGCCATACCCCTGCTTACCACAGCAGATACCTGCACACAATATTGAGGGGCCTGAGGACATGTTTGCCCAGCCCAGCTTCAACCCCCCACTCCCAACCCAGATCACACAGTATGGGGGCCTGGGGATTCCCCAGCTCAGTCCATCACCACTGACACCTGAGCACTCCTCCTGGAGGCTTAAGTTGAGTCTACCCACCCTGCCACTAACACCACAGTTGGCACCTACTTGCATATGCCATTTGTAGGCATGGAGACTGGCCCACCCAGCTCCTCACAGGCACTGACAACACCAGAGGGTTGTCTCATCTCTGATACTGCCATCACCCATCACACAATGGCTGCCCAGGGGCCCAAGAACCTGCCCAACCTCTATCTCACTGCTGCCACTATGGGCATCTAAGCAAGCGATCTGCAGGCCCAAGAATTGGACCTCCTAGACCCACTGATGCCAATTCCAATGTATGCACACTCCAGCCCACTGCTGCCACCACTGGGTCCCAAAGATTGGCCCATGTGACATCACAGTACCCAGTCAAACTTCATCACAGCTTTAACTAATAACCACACCCTAATCCATTAAGGAAATCAGATATAACTGATGCTGTTTACAGCCAAAGAAATCACAAAGAGACCACTCTACTGTACCCAGAAGGAACAAAGTGCCCTACCCAACCAACACCATAGATACCATAGATACTAATACATCTTCAGGAAAAAGTTCTCCCTATGAAAGCAAATTCAAAAAATTGAAAGAAGCAACTATTATACAAGATGTGCAAATATCAACATAAGCAACTATTACACAAGATGTGCAAATATCAACAGGAAACATGAAAATGCAAGGAAATATGAAACTTCCAAATAAACACAATAAATCTCCAGCAACAGATCACAATTAGAAACAAATTTACACAATCAGAAAAAGAATGACTTGAGTGATGCAAAGGCAATATATATAACCAAAGTGTTTGTACCCCTATAATATTCTGAAAGTTAAAAATAAAAAGAATAAATAAAATAAAATAAATAAAACTGTCATGTCATTAAAAACTTAAAAAAACCTGATTTTAGGGAAGCTCAGTAAGATATAACAGATGCTGAAAAACAATATAAAGAAAGTATAGAAACATTCAGATGATATATGAATAAGAAATTTACCAGAGGTATATATCATAAAGACAAATAACAAAACAGACATTATGGAGCTGATTAATTAATTAAATGACATAAAAATATATTTAAAAACTCCAAAAATAGACTAGATCAAGTAGAAGAAAGAATCTCAGAACTTGAAGACAGTAAGACAAACTGAACTAATACAGTAAGACAAAAATAAACAGAAAAGAGTGATTAAAACCTTCAAGACATGTGGGACACTATAAATGACCAAATATTTGAATTTTCAAAGTCCAGGGGTGGGAAAGAAAATGAAAGTGTTAGAAAACTATTTAACAGAGTAATAGATAAAAACTTCCCAAGTCTAGTAAGAGATTTAGACATCCAGATACAGCAGGCATGGAGATCTGTAAAAGATACAATACAAAAGTTCTTTTCCATGGCCTATTATAGTCAAACTGTCAAACATCAAAGAAAGAATTATAAAAGCAGCAAGAGAAAGGCTTCCAGTCACCTATAAAGGAAACCCCTTCAAAGTAATAGCAGACTTCTCAACAGAAACCTTACACCAGGAGGGAATAAGATGACATACTCAAAGTGCTTAAAGAAATTTAAAAAACTCGTTTGCAGGACAAGATGGCCCACTAGAGTCAGGGCTTCTCGGACCTTCCCTGCGGAGGAGTTGAGGATTGGACTGAGAGGAGTGGAGGAGGATTGTTGACTGGGAGTGGACCATGGGGTCTGACACCAGAGGAGTCCAGGATACCACCAGCAGGAACTGAACAGCTGAGAGAGGAGGATAGATAAGAAAAGTCTGCTGGAACCGAACCAAATCAAGGGAGTGCCGGAGACCAGGGAAAGGGTAAGGAATTTTTTTCCCTTATTCCCACCGGGGTGCCTCGGGCCTCCAGTGGAACACAGGGATCTCATACCGGGGGGAGTGCCACAAGGAACCAGAGAATTGGCCTCCCTGCATCTGGAAGACTCATCCTCTGCACCCCAGAAAGTAATGTTGGCTCTGGCTGCTGGAAACCCTATGGCCATCTATGGCCATCTATGCAAACCCTATGGGGCATCTACCCCATAGCAAGAGCCAAGACGCATTGCCTGACTGTCCGGAGGTAGGGAGCTTGCTCCCTTCATGCCCCTGCAGAGTGTCTGGGCGCAGGAAGTGCCCTCCCCCAATCCCGCAAGGAGTGACTGGGCCACACAGTTGGCGCGCACTCCCCCGCCAGCCCAGGCATGCCCTAAGTGACTGGGCAGGTCGTGCTGCCCGAAAGTGGGAAGTGCCCTCACGCCGATCCTGCGCAGAGCGACTGGACGCAGGGTGACTAGGCCGGCCCGTGGTTGTGGCACACTCCCCGGCCAGGCCTGCTGGGTTGCATTGCCTGGGGGAGGGAAATACCCTCCCGCCAGTCCCGGAGTGGAGTGACTGGGCAGCGTGGTAGTGGCAAGCTCCCCGGGCCAGGCGCGCCTAAGTGACTGGAAGGGTTGGGCTGTCTGGGGGCAGGTGGGGCCCCACCGCCAATCCTCTGCGAAGTGACTGGGCCATGCAGCTAAAGACAGAGCACTCTTGGCCAAGCCTGTGAGGGTCTGGGTCCCTTTCCCGCAGGGAGTGCACGCCTAGCAAGCCTGCCTCTAACCAGGTGGCTGTGGAGAAGAGGAGCGCAGGGCAGAAGGACTGTGACCCCCTCCCCCACCATCATAGCAGCCACTGGAGATCTCTGTGCTGAGGGGCCCCCTTTCTGCACAGGGAGCGCAGGGCGCGCGTCTCTGCCCTGAACTGGCACAGCAGCGCTTGGTGAGCCCGCCTGTGGAAGGCCCAGACAGCGGGGCTTGGAGAAGTGGGCAAGAGGTCACGGTTTCAGGATCTGGTGGGTGAGGGTCCACAGGGAGGGCTTGGAGGTGCATAGGAAAGTAGGGGTCTGTGGGTGCGACCCCCCCCCTTGGAGAACCAGCGTACTAGAGTTTGCTGAACTAGCCCCTCCCCTGAGAACCCTCATATTGAAGTTTTTGATGAATCAGCCCCTCCTTTGGAGAAACACCAGACTGGATTTTGATGAACCTGGGAGACTCAATTTGCATAAGTATTGGTTCCCATAGCAACCAAATGCCTCTGGTGCCAGAGGCTGAATCAGAGCAGCTGCCCCCACCACCACTCAGTTTAAAAGGGAGCTCAGCTTGATCCAAGAGCTTCTTGAGGGACCAATATCCCACTGGGGGTAGAGTCCCATGGCAGAGTTTTGTGGGGATAGAGAGCAGACTCCCTGGTTGAGTGGGGCCACATCAACCCCTCTTGGGCAACTAAGCCCAGAGACAGAGAACTGATCTTTAACCCCCACATATCCCTTAACAACATCTGAGGAGCCTGAAAGCAGCCTCACCCAACCTAACCCCACCCAGCCTCATTCCCCCACTGCAGTGGTGAATAAAGGACTCACCTAGAAGTCCCAGGGCCCCACCCACCACCAGGGGTATCAGAGTCCTCCCTCCTGAGGAACTAGAGCTGATCACAGGACCCAAAAATAACACTGCAGCTTGCTCCTTCTGGCAAGTGCCACTTACCGACAGGAAGGTCAAATTACATGCCCTTTTTCTGCATCTACTGATTCATCACACAGAGTGTGGTTGGTTCTCACCCACAAACACCACCTACTGGCTCAAAGTTTAAACGGGGCTTGTTAATATCTAAACAAAAGGAAATAAAAAAGTAAGAAACACCACCTGTCCCAGATGAGAAGGAACCAGCAAAAGAACTCTGGAAATATGAAAAATCAGAGCGAAAGGTCACCCTCAAAAGGGAATACCAGTTCCCTAGCATTGGATACCAACCAAAAGCAAAATATAGAAATGACAGATAGAGAACTTCAGGCATGGATGGTAAGGAAACTAAATGAAATACAAGACAAAATAGAAATCCAACACAAAGAAACCACAAAAACAATACAGGAAATGAATGAAAAATTCACTAAAGAAATTGAAGTATTAAAGAAAAATCAAACAGAATTTTGGAAATGAAACATTCTTTCAAGGAATTACAAAACACAGTGGAAAGCCTCAAGATCAGTTTAGATCAGGCAGAAGAAAGAGTCTCAGAGCTTGTAGACAACATCCTCCAATTAAACAAGTCAGTCACAGAGATAGAGCAGAGAAGCAAGAAAAATGAGAAAAGCCTACAAGAAATGTCAGATTATGTAAAAAGGCCTAACATAAGAATTATAGGTATTCCGGAGGGTGAAGAAGAAACTACACAAGGGTTGGATAATCTATTTGAGGGAATAATAGAGGAAAATTTCCCCAGCCTTGCTAGAAATTTAGATATCCAGGTACAAGAAGCTCATAGGACTCCTGGAAGACTCAACATAAAGAGGAACACACCATGACACAGAGTCATCAGACTAGCCAAAATAAATACAAAAGAAGTGCTCTTACGAGCTGTGAGGCAAAAGCAACATGTTACCTACAAAGGAAAACCCATCAGACTAACAGCAGATTTCTTAACTGAGACCCTTCAAGCCAGAAGGGAATGGGGCCCCATCATAAGCCTTCTCAAACAGAATAATGCCCAGCCTAGAATTTTGTATCCTGCAAAACTAAGTTTCATATATGAAGAGGAAATTATGTCTTTCCCAGACAAGCAAATACTGAGGAAACTCATCAAGACAAGACCTGCCCTGCAGGAAGTTCTCAGAACTGCATTATTCACAGAGCATCACAAGAAACACTTACCAAGGTAAACTTATACAAAAGCCAAAGATTGATGGCCAGATACTACAATAGATCAAGAGATAAAACAAAACAACAAAGTTCAACTTAACAGGATGAACAAAACCCCACCACACTTATCAATTCTCTCATTAAATGTGCATGGCTTGAACTGCCCACTGAAGAGACACAGACTGGCCGAATGGATAAATATACACAAGCCAAGTATTTGCTGTCTTCAGGAAACACCTCTAACCCACAAGGATGCATACAGACTAAAGGTGAAGGGATGGAAAACAATTTTCCATGCTAATGGAAACCAAAAGAAAGCAGGAGTAGCAGTTCTCATAGCAGATAACTTAATCTTCAAATTAACAAAAGTAATAAAAGACAAAGATGGTGACTATATAATGGTAAAGGGAACAATTAAACAAGAAGACATAACAATCTTAAATATTTATGCACCTAACACAGGAGCACCCAGATTCATAAAGCAAATCCTTTGTGATCTAAACAAAATGATAGACAGTAGCACATAATAGCTGGGGACTTCAACACCCCGCTGACAGAAAAGGACAGATCCACCAAACAGAAAATAAATAAAGAAACAAGGGACTTAAATAGAATTCTAGAACACATGGGCCTAACAGACATTTACAGAACATTCTACCCCAAAACCACCAACCTTACTGTCTTCTCATCAGCCCATGGGACATACTCTAAGATTGATCACATCCTAGGGCACAAAACATGTCTCAACAAATTTAAAAAAATAGAAATTATACCATGCATCTTCTCAGACCACAGTGGAATAAAATTAGAAATCAACTCTAACAGAAACACTCATCTCTACACAAAGTCATGGAAACTAAATAACCTACTGATGAATGAATTTCAGGTCAAGGAGGAAATTAGGGTGGAAATAAAAAGATTCTTTGAAGTAAACGATAATGGGGACACAAGTTACCAAAATCTGTGGGACACAGCTAAAGCAGTCCTGAGAGGAAAGTTCAGAGCCATAAATACCTACATCCAAAACATGGAAAGATCACAAATCAACAATCTAATGAATCGTCTCAAAGACCTGGAAAAGGATGAGCAAACCAGTCCCAAATCCAGCAGAAGAAAAGAAATAACCAAGATCAGAGCAGAACTAAATGAAATTGATAACAAAAGATTTATACAGAAGATTAATAAAACAAAAAGTTGGCTCTTTGAACAGATAAACAAAATTGACACACCTTTAGCTAGATTAACCAGAAGCAGAAAAGAAAGAATTCTAATAAGCTCTATTAGAAATGAGGAAGGAAAAATTACAACTGACACCAGAGAAATTCAAAATATTATGTTTGAATACTATAAAAATCTCTGTGCACACAAACTTGAAAATGTGGAGGAAATGGACAAATTCCTAGAAACACACAGTCTCTCTAGGCTCAACCCGGAAAATGTAGATTTTCTGAACAGACCAATATCAAAATCAGAAATTGAAGCAGTAATAAAAAACCTTCTTAAAAAAAAAGTCCCAGACCAGATGATTTCACACCAGAATTCTACCAGACCTACAAAGAAGAGCTGGGCCTATCCTGCAGAAATTATTCCACAACATCAAGAAGGAAGGAATCCTCCCCAATATGTTTTATGAAGCCAACATCACCCTGATACCAAAGCCAGGTACGGACCCAACAAGAAAAGAAAACTACAGACTAATATCCCTTATGAATATACATGCAAAAATTCTAAATAAAATACTAGCAAATCGAATTCAGCAGCTCATCAAAAAAATAATCCATCACGACCAAGTGGGATTCATCCCAGAGATGCAGGGATGGTTCAACATATGCAAATCTATAAACGTAATCCATCACATAAATAAAAGCAAAAACAAAAACCATATGATCCTCTCCATAGATGCAGAAAAAGCATTTGACAAAATTCAGCACCCTTTTATGATAAGAATGCTTAACAAAATAGGCATAGATGCAACTTACCTCAAAGTGATAAAAGCCATATGTGACAAATCCACAGCCAACATCCTACTGAACGGGAAAAATTGAAAGCATTCCCACTTAGAACTGGCACCAGACACGGATGCCCTCTATCACCGCTTCTATTCAACATAGTCCTGGAAGTCCTAGCCAGACCAATCAGACAAGAAAAGGAAATGAGGGGCATCCAAATGGGACCAGAAGAGGTCAAAATATCATTCTTTGTAGATGATATGATCTTATATCTAGAAAACCCCAAAGACTCTGCCATGAGATTACCGGAACTGATAAATAAGTTCAGCAAAGTCTCAGGATACAAAATCAACATACACAAATCAGTAGCATTCATATACACCAACAATAGTCAAACTGAGAACCAAATCAAAGCCTCAATACCTTTCACAATATCAAGAAAGAAAATAAAATACCTAGGAATATATTTAACTAAGGAGGTGAAGGATCTATACAGGGAGAACTGTGAAACACTGAAAAAGGAAATAGCAGAGTATGCAAACAGATGGAAAACTATACCATGCTCATGGATTGGCAGAATCAACATTGTTAAAATGTCTGTACTACCCAAAGAGATTTACAGATTTAATGCAATCCCTATCAAAATACCATCAGCATTTTTCACAGAAGTAGAAAAAATTATTCTACACTTTGTATGGAACCAGAGAAGACCCCGCATAGCCAAAACAACCTTAAGCAAAAAGAACAAACGGGGAGGCATCAATCTACCAGACTTCAAGCTATACTACAAGGCTATAGTAACCAAAACAGCATGGTACTGGCACAAGAATAGAGACACAGACCAATGGAACAGGACTCAGAACACAGACATAAAACCATCCTCATATAGCCACCTGATTTTTGACAAAGCAAACAAAAACATACACTGGGGGACAGAATCCCTATTCAATAAATGGTGCTGGGAAAATTGGATAGCCATATGCAGAAGACTGAAATAGGATCCTCACCTCTCACCTCTCACAAAAATCAACTCACGATGGATAACAGTCTTAAACCTAAGACATGAAACCATAAGAATTCTAGAAATAAATATCGGAAAAACTCTTATAGACATCGGCCAAGGCAAAGAATTTATGAAGAAAACCCCAAAAGCAATCTCAGCAACAGCAAAAGTAAACAATTCGGACCTGATCAAATTAAGAAGCTTCTTCACAGCCAAAGAAACTATTGCTAGAGTGGATAGACAACCTACAGAATGGGAGAAAATTTTTGCATGCTATACATCTGACAAAGGACTAACAACTAGAATCTATATAGAACTCAGGAAAATCAGCAAGAAAAAATCAAACAACCCCCTTAAAAAATGGGCAAAGGACATGAATAGAAACTTCTCAAAATAAGATGAACTAATGGCTAAGAAACATATGAAAAAATGCTCAACATCTCTAATCATCAGGGAAATGCAAATAAAAACCACTATGAGATACCACTTAACTCCAGTGAGAATGGTGTATATCACAAAGTCCCAAAACAACAAATGTTGGTAGTGATGTGGAGAGACGGGAACACTTATATATTGCTGGTGGGACTGCAAACTAGTACAACCTCTATGGAAAGTAATATGGAGATACCTGAAAGAACTAAAAGTAGAACTACCATTCGATCCAGTTATCCAATTACTGGGTATTTACCCAAAGGAAAAATAGACATCCTATAATAAAGACATCTGCACTTGAATGTTTATAGCAGCACAATTCACAATGGCAAAGATGTGGAAACAACCCAATTGCCCATCAATACATGAGTGGATTAAAAAAATGTGATGTATGTATACCATGGAGTACTACTCAACCACAAAAAACAATGGTGAACTAACACCTCTGGTATTATCCTGGATGGACTGGAGCCCATTCTTCTAAGTGAAGTATCTCAAGAATGGAAAAACAAGCACCACATGTACTCACCATCAAGTTGATACTAATTGATCAACTTATATGCACACATATGGAAGTAACACATTAATAGATCAACTTTTAAGCACACATAAGGAAGAAACATTCATCAGGTGTTAGGCAGGTGGGAGAGGGGAGGAAGGGATGGGTAAATTCACACTAAGGAGTGCAGAGCACACTCTCTGGGAGATGGGCACACTTGAAGCTCTGACTGGGGCAGAGTAAAGGCAATATATGTAACCTAAATGTCTGTACCCCAATAACACTTTGAAATAAATAAATTAATTAATTAAAAACAAACAAACAAACAAAACAAAAAAAAAACCCCAAAAAACCACAGCGGGCTTTGCAATCCTTTATTAACTAATCTTTGAATATTTATTGTTTTATCCATTAGACTTTATTATCTACTTTAAAAATAAAACTGCTAGCCAATGATACTGTGCCTAGAATAATTATCCTAATAAATTAAGGAGAAATAAAGTCTTTTACAGACAAGCAAAAGCTGAGGGAATTCATCCCCATTAGATTGACCCTACAAGAAATGTTTAAACAAATCCTACACCTGGAAGTGAAAGAACATTATCTACCTTCATGTAAGCACATGAAAATATAAAAAGCCACTGGTAGAGCACACACACAAATAAGATGAAAGAGCAAAATGTGAAATGTTACCACCACAGGAAACCACCAAACTGCATTGATAACAATGACAGAAAAAAACAAAGAATGTACAAAACAACCAGAAATCATTTAATAAAATGAACCCAAATAAAACCTCACACATCAATAATGACCTTGGTAAACATATTAAACTTTCTGCTTAAATTATATAGATTGGCTGAATGAATAAAAGACCACAACCCAAAAATATGCTGCCTGTAAGAAACTTATCTCACCTGTAAAAACACATACATACTAAAAGTAAAGGAATGTGAAAAAATATTCCATGTGAATGGGAACCAAAGTGAGCAGGAATAGCTATGGTTATATCAGAAAAGAACAGACTTTAATTCAAAAACATTAAAAAGAAACAAGGACAATCATTATATAATGATAAAGGGATCAATTCAACAAAGGGATATAACAATTCTAAATATATATGCACCCAACACCAGAGCACCCAGAGAGACAAAGAAAATGTTATTAGATCTAAAAAGAGAGATAGACTCCAATGCAACAATAGTTGGGGACTTCGACAACCCACTCTCAGCATTATATGGATCATCTAGAAAGAAAATTAAGAAAGAAATATTGGATTTATAGTAGATTTGGCACATACCAAATGAACCCAACAGACATTTACAGAATATCTCATACAACAGTTACCGAATACACTTCTCATCAGCCCATGAAACAGTTTCCAGAAGAGACTGTATGGTAGTACAAAAAACAGGCCTCAGCAAATTAAAAAAAAAATCAAAGTCATATCAGACTACAATGTAATAAAACTATAAATCAGCAACAAGAGAAACATTGGAAACTGTACAAGCACATGGAAATGAAATTACATGCTCCTGAATGACCACTGGGTCAAGAGCAAAATTAAAAAGGAAATAAAAAAATTTCTTGATATAAATGTAAATGGAAACACAACATACCAAAACTTATGTGATACAGAAAAAGTAGTGCTAAGAGAAAAGTTTATAGCAATAAATGCCTACAAGAAAGAAGTAGAAAGATTTCAAATAAACAATCTAATAATGAACCTCAAGGAACTAGGAAAGACAGAACAAACAAGAAGAAGGAAAGAAATAATAAAGACCAAAGAAGAACTAAACCAAATGGAGTCTAAGAACAATACAAAGCATCAATGTAAACAAAAGTTGTTTTTGTGAAAAGATAAACAAAATCGATAAACCATTTGCTAGACTAACTAAGAAAAAAAAGGAAAAGACATACAAATACACACACACACACAAAACAAAGTCAGAATTGAAAAAGAAGGCATTACAACTGATACTTCAGAAATAAAAAAGATCATCAAAATTTATTATGAAGAACTATATACCAACACATTGGAAAACCTATAGGAAATGGACAAATTTCTAGAAACATACAACCTGCCAAGATTGAATCAGGAAGAAGTAGAAAACATGAACAGACCAATAATAAGATTGAAATAGTAATAAAAAGGCTCTTAACAAAGAAAAGTCTAGGACTGGATAGCTTCACTGATGAATTTTACCAAACTTTCACAAAAGAACTAAGACCAATTTTCATCAAATTATTCCAAAAAGTTAAAGAGGAGGGAGTTCTTCCTAACTCCTTCTATAAGACTGGCATTTCCCTGATACCAAAACCAGATAAGGATGCAACAAATAAGGAAAAACAAAACAAAACAAAACTACAGACCCAAATTCCTGAGGAACATAGATGAAAAAATCCTCAACAAAATACTAGCAAATTGAATCCAACATCACATCAAAAAGTAATACATCATGATCAATTGGAATTTATCCTAGGGATGCAAGGATTATTCAATATATAAAAATCAACAAAAATGATACATTATATCTACAGAATGAAGGACAAAATCATGTGATCATCTCAATTGGTACAGAAAAAAGCATTTGATAAAATTCAACTACCCTTCATGGGAAAAACTCTCAACAAACTAGGTCTAGAAAGAACATACCTCAACATAATAAAGGCCATATATGACAAACCCACAGCTAACATAGCACTAAATAGACAAAAGCTGAAGGTCTTTCCTCTAAGAACTAGCAAAAGATAAGCATGCTCATTTTCACATTCTTATTCAACATAGTACTGGAAGTCCTAGCCAGAGCAATCAGGCAAAATAAAGAAATAAAAGTCATTCAAGTTGGAAGAGAAGAAGTTAAATTGTTCCTCTTTGCTGGTGATGTTATCTTATATCTAGAAAAACCTAAAAAATCTAACAAAAAAATTCCTAGATTTGATAAATTCAATAAAATCACAAGATGCAAAATCAACATACAAAAATAAAATCAGTACTGTTTCTACACAGCAATAATAAAATAGTGGAGAAAGAAATCAAGAGTCATTCTCATTCATAAGAGCTACCAAAAAACCCCCACCTAGGAATCAATTTAACCACAGAGGTGGAAGATCTCTATAAGGAAAACTACAAAACACTGGTGAAAAAAATTGAAGAGGACATAAACACTTGGAAAGATATTCCATATTCATGGATTAGTAGAATTAATATCATTAAAATGACCATTCTTCCCAAAGCGATATACAGATTCAATGCAATCTCTGTTAAAATACCAACATCATTTTTCATAGGATTGGAAAAATCAATTCCAAAATTCAAAAGGAACCAAAAAAATAGCATGAATAGCAGATCAATCCTAAACAAAAAGAACAAAACTGGACGCATCACATTACCCAATGTCAAATTATACTATAAGGCTGTAAATTCACTACAATTGATCATTACATAATATAATTTGATGCTGAATGGAGAATAATAGTTTCAGAGTCATTTAAATCAATTACATTGATAGTGGAATTGACTCAGTATATGGTCCATCATTTGACATATTTAACAACACACATGCACAGAGTATTCTGCAACATAGCAATCAGTATTTCTAACTGATGTATTCTTTCTATTTCCCTGTATTGTACTTTCCTTCTTGAAGTAGTTCTTTAGCAATAAGTGTGTTGGAAATATAAGTCGTAACTCACTTTGCTTTATATAAGTGGGAGCAGAATCCCCTTACAATTCCCTCTTAGTGTTCATAGGTGCTACCAGCCAGTGAGAATTTCCAAAGGTCTTTGAGAAAGAAACTGAAAATAAATTAGGAAGTTTTGTTTGACTAGCAGACCAGTGTTTAGACTGCAATATTTGTTTCTTTCCAGATGCAGGAGATAAGCTATGGAATTTAGCTTTTTTTTTTCGATGTGGGAATATGAGTTGGAGTGTAGAGAAAGACAGGGATGATAATTCTCTTCATTCTCCAAAATTATGACAGCTGAATCTCCTGGTCAGAATTTAGATAATCAGATTGAACATATATTGAGTCGTCAAAAGCAACAGTTGTATTTTAGCAAATGATTGAAGATAAATTTTAATAAATGGTTGAAGATACATTTCTAATAGAAGATGAATCTATAATAGAGCCTGAAGATCAATAATCCAAAGATCTGATAGGCACACAAGAAATGCTTCTCTAAATATGAGCCCCATGGTAGAAATGCCTTGTACCTTTGTGGTTGCTGTGATTACCAGAAGAAAAGCTATGCCAACTCACAATTGTAGCTTTGATCACCTGAGACTTAAAGAATCCAGGACAGTTGGTGTTTTTGTAACCAAGGAAAAAAAAAAATCAATTGTTCCAAAGGACTATTCAAGATCAAACAGAAATAATTTGAATATCAGTTGGCACATAGGAATATGTGTATTCATCTGTATTTATTTAATACATAATATGTATATAAAATACATATATATGTATATAATCTATGCATGTCAATGTGTGTGTGTGTGTAAACAAGGCCACAGAAGATTGTCCCATCTTCAGATTCTGAATTTCTGAAATATTTACTTGTGCAAAATTTATTTGTCAAATTTTATTTTGGTACATATTAATATGTGCCTTGGAGCAGAGCTTTTCAACTTTGGTATTATTGACATTTTGGACTGCCTAGATATTTGTTGTGGGGATGAGACTGTCCTGTACATTGTATGAAGTTAGCAGCATCATTGATCTATACCCAGTAAATGCCAATAGTAGCCAATGTCCTAGTTGTGACAACAAATATTTCTCTAGATATTTCCAAATGTTTCATAGGGTGGAAAAGATTGCCCCTGTTAAGAACTACTGCCTAGAGAAAAATATTCAATAAAAGACACTTGTGTAAACTCTGTCTCGGCATAAACAGATCCTTTGTAAATGAGTAATATAATTTCAATTTTATATATTGCTATATTCTTTAAATATCATACCTTTTGTTCTATGACCAAAGTCACATTTGAGAAGTGTGATAATTTATTTAGTAAAATCTGTATAAAAGAATAAAGTCAAAGCTATCACCATACACTTGTACTTTAAAAATTCTGCTTAAATTCATTGGTGGCTATAATGATTGTGCAGTTATTAATTATCTACAAAGAATTGTGTAAATTATATAACAATAATCTCTATACATCATATTAAAATTTTAAAGGCTAGAGACATCTGCACCTTCCATAAAATTACTTCTATATGCAAATAAAATGTTAATAAAGAATATGAACTTAAAAATGTTTTAAAATCAATGCTTGTCTAATTTTTAAAACCTATTGGAATCTCACAGTACTTTGATACTTTCTGCATTTAATCCTTATAAAACATTATGCTACTTTGTTATAAGTTTCAAGGACACATTGAAGGAGAATTAAATTATTGAGTAACATAATGTTTGTTTTTGTATTTACACTAATCTTAAAATAGGATAATTTATTTTAGGGGGCAAAGAGATTTATACACCACACTAATGCACACTCAGTTTAAAATTTGCCCTTCGTGCTGTGGTTGGACACTGTCAAGGCCAGTTTTCAATGGTTTTACCTGCTAGAGAGGAAATTTTAAATATGTAGGCTCCATAGTTATCTCTGCTCAGAACATATCTCCTGTTTTACATTTATGTGGGAGTGGCAAAACAAAAAAAATCATCTGCTAAAAAGAATAACCTCCATAATAATCATTTCCAAAATCTGCTGAACTGATCCTCATATGTCTTACCCAGATGGTGAAGTGATGAAAAGGAACCAAGAACACCTCGAGGCAGTTGTTGTTAATCTCCAGAGGATTTCATAGTGGAGGCATACCTGCCTAAAGTCTGCAATAACCTTGTAAGCCAAAAAGAGATTTTCAATATACTTTCCAAAAAGTAGGATAGTAATTTGTTGTGTACCTACTCTTTCTGTTCAAAGAAAACTATGGATTTTTACTGGCTATAGAAATACAAATGTACAGCATGACTTTGCTTAAGTACTAAATTACCACCAACATTTACTACAACTCTGTCCTAAGCTTCTTCTAACTTTACAAATTCCTATAAATTTTGTTCTAATGCATTTAAATAGAAAGTCTGGTCCAGAAAAGAGGCATGCCAGGGAGAGAGGGGAACTTTATTGGATAATCAAAAAGACAAACTCCATTTCAATCTTTAAGAAGTAACAAGACCCTAAGAACATATTGATGTTTGAAGAAATAGATGATAAGTGTTATTTTAATATGGATGATGACATTTAGAAGTTACTCCCTGAACAATTTCCTGCCAAGGCTATTATATAGTTCCAACCACAACCAATTAAAATATGGGAAAGAAACCAAAAATATAATCTATCTTTCAAAAATAGTTACTAGCAATTTATATTTTAAAATGGGACTTTTTAAGAAAATTAAAATAGGGTCTTCTTCACATATATATCTAACACTCTCAGATATATAGATATGAGAGCGAGAAAAAGAGAAAGAATCAAATTCTGCCATTTTTGACCATTTCCTAATGGTTACTATTGATATAAATATAAATATATATTATTATTTCACAAATATTAATCCTTAACAATACTTGGAATTTTCCATAAAGAAAAAAAAATAACTCTGTGAGGTTCTAAATTCCTGAGATACATATATTTCTTAGAAATAACAAAGGAAAATAAATGTTTTTGTTAATAAAGGTATTAAAATTAACAAAATAAAGTATTTAACACAGTACTACTTTATCCTTTCAGTTAAATGTGGCATACATGTGGCAGAATAATATTTTTAAAATTTTTCATTATCAAAGTATATCACCACATATAGCAATTAAGCCACCATTTTCAACAACCAGTCTCACAACACAGCACCTAAACCTTAAGTTCAATATATTAATAACTCAGTTTATTACCATACATTTCCTAAAGGACACTGAAAATAATAAACATGTAAGCTACAACAATTCTTCCAAACCCTTCAAATTTTATCCCCCTTCAAATATCTTTAAATACCACAGTTCTTCTACTGCTCAAGTATATATTTTGTTGTGAACTTTAAATCAAAACACACCCACATCTTTGCAATTGTTAATTGTGCTGTTATAAACATTCGAGAGCAGATGTCTTTATTATAGGCAATATATGTAAACTCAATGTTTGTACTCCATACTATTCTGGAATAACAAATAAAGAATAAAAACAAAAAAACAAACGAAAAACTTCTCACCCAGTCTTATTTGATGTCTTCTTTCATTGTCTTCTCCCATATAACTTCTCCATTTTTTTCCAGATGTTCAAAAACCTGTTTGGCAAGGAAGAACCTTACTGAAGAGAAGAAATGATTGAATCAACATCCTCTTCAGCTGAAATGTAAGAGAAAACAGTGGGAACAATATGTTAGTATAATTTTATTCCATTTTATGTAGTACTATATTTGATGCTGATAATTTATTTGGTTTGAAATAATGTATATTTAATTGAAAAACAAAATACAAATATTATTAAATTAATGATAGAAATAAAAAGGGTGTTCATTAATTCAGTAGACATTTATTCTATGTGAATAAACAATTGAAAACACAGAAAGTACAAAAGAATGAATAAAATTTTATGTTTATCCTCACTATCAGAAAAAAAATCTTTCAAGGGTAAATAGTTTAAATAACATTTTATGGAATGAGATGATGTTAGTCAATTCTGGCTTTTGCACATGCTACATGTATGAGATGAGCATATATAACTAAGTCTCAGTTTCTTCCTCTACAAACTGGGGTTGACAATACCTTAGAGCTGCATTGTCAATAGAATTTTCTACAATGAAGGAAGTGTTCTATATCAGCCTTGTCTGACATAATAGCCATTAGGCACATGTGGTTATTGAGCACTTTAGGTATGACTAGTGCTATTGAATAACTGAATTCTTAATTTTAGTTAATTTAAATTTAAATAGTTCTATGTGACTAGAATATAATATTGTTCAGTACAGCCTTAGAGGGTTTCTTGATATTATCAGAACATTATATTTTGTTTACTAAAATAATATCTAATTTTTTCTCATAAAATTAGCAAAGATCAAAATATTGACCAGGGTGTGGTGAAATGTCTTTCTGATAAAATTAGTATGCAAACATGTAGTGATACTATATTAGAAAGAAAATTGGTGATAGCTACCAAAAGTTTAAAATGTTAATTTTTTTACTTTAAAATTTTAGTTCATAATATAACCTAAGAAATAATTTAATTTTCACATTAAAATTTTTTCTCAACCATCTTTCATTTGAGGAAAAGATTGATAATTGCCATAAGGGTTTATTAATCCATTGTATGTGCAAATTATGTGACTGTTTCAGCAACAATTAAATTAAGCACCTAGTAAGATGGCACAGATTGATATGAGCTGTGGTACAGTGAGAAATAAGAACAACAAAAACAACAATAACCCAGAAGCCTGAGGAAAGACTTTTCATTTCCCCCACCAGCTACTTGTGTGTCTTTGGGAAAATCAAATGACTGCTCTGGACCTTGTTTCTCATGTGCAAAATGAAAGATAAATAATCTAAAAAAGACATTCCAGTTCCATAATTCTATCTTTTGCTGTTTTTCATTGAAAGACTCAGAAACAAGCTTTTTTTTAAAAAAAAGTACAGTTACTCATCACAGTTGTATTTAATAGGACTTGGATGTTCAGGGAAGAATTAATATCTATCCTGAGGCAAAGATACTTTTAAGTAGAATAATTTGTCAAATACTCTTTGAGGGCACACTGTTGAACTTGATCAAAGAGAGGAAAGAACACTTGGACACGTCTTGTAGTAACATACAAGGTATATTCCTTGGCATGGAGCATGTGAAATGAGAGCTGCAAGGCACACAACAGCAAGTCAAAGAAGAAATGAGCTGGGCAACAGACCAGAGAAAATATAAACCACAGTGAGAACTTGACTATTTCCATACGGTTTAGTAAGCAAGATAAAGTCTAAGAGCAATGCTGTGCACTTAGATATTATCTGCCTGATTATGGTGATAAACTGTAAAGGAAAGCCCCAGATTATCTGTAGGATGCTGGTGAGATGAACTTTCATGTAAAAATGTTTCTAATCTAATCAATGTGTAACAAATGTATGAAATCACCAACCATTGGATTTGAACCTAGGTGACAAAAGTGTGATGCTATCAATGAACTATGAATATGAGAAAGAAGAGGGAAAAGTTTTGGAGAAAAGATAATATTTTAATTTTTGGTATTATGAAATCATAAGGTCCCATAAGATAGCTAAGGGGAATGAAAATCTGAAGCTTTAGTAGGAAGACAGAGTGAAAAATTTTTTACAAGCATCATGCATATTCACTGGGATCAAAACTCTAGTTGTTATTGAGGCTGCCAAACTATACTCACAATCCAAGTTGTTAAGAAATATGACCTTAATAAACACATTTAAACAATAGGATCCATCCAAGCACTAAGAGAATTATGTCTAATAAATGAAAACCAAAAGTAATCCTTGTCTGCTATCCCTATATCATGTCTCACTACCCTTCTAAAATTTTTTTGTTCTAATCAGTTCCTGAATCTTGAACTTGTGGGACATTTGCCCTCATTCCTATCATTTACTTTTGTCCAAAGAAATTTGGATTTGGTTTTCTCCATTAAACTCTATCATATCTGTTCTTTAGAGATATCTGATTTAACCTCATTGTTGGATCTTTCTTTATTGGCTACATAAGGTGAAATAATCTGTCTAAACTATCCTTCTTGATCTAAAATTTTGTCCGTAACATTGGCATTTGGGTGACACCACTCAATATGATCCCCCCTTTTACTTGAAAAAATTTCTGACACATAGGTTGTCCGGGTGGCCATATCTATGCTATAGGACAATGGTTTTCTGTCTAGGGAATATAACTTGATCCAATTGAGGTAAATAAAAATTTTTTTCAAGAATTTACAACTTGAACAAAAATACAGATATTGGGACCCATGAAAACTAAGACCTTAGAGATAAATTGGCACCTTACAGATAATGCCAGTGAATTCTTGTGTTTCACTGCTGCTCTGGATCTAGCCCTGGGAATAATCTGCATGTTTCACTTTGCTTCTCATCCCTGAGCTACCTAAGGAAACTTCCAATATGTTTATTTTGCTTTACTTTCCAGAGCAGATTTCAACCAGAAGAACCTTGACAAACAATTATGCAATATTATGACGTAAAAATACACATAGGCCAGAATCAGAGGAAATATTTCTGCCTATATATATATGTGTGTGTGTGTGTATATAATTTATGTGTATATTTTTATATATTTATATTTTATATTTTTATATATATAAACCCCAGTCTCTCTCTCTCACTCTCCCCCACCACATGTATATGTGTCTCTGTGTGTATGTATGTGTGTCCTTTGAGTATCTCACATGAGCCATCTGAACCTTAATTTTCTCATCTGAAAACTAAGGTGAGCTTGGTTATTTCTTACTTCTCTAACATTCTCTACAAGTGCTTATTAAAAAGGAAGATTACTAATACCTACCCCAAGAGATACTGATTCACTAAGGGGCTGAGTAGAAAATATGGCCTAGAAAACTGCATTCATTTATTTATTTATGTTCACTATTTTCTGTGTGTGTGTGTGTGTGTGTGTGTGTGTGTGTGTGTATGTACAGTAGTCCCCGTGTATCCTAAGGGGATATGTTACAAGACCCCCAATGGATGCCTGAAACCATGGATGGTACCAAACCCTATATATACTACGTTTTTTCCTATACATGCATACTTATGATAAAATTTACTTTATGTTAGCCACAGTAAGAGATGAACAACAATAACTAATAATAAAATAGAATAATTATAACACTATACTGTAATAAAAGTTTTGAGAATGTGGTCTCTCTCTCTCTCTCTCTATCTCTCTCTCTCAAAATATCTTATTGTATTGTACTTACCTATTTTTGGATCATAGTTGAGCACATGTAACTAAAATTGTGCAAAGTGAAATTACCAAAAATGGGGAAGAGGAGAAAGGGGGCCTACTGCATGTGTTTATAAATATCATTGGTTGAAGCAACAACAACCACAAGAAGTAGGTTATGTTCTCCCATTTGGATGAATCCTAATGAAATTTTATAGAAAAGAAATTGAGAGAAAAAATGTCATATATAAGGCTAGAAAATTCAAATAAAATATGACTAGGAAAAATCTTTTTGTATTCACCTTATCTCATACCCTTTAATAAAGAAAAATACTGGTTTGTGTATTTACCTTATACCTACAGGCATAAATGGGAGAGAGGAGCTCTGAATAATACATTTAATCTCAGGTAATGAGAAATGTCTTATTTATAAAGATATTTCAAATGCGCAGAATGCACACATGCACTGACTTCTGGATAGAAGAAGCTAAGCATCTTACTTCACTATTATCCAATTTTTATAGCCTATGGACAGTGTAGACACGATTACCATCCATTGAACTTTTTCTCCAAACTCATCATTTGAACTATATTAGAAGAATTTTCTAAATTATTTTTAAGTGTAAATTAATTTTTAATCATATCAAGTAGCATTAGAGACAATTCATATATCAGGTATTAAAAGAACAAAAACAGAAATAGAGTCCTTTGCATTTGGCAGAAAGAGAACCGGCAGGAATACCATACCAGTGCCTCATTAGTCACTGCTCTGTATCTTCAGCATCACCAACCATTCTTTCAGTGACTGTCATAGGAATTTTTCAGTTAACAAGAATTGTCAAACCATGAGAAATTCCTTTTCCCCTTTTTCTTATATGCTTCTCTGGAACACTCAGTTGGGAGCAAATTTAGTCACTATAAACTTATACTGGATTTTGAGTACTGACATGAAAGTGAAAGATACTATCCTGAGTCATTCTGTCCCTCTGGATTATCTCCATTTTTAGTTTCTATTACATGCGGTAAAATGCCAGGTGTTGGATCAGTAATTTTGTGAATTTACAGAAATTTCCCCACTGTTTTTATTTTAATTGAATTAGAAAGAACCTGAAGCATGAACATGGTAATGCGTCAAACAATTGTAAACCTGTAGCTGAAGAAAGAAATATATTTTTAGGGTTTAAGATTAAAGCATAACAATGAGTAATTCAGTTCAACTGCATATATGCCTGCCCATGAAATACAGGAAGAGTCATGAATATGATGTTAGCTCATTTATAGTAAACTAATACTGTTAGAATTTCTCCTTGGAGTGTTACACAAAGGAATGTAAAATAAACAAACAAACACCAAAACCCTTTTATTTTTTCTCCATTTTGGTTTGCAATGGTTTCCTTAGATTTCAAGTTGTACTTCTGTGGTTGTATTGATATGGTTCATTCCTTCTTTTTCCCTCCTCATCTTTCTCTCTCTCTCTCTTTCTCTGGCTCTCTCTCCCTATCTGTATGATAAACCTCATGGGAAATATCTCACCATAAATATGAGGGGACTTCAAAAAGTTCATAGAAAAATGGAATTAAAAGATAAAAATAAAAAATATATAAGCCTATTTCTCACCATAAGCTTCATCAAGGTCAAGACACTTTTGTAAGCCATGATACCAGACATTTAGTCCAAGCAGCCTGGAACTGAGAAGCCTGGGAATTTAGTCATGTCAATGTAGTCTTTTTTACCTTATTAACTGAAGAAAATTGGTGCTCTTTAAAGATTTTTTAAAAAGTTTCCTTTTTAAAAAACAAAAAGACGTCAGAAGGAACCCAATCAGGACTGTGAGGTGAATGCCTAATAATTTTACATTGAAACTCTAGTAAAATTGCTCTTGTGTGATGAGAAAAATGAGCAGGAGCATTGTCACAGTGGAGAAGGACTCTCTGGTGGAGCTTTCCTGGGAGGTTCTCTGCTAAAGCTTTGGCTAACTTCTCTAAACACTCTCATAATAAGCAGATGTTATTATTCTTTGGCCCTTCATAAAGTCAACAATCAAAATACTCTCAGCAGCCAGAAAAAACCTATTACCATTACCTTTGTTCCTGACCAGTCCATTTTTGCTTTGACTGGACCACTTCCACCTCTTGGTAGCCATTGCTTTGATTGTGCTTTGTTTTCAGGATTGTACTGTAAAACCATGTTTCCTCTCCCGTTACAATTCTTTGAAGAAATGATTTAGGATTTTTATCCCACCTATTTAAAATTTCCATTGAAATCTCCACTCTTGTTTGCAGCTGATCTAGGTGCAAGGATTTTGGCACCTATTGAGTGGAAATGTTTGCTCAACTTTAATTTTTTCGTCAGAATTGTGTAAGCTGATCCAACTGGGATGTCTATGGTATTGGTTATCATTTTTTCTGTTCATCTTTGGTCTTCTTCAGTTAGGGCATAAACAAGATTAATTTTTTCCTCACAAATCGATGTGGATGGTCTGCTATTGCATGTTTCATCTTCAGCATCATCTTGTCCCTTCTTAAAATGAGTTATCTATTTGTAAGCTGCTGATTTCTTTGGAGCATTGTCCTATAAACTTTTCATAAAGCATCAGTTATTTCACCATTTTTACACCCAAGCTTCACCATAAATTTGATGCTTGTTCTTGCTTCAATTTTAGCAGAATTCATGTTGCTCTAATAGGGGCTCTTTTCAGACTGATGTCTTATTCTTCTTAGTGCCCCAAGTAGATCCTGTTAAGACATGTTACAACAAGTTAGTATAAGTTTATTTGGATGAAAAAAATACAAATCCATGCATAATGTTTTCATAATACACATTTTCCATGAACCTTTGGAAGTCCCTTTGTATCTCCTTAAAAGTTTAGCTTTTAAATTCTCCTCCCTGGCTCATTTTAATGGCTAGATTTAATATGTGCTGTGCCTCAGTAATGAGTGTTTGTGAGTGGGTAGCTTCCTAAGCTCTGGAGAGCTGACATTGAGGCAGCTTCAGGGCTTGGGTAGGTGATGGCAGTTTAGACTGTGAAGGTAGCAGGTGTTTTCCATAACCATCATGAGACCAACTCCGATATAAATGTTGGTCTCAGAAGGAAGTAAAGTGATTAGATATATTGATAGGTATTTATTTTAAGTATACAAATCTGTGATTACAGGGGTTTGGCAAGATTTCTTGTTTTAAAATTCAATTGTATAGTTTATGACTTGTGTGGCACAATTCCTGTCACCTTTGTCTTTCATTGCTAAAGTCATAGCAATCCTAATAACAGCAGCACACTGGCTCATGAATTAAACTAATAGAAGCAGACCTTGAAAATGGAAAGAAAAATAATTAGATATTAAGCCTATGTATTTAATATCTATCTCTCAGAGTAGGTTTTAAATAGGAACCATGTCTATCTTGTTTACTGCTCTATCTCCATTGCCCTAGCACAGTACCTGGTTCATATTAGGTGCTTAATAAATATTTTTTGGACTGACTGACTGATATCTTTCAACCATCTTTCCCAGATTGCCTGAAGTCTCCTTATTATCTTGTGATCTTATTATGTACTCATAACCATCTTTCATTTCTCAAAACTGAGTTACATTTAACCAAGTTTTATAGAAGTATGAGGTTAGCAGTAGGGAATAACAATGTAGAAAAGGGGGAAAAATAAAATGAACTGAATAATCTATATGACTGCTCCAAAAGTCACATAGGATAAAGTCCTTCACACTGTCCCCTGGAGACTTGTTCCCAAGGTCAACTTACCCATCACCTTTATGCCAGTGGAAGTGTCTTGATGCTGTCTCTACCTCCTGACTGCCATCCTCCAATTCTCCCACTGCCTTCACATATTTGAATCATGTTCTCATAAATGTAAGTCCTCCACAATGTAAACTCTCCTAGGGTAATAGGAAAAACTATTTATTTCTTCTTTTTTTTTAAGTGTACATTGAAGTCTCCTTAAAAGACATTTGCTTTATATGTATATAGCCAAATATCCAAGCAGAGGGAAACATTGCCCTCCAATATTAATTCAAATCTTGACTTTAATAAAAGGGAAAAATATCTCCTATTAATTTGACAAAAGTCTTTCTGCACTTTCTACACATCTGAGTTTCAAGTGAAGCCAATTTATACCTAATAATTTTGGGAGGATGAGTATGATAGATGCCGAATTTTTGAATTTCAATTAAATCCAACAAAAATTGGGAGGCCAAGGTGGGAGGATAGCTTGAGCTCAGGAGTTCGAGACTAACCTAAGCAAGAGTGAGACCCCATCTCTACTACAAATAGAAAAATTATCCAGGCATCATGGCATGCACCTGTAGTCCCAGCTATTTGGGAGGCTGAGGCGAGTGGATTGCTTAAGTCCAGGAGTTTGAGGTTGCAGTGGCCTATGATGACACCACTGCACTCCAGCCATGACAACAGAGTGAGACTCTGTCTCAATCAATCAGTCAATCAATTCAACAAAAATTGACTAAGCACCTATAGAACAGACAGTGTTCTATAATGAATAAGATGGTACAAAATAAAGTACAATTTACAAACCAGGGTAAATATGTTAAAATGTAGCTAAGATATAATATAATGATTGCTATATTAGCATGATGAACAAATATTAGGAGGGCACTGAGGAAGGAGTAGTTATTTTACTTTGAACTTTTGAAGGATCTAGAACCAAGAATGCACCATTTAATCTGGGCCTTGAAAGGGAGGAATGCAAATTTATGGAAGAAATTTTAGTAAACATGGCAAATTGAATACATGGATTTACTTTTTTAATCCCATGTAAAACTTGGTAAAATTACAAGGAAAGTATGAGAGGAATATACACCTTTTCCCCCCAGCCCCCCAAAAAATCAAAGAGTACTGGAGAAGGGGTAATTGCAGATAGGGGTTATTAGCATATTTTATTGTACCATGAGAATCAGCTGAAAAAAAATAGTAGACAGAGAAAGTTAGATGTCAAGGTCCTGTGTAGGAATATGCCAGTGAGAGGTAGAGAATTTTGCACTGTAGGATGACCTAGAGGTTACAATTTTATAAGACTACTACACTAAAAATTAGAAAACATCTTCCTGGAAAAAAATTTTAAATGACTTTACATTTAAGTTTTGAATTGTTAAAAGTTTAAGAAAAATTAAGAAATTTAGTGAAGACAAAGATTATCTTTAAGACCACTTTAAAATTTTAACTAACACATAATTGCCAGAATGTAAAAACTCCTCTGGAACATTGCAAAATATGGGGAATAATCCAGATAAAATGCAGTACTAACAAAATGTAGTCAACAGTGTTGACTTACAAGAATATTTTGTCAAGAAACATTACCGTTTAACCTTGGAATATGAATATGGTTTGATTTAGGAAATAGTATAATATCATGCTGGTCATTGTTCAAGTAAGAAACAAGTTTATGTTCATCTTCATTGATGATAAGAGGTTTACCACGAAACTCAACACTATATTGCTAATTAATAACTACACAGATATCTCAGTGGTTTATAACAACAAACATCTACATACTATTCATGTTACATGTCAGCAACTACAGGTTACTTAGATCTGCTCAAAAAGTCTCCTCTTTCCAGATACCAGGCTAAAGAAGCAGCCCTATTTGGGACATGTCATTCTCTTAGTGGAGAGGAAAAAAGAAAGAAAACTGGTGGAAATTGGTGATGCTTGTTAAAACTTCTGCTCATACATAACATATACCATGTTTTCTCAAGTACCATTTATCAAGCACATCATAAATCCGTGACTATCATTAACAGCACAGAATATACTTCTCCCACAAGAGGCTCTGAATAGAATGTGGCACTCAGCTGGGGTGAATCCTCCTATAGGAATTGGAGAATATACCTGGGAGCTATAATACAATCTGTCACTTTATCCCTGAAATAAAACCAAACTGACATGATCACCACTATATATATATATGTATATATATATATATATTTTTTAATATTAGCAAAAGCGAGACCCCCATCTCTACTAAAAATAGAAAAAGTAGCCGGGTATCTTGGCCCACACCTATAGTCCCAGCTACTTGGGAGGCTGAGGCAGGGGAAGATCATTTGAGCCCAGGAGTTGGAGGTTGCAGTGAGCTATGATGACACCACTGCACTCTAACTGGGGCGAAAGAGAGAGATTCTGTCTCAAAAAAAAAAAATTAGAGTATGTTGCTTAACACTATTAAAAAGAGTTTTCATACCAAAAAAACTATCACTTCAAAATGTGAAATATTTGGTAAACTCTTGTTGAAATTAAACTGAAGTAAGAGTGACTACTATCACCATTATTTAAAATTGTTGAGACTGTACCCAGAATGATAAAACAAAGTGGGTGGCAATACTTTCTATTCACTAAGTTATTTCCTTTTGTTTTTAGCACATTTGATTATTATTTTTTTTCATGAAAGTCCTATCATTACTATTCTGAAAATTAGATAATTCTGGGTTTCTATCTATTGTGAATTGAATCTTTTTTTTCTATTACTCTTTGTAATTGGTCATTAGTAAGAAGCTATTTTGAACTTATTGATTTTTCTTCTTTTTCTGTTGATTCATTTAAAGTTTATAAGTCCTTCAATAATGGGCTATGAGTGATTTTTCTTTGATTTTCAACATTTTCTTTAACAAGCATATATTATATTCATAAAAAAATAAAGTCTCAGAAAATCTGTAGGGCATTTTCTAGTTCAAACAATATATACCCTCTCAGACAGCAGCAGCTTGAGCAGTTCATAGTTTAGATCATGAAAGACTGAAGGGAAACCTTTGCATTTCAGACTTTAGAGCCATTTTAGTTTTTGCCATTTAACATTCATTTAATTACTCCCATTTGATAAACTTACTGGCAACAAATTTTCCTCTTGATTATACTTCAAAAAAAAGTAGAGCAATAAATTAACTATAAATTATGCTCAGGAACAAACAAATCATCCAAATTGTGGTGTGGAGAATGTTTTCAATTATGGCTTAAGTATTACTGTCAATTGAGAATCAATCAATATTGAAATAATTAATCTTTATATTGTTACATATATCATGGGAAGGTATTCTTATTATTTATCAGGGGGTTTTGGATCTATTTAAGGTGGGACAAATGGGATATATTTGAAAAATTCAATGTTTTACACTAACATGCTGTACTTCAGTTTTTGAAATTTAGTAAGAAGCCAGAAATGGCAAATTAGGTAAATCATGACAATGTATCTGAATAATACAAAACAACGAATTCCAGCTAAATTGAGCTGAGGCTATCCTTAAAGTAGATTATTGACTTCAGGCATAGAGCAGATGAATGGGGGACAGACAACAATATGATTATTGATTAAACCATTATCCACATGCATAAATTGGGGTAGAAAGACATCAAGGAACAGGCAGTGTTTATTTTGCACCTCAAAGAATTTTGCAAAGGGATGAGGGAGGTAATAGGTCATAACATTTATGCTTAAAATTTGGTGAAAGCTTAGTAAGTGCCAGACCGAATGCTAATTTCCTTTATATGTCTCATTTAATCTAATCCTATCAACCTCTCTGTGAAGTAAGGACTACGATTTCTATTTGCATTAGAAAATATGAAAGTTGGCTTAGAGAAGAAAAATAATTTGTTTAACAGCATAATTTCAATAAATTTTGATGGAATTTCATTAGATAGAAAAATTGTTTTCTGTTTATAGTTGTGAGACTGGTACAGTCACATGAACTCTGAAGATAGTAAGTGAAATCATACAGTTTGTTAAATCCTGCAGAATAGGCTCTTTATTTTTCCTGAAAACTGTGGACAGAGCACATATGTTTCTCTCAACATCCCTCATTGAGGGGAGGGTGGTAGTGAATCACAAGAGATGACTATATGTTGGCAATTTTCTAGAATTGAAAAAGTAGTGGAAAAAAAATCTGTAGAAACAGAACAGAGAAAACTGTAGCTTGCATTGTCAACAAGAGGGTGCTGCATTATAATTTGGATCTTGTCTTCCTAATGAAAATCATATTGTCATCTGATCTTGGACAGAGTATAGAAAAACATACACTGGGGAAAAGAATCCCTATTCAATAAATGGTGCTGGGAAAATTGGATAGCCGTATGTAGAAGGCTACATCCACACCTCTCACCTCTCACAAAAATCAACTCATGATGTATAACAGATCTAAACCTAAGGCATGAAACCATAAGAATTCTAGAAGAAAACATTGGAAAAACTCTGTAGACAGTGGCCTAGGCAAAGAATTTATGAAGAAGACCCCTAAAACAATAACAGCAGCAATAAAAATAAATAAATAGGACCTGATCAAATTAAAAAGCTTTTGCACAGCCAAGGAAACTATCATTAGAATGAACAGACAACCTACATGATGGGAGAAAATATTTGCATGCTACACATCTGATAAAGGGCTGTTAACCAGAATCTACACAGAACTTAGGAAAATCAATAAGAAAAAATCAAACAACCCCATTAAAAAGTGGGCAAAGGACATGAACAGAAACTTTTCAAAAGAAGGCAGAATAATAGCCAACAAACATATAAAAAGTTGCTCAACATCTCTGATCATCAGGGAAATCAAATCAAAACCATAACGAGATATCACCTAAGTCCAGTGAGATTGGCTTTTTTAAAAAGCCCCAAAACAGCAAATGTTGGTGTGGATGTGGAGATATAGGAACACTCATATACTATTGGTGGGACTGCAAATTAGTACAACCTCTATGAAAAGTAATATGGAGATACCTCAAAGAACTAAAAGTAGAACTACCATTTGATCCAGAAATCTCACTACTGAGTATTTCCCCAAAGGAAAAAAGACTTTCTATAATAAAGACATCTTCACTCAAATACAATTTACTATTGCAAAGATGTGGAAACAACCCAAGTGCCCATCAATACATGAGTGGATTAATAAAACGTGGTATATGTATAAAATGGTATACTACTCAGCCATAAAAAACAATGGTAAATTAATTCCTCTGGTATTATCCTGGATGGAGCTAGAGCCCATTCTTCAAAGCAAAGTGTCACAAGAATGGAAAAACAAGCACCACTGATACTCACCATCAAATTGGTATTAACTGATCAATACTTATGTGCACACATGGCAATAATATTCCTCAGGGGTCAGGCAGATCGGAGGGGGGTGGAGGGGATGGGAAAACTCACACCTAATGGGTGTGGGGCACCCTGTCTGGGGGATGGGCACAAATGTAGCTCTGACTTGGGCAGTGCATAGGCAATATATGTAACCAAAGTGTTTGTACCCCCATAATATTCTGAAATAAAAAAATTAAAAAGTAATAAAAAGAAAATCAAGGTAGAGGACAGGTATAAGCTTGGTGGTTAGCATGAGAGAAGAAATTAAGTAATTGATGCTGATCAACACCCATGCACACGTATGTCAGTGGGACTCAATGGAAACCAAACAGGTGGGGGGTGTGGAGGGGACAGGTAAATTCACACCAAATGGGCACAATGCACGCTATATGAGAGATGGGCACACTTTTAACTTTGACTCAAACTTCAGAAAAACAAATCATGTAACCAAAATGATTGCACCCCCATAATATTCTGAAATTTTGAAAAAAAGAAATTAAGTAATTGAGAGTTTATCTCCAGAAAAATTTTTCCAGTTCGCTCTCAAACCTCCACCAAGAAAGCTAAGCAGTTTGTTCCTTATATCCAAGAATAAAAGAAAACCAAAATTAGTTGGGATCCTTTTTTAAAACCATGTTAGTTAATGAGGGTGTGGCTCCCCTTATTCTGTCATTTTGTTGGCCTCCATGTAGACGGGCAATTCTCTGCACACTGATGTTAAAACAAAGTTCATAATGCTGTAAGCCTGGCAAACATACAAATTCCATTCAGAATTCCAGTCACCATTTTATTTCAGGTAGAAAATAGCAAAACAGAGCAATAGAAGACGACTCTTAATCTAAGAACTTAGAAAAAGCAATAGAGTCCTTTTTTAAGTATGAAAAAAATCCTCAAGAACCAACAGCTATATAGGAAAAACTAGTATGAAAGAACACTACAAAAAAAAAAAGATAAAGAAAAACAACAAGCCAGGAGGAAGCCAAAAGTTTTAATGGGTATTCACGAAGTGAAAATATGTCTCATAATAGAGGGCACAGGCTGGAGTGTATGAAAAAATATAAGAGAAAGAGGATTGATCTTGAAGAAGTGACATCTTACTATGGTAGCTCCAGGCGGTTTTAATGGAAGGGAACAAAATCATCAGAAAAAAATGGAGAACAAGGGAGAGGGAGGAGAGGGAAAAGGAGAGAGAGAGAAAAGAAGCACTCATGCATAAAGAAAAACACAAGTCTATATTAAAAAGTCTGCTGAGTGCCATATAAAATTTATTTTAAAAATTCACACCCAGACCTAATGTAAATATTTTGATCACACAGTTTAATAAGAGACACTAAAATTATTTAAATTGGGGGATGGTGGTAAATAAAACATAGATGACTTAGAAAGGAATAGCTTCAGATTTATCAATAATACTGAATCCTAAAGTAACTTAATAAATTTACCTCCCATACACATATTCTAAGGAAACTTCTTGAGGGAACATACTAGTAAAAAGAAGGCATGCAATACAATTAAGTGTGGAAATGTTCCAGAATGACCACTGTGCAGCTGGCCAAGTAGGTGATCCACCCAACTTAGCAGAATAAGTTTTGAAAATAATGTTTTTAAGAACAGATGTTTCATTTATTACTAAAATGAAAGGGTAAACATATAGAAAAACTTTGTAGTTTTTCTACATAACTATATTATGCACTTCTGATTCAAATATAAAGCAAATCAAAATCTGTTAGTATTTC
Source organism: Daubentonia madagascariensis (assembly GCA_023783475.1). Lineage (NCBI taxonomy): Eukaryota > Metazoa > Chordata > Mammalia > Primates > Daubentoniidae > Daubentonia > Daubentonia madagascariensis. The sequence goes on along the minus strand of JAKFHU010002080.1, from coordinate 17,958,946 downwards.
AATCACATAATGAGTAAAAAAAGGATAAATTATCTCCCTTTTGCTAGAATCACTCTTCTAGAGAGGTCATACTAATCCAGTAGAGTGAAGAATACAAATGATTCTGCAGTAAACAGTGTTTATACAATCATAAAAATTAAAGAATGGTGTTTATGTATTTCCCTTTGAGACATAGTTTACATGGAGTGAATGTATAGGGCCTAAATGTAAATTATATAAGTTTTAAAAATGTATATGTGTATATAACCCATATCCCTATCATGATGTAGAAAGTTTTCATTGTCCTATGCACTTCTCTGGTGCACCTTCCCCATCAACTCTTTAGCTGTACCCCAAACCCGGGTAACTACTGTTCTGATTTCTACCATCTTTGGTAGAAATCTATCAAATTTCTATTTTTCCTTGCTGTAGACCTTTATACAAAATATGTCATATTATAGTGTGTACATTTTTGTGACTTTCAGCAAAATATTTCTCAGATTCATATATGTTTGGAATACTATTAGGTAGTTCCTTTTTCTTGCTGAATAGTATTCAAATGTATGAATAAGCCACAATCTATCTATCTACCTTTTGATGAGTATTTGGATTGTTTTCAGTTTTCCGTTACAATGAGAAAAGCTTCTGTGATCACTCATAGTAGGTATTATTTTCTTCATGAATATAGGTTTTTATTTCTCTTACATAAATACCTTGGGTTAAAATTGCTGTGTTTTAGTGGCATATGTGTGCTTAATTTAAAAGAAACCACAAATTTTCCCAAGTCTCTATTATTATTTTACTGTCCCACCAACTACATGTGATAGTTTTGGTTGCCTCACATGCTTGCCAACACTTAGTGTTTTCAGTTTTTTTAAGTCATTCTGATTTGTAAGACAAGCAGTGATATCTTGTGGTTTTTATTTTCATTTTCTTGATGCTTAATAGTTTTGATCAGTCTTTCTATGTGCTTATTGGCCATTTGTGTGTTTTTCTTTCTGAATTGCCCATACAAGTGTTTCAACCATAGTTTTGTATGGCCGTTGTCTTTTTATTTTTGAGATAGAGAAGAGGATAGATACATAGATAAATAAATAGATAGGTTTAAATATGTAGTTTTTTTGGGTAAAGATCCTTGTCAGTTTTATGGATTGCAAATATATTCTCCTACTATGGCTTTTTTATTCACTTTTTTAATGACATTTTAGTGTGTTTTTAATTTTGATGAAGTTTAATATACTTGTTCATGAGGCATTATTCCTTTAATATATTGCTAAATTTAATTTACTAGTATTGCTTAAATACTTTTGCATTCGGTTTATGTTAGTCATATTTTTGGAGGGGTAATATATTTTTCAGGTTTCATATCAGGTTCACGCTGGCTTCATAAAATGGATTTGGAGTGTTTACCCCTCTTTTTTTTTTAAAAGAGTTTGTGTAATATTGACATTAGTTCTTCATTAAGTTGCAAGAATTTACCAGAGAAGAAATCTGGGCCTGGAGTGAGTAAAAGTGTGTGTTTGTGCGTGCCCAATACGTGCAAAGACTTAACTACTTTCAGTAAAATCATGTGTCACCTAACAATGGGAATATGTTCTGAGAAATGTGTCATTAGGTGATGCTGTCATTGTGGAAATATCATAGAATATACTTACACAAACCTACATGGTATAGTCTACTACACAGCTAGGATATCTGGTATAGCCTATTGCTCCTGGGCTACAAACCTACATAGCATATTGTTGTGCTAAATACTGTAGGCAATTGTAGCATAATGGTAAGAATTTGTATATCTAAAAACAGAAAAACTACAGTAAAAATATGGTATAGGAGATTTTAAAAAATGGTACACCTGTGTAGGGCACTTATCATGAACGGAGCTTGCAGAACTAGAAGTTTCTCTTGGTGAGTCAGTGAGTGGTGAGTGAATGTGAAGGCCTACCAATAACTGACACTACTGTAGACTTTATATGCATGCTACACTAAGGCTACACTGAGTTTATAAAAATATGCTTCTTCAATAATAAATTACTTTAGATTGCTGTAAATTTTTTACTTGATAAACTTTTAAATATGCTTTCACATTTTGACTCTTGTATAATAAACACTTAGTTTAAGACACACATTGTACAGTCATACAAAAATATTTTTTATTTATGTCCTTATTCTATAAGCTTCTAAAATTTTTAATTTTTTTAAATTTAAAAAAATTATTATGGTACATAGTAGTTATATATCTTTTATAGGGTAGATACGATGTTTTGATACAGGCATACAATGTGAATTAATCAAATCAGGGTAATTGAGAATTTTGTTTTTTTAGTTTTAAACTTTTTTGTTAAAAACTAAAACACAAATAGACACATTAGCCTAGGCCTATACAGGGTCAAAATCATCAATATCACTGTCTTCCACCTCTGCATCTTGGCCCACTGGAAGATTTTCAGGGGCAATAATACATGGAGCTGTCATGTCCTATGATAACAATGCCTTATTCTGGAATACTTCCTGAAGGGTCTGCCTAAGGCTGTTCCACAGTTAACTTTTTTTTATAAGTAGGAGTACAATGTAAAATAACAATAACAAGTATAGTATAGTAGATATATAAACCACTAACAGTCATTTATTATCATTATCAAGTATTATGTACTGTACATAATTGTATATGCTATACTTTTATATGACTGGCAGTGCAGTAAGTTTGTTTACACCAGCATCACTACAAACATGTGAATAATGTGTCACTCCATGATGTTATGATGGCTATGATTTCAATAGGTGATAGGAATTTTTCATCTCCATTGTTAATATAATCTTATAGGACCACCATCACATATGCAGTATGTCATTGATCAAAACGTCTTTATGCAGTGCATGACTGTATATTTAACAGATTTAGGGATTTTAAGGTTTGCAACGCCTTTGTTGTCATTATTTGCATGTTTTGACTTTAAAGAATTATTTTATTTCATATAAGTCGTCATATTTGCCAGCATAAAGTTGTTAATCATGTACTACTAGTATCTATTTAATATCTATAGATTCTGAAGTGAAATCACTTTTGTTATTCTAGATACTGGTAATTTGTGTTTCTCTGTTTTTTTATTTTCTTATGTGTTTATCAATTTCCTCATTATTTTCAAAAAATGATTTTTTGACATTCTCTATTTTTTTAAAAAAAATTTCCTGTCTTCTATTTATGTTGATTTTAATTTATTTTGTTTCCTCACACTTTCATGTTGAAATTTTATTAATTTTGTACATTTTTTATACTTTTTTACATACTTTTTAATTCTCTTTCTTAATATACACTTCAAATTTACACTTTGTGACTTCATTAGCTGCAACTCCTTGATAAACTATTACATAATTATGAAATATCCCTTTTATTTTTGGTATTAATTTTTTCTTACAGTTTAATTTGTTTGACACCAATATAAGCATGAAAGCTTTTTCATGTATGTATTTAATTTGGTGATATATATATTTTTTTCACTGAAAAATGTATACTTTAATAAGTATAAAGTATATAAACAATTAGGTAAGCTTGTGGAGAAGCTGACCAAGATACACAAATTAAGAGATACAAGTGTCCATTAAATTTTCTATATATCATTTTTTTTACAGAATATTAAAGTTGTTTAATATACAATTTCTCATTTTTCATTTTAGAAGTCATTTATTGTAAAGATAATTCTTTTTTCTGATGACAAACAGCAGCCACAGTGATTACTCTGGACCTCCACCTTGGATAAATTCAATTTCTTCTTGAGACACAAGTTTCCTTCTGTATTTCTGAGGCAATGTTTTTATTATTTCTGCAGTGTCTGGTGGACCCTGATACATCAGCAAATATGGTGATTTACTTCCCTCAGAATGTTGGGAAACTGCAGAAGAGTGAGACGGTAGCCCTGTTGATCTCAAAGCTTCTGATACATTGGGTTTAGGATTGTCTCTTCTGTCAGGAAATCTTATTAATGGAGTGTGTGGCTTGACTACCTGGACGACCCTGCTGGCAGACGCCATCTTGCTGCCCATCATGACCCCCGAGAAGGGGCAACTTCCGGGGCGCAAGCGAGCCACGGTGATAGCGGGAGCCCGGGGCAGCTGGGGGCGGGACCTGCCTGTTAATTTGGTATATATTTTTCTATCCCTTTTTAAAAAACTGTTGTGTATTTATGTTTAAAATATTTTTCTTGTAAACATAATACAATTGAGCTTTGTTTTCTTATCCAGTCTTACAATCTCTGCATTTTAATTTTTAATGCAGTTATTAATATGTTTAAGATTAAATCTAATATACTGCTGTTTTTTCTCTTTGATTAATTTGTTCTTTTCTTTGTTCCTGCTTTTGTGCCTTCTTTTCAGTAAATTATGTTCTTTTATATTCCATTTTTTTTTTGATGTTTTATTATGCTTCTTTGCATTATTAGTTTTTCTGGGTTACTTTAAAGATTATGATGTCTATTTTTATCTTTTTACTGTCAATGTTGAAAAGCATATTCAATTACTTTACAGTAATGTAGGAAGCCTATAATAATATTCTTTCCTTACTCTCCACTTGCTTTGTTAGTCTAATATCACATACTTCACATCTGCTGATGGTATCAATTCCACAGTATATATACAATATTAGTTTTACTTTAAACTGGCAATAGTCTGTTATGAAGATTTAAGTAAGTCTAATTATAAAGGGTTTTTTTTTTATATTTACCTTTTCTCTTTTCTTCATTCCTTCCTGCAGATTAGACTTTCCTATTATATGCTTTAATATTTTTGTCTTGAAAATAATTTTTTAAACATATCTTGAAGTTCAAGTGTGTTGGATAAAAATTCTGATATCTTTTGTCCATCAAAAAAGGCATTAATTTGCCTTCATTTGGGGTAACAGATTTTTTGCAGGCTATAGGATAATTCTACATTGACAATATTCTTGCAGCTCCTTAACAATGTGTTCCATTGTCCTCTGGCATCCATTGATCAGACGAAATGTCCTTTTTCCTGTGGTGGAATTTTAAAATTTGCTCTTTATTTTTGGTTTTAAGCTATTTGTTTATAATACATCTTAGTGTATTTTCTTCCTCTTTATGCTTTTTGAACTTCAGTAGGCTTTTTGTTTCTGGTGGTTTAAGTATTTCTTTCATTTTGGAAAATTCTAAATATCATCTCTTTATATGTTTTTTCCTTCTCCTTCTTCAGAAATTTAAATTATACATCTGTTGGACCATTTGGTATTGTCTTACAGATCACTGTATATTTTTTAATTCAATTTGAATAATTTCTCTAGTCTTTTCTTCAAGTTTATTGATACTCATCTCTGTTGTGACCATGGTAAGCCTTTATCTCTGATATTGCATTTCTCAGGTATAGCATTTCCATTTGACTTTTAAAAATATTTTCTATTTCTCTGTTGAGAATCTTCAAATGTACATATATATCTTTTGCTTTTTTCAAAAGATACTTTAATATATTTATAAGCCTGATAACACCAACATCTGGGCTGTCTTTTGTTCTGCTTCTATTAAATGTTTCCTCTAATTGGTTATATTTTCTTGCTTTTTGGTATCTCTTGTATTCTTTTTCTTTCAAGATATTTATTTATTATTTATTTATTATTTATTTATTTTATTTCAAAATATTATGGGGGTACAAACATTGAGGTTACATATAGTGCCTGTGCATGTACTGCATCCACTAGGGGTGAATTTACCATCTCCTCCTTCCCCTCCCTCCTGCCTGACACCCAATGTATGCTACTTGCATATGTGCACCTAAGTGTTCATCAATTGATACCAATTTGATGGTGAATATATGTGGTGCTTGTTTTTCCGTTCTTGTGATACCTCACTTAGAAGAATGGGCTCCAGCTCCATCCAGGATAATAAGTTTTGCCAAACTTTGTGTGTATGAGAATAATAGAAACTATATGAAATAATATTTATATCCCAAAAATATACACTTTTTAAAAAATTAGGCTTCCTGTATTAAGTGTCAGTGAGTAAATTTTATCTGTAGTAGCTGGATATGCATTTGCTTCACTACTGTCTTCAGATTATTTGCAAATGGAATCAGAACCTTCTCTTTATCAGAGTTTGAAATCTGATAACTAGAGATATTCTAGAGATTTGCTTAAAGTTTAAAGTCCAGAGCCAGTTTTACGAACAGTGGAATATCACACTGCTTTAGAAACTGACTGTCAGCTTTTCTAGGCAGTTTGCTCTCCCCTCCTGGTCCTGACATCTTATATCTCTCCTTGTCTCTATCTTTCTCTGCTCTGTTCTGCTTCCCTGCCCCTAGCCTTGGAAGATGGAGGCTATATGTTCTATGAATGTCCAAATGGCTGTAAGAGTTGTTCTCTCCGTTTCTCAGTTCTTTTTTGTTTGTTTGTTTTGTTTCCCAGATTTAGCAGGTCCTGCACACCTATGTATAGAAGTTGTGTCTGTCAAAAATTGCAATTTGCAACTTGATATGGGAGACATAGAGGAAAAGATAGAGGTATAAAGCCGCTGTATTACGTAGTAGAGAATCAGGAAGTATTGTGTAAATGAAGAAACAAGTGATAAAGATTTATGTATACTTAAAGTTCCAATGCTAAGTGAAAGAAGAAAAGAAATAATGCCACTACCAAAATTTGAGAAAGTTACTAAGAGAGGGAAATGGATATTACATAAAAGAGCAAATTTGTCATCTTTTATGGAGAAGACTCAATTGATAGTGTCTATTTTATTAATCTAGAAATAAATGCATAATATTCAATGTTACAGAAGTAAACAGAGAGGAAAAATGACTAAAATTGCCACACTCAGGAAAAGACACTGGTAATGAAATGATGTGAGGCAGAGCATCATTTTGTTACATGAACACTATATTACTTGGTTTATAACAGTACATCCCCATGGTCATTCTAGTGCTTTTTATTACAGATAATGAAAAATCAAAAGAGGAAGGGGGGAGGGTATGGGATACAAAGCTAAGTAAATAACATGTTCCCTTTCTACTCCAAAAACAAACAAACAAACAAGCAAAAAAACAAAGAAAAAATAAAAAGAGTCTTTGAACATGAATAGAGGATTGCATTCACAGTTCTGCCTCATGATATGTCTGAAAATGTAAGCCCTAGTGAAATGAGACCAGAGAAATAGAAGATGATGCCTGTTCTGGCAATGAGTGTGCACTATATCCTTAAGTTGAGAGAAAATACAGTTTTATTCTAAAAACTTTTTCTTGAGGACCCTAGGCTATATGATCAGAAAAAGAAAGAGACTGGATTGTGAGTGAAGTATAAAGCTGACTTATATCAGTGATTTTATGTCTTTAATTTATTTGGGGCTTTTGTAGAAGAATAACAAGAATTCTATGCAATAAAATATGTGTTTATATGCAAACATATGACTAGAATGTCCCTGGGAGAGGTGCTGATTCTCTTCTGTAATCTCTAGCTAATGGCAAAAGCTAAGAGTTCTACTTGAGCTAACTATTTTAGAGATGATATGAAACTTAATTAGAATGCAAATGTTAATGAATAGAAGTAAATATGAATGTGTGTGCAGATAGAATAGCTAATATTGATGGCCACACATATAAGAAATGAATATCAACAAAAAGGATAACCAGAGACACTTTCATGAGAGAAAGAATAAGATATTTGGTAAATAAATTATAGTCAAGGGGTAATTTATTTAAATCAATGCAAATCAAACTTTTATCTCGTCACATAGATATAATGCACAAATTAAGAACAGCAGTAGTACAAAGCTCATCTTTGGGGCTTACTTTACTCAAAAAAATCTTTATAATCTTATCTTAGTATTAAAACAACAGAACCAACTAGACCAGGTCCCTGAAAGTGAGTGACCCATGACAATTGAATAGTTAACTTGAGTTCATTTTCCTTTATCCACTGCCTGAAGAAAAGTGCTTTTTAAAACTTTTCCCTGATTCTATGAATAATAAAGAAGAGAATTAAGATGTGTGTTCAGAATACTATTAATATGCTGATGTTTTTCATCAGAATGTTTTCAGTTATAGGGCATAAAGGTTATTAACTAGAAGTTATACTAATAAATTGTAAAAATGAGAGTTTTTATTAACTTGTGGTAATAAGAACTTATAGAGAATAAGTGAAATTCTGTAGTAAAGGTGTTTATAATTATTTTCTTTAGACTACAGTTGGATGTTTCTTTACAAAAATGGGTAAATGGTAAACAAAAACCTGGGAGAACATGAAAAGACTAAAAGACCTTTATTTTTTTATTTTTAATTATTATGGGTACATAATAATTTTATATCTTCACAGGGTACACGTGAAATTTTGATACAGGCATAAAATAGGAGTTAATCAGATAAGGGTAATTGGTGTATCCATCAATCACCTCAGGCATTTATCATATCTTTGTATTAGGAACATTCCAAGTCCTAACTACTTTTAGCTGTTTTAAAGTATGCCCTGATTGTTGATTATAGGCACTTTGTTGTGTGTCAAATATTGTTCATTCTATCTAATTTACTATATTTTTGCATCCATTAACCATCCCCACTTTATCCCCTTAATCTACACATTTTAATGGCTTCAGTGACCTAATCATACCGAGTATATGCTTAGGAAAGCACACCTATTGCTCTGTTAACAGGTCATGTGTTTTGGTATTCTATCATGCATAAATGCAAAACCTTTTTTAGTGAATATTAATCTTGATAATTTAAACTCCTTAAAGTTATAAAATGCAAATTTCAGGTTCTCATAGTAAATTCTGTCTCCTAGGAAACATTTTGCAACCCTTTTTGAATATAAGCAAACTCTAATTACTTCGATTATGTTGAATAGCCATTTAAATATTGAAGTTAACCTTAGAAATCCTGTAAGAAGCTTGTATAATATCCATATCATGTTTTTAACCTGAAGATGGGATGGAGGCTGAGTCATATGATCTTTAAGGGCTTATGCAGCAGCAGAATCCAAGCTGGGTGCTCTCTCCAGCTGTCCTCTACTATTTCCCTGAAAAATATCTGTCCTAGTCATAGCTGAAGACATGGATATGCTTACTGTAATTTAATTTTCCTAACGCATTCTCTTTTTATGGAACGCTATGTGGGAATGCAGGTAGTGGTGGGTGTGCTGGAGGGCGTGGGAGGAGAAATATAAAAGTGACAGTGGAAGCAGGGAAGTAGAAGTGGAAGAGAACCATGGGAGAGGAGTAGATTGACTATGTGAAAGGTAAAGCACCAGTATTTGATGCTATGGTAGTTCAATTTTACAGATCCGGAAACATTATCCCATTTCCTGTTATTTCTTCATGTGTTGTTCTTCATAACCTAATTCACTTGTGGGTAGTTAAATCAATTTAGTTCATTTCATAAGCTTTCAGAAATACAAAATGAAATAGACAATAATAGCTACCACATATCATAAAAATAAATATTGTGTAATTAAAATTTGTTTTGTTTTATCTATCATCTACCTATCTCTACCCAGCAATTAAACTAAAATAAATTTTCAGTTATTAATAGTACAAATTGTTATCAAACATTTTCACTGAGTATTCTCAGGCAATATTGCTCATATTGAGCTCATTGTAAAAGTCTACTAGGGAGAAAATTTGAATCATTTTCTCTGGAAAATAACTACAGAGACATCACATAAGAACTGGTGTTGAGCATGAAATATGTGTTAAAAAATCATTGAAAATTAAATAAAAGGGGTTTTTAGGAAGGGGACATAATACTATGAAAGGAATATGTGATTTTAAAATATAGATATGGTCATTTTTGTCATAATAAGTATATATCTAAATATTGAGGTGGAGAATATTGTAGTACATGTGAAAAAATTGAACTCTTCAGTAATTGGTGGTGATAATATTAATATTATATTATTTTCCCAAGACCGTTAGATTATGAAGTATGATTAAGTAAATGAGTAATCAGAAATATTTTATTCCTAATTATCTTCTGTATCATTGAAAATTCTGGGAAATTTTCTGTGGAAATCTGTGTGGAAGAAAGGAGATAATGATATATCATAGGAGAGGTTAAGTAAACCACATAGCACGGAATCTGAAATCAGCTTAAAACTCATATCTCTCTCTATATAATGATATATGTTATGATATGATATTGATATATTGTGATATCATAAGGGGATGTATATTTTTATATATATATATACACACACATATATACACATATATTTATATTTATAAAACCAGATTTATTCACTGAAAAGTCCCAGAAGAAATCAGTAATAGTGACAATGCACATAGTGCCCAAATTGTGGCCATGCAATATAATTTATTACTAAAATATTAATATATTATAAGGTCTTTTTGGAAAAATTATTATCTCAGGTCTTGGGCAGAAAATATTCAGGATAAGCCTGAAACATCTGATATACCAGACAGAGATACCAAACTATTAAATTCAACTAGGGTCATATGAAAAGGACACAGCAGCCAACTTGAAGGGTTTCCCACTAGCCAATGAATTGGCATTTTTTACTTCAATATGGGTAAGAATTGCGGTAGTACAGAGTAAAGCCAATTAAATCTATGAGCTCATGAGTGTTAATTGGTCACTTTCAAAGGTGAGAGAGAAATAATTCATTATACTGAAAATTAAGAAAACTAAATAATAGAATTGAGCATTTATTCTACCTTTTCTACATGAACTAAACCTTATAGAAATAACAGGTAAGAAGAAGCATGTCATAAAATTATCCCACCCAATAACTGAAAACAAAATGCTACAGTTAGAATATCATCATTTTGTACCCATCCTCCCACAGTGAATAGACAGGCATCAATAAGGTACTTGCTGTTCTACAAAAATAGCAAAAACAGACATTATAAATACCTCTTGAATAAACATACAACCACGTAGAGTCGTGCAAAAGAGATTGAACCAGAGTTCCATCAAATCTTTGTATCTAGCTGCCAAATGCATAGAAGAAAGAAACATGTTTTAATGCCCCTTGAGGATGCAATCGGACAAATTCAGACTTCAGCTGTTACATACCATAATCCCAAAGTACTGATGAGTTAGATTTATATTGCTCTTTTCAGTTCCATGATTTATTTGTTTTAGTTAATAATTTACTATAGCTTATACTACAGTGCTTAGTACTTGGTAGGTTAAATTCTCCCTCTTATTTTTCTTCAAAATTATTTTGACTCTTCTTCCCTCTCATAAGTTCTTATGAATTTAGAATTAGCTTGTCAAGTTATTTGAAGACTGAGGTGGAATTTTGATTGGAATTTTATTGACTTTTTATTTAAATTGTAGAGCATCATTCCATAAATTAATATTGGGTTTTTTTGGTGCCTTCATTAATTTTGTTCAAAAGTATAAGAAAAAAATTATTAATCTTGTTGGCTTTATTTTATTAGATTTAATTTTTGCTCCTTTGGTGGGATGTGAATGAAATAACTTTTAAATTTCATTTTCTAATTTATTGTTTCTTTTGTATAGGGATTCTATTGACTTTTGAATACTACCATATATCAACAATCTTGCTAAACTTTTATTAATTAATCATAACAGTTTTCCGTTCATTCTCCTTTTTACTTTGTCATCTTTTCCAGCCTTCCTGACCCTTCCTTCCTTCTTCCTATCCCTTTGTAATTTTTCTTCTTTATTTCTTTCCTTCCTATTAAATTTGTAATGTAATAAATTATACAAGATGATTGAGTGCTTGTGTGTGTGTGAGAGAGTAGTGGTATGAGTCTTACCAAAGATGGGCATTACATTTTAGGGCAAAACGGTATATGGCTTATAATTCATCATATAATTTTTCATTGATATCCATTTCCCGTGATTGATTGTCCTCTAATACAAACAAAAGAGCCTCTCTTGTCTTCCCATTACGCGTGGATCCTCACTCTTCTTTCCTCTTTTCTGGATTTTCAAATATTAACAATCATTACAATATTGAAGTATTTCCTATGTGATCAGGTTGTGTTAATTTAAAATTATTAACAATTCAGTTTGTTCATATTCTCTTTAGGCTTTTTATCACAAAAGAGAATGGCTATAATATTTTTCTCTATTAAAAATTACTATTTTTGTGACCAAGTTATAATAGCCCTAATTAATTAGTTGGTTTGATAATCCATCAATCAATAATAACTAATCTTTTTATTTTTTTGGAAAATATCAGTGTTTATGTATTTCTTGAAGTTTTTTTACAATTTGCCATTAAAATCATCTGAGTCTTTGCTTTTTGTTTTTTCTTTCCTTTTTTGTGGATAGATTTACCTTATCACAGGCATTCATTCACTCTTACCTGTCTCTTGTGCATTCCAAAGGAAAGAGTACAAATACAGAACCAAGCTCACCACCCACCCTTCTATTCCTACTCATACCTTCTTCTTATACCATAGGTTGCTCACATGCATGTGATGGTGTTCACCTTTTCCTGCAAACATGTGATCTATTCACCTTCTTTGTTCTAAACAACTGCTCCTTGGCAACTCCTCAAATCTGTACATGCGTGTGAATGTGCACAGCCCGTTAAGAATGGGTATAGAAAAAAAGTCTCATGAAGTCCTGGGCTAGAGTGGGACAGGGATTTCTGGGGTTCTGGATCACTGACATTTATTTTAGAAGGGAGATCATGGACTCCAGGTGGTCATGTTCACTGCCCTCCCCCATTTCTTGCCTTATGAGGACTGATACAACTGGAGAAGGGCAATAACTAGGCTCTCAAATTGTGGAGTCTAAAATATGCAACTACTTGCTAGGGTCTAAGGGTGGCATTACGTAGAATAAGAGGATTCTCTCCGTTACAATGTGATGGAATAATAAGAAATGTAAATGGATGCACCGGTGTGTGAAAGCCAAAGGGTGTTTTGAGGTAGATAAAAACATTAAAATGCTAAAAACATTAATGTGGTTAAAAACATTAAATGCTGCAAGCAGACCTGAGAAAACGAGGAAATAAGACTATGCATTGCCTTAAACATGAATTACAAAAGCAATTTCAGTGGCATGATTAGAGCAAATTGTAATAGATTTTATTGCTTTTATTATAATTTCAGTATCTCTCTACCACAGGGAATGTTCTAATACTCTTCATGTTCAGTTGCATCTCTATTCAACCATGTAAATCAATGGGTCCTCTCCATGAGTCTTGGAATAAAGAATTCTTTACTTTTGAAGAGAATGCCAATATTTTCATTTGAGTCCAGATGCTGTAATATGAATCCTTTTATTACCATTACCTACTCAACATTGAGCTTGGCCCTTTTTTACTCAGTAAATGTTTACTGAATTAGCACCACTGAATAAAGGAGTTTGTGTATTGTCAAGTTGATTGTCTACCATTGCTGAAGCAGTCAATTTTTTCCTCCTTAGCCCTGAAAAAATGTCTGGGTTGATGTATTATCCTTCAGGCTTAGGCTTTGTGAGCCAATTTATCTCAAATAGAGGCCTCCAGAAAGTCAAATTCTCAGCCTCCTGAAGAAACAAGCTTATTGAGATAATTGAAAACAATTTCAAAAACAACTACTTGAAGTAAATCCTACCCACTTCACTGGCTGAAAATTGAGAAAGGAATCCAAGTTTACTTGTGGCATAAAAGAAACAAGTAGAATATATGAATGTAGCAAGTTTCTTTCTTGTCGCTGTATTTCTAACAAGAAAATACAACAGTGAGTATTAACTGCCTATTTCAATCATTTTGTTGCCTTTTGCCATTATTTTCCCCAAACTAAGCATAAAATAGCTAATTTCCCCAATTCATGTTTTATACTTTTGTTGTATCCAACATAAAATATATAATGCTTTGTTCTCTTTTCCCCTCTTTTTACCCTTAAGCACAGAATAACACATCCCATGGTGGCAAAAAGAAGCAAAAGATATTCTAATTTCTGTTATTGCAATTCTTTCTTTTTAGCGTGAGTCACAGTTGCCTAAAAAAAACAGATGCCTAATGTTATAAAATTACTACAGTGGGCTTGGAGATGGTAGAAAGAACTTTAAAGAACAGTGGAGATTTTATACTTTCTGTCCCATCCCTAGAGACAGTTGGTTTTGGGATTTCAACAGTCTTTTTTGTACTACTTCTGCAAAACTCTATTGCAGCTTTGAATTGCATTGAACTTGAACTCCTTGTGTTTGCAAAGAAAAAGCCCTTCAGCATGATTTTAATAATTGTTGAACAATTGACTATGCATCCAATGAGTTGCAACCATGAATCTGAAACTTCTTTTAATACACTGAAATATTGTCAACTCTGAAAGTTCCAGTTTTAATTTATTATTCTAATACCTCCTTTCCTTTAGAAATTTATATGTTCCCTTTCATTCTGCTCTACAAAGTCAGCAAATAAAAATCAATATTATAGTTTGTTCAGTGTACTCAGTTGCTCATTAAACAGAAAAGTTGGTTTTATATCTTAATAATATTGGGGTTTCTTCACTGTAACTAGAAAAAACATTTAATGGAAGTATTTTTAAAACTAAAATAAATGTTAACTCTTTGTATCTGTAATTCTTTTAATTTGTAAAAGCTAGGCTTCTCAGGAACAATTTTCCTCTAAATAATGAAATAGACACCTAGGATTAAAACTTTAGCATAGCTAATGAAGATGCACACTTTTTTCTAATACATGACAAAGATACAATTTATGTGCATATTTGGCAATATTAGATTTTATAACAGATTTACTTACTACTAAGCATATTTCTCTGTAGGAGCATTTTCCCTGGCAGCAAACTAAGTAGGGGATTCTGGGCTATTTGTAATACTATCAAAATATAAATTCCTGAGAGGCTAATTACTCACCTGAGTTGTTTTTTAAAGACATGCACATAGGCCTTTTCACATATACCATCCTACTGATGAATTAGTCAAAAAAGCTTGATAATGCAATGTAGACAATCAATGAGACCAGAAGAGAGAGGCTTTGATAACACAGAATAACAAGGTCCAAAAAGGAGGAATAGTCAGAGAAAGGAGAGCAGAAGGGTGTTGAGAGATTAGAGTGGCCAACAATACTGGAGTACAACACTTTAATTATTAAAGAAAGCCTGTACCTGCCTGAGTGGTAGTATCACTAACAGATACACACACCGGGAAATCCTGAATAAATTAAGGTATAATGTAAGTAGACTTCAGTAACAAGAGACACTATTTTGAAAGCAAGTTATATTTAGCAAGGTATATTTTGACAGTTTTAGTCCAGTTGAGTTCAACAAATACTGACTATGGTCCACTATATGGTAGCAATTTTGTCTCCAGATAGAAGCAAAGAAATAGGAGCAGGTTTGTAGATATTTTTGGTACATACATGTGGAAATGTATGTGAGGTAATATAAAATATGACTCTTGAGTTCAGATCTATGAAAAGAATCGAATGAAAGAATATAGAGTAGCTGGTATATAGACAGTAGCCAAAGCTTCAGGATTAAATAATCTCATTCTGGTCAGGTAGAGCAAAAAGAAGACTAAACCTGGAGACTTTTATATGGCTTTATTTAAGAATACATTTGACTATTACTTCTACCCCAATAAATCTGGAAAATAAAATTACACACTTCAATAATTTACTAGAGTTTATTTAGGCAGAGATTTTCAAAGATGTGTGAGCTTGCATGTGTGTGTGTGTGTTTGTGTGTTTCATCTCTATGTAGTAGGATGACTATGTGTCAAACGAAGAGAGAGAAAGAGAAAATCTTGTTCATTGTTCTTTATATACTACCTAAGCCTAGGGATATAGATGTTCAAGGCTAAAAATTAGTAATTAAAGACAGAAGTTCAAGAGATCTATTGTACCACATGATGACTATAGTTGGTAACAATGTACTGTATACTTAAAGATTGCTGAGAAAACAGATTTTGAGTGTTCTCACCACAAATAAATGATACCTATGTGAGGTACTGTACATGTTAATTACCTTGATTTAGTTGTTCCACATGTACACATATTTCAAAATATCATATTGTACACCATAAATATACAAAGTTTTTATTTGTCAAATAAAAAAGTAGAGTAAAAGGGTGCCAAAAGAGACTAAATAACATGAATAAGAAATCCAGAAAAAGAGTATTTAAAAAAAATTAATATAGGGACATATAAAAATTAGGGAATGCAACAATAAGAGGATGTGGTGTTGTGATAAATGGGAATAATCTTTCTTTGGGGCACAGCACATCAAGACCTTAGAAAATGTATTTATTTTTGACAAAAGAGCCTAATTTCAAAAATTTGTAATAAATAAATACATAAACAGATACTTGTAGATTTAGTCTTATAATAGATGGTTAGTAAGATAAATGGTACTTCTATACAATTAATAAAAATAGTGTGGTGGTAGCTTATTTAATAATATTAAGATATATTCACAACATATTTTTAAGAACCAACAACAAAAAAGCAAGTTATAAATGCTTCATATACAGAGGCAAGATAGTGATTGAGTATACAGAGTTTTCAGAATCAGATGCCAAGTTCATTGCCTAGCTCTCCTTCTTAGTAATCTTGGGTCATTAGGTAAGTTACTTCATCTCTTTGATTCAGACTCCTTACCTCTTAAATGGAATTAAAATAGTACCTACCTCACAACGGTGCTATTAGTAAAAGTCAACTCACAAAGCTTAATTGTAAAATTTAGAGGAGATCAAGTACAGACATTCAATTGTGACAATGAAGATGTCACCTTTTTCTTTATGATTTCAATTTTTCATAAATTCATGAAGAGAAAAATCAAATTTTTATGAGCCAAACAAAAAGAAAAAATAGGTTTGGAAGTGGTAATAATGAGTACATTCAGTTGAGACAAAACCAGGGTTACTGGCTGAACACTAAGAAAAGAATATAAAAATATATATAAAAAAGAATATAGCTGTTGTAGGACTGCAAGTTTTCATCTATTATTTCAAAAATAATCTACATGCAAACTATTTGCTTTCAAACTTTGCAGAAATACCTGCAGAGATTTTTTTTAAAAATATATTTATATATATTTAGATTCCTTTACTCTTGATTTTGATTCTGTAGATATGGACATCTCTATTTTAAAAAAGAGAAAAGAATAAAAGTTTCATAGTTGATACTAATGCCCACCACATTTTGAGAACCTTTGTTTCAGATAATAGTTTTACTAAAATATGCTCAGAGAAAAGGCAATAGGGTATTTCCAAAATATGTTATAGCTATAGTTTTCTGTATTTTTATGCACTGAAGGATTACTCTATAAACAGCAAGAGGAAGAAGGAGACAATTTATAACAGAATTAAATAAATCTTCTAGTCAGATGAAAAGGTTACTTAAAAATGGGTAAATTAATTTTATTAGAGGGTTTAAGATGGCTGACTAGAGACACTGGAGGCCATGTGTCCTCAGAAGGAAGAACCAAAATTACAAGTGGATCATCATAACACCAATAGAATATCAATGGGAGGGTGATGGAGCCCAGTGGAGAACTCAAAGAAGAAGCTGGAGCCTAGCAAAAGAAGGAAGAGAGGCCAGCTTGGCTGGCAGAGATGGAGCCCTGAGAGACTTGGTATTTTGTGGAAAGGACAGGTTGGAGTGTTTTGGTTCCCCTCATCCCTGAGGCAGACTGCCAGTATCTGAACTGTCAGAGAACTTCTCTGCCCTCATGAACCCAAATACTGCTGTGGGAGGCAAAGTGGGGACTTTTTAAAGGCATTGCACTAGGCTGTGAACAGAAGGCAGCAGCTATACAGGGCTGGATGTATCCAGGAGAGGTACAGGGTTCCCAGTGGTCTAGCCGTCAGGGGGTGTTGCTCCTAAAGGAAGGGGGAGTGCATTGTGCCAAGCGGCAGTCCAAGGGACAAAGGAAACCATAGCACATGCAGCCTGTGGCTGTGAGTGGTGGCACTGCTTTCAACAGAGACAAAAATTCTGTTCATGGTTCTGTGAGGGAGGAATGTAATACTGTCCCACTGGCAGCCCAATGACCTCAGCACCCAGGCAAGGACTTCTTCTCCCCCTCTACCCATTGCTGCAGACCCAGTGGCTACTGCTCTCACAGGAAGTTGGCATAGATGCACCACAGGACAGATTTTCTGGGGCTGTTAGAAATGACTGTGTCCCCATTGGTAGTGTGGCTACTGGGCCAGGGTTTATTTGAAAGGGGGGCCCTGACACCTCTCTGCACAGAGGTGCAGCATGCCTGCAGGAGAAAGCAGAGAATTGTGTTTCTGGGTCTGAGGGAGGTAGCTCCCCACTGCAGCCATTTCAGCAGTCAGCTGCAGAGCAGGTGTCTCCTACAGCTTTTGGCCTGGAGATAGACAGGGGTGTCTGACTGAACTGAGTGTCCCATGGGGGCATGACAGAGAAGTGGATCACACTCCTGCCTGACCAGACTGTGGTGTTGGGGCAACCCTCTCCTCGCCCCACAGCGACTTTGGCACATTTCACCAATGGCTTCTACACCACAACCATCGGAGCTGGTGCTTGTGCCTGCTGTTGAGGCTCTGCCCATCTTCACCCCTCTTCCAGGGCTGAGCACAGAGTTCAGGGCACAGTGCATTCCATACATTGCCTGAGGAAATGGAGAGCTTCTCCCAGTGAATAAAAATTAAACATAAGCCCTACTGCTGGAGCTGGCTCTTACCTGCCAGCACTCTCTATCGGCCTGGAGGTTGAACTGCACAACCCAATACAAAAGCTGCTGACACAAATGAATAGCAATTGGGCAGGAGAGAAGCTTCTGGATACCTCTGCCATGCTGGCCACAAAGGAAGCTATGAGCCTGTTCACACTCATAGTACACTACTACTACAACCAGCATTTGAGAAAGCCACCACACTAAAGCTATCTATAACTGAAGAATTCATACAGAGTCTTTGCCACTGAAAGCACTCAGAAGCAAAACCAAATGACCTTACTCTATATACTTACAGTTACATCCCCAAAGGGAAACAAACAAAAAACTCCCATGCAAATGAAAGTAATTCAAAAATAAGAAGAGAGTTTCACCAGGTCAGAAGGAACCAGTGTAACGATTCAGAAAGTATGAAAAACAGGGTGTTATGGCACCTTCAAAGGGTCATACTAATTTTCTAGCAATGGACACTAACCAAATTTAAACTTTTGAGGTGCCCAGATAAAGAATTCAAAATATTGATTTTAAAGAAGGTCAATGAGATCCAAGAGAAATGTGAAAACGAATACAAAGAAATCAGAAAATGTATTTGGTATATTAATGAGAAATTTACCAAAAGGATACACATTAAGAAGCAAAAAAACCAGAACTTCTGGAAATGAAGAATTAATTGAAGGAATCACAAAATACAGTTCAAAGCTTCAACAGTAGACTAGACCAGCAGAAGAAAGAATCTCAGAATTTGAAGACAGGTCTTTTGAATTAATACAGTCAGAAAAAAATAAAAAAGATTTTTTTAAAAATGAACAAACACTTCAAGAGGTTTGGGACATCTGAACCCATGAATCACAGGTATTCCAGAGGGAGAAGAAAAAGCAAAAAGTTTGGAGAACCTATTTGAGGAAAATTTCCCTAGTCTTGCCAGAGATTTATATATCCATATAAAAGAGGCTCAGAAAACTCCAAGGAAATACATTGCAAGAAGGACGTCATAATAACATAGTCATCTGATTATCTAAAGTTAATGAAAAGAAAAAAATTCTAAAATAAGCAAGAAAAAAGTTCCTAGTCACCTATAAAGGGAGTCTGATCAGACTAAGAATGGATTTATCAGCAGAAACCTTACAAGCCCGAAGAGACTGGGGTCCTATTTTCAGACTTCTTAAAGAAAAAAACCTGACAACCATGAATTTTGTGCCAGGATGGTTCAATATATGTAAATCAATAAATGTGATTCACCACACAAACAGAATTAAAAAGAAAAGCCATATGATGATCTTAATAGTTGCAGAAAAAGCATTTGATAAAATTCAGCATTCCTTCAACATAAAAACCCTCAACAAACTAGGCATAGAGATACCTCAGAATGATAAAAGCCATATACAGCAAACACACAGTCTTAAATCCATCATACTGAACGGGGAAAAGTTGAAAGCCTTCCCCCTAAGAACTGGAACAAGAAAAGGATACCCACTATCACCACTCCTATTCAACATAGTACTGGAAGTCCTAGCCAGAGCAATCAGGCAAGAGAAAGAAATAAAAGGCATCCAAATTGGAAAAGAGGAAGTCAAATTATCTTTGTTTGCTGATGATATCATCTTATATCTAGAAAACCCTAAAGACTCTGACAAAAGACTCCTAGATTTAATAAGTGAATTCAATACAGTTTCAGGATACAAAATCAGTATACAAAAATTGGTAGTATTTTTATAGACCAATAACAATCAAGCTGAGAATCAACTGAGATATCAATCCCATTTACAGTGGCTAAAAAAAAAAAAACCAATAACTACGAATACACTTATCCAAGGAGGATGAAAGATCTCTACAAGGAGAATCACAAATCACAGATGAAAGAAACTGTAGGTGACACAAACAAATGGATGAACATACCATGCTCATGGATGGAAAAAAAAATACTGTAAAATGACCATACTACCCAAAGAAATCTATAGATTCTATCAAAATACCAACATAATTTTTCAACAAATTGGAAAAAGCAATACTAAAATTCATTGGAACAAAAATAGAGCCCGAAAGAGCCAAAGCAATTCTAAGCAAAAAAGAACAAAGCTGAAGGAAGGCATCATCACATTACCTGACTTCAAATTACAAGGGTATAGTACAGTCTCCCCTGGTTCTCTCATGTTTCTACACAATCTAGGTCTCCTAAGCAAAAACGTTTATAGGCAATTTAAGAATTTCTATATAAGAAAACATTCCAGAAATTTTAAAACTGAACTCTTTCTCTCCCATCCCAGGATGGGATTTGCTTACATTCCAAGGTAGTAAGATAGTATATCTCCCTGGGGGGAAGAATGTGCATGATTACCAGTAGCACCCACATAAGATTGGGGGAGTCCTATGCTCAGTATTCTTCAGCTGTGACACAGATCCACTATGTGTTGATCATCCACATGAGCCCACTCTGCCTTGACCTCAGAGAACTTAGGCGAGAAAGCAAGACCACTGGGCCATGTAGTCTGTTGCGCCACAAGTAATAAGCTGTCTAAATCCATTTAGGCTCCTTTCTTCTTACTGGCTAAATCTATGGTAGAGTATGGAGCTGACCTACCAACTGCCTTGAAGCTTAAGAATAGCTTGATCAAAAACATAAACTAGAATATATAATTAGAAATAAAAAACAGTTGACAACAGAAACTAAAATTTGTATAGGAACTAACCAAGAATTTATAAAATATTTATGAAAGAAAATATAAAATATAATAAAGGACATAGGAGATAATCTGAATTATGGAAAGACAGCTATGCTCTTAGATGGGATAACATTAGCATTATAAAGATATCAATGGTTCTCAAATTTCTTTGTTGATCCAATGGAGTTTCAAAATTCTTAATGTATATTTTTAGAAACTTGACAACACAATCTAAAAGGTAAATGGCACAAGGAAGATATGAATAGATACATTAACTTTATAAGAGAAGGCTAAACGGAAGTAGCAAGGACAACATATTTTACAAGTTAAAAAAAAAAAACAGTGTAGTACTGGTGCAAGCAAAGCCAAATGAAATATTAGAAAAAACAGAGACTTCTTCATTAATATATAAAAACTTAATATAAGAAATGGTAGAACCATAAATCAACAGGAAAGGGATGAATTATCAAAAGTATTAGAAATCTGGCACATCAAATGGAGGAATATAAAAATAGTTTCCTATCTAACACCATATATAAAGATGGAATAAAGCTAAATATGAAATGTAAAATTATAATGTTAATTTTAAAAAGACAAGACAGAAATACATGATTTTTTTTTTTTACCTAGAAGGAAAATGGCTCTTAAAGACATTCCAAAACTCAACCCAAAGAAAAAAATTATGTATGTAATTACCTAAAAACTAAGAATTTCTATTCAGTAAAGAATATTGTGAACACAATTAAGTGACATAAAAATAGGAAAAGATATTTACAATGTCTAATGCTGTCATGAAATTAATATCTAATATATAAAAATAATTTTAAATCTACAGACCGACAGAAGAGTTCAAACAGACAATTTAGAGAAGAAGAATTTCTCAAAGCTATCAAATGTAAGCAAATATGGTCAAAATGATTTTAATTAGACTAATACACTTTTACGTAATGGGCATTACTTTATACCTGTCAGAATGACAAAAATTAGAATTCTGTTTAAAGTCAAGTGTGGAGAAGATGTGGGGATATAGGGTTTCTCAGGCATACCTGGTGATGGCATAGCTTGGTGCAGCTATCCTGGACAGTAGTCTAGCATGACTTGATTAAATTAGGCGTACACATATTCTCCTACACAGCAATTATGCTCATGGCTATATATTAGAGGGAGATTCTCCCACTGTTCCATATGAGGACATGTAAGATGCTTGTGGTGGCATTGTTCATAGTGGTAGGTCATTGGAAGATTATTGGTTAGGTAAAATTTAAAATAAGCAGATCCTGGAGTATTATGTGAAAAATAGATGCAACAGAAAAGATAAACACACAACATGAATGGATCTTAAACTTTTGGTTCTTAGTGAATAAAGCGGGATATGTAACTACATATGTAACACAATTCCATTTTTGTAAATTTAAAGAGCATGTATACAAAAGAACAACATAAACTTTGTAATAACAAACTGAAATGATCTATATCTATCTATTACATATTGGAGGGAGAAAGTAATGGATATAAATATACAAAAAAAGTCAAGAAAGGACCTTGCGTAGATCAATAATGATTGTGTGACTTGGCATGAGGCAGGTGACTTACTTGACAATTAACTTTTGAGCTTGGGGCATCAATGAGATATTTGCTGGGAACATATTTTGTACGACCTAAAAATTTTAGATAAAGTCAATTTATTCAGCCAAAAATGATAATTATTGTTACTTTGGGAATGGGGGAAAGATAATAGCTTGAATGTAGAATGGGGAGAGTCAGTTAATGTATCTCACAGAAGGCAACATCACAGTTGGGCATGACATTATACAGAAGATCCTGCCACGTGAAGAACTGGGGAAGGAGTTTTCTAAGGAGCAAGTGGAGAAAGAACAAAGAATAAATCGTGTGGCACAGGAAATAGAAGTGGAGCAGTTAGGCCAGCTAAGCAGCTATTGATATAAGCAGTATCTTTATGAAAATTGTTGCACAATCCCTGATGAAAGTTAGTCGTAGGAGAAATATATGTTTGAGATAGAGTTTATGGTACTTGATGATGTATTAAATATGAAATTTTATGAAAAGGAAGAAATAAAAATGATTCCATAATTTTAGGCCTGAGAAGTTCAGTTGAATAGTGCCACCATTAAGTGAAAGAAAGAAAATTTGATAAGGAACAGATTGGGATATGGGGAAAAATCAATAAATTATTTTTTTGCCACCTTAAGTTTAAGAAACATTGGATATCCAGTGTGGACATGGAATACTTGTAAGAGGCCAGGTTTGGAGATAATGATTTGTTGCCATCATCACAGGGATGGTTATTATACATATTCATCTGAATGGGATCACCTAAGAGAATGTAGCTAGAAAAGCAATCCCAGAGATAGCAACGTGACATGTAAATACTTGAAGTCCTCTACAGGAAGTGCATGCAACCAAGAAGTCTGAGAAATAGCCTGTAAGGAGAGCAACCAGGCTCATAATTCTGAAACCCTAAAGGAGGAGGTTTTCTAGAAGGATGGAATTATCAAATATGAGAAAGGCAAGTATAGAGAATTGACAACTGGCTTTGGCAATATTATAAGACCAGTGGTGACTTTGCTGGGGAGGGAGAATTTCTTCAGAGACCAAATCCTAATTAGAATGGTTGAAGCAGAGAATGGGAGGTAAGGAAGGGAGATAATAGGTATAGATGATTATTTCAGGAAGTTTTATTGTAAAGGGGAACAGAGAAATAAATGATAGATTAAAGGGGGTGTAGAGTCAAGAGAAAATTAAACAAAAATGTTTTCAAACTAACATATGGGAATGGAACAGAAAAATATACATATATTGCAAAATTATTTGAATATAAACTCCCATTCAAGAAGAGATAAATCAAATGGAAAAGCTTTGGTGTAAAAGGACTAGCATGTTTTCCTTTACTGTGTAATTCAAATGAGAGATATAGTCATTTATGTGTTTTCAGGTGCATTTGGGAGATCAAGCTAAAAAGTTTCTTTCAAATGTTCCTCTTTTGAGATCCTGGAAATATATTTTTTCAAGCCACATTCTTTAGGTACTTTTCTAGCTGCAATTGATATGTGTATAAGCTTTCACACAAGTAACCAGTACTTATCTAACCCAGCACTTAATAAATACTCATAGCTAAACAATTTATGTATCCAAATTACTATGTTAGAAGAATTACCAGACACCATTTTTTCTCCTATTTCCTCTTTCTTTCTTAGCTATGCTTCTGTATTCTTCATGAAAGCGGGGCTACATAAGGCAACAGATTGGATATTTCCATCACCAGGGAAAATAACAGTTGCTTTCTGCATCTATTATATTCTATCAAAAATGATACATCTTTTTTCTTTTTAACTTGGGGAAGATAATAGACCACCTGTGGAAAATATTTATCTTCAAGATTCATTTCATATCACATTCATTCTAGGATCAATGAATTTTTATTAACAAATCATGAACACATGTATATCCAATATGATCACAGTTATGTAAAAAGGAAAAAAAATCCAAGGAAACTATTGTAAGGAGAAAACAAAAGGAAATTAATAGCAGCTATCTCTGAGAGGAAGTACTAGGAGATTTTCAGTTTTTTTCTACTTTTCTATGTTTCATTTTTCTGATAAGATTGTACTGTTTTTAGTGCAAAATATCTATGTGATTTTTTAAATGATATTTTCTAGATAGGATTACCAATTTGACCAATGAAAGTAATAGCAGTGATATATGACATGGTATCATCAGCAATCTGTACTTTATAAACTTTACTGTTGTTATGTATTTTATATATCTTATCTTTCTCCCTTTTTTTTTTTTTTTGGTGTTTCTATTGTTTGCTTTGTTTAGCAAAATCTGAATCTCTGAGGACTCATTTTTGGGTCTGGATTTTTTTTTCTGAAGAGAAAAAGGCAATTACTCTGGGCTTAGAGTTTTCTTTGTAGGCTCTCTTTCTATTTGGCTACAGTATTTTTTTATTTTAATAGAAACCAGTAAACAGGAAAATAATTAGGAAAGCCAGATATTAGGTATCTTTCTTTGACTAATTTTTAAAAGCCTGAAATTCTTTCCCTCTAGGTCCAAGAGTTTCTCCATGCATCTAAGATCTGTAAAATATACTTCAAAAGTTTCTATATTATCATTTCCCAAACTGAACCCTTAGGGAAATTCTATTCTAGTAACCACACAGCTCAGATATGAACATGTTCTAGGCTGAAAATCCACAGACTTGATACATATAGGATATGGAATGGGAGGTGACTGTCATACTTTTAAGGAAATGATTTGATCCCTAGTCCATTCTCTAGGCCCCGTCTATTTTGCATCCATTTTCACTTGGGGGAGGGAAGTGGAGAGGGAAATTTTGTATTAGCTTATTCTGGTGTGTGATGAGGAGAGCTCAAATCATTGCCCTTTTGTTATTTCCTATAGTTTTCCCTAGTTTCCCCAGCTCTAAGACTTAGAGTTGAAGGTCTCCTTCCTATTACAATCCATCTGCCTGCCCCTTAGACCTTCCACATCACAGCATATAAGTATGTATGCTGCGAGCTCCATTTTATTTAGTATCAGGTTCCATCTCTTTAATAGTAGATTATTAAATCTTCACAGAAGGAGACTACTACTGCACTTTCCAAAGTCCTGTAAAGTTGTTGCTAATACTTTCATCAATTTGGGTGTGTACGCATCTACATTAGCTGCTAGTACTATGGCAGGCATCACCCCATCCCCCTGCCAAGTTATGATTACCTTCTTTTCTCAAACTGTCCTTGCCTCTCTTTGAGATGCCCTTGAAAATTTTAATAACTGAAATATGTTGGGGAAAACCATACTCTGGATTTCTGGATTAAATTTTGAGTGTAGTGTCCACTTAATATAGCCCCAGCCTGAGCCTAATCCAAGTGGTATTTGAGCACATTTTTTAAGTCCAATGACCTGCCCAGGACTGATGTGGCAGTCTCCAGCTTCAATACATAAACATATTATTATTATTATTCAGACTTTAATAAGTGTTTAAGAATTTAAAAGGTAGTTTTCAGGCTCTGTGCTCACTAGAAAGGTTACTCTAACAATTGACACTCCAGCAACTTCTCATCACATGCCTTAGATTCTACCCAAGACTGCATAGCCTCCTAAAAAGAATGTCAATGTTAGAAATATAGGAAATAATGTTCTCCAAGGATTCCTCCTTGTGATGAGCACATTTAGATTGACTGCAAAAGGCTACTGATTCCCACCACTTTCCAGACTAGCCATGGTATGTCTTCTTTCTCAGGTAATAAAGTTGTCCTCTTAAAGAG
Organism: Daubentonia madagascariensis; assembly: GCA_023783475.1. Lineage (NCBI taxonomy): Eukaryota > Metazoa > Chordata > Mammalia > Primates > Daubentoniidae > Daubentonia > Daubentonia madagascariensis. The sequence continues at coordinate 17,932,453 of JAKFHU010002080.1, read as the reverse complement.
GTTTAAAAATCAGTTTTAAGTGTCTCTCTTCTTCATATCATTCCTGGAAAATAATTGGCAGTCAGTAAATTTCATATTTCACATAAAAATACATAAGAGTAAATTATTTTAGGGTAACCCCAGACCTGAACTGCAGATGCCCTAGCTATTCTATTTTAGTTGATCTCCAGTTCATACATGCAAAAAATAAATTTCTTCCAGTTTTGTCACTTGCCTACAGTCATATATATACAGCATGATGTGGAGCTAAAATTGCCTATAAGAGTTCTGTGATGATTATGTGATTCAATAAGGTAATCATCATTAGCATTCCAATGTACCTAGGATAATTTCACGATCGTCTACAAAGAATAAATAACATAAACTGGGAGCCTGGCAATGAGATAACAAGGTTGTGCTTGTGATTGAAATGAAATCTCCTGGATGGAAAAAATTTTTTGAACATGACCTGAACTTTAAAATTCTTAATCTTATTATTTTAAGCATTTACAAGATCATTTATTATGTGGTACAGTAAGCTTTAATCCCCAAAACATTACTCAATAAATATTTATTATTGAGTGAATTATAGGGTTTTTTTATATTTCATAACTGATGTGGATTTGTTTGTTTGTTTTTCTTTGTCTGCTAGAAAGGAGAATGGATTTAGACATCTGTAACTCTGGGATTATCTCCAAGAGTTTATTGTTTAAGGGAACAACCAGTCCTCCTGTGTCTATGTAAATAATCTAAAACTTTGGTATGGAAGTTCATCCTGTATTGCCCCCAACTCCCTATCCCTAAACTTTGAAGGAGCACCATTAATATTCTAATGCCCCTAGAATAAACATTGAGAAAACAAACTCTTGAGGTGGTTCTCCTTTCAAGTTTTGCAGAAAGCCTGATAACCAGATTGGCCCATATTTTCCTGAGCAGTTCCAGTTTGCTTAGAAGTGCAGCACAGAAATATTCCCAAGGGAATCTCTACTAGAGCTACTAGGGAACATGAGAGGACCCTGGGGATTGATGGTTACCCTGCGGTATACCAATCTCTGTCATATTTCACGAAATTTCATTTTGTCTTATTATGCTAAGGGAAATTAAGAGAAAGTCTTACATTGTGTCTATGGTTAGGCAGAGTTGTAAACTGAATATTCTTTCTGACCTTTTTTAAAAGTATGCCTTCTCAATAGAGGCAATATTTCCCCCTTGGAAAAGCAAAAATACCTTATTCCTATTATGTGTAAAGCACAGATATACATAAAATACATAAATAGATATTCCATATGTCTGTGGTATTAAAATTTCATGGGATGGGAGGGATTAAGATAAAATGTCTAATAAGCCTCCTTAGGTGGATGATAATAAAAAAAAAGTTTAAGAAACACTGGTCTATAGGATTAGTGGTTTCTTTTGGCCATCCTGGATGTTTTCATCCCTTTTATTCTATTCTGGTTAATTCTGGGGTTCTAGTTCATCCCTATTTGTGTAGAAAATACTTAAGCTTATCAGAAAGCATATCAGGGGCATCCCAGGAAGGGACATATATCATACATGTGATCTACATTTGGTATATACTAGTTATCTTTATAGTTATATAGGTATAGTTATGTAGGGGCTAATATGTCTGACCTTTCTTTTCTAAAAATATTCTCAGTTCCTTTGTCATGCAGTTTTGCCTTTCAAGCATACCATTTTGACATGACCTATTTTAACTTATTCATTTTCATGCATGTGAACATCTCTCATCTAGACACCAGGATGGGAGGAGGTGCAGTTGTTGTATTAGACTGCCATTTTGTACATATCTTGATAATACAAAAAGCTGAATATTAAAAAATTTGTTTTTAATATTGATTTAAAATGTCCTCTCTTTGAAAGAGCTGCATCAAGTTCCTATGAACTCAAGGAGTAGAGCTCAATTTTAGTTACTATTTTCATTGAGCCCATGCAGATAAAACCAGGCAAGTTTAGACACATAAGCAAATAAAAGCAATACCATTTGAAAGGTGTTATAATAGAGTTATCTGCAAGGGAGTGTTATAGCACAAAGAAGGAAGAAGTAAAAAGCTTTCCATAGACAGTGACAATTGCACTGAGGCTCAAAAGTTGAGTAGAAAATTTCTTGGTGAACAAGGGATAAAAGGGCATTCCTATTAGAGGCAAAAAGTGTTAATATAAAGGGGGGAAATCAGGGAACAAAACAACACAAGCTTATTTACCCTTGTAACTGCAAGAATTTCAGAATAGTGGAGGTAGAAAGATTAAGGGTCTAGTGTAGAAGCTGGGAACTGAGATGGAAGGAAAGGCCACATGGTGAAAATCACTGATTGTGCTGTAAGAATTTAGACTTTTTTTTCCTGTAGGATCTGGGAAACCTAAAATGGTCTTTAGTAGTGAATGGGCCTCAACACATTTCCTTTAAGACACATACTATCCTGATAGTGTTGTGAGGAATGCACCGAAAATAGTGACCAACTAGAAGTGCTAGAAGAGGGACACAAAGAAAAGTTGGATAATCCCAGTTTCGTGTCTGGAGTGATGTGGTAGATAGGCTCCATGGGCAGTAGTGTTTTCTGTCTCAATTTTAGAAAGGGGTTTATGATTTTCAGCTTACAGGTGATATTTCCAGTAAAGGGAATGTGTAAAGCTACCCGGGGAAAAAACATAGGATGAGAAAAGACAAAATTATAGAATAATAGGGGACTTATCTAATTAAAGTGCATGGGGTCAATGCTGTGATTAGCTGAATGACATTTGTATATAACCATTCACATATATTTAAATTTGAATTGTGTATAATTACAGATGAGAGTTTCTCAAATTAGTCGGGTAATAGTATGATCCTTTGCTCCCTCATTGGTTGTAAATTTCATTTTTTGCGAAGGTCTAGGGCATTCATCAGTTAATGCCATAAATATTTTTATAAAAACAAACATTTTTACTTATGTTGTGATCCTGCTTTATGTAAACCAGCTCCAGAATGATGACTGATGACTGGCACTGAGTTCTCTCAATTTCCAGTAAGTGGAAATTGTAACAGCTTCTCCTTTACATGTTTTTCACACAACTGTATTATTGCAACCCACTTTTTCATGTCATGGAGTACCTACACACTTCTCCTTAGGGTAGCTGTCTTCGGTGCCTCAAGAATACCCACGTCCCACCTTCAGAAAGAAGCTACTTTAAGGATTCTAAGAGATCTTCCTTTTGATCTATGAGATTTCAAGAGTAGAGTGAAATAAAAATAAACAAAACAAAACAAAAGTGAGAAACACAAATTTAATCTTTGGAAGACTGTAAGAGACTCCTATGATGTAGTGTTCTATGTTTTAGTCACCAGACTTGGAACCAAGTGTAGGTTTTCATTGGAGCAACCTTAAGTTCTCTGAGCCCCACTTTACTCAGGTGTAAATAGATGTATTACTACCTGCCCTACTTACCTTGAAAGATTCAAGTAGCCCGTGACATATTTCTATGATAGTACTTTGTGAAAAAATAGATCATTATTAGAATATTAGGAATTATTACTATTAAGCCAAGTAAGTATAATACTTTATATTCTGGCTTTTACAGCTTTATCAGTATTTAGAGTACTCCTCATTTTCCTATTGAAAAAATCTTGAATGGAAGAATGTTGTCTGTCTTTCATGAAACTAGAATCCTATGAATAGTTTGCAACTTTTATTTTATTCTACAGAACTTGAGTATTTATGATAAAATCCTATTTTTAATTTTTGATGTTATGACAGTATCTGTAACTTCAGATATATTCATATTCATGAATTAATTTGCATATTCATTTAATATTCTCCTGCTTTGCTATACTTGCTGTGATATGCTATCTAAACTACCAGCTCAATTTTCAAAGAGTGTTGTAAATGTGTAGTTAAAAGCAATGATATGCAGTAGCACTTACACAAAGAAATCAAAATATTTTCAGAGACACAATTGAAGCATCTCATGCTAAGGGATTTGTAGTGCTTTCATACCTAAGTCAGTTCCCCTCCACTATAGGTGTTATGCAAAATCAGATTGTCTAATAATTTGGAAATACTACCTAGTACTTGCTCTTTCACAATGTCTGACTTTTTTTAGTCATGAAAATATCAATCCCCTTTACTTTTGCTGTCATTAGCATGGTCTAAGCAGATTTTAAAGTCTCTTCTCACTCCACTCTAAAATTGGCTTACGGAGAATAGAAGATTAGTAAAGAGAGAAAGCTTATTTTAAAGATACAGAACCCCCTCAAATCTCTGGCAAGAGAATATTTTATTTTAAAATTTTCAGCCATGTTATTTTTTGTAGTGCATCTCCTTCATTGCTTGCTACTATCATGTAAGACACAATAAATTCAAAGATTAAGTCATTATTTGATCTCTGCCATAATCTGCTCTTCCCTACCATGATTAATATCACCTAGGCACCCAATCAGAATTATAAAAATCATACCAGATTCTCTTCTTTCCCATATTGCCTACCTCTATGATACCATCTAACCCTTAGTGACACTGATGCTATATCTTAAGTGTCTCCCAAGTGATTCCTCTTTCTCCAGTTCCATTACCTTTGTCCTAGTTTGAACTTTATTTTTTGTTATTTACGGTACTACTCTCAACCACTGTTGTGGCTTTCAATCTTTCCAGTGTTTTTGTTTATTTAATGAATAAACTTTATTTTTTGGGTTTTAGGTTCACGGAAATGTTGAGCAGAAAGCACAGAGTCCCCATGTACTTCTCCTTACTGCACAGTTTCCTCTATTAGTAACATCTTGCATTAGTGTGATGCATTTGATATAATTGATGAACTGATATTGATACATTGTCATTAACTAAAGGCTGTAGTTTACATTAGGGCTCACTCTTTGTGTTGAACTTCCTGGGGTTTTGACGAACATATAATGTCATATGTCCACCATTCCAATATTATAAAGAAGAGTTTCACTGCTCTAAAAATCGGCTGAGCTCAATCTATTCATTCTTCTCTCTTCCTACCTACTCAAACCTTGGCAACCACTGATTTTTGTATTGCCTGTATAGTTTTGCCTTTTCCAGAATGTCATATAGTTGGATTTATATAGTGTGTAGCTTTTTTAGATTGGCTTCATCACTTAACAGTATGTATTTAAGGTTCCTCTATGTTTTTTCATGGTTTGGTAATTCATTTATTTTTATTACTGAATAATATCCCAATGTATGTGTATGTACCACAGTTTGCTTGTCTGGTCACCAAGAGACATCTTAGTTGCTTCCAAGTTTGGGGAATTATAAAGAAATCTGCTATGAATGTTTGTGTGCAGATTTTGTGTCAACATGAGTTTTTAACTCAGTTGAGTAAATACCTAGAAGTGTTATTATTGGGTGGTATGGTATGGGGGTATGTTTTGTTTTTTAAGAAACTGCTAAACTGTCTTCTAAAGTGACTGTTTTATTTTGCATTCCAACCAGTAATGAATGAGAGTTTGCGTTGTTCAACATCCTCACAGTATTTGGTGTTGTCAGTGTTTTGGATATTAGCCATTCTAAAGGGTATATAGTGGTATCTCATTGTTTTTTTCAATCTGCAATTCCCTAATGGCATATGATGTTGAACATCTTGTCATATGCTCCTTGGCTGTCTGTATATTTTTTTTTGGTGAGGTGTCTGTTAAGATTTTTGCATATTTCGGATACAAGCCCTTTATCAGATATGTGTTGTGCTATTATTTTTCCCCAGTTTGTGGCTGGCCTTTTCATTCTCTCAACAATGTCTTTTACAGAGTAGACATTTTTAATTTCAATGAAGTACCGTTTATCAATTTTTCTTAATGGATCATGCTTTTGGTGTTATATCTAAAAATTCATTGCTAAACCAAAATTGCCCAAACTATGTTATCTTCCAAAAGTTTTATGGTTTAGTGTTTTGCATTTGCATCTATGATGCATTTTAAATTTATTATTGTAAAAGGTATAAGATCAGTGTCTAGATTTATTTTATTTTTTTGCATGTGGATGTTCGGTTATTCTAGCACTATTTGCCCAAAAGACTCATTCTCCTTTGGAAATGCGGTCACTTGCCAAAAATCTGTTGCCTGTAAGTGTGCGTATATTTCTTAGATCTCTATTCTGTTCCATTCGTCTGTCTGTCTGTTTCACCATGTCCACAATGATTGCCTGATACTGTACTTTTATAGTAAGTCTTAAAGTCAGATAATGTCATTTCTTTGACTTTGTTCTTCTTCAATATTGCGTTGGTTATTTTGAGTCTTTTGCTTTTCTATATAAACTTTAGATTCCCTTTATCAATATCCATAAAGTAATTCGCTGAGATTTTGATTGGAATAACATTGAATTTATAGATTAAATTGGGAAGACATTTTAAAAATATTCATAATTCTTCCTAACCAGGAACATGAATACCTCTCCATTTATTTATAACTACTTTGATTTATCTGACTCGCTTTTCTTTCTTCACACTAACATCACAGTGTGCCCCTGAAAATTTAAATATGATGATGATATTTTAAATTCCTTCTTTGCTATCCCCAACCACTCCAGCAAATCCCAGTCTTCTCTTTTATACTCTGAAACTTACTGATCTCCCAGGTATCATCCTCTGATACTCTCTGTAGTTTACTGTCCAGCAATACTGGTATTTAATTTTTCTCAATGTACTGATGGCAAACCCTCTTAAATAGTCAGAAAAAATTTATTCCTCTTCATTTTGACCATCATTTATTAAAGAGGCTAAAAAATTTAGATGTTTTCATTCCTAAACTATTTTGAACTTTAAAAGAACATCATACAGATCTGCTTAATAACACAACTGGAATTGTAATGAGGCTTCTGAGAAAGATCTTTACTTCCTGGTAAAAGAAGTAAGGCTCAGAGAAAGAACTGGTTATGATGCCTGGGGATATGGTAGCCGTTTTTTAACTGTGAGGGGAAGACCGAAATAACAGTAAATATACTAATCCAACACTCTAACTTTGTGGAGTTCCTGAACCAACTCTACAACTGCTTATATACATTCTACACAAACAAGAAATAAGAATTTAAACTCCTGTCAGTCAGGCTGTTACTTGTAGCCAAAAATCTCCCTCTTCATCAGGCACTATTTTGTTTGTGAATTTGTGAGTGTTATTTTCTCTGCTTAGAATGTTATTATTTTTGTATTTCCTAAGAATTGTCATCTATACTTCAAAACTCTATTCAGTTGACATCTTTAATGAATAATGTCTTACCATCTTTTGCCTCTTTTGTAAATCTTTGTTTACATGCAAACCTATCTTACTAGATTTCTTTAGTGGGTAAGGATCAATTTTATCCATTTTTGAATTATCTCCTCCAGGAGAATATGTAATATGAAAATATTACTTATCGGTGTTTATCTCCAAGCATATTATTCTAATTAATAGTATGATTTTGACTTACAACTTTAATTTTTTCTTTCTATGTCTGGTTTATTTCACTTAGCATAATGTCCTCCAGGTTTATCCATGTTGTGACAAATGGCAAGATCTCATTTTTTTATAGGGCTGTATAATATTTCATTGTGTGTGTGTATATATGTGTACTACAGTTTCTTTATCCATTCATCCATCAACAGACACTTAGATTGTTTCCGTATCTTGGCTACTGTGCATAATGCTGCCATGAACATGGGAGTGCATATGTCTTTATAAGGTGGTGATTTAATTTCCTTTGATTAAATGTCCAGAAGAGGGATTGCTGGGACATATGGTAGTTCTATCATTACTTTATTTATTTATTTATTTATTTATTTATTTATTTATTTATTTTTGAGTCAGGGTCTCTCTCTGTCCCTCAGGCTAGAGTGCCGTGGCATCATCATAGCTCACTCTAACGTCAGACTCCTGGCCTCAAACAATCCTCCTGCCTCAGCCTCCTGCGTAGCTAGGACTACAGGCATGTGCTACCCTACCCAGCTTAGACTTCCAACTTTAGAGCATAATTAACTAAACAAATAATTTTAGATTCAATATCTTCCAACAATGATTACTTGAATCTTGATGTTTCTATTTGTTAGATCTTAATGAACACTGAATCTTATACACATTTTAGACATCCGTATGTTTTTAAATGCTTCATCATTTGAAGTAATGACTCTGTTTCTTCAAATTGAAATATATGAGTTGAAATGAAATGATAAAATTTTATTCAGTAATTTTAAGTTTTAGCTCAAAATATGCATATAAGCTAACTTAATTTTATCAAACAGAATCAAAGCCAAATGATTGTATTGAATTTTTGAAAGACATTTTTTATATGTTAAAACAATTCCTTTTTGGTCTCAGTTTTTCATCTTATAAAATAAAATGTATTCTTGCAGAAAACTTAGAAAATATAGGCAAAGAAAGACATTTTAAAAAATCACTCACATTTTCATCATATAGATAGGCACACTTCATACATTCCTGGTGGGACTGCAAATTAGTACAACCTCTATGGAAAGTAATATGGAGATACCTCCAAGAATTAAAAGTAGAACTACCATTTGATCCAGAAATCCCACTACTGGGTATCTACTCAAAGGAAAAAAAGACTTTCTATAATAAAGACATCTGCACTCGAATGTTTATAGCAGCACAATTCACAATTGCAAAGATGTGGAAACAACCCAAGTGCCCATCAATGCATGAGTGGATTAATAAAATGTGGCATATGTATAAGACGGAGTACTACTCAGCCATAAAAATACAATGGTAAATTAACACATCTGGTATTATCCTGGGTGGAGCTAGAGCCCATTCTTCGAAGTGAAGTATTACAACAATGGAAAAACAAGCACCGCTGATACTCACTATCATATTGGTACTAACTGATCAATATTTACGTGTACACATGGAAATAGTATTCATCAGGGGTCGGGCAGGTGGGAGGGGGTGGAGGAGATAGGAAAACTCACGCCTAATGGGTACAGGGCTCACTGTCTGGGAGATATTCACGATGTAGCTCTGACTTGGGCAGTGCACAGGCAATATATGTAACCAAAGTGTTTGTACCCCCATAATATTCTGACATTACAAAAAATAATAATAATAAAAAAAGAAACCATTGTGAACCTATTGCTCTATTCATTCCTGGCTTTTTCATGCATAGATTTATTTTTTAAACAAATGCAATATCATTCTGTCTATATTCTATGACCTGTTATTCACTTAATTTATATGATGAGAATATTTCTATATCATTGTATATTTTTCTATGAGCTTTTTAAATCTTTTTATTTTGAAATATTAGAAGAGTCACCTAAAGGTTGCAAAAATAGTACAGAAAATTCCCACATACACTTCAACTGGTTTTCCCTGATATTAACATCTTTTGTAGCCACAATGAAATTATTAATATTAATGAATTGATATTGACAAATTTTACCAATTTTTTTTTTACCAATGTTCTTTTTCTGTTCCAGAGTCTAATTCGAGATCCCACCTTGCATTTAGTTTTCATATATGGGCTTATTTTTAATGCAGTCATTGTTTTTCATTGCATTACTCTATGTGGTAGGGAATAATAATGAGAGTCAGCCTTTATTGAACACCTCCTATGATGCAGGCACTTTTCAAATACTTACAAAGATTTTATGATGGAAAAAAGCACTTATTTGCCATTTTACGAATGAGAACTCTGAAGAAAGAAAGATCATATATATTGCCAAAAATCATACAGTCAACAATTGGCAAAGCAGATATGCAAATTCAAGTGGTCTGATTCTCAAACTTGTGTTTTTTTATCACTTACTAATATAAGATATAAATATCCTTACAAATTCCCCAATATAAAGAATACAGCCATTCATAATCCTGCAGATAAACCATTTCTATAAATGAATATATTCATTTAAAACATTTTATTTATAATTGATGCATAATAATTGCATGTATTTATGGGGTACAATGTGATGTTTCAATGCATGTATATGTAAGATAATGACGAAATCAGTATAATTGCCATACTCATCACTTTAAACATTTATCATTTCTTTGTGGTCACAACATTCAGAATCTTCTCTTCTAGCTACCTTGAAATATACACTAGATTGTTATTTGCTATAATCACCCTACTGTGTAATAAAACACCAAAACTTGTTCTTCCTAGAAGCAGAATTTCTGTCAACTTTCTCAATGTGACAAAGTCTCAGAGATTAACATTTTATTGTGTGAATTTTTTTTTGTAAAATAAAGAAATGAGAGCAACTCCCAAAGTTCTTATTTGATCTTTATGTCTCTTAAACTCAGTAGGATAATAGTTAATTCAAAAATAGGAATTACCCATTAGTCTTACCTAATTTCTTTGAACATATATGATGCTACGTATTTACATTCTTTTCCTAAACAATACCTTGGCCATTCATTAGCATTGGTTTCAGTGGAAGCAGCTTACTATTAATATCTCTATGTTCACGTGATAGAGTGATGGCTAAAACTTGTCTACACAAGATGCAGTTCCATGATGGTTTAGTAATTCATTTCATGAGTAGCTATGCTATGAGCATGATAACGTACTAAGGTGCTTGTGGAGTTTATTACCATCTTAGTGAGCTCTTGTAAAATACCATATTAAATAACACATCTAAAATATCTGTGTAAAATATCTCAAAATATTGTACTGATACCACTAGTCCTGTTATTAATATTACTATTACCTCTTCCATAATGGAATGATGACATTTAGCTTCTATGTTTAGTTTATATACCCTTTGTATTCATGAGAAAGTTCTGTACAATTGCAAAACATCCTCACATTCAGTATCATTTATATTACTGTCAGCTCCATTTTATAAGTGAAAAAAATCACTGCTCAGAGATATTAATTTGCCTAAGATCTCTTGGTGGATTTAAACCCCTGGTTTTCATAGTCCACAGCCTGGTACTTTTCCCTAAAGCACACATGTATTCTGTTTTATGGAAATCATGACTGAGGGGCAAGATCAATAAATTTGCCTCAGAGCAAGATATTTTATAGTAGATTTTATGGCATTTAAAAAGGTAAGTATAATTCTGAATATTCCAACTACTATGAAATGCGTACTATTATCCTTTTTTTAAAGATCACTTTCTTTGTTCCTTCCTTCCATTCTGGCTACCAAGCAGCCTGTTGTGTTCTCATTCCAACACAAAACTTGTTGTAAAAATTGTCTTCCACATTCTCACTTTCAACTGACTGCAGTACAACTTTCACCCCTGCCACTCCATTAACATCACTCACAGAGCGTTGGTGCCCTCCTATCGCGCAGGTCTGTTGGCTTCTTTTTATTCTTCATCCTTGGTAACCCTCCTTCTCTGAAAACTCAAATCTTCTCTCGTGGTGTGCAGAACTTCTTTCCATTCAAGTTATCTGCCCATCTCTGTTTAAGGATTGCTTCTTGTGATCTTAAACTTTCCCATCCCGGTTTTTGCAATCTCTCTGCTTAGGAGAAGACTTAAAGTGTGGACTTATATTGTGATGAGATGCTGGCAACCGAGGAAGTATTCTCGCCAATATTATTAACAATAAGACTACTAAATGGAATTCACAATTTCTTTCTAATTAGATCTGTTCTTACAATGTATTTCTCTGATGGTGAAGGAATTATTTCCCATTATTTTGATACCAAATAATACCACAATGAATAATCTTGTGTATAAGACTGTCATATTTATGCTGTGTGTTTTGGGGCTAGATTTCTACAAGTGGGATTGCTGGATCAATGGATAAATGCTTACATAATTTTGTTACCTAGTTTGCCATATTCTTTAGCTTCTTTCATTTTGCTCATCCACAACAAAGAATAAACTTTCCCTAGAATTCCAATAACAGAATGCTATCATACTTTTGACTAATAAGTGAAAAAATGTTATGGCATGTCTCTTGTTATTAACTTCACATATTTCTAAAGACAATTTTTTTCTATGATCTGTCTCTTCATATTCTAGGCTATTTTTTCTTTGGGTTATTAATCTCTTTCTTTTCATTTTTTGAAACTTTTTAAAAAATTTCGACATTGTTTGTCATTTTTCATTTGCTTATGGTATCTCTTCTTTGCCAGAGAATTACTATATTTTACATAGTTCTAATTTATTGTATATTTTAATTTTGGTATTTTTGAATTAGTCTTAGGAGTTGTTATGGGTTGAATGTGTCCTCCACCAAAAAAAGAGATATGTTGGGGTCTTAACCATAACCAAATTAAAATGAGGTCACTAAGGTGGGCCCTAATCCAATCCCTGGTATCCTTAGAAAAAGGGGAAAATTGAACACAGAGACACAAATAGAGGAAAGATGACGTGTAGAGACACAGGGAGAAGACCACTATCTACAAACCAAGAAAAGAGGCCTGGAAGAGGTCCTTCCCCTCACAGCCCTCAGAATACCTTGCCAATACCTTGATTTCATACTTCTGGCGTCCAAAAAAGTAAGACATTAAATTTCTGTTGTTCAAGCCACCCAGTTTGTGGTACTTTGTTGGGGCAATTCTGCAAGATTAATAAGGGAATGTTTTCCCTATTCTCAGGTTTTAAACAAATGTGTGTCTATTTTCTTTTAGTGCTTGTATGGATTATTTTTCCTTTTATTTTCTTTTTATTGTGTAGATTACTGATATTTTGGGAATTTGTACAGATACAATTTCATCTTTTTACTTTAAATATCTATCTAGTTGTTCCTGGTCAGGATTATTTATTAGCAAGTCTGTCTGTTCTGTACAGATTTGAGATGCCATTTTTATCATATACTGAAATTCAGCATACACTTGGATCTATTCCTTTAATTTCTATTCAGTTTTATTGGTTTGTGCTACTTATTTATGCATCAATACCACACTCATTGAATTATGAAGCCTTTATAATATGCTTTAACATCTTATAAACTAGCGCTACCCACCCTCAGCTCCCCATATCTCACATACAGATACACACACACAAACACATATTTTGCTTTTTTATATCAGCATTTATCTAGCTATTCTTGAAGTTTTCTTCATTTTTTTATAGAAACTTTTAAATGAAATTTTTAAGCTACAGATACAAGATAAATTTTTATTTGTAGTACAATTGTATTACATTTCAAATTAGCTTAGAAACCATTGATAGCTTTTTGATGCTGAATTTTCTGTTTATGAGGATAGTATGTCTTTGCATTTTTTCAAGTCTACATTTTTTTGACAACTGACTTTACATTTTTTGTTAAGTTTATGTGTAGGTATTTTATTTTATTTTTGCTGCTATTTTAAATGGTGTCTTTTCATCCGTCACATTAACTACCCGGCTATTAATTTCTGGGTTAAATTTTTATCTTGATATTTTATTTAAATATTTTACTGTTTTTCTAAAATCAGTTCTACGTTTTTCTTAGAGAAAATATTACTTCTTTTCTGACTTTTAATGCTTCTATTCACTTCATTTAATTACATGTGAAGATATGTCTGGTACGTTCAATATATTTCTAGTTGTAGTGGTCAATCTTGTTTTTTTCCTGACATTAGTGGAAATGACTTCAGCACTGCTCTCTTATTTAATATGCTGGAACTGGGGTTGATGATATAAACAAGTATACTCATACACTTTTGGGTGTTATTTAAGTATTTATTAATGTGTACTTTGCTAGTTTTCCTTATATCTATTAATATGACAATTATAATATGGATTTATTACTATTCAACTGAATGTCCCTTCATTGAATAAATCTGGGTTATGATGTGTTATTTTCATCAATATTTATAAAAAAAACTTGTCTGTATTTTTGGGCAATATTTACAAATTTTTGATAATAATGTCAAATTGGTTTTCACAAAATGAATTAATAAGTTGTATTCCTTCTCAAGTTTAACTTCAGTGAGGATAATTATGCTTTATAACAAGCTTTCTAGAAAGTTAATAGAAAATATGGTTACAAAATGTTACATTGACAGAATACTTCATTATCTACTACAGATATAGGAGATTTTATATGATAAAGTTTCAATAAATATCTTCTCAAGATTATGATAAGTATTTCATAAGTGATAAATAAATATATGGCACTGTACTCAGGATACAAGTGTTTATGTGATCCTATTTTCACAGCCCGAGGACACAGAGGGACAGAGAGTGTGGAAAGCAAAAAGCACTATGTTTATTGACTTCAAGGCCCAACAAGATAAAGTCTAAAATGTAGATTCAGAATCATTAGGTCTCTGGTTTTGAAGTTTTAGCCTAAGGACAAAGTCATGTGTCAGCCTGCCTAGGCACTATTTTCTGTTCCCCTCAAATCTGTTATCATAGTTAAGCATTCTGTTCACAAGTTTGGCATCCAGAAAGCACATGTAAATTCCACACCTAACTCTTCCTTTAAGAAATACTATATAAGTTTGCTTTGAAACCAATTACTGAGGTTTATGATACTCTCTGGAAGATCACTCCTGGTATTAAAAATATGCTACAAGTTCAGATTATTCATGGACCTAAGTATTTTCAAGTTTTACCTAAATTGAATTTGTGAAAGAACTCAAACTAAAACAACCTCCACCCTTGTCAAGTTAAAAAAATAAAATTACCAGTCACTGGGAACTTCCATGACTGCTAGCTAATAAAAGGTATGAAAGTAGCAACCATATTCTCTTAAAAACATTTTTAATAGTGGTAGAATAGAAAGTCTTCCATAAAAACCTTTAATCTCATTGCCTTGCAAGGCAAAGCTCCTAAATAATTCTTAGAATAAGAAGGAAATAAATAATTAATAAATATATAAGTTCACATATTCATAAATAAAATGCTAGAAATATTGAGGGATTGATTCATCTTGAAGTAGAGCTAACCCCCTTCTCCAACGTATAGCAACGGTTTCTCTCTAGAGTCATGTCCGTTCCATATTGTATTAATTAACAGGGAGAAAGAGGCTCAGATTAAACTTTTATATCAGCAAGGTATTAGATATTCATCATTATATGCAGCTTTACTTCATGTTGACAGATGGAGAGCTTGTGATCTTTTAAACCATTAACTTAAAAACTTTAAAGTAGTATTAGCCTGTGGTAGCAGTAGCCAAGAATTTGAAGTTACTACATTTTTGCTTTTTGGAACATCAGAATCAGTGTCATTTGAAAACTCAATTTTCTTTACTCCATATTGCAGTTGTATCATATGATGATACCTGAATTCTTACCCAAGATTTCATTTTTGGGGGGAAGCATAAACCTTCCCTGAAACATTTGGCTTTGTTTTTTAGACTTTAGCTTTCCCAGTGATACTAGGGAAAAAGGTATCTTTAATCAAATTAATTTGGATGTGTGTATGGTGAAATCTCAAAGAAGTTTATTAGTTAATAGTTCTTATTACTTGTTATTGTTTTTCATGCTGTTAATTATTGTATTCTCTTGGTTAGGGCTTTGTATGTAGAGGAAGTTTTAATAAATTTATAGCATATGATAAAGCATTTGCTTATGAATCCTTTCCTTTATTCCTGTCTCAGGAGATATGAAATTGTGTTCATTTAGTTCATTTTCTCTGTCGATCCCAATGAAAAGACCTGGTGAGCTTGCCACTATAGTCACACATTTTAAATTCCCTGCATTTTCTCTGCTATTATGTTGACTTAATCTGTGATTTAAATGATTAAGCTATGCAACACTTTCTACTTTTCCTCTCGCCAATGTTTGTCTCCAGCTGCTCCTTGTTGAGGGTTTTGTTCTCTTTTCAACAGGAAGGAACATCCACCCACACCAGCTTGAAGTACTTTATTAGTGTCAACCAAAGATGTAAAAAAGAAAGTTTCAGTAATGGTTGCAGATGTTGAATTCTTAATATCAAGCATTTTTTTTTTTTGGTGTAGGCAAGGAAAAGTGAAAGTTGATTGGAGATGTTAACTAATATGCATTAGGTAGCTTCTATGAGCTTCACGCTTTTAGGTACATTATTTCATTTAATTTTCACAACAGACTTTCACATGGTTTTCAATATTTTACATGCAGTTTACATGTGGGAAAAATAATAGTTGTAAGATTTTATTATATTGTGAACTACCACACAAGTAATAATTCCCAATGTGGATGCAAGACCAGCCTGTCTATCCCACATGCTCTTTCAACTACCTTATCAGGATAGGTATAATCGATGTATGTTTGTTGTTTTTTGCCACTGAGCATTTTTTTTATTTCAGAATTTTATGGGGTACATATATTTTGGTTACATAGTTTGCTTTTGTACAGTTTGAGTCGAAGTTATAAGTGTGCCCTTCTATTTATGTTTCCAGAGTACAACATTGTGCCCTGCCTTGCACAGTAGAATCTGAAAAGTTCAGATACTTGCTCATTTTAATTCTTGGCAGCTAAATTACAGCTCATAACTTAAGATTTGGTGTATCAGAGATACCATCTAAAGTCTTGAATTGGCAGAGAATGTCACAAGAAGCAATGGCAGTTCATAATTTACTTCCATAGATGCAGCACTGCCACAGAGTGTTGTAAGTCCATGGTGGCCACCAGAATAGCAGTCACAGTGAGGAACTAGACTTCTGGTCTTTGGTTCTGCGATTTTTCAGTGTCTGGTCCTTTAAGCCAGTGCTCTAGTTATTTTCCTATTAATTTTGAGGGCTACTCAAATCATGCACTACAAATTCCTGGCTTGCTTATGTTAACCAGAGTTGATTTCTATATTGTGCTACCAAGAAACCAGATTAATATAGGGGATAATAAATCAGATTTCTAGTGGTTAATGCCAGTAGTATATACAAGAGATATGATAAATATGTGGCATTGTTACCTCAATTCCTAATGGTCATAACATTTAATATAGTGTCACAGGTAGTAGGAAAAAAGTACAGAGTGTTGTAACTTAGCTATTTATATTAAGTGACCACTTTCTTGACTATATTTATGCTTAGAAATTCAACATCTATAGCATGTAGTGTCAATAGCAGCATACATGTACTCATGGTTATTCTTACAATTTTTTCTATGAAATAACTCTAGTTCTAATTTTGTAGTTTTAAAATAAAGTCCTTATTTATTTTCTCTTTTTAGGGGTTGCTAACTGCATTCATTCTGGAGTAAAAAGACATGTCTTTTTTTTTAAATAACAGACTTTATTTTTATGCTGCAATACTAGCATATAAAAACCAGTCTTAATTTTCTGAATCCTGATTCCTTATCACATTTTAACACACATTTTAAGAATCTTTAGATGGTTAATTGGAAAAGAACTCAACAAATCCAACCTCCTCATTTCATAAGCATGCAAATTGCTGAAAAAAATATATATCTGATTACGTGTAACCACTCGTGGGCAAGGATTCAAGTCTCTTTACTTTATTTGTTAAGTACTTACTATGTGCTAAGAATTGCTCTTATGCAAGGTACTGCTCCTATATAAGTACATGTAAATGCTTTAATTATTAACTCAATTCTCCTAACAACAAAATGGTACTATCATTATATCCATTGTACAGATAAGAAAACTGAGGCACATAAAGGTTTTATAACTTGTTCAGGGTCATAGCACTAGTAAGTGTCAGAGCCAGCATTCAAATACAGGTAGCCTGGCTTCTCACACACTGCTCTCTTAACCACTGGACTCTATTGCCTCCCAGGTCTCTGGGTGCTTTCCAAAAGAACAGTC
Source organism: Daubentonia madagascariensis (assembly GCA_023783475.1). NCBI lineage: Eukaryota > Metazoa > Chordata > Mammalia > Primates > Daubentoniidae > Daubentonia > Daubentonia madagascariensis. Next base: position 17,914,902 of record JAKFHU010002080.1, on the reverse strand, counting down.
CAAGTTATCTGGCCACATATTTATTGGACTTCTCTTTTTATTCCCCCAAAATATGTCTTATTTCTATTTTATTTAATCTTCAAAATATAATCTCAAAGCCTTGCATTGATATTCAAGGTGGCTTACTTTTAATGAATTAGAATTTATGCATCTGAAAAGATATCAGGCCTTCAAAGTAGACACTTAAACCACTGATATTGCTTTTGGTTAATATATGTATAAATTGCTATTGGGCAGAAAGTTTTTATTCTTTGAGGCTGGATTTGATTTTTACAAACAAGCAAAAAGTTTCAAAAGTAATTCTTGTGTTGAGGGGGACATCAAAATACAGAATACTATTATAGATAAGTAATATTTAAAGTAATCAGATTTCACACATTTTGTTTTTTTAATGTGATCTAAAAGGCATTCCAAAAATAGAGTTCTTTAGATATTTTGAGTCATCACAGCATTTTTGCTTTGGTGGATATTGTCCTAGGTTTATGATATTGAAAAGGGCAAACTTTGTTTGGATACCATCAGTTATGATATGCTCAGTGAGACTATATTATAGGTGATCTTCTAATGACCTTCAATCACATTTTTAAAATTTCTTCTATATTCCTAACATTACAGATATGAAATATGTGACACAAAAAAACCAAGTCCATTTTAGGTAGACTAGGACATTGAAAAGATCAGATAGTGCTCCAGAAGATGCAAACAAGAGGAAAAAATAAAGAAGTCTTGTTTGCCTTATTTTTACTCTTCTATCTTAGAAGAGGCAATAAGGGGCTAAACATAAAATTATACTATTTTTATTAATGATTTCTATGCTCAACAATTGATTGAATTTTATGTTTGGAAGTTCATGCTTTTTAAAGCTTTGTGAAAACACATTTACCTTTGCATTAGTAATTTGTAAATATAAATGAAATTTTGAAATCTATATTATAAATAAGATCTTTTCCATATGAGGCAATAAAACACAAAAATGTAGCTCACTGAAAAATCACTGGAAAAAAAAAGTTTTTATTTACAAAATTATCTATTCAAAGGATGAAAAATTTTAAAAAATTCTAAATACTAGTGACTATTTATGAAATGATTAAGTGTTGGAAGAAGAATGTGTTTTTCATGTCCTATCAACTGATCATAGAGTCCTTTTATTCACCTTTAATATCTAATTAGGTTTAGCAACAGTGGTCAAACTAGAAAATTTTATAATTTACATCACAAGAGGGAAGGGGCTTATTTGAAATATCCAGGTGCATTTGAACATAAGTGAAATAAATTTATTTTTATGCTTTAAAAATCATTACCAAAATGAAATTCTAGATTCAACAAAAGCCTAACATATTGGATTAATTTCCCTTAAGTTGTAAAAACAAAAACCTAGCAAAGCTCTAAAGGAAAATCATTTTCTTGTCACATCTCATTGTATTTCCTATTTCTGTTCCTCAGAAAGTCTGGCAACTCTCATTCAATGAAGTCATCCTGTACCTGCTTACTTATGGTCATATATTTCACTTGCTTTTTCTGAAGTAAAAATGTAAAAAAGAGATAACTCATTCACTGCAGCATGAATTCATGTTTCCCAAGTTACATAATAGTTTGCTAACTTTGATGGAATTTATAGACTAGTATGTTGTGAGTAGCATCATTCCTACCCTAAGAATGCCTTTTATGTAGTACCCTCCAGAATATGCTTAACAAACCATGGTTTAGTGTTTAAATAATTTCAACAAAGGAATAATTTTAGAGTGATGAACTTCATATGCAGGATAGTGTTTTGTTCCTTTATAACTATATTCACATACTGACTTTGCACCTACTAGATTTAATTTCTCAGATGGCTTTTGGAATATGTTCAAACTGAGAAGTCTGACAAGATTCCTTAGTTTCTGGTATCCCTAGAAACTTAGTTATATACCGAAGGCATTGCTGCAATCATTTATAGACATTATTTTGTATAATTTAAATAATTTCAACAGTTATTTCATATATATCTTTCAAGATCTGCTTCATTACATATTTCTTTCTTAATTACTTAATCATTATTCAAATGAAAGGTTTTTTAATTGTACAACTTAAAGTGATGAATTTCACTGTTATATTTTGATAGATGACTAAAGGCAAGAGAAAGGTAATAAATGAAAACACCTGCTCCCTTCACATAGTGACAGGGTTTGAAATGTCCAAAAACTCTTAGAATAGAATGAATCTTTTCCACAAAATTCTATGTTGTCTTCTTTGGACCCTCATTTCTATTACATTTTATTATGTACATAATTATCTTTATCAATATGTTATGACAAATAAGAGTTTTCCATTTTGACTCAAGATAGTCTAAATGACATTTATTGAGCAGGTGATAGTCTAAACTATCACGATAGGGCAAGAACTTCTTTGTTTTTTGAGGGGAGGTTTCAGTGCCCTTGTGCTGCATGGTGCTACATCTCCTCTAAGTCCAAACCATTCTTCTGTTATTTACTTCGCAACATTTGTATTCTCAGATAACCTTCCCATCAGCTAGCTGACAAAAATTTACTTATTCACTCAAACATTTCAGTGCATGCTTTTCTTTCCACAAATTTCCAGATTTGAATGGAAATCAGGGAATGTACAGTTATTGGATGACATAAGCAGGTTAACCAACAGAGACAGACAGTAAACATATGAGAAATAAATTCCTTAAATTCAGAGGCATTATATGTATTTTAAAAGAAGAAGATGTTACACTAACTGAATAGATTCCTGATGATGTAATGTAAGGCAGGAGGGAGAAATGGGTCTTTATTCCTCCTAATATTCTCAATCCATTTCCTCAAATATTTCTCCCAAGCTGGAAAACCTGACCCAAGTCCTAGTTTCCCAAATAACTTCCTAATTAAAACAAAAAAAAGTGTCTCAAAATAGAAACTACTCAGGGCCTACCCTGTGAACTTAAAAACCATCTTAGCATAATTCCCAGCATCTCTCTTATGTTTTTAATGTATACAATACCTCATGCAATATTTTGGAAGGAGGCATGATATACATCATTGATTTTTGAAATTATTTTCATAATAAAGTATTTAAATATGTGTGTTAAAATACTGACTGCTATAAAAATCAAGCTAAGTTGACATGGCACTTTCCTATCTAGGAGCTCAAAATCTCAGAGAGGAAACACTGATGTCAACTGATATAAGGTCAAAGAGACAACTGAACAAATGAAAACTTAATTTTGTTTCTAAATTGATGCTATGAACAAGTGGAAAAAATAATATATGCTACAAGCGACAACCTGAAAGATATGCCAAAAGTCCAGAAGGAACAGAGAAAGACTGAATTCTCTTTCAATTTGTCATAGATTTTTGGAAGAGGTACAATTTGGGAGATCAGGAAAGGATTCGACATATAAAATTAGATTTAATAAATGAGAATATAATAAAAGTATACTAGGTAAATTTTCTGAGACTTTAGGCAAATTCTTGGCTACCTCAGGAGTGTGTATCGTCTCCAGTTACTCTCCGAGATCAACCTGTTCCAGGGTGGCATATAGAATTCTGGATGTCAAATTCAGTGCCATGTTACTCTAAAGTATATGAAGAACATTATAGTAGTTCCAGACATAATAAAGGACTACAGGAAGAAGAAAGCTGAACAGAGTCATTGTTAATTTAACAATATCACTTTATCAGGGACATTACTAGACATTAGACTAGCTCAGTGCTTTTCAAAGTATATCCTCTCAATATTGTTCCTACAAGATGCAAAGAATGATTTCAATTTCAAAATAGTTTTAAAAATGCTGTGTATCTATTCTTTTCTTGAATAACCATAATATACATTAATATTTGTAAGGGTCTGGGAGGTACTATCCTAGAAAAGGCTTATTTTTGTTGAACTAGACATTTTCAAAATGTAATTGACTATAGATATCAGAAAATCACTTAATGCTTACTAATATTTTGTTGAGCTCTGAGAATACACTTTGTGAGGCGTGAAGCTCTGGTTTGGTAGGTTTCATTCCTGGGATCCATGGAGGGATTTCAAAGGACCTATCAACTCCTCAAATTATATATAGACATTTGGGTGTGTTTAAATGCTTTCATGTGGGGAGAGATTATTATTCATAATCAGATGTCTGTGACTCCAAATGCTGAAAACTCATTGATTTGAAAAGATTCTTAAGAAATAAAAAAAAAATCTTAGAAAAATGCCACATACCTAATAATAGTACAATACCTGTTAATTATTATTATTAATGTCATTACATGATAATTTACCTCATTATTCTGAATTACTTTATAGCACACCTATGTATCTGCAGGCAAACATCTTAATCTACAGGCATCTCTAGTTGGTTAGACATGTTCCAAGATTTTCTATAAAGCGAACTTGTGTTTAGAAAATACTGTTTCCCAAAGAAACAATTATTTTTTACTTAAAAAAGAAGAATGAAATGAAGTACTTTGTTTTCCAGCTAATTATATGTTAATGCACACAATATTCTAAAATAATTATAAAAGAAAAAGAAAAATAATTGCATATCATTGTACAATAGTGCCATACTCACAAAAGGAACCAGAAAATAAAATAAAAAATACTGAGAATTAAAATATTCTACCAGTCAATGGAACAGAATAGATCTCAGAAATAGATTCACACAGATCTAGTCAATTGATCTTAGACAAAAAGGCAAAAGAAATTGAATGGAGAAAGAAGAGTAATTTCAACAAATAGTGCTGAAAGTATACATTCATATGCAAAAAAAATCTAAATATAGATCTTGCTCTTTTCACAAAAAATTAACTCACAATGTGTTGTAGACCTAAGTATAAAATACAAAACTTAAAATTTCTAGACGGTAACATAGATAAAATAGATGGCACTGGGTTTGGCAATGACTTTTTGATAAAAAAATCAAAAGCACAATTATAAAAAAAAAGTTGAACAACATTAAAATTAAAAATTTCAGCTTTGAGAAAGACACTATTAAGAGACAGAAGATAAGACAATCCACAAACTGGGAGAAAATATTTTCAAAAGGCATAGCTGACCTAAAGATCTTTGTATATTTAAAATGTAAAAATAACTAAAACTCAACAATAAGAAAAAACAACCCAACTGAAAAATGGGCCAATGATCTGAAAGGACATCTCACTGAAAAAGATAGATACATGATATACATGCATATAAAAAGATGCTCTATATCTGCAGTCCCCAACCCCCAGGCCGTGCATCACCGCCTGAGTTCCCCCACTCCCGCCCCTGCCATGGGAAAACTGTCTTCCATGGAATGGTCCTTGGTGCCAAAAAGTTTGGGGACTGCTGCTCTGTATCATATGTCATTAGGGAATTGTAAATTAAAACAAGGAAAAGATACGATTGCACACCTTGTAGAATGGCAGTCCAGAACCCAAAGCAATGTTATCTACATGCTGGCAAGGATACTGAGCAACAAGAACTCTCATTGTTTGTGGGAATACAAAATTGAACACTGCTTTAAAAGGCAGTTTGGCAATTTCTTACCAAATTAAAAATACTCTTACCATAAAATCTAGCAATTGTGATCCTGATATTTACTTAAAGCTTTTGAAAACTCCATATAAACATCTGCCAAATGTTTCTATCAGCTTTATTCACAATTGCCAAAATTTGGAAGTAATCAAGATATCCTTCAATCGGTGAATGGACAAAGAAACTGTGGTATATCTAGGTGATAGAATGTTATTCAACAATAAAAAGAAATGAGCTATAGAGCCATGAAAAGTTATGAAAGGAACAGAAATGCATATTATTGAGTGAAAGCAGCCAATCGAAAAAGCTATATACTGTATGATTTCAACTCTATGACATTCTGGAAAAGAAAGTAAAAAGCAGAGAAAGAAAGTAAAGAAAGTAAAAAGTTCAGTGGTTGTTAGGGGCTTGAAGGGAAAGGAGGGAGGAACTGAATAGTTGGAGTACAGGGTATTTTTAGGGCAGTGAAACTTAAGAATAATAATGTAACAGTGGATACATATTATTACACATTTTTCATAACCAATAGAACGTACAGCACAGAGTGAATGCTAATGAAAACCATGGACCTTATTAAAAATAATTGTATCAATATCCACTCATCATTTATAACAGATTACCACACTAAAGCAAAATGTTAATAATAGGAGCAATCAAATTGGGAGAGTCGGGGGTTTAGGGGAACTCTCTGCACTCTGTTCAATGTTTCCATAAATTTAAATTGCTCTGAAATATAAAAGTCCCCTAATTAAAAAAATTAAAATCATCATTCCAGTGCAAAAAATTATAGTATAATTGCCTCACATACTAGACATCAAATATGAGAAAGTATCCCTAAAACAGAAAAACAAATCGATTTAAGCAAATTAACCTGATGTTTTGTTTTGTTTTGTCTTGAAATATTTCCAGGCACTTTTACCTGTAGAAAGTTTGTTAAACTTTCTTGTGTGTGGGCAGCAATGCATAAAACCACAAATTGAGATTTTTATTTGTGTCTAGCCAATGAAATCCACACATCAGTAAATTCTTTCTTTCTCAAAATGAGAAAAAAGCAGTTGGTTGCTTTAAATTATGGTTACTATACCAAGAGCTTGATGCAACTTTGAAGGTTTATAAATGCTACCCATTTCACAGATTAGTTTATTGTTATATATCAACTGCAGCAAATTTAGGGGTAAAAGGGAAAACTGCTGACTAGACAACCTTTGGTAAGTCAGGAACACTGAACTGGAAAAGATGTCATCCTTCTCATTACTCTGGCCCAGCATAACTGAGCCTTCTCTACCTCTGTATTGACATCACCAAAGTGATGCAAGACACTTTTGATGCTGGGTCCCCATGAGACTCATATAAACAGATGTGGCCTAAGGTGAAATTCAAATGCCAAAGTTGATTTGAGTTAACATCTATCAAAGATTCCCATTTTATGTGTAAGTTTATTCTGTTTTTTAATAGTATATTGACAAATTATAGTTGTATATATTTATGAGATAAAAAGTGGTGTTAATATTTTTTAATACAACGTGGAATGATTAAATTAAGCTAACTAACATACCTATCACCTCAAATATTTAACAGTTTTTGTGATGGGAACATTAGACATTTACACTCAGTGATATCAAAATGTAGAGTACTCAATTATTAGCTATATTCGGCATGCTGTGCTATTGATTAAAAAGAAAATCAAATTTTTTCCTCTTATCTGACACTTTGTACCCTTCAACTATTATCTTCCCTTTACTTCCACCCCCAGTTTTGGTAACCATCATGCTACTTTCTGATTCTATGAGTTCAATTGTTTTAGATTTCACGCATGAGTGAGAACATGCAGTATTTGTTTTGTGTGCTTGGTTCATTTCACTTGTACAATGTTCTCCAGTTTCATCCATGTTGTCACAAATGAGAGAATTTCTTGCTTTTTAAAGACTGAATCGTATTCCATTGTGGATATGTACTACATTTTCTTTATTCATCTATCCCCTGATGGACACTTAGGTTGATTTCATAACTCGGCTGTTGTGAGTAGTGCTGTAATGAATGTTGGAGTGCAGACATTTCTTCAACATACTGGTTTCAAATCTTTTGAGTAAATACCCAGAAGTGGGATTGCTGGATCATATGATAATTTCATTTTTAGTTGTTTGAGGATAATTTATACTGCTTTTCATAATGGTTGTACTTACTTACATTCCCACCAGCAGTGTGCTAATGTTCCCTTTTCTGCAAATTCTCACCAACATTTGTTGTCTTTTGTCTTTGATAATAGCGATTCTAACAGGTGTGAGGTGATATTGCGTTGTTATTTTAATTTGCATCTCTCTGATGATTAATGATGTTGAGCATTTTTTCATGTATGTGTTAGCCATTCCTATGTCTACTTTTGAAAAATGTTTATTCATGTCCCTACTCACTTTTTAATTGGATTGTTTTTTTCTATAGAGTTGTTTGAATTTCTTATGTATTTTGGATATTTATTCTTTATCAGATGTATGGCTTGCAAATATTTTATCCTAAACTCTGTAGATTGTCTCTTCACTCTGTTAATTGTTTCCTTTAATATGCAAAATTTGAGGTAATCCTATTTGTCTATCTTTGCTTTTGTGGCCTGCACTTTTGGGATCAAACCTAAAAAAACATTGCCTGGACCAATGTCATGTAGTTTTTCCTCTATGTTTTCTTTCAGTAGTTTTACAGTTTCAGGTCCTTATGTTTAAATCTTTAATCAGTTTTGAGTTGATTTCTGTGAGAAAAAGGTCCAGTGTCATTCCTTTGTATATGGCTATCCAGTTTTCCCAACACCATTTATTGAAGAAACTGTTCTTTTCCCATTGTATATTCTTGACACCTTTGTCAAAGATCAATTGACCATAAATACATGAGTTATTTTCTGGGCTCTCTATTCGATATACCCAAATCAATAAATGTGATACAGTACATTAACAGAATGAAATATCAAAATCATGATCATCTCACTAGATGCAGAAGAAAAGCATTTGACAAATTCAACATCCTTTCATGATAAAAACTCTCAACAATTTAGGTGTAGGTGTAGAGTTAAGGTTAGGTTTTGGGAAAAAAGGGAAAAAAATAATTTAGGTATAGAAAGAATGAACCTCAACATGATAAAGGCCAGATATGAAAAACCTACAGCTAACATCATACTCAATAGGGAAAATTTGTGTACTTTTCTTCTGAAATCCTGAACAACATAAGGACATCGACTCTCACCACTTTTATTCAATCTAGTACTGGAGGTCTTAACGAGAGCAATTAGGCAGGAGAAAGAAATAAAAGAAGACCAAACTGGAAAGGAAGAAGTTAAAGTGTCCATTTTGCAGACAATATGTATTCTATATATAAGATAGTAAACTATAAGATTCCACTAAAAAATTGTAGAAATGACAAATGAATTCAGTAAAGGTGCCAGATACAAAATCAACATGCAAAAATCAGGAGCATTTTTCTACACCAGGGGTGGGGAAACTTTTCACGTTGGAAGGCCATATTAATTTAGCTATAATCAGATTAGGCCACATTCAAGAATCTTCAATTAGATATACTTAAAAATGTACATTATTGTGTAAAAATCTAACTACTATGTACTTAATAATCTCAAAAAATGAAAACTATTTGTTAATTTTAAAGTTAACTAACCTTTTAATGACTTTGTTGTGTCTGCTTTTTGTTGGAAAATATTTGAATATTTGGTTGCAGCATGGAGGTCTGCAGTTTCAGTTGATCCTCAAGACGGTATCAGTCATTTGTGACCTTGAGGGCATCTTGATTTGGGTTAGGAGAATGTAGATTAGGTAGGAGAATGTAGATTTATTGTCGCTGGGCAATTATTCACAAATTCCACTTTGAACAGAAACACAATGCATCATTGTCAAAAGCTGATAACAGACTGGTGTACTCAACCCCCATAAACTTTCAACAACCAGACTTGTGTGGTAGTGGCACCAGTCAGGCAGGGGAAGTTAGAACTAACTCATGAGCATAGCAGCCATCAGTTTAGCCCTTGTGTCTTACCAATGTTCTAATTGTGCCAGTCAAACTGGGAGGATTATTTCATTGAAACTTATTTTATTCTTTGGTATTTTAAATACATTCATTTTAAAAATAAAATAAAAACATAAAAGATGAACAAACATGTATTAATAAAAATAAAAGGATTTGTTTTGCAAAATTTGGATTCAGTCAAAAGGCTCCACTTAAGGACCTAGAAGTCCACATGTGGCCTTAAGGCCGCGGGTTCCCCAACCCCTGCTCTACGCTAACAATGAACTTTATTAAGAAATCAAGAGAACAATTCCATTTACTATAGCTACAGAAAAAAAAACCCTTATGAATAAATTTAACCAAGAAGGTGAAAGACCGGTCCACTGAAAACTATTCAACATTAATGAAATAAATTGAATAAGACACAAGTAAATGGAAAGATATCTAGTGTTCATAGATTGGAAGAATAAATATTGTTAAAATGTCCACTCTACCCAAAGTGATCTACAGATTCAATGTAATTCCTATTAAAATTCCAATGTCATTTTTCATAGAAATAGAAAAAGTAATACTAAAATTCATACGGAACCACAAAAAAAACCCAATAGCCAAGGCAATCATGAGCAAAATGAACAAAGCTGGAGGCATCACACTACCTTGATTTCAAACTATACTTCAAGGTAATACTAATTAAAACAGTATGGTACCAGCATGAAAATAGATCAATGGAACAGGTTAGTCTCTTTTACTAATCACTTTAAGGTAATTTACTATGTGTCAGTATCAGAAGAACAGCTATGTTGGGAAATTGAGAAATATGTAGTTCTCAGTGCGGGAGAATGAGTAATTGTCCCGTGATATTTGAAAAGGAAGAAAGTCAATATCATATATATAAGGTCAAATCTGTGAAAGGTTTTGCTAACTCAGACATTATTTTATACATTATGAAATTGCATTGTCATTGTGGATGTAATTAGTTAGCAAATATGTACAGGTGTGCACACATGCACACAGTTTTTCAGGCAAGATATCACTACACAGACCTAAACTAACATATAGAAAAAGAGTCACCTGAGGACATTTTCCATCTGTAGTTATTTTTTTCTTAATAAAGCTTCTAGGTTGAGATATCACGGCTTTTCAGCATGTATTTATAATAACCTCTTTATGCCAGTCAACTTAATATTCTGAACTTACAATTTATTTCTTTTCTCTGCAACCCAGATAGCAACCTCCAATGCTGAATTTTGCTGAAAATTCTCTAAAAGTAGGTGTGATGTGAATATCTCTTTTGTCTCAGATGACAGCAATATTCTTTGAGATTTTCAATGACTAGTGAACAGCCAACTCCCTTGTCTCTCCTTAGTTCTTATAAAATCATACTCTTATTTTGTCCCCTTTCCAGTTTCCCTAATTCTGTCCTTCTTTAATTAAATTTTTCAAAATATGAGTACATAAAAATGATTGCAAATATTATCACTTGTTTCAAGTCCTATCTTGCTTAAATTAATTCTGAGTTTAGTTTGCTTTATCATGAATATATCAATTTGAAAAATTTGATATTTCCAATTACCACACCTGAGGAAACCCATTAAAACTAATATTTAAGCTCACAAATGCTTAAATAAGATTTAGATTGTTTCAAAATGTCTTTCCCAGTAAAAACATCAGGCTCTTATACAGGTTGGAAATTTACTCTGGGTCTGATTTTATTTCTTGTTCAACATGACCCTGGGGAATTTTGGGGTCTCAGATATTAGCAGAAATTCATGATGCTCTGAATAGAATGGAAGGTAGAAAGAATGACATCAGCTCAGGTCACAAACTCAAGTGGTGTTGTACACTGTTGCCTCCAGAAAAGTTTATTCCTCCCTCTCACTCAACCCCACTGTTATATTTTACCTGATTTTAGAGAATCAATATGACTCCACATTTTTGAAAATGGATGGATTATTACATTTATTATTTTAAATATTTAAGTTTTAAATAAGTATATTCCATAAAAATCTGTTGTCAAATCTATCTGTTTTCCTAATCTCTTATCATCTTCTTGTTATTACATATAATTATATAATATAATTATGTAATTATAATTAGTTATAATTATAGGCTTGAAAATCCTAAGCAAAATTATTGATTCTTAAGATGTCTAATCTCTGAATAGTTGTCATGTTATTGATTGATTACATTGATATGTTTACAATTGCCCAAAATTACATAGCAAGGGGGAGGTCAATATTCCTCAACATTTTAAAATTTATACTTCCTTTTAATAACTGTAAACATCTAATTCACTTCTCTACCCTCGGTCCAAAAATTCTGAAATATTATTCTTTAAAACCTCTCCTATTTGAATTTCCATATTCTATCTATGGTATTATTTGAATCAGCTAACACAATTCTGGAGAAGTATATTTGGCCTATTGTATAAATAATTGCTCTTCACATCCAATTAAATAAATTGTAACCTGGAATTAATTATATCTTTCCCTACACCAGGGGGTTCATTTCCCTGAATAAAAATTTTTGGAGTAGGTGTCTTTAGAATTATCATGAACTCATTGGGCATTTTTTTCAAGACAAAGAAGATGAGATTACTCTGCCACTACGTGTATGTCAGGAAGCTCAACATCCAGTGTTCTGTCTTTGCCACAGCAGATTTCAGACACTAGTGTGATATCTGAAGCAATGTGAAAGGTTAAGTACAAAGTATAGCAAACTGTGAGCAGATATTAAAATATCCTTATATTAAATAAGGTCTTTAGAATAGAGTTGGGATAATATTTAAGCAACAATTCAGGTCTAATCAGATTATCTTTTTCCTGCATAATTGGTTAATTTTTCCTTATTTTTGATTTTCTCTACCTACAAAACCCTAATCTAAAAGATTATTCTATTTCCTCCGCATAGGCAGTTTTGTTTTTTTTAGATTATTTTTAAGAGTAGCTTTAGGTTCACAACAAAATTAAGAGGGAGGTACTCAGATTTCCCGTATTCACTCTTCTCCCACAGACACATAGCCTTCCCATTATCAACATCCTCCACCAGGGTGGTGGTAAATTTATTACAATTGATGAAATTATATTGACACATTGTATTATCCAAAGTCACTGGTTTACATACAGTTCACTTTTGGTGGTGTACATTCTATGAGTTTGGACAAATATATGATGACATGTATCCATCATTATTGTAGCACACATATTTTTACTGCCCTAAAAATCCTCTGTGTTCTGCCTATTCATCCCTCCCTCCTTTCTAACCCCTGCGACCACTGAACTTTTTACTGATTTCATAGTTTTGCTTTTTCCAGAATGCCACAGAGTTGTAATCATACAGTATGCAACCTTTATAGGTTGAATTATTTCATCTAACAATATTTACTTAAGTTTCCTTCATAAACTTTCATGGCTTTATAGCTTATTTCTTTTTATCACTGAATAGCATTCCATCATCTGCATGTACCACAGTTTATTTGTCTGTTAAGCTGTTCAAGGACATCTTGGTTGTTTTCACATTTTGACAGTTATGAATAAAGCTGCTGTAAATGTTCATGTGCAAACGTTTGTGTGGACAAAGTTTCAACTCCTTTGATTATACACCAAGGGACTCCTTTGTTAGGTATGTTTAGTTTTGTAAGAAATTGCCAGATTAACTTCCAAAGTTGCTTTCTCATTTTGCATTCCTACCAGCAATGAATGAGAGTTCCTGTTGCTCCACATTCTCCCTACCATTTGATGTCTTCTGTGTTCTGGATTTTGGCCATTTGAATAGCTTCGTTATTGTATCTCATTGTTATTTTAATATGTACTTCTCTGATGATATATGGTTTGGATCATCTTTCATATGTTTATTTGCCATGTTTATGTATTCTTTGGTGAGGTTTTTTTTAAGATCATTGGCCATTTTTTAAATTGGGCTGTTTATTTTCATATTGTTGAGTTTTAAAAATTCTTTGTATACTTTGGGAAACAGTCCTTTATCAGATATGTTTTTTGCAAATATTTTCTCTCAGTCTGTGGCTGCACTTTTTATTCTGTTGACAATATCTTTCTCAGAGCAGAAATTTTTAAAGTTAATGTAGCTCAGTTTATCAATTTTTCCTTTCATAGATGAAGGCTTTGGTGTCCTATCTAAAAAGTCATTGCCATATCCAGGTCAGCTAGGTTCTCTCTTATGTTATCTTCTAGAAGTTTTATAGTTTTGTGTTTTACAATTAGGTTGTGATACATTTCGAGTTAAGTTTTGTGAAGGGCATAATGTCAGTGTCTAGACTCATTTTATTGCATATGGATGCTCAGTTTCAATACCATTTGTTGAAAAGATTATCCTTTTCCCAGGTTACCTTTGCTCCTTTGTCAAAAATCAGTTGACTGTATTTATGTGGATCTATACCTGGGATTTCTATTCTGTTCCATTGATCTTTTTTTTATTCTTTCACCAATACAATACTGACTCAATCACTGTAATTTTATATGAAGTCTTGAAGTTAGGGAGTGTCAATCCTCTGACTTTGTTATTATTCCTTCAATATTGAATCGGCTATTCTGGGGCTGTTGCCTATCCATATAAACATTAGAATCAGTTTTTTAAGGTTTGTTGATATTTGAAAAATAGCTTTCTGGATTGTGAACAGTTGTTGTTGTTGTTGTTCTTAATGATGCTAAATTAATCCAGTCAAAATCCCAAGTTTGTGTAACTTGGAGTAATTATGGAATTAATCAAAGTTGAGTCCCTGCTTTTAACTAGTTATGAAATTATCACTGGATCTACTGAACAAAAAACTATTGAATGCTTATTTTATACCAAGCATTATATACAATCTTCCTATTTTTATTATATTCAGTGTAAATTATTTTAGAATGTATGCATTTACAACCATATCAATTAATTCAGCTGCAAAATAGAGTGAGTTAAAAAGGTAGAAGACTGTTTCTTAAGGGCAATAAAAAAGCTGTATTATATTTAAGAGCAAATTAACTTAGTATTTCTTTCTGTCGTATGTGGGGAAAAATGATGGTTGCATAAGTGTGAAGAACATATTGATTACGTATTGGGCTGGTGTTCAGGGTGAACATTTACATACAGCAGGAAACCATGTAATTTGTGCCACTGCAATGATTTTACATTAAATTAGATGTATGTCAGATGTATACATTGGTAATATGGAGCTGAGGTTAGGGGAGAAGAAAGAACAATTTCCAGGCTAGCTAAGAGTCATAATGCGAGCTTTTAGATGTGCGTTTGCTACTCTGTAGAGACTTAGAACAGTGGGGGGTGGGTGGTGAAGAGCACAAAACCAATGCGATGAGAAACTTGTGACAACACAGAAGCACTTTTGCTTAAATTGTGTGCCAATTTTTTCTTATTATAATTCAACTTATCCCCCCATTGTTTCCAAGGTGCTGGAAATATCTGGTCTATATACATATGTTCTTAATATAATTTATAATAATCCAGTTTTCTAAATTTTTGATTATTCTAACTTATGCATGTTAGTTTAGACAAAATTTGAAGTAATCTACTCACCTGGAAGCATGAGATATTTTTGGAGTATTTAAAATAATTCATATGTTTTAAAAATTCTATATTTGCTTTTGTAAATTCTTAGAAGTCAGAAGAGTTATTACATGTGGTGTGAGTAGGTTTTTGACTGGAAGGGAACCCAAAGGGAGTTTCTGGGGTAAAGGCAATGTTTTGCATTCTGTTTTTTAACCCAGTGTTGGTTGCATTGGTGTTCAGTTTGTGACAATTCATTCAACAATGCCCTTATTTATTTATGGATTTTCCTATATATATATTTTAATTAGGTGTTCAAAAAATTTAAAACTTTTATAAAGAAGAAAGTTTTTTAATCTTCTTGTGTCTCTAATACTAATAAAATTATTTACTATTTCATATAATTAAAATTTTGCACCTTGTTTGAAAAGGATTTCTTTTCTCTGTGATTGAAATTATCAATTAATATTAGTTAATCAAGATCCCAATTTTAAAAAAAACCCTAAAGCACTTAAAAAATAATATGAAAAAACCATGCTTATATAAACATATACAATTACACTTAGTTTATTAAATAAACCTCATGAAGTTCACATAATTATGAGTATTCACACACTATATCATAAATACTGCATTTTGAAGACTCCATTATAAGTTTTTGGTTTTTATTTACTTTAATGTTCCATTAACTTTAATAGAATTTTATTGAGATTCCTGACTAACTTTTGACAAATCAGTTCATGAAAACAATGATATATCCAGAGTCAGTATACTTTCTGTAAAGGCCCACATAGTAAATACTTGAGTCTTTGCAAGTCAGATAGATTCTGTCTTAACTACTTACATAGGCCACTATGCAAATGATGGGTGTGGCTATTTCCAATAAAACTGATTTACAAAAATTAACAGCAGACTAGATTTGATCATTGAGCCTTGGTTTGCCTTCTCTGAATATGCTGTAATGAAAAAGAGTTGAATAACCTAGAAGTTTTGGAAAAACAAAAACATTTCAGTGATTCTTAATAGAAATGGTATGCTGTTTGGCCAAATTGTGAAATGCTCTTGCTTAGTCTAGCATGATTATTTAGAATGATGTATGACCCAGAGTCAAGATTATCCTTCTTAAAGAAAATAAAAGAAAAAAAAAATCTCTACATCCTTGGCGTCAGAAACCAAACTAAATATCCTGAAAGAAAGTCATAATTAGATACATATATCCCAAAAAAGAATTTAAATAAACAGTAACCTATGAACTTTAGATGTCCTTTCTGTTGCTTAACTGTATGGTTTTTACCTTAGAATAATAAAAATGATGGAACAAAGTATCTGCACTTAAATAAGAGGATAGATGAGTTCAGGGAGGTTAAATGACTCTCCCCTGGTTGTAGCTAGTGTTATTATTTCATTGAATAATCAACTTATTTGTTTCCAATTAAAGAATGATCCTATTATCACTCATTGACCCTAACACTCCTGGAGATATTCATACTTGTTTTTGATTTCTTTGTTTCTGTATGTTGGTGCTGTAAAGATAACTCCATTAACCTTTGTAGTATTTTTTACTCTAGTAACTAGATAAAATGTTGTATGAAATCTCAAATCCATACAAATAAAAATTTAAAGATGTAAAGGAAATACTTAGCTAGCAAAAAGAAGTGATTTACAAATCTAAATAAACGTGCATTATGTGGTGAACTTTTGAAAAACGCAGGCTTTAGGGCCCATAGCTGGAGATTAGAGTGCAGTCCGGCTGGCGTAAAGCCTGTCACCTGCATGTTGTAAAGCTCCTTGGGCAGTACTGATGGTCAGTCAAGGCTAGGAACTCACAGTCACTATGGTGGCTAATTGCGAACTCAGCCTGGCCCTCTCTGCCTCCTTCATTCCTCGAACCACACAAACATTGCAGGATATTGGCTTAGGCTTTCTTAATGCCTATACTTGCTTTTAAAAGGTATTCATTTTTGCTGTGAAATATTGTATATATTCAATTAATATATAAAATATATTGGTATGCAAATGTAAAGCATCTATGTATCTAGCAGTCAGCTTCAGATACAAAGTTTTAACAATGCCTGTGGTGCCCTCTCTAATTTATTTCTTTGCCACCCTCCAAAATGCAAATACTGTTCCATATTTTGTGTTTACCCTTTTTGTACTTTTCAAATAAATTATTAAGGTGTGTATATTTCTATGTGTGTGTGTATGAACAATTTATAACTAAGCTTTTTATGTTTTTGAGCTCTGTGCACATGGTATCAATTTGATTTTTCACTTTGTATTATGCTTTCAGCTTCATTCATGATGAGGCACAAAACTATTCATTAACATTTACAGTGGTATAAAGTTCCCTTGTATGAATGTGACAATTATTTTTTCATTCTCCTGTTTATAGACTGCTTGATTACTTCATGTTTACCTTTGGACTCATTAGAAACAAAAAAATATTTTTAAAACCTATGATTTTATATCTTTTTCCAGGGCTTCAGGGACATTTGTTTAAAATGTCTAGAAAACATATAGACCTATTAGTTGAAGTGTTGTTTCTCAGAATGTCCATATTTAGCTTTGTGGGATAGTATCAACTTGTTGTCCACAGGAGGTGTATCAATTTATTTTCCCCCAGCAGTGTATGAGTCCCCATTTTTGCATTTTTTTCCCCAATGCTAATATTATCTGACAAAACATTATTGCCAATCTTGGTTGTTTGAAATTATATTTCATTAAGTTTTAATTAAATTTAATTTTTTAATTTCATTATTTCCCTAATTATTGACTAAGTTGATGTTTTCTCATGTATTTACTAAATATTAAAGCATCTTTTTCAGGGAAATATCTACCCCTTTTTGTCTGTTGTCTATCTTGTGTCAATTGCCTCCTCTTTTACATGTTTATCTTAATCTGTTTCTGCTGCTGTAACAAAATACAGTAGACTGAGTAATTTATAAATAACAAAAATTTATTTTCTTACAGTTTTGGAGGCTGGAAAGTTTAAGATCAAGGCACCAGCAGGTTTGGTTTTCTGGAGTCGGCTGTTCTCTGCTTCCAAGATGGCACCTTGATGCTGCATCAGGCATCAAGACATAGGAATACTTTGTCCTCATGTGAAGGAAGGCAGAAGGGCAAGAGAAAACAGACACTGTCTGAAGGTTCCTTTATAGGGCCCTTAATCCCACTTACCAAGGAGGAACCCTCATGACCTAGTCACCACTTAAGGGCTCTACCTCTTAATACTATCACATTGGCAATGCCTGAATTTTGTAGGGGACATATTTACACCATAGAAATGTACACAGATTTTTTGTATTATGTATATAACAATTCTTTGCCAATTATATGCCTTACAAATATCTCCTCCAAAGTTGTTGTGTATATTATTGCCTACTATTTAATGGTGATTTTAATACAGAAAATCATATAATGTTAATATGGTGAAATATACACACACACACACACACATATATATGTGTGGTGTAACAAACTCAAAAAATTTTTTAAATAATCAAGAATAAACCAAAAATAAAAAAATAAAAGAGAACTGAAAATTATAAAGTATATCCTTAATCTGAATTTCACTACAATAGTTAAGAAAAATATGTACAATCAATTAAGTTTCCAAATCCCCAAGACTTATCAAAAACTGACTTTATATTTTTAGCTATAAGATTAAAGTAAATAATTCAATTAATACTTAAATAATGATCTATCAATACCTATTAATATATATTTCCATTATTTTTTAAAGAAATTAAAAATTTCACTTTCTATTTTCAATGTACCTTTCCTGTGTCTCCACCCATGAAGAGTGTTCACTGCTTTATTTTTTTCCTATTTATTTAATATGTGGGTTACGACTCACATACTTTTCCTAATTGATATATATAACATATATAGTTATTAAAAAGTTTTCTTTTTCACATAGAACTGATGCTCATGTCCAAGTAAGTACTCATTATATGCTTCAAGAATGTTCTAATACTGTTTATCCTAGTACTTTGTATATACCTGGGATCTGAGGCAAAGAAGACTTCTCTATCTCTCATGTTTTCCCACTCTTTTTTCTTCTCTTTCCTTTTTTTTATCTGCCCTTCCTTCTTTCTTAGAATTGAAATTATTCTCCTTTTTTCCTTTTCTCTTACACTTTCTTTTCTTTCTTAAAAATATTGACAGTCCCTAAGAATAGAGCTTACTTCCTCCAATGGCAGCTGGGAAATATCTCATCTTGCAAAAATATGGTATAAACATGCAATTATTAATATTTAAAAATATAGGTTCAAATTGAAATTAGTCTCAGAAGTCTCTTCCTTTTTGACATTTCAAATATCCTAAGTTTGAAATTCCTGGGTCTATAAAATCAAATGTAATAGATAAATGTATCACAGATTTTATTCTTGATTAATAGAGATATCAAAAGTAAACATTTGATACTTATAGAGTTAATCCACTTAGGTATGGTCAAGGAAACATGCTATGAATTATTTCTAATCAATCAGTTATTGACATAATATTTTTAAATTTATGCCAAGTGATATCAATGTTGTGTCTTAGAAAGGTGATATTTCTTTATGTGAGTGACCTGCATTGATGACCCTGTTTTTCCTAAACAACAGAAAGTGAATCTTTCACATTAAGCTTCTATAAAAGTTTGCTTATAGTTCAAATGTGTTTGACAATCCAAATATATTCAATTCACACTTAAAATATCTTGACTTTAATTAAAAAGATAATTAGCTTCTGATGAATGGATAAATAAATGATGTTTATAAAATATTTTTAAGCTATCGACTATGTTAACATATTTTACTAGAAAATGAGCTGTACAAAATATTGTCAGGTCAGGGGAAGACTACACTGAATCATCTTCAGGCTATAAAAATTATAATTCCAGTGATCACAACAGTAATCAATATCATTGATTCACATGTGATGGTTTAAAAATTCTGAGTTTTTGGAGTTCTATGCAGTTTTGTCTGGAAATGAAGAAAGCCCCTATAATGTAGCGTCCATTACAGTCCCCCATTCAATGATAACATTCCAGCTTTTATCTGGATTATAGGTTGATCTTTAAATTGACTCCTTTTATTAAAGAAATGATTCTGTCGATTTTTAATAAGTATTGACTGATATGACAATAATACAATTATTAATATTAAATCATCAAAATATAACGATTAATTACTATTTATAAAACAAGTGAATGGAACAAATGTTCAAAACTTCCACTTTAGTGCTGGCTACATCTCATAAGAAGAAACTCATAATTTTTTTTCTTTCTAGTGGCCATTTTCTTGCTAGATCAATCCATCTTTCATTTCATTTTTTAAAATTGTTATAGCAATGCCCATTAAACTCCATTTCATCTACTGAATTTATTACATAATATGATATCATACTGTATAATAATACCACAAAGATTGTTTTACCAAGTTTTCTCAACAGCCACAAATTTCAAAAATCCCACTGGTCACTTTTTATAAAGATATTTTAAAAGCCAGTTAACGGAATTGAACAATTATTTACTTTGATAGATGAGTGAAAATAAAGCACTTAACCTAGTAGCATCTGCAGACATAGAATGTCAGTTTCATTATTACTGTCAAATAAAAATATAACAACTTCCATTGTATAGGAATTTGGCATTTTGTACACATTTAATTATGCTTGTATAATTATTCCCCCCTGAAATATAGGGAGAGGAACATGGGATCTTTAAACAGATCTTTTTCCCAAGAAATAATAATCAACATAACTTTTTTTTTAACAGTGACCAATGATTAAGTCTTTTCTAAAGTAAGGGCATGCACATGTGCTTGGAGGATAAGAACAAACACACTTTTTACCTGTTTCATTAATTTTTACATAATTCTTATTTATGCTTTTGTGAATTTTCTTACAGCATGTCAATTAACTGACATTCATAGGTTTTCAAATATGTCATTTCTAAATAAGCTTTAATAAATTTCTAACAATTTTACATATAAACCACGGTACAATCATGAACCAACTGAAACAGAATTTCCTGTCTTTATTCCTCTCATACTTTGAAGCAAGGAGATTTATTTCCCTCTTTGATTGTTTGTTTGTTTTTCATTTTCTAATCGTTAGCAGTTCCTGCTGCAGGAGCAGCAACAGCAACAATATTAGTCTTGAACTTCTGAAGGATTTACAAAGTAAATGAAAATGTTTTGGATTGAGCAAATTTAATTATGTTTTCTAAAAAATCATTGAAAAATAAAACTGTTGTGATATAAGAAGTGTAAGACCAGAGAAAGAGAGACACAGATCATAGTGATGCTAGAGTTTAATTTTCTTCCTTCCTGGAAGCCCAAACTTATTCACAATATTGATGGTGGGGGGCAGGGGAAAGCTATAGAGCCATAGCAAACTACCAAGGAGAAAATTACGGGGCTGATTTGTTGCCCTGGGAAAAGTCTCCAGGTTAATTTGAATCCATATAAAAAAGGGCAGTCAGATGTCAAATCCAAGCTTCATTTTTAACTAGCACAATTCCAGTTAAAAAAATTCTAACATCATTTTTAACTCACTGAAATGCAAGAAATCTTAGCTATTTCTAGTGATAATAGTCATGGAACTCAGCAAAGGTTATTACCACAACCTTCTGTATCTACTGGCAACAGACCATATGTCAGTATCTAAACAGATTCAAATATACTATGTGATCTGGGATTTTAATGGTACTTTGACACATGTGCCTATTTCATCAAATCTTACAAATAGATGTATAGGTTTGCATTGGAAGAGTATTAGACACACCACTCTGAAATGTTTGTGAAAATAAAAAATAAACATATGATAATGGTACCTTTACTTTTAGTAAGTCAGATACTTTATATTGTAAAATATAGAGGGACACCTAAATTGGCTTTTAGAAGGTTTAGTAGAATAGCAATCATTTTGAGGAATAAACCAAGAATCGTACAAGGATCAATGCAATGACTTTGAAAAGAAAAATCAAGTGTATTCAATATCAGCCATTAGGAAACTATATAATAAAGGATGATTTTGAAGAGCAAAACTATGTATATGAACACATATACGTATATGAAACTACGTATATACATCTATGTATAATAATTTGAGGAGAGATTTCTTTTGTAATCTGCTATGTAGAAGATAAACTGTTTCTTTGTTTATGTGAAAGTAGGAATGGCACAGTTGTGTATTTCGTTCTAATACTTCCTCCTGCCCCTGTCACAAATGTATCATCTAGTGATTTTCCTGAGATAAATGGATATATATCAGAATTGCATTTTTTATTTTTAAATATTTTCTTCTGTCTATATCTAGAGACATAGAAAACATGAAGAATGATCTAAATATATTTTCTTCAAGTGCAAAATGGGAATCATAGTATAATTAAAGGTGAAAGGCCATATTTAGCTCATAGGGTTACTATAAGTCAAAAATGGAAAAACCTATGTGACATGCTTAGCAAAGTACTTGGTGCAGAGCAAACATTTAATAAATGTTAGTATTATTTTTCAAATTAATGTTTCTTAGCATACTGTTTCTATATGTTTTAATATGTAATTTCTTTGTGTATGTATGTGTGTGTATTTTTTATTTTGCAGTAAAAATTTCTAAGGCCAATTTTCAGCAGCTACTTGGAATATTGAAAAGGTAACCAGATTTAGAGTTATGTTTAGTAGAGCAACTACTATATATCAAGCATAGCAGCTGTTTCCTAGACAGAAAAAAAAAAAATGGCAAAGATACAATTCCTGGCACGGAGGGCAAAATAATCCAGCACCATGCTGCCCAGGAGGGGGTCACCTGACCTAGTTGGAGAGGAGACAGGAGAGAACTAGGAAAGAGTCCTTAGGTGAGGTAGAATCTCACCCTGAAGCATTGTGGAAGAAATTGGTAGGGGAAAAAGGAGGAATATTTTAGACAGAGAGAGCACATGGGTAGAGTTTCATGACACATGAGTGTGTTACAGCTAACTCACATAGTAACTCCCAATTCTACCAAGTTCTGTGCAAGCCATTTTAACTCTTTGAATGAGTTTCCTCATTATGAGTTGAAAATACTAAAACATATAAGCTATTTCTTCCTAGTGATTTTCTTGGGAGACGGGGACCAATTGAAATACTATGTTAAGGGTATTTTTATATCTTACAGTCCAGTGAGAATATGAGTTATAGTATTTGTATGATTAGGATTTATTTTTGTAAAATAGTTATTCATTCAGTGAATTTTTATTGACTTACTGCTGAAGTATTTAAGGTTTACATAGTTCTTACTTTATGCTGGCTATTCAGTTTGGTATTAACTCATTGGATCTCCATAAACACCACATGAGCAGACACATAGGTATTATTTGGTAAACACAAAATTGAAACTCACTAATCTTGTCCCAGTGTCCACAAGCCCAACTTGTAAACTTACACTCTTGCAATATTATCTAGTTATTATCTATTATTTGGTTTACAATGTGTCTAAGGCCCAGGGAATAAATAGTAGGGTTCTTGCCTTCAAGGAACATATATAAAGTCTTAGGGGCACCCAGAGAAGTAAATGGTTATTATGATAAGGAAAGATTGGTATTATCAAGTATGAAGGAAGAATGTCTGATCTAAAAAAGGGATTTGAAAAGACCTATTTAAGAATGTGATATACAGACTGAAGCAAAAGATGTTTTGACAGAATCAGGCAAAGAAATTAGGAAGGACATTTGAGGCAGAAAGCCTAAGGGTAACACAGCTAAACATTCATCCCTGTTTATCTGGGAAAGTCTCACTTTATGGCTGATGTCCTGGTGCTATTATTGTAATAAGACCCACTTTAACTCACAGAAGTGTCCTGGTTTAGACGATAAATTGTATAGCCACCCTACCTAAGGGCAGGGATACAGAGTTGTGAAAAAACAGAGCATATTTGGAGAAATATGAGCAATTTACCATGGCTAGAATTCAGAATATGAGATGGGAATTGTGAAAGATTAGAGAACCTGGGAATAAAACATGAAGGGCCTTGCTCCTCAGGCGAGGGGAATTTAAGCTTCATTATAAAGATGGTGGATGTCACTAAAAGGTTTTTAAACAAAACATATAGTGTGGTTCAATTATACTTTGAAAGATGACTCTGGCATTATTAAGGAGGATGTATCTGTCTGATGCAAGATTAGAGGGAGGGAGATAAAAACTTTCATTTATAACATATATACCAAGGCCCAACTATGTGCTAGCACCATTCTAGGTTCTCAGGACACATCAGTGAACAAATTATGCAAGACCCCTGCCTGTCCTCACAATGCTTTCATTTCAGCTAGGAGAGGCACAGTAACAATGGTGAACTAAAATAAAATCTTAAGCTCCCACCCCCCAGCTGACTGAATGGAGCCCCTCTTGGCCAATGTGACAAGAGAAATACCCTAAAGCTGAGTTGCTGGCCATGAGAAGGGAGGTCAGACATGCCTCATCACGCCCCCTTCCTTCTTGTAGATATCCTTTGTAACTCATCAGCAGACCTAAGGCTATACAAGACAAACCTGCAGGTCCTCAATTTATATAACAAATCACTTGAGTCTGGGTTTATGTCCTCTGGCTTGTCTCTGATTAACAGACTTCCTTGTCTTAACGTAAAATATTCCAAGCCTTTAGACAAAGCTTCATTTCTTTAACCAATTACAAATCAAAGGGTCTTTAACCCCACCTATAGCCTATAAGCCCCCCGCTTTGAGATGTCCCACCTTTTCAGGCCAAACCAATGTACGCCTTCCATGTATTGATTTATAAGACTTTACATGTAGTTCCTATCTCCCTGAAATGTATAAAACCAAATTGTAACCCAGCCACAGCGAGTCCACTTGCTTTTTGGGTGTGGCTCCAGGCCATGATCCTCAAATTTGACTCAGAATAAACCTCCTTAAATTATTTTACAGAGTTTGGCTTCTTTTCCATCGACACAATAAACATAATAAATGAGGAAATGTAAAGCCCAGCGAGATGGATTGGAGTCATGTTGTAATTTTAAATAGAGTGACTAGGGGAGGATTCCAATTTCACATTTGAGCAAATATCTGAAGATGTTGAGGGAGTTAGCCATTCAGATATCTCAGAGATATCCCAACTGGAGGGAATAGTTGACGTAATGGCCCTGAGGTAAGAGTGCAGCTGAGAATTCCAAAGAACAGTGTCATTGATGTAGTTGAAGCCAGAAGAGCAAAGGGTAGGAGAGGATGGATGCTAGAGAGGCTTTGAGGGTCCAGAGTCCTCAGGACTTTTCAAGCAGTTTTAAGGAATTTGAGTTTTACTTCAAGTGACGCAGGAAGACATTGCAAATATCTGAGGAGAGAAATGGCAGTCTATGATTTAACTTTTACAAGGATTGCTCCAGTTACTCCTTTAAAAAGAAATTATAGGGGACAAAGTTTAGTCCTCAAAAGACCAGTTAGGATACCATTACCAGAATCCAGATCAGAGATGTAGTTCTGTGGATGAGGGTTTGCCAGCAAACAGAGAAATAAAAGAACAGATTGTGATCCTGTTATCAGACAAGATAGAATTCAAGCCAAAAGAAATGAAAGAAGAGATAGAAAGACATGTTATCTCCATATCTTACAGGGGATATAAAATGATTTTGAAAATCTGTGGGCCATACTAAAAAAAAAAATATTTATTATAAACAGATGCTACAGGAAATACAGTGAGAGATTGACAAAATATATTAAAAATAGATTTTAACTATTCTTTGTTCAAGACATGTCAAATGCACAAATGCTATTAAATATACTGGGAATAACTTCACTGTGCTTCAAAATTCAAATGCAGTGAAAAGAGGCTAATAATTAAATTACCTTTTTAAAAAAAGCAGTTTGTAATATAGCAACAAACACCACAAACAACATCAAAATGTAGGTGACAAACTGGGAGAATTTATTTGCAATATAGAACATAGACAAAAGGGCAACCTCCCCAATACAAAAAGAATTCTTATAATTTGATGGCAAAAATAACTCAAACGCCTGATAGAAAAATGGACAAAAGCCATGAACAAACAATTCAAAGAAACAGATATACAATTAACCTTTAAACATATGAAAATATTCTGGATTCTACTCAGAAGAAGAAAAATAAGAACTAACATTGAGATAATACTTTTCACCTATCATATTGCCCAAAATGAACCGATGTCAGATATCCCAGTGTAAAAATTGTGATTCCTCAACCAGTTTCCAGTTCTCAGCCAATTTTTAGACTAGGCCTTGCTGATTGAAAGGGAGATCCTTGAAGGAGGACCTGACAATGATACCTCAAGAATGGTTAACAATAATGTATTGTATATGTGAAATGTGGTAACAGAATAAATCTTAGTGTATCATAACACACACAAAAGTGGTAACTTTATGAGGTGATGGATATGTTATTAGCTTAATGGTGGTAATTACTTCACAGTGTATATATGTATATCAAATATTACATTGTACATCTTAAATATATACAATTTTTGTATGTCAATTATACCTCAATAAATCTGAGGAGAAAAAGAATATTCAACTCACTAACTGTTCCTCCATGAGTAAATTTGATTAGTGTAAGCTGTAGATGGTAACAGTCTCCTCTATTTTTCTGGGTTAAATTTACTTGGTTCACCTCCAATTTCAGCAACAACAGTGCTGAACAGCTCTGTGTAAGTCAGGCTTATCTCAAACTTACAGCTCGACACCTGAGGCACAGACGTACTTTTTCTGTCTCTGGTCCTTCTCCAACGCCATAGGAGCCTACTTGACCCATATGCACTTCAGCCTGGACGTGCTGGAGTTAATGTTTTTGGGAATGCCCTCAACCAGTGGGAGATGGGAGCTGAAGGATTAATTAGCTTTTCAAACAGACAATTCTGCAAAGCATACTGTATACTTCAAGATGTTCTGGCGGAGTCTTTCCCACCCCTGCCCCCCTGGCCCGTTGCCCACAGCAGTGAAATTGGAAATATACTCTTGTATTGGGTTTTCATCCTCCCCGACTCACTCAGCTCTCTCACTTTAGCTTCCTGGGACCAACTCCCAAATAAACTACTAGACCTACATCCTTCTCCCCAGCAGGATTTTAAGGGGAACCCCCCAAAACACTCTTCATAATTTATGTTTCTTTGTCCTTTTGGAAAATTCTCTTTTTGGCTATAACAAAACTGAAAATATTTAATATGTGGACCTTAACAGAAAAAGTGTGCTGACCCCTGTTCTTAAACGAACCAATTTTCTTAATATGTTGTACATCCCTATATAATGTAAGAGTTGAATTTATTTTTATTGTATCATTCTCTGTCTATATATATAGATAAATGTATAGATAATAGATATAGATACACATTTATTATGGTAAGAACACAATATGAGACCCGCCCTCTTAAATTTTTAAGTGTATAATGCATTATTGTTGATTATGGTTACAATAATGTAAAGCAGATCTCTGGAGCTTAATTATTTTGTTTCACAGAAACTTTATGTCCATTGATTAGCGACCCTCATTTCCCCCTTCCCTAGCCCCTGGTAACCAACCACCATTCCACTCATTAATTCTATAAATTTGACTATTTTATGTTCCTCGTATAAGTGAAATCATGCAGTATTTGTCTTTCTACAACTGGCTTATCTCACTTAGGATAATATACTTGAGGCTCATCTATGTTGTTGCATATTGCAAAATTTCCCACTTTTTTAAAGCTGAATAATAGTGAATTTTCTTTATCCATTCATCTGTTAATGGACATTTAGGTTGTTTCCACATTTTGGCTATAGTGAATAGTGCTGCAACAGACATAGAAATGTTAGCATCTTGTCAAGATCCATTTTTAATTCTTTTGGACAAATACCCAGGAGTGGGATTGTATGGTAGCTCTATTTTTATTTGTTTGAGGAACCTCCATACTATTTTCCATGGAAGCTGCACCATTTTGCATTCCCACCAACAGTGTGCCAGGGTTTCAATTTATCTTTATATGGATATAGTATTCATCCTGACAGGTGTAAGGTGATAATTCATTGTGGTTTTAATTTGCATTTCCCTGATAATTAATGACATTGAACTTTTTTTTTCATATCATGTTGACATTGTTATGTCTTCTTTGAAGAAATGCCCATTCCAGTCCATTTTTAATTGGGTTATTAGTTATGTTTTCCTTTTGAGCTGTAGCAGCTCCTCATATATTTTGGAGATTTTCCCATTATCAGGTATATGGTTTACAAACATTTTCTCCCATTCCGTAGGTTGCCTTTTCACTCTGTGCCTTTTCCTTTGCTATGCCAAAGCTTCGTAGTTTGATGTAGTCCCACTTGTTTATTTTTGTTTTCATTGCTTGTGCTTTTGGTGTCATATTCATGAAACCATTGCTAAGACCAAAGTCATGAAAGCTTTCCCTATGTTTTCTTTTAGGAATATCACAGTTTCAGGTCTTACATTTAAGTTTGTAATATATTCTGAGTTTATTTCTGTTTATGATGTAAAATAAGGCTTTCATTTCATCCTTCTGCATGAGGACATCGAGTTTTTTCAACACCATTTGTTGAAGAGGCTATTCTTTCCCCATTGCATAGTCTTTCCACCCTTGATCAGTTGATGGTATAGAAGAAAAGAGCTGGAGGCTTTCTATTTTCAAAAGACATTACAAAACTATAGTAATCAAAATAGTATGGTACCGGCATAAAGACAGAAATATAGACCGTTGAAACAAAATAAATTATAACCCAGAAACAAATGTATTATAACACTCATATGGAAAATTTAATAACAGCAAAATCCTTCTGCTTTAAAAGTCACAGAAATTTGAAGTAGTGCATATTAGAAGTGGAGAACTATAGGCCAGAAATAAGCAGTTTTGAAAGTGTGGTTTGAGGAAGGCCTATATACTTAATAATAACGTCATCATCTGCTGGGTGCTTGAGAAGTGCCAGGCCTTGCACTTGTAGAACACTTTACACGTATGAGGTCATGTAATCCCACATCACTCTGACCTATTTGCTATTTAACCAAGGAAATTAGAAAAGATAATAATTATGTTTCCTAAGGTTACCTAGCTAGTAAGTAGCTACTGTTGAAACCCAAGTCAGACACCCAACTCTTCAGTGTAACTATTGCTGACTGTTAAAATACTTGTTATGACGAAGAACCAACATATTATTATGAGACTTTTTTCACTCTGCTATATGATAGTTTATATCATTTCATGTTGAAATCATAAAATAAAATTTAATTATTCATTACTATCAGTCACGCTGCTGACATCACTTACATTCTCTGTGTAGTCATTAGGGGCTCAAACTCACACTATCATAACATTTCTAAAAATGAAGACTTGATGTGATCCCATAAAGCAGCTGCAGGGGTGTATGTATTTCCTATCCTGGCATGGCCTTGACTAGATGTCTGTTCTGACTGGGCTCTGCTTGTTACATATCAGGCTGAGAGTGTGAGATGACTGTATGTGCCTAATTAGAGAAGTGCCACCAATCTGAGGGAAATGAATCAGGGGCTCTGTGTCGCTGCTCAGATTCAGGCTGTATGTGGTGGATACGGTACCATTTTTCTATGCTGATAAAAACATAACATCTTTTCCTTGAAAGATGAATTTCTACACATGACACCTGAGATCACTTGAAAAGAAATTTAGAAAACTGGAAAACAATTTGGCTGCTTTAACTTCTTGGCTG
This sequence comes from Daubentonia madagascariensis, assembly GCA_023783475.1. Lineage (NCBI taxonomy): Eukaryota > Metazoa > Chordata > Mammalia > Primates > Daubentoniidae > Daubentonia > Daubentonia madagascariensis. The sequence continues at coordinate 17,885,252 of JAKFHU010002080.1, read as the reverse complement.
AAAAGTACTCTCTTCTCAGAATTTAAATTCTTCCCTTTGGGGCATACTGCTGTACTTTGGAGAAACCTGGATAACATGGAATTAGAGCAATACTACAGCTTTAAATACTTGAAGGAGCATGCAAGCTTTTCTAATATTAACTTCTCGGTACACAAGGACAATAGTGATGCATCTTGACAATGAGTAAATAAATCCCCTACTTGTAACCTTTAAGAATCTTACCATATAGTAAACAAATCCAAGCATACATACTTTGAAGAAACATTACTACCTATATCAAATGATTTTTTGGACAATTGTATGAATGAGTTAATGACATGGCCAAATCTAAATCTTAGGAAACTATAGTTACAGGGTATCATTTTCAGAAAACTAATTACTGAGTAAAATATTTACAATAAAACTTATTCCAGTCAATAGAAAAACATATTCTCTGGAAGCATTTAGGCCATTTTTACTGAAGCTGCTAGAGATAGCTATAATTTCCTGAACAAATAGACATTTGGGACACATAATTTAAATTACAAAACTTGTTTTTATTACTCAACAGCAGCATTACTTTTCAGATGAATTTAGTTTTGTGTTCATGAAAATCATAGAAATCTTTTCCAAGATTATCAAATTGCCCATATCTAGGGCCATAAACTCTAACCTTGTTTGTGTAACAGTTGGAATACAGAGGTTGCTGATGGTTATAACCCCTATATTATTCTACCAACTAATTACTCTAAACTGTTATATGTAAGATTTTTTTTCACAACTCTTGAGAAGATGCACCCTTGATTTGCTTTTATTAGAATCATGCACAGTGAAGGAAAAATGTCAAAATTCCTAAAGATAAATTTCATTTGATTGGGTATACAGTCATTAATCATAATTATTTTTGACACCTTCTGCATTATGCTATGAGTGTCCCAAGAGAAAAAAAGAAAGCTTAGCTTCTTTAAGAGCAGGTTATTTAGAATGACATGCTATTGTCATTATTTGAAAATCCTAAAAGCCTACTTAAATAATGTAGGAAAATAATGAAAAATAAAGTCTAAATGAAATTCAGCTGTGCAAAGCAACATACCATGTCACATATTTGTAGCTAATAAAATATTTATCGTAAATGCATGTGAAATACAAAATTGCTTTCAACAATATTTTCTTAAATACATGTAAAATACAACTTGCAAATTGTCAAATTTAAAATAGGGAGAGGTTCTCAAACAACTGCATTTCCAAGTAAGGTAACTGCATGTATGCTACGGTTAAGACACAACATCAATTGATCTTATCATAGGAGAATGTTCAACTGCCTCAGATGATGTTATCATTCATCAGTCCAAAATGGCATAGCTATAGAATTATACATAATTAGGCAGAGTTACAATCACAGTGGTTTATTCTAGCATCTCTGTCAATTGTGTTATGGAGGAAAATGTGATGAATAGAAGGCAATTGTTAATATACCAGGGGTTAGCAATTTCTTAAGTGATCAGGATGGATGAAGTTTGCAAATCGCCCAAAGATGTATAAGGAAGGTTGAAGAAAAGATAGGATCAGCAGTGAAAGTAACTTTTGGAAATTTGAACAGTTACCTGAAACATTGGGGGTGGGATGGGGGTGAACAATAAATACAGGCTAGATATTCCATGAGTTAGAGAGATATCAGACATATAAGCTGGTACAAAAGTCGGTTATATATTACCATTATATATACGGTTATGTAAGTTGAGGGAGACATAAAAAGACAACTATTAATATAGTAGGATGAAGAGAAAGCAATCTTGAGGAATAACTTCAAGGCACTCCTGATTTCTGTATAAGAAATGTAGGGGCCCTATACTTATTCCTATTCTTCCTTAATCATACTTAAGGAATGATATGATACTTAATCATATCTTTATGATGTTTCTAGTCTAGGTTCTAATTATCTAGTACCTGGATCCTTTCTTAGCAATGTCACTGTTTTGGGTACTTTCCTTTTTCTTGATTCAGCATGTTCTTATCAGCATTAATCGTCCCAGTATTTAACTACAGGCTGCTTCTTAAGCCTGTAATATCTGTGGATCACCATATTAACACAAACCACCACATTAACACTTTTTATTTGATCTTAGGACTCCTCATCTTTGTTTTCAAACTTTTCATAAGTATGATTGCAACATTATTCAGCCAATAATATCAGCTTCTGCTCCAACAAATACATGGGATTAAGTTACATGTACCTATTCCTCAGTTCTTGCTATTGAACTTGAATTCTGTTTTTCCTTCAAACCACATTGGAATGTCATGTCTTTCCCTCACCTGATCCTAATACTCCCACTCTTCAAGAATCAGCTTGGGTCTTGCTTATTTGAGAAATACCACTCCAATCAATCCAGTCAAATCCAATTTTATGAATACCAAAAAATTACAGATTTACTAAGTTCTAGCGATGGAGGGACCTTCAGAACATCCGGCAACAATCTTGTTTTTAGACAGATATGAAAATGAAACCTAAGATGAGTTGAACTCATCTAGCTAGTGGAAGATTGCCCCTTTTTCTTCTATAATTTCTAATGATTTTTATTACATAATTAGTAAGGGAGGCTGCACATTCTCCTAAGGAAAGCACAGGCATTGGGCTCAAATCTGTGCTTAAAAGCCAAAATTGCTAATTATTGGTTGTGTGATCTAACAAAAGTTAGCCTTTTCCTTTTTATCTTCAAAATGTCAACAATAACAAATACCTCAAAATTTTATTTTAAAAGGTTTAATGAGAAAATGGAAGTGATTTCTATATCTGCCTTGCACCCAGTAGGTGCTCTGTAAATATTTTGTAACTCATTGCTCAATTTGTGTATGCTTTATTTTTCCAACTTGCGTACACTCTTCTAAGGTTGTGTCAGTATTTTCACCTTTTTCTTTGTTTTCTTCTTATCAACTAACATAAGAATTACATACTAGGCACTTAATATATATTTTTTAATGGATTTAACTCTCCCTTTATATTTCTTCTTCTTGTTCTGTTACTGGAAGTGTGTTCACAAAAGACAGGGAGAACATGAAGGTTTACAAGAGAGCTACACTTACCAGCTGGATACTCATTACAAAAAACACAACTAAAGAATCAGGGATTATGTCACTTTGACAAAGTGTATAACACTACTAAGCTTCTATTTACCAATGTTTGCCAAGAATTTGAGTAACACTTTTTTTGATATAGTCAATGGGTGTTGTTTTCCGTTGAGAAAATGGACTTTGTAATATTGGGGAGATAATTTTTCTTGTATCTGATGTTGTTAAGCACTGGAGAATTTTATGGAGTCACATTTTCTAAGCATTTTTATAAAATCTTTAAAAAGTTGAAAATTCTTACTTGTTTCTGACTATTTGGTGTCAGGGCTCTTATGCAGCTAGACTAAGATTCTGAATGGATTAATGTTAGCTTTACTATATGGTGGTAATATGAGCAGAGTTACAACTAAAAGATGCTGATACTATCATACAGAATTCCTGGTAACTAATTTTGCATAGTGCTTCTTTCAGTATTGTTCTGTTACTTTGAATATAATAAAACTGCATTTGAGCATGGAATAAATTACATGAGCACCCAATATTCAAGTAATATTCAATTCTGTAGCCTGGTATCACAAAATTAAAATAATATCCTCATAGGAATACTTTGTATGGAAAATAAAGGTATTAATTTGTCTGTTAGAAACACTTGCAAATAGGTGTAATTTTTCCTTGGGAAATAGCATGAATGCATCAGTAATATTAATAGACAGTTCTAAACCATTAAGTAAAATGTTTAATATTATTATTTGCTTAAGCATGCAGAAATGGCTACTTAGGTATTTTAATATGTGGCACTAAGATTGTACCTGGGATTTCAAACACATTGATGTGCTCTCTTTAAATGTAGACACTGCATACAGTGAAAATCCCACATTTCAAACCAAGGGCTAAGACAAAAAAATTGCATTGGATATTGTTTTATAATGTTATAGAGGGAAAAAGACACCTTTTAGGTTTAAGGAATCCTTTGTTGCCTCCTCCAAAACATTTTGCCATTTATACTAAAGAACTTTTCCCTAAAGTCAAGAATACAGGAGAGACATTTTAAAAGTCATGAAGTACTATGGCATTCATAGTACATTAATAGCTCCAAGATGATTTGAAGATCAGGATATTTAAATAAAAACAGTCCAAAGAGTTTTTTTTTTTATGAGTGAGTTTTTTTTTCTCCCTTACTAGTTGTCAAGCCACATCTATTCAATTAATATTATGAATATTTAGAGAGACCTAGGCTTTGAATGTCTTTTGTCAGGTTTTCTCAGAAATTGCAAATATTCTAGATATTCCTCTACCTTTAGTTATATAATTGTATGAGAATTGTCAATAAAGATATATGCTATAATGAGAGAAAGATCATAGCCTCACTAAGAATCTAGCGAAGAGATCTAACCTTCAGAATCAATTAAACCAAGAAGCCCTTTCTCAGACTAAACACCTTGCTGTAAACTCTATACCTACTGTTACCTCCTGAAAAGAACACTTGCTCTCTACCAAGAGCTTTTTCACTGTTTATGGTATGTAAGTCTGCCCTCTAACTCTAACATCCATGTCTCTAGGCTTTACAAACCTGGCTCCTTTAGCCTTTTCTCCTGGGACCCATTTCTCAAATTGTTAATCATTTTTATTACTCCTCTTTGGATCCTCTCCAAATTCTCTTTATCATGACTCAGTGAGGGATGTCTAAATGGAACCCACTAAGCTAATAAATATTTGACCACTACTGGAGTTAAGAGGAAAGTGTCCTTTGTGATTTATATAGACAGTACTTGCCTGAAGTCTTCCTTGTTAAGGATTAGAGATGTGGATACTTTGAATTCTTGAGCTACGGCTCTGAATGTCAAAATCAGTGTATTTTAACAGAGCTGGATTGGTAAAACTGATTCAAATTATGTAGAAAGCCTAGCATAAAAGAGTAAAAGCACAAGAGAGGAAAAGTCAGCTACACCATGTGCCATGAAGGAAGTTGAAGTATCTCTGGTTCACTATCATTGGTTAGTTGGCTATTTGTGTAGTGGCAGAGCAGAGTGAATTCAATGTATATTTAAGGAAGATATCATTTTTCTTTTAGTTTCAGAATATTTGGCCATTTTTTAGTTGATTTGCTTGCAATTCTTCCAAACAAAACTGCATGGTAAAATTTAAACTGTGTAAGGGAAATTTTCAATTTCCAAAACCTCTCCCAAAGAGCCATTGATTTTGAGATTTTACCAAAGTAGGGACATTATTTTACCAATTTGTGACAACTAAAATAATACTTCTCTTCTTGCTTATCAAATGAAAACATCATGAGGTTAGTAATTTTGTCTGTTTTATTCACTGTCACATCTCCAGTGCCTTGAATATTGTGGCAGCTCAATAAACATTTGCAGAATGAATAAATGAATGAACCTTATGCTCCCCTCGTTTCCAGTGTTAGTGAGTGGCAATGTTACATCCTCCTCTGTACCAAGTTTAAAAACCAAGGCTCATCCTTGACATTCCTGCTTCTTGTTCCTCATTCTTCTCATCTAATTCTTCACTAAATTTAGAAGTGTCAGCTCTCCAAGCTGACCCCTTCTCTCACTTCTTACATACTTTGACTTAGTTTGTGCCCTTCTAACTACTCATCTGATTTATTGAAATTGGTTCAGATCTCCCTTTTGCTCACTCCAGACAAATTTTCCAAAATGCTGTCAGATTAATGAGAATAATTCTTTCTTTCTTTCTTTCTCTTTCTTTCTTCCTTCCTTCCTTTTGTGGTGATGGTTCTTATTTTTTTATTTTTTTTAATTTCAAAATTTTACAGGGGTACACACGTTTTGATTACATAATTTGCTTTTGTACAGTTTGAGTCAAAGTTATAAGTGTGCCCTTCACCCAGTTAGTGTGCATTGTACCCGTTAGGTGTGAATTTACCCATCCCCTCCTCCTGTCTCCCACCTACTTGGTTTCCCTTGAGTTTTACTTCCATATAACACATAAGTTTTGATCGATTAGTTACAATTTAGTATTGAGTACACGTGTTGTTTGTTTCTCCATTCTTGCGATACTTCACTAGTAAGAGTGGCCTCCAGGTCCATCAGGGTTTTTACCAAAGATACTGGATCACCATATTTTTTTGTGGCTGAATAGCACTTCATGATATACATATACCACATTTTATTAACCCACTCACGTAATGATGGGCATTTGGGTTGATTCCACATCTGTGGAAAGTAGTAAGGAGATACCTCAAAGAACGAAAAGTAGATCCACCATTTGATCCAGCAATCTTACTACTAGGTATTTACCCAGAGGGAAAAAAAAGAGTAATCTTTCTAAAATTCAAGTATGATTGTAGCACATCCAAACTTCACATTTTCATAATATTTGAAATTTAAAAAATCACCGTGTTAGCACATAAGCTCCTGCCTTTCTCTCCAGCTTATTTCCCAGTTCTTCTTTCTTCTGATCCTATTTCACTATGCTACATGCTGTACCCATCTGGAAGGCTTTATAGTTGCTAAACATCATTATGGTTTTGTACATGCTGTTTTTTTCAATCTAAAATTCCAATACTTCTTCTATTCCTTATTTTCTCAAATTGAAGATATTAACTTCAATTAATATCTTTATTTTTTCTCAACAGCAGTTAACTCTATTGACCACTTATTTCTGCTTACAAATATTTTTTTTTTGTTTGGTTTCTAAGAACTCACACTCTCTGGCATATTCTAATACTCTAAGAATAGCTCTTCTGAGTGTCCTTCCATGGTTCCACCTATTCTAATATTTCTTCTATGCAAACATCAAATACTGATGAGTCTCAGGGTCCTGATCTAAACCCCGTTTCCACAGAATTCTATATGCCCTTCTTGGCAGATCTAATCCAACATATGACTTCAAATTACTTTATTTTTCCTCTGTGTTGAGGGCTCACTAAATTATATTTGATACTCAGACATGCCTCTTGAGTTTTGCCCATGTGTATTTAATTTGATACGTCCTCCTGAATAACTCTCAGCCACTTTAAACAAAACATATTTAAACATGTACTCATTTAACCCCTTCTTACCTCCATATTTTAACCATATAGAAATGCAGTAACGTCCTTTCAGTTCCTCAATAGAAAACTTTTGACACTTCCTCTCCTTCTCCCTGCTCTTCAGTTAACTGAACCCACGGCCACCACCCCACTCCAAAGCATGAGCATATCACTTTCTTGCTGACAATTTCAATACCACTCCCTATAGCCAAAGTTATCTTTTGAAAATACAAATCTGATTTTGCCACTATACTTCCTAAATCCTTTCTTTGTCTTTCCATTTACCTTACGTTAAAAAAGATATGATCACCGCATATAAGATCTACCTTTAACATTTTTACTACTTAGATACTTCCTTTTTTGCTATTTCTTTTCTCTCCAGGTGGAACTTCTTTCTGTTCCTTTACAATAGTCATAATTTCATTAATTTGTGCTCTTTAGCCCAATGTGACAGTAGTTATTCATGATTAGGTTTCTTTCCTAAATTGTAGGTTTCTTAAACATGGGGTATATTTAACAAAGTATCTGGCATTTACTAAATGTTTGATAAATATTTTTTGAATGACTGAAAGATCAAAACCTGGCTGTTATATATAAGATGTTGCATTAATATTATGACTAGAACGTTTAAGTTTTAAGGACACAATTTAAACATGCTTTACTGTGAAAAGAATGTTTTAGAAAAAGGATATTTTCATTTTTTAAAATAAATGTTTAGCATCCATTATTATTATCCTTATTGTTCTTTTAATGTTTTTTATATGCCTACCACTACAATAAGCAATTTAAAATATTATCTATTATTATTCAGATAAACCCAGTGAGGTAGATACTGTTACCAGTCCTGTTTTACAAAGGGTGGAACTAAAGTTCAATGAGGTTAAATATCTTCCCATTTATATCAAATGCATATTAAATATTGATGCTAAGACATCAATATTTTACTACAGAGCCCTTGCACTTTCTCTGCAGTGCTTTTACAAACACAGGATATTCCTTGCATATACTTATCAATTTAAATTCTTCCATTCCTATGATAGTGAATGGTTAATGCTATATTTCCTGGTTTCTCTACCTCTGTCTACCTGATGTCTCTACCTCTGTTTCTCTACCTCTGTCTCAATTTAACTTTTATGATAGCGTTTTTTTTTTTTTTTTCCAATTGGGAAAATTTTTTTTCACTTCTATCTTGCTTTGTCTTTTCTTCCTTCGTTCCTTATTTCCTTCCTTCCTCCCTTCCTTGCTTTCTTCCTTTACTTCATTAATCACGTATTAATTTAATACTTATTGCTAGTCATTTCACTATGCACTGAAATTAAAAACACAAAAAATTATTTGTAAGGCACTTTTTTTCCCACTGTTACTCCTTAAGTTCCATATTGACTATTCACAACTCCTGCGAATTTTAATTAGAACTTCACTTTTTTTAAAGTGAAGACTGCTTAAAAACTGTCCATTATTTTCCATTGAATTTAGAATAAAATCCTAACTGATTTACATTTCTTCAAATACCCCTCATGAACTCACCTTTACCTAGTCTCTGATCTTTTCTCATGCCACTTTTACTCTTTCTCACCATGTTTTTTTCACACAGATTTTTTTCTACTTAAAGCTCCTTCCTCTTCCGGTCTTTGACAATTCTAGCCCCTCGCCTAAGATATCTTCTTAAGAATCTTAACACGACTTGTTTCTTCCTTTTATCCTGGGTCTCACCTTAAATTTCTTTCTCTCAGAGTAGTCTTTTCTGACCACTCAAGCTAAATTAGGTTCCCATCACCCTACATTTTCTCCTAGCATTCTGTTCCTTTATTTTCCTAAATGGTAACTATGTATTTATTTATCCATTCACCTGTTTATTAACAGTCTTCCAGAGTAGACTGTAAACCACAGGAGAGCAGAGACCATGTCTGTGTTGTTTAACATATTGTAAAGGCTTTTAACATCAGGTCTGGCTAATAAATATACATCAATAAAGTGAACAAATATAGTCTTGCAGTTTTCAGATACAGAAATAAAGTTGAAACATTTTGGCTCTTCTTGCATCCATGGGATGAATATGATTTAAGCTGTGCAAAGAAACTGATTTAGTCCTTTTCTTCTGCTCGTACGTTGACAAACTAGCACAGGCCCTCAGGTCCTATTGTCAGTTTAGTCCTAGTTTTGCTCTTTATCACATCCTGAGAGCAAGTGTTACTATTGAGCTTGATGTCTGGTGCTCTTTGGCATGTCAGACTCTGGGCAGATGGGTTGGGTGACATCCAGACTGATTCAGACATTCATTGGAGTTGCAGAGGACTACCAGGAATGGGCTTGAGGCTGGCAGAGATACAACCTAAAGAAAAAAATCATGTGTTGAGAAAATTTTCACAGTTAAATCTGGGAAAATGCAAACAAACAAAAAAAATGTTATGCTGAATACTTCACTGTGAACTTAATGATATTACTCTAAGCACAACTGTCATGTTTTTGTATCATATTTGCTAGTAATTCAAAACTCATCCCCCACCGAATATTCATTCTAGCTAATTCTCATTAACAGAATTCATTTATTTAATCCCCTTTTGATGCTTACATATTGGCAACATACCTACTACAATATAAAATTATAATAGTCTAAATAGTTTCAGGGAGAATTGCAGCATATTAGAAACATCATTATATTTTGAGTCAGAAGAATGCCGTTTTGTGATTTTGCACAAATGACTTACCCTTTCTGGGCTTCAGTTTGTTCACTTATAACACTGGGATTCTAGTTGTGCTTCTTTCTCACAGATTTCTGCATAGTTTAACAAGATAAAACCCGAAGTTTTAAAAAAATATAGCAATTATCAAAGATTAACTTCCAAAATTTCATCAGTATAAAATCAACTTTAAGCTTATATTCAATCATTTTGTATTTACTATTATCTGACTTTCTGTAACAGGACTATGGACCTTTTGTCTCTTTAGGCTGTTCTTATCTGAGAAAAGCCTCTTCCAGTTTCTCTTGCCTTGTTCTCCATTAGCTAGAAAGACTCATGGCGTGGTAATCAGGCCCTGAAGACATAACGACGAGTCATTTTTCCTGTTATATCAACCATAGAAATCTCATAGAAATGTTTTCCTCTTGTATCAGTTTCCTAATGCTGCCATAACAAATTTTGACAAACTTAGTGGCTTAAAAACACACATATAAATTTTTTATCTTGCAATTCTAGAAGTCAAAAATCCGAAACAGGTCAACATGGCTGCATTCCTTCTGGAGGCTCTGGATGAGAATCTATTTCCTTGCCTTTTCCAGCTTATAGTAGCTATCCAAATTCCTTAGCTTTTGACCCTTTCTTCCACCTTCAAAGCCTCCAGTATAGCATCTTTAAATCACATTCTCTCTCCCTCTCCCTCTCTCTCTCTCTCTCTCTTACACACCCACCCACCCCCGTTTCTGGGTTTTCTTCTCCTTCTCTGACTCTATTTATGACCTTCCTAATTGTTTCTTATAAGAACCCTGGTGATTAAATTGGACCAACCCAGCGTAATTACCCCATTTCAAGATCCTTCATTTAATCATATTTACAAAGTACCTTTTGTCAAGTAAGGTGATATGCTCACAGGTATCAGGGATTAGGATGTGGACATTCTTGGGGGACCATTATTCAGTCTACTACACACCCCCTTATGTTCTTTCCCCAAATACCCAAGGGATTCATCCAACCACACAGTATCAACTCACAGCTAATCTAACCTAGCATCCTTATTGCTTCCTGTCTTGTTGATTCATTCAGTCAGTTTGACTCTCCCATCATCTCACTACTCACTGCCCTTTGTCAGCTGAAATTCACACAGAACTTCATGCCCACACACTGCACTTCTTATTCCTCACAGTCTAGGTTTTCAAAAGCTGTGCCACTACCATCCACAAAGCTCACCATGGAGAGATTAGGTCTTCCTGTCATCATCACTGCCCCTACAACCTTGTTTTGTACATAGCATGTGGAAGATGACCTTCAGCACCATCAAGAGCCTCTGAAGGTCACTTTTAATTGACGTTTGCAATGTTGCTGATACTGTTGATAGTAGGTACTATTATTTACTCTAGGTCCAAGAAGATTGGTGGCAAATTCTTATATAGTATAAATATCTATCTGGAAGAATAACCCAAGAGATTCCTTAACTAGAGACATTTGCATGAGAAAATGAATATCTTAATTCAGTGATAGAATATTTGCTTAATATAATTTTCTGACCAAAACACTTAGGCTTTACTTTGGGATGCCAGTAGCAATTTTTCCTTTTTCCGCACTAAAACTCTATATCAAATCTTATTCTGGTATCATTAAGACCAGAATGCTAATGTTCTGATCATGTACATTATTATTATTTTCAAATTTTTTTCCTGCATTGTTTGATATTTTTCTTTTCTTTTCTGTATCTCTTACTGTTCGTGTCCCACAGTGGTTGGAATTGAAAATTTCTTTCTATGTAATAGCCTTTATATCTTCAATAGAGAGTTTGAAGATATGCTTATTCTAATTTCAGACTTTCAATAACAGAACCCCCATTAACTGATTACCAAGTAGGCTATGTTTTTCTCTATTACGCTATATTCTTTCAGTCCAGATTCTACAAATTCCTTTCCTTTATCATTCAGCCCAAGTGTTGAATGCCCACTTTGTGTTGAGCAAAATGCTAGGGTCTAGAGCTTCTCTGGTGTGAAAAAGAATTGTGGCCACTGCTTTCATGGAGTGTACAGACAAGTGAAAGAGGAAACAACAAATAAATAATTACACACATTGAAAATTCTCATAAAAAATTCTGTGAAGGAAAACTACAATATTATTATATAAGTGTAGAACAAAAACAATAACCTAGTCTGAATAAACATGGAAGGCTTCCCTGAGGACCAGACATCTGAGTTGAGAATTAAAGAATGATTAGAAATTGAGTAAGAAAATGGGACTGGTGAGAAAGCATTTCAAGTAGATGAAAACACTCACATGACGCCTCAATGTCTGACACATAGAAAGCTGATGTGGCTTTAGTCAGTCACCTGATTTCCTAAATATCCTAATGATAAATGGAAGTGAACTGAAAGCATTTGTCATGATATTTATGTACTATCTTTCATGGCAAAAAGGTATACTCACACACATTGTTGGTAACAAACACTGGGCTGTAGATATCAGCCCTATAAACACTATGAAACTATATAAAATATTGTATATGTGAAAAAAGTTATCTCTACCAACAGCAAAATTGTTTGGAGTTATGGACTGGGTCTATTGTTTGGAGATTTTCCAAAAGCACTATACCTAGTGTCCTAGCATAGGGTGAGAACGAGAAAAATATTAGATACCTGACCATGAAGGAAAACATTGATCTATAGAACCAATCCACAGATATATCCATGATTTTCTAAGAAAAAAATACTTTCTTCAAAAATTAACATTGTCTCAACACTAGACATTCTCATGGTAACCTGACTTAGAGATTTAGGACTAGATAGCTATAACTGTGTTTAATTGAATCTTTCTGACTGCTTTCTCTGCACTAATGTTTTTCAGCAAAGCAAATTTTCTTAATGGCCCATATCTATAATCAACCTTCCATTCTACAATAAAGCAAGACATTTAAATACAATTCAAAAGAGTATACAAATGCAACAATGGGAAAATTTTTAACCTACATGGTTTGTAATGATCAGGTTCTGAAATGAAACATGAGGTTTCATAGATGATACCTATATAGCACAGTTGACAGTCACCATAACTGGGTGAAAGGCAGCTGTTATTTAATAAATTTTACTTACTAAATAAACCCAGTATTTTGTTGCTTAATTGAACTCAAGTAAAACTACAATCTAACATCAGACCATGAATTTTGTGACAGGAAACACATCATAGTGCCTAAATTACACTTCAAATTATAAATTAGCCAATCATCATGGAGTCATTTTTTCTACGTGGTGAGTCATCTAATTTACGACTTAGAAAAGCAATGACAATTCATCTTCTAATTTTATTTGTGATGCTTAACAATGTTATAGAGCATGTAAGTGTTTTCTCTCAGTGCTAAATTTAAAATCAATATAAATCAGATGTGCTTGAATTACAAAGCTGTTGCAATAGGAAAAATAACACATCTTATATCTCCAGTGTTCATTTTGTGAAAATGTTTTTATATAAATAAACAGAAGTGTGAATGATGAATTATTTTCAATTTTAGTATACTACTTGATGTATAAATATATAATAGATAACGTGTGTCTCTGAATAGAATAAGAATGTAAATAAATATACTAACACAGGGTTCTGTTTGGTTTTGAGCAGAAACATTAGATTTATCTTTCATCACTGCAGTGGAGGGAGTATGCCATTCTAGGTGGGCTCCTTATATGAAGTATCTATCTTGTCCTGTCCTTCATCTCCCCCAATTAACTCTCCACATAGTAGTTAGGAATTATTTTAGAATGTAAATAGGTCCATATCACTTTCCTTCTTAAAATTTATATCACATTATCCTTACATTGCTTACAGGATCCTACTTCATATGGTCCCAGCTTAACTCTCTGGCCTTACCTCATGACACAAACCCACTTTGCCTGTTATGCCTCAGCCTAACAGGCATTTTTCAGTTCTTTGTAAATTCCAAACTCAATCTCAGGGCCTTTGTGCAAATCAATCTCTTTGCTGGAACACTATTCTCCTGCTGTGGCATGCCTTGTTTAATCTCATCCTTCATCTCTAAGTTTAAATACCACCTTGTCAGAGAGACCTTCCCTTGTTACCCAGTGTTAAGTAGGTCACCTGTCCAACACAAATGTATGTCTAGATATTTTTATTCTCTCTTATAACTCTTTGATATTTTCCTTTACAGGAATATATTAGCTCACTGGGTCTATTCACTAAACAGGGAGGGTAGGAACCAAGTCTGTCTTATTCAGTATAATATTCCAAGCTCTAATAGATTGAGTGATATCTTTAGGTGCTCAACAAAAACTTGTTGATTGGCTGAGTGTACGAATGAAAGAGGAAACCTCTACATTGTAGTTATCCTTTAATGCCCATCATTCACTCTCTGAGATACTGAGAGAATATGCTGAATAAAGGAAATAATGACAACTGTTCTGCAGCTCATTTTGGGGTTCTAGTGGATGGGTATTATTAGAGTTTCTATTCAGTCAAAGTGTATGTTTCCATCTCAGGAGTTCTGGAAGAAAAACACTGCAATTAATATATTATTGATTACAGTGGCCCTCATTGACTAAGCAGAGTGGTTCCAGATGAACACACATGGAGCACTGTGGATCAGTGAGTACCATATGCTGTTGTGAGACCACCCCCACATCCGTATGATTACTCTCCTTAAGACTCTTCAGAGAAGTGAACATATGCTGTGGTGTTCTGGTCGAGGAGGGAGCATATTAAAAAATCACTCAGATAACTATCTCGAGGTATCAGTTGAGGAAATGTAGTTTACCAGTCAGAACATGGAAAATTGCTCACGTAGTTATGATTAATGCTCCTTTTAAATGAGAGGGGTACAATATGTAAAGAACAATGGTCTGTGCTTAAATATTATTTCACTGAGAGTAGAGGATAATAATTCAAATATAAGTATATGGAAGGCTTCTGAGAAAGGGGGAGCTGGATAAATTCTTTCTGTGGTTTTTACAGCAAAATCTTAAAGTCTTGCCATGATTGATATAATAGGAGCTAGTTCATAAGGACCCAGGAGTCTTGGGACAGCAAGTCCCAGCAAAGTCAAGGGACAGCAATTCGGTGAGAGCAATATGAGCATCCTTTAATTAACTACTTTTGACATCTTCATCACTCAAAAGTAGAGAAATCCAGGACTACTGATACCAATGGTTAAATCTAAGTATTTGCTTATGACATACTCCGTAGATTAAAATAGTGGGGTTTCAAAGGGAACTTACATAGGTCCAAAAGAGTTCAATACCACTGTATGACATTTAGGTTAATGTACAAAGTAGTTTTTCAAATGCCCACATTTTTTCTATAATCTCAGAGATGGACTTGAAGCAACAAATGATATACTATCTTACTGATTATTGATTGATTGATTGATTGATGAAACTCTATATCAGACTTATCACAAAATATTGCAGTTCAGTTTCTTCCTGTACATATCAATGTTTTATAACTTTTTACATCTGTAAACTTGGATCTTAATTGATAGACTATTAAAGCTTGTTTGGATATAATTATATATGTATATATTCAGCATGATCCATTTCAAGTATATTTCTGCTCTGCAGGCTTCTTTATTTAGTAGGATTATTGTGTTTATCATGACAATGTACTTTACTAAAATGTGTATTCACATAATTGTTATAAAGATAAATTATCTTCAAAGTTGAATGTAACTATTTTGTAATAGTATAATCACAATAATATCTGAAGCTTATATGAACTGTACTAACTTTTAAAACATAAAAATCAACCCAATTTTAGAAATAACTAATTTTCTATTTGACTAATAATACTGCTGTCTGCCATCATTTAACTATTTGCGAAAGTATTCATTTGCTTCTTTAGCTAACACCTTAATAGCCATTACTTTATATTTTGAAAATGCACAAGAAAAACTTGTAATGAAAAATGAGTAAAAGTTATTTAAAAGAATAGTCATTTGATCTAAATGAAAAGTCATACTTTTCATACATGCAACTGCTGTAGCTGGATGTCGTTGAGTGTAATTGTCTTAAAATAATTTCTAACATATGAATTAGATGCTAATGTTGCTTCAGTATTTTTGTTTCTCATGATCTTCACATAATTAGTGATGTCACTTTGGTGACTTTGGTGGATGATAAATGTCAGAATACATTTGAAGAAAGTTATTCATTTATCTTCAACATTTTTATTTTTGTTTTTATTTTTTTAATTTATAAAGAATATAGACTTATTTCTCACAGTTCTGGAGGCTGGAAAGTCCAAGGTTGAGGGTCGCACATCTGGCAAGGGCCTTCCATGGCAGAAGGTGGAAGGGCAAGAGAGCACACACAAGGAAGAGAGCAGTGAAGTGGGCCAAATTCATCCTTTTATCAGGAAACACTCCCAAGATAACTAGCCGTAATAATGGAATTAATTCATTCATAATGACAGAGACCTCATGACCTAATCACCCCTTAAAGGTCCCACCTCTTATCATTGTTGCACTGGGGATTAAGTTTCCAATGCATGAACTTTGAGGGACGCAGTCAAACCACAGCAAAGCTAAAAAAAAAAAAAAATGCTGAAAATGTTGGGAAGCGAGATAAACTGATTGTAGATAGAGCTGCATACAGAAGCTCAAATGATAGTTTCAGGACCTGGATTCTCTCTGTAAATCTGAGCTCTACTCTGTTGGTTTCACTTTTGGACATACTTTATCATACCAGTAGAAAGATGGCTGCTATGTAGGTTGAGCCAGCTTCCTTTCATTTTTATTTTTTATTTATTTTTTGAGGCAGCTTTCTTTTAGTTTCAAATTTTGCCAAAAAGAAGATTTCTCTTCCAGACTCAGAAAGTTAATATTAGATTCAAATTGGTACAATGACAATTCCTGAACCAATCATTTTGACAGGGGAATGAAAGGTACTAATTGACTTAGACTCGGGTCACATGCCAACTCCTAAATATGAGTATGGAGTTGGCCCCAGAGGAAATTAGATAACTTTTACTAAAAAAAAAGGGAAATGAATGCTGGATTGCTCAAACCCAACTACAACCTGCCATTGTCCTGTGATATACTGGTAAAAATACAAATGAGCAGGGTGTAGTCAGTGTATATCTGGAAAAATATCCCATATACATACACATGGAATTTTAAGACAACTTGTTACATATACATGTTAATTTTTCAAAAAAGAGTCATACTAGATACACTGTCTTGTAAACTTGTGGATTTTTTTTCCAACAGTATATCATGACCATTTTTCCACATGGATATATAAAAACACTTTTTTGGTGTTATTGGAATCTGTTGTATGGGTTGTCACAATGTATTCAAACATATGCTCAACTTATTGTTGAATATTTATTTTTTTCAATTTTAAGTGATTATAAATAGTTCAGCAATAAATCAATAAATTTATGTAGCTGATACTTAGGAACATATTTTTCCTTTTCTTTTTTTTATTTCAGAGTATTATGGGGGTACGAACACTTTGGTTACATAAATTGTCTTTGCACCACCCGAGTCAAATCTACTAGCATGCCCATCTCCTAGACGGTGCTTACTGCATCCATCAGGTATGAGTTTACCCATCCTCTCCTCCCCGCTCCCACCTGCCAAAAACCCAATGAATGTTACTTCTATATGTGTGCATAAGTTTTGATCAATTAGTACAAATTTAATGGTGAGTATATGTGGTGTTTGTTTTTCCATTCTTGTGACACTTTTAAAAAAACAAATTCAGTGTGTACTTTTAATTAACCCTGCCCTTTCATATTTTTAGTTCATTACTACCTACAAAAATTGTCACATTTTTAAAAAGTATTACAATCAGTAAACATAAATAAGTAGTCTTAGACCGTTCAGTAAAAGAAAAAAAAAAAACCCTGAAGCCACAGCATTCAGAATATTTTCTATAGGTACTCAAATAAAACTACTGAAGCTCTGTTTACCAAATATGTTCCATGTGTATACAGCTAACCTGTGATTCCTCAGTTTTTCCAGTAACTCTGTTGAATGTGGGTCTCATGGCTCCATGCACTTCAAAGGGCAAGGTCCATGGCCATGTCCCCACAGGTTGGTACAACATATTTCCTGAAGTAGCCACAGCCTGAAGCACTTCTCCCAGCAACCTAGAGAATAGAAGGACTTAGCAGTACTGAACTGCTTACATCTGAACACAAACCATGCTAAGAATCTTTCATGCCATTCTTTAAAGAGAGGTATTAGCTATGGTGTGTCAGGAAAGGGTTAGCAGACAAGATGACTATGCGGAAACTGGAAGTACAAAACGGAAGTTTACAAAACTCAGCTATTACTGTTAATTAGAAGTACTTTGTTAAAAAAGGAAAATCTGAAATAAATTCTAAACTTGTTGTGATAGTAGGACATGAGTTGTAAAATGGGGCTGTCCAGCCATATTGCAACAATGTGGAGGTTTCTCCATCTGTTAGAGGATCTAAATCTCTGAAATCAACAAGGTGCTCGTCAGCCATTTTCTAGAGGTAGCCTTTTTTTTTTCTTTTAAATCTTTTTGTAGAATCAGATCCTAAAATGCAGAGGGATTTGTGGCAAAATTCTGCATGGTGTCCCAAATGACCACAATAAAAGTAGAGTTCCTGTATATTTGGTGCTATCTCTTATAGTCATAATGGTACCATTGAGTCTCTTTACTTTCTGTGACTCCAATATTAGTATTTCAATCATCCATCGGTGCCTGATGTATTCAATGAGTACTGTGGCATTCTCCTACATTGGCAGTGTAGCATTTCAGCCAAGTGACCACACTGCAGCCAAGCTGAGGCCCTGCTAGAGGTAGAAATACTCATGGTGCTCATTTTACTTTGTTTAGAAGGTTGGGTAGGTGGGACTAAATAATATGGATTGTTTAAGTCAGTCAGATTCTCTTATGTCCTATTTAAACAATTAGGCAATAGCAAAGTCATAATTTGAAATATGAATGTTGCCAAAGTGGATTAGAATGTAAAAGTTCTTACATGGCATGTAGTCTAACACACAGCGTGAAATATCAACGTGTAATACATGTTGTCCTGGGTATCTCATGTTAGGATATTAAAAGAGAGAAGACACTAGAATGTGTTCTGTGATAGGATTATATGAGAGAAAAATGAGACTTCTTAAAAGAAGGGAAATGTTTAGATGAGCAGAAGGCCCAGGAGTTCAGTAAAACCAGTGGAACTATAAAGTAGTGAGAGATTAATTGACATGGGAGAAAATATAGCACAAATAAGAAAAGCTTAATTTTTACCCAGTCAGAGACCTAGAACTCCAGAACTAGAACACACAATAGAGACATTTCTCAATACCATCATGAGGTTATATGGACATCCTCTACGTCTAAGTCACCTGTGGACATAAGGAAGAACTTGAAAGAATTTGTTTCTCAGAGTGAGACAGGAGAGAAAAGTACAACTAGCTGTTTCTACCACAGATTATCTCCAAGGCATTTATAAGAAATTGTTTCTAAGCTATTATTTTGCTAAGAGTTTATTTTAGCATTTTACTTCCACCTTCCAATTATATACTTTCTCAACTTTTCCACCTAGTGGTGGAGGATCATTCCGAGATCCTCATTTCTTATACCATTTTAACGTTGAGTCTTTCAATCATATCTTTAGTTCCCTCTGCCTATTTCAAAACAAACCCATCAAAGTTTTCTCCTTTTGTTACATAAATCTTTGTACTTCAAACTTCCTTTAATAGGATTAAATGAAATAATGAATTCATTCCTTTTCTGGACTCTGTATATGCGTCATTATATGCGTCATTATAGAGTGGTCATTATGGTTTGATGAAAAGATCATGGACCACTGATTTAAAAGACCTTGGTTTGAATCTTGACTATGATAATATGAGACCATCATATAGTATTGCTGTGCTTCAAATCTCTATTCTTAAGCCTAAAATTATCCTTCCTTAGAAGTATTCAGTCAGACTTAAAGAGTAAATATATGTGACTGCACCTCAAAAATTACAGGATGTGCAGAAGGGGCTGAATCAAAAGAGAGTGGAATTTGAATCTAATTCTGAACCAGTACTCAATTTTTGAAGAAAAATCTAAAGAAGGCATATATTCAGTTACATATTTACTGAGCCTGATAAGCATAATGGCTTCTGCTACGTGTTACTGTGCAATGCAGGAAGGATACATAAGTAAACGACAACAACCAAAGAAACACAATATCGCTGCACTCACAGAGCTTAGGATATTAGTGTGATTCTCTTCAAATATACCCTGAACAAAGCTAAAACCAATTTCCTTGTGATGTAAGACCTCTCATTAAAAGTTTTGTTCATGCCAAGCTTTGCACAATCTCAGTCAGAAATATAGACAGGAATCACTCGGGAACAAACAAAAGTAGAACCCTTAAGCATTGCCAAATGATAAATAGGCCTGGTGATTTTTTTCCTCTTGTCAAGCCACTGATTAGAGAGATGGGTACTATCTAAAAAATATTTGCTAAAGGATAATAAAAGACAAGGTAAAAGGAAGATCTGATTTATCTGGTAAATAAGGGTTTCTGCACCTGCTGAAAAATAATTTTGGTTGGGATAAACACTTCAAATGTCAGGATAATTCAGAGTGGCAACCAGTGAATATCCAATTTTTCATATGGTCAACTAAGCCAAACTTCAGCTTCTCCAACTCTGTAAGTCTATCTATAACTAATTGCAAAGTAGGAGAAAACTCAAATAATGGTTGCAACTTTCAAGTTAAGAATTCCAGAGTCTAGATTACATTATTTTTATAGACAGGAAATCTATTCTTGAGCTTCATAACAGAAGCATTTTCATTTTTTTTCTTGATTAAGAAGTTTAAGTGATTATTTTTTCACTAGAACTCATCTTTATATCTTCAATCTTATCAGGGGTATTTCTACTTGAAATATAATCATGGAGCAACATTATTTTTTCACTAAAAAGTTAACATAATAACTACATAACATTAAATCTCATACTCCAGGCTTTTAAAAGTCTGATTACCAAAACAACATGATAGGCAAAAATTGTTCAACTAAAAAAAGTTTCTAATATTCAGAAAGTCATAAAACATACTATCTCCCAATTTTTAAAAATCAATGCAATAAAATTAATTTTATCTATTTATGGATAAAACATTATTCACTATTTTCAACATATTATAGCAAAATGCTTCTTTACTCTTTAATGGACTGATGGTAAAAAGACCATAAAAAGATGGTAAAAAGTCTTTTTACTGATGGTAAAAAGACGGATTGATGGTAAAAAGCCAGTTCAATTTACCAAATCACTAAAACTATGTAGCCAAACAAAGTATAAGTATATATTAGCCAAAGTTTTGTCCTTACCTTATTAACTCAGTATTTTCCAAATATATTTTTGTGATGTTCAATCTTTGAAGAAAAATAAAAACTGAGAATCAGTTTAACAAAATTGGTAACAATGAAAATAAACAATCATTAACATGTCATATGTGGAGTAAAATATCCAAACTGTTTGAATAAAGAATCGCTTGTCTCAAAAATTTTAAGACAATATGTATAAGTTGGACTTAAAATAAACCATTTTGGAAAAATCAACTTCAACCCACATTATAAATATGTATTTTTATGAATGCCTCCATTTAAATGCACACATATAATGACATAGGTCCAATTAATGAGAATATTAATGGAGGCTTTGTTTGAATGCATCCAACCACACTTTATCACTCAGATATAATCCATTAAACTTCTATTGCTTTTTGCAGGAAGAATTTTTAGAAGGCAGAATAGGAATCAGGCAGAGTCTGATGCTGTGCTGTGTGTATTTGAAGAAATCATTCTGACTAAAATATGAGAACTGTAGCAATAAATCTGCCCCGAGCCATGGCCCTATCTCTAACCCTGCATAGCGCAAAGGAAGTAGTACATTTTCTTAATGATTCAGTCTGGAGGGTGAATCTTTGTCTAACTACTTTGGTCCTAGGGAGAGTATCAACTTAATTACATCTAGTTATTCCACTTTAGGTAATATTTATGTTGTCTGTACACGAATCCTGGGAAGATCACATATAGGAATTATATAAGAAAGAGGTCAAGAGATCATTGGCACATATATATGAGCATAAAAGAGGAATTCCCTTAATAAGGAGGATTTTCATGAATCAGTACATGTGTCCTTATAGACTTTCAGGTTGTAACTTAGACATACAAAGTAAATATTTCTTAAATTCAATCTTGCCCCTGAGCATGTCCAAGCACTGAGCATGTTCAGGAACTAGAGCAATGCAGATTGAACCTGTTATGGAATTATAGTTAAACTTATAAAGCACCTATTGTGATCTGAGAACTGCCTACAATTGTGTGCCACCTTCAGAGAAAGAAAGAAAGAGGAAATGAGGGGGGTGGAGAGAGAGAAAAGTGAGGGGGAGAGAAGGGAATGGGAGGCAAGGAAAACAAGGAAAGGAAAGCAAAGGGAAAAAAAAGAAAAATTACATGGGTATATTCAAGTCAAATTTGAGAAAAAGTTACAATGAATAAAATTGAGTGGATCCAGTATGTACGATGCTTTGATGAGTGACAATGTTTCCCTGAAAACTATTAACAGAGCAAGATAATCTATTTATTATTTATTTTAAGTATCACAGGTCGATCTCCTCCAAGAAGCAGGCTGTGATATAAAGGCAGTGAACAGCAGAGCCATTAAGGAGTTCCTTTGGATGAACACCCATGCAGAGAGGAAGGAGGCAAGATTAGGCAGAGGTGAGAGCTGAGCTGTGATGCAGTCCCAATGAAGGTGTCAGCAACCTCACAGAAAGCGTTCATGCTGAGATGGCCCAACAGAGTTGTCCTGAGATGGGAGGAGGGGACGAGGCATTTATATTTCTGAATTGATCAGTAGTTTTTGGTTACGGGCTGCCACTAGTAGCAGTTGTGATTTCAGGAAGGCCATTTGCTTCGGCCAAAGCCCCTCCTAAGGAAGGTTGACAGATGAAGATTACGTTCTGGCAGCCCTCCCAATATTGGGAGGAATAAATCTCCCATTCCTGAAGATGGTTTTTGAGCAGGTCAGGGAGTAGAGTGAGGTGAGCGAGGTGCCCAGGGAACAAAATTCAAGGACTCACTCACTTGTAGGACCTTGAAAGGAAATAGCTCCTTAGATTTTGAGCCTATGTGCATCATCCCCTTAACTTCATGCTGGCTTTTTTCAGGACAGGGCATCACAGGTTCCACCATAGACTACTCTTGTGTTGCTCATATCCACTTCCTTCTACAGGATTTAGTAGTAGCTCTTGTAGGATTCCAGAGTGCTTCTCTTCCTGAAGGAATGTTAGAAAAGAAAGATTAGCGGGATGAGCTATAGTCCCAGCTACTGTTGCTGGTCAGAAGACTGTGAATTATATTTATCTACTCTCTTATCTACTATCGACTCTAGATACCCCTCATCCTCAGTTAGCACCTCTGCTGGTCTTAATGGCCTTCCTAGCGGTGTGATTCAAATTCTCATCCTTGAATGATCTGTGCCCTTGATCACAGTTCCCTTCTCAGCAGGGTGCCTATACTTGTTCACTTCCTGTCAATTGGGCAAGGGAGAACCAAGAAGCAGACAAGTGGATTATCTATATGGAAAACGTACTTCTTCGGTTTCCACTGTGTAACAGCAACCCTATTTCCAACTACCCCTCCATCACCTCAACTGCTGATACCACTATGGTGACTCTTCTTCCCTGCTGATGCCTGTATGAAGATCCCAAAGTGCTCACGTGGCAGCTGTGACTTACAATTCAAGGAGATTCCTGCAGTGCTTTTGGTGGATGCGTTCTCTGTTTGGGAACCAGGATTTCTGTACTCACAGAGCCTAGATAGGAGCATACATTATCCAAATGAGTCATTGGCAGGGAGGGTAAGTGGAATCGCTCCTGTTTTCAGCTCTTGTTTCTAGGAGCAAAATAGTCTACCCATAGGAAACATTGTACCATATGATTTTTTAAAAATTTGAGATATATAGCGAATGTTACCATGTAATAAAAAGATTCACACATATTATACTCACTCCCATATGACAACCACATGCCTCTACTTGTATTTTCTTGACCTTGATTTTCTAATGAATCCATATGTACTCTAACTTGAATCACTTCTATTGCCACACAGAGGGGATGATTAGGTGTACAAGACAAAGTTCTGCCCATTGGATGGGTTTTTCCTTACCAATGTCTTTCACGACCTCCCTGAGTGAAACTATAGTTAATGGCCTGTCCATATCTGGCCTGTGCCCACATATTAAACTGACCTATCCAATAACCAACTTTGGGCTTTTTTTTCTTCTTTCAGAGTCATAAAGTATCCCCTATGCAGGTGTGAGTCGAGGAAGAGATACTTGTGCAACAGTGGCATATGACATAGGGTTTTGGACTGTCTGTCTGTATAGCTTGCTTGTGCCCTCTGATCCTGAAATGCTGCTTTCATTTTATAATTGGTGGTGCTAGGCCTATGTGACCTTAAAACTTGGAAGGTCAGATATAACCCAGAATTCCTACTCTGCACCCCACTGAAACATAGAAGACTTTCATACATATGGATTGGTATATTGTTTGACCTCATATTACCAGGTGTGCAATATGCTACCTCCATAACCCAAATAATCCTGCCAGACAGTGTTTTCCCTTAGTGTTTTAGGGTAGGCAGTGCAAAATGCAATTATTTGTTCTTTGCTATGGAAGGGATGTATAGGAATGCCTCAGACTATTGAATTTCTAAAATTTTTCTACTGTGCCAAGTCTTTGAATATTTGTGTTTTAGTCCATTTTGTGCCACTATAACAGAATACCACCAACTGGGTAATTTTAAATGAACAGAAATTTATTGGCTCACAGTTTTGAAGGCTAGGAAATTCACAAATGAGGGGCCGGCATCTGGGCAGGGCCTTTTTGCTGTGCCATTCCATATCCCATGATGGTAAGCAGAAAGGCAAAGAGAGGACGAGGTGGGGAGAGAGAGAGAGAGGTGGCTGAATTTGTTCTTTTATAAGAAATCCACTCCTGCGATAACAAAACCACTCCTGCAATAACAGCATTAATCTATTCATGAAAGCACGGCCTCCAAGATCCAAGACACCTCCCACTGGGGCCCACATATATATTGGCTTTCCCAATACCACCACATGGGAGATCACGTTTCCAATGCATGAACTCTGGGGACATATTCAAATCATTAGCACTTTGTAAGTTTTATAGCCAAATGTCTGCAGTGCTTGCATCTTACCAAGACTTCTAATATGCTAGTCACTTTGCTCTGCATTATGTCATTGATATAACAGACCAGTTTGACGTTATATGGAGTGTTTCAAATGTCCAGATCTTGTCAGATTATATTACGAGAGAGGGAAAGAAGATTAACATAGCTTGAGGCAAAATTTTGGAATATACACTGTCCTTCATTTCAAGTAAATAGGAAGGATTTCTGATTCTCTTTTCTAACACCATGGGAAAGAATGCATTCACCTTGTCAGTAGCCATGGAGTTTTGTAATCAGTGCTACTTCTTAGTTGAGTTTGTGGTCACTGCCATCCTTCAAGATCTGTTTAATTTTTTTAGGAGCAAACTGATAACATAAATGAACAAATGAAATGAGCCATTTTCCCAGTATTCTTTAGGTCTTTATGGGTGGCACTAATTTTTGCCCTTTTCCCTGGAATATGATAGCAATTGGCCATTAGTGGGGAGGTATAGTTTCAGGGATTTCCACTCACTATGAGAGTGTATGTACTTTTATATTGAAAAATACTCTAACCAAAGTTTATGTCCCAATTTCCCTTGACTCATCCTTATTCTCCTAGCATCTGCTTGTACATGTCTAGTTCCTACAGCTCCAGTGGGAAAACGTTATCTGTCCCCCTTAGTAATCTTAGAAGGTCCCTGGATGGGTTATTTTGTGATTTTTCTTACTGGCTTAGTAGCCATGGGAAGTGGGGTATATGTAGTCATATAGGGGAGAAGTATATGCACAATCTTGAAGCAAGCTGATAGCATTAATTCTATTATGAATTGGTTGAGAAATTTGAAGAACTCTGAAGGTCCAGGGAAACAAGAGCCTTCAAGATTTTGGGGTGCATTAATCCAAATGTCCCAATTTAAGATTCCGTTCTTTCCCAACTAAGGCCAACTAAGGCTTTGACCTGGCTGTTACTCATCTCCCTTCCTTGGGAGTTTAGCCTCTTTTGAATTTCTTGGGATATGTCCTTCTACTATAGAGATAAGAGCCTCTTTTCATGTTACCATGATGGCCTTCTGATTTTTATACCTATCTTTTGATTGAGTTAATAACTCTCAGCTTTTGGTTCTCTTTTTTTGTTTCATCAAGTTTAGCTTTAGTCACTCAATTCTACTGTCTATGTAGTACTAATAATTATTTCTTCCATATTTTTTAAATACCTGAAACATCAAATCAGCAAATGCATTCTGCTTTGTATAGAAAGGGAATTCCAGCTCTACACTTGTTGAAGTTTTACCAATTTTGCTACTACATTTAACTAAGGATTTCTTGTGCCTCCACTACCACCAATAAGGTGCCTTCATTTACAGCAATAGCAGATGATTTTCTCCAAAAGCCCATCTTATCATCTGCTTTCTCAGACCACTCCTGGCAATAACCATTGCAGGCTGAGTTCCCTGGAAAGTAGTCTAAGAAACAAAAGTTAGAGTGTAATGGATTTATGGGGGAGTGTGCCTGAGATTAACATCTTTGGAGGACAGGGGATGATAGTATAATCTGGCAGAAAGAGAAAGTGAGCTATGATGAAGTTATTAGCCAACCGCATGGGAATCACAAGAGCTGGGATAGAGTTTCAAAGTTGGCCTGGTTTGGACAAATAGCTCAGGGCATTATACCTCACGCTGATCGGTCATTAGATACAGATTGGGATAGGTGTGAGGTTGGGCAAGGCAGTTTTCTTCTGTGGAGAATATCCCCAAAGAAGGGTAATATCTGAAAGTCATCTTCCATCAACATTACCAGGAGATGGGAGAGTAACTCTGTCTTCTCCTGTAGTTGTGGATCTGGTTGGCACATTAGAGCATCTAAAATGATTGGCACTTTTTTTGTTTCCTTTATTATCCTTTTAATGTCCATGAGATCAGTAGTTATGAATCCTCTTTCATTGTGACATTAGTAATATTTATCTTCTCTTACTTGGTTACTCTGGCCAGAGATACATCAATTTTATTGATCTCTTCAAAAAAGCAGCTTTTGGTTTCGTTGATTTTCTCTATTGGTTTCGTTGATTTTCTCTATTGGTTTCCTGATTTCAATTTCATTGATTTCTTCCCTATTTTTTTTTCTTTTGTAGGTTTTAGGCTTATATTTCTCCTTTTTTCTCTCATCTTCTAAATAGGAAGCTCTGGTTATTGATTTTATGTCACTCTTCTTTTCTGATATATGAATTTAATGCTATAAATTTCCCTCTAAGCACTGGTTTTGCTACATCCCACAAATTTTGATAAGTTGCATTTTTATTTCATGTAGTTCAAGATATTTTAAATTTTATTTTGAGACTTCTTCTTTGACCCATTTCTTGCTCTGAAGAGTGTTGTCTAATCTCCAAATATATGGATATTTTCAGCTGCCTTTGTTACTGATTTCTGGTTTAATTTTATTGTGGTCAGAAAACATATTGTGTATGCTTTCTATTCTTTTCAATTTGTTAAGGTATGTTTCAGAGCCCAGAATGGGTTCTGTCTTCTTTCTTGGTGAATGTTCCATGCTAGTTTGAGAAGAATGTGTATTCTATAGATGTTAGTTGAAATATTCAATAAATGTCAATTTTAACAAGATAATTGATAGTTTTGTTCAGGTTGACTATATCCTTTCTAGTTTTCTACATGTTTAGTTTACCAATTAGTGACAGGGGGATGTTGAAGACTCCAACTAAATAGTGGATTTGTATAATCTATTTCTTCTAATAGTCCTATTAGTCTTTGCTTCCCATATTTTGATGCTGTGCTGTTAGGATCATACATGTTTAGGATTCTTAGTACTTCTTGGAAAATCAATAACACCCTTCTTTTTCCTTTATAATTTTTATAAATTATAATAAAAATTATAATTTTTCTGAAGTCTACTTTATCTGAATAATATATCAACTCTAGCTTTTTCTTGATTAGTGTTTGCATAGTATGTGTTTTTCAGTCCCTGTACATTTAACCTATCACAGTCTTTATACTTAAAATGGATTTCTTGTAGAAAACACATAGTTGGGTATTCTGTTTAAATCACTCTGAAAATTTCTGTACTTTAATTGTTATTTTTACATCATTCACAATTAAAGTGATTATTTTATATATCAATTAATATTACCATGTATGTAATTGTATTATACATGTTCTATTTGTCTTTTTGTTTCTATTTTTCCTTCCTTTCATTTTATGTTCTCTCCTGGTATATCAATTACAATTCTTCTTTTTTAATTAGCGGTTGTCCTGGAGTTTTCAATTTACATTTACAGCTGATCTAAGTCCATCTTCAAATAGCACTATATTGATTTATGTGTAGTACAGGTACCTTATAACAAAATCTTCTTTCTTTATGTAGATCAAATTTATGAACAGTGTCATTTTATTCTGCCTGAAGAAAATCTTTTAATATTTCTTGCAAGGCAGGTCTTTTGGTGATGAATTACCTCATCTTTTGCTTGTCTGAGAAAGTTTTTATTTTTCCTTCACTTTTACAGTATAATAGGATATAGACTTACCAGCTGTTGTTCTTGTTGTTTTTGTTGTTGTGGTTTTCTTCCAACATTTTAGATATTTCATTCCACTTTTATTGCTTTCATGGTTACTGAAGAGAAGTATGCTGTAATTCTGTCTTCCTATTACTCTACAGATAAAGTGTCTTTTTCCCTTCTAGTTTCTTTTCAGCTATTCTTTTTCTGCAGTTTGAATATGATATGACTTACATAATATTCAAATTTCTTTGCATTTATTTTGCTTGGTGTTTGCTGAGCATCCTGAATTTTTGTTTTGGTGCATGTTACTAATTTTTGAAAATTCCCAGCCATTAATAATTCAAATATTTCTTTTGCTTCATTCTTTCTTCTCCTAATGATATTCCAATTCTGCATATCTTACATGTAATGAAATTGTGAAACAATTCTTGGATATTCTACTCCTTTTATTTTTTTCATTCTTTGTTCTGTTTACATTTTAGTCAGAAGTTTCTATTGACCTATCTTAAGTGCGTGAATTCTGTCCTCAGCTGTATCCAGTCTACTAATGAGTCTATCACAGGCACTCTTTATTTTTGTTATGGTGATTTTGACTTCTAACACTTGTGTTACATCCTTTCTTAGTTCTACATCTCTCTGCATACAATACTTATCTGTTCTTACATGTTGTCTACTTTTTCCATCAGAATCCTTAATAAAATTATTAATCATAGGTATTTTAATTTTCTGGTCCAATAATTCTAAAATTTGTGTCATATCTAAGTCTGGTTCTAAAGTTTGCTTTGTCTCTTTAGAGTGTGTTTTGGTTTATTTTTTTATTTTTTATTTTTATTTTTTTAAATTTATTTTTAAATTTCAGAATATTATGGGGGTACAAATACTTTGGTTACATATATTGCCTATGCACTGCCCAAGTCAGAGCTACAATCGTGCCCATCCCCCAGACAGTGCACCCCATACCCATTAGGTGTGACTTTACCCATCCCCACCACCCTCTCCCACCTGCCCAACCCCTGATGAATGTTATTTCCATGTGTGCACATAACTATTGATCAGTTAGTACCAATTTGATGGTACCAGTGGTGCTTGTTTTTCCATTCTTGTGATACTTCGCTTCGAAGAATGGATTCTAGCTCCATCCAGGATAATACCAGAGGAATTAAATCACCACTGTTTTTTATGGCTGAGTAGTACTCCATCATATACATATGCCACATTTTATTAATCCACTCATGTATTGATGAGCACTTGGGTTGTTTCCACATCTTTGCAGTTGTGAATTGTGCTGCTATAAACATTTGAGTGCAGATGTCTTTATTATAGAATGTCTTTTTTTCATTTGGATAAATGCCCAGTAGTGAGATTGCTGGATCATTTTTGTTTTTGTTTCTCTTTCCTTGCCTCTTGACTAGCCTTGTAGTTTTTTGTTGAAAGCCAGACATGTTGTATTGGGTAGTAGGAAGGGAGTTCTGTAGGCCCTCAGTGTAATGTCTATGTTAATCTGTCTAGGAGTTGGTCTTGGTTCTAGGTGTCAGAGGCTTCAAATTCCTGTAGAGTCCCTATGTTTATTTCCTTCCTTGACTGCTTTCCCTAAGTCTTCCTCCTGAGAAAGAGTCTGTGTCATGGAGTTCTTTCATTTTTATTAATAATTCAATAGCACAATGTTGACGTGGTAGTAAATTTTGGGGGGCCTAGATTTTCACAGAGTTCCTCCTTTTATAGCTCATATCGCTTCCACTTTGAGTGTGACAGGATGGTTAGAAGAATCTGTATTGAGAGGAATATCTTCCTTCCATGGCTGTAGGATAAGGCTCTATTACAATCTTTCCCCCTGGAGAATAGATTTTGCATAATGAGGCGATTTGCCATTTTTCTTGCATTATATTGAAGTATACATATATTATTTGGTGGTGTTAGGTAAACAGCAAGGGACCTCCAGACCCTCCCGGGGACAAAGGTGGGCATCCCAAGAAATTGCCACACCTGGAGGAAGAGGGAACACCCTACCAATATACCAATCAGAACTTAGTGCACCAACTGAAAAAGAATTCAGAGGATGCCCTAGCCTGTGGGCCAAGCAGCACAGGTGCAATAGGGTCTAGAAGGTGGCCTAGAACAACCTAAGGCTAATTATCATTTCATTACCTTAAATCTACATTGTAGTTCACCCCACCATGGTCTTTCAGAGAGGCTTATGGGGAATCTGCATGCTTAGTAAGACTCAGGTTATATAACTCCCAACTGTCCATCAAAGTGTTCCATGGTGACATCTGAACCACAAGGAAGGCCCAGCCTAGACACCAGAAAACAAGACCCCAGACCATAACCAAGGCACTTTTGATATGATAGGGGGGTCTGTTCATTGTCTGTGGAGAACGTATCTCGCTCTTGCTCTAGAAACCTATCTTGCCCTTCAGTAAACTTTGTTTCATGCTTGCCTTGCTTTTGGTGTGTCTGGTTATTCTTTGGCCAAGAGCATACCAAGAACCCAGCAAAGACTACAACCTGACAGTGGGAAATTTATGTAAAAGTTATATAATATACTAAAAGATAGGAAAGCATAATGCAACTAAATTTTTAGAAGAGTTTTTTACTTTTTTCTCCTATCTGGTCAACTGATGCTTAGTTTATGAGAAATAATTTGGGATTCATCTCCCTAAGGAAGCCTATCTAAAACAGAGTGCAATTATCATATTGCATTGTTTGTATTAATCTGGCTACTGCCATTGCTATATGTAAGCCCCCGGGGGTAGAAACCATCTAAAATCATTCATCATAGTGTCAACAGAGTTCATTGCAGGACTTGGTACACCATGGTTGCTAAATACATGTATGTTAAATTTATGTGTCAATGACATGTTTTTTCTTTTTCTTTAGAATTTTCCGTGTATTCCAAATCTTCCACAAATAACACAGGGTAAATTAAATTTACAGTCAGAGAAAAAAGATATAAAACAATTAGAACTTCTACTTAAAATTTTACCTCTTCTTATTTATTTTTTTTTCTGGCATTATCCCTTCTTTGGATAAGATTTTATTACTTATCTCATTTTATCTTTTCTTAGACACTAATCTGCTTTTTAGTATATAATAACATTTCCAGGTGAAAGAACAGGATGGTTTTTGCAGTTTTGAATTAAGTTATTAACATTGGAAAATTTCTCTCAGTGGTAATCTGTATACCAAATAATTGGATGCAGGGCACATCTGTATGCATCCCTTAAAGTGAGTATTTAAGCACTACTTAAAAGGCAGCCATCAAGCATAAATGCTACCTCGTAAACCTTTAGTAAACTATCTCAGATTTTTATTCTTTCCAAGTCACCAGCAGGGTATTGTGTTGTTTATGTTAGTTATTTAGATATATATGCATATACAAAGAAAAAGAAGCAATAAGATTCAATACTTAGTTTCTCTGCAATTCCCTACCTAAAAGAGACTGCTGAGTTACATTTAATTGCAAACAAATATAAACTATTTGGTGAGATGCAGTAATGTTTCCTGTGTTTTCTCTATATCTTTAGTTTTTTTTAACTGATTTTTCCTTTTTTTTTCATTGACTGAGGGACAGAGGAAGAGGAGATTATGGTTTTTGTAGCAATCTTTACCTGGTGTTAAAGAAAACCTTCACCAGGTCATTTCAACAGTCATGGAAGACTTTATTCAAGACTATTGCAATAGAGGAGAGAGGTTGAACTCAACTCCACTAAAAAAAAAAAAGTGGGAGTTTTAAAGTACCAGGTGAGCTACTGGAAAAGTACTAAAAGATGATGATGTTATTGGGTAGGATGGTGAGTGTGATTAGGCATCTGTGTTTGCTAGATGGCACTTATCTAAGTTACCGTCCTACAATCCCACTAAAACTAGGAGACAGGGTTCTTTCTTCTTTGATGATTACATTTCAAAGGGATTCTTCCCAGGTCTCTGAGAAAGATATTCCTATAGAGAAATATTGTAGAAGATTTACATAATCAGCAGAAAAAATAATTTGCCATTGAAAGTTTTCTAAAGTAAATGATCTAAGAAAAGAGTGGTCAGGGGCCTATAGTCAGGAAGACCTATCTGAACCTATCTAAAGTTTAATGAAATTGAAGTGACTATTAAGTCTTCTTGGTGACCAAGCTATAACTATTACTCCTAAACCATTCCTTTCCTTTGACTTAAAAAAAAAAAAAAAACTGTTCCTTTATTTATATCCTCAAGATTATATATCTTATTTCAATGCAATACTCACTATGACACTTTACCTAGAAATCTCATAAATATATACTTTATTCAGACCCAAAATTGACAGAATCATAAAAGTGAACCTATATTGACTGAGGAAACCTTTGGAAAACTATGAGGAATACTCAAGGGGCCTATGGAAGGGAGGCAAAGGATTTATAACATTTGGACTGGAGTTCTGAAAATGAATGTTATTTCTGTTTACATGATTTTTCTTCAGGGTTCCTTCATAACTATATAGAATCTAACTGCCACTGTAAGTGTAGTACATGCTCAATAACAACTTGTTAAATCAAACTCTTGTTGCTCATTATCTTGGACTAATATCTCTAATTTCTTCTTTTCATTCCCTTTTAGGTCATATTCCTTTCAATATGGAAGGACTATTTATTTATTTATATGTAGAGAAAAACAAAACAAACTGTATAGTTCTTCATTAATCTTATATGACTCTACATATTAACTATGGTTTTCTGTTCAGAATTATGTTTCTATATATTTTATCTTTATAATCTTCAATGAGAATATCTTTATAAAAATAGAAAATTATTTTTTTGTTTAACCCTAATTTTTTATTTATTTTTTTTATTTCAAAATATTAAGGGGGTACAAATATTTTTGTTTACATGAATCACTTTTGTAATGCTTGAGTGTGCCCATTACCCAAATAGTGTTCATTGTACCCGTTAAGTAGGTTTTTGCCCCTCCCCTCCCGCCGCTTGATTTCCGCTGACTTTTAGTTCCCTCTGTGCATATGTGTGCTCATATCGTGTAGTTCCAATTTAATAGTGAGTACATGTGGTGTTTGTTTTTCCATTCTTTAGATATAGCAGTTAGGATAATGGTCTCCATTTCCATCTAAATTGCTGCAAAAGACATAATTCATTCCTTTTAATAGCTGAGTGGTATTCTGTGGTATATATATACCACATTTTGTTAATCCACTCATGAATTGATGGGTGTTTGGGTTGATTCCACATCTTTACAATTGTGAATTGTGCTGCAATAAACATTTGAGTGCAGGTGTCTTTTTGAAAAAAAAAATGACTTCTTTTCCTTTGGGTAGATACCCAGTACTAGGATTGCTAGATTGAATGGTAGGTCTTCTTTTAGTTCTTTGAGGAATCTCCATACTGTTTTCCATAGAGGTTATACTAATTTGCAGTCCCACCAACAGTATATAAGCATTCCTTTTTCTCTGCAACCACACCAGCATCTATTGTTTTTGTACTTTTTAATAAAAGCCATTTTAACAGGGTAAGGTAATATCTCATTGTGGTTTTAATTTGCATTTCCCTGATGATTAGTGATGTTGAGAATTTTTTCATATGTTTATTGGCCATTTGTCTGTCTTCTGAAAAGCTTCTGCTCATGTCTTTTGCCCAGTTTTTAATGGGATTGTTTGTTTTTTTTCTTGCTGATTTGCCGGAGTTCTTTGTAGATTATGGATTGAATAGTTACTATTTCCAACTGCGATTTGTTTTGTTTTCTTTAAAATGCTTACTATTGTTATCTTAATAATAATAAGTATTTTTAAAAACAATAGAGTTTAAAATACTTATCCATAGATAATCTCATTTAATATTTACAATTATAGTAATGAGAGCTTGCTTAATTTTACATACCAGTGAATAACAATGTGGGGACTCAAACTCAGAACTATTGCTCTTGTCTCCCTTGTATACGCCAATGGTTTATTAGTCCATTTGGACTTCTATAACAGAATACCATAAACTAGGTAGCTTATAAATAACAGAAATTTATTTCTCACCTTGTGGAGGTTGGCAAGTCCAACATTAAGGTGACAGCAAATTCAGTGTCAGTGAAGGCCTGCTCTCTGGTTCATAAATGGCTGACTTCTAGTTGTGTGCTCACATGATGAAAGGGGCAAGTTAGCTCTCTGTGGTTTCATTTGTAAGAGCAATAATCCTAATCCCAAGGGCTCTTCCCCATGATCAAATCACTCCCCGAAAACCATACCTTCTAATACCATCTCCTTCAGGATTAGGATATCAACATATAAATGTTGGGGGACACAAACATTCACACCATAATGAATGGTTTAAAAAGAGTCAACAACAGTGTGTATGCAGCCTAAGGGGAAACAGAGCTAACCAGTAAAAATGGCTGAGTCTTCCTTTCAAAATACTGGCATGAGAAAATGCTTTCAGAGTCATGAAAGTATAAATCCTAAATTTATATTTATAACAGAACTCTATTACTTGAAGCATATTTGTCTTACATTTTCTGTAATGTTGAAAATATATTCATTTGAACATTACTTGGGTATATTCACTCCATCATATTGTGGATTAAAGAAAAGTGAAACCTTTGGGAGGATTCAGTTGTAATTGACATGCTTTATTAAAGTCAGAGACATACATACTAATTTATTTTTACTTGATTCACTCTTTTGTTAATATACTTTTGTGCAGTTTCACCCTCTCCCAAAGTCTCTTTGTAAGGAGGGATATATTTGTGTGGTATGCCATTTAAATATCCTTATTATCTTATTATTCAGGTTGTATACTGGTGCAAAGAGAAGTGTTGAACAATTTTCTAAGTAATTCAATTAATTTATGTATCCACTCTGGATAATTTGAAGCAATAAAACCCTTTTCACTTAGAACAAGTTTATTTATTTTTGTCACTGAATAATTGTCCCTACTATTCATTCAAACTTGCCACATTCCAAATTAAGAATGAAAATGTTAAGGTGTTGAATTAACCTCAGAAGGAATTAGAAGAAAGCATCCTCAAATTATAAAGCTCTTCATTTTAGACTCTTTTCTATTGAATGTTTTACTTACATATATATTTAATTTGAAAATGCATTTTTCATATGGTTTTAAAACTTGTCAGCCAAGTTTCAGTCCAGGGGACATTTTACTGTAAAAATATAATTTTTAAAACCAAAATTTCATTGATGTGTATATATATTTATATTTCTTTGTATGTTCATTGACATCCTTATAATTCTAATTAAGTCCACCATATGGTATCTTATTGATATTTATAATCCTATGAGTAAAATTTTATTCCACCTTTGGATATTGTCCTGGTTACAATTGTAGAATATTTTAAGGCTCAGAAAAAATTCACCCTCTTCTAAGGAAGCACAAGCAACCCTGCTCTTAGCACAGCAGTATATATGGGGACTTGAAAAGTTGAGTGTTTGCACATTTTATACTTTCAGACTCTTCACATTATTATAAGGAAACTCATTTAATTTCCTTCTACAATGATAAAAAATAACCATGTATTAAACATACAATACATCTATTTATCATTTGCAGTGGCAGAAAGTGGCTTTAGTAGAAGTGACCCTAAAATGTAAGCCTGTGAGCTCAATGACCACTGAGTATTTATGTGCATTACATTAAAACATCATAACAACATTTAATATAAAGCACCCAGAAATCATATTCCCTGTAACATTAATGACTTGTATTTAAATATATTCCTAGGTTCTCTGTGCCATAAGCCTTCTGTGGTACACTCTTGAAATAAATAAACAAATCACATGACCAATATATAAGTCCTTCATTGTATAAATGCCTTACAAGAGAACAAAGTTATTATCTTTACATGGAAGCAGATATACTATGCCCAGATATATAACAAAACCATATCCTCTTAAGATCACTATTATAATGGAGTATTTTCATATAAATAGAAGTTTCCATTTAATTTCAGATAATTAGAAAGAGGTTGATATTAATGCATGAAAGCCAGTTTTAGACATATTTTTCAGAGATACCTGACTTTCTAACCAAATACATGCCTGCTTATTCTATATCTATTACTTAGGCATCTATTTATTTATGTATTTGCCCCTACATGCCAGATGGGCTCATTGGCTCTTTGGCATTCATAAAAAAAAATGCTCACATAGTAATGTGAGCAGAATATTAGTGTCTTAGCAAGGTATTATGGGACATATAGTTGAAAATGAGTTTTATTTAGGACAAATTGCCTCCTGTTTGCAAGTGAAATACTTCTAATGCACACTTTATGTTTTATGTAATATGAATTGACACAAAAGCTCTTGGATTATAAGATTGAAATTAAACAATATTTTTCAGATTAAATAGGGCTAATTTTGGAAAATGTAAGCTTTCTAGTGAGTTATGGCTCATATGTGTTATTTTAGATACCTAGAGATAACTCAAAGTAGAGGTTAACTAAACTGTTAATATAGTATGCATAATAGTTTTGAGCCCTTTTAATCTTTTATTTATGATATTATGACCTGCTAAATGAAGGAAAAATAATTCCTTCACATTACTAAAATTTACTGTCCATTCACAGTTTTAGAGGTTGCATTTACCTACAGATCTTCCACTTTTATCATTTCAACCATAGGACTTGAATTTTTATCATTGTTTTATTTTTCTTCCTCTCATCATATGTCACATAATATTATTCCTTCATTAATGCTGGCCACTATAAATACTATTAATTTTAGTCATGTTTACTGACAGGGTTAATCATAGCTGTCTATAGACTAAGATATTTTCAGACAATTTTCCTTCATTATACAAAAAGAAAATTTTTTATAATTGAAAAAACAATATCTCAATATAAATGGTATAAGTATGTGGCACCTATGAAAATATCTCTCTCAAATCTCCTAGTGGGGCATGCACAGTTGACTAATGGCCCCAGCTGTAACACTCTGAAATCCGTCACCACCTTGGGCTCTCTTAGCCATTGACTGAATGTAGATGGTGCAATGGTTTGAATATTTGGCCCCTCCAAAACTCATGTTGAAATTTGATCTCTAAAGTGACACTATTAAGAGGTGGGGCCTTTAAGAGGTGATTGGGTCATAAGGGCTTTGCCCTCATGAATGGATTAATTCATTCATGGATTAGTGAATTAATGAATTAATGGGAAATCGTGGGAGTCAGACTGGTGGCTATATGAGAAAGAAAAAGAAGTCTGAGCTAGCATGCTCAAACTCCTTGCCATATGGTGCCCTACACTGCCTACGGACTCTGAAGAGAGTCCCTGCCAGCGAGAAGGACCTCATCAGATGTGGCCCCTTGACCTTGAACTTCTCAGCCTCCATAACCATAAGAAGTAAATTCCTTTTTTTTTATAAATTACCTGATTTCAGGTATTTTGTTGTAAGCAATGGAAAACAGACTAAGACATATGGTGTACTGAGGTAGGCCAGTTCCTGTGAGACATGGTACTCCTCTGATGAGCCACTTTGACTTGAAGACTCAGCCTGCAGAAAGTTTCTTGTAAATGCACTGTAGTCTGAGTCTTGCACTCAACCCCTCTTCTTCTCTGCTCCCCTTGACAGTGACCAGACCTGTATTAGTGTGTAATGGCTCTCACAGTATCCTCTATATACCTCCCCATTTTCCTTCATTAGCATTTCCCCCCAAAAGACATTACACATGTAATCCTGTCTTGTCCTTTACTTTTAAGAGTGCCCAGAAAAACACAACTGGAACTGAGAAAAGATATTAAGATGGGAGTTTGGGACTGGCTTGCTCTTCGCCCAACAGGCAAAGAGAACACAATTCATAATGTTAGGTGGGCATGAGAGTCACTTGCCTAAATAGGGCCCCAGTTACTAAACTTTTATCAATGGTGCCTTAAAATATGTTCAGGTTGAGGAAAATGCTTTTGAGGTGTAATCATTTGTGCATTTGAATGATAATGGGTAAACAATGCCTATATGACAGTGAAATGACAGTGAAGTTGGCTGATTACCAAGTTGTATTAACTTCTTGCCTTCAGGAAATGAGAACTGACAGTCATTTACAGACAGATAATGGCTGAGCATGTGAGAGTAAGGGGTTAAAATGTGGTAGCTTCAAAGAAGTCCTTATTTTTTTTGAGGGAAAGAGCTGAGACTGCTGTAATTACTATTGTAAATACAGTAGAGTTGTAAAACTCAAGAGATGTTTGAATGTTCAACCACTAGTATATCTTGAAGCACAGAAGTCATATTAACAATCACTAGGGAAGGTAGGGTCCACCTCTGTATATCAGCATGATCAGAGTCATCCATTAACCCAATCCCATGTTTTAGAGACCCAGGTTTTCTCTACCAGACTACTGTCCTGTGCTTCAAGGTACTACAAAGGGTCTCTTCACAGCAAGAAACAGGTACCTCCCTCTGTCACCTCAAGAGGTTTCCCAACCTCTTGTCTTATCTCTTAGGATGAAAACTAGGGTTAAATATAAGCATAATACAACTGAGGACATAATAATCCTGAAAAAGATTATACATTAAAAGGATTGCAAGAAGTTGGTAGCATGTAAAGGCAATAGTCAGGGCAGTATCAATGGGATTGGATTTTGAGATTTCTTGACTAAAGGGGGCATAAATATAAGAATGGATACACCAGCA
The DNA here is from genome assembly GCA_023783475.1 of Daubentonia madagascariensis. Lineage (NCBI taxonomy): Eukaryota > Metazoa > Chordata > Mammalia > Primates > Daubentoniidae > Daubentonia > Daubentonia madagascariensis. Next base: position 17,846,241 of record JAKFHU010002080.1, on the reverse strand, counting down.
TTTATTGAATTGGGGGCACTTTCTCAGAATATGGGATTTGACATTCTGGAAACGTTTCCATTGGATGGGTGAAACTTGCTTCTATGGTGATAGCTCTTTGAAATCAGGAGAAGATGATGACAGAAGCCAAAGGAAGTAGAAATGCCTGAGTTGCCCTGCCAAGTGACAAAGGATGGGTTGAAAGAAGCTAAGGAAAGTGAGCATTCATTTGTCAATGGATATATTATGTCAGGCCAGAAAACTCACCAGAAGATTAAATCACATGGGAAGGCCCAGGGAACACAACATTGATGAAGGCTACTAGAAAAGTGCTGGTGAGAGAGGCACCAGCATCCCTGAGATGTTCTGTGGTATCTCTCTTGTGCAACATAGTGTGGACAGCAGTAGAAACAGTCACAGAGCTGGGCTTGTTAATATCCATAGGGATAATGGAGCCCTGTAGCAACAGAGGCCAGGGAGCATCACTTTACTACCAGGAAGGAAGAGGCTATGATTACCAAAAAAACTGGCAAGGTCAGAAGGACAACCAAGGGATCTTGATCTGTAGCTAGTTTTAGAGATGGTTAAAATAGATTGGTATCCCTAAGAACAAAATAAATAAGATTAATATCCACAAATTTTAAAAATACAAAGAATTTAAAATGTCATGAAGCAAGGAGTAAAAGACTAAGGGTGATTATCACAATAAAAGGTCACAATCTGTTGGATAGTTTCCAGAGCTGAGATAGTTTTCAAATTGGGAACTCAATGAATGAAGAAGAGGCTGGGTCACTAGGACAGATGACCTGGCTGTGCTATGATAAGTATATACTACACTTGGAGAAGGGGAACACAGAGAAATTCTGAAAATTATTAGACACAAAGTATGAGTAGACATTGATACCTGGAGACACAAAGTATCATTATCACCCCATCTTATTCCCTATTAGAGTAAGCTTATAGGATCCAAGTAATAAATGGAATCTTGTGTCCTGACCAAAGTCCAATTCACAATAAGCCCACCGGATCCATGAACCTGCTGCACAGGATAATTTTCCCATTCCCTGTGGGTATAAGTAGAATTGATACACTTTGCAATTTGATTAACCCCCAAATTAAGTCCCTGGCCTGAGAGGTAAGAGTGATCACAGTGAGAAGACTAAGTGAAAACCCCTTAAACTCCTCCCTGTGACAAAGTAAATAAAAAAAATACTGAATCCTGAAAGTAAGAGAGATTGAGATGAGTAACTCTATTAAATCACAAAAGCATGCAGAATTTGTGGTTCCAATCACATCATATTTTTATTTAATATGCAGTCTTGCCCTACAGAAACTGGGTGAAATTTGGAAATGACCATAGACTACTGTAGGAACCAGGGAAAACTTAGTAGTAGTCCTGGTCCCAGTTGCCGGCTGAACATGGTATCATTTTAGAGCAGATTAATAAGGTATCAGGTAAATAGGATATGGCCATTGATTTTGCAATTATGCTCCTTTTCATTCCAAAAAAAGAGTGTCAGAAACAGTATACATTCAAGTGGGATGGAAAAGAATATTCACTTACAGTTTTACTGCAGGTCTAAGAAAATTCTCTCTTCCTATGTCATAATATAATCTGAAAAGATCTGGACTGCCTGAACATACTGCAGAACATCATATTGATTTACTGCATTGATGACATCATGCTAACTTGATGGTATGAAAAATATTTTAGTGCACTAATGGCCTTATTAAGACACAGTAGCTCTAGAGGGTGAGATAAATCCTATGAAGATTCAAGGATCAGATATTTTCAGTAAAGTGTTTAGGGGTTCAATGGTCAGGGGATGCCAGGATATCTCTGCCAAAGTAAGAGACAATTTGCTTTATCTTGTGTCTCCTACCACAAAGAAGGAAGCAAAGAGTCTCACGGGACCTTTTGGGTTCTAGAGATAACACATTACGCACGTAGAAATGTTGTTCCAACCTACACACTAGGTGGCAGAGAAATCTGCTATCTTCTAATGCAGTCTGGAGGTGGGAAGGGATCTGCAGTGGTTGCAGGCTGAAATACAAGAATCCCTGTTGCTTAAGCCACATATCTGACAGAACCTAAGACACAGGAGATATCAGTGATGGAAAAATACATAGTATGCATTTTGGCTGTGGGTTTGTCACATATGGCTTTTATTATTTTGAGGTATGTTCCTTTTATGCCTAGTTTGCTGAGGGCTTTTATCACAAAAGGGGGCTGGATTTTATCTAATGCTTTTTCTGCTTCTATGAGATGATCATATGGTTTTTATTTTTAAGGAGGTCAAATTATCCCTGTTTGCCAATGATATGATCTTATATTTAGAAAACCCCAAACACTCCTCCAAAAATCTTCTAGAATTGATAAATAAATTCAGTAAAGTCACAGGTTACAAAATTAATGTACACAAGTCAGTAGCATTTCTATACACTAATAACAGTGAAGATGAAAGTCAAATCAAGAACTCAATATCATTTACAATAGCTGCAAAGAAAATAAAATACATAGGAATATACTTAAACAAGGAGATGAAAGATTTCTACAAGGAAAACTACAAAACACTGGTGAAAGAAATCAGAGATGACACAAACAAATGGGAAAACATCCCCTGCTCATGGCCTGGAACAATCGACATTGTAAAAATGTCCACACTGCCCAAAGTGATTTATAAATTCAATGCAATTCCCATCAAAATCCCAAAAACATTTTTTACAGATCTAGAAAAAACAATCCTAAACTTCATATGGAGTAAAAAAAGATCTTGAATAGCCAAATCAATCTTAAGCAAAAAGAACAAATCTGGAGGCAACACATTAACTGACTACAAGGCTATAGTAACCAAAACAGCACGGTGCTGGTATAAAAGTAGACACATAGACCAGTGGAACAGAATAGAGAATCCAGAAATAAAGCCATATAGCTACAACCAACTAGTTTTTGACAAAGCAGACAAAAACATATACTGGGGAAAGGATACTGTATTCAATAAATTGGACAGCCACATGCAAAAGATTGAAACAGACCCCTATCTCTCACCCTATACAAAAATTAGCTCAAGATGTATTAAATACTTAAATATAAGACCTGAAACCATAAAATTCTAGAAGAAAATGTAGGAAAAACTCCTCTGGACATTGGCCTAGGCAAATAATTTATGACTAAGACCCCAATGGCCAATAGAGCAACAGCAAATGTAAATAAGTGGGACTTCATTAAAAAGTTTTTGCACAGCAAAGTAAATAATCAACAGAATATACAGACAACCTACAGAACGTTCACAAAGTATACATCCAAAAAAAGACTAATACCCGGAATCTACAAAGGACTCAAAAAAATCCGCAAGAAAAAGTCAAATAACCCCATCAAAAAGTGGGCAAAAATATGAACAGGCATTTTTTCAAAAGAAGATAGACAAATGACCAAGAAACATGTGAAAAAAATGCTAAACATCACTAATATCAGAGAAATGCAAATTAAAACCACAACGAGATACCACCTTACCCCTGTCAGAATGTCCATTATATATATATATATATATAAAAAAGATGTTGGCATAGATGCAGTGCAAAAAGAACACTGTACATTGTTGGTGAGAATGTAAATTAGTATAACCTCTCTGCAAAACAATATGAAGATTCCTCAAAGAACTAAAAGTAGGCTTAACATTAGATCCAGCAATACCACTATTGGGTATCTACCCAAAGGAAATGAAGTCATTTAACAAAAAAGACACTTGCACCAAATATTTATTGCAGCACAATTCACAACAGCAAAGATATGGGGTCAATATAAGTGGCCAATGATGGATGAGTGGATAAAGAAAATGTGGTATATATACACCATAGAGTACTACTTAGCCATAAAAAAAGTGAAATAATGTATTTTGCAGAAACTTGGATGGAACTGGAGACCATTATCTTAAGGGAAGTATTTCAGGAATAGAAAAACAAATACCCCACATTCTCACTAATAAGTGCTAGCTAAACAATAGGTACACATGATCATAAAGTGGTGTAAAGGACATTGGAAACTAAGAAGAGGGGAGGGTGGGAGGAGAGTGGGGAATAAAAATTTACCTATTGAGTACAATGTATACTATTCTGGTTATAGGTACACTAAAAGCCCTGACGCATTACACAATTCACCCATGTAACAAAAATCACTTGTATCTATTGAAAAAAATACACACACACACAATGCATTTTATGGCAAGCTCGACAGCTATTGCACTGACACCAAGCTCACATCCGGCCATAGAGGAGATCCCAGTTGACCAGCTGAAGGAGGAAAAAAGCCTGAGCTTTGATATGATTTGAGTGCAAACCAAAAATGGATGGTGGTTACATAACAGGACTATTCAGGGGAATTCTTAAAAAGGCAGTGAGAGCCAGACACAATGGCATGCCCCTTTAGTCCCAGCTAGTGGGGAGGCTGAAGCAAGAGAATCACTTGTGCCCAGAAGTTTGAGACTATAGTATACTATGATTATGCCTGTGAATAGCCACTGCATGCCAGCCAGGGAAATACAGTAAGATCCCTTTTCTTAAAAAAAAAAAAAGTTAAAAAAAGTAAAAACAGTAAAAAGGAAAAATCTTCCCAGGTCATAGTCCTGCTACTTGGCCTCGTACTCCAGCACAGGTCATTTAATTTGTGTGGAAAGAGAAGTGGCCTGAGGTTAGTGTGTGTATATATGTGTATGTGTGTGTGTGTGTGTGTGTGTGTTTGTGTGTGTGTATGAGAGAATTGGCCAATGGCCTGGACATCTAGTCAGTGGATTGGGAAATAAAAAGGCTGGAAGTTCAAAAACAAGGAGGTCTAAGGGAAAGGCATAAAAATGAATGTATAAAAGTGGACATAGTGTATGAAGATTTTTATTTCACATGTTAACACCCACAAAAAGCATCCATCCACCATGCAGGAGACAATAACCAGCAAAATAGAAAAAAGGAATGGGTCAATTGACATTAGTTATCTTTTGTCATTGACTAACCCAAAATTGGCATGATATGTACATGAGCATAGTGGCCACAGTGACAAAGATGGAGCCTAGCATTTGTCTAATAGCATGGGCTCCAATTTGCCAAAGTTGATAAAACTTTATGACAACAAAGACATATGGTCTTCTAAAAAAGACCAACCAGCTATTTAAGTCACCTGTATTGGACTCCTTCTATCCTAGAATGGCCACCAGTTTGTCCTCCTAAGGACACATACCTATTGTGGGTATAGGTTTGTCTTTCCTAGTGATCTTCAGCCACCACTGCTTTCTAGAGACCTAAAGGATGCATGATGCACCAGCATGTCATACCATTTGACCTGGAGATAAACTTTGCAGTGAAGGGAGTACAGGAGAGAGATAATGACCATAAGATCCACTAGTTGTATTGTATATGCAGAAGCAGTCTGTCTCATATAATTTTAGGAAAGCCTCTAAAGGCACAGCTGAAGCGCCAGAACAGAGGCAATGTGCTGAAAGGATGGGTGCCACCCTTCACAGTGCAGTGTATGCATAAAATTCAAGACCTCTATATGGTGCTGTGGAAAGAATATATGGATAAGATAATCAAAGCAAAAGTAGATGTGTTTGCATTTACCATCACTTCCAATGACTCATGGGGGGATTGTGTGTTTCCTATCCCTCAAGTCTGGTTCCTATAGTTACCCTCTTCTCTGGGGACACAGTAGACATCCTATTGAACTATACATTATCATGCTGCCAGGGCACTTTGGACATCTTGTTCCTAGGGATTGGGAGGCAAGAAGAGGAATCACCTTCTGGCAGGAGTAATTGATTCTGATATTCAAAAGGAGGTAGGACTGCTTTTCACAATAGGTACAGGAATAAATATATATATGGAACCTAGGTGATCCACTTTGATATCTCCTGCAACTCCCTTTCCCCATTATGTCTGTGAACAGATACTTGCAGCAACTCCCCACCGGAGAAGGATGTGATAACCAAGAGTTTGGACTTCTCAGAAATGAAAAGATTGTGGAGGAAGGAGAGAATTAGTTGCTGACCTGTGATCAACTGTAGTTCATTAGTTCATACTACCAACATCACTCTTCTTATTTTCCCTCAGGAAGAGAGGACCTTGGGCATCATGGAATAACTGGCTGTGAACTTGTGACAGACAAGGAGTGTAGTGTGGCAGCAATGGAAATATACCATTCAAATCTCCTATAAGAAGCATAATTGACACTCTGAAGATGTCCTAGCCTTCTCTGGGTCCATTTTCATTTTCCCTTCCTGGCATTTCCCTTAGTAAATCTCTTGCACAGCTAATGCTGACTCAGTTTTGCTTCTCAGAGAACCCAGCCTAACATCTGATAGACACTTAAGTATTTGTTATTTAGAGTTTCCATGATTATTTTTTAGTTTTTATGTATCTCTATTCTTTATTAGTTTTACATTATAATGAATTATTTCTGTGTCTATAGTCTCTCCAAATTGTTTAAATTAATGTAAATAAATAATGCTTAATTGTTTTCTTCAGTGCCTTAACACTGTTCCTAGAATATAGTCAAAATAATAAACAATTAATTAAATAAATGACCAAATTATACATAGGCATTATAAAAATAGCTTTCAATTAAAAAGTAACTACTATATAATGTCAATGTACTTTTTTGGCTTTAAATCTACTGTTTGGTGGAGAGAGTTTTAAAAAGTGATGGATTTACAAGGATGTATTTTTTTTACAACATTTTTAGTATGTCAGAAATTGGGGAAATAAATGTAAGGCCTGGAAAACAGAGATATTTTGATAATTAAAGAATAATATAACATTAGTTTACTTTTGAATTAAAATTATTATTTAGGGAGGACATATTTCATTACATACCACCTTACTAAAATAACCACTATTTCATTAATATTTTATAAATGTTAAAGTCAATTTATAATACATATACAACTACTGTTATAAAAATTATCCATTTATATCACCAAAAAATCTTTCCTTGATGTATTTAATAGGTTTCACTACTGCATGCAAAGGTAATTATTTCAAAAGAGGGAAAAATGAAATAAAAACACACCCTTAGATGAAAGAAAATTAAGGTAATCCTTTTATAAATGGCATTGGGTCCATATTTTTAACTGCAGACAAAGACTAATCATATCATATTAAACTTGATATATATTCCAGTAGTGTTAGGTAATTTTATTTAACATATGATGTCATTCAAATTCACATTACTAATTTGTGTTATAGTGAGATTGTTTTATGTTATAGAGTTATCAATGAATAAGAAAAAATATTAATATTTCTACTGTAAGTTATTTTAAATATGCATTAATTAAATGTCAACTATTGGTAGGAATAAATGTCTAGGATGTACATTAAGTTCAAGTTGATTGTGGAGACATATAGTCAAAATAATGAGCCTAGAAGTATTGAAAGGAATAAATACACCAAGAGCAGATATATAGCATTTGAAGAAAAATGCTTTCATCTGTTATATTTCTTCTAGCAGCATTTAGATCATTTATGATCAGTTTAATTAATGGCTCTTCTTAAAGTGACTACTTGCCAGAGACAAGGACACATACATTGTAAATAAATTCTTAAAATAAACATGACATGGATATTTTAGTGGTCTATTAATAAACACCTTTGCTGTGTGATGATGTGTGAAGCTAGTGCTGTAGTGTTTTAGTTGCCTGAGGTGGGTGTTAATGGGGCACTAAAATAAAATCAAATAATAATGTTATGTTCTTCTAGATATTGTTAAAATTAACTGTCAGCACTATGTGATGTCCTCTTAAAACAACTGAAATAATTAAACATTACACATTTGTATTATAATAGTTTTTACATTTTCTTCTACATTTTCTTATATGGTTGAGAAAAAGGATATGCAAATACTTTTATTTAAGTGAATTGAACTTTCCATCCATATGACAATCAGTATTAGCTCTTATTAATCTTTTCATTGGAGTTAGAGATTTTTATTTTTTTCAAGATATGGTTTCACTCTTTTGCCCAGGCTGGAGCGCAGTGGTGGGATCACAGCTCTTTGCAGCCTTGAATGCCTGGGCTCAAAAGATCTCTGACCCCGGTTTCCCAAGTAACTGGGACTACAGATACATGCTACCACACCTGTCTAATTTTTCTTATTTTTTGCAGAGATGAGGTCTTACCATGTTGCCCAGGCTGGTCTCGAACTCCTGGCCTCAAGTGATCCTCTTGCCTTGGCCTCCCAAATTGCTAGGATACAGTCATGAGCCTCCCTGCCCAGCCTAGAGATTCTTGATCAGTTTCCATTTGAATGCTTTAAGAAACATCCTTAGAACTGTGATGCAAATCCCAATTTGACAATGCAGTTGTATATTTAAAGAACATAGCCTCAAAACATTGACAGGCTGCATGCATTTAGTTAACATTATGCAATAAATTGTTTTTCAAAATTGAAATGAATGCTTTAATAGTGTACTAGCAACAACTCCTCACACTTATAGCCTGAAATGCATAAACCATGAAGCATTTTGATTTCATTAGCAAAAAGCACATTAATAACTGTAGCAGTGTAGTTTACAGAACTTCTTAGTCACATTTTTTATTCTAAAAGGATGCTCCCAGGATCTGTACAAAATAAATATACAAATAGTTCAATAAATTAGGTTCAAAATATCAGGATATTTTGTGGCTCTCTAAATGAACTGATTGGGTTCTAATTTGACTTAACTGGGTTTTTAAATGGTTGTTGTCATTGCATAGGGTCTCAGAAAGACTAATGAAAAAATCATTTATAAGCCTGTAATAGCCATAAAGAATAAATATTAATTCCTGCCTCTGCTATTCCCTTATTTGTTATTATATTCATGAGATTTGTGTATGGAACAGCTTGGCTCTCAGATGCCACAGCCTGCTTTTACAAGAAACATTAGTAAGAATTTAAGGAAGAGAGAAGAAAGAACTTTGATCAATGTGGAGAATGCAAATTCAATTTGTGTGGGTTGAGAGCCATTTCTTGCATCTCATAACTGTAATATTTGCTTGGACTGTGTGTTTCATGCCCTTTCAAATAACCCTTTATCTGCCTTCAACCTTTTGTTTTACTGACATAAGAGACAGAGAGGTCTAGATCATTAATTCTGGAGGTGATAATTCTAATTATCCTCCACAATTTTACTCCTCTCTTGGTGGTCCTGGAGGCAATGAAAACTGATACAGCAGCAGAATTTAAACATGGCAACACCCAAGACAGTGTCTCAGTCCATTTTTGCTGCAGTAACCAATGCCACAGACTGGGTGATTTATAAAGAACAGAAACCTATTTCTCACAGTTCTGAAGGCTGGGAAATCCAAAATCAAGGCACCAACATTTGAAGTGGAGAGGGCATTTTTTTTTCATCCTCACATGGCAGAAGGTAGAATGGCAAGCTAGTCAAAGGCTGTGTGAAGACTCTTTTAAAGGGCCTAAGTCTCATCAACCATGGAAGATCCCTCATGGCCTAATTTGCCTCACAAAGGCCCCACCTCTTAATACCAATACCAGCAACACTTGAATAATGGAGGGGACACCTTCAAACCATAGCAGAGGGGATGACCAGGTGATTTCATTTCAAGGGACATGATGACCTCTTTTCAGACTTCGCTGCTATGTTCTTATGGCAATTTGAACTTCTACTGTACAATATAGAATAGTTGCTTCTGGCTTTAAAATGAAATCAAAATGGTGGTGTTACCTGGATAACCCCCAAAATGTGGATAGTAACAGAATACTGAGAGGAAAAGTGCAACTAATTTCAAAGCAGCCATGTGGTGCTTCTCCGTGCTGTGAAGGAGGTCCAGCTTGAAAAGTGATTCCCTTTCCTAAGTCACTGCCCTCAGAGACACATTGCAGGGGACTTACTTTGTTATTTAATCTCCATTTTCCTTACAGTTTTGAATTAGAAGCATTAAAATAGCTACTGATTTAGCTTATAAGGAAATATAAATCTCAAAAAAAATCTATTCCTGCAATATGCTTTTTATCTCCGCATGTTGACTGGGAGAGAAAATGAATGATTGATTTGGGTAGAAATATCAACTTTTCCCTCCATTACAAAATAATTTTAAAAATAAAAAATAAAAGCAGTTTTGCAATGTTATGCTATTTCCAATCAAACTTAGCATAAGGTGAATTGAAAATGTATTTCTCCTTTTCATTTTTCTCTTCTTCATTTATCTATCATCTACATAATGTTTACAATAATTCTGTAGCTCTATTGTTTTCCTTCTTTCCTTCTTTGTGACATTGAATTAGCATTTGAGAAATTAATTGCCTCACCACTCTCTGCTAGCTGTTCTATTGTCTGATATTGGCCCCTCTGTCCAAGATTGTTCTACTTACATCACTGAGCAGAGAGCAGCATGTTTCTTTTCTGTGTTTGCTTCCTGACAGCTCTTGTCTTTAATTATAGCAACACAGAGCTTTCAGAGGCTCTTTTAAATAGAATTACTCCGTTTGTTTCTGCTTTTGCATTATAAAAACACACTTGAAAAAATATATATGCTGAAAAGTATATATAGTATAATTCCCATTTATATTTCCCCGAGTAATTTGCTTTAGGATTGTGAATTCAGTTTCTATGGGGTAGGGACATATCCCAAGGTCCAGACACAGGCTGTTGATATGATAAATACAAGTGTTGCTTTAATGAATCAATCAAAAAGACACTCTCTTACTTTGAGCAGTAGAGATCTTTTATTATCGAACTTTATGAAAATTGGAAAACTAGGGGATGAGGTAGGACTTTAAGGCATTGGAAAAATGGTTTATGGCTAAATATGGCTGAAATTCAGCCACGAGCAATAGGATAGAATAACTCTCAAGAGGCCTCCTGACTTTTTTCCTTCTTGCTATAAACCTTTCCTGAGGGGTAAAGTAAGTGGGAAATTAAATGAGGACACAAAATTATTTGGCAAGTCAGGCTATCTGGCTGACGCATAATCAAATTTTTACTAAGAGATCAAAAATAACATGTTTGTTTGGCTTTTGTTTTCCTTGTATTTTAAAATATAGCTTAAGAACTGTAAAAGAAGAATCCAAAATTTGGTGTTATGAGTTCCTAATAATTATATAATCTACTATTATTTTGTTAGGTTTTCTTTTTTTAGAAATATTAAAAAGTAACATTTTACTTTTTTTGAAAAAGTAAGTCTTTTAACAAATGACATTTGAACTGCGCTAGCTCATGAACTACAAATCTATCACTCAACTCACTGGGTTCCCTTTATTTGTGAAAGAGCAATATCTTTACATTCTCTCTTAGAGATAGCAGTGGCTTAGCCAAGTGTGGCTTACAAGAACCAGCTATCTTATATGCTGTGGGGTGACAGGAGTGACAGTTGTGAACATTCTGGGCAACATAAATAATATGTAAATAACTGAATGCTCTCCAAGAAGCCATAACTGGAGAGGTTTTCTATAAACGATGAAGTTAACATGCTATATTGCCTGATGCAGAATAAGAAATATACGACTGTTTTAATGTACTTGGTTTTTCTTTAGTGCACTAAAACGTTTTCAATGTTTTCGAAATTATCTCAGCTGAAAATTATCTGCCGCCCCAGAAGGTAGAAGAAAATAATGATCTGACATTTTTCTCTTTCTCTGCATTCTATTATTTTTTGGCAAAATAGAGCACTCTTTAAAGAGGTAAAGAAAGCTGATGGGTGAATTGGAGGAAAAGTACTTTGAAACTGGCAGGACTGTTCACTGTACCATTGACCCTGGCTGCCTCAGGACCCTCTGATGCTCATTCCCTGGGAGATCCGTGTAAGTTAATAAGGAAAGTCTATCTCTGAGTGTAGATTTAGAAAGGGTGATTCATTTGCTCCCATTCTCATAAAAGAGATTGGTTGAGGATTAAACCAATCTATGCTTTAGAGAACAATAAGGATGCTTCATCTGAAGCAGGTTTCTCTAAGATTTATCAAATAAGAATCTACTTGGACCTAATGGGATTGTTATGAAGACCAGTGAGATAATGTACTTTAACACTGTTGGATTTCCAAGGAAGAAGCATATTGAAGTGAGCGAAAATACTATTATTGTGAAGTCATAGAATCACATAAAGTTAAAATATCATTTCTCAAAAGCACTTCTTGCAAACTATGAAACTATAAGCACAGTGATTTCTACACTATCTTTTTAAATCCAAGGAAAGTGCATCCAACTAACTACTATTTAATAAAAGTAATAGAAGCTCTTCCTTTTGCAGAAAACATTTTTCATCTAGCAAGTGCAGAGAAGGAATATTAATATTGATTCAGACTCAGATATGAATCCTGACCTCAAAAGTATTGAATGTGATCAGCCTGTATGTGCACTGGCCCCATGGATTACGAATTCTGACTTTTTTCTTGATGATGACATTTTAAATCAAAGCAATTTTAGCTTTTGATAGTAATGTTAAAGCCCTGTGTATTTCAAATGGTTTTGGTACAGTCCATAAAGGACAGAAAACTAGACTTTTTCATAGTAATTCTGCACAACACCATTCCATCTACTGTTAGGATACATTTCCCTGAAATAATTTAGTGAAATCAAAGTGGTAGAATATGGTAAATACATGTTTTATCTTAGCCAACAATATATAATAGAGGAGACCAGGAGGGTAAAGTGAACAGATTCATAGATAATAATATACATTTGCTCCCTTTGAAAGGAAGCCTTCTTGTCGTAAAAGCATGCTGATTCAAGAACATGCAGATGCCAAGTGCGGTCAGAATTAAGGAATTATATATTCCTAAACGTCCTTTATTGATCTAGGTGATTTAAAAATGTAGTATTCCTTTAAAAGGAGTAATTCTTTGTGATTCCAGAAACACAAATTTAAATGACACAGTTTTCAAGATTGGCAAAGTCAATTTTGAAATGATATATGCTACTAGCCACAATTCCCATTCCAGTTTCAGAAACATCATGAACTGATTACTTTATGTCTTTGACACTTCCCTAAATTTCTCCTTGGTGATGTATAGTCTATACAGTCCATATAGCTTGTTGAAAATGACCCATGCATACAAATATAGACAAATGCATTTCCTTTTCGTTCATTTATCTTTTAGCTTTAAATCAGTTATTATTTCCCCTCAACTCCATTATTTTATTTTCGTCTCTTTCTTTTCAGTTTTCTACATTTTTTTCTAATCATCTTTCTCAATTGTCTTGCTCCCTTTCCGACATATATTGATCATTGAGAAATTTAAATGGGTCACATTATCATGAAGCAAGTTATTAGTCTTTCATACATAGAGACATCCCAGCACATCACTTAGGTAGTCAATTCCCACTGATGCTGTATTGACTAAAAAGTGCAAAACCAGAGAGCGCAACCAATTAAAGGGAGTCAAAAAAGTGTGCACATTAAAAGACAGATAAATAAATTCTTCTACTTTTATCTCATTAAGTTTTGATGAAAATAGAGTGTATAATTTGAAATGTGTTTCTTAAAAATTTTTTGACAAGGTCTGCAGTGTTTCCACAACTTGAAATGCTGCCCTGGTTACTGATGCTAGTGACTATAAGACAGAATGGGTTTTTGCTTGTGAATGTGTTTTCTGTGGTAATTTTAAATATTTCAAATCATGTTGCAGAAATAATCCACCTGTAGAGACTGACAAAATGCTTCATTTCAAGAGATGTTCTGGCCCCAAAGTACTAGAATCATTGTGTGATTTTTAGGATTTGCATGGTTAATTATGTTTTTCAAAGTACCTGCAAGTCTCTTTCATGGTTTAGACTATTTGTGTGTTATAACAAGATTTTGGCAATATATAGCAAAATCCCTTTTGCGTACTTTTAAAAAATATTATATATGCATTGTAAACACATGGGGACCTTAATTGCTTTCTTTTGCGGACCCTCCAAGAAGTTATGCCTGATCACACAACCCCACAAAGTACTCCCTATTATTTACAATTGAGTGTTAATGAGTGGAAAATCATAAGACGCAGCTGACAGCTAGGATAGCCAAAAGTGGACAGAGGTAAGGTAAGGAAATTGTCACTATGTGATCAGATTATTCTTGTGTGCAATTCAAGGTGCCAGGCTGCCTACATCCCTCTTTGTCTCTCCACCCACTTACCAAACATTCATGGAATAACTGTTATGACAGATCCACGCAAGACAAAAGAAATGCAGGAACTGTTCACAAGGGGCCTACAAAGCAGACAAATAAACACGTAGCTAAGAGATGTGGTAGGTGCAAATACCATGGGGAAGGTGAAGAGCCTATGGGTATCTCCTGAGGCGATCAGGACACAAGAGTTTCTCTGAGTGCTTTAGAAGCCTCTGAGATGTTCTTGGGAAGAGTGGTTTGAATAAGCACAGCGTGGTATTCAGTAAACTGGCCAGATGTATTTCTTTAACAGATATTCTTTTCTGTTAAATTTTGCCCTGCTTTTGATATTAAGTGGCAAAATAAAATAAAAATGTAGGCACCTGATGCAGTGAAATCATTACATTAATGTGAAAGGTACCTTAGTTTTACAAGAACTTATTAGGAAATATTGCATAAAATTTAATATATAACATTGCATGAAATTTCTTACATATCAAACAACAACAGACTCAGAGTGATGTTTTCAAGTAGTTGAATAAATAAATGCTGTTCTGTGTTCCATTTTATGAGAGAAAATTATGGGAGAAGGATTTTAAAATAGAATGATAGGTAAAACAGGTATAATCCATAAAAAAGGAAAAACTCATTAAGTAAGAAAATTCAAGAAATAAATATCTTTATATCTTTCCCAGAAGGAATATGGAGAGACCCTAGTGGAAGGCTAAAATAGAATGAACAGTAAAATTAACTAGAATGGCTAGAAAATGAGAAAGTATAGAAAATTAGTTGCCTTAATAATAATAATTAGTTTTAAAGTTATACTCCGTATGTACCAGTTTTCAATTTATTTTGTCTAATTTTCTTCTGCTTATTGTTATATCCCTTTTGTGGATTATCTTCACATTTCATGTTAGGGAAGCAGCTGTCATGTGAAACTGAAGCTATTTTTTCTCAGTTATTGAATCATAATGATCATGGTATCTTAGCAGGAGAGCTATAGAAGATAGTTGCATATGAAAATCTACATCAAGAAAGATGGACTTAAAATGAGTAGATTTATAGTCTTAGAGTTATTGTTTTATAAACATAAAAAAGTTAACACAACCAATCCATCCGTGAGTTTTCTTGGCACTACGTTTAAACTATATCCAGGATCTGAACATGTCTTACCAGTTCCATCACTGCCACCCAAGAGCCACCTGTGGCCTTATCTTGGATTGTTGCAATCCTCTCTGAACTGGTCCTTCTGATTCTACTCTTATGCCCCTATAGACTATTCTCCTCTCAGGGACAGAGTGGTCTTTAATATGTAAGTCCCAGTATAACATGTGGCCTCTAGTTTCCATCAGTAGAGAAACCAAAGTCCTCAGAGTGACCTGGTCCTTGCCACGTCTCTGGCATCATCCATACCCACCCTTTTTGTTGTTCCCTTCATTCCAACCGTACGACTCCTGCACCAGGAAAAGCAAGCTCCCTCCTTAGAACCTTTGGGACATATTGTTTCCTTCACCTAGGATGCTCTACTCTGAGAAATGTTTTCATATGATTCTTTGGCTGCTTAATGCCTTTACTAAAATATTAGCTACTGGCTGTTATTACAGTTTAATATTTTTACTTAATGTTTAATGTTTTAATGTTTTCATTAAGCCACAGTAACAGCTGATCTTAGCAAATACAATTAGATCTTTTCATTACATCTAATCAATTTAATTCAGATTTTAAAATAAAAAAATGGTAAAAATATTATCAATAACCTTAAATACCCATTCTATGTTCTAATATATTTGTAGATAAATTGCTGAGTTTCTACATATAGAATCTATAAATAAGTGAATTTCAAGATATCTTTTAATCTTATAAAATCATGTCAATAATTAGTCGTAATTATATAATTTCAAAACAAATGAGCCATTATTTTAAAATATGCAATTACTTATTATTTGAAATTAGTGTAAAATCATTATGCATATAGAGATATTTTAGTTATTGAACAAGTTTTTATCTTTGCATAAATTGATTTATGAATATGTCAAACTTTCTAAGGTTTTAAACTATATAGAAAATAGATTTAAAAAACAAGCTTTACAATTAAATACAGCCATTTATGATAATTGGAGGTGATTCAAATTTAATTCAAAACTTGGTTTTGTTGTAAATGTTTTTATTGTGCATTTTTGGATAAACTGTTTATGTGTATAATTTTCTTAATTTGAGGGAGGAGGACAGTATATTATACAAATATATGCAGTAGTCATTAACATCCTGAAACACTCATTTTCAGTTTTAACAAATTCTTTGCCATCACAATTCAATTTTTTCCTAAAGATGATATTTCTTTGGCTGTTTATGTATAAGCAACAAGAAAATCATGTTTTAAATATAGTCAATGGCTGTTTCTAAAAATGGTCCTAGTGACTAATGTGTGGACATAGTCATCTTATAATAAGCTACCGTCAATAAAGAATTTTCAGATTGTCATTGTCTACTATATTTTTTAATTTATTTTTTATTGTATACATTTAAGGTACACAACATGATGTTTTGATACACATATACATAGTGAAATGATTACTACAAATAAATTTACATATTCTATGTTTTTGAGTAGTTCTCAGGTCTCATATATATCTGTGTTCGATGAACAGAGGAAAAAAATGGCTTTCTATATGAATCCACAAAAATCCAAAACCCTTGACTATTCTCCCAAAGTCAAAAATCCCTCGGTGATTTTTTCTGAAGGCTGGATTCACATCATCTGATACACAAGTGTGTTCATATTTCTATTCATATTTCTTGACCCTTTCAGTTTATTTATTCCAGAAGAAGAACCATTCATACTTCAAGCATATTTTAAACTTTTGAATTTTAATCTTCACACTTCTTGCACTTACTGTTTTATTGTTTTAATGCACATTTGATCTAAATAGCCTATTTAAATTGAATAGGTCATATTCTTCAAGCACACTTTTATCACAGTTTTTTTCCCCTGAGGTTTCAGCTTTTCTTGCATTCACAGGTGCAAACAATATTTGAATTTATTACAGTACAGAATTCAACTCAATTTAATATTTTCTTAGTGATGGGTAAACCCAACCATCTTTTTCATTTGTCAAATGACTTATGCTATTTTTCAAACAGTTTTGGTTCACTGTAATCCCAGTTACGTTTTTTCTGAACAAGTTGAATTTAAGAAAATCTCCTTGGGTGTGACTCTTCTTATTCTTTATTGATTTTTTATGAAAAGTGGACGTATTTTCCTCATTATAGCAATTCATAAATCTTACGGTAAATTTGTAAATGAATCTTTTAGTGAAATTAGATACAAACGTTTGTGTATATAATATAAACCTATAGTGAAATACATTTTGAAGTAAAGGATTTTTTGTTGGTACCAACAAAACAAAACACAAGTGAAAAAACAAAATCAAATTGTACACAACACTGGATCTATATTCAAACATGTTACCCCAATTATATTGGTATATTAGTGCTCAGTAATATAGTGCTGGAACACTGAGCTCAATAAATGTAGAGCTTAAATACAGAGGCCAAAATGTCTGTATCTTTAATATTCCCTTTGTAACATTAGCTCTAAAATCATATATAGTACTTCCAGAAATATTTGGATTTTTTTCAAACTGTTTGTTAGGCAAATGACTAGGTATATTAGAATTCAGAGAGGAATATCCAAAATAGTCAAACAGCACAAGCAAAATCATGAAAATTTAAATACTTTGACAAGGGATTAAAACCTTTTTATTTTTTATTTTTATTTCAGAATATTATGGGGGTATAACACTTTGGCTATATAAATTGCCCATGCACTGCCCGTGTCAGAGCTACAATCGTGGTCATCCCCCAAACTGTGCTCCCCGCATCCATTCAGTGAGAGTTTTCCCATCCCCTCCAGCCCTTTCCCTCCTGCCCACCCCCTGATGAATATTATTGCCCTGTGTGATGTAGGTGTTGATCAGTTAGTACCAATTTGATGGTGAGTACCAGTGGTGCTTGTTTTTCCATTCCTGTGACACTTCACTTAAAGAATGGGTTCTAGCTCCAACCAGGATAATACCAGATGTGTTAATTCACTATTGTTCCTTATTGCTGAGTAATACTCCATGGTATACATATACCACATTTTATTAATCCACTCGTGTATTGATGGGCACCTGGGTTGTTTCCACATCTTTGCAATTGTGAATTGTGCTGCTATAAACATTTGTGAGCAGATGTCTTTATTATAAAATGTCCTTTTTTCCTTTGGGTAAAGACCCAGTAGTGGGATTGCTGGGTCAAATGGTAATTCTACTTTTAATTCTTTGAGGTATGTCCATATTACTTTCCATAGAGGTTGTACTAATTTGCAGTCCCACCAGCAGTGTATGAGTGTTCCTATCTGTCCACATCCCCGCCAGCATTTGTTGTTTGGGGATTTTTTGATATGAGCCAATCTCACTGGAGTTAAGTGATATCTCATTGTGGTTTTGATTTGCATTTCCCTGATGATTAGAGAAGTTGAGCAATTTTTTATATGTTTGCTGGCCATCATTCTGTCTTCTTTGGAAAAGTTTTTGTTCATGTCCTTTGCCCATTTTTTAATAGGGTTGTTTGATTTTCTCTTGTTGATTTTCCTAAGTTCTGTATAGATTCTGGTTATCAGCCCTTTATCAGAGGTGTAGCATGCAAATATTTTCTCCCATTCTGTAGGTTGTCTGTTCACTCTAATGATAGTTTCCTTGGCTGTGCAGAAGCTTTTTAATTTGATCAGGTCCCATGTATTTATTGTGGTTGCTGCTGTGATTGCTTTGGGGGTCTTCTTCATAAATTCTTTGCCTAGGCCAATGTCCATAAGAGTTTTTCCAACGTTTTCTTCAAGAATTCTTATGGTTTCATGTCTTAGGTTTAGATCTGTTATCCCTTGTGAGTTGATTTTTGTGAGAGGTGAGAGGTGTGGGTCCAGTTTCAGTCTTCTACATATGGCCATCCAGTTTTCCCAGGACCATTTGTTGAATAGGGAATCTTTTCCCCACTGTACGTTTTTTTGGAATTTGTCAAAGATCAGGTGACTGTATGAGGTTGGTTTTATATTTGGGTTCTCAGTCCTGTTCCATTGGTCTACGTGTCTGTTCTTGTGCCAATACCATGCAGTTTTGGTTACTATAGCCTTGTAGTATAGTTTGAAGTCGGGTAGATAGATGCCTCCCAATTTGTTCTTTTTGCTTAAGATTGCTTTGGCTAGACGGGGTCTTCTTTGGTTCCACACAAAGCGTAGAATTATTTTTTCTAGATTGGCAAAAAATGATGTTGGTATTTTGATAGGGACTGCATTGATTCTGTAAATCACTTTTGGAAGCAAAGCCATTTTTACTATGTTGACTCTGCCTATCCAAGAGCATGGTAGGGCTTTCCATCTATTTACATCCTCTGCAATTTCTTTTCTCAGTGTTTCATAATTCTCTCTGTATAGGTCTTTGACCTCCTTAGTTAGATATGTTCCTAAATATTTAATTTTCTTTGGTGCTATTGTGCAAGGTATTGCATCTTTAATTTGTTTCTCGGCTTGATTGTTATTAGCATATATGAAGGCTATGGATTTGTGTGTGTTAATTTTGTATCCTGAGACTTTGCTGAATTCATTTATCAATTCCAGTAATCTCTTGGTTGAAACTTTGGGGTTTTCTATGTATAATATCATATCGTCTGCGAATAGTGAAATTTGACCTCTTCTACAAACGTCGCGATCTCACAAGTAAGCACACTGTGAACATACAGGAAATGGGCACAGAGTCACTGTACTCTGTGAGCTTCGGATCATTCAGAAGGAAGACCCATATGTTAGAATATATATATTCTGCCTTAAATGTACATCACAGTCAGTTGGTAAATGAGTGTTCACAATACTTACTACATCAAAGAAAATGCTTTAAACCTTGTTCCTAACTGTAAATACAACAATAAAAATAAAGTAATTTTTATCATGGTACAATTATTGGAGTTTCTTTTTTTTCAAATTTTAGCTAATATTGTTTCATCATCTTAGTTGATAATAATAAAGAATGGCTGAGATGTTGGGTAACAGGGAAAAAAAGTTATGTGCAATTACTTATTCATTTGAATCAATGATATAAAAAGTTGTCTGTCAGTGTTCCAAATCAGAGCAGCAGCTCTAGCCACCTTTCTCCAACTTCTGAACCCTCGCCATTCTACTTCCTCTTTTATTCTTCCTAAAATAAAAGTTAATGTTTTCTCATAATCTGAACAGGGATAATAATAGTAATAGCAAACACTTTCATAACATTTATTATATTACAGGCCCACTCTAAGAGCATTGCACCAATTAACTCCTTCAATCTTTACACTAACCCTAAGGGGCTGTTACTATTATTTTTTCCATTTCTCAGATGAGGAAAACAGTGCACAGAAATGTTAAGTAAATTGCCCAGGGTCACCTATGTAGAAAGGGGAAAGACCACTTGAATCCAGCCAGTTTAGCTCAACAGTTCATGCACATAATCACTATATCAGTGCTTCACAAGTGCATCACCCCCAGATTTTGTTGAAATATAGGTACTAATTGAATAGGTCTGGACTGGAGGCTGAGTTTGTGCATTTTTAATGAGCTCCCGGGTACTTACTGCTGCTTCTGCTCAGCATTACACTATGCTATCTCTTGTGTGTTTGGCAGGTAGAATAAACATGCAGTGAGAAAGAACCCCTTTTTGTCACACGTGCTTTCCATGGCACCAAGCTTTCCACAGCTAAAGCAAGCAGAAGGTCTGAGGTGGCTGGATCCACTAAAGTTACAGGCAAGGTACATCTGTCCTCACTGCACTTGTTGTACCTGCCCATTGCTCTATAATTAGGTCATTTTAATTTTTGAGACCAAAGAGCTCTCTCAATATGAAATAAAGGCATGATTCATGTTCACATAAATTAAATGTAAGTCTGAATCATTGAAAGAATTTGATGCTATCATAAGACAACATTCAAAGCCAGCAGTGAGATTGTATAAGATGTCCTGTGTCTTGTCTTTTCTGGGCCCTGTTCAAAATAATTCAAGATTTTATCTAAAGGGAGATTTACACTCTTCCTATAAATATGAAATTTCATTATGGTTATCTAAATTTAGTAGAAATCTATTTTTCTGGAAAATATATATTATTTCAATAATTTTGGGGATACATATAAATGATTGAAATCAAATTATCATTCAACATTCTTTAACATCCATACAACCATGAGAAAAATTATTCAGCTGAAGTATTTATATCCTTTCTTTAAATTTTGCTACAGCATAGAGGTGGTGATTTTTATCCTTGTCCTACTCTAGGCTTTGGCTTTTTGACAGTCTTTTTATTGATTCCTTTGAATCATTCAACATTCTTTATAATTCCTCTAATGCTTTACTTATAGAGATTTACTATTTTGACTGATGATAAACAGTTCCTGAATTTATTGTGTTTTATATTTGATGACCTTGGTTAGCTCTGACACATGTTTTTCTCCCTGATACATTAATATTTTTTGTCTTTGAGTTGTTTTTGCAT
Organism: Daubentonia madagascariensis; assembly: GCA_023783475.1. NCBI lineage: Eukaryota > Metazoa > Chordata > Mammalia > Primates > Daubentoniidae > Daubentonia > Daubentonia madagascariensis. Next base: position 17,824,643 of record JAKFHU010002080.1, on the reverse strand, counting down.
AATGTGTATGCATAATCATGCCACCAGGCTGTTCAGACTTCTGAGCAACAAGTAGAGAAAGAACATATATTATTAAAAAATCTCTGGGAAAAGTCGTACGTTATTTAAACAATTACAGATAGTTTAATTTGAAAAGGCCAATTAGTTGAGATTTTAAATGTTTACTTAATGAGTCTTTTCTGATGATGATTAATATCCAACTGCTTAAGATTAATCAAGAGTCCGTAAGTTTGCCATTGTCCATCTGCATTTATCTGTCCCATGAGAAGCAGCAGTCCGTTTCCTCAAGGATACTTTGCCCTTACCATAAGATGTACCTATACTAATTAACATTTTTGGTGTCAGTATTTAACTGATCAAGTTAAGTTTTTCTTCCAATTGATTTGAAATTATTTTTGAACTAACTATTCAACTTGTTCAAAACATGAATTAACCCCACTCAGAGGATATTGTTACTTTTGAAAATTACTTAAGAAAAAGGCAAGGCTTGGCACTGTGGCTCACACCTGTAATCCTAGCACTTTGGGAGACCGAGGTGAGAGCATTGCTTGAAGCCAGGAGTTCGTGACCAGCCTGAGCAAGAGCGAGACCCTAACTCTAAAAAAATTAGAAAAAATAGCTGGGCATGGTGGTACACACCTGTAGTCCCACCTACTTGGGAGGCTGGGGTGGGAGGATCGCTTGAGCCCAGGAATTTGAGGTTGTAGTGACCTATGATCAAGCCACTGCACTCTAGTCTAGGAGACAGAGCAAGACCCTGTCTCAAAAAAAAAAGAAAAAAAAAAGATATAAAATGATACTCAACTCTAAGTATATAAGCAGCTGCTATCCTGAAGAGCAGTCAGGTTAAGGAAAAGGGTTAGAAGTCTCTTAGTCAGAGAAACGTCTGGAGTTAAGCTTTCCTGGGAAAGGCAACTGACCTCCCATTGGGAGTACCAGCTGTTTGCAAGGTCCACAAGAGTGTAGCTCCATAGCATAGAGAGGGGTGAATAGATGGTGATGAGTTAGACCCAAACAACCTGTTGAAGAGGGAGGCCAGGTGTCTCCCAAGAGGAAGTGTGACCATTTAGGATTGTGAAGGCTAAAATTAGGATTTTAAAATCTAAAATAGAATGTGAAATAAAAGATGAAGATGGTAATTTTGAGGTGAGAGTTACAATTAAATTCAGGACAAACAGGACGACAGAAAGGTTATAGCCTGAGAAGGTAAAGCACTGACATTGTTGAAGAGAAAGAACATAAGTTACCAGTTTAGTGAAATTCCAACAAATTGATAAAGACAAAATTTTACAATAAAGCATATCTAATTGTTGGGCATAAGGGATCCAGAACATGGCAGATTCTAAAGTAACTTTAAGTGTCTCTCTGCTTTGGAATAGGAATTATTTTGTAAGTAAAAGAATAAAAAAGGGTGTTTACAGTATAAATAACTGTGACATTTATGAAAAATATTTATTTTATAAACAGGCAGAAGTATCAGAGCTGCTATTGAAAGTTTGTGCATCTGAAATTTATCACATTCAACAGAAAGTCTCCACAAGTGTAAGTTTTCAAATAAATGACCTGAAATATTGGTTTTGTTACTCTTCAGTGATGTATATAAGCTAGAGTAAAACCTGTTTACCAGTTTAATACCTTTTTTATGATAACATAACTATATACAACTCTGATTTATAAAATTAAAAGCTCAAGCTCTTCATTCCTGGAATGAGTTTTCATCACAGGGAAAGTGCCCAAATTGAAAGAAATGAAAGTATGTGTTACTATGACATGAAAACTAGAATTGGAAATGCATATCATGGGAATAAAAGCTTCTCATTGACTTATTTTTTCTTAAGTCACATGGAATGGTTATATATTTTTGTAGGCAAAAAAACAGATCTATGGAAAACTAGTCGTTCATCCTGTCCCCATCCCTGACATATCACCCCTGTTTCCTTTTGTTTGGGCAATATGCTGAACTGGTATTTGTAGCTATAATCCTGGCCTTGTGGTTGGCATTCACAGTCACACAAACTGAATGCTAGGGGATATCCAAATTACAAATATCTTAATTTTCTTATTATCACAGTGCCTTTTTTCAAATCATAAAATTAACACACTATCATCCCCACACATGGGAATTTTGGATTCAGATAAATTTTAGTTATTTGTCCAAAGTCAGTAACAGATGTGCATCTCTAATTTTCATTCAAGAAAATCTCATTTTCAGCAGGAATGCATTTAAAGTGTGAAAAGAAAACAAGGACAAAATTTGTTTCTAGAGTCCATCTTTCACACTTGATAAAATGGCATCTCTGTAGATACTGTAAGACCTTGAAAATATTGAAATAGGAACTTTCTTTTGGCCTTTAAAAAGCGATGACAGAAAAGTGTTCCAAGATCACAAAGGGATTTTGTAAATATAGACTACAGGATCCCTCCCACTTCCATATTATGGACACATTGTCCTCACCTTGCATACTTTGTAAGGACATATGTAAGCCTCAGTTAGTTCTTATCCTCCATTCAGGTGTTAAAAATTGGTTGTATCACATGCATATGTTCCAACTTGCTTCGACTGCATAGACAGGAAAATTGTGAAATGGATTTTTGTTTTTCCCCAATTTAAAGTAGATCAGAAGGTATTACAACCATAAAGCTTTTACTTCATTTTCACATATCACCACTAATGTTAAAAATAGCCAACATGCCAAGATTTCTTATATTTAATAAACACATGCCACTTTCAATTGTTAAATAAAATGCACTTTGCCATTTTAATAAGATATGTTATACAAAATCTTGTGAAATAATAGAAGACAAATAATATGAGAATATTGCCATAATTTTATTGAAAAAAAAGACTTATCTTTTCAAAGAGGGTGCCATTCCTATATTTTTACATAACTCAGTTCTAATTTACAAATTTCATAATTATATTGCTATATAATAGCTAAGCTGTATTTAAGATTTCTTCTATACGAGACACTGTGCTGGCATTTTCTATGGTTTAACTTATATAATGCTTATAACTTTATGTGGTAGTTAATTGCCACATATAGCAGAGAAAGGTATTGAGACCACAAGTTAAATAACTTTAAGGTTACACAGTTTATAAAAATCCAGGTCTGTAGATTCAAAATGCAAGCTCGTAATCATTTTGCTCCTACAATATGGCTCATAAAATGTTATATACATACTTAAATTTGTTCTTATTGGGTCTTCTTTTGGAGTGGCAACTCAAGCCAGCAGTCTTTGAACATTTCATAAGTCAATTCTGAATTATCAATTTAGGGGCAAGCATAGTACAGGCTAGGAAAACATTGGTAAATTACCTATCCAATACACTTTCACCTCTTCTTGTTTACTAACATAACATGATTTCATTACGGATGGCAATGTGCATAGCTAAAAAGAATATATTCTCCAGTCTTCCTTGCAGCAAGCAATGGTGAAGTAAAACAATTCTGAACAATGAGATGTGAGTAGAAGTATTCAGATAGGATTCTGGAATGACTCTTTACAGGGGACCGTTTCATCCTGAACACATTTTTTTATTTTTGTAACCTTTGCTCTCCTCCATCATCTAGCTTGAAACAAAGGTATGATCCCCACATATCTGACAGCTTTTTTGAGATAATGAGGAGGAGGGTGATTCCACAAAGATGACAAAGTTTAAAGAGCCTGATTGTCTATTTTTGAGTTTCTTCATGAGAAATATCCAACCCCTATTCTAACACAGTTGAAAACATAGTTTCTGTTTCTGGGTCTCTTATCGCAACATCATAAAATTTCCACTTGATATAGTATATAAAATTAAACTCATAGTAAAACTGTTCTTGTCTTAGGTAAATTTGATTCAAATTCTCTGTTTTTTAGGCCTTCTGAAGGAAATTGAAGTGCATGAAAAAAGATGTTTTTATATTGTTGAAGAAAAACATTTTTTTTCCCATGGCCCAAGATGCATTTGATTTTAAAATTAAAATAATAAAAAATTGCTTTGAAAGAGAGTATATAGTTTGAAAATTCAACTGTTTCAATCACATCGATTTTTTTTTATTTCAATCACATCAATATTTTAACTACATAGTCATTTGTTCTCATTCCAACATAAATTTTATTTTTTATTTTACATTTTATGGCTGTAAGATAAAGTATATATTTTTAGAGAAAATCTTAAGCAATCCAAAATTATATCCAAGAGATCAAATAAAATCATAGTAAAAAATAAGATTTATGAAAATGTGGAAGGAACAAAGGAAAAAAGGAATAAAATAAGGAAGGATAAAAGAAAGAATAATACACTAGTTCACTGTACAAAAAATAAAATATATTTCTTTCAATGGCAAAGATAAACCAGCACCATGAATTGCTCAGTTTTAATTCTATTATTGCATTTTATAATATTTGCAGGAATAAAATGAGAATGACCTGTTTCAACCCTTACTATTTTGCTAAAAATCATTCTATTTCTTATACAAAATAGAGCCAGGGTGAGCTTTTGTACATTGAAATGAATTCTGAAAAGAATTCATGAAAAGAAGACATACAATTTTACATTTTCTCTTGTTTAGAGTAAAAATTATTATGAAAAAGGATAGCTTAGCAAAAGTAGGAAATGACTTTCAAAAATAGAAAAAATATACCAATTGAAATATTTATTCTGAAGAGCTAAATTTCTAAATCTATTTTCTTACAATAAAAGAATAAACAAAGGCAGTGATGAATCTGTAAGATACATGTGTGGTGGACTAAGGAGGTATAGAGAGAGAAAGGAAAAATCCAAAGAGAAAAAAATAAAACCCTGAAATTGGAAAAGCAAACTTCCACTATTCTCATATAGTATACATATGGATAGGAGCATATCTCATATTTCTCAGGGACTCAGTTCTGGCTTTCCCTGGAGTCTGACTGTCTTTTCTCCTTATTACCATAAAAGAATTAGATGTTTATCCACAATGAAGCTTCAGAAGGTAGCCTCCTATGGGCATCCAATTACTTTCTCCTTCTGCAGCCAGCTACTAGGGGATGAAAATTGATTGACAGACAATGCTGCAGTGTTATCCTCCAGGCCCAGCAGTGTGCCTCCAGATTAAAACAATGTTGAGACTTTTCCAAGACTCTTCCAAGGACACCCTGGGGGACCTTAATTGAACCCCAGGAGACTGAGTTTAATTCATTTTCAACCCCTGAGTAGCTCCCAGACTGAAGAACCCTCCTCAGGCCCAGAAACAGCTTGAAGTTGTAGAAAGAAGAGCCAAACCAGATCTAGACTCCTACTGCATCAACATATCCATCCTAGTATACGATATGAGCTCCATGCTTTTGATAGTGGATAGTGCTACTCCCTCTGCCTGCAGTGTCCTTCTGTCTTAGTCCATTTGGCCTGCTATAACAAAATACCATAAGCCAGGTAGCTTATAAACATCAGAAATGTATTCCTCACAGTTCTGGTGGCTGAGAAGTCCAAGATCAAGGTGCCAGCAGATTTGGTGTCTGATAAGAGCCTGATTTCTGGTTCATAAATGGTGCCTTCTTGCTCTGTCCTCACATGGTGGAAAGGACAAGAGAGCTCTCTGGGGCTTTTTTTATAAAGCCACTAATCCCAGCTATGAGGACTCCTCCTTCAGGACATAACACCTCCCAAAGGCCCCACCTCCTAATACCATCACATTGATTAGGTTTCAACATATGAATTTTGGGGAGCATAAACATTTAGACCATAGCCCTTTTGTTTGCAACATGAGCCTCTTGCTTTTGGTAATGAATAGGACTACTCCCTCTGGCTGGAGTGTCCTTCCTGTTCTCTGTTTCTCTCTAAACTTCTGAAGATCCTTTAAAGTGTAAATCTAAAGTTACCTTCCCTGGGAAGCCTTTCCCAGGCTTGCACATCATCCTCTGGGATTCAGAATGTTTTGTGGGGCTCTCCTATGGACAATTATATTAGGTCTTTTATAGTAAGTGTTTGCTTATTTAGTTTTAGCAGCTTAATGACAAGGAAAGCCTATTTTTTTCTCTTACATCTTCTTTTTTGTACTTGCAGAGTGCTCAGTAAGTATAATATGAATGAAAGTATCCTGGTCAAGTCAGCAAATCTTTCTATGTCTACTTCCTTCTGTATAAAGTGTGAATAATAAATTATACCCTAGGAAAAATTATTATTGGGGTAATCAAACACAAATGTGTTTTGGAAAGTATATAATTTGAGGCTCTATGTAAATATCAACTGTTAATAAAAAGTGATAAATTTGGAGATCATGAATGGTGTGTTGTACAACACTTCTGTGGATTTCTGTAAAATGAATCGGATGACATCCGAAAAGGGGTCCAGAGATTAGCTACCTTCCTTGATACTTTGTAAATTATAAGATGGGACTTACCATTTACTGGGAGTTGTAGAAATTCCCATTGGGTCTGATTCACTGTGTCTCCAGATTTCTAGAAAGCACAGATATGCCAGGTTTGTGGGAGCACAGTACAAGTATTTCCTCAGTCCAGCTACATTTTATCTTTTGGAAATGGCTGTGAGAGTGAAATTAGCATATGGCCAATTTGCTGGATTCCCAGAGGTTCCTGGATCATGCTGATACATCTTTATCTACTCATTAGGATTATGACCTCAAATTTGGTTTTCTTGAGTTTATGCCTATTACTTTTGAAGTATTATAGATAAACAGTTTATTCACATTATGTTTCACTTTCTCCTTCTATGCAGTGGATTAATTAACACTAAACTAAAAAGTATAGTAAATACTATGGTAAATATGTTGACCTACCTCCAATTATATGTAATCTGTTCTCAATGGGCTGGAAGTAGAAATTGATCTTCTAATTACATATATCTATAATGCTTTTTAAAAATTTTTGTTACTACTAGGGCAACATTTAAAGCAGTATACAAATGTTTGGTTTTATTGTTTTAATATATTAATAAGGTGTCTTTCAGGAATATTTAAACTATATATGTTCCCTTAGCATTGAAACTAGCTTGTTAAACAAGCTTCTCTTGATGTGATCTGTATGAAATCAAATTTTGCCTTTCATTTTACATTTATAAATCTCCTTAATGGGTAATGTCTTCCCTTACCTTCAGGTAAAACTAGGTGGGTCTCAGGGACTCTCTACTCAGCTGTTTACTCTTAATGAACTGCTAGATGACAAAAACAGTCTCAATTCAGAGATTAGAATGCTCAGTCTTGTGCAATAATCAGAACTCTGAACCCAATTTGTCATCATTTTTCCTCACCTACCAGTTCCACATGGGGGGACAATAAAAAGATCAAGTGAAGGAAGAAGGAAAAAAAGAAAACAACAATAAAAACCCAAACAAAATGTCTGGGCCTGTATGCTGTAGATATGAGGAGGGGGGAGGCAGAGAGCAATGGATTCTTATAGCTGAGGTAAAGAAAGGAATAATAGCAAGTTAATCCATCCTGCTATTGGGGTTGCAAAAGTTGCTAAATGAGAACATAGAAAGAAAAGTCTCAGCACCATCTGAATAGTGAGTGTTACTCAAAAAGGGAGGCACATGATTTTTGAGGTGTGTCACTTGACCAGAGATATATTGGGAACCTCAGAGCACAGGCTTAAAAACATCAGCAAGACTAGCAACTACTTTCAAATTTTTAAGGCAGATCAGGAGGCTTACTCCACTGTGGGAACAAAGATAGGCCTCGATGGAGGTAGGATTTAAAGTTCTAAGGATTGCCAGATCCTGGAAAATGAATTCCAGCACAGTGTTGAGAAAGACAGTTTTGGGACACTGATGGAGAGAAATACTGAAAAAATAGCACGTAATTGAGACACAGAGACATGAAGTTTGCACGGAGAGTTGACTGTCAAAAATATGAGCAGCCTGCAAAAGTGGAGAATGTCCAAGGTAAAGTTCACATTCAGTTTAACTCGGGGGTTGCAAAATCAGGGGCTATGGTAGAGGAAAAAAGGGAAATTAAACAAATAATTATATATATATATATATGTATATCTGATTTAAGATATGTGCATATCTTACATAAACATATCTTAAAATTCCTAACATATATGTGTGTTTACATATATACATACACTCATGCATATGTGTGTGTATAGAAATTAGAAAACAAGAAAATGAGACTAAACTTAGCAAATAAATTCAAAATTTTACAGCTGTGTCGTTGATCAAATTGCAACCTCATAGCAGAAAGGTAACCTGAATAGATGGTGGATTTATTTATTTTTGGAGTCAACAGCTTATTAACTTCTTATCACAAGTTAACTCTAAGATGAGTATGAGTTCAAATATTCTGGACTATGGATTCCACTGGCTGGTAAATCTTAAACAAGCAGCCATTTTCTTTTTTCTCTTATAATTTCTCTCATAGTTCACAAGTAATATTGGTTTATGTTAATTATTTATGGCCAATTACAGTGGGCAGGAAATAGTTAAAATAGCTGGCCTGTGATCCTATCTTCCCTAATTACCAGGGATATTCTCCAGGAAAAAAAGAACAGAAGGTGGTGACACAGTCTAATCTCTTTATAAACATGATAACTGGACCTTTGGGTAAGTTAACTAATGATATTTGTGAGAAGGGCAGGCTTTACTTAAGGAACACTCTTAGTAGTATGCTTGTGATTTAGGGTTGCACACGGTAAACACACTTGGAATACATGTGTTTAAAAAACATAGCTCTTCAGAGAATGTTGCATAACCTGTTTATTCTTGGGGTATAAAATTACACTATTTCATAAATTAAATAATCTCTGATTAATGAGGTGACTAATAAAACTCATTTGAGACTTCATCAACAACTCTGAGCCAGAAGACACATGTCCAAGGTGGGAAGGAAGGACCTGGGATGTATCATGTTTGGTCCCATACTTCTACCTTCTTCCTCTACACCTCTTGAATAAATCTTGATACTGGGTAAGATCTACAATATGTGGTAATCTGATTGGACAATCTGATATATTTGTGTCCACTCAGATTTGTGCTATGAACAAAGTTGTCCTTCAGTTCAATGAATCAAAATCTTTTAGTAAGAAAAATAAATGGGTTCAAAAATATGGTGAAAATAAAATAATGGATTTTATTATTATTTTATTAAATGTTGTTACTCATCCTTAATATAAGGAGATAAAAGATTTGAGACAAATTACTGGGGAAAAATCTTACCAGTGGAATTCAGAAGAAATAGACATCAACTGGGGTAAATTAGAAAAGTCAATTGATAGCAAATACAAGGCTAAAGGAAATGTGGCAGTAACATTATATTCGTTTGCTGTTCTTAGCTCTGGGAAAATGTGCGTCAGCATTATCCAATAGAACTCTAATGTGAGCCACAGATGCAAGCTACATTTAAAATTTAAAATTTTCTAATGGCCGTATTTAATCAAGAGGTATATTTATAATGTATCTCTGTTTGGACTAGTCCTATTTCTCTTGCTCAGGGTATACTCAACATATGGCCAGTGGTGAGAGTATCGCATAGAGCAAGCCTAAGCCTTTGAAGGAATAAAAGAGAGAGATGAGAGTGAATGACAATTCTGTAAGACTAGTTTGTATCCCTGGAAAATCTTCTTACAATTCTTTTGCTGGCTGGAGAGATTTATATTCACCTGCAAATTAAAGCAAACAAGGCCATTGATTACCCCAAAGATTGTACAGGTAGCTGGAGACAAAATTCCGGAGACTATTGGATATGAACTCATTCTGTTAGACAACTGAGATGTCCTCAGAAGTAAATGACAACAGATTTCTATTGAATCATTATTGGCATAAACTTTTAGTTTTAGTGATCAGGAGGGAATGTTGCTAACTTTAAATACTACTGAATGAAAAAGATTACTTGGTTGAACACAGATCCCAAAGTGGCTGCAAGCTTTTGTGAGCAGATGTGTCTAGATAGCATAGCAGCTGATCCACTTCAGTGGATTAAGTGGTGGTTGGACAGACCTAACTTGAAAGACTAACAAGCAGGTTTAACTCCCATCCTCTGTCTGAAATGTGATACTTCTTAAGGACCTGGAATATTATGTGTATAGGTAAACTTAGACTGCTTTTTTGATGTCTAGGGAGACACAACAAACTTAATGCTGCTTATTTAGCTCATAGACATGTTGATACTACCACACATGGCAAGGCTGGGACTCTGCAGTCTTGTGCACTGTATACAACTTTGTGCTTTAAAGCCAGTATCTATAAAAACTTGTACTATGATATGTAATATATGATTATGTCCATGAGCCATTTGAAATCTCAAATTTACTGAAGATCAGCCTTTATTCACCATCCTAGTCACCAGAAACATATGGTAGATGGGAAAATGTCATTACTATTGGGCAGAAATAACTCTGCCATTTTAACTGAAATGTAGCAAATCAAACATTAATCTTTCTGCCCGGTTACATAGTATATCAAAGGGTTTGTAAGGTCACTGACAATTAAACAAAAATCTGACATATATCAATGAAGATTTATAAGATTAAAAAATATTTGAAGAAACTTATTGGCAGTTTATTTGAAGGTCTCAATTGGTGAAGTGCCTAGGGAAATAGATAAACTGGGAAATGTGAACTTGATTGTAAAAAATTATACCTAAAAATAAATGTCTCCATCAACACATATAAATAGGTTCAAATAGCTCTGAATGATGGAGGAAAAAGGGTAAATGAGCTGGTCAAAGATTATCAAAAATACAGTCACAAACAAATGACCAACTATCATAATATATGGTCACAAATAACATGCTCATACATAGAGTTCCTGTCCCCATTTGATGGTTCAAATCCTGGTGGTCATCTGGGAATTAATGGGTGTATTATTTGTATAAGTTATTGTGGAAAATGTTGTAAAATATCTAAAAAATGTGATGAGGAGGTACTAACTAAGGTCAGATGGTAGACTAGGCAGGAAAAAGTGAAAGCAGCTGCCTGGTGACCAATTTCTCCCATGATGGGTGGGTGGGGAAACAATTTGGAAGAGAAAAAAAAGGCTAGTGACCTGGTGTAATCTTGTGAACATAATAATTGAACTTCTTAGTAAATATACCAATGACTTAGTAAATATAAGTCATTATCTATGCAGTAATCTTAACAACATATCCCTGGATTACAATTGCTTAAGTAAACATAATTTATAGAGAATGTCATAACTTTCTGGAGTATAAACAATAGATGTCTTGTAACTTAAGCTCCCCTTTTTTGTATGTGGTAACCTGTGCCTCTGAAAATAGAATAAAAACCTCTTCTATGGAAAGAACCTCTGATATGGAAAGCAAGGGCCCAGGGAGCCACATGGGATAACCTAGGTCTCTCCCTGCTTTGTCTGGCTTACAGATTGCTTGATTCTAAAAGTATAAGTAATATTCTTTACTGGGTAAATTCTCTTGGGTCTTTCTAGATTGGATTGCTTAAGGTTCTGGAAACATTGATTTGCTGAAAAATTCTGTTTTTAGATAAAATTGGTGTTAGAATTATAAGCAGCTATTATTGCGTATGGGTTTGGAAATTTTATTTCATTTTTCTGTTTTTTAATGGAGATTAAGTGCTGTTATATTCTTATGTCTCATCTTACCCTATGAAGTTAACATGAGTAAATTTGGAAACCCGATGGTGGAGGAGTGAAAGGGGATAAGCTCTAGAGAAGATGCTAATTGAGAGAAACAGATTCCAAACATGCTCCTGAGTGAAATCATTCTGGCTTGCACTGAGAAGAATAAGAAAACTGAGTGGGGGAAATGCTTTCATATATGATGTGGAACATTAATTTCAGTGTGGAATCAATAGGGTCATTTGAAAATATGAAAGGTTCCCACTGTTAAAGTTTATGGAGTAGGGATAAATTTGCAGCACTTCATATTGCTGGCATCATGGCTTAACACGGTATACATTGTGCAATCTTTACACAGTGAGCTTGGATAATCAAACTGCTTGGCATTAAACAAGATGGAAGCTAGAAGATTAATTTTTTTTTAATTTCAAAACATTATGGGGGTACAAATTTTTTTGGTTATATGTATCGATTTTGTTATGCTTGAGTCAGGGTTACAAGTGAGCTTATCACCCAGATAGCGTTCATTGTGCCCATTAGGTAGGTTTTCCCCCACCCCCTCCCCCCTGCTTAATTTCCACTGAGTTTTACTTCCCTCTGTGCATAAGTGTGCTCATCAGTCTAATTTAATAGCAAGTACGTGTGGTGTTTATTTTTCCATTCTGTAGATACTTCACTTAGGATAATAGTCTCCAGTTCTATCCAAATTGTTGCAAAAGATTTAATTCATCCTTCCTCATGGCTGCATAGTATTTTATAGTACACATACACCACATTTTGTTAATCCACTCACGAATTGATGGGCATTTGGGTTGATGCCACATCTTTGCAATTGTGAATTGTGCTGCAATAAACATTCGTGTTCAGGTGTCTTTTTGATAAAAATGACTTATTTTTCTTTGGGTAAATACCCAGTAATGGGATAGCTGGATCAAATGGTAGGTCTACTTTAAGTTCTTTAAGGAGTCTCCATACCTTTTTCCATAGAGATTATACTAGTTTGCAGTCCCACCAACAGTGTATAAGCATTCCTTTCTCTCTGCATCCATGTCAGCAACTATTGTTTCTGGACTTTTTAATAAAAGCCATTCTAACAGGGTAAGTTGATGTCTCATTGTGATTTTGATTTTAATTTCCCTGATTATTAGTGCAGTTGAGCATTTCTTCATATGTTTATTGGCAATTTGTCTATCTTCTTTTGAAAAGCTTCTGTTCTTTTGCACACTTTTTAATGGGGTTGTTTCTTTTTTACTTGCTGATTTGCTTGAGTTCCTTGTAAATTCTGGTTATTAGCTCTTTATTGGATATATAGCTTGCGAATATTTTCTCCCATTCTGTGGGTTATTTGCTCTGTTGATTATCTCCTTAGCTGTGCAGAAGCTTTTTAATTTAATCAATCCCATTTAATTTTGTTGTTGCTGTGATTACCCTTGGGGTCTTCTTCATAAATTCTTTGCCCAGGCTGATATCTAGAAGAGTTTTTCCAACATTTTTTTCCGGAGTTCTTATGGTTTCCTGCCTTATATTTAAGCATTTATCTAACTTGAAGTAATTTTTGTGAGTGTTGAGAGATATGGATCCTGTTTCATTCTTGTGCATGTGGCTATGCAATTTTCCCAGCACCATTTATTGAATAGGGATTCTTTTCCCCAGTGTATATTGTTGTCTGCTTTGTCAAATATCAGTTGGCTGTATGTAGATGGTTTTGTATCTGGGATCTCTGTTCTGTTCTGTTGGTCTATGTCTCTATTTTTGTGCCAATGCTATGCTGTTTTGGTTACAATATCCTTGTAGTATAGTTTGAAGTCTGGTCATGTGATGCCTCCAGAATTGTTCTTTTTGCTTAAGATTGCTATGGCTATTCAGGCTCTTTCCTGGTTCCAAAGGAAGCGTAGAATTATTTTTTCTAGATCTGTGAAATATGACATTGGTATTTTGATAGGGATTGCATTGAATATTTAAATCTCTTTGGGTAGTATGGACATTGTAACAATGTTGATTCTACCAATCCATGAGCATGATATGTTTTTCCATTTATTTGTGTTGTCTGTGATTTCTTTTCTCAGTGTTTCACAGTTCTCTTTGTACAGAATTTTTATCTCCTTGGTTAAGTATATTCCTAGGGATTTTATTTTCTTTATAGCTATTCTGAATGTTATTGAGTCTTTAATTTGACTCTCAGCTTGAGTGTTATAGGTGCATAGGAATGCTACTGATTTGTGTACATTGATTTTGTAACCTGAGACTTAGCTGAATTTATTTATCAATTCCAGGAGTCTTTTTGGGGTTTTCTAGATATAAGATCATCTCATCAGCAAAAAGCAATAGTGTGACCTCCTCTTTTCCAATTTGGATAGCCTTTATTTCTTTCTCTTGCCTGATTACTCTGGCTGGGACTTCGACCACTATTTTGAATAAAGTGGTGAGAGTGGGCACCCTTGTCTTGTTCCACTCATTAGTGGGAATGCTTTCAACTTTTCCCCATTCAGTATGATGTTGGTTGTGGGTTTGCCATTTATTGCTTTTATAACCTTGAGATATTATTCCTTCTATGCCTAATTTGTTTAGGGTTTTTTAATATGAAAGAGTGCTCAATTTTGTCAAATGGTTTTTTAGCATCTATTGAGTTGATCATATGGTCTTTGTTTTTGCTTCTGTTTATGTGGTGAATCACATTTTTTGATTTATGTGTGTTGAACCATCCTTGGATCCCTGGGATGAAGCCCAATTTGTCATTGTGGATTATTATTTTTTTTATGTTTTGTTGAATTTTGTTTGCTAGTATTTCATTGAGGTTTTTGCATCTATATTCATAAGGGACATTGGTCTGTATTTTTCTTTTTCTGTTGTGTCCTTTCCTGACTTTGGTCTCAAGGTGATACAGGCTTTGTACAATGAGTTGGGGAGGATTCCCTCCTTCTCAGTGTTATGGAATAATTTTGCAGTATGGGTACCAGCTCTTCTTTCTAGGTCTAGTAAAATTGGGTTCTAAATCCATCTGGTCTTGGGCTTTTTTTGTTGTTGTTGTTCTATAATTTTTGCGACTGCTTGTATTGGTCTGTTCAGCAGTTCCATTTCTTCCTGAATGAGTCTTGGCAGGTTGTGTGTTTCCAGTAATTTGTTCATTTCCTCTGTGTTTTTGAATTTATGTGTGTAGAGATTTTCATAGTATTTACAGATGATATTTTGTATTTCTCTGATACCAGTTGTAATATCTCCTTTTTCATTTCTGATTGAGCTTATTTGGTTCCTTTCTCTTCTATTCCTGGTTAATCTAGCAAGAGGTCTATCAATTTTGTTTACCATCAAAGAACCAACTTTTTGTTTCATTGATCCTTTGTATTGTTTCGTTGTTTTCCATTTCATTTAGTTCTGTTTTGACCTTACTTATTTCTTTTCTTCTGTTTGCTTTGGATTTGGTTTGCTGTTCCTATTCTAGTTCCTTGAGATGAGTCATTAGACTGTTAATTTGTGATCTTTCTGTCTTTTTGATGTGGGCATTTAAGGCTACGAATTTTCCCCTTAGGACTGCTTTTGCTGAATCCCATAGATTGTGGTAGTTTGTGTCACCTTTGTCATTCACTTCAAGGAATCTTTTGATTTTCATCTTAATTTCATTATTGACCAAATAATCATTCAGCAGCAGGTTGTTTGATTTCCATGTCTTTGTTTAGAATTGAGTGCTTCTCTTGGAGTTGTTTACAAGTCGTATTCCCCTTTGGTGTGAGAAGATACATGGTATGATTTCTATTTTTTTAAATTTGTTGAGACATGTTTTGTGGCCTCTTATATGACCAATATTGGAGAATGTTCCATGTGCTGATGAGAAGAATGTATATTCAGTAGTTTTAGGGTAAAATGTTTTGTCAATGTCTGTTAGGCCCATTTGCTCTGGAGTCCAGTTTAAGTTCAGTGTTTATTTATATTCTGCTTGGATGATCTGTCCAGTTCTGTCAGTGAAATGTTGAAGTCCCCAACAATTATAATGCTGTTGTTTATCTCTTTGCATAGATCTAGTAGGGTTTGCTTTATGAATCTGGGTGCTCCTGGTTCATAAATATTTAGGATTGTTATCTCTTCTTGTTGAATTTCTCCCTTTACCATTATATAATGACCATCTTTGTCTTTTTTACTAGGGTTGATTTAGAGTCAATTTTATCTGATATGAGAATGGGTACACCTGCTGTCTTTTGGTTTCCATTTGCATGGATTTTTTTTTCCAATCCCTTCACCTTGAGTCTCATATAGATCTTGAGCCTGTATGAGTCCTTGTGGGTTAGATGTGTTTCCTGGAGACAGCAGATACTTGGGTTGCATTTTTCATCCATTCAACCAATGTATGTCTCTTGAGTGTGGCATTAAGACCATTCATGTTGATTGATAGAATTGATATGTAGGATGTCGTTCTGTTCATCCTGTTGGGTAGTATCTTATTACTTTGTTTTACCTCTTATGCTATTGTTTTATACAAGCTCTGAGCTTTAGCTTTTGGGTAGTTTTACACTGGTGGGTGTCTTTTGTGCTGAACCCTGTATAATGCAGTCCTGAGTATTTCCTGCAGGGCAGGTCTGGCCTTGAAAAATTCCCTCAGCCTTTGCTTCTCTGGAAAAATCTTTATTTATCCTTCATATATGAAATTTAGTTTGGCAGGACACAAAATTCTAGACTAGAAACTGTTCTGTTTAAGAAGACTGAAGATGCAGCCCCAATCCCTTCTGGCTTGTAAGGTCTCAGTTGAGAAGTCTGCAGTTAGCCTGATGGGTTTTCCTATGTAAATTACTCCTCATGGCTCGCAGGACTTCCTCCTTCATGTTAACATTGCCCAGTCTGATGACTATGTGTCTTGGTGATTGCCTATTTGCAATGACTCTCCCAGATGTTTGCTGAGCTTCTTGTACCTGGATGTCTAAATCGCTAGCAAGACCAGGGAAGTTTTCCCCAATTATTCCCTCAAATAGGGTTTACAGCCACAGTGCATTTTCTTCTTCAACCTCAGGGATGCCTATGATTCTTATATTTTGCCATTTTACATAATTCTATATTTCTTGTAGGTGTTGTGCATTTCTCTTAATTCTCTGTTCTTTATTTTTGGTTAACTGAGTTAATTCAACAGAGTTGTTTTCAAACTCTGAGATTCTTTCTTCTGCCTGGTCTAGTCTATTCTTAAAACTTTCCACTGTGTTTTGTATTTCCTAAAATGAAATTTTCATTTCCAGAAGTTCTATTTGTTTTTTTTTTAAATATGTTGATCTCTTTAGTGAATTTTTCAGTCACTTCCTGAATTGTTTTTCTGGTTTCTTTGAGTTGGTTTTCCATTTTCTTTTAGATTTCATTGAGTTTCCTTATAACCCATATTTGGAGTTCTTTATCTGTCATTTCAATATTTTCATTTTAGTTGGTAACCATTGCTAGTGTGAGCTGGTGTCCTTTCACTCTGATTTTTCATACTTCCAGAGTTCTTTCACTGATTCTTTCTCATCTGGGGAAACTGTCACTTCTTATTTTTGTATTTTCTTTTGTTTAGGTGGTGCCTCTTCCTCCTCACCCTCACTTTCTAAGGATGTGAGTGTAGCATATGTTGGGTAAGAACCTTTGTCTTTGCTTGTGTATACTTTGATGATGACCTAGGTTCTGGACAGATGCCTTGGTTATAAATATCCTTAACATAGTGGTTGTCTCAGTTGCTAGTTATTTGTAGGCTTTAGCAGTGCTGATCCATGTGTGTAGGCAGATTCCCTGTCTCTCTTTGATGAGGGAGGATGGAGATCTTTGAAAAACTTTCTCTTTCCCCAGCCCTGTGGTCTTCTTAACAGTGTGAATTGTACTGGCATGCCCAGTTTAATCTCTGAGACAATAGGTGGTAATTGTGGGTAAAAATCAACCACACCCCATATGACTGAGTCAGTAAATACTATAAAGAGCTGTGCAAATTGACCTCCCTGAAAGTAAGTGGCACTTTCCAGAGGAACAAACTGCAGTGTTATTTTTGGGTCCTGTGACCACCTCTAGCTGCTCAGGAGATGCACTTGAATGCCCCTGGTGGTGGGCAGGGTCCTGGAACGTCCAAGTGAGTCCTTGTTCTCACCACAGCAGAAGTGGGTGAGGGTGAGTGGCTGGGCAGGGCTGGGTTGGATTAGATTGCCCTCAGGCTCCACAAAACCTGGTAAGGTAGGTGTCTTGAGAGTAGTTAAAGATCCCAGTACTCCAGCAAGGGGCCGAAGTGGCCCTACCCAGCCAGAAATTCTTCTTGTGGGGGAGGGGCCATTTGAGATTCACGATCTGGCTGTCAGGAGTGGTTTTTGTTTTTCACTCCTCTCTCCTGCTCCACAGTCTCCCTCAGGCATCTGTCAGCAAGCAGGAGCTTAAACAAGGTGAGCTCCCCCATAATGGTGCTGTGAGCTGGGAGCTTCCCTGTCCAGGATCCCACCCTGGGCTGAAAGCACTGCCTTCCTCTGTGGGGAGGGATGCTCTAAGGGTGTGCTGTGGTTAGGACCCACTCTACCCTTTTCATTTCAGTTCTGCCCACATGGGCTTCCTTGCCTCCTGAGGTTAGTTCACAAATGTCCCCCCATGCCCCTGAACAACAGTCGAGTCCTGGGGTATGGGATCTGGCCTGTGGGCCTGTCCCCAGGTCCCTGAAGATCAATCCCTGACTGTTCCAGGGAGAAGCATGCTGGTCCAGAGTTGCCTATGGGCTACTAAAGCAGGTTGTGTGTCCCTCTGCTTCAGAGTGTGCCTTGCTGTGATGGAACAGCCGAGCAAGCAGCATGAGGAGGGCTGGTGAGCAGGGAGCTCACAGTCCAAGCACCCCTTAGTCTTCTGAAGGTCTTCAAGAGGAAAGGTTTGAGCCCCACTCTCTGTGGCAACCTCTATGTGGTGGATGCACCAACAGGGGAAGCAGCTGCTCCTGAAAGCCCTGGCTCAATCCTCTCTCTCGGCACCTGCAGGTGGGGGAGAGGGTGGGGAGGCAAAGAGTAGGGATGGAGAAAAGCTAGCACTCTGGTCATCTCTGTCCCTCTCTCTGGAAAGAGGCCACTCAGAGTATCTAGGCTCTTGGGTCACATAGATCCCTTGGGACCCAGCAGCCCTTGTGGCTCCTGCAGTCTGGGCTGGAGTCGGGAAATGTTTGTGTGGGAATGAGAGAGATAAAAACTAAGAGGCTGAAGCCCCCTGGGGAGGTCAAAAGTGCACAGTGGGTGGAGAACCAATATGACACCTGCCGTCTTGGCTGGAGTTGGCAGTGATGGGAAGCAACACTGAGGGCACTGGCAGCCTGGTACTTTGTCCTCAAGAAGCTCCCAGTTCACTGGCAGCAGCCGCTTTGGGGCTTGTGAGAGTAAAAAGGCTCTCCAGCAGCTTGGCAGCCTACTGACTGCCAGAGATGTAAGGGAGGGAGAAACAAACCCCTCCACCTACCCTTTTCACTGGACTCCAAGCCTCTTGGGGGTTGACATCTGCCGGTATCCTGCTCCTTCTTATTCTGCTTTGCAACTTCTTCCTATGGAATCTCTTGTAGGTTCTAGCACCCTTCCCTCAGAATTACACCTGATCTATGTTTGTTTGTTTGTTTTTTCTTTTTCATCTTAAACTTTTCCTTCTTTCTGAGATGATCTGGCAGCTGGTGTCTCTGAGCCACTATCTTCTCCTTCTCTCCTAAAATTTCATACTATAACTTTGTTTTCCTGAAGAAAACTTAGTTGTTATTTTCTAATATTCAATTTCAGAGTCGCCTGTGGCTAAGATGTATATGTCGTTGTACCAGGTAAAGATGCTTGTTAGGTAAATGAGAAAGAGAAAAAAACAACTCGAGAAGCTTTGGGTAAGAGCTTTCTGGTACTTTGCTCTCTTAAGCTTATTCCTTCATGGACACAGTCAAGTTCTTGGTTGAAAATAGTCTTAATTTTAAGCCCAAAAGGTTAAAAAATAAGAATAATAAATAGAGAAAATTTATCTTTTAGGGAGAGTGTAAGGTTCCTTCTCCCTTCTGTCTTTCATTTTGTCTCAAATAGAGGTTAGTTCCAGTGATTGATAAACATTGGGCATTTTTTTCTCTGGACCTGTACCATTCTTTTGTCCCTCTTTGTAGTATCTTTGTACTGTCCTCTTAGCCAATAAGATAATCGAATTTCAGGCTTCCCTTTATTGTTTGGAAAGAGACTTTATCATAGGCAATGTTTGGGATATAGATTTGATTGGTACTTCTGTGTATTTCATTGTTTTCCTTTCCTTTGATGTCTTGTACCTTGAGATTATGTTTCTTACCATTGATGTGTCAGCCTAGAGAGTCTGTATTAAGAATCACCTCATTTCTGCCAACTGTACTCAGTGGTTGAACAGGGTTAGTTGACAAGATCATAGTACCATGTCTTATTCCAAAAATAGGGAGATTTTTGTTTTGTAAACCCTTTCTACATATTTCTTTTGCAAATTGTGGCAGACATAAGAAAATGGTCAGGGATTTTGTTTTTTGGGATTGTGGTTCTCAGTCAAGTATTATTTTATCATATTGTGCTTTATCACCACCTATGAATTCATTCACTTGGTTGGGCAACACAGGGTGAATAAGTAAAGCACCACTTTTATATTTTTGCACACATTATATCATTTCATGAATATTTGGAAAAGTCAGGGTGAGTGCCCCTTGTGTAATACTTTCTTTTCTTGGAGGCAAAAGATAATTAATCATTGTAGATATACCTATTAGTTGGGAATAAAGCCAGCATCATTGATTTAAGAGTTCAGCATAAGCAGATGCTGCTAGGGGTCTCTCTTGCATCAATCATTATGAAAGTTAAGCCTTAAAAAAACCCATCATATCTCTTAAATCAACTTCAGTTATTGGTGATAACACGGTCATAAAACTTATCTTGGAGTAAATAGAGGGTAAGATATTGTGAATTCTGTTTTTTATAAGAACACATGAGTTTGCTATAATAACTGTTCAAATCCCTAGATTCATCATATGTGAAGAGTTAGCATTTGAAGTTTACACTTAGCAGCAGTCATTTCAACTGCAGTATAGCATGTGAAAGAGAAAAAAATTAATATTAGTTATCTGCTTTATATCAACAAGACTTTAAAGTATGTTGTATTTTTTAACTCTTCTTTTCCTAGTAACCCTAAGTTATCTGGGATGGGAATAAGAACAATCTAGAGCTGAGTAATTGTGCAAGTTACCAAAATGACTACTGATAGTAAAAGAAGTAATACAAATTCAAATAATTTAGATTTAATTTCTACTAATTAAGACAAAAGCATTCTTTGAGCTCTTTAAATCAAAATGAATTGGGATGTATAATGTCTTTAGAACTTCCAGGACTCCATAGATTGTTTTCTATTCTTTTATCATTTTAGAAATAAGTCAAGATATAGTGCCTCTCTTTTTACTCAGTTTCACCTCTCTTATTGAATGAGATTCATCAAAAGAGAGATTTTTACTACCTCAAATTCAATATTATAAATACTAACTCATCTTTATTTCTAAGTCATAGAGAAGTTAAAATAGAAAAAGCTAAAACTGATTTCATTTAAATTTCATTAAAGTATGTATTTATTTGTTTAATGTAACTTTAACTTATGACTTACAATGAGCTGAATGCTAAATGTTTCATAAATATTTGAGCTCAACTGCAGGTTGGCCACATTTTAGGTATTGATGGGTATCACAATGAACAATGCAGGCATAAATGCTCATTCTCATGCAAGTTGTGTTTGTGATTTTGGTTAGAGGCAGAAAATAATCAAATAAATAGGAGATGTAAATTTCTGGTAGATTGTGATCAGTATTGTGAAAAACTTAAAGGAGGCAGAAGACAAGGGAATTCCATAGGATTGCCACTATAAATAGGATGGGAAAGCTAATTTTTAGAAGAACTCTGAATGAAGATGCACCTATCTGAAGAAAATGCATTTCATGCATTACAAGAAGAAAAAAGCTGAACAAATTGAAAATTGACAGCTTTTATTTGATCATCAGAGAACTAATGTCCCAGGACAACACTTCATCAAGGTATCTTAAACAGGTGAATTCAGAGAGTCACAAAATGTTGGTTCTTAGAAAAGATCAATACAAGTAATAAATTGGTAAGCTGATAAAATTGATAAACTTCTGGCTAGGTTAACCAAAGGAAAAAAAGAAAAGATATAGCTTATCAATATCGGAAATGAAAAAGAGGGCATCACTACTGATCCCATGGACACCAAAAGGAGAATAAAGGAATGAACAATTCAATGCCCAAATTTGATAACTAAGATGAAAAGAACCATTTTTTTTGAATAACAAAAAGTTAAAAAACACAGGCAAAATACGTCATCTGAATATGCCAATATCTATTAAATAAATTGAAACAATGATTAATCTTCCTAAAAAGAAAGCACCTGGAAGAGATATTTTCACTGGTGAATTTTACCAGACATTTAAAAAATAAATGATACCAGTTCTCCACAAACTCTAGAAGCAAAAGGAACATTTTCCACTCATTCTATGAGGCAATAATTAATCTAATTCGAAAACTAAACAAAAGCATTGTAAGAAAGGAAAAGTACCCCCTAATAGCTCTCGTGAACTTAAAATGCAAAAACTCTGGACAAAATATTAATAAATTGAATCTAACAATTAACCAAAAGAATTATATTTCAGGATCAAGTGAGATTTATTCCAGGTATGCAAGGATGTTTCAACATTCACAAATCATTTTATGTAATTAACCACATCAACAGAATAAGTAATGAAAGTCTCATAATTTTATCAATTGATGCAGAAAAAGCATTTGACAAAATACAACTCCGATTCATGATAAACACTCTTAGTGAACTGGCAATATAGGGAAATTTCCTTAATTTGATTAAGAATATCTGCAAAAAAAATCAACAACTAACAACATATTTAAATGTGAGAAACTAAATGCTTTCCCCTAAAACTGGGGAAAAAACAAAAAATCCTTTCACTATTTTGATTACTGTAGCTTTGCAATATATTTTGGTATTTTTATTTAATTAAAAATATTTATTTACTTTTGGTTATTTCTCTTTTATGTTTTGTGTTTATTTTTTATTATCATTTTTATATATTTAGGGGGTACAAGTGCAGTTTTGTTACATGAATATATTGCACAGTGGTGAATTAGGAAGTGTGTGACACCTACAGGTTTGTTTTTGTTTTTCTGGATTGATGTAGCTGTTCCTGATATTTCGTGGTTCCATATGGCTTGTAAAATTTCTTTCTTTTTTTTGGTCTTCCTGTAAAAAAATGCCACTGGGATTTTGATGGGGAGAGCATTGAATCTGTAGATTGGGGTTTTATGGGCATTTTAACAATATTAGTCATTCAATCCATGAACACAAGATCTTTCCATTTGTGACTTTAATTTCTTTCATCAGTGTCTTGTCGTTTTCAGTATACACATCTTTCACCTCTGTAGTTAAGTTTACTCCTAATTATTTTATTCCTTTGGTGCTATGTAAACGAGATTTCTTTCCTAATTTCATTTTCAAATAGTGCATTGTTAGAGTATAAAGACTCAACTAATTTTTGTGTATTGATTTTGTATCCTGAAACTATACTGAATTATTTTGTTAGTTCTAACACTTTTTAAAATGGGTTCTATTATATATGTATAAGAACATGTCATCTACAAACAGAGACAATTTTACTTCTTCCTTTCTGATTTGGAGGCCCTCTATTTCTTTTTCTTGCAACTGCTCCGATAAAACTTCTAGTACTATGTTAAATAGAAGTGGTGAGAGTGGATATCCTTGCCTTGTTGCTGATCTTAAGAGAAAAGGCTTTCAGTTTTTTACCATTCAGTGTGACATTAGCTGTGGGGTTTTCATATATAATCTTTATTATGTTGGTGTACTTTCCTTCTAGTCCTAATTTGTGGAGTTTTTGTCATGAAAGAGTATTGAATTTTGCCAAATACTTTTTTTCTTCATCTATTGAGATGATCATATTTTTTTTGTTAATTTGCTCTTTTCATAATAGCCAAGATATGGAAACAATCTAAATGTCCTTTGACAGATGACTAGATAAAGAAAATGCAGTATATACTTAGAATGGAATGTTATTCAGGCATAAAAAGAAGGAAATTTCACAATAGGTGACAACATGGATAAAACTTGAGAACATTTTGCTAAGTGGAATAAGCCAGTCACAAAAAGACAAATATTACATGATTTCACTTATATGAGACATCTAAAATAGTCAAATTCATAGAATTGGAGAGTGGTTGCCAAAGGTGGTGGTTGCCAAAGGCTAGGGACAGGTGAAAATGGGGAGGTACTAATCAATGGGCAAAAAGTTTTAGTTAAACAAAATAACATGCTGTATGTTATACCTGTAGTCAACAATATGGTATTAGACACTTAAAATTTGGTAAGAGGGCAGATCTTATGTTATTATAAGTGTTCTTACCACAATAAAATAAAATTATTTTAAAAATCCTCTCACATCACTCCTATTAAACATTATACTGTAAATCCTATGAGACAAGTGCAATGAGACAAGACAAAGAAATTAAAGTGTACATATTGAGAAAAATAAACTATCTTTGCATGCAGATGACATCATTGTCTATGTAATAATTCCCAAAGATTTGACAAAAAATATCCTGGAAATAAATGATTATAGCAAGTTCACAATTTACAAAGTAAACATATGAAATACATTGATTTCCCATATATCAGTAATAAAAAATTGAATTAACAACATATTGTCATTTGCAATGCCACTAAAAAATAAGTATACACATAACAAAATACGTACAGGAATTTTATCTGGTAAAGAAAAAGGCTCTTTTGAAAGTAATCAAAGAATACCCAAGTAAATGGAAAGATCATGTGTTTATAGATTGGAAGATACAATATTCTTTAGATGTCATTTCTTCCCAATTTATCTATAGGTTTAACCTTATCCTAATCAAAATCCCAGCAAACTAATTTTAGTTATCAACAGACTTATCATAAAGTTTACATGCAAATGCAAAAGACTCATAGTAGTCAACACAATACTTCACAAAAATTAACTCAAAATGCATCATAGATCCAAATGTTAAATTTAATTTATAAAATTTTGAGAAAAAACATAAGAGGAAATCTGGATGACCTTGAGTTTGATGATATGCTAGAAACAATACCAAAAGCATTACCCAAGAAAGAAAAAAAATTGGTAAGTTAGGATTCTTTAAAATTTAATATGTTTGTTCTGTAAAAGACTCTCTTAAGAGAATAAATAGATAAGCCATGGATTAAAGGAAAATATTTTCAGCATACATTTCTAATAAAGGATGTGTACCCAAAATACACAAAGAACTCAAATTTAAACAGTAAAAGAACAAAAAATCCCAACTAAAAAATAGTCGATGGATCTGGACAGACACCTAATTAGAGAAGACATATAGATGGTAACAAAGCACATGAAAGGATGCTCAACATAAATATTTTTTTCGAATAGAGTCTTGCTCTGTTGCCCAGGCTAGAGTGCAGTGAAGCTAACATAGCTCAAGGGATCCTCCAGGCTCAAGGGATCCTCCTGCCTCAGAATCCCAAGTAGCTAGGACTACAGATGTGCACCACCACATCTGGATTTTTTGTTTGTTTGTTTTATTATACAGATGAGGTCTCCCTGTGTTGCCCAGGCTGGTCTCCAACTCATGGCCCCAAGCAATCCTCCCACCTTAGCCTCCCAAAATGCTGGGATTATAGGCGTCAGCTACTGCACCGGCCACTCAACATAATTTGTCATTAGCAAATTGCAAATTAAAACAAGAGTAAGATTATGCACATGTTACAGTGGCTAAAATTTTTTATTTTTTAAAATGACAATACCAAATGCTCCTTAGTGTAGAGGTCAATGTGAGCTCCTTTTTATTGCTAGTGGGAATGTAAAATAGTACATAGCCACTTTCAAAGACAGTATGGCAGTTTCTAACAAACCTAAATATAGTGTTACCATACAATCTGACAATCACGCACCGGGGTACTTATACAACGAAGTTTACAATGGAGGTCCACACTAAAACATACAGGTAGAAGTTTTTAGTACTTTTATTCATAATTGCTAAAAATGGGAAGCTACCAAAAAGTTGTGGCACATCCATAAAATGGAATATTTTTCAACAATCTGACCTATCAAGCCAAAATAATAACATGGAGAAAACTTAGATGTATATTACCCATCTGACAAGGCTATATGTTGTGTGATTCCATCTACATTATATTCTGGAAAAGACAAATCTATAAGGATAATAAAAATATCAATTGATTACCAGAGGTTGAGACTAGGTGAAGCACAGGGAATGTGTAGGACAGTAAAATTATTTTGTATGATACGGTAATTGAGGATATTCGGTATTACACATTTGTCAAGAGCAAATAGAAATATATAACATAAAAGAGAACCTAGTGAAAGTAAATTAAAAAAAAAAAATCACATAGGAGGTCATGAGATGCCAGGAAAGAATGTAGACTGTGACAAGAGAATTTCATTGTATTACAAATATATGAAACAGTCTCACTGAAGGGAGTGGGGGAACAGTGCTGATTTAAATATTTTCAGAAATGAATAGAGTCTTTAAGACTAAAGACAAAATTAACTGCCCATAAAGAATTTTCTTGATAAAGTTGTTTTCCATAGAAGTATGAATGAACATTTTTTTTTGAGTTAACATTTTTGCTACTACTATACATGTATACTGGAATTGAACAATTAAGAAAAGGGATGGGTAACACTGTGAACCTGTGTCTCATTGCTGGAGTAAGAATTTACAGATATGTAAGAGGTGGAGGGTATAATGACCCATTTGATAATGGATTGGAGTTGGATATCTCATTGGGAACTTATTTAACTTAATATATATACGAATAGTTTCATATAGAAGTATTTATAAAATGTGTATATACACATACTAATATATTCACACACATATATTTTTTGTTTTGTCATCTTATAAGGTCTAAAAGAAACATCTCAATAGCAACCTACACATCTATTACCACATCTTGGTTTCTCCAATAAATGAAAGTAGTCCTTTTTGGAGAAATGGTTGATTTTAGGACTGGGGCAGGAAATACACAAGATAAGTCTGGAGCATTTTATCACTTCAGAAAGTAAGGAAGTGCTAAAAAAAATCACAGTTGGGGGTATGTCAAATGGACGTAGGACCAAAGTGAAATAGTTAATAGCCAAAGCTGGAATAATTTCAGCAAAAAAATGTAGTAGTACTGGATTAGAACCTAGAGTATAAAATAAATATCCACAAGTCCATATTGATATAAATATTTGAGTAAATTAATTAATGGTAAAAAAGA
The DNA here is from genome assembly GCA_023783475.1 of Daubentonia madagascariensis. Taxonomy (NCBI): domain Eukaryota; kingdom Metazoa; phylum Chordata; class Mammalia; order Primates; family Daubentoniidae; genus Daubentonia; species Daubentonia madagascariensis. Next base: position 17,797,825 of record JAKFHU010002080.1, on the reverse strand, counting down.
GACAAATTTCCCATGTAGAAGAATGCCAAATAATTTATCTAGATTTACCCTAAAAGAGGGTGAGCATGACTCTCCACTCCTTAAGTGGAAGCTGTAGATATTGACCCTCTTTCAAAGAGTACAGAATGAAAAAAGGAAAAAATATCTAACTTTACAGTGGAGAAATCTGACAAATACTACTTCAGCCAAGTGATCAATGCCAACATCAGAAGTCATAACTCATTGATACTATATACCCTTGGTGTATAAACCCAAAATTTCAGTGCATTAATGAAAAAATGAGAAAAAATTCAATATAGTGTCAACCTACAAATTATTTGACCAGTATTTCTCAAAATTGTCAAGTTTGTCAAAATCAAGAAAAGTCTGAGAAACTGCCACAACAAAGAGAACCGTAAAGAGACATGACAATTAAATATAAGGTGGTGCTCTGATTGGGAACCTTGGACAGAAAAAGACATTAATTAAACAGTAGGGAAATCTAAATTCACTATGGTCTTTAATTGATTAAAAAAATTCAATGATTCCAAAAATACAACATGCTGGAAAAACTAAACTATACAGACAATAAAAAAAATCATTGCCTCCCAGTGGCTTTGATAGAAAGGATAAGGATTAAATAAGTAAAGCACAGAGGATTTTTAGGGTAGCAAAATTATTCTGTATGATATGTATACATGATATTATGCATTTTCAAAACCTATAGAACTTTACAGCACAAAGATTGAAACTTAATGTATGCAAATTAAAAAGGTATATTGGAGGAATTGTAGGACTCCCAAGAAGGAAGGCAGACTGTAACAAGAAAAATTAATTGCAATACAAATGTACGAAACACTGTCAGTGTAAGGTTGAGGGGAAAATGCACTAACTTAAGTAATTTTGGAAATAAGTATAGTGTGTATGATGAAAGGAAGAACTACCTGCACATAAGTAACATACTTGTTACACAAATATAGTACTGATGATAGTATGTGCCCCTGATATGATACAATCACACACATATACCAGAATTAAAACTTATGTAAATGGATAGCAGATGGTGGGAGCCAGCTGGGAATTTACGAATAAGCAAGGGGTGGCTAGGATGATCCATGTGGTAATGAATTACAGTTGGAGACATTAGCCCGAACTCATATTTAATATAATATAAATGCAGACATTTGCTTACAGAAATAATTAGACATTTGTATATATACATGTTAGTATAGACACACATATCTTATTGCTCTGTTAGCTGAAAGGGCCTGGAAGAATTGACACCCCACAGCATACCTAGAGCCCAGATCTTGGTTTCTAATACCAATCTCCACAAAAAAAAAAAGAAAGAAAGAAAGAAGAGAAAGAAAAAGAAAGAAAGAAGAGAAAAATAAAAAGAAATTGAGGTTACTTAGACAAATGGCTACTTCTAGGATTGGGTCAGGGAATATGTAAGAATAGACAACCTACAGAATGGGAGAAAATATTTGCATGCTATACATCCAATAAAGGGCTAATAACCAGAATCTACAAAGAACTCAAGCAAATCAACAAGAAAACATCAAACAAACCCGTTAAAAAGTGGGCAAAAGACATGAACAGAAGTTTTTCAAAAGAAGATAGACTAATGGCCAACAAACACATGAAAAAATGCTCAATGTTTCTAATCATCAGAGAAATGCAAATCAAAACCACAATAAGATATCACTTAACTTCAGTGAGAATGACTTTTGTCAAAAAGTCCTCAAACCACAGATGCTGGTGTGGATGCGGAGAGATAGGAATACTCATACACTGCTGGTGGGACTGCAAACTAGTTCAACCCCTATGGAAAGTAACATGGAGATACCTCAAAGAACTAAAAGTAGAACTACCATTTGATTCAGCAATCCCGCTACTGGGTATTTACCCAAAGAAAAAGAAGTCATTTTATAAAAAAGTCACTTACACTCGAATGTTTATAGCAGCACAATTCACAATTGCAAAGATATGGAAACAACCAAAGTGCCCATCAATACATGAGTGGATTAATAAAATGTGGTATATGTATACCATGGAGTATTACTCAGCCATAAAAAATGGTGAACTATTACCTTTTGTAACAACATAGGTGGAACTGAAGACCATCCTCCTAAGTGAACTATTGCAAGAATGGAAAAACAAACACCACATATACTCACTATTAAATTGGAACTAAATGATCAACACTTATGTGTACATATGGTAGCAAAATTCAATGGAAATCAAGCCGGTGGGAGGGTGGAGAAGAGGATGGGTTAATTCACACCTATCGGACACAATGCACCACTATCTGGGTGATGGACACACTTACAACATTGACTCAAACTGTACAAAAATAATTCATGTAACCAAAATATTTGTACCCCCATAATATTCTGAAAAAACAAAAGAATGCACCTAAAGCATGACACCAGAAGGTAATGAAGTAAAAAAGAAAAAAAAAATGATGGGAGTATGTCAAAGGGACATATAGCCAACTCACTTAGTGGTAGTCTCCGAGAAAGACTTCATGAGATGATGGAGGTTATTAATAGGTTTAACTGGATTGTTGAGTATTTAATATCATGATGGTTGTTTAGTAGTATATTTTAAAAATGTATAATAATTTAAAATGATTACTTAATCATAGTAATAATATATTAATATTTCATGCATCTGCACAAATTTATATGTGTAATGTTTATTGATATGATAATCTTAATGGCTTTATCGACATATTTAAAGATTTCCATTAGACACTTCCCTGCTTTATTTGCCATTGTAGGCTCTCAGATATCTGAGTTTCAAAGTACACATATACATATTATAGCACATATATTAATATATGCACATATACATTTGCATATATATAAAACATATATGGAGTTATCTTTTCAGGTCACCAATATTTTATAACACTAAATCCTTGCTCTAATGAAATAATGATTTTACCCTATAATGGGCACCTAAGGTTTGGCTTATTATTATTATTTTTTAATCACAGCTAGTTGGTAGAGGAATAAAATTTCAGTTTGAGAAATAATGGTAAGGAAAAAATAATAATGATTCATTAGTCTGCTGCAGATGAGCACTGTTACGTCAAAAGTATTAAGTTTTGAGATTTTTGAACTATAGAAAGAAAACGTTTTTATAGAATTCTTGTTAATATATTTAATCATAAGAATATAGGTTTCTTTCCCTAGTGAATATACTATATCACACTATTACATTCTGTGGCTTTTGAAATTTTAAAGCTGAAAAGTGCTTTTCAAACATAAAATGCTATTGTATGATTATGAGTCACCTTTTATTAAAACTAAATATAAGCGATTCCTCTGGCCTGTTATTTTCCAGTTGTTGATGAAAACCAATTTCATTTTATGTAGATAGCATTTATTTTAATATAAGTAAATTTCAAAAATATTTTTAAAGTCATACTTGTTCAAAAAAAGGAATAAAAATTTAATAAGAAACCACATCATTTGAACAGTGATTCTCCCTTTTCCTAGACAGGAAAATTGTGTGCATGAAGCTTATTACTTTTGTTTATTTTTCTTACAGTTTGAAAAAATGTTAAATTTTCTTCTGAAAATTTAAATCTACTTATTCACATAAAATCATACATATAATTTTGATGTGCAATCTTATCTACAAGAAGCTGCCAACCAGATAGACTATTTTCAAACTAAGAAGATTATTTTCACATTTAAAAAATTATTTCATTAATGATTTCTATCAAGAATTAATGATTTCTATCAAGAATAAATAATCCCCCTGGAAAATAAAACATAATTAGGAAGAGAATGTGGATATTTCAAGCATAAAACAATATCAAAAATAAAGAAATACCAATATCAAAAATAAAAAAATAAAGAAATAAAGATGTAATATGGATCTAGATATCAGTATAGATGTATTCATGGAAGCAAGCTCAAACATCTCTTTAAGAATTTGAAAATATTAAATATTTTATCTAAATATTAACACAAATTCAATATTTTACCTGTTCTCTACTATTTGCTTTTAAATATCTTATAATAATTATATAGTATGAAGAAAATACGATATATCACAGACTTCCACACAATTCTATCATTTTCTGAGTGCGCCACCATTGAACAGGGGTGAGAAGACCACTCTCTCAGCAGCTGTCTCATGTCTTCTGGTTTTAGGGTCAGTTGACTGAAACTAGGTGGCCTCTGAAGCAAGTTAACATGGCATGAATTAAAACTGCTTCTACCTAATGAAAAAGGTGGATTTAAGAGAACTAACGGTAGAGGCATATGAACAAAAATATTTGTGATAGAAAATTTCTATATGGATATAGAAAGATCAAGTTCTCTAACTTCAGATTGCCTATTACTGGAGGAGTTTAAAATAATTTTGTCCCAGGGCTCATATTAAGCTGCTATTTATTATTTATAATATATTATAATATAATAATCATTTCCTATTATATGTTTCGATATCATAATATATAATGATTGTCTTAATTGCTTTCATACATTGAAATTTAATTTTCACAACAACCCTATCTTATATTTAATAAATTCTCCATTTTGTATTTGTGGAAGGAAAGCTTAGAAAAGCTAAATTGTTCCTTATGTTAGTTTTTCTCATACTCCATATCCAATAAATTAGCAAAGACTGTCAGCTTGTCTAGAAACTGGCCACTTCTCACTACTTCTACCTCTACTCTATGATCTAAGCCACTACCTTTTATTAACTGAAGTTTAGGCTATTACAATAGTCCCTAATTAGTTTCCTTGCCATAGGGCCTTGTCTCCTTCCCCTATCCTCACAGAGTCTGCTCTTATTTATAATAGCGCTATGGGTTAAATATTTGTAGCCTCCCAAAATTTGTGTGTTGAAACCCTAACCCCCAATGTGATGGTATTTGGAGATGAGCCCTTTGGGAGGTAATAAGTGTTAGATTAAGTCATGAAGGTGGGGCCCCAACGGTGGGAGTAATGTCCTTATGAAAAGAAGAAGAAAGGGGAGATATTTCTCTCTTCATCAGGTGAGGCCACAGATAGAGGGTGGCTGTCTGAAAACCAAGCAGGGGGCACTCTCCAAGACCCTAACCATGCTGGCACCCTGATCTTAGACTTCCAGCCTCCAGAAGTGTGAAAAATAATGTTTGTTGTTTAAGCCACCTAGTTATGGTTGTTGTGGCAGCCCATACTGACTAAAATAAGTAACCAGAGTAAACTTTTTTAAACTGTTAGTCAGATAAAAAGGTAGAGTTAAATCCAAAATCCAAAGTATTTATTACAGTCCAAAGGCTGAAATGACCTGATTCTTGGTTATAGCTCTAATTTCTTCATCTGTCTCCTTTGCTTGCTGTATACCAGCTTCACAGGCTCCCTTGCTATTCCTCCCACCCACCAGTCATTCTCCTGCCTCACAGAATTTATGCAGATTGTTTCTTCTGCCTGAAAGAGTCTCTTCCTAGATATCTGTAAAGTCTCTCACTTCCTTTCTGTTTCTATTAAAAGGTCTCTGTAACCTATGCTATCTAGTGCTCTCAATTTGCTATTCTTTTTCATAATCATATTACCACCTGAAAATGGACATTTTTGTTTAATTTCATATTCTTATTATTTTACCAGGTCAATGAGAATAGGAACTTAATATGTTTTATATATTGTAGTACTCCCAGCTCTTAAACTAGTGCCTGACATATTGTTATTGGTTAATGAATATTTGTTGAATGAATGAATGAAAGTTCTCTCAGCTCAGTTAGTATGTGTCAGAGCGCATATTTGATTCTGGATTTCTCTGATTTCTAACCCTACATGATACTGAATTTATCTCTCCTCCTTCCCCCAAGATATAAATAGCTCACTAAGATTTCTTTGGTGCAACTAACCTGTGAGTGGGGTAAAAAAAAAAACTTATACCAACTACATCAGATTTTAGATATTTCAATTATAATATTAGGGGATCTTTTAAGTTGCTCCAGCATGGTTAAATTCAAGTATTTCTAGTATGGAAAGTCTAAGTGGGATTTTGTAACTCAAAGTATTATAAACAAAGGAAGTAGTTGAAAAGAACCAAAATAACAATATATGTTAAAAATTTAATTTTGATATTCTTAAACTATTTAATTAAACATATTGTGGCTTGACCCTTTAGATGAATTATCTCTATTTCTGAGGTTGACTGGTTTCAAACTGTTACTGAAGATTTACTCCAAATAGCCTGTTAATAAAATCTCAGTTTAGTGAATTAATGAAAATTGCCCCAAAGCAATTTCCATGTCCAACTTTGAACTTCCAAATTCTCACCCATAACTGCTATAAATCAAGTTGGATCATGTTGAGGATTCATTTGTGAAATCTTCTATGCTATCCTAAGATTAAAATTGGTGTTCATAAGTAAGGAACATTCATCCCTAGACAAATCAATGGCTTCAATAAATTTTTAGGCTAGACTTAGATTTAGGTATTTATTAAACCTCTTCTTCTATGAAAGAAGAATATATTAAAGAATATACTCATCATTAGTTGAATCCAAAATACCAAGACAACAATTGTCAATGGTGAATTATTTTAAACTAATATAGTATTAAAGTACTCTTTTATGCATATCTAGACATTTATGAATTTTTGAAAATTATTCTTCTATCATTTTCCCTCTGATTAGAAAAATTGGTAAAATGTTAGTCAAAAGGTAGCCAACTTGCTGCAATAGAAAAAACATATTACAGTCACAAGACTGACTTTACTCTATGGCATTCGTCTAGCCTACAATTCTTTTACAGGTTGATAAAATTCAATTTTTTATGCACTGACACTGATGGACGGTTGTTATTTTTAGATCCAGTGCCATAACAAGTCACCAGCGTTAGAAGTTCCCTGCTTAACATGGTTGTGGGTACAGCTTTGATTGATATTATTCCTGACATAGGTCAGGTTGAGCAGTAGCCTGGGTCATACTGTCCTGGCAGCTGGCCTCTTTCTTGCCCTTGTGCTTTAGAGAAATATGAACCTATTCAGCCCATGCAGCATTGTGGTGGTAATAATTTCTAATGGAGTGTGGTTACAAGATGTTGCAGAAATATATATATATCATTCCACCCTGGTAATACATCTTCTTTCCATAGAGCAAACAATGCCCTATTTAATAAGAATGGCCACATTCATCTTGATCTGCCTGGGTGTTACATGGTTGCTGTACTGATTTTTTTAAACAAAAGGCAGTAGAATGCTTAAACATATTAGAACTCAGACAAGCAAACGATTTCTACTTACATAAGGCTTGAATGGGATAGCTCTTTTTCGTTTTCTTCAGATATATGTTCAGTCATTCAAACAACAAACGCTTTTGTTATGTTTTGTTTTGTCTGGATTTTTAAAGACAGTTAAATAATAATGATACCTGTAGTTAGGAGGAAAAAGTGCAATGAAAGCAGTTAAAATGCAATCTTCAAAATTTAACTTGCAAGTATTACAATTGTTTTTTTTTTTTTTTCTTCAGACTAAAAAGGAGGCAAGAAGACAGATGGTAAATGTAATCTAATCCTGTGGCGGAGAAGGAGGGCGACATACTCAATATCCTTTCTCTTCCTCTTCCTTAGTAACAGCATACCAATTTTATATCATGTAGCAGTGTGTCAGCTAGGAAACAACAACTTACATTTTGCAACTTTCCTTGCCACTAGGAGTGAATGAAATGGAAATGGAAACCACTGGTTAAATTTCTGAGAACATTTTTAAAAGGGGCCCTAAATTAACGACTAAATCTCTTATTTCCCTTTATATCTTCCTGTTCCTACTTTCTTGACCCAGAAATAATGTTTGGGTCTTCATTAAGCATCTTATGACGATGAGATAACCTCAAGTAGAAATGTCATAAAATAAGAATGGCTGAGCAGAAGGAAGGAGCTGCCTTGGATTGACTTCCTCTGGATTTTTTCTTTAATAAGAAAGAAATACTATAAAAACCTGTGTAAGCTGCTGCTTTTGACAACCATCTTACTAGAAGAAGAATTTCATTCCTACATGAGATAACTATAGACTCTGTGAGTAGAAAGTTTTTCTTTTTATATCTATTCTTGAGAAATTGTGACATTGTGACATTGCCCAGTTAGTATTAGATTTTTCCAGGGACTTGTTCAGACCCATCATTACCAGAGACATCATGTTGTCCAGCAGATGAGTGGCCTCCACAGGTTCTATTCCAGCTAGCAATCACTCCCTACTTTCTCCTTGTAGACAGTTGTATACTAATAATTCATACATTTGTTCAGTAATTGCTTGCCCCTTATTGAATGTAGATGGCATGATTATTCAATTACTGAGGCCAATGTTGTAAAATAATTGAAAATATTGAAAATATTTTTTCTGCAAATGAATGAATGAAATGTAAATGGAAACCACTGGTTAAACTCTGAGAACATTTTTCAGAAGGGCCCTAAATTAGCTAGTAAGTCTCTTGTTTCCCTTTATATCTTCCCATGGATTAAATGGAAAATTTTGCTGTGAACCCAAATATCTGCTTTTTTTTGAAGTAGAGACTAGTTACAGGGCCAAAGGTCACATATTAGGAGGGATAGCTGGACAAAGCAAACTGGAATGTTTGGTTCCAATTCAACTATCCTGCTTCTTGCATACAGGATTCTATTTGTATTGTCTGTCTTAATTAGTAAGCACTAAAGGGCAGAATTATGTACTTTGTGCTGCTTCTGTGATTAAGGTGTGTCTTCAGAATGATTATCACCTACTCTATAAAATGTGTTTTATATATTTGGAAACAGAAATTTTATAATAGAAAATATGTAGATCCAAAATTTTTGAGAATGCAAGGCAAAGTGACAGTGGCAGCAGTTTTTGAATATCTATAAATCATCCCACAAAATATAGCATAAAAATTAACAAAACAGCAAAAATTATCACAGCCTACTCATGCAATAAAACCTAGTGGCAAAATAACCCAGTGAGCCCAAAATACATGCAAGTGGGGCCAAATCATTGACAGCAACAATATTGGAAAAATATAGTAAAAAGATATCTGATAGCCTCACCATAAGATTAATAAAAAATGTTCAAAGTCTTATGAGGACTTCTGTAAAGCACCTCCAAAGGACACAAAAGTAGCTTAAACAAATAAGAACACATATCATATCCTTGAATAAAAATTCAACACTATGCAGATGTCAATTTTTCCCAAGTTGGCTTAATGCAAAACCAATAAAAATACTATTAGGCTTTTGTTTTTATTTATTTGTCTGACTTTTTTGCTTGAGTTGGACAAGTTCATTATAAAAATCAATTTGAAGACTAAGCAAGCAAGAATAGCCACAAAAGGGTTGACATGTGACACTATTCTTACCAGATATTGAAACACATTATAAAACCTCAATAATTAAAAGAATTATGTCATCAATGCATAAACAGCAGAACCAGTAGAACAAATAAAATAATATACAAACCAAGTTATATGTGGGAATACAATATGCAATGAAGTTAGCTTTTTTAATTTGTGGGAAAAACCATCTTATTAAAATTTTTATTAAAATCACCTTATTAAAAATAAACTTTAAAGGAAAGATATATGGTTGGACCCATTTCTCACAATCTACACAAAAATAATTTCAAATTGATGATAAATTTAAATCTAAATATCTCAAACATTCAAGTAATAATGCGTAGATACATTTATAACTCAGGAAATTTTTTCTACTGATGATCAAAATTCAGATCCAACAGCTAAAACATGGACAAATTTGACTCTAATTTAAGCAAACTTTTGGAGAGCTAAAAATGGCATAAGCAAATTTTATTTGCAATTCACAGTAGAGACCAAAAGTAAATATCCTTAATATATAAAGAGCTTCTAAAAATGGACAAAAATCTTGAAAACCTGGTGTAACAGCAAGCAAGAAATATGAACAGAATCCACAGGAAAAAATGCAAGTTATCTTAACCATAAAAAAATTAAAAAGTAATGCAAATTAAAACCATAGTGGGGATAACATTTTCCATTTTTCAGAGGGACATATCCAAAAGTTTGAGCATACACTTAGCTGTTGAGATTATGGAGAAACAATTTGTTTTATGTATTGCCAGAGGAAATATAAAATAGTTCAACCAGGAGGAGAGTTTAACAATATTTATAAAATGACATATACCTGTATCTTTTGATTTAGCTATCATACTACTAAGAATATACCTCACACATACACTAGAAAAATCCAAAATGACAAATGTACAATTTATAAGAGCCAAAGAATAGAAAGAAAAACTAATAAGGAATTAATTAAAAGTACCACAGAACATCTATACAATGTCTTAGTATGCAGTTCAAAAATGGGAGGAATATCTCTAAATATTTCTATAAAAGTATTTTAGTTTATATTGTTCAGGAAAATTAGAAGGCAAAAGCATTAATATTAGGTTTCCATTTATTTAAGAAAAGAAGGGTTTAAAATACCATATACAGTTAGGTTCAAGGTTTATTTTGTCTCTGAACTGACATGATTTTCTTTAAAAATGTATCTTCTGGTTTAAAATTATATAAATTATTTATGCAGGTTTAAAGTCAAATCTACAAAACAAGATCTATTTAGAGAAATGTTATGTTTCATCTTTTCCTAGCCAGACTTTTTCTTCTCATCCTAAGCGTAATGATAATTTTAATATTTAATGTTTCTGTGGTTTACCCTTCATTGAATTTTAATACAAGTAAATATGTAAATGTATATATGTATATGTGTGTGTTATATAAGTGTTTGCACATATATTACATTTGATTTGTAACAATAGAGAAAAGAATTATTAAAAATTAATTTATGATCTGGTCAGAGCAAGATGGCCACACAAAAATGTCCAGCAATTGTCCCTCCACAAGAACATCAACAACTATCTATGCAAGGAAACACCTTCAGAAGAACCAAAAATCAAGTGAGCAATCACAGTACCTGGTTTTAACATAATATCAAGAAAAGAAGTACTGAAGAGGGCAGAAAAGAGTCTTGAAATGCATACATTACTCATTCCCCATGCTCCAGCAGAGCCTCCCCAGCATACCAAGTGTAGAGAGAATTTGTGTATCTAGAGGAGGAAGAGTAAAGTGATTGAGGAACTTTGCATTGGAACTCAGGCCCGCTCTGTCAGAGGGAAACATAGCACTGGGAGGAATACTGCTGGCTCCCACAGAGGGAGCATTTTCAGACCAGCCCAGCCAGAAGGAAATCCTCTGCCCCAAAACCCATGTGCTAACCAGCCCTGCCACAAGGTGACAAAAAGCAGCCTGGGGCATGGATTAATTCATAAGGCAGTCAGGCCTCAAAGGCTGCAGTTCTTGGTCAATTCCTGTGGCTGTACTGACTCAGAGCCAGTGGACTTGGGGTGCATATGACCCATTGAGACACCAGCGGCAGTGGCCAAGTGCCAGTTCCTGTGTCACCCCTCCCCCAACTCCAAGTAGTACAGTGCAGGGAGTCTTATTCCACTTGGGAAAAAGAAAGGGAAGAACTCAGAGGACTTTGTTTTGCAACTTGGGTACCACCTCAGCCTCAGTAAAATAAACTACCATGCAAACTCCTGAAGCCTCTAATTCCAGGACTTAGTTCCTGCATGGCATTTGTTGACTACCCTGGGCCAGGAGAAAACACACTGTCCTGATGGGAAGAACCCAGTTCTGGCAGAATTCACCACCTTCTGACTAAAGAGCACTGGGCTTCAAAGAAACATCAGAGGTAGGCAGGCAATAGTCACCACAGGCTTTGGGGAAGACTGGGCTGGCTTCAGGTGTGACCTTGCACAGTCCTAGTTATGGTGGCCATGACAGTGTCCACATCATTCCTCCCCCAACTTTGGCAGCCCAGCACATACAGTGAGAGAAAAGAGTAAAAGACTTTGCCTGGTAATTCTCCTGGGTCTTACCCAAGACCACTAAGGCAGTAACACCAGGAGTCTGCAAGAGTCACAGGATTACTGGGCTGGGGTGCCTTGTGCTGATATGGCTGCAGTGACCAAAGGCATGCAACACAACACTCAATTCCCTTTGAATACCTGAAAAGACTTCCCAGTAGTGACAGGTTCAAACAAGCCCATACTGCAAAGGTTAAAATAAATACCTAACTCTTCGATACCCAAACTTAATGAACATCCACAATTATCAAGAATATCCAGGAAAACATGACCTCACCAAACAAACTAAATAAGGTACTAGTGACTAATCTTGGACACGTGGAGATATGTGACCCTTCAGACAAAGAATTCAAAATAGCCATCCTAAAGGATCTCAAAGAATTTCAAGACAACACAGGGAAGGAATTCAGAAGCCTATCAGAAAAAATTTTAAAAGAGACTGAAATAATAAAAAAAAGAAACAAATTCTGGAGCTGAAAAATTCAATTGATAACCTGAGAAATGCATCAGAGTCTCACAACAGCAAATTGACTAAGCAGAAGAAAGAATTAGTGAGCTTGAAGACAGGTTATTTGAAAATACTCAGTCATAAGAGAAAGAAAAAAATAAAAAAGAATGAAACACAACTACAAGGTATAGAAAACAGCCTCAAAAGGGCAAATCTAAGAGTTATTGGCCTTAAAGAGGAGGTAGAGAGAGAGATTAGGGTAGGAAGAATAACAGAGAACTTTCCAAATCTAGAGAAAGATATAAATATTAACATACAAGAAGGTCATAGAAAACCAAGCATATTTAACCTAAACAAGACTACCTCAAGACATTTAACAATCAAGCTTCCAAAAGTCATGGATAAAGAAAAGGTCCTAAGGAAGCAAAAAAAAAAAATCCCAAAAAGTAACTTATAAAGGAGTTCCAATATGTCTGGCAGCAGACTTCTCAGTGGAAACCTTACAGGACAGGAGAGAGTGGTATGACATATTCAAAGTGCTGAAGGAAAAAACACCTTAATCCTAAAATCCTATATCCTAGAAAAATATCTTTCAAACATGAAGAAGAAATAAAGACAAACAAACAAAAGCTGAGGGATTTCATCAACACCAGACTTGTTCTACAAGAAATGTTAAATTTTTAGTTCTTTGAGGAATTTCCATACGATTTTCCATAGCCAGCAATTCCACTACTGGGTATCACCAAAGGAAAAATAAAGTCTTTTTTAAAAAAGACACTTGCACTAGGATGTTTATTGCAGCACAATTCACAATCACAAAGATGTGGAATCAACACAAGTGCCCATCAATTCATGAGTGGATTAATTAAATGTGGTATATGTACACCATGGACCACTACTCAGCCATGAAAAATGAATGAATACTTTTGCAACAATCTGGATGGAACTGGAGACTAGTCTCCTAAGTGAAGTATCACAAGAATGGAAAAACAAACACCACATGTACTCACTATTAAATTGGGACTAACTGATCAACACTCGTGTGCACAGATGGAAGCAAAACACAATGGAAATCATGCAGATGGAAGGGGGCAGCAGGGGATGGGTAAAATCATACCTAACAAGTAGAATGTACAATATCTGGGTGGTGGGCACACTTATAATTTTGACTCAAACAGTACAAAAGCAATCCACATAACTGAAACATAATATTCTGAAATAAAAAATAAATTATCTAAGGCCCAGAGATAAAGTGGCTTGCCCAAGGTCACATTTAGCTAATCAGTAGTAGAGCTTGATAAGAAATAGAATATTGTAAACTCTAATTCCAGTTTTCTTTCTATTATATCATCTCTCTAGACTGTAAGCTCCAAGTGGGTAAGAACTAGGTTTGTTTTTGTTTGTAACTGTATCCCCAGTACTATGGGATCTGACATAGTAGCTGAATAAAACACTGGATAAATGAAAAAAATACTAAAAGGATATCTTCAATCTGAAAGAAAAGAACATTAATGAACAGTAGGAAATCATTTGAAGGTATAAAACTCATTGGTAACAGTAAGTACACAAATACAGAATACTCTATTGCTGTAATTGTGGTCTATAAACTACTTATATCTTGAGTAGGATGACTAAAAGACAAACCTATCAAAAATAACTACAATAACTTTTGAGATATGGATAGTAGAAAAAGTTATGGATGTAAGCAACAAACAGTAAAAAAGCAGAGCAGGGATAGAGGCAAAGTGTAGAATTTCTTTTATATTTTTCTTTGCTTGCTTGTTTGTTTGTAAGCAGGGTTGTAATATGTTTAAAATAATTGGCTATAAAATGTTTTATTTCAAGCCACAAGGTAACCTCAAATCAAAAAACCTAAACCATATACACAAAAAATAAAAAGCAAGAAATTAAAACACACTACTAGAGAAAATCTACTTTAATGAAGGAAAACAGGAAGAAAGGAACAAAGAAAGAGAGGACCACAAAACAACCAGAAATCAAATAAAAACTGTACAGCAGTAAGTATTTAATAATAATATTGAATAATAACATTGAATGTGAATAGACTAAACTCCCCAATCAAAAGACATAGAGTTGCTGAATGGATAAAAAACCAAGACCAAACTATATGTTGTCTACATGAGACACACTTCACATAATATGACACATATATATAGTGAAAATAAATGGATGGAAAAAGATATCTCATGCAAATGGAAAGCAAAAAAGAGCAGTAGTAGCTATACTTCTATCACACAAAATAGATTTCAAGACAAAAACTGTGAAAAGAGACAAGGAAAGTCATTATATGATGAAAAAGAGGTCAATTGAGAAAAAGGATATAACATTTCTAAATGTATATACACCCAACACTGGAGCACTTAAATATGTAAAGCAAATATTATTAGAACTAAAGAGAGAGATAGACCCCAAGAACATCACTGGAGTCCTCACCACTCCATTTTCAGAAATGAACAGATCATTCGGACAGAAAATCAACAAAGAGATATTGGACTTAATCTGCACTGTAGTCCAAATGGACCTCATAGATATTTACAGAATGTTTCATCCCACAGCTGCAGAATACACATTCTTCTCCTCAGCTTATGGATCATTCTCAAAGACAGACCATATGTTATGCCACAAAACAAGTCTTAAAATATTCAAAGAATTTGAAATCATACCAAGTATTTCCTCTGAACAAAATGGAATAAATGTAGAAATTAATAAAAAAAGGATCATTGTAAACTATATAAACACATAGAAATTAAAGAATATGCTTCTGAATGATCAGTGGGTCCATGTATAGATTAAGAAGAAAATTAAAACATTTCTTGAAACAAATGAAAATGAAAACACAACATATCATAACCTATGGGATACAGAAAAAGAAGTAGTAAGAGGAAAGTTTACGGAAGTGCCTACAACAAGAAAAGCGTCAAATAAACAACATAATGACACATCTCAAAGAACTAGAAAAAGAAAAGCAAACCAAACCCAAATTTCATAGAAGAAAAGAAATAATAAAGATCAGAGGAGAAATAAATGAAATTGAAACAAAAAAAACAAAAAACACACAAAAGATCAATGAAACAAAAAGTTGGTTTTTTGAAAAGATAAGCAAAGTTGACACACCTTTAGCCAGGCTACTAAGAAAAAAAGAGAGAAATCCCAAATAAATAAAATCAGAGATGGAGACATTACAACTGATACTACAGAAATCCAAAGGATCATTAGAGACTACTATGAACAAATATATGCCAATAAATTGGAAAATCTAGAAGAAATGGATAAATTCCTAGACACATACAACCTAGCAAGAATGAACCTGGATAAAAAGCAAAACCAGAATAAACCAATAACAAGTAGCCAGATAGAAACAGAAATAAAAAGCCTCCTATCAGATAAAAGCCCAGGTACTAATGGCTTCACTCACTGCTGAGTTCCACCGAGTATTCAAAGAAAAACTAATATCAACCCTATTTAAATTATTCCAAAAAATTGAGGAGAAGAGAATATTACCAAACTCATTATATGAAAAATGTATCACCCTGATACCAAAACCAGACAAAGACACAACAAAAAAAAGAAAACTATAGGCCAATATCTCTGATGAACATAGATGCAGAAATCCTCAATAAAATACTAGCAAACTAAATTCAGTGACATGTTAAATAGATTATTCATCATGGTCAAGTGGGATTCATCCTAGTCATGCAAGGATAGTTCAACATACAGAAATCAGTCAATGTGATATGTCATACCAACAGAATGGAGGACAAAAAAAAATCATTTCAATTAATGTTGAGAAAGCATTCAATAAAATTCAACATTCCTTGATCATAAAAATCTCACAAAACCAAGTATAGAAGGAACTTACATCAACATGATAAAAACCATATATAACAGACCCATAGCAAGTATCAAATAGAATGTGCAAAAACTGAAAATCTTTCCTCTAAGATCTGGAACAAGACAAGGGTGCCCACTTTCACCACTGTTATTCAACATAGAACTTGAAGTTCTAGCTATAGTAATCAGACAAAAGAAAGAAATAAAGGACATCCAAATTGGAAAGGAAGAGTAAACTTATCCTTGTCTGCAAATGTTATTATCCTATAGGTAGAGAATCTGAAAGACTACACACACACACACACTATTAGAACTGGTAAACAAATTCAGTAAAGTTGCAGGGTATAGAATCACCATTTAAAAATCAGTAGCACTTCTATATACCAAAAGCAAACAATCTGAAAAAGAATCCAACAAATTAATCCCATTTTCAATGGCTAAAAATAAAATCAAATGCCTAGGAATAAACTTATCCAAACAACTGAAAGATCTGTGCAATGAAAACTATAAAACACTGATGAAAAAAATTGAAGAGGACACAAAAAAATTGGAAAGATATTCCATGCTTATGGATTGGAAGAATTAATATTGGTAAAATGTCCATACTACCCAAAACACTCTACAGATTCAATGCAATCCCTACCAAAATACCAATGACATCCTTCACAGAAACAGAAAAAGTAATCCTAAAATTTATATGGAATCACAAAAGACCCAGAATAACCAAACTCATCCTGAGCAAAAAGAACAAAGCCTGAAGAGTCACATTACCTGGCTTCAAATTATACTACAGAGCTGAAGTAACCAAAACAACAGAGTACCAGCATAAAACCAGATGCATAGAACAGTGACATAGAATAAAGAACCCAGAAATAAATCCACACATCTATAATGAACTTATCTCATGGGGAAAGGAGAACCCTACACTTTCAACACTATACTGTTGATGGGAATGTAAATTAGTGCAACCACTATGAAGAATAGTATGGAGATTCCTCAATAAACTGAAAACAGAACTACCATATGACCCAGCAATCCCTCTGCTGAGTACATATCCAAAGGACTTTAATTCAGTATATTGAAAAGATATCCACATTCCATGTTTATTGCAGCACTATTCACAATAGCCAAAATTTGGAGTCACCTTGAGTGTACATTATTGTATGACTGGATAAAGAAATTTTGATACATATGCACACATAGTGGATTATTTAATAGCCCCCCCCACACACACACAAGTGCAATCCTGCCATTGTCAACAACATGGATGGAATTGGAGAACATTATTTTTTGTCTGTTTTGCACGTGTTTGTGTCTCTCTTCCTCTTGTCTCATGTTCCTTTTATATTTGTTGGATTTTTACAGTTATTTTCTTTTCTATTTATCTTTTGCATATCTATTAAAGCTTTTTCTTTATGGTGAGCTTGATGCTTATAAAAGTATTTTGTAGTTATAATGTATTTTAATTCAATAACAGCTTAATTTTAATCTCATATAGAAACTCTACGTTTCTACTCCATATTCACTTTGTGTTCTTATAGTCAGAGTTTGCTACTTTTTATGTTATGTATTCATTTAAAAAATTATTTTTAACTTTTCTATTAAATTTAAGAGTAATTCATGCCATGCTCTACCACTAAAGGTTTAATTTTAAATAGTGTTTTTCCTAAATATTCACCTTTACCAGTGGGATTTATGCTTTTCATATGCTTTCATGTTGCTGTATAGCATGTTTTTGTTTTAATTTAAAGAACTTTCTTAAACCTTAGCCTTTAAGGCAAGTCTAGTGGTGACAGATTCCCAGTTTTTGTTTGTCTGTGAAGAACTCTCTCCTTCATTTATAAAGGAACAATTTGTTGAGTATAGGATTCTTGGTTGGCAGGGTTTATTTTTTCCCTTTTAGCATTTTGAGTATATTATCTGTCTCCTGACCAGAAAGATTTTTGCTAAGAAATCTTCTTATAATCTTATGGAGAGGTGCCCTTATATGTGAAGTGTCACTTTTTTTGTTTTTGCTGTTTTCAGAATTCTCTCTTTGTCCTGAATTTTGACAATTTGATTATAATGTGTCCCCATGTAGTCTTCTTTGGGTTGATCTTATTTGGTGATCTGTTAGCCTCAAGGATCTAGAAGTATATTTCCTTGTCAAGATTTGAAAAATTTTAAGCCATTATTTCCTCATATAAACTTATACTCCTTTCTCTTTCTCAGTTCCTTCTGTGACTTCCATAATGCACAACTGGATCACTTAATGATGTCCCATGAATCCTATACACTTTTTACACTGTTTTTCGTTCCTTGGTTTTTCCTCCTTTCACTGAATAATTTCAAATGACCTGTACTTGAGTCCATAGATTCTTCTCTTAGATGGAGTCTGCTGTTGAAAATCTCAATTGCATTTTTTGTTTCATTAATTGTATTTTTCAACTCCAGAATTTCTGCTTTGTTTTAATGATTTCTACCTGTGTTGAGCTTCTTGTTTTATTCATGTATCATTTTCTTGATTTGTTGGGCTTTCTATTTGTGTTCTCTTGAAGTTCACTGAGCTTTTCTAAATTAATTAATTAGAATTATTTGTCATTCAATTCATAGATCCCATCTTTTAGAGGGTCAGTTATTAGAAATTTATTGTGTTCCTTTGCTGGTATTATGTTTCCTTATTTTTTTATGTTATTTGTAGCTTTGCATTAAGGTCTGCATAGGTGACAATGCAGGTACCTTTTCCATACTTTACAGACTGGCTTTGATGGGAAAAGACCTTTACCTGTGGATGAGTGCAAGGGTGCTAACTGTTTGATGTGTTGTTGCTCCGTCTCTAGGGGAGGGAAACACAGTAGCTTCTTGAACTCTGGAGGGGTGGTGGTGGTGCAGCATTGTAGATTCCCTGAGGCTCTGTCAGTTGAAGTCAGTGTTGATGAATACCGTGGGATCCTTGGTGCCTTGGTGGTGTCCTCTTGCTCTCTTTTTCCCTCACAGGATAAATTGAAGTGAAGGAGTCCCTCTTATCACCAGTGTGGGTGCACAAAGAGTGGCAGTAGCAACAGTGTTCAGGACACAGGCATGTATGGAGCAGCTGCAGCTTTGAGGTTTGGAGGTTGGGGGCAGACAGGGGTAGGTGTGGGCAGTGGTGGTGGCTCTGGCCCAGAGCAGGGTGTCCTGCAGCAGGGATTCCAGGAAGCTCCATCATCTGCGGTCAGTAGTGTCAAAAACTGCTGGGGTCTTCAGGGATGAAAGCTGTTAATGTCCACAAACAGTGGTAGCAATGCTTTTGGGGTTCTCCTGCTCTCCATTTTTCCTACAGGGGGAGATCACAGCAGAGAGGCTTTCTCTTCGTGCCAAGCTGTGCCAGATTGGGTGATGGAGTGACAGGGATAAAGTACTTCCTATGCTTAATATGAGACCATCTTCACATTTTGTGCTCCCCTGGGTTGCTACAACTTCTCCATTTTACTCTAGAGCTCTCTCAGAGCGATTTTTCTTGATAGTTCTTTTATTCATTGTTTATGTGGGGAGATGAATGAGGGGGACCTCCTAGTCCTCCACCTTGCTGATGTCAATCTTCCTCTGGGAGCTTTTAAAAAATATTGCTTCCTGGGCCCTAAGAGTGAGAAACTCTGATTTTGAGTTTGATTTTGAGTATTAGCATGGGCACTGTATTTTTTCAAAGATTTATGTATGCATAGAATTTAAGGCAAAGCCTGAGAATTATGGTGATAAAAGAAAATGTTAGCAAAAATGAAAGCAAATCAATGTGTTTTTATCCTGAGAGAATTTATAGGAAACTAATGATTAAAGCTAAAGCAAGACAGTAGGAAAGGAAAAAAATAGGTATTAGAGCTATGGTTCCCAAAATTTGATGTGTATATTAATCACCTGGGACATTCATTTAAAATGCATATTTTTTTAGGTCTAGTATTTTAAGCCAATCAAATTTATAAATATGCTATAGCATGCACTTTTATCAGATTCCCAGGCGATTTCTGAATCAGCAAGCTTAAAGATTATAACTCAAAGGAAAAGAAAGTTCATAAGATACTTGGAATTTTGTGGGTTATGTTTTGGGACTATAAAATCAAAATTAAATTCTCTTCACAATACAAAATTCTCTGCTATGATCTGAATGTTTATGTTTCTCTAAAATTCGTATTTTAAAATCTATTCAACAGTGTAATGGTATTAGAAGGTGGGGTCTTGGGGAGGTATTAATAATTAGGTCATGAGGGCGGATACATCATAAATGGGATTAATGCCTGTATAAGCGGTTGAAAAGACAGGAGATGTTCCCCTCTACCATGTAAGGACACAGTGTGAAGATACTATCTATGAATCAAAAAGTGGGCTTTCACTAGACATCAAATCTACCAGTGCCTTGATCATAAATTTCCCAGCCTCTAATATTCTGAGAAACAAATTTCTGTTGTTTATAAGCCACTCCATCAAAGTTACTTTGTTATAACAGCCCAAATGGAGTAAAACATTCTATTTACACAATATAAATACATAATATAAAAACAGGATTAACAAAATGTAAAAGAAAATCTCTCACACATACTTTCTCTGCTGAACATGCATACATGGTCATAAATTCATAGATATATAGAGGAATATATTCCTCTATGGAAGAGTACTATTCAATTTAATAAACAAAACATGTAAGTGACTGACTAGGTTGACAACATTTCTGCTTTGCGTCACTTTATTGATTGGTTTTTGACAAATATATTTTATTTACTCCATAAGATTTGCTTAATAGTAAGTTATTTATTCTAATCAGGACATTAGAAAGATTGGATCTATATGTTCATAAATTTGGACAAAATATTTTCTTCCCAGAAATATTGGTAATGTCAGGAAATATTTTTGCAGCATTAATTTTTCTATGGTATGTCATATTGCAAAATAGAAATATTATTGATTTAAGTACCTTACTTTTAAGATTATATTGAATGAAACTACACATTCTATATTTGAAAATGTTTATTCACGAGGAATCTATGAAATTCCTAACCTCTAATGTACATATATAAATTGTCTTCATCTATTCATCTCTCGATCATCTTGGCCAACCTTGCAACTTCCTTGCTTCTTCAGCAGCAACAGTTGTTAATTTTTGCTCCCACTGTTCCTGTATGGGAAGGGGTCTGTCTGGTAAAATTTTCTTGAGAACATATGTACTTGGAATGATTTCAACTAACTAGAAATTACATCCTTCTTTGTAAATGCTTAATCTACCATGTGAGCAAAATAATAAAGTATGAAGTAGGGAGGAGGCAGAAAAAAGAGTGAAGAAGTATGCTTTATTAAGAGAAAAACAACATATTATATTCAGTCTGCCTTCTAAGTAAGATTAGTATTAGCACACTAAGTCTAACCATAGATGTATGGGTTAAAAATAATGAACCTTTGATAGAAAAGTAAATGTGCAAAGTCATTGGAGATCAAGACCATTTATTATTTAATACTTTAGACTGACAGTTCCATAAAAACTTTGTTAAATAGCATATTCTTGTTTTCTATGAAATTTAATTTAGATAGATTTATCTAGCCAATGTTAGACACCTTTCTAATATTTTAATTTTGGATAAGATGTTTGCAGATATAAAAAAATCTTTGGGGCCAGAGGTCGGTAAGAAAAGGAGGGAGCTAAATGAGTTTAAAATATTTAAAACACCATCAAAGGAAAGAGAATAAAGAAAGGGTGGTAAGTAATACATAAATAACAAGAAATAAAAAAAGCCCTTTGGGCAAAGTTCAAGTTGTGCAAAGATATATTTAAGCCTCTGCATCTGACATACATCTCTAAAATCTGTCATTCTATCAGACAGAAACAGGGTTCACCATAAGTTATATTTCTGGAAACACAAGAGGCCTTTTTTAAAATGAAGAAATTATCAGAAACCACTCTTTCTAATGATAAGCACCACATGTACTCACCATTAGATTGGTACTAATTGATCAACACTTATGTGCACATATGGAAGCAACATTCATCAGGTGTCGGGCAGGTGAGAGTGGGGTGGAGGGGATGGTGTACCTAATGGGTATGGTACACACTGTCTGGGGGATGGGCGTGATTGTAGCTCTGACTTGGGTGGTGCAAAGGCAATATATGTAACCAAAGCGTTTGTACACCTGTAATATTCTGAAATTATAAATGAATTTAAAAAAAAACACCACACTTTCCTGTAGGCTAATATTCTAGTTCAGAGGTAGACAAACTATGTAAACCATAGACTAAATATAGTCCATTATTGGTTATACATTTTTAAATGGTTGGAAAAAATCAAAAGAACATTAACTCATAGTATGTGAAAATTATGTAAAATTCAAATTTCAGTGTCCATAAAAAGGTTTTATTGGAATATGGCCATGCTAATTTGTTTATGTATTTCCTATGGCTGCTTTAGAATTACAATAGCAGAGCAGAATATTTGCAGCAGAGATCATATAGCCCATAAAACAAAAGAAGTCTATAAACTGGCCTTTTGCTGGACAAGTTTGATAACCGCTGTTCTAATTGCATAAGCATTTCTGAGTGTTCAAGCAGCCTAAGTACCTTGTTAGGAAGTCAAAGCTTGAACTCTTAAATATGGCTAATTCCACATTCTGTAGGTATATTTATCATTTACGCCTTAGCTCACATTAATTTCCTCATATATCTAATCTCCTCAATATACCATAATAAAATCTGTGAGGGTAAGTTCCATACCTTATATATATTCTACTTACATTTTTCTTAAATATTTATACAGCCTTTTATAGTTTATAAATCCTCTAATAGTTCAAACACATATATGAATAGCATATTTGATCATAAAGGAGACACAGAAAGGATGAATTTAACTCTTTCTACTCATAATTTTACAATTAATTTTGGGGCTAGTGTTCTCACAAAATCAGGTTGAATAAGAGATGAATAAAATGGAAAATATATCTCAATCCATTTCATTCTTGGATCATGTGTATTATTTTTCAGTTTTTTTCAAAATGCAAACTGCTTCTTGTGTTTTGCTATCTCCCAATATGTATTACCTGAATTGTGATAACTTTGTTATCAAAGTAATTAAAAAGTATATGTAAGAGGAAGAAGTTGTTAACATATGAATCCAAAGACTTCCCCGTGTTCCCTTCTACTTCTCAAGTTAAAGAGGGATAAAGAGGTTAGGACAGTTCAACACCATATTGATTCTCTAGAATAAATCTGTGAGTTATGAAGAAAAATATCTTTCTTAGGTTCTGTGCACTGCAGGGCATATTGCTTAGTCCATCATTGATCTAGTGGGTTGTGTGTGGCCAGTGTGTCAAAACTAAATTTTTCAGGCCATTTTCATCCTCACAATGGATAGCACTGGGGGAAAAGAATGTTGTTTTTTTCTCATATAATATTAGAAATGAAAGTATGAGAACATTACCAGTGCATGCGATTAAAGAGATGAAAAGATGAGTAGTATTTGGAAAAGGTTGCCTTTACAATTTTCTACAAATGTAAGTAAAGGAATTGTATTATTTTTAGAAGTATTTCTTTTCCCACAGATTTGAGCTTGGAATATAGCAAGTAATAGAAGCCAGAAAATTATGGTTTTATCGGCATTAAAATCTGGGTGGTGGTGTTGGCATTTTGCCCTAGTTGATAGTACTTAGCTGCACATGGGAGCATTTCACTATAGCTTTCTGAATCTTGTAGTTAGGTTATAAAGAACTAAAATGGGATGTGGTACAAGCCAATATGTTTCTTGAAATAACACCAGAAAGAGGGATATCATAAAGATCGTACTGAATTTGGGATTACTTTTTTCCCTTCCAGAAAATACCCAGTTTGGGACTGTGTGTTCCAGTGGGAAAAACAGAATTATATGGCAAAATTCATATTAACTAAATAGAAGAAGTAGAAAAAAATGACCTGGTAAACTTACTGTATTTTTTTTTTTTTAATCTGCCCTTCAAGACACTGGGTTTTGAACAAAATCGGAGGTCATTCTGGGAAGTGAGAGAAGGTGAGTGACAGGGACTTCTTTCAAAACTTCAGCACTTTTCTATCAACCAAGACCTGACAAATAATCTGGTAAATCATGCACCTGTGATTATGGTTCTTGGGAAGGATTTAAAATGAAAAGAACAAAAATTATAGGAATTATTATGTCATGGATATGAGAAACATATATGAGCCGTGGTAAACATATACAAGTGAGAGGATAAAACATAGCTGAGAGCTAGAGACATGCCTAAGCAAGGCATATGAGAGCTTAGGAAGTGCATGAATTTAGGAAGTGCAAGAAAGTACATGAATTTAGTTTCCAAAGTGTAGTGATTATATGTGGAATGGCTCTCCTCTTCTTAAAAAGGGTATTGACACTCAGTTTGCCATAATAAGGCGTTACTGACTTTCTGCTCTGACTTGCAAGCCAAGTAAGATTAAAAAATATAATGTGCACGCACACACATATACCCAAACAAAGCTCTACTTCCAGAGTTTAAGAAAAACAATAAATAACTCAAATTAACTCAAATTTTTTGGAGGTTACATTTTGACTTTCTAGCTATGCTTATATTTGACACACCAGTGGCAGAAGGCTTTGAGAGATCTGGCTTCATGAGCACTATGTAAGTCCCCCCGCCCACATGTCTAGTGTGGTTAAGCTTGTTTCAAATTCTTTACATACTCTTTTCAAAAAAATTTGATCTTAATAGTCTCTGAAATAAGAAAACTCTAATTCTAAATTTTATAGATATGAAGATGAGGTTTGGAGATATGAGATTATTTTTCTAAGGCTATAGTGGTAGTAACTAGTGGATCAGAGATTTTGGTGCACATCTTTTTAATTCCTTTGACCAAGCCTTACATTTTACTGAATAATATGGGACTCAGTAAGGCAGAATTATAGGACCAAAGAGAACTCTAGAGAGGTCAAATTCAAACTCACTTTTTTAAAAAAGAAACGATTGAGCTTGGTAAGATTTTAATGACTTTCTCAAGGTCCAGGGATGATGTGGAGATTGAACCCAAGTCTCCTGAATTCTGTATGCCCATCTGACTGTATAAGTTCCTTATATTTCCTTTCTTTTTTTAATTTTTATAATTTTTATTGATACATAATAGGTGTACATATTTTGGACATATATGTAATAGTTTGATACATTCATATAATATGTAAAGATCAAATCAGGGTGATTAGGATATCCAGCACCTCAAATATCTACCTCTTCTTTATGCTAGGAACATTCAAATTATTCTTTTTTAGCTGTTTCAGAATGTACAATAGATTAATGTTAACTGTCGTCACCCTACTGACCTGTTAAATACCAGGTATTATTTATTAGAGGAATATATTTGCTTTTATAACAAAATATTACTTCCATCCATTGAAAATCATTATTTTGGGGGAGGGGTAACTTTCGAAGTACTCAGTGCCTACAGACTAAGTAATGTAATTTTATGATGTGTTTAATGACTACATCTTTGTTTTTTAATAGTATCATGAATTTTCAGTGAAACTGTTGTACTCTTGTTATTGACAAACAAAATCTGAATCTCCATGTAGCTGGTCAAGGAGACATAATTATAAATCATATAAAAATGATCCAAGCACTTGGAAATCAGTGAAATCAGTTGATTCCTATGCCTCTCAAATCACCAGTCTTGAAACAAAATCAGAAACTTGGCAGGATGAGCTTAAATTTTTAAACGAAAAGACACAAACCATATAATCTGAACCACAGACCTCTAAAGCTCTCTCAGGAGTTTTAATTAAGGATAATGCTGTTCTCTTCAGGGAAGAGAGAGAGAGACTTTAAAACTTCATGGGAAAAAAAGGCAATAGATCTTAAACCCATGTGAGAACTAAGAGAGAAATACTACATACTAATCCTGCTGCTATAATTGAAGCTATTTTGAAGATTTAATTCTCACTCCTCCCTTTTTGCCAAAGGCTAATGTTTTTGCACGCCAATGATAAGGTTCAATACCCACACAAGCTCAGAGATGTTTTCCTTGGGGCTTTAGGAAACAGGGCTGTGGGTAAAGATAGAATTGCTTTTATTATAAGGGAAGGAATTAAGTATGTAATATAAAATGCTTTCTCCTTTTAATCATCCCCTTGCTTTTTATTCAAAGGTCTTTGAGCTTTCTCCCAAAGAGGTACTATTTTACCTTAGACAACACTTTCCATCCTTCATATACAGTGATTCACTCACTATACTACTGAATAAAGAAAACAATAAACATTCTCCATAAGACAATACAGTGGATACAGTAGAATAGACCACATCCATACAGAATTGGCCCAGAGCTATGTCGATATGGTGTTGATAATTTCTTTTTGTTGGAATCATTTAAGATGGAGGGTACCACAGTTTAAAGATCTAAATTTCCAGTTTCTCCTTAACATATCATATCTGCTTATGTTAGGTCTGCATTTTTGCATGAAAGCAGTAGCTCCTACATTTGGGTGGTCTGCCATGTCTCCAGTATACCATGTATGCCACCCTTCATAATAATCCAAATATCTTTCACTAGTTCTATAGGCTGTTGAGCTTTCTACTTCTGCAGTAAATTTAGCATTTACGCATGTGATATTCATAGTTTCCACTATCTTCAAGCAAATATCAACTTTACTGAAGACCAGATTAACTGTACGTCTGTTGTATAATAGCGTACGGTAGCATATCACTGAGTTAGAAAGTGGACACAGACAATTTTCAAAGATCAGTTGGCTGTAAGTATGTGTCTTTATTTCTATGTTTCCTATTCTGTTCCATTATCTATGTGTCTATTTTTATGCCAATATCATGCTGTTTTTGTTACTATAGCCTTGTAGTATAGTTTGAAGTTTGGTAATGTGATGCCTCCAGATTTGTTCTTTTGCTTAAGATTCCTTTGGTTATTTGGCTCTTTTTTGGTTCCATATGAATTTTGGAATTGTTTTTCTAAGTCTGTGAAAAATGACATTGGTATTTTGATAGGATTTGCATTGAATCTATAGAGTGCTTTTGGCAGACTGATTCTTCTGATCCATGAGCATGGGGTATTTTTCCATTTGTTTCTGTTATCTATGATTTCTTTTTAAGATAATTTTAATTATTATGGATACATAATAGTTGTATATCTTTATAGGGTACATGTGATGTTTTGATACAGGCATACAATGTGAATTAATCAAATCTGGGTAACTGGGGTATCCATCACTTCAAGCATTTATCATTTCTTTGTGCTAGGAACATTCCAATTCTACTCTTCTAATATTTTAAAGTATACTCTAACTTATTATTTATCATAGTCATTTGTTGTGCTATTAAATATTGTTCATTCTGTCTATCTAACTATATTTTGCACCCATTAACCATCCCCAATTTATCCCCATCTCCCTGATACCCATCCCAGCCTCTGGTAATCATCATTCTACTCTCTGTTTCCATGATATCAGTTGTTTTTAATATTTAGTTCCCACATATGAGTGAGAACATGCAAGATTTGCCTTTCTGTGCTTGGCTTATTTCACTCAACATAATGTTCTCCAGTTCCATCCATGCTGTTGCAAGTGGCAGGATTTCATTCTTTTTTCTGGCTATATAATATTTCATTGTGTACATGTACCAAAATTTCTTTATCTATTCATCCACTGATGGATACTTAGGTTGATTCCAAATCATGGCTGTTGTGACAGTGTTGCAATAAATGTGGGAGTGCATATACCTTTTTGCTATGATGAATTCCACTCCTTTGGATAAATATCCAACAGTGGAATTGCTGGGTCATATGGTAGTTTTTTGAAGAACCTCCATACTGTTCTCCTTAGCAGTTGCACTAATTTACATTCCCACCAGCAGTGTACAAGGGTTCCCCTTTTTCCATATCTTCTCCTGTGTTCATTATTGCCTGTCTTTTTGATAAAAGCTATTTTAACTGGGGTGAGATAATATCTCATTGTAGTTTTGATTTGCATTTCTCTGATGATTAGTGATGTTGCATATTTTTTCATATACCTATTGGCCATCTGTATGTCTTTTTTGAAAGAAATGTCGATTCAGATCCTTTTCCCATTTTTAATCAGATTATTTAATATGTTCCTATTGAGTTGTTGGAGCTCCTTATATATTCTAGTTTTAATCCCTTTTGAGATGGGTAGTTTGCAAATATTTTCTCCCATTCTGTGGGTTGTCTCTTCACTTTGTTGATTGTTTCCTTTGACATGCAGGTGCTTTTTAGCTTGATGTCATCCTATTTGTCCAATTTTGCTTCGCTTGCCAGGGCTTTGAGGGTATTACTGAAGATGTCCTTGCCCAGACCAATGTCCTGAAGCATTTCCTCAATGTTTTCTTTTAGTAGTTTCATAGATTCAGGTCTTAGATTTAAGTCTTTAATACATTTTCATTTGATTTTTGTATATGGCAAGAGATAAAGGTCTAGTTTCATTCTTCTGCATATGGATATCCAGTTTTCCCAGCACTATTTATTGAAGAGATTGTCCTTTCTCCACTATATCTTCTTGGCACCTTTATGGAAGATAAGTTCACTATAGATGTATCGATTTACTTCAGGACTCTCTATTCTGTTCCATTTGTCTATGTGTCTGTTCTTATGTCAATACCCTGTTGTTTTGGTCACTTCAGCTCTGTAGTGTAATTTGAAGTCAGGTAATGTGATTCCTCGGGTTTTGTTCTTTTTGCTTAGGATGGCTATGGCTATTCTGGGTCTTTTGTGGCTCCATATACATTTTAGGATTACTTTTTCTATTTCTGTGAATAATGTCATTGGTATTTTGGTGGGGATTGCATTGAATATGTAGATTGCTTTGGGTAATATGGACATTTTACCAATATTAATTGTTCCAATCTATGAGCATGGAATTTTTTTTCATTTTTCTTGTGTCTTTTTCAATTTCTTTCATCAATGTTTCATAGTTTTCATTATAGAGATCTTTCAGTCATTTGGATAAGTTTATTCCTAGGCATTTAATTTTACTTGTAGCTATTTTAAATGGGATTACTTTGTTGGTTTCTTTTTCAGATTGTTTACTGTTGGCATATAGAAATGCTACTGATTTTTGTATATTGATTTTGTATCCTGCAACTTTACTGAATTTGTTTATCAGTTACAATTTTTTTTGTGGAGTCTTTAGGTTTCTCTTCATATAGGATCATATCATCTGCAAACAAGGACAATTTGACTCTTCCTTTCCAATTTGGATGCCATTTATCTTTTTCCGTTGTCTAATTTCTCTAGCTAGAACTTCAAGTACTATGCTGAGTAACAGTGGTGAGAGTAGGCATCCTTGTCTTGTTCCAGATCTTAGAGGAAATGCTTTCAATTTTTCTCCATTCAGTATGATACTAGCTGTGGGTCTGTCATGTGTGGCTTTTTTAGTGTTGAGGTATGTTCCTTCTACACTCAGTTTTTTGAGAGTTTTTATCATCAAGGATGTTGAATTTTATTGAATGCTTTTTCAGCATCAATTGAAATGATCATATAGTCATAATGACTTCATCCTTGCTATTCCTTTTCCTGCAAAGCCAGTAAACTGAGCAATTTCATAGTTCACTCTCTTGTTTACATTGAAATCTTTTTTATTTTTGAATGCAAAAGATTTAGAGATTGCTTTCCTTAATGCAATATCTGAAATAGATTTTCTCACCTCATTCGCCCATTCATATATTTATATTATTTGTGCTTTCTTCTTTTTATAACCTTTAATACTTCTTAATATTTCATATATTAATGTAATTATTTGTTCATTATTTATGTTTCCAGTCTTCTCCTATTAAATCTTCTGTTTTATTTACTTATATGAATTTAGCATTTTTGTATGAGTTAGTAAATGAAAAAAATGAATTCATTAATTATTCTGAGCATTCTGAGCATGATAATTAACCTTTAAGGTTTAGTTTTGTCATCTGTTAAATGTGAATAATAATATTCCATGCTTGGAACTATTTTAAGATTTAACAAAATAAGGCGTGTAAAATACCTGACATGAACTCTGCTTGACTATCTTAGAAGACAGGGGTCCACAGCCAACTCTTTCTCCATAGAAATTATAGAGGTTCTGAATTTTATCACAACTTCATTGACATGATCACATGAAAGCACTAATTATTTTACCCTACTTTGAAAATGGCTATACTTAAATTCCAAGAAATGAAAGAAATAAAAGAAAAAAAAAGAGAAGGAAAGTAAGAAGCTTGCATTCAAGGCTGAACTATAAGACACTTCAATATCTTAAAAGTGGATATTGTTAGTGATTTCTTGAATTGCCTCACTTAATGTCATGAAAGCCCCTGGAGTAATTGGATTACTTGTCCCACAGTACTTGCTCAAGGAGAGAATTATTCAGGCCTGCTGATTTATCCATAGAAATAATCTGCAGAAAGAAGACTTGAGTGCTAAACCAATTTTATGCTGTCAACATCTAAAAGAGTGTTGCCCAAAGGACAGCATAAAGCAGAGGAACTAAAAATTCTACAAGTTTTCTTGCTTTTTATTAAAATAATAGCAACTGTGCTGTGCTGCTACATTTTCTTCCCAAGAACAAAAATTTAAAAATATGTAAAAACCCCTCAATTTTAAATAAAAAAGTACCAAGTTGGTGCATAATATGTGCATAAAAGGATTATCTGAATTGTCCAATCATTTATTCAGATGAGAACCATCTAATGAGTGAGTAATATTTTCATTGGTATGCTTGCCCTGGGGAAGAGTGAAGAAGAAAACGATCTTATGCCTTCATGGAAATTACAGCGTTATGGTGGATATAGGCATTAAACAAACTAGCAAAAAATATAAAAAAATGAATATATATTTAAAGGTGTTATAGGTTAGGAAGAAACGATAATGGCATTTAGATTCCCAGTAGAGAAAAATGGAAGGAAAGGGGGAGAATTTAATTTAGATTGGAATTAGGGCAGATTTCTTTGAGGGAATGACTTTGGCAAAGGCCTGCCATGTAGTTAGAGGCAGCTAGGAAACCTGAGAGTACTATGGGTTAAAACTCATAACAAAAACAATTGCTATGTGCACATTACTGTGGGAAGAGGGAACTGAGTCTATTTGAAGAAAGAAGTGTAGTGTGTCTGGGAAACAGACCTGAAGAAGGCATGTTTTCGAAGATGGGACTGGAGGAATAGGCAAAGAACAGAACTTACAAGAGCTTTCAGGTTTCTTTTTTTAATGCATTATTAAAGGGCTTTTAAAAAATAAATCATGGCAGTTTTAAAAACATACTTTTATGTAGGTAGGGAACTACCTCAATCAGTTTTGTATTTTAAAGAGTATGAGTGCTTTTCTTTAGCAGGCTATTGCTTAATTTCAAGTAAAATGTGAGTCGCCTTGGACTAGGATGCTAGGGCAGTAGGAATGGATAGCAGTGAATAAACTGCAGATTTTTTTTTTTGAGGTTTAATTAGCAGAACATAAGGGTAGAGGAAAATGAGTCAAAAAACAACAGTTACAATTATTTACTAAGAAACACATATGATGGAAGCTTTTGTGATGCCTATGAGACAATCTCATGCTAGAAACATGATCCAAGCCTTTCCTTTGGATCAAGAACCAGCATTTTTATAGCTTTCTTACAGATCTAAACAGTGAAAGTAATAATATCTAACTTTATTGAGTATTTACGTGATATACTTTAGACTACATATGCTTCTTACCCATTATCTCATTTGATCTTTAAAAAAATGATTTGGAATGAATATCATTTCCACAATTTTATAATGGAGACTAACGTTTACAGAGGTCATTTAACAGAACCTCTACTCTAATCCATATTTTTCTGATTTTAAAGCCATTATGGCCCCAGTTGTCAAACCTGAGTCAACATATGCATTATCAAAGATGCTGGTTAAAATACATATTCTGAGGTTTCACACCCAGTTTTCTGATTCAGTAGATATGAGTTTGGGTCTAGGATTCTGTACTTTTAATATCCACCCCAAAACAAATTTGATGAGGATCACACTTTCATAAAGACTGACAAAATTCAAGCAGATATTCTTTGAGCATGAGGTGTTGAGGTAAAGGACTGCAATTCTACACTTCTTTAACACTTCAGATTTGACTTGGAAAGCCACCTACTTTCCACCTTGTTGAGAGATTACAGGAAACTACTCAGCCTCTAAAGCTAGTATTCTCAGTACTCTCCTCTGCAGAAGTATATCAGTTGCCAGGCATCAGGAAAGCCAGTGTGGTGGTAAAAGATCCGGTGTTCAGTTTTGCTTTCATTGATTTCCTAGAAGGTATTTTGCCTGCTGGGATAGAGCTAGTTTAAAAGCAATGGGAAGAAGACAAGTCAGATCCCAGGACTGTGTTAGAAAGAATATCTTTCAAATAATCAATAGCTATGTGAAATAGATATAGACTATAAATTCCATCTTGTAATACTATTGCCAGCACATTTTTTTGCTTTAAGACTTACACTAATTCTCACATCCAGAGGCTATCTTTACTGTAAATTGTGATAGAATCTAGTGCAATTGTAGCATATACTCATGTCAACAACTTCTTAGTTAGAGGAAACTTTCCATTTATTTGATACACAGCTAATAAAAATTGTTGCTAGTAATAATAAATGATATATAAAGAGTTCTTGCTCTGGAAACTATAATCAATAACATTCCGAAATATTGCACTTTCAGATGACAAGCCTATTCTTAGCTTGTGCCACTCCATCACACTTAAATCCATGAACTCCACTCATTATTTTAATCACTAACACTTATTCCAGAGACTGTATTAGAGGACAAAAAAAGGACAGTTTATCTTTCAAAAGTTTACTAATGCTTACAACAACTTTTTTCAACATCTGGACTTGTTCAAACTTATTATTTTTTCTACTGTATATCATTTGACACTTATTGCATTAAAATACTAATGTAACACTACTATTACAAAAATAATAATTCAAATAATAATTTAGTATAATTTTATTTGATTTATTATTTTTGTTATAGTAATATTATTTGAATTATTATTTATTTTCACAACTATCAAAGAAGAATAAAATGAAAATGTTTCACAATAATTCATAAAAATAAATAATTAAATCTAAATTATAAAACATTCTTAGCTTGAACAGATAGTTGAAAAATGAAAATAAGAGGCAATTGGGTCACTATACTACTGGGAAGCAGGTGCTATCTTATTTGAAAGGTTAAAAGGACTCTAATACAGAGTTCTCTTTGAGGAACAAAGTGCAACTTTTATAAAGACAGTCACTACAGGGGTTAAGAATATAGACTATAGGGTAAAAACTAGACTCAAATTCTTATTATTCACTAGTGGGGTGTATTTGGCACAATTTATTTAACTTTCATGCACTTTGGTTTTCTTGCCTCTATAACTGGAAAAATAATGTCCCAGTTGGCTTTAGTCCAAAAAGTCATGTGAAGTAATGAAAATGAATTTATTAGCAAAATATTTCACACATAGCATTTATGAGCAATTAGAGATGGAGTATGACTTTCAGGTTTTCAAGTGAGAATAAGTGAATTTAAAAACCCTGTTTCGTACTTACCACATCTGAGACGATTGGGAAGGTTACAGAATACTCACTGAACCTCATTTCTTCATCTATAAAATGGGGCAACTGATAGTATCAAAAACATAGAGTGGATTTGAGAAGTTACTACATGAAACAGTTTTTAACAACGGTTGTTGTTATTGCCATAGCATTTTTTTTGAGAAGACAAATTTATAGATACTGCTTGCTTTTCCATATGCATATATTCTGTTTGTTATGTTGTCTAATCAAAGTTTTAATTCCAGTTTAGTCCCCAGTGTGAAATAATTATAACTTGGACATATTTGCTTTTCCACGAGTGTGGGTTGACTTAGGGAATCTGAAAAAAAAAAGTTAGGAAATTAACTTTACCAAGAACAAAATGATATAATGCATTCCAAGAGTAAATTTTAATGCTTTTCATAATGTCTCTGACATTGCTTCTTTCTTTAGATTTGACTAAAATATTAATGACTATAATTAAGCAAAACCTAATATATTGTGTGAAAGTATAATATATTAAATTTATTTTATCTCTATATATTCATAAACATTTTGGAAGGCTGCAACCAACCAGTTCAGTGTGCAATTATCAGGGCAGCCTTATCATACACCAGAAAGGGCAAGGGATTGCAAACCATATGTCTGTAATTACAGGAACACATTTCCTTATAAAGGAAGACAGCTTCCTTTTTAAGAAACTAGGAACTGAAAGAAATATTGCCATTGGGGAATGCAAAGAATATTGTAGATTAACATCACTTTTACTATCTAAAGCACACATAATTTTGATAAAAATTCTGGCATAGAAGATAAAAACATTATAAAAACATTAGAAGTGCTATTATTAGCACTTCATGTTACCATGACAAACAAGATAAATAAAGAAACATAAGAAACATACACACTCAGAAATAATGCTATAGAACAATCATCCATAGCACAAGTCTGCATAACATAGCTGGAAAGTATCAATAGTCTTTGACAGACTCAATGTAAATACTCCTGGGATATGAAGTATGCATTTATGAGTGGTGCCCTCTGACAACCAGTGAATTACATTTTATTTAATACAACCCACAAAACTGAGTGCAAGTATACCTTGAGCTTTTATACAACTTGGGAAAATTTCAAGCTAAGGGTAGAACTAGTTGTTGATGTTGTTCACTCTCTTACAATTTAGAAAAGATGCAAAAATAAAAACTCAACCAATTTTAGTTTTAAGAAGTCTAGACTTGTAAAAACACTGTTATTATGAGAGAAAAGGTCACTGGTTTTCTAAACATAGAGACTCAGCACCACCATAAAAGAGAATTCATTTTATCAAATGAATGATGAGCCAAGAAGGTCACAGTAGCTTGAAAAGAACAATAGCAGGTCATGAGCTTATAAATCTTAGAAGAACTTTCTTTCATTTGAGAAGCCTGGGATTATCATATGATTTGGTGAAGTGCAAGAAGCAATAGGAAGTCATTCATACTGATACGAAGTGCCAATTAAAACCTTAAAAATATTGAGTGTAAAATTTTACCAAGTCTGAATTTAATAATGTTTAAAAAAGGACAAAATATATAATTTACATTGTTTTGCAAAAAATAACATAGAAGCACAGGATTAATGAACGTGCAATTCTTCAATCATGTTGATTATTTTCCAATTAATATAAAAACAATCAATTTAACTTAACTTTCACACTGCTTATTTGATCATTCTGTTTATTTTTATTTGCTAATCAGTTTGCCTGATTATAACTTAAACTAATCAAGTTTCAAAAGAATAAAGGAAGGCAATTATGAATATTTCCAGTGTTATTAATTTGTTTTTCTGTAAATGTTATATTTTACAACCAGAGTAGGAAATCAACATTCCAAAGTATCTGTGACATTTCTCATCAAATTCTGGGGAGATGGGAGGAAATATACACTCACATAAATACATATATACACACACACACATATATTATACACACATATATCACAAAATATAACCTATTACATTGTAGTTATTTGTTAATAAATTTTACTTTACAAAATATACAATAAAATTCCGACAAAATACAGGTCAGCTATTTCAGATTCTTTAACTATACAATACCCATCACAACATTTTGAACATACTATATACTAAAAAGACATTTGTAAGCTGATGAATAGGAATTATTTTCTGTTAGCATTTTTAATTGCATGAAATACTTCTCAGTAGATTTGAGCATAATGACCATTTTTGTTTCTATCAAGTATATTTAAAAAAATGAACTTGCAGTTTCAGTTCTGTCATATAGAAAGCTTGGAAGTCAACACTTCTGATTTTAAAATAAACAACAAAAAAAGTTGAACATGCTAAAAATCTATGACATTTTTTCAATGTATCATAGAATTGAGATTACCAGGGCAACTGACACCCCAGAATCTGAAGAGATAGGTGAATTTGGTTAGAGTTCTAGCAGAGATCTGCTTACTTGGAGCAAAGCTGCTGGAGCATAAAGTGGTAGGAACACTTAGATGGTGATTTGATGAATTGCTGAAAGCTGAGAGTAGTAGCCTGGCATGAAAGTGAGAAAATACTATACGCTGCAGTCTTGGGGGAGCCCAAAACTTATGTAGACTTTAATGACCAAAAACTCTACCAGGTTCCCAAGATGAAGATCCAAAAAAGATCCCTTCCTGTCTCTGGCAGTAGAAGGGGAAGAATAATTGTTGTGAAATACTTACAGAACATTTTCCATAAGAATGGTCACATTCCATGGGAAAAAACTTTACCAGAGCCTTCTCCCAGTTGCAGGCCTGCCTAGCCTCTGTCTTTACCAAAGAGGGGAGAGGAAAGCTACACTATCAGAGAAACACTTGTGAAGGTCCAGAGACATGGGCCCACTAAAAATTTAGCTTTAATCATATGATTAAAAAATGATTTCTCTACCTCATGATTTGCCACTAACCTAACAGGGCTCCAGTGTAATAACAGTGGATTATACCTAGAAGAGCTGAAAGATGGAGACTCTCTGAGGAGGAGTACTTACAGAATTCCAAGGACAAGAAGGGAGGCAAAATAAGTACATAAAAGGAAGTTGAATTCCTTGATACCTACAAGTACAGTAAGCAATAAACACAGACCAAACCCTCACCACATCATCATAAATCCTCACACAAAAGGCCTACTTACTTCAGCTCCTATTACCCAATAGGACGTACCTGGCTTGCAACAAAAAACTACAAAGCATGCTAAACAGCAAGAAGAAACACAATTTAAGGAAGAAAAGCAAGTATCAGAAACAGATTCAGATTTGACACAGACATTGGAAATATCAGATAGGGAATTTAAGATAACTATGATTCATATGTAAAGGGTTCTAATAGAAAAAGTAGGCAGAATGCCAAAAAATATGGGTAATGTAAACAGAGAGAAATTCTTTTAAAGAATGTGAAGGAGATGCTAGACATCAAAAATACTGCAATAGAAATGAAGAGTCTCTATGATGGATTCATCAGTAGATTGGACATGGCTTAGAATAGAATAAGTCAGCTTGAATATAGGTTAATAAGAACTTCCCAAAATGAACTGCAAAGTGGCAAAAGAAAGGGAAAAAAAAAGATACCAGAATATTCAAGAACAGTGGGGCAATCACAAAACGTGTAACATATGAATAATTGGAACACCAAAGGAGAGCAGAGAACTAGAAAGAGAGAACACAACAAAATGATTATTTGAAGTAATAATGGTTGAGAACTTTCCAAAAATAATTATAGACACAAAAATACTCATCCCAGAAGATCAAAGAACAACACAGAATATAAATTAAAAAAAAATCTACACCACAGTGTATCATATTCAAATTGCAAAAAAGAACTTCAAAGAAAATCTAGAAATAAGAGGGAGGAAGGGAAAAACTCACCTTTCCTGTACAGAAAAATATTAGAGTAGACTTTCATTGGAAACTATAAGAGTAAAAAAGATAATGGACTAAAGTATTTAAAGTGTTAAAAGAAGAAACCTACAAAATTATTCTACATCCAGCAAATTATACTTCAAAACTGAATGAATCAAGAATAATAACATTTTAAGAAAAGAAAAATTGAGGGAATTCATTGCTGAGAAATGTAAAGTGATATCCTGGATGGGATTCTAAAATAAAAAATTTAAAAAAAGAAAATTTGAATAAAATCTGGCCTTAAGCTATAATAATTTATCAACATTGTTTCATTAATTATAACAAATTTACCCTATAAATGTTGGATGTTACTAATAGGAGACATTGAGTGTGGGATATTTGGGAGATGTCTTAGTTTGTACCGCTATACCAAAATACCATAAACTGGGCGGCTTAACAAACATTTATTTCTCATGGTTTTGGAAGCTGGGAAATCCAAGATCAAGGTGCCTGTAGATTCGATGTCTGATGAGGGACCACTTTCTTTTACAAATAGCAGTCTTCCTTCTGTGTCCTCAAATGGCAGAGAGACTCTGGGGACTCTTAAAGGACCCTAATCCCATTCAAGAGGGCTCTACCTCAAGACTTCATCTGTCCTAATTAACTTCCAAAAACTCCACCTCCTAACACCATCACATTAGAAGACAGAATTTCAACATATAAATTCTGGAATTGACACAAGCATTCAGTCCATAACAGGAACTCTCTGTATTATCTTCACAATTTTTCTGAAAAACTGAAACAGTTCTAAAACAACAAAAATTATTTAAAATAAAAAACTAACTTAGTTAATTCCAGCAACTCACTTTTTATTGACGACAATACATTATCAGTTGTCTTTTTTGTCTTTTTCCATTTTTTTCAAAATCATATGCATGTAGTAGTCATAGCAGGAAAGATCTTGAATCAGTTATCTAAAATTGTTGAAATGTATTTATTTGTATAAACTAACTAGCAAGGTTTTTGATAAGACTAAAAGTAAGTCAGTAACAGGAATGTATTGATTTAACCAATATTTATTAATTCCATACTCTATGTGCTAGACACTGCCCTAGGTAATAAGAATATAGACAAATATATCTTACTTTTATCTGATTTGAAAGACACAGGAAAACACATGAAACAAAAACTCCAACTCCAACAGACAAAGAAAACCCAGATAACAACTAAATGTACAAGTCAGCCTGGAGATTGTCTAATACTATTTATCTATAACAGCATACTATGACATTAAATAGCGCATTGAGAGACATGTGTCAGGTTCCTCATGAATAGCAGTTTATTCAACTAAAAAATTTATAGTTTACACCGCACAGTCCTTAATTCTCCTTGGCATCAATTCCTAAAATTAACTACCTGCACAGAAGCCTTTGTTTCTTACTCTTCTTTTTGGACCAACCTGGACTAAGCCATGCAGTTTTCTGGGTTTTTGTTAATCAATATTTTTGTTATTTTAACTCCCCAAGCATTGATTTTTTCCCCTCAATCAATATTAGTCACATAAACTTCGATGGCATTTCATAATGCAGATGTAATTAAAATCACAAATTAGTAG
Source organism: Daubentonia madagascariensis (assembly GCA_023783475.1). Lineage (NCBI taxonomy): Eukaryota > Metazoa > Chordata > Mammalia > Primates > Daubentoniidae > Daubentonia > Daubentonia madagascariensis. The sequence goes on along the minus strand of JAKFHU010002080.1, from coordinate 17,758,695 downwards.
ATTTTGAGTTAACCAAACTGAAGATAATTCTGGGTAGGCTTGACTTAATTGGGTGAAAGCCCTGAAAAGAGGGACCACTTCTTTCTTTCTTTCTTTGCTTTCTTCTGGTCTTAAAAAAAATAAACTGCCATATTGTGAAACAGCCTGTGAGAGGGCCGCATGGTAAGAGACTGAGGGCAGCACCCACATAGCAGCTGGGAAGAAAATGGGAACACCACTTCTGCAGGGGACTGAATTCTGCCAACAACCACATGAGCTTGGTAGAGAATCACAAGTTTAATAAAGAAATTTAGCCCAGAAACACCTTGATTAAAGCCTTGTGAGATCCTGAGCAGAGGTTCCATCTAAGCATGCTTGGACTTGAGACCTATAGAAATTGTGAGATAATAAATGTGTGTTGTTTTAATATCCTAAATTTGTGATAATTTGTTATTCTCGACAAATAACAAATCCAGTACATATAGATCTATATTTAATAACCTGTTAAATGTTTAAAGATATACTGTTTGATGTTTAGAAAAGTTCTAAAACATTCTATACTATCTGTCTCTCATCTGTCTATCTGTCTGCCTTTTATCATAATTTATACATAAGTATACACACAAACATATATAGACAATCATGTGTCACAACAATGGAGATACATTCTGAGAAATGCATCGATAGGTGATTTTGTCATTGTGCAAACATCATAGAGTGTACCTACACAAACCAAGATGGTATAGCCTGCTACAGACCTGGGCTATATGGTGTAATCTCTTGCTCCTAAACTACAAACCTGAATAGCATGTTACTATATTGAATACTATAGGCAACTGTGACACAATGGTAATGGTATTTGTGTTTCTTAACATGTCCAAACATAGACAATGTACAGTAAATATATAGTATATTCAGATCTTTTGCTCAATTTTTTAATCAGATTGTGTTTTTGGTTTTTGTTTTGTTTTGTTTGCTATTCAGTAGTTTTGAGTTCCTTACATATACTGGTTTTAATTCCTTGTCAGATGAATAGCTTGCAAATATTTTCTCCCATTCTGTAGATTTTCTCTTCACATTGCTGAATGTTTTCTTTGTTGTTTAGAAGCTTTTTACCTTAATGTAATCCCATTTGTCAATTTTTGCTTTGGTTGCCTGTGCTTTTAAGGTTTTACTCAATGAATCTTTGCCCGTATCAATGTACTAAAGCATTTTCCCAATGTTTTCTTCTAGTAGTTTTATGGTTTCAGGTCTTAGATTTAAGTTTACAATCCATTTTGATTTGATGTTTGTATATGGTAAGAGATAGGAGTCTAGTTTCATTCTCCTGCTTGTAAATATCCTGTTATCCCAGCACCATTTATTGAAGAGACTGTCCTTTTCCCAATGAATGTTTTTGGTGTCTTTGTCAAAAATGAGTAGACTGCAAATGTGTTAGGTAGATAGTGAGGGAGTCCAACTCTCCTAGGGACAAAGACAGGTGCCCTACCTTGGTGCTGCCCCACCCTTGATCCTGCTCCCAAGCAACTGCCACACCTGGGAGAAGGAGGACACTCTGCCAATCTGCAAAAGACAGAGAATCCCCCAGTCCGCAGGCCAGGCATCCCAGGCACAATAGGATTTGGAAAGTGACCAAGAGTAACCTAAGGCTAATTATCATGTTGTTAACTGTCCATCAAAGTGGTTCAGTGGTGACATCTGAACCATGAGGAGGGCCCAATCCAGACACTATAAAACAAGACCCCAGACCATTCCCAGAGCTTCTTCTTATGACAGGGGGCTTCTTCATCGTTTGTGGTGAACGTATCTTCCTCTTGCTGTGTAAACCTATCTTGTCCTTCCTCAATAAACTTCATTTCATGCTTACCTTGCTTTTAGTCATTCTTCGGCCAAGAGCACACCAAGAACAGAGAACAGACAACTGCTGACCCAACAAATGCATGGATTTGTTTTTGGGTTCTGAATGGACATTTCTCAAAAGAAGATATAAAAATGGCCAATAGATATATTTTAAAATGTTCAGTATTACTAATTATCAGGGAAATGCAAATCACAACCACATGAGATATTATCTCACCTCAGTTAAAATGGTTATTATGCAAAAGACAAAAAACAACAAATGCTGGTGAGATGCAGAGACAGAGGAACACTCCTACACTGTTGGTGGGAATGTAAATTAGTACAGCCAATATGAAAAATAGTATGGAGGTTCCTGAAAAAACTAGAACTGCCATATGATCCAGCAGTCCCATTGCTGGGTATCTATCCAAAATAAAAAAAAATAAAAAAGAAAGAAAAAGAAAAGAAAAGAAAAGAAAATCAGTATATCAAAGAGATATGTGCACTCCCATGTTTATTGGAGCACTATTCACAATAGCAAACATATGAAATCAAGTGTCCATGAATGAATGAATGAATGGAGATATGATATATACACCTGGAACATTATTCCACCATTGAAAATATGAAGTCCTGTAATTTGCAACATATGGCTAGAACTGGAGGACATTATGTTAAGTAAAATAAGCTATGCACTGAAAGACAGTTGTCACATATCCTCACCCACATAGGAAAGCTAAAAAAAATCAGTCTCATGGAGATAGTGAATGGAATGGTGCTTTCCAGAAACTGAGAAGGGTAGCAAGGTGTCAAAATAAATCGGTTATTGGGTGTAAAACCGCAGTTAGGTGGAAGGAATAAACTCTCATGTTTGTTAGTACAATAGTGTAACTATAGCTAACGATAATCTATTATACATTTCAAAATAGCTAGAAGAGTAGAGTTGGAATGTTCACAACACAACACAATGATAAATGTTTGAAGTGATGGATATTCTAATTACCTAGATTTGATCATTACACTTTATATGCTTGTATCAAAATATTACATGTGCCCCATAAATATATATGACTATTATCTATCCATAAAAATAAAAAATAAAAATAAAATATGGTATATAAGATTAAAAAAATGGTACACCTGTGAAGGGCACTTACCATTATTGCAGCTTTCCACAATGGAATTTGCTCTGGGTGAGTCAGTGAGTGAGTTGTGAGCAAACATGAAGGCCCTAGGACATTATTGCAAACTACTATAGACACTATAAACACCGTACACTTAAGCTACACTCAAGTCATAAAAAATATTTTTATTTCTTCAATGATAAACTAGGCATGCAGTAACATTTTTACTTTATACAATTTTTAGGTTTTTAACTTTTTGACTCTTTGTAATAATACTTAGTTTAAAACACAAACATGTTGTACTGCTGTACAAAAATATATTCTTTCTTTATATCCTTATTCTATAATTTTTTTACATTTTTAAAAGTTATTTATTGTTTTATTTTACTTTTTAAATGTTTTTGTTAAAAAACTAAGATGCATACATTACACACATTACCTTAGGCCTACACAACGTAAGGATCATCAATATCACTGTCTTCTACCTCCATAAATTGTCCTACCGGAAGGTCTTCAGGAATAATAACATGCATGGAGCTATTGTCTCCTATGATAATAATACTTTTTTTTTTCTGGAATAACTCCTGAAGATCTGCCTGAGGCTATTTTACAGTTAATTTTTTGTATAAGTAGAAGAAGTGCACTCTAAAACAATGATAAAAATTATAGTATAGTAAATACATAAACCAGTAATATGGTTGTTTATTATCATTATCAAGTACTATGTACCATATATAACTGGATATTTGTATGTGCTATACTTTTATACAATTGGTACCACAGTAGGTTTGTTTACACCAGCACCACAACAAACACATGAGTAATGCATTCTGCTATGACATTACAAAGACTACAAATCACTGAGTGATAAGAATTTTTCAGCTCCATTATCTTATAAGACCACTGTTGTACTATTAATATATGGTGTCCATTGTTGGCTAAAATGTTATAATGCAGTACATGACTGTATTTAGCTTATATAATGCTGCATAGATTTTTGGTCTTGGCCATTTGGCTTGCTTTCACCCAAAGAATGCCAGCAACCATAAAATGAACAAAAGTCTTAAATATGCTTCTGTAGTTTGACTTGCTCTTTTGCCTGTAATATGATGAGATCACACTACAGATTTCTGCATCCTCTTCATCCTAAACTTCATATTTAATAGACATGACCCCTATATGCAGGCTGGAACAAAATCCAGTCTTCCTTCTTAAAACAGAGCTGCCCAACTAAACCATTTGATATCAGCCACATGCAGTTGTCCTATAGACATGTAGTTGTAAGAATAAATTTGTGTAATTATAAACATATGATTTTTTGTGTAAGTTATTTCACAGAATTACTGCCATAGCTAATATTACAGGCATTAAAATGTTAACCATGATTACCTGTTGATGGTAAATTCTAATTTTTATCTGGAATTAAATATAGAAATGATTAAACTTTATTAAAAATTATTGGAACTTCAAAATTTTCTGAGTAGCCTGGCTTCTGGAAAAACTGTGGAATTTTTCAGGCCAGATCACAAGCAATTAAAAAAGCTTTATCTGGAAAGTCTCACAGAGAAAAGCTGCCTTATACACGTCTGACTTATTCACTGTGGGCTCTAAAGGGAGTTGCAGTGAAGGATTCAGGCCCCTCTGGCTGGTCAAGCTCTTATACACATCTGTATTCTTTGCCCAGGTGCCTTCATTTTTTTGCTGCGTTATTGGAGATCTTTGTCAGACACTTTTCTTAGGTGCTTCTGCTGGGGAGATGTGGGTAGAATTTGAAAATACTTTTTTTCACTCTGATTCAGTACTTAGAGCTTTTCTATTTCTAGTCCCTCTCCTTCTCTGGGCCTTGGATGGCATTGTTCCACGGGGAAAAATAGAACAGGAGAAGCCATTTTTCTCTAGCTTAACCCCTTGATCTTGTTTAACTATTATGATAAGAGACTAAAATCTTGACTATTACTTTCATTTTAGTTTGTTGGCTTAATTGACTACTCTGACGCTTGGAACCTCAGTTTTCTCCAGCTCAAATGAGCTCTTAACATGCTTCTCCTTTATTATCCATAATTATTATTTTATTTTTTTTAAAGTGAACAATATAATGGTTAAGGGATGCAGTAATGCCTAGTGATTTTTAATTGATTTTTAAGAGCACAATCTAAAGGGGAAATACTAACTAAAATTATAAAAGAAGACTTTAATAAAAAGAAAACAGTTTCTGCTCCTGGAAAAGATGTTATAGATGGAGTTTCCTGTATTTCTTCCACTAAGTACAGCTATAACCCCTGGGTATTGGACATAAAGGAAGTATGAAAAGACTCAGAGAAGTGGAGACAAGAATCAGAGTGACTAAAGACCTCACGACTCAAACAATGATAGGTTAGGGAAAAGTGTGTATGGTTGAAAAGATATTCAAAGAAATAATAGTTGAAAATTTCCTACTAAACATTGCAAAAGATATAAGCCTACATATTCAAGATGATCAAATTCCTAATGGATAAACCCAAAGAAATCTATGCCAAGACATCATAGTTAAACTTCTGAAAAATAAGACACATAAAATATGAGAAAGCATTGATACCTTGTTTATAACAGGAAATCTATTCGAATGACAGCAGATTTCTCATGAGAAAGTATGAAGACAGCAAAGAAGTCACACAATATACTTCAAATACTAAAAGAAAAGGACCATCAGCAAAGAATTCTATATCCAGTGGACTTATTCTTCAAAAAGTAAGGGAGAATTAAGATATTCTCAGATGAAGGAAAAATGATAGAATTTATCACCAGAATACCTAACCTGAAAGATTAACTAAGGGAAATTTTCTAAAGAGAAAGGGAGTGGTAAAAATATTACTCAATTTTATCTTTTTAAACATTTGTATATTAAATAGTCATTCCTTCTAATTTTGAGTTTTGTAAGTTATGTTTGATATTTGAAGCCAAAAATTATAACATTGTCTGATGTGATTATCAATGTATGTAGAAAAACTATTAAAGATAATTATATTATAAATGATGGTGAATAAAACCACATTAGGGAGCTAAAATTTTTACACTTCACTCAAACTGAAACATTGATGATATTAGTAGACCATGATATCTATGTAATATTTAGAGAAACCATTAAAATATCTATACAAAGAGATACACTCAAAAACACTATAGAACATCCAAATGGAATTCTATAAACTACTTAATTAACCAACACAAAAACAATAACAAAAAAGGAAATAGAGAAGTAATAAACGGAGAGAAATAATATAAAATATAAACAAACAAAGTGGCAGATTTATGCCCTCAAGTGTCAACAGAAAGGAAATACATGTCTAAAGGGATTTAGTAATTATTGGCCTTTAAACATGTGATTGATTTACCAACATAGTAACATTAAAATTTTACATTTGAGATTGCCAGTACATCTACTTATTAAAATATTATGCTTTGTTCTCAACTTTGTGTAATCACAGTCCTGCTTTCTGTTATATGTCCCATGGACACATATAGAAAAACCTTTAACCTATCTCTTCTAGCTGAATCCCCACTCTGTCCTGAAGTAGTTCATCTGTATTTGGGGAGTATATATATTCCCATTTTTCCTGGGGAAATAATCAGAACTCTGGATGTTATTCATATAGCCAGGCAATGTCAGATAAATCTGCTTGTTTCACCTGAAAAACTTTATAGCATACACAGTGTCCATTCATCATAGTGTCTAATCTAATAGGAAAAGAAAAGCAAGAAAGGAAGAGAGAGGAAGGGAGGGATGAGAGAGAGACAGAGACACAGAGAGAGAGCATGTGAGAATTAGATTAAATTACTGGAGGCTTTTTACTTCCTTTATTCTTTATAAAAACTAAGACCTGAGTCTGTGATAGACAATATACCTTCTCTGATGCTTTAGTAAATAAATGAATAATTATTTCCTTTAAAAAATATCTCTGATTATCCAATAACCATATGGCAAAGGGCAAAAAATTTTAAGTTTAAAACTTTATATTTTGAGAAATTTGACACTGGAAACTATTTCTACAAGTCTTCAATATTCTAGATGTAAAATATACCCATTAAAAAATGTTCAAAGTTTTATAGTAACAAAAAATTCCCCAAAGGATAATTGTATTTGATGTTGTTTTGTGAATGAAGCCTGAGGAGTCTTGGTAAGCTCTGTATTAATTATAACATTTGTCTGCATCAAGCCAATGACTTCCCTTAGTGGGATCAAAAGTATTCATAGCTAGGCAAATCAATGTGGGCCAGGAAACAAAGGGAAAATATCTATATTTATCTAAAGGCATTTGAGTAATTTAAATTCAACTGAAAATCTTCCCATGATAAAAGATATAAAATGATACCTAAGAAATTGAAGCTTTTAAAGCAGTTATACACAAAACATCAGAGATGTGTTATTGTTTCTTTTGTCTCTTTGTCATTGCTTTCATAGACAAATTAGATGTGGATTCTACATCTGATTCACTCTGTGTCCTAGTTATTTTAGGGAATGACTGGGATTTTTTTTTTGTCTTTTTTTTTTTCTTATCAATAGTTGCAGTTTAAGTGAAGACAGCATGAGCAATAATCTGGAACTGCACTATGAGGAGCCTTAGCTAAAGGTCAAAAAAAGAAAAATAAAGACTTGCACATTTTATAAAAACACTATAACTTACAGATATGTTTTATGTTGCAATTTATAGAATGATATACAAAATTTGATGGAAGAGGAAGAAAACTAAATTACAGAGCTTTTCTTTCTGATTATCTTAGCTACCAGTAATTGAGTGTTCTCTATGTGCCAGACATTTTTCAAAGTGATTTCCAAATATTTAAGCATTTAATTCCTAAGAAAACCTCAATAGATAGGTACCATTATTATCCTCATTTTATACATGAGAAAATTATGGCATAAAAATAGAGTAGATGTAGAAGATAGGGATAGTAGGTAACTTGCTCAGAGTCTCATTGTTGATTATCTGTAAAGTCAAGAAGTAAACACAAGCAATCTAGTTCTTAATTGCTATGCTGCCTCTCAAGGAGAGCTTTATTAAAGCAAGAAAAAACTAAAATAGAAAATTCAGATTAAAAAAATGACAAATTTTGTTCCTAACACAGAAGTCTCTAGCAACCATAGTGCATTAAGAAACATCAGAAACAATGACCAGATTTTGGTGTCTGATATCTTTCTCCATGACAAAGCCCCTAAAAACAAAGTGATTACATGCTTCAATATGAAGACTCAACATGTACCTGAGAAAAATTGCCATATTGCCTGCACACATGCTGGGTACCTCTATCCAGCTAGGAAAGTCACAGTCCCTCAGTCTCCCTGTAACTGGATCCTACACAAACATTCCCCAGCACCCTCTTGGACTGTGACAATCACAAAGGGATGGGGAAATATGGGAGAGTAGCAGTGTTCTTGGAGTTAGGACCTGTGTGGTGGACTGCTCCAAGGACTGGGAAGTGTGGTGAATGCATTTTAGGACAGAGGAATGTGGAATTCACACTCTCCTGCCCCAGAGAGCCTGTGGCTCATGATCTGAAATTGCACCCCTCCCAGTGGAGACACTCCCCACCATCTGTGGCCATCTCCTCCTGCTCCCTTCCCCCACCCACTGCCACAGAGGCAGCTGCAGCTGAAAGGCTTTTTCTGCTTGGGACTGTCAAATGTTCCGCAGAGAACCAGAAACCAGGGAACCTCTATCACAGCACCTATCACACCCACATTGTCTGTTTCCACTCGAGACTGGCAAGTGTTCCACATGGGACTATTAAGCCAAATCACCTGGGAGTGGCTGACCTGCTTCTGTCAAAGAGCCTATTACATCCAGGCTGGCTGATTCTGCTCAAGACTGGGAGGGTTCCACAGGGGACTATTAAGTCAGGGCACTTGGGAGCAGCTGCCCCACCTCTGACAGAGTACCTATCACACCCAGGCTTCCACTTCCATGGGGTTTGGCACTCACTCCCTTTCATATGCCCCAAGGACAAAAGCTGCCACCTCCTCTGAGGGAGGGTGGGCATAGAAGGCCTCTCCCTGAGCTGCAAGCTGCCTGCCTCTTCTGCAAGGAACCTCTTCCTCTAACTGAAAGCAACTCCCAGACACAACCACACCTCCCCCACTGGAGCATTTCAGCCACAGCCCACACCCTGTCTGGTAGCCGTACACAAAGGGGGTTGAGCTGTCTCCACTACTTCTGCTTCATCTGAGCCAAAGTGAAAGCTGGGAATCCGGGTACTTTTGTGCATCAAAAAGACAGAGGCTGCTGTCAATGCTGAGGGAAGGTGATGTGTGTACCATGGCGGCCCACATCTGCTAATCTAGTCAAGAGGGGCCCACCCTTCCTGTTGCAGGCTCACCATGCATATGCTCCTCTCCTGCCAGAACATTCTTCTGGAGCAGACAGCACCCCACACCACACTATTGCAGCTAGCTCCTGAACCCAGGGAGGCTTCAGTGCAAAATTTCCAGTTCAGTCTTGATTGGATCTCCCCAGGACTCAAACATGCCATCCAGGGGCATGAAAACTGGAAATTATTAATGCCTAAGCTAGTCCACCACAACTGGCACCTGAACATTCTCCAAAGGATCTGAGGTCCAACCAACCCAAATTACCAGTGTCACCACATTAGGTACCTATCTGCATGAGTCAAAAGGCAGAGAACATCTAACTGTCTACACTAAGCAGCAGAGTTCCTGGCAGAGGAGAAGAGGTAAATCACAAATCTTCTATTTTGAGCTAAAGGAAGAGATTCAGATGAGAAGGAACCAGAATAAGAACTCTGGCAATATGAAAAAGCAGGGTGTATTAACACCCATGAAGGATCACACTAGCTTTCCAGCAATGGTCTCCATCCAAAAAGAAATTATTGAATTTTCAGGTATGGAATTCAAAATATGGATCACAAATAAGCTCAATGGAATAGATGAGAAAGATGAAAACCAACACAAAGAAACTAAAAAAAAAAGTTCAGAACATGAATGAGAAATTCATTAAAGAGATAGTTTTAAAAAGATGTAACAGAACTTCTGGAAATGAAAGAATCATTTAGAAAAGTACAAAAGACAGCAGAAAGTTTTAATTACAGACTAGACCAAGCACAGGAAATATTTTCAGAGGTTGAAGATAAGACTTTTGGAATACCCCAGTCATTCAAAAATGAAGTAAAAGGAATTAAGAAGAATGAACACAGTCTTCAAAATGATAAGACTATGTAAGACAACTGAATATAAGAACTATAAGTATCCCTAAGGGAGAAAAAGATTCATTGCAAATAGGACATGTCCAAGACACATAGTCATCAGACTGCCCAAAGTTAAAGTGAAGGAAAAAAATTCTACAAACCATGACACAAAAGTATGAAGTAACTTAAAAAGGAAAACCCATGAGACTAATGGCAGACTTCTCCAAAGAAACAAAACAAGCCAGAAGGAAATGGAATCCTATCATTAGTTTTCTTAACACAATAACTGCCGGCCAAGAATTTTGTATCCTGAGAAACTAAGCTTCATAAATTAAGGAGAAATAAAGTCTTCCCCAGACAAGCAAACACTACAGGAATTTGTCACCACTAGACCTGCCCTATAAGAAATCCTTAAAAGTGCTCAATGCAGCTAATAGAACAATTGATTAAACAGAAAAATTAAAACAAACAATATTTTACCCTCCAGTGTAAAGACAACTAAAAGTAAAAACTCATAGCTCTTATAAAACAGTAACACAAGGGAGAAAACAAGCAACTAGGTAGCAATCAACATGATGAGTGTTAACAGTATCTCACATATCAATCTTAACATTGAATATAAATAGTCTAAATGCCCCACATAAAAGATATAGATGGGCAGAATGAATAAAAAAACACAACCCAAATATCTGCTGTCTCCATGAAACTATTTAACTCATAAATATTCTCATAGACTCAAGGTAAATGGGTGGAAAAAATATTCCATGAAAAGGAAACAAAAAGTGAGCAGGAGTAGCTATTCTTATAACAGATGTAATAGACTTTAAGTCAACAACAGTAAAAAAAAAAAAATACTAAGATGGACATTATATAATGATAGAGGGATTGATTCAACAAGAAAATATAACAATCCTAAATATATGCACCTAACATCAGACTTCCTAGATTCATAAAACAAATACTACTTGACTTAAGGAAAGAAATAAACAGCAACATCATTGATATAGTTTGGATGTTTGTCCCCTCAAATCTCATGTTGAAATGTGATCCTCAGTGTTGGATATGGGGCCTGGTTACAGGTGTTTGGGTTATGGGGATAGATCCCTCATGAATGGCTTGGTGCCCTCCCCAAGATAATGAGTGAGTTCTCAGTTTATTTGTTCCCATGAGGGACAGATATTTACAAGAGCTTGGGACAACCTCCTCCCACTCTCTTGTTCTTTATTTCACCATATGACATGTCTGTTGCCGCTTTGCCTTCCACCTTGATTGGAAGCTCCCTGAAGCCTTCACCAGAAGCAGATGCTGGCATGATGCTTCTTGTATAGCTTTCAGAACCATGAACTAAACACATATTTTTCTCTATAAATTACCCAGCCTCCGGTATTTCTTTTATAGCAATGCAACCAACTAACACAATCACAATGGCCAGGAACTTTAACATTTCACTGACAGAACTAGACAGAACATTGAGGCAGAAAATAAACAAACAAACAAACCAAAAAACCCACTGGACTTAAGTGGCACTCTAGAACAAATTGACCTAGTAAACACTTACAGAACATTCTACCCAAAAACTGCAGAATATACATTCTTCTCATTAGCACATGGAATATTTTCCAAGATAGATCATAGGCTAGGCCACAAAACAAGTCTCACCAAATTTAGAAAAACTAAAATCATACCATGAACCTTCTCAGCCCATAGTGGACTAAAACTAGAAATCAATTCCAAGAGGAAATCTCAAAAGTACACAACACATGGAAATTAGACCACCTGTTACTAAACAATTTTGGGGTCAATGACAAAATCAAGATGGAAATCAAAAAAATGTTCGAATAGAATGACAAAAGTGAGACATGCTACCAAAATCTCTGGGATACCGTAAAAGCAGTGCCAAGAGCAAAGTTCATAGCACTAAAATGCCTACATCAAAAAGACAGAAAGGTGACAACTTAACAACCTAATATCATACCTCCATGAGTCAGGAAAAAAAGTACAAACTAAACCAAAAGCTAGCAGAAGACAAGAAATAACAAAGATCAAAGCAGAACTAAATGAAATTGAAACCAAAAAAATAACAAAAGATAAATGAAATTAAAAGTTAGTTCTTTGAAAAGATACACAAAATCAATAGACCACTAGCTAGATTAACCAGGAATAGAAGAGAAAGGATTCAAATAAACTCAATCGGAAAGGCAGAAAGAGTCTTTACAACTGATACCACAGAAATACAAAATATCATCTGAGACAGCTATGAAAATCTCTGCACATACAAACAAAAAAATCTAGAGGAAATGGATCAATTTTTGGAAACACACAACCTCCTAGGGCTTAAATCAGGAAGAAATAGAGATCCTGAACAGACCAATAATGAGTAGTGATATTGAAACAGTAATGAAAAATTTCCAACAAGAAAAAGCCAAGGACCAGATTGATTCACAGCTGAATTCTAACAGATATACAAAGAAGAACGGGCACTCATACTTCAGAAACTTTTCCATAACATTGAGAAGGAGGGAATCCTCCCTAACTCAACCATGAAGCCAGTATCACCTTGTTACCAAAACAAGGAAAGGATAAAACAAAAAAGGAAAACTACAAACCAATATCCCTCATGAACATAGACGCAAAATTCCTCAATAAAATCCTAGCAAACCAAATCCAACAGCACAGCAAAAAGATAATTCACCATGATCAAATGTGTTTCATCTCAGGAATGAAAGGAAGATTCAACATATGCAAATGAATGAATGTGATTCACCACATAAACAGAATTTTAAAAAAGCCATATGATTGTCTCAATAGATGCAGAAAAAAGCATTTGAAATATCCAGCACCACTTTAGGACAAAAACCCTAAACAAACTAGTCATACAGGGAACATACCTTAAAATAATAAAAGCCACATTTGACAAACCCACAGCCAACATCATACTGAATGCGAAAAATTGAAAGCATTCCCCCTAAGAACTGGAACAAGACAAGCATGCCCGCTGTCACCACTTATACTCAATATACTGGAAGTCCTAGCTAGAGCAATCTGGCAACAGACAGAAATAAAGGGCATCCAATTTTGGAAAGAGGAGGTCAAACTATCCTTGTTTGCCAATGATATGATTTATATCTATAAAATACTAAAGATTCCTCCATAAGACTCCTAGAATTGATAAATAAATTCAGGAAACTCTAAGCTTATAAAATTAATGTGCACAAATAATTAGGATTTCTATACATGGATAACTGTCAAGCTGAGAGTCAAATCAAGAACTTAATACCATTTACCATAACTTCAAGGAAAATAAAATACCTAGGAATATTCTTAACAAAGGAGGTGAAAGATCTTACAAGGAGAACTACAAAACACTGATGAAAGAAATCACAGATGACACAAACAAATGGAAAACTATCCCATGTTCATGAATTGAAAGAATCAATATCATTAATATGTCCATCTTAAAGTGATTTACAGATTCAATGAAATTCCCATTAAAATAGCAACATCATTTTACACAGAACTAGGAAAAAGCCATCCTACATTTCATGTAGAGGCAAAAATAGCCAAAGCAATTCTAAGCAAAAAGAACAAATTTGAGGCCATCACATTACTGGACTTCAAATGATACTAGAAGGCTATAGTAATCAAAACAGAATGGTACTGGTAGACACAGATAAATGGAACTTAATAGAGAACCCAGAAATAAAACCATACATCTACAACCAATTTTCAACTAGGCAGACAAAAACATACACTGGAGGAAGGATGCCCAATTTAATAAATGATGCTGGGAAAATTGGAGAACTACATGCAGAAGAATGACACTGGATCCCTCTCTCTCAAAAAATACAAAAATTAACTCAAGCTGTATTAAAGACTAAAATTTAAGATAAGAAACTATAAAAATTCTAGAAGAAAATGCTGGAAAAGCTGTTCTGGACATTGGCCTAGGCAAAGAATTTATGACTAAGACCACAAAAGCAAATACAGCAACAATAAAAACAAATAAATGGGATTTAATTAAATTAAAATATTTCTGCACAGCAAAGGAAATAATCAACAGAGTAAATAGACAACCTATTTATGGGAGAAAATATTTGTAAATTGAAAATATCTGTAAGCTACATATCGAATAAAGGACTAATATCCAAAATCTACAAGGATCTCAAAGAAATCAGCAAGAAAAAAACAAATAACCCCATAAAATGTGGACAAAAGATTTTTTTTCCAAAAGAAGATATACAAATGGACAACCAACAATTGAAAAAAAAGTGCTCAACATCACTTATTATCAGGAAAATGCAAATTTAAGTAACAATGAGATACCAATTTACCCTTGTCAGAAAGGCCATAATTAATGTCATAAAATAGTAGAATTTGATGCAGATATGGCAAAAAGAAAATGCTTTTACGTTGTTGGTAGGAATGTAAATTAGTACAACCTCTCTGGAAAACAACATGAAGATTCCTCAAAGGACTAAAAGTAGACCCACCATTCGATCCAGCAATCCCACTACTGGGTATCTGCTCACAGGAAAAGAAGTCATGATATCAAAAAGACACCCTCCACCTGAATTTTTATCACAGCACAACTCACAATTACAAAGACATGGAATCAACCTAAGTTCCTATGTACTGATAAGTGAATAAAGAAAATTATATGCCACGGTACTTCTTAGCCATAAAAAGGAATGAAATAGTGTCTTTTGCAGCAACTTGGATGAAACTGGAAATCATTATCCTAAGTGAAATATCTCAAGAATGGAAAAAACAAACACCATATGTTCTCACATATTAGTAGGAGCTAAAAGATATGTATATATGGCCATAAAATATTGTAATGGATATTGGAAACTAAGAAAGGTGGAGGAAGGCAGGGGAGTGAGTGATAAAAAATTACCCATTGAGTACAGTGTACACTGTTCTGGTGAAGGGAGTTCTAAAAGCCCTGACCTCAGCATTAAAAATTCATTCATGAAAAAAACCCTGCTAAATATATTTAAATTTAAAAAATATTTTTTTTCTTTTATACAAAAGAAAAAAAGCAAAGAAAATCCCAAAGATGTCTCTCTCAGCTAGTGACAAAGGGGATAGAATTGTCTCCTGTTTACTACCTTGTGACAATATGAGATTCAAAGAAAATATAATAAGTAAAGTTACTAGGAATCAGTTTTTCTTGAAAGACCATAATTATGATGCTTCAATTTTTAAAGGATACAAAGTATGTTAAAAAAATCTTATATCAGTCAATGTTAACCAGTTGTTTGTGTCTGGCTACAAAAGAAAATTGATGAATTTATATAATACCACCCACCAGCAGTGAGGGGAAATCAGATTTGTGAATGTGGTTCTTAGTCCAATTTCATCACTTAAAACCATCCTGGCGTAAACTGTGGGAGATTGGCTTTCTTGGAGACTGAAAAACTAAAAGCAAAATAATGCTCAAGAACACTTGGGAGTTGATTCTACTTTTGCCCCCAAAAGATGAATCTGTGTGTGGAATTTGGCTTATACATAGAAGAGCCCAATGTTTTTAAGTACTTTATTTTACAAGTGCATAAATTGTTAGTATAATTTCCTTTCAAATGTTAACTTAAACCTAAAAATAAAAAGATCATTAGCAAGAAGGTTGATCTGTCATTCATCTGACAGGACCTTGCATATGGAATGTTAACAGCAGTTAAACACACTGCCCCTTAGGAAACCAAGGAATAGGAACAGAACTGTTTTAAGGTATCCCATATCTGCATCTCTTCTGTGGAGTGAATTTTCACTGTGTTGTATATTTTTGTCTATATAAATTGACAATTTATAGCAGTTGTATGTGTGTAGTCACATCAAATTAATATGACCCATCTGCATTACTGAAAATCCTATAACTAATTCAATATACAAGGATGATTTGATTGATTATTTACCTAAACATAAAAATTAAATTGCATGCATATGGGGGAAGACAGCACGTGGAAATTCTCTGTATTCTGTTCAATTTTGCTATGAACGAAAAGTGCTCTAAAAAATAAGGTCTACTAAAAAACTAAACTACATAAAATATTGGAGTAAAAAAGCCCTTTAGGGAGGAAATTTTTAAACCTTAGGAATGAAAGTCCCTTAAAAAAAATTGAAATCCAAGAAGGCACAAAGGAAAAGATTGAGAAAATGGACTATAGAAGAATTATATAGGTAAATACTAATTAAGATAGCCCGAGAAATTTATTTTCAAAATATATCACAGAAAAAGAGTTAAAAACATTGGTAGGAAAATAATAGCAAACCCTGTAAATATGTCATTAGGAACTCAGGGAAGGGCAAATGCAGATGACCTATAAACATATGATTAGGAATAATATTTTATGATTATTAACAAAGTGTATTTTAATTTCCTTTTAAATCAGATTCTCTGAATGTTTCCAGCAACAAAGTGGAGCAAGGATACTTTTTTCCCATGGTCAGAATAAGGCAGATATTCAACCTTCTTTACAATTAAATAAAATTGGAAACTAGGCTTAAGAATAGAGAAGGTTCCTAAATTCCTCCTGCTTTTCAAAACAAAAGCCGAAGGCTCAGATTCTACTTTTGTTTCCCGGAGTATAAATATCTCTTCTATCTAGGTCAACCTAAATGGGAAGGTATGGCACTCCATGGTGGAGGAAGAATATGATGAGGGAAAAGAAAATTTAACGTCTGTCTATTTGGCATGAATCAGTCTAAGAAGATTAAAGAGAGAAATGGAGAGGAAAATAAAGAGATCATGTCTATGTTTTGAATACCTGAGCGTAGATGCTCAAGGAATAGGTGTATTAGCTGAGAGAAATAACAAGAGCGTGGGAGTGTTAGCTCCACTCTCTAAATGGAAATCTTAAGGTACGTTGCTTCATAGCTTCCTGCTTATCTCACCTGGGAGACATTCACAATGCATATAAAAACAAAATTGAGGCAAGAGACTCAAGCTGATATGATCAAGGAAAAAAAGGGACAAATCACAAGTATACCACATAAGAAATGGCAAGGTGGAAATTCCCCTGAAACAGAAGAAGTGACAATAAAACCATAAGGTACTAATTGCAGAATTCTATGTAAATAAATTTACAAAACCTAAATGAAGTAAGAAATTTCTTAGAAAAATACAGATTACTAATAATGACTCTCTTAGATTTGGAAACATTAAACAGACCAATTTCCACAGAAGATATTAATAAAGGTAAAAAGAATTACCCACCAATTCCCCCCATTACACACACAAAAACACAATGCCCAGGATGATTCAAGGGGATATTCAACCAAAGCTTCAAATACTAGGTAGTCCCAAAGCTCTATAAATTATTCCAGAGCATTGAAAAGGAAGAATAATTCATAATACTCACAAAGGAGCAAGTATAACACTGATAACTAGACAAGGTAAAAATAGTTTAAGAAAAGAATGACCAACTTAATTCAGACATTAACAAAATTCAACAACACATTAGGAAATAACATATCTTGACAAAGTAAAATTTATTTCAAGTATGCAAGTTTGATTCAATATTAGGAAATCCGTTAATATCATATATTACATATATAAGATTAAGAGAGAAATCAAGTAATTATGCACATAGATGTTGAGAAAATCCATAACACAATTTGACAATCACACGTTAAAAAAAACTCAAGAAAATAGGAATTAAGAGATATCTATGTTTAATGAGTAAACATCAGAGGAATTTCCACTTAGATCATAAAAGAGGGCAAAGATGTCCAGTATTTCCATAACTCCTTAACATTTACTATAGGTATTAGCTCATGCAGTTAGGAGTAATCAATTCGAGGTATGAGAACGGGCAAAGAAAAAGTAAAACTGTCTCTATTTGCTGATATGATAGTATACCTGGGAAACAGATAATCATTGATAAAACTAAGTCACATAATAATAGAATTCAGTGAGGTAGCAGAATATAAAAATATATATTAAAATCAATACCCTATATATGTAACAATAGAGACAGACTGAAACCCTTTTCATAAGAACACTAATCCGATTCATGATGACAGAGCTCTCATGATCTAATCACCTCCTAAATGTTCTACTTTTTAATGCCATCACCTTGTGGGTTAGGTTTCAACACACAAATTTTGGAGGGAAACAAATATTTAGAACATAGCAGGAAGGATATATCATAAACTAAAGTGAATTATTACCTATATGTGGTAGGTTAAATATAGGTGGATAGAAGAGGAAAACAGGAATGTAGTAGCAGAGCTGAGAAAGAATGACACGCCTCTGAGTGTATCTTTGTATATCTCTGACCTTCCAAAACATTGCAATGTTTCACATAACCTTCAGATTTCTAAAATATAAATAAATTATTTAAGCCAACCAAGATGTGAATGAAAAGTAAAATGGAATACAAATACTAACAAATGAGTAACATTGCCACACTTAAGGCATTGAAAGAAAAAATAACTAACCTAAGCAACTTCAGTAAACAATGTTTTGACTGCATACTGTCAGCCTAAAACCAAAAATAACCACACATAAATGTTGTACTCTAATTAGTAAATATGTTTCTCACAGGGGTATAGATTAGCAATTCTATTAACTTCAAGGGGAAATACAGTGCAGGGAAGAAACCCAGTGATAATCACCTTAACCAAATAATCGAGTTTAATATTACTAGTAATACATGTCGATGTAATAAACCCCATGATGTCACACACTGAAAACACATTGATGTGATTTTCTGGCTAAAAATTTATAACCTTAATCCAAACATGTAAAAACATTAAACATATGCTGAGAAATATGCAATAATTGATCAATACTTTTCAAAAGAACATGAAAAACAAGGAAAGACTGAAGAATGTAAGGAACTGCTACAAACTGCAGGATACTAAGGAAAAATAACAACTAAGTACAATGTCCAATCCTGAATATGTCCCTGGAATAGAAAAAAAAAAAAGGCATCAGTGTAAAAACTACTAAAAATTAGTCTCCTTAAAAGTATTTCACCAATGTTAACTTGCTAGTTCTGATAATTGTACCATTGTTATATAAGATTCTGCCATTAGGGAGAGTGCAATGAGGTATATATGAAAACTTTCTACTATTTCTGTTAACTATCTGAAGTCTAAAATTAGTTCAAACTAAAAATTTAAAAAATAATAATGTGCAAGAAAAAAATAATTTGCAGGATGTTAAAGACCAGAGTGCACTTTGAACCATGCCCAGTTCCTGGGTGACACATATAGGACCCACGAACCTTTGCTATGCAAGGGGAAATATTGTAGGAAGCTTAGCTGAGAGCCAGCAGTCCTGACATGTGGCTTCCTTTGATCTTCAGTGGGACTACAGATTTTGCATTATGGATAAAGGACAAGGCAGAGACTAAAGAGGCTTTATAGTGCCAGAGAGAGCCTTTGTAAAGTCCTATGAGTTGAGGAACTCTATTAGATCTGACTAAGCCCTGAGAGACACACTACCATGAATTACAACTCCTGAAGCCCCAGCCACAGGTACTGGTAGGAATACAGAGGCGGGCACGCAAAGTTGACGCTGCAGTTTGTCTGAGCCAAGACCCCCATACGGGAATCTGAGGATCCCATTTCCTTTCCGTTTCCATAAAGAAACAATAGTTCATGCTCCTCCCTCATATTTCTGGATTTCATCTTTAGAAGAATAGGAGTGAGGTTCTGAGAGATGATGTGTTTTTACCAAAATTCTTTACCTAAAGGAACTTATTCAAGTATTTCATGGGACTGAGTTTACCAGACTTGGAAAACACACGCAGGAACACACAGACATACACACACATTCACACATACACTACAAAACAACAGCAACAGCAGCAGCAGAAACAAAAAAAATATTTCTTTCTTACCCTCAACTACTGAGTGGATGCACTTAAGGGAGACCAAGCATTTAAATACAACAATTAATATTCCTTCTGAAATATAATGTGAGTAATGACTGTGGCCTCTCTATTCTTATGAAATAATGTTCAAACTAAGTAGCAATAAAGACAATGCAAATTTAAATGATATTTAGGAAACATATGACTCCCACCCCCATCAGATTAATACAAATTAAAAGGATGATAATTTTCACTGTTGGTAGTGGAGGAAAACAACAGCCTAATTTGGAAGTGTAAATTGCTTCAAACTTTCTGGAAAATAATCAGGTAACATCTAATAAAATGTGAACTACCCTTAATCATTTTGACCTAGAAATTCTACTTTTAGGAATCAGTACCTGAAGATATATATATATATACGACAAAAATGTCTACTGCATTAATGTGTATAGAAAAACCCCGAAAGAAATTATTCTACAAATAAGAAAATTGTAGTGTAAATTTTTGCAAAACATTCTATGAAAATTATTGTAGCTATTACAAAGCATGAGCTAGATGTGCATAATGGTGTGTATTTCAGGTATGGCAAAAAGAATGTTTAAGGTGAAAAAAACTTTCTGAGTAAGTGGTGTGGCTAAATGCCTATTAAAAAGGAAAAAAACTAATAAATTGAAAATCATCAGTTTATTTTTATATTTAGAATAGAAATATTTTTCTTCCCTTTTCAGTTGTTGTTTCCAAATTCCAAATTTAAATTCTGTCTGTTCTAATAGTATAAAATGTAATTTTGAGGGAAAATATTTATATCCATTTATATATACATGAATTATTTCAAGAATATTTTATATAAAATATTCTATTACAATCAAAAGAAGAAAATCAAAGGAAAAGCTGTAATCATAAGTCAAAATTATTATAAACCTATTTAACAAATCTTTTTACATAGTAAAGACATTTTAATTTTGGGGGAAATATATTATTCAAATTTAGAAATATGGGCACTGAATACCGCACAGTTCTCAAAGGATTCTAACAAATTGCTGGTAAAGTTGTAAATAAAGTGTAGCTATCATATTTACTGCAATACCCTTGCCAGTAGAACATTGCTGTCCTTTTAAAATCAATTGAGATTTCATTATTTATCAAAAAAGTTAAATCTTCAGGAATAATCCATATCATTTTGAATAGAGACTTGAAACTTTTTTTAAAAAGCAATTCACTCTTGGCCTTTTGAAAATGAAAAATCTATCATTCATACAACCATATAGTCAAGAGAATTTTAAGGGTATTCCAGTAGTTAAGAATTAGCCCCTTAGTATTTACTGTAATAAATAAGGATATTCTCTTTTGTAATTTAAGGGGGGTAATTTGAGGCATTATTTCATATTTTAAAATTCTACTTCTTGTAATAATAATGAAAACCTTTAATGAGTATCATAACATCACATAAGCCCACAGACATGTTCCATTTTACAAAGCTGAAAGCTCAAAATATTATGAGGCTTGTGCTATAAATTTTTTTGTTTACACTAACAGTGAAGTTGTTGCATAATAATACCTTATTACCCTTTTGACTAAGAAGAGTTGATGAAATATTGGAGTTTTGCTTACAGATTTAGGGCCTTGAATGTTCTTTCCCAATATGTAATCTGTTTCTGTATCTTTAATGCATTTGTCCAACTTTTACAACTCCACAGAATGAGGTTACTTTTTCTTTAAATCATGCTTTGAATTTAAATCATCAGCTTCCCTTAACTTCTCTTGAGGTTATAGAGTCTTCATCTGATTTCGCTCTCAATACTTTTCATTACCACTTTCCTTAGACACTCTAAGTTAAAATGCTGTCCAAAGTAAAGGCAACAGTTTGACTTCTGGGAATTTAGTGGAAATGTTGACTCATAAAATCTGGTCATAAACTGGTTTTAACATAGCTATTTTATGAATCCACTTCAAAATTCATTCAATATTGATTTATTTATTGATTGCCTACTAGAATACATTCCAGGCACTGCTATAAGGGCATTGTGGATTCAGCAGTGATAAAAGCAGACAAAAATCTCTGTCCTCATGAGGACTACATTTAGTATAATATAAGATCTTATTAAGTTATTTGATATATAGAATGCTACCAAATATTAATAATATTTTTGTTTTACAAATTACTTCTGTTAAATTCATAAACAATGCCATTTATTTTTTATTTTTTGGAAAGAGCAAAATTCAGCCCTTTAAAAAAATCACCTTAAATATATGTAGTAATGACAAGAATTAAGGAAAGTGGATTCTTTTTGAAAAAATAAATCTCTCTTTTCTTCTCCCTCAGATATTTTTATATCTTCTTTTTCTACAGACAGATTTAAATAGTTTTGTTGGGAAATAGAAAATTCCAATACTTGTTTTTCCACTTCCTTTCCTTTCCAAATGAGTATATTCGTATACGGATAAAGGGATTAGAAATCAGGCAACATTATGCAAGCTTTAAATAAATGAAGAAATATAGTAACAAGAAAATTGAAATGAAAATCTAAGAGAGCTGATTCCATAGTAGTAAATATTTGACAGCTTTTTGTGTGTAGATGTGTGTGCAAAATAGTTACAACTGACATTAAAAAATATCATGAATTCATTAAATGAGGATTCATCTAAACTCATGTTTTAAATTTCTACAAGTTACTACCAGACATTGTCATAATGAATTCACCCTGAAACACACCATCACCCTCAAGTTTATCACAAATTAACAGAAATAGACAAACATTAGTGAGGCAAATCATGTTATTGAACTGGTGGTTTACAGAGAGCAGAATCATAATGATGGCAGACAGGCCAGATCCATTAGGAGGCAAACTATAGCACAATTAGATTTTATGACTCACAGGAGAATCTAGAAAGTGTCCACGGGAGAGTCATTTTTTTCATCTTCTCTTCTGTCAAAGAATAAAAAGTGACTGTTAAAGAAGGAAGATATATCAGATATACAAATTTTTTCAAGTTGTTATTTTTTTATAATATTTACATCTACTTATTACATAGCTTATCTTTTTCTTTTCTACAAATATTTATTGAATGCCTACTAAGCCAGGCACTGTTCTATGTACTTGGGATATATCAGGGGAATGAACAGAAAAGACAAAAATCCCTCCACTCATGGAATTTTATATTCTTAGAGTTTATAAAAAATGGACCTAATACATAGTGTTGGCTTCTCCTGGATCTCTCTACAAAACTCCGTCCTGGTTGTCTTTATCTTTCTATTAATTTTCTTCCTTTAGTGGTTTTAATGCAGTTCCCTGGTTATACATACCATCTGTAGGCTGTTGGTTTCCACATTTTTGTTTCTGTCCCAGACCTCCAGGTTTATACACCCAACTGCTAACACAACAACTTCACTTGGATGTCCCATAAATATCTTAAACTTAATATATTCAAAAGTAAACTCCTGATTTCCCCTATCAAACCCCCAGTCTTCAACTGGTCTTCCTCCATTCAATACTCCTTAACCCTCAGACAGACTCTTCCTGGACAGCCTTGGCACTGGTTGTCTGGAATACTCTTCCCCCAGATACCCTCACTGTTTTCAAATCTTTGCTTAAATGCAATTTATTCAATGAAGCCATCTCTGACTATATAGTGCAACTTTACAGCCATTGATCATGATTGCATGAATTCATTATTTCATTAGTGGTTTCAAATGGTGATATTTTAACTCAACAAAGTCTTCCTTGCTTATTGGCTGGAACACTTACAAAAAGGAATGGTCCTTCATCAATTATTTGATTATCCTAAGGAATAATTTTTACAGCAAAGGGGATAAAACCTCATTTCTTTTTATGAGAAAGACTTTTAACTATTGATTGAATATATTTAATGAATACAAGATCATTCAGCTTTTCTTTTAACTGTCATCCAAGTTATATTCTAATTTGTTATGAATTTTATTTCTCTATTAATTTTTAGCCCTATAAGTTAGTCACCAAACAATAATAATTTTATTGATTTTATATTTTTTTCTGATAATCTTTTTTTTAAATTTCAAAATATTAAGGGGATAAATAGGTTTTTTTACGTGGATATCTTGTACAATGTTAAAGTTGGAGCTTTTAGTGTGCACATCACAAGAATAGTGTTCATTGTACCTGATTTAAGCTTCTACCCCTCAGCCCCTCTCGACCTCTCCTGTTCTTGGATTCCAATGACCTTTACATCTCTTCGTGCCTGTGTGTGCCCATCATTTAGCTCCCAATTATTAGAAAGTTCATGTGGTATTTGTTTTTTTATTCCTGAGATAGTTCACATAGGATAATCATCTCCAGTCCCAACCACATTGCTGTAAAAGACATTATTTCATTCCTTTTTATGGCTGAGTAGTACACCATGGTGTTTGTGTGTGTGTGTGTGTGTGTGTGTCACATTTTTTAATCCACTCATGAATTGATGGGCACTTAACTTGATTCCTCACCTTTACAACTGTGAATTGTGCTGCAATAGACTTTCAAATGCAGGTGTCTTTTTGATAAAATGACTTCTTTTCCTTTGGGTACATACCCAGTAGTGGGATTGCTGGATTGAATGGTAAGTCTACATTTATTTCTTTAAGGAATCTCCATATTGTTTTCCATGGAGGTTGTACTAATTTGCAGTCACCTAAACAGTGTATAAGCATTGCTATCTCTCTCATCTATAGCATCTATTGTTTTTTGACTTTTTAGTAATGGCCACCCTGAAAGGGGTAAGGTATATCTCATTGTAGTTTTAATTTTCATTTCCCTGATGATTAGTGATGTTGAGCATTGTTTTTATGTTTGTTGGCCATTTTTCTACCTTCTTTTGAAAACAGATGGAAATATCCTCTACAAAATACTAGTAAACTGAATTCAATGGCACACCAAAGAGATAATTCACCATGATCAGTGAGTTTCATACCAGGGATGCAAAGATGGTTTATCATACACAAATAAATAAAAGTGATTCACCACATAAACATAAGAAAAACTAAGAACATGTGATCATCTCAATAGATGCAGAAAAGCTTTCAATATAATACAGCACCCTTTCATGATAAAAACCCTCAAAAAACTAGGCATAGAAGGAACATGCCTCAAAATAATAAAAGCCATATTTGACAAACTTACAACCAACATCATACTGAATGGGGAAAAGTTGAAAGCACAATCCCTAAGAACCAGAACAAGACAAGGGTGCCCATTGTCACCACTTCTATTCAACATAGTACTGGAAGTCTTAGCTACAGTAATCAGGCAATAGAAAGAAATAAAGGGCATCTAAATCAGGAAAGATAAGATCAAACTATTTCTGTTCCCTGACAATATTATCTTGTATCTAGAAAATCCTAAAGAGTCCATCAAAAGACTCCTAGAATTTATAAATAAATTCAGAAAAATCTCAGGTTATAAAACAAATGTACAAAAGTCAGTAGCATTTCCATTTTCTAACAGTCAAGCCGAGAGTCAAATCAAGGACTCAATACCATTTACAACAGCTACAAAGAAAATAAAATACTTAGGAATATACTTAATCAAGGAAGTGAAAGATCTCTACAAGGAGAACTAGGAAACACTGATGAAAGAGCTCATAGATGACACAAACAAATGGAAAAACATACCATACTCATGGATTGGCATTAATAGAACCAACATCATTAAAATGTTCATATTGCCCAGTGATTTTCAGATTCAACACAATTCCCACCAAAATACCAATGTCTTATTTCACAGATCTAAAAAAAATAATTTTATGTTTCATTTGGAACCAAAAAAGAGCACAAATAGCCAAAGCAATCTTGAGCAAAAAGAACAAATCTGAAGTTGTCACATTACCAGACTTCAAACTATTCTACAAGGCTATATAAAGCAAAACAGCATGATATTGGCACAAATGTAGAGACATAGACCAATGGAAAAAACAGAGAACCCGGGTATAAAACCATCTACCTACAACCAACTGATCTTCAATAAATCAGACAACAATATACACTAGGGAAAGTAAGCCCTATTCAATAAATAGTACTAGGAAAACTGGATAGCCACATGCAGAAGAATGAAGCAGGACCCCTGTCTCTCACCATATACAAAAATTAACTCAAGAAGGATAAAAGACTTAAATGTAAGGCATGAAACCATAAAAATTCTAGAACAACACATAGGAAAAACTCTTATAGACATTATCCTGGGCAAAGAATTTATGACTGAGAACTCTAAGGCAAGCACAGCAACAACAAAAATAAATAGGACTTAATTAAATTAAAAACCTTCTGCACAGGAAAGAAAATAACCAACGGAATAAATAGACAACCTACAGAATGGGAGAAAATATTTACAGACTACACATCTGATAAAGGGCTAATATCCAAAATCTACAAAGAGCTTATACCATTTAAATATAAATTGACACATCCATTTGCTGTGCAAACCCAGAATTGGAAAACATGAATTCTAAGTACAGTGAAAACACAAACACTAATCTTTTAGTGTACTATCCTTCTAAATTTGTTTGATAATGACCCATAATTATCCAGAATATTTGATTCATACATACACTGCTCTAGTAAGTGATATTATGATGTGTTCTTAAATAATTAGAAATATTGTGCCTGATTTTAGAAAATATATGTAGAATCCCTACATGAGAAGAGTCTGTACTTGTATTTATGCAGAAAATGAAATCAATTAGACTTTCTGAAGCATCATAAAAACATAATGATTGGCAACTGAATTTTGGCCCCTATCGCTTCATATTGGATGGAGACTTTTAGTCTTTGCTCTTCTAATTTGTATTCATTTTACACAATTCTATTTCTTTCTAACTGCAATCTGCGGTGATAAATGGACATAGAACAGTTGTAATGGTTCTTGTAAGGAGTACTCTGAATTAACTTTGCCATCTACATCTTTAAAACTCCACCAGAAGACACAGGACAATTATTTTAAACCCTTTGATCAGCCCTTTCATGTTTGAAATGAACACCTTAAGGAATATCACAAATTCACATCAAAATGAATGTTGCAGCTATAAAGAGTATGTATTAATTTAGGCAGGCATCTATAATGAATTATCTGGTCATATTTATATTATTAGGTTGAATTTAGACCTATATTTTTGGAAATCTTGACATTGCTCTCAATGTTAAATAAGCTTTCTAAACTTTAATGTAATTTTTTTTTTTCAGAATATTACGGGGGTACAAATGCTTTGGTTACATGAATTACTTTCATACAGTATGAGTTAAAGTTATAAGTGTGTCCATCACTCAGATTGTGTGCATTGTACCCGTTAGGTGTGAATTTACCCATCCCCTCCTCCCACCTCCCACTTGTTTGATTTCTGTTGAATTTTACTAGCATATGTGCAAATGAGCTTTGATCTATTAGTTCCAATTTAGCAGTGAGTACATGTGGTGTTTGTTTTTCCATTCTTGTGATTCTTCGCTTAAAAGGATGTTCTCCAGTTCCATCCAGGTTGTTAAAAAAATTATTAGTTCACCCTTTTTTTTATGGCTGAGTAATACTCCATGGTATACATATACCACATTTTATTAATCCACTCATGTACTGATGGGCATTTGGATTGTTTCCACATCTTTGCAATTGTGAATTGTGCTGCTATACACATTTGAGTGCAAGTGTCTTTTTTTATAAAATGTTTTTTCTCTTTGAGTAAACACTCAGTAATGTGATTGCTGGATCAAATGATAGACCTTTGAAGTATCTCCACATCATACTGAATGGGGAAAAATTGAAAGCATTCCACTTAGAACTGGAACCAGACAAGGTTGCCTACTGTCACCACTTCTGTTCAATATAGTGCTGGAAGTCTTAGCCAGAGCAATCAGGCAAGAGAAGAAAATAAAGCATATCCAAATGGGGAAAGAAGAAGGCAATAGAAAACCCCAAAGATTCTGCCAAGAGACTCCTGGAATTGATAAATAAATTCAGCAAGTCTCAGGTTACAAAATCAATGTACACAGATCAGTAGCATTCTTATACACCAAAACCAGTCAAGCTGATAATCAAATCAAAGATTTTGTTGCTTTCACAATAGCAACAAAGAAATAAAATACCTAGGAATATATTTAACCAAGGAGGTGAAAGACCTCTACGGGGAGAACTATGAAACACTGAGGAAGGAAATTACAGAGGATGTAAACAAATAGAAAAACATATCATGCTCATGGATCAGCAGAATCAACATTTTTAAAATGTCTATACTACCCAAACTGATTTATAGATTCAATGCAATCCCCATTTAAATACCAAAGTCATTTTTGGCAGATCTAGAATAAATAATTCTACATTTTGTATGGAACCAGAAGACCCTGAATAGACAAAGCAACCTTAAGCAAAAGAAAAAATCAGGAGGCATCACTCTACCAGACTTCAAGCTATACTACATGGCTATAGTAACCAAAAGGCATGGTACTGTCAGAAGAACAGAAACCTAGACCAATGGGTTGGAACAGAGAGCCCAGATATAAAATGATCCTCTTATTGTCATATGATTTTCAACAAAGCAGACAAAAACACACTGGGGAAAAGAATCCCTATTCAATATATGGTGCTGGGAAAATTGCATAGCCACTTGTAGAAGACTGAAACAGGATCTTCACCTCTCACCACTCACAAAAATTAATTCACAATGGATAACAGACTTAAACCTAAGGCATGAAACTATAAGAATTCCAGAAGAGGTTAGAAAAACCTTCAATGTAATTTTATCTCTGCACAATCATGTTCTTTATGGCAAAATAGCATTGAATTTAAGTTAAATTTTACAAAAAGGAGAGAAATTTTAAATAATACTTGTTTCAATTGTTTCATCAAGCAATTGATTTGTTATAATTTTAATATGAAGGCCAAGATTAAATAAATTAGACAACCAACTATCAATGATAAAGCTGCTTAGAAATAGATGTGCCAAATAGATTAATTTGAAAAAATTTACTGGATTTTTGTCTAAATAAATATTCAAATATGTATATCAAATTAGTACATCCTTTAAAATGACTAATTTCATTT
Source organism: Daubentonia madagascariensis (assembly GCA_023783475.1). Classification (NCBI taxonomy): domain Eukaryota; kingdom Metazoa; phylum Chordata; class Mammalia; order Primates; family Daubentoniidae; genus Daubentonia; species Daubentonia madagascariensis. Next base: position 17,729,721 of record JAKFHU010002080.1, on the reverse strand, counting down.
TCTAAACAAAAGACACATATATGTATGTGAGTGTGTGTGTATTATTTCATTTAACAAATTAGTGGGTAGTAGGCACATACTGGGTATGGATAATTACAGAGTAATACAATGATAATATCAGTTGCCTGTTGGTATAATACCACTTGACAAAAAATTAGTATGCATTGACTCTAATCCTAATAATAATAATGCAAATTAAATATTTTAACTTCATTTGGCAGTGAACAAAAATATGTCCTAAGATGTTAACTAACTAGCTCAAAAGCAAACATATGTGAACAATTGAACACTTGTAGCCAAGAACTTGCAACATGGTGGAATTGTCTGCATAAAATGTTTCTATTTTATATCCCATTCAGGAGACTTCATGAAGTGAACTATAAACGTATGCTTCATGAAAAAGCTTTTGTTTTTAAACTGAGACACAAAATTGCAGAATAATGACATTGTAAGGAATCTAATAGGCATGAAAATTTACCTTTTACCCTGTTATAGTGATTGCAGTTCATTACTCCATTTTAGTTATGTTTTGTCAAATGATTATTCTAAGTCCTTATGAAAACATTAGTCAGGATTTGAAAATAATTTTTTCTCTTCTACCTATATCCCATGATTTTCTTTTCCTCATGTAAAAGTATGCATTCCTAATGCTTCTCCAACTTGAATTTTAAACATGTGAATAGTATAATACAACTTTTATTCTGAATTTGAATACAATACAAAGCAAACACTTAAGTAAAAAATGTCTATATATTAACTTTTTAATATCTTAGATGGTTTCATACATTATTTTAAGCATCCTGTAATATGAATTAGTGAAGAGAGTTTGTAGGTTTATTAAGATAATACTGTATAAAATATATCTATTTAGTGGATAAAATAAATGTGTCTTATGTATGGTCACATGAAAATGTGAATTTATGAACTGTTGTGCTGATTTATTTACGATGTTCTAGCTTTTATTTAGGCCATTTTTCAGTTTCAGCAAATGTTTGATTATTGCTAGATTCAAGACTATTGGTTTAATTTAAATTTTAAAGGTGATATGAATGCTATTATAAGGCAAAAACTTTAATATCAAAATTTTACTGTATCATTACATGAGTTAAAATTATATTACTCATGTAAAGCAATATATCAGAATACACACAAGTAAAATACAGAATTGATAACTAATTTTTGTACCTATATTGGCTGGATTGCCTCTCCTGAAAGGTAAGACTCAGCAGATACAACTCATAAAGTTAGATTTTAATTGTGAGAATCTATATTTTTCTATTTTATCATTTATTATATCCATTAACCTGATGTTTAATTTAACATTAAGATAAATTACTTGGAATTTGTAGATAATTCTAGAGACATTATATTTTAATCCATTTATTTAATATTATTTGTTTCATTGAAAATAATAATATTCACACTAATTAATTATAAACACACAAATATGTACATGCCCTTCTAAGTAAGATTATTAGTATTACTCTTTTCTACAATATATTGTCATATAACTTTTCAATTGAACCATAAGCTAAGCTTACAATAGATAAAAAATACTTAGAGATTTTTAATTATGGTTTAATGTGCAAATATTTGGAGAAAATAGCAATTGCTATTGTACTTAAATCATGGGAGGAAATGTCTTTCCCTGATTTAAATTCCTGTGTTTATAATTAATCTGAGATAGTAAAACGATCATTCAAAGAATAAAAACAGGCTTTCTTAATACCCTTTTGTTTCCTTTCCAGATATCCATGGAATATTATTATATACTGGTCAACATAATTTCCTATTAGTATTAATTTCACAAATGATAATTCCATTAGTTCTATAAAAACCTCCATAAATATATGCTATCCCTGGATTTATGCATACAGAACCAAATTATATTTATATTTGTACATGTACATATAATTTTTTTCCTAGCCTCCTTTGAGGAGAAGGGGTAGGGTCCTTAATAAAATATGCAAATATTATGTTAAATGAAGAAACTGACTTACAATATTTTTATATGTCTATATATTTATACATATGAATAAATACTATATGTCTGAGAGAGAGAGAAAAAAAATCTTATGTATGTGTTAACATTTATTCATATTTTTTATTTGGAACATTTTAAATCCAAAGTGGGAATAAATGTCAAAGCCATATTATTATCCCCATTTTACAGATGAAAATATGGAAATATAAAGCAGAAAGAATAAAAAAGAATGAATCAATTCAGGGGCTAAGTATGCTTCAGCCTGTGTCTATCTCAAAAACTTTTATTGTATATTTCCACATATTCAAGTACTAAAATTAATCATACATAGAGATTTATTGTTTGAAATAAACAAGGTAAGCATCTTGGCTGGTTGCTCTACACATTTCTGTAAACATTTTTCTTTAGCCTCAAACCTTTATGAAAACTGATTTTTGAGTTTGGTTTTTGTTTTTCTTTTTTGCTTCCACAAATGTGATTATACTTCCCTGTATCATTTTTGTCCGTAGGCTCCCTAAGCCTAGTTCACAGGGTAGAGTATTCCCTCTTATTCATGGTTTTACTTTCCACAGTTTCAATTACCCGGGGTCAATTTGCTCTGAAAATATTAAACGGAAAATTCCAGAAATAAAGAATTCATAAGTTTTAATTTGTGCGTCATTCTAAGTAGCATGATGGAATCTTGCCCTATACTGTTTCATCTCACCTGGGATGTGAATCATCCCTTTGTCCAGTTTATCTACACTGTTTACACTATGTACATGTTGGTAATTAACATCATCTGCTTCTGACAACCAACTGTTAACACTGTTATGGCTAAATGAACCAGAATGTATCAGATGCTCTAGTCCCATCCATATTGCTGCAAAAGACATAATTTCATTCTTTCTTATTGCTGAATAGTATTGCATTGTGTATATATACCACAATTTTCTTTAACCTTTCATCCTTTGTTGGACACTTATGTTGATTCCATATCTTTGCTATTGTGAATACTGCTGCAATAAATATAATAGTGCAGGGTTTTTTGATATATTGATTTCTGATACCCAGTAGCAGAATTGCTGGACCAAATAGCAGTTTTATATTTATTTCTTAATAAATCTCCATACTGATTTTCATAGGGGGTGCACTAATTTACGTTCTTACAAACAGTTTATAAGCATTTCCTTTTTTCTTCATCCTTGCTAACATTGGTTATTTTTTGACTTTTTAATAATAGTCATTATGGCTGAGATAAAATCATATCTTCTTGTGGTCTTAATTTGCCCTCTGAAGATTAGTGATGTTTAGTATTTTTTCATATACCTGCTGCCCATTTTTATGTCCTCTTTTCAAAAATGTTGGCTCATATCCTTTGCCCATTTTTAATGGTATTATTTGTTTTGGGTTGCTGTTGTTGAGTTGTTTGAATTCTTTGTATATTCTGGATATTAGTCCCCTGTCAGATGAATAGTTTGCAAATACCTTCTCTTATCCTGCAGGTTGTCTATTCTCTCTTTTGCTTATTTCTTTTGCTGTGCAGAAACTTTTAGTGTAATTAAGCCCCATTTGTCTATTTTTGTTTTTGTTGCCTTTGCTTTTGAGGTCTTGGTCATAAGTTATCTGTTCAGACCAGTGTCCAGAAGAGTTTCCCCTAGGTTTTCTTAAAGTATCTTTATAGTTCGAGGTCTTAGGTTTAAGTCTTTAATCTATCCTGAGTCCATTTTTGTAAGTAGTGAGAGATAGGGGTCCAGTTTCATTTTTCTGCATGCTAGTCTCCAATTTTCCCAGCACCATTTATTGAATAGGGTGTCCTTTCTCCCGTGTATGCTTTTGTCTGCTTTGTTGACGATCAGTTCATTGTAGGTATATGGCTTTTTTTCTGGGCTCTCTATTCTGTTCCATTGATCTATGTGTCTGCTTTTATACCAGTACCATGCTGTTTTGCTTACTGTAGTTTTGTGTTATAATTTGAAGTCAACTAATGGGATGCCTCCAGCATTGTTCTTTTTGATTAGGATTTTTTTGGCTATTTGGGCTCCTTTTTGGTTCTATAGGAATTTTAGGATTTTTTTTCTAATACTGTGAAAAATGACAATTGTATTCTGATAGAAATTGCATTGGATCTGTAGATTATTTGAGCAGTATGGTCATTTTAAGGAAATTAACTTTTTCAATCCATGAGCATGGAATGTTTTTCTATATGTTTGTATCATGTACAATTTCTTTCCTCAGTGTTTTGTAGTTTTCCTTGAAGAGGACTACAACTTCCTTGGTTAAATTTATTCCTAGGTATTTTTTTTCTCTTTTTTTTCTGTAGCTAATGTATGTGTGATTGCTTTCATGATTTCTTCCTCAGCTAGATCTCTATGGTATATATAAATGCTACTGATTTTAAATGTTGATTTTGTTAAATTCATTTATCAAATCTAAGATTTCTTTGCTGGAGTTTTTAGTTTTTCTAGATATGAGATCATATAATCAGCAAACTGGTATAATTTGACTTCCTCATTTCCAATTTGGATGTCTTTTATTTCTTTCTCCTGCCTTATTTTTGTGGCTAGGACTTCCAGTACTATATTAAACAGGAGTGGTGAAAGTGGGCACCCTTGTCTTGTTCCAGCTCTGAAAGGAAATGTTTTCAATTTACCCCATTCAGTGTGATATTGGCTGTGGGTTTGGTGTATATGGCCTTTATTATTTTGAGGTACGTTCCTTTTGTTCCTTCTATGCCTAGTAATACTGACCTTGTAGAATGAGTTAGGGAGAATTCCCTTATCCTCTATTGTATGGAACAGTTTCAGGAGGATTGGTATGCGTTCTTTGTATATTTGGTAGAATTCAGCTGTGAATCCATCTGGTCCTGGGCTTTTCTTTGTTGGAAGATTTTTTTTATTACTGATTCAATCTCACTACCTGTCATTGGTCTCTTCCAGATTTCTTTCTCTTTCTAGTTCAATATTGGGAGGTTTTATTTTTTCAGTAATTTATTCATTTCCTCTAGATTTTCTAGTTTGTGAGTATATAGTTGTTCATAATATTCTGTTATGACCTTTTGTATTTCTGTGATATCAGTTGTATTGTTTCCTTTTTCCTTTCTTATTTTGTTTATTTGTGATTTCCTGCTTCTTTTTGGTTAGTCTAGCTAGTGGTTTATCAGTTTTGTTTATCTTTTCAAAGAACAAACTTTTCATTTTGTTGATCTTTTGTATTGCTATTTTAGTCTCTATTTCATTTAGTTCTGCCCTGATCTTTTTATGTATTTTCTCTTGCTAATTTTGGGTTTAGCTGGTTCCTATTTTTCTAGTTCCTTGAGGTACATTGCTATATAGTTAATTTTAATCTTTCTATATTTTGATGTAGGCATTTAATGCTATAAACTTCCTTCTTAGCACTGCTTTTGCTATATATCATAGGTTTTTGTTATACTGTGTTTCCATTTTTATTTGTTTCAATAATTTTTAAAATTTCCATCTTAATTTTTTCATTGACCCAATAGTTGTAGAGGGCATGTTGTTTAATTTTCATGTATTTGTATAGTCTCCAAAGTTCCTCTTGGTATTTATTTCTAGTTTTATTCCATTATGGTCTGAGAAGATACTTGATGTAATTTCACTATTTTTAAATTTGTAGATACTTGTTTTGTGGTCTAACGTATCATCTGTCTTGGAGATTGATCCATGTGCTGATTAAAAGAATATATATTCTGCAGTTGTCAGGTAGAATATTCTGTAAACGTCTGTTAGGTCCAGTTGGTCTAAAGTCTATTTAAGGCCAATGTTTCTTTGTTAATTTTCTGTCTAGATGATCTGTTGAATGCTGTGAGTGGGGTGTTGATGTTTGCCACTATTATTGTATTGCTCGCTGTCTCTCTTTTTAGGTCAAGTAATATTTGTTTTATGAATCTATGTATTCCAGTATCAAGTGCATTTATATTTAGAATCATTATATCCTCTTGATGAATTGATCCCATTGTAATTATATAAAGACTTTCTTCATCTTTTTTTTTACTGTTTTTTGCTTAAAGTGTATTTTATTGATATAATTATAGCTACTCCTCCTTGCTTTTGGTTTCCATTTGCATGGAATACCTTTTTCCAACCCGTTACTTTCAGTCTATGTATGTCTTTATGGACAAGGTGAGTTTCTTATAAGCAGTGTGTAGTTGGATCATTTTTTAATCCATTGCACCAGTCTATATCTTTTCAGTGGAGAATTTAATCTTTTTGTGTTCAAGGTTAATATTGATATGTGATATCTTTTTCCTGTCATGTTATTAATTGTTTTTTAGCTGTTGTGTAAATTCATTGTTTCTTTTTTTTTTTTTTTTTCCTCTCTGATTGTTTATCATTGTGGTTTGGTAGAATTCTGTAGTGGTGCCATTTGATTCATTACTCTTCCTCCTTTTTGATTGCTTTAGCAGTGAGTTTTATACTTTCATGTGTTTTCGTGAAGGTGAATATCTTCCTTTCACTTCCAAGTTTAGGTATCCCTTGAGCACTACTTGTAAAATAGGCCTAGTGATGAATTCCCTTGCTCATCTGGGAAAGATTTTATTTCCCTTGCATTTGTGAAAATTAATCTTGCTGGATATAGAATTCTTGGTTAGCAGTTTTTTTTTTTTCTTTCAGCATTTTCAATATGTCATCCCATTCTTTTCCGGCCTCTAGGGTTTCTGCTAAGAATTTGCTGTTAATCTGATGGGGTTTCCTTTATATGTGACTAGATGCTTTGCTCTTGCTGATTATAGAATTTTCCCCACTGTTGGGCATTGACAAAGAGTCTTGGAATGTATCCCCTGAGAATAAGAGGGACTACTGTATTTGTAGAGATATAAAGACATAACATGTTGAAAAGAAGCCTAGCAAAGTGAGAAGGAAGAGAGGATATTAACTAAGAACATAGGCTCTGGAATCAGGCACTTGGATTTTAATCTTGGCTGTACCACCTTGTTTCAGTTCCTTTATACCTAAAACACAATTAGCATCAGTAAATTCTCACATTTTTTTTTGTGAGATTTGTATAAGTGTTATATCAGCATTTTCAATTGTTGTTAGTATTATTGTCATGACATAAAGCTTGAGTAATGATTATAATATTGATCTTTTTTATATTATCTCATGTGTCCATTTACATTCTGTACACTTATCAAATTTGATTGAATTGTGAGTTTAAATGTATCCAAAACCTTTGGATGGCATGTGGCTTCCATAATATATTTTTAGGTAGGAAATTAGATTTGTCTAAAAACTGAAAATACTTGGTGATATAAATTATTCCAGTTAAAAATGGTCTGTTTTATTTTGCCAAATGTAAAAATGTACTCAGTAAGAAAATAATTGAAATAAAGAAACAAAAATATAAGCTGCCTGATTTTTAACAAAGACAGTCCAAAATACTGTAGCTGAAGAAAGATGAAGATTATTTCTCTTTCATCTATTGGTTTAGAGGTGAGAGGTTCAGCATTGATCATCCATGAGGTCATCCAGAGAATCTTATTCCTTCTACATGGTCACTCTGCAGTCCCCTAGATATTGTCCTCATTCATATACTTGAGGCTGTCTCACACATACCACATTCCCATTCTGAGTAAAGCACAGACAATTCCCTCTTAAAGCTTACGGCCCAGAATCTTTATACATTCTTTCAAATCAAATCTTAATGGTTGGAACTTAGACCCAAGTCCATCCCTAGCTGTAAAGAAAATATGTTTTCTAGATAGATGCTTGTGTTCCAGCTTCAAAGGAGGTGAGAATAGAAACCAAAGCACAATTTACTGCATTACAACTCAGTTGACACTTCTAAAAACATTAAAATGAAGGTTTCTAATGCAAATTAATCTCTGAAATTGAATTTCGGACAACATAAACTGAAGAGTGAAGTGAAGATACAATAGAGATAGGAAGGTAGTAACCACAGTTGGGCACATTTGCTACTTCCATCAGCTTTCTTAAACTATTTTCATACAATCTTTATGCACCCATGAACTGATATTTTCTCTGTATGCACTCACTGGTTTTACTGTTGTTGCTACAAAAGTGATTACTAGGTTTCCAAAGGGTGTGAGGAGAAGTAGTTTGGAGGAGACCTTTGGTAAGCATCTTACTTTCTTAGGTACTCTAACTTCAAAGAACAAAATCTATCCAAGCTCCCTCAATGGATTGAGTATCACTAGGGATGTAACAATCTCACAGGCATCAAGACTATTGGGGTCTTGTAGGAATATTGAGGTTGGATGTGAGAAGGTGGTATGTAATTTTTTCTTCCCTTCTCTGTCATTACACCTTCTTCTTCTTAGAAAATTTTTTTAACTGTACTCCGTCTCTTCTCTACAGTTTTGACTCTACTGATGACTAATAGTTTATGCATAGTCATAGCTCTGGGCTTTCAGCTTAACTTTCTTTTATCAAATTTCCACATTGCCCATATCTCTTTATTAAAAATTTCAAAATAATCTGATTAGTTATTGATCTGTAGGTACTGTAGGACAACTTCTTACAAATACTGTTATTACGGGTAAGATATTTCAAAAGGCCTATGTGCAGGTCAGGCTAGATTTAGCAGACCTCTGTCATCCTGTCGTAATATATTTTGTACCTCTCTTCTTAAGTAATTTTCAAATTGTACTTGTCTGGTTGTTTTAAGGTTACAAAAAAAAAGACAAAACAAAAAACAAAATGCTAGACCTACTTTCTTTATCTGATGGAATTCATAGCCTATTTTAAAATATTTTTTATTTCAAAATGTTAAGGGAGTACAAATGTTTTGGTTGCATGGATTGCTTTCATAATGCTTTAGTCAGGGCTATAAATGTGCTCATCACTCGAATAGTGTTCATCGTACTTGGTACCTGTTAAATAGGTTTTCACCCCTCTCCTCCTCTTCCCTCCCCCCTTCTTGATTTACAACAATTTTTACTTCTTTCTGTGCCCATGTGTGCCCATCAATTTGTTCCAAATCATTAGAGAGTGTATGTGCAATTTGTTTTTCCATTCTTGAGATATTTCACTTAGGATAATGGTCTGCAGTTCCATCCAAATTGCTGCCAAAGGCATTAATCCATTTCTTTTTATGGCTGAGTAGCACTCCATAGTATGTATATGTGTGTATGTATGTATATATCACATTTTGTTCATCCACTCATGAATTGATGGGCACTTGGATTGATTCCACATCTTTGCAATTGTGAATTTTGCTGCAATAAACATTTGAAGAAAGTATCTTTTTGATAAAATGACTTCTTTTCCTTTGGGAAGATACCCAGTAGTGGAATGACTAAGACCCCAAAGGCAATTACAACAACAACAAAAATAGATAAACTGGACTTGATTAAATTAAAAAGCCTCTGCACAGCAAGGAAATAATCAAAAGAGCAAATAGACAACCTACAGAATGGGAGAAAATATTTGCAAACTATACTTCTGAAAAATGGCTAATATCTAGAATCTGCAAACACTCAAACAAATCAGAAAGAAAAAAACAAACAACCCCACTAAAAAGTGGGCAAAAGAAATGAACAAAAGCTTTTCAAAAGAAGATAGGCAAATGGCCAATAAACATATGAAAAAATGTTCAACGTCACTAATCATCAGGGAAATGCAAATTAAAACCACAGTAAGATGTCACCTTACCCATGTTAGAATGGATTTTATTAAAAAGACCAAAAACAATAAATGCAGGCATGGATGCAGAGAGAAAGGAATGCTTATATACTGTTGGTGAGACTGAAAATTAGTACAACCTCTATGGAAAACAGTATGGAGATTTCTCAAAGAACTGAAAGTAGACCTACTATTCAATCCAGCAATAGCCTATTTTTAAAAAAACCTTCTTTAAAACTGTGGGTTCAATTAAAGTGACATGGATATGAAAAACAATAATGCATTAAATTACATATATAAAATATATGTCTTTAAAATATTGATACGCCCAAACTTCAGTTTTATTTTACATTAAAAAAAAAAAAAAAAACTACAGTTCCTGGTGTGGTGGCTCATTTCTGTAATCCCAGCATTTTGGGAGGCAAAGCGGGGAGGATCACTTGCAGCCAGGAGCTTAAGACCAGCATGGGCAACATAGAGAGAACTTGTCTCTAAAAAAATTTTAAAAACTAACCAGGTGTGTTAGTGCATGCCTGTAGTTCCAGCTGCTCTGGAGGCTGAGACAGGAGAATTTCTTGAGCTCAGGAGTTCAAGGTTACCGTGAGCTATAACAGGGCCACTGCACTCCAGCCTGGGTGAAAGAGTGATACCCTGTCTCAAAACAAAACAAAACAAAATTAGATTAATTATGTAGGCACATATAACTTCAGACATTTTAAAATAGAGTAAGATTTTTAGGTAATTCTTTGAACAGTGAAAAGAAATTCAAATGAGAACAATAACACAAAAACTATGCAGCTCCTTTCAGAAATGTATCTTAAGTTATTTGAAAAATTTCATAAAATATACACTTAATTTTGCTTACTTACTCAGGTACTTTTATGTATACTGATAGTCATGGCCTGAACTATATACATGATATAGAAAAACACTTTCTGTTTTTTTGTATTTATGTATTCTACAGTGCAGTGCTCATTGATGTTGTCAATAAATAGAACTTAAACAAAATCTCTTTATATGAAAAGAGAACAAATACTTTACATTGTATTTCCAAAGTGATCAAACTAACTTAGGCTATGTCTAGAGAGGAAAAGTGAAACTATGAAGAAAGTCAATAATATCGACAATTTAGGTCAAGTATCTTGCTACTGTGAAAAACGCATTTTTATTGATTTTAATTTTCCAGAATTTCTATAGATATTTCTCTGAATAAGAACCAGTTTCATAAACATCCTCTATAGTTATTATGGTAAATTTGAAATTTAAGATCATTTTTTCCTTATACTTTGTTGTAACTACAATGTCAAGCATCATATGTTATACATTCTGGTTGTTAAATAAATAACTTGAAAAAGTGAATATTTCACCACAAACTGCAATTGGATAAAAAGAACAATTTATAATACAATTTATAACAAATGAAAAGTTGATAGTTTCTGCAACTATGTTTTAAGAAGATAATAATTTGAAGCAAAAAGGTCACAGATACCTGAATTTTTCAAAAAAAAAATTTGTCAGGTATTACAAATATTACCAAATAAAATAAAAATCTGTGAAATAAAATGGTAATTTGGCTGGTACATGTGAAAATTCATTATTTAGCTCAAAATTATTAAACAAATATTTATGGGATATCTATTTTATGTCAACTACTAGTTTAGCTACTGGACATAGACAACAACAATCCAAAGTAAAATTCCTTGATCTTGTGTAGCACGTATTTTAGAAATAGAAACAATCAATGACGATAACAAAATTGTGTATGTGTACACAGACAGACATACACACACACTATTAGTGGTAATAGGTGCTTTATAGAAAAAAACAGACCACTGCAGTAGTGAATGAAGGGACAGCAAATTTAGATGGAGTTGTCATTTGTTAGAGACCTGATTGAAATGAGGGGGAAAAAAACACCATAGGGATATGCAAGGTGTTGAATGCTGAGTCACAAAAAAAAAAAAAAAAAAAAAAATTCCACCCACCCGGAATGACTTGTTCAAGGAAAGCCAGGTTTATTAACCTATTGCAGTACAGGAGAGATTCAGAATGATAATGATTCAGAAGGGCAAGACAGAGGTGGTGACTACAGGTCAACTAGTGAGTAAGCCCAGGTGGGCATAGCAGAACTTCCCAGTAAAGCCACCCCCAAATTGCCAACACTTAGAATGAGCTAAATACATTTTTATTGTTTTAAATTTTGAAATGCTTATTATGCAGTGTTAGATAAGTGAAACAAACAAGAATTTGAAAAGGTTACTTAGTTAGTAATGACTAAATGAATCAAACTGTGCTAAACACAACAATTTTTTTTAGTATTTTATCTTTGTCTATTTTAGTGATTTAATTTTCAGTAATATTACATAGCATATACTGAACAATTGATTCAATAATATTTCCAGATCATATTCCTACATAGCCATCCTTTTTGCAATTCATCATTAGATCTCTTAATCTTTGTTTCAATTCATTTACAAGTAAGTCAAAGTCATTTTGAAAGACCTTACTTAAACAAAAAATAATAAGCCAAATTACAGGTACTCAAAATACAACACATGAGTATAATTCAAATATAATTTGAAACTTTAATGTTCCTAAACAATATTATTTAAAATATAAAATTTTTATATTTTTATATTTTATATTATTTTATAAAATAAATTATAATTATAAATTATATTATTTTAAAAATTTTATATTTTATATCATTTAAAATATAAAATATTATTTAAAATATAAAATTCAAAACTTTAATGTTCCTAAACAATATTATTTAAAATATAAAATTTGTATAGAATCATACTACAAACTCTATAATATATTTAAAATATGTTTTCATAAGAATTATCAACATAGCAAATTAAAATGACTTGGGTTTAAAATCAATATTAAAAAGAATGCACAAAAAAAAAGAATGCACACATTTTCATTGTATTTAACTCTGTGTTGAATAAAAGGTTACTATGAATAAATTACTCACAAGTTGGATGCAATCCAGTACTAAGGCTGGAAGGTTAAGAAGGACATAACTTACTATAGAACTGTGAGTTTGTCTGTTTGGGTCAGAAAAATGTACACTTCTGGAAGGCAAGAATCTCAGCTAAATTTAATTAGTACCTAGATTTGTTTATGAGGTACTTAAATATTATTCAAGAGTTACAATTAAATGTAGGCTACTGCATTCGTCAATACAAGGTATAGAAAATATTTTTCACTAACTAGCAATGAGAAATAAAAATATAGCTATAACAAAGGATAGGAAAAGCTGTTGAGATTTTGAAGGTGATAACTAAGAATAAGCTAATTAAAGTGCTAAGGTTCTTTGGAAAGGAGGTTGGTGATAGACTCAATTGAAGAAAAAACAGAAGTGGGGAAACCAGGTCACTGGTGGATTTGCCATCTGTCCCATTCTAAACAATTTTGGTTGATTAAACATTTTCTTCTTCCCATATTTCCTCTCTTTTATTCTTTCACAGTTTTCTTCTCTAGGCCTTTTAGCATATTGTTCTGCTGTTTTATTAATTATTTTAATAACTTATAGGGCCAAAAAATGATCATAAATATTATCAAATAAAATTGAAAAGGGAAAGTTAGTATAAGAACCAGATCTATTTATTAACCTTCTACTTTATGTTTCAAGAAAAGTACTGGTCTTTACAGTGGGTAGCAGGTCTGGTTCCTATTCTTAAGAAAAATCTAGCAAAAGTTGATAACTGTAAGGCTACCTTTTATATGTTATTCCCTTATTTCTATTACCCTCCAATATTTTATTAGCTAATACACCAAAAAAAACCAAAGAGTTATTTGATGTTTTATTCAAGTATTTCAAGGCAATGAATGTAAAGTGTAAAGTAAAATGGAAAAAAAAAAGAATCTGGTTAGAGGTATATTTGATGGTTAAGGAAAAAGACTTCTAAATATAAAAGGAATAAAGCTATATTAAGAACACATTTGTGCAAATGATTCAACCAAGAGACTCCTGGAATTGATAAATAAATTCAGCAAAGTCTCAGGCTACAAAATCAATGTACACAAATCAGTAGCTTTCATATGTGCCAATAACAGCCAAGCTGAGAATCAAATCAAAGATGTAATACCTTTCATAATAGCCACAAATAAAATAAAATACCTAGGAATATATTTAACTATGGAGGTGAAAGACCCCACAGGGAGAACTACAAAACACTGAGGAAAGAAATTGCAGAGGATGTAGACCAATGGAAAAACATGTCATGCTCATGAATTGGCAAAATTAATATTATTAAAATATCTACACTACCCAAAGTGATTTACAGATTCAATGCAATCCCCATTAAAATAACACATCATTGTTTGCAGATCTAGCAAAAATAGTTCTATGCTTCGTATGGAACCAGAAAAGACCCCTAACAGCCAATAAAACCTTATGTAATGAGAACAAATAAGGAGGCATCACTCTACCAGACTTCAAGCTATACTACAAGGCTATAGTAACAAAACCAGCCTGGTACTGGCACAAAACCAGAGACATAGATTTATGGATCAGAACAGACAACCCAGATATGAATCCATCCTCATATTGCCATATGATCTTTGACAAAATAGACAAAAACATACACCGGGGTAAAGGATCCCTATTCAATAAATGGTGCTGGGAAAATTGGATAGCCACATGTAGAAGGTTGAAATAGGATCCGCACCTCTCATCACTCAAAAATTAATTCACAATGGATAACAGATTTAAATCTAAGGCATAAAACTACAAGAATTCTGGAAGTAAATGTTGGAAAAACTCCCACAGATACCGGCCTAGGCAAAGAATTTATGAAGAAGACCCCAAAAGCAATCACAGCAACAACAAAAACAAACAAATAGGGCCTGATCAAATTAAGAAAAAAAAAAGAATTCTGCACAGCCAAGGACACAATCAATAGAGCAAATAGACAACCTACAGAATGGGAGAAAATATTTGCATGCTATACATCCGGTAAAGGGCTGACAACCAGAATCTACAAAGAACTCAAGCAAATCAGCAAGAAAAAAAATCAAACAACCCCATTAATAAGTGGGCAAAATATATGAACAGAAACTTTTCAAAAGAATATAGACTAATGGCAAAAAAACACATGAAAAAAATGGTCAACGTCTCTAATCATCAAGGGAATGTAAATCAAACCACAATGAGATATCACCTAATTCCTTTGAGAATGGCTTTTGTCAAAAAGTCCCAAAACAAGAGATGCTGGTGTGGATGCGGAGAGAAAGATACACTTATACACTGTTGGTGGGACTGTAAACTAGTATAACCTCTATGGAAAGTAGTATGGAGATACCTCAAAGAACTAAAAGTAGACCTACCATTTGATCCAGCAATCCCACTACTGGGTATTTACCCAAAGGAGAGAAAGATATTTTATAAAAAAAGACACTTGCACTCTAATGTTCATAGCAGCACAATTCACAATCACAAAGATGTGGAAACAACCCAAGTCCCCATCAGTACATGAGTAGATTAATAAAATGTGGCATATGTATACCATGGAGTACTACTTAGCCATAAAAAATGGGCGTCTAGTATCTTTTGTAAGGACCTGGATGGAACTGTAGAACATTCTTCCTAGTGAACTATCACAAGAATGGTAAAACACCACACGTACTCAATATTAAATTGGAACTAATAGAACAACACTTATGTGCACATATGGAAGTAAAACTCAAGGGAAATCAAGTAGGTGGGAGGCAGGCAGAAGGGATGGGTAAATTCACACCTAACGGGTACAATGCACACTAACTGGGTGAAGGGCACGCTTATAACTTTGACTCAAACTATACAAAAGCAAATTATGTAACCAAAACATGTGTACCCCTGTAAAACTCTGAAATAATAATAATAAAAACATATTTGAGCAAGTGATAGGCAATATGGTCAAGGCAAAATTGAGGGTAAAAGAGATAATTGCACTTTTAAAATGCATGCACCTGCTTGAGTGATGTGCAGGGATTCTGTGGGTGACCCTATGTTGCAAGTTTCTTGTAGGTCTTGATATAAGGGTTAGAACACTGTACAGAAAGAAGCATATGCCCAGGGCTTCCTGATAGAAAGCAATGGAAATACTCCACTCTTTTATAACAGAGATCTTTAAGTAACTATTTTCTCTATGAACATAGGACTGCAGATATATTAACATTTTCCCATAAAAAAACTATGTGTCAAGTAATTGAGAAAGGACTGTGGCCAATTGGTACTTAGAGAAGGCGAGAGGGAACATTTTAGAGTGCTCCTCTGTTTTCTTGCCTGAAAGTGAGGCCTTCAAATTAGTGGCTAAAATTATATTTTTTAATTACACAGTCTAGTATGTATATTAATTTCATTTCATGTTTCTACATAATTTACTCAATTGTTCATGAGTTAGCTAAGTATTTCATGCCAATCTTCACTAAGAAACATGGGTATATTTGTTTGTCTTAGTAGATTTACCACTAGGAGAGAGACAGAGAGAGGAGAGTGAAAAGACCTTATTTTGATTCAATGAGCAGAAAATGAAGTAGTAGCAACGCTCTGTTCTTACCAGTACTCTAACCTTTGTTTCCAGGGCAGGTCTTTCTCAAGGGCCAAATGATCTCCCTTTGTCTGGAACAAATTGTCAATAGATGCCACTTTAGAACAACTCCTTTCAGACCATGGCATAATTTACTATATCCCCATCTTCAGTTGCTCATCTATAGGAGGAGGTAAATAAGATGAGCCATATTTTTGCCCCATAACTAGGGATCAATAGTCTCATGGTTTACCTGCCCTCACATCACCATCTTCTTATCTACAGGAAGGGCTTGCTCATCCAATCTAGCTCATCTCTGCCAGGACGGATCAGAAAGTTTATTACATTGGATTACTGATGCGTGCAACTCTTTTATAAAATTGGAGGACAGATAATTATTGGTTTGATCATTGTGTCTTTTTAGGTAGATTTTAGAATTAAAATGACTCTGTGGTTAGGTTAGGGATAGCTAGTGTAGGGTTATTGCTTTTGTTTTCTTATTTAACCATAATCAAACTTGGACAAGTAGCTTGACCTCTTTGGTCCTTGTTTTCCTCATTTTTTAAATGAGGTTGATAATGTTAACAATATTACAGTGTTGTTATAAGCTTTAAATGAGTCTGTACAAATAAAGTTTATTTGGATTGGGTAGTGCTCTAAATGTTATTATCAGCATGATTATTATTATCAATGCTATTGTTTTATATTAGATATCTTTACTTTTTATGTAATTTCAGGTAAATCTATCATTATTATTTTTATTTAATATTATTATTATTGTTTTACTTTACTTTTACAAGCTATCATATATTTTCGTTTCTATCTTACCACTTGGCAAAAAACCAAAAATGTCTATGGAGGTAGCAGTAATAGATAAGCCCATGCTACAAAAAGAGGGATTTGAAAGCCTGCTGTCATGACCTATTCCCGAGAAAGATCCTTCCCGATTATCTATTTGCCTTTCCGGGGCTTTTGTTTAGTTACTCTGAGGTGGAGCCCAGAGCTCTCCAATATTGGCAAGCACCCCAGGTGATCCTGATGCGGGTTATAAACAAGAGTTGCTTTCACAAAAGCATTCCAGACCCAGTTAAAGGATTCATTCATTCATTCATTCATTCTTGGCTGTATGTTTTATTGATATAAATTCACAATTTATACACATTCCCTCTCATTATTATTTTTCAAAAAGATACTTATCATTTATTGCCCATTAATTTTTCTGATGAGCATCAGCATCATTTTTACATGCCCATAAGGAAATAATGATGTATTAATTTGTGCCACATTTCTATATATTTTTCAGTATGGTTTCAGTAGTGATATTTCTCAGTGCTATATAATATTTTTGTATTTTAATGTCTTTTTAGAATTATCAGTTTTGTTTTGAAGTTTTCTAATATAGTTCATCTACATTTTTTTCAAAATTAATCCCAGATGTTTATTGTAATCATTTTGAAGAGAATAAAAACACAATGCACATATACACATAAAACTAAATGTATAAAGTATTACTTTACTTCCTCATTCAGTTAAAGTCAACATTTTTGTATATTATCTAGAGTGGTCAAAATGAGCAAGTTTTATGAATATATCAAGAAAAGTAGATCATTAAAATGAAAAGAAATCAGTTAATTGTGTTGCCCAGTGAATCTTGTGCTGCCATACACTCCTTTCCTTTAAAGCTTTTACTCTCTCATCAAGAAAGTTAAGAGTTTTTGAATGCCTTGGGTATCTTTAAGGACAGAATAGCCTGTCTTTAGTTCATTGCTATCAAAATTTGGGGAAGGGGCCCCAATACTATTACACCATTAAAATATCTATTCCACAGTGACATAATTATATCCTGACATTATAATGAAGAATAGTATTTATAATGTAGAGGTGAGCAAAAGAGTATATAACAATAAAGGGGATAGATTTATCCTAACAGATCTAGGGTTTTGTAGGGAAATATGTAGAGGAAAAAAAAAACATATCCACAGTGCATTGGAAACAAAAATATTTAAGAGCCAATGCAGGACTGCAATCTCCATTTTTCTTTCTGGGAATCATTTCACCATGCTATAAATTCACCTGTGACAGTAAATATATACTAGTCCTAAAATATTTTTGTAAGAAACCTGGACTCCTTGCTGGCGTGAAGGTTTCTGTGGTCAAATAGTTTGTAAAACACCCATACCTAACCTAGACTGTGTTTTCTGGAAACACAAGGACAGATACTCCTGAATTGGGGGTTAATAGTAATTTACTCTCCATTTCTGTGGTTTTCCATAAAACATTCATTTATTTATTTATGAACAAAATGTTTCTACGAATTTTCCAAATGCCAATCACACTGATAAATTCACTTGTGTGACATAGACTGAAGGACACTAGAGGGAAAAGATATGTTAATTTATTTAATTAAACACCTAGCACACTATTAAGGGCCAAGTAGAAATGTATATATATTTAGTTAAAATTGTTAATTCAGAAGTGAAGCTGGTTATCTGAAGCTTAAGGAAAATTGGGCAAGGCAAATACATTTTGGGCTATCTAAGACATGAGCAAGCCTGTGGTATAAGAGCATCATATGATAAATGCTATAATTTAATTCAAATTTCATTATGTTTAAGTTTCTTTTTTTTCTAATATAAGTAAAAATGTCTCTGACTATATCTAAAAACCTTCAAAATATTGTCACATTTTTATCTACAATTTTGTTTTTTATTACCTACCACATAGTCTTTAGTTTCACATCTTACTTTTGCTTTTTCCTTTGAGCCTACTCTTTTACAAATATTACCTATTTTTAATATTCCAACTCATCCCCCAACTATAGCCCAAGAAATTTTGATGTCATTCTGTTTTGAAGTATTTCAGCAATTAAGTTTATACTCACTAATTTAACACAATTTTTTACTGTCTTGTTTTGTCCAAAACTGTTTCCTGGTTTATTTGAGAGTTCTTAGGAAAGAAGTCTGGCGAAATCTGTTCTTCTTCCTTTGCCATTTCTCACAAGCTGTTGACCTTGGATGGGTTTTTAAAGCTACCTTAATCTGCATTCACAGCTCTACTGACAGCTTAATGCTGTGAAAAGTTTAGTGATTCTTAAAACTACCACGCCAGCCATTACTTGCACTTCTGTAGAATTTTCAGCTTTTCCTGAATGCCTTCATGTGTTACTAAGGCTTTCTTTTTCATCGTGAAATAGCTTGTTACTGATTACTTCAATGTATATCATGCTGGGAAGCATAACATATGAACCAACGTGACTTTCACATTAAAACTTACATCACTTCCCATATGACAATTTTGTGTGACTCAATTCTCACTAAAGAAACACATGTTGTAGCAGGATATATTAAATTGAGTTTGAAATTCCTTTGAGATGAGTGATTAGACATACGGGTTTGGAGTTCAGAGGAAACATCTGAACTAAAGATATAAATGCTAATTATCTGAGCATGGTTAGTTATTGAAGTCCTGCTTATGAATTAGATTATACATGCATGAAAAGAATGTACAGTAAAAATACAGGGCCTAGGACTGAGCTGGAAGAACTTCACCTTTTTATAATCATGTTCTTGAAAATGAAATAGAAAAGGAGTGACCAGAAAGTCTAGATATAAGCAGGAAAATGCAGCAGCCAAGGGAAGAGGTAAACCCACAATTCAAACATTCTCACTTAATCAGTATTTTCCTTTCTTATGCCACCTCAAGAATACTTACATCAAATAAGAGTAAAATTAAAACAATATTGAAAAAATGCATTATGTTACCATGTTCATAAAATTCATCAATATTGATATATTTAGGAATTCAAACGTACATGTTTATTTCTCGTGTATGTGCTTATGCATGTGTGTGCATGCATTCTATACACTATTTGTGATCATATTATTGTGGATTTTATCCTTTAATTTCTCCTAACAAAGTGTTGAGTAAATGACTTATGTGCAGGCTAATAGAGACACCACGTAAACATGCTAACTTTGTGAAACAGGGTAAAGGGGAACTTTTGTAAAGGATTATGTACACACAAAAAAATCCAACAGATGTGCCAAAGAAAAACGACATCTATACCTTGGTCTACAATGATTGATGGAATTTGAAAGGAACAGAGAAGCCATCAGTAACTACTCAAAAGTTTATGCAACAAGTCAAAAATATGCAATGCTGCTGAGAAGCCAAGAGACAATACTGAGGAAATGGAGCCTGGTAGTTAGAAGATAGCAGCTGTGATAAATGAGAAGCAGGAACAGTGGCATGAACTGAAGGAGGGTACAGTGTGAGCCTTTTACTCTCTGATAAAACAGAAACATACAGAGAAAGGCAATACAAGAAAAAATATTTTTAAAAATCATGTTAAAGTATTTTCTGGGTGGTAGAAATAACTAAATGTACAGTGAAGGATGAATCTAATCTAAAAGAAATCTTATGAATCAGATTTAGAATCAGATCTTTGAAAATCAACTGTATAACTCCCAGCTACTGCAACCTTGGTCCAATTTTATTAGCACCAGATTTTTGAACTAAAACTAGCATAAACCTCATGTGAATATGGGCTGATGGGATTTTCTACTCTTTCTTTTTCAGTTGTCTCTCAAGTACCACACTTAAAAGTAATGTGTGAGCCTCTTAATACCAGCCTGCTCAGGGCCTTGTCTACATAGACGAAGGAGCGAAAGGCAGTGAGGATGAGCAGATATTCTTACCCCTTTAGGGAACCTCCCAGCCCCTTTTCAAAATTGACTGCACCATATTAACAAGTTGTATTATTATGCATTTCCTCCATGACTCCATCAGCTATACAATTTATGCTTCTGCTCATACCTGGATATGTACACTTTAAACTTGCTTTGTTTAAAATTCTTCTCTAAGTCATATAACTTGAGGACTTTGAATTATAGCATGTTCTATAACAGGTGGGGCTCCTTTGGGGTTGAGCTGTTTATTATTTAAAGTAGGCTTCATCAGAACTTTTCTACTGGTCTCATTTTATTCATGATAAAATTGTTGAATGGATTGGACTTGACAGGCTGTAATACAGAAAGTGGTTTTATTTCTTTTTATCAGTGCCTTTAAAATATGCTGTCAGATTTCCCTGTCCTACACTAGGGCACTATTTCATGCAAATTCCAGAACTTTCTTTGTTCACTTTTAGATATTAAGAAATGGGTTTTTTTAACATAATTTCAACAATTATATCTCTCATTCAATTTAATACTTTTTTTCCTCTACACACAAGCTCAGGCAAGCCTGGCCAACACTTGGCAGATGACACTGTGAGAATTGGGGTAGATATTAAGAAAATAGTAAAGTTTTATATAGCTGATGATATCTTACTCTAGCTTCTGGAGCCCCTCTCTGGCAGAGTTTCATATGTTTACCCAAACCATGCAATTACTTTGGTTGGTATTTTGGAGATGAATGACTTTAAATATTGCAGTGTTCCCTAAATGGATGATGGTGCATGGTTTAAGATTCCCTTTTCAAATTCCGCATCCAAGGGGACATTCTGCCAAAACTCATATTGTTGCAGTCACCTTACCTGGGATTGCAGAGCTCTTTACTGTGTTCCCTTGAAGATGACTTTCCAACCCAGATCCCTATCATGTACATATATAACCCAGTCAAAGTCTAGAAGTGCGTGTTCATCATAGTTCTAAGAACAGAGACAGATGCAACAACCTTCTTACCTTTACATTTTTACTAAAAGGTGTCAAATGCCAGTCCCTGTGCTGTTTAAAAAAAAAGAGACACATAATGACTGAGTGGGTCTCATAAAGTCAGTTAACGTGAAATGGCACTGGGCAAGATAGGTAGAGGAAGCACAGCACACAGATTCTCCAGATTATTCTCTAACAATACTCTCCTCAATTGATCTCCTGCTTTCCCCCATATACCACTAGGGGGAGATGAGCTAAATTTCCATTTCTATCTGAAATTTGGGAGAAACTCATCACCTATTGTTCGCAGGTTTGTATTCTCATTCAAATTGAGAAAATAGGAAAAGTCTTTTTTTAAAAATATCCCATTGTATTTTAAAAATTATTTGCTAATCATTTAAATCATGAAAAGGTTATGGTGATAAAAATAGTAGTTATTTAAAAAAGCATTATGTGCAGACACTAATGATTGAATAAAAAGAATGGCATAGAGCTAAAATGAAGGGAGGAATCATTGGAGGTAAAGTTAACTGATTTGATTATTGCAAGATCATCTGACTATTCAGGGGCATATCACATTTTACTTTGTTTGAATAAAAATGCTTCATGAACTAAAATGAAGGAAAATGGAAGAAATATTTCTAAATTTCAATACATAATTCATTTTGAATATTTGAGCTCAATATTTTATGTTAATATAATTCCTTACCAAATAGTGTTTATTAAATGAAGTGGCTATACATATTATTTAAATGTTTGATATTAATATCATCACCCTTCTTAGTGATGTTTAAAAATTATGATATCCTGAAGACTGTGAAACGATGATTCTAGCTAGAATAGCCTTTGTGTGCTGGAAAGTAATGTGCTCTTTCAAAGACAAGAGAACATTGCCATTAAACAACTGTACCAGATACTCTACTTCTGATATCCAATAACATTCACAGCTTGATATTATAGAAGCAACACAAAATCAGTTTATCATATTGCAAAAACTGTAAAGGAAAGGTCTAAGCACTTCATTTTTTATGCTTTGTAAAACTATATCTTTAGTAGCTACAGGCACTGGGTAATGAGAGCTCCATTTCACTTTGAAATCTAGATTACTCAATTAAGAGTAGAAAATAGAAATTTTGATAAACAAACATACCAATATCAGAAGTGAAGTAAGAAGAAATATGGGGATAACTAAACTAGTGCAAATCAAATGCAATCTAATAATAATTCAGACTTGGAAAGAAAAATACATCTAGAGAAAAAATCTAAGACCCATTTAAATTCCCTCTTTAAATATATTATACATATGTGTTCCTTAAACCTTTATCACATATAAGATGAAAAAGTAAATAAATCCTTGGAAGGACATCAACAAAAATATGTATGTATTCCTAAAAGGAAGCA
Source organism: Daubentonia madagascariensis (assembly GCA_023783475.1). Classification (NCBI taxonomy): domain Eukaryota; kingdom Metazoa; phylum Chordata; class Mammalia; order Primates; family Daubentoniidae; genus Daubentonia; species Daubentonia madagascariensis. The sequence goes on along the minus strand of JAKFHU010002080.1, from coordinate 17,706,584 downwards.
TTCTCAATATTAAGAGAAACAAGTGAGGGCAAAACAGTTGATGGCTAAGTTTTATTTTATTTTATTTTCAGCTATAGCTGACCTTACTAATTTTTAATGGAATCAATTATGATTACAAAGGATAAATAAAAATGTCTAGGCTGTCTTTTAGAGTTTCAGGCAATTTCTGTTAAGCTTAATTTCCAAGCTTGAAGAAACAAAACAAAGAAAAATATTTAAATATTCAAAAATATTTTTATTGACTTAGAAATTCTGAGATGCTAATTTTAACTGATAATTACTTTTTATATAATCTTTATGTGTATAAGAAAATGCCATCTTTTATGGGTTAGGAAGAAGACATTTGATATGATGAGCTCAGAGCATTTCCAGTCTTTTTATTTATTTTTAATTGTATCAATATATGGCCATACTCACAGTTGTTAAATCCTCTCAAATTGTCAATTCCTTGACAACTGACAGGTAACAATATTCTTATTGGTTTAAATCTTCAAGGGAATGTTTATTGAAGAGAACATTCTTATCTGATATATTCTTAATTGAAAATTAACCTGTTGACCTTAAATTCTTTTTAATATATTTTTTGCTAATGTGCTAAACCTGGACAAAAATGTAAATTTCCAAGAATGATTTCCATTATTTACCCCAATAGCTTAAGACAGGCTTAAGAAGCTTGCTCATCTCTATGAACCCGACTCCTGGCCTTGTATTGATTCTAATTGACCTTCCAAAGTTTGAAGAACAGAATGGCCTCCCAAATGGCCTCCCTAATGGCCTCCCTTACCAATTAAAACTCCAGTACCTAGGACAGTGGACTACCTGCATTTCACAAAGGACATCATTTTGTTGGTGATCTATAGCAAAATTCTATCCCTAGTGATAGAACAGAGGAGGGGATCTGTGAGCTTTCCCTAAAGCTCCATTGTTATACTTTGGGATGCCATAATTTTCTAAGGCTCTGGTGAAAAAACCATGAACGTGCTTTCTACAAAAAGTCACAAATATATATATCCAGGCAGGAGAATACTACTCAACAATAAAAAGCACAGAATTATTGGTACAGCAATACAAATAAATCTCAAAAACATTTTGCTGAGTAAAAGAAGCTAGAAATAAAATAAAATACATATTGTATGATTCTATTAATACTTACATGCAACAGGCAAAACTAAGCTATAGTGATGGAAAATAAATCCATGGTTACCTGGGACCAGACATTGACACCCCTGCAAAGACATAAAGGAAACTTTCTAAAATGGTGAAAATGTTTTATATGTTAGTGTGGTTGTAATTACACAGGTGCATTTTTTTTTGGTCAAACCTCATTATAATGTATATAAGTTTTTTTTTTAAGGTCACACACCCAAAAATGGTACATCTAGATTCAGGGGATCCACAGACACCATGAACTTCTTCTACATATCTCCTAAATATCTTTGAATCCAAGTCTGCATAATAAAACATAGTGCAAAGTACACTATAAAAAAACTGGACTAGATTTTGAAGGACCACGATAAGTTAATATTGGCTCTGAAATAGACTGAGGAGGCATATATATTTTATACAGAATAATAATGTGCACAAAATTTTTGTGCTCATTGCTTGTGTAGACTTGAGCCCAAATAAAGATAATTCTGGAGTTAGTTCTAAAAATTCTTAGCCTAACTTACAATGAGAAACATATCCTTTGCATATATTCTCTAATATTCTAGTAAATTCTTAAAAATTAGGTATTCCTGTGCACACACACATGCACGCACACTTGTATAAAATAAATAAAAGCAGGGAAAAACAAAGAATTTAGACATGAAGTGTTGGAGTTGACAGGAATTAGCCAGATCCTCTATTTTGCTCTGGAAACTTAAGAGATGATGCCCTCTGTTGTTCAGGGAACCAACCAGTACAGGTATAGAGTGTGAGCTGGAGGAAAGTGATAGAAGTTTGCAGTAGGTGCTCAGGGAAATGAGGGGGATGATGAAAAAAACAAACAACAACAAAAAAATAGATATGCAGAGTGGCACAGACAATCCAGCTAATTCTAGAAACCAGAGATTTCATCAATCCAAAAAGTTCATGACTGTTTTCTATGCTTGTGCTTCTTGCCTAGGAGGCAAGAAGATCTACAGCTACACTGAGACAGAAGTGGGAGTTTAAAGGTCAGTGTGTCTGAAAGACAAGAAGAAAACATTGCTTGTGGGACTCAACCAAGGCTACTGACCTTGGGATCCATGCTGAAAAGCAAAGAAAGAGAACCTGGGAGGAGGAAGCTTATAAACTGGAAAAAAAAAAAAAGATGGTTCAAGGCACAGGTGTCCTGAGAAGGCAAAGAAGTGTGTATGTAAGAGCCCTGGAGGGATAGGAAGCTGCAGGAAGGGATGATATATTTGGTTTTTAATATCTTAGTGGCACAGCAATGTGTTCTCTAAGAGATCTGTGCTTTATCATCTTCTGAGGCCGAAACTGAGCCTCTGTGCTTTCAGTTGAATCAGAAACAGAATCAGTGGAAGTGACCTACTTACTAACTCACCAGACACAGACATGGAACTTGATAGAAAAAAATTACTTACTTAGAAAATTTGTTTTATCAAGATTAAGCAGGAATAGAACATAAGAGATAGGAGAGCTCAGGAGAGCAAGAATGACCAAAGAGAGAATAAAGATAAGTCATTGTTTTGTCTTCTCTGGGACATCTAATTTGCAATTTCTTTGCCATTTCTATCCTAAGTTCTAACTACCACAATCTAAATATCTATCTTACAGCACAAGGAAATTGGGCCTGCTCCATCAGTTTGTCATTCAGGATTAAAGCAGTGTTATTTTAAAAATTAAAGAGAATCTGCTCATCTTCAGTTTAAACTAACCCTGGTCAGGTTTCTCTCATAAACACCAGGACTGACCACAGAAAAAAATAATAAAACAGGGTAGAGGCACTTTTTATGGTCAGTTGTTTGGCAGCTCAGGGATTTTATTTTTGTGTTGTGCAAATTACACCTTCCCCAAAATGCTATTATGGATGTTAATGTCTAGTTCAAAGGGTTTTCATTTTACTTATTTAAAAAGTAAATCATGAATCCAATACACTAAAAGTGTGAAGTGTGTTTGCATATATATGCAGATATGTGTGTGTGTGTGTGTGTATATATATATATATATAGAGAGAGAGAGAGAGCATAAGTAATAATGAGTAAATTCTGAAGTAACTATTCTTGACTTCAGAACAGGTGTGGTCATTTTGGACTGAAACAGGCTGTATGAAAAAAGTGGTCCTGAGCAGTAATCATAAGAAATAGGAGAGACAGAACCAAGTGACCCATGGCTTTCAAAGGTGATTCTTTCAGGCTATTTCCTGAAAGTCAGGAGAATTCTGAAGATAGAGTATGCTAAGTGAGAGAGACAGAGGTAATGAAACTGTGGCTAATGAAGAAAGTCTTTCTAAACTGCGGTTGCTGGGCTGATTCAATGTAATATACATGAAATATATATCTTTTCTTTTTATCCCTAAAAAAAGGAGAGAGACAGAGGTAAGGCATCAGGCTAGTTCTCTGACAGGTCATATAGTCTAACTCAGGATTCAAAAATGTACATACCCACAGGATTCAGGTAGATCTAATTGTATCTGAAGGAAGGGTGATGAGCTGGTTAATGGGGTCTGTGCCAAATAGGGATGCATTAAGCTACCTAAATGAGTAATTATTGCTCCACTTAACGTATTCTTGATATGTGAAAGGATGAGTATTCCCAAATAATTTAATTATCTAAGAGAGGTTACAGTAAGATTTTTAGATGAAATCTCCAAATATGTAAATTTTGCCACATAATTTAAAAGTGTATGCTAACACTATGTGAGCCAGTAAAATGACCGCAGGCCAGACATAGCCTTAAGGATGTCTGGTCTGTGCTCTCTGGTCTGAAGGAAAAAGCATTAGATTGTTAATTTGAAGGCTCAGGACCTTCCCCTGGATTTCTCTGGCCTGCTGTGTAATGCTATGCAATAACTTAAGGGCTCTTTGGTTTCATTTACTCAACGGAACAATGGGGGTGATATCTGACATCTTACATTTTAGGATTATTATGAAGGCCAAATGATATAATGTAGAATGGGATCTGAAAGGGTCAAAATGCTACTGAAAAATATATTTATTATTTACAATGGTGATTTATGAACTATGAAAAAGATCTATCACTGATGAACAAATAATATATTGTTCCTGGGTTGTTATGTCTGTTTTCAGCCCGGAGAATTGTGTTTTTCTGTCTTCATAAGAAGCTTTTATCACTTTAAAGTGTATAAATATCGCTGGGCAAGCACAATTTATCACTTGTCCAGGCTCATAGGAAGTTAGTCGATGTGTTAATTTAACAAGTGTTATTTAGGCTATTAAATTCTGAAGGGCTATCCAATCCCCTGAGATTTGGTACAATTTTGATATGACTAATACCTTACTCATTCTCTTTATTATGACTGGTAACTAAATTGAATTTTTAGAAAGTATCTTAATCACACAGTAGTCATATTAAGTGCTTATGGTCTTATAAGTGAAAGATGTTTAGATGATTTAAATATCAGCCTGTGGAGAGGGGATGAAATTGGGACTGATGAAGTTGAAAGTTGACAAACCTGACTAGGTTGTACAATGGTTCTGTGGACAGCTGGGAAGTCCAGTCTTTGTGTTCAAGGGAATGTAATGGACTTGAACTTGGTTTGAGCAGTTGCCGATAGCACAGATAAACTTTCACAAGCAAGGTCTAGCAGCTATGTAGAAGCCTGTCTTTAATGCTCAAAGTGGCTCAGTTCCTTGAAAATGATCCATTTACAGCTGAGTGCCACTTGTACTTGGTGGTGTGGATAACAGACTCTAGAAGCCATACTCAAAAGTAACTGCAACTAAGTCAGTGCTGTGATTTCACTGATCACATCTCTTTTGTTTTTAATTGAGGTATAATTAATAATATAAAACACACAAGTAGCAAAGGTACAGTTTGATGAGTTTTTGGAAAATACTACCCATGTAAACCTACACATGAATTAAATGTAGTGAACATTTCCATGACTCTAATAAGTTACCTTATGCACACCTCTATCCTGAGTGGCAACTACTCTTCTGGGTTCTATGACGACAGATCTTTTTTGCTAGTTCTAAAATTTCGTACAAATAGAATCACAGCCTATGCACTGTTCTTGTATACAGCTTCTTTTGCTCCACATGTTTTTAAGTTCCATCCATGTTGTTTAGCATATCAGTTGTGAATTCCTTTCTATTGCTCTCTCTCACTCTTTTTCTCATTCTCTCTTGATTAGTCTAGCTAAGATTTTGTTAAAAAATTCAACTAATTATCAATTTTTTCTATTGTTTGTCTGTATTTTATTGACTTTCTGTCCTATCTTTATTATTTTATTTCTTCTATTTATTCTGGGTTGAATTCACTAATTTACTGGGTTTTAAAAAAATTTCTTAGCATTATTAAAATACACGGGAAATAGAAAAATAAAAATTGTATATATTTATGATGTACAGTGTGATGTTTTGATATATGTATACATTATGAAATGACTAAATCAAGCTAATTAATATATCCATCATCTGAGATATTTATCTTTTTTGTGGTGAAAACATTTCATATCTACTCTCTTAGCAATTTTCAAGCATATAATACATTATTGTTAACTATAGTCACCATGCTGTACAAAAGATCTCCAGATGTTATTCTTCCTAAGTGAGACTTTTTACTCTTTGACCAAAATTGCACCACTTCCACCCCCTAACCTCAGCCTCTGGCAAACATCATTCAACTTTCTGCTTCTATGAGTTCAACTTTTTTAGATTCCACATGTAAGTGACATCATGCAGTGTGTGTCTTTCTGTGCCTGTCTTATTTCCCTCAGCAAAAGGTCCTTCAGTTTCACGCAGGTTCTTGTAAATGACAGAATTTTCTTATTTCCTTCTTTTAAGGCTGAATAATATGTCATTGTGTGTGTATGTATGTCATTGTGCACACAATGACATACATACACACACACACACACATAGTCATCCATTCATCCTTTGATGGACACTTAGGTTGATTTCATATCTTGGCTATTAGAAATAGTGCTGCAGTGAACATGAGAATGCAGATATCTCCTTGACATACTAACTTCATTTCCTTTGGATATATACCAAAGTGGAATTACTGGATAAAATGATAGTTCTATTTTTAATGTTTTGAAGAACCACCATACTGTGTTCCATAATAGAAATGTACTAATTTAAATTCCCAGTAACACTGCACAAGGGTTCCCTTTACTCCATATCCTCACTAACACTTGTTATCTTTCATCTTTTTTTGTATTTATACATTTATTTATTTTTAATTGACAAATAATTTTATATTTATTGTATATAACATGTTGTTTTGAGATATGTAATACCTTGTATATTACCTCATATGCTTCTTATTTTTTGTGGTCTTTTGTCTTTTTGATAATAACCATTCTAACAGATATGAGGCAATATCTCATTGTGGTTTTAATTTGCATTTCTCTGATGATTAGTGACATTGAACACTTTTTCGTATAATTGTTGATCACTTGTATGTCTTCTTTTGAGAAATGTCTGTGCAGTTCATTTGCCTGTTTTTAAATTGGGTTACTTGTTTTCTTGCTATTGAGTTACTTGTTTTCTTGCTATTGAGTTGTTTGAGTTCCTTATATATTTTGGATATTAATCCTTTATAAGTATATGGTTTGAATATATTTTCTCCCATTCCGTGAGTTGTTTCTTCACTCTGTGGATTATTTCCTTTGCTGTGAAAAAGTTTTTTAGTTTGATGTAACCTCATTGATCTATTTTTGCTTTTGTTGTCAGTGCTTATAGGGTCATATCCAAAAAGTCATTTCTCAGACCAATGTCAAAAATTATTTTCTCTTTGTTTTCTTTAATAGAGTTTCATGTCTTACATTATATAATTCATTTTGAGTGATTTTGTATATGCTGTGAGATGAGAGTCTAATTTTATTCTTTTTCAAGTGGACACCCAGTTGTCTCAACATCATTTATTGAAGAGACTATCCATTTTTACATACTGTGTTCTTGGCTCATTTGTCAAAGATCAATTGACTATAAATTCTTGAATGTATTTCTGGGATCTTTATTTTGTTCCATTGGTCTACATGTCTATTTTAATGTCAGTACCATGCCATTTTGATTACTGTAGCTTTGTACTATATTTTAAAATCAGGTAGTTGTGATGTCTACAGCTTTGTTCTATTTTGCTTAAGATTGCTTTGGCTATTCAAGTTTTTCTGTAGTTCCATGAGAATTTGGGGATTATTTCTTTTATTTCTGAGAAAAATGTCATTGGAATTTTCATAAAGATTACAATAAATCTATAGATTGCTTTGGGTATCATGGATATTTTAATATTATTAATTTTTCCAAACAATGCACATGGAATATCTTTCCATTTATTTGTGTCTTTTTCAATTTCCTTCATCAACATTTTATAGTTTTCAGTGTACAGATTTTTCACTGCCTTGGATAAATTAGTTCCTAATTACATTGACTTTTTGAGGCTATTGTAAATGAGATTTTTTTGTAATTCCTTTTTTGTATAAGTTGTTGTAATTTTTGTATGTTAATTTTGTATCTGCAACCTACTGAATTTATTAGTTCTAACAGTTATTTGGTTGATTCTTCAGGATTTTCTATTTATAAGATTATATCATCTGTAAACAGAGATAATTTTACTTTTTCCTTTCCAATTTTGATGTCTTTTATTTCTTTTTCTTATTAATAACTCTCACTAAAAGTTACAGTACTATATTGGAATAGAAATGGCAAGAGTATGCATAATTTTCATGTTTCTGTTGAGTATGATTTTAGTTGTGTGCTTTTCATATGTGGATTTTATTATGTTGAGGTACAGTCTTTCTATGCTTAATTCATTGAGGTTTTTTTTTATGAATGGATGTTTAATTTGTCAGATACTTTTTCTACCTCTCTAGAGATAATCATATGATTTTAATCCTTTCTGTTAATGTGGTGTTATCACATTGATTGATTTGTGTTTGTTGAACCATCTTTACATCCCAGGGGTAAATCACACTTGATTATGTTGTATGATCTTTTCAATGTGATGTTCAAATGTGGTTTGCAGTATTTTGTTGAGGATTTTTACATCTCTGTTTATCAGGGACAGGCTTATAATTTTCTATTTTTGTGGGGTCCTTCTCTGGCTTTGGTGAGGGTAATGCTGGCCACTTAAAAAAGCATTTAAAAGTGTTATCTCTCTCCTCAACTTTTTGGATGAATTTGAGAGGGATTAGTATTAGTTCTTCCTAAAATAATTGGGAGAACTCACCAGTGAAGTCATCATGTCCTGGGCTTCTCTTTGTTGGAAGGTTTTGATTACTGATTCAATATCTGTCCTCATTATAGTCCTCATTATTATATTTTCAAACTTTATATTTCTTTATTATTCAGTCTTAATATGTTGTATGTTTCCATAAATTCATCCATTTCTTCTAAGTATCCAATTTTTGGCATATATAGGCATAGTCTCCTATGATGCTTTTTATATCTGTGGTAACAGTTGTTTAATGTTTCCTCTGTCCTTTATAATTTTATTTATTTTGATTTTTTGCTTAGTTAGGATTTTTCAATTTCATCCTTTCAAAAAATCAATTCTCAGTTTCATTGATTTTTTATAGTATTTTGTAGACTTTCTTTCATTTATCCCTGCTCTGGTCATTATTGCTTTCTTTATTCTGCTTCATTTTGGCTTGGTTTGTTCTTCTTTTTCTAGTTCCTTGAGGGGTTAAGTTAGTTTGTTTATTTGGGACCTTTCTTCTTAAGGTAAGTGCTTATCAATATAAATTTTCCTCTTTGAACTGCTTTACTGAATCCCATAAGTTTTAGTGTGTTGTGTTTCCATTTACATTTATCTCCAGAATTTTTAAAATTTCACTTCTGATTTCTTCTTGAACCATTAGGTATTTATTGGTGTGTTGTTTAATTTCCATATATTTATAAATTTTCCAATTTCTCTTCTCTTATTAATTTATAATTTCACAGATCAGGGTCATAAAAAATACTTGATATGATTTAAAACTTAAAAAAAATTTTAAGACTAATTTTATGACCTAACAAATGATATCTCCCAGCTAATGTTCTGTGTGTGCTTGAAAAGAGTGTGTATTCTGCTGCTGTTGGATGGAATATTCTGTACATTTTTTAAGGTCAATTTGATCTAGAGAGTTGTTCAAGTATGTTTTCTATTGATTTTACGTCTGGATGATCTATCCATTGTTAAAAGTGTGGTATTGATGTCCCCTACTCTTATTGAATTGCTGTCTATTTCAGCAATTCAAGTTCTGGTAATATTTATTTTATATATTTATATGCTCTGATGTGTGCATATATATTTATAATGCTCTTTCCTATTGATTAATTGATGTCTTTATTATTATATGATGGCTTTCATGTAATACGTATTATATGATGTATTTTGACAGTTCAACTTGTAGTCTATTTTATTTGTACACATATAGTCACTTCTACTGTCTTTTTGTTACCATTTCCACGGAATATCTTTTTCCACACCTTCACTTTCAGCCCGTATGTGTACCTAAAGCTAAAGTGATTCTCCTATAAGTAGCATATACTTGGATATTGTTCTTTATCCATTCCTCCATTCTGTGCATTTTGATTGGAAAATTTAATTCATTGACATTTAAAGTATCTATTTATAGGTAAGGACTCACTACTGCCATTTTGTTAATTACTTTCTGTCTGCTTTCTAGTTCCTTTGTCTCATTCTTCCTTTTTTGTTGTCTTCCTTTTTCATTTGATGATTTTTTGTAGTGATATGCTTTGTTTCCTTTCTTTTTATCTTTTGCATGTCTCCTACAGTTTTTTTTTTCTTTGTGATAACCATGAGGCTTACTTCAATATCTTATAGCTATAACAATTTATTTTAAGCTGCTAATAACTTAACTTTGACTACACACAAAAACTCTACACTTTAACATCTCTTTGCCCACATTTTATGTTATTGATAAACACATAAGCTTTTCTTCATTTTTTCATTCTTTTTGTCCTTTTTGTTCTTCTGACTGTGTAATTTTAAATGACTTGCATTTGAGCTCAATTTACATTTTTATATATCCTTTATCTGTTAATAAGTTATTGTAGCTATAATTATTTTTAAATTTTATATTTTAATTTTTACACTAGAGTTAAAAGACTTTTGCCTTTGAACTTTTGTACTATAGTAAAGAATGATTAATGCACCACCATTACAGTATTAGAGTTTTATGAGTTTGATATACAGGCTATCCCTGACTTATAATATTTTGACTTATAATTTTTTTACTTTACAATGGTGTAAAAATAATAAACATTTAGTATAAAGCCATATGATACTTTCTTGTGATGTTGGACAGCAGCAGCTAACTGCACCTCTCCATTAGGCAAGCAATCACTAGGGCAAACAACGATATTCTACAGTGTGCTGTATTACCAAATGATTTTGCCCAACCGCAGGTCAATGTAAGTGTTCTGAGCCCGTTTAACACTGGCAAGAATAAGCCATGATGCTCAGTAAATTAGGTATATTAAATGCATTTTTGACTTATATTTTCAACTTACAATGAATTTATTGGGATGCCCATATCCTAAGTTGGAAAGCATTTGTATTCTTACTTCTTCAGTGATGTTTATCCTTTCATGTTTTCATGTTGATAATTAGTGTCCATTCATTTCAACTTCATAAACTCTCTTTAGAGTTTCTTATAAGATAGGTCTAATGGTGATGAACTTCCACAGCTTTTGTTGGTGTGGAAAAGTCCTTATCTCTCTTTTATTTCTTAAATATAGCCTTGGTGATTATTGTATTCTTGGTTGACTGTTTTTTTTTTTCTTTCACTCCTTTGAACATATCATCCCATTCTCTCTTGGTCTACAAGTTTCTGCTAGAAATCCATTGATAATTTCATGGATATTTCCTTGTACATGAAGTTTTTTTTTTCTTGCTGCTTTCAAAATTCTCTGTCTTTGACTTTTGAGATTATGATTATAATGTGTCTCAGTGAAGATTTTTTTTTTTTTTTTTTTTTTAGAGACGGGGTCTTGCTGTTGCTCAGGCTGATCTCAAACTCCTGAGCTCAAGTAATCCTCCTGCCTCAGGCTCTCAGAGCGCTAAGTTGAGAAAGACATGCATATTACATATTTCTGAGAAGTCAAAGACTCCATTGTAAGCAAGCAATAGGAAAGAGGAAAGAGCCAGGGTGGTATTCCGTATGTGTATGTGTAAATGTGTATCTTCGTTAAAATGCATTCTGAGCTTGTTAACCATTTTACTTCTTCTCAGCTTCAAACTACTTTCTTCCCATTATCCCAATGAAAAATTATAGTTTGGGTATATAAACTCTTATCATATTTGTGAAAAGAGAACATTTTTAAAGAATACTACTTTAGTTCCATTTTCTAGCTCTTTTTAAAAGCAATATTTAATGAAGCTGAGTTATTTCCTAATTTGGGAGATATATGTGCTACAGCTGCTTATTAATGTCTGTGAGCCATTTATTTTTCTGTACTATAGCATTGGGAAATATTTTATCTATTGAAGGGAAAACTATTTTTTATTTCTTAAAAGTCTATTACTCCATAGTGTCTTCCTCTGTTTCATTATTAACTACAGTAGAATTGGTTTAAAATATATTTTTGCTGTACCTTTGTATGGTACCATTTGTGAAATTCAAAAAAGATTCCAAGAGTTTTTCTTTCTTCCTTAGAATTCTAACTTAGAATTAAGAATGAGTTAGGGTCTACTTTGAAAATATTGTATGGACCACTCTTTCTATATGCCCATTTTAAAGTTTATAATTTTCCCAGTTCTTATACATTTCATTTCTCTGCTCTGTTTGCTTCTATGTGGCTGGGAGGGTCTGGCCATAGGCTCCACCTTTCTCTACCTCCTCAGATACCCTTCTTTTACCTACATCTTCATGATAATATTCCTTTGATATACTGTCTTCCAATAATCTTTTTCCTATTAGCAAATCCATAATTTGGGTTTAAAGGGGCAGGTGTAGAACAGTAATAACAGGGTCCAATCTCAGGAGCCGAATCATGATTTCTCTAACCCAACTAGGGAAAGCCTTTTCATTCATGCCAGTCTGTGACAAGTATATGACCCAGATCTGATCAATAAAATATATAAAAAAGTCTTCTGGGCTAGGAAAACCTGTGGACCTATTTTCTTCCTAATAAAAACAAGCACAGAAAGATGTACCTCTTCTTTGCACCTATTGTCTTTTTTTATGCTAGAGGCCCTATTCTATGAGGATGAGATGTTTCACAATGTGATTACCATTCCAAATATGAAGAAAGAGGGAAGACCTTTGTTCTTTGAAAACAAAAGCTCTCAAAATTTAATTTTATTCTAAGTTTAGAATAAAATTAAAGATCCAACTATAAAACTGAATTTTTCAAGGCTTTTTATAATGTAAGAAATAATGCAACTTTCTAGATTAAGATACTCATTGTAGTATATTATAGAGAAAAAGATATCTTAACAGAAACAGAGCTTGAAAGACAGAAGCAAAGGTTAGCTCAATCATAAAAATTATATGAAACTCTGATATTTGCACATTTCTTTTATTTCCGTTTCCTTGGGGCTAATGCATATGGTTTTCATGCCATTCAAATAATGAGCTTTCAGATTTAGGACTGGGTTTAAGAAAAATACAAACAGTTGCTTGGGTTACCTCTGGGACTTGGACTACCCTTAGCCTTATTAAAGACCTGTGCTATGTAGTCCATGTAGCCACGTAACAAGAGTTCTGCATTAAAGCTTTGAAATTTGGGTTCATAGCACATCTTGATTGGTGGAACATTGTTCTGATAACTGTTTTCTATTATCTGTCTATTTATCCATCCATCTACCTAATCTATGTACCCATCCCTTAGAGACATAACTGTAATTGAGTTAGATTTAGTTATGCCATTCCAGATTTGGAGTATTCTTTGGTCTCCTGAATAAATATAATCATAACCCCTATGCCTGTTTACCAACAAGTGTAGTATACCAGTAATATAAATATGAAATATGCAACTTCTTGAACCAAATTAAAAACAGTCACAAGCATTACCAGCCAAACTCACAAAACCCCTGTTTCCATTTTAAAGTAATTATTATTCTGTCAAACAGGATATCAATCTATTTCCAAGGAGGAAATCTCCACTCTTGCCTCTGTCTTTAAGTATTTAAATGCTCTAAGATAATTATAGAGTAGTACTGAGAGTTTGATAGGGATGTTGATTTTTGACAGGGCTATTGAATTTGGAGTTCCTGAATAGAAATGAAGGGCATTTGGCTTCAAGAAACTCATATAACTGGTAAAGATTTTTATAGACTCAAGGTAAAGTGGTGGAAAAAATATTTCACATAAATGGAAAGAAAAAGCTAGCAGGAGTACCTATACTTATATCATATAAAGAGACTTTAAATCAACAATAGTAAAAAAAGACAAAGAAGGTTATTATATAATGACTTTGTTTTCAATTAGAAAATACAAAAATCCTAAATATATATGTACCTTACACCATAACATACAGATTCATTAAAAAAATACTAGACCTAAGAAAAGAGACAGACAAAAATACAATAATAGTGGGGTACTTCAACACCCCACTGACAGCACTAGGCAGATCATTCAAGCAGAAAATCAACCAAGAAACATTGGACTTAAACAGTACTCCACAACAAAGGGGCCTAACATTCATTTATAGCACATTCTACCCAACAACTGCAGAATATACTTTCTTCTTATCAGCACATGGAACATTTTCAAAGATAGACCATATTTTAAGCCACAAAACAAGTCTCAATAAATTTTAAAAAGTCAAAATCATGTCAAGAATCTTCTTTGACGACAATGGAATAAAACTAGAAGTCAATTCCAAGAGGAACTCTCAAAACTATACAAATACATGGAAATTAAACCACTTATTCCTGAATGACATTTGGGTCAATGACAAAATCAAGATGCAAATTAACAAATTTTGGGATGAATGATAATATTGAAAAACTACATCAAAATTGCTGGGATACAGCAAAAGCAGTGCTAAGAGGGATGTTTACAGTGCTAAATGCCTACATCAAAAAGACAGAAAGACCACAAGTTAATTATCTAACATCACTCCTGAAGGACCTAGAAAAACAATAGCAACCTAAAACCCAAAGCTAGGAGAAGAAAATAAATAACAAAGATCAGAGCAGAACTAAATGAAATTGAAACAAAAAAATACAAAGGACCAACAAAACAAAAATTTGTTTTTTGAAATGATAAACAAAATTGGTGGACTACTAGCTAGATTACCAAGAAAAGAAGAGAGAGGATTCAAATAAGCTCAATCAGAAATGAAAAAGGAGACATTAAAACTGATACCACAGAAATACAAAAGATCATCTGAGAGTACTGGAAATATCTCTCTTCCTACAGATTATAATATCTACAGAAAACAGATAAATTCCTGGACACATATAACCTCCCAAGCTTAAGTCAGAAGAATCTGAATATCAAGTAGTGAGATTGAATCAGTAAGAAGTAAACTAAAAAAAAAAAAGACCAGGATAAGATGGATTCACAGTTGAACTCTACCAGACATATAAAGAAAAACTAGTACCAATACTATTGAAACTGTTTCAAACAATTGAGGAATATATTTAACCAAGGAAGTGAAAGATCTCTGCAAGGAAAACCACAAAATACTGAAGAAAAAAATTGTAGATTACACAAACAAATGGGAAAACACCCCACGTTCATGGATTGGAAGAATCAGTATTGTTAAAATGACCATACTGCCCAAATGCATCTATAGATCCAATGCAATTTCTATCAAAATACCACTTCCACTTAAAAAAATTAGGAAAAACAATCCCAAAATTCATATGGAACCAAAAAGAGCCCAAATAGCCAAAAAAATCTTAAGCAAAAAGAACAAAGCTGGAGGCATCCCATTACCTGACTTCAAATTGTAACACAAGCCTACAGTAACTAAAACAGCATGGCACTGGTATAAGAATAGACAGATGGATCAACAGAACAGAAGAGAGAACCCAGAAAAAAAGCCATATCTGATCTTTAACAAAGCAGACTGAAACATACAATGGGGAAAATACACCCTATTCAATAAATGGTGCTGGGAAAATAGCCCTATGCCCAAGAATGAAACTAGACCCCCATCTCACCACGCACAAAAATTAACTAAATATGGATTAAAGATTCAAATATAATACCTTTAACCATAAAAGATGAAAACTTAGGAAAAACCATTCTTCACATTGACCTAGGTAAAGAACTCATGACTAAGACCCCAAAAGCAATTGCAACAAAAATGAACATTAAAAAATGGGACTTAATTAAACTAAAAACCTTCTGCACAGCAAAAGAAATAATCAACAGAGTAAATAGACAACCTACAGAGTGATGGAAACTATTCACAAACTATACATCTGACAAAAGACTAACATCAAGAACATACAAGAAACTCAAACAACTCAGCAAGACAAAACCAAATAACCCCATTAAAAAGTGGGCAAATGACATAAACAGGCATTTTTCAAAAGAAGACATAGGAATGGCCAATAAGCACATGAAAAAATGCTCAACATAACTAATTATCAGAGAAATACAAATTAAAACCACAATGAGATACTATCTTACTCTAGTCAAAATGATCACTATTAAAAAGTCAAATAACAACAGATATTGGCATGGATGCAGTGAAAAACAGTATAATGATTTTTCAAAGAACTGATAGTAGATCTACCATTCAATGCAGCCATCCCACTATTGGATATATACCCAACGGAAAGAAGAGTCATTATTTCACAAATATACCTGCACTTATATGTTTTTCACAGGACAATTCACAATTGCAAAGATATGGAATCACTCTAAGTGCCCATCAACTGATGAATTGACAAAGAAAATGTGGTATATGTACACAATGGAATACTACTCAGCCATAACAAAGAATGAAATAATGTCTTTTGCAGCAACTTGGAAGGAACTGGAGGTGATTATCCTAAGTAACTCAGCAATGAAAAACTAAATACGTTTCTCACTTATAAGTGGGAGCTAAGCCATGAATAGCACTATTCTCTACAGGGTAGAATAATGGAAATTGGATATTTATAAGGAGGGAGGGTGGGAGAAGGGTGCAAGATAAAAAATTAACTTTTGAGTACAACGTACACTATTTGGATGACGGGTATGCTAAAAGCCCAGACTTTACCACTATACGGTATATCCATGTAACAAAACCTCACTTATACTCCTCCTAAATCTATTGAAAAAAAAATATGTTATTAGAACATGGTTCCTTCTCCATAGGGCCCTAATAGAGCCAGTAGAGAAATCCATAGAAGGCAAATGTTAGCATGTTTCATTAAAAAGAAAAAAAGATATTTGGGCAGAATGATAATGATAAAAAATGGAGGTATATAAGTGCAAGCACTGTGATTGCCTTTAAATGCCTTAGGATAATCATCATGTCCTATTCTTGAGCTAGATTTTTGCCTAAGTTAGAAAAATGTAGCTCAATTGTTTGAGCTTTAACTGGTAGCTTTTGGGATCTTATGTTAATTGGAACTTTCTGTCATGACCTAAAACCCTCAGGATCTGAGAAAAATCCTGAGCTACCGTGAATGTAACCCTTTCTGAAACACTGCCATGGGACAACAATGAAAGTTCAGTTTTTTCTTGCTTCTGGAACTAAGGGAAAAACACACAAGAGACAGCACTGAGGGTTATTATTGTCCTCGTGAGTACCTCTGCTTTTTGTGAAGTGATATTTGGACAATAATCTGTTCTGGTGAGTCCTCCATAAACATGTCCACCTATATTCCTTTATGAAATATATTTGCTAATACAATGTATATACTTAAAAGGATATATTATTTTCTTATATTTGAATTAAAAATGATTGGTATGATGATTGGGAGAGAAAAGTAAATTTATAAATATTCTGGAACCATTTTTCTTATAGAATAAAAGCTTTCAAGTTGAAATGATTTACTTATAAAAGACTTCTTTCGGAAGACATTGGAAAAAGTGCAGAAATATTACTTGTTTTTAATGATTTAAAATTAGCAAATTTTGTGACTCATTAAGCAAATAAATTATTTATCTCCTCTATTTCCAGTGTGCAACATGCACTAAAAGATGAGTTTTAATACAGAGAGAGATTGTTCATTTTTATTTGTCTGATTTTTCCAATGTAAATATCATTATTAACAAATTAAGCATTTTAAAAGCTGTAGCTAAACCTATTGTTTACTTGGTGTAATTCTGTTTGGCTCTTATGGTTGAACAATCGTGATAGAGGTAGGATTAAAGTGTCATCTCCTTTTAACTTCATTGGACTGAGAAAGGAATTAAATTGGTCCTGAGTAATGCTGATCATCTGGTACCTTTGACCTTTCCAAATATCCTATTTGAAGGAAAGAGGAAGAAAAATTTCAAAAGGCCATGGGAACTGGCATACTATGATATTTAATGTGTAGGCAAAGCACTATATTTTAAAAGTTTTACTTTAATTAAAAATAAAATAATGCACTATGATATTTCTTGTTGTTTCCAAATAAATATGAATTCTGTGTGTCTAACATACCTTCTAACTAGATTTGGGGACTTGTCTTGCTTTGTAAGTTGCCATACACTATATAAGTAATAAATTAAACTCTTAGGCATCCTGCCACCACCACCTTCACCCTCTGTCCACCACCCACAAGCCAAAATTTATCTCTGTGCCAAGGAGGGAAATCATCAACTGTTAGCTCCATATATCACAGGCATGGCCAAAGGACATCAATCACCCAATCAGATGAGGAAAAAGATAATGAGATGGAGGATTAAACTTAAGGTAATATGAGCCCTAAAGTAAAAAACAAACAAACAAACGTATGGTGGTGAATGGGCCTGCCTCATGTATATCCTAGAGGAGTATCAGATTGTGCAAACCTAGTATAATGGAGAGCTGTGTTTTTTTTTTTTTTTTTTTAATCCAGTGGTCTCCTTTCTCCTTCTTTCCCATGGTAGAAATCCTTTTTCTTGTTGAGAACTCCCTTATGGGAGACGTGAAACTGTGTTATTATAAACATGGTGCCTTACCAAAGTATTGATTATGTAGGCCAGGACAGGTCGATGTGTTTACTTTATCTTCCTGGCTAAGGTAATTGGCCCAGAGATGGGTATATGACCCAAGCCAAGTCATCAGTGTCTTCTGTGTAACTTTACTGCTATACTTTTCTGAAAGGTAGTCTTTTTATACCAAGGTTGTGAAACAGGTAGAATGTTAGTTTGGGATTGGACATGGCCATCTTTCCAGTGATAGGGAGAGCATGCCTCTCTGGTGTCTACGAAGACCTGGTATTGTAAATATTTTCTGAGCTCCTAATCACTTCAAATAGTGTCTTTAACTAGCAAATCTGTTTTGTCAATGACTTTTGCTTGGCTCTTGTGAGAAATAAGTAATAAATAGCCTTGATTATTTGACTAAGTATAAAATGAAGTTATCTCAGCTTGATTTGGTTCGTATTTACTAAATTCTTAAATACATTATTTAAGCAAAGTTTCCCTCTTATATCACAGTAAGAAGAGTTTCAATCAATTTCCTAAAGAATATAGACAATAGAATACCAATAGATAAGAGGGATAAATTTCTGAGCATTTAGCTTCCATATCCCCATAGATATTTGAAAGATTAATATCTGGATTAATGAACATGAATTGATATATATATATATAGCCTTTATGTAGTATTGACTAATTATTACTCTAATTTTCAGCATCTTTATTATAAATTGCAGATAATGACAGTTTTTACCTTATTCAAGTATTAAATGAAATAGTATATGTAAAGCAGTTAGCAGCCTGTCTAAGCTATACTAAGTACTCAGTAAACATTATATTTTATAATATTCTATTCCTTCTCCTTTTTTTTGGAAGCCATCATCATTTTCAGCAAATACATTGCATTTATGGACTCTGACATATAGAATAGCATTATGTCTGTCTTGTGCACTTGATTGAGCATCTTTGTCCTGATTCACCTTTTTCACCACTATACTTTCTATGACACCCTTGACACTATCAGCTTGGGAGGAATGCATCTGGGAATACAAGAAAAAAAGAAGGATATTGAGGAACTGATGTTTCTCATTTATTATAACATAGTAGAAAATTTTCATATGAGTGCTGATACTGATGGCAGAGGATGGAAACAGCCCAGCTGACTATATATTCTAATTTAAATAGTTTAAGGTGCTCTAAGTTCTGGGCCAAGGGGACCTGAGAAAAACTTTAAAGATGAATTGCCAGTCTAGAGGAGAAAGGAGATCAGACACACATAAGGCAATGCAAGGCAAAGGTTAAAACACACCTGCTGGCCATCAACTTACTTAGCAGATCATTTGAGTTTCAGCAAATGTCCGGTGGCTTGTCCCTGATTAACAGACATCCTCAACTTAAGTTAAAACATTCCAAGCCTTTTACAGCGGTCCCCAACCATTTTGGCACCAGGGACCAATTTCATGGAAGACAATTTTTCCACAGGTTGGGGCGGGGGGGAGGGAGGTGGAACTCAGGCGGTGATGGCTTGGTTCCTAACAGGCCATGGACCGGTACCAGGCCGCGAACCGGCGGTTGGGGGTTGCAGTCAAATCTTCATTTCTTTAACTAATTTCAAATCAAAGAATCTTTAAACTTACCTATAACCTGTAACACCCTCCCAACCCCCACCCCACTGCTAGATGTCCCACCTTTTTGGTGCAAACCAATGTACAACTTCCATGTTATCAATTTGTGATTTTATCAGTAATTCCTTTCTCCATGAATGTATAAAACCAAACTATAACCTGGCTACCTCAGGCGCATTTTCTCAAGACCTCTTGAGAAAATGTTTCCTTGGGCTGTGGCTACACACACTCAGCTCAGAATAAACCTCTTTAAATTATTTTACAGAGTTCAGGCTTTTTTCACGTTAACAGTAAATCTAATCAGATTAGGGAACTCATTCCAGAAACCCAGAACAAATTCAGAAAATTTATCCTTAAGATTTTGTTCCTTTAGCACAACTTTTGGTACCAAACTCTGTATTAGTCAGGGTTCTTCAGAGAAACAGAACCAATGTGAGAGAGACAGAGAGAGAGATTGATTTATTGATTTTATGGAATTGGCTCACACCTTGACTGAAAAATTGATGACCTAGTGTACTAGAGAAAAACTGCTTCCAAAACTTACTAAAAGGTACCTTGTCAGGTAGTCTTAACTACTAGCACAGCAATTAAATTCTAAGGAACTGATTTTAGGGTCCACGTTTTTCAAGGATTCATCTATTCAACAAGATTTAGAAAAAATTAGAAAACCAAAGTTGTCAAATTCAGGTTTCACAGACATCTTCCCAATGGTCCATGGAGCCTCACTGCTTATCTGGATCCTTAGAGTAAGTGTCCACTCAAGAAGCTGGAACAAAATTATTTTCTATGTTACAGTCTGAAACAAAATTGTTTTATATGTTACCATCTCCTTTATATAACTCTTATTCATTATTTTTCTGGCTGGACTTTTTATCTTTACCGGTTTTAGCCTATATATATTTGACTCAGTCTATCATCTCCATTTATGAATAATAAAATAAAGATTAGTTAATTCTTAATTCAAGACTTCCTAGAGTAAGTCATCACCCTACCTCTTTAACTGAGTTCTCCCAGTTATTAATGATGCAGTCAATTAGAAAGTCTGTTGAATATATCATCCCCTGTCAAATCCTGAGAAAATAAACATAATAGCTGTACCTAAAATTAATACTACTAAAGTGAAATTTGATCATGGATATTCTAATGAATAAATAGGCTTATGTATTATCAGAATGATATCAATTAATAAACATTGAGGACAGGGTTGATAAAAATACACTTATGTAACCATTACTGACCAAGATTCGATATAATCATATGCATTGTTCCATCCTTCATTCATACCTACCATATATCATTTGTATATGCTCTATCTCTTTTTTCTCTTTTAATTCAAATCAAATACCACAAAAAGAATGACAACATTTAAAACTATGAGTTACTTCTATAATTGAAAAATATGTATATTTGGAATGTACTATTGTCCATTTGTTACCACAACCCCCAAAGATAATATACAGTTTCACTAGGTTTTATTAATCATATCTCCTATGGTTTTATTTTGTTTTGCTATGCAGGAATCCGATTCTTCTATTTCTACCAGGGGCTAATTTTTCTGTGGGGATATTAGTTAGACAATTCCAAGCATATAAAATACCCATAGTAAATAATTACTCTTTATAAACTATATGAAGGAATGATGCTCTTCCTTAAGGAATACATACCAACTGATGGATTGATTTCTGTATATATCAATAGCATCAATTTGAGTTGGAGAAATTTGGTTGGCATTAAAAATATGTCCTTCATTTTTTCTGATATAAAACATTGTCCATTCTGAATCCTTAGAGCACAACAAATTCTTTAGCTCAAGTATTTATAGATAATGGATTAGCCTAAAATTTTCTTTTGACAAACTGGGAATGTGGGATTTTGCATCATTATGAATACTTCATGTTATACCTCTATTAATACTGCAGTTATGATGTATTGATTTATATCCAAGTTCAAAGAAATGCAGAATTGTCTATTTGGAAGAGCTCAGGGAGTCTTTGGGGCCTCTTTACATATTCTGGCCTGGGAAATATTGGTCATGGTTAAGAATATTATCCAGTCCCTTTTTTTACTTCTAGAAATAATTGTTTGTCTCACAATTTTTCAATATGTGTTACTCAAAATTTTAAAGGTTTCTGAAGAGTCACATCCTGACAATAAAAAATCATTAAAAGACAAAATTAGACTAGAATAATTCTGATGGGCGCTCAAACAAAAATTGGACCCTTGTACATAAAAATCTTATATTAAAGGAAAAACAACAACAGTGGCAAAGATCCTGACAACGCTTGATGATATTTCTTTCAGCTTTTGTTGAGTGAAAGCCAAAAAAGATCAAATAAAATAATAGTTATAAAATAACAGATCTAACACTCAAAGAAAAAAACTGATTATTTTGTGGTTATGGTAACGGTATCACCAGACTCCTTTTAACTACATAGAATTGATCAACTAAAACTTGTTTCAGCAAAAGTGTTTTGCAAGCCAAACAATCAGCGTCAGCTTCTCATTTCTGAATGTCAGCCAGTCGGGAGCGTACTCATTCCAGCGCATATACTTCTGAGTGTTAATCAATCATCAGCATTCTCACACAAGTAACCACATTTTTACAGACGATGTCAACCCATTTATACCTCTAAAAGTCTGCCAACCATTACATTCCTCTCAGTCTTATTAATGATGTAGTATCAGCAGTCTCTTCTGCTTGGAGAGACTATAACTGATCAGCCTGGCACTCCCTGAAAATAAGTTCAACTTTGTTTTCTTTATTTTAATTTTTGTCTTTTCTTCATACATTGAGTAGAAGAAATACATTGGGTGCTTGTATACTCAAACATGGACACAAGATCCTTGACTTAGGGTAAATAATTTCTTTAGTGGTTATTTTCTTCATTAGTAAAAGGGTGTTGAATTAGATCATTTTTAAATTTCATTAGAAATCAATATTCTATTATCTCACACACGCATATGCCATTGAATTTCAGTGTAATGAATAATTTAGGAATCAGTAAAGTCTCATAATTTGCATATTAAATAAATTTTTAAATGAGTCATGTTAGTATTAATAGTTCAATTTACAGATTGGTATTAAAGGAAGGGGACAAGCCTGAAGGAGAGAATATTGATTAATTACATTTGTGAGAATTATTATTCTGGTAAGTATTTAATTTCTAAATTACTTAATAGATTACTTTCAGGAAACACTTCCTGATGCTATTAAGAAAAATTTCTCACAAGCATTATAAAAGAAATCTGAAAACTTTATTTGCATGTTCCAATCTCTTTTGATGTACCAGATAGCAGGGAAGAGAGTGAACCAGACTAGTTCATTATACCTCTTTGGATCTTATTTCCACTTTGGTGAAAATAAAATGAAAATACTTATAAGTTAATTGGAGATTAAATGGAAATATATATCTTCCCACACATAGTATTTAACACAAAATATCTGCTGCCTTTTTATATATCAAGATATATATGTTCACATTTGGTTTTCTCTTTTTGGTTTGTGTGTTTTTATCCACTCTTTTATTAGATGATTTATCCAAATACCACGTTTACTATTCCAATTTATTATGTGCCTACACAAAGAAAGCATGTCTGATAAAACAACTTTACTGAAATAAACCTGTCCTAAAACCTATATCCCATATATCTCTTTCAGGATGGAGTTGGCAGAGTTCAGTTCAGCTAAATAAGACTCCCTGTTTTAAAGAACAATATGATATAGCACCATTCAGAAATTTTTTATTTTCTCTCATTCAACTATAAATAATGTAACTGTGCCATTTAGATTTTAAATAAGAAGAGAAGTAGATGCTGATGATAATGATCACTTACTATATGTTAGCAAACATTATCATTCAAATATGATTTTATTTTAAATTTGGTAAGTTAAAAAAACATAAATGCTGTCTTCAAATTTTTTCATGTTTTTGTTTTTATCAAACTCTCTCTTCTTAGAGAATTACAAGTATCAAAGCACAGAGAAAAGCAAAGGGCACAGAAAGACTGAACATTAGAACAGTGGCACTGAATCTGCTGCTTGCTCACAGATCATTGGAACTATTGCTTTATAATATATCCACTGCTCTTTAGATCAAATATGAAATAATCTCTTCCCTGAAACCCAAAAAAAGTGACTGAGTACAGATTTATCCTTTTACTTTCAAATTAAACGTATTTATGGGACTATCCAAGGCAGTAAACACAAGAAGGCTTCATAAACTGATTTGTGGCAAAAGAGACCTTCAGAAATGTGGTATTTTCTGGAGGAAAATGATATATCTGGATATTGGCATGTGAAGACAAAATACTAACCAATACTGAGATATTTTACTAAATTAATAAAAGGTAAGCTAAACTATTAGTGCTGGTAGAAAAAGATACATTTTTTCTAAACCTGGAAAAACCTGTAGGTACAATAATAAATTTATTGGCATAATATTTCCTCCCTACACTTTGCTAAGAAAAGAATATGAAGAACAGAAGTAGAAAGCAGAAAGAATTTGAGCACTCTTCCCTTACTGTGGTGCCTAGAAACCATTGAATCCCAAATGACATTTTGGTCAAACCCCATCCTAGCTCCAAGCTCAAACACAAGTGAGATCACTGGACAGTTCTTTAGCAGCAGCATCCTTATGGGGAGTCTGGAGTTGAACTAACCAGAGATAAGATCAATTTACTTTAGCAGTTTCTCTGTCCCAATATCAACAGCAATTATCTAAATAATTGCCTCCTAAATTTAACCACCAGAAATATATCAATAAAAGAGCTTACATTCTCAGATTGAGAAAGGCTACCACACAGGTACACTAAAAACTCAAGACTTCACCACTATACAATTTATCCATGTAACAAAAAACCACTTGTACCCTCTAAATCTACTGAAATTTTAAAAAAAGGAACACAGTAGCACTCAAGTTAGGATGGTTAGATAGATAAATAGACAGATCAGTACAAAATATTGGACATTTAAAGTAGCAAGACATTTAGAAAGGAAGGAAATGAGAACTACATAAAGAAGAAGAAAAAATCAAATCTGCAGAAACTAACACATAGGCCAAACTTTATATTGAAAGTAACAGAGAGGGATTTAAAATAAAAATTGCAACTGTATTCAAGAACTTAGAGAAAAAGTTGAAAGAATGGAGAGGTAGGAATCCCAAATCTGTTTTTGAAATAACTAAGTAGAAAACACAAAAACTATAAATACAAAGCAATGCATGAATGTAGCAGTAGAAAGAATCATTGATCTTGAAAAGAAGTCAATAGAAATTATTACAAACAAACCACAGTATGAAGGAAAATTATTCAAAACACAGCACAAAAAAGAAAAAGAGAAAAAATTTAAAAACTAAACTGAATTTTAATATCACAATAACAAACAATTTATTATATAGGTAACTGTCTAAAAGAAGAGAAAATAAATAAGTGAGAAGAAAAATATTTTTTAAAAATGGTGGCCAAAAATTTTCAGAATTAAATGAACACCATCAATTTAAGAAGTTCAGAAAACCAACAACACAATGAATGCACAGAAAATCAGAATCGACACATAATAGTCAACCTGTTGAATTGAATTTAGATAGAAAATTATAAAAGTAATCTAAAAGAGAAAAACATAAAATATATATAGTAAAATGAGGATAAATATAAAAATTTATTTCTCAACAGAAATGATTCAATCCAAAAAACAGAATAAAAAGAAATTAAACATTTAAAATGTTGAAAGAAAAAAATCTCTCAAATTTGATTTCCATAATCAAATTCAAAAATCATTTTTCAAATTAAGGTGACATGAAAATAGCTTCATGTAGATTGTAAATGAGAGAATTTGTTACCATCAGACCTGGATTAGAAAAAAAAATTTAGAAATTTTCCACGCTGCAGAGAAAATACATTGATAGGTAATTTAGATCTAAAGAAATGATTTAGGAGAACTATAAATGGTAAATAAATGGGTAAATATTATAAACTATCTTATGCTTTTTCTAATTTTTTAAAATATATTTAAGTGTTTAAAGCAAAAACAACTGCATTGTGCGTGGAGTTTAAATCATATATAGTAGTAACAATAACTATAAAAAGGATGGGAAGAAGATAATTAAAATGATATTGTTATAGCTCTTCTATTATGATAGTGGTAAAACAATGATACACAAATCTCTACCAAATTAAAGATACATACTAAAGAAAACACTTAAAGAAAATACAAAGAAGGAACACACAAATCCAATATCTGAAACAAGAGGAATACTAAAAAGTAATAATAAATTTTAAAAAAGATTGCAAGAAGAATGAAATAAAGAACAAAGGGTCAAATTTTAAAAATCTAAGATGAAAATGGTTTACTTAAACTCCATCATATCAATACTTATGTAAATATGAATTAACTAAATATTTCAATAAAAAGGAGGGATGTGTCAAATGTATTTTTTAAAAAGGACCTAACTATGTGCTATTTCCATAATATGCAATAAATATAAAAGGGCGTATTTATTTAAATTTAAACAATTTGGAAATACATACAAAATTAAAACAATGGGGAAATGTATACATGTAAGTACTATTCATGAAAATGTCAGTGTGCTATTTAATATTAGACAAAATAGACTTAAAAAGAAGTAGCATTACCAAATGTAAAGAGGGAGATTTCATAATGATAAAGAAGTCAATTCATCAAGAACAAATAGTAATCCTAAATGTATTTGCACATGAAGCAAATTTTCAGAACTAAAGGGAGAAAGAAATCAATTAACAATAATAGATGAAGACTTCACTATTCTTCTCTTAGTTACTGATGAAAATAAATAGATGAAAATTTAGTAAGCAAATAAAATATGTGAAAACACTGTCAATCATCTTGACCTAACATATATTATAGATAAATACACATAACAGCAGTATAGATTATTAAGTATGAAATGTCTGATTTTCTTAAGTACTAAGTTTGACAGTTGATAACTCTGAAAATTAACTTTAACACTTCTTGTTTTATCTCTATTGTGAAGGTACATCCACAGTCTTTTGAACTCACATTTTGGCTTGTGATTATATTCAAATTTTTTTACAGCCATTTTTGTGAAACCATGGATAAGTCAAAAATTTGTGTTATTTTTAAATATGAGTTCTGTTTGGAACCAATGCAGCTCAGACAGCTCAAAATATCAATGAAGTGTTTGGGAAAGATGTGGCTAATGAACGCACAGTACGTCAATGGTTTGGGAAGTTCTGTTCTGGTGATTTTAATCTTAAAAATGAGTCATGTGGGCAACCTGAGACCAAGGTGGATAATGATGAGCTGAAAGCTGTAGTGGAACCGAATCCATCTCAACTTGCTCGTGAATTAGCAGCAAGGTTTGACATTACTATTCCAACAACATTGGACCACTTGAAAAAAATTGGCAAGGTAAAGAAGCTGGATAGATGGGTTCCACATGAATTAAGTGAGCATCAGAAGAGAAATCATCTCAAAGCTTGCCTTTCTTTGCTGTCATGACATAAAGGCAAACCATTTCTACACCATATTATTACGTGTGATGAAAAATGGATTCTTTTAAACAATTGCAAGTATTTGGCACAATAGTTGGATAAAGATGAAGTGCCAAAACACTGTCCAAAACCAAATATTCATCAAAAAAAGTTAATGGCATCTGTTGAGTGGTCCAGCTCTGGTATTATCCACTACAGCTTCATGAAACCTGGTCAGTCAATTACAGTGGATGTCTATTGCAACCAACTGGACAAAATGATGAGGATGCTTGCCCGTAAGCAGCTAAGATTGGTCAATAGAGACAGGCCAATCCTCTTGCAAGACAACACTCGACCACATGTCACACAAACAATATTGCTCAAACTACAGAAGCTGGACTTGGAAACTCTCTGTCATTCACTGCATTCACCAGACCTTGCACCAACTGACTGCCACTTCTTTCAGGCTTTGGACCACTTCTTTCAAGGAAAAATATTCAATTCTCAACAAGCTGTGGAAAAAGCCTTTTGTAATTTCATCGCCACTCGCTCACCAGGCTTCTTTGCTGCTGGCATAAACAAGCTACCATTAAGATGGCAAAACTGTGTGGGTGCATACTTTGATTAATTGTGCAGCTTCTTGTTTGAGATATAATAAATTTCACTTTTGATTCAAAATCAGACATCAAATTGTTAATAATTGGTCAACTCTTATGTGCACATATGGAAGTAACATTCATCGGGTGTTGGGCAGGTGAGAGGGGGGAGGAGGGGATGGGTAAATTCCCACCTAACGGGTGCAGTACACACTATCTGAGGGATAGGCATGCTTGTAGCTCTGACTTGGGTGGTGCAAAGGCAATATGTGTAACATAAACATTTGTATCCCCGTAATATTCTGAAATTTTTAAAAAAAGGAAAAAAACCCAAACATTTCATATTTAATGACCTAAATATAATGCACATAACTTCTATTTACATATGGTAATTTCATCAAGATAGACTGTAATGGAGTAAAAAAATACTTTAGTATCAAATTACTGAAATTATACAGATTATATTATTTTACAAAAACATAATTAGATTAAAATAAAAAAGAAATAGAGACCTAAACATCATAAATATTTAGAAAATATGCAAAATATTTCCAAATAATGCATGACTTGAAGACACAATTCACAAAGGCATTGACATTTTGAACTATAGGATGAAAAAATACGACATATCAAAACTGTGGGACATAGCTAAAGCAGTTCCAAAAGAGAAATTCATCTAAGTATTCATATTAGACAAATAAGAAAATATCTAATATGTAAGGTTCTAGCTTGAGAAGTTGAAAAAGGAGAGAAAAGTGTATCATAGTGAGTAGACAGAAGAAATTATTAAAAGAGAAAATCAATGAATTATAAAATAGTACAACAAAGCCAACATTTTTTAGAAAAAAAGAATAATAAAATTAATGGACTTATAGCAGTACAATTTTTAAAAAAACAAAGAAAATATGGAGAAAATACAAATTACCAATATCAAGAAGAAAATAGTAGATATCACCATGTTTCTACAGACATTAAAAAGATAATAAGGAAGTATTATGAATGACTTTATACCAATATTTAATACAACATAGGTGTAATAGTCAAATTGTTTGAGGAATAAATAGACAATATGGATAGCCTTATAATTGATGAAGTAAGTGTACTTGTAATCAAAAGCCTTTAAAACAAACACAAGCAAACAAAGAGATACCTCATGGCCCAGCAGTCTTTACTGGTAAATTGTACCAAATATCTAAGGAAAAATTAATACATTACGCAGGATCTTTCAGAAAAATAGAAGAAGAGGAAATATTTTTAAACTTTCTTTTATGGTACCATCATATTCCCAGCCCTATCAACCTGACAAGGGCATTTCAATAAAAATACATACATATGAAAATTCTAAGCAAAATATTAGCAAATCAAATTAAGCAATACTATAAAAGGATAACACCCCAAGCCAAGTGGGGATTCATGCAATTACTGCCAAGTTAGGTCAAAATTTTTTTTAAAATTCAATGTACAATATTTACTGAAAATAAGTAAGAAAATCATAAATCTTAATAGAGGCAGAAAAATATTTAATAAAACAATATCTGTTCATGGTGAAAAAAGAAAGAAAGAAACCCTCTCAGCAAGTAAGATCTGGGGAAAAACTTTCCTATTTGGAAAAAGCCATCTACAATTATCTATAGCCGATATCATACTTAATGGTGAAATACAGAATTAATTTTTTTCCCAAATATTAGTAAAAAATAAATGTATGTTCACTATCATTGGTTGTTCTAGAAAATATAGTATGGCAATAAAAAAAGTACCAATGTGGGGGAAAAAGAATAAAGTGTCATTATTTGTAGATGAAATAATTGTCTACTTAAGAATTCCTAAGTAACATATTATAGCAATATCTGATATAATATGTAAACTTAGTAAGTATTCAGCTCCAAGATCAATGTGTATAAAGCAACTGTATTTATGTACTAAGAAAATATTGGAAAATAAATTGAAAACATCAAAACCATTTACAATAATATATAAGAATCAATTTTAAAATATATGCATATGATATCTCTGCACAGAAAACAAGAAAATATTTCATAAATAAATTGTGAACTATACCATGCTTACATGTTGGATACATGCCTTAGTCAATTAGGGGTGCTATGATGGCTTAGCCAATAAACATTTATATCTCAAAGTTTTTGAAGCTGGGAAGTCCAAGATCTAGTCGCTGACAGATTCAGTGTCTGTTGAGAATTCTCTTTCTGTGTTATAAAAGACCACCTTCTTACCATATACTCACATGACAGAGGGTGAGAATGAGGAAGTGTTTCCTCTTCTTATAAAGATACTAATCTCCATCTTTATGACCTCAATCTAAGCCTAATTACCTCCCAGAAATCCCATCTCCTAACACCATCAAATTGGGAGCTAGGGTTTTAACAAATACATTTTAGGGAGACACAATTATTCCATAAAAAAATACTAAATATTGTAAAAGTCAAATTTCCCTCACATTGTCATGTAGATATTCATGTAATTTTAATTCATTGGCAGTAGGTTTGGGGTTTTTTTTTTTTAGCTTTTTAAAATAGGGAATAGTCAAGCTAATGCTAAAATTTATATAGAAATATGAAGTTATGAAGTACATAGCACAATCAAAAACTTGTAAAAGATGATCAAACTTGGATGACTTTTATTATATAATTTTAAGAATTACTATACACTCTAATAATTAAGGTAACATATTTTGTTTCAAAAATATATAATCTAATGGAACAAAACAGAATTCAAAAATAAACTCTCTTCTCTCCAAACAAATTATATTTAAAGAATGTCATTTCAGTCTAATTGGGTAAAAGACTATATTTTCAACCAATGGTTCTGGAAACTGGATATTCATTTAGAAAAGTAAGGAATCATGACACTTACACCAAACCACATAAAGGTATTAACCTAAGACTTCTTATTACAGACATATATGTAAAAACTAAAATCATGAACCTCCTAGAACAAAAATAAGAGAATATCTTTGTAACACTTGAATAGACAAAGATTTTTTAGATCAAATGCAAAAATAACTAACTAGAAAAGAAAAAAAAATAGTGAGCCAAAAAACTGCAAGGCTCATACTCTATTTAAGAAGGAGTTTTTAGAGAAATCTAGACAAAAGGGTCTACACATATATAAACACTCAAACCTAGAGGAAATCAAAGCTTCTGACACCTGAAGCTATAGCAAACACTAAACACAGCCCAATTCCTGGCTAGAGTAACATAAAATCTCATATTAAAGACCTATTTATCTTAGTTCGTGTAAGTTGAGACTTGACATTCAGCTTTAAAAAAATACAAAGTATAATAAAAGCCAAGAAATAGCACAGCCTGAAGAGACAAAGCATGCACTAAATCCAGTCTCAGATATGGCAGGGATTTAGAAAATATCAGACTAGGAATTTACAATAATTATGAAATAATATTTTATGTACTCTATTGGGAAAATTAGACAACATGCAATAACAGATGAACAATGTAAGTAAAGAATAAAAATCTAAGAAATATTGAAAAATATTCTATACATCAGAAACTCTGTAATAGAAATGAAGAACACCCTTTATGGACTCGTCAGTATACTGGACATGCTAAAGGAAAGAATCAGTGAGCTTAAATATTTATCTATAAAAATTTCACAAGCTGAAATGCAAAGAGAAAAAAAATTAACAGAACATAATATCCGAGAACTGTGGAACAGCTTCAGAAATTGTGACATATGCATTATGGGAATACCAAAAGTAGAAAATGATAGGGAATAGAAGAAATATCTAAAGTAATTCCCAAAAAATTTTCAAAACTAATAGCAGACATCAAACCACAGATGCAGAAAAACACAAGGCATGGCAAGCGTATTAAATACAGAAAAAAATCTACATGTAAGCATATCACATTCAAACCACATAATATCAAGGATAAAGGGAAAATCAGTCATATAAAAAGAAAAACACCTAATGCATACAGGACCAAGGATAACAACCATATTGATGTTCTCATCAGAAACTACACAGCCAAAAAGAGAAGGCAGTGACATCCACCAAAAAAAACAAAAACAAACAAACAACAACAATAACAACACAAACACTACTGGAGCTAATAAATGAGTGCAACAAAGAACAAAACACAAATATCAATTGATTTCTGTACACTAGCAATGGACAATCCAAAATAGTGTTATTTTCGGGTAGTTTTTGATTTGTTGTAAATATTTTCTGAATTTAGGGCAATTATTTTAAAAAAGGAAATATAATTGGTATCGTAAGAAAGGAGAGGAAATGGAATAAAAAATGGGCAATTAAAATCAAAAAAGGGAGGAAAAGAGTGGAAGACAAAAAGGGAAACAAAGAACAAGTGAAATATATAGAAAACAGCTATGAACCTGGTGGATACTAAAACCAATTTTATTGATAATAAGTTTAAATATGAATGGTTTAAATACAATAAGATTCAGAGTTTTGTACAGTGAATAAAACAACAATATCCACATTATAAAAACCACATACTTAAATATAAAGCACAGATAGATTAAAGTAGACAGATGGAGAAAGATATACCATGATAATACTAATCAATAGAATCCTAGAGAAGATTTACATCAGTAAAAATGGTGAAATATGTAGCTACACAGGCCCATCCCTCCACAGAAATTTTTAAAAAGAAGTAAAAATTTGTCAGTATCAACTTTGTCAGGAATCTGGAAAATAGTTCAAGTTTCATAGCAACAAAGAAAATGCTGAATGAAGAAAGAATGAGCTAAAAAATGATGTTCAAGGAAATCTGTCAAAACGTGAGCTGAGTACATGCTTGAAAAAATGGGGACATCAGAGACCACACATAACAAAAAATACAGTATCTACAAAAGTAGTTCTAAAAATTCACTAAACAAATAAGAATTATCTACAAAAAGCAACCAAAACAAACCCTTCAGAGGGGGAAGAATCTGATTTCCAACGTTACCACATCATATTATTAATAATTTTCCACTTTTCAACAAACAATCACAAAATATGCTATGAACAAGAAAGTACAACCTGTTCACAGGTGAAATTAACAGAGATTGTCCCTGAGGAAGCATAGGGAATTTGCCTACTGTACAAAGACTTTAACTGTTTAAATATGGCCAGCTAACTAAAGGAAGCCTTAACAAATGTTAATATCTCAACAAATAGAGAATATCAAAAAAGATAGAAATTATAGAAAGGAACCAAAAAGAAATCCTGGAGCTGTAAAGTAACATATCTACAGTGAAAAAATTACTAGATGGTTTCAATAGCAAATTTGAGCAGGTAAAAGAAAGAGTTGGTAAATTTAAACTTAAGTTGATTGAAATTATCTGGTTTGAGAAGCAGGAAGAAAACAGAATGAATAAAACTTAAGAGACCTCTGGGACATGATAAAGCATACCAATATATGTATAATGGGAGTCTAAGAAGGAGTGATGAAAGACAAAGGGACAGAGAGAGTATTTGAAAAATGAATAACCAGAAAGTCTCCAAATTGGATGAAGTCATAAATCTATGCATGTAAAAAGTGCAATAAAATTTAAAAAGGATAAAAAAGAGGTCCACACCAAGATATATAATAATCAAACTATTGAATTTTAAAGACAAAGAAAAAAATCTTGAAATCTTGAAAGCATCGAGAGAAGCAACTTGTCATATAAGAGAGATCCTCAATAAGATTAAAATCAGATTTATCATAAGAAATCAGGTCATTGCCAAGAAAGGAATGTGATAGCATATTCAAAGTGCTGAGAGAAAAAAAAAGTAATGTCAACCAAGAATCGGTCAAACTATCAAAAATTAAGGAGAAATTAAGACATTTTCAAATACACAAAAGTTGAGGGGGTTACTTGCTAGTAGATCTTCCCTATAGGAAATGACAAAGGGAAGCTGTTGAGCAGAAATGAAAGGACACTATACAGTAATTTTGAAGTTATATGAAAAAATAAAGATCACTGGTAAAGGTAATTATATAGGTAATTACAAAAGCCAGTATTGTTTTATTTTTGGTTTGTAGCTCTTTTTTTCCATAAAATTTAAGCACAAGTACATACAATATTGATTATAAATCTATGCTAATTACCATTGTATAAAGATGTTATTTGTGATGACAGTAAAATGAAGGAGAAAAGAAGGAGCTGTATAAGAATAAAATTTTTATAAACTATTAAAATTAAGGTGGTATTAAAAAATATGTTGTTATAAATTTAGGCAGTTATTTTTAACCCCCAGGGTTAATGCTAAGAAAATAAGTGAAAAATGTATAAAGAAGAAAGTAAAAATAAATGAAAATGTTACACTAAAAACTAAACACAAAAGAAAGCAGAAAGGGACAAACTGAAGAAAAACAACAATAAAAAAATACACAGAGAAAACAAATAGCAAGTGGTGGAAGTCTTTCCTTATCAGAAATTACTTTAAATGTAAATGAATTAAATTCTCCAATTAAAAGGCAGAGATTGGCAAAATAGTCCAAAACCATTATCCAACTATATGCTGTCTACAAGAGACTCATTTTAGATACAAAGAAACAAATAGACTGAAAGTAAAAAGATAGATAAAGATACTTCATGCAAATAGTAATCAAAGGAGAGCTAGGTGAGTATGCTAATATAAGACAAAATAGGAATTACACTAAAAACTGTTACAAGAGCCAAAGGAGGACATTATATATTGGTAAAATACCCATCCATAACAAAGATATAACACTTGTAAACATATACACACCTAACAACAGAGTCTCAAACTACTCGAAGCAAATATTGATAGAATTGAAGGAAGAAATAAACCATTCAAAAATAATAGTTGGAGACTTCAATACCCACTCATTGTCAAAAAAATAGAATAACTAGACAAAAGATCAAAAGGGAAATATAGGATCTATACAACATTCTAAAGCAACTAAATCTAACAAGTCTATACATCACATTCTACATGAAAGCAGCATGATATAATTTTTTCTCAATTGCACATGAAACATTCTCTGGGATAAACCATATGATAAGCCACAAAACATGCTGTATAAATTGTAAAGGATCAAAATCATCAAAAGTATCTTCTCTTATCCCAACGGAATGAAATTGAAAAAGCAATAACAGAAGGAAGCAAGAACATTCAAAAGTATGTGAAAATTAACGCACTCTTAAACAACTAATGGGTCAAAGAAGAAATCATAATAGAAATTATAAAATGATTTTAACCAAATTAAAATGAAAACAAAACTTGTGGAATGCAGAAAAAATTGATCTGAGAGAAATTTGTTGCTGTAAACATCTAAATGTTAAAGAAAGATATCAAATCACTAACCTAACTTTAAACTTTTAATAACTAGGAAGAATAGCAAACTAAACACAAAGATAGCAGAAGAAAAGGAGTAATACATATCACAGCATAAATAAGCTAGATAGAGAATACAAAATGAATAAAGAATAATCAAAAAAGGCAAAGATTAGTTCTTTGAAGAGATAAATTTTTGAAAAATTAGCTAGATCAACTTAGAAAAAAATGACTCAAGTTACTACAATCAGAAATAAATGTGAGGCATTACTCCTCTCCTTAGGAAAAAAAAAGATTATGAAAGAATATTATAAGCTACTATGAATCAATAAATCAGATGACCTAGGTGAAATGGAAAACTCCTAGAAATGCACAAACTACTGAGACTAACTAAAGAATAAACAGAAAATCTGAGCATGCCTATAACACGTAAAGAGATAGAGTCAGTGTTCAAAAACCTCCCAACAAAGAAAAGGACAAACCAAATTGCTTACCTGATGAATTATACCAATTCTTTAAAGAATATAACACCGATCCTTTCAAACTTTTCCAAAAAATAGAAGAGAGCACTTATTAACTCATCCTATCACCCACCCTTTACCCAGATACCAAAGTCAGATAAAGACATCACAAAAAAAGAAAACTACAGATCAAAATCCCTTATGAATATAGATGTAAAAAAGTTCAGGAATGCAAGGATGGTTTAACACATAAAAATAAATCAAGGTAATATGCTGCATTAATAGAATGAGGTTATAAAACCCACATGATGATATTAATTGATATAGAAAAAAATTTAAAAAACATTACACATATTTTCATGATAAAACATGAATAAAACTAGAAATAGAAGACTATCTCCTCATCATTTTAAATGATATTTTTGAAAAC
Organism: Daubentonia madagascariensis; assembly: GCA_023783475.1. Taxonomy (NCBI): domain Eukaryota; kingdom Metazoa; phylum Chordata; class Mammalia; order Primates; family Daubentoniidae; genus Daubentonia; species Daubentonia madagascariensis. The sequence goes on along the minus strand of JAKFHU010002080.1, from coordinate 17,670,617 downwards.
TTCACAGCTTAGACCATGTTCAATGGTATAAAACTGGTAGCATCCCCCTAAGAAGAGGAACAAGACAAGGATGCTGGCTTTTGTTATTTTTATTAAACATTGTACAAGAATATCTAGCCTAAACATTTAGTCAAGAAAAAGAAATGAAAGGCATTGGATTTGGAAAGGAAAAAGTAAAACTATCCCTATTCACAGATAACAAGATCTTACATCTAAAAAATCCCAAAGAATCCACCTAAGAAAACAACAACAACAACAAAAAACACTATTGGAGCTAATAAATGAGTACAACAATAAAGAACAATACACAATTGATTTCTGTACACTAACAATGGACAATCAAAAAATAAAATTAAATAAAAAACTATTGAATTTATAATAAAATTCAAAAGAATAAAATAGAAGTAAATTTAACTAAGGTGATGAAAGAATTGAGCAGTGAAAACTATAAAACATTGTTGAAAACATTAAGAAGATATAAATAAATGGAAATGTAGCTTGTGTTCATGGATTAGAAGATGATATTGTAAAGATAAAAATGCTACTCAAACGAATCTACAGATTCAATGCAATATCTGTCAAAATTTCAATGACCTGTTTTGCAGAAATGGAAAATCCATCTACAAATTCATGTAGAATTACAAGGGGCCACAAAGAGCCAATGCCATACTAAAAAGAAAGGTGAATCTTTTATTCTTCTCGATTTCAAAATTGGCCACACGGAATGTGTTAGGATATGTTCCACTCTCTTAACTTTTTTCGAAGACTTTGAGAAGGAGTGGTGCTTTTAAAATGTTTGATGGAATTCACTCATGCCATACTTGAGTATCTTTTTATAGTATTTTTGAGACACACTCCTTGAATATTCTGTAATAGAACATGTCTACCTATTCAAGGGAACTGTTTCTTGGGAGGGACTGCAGATTTCAATCAAACAGAATAGGGTCCATGGAAGTCATTAGGCAATTAATTTTTTTCTTTAATCTTTAAGAAACGTATAAGAAAAAGATTTGATCCATGAAGTTCCTGAGATTTCTGAAAATCTGTACATTTTCTCATGTGGTCCTACCTTTTGGTTTTATCATGTCTTTCCTAAAATATCTCTTATAATATCTGTGTCTGTGGTCTGGTCTGGTAACCAGGTCTGATATTTTCATGCTACACTTGAGTGCTTGGGGATCTTGCTGTTGATTTCATGCTATGCTGAAGAATGGATATGTTGGGAAGACTGTCTGATGTTTTAGTAGCCTAGATTCAGTGTTCTGTTTTTCTACTCTGTCTAGAGAAGAACTTTTGTAACCATATTTCCTGTTCTCTCAAATGTATTTGAGTTTTGGCAAGAATCCCATATGATATTCTCCTATAGTCTTAAATATCTGAAACCAATACAAATATATGTTGATCAATATATCTATAGATTTCTACATGTTTACTAAAACACTTAATACAGAATAAACTTTCAAAAATATCATCTATTTTAACCCATTATTGTAAATGGAAGAGATGATTTTGTTTATATGTAGAGGGATAGAGAAAAAACTAAATTTGAAATTGGTAAATATATATGTTCATTCCTTAACCATGGTTTCTAAGAACAGCAAAATAATTGAAAAATTTTTTGTTGTCAAAATTTAGTATTAATTTATGATGGTTATTTCTTGGGGTTGGGAAAGATTTGCTAAACAGGAAAAATATAATAATATGGGAAAAGAATGATAAATTAGACTCTATTAAATTTTTGAACTTTTATTTATCAATAGACATATTTAATTATGAAATGCCAAGTTATAGTGGTGAAGACATTTTCAACACATATAACAAATGAAGGACCCCTATCCAGAATACAGAATGCCAAAAGAATTCTTGCTAACCAATAAGGGAACATTAAACAATCCAATAGAAAAGTGGACAAAAGATTTAAACAGGCAATCTTCCTCAAAAATGTACAAGGGGCCAATAAATATTTAAAATGTACTAAACCTCATCAAGAAATTGTGAATGAAAATTACCATGAGACATAACTACACACCCTCCATGATAGCTTTAAAAATGCACAGTAACGTAAGTCGCTGAATGCCTTGGAAAATGAAACTCCCATACATTGCTGATGGATGAGTAAATTGGTATAGAAGTATTTGGGAAAATTTCTTTGTAGTATTTATTGAAATTGAATAGATGCATTTCCTTATGACCGGGCAGTTCCATTCCTAAACGGACACCCAACATATATGTATAAATATATTTGTGGCAACATTATTCATATTAACCTAAAACACTGGGAAAACATTCACATTCTTTTTAACTAATGTGTGTAATAATTAAAGGGAAAAACTACCAATCATGGGGAAAAAATGGATCTACAGACATAACAAGCCAGACACAAAATAATGTATACTGTGTATTTTGTTTTATGTAGAGTTAACAAAAAAACTATGTTATTAGAAATCAGGACAGTGATTTATAATTGAGCAGAAGGGGTGATTACTAAGGGACAGTGGGCAGGGAGGCTTCTGGGATTTTGGTTGTATTATATTTCTTGATTTTGGTGATTTTCACTGGTATATTCAATTTTGTTAACTCTTAGAGTTTTATATTTACTATTTTTGAATTTTTCTGTAATCATCTATATATCAATTTAAAAACTTATTTAAAAGTTCTAAAGATTATTTAAAGAGTCTAGCCATATCTTCTTTCAGAAGAAGATACCTTCTGCCTTCAACTCAGATTGGTGGCTTAGGACTTGTGACTGAGCCAAGAACATGAAAGTGAATGAGGCCAACCTGTGTAATAGATTCTTTCCGGGTGCTGCCCTTTTGAGCATCTTGTAGGATTAGCAGTGCCCATGCTAAAAAAATTATCCTCGAATCACTGAATCAGCATAAAGAACATAATAAAAATTGAAGAAAGCTGTATATCCTAATAACATCAAATTTTAGACAATGTACACTCTACTAGAAAATAACAATGTAGAATCCTTTTTTTGAATATAATATCTCCATGATTTACCACAATATGTAATAATCAGTACTTTCAGTGTTAATTAAACAATGTATTCTGACTTTCTTCCATCTTCTGTCATCTCTATCACTAATGAACCAAAAAAGTAATTTTTGAATATTTATTAATTTTTAAACATTATTTCTTTGATATGATTTTGACCTGAATGACCCATTGAACTCTGTAAACTAGTCAGCTGTGTGACTGTGTACAAACAATTGTAATAACATATGTAGCTCTATAATAGACCTATTATAACATGTTAAATAGAATAGTCCATTTAAACTCATTTTATCTCATACTTACTCTGATTTTTCAACTATGGTGTTTGGTCTCTGGGTTTGTCCATAGTTACAAATAAAATTTAAGTTAAAATCATGAAATACTGTAGCATTTACTAAATTCAAAGTATTGGTCTCTCTGTTTCTCTCTCTCTCTCTCCTCTGACATTATGTTCAAGAAGATATTAACGTAAAAATTTTGGTTTACTCATGTACACTAGTTTATGTAATCACTGAGAGAAAAATCTATAATCTCAGTTTCGGTGTTAGCTTAAAATTGGTCAATAAATTTAATATCCTTTCTTGAGCTTTGAATAGTTTCACAAAGTTCAGAAAGAATACTGCCAATCATATATTTCAAGTTTTACATCCTTCAGACTAAGTTTGTGTTTCTGCTTTGACGTGTGCCTACTGCATATTAAAAGTGAGCTTATTTTTTTTTAAATCCTAAAATGAATTATTCTGCTTGAACGGGCCAAGCTGTTCTAAAAAGCCTACTGCTGACAGTGCTTAACTAAAGTCAACAAAGAGAAGATAGGGCTTACTGGTATTGTTTGTTGAAATATTAATACCAATTCCTGCTGTAAAAATGATAAATACTTTAATAAAGATAGCTTGTTCCTCTCCAAAGTTTGCAGTGTTCTGTATTCTATCCATGCAGGAATATTCCCAGTAGACAGATTTAATCTCACAAAAGATATGTGTTACTAAAATGTGGCTATCTTACAGATGTCCCTAAAGCTTTTAAAACAAGCAGCCAAATTATGTTAGCTACATTGCACATCCTTTAAAATCCCGCATATCTTTTCCTAATTAGTTTTACTTTAAGGGGACACATTCATTTTATTTGAGCTACTACCTCACATATATACCTACAAAATATCTATTTGTACACCAATTGTGTGCATTTTTTTTGCTTTAGTTTTTGTTTCTGTTTTGTTTGGTTTTTTGTTGTTTGCTTCACTTTGTTTTTGTGTTTTGATTTGGTTTTTTTTGTTTGTGTGTAAAATACATTCACATGAATTGCATGAAGTCAAGTAGCAGCATAAATTATGGAGGATTACAGAGTTAAATTTTTGAACTGAACATGGATGGTAGAAACATTAGGTGCTAATTTGTTGGTGGAGATACTGTGTGCCATGTGCTATGTTTATGCTGATTAAAAAAGCATTATGTGGTTCCAATGCCACTTCAGTTTCATGAGCCTTTTATGTGACATGGCACATCAAATCTGCCACAAACAGGACCATCTGGAAAGAAAGTACCAGTCAGGAATGTGATCTTATTTGAAGGAAAATAATTTGGGTAAATATTAGGTATAAGTAAAGGTCAAAAAAAGATCCACACACAGAAACATGGCAATTGTGTGTGTGTATACATATGTATGTGTACACATATAATTATACATATGGACATACATTTTGTACATGTTTGTCAATATCTACAATAGCGTTTTAATAAATAATTTTTAAAAATGTTTATGTGTGTGTATATAAGATTAATCCTTTTTGTGTAACTGTTAAACTATTATACAATAAATATTCTGTTGAAATATATCTTAACATTTAAAAATCATTTTCTTTATAGTTATTTATTTAGTCATTCAACAATGAATTGAGCACATACCATATACCAAGCATTGTGTTAGGCATTGGAGATTTCATGGCAATCAAAATACAAAAAACTGGAAAGTAACAGAACTGAAAAATAACAAAAATGGTTGGAACTGAAGTAGCCACAAGGAGTGTTGGGCAAATCAAGACTGGAAGCATAGAGATGGAAAAGATTACAGCCAAAAGTTACCTTCATTTTAGGACACTTGCAATAGTTTAAGATGGTATGTATAAAGAACGTATTTTGCTTTGTTTTTTTAAGTCACTGTCTACAATATAACAAATGCATTGGAAGTAACTTACAGAAGTGGAATAATTTGTTTTGATATTTGCAGGTATATCAACTTAAAAGTTCCAAAAGTGATATGTGCAAGTGTCCACTTCCTTATAACCAGCAATAATCTGCTTATCATTTTATAATTTTTTAACAATTTTGTTAGGGAAAATGATACTTTATGTATCTCTGATTAATAATCGGGTTAATGTTTTTCAAGTACCATATTGGTCATTAGTAATTCTATATCTGTGAGTGTTCATGTATGTCTTTGCCCATGACATCCATGGGAACAGCATTTCAAGCTGAAGTGAAAACAAGTGCAAAAGCCCTGAGGTTGGAAAGAATGGGTTATTAAAGACTAAGGTAGATATTACTTTTTAAATTTTATACCAAAGTATAATAAAGAATAAATATTTCAATTTTATTATATTAAATGCTTTCAATTAATATAGTATTATTATTGTTTTAAATTAATTTAAAACAACTAAAAGTGATAGTAATTTGCTATGCAGATATACTCTTACAAAAACAAATATATGTATATATATGTTTATATGTATGTATATATACTCATGGTTATGTGTACATTTATACATATTTACATTTATACATATTTCTGTATGCATATATTATATAGTACATATATAAATATATTAAGATATATTTATATTGACACATTTATATTTATGTGTGTATATATTATATATACATACACAAAAAACATGTATTTACTTATTTGTTTAGAAAAATGATACCCTATCATATTATATTATGTGGTAACATGTTATTACCTTCACTCTAGGTTAATATCTAGAGCTATAATTCATTACTTTAAAAAATTTTATAATAGCTTAAATTATTGATGCAACAAAACTTACTTAACAATTCCTCAAAGAAAAACAGGCTTAATATTAGTTTCTCCTACTCCTAACAATTCTGCATTTAACATATTTGCACATACATAATTACGTCCTGATATTCCAGTTAAATTTTTCAAAATACTATTCTTTTTTTTTGCTTTTGTTTGATTTATTGTGGTGAGCTTGCTGTACATAGAGGGTAGATGTTAATTGTGTCCTCTTCTTTGAGTCATTTCCTCTGGCATCTTGGTGAAGAGAGCTCTTTTATGTCCTTTTTATCTTGGATGTAAGCCAATTTTGACACAGAGGGCTTCATTGTGAGGTGATGTTTTATTTGAGACTTCCTTAAATGATAGGCCTAGGTAAGCCATATGATGACCTAGGTCAGAGTTTTAGGAAAAAGGAAATCCATGTGCAAATTGTGATGAAGAATGACTCTGATGTGTTTAGTGAAGCAGAGACAAAAGACTACAGAGCCCTCAAGAGTCAGGTTGAATAAATGTAGCTCATGACTTCCTTGCTCTTGGTTTTAGTGCTGTGGAAACCTTGTACATGTGTCTACAGATTCTGAAGGATAACCCTGTATTAGTTTATCTAAAAATATCCCTTTTCTTAAGATAGTCCAAGGGGCTTCTTATACTGAAAATACTATTGATTACTTATGAAATGCTTTAGAATAGTTTTTTTTTACTTTTTTTTCTTTTTATGATTGATTAAATAAGGCAATATTTAGATTCAATGTTAACATTTTGCAATGTGCAACTGAACCATTTTGTAGAACATTCATGGCATAGTTTTCTGTGAGGTAAAGTAATGCTTACTTAAAGTTATATAAATAATTTTTGTGAGTCTGACTACTGGTAGAGTCAAACTGGTACTTTTTCAAGCATTCCTGCTTTATCTATCTCTATCCTTGGTGCCACAAAGGGTAATTATAAGAATTTTCTGACTTGAAGTGTTCATAAACACTAACAGAGCCCTATAGAAAAAAGAGTGAAATGACCAGCATTTCACAAACTTTAAGGATTCTGAGAATGTACTGCATTTTTAGCAGCATTTTTTGGAATCCTTTCCATAATGTAACCATAATTCCTTAGCTCATTCCTTTTAGCCCAATTTTAAAAATTAAAGACCATACAAGGTAACGTGGTCCAAAGAGGTTACAAAACTGGCCCACAGCATGCAGCTATTCAGTGATTGAATGTGGTTTCCTTGTTTCCTAGGTAATGCTCTTTCAGGGGCTTATTGAAAGATAGGAATTCTTAGTCATCACGGCCTTTCCGACTCAAGGTACAGTGGGCCATGGGAATAAACGCAAGCCAACACCTGACTTATCTAGGCTACCAAGAATATACTTCCAACTTTTCCAAACAATTTATTATGCAATTAGAATTCTGTTTTGAGACTCTCCTTAACATCCCCTAAAAGTAGACTCTTGTCTTTCTTTTGATTTTCCCACTAGTTAGGTTGGCTTATGTTAATAAAATCTTTTTATCTTACAGTAGTTCTGCACTGAGTGTAAGTCTCTTGTACCAATATAATAGAATTCATTACTTTAATAGATTAATACCAATAGAATAGAATTAATTGGTAGAATTCTATTCTATTGGTATTAATATTAATACCAATTCTATTAATTCTATTAATTACTTTAAAATGGATTAGAGTGATTTTAGTCACTCTAGTCTGGAAATCATTCATAAGTGTCAGGCAATTGGGATAAAACTCATGATCTCTTATCAAGAAAATGCTCTAAGAGTAGTAATATTTAAGATTCATATAACCTCCATCATACCATTTAATATATTGGTATTAATTTGATAATACATGAAACCTTAAATTGATATAATCACCAAAAACTACACAAGGTATTCATCAATATAGGTAGTTGTAATTTAAAATATGTCTGCTTTTGAGGAAAAAAATGCTGTATTTCACAAAAAGTAGAATTTGTCATATTGGTATGTGGCATTATTTCAGCAAGCCTATTTCGATCCATTTCTTAGCTCTGTAACTTTGAAAGATTTATTGTTTCAGTGACAATTAGGTAGAAATGGTAATATTTCCACAGAAAATGTAAGGAAGTATATTAGCTTATGTAAGGTATGAGTATGACAGCAAATTAGAAATTCCTAAGAGAATGTCACTTCAGATTCCCAGATCATTGGGAAAAGAACAATAGTGTGATTATTAGCTTATTAAATACTTTTTTTATATGCTTACATTTATGAGATATCTATATTCTGTTTTTATCATTTTCATTTATATGCCTCATAGCACACTAATTTTAGAAATATAAAAATAGCATGTTGTATTATAATGTTTCAAAAGTGTGGGCAGAACACCACTGTGACTTTCCTATGTGAAATTGTGTTTGAATGTAGAATATAAACATGTTTTGTATATTGTGGTACGTGTTGATGGACTGTATAGCATCACACTGGAATCAAAACATCTTTCTTTCAGGAAGAAATAAACTGTAGTGTGAATGCTTTTTCTATGGAAAAAAGTATGATAAAATGATGTTAAGAATATATAAAATTTATGATATAATTTGTAATATTCCATAAATGGTTTGCTTCATATCTTTGAGCAAGATATGTGAGTCCTAAAGAAAATTAAAATAAAGATTCATTTGGTTTTAAAGTTAACAAGTCAACATAATATTTACTTTTCCAAGTTCTCACCAGATCTTAGGCTACCATATTCTAATTAGACAGAATGAAGCACACTTATCACTCAAATTTTAGAGTCCTTCAAAAATAAATAACAGATAGGAAAAAAATTTAATAATAATGGTGAAATTAATATATAATAAACATAGGAAGATATAATTTGGATCCTAATATGTCTAATTTTTTTGTAGAGTAAAAATCTATCAATTTTGCTTAGTCAGCTTTGTGTTAAAAGTCTCTCAAATGTTCATACTTTTCTTGCTTTATCTAAAAAATAGGATTTGGGAATTAGGGGTTGTGTTTGTTTCTAAATAAATAAGTAAATATATATAATATATACATATATTTACATAATTTGGCTAACATAATTGTAAAATATTAATGCCTGTTTTTAAATCAGTGCTATCTTGAAAATGTGATAAGAACTAAAATTCCTTTGTGATAAAAAAATTTATTGGTGTTTGTAATGATAAATTTTATGTGTCAACTATTCTGGATCATGGGGTGTCCAAAAATTTGGTCAAATATTATTCTGAGTGTATCTGTGAGGGTATTCTTGGATGAGATTAACATTTGAATAAGTAGACTGAGGAAGATATCCCTGCCTACTGTGGGTGGCCCTTATCTAAAGTAAAGCCTGAATAGAACAAAAAGGATGACCCTCTCATGAATAAGAGGAACCTCCTCTTGCCTCATTGCTTGAGCTGAGACATTAGCCTCTTCCTGCCTTTGGACTCCAACTAAGACTTCAATTCTCGGCTTTCAAACCTGCTGGCTTTCATACTGGAACTTACACTGTTGCCTCTCCTGGGTCTCCAGCTTACCTACTTCAGATCGTCAGACTTCTGATCCTCCATGATTGCATGAGTCAATTCCTTATAATAAGTCTCATGTGTGTGTGTTTTGTATGTACATGTGTGTACACACACATATATATATATTTATATATACCTATACATAGATATCTATGTATAGAGAGAAACAGAGAGGGAGAGAGAGAGAGAGGGAGAGAGAGAAATCTCCTGTTGGCTCTGTTACTCTGGAGAATCCTGACTAATACAGTATGAAAACTTACACACCAACAATCTCAGTAGAGATTTTCTTCTGCCAAGATGAGGTGTTGGAGAATGTTCACTTCTCTTAAAGGTTTTCAAGGTGGGGATGGAGCATACAGACTTCCTTCATCATGTATGTTATGTAAGACCCTGTCCCCTAAGAGCTTTTCAAAATAAATGGGATGGAAAATTAGGGAATTGACATATGAAGAAAACAGTGAGGATCGTCTGAGAAATGGGCATGCAAATTCTTCACAATGGCCCCAGGTTCATTTGCCTACTTATATCAGTCTGAAAACAGGAACCAAGTTAGGGGAAAACCATGAGGGTGTGATATCCCCAAAGCCATTAGGGAAAGGTTCTAAAAAAAAGATTAAGGGAAGCAACAGTATCTAGAAAGTCTGTGGATACAGTGTCTTTGCAATACAGGCATCTGTTGAAACAACAGATATTTACTGAACATTTATTGTGTATCAGGCACTTTTTTAAGTTTTATATATTCACTGGCAACAATAAAAGACAAAAAATTCCTGTTCTTATGCAGCTTGTGTTTCATGAAGGAAAATTGTCAATAAAGAAAAAAAAACATTTACAAAAAACATCCAAAAATAAAAGTTAACTGTTATTAAAATACAGCATTGTAATGTCATGGAAGTGGCAAGTCAAGAGTATATTCTGCTGAAAGAACAGCAGGTTCAAAGGTCATTAGACCAGATGAAGATTCACATGTGTGAAGAAGAAAAGAAGGCATTGTGATTAAGCAACGTGAGATAAGTGTCTCCGGTTGGGTTCCTGGAAGCAGGTTTTTGCATGGTTTTTTGAGGAGGTATCCACAGGGGAAAAAATAACCTGTCTATAAGGAAGAAGGTAAAGTAGAATACAGAAGGGAAAAACTGAGCAAGGGTGTATTCTCTGGAGCACAGGGATGTACAGTTTTACATCTCCACAAAGCAATGGGGCTAGTCAAGTATGCCCCGTTTCAGTTAGTCCCTGGCTTGAGGAAACATCCATCAGGAGGATCTGTCTTTCCTGAGATGACTCCGGTCAGCTCAGGGTAATTCTGTGGAGGAGGGTAGAACTGTAAATCCATAGCAATCAACAATTACATGAGCTGGGGTAGGTGCAACAGCTAGTGGGGTGCCCCAGCTTCCATTATGGTGGGAGAAGTTCAGGAGGAAATTAGAGATGCCAAGAACATGTACTGCCTTAAGTCAAAATTAATAATTTAGATTTTATTCTAAGAGCAATAGTAACATTTGCAGGGTATTAAACAAGGGAATGGCATGATCTGGATTATATTTTTTGAAAGTTCTTTTTGAATGGTAAGTGGAAAATGGGATTGATAAGAGTGAATGCATAGATATAAACTATGAAATAATTGCAGGTTTCTTGCCAAGTGATAGTGGTGGATTAAATGATTTGATATTAGTGGAAATGGAAAAAAAAGGGGTGCATTAATTTCCTGTGAAGAGGTATAGAGAAATGAGCCCATTGATGAAAGAGGATGTGGAATCAAGGGATTTTTTAAAATTAACCTTTAAAAGTTAATGTAAATGATTAGAGCATATTTATTCATGAGAATAATATAGTAGAGAAGAAAAATTAAGGTTTCAGAAGAAAAAGAGAATAATTTCAGAAGACATGTCTTTGATAAGGCAAGAGATAAAGAAATGCCAAATACAAGTGGGAGGGTTGACACTTCAAACATAAAATAAGGATTCTGTGTGAGTGAATAAGGTGGGAAACCTCTGAGTATTACTTCAGGGGCCAAAAAATAATAATAACCTTATCATTTTTTTATCTACACCTAAAATGCCATTTCAAATGAATTAATGGATGGGTCAATAGAAGAAGAAATATATCACACATGTATATTTTTAAAAAAATATTAAAATATAACTTATTTGAAACTAAGTTATCATTTATGAATCATTTTACTTTGCTTGAAGAATGGACATCTCAGGTGCAAGTTTAACTGGAATAAAAAAGGAGGAAAACCACTTATTGATTAAATGACAGAAGCCAGAGGTTAGAATTACACATACCCAAGGGACATTGTTCCTTTCAAGAGTTCTTAGTGTAGCAGAAGAGACAGGCAAATACACTGGAGATTTCAAGGAAGTGAGTATTAAATGTGCTAGTACTATTGGAAGTCATTGAGGCTCTTATAAATAGGTCCAAGTGTTAAAGATAAAGTTTAAGAAATAGCATGAAAGTGAGCAATCAATAACACATTATGTTCTCAGACCTATAATTAGTTTCCTCTTTTGAGAACATGCAAGGAGAAATGAGAAGTAACAAAAGGTGAAATTGGAAGTGTAGTTAGGTACCAGGTAGTAGCTTCATAAGCCTGAGAAGAGTTTCTAGGCTGAGCAGGCCAACGGGAATATCCTAGTAAATACCACTAGAGGTGGATTAAAGTTTGAAAATGTGTAGAATGGAAAGACAAACAGCACATGTACTCACCATTATATTTGTACTAATCAATTAACACTTATGTACACATATGGAAGTAACGTTCATTGGGTGTCGGGCAGGTTGGAGGGGAGAGGAGGGGATGGGTAAATTCACACCTAATGGGTGTAGTGCACACTGTCTGGGGGATGGGTATGCTTGTGCTTTGACTTGGGTGGTGCAAAGGCAATTTATGTGACCAAAGCATTTGTACCCCCATAATATTCTGAAATAAAAAATAAGTAAATAACATAAAACTTTTCCTGGGAGTGTTGGTGAAAAACACTCAAACCATGCTTTTCCTCAACAACAATCAATACAGAATAATTCTGTAACCAATATAAGGGGATTTCCTCACCAACAAGCAGTGGGGTATCCTCTAATTCAATTCTGATCTTATCTACCTGGAAATAGTGTTTAATCCTACAGGTTGAGGGCTCAGTCCCAAAGACTGCCCACTCCCTTTAGATATCAGTCACAAGTCCTGACCTTTGAAACTTCTGACTGATTAGTTTCAATTTGGGGTCCTCATGACCTGTTCTTTGGGTTTTATTAATTTGCTGGAGCAGCTCACAGAACTCAGGAATACACTGAAATTTAGCCATGTATTATAAAGGATATTACAAAGGATACAGATGAAGACATGCATAGGGTGAAGTATGGGGAAAGAGGCATAGAGGTTCTATACCCTTTCCAGGTGCACCACCCTCCAGGAACTTCCATGTGTACAGCTGTCCCAAAGCTCTCTGAACACAGTCTCTTTGGGTTTTTACAGAGGCTTTACTATGTAGGTGTTGTAACTGAACCCAGGTTTGGCTGTCTGTCACCCAAAGCCAAACTTGAGAGAGAAGATGTGGTGGAAGGAAAAGTTGTTCTTATTCAGAAGCTGGCAGCCTGAGGAGATGACAGCCTAAATTCTCAGAGACCACCTTGAATTTTCAGGCTCCTTGGAGAATTTTTAAAGTGGAAGAAGAGCTTGAGAAAAGTTAGGTGTAGGGGTTGGCTATGCATGGGTCAGCATGCTATATTCTAATAATTATCTCGAGCAATGGGCCATCTGAGGAAAGAAAACTGGGGGAAGTGCAGGTGATGATCAAAACATTTTTGCAGAGCAGCTATGCGTACAGTCTCAACCAAGTAGTTAATCTATCACTACCATGGTCAGTGTCTTTTGACCTTCTGCTAGAGCCACCAGGCTGTTCTTATTGAGTAGTCAAAACTGTTGGTTTCCATATTTTTCTTTTAACTTCTACTGAAGGTCCTGTTCTTCTGAGACCATATTTTGTTCTTAGTGGATCATTTGCAGCTCAAGTACAGCACTAATTAAACTCAAGCACGTAAAACTCCCTTTAATATGGTGGAGACTTAAATGGAGTCGGTGCTGTTACAGCATGATTGATTAAACCATTGGCTATTGGTGATCACTTAACCTTCATCACCTCTCCCCTTCCCTGAATTTGGGGGCTGGGGCTGAAAGTTTCAACCCTCTAATCCTGCATGTGTCCTACTGGTGATCAGCCGCACCCTGAGACTGTCAGTGGATCATTAGGATATAAAAAAACATCACTTTAGAGATTCCAAGAATTTTAGGAGTTGTATGCCAGGAAATAGGTAGAAGACCAAATATATATTTTACAATATCAAAAGGAGCTCCATAATGTTGTCCATACTACCAAAGGCATCATCATGCAAAAGGTGAAGAATGGTTTTGTTACTCAATGGGGTACAAAAAAGAGTAGGTGAAAGAAAAAGAAGACAGCCAGTCTAGAGCTGTGGATATTTAATAAGAAGCCAAGAAGGAAGGTACTGAGTAAGACACATAATGGCTATTGTGGAACCAAATCTCCTGCTTGCCAGTTCTTTTCATTACTTTGACGGCCTTCAGTATTATATATCTGGTTGTAAGACATTCCTTACAGCTATACATAAATACTGTCATCAATAAGCTAATGAGTCAGAAAGAAACAGAACTTAATATTCTTCATAACTCTGGTGAATTGAGAGTAGATTATGAAACAGATGTTTTGCATTAAGGTGCATCATAAAATTGTGATCTAACATAACCTCTAGGATTTTACTGTGAAAACAACAGCAATTTATTTACCAACCAAGCAAAGCATAGGCAGTAGTTCAACACCTGGCAAAGAGATTATAGTCAAGGAGCAACAATTCTATCCTCTAAGCAGTAGTAACCTAACATATTCTAAATATATTTATATAGACAAGGTAGCTTTCATTCCATATGCGAAAGAGGATTGATATTTGGAGCTCTAAGAAAAACAAATGCTCTACTAATGTGTATGTCCAACACAATTGTTGGGCAAAGGCAAGTAAATTAGAATTCAAAAGCTACACATGGTGATAGCAGTGACTGTGCAGTCCTCAGTGATCTATAAAATCAAATGCACCAATAGATCAAGCTGAATCAAAGTTGCCTGAGAAATCTCAGCACAAGTAACAAGTCATTACAAACCCTATTGAAAGTCCCTTTGCCGCAATGACTAGGCGTAAGCCCAGATTGAAAATTTAAAAATAATTGACTCTGAGGGAGAGGGTGATCAACTGTGCTGCAAGTTTTATATAAAACTCTTGCCGAGGTGAGTATATTTTATATGGGACATTAGAATATAATTGTTCTTTAAAAGATGGAGGATATGCTTTTCTGCTACCACAAAATAGGATTTATGTAATTAGTATTTCAAATAAGACTAGGAACGGTCAAGTATCAAATGAAGTATGCTTTTGGAATTCCATATCACACATGAAGTTTTTCCATAAAAATTGGAAACTAAAATAGCAAATCTTAATATCCCACATATTTAAACACATACTATACCCATTTAAGTTTACTCTATCCCAAATGCCTTTGTAATGTGTGAAGCTTAAATTTACATAAATTTATCCATTCTATGATAATCAAGTAGTCATACATCTTCTTTGTTTCCTACTTTAGTCAAAATAATGTCTTCTCTCCCTTTCTCTTCTTTCTCTCTCTTTTATCTATCTTAAGCAATAAGCTTCTGTAGGAAAAACAGTGTTTCATTTTTCTTGTTTTTTAAAGATCTTCAGTTGTTTTCCTGTTTGACAACAATGAAAATTTTGGCAATGATTCTACAGTGTGATATCTAGCTTATCTTAGAAAATGGAAATCAGGTCTTTCACATGATTGGGCCCATGGACTTAATGTGTGAGAAACCAAAGCAAAAATATAATATCAACATTACTGAAATACGATGGCAGACCAGGACTTGACATTCATTACGCAACTAAAGAAAAACATGGAATGTGCCAGCCACAAGAGGAAGGAGGCAGATTCAGAATGATATAAAAATGAGACTATTAAAGATAAATCTTAGAGATTTTAACCTAATCATGTACATCAGAAAGTCAATGGGCTAAAAATATTTTGGAGTCATTAACAAGACAATTTCCAGTGTTAGACATGACTACAGAAAATCACGAGTCTAAAGCAATTATATTTTTTAATCATCTAACTAGCATCTCACACATTTCCTGGCATATAATTGATTAAATGAATTATCTCTTCTGATTTTATACTCATTTGGTGAATATACCCTTATACATTGGTTTACCATAAAATCTAGCTCAGGAAGGAAATTAAGTATGTATTCCAACATGAGTCTTTCAATTTCACTCTAATTATATTTCTTTTTGAGAATTGATTTGAATTGGGTTGTTGGTTTTATTGACCAGTCTCATGAGCTTGGACAACTCACTCTGTCTTTGATAGATGAGTCTGTTCTTGGTCCTTTGGAACAGTCATGTTTTCAAGTTGGTAATGCTCGATGATGGCAAATTCTCTGTAAATAATAATACTCTTGAAATCTCTTCACAACTGGATTGCTTCTCATAGTGATTTCTGCCTTTTATAATTGGCTTTTTGGACTTTTGCAGGTGGTTTTGTCATGAAGAAACCAAAGAAAACTGTTAGAAAAGGAAACTACTTCAAAATTATTTAAAAAATCCACAATAGTTACTATTTATTAAGTATTCACTATAGTGTAAGACAGTGTGCTAAGGACCTTAAACACAATTTCATTATATCTTTTCAATATTTCTATTGGTAGAACTTATTACAATCATTTTATAAATGCAGGAATTGAAGATTGAAGTAATTTACCCTCATCAGTCAGCAAGGTAGCTAGAGTTTGAACCATTTTATTTCTGATTCTGAATTTTGTACTCTGAAAACTTGCCACGCATGAACACCAAACACAACTTTATGAAAGGTTCATAGTCTATTTGCTAGTATAGAATGCTTTAAGAGTGTATTTTTCAAAATTTTGAGGAATATTCCCTACATGAAAATAATATTGAAAAATTCCACTTTATACACAGCTTCCTATAGGATTCCTCAGAGCTTTTAATATTATAACAGATATTGTAAATCTACAAGAAAATGATGTAGAGCAAACTGTTATCAAACTTATTTGGGATTAATACATTATTTTCAAAAAGCATATCATAAGACAAGGGTTTCATATCACATATATTGAAAAATGCTGATTTTTAAAATGTAGCAGTGAAAAACAAGAGATAACCGTGAAAGCCACAAGTTCATAATTTAAATAAAAAATAAACACTCGTGTAAATAGAAATTGATAAATTAAATCAGTATTATTAAATCTGCCCACCCTGAACTGGAGTTTTCTAACTGCTCCCTTTCCTCAGAATTTACAGTATTTCTGTTAATATTTGGATAGAAGAGCTTTAGTTTCAGAAAGAGGCCATAACAATTTTTTGCTTTTTTTCTAACAAAAACACTTATAAACAATTTATATTTTTTAACAACATTCATATATGTTATCTAATTTGATCTTTAAAAATTATGAAAGATATCCAAAAAGGTTGTTGTGGAAGATATTCACACAATAAAATATTTGGCCACATAATATACATATATATTTTATATATATATAAAATATATAAGACATATTTTACATTATAAAAACATGGAAAATGTTAATGACTTGCCAAAACATTTTTAAAGTTTTAAAAATTGAGGGAAATTTGACTAATACAGAGTTCTGGAATACAGTAAGAGATCATAAGTTCTTCACGTGCAGGAATAATCTACTAAACTTAAAACGAATATCACATAGCTAGAAATAAGTATATTGTTTTAATCAGTTGATATATAGGCAGAAAGAGCCTAAGACAATATCTTTTTAAATATACAAGCAAATATTGATGTTTGTATAAATACTTTAGAAAGTATTTAGAAACAAATTATAAGATGAATTTGAATACATTTAATTACATTATACACAAAACAATTCTATTGCACTATAAGCATCCTACATAGAGTGACAAATCAAGCAGCATGTTGAAATTAGCCTGACAATTTTTAAACAGGTAGTTAGGGTAGATCAAGGCAAAGATTTTACTAAAAGTGATGTCAAATTATACATTTGAAAGTATTCCAAAGTCACATGTCTATATTCAGCAAAAGCACCTTTCACAGAATGTTTGTATAGAATAAGCAAAAGAGCTTTATTTGAAACTACTATTTCACTGCATAATTGGCAGTAAAATAACTTAAAAGAATTACAAATGCCTTATTCTTTTGTCTCAAAACCTAAAATAATAAAAGTCATCATTTCATTGTTGAGACATTCATCATCACCGAACATAAAAACAATATCATGGATGGAAGTCATGATGACATTTGTCATCACTACTATTTGCTCATTAATAACTGCATTTGGTGCATTAGAAACTGTACCATTATTAGTCTTTGAAAAAATAATTATCCTCAATAACACAAAAGGCTGTACTTACCTGGGAAAACAAATGATACACATCATACTTAACACAATGCTGTAGAAAATAGTATATCAGAGGAAGTAAGGACTGAGGCACTATAATTCAGTCATATTGTGGGTGAAGCATCCACTCCATATTTCCCTGGGTGTTCATTTGTCACAGGAGCCACCCTACTCAACCATCATCCAAAATATTGGTCCACCAGGAGGTTTAAGTGTGGAAGTTTATTACCTCTGATGAGGACCACAGCTCCTATGCCAAAATCCAGGAGTGTATTTATATAGCTGAGCAGTGAAGAATATCAATGATGGGGACAAAGATTCCTATTACTTGATTATCCTTCTATAACACAGGCATATTGGGCACATGTTTAAGTCAGAAAATTTTGCCATATGTTGACAACTGCTGTTTAATTTCTATCATGAAGTCAAGAAAAAAATTTTTATTTTCTTTAACATAAATCAATATTGTAAGTTAATATATTATTGTTTTACCTCTGATTTGTTCTCTTCTATTAATGTGCATTATATTACATTAATCAGTGGTAAATTATTAGTGACACAATAATATTTTCTGTAATACATCCCATTTGACACAGTTTTATTTCATGCAACTCCAAGATGTACTAAACAACTCTTTCCTAAAATGTATCAGTTTCTAAGAGAGAACTCTTTTGATTTATTTTCCTCCAGCTAATATTTTGCTGATTTATCCTTTTCAAATTTCAAACTCTAGCTTTGAATCTGCCATCTTCACTGCTATAACTTTCTATTTTTGAAAACCAAATAAGCTCAGTTCAATAGCACCTTTTTGGGAGCCAGCTTGGAGTTGTGCATGTTGCTAACTGCTGGGAGCACAAATGTAATAAAGAAAATAATTTGTGGAGAAATATCAAGAGCAAAGTACAAATAGTGTAGGTGATTAATCTCCTAAAAGAGAAAGGATAGTTCTTTCTATGAAGCCACAGAAAAGAAATAATATAGGAAGTAGAGGGACACAGCATTTAGAGAGTTCATGTCTAATGTTCTCTCTTTCCCCCATTAACTAGTGGTAACATCAAATGCTTAGAATGAAAGGACAGGGGTTTTGTAGCAGATTTGAGTAAAGTGGAACAGTTATGGTTAGATTTGTTCTTGATATTAGTACTATTTTCACATTGTCAACAGAGAAGAAACCAAACTCTGTGAAATAATTTACAGAGGCTTATTCTGAGCTGAATATGTGCGACCATGGCACAGAGAGCCACACAAAGAAGCCTTGAGCAAGTGGTCTCACCATCGTTGGGTTACAGTTTGGTTTTAGACATTTTAGGGAGATAGGAATTGCACATAAAGTCATATATCAATACATGGGAGACGTACCTTGGTTTGGCCCGAAAAGGCAGGTCATCTTGAAGCAGGGCATTACATGTTACAGGTGGGTTTTTCAATTTGTAATTGGTTAAAGAAACGAAGTTTTGTCTAAAAGCTTGGGATGATTTAAGTTAAGATAAGGAAGTTTGTTAATTAGAAACAAGCCACCAGACATACACTGGACATATATGGAGACTCAAGTGATCTGTTAAGTAAATTGATGACCTGCAGGTGTGGTTTAACCTTTGTCTTACATGGCCTTAGGCTTGTTAATGATTTTGTATCTTACTGTTACAAAGAATAACTCCAAAAGGGACAGGGCATAACTAGGCATGTGTGACCTCCCTTCTCATGGCTGGCAAGTCAGCTTTACGGTTTTTTTGGGGGGGTGGTCCCCTTGGCCAGAAGGGGGTCTTAAGAATTTATTTTAGTTCACAACATTAAAATATTATTTTTGCTCAAATACAATTAATTGTTTAAATTAATGTTCTCCCATGAATATCTTACATAGATACATTTTAAATATAAATAGATGCTTTTATTTTTTTATTTATTTTTATTTATTTATTTATTTATTTATTTTTTTAATTTTAGAATATCATGGGGGTACAACACTTTGGCCATACACATTGCCCCTGTTCTGCCCATGTCAGAGCCACAATCGTGGTTAAAAACAATTTATTTTAACTTTAAAATATGAAACATTTTCTTTTGAAGATCTTTTCTTTAATTTCCCCACCTTTTCCTGGCATCCAGAATGATAAATAGATTTTATGTTTCTTAACTTAACCTTTTTTCTTACTTTTATATTTCTCACTACTTAAACAGGAATTTGTTCATCATGCAAATACTTCTGAAAAATTTCCCAGTTTTTGATAAATTAATTTCTGCTATTATTATAACAAGAACAGGAAGCATGGAATCTTCATCTTTAGATATGAAAATTCAAATTTATTTTGGCAAGAGTTATTTTTAGGAGACTTCTTTTTGCATTAATTTCTTAGCTTGGGGATTTTGTGATAATGCACATCTTACAAATTTTAATCTCAAACACACATTAGGACAGTGCAGTGGTATGAATATAATATAGGAATAAGGCAGAGAAGGAAGGGTGAGGGAGCTTAACTGCAGCCATTTTGGCTGATACCAGATCCTAATCACCCTGAACAAGGAAGTCGCCAGCAAGTCTCTGGCCCCGGACCACCCAAGGATGGATAAATGTCTGAACGAGATGCCTTGCAAACTATGCTTACCTTTCTGTGACAACAGTTTATGATTAACCTTTATGGCCCGACCTCAAAACAATGCTGGTCAAGTACAGCTGTTTCTTAATGGAGCTTTGGGACACATAAAAATGTTACCATTCGCCCATAAGTGGTCCCCCTCCTACTCAGGAAAGGACCTCTACACTGTCTGTGGAATAGGATCTCTTGTCTGTCTCTTTCTCCATAAACTTTCTGTCACTAGTTGGCTTGCTCTCAAATTCATTCCTGTGCGAAGCCAAGAACCCACTTGGTGAGGTCAGGGGGATTTCCTTCCTTTATTGGAGTATCCCCTTCATCAAACACACAGAAGAGCCTGACTGAGACAAACATGGTTCTTTATGAGGACCTAAAATCAGTGACTGAGGCAAAGATCTCAATCATTGGAGATTTATTAAGTGAAAGTTTGAGAATGTGCTCAGGAAAAACACATCCCACAGACACATCTGTGACTGTTTTTTCTGAATGGGGATTTGGGAACTTCAGTATTTGAAGAGGAGGGGAAGTACAGAAAGAAAAAGGAGGGTGTGGGCAGTGAGGCAAAATGTTTACATCCTTGTGAGGCCCAGGGAATCTACATTTTATATAAGATAAGGTGAATGTTTGAAGAGAAAAAAGGAATGAAGGAAGAATCAATTCATTACATAGGTGAAGAAAATGATCGATCTCGTCCTGTCTCTGTTATGCCCTGGGAAAGATAAATTTTTAATCGTTATTATTAGTGTGAAATGAAACAGACTTTAGTTTTAGGAGCTAGATTTAGTCTGCAGACCTAAAATTACAATTTGCATACCCTTGCTTATGGGAGGCCAGCAAAGAATTTCCTTATGAATGATCTGCGTGGGCATTCCTTGTAGATGCCTGAGGCCTTTTACCTTCCTGTGGGGATCTGGCTGATGTGTAATGTTAGTAATAACCATTCATTTGGCAGGGGGTGTTTCGTGATTCAGCCTTCTCGAGACTTGACCCTTCTTTTTGCATAAGAAGTTGGGGCGGTGGGTCTTGACATTTTTATTTTCCTTTACAATTATATATCCCTCTGTTGGTGGGTATATTTTTTTTCTAGTTCCACTTTTCACTCAGTGATTACCCTTCATGGGCAAAGCCTTGTGTGATGACTTAAGCTACAACATTATTCCTCTGGTCCATAGGTGGTAATTAATATGCAATTAATCATAAAACATGGATCAGTGGGTGGGAGTGTCAGCTCACAAGTATATTTCCAGTTCTTATCTCCCTCTTCATTGTTAGCATTCTTTTATTTGCTGGGTGCTCAGCTATTTCCTAAGCTAATTACCTATTGACCAGATTTCCAAGGGGGTTGTAGCAAGAAGATTAAAATAATTTGGCCCAAGTCATAATGTATGTCATAACTAGAGTAGAATCTCTACTCTTTGAACAATCTCTACCCATTATTCTTTGAGATGTTTTTCTGCATAATTTTTAAAAATAAAATATGATTATTTTTCTTATCCCTGAACATCCATCCTCATCATACTCCATGCTAATTCAAACATCCACAAACGTAAAATTACTTATATTTAGAGCCTTTTTAATGTGTTGTTTCTTTTTGAAAAAGTGGTATCACATAACATTTATCCTCTAGTTTGCTTTTCTAAGAATATATCCCAGTTAACTATCCAACTCAATAGACATATATCTCAAATTCAAACTTTTCATATCTGCTTAATATCACATAGTATATATAGGCCACAATTATTTAACTATTCCTCTATTCCTGAACACTTAGACTTAGTTTTTGCCACTTAGATATAAATGTTTTTTATTTTAGAGCAGTTTTATGTTCCCAGCAAAATTAAGAGATTTTCCATATACCTCCACCCTCATGCATGTATAACCTCCTTCATTATCAATATCCCTCATCAGAGTGGTACATTTGTTGCAACTGATGAATCTATATTGCCATATCATAATCACCCAAAATTGATCGTGTACATTAGGGTTCACTGTAGGTGTTGTGCATTCTATGGGTTTGAATAAATATATAATGACATATATACATCATTGTAGTATCATACAGAGTACTTTCACTGCCTTAAAAATCCTCTGTGCTCCATTTATTCAAACCTCTCCCTCTCCCTCTCCCCCCTTACCCCACTGGCAACAACATATCTTTTTGATGTTTCTGTAGTTTTGCCTTTTCCAGAAAGTCATATATTTGGAATCATATTTTATGTAGCCTTTTAAGATAGGCTTCTGTCACCTAGTAATATTCATTTAAGTTTCTTCATCTCTTTTAATGGCTTGATAGCTCATTTCTTTTCAGTACTGAATAATATTCCATTGTTTGAATGTATCAAGTTTATTTTCCCATTCATCTACTGAATGATATTATGATTGCTTCCAAGTTTTCGCAATTATGAATAGAGTGCCTATAAATATCCATAGTAAGGATTATGTGTGGAATAATTTTTCAACTCTTTTGGATAAATAACAAAACATCTTGTAAGAGTATTTTTAGTTTTGTGAAAAACCGCCAAACTGTTTTCCAAAGTGTCTGCGCTATTTTGCCTTCCCACCAGCAATGAAGGAGAGTTCCTGCTGCCTGACATCTTAGCCAGTATTTAGTGTTGTCAGTGTTCTGATTTTGGCCATTCTAACAGGTGTGTAGTCATATCTCATTGTTTAAATGTGAATTTCTTTGATGACATCTGATATGGAGTATCTTTTCATGTGCTTCTTTGTCATCTGTATATCTTCTTTGGTGAGATGTCTGCTAATGTCTTTGATCCACTTTGTAAGTGGGTTGTTTGTTTTCTTGTTGTTGAGTTTTACGAATTCTTTGTATATTTTGGAAAATGATACTTTATCAGATGTGTCTTTTGCAAATATTTTCTCCCTGTCTCTGGCTGTCTTCTCATTCTCTTGATAACACTTTTTGTAGAACATATGTTTTTTAATTTTAATGAAGCCTAGCTTATCAATTATTTCTTTCATGGATTGTGCCTTTGGTGTATCTAAAAAGTCATCCCCATACCCAAAGTCATCTACTTTTTTCTCCCATGTTGTCTTCTAGGAATTTTATAGTTTTGTATTTTATATTTCAGTCTACAATCAGTTTTGAGTTAATTTTTGTGAAGGGTAAGATCTGTGTCTAAATTCACTTTTTTTTTTGCACATGGATGTCCAGTTGTTCCAGGATTATTTGTTGAAAAGACTTTTTTCTCCATTTTATTTCCTTTTCTACTTTATCAAGTTCAGTTGACTATATTTATCTGGGTCTGTTTCCGAGATTTCTATTCTGTTCCGTTGAACTATTTGTCTATTTTTCTGCCAATATTATATTGTCTTGATTACTGTAGGTTTGTGTTAAGTCTTGAAATGAGGCAGTATCAGTCCTTTGACTTTATTCCTCTCCTTGAATATTGTGCTGGCCATTCTGGGTCTTTTGCTTCTTGTAAATTTTTGAATCAGTTCATTGATATCCACAAAATAGCCTGCTGGGATTTTGATCATTCCATTTATTCAGTTCTTTTTATTTCTTTCATCAGACTTTTGTAGTTTTCCTCATATTGATATTGTACATATGTTGTCAGATTTATTCCTAAGTATTTAATGTTTTTGAGTGCCAATAGAAATGGTAAGCATTTTTACTTTTGTATTCTGTTTGTTCATTGCTGGTATATAGAAAAGTAATTGACTTTTTTATATTATCCTTGTTTCCTCCCACCTTATATAATTGCTTATTAGTTACAGGAAGTTTTTTTGTTGCCTCTTTTTAAATTTTTACATAGATGATTATGTCATCTATGAACAAAAACAGTTTCATTTCTTCCCAATGTGCTTATCTTTTCTTTTCTTTTCTTGTGTTATTGCATTACATGGTACTTTCACTAAGATGTTGGAAAGGAGTGGGGAGAGAGGATATCTTTCTGTTTTTCCTGATATTAGCAAGAAAGCTTCAAGCTTCTCACCATTAAATATGATGTTAGCTGTAAGTTTTTGCAGATGTTCTTTATCAAGTTCAGAAAGTTCCTCTCTATTCCTAGTTTACTGAGAATTTTTGTATGAATGTATGCTGGATTTTGTCAAATGATTTTTGTATGTCTATTGATAAGATCATGTGCCTTTTTTAATAGTCTGCTTATGTGATGAATTACATTAATTGATTTTCAAGAGTTGAATCAGTGCTGCATACCTGGATTAATTCCTACTTGCTCATGGTGTAAAATTATTTTTATATATTGTTAGATTTGATTTACTAATATTTTGTTGAGAATTATTAAATCTATATTTATAAGAGATATTGAAACGTGGATTTCTTTTCTTCTAATGTCTTTGTCTGGTTTTAGTATTTAGGTAATGCTGGCCTCATAGAAAGAGTTAGGAAGTATTCCCTGTGCTCCTATCTTCTGAAAGACATTATAGAGAATTGGTATAATTTCTTCCCTAAATGTTTGGTACAATTCAATATTGAACCCATCTGGGCCTGCCTGGTGCTTTCTGTTTTGGAAGATTATCAATTATTGATTCAATTTTTAAATAGATATAGGCCTATTCATATTCTCTGTGTCTTCTTGTGTGAATTTTGGAAAATTGTTTCTTTCAAGAAATTGGTTCATTTCATCTAGATTATAAAATTTGTGTGCATAAGTAGTTCATAGTATACTTTTGTTATCCTTTTAATGTCCAATATATAGTGATGTCCCCTCTTCATTTCTTTTATTAGTAATTTGTATCCTCTATATATTTTTTAGCCTGCCTAGAAAACATTTTAACATAATATTTACTTTTACTGCAAAAGAATGTCAGATTACTTTAAAAAGTGTTGGTGCGTTATGCAATATCTCACATTCTCCCCAGTAATGTGTGAGTTCAGTAATGTGTGACTTTTTTTTCTGAAATTTGGTAAAGTTTGGATGGTGCTTAAATGTTTGCCAATCCAGTAGATGAAAAATAACGTCTTATTTGCTGTAGCTTACAGTTATCTGAATACTAAAATTTGAACATTTCTTAATATGTTAATGGGACATGTGGATTTTTAAAATGGCTAGCTTATTTTATATTAATTGTAGTACATGTTTTATTAAAAACTATATATTATCTACATTATAAATATCATATTTGTCTTACTTACGTATTGCTTTTTTAAGAAAAAAATGTCTTTTTCCTGTTCTAGATTTCTTGTCTTGCTTAAGATGTCCTCCTCCATATTAAATTTGTTTTACAATTTTAGATTAGATCATTTCCTTTTTTAGATACAAAGGTTATCTTTATTTTTTAATTTTTTTGCCATATCTGATACAGTTTTTCAATGTTATAATAAAGATTAGAGAAATTGGTTCTATTTGATTTTTATTGATTAACTTAAAAGCATGCTTTAGATTTCTAAAATAAGGAATAATTGACCACTATTACAAACATTTTGGTATATTTGAAAGTTTTATATTTTATTTTTGGATATATGTTATGTTGGACATATATCAATTTTCTTTCTTATTTCTTCTTTTCTTTCTGTACATATAAAATAAAGGTTAATTAAATAAATACAGATTAAAAACAACCACTAAAATATTGTTGTATAAATTTGTGACGTACAGAAACAAATTATTATTCATTCAGAAAATTTATTTTATTACATGTACTTTTAAACACAATGAAAGGTACTCTAGCTAATAGTTTAATGACATAAATAATTCAGTGGTAACTTTCTCTGTGAACAAATTTCAATATGTTTTTTAATAATCTCCTCCCTTAACTAACTACTTGAACTTTTTGAGTTGTTTCCCAGAAATGGCGGAATTTTTACAAGACAAAGGAATTGGGATTCTGCAGGTCCCTGATTAAGATTTCTGATGCCAAGAATCACCATCTCCCATGTCCTGTCCTAAGACACATGACCTGCCCCAATGAATGCGGCCCCTCCTTAAAAAGCCCATGATCTCTGTTGGTGAGTGCGATGGATTCAAGGCTATTTCTCCTGTTCTCCTGACAGGTGTTTTCGCCTTAAAATTCCTTTCCTCCTTGGCAATCATCTTTGTCTCAATAATTGAATGTTTATGTGGTGAGCAACTAGATCTAGGCCAAAACCCACTTGCGGTTTTGATAGCACTCTGAGAGATATTTTCATATGCCTTTTTTAAATCTTCTATTCTTTTTCTATACAATAAGTTTGCTGAAAAAAATTCTAAATTCAGGGTGGGAGGTTTATTTTTCAAGTCTTTTGATACATATTTCTAAATTGCCATTCAAAATATTTGTGCCAATTTATACTTCATCAGTAAATACATGACTGTGTCTTTTCTGACTCACAGCACTGAGTATTACCATTGCCAAACTGAACAACAGCAACAAAAAAGTAAATGCACCTATTGTCTATTAACATGTTACTTTGGAAGCAATGAAAATACTCAGTGGAGAAGTAACTAAATAAGTTGTGGAACAA
The DNA here is from genome assembly GCA_023783475.1 of Daubentonia madagascariensis. Taxonomy (NCBI): domain Eukaryota; kingdom Metazoa; phylum Chordata; class Mammalia; order Primates; family Daubentoniidae; genus Daubentonia; species Daubentonia madagascariensis. Next base: position 17,643,598 of record JAKFHU010002080.1, on the reverse strand, counting down.
AATACAACAAAGTATACAAATAAAATATATGTTTCCATTTCCTGACATGTCAATATATTCATAAACCTTTAAGTTATTTATAGTTTCAAAACCATATGCCTAGGATTTCCTTTTTGTCTTGCATATATATTTTTTTCATTTGTATGTGAGGCTCCCATTTTAAATAACATAATGTAAGTGGAAGCTAATGATAGACGGTGAGTGGTGAGATTATGGGTAGCTTTGACTTTAAAAGCTACATATTCCTAGTGTAGTCACAAATAAATTTTTCTGAAAATCTATATATATGACATAGTAAGCACATAAAAAAAGTTTAAAATCATATTTACAAAGACACAATTGAAAAACAACACAAACACATCATGTAGTCTGTTTATCATCCTTGAAGCATCCTATCTTTGCATTTTAATAATATTCTGAAATGTGTAAATTCAATCTATTGGTGCTTTACTGATAAAGTGATTCTGAAGGGCAACCCCTAGAGTATACAGAAATTCAGGTTGTTCCAAGTCACTGGAAGGCATTTTGGAAATTTTGTGAAAGGAACTGCTGGCCCCTGGGAAAAAAGTGGGCCTGGATCTGTCTCAGGGTACCCTGTCTCTTGGCACTGCCAGCTCCAGTTTGTCCAAGCTACCAGAGGAGGGCTGAGGTGTTTTGAGCAAGACACTCTAAAGCACTGGAAACCATGTGATGGGAGTCCCTGATCAGGTCCGTGCTTGACCAGATCTGAGGGTGTACTTCTCATGCATACAAATGGGGTTATAATACCAGGCTCAGCTACGGTTTTCCAATTTTATTATTATTTTTTTATTTCAGAGTATTACAGGGACACACACTTTGGTTACACAAATTGTCTTTGTGCCACCCAAGTCAGAGCTACAAGCGTGCCCATCCCCCAGACAGTGCACCCTGCATCCTTTAGGTGTGAATTTACCCAACCCTCCCACCTGCCCAACACCCTATGAATGTTACTTCCCATGTGTGCACATTAGTGTTAATTGATTAGTACCAATTTAATTTTGAGTACATGTGGTGTTTGTTTTTCCATTCTTGTGATACTTCACTTAAAAGAATGGGCTCCAGCTCCATCCAGTATAATACAATAGGTAGTTCACCATTTTTAATGACTGAGTAATACTCCATGGTATACATATACCACATTTTATTAATCCACTCATGTATTGATGGGCACTTGGGTCTTTCCACATATTTGCAATTGTGACTTGTGCTGCTACAAACATTCGAGTGCAGATGTCTTTATTATAGAATGTCTTTTTTTCCTTTAGGTAAATACCCAGTAGTGGGATTTCTGGATCAAATAGTAGTCCTACTTTTAGTTCTTTGAGTTATCTCCATATTGTTTTCCGTAGAGTTTGTCCTAATTTGTAGTCCCACCAGCAGTATAGGAGTTTTCCTATCTCTCTGCCCCCACACCAATGTTTGTTGTTTTGGGACGTTTTGATAAAATCCAATTTCACTCGAGTTAAGTGATATCTCATTGCGGTTTTGATTTGTATTTCCCTGATGATTAGAGATGTTGAGCAATTTTTCATGTTTGTTGAACATTAGTCTGTCTTCTTTTCAAAAGTTTCTATTCATGTCCTTTGCCCACTTTTTAATGGGGTGTTTGATTTTTTCTTGTTGATTTTCCTGATTTCTATATAGATTCTAGTTATCAGCCCTTTATCAGAGGTGTAGCATGCAGAGCAAGATAGCGGGCGAGAGACACCACCAGCCAGAGTGTGTAAGAAGGAGAAGTTTTAGATGAAAGAGAAAAAACAGACAGACACACATAGATCAGATGAGGGTCTGAAGGAAGGGTGCCTGAACCTACAGAAGACCCCACGGGAAGAGGTTGCGAAGCAGAACTGGAAGGAGAAAGGCATCGGCAGGGATTAAGCCCCGAGAGGCTTGGAGACCAGCGGGAAGGGTAGGTGGAGTGGTTAAAATCCCCCTGCCTCCCATCTGGGACTCTCGAGGGGCTCCGTAGCTGCTGCAGAGAGCTGCCAACACACACCAGCCGGAGACTGCTGCCCCCAGTGAGCGGAAAGCTTCTTGTGGACAGGGCACCAGGCTCCCAGCACCCCCAGACTCCCCCGGGCACCTCTCGCCCCACGGACCCAAAGCGGGTGGCAGGAGCCATGTTGCTTCTCTACCCACCAGGCGCCTTTGTCCTCCCCAGGGAGCCTCTACCCCTCAGGTTCTGTCCTGCTCATCCCCACGGGAGTCCAGAGTGTCCCCGGTGATCTGCATGACTCCAGAGCCCAGTCATTCTGGGCGGAGTGCCTCCCGGAGAGAGAGGGTAGGAGACGACCAGTGTGTGGTTTTCTCATTTTGTACAGGCTGGATAGCTCACAGAATGAGACAGCTATGAAACCTGATTTACAATCAGGAAATTTTCTTATATAAGTTTTGCTGATGGAGGTAGCATTTCAAATTGTATTATTTTGTGTGCTGTAAAACATTTCATTAAGCACGGTGTGTAGTAGTGACATAGGAAAATTGACATGGTATTTAAGAAGCTATTGTGTGACAGATCCTGTGGTAAATGTTATGTTTTCAGTAAATATTTCTCTCTCTCTCTCACACACACACACACAAAAATAAACATACACACATGTGCACACACACACATACACCCCTACCTTCACCTAGCTTCTCTATAGACATAATTGGCTTTGTTATGTAGATAAGGATACTCCAGGCTTACGGAAGTCACATAACTCCCATGTCCTTAGAGCTTAATGGTCTCATAGGTAGAAGTGAAAAATATGATTCTAACTCAGATATGTCTTTCTCTATGCCATTGGATCTCCAAATTATGAGCACATAAAAATAAACTGGATAACCTGTTGAAACAGAGAAAGCCAATCCCACACTCAGAAGTTCTGATAGTAAATCAAGGGTGAGGCTCTCAAATTTGCATCTCTAACAAGTTCCCAAATGATGCTATGGTGCTGGTCCAGGAATCACATTTGTCCATATTCAGTCCTCACACCAATGTGCATGTTTTGATTGGAAACAAATATTTTTGGAAATCAGAAGGCTTAAGCCAAGAAGTATATATGTTCCTTTTATCCTATATTGCATGATTGTCTATATTAGAATAAACTCAGTGTGTTCATTGTATTTGTGGAATATGATACTGAAGAGGCATTAGAGGTTGTAATGGCAGTGGCTGATGGCAAATAGAAAGAAGTAATAGTCAAGCTATGACAATATAAGATGAAAAAGTTTGATTTTAATCAGTGAAATTTCACGTGGGATAAAATAGTATGAAATAAAGTGTAAAGTAGTAAAAAATAAAGGCCCTTTGGAAATTACTGGTTTATTTTAGATTGTAGAGTGCTCTATTAATAAAAAATGGATACAAAGTAATGGAACTCAAAGAGGAATGCTGGAAAAGTAAAGGAGACATTATATAAGAAGCAAAATGATATTTATTGTTAAAGTATCTGACATTTGTAGTTAACATAGATGAGATGTCAGTACAATTTTCCAAACAAGAAGGCATGTTTGACTTTTAATGCTGCTTCAAAAACAAAATCAAAATAAGGAAAGTTAGTACATTACAGAATATAGTAAAATAAATACACGTTTTTGAAGCCATAGATAAAATCCTGTTACATGTTTTTTGATCTTCATTCTCAGAGACCTACTTATTGGTTGACTTTTGTGATTTTCCTATATCACAAAGTGCTGTATCCAAATCGAATCCCTAATCACAGTGAAAATATTTGCATCCATTTTTTGAAATCAAAATTTTAAAACAGTTTTCTTTGTTTGAAAAGAAAATTTACAATAATACATATTACAGAATTGATTTAAAATAAACCTATTTTGAATTGATGTAATAGCATACAGAATAGAGTCCCCAATTTTAATGACTCTACTTTGAATTTATCATTAAAAAATAATTTCATAACCAAGGAATGATATTTGCTTAAAATGCGATTTAATTTCAGACCCTCCAGAAATGTCACCAAATCTAGCAAAAAGATGTAAAACTGTGATGAGCTAATAAAAAATCACAAACTGCAATGAAGGAAAGGTAAGATTTGTATAATTGAGACATAATATTGGAGAACTTGGTCTGGTAATATGGAGAGGGGATCTAATTAAAAATGTGACTGACCAGCCTGCAACTGTCAACTCCGAAAACTGACAGGCCTGGGAAACCATTGTATTGAGAGTAAGTCTGGATGGTGCATGCTGCAGCCGCATTTGGTGCCAGCCTCCATTTTGCTTGGATGGGTATTAAATAAGTTAACTTTAATTACAAAATTAACCTAATGAGAGTTATGCCTTCAGTAGACATTTGCTGAACACCTGCTATGTTCAATACTATTCTAGGCATTATTTTTGCAATGGGACACCACCATGTACAACACAAAGTAGAACAAAATGTCACTGCCTAGTGGAACTTAAAATTTAACAAAAATGAACAAAAATAAACAGTACATATGATAAATAAGACCCTTCCCCCTGCTTCCACAATTAGAATAGGAAAAGGGGAAATGGGAATATTGTAATAGGTAGACAGGCTATATGAATTAGAATAATATAGGTGAGGGTTCAGGGTTTTATTGTAGTTATGGAATAGAATAGGGATAAGGACTTTTAGGTGGTGCTAGTTGAGGCTTGTGTCATTATAAAAGTTGTAGTCAAAAAGAAGTTTATTGTGTCCATATGAATATGAAGGCAAGCTGTGGCTGAGAGTTTGTTCATATAGGCACTGAATAGAACGTATTAACTAAATATATGACTACAAAGTACTTAACAGTTGATGACTGAATGGTGTCAGTAATTTAAATAATATTGAGTTTGGGGGAACTTAACGGGTGGAATAAAGATGTAGGCTACTGATCATATCATAGTTCTTGGTCTGATTTGTGTATTCATTAATATATATGATAGATTAAATTTATAAACTATTATAAATATTACATATATTATTTTTATATATCAAATATTATGTTGAAAAGACATTATAATTAACAAAATAAAATCACTCAATATCTTAATGAACTATTAATGTTCTTGTACTTCAATTTCTGTTTGATATATTTTGAAAGTATAATACTAAGCATATACAAATGTACAATTGTAACTCTCCTATAAATTAAAGCTTTTGACTTTTAGTATCATGTAAAGTCATGATTGTTTCCCTAAAATTATTTTGAGTATTACCAATAAAGCTGTATCATTTCCTTGATGATATATCTATGTCCTTAGAAAAGTAGTATCCAATATTGTAGAGATATATTTAAATGGAAAAGTCATAAAAAGAAAGGAGGGGTGAAAATAAAGATGAACAGGGGAATACAACCTGTCTGGATGGTAACTGTCTAATATGGATAAAGAGCCCTCAAATGATGTATACTTGGCCACATAATTTATTTCCATGATTTTATTTTAAGAAAATAATCAACAGGAATGAAATGAAAGTTATTATGTTTTTCAGGAGGTGGATGAGCCTTAGAATTATGAATTCTTAAGAAAGTTTAGAAAGTTAAGAAGGCTCTTAATCGTTGTTTGGGAGGTCTCTTATTGAAGGGTATAAGCCCTGCCACTGTGCTGAAGTTCAAGAACAGGCCAATAATACTCAGGCAAAGAGCCTACACAACAGAAATTGCTGAACCTAAAAGAAATAATATATGAGTAACTGACTCAGGGAGAGAGACGAGAAGCAGGAGTCAGTTCTAGGGAAATGGGGTCTTGGTTTTGGAAGGACGAATGGTGTTAAAGTGAGTCAATGAAAGACTGATTTTAGTGAGAGAAGAATAAAAAAAAAAAAAACCCCAAAAAAACAAAAACAAAAACAAGGGGAGCTGAAATAAGATAAGGGTTGTGATGAAGTCCAAGAATGAGTGAAGATCATGAATATATGTTGATATTATTTATATATCATATAAAACTACAATGCAATGACCTGTATTTCATGTTACAAGACAAAATAAATGGCAACATAGTCTGTTAAAATAGCCAGCAATTCTCAAAATCATTAGATCAAAATATCATGTTCTTAGTTTAATGTTCTTGTTCGGCATATTTCCTTCTTACTAGTATTTGATTCAGGGAGTTATGCCAACAATTCTACCTTTGAGGGACACTGTGGATCCAATGTAAGAATCTGAGGAAAGACAGAACAATGAGAAATAACTTAGATGGTTTGCAGTCGATTTTTGGAAACCAGTGAAAAATTTCACCTATCACTAGTAAGTTTCACCTTAATTGTAAGTGCCTATTACTGTTTTATGGCCCTGGCAAAAATATGTTGTCTTTATTCTTCATCCTCAAATCATACCAAATCACCTATGTAGCATTCAGAATTAATTTGAACAATGTGGATGATACCTTAGTCCAACAAAAATGTAAACAATAATGTTTTCTAAGTAAAGAAAATATCAGTATTTTCAAATGACTGGTTATTTCAAGCAGACCAAATAAGCATAATTATTCCGAGACCAATTTTTCATAAACTGCATAGTATCAAACTGTGGGTAGGCATTTAGGAACTATATGTCATATTTCTAATCCATCTTTTTTTCAATAGACTATAATTTCTCAGAAATTTACAAATACAACATGGAGATTTTTTAAATTTAGGGTATTATCAAAAGGGTTTAGGATTAAAATCTAAACAACTAGTGATATGAGGACAAAAAGTCCAAAACTGTCATAAGTAAAAAGAGTAACCTGTGCCAAATTGTAATATATTATTTCAGTAGGCTTGTGGAATGTGTCACAATGAATCTTTCTATCCTTTCTGCTTTTGTAGATGTGGTAGCTAAATTTACAATTCAGTTGAAAATTATAATTCCTAAATTCACCTTGGCTCAGCCATTCCCTAATCTTCCAACCACTTATTTCCTGCTATAATACTCTCTTTTCTTCTCTGTCTAAATACAAGAGGCACATATCCTCTGATCATTTTAATTCATGTGGCAGAGATTTTTTTATCTGGAAAGGACATTTATAGTCCTTTTATAAAATGTTCTTTTAAATTTGTTTGAACCAGTGTATTGAAATGGAAAGTTGGTCAATAATCCAGCTACTAAATTCAAATGAAGTTCAAAAGAGAAACAGATATTTATTGTGCATCTGTTACATGCCAGGCCCTGTGCTAGTGCAGAAAGTTCAAAGGAAAAAGAAACCTTTATTCAATTTGTTCAGAACTTATAATAAAAAATAGACAACCAAACAAAATAATAAAATGCAGTGTGATATGAACTGTAAAGTTGGTACATGCACTGTGTATTTTGGGGAGGAAGAATATCAGTGGATCTTAAAAGAGGTTTTGATGGATGAACTAGATTTCGAAGGATGATTAGTGATTTGCCAATCAGCCAAATAAAGAAGGGCATTCCAAGCAAATATTAATAACATAGTGTATATCAAATGCAGTAGGAATGAAATAACACAGTTTTCTCAAAAATACCAAATAATTTAGTGTTGCTTTTATTATGAGACACTGCTGGTTGCATGTCCCAGTACATTTCCTTCTTCATAGCTGCATTTCCTTCTTCATAGCTGGCAGAAGCATATTTACTTATGCTTTTTTTCTGTGCTCTTTATGAGTAGCTAGTTTGTCAGAAAGGGGAGTCCTTGCCATGTCCACTATTCAGACACAACACTATGTGGTCATTAAATAGTTTATCTTTCTTCTTGGCTGCATTGCAAAATCATATTTCTCAGAGCTCTTGCAACTAGGTGGTGCCACCCGGTTACTACGAAAGAACCTTTAGTTACAGGAACAGCAGTCTTTGGCAAACACAATGTTATGTGTTTCCTAAATAGTTTGATTTCCCCAGTGGACTCACATGAACACATTTTTCAGCTCCCCTGTAGCTGGATGGGTCAGTAGCCATGTAATGCATGGCACCTCCAAGCCTGAATGTAAAGTCTCCCATGGTATCCTCCATTTGTCCCTCTCTCTCCTGTTAGAGAGAGCAGTTTCACACAACAGCAAAGGCCCAGATCTCTGAGTCACCCTTTATTGGAAAGCTGCCAACCAAAAATATCAAAATTAGATTATGTGTCAGAAAGAAACAAACGTATTTTATCATGTCACTGAGATCTCATGGTTTATTTTTAATGTTAAGTACTAGAATAACTTACCTGATTCGTAATAGTCTCCATTTTGCATTCCTGTGGGCACCCAATAGGAACAGATTGTAGAATATTGATTTCATAGTGGTTCCTAGAATAAAGTCACATTTATAGGCAGAGCAACATGTAGGTCAAATTATAAATTAGATGAGTTCTGAGATTTATCTTTAGCAGTTCCCCAGCCTCTTTTGTTTTGTTTTGTTTTGTTTTTATCTCCTTCAGCCTCATGTCCATCTTTAGTTATCCAGAGAGTTCAGATGGTACCCTGGCTATATATACTCTTTCCACATCTTTCTACAGTAACCAATTCTACTGACACATCTTTACTGCTTAAGATACTTCTGATTGATTGTTACTTTCTGTGTGTGGGGTATCATCCTAGACACCAAGTACCCATGAAATGGGAAAAATGTTTCCTACTCTGAGCCGTACATAATCACCCTGAAAAGTCAGAAAGAACCTGAGGCCAATACTACCATGAAAATCAACAGCCATAAATGCAAAAATAAAAGGAAGGAGATAAGAAGGAGAAAATTAGTATTCATTTGGCCCTTATGATATACTAGACACCATTCTAGATATTTTGGGGGGCACAAAATTATTTAATTTTTATGAGAATCCTGAGAAGTAGAAAGTACTATGATTAAATTTTTACAGAAAACGGATAAGGGGCTCAGTAATATTGAATAACTTACTAAGTCACAGGAATCATGTTTATGAAGGAATTTCTTATATAAGTAGAATACTTTTAAAGAAAAGGATATTTTAAAGAAAAGACAATATTGAAAACATTTATTGGTGAAGGGAACAATTGGGTTTTATATTATCTTGCTTTAGAAATTATCATATCTCATATATATATGTATATTTAGTGCTTTCCCTTTTATATGATGGACTCATATAAATTCTCTTATTTAATATTTACAAACATTTTGAAGTCGATTATACCATCATGGTATAAATGAGGAAACTATGGCTCAAAAATTTCACATCACACGGGTAATAAACTGACCACTCAGCAGGAGAGCTAGGACATTCTTACTCCACATCCCATGCACATTCTCTTATCCTGCTTTACGTTTGTGCTTAGTTTGGATAGGTGACATTTTTTATTGGGTATTAATATATTTGGATCCTGGTCTTGTCTCTCCCTCAATATTGTATGACTTTGAAAAAAAGAGACTTGTCTGTACTGTAGTTTTGTCATCTATAATATTTCTTTCAACTCCATTTGTCTTTCCTTCTAATTTAAGCTTAGATAGGAGGAACTGATAATGTCACACAACATTAGCTCTTTCCTATATCACTTGCATTTAAACTTTATTTTCCTAATCCAAGTTGAATATTCAGGTGGCAGTTTTAGACAGGGTCAATGAGAGAGCTATTTTGATACTAGATTTTTTTTTTTTTGGAGGCATTCAAATTGCATTCCTTTCCACAGTACAAACAGTTCTGCTTGCAAAATAAATAACACATAAAAGAAAAGACAGTGTGTTGATTTATATTTTATAAATTTTTAAAAATTATGGAGTTCTTTTTTTAATGTAGCTATGATGTAACATCTTAAGATATGCTTAGGAGAGGGCAGAAGTAGCTGTCACTGCTATCATAATTTATTTGCCTCCCTTTTTTGGATAAAAATGATGATGGGCTTACATGGGAGCAGGAGGAAATCTGCCAAGTCATTGCCCTGCACCTGGGGCTCAGCCTGTTGCTAGTCTCTGCAGAGCATGCACAGCTATAAATCTATACTGATTAATTAAGTGGTGCTGCCCATTGTTCTTCTTGTCAATGAGAAAAAAAAAATCCATTGTGAAATTCCTGGTTCCCAGTCAAGCTATTATGCATTTGTGCTTAGATTTGTCTTTCAACTTTCATTCAACAAACATTTATTGGGCACCTTCAATGTGGCAGGCATAATGCTAGTTGGTAGGAACACAAAGATAAATAATCTCTGACCTCTGAATTTCATTTTAGTGGAAAGAAGAACAAAGAAATACATGGATATAGCACATTGAAGACAATGTTAATATAGAATTGAAAGAGTATACAAGATGTTATGTTTGAGCATAGAAGAAAAATTGCCTATAACATTAACTTGATGCAACTGATAATGGGATGCATAAAATAGGACAATAAGGCTTATGAATATGAGTCAGAGCTTGTTAATTTAGCATTTTCTGCATGAGAATGCCCTCTGGATGCTGTTGGGAGAGAAACATTCATTGCTTTGGGAAGATGCACATCTCTTATCTTTCAGGTCAGTCTTTGAGATGTAGGGCAGGTGAACAGCAGTATCAAAGTATTTGGAAAGTTTTTATTCACTCATTTATCCATTTATTTATTCATTTATTTCTTTACAAGATGGTAGAATAAAATTGAGCATATCACATAGCTAAAAAAAATTCATAGCCATTTTAAATCATATGTGGAATTGTTTTTGTTAAGTTTCCCTTGTTCCCAAAGAGGATCATAAGCAGCAGAATTGAATGAGAGAGGGAGAGAGAGACTCAACATCACCAGCGTGAGAACACAGCAAACACTAAATACTATTAGTTTCATTCCAAATTGAAGTCATGCTTCTTCCAAGACTGTATTACTCTGCTGAGGAATGAGCTGGCTAAACAGTTCTATCTCTGATCAACCACCACCCACTCTGCACATTAAGTCCATCCTTCAGCCAAGCCAGTTGCCTCTGCAGGAACAACCCCGCCCAGCTTGTGGCTGGCTCAACCTGCACAGAGCACATTTCTTCTGCTCAAATTGAACTCCGCTCTACTGTTATAGATCATAGCACCTAAACAAATCTCTCAGCTAATGCTATTACCAACCTCTGCCTTAACGGGGCTTTAACCCAAAACCTATCATCTGACAACCTTGCAGACTATAAAAATATATTTGCAGTATCCTTTAATTGTGTCATTCCTCCCACCCTTATAAGCTCTCTGTCCTGGGATACATCTTTACCAGTGAGAGGGCTTTTGTTGTAGGAACTAACCAGAAAATGGTTTTGCAATACCTGTTAAATATAAGTAGGGGTAGGGGATTCATAGTGATTCCATCATTCCTGCCAACATTTCGATGATCGTCTGGAATACAATGCAATCTAGCAAAGCACTGCTGAGGGGTCAAAAGACCCTCTTAACCGTTTTGCTGAGGGTCATCGCAGTGGGTTCCTGGCTGCATGTGTGACGTGCCCAGAGTGGGTGGATATTCGACCTCTGTCTTATTCAAATTACAGCTCAGTGTCACTTATAAAACAATCAAACACCAGCTGTAATTCCTCCTGAGCTCGTGCCTCCAGGGCACCACTTCAGCCTATATTAACTTCTAGATAACTGTTTCAAAGCCTGCCACAGAGTTCTGCGTTCTGGGTGAGCACACGTTAATCTTCATATAAGGACTCAGATTCCTTTGGGTCTCAGCTATATAGGCTTGTTTGATGGGAGAACTATAATGAAAAAAGAAAGGAAGAGAACTGTTAGTACCTTTAGAGGAATTCTGAACATGCGCCAAAAACACTACAAATATGGCAGAGCTCACATATGCTGGTTTCCAATATGAAAACACACCACACTGCCTGATGATGTTTATCACAATCCCTGTGAGGGACCTTTATGCTTGAGGATCTGTTGGCACTGTTGCTGATAGAGTTACTTACTTTATATGTGAAAGTAAGTCACACGTAAATGTGTGGTATGTGGCCAGCTCTGCCTTTCACACTGCGGTTTCTTGTGGAGGCTGCCATCTTTAAGGGCTGCAGCTGCTACCCTCAAGCACATTACACACCTGTATGCTTTTTACCCAGTGTGGCTTTTTAATCCTTTCCTTTAATGAATAGAGGCTTTCTAGAAAAGTTAGCTGTAAGGAACATCTTATTTTTCCACTGGTTTCTATTGTATAATCAGAGATGTATTTGTTCAAAATACAAAGAAATATCGTCTTTCCTGGAGAAGGAGATAAGACCATGCCTTTTCCTCTTAGCATTCTTGACATTGCAGCATGCTGGTAGCATTATGTCAGAAGAGAGTTGGGGTCTACAATATACTTTTTTTCCTTTTTATTTTATTCTTGTTTTTAGAACTTTCACAACTTTAAATCTCTACTATGAATTTGACTCTCCTCTATAGAAATATCTATAGACTGTGAACTATAGGTCTTTTTTTTAAAACTTTAATTGCTTATTTTAAACTCAAACCTTAAATTTGATTCTCCTAATTTTTTGGAATACACAATTATTTTTTATTTGAGGTGCCATGTATTTTGTATCATTTGCTGAACTCAAGACTTTCTGTTTTTTGTGCTTCAGAATCTATAACAAATTTTGAAGGATGATTGGACATATAATCAGTCATTATGATTTCTAGTTACCAGTTACTTCTTATGAAGGTCAAAATGTGATAAGGAGTATAGTTCACATTCCTACATTAAGATGTTGTCCAAGTACACATGGTCTTGATTGGCTTAAAATAAAAAATTCCAAGCTGTTCAAACCATAGAATGTTTGTGACAAATTGTCGGTGATACTATTAATAAACAATGATGCTGAGAACACTTTTTCAGAGATTATTTCAACCTATTTTATTAACTCCCAAAGTACATATAACTCTTTTCACACTTATCATGTGACCATTAAAGAAGTCAGGTATGAAGAAAAGGCTCTACACCAGGTGTTTGAGTAATTGATTAACTACACAGATCTATGCAAAAAATTTTAGGAAAGTGGATAACTAGAACTTTTGAAATAAAGAATGAATTCTCTGATGCAAAATAACAATCATATCAAGAAATATGTGTATTAAGAAATCAAAACTTTTCTGAGTAGTGTAACAGTCCTAATGAAAGGATTTGATCTTTCCATTTTAGGCAATTTGGAGATATAGGGCTTAGTGTCATACAAACAAGAATCAAAGAAGAATGCACAACCAGAACGATAAAAATCAGATACTCTAGAAAAAGGCAGTTCAGAGAATACTTTGAATCTCTGAATTCAGTAATGAACAATGATTGTATTCAATATCACAATTGCATCCATTTGGACATTTACATATATTCATACTCCATTATATACTTGAGTAATATATTAATACATGATACATTCCATAGAATTTTGTGATAATTAAACACTCTCTTATTAAAAATTTTTATGTGAGTTGATGCATATGTTAATTAGCTTGATTTATCCTTTCTGTAATGTATACATATACTATTATAAAACATCTTGTTGTATACCACAAATATATACAATTTTATGTCAATTAAAATTAATTAATTTAAAAACAAAAGATTAAATGGAACTTCTTAGGCCTAAGCAGAAAAATATTATTACAATTTTATCTTACATACAGCTTTTAAACATGACTTTACTCTGTTGTAAATTATATATTGAAAACACATCTGGTTAATATAATTTAACAATTTAAGAAATTTACTTAAAAGGGCTACCTGTATGATTCCTCATATAGATATTAGATCTTATTTCAAATGTATGTCAAATAAAATATTTGACTATTTTTATTTATATGTTCTGTAATTGGTACATGAACATAAGAATACTTTCTAGCATATGAAAATGTAATTGTTATAGGATACATGGTGATATAATACATTTCAATGTTTGTACGACAGATGATAGAGCACAAATACTTATTAATTTATTTTTAAGTTTTATTTACTCTTCTTGCTTAAGGAAAATTAAATGCTGAATATGAAATAATAATATTTTAATATTTCCTCTCAAATCTCAGAACTGAGAAGGAAATGTTTCATAAATATCCTACACAGTCAAGTATTAAAAAGAAAACTGAAATTCAGCTTTTAGAAATGAAAAATTCATTGAGTAAACAGAGCCTCTTTTTATCCTACACACATTATATGAAATATTAAAGAGTAAGGACACACCAAACTCCTCAATTTGCAGTGATAAACATGCCAAATGTTACCATTTGTCTCAAGTAATTTATATTAAAGTTAATGGGAACCAAACATCTGAAAACCAACATTTGTCATTTTATACAAATGTCTGGCAAATTTTCTTTGCACTTGATCTTCATGCTGTTAGGTTATAGGATTTTTTTTTCTTTGTAATTTACTAGTCAGATAAATGAGATAGGATTACCTCTACTGGAAATTTAACTGAGAATGATTTGGCTTCCTGATATAACTGAATAACAGCCTACAAGAAGTTAATGCTCTTCTGAAACCCATAGTAGAGAGAAATTACACCTATAAATTTAGTATAAAAATAGTCGAAAAAGAATGAGTCTCTGATTATGAAGCTGTACCTATATGCAACAAAATGTAAACAGAAGGAAAAAAAGGAGCACATCTATTCAGGAGTATTTTCTGCTCTATCTTCAGGTGGTTCAGGTGATTTTATTTATAGTATTTGACCTTAATTTAGAAATTAAATAGAAACATGAAATGTATATTTTCCATAATAGCTGTCCCAGAATGATTAACACTAAGGGGCAGAAATGTAGATCAGCTTTTACCAGAAGCAGCACTTTCAGAATTGACTTGGTTGTAGTTGGGAGGGTTTTGTCAGAAAATCATCATAATCAAAGCCATCACACCTTGAGAAAGGGATTCGAAAGAATAAACTTATGATTGTTTAAGCTTTTTCTTTCTAAAATAGGTTAAATGCCACACCATCATACTCCATGCAGAGTCAGAGATAATTTCTACAGTACAGATTATATAATGTTTTTTTTCAACAGATATGAAACTGAATCTCTAGACTTCACTTCAGACGTATTGTATTAAAGAATCAGAAGGTAGGCCCCGTGGGTGTATATTTTCTAAAGCACTATTAAACTGTGAAAGAGTAAGTTGCCTTCCACAAGCATATATTCTATTTCCTAGAATTGCTGCTGACACCTTTATATGAGGTTTAGTTGTAGCTTCTCAGCTCCTTTGCCCTTCATATACTGCAAAATCATAAGCCAAATGTCAGTTGAGGAGCTCCCTCCACCTGAGATCTTGAGGATACTGCATATAAACCCACAATCAAGGGTCTATAGAATTTGTCAACCATCAAATATGTTTGCTAGTTTCAGGGGTCTTATGGCCTCTGAGCCTTTTCTTTAGTCTAGTGTTTCTCAATGGTTGTCTCTGTCACTTCAACATATGAACTCTTCATCATCTTGCAATTTATTCTACCACCTTCATCCCTTACACCACTACAACCATCAAACATTTCACTCACATAGAACCTATGTGAATTCAATACCATGTTCTGTGAGGGTCTGAGACCCTGAGAACTGGTCACATTTAATGTACTTTGACTTCCATCTTTCCTTTGCTTCCTTTCTCTTCCCCTACTATAACTGCTGCCTGTTGAATGTTTTCAATATTCTTCTGTAGCTTTGGTACATTATATTACTATAACCTGAGAAGGAAGGAGGGGATAGTAAAATTTACCTTCTAAAACAATTACTGGTTAATTAATGTTTAAGTTAAGTTTAGTTAATGATTAAATCACCATTAACTGGGCTTTCTCCTATGAAAGTAAGCCCATCAAACTCACAGAAATCAAGAACTCCTTAATAATAAAAAAAAATGTGAAAGCTAAATTTTAATTGCCAACATTCTTTAAGTCTCTATTGTTATTGTCATTAGTAAAAATATTAAAGAAGTCTTTATAGATAGAAACCTATGGTGTTTTCAAATAACTCCAGCCTCTATTAATTTATTTAACAAGGATTTTATAATATCTACAATATGATAAAATAGTACCAGGTACTATTTTAGGCCCTGGAGATCTGGCAACAACAGCAGAAAAAGAAACAAAAATGTGGGGAAGAAAGACAAAAAGCTAAATAGTATGCTATATATTATGTTTCATAATAATAAACACAAAGGAGGAAAATAAAGGTTAAAGGGATGTAGAAAGGGATGGAATTAGAGGGTGGATAGAATTTTAAATAGGGTGGTCAGGACACGCTTCAGCAGATGCTGAATGAGGACAAGAGAAAAATTTCCTACTCCCACCACAGGCCTAAAACTGAGTAAAAAGCAACAGAAATGAACATTCGTTTGAGGGAGAAGATTGTAGAGATAAACTTTCTTCCATGATGCAGGAAAGCAGAAATGACTAAAAGCTCAGGGTGACGTACAAAGACAAAAAAAAAAAAAAAAATCATTAAACATCCCCCAAATGCCATTCTAAACACAAGGCAATAGCATCCAGCTGCTGGAATAATTTGAAAACTGTGCTGCCCTGAAGGTAACAATATCACCAAGAAAACAGCGACCCAGATCAACTATTTACTAGATTGGCACTTTCCTGAATGACAGAAGAAGCCCACCACTTTTTTCTAAACATAAATGCTCTTGACTTCAGTGTCTTCTGCTCCTCCTACAATGTTGACATCAATTTTTTTAAAAAAATTTAAAAATTGAAGTAAACTCATAGATATCCAGATTTTGGAACTGTTGAAGAGAAAATTTTAAATTACCATGACTATGTGTTTGGGAATTTAATAAAAAGGTGGACAATTGCATGAACAGTTAGAGAATTTCATTAGAAAGAATGAAACTATAAGACAGAGCCAAATAAAAATTCTGGAAATAAAAAATACAATGCAACAGATGAAAAATTCCTTTAATGGGCTCATCAGTAGACTTAACACAGCTGAGGAAAGAACTGTTAGACTTAAACGTAGGCCAGTAGAAATTGCTGAACAGAAACATATATAGAGAAAAAAATATGGAAGAAAAATTAAACTCCAAAATCTGAAATTCTCCAAAATCCAAACCTTTATGAGGGCTAACATGATGCCACAAGTGGAACATTTAACATCTAGCCTCCTGTGACAGATCACAGTCAAAATATAATGAAAACTTTGTTTCATGCACAAAATTATTAAAAATATTGTATAAAATTATCTTTCAGGCTGTGTGTATAAAGTGTATATGAAACATAAATACATTTTATATTTAGACTTGGGCCTTATTCCCAAGATATCTCCTTATGTATATAAAAATAATCCAAAATTTGAAATTCATAATGCTTCTGGTCCCAAACATCCTTTATAAGGGATACTTAAACAGTGTCATCTAACTATATCACACTTTCATTTATATGAAAAGGCCGTATAAAATGTGTATGGCTAAAAAAAAAACTTAATATTTTATATGCAATGCAGACTTAGACAAATATTAAATAGCAGACCATATGTATTGATTTAATTTATTTCGCTTTCTTTTTTAAGACAGCTTACCCCCTTTACACATTTTATTTAATGGTAACGTTAGAAATGTGTACACTATTTAGGAAATATATATAACATTACATATTCTAATGCAACATGATAATTGTCAGATTATGAATTTTAATAATGCTTAAAATGTTAATATAAAGTTTCAGATTGTTAGATAGTAATAGAATTTCAAGTAACAATAAATCAAAGCCCATTACTTTAATTTTTAGACTGTGAATATTGCTGTCTTTCTATCAAGTCTTATATGGGTGATTAGAAATCATGTTTATATAAAAATATGTTTTTACCTCTTCCAAATACCTTACTCCACAAAATTGTAGTCACTCATTTGGAATAATCATGATGGTTATTTTTTGGTTTTTTTTTTATAGGGTATGAATCAAGAAAATCAGAAACTAATCAATGATATCCAACTTGACAATAAAAGTGTTTCTACTTTTCCCTCCATTTTTTTCTACTTACAACATATCCAAAGGAAATTCTCTCCTTTTCAAAAAAGTTGAAGTTTAGCATATTTCTCCAAATGCTCTTGCTGAGCTTAGAATTGAACCAACCTTCTGTGTCAACATATTCCTTTGGGATGTGCTAAACAGTTTCCAATATAGTGATCATAGAGAATTAATTTCTTAAGAAATTTTTACAATATTGTTATACTATGTGTACATAAACATGACCTGTTCAGCTTTTGATTAATAGAAAATAAATGGAATATGTGGATACTATAAGTTGACCATATGTTTTTCATTGGCATAGCCTTAGAGATACACATTCTAAGATACACACAAATGCATAAACACAAGCACAATCTTGAGTGATGTCTAGGTAAGACAGAAAAGAAATGAATAAGGCTATCTTTGTTTAAGAACAAATAGCATGTCAGATAGACCTAGAATATTATGGATCATTATACAAAACATATTTCCTTAAAAAGGCAGTGTGTGAAAATTGTCTTAATTTTTCTTCCTTAATATTATGTGCAATTCCACTTATTCTCAAACTTGTTACTACTAGTCACCTTTGAGGAGAGGAAAAATAGGAGAATTGGTTTACGAGTTTCATAAAGATTGATTAACATTTTTGCATTTTGGCTAAAAACACAATATTCATAATTTAAAATTTCATTCTTATTTAAAAATAGTCAATATTAGCTAACTAATATTTGTAGGCTTTCCTGGGGTAAATCCCCCATTGGATTTTAATATCCATAAATGTAAAGACTAAATTTTCTTTTTGTCTCCTAGAGCATCTTGCATGGTGCTTATCACATAGGAGTTTCTCAACAGATATTTGTTGAAAGAATTGGTAAAAACCTGACACCTATACACTTAAACATCATAGAATATATTAGTTATATATTTCTCTCATGAATAGATTTAATTCAATCCAAATGTTCTAAAACATTCGTGGTTCCCTTTAACACAGATTACAAAGAAATTCTCAGGCCTTTATATAAAACTTGGAACATATTGACAGTGTCTTAATTTAAAGATCACTTCCCATGGGATTCTCATTTGCCACTGTGAGGATGTCTGGCAGAAAAATTTTCATGAATTTATAACAACAGGGTAAGAGTCAGAAATTATTTTAATGGCAAAAATGTGTTTCATAGTCAGAAAAATTATCCTTTATCAAGCATACTATAATTTATGGTAATTTGACAATTAGTATATCTTTGTTGGTATAAGTTTCTTCATTAATTGCACAGTTATATTTTTGTTTCAGAAAAGCCTTTCTCAGGCAAACATTAAGATATTATCTTCTGTGCCATGACTGAATTTGGGAGGAAAAAGGTATTTATATCAAGCTCATTAAAAAAATGTAATAATGAAAATTATTTAGAAGGCAGTTACTGATGGTCACTCTGACTGTGTGAGAGGAGTCATTGCTTTAACTCTCATTATTTAATACTCATTAGCCACTCAATAATAATATGAGATGTGTAACAAATTATATCATTTTCATTGAGAGTTAATTTATATATGAAATGAACTGAAAATATAAGTACTCTTGTGTTCCTAGTTATGAAATTTTAAATATCCTTTAAAATATCCCTTTAGTTTATTGCCTTCAATTGCCAGGAAGGGAGAGGTGTCTCATGATTCCACTTTTACCAGAGAGTCAAAGGCTTAAATGAGCAAAATGATCCAAGGGCACATGATTAGTAAATTACAAAGTTCTTTTTCACATTTAGATGAAGACCTCCTTCACATTTAGATCCAAAAGTCCTTTTTCACATATAGGTCCAAAATTTATGTTAGACTGAGTAGTACAGCTGCCAGGTAAAATATAGAACACTCAGTTAAATTTAAATTTTAGATTAACAGGTAAATTTTTTTAGTATATCTATGTTCCAAATGTTGCACGGGACATACATACATACACACACACACAAAAAAAAAAAACAAAAACAAACACAAAAAAACCCTTGTTTATCTGAAATGAAAATTTAATTGAGAATTCTACTTGTCTTTTTGTTGTTTGGTTTTCGCTAAAACTGGAATCTCTGATTGTGTGGGGATAAGTAGAAGACTCAATGTTAAGAAACTGAAAAGGGGGCAACTGCTAGATGCAAAATAAAAACATTCTAAGAGTGGTAGAAATCTACTATAGATCTCTGATATATCCAAACATTTTAAACCTGATTAAAAACAAATTAAGTAAATAAAAATGCAAATAAAGACACCTTCTGCAAACAATGATCCACAAAAATCAATGGTCCATTTTTACCTTATGAATTTCCACTTTTCTCCAGGTAATATCAAATGTATTCATTTGTGCTTTTGATTCTTTTGCTTAGCAGTAACATAGTCTTCTGCTCAGCACAAGACATATTACACTCAGCTTGTGGCCCTGTAATATTCTGGACACTGAAGGCTTAGAGCTAGATATAAACATAGCCTCACTATTGATCCACTTTCAATGCCAGTAGTGGAAGGGAGGGATGAAGTTGATAAGTTCAAGAGCCCAGAACTTCAAACCAGAAGTCATGGGTGCAAATCTTGACTCTGACTCTTACTAACTGTGTTATTTTAGGTTGGTTACTTAGCTTCCCTTTTTATGATTCTTCATCTGTCAACTGTGGCTAATATTGTGGTAGTCTTCTAGAGCTTTTGTAAAGAGCAATGACAATATATGTAAAGTTCTTATAATGGTTCAGGGCATATGATAAGCATTATATAAATACTAGTTGTTCTTTTGTTGCTATTTATATTAATATTCATTTGATCAACATAACTATTCCTTTAAAAAAACCCTTATTTTTAAATAAATGATAAGAGCTAAAACATATACTAGTAAGAGTAATTAAATTTACTTACTACCAACTTAAAAATTCATGATTTACTGAAAGTAAAACAACTAATAGCAGATGTGATACCCTAAATGGATTTAAAAATAAGGCACCTATTTCCCTTTTGTCCCCTACTAAGTCCACTGTCTTTTGTATTTGTAAGGGTGTATCACTCATATATATAATTAGCACATTTTATTGTTTAGAAATGCTTTATCCATGCATGTTCTGTGCAGCTGTGTTCATTACTTGCACCACTTGCCTTGAGACCAGTGGTTGTTTTTGTAATATCAGTGTAATCTTTGAATTCATATCCATGAGTATTTTAAGCCGTATTTTTGTAGGGTTTATACTGTCAAGTAATAAAATTAATATTATAATACAACTAATATAACCACAGTACTAACCATAATCTATACTTCTGAAGATATATCTAGTCTTAATTAATCCATAGTAATAGGTAGAAAAAAATATATATGAGTATATATATATATAAAACAAATAAAAATTAGATTTGGGCCATCCAATAATTTTTTGAATTACTAAAAATGAGTTTCCAAATTACTGCTTCTAAATAAAAAGAAACAGATCAAAAGAGACAGATAAGAATTGCAATTACATAAATGGCATATAAATTGAACCAGAAAGCTCCATACTACAATGTCATTCAATACAAATTCTTGATCCTTAGTACCTCACACAAAGATTTCTACATAAGAGGCACTAGGTCATCTTTTCTGACAATATCCTTCCAATTCAACCTATTTCTTCTTAAAGGATATTTTCATCAAGCAGAAGTGAGAGAATTAATATACAGGCATATGATTTCTTTTTCCTTTTTTACATCACCTTCTCATCTATGTCGATATGTCTCAAGTCTCTATCTGCCTTTCTTTTATAAGGACACTTGCCATTGGATTTAGAGTCCATCCTAAATCCAGGGTGATCAAATTTCAACATCCTTAATGTGGGTACCTCTGCAAAGATTTTTTTATAAATTTAACTTAATTTTTTATTTACAAATAATACAGGAATACCTCAGAGATATTGTGGGTTCTGTTCCAGACCACCAAAATAAAGTGAATATTGCAATTAAGTGAGTCACACGAAATTTCTGGTTCCCCAATGCATATAAATGTTATGTTTACACTATACTATAGCCTATTAAATGTGCAATAGCATTACAACTAAAAAAAATATATGCATACTACTAACGATCATCTGAACCTTCAGCGAGGTGTAATCTTTTTGCTGGTGGAGGGTCTTGCTTCGATGTTGATAGCTGCTAACCGATCCAGTAGTGGTTGCTGAAGGTTGGGTTGGCTGTGGTAATTGTCGCCTCAAAACAATTTCAATATTCTTAATAAATATCACTGATCACAGACTACCAAAATAGATATAATAATAATGAAAAAGTTTAAAATATTATAAGAATTACCAAAAATGGAAACAAAGACATGAAGTGAGCAGACACTTTTGGAAATATGGTGCCGATAGCCTTGCTCAACCCAGGGTTGCTACAAGCCTTCAATTTGCAAAAAATGCAATATCTGCTATGCACAATAAATAGGAGCATAATAAAACAAGGAATGACTGTTTTATTCTGGAGATACAGGTATTTCTGCTGTGATACGATATGGGTAGTCCTTGCTTTGCATAGTGTGAATATTCATGACTCTTAATTTCCATGATTTAGTTAAATAATACCAGTCCTCCAACAAATTTGTTTAAATTTCAGAAATCACAATGTATTACCTGTGAGGAACTACATAAGGTACAAACTTGGCTGTTAGCTTTTCAGTTCACTTATCACTATGTAAATAATAGATGCACTTCATGATCGATGATTAATGATGTCACTTATTTCCCAGTGTCAGTGATTGGCCATTCTCATCAGTTGTCTCCTTCACACATAGGCAGCAAAGCTTGTAGTTGTGTTGGGCTCTTGTATCCCATTGAAAACCTCTCCTGAAATTTTACAGAAATAGATCATTGAAAGGTGACACTGCCCATCAAAGATGAAAATACAGCAAAGAAAACTTAAAACTCTGGAAGTGAAATTCAAATCGAACATAAATGAAGTTACAGGAGAAATAGCTAATGGTGGAAATGTGGACATTGTATTCATTTGAAGAAACTAGATAATGCAGCCAGAGGAACTCAGTGAAGGTGAATTTACCCACATAAATGAAGAAAGTGATAATGATGAAAAGGATAAAAATGTCTCACAGGAAACATTGCTAGCAAAAACCTTCACATTAAAGAACACTCAGAGATTTTCCATGGCATCAAAAGCTCAAAAGATAAAATGTTGGAAGCTAATACAAACTTAAAAAGAACTGTGACAATTTATCAAGCCATGGAAATGATGCTTACTCCATATAAGTTGTATGACAGCAAGAAGGTAAGCACTATTCAAACTTTAATTTAATTTTAGTAATTTTCTTAATTTAGTAATTTTCTCAAAAACAAAACACTTTAATTCTCAATGAACTGGAATACAGTGGCATTATTCCACCCTCATTAAATTATAGTGTATTAAATAAAGGTCAGTTTCACTTTTTTTTTCATTTCTGTATACACTTATCAACAGTGAGATAAAATTCTTAAATTTTATATGATAAATATTTTGATAAAAATTTTAAAGGGCATGGATAAATTGTAACTTTTTCCATTGATTACTAAGATTGTTTTGCAAGATTTTAGCACGAATGGTTCCACAACACCGTGCAAAGAGAGCTTTTTGCACAAGGATAACAAGAACTTTCTGATATACCAGATCATGAGGAAAAGAGTGTCTGGGGAAGACCACTTAACATCTATGAAACTTTTTAACCAGAGCTCAAACAAAAAAACCCAATAATCCTCGTAAAAGTATTAGCATATTTTATAAAATATTTTACAGTGATAATCTGGAACTATTACAGCAAATGTATGGTAACACTGAAGAACAACCAAAGCCAGAGCCTAAGGTCTCACTGTACCAAAGGAAGAATGAAAGATGAGGGGCATTGTCTTCTATTTCAGCTGTTCTAGTGTTCTTTACTCTTGACTGTTGTTTCCTGGTGGCCCCAAATATTAACAGTCCAGTAAATGTGGTGTATGAAATAAAGCAACTACCACTTAATAAAACAGTCCCTATTTACCAATTGCATATGAAATAATTCATACTACAGAAACACGTTTTTGCAGGAAAAAAACTCTTTGTGAGTATGTGTGTGTGTGTGTGTGTGATACACCACATTTAGTCAAATTGAATTTTTTATTGATTGTAATATACCCATTACTTTTATATACTTTGAAAAAGAAAAATATATCATGACACAATGCTTTCTTATAATATAGAGTTTTGATTTGGTACTTATTGGCTAATGTTTAGACTTAACAAGTCGGAAATCATTTTCTGTTATATTTTGTGGGTATACAAATTAAAGAATAGGCAAAATTTAAGAATAAACATAAGGAAAATATAAAATAAATAATCTGATGAAGATATTCTTAACATTTCTTCACTTTCAGAATTTAATTCCTAATTGTCTTTTGGGCTTAAAGTAGCTGATGTTCATATTTTCCACAAAATTAATATTTTGTGTCACCAAAAGCATTGGTGGTGCAACCTTTTTAAAAAGAATCTCTAAAAGAACTAAAAGACAGCCATGAAACTATGTAAAGCTAGCGTACCTTTGACTCCTGCTTGGGAAATGTTGAAAAACACGTCTAATTTATTTCATTCCTCCTCACTTCCCACACCATTTGTCTCCCTGGGATCAAAAGATTCCTCTACCCTTCTCCTTGGGGCTTTCCTTCAAGACATCACTCTTTTTGTTTTCACTTTTCAGAGAATAATCATGTTCTTATCTTTCATTTCTACCACATTTATTCCAAACACATTTTTTCTCTAGAGAGTTTGAATAATTTATTTGAAAAAAAAATAAACCTACCATGAATTCAGAATTTGGGGTATTTAGCTATCTTGATCTTCAGTGAGGGCTCTGTCATGGTTTTGTAACCTCAATTTTGAAAGAAAACGCACACTTATTTTTGTGAACATTTTGTTATTATTTCTTTAGTTTTATTATTTTTGAGGCAAAATACCTGGTGAATTATTGTTTTAAAGTATTTTTAGTTAAGTTCTACAATAAATGCATTAAAACACACTTAATTGCAAATTGTGGAGCATATTTTTTGATAAGTCTCTTTAAAACAAGTTTATATTCTGATACTAAATCTGGGCTGTTGGTGAAAATTTATTATTATTTAAGTAGAAAACTCATTCAGAGAATTATGTTTCAAGCTCCTCTGTGCCACGTAATTCTAATTTTCAGATGGAATTTTACAATAACCATTACTTAAGACCACTGGAAACTGTTATTAAAGTCTTCTCCGAAACTCTAGCAGTCAAAGCCAAGAAACTGGCAAACATTCCTCTATAATGTAGCCTTGGAGGATGTCATCTTATGGACACTCTTTCTAGCAATCTTTCTGACCATGGGAAAACAATGCAAATAATATTTAAGAGGTAATAAAAATGAAAGCAGGTCTTTTAAAATGAATGTAGTTGTTTTATAATAGAGAAAAATGACTATTCTGATAATTTCCCAATGGCTAAATTCAAAGAGATTTGCTAATGCCTTAAAATATTTTATCTACTGCTATAAATTATGAAAAAGGTATAGCAGCACATATGACAGAAAAAGATAGCAACAGATGCATCTATAGGAGAAAAAAATTGAAATCTGGAAAAATCTGTAGGGCAGCACCATCACCATAAAAGTAAAAAACATAAAAAACAGGGGAAATAAATATTATTAATATATTTTATTTCACAAAATATATCCAAACTATTATCATTTCTACATGTAAAATTATTTTAGAATTATTAACAAAACATTTTGTATGTTTTTTTACTGTCTTTATAATATGGTCTATAAACTATATCTCTTTAGTTCCATTTCAAGTGCTCAAGAGCTACATGTGGCTAGTGGTTGCCATATTGGACAGACTTAGAAATGTATTCTTTTCTCTGTATAAATAAATGTATGCAGACATGATGTCCTCTTTGGTATATACCGGAAAAGAGCCATACTGTTTTCTCACTTCCCCAATTCCTTTCCACATGTCCCTAACCAAAAGGATGCACAATACTTTCTTTGGCATTGGGCCATGCATCTGGCATTGGTATGCACTGCACAGAAGTATTTATTTTTTCTTGCATTGCAAGATTGTAAAGCAATCCTTGCTGCAAAATATTTCTGACTAGCCATCACGCACTTTGAGAAGTTTTCTTAGAGTGATAATCCATGTGAATACTTTATTTTCAAAAAATTTTCATGGATTAAATGATTTAAATAGAAATAAGCACTTTTAAATTCCCTCTAACATTTGTTAACAATGAAAGATTGGAAATGCATTAGTTTTTGGTTCCATTTAGACAAATAGACATGTATTTGAATCCAAACATGTTAATCACGTGACTTTGAGTTAGTCATTTAGCTTTTTTCAGGGTTTCAGTTTTCATACTTATAAAATTGGATATATAGTTTTATTAAATAATTGTTTTCAAAGTCACTTACCGGTAGTAATTGGTTAAATTGACTTTTGAATCAGTAAAGAGAACACTGGTACATATGCATAGTTTAAAAAGGAATTAATAAGTAACATAAGAAAATATTTCAACAGATATAACCTGTCAGGGCATGATTTAGTGGTAAATGACAAATATAATGTTATAGATTTTCAGACAAAGATAATGACAATGTAAACAGGAGTATTCAGAAAGAAATCATAGTAATGGTCATATTTTTGTTTTAGTAATTTTTTATCTTGCATGAATACAGTGAAGACAGGGTGCCATTCACACCACAACAAAACTTGAATAAATGCATTTTGTCATGAAATCATATGATATATTTAGAAAAGAAAATAAAAATTAATCCAACCTACTTCACCGAACTTTTGGGCAGTAGGGTTAGCACTTTCTGGAAAGTGAGTAAAGCCATGTTGTATACATAAATAATAGATTACCTATTTTAGGTTGGTAGCAAGACATTAATAATGAAAGGGGCCTTTAGGAAACGAATTCTAGAAGTTATGTCCACATTAGTTCTAAAATGCCTGCTTTTTTGTTTGTCTTGCTTTTCCATTTATAACATGATTTTTGTTTAGAGGGTTTAGATGATTAGAGCATTGATTTTCTATCCCTGCTAGGGTAAGTGTCTAAAAATCAGCTCTGAATTCACAAAAAGGAAATTTTTTATATATAGTATCTCTAATTTTCCCAATAATGTTATGAGATAGATATTATTATCCTATTTAATATATAAGGTGATCAAGGCATGGAAAGGTTTACAAATTCTCTCACATTCACACACTTCATATATGATGAAGCTAGGAGGTTGTCTTAAGTCAATTTGATGGCAGAGCTACCCTCTCCTATTCTGTGTTGTTAGATATTTCTCTATATTTTGGATACTTGTTTATGTGTAGCCTTTCTTTGTGAAACTCACATCTTTCTATTCCTGCTTGTTATTAGTAATTCCCAATATATCAATAAAAAGGAAAACAGCATGATCCAAGGGATTATATCCTATTTGACTCACTATTCAGTTAAAAAGTAAGGAGAAAGATGGTCTTACTCACTTGTCTGGGAAAATAATTCTTCAAAAAAAGAAACTCCCATCCAAACACCCAACTCCAGCAAAATGTTTATGTTCTAATTATTTACTCTATACATTATTACTTTAGAAAAACAGCATTTTTAATTAAGGGGAGAACATTAAATTACATTAATTTTGCTTTATTTCTTACAGCTCTTATATTCTTATATTCAAATTTTTAAAAAGGTAAATAGGATAAACCTCTACCTGCATTTTCAAATAACATGATAGCAAAATAACAAAATTGCACATATTGTGTAAAAGACGATTGTATGTTGGTTCTTCCTATCAGGGTCAGTTTGTGCAGACTGGTTGACAAAAGACGAGTTGGATATGAGTAAAAAGTGAAAGATCTGGTATTCTCAATAAAAGATTACATATTTCTATTCAAACTCTAAAAACAATGAAAAAAGAAAGTTCTCTGTGTTTATTTTGACTAAATTGTTAACTGCATTTGCTGTTTTATAAGATGAAAGAAAATGGCACTAATCATAAATGCACATTTTAGATATAGCCATATAGTCATGTATATGTGCATAAATTGTGGCTGAAAAGAAAATAAAAATCATTATCTTATTCACCATAATGGAAAGTATGAGTCATTCGTTTCCTTCTGAAGCTTGCTCTCCTCTTTTGTTCCTTATTTTAGTTAATTGCAGCATCCTCCTCTTAGCCCTTCAGCTTGTAAAATATGGTATTATTGTATCATTATATTCCTGTATCCTTCAATCAAGACCCTATCATTGTTTCCTGAAGCTTTAATGTACTTTCCTGTCCCTGTATTATTTTTTGTGCTACTTCCTCAGCCTAGAATTTTACCTACCTAATTCAACGTATATGTATCCTTTGCCTTTTTGGGGAATAGATCAGATAGATTTTGTCTCCTGATGTCTTCTCTTACAATTTTACTTAGCAGTAGTCTCTTCCTCTTTTGCATTCATATCAGTTTCTTTAAAGATATTTAATATTATCTAGCTTGTTTTATCTAATAACTCATTAGGTCTGTTTCTTATCCCCCCTTCTGGAGTTTAAGATGCCTGAGAAAGTTCAATGTGCAGTATAAAAACTCAATAACTATTAATTGGCCGGTTGTACAGTTGAGTCCATTCTTCCAAGGTAGAAACTAAGTGGGAGTAAATTAGACAGTTTTGAAGGTTGCATTGATTTCATTTTATTTTATTATTAATTAAAAATTACTATAATGTCTCTAAATAGCTTCCTTACTACAAATAATAATAAAGTTCAGGTAAGTGACATTTGGTTCTAAATAAAGGCGTATTTGTCAGTATATTTCTGTTACATTTAATATTACTTGTCCAACCAGCCACTGATTAATAATGTAATATTTAGAAAGATTCTTATGGAATCTACTCAAAGTCATAAATTTAGGCATTCATTTAATATTTTAAAATTTATTTTCCTAAAGCTGACCTACAATTTGACCATTACCTGGTTATTCTTATGCTCAAAAACTCTCAAGAGTAACAAATTGACAGGCTGAAATGGCAATGAGCTATAAAATGAAAAAAAAAAGCAAACTGACAGTTTGGAAAAGCAAAATAGCAACCTCTAAAGTAAAATACAAAGCATAAAAGAGAAGCAGCCAGTGAGGACTGTGGAAACTATTGGCTTTTGTATTTAATCACAAATATCAGATGAAGAAAACTCTTCTATCATGTCCTTTTAAACACTGAGATAAATATGAGCCCCAATTGCTGAAAATAAAAAATAGAAGAATGGAGCAGCAATACCGTATTTTTCTTCCTGCCCCCTCCCAACCCAAAATAACATTTAAAGTTCTACTCCCTGATACAGTATGTGAAGACATTTTCAGTTTCCTGGAAGATGTGTTGTCCCGGGGCAAGGTCCACAGAATGCACAAATCTTCCTTAGACCCCAGTTCTGTCATTTCAGAAACACAGCCCAAAGGCGATGATCTCAGGATGGGAGTAACATCTGCAGACATCTATTTTGAATGTTTTAATATATCAATAAAACACAACAAAGTGGTTTTCTTAAAAAAATCACAAATAGAGAATCTAATTGAAAATATTATAAATATAGCAGAAGAAACAATGGAGTATTATTTCCTAAGATAATATAAGAAAATAGCACTTTTTAAAATCAATATAAATGTTTTGTATCATTTTTCTTTTTAATTTTAATTTCTCAGTGTACATAATTCCTTAAGTTGTCTAAGTATTTTCATATGAAATATTTTATAATACATAAACTGGCATTGGGGGAAAAAAAGAGACTTAACCAAGGACCTGGACATCCTTACAGTGAGTGAAAAACATGAAAAAAACCCTTAATGTTGATAATTTGGAATATTTTTTGTCATAGTAGAGTGCCTAATTTCCTCCAACAGGGCAAACATAACATCAGCCCAGGGGTGCAGTGTCTCTACTTTTGCTACTAAAAAAGTGGTATGTAAACCAGTACCACCAAACTTACCAAGGAACCAGTTAGAAATGCAGAATCTCAGGTCTCACCCTGGATAAGTATCTACATTTTTACAAGATACTCAGATGGTTTTATGTTCCTTAAAATTTGAGAAGCTCTAGTCAAATGAAGGTGGACAGTATGTACAAAATATTACAATGATCTCTTGCTGACCAAACTAAACAGTTTAGGCACAGAATAGAATTTGATAACATTCAATATCCCTTCATAATACAAACTCCCACCACATTAGGTATGGAAGAAATGTGCTCAACATAATAAAAACCATATATGACAAACCCACAGCTAACATTTTACTGAATAGAAAAAACCTGAAAACTTCTCCTCTAAGATCTGGAATGAGACAGAGATGCCCACTTTTAAAACTTCTATTCAACATAGCACTGGAAATCCTAGCCAGAACCATTAGGCAAAAGAAAGATATAAAGGGCATCCAAATTGGAAAGGAGGAAGTTGAACTGTTACTGTTTGCAGACAACATGATCATACATATAGAAAACCCTAAAGACGCAAACAAATTCGTACAGTTGCAGGATACAAAATCAATATACAAAAGTCAGTAGCATTTTTATATGCCAATAGACAACTATCTGAAAAAGAAATCAAGATGCAATCCCACTCACAATAGTGACAAATAATAAAATACCTAGGAATAAACTTAACCAAGGAAATGAAAGATTTCTATAATGAAAACTATGTAACACTGATGAAAGAAATTGAAGAGAACATAAATAAATGGAAAGATACTCCATGTTCATGGATTAAAAGAATTATTATTGTTAAAATCTCCATTCTACCCATAGCAATCTACAGATTCACTGCAATCCCTGTCAAAATGCCAATGATATTCTTCACAAAAGTAGGAAAAAACTATCCTAAAATTTTCATGGAAACACAAAAGACCCTGAATAGCCAGAGGAATCCTGAGCAAAAACAATAAAGCTGGAGACATCACACTATTTGACTTCAAAATATACCACAAAGCTATAGTAACCAAAACAGCATGGCATTGATATAAATATAGACACATAGACCAATGGAAATAAAGGACAAAGAAATAAATCTATGCACTTATAGCCAACTGATTTTTGACAAAGGTGCCAAGAACACACACTGGGGAAAGGACAATTTTTTTACTAAATACTGCTGGGAAAACTGAATATCCACATGCAAAAAAACCCCTCAAACTATATTAAGACTTGAATGTAAGACCCTGAACAATTAAACTACTAGAAGAAAATGTAAGAGAAACATTTCATGGCATTGGTCTAGCAAGGATTTTTTGGATAAGAACTCAAAATCACAAGCAACAAAAGCAAAAATAGACAAAGTAGATTATATCAAACTAAAAAGCTTTTTCACAACAAAGGGACAGAGTGAAAATACAACCTACAGAATATGAGAAAATATTTGCAAACTGTGATTCTAAGTAGGGGCTAATATTCAGTATATATAAGGAATTAAAAATTCAATAGTAAAAAAGCAAATAATCTAATTTTAAAAAATGGACAAAGGACTTGAATAGACATTTCTCAAGGGAAGACATGCAGTGGCCAGAGGATACATGAAAAAATGTTCAACATCACTAATCATCAAGGAAATGCAAATCACAACCACAATGAGCACAGTGAGATCTCACCTCACCAATTAGAATGGATATTATTGAAAAATAAATAACAAATGCTGGCATGGATATGGAGAAAAGGGAACACTTACACATTTTTGGTAGGAACGTAAATTGGTATAGTCATTATAAAATTTTCCCCAAAGAATTAAAAATAGAACTACTATATGATCCAGCAATTCTGCTACTAGGTATATATTCAAAATAAATGAAATCAGTATGTTGAAGAGATATCTGCTCTCCCACATTTATTGTAGCACTATTCACAACAGTGAAGATATGTAATCAAATTAAGTGTTCATCAACAGATGAATGGATAAAGAAAATGTGTTTTTATATATATATACACACTATGAAATACTATTCAACCATATAAAAGAATGAAACCCTGTCATTTGAGGCAACGTGGATAAAACTGGAGGACATTATGTTTAGTGAAACAAACCAGACACAGAATGACAAATACTGCATGATCTCACTTATTTATGGAATGTAAAAAGCTGATCTCATAGAAGTACAAAGTAAAATAGTGGCTAACAAAGTCTGAAGTAGGCCAGGGTGAGGGGATGATGAAGAGAGTTTGTTCAATGGGTACAAAATTACCATTACATAGGAGGACTAAGTTTTGGTGTTCTATATAGCACAGTAGGGTTACTATGGTAAACAATGTTATCATGTATACTTCAAAATAACTAGAAGAGAGGATTTTGAGTGTTCTCTCCACAAAGAAATGATAAGTATTGAGGTGATGGATATGTTAAACACCATGATTTTCTCATTATACAATGTATACATGTATCAAAACATCACATTTTAACCTATAAGTGTGTGAAATTATTACGTGTCAATTAAGGAAAAAGTTTTTAAAAAGTGTCCTATATACCATGTCAAATGTAAATATAAATGAAATGGGACTAGGGAATTTGCTGAACACAAAGGAAAAACAAAAACATCCCAAAAGTTGTCTAACAAAACATATCAGAGGAACTAGTTAATATCCACTGCTGCCAAAACCCCTGTAGTTTTCCAGATGCAGGAATTGACTATCTTCCAAATTTTTATTTTCCAACATTTTAGTTAAGAAGGTACTTTAGTTGAATATTGGGAGTGTTCTTACTGTCTGAGAGACATTGTTGTAGGTCCTAAATTATATATTGTGCTTTTCTTGAGTCAGTGATTGGCAAACAAGTAACAATAAGGCTTTTGAGATGAGTTCAGAGGGGAGAATTTGCCATCTCATCTGCTTATTTTATGTCAGAAAATACAAATGCACAAGGAGTTTTGTGGTGATAGAGTCTTACCCTTAGAATAAGAGGTAAAGAAGGAAATAAAATGATTTGTTTTGCTATTTGATCATTTCATCCTAAATAAAGAGACTGTCATAATATTCTTTAATGTTAAGTCTTAAATGCAATCCTGGCATTATTCTGGATCAACAATGAATAAAAATAAATAAATAAATACATAATCAAATAAATAAAACAACCAATTCATTAGGAAGAACCTGACTAAAAGGTTCTTATGTAGGGACAATTATTCTATCCTCATAATTCTGTAAGGAATTAAATAGATTTGTTAGATTTCTTAGAAAGCCAAAACTAGGAAAATTTTTGGCCTGGTGAAAAGCCTGGTGCTGACAAAGGGAAATCAAAGACCCAGACATGTAAATTCTTGTGCATATGTATTGACACATCCTTCAGCAACTTCACACTTACTTGAAATGTGGGTGTTAGCAATCAAGTAACTTTTTTTACCTACACTTGTTTTAGAGTGAACCAGATGGTAGTTGAGTTCGGATAACATGTAACTAATACTCTACTCTCTCAATGGACTATCCAACTTGAGCAAACAATTGGAAGCACTTTAAGTTCCTTATATTAATCCCAACATGTTTATAGTTTAAAAAATGTCTAAGAAATCACAGCAAATACTTCCCCAATGAAAGCATATGTAAAATGATAACTATTCGTAAATCCATGCTATAAATGCTCTTACGACTTATGTGTCCTTTATTTATAATCCACGTTATATTGCATTCTCATTATATATAAAAAACTTACATTAAATGTTATTTTTATTCTTTCACATCAAAGTGATACTTACATTTTGTCAAGCCTATTATGATACAAGGATATCTATAACTATAATATACTATCAGCCCCCTTAAACTATGTTTTTTTAATGTTCTGTCCTAGAACCCTTTGTATTAATTTATGGTCAGCCTTGATCAACACTTGGACATCAGTTTTTGTCATAGGTAAACAGAGATAAGAACAAGAAATATATATCTCAGTGGTTTGGAATGGCCAATACTGATGCTCTGGTTTTGGTATACCTGTAATTATATTTGATTCCTTTTTCCTATATTATAATCTGTTATTTAATGCTGCTCTTCCCTGTCCTACACCCTAGTTACTAGGTTCCTTCTCCTACCTACTTTGCTTTGAGGCCTCTCTGTAACTGGATTTGTTAGTGACTAATTCATACATACTACCACTAGGTCTCCTGGATACCAGGTGGCACTGGAAAAAATTATGATAATAAAAGCTATTTATTAAAATTTTTTAATATGTGTATATGTGTATGTATACATATTCTATATTATATATTTTGTATAATACCCATGACAATATCATGTTGTAGATATTATTTCCATGGTACACATTTTATATTTGTAGAATCTGTCTTAAAGGGCTTAGGCATCTCACCCACTGGTAACCAGTTGGTAAGGACAGTTTCTCTATCATATTTTAAACATAGCTTTGTTAAGTGTCAAAGAAAAAAAATTTAAAAGCCTGTACCATCAGTATTATGCACACTAACACAATTTAACTGCCTACCTCTGATTTGTCTCTACCACTAGATTGGTATTTTTATCTTTAGCACCAACTGTGGTCAGTTGATAGAAACTACCTAGAATTCTGGGTCACAAAGATTTTATTTATTTATTTAGTTTAGTTATTTAATTTGAGATAATTGTAGATTAACATGCAGTTGCAAGAAACAATACAGAGAAATCTAATATACCCTTGGCCTAATTTTCCCCAATGATAACATCTTGTGGAACTGAATAATGTAATATCACAGCCAGGACATTGGCAGTGATATAATCCACCAACCATATTCAGATTTCACCAGTTTTGCACACAGGCTTATGTCTGTGTATATTTAGTTCTGTGCACTTTTATCACATGTGTAGACTTGTATCACTACCATCACAGTCAAAATACAAAATAATTCAATCAAACAAATCCCTCTCTGTGCTCTGGAGCCCATCCTCCTAAGTGAAGTATCACAAGAATGGAAAAACTAGCACCACATATACTCACCACGAAATTGGTACTAATTGATCAACACTTATGTGCACATGTGGAAGTAACATTCATTGGGTGTCAGGCAGGTGGGAGGGGGGAGGAAGGGATGGATATATTCACATCTAATGGGTGTGGTGTGCACTGTCTGGGTGAGGGGCACACTTGTAGCTCTGCCTCAGGTGGTGCAAAGGCAATATATGTAATCTAAACTTTTGTACCCCCGTAATATTCTGAGAAAAGGAAAAAAAAAGAATCCCTCATGCTACCCTTTTGTATCCACAGCCAATTCATCCCTTTGTACCTTCCTAACTGAGCAACCACTAATCTCTTTTCCATCTCCATAATTTTGTCATTTTAAGAATGTTATATAAATGTAACCTTAGTGGGCTTTTTTCACATACCGTAAGGTCTTTGACATCCATCCAAGTTGTTACGTCTGCCAATAATTTTTCTGTTTATTGTTGAGTAGTATTGCGTAGTGTGGATGTGCTGTAGTTTGTTTCTCAACGAAGTACATTTGGGTTGTTTTCAGTTTTTGGTTAGTACAAATAAAGCTTCCTTGAACATTCTCTTACAGGTTTTTATGGTCATAAGTTCTCATCTCTCTGGGATAAATATTCACAAGTACAATTAGTAGGTTGTAGGATAAGCACATGTTGAGTATTGTAAGAAACTTCCATACTTTTTTCTAGAGATTTTATCATTTTTCATTCCTGCCAGGTATGTATGAGTGGCCTAGTTTCTCTGCATGTTTGAAATAATTTACCAAGTACTATCACTAGTTAAACAATTTTAGATATTCTGATAGGTGAATAGTGATATCTCATTGTGGTTTTATTTTGCTGTTCTTTACTGGCTATTGGTTTTGAACACCTTTACATTAATCTGTCCATGTCTTTTGACATTTTCTAATTGTTTTGTTTTTATTTTATGAGTTTTTACAGTTCTTTACATTCTTGAAACATAAGTTCTTGGTCATATATGTGGTTTGAAACTATTAATATATTTTCATACTGTATAGCCTGAGACACTAGGATTTAAATGCTTCACTTAAGTTTATAGTATAGAATCCTATGACATTTAACAATGTGTACTAAGGAAACACGAAAGAGACTTTAAAAACCCTCATTTTCTACATATGTATTTTCTATTCCTATCCTAGATATCAAACATAGTTCAGATTTAAATAATTGAGCATACATACTACCTTTGCTTCCCATACCTTACAATCCGTTCAATTAGAACAACATATACAAATGAATCTTGTAATTTCTTACACAGAATAATAGACTTTGTTCATTGTTTTCATTTTTCGAATGTTTGCTTTGATGGTGCATTTTTAAAGTTTCTTTCTTTTTCTTTTCTTTTTTTTAATTTCAAAGTATTACAGGGTACAAATAGTTTTGGTATTTTGATTACACAAATCACTTTTATAATGCTCAAGTCATGGTCCTAAGAGTACCCATTACCCAGATATTGTTCACTGTACCCATTAGTTGTTTTTTGCCATTCCCTCTCCCCACTCCCCCCAGGTTGATTTCTGTTGAGTTTTACTTCCTTCTATGTACGTGTGTGCTCCTCAGTTATTTCCAATTTAGTTGTGAGTACATGTGGTGTTTGTTTTTCCATTCTTTAGACACTTCACTTGGGATAATGGTCTCCAGTACCATCAAAATTGCTGCAAAAGGGATTAATTCATCCTTTTTTATGGCTGAATTGTACTCCATAATATACATATACCACATTTTGTTAATCCACTCATGAACTGATGGGCACTTACTTTGATTCCACATCTTTGCAATTGTGAATTGTGCTTCAATAAACATTCGTATGCAGGTGTCTTTTTTATAAAATGTCTTCTTTTTCTTTGGGTAAATACCTAGTAGTGGGATTGCTGGATCAAATGTTAGGTCAACTTTTAGTTCTTTGAGGAATCTCCATAGTGTTTTCCATAGAGCTTGTACTAGTTTGCTGTCCCACCAACAATGTATAAGCATTCCTTTCTCTCTGCATCCATGCCAGCATCTGTTGGTTTTGGACTTTTTAATAAAGGTCATTCTGACTGGAGTAGTGTGATATGTCCCTGTGGTTTTAACTTTCATTTCCTTTATGATTAGTGATACTGAGCATTTTTTCTTATTTTTATTGGCCATTTGTCTATCTTCTTTTGAAAAGCTTCTGTTCTTGTCTTTTGCCCACTTTTTAATGGAGTTGTTTGATTTTTTCTTGCTCATTTCCTTGAGTTCTTTGTAGATTCTGGTTACTAATCCTTTATTGGATGTTTAGGTTGTGAATATTTTCTCCTATTCTGTAGGTTGTCTTTTTTCTCTGTTGGTTATTTCCTTGGCTGTGCAGAAGCTAAACTATCACTTTTTGCAGACTATACAATCTTATACCTAGAAGACCCCAAAGATTCCACCGAGAGACTCCTGGAATTAATAAATAAATTCAGAAAAGTCTCAGGTTGCAAAATCAATGTATGCAAATCAGCAGCATTCCTATACACCAATAATAGTCAAGCTGAAAGTCAAATCAAAGACTCAATACCATTCACAATTCCTACAAAGAAAATAAAATACCTAGGAATATACTTAACCAAGGAGGTGAAAGACCTTTACAAAGAGAACTACAAAACACTCAGGGAAGAAATCACAGATGATACACACAAGTGGAAAAACATATCATGCTCATGGATTGGTAGACTCAACATTGTTAAAATGTTCATACTACCCAAAGTGATTTACAGATTCAATGCATTTCCCATTGAAATACCAATATCGTATTTCACAGATCTAGTAAAAATAATTCTATGCTTCTTGTGGAAACAGAAAAGACCTTGAATAGCCAAAGCAATCTTAAGCAAAAGGAACAAATCAGGAGGCATTGCATTACAGACTCCAAACTATAAGACCACTATAAGACTATAGTAACTAAATCAGCATGATATTGACACAAAAATAGAGACATAGACCAATGGAACAGAACAGAAAGCTCAGATATAAAAGCATCCATATACAACCAACTGCTCTTTGACAAAATTAGTCAACAATATTCACTGGGGAAAAGAATCCCTATTCAATAAAGGTGCTGGGAAAATTGATAGCCACATGAAGAAGAATGAAACAGGACCTATATCTCTCACCACTAACTATTAACAAAATTAATTCAAGATGGATAAAGGACTTAAATGTAAGGCATGAAAACATAAGAATTCTAGAAGAAAATGTGGGAACAACTGTTCGAGATATCAGCCTAAGCAAAGGATTTATGAAGAAGACACTAAAGGCAATCTTTTTTTTTTTTTTTAAGAACTAGACTTTGATAGCAATAATATGGCTCCAACCACACACTCTTGTATTCAACCCTTGGGAAGTCATTTTAAAAATTGTCAAATTGAACATCTTAAAAGAAAATATTTTTAATCACTTATGTAGATTTTACTCATGTAAATAACCAAAAACAATTTATAACACTTATAAATGACTATTAAGTTCACCCAAAACTTGTAAAACATAGGTATATCATGCTATTGAATGTTGGAATTTATTTATTATATTCTTTGAAATATCTTCCTGTTTTTGTAATAGAATCATATTTGGGCTAACTCATTATAACATAATATTCATTTTAAAGAGTACATTTTTCTTTTTTGGATATGGTTAAACAACCTATAAAAGAAATCCCAACACACTATCCCTTCCTTATCTGCTGAAACCAAAATTATTCTTAAATTTTAGCTTAAGTTGGTGGCCTAATGTTTCTGAAAAGAATTGTGTAGTTCTGCTGCTCCCAGAAAGAGGAAGAATCCACTGCATGTAGCACATAACAGAGATTTCCTAAAGCTGGATTCTGATATGTAGAAGGGATGGAAGAAATGTGTCCCTAAAGTCAGCCTAACTGTTAAGGTACTGCTAAATATTTCTGTCAACCTTGATTCAAAGAATATGGTTTTTAATGCATTCAGCACTCATTGATGGGCATGTATGTATTATGGTTATGAATCTAAACATGATTTTTCTGGACATACGGTCTTGCTTTCACAGGCAAAACTAACTAGTTTGGTAACTAGTTAGGTAACTAATGGTCACGTTAGTGCAGGAAACTAATGGTCATATTAGTGTCCCCAACCTTTT
This sequence comes from Daubentonia madagascariensis, assembly GCA_023783475.1. NCBI lineage: Eukaryota > Metazoa > Chordata > Mammalia > Primates > Daubentoniidae > Daubentonia > Daubentonia madagascariensis. The sequence goes on along the minus strand of JAKFHU010002080.1, from coordinate 17,604,780 downwards.
TGGCACCAGGGACTAGTTTCATGGAAGACAATTTTTCCATGGACCAGGGGAGGAGGGGATGGCGAGCAATCAGGAGCATCTGCAAATACAGATGTAAATACAAATGAAGCTTCTGCTCTTTTACCTGCCACTCACCTCCTGCTGTGCGGCCCAGTTCCTAACAGGCCGTGGCTGCAGACCAGTATGGGTCTGTGGCCTGGGTGTTGGGGACCGCAGTGTTAGAGTGAATAGATAAATAAAATGAAGACAATCTGCTAAACACCCCCTTACTCTCTATCATCCTTATTTTTTCCTATTAAATAGCAGATATTATCTATTTCAAATGTATCATTTTGCCTGCATAGAAAGAATTGCACACTTTAATTTGGAGGGTGGCTGTGAGGTTGATGTGAAAAGGCCTCTCATTTTTTGTTCCCCTCATGGCCAATCTCCGTAATTGCTTCCTCAGGATCAGGTATCCAGACATTAGTTCACTCTGTGTAGCACAGGCCAGATAATCAAGTCTTGTACCTGGATAATACATTCTGGGGTGAGCTTCTAAATTCGGTTACATGAATCTCATTTTGTAGGTCTGAAGAGAGACCTCACAGTTAAATACAAAGAAAGATTTACCTAAACTTCTGATGTGATAAATGACACATTCCTGCTCAAAGGTTTTGCTCCTTCAATTCAAGTGAAAAGCCCATTCTTTTCAATGAATAAGCAAATATGGATTTTTCTTCTATTCTTAAGCAATTGATAGAGATAAATGGGAAATTATAATTGTAGTCAGAAGCATTCCTATTTGGCTTTACATTTGCAGAGATATGATATTAAAATATTATTATTAGCAGTAATTATCTCTTTAATATAGAAAATATAGCACTTCCTTTAAGTAAGTTATTTCATTAATATACAAATTTTTTCAGCAATGTAAATATTACTTTTTTATTAGATAGTACAGTAAAAGTAAAAAAAAGGATAGAAAATAGATGTTTTAGAATATGCATTACATTTCTTTGCCAAACTATGAAAAGGACAAGTTCATATGAAAAGTCTCCCAAAAAGACGTAATCCACAGGTCATTCTTAAAGCACATTTGCTTTTAAGGGCAAATTCATGTTACAGCATTTAGTCATCTAAAAGATAATTTAAATTACAGAACAAGTATTTTACTCCTAAAAGGTGTTTTATTCATTTTAAATTGCAGAAGATGAAGTTAATTAAATCATGATCCTTTAACTAGTTTAGTGGTAGATTAAATGCAAAAATGTTTACCTTATAAGGTTCAATATAATAGCCATAACATAACAAATGTAAAATATTTTCACAAATGTTTTTGTGGTTTATATACAGACACATTGCATGAGAAGAACATTTTAAACCATCTCTCAGATTTGACTAAGAGTTAACTGCATGTCAGATGACTCCAGATTCCCATCATTCTAAACTCTCTGGAAGAGAGTTACATTAAAGTACATAATGTATATAAAACATAAAAGTATATATAAAGTATATAAAACATAAAAGTAACTATGGAACTCCTGAAATTGAGGCAGGCCATTCAGCTCCCATTCTGAGCTCTATTTGGCCTGCAAATCTTAAAACGCTGGGTTATCTATTTTTCTAGATTACTGCAGGTTAGAAGTTGCAGGCAGATTAAAAGCAACAAACTAGACGTGGGAGGAAGTAGTGAGGGGTGATGGTTAACGGCATTCTGACAGCATTGAGAAGTTACAGCTGACAGCCTGACATTGAGGGATACAGAAACTCCCAAGCACATGCAGAAATGTGCTGCGTGTTTTAGCACAGAACAGGAATGAGATACATAATGATGGTAATGAGTCATCAAGAATACGACTACATTATTTGCTGTGTCCTCTGTTAAGGAAGGAAGTGAAATGTACTCTGAGCTTTTTGGAAGAATTTCTATCAAAACAAGGAAAAAAGTTAAAATGAATCACTGGCACCTGATGAGACAAACTTCATTTATCTAGAATATTCACTTATATAAAATGTGGTTTCATGATAAAAAACCTATTTCTCCTAGGATTTTATCCTGAAAAAAAATTTTGATTGTAAAAATATACAAGTCGTAATCTCCCAAAAATCTGGCTTGAAATTCAAGTTTCATTCCTTAGTTAAGTGTGTGACTTTGGGCAATGGATCCTCTTTGAGTTTGAGCATTTGCATCTGTAAACGGCAGTTTTACTTACATCATAAGGTTTCATTGCAGATCAAACAGGAGTATTGAATTGCAAGTGAAGTCACATTTGATAAAGGAGTGTTAGTAATATTCTTGCTTGTACTTCTCTTTTGGAACTAAGAGCATTTGAGATTTTGGAGTGTTTTTAAAGACCAGGGTCAAATGAGCTTACTGACTTTAATGAGATTTTATTTTTTAACACTCTTGATTGGATATCATGTAATGTAAAGTAAGGCTTGAACTCCTGGTCAGATTCCTATCACCTTAAACACTCTGGAAGACAATAGAATGTGTGAAAGTGTATACAGCGTTGGAACAACTTAAATGGAACCATAGAGTCTCTGAAGTTAAGAGACACTCACTCAAGCTCTCACTCTGAGATCTAGTTGGACTATAAATCTTTAAAAAGTTGGTTTATCTATTTATTTTCTGTCATAATGCAGATTAGAAGCAACAAACTAGATGTTGGAGGAGGCACAGAGGGGTGGTAGTTAAATGTACTCTGACAGCGTTGAGAAGTTACAGCTAACAGCCTGACTTTGAACAATACAGAAACTGTTCAAACTCACGCCTTATCATTTGGAGGAGATAAAAAAAGAAGTAGAACCACAAATAATTTCCACAAATAACCCAATTCATCTTGTTCTTGTACAATGAATTCCTAGGGACTTTTACCAGTGTTTGACCTTTTTAATGGGGATAGGGCAGTGGATGAGATCTGTCTCTTCTCTCTCCCTGCTTCATGCACAAGCAAGTTGATGATGGATAGGAACTGAATATATATTAAAAGAGCATGGAAAAGAGAATTCTGTGACTGTTGCACAAAGGCCAGTTATAACAACTTTGGCTGAGAAAGTTGGGAGACTGGCAGCTCATTCTGAAATTTGTTTGGAAGATCATACACGTTTAACTACAGACTTCATGGTGAGGAAGAAGCAATTCTTGTTGCTTGTGGAAGTTTGTTGTTATTATTAGTATCACTTTTATTTTTGCCATTTGTGAGTATTAAAATAAATGGTGTTCTTGAAAATTACGTCTGAGTTATATAAGTGTAGTGAGATGCCAAAGAGAGGACCTATTCTCAACATTCTCATTAAACTGGTATAAGCTCTGTTCAATGGGACTGTCTGTGATGAGGTAAATGCTGTATAATCTGTGTTGTCCCTTAGCACATGTACCTATTAGCCATATGTAGCTACTGAGCATCTCAAATGTGGCTAGTATGACCAAGGAACCGATTTTTAATTTTTAAATGTTATTTGATTTTAATTTAAGTTACCAAATGTTACTTGTACTTATGATATTGGACAATACCGGCCATTATTTGATTTTTAAATGTCAAAATAATTCAAGTAAATGGAAAGGTTTTAGAATCCAAAAACATGTTAGAAAGTCTTTTTTGTGCAGACTTACTCAATGTAAAGAACTCAAACAATCTGAGAGGCTCTTTATTGAAGCTAAATGTAAGGAAAATGGTATCAAATGCTGCAAGAGTGGTCTCTCATTCCGATGCCTGCAATGAAACATTGTGATATTATTGGGGCACCAGAGGTATGGCTGAGTCATGGATGTTGATGTTTATGAAAGAGGAAGACCTATCAGGGGATTTAGAATCAAAACTTTTTTTCCTCAAGATGAAGGCAGCACAAAAAATTTTTTTTAAGGAATAAGAGTCTCAGGAAAACCATCATTTGTTTTAATAATCATTTTTATTATCTCAGGCAGGTATAGCTGATATTGGAGCAAGATAGTAAAGGACTCCTTTCAGAGACAAAAATAGATAATCAAGTCTCCATTTTTCCTCCTAGAATAAAATAGACCATAAAATAAATAATTATTTTAATAATTATTTTTAAAGAATGACTAATGAAAAGTATGAGACTATTTTAGACCTATATTATGTATAAATTTTATTTGTAATTATTACAAATATGAAAATTTATATATTTTAAAATTTACTAAAAGCATATAATTATTTCATTATATTTTGCTTCATTTACTGATATTAAAATATTATAGAACAATTTAAAGATAACTTTAAAGTGAATGCTTTTAAGACAAAAATAAATTGTATCTGCAATGAAACTTTTTAATGATACACAAAATGCACTGATAGTAATCTAGGAGGGGATGTGACTAATTTTAATGTGACATGGTTTTGTAGGCTGATAGAAAAAATATTTTTCTTATTTATAATACCTTCTCACCACCTCTATCCCTCCTACTTTTCAAAGATATACACATGGGACTAGTGATACAGTTTAGTTACCACGTGTTTAACCAGGGTAAAATTTCATTTTCAATGATAACTCCATTGCATCAGGTAACAGAATCAGTACAATTAATGTGATAAACTGAGTTAATTTTGATTAATTGTTTGTTGGTTTTACTGTATATTAAAATACTATGTGTCTGTTAAGAGTACATAATGAAGTTAAAGCATCTAATTATAAAAATAATGACAAAAAGTATGATTTTAAGACATTGATTATGTTTACTATTTCAATTTCTTTATCTTATATAGCGGATAAGATATAATAAACATTTAAAAAGAAACAATTAAGTTTTATCATAATTTCTAAAGGAGAAGCTGTTTTAAGGGGCTAAATACTTTTATGAAACTGAAGTTTTAAGTGATAATACTAGTAAGTTAATTATTTCCTCCTTGGAGGTAGTGATGGGTAGTAGTATGTAATGCATTTCCATGCCATAAAACAAAGTTCTCTCCTTCATAAGCACAGAAAAGCCTTAATTTGCTGAAGTAGCATGAATCTTTTTAAGTACCAAGTTCTTTAAGGAACATTTTATCATATTTCCAAAATGTGTGACCTCCAGTCATCACCCTTCACCTTTTTTGTTTGTTTGTTTAAGCAAATCATTACTGAAAGGGTAAACACTCTTTTATTCAAAATGCTGTCAACAGAAAACAATAAAATACCTTAAAACAGACAAAAACTATCATTCAATGTTCATGAAATAAGATATTTAAAAAATGACTATTTTTTTCTTAGCATTCTCCACTGAGAAATTTCTTTCCAATTCTCTAAGTCTTTTTAAATCAAGCATTGAATGATGTTGTAACATGGAATATAAAAGGATCCTAAGTAAGATGGGATGGAAACGTAGAAAGCATTTACTGTCATTAAATGAACGATTATTGGTTGCCTACATTGCTGCCCACTGCATCCTACCTGCTCTGGATGTGTCAGTGAATAAAACACATTTCAAAAGGTATGAAGTTTCAGTTATGCAAGATGATTAAGTTCTAGAGATGTGTTTTACTGCATTGTTCATGTAGTTAACAATAATTATTGTGTACTTAAAATTTTGTTAATAGGATAGATCTCATGATAAGTTATTTTTCACAATAAAAACAAAACAAAGAAAAAACAACAAAAAACTCACACAGGGGTGGGGAACCTGCAGCCTGGGGGCCATTTGTGGCTTTCTAGATCCTTGAATGTGGCCTTTTGACTGAATTCAAATTTTACAGAAATCAGTCAAGGGCCACACTCAGGGATGTGGAGGGCCACATGTGACCTTGAGGCCACAGGTTCCCCACCCCAGAGTGAAGGCCCAGTTGAGACATTTTTACATATATTTTGTTAACAGAGTATATAAAGATTTTTTTCACCAGAAAAAGGTTAGTGATTTACATTGTGCTTTAAAACTTAATAATTGATTATGATGGAAAAGATGGGTGAAAAGATAAGAATATGCAGACAGGAAGGTATGTTAATAACTTGTTATAATAGTCAGACAAGACAAGATGAGCTTCTGGACTAAGTTAATGTAAGTGGAATTATAAAGTAGATGTATTCAAATGACACTACATATTTAGAAATTTGGGAAGACATAAAAATGCTGAGTGATTGAGAATACATGATGCACGCAACATCAGCAACAAAAACAATAGTGACTGAAACCAGATAATATTAAAGATAGGCTTATTTAAATTGACTATGAATTGTGTATATCATGACATGATGGCATCCTGTGTGATGAGTTCTTTAAGTTGATTGATCATTGTCTCTGATTTCTCAGGGTCTATTATGAAGAATGATGCAAAAGTCCTGTGTCTAAGACTCTTAAGATTTCAAAGCAAATCTATCAAATGTCTGTGTTAATAAAGTTGAAATAAAGAATAAAGTATGAAACAAAGATGTTTAGATAAGTCAATATTTTGCTTACCAAAATTTATGAACATGCGTGTGTGTGTGTATATATGTAATTCTTGGGGCCCAAAACATTACTTTTTTAATAACTTAAAAATTATTAAAATTAAATCTATGATTAATTGCTTATAAAGAAAAAGACAAAGGTAAAGAGGGCAAAGGTGAAAACGTTAAACTGCATGTCTAGTTCCTGAAATCACTTTTGTTGACAAAAGTATTCCTGTTAAACATGTCTATTTGAATTATGGCAGCTTTCAAATTTAGTATTCTTGTTCCTTATGTTAAAGCAAACAAAAGATTATAATTGATAATTTTAAATTAGCTTCATTTTTATCAAGTAACCAAGATCTCTATAATCTTGAAATTTCTTATTCTAACAAAAAGCTGAATCTTTCATTCTAACCCCAATTTTCTTTATCACTACTAAGTTACATTACACTAAGTTCAGGAATTTGGCAGTAAGTCTACGAAAACTGGGACAAATTCTACTTTTTTTACATTTGAAACTATAATATTCCTGATATAAAGTAAAATCTAGATACTTTTGCTACAAATATATTAACTTCTATTTTTTGAGAAAAGTTAGAAAGAAACAAAGAGAGTTAAGAGAAGTTTGAGAATAAAACTGGCTCTGCTTGCTTTAAATTTTAACTCATTTCCAGAAGGTGATATGTTAATTAAAATTCTGGTTTTTACTATTTTAATATTATATTATACTTTTATATTTTAAAATAAATATAAAATATTCACTTTTTAAGATAGATAAATTTGAAAGTTAATTCTATAGATAGTTGCAAATGTTTTTGTTGCATTGTGTGTCTAAGTAAAATTAAAGTATTGTATCAATTTTTTAAGATACATCAATTTATATGTGTAGACAATGTTTTACAGTACTTTTATTCTAGATATCCCATTGTTTCTTTGCACAGAAAAAAAATTCCATTAAGTTGGGAAGGCCCAACCAAGGAAATCATAAAATAAATGACCTTGTTTATTTGTTTTAGCAATTTTATATTACTTTTTACCTCCAAGTTGGCAATTTGTTTCTTCTTCTTCCATATTTTTCTTTGATTCATATTCTGCTTTTCTTCCTTTTCTATATATAATTTATTATGTGATTTTATGGATATGTATGTTATACCTAAATAGTTTTAAAATATCAAAACTCTAGTTTAGTACCAAAACTCTAGCAAGGCAGCCTATTACAAGAGTTTCTTTCCCATGATAAATTTTATGTCTTTCATGACCCTTTTGAGGAAAATTTTCCATGTAGTTAATGGTAAATAGATGAGCAATTTTCATTATTTTTAAAGGGCACTTGTTTCACATTGATACAATGAAATGAAAAAAGGCAGAATATTTAATAAGTAGATATTGACATAGTCTAGATTAATACTATATTACTATATAGTTTATAATCTTGATAATGTACTTGTTTTCTTAGTATCTTAAATCATTTTGAAGACAAATATCTTCAGTTTTATTTTTGGAGGGAAAAAATTATGCTAACTCAAAATAATTGTTACTAAGCAAATAATGCAAAATCTCTTAGAACACATAAAATGAAATATAATTTAATATTTTCAGTTGATTACTTTTACTTACTCATTATAAAAATGATTTAGTCATTAATAATATTACTTATAATGTGCTCACCTTGCTTTGCTAGTATACTGAATTTGATAACAATAAGATTGTCTTTTAAATAAGTTAAACATTCATGTCTTTTGACTTGTGAACTATCTAATATGATATAAAATATAATTTACTGTCATAAGCTTGCAGTCATATAAAGGTGTTTCATTAGGTCCTAAAGTAGCTATAGGTATAAATCAATGATCAAATTAGGTAGGTTTCTTTACCCTGAAGTATTCTAGGTGATTTTGAGAGGCACATTAGTAATAACTTTTCATTAATGGCTTCTCAGCCTTTCCATCTGCCATCAAGCATCTATTGCCTTTCTATTCATTATAAATTGTACAATCTCTTAATGAACAAAACTCAATTAATATGGGAAATCAAATCATTATACTTTGTAAGAATTTCCACAAGAAAAGAGCATAAATGAACATATGAGTAAAACATTTACTCATTCATTACCACATGTATTAATTCAGCAAATATTTAATGGGAATATAAATTGTACTGGATAGTCTTCCAGCTATTGGGGATAAATTAGTGCCAAGTAAGTTTCTTTTTCTCCCAGTGTGTATATTACAGTAAATTTAGACCACCACTTTAGTAGAAACTTTCAGTCATAGACAATCAACAGTAACAATATCATAATTTTATTGTGATAGTCCCACAGTTTGTGTAAGTATTCCCATAATGTGTATATAATTATGCATGTGTATATATATATTTGTATATTTGTGTGTTTATATATATGCATACATCTATATATTTATGTTTCTATCTATCCATCTATGTGACCTCCCTCACTTCTGAATTGTAGAGACATTTAAGTTTCAAACATTTCATTCACAATGGACATAACTTAGAACTGCTTTAAGAATGAGAAAATACATGATGAAAACATTTGCTTCAAAGGCAGCACCATATTAAATGATAATGGGGACACAAGTTACCAAAATCTGTGGGATACAGCTAAAGCAGTCCTGAAAGGAAAATTCATAGCCATTAATACCCACATCCAAAAGATGGAAAGATCACAAATCAACAATCTAATGAATCATCTCAAAGATCTGGAATAGGATGAGAAACCAATACCAAACCCAGCAGAAGAAAAGAAATAACCAAGATCAGAGCAGAACAAAATGAATTCGACAACAAAATAACTATGCAAAAGATTAATAAAACAAAAAGTTGGTTCTTTGAAAAGATAAACAAAATTGACATGTCTCTTGCTAGACTAATCAGAAGCAGAAAAGAAAGGACTCTAATAAACCCAATTAGGAATGAAATAGGAGAAATTACAACAGATACCACAGAAATACAAAGTATCATCTCAGAATACTATAAAAACCTCTATGCACATAAACTTGAAAACATAGAGGAAATGGACAAATTCTTAGAAACACACAGTCTCCCTAAGCTCAATCAGGAAGATATAGAATTCCTGAACAGACTGATATCAAGTACTGAAATTGAAGCAGTAATAAAAAACCTTCCTAAAAAAAAAAAGTCCTGGACCAGATGGTTTCACACCAGAAATCTACCAGACCTACAAAGAAGAACTGGTGCCTATCCTCCAGAAGTTATTCCACAACATCAAGAAGGAAGGAATCCTCCCCAATATGTTTTACAAAGCTGACATTACCCTGATACCAAAGCCAGGAAAGGACCCAACAAGAAAAGAAAACTACAGAACAATATCCCTTATGAATATAGATGCAAAAAATATCAGTAAAATACTAGCAAATCGAATTCAGCAGCTCATCAAGAAAATAATCCATCATGACCAAGTGGGCTTCATCCCAGACATGCAGAAATGGTTCAATATACACAAATCTAGAAATGTAATTCACCACATAAATAGAAGTAAAAGCAAAGACCATATGATCCTCTCAATAGACTCAGAAGAAGCATTCAACAAAATTCAGAACCCTTTTATGATAAGAACATTTAGCAAAATAGGCATAGATGGGACTTACCTCAAAACGATAAAAGCCATATATGACAAACCCACAGCTAACATCATACTGAATGGGGAAAAATTGAAAACATTCCCACTTAGATCTTGTACCAGACAATGTTGCCCTCTATCACCACTTCTATTCAACATAGTGCTGGAAGTCCTAGCCAGAGCAATCAGACAAAAGAAGGAAATCAAGGGCATCCAAATAGGAGCAGAGGAGGTGAAACTATCACTCTTTGCATACGATATGATCTTAAATTCAAACAACCCCACAGATTCTGCCAAAAGATAGCTGGAATTGATAAATTGAGCAGAGTCTGAAGTTATAAAATCAGCATACACAAATCAGTAGCATTCATATACACCAACAAAATCAAACCGAGAACCAAATCAAAGACTCAATACCCTTCACAATAGCAAAAAGGAAAATAAAACACCTAGGAATATATATAATGAAGGAGGTGAAGGACCTCTACAGGGAGAACTATGAAATGCTGAAGAAGGAAATAATAGAGGATAAAAACAGATGGAAATCCATACCACACTCCTGGATAGGCAGAATCAACATTGTTAAAATGTCTATATTACACAAAGTGATCTACAGATTCAATGCAATCACAATTAAAATGCCAACATCATTTTTCACAAATCTAGAAAAAAAATAATTCTACACTTTGTATGGAACCAGAGAAGACCTCCTATAGCCAAAGCCACCTTAAACAAAAAGAACAAATTGGGAGGTATCAATTTTCCAGACTTCAAGCTATACTACAAGGCTGTAGTAACTAAAACAGCATGGTACTTCACAAGAATAGAGACATAGACCAATGGAACAGGACTGAGAACTCAGACATAAAACCATCCTCATACAGCAATCTGATCTTCAACAAAACAAACAAAAACATACACTGGGGAAAAGAATCCCTATTCAGTAATTGGTGCTGGGAAAATTGGATAGCCATATGTAGAAGACTAAAACAGGATCCACACCTCTCACCTCTCACAAAAATCAACTCATGATGGATAACAGACTTAAACCTAAGGCACGAAACCGTAAGAATTCTAGAAGAAAATGTTGGAAAAACACTTATAGACACCAGCCTAGGTGTCTTTTTATGAAGAAGACCCCCAAAGCAATCATAGTAATAACAAAAATAATCAAATGGGACCTGATCAAACTACAAAGCTTCTGCACAGCCAAAGAAAGGAGCGAACAGACAACCTACAGAGTGGGAGAGAATTTTTGCATGCTATATATCCGATAAAGGGCTGATAACTAAAATCTATAGAGAAGACAGGAAAATCAGCAAGAATAAATCAAACAACCCCATTAAAAAGTGGGCAAAGGACATGAACAGAAACTTTTCAAAAGAAGATAGACTAATGGCCAACAAAGATATGAAAAAATGCTCAACCTCTCTAATCATCAGGGAAATGCAAATCAAAACCACAATGAGATATCACCTAACTCCAGTAAGAATGGCTTCTATCAAAAAGTCCCAAAACAACAACAACAAATGCTGGTGTGGATGTGGAGAGATAGGAACACTCATACACTGCTGGTGGGACTGCAAACTCGTACAACCTCTATGGAAAGTAATATGGAGATAGCTTAAAGAACTAAAAGTAGAACTACCATTTGATCTAGCATCCCACTACTGGGCATCTACCCAAAGGAAAAAAATACATTCTATAAAAAAGACATCTGCACTCGAATGTTTATAGCAGCACAATTCACAATTGCAAGGATGTGGAAACACCCCAAGTGCCCATCAATCCATGAGTTGGTTAATAAAATGTGGTATTTGTATACCATGGTGTACTACTCAGCAACAAAAAACAATGGTGAACTAACAACTCTTGTGTTATCCTGGATGGAGCTGGAGCCCATTCTTCTAAGTGAAGTATCACAAGAATGGAAAACCAAGCACCTCATAAAGTTACCATCAAATTGGTACTAATTGATCAACACCTATGTGTATATATGGAAGTAACATTCAGTGGGGGTTGGGCAGGTGGGCGGGGGAGGAGGGCATGGGTAAACTCACACCTAATGGGCACAGTGCGCACTATTGGGGGGATGGGCATGCTGGTAGCTCTGGTTCAAGCATTGCAGGGGCAATATACCTAACCTAAACATTTGTATCCCCATAATATTCTGAAATAAATTAAAATAATTTTTTTTAAAAAGGCAGGGACCACTAAAGGCAGAGTCAGTTTGCTCCAGTAGTCTGCAACTATAATCATAGCCTCCTGATTGGCAACCAATCATTAGATGGGTCAGTTCTTTTTTTGTTAATTTTATTTATTTATTTTTTAAGGGGCACACGTGGTATTTCGATACAAGCATATGCTGTGTAATGATAAAATCAAGATAATTGAGATTTTCACCAACTTCAACATTTATCATTTCTTTGTGTTAGAACATTCCAATTCTACTCCTCTAGTTATTTGGAAATATACAATAAATTATCGTTAACTATAGTCACCCTATTTTGCTACCGAACACTGGATCTTATTCCTTCTATCTGACTGTTGGGTCAGTTCTATAGTATGGTTTTGAGTCTTCTCAGACCAAAGAACAGGTTAGAATATCTTCAGTTTCTTACATTTGTGATAGCTATTTAGCTAGATACAGATGTTTTTGTTTTGTTTAAAATTGCTCCAGTGGATTCCCCTGTGTTGTCTATGAAAATACCAGCCAGTACTCTAATTGGTTTCAGAAGTGGAGTGTTGTACCAGAATCTACAGGATGGCCATGGCTTAGTGGAGAGGGTGGAGACTTTTAACATGGACTCCCCTAGTTTGTGTTGTAAAGCTGATGAACTTATCTATCAAGTGGCATTATATTTGGTCCAACCGTCATCTCCTATATGTTGATAAATCAAACCAAGTGTCAACCAATACTATAGCAATGAAAGAAATTCTAAAGAAAATCTGATTTTTGGTATATGTTGGCTCTATTTTTTCACTTTCAGCAAAATCCAATGAGAGAGAGTGAGCCAACTGAGCTAATCTGAAAGTAAAGATTAAGAACATGCAATTTGGTAAATGGAAGTAATTTCTAAGCTCCCAATTAGTGACTACGATAGTTCACAAACTCCATTTGCTTGTATATGCACAATAAGAAAGGCTAGGAGTTGCAACCTAAGGAGAAGGTGAAACTAGTACCTGCCACACAAATGTGATAAGTCTGTTGTCAATAGCAATGAGTCTATTGAAAAACAGAATTGAACTGGTTTGCTTCCACACACAGGCTCATTATTTAATATGGCTTCATTGTAATAGCCACTAATTGAGGAAAAGGGGCCTAGAGGACTATAAGTAAAATATTGTCTTCATGCTTACAGACTATGTCCAGAGAAAGTCCTTAACTGTTTATCTGGAAGAAAATAAACTGAAAGCCTTTTAAGTTTTTGGCAGAATAGCATTACCAAAAAAACTCCAAAGCCTACCTGCAACTATCTATACACATTAAATTCTTAAAAGAATGTTTAGAATGGCCAAACTTCATCTTTAAGAACTCTTTTGCTAAAGCTTTGCAAGTCTTAGAATAATGTCTCTTCCTGCCCACCTCATAGTAATGAAAGATAATGGGTAAGGAAGAGCATTCTAGATGTAAAAGGCAGGGTCCAAGGTACATCTCAGACCTAGAGAGCAGAACCTAGCTGCTACAGAAACTAACAAAGGAGCATGTCTCAATGCGACCACAGGGTCCTGAAATATTACCTAGGAGAAATATTACTGAGGTTTTGTCATTTCCTCTTTTCTAAATTGGATGTTTTATTACTAGTATTCTATTACATCTTCACGTTATATATTACATATTAACCTTGTATATATTAAGGGCAAATAACTTGCCATTTTAATTACAAGATCAGCAGACCTTAGATTTGAACTTGATTGAAAATATTAAACATCACTTAGATATCCTTGACCTTGAACAGGGAACATCAAATCTTTAACTTGATGGGGAAATTACACTTATCTCTCTTAGGAAGGTAGTGAGTGTGTTCACAGGAAAAATAAATGGGAATAGAATTTTGGCAAGCTGATTTTTGGCTTGAAAAAAGCAAAAAAAAACCTGTTGATATCTATTTTATTTTTATTCTTTAATAATATCACCTTACTTTTATTCAGAGCAGCAATACACCTAGCACTAACACATTTCTCAGCCTCTTTGATGTGGGGACGTGACTATATGCTTTTTAGTAACGTGTAAGAAGAAACACTACCTGGAAATTCTGGCAAGTCTTCTCACGTGGAGCTGGCTTAGCAGGAAAGTGAGTCCATTTTGACCTTCGTCTTTTCCCCCTTTCTTTCTCCTCAAATGCAAATGTTTCCAAAGGTATGGCATCCATTATTGTGACCTTGGGAATGAAGACCAAAAAAAAAGCCCACTCTTATAATGGCTTCATGGGAGTTACAAAAGTGGCCTTAGATCACTTACCTCAGGACTTTTTGCTATGTGTGAGAAAAATGAACCTGAGTCGTGTTTAAAAATGATAGAAAACATTATTTTCAGCCATTGTTACCCTAAACCAATTGTGATTCGTAATTGATACAGACTGTAAACAACAAATATATAAGTGAGATGATTTCGGGTAGAACTAAGTGCTAAGGCTATAATAAAGTAGGTTTTTGGAAGAGAGAATAATTAGCAATAAGGTAAGTCAAGGCCTGCTGAGGAGGTTAAATTTGAGCTGAGAAGCAACTAAGGAGCATGCTATGTGAAGATCTCTGGGGAGTGGGGGGAACACATTGCAGAGAGAAGAGAATGAAAGAGCAAAGAGCTTGATTCAGGAAGGATTTGCAAATAATTGAAAGGCCAGAGGAACAGAAAGATATGTGTGACAGGAAGAGTAGCAGAAAATTGTATGAAAAAGATAGGCAGTTGGCTAACCACGCAGAATTGTAAAATTTTATTTTCAAGAGAGATTTGAAGTCACTGGAGTATTTTAAGTAAAGTGATGGCATAAACTGATTTACAATTATCACTTTCACTGCTCTGTAGAGAATAAATTTCAGGTGCTTAACAACTGAAACATAAAGGCAATTAAAAGCTATTATTGGACTTTAAGAGAGAAATGATAGCTCTTTGTTGTAATGGTAGAAATAATCGAAATGGTAAAAATAGTCAAATCGGGATATACTATGGAATTAAATTTACATAGTTTGATAATTGGATGGGAGGATGGGGGGATTCTTGAGGTAATGAAAGGAATAAGCTTTATTGTTATTAGCCTTGTTGTTGTGTAGATGGTAAGGATGATGGGTCATAGGTCCTAGTGACATTTATTGTATTTAAATCTTCTTACTAGAAATTCTTGGGATTTCTTCAATAAGCATACAAGGTATACAAAAAAAAGGTTAATGTTGTAGATTTTAAAAAATATTAACACCTCCATATAAAAACCACCAAATAAAGAAATAGAACTTAACAGTAATACAGCAGTACCTTCTCATTGTTATGAATCTCCACACGTAAGATGTGCACTATTCTGAGTTCTCTCACCATAAATTAGCTTTACATTTAAATAAATTTATATATAAGTTATCTTTGCATTATTTGTGTATGTATTGTCTAATTTTACTCAATCTTATGTTTAAAAAATTAATCCATTTTTATGACTAACAGTAGTTTTTTCCCATTACTCTTTGAAATACCTCGTATAAATATACTGAAATTTATGCATCCATTTTATTATTGAAGAAAATTTGGGCTGTGTCAGTTTGTATTTGAATATGGCTTGTGTGTGCCTTTTAATACATAAAATATACAATTTTTTGGAGTATATACATAAATTTCAAATTTATAAGTAATAGAGAATGCATGTTTTCACCTTTAGTAATTCCAAACCATTTTTGATGACATTATATGACTCTTGTTAGCAGCTTATGAGAGTTACTGTTGTTTCGTATTCTTGTCAACACTTGTTAGTAGTAGTTGTTAATTTTAGAAATGCTGGTAGGTATGTAGTGTTATCTTTCCATAGTTTTAATTTACATTTTCTTAATAATGAATGAGGTTGTGGAGATTTTCACAAGCTTTTTGCCTATTTGAGTAGCCTTCTGTTGTTTAAATTTTGCACATTTTTAAATTAGGTTATTTGTCTTTTTCTAATTTATTTAATATCTAAATCATAAATCCTTTGTTACATTTAGATCTATATTTTTTTCTATATATCCTGTTATAATCTGTTGCTTATTTTCTCAACCTTTGATGATGTCTTTTGATGACTACAAAAGCTTAAATTTAATATAGTACACTTTACTAATGTTTTATTGTTGTATTAGAGTTTAGAGAAAACTTATCCCAGATTATGTAGGTAATCTCCTTTATTTTCTTCTAAATGTTTTTTGCTTTATAGTTTATATTTAAATAATACATCTGAAATAAATTTTTGTTTTGATGTACAAAATATATATATAAATAGAAATACATACATATGTGTATATATATAAAATCTACAATTTACTCAGAACCGTTTTATCAAAGTATAATTACAATTCTTTCCCAGTAATGTACTGTGTCAATGTTGTTATTAATTTAGTGATAATTTTTGGTTCTATTTCTGTATTTAATTCTGTGTCATTGGTCTATTTTCTATCCTTACACCAATTTCTAACTTATTATAATTCTATAACAAATATTTATATTTGGTATTGTATATCACCTAGTTTGTTATTTGCATTTAAAGCTGTATTCACTACTCTTGGCCATCTAATTTTACAAAATAAATTCTAAAACCATGTTGTCAATTTTTTACTAAAACATCCTTTATAGCTGTAAGTTTATCTATTTCTCCTTTAAGTTTTGTCAAATTGTTTAATGTTTGTTATATGAGCACTTATTTATTATTTATATTATATTATTAGTTACATAAAAGTTTGGGGTTTTTTGTAAATAGACTATTTGACCACTATAAAATATCCTTCTTTATTTCTAATAATTGTGTTTGCCTTGTATTAGTCTTCTTTTGGTTATATATCATGAAATTTCCTTTTTATTCTTTTTCCTTCATATTGTATGTCTTCTCATATCAATATATACCTCTTACAGAATTATAGTTGGAGACTTTTCTTTTTAATCTCATTTGACAAATTTTGGCTTTTGATAGGATTAGTTTACTTTTAATGTAATTACTAAGATATTTGGGATAAATTCTACCATTATACTTTTTATTTTCTATTGATCGTACCTCTTCTATGTTCCTTTTTCTCTTATTTCTTATATGGGCTATGCAAAAATATTTTTAAATTATTTCATTTTTTCCTTTGTTAGGTTCTTAGTTATACAAGTTCATAGAATTCCTATATGAATTAATAGAGTCTACCGTAAATGACTAATTTTACTTTTTCTCAGATAATATCAGAGCCATAGCACACTTTAACTCCATCCACCACATTCTATCTTTTGTATGATTCATGTCATACATTTTATTCTATACCTATTAATGATGTACATGATGTAGTTATGTGCTTGCTGTAATATAATTTAGATTTATCTGTACATTTAACTTTTTTTATTGGTAATGATTTCTTTCTGTATTTCTGATTTTCATTTAGGATCATTTTTCCTCTACCTGAAAAACTTACTTCTTCAATTATAGGTCTGCTAGAAATGAATTCTCCTAATATTTGGTTTGTATGAATTCTGGTTTTACTTTTAAAATATCATCTAGTATGGATTGATGCTCCTTTATTTTCCAAATATGAAGATATTTATTCATAGTCTTTTGTCTTTCACTGGATTTCGGTAGAGAGGGACGCTGTAGGTCTTAATTTTTGCTGCCAAGGTGCCTTTTTTTCTATGACTGATACTAAGAATTTCTCTTGAAATGTGCACTTTGCTGATGTCATTCATCCTTTTGGAATATTTCTTGGTCTTTATGTCTTCAAAAATTTCTTTTTCTCTATTTATTCCTCTCCTCCTCCTGTGGGACTTCAATTACATAACATTTTTATTTGTATCTTTCCTCATACATCTTGTATACTCTTTGATGTATTTTATATATTTTCCATCTCTTTTTCTTTGTGTGCTTTGGCATGAAAACTTTATACTAACCCATTTTGCAATTCACTAATTGTCTCTTTAACTGTTTCCAATCTGCTATGAAGTCCATTTGTCATATTCTTTATTCTAATTATAATAATTTTCTATCTCAAAACTCCACAATGATTTTTAATTGATTTTAGTTTTATTTAAATCAATTATTTTATTTATTTTCTGGAACATATTATTCACAATTATTTTAAAATCCCAGTAAGATAAATCTAATGTCTGCAGCACATGTGTATATATGTATATGTTATCATATTTATCATTTCATTTTATTTTTTCTTAATATAGATAACATATGTGAAAAGTTGAAGAGGATCTGGATGATGTTACTTTAACTCAGGAAGTACAAACCATGTGCTTTGGCAAGTTTATAGATTGGGAGATTTTCTCAACCCAGTCAGTGACTGAGATGATGCTTTCGTCATCCGAGCAACCTGCATACTTCAATTTCTCACAAACACATAAATATAAATGTAATAACTTCCTATGGAGCAGTTGGAATATTTGTAGGTCATTTAATCAGATTAGTTACTCCATGCTTGAAATTTTCTACTTTTCTTTATCTTCCTGTCAGTCTCCAACTAAAGTGTGATATAATGTACATATAATTATGTGATTTAAAAAAAAGTATATGAAAGCTAATTGGTTCAATTTCTGACATGTAAAGAATGTAAACTTTAAGAACTAATGCCCAGTAAAAATAAACACATGCTAAAGGCAAGTTCTTAATTTTTACAAATTTAGTAAATGGTATATAAAGATATCATAAGAAAAAACAAACAAAGACTACACATGGATAGCTGGGACATGATATGACAAATAGGGAGGAATAGAATCAGAGTCTGACTGCCATTTATATAAACATTAGAAATAAATAAATGTTACACTATTACTTAGAGAAAGTCATGTTGGGACTTTTGTTATCATTTTTCCATTAAATACCCTTAAATGTTAAAAAGTACATACTTTTAAGATTAATTTATAATTTTTAAGTGAATTGCACACTTCCAAAATTTCCCCCATACCAATATAATAGCTGCTTTCTTCCTATTGTTTATTTTAAAGTCATCACTCATGCTACATTGGATATTACAATAAAATTGCATGTGTTCATGTAAGTTATGTACTTGTTATGGACTGAAGATTTGTGTTTCCCTAAAATTCATATGCAGAAGCCCTAGCCCTCAATATGATGGTGTTTAGAGGTGGGACTTTTAGAGATAATTAACTTTAGATGAGAGTAGGTTACTCATGATGGAATTAGTGCTCTTATAAATAAGAAATCAGAGACCTAGGTTTTACTCTCTCTATCATGCGACATACAGCAAGAAGGCAACAGTTTGTAATCCAGGAAGTGGACCCTTACCACAACTCAACCATACTCACCGCCTGATCTCAGACCCCCAGCCTCCAGAACTGTGAGATATAAATTTTTGTTGTTCATGCCACCAAGTCTATAGCAGCCTAAGCCAATTAATACGCTACTTAGAATAAATATGCATTATATATACATGCACATACAAAATTTCTGAGTGCCAGGCCAATTGAGGACCCCTAAGAAGTGTAGAGCAGTGGTTCTTGAAATTTAAACTGCTGCAAAATCACCTATAACATTTAATAAATTACAGATTGACGGGCCCCACCTTGAGTTTTTGATTCAGTGCACCTAGTATGTTTTTCAAGAATTCACATTTCTGCAAAATTTTCAGGCAACGTTGGTCCTGTTGGCCTATGGACTCTACTAGGAAAACCAATGTTTTAGAATACAAATATAAAAATATATTTCTTAAAAATATTTTAAAACCTGTCAAGCATTCATGTTTGCCTTGGCTAGCTTTGTAATTCAAAGCAGTTAGCCAAAATCTATTCTTAAACATTCTTCAATAATTTAAAACACTTCTCTTGTGGTAAAATATGTCACTTTAAAATACAAACAAGAGAATGAAGAGACTCCTCAAAAAACTGAAAATACTCGATTTAACACTTTAACCCTCTTATACATGAAAAAAAATTGTGCTATTAATAGAGTTTTATCTCCTGTTAACTTTACTACTAGAAATATAAACTAGAAAAACAATAATGCACAATTTATTTTGATGCATAATTGTCTTCCTTTTTACAAGAATTTATTTATACAGAAATGTGAATTTTGGATTACAGATTTTGTTTCTTTCACTTTTAGTACTTGAGATATTACAAACACTTCAGTTTTTTTGGAATTTGTTGAATGAACAATAAATGTGTGTACTTCCCTTTTGACCTATCAATAAATATATGAGCGAATCACAAAGTAGGATAGTACCTGAATTGATTAGACATCATGTACAAGGAAAAACTATTCAAATTAAAATTTGTTTAATCATGAATGTGTTTCCAGACCTACTTCTAAGAGAAAGCACTGTTGATAAAAATATACTGTAAATGTTAAAATAGATACATATAGACAGGATATATCTATTTGCCACTCTTCTGAAAAAGGCTTGATATCACTATAATACAAGTTACCATTACAAAAAGTTATCATTACAAAATGATAAAGAATGATAAGAGTGTAATGAAAAAAATGAGCTAAGTTTATGGATATGGTGGGTAAACGAGGAAATGTAAATGGTCAATAAACATGGAAAATATATGTTCCCACACTAATTATTTCAGAAAGGAAAATCGAACACAATTTTTTGAGTGTGTATGAAATACAATGGGAGTTAATTTTTCTACCTTTCAAATGGTCAACAATTAAAAACAGAAATATTGATGAAATCCAGCTCTATCAACATATCAGGAAATAAAATCTTTTTAAAGGGTATTCTGGCAATATTTATTCAAATTATGTTTTAAATGTGTGTGTCATTTATTCCTACTCCAAACTTTTGGAAATCTAACTTACAACAATGCAATCACCAGTAGAATCAATATCTGGACAAGGATATTCATGATAAGTTAATTTGTAAAGGGTAAAATTAAAGGACAAGCTAGAAACAACCTGAATGCTCATCAATGAAAGATTGAGTACATTATGATATAGCTAATAAATAATATGTAGCTATTGAATACAACTATATATATGATATCCCTATCACAAACCCACATGCATTTGCACACACATAATTACAGAGAGAAAAAATGAATTTGTTATTTCTGTACTTCAAATCTTCAAAACCTTTGGTTAGAATATTATTGTACCTCCTATATTTCCTCCAGCACTCTATGTATTGAGAAATTTTCTGGACTTTATCTTCTAGGCATCATTTTCTTTACAGGACTTACGTTTTTAAATCTTTATCAGATTCTATTACTTAGCTCACTCATGGATTATTTATCATAATAATCATTTCATTAATTTCCATGATCTCTTCCATGGAAAGCGTTTCTAATTGCTTCCTTTTTATAGCATCCTAATCTTGCTTTATGGTTATCAAATGCAGCTGCTCTATTACTTCATCTTAACCCTCCTTTAAGTTTTCAGATTTACTAAAATGTCCAGTGTTTTTTAATGTCTTCATAATTACAAATAAAACATGCTCTGATTGATTTAGATAGTTGTAGGATTATTTTTTTTTTCTACAGCTGTCTGTCATGATTGGGCAATGCCTATGGTGGAATGTGGATAAGAGGGCCAGGCTTGCTGACATGTGGCTTCAACAGAGAGTTGAACTCTGGAACTCCACGCATTGTTAAAATAACTTTTTCTCTAGGGATTGTGAACTATATTGTATTTACTGTTAAGCAAAGTTGCACTGCTTTACCTTGGCTTCATTTCAACTCATCTTTTTTGGAAGACCATCAAATAGAAATTCAGTATCTCAATGAATTACTTTGATAATTTTTATTAAATGTTCATATCCTGTCTTTCTTTGCAATTAAGAAACTTTTATTTAGTACACTTTTGGCAATCCCTTGTGAAGAATCTTATTTATCTCTGGAGAATTTCCCTCTGTTTTCATTTTTTCATCCATGTGATTCTACAAGCTGTTGGAAAACCTGGAATTTCTTGAAAGACATCACCACTCATGGCTCTCCTTCCAGTTTTCAGCACTTCGACTGAGTATTCTACATGTTTTTTTTTTAATTCTTTTTTTTTTTTTAAGCTGTCAAGACCACTCCAGACACATTCAATAGGCAACACTGCCTTCTCTTATATGCCATGATTTTCAGTCTGAAGGGCTCCACTTTACCTGTTTTTCATACAAAACTCTGTGTACTCATCATTTTTCTAGCTCCTAACTTTCCTTACTCCTCTGTTTACAGCCTTCCAGGTCCCAATTTTACATTATTGTCATCTCAACCCTGATTCAGATTCTTTCTATTCAGTTTCCCTATGTGAAATGCTACTGATTGCCTGTGACCACAGAACCTGGGTGCCATCCATTTATGGCTAAGGTTTTGTGCAAGTTAATCAACATTGGTCAAGCTAAAATATTCAATGGTATCGATTGCACCACTCTAGGGAGTCCTGTCTTGTGTAAATACAATTAATTATTCTTTCCAGCAATGTCTTCAGGCATATTTGCCAAAACAGTATTTATCCAGGGGCACTTCACTTTAGTGGCAAGGCTGGGAAACATATTTTTCACATCATTTTCGTAAGTGCTCACTTCACTTAGCAAATCCTTAAAGCATGATTCAACTTTTATTGGTTTTCAGGTGCCAGTGCACAATTATAAAATTTGGTGCCAGTGTTCAAAGTCACTAATCTTACCTGGAAGTCAAAAATCACTGAGCATTTCAATTTTACTAGAGAGGTAAAAGACTCAAAAGAGCTTGTAGGTGGTGAGATAGCATCACAGAAAACTCACAAAGATGGTACAGTTATTGACAGCTGTGGAGTTTCTAAGGCACAGCAGAATCTTAAGATAGGAAATTTGCTAAGGGAATTAATGAAAAAAGATGTTTGATCTGTGAAATGAAGAAAAATACCCCTACCAATAGAAAATATAAATATTAAAAAAAATTGAACAGACATGAGAGCTAAAAGTTACCCAATATATTATGAATACAATTGGATATATCGTATACATGCACATTCAGAGATAGATAGAAGTTCCCTTATTTGTTCTATGATTTCTATCTTGCAGTTTGAAATCTGTGCCATTCTTGAATCACTTTTTAAAGTGTATCAAATTAAATAGGTATTGTTACTGATTTCTGTTGCCTGGACCTTAGTATGTACTGCTCTTAATTAAATAATGATTAACTTCTACCCCGTAATTTCATTTCTTAACCTTTGCCAATTGATTCCCCCACAGTGACTTACAATTGTGCCTCCCTGTTTCTAAATCCTCTTGCCTCAATTTTTCCACTCCTTTGTGTGTTATGCTCCCTGCTACAAGGAGAGAGGGGGGCATGCTCTCTGAGAATTTGCAAATTATCAAGAGGAGGTCCTGAATCCCTGCCCATCCAGGGAGTGGTAGAATGATATTTTTGGTGGTGATAAAACTGCAGTGGTATATTCAATTGTATGCATAAGAGTTTAATCATTTCATAATGTACCTGAATTATCTTTAAAGATGAATATGTTTTTTTTTCTTCCGCAGAAACTGATGGCTTCAGTTTAAAAGCCTTAGGTTGGCACAAAAGTCACTTTGAAGCACTTTGGACTGCTTCCCAGATCTGCTGTGGCTCATTTTTTGCTGTATAGTGACATCAGCATTTCATATTTCAATATTTATTCTAAGGAAAAAGTAATTTTCAAAGCTAAATAAACAATGATATCATTAAATTGGCAACATTGATGGAATAACAAAAACATCTATATATACTTTATGTCCTTTTAAAATTGCGGGATGGAGAAACAAATAAAAAAATGGCTTTATTAATCAAACTTAGTTTATAAAATTAGTAACACATAAAAGGCTCTTCTCACACTAGAAAATATGCACGTTGTTACTTCTTGACTTTTAAATATGACTTATCACTGAATATCACAAAATTAAGTCTCTCATATTTAAGAAAAATGTTCTACATTTAAAATTTGAGGAAATATCTTTTGTTGAAAGCGTATATAACAAATGTTGCTAAGGTGGCTGGAAATGGAACACTTTAGTTCACATACATTGACATATAAAACTACTGGGCTTATTCCTGGTGGAATATTAGATTCATTATATGCACTTAAACTTTTATGTTACTGTTTTATATAAATTATATAGGAAAATAAAGTTTGAAAATGTAAAGATAGAACAATTTTTTCAGGATTCGTATATTTTAAGGGCATTTTCTTATCTATGGTAAATTGAGCAAGTCAGAAAATATTTAAATATATACTATATGAAAATTTGGGCTTCATAGTACTATGCTGCTGGTTACTGTGAGATCTAACAAGAAGCGTGGTATTGATTCCTTATTAAGGAGTAAATGATATTTATAGAGAAGAAAAAAACCCATAAATACAAAATTAAATTAACAGTTTAAGTGAACAATTCCTGAGAATTTTTGTCATATAAAGATATACAAATAGATGGCCTATAGGAAAAGGATGTATTTTAGAGACTGGTCAGAAACTTTGTGCTATCAACTACTCTGAATCAAAACAGTTAAACCATTCCTGATTAATAAAGTGTAAGTTTGAATCATATTTCTTCAAATATGTCTTCCCTGACCACAGATTGTCCACAATGACATCTTTTTCACTTCTGAATCCCTAAATAACTTAGACATCAAATTATGTATATGTATGTAGGTGTGTATGTTTGTGTGTATGTGTGTGTGTATATAGGCACAAATATAATGTATATAATTTGCGTATAGTATTTTCTATCACTATCCATGATATAATGGAAGCATTCAGTCTTCCTAATTATACTGTATTCTTCTCATAGTAAAGGCCTTTTATATTATACTCTAGTTTACCCATTAACCAGCAGAGTTTATTATTTGTAATAGGCACTCAGTAAACATTTTCTAATCAAACAAAACATACTTGAATTGTAACATGTGTAGTTTGTGGCATGTGCCCTGCCTAAAACCTCTGGAAAAGGCATTCCACGTACCACTTAAATTTCTCTCCAGACAGAGATCTAGCTCTGAAGGTACACGATCCATAGATATTCCAATAACCTATGGCACGTAGGAAGACAAACCTATTAGTTTCTATCTATTGAGAATTTAAACAAAGCAATACAGAGAGGCTTGCCATCAGGAGTGAGCTATGGATGACTAGGTGGGTCATAATGAAGAACCAGATTGGGGTCATATTGTGCCAAAAGTGAAACAGTTATGCAGAGGGAGCTGGTTGATAGAAAAAGAAGGATTAAATATATATGAAAGAGCAAGAGGCTACAGAGAAATGCTCTGTCTTAAGTACTGGAGGCTTTTGCAGTTTGCAAAGAGTCACTTGTGTTTTATCTTTTGCCTGATGGAATAGAGAACAGAAAGAACAGTCTGTACAACCTGAAGGAAAAATCCCTCCAAGGGATTTTGATGAGATGATCTAGGATAAGCCCCTCCTACTATTTGAGCATCATTGCTGAAATAGATTAGAATTAATGTGATTTCTTAGACTTCATTATTTAATTCACCAAATCAGATAAGTAACGTAAGACAGTTTCCTTTCTTAGTGAAAAAATAGTAGAGAAATTCAAAATAGACACATTCAAACACTTCCTTTCCTTATCTATTTTAGATTGATAAATATGTCTTTAAACTTCATTTATATATTCCAAATCAAATTCTAGAAGTCAGTTCAATAAATAAAAATCAGAAATAAATATAAATGCATAAAATTGCACACCTTGCTAAATTATTGCTATTGGATATCTTCTACTTACGTCTGAACAACCAAGTCATCACCTAGGCTTTAAGCAGCTTTTAAAATCCAGTGTGAATACTGAACACTCCAAATTAAAAGCATAAGATCCATTAACATTTTAAGGTTTTTTTTGTTTTGTTTTTTAGAGCATATTCTATTTGATTTGACAAAATTGTAACAACTAACTCCCGGATCATTCTGTGAACCATTTCGATGTCATAACAGGGTATTTCTGATCCAATTACATTTAGATGGTTAACATGATCTTTTATAAAAGTCATATGATGAATTGTTTATAAAAAGGTTATAATGTTAACACAATTCTAGAAAGAATATCTGATATGTTGAATTTGTTTTAAGGTTGAAACACTATATCCAACATTTATATTTGAGATAATGTTCAGTTTATTAAACTTACTACTGGCCAGAATATGTCAAGAAGAGCCATTTAAAGTGATAACCTTTTCAATTTAATTCTACAAATATTTATCAAACAATTACAATGTTCATGCCGCTGCATTAAACTGAGGAAGACATGATGAAAAAGCCAAGATCTTTGCCCCACATTCTGTAAAGAAAACATAAGCAAAAATATAAAGTTGTCATTGTTATCTTCAGAATTAGCTACAGACACCTTTCTTGAATTGCTATTATGGTTTTCAAGGTGTAAACCATATTTTTCAAAGTTTTAATTATCTTTTGTCTCCTAAAGAAAGTAAGTGATAGGAAAAGATTCAAATTTAATTTGATTTTCTTCTTAAAGGAAACAAGTCTTGTGAGAGCTGTTATAAAAAAGCAAACTCTAAATGTCAAGGATTCTCACTAGTGTTTTCATATCCTCCATGTGATATACTCCCTTCTTCTAAATTGCTAGTTTGAGAAATGAAAGGGCATTGTCTTAGCAGCATGAAGAGAATATTAAGAAGAATGGTTATGTAGGGGTAATTGGAGAGGGTCAGCTTAATGAGTATGACCAATTTGAGAGAGAAAAGTGGGTTGGTGCCATTTTCAATGAAGAAAAAGGAAAAAAATGGTAGAGAAATAGCAGAAATTTCCCACAAAAGATTAATATTCTTTTGCTTTCCTGTTCTAACAAAGTGTGGTGAGGATACCAAAATTCTTTAATTTATACAAGTGTTTTTATTTCCATTGTTGAATCTTGTCAAGTTCAGCACAGTAAGATGTTATCATGGCTTATGTGTTGAGTAAGATTTTCATTGTATCTTTGGCTAAAATATGAAAGAATTCAAAACAAAATGATTTAAATTACCAAATTATTACAAAAATAAACACTGCTTATAACTTTACTAGGGTTTTCCATGCTACAGTTATTTTTTATAATAATATAAAATATTGTCTTCAAAAAAAACCCAAAAAATTTCCAGAAGACGTGGCTATATCTACATATCATTTAAAAATATATATGTTATACTGTATTAGTTTACTGGGTTGCCATGACAAAGTACCACACACTGGGTGGCTTAAATAACAAAACATTTTTTTCTTATAATTCTGGAGGCATGAAGTCAGAGATCAAAGCGTCAGCAAGGTTGTTTTTTTTCTGAGACCTCTCTTTTCGGCTTATAGATCTTTATTTTTTCCCTGTACTTTCGCAAGGTCTTCCTTTTGTGTATCCTAATCTCTTTGTGTAAGGAGACCAGTCATATTGGGTTAGGACCCACTCTAATAACCTCATTTTAACTTAATTTCCACTTTAAACACTCTAGCTCCACATATAGTCACATTCTGAGGTACTGGGGGTTAATACTTCAACATATAAAATTTTTTGAAAGGAAGATACAAGTCAGCCCATAACATATATGAAATATTTATTTCCTTCTATAGATTAATATAATGTTTTACCTCAAGACATCTTTCTACCTAACACAAAATTCTTTCTATAATTATCACCCTTTATTTATCTATTGAGGTAGAAAAGATTATTTTTTAGCATATTTCAAACTCAAATTATTAATTATTTGATTTTTAAAAAAGTTTAAACACTATATAATGATCAAAATCTTCAAGGAAACACGATGAAATAAAATTTAAATCTAAAAATATGTTTTAGAATATGAATTATAATCAAGTAATATTTATTCTAGCAGAGCAAGGCTGGTTCAATTTAGAAAATATGTTAATATAAGTTATTGAGTGAACAAATTTAAGTATATATAAAACTGTATACCTCTGGATGCTGACAAATCACATGAAAGAAAATTAAGTACCCATAGCTAAATTTAATTTCAAGTGAACAGCAAATGAAATGAAACAAACTATGATAAAATATATTCTCCTAGGCAAAAGCAATTAGTAACTGAGAAAATAATGAAGTTGCAATGATAAAATTAGAAAAGAGAGAGGGATTGGCCATTGTTTAACTAAAATCTGGAAGGATGCTGATGGTTTACAGAAACAGATGGAGTTATGATACTTTTCATAAGTCCTGAAGAGAGTGACTCCCATAGGAATGAACTCTCTTCAGAATGTCGAGTAATTTCTGTGCCTTTGACCTCAGTTTTGTGTCCTTGTAGCCACTTCTGAGAAAAAGAAAATAATATATTACATAGTATAAGCATTCTATTTTATGCCAGGAACAACAATTAGAAATATTTTTGTATACCATGTATAATAGTAGCAAAAATATTTATGCCTAGGAAAAACTATACAAAACATGTGCAGGACCTATACACATAAAACTATAAAATTATTAAAGTAACTAAGTATCTCTAAGTCATAAAGACAGGCATGCAATTTTCCAGGATTTGAAGGCAATATAAAAATACCAATCCTATTAAATTAACATAGAAATTTACTGAAATTACAATCATAATTCACAAGTGGTTTCTTGGAACTGGTAAAAATGATTCATAAGTTCAAAAAGAGAAATACATTTCTGAGAATTTCAATTGAATTTTGAAAAAAACACATAAAGTATTTAGAATCAAAATAAAGCTAGTATAATGAAATCAATTATCATTGTAATAGTAATAGGCCAAATAAAATGGAAGAAGGATGGAATATCAGTGGGGAATAATGGTTGATTTATTTGAACATAGTTATTAAAATAAACTAAAAAATATTTTAAAAAATTTTAAAAGTGAATGTAACTGCTCTCAAAGAAGGCCTGATTAAGAAAGGCAGAAAATATAAAAACCATAAAAAATATTATTAATTACTGTTTTCTGTATGAAAGAAGTACAAATTGAAATCAGAAGATAAATTATACTTCAAATGAAATGCTTATGTATAATATGTAGCAAAAAATACAGTACAAAAAGATCACACAAAAAATCTTAAATGAAATTGTCAGCAAAATGTTAAACAGGCAATTCTTATTAGAAACAAAAATATGTAAAAAAAACCTAATAGTTATACATTGCCACATATATATTATTTAAAAATGATAAATTTACTTTGTTTTAATAATGATTTAACTTCAACCATAATAAAGCAAATCTTACCAATAATTTTTTTACCCTAAATATATCAGTATAATTTTTATACAGGTTTGGTTAATTATAAAAAGATCAGTGATGTCATTGTTAGTGAGTTCAATATACTGAAGTTGATGGATAATTCAATTTTCTCTAAAATTGTTCAATGAATGCATGTAATTTTACACAACAAATGTCTAAATACCTTTTTGTAGTAATTCTAATCCCAAAAGTAAAAATGGCATTGCATGGTAGATTAAAATGAATTCATAGCAAAGTTCACAGAAAATTTTTTACCAAACTTGGCCCAGAAATCTCAATTTTTGTTGAGATATGTAATGTGTATAGATAAAATTAAAACAGAATATTTTGCCTATTGACAAGTGCTTTTACTGTTCATGCAGCAACTCTGTATTAAATTTATCCATTTAACCGAGTGTATCTTTACAGTAAAAATATCTTAATGAACATAATTGCAACTTATATATTTTCAATTATATTTTCAATTACATCTTCAACCAAGGGTGAATCAATGTATTTCCATTTTTTTTCTATTTCCATGTAAAATAATTTTCATTAGAGAACATTCAAATATCTTTTTTATTGACACATGATAGTTGTACATATTTATGGTATACATGTGATATCTGGATATATGCAAACAATGTAATAATCAAATCAGGGTAATTGGGATATACATTGCCTCAAAAATGAATCATTTCTTTGTGTTGGGGATATTTCAAATTTACCTTTCTAGCTATTTTGAAATATACTATAAATTCTTGTTAACTATAGTCACCCCATGGTACTACCAAAAACTAGATCTTATTGCGTCTATCTAACTGAATTTTTGTTAACTATTAACCCACCTCTCTTCATACCCTTCTCTCCAGTATACTTCCAGCTTCTGGTGGCCACCATTCTACTCATTACCTATGTGAGATCAATTTTTTTTTTAATGCCCACCTATAAGTGACAGTGCATGTGATTTTTGTCTTCCTGTGCCTGGCTTATTACACTTAAAATAATGCTCTCCAGTTCATCTTGCTGCACAAGAACTGGATTTCTCATTCTTTCTTGCGGCTGAATGATATTCCATTGTGTCTATACACCACATTTTCTTTATCCATTCATCTGTTGATGGACACTTAGGTTGATTCCGTATGTTTGCTATTGTGAATAGTGCTTCAATAACATGGGAGTGCAGGTATCTCTTTGATATACTGTTTCCTTTCTTTTGGATATATACTCAACAGTGGGATTCCTTGATCATATGGTAGTTCTATTTTTAATTTTTTGAAAAAGCTCCTTATTGTTATCCATGGGGTCTGTACTAAGTTACATTCCCCCTGACAGTGTATGAGCATTCCCCATACTCCACGTCCTCATGAACATCTATTATTTTATGTCTTTTTGATAATGGCCATTTTAAATGAAATGAGATGGTATCTAATTGTGGTTTTGATTAGAATTCCCCTGATGATTAGTGATATCAAGTGTTTTTTTCATTTACTTTTTGGCCATTTGTATGTACTCTGTTAAAAATTGTATATTTAGATCTTTTGCCCATTTTTTAATCTGATTTTTCCTATTGCATTGTTTGAGCTTCTTACATATTCTGGTTATTAATGCTGTGTCAAATGGATAATTTGCAAATATTTTCTCCCATTGCATATGTTCTTTTTTCATTTTGTTTATTGTTGTATTTGCCGTGCAGAAGATGTTCAGCTCGAAGTAATCTCATTTGTCCATTTTTGCTTTGGTTACCTTCGCTTTTGAGGTCTTTCTAAAAAATCTTTGCCCAGATCAATGTCCTGAAGTGTTTTGCCAAAGTTTTCTTTTTATAATTTTATAGTTTCAAGCCTTACATTTAAGTCTTTAATCCATTTTAGTTGATTTTTATATATGATGAGAGAGAGGGTTCTAGTTTCACTCTTTTGCATATAGATATTCAGTTTTCCCAGAAGCATTTATTGACGAGATTGTCCTTTCCCCAAGGTGTTCTTGGTACCTTGCTTGAAAATGAGTTGGCTGTAAATGTGTGGATTTATTTTTGGGTTTGCTTTTCTATTCCATTAATCTTTGTGTTTGTTTTTATGGCAGTACCATGCTTTTCTGGCTGCGTTAGCTTTGTAGTACATTTTGAAGTCAGTCAGCATGACGCTTCCAGCTTTACTCTTTCTGTTCCTGGTTGCTTTACCTATTCAGGGTCTATTGTGGCTCCCTACAAATTTTTGGACTGTTGTATCTATTTCCGTGAGGAATGTTATTGGTATTTTGATAAAAGTTGCATTGAATCTGTAGATCACTTTGGGTAGTATGGACATTTGAAAAATATTAATTCTTCCAAGCAATGAACATGGGATATCTTTCCATTTTTTGGTGTCCTCTTCAATTTTTTTTCATCAGTGTTTTGTAGTTTTCGTTGTAAAAATATTTTACTTATTCGGTTAAATTATATCAAACATTTAAAGAAGAGCTAGTACAAATTCTACTCAAACGATTCCAAAAATTAAAGAGAAGGAACTACATTCAAACTCATTCTAAGGGGCCAACAGTACCTCTTAGATACCTCACAATACCAAATACAGACAAAGATACAGCAAATAAAGAAAACTACACGCCACATTTTGTTAATCCACTCATGAAGCGATGGGCGCTTGGGTTGATTCCACTCTTAGCAATTGTGAGTGGAATAAACATTTGAGTACAGGTGACTTTTTGATAAAATGACTTCTTCTCCTTTGGGTAGATACCTAGTAGTGGGATTGCTGGATTGAATGGTAGGTCTACTTTTGTTTCTTTGAGATATCTCCATGTTGTTTACCATAGAGGTTGTACTAATTTGCAGTCCCATTAATAGTGTATAAGTGTTCCTTTCTCTCTGCATCTATGCCAGCATCTGTTGTTTTTAAACTTTTTAATAAAAGCCATTCTAACAAGGGTAAGGTGAGATCTCTTTGTTCTTTTAATTTGCATTTCCCTGATGATTAGTGAGATTGAGCATTTTTTCATATGTTTATTGTCCATTTGTCTATCTTCTTTTGAAAAGCTTCTGTTCCTGTCTTTTGCCCACTTTTAATGGGGTTATTTGGTTTTTTTTATGCTGATTTGTTTGAGTTCTTTGTAGATTCTGGTTATTAGCCCTTTATCAGATGTATAGTTTGCAAATATTTTCTCCCATTCTGTAGGTTGTCCATTTGCTCTGTTGATTATTTCCTTAGCTGTGCAGAAGCTTTTTAATTTATTTCCCTGATGAACATAGATGCATATATCCTAAACAAAATATTAGCAAGATGAATTCAACAACATATTAAAAAGATCATTCACTGTTTTCAAGTAGGATTCACCCTAGGGATAAAAGGATGGTTCAACATATGCAAATCAATAAATGTGATATATCATGTTAACAGAATTAAGAAAACAACCATATGATCCGTTTCAATAGATCAATTCAATGCCACGAAAGCATTCAATAAAATTCTACAGCCCTTCAAGATAAAAATTTTCAACAAACTAGACATTGAATGACCATATCTTAACACCATAAAAGACATATATGACAAACCCATACTTAACATCTTACTGAATGGGGAAAAAATGTAAGGTTTTTGCTCTAAGATATTAAAAAATATAAGGATCCTCACTTTCACTACTCTTATTCAACATAGTATGGGAAGTTCTAGCCAGAGCAATTAGACAAGAGAAACAAATAAAGAGCATACAAAGTAGAAAGTAAGAGGCTTAAATTGTCCCTGTTTGCAGATGACATGATCTTATATTTAGAATAACCTAAAAACTCCACCAAAAAATTGTTAAAACTGGTAACCAAATTCAGTAAAGTTTCAGAATACAAAATCGACATCTAAAAATCACTAGCACTTCTATATGCCAACAGTGAACAATCTGAAAAAGAAATCAAGAAAGAAATCCCATTTAGAATAGCTTTAAATATTTTTAAGTGAGTTAGTATTTAATGCTGGTCAGAACATGTATATTCAGTTAGTTTCATATATTTCTTGGGGGATTTTTTATGGATATTGCTATGTGAATATTATTTGGTAGTATTAATCCGTGATTGAAAAAGTTAATGATGGGATCCCTTTTACAAAATAAATGCACCAGGACATAGGTACAGTTATTAATATTTATGTTATCAGTAGTTGCTTTTCTTTAAAAAAGTGGAAAAATATTCCATCTATAGGAAATAGTTACATCAATTATGGACCATACATGCTATGTTATATTAATAAATTTTGTTAAGATAAATTATTAATTAATCTTCAATTATAGTCATTAAAATACTATCTTCGAATTAAATACATTGAAGCAATATAGTAGTGCAAATCATCCTCTGTAATGTGATCTTATTTTTGTAAAGGCATGTGAAAACTAGAATTTATATAAAAATATGAATTTTTATGAAAATAAAATCAAAGCCTATATGATGGTAACTTCATGGTGAACACTATAAAATATTCACATATCTCTTTCAATAATGAACACTTCTGGTGGTTAAATAGTAACAATGAGAGGAATTAATTTTATTAATGTACTTTTCTATTATTTTATTTGTTAAAACAATTCCATTATTTTATAAAAAGTAATTTAAGGTCAAGTATGTAAGAAAATATTTTTTTAAATAGAAAAATTAGAAGTTCAAATTTGAATAAGTTATAAATACATCAAAACTTGCACATATTCATATTAGCTCTTAGTTTATAATCAGTTGTTATATAGTATTTTCTATTGCATTGTGGTCTTTCAGTGATTGACTCCTGTAAGCTAATTTCAAAAGTTGGAATGTAGAACAAAAACTCATCTTAAGATGACATTTTCCTCACCATGAGCTCAACCTGACTTCTTCTTTTATATCATTTTCTATGGCACAGATCTTAATAAAATATTGACTTTTTTGACCTTCAGTTATTTTTTTTAAGACCAGTACTATCTGGTACTCAAAGCTGCAATGACTGCTATATAAATATAGCTTCAATTAGATGAATTTTTTGTGCTAAAATCAAGCACTGTTTTGATATATATGATTATTTTAATTTGGTAAAGCCCTGCATGTTGCTATACATGTATCTCTAGGTGTTTAGTCCATGATTAATGATACTTTCTGAGCAGTTGGTGAAACTGCGTTCTGATTGAGCACTCTACATACAGTTTACTAGTGTTTCCTTATTTTTATAAAGTTCTTCAAGGTACAAATTATCTTACAAAATAGACACAACACAATATAAAAGATTATTTGAAAAGGCAGTTAATTATTTGTATATGAAAATATACATATATTAATTATATAAACACTTACATAAAGTATTCTTAATTCACAGGGTTTAATCCCAGGATCCCTTGTTTGCTCATAGCGATAGTTCACCAATATAGTGACTTTAATAGGCATCATGTGCTGATTATTTCTTAACATGTATCTTTCTGCAAATATGTTTATAATGAACATCAGACATGAATATGTGACTACCATCTGGACCTCCTCACTTGAATCAGATACTCAAAAGTCAATATATTTAACATAAGAACAATATCCTTCTCCAGTGTTCCCAGTTTCAATGAATTGCACCAATATGTTTGCAGATGCACACTCCAGCAAACTGGACAATTTTCTTAACTCCTTCTCTTTATACTGCCTAGACACAATCAATAAAACAATTGTGCTATATTCACTTCCTCATTTAATACCAAGAATTGGCTCATATTTTCCTTGGTTTAAAGTGCAACATATTATTAAGGCACTACTTCATCTAGAGGCTTTTTAAATGGCCACTTTCATCTCTTACAACTTATTGATCTCTCACAATCTTTTGTAATATGGACAGTATTATATCTTTTCTGTATTCTTTTTTAATAATGCAGCATACTGTACTTAATTAATTGTTTATCTCCTCTACTATAATACATTGTTACTCATTGCCTTAAACAATACCTGGCACAAAGTCTGGTATGCAGTATTTGAGCAATGACTATTTGCTGAATATATGAATAAATAAAAGAAATAATATACAAATGTGATCAGAAGAATAACTTGTAATGTTCTACCATTCTGACTTTGAGACTCCTGTTGCATAAATAAAAAAGATGATATTACCATGACTAAATTGTCATTATTTCAAAAAAGAAACATGCGATTCCAGTAGACTTTTTAAGATATTTAAATGCATTAAGTAATTTATTAAAATTTTGTTTAAATTATTTGTTAGCACAAAATCATGTGAAGGGCAATATTGTCAACATCATCTCTAATATAGTTAAAAATCTTTATCTACCGCTAATTTACAATGATCGTTAAAGCAAAAATTATTTGGCAAAATCAGTATGACAGAAAAATATGACAAGATTGTTTTCATACTGTGGAATGCATTGCCAACTATATCTGACTTTTTCTAAATACATATGTCCAGGAGAACAATTTCCCTTATATACAACACAATTATAAGCCATTTTTTAGTTATTTGCTTTGCATAGAACAAGGCACATAATGTATATCGGAATTTACTTTTATTTCAATACTTAAATATTGTTATAACTTAGTCACTGTCATTTCATACTTCTATTCCATACTGTCTCATAAATGCTCCTATTTATCCAAATACATGTATAATAATAAAAGGTTAACAATTATTTTGTTTCTGGACCAGAAGTAAGCAAACAGTGACTCACAGGGTAAATCCAGCCAGCAGTTTGCTTTAGTCTGGCCTAAGAGCTAAGAGTGGTTTTTCATATTTAAAGCATTGTAAAAACAAAAACAAAAACAAAACAATGTAAAATGGAAGAGGAATATACAACAGAAGTATATGGACTAAAAATCCTAAAATATTTACTACCTGACACTTCGTGGAAAAAAATTTACCAACTTCTTTCTAAAATGAGTATTTTATTATTATTATTCACCACATTTGAAGCTCAACTATTTTCAAAAGTTTATAAAAATTACATCTTATTTATATTTTGATTTCATTATTATTTTCACGCAATTAATATAAAGATTATAAAAATCTTGAGGCTCTTTTATGAGTCTCAACTATGTTACAACGTTCAAATAGCAAATATTGGTCATCCAACGCAGTATTGTGCCAGTGACTGAGTGAACTACTCTAGCCTAAGCTTCATTTTCCTCATCTGCAGTATGGGGATGATACCAATAAGCCCTAGGTGGGCTTATTGTTTTGAAGTGTTAGGTGGGCTTAGGTGTTTTGAAGTTCCTTTAATTAATACAGGAAAATGAGTTAATACAATGACTCACACACAGGAAGTATCCCCTCAATGGCAGTTTTGGGAGATGACCACGATTGTAGCTCTGACACGGGCAATGCATGGGCAATATATATAACCAAAGTGTTGTACCCCCATAATATTCTCAAATAAAAAAATAAATTAAAAAAAAAGCCCAGGCAATAAAAGCAAAAATAGACAAATGGGATTGCATAAAAGTGAAAAACTTCTGCACAGCAAAGGAAACAATCAACAGAGCAAAGAGACAACCTACAGAATGGGAGAAAATATTTGCAAACTATGTATCTGACAAAGGATTATTATTCAGAACATATAAGGAACTTGAAAACTCAATAGCAGAAAAAAAAAATCAGATTAAAAAATGGGCAAAAGACCTGAATAGCAATTTCTCAAAAGAAGTTATACAAATAGCCAACAGATATATGAAAAAATGCCCAAACATCACTAATCATTAGGGAAATGCAAATCAGAACCACAATGAGATATCACCTCATCCCAATCAGAATGGCTATTATCAAAAAGGCAAAAAATAAGAAATACTTTTAAGGATGTAGAGAAAGGAAACTCTTATACACTGTGGAAATTTAAATTATATAGCCATTATGGACAACAGTATGGAGGTTACTCAAAAAATTAAAAATAGAACTACCATATGATCCAGCAATCCTACTACTGAGTATACAGTTGGCTCTTGAACAACCTGGGACTCAGAGGCACTGACTCCCTGTGCAGTTGAATATCTGCATATAACTTTCAACTCCTCCCAAACTTAACTGCTAATAGCCTACTGTTGGCTAGAAGCCTAACTGATAACATAAACAGTCAATTACACATAATGTTATATGTATTATATATTGTATTCTATGCCTGTTATATGTATTACATACTGTATTTCTTTTCTCTAATAAGCTAGAGAAAAGGAAATGTCATTAAGAAAATCATAAAGAAGAGAAAATATGTTTACTATTTATTAAGTGGAAGTGGGTCATCATAAAGGTCTTCATCCTTGTCTTCATGTTGAGTAGGCTGAGGAGAAGGAAGAGGAGAGGTTGGTCTTGCTATCTCAGGGTGGCAGAAAATTCAAATATAAGTGGACCCTCACAGTTCAAACCCATTTGTTCAAAGGCCAACTGTATATACAAAGGAAATGAAATAATTATGTAGAAGATATATCTGCACTCCCGTGTTTACTGCATCATTATTCACAATAGCCACAATATGCAATCAATCTAAATGTCCAATGATGAATAAATGGATTTTTAAAAAGTAGTGTATATATACACAATGGAATACTATTCAGCCATAAAAAAGAATGAAATACTGTCATTTGTGACATGGATGAACCCAGAGGACATTATGTTAATTGAACTAAGGCACAGAAAGACAAATACTACATGATCTCACTTATATATGGAATCTAAAACAGTTAATCTCATAGAAGTAGAGAATAGAACAGTGGGTACCAGAAGCTAGGAAGGGTAGAGGAGAGGAGGATGGACAGAGGTTGGGCAATGGGTATAAAGTTACAGTTATATAGGAGGAATAAGTTCTGGGTTTCTATTGCGCAGTAGGGTGAATACAGTTAACAATAATGTATATTTCAAAGCAGCTAGAAGAGAAGATTTTGAATGTTCTCACCACAAAGAATGATAAATATTTGAGGTTATGGGCATGATAATTACCCTGATTTGATCCTTACACAACATATACGCATATCGAAACATCACACTGTACCCCTTAAATATGTACAATTATTGTGTGTCAATTAAAAATAAAACTTAAAAAAAGAAAAAAAATGGCAGTTTTGCTTCTTTTTTTTATAGTTTTCTTATATCTCTGTAATTTAAATGAGATATTTAAAAAACTATAAAAAATGAGCTCAAAACAGGAGTGAAGCAAAGTAAAGTAGCAACTTTCTTACACTGCAAAAAATAAAAAAGTGCTATTGACAAAATATAATTGTATTTATTAAATTAAAATTGAAAAGTTGATTACATGACTAATGTTCAGTATTTAATTCATATGGGTAAAATTGGTGTATTTTGAAATTATTCTGGTTAATAAATTCATATATATGGGGGACATAAATTTACCTATAATCTTAGCCACTATTAGTATGGAGAAAAATTCTCTCATTGCTTCAGTCATTGTCAAACTGTGTATTGAATAATAATTAATGACAATAATTGCTAACAATTGTTAAATACTTACATATTAGTCTCATGTTGAACAGAATATTTTTCATGCATTATTGCACTTAATCTTCAAAAATCCTTTGAATTAAGTATTATTATCCTCATTTCAAAGATGAGAGAATTGAAGCTTAACAAGTAGAAGTGATTTGCCCTAGATCTAACAGCTATTAACCAATTGAGTGAGAATTCAAACAAATGCAATCTGACCCAAAAGCTGTGCTCTCTACCACTGTGCCCAACCATTGCTGAACTGATAGCAATATACCAACAGTAAATTTAAAGTTGCTTGTTAAAGCTCATCACTAATTTTAGATAGTCATCTAATTTTAACAGTTTGGCCATAGATTATGGGAAATTTAGACGAGACAAGGAAAAATATTGGCAACATTTGAAATGATTCTTGGCATACTTAGAAGACCTAGGCAGATCAGAAAACATAATTAAAAAATGATAGTTGGAAAGTATGGAAGAGTTTTTTATTGTAATTTGTTTTTAAAAGATGGATAGTAGAATATTGTTTTAGGCATAAAGAAATATGACAAAGCAAATATCTATTTTTAATTCCTACTTTTATATAGGGAAGGTGGATTTTCAAACACCCATAAAAAACTATTATACCTCTTCAGTAAATGTATTTATCCCACAGATTACTTCTAGCAATATTTATAGAAAATAAATAATTGCTCGTCAGCCATTTACTCCACGAAAATGTCTCAAATGACAAAATTTGTTGTGTCCTCAAAATTGTACTCAGCCAGTGAAAAATAATTATTACTAATTTGCAACCATAAACAGCTAAAGTGACTCTTTTTTTATAAAGGCATTAACAGAATGTTGAAAGTAATAGAATTATTTGCAGATTTTACCAAAAAATATTTAAAATATTAGTCTGACATGTTAATTTTCTGGCTTACAGAAGCATCAGGTCAAATGGTGAAACTTAAGTGTTCATTAATCAATGTCAGTAGGCTTCAGAGTGGTGTCCACTCTTTAGACTCTCTTAGGGATTTGGCACATCTCATTTTGAGGTGCTAAGAAATAGTATCCAAGTTCAGGGAGTTCTCCAGACCCGAAGCAATCCCAGCTGATTTTGAAGTAAGAATTTTGTTCATGAAATAATTTCTTTGCTCTTGCCTCACAGCATACTTAGCTATTACTACAAAAAATATGAGAAATAATCCCACAAACTATTTTAGTAAGAAGTTAATTCCATACACAGTAAGATAAAAGGCTTTCAGGGAGTCTCACATTATTTAAAAACCTAGCAAAAACAACGGCAAAAATTGTCAATATTCTTCTTCCTACTGTCTGGCTATAATTTTTACCATCCTTTGCAACAAAGGGCAAATAAGTTTTTATTTCTTAATAAAAGACAATCATATACTTTATGAAGTACTTAATGTAACAGAGGTATTCAAGAATAACATTAATATAATAACAAATACAATCATTCTTAGAACCATTTTAAAAGCATAGCAGAAACAAGTAAAGGAATTTAAAATCATGTTCAATGGGAGTAAAGAATTTAGAGTTATGTAGTTCGGAATGAGGCGCTTGATAACCGGAGTTTAAATCAAATGGATTGTAGAAAATGTAAAGGTTACCCAGCAGAGGATTGTAATAATAAAGTTATATATTAGTTATTAAAGTTATGAATAGAGATCTAAACTAATTTTCTTCTATTGATGTCTTAGTTGATCAATGGGGTTTGGTGTAAACATTCTAGCTAGATGATGAAAAGCTATTATTCTGTAACCCATTATTGTTTTGTAGCAACCAAAAATAGAGCTATCTTAACATGACATTTTGAGTAATATCAAATATAAAGAGATGTAATATTGTTCTATCAGATGCTGAATGTATTTAAATAATGAGATTAAATTTAAAATTTTATCTCAATGAGAAGCCAAGCTCATAGAATTATTTAAGTCTAATTATAGCAGTTTTACTACATTTCTACTTGTCACTAGAACTCAAGAAAGGAAGGTTAAAGTTTCCATAAAACTCATATTTCTTTTATTTTTTCTTATTTCTTTTATAATTGGAAGTATTAAAATGTGATTTATATGTAAGTTGAGATTTTTACTTTAATCACTTTACATCTTTTTTTCTATTCTAGAGTATAAGATATATCTGGGGAAAGGCTAATATCTGTTTGGCTCACTAATTTTTTCTCAGTCTCTATAACAGTATCTGGAACAATATGTGTTTGTTAAATAAAGAATAAATGAAGAACATTATGCATAATATTATCAGGTATAAAGAGTTAAAAATTCTCTCAAGGAAATTACCAAGGGTAATTGTACCAAAATATAAGCAGAGATACAAGCAAGAAAGACATAGAACACTTATCAATGTGAATAATACGATTAAATAATTACTATATTTTACTTCATGATAAGGTCTATCAAATCTAAAACATTTGAAGAGCTAAGCAAATTTTTTTTTTAAAAAATAAGTATTGAAAGTCAAAGTCCATTAGTGGGAAAGATATCAAGAAGTTGTGTGGCTCAGTATCCTTAGGTTTATAATAGTAGGGAATTTTCACTTTAGGTACCTAAAAGCCTGAAATTTGTCATAAATCATCCAAAGTTCCACTTAAACACATTATTGCATTAAGTGACAGAAGATCACAGGAAATATCTTGTGACATGGTCCATTTCTAGAACTAATCATTTAGAGAATAGTATTATTATCACAAGAGTTAATTCATTTGTTGTTTTGGGGCTTTTTGATATAAGCCAATCTACCAGAGTTAAGTGATATCTCTTTGTGGTTTTGATTTGCATTTCCCTGATGATTAGAGAAGTTGAACAATTTTTTATATGTTTTCTGGCCATTATTCTGTCTTCTTTTGAAAAGATTCTGTTCATGTCTTTGCCCATTTTTTAATGGGGCTGTTTGATATTTTCTTGTTGGTTTTCCTAAGTTCTGTATAGATTCTGGTTATCAGCCCTTTATCAGATGTATAGCATGCAAATATTTTCTCCCATTCTGTAGATTGTCTGTTTGCTCTAATGATAGTTTCCTTGGCTGTGCAGAAGCTTTTTAATTTGATCAGGTCCCATCTATTTATTTTTGTTGCTGCTGTGATTGCTTTGGGGGTCTTCTTCATAAATTCTTTGCCTAAGCCAATGTCTATAAGAGTTTTTCTAACATTTTCTTCTAGAATTCTTATGGTTTCACGTCTTAGGTTTAAGTCTGTTATCCATCATGAGTTGATTTTTATGAGAGGTGAGAGGTATGGATCTAGTTTCAGTCTTCTACATGTGGCTATCCGATTTTCCCAGCTCCTAAATTATTAGAGAGTAGATATGGCATTTGCTTTTCCATTCCTGAGATACTTCACTTAGGACAGTGGTCCCCAGTTCCATCCAAGTTGCTGCAAAAGATATTATTTCATTCTTTTCTAAGTCTGATTAGTACTTCATGGTATATATATGACCCATTTTCTTAATCAGCTCATGAATTGATGGGCATTTAGGTTGATTCCACATCTTTGCAATTGTGAATTGTGCTGTGATAAACATTCAAGTGCAAGTGTCTTTTTGACAAAATGACTTCTTTTCCTTTGAGTAGATACCCAGCAGTGGGATTGCTGGGTCAAATGGTAAGTCTACATTTATTTCTTTGAGGAATCTCCTTACTGGTTTCCAGGGAGGTTGTACTAATTTGCAGTTCCCTAAACAGTGTATAAGCATTGCTTTCTCTCTGCATCCATGCCAGCATCTACTGTTTTTTGACTTTTTAGTAATGGCCATTCTGAAAGGGAAAGGTGATATCTCATAGTGGTTTTAATTTGCATTT
Organism: Daubentonia madagascariensis; assembly: GCA_023783475.1. Lineage (NCBI taxonomy): Eukaryota > Metazoa > Chordata > Mammalia > Primates > Daubentoniidae > Daubentonia > Daubentonia madagascariensis. The sequence continues at coordinate 17,562,317 of JAKFHU010002080.1, read as the reverse complement.
CCCTGATGAGTAGTGACGTTGAGCATTTTGTCATATGTTTTTTGGCCATTTGTCTATCTTCTTTTGAAAAACTTATATTTCTGTCTTTTGCCTACTTTTTAATGAGATTGTTGTTTTTTTCTTGCTGATTTGTTTGACTTATTTGTAGATTCTGGATATTAACCCTTTATCAGATGTATAGTTGGCAAATATTTTATCTCATTCTGTAGGTTGTCTATTTACTCTGTTGATTATTTCCTTTGCTGTGCAGAAGCTTTTCAGTTTAATTAAGTACCATTCATTCATTTTTGTTGTTGCTGTATTTACCCTTGGGGTCTTAGTCAGAAATTATTAGCCAAGGCCAATGTCTAGAAGAGTTTTTCCTACATTTTCTTGTGAAATTGTTATGGTTTCATGGCTTACATTTAAGTCTTTTGTCCATCTTGAATTAATTTTTGTGTATGACAAAAGATAGGGATTATACAATATTTCTTTCTCCTGAATGTGACCATCCAGGCTGCTCATTATTGGTCTGCTTAAGATTTCTTTTCTTCCTCATTGAGATTGGGAGGTTATGTGTTTCCAGGAATTTATGCATTTCCTCTAAGTTTTCTAATTTGTGAGTGTAGAGGTTTTCATAGTATTTGTGGATGATATCTTGTATTTCTGTGGTATAAGTTGTAATGTCTTCTTTTTTATTTCTGATTGAGCTTATTTGAGTCCCTTCTCTTCTATTTCTGGTTAATCTGGCTAGTCGTCTATTGACTTTGTTTATCTTTTCAAAGACCAACTTTTTGTTTCCTTGATTCTTTGTCTTGTTTTTTTTTTTTATTTTTTCTGTTTATTTTAGTTCTGCTCTGAGCTTTCTCATTTCTTTTCTTCTGCTGGCTTTGGGTTTGGTTTCCTCTTCCTTTTCTAGGTCCATGAGATGTCACATCAGGTTATTAATTTGTAATCTTCCTGTCTTTTTGATGTAGTCATTAAAAGCTATGAACTTTCTCCTTAGGCCTATTTTTCCAGTTTTCCATAGATTTTGATAACTTTTGCCCCCTTTGTTGTTCAGTATGAGGAATCTTTTGATTTCCATCTTAATTGAATCATTGACCCAAGGATTATTCAGCAGCCCACTGTTTAATTACCATGATGTTGTGTGGATTTGAGTGTTTCTCTTGGAATTGATTTCTAGTATTATTTCACTGTGGCCTGCAAAGATACATGGTATGATTTTGATTTCTTTTTGAATTTGCTGAGACATGTTTTGTGGCCTAAGATATGATCAATCATGGAATATGTTGCATGTGCTGAAGAGAAGAATGTACATTCAGTAGATTTTGGGTAGACTTTTTCTGTAAATGTCTGTTAGGTCCATTTGTTCTAGAGTCCCATTTAAGTCCAGTGTTTCTTTATTGATTTTCTGCTTCAATTATCTGTACATCTCTGTCAGTGGGGTGTTGAAATTCCCAGCAATATGATGCCACTTATTACTTTGCTTAGATCTAGTAGAATTTGCTTTGTGAATCTGGGAGCTCCTGTGTTAGATGCATATATATTTAGGATTGTTATGCTCCTTTTACCATTATATAATGATCATCTTTGTCTTTTTTTTTCAACCAATGTTGCTTTAAAGTCTATTTTATCTGCTATGAGAATGGCTATACCTCCTAGCTCTCATTCCTATTTGCATGGAATATTTTTTGCATCCCTTTACCTTGAGTCTGTGCGAGTCTTTGTGAATTAGATGTGTTTTTAGAGATAGCACATGCTTGTGGTGTGTTTTTTTCATCTATTCCCCCACTCTGTGTCTTTTAAGTGGGGCATTTAGGCTGTTCATAGTCACCATTAGTATTGATGTGTGGGATTCTATTCTGTTTCTTATGTTGGATAAAATATTATTGTTTTGTTTTTCCTCTTGTGCTATTTTTCTATAAGAGCTGTGAGCTTTGACTTTCATATGTTTTTTACACGGTGGGTTATCTGTTGTGCTGTGCTATGTATTTCCTGTAAGGCAGTTATAGTAGTGACAAATTCCCTTAGTGCTTCTTTGTCTGGAAAAGTCTTTTTCTCCATCTTTTAAGAAACTTAGTTTTGCAGGATACAAAATTCTTGGCTGAAAGTTGTTCTTTTTAAGAAGACTAAAAATTGAGCTCTAATCCCTTCTGGCTTGTAAGGTCTCCACTAAGAGGTCTTCTGTTAGCCTGATGGGTTTTCCTTTGTAGGTTATTCATTGCTTTTGTCTTGCAGCTTGTAGAATTTTCTCCTTAATTTTGACTTTGACCAAGTTAATGACTATGTGTCTTGCAGATGTCCTATTTGCTATGAATCTTTCCGGTGTTCGATGATCATCTTGTATCTGTATATTTGAATCTCTGGTGATACCAGGGAAGTTTTCCACAAAAATTCCTTTTAATAGGTTTTCCATGCTTTTTCCTTCTTCTTTTTATCCCTTAGGGATACCTATAATTCATATATTAGTTCACTTCACATAGTCCCACATTTCTCTGAGTGATTATTCATTCTTGTTTATTCTCTTTTCTGCATCTATGACTGACTAGGTTAGTTCGAGGGTCTTGTCTTCAAGCTCCCAGATTCTTTCTTCTGCTTGGTTTAGCCTGTTTTTGAAGCTCGCAGCTGTATTTGAAATGTCCTAAATGAATCTTTCATTTCTTTATGTTCTATTATATCCTTTCCTATGTTGTCTAGCTCTTTAATGACTTTTTCATATTTTTCATTGATGTCCTGAAATCTTTTTTTGGCTTCTTTTTGTTAGTTTTCAACTTTCTCTTTAATTCCATTCATCTTATTTGCCATCCATATTCTGAATTCCATTTCTGACATTTCGGCAATTTCCTTTTTGGTTGGGGTGCATTGCTATAGATAGATTGTAATCCTTTGTGGGTGTCAAACTGGTTTGTTTCTTCACATTGCCATAGTTCTTTTGCTGGTTTCTTCTTGTTTGAATCTTATTCTCTCAGTTCAGGGCTGATATGTTTGCAGAACATTTGTATTCCTTTGTAAGGTACTCTCCTACTTAGTGAGAAGATGGAGAGGTCCCTAGATGGCACTTTTGTGTCCGACTCTGGAAGACTGACCCAGCTGTGGAGGGGAGGGCACACTGACAGCCTGTAATTCAGCTCTTCTGTTTTGTCCTATTCCCCTGTGATTGTCACAGTTCAAGCTGGTACTAGATGATTTTTATGTGGAGTGATGGGTTGGGCCCCAGGCTGCTATTGGAAGCTCAGGTTGTGGGCTGAGCAAGACCCTGTCTATGGATGCTGATATGAAGGATTACTCTGCCCAGGTCTCCCCATGGTAACGACAGTGGCAGCTGGGTAAGGCCATCTAGGCAATGGCTATGGGTGTCTGGGCTATGGGCATTCACTCCACCCAGGTTCAGGTGCAATGGCAACTTGGGGCTGGTGGGTCCCTGGTGGAGCATTGGACCTCGGGGACAGTTCCCACCAGACAACCAGTAGGAGCCTCAAGGTTGAGGCCACAGGGCTCAAAAGTGGTGGGGAGCCTCAGAGGTGGTGGGGGGGATGGCAATGCTAGAGCTTTGAGAGCAGAGCTGGGGGGCTCTACAGTAGGAGTGTAGTCTCAGGGACAGATCTGCTGGCCTGGCAGCAGCAGCAAAACCTCAGAAACAAAGCCTTGGTGACAGGGGAAACCCGCAACCTGAGCCTCAGGGGCATAGCTGTGGGCCCAGTGGCAGCAGTGGAGCCTTGGGGGCAGAGCATTGTATCCTGGGTGCGGCAGGAATGTCTGAGCTGGAGGCAGGGCAGGAGCTGCATGGGCCAGGCCACTGAGTAGGATAGCAACTCCGGAACTGCAGAGGTGGAGCTGCGTGGGATTGGGCTGCAGTGTGGGGGTGCCTCCTTAAGGTACCTTCCAATCTTGCAGAATGGATCATCCCATCACCTTCTCCTTCACTCTAAACGTCCCCCGTCCCCTCTCCGGTGATTCACAATACTCTTTCCAAGAAGGCTCATCCCGTAGGTGGGCACCCACCTGAAACTTTTGATCCTCTCCTTGAGAGAGGCATGTGCAGGCTGGCTCTAGTCTGCTATCTTGCCCCCAAAATGGGGAATACAATCTCTTAAAATTTGTGGAATGCAAGGAAGGCAGTGCTTAAAAGAAAATTTATACCAATGAAGGCATATGTAGAAAAAGAAACATCTAAAATCAACAATATAAGCTTCCTCTTTAGGAAACTAGGGGGAAAAAAGCAATAAAGGCTAATGTAAGCACAAGAAAGAAAATGAGTAATGCAAAACTAGAGCAAAAATGAATAAAATTAAAAATAAGAAATCAGTAAACAATTTAACATATTCAAAAGCAGATTCTTAAAAAGTTGATAAATTGGTAAACATCTAGCCAGCCAAACCAAGAAAAGGAAAAAAAAACACAAATTACCAATATCAGAGATGAAATAAGGTATGTAGATGAGATAAGAAAAATTAAAATCCCTTTCTTCATAGATGACATTATTGTTTATGTGAAAAATTCCAAAGCTTTGACAAGTAAATAAACTTCTGGAACCAAAAAAAAGTTATTTCAAGGTCACAAAATACATGTATAATATGCAAAAATAAAATTATTTTCTATATAAAAGCAACAAACAATTGAAATTTAAACTTTAACAACACGGTACACATTAGCACCAAGTAAAATAAATGCTTATTTGTACATCTCCCAAAGTATACACAAGAGCTCTATGAGGAAAACAACAAAACTCTGACAAAAATTAATGAAGATATAAAAAAATTAGATATAGTCTGTGTTTATGGGTAGGAACACTCAATATTAAGATGTCTTTTTTTTTCCATCTTTATCTACAAATCCAATGCAATCCCAATAAAAATCCCAATATGTTATTTTTTGGATATTGTCAAACTGAAACTAACATTTATATGAAAAGGCAAGACCAAGAATAGTCAAAGTAATGCTTAAAAAGTACAACGTTAGAAAAATCACACTACTCGATTTCAAAACTATTATAAAATGGCAACTTTCAAGACAGCTTGATTTTTGTGAAAGAATGGCCATTTTGATTAATGGAACAGAATTGAGAGCTCAGGAATAGACCAATACAAATACAGTCAACTGATGTTTGAAAAAGTATCAAAGGCAGTTCAATGGAGAAAGGATAGTATTTTCAACAAATGGTCCTAGAACAATTTGATACCCATATGCCAAAAATGAGCCTAGACGCCAACTTTATAACTTTCACAAAATTAATACAATATTGAATAAAGATCTAAATGTAAAGCACACAATGATAGAAATTTTAGAAGAAAATATAGGAGAAAATGGAGATGACCTTGTGTTTGATGTTAAGTTTTTAGATAACAGCAAAAGTACAGTCTTTGAAAAAAAATGAAAGGTTAGACTTTATTAAAAATTAAAATACTCTGCTTTCTGAAAGAGAGTTAGCATAATAAAAATATATGCCCTGGACTTGTAGAAATTATTTTCAATACAAATATCTGGTAAAGAACTTACATGCCAAAGACACAAAAAATTCTCTAAATTCAACAGCATGGAAAGTAACCCAATTAAAAAATATAGCAAAAGAAATCTCACCAAAGAATATATCCAGACAGCAAATAAGCATACAAATAGATGCTCAATATAATTTGTTATTAGGAAATTGCAAATTAAAACATTGAGATACCACTATACCTCTATTAGGATGACTAAAATCTAAAAAGTAATTATTCCAATTTTTGGTGAGAATTAAGAAAAATAGAAAATTTTATTCATTTCCAATGGGATTGAAAAAGGGCCGAGCTACTTTGGAAGGCAATTTGGCAGATTCATATGAGGCTACAAAAACATCAAAGCAGTAACTATATTTTATTCACTTGAAAACTCATGTCCACACAAAAACCTGCACATTAATGTTTAAAGCAGTTTATTTATAATTACAAAAAGGTGGGAATATTCAAGATGTCCTTCAATAGGTGAATTGATAAACAAATTGGTGTAAAACCATACAAAGAATATTATTTAGCAATAAAGGTGATCAATCAAACCACAGAAACACATTAATGGACATTAAATGTATATTTATAAATGAAACAAGATAGTCTGAAAAGGGTGCATACTGTGAGATTCCAATTATATGACATTGTGAAAAAAGCAAAACTACAGAGACAGTAAAATGTCAATTTTTCCTGAGGATTCATGAAAATGGGGAGTTTGTCAAATAGGTCAAACATGTTATCCTTTTAGGTTTGTGAGACAATTCCATATGATACTATAACAGTAGATATAAAACGTTATTTGTCAAAACCCATAAATTTTACAGCACAAAGAGTAAACCTTAATGTGTTCAAATTAAAATCAAATCATTTAGGAGGTTGGGGGATGCCAAGATGGAATGCAGACCGACAAAAGAATCTAACTGTATTTACAGATAAACAAGGAGAGAATCTAGTATGATTCATGTAGCAGTGGATTAAACTTAGAGACATAAGTATGACCTCACAATTATGTTAAGTAAGTATAAATTGTTACATATATAAATATTTATAGGTATGTGTATATTCATGAGTTAGTATACACACATATATTTTATTGCTCTTTCAGCAGAGGAAGATTTGAAAAAATGATACTACAGTAGAAGCAAGCATACTGAGTTCCCAGTTTCTAATGCCATTCTCTATTAAAAAGAACCAAGGATCTTTGGAGAAGTGGGTCATTCCTGGTCTGAAACAGGAAATATACAAGGTAAGCCTGGAGCATCTTGTATTTCCAAAAATTAAGACGGTGATGAAAAAAGAAAGGAAGAAAGGAAGGTAGGGAAGGAGGCAGGGGAGAGAGAGAGAGGGATGGGAGAGAGAGAGAAGGGAAGTGGGGAAGTAGTGAGGGAGAAAGAAAAAAGCCAATGTTGAAGGAATTATCTCAAAAAGAAATAGGAGCCACCGAAAGGTTTCCCAGTGGTCTAAGCTGGAAAAATTTGAGCAATAAGAACAACAAAGAAGTGTTGGACTATAACACAAAGTATAAAATTAACATCCAAGAGTCCATGCTGTTATAAATGAATGCAGAAATAAATGAACACATAAATAAATAAAGTGCATACATAAATGGGGGGGATGAGAGAAGCAAATGAGTTTCAAATAGTTTATGTAGATATTCTACCTTCAAGAAAGAGAGCAAACTCTCCACTTTTTAAGTTTGCGCTGCACATATTTATGATTTTCAGAGAATATAGTATGGAAAGGTGGGAAAAGAGTAAATTGAGAGTGGATAAACCTGACAGATACTAACACAGGCAGGTGATTAAGGCCAACATGAATCACGTTGATATTATACATCGGTGGTCTTCCTCCCAATAACACATAGTCCCACTCTAATCATGAGAAAAATATAACAAAAATTCCAATTCAGCGATATCATACAAATCTCCATTGAGGGACATTCTGACCAGTACTTCTCAAAATACTCAAGAATATATATAAAGAAAGTCTGAGAATCTGTCACAGCCAAGAGGAGCCCAAGGAAGCATAACAGGTAAGTATTCTGGATGAGATCCTGGGACAGAAAAGGTCATTAGGTAAAAACTCTGGGTATCTGAATAAACTATGGACTTAAGTTAATAAAATGTATCAATATTGGCTTATTAATTCTGACAAATGTAACATACAAATGTAAGATATTTATAGTGGGAGAAACAGTGTACAGTATGTAAAAACTCTGTAATATTTTCTTGGTAGTTCTGTAAGCATAAAACTAGTCTAAACATAAAGTCTAAGAGAGATAGAATTCTCTGTGCATGGACATAAGAGTGAGATGTTCTATATTACCAGTTTTGCCCCTTATAATGGCTTGACTGTGATCCTCTAAAATTCATTTAATGATTGTACACCTCAGTTTTTTAATATGTAAAATTAAGATAGTTAAGATTACCTTTGTTGAGAGACAAAAAATAAGATAGGGATAGTTACACATATTCTGGGATAACAATTTAGTGATATCTATTATAATTTAATGAGTATATATTCAACATAAAATTTCAGTATGTATTTGACAGAAACACTTGAACGATTGCACATGAAGACATGCATCTGGATGTTCATTGTAAAATTTTATGTTATAGTGTAAAATTGAAGTCAAATTAGCAGTTCCTCAACGACAGTATGTGAAAGATACATACTATGCATAGTAAAGAACATCCAGTAGTTAAAACAAAAGGGAATTCATATGTTTTGATATAATTAAAAATATAGGAATGAAAAGCAGATAATATAAAATAGTTAAATTAAATGAATATTTTTTTTATTTCAGAATATTATAGAGGTACAAATGTTTTGATTACATGGATTGCTTTTGTACCGCTTGAGACAAAGTTATAAGTGTGCCCATCACCCAGATAGTGTACATTGAATATGTTACGTATGATTTCACCCATCCCAGCCTCCCCCCTTCCACCTGTTTGATTTCTATTAAGTTTTACATCCTATTGTGCATATGTGTGCTGTTCAGTTAGTTCCAATTTCATAGTGAGTGAATGTGGTGTTTGTTTTTCCATTTTTGTGATATTTCACCTAGGAAAAAGGTCTCCAGTTCCAATCAGATTGTTACAAAAGGTATTAATTCATTTTTTATGGCTGAGTAGTACTCCATGGTATACATACACCACATTTTATTAATCCACTCATGAATTGATGGGCACTTGGGTTAATTCCACATCTCTGCTATTGTGAATTGTGCTGCAATAAATATTTGAGTGCAAGTGTCATTTTGATAAAATGACTTTTTTTTCCTTTGGGTAAATACCCAGTAGTGAGATTTCTGGATCAAATGGTAGGTCTACTTTTAGTTCATTGAGGTATCGCCATACTACTTTCCAGAGAGGATGTCCTAGTTTGTAGTCCCACCAACAGTTTATCAGTGTTCCTTTCTCTCTGCATACATGAAATCATCTGTTGTTTTGGAACTTTTTGATAGAAGCCATTCTCACTGGGGTTAGGTTATATGTCACTGTGGTTTTGATTTTCATTTCTCTTATGATTAGTGATGTTGAGCATTTTTTCATAACTTTATTGGCCATTTGTCTATCTTCCTTTGAAAAGCTTCGGTTCATGTTTTTTGCCCACTTTTTAATGGAGTTCAATTTCTTCCTTATTTGCTAGAGTTCTTTGTAGATTTCTGGTTTAGCCCTTTATTGAATATATAGCATGCAATATTTTCTCCCATCCTGTAGATTGTCTATTCCCTCTGTTGATTGTTGTGTTGGCTGTGCAGAAGCTTTTTAATTTAATAAAATCTCATTTATTTATTTTTGTTGTTGTTGTGACTGACATTGGGGTCTTCTTCATGAATTCTTTGCCTAGGCTGATATCTGGAGGAGTTTTTCCAACATTTTCTTCTAGAATGCTTATGGTTTCATGTCTTAGGTTTAAGTCTGTTACCCATGTTGAATTAAATTTAGTGAGTGGTAAGAGATATGGATCATGTTTCAATCTTCTACATGTGGTTATACAATTTTCCCAGCACCATTTATGGAATAAGGATTCTTTTTCCCAGTGTATATTGTTGTCTGCTTTGTCAAAGATCAGATGGCAGTATATGGATGGTTTTACATCTGGGTTCTCTGTTCTGTTCCATTGGTCTATGTCTCTATTTTTGTGACAGTATCATGCTTTTTTAGTAACTATAGCCTGGGAGTATATCTTAAAATCTGGTAAAGTGATACCTCCAGATTTGTTCCTTTTGCTTAAGGTTGCTTTGATTATTTGGGCTCTTTTCTGTTTCCAAACAAAGCATATAATTATTTTTTCTAGATCTGCGAAAAATATCATTGGTATTTTGATGGGATTGCATTGAATCTGTAAATCACTTTGGGTAGTATGGATATTTTAACCATGTTGATTATGCCAATACATGAGTGTGATATGTTTTTCCATTTGTTTACATCATCTGCAATTTTCTTCCTCAATCATTCATAGTTCTCTTTGTAGAGATCTTTCACCTCCCTGTTTAAATATATTCCTAGGTATTTTATTATCTTTGTAGCTATTGTGAATGATATTGAGTCTTTGATTTGAATCTCAGCTTGACTGTTGTTGGTGTATAGGAATGCTACTGATTTGTGTACATTGATTTTTTGTAACCTGAGACCTTGCTGAATTTATTTATCAATTCCAAGAGTCTCTTGGCAGAATCATTGGGATTTTCTAGATATACGATCATATCGTCAACAAAGAGTGATAGCTTGACCTGCTCTTTTCCCATTTGGATACCCTTAATTTCCTTCTCTTGTCTCATTGCTCTGGCTAGGACTTTCAGAACTGTGTTGAATAGAAGTGATGACAGTGGGCATCCTTGTCTTGTTCCAGTTCTAAGCGGAATGCTTTCAACTTTTCCCCAGTCAGTATTAGGTTGACTATGGGTTTGTTGTATATGGCTTTTATAATTTTGCAATATGTTCTATTTATGCCTATCTTGGTAAGAGTCTTTAATCATAAAAGGGTGCTGAATTTTGTTGAATGCTTTTTCTCCACCTGTTGAGATGATCATATCATTTTTGTTTTTGCTTCTGTTTATGTGCTGAATCACATTTATAGATTTACATATATTGAACTATCCTTGCATCCCTGGATGAAGCCCACTTCGTGGTGGTGGATTATTTTTTTGATGTGCTGCTGAATTTGGTTTGCTAGAATTTTACTGAGAATGTTTGCATCTATATACATATAGGATATTTGTCTGTAGTTTTCTTATTTGTTGTATCCTTTCCTGGCTTTGGTATCAAGGTGACACTGGCTTCATAGAATGAACTGGGGAGGATTCCTTCCTTCTCGATGTTATCATAAGATTTCTGCAGTATGTGTACCAATTCTTCTCTGTAAGTTTGATAAAATTCAGTTGTGAAACCATCTGGTCTGGTACTTTTTTTGTTGGAAGATTTTTTTATTGCTGCTGGCATACATGCTCAGGAACTTGGCAAAGGCCCTGTCCAGGGTTAGCATCTCTTGGTAGGAGCCCATCTCAGGGTGAGTTCCTTTAGAAGGATTCTGGTAAATTCAGACTCTCCTTCCATTCAGGTAGGATAAACCTCTACCCAGCCTGAAAATGTATCTACTAATACAAGTTTAGGCATCTGAGTGAAACTGCCAAACATTGAAAGGGTTGGGCCCCCCACATGTTGGGCTCCTTGTGCAGCAGGTCACCTTTCTCTCCTTGGACTGCTCCAAGTACATAAACAGTTTGTTGTAAACAGGTTTCTCCCAAATGAGTTACCCCCAAATCCATTAGGGCATCATGTTCATAATGTGTGCATTCATGTAGGTACCTCATAAGAGGCTGGACTAGAGCTTCGGGAGGGAGATGAGTCCATGAGAATTCTGTCTCCACTTAGCTGTGTCATCTCAAATGTCAGAGCCCCAACCTTTAGTTTTAAAGGGGATCTAAATCTGGCAAGGGTATCAAGTCCTTGGAGAACAGATCACCTCCAGCAACCTCCTTAACTGTTTTGCCAGTGGCCTGATTTTTTTTTCCCATGCTGTCCACGTGCTTGGTTCAGCTATGGCCTGTGTAGGCCATTATTTCAGTGGCATACTTAATATCTTTATTTCCTGCTGTCAGGAGCCCATCCCCCTGCTTCCAAATGTCACCATGAGCATGCACAATTATAAAAGCATATTTAGAGTCCATATAAATGTTTACCTTTTTCTTCTGGAAAACTGTAGACCTCTGGTTAAAGCAGTCAGCCCAGCTTTCTGGGCTGAAGTCCCAGGTGGCAGTGCCACTGCCATGATCACCACATATGCAGCCCTTCATTGTCCATAAAGCTACTCCCATTGGTGAAAATATCCCAATTTTGCTCTGGCATTGGCTGATCTGACAGATCCATCCTGTTAGAATACACAGCCTCCAGAACCTCTAAACAGTCATGCTACATAGGCTCATTCTTTTTTGCTGGAAAAAGGGTGGCAGGATTGTGAACAAAACACAGTCTTTAATGACAACTCACAAGTAGCTGTTACTGCCTGGAGGCAAAGAGGCCGTGTTCTCACAATATTGTTCAGTGGCTTTAAGAAGTATGTGACTGGCTTGGGATGTCTCCCAGTATCTATACTAAGACTCCAAGGGCTCATTCCTTGTTTTTTGTATTATTTTTGAGTAAGGCAAACCCAAAGCATGGACAGTCATAAGCTGTTCCCTTAAGGGCCCTGTACAAGGGCTTTATCATCAGTCCAAAGTCTGGAATCCAGACACCATTCCTAGGAACCCCAGATAACTAACCTGCTATTCACAAATCTTTCCAAATGCACGTTCCTCAAGTCCAGCTAAGTTCCCATCAAACAGGGCAGGAGAGCCCTTTTAAAACTCTTAACACAGTCCAGCAGCACCACAAGGCCAGTTCAGTCCCAGGATCCTTCCATTTAAATATGACTGAATAGCATTCAACTTCCTCAGCTGCAGCTTGCCTAAGACTGCCTCACTGCTGTCTGGTCCCTCCCTCACTGCTCCCTGCCTGGCTCGCAGAGTGCTGGGCATGGCTGGTGCCAAGGCTCAGGGAAGCAGCTAGGGGAACGAGTTCCCCAGGCTGCTTCTGTCCACGTGGCTTGGTACCAGTTGAATCCTCACTGTCAATTTTGCCTGGAGGTCCTGGGGGGGGAATATTTTTATAGAAGCTACTATTGAGGCATGAGCCCCCAAACCTGTCTTTTTTCTGCATTCTAGACTAAAAAAAAAGCCATTTACTCTCCTGGGGGATTCTTGCTACCTAGAGTCCTGGCCTTGGAAAAATTGATTTGTTCTCCTAGGAGTCCTTTGCAATTTGGGGCCATATTTTTTCCAATGTCCTTCCTATTTTTTACAAAAAGCACACTGATTGTACTTAAATTGTCCTACTCTGGCTATGGTTGTCCTCTGGCCAAATTGAATTTGCAAACAAACAAATGGCCATGGCATCTGGACACTTCCCAAATCCGTTTCCTTCCCCTCAATTTAGTTCAGGTTGGTTGCAGGTATGTCTGTTCAGGGAGAAAGAAACAAGACCTCCCCCGGGATAAACAGGCTCCAGAAGCTGGTGGAAGAATCTCCTTCTCTGTTACCCAAAAGGGCGATGCTCCTTCCCATGGCTTGTCCCGGAGCTGCTCCCTGCCTCTTCCAGCAGTTGCAGGGTGCCATTCTACCCGGGGTGTTGATGGGCCCACCCAGGGATGCCAAATCTGTTACTGAAAGCTCAGCACTTGTCCCCAAGGCCGCATCAGGAGAACAAGGACAAGTGGTTTGAGGAGAAGGAAAGAGAGATTTATTAATTTGCTGGCAAATGAGGAAAATGGCAGACTCCTATCTCAAAGTACCATTTCCTCTTAAAAGAATATTTTAAAAAAGAACACAGAATACAAAATATTATTATATATGTCTATATATGACCCAAATTCTCACTGTAAATGACCAGGAACTTAGTTGTATTTATTTCTGGAGAACGGATTAACTTGGAATACTAGTTGTCAAGGGATATTACCTTTTATTTGTAAAATGCATAATTTAATTGTTTATATAATCAATTAAAAATTAAATGTACATTCTATTGGACTCTATTTCCCACATATTATCTTATAATCACATCAAAATTATTTCAGCATGTTCCAAAATATACTTGTAATTTAGATTGGAATTAATTTAAATTTATAACTGATATTTTTGCCAAAACAAATTATCATATCTAAGTATATAGTTCATCTTTTCACTTATTAACATTTTATTTCAATTTTCCTAATGTACATTTCTTCAAATATATCTCATTCTTTTCTTTTTATGTTGATTCCTATATAAAGTTGTTACAATAAATAAAACATAAATACCCCTAAATATATTTTTTAACCAATCCCTTTACTGAAAAGCTCCTTACATTTTCTTTCTAGTAATTTGTCATTGGCTTCTTTTATGTGTCTGTAATAGACAATCATACCATATTAAAAAATAATAGTTTTATATTTCATTAAACTCTTAAAAAGAGTTACTTAGAGCCCTACCCAATATTACTCTTGGTTCCCAGTCAGGTTGATAAGAGAAGTAAATTGGTGCTACAACACGGCTGTATCTTCTGAGCCACAACCATTAGTTGCTAAAGTTATATTAATGATAGCTGTCTCTAGTTATATATATACACACACACACATATTATTTAATATCTATATCTACTAAAATAGGTAAGGTAATAGTTCAGAGATATTTACATGAGTAAAAATGAACTTAACATAAATGTTCTCCCCTGTGCTTGAACTGAAGCAATTGCTCTGCATTAAAAGCAAAGCATACAACACAGAGGCTTTGTCTTGAGGAATATTATGAGACTATGGAGACATAAGGAATTATATTCTATAATAATTGCTCAGTATTATTTAGTGAATTGTGTTTTTATAATTTGATATTTCTTTATGGATAGAAAGCTAATTATTTATATTATGATGAATAGATAGAACAAAAATGTAATCCATCAGCTGCTCACCCTGGTTTATTAACTAAGAAATAAATTAGAATTAGATTTAAACCTCTACCTTATCATTTGACAGTTGCATGACTCTAAGCTAAGTCTTTACATTATTGGCCTTAATTGCCTCATATGTAGAACAAAAATAATTTTACCTTTGCCACCTGGTTTTATACAAATTAAGAAAAGAAAATTTTAGGGAGAAATGTACACATTTAGATTTTGCTATGATGAAGATGATTATTACACCAACACAAATATTCATTGAGCAACCAAGTTTTGAGGTTTTAAACAATGTAATTCAAAGCAAGTTATAAATTACCTTGAACTCAAATAAAAGAAATTATGGGGGAGAGAAACAATTGGTTTATATATAAAACCTGATTATTAGGTTTATAATACAAACAATTTGAAATTCAGTTCTTGGTATTGAATAAACATTGAAAAGTGATCATTTTTGATGTAGTAGAAAAAATCATTTGTATATGAATACATTCCAAAACATGTAGAAGGTACATTGATTTAAAAAGTAATAATATAAATTTTCAGTAAACATAAGTGAGTTGGGAATGGCCTTTGAACAATTAAATGAATATTTTCTATTTGCATTTACCAAATAGGTTAAGGACAGATGCTGGAAACTTATAATCCCCAAGAGCAAAAGAAGGACTGAAGGTTCAGGAAAGACAGGTGGTCAAGCCATTAAAATATCTGAATCTCAAAAATCTCTAGGGTCCAATAAACCCATGTGAGAAATCAGAAGTAAAAGTACATTACTTTGGAGTAATACATTATTTAATATTGAGAAATACTTTTAAAAGGTGATAGATATGGATGAAGAATTAATTTTTACTTTTAGAAAAACAAAGGAAATGAGAAATATTCTGGATATATAAAGTTTTAGTATTATATTTATAAGGCAATAGATATATTAGTTGATAATGTAATAAATGAACTGAAAAATATTGTGACATTGTCTCTGCTATCATTTTTTACCTAAACAACAATGGCTTCAAAATGTCAGAATATATTCAGATTCTTTGAACTGCCAGCCATTCACTAAAAAATTTACACATTAAAGGAAATAAGCTTGATTTATTGTGTTTTCCCCCTGTTAACTATAACTTACCAAGTGAATAGATCAAGGCTCACATGACTTAAAAATAAACTTGAATCAGACAAAGAGAACAAGAAAGCAATGTTGATTAATAGTTACAAAATACGAAAACACATCTATAATGTAAAAATCTTAACTAAAAAACTTCATTAGAAGATTAAACATTATGCATTCTATGGCTAGAGAAGCAAACAGAATTGGCATCTATTTTGTTCAAAAATATTTGATGAGGGAATGGACAAAAATGTTTTTATTTCTAAAATGGTAAATAATGTCCTGAATTTTGTTTGTGTTAATTAAATATGTAAATATAAATAGAGAATATAATTTGAATAAATATAAAAATAATTTAAAACCAAATGTGGATCTATTAAATGTCATTTAATGTAATTGAATGCCAGTAAAATATTACCCCAAGCTATTTTACATTATACAATATATGTTTCTGAAAAGTAGATGAATATACTTATTATGTATATATGTGTAATGTGCATATAATATGCTATTATGCACATTCATTTTCTTCTAATTTAAAACATAACTTATACCAAGGACTTTTATTCTGCCCTTCCCTTCCTCGCATTCCAAAAGTTCAGGAGGAGACCCTCCCTATAGCATATTGACAAACTGGATCAGTCCAATGAGCTTTTACTTCCTTAGGAATGATCTCCACTGTTTGCCTTGGAGGTCATTTCACTGCCTATAGCTTCCACTCTTCTACTGATTGAATTGTGTCTCCTCAAAATTCATGTATTGAAGCCTTAACCCCTAATATGACTGCATTATAGAAGATAGGGCCTACAAGGAGGGAATTAAGGTTAAATGAGGTCAGAGAATGGGGCCCAGATCCCAGGGATCAGTATCCTTCCTTATAAAAAGAGAGACCAGAGAGATCACTCTTGCTCTCTGCACTCACAAAGAAGAGGCTATCTGCAAGCCAGGAAGGGAGCCCTCGCCAGAAACAGGTAGCACTTTGACCTTGTACTTCCCAACCTCCTCAACTGTGGGAAAATAATTTTTTGTTGTTTAAGCCAAAAACAAACAAACAAACAAACAAAACCTATAACTTTGGTTTAGAAGAATATCTTATTACTTAAATATATTTTTATATATTAAAAGTATTTGTATAAAAATATATTTTTATATATTATATGCTTACAGAAAAACCTACAGTACGGTTGACCCTTGAACAACACAAGTTTGAACTGTGCAGATCCTCTTACACACCGATTTCCTTCTGCCTCTGCCACCCCTGAGACATCAAGACCAATGCCTCCTCTTTCTCCTTCTTCTCAGCCTACTCAATGTGAAGATGATAAGGATGAAGTCTTTTATGAGGATCCACTTCCACTTAATAAATAGTAAACATATTTTCTCTTATTTATGATTTTCTTAATAAAGTTTTATTTTCTTTTACTTACCTTATTGTAAGAATATGGTATATAATGCATATAATGTACAAATGATGTTAATTGACTGTTGTTGATAAGGCTTTTGGTCATCAGTAGGCACTAGTAGTTAAGTTTTGGGAGAGCCAAAAATTATACATGGATTTTTGACAGTGCGAGGAGTTGGTTCCCCTAACTCTCTCATGGTTCAAGGGTCAACTGTATTTTTTTGTTAACAAAACTTGTCTGGTAAATAATAACTGGATGTGTTTATTCTGGGTCAACTATTAATAAACTTCTATCTGCTGAATATGAAAATGAATTTGAGTACAGATTAAATAGAAAAAAATTAGACTTGGGGCCAATAAATAAGTTTATGTACTTACTATCCAGAAGCCTGTGGTCTTTAGTATTTTAACTATAAAATAAATTATAAAGTATATCAAATGATTATAAAATCAAGACGTAAAAATAGCAATGGGAGATGACTTAAACAGAAAAATGTAAGTGCATTGTATGCATGTAATATTATAATTAGTTTGTTCAGCTTTCTAGGGTTGTTTTTTTTAATTTTGTTTTTTAGGAAGCCATACAACAAGTTTTAAGACGTTTGCCCCAATTTCCTTCCTAAACAGCAAGAATTTGATCCCTATGCTTCTAGTATTGGGTGTTAGCATGAGTAGTGGCAGGACAACATTTGGCTAAATCAGGAAGTCAAGGATAACTATGTTCTGAATCTTGAACTAATGGCTTTATGATAGGGAAGTTAAGTATAATGAGCCCAAAGATCGAATTCCAGATCCAAACAGAATCAAAAGCAGTGAACAAGCATAAAACTTTAGCAAGTAGAAAAGATAAAGCCTGGAAAAATCCCATGAAACTAATATCCTAATGAAGAAGGTAATTTTATGGAATGCCAATTTCCAAAGTTTCTGTGATCGTTTTCATGGAAATTATCCTTATTCCACATGACTCTATTTAACAAGTATTTATTGAACATTAGCTATGTGCTGAGTGCCAGACCTTAGGGCAGATGCTGTCTATAGGAAGTTAGATGTTGTCTATGCTCTCATAAGTCATGCAATCTACTGGAGGTGTCGAGTAACTAAATGATAGTATTA
This sequence comes from Daubentonia madagascariensis, assembly GCA_023783475.1. NCBI lineage: Eukaryota > Metazoa > Chordata > Mammalia > Primates > Daubentoniidae > Daubentonia > Daubentonia madagascariensis. The sequence goes on along the minus strand of JAKFHU010002080.1, from coordinate 17,544,260 downwards.
TTATAGTCCTACAAGCCTTCTAAGGGAAAATACAGTATGCTATGAGATGCAGAGGTAGAACACTTGACCTCACTTAAAATGATAGGGCATCTCAGATGAAGTGACAGTGAGAATGAGTATGAGTCATCCAGGCAGAGAGCACATACTAAAGATTTCCAGTCAAAGGAAAGAGTATAAGAAAAGGAGCAAGTTTATTCAATATGGCTGAAAATGAAGTATAAAGAGTAAGGAATAGAATGGGAGACTGAAAAGTTAATAAAAAAAAAAAAGAGTTGGTGGCAGAGCCTGAAGCACTTTACAAGCTGGATGCATTGTTTGAATTTTGAATTTTAACAAAAAAATTACTGGCATTTCAACACTGAGGGACATGAACCATTCTGCTTCTTAGAAAGAACATTGTAGTTGCAGCATTATGAATAATTTAGCAAAGGGCAAGCTTAGAGGTTGTTTCAGTAACCTAAAAAAGAGATGATGGTGACCTAGATTAAGGAAATGGTATATGAAACAGAAAGCAATAGATTTAAAGTATTTTTTTTCAAAATAGAGAAATTGGTAATTATGTTTTAGGGGTGAAAGAGAAAAAGAAATTGAAGATAATACTAAAATACTTTTAGCTAATATTTATTAAAAGCTAACAATTTTCCAGGAATTTTGCTAAGTACTTTAAACCACCTTACCACCTCATAGACTATTTTAATAAGCATTTTCTACTTACAAATGTAGAAAAAGGCTAAAGAAGTTAAATATCTTGCCAATTGCCTCACTGCAAATAGGTGGTGGAACAGGAATTAAGATATTAATTTATTTGACTCGGAGCATATTTCTTACCCGCTATTACATTTTAAAGAAGAAGCAGATCTTTTAATTCATGCTACACTCAATTACCAATTATAGACATGTATCATTTAACGAATAACCTGAGTATTACAAAACTCAAAATAAAGGCAGCTGTTTTAAATCTTTAAGTAAAATTTGCTGATGCCAGGGAGCTAGAGTTGTATAAATTTGTGAGTGAAGGTAAAGAGAAGCAATGCTGGTCTTCATTGTTCCAAGTAGCAGAATCAATGCTAATAACTGAGATGGCAATTGTGACAGATACGGACAGACCAGAAGAGAGTGGACTTGAATATATCTGAAGAATTGGCAGCAACAGCAAAGACAAAGATAGCTGTCGCCAAAGTTTCAGAGTGTTGGAGAGCTGATATTACTACAAGACAAATTTCAGTGACAAATAGAGATGTTGGGAAATACAACATCTGAGAGAGAAAGTAAAAAATAAGTGGTGCTATAGTTGGTAAGCAAGGAAATCTTTGTAGCAGCTATGCAGTGGTCTGAGATTGAAAAACATCTTTGATGGTCCAAGTCTATGTGTGTCTCAGTATTTCTTTTTAATTCCTGAGTAGTATGCCATTGAGTCGACAAACCACAATTTGTTTTTGCATTCAATTCCTTAATGTATATTTGGGTTATTTCAGTCTGGGGATGCTATGTTCAACTGAATGAGAGATTTCCAAAATTTTTTTCAAAGTGTTTGTACTATTTTACAGTCCTATCAGCAGCCTTCCTCTCCGTTCCATGCCCTTTCTGATGGGCATGGAATGATATCTTATTGTGGTTTTAATTCACATTTCCCAGATGACTATTGATGGTGTGGATCTTTTTATACAGTTATGCATCACACAACAACATTTTGGTCAATGATGGACCATATATACAATGGTAGTTCCATAAGATTAAAATGCCATATATTTACTGTACCTTTTCTGTGTTTAGATATGTTTAGATACACAATTACTTTGCATTATGTTACTGTTGTCTACAGTATTCATTACATGCTGTATAGGTAGGTCTATAGCCTAGGAGCAATAGGCTATACCAGATAGCCTAGGTGTGTAGTAGCTATTCCAACTAGGTTTGTGAAAGTACACTTTATGATGTTCTCATAATGACAAAATCACCAACCAATGCATTTTTCAGAATGTATTCCCTTCATTAAGTGATGCCTAAATGTGTACATGTTGGTCATCTTCTTTGTAAAGTGTTCATTGATAATCTTTTGCACATTTTTTATTGCAGTGCTTATTTTCTCATTTGTGAGTTTTAAGAATTCTTTATATAGGCATATATGTCTCCAGCATGTAGATTTTAATTTCCCCAACAGTGTCTTTTAAAAAAATAAGTTTTAAAATTTTTTTGAAGATAAATTTAATCGTTTTTTTTAAATATTGCAGCAGTATGTTACTAATTAAAGAAATCTTTGACTACCCCAAGTTTACAAAGATATCTCCACTTTCAATCAGATGATTATGAGGTTTAGCTTTCACACTTTTAATCTACATTACCTTTTGAGTAAATTTTTCTGCTCAATGTTGGATAAGAATTATTTATTTTCTATTGTTTCAGGACCATTTGTTGACCATTACTTTCTTATTAACTTAGCCTTGCTCTTTTTGCAAATTAATTGATCATATATGTGCCTATTTTGGACTTTCTATTCTGTAATTGATATGTATTTATTTATCAATACCTATCCTTATGCTAAAATAACACTGTTTTGATTACTGTAACATTCTATTAAGTCCTGAAATCAAGTGGAATAAGTCCTCCAATTTTAGTCTTCATTTTCAAATCCTATTAGTTATTCCACACTCTTTGTATTTATATATGAATTATATAATTAGCTTATAAATTCTTTAGATGAAGTCTGCTAAAATTTTGATTTGGATTACAATGAATCTGTAGATCAATTTGGGGAGACCAATAATATTGAGTCTCCATTTATTTTTTATTTTGTTTCTCTTAGTAATATTTTTAGTTCTTTAATAGGAAATTCTTTCATGTATTTTGTTACATGTAACCCTATTTATTTCACATTTTATGTTCTTATAAATGATATGTTATGTGTACCTTAACTTTCCAACTGCTTTTGTTTCTAATTATACTGAGAAACAATTGATATATAAATAGTGACCTTTTATCCTCTGGCCTTGCTAAATTACTTCTTAGCTCTAGTGGCTTTTTGAAAAAAATATTCTTACATATTATATACATACAGAATCATTCTTCCTATGAGATAAGAAAGTTTTACAACTTTCTTTACATTCTGTATGCACTTTGTCATTTTTTCTTGTCTTGTTGCACTGGGGAGGAGCTCAAGTACAATGTGGAAAAGCAGTAATAAAAAGATGTTTTATCTTTCCACTTCTATTCAACATTGTAATTTTCTACATAAATTAGAATATGTTGTCTTTAATTTTAATTAAGCTCAAAATATTTTCTAATGTCATTTTGTTTTCTCATTTGAGGCATATGTTATTTAGAGATGTGTTGTTTACTTTCATAGCAACTGTTTTTTCTTAAATATTTGTCTGTTAAATTATTAATTTAAACCCAATGTGGTCAATATGCACTGCATAATATAATCTCTTAAAATGTGTTATGATTTCTTTTATGATACATCATATGGTCTATTTTGTTGAACATGCAATGTTCAATGGAAAAAGAATATGGACTCTTCTATTGTTGTATAAAGTGTTTATGAATGTCAATTAGGTCCAATTTGTTCATTGTGTTTTTCAATTCTTCTATACCTTGATTTTCTGTTTCTTTGTTCTTCAATTATGGAAAGAGGAGTACTGTAATAATTAGTTATAATTGTGCATTTGTCTACTCTCTTTTAAGTTCTATCAATTTTTACTTCATATATTTTGAGCATCATTGTGGGGTGTATACACTTAGAATTGTTATGTTCTTCTTATTGACTTGGTCCCTATATCATTGTGAAATTTCCCTCTTTATTCATAATTTATAAGACTACTTCTCTGATGTTAATATAGCAACTCTAATTTTCTCATAGTTTACATTACATAATGTATCTGTTCCCATATTTTACTTTGGTCCTATCTATGTTTTTTTTTATTTCAAATAAATTCATATATACAGCAAGTATATATAAAGTATATCTTTCTTTATATATCTATCCTGACCATCTCTATCTTTTAATTATAATTTGTAGTTCATTTACACTTATTTTAATTATACATGTATGTATATATACATGTGTATATGTGTGTGTGTGTCTATGTGTGTGTGTATATATATATAGAGAGAGAGAGAGAAAGACAGAAAGAGAGAAAGTGTTAAATTTAAATCTGCCATCTGGTTATTATTTTCTATTTAGTTCCATATTATCTTTGTTTCTCTTGTTTACTATTTTCTCTTGCATTAATTTAGTATGTTTTGGAAATTAATTGTTTATTAACTATGCATTGTGTTATATGTATGTAATTTCTTTGGGATTTACAATATGCATTTTAATCACAATCTCCCTTCCATTATATTTTACCACTTAATTTACTGTGAATGACACTTAGAAGGGTATAATTTCATTCCTCTCTTCTTGAATATTATGCTATCATAGTACTACATTTCATCTCCTCAGAAATTATAAAACACACAATGCATGACTATTATTATCATTGTGTTTCTTCAAATGGTGAATAATGTTTTTAGAAAATTTTAAAATGAGCAAAAGAACTTTAGATTTAATGTAATATTTACCAATCATGTGCTCTTCATTCCTTTCTAAAAAGAAAAACAACAACATGTTTCCATTGACTATTATTGTCCCTCATACTGAATAACTTTCTGGCATATTTCTTGTAGTTTAGGTTGGCTGGCAACAAATTTTCTTACCTTTTATTTGTTTGAAAATGTTTTTTCTTTCATCTATATTTTCATGGATACATTTGTTGGATATAAAATTCTAGGGTGCTTGATTTTTTTTTTTCTTTCAGCATTTGAAAATTTTATTCCATCGTGTTCTGGTCTGAATTGTTTTGCATGAGAAGTTAACTGCAATTCATATTTTACTTTTTATGTAGGTAATACTTCTTTTTAGAAATTTTCACTGGTTTTCAGCAATATGATTATGATGGTTCTTGTGGTGTTCTTTTCTTGGTTTATACTACTTTCCATTTGTTGAGCATTATGAAATTATGTATTATTCCTGAAAATTTGTTTCTGTCTGTCATCACACATCTCTTATTTCTTCAAGAATTCCAACTGCATGTACAAAATTGCTTGATAATTTTCCTCAGGTCACTGAATCACTGAAAGTCTAATTACCTTTTTATGACTTTTTCATTTTTTTCTCTTTGTCTTTAGTTTAGATATATATTATTGCTATTCCTTAAAGTTTACTAAACCTTTCTTTTGTAGTGCCTTTTTTGTTTTTCAGTCCATACAAGCAAGTTGTCATCACAGTTATTTTGTTTTTATGTTTTCATGCCTTATATTTAAATCTTTTATCCATCTTCAATTGAATATACGTAGAAAGTCCTCAACAAAATACTAGCAAACCAAATTCAAAAACACATCAAAAAAAAATTGTCCACCACCAAATGGGCTTCATTCCAGGGATGCAAGGATGGTTCAACATACATAAATCAATAAATGTGATTCAACACATAAACAGAAGCAAAAACAAAGATAATATGATCATCTCAATAGATGCAGAAAAAGCATTTAATGAGATACAGCACCCTTTCATGATAAAAAACCTCAACAAACTAGGCATAGAAGGAACATATCTCAAAATTATAAAAGCCATATGTGAAAAATCCACAGCCAACATCACACTGAATGGGGAAAAGTTGAAAGCATTCCCACTAAAAACTACAACAAGACAAGGGTGCCCACTGTCATTACGTTTATTCAACATAGTGCTGGAAGTCCTAGCCAGACCAATCAGGCAAGAGAAAGAAATAAAGTATAACCAAATCGGGAAAGAGGAGGTCAAACTATCACTTTTTGCAGACAATATGATCTGATATCTAGAAATCCCCAAAGAGTCCACCAAGAGAATTCTGGAATTGATAAATAAATTCAGCAAAGCCTCAGGTTACAAAAACATCAATGTACACAAATACATAGGATTACTATATACAAATAATAGTCAAGCTGACAGTCAAATCAAAGACTCAATATCATTCAGATTAGCTATAAAGATAATAAAATACCTAGAAATATACTTAATCAAGGAGGCGAAAGATCTCTACAAAGAGAACTACAAAACACTGAGGAAAGAAATCACAGATAACACAAACAAATGAGAAAACATATTATGCTCATAGATTGGTAGAATCAACATTGTTAAAAATGTCCATATTACCCAAAGCGATTTACAGATTCAACGCAATCCCCATCAAAATACCAAAATCATATTTCACAAATCTAGAAAAAATATTTCTACAGTTCATTTGGAACCAGAAAAGAGCCCAAAGAGCCAAAGCAATATTAAGCAAAAAGAAAAAATCTGGAGGCATCACATTACCAGACTTCAAACTATACTACAAGGTATAGTAACCAAAACAGCATGGTATAGGCACAACAATAGACACATAGACCAATAGAACAGAACAGAGAACCCAGATATAAAACCATACACATACAGCCAACTGATATTTGACAAAGCAGACCACAATACACACTGGGAAAAAACTCCCTATTCAATAAATATTTCTGGGAGAAACAGATAGCCACATGCAGAAGAGTGAAACAGAATCCATATCTCTCACTGCACACAAAAATTAATTCAAGATGGATAAAAGACTTAAATGTAAGGCATGAAACCATAAAAATTCTAGAGGAGAATGTTGGAAAAACTCTTCTAGATATAGGCCCAGGCAAACAATTTATGAAGAAAACCCGAATGGCAATCACAGCAAAAACAAAAGTAAATAAATGGGACATGATTAAATTAAAATGCTTCTGCACAGCTAAGGAAATAATTAACAAAACAAATAGACAACTTACAGAATGGGAGAAAATATTGGTAAGCTATACATCTGATAGAGGGCTAATAACGAATATCTACAAAGAACACAAGCAAATCAGCAAGAAAAAAATTACCCCATTAAAAAGTGGGCAAAAGACAGGAACAGAAGCTTTTCAAAAGAAAATAAACAAATTGCCAATAAACATATGAAAAAAATGCTCAACATCACTAATCAGCAGGGAAATACAAATTAAAACCACAATAAGATAATCACCTTACCCCAGCTAGAATGGGTTTCATTAAAAAGCCCAAAAATAACAGGTGCTGGCATGGATGCAGAAAGAAAGGAACACTTGTACACTGTTGGTAGGACTGCAAATTAGTACAACCTCTATAAAAAACAGCATGGAGATTCCTCAAAGAACTAAAAGTAGACTTACCATTCAACCCAGCAATCCCACCACTGGGTATTTACCCAAAGGAAAAGAAGTCATTTCATCAAAAAGACACCTGCACTCAAATGTTTATTGCAGCACAATTCACAATTGCAAAGATGTGGAATCAATGCAAGCACCCATCAATTCATGAGTGGATTATCAAAATATGGTACATGTGTATCATGGAATACTACTCAACCATGAAGAGGATGAATTTATGTCACTTGCAACAATTTGGATGGAACTGAAGACCATTATTCTAAGTAAAGTCTCTATAGGATGGAAAAACAAACACCACATGTCCTCTCTATTAAATTGGAACTAACTGATGAGCACATGTGCACAGAGAGATGTAAAACTCAATGGAAATCAAGCAGGGGGGAGGGCGAGGAAGGCATGGTCAAAAACCTACCTAACGGGTACAATGAATACTACCTGGGTGATGGACACACTTATAAGCCCTGACTGAAGCATTACAAAAGTGATCCATGTAACCAAAAATATTTGTACCCCCATCATATTTTGAAATAAAAAAAAAGACAGTAGAAAAAAATGTGCATAGACTCTTAAAACATTTTTTTCTGCTTGTTCCATCATCTCTCTCATTTATTTTTCTTTCTCCATTTACTTGCTATTATCCTGGTTTTGGTCACATTTTTTCCTCTTGGCATGTCTAATAATTTTTGATCTGATGTTATACATTGTGAGTTATGTTAATGAATGTCAAGGAAGTGTAATACAGATTTGTGTTGTTTTTTGTTGTTCTTGTTTTGTTTTGTTTCTTTTTGTTATTTTAATTGTCTTCCACTGAACTTTTTTAAAGTCAGGCATTCGAGTTTTTTAAAGAATGTTTTGACCCATTTGGGACTCAGATTTTAGTTTTGCTAAGTAAGGTCTAAAGTAGTGTTCAGTTCAAGGACTTTACTATTAACACATGCTCCTTCTAGATTGTCCAGTATATCTCCCCAGTGATTACCAAAATCTTGTTATTATTTTGATTGTCTTATGGAATTTTACTCAACTGAAGAGGGGCCTAGTACTCAGAAAATAATAGGCACTCCATGTTGATTTGTAGAGGTAATTTTCTGTGCTTTTTTTTTTTTCCTTTCCAGAATTCTGGCCTACAACTTCCAATTATCTGAGAATCTTGAAACTACTAACCCTGACACATCAAGTTAGAAGGTCTAGTGAGCTCTGACTTGTTTTCCTTTACTTCATGTGCAGTCTGGAAATTGCCTCAAGTAAAATATATATGTGGGGTGGGTTAGGATTCACATCATTTGTTTCTCTTGTGTTAGTACATACTGTTCTGTACTACTTTTGTTTAATATTTGAAATTATTGTTTTTCAGAGTTTTCTAGCTATTTATAATGGGAGGATAAGTCTTAATGTTGTTCCACAGTGGCTAAACATGGAAGTCTAATTATACTTATTACATTTATTATTTGATAAGACTATAAACTTGATAAAAGCAGGGTCTTATGTGCTGTCTCACCAATAAATCCTATAAATTAGCAGAAGGCCATTAAGAAAAAAAGGTTCAATAAATATTTTTTTAAATAATTTCTTCCCAAATTCATGCTCAGAGAGGTTAAAATTTCAGGTCATTTTGTTGCATACAGATGTTTATCAAAGTAGTAAGTCCAGGTCTGTCTAATTTAAAAATCTACAATGTTGTCAGATCAAGCTGACATGTTGAGACTTCAGTGTAAGTCTTCAAGAGAAAACAATTTTTAGTTACTACAAGTATTTTCCCCTACAATCGGAAAGTAGTTCCTGTATCTCTCATGAGATACATTAACTTAAAGAAAAAAACGTAATTTTCTGTGTTTCTCATATTAAGTCTGATCTTAGACAGACTTAATTCTCTTAAAGGAGAATATTTTATATTTTATTACTGATTTTTATAAAGAAATGCATTTATGAAATATTTATACTTGGCAGATACATAGCAATTTTGTAGGAGCTCTTTACTTCCTTTCTTTTAAAATCAAATCTCCTTTAGGCCTGTGAAAGATAGCAGGGGCCTGAATAGATGAGTGACATTAGGCTTCAGGTTGAATTTGTGACACTTGGGTAAAACAGACCCTGTTTTGCCTCCATTTGTAATCATTCTCTTTAGGCAAATTAACTATATTTTTTTAAAATGCTGATACATGAAAAATAACTTTTTCCTAAATTTCCTTATTTTTTTCATTATTCCAGAAGCATTTTATTTAATTAATTTAATTTATTTATCTTTAATTTTTTTATTTAAAAAAACTTACTGGGTAGAAATATTTTTTGTTATGTGGGTAAATTGTATCATACTGAATTCAGGGCTCTCAGTGTACCCATCACTGGAATAGTATACCTTGTACTCAATAGGTAGATTTTTATCCCTCATCCCTTTCCCACCCTCCCCCCTTCTTAGATTCCAAAGTCCATTACTGCTCTTTATGACCATATATATCTTTTGTTTAGCTCCAACTTCTAAGTTAGAACATGTGGTATCTGTTTTTGCATTCCGGAGATACCTCACTTAGGATAATGGTTTCCAGTTTCACCCAAGTTGCTGCAAAAGACATTATTTCATTCCTTTTTATGGCTTAGTAGTACTCCATTGTGTGTATACACACACACACACACACGCACACACACATATCACTTATTTTTTATCCACTCGTCAGTTGATGGGCACTTAGGTTGATTCCATATCTTTGCTATTGTGAATTTTGCTGTGATAAACATTCAGATACAGGTGTCTTTTTTATAAAATGACTTATTTTCCTTTGGGTAGATACCCAGTAGTGGCATTGCTGTATCAAATGGAAGGTCCTTTTTTAGTTCTTTGAGGAATGTCGCTATTGCTTTCCATAGTGGTTGTACAATTTTACATTCCCACCAACAGTGTATAAGCATTCCTTTTTACTTTTCACCACAATCACACCTATATCTATTTGACTTTTTAACAATGGCAATTATGATGGGGTAAGGTGATATCTCATTGTGGTTTTAATTTTTATTTCCCTGGTAATAAGTGATGTTGGGCATTTTTCCTTATGTTTGTTGGCCATTTGTCTTTTTTCTTTTGAAAAGAGTCTGTTCATGTATTTTGCCCACTTTTTGATGTGGTTATTTGTTTTTTGTTTGTTGATTTGTTTGAGCTCTTTGTAGATTTTGGATATTAGCCCTTTGTTGGATGTTTAGTTTGAGAATATTTTCTCCCACTCTGTAGGTTGTCTATTTACTATGTTGATTATTTCCTTTGCTGTGCAGAAACATTTTAGTTTAATTAATTCCCACTTATTTATTTTTGTTGTTGCTCTATTTGTTTCAGGATTTTGTTCAATTGCATTGCTTTGTTTTTCTTTTAAAACTTCTTTTCCTGAAAGAGGCCCAAATTCTCTAATAGAAAGTAAACAAAACTATGTACTCTAATACCAATTGCACTCAAGGGCTGCCCTCTTTCCTACCTTTACTCTTAATCACACTTTTGATAGAAGTTCAAATATTTGCCCTAGACACAGAGTTTAGTCATAATCTGTGAAAGATCAATAAGTTAAAAAACCCTCAAATCTATAAGGTAGATTTTGAAATTTGCATAAATTACCTTTTTTGTTGTTGTTGTTTATTGAGTTTTGCTTTTACTTCTGCTATGCCCTAGGCCAAATGTAAAAAATAAAACTTTTTTAAAAGTCTGGAAATGCCCACTGTGTATGTTCTAGACTAGAATTGCAAAGGAAGTAGCTCATGCTTGTTTTAGCAGATAATGGCAACATAGGGGACATTACAAAATACAAAGGAAATGAAGAATTTCTGCTATTTTATTTTATAAATATTTATTGAGCAACTTCTTTACCAGGCATTATAGTAGATACTAGGAAGAGTAGCAACCAAAGCAAGGTACTGTACTATAATAAAGATAAATGATTAAAAATAAAAAATGTGTATAATATAATGTCAGATAGTAATAAGAATTTTTCATAAGAATAAAGTAGGTTAAGGGAATACAGCAGAACTACAGGATAGAATTCTCTGTAATAGGGGAAATATTTTATGTCTGCTCTATCCAATATAGAAGCCACTAGCTACATTTGATATTGGGCAGCTGAACTGTTGATAGTGAGACAGAGGAACTAAATTTTAAATTTTTAGTGTAATTTTTTGTTTAAATTTTAAAATAAAATAGGCACATTTGGGTGGTGGCTACCATACTGATATAACTATCAATATGGGGTGTGTGTGTGTGTGTGTGTGTGTATATATATACACATATATATATCTGTTATATATCGATAACAGATATAACAGGGACATTCTCTCCTTGAAAGTAATATTTGAGTAAAACCTTAATGAAGTGTGGGAATGATTCTTCATATATCTTGGAGAAATACACTTCATTTGGAAGGAAGAGCAAAGATACTGAGCCAGAGGCATGCTCTGTTGCTATATCATGTTTTAAGAAGCTTGTTTGTTCTAACGTTTGCACACTTTAGATTGATCAAAGTAAATGCTGCATTGGCTAGTTGAAACAAGCAGAGAAGTGGTCCAGGAAATTAATCTTCTTGCCTCAGATTTATCATATCAAGCATATCATAAGTTATTTTAGTATATACATGCAAAATAAATATATTTCATCATAGCTAAGCTAAATAATTTTTTTGGACTAATTCATGATGGAATTGAATTCCTCATGTTATGACCTTCCTCAGTGATTCAGACAGATAAATCAATGGAAGTTTTTAACATAATATTTGAAATATTTGAGTAGTCAGAAGTAATTGCTTACTCTCCTGACTTCTCTGACTCAGGGAGATACTGGAAATGCCATGGTTTTAGTTTGCAAAGGAAAAGCAGTTACATATCTCTTTTCCTTGTGGCATTTACATTTGGAAAGATTGTAATAAGAGAATATTAAGTCAAATAAATTGTATTTAATCCAATTTATTGTATATGATACTAGATCTATGGGCCTAAAATTATGCTTTACACAATATCATTTTTCAAATCATTTATGGCCATGATTGAACAAATGATACAATACAATTAATAGTAGTACATGTATGTATTTTAATCCAAGGTATTAAGTTTCATTTCAACAAGATCAAATTTCATAAAACTGTGAAAAGTGTTTCTTAATGTATTTTGGTTATGAAGAAGTTTTATTGTATTACAGATGATTTGCTTAGTGGAATGCTTTCACAGTAGTTCATTGAACTGAACTAGCATTGCACTATTCACATTTATTTGGATAGTTTGGAATATATTTCCCTTTTACTGAAAATGTACTTTATTTGTACTATTTATAGTAGTATTATATAAATATGAATAATTGATAATTTTAGCCATGTTTAATTACATTATTCCCCACTTTCATCTGGAATTTTACAGAATATTTTATTGAGCTTATTTTGGGGTAATAGTGATATGAATTCCCTCAGTTTCAGGCAATGTATTATAAAGGGCTGAGGAGAAGTCATTTGACAACATACATGGGCATGACCCAAGTCTTAGATTCCAATCCTTATAATGACAGCCAAAATTTTCGGAAAGTGTTAACTTCCACAATCTATTGGCACTATGTAAACAAAGGAGAATGTTTTCTGTGCCCCAAGAAAATCCCAATGTAGTAGAGAAAATAGGAATTAAAAATTAAAAATAACTATTTGTTCAAGGATCTGCAACACTAAATCCCTCAATGATAACTCTTTTGAGTGACTTTGCACTTAAAGTTATTGTCAGTTCATAACTCTGAATGCTATTTAAAATATTTTAGATCAGATAAAAAGAAAAAATCTTTCTCATTCTATGGTATTACCATACCATTAACACTGAAAATGATAAAGACAGTTTGAAAACAAACAGATGATTGATGTATTAATAGATTGAAAATATAAAGTACAGAAAATGGAGCTTGTCAGTTGGCAATATATCAGAGGAATTATTTCCAAAGATCCAGTAAAGCACAGATCTGGAATGCAAGCAATATTAATCATTAGAGAAGTTTTTAATCATAATTCATTATATCAAAAAATAAGCAAGATAGAAATGCATGAACATATCATTTAATCTAGAAATTTATTCTGATAAAATTTAGTATTCACTTATTAAAAAGTAAATAAAACAATGGAAGAAATTAATTATTAAATATGATCAAGACTATATAAACCAACAAAATTAAACTAAAAGCCTACATTAAAAAGTATGCTTTAAAATTATTTAGGAATTTCAAATATTTTTAAAATATAGAAGAGAAAAAATGGGTATACACTTTTGGAAAAAGAAAATGTTCTAATATCAGTGTTTACATAAAAACTCATTCTAGAAAAAATTCCTCAGTTCTTTTATATTTGAAAATATTAACTTATTTTTGAATCTTTAAAATATATGGAATTTAAAATATAGCATTTTTCAAATAGTATTGAATATTTAGTATGCATAAAAAATCCATCAAGTAGAAACATAATAGATATGTAAACTTAAATTTTAATATTTGGCAGATTCCAATTATCTATGTAGAAAAAAAGAACATCTTCGTGCATTTTTAAATCTAATTTAAGATATGGTACCCTGTGATATGTCTCAAGAACTGGGCTAACCTAGATTATTAATATGTAATGGTGGCATATTGATATTGTAAAGCCCCTAGATAAAATTTCCAATAATATCTGCAATTCACTGCAAAATATTTTAGCACATACAGTATGATATTAGGCTAAACTTTTATCAAGAATTAATAGTCTAGGGATCAAACACTAGCTAACATAATGATCAGAAATGCATGGTTGAGTATTGGTCAGCTAGTGTTAAATCAGAGGTTACAAACAAAACAAAACAAAGGAAACAAAATAGATAAACGTCTCAGTCATTTAGTAAGGTAATTATCTTGCTGAGTATCTGAAATGGATTTTTACTTGTGAAATCAATGACTTATTGATTAGTATAATGGATATTTACAATGGGGCTTTCAATCAATTTTTTAAAGCAAAATATTGGAAGTCATTTGACTGCAAAGATCTGTATTTCACTTTATGACCATCTGTAACAATATTATGACTTAATTGGCTTATCTGAAAATATTAATCCCCAGAGGTAATTCCATATACTAGACGTAGGGTTAATTTCTCCTCAAGTTTTTGGAGACATAAAATCTATCTCTAAAGTTAGAAAGTTTGAAATCTAATGAACCATCTAACTTTTAAAAAAAATAAACAGTTTACTGGGGTACTATATTCCTATATGACCTGTTTTGGTCAAATAAATATCAGCTGATGGACAAGTTATTTAAAAAGATTGGAAAACGGCTAAACATATTGGATTGTATATATCGTATTTTTCCAAATAATTAATTGGTATATACAGAAATAATGTAAACAATATTTTAATTTCTTCTTTTAGTAAAATAAAGGGGGCAAAATATGTCTTTTTTTATTTCAGAATATTATGGGGGAAAATATGTCTTTTTAATAGTATTTTTAAAAATATTTTCCTCATAAAAAATTGAATGGCTTAATGGCATTTTTCTTTGTTCATAAAGCTTTCAACATAATATCTAACATGAAAATTTACTACATAAATGTTTTATTTTAATATTATTTTAGGAATACAAAATTATTCCTATATTTTACATGCTCAATTTTATAGGTTGCCTTATTTCTATTAGGAATTTTCCAGTGAGAGAAAATGCTGTCTTTATTCATATACTTTATTACGTTTTTAAATGAAATGTTCATAAGCAATATTTTTTCAGCATATTAATAAGAAATCTCTTAGTATTTGGGATTAACTAAGAGAAGGAATTCTACACTTTAAGATTTACATCCAACACAAGTAAAGCTGGAGGTAATGATAACCAAATATATCTGCATATTTTGAAAGAACTATTTCAACTTGTGCTTGCAATCATATAATTTATTCATGCTCTATCAGCCATGTGATTACAATGAAACTACTGTAAGCATCAAATCTCATTAAATTAAACAAGCAGATGAAGCAATCGCAAAACAGAGACACACTAAAGTTAAGTTTGAAAATCATTGAATGGAGCCTTTAGATTATATTTCATAAACTTACTGTACATGTAGGATTTGAGGAAAAAATATTTAATATCAATATGTAAACCTTCATGTTTATAATTCTCTATGTTATTACTTTTATTTAAAAAATTCTTGATTGCAGGTGTTCTATGATCATTGAAAGATTTGAAGGCTTTTTATATGGAAGAGATGAAAAGAAAAGTAGTATATATATCTCATATATAATAAATATTATTATATATATTATATATAATATATATTATATATATTATATAATGGAGCTTGTTTCTATTTTTGATCAAAACTTAACACTCTGTTCAACAACCTGCAGGACTTTGAAAAATAAAACAGAACAAAGCAGATTGAAACACAGAGTTAAAAGTTGAGAAGTGAGCAAGCAGTATGGGTTGGATGTTAGTTGTAAGCATTAGTGCTCTCTCTGGCTCTTTCTCTCTCTCTCTGGCTCTTTCTCTCTCTCTCCTCTCTCACCACCTGTGGAAGTGTCCCAAGCCGCCCTTTGTTTGGAGCGGGGCAATCCGTAGTGGTGGTAGTAGCTAAATCTCAAATAAAAACATTATTTTTCTGGAAATATATCAGAAAGAGATATATGCAGTCCAAAAAGTGAAGAGAGGAGTCCACATTTTTTTCTCTTTTCTCTCCCAGGGAGAACCTAGTTACAGAGATGCAGCTGAAATAGCTATTTTATCTATTTTTCTGAGACACTCTATTTCCACTTAATGAAGAATTGTATTTAGAAACCAAGATTTGAGATCTAGATTTTCTTATTACTATCTGCGTATATGCACACAAATAAACACACACACACACACACACGAATGCAGCTCTATGGGTATATGCAGGTATCTAGGTATCTATCCATCTCTGAGTTCCCATTCTAATTCCAATCCAACATCACAGGGTTTATTCCAACCCCTCCCATTTTTCTTAAGTGTAACTTTTTCTCTGATGTTTATAAAACTTAATTACATTATTTTCAATGTATCTAATTATTCGATCCATCTTCTTTATATTTAACCAAACTCCTGACCACAGTAGCCAAAATTTAAGACATATGTGTGAACTACCTCAAAACTGGGTCCCATTATCAGTGCTTAAGGGAGGAAGTTTAAAAAAAAGTAAATAAAGAAGGAGAAAGAAGGTAGGAAGATGAGGTGAGAGGAAGATTGGATATAGAAAGAGGAAAGGGGGAAGATGAAAAAGGATGTAGAAGGGAGAAAAGGCAAGTTAAAAATTTTGGCCATAGGCACAATGCTTATGCCTACAGGATGCCCTAGCCCAAAGTCCGACCCTGGCATATCATTGTCTCCCACTCAGTATTAACGCTGGAAATAAAGTTACTGTTTCAGAATATTTTTTAAAGTATATTTTTATTCTTCTAGACAAAGTTTTGGGTGGAAAAATTATTAAAACACACTTCGAAACTATTGTTTAATGTTGTCAAGTTTTTTAAATAAATGGGGCAGTTGAATGAGATTAAGGAAAGTATGTAACAGCTCTTCTCTGCTAAAGGGGAAGGCTTAGGGATGAACAAGAAAGTAAAAAGACCAGTTAGGAACATTGCTCCTGCCATAGCTGCATCTGCCAAACCAGTTAGGTGTTCTGCCCTGTTTCTCCTGATGCCATTCCAAAACTGGGTTCCTGTCACTCTGGCTTCCTGTCAGTATACTGGCTAGAGGTTCAGTTTTGTCTTAGTCCATTCAGGTTGCTATAACAAAATATCATAAACTGCTTGGCTTATAAACAAGAAACATTTATTTCTCACAATTCTGGAGACTGGGAATTTGAAGATCAAGACACTGGCAGATTCAGTGTCTGGTTAGGGCTCCTTTTCTGGTTCATGGATGGAGCTTCTCACTGAGTCCTCACATGGTGAAAGGGACTAGCTAGTTCTCTGCAGTTTCTTTTGTAAGGGCACTAATCAGGATGGAGCCCTCATGGTCTAATCATGTCCCAAATGCTCACCTCCTAATACCATCACCTTCAGGGACAAGATTTCAACATACGACTTTTGGGGAGATGCAAACATTCAAACCATAGTAAATGCCTAAAAGAGACAAGGAAGAAAACAAGGAAGCTTACAAGAAATATTCCACCATTTATAACATACAGTTTGATGAATTTTGTAACCATTACGGTCAATATTTAGAACAGTTTCTTCACCCTAAAATTTTTTCTTATAGCCTTATCCAGTCAATCTCCACCAACCAATGACTCTGAACAATTGCTGATTTATTTTCTGTCATAATAGATTTACCATTTCCAGAATGCCACATGTATGGAAATACACATGATGTGATATTTTGTGTGGTTCCTTTTAGATGTTGAGTATGTATATATTACAATGCTTTTATCCATTCATGAACTGATACCTATATGTTTTGCTTTAATTTTTAAAATTATTATGAATAATACTTCTATAAACATCCATATTTATGATTTTGGTGGATCTATGCTTTTATTTGTCTTGAATAAATATCTCTGAATTTTCTGATTTTATGGATAAATGCTTGTTTATCTTAAGTGGCTGTACCAATTTGTATTTCTACCAGAAATGGATCTCTGCCTAGAGTATGCATTCCAATAGCTAGCATTCAATGAGGGTCCAGGTAGAAGTTAATGCTTCCATAATTTAGCCTTGGAATTCCTAGCACATCACTTCTACCACAATCTATTGCTTAAATAAATTATTAAGGTGGGATAAATAAAAATGGAATTCTAAAAAAGAAAAAAAGAAAGAAGGAAAAGAGAGCTAAGATAATGCAGAGGAAAGGCCAGAAAAAGAAAACATAAAATAGAATTGTAGAGAACAAACAGAAAAAAAAAATTGAAATGGGTAACTTAAACCTTAACATATCGATAACTATATTAAATATGAATGGTCTAAATAAATAAATTAAAAGATATTGCTAGAATATATTTTAAAAATGACCCAACTATATGATGTCATTAAGAAACTCACTTCAAATATAATGATGTAAGAAGAATGAAAATAAAAAAATGTAAAAAGATATATCATGCAAACATTAATCAAAGAATTCAGAAGTGGTTATGTTATAAAATATCAGATACAGTAGACTTCACAGAGTTCAGTACATTGTCTGAAGTGGTGGTTTCACAAATCTACACATGTGATAAATTGTAGAGAGTTAAATACATGCACAAATACACAACACATACATAAATGAATGTATGTAAAACTGGTGAGATCTGAATAACTTTGGTGGATTGTATCAATGTCAATTTTCCATTTGCAATATTGTTGTACTCTTATTAGGCAAAATAGCAGTATTTAGAGAAAGTGGGTAAAGAGTATATGAGATTTCCCAGTTTTAACTATAGCCTTATAGTATAGCTTAAAGTCTGGTAAAGTTATGCCTCAAGATGTGTTCCTTTTGCTTAAGGTTGCTTTGTCTATTCAGGCTCTTTTCTGGTTCCAGATGCAGTGTAGAATTATTTTTTCTAGATCTGTGAAAAATGACATTGGTATTTTGATGGGGATTGCATTGAATCTATAAATCACTTTGGGTAGTATAGACATTTTAACACTGTTGACTCTGCCGATCCATGAGCATGATATGTTTTCCATTTGTTTAAATCATGGAATTTCCTTCCTCAGTCATTTGTAGTTCTCTTTGTAGAGATCTTTCACTTCCTTGTTTAAATATATTCCTAGGTATTTAGTTTTCTTCTTAGCTATTAAGAAAGGTATTGAGTCTTTGATTTGATTCTCAGCTTGACTGTTGTTCGTATATAGGAATGCTGCTTATCTGTGTACATTGATTTTATAACCTGAGACTTTGTTGAATTTATTTATCAATTCCAGGAATCCCTTGCTGGAATCTTTTGGGTTTTCTAGATATAAGATCATATCATCAACAAAGCACAATAGTTTGATTTCCTCTTTCCCCTTTTGGATACCCTTAAATTCCTTCTCTTGCCTGATTGCTGTGGCTAGGACTTCCAGCACTATGTTGAATAGAAGTGGTGACAGTGAGCATCCTTGTCTTTTTCCAGTTCTAAGTGAAAGTGCTTTCAACTTTACCCCATTAAGTATGATGTTGTATGTGGGTTTGTCATATGTGGTTTTTATAATTTTGAGATATGTTCCATCTATGTTGATTTTGTTGAGTTTTTATCATAAAAGCGGCACTGAATTTTGTCAAATGCTTTTTGTGCATCTATTGAGATAATCATATGGTCTTTGTTTTGCTTCTGTTTCTGTAGGGAATCACATTTATGGATTTATGTATGTTGAACCACCCTTGCATCACTGGGATTAAGACCACTTGGTTGTGGTGAATTATTTTTTTGATGTGCTGCTGAATTCGGTTTGCTAGAATTTTATTGAGAATTTTTGCATCTATATTCATAAAGGATATTTATCTATAGTTTTCTTTTTTGTTGTGTCCTTTTCTGGCCTTAGTATCAAGGTCAGACTGGCTTTGTGGAATGAGTTGGGAGGCTTCCTTCCTTCTTAATGTTATGAAATAATTTCTGCAGTATGGTTACCAATTCTTTTGTGCAGGTCTGATAACATTCGGCTGTGAAACCATGTGGTCCAGGACTTTTTTTTGTTGGAAGATTTTTTATTGCTGCTTCAATTTCGTTGTTCATTGTTGGTCTGTTTAGGATTTCTATTTGTTCCTGTTTGAGCCTTGGGAGGTTGTGTGTTTCCAGGAATTTGTCCATTTCCTCAAAAAATTTGAGTTTATGTGTGTAGAGATTTGTATAGTATTCACAGGTGATCTTTTGCATTTCTCTGGTATCAGTTGTAATATCTCCTTTTTCATTTCTGAATGAGCTTCTTTGGGTCCTTTCTTTTCTATTTCTGTTTAAAAATTATTATCAAGAAGATGGTTGAAAATAGTGAAAAGGAAATAGTAAAAAGATGGAACATTTAGAAAACTGCCACCAGGATGGTATATTTTAATACAATCTGAAGAATGTTTACATTCAATGTAAATGGTCTAAGCACCAATTAAAGGTTGTATTGTCAGGTTGAGAATAGAAGTAGACTTAGTTATATGCTGTCTACATGAAGCCTACTTTTAAATATAAATATTGATATAGGTTAAAAGAAAAATTATGAAAAAATATATGTTAAGAAAATACTAATCTGAAGTTATCTACAGTAATAGAAAAAATAGATCTTAGGAAATGGAACATTGTAGGGCATACAGTGAGGTTTTACATGATTATAAAAGAGCAAATTGAACTCGGAACAAGTACAAGAACAGAAATCAATGAAATTAAAAACAGAATAAAAAAACAGTACACAAAATCTGTAAAATCAAAAGTCTGTTCTTTGAAAAATAAAAGAAAGTAAACTTGAGTAAAACTGACCAAGAATATGAAAGACATAAATAATATCAGAAATAATAGAGAAGGCATCATTTCAGACTCTATTGAAATTAAGAGGAAGATGAAGAAATACCAAGAATAACTTTATGTCAGGAAATAAGACAACTTAGATGCAATGGATAAATATGTTCAAACAAACCGTCAAAATTCACTCAAGAAGTTCCAGAAAACCTGAGTATTACTATCTACCAATAAAGTTGCTTTCTTGTTCAAAACCTTGCAACAATAAAAAAACCCTCCATCTCCTAATACCTTCACTGGTGAATTCTACCAAACTTCAAAGTATAAATAATACCAGATCTACAAACAAATTCACAAATACTCAGAGGGAAACCAGCATTACTTTGGAAACCAGACAAAGAAATTATAGATGTGAAAACCACAGACTAATGTTGTTCGTGAATATAGAGGCAAAAATCCTTGACAAAATTCCTCCAAACAGATCCCCCAATACATGGAAAAGATAATATATTGTGACAAAGTTGAGTTTTTCCTAAGAATAGTAGGCTGGTTCACGATTTAGAACTCAATCCACATAAAGCACTACCCAACAGACTAAAGAAGAAAAAGCAAATGGTCAGAAAAAGAAATGACGTAGAAAAAACCTTTGACAAAATTTAATATCCATTTGTGATACAAACTCTTAGTAAACTAAGAATGGAAGGGACCTTCATCAGACTAATAAAGATATCCACAAAACATTTCTAAAACTAACATGGGGCAATAGGCATATTTGTGGTACATTGATATAATGGAATACTACTCAGTAATAAAAAGAATGAATTACTGATGCTCACAACAACACAGAGGAATCTCATATACACTATGCCAATTGAAGGAAACTGCAGAAAACAGGCTGCATGCTATATGATTCTATTTATATATAAAATCCTGATAAAAGAATATAAATAAGGGCAAGAAATATCAGTGGTTGCCAGGGCTTGTGTTGTGGAGAGAAGCTAACTTCAAATAAGCACATGAGAATTTTGGAGAATGATTGAGCTGTTCAATACAATGATTATGGTGGTACTTACATCAATGAGTACTTCATCAAAACTCACAGAACTCTATGCTAAAAATTGTTCTTATTAATGTATGTATTTTACACTTAATAAAAAGTGAAAAAAATCAGAAAATATTTATGAACTCAAATTACTGAAATAATTTTTCAGTATAACAATAAAAAAAAAACCTTACAAACATTAATGCATGGGACTGATAAATAGAGCTTCATCAAAATTTTAAAAAAAATTGCCTTTAGAACCATACCACTCAGAAATAAATATATAAGCCACACACTGAGAATGTATTTGCAAATCATGTCATGAAAGACTCATATTATATGCAAAAGACTCAGAATTAATAATAATACAGAAATATAATATTAATTATATTTCACCAAATAATTCATCAAATAACTTACACACAGGCCAAAACGTGTAATATTATTAATATTATTAGTCATCAGGGAAATGTAAATCACAACCATAAAACCCACAAGAATGTCTTAAATAAGAGAACTGACCATACCAACCAGTTGTTGTTGATAATGTGGAGTAACTGAAACTCTCATACATTGCTGGTACCAATTCAAAATGGTACAGATTTTTTTTTTTAATTTCAAAATACTAAGGGGGTACAAATGTTTTTGTTACAGGGATACATTTTATAATGCTTAAGTCAGGGCTTTTGGTGTGCCCATCACCCAAATAGTGTTCATTGTACCTGATAGGTAATCTTTAACCCTCCCTTCCTCCCTCCCTCCCCTCCACTTGATTTCCAATGACCTTTACATCTCTTTGTGCCCGTGTGTGCCTATCAATTAGCTGTCTATTATTAGAGAGTATATGTGGTGCTTGTTTTTCCATTCCAAGATACTTCACTTAGTATAATGGTCTTCAGTTCCACCTAAGTTGCTGCAGAAGACATTATTTCATCCCTTTTTATGGCTGAGTAGAACTCTATGGGGTGTGTGTGTGTGTGTGTGTGTGTGTGTATGTGTATATATCACATTTTCTTAATCCACTCATGAACTGATAGGCACTTAGGTTGATTCCATATCTTTGGGACTGTGAATTGTGCTGCAATAAACATTTGAGTACAGGTGTCTTTTTGGTAAAATGACTTCTTTTCCTTTGGGTAGATACCCAGTAATGGGATTGCTGGGTCGAGTGGTAAGTCTACATCTTTTTCTTTGAGGAATCTCCATACTGTTTTCCATAGAGGTTGCACTAATTTGAAGTTCCACCAACAGTGTATAAGCATTCCTTTCTCTCGGCATCCACGCCAGCATCTATTGTTTTTTGACTTTTTAGTAATGGCCATTCTGACAGCGGTAAGGTGATATCTCACTGTGGTTTTAATTAGCATGTTCCTGATGATTAGTGATGTTGAGCATTTCTTCATATATTTGTTAGCCATTTTATCACCCTCCCTACTACCCTTCTCAGCTTCTGATAACCATCATTCTACTCTCTGTCTTCATGAGATCAATTATCTTTAATATTTAGCTCACACATCTGAGTGTGAACATGCAAGATTTGCCTTTTTATGCTTGGCTTACTTCACTTACGGAGAACAGTATGGAAGTTCCTCAAAAAACTGAAAATAGATCTCCTCTATGACCCAGAAATCCCACTTCTAGGTATATATCCAAAGGAGGAGAATCCAGGATAATGAAAAGATATCTGCACTCCCACATTTATTGCAGCACTATTCACAATGGTCAAGATTTAGGATCAACCTAAGTGTCCATCAACAGATGAACGGATAAAGAAATTGTGGAACATATACACAGTGCAATATTATATAGCCAAAAAAGAATGAAACCCTTTCATTTGCAACAATATGGATGGAACTGGAGAACATTATGTTAAGTGAAATAAGGCAAGCATTTGGCAGTTTTGAATAAAGGAAGCATAGAATTCCTATGCAAGCCACAGCAATTCCACGTCTATGTATTTACTCAGAATAAATGAAAGTGTTTGTACACACACATACACACACACCATTTTATGCAAATACCCTTGGTAATTGTATTCAGAATTGACCAAACTGAAAATAAGCCACATGCTTTTCATCCGGTTGATGGATAAATTTGTGTTGTATTTATACAATCTAATGCTAGTAAGTGATAAAGAGGATGAACTTAGTACACATAAACAAAACAAAAAATAATACGGATTAATAGATAAAACATTATGCCAAGTGAAAGAAGCCAGATTTCTCCCCTATAATCCCCCCAAAAGACTGTACACCTTATAATTCCATGTATATGAAATTATAGAAAACATAAAACTGAAGTGACAGCAAGCATATCAGTGGTTGCCAAAAGCTCCACGTGGGAGAAGTGTGACCTCGTGATACCATCACAGGACATAACAGTATTTATTTTGGGTGAATAAAATGTACCATCCCTCATTTGTGGTTGTTTAACATGACTGAGTATATTTGTCAAAACTTATGGAACTATAGACTTAAAATGTGTGAATTGTATTTTATGTAATTTAATCATTTATTATAAGTTCTTTGGATAATTCACAATTGCAAAGATGTGGAAACAACCCAAGTGCCCATTAATCCATGAGTAGATTAATAAAATGTGTTATATATATACCATGAAGTACTACTCAGCCACAAAAAACAATGGTGAACTAACACCTCTCATATTATCCTGGATGGAGCTGGAGCCCATCCTCCTAAGTGAAGTATCACAAGAATGGAAAAACAAGCACCACATATACTCACCATCAAATTGGTACTAATTGATCAATACTTATGTGCACATATGAAAGTAACATTCATCAGGTGTTGGTCAGGTGGGGGAGAGGAGGGGATGGGTATATTCACATGAGTATCCCAATGAGTACAGTGAGCACTGTCTGGGGGAGGACATATTTGTAGCTCTGACTCAGGAGGTATGAAGGCAATATATGTAACCCAAACATTTGTACCCCTGTAATATTTAAAAAAAAAAAATTTGTGCTTTTATGTAGGTTGTAAAAAAACACGTGATGCTTTTGATAACAGTAAGAAAATATGTGTAAAACAAAGATCATGCTTATGAAAGGGACTAGGATTGGCAAGACAAATTATTGACAATGGTGAGGTGATGGAAGAATTCATGGAATTTAGCATATTTTCTTGTGCTTAACTTGACCCCAACATCTCTCAGCTCAAACTTTGATAAAATCAAAGTTATTATCCCTCAGGATTGACTTCAGCAGTGAAGTTGAGAAATAACTTAACAAAAGTGAAGTTACATTTATTAAAATTTCATCTCAGGTCTATAACAGCACATCGTTTTGTGGAACCTGAATGTTCTCCTCACCCTGGGAAACAGACATATGAAAATCTCTTTTTCAGGGGAAAAAATAATAATTCACTTCAACATTCACTGTAGTTCTATACATGATGTCTCATATGTAATATAAAATTGTGAGGCAAGCAAAGAAGCCAAAATAAAAGGAGGAGGAAACAAAATAAAGAAAAAAAAATCCACAGTAGCTTCTCTACATGATTTGGTTATACTAGCTAGATAATATTTAAAATCACAATAAATATTTATGGATTTACATAAAACAGAAGTGGAATGAGTGAACAGATAGAGGACTCATTTGATAAGGGGACATTTAAAAAGAACCAAATAGAAATTATATCATTGGAAAATATAATATCTGGTATTAAGAACACAGTGGATGGGCTGAAGGACAGAATAAATTCTGAAAAATAAAAAGAATAGAGTACTAGAAAATAAGCGCATGAATATTATCCAAAATAAAGAACATAGAGAAAAAAGATTGAAAAAATAAAACTGAATAATGACTTGGTGACTTTTGGGAAAACATCAAACGATTGTATAAATTTGGAGTCCCAGAGGAGAGGAGAGAAAAAAATGAGGTAGAACACATGTGTGAAGATATAATGGCCAAAAACTCTTCAAACTTAATGAAAAACAGTATGTACAAATCCAAGAAACTCAGTGAAACACAGCCTGGATATATTCAATAAAAACTACACTTAGGCACATGAAATTGAACTTCTAAAACCAGAAATAAAGAGAAAATCCTAAGAACAGAACAAAAAAGAGACAAACTGCCTACAGGAGACCAGTGATAAAACTGATAGCTGTCAAATCACCAAAACAAGATGAGTCAGACGGCAAGAGGATGATATATATTTTAGTATTAGTGGTGGGGTGGGGGGAACTGTCTGCCTAGAATTCTATATTCAGCAAAATTATTCTTACCAAAAAAGGTGAAATAAAGACATTTTCCGGTGAAAAAAATCTGTAAGAATTCATCACCTGTGGACTTGCACTGTAAGAAATGTTTAAAAAAGGCAATTTTTTTACATATTATTACGTTCACCATTTTTGACAGATGAGGTTATATTTTATTTTTAATTATTATGGTGTTTTGTTTTATGACTATGCCTTATAATATTCATCCATTCTTCAATGCAAAATTTTATATTAATTTAATGTTTGGTTTATGAAGAAAAATAGCTAACACTGTTTACATACATTTTTCTTTAAAAATTGTATAGAATATAATTTATCATTAAAGAACATTTTTTGCTTTGGTTGCTTAAAAAAAATTCTGAAATTAATATTTTGTTTAATTTAATTTTGTTTTCAATTAGCCTCAGGTTGATAGACATCATCATTACTTTTAGTATAACCACTCAGTTTATAAGGATATTTCATATAGTATTCTCCAATTTTTGTTTTGTTTTATGTTCCTAGTAAAATCCAGTTGTTCCGAATATATTACATTGTGAAATATAGAAATGTCCTGATACAAAATGTACAGATCTCCAATTGCATTATTATTATTAGAATAAAATCACTGCAAAAGTAACCATTTATTAAATAATTGTGTCAGTCCCTGTGGCAAAGGATTTGTATAAAACTTTTTCTCCTTTACCCCGTCAATATTTCTTTGAGTGAGGTATTATTCTTATAACATTGGAAGGGATTAAGGTTCACAGAAAAGTTGAATGACTGTGCAAGGTCAGCAAGCAGGTAAGAGACATTTGGCTATGCTCTGCCTCTGAAGACTCCACAGCTGAACTCCCATTCCTGACCATTAAGATATTTCCTCCACCTTTGCTCTTCTCCTTGCTCACACTGGTTCTACTGCTTCTGCCTAGTGGTTTTTGAGCATTTGTGGTGTGCCAAATGATTCAAATTCATTTACCCATTTATTCTTTACAACAGTTTCTGAGCAAGTTATACATTCTGTAAACACATCAATACATGTTCAGTAACATTAACAAGTAGGAGCAGGCACTGTGTTAGCTGCTGAGAATAGTTTGAGGACACAATACACATATTTTTTGCCCTGATGGTACTTGCAGTCTACAGAAAATGATAGAATATAAAATTACAGGTAGAAAAATACATACAAATAAATTTAAACATTTTAGCTGTGTTAGAATCTATTAAGGAAACCATAATGGCTGAGATAAAGAATTATGGGCATAGGGAAGCCACTTTATAAAGGTGAGTCAAAGACAGCCTGCCTGGAAAGATTTGGTCTGAGAAGGTAGCAAATATCAACAGTGTAAAGAAGAGATTTCCAGGCTGTGAAGAAATCAAGTTCAAGGGACATGGGTAAGAAAGAAAGCTGAAACTGTACAAAAAAAATAAAATTAGTCAGTTTGGCTGGGAACATGGTGAGAGTGGAAAGCTCACAAAGTGAAGAGTGAGCATTATGGGCATGTTTTTAGCTTCAGAGGCATTAAGAATTTGCATTTTGTTTTAAGAACAATGAGAAATCGGTGAAGCATTACAACTAAACAAGGTACATTACTCAATTTACCTTTTAAAAATTACTATTGTTATTCCATTTTATACATGGGAAAGAAGGGTAACTACAGAGTTAAGATCGCATAGTTGCTGAAGTTGCACAGTTAAGATGCAAACTTTGGTATGTGGTGTCTCAAGTTGTTAAACATGGTGTACATTGATCCCATGTTGCAAAAGTCCTATCATGATTTCGGATACCTCTAAGTCAGCTTAATCTCAATCTAAAATCAACATGTTCTTGTAGGTTAAAGATTCATTGGGAAATATTCCCTGATTGTTGTCTCTCCATTGAATACCTAGTTTATTCAGGAATACAAACACAAGTAATAGAAATAATGTGAGATAATTCTGGCCTACCTGTTGGAACAGAGCTTAATTTTATTCTGACTGGAAATATGCCCCATTTGGCCTCTAACTTTTTCTCTATTCTTTCTTGAACATTTAAGTCAGAACATCAATAGGGTGTGTAGAGGGTGGTCATTTTGGGGAGAGAATCAAGTGGTCCAACCATGTATGAAAAGTTTTTACAACTTAATTGTAATTGTAATATAAGGCTAGAATTTAATATTATGAATTCTATCAAGTGTCAGGGTCATATACCAGTGAAGATTGAGTATCCTTCATCCAAAATGCTTGGGACCAGAAATGTTTTGGATTTCAGATTTTTTTTTAAGTATTTTCATATACATAACAAGGTATCTTGGGTACGAGGCCCAAGTTGAAACACAAAATTCATTTATCGTATACACCTTATACACATAGCCTGAAGGTAATTTTGTACAATATTTTTAATAATTTTTTCATGGGACAAAATTTTGATTGTGTTTTGACTGTGACTGTCACATGAAGTCAGATGTGGAATTTTCTACTTGTGGCATCATGTTTCACTCAAAATGTTTCAGATTTTGAAGCATTTCAGATTTCGGATTTTCAGATTAGGGAATGTCAACTTGTATTTTAGATTGCAAAGGGCTCAGTAGAGATTTATTTAACATAAAATGAGTTTTAATTTATACTTAATTTCATATTAATATTATATGAAAGAGACTATTGCCATCATAAAACCACCTATATATTTGGTATTTATACTACTAGGCAATTTTAAAATTTCCAATACAAGAAGAACCATCTAAAGATGTAACACTATAAACTTTTGACTAAATAATTTCAATGTTGAAACAAGAACATACAAAAATTTATTTCCTGATTGTATTAATTTTATCTTAAATATCTCACATAAAAGCCTATTAAACATTTCTTACAATTTATTTACCTTCACTGGAAGTAAGATGATATATTTTTGCCTAAAAAATGGAGGAGGATTTATGTATCATTTGGATCCACTCACCTACACTCTGTAGTAAATTATTGTTCAAGGATCACTATAGTTAATATTCATTACAGATAAAATAATTTATCACTCTTTACTAAATATATTTACCAAGAACTAAGTCTTCTATGTTGGACCAAAATATTTAACAGTTTCAATTACCTTATAACAGAAATATATCAACATGAATATTAACTTCAACACAAATGAACTTCATTGATTTCAACATAATACCTTCGTCTGCAAAAATAGTGCCTAGTCATATATATTCCTGAAGTAAATACTATAGATTTTACTTTTGTGACCCTTCTTCCACCTAACATTCACAGATATATGATCACCAACAAAGTTGACAGTCTGTCTCTTCATAAATGTCTGATATTTTATTTGGCTAGACATTATAGTTGATTAATTTTGCCAGTAACCCAGTTACCCTTTTCTTCATATGCAGCATTGCTTAGAACCAAAGCTCTCTGGTCTGTGTTGTGATAATCTTCTGAGCTGTTTACCCTTGTTAAGATTTATTGTGCAACCACCTCCTAAGGCTAACTCACATCATCACAAATTTATAAAATTTACACTTGTCTTCTCTGAATGTGTTAGTACATAATATGTGTTTGTACATATGCACACAAATATGTACACTATAGATATACATAAGTATATGTTTCCTGTGCCTCTTTCGCTAAGTAAATAAAGATAATTATCCTCCACCAGTTTTGTCACCCTGAAATCCTAAATATCATCTTCTAATATTAAATTTTAAAACACAGCTCCTCTCAAATCTACCACAAGAGAAATTATTATACTAGAATACAAAGGTGGCAAATTACTAAAGCATGAAAAAAGAGAAAACAATTAATATAAATCCATGCATTTTCAACATATTATTAGATACTTTGAAAGAGAAAGAGTACATACAAAAATGAAAATGATGAAGTCCTCACTCTGATTTTAATTTATAATCTGAGACAAAGAAACTAATATTAATGAAGAACAAAAGAATAAAGAAATTAAATGTAAAATTCACTATGAACTAAACTTTACAAAATGGAACATTGCTTTTAGAATGTTCTAGAAACAATTCTGTATTTGGTCAAGAAATGATTGAACAAATGATATTGAATTACATAGGCTATGTTTGAATACTATATTAACAAATTCAAGTATTAAAACTATGAGCATGCAATTGAATATATTCAATTAGCACTACTAGTAGGCAATTTCATATTCTTTTCTTTTAGTGAGCAGATAGTCAAATAAGGGGTAAATAATTATCAAAATAATTAAAGTTCAGCTACAACATAATCTCAAAACATTATGTTAGGACTCTAGAGGTATCATTAACTATGCTTCTATTAATTAAAATGAATCGAGAATAATAATGTTTAATTATTTGCAAGGCTTACTTCATTTTTAATTTTTAAAAAGATAATAGTTTTACATAGGTGGGTGTCTGTTGCTCTGTTTAGTGTATAATGCAGGTCTAAGCATTTCTTGCAAGGCCGGTCTGGATTTCGCAAATTCTATCAGTGATTGCTTATCTGGAAAGGTCTTTATTTCTCCCTCATATAAGAAGCTTAGTTTGGCAGGATACAGAATTCTGGGTTGACCTTTGTTTTGTTTTAGGAGATTGATGATGTCTCCCCATTCCCTTCTGGCTTGTAAGGTTTCAGCTGAGAAATCTGCAGTTAATCTGATGGGTTTCCCTTTGTAGGTTACCTCGTTTTTTCGTCTTACAGCTCTGAGGAGTGCCTCTTTTGTGTTTACTTTGGTCAGTCTAATAATTATGTGGCGTGGTGAATGCCTTTTCACGTTGACTCTCCCAGGAGTCCTGTGTGCTTCTTGTAGTTGGATATGGAGATTTCTGGCTAAGCCATGGAAATTTTCCTCTACTATTCCTTCAGATAGATTTTCCAGCCCATGCGAATTTTCTTCCTCTCCCTTAGGGGTGCCTATGATCCTTATGTTTGGCCACTTTACATAATCCCACATTTCTTGTATGCTTTTTTCCTGCCTCTTGTTTCTGTGTTCTTTCTCTTCGGCTGATTTATTTAGCGCATAGGAGCTGTCTTCTAGCTCTGAAATTCTTTCCTCTGCATGGTCCAGCCTATTCTTAAGGCTTTCCACTGTGTTTTGTAGATCATTGAATGCTTCTTTCACTTCTAGGATTTCTATTTGATTTTTCCGTAATATTTCTATTTCTTTGGAGAATTTTTCATTCATTTCTTGCATTTTTCTTGTGGTTTCTTTGTGCTGGGATTCAATTTTCTCTTGAATTTCATTGAGCTTTCTCTCATATCAAAAAATCCCCAAATAACAAATGTTGGCAGGGATGTGGACAGATAGGAACACTCATACACTGCTGGTGGGACTGCAAATTAGTACAACCTCTATGGAAAAGAATATGGAGATACCTCAAAGAATTAAAAGTAGAATTACCATTTGACCCAGCAATCCCACTACTGGTTATTTATCCAAAAGAAAAAAAAGACATTTTATAATAAAGACATCTGCTCTCGAATGTTCATAGCAGCACAATTCACAATTGCAAAGTTGTGGAAACAACCCAGGTGCCCATCAATACACGAGTGGATCAATAAAATGTGGTATATGTATACCATGGAGTATTACTCAGCAATAAGGAACAATAGTGAATTAACACATCTGGTATTATCCTGGTTGGAGCTAGAACCCATTCTTCGAAGCGAAGTGTCACAGGATTGGAAAAACAAGCACCACTGGTACTCACCATCAAACTGGTACTAACTGATGAACACTTACATCACACAGGGCAATAACATTCATCTGAGGGCGGGCGGGCGGGCGGGGGGTGGAAGGGATGGGAAAAACTCTCACTGAATGGATGTGGGGAGCACAGTTTGGGAGACGACCACGATCGTGGCTCTGACACGGGCAGAACAGGGGCAATGTGTATGGCCAAAGTGTTGTACCCCCATGATATTCTGAAATTTAAAAAATAAATTAAAAAAAAAAAGATAATAATTACAGCATCAACTCAGTATCCATACTAAATGCCTACTGCATTTAAAATGCAATTAATCCTTTTTGTTAATTCTTTTCAACTCTTTTTCATGATGTTTCTATGTGTCCGTTTGGGCATATATTGTTTTAGAAATAATACAATATGTGATACTTACATTTTCCAAATTGTGCCTTTGTTATATTTGTAAACAAATAGAAATGTAAAGGAATGATTAATGGTAATTAAGTAATGGTAATAATTTATAAAGCTTTAATCACAAAAGATTTTGAGTGGCAGAAATATATAAAAACATATTGAATGTCTAACATTATTCACCATTTCTTTCCTTTCCATAATATAGTGTGAACCTTCTAGAGAAGTTGAATGCTACGATAACTCTGTAAAAAATCTATTTAAGTTTATTTGGAATTGATTCTTTGGGAAATCAGCTTAGAAGATGTCTCAGGAAATTATATAGTCCTTCTTCAATTTCCACATGATTAATTAAAAGAGATTCTAAAATTTCCCTTTAACTTTCCTCCTATTTTCAAAGCATTTGTATTTACTTCGACTGAATAATGTCTGGTGTCAATAAGAACAACAATCAATTGAGCATTTGTTTCTAGCTCCTAATTCTTAGGCAGTCAGGAAAGATATTTAGACAGTTTTGGAAGGAATCTATGTCATGGAAAAAACATAAGGAATGATAAGAGGGGAGATATGATCAGGGAGGGCCTCTCTGAGTGGTATCATAAGGAAGATGACTAAATGAAATGAGGGAATGGACCATGCAAAGATCTGGAGTACTAACAAATGCAATACCCTGAGGAAGAAATAAACTTGGTACTTTTTAGGATCACCAGGAATCTGAGTGTCACAGGAGGAGAGGGGTAAAGAGATGAAGTTAGAGAAACAGGTAAAGGCCTGGTGAGAAGAAGCTACTAAAGGATTTGAGCATCAGAGTTTCATAATTAGGGTTATCTTTTTCAAATATTATTTTATTTGCTGTTATGAATATAACTGCAGAGGACTGACACTCAAAACAGGGAGGCTACAGTAGTCAGGGAAAGTGTGATGCTAATTTTGGACAGAGATTCTCTAGAACTAATATGATAAGCTCTGGCGCTGTAACTCACCCATGTCCTACCAGCTGCCATGTAGGCTAAAAGGATCGATATCTCAGCACAACTGCAACAAGTGCCTTGGCACCAGAATGGGAAATTCTCACTTAGATTAGAATGGAGGGGACAAGAGGTGATTAAATTTCACATATATTTTAAAGATGCCAACAGAATGTACTAAGGGATTGAAGACAGAACAAGAATGAGAGAGAGAAGAAGATGACTGCAGAGTTTCGGGCCAGAACAACTTCTAGCAGGAAGTCCATTACTGAGCTTGAGAACCCTGGGAGAAAGTATAGATTTGGGACAGGGTAGGGGAAATCAAGAGTTCTATTGTGGACAACTAATGTTGAGATTCCTATTAGACAGACATTCAAGTGAGTATTTCAAGGAAGATAAATATTTAAATTTGACAATCATAAGCATACGTATAGCATTTGAATCGAGGGAACTGGATAAGATCAACTTAGAATTGATTATAGGTCTAATGATTCCTAAACCTGGTTAAATTTTGGAATTACCTAGGGTATTATAAATGATACTTATGGCAGGTTCTACACTAGAGTTTCTGATTTAATTGGTCTGTTGATAAATCCTGGGCATTTGTAATTTTTAAACCACAGTAACTTCTAAGGTGCAGCCACTGGTACAGGGAGAAATCCACAGGTGCAGATGGAGAAGAAAGGAAATCTGAAAATTGAGCGCTTAGGCATTCCAATATTGAGAGACAAAGAAATGATCTAGCAAAAGAGACTATGCAGTGTTTACCCACGGGGAATGGAAATGAGGTTTAAACTGTGTTCACTTGTGGCAATGAAGAAAGTGTTTCCAGAAGGAGGGAGGGGTTAACGTTATCAAATGCTTTTGAAAAGTGAAGTCAGTGGACTGCTGAAAAGTTTATATTCTAGGCAGAAAGACAAGGAGCAAAAAGAAAACTGCCATACCATGTGGGCAATAGGGAGCTAGGATGCTAACGCTGTAAGGCATGAGAGGCACTTCCCCAGACCTAAGGGAGCAGGCAGAGCTCTGAGCCGATTGCTCAGCTTGGAAACGAAGGAGCAGGAGGATTTAGCAATAGATTGTGGAGAAGTTTCCAGGCAAAGGGAATTGTGCAGAGATATGGCATAGTAATTCTGGGAGCCACAAGCAGTTTAATATTTTTATAGTGTAGAAGGGCAAGAGATGAGGCCAGAAAGAATGAAATCATAAATCTTGAAATTCTTTGTATTCCGAGCCAAGATATTTGGACTTTGTCAAAGAGCAGTCAGGAGTCACTGCAAATATATTTAATGTAAGTATTATTGAATAAATGTTAAAATATGCATATCAAAAATTTAAAAAGGTCATTGCTCTTATCCTTTTAAAATTTAGTCATGTGGTTGTGTATTGGATCATACATTTTGTAATTTTTTAAAAAAATTTGTTTTCTAATTATTTCATGAACATCTCTCCATCACTGAACATCATCTCACCACTGATTTAACTTGCACGTACTTGATTAATTTTGACCTTAGATATCTCTTCATGTTTATCAGACGATTGAGTTGCTTTTGTGAATTAACTGTTCAAGTTCCATGCACATTTTTCTTCTATAGTATTTCTCTATTTTTTACTGATTTGGGAGTATGGTTTATATTTAAACTTTTGGTTGTCAAATATAATTTAATATTTTCTATTGTTTTGTCTATCTTTTATTTGGGGGTTTTTGAAATTATCTATCTCTATATATACACAAATACATACATACTTAGATGATAGACAATCGTCAAATTAAGCATATGTTATTAGAAAGAAAGAAAAATTTCTATGATTTTAGATAGTTTTCTTCTTATAGCATCTATCTGTTTTCATATGCTCTTTCCAGGATTTGGTTTCCATGAAAGAGATCTGCCTCACCTAAGATTCAGGGTGAGGTCACATCTACCAAGTGGTCAGTGTGGGGGTATAAAGGTCAGCCCATCTGCCCTCAAGGTAAGATACCACTGAAAGGCCATCTCAGTGCTATAGTTCCCAGTGGGATCACTTGTGCTGTTCTCCTTGTACATGATCCTATTCCCTTCACTCCTGCCAGGTGTTGATACTAACATCACTCACCAGTAAACTTCCTGAACACAGATCTCCTTCATAGAGTCTATTTACCCAAGAAACCCAACCTATGACATCTTTATTTCTCAGCAGTACTTTTACAGTGGTAAAATATAAATATTTATGCATCTTTCTCTCCTCTAAGAAATTTTTTATAAACCTAATATTATTTCTCAAAGTTTTCTTATCAGGATATAAAAATATATTACACAATTTATTTTTACTTTTTTGGGGATGCCATGTTTGCCATATAATAAATTGGAAGTATCCCAAGTCTTATTCCTAGACTTTTGAGTATCTTTAATTGGTTTTGGTGTAAGTGCCTCATTGTTTTTGTTTTCATTATTTTTTATTCATATCAGAATGTATTGTTTGATGATGCAAGTCCATGCTGTGGTGGTAAGTTTGTAGCTCTTATTTTTGCAGGTGAGCTTTGGAAAAGTTTTGTCCAATGACTCCTGTAAAAATCAAGATGAGTATTATTTACAAGTATTTCATTGAAATTATACAATTATTGGGGGAACTAATTAATTATTTTTTAGAGAAATAATTTTTTTATTTCTTATCAGAGACATGCATCACCTAATGATTTGTTCAGGCTTTTTATCCTCCCCTTACTAAAATGCGTGGTTTTCATGAGTTTGTAAACATCTTGTTGAGTGTATTAAGTACCTTATTGCCACTTAATATTGGGACACAAGGAATCCATTCATTTGACTTTAATTGTTCTGGTTCAAAAAGATTTTTTTAGATGTTATTCTTGGGGTTTTCAGGTAGATAAACTTAGCTTCGCTGGGGATGTCAGATTTGTTCAACACTCTTAGCACAATGCCAAGCGCAGAACAGCAGCTCAAGAAATTTGTAAATAAGTGAACAATTGTTCTTTTCTTTTCTCAAATATGAAACTTTTTTAACACATTAGATGCCACTTCCATTACACTGTTATATAATAAAATAATATTGTTATGTAATGCAACTAAATATGCTTCATCTTCATTTAAGTGGTCATGCTTCCAGTATTATACCTACAAAGATGATGATTGTAGAGTAAATTAATAATGTTTTATCATGTGAAGAAAAATATCCTTTACATTTATTTAACAATTTTTTCTAATAAGCAGGAATGTATGTCATATTTTATATATATTTCTCATTTTTATTTTTTGTACTAATTAGACGACTTTACACCCTTTCCACCTTGATCATTATTTATTCTCCTTTACCAGGTAATACGTTCAATTTCATATTTTCTCTAGGATTTTCACTTCTATAATTCACAAGTGAGATTGTCCTGAATGTTCTGTGCTTTGAGGTGTATTTGTTAGGTTTTGATAAATCAAGTTTATAAAGTGAATTTGGCATGTTAATTGGAAAGTGATAGGAGATGTCATAGAAAGATTACTATGGCTGCAGCACATAGTAACTCACAGGTCCACCGCTGTGAGTGAAATGGACCCCTAAGCCCTTTTGTGAGACAGACAGTGGAAGACACAGTGAGATTCAGAGTGGACTCACGGCTGTTTGTTCATAACAATATGTTGGCTGTTCCTAAGAATAACCAGCTTCTCTTAGAACCATGTCAGTCCAATTGGTAACTTCTTCCAAAATGTTGGTAAAACTAATTACTTTGTGTTCTACAGGTGAGACGATTAAGTGACTGATTTTCTTTTCATATCACTCAAATTTTGGGTTGGCATTAAGTAAACAATCAAAATCAGAAATGGATAGTGATAACTTCTCAACATTTTCATCTTTCTCATCTAACATTATAGCATTTGATTCCTTGAATAATTTTGCCAAGGCATTAACTCTTTAAAATACAAATTAACTGACATTTAGAAAACTTCTCATACTCTGTATTATATATTATTATTAAAATGAAATCCTTCTTTGTTAAAGTATATTTACAGTGAATGGATTTTTAAAATGTATCCGCCATAGACCATTTTTCAAATTAAATTGAAAATCTTCCATAGTAAAAAAAATCCATGTCACATTTTAATACTTTTTAAGATTAATTTTAAATGCAATAAAAAGATTGGCATCTCTCTCTCTCTCTCTCTATCCATCTTTCTATATTTTGGCTATAATCAGGCATGTTTTCCTATACGTGTTCAGTTAAAGACCAAGACGTGAGGATTTTTAAGCTCATCTTTGGTAATTTTAATATTTGAAATTCCAAGGGATAGACTAAATGAAATTTAACTTATTTTTGCACATTATATGCTAATTGCAACAAATAATATATCAATTTGTACCTAAAACATAATGTTTGTAAAATAAAAACATTGAGCTGTATGTCATATTTAATTGTCACAGATTAGATAACACAAGGAAAACATAAGTTTGCGTGATGTCTCATTTAGAACGAAGTAAATAGATTTTTGTGAATAATGTAATGGTCAACATGCACAATTTATTCTTTTTATAAGAATTATATCAGCCTAAGTAAATTATATTGGTTTTTGGTGAGATGAAAAATTGTTTAATGTTAAATTGTAATGAATCAATCCATTGTAATGTTTTTCTTCCTTTGAAATATGCAAATGCAATGCTCAACGATTGGTCAAGTTATCTTTATTAAAGAATGTACAAGTGAAAAAAAGTATAAAACTGCTTGTGTAATTTCACTCTTTCCTCTAAGAAATGCACAATATCTATGAAGGCATAAAGCTGATATTCACTTGGTATGTACTTGATTTATCTTTCTCTGTCATTCAAGATTATACCAAGAGTGAAATTTGCTCCTGGTCTTTGGAAATCATAGAAAATTACTTTGAAAAATGTCACCCCAAATTTTTGACCCCATGCCTTTCTTACATAAAGGTCTTTCATACTAATGTCTTTTTACTTCTAGTAAGTGAGTAAAGGCTGTACAATTTACAAGCACAAGATTTCAAAGGGTTGAAATAACTGCTCCTTAAATAGGAAAAGTCTTTAATCCCCTGAAGAGTAAATGGGAGAATTAAGAATGTGTTTCTTGTTTCCTGTTGCAGTTGTATATTCACCACCACTATGAACCAGGGCCAGCTGGGAGGGAATAATCAAATACATTCTTTCTCTCTCTCTCCACTCATTTACAACAGGGCAGTGGCAAAGGATAGGATTGTTTATCCTGATTGCCTTCATTTACTTCTTTTTCTCAGCCAACACAATTCATTTAAACCAATAGAATGCACTTAAATAAACTAATAAATCATATATGTTATCTACAGGAAAAAAAACTTCTGAAATTTATGAAACTGGATGTTTCATTATGAAACACTTAATTATTTTCAAAAATTATAAATAATGTTTGTATTTCTAAAGCCCTTACATTTTTTTAAGCAGATTATATTTATACAGATTGAGTACTTCTTTTAACTTATATTATAAAAAGAAGGATTCTAAAGATATAGCTCCCTCTGTCCTTAATTCTGGGTCAAAAGGAAACTAGCTTGAAAAGAGAATAAGGAAAAACAGTAATATGTTCATAGATCTTATAATCACTGATCTAGGGAATATTTATTGCAGATCTTCTCTATAACTGGTGCTATGCTCAATCTGAACATAAAGAACCTGGCTAACATTAACTTTGACTTAATATGAGCATGCACAGTCCTAAGCACATTTTACTATGATTGTTCTACTTCATATTCACAATAACCCTTTGGCATTGGTAAAAATATAATGAACAGACAGGGAAACACTCACAGAGTGGCTTTTATAGATAAGTAGGGAAATAGTCACAGAGTGGAAAAATAACTTGTCTAATTCTATGAGCTATAAGTACAGAACCCACAATTTTTGCAGCATTATGCACAAGGTAAAGAGATAATTTAGGTAATGTGAGACTACAGAGCAGATTTTTAATAGATTTTTCTTCTTTCATTTTCTGAATTGGTGGTTATAAAATAACAGATTTTTCCTGAAAGTGACAGTATTATCCAAAATCTCTTTTTCATTTTTCTCATGTAATTATTCTTAACCCATGATGGAGTACAGAAGTTATGAGTTTGGTTCTCATGCTTATTGAACCATTTGGAGTGTGTATGTACAGCTGTGTGTGTGTGTGTATGTGTGTGTATGGCACATAACAAGGGGACAATAATGCAATATTTATACATATTGATATATACATACACATATATACCAATTTCTTCAGCTACTTCAACTGAGTGCTCTCCTATAAAATCTCGGCATGGCAAAATATATGTTGGGTCATATATTTATATAGATAGAGATAGAGAAGGATTCTTAGTGTGCTTGGTCTTTGATAAAATCTCTGAAGAATGGCAATATATTTCCCCGGGTAATTTATGATGGTTGGAATTTATGATGACTGGCATTTTTTCATACCTACTCCTCCACATTCAACTTCTAATATCCAGTCTAAAGAGTTTCTTACGTTGCAGAATTTACCTCTTCTCTCCAAACACACACATGCACAAACACACATAGAGTGACATAATATACTTAGTTTAAAGGAGAAATAGCAATGGTTCCAGCATGCTTGAAGTAAGCTCATCACCAATTCCTCATGTCTCCGTACCTAACCATGGCTACAACTAATTTTGGCAAGATTGGTGGTAGTCAGTGGCATATAGAGGCTAATAGCAAACTTTGGAGTCGCATGAGCCTAGCTATGAATCCAAGCTTTCTATTAGCTGGAGTTGCTTATCCTCTCTGAATCCATTTTCTCATTTTTTCACAAGAACATTGAGTTATTTTGAGGCTTAAATAACATAGTGTAAGTAAAATGCTAAGCAGACTGCCTGGCACATAATGAGAACTCAATAAATGATAGTCATTATTAATTTTATTGAGACTAGAAAATAGCCTTGCTGATGGTTTTGTAGATCATTAATAGCTAAAAAGCAATACTACAGTTAATAATCAGGTGACTCTGAGGATCAAATGAGACAAATGTGTATAAGACATTTCACCCAGGATCTGGCACATTTTTCAGTCCTTTTTTTCTACCTCACCCTTGACCTCTGGCTAAGGGAGAATACAAAATAATATTTTTACTATATTCAAATTTTGTAGAAAATGAGCATATCATTTTTATTACAATCATTTCACAGTTGGTATCATAACTGATATCACAAAATAATAGAAAAATATTCCTATTCTAGGTTAACATATTGTCTGGATTCAATAAAAGATCATTAAGTGATTTTCATGGGTCATTTTAATGATGCAAAATAGGCATAAAAGTATTTTTACTCTTTTTAAGCCAAAGCTTTATTGGTATTAAGCCTATTTTCCTTCTTGTTTATTGCATTCTCAAATATTTATTCTACAGCCGTTATATGTAAATGTATTAGTATTGCCATTGGTGTTTTATTTAAATCAGCCCTTACTACCTTGGCCCTGGAAATTCTGTCCTTTGGAGGTTTTGAGCTCAATTCTTTATCCTGCAACCCCTCCTGATTTCAAAACCTGGAAAATTCCCTGAGAAGAATGTGATTCCTGTGCTTGCTGCAGAACTCCTTCCTCTAGTAGGACTTTGTCTCCTATGTTTTGAGACTGCAAGATCTTTCCTTCTGATTTTCTGCCCCCCCCCAGTTTCTTGCAACTCCATAAATGTCAGCAATGTGCCGTAGTAAAAACCGTGTGTTGAGGCTCTTCTAGCTTCCAATCTGTCACACCAGGTCTGTATGGCCACCCCAAACTCTGCTGGTTTCTTTCCCCCAAGTTAAGTGACTGTGCTTGAGCCAAGCCTGATCACCAGCCCATGCTCAAAACAAGCCAAATACTGTAGGGCAGGAAATGGCTTGAAAATGAGGGTCAATTAGGAAAGACTCTTTACCTAAATCCCTTCTAGTCTCAATCACATCTAGTTCCCTGCTGCCCTTAAAAATATTATTTTTACAGTTTCTTTCCCCCTTCCTAGTTTTTCGGAGAAGAGTGTTGGCCTACCCTGAACTGTCACATCCTACCCCAAATCATAAGTCTTCTATCAAGTTAAAAAATCTATCTACATGCATATATTTATAAATCATATATCAAAATTAAATAATTATTTACTTTCATAATTGTTTTCATGAGAAAATGTTAATAAAATATTAACATTCTCTGAGTTTTAATTAATGTTCCTTACAAAAGGTGTCAAGATTTATGATCTCCATCTTATTTAGACACTTTATTTGTTCCTTTTAAAATAAGTTAGTTGGTAATGTCCTAGAACCATGCTAAACTGAGTTTCTCCAAATGAAAGTTAAATGCTATAAAAAACAACCATGCTAATAATTGCAATCATTTCTAACAAAATCCAAGAGACTCTTTTTTTACCTTATTATTTCAGTTAAACAACTTTATAGTCCATAGTCTATACACTTTTAATATGTGGACATTTTGGACATAATATGAGAGGTATGAGAAAACACCTTTAAAGGATAATTGATGTATGAGCATTTAATTAAAATGGTAAGTATTAAAAAATGCCATATTCTACATTTTATAGTTTAGGTCTGACAAAGCATAAGTTTTATTACCCCTCTAAACACACATTCATTATTCCATTATTCTATCCATGTTCTGATTTTTAAAAAAAGAGTTATCTCTGTTCATTTATTTCATTTAGTATACAACACGGATTTACAGGTTCCTATAAATACCACTTACAATACATGAAATAGATTTCCTTCATTATCACACCTATAGGAAGAATGAAACCAGCAATAATATCTTAGACTTAAAGGGTCATATATTTACAGGCTTGCTTCTTCCTCTTCTTTCTTTGCATATAAAGATATAAGTAAGTTTTGTAGACATACAAACTTCTTATCCCTTAAGAGATAAGTAAAGTTCTGCTCATGTATTCTGAAGTTCTACCTTATTTTTCTCTTTGATTCAAAAAAAACTAAGTATGAATTACAAGTAGAAAAACAAAACTATGTTTAATGAAAACTTTAAGATTCATGCTTTTCTGGCACATGATAATTTTCTATTCTGTTGGCAGAAAATCACCTGAATACAATATCAAAGAATCATAGAGAGGTTAGTAGAAACAGTAAAAATAAACTGTCTCTTACAGGAATGGAAACATGAAGAGTAAGAACTTTAATATTTTCATGGTTGTGTTGGGACTTTAGTATTTCCAGTTTGATGGGTTGCCTCTGACACAAGTGGATTCCACTGAGAATACCATGGTATACTATCCTTGTCATGAAAGTTTTAAGTGTTTTTAAAAATACAAACCTAACTTATGTTTTCATAACAATCTATTGTAATTTTACCAACCATAACTTTTTGCTAAAGTCTTTAAAAAAAATCCTGTGTTTTTAGCCTTCATAAATTATTGAGATAGTGTTAAGGAAGGAAATTTTGTTAGACACACTGAAAAAAAAGTAATAAGATTGACCACCTTAAACCAAACAAAGAAAGAAACTAGAGCCATCATTTTTAACAACTAAAAGTCAGA
Organism: Daubentonia madagascariensis; assembly: GCA_023783475.1. Lineage (NCBI taxonomy): Eukaryota > Metazoa > Chordata > Mammalia > Primates > Daubentoniidae > Daubentonia > Daubentonia madagascariensis. Next base: position 17,501,904 of record JAKFHU010002080.1, on the reverse strand, counting down.
TATCACAAAATCACTTTTTGCCAAATGTTCTTCAATTTATTTATTCTTCTCTCACCTTTTTTACTGGTTTTCTTTTTACAGGAATACCTTGTTTTACTGAGCTCTATTATATTGTGTTTCAAAGTTATTGTGTTCTTTACAAATTGAAGGTTTGTGGCAACCTTGCATCAAACAAGCCTATTGGCAACATTTTTTCCAACAGCTTTTACTTGTTTTGTGTCTCTGTGTCACATTTTGGTAATTCTATCAATATTTCAAACTTTTTCATCCTTACTATATCTATTATGGTGATCAGTGATCTTTGATGTTGCTGTTGTAATTGTTTTGGGGCACCACATTCCCACTTAAGACAGCAATCTTAAGCAATAAATGTTGCGTGTGCTATGGTTGCTCCACCAACTGGCTATTCCTGTTTCCCCGCCTCTCCTTAGTCCTCCCTATTCCCTGAGACACAACGACTTTGACATTAGGTCAGTTAATAACACTACGATGGCTTCTAAGTGTTCAAGTGAAGAGTCACATGTCTCTCATTTTAAATCAAAAGCTAGAAATGATCAAGCTTAATGAGGAAGGCATGTCAAAAGCCAAGATAGGTCGAAATCTAGGTTTTTTGCACCATATTGTTAGGCAAGTGGTGAATGTAAAGGAGAAGTTCATGAAGGAGATTAAAAGTGCTACTCTAGTGAACACATAAATGGTAAGAAAGCAACACAGCCTTTTTGCTGATGTAGAGAAAGTTTCAGTGGTCTGGATAGAAGATTAAATTAGCCATAACATTCCCTTCTGCCAAAGCGTAACCCAGAGCAAGGCCCTAACTCTCTTCAATTCCATGAAGGCTGAGAGAGGTGAGGGAGCTGCAGAAGAAAGTTTGAAGCTAACAGAGGTGGTTCATGAGGTTTCAGGAGAGAAGATATGTCCTTAACATAAAAGTACAAGGTGAAATAGTAAGTGCTGATAGAGAAGCTACAGCAAGATATCCGGAAGATCTAGTTAAAATAATTCATCAAGGTTGCTGCACTTTATGACAGATTTTCAATGTGGACCAAACAGCCTGATATTAGAAGAAGACGCCATCTAGGATTTTCATAGCTAGAGAGAAAAAGTCAATGCCTGGCTTCAAAGTTTCAAAGGAGAGGTTAACTCTCTGGTTAGGGGTAATGCAGCCAGCTGGTGACTTTAAATTAAAGCCAATGTTCATTTACCATCTCTAAAATCCTAGCGTCCTTCAGAATTATACTAAATCTACTCTGCCTGTGCTCTATAAATAGAAAAACAAAACCTGGATGACAGAATATCTGTTTATAGCATGGTTTACTGAATATTTTATGCCCACTGTTGAGACCTATTGCACAGAAAAAATATTCCTTTTGAAATATTACTGTTCATTGATGAGGCAGCTAGTTACCCAAGAGCTGTGATGGAGATGCACAAGGAGATTGATGTAGTTCTTACACCTACTAACATAACATCCATTCTGTAGCCCATGGATCAAGGAATAAATTTGACTTTCAAGTCTTATTTTTAAAAATTATATGTCATAAGGCTACAGATGTTATAAATATTTATTCCTTGGGTAGTTCTGGGAAAAGTAAACTGAAAACCTTCTGGAAAAGATACACCATTCTAGATATCCTTAAGGTCATTTGCAATTCATAGGAAAAGATCAAAATATAAACAGTAAATGGAGTTTGGAAGAAGTTGATTCCAACATTTATGGATGATTTTGAGAGGTCCACGACTACAGTGGAGGAAGTAACTACACACATGGTAGAAATAGAAAGAGAACTAGAATTATAAGTGAGGCATGAAGATGTGACTGAATTGCTGCAATTTCATCATCAGACTTTAATGGTTGAGGAGTTGTTCCTTATAGCTGAGCAAAGAAAGTGATATCTTGAGAAGGAATATAGTCCTGGTAAAGATGCTGTGAACATTGTTGAAACGAAAACAACGAATTTAGAATATCACATAAGTTTACTGATAAGTCAGGGGCAGAATTTGGGAAGATTGACTACAATTTTGAAAGAAGGTCTGCTGCTGGGTAAAATGCTATAAAATAGCACCACATGCTACAGAGAAATCTTTGGTGAAAAGAAGATTCCATCAATGCAGCAAACTTCATCGTTGTCCCATTTTAAAAAATTACTGCAGCCACTCCAACCCTCAGCAATCATCACCCTGATCAGTCAGCAGGCATGAATATCAAGGCAACATCCTCCACTAGCAAAAAGATTTTGACTTGCTGAAGGCTCAGATAATTATTAACATTTTTTTAACAATAAAGTATTTTTTAATTAAGACACTTTATTTGGTGTAATGCTATTGTACACTTAATAGACTACAGTGTAGTATAAAAGTAACTTTTATATGCACTGGAAAACCAGAAAAATGTGTGACTAACTTTATTGCAATATTCTCTTTATTGTGGTGGTCTGGAACTTAACTCACAATATCTCTGAGGTATGCCTGTAATTTGTGAAAGCTTCATCAGGTAATCAGGAAGTAGCTTATACTCGGCCGATCAGTTGCAAAGAGAAAACTTGGGTCCTGAGGAAACTAACCCTGTAATTACCTATCTCTGGACTTTTTATTATGTGAGATAATTGATGTTCTTAATTAATCCTCAAATTGAACTGCTACGGAGTAATCGACATTGAAATATTGATGTAGCTAATGGAGAAAGTATAGCAGTGAGGAGTCTTCCATTCAAAGCTGAATGAACCTTGTCATATACTTTCTGCTATACTTTTAAATTGTCATATAGCTTAAGACACAAAATGTATATTCACAAAGATTTTAATATAAAGGGAAATGGTAGGAAAAGTTGAGAACATTAATGTGTGTTGGCTACTTTCAGAGACATTCAGCAAAGTCCTACAAGGAGGAAGATGTACAAGTTAAAGTTGATTAGTGGTAGATCTGAAAATAGAAAAAGAACGCTTGGTCTTGACAAATGAGCATTCTCTAACTACAGCCTTTGACAAAGAGACATGTTAGGGTGAAAGAAAGCACACCAGGGCCAGTCTGCACAGAAAAATTAAGGGGATTTTAAAGGATGTGAGTAGAACTCTGGCAGCATCTGCTTTAAGTTTTTTTTTTCATTATCAGTGTATATGTATATGCGTGTGAGTATGTGTTTGCATGCAAAACCATAAAAACCTCCTGACTTTGATATGTATTGGGTTTAGGAAATACATCTGATCATCTCAACATGATCCAATAGGGTATTATAAATCAGAGATAGAAAAAAATACTTTCTTTATGCACCTGAGAGTGGTTTCAATAGGTGCTCAATAATTATTTGTTGAATAAACTAATGAATTAAGAATAAGTCACCTGTAATCCTAGCACTCTTGGAGGCTAAGGTGGGAGGATTGCTTGAGCTCAGGAGTTCAAGACCAACCTGAGCAAGAGCGAGACCCCGTCTCTACTAAAAATAGAAAAATTAGCCAGGAGTTGTGGTGCATGCCTGTAGTCCCAGCTACTCAGGAGGCTGAGGCAGGAGGATCACTTGAGCCCAGGAGTTTGATGTTGCAGTGAGCTACAGTGATGCTACTGCACTCTAGTAGGGGCAACAGAGAGAGACTCTGTCTCAAAAAAAACAAATAAATAAAAAATAAATAAATAAGCTCTTACTTTGTCATTCTAGTCAGTTTTAACTCTACTGGACATAAAGACTCTGCATTCCTCATGGGTGTCATCTGTGTCAGTGCATTTTCGGTTCTATCTGTTACAATGATTTGCACATATTAGGAGCTCAAAAACACATGCTGAAGCTCTGTTCACCCTAAGCTCTATCTATGATATTCAGATTCCTGTTTTAGTCAGTTTTCTGTTGCTTATAACAGAATACCTGAAATTAAGTAATTTACAAAGAGAAGGAATTTATTACTTACAGTTAGGGAGGTTGGGAATTCCAAGGTTGAGGGGACACATCTAGTGAGAGCTTTCTTGCTGGTGGGGACTCTCTGTGGTGGTCTCCCATGGCAGTGTGGAGCATCACATAGAGAGAGGGCTGAGCATGCTGAAGTGCTAGCTCAGGTCTCTCATACTCTTCTTATTAAGCCACCAGTTTCCCTCCCAAGGTAACCCACTAATCCATTAACCCTCAATCCATTAATTCTTGAGTGGATTACTGCACACATGAAGGCAGAGCCCTCCTGATCCAATCATCTCTTAAAGGTTCCACCTCTCAATACTGCCACTTTGGGGATTAAGTTTCAACATGAGTTTGGAAAAGGCACTCAAACCATAGTTTCCTCCTAGCTCTTTTTTTCCTGTGACTGTGATTCAGAAAACCTGTAAGGAGGGAAATTTCTAAAGATAAAGGGGGGAAGAGAATCAATCATTATCTGTAAAATAGCCTCTTCTGACTTGTTTGCATGGGCGTCATATTTCTTTTCTATCCTCAGCTAAGTGCAAAGTGATCTCCTGGTGCCACAGGTGGTAGGGAGATAATTGAAAATAAACAATTTTCATTGCCTTCATGTTTTATATGAATTGTATTGTTGTGTCTTGTTACAATAAACCTCATAGATGGCTTTATCAGTTCTGTATGCAGCAAACTAAATGAAGGGTAAAGGTGAGCAGGTAATTTTTTCACAGAAGTTTGATTTATATAGAAAATGTATCTTTGCTCTTTTAGAAGCTGCAGCTAACTTCATGTAATCAATGCATGTGGTGAAGAATAGTTCTGTTTTATAAAATTATAACAATTTGAGGAATTGGAAATCAATCTACTAAGGAAATGAAAATGATAAATGAGTAATCGAAATGATAAAAAATAGTATTATATTTTCTCAGCAGGAGACTCACATAAACATGTTCAGTAAAATATCAACCAAAAATAGAAAGTTACATAGAATGATAAATTAAGTTCATATATTAAAGTAAGAAGTAATTTTGTTTATTAATAACATTGTGCTTTTGTATTAAATATAACAGGATTATAAAATTCTACTTTCAAGTATAAATCTATGGTAATTTTTTGCTAAAATTTGATATTTCTTCTATGTCTACTAAAATTAGTAAGATCTGAAGACTACAAAGCAAAGTATGATTTTCCTTAAAAAAGGTTGATTGACATTGATTTTATTAGACAGCATATTATAATATGATATCTGGTCATAATAAAATGCATCTACAATATTATGGGGACAGAATGAATCATATATTATAGAGCATCTTGCCTTTACACCTTGTCCAACCGTGGCTTCATTACCCAGGTCTGGCCACAGACATATATTGTAGCTTAAAACATCTATATTTTCTGTTTTTGCCTCTCTCCACTCAGTCCTGGTCAGGATCAGCTTTCGGTAGTTGGCTCTATCCATTTCTGGCTGTTTCTAACTACTACTCTGACCAATACAACCTGGTGTTTTAAAACCTCACCCTGTAGCAACAGGACTCTTATAAACCAGTGCAGCTGCTCCTAAGGGTTTCTCCAAAATTCAGAATGGCACCTGGAACACCAACCTTATATTGTATGTTTCTTGGTATTTTCTTTAGGGGATGGCCTCTGGTGGTACCCTATTGAGTGTTCTGGGAGCAAATAAGTTGCTGAAATGAGCTCTCGAGTAATAGTTATGGAAAGAAATTTGTTAAGGATTCTCTGGAGAAGCCAAGGGAAGCCTTCCCCTGAGGATCTAGAAATGATTTTATGACTAACTCTTACTTCAGGTTTCTTCACTAAGAGCTGTTCTAAGAGGATCTAATATATGAAAATAATGATGCACCCTATTTGTAATTCTAAATTGTAGCAATACTGAACTGTAAAATAAATGTTAGGGAAATCAATAAAATTTTGAGTACTCCTGAGAATACTTTATTAATATATTTAAGATATTTGAAATTAATTTTGAGTATCCATTTTACTGGTGTTCTATGCGTGTGCTTCATCTACTTCTTATATAATAAATTGTGGTTTTCACACTTTCCTGAAGCAGTATTTAGGTCCAACAATCTTTCTTAGGCTAAGGATGAGCTCTCAAAATCCCTCCAGATGACATTTTGGTTTCTAAAGTAAAGATATCTAAACTCAGATATCTAGGGGATTAAGTGTATCCTTCAACCACAGTAAATGTGCAAATAGTAGATCAACAGTCCTGAGTCAAACATGTTACTCATATTTTATGTGACTGTGAAGAAATGGTATTTACCTATAAGAAAATTCACTAGAATAGTTCCATTATGCTGTTTAGTAATTCCAAGGAATTATACTTTAATCATAGCATGTTACACCATGCTGTATACAACCTAGCAAATTTTCATCCTTATTTCCCTCTACCCCACTTGGCTCAGTGTCTTTCTGTGCTGGTCACATATAATGCTCTGCTGTTTCCCAACAATACTTTGGACATTTAGGCCACCAACCATTATTGTTCCCACTTCTAAGAGAATCATCTACCTCTTGCTTACCTACAAAACTTCTGATAACCTTTGAAAAAGAAGAGGAGCTCTGCCTTTTCTCAGAATTTATCTACTTTCCAGGAAAATCACTTGCTCCTCCTCATTACTTTATACTTACCTATATTTTAATACACATTACACAATGTTATGCATCTTCCTCTGATGGACAGTGAGATCCAGAAGGGCAGAGATTTTGCTTCACTAATTTTCATGGCCTTAAAATGAGGCACAAGGTCCAATACATTATTAAATATCAAATAGACTTTATTCATTTCTCAAGAAATATTCTCAAGAAATTATCATTCCAATTTTTGAGGTTATTGTTTATATTATTGCTTTCACAAATTGACATGCAGTTTAGCATAGAAGTTGACTTTCAGAGGCTCTAAAATCAGATTGCCTGAATTTGAAACCCAGCTACAAATTTACTGGCTCTGCCATTCCCAGAAAGTTACTTGCTATGTCTCTGCAAACATTTCTCATATTATAAATGAAAACTTTAGTGAAGATTCAACTATTTAATTAAAAATTTCAACATGGTGCTTTACAAAAAATCAAATTATCAATTAATATCAATTACTTTAGTATTAATTGTTTTTTATAGTAGTAGCAAGATGTTTATCCTAGTAAGTTCTAATATATGATTAAAAACAACCATGGTTCCAGTAAAATTATGTAAGAAGTTTTATGACTATAAGGGTAGACGCAACTGTAAATCTAGTGTTGAAACCACTTAAAATACATATCAATGTAAACCTTAGTTTCAGCAGAAGAGCTGATATCAAATTAAAGTGTGGCATGTAAATTTAATAATGACTATAACATTCTCTTTTATAGAAAACATAATCCTTATCTTATTTCATTTATCCCAAATTTGCCAGTGTTTTGTAATAGAAAGAGTATATCTTTCTTTGAAATGACAGATTCTATTTTTTAATTTTACCATGTTTTTTGTGATGTGCTCCCTGTGTAAGGCAACTAATTTCCAAATTTATTTCAAATAAAAATCATAGTCTCTTGATCCTATTCAACTCATTTCCTTTAGCTTTCCATACTTGGTATGATTTTATGTTGACTCTTCACAGATAAAAATTTACAGTGTTTCATTAAAATGAAAATATCCCTCAAGAGATAAGGCAAGTGAAATGAAATTTTAAAAGTGAGTTTTGATGCATTAGAAGAAACTATAATCAAAATTATTTTCAAAATTATTTTAAGAAATAACAGGCCTCTTCATATTGAGAACATAAACTTTAAACAGTAAAATTTGTTAAAAATAAAATCCAGATTTGCATGACCTTGTATATGTATGTATAATACACAGGTAAAAGCAGATCCTTTCATACAAACAAAAACTGAACAAATTATCTCTGGCAAACTTGCACAAAAGCATATACTAAAGGATAATTGTTTTCATGAAGAAGGAAAACAATGCTAGATGAAATCATCTTAAAATAAAAATGGAAAAGTGAATACAAGTGAATTGGCTATATATATTATTGATACTACTTTATGTGATATACAAAATATATACAGACATAAAATATATGACAACACTACCACAAAAGTGGGGGTATGATAAATAGATTTAAAGTGTTATAAAGTTATTACTTTTTTCTAGGAAGTAGTAAAGTGCTAATTCATAGTAAACTCTAGTAAGTCAAGTATGCCTGTTATAATCTATAGAATATCTATAAAGGGACTAATAAAAGAATGTAGAATTAACAAGATAAGTGTAGAAAAATTAAAATAACTCGAAAGAGTAGACTACATAAATAAAACAAGAAAAAAATAAAAAGAAACAAACACCTTGGCAAAAAAATATTAGAAAGACAGAAGGTTGCTTTCTAGATACACCAATTTTTGCATTAAATATAAATGGACTAAATAATCTAATTATAAAGTTGTCATCAGCAAACTAGATTTCAAAAGAAAATGAACTATATGTTATGTGGTAGAAAAGCATGATCTCCTATAATCTCCCATGATCTCCACCTACAAATTTTCTAATCTTTATTATTTTGCATAATTCCACACTCCCCCTTCTCCTTCCTTTAGTGTGGTCAAAACCTGTGTCTTACTTTAACCATTAGATTATTACAAAATTGATGGATATCACTCCCTCATTCCATTCCATCCCATTATATAAATCCCCATCATCCTGGCAGATTCACTCTAAAAACTCTTCTTGCTGTCTTGATGAAGTAAGCAATCACTTTGGAAAACCAACATAGCAAGGAACTATGGCCAGACTCAAGGAACTGCAGTTGGTCTCAAGGAGCTAATAGTAACCTCCGGGTGGCAACTAGGAAGTATCTGGGGCCGTCAAACATATAAATGCAAAGAAACAAATTCTTCCCACAACATGAATAAATTTGGAAGTGGATTCTTTCCCAGTTGAACCTCCAGTTTAGAAAACAGCACATCAGAATTTTGACAGCAGCCTAGTGAGACCTAAGCAGAAAAACTAGCTGAGCCATGTCCACACTTATGATGCAAAGAAAGTATAATATATGTTGTTTTAAGCTGCTAAATTTGTGGTAATTTGTTAGGCATCAATAGAAAATTTAAAAAAATCTTTAAATATAAAAATTCAGAGAGATTGGAAACAAAAATATGGAGAGATACTTATCAAGCAAATAGCAACCCCAAAAGGTAAATTTATTTACCTTCTGTCACATGAAGGTACAGCAAATAGGAGGCTGTTTGCAAGCCAGAAAGAGGGACTTCATTCAGAACTTAATCTGCGGGAAACTTCATCTTGGAATTCCTTTCCTCCAGAACTGTAAAAATGGTAAATGTCTATTATTAAGTCACCCAGCCTATTTTGTTATAACAGCCCAAGCAGACCAATGTAATACATCTTAATTTTCAGAAATATTTTCTTCACTAAACTACCAAATTCTTTTTTTTTTCCTCTTTTACTTATTTATTTATTTTTTTAAATTTATTTTTTTAATTTCAGAATATCATGGGGGTACAACACTTTGGCCATACACATTGCCCCTGTTCTGCCTGTGTCAGAGTCACAATCGTGGTCATCCTCCAAACCGTGCTCCCCACATCCATTCAGTGAGAGTTTTTCCCATCCCTTCCACCCCCCTCCCGCCCGCCCGCCTTCAGATGAATGTTATTGCCCTGTGTGATGTAAGTGTTCATCAGTTAGTACCAATTTGATGGTGAGTACCAGTGGTGCTTGTTTTTCCAATCCTGTGACACTTCGCTTCGAAGAATGGGTTCTAGCTCCAACCAGGATAATACCAGATGAGTTAATTCACTGTTGTTCCTTATTGCTGAGTAATACTCCATAGTATACATATACCACATTTTATTGATCCACTCGTGTATTGATGGGCACCTTGGTTGTTTCCACAACTTTGCAATTGTGAATTGTGCTGCTATAAACATTCGAGAGCAGATGTCTTTATTATAAAATGTCTTTTTTTCTTTTGGATAAATACCCAGTAGTGGGATTGCTGGGTCAAATGGTAATTCTACTTTTAATTCTTTGAGGTATCTCCATATTCTTTTCCATAGAGGTTGCTGAAAGACTTTTGGGTCAAGGAGGAGATTCAAATTGAAATCAAAAGATTCTTTGAACTAAACGATAATGGGGACACAAGTTATCAAAATCTGTGGGATACAGCAAAAGCAGTCCTGAGAGGAAAACTTATCGCCATAAATTCCCACATCCAAAAGACAGAAAGGTCACAAATCAGTAAACTAATGAATCATCTTAAGGAAATGGAAAAGGAAGAGCAAAGCAATCCTAAAGCCAGCAGAAGAAAAGAAATAACCAAAATCAGAGCAGAATTAAATGAAATCGAGAACAAAAGAACAATACAGAAGATCAATGAAACGAAAAGTTGGTTCTTCGAAAAGATAAACAAAATAGACAGGCCACTTGCCAGGTTGACCAGAAGCAGAAAGGAAAGGACTCTAATAAGCTCAATTAGAAATGAAAAAGGAGAAGTCACAAATTCTTATTTTAATAAAGAGCTTCAGGTATTAACATGGTAATTTTGTTGCCCTTGCTTGGCTACAGACTCCATCATTCACACCAACTTCTTGATTTCCCTTGGAATTACTACTATGTGAAGTACTTTTATGATATCACATGTAATGAAAATAATTTGTGATTCCCAATAAAGAGTTTTATCAATATGTATTCTGGTTTTCCATAGCAACTTAATGACTAGATCTTGTAAAGAATCTCAGATCTTAGCAAAATACCCTGTATTAGGGATTCTCATTATGGACTTTGGTGAGTAAGAAAAGCCTACATTAATAAAGGGGAACACTATAAATACTTTATTTGCCAAACCATCCATCAACTCAACACTTTTATATTGAGTATCTTCTATATGCCCAAAGCTCTACTAGTTCTGAAGATACAATTGCAAGGAAATGAGTCACATGTTCAATCCTCTTGGAGTTTACCACCTGTTTTGGACATAAATATGTGCCCTACAAATTGATATGTTAAAACCCTAATCTCTAGTATCCCAGAATGTGACTGTATTTAGAGATAATGCCTTTCAAGAGATAACGTATTAGGTTATTAGATATGAAATGTCCGATTTCCTTAAGTACTAAGTTTGACAGTTGATATCTCTGACTTTTCACTTTGACACTTTTTGTTTTATTTTTATTGTGAAGGTACATCCTCACTCTTTCAAAAGCACGTTTTGGCTAGTGATTATCTTTCAAATTTGTTTTTAGGACAATTTCTGCAAAACCATGGATAAGTCAAAAATTCATGTTATATTTGAATATGAGTTCCATTGTGGAACCATTGCAGTGCAAATAGCCCAAAATATCAATGAAGTGTTTGGGAAGGATGTGGCTAATGAAAGCACAGTATATAGATGGTTTGAGAACTTCCATTCTGGTGATTTTAATCTTGAAAATGAGCCATGTGAATGACCTGAGACCAAGGTGGAAGGTGTAGTGGAAGCACATCCATCTCAACCTATGCGTTCATTAACAGCAAGGTTTGTCGTTACTATTCCAACAATATCAGACCATTTGAAATAAATCAGCAAGGTAAATAAGCTAAATAGATGGGTTCCGCATGAATTAAACGAGTATCACCAGAGAAATCGTCTGGAAGCTTGCCTTTCTTTGCTGTCACAACATAAAGGCAAACAATTCATATACTGTATTGTTAGTTGTGACAAAAAATGGATTCTTTTTGACAATTGCAGGTGTTGGGCACAATGGTTGAATAAAGATGAAGTGCTGAAACACAAGTCAAAACTGAATATTCATAGAAAAAAGCTAACAGTGTTTGTTGGGTGGTCCAGCGCTGTTATTATCCACTACAGCTTCACGAAACCTGGTCAATCCATTACAGAAGATGTCTCTTGCAACCAGTTGGATGAAATGATGAGGATGCTTGTGATTATGCAGCTGAGATTGGTCAATAGAGACAGGCCAATCCTCTTGCAAGACAATGCCCTACCATGTCACACAAACAACACTGCTTAAATTACAGCATCTGGACTTGGAAACTCTCTGTCATCCATTGTATTCACCAGACCTTGCACCGACTACCACTTCTTCCAGGCTTTGGACCACTTCTTGCAAGGAAAAATAATCAATTCTCAACAAGCTGTGGAAAACGTCTTTTGTGATTTCATCACCACTCACTCTCCAGGCTTCTTCACTACTGGCATAAACAAGCTACCGATAAGATGGCAAAACTGTGTCAAATAGTTTAGGCACATACTTTGATTAATTGTACTGCCTCTTTTTTGAGATATAACAAACTACACTTTTGATTTGAAATTGAACATTTCATATTTAATAGTTAGAATAAGGCTGTAACTGTATATACTAATCAAATCTGACTGGTGTCTTATAAGAAGAGAAAATTTGGACTCACAAGAGACACCAGAGATGTGTATGCACAAAGAAAAAAACATGTGAGGTAAAGGTATTGTCACCCTAATGAAGCTTGCACCACAAGTATTTTCACTGCATTTGGGGCACAGTTGAGTTAATCACAGTAACAACTTAGCCTTGTGGATTAAACCCACAGATTTAAATGCCAGTTTCATAAATTAATATTGCTCTTGGTAATCTATCCATTGACAGTACTTTTAATCTATATTTTGGACCATCTTACCCTTTCTGAAATTAGTTCTTTCTTTTCTTTTCTTTTCTTTTTTTTTTTTTTTTTGAGACAAGTCTTACTTTGTTGCCCAGGCTAGAGTGCCCTGGTGTCAGCCTAGCTCAAAGCAACCTCAAACTCCTGGGCTCAAGCAATCCTCCTGCCTCAACCTCTTCAGTAGCTGGGACTACAGGCGTGCACCACCACACCTGACTAATTGTTTCTATTTTTAGTAAAGACGGGACCTTGCTCTTGCTCAGGCTGGTCTCGAACTCCTGATCTCAAGCAATCCTCCCTCCTTGGCCTCCCAAAGTGCTGGGATTACAGGCATAAGCTGCCACGCCCAGCTTGAAATTAGTTCTTTATACTTGTAAAGTCAAATATTGTCCACTTAACTAGGTTGACTAATGTGTTATACTTTAGAAATAACACATGTCATAGATCCTAAGTCATTAATGTATACTTCGATTAAAAATAAAAATGCATTTGTCAATGTAAATCTCATGTCACTATTGTGTGTCATATTAATGATATTAATATTAGGGGTATTTATACAGAAAGAACATTATCCAGTTTCCTAAGGATTAGCAAAGGAGAAGATGACATTATTCTAATGATTCATAATATCTTTAAGATCTTTCAAGTTATAAATTAAAAATATACTGATTACACAAGTGTTAATATCAAAATTAATTAATATGTTGAAGAGATAGGTGTGGCTAATATGATAGAGGTCCCTTCATGTTAAGCACACAGTTTGTTTTCTATGAGGTAACCAGCGGAAGTCCTTGAAAGCTTAGTGAAAACAATGACAGGATCAGACTTCTATTTGAAAAGCCTAAGCTAACAGAAATGTGAAGAAGTGCTCAGAGTAGGATTTCACCACATATCTTTCTACATAATAATAATTTAGTGAGATAATATGTCATGTTAAAAAAAAAGAAGAAGAAAAGATTTCCATCATCAAGTAAATTTAGGGAAAATGATTTAAAATGCTTGAAAAGTATAACTAAATTTGATAAAATATTGATTATAGTGAAGATGCTATGCTATGCATCTTATTGGAGTTGTTTTACTTATTTCCCCCGATACACTTATGGTTATCTTGAGGCAGACACAGTTAGCCATTGTGCTGGAAAGATTACAATAATGGTCCAAGTCTGTTTATTTTTGACTCTCTGTATCTTACCTCTACATTAACTCTAGGCTTGCTTGACTGTATGACTTAATTTGCATAAAGGTATAGTAGCAATACAATACAAGCAAAGATGTGAAAATGTCTTGCACATTGAGACTTTCCCTCTTGCTGCTCTTAGAATCATTCTGCCTTATGAGCAAGCCCAGGCTACCCTGCTGGGTGATGAAATATGAAGCCCACTCATTATGTCCATCCCTTGCTACCAGAACTGACAGTGAGCCAAGTTCCAGACCATCCAGGCCCCAGAAAACATGAGCCAGTCTGAGTTCAGCAGAGTCTATTAGCAGGTTCATGTCAGTGGAATCACTCAGTTGACCCACAGGCATGTGAATAATAAACAATGATTGTTGACTAAACTGTAAATGCCTGGGTTCATGTAATAGTGAAAGTTGATATACTCACATATATCTATTCTCTCCTTATTAACAAACCATAATTTGTAGCACAATGTGCACATGCACAGTTTAAAAATACTATTTCCCTTGATTCTTTGCAGCTGAGCATAGCTATGTATCCCAGGTCTGGCTGGTGAGAAGTGAGCTGAGTCTAATCAGTGAGCTATCTAGGAAGGTTGTTATTTTCCGGAAGTAAAGGATTGTCTCTTTTTATCATTTGTTCTTTCTGACTTCTTTCTGCTTGGAATATATATGAGATGCCAGGAGATGCACCAAGATCCTGCAAGAAATGAGATGCCACATATTTTTGGATAGAAGAGCAAGGAACTAGAAGCAGCTTGTGTTTATGATGACCCAGCTGCATCCAACTTCAAAGTGCCTACTTCTCATATGCCTTTTTACATGGCAAAAGTAACTCACTTCTGCTTTTAATTCATTCTTAGTTTCAGAATATGCAGCTCAACACATTGCTAGCTGATATGTAAGTACTATTATTAACCACCAATCTAAGATTCGAATATGAGACTTAAGATTAGTTAACATTCCCATATTTATATAATTAAATAGATTCTATTTTCAACTCCATGAATACATATTGAGCACAAATTATGTGACAATATTGTTCTATGTACTGGGAAGTGCTGAAATTTGAATGCAGGCAGTCTGATTAGAGAGCACATGTTCTGTAATACTGTTCTATATAGGTTCCTCCGTGTAGCTTATCTCAGAGTCTTTAATACACTGACGCATATTATAACCTCCCAAAGTATACTTTTTTAGAGTATTTCCTAGGACAATAGCTCTGAAAAACTCAGCTGGGAAATGCATGTGTACAGGTCTCTAAGAGAGGGAGCAGGGAAACTAGTCAGAATATTATTGTCTTGTTTTAGACACTAGGGAAACAGTATCTGAACTAATGAGGAAGCAATGGGGGGGCAGGAGGAAGTAAAAAGAAATATTTTAAGAGTATAGAATTTCTAGTACTGTTCACATGAAAAAAGGATTGGAAAAAGTGGATTCCTCTGCTGCTCTTATTTGAGAATGTAAACCAAATGAGATTATTGGACAAGGTGTGATGTGCTGTATTGGGGTATGCTCACTTTGAGTTGCCTGTGTAAACCTCCATGTAGTGAATGCTTTTTAAAAGGGGTTGGATAGGCAGAGAAGGAATGTAAAAATTATTTAGCAACTAGTATCTCAGGCACAGATCAATCACAATGGACACTTATAATTATATCCTACAGGTGAGTGACAGCTTCATATCAGTACTGGATATACAGGAGAGATGTCAGAAAACTATACCGAACTTAAAAAAAATAGAAGAGTTTAAAAAAAGGTGAAGCTGTCTTTTTGATAAAATGACTGCTTTTCCTTTGGGTAAATACCCAGTAGTGGGATTGCTGGATCACATGGTAGGTCTGCTTTTAGTTCTTTGAGGAATCACCATGCTGTTTTCTATAGAGGTTGCACTAATTTGCAGTCACACCATCAGTTTTTAAGCACAATTCACAGTTGCAAAGATGTGGAATCAACCCAAGTGCCCATCAATTCATGAGTGGATTAACAAAATGTGATATATCTATATACCATGGAATACTACTTGGCCATGAAAAAGGATGAATTAATGCCTTTTGCAACAATTTGGATAAAACTGGAGACCATTATCCTAAGTGAAGTATCTAAGGAATGGAAAAAAAAAATACATGTACTCACTATTAAATTGGAACTAACCAATGAGCACACCTGTGCACAGAGGGAAGTAAAACTAAGTGGAAATCAAGCAGAAGGGAGGGGGAAGGAAGGCGTGGGTGAAAACCTACCTAATAGGTACAATAAGCACTATCCAGGTGATCAGCACACTTAAAACCCTGACTCAAGCATTACAAAATTGATACATTTAACCAAAACATTTGTACCCCTATAATATTTTGAAATGATAATAAAAATAGTGAAGAAAGGAAGAAAAGAAGAAGAGAAAAAACAAATGAACTAATGCATCAATGAAAAAAATGAAGAAAGAAGCAAGAAGGAGAGAAAGAAGGAACAGGGAAAGAAGAGGGAAGGAAGAAAGAAAAATTAAAAAAATTAAAGAAAATTATTCAAGAACATTTAGAGAATATTTTCTCTCACATGCAGCCACATTAGAAAAATATCTACCAGAAACACAGAAGGGCAACTAATCTTCATTCAACAAATATTAATTGCCCTCCACCTAATGCCAGGCACTTTTTTAGGAGCAATGAGTAGAATGGTGAGCAAGACAAATAAGGACCCTGTTTAAGGTGTATTTATTTTCCATTTTGGAAAGGTAGATGCTAAATAAATGAACAAATCTAAAACCTAGATATTTTATAGACATTGATATGTGTTCTGAAAAAAATAATACAAGGAAATTATGACACCTTTCATTAGTATTTTCAAATCTAACGGACAATAATGTGGTCTTGGGGATAGACTGTACAATGCAATTGTACCAATTCATATGAATTCCCATTCCCTGAAAAAAGGTAATAGCATTTGGAGGTTTGCAGCAAGGAAAAGGAGAGATGTGGGACAACTTTCTATGTGCTATTTTTCCCTACGTTTTCTCTACAGACGTTATGTGGACTCATGCTGAAATAAATATAAGTTCTGGTGTTGAAACTGGCACTTCAAACAAACGAAACAATAATTTGAGTCACTTTCACCATAGCCATCCAACTGAAGCAGGATTGATGACATGGAGAAAAATATTTGAAGTGTACTATCCAGACAGTGTATGAGTGATGGGAATGTCTTCTGATTTGGGTTCTCCTTACCATAGCGTCTGGATCAAAAGGGTCATGATACAGGAACACTAGCCCTGCTGTCAAAAGCAGGTGTTGAGTCTTCCCTTGTGTTGGGCTGCACTAAAAGCTAGTTTATTTTTTATTTAATTGGTAAATTAGATAAAACAAGGGAGCCACAATGTCTATATGCCCTCTATAATATCTAAGAAAACCCATCAAATGTGCCACATGTTATAATTTTGGTCCAAAGTTATAGAAAATTCTTCCTTCAATTTAGTGGCACTCTCTTGAAATTTCACATAATTGCATTATAAGAAACTCCACTTAAGTGGCAAGTCTCAGAATGTGTGTGTGTGTGTATGTGTGTGTTTGTGCACATGTGATTTATTCCCCACCCTCTGGAAGCTCTTGTGTCTTACTGAGACATGTAAGGTAACTATTATTTCCCAATCTATAGAAACTGTCAGTATAATATCATCAATACAGTGGGTACAATAGACAAGTGTGATGTCCTGTTAGAACTGTAAGACAGCCAAGTTCCTTGGAACCTATATTGTACATAACAAACAAGAGAGCAGATATACCTCTGAGGCAAGATGGAATTGTCCCTGATGAAAGATAGTAAACTTCAGGCATTTGGTTTTTTCAAGTATGAATGGAGTAAAAGATTAATAGCAGGAGAACTGAGTAACTACAATAAGGAACTAAGAAATAGCTCCACATATGTCAGGATAATCTAGTATAACAAACAGCCCCAATATTCCAATGTCTTTATATGATAAAGATTTACTTCTTGCTTACACATAATCTGATGCACATGATCCTGGTTTGGTGGATTTCTTGGGTGGCTATATTCTAATTGACATACTCAAGGATCTGGAGTTTTTCCATTATGTGGCCCCACCATTTTAGAGTATGTCACTTTCAGCCATGCAAGCAGAGGAAAATGTATAAAAGATTGAAATGACTATTTTATATTCAGGCCTAAATATATTATGCTTTATTTCTACCCCCACTTTTCTAGAAGTCAACCACATAATACCACCCGGATGCAAGACGGGTGTGGCAAAGCAATCTTCCCATGTGCTCAGGAGGTAAATAAAACAATTTGATAAAATATGTCCTTTTCTCTGCCACATGCTCCAGTTAGGGTCAGAACTTGATTAAGCATACAATAAATACATGTAATTTTCCCAAAACTATCAGACTTTTCCATGGAATATAATACAGTATCGAAAAGAAGCATGATAGAAATCAATCTTTCAAGTCACTGATGATTGTATATCTGGGCAATTCTTTTAGGAATGAGGTATGGCTTCTGGTTGACTATTTTTAAAAGAAGGGAGCATCAATAAGTACCATTTGAACCTTCCTATAATATGTCTTATCTACAGATCAGAAGCCATGCTGAAATTTTTACTAACTGAGAGTACATCAATTTTAACTCTATAATTAGGATCTGGAAAAGTGCCCACCAAAAAGAAATGAATTCACCTGTGCCTACTCTGTTGTAACCATGTGAATTCCATTTACCTCTTGACACTAACAAGCTTTACTTCCACCAGAAGACCACAGTATTATTTTGGATCCCCAAGGATTAAAGCTGGATTAGACACAGTGTCTAATAATTATCTGTATTTTTCCCCTTTCCCCAAAGTTTAATTGTGCAGATAAATAAAGGCAAGCTCATTGTTTCTTTGGGGGAGGCAGTTAAGAATCACAATATGAACATAAGGTTTTTAGAACAGAACAGTTAGTTTTCTCCATTTCAAGACTTGGAAATATGCCATGATTCAGATACATGAATTGAGGAAAGCATTGTGACTTTGTAATGTGTCAAGTCAGACCTTTGTTAACTATGTTATATAATAAAATATCATAATAATAGCAATAACAATAATAACACAATAAATATAGTTATTACTTTGACATATAAAGCAAATAATTCCTTGAGGGTGGCCAAAGAATTTCTTTCCTACGGACCTATGATTAATTAGATTCTCTCAGATACTTCTATGTTCAGGCCATTTTGGTGATTAGATCACTGTGCCTGTCCTTGTATCCATCATGTTAATCACATCAACTTTGCTTCTTTTTAAAACATTGCTATATTTCTTACACCTGGACTCTGATATCTGGAATCTAGCCAGGCACACTGAAATCAGAGAGCCCATTTCAATTGGAACTGCTTACTACATCATTCATGGCTGCATTTTGGTAATCTGTGCTTTTCTTGCAAATATCTTCCTTAATTAAAGTCTTGGTGAAAAAAATACATTTCTAGTACCTCTCAGAAAATATAATAAGGAGAGATCTCTCAACTTGTTCGTTAAACTAATCCAGCATTTCAGCATCTTTCTGAATCCAGAATTTAATATCTTTAAATCCCAACAGGAAGTATTCTGTAGGACTATGTCAGGATGTTTCTCATGTTAAACTCGGTGTTTACAAGTTCACAGGTTTCTTATGTTAAATTTGATGTTTCTTATGTAAACTCTCTTTGTGAATACTTTCTCCCTTGTGAAATACTCAACTAAGTACTGCACATTCTTATAAATACAGTGAGCCTACTGTCAACTGAAGAATGATGAGGTTCATAAATTTGGAAAGGGAGAGCTTTATTTTTCATAAAGAGTTTTAGCCTGCAGGTGGCCATCTTGCAGACTAGGAAACATAGCCTTGGGCAGAAGCCTAGAACAAGCACTTCCAGGGAGGGATAAAGGGAACAGGGAGCAGGGTGGCAGAATATACATATTTAATAACCTATAAGAGTAGTCATGAATATTTATAAATGGAAAAACATGCCCATATGCAATTGGGCTTCATGCTTCTTCACGGGTCCCATGTTCAAAAAATGGCAGGGTTAGCATGATTTGAGGGTGAAGTGTTTGGCCCTCTGATGTCAAGAGGTGAAGTAGAGGACACGAAAACGCTCTGTAGACTGTAGCCTGGCCAGAACCATATCATGGTTGTGGTCGGTGGTCTCTTAAGAAAGAATTCTGGTCAGTTGTGTTGAAACCACAAAACGGGAGAAGCAGCATTAGGCTACGAAGCCAATATCACCTTGATACCAAAGCCAGGAAAGGACACAACAAAAAAAGAAAACTACAGACCAATATCCCTTATGAATATAGATGCAAAAATTCTCAATAAAATCCTTGCAAACCGAATTCAAATGTACATCAAAAAAATAATTCATCACGATCAGGTGGGCTTCATTCCCAAGATTCAGGGATGGTTCAACATACGCAAATCTATAAATGTAATTCACCATATAAATAAAAGCAAGAACAAAGATTATATATCCTTTCAATAGATGCAGAAAAGGCTTTTGAAAAAATCCAGCACCCTTTTATGATAAGAACTCTTAACAATATAGGCATAGATGGCTCATACCTTGAAACTATTAAAGCCGTATACGATAAACCCACAGCCAATATCATACTGAATGGGGAAAAATTGAAAGCATTCCCCCTTAAAACTGGCACCAGACAAGGTTGCCCACTATCTCCACTTCTATTCAGCATAGTGCTGGAAGTCCTGGCCACAGCAATTAGACAAGACAGAGGAATCAGGGGCATCCAGATAGGGGCAGAAGAGGTCAAACTTTCACTATTTGCAGACGATATGATATTATACATAGAAAACCCCGAAGATTCAACCAAGAGATTACTGGAATTGATAAACGAATTCAGCAAAGACTCAGGATACAAAATTAATACACACAAATCCATAACCTTCATATATGCTAATAACAATCAAGCTGAGAAACAAATTAAAGATGCAATACCTTTCACAATAGCACCAAAGAAAATTAAATATTTAGGAACATATCTAACTAAGGAGGTCAAAGACCTATATAGAGAGAATTACGAAACACTGAGAAAAGAAATAGCAGAGGAGGTAAATAGATGGAAAACCCTACCATGCTCTTGGATAGGCAGAGTCAACATAGTAAAAATGGCTTTGCTACCTAAATTGATTTACAGAATCAATGCAATCCCTATCAAAATACCAACATCATTTTTTGCCGATCTAGAAAAAATAATTCTACGCTTCGTGTGGAACCAGAGAAGACCCCGTCTAGCCAAAGCAATCTTAAGCAAAAAGAACAAATTGGGAGGCATCTATCTACCAGACTTCAAACTATACTACAAGGCTATAGTCACTAAAACTGCATGGTATTGGCACAAGAACAGAGACATAGACCAATGGAACAGGACCGAGAACCCAAATATAAAACCAACCTCATACAGTCACCTGATCTTTGACAAATTCCAAAAAAACGTACACTGGGGAAAAGATTCCTTATTCAACAAATGGTGCTGGGAATACTGGATGGCCATATGTAGAAGACTGAAACTGGACCCACACCTCTCACCTCTCACAAAAATCAACTCACAGTGGATAACGGATCTAAACCTAAGACATGAAACCATAAGAATATTCGAAGAAAACGTTGGAAAAACTCTTATGGACATTGGCCTAGGCAAAGACTTTATGAAGAAAACCCCCAAAGCAATCACAGCAGCAACCAAAATAAATACATGGGACCTGATCAAATTAAAAAGCTTCTGCAAAGCCAAGGAAACTATCACTAGAGTGAACAGACAACCTACAGAATGGGAGAAAATATTTGCATGCTACACCTCTGATAAAGGGCTGATAACCAGAATCTACACAGAACTTTGGAAAATCAACAAGAAAAAACCAAACAACCCTATTAAAAAATGGGCAAAGGACATGAACAGAAACTTTTCCAAAGAAGACAGAATAATGGCCAGCAAACATATAAAAAAGTGCTCAACTTCTCTAATCATCAGGGAAATGCAAATCAAAACCACAATGAGATATCACTTAACTCCAGTGAGATTGGCTCATATCAAAAAATCCCCAAATAACAAATGTTAGCAGGGATGTGGACAGATAGGAACACTCATACACTGCTGGTGGGACTGCAAATTAGTACAACCTCTATGGAAAAGAATATGGAGATACCTCAAAGAATTAAAAGTAGAATTACCATTTGACCCAGCAATCCCACTACTGGGTATTTATCCAAAAGAAAAAAAGACATTTTATAATAAAGACATCTGCTCTCGAATGTTCATAGCAGCACAATTCACAATTGCAAAGTTGTGGAAACAACCCAGGTGCCCATCAATACACGAGTGGATCAATAAAATGTGGTATATGTATACCATGGAGTATTACTCAGCAATAAGGAACAACAGTGAATTAACACCTCTGGTATTATCCTGGTTGGAGCTAGAACCCATTCTTCGAAGCGAAGTGTCACAGGATTGGAAAAACAAGCACCACTGGTACTCACCATCAAAATGGTACTAACTGATGAGCACTTACATCACACAGGACAATAACATTCATCTGAGGGCGGGCGGGAGGGAGGGGGGTGGAAGGGATGGGAAAAACTCTCACTGAATGGATGTGAGGAGCACAGTTTGGGAGATGACCACGATTGTGGCTCTGACACGGGCAAAACAGGGGCAATGTGTATGGCCAAAGTGTTGTACCCCCATGATATTCTGAAAATAAAAAAAAAATTAAAAAAAATAAATCCCCAAACAACAAATGTTGGCGGGGATGTGGACAGATAGGAACACTCATACACTGCTGGTGGGACTGCAAATTAGTACAACCTCTATGGAAAGTAATATGGAGATACCTCAAAGAATTAAAAGTAGAATTACCATTTGACCCAGCAATCCCACTACTGGGTATTTACCCAAAGGAAAAAAAGACATTTTACAATAAAGACATCTGCTCGCAAATGTTTATAGCAGCACTATTCACAATCACAAAGTTATGGAAACAACCCAGGTGCCCGTCAATACACAAGTGGATTAATAAAATGTGGTATATGTATACCATGGAGTATTACCCAGCAATAAGGAACAATAGTGAATTAACACAACTGGTATTATCCTGGTTGGAACTAGAACCCATTCTTCGAAGCGAAGTGTCACAGGAATGGAAGAACAAGCACCACTGGTACTCATCATCAAATTGGTACTAACTGATCAACACCTACGTCACACAGGGCAATAATATCCATCAGGGGGCGGGCAGGAGGGAGGGGGGTGGAGGGGCTGGGAAAAACTCTCACTGAATGGATGCGGGGAGCACAGTTTGGGAGATGGCCACGATTGTAGCTCTGACACGGGCAGTGCATGGGCAATATATATAACCAAAGTGTTGTACCCCCATAATATTCTCAAATAAAAAAAAAAAAAGATCAGTGGTGGAGCAAGTCTTTCCAAAAGTCTGGTTGCTATTTAACCCTTAGGGAAGAAAGCCTAATGGCTTAATAACTAAAACTGTTCTACTGGATTTAGTAGTTTCTCTTTATTTACTGATTATGTACACTGACTCATATACATATAAACACACACACCAATCTTATTTAATTGCTTCTGATCCACCATGACACCTTCTCAGCCCCATTATCCTCTTCTCCAAGGGCTTTATATTCTCCTGGCCTTTATTACAGCTTATATCTCTATCATTCTTTAATTTAGTTAATTGCATTCTGAGTCACCCCGGGAGAATATTTGAATTCTGCATCACATAACCAATAAGTTGTTTAGTTGTTAAAATTCTATCTCCATGTTATTTCTCATATTTATTTATGTTCTCCTCTTCATTTCTAATTGTCATCAATTATTTCCCTATAGACCCTTAATATTTCTAATCTAGAGTATGAAAGTAGCATAATAAGCAAGGCTACAATCTACCCTGTCTTCTCTTTGCAACCCATTTTTATATAGGCCCTAGATTGATCTTTTTGTAGGAGAGTTCTAAACATGCTGCTTTCCTGGTAAATAATTTTGCGCTACTCCTTGTATAAGCTCCTTTGTCAACAGTTAGAGACTTCCAAGATCTTACCCTAACTAATCTGTATCTCTGTATACAATATAGTTTGTTGCTATGTTAATCAATTTGTCTTTTTACTTTATCTAATTTATTTATATGGAAACACTATTGCTTTTTAATGTTAATCTTTTATCTTGATATTGCTGAAATTGCCTTTTAGCTTTTTTAGGTTATCTGTAGATTCTCCTGAATTTACCAAAGAGACAATCATATAATTTGCCAATAATTTTGCTTAGTTTTTTAGCTTTTTTCCTAGTTCTTATAACTCAATTAAGACTAGTTGTAACATGTCAAATAAAATGTTGAGTAGAAATTACAATATTTTGCCTGCATGTCTTGTGTCTTGTTTTAATGGGAGTATATCTACATAGTTAACATTGATTATATCAATGTTTGATAGCTGTGCTATAAGGTTCTATATTTATGTTGAGCAAAAAGATTGAGCTTCTCCAGAGCATTAGTGAATTTAATTTGTTTTATGTTTTATTTAATGTACTTAACTTCATGATAGGCAAATGTTGACATGAAAACAGGATCCATATCTCTCACCACTCACTAAAATTAATTCAAGATGGATAATAGGCTTAAATTCAAGGCATGAAAACATAAGAATTATAGAAGAAAATGTTGGAAAAACTCTTCTAGATATCAGCCTAGGCAAAGAATTTATGAAGATGGCGCCAAAAGCAATCACAGCAACAACAAAAATAAATAAATAAATAAATAAAAGGGACTTGATTAAATTAAAAAGCTTATAAATAGCCAAGGAAACAATCAACAGAGGGAATACCTACAGAATGGGAGAAAATATTTGCATGCTATACATTCAGTAAAGTGCTAATAACCAGAATCTACAAAGAACTCAAGCAAATCAGCAAGAAAAAATCAAACAACCCCGTTAAAAAGTGGGCAAAAGACATGAACAGAAGCTTTTCAAAAGAAGACAGACAAATGGCCAATAAACATGAAAAAATGCTCGACATCACTAATCATCAGAGAAGTGAAAATCAAAACCACAATGACATATCACCTAACCCCAGTGAGAATGGCTTTTATTAAAAAGTCACAAAATAATAGATGCTGGCATGGATGCAGAGAGAAAGGAACACTTATACATTGCAAACTAGTACAACCTCTACGAAAAATAGTATGGAGATTTCTCAAAGAACTAAAAGTAGACCTACCATTTGGTCCAGTAATCCCACTACTGGGTATTTACCAAAAGGAAAAAAGTCATTTTATCAAAAAGACGCTTGCACTTGAATATTTATTGCAACACAATTCACAGTCACAAAGATGTGGAATCAACCCAAGTGCCCATCATTCATGAGTGGATTGATAAAACATGGTATATGTACACCATGGAGTACTACTCAGCCATAAAAAGTGAATTAATAACTTTGTAACAATCTGGATGGAACTGGAGACCATTCTCCTAAGCGAATTATTGCAAGAATGGAAAAACAAACACCACTTGTACTCACTATTAAATTGGAACTAATTGATCAGCACTCATGTGCACAGAGGGAAGTAAAACTCAATGGAAATCAAGCAGGTGGGAGGGGGGAGACAGGGATGGGTGAAATCATACCTACTGTGTACAATGTACAGTATCTGGGTGATGGGAACACTTGTAACTTTGTCTCAAGAAGTACCAAAGCAATCCATGTAACCAAAACAATTGTACCCCTATAATATTGTGAAATAAAAAAATGAACAAAATAAAATAAAATAAAATTTTCACAACTGGCTTAATATCAATACATTCTTTTTCTATTTTAAAAATATTTGCTCTAGAGTTTACAGTCATTTATACTTTAGAGCCATTAAAATAAGAAAAATAACTTTTATACTAAGTTTCATATATTCCCCTCACAGGGCAGTTCATTTATTTGTGTTGATTCATATTTCTTAGTTATATCATATTTTTCTACCTGAAGAATTCCCTTTAATATTTACTATAGTACAGATCATTTTTCTTATTTTTACTGTAACAAAATACCCAAACTAGGTGGCTTATAACAATATTTTATTTCCTCAACGTTGTGGAAGCTTAATGTCTGAAATTAGTAACACCGGGCTGGTATCAAAATGTTGACAGGTTCTTACTCCATCCATCGGCTCTAGGGAAGAGTCTGTTTCTTGCCTCCTTTAGTTTCTGATGGCTGCTGGCATATCTTGGCTTGTGGCACCATCAATTTAATCTCTTCCTCCATGGTTGTATTGCTTTCTCCTCCCTCAAATCTCTCTCTGCTTCTTTCTCATGACAACAATTGTGATGGCATTTAGAGTTAACTCACATAATTTAGGATGATCTTCCCATCTGAGGATCCTTAAATTAACCATATAGGCAAAGTCTTTACTATATAAGGTGACATTTGCAGGTTCCAGGGATTAGGGCATGGACATCTTTGGTTAGGGGTGGGAGGATTATTCAGCCTACTACATAGTGCATTGCTGCTGGCAGATGTTTATCAGATACACCCTTATTCTTTTTACATTTTTTGAGGTATTTTTGCTGTGATTAAAATTGAGCATTGACTTTTTTTCTTTTGTCTTTCTGTCCTTTATTTGTGATTTCATTATTTCCTGGCTTATATAGTTTTTAAATCTGCTTCAATTCTTATCTTTGTTCCTCTATTTGTAATGTCTCTTTTCTCTCTTCCTGCCTTCAAGAGTTTTATTTAATGTTTTTTTTATTTTCTTCATCTTAAAATGATATGTTGGGTATGTGTGTGTGTGTGTGTGTGTGTGTGTGCATGTGTATATACATGCATGTGTTTATCTTGCTTTTTATTTTTCAAGTTCATTGAATCTGTGGGTTTTGTCTGTCATTCATTTTGTAACGTTTATAGCCATTATTTCTTCACATATTGCTTCTGCCCCGTTGTCTCTCTCTTCCAACTTTTGGATTTCCAATTGTGCTTACATTGGATCATTTGATTTCCCATAGCTTTTGGATAGTCTGTTCTTTTTTTTTTTTTTGGTACTACTTTTCTTCTTTGAGTTTCATTTGTGTGATTTCTTTAGATTTCTTTGATTTATTTTCAATTCCACTGATCTTTTCTTGACTCTTTCTATTTTATACATGAGTGCCTCAAAGGCGCTCATCATTTTTTTTTCTTTTTAGAATTTCTATTTGATTAATTGTAAAATATTCTGTCTCTCTATGTAAATTACCCACCTGATCATTGATTTTGGCCAATTTTTTCCACTAGGACATTTAATATATTAATCATAACAAAAAAGTTGTATCTGATAGTTCCAACATATTGTTATACTCAAGTTTAAGTCATTTGATTATTTTGTCTTATCAGAGTGTGTTGATTTTATTACTTTTTAACATACCTTGTACCTTTTTGCTGAAAGCTAGGCATCTTGTGTAAAAAAGTAGAGACTGAGTTAAGCAGGATTTATTTCTTAAAATACACACACTTTTTATTTTGCAAAGCCTTTAATATGAGTTTATATCAATATATACAGAAATTAAACAGGATTTTGGATGTGTTGTTTTTATCGTTATTCTCAGTGAAAAACAGACTTCATATTCGTCTGGGATTGCCTCATGTTTAGGTTGTGAGCTATTTTACCAGAGGTTTTGTCTCAATATATGCTTCACCCTCTGTTTTAGATGTTTCATTTTATGCTGTATGTCAGAGTTCTCTCTACACTCTTGCTCATTTTCTATCCACATACTACTGTTACTATTTATTTGATGCTTATTAGGCTGGTAGAGGGGAGTAGAAGAATATTCTTTGCTATTCTGATTGAGCCTCAATGTTAGATATATGTAATGTCTATCTAATACTTAGTCTTAATCAGAATTAATCAGCATTGCTTCTGAGATTGGAGCATTGTCAATGTGCCTACTCCCAAATCTGCTGTATTCTGTGCCCAGTATGTATTTCAGCATGAAAAAAAGCCATTCTTTTGCCAGACATGTACCATGAGGAATGCATTCTCAGAATTTTTGCCAGTCTCTTTTAGAAGAATACAGTAACATCTGTGTGTATGAGACTGTGTGGATGCCAATTATTATTGCGTCTGTGATCTCCACTCATTAACAAGCCCATTATTAATCGGCCATTAACAAGCCCATTATTAATTGGCCATTAACAATTCATTAAAATTTTTAAGTAAATGTTTAATGATGTCCAGCATTTATGCCCTAAATAAGAAATCTTTCCTTGGAGGTTCTCATTTTCTTTACATTTCAGTTTAGCTAATTATTATGTGACCACAGATTTTTTTTTATGGGTTTCAGAAATGTGAATTTGCAGATTGTGTGTTGTTGCTGTATTGCTGCTGTTATAAGCATAAGAGCAACGTTCTTTCCAAATATCTAAATCCTAAAGAGAAAGTGTTTTGTTTTCTTTATAAAATATATATTTTAATCTCTTACATTTAGGTATAGAATGAATTTTGAATAAAAATTTGTATAAGGTATGAGTTAAGTGTTATTATTACTGTTTATTATTGTGTGCCACAGATTGTTGACTGTCCTAGCATCTATTATTGAAAGAATTATGCTTTTCCTGTATTATTAACTAACACATTTGTCAACATCATTTGACCATACATGTGAGAGTCTACTTATGACTCTAATCTTTTCCATTGATCTATGTTTCTATTGCTTTTGCCAGGAAAATACTATATTGATTAATATCACTTTTGAGTAATAATGATACTAGTTAGTGTAAGTTCGTTAATTATTGTCTTTTAAGAAATGATTGTCTATTCTAGTCCATTTAAATTTTCATATGAATGTAAAATTCAGCTTGAAATGTATACAAAAATCTTCCTGAGATTTTTAATTGGGATTATATTCAATCTATGGCACATTTTGGGGATACTGGATGTCTTAAAAGTAATGATATCTTCTAATCAATTAACTTAATATATAAAAATCTCCTATTCAGATCTTTTTAAAATTTCTTTTAGTGATTTTGTATATTTTTCAGTGTACAATTTAGAGATCATATTTTAAATTTATCCCTAAGCATTCTAATTTTCAATGTTATTGTCAATGATATTTTTAAAATATTGATTTCAGATATTTTGCTAGTATAACGAAATTCAATTGGTTTGTATATTAACCCAGTATCCTGCAACGTTGGTAAACTAATTTATTATTTCTATGAGCTTTTCTTGTGGATTCATTAGGGCTTTCTAATTGGATGATCATTTCTTCTCCAGTCAAAAGCAGTTTAACACCTTCATTTCCAATCTATGTTTTATTTGTTTTATTATTATTGCCCTACTTAGTACCTTGAGTTAGATGTTGAATAGAAATAGTGAGAAGGAACATTTTTTCTTATAACTTAACTTAGGAAAAAAGTATCATTATTCTAGGATTTTGAAAAGTCCCTTAGACAAGTGTAATTTTTGTTCCACCAGGATTTCTTTGTTTTGCTGTTAGGCTGAGATCTTTCATAACCTTTCCCCCAATTTTTTCTATTTTTCTTTCTTTATATTTTTTATTTTTAATCCTTTTTTTTGTGTTTTTCTTCCCTCCCTTATTTCTTTCATTTTACATGATAATCAGAAGCACAGCATTTGACTGAATGAATTTTAATTCATTTTATTGTATTTTTAGTGGTCTTTTTGCTTTTTCAGTTTCTCTTTCTTTTCTGAAATACATAACATTTTTACCTATTATAACCAAATTTCCTGTTAATTTTTAACTTATTGATGAGAGTCATTTTATATTTTTGATTTTGGTGCAATATATAATAACTGGTTCTACTGTGGTTAGTATTCTATTTAGTATATTTTCTCTACATTTTTGTTTACACATCTTCACGTCTTTACATGTCACATAATATTTTGATTGTTCCAGGTACATGTTTAAGAAAAAATATAGTTGCATTATACTACTTTTCTGTTTTTAATTTATTTGTCTTGCTTTCTTTGATTATTTCTTAATGAGTGTAAGCCACTTCTAATCTCTGGTTGATAGGCCTAAATCTTATAGATTCCTCCTAGATTTGATTTGAGCTCTAGCAGGACCACATCATTAATTAGGTTTAATTCAGATGTAATTAGTCAAACCTCCAAATGCTAGAGCTATTGCCTCTTTACTGGTCTTATCAGTAATTGGGTGGGAGGGGGTTCACATCAGATTTCTCTGTGCTTTTCAGCCCCTCCTTTATTGATGCTTTTATAATAAAATTTGAGGTTGAGCACAAAGATAAAATAATCCTGGGGCCAAACAGGTGTGTGTGTGTGTGTGTGGGTGGGTGGGTGTACGTATATATGTATATATATGTGTATATATTAAATATGTGTACATACACACCCACCCACACACAAAGATTTTCCAGATTTCAGTATGTTCCAGAAGCCCATATTGTCATCTATCTCTTGCATAATTTTTTAACCTCAAACTTTCAAAATAATTTTATCTAACATGGGCCTGAACTTTCATCTACTCTTATCCAAATAAGGTAATCATCCCCTAAAGTAAAGTTATGGATCTCTGCTACCTTCAAAGTACTTGTTTGTTCTCTGGAGTTCAGTTTGTAAGGCTTTCCCAGATACTTCAGTTTTTCTTATCCACACAGAAAACCATGTTATTTTTATTTTTCTCCAGATTTTTCTTTTAGATATTGTGGGAATTCTAAATAGTGGGAACATGTATGTCTTATTCACTATGAGTCACTTACCACTTAGTGGAGTGGCTATAAATAATATATGTTTGCAACTGTCATTACGAAAAAATGAAAAAATGTATGCTTACAAAGGGGTGTGCATTTGGTTATATTAAGCAACAGAGTAGATTTCCACCTAATACTGGTGTAGCAAACATTGTATATAAACAGCAATCAAACAATTAGCCACTGAGAAGAAAATCATGAACATTTAAATTCAATTTCTATATTTATAAAATAGCTTTAAAAGTAGCATACAATTGTAATGTGGATATTTAGAAGATTTCCTTGGCAGTATTGTATTAGACAGAGAGTAGCTCTGATAAGCACAAATAATAATATATTCAAAAAAGTTGAACTTGTAGGAGCGAGTTATAAAAGGAAGAGATTATTTAGCAGTAATGACATTCTATACATATGACATAGCTTTAAAAACCCTAGTAAGTGTGGCACTACTAAAGTGTATATTCAGCAAGTGTACTTAAGAAGAAATAGGAGGAGTCAAATAATACATATGATTATCATAACAATGAGGCAGAGATTCTCCTGATTGTAGAGGATAAGCTGTGTTTTTTAAAACTCATAAATAAGAATAAGATAAGATTTTTGTAGGCTACAAATAGGGTAATTATATAGTTTTATATCCAAATCAGTGTACTTTATAGAGTAAAAGCAATGCTATTAATAATATGTTGGGAAATTAGATATGTATTAATATTTCTGGGAATGTTCTGGACAAATCACAAAATTTGTTCTACTAACTATAACTCTCTGCCTCATCCTTGTGACTAATGAGACCCATTGTGAGGGACCCTCTGCCCAGTACTTGCCATGACTTATCACTGAATGAGGAAGTGACTGGATCTTGCTAGAGGTAGTCTTTATTCCCTGGAATGGCTTCCAGTTTGTATGCCGTTTATAATTCATTCTGATGCCATTGATTTGCTTTGTTACTCTTGGAAAATCATTTAGGAACTCTGGACCTTAGTTGCCTCGTATGAAAATGTGAGATTATCCAGTAATCTGTGATATAAACTTTAGCCACCTGCACATACAAATTTTATCATATGTAAGGCATTACTTTTATCAGAAAAGCTTATAAAAGCTTTCTAATTCTGCAATTATTTATTGAATTTTAGGTTTGAGCCACCCCTCTTTTCAAAATAAGGAGAATTAAAAAGTCAAACTGTCATTAAAATTAAAAATATCAATAGTAAATATTCAAAAAATTATTTTTATCCCTCCTATGTTTTGTTGCCTTTGATTTAAAATAACTTTTCTTGAACATATAAAATTTGTTAATGTATGGAGTTATTTAAATATGATATATTTTCATTTACTTTCTAATTTGGTCACCATAAAGACCATTAATATCCATTTTCTTTATTGTGGTGATATGACAATTTTATAAAATATTATATATTAATTTACTTGTTTGCAAATAGTATGACAACAATTTGAAAAAGTATCAGAACATAGTTTATTATTTAATGAATGATCTTTCATAATGGAAATTTATAATTTACATTGATATAATTATTAAACTTTATAAATATAAGTTCAACTATTATATTAAAATTTGCATCATTTGGCCAGGTGCAGTGACTCATGCCTGTAATCTCAGCACTTTGGGAGGCCAAGGAGGGAGGATCACTTGAGGCTAGGAATTCAAAACCAGCCTGGGCAATAGCAAGACCCCATGTCTACAAAAAATTTAAAAAAAAAATGGCAGGGCCTGGTTGCATGCACCTATAATCCTAGCTACTTGGGAGGCTGAGGCAGGAGGATCGGGTGAGCCCAGGAGTTGGAGATTACAGTGAGCTATGATGACACCACTGCACTGTAGCCCAGGCAACAAAGCGAGGCCCTGTCTCCAAAAAAAATAAAAAGCATATCATTTAAAAAATGTTTGGCACCTGTAGGATACATAAATAAATGTAGACATATATGTATTCAATATATTATTAATATTTCATTTAATTCTCATAATAATGGTCTGAGATCAATATTGTATTAAATAACTTTCCTTTTATAGATGAAGAAAGTAGATGTAATGGTCTAAAATACAATACCAGAACCACATCACTAGAAATTTCACAGCTAAGAGATAAAATTGAGTCTACATAATTTTATAGTATGAACTATTAACTACCTTCTATAGTTCCTCCCAAAAGTCACAAGAATGTAGGAAAGTTAATATTATACAACTGTTCATTTCAGAGTTGAAAAACATGGCTGTGGCCTCGGCAGGTTAGATGGTTAGTTCAGTGTCAAACTGTTAGTAATTACAGCATTTAAAGAGGAGAGATGAGTAGTCATTTTTATGTAGCCTATGTGCTATTTCATCTACATAATGCTCCCTTAATTGTATTTATGCAAAGTAATTATAGCATTAATCTGATCAATAAAGGAAAACAATAGCAATAATTCAAGCCAAAGCCACATAGGAGCATTATAACTTCCATATGGTTATTGAAACACTTTATTCTTTTTGTCTCTGTAAATATAAAGAAGAGTCATGTTCAAGGGATCAATTTAGCCAGAATATGTCATGTGTTAATACTTTGGTTGTTTCAACAACTTAATCTTATATAAAGATGAAGTTCAAAAGTGACCAAAGATATTAATATTACTATTTGATTAGCCAGTGCTAGTAAAAAATATTGTAATACACCTGGTATGCTGTCACCAATTTAGATGTAACACTCCTGGGTTACAATACACCCATTGCCAATGGCCAGACACCTCCAGCTGTCCAACACCAAGGATGGGCTTTTCTTCCTTGGGCCCTAAAATTACATTGTTATCTTTGATTTAATTAACTACACCTATGAAAAGGCTTAAAGATTGGATCATGAGGCCTTGAGCCTTACGTATTCAATTTTCTATTTGTGGTAGCCTCAAAGTATAGACGAAGGGCCTATAAAGAAAAAAAAAGTATGTAACACTGATGATCTTTCAATACGTCCCTATAATATGACAGCAAAATCTATAACCACAAAATTTGTAAAGATCCTAAAGCACATTAAATTCTCTGACTTCTGTATCAAGACCTTGTGCATGTGCCCTTTATATGCTTTATTACAAGATTATTTTATCAATACATTCATATAGAAATCATCTTATATTACCAAATAAAGATTTTGGAAGTTTATATTTTAACAACTCTGTAGGGTCTACACACATCCCATTCTACATATAGTGAACATTTGTCTTATCTCATCCAGCTCAAAAACCTCCTGTGATACATTTTCTTAAATGGTTTTCTATTAAATATACAGGCAGTCCAGGTAATGGACAAGATATGTTCCTGAGGACATCTTTAGGTCAAGTTTGTATGTAACTTGGATCCCTGATGAACAGCACATATACAATAATGATAATAATAATAACATAATGGCTCATATGTAGTAATAATAATATAGTGTAATCCTGTAATATTAATAATGATACCCCTGTAATGTAATAATAAGTTACAGAAATGATTGTGTAATTCAAACAAGCAGAACATAAAAACAAACTCATACAAAAAGTTTAGACAGGAGATAGGAGAAATTTCAGAGAAGAATATTAAAGGT
The DNA here is from genome assembly GCA_023783475.1 of Daubentonia madagascariensis. Taxonomy (NCBI): domain Eukaryota; kingdom Metazoa; phylum Chordata; class Mammalia; order Primates; family Daubentoniidae; genus Daubentonia; species Daubentonia madagascariensis. The sequence goes on along the minus strand of JAKFHU010002080.1, from coordinate 17,467,898 downwards.
TAACACTCAACTAATGTTGGATCAATCCTAGGCTAATAGGAATGTTATGCTTATTTTGATCTTCTAAACAAATCAATAATAACCTTTCCATTTCAATAATTAACCCACTACAGTGCTTAGTAATAATTGATGCTTTCACTGGAGCACTGCCTTTCACATATTACATTATTCTCACTTTATCCTTTGTAATTGTTCTGGTAGTCGACTGAAGCCTCATGCTTTCCCAATGAATGATGGCATCTGTACTTTCTCCAAATGCTTAATTATTTCTACTTTCATTTCCATTGTAATCACCTTTCTCTTCCCTGCAGGCTCACCTGGACTTGAAATGGACTTTCGCTTTAGAGGCATGGTCACAATGGTAAACACAGACTCATGGTCATAAGGGTAAACACAGACTCACAATGTACTGCTTATGCCACATGGGTTTGTTTACATGTTTGGAAGAAACTAGTTCCAGAATTATTGATTTAATCATTTAATCATAAATTATCTTTATGTGGAGCCTTGGGAGCCCATTTGTAAGTACAGAATACTATAAGTCAGGTTGTCCATAACCTTGGGACTGCCTGTATTTAAATCTTATAATTGTAATGATTTTAAATTGGTTTTACTAGAGTGTACCCTCCTTTCCTTCTGTTATCAATGAGTTGTGGTATATGTCTAACATAAGGTGGTCCACCCCAGAGTCACAATAATACTGTAGGCAGCAAACCTTCCAGTATCCATCATCTCAGGCTGCTATAACAAAATACCATAGTCTGGGCAGCTTAAAGTATAGGAATTTGTTTCTCACAGTTCTGGAGGCTGAAAGTTCAAGATCAAAGTGCCAGCATATTCAGTTTCTGGAAAGAGTCCACCTTCTCACTGTGCCCTCACATGGTAGAGAGAGAGAGAGAGAAGTGAGCTTTGGTCTACCTTCCTCCTCTTGTAAGGACGCTAATCCCATCATAACCTCATCTAAACCTAATTACCTTCCAAATGCCCCATTTCCAAATACCATCACATTGAGAGTTAGGGCTTCAACACATGAATTTTGGGGGGACACAACATTAAACCCATAGCACTTCCCCAGTGTTGACTGTTACTAGATGTAACAGTATTGACTGTTGCTTCACTTATGCTTATGTTAGAACATACAGGAATACAGGAAAGTATAGTTTGTATGTACTCCAACATGTATACAACTAATAATAAAATTATGCATTAGGTACACTCCTTCCCTGTCCTCACAATGGCTATTGTTGGTGTCTCTGTTTCACTGCTTTCTCTCACTGGTTTGGTCGCTGTGGATTACATTCTTCCCCACCGAAGTCACCATTGCTATGGTCCCTGCTATATCCCATTGCCCACTCCTCTCCTCTTCCATGTTCCTTCTTTTTGCTCTATATTGAACTTTGTCATGACTTAGATTTTATATCATTACTCTTCCACATTATTTTTATTTTTATATTTTTGTTTTAAATTCTAAATTTTAGGGAATCTATTAATATAAAATATATTAATGTACAATATTTTCAGGACTGAGGTACTAGGGGAATAGGAAAAATGCACAATTCCTTCCTTCAAGGGTTTACAGACTATCTTCAAAGTCTAATTAGTAAATAAGCAATGTTAAAAACAATGAGTACATGCTCTGTTAATACCCAAATTCCAATCTGGATTAGATGCATTAACTGGAGAGGCAAGGGAGATTTTCTAGAGAAAACCTAATCTGGAGGAAAGTTAAATTATAGAAAAGCTGAAACTAAGATGGACAAAACCTGAAACTTGAAAGAGTCAGGACTACATAGGTGAGGAACAAAGGGGATTAATAAAGCCAGTAAGGGAAATAAAATTAGGAAAAACTCAAGAGAGGGTGAGAGTGTGGTACGTTAAGAACACATAGTAACTTATCTGTGAGTGTTAGGATATGAAACTAAACTTTAGGTGGAAACTGGACATTAAAGGTACTTACATGTTATTCTAATGTGTTTGTATTCATGTTGGAGTTTCAAGTACAAAGTTTTTGAAGAAATTTGTGTAGGGGAATGAGCATGATATTTGTGGAGTTTAGTCATGCAAGTTAAGTTTAAGATGCTTTGTGATATCAAAGGAGATAAGTCCAATGGGTAATTAAATGTATGGCTCTGGGGCTAAGGCCAAGGCTAATGATATATATTTAGTATTCATTAGTATATTGCTCTATTGAAGCTATGGGTATCCATAAACTTGTACTAGGAAGTGTTTAGGATAGAAAAAATATTGACAGCATAAATTCAGGGAAATATCAATATCATGTCCCATTGTTCCATAGCATAAAGTGCAAAATTTTGTCCAAAAATTTACTTACACTTTTGTGTAATTGCTGGTTTTCTTATTTGATTCCAGAAAAAAAATTGAAACCTTTACTTCAAAGTATTTCTTCTAAATTATTTTTCCAAAAGCAACTTTTTTAAAAAAGTATCAAAATGATGTCTTTCATTATAAAATCTTATTTTCTCTCTTGTTGAAAATTTGCTTCCTTATGTGGTCATATTTGGCTCCTGATTAGTACACAATTTATAAACTTCTCATGCCTTACAGTTCTGATACCAGAAAAACATATTTACTGCTCCAACCATTGGATAAGTTTTGCTAATTCTCCAGCCTAAGGGGCAAGCAGAGGACAAGTAGTCAAAATGATAAAAGAGGACCCTGAAGTGACACAGAAACCAGGACTGCTTCAACTAAAGAATTCGCAAACAAAGCTGGTTCATCACAAAGGTTAACTAAGGGAAATGCTAATTGAAAAGAGCTCATGGCTAAGGGTATTAGTAGGTCACTAACGCAAGTTACTCCAGTGGAATCTTAATCAACAAGGGCAGACTGTGGGAGATTGTATAGTAAATGGAATACAGCAACGAAGATACTTAATATAGACCTATCTTCTACTATGTGTGAAAAGATGGGGAAAAATGGCAGAGGGCGGAACATTTTACTGAGTAATTTTTCACAAAATTATGCTTGCCTGTATTTATATTTAGTGGATTTTATTTGATTGTTTGTTTACTTGTCCCACCATTTTTTAATACAGGAAAATGCTTGAATATATTAGCAGCTGTTGTAGGTGGCTCAGAGAGAGTTTATTTGTGTTTAAAGATATTGGTACTTCTTTTGATAATTTCCACTTCGACAAGCGGTTTTGGAAGTCTGGGATTTATGGAGTAGGGAGAAATTTAGACAATAGTTAACCTTTATCTTTTTTTTTTCTGTCAACTGTACAACTTTTTCAGGCTTATGTTTATGTCTTAATGTATTCACAATCCTCGAGTTTTCAAACATACATCATCAATATTAATTGCAGTTCTTCTAAAGTAATTATAGTTATTTGAGAGAGAATTGCTGAAATTCCTTTGAGAAGGGGTTTCTGAGACATATTATATAATAATATATACCACTTTGAGATGCATGCATAATACATGGGTATGAGCAAAGTTTGTCTGAATGCTAATATGCATCTGCATGTAATGTATACTCCTGAATCAAAATATAAAATATCCCATTTAGCAGTTTTGCAAAACATTTACAAACTGAGAAAAAAAGATGACTAGTAAATTTGAATGTTCTTTTTAACATAATTAGATTATGGTGATTTTAGAAGTATGACTTCTAACAAAGAATTCTAGCATGAATTGAATTATGCATGGTAATTTGTTTCATTATTAGACATTGTCCTGTTTTTATTGAACACGTTGAAATGTGGCAAATTAAAATGATCTTGCTTCTTTGAAAAAAAAATCTACTGATTAGTACTCATGTTCAAATTCCAAGTGCTTATCATTATTGCATTACTTGATGAACACAGATTTGAAATGCAAAGTGATAGCTCGTTGGAAATGATGAAATGAGACAGGCACTTGTATTTATATTTACTAATATGGTTTTGCATATTATGCAATAAACTGAATAATCAATTTTTCTATTTTGGCATTTCGTCAGGAGTATTTTGAAGATTTTTATGTGGCTACTAATAATGTTCTAGAAAACGGTACAATTAATTTTGTGGCTTTTGGTAAATCTGCTTATCTTTATAGTGAGGATAAGCTAGAATTAAGTTTGAAAATTGCCATTCCCCTTCCAGTTATGATTGCAAACAATTTAGTATTCATGCATAGTCAATAAACATTGACAGAGACCTGGGAATAATCAGAAGAAATAGCATATGCTCCCTGCTTTACAAGAATTTCGTCTGTTATAAGAGACAGATTTGTGAGCAAGTAATTGCTGCTCTACATTGCTATGAACAAAGTATTGTGGAAGCCCAAATAAAGTGAAAATTCTGCCTGGGTCATAATGTGGGAGGAGTTGGTGAGATGAAGATTTATAAGAAGGTAATATTTGAATTGGATTAATAAAAGATGAATTGTAGGAATTTGCCTAAAATGAAGGGAGGGGAGACCATTATGCAATCACAAGTAAATATTAATGCTTATCAAAATCAAAAGAATTAAAATAAACTTTAGAGAAGATGAGATAAGCATTATTTTTATCCCCTTGTTTTAAAAAATGATACCAAAAAATATGGAGGGAGATGCCTAAGATACACAAATATTTTTTGCTTTCTAAAAGAGAGAAGGAAGGGGGGAATGAAGGAAGGAAAGAAGGATCTTTTTTCTTTAATTTCAGAATATTACAGGGGTACAAATGCTTTAGTTACATAAATTGCCTTTGCACTGCCCTAGTCAGAGCTATAGGCATGTCCATCCCCCAGAGAGCATGCGCCTCACCCGTTAGGTGTGAATTTACCCATCCCCTCCTCACCCCTCCCACCTGCCTGACACTCGATGAATGTTACTTCCATATGTGCACATAAGTGTTGATTGATTAGTACCAATTTAATGGTGAGTACATGTGGTGTTCGTTTTTCCATTCCTGTGATACTTCACTTAGAAGAATGGGCTCCAGCTCCATCCAGGATAATACATGTGGTAATTCACCATTATTTTTATGACTGAGTAGTACTCCATGGTATACATATACCACATTTTATTAATCCACTAATGTATTCATGGGCACTTGGGTTGTTCCCACCTCTTTGCAATTGTGATTTGTGCTGCTATAAACATTCGAGTGCAGATGTCTTTTTTATAGAATGTCTTTTTTCCCTTTGGGTGAATACCCAGTAGTGGGATTGCTGGATCAAATGGTAGTTCTACTTTTAGTTCTTTGATGTATCTCCATACTACTTTTCATAGAGGTTATACTAGTTTGCAGTCCCACCAGCAGTGTATGAGGGTCCCTGTCTCTCCACATCCACGCCAACATTTGTTGTTTTGGGACTTTTTGACAAAAGCCAATCTCACTAGGGTTAAGTGATAATTTGTTGTGGTTTTGATATGCATTTCCCAGATGATTAGAGATGTTGAGCATTTTTTCATATGTTTGTTGGCCATTAGTCTATCTTCTTTTGAAAAGTTTCTGTTCATGTCCTTTGCCCAGTTTTTAATGGGGTGTTTGATATTTTCTTGCTGATTTTCCTGAGTTCTCTATATATTCTAGTTATCAGCCCTTTATCAGATGTATAGCATGCAAATATTTTCTCCCATTCTGTAGGTTGTCTATTTGCTCTAATGATAGTTTCCTTGACTGTGCAGAAGCTTTTTAATTTTATCAGATCTCATTTATTTATTTTTGTTGTTATTGTGATTGCTTTGGGGGTCTTCTTCATAAATTCTTTGTCTAGGCTGATGTCTATAAGAGTTTTTCCAACATTTTCTTTTAGAATTCTTCTGGTTTCATGCCTTAGGTTTGTTAGTCTGTTATCCATCATGAGTTGACCTTTGTGAGAGGTGAGAGGTGCGGGTCCTGTTTCAGTCTTCTACATGGGGGTATCCAATTTTCTCAGCACCATTTATTAAGTAGGGATTCTTTCCCCCAGTGTATGTTTTTGTCTGTTTTGTCAAAGATCAGATGGCAATATGAGGATGGTTTTATATCTGGGTTCCCAGTCCCGTTCTATTGGCCTATGTCTCTGTTCTTGTGCCAGTACCATGCTGCTTTGGATACTATAGCCTTGTAGTATAGCTTGAAGTCTGGTAAATTGATGCCTCTGGATTTGTTCTTTTTGCTTAAGGTTACTCTGTCTATACAGGGTCTTCTCTGGTTCCATATGAAGTATAGAATGATTTTTTTCTAGCTCTGTGAAAAATGATGCTGATATTTTAATAGGGATTGCATTGAATCTGTGAATTACTTTGGGTAGTATAGACATTTTAACAGTATTGAGTCTACTGATCCATGAGCATGGTGTAGTTTTCCATCTGTATATGTCCTCTGCTATTTCCTTACTCATTGTTTCATAGTTCTCCCTGTAGAGAGAGGTCTTTCATCTCCTTAGTTAAATGTATTCCTAAGTATTTTATTTTCTTTGTTGCTATTGTGAAAGGTATTGAGTCTTTGATTTGGTTCTCAGCTTGGCTGTTGTTGGCATATATGAATGCTCCTGATGTATGTACATTGATTTTTGTAACCTGAGACTTTGCTGAATTTATTTATCAATTTCAGTAGTCTCTTGGCAGAATCTTTAGAGTTTTCTAGAGATAAAATCATATCATGTGCTTGATTTTTACAATAAACTCCAAATTTTTCTAGGGCCTTTATAAATATTGTCTTGAATGACCTCTCCACCTGTTAGATATTATCCTTACCACAGTGTTGGAAATCAAGGGGAAGTGGTACAATCAAGTTCACTCTGAATCTGAAGCCAGTATTTTCAACAACTGTATGTGTCTGTGTGTGAGCATGTGTAAACATATACCAGCATAAACACCAACATTTCCATATATATTATATAATTATTTTCAAATACATATGCTGGTATATATGCTATTAATTAGTCATCAAATGTTGATTAATAGAGATAGCTTTTCCATAGTGCAATGACGGAATGTGAAATGACCAATTTGCCATGATTTGAAGGACATAGGAAATATCTCCACAGCCATAAGATATATATACCAATAGTTTGCCAAAGTAACCAAAGTATCAAAATTAGAAAATTTATATCCCTTATAAAGTATTATATTTGTAAACTTGTGTTAAAATTATGCTCTAGGTGTTGGAAGCATGTAATATATTCATTTCCTTTAATTATTTAGTGAGAGTGATGTTTATCAACCAAACAAATAAAAAGTAAAGTTGGATTTATTAAAGACACTAAATCATTGGGGAAAAGATTATAAAGGAAAAGGGTGGTTATTTTTCTTCGCAGGAAATAATCAACTAACATAGAAATAAGTCTTTTGTTTTTCATAGATCTGGAAAAAATTCAAATTTAACTAATATTTATGAAAAAATGAGTCACATAAGTGAATAGTTGTTTTTATTTTCAAAGTTAGGTATGATTGAAAAATTATGATATTGTGACAAAAAGCAAGTTTAAGTGAATGACAATTATAATAATATAAGATTATGTCTTCAATAGCTCTGTGTGATAAGACACAAACATATGGATTAAAGAAAAATAATTTTGAGTTATGTTTTAAAAAGGAAATAATATAACAAAATTAAAAATATAGCTTCATATTACTAAAATCAGTCTGTATTTTTAAGTGACTCAATGCTCTTAAAATAGGCATTACATGCATATAACACATATAATTATTTTATATTTATGTACCAAATATCTTATTTTAAATCACCATTAAAATAATCAAATTGTACTTTTTTCCCAAAATAAAACTTTCTCCAAAAGTATTAGGAAGATTTTCTTATGCAGCCTATATAGAAGAATGTAGTAAATGCCAAGCATAATTAAACGAATTATATAGCTATTCTGGGATCTATATGATATTCATATCATGTTTTTTTATGACAGTCTCAACAATTAGTGATATTTTATCAAGTATATTATTTTCTTAGCAATGTGTTAAGGCCCTATCTCCCTTTATTTTATATAAACCCATACAGTATGATTATAACTATCAATATAGATATAAACAGATAGAGAAATATATAAATGCAATATATGAGAACTGGGAACTATATAACTTATCATATGATTGCAGTTGCATAATTAATTATATATCAAATTTTAAAAACATATTTGATAATGAAAAGGGTCTCCATTAATATTTTTGCCAGATAAATTTATGAAGGTTGAAAGGGATTGGCTTACAATCTCCCACTAGCACTTAAATGGGAAACATATTATGGTGGATTACTAGACTAAAACCTTTTTATATTGATGATAAGTCTTAAAGTATATATATTTGCTTACTTGTATAGAAATAGCAGTATTTGAGATGCATACTATAAAATGTGATAGTCTAAAATTAATCATTCCTACCTTAACAAAAGTCACAGAAGAAAAAGATACATGCACCAAAATTTAACTAAAGACAAGAGTAGTAGTATTGTTCATGACTGTTCATGGATATCTTTAAATGGGTAACATGTAAAATATCTATTAGTTATACTTACAGGTATTATAAATCCACGCACATTGCACCTGAGGCTAGGGTTTAGGGGAAAGAGAGTAAAATAAGTTACCCAAAGTTGAGGTGACTTCCACCTGTAGCAGTATCCTGTAGTTTTTTAGGAGAAGGAAGCTCAGTATATTATTTCCAGCAAAGGAAATTTAGCAATAATAAAGCCTTTATAAAACTGAGGGTATTCCAGGCAACAGACAAGAAGGTAGCCCTGACATCTATTAATCTTGTCATGTGAGGTCACATTGGACACATGATTAGAAGGCTAAATAATTGGCTCTAATTCTTTTCAGTGATGGTAAATTAAGAAATTTTTTAAAATGGATTATATAACTGTAATCAAAACATCATCCAGAAGCCCCTGGAATGCATTAATAAATCTTTCAGAAGAAACTTTCATTTTTACTAATATTCATTATTTTTTATTTCTTAAACTTTCCACATTGGTTTTCCCCTTGAATCTTGAAAATCAATTAAAATAAGACCAGCGTTTACAAATGATGTTGTTCAATATACAAAAGCATGGGGAAATTTCTACAGCATGTTAATCATAAAATTAAAAGCAAAAATAAATTATAAGTTACCTAATCTTTCTTTCCTTCTGTTATGATGGAATTCTGACCCTGTCCTACCAAAGAAAAAACCTCTACTAGTGTCCTGGATCCCATTAGATCTTGCCTTCTCAAGGAGTGCTTTTCTACAGCTACCGCCTCCTTCATCTCCATGTCGACTCCTCCTGTCCTCTGGCTCATTTCCATCAGCACACAAGTGCACTTCACATGAATCGTCTTGAAAAGAATACCTTAATTACACTTATTCTTGAATCTTCAGTTCTTCTTCTGACTCTACTACTCTGACAGAATTGCTTTTGTCAGGACCACCAATCTTGTACAACACTGTATTTGGCTATATTTTTCCTAACTGCCACTCTTTCACATTCTTGTTCTCACTTGCTATTTCCTCCATCTCTGACAAATCTCAAAATATTGGAATTCCTGAAAACAGGAATCTTTGTTCTTAGGTGATTTCATTCAGTCAAATGGCTTTAAATAAAATTCATTTGCTGGTAAATGTTAAATTTGCATCATTAATCTTGAGTTTCTTGTATCCATCATCCAACTTTAAAAATTACTGCTTGAACATCAAAAAGACTCTTAAGCATAATATATTCAAATTTGCACCCTCTATTTTATCCTCCCCAAACCTGTTTTTGTTTTTATATTCTTGCTCTCAAGGGGATCTCAGGTGATACCAAAGCCAAAGACTATGAGTCATTCTTGATTCAACCTTTTTCCTCAACAATTCTACCCCATTTACATCCAAGGAACCAATGAGTACTGTTGCAAATTCTAAATTCTTCCACTTTTCTCTGTTTCCAGATTTTTTAAACAACCTCAACTCTCACTGTTACTACTATTAATACAATAGCATCCCAACAATTATTCTTGATTCCAGTTTTGCCCCCATCATTTAGTAAGCAGCCAAAATTCTGTCTTACTGTTATAAATCAGATCATGTAACCTTTTGTTTTAAAACAGATAAACCATCAGATCAAAATTATTCCCCATGACCTTCATGACTAAAAATGTCTGTGGGCATTCCACATTTCCAAACTCTTCCCTTAAAGTTTTCTTTTGTTCAATATGTCCCAGCCCCATGAGATCACTTTCTTTTCCTGCTCATTTTTCTTTGTATCATTTGCTCGCTGTATTCACTATGACCTGTGTTGGGAAGATCCTTTCACTGGCTCTTTCCATGACTGGATCCTTCTCGTCAACTATGTCTCATCTCAAAGAACAAAAGTGAGAGGCCAGTCTTAGCTGCATTCTTTAAGAGCCTGCCCACATTTTTCTATTTCAGTCAGTCTCTATCACACTTATTTCTTAGTTCCTCCATAGCACTTAAACTAATACTGCTTCTTTATTTAACTTTATATATACTGAACTTTATACTCCCTCCCCTCACCAAGGTTTGTTCTATGAGAGTCAGAACTGGTTAATCTGGTTGCTGTTCTATCCTTAATGTTCTGGAACACTTTCTCACACACGTAAGATGCTCTGAAAACATTGTCAGGCTTAAAAAAATAGAAAAGATATTAATTTAATCTGCTTAAATGAATAAGTGCCTAGCAAATGCTGAAATATTATATAAATTGCTTTAATAATTATTATTTCATTAGTTATATCATGGGTTTTTTCTTTTTGTTTTTCAGAACTCTTGAAATCCTGTACAATAAAAATATACTAATCATATATATTTTTAATTTCAGGATATTACGAGGGTACAAACACTTTAGTTACATAAGTTGCCTTTGCACTACCCGAGTCAAAGCTACAAGTGTGCCCATCCCCCACACTGCGTGCACTACACCCATTAGGTGTGAATTTACTCATCCCCTCTTCCCCCCCACCTGACCAATACCTGATGAATGTTACTTCCATATGTGCACATAAGTGTTGATAGATTAGTACCAATTTAATGGTGAGTACATATGGTGTTTATTTTTCCATTCTTGTGATACTTCACTTAGAAAAATGGGCTCCAACTCCATCCAGGATAATACAATAGGTATTAGTTACCACTTTTTTTTTTTTTTTTGACTGAGAAGTACACTACGGTATACATGTACCACCTTTTATTAATCCATTCCTGGATTGATGGGCACTTGAGTTGTTTCCACATCTTTGCAATTGTGAATTGTGCTGCTATAAACATTTGAGTGCAGATGTCTTTTTTATAGAATGTCTTTTTTCCTTTGGGTTAATGCCCCATAGTGGGATTGCTGGATCAAATGTTAGTTCTACTTTAGTTCTTTGAGGTATCTCCATACTACTTTTCATAGAGGAATTAAAAAACCAAATGCTAAAAGTTTACCCTATATAATATTTTTAATAAAAGAGGTAAGTGATAAAAGTCCATTCAAGATCAAGATACCTGATGAATGTTGCTTCCATAGGTGGAGTAAAATGAATAAACCACTTTGAAAAATAGTTTGGCAGTTTTTTAAAAGGTTAAACTTACACCACTTACCATACCACTTACTCGTTCAACCCTTAGAAATTTATCCAAAAGAAATAAAATTGTATGTCCATTCAAAAAGCTGTACATGAATGAATGTTCATGACAATTTTACTCGTAATAATCAAAAACTGAAACAGACTAAATTTCCATTAATAAGTGAATGGATAAACAAATTATTCTATATTCATATAATGGAATCATACTAATTAACAAAAGCTATGAATTATTGTTGCAAGCAACAATATGGATGAGTATTAACTCATTGTAATGAGTAAAATATCTAGACATAAGAAGTATATGTACTGTGTAATTTCATTTACATAGATGTTTACAAAATACAAACCAGTCTGCAATAACATAAAGCCAATCAGTAATCAGTGGTTGTCTATAGAGAGAATGAAAAGGCATGAGAAATATTCATATTTTGAGTGCAATAAAGTGTATCTTGATTTTGATTTTGGTTTCATAGATATATGTATATGTCAAAACCCATCTGATTGTACTATAAATATGTATAGGTTATTGTACACAAATTATTCTTCAATAAAATTACAAAAAATAGATAAATCCAAATGAAAAATAAATTGTCCTCTTAATATTTCATTAGGAAACTGTTGAATTGAAAATAAACTTGAAGAGGAAACTAATTATTCATTATTAATTATAATCCATGTACCAGAAGACCGTGCTGATAGGTATTTATGATCGAATATACAGTTTTTTGTGTTAGGTACATATTCCCACATACTCATAATGGGTGTCCTCTTCCAAAAATCTTTTTTTCACTGTCAAGTGGATCACACCATAATATAGCAATGGCAGCTTATTCTTGAGTGAAGAGGAAAGTATATTTTCTGCTGAAAGTGTAGTTTTCCTGCCCTATGAGCAATTTGCATTACTTTTCTTTGACAGCTTAGTTTTAGTTGCCATCATCAATTCCAAAGAGAAATTATTTAAATATGAGATCTATAAGTAAAAAATGATTTTTGAAGATGCAGTGGTTTAAACAACTTGATAAATCTGTGTAAGCAAAAGAAATAGTACTTTCTCAAAACATAATAGTTCCTTTCATGAAAGCATTTGCTTAATACATATTGGTCTTATATCATTGCTTATATAAGTGCAATTATTTTCAATTAAATTGTTTTAATATTTTTCAGAATGACATGGAAGTCAGAACATATTGAAGTGGAATCCTTACTCTAAAAGAATTTGCAGTGAAATAACTGAAATAAAAGAAGTAATAATATGATGATAATTTTAAAAAACATATAACATCTATTTGTGAACTGATTTACAGGGTTATATTCATTAATCTATTCATCATGTAGTACTGAGTGATTACTCTGTGCTGAAAACTTTGAAGGACAATGGGAATACAAAGATGAATCTGGCAGAAACTCTGCTTTTTTATAGTGGCAAAAGAACCTATAAGAAATTATTGATTATAATAATAAATGTTAAAAGCCATCTGCAGAGAAACAACAGAGCATAAGGATTAAAAATACAGGGTTTTTGGAGCAAAAAATAATCTGCATTCCTACCCCAGCCCTAAGAGTTTGAGTAAGGTACTTGGCATCTCTAAACAGCAATTCACTACCTTAAAAATGTTACTAATAAAACATTCCCCACAGCTAAAGACTAATGAGAAAATATTTGTCAATCCTAACCCTGTTGGCATAAAAGAAAAGATCGATACATTTATATCTCTTGTAGTCTCTAAGCTCTTGAAGAGGAGAAATTGTTCACTGATTATTTGTAGTAATTAGTGAAGTGTGAGCCACATAGAATGTGCTCAATAAGTATTTGTATCATGAATTATGAAACAAGTAGATTTTAAATTTTTTTTGCTTAGTATAACTTAAATGCAATAATATGCGCTAATAGTAACTATACAACTCATTTTTTAATAAAAATCAATATACTTGTGCAACCACCAACCAGATGAAAATAGAGAACATTTTCAACATCATAAAATTCTCTTTTGTGTCCTCTTCATGCAGTACCTTCCAAAGGCAGTAATTGCTTTCTCCTTTTTCACCACGGACTACTGTTGTCTATTTGTATAATTCATATAAATGCCATCATATAGTATGCATTCTTTTGTCTCATATTTTTTTACATCATGTCTGTGAGAACATCATGTTGCCACATGTCCGTACTATGAAATATCCCATTGTTTAGATATATATTCTCCTATTGAAAGAAAGGTTAGTTGTTTTTAATTGGGATTGTCATGGATAAAGTTTCTATGAACATTCTTTTACTTGGTTTTAGTGCCATAGCACTCATTTCTCTTAGGTGTGTATCCAACTGTAGTATTGGTAGGTCATAAGATATATGTATTTTTAGCTTTAGTAGATATTGCCAAACACTATTAAAAAATAGGTGCACCAATTTATACACCTGTTAGTAGATATTAGCATGTATGAGGGCCCTAGGAGCCAAACTTGTTTTAACTGAGTAAATGTTCACTGGAGAAATGATAAGCAGACATTTCAAAGTAGAGATAACAGAGAAAATGTATTCTATAAAAGAATCAGGATGTGCATCACAAAAAAGCATGCAACAAGTTGGCATCATCAACAATGCTGAACAAGTGAGCAAGTCTTGGGCTGAGGTTAAATGGGTGGATATAGGAAACAAGCCTGGAAAAGTATGGGGTATCCATTTCATAAATCAAGATTCTGTATCTTAAAATTATAAAATCAACACATTAAAAGTCTTCCGAAGTACATATTTTCATTGTTTTATACCAACCCTTCCTAATGTGTGCACATACTAAGTCCACGGAATATTTATAGATGTTTCATAAAAAAGGGCTACTTTACCAAATGCATTTGGTGTATTCTGGCATTCTGGGTTACATGAAGTTATAAAGGTTTTCTTATTGTAGGACTTCTCAGAGTCTTGATATCCTGCATTAGGAATCTCCATTAGGCAAAAGAAAGCAGCCTTTCCAATTCCAAGAAATTTTTCCCTCATCAAGTATCTTGTAAAACAAATAGTTTTAAATCTACATTAATTTGTTGTCCCTGAAAGCCTGAAGTTGAATGGAGAAAGAAAGCAAGACTTGGTAGCCTAATCCTTATCTCTATCTGCACCAATTATTTTCTTTAATAATGTCACAGCTATGATTCGGGCACATATTATTTTTAATATTATGCAGATGAAGAAAAGATGAAAATGAACTTTGTCAAAAGTTCCCAAGTTAAGTAATAGAATTTAATGGAAGAAAATATCATCCTAATTAATATGAAAGGGGAGGATGATGGCTAGAATGACTATAAGGCAAGATTGGTATTAATAGTAGTGAGTGGCCTTAACTAATGGAAGGATTTGGCACACACAGACTATTTTGACTAATTTTGCATATAGACTCCTCAGCTACCAACCAAAAGTGCCATCACACTGTCCAGGGCAAAGAAATTTTCTCAAGAAGAATGCAGTTGAAAAAATAAGTTTGTCCCCACTTATCACCATAACAAATTACCCAACTTTTTGTGATCACCTAGTGTCTAGCCTCAAGTTGGGGAAGTTACTCAAGATCATAACGAAGCAGAATGAAAACCAGCAACTGCTGTAGTACAAGTAGGATAACATGATAGCTCTGCTCAGTGAGGAGACAATTAAGCTGAAAGTCCAGGGATGCATTAAAGAGTGGTACATTGGCCACTACCAGGGAAAAATGAGGCTTGTGTACAGCAAAGATGGGTTTGTATTAATAGAAAAATCAAGCCAAGATTTTTTTAAGGAACTGAACTGAGCACTTCTATGCTGCTGCAATAGATGCTGGAACAGCTATGCCTCCATGAGGACCTTGCACATAAAGAACATCAGGAGGTGTTGGTCTTTGCAGAGGGCCTGGGATCTGTAAATCTACCTTTCACCTTTTTCTTTTTTTTTTTTTCTGGGCAAGATTGGATTGGGAGCCTGACCGGGTGATATCTGTTCTCAGAAAGTTGAAGGAGGACTGTGACAATACAAAGAACATAACCAGAAAATCCTTTCAGAACTAATGATGGCCTTACCAAAATGGACTCCCACAGACTGGTGGTCAGATTCATCCGGGAGTTTGTGCTCCTGGCCACAGCAGTTAGGGTGGCTTAGTGCTGAAGGAGCTGGGTAAAAATCTTGACAATGTCTTCACGTAACAAATGGATGTTATGAGTTTCCTCAGGGGGACAAGAGTAGGGTAGTGGAAGGCATATAGAAATTGGCTTATCAGTTCTTTCAACATGAAACGATTAGATTGGTAATAGCTACTGGGACATAATTCAGAAATTACACAAGATAAAAGATAAAAGAAAAATCACCAAGCACTGAAAACACCTCATGGGGACTCTAATCCTGGTGAACTCCCTGAATATTCTTAGTGTGGCTGTCCTATAGATCATGATACCTTGTGATCTAAACTGAATCCCTCTCACCTCTTCTGTTCTAGAGGATGCATGCTGTGTGCTCTGGAGGTCTATATGGTTACCATGGAGATGGGGTCGGAGGAAGAGACAGCTTCTCAGAATTCAGGGCACTTTTAACTGGACCCACAACCCAGGAACCAATTTTCCATCCTTCTATTCTCCATGCAATCTTCTATCCTTCTTTTCCATCATAAGTGAGGCCTGAAGAGATTTTCTACTGCAGGGCTTTGAAAATCAAATAGCTTTCTACTTGTTAAGTATAAATTTAAAATGACTTTTTTAAGGTATGCTGGGGAGGGGAGCGTATGGGAAAATTGCCATATCATTTTTTTTAATGAATCATAGCAGCAAAACAAACAAATCAAAAAACACTTAATGGGACCAGATGCTGTTGAGGTTTTATGCTGTATAAAGTCCTTTTAAATACGTATTTAAGGGACATTGGGAGCATTTGCGATTCCCAGCCATACTTTTCATTTCAACAATTAGCTCAGAAAGGCAGTGTTGTCTGAGTGTTGGGCTTTGTAATGGACTGAATGCTTGTGTTTCCCTAAAATTCCTATGTTGAAATCCTAAATTCCAATGTGATAGTATTAGGACATGGGGCCCTTCTGAGATAATTAGATCATGAAGGTGAAGCCCTCATCATGGGACTAGTGCCTTTATAAAAGGAACCCCAAAGAGCTCTCTTGCTTTTTCTGCCACATAAGGATACAGGAAGAAGTAGAGAGTCTGCAACCTCTAAGCAGTAACTGACTAGAACACAACCTTGCTGTCACCTTGATCTCAGACTTTCAGCCTGCAGAACCGTGAGAAACAAACATATGTCGTTTATAAGCCACCCACACTACGGCACTTCATTATAGCAGCTTTTTTCAAGCCATACTTGTAAAAGGAATTTAAATCAAATATGTGGGATTTTTTTTTCAGTGAATGAATATTTCTTACATGCATTTTTTTCTGAGAATGCTCTAGTCCTTTCTTTCTCTTCTTATTTAAATTATCCTCAACACTTTTTGTTCATGTTATAGTGAATGATAATCCACACTGAATCTTTTGTGAGCTTCAGTGGACAGAACTAAATTCTGCATTAGTAATTAGGTGCCATTGAGATGTTTGTGCCAATAGATTAGAAAACACCTGGAAGTTGATGTTCTTTATGGAGTCTTCCCACTCTGAACTTGGGCTCCTGTTTGTGTGTGATTAGTTCATTCAATAGAACAATGCCACTTTGGACGAAAGTTTGTTAGTAATGCTTTAAGAAGTCATTAAATATTTCTCTCTAGAAGGTATATGAGTTCTTTCCAAAGAGCTCATCAGCTGCTGTGTGGACTGAAGAAACTTTGTTGCCAAGTCAAAGCCTTAGTGATCACTGGCCCTTCTATTGCCCATTGTAAGTACCATGGTTGGTTTTACATATGTCACAATTACACTAGTCCAGCACGGAGTGTCTGCTGCCCTTTGTCAAATTCTCCATTTTGTTTAATCTAAAATAAGACCCCTCTCCTTTGCTGGTGTTCTTATGTCTCCTTGGAAGTAAATAGTACACGTAAAAACTACTTGTTGCACAATATAAAGATTACCTGAATGGAATTAATATTTTCCAAAACTGAAAATGTCCCTCACTTAAAATCAGGAGCTTAGCATAAGTGTCACATTAATAAAAATAAACTTTAGGATTGAGATAAGCTTGAATATATGTACATGTTTGCATTGTAGTCGTGGCATCTCAGAGGAAAGGAAGGGGCAGAACTGATGAATTATCTGCAGGATCAATAGAGTGTGATGATCCCAGTGATGCTCAAGGACACGGACTGTGCTTGTCTTTAGTGCTGTTGGACAATTTGGGATCCCCAAATCTCATTTTCTAAATAAGCCTTTTGGGCTGAAACATTGTTATATATCTACTGTTCCAGATACTGAAGACCAATAGGTTGTTAAAAAAAAACAGATATTTTATGTAAGATGAACTAAAAAATACAATTCCCTAACGATCACACAAAATAACAACCTTAAATTTTTCTTATCAACTCTGTGCCACTAGTCTCCCCTCATATCATTTTTCAATTTTTCCTCAAATAATAAGCAAAACAAGTTATACCATAAACCAAGGATGTTTTTCATCAGAGGCTTTAAGTAGTTTTGTATAGAATATATCCCATAGAACAAATTAAATTCTTTTAAAAATGCAATAGATTTTATTTGGATATTTTAACTCAGTAAAATAAGGGTACCCAACTAAATTTTTAAAAAAATCTAAAAAACAAAAAGTTAAAGATGTTTGTGCAGCAACATCTGTTGACCTCAAAAACTTTTGGCCCATCTCATACTTTAGTATTAATGCTAGGAAGAGGCAACACAGAAAGGGTATAACTATTTTTGGCCAATAGAATGAAGTAAAAATGGTGTATGACACTTCTATGATAAGTGTACATATACACTAGTAAATATCCATACCTCTCTTTCCCTTTCTTAGTTACCATGGAGGCCATACGTTGAACAGAGCAGCTTCCCAAGGTGAAATGAGTCCAGGTCTCTGAGTCACAAAGTGGAGGAAAACTACCCAGGAAATCTACTCAACCAGCAACATCTATCTACATTAGATTTTTCTATGAGTAATGAATAACTATGATTTAAAATTGCATTTAAGATATCAATTGTTATAATTTTTACTAATGAAAGGAAGAGATCGAGGACTTGCAGAAAGATATAACCAAAGAGAGATGTTCGTTTCGTCATATTGTTTATGAGCATATAGAAAATGCCACAAAGAATTTGAGGAAGATGTATGTGTTAAAAATGTATGATACTCAATTTAAGAATTTATTGAAATTTTATGAAAATGGAGCAGATTTTAAATGTAACAGGTCATCACTGAAGAAAAAAAAAAAAAAAGAGCCAGGCAGAAAAGTGTGTGTGTGGGGGGGAGGGTGTGTATGCAAGAAAAAGAAGGTGAGAGAAAGGGTGGGGGTGAGGAGGAGGAGAATGAATTGAGGGAATGTTAATAGAGAGAATATTCTCTCAGCATAGGCAATAGCTGAATTTAAAGGCATTTATGAAGCAAGTAAGCCTTGAGAAAGTTAGATAAAAGATACCAGAGTAATAGAGAGATTGGAAGGGAAATTGAGGCAGTCATAAAAGAAGAAGCAGATAATAAAGGAACCGAGAATAAATTAGTACATTGGAATTAAGGATATGTTAATATCTTCTTAAATATTTTGGAGATTGGGGATATTGTGTTCCTTTGGGAAGTTTATTTAAATTAACTGGCTTCAACTTATTTCTCTGTTGAATGAAAAATGAAGAAATAGAAAATCTGTGTCCTTTCTAGTATTCTATGGCTTAAAAGTTATGAAACTTCTAAATACATGCACATAATTTTAAATAAGGAATTGCATTTGGCACAGTAAAACAGTGTTTGAAATCTTATATTATTTTTTTCTCACTAAGTTAAATAAGGCACCACATATTATAATATATAAATCTCCTGCTAGAAAATAGGTATTACCTCAGCCTTTGTCATGTACTTTCTGGAGTGATTGCATTTCAGTACCTCTTATGGCAGAAAGAAGAAAAGCCGAGCTCAGAATCGCAATTTCAAAATTTGAAAAAAACCTTTTTATCTTCCACCATTTTTTTCTATAGGAAGAGTCAAATATTATCATACTTCCTTGATGAATGCACAAGGAATAGCACTGAAGAAGACACATGATGAAATGACTGACACTGACTTTCCTGATGTAGCAATATTTAGATAGGTATCATTGTAATTCATATTTAGAAATGACAGAGTTAATGCTATTTCTATCCCTGAGTAAATGAGAAAGTAATGATATCAGCAGAGACACTTCCACTCCTAAAGGATTGAATGAATTCCTCGTTTTTCCAAACCATTTCAGCCCTGAACGCACTTAAATTCTAAACTCCAACTCTAAAAATTATATTACCATGTCTTGTCTTAGATTCCCCAGAAGCAGACCCTGAGACAATGAAGTAAAAGTAGTTAATTGGAAGGTGAAGGATAAACCAACCAAGAGAGGTGTAGGAAAATGAGACAAGAAAAGGGACTAATATAGATGCATTATGAAGCTAGTAACGCCGAAAGCTATTGCAGGTTAACACCACTGGAAAAAATCTGCCGCAGAGTCATGCCACTGACGGGCCAGGGGCCAGGATATTAAAACAATAGCTCCTGTCCAATATCAGTTGAAGGTTGAATTCGAGCATTAATTCTCAGCATTGCAATCTGCTGCATGGCTGAGAAAGTGACTTCAGTATCAGAGAAAGCTTTCAGACAAAGAAATGAAGGAACTGGCGTTTCAGAATGAGGCACATATATACAGATTTCAAGACTGATGGGACATAGGTGCACACCTTGATAATTCCTTCCAAAACTATGGTGTGTTTTGAAGGACTAACTATAATAGTGTTGTTTTAGGACATAGTTTCTTCAAATTTCTTCCAAATATTTTAGGAGATATTAAGGAGTGGTGTGGAGTATAGTCCCCAATAATTCTCAAATTTGAGGATTCCACAAATTTTCCACAAAAGACTAGCCCATAGCTATCAGGGAAAAGGGTAGGATTTGGATCACCCATCTACCCTACTAAATTATAGAACAGATCTAACAGGTAAGACTGTTTATTCATAGAATATAGCATCAATTCTCAAAAGCTATTTGTTAAATAGATGGATTAGTTGATGCCTGAGAGAATGTTGGTACCTTTAACAGAAATATGAAAATCAGAAAGACTTTGGAGGTGAGGTGGAGGGGGAATGATGTGTACCATTGTGTACTCATTGACTTTCAAGTGTGATTTGCTTATGTTTAAGGAAACTTTCATAGAGTGCTCATTGTATTATACATTAAAATATTATATGTATGTAATATAATTGTGCTGTATAATCACTTTATAACAATTCCTTTTTATAATACCTATCATTTCTTTCTAAAAATAAATAACAATGTAATTTTACTGTTCCACTATTGAGCCCAGATAATAGGCTTTACTTGCTTATAAGAATTTTAGTAGGAGAAAAAAAAGTGCCTTTACTTTTTAAACATGAAACAAACATAATTAGTCACAACTAAGTCTAGAGCAGAAAATTTTAATTCTGGATTTCTCCATGATTCTGCAGAGGTTTCAATTGATATATCTCATATGCACGTCAGTGATCCCAGGTCCTTTTTCCTAGGAACCCCATTAACAGCTCCAAGTGACACATTGGGATCTTACATGCCTTTACTGCATGCTGCTCTATCAGCATTTTTCCAGAATAATTGCTGTTAGAATACTAGAAGTATGTTTTACTGTTTGGCTAAGTAACTCAGATTCATTGATTGAAAAGAACACTAACAGGTCTGTTTTCATGCTAAACTGCACTTCTACCGCCACATAGTTATTCAGGCTGCAGGGTACCACTGAGAAAGGTGGGAAGTAATCTAGGCAGATGTGCTATATGGTTTCAGATCTGAAGTAGCAGGTGCTGCAAAATTAAGACATAGATGTCTCAGAAGACGCCAAGAGACGATGAGCTGTCTAGGGACTAATGTATATTAGATAAGTTCCTATGGGTTTGAATAACATATGGAGGAGTTATAGCACCACAGAAGCACTGGCAGAGTATTGAATTATACACCACCTATAGACATTTCAATAAGTATGTGAAAGACTGAAATGAAGAGAAGGAGCACTAAGATTTTCAACTGGCAAAAAGCTTAAAAATTTAAAATGCTCATTTTTTTTAACTGGCCTATAGTCTTGCTGCTATAGGATATTTCCCACATAGTAGAAAGTCATCAGACTTGACACATTTACAGAATTGAGAACAATTTTGCTAATGGCCTCAATGAGAAAAGTCACTGAAGTCTAGGGATAATTTATACCATCAAGGATCTAGACATAATATATTTAATCCGCAGTGGGAGAGAAGACACTTTCACCAGTTTCCAAAAATTATTTGAAGTGTTTTCTCAATTGAATGCAGGTGTTTATTCTCAACTGATTTTTTTTTCATTTATTTACTCAACAATTAATAAGTGGGTTCCAACCATGTGCCAGCCTCTAGGAATAAAAGAAATACACTCTCCCTGTGCCTTTGGAGGTGATTATCAGTAGATTTTGAGGAAAGAAAATAATTAGAACAGTTATTTTTTAATTTAGTAAGTCCAGTTTTGACTAATGTTTCAACACACAGGCATAGAGTGAATGAAAAGCTTCAGCAGAAATGTCTGTCCTAATCTGTGTGTTTCTAGAAGTTTTCCACAAAAATATGACATTTAAGCTGGGACCTGAGGGAAGACTGTTAATTGACAAAATGAAGGGAAGGAAAATGTTTAGAAATTATATCATGTTCAAAATCTCTGTAAAGGAAAGTTCTTGGTGTGTTCTTGAAACCTAAAGAAGATAAGTATAACTATATTATGGTTAACCCAAGAGTATGAGTATGGTGAAGTAGGCAGAAGAGATAGGTAGACAGCGTGTAATGCAGCCTTCTTTGTAAGGCATGTTAAGGAGTTCAGATATTTCCCTAAAGGTAATAAAAACCACTGGGCAATTTTGACCTGGAGCAGTGGTTCTCAGTGGGGGCAATTTTGTCCCCAGTAAACATTTGACAATGACTGGAGACATTTATCATCTTATATGGAGGAGGGTGCTACTGTCATCTGGTGGCTAGAGGGCAGGGATGCTGCTAAATATCCCACAATGCCCAGGACACAGTCTCCACAACAAAGAATTATCTGGCCCAAAATATAAATCCCAAGGCTGAGAAACTGTGACTTTCTAGAGAATTATAGAATTAGATTTAAAATCACAGTGTTTGTTTGGAAAAGGTTTGAATCTAAGGGGAACAACAGAAGATTTCAGATGAACAGGAAGTTATTGCAGTGATGTGAGAAAGAGGTAGTTGTAGCTTGGATCGAGATTGTAAAGATTAAAAAATTAAGATTTTTTAATTGCAAGATTAAAAAATATTTGGAAAATAGGGTGATCTTAAAGGTGGCATTAGACACTGTTGCTGCTTATGCACTTTATCACAGATTTGTTCACTCACCTTTAATTTGTTCTGAGGCATCAACCTTGCCCACAACTCCTTCAGATGCTGCTGAATATCCTACTTCAGCTTCTCCAATTATTGAGTCTGTTGTCTATTCAGCCCCATAATGAAAGGTACCACCTTTTCCTATTGGTCATTCTATCATTGAACTTGGACAGATGGCAGCAGAAAGAGACCAATGTGGGTTCCAGTTTGGGATTCCAGCTCATCCTCACAAGTTCTAGTTTAATTTTCTATTCCTCACTTCACATTCATCTTTATTCCTGACAGCCTACCTTACTGCTTGCAGACCCAGAACCAGATGTAGACCTAATAGCTTTGTATAAACTATTCAACCACCTCCCAAAATTGTATAATATCAATCACTCACAAAATTATGCCACATCACTCTTAGTAGTGGCACATTTCTGATCAAATCGTGGGTGATAACATTTGGGAGCTCTCAATTAAATTAACTGTGTAAGGTTAATCCCCTCACACAATTATTCTATACCACTAATAGTAGTTACACATTTCTAATCAAATCCTGACTAATAGGGTTGGAATAATAGCCTATTGGAAGCCTATTCGATTTTAAAAGGCCGGACAAAAATTGGCACTTAGAGCCAACCAAGGAATGAAAGTCTGGCTTTTAGTTCAGACAAAAGAATAGTAAGCCATTGCAGTAGTGAAAAACTGGAAATGGTGATGTCTTTGCAAAGACTAAAGCCTAGCTTTGAATAGCACTCAATTTTGGATTGTATTAAGGTGATTTGCTCCAATTGTAACAGGATTGCATAAGGAAAATAAAACTTCTCTTGGAGGAAGATAATATCATACAGATCCTTTAATGATCTTACAATGTTTAAATTTATATTTATTCATGTCAAATTTTATTGGTAGAACTTCTGTTTTAATTTTATTTTTTCAAAAATGTCTTAGCTGTTCCTGAGAATTTCTCTTTCATGTGAAGTGTAGAATGAACTTTTTGATGGACTATTATATTATGATTATTAATGGAATTTCATTAAAATTATGTAAATAAATTTATGAATAAAGTAAAGTTATATTGTGGATATGCCATCTTTATGAGATTATATATATCTATATCTTGGATGTTCATGTTTTTCAAAATATACTTTATATTTTTATAATAAGTATGCTGTACATATTATATGGGCTATCATTATTTATATAGATTTTGTCATTGTGAAGAGAATTTTATTACATTTTATAGTTGGTTATTTTCCAGATAGTTAGGATTGCTGATATCTGTGGCAAGTTGTCTTTAGCAAGATTACAGATAAAAATTATTCCAAGATGGCAAACAAGAGATAAATTCTTTTTTAAAGCCCAAGGATATGTAAGGTTCCACTCACACAGTAAATCACTGAGAACAAAAAATGATTCTCAAATATGGAATTGGAATACTTTTTCCTGGTAGTTTCAGGTTTATGGAGACAGAAAACATAAATAATTACGGGTTTCATTTAGGAAAACATGGTATCCAGACATCGATAGTAATATTTCACTTTACTCTTTACTCTTCAGATCACATCTAGTCTAAAATGCTCATATCTGTGTGCTATGTTTTAAGTGAGTATTAGTTATAAGATGTAGCAAGAAACAGATTTTAAAAGATAGAAAACGTGACTCTTTTGTTTATTTGATTGTTCAATTTACAGCTAGAGTTAGCCATGACAGATGCTATCATTTTATTGATAAAGATAAATTAAAGCAAACATCTTAATGATTTGACATCTATAAGTAAAAGATAAAATTTTAAAAAATTGAAACTATGTAGCCTGAAGACATAAAGTACTAAGGATACATAGCATGTTTCAAATATTTGAGGGAATGTTACTTAGAAAAAGGAATAAATTTATGACACCAGTAAGAGAACTTGGAAGATATAATATGGAGGTTTTCTGACTCAGTATATAAAATAATTGTTTCTCTAAAAGCTTGAATTATTCAACACATGCCTTAGTTGGTAAGATGCCTATCATTGAATGTATTTTCCTAAACTTCCCATCAGCACTTTCCAGAGATTGAACACAAACTTATCTTGTATAGATGATGATGACGTTACTCTATTATCAGTGCTTGCCAACTCCCAGCATTACAGAGATTCTTTTAGTTTGAATTGTAGTTCACAAACTACTTTTACAATATCCTTAACCAAATCTAGTAGAGAGTCAAGTTTGGATATCACTTTTCTAAATAGCTGCTAAATTCAAATAAAAATGTACTTTTTTTATTATTAAACAATACGGCAAAGAGTTATGCTTCATTTATCATTGTATAAGAAACTATCCCAAAACTTAGTGGCTTAAAAAAAAGCATTCACTTAGCTCATGATTCTTGCCTGAGCCAGGTTTGTCTGATTTCCTCTGAGCTCATTTATGTTCTTTCACCAACTGGTTGGTCAGCTTGAGGCTGGCTGGTCTGGAGTGGTCTCGCTCACATATTAATATATAGCAGTGGCCAGGCTGCTAAGACAGGGACAACTGGGTCATGAATCTCTCATCCTCCATCAAGCAAGTCTCTGGGATTATTCACATGGTAGTGGCAGAGTTCCAAAACACAGAAGAGAAACACATAAAATCTCTTAAGGTCTCATGCCAGACTGGTTCAGTATCACTTCTGCTGCATTTTATTGTTGAAAGCAAATCACAACGCCAGTCTAAATATAAATGGGTTAAGTAGACTCCATCTCATGACGAGAAGAGTTGCAATATCATGTTGCAAAGGGTATGACAAAGAAAAGGTAAAGATTTGTGGATATTTGCAACTGATCTACCAAAAAATGAGAATAAGCAAGAGGTGCATGTGAATTTAACATGCTGAATACAATATATCTGTTGTCTCTGCCATAAGAAATTGGATTCCCAGTTATTTCACAAGTCTATAATTTATAACTGGCTTCTATACTCACTAGTATGCTTACTTAGTTTCTATGTTATAAAAAATAATAAATTAGGTGAAATATGACAACATTAATGTAACTCTGTCTCTTGTTGAATCCAGTGCTTGGGAATCAATAGGTAAACAGCTCTGAGCCTTCTTCAACTGAAAGCTCATATAAGAGGAAATTTAAATAAACCTGAAAATAAATTGTCTACATGTCTCTATCTGTAATGTGACATGATTTGAAAGCTTTTTATTTTTACTCTTACAAAAGTTGAAAAATCACAGGAGGACAACCATTGTTATTCTATTGCTGTGGGTATACTGATACTGTTGTGAAGTTAGAGTAAATTATTATTAACATGAAAATTATAGAAATGTAAGCTCTAAACCTATTTATTAAAATTGCTGAAAATTGACAATTCCTTTAAGGAGTAGATTTGATGTGTGTGGATGTTACTTATTTTCTCCATCATGGCACAT
This sequence comes from Daubentonia madagascariensis, assembly GCA_023783475.1. Taxonomy (NCBI): domain Eukaryota; kingdom Metazoa; phylum Chordata; class Mammalia; order Primates; family Daubentoniidae; genus Daubentonia; species Daubentonia madagascariensis. The sequence goes on along the minus strand of JAKFHU010002080.1, from coordinate 17,441,575 downwards.
GTTTCTAATATACATATTTGGTAGAAATATGCCTGACTTTACCTGTTCCTATCATCTTATACATACTGCCAGGGAATACAGAGCTAAGATTCATACTCAGTTGTAGTAACTATTTTTTGTCACATATTTTTGATATATTTTATTTTCTCAGCTTAAATACTTTGTCTTATTTAAGCTAACTTATTTTAAATTTATGCTATTGAACCTATGCTTTTGCTTTAGATTTAGCTTATTCGAATCGTATCTACATGTTGTGGATGAACTATCAAAGAAAAATAATTACAAACTGTTCTGTCACAATTTTTGGAAATAATTATTAAGAAACTTTTCTTAGACATTATGAGGCAAATTATATATTTTCATTGAGAAACTGTCCCAGAATTATATTTTAAAAATGAATTGCCTTAGGCAAGGTCTTAACCCCAATTACTTCAATTAGGTCTTTCATGGAATTCATTATACTCAATTAATATTTGCTGAATTTTTTTCTGTATCCATAACAATTTTTATAAATGCTATAAAAATTCATAGACAAAGTGAACTCAAAGCTTTTGTCCCTGAAGGTTATTTGAAATGCAGTTATTCAGATTTCTGTAGTAACTAATCAATATTTTATAGGTTCAAATTGTTAACCAATAAATTTATAAATTCCTTCAGATATTTAGTTATAATGCATTACTATCAGAGTTACTATAATAGAATCTATCTTTCTTAAACAAACGACTGTTCATAAATAGATCTTAATCTTGCCCCTTAAAAATCATATTATCTGGTTTCCAGACTTGTTAATATTCAAATTTCTCTCCCATTCTCTTTTTCTTCATGTATCTTTTGGCTATGTCAAGACACCTGTATCAGCCTAACAGTTTCTTTCACAGAACTCTAACAGAAAGATTTATTTTGGTGAGAAAAAGGTGTTCTCAAAAAAAAGTTTGTAAGTAATTAAGCTCAGTGATTTTTCTGTAGTTTTGTTAATTTTGTAAGTAAACTATACTGTCTTCACTATGGATTTTATTTCATTCTTTGGGTTGTAATCCAATATCTTTGTTATTTATTATTACTATATTACAACCTTGGCCACTGGGAGTTCTTTCAGGTTGGCTCCTATGTCTCTTTGACAGGCCCTTATTATTTTTTTTATTATTTGAGCAATTCTTTAACTTCTTTTATTAAGATCCACTGCACACATATCTTGCATCTTTCTGCTCTGGCTCTAAACGAGACATTACTTCAAAGACTTCCAGTTCCTTTTACTGGAGAATGGTATTAGAAACCAAGATCTGAGTGCTTGGTGTACTCAATGCTATTTGAATGTCACTACTTTTAGCACTCCCTGTGATCACTTATAGTACCTTCTGTCAACTTAAATCAGTTGTTGAGCCCCTCTAGTAAAATTTAATTTTAGTGATTATACTTTTAAGTCTACAATTTCTATTGTTTTGTAAATATAATTTCTATCTCTTTATTGATAATCTCTATTTAGTGAGATATAGTTGTCATACTTTCTTTTAGTTCTTTTAAACATGGTTTTCTTTAGTTCCTTAAGTATATTTATAAAGACTGATTTAAACTCTTTGTCATCTCAGTCCAATATCCAGAACCCCTTTTAGACAATTTCTATTGACTCCTTATTTTTCCTTTGTATGGGCCACAATTTCCAGTTTTCTGGCATGTCCCCTAATATTCTTTTAAAACCAGATATTTTAGATATTTTATTATAGAAATTCTGGAATCAGAGCTCCCAGTGGTTGTTGTTGCTATTTTTTATTGTTGCTATTGCTGCTGTTTGTTTGCTTTTCTAGACTAATTCTCTATAGTCTGTATTCTCTGTTTGTTCTGTCTTGGTCATTATTATAATTAACTTTTTAAATCCTGACTTCCTACGGTTTGCACTTGGATCAGCAGTCAGTATGTCTTAGTTTTCATTCAAATATTTCCTTAAATTCCTTGAGTTAGTAAGTCTTCTACCCTTAGGAGAGAATCTGTGCGTGTGTAGTTCTGCCTTAAGTTTTCCTTACTGCTTGTGCATTGTTTCAAAAGTGAATAACTGCAGTCCCTTCCAGTCTTTCCTGAACATGTGTGCAGCTGTCTGGATCATGGGAATATCTCAGAATTTTTCAAAAACCTATATATATTTCTTGTTCTGTAGATACTGCCCTTAATTTTTGGCTGTGCTCTTATTTGTCCCAACTAATATTGTAGGCTTGGGCTTCTTTAAGTTAAACAATTGCAGCTGATTTTTTTCAGTGCCTGAGGATAGGGTTTTTCCTACTGAACTGAGTTATGAGTCAGTTCAAATAACCATAATACCCTGGAAATGAGAATTTTCCTCAGAGTTTCATATGGGGTCAAATAGTGACAATACACTGGTGATGAGGCTTTCATAGAGCTCCAAAGAGGACTGCCCTTTCTTCTAGCTGTCAGGCTGCTAGTCTTTTGAGGCTATTACACATGTAGCAGGGAGTGGGGTTTGGGAGTAGTACTAAATTAAATTGCCACAAAACCCACTGTTCTTATTAAGATTTAGTAGTTTTTCTTGAATAAATAAGTTTTTTGTTTGTTGTAAAATTTTGCTAACTTCTAGAATTCAAAGTTTGTAAAATTTATCTTGAATAAATGTCATACTCTTGGATAGAAATAATTGAGTTTTAGCTTCAAAAGTATTTCCATTAAAAATCATAATTGTTTATTTTTTCCAAAATTGAAAAATAAAATATGTCTAGATTTCAACTGGAAGTAAACCCAAGTACAACTTTACATACTTAGATGATAATATAGAGAGAAATAGACATCATAGCTAGAAATAATGATTTGTATAGCCATAGCATTGTTTTTCAATGGTACAAAAATTAATATCATGTGATACTCTCACAAGAATATGTTTTCATGAATATTCCTAATTTAAATTGGAATACATTTTCTTGTTAAAATAATGTAAATTACTCAAAATTCTAATGGATGATTTTTTCTACTCTTTAATGTTTCATAAAAAAATCCTGAGATAAACATAATAGAAGTTAGAATATTTTACTATTGTATGGCATGCAACTTTTTCATCAATTTTATTGTTTGTTAATTATATGATACAAATATTTCTTTGACACACTATTCTTCAATATAAACACATTATTTGGGAAGTTAAAACTGACATCTTCTTCATTCATTACATTCTTTACTGAATAATATTGTTGTTACATTACAAGTTATATAATCGATACTGGGAACAGAAGATTGAAAAACATGAACGGGATCTTTAGCCTCATGGAATTTTCTTATTGGAAGGTAGAAATAGATTAAAGAAACTAATATTCAGAATGTAGCACAAGAGCGATCAGAATTACTAATATCAACAGAACAACAAAAATATAACCTTGTTTGCTTTTAGAACACAGGCAACTTCTTCTGTAATCATCACCATATTTCCCCTTCATTCAGCTCAGAGCAACAATGGGACTTAATGGGTCATAAGAGATAACATTGGCCAGGGGAAGAATTTGTCACTTCCAATTCCTCATTTTTCACTGGCACTTAAAGGTCTAACTTCAGAAGACTTCTTCAGAGACAAGAGTGTTAATTTTGATGAAAATTCAAATAGACGCTATGGTGAATGTTCTAATTAAAATGTTAAGTAGTTTTATAAGCTGCAATATGGACAAAGATACTGTCTTGAAAAAAATTTAAATAGCCTTATATTTTCCTAGAAAGGATGAAGATGAACATGGATACCTTAACTGCAGAAGTGGTCTATATGGACACTGGAGTTGATAGAGTGTGACAGGTTAAGTAATAAAAAGCCATTATAAATACGCTCTATATCAATCTATAAAAAATAAATACCTTCTAAAAATTTGGGTGAGTTATTGAACTTATATGATAACATTTCAGAGAAGAAAGCTCATACTATTTTATTTGAATTATAACACACTATGCGATTGTTGGAAAACACACATATATTATATATATCAATATTACACACATGTCTATATATGTATGTTGTGAATATATATGTATATTGTGTGTAAACACACATGTATGCATATGAATATATACAGACACGTGTATACACATGCCTATTAAACATATACAAACAGAGAGGCATGTGCACACACATACTTTGTTTTGTAAGATTTTTACTTCCATAACCTTTTTTAAGAATTGAATGAGAATATTATTGCTATTTGTTGAAAATATTATTGATTTTTCTAGGAGTTAGAAAATGATGATAACTTCAATGGACTCTGCCATGAATTATGTATACTGCACAGCATATACCTATGATTTCTTAAGTTCTCTTTTTAGAATAAATGTAAGTTGGAACTGGATGCAAGATGCATGGTGGTCATGTAAATCAGCAGTCTGCAACCTTTTTGTCACCAGGGACAGGTTTCATGGGAGACAATTTTTCCAATGACCTGGGGGGAGATGGTTTCAGGATGATTCAAACACATTACATTTATTATGCAGTCAGACCTTTCTGCTAATGATAATCTGTATTTGCAGCCCCTCCCCAGCGCTAGCATCACTGCCCAAGCTGCACTTCAGATCATCAGGTGTTAGATTCTCAAAAGGAGCGCACAACCTAGATACCTCACATGTGCAGTTTACAGTGGGGTTCACGCTTTCATGAGAATCTAACACCGCTGCTGATCTGACAGGAGGTGGAGCTCAGGCAGTGATGGCAGTGGTGGGGAGTGGCTGTAAATACAGATGAAGCTTCACTGGCTCATCCGCTGCTCACCTCCTGCTGTGCGGCCCAGTTCCTAACGGGTCATGGACCCACCGGTACCAGTCTGTAGCCTGGGGTTTGGGAACTGCAGATGAAAATAACCTATAGAAGAGATGAGTCTGTTTCTTCGGGACACAAGATGTAAAGAGAGTTAGTTCTCATATTTAATATGTGAACACAGAGACCTCACTTTTTTCAGTTTTATATCTTATGATTCCAAGAGAACTCTCTTATCTTGCTCATATAATGTGTTTGTTGGAATAATATTACAAAGTTTTTTTCTTTTTTCAGGTAATGAAATATTATTGGTCATTTTCTTTCATGGTATTACAACTGTCTCTTCTCTATTTTGAAGAATAAAAACTTGGATAATATTTCTAAGAAAAAATGGAAAAGTATTCATAATTGCCTAAAATGGTGAAGTGAATACAATAAAATCAGTTTGGTGATATTATCAGTTTGTTATCCCTTTTATATCATGGCTGCTCTATGGTACTTGTTAACATCCAGTACTCTGAAGCCGCATTTGTTCGGCCACTAACTAGCCATCTAATATTGCGGTAACACAGTTTTATGGCTCTTAAATTGGTAAAAATTGTAATAAAAGTAGTCAAAATGGGCATCCTCATCCTGTTTCAGATCCTAGAGGACGGCTTTCACCTTTTCTCCATTCAGTATGATGTTAGCTGTGGGTTTCTCATATATGGCCTTTATTGTGTTGAGAGATATGTTCCTTCTGTACCCAGTTTGTTGAAGATTTTATCATGAAGGAATATTGAATTTATTGAATGCTTTTTTAAAAGCATCTATTGAAATTATCATATGGTTTTTGTTCTTGATTATGTTAATGTGGTGTACTACATTTGTTGATTTGCTTATGTTGAACCATCTTTTTATTCCTGGGATGCATTCTACTATCAATGAATGTTTTTTAATGTGTTCGAATTTGGTGTGCTAGTATTTTGTTGAAGATTTTGGCATCTATGTTCATTGGGGCTATTGGCATGCAGTTTTCTTTTTTGTTGTGTCTGTGTCTGGTGTTGGTATCAATGTAATGCTGGCCTTGTAGAATGAGTTTGAAAGTATTCCCTCCTTTTCAATATGCTGGAATAGTTTGAATTAAATTGGTATTAGTTCTTTTTTAAATGTTGGTAGAATTTGGCAGTGAAGCCATCAGGTCCTGGGCTTTTCTTGATGGGAGATTTTTTATTACCACTTTGATATTGTTACTCATTACTGGTCTGTTCAGGTTTTCTATTTGTTTATGATTCAATCTTAGTAAGGTGTATGTGTCCAGGGATTTATTCATTTTTTCTAGAGTGCTAATTTGCTGGCATATAGTTGTTCATAGTAGTCTCTTATTGTCTTTTGTATTTCTGTAGCATCAGCTGTTATGTCCTCTTTTTTATCTATAACTTTATTTTTTTTAGTTTTCTCTCTTTTTTTTCTTTGTTTAAATCCATGCGTTTACAGCCAACCAATTTTCAACAAAGGTACTGAGAAAACACACTGGGGCTAGGACAGTCTTTTCAATAAATGGTCCTGACAAAATTGGATATCCACATGCACAAGCATGAAACTAGATAGCTATCTCTTACTATATATGTAAATCAACTTTAATTGGATTAAACACTTAAATTTAAGACCTGAAACTATGTAACTACTAGGAGAAAACATAGGGGAAACTGTTCATAAATTAGATTGAGGAAAGATTTTTTGAATAAGACCTCAAAAGCACAGGTAATAAATGCAAAAATTGACAAATGAATTGCATCAAACCAAAATTCTTTTTACATAGCAAGGAAAACAATCAATAAAGTGAAGAGACAGAATGGGAGAAATTATTTGCAAACTATGCATCTTATAAGTGGTTAATATATAGAATGTATAAGGAACTTAATAGCAAAAAAAATTCAATTAAAAATGGGCAAAAGGTCTAAATAGACATTTCTCAAAAGAAGACATACAAATGACCAACATATATGTGAAAAAGTACTCAACATCTTTAATCATCAGAGAAATGCAAATCAAAACCACAATGAGATATCACCTCACACCAGTTAGAATGGCTACTAATAAAAAAGAGGGAAAAAAAACGCTGATGAGGATGTAGAGAAAGGGAACTTATACACTATCGGTGGGAATGTAAACTAGCTCAGCCATTATGGAAAACAGTATGGAGGTTCCTCAAAAAGTTAAAAATAGAACTACCATGTTATCCAGCAATTCCATTACTGGGTACGTATCCAAAGAAAATAAAATCAGTATGTTGAAGAGACATCTGCAAACCCATGTCTATTACAGCATTATTCAGTCACAATAGCCAAGGTATGGAATTAACCTAATTGCCCATCTACAGATGAATGGATAAAGAAAATGTGGTGTGCACACACACACACACACACATGGAATTCTATTCAGCCATAAACCAAAATAAAATCCTGTCATTTGGAGCAACACGGATGAACCTGGAGGACATTATGTTAAGTGATATAGGCCAGGAACAGAAAGACAAACATTGTATTATCTCCCTCATATGTAGAATTTTTAAAAGTTGATTCCATAGAAATAGAGGATAGAGTGAGTGGTTACCAGAGGCTGGGGAGTGTAGGAGGGAGAGGGGACCAGGAGAAGTTAGTCAATGGATACAAAGTAATAATTAGACACGAAGAATAAGCTTTGATGTTCTATTACAAAGTAGAATGACTATAATAAATAAAAAAGTAGTGTATATTTTAACATAGGTAGAGGAGATCACTGCAAAGAAGTGCAAAATGTTTAAAGTGATGCATATAGTAATTAGCCCCATTTAATCATTATACTATGCATATATGCTTTGAAATACCATATTTTACCTGATAAATAGGTACAGTTATAATATGTCAATTATAAATTAAAAGAACAAATAAATAAATTGGAGTAAAGAAGTGCCAACTTTGTAAAATAGTTGAGGATTAAATGAATTAATATATACGAATCATTTACAGTGCATGGTACATGGTAGGTATTCAATACGTATTAGCTGATACTATTCCCAAGTAGTAAAAAGAAGAGGGCCCTTTTCAATATTGGACATAAAAAATATTCAAATTTAGTTTGTTTTTTCAAGAAAAGTCCTAAAGTGACATTTCTAGTTTGGAAGGGAGTATTTTTGTAAACTGTACTTCCCATGCATAGACAGCTAAAAAAGCCAAAGGAAGACAAAATTAATCAAAACTAAAGAAATGTAAGCTACATTCCTAATTTGCTTTTTGGATAAACTTCTGGCACAGTGCCAAACTCTGTGGAATATTACCATTTCCATTTTCTCTGTACATAAACTTCCTGTATGTTTGAGTCACAGCTTTTAATGCAGCTTTAGTCTCTTCAGCACTTTGTAGCTTCAATCAAAGATAACACAAAGAGTTGACTGTTAGGGTCAAAAGCTCTTTATATATTTCTCAGCTAAAAGCAATACAGTTATCTCTATCTCTTTTCTTCTATGCAACAAGATTTACCATTACCTTAATCCTTAGTCAACACATACTTAAATCTTGCTTGTGTTCCTTATGATGTCCTGGGAAAATAGTATATCTTGTATAAGACACCTCATACTTTCATTCTTCTCTCCAAAAGCATATTTTAAAGCTTGAAAAATAACAATAGGCAGTTCCATAGTTTCTTATTTATAAAATTATATTTTTTCTTTGCCATTAGGATACACTTTTATTCTATCAATATAGGAGTATAACTTTATTTTTTCATGTTTTTATAACATTTATGTTTCTAAATTGTCTTTGTTTATTTTGTGCTGCTATAATAAATTTCTGTTCATTATAAATTACACAAAATGGCTCAGGGTTCTGGAGGCTGAGAACACTAAGATCAAGTCACTGGCACCTGGTAAAGGTTTTTCTTGCTGCATCATCCTAGAACAGAAAGCAGACTGGCAAAAGAGCCTGAAAGGTGAATTGACGAATTGAAAATACTGGAATCCTCGAATAATATGGATTGACTGTTTATATATATATCCATGTGTGTGTAGATATACATAACTATAACTATATATTGATATATATATTGGATTTATGTCTAAATATGACACATCTAGTCCATAACTCAAAGAATACAATCTTTTGGTGGAAAAATGGGTACACTCTGTTCCAGAGGCTGAACCTAAAATATGTCCTAATTTTTGCCATTAGATTGCCTCTCTGCTCTAATCCAACAGTTAAGTGCACCAAAGTTCTTTCTCTTTTGATCTTTGTTCCTTTCATTTCTGCATTAACCCTATCCTCACACACACTAGTGAGTTGACGGTATCACATCATTGCCTCTCAAGGTCAAATTGATTTACCCATGTGGTCAAAGTCAGTACAACTTTGCCTAGCCTAGATCTTCAGTCTCCAGATTAGATCATGAGCCTAGCCAATACCAACCACTTCTCTCTGTGTCACCTTAAGATATGTTATAATATTATGATAAATGATCCACTTATGGATAAAATCAGCATGGATAAAAAGAATACAAGAAAAAAACATTTTTCTCCACATGATTAACACATTTTGATTAGGATCTTACTGAGATTTCTTGAATATAAATTCCTGGGGAAGGAGTACTTAGTCACAGAGTATGAGCATTTTTAAGACATTAAAAATGTATTGACTTGACAAATTTTCTTCCAGAAAGTTGGCATGTGTTTACACTTCCACCAGTAGTCTAACAGACTATGTTTTTCCATTGCATTCTCACTAAAACTTTTATTTTTATCTTTGTAATTTTGTTATAAAATACTCATTAAAATTCAGTTATTTTAAAGTGGGATTGAACTTACTTTTTAATTATCTTTTTAACTTTTTTCTGACAATTATTAGTTATTTCTCCCTATTTTTCCATTGAAATACATGTTTTATTTATGGATTTCTATTAGCACATTGCTGATTGAGACTATTAACTATGGTTCACTTCCTTATGCTATAACCCTGAATTTTAACTCTTCTAAACATTTTATGAGTTGAAAGTCATCTTCTCCAAGAAAATAGAGACAAACATGCACTTGTTATATTTTATGTCTAAATTAAAAAATAATTTTGAACATAATTTTGAATCCAAATTAGTCTCTCCCTCTCACCCCAATTCCCTCCTACAAAAGACTTTTAAAATTAAACATTTACTATAGTATCAAGCAGAACACTCTTCTGGCATTTATATAAAGTATAAAACACTGCCTATATGATAATTAGGAAAGTTAAGGGAAGTAAACCAAATATTAATTTATTTCTTCAATGGTTTTTACCAACTTTTAATTCTTTTTGACATAACTCCTTGCTCTCAGACCAATTCCTGCCAGCTCCTTCCCTACCACATTGCTAGTTAAAAATATTCTACCATGTGAAGATTAAGCTCCCCCTAGTCACTAAATTAATATTAAATCACTATGTTTGTGTATCTAAAATGCCTTCCTTAGATATGGAGTCCAAAAATGGATTGTTCTTCAATTACCTTAATTCAAGTATGCTTACTGACCCATGACACAACAGTCCCTCAGTAGAATAGTTTACTCTTTTCCAGAAGCCCCACAATTATATCTCATTATACTTCCTTGTATAGAGTCCTGTTGACATCAAAGTTGACCTCATTTGGTATCCTTTGCTTTATCCATAAAGACCACCTTGAGTCAGAATATTCAAAACATTATTTTCTAATAACACCAGCCCAAATTGAGTACATTTTCATTGAAATGATTTTACACTATTTCCCAGCTTAACCATATAAGTATTTTAAATATTTAAATATTTAAAATTTCATCTCTGTCATACTATCCAATTTACTACTTCATTGTATTAGTATACAATGATTATATGTATTGTTATTTTGTTTACTATTTGATTCCTCTATTCTTTCCTTGAGAAAACTGTTAATTAACATATACCCACCTATTATTATGTATCAAACATAATTATAGATACAGGTGCCTGAAGACAAGTCTTGCTCACATTACTGCACATTTCTGTACAACATGTTAGCAGCCTTTTTGCTCTGGACTATATTTTCAAGAATGTCTTATAGCAATCATCCATAGAAGATAGAGATAGTATCTCTCTATGAAAGAGATTTGTTTAATGTCCAGAAAAATGCTCCCTCTATGGCAATTTGGTCAGGTTTGCCAGCAGCCCCATATATGAGATCAGGGCTTCCTAATCTCAGTGTTCTTTTACTGTAACATATTCTATTGAATATGTAATTATCACTCGACACATACTATATAACACTTTGAGAATTAAGGCTTGAGTAACGAGCACAATCGTGTTACTCTGGCTACTGCTTATTGCTGTGAGTAATAAGCTGTCTTTTGTCTCTGACCCGAGTCTCATTATCTTCTGCCAATATCTGTGAAACTGGAAAGGTAACTTGTTATCTTGTAAACACAGCAATTCCCTAAAACAGGTTGTATAAAGGGTTGCCAGGCTCTTCAAAATAATGAAAGTCTACATTTGTATATTGCTTTTATACAAATGGTTTCATTTAATCTTACAACACCTCTGAAACGTGAAATTAACAGTTTGTTATTAGCCATGATATAGAAGAATTTAGTTAACCTCATTGACTTTCAATTTCTTTATTTGTAAAAATGATACAATACCTACCTCATGAGATTTTTATGTGAATTAAATAGCTGATCCTTGTAACATGCTGAAAAAGAGTACCTGCAAGAGTGTTGGTCCTATGTGTCTGTAAAATCTCATTATTTCTTCCAATTACTCTGACATACTGATCATCCAGAGTCTTATTTAAATGATTGTCCTTGATAGAACTCTATAGTGTGTCTCTTTATTTCCCAATCCATTCACTTATACTATCAATGTATTTCTTACAACTTAATAACATGCTTTCATGTGTCACTTTCTCATATATCTATATAGATGCTAAACATCTACTCTAAAATCCCAACATATTATAAAGCCTGGACATATTGGGCCAATGAATAAATATTTTTGAATATACATATTTTAAGATATTTTATAGTTCATTTTTATAGTTGTTTTGTGTTGCTTCCTTACATCATTTTAGACAAAAATATAGATGTTTATTTCTAGAAATGTACAAAAATGTTACCTTAAATCAGGAAAACTTCTTCACAATAATTGTTTTTGGAGTACATATGATACAAAAGATATCCACAAATTTGGGCACCTTTCCAGTGGTGCATGACAGCCTTTCCCAAATGTGATATCATGGAATGGGATGTTAGTAATAGTAAGCACAAGAGAGTTCTTTGTGATATAACATAAATGCCATCAATAGTAATTACAACTAGGATATTCCTGAAAACTACAAAAACCTTTATCTAATTAAATTTTTGCTTCCATTTACTTATCTGAGTCATAGAATTTTACTTAAAATATTTGTGTTTACAACTAGCCAAAATATTCAAAGAAATTTTATAACTTAAGAACACATTCATAGTTATAATATATGTAAATGCAGATAACTTAGATTTAGATAATCTGTATTTCTGAAAGTTGCCAGGATTATGCCAAATAACATTTAACATATAATATAAAACTACAAATATGTTTTCAATGAGTCAATAAATTAGAATATCACTAAACTGTGGTAAAAATTAAAGAGTACAAATATAATTTAAACAACTGTTAAGCAGAAACATCTGAAACTAGCCCATCAATTGTAGGTAGGTTAGTATGCAGTGTCATAAACTTTAATTATTTAAGCCTTCTTTTTTTTACAGATTAACCTTAAAACTAAGTTGACATTTGAATTAACCTTTTGTTCCAGAAGATACATCAAATATTTTAAGAGGTCTGCCCCTTTATTTTGAAATGGTCAAATATATCAAAAGCAAAAGACATGAACAGAAACATTTCAAAAGAAGATAGACAAATGGCCAATAAGCATATGAAGAAATACTCAACATCACCAATCATCAGGGAAATGCAAATTAAAACCACAATGAGATATCAACTTACCCCTGTCAGAATGGCTATTACTAAAAAGTCAAAAAACAATAGATGCTGGCATGGATGCAGAGAGAAAGAAATACTTATACATTGTTTTTGGGACTGCAAATTAGTACAACCTCTATGGAGAACAGTGTAGAGATTCCTCATTGAACTAAAGTACACCTAATATTTGATCCAGCAATCTCAGTAGTAGTTATCTACCCAAAGGAATAAAAAGACATTTTATAAAAAAGACACTTGCACTGGAATGTTTATAGCAGCACAACTCACAATTGCAAAGTATGGAAACTACCCAGGTGCCCATCAGTAGATGAGTAGATTAATAAAATGTGGTGTATGTATACCATGGAGCACTACTCAGCCATAAAAAGTGGCTATCTATAAGAGTTGTTACAACATTTTCTTCCAGGATTCTTATAGTTTCTTGCCTTAGGTTTAAGTCTGTTATCCATTGTGAATTAATTTTTGTGAGAGGTATGGATCCTGTTTTAGTCTTCTACATGTGGCTATCCAATTTTCCTACCACCATTTATTGAACAAGGATTCTTTTCCCCAATGTATGTTTTTGTCTACTTTGTCAAAGATCAAATGGCAATATGAGGATGGTTTCATATCTTGGTTCTGTGTTCTGGCGCATAGATCTATGTCTCTGTTTTTGTGCCAGTACCATGATTTTTTGGTGTGGGATACAGCAAAAGGAGTCTTGAGAGGAAAATTCATAGCCTCAAATGCCCACATCCAAAAGACAGAAAGATCACAAATCAACAATCTGATGAATCGTCTCAAGGAACTGGAAAAAGAAGAGCAAACCAATCCCAAACCCAGCAAAAGAAAAGAAATAACTAAAATCAGAGCAGAAGTAAATGAAATCGAGAACAAAGGAATTATACAGAAGATTAATGAAACAGAAAGTTGGTTCTTTGAAAAGTTAAACAGAATGGACTGGTCTCTTGCTAGATTAACCAGAAACAGAAAAGAAAGTACTCTAATAAGCTCAACTAGAAATGAAAAAGGAGAAATCACAACTGATATCACAGAAATATAATACATAATCTCTGAATACTATAAAAATCTATATGCTAATAAACCTGAAGATGCGAAGGAAATGGACAAATTCTTGGAAACACACAACCTCCCTAAGCTCAATCAGGAAGAAATAGAAACCCTGAACAGACCAGTATCAAGCACCAACATTGAAGCAGCAATAAAAAATCTTCCAACAAAAAAAAGTCCCGGACCAGACGGCTTCACACCTTAATTTTGCCAAACCTACAAAGAAGAACTGGTACTCATACTGCAGAAATTATTTGATGACAGTGAGAAGGAAGGAATCTTCCCCAACTCATTCTACTTAGCCAATATCAACTTGATACCAAAGTCAGGAAAGTACACAACAACAAAAGAAAACTACAGACCAATATCACTTATTAATGCAAAAATTCTCAATAAAATCCTAGCAAACCAAATTCAGCTGCACATCAAAAATAATAATAATAATAATTCACCATGACCAAGTAGGCTTTATCCCAGAGATGCAAGGATGGTTCAACACGTGCAAATCTATAAATGTAATTCACCACATAAATAGAAGCAAAAACAAAGACAATATGATCCTCTTATAAATACAGAAAAAGCATTTGACAAAATTCTGCACCCTTTTATGATAAGAATGGTTAACAACATAGGCATATATGGGACATACCTCAAAATTATAAAAGCCATATATGACAAATCCACAGACAGCATCATACAAATGGGGAAAAGTTGAAAGCATTCCCACTTAGTACTGGAACCAGACAAGGTTGCCCAGTATCTCCACGTCTATTCAACATTGTGCTGGAAGTCCTAGCCAGAGCAATCAGACAAAAGAAGGAAATCAAGGATACCCAAATGGGGAAAGAAGAAGTCAAACTGTCGCTCTTTGCTGACAATATGATATTATATCTAGAAAACTCCAAAGGTTCAACCAAGAGACTCCTGGAATTTATAAATAAATTCAGCAAAGTCTCAGGTTACAATGTACACAAATCAGTAGCTTTCATAGACGCCAACAACAGTCAAGCTGAGAATCAAGTCAAACATGCAATATCTTTCACAATAGCAACAAAGAAAACAAAGTATCTAGGAATATATTTAACTAAGGAGGTGAAAGACCTCTATAGGGAGAACTATGAAACACTGGGGAAAAAATTTGCAGGGGATATAAACAGATGGAAAAACATATGCTCATGGATTGGTAGAATCTACATTGTTAAAATGTCTATATGACCCAAAGTGATTTATAGACTCAATGCAATCCCCATTAAAACACCAATGTCATTTCTTGCAGATGTAGAAAAAATAGTTCTATGCTTTGTATGGAACTAGAAAAGACCCTGAATAGCCAATGTAACCCTTACATGATAAGAACAAATTGGGAGGATCACTCTACCAGACTTCAAGCTATACTGCAAGGCTATAGTAACCAACTTTTTAAAATAATTTCAAAACATAATTTATATGTTCAATCTAACATTATATACTGTATAAGCAAACTGACCAGTCATAATTAAATGATAAGCATGAGCACTCTAATTGTCATAGGCTAATGTATTAGTAACTATAAAAATTAAAGCAGAATATTTGATTTTTATTTTCCTGTTTGATTTTATGTTTTTTTGTTATTTACACCATTGTAATAGTTGGAAAGAAAATTAAGAGACATTTAATCCATATAAAACTTATGTTGAATTAATTGGCATGGGATTACCATTTTTGAATATATATCTGTAATAGTTTTCAGGATAATTATTATGCAAATATGTACCACAATTTAACTGATAACTCTGGTGTGTCACTACTAGAGAGTGAATGTGCCATGAGATCTTATTTTTTATATAACAAGTAAAATGTGCATTTTTAGAGAAAACAAATCACAATTAATCGTAAAATGTGCAACAGATGGTGGAATTTATAATCATTCTATCAGACTAATAGTATACTGTCTGCATTTTGCAATTTGCTTTTCCCAAAAGATGATGTTGGGTTAATGCCATATTGACAGCTGGTACATTCCTAATGTAGTTAGTTTGATATACCTCATCTATTAAAGTCTGTACATTTTCCAAAATAACAGATGACAAGTGCAATTCACCACCTGGGAAAAGGCAATTTCAATAGAAAGGGAAAAATTGATCTTCACTTTTGTTAATTGTAGAGTTGCTCACTATTTTTTCAGTTTTGGGTGACATTATTAACCACCATCGTATTATTTACTTTTAAAAGTACACATTTTTAAACACAGACAATGATTAAGAGTAATCTATGGACAGATAACAGATGCTTTACCTATCATGAATGTTAAAAATATAAACATTATATGTGGAATATCAGCTCAGATGAGCATTTATAATATAGGTTTTACAGATGCTACCTTGAAATATCAATTAGATCATGAATTTCTCTACTATAAACAGAAAACATACCTCACAGACAGATGAATGGTATATTATCATATGTACAGATCTTATTAGTCATTGAAGAAAGTAAAACCAGTTTTTTAAAACAGATTTAAAGTTTGGTGCTTTCATATTGAATAAAATATATTATGAAGTTTCTTTGGCTTCAGTAAGGCAAGAAATAATAGATAATTAAGACAAGGGAATAAGAGACTTCAATGGCATGAAAAGCATATGCTATAAAACTACAATTTTAACTTGGATGTATCGCTGAGTACTGCCTATCTCTCTAATAATAACTCTTTATATAATTGCATAGCTATTCATAAGAATCTTATGTATTTGAGAATTTGTCAAACATATAGGCCTAGTACAGTATTCTTAGATGATATAATAGATCTATGTATAACATCATAATATTATTTCTTCTCTAATTTTTCAAAAATAGGCAAAATATCTTAATGTTAAATAAATTCCAAAACTTAACAAAATAAACATATTCAAATAATAGGAGACATAAACCAATGATGCAATATTTCATTTACCTCAGATAAATGCTCAATTTATTTAAAAATGTGTGAAACTAAAGATTTTGAGATGGGTAAAATCATTTAACCAAACAATAACACTGCTATGGGAATATTTAAATATGAAACTAATATCATATATTTATTTTTACAACAATATAGCCAAACCAAAATATTTGAGCTTTATGTTGTTATCATCACTTCTCAGAATTTTATTACTTAAGTCATATAAAACATAGAAGAAAATAGCAATAGAACAATACACCAACTTATGGATCCTCATAGTCAGTAGAAGAAATAATTATTTATACAGGAACATACTATTTCTTCACATTTTTCAATCAATTGTATAGATATAATAAAAATGTAAATAAAAACTTAGATATAATATACAATTTTCAATCCCCCCAACTAAGCATTTTCTTCAATGTTTGAAATTCTATTTAAATATAAAACTTATTTTACTTTGTGACGATAATATAAATCTAATATTGATTTAAGGTTAAGAAGGTTAATTAAACTTAAATTTGCAACTATTTTTCATCATCTCTACAACAAAATTAACTTTAACTAAAATGTTATCATATGTTACTGCAGTCATCATAGTACATCAAAATTCAATAAATGATTCAGTTAATAATTAATTAGTTTACATTAAATTTTTAATTATTCATTGTATGTCATAATGCAATGTACATCATAACATAATATGTAAGAACCTGTGAAATTCAGAAATGATGAAGTTTAAATAACTATAATATATATACAATGAAAAGTAAGAAAATACAAGAATAGCAAAATAAAATAAATGAATAATGCCACATCTCAGAATAGTTGTGGTTATCTAAATGAGTCATCATGAAATTTTCATAAACTTATTATTCCACATAAGCCTCTATAGAAATGAGAAAGCATGACTTTAAAATGAAATTATATTATCACTCCAAAAAGTGTGAGAATTATAATTTTTATTTACAAAAAGCTATCTTTACATTTAGTGTTTAAATGATTCATCACCTTAGAAGGCACTGGAAGAGTTCCACTTCTGGCATAGAGGAGTAAACCTACTAGAATCTATATTCCCCAAAATTAAAACTAAAAACTCTATGAAATATGCAAAAAATTAACTACTGAAGAATTCTGAAGAGTAAGTAAAATATTTAAATAGTGGAAGAGTGTCAAGACTTGAAGAAATGACCAAAACATGAGTTTCCCATTTTTCCCCTGTTTTCTCTGGAGGGTTTGCCCTAAGGGCAGTATCTATTCTCAGAGTTGTAAGAAAAAGTAGATGACTAAAATGGATAAAAATCACTTTTTTTCTGGCCAGGAAAACATTAAAAAAGTCATCAATAGGCCAGACAGTGTTGGGAAAAAAACACGGAAAGAGTACTTGAGCAGGACTCAAAGCAGTATAGCAAAGGCTTTGAGAACTGAACTGAAAATTAAATTGGCCCAAGTAGTAGACTAAACCCTGAGTAGCACATATATGGAATTGATTCAAGGCAGATTTAACAATAGAATTTATATTTAAAACATAATTCATTTTTAGACTAACCACTGAGTGAAACATGTACAGAAGAGACAACAAGCAGCATAGCAAAAACTTCAAAAATTGAACTGAAATTGGAACTGCCACCCAGGCAAAAAGAGACATTGAAATCAATAAGTAAGTGGGTTGACTGATGCCAAAACATTCAAGCACAGAAACAAAAAAAAGGATTGCAACAAGATTGGATTGGATTCCATAGGGAATCTGCAACATAACATTCAAAATCTCCAGGATGTAATACAAAATTACTTGACATACAAAGAACCTGGCAAATACACTAATTCTCAGAAGAAAAGACAATCAACACATGCTAGCCTCTCGGTGATTGAGATGTTAGAATTATTAGAAAAATACTTTAAACCAGTTATTAAACTAAACTCCATTATATAAGTGTAAATGTCCTTGAAATGAATTGAAAGAGAAACATTCTCAGGGACAAAATATATATATTTATATATATTTATTAGGTTCTTTGTATGTAATTTTGTATTACAACCTGGATATTCTGTTATTCCCCTACATATATAAATTGGGAAGATACAGAACTGAAAAATATAATATAAAAAATAAAATTTCTTCAGATGAACTCAAACTGAATGAAAATGATGGAGGAAGGAATCGGAGAAATTTAGAATAGGTAAATAAAATTTTATAACTTGAAATAGAGAGGTAGAGGAAAACCATTAAAATTAAGTGAACAGAACCTCGATGATCATATTAACCTCAAAGTTAATATGGAAATTTTTTAATGTCATGGAGTTTAAGAATAAGAAGAAAAATAGAGCATTAAAATATATTTGAATAAGCAATGGTCAAAAATAGCCCCATTTGATGAAAATATAAGTTTACAGATTCAAGAAGCTTATCAAACTCCAATAAAGGTAAACTCAACGAAGGCCATACCTGGTTATACCTGATGAAATGGCTGAAAACCAATAATAAAGAAAAAAATTTTGAAAACAACTGGAGGGAAATAATACATGTATATGTAGGGGAATGACAATTCAAATGATTTCCAATTTCTCATCAGAAAAAAATTTTAGGCCAGAAAGACTGAAACATCTTTAACATCCAGAAAGAAAATAACTGTCAATCTACATATCTAGCAAAAATATTCTTCAGAAATAAAAGTTTGAGAAATTTTCAGATGAAAGAAAACTAATAAAATTTGTTGCCTGAAGACTTGCTTTATAAGAAATGCTAAAGGATATACTTCAGTCTGGAGAAAAATGATGACAGAGGGAAAGCTGGACTTTAGGAAAGAAGAAAAGATATTAGAAATGGAAAATAGTACTACAAATAAAGAAGAAAAGCCTCTTAAATTCTTAAAATATTCATAACTTAGAAAAAATAGAACACTGTAGTATCTTTTAAGTGTGTGATATTTAGGTAGATGTACATAAATCTGACTACCACGGCGAATCTTTCTTTGGGGCGGTGGTTAAAGAAATCTATGCTGTTGCAAGGCTTCCACATATTACTTGAAGTGGCAAAGAAATAATTTGAAGTAGATTGAAAAAGTGTTGCTGTTTATATTGTAATCCTTAAACACTAAAAGTAAAAAAGACAGAAAAATAAAATTAAATAATAAAAACATTCAAATAATACAAAAGAAAGTATGACTGAGGTAACAAACTAACCAAAAACAGATGAGACAAACAAAAAGGAAATAATCAGATGGAATCCTAAGCGTGCTTTTAACAATTCAATGTTCAAGGAATAGTGTTTTCGACAAATGTTGTTGGAACAATTGGATATTCACAAGCAGAATAATGAACTTAGATCCATACATCATTCACATACAAAAAATTAACTTAAAATGTGTCAAAATCTTAAATATAAAAGATGGAACTATAAAACTTTAGAAGAAAGCATATAATACATCTTAGCGAACTTGGTTTAGATGATATGATATTTTGTTTTGTTTTCTTTAGATATCATACCAAATGTATAAGCAGCCCATATACATTTGGATCCTATCAAATTAGAAAAAAGCCACTTTTTTTCTTCACAGTATCTTATCAAGAAAGTGAAAAAACAATGGAATAAAATATTTTCAAAGCATGCATCTGATAAGGCTTGAATACTCATATTATATAGGCCATTATTATACCTCATCAATTAAAAAATAATTAAATCCATTAAAAATAGGCAAAGGACTTGAATGCATATTTATCCAAAGAGAATATACAAATGGCCAACATGTACATGAAGAGATGCTCAACGTCATTAGTCACTACGGAATGCACATCAAAATAACAATGAGATAACACTTCACACACTAGGATGGCTACCACCAAAATATGGGCAAAAATAAGTTTTGGTAAGGCTGTGTATAAATTGGAATGTTTATACATTGTTGGTGGAAATGTAAAATGATGCACTCATTTTAGAAAACAGTTAAACATAAAGTTACCCAGCAATTCTACTCCTAGGTATACAACCAAGAAAACAGAAAGTATATGCTCACATAAAAACTTATACCTGAATTTTCCTAGCATCATTATGGATACAAGTTAAAAAGTGAAATTAAAAAAGCAAAGAGAAAAAAAAGGCTAAAAAATGGAATGGAATATCCAAAAACTGTGAGACAACTAAAAAGTCATAACTTATGTGTAATGGGAATACTAGAAAGAAAAGAAAGAAAGAAACAGAAGCAATATTTGAAGCAATAAAGACTGATAATTTTCCCAGTTTAATATAAGACAACAAACCACAGATCTAAGAAGCTGAGAAACCACCAAGCAGGATATATACCCCACCTCCTGCAAAAGAAAAGAAAAGAAAAGAAAAGAAAAAAACCTATATCTAGGCCTATAATATTCAAACTTCAGAAAATCAAACATAAAGAGAAAAAAATCTTGAAAGAAGTTGGGGTGACACATTACATATAGAGTAACAAAGATAAAAAGTACATCTAATTTCTGAGAGACCATATAGATAAGAAAAGAGTGGAGTAAAATATTTGAAGTGTTGAGAGAACAAAACCAGCAACTGAGAAGTCTGTATCCTGCAAAACTATCCTTCAAAAGTGAAGGGAAACACTTTATCAAATTGAGGAAATTTGTTGCCAGCAGACTTGTCTTGCAAGAAATGTTAAAAGAAGTTCTACAGAGAGAAAGAAGATGATATAGGTCAGAAACATCGATATAAATAAATAAAGGAAGAGTATCAGTAATGAATAAGTAAAAATAAATACTTTTATTTTTCTTGTTTGAAACTGATCTAACATGAATTTGTTCCAAACAGTATGATCAACAATGTATTAAGTTATATATGCTCATCCATGTCTATGTCTATACCATTTTATCTACCTAGGTATTCTTATGTGTAAGTAAACTGAAAGGTAACAATAGCACAGGGACAGGAGGGAGGAGTTAGGAATATTTGGTTATTATAAAGTACATGAACTAACTGTGAATGGATATAGTGTTATTTGAAAGTGGATTTGGATTAGTTGTGAATGTATATGGTAAATTTTATGGCAACAACTAAAAAATAGTTAAAAAAAAAAAAGTATAATTGATATTCCAAGAAAGGAGCGAAAAGGATCATATAAAATGCTCAATTAAAATCCCAGACAGAAAACATGGGCAAGACAAAATAAGAACAAAGACAAAAAACAAGGGCAACAAATAAAAGGCAGTAAAAAATATAACTGATGATACCTTAAATGTCAATGATCTGTATGCACCAATTTTTATATAATTTTATGGTATATATAATTTTATACCTTTATATTAAAATTTCAGACAGAGCACACTTCAGAGCAAGAAAAGTTATCAGGGATAAAGTGGGGCATTATATAATAATAAAGATATCAATTCTTTAAGACATGACAATCCTTAATGTGTACATACTTGCTAACAAAACATCAGAATCTGTGAGGTAAAAACTGATAGAACTGCAAAGAGAAATAGATGAATCCATTATTACAGTTGGAAACTTCAACATCCCTCTATCAGAATTGGACAGATCTAGCAGGTAGAAAACCAGTAAGGTCATTGTTCAGCTCAAAACCACTGTCAACCAAATGGATATAATTGATATCTATTGACAACTTTATCCAACAACATCAGGATACACATTCTTTTCAAGCTTATGTGGAACATTCTCCAAGATAGTCCATATTCTGGGCCATAAACACATCTTAACAATTTGAAAGAGCAGAAATCGTACAATGCCTGCTCTCAGATCATAATAAAGTTAAACTAGAAATCAATAACAGAAAGGTAGCTGAAAAATCTCAAAATACTTGGAAATTAAACACACTTCTAAATAACACATCAGTCAAAGAAAAATCTCAAAAGAAATTTTTAAATATTTTCAGCGAAAACACAACTTATCAAAATCAGGTGGATGCAGTGAAAACAGTGACTAGAGGGAAATTTACAGCATTGACTGCATACATTAGATAAGAAGAAAGCTTTAAAACCAATGACCTAGGCTACCACCATAGGAAACTAGAAAAAGTAAAGCAAATTAAATCCAAACTAAGTAGAAGAAAAGAAATAGTGAAGATCAGAGAAGAAATCAAAGAAATAATTAAAAATGTGAAATCAAATGAGAAAATTGAAAAAAATACTGGTTCTTTTTATGAAAACATAAATAAAATTAGTAAGTGTCTAGCCAGGCTAACTAAGAAAAAAGAGAGAGGACACAAATTGCTAATATCAAAAATGAAACATGGAATATCATTACAGATCCCATGGACATTGAAAGAATAATAAAATAATACTGTGAATAACCCTATGCCCACAAGTTTGATAATATAGATGAAACTGAGTAATTCCTTGAAAGATGCAATCTGCCAAAACTCACACAAGGAGAAACAGACAATATTAATAGGCCTATATATTAAAGAATTTGAATGAATAATTAATGACCTTTTAAACCAGAAAATACCAGGCTTACATGTGTTCACTGGTGAAATCTACCAAACATTGAAGGAAGAAATTACGCCAATTCTCTACAATCTCTTTTAGAAAATAGAGCAGAAGGAATAATTCCTAACTCAGACAAAGGCATTACAACAAGAAAGAGCTACCAAACAATATTGTTAAAAACATAGACATAAAAATTCTCAAGAAAATATTAGTAAATTAAATCTAACAATGTATAAGAAGAAATATACACCACAACCAAGTGAAATTCATCCAAATTATGTGAGGCTGGTTCAACAGTTGAAAATCAATTAATGTAATCCATCACATCGACATGTAAAAGAAGTAAAAATTACATTATCATATCAATAGATCCACTAAAAGCATTTGACAAAGTTCAACACGCATTCATGATAACAAAAAAAAAACTTTCAGAAAACTAGGAATAGAGGGAAACTTTATCAACTTGATAAAGAATATCTACAAAAATAAAACCCTAACAGCTAACATCATAATTAATGGTGAGAAATTCAAAACTTACCCACAAAGATCAGGAAAAAGGCAAGTATGCCCCTTCTAACCACTCCTTTTCAACATCATACTGGAAGATATAGTTAATGAAATAAGACATGAAAAAGATTTAAAAGGTATTTAGATAGGGAATAACTAAATAAAACTGTCTTTGTTCACAGATGACATAATTATCTATGTAGAAAATCTAAAAGAATTGATAAAAAGACTCTTGGAGCTAATAACAATTATAGCAAAGTTACAGGATACTATGTAAATGTACAATAATCAATTACTTTCCTATATATCCGCAATGAACTAGTAGAATTTGAGGTTAAAAATGCAATACCATGTACATTAGTGCCCCTCAAAATTAAACACTTAGGTAGAAATATAACAAAATATGTATAAGTTGTATACAAGGAAAACTACAAAACTGATGAAAAATATCGAAGAACTAAATAAATGGAGAGCAATTTCATGTTCATTGATAGAAAGACTTAATGTTGTCAAGATTTTAGTTCTCCCCAACTTGATCTATAGACCGAATGCAATCTCTATCAAAATCTAAGCAAGTTACTTTATGAGTACCTATACTGACAAATTTATTCTAATATTTATATGGAGAATCAAAAGACCCAAACTAACTCAATACTGAAGCAGAAGAACAAAGTCACAGGACTGGCACTACCCAACTTCAAAATTTACTAAAAATCTATGATAATCATGACAGTTTGGAACTAAAAAAATAATGGACAAATAGATTGATGGAACAAAATGGAAATCCCAGAAATAAACACACATAAATATAGTCAGCTGATATTTGACAAAGCAAAGGTAATACAGTGAAAAAAATGCAAACTTATTTAACAAACAGTGATGAAAAAACTGGACATCCACATGAAAAAAAATTAATCTAAGTACAGAACTTACTCCCTTTACAAAAATTAATGCAAAATGAATTATAGACTTATATTTAAAATATAAAACTATAAAACTCCTAATATATAACATATGAGAAAACCTAGATGAACTTGAGTATGGCAATGCCTTTTTAGATACAAAAACAAAGTTATGATCCATGAAAGAAATAATTGATAAGCTGGACTTTATTAAAATGAAAAACTTGCTCTGTGAGGGACAATACCAAGAGTATAAGACAAATCACAGACTGGGATAAAATATGTGCAGATTATTTTCTAATATTAAGAACCATTATCTAATAAATCTAATAAAGGACAGTTATACAAAATATACAATGACTTAATAAAACTCAAAGATGAGAAAATGAACGTGATTACAGATGAACAAAATACCTGGACAACTCACCAAAGAAGAAAGACAAATTGCAAGTAAGTATATGAAAAGATACTCAATATTATACATCATCAAGGAAATGCAAACTTAAAAAATAAGAAATCAAAGCACACCAATTATAAATGACCAAAATCTAAAACACAGACAGCACCAAATGCTGGCAAGGATGTAGAGCAACAGGAACCCTCATTCATTGCTGGTGGGAATGCAAAATAATGTACCCACTTTGGAAGATAATTTGGTGGTCTCTTATAAAACCACACATTGTCTTGTCAGCCCAGACATTGCACTCTTTGGTATTCACCTAAATGAGTTAAAAACTTATGTCCATAAAAAACTTGAAAATGGATGTTTATAGCAGCTTTATTCATATTTCCAAGACTTGGAAGCAAACAAGATATTTTTCCGTAAGTGAGTGTGTAAATAAACTGTGGTACATCCAGATAATGGAATATTATTCAGTGCTAAACAGAAATCAGCTATTATATTAAGGCATGAAAAGATATGGATGAAGCTTTAATATACATTACTAAGTGAAAGAAACTAATCTGAAAAGTCTACATATTGTATGAGTCCAACTTTATAATATTCTAGAAAAGGTAAAACTGTAAAGTCTACAAAAAGATCAGTGGCTGCCATGGATTGGGGGTGGTGGTGGTAGGAATACATAGAGAGAGAACACAGGATTTTTCATCAGAGAAACTATTCTGTGCAGTACTACTAACAGTAGATACCTGTCATCATACCTTTGTCAAAACTCATAGAATGTGCAACATCAAGAGTGAATCTTAATACAAACTATGGACATTGGGTGACAATGATGCATCTTATGTAGCAACTTCCCTCATCAACGGTGCTACTTTGATGAGGGAAGTTGAGAGCAGGGCAGGTTGTGTGTGTGGGAGGACAGGAGACAGATCGGAACTCTATTTTCTGCTCAATTTTGCTGTGAACCAAAACTGTTCTAATAAAGTTTATTTTTTTTAAAGTGGACATAACCTAGTAAAGGGCTTCAAATTATTTTTATCTAAAATGTGAACTAAATTCATAATATTTTAACATGTATTTCAGAATGACTTAGACGTTAATTTAATAAGTAACAAGAAACTATTTTAACTCATACCAACCCAGACTTAAGTTTCAACGAAAATGAGCATTTGGCTTGTTAGAAACTTAAGAACATTTTTTTTTTTTACTTGGGGTAATTTAGATAAGTAAAAAAATGATAGAAATGGCAACAGTGGTTCATCCTTCCAAACTATCCTAGAGTAACCAAGGTAGGAGAGTCTTAAGATCCAGCTCTTCTTTCAGAGGATAAATGTGACATGTTGCCCATAGAAGTGATATTAATGAATCCACTTTGAACAAAAATTGGCTGTACTGTCCCACATTTTTAGTTGCTCGATTTGATCTTTAAAAAAATTCGTGAAGATTTAGACTGGGTCTGTGATTATTACCTAATGAAAAAAAATTCACCCTAGTAACTTCATCTTGTTTTTGTGGATCAATTCTTTAATGGCCCTGATATTCCAACTCCCATTGATCAGAAGCCTGTTTGATCTTAAGTTCTATTTCTCCCAAAAGGTTGTTAAATCAAAAGTCTTTAAAGGTGCTGCAGTATCCTGGTTTTTATCTTTGGACAGAAAATGGACACTAGTAAAAGATTTGTGAAATACAAACAAAAACAAAAACCAAACAAAACAAAGCAAAACAAAAAAACTCTGGTCCGAGCACAGTGGCTCACACCTGTAATCCCAGCACTGGGAGGCTGAGGTGGAGGATCACTCAAGGCCAGGAGTTTGAGACCAGGCTGGGCAACATAGTGAGACCCCATCTCTATAAAAAATAGAAAATTAAGCCAGGCATGGTGGTGTGCACCTGTAGTCTCAGCCACTTGGGAGGCTGAGTCAGGAGGATCACTTGAGCCCAGGAGTTTGAGATTGCAGTGATTAAGTCAATGTACTCTAGCCTGGGCAACCGACTGAGACCCTGTCTCAAAAAAAATAAAATTTAAAAAAAAGACTGAAATTTAGTTAATATTATTTTAGTTATGTTAATTGCTTAGTTTTGACAAATATACCATCATTATATAAGCCGTTAATGCTAGGGAATACTGAGTGAAATGTATATAAGGCATATAAGAACTCTACATAATATGTTTGCAACTGTTCTGTAAATCAAAAATTATTCCAAATTAAAAAGGTTATAAAAAATTACTGAGGGTCTTAATATTATATTGGCTTATGTGAAACTGACTCAGACCAGAAGTCAATGTATTGGCCTATTGCACTATCACTTTTAAGGAAACAAATGAAAGGAAAGTGGTAATCAAAATATTTTAAGGATAGGTAATGAATCATTGTATTTTAAAAATAAAGAATCAGTTATATGAACCCTGACTTTGTCCATATGGCTTTTATATTCTTAAGGCAAAGTAATCTTGCACAGGAAATATAGTAGAGCAGGACTTAATAAAAAGTAACAACCCCTTGTTTGACTTTTATTTTGTAGGTCAACATACCAAAGCTCACCTTCTTAACCTTTTGTAATTTTAATTTTCTGGTAATTACTTCTATATTTCAATATCATATGAATACAGAATTATGTCTTTGTGTAATTATTTAGATAAGAAATTTTTACCTCACTTACAAATTACAACAAATCCCCTTCTTTCCTTTACCTAGTAAGGTTATAGCAATGTCTTCACATTCTCTACTGGACACTTCCATAATTTCTTGCTCCTTCCAACACAAAATGTCCTTGTAATCACTACTAAGCAACATGAGGTATCAACACTTTTACAACAATCGTTCTACCCTCTCATTTTGCCTCTGTCAACCAAAATTTTATTTTTACATTATCCATGTTAAAGTGTACATTCTGCACTATAATCATAGTAACATTGCTCACATTTTGTCTCTAAGTTCATTCTAAAATGTGAAATCCAATATGATTATGCTACATGAATATTATTAACAGAGGGTCATGTATTTCACTATGAATTAATCTCCTTTACAGAGCTCCCAGGTTCACAACCCCATACAAATCAAAGCCTGGTATTCTTAGTGTGAAGGTCCGTTGGGACTCTAATCTACATTACAAAATTTTCTTAGGAACATGTCATGATTTTAGTTATTCTTATATTAGGACTTTGCTTTTCTTGAAGTTTTTCTTTGTCCTTTTTCCCTTTGAGTTTTTAAAGTTTTTCTTTGTGTTCTGTGCCACCTTCTTTCATCATATTCTATAAATTGTCCAAGATTTCACTTGTGCACTCCAATCTCCTGAATCCTATTATTTCCCAAAGTCACCTTTACTGGTAAATTCTATATTCTGGCCAATCTGGATTTACCATTCTATAGACTTGCTACAGAGTTTATGCCTATAGATTTTCCTCCACTACTTCCTTGTCTGACTTCATTTGCTCTTAGAATTCGTTCCTGCTTGCAGCTACATATACTAGAGTATATACTTAGATAAATATCACAGAAAAGATCTTTGAGACTTAAACTTTCTGTATGCATCTAACTAATACGTCCTTATTATGCTTTTAGATTTGATGCATAAGTGTATTTAGGTTCTTTCAAAAGCATATCCAGAGGCAAGGATTTGAGTGCAAGTAATTTTGAGGGGTATATGTAGAGGACACCTATAAAGAAGTGGTGACATGAAAGAGGGAATAGAAGTAGTAAACAAAAGTGCACTACTAACCCAGCTATTCAGTGGTCATCTGGATCTTAATCACTCTGAAAAGGCTGGGAAATTGTGTAAACTATATGCCTCAGAACTATCCCTACGGAGACGTTGAGATAATTGAGATATTTACACACCAAGCCCCAAGAGTCATGGTTGTGGAGAGTTTTGCTTCCTTAGCCCTTTTGGTCTGACTTTTGTGAGCAGCTTGTTTCTTGAAGGAGAGCTCTCGGGAGAGTTTGTATGCAGATACTGACAACTGGAACCGTAAGGAGGGTGGATAACACTAAAGGCCCCAGGGGTACTGGTGTGTCACTGACAGTGTCTGTCAAACATAACTTGGCTGAATGTAGAAGTCTGGTTTAGCACCATTATTTTCTCATAACTCTGAAAATATTATGCATATAGGTTATGGATAGAATTCTTATTATATGATTTCTATTTCTTTGTTGGTGCACTTTTATTTTATTTTTTCTCTTTACTAACATCTTATTTTTCATGACATTCTGAATTTCCAGTGATATATCTATTTATGGGTATGCTTTTTTTGCTTACTGCTTCTTGCTGCTTTTTGATTTTTATGAAAAGAATCAGACTAAGCACTTAGTTTGAACACTCAAAGCTCCCATCGGTTTTGACACATTTTCTTATGTTATACTTAAATTATTTTTTCTTTCCTTTGCTGTATCCTTCCCTTCTAAAGCTGCACCATGTTGGGTATTAACATATATGTGTAATTTTTTACCTCCTAATTTCCTCTCTTCAATATTTTTCCATGTTCAGGAAGATTCGTTTTAACTTTAAGGGTTCAAATGAATTTTTAATTTTGAAAATTAATTTTAATATTTAGTCTTATTTCCTTTTATCTGATTCTTCCCTTTTATGTAGCAATTGGTTCCTATTTTATGTCTGCAAAATCTTTCTAAATGTATTATTAATAGAAGGCATTTATTAGAGTTCCTTTTTATTTTTGTGTTCTCTTTAATTGCCTTAATTAGCTCACTGTCTTCTAGGGTCAGATCTCTGGTTTGTAAATTTTTGTCCTCTTCTTTAATATTTTCCATGTTATTGTCACTATGTAGGTAATCCTTGGTTTTTAGTCATATTCATAATACCAAGACTGTCTGAGAGCCCTGTGCGCATAGGCACAGAATGTCGATTGACCGCCTACACTTTAGTGCATACGTGGGTGAATTATACATAATTCTTGAGGAGAACAAAATGTTCCAAAATCCACATCAGCTGTACTAGTTCTTCCAAGATCTTTGTTCCATCTTTTCTATAGAATACACCACCAGCTTTATACCCCTGAATAACAACTCATTATTTAGCGACTCTCAACATGAAAATATTGAAGAGGAAATAGGAAAGAGGAGAAGTAGTCTAACTTCTTTTTAAATGCAGAATTTTGA
Source organism: Daubentonia madagascariensis (assembly GCA_023783475.1). NCBI lineage: Eukaryota > Metazoa > Chordata > Mammalia > Primates > Daubentoniidae > Daubentonia > Daubentonia madagascariensis. The sequence continues at coordinate 17,411,563 of JAKFHU010002080.1, read as the reverse complement.
ATGGCTACAGAAAGAACCAAGATACTATATCTGGGCCTCCAAGACTGCAAACTTCTCTGTCTATGCTCCTTCTGAACAGTTCAGGTCCCACCGCAATTTAAGGGCCTTAGAAAGCTACACCTTTTTGGGCTGTTTTATAAATCAGTATTCATTTATATTCCTAGCACGCTATAGAAATATATCAAGATCCTTTTTAGCATTTTTCTTATTGTGATTTTATACGTTCTTTAATTATTTACATTTATTTTAATGTAGCATAACATAGGGGAAAGTGGCAAGTAGAGTATGAATTTTCATTCTGGTTTCTCAAAGGAGGAAATATTAGTCTGACATAAAAGTGGCATTACACAATTTTAAAGCCTAATTTTATTCATTCATCTCTATAACTGAACTAGATAATCACAAACATAACTTTTTTAAACAGCTGTTCAAAATATTTGCTTTTATGTTATGCACTTGTGTCAACTTAATATTGGTCAATTTTCCTTTAAAACATACCTTTTTGTACTCTTCAATCCCCACAACAATAGCAAGAAATTAGAGCTACTATGAATTTCATCTTAAGATGTTTCTTTGTGGATATTTTATTCCAAAATATATAGATTAAAGCAACTATAAATCCTCCTTTTGAATCTTTGTGCTGCTAAAACCATGTATCACTGAAGTTTATTTGTGATGGAAGTAAGTAGGTCTTTGTTTCCTTGGAAATTTAGCAAAGAACCTTGTTTGTCTTCTAATTAATGGGATCCAGAAAACTTAAGCCTATTCTTAAATATGATTCATTATCATCTAAATAGTATAATTTTAAAGTAATATAGCAATATTCACAGATAGCTGAATTTTTTTAAAAGTCTACTTTCTGGTAACAAATCTAATGAATTACAGACAAAAAAGAAGAATATCAATTTTTTTAGTCTTTATAAAAATGTTTATTTTCTCAAAATAATTTTCTTTGCTCAATCATTCTGAAAACACACCTATGCTTTTAATTGTTTCAGGATTCTATATATTTTCAATGAATGATATTTTATAACTATAAAGGATTCATTGTTACCAAAAGCAAGTTTAATATTATTTTAATGGAGTTATTATTATAATGTTTGAATAGATATTAACTCATAAATTATATTAGTTCTTCTCTACTTTTGGTCCAGAAATGGAAACTAAAAATTAGTTCCAAATACAGTTTTTCATTTTATCCCCAACACTTATCCTTGTTCTGTGAAAGGCATTTTGGTAAATTTCTGGAACTAGTATTTAGTTTATGTTTTAGCAACCTGCGTTCTATCTTCATATGCTGAACTAAGATTATGAGTGTTAAAATAAAAAAATCTTGTATGTGTATCCTTTCCTTCACTAAATCATAATTTTGTTTTCTCAAACTTGAGTGAATAATATGTACATCATGCTTTGTTTTGAGAATTAAATAGCTTAAGTCTAAACACATCATATGCACAAAATGTTTTATTATGAGGAAAAAAGAACACAACAAACTAGATTTTTAAAGTTAGAAGACCTAAGTTCACATTCCAGCACCGATTTTTTCCATTGGGCAAGATTGCAGGACAAAGCATATAGTCTCTTTGGTGTTTAGATTTCTCACATATATAAAATCTCTAATAACACCCAACCTACTGAATTGTTTTGATAATTAAATTTAAAAACACATAAGAATAGCAAACACAAAGATTGAAATATAGTAAATACACCAACACGTTGTTAATTGTATATTCAAACCCACTGACTTGCATCACTTAGCTTCTGAATATTCCTTAATATCGTAAAGGAACTGAACATTTTTTGAATAGTGCTAAACATTCAGCCTATACATATAAAGTAGCATGTTTTTAAATAACAGTAAAATAATATTTCCCAAATCAATCTCTAAACTTTTTACTACTTTTGTGTTTTAGCATATGCAAAAATATACTCCACATTTATTTCCTCACCCTAATAATTTCTCAGATAATATGTACTCAAAATTATTTTAAATAATTTAAAAGAGAAAAAGAAACTGTTATCCTGAAGATTATTAATCCCAATAAAGTTTAAAAATGTGCCTCTTCATGGTGAACAATAACTGTAGGGACATGCATACTAAGCAGCACAGGAAAAGGAGGCTTCTCCATTAGTAGATCAAAATTACAAACATTGAAAATGTTTGCATTATTAAAGAGGATAAATATACAGACATACTAACATAACAGTTCTTTACAACTTAATTGAAACTACATTTTAATTTCTTCACTGTTTTGTTCATAGGGTGCTTTGCCCTTATAGGCAGTTCCTCTTTAAATTACTTCATGTAGTCATAAAAATAGATCTGACTAGTCTGACCTAAAACAATTTATACCATAAATAAGTTGTTTCATTGTATTTTAAGCACCTCCAGTGTTCTAGAACTGTTCTAGGTAATGTTCTAAAAACTTTCCTAGACACGTATATAACAGTATGAAAAAAACAGATGTAATACCTACTCTGATAGATTCTATAGTTTATTCAGAAACACATATTATATACAATATATATAATTTATTTTTAAATATATATGCATAAAATTATTCATCATAATTGTAAGTTACAGAAATGGAACAATGGAACACAACTAGACTGCAGTGTTCTAGTACACAAGAGTTAGTCTTCAATATCATCATATTATATCCATGATTACAATTAAGAGTCAATTAGCACCACGTATATTTGAAAACCATGCCAGGTTCTATACATATGAAATAGCATAGAACACAATTCCTAGCCTCAAAATATTTGCACATTAGTTGTGAAAATCAATTTTCACAAAAACACAATATAGGATAATATATGTTGTGTTCTAAGAGATTGGTACTTAGTAAGACTTGGGAGGAAGGAAAAGTTAAAGATAAAATGTGATGTGTGCAGAGGGATTAATGATTAAACTATTTGCTTATAATTATATATTCATGTGGGGAATAACAGAAGGTGAAAGTTAAAAGGCAGTTAACATTCTTGAATATCTGGCCACATATACTCTATCCTGCAGACAGTGGCTAACCACTGAAAGTTTTAGAGTGTATTCTGTAGTCTCTGATGGAAAAAATAATATTCATTGATCTACAGAAATTACTCAATTCAGCAATGCCAGTCCATATTCAGGACATGATATAAAGCAAAAGTTTTCTTTTTTAAAAGTAATTTCAGTATGATACAGTGAGGTGATAATTCTTAAGGAAATATATTTTATTTACATACAATCAATAATTCCACATTTTAATGGGTGTGACTTGCATAAACAGAGATTTACTAATATCACTTGCTGTACATGTGTTTGTTTAAAGTTCTATAATTTACTGTATTTTTCCAAATATCTAACCCTCTTTCATAACTACAAAATAGAAGGAAAAGAACAATTAAGACAGATCCTAAGGATCCAAGACTACAGAGAGATAAAGGCTATAATGACTGACCTCTACCACTAGTTATTTGTTGGTATTCTCAGCCTTGCTCAGATTTATGAGGCTTTACAGAAGCACATAATAATACATTTTGTTCTCTTTGTCCCTAGATTTCAACACATTTTCCTATGTGATATCATTAAATAATTGTTTTCTAGCGTGGAACTGTGGGGCTGTCTATATGCAGGGTCCTAAGTTTGTTTACAGCCCCTGAAATGCCAGATTAACAACTGAGTGGATGTAAAAAAAACAATATCCTAAATTAAAAGGTACACTTACCAGACAGAAGACAATTTTTTTTGTTCCCTTTCCTGATTTATGCCTAATATTTAGGTTGTATATGCTAGTATATTAACATGCAAACACCTAACTTTAAACTTTATAAAATAAAAAATGGAAAGAGTAATAAGATCTAAATATAAAATAATAGTTTCAAGTTATACTGGGGATATGAATATGCTCAAATATTAAATAGAAGGGATTTAAATGCATTTAAAATTTTTAGTATTATATTCTACTTGGAAGGAAAGGAAAAATAAAATCTTTCACTTGCTCATGTGGATCCTTGAATCAGTAGTCTTAAATTTTAAATAGATGTCTTAAAACCTTCCACTCCGTGGTTCTTTTAAGTAGTTATTTCTATTCCAGACCACTTCTTTACCATTACACCACTAAATATAAGTGCTTTTGTATGAAAATTCATTATATTTTTAAAGTAATTTTAAAATTTAAATATAGGCAAGTGCACAAAAAGAATGTTCATATCTATACATTTTCATAAAACAAATACATATAAACATATTCATATATACATTTCATAAAGCAAATACATATTTGTGTATAACTATCACAAATATCAGAAAGTAGCACATTACTAGTACACAGACACATTTTTACCTCCTACCAGAATGTAGGAGAGAAATCGGGGAAAGCTTTGGGAAAAGTATCCATTCAAGGAGAAAAGCTACCATCATGGGGTAGAGAAATAACGGAAGGAGAGATCTCTCTGTCAAATTAAAATTTATCTTAAAAGATAATTGGAGAATAAGAGTAGGATCAACTTTAGATAAGTCAGGAACTCATGCGGAAGTGTTCAGATTTTATGCTGAACTCAAGTGTTTTATGAGCTTTCAAGTATTCACATCCTTGAAAAATTACTTTGTTCTCTATCTTATTAAAATGTATTGTGATTACAAAACACTTTAAGGCCAATCTTCTCAAATATAAAAAATTCTACTTTATTATAAGTATAGGAGTAATCTATGTAAAAGGACGAGATACAGAAGATGCTGAGATTCAAATTATAACCTTGTCTAAATCAGGAGGCAAACCTTAATTTCAACCCACATTGTGTATCATTGCACTAAAGCAGGCAGAAAGCTTAGACTAGTACAGATATACCCAATACTAGACCCTGAATCTGCTTCAAGCAGCCAAAAGCAGGGAGTTTGTTGTTCTTTGTTCTATTTGTTTGTAGGTTTTGATTCTTGCTTGTCTATTTTTTTATTCTCATCTGTTTTTTCCTGGGCACACTTATAACTTTGACTAAAATGGTACAAAAGCAATTTATGTAACCAAAACATCTGTACCCCTATAATATTCTAAAATACAAAATAAATAAATAAAATCACCTTAAACCAAAAAAATAAAAAATAATTTTTTTTTTTTCACTGTGAAGTGAAATCACAAAGCAGAGCTGTGGTAGGAAATAGAGACGATGGATGTGCAGAGCCCCACAGAAGGCAGTAGCCTCTTCTAGTGCATAGGCATTTATCCAGGAAGGAGTGTTAGGTGTCATGGGTCATAAATGAAGAGTATGCACAAAAATGACTGTAGCTAAAATGTTATATGGTGGAGTGAGTCATTTTAATACATTTCGTGCCCCTCAATGCTCAACTCTGTAGCTTGATGTGGATAAAATGTCTTTCTCTGCTTGTAATTTTGTGCCTACTCATGCTGGAGAACTGATAAAATCATAGAGTCCTCATAAAAATAGCATATCTTGACAACCACTCAAGTTATTTCATTTCTCTATTATATCTGTGTATATGGTTTTAAAATGACCATTAAATCCTATATTACCACTGTTGTACTAAAGATTGGAGATAAAACTTAGATATATATTCTATTGAACAGAGATTCTAAAATGGCAGTTAACTAACCAAGCCAAAGCAAATAAGCAAAACTAAACAAAAACTTGTCTTCCTCTCCCACCATGCCATGCCCATCCTCCTTCTCCATCCCCATTTAAAATCTGTTTCTTTTCTCTTTGACATAGAAGCAGGAGTAAGCAAGATGCAATGCTATTGTCCATTTGTTTGTAAACCACTTTTTTTTGTAATTTGTAATAGTTTTTTGTTATCACTTTCAAAAGACATACTTTTTCATTATTTTTATTTCAGGCACGAGCAAACAAACTGCCTTCCAGAAACAATAGAAACCACTTTATGTAAACACTTAAACTCTGCTTTCTCACTAAAATTTGGATAGGTCTTCTCAAAGTTGAACTTTACTTTAGTATGGTCAATCTTGATTTCAAAACCTGCTTCCTTTAAAAAAATTATGCTTTTTTGTTTAAAAATTATTCAAAAGAATCAAACCAACTACGGAAATAACATACCTCTTAATAATTTACTGAATTAGAAACAAATAACATAAGAAAGAGATATTTTCATCAGCATATGAAGTAGTAATCAGGCAGGGTGACTACAGTATGCTATGAGAAACCAATTACAATTTCTGCATTCAAAGTGATTCTTTGTTCAAGGATTTATTGTTTGGAGGATGCAAATAAATATAACAAAATTTTGATGATTTCCTAATTTTATGTATATATTATATATACACACATATATAAACCAGATACATATATAATAAAAGTATATTAAGATATAAATATTCTTAAATTTTCATATTATTTTTTAGTTTTATTAAATTTGATATTCCATTATGTATGTTAAAATATTTAAGTAATAAAAATTCATATTTAGAGTTTTAATTTCCAATTATTTCCCAAAATGGGAGGTGGTATTTCCCATCATTCATCCCAATTTTACCATCCAAAGACATGTTTAACAACAGAAAAATTGTTCACATTTCAAAAGAATTTTTACACTAAAAAGAAATGAACAGAAAAAAAATCTGTGTATGTATTCAATGTTAAAAACTTTTTGAGTTCAAATGGGAACTGAACTCTGATCTTTTTCTTTTGCCCAAATTCCTTCCAAAGGGGGCCTGGTGTGTCACACCTACAAATGATAAAATCTCAGTAAACAGATTTTTATGATGTGATTTACTTCCTGACCAGATTCTGGTATAGCATCACATGAAAGATAAAAGACCCTTATCTTAACTCAAGCATTCCTTTCTGCTGATTCCTGATCTTTTGGACAAAGCCTAACTCTTTCAGCCAATTGTCACCTAAAGAATCCCTAAATCCACCTATGACTTGTAAGCCCCCGCTTCGAGATGTCCTGCCTTTTCGGGCCAAACCAGTATATGCCTTCCATGTATTGATTCATGATTTTATCTGTAATTCCTATCTCCCTGAAATGTATAAAAAACAAACTGTAACCCAGCCACAGGGAGTCCACTTGCTCAAGGCTTCTTGGGCATGGCTCCAGGTCATGGTCCTCAAATTTGGTCAGAATAAACCTCTTTAAATTATTTTACAGAGTTTTTCTTCTTTTCCATTGACACAAATTTGATGCTTTTAGGTTTTTGTTGATCTCTAGAAAGGTAATAACACATTTGTCTATTCATTTTATTGTTTCGGCAATATTACTAAGTAAATTTTTTATGCTTCTCCCTTTGCACAGTAGTGCAGGAGTATAAAAAGCTAACTGAGCAAGTGATATTAATAATCAATTGAAAAATTATGATTGTTTTGTAAACTTTAAAAGTTTTTGTGAAAGGTTATTACACTGAAATTTACAAAAAAAAAGAAAAAAGAAAATAAAACTAATATTCATTTAGTTCACTAATTTAAAATCTAAGGAACATTGAGAATTAAGTTTTTATTTCTTTGCAGAAACTTATGATGAGTAGTTTAAACAGTGCTTGTCTTCTTTCCATTGTTAAATTTCTATATGGAAAGAGTTTCTTTCTATGTCTTGGTTGGTGAATTGTTATACTCCTTTCTAAGTTTGGATTAGCATCCAGTATTTTATCTTTTTTGAATTCAATGTCAGGAAATATCTCTGAGAGTTCTTTTATTGTAATGGTTTGTCTCTTGTCACTTCTCAAATATCATCACCTTTTGCTCACAAGCACCTGTTTTAATTACTCCTTGAAATCTGGTTGTAAATTTTACATTAGTATCTTTATGTGGACTAGTATCTTCACCAGAGAGCTTATGTTAATCAATGAATGCAATCTTCTGAAATGATGAGACCAGTTTTTACAAGTAGTAAACATTCTTTGTAGTCCCTTTGCAATTACCATTTTCTTTCAATGTGGCAACTAAACTAAGTGCTTTGGCCAAGATTCTAGCCAAAGAGATTGGGATTTTTCTTTCTTTTTTTATAGAGGTATTTAATCCAAAGTAGAAGTAAACACTTCATTTCTACCATAAGTGGTTTTCTTGTCCTAATGTAGTTTAAACTAAAAGGTGTTAAAACAACTTTATCTTGTTTTTTTTTTATATTCATCATACTCTTTCAATACAGCTCATACCTTAATTTTATGAGGGCCTTGATTAAGTCCTACATTTGTTTTGCTGTTTCCATTTTAAAATCTTCTAATTGCATTCAATTTCAATACTAGCATTATCACATTTTATTTCTTTATTGCACTTTATCTTTGTTGTTTAATTTATTCTTTTGATAACACATTTCTATATAGTATCACATAAGTTTACCTCTAGAAGACAGAAAGGCAATACAACTACATGGTTTGCTGCTGGTGCATGAACTGAGTATCAGGTCGACAGTGATCATTCACCAAAAGAATTTGAAAAAAGTGACATGATTAGTTACTGATAATGATTTTTTATCTGTTATTTACATAGTTATATGTAGACTTAAGGTCTACCAGCAAAGTCCATGTTTTATATGATTACTCACAGTTAATATACCATGATATTAAAATTTTTATCCTTCATTCTATTAATATGCTGTATCACATTTATTGTTTTGTGTATGTGGAAGCATCTGTGCAGCCCAGGGATAAATCCCCCTTGATCATGGTGTATAATCCTTTCAATATGCTATTAAATTTGGTTTATTAGTATTTTGTTGATTTTTACAAATGTTCATTAGGGATATTAGCCTCTAATTTTCTTTTCTTGTAGTGTTCTTGTCTGGCTTTGGTATCAGGGCAATGCAGGCCTTGTAAAATGGGTTTGGAAGTGTTCACTCCTTTGCAATTTTTTGGAAAAATTTGAGAAGGGTTGGTATTAATTATTCTTTAAAAGTTTTGGTAGAATTCATTAGTAAAGCAATCAGATCCTGGACTTTTAAAGTTGGGAGATTTTTATTACTGATTCAACCTTCTTACTCATTATTGGTCTGTTCAAATTTTCTGTTTCTTCATGATTCAGTCTTGGTAGGTTGTATGTTTCTAAGAATGTGTCCATTTCCTCTAGGTTATCAAAATTTTGGATGTATAATTTTTCACATTATTCTTTTACAATCCTTTGTATTTCTGTGGTATCAGTTGTAACACCTTCTATTCATTGCAGCATTATTCACAATTGCTAAGATATGGAAACAACCTATGTCTCTGTCAGTGGTCAAATGGATAAAGAAAATAAATATAATGTGACATAATTTAGCCTTTAAAAAGAAAGAAATATTGCCATTTGTGATGACATGGATGAATCTGGAAGACATTAAGCTGTGTGGAATAAGACAGACACAAGCTGACAAATACAGCATGACCTTAATTATATGTGTGTTAGGGACAGAAAAATAAGTGAGAGGTAATGGAAATCAGAAAAGCAGAAAAGAGAAAGCATTTATAGAAAAACAATAAGGAGGAAATGGTTACAGAAAAATAACCAGGAGAAACAGTTCTTTCAGTCTTAAAGAATGGGGTATTTAAATCATGGAACACTGACCACCAATCAGAAAATAGAAAAACACCCTAAACGGTGACTTTCTCCATCACACATATAATTCAGTCCCCAAACCTTGTGACATATAGTCATAGGTGATTATGACTAACCTTGTTACTAACCTTTACATCAACATAAATTGCTAACATATAAAAGGAGGAAGTTTAGAGTTAATTAGTGTCTTCTCCACTCGCGGGGACAGACCCGTTTCCCCTTAGGAAAAGTCTATGCTTTCTTCCCTATACTATCTTATAACTTCACTATTTCCAATAAATCCTTCACGCATACTTGCTGAGTGTCTGTCATCTCTCTCCATTGTGCGGGCCAGGCTTGCGATTCTTCCAAGCTAGGAGCCCAAGAACTGGGGCAAAACTTCAAAGTCCAGCCATGGACACTGGACCATGACGTGTGGAATCTAAAAAAGTTGAACTCATAGAAACAGAGAGTAGAAAGGTGGTTACCAGGGAGGGTTTGGAGATGGGAAATGGAGACATGGTCTAGGGAATGAATTTGCAGTTATATGATGAATAAGACTTAATGTACAGCACAATCGCTACTGTTAATAACAGTATATTTTACACAGCTGGTCATCCCTATCCATGCATTCTGCATCTGCAGACTCAATCGACTGAGGTTGGAAATACAGTATTTGTAACTGGATTTTTGTACCCACGATTCTGCAGAGCTGACTGTAGGAATTGATCATCCATGGATTTTGATATCCATGAGGATCCTGGAAACAATTTCCTATGGACGTGTAGCAAGGACAGTATTTGAAATTTTCTAAGAAAGTAGATCTTAAGTATTCTCACCTCACACACACAAAGTTACTATGTGAGGTGATAGGTTAATTATCTTGATTGTTGTAATCATTTCACAATATACATGCATTCAAAACATCACTTTATACACCTTGAATTTATACAAGTTTTGTCAATTATACCTCAATAGAGTTGGACAAATATATATCATGATAAAAGAAATTTGAACTGTGTTTTTGGGAGGTTAGTGCTATTTAACTAAACTGTGGGAAGTAAAAATTGTGCATACTAAAGTTGTGCAAAGTCATAAATGCTGTATGTAATGATATTGTAATTCATCTCTATAAGCTTTATAATCAATAGAGCACAAAGACAGGCAAACAATTAAACTTAAAATAGTATATTAAGTGTTATCACAGAGGTATACACTGTTAGGTAGATAGCAAGGGATCGCCGACTTTCCAAGGGACAAAAATGTGTACCTCACCTTGGTGCTGCCTCTAGCAACTGCCTCACTTGGGGAAGAAGGAGAAAGGCGGGCCTTGTCTTGGTGCTACCCCACCTTAATCCTGCCCCAAGCAACTGCCATGCCTGGGGAACCGGGAACACTCTGCTAATCTGCAAAAGAATGCAGGGAATTCTCAGGCCATGAGCCAGGCAGCCCAGGCACAACAGGATCTGGAATGTGACCCGGAGTAAACTAAGCCTAATTATGTCATTAACTGCCCATCAAAGTGGTTCCATGGTGATCTCTGAACCACGAGGAGGACCCAATCCAGATAGTATAAAACAGGACCCCAGACCATAACCAGACCCTCTTTATACGACAGGGGGTCCGTTTGTTGTCTGCGGTGAATGTGTCTTGCTCTTGCTCTATACACTCATCTTGCTCTTCCTCAATAAACCTAGTTTTCATGCTTAACCTGCTTTCGGTGTGTCTGGTCATTCTTCAGCCGTGAGCACACCAAGAACTGAGAACAAGATTGAGGACCCAATATATACCATGTATGATTCAAGTCCAAAAGAGAAAAGATTCACCAGAAATGTCAACTAAGCTTTGTAAAATGAATAAAGAATGTGAGGTTTAGTAATAAAAGCCTTAAAAATAAGTGGCACAATAGCATCAAACATTTGTATACCCAGCATTAAACATTGCTTAGAACAATGACTTTGTACTTTTTGATGGAAACGTCCTCACACTCTAAGTACCTATATAAAAAGAAGCATCTATTGTCTCTTTAGAACAGAGGATAAAAATTGTATCTTTTGTATTTCGATGCTACATTAAAGCTACAGTGATATAAACACTAAAAAAAGAAGAAGAAGAAAGAAATATGTACATGAAAGCACTTGAGAGATACCGAGAAAACAAACATTTGAGTAGCCAGGATTTAAAGAAAAAAGAACGTTGAAGGGAGTCCGGCTTTCTTCAGTGCTTTTTCCCTGAAGGAATTTACCAACATATAGATATGGGGTCTGCAATGCTAAAAGGGCAGTTGTAAGAGTTAGCAAGGAGCTATACCTCAAAGATGAGTTTTCCCTTATTTTCACATGGTTGGGGAGAGAATAATTGAGTTCAGGGCCAAAATAGATATGAAACTTCTGGCATACACCCCAGGTAGGACCCTGAAAGAGCTATTTTCTTAACATACTGCTTTAGGAGTAATAAAATAAATGAGCTAACACACATGACTTCAATCTAACGTTAAACTGCTGATTATAAGAAAAACTTGAGGTGATTTTCTCAAGTTCTCACTGACAATCACACTGAAAAATTAAATCCTCTTTGGAAGAAGATAACATCAATCAGAGCCTACGATTTTGTGACAAATATTTTATTCACAATGTAGTGTATCAAAACCAAATTTTCATGTCAGTAAACAAGAGAAAGAATATAAATGTAAAAACATTGGAATTCAGACACTGACTGAAAAATGATTAATATGGACACAAAATATCTTGACTTCCTTGTGAATATAATTAGGGAAATATAATTTAAAAATAAACAAATGGAGTCCTTTTTTAGCTCAGGAATGTGGGGAGCTATGAAGAGTGTCACTCTAATCCAAAAAACAAGAAAACATGGAGAAACTATAAAATAACTCTTGATGAACCCATCAAAAAATTGAGGTCCCAGAGCAAACAGTCAAACCAAAATATTAGAGTGACAGGCATCTTCAGGGAGAAATGGGATCTGAACATGTATTAATTGGGGCTGATGCTGCTCAACATCATATAAGAAAAGAGGAAAACCAAACAAGAAAATTTAAAGGACTACTGAAGAATGGGCTCTATGGATTAGAAGAAGTCTGTAAGGGCCACAGACATAGAGCGTTACTCACACTATTGCTGGCTATTCCTCTGGGAATCCATGAAACTCTAAGTTCCTTATGTGGAAAGTCCAGTGAAGACAATCCTCTTCCTCTTCTGCTGAAAGGGAGATGGGAACACTAGCCATTGCCAAAGTTGCCCCAAGTAAGCTCCACATTCTTAACCTCAGGAAAAAAATATATAGTACGTGAGGAGGTCATCAAAATGGTAGCCCATCCACCTACAGCCAACTGATCTTTGACAAAGCAAACAACAATATACACCGGGGAAAAGAAGTTCTATTCAATATGGTGCTGGGAAAATTGGATATCCACGTGCAGGAAATTGAAACAGGATCCATATCTTTCATTACTCACAAAAATTAATTTAAGATGGATGAAAAATTTAAATGTAAAGCATGAAACCATAAGAATGCTAGAATGTCGGAAAAACTCTTCTAGATATCAGCCTAAGCAAAAAATTTATGAAGAAGACCCCAAATGGCAATCACAGCAACAACAAAAATAAAGAAATGGGACTTAATTAAATTAAAAAGCTTCTGCACAGCTAAAGAAATAATCAACAAAGAAAATGGACTACCTACAGAACAGAAGAAAATATTCACAAGCTATACATACAGTAAAGGGCTAATAACCAGAATCTACAAAGAACTCAAGCAAATAAGCAAGGAAAAACCAAACAACAGCATTAAAAATTGTGCAAAATACATGAACAGAGGCTTTTCAAAAGAAGATAGACATGTGGCCAATAAATATATGAAAAAATGTTCAATGTTACTAATTATCAGGAAAATACAAATTAAAACCACAATGAGATATCACTTTACCCTAGTTAGAATGGCTTTTATTAAAAAGTCCAAAAACAATAGATGCTGGCATGGATGCAAATTGAAAGGAATGCTTATACACTGTTGGTGGGACTGCAAATTAGTACAACCTCTATGGAAAACAAATGGAGATTTCTCAAAGAATTAAAAGTGACCTACCATTTGATCCAGCAATCCTACTATTGGCTAGAATTTGAAGGGAGCAGAAAGAGAACACTTACTATCTCACCAGAATTATGACTCAGGATCCAATTAGGATTTGTTGTTGTATTGTTCAAGGCCATTGTGATCTTATTTCAAATAATGTTATTATAATATTTTTCACCATATCAGCCATTATTTCAAATAAAACAAATGCTGTTATCCTTTTTGTTTCTGCCTTTAAAATTGAAGAACCTGCAGGTGGAAACAATTGCTTTATTTCCCCATCAAAATTTCTTTATTTAAACCATAGTTTTTAATGTTATTCTATATATAGGTTTTTCATGATTTTAACATAATAATTTCCAATTTTGATAAAATCCAAAACACTGATTTGCTTGAAAATTTGAAAGAAATTAAATTATTTTAACATGGCCCCAAAATTTGGAAATGCATAAACAAATACTGTGGTATAATTTGTTGATGATCAAAATACACAGGAATAGAATTTTAATTCATGTAAAATATGAACTTGTGAAAATGGGGAATGTAATTTTGAAAAATAAATAAACTTGTATATACCTAGGTTCCCCAGGCAATCTGGATCTTTATATTTAAGGAAATATTAATTAATCCCAAACTATGTTACTATTGTAAATTACTTATAATTGCACTTATGGTCTGCCCTCTATAATTATGCAAAATTTAGGAAGAAAATGTTCACTAAGAAAAATATAATATTATTAATAAAATATAGGGCATATAGACTTCAAAATTTAACTATTTATTGAATTGTGCTAGGGAATATTTTTTGAAGAAATAAATTGAGTGATGTTAGCTTATTTTTAAAATTTTGTTCAGCACACAAATAGGAGGGCACACATATTGGATGAATCTTGACAACATGGTGAAACAAAAGGAATATGTTATTCTCACACTCTCTCACCACAATTTGCTTCTTGATGCATTCAAGCATCCTCATAATAGGCTTTTTCCCTATAATCTTCTCTAAAATCACTGGTGTTTGCCAGGTCACTAAGTAAATGGAATATATTTTAAGCGTGTGTGAGTTTTGGAGTGGGAGTTAGACACAACTTCATTCTTTCAAAGAATATACTCCTTCCTTCTTGCATAAAAAGGAATATGTTACACATCTTACTAGATTTCTGATAGTTCTCTGTAGGTTCTATTCATCCATAATCTATATCCTTATTTGCCTGTTTTTATTCACAGTATCTTTTTTTCCTTATATTCCTCAAGAAATATCAATCATCCTGTTTTTGTGCTGACCAGAGTTCAAATATAAGTCAACATCATTAAATTTATTTGTACATAAAATTTAATTCATCAGGACATTGTGGGTACATTTTGAGGTCACTGTTTCAAATATTCCATGACCAATATTATATTTTTGATAATATTATCCCTTGTGGACATTTGCTTTCTAAATATTAAGTAGTATTTTCTTGTGCAACTGAAGTATAATTTGTGTGCCTGTATAGCAAATGCTGTCAAATGGCAGTACTACTAGCCTATAGGTTTGGAGGATTAATTGGGAGGTTTGAATCAATTATTGAAAAGCATATGAATTTATAAATATAATTGCAATTATTCATGGTAGTTTATAAATTATTGGTTATACAATTCAATTAATAATAAATCTAAAAGAATTGTGTTTTATCTGAGGGCTTTCATCAATTTTTCACAATTTTTAAATTTAGAATGGACTTAAATAGCATAAACTTGTTAAAGACTCTTTATTATCAACAAGAGCCAAGTGAGTGAAATTAGTTTCCATAGACTCAGTATCAAATTTTCCTTACTCTGGTTTAAGGTAGTCTATAAATGGATATACGTGGAATTTATGAAATCAAATCTAATTTTTTTCAACTTTAGTAGAATTTCCAAAGTAAGAATTACCAAACTGAGAGAAGGGTTTTAACTATTGAGTTTTGGGTCAAAAGACTTGAGTGGTCCCCAATCTTAGAAATCATAGAAAAAAATTTGATTCATGTTGTGTAGTTATTAACATCCTTGTGCTCTGTCATATGCACAAATTAATGGTTGAGAGGCAAATCACTCTATCTGTAGGTTTTAGACCAAAACTCCCAAAGCCCAGGAATTACAAGTACTTTTAAATATTTTCTCTGTAATAAACTTCAGTTTTATTATGATAGATAATTTTAAGACTGGTTTAAACCATTTCTTTTTGATAATGGTCATTACTTGAATATCTGGGATTATAGTTTTTATCATTTGTATTTTTTATTCTTAACTTAGATAATTTATTACTCTACTAATTTCCCTTTTGAAAATGTTTCCTGTGTTTGCTTTGGATATTTTAAAATATTATTTATTAATTGAGTAACAGAAAAACATATTAAACAAGCAGTTATGAGTGTAGCTTGTCCTACATATGGTGATATTTTGATCAATAGCAATTACTCTCAATACTATGTGAAAAGCGAAGTTTCAGGTTCACCTTAGATCTAACCCATTCCATCTGAGCTTGTCATTGCCAATAATTTTCAAAGTATGTATTATCTAATTATAGGTAGGCATTTCATAAATAGGTAGACAAGGAAGAATTCTATTATCTTTTGAGGAATTTCTCACTACATGCTGCACTAGATGTGAACTACAATATAATAAACTAAGAATAGCATTTAATTTACAAGGAGTATGAGCCAGTTTCATGTCTGTGAAAACTTTTTACTAATTACTTCAGAGAATCTTTATCTAAAACAGAAAAGATGAAAAAAAATCCTAAGTATGTGGCTTCAACCGTCGGTCAAAACTACGCAAAATATATAAAATTAAAAGTATTAATTTTCCATTAGATGGTTTGAATTAGAACTATCACCTAAAACACTTCAAAGACTGAGCATTTTCCATCAGATTCCTTACTTACTCAACATACTGCAATAATATCTCTATTATTTAAGGGAGAAATTGTTGGAACTTTTCAGTAGAACATATGACTGGCATTGAACAGTAAAAATCTATGCTTTCACCCATACAGCCTTGATTAGCAGAAAAATGATGATAAAAAGAATGTTTGTCTCAATTTATTAATGAAAATGATGAATTACTTGCATTCAGTACTAAATTCACAATTTCCAAATAAACTAATTATATTATTCCTTGTTAGTTAAGACAATTTTGCATTTTTATGATTATTAACATTGAGAATCATTTCATCTGAAGAATGAACTAAAATACTTCACTGCTATTAAATGAAAAGAAAACCTCACCCTCTCAGTTGTTTTGTGTATTGTGTTTGTTCTTTCTTTTTCTTTTTCTTTCTTTTTCATCCTTTTTCTTTCTTTACTTTTTTCCTTCCTTTCTTCTTTCTTTCTTTGTTTTTTCTTTTAATTTCTTTTTTCTTTTTTGTTATTGTTTTTAATTTTTATGGACTCATAGTAGTTTTACATATTTATGGGGTACATGTGATATATTGATATAATCATACAGAGTATAATGATCAAAATACACAGGAATAGAATTTTAATTCATGTAAAATGAATGAGTAATTGGGATATCCGTCATCTCCAACATTTATTTCTTTGTGTTGGGAACATTCCAAATCTGCTTTTCTAGTTATTTTTAAATATACCATAATTTGTAACCAATAATTTATTAATATAACTATAAATTAGTGTTAACTATAGTCACCCTATTGTGCTACCAAACACTAGATCTTATTCCTTCTATCTAACTATATTTTTGTATGCATTAACCGATTGTCTCATCCTCCTCCCCCTTCCCATTATACATCTCAGCCTCTGGTAACCATCACTCTACTCTCTATCTCCATGAGACCAATTGTTTTAGCTCTCTCATGTGACTGAGAACATGGGACATTTGTCTTTTTGTGTCTGCCTTATTTCACTTAACATAATGTCCACCAGTTCCATCCATGTTGTTGCAAAGGACAAGATTTCATTATTTTTTATGGCAGAATAATATCTCATTGTGTATATGTACCACATTCTCTTTATCCACTCATCTGCTAATGGACACTTACGTTGATTCCATATTTTGGCTGTTGTGAATAGTGCTATAATAAACATGGTACTGCAGATTTCTTTTTGATATATTGATTTCCTTTCTTTTGGTTATATACCCAGCAGTGGCATTTCTGTATCATTGGCTCTTCTATTTCTAGTTTTTTGAAGAACTTCCACATTTTCTATAGTAGCTATACTTTCTTTCTTTCTATTTTTTTAAACTATATTTTTTGGTAAATGTGTTTGTGTACGCTTTCATTTCTCCTTTTAGATTTGATATATATCACCATTTTTACCATTTCATCAGGTATCTATCAGCCTGTTGAACACCCCCAGTAGTACTAATTGATTTAACTTTGAAAAGATGGACCACACACATTAAAATAAATCTGCTGAGGCTCAGTTTTATTCCACCTTTCTGTATCTAACTGACTTCCACATGAGACTTTTGAAACTAACAAGGGATTACAAGAAAATGCTTGTAAGAGCCTTCAAAGAAGAAAAAGAAGGAAGAAGGGGAGGAGGGAGAAAAGAAGAGGAGATGTGAAGGAAGGAGGGAGGAGAAATCTCATGTTACTTACTTTGGCAAACCAGAGTCACAGTACACTAAAATAATCCCCCAAAATGAACAAAACACCAAGCCCTAATTAAATTCAAGAGACTTGCTAAATTAATGCTTTTACCTCATTCATTCAATAGTTCTTTTTTTTGAATAATATAAAACTTTCTAATTCCAGACAATTCTCCTTTAATATTCTATAATAGAAATTGCAAAACCAAATTGACTTTTCAGTTCAGAGATTGACTGCAATATTGTATAGAACGTGTTCTTTTGAATTCCAGTTCAGGAATGATTTCTATTTATCCGTACAAACCCCTAAAGTGAAACATGAGAATGTCCTAGGCAGTCTCAGGGTCTAGCAAAGGAAATAGGCAAAAATGCAAGTTTCACTGGGGAACCTGTTCAGTTACTGAACACGGATTTTTAACCCTACCTTCTTTTCCACTCAGTGGGCTTTTTCCTCAAACATATTTTTAGTTAATGTGCCTACTTCTCAGTTTGGCATACACTATGGCAATGATCACATACTAGTCTCTCATTGCTTAAGTTCTTAACTAGGTTTTGCATAGGGTTTATTCAAGGAAGCTCACTGATTTTTCCACAGGAGTGTTTATGCTCTACTCCATTCCTAAAAACTAGATCTATTTATCTTGATCATGATAAAAAATAAATAATCATATAATTATAAACTCCAAATGAAAAATGGCTTTATTGCCCTTAAATGTGAGGAAATATTATTAGTTCTATGGAACATATGACTCAATGACCTAAATTCTCTCCAGGAAAAATAAAATATATGATAGAAACTTAAATTTCAACACCTTACCTTCTAACGTTTCTTCTAGACTTTAATATTATTTTGTTATCTTAGAACATGAATTTTAGATAATGAATTCTCTCACATCTATGAAACAATCTATTTTTTATAACTCAAACTCAAGACAATATAATTTGTAAGTTATTTCAAAATTGATAATGGTTTCATGAAAATTAATCTGACAAGCATCAAAATTTGTATTATTTGTTTATGGTATGTGCAAATGTTTTTAGATACCTCCTTCCAAATTGGCACTTCTTTCTGACCACTGAAATTCTCCCATAAACTTATCACTTATCATTGATAAAGACAAAAAAATTTGACATGGTTCATGAGATCCTATATAGTCTACAACCTACTGATATTGCCAGTTTCAACTTACACTTGCATCCTTCTTTTCCCTATGGTCTCACTAATTAAAGTCAGTGCCTAAGCCATAATATATGCCTTGATGATACACGATCTGTGGACTTGGCATTTTTTGGCCATACATAATTTTACTATTTCTTTGTCTATTTAATTTATCCTTTTGGGTTTAAAACACTCATAAGCCTGAATGTCTTCTCTTTAAAGTGTTTATAAAAGTTTTATTTCATATATATATACACACACACATATTTATTTATATATATATAAATAAATATATATTTATAGATGTATATATCTCCTCACCATACTCCATGTGAAGATAAGGAGAATGAAGACCTTCATGGTGAGCCACTTCCAGTTAATAATAGTAAATATATTTTTTCTTCCTTATGATTTTCTGAATATCACTTTTTTCTCTAGCTTACTTTATTATAAGAATATAGTATGTAACATTCAAAATATGTAGTAATTGACTGTTTATGCTATCAGTAAGGTTGATGGTCAATAGTAGGCTATTAGCAGTTAAGTTTTTGGGGAGTCAAAAGTTATGCACAGATTTTCAACTGTGTGAGCCTCATTGCTTAGATGAGAAAATTAAAGCAAATGACAGTTAAATCATTTTCCAAGACTGATCAACAAAGAAATGGTAGAAAGAAAACTTTTACTCAGACAATTTTAATCCAGTTCTTGCTTTCTTAACATTTATTCTAGATATCCTCACAATATTCATATTCATGTTAATATATGTTATTCATACTGAATATATTGAAAACTATATTACTTACATCAGTATTTATATTTATATAACGGGTCAGTGATCTTTTTGTAAAGGGCTACATACAGTCTCTGCCTCATATTCTTTTTTTAAAATTGTTTTGTTTTGTAATGCCATAAATATAAAAATGAAATTCAGCTAACTGCTATACAAAGTAAGGTCAGGGATTTGACCCATGGACCATGTTTACAGAGCATAATTACTGGTAATAAAAACAAGTCTTATTTTTTTATTGAAAGTATGCTGTTGTTTTTTCAAGGACTCCTCAATGTGTAAAAATTTATTATGCAAAGTGTTATAAATAGTCTACTAATTACTCTTTCTTCTGTATTTGGAAATAATATTTTTGTTAATATAATTATTTGATCTATTGAAAAAATGAAAAGAAAATCATATTGACAATATATAAAAATAAAATTTTAACAAATTTAGCACTTTTAGTGTGTAAAAGAACATTTCCTATTTCAAGAAATCTTCACACAATTTTGGTGAATAAATAAGAAATATTAATATTAACCAGAGTTGGATTGTTATTTGAAGTAGACACAAAATAATCTAATTGTCTTTTAACTTCCGTATTTAATACACAAAAATTCTTAGTATTTGGAAAGAAAGGATAAAATATATCCACATCACAAATTCATTTTATTTGGATTACATGCCATCTAAATTTGAAAAATGATAAAACAATAATAAGAATATAATAGTAGTAGCAGCTTCTGCCTAGCATGTAAAATTTTGGAAAGAGCATTGCTCTCACCTTAACAATGAGTAAAGCTTGCATAAGCAACAAAAACATAACTTTTCTTTAAACCATCAGAGATCTGAGGTTTCATTATAACCAAGCATTCTAAAAACCAAAAACAGACAGATCCCCGTTTCTGCAGGGAGATGGTACATACACACCTTTGCAGAATACAGGAGGAAGAGGTTTCAACTGCCACACAAGTAGGTAAGTAAAAGCCAGCTAACCGTTCAAGGAACTGGTAAAAGCAGTTTGTAGGCTAATGTGAAAGTAATCTGGAGGTATAACTGGGTAACAGACAAAAGAACCTACTCATTCCTAGACTCTTTCTATGACCTCCAAAGGCAGAAACACTGAAGAGATGCTAATTGTGGAATTTACACATGGCAAAAGGTTATGGTTAAAATGGCATGAATCCCAAATTCCATGTTCAGAATCTTCCCTCAAATGGAGTTAAAGCCTTACTCCTTTGGGTAAAGGGCAGCAAACTCTGTTACGTGTCAGACCTAGAGCTCAAGTAAAAACTCATGTTGTTGGGAGAATAGGAGGGAATAATTACCTAAACCTGAGATGGGGAGGAAAGAGCACTGAGCCCCTCAGACCTTATACTATTACCATTAGAGGTCTCCTTCTTCTCAGACAGGGACAGGAAATTTCCTTTGCACAAGACCCGCGAGAGGTACATGACACAATTTGTTTTCTATGATGAAGAGGGACAGTAATATTGAGAAAACTGCACCAGTGAAATTAAGGAATAATATTCATAAGTAGGTAAGACCAAAATAAGAGAGAATGCACTTTGTCTCACAAAAGAAGTTCCTAAATAACATATGAGTTAAGGAAGGAGTCACTATAAAAATTAGAAAATATTTTGAAATGAATGAAAATGAAAAGTTAAGCCACAACTAAAGCAGCACTTAAAGTGAAATGTTTAACATTAAATGCTTATATTAGAAAAGAAGGCTGTGAATAACACACAAAAGGAAAGAAAGAAAACTGATAAGAACAGAAATCATTGAAATTGAAAACAAAAAACAATAGAGAAAATCACTGCAATCAAAAGGTGATTCTTGGAAAATATTAATAATGTTGATAAACCTAGAACTAGATTGATAAAGAAGAAGAAAAAGAAGACAAATGGCCAATATCAGCAGTAAAAGAGGGGATATCACTATAGATACTACAGATATTAAAAGGAGAAACTATTATGCCTAACTTCATGCCAATAAATTGACAACTTCAACAAAATGGACAGATCTCTTGAAAGACAAAATTAGGAATGTTCATTCAGAAATAAATAGACAATCTTAATAGTACTATATTTATTTTAAAAATTGAATTATTAGTTTACAGTATTTCCATAAATGAAACCTTATGGACAATTGGCTTCAGTAGTGAATTTATTCAAATATTTAAGGAAGAAATTATACTAATTCTACACAAATTGTTCCAGAAAGTAGAAGAGGAGAGAATATTCATTTTATGAGGCTAGATTCATACTGATACTGAAATGAAAGAGAAAGAGACAGAAAGAGAGACAGAGAGAGACAGAGAGAGAGAAAGAACTACATATCAATATTTTTGATGAATGTAAACTCAGACATGCACAACAAAATATTAACAAGTTTAATCCAGTAATACACTAAAAAGTTTAATACATTATGATTAAGTTAGCTTTATCCTAGAAATGCATAGTTAATTCACCATTCTAAAAGCAAACAATTTATTTAATTATATCAATAGACTAAAGAAGGAAATACATATAATTATCTTACTAGATGCCAAAAAAATTTGACATCATTTGACATATATTCATAAAAATTTCTCTACTCAAATTAGGAATCAGAATGAACTTCCACAATATGATAAAGAATATCTCGAATAAGCCTACATCTCACATCATGCTAAATGGTAAAAGGATGACTGTTCTCCCCCTAATAGCAAGAAAGAGTCAAAGATACTCACTTTTATCACTCATATTTAACATTGTACAGAGTTTGTAACCACTGTGCCAGGGCAAAAAGAAAAATATAAAGAAAAAAGAAATAGAAGTCATATAGATGGTACAATAAGAAATAAAGCCACCTCTATTCTCAAAGGACATGGTTGTCTACACATAAAACCTTCCCAAATCTATTAAAAAACTATAAACAATAAAAATTATATTTATAAAGTAGTAAGATACAAAATCAATATACAAAATAAATTATATTTCTATAAATTTTTGTAAAGTAAAAGTAAAATGATTACCATTTACAATAGTGCTAACTATATGGAATACTTATACACAATTATAACAAACCATATAAAAATTTGTATGTTTAAAATTTCAAAACATTGCTGGGAAAAAGCAGAGGACCTAAATGAATGCTGGAGATATGCCAGGTTCATATATCATAAAACTCAATATTATTAGATATCAATTTTCCCCAAATTGATTTACAGAAACATAATCCCATTCAAGATTCCAGCAGGATTATTTCTTTAGAAGTAGACAAGCCTATTCTACCCAGACTACCTGTTTTCATGACATGCTTTCCAGCTACAGTGAACATGATTGATTATATCAGAGAAAGGATATGCAAACAGATTAACAGCACAGAACTGTGTCCAGAAACAGACACACATATATAAGGTCAATTGACTTTCAACAAAGGAGCTAAGACAAGGACAAAAGTTATTAAAAGAGGAAAAGTTGGCTTTTTAGCAACAGTGGGGGAGCATTTGGATATCCATATGTTACCCTCACCCAAAATAATAGTCTGAATGCATAATTCTGTAGCATATACAAAAATTAACTCAAAGTGAATCATAGACCTAAATGTAAAACCTAAACCCATAAAATGTCTAGAAGAAAATGTAAGAGAAAATATTTGTGGTCTTGAGTCAGACAAATATTTCTCAGATAAAATGAAATAAGCATGAATCATAAAACAAATAAAGAAAAATGATAGTTTAGATTTCAACATTAAAAAAGTTCTTGTTCTTCAAAAGACATGGTTAAGCATATAAAAAGAGAAACCAGAGACTAGGAGAAAATGCACACAAAAACACATTTGGGTATTGTAGTTTATAGACATTAAAATTCACTGCATGTGCACACACACACACACACTGATATGCTTACAACTCCATGATGAGAATATTAAAAAAAGAAAACCTAATTTAAAAAGTTGGGAAAACAATTGAATAAACATTTCACCAAAGAAGATGTACCAGTGGCATGTAAGCACAGAAACTGTCGCTCAGCATCATTAATCATCAGGAAAATGTCCATTAAAACCCCAGTGGTTTATCTTTATATACTTGTTAGAATTATTAAATTAAAAAGCAAATACAACAACAACAACAAAAAAAAAACCCTGAAATTAACAAGTGCTGTTTAGAATGAGAAACAACTGGAACTGTCATCGTTGATGAGTATGAGTTCGATATGGTATCATATAATTACTTTGAAAAGCAGTTTGTCAATTTATTAAAAAACTAAATATGTGTTTACCATATGCTTCAACAGTCTCACTCACATGAGTTTTAACCAAATATGTATGATTCTGTATGCCCACATACGATCCCATATATGACCATTTACAGTGGTTTTATTCATAAATGCCAAACACTTGTGACATTTCAAATGCTCATGACCAAGTAAATGGATAAAGCAATGGCTATGCACTGACACATTGGAAGACTACTCAGCGGTACATCAGAACAAATTACTGATACCTGGATTAATCTCAAAAACATTATGCTTTGCTATGACAGACAAACTAAAAAAGCTGCATATTTTAAATTTTATTTCTATGATCTTCTGGGACAGTAAAACTATAGGGACAGAAAACAGATCAGTGGTTATCAGAGTTTAAGTCATAGGATTTACTATGAAAGACCACAAGTAAATTTTTGGAGAGTTGGAATGGATCTCTATTTTAATTGTGATGACATTTACATGACTGTAAGTGTTTGCCAAAATTCATAGAATATAACACCTAAAAGGGGTGAATTTTACTGTATATGCATTATAATAAACCTGACTTTACATATACTATAAAAATAGTGTATATAGCACAGTCAAATGAAGCAAGAGTGATTTAAAAGCTGAACTATAGGACCTAGAAATTAAATTAAACTTTTTTTTCTGTTAAGAGTTATGTGATACCCTTTATTTGATAAACAGAGATTTTCTAATATGGTATTATAAGATAGTTCCAGTTTTTCTACTGGGAATAGTGGTTATTTGGATATAATTTATTGCTTAGAAATCAATTCCACAAGGTGATTATGATCAGTATGTTATTTTGTCGTAAAATGCTCAAGAGAATAATCAATACAAACTAAACTACGGATTCTGCTTGTAAAAGAATTCTTGCATAATATTAATTCCAGCTGACTTATTAACAGAAAAAATACATAAATAAAATATTCAGACCCATCACTGACCCTTATTTAAATGACTGCAATCCAGAGTTTTGATCTTCTCTTGGTTCTACAATCTAATTAACACATTTTCATATCTCAAATGCATTGGCATATGAGCGTTATATTTCTCTCAGCCTGGATCTTAAAAATATTTTTGGTCTGCCAAATTCCTGGAATTTAGCAGATATGCACAATTACAACCATCAGGACCTCTCACTTCATTACGTAGATTTGAACTACGGGCACTGGTAAGTGCAATGTATGTAATATAACATAGTTTTTAAATCAGAAAATTAATATTTTACTGAAATATTTACTTATAATCTGCATATATATGTAAAATGTCAAGTTCTAAAGTTAAATGTCAGTGCAGAATTACAGAAACTAAATGATAGTATTCCCAGCTTATGACCATTAAGTCAGGCAATGGACTAGGAAAAACAGAGATAAAGCATATGAAGTCATGTGGAGATGTTAGGATTGGTTTCTCTGTTTATAAGAATAAAGCAAAAGATCAGATTATTTCAGGCACCAGGGTTTGTTTCCTTAGGGAAGGATGAATACAGTACATGTTTTCTAGGTGTACTCAGAAGTCGCAAAGCCTCTAGTCACGTAATTTGTCCTTCTGCCAGAGAAAGGACAATCAACTCACACCCCCTGCTATAAAACAGAAGCCCAACTCCAGAACAGAATTCTGGGGGGAGAAGGAAGATTTGGGCTTTTTTAGCTCTATGCCTACCAAGATATGAGTTCTTTAGGACAAACTGGGAAATAATGCTGGCATTTCTGAAAGAATCTTTCAAGGTAGGGTACAATATCTTATATCTTTAGATATCCATTCATTTAAGTATGTGACAGCAATGAACCTGCAAAGCAGATTCTGATAAATCTACTTTTGAAATACTCATTAATAAAACATACTAAAGCAGCATAGGAGAGAAGCCTAGGTCACCTTTTCATAAAAACTAATGGATTACTTTAACTCTACTAACAGAAATATTACACATTTTCCTGTTTGCTAGTTTAGCTTGCTCATTTTAAGAAAGGTTTTTACAAATTGTTATTCTCCAATGACCAAATCTTTTCACATACTAAAAAATAAACATCTTTACCAAAACACTGAAACAGTTCCACTAAAATTCTGAACAGACTGATTACATCTCGCAGGGCGAAAATGGAGGTCTCATAATGCTTAAAAATATTCTCCCCCATTAAGGAAGAAAACAATGGTGTTAATAACACATAGCTGCTTGCATCTATTACAAATTGGCACGTTCACATAAAACATATCAAGGGTAATTGTTACATCTTATTTTAAAAGCAGTTGAGTCAGTCTCAGTGTGTGGTTGGGGAGTAGGAAGGAGGGTATCTTCAGCTATTCAGAGTCCATTGGTGTGGAATAAAGTAAATTAAATTCGTTGCAAATGGCCGATCTCCTCCTGTATTCTATATACCATCATGTTGGCTAACACGTGTGAAATGCCCAGTTGACTGAAATGCATTCTCCATGCCTATTTAGTTGCAATTGCAAGATACAAATAGACATTGACAAATGTCCCTTGTTCACTTTTGAAGATTATTTAATGTCAATAAACTGGAAAACATGAAAATCTGATACCTAATGGGGCAATTTACAAGTTCACTGAAACATACTATATTGTCAATAAGGCCTGTTCTACATCATATAACTCTGAGCTCTACTCTGCAGTGATTCTTTACAACCAAATTGTTCCCCAAGAACACTTGACTTATATATTGATTCACTAATTCTCATTAACATTCCAATGCTGCAAATAGAACATACCATGGTTCCTATTTTATAGATGGATAAACATAAAGTTTAGCCATTATCAGAGCTTATACAGAGTTGGAATTAAATTCCATGAGAAGTTCTTTTTCTAACTTCTTTTACCTTTTTTTAATTTACAAAAGTGTGAAGATATAAAGTAGAATATTAAATATTCTAAGGCTTTATACACTGGTGTTGTATTAATACCAGTGTAGACATTTTTAAATCATCATTTTTATATAAAAATACCATAAATAATATTGTCAAATGTTGAATGCAAAATTTAATAAGCTGGGATTCTAAGTAACTTATAAATATAGTTCTACAACATATTAGCTCTCAACTTCATCTTTGCTACATTTTAAAATGTTTATATGATGACAGGAAACTATTAATATTTAAAAATAATCAGGTATTCATGCATATCTGCAGGCACTTGCAGGCAAACATTAATTTAAGTAAACTTGATATTTATGTAACAAGTATAGTTCTTTTTTATAGATTAATAGAAATAAATGATAAAAGTTTTTATAGATAGATGATAGATACGTAGATAGTAGGTAGATAGCTGATGGGTAAATACATATAATATATATGTTTTACGTATATAAAGAGCTCTGTTTATGTAGCTGTATCTATGGCTTTCTGGTATACTTTTATCGGCTAGGTATAGGTTTAGAAAGTTGCCTGATTAACTATAAACTTATGTATTTTGGCTTGGGTGGCAAACATAAGCCACCTTTGAGAACTTATAAAGATGTTTCTAACACAACATTTCAAAATTCTTTCCAATTACACAGTAATTATTACTCAGCTCCCTTTAAATAAGAACATCTAAGTAGGTAAAAATACACTTTAATGATTAAATTAATGATTAAAGTGGTGTTTTTAGCTACTAAGATGTTTGTTTATAGAATAGTGTGTGTGTATACGTATAAAATAGTGTATATATATATGTGTGTGTGTGTATGTATACACACAATAATATAAGTTTTGGAACTGGTAATTTAAAACACATAATGAGACCTAGTAGCTTTGTATAAGGAGTTTACAATATTGTTTTACTTTCACTGTTTTGTCCACATGGACTGTCATATGAGAAAATTAAATAGCATTCACATATTACTTGTTTATTTATTTAGCTAAATTTTAAAAATATGTATTTCTGAAAATTTTAAAATAAAAAGGAATTACAGACACTATTTGTAAATATCTATCAAACTACCGATTAGATATGACTAGAATTACTGTATTGGTATGATTCCTTAATTTAACAAATTTGATATATATTCGATAAGGGATTTGGCTTTCTAATATTTTCACTTAACACTTTTATAAAAATAGCCCATGAAATTAAATGCTGTAAGCATTGAATACTGACATTTTGATTGTTTTTTCATCTTTTATATGTGTGGAAGTTTAAGTAGTATGAACATTACACTCCAAAAAATTCTTAAATTGATTCTCTGATGGATATAGATATTTCTAGGAATTATCACACTCAATATTTTTAAGCATATCTTGTGAAATTCTTTGTTTGTTTTGTCTTACTATATCTCTTTATTCCCCAACGTTGTTTTTCTATTTGTACATTATACTGTTCCCAAAAACAGAAAGTATGTCTGGTTTTAGACTAGCATATTGTCCAATTTTGTGTTGATAAAATCCCATTACGAAATTGAAATGTAGATGAATGTTCAATGAATAAATCTTATTATTTCCGATCTATATGGAGTTTTTCAGTTGTTTTGCTTCTTGACTCCTAGTTTATAAATCTTGAATTTTATTAAAGATATATTGATATAAACTATTTTATTAGTGATCAAAATATTATTGCTACTCCATATTTATATATACACAAGCATATATACGTGTGTACACACACATATATGTATATTATATATAAATGGTTATTTAAATATGAAGTAATTGTTTCCCAGAGACTAAATTGTGTCAACTAAGTCTATGATTTTTAATTTAAAACTTGTAGTCTAGACTTTTTCCTAGATTCTACCTATAGTATAAATGTTAATGATATTCTTTAATCTTATATGGTTTTATCTATTTTTTGAATATCCATTATATAGCTATTTTAGTTGTTGAAAAATGTTCAGAAGACCCAGCTAGAAGATTTGTAAGATGACAACTTGAGACCCAGTCTTGGCATCTCACTACTTTAATCCCATTGAGATGTCTAAAAGTAAATGGAAATAAAACAAAATTTATACCCCAGGATTGAAAAGCCAAAGGACAGAATCATCAAGCTGGAAAGTTTAAGCACTTAATGGTACATATGGTGCAGATGGGTCCAAGTTAAGGAAAATTTCCTGTTTCAACACATATAAAAGCATTCCAATTTGACTAATGCTTGCATTTTCCTGAGAAATCTATGGAAATCCTCTAAATTCACAGCAATAAGAGCTACAAACAGGATGAACCTTCAGGAAGTTACTGGGGAACACATAAAAAAATCTTGAGTATCCCAGAGGTGCATTATAAATAGCTGTCATGTTCAGCCTTCACTTGCTTCTAACAAGGTGTTAAATAAATCACAAAGTTTTCCAAGAATGATTCCTAATGAGAGTTGTAGAATACACAAAGATGGAATGCAGAGTGCCTTCTAACTTCTCGGTGCACAAATAATCAGGAAAAATATACCTTTGCTAAAATTTTATATATCCCTAATACATCTATTCATTTAGTGTCTCTTCCATATCCCTAGATAATTAAGACTGTGATTTCTTTTTTGTTAGCATCACTAATCAACAGAGGTTGAGGAAGAGGTAAAGTTAAAGCCATCTATGATGCAGGCAATGGTACCAACCATCAGCCCCAGTGACCAGTTGGGAAGAAAAAACAATTAGAAGTTGGCATAATAGCAAGTTACCCTTTCTTTCAAAAAGATTTTGGCCAAATCGCAAATGTAAATACTACTCCATTTTTGAGGTGAAAAATCAATTACTTGCCCATTTATTAGGATTATAGCATTACCAGTAGCTCATATATCCTCTGAAGGAGGAAAAAGAAGAAAATATTTCAGTAACTGGAAGGAAATTGAAGGATTTCTTTAAAAATGAGTTAGAGGAAATATTTAAGAAAGTCAACCCTCTGATTTTAAATAGCTTTTCTTGGATTTTCATGCACTTTCGAATTTGGTATGTCTATTATTTGAGTATGTGTATTCCTATTTTTATTTAAGTACGAAGTTTCAGATAAAAGAAAGTCATTAATTTCTTTTTATAAGTCAAAAACTCACTATTTCTCTCTAATTGCATATGTAAGCCTGACAGAAATGCTACTTATTTACTTCATAGGGAGTTTCCAGAAAGCTATAATAAGGGTCATGTATATGAAAATATTAGTGGGAAACTGTTCATGTTTTTTTCCTTGTTGACCTTTAGCTGCTGGTTTTATTTTTTTCCCCTGTTACTGTTTAGGTTCCTTTTTAAAAGACATTTGGATTGACTAGGGCCACAGAAAATCCTGTAAGTCTTAACCCTTCCCTAGAATAAAATGCAATTTGCCCCTGTAATACCTACTTACCTTTCTGTTGCGAAACACCTAGCCAGCCATTAACTCATGTGTCAGAACTGCTTCTCACAGATATAAACAACACATCCTGCATCCCCACAATGACAACCAATGGACATATGTCAGGATGTCATATGTGGTTCCCTTGACTCCCCACCCACATTACTTAGATGAAGAAAAAGCCATCGACTCTCTTCACCATTCACAACATCCCAATTTAACGGTCCCGTCCGAACCTTTCTACCTCAATTCTTGTACTCAAAAGGTGAGAGAGATTAGTGCTGGCCAAACACATTTTATAATTTAGTTTCAGGAGGAGGTACCTGGCAACAAATATAATGTTCTTGGTCTTTGAAAACTTAGTCAAGCCAGAGAAAGAGTCCAATTTTAATATCCTGTTACCCTAATTTACTAATTAGTGTACTAATTTAGTGTTAAATAAATACTTTAAGTGGAAATTCATATATTTGAAACATATGGCTAATTTGAACTTTATAAAAATCTATTGCGTTTATAGGAATTCACAAAACTACAAGAAATATTAGGGCTTTATTTCCTCATAACCTCACCAATTGGTTAACATTTTATAAAACCTTTGCCAATCAGATAGGGAAAGTGATCTTATAGAATTAATATTTATAAAGTGACTTTATTGAGGTATGATTGACATTCAATAAGCTGCATATAATTTCACGTTTGACACATACATATACACATATAAAAATCTATCATTTATCTATTATGTATCTATCTACTGAGACAAACCATCAACACAATATATATTCACAAGGTAGTGAATATAACTATTACCTCCGAAAGTGTTCCCATTTCTTTTTGTAATCTGTCCTCACCCCCACCGCTACTCTCTCCACAGGCAACCATTGATATACTTTCTATCACTAGATATGTTTGCATTTTCTAGAAATTTATATAGATAAAAATATACAGTATGTACACTTTTTTGGCATCTTTCTCTCAGCATAATGTTGAGATTCATCCACGTTGTGTGTCATACAGTTCTTTAAATTTTTTGCTAAGTTCTATTCCATTGTATGTATAAGCCACAATCTGATTATCCATTCACCAGTTGCTGGATATTTGTATTGTTTTCAGTTTCACATTGTTAAGAATAAAGTACCAATGAACATTTACTTGTATACAAATATATGGGCATTTGCTTTCATTTCCTTTGGGTAAATATCTTAGAGTGGATTGGATTAGGCATATATTAAGTATGTGTTTAACTTTCTAGAAAACTGCCAAACTGATATCCAACAATGTAAAATTTTATATTCTCAGCAGTGATGTATAAGTATTCCAGCTGTGCCACATCCTTGCCAACATTTAGTGAGGTCAGTCTTTCTAACAATATGTAGTGGTATCTTATTCTAACTGACATTCCATAATGACTACTGGTTCTAACTGGCATTTCTATAATGAGTAATGATGTTGAATATCTTTTCCTGTTCTTACTTGGCATCTGCACATTTTCTGTTGAAGTATCTGTTCTAACCTTATGTACATTTTTAATTGGTTTGTTCAATATTTTTATTATTGAATATTAAAAATTACTTATATATTTTGGAAACAAATATTTTACAAGATGTGTAATATAGAATATTTTATCCCAGTCTATACAGTGTCTTATAGATTGTCTTTTCACTCACTACATTGTATTTCAAGAACAGAGATTCTTAATTTTGAAAATTCCAACTAATTTTTTTCTTTTATAGCTATGGCTTTTGGCGTTAAGTTGCAAAATGTGGACCAACATTCATTTCTCTTCAAATAGATTTACAATTTTCCAGCACCATTTGCATAGAAGAGACTAATTTTCCTTCACTGATATGTCACCAAGAAGAAATGCTTTGAGAGAGCTAGTGATATCTTTTTAAACTTCTTTTATAAAACAAAGAATGTATGATTTATAGCCAAAGTCAATTAAAAAAAGACCTAAATCAGTAAAGATGAGTGAAGAGTGGAATTTAGAGAAGCTCTTTTATTATTGGACCCCTCTTGCCTTCAAATAACAAGGGGAAAACCAAGATCAGTCTTTTTTTCCATATATAAGTCACTTAATGTTATTTTAATTTGATTGAAATGAAAGACCAACATTAAATACACACCAACAAGTAGAAAATAACAATATCTTATGTATGTATTTTAATCTTTATTAAAGGCAAGCCCTCAGGAAGCTATCAGGAGACACTTTTGAAAGGTTTGCAATAATAATAGATTATTATTTTTTGTGCCTTCTAATATTTTTATGACTACCATAAAATATTTATAGGATAGACTTAATTCAACTATGTATCGGCCTGCTTCCAAGCCCAGAACTGCCTGATTATTCTGTAATTTTAAAGTTAATTGACAGCATGTTAAGATATCTCATTTTTTTCAACCTGCCACAAAATATTGAGATTTTCCAAATATCAATTCAATTATTTCTTGTTATGCCACTTTATATTTATAGCTGCCCAATAAATGATTTTGACTTAAATTTAATCTATTAGAAATTTTATGATATAAAGTTCCAACCAGAAAAATATTCAATAACAACATTGAGAAAATTATAGGTAGTATACATTGGCTGCTTATGAGTATTTAGAATTCAAATAATAAATAAATGTTTATAAAAAGTTCTATTCTCCCCCAAACTCCCCAGTGAATATTATAAATTTTTAATATTATAAATTAAGAAAATTTGATTAATAGGTATATATTTATTGTTTTGATTTTTTATAGGATTGTTTACTATGCAATATAATTTATTAATATACAAAAAATTATTCTAGTGACACAGGCCTTGATCTGCAGAATTAAAATTATAGTAAAGCCATTGAACCAAATGACACTTAAAAGGTGTCAGTCAGCTTTATTCCACTAAAGGGAAAGATATTAATGATCTATTTTTCAAAAATGCTGATTTTGGACTGTTTTTGACCTGCAAAATGGCAATTTTATGTGATTCAAATTTTTAGTTTTATGAGAGAATTCATATAAACTGAGTTGAATTATGAGACTTGGCCCCTTAACATTGGTTAGATTTAGATGGGTCAGAGTGACAGATGTGAATTATAGTGTCTCTCACCCAGAGTCAGACAGCCCACAGAATACAACGCAAACCAGGATTATATCTTAACTGACTTGTCTAGAGTGAAGAGATTCCCTGCTGATTATCTGATTACTCCAAGTGGTCAAATGATTATTCTCATACAAACAATGAAAACAACCCAGAGCATAATTACTGTTGGTTTTCCTTGGCTTCACTGGTTTCTTATTGCTCCTCTTTGGGTCTTATTTTGAAATTCTGCTTTCTGCCTGACAAAGGACTTGTATCTAGATGGAGGGAGAAATAAAAGACCATTCATTGTACCAAAGCGAAAGTCAAGCTGTAAAGGGAGCTTTTCACATGAACTAAATATTACCCATCAAAGGAGTTTTAACAGAATTTTCTTTGTCCTGTGTCTTGAAGTACATTAAGCATTTAACAATGTTGACTGATGTTATGCTAACTTTAAATGCTCCAGTGTTAGAAGCATTATCTTTTTATTAAGTATTCTATTTAACATAAAATTTATTTCGTGCATTTTGAACTTCAACCTTCCTTTCAGGCATTATTTTATCTCTTAATGTATTTTGTAAACTCCCCACATTTATTATACATCGGAGCAGGTGTTACTAGATGTATCATCCCTAGAAGTATAAAATTGACACTAAGAAACTGTGTACTTCAGACAAGTGGTTTTTAAATATGTGTTTTCCCTTATATAGTTTCAGCAAACTTTTATCACCTTAATATAATCCTGATACATTCACCATAATCATAGGGCTATAAGAATAAATTAAATTGAATTGCATCCAAAGTTCTGTGTTAGATGGCTACACTCCTCTTTTGAATTTATTCATGATAACAATCTTTGAAAACTGAGGGAATAAGTAAATATTATTATAAAGTTATATTTGTGTAACCAATTGTTGTCTAGCGAAACACTGTGCATTGTTTTCAATCCCAGGGAAAGACTCAAACACTTCTTCTCACTGAATTTTGGTATTGGAGTCACTATGGAAAACACAACACAATTAAGCTCTGGGTGGAACAACACTTTACTTACGTAGAGAAGAGATAAAGCAAGATCAGCTTCAAAGCAAGATCAGCCAGTCCCCCGTGGCTAGTGGGTATTTCCCGGCAGCTAACTCAAAGCAATTTTCTTATGTGTACCCCTCTTGTGGGACAGAGGAAGGACCATGATCAGGACTGAGGGAGTGCCTGTGGGCCACCAATGCACATGCTTAAACAGAAGAAAGGAACACTCATTGAGTCTGGAACAGGGAAAAATACTCCCACAAAAGGTGATAAGCCTGGCATCTGCCATGTGGGTGCTTTATCTCTTGGTAAGGAAGTGTTCCAGGCTCAAGGACCATTCTTATGTGGCCAACTAGGGGTCAAAAGACACACAAAACTGCACATAAAACCCATAAAACCACCTTTCCCAACAATTATGAAGTATCATATTCACCTCTTAGTGGTGACAAGAGATGGATGCCCCAAACCAAAATTTGGTTTGGATATTCAGGTTGATATCACCACACATGCATCAAGAAGGTATAAAAAGTTTTAGTACTCCCTTAATTAGGCTTTTGTAGAAAGCAGAACAGGCTCCCAACAGATTCAAAAATGGTTTGAGTGAGCAGGGAAAGAAAACATGCGTGAGTTATATCTGTCTAATATAATAGATATAACAAATTTCCTTATGCACACTCATAAAAATATTTTTGGTCTGTTTTTCATTCTTTATAAATTTAATATAATCTATCCCAAACAGTGTTGTGTGATTCTATAATTGTTGTGAAATTCCAATTTCTCCAAATAAATTGTGTATAAAATATATCATAAATATGCAAAAAATAAAAAAATAAAACAATAAAAGACATAGCAATTAATTTATATTTTTTAACCTTTGTAACTATATTTTTCTCCTTTAATAATGAGTAATATTGATGTGACTGGTTAAAAAAAATTATAAGAAAAATAAATTACAATTTTACATGTATTGTCTCTCAATATGAATGTTCATTTTTCCAGGTATTAGTTAAAATCTTTCTCAGTTTTTTTAAAAATATACATACATGTTTCACTTTTGTATCACTTCTTTGTGATAAAATCTACTAATATCCCATTTAATGTATAAAATATAATCTTTAAATCTAGAATCAGTAATCATTTAAGTGTGATTTTTTTAGAATATATTTGTAATATGAAATAATGACTACTTTGTTAACCCAAATTTTTAATACACTTTGTCTTAATCTATGCAATTAATGTTAAGTTAAAAATTTTATTTCTGCTCACAAACCTATTAACCTTTCAATTATTTTTATATATTCTGCATTCTAAACCTCAGTAAATGTGGTATTTATATAACGGGTTCCTTTTTTAAAAACATACTATTTTATTGAAGTAAGTTATTCCATTTAACAAACATAATTTGGTGAAATCTATTTTTGCTTGAATTTTTTCTTTTAAATATGAATTCTATAATATCTTAGTAAAAGTAATATTACTAAAGCTTATGATATTCTTCTTTCCATAGCTGGATTTGACACAGGCGATAATCTACATTACTATATTTATCTGTGAATGGTAGTCACTAAGGACATTATGCTAATTGAAATAAGCCAGACACAGAAAGGCAATTACTGAATGATCTCACTTATATGTGTAATCTAAAAAAGTGGAATTCACAGAAGCACAAAGTAGAATAATGGTTGCCTGAAACTAGTGGGTGGAGAGAATGGGGAGGGGGTGGAGGGAATAGTCAAAGGGCACAGACTTTCAGTTATAAGACAAATAAATTCTGGGGATCTGAGGCACAGCATGCTGACTATAGTCAAAAATGCTGTATTGTGTACTTAAAATTTGCCAAGACAGTAGCTCTGAAGTGTTCTTACCACAAAAAAAAAAAAGAAAAGAAAAGAAAAAGAAAAAAAGAAACTATGTGAAGTGATGTGAAGTGATGGATGTGTTAATTAACTTGATTATGGTAATTATTTCACTATATATGTATATCAAATCATCAAATCATCACATTGCACACCTTAAGTGTATACAATTTTTATTTGTCAATTATACTTCAATAAATCTACAAGCAGTTTTACAGTGTGGAAATTAGGGATATGTTTCATTAAAATACATTCTAGAAGATAGAGTTCCCTTGCTAAATTAAGATCCTCTTGACAATGACATACTTGTACTTTTTTACATACATGCAGTTCTTACTTTGCCAGAAATTTTTAATGAGAGATTTTCTGAAATTTAGTTTCTTCATCAATTCCTTGAGTGACGTATGTGTCATATATGCTTGCAATTTTTACAATGAAACTAAGGATGAAAAATTGAATTTGCATGTGAATGAAAAATGTAAAGACAATGTTAAGTACATTTTCTTTGAATGTGTCAGATATTCTTGGCTCAGCTAAGGCTTGGGTAGCATTTCAGATATACATATATATTCTTTACCCTGGCCACATCACACTGACAGGCTGAAATGCAGTTCTAGTAAAACTCCTGTGTTTCCCATTATTTCATCCCTCCTTAATCTTTGCCTCACTCATAAGCCAAACATTTTATTGAATCAATATCCTAAGGCTTTTTATTTCCTTCTTGAAAAATCCTACAGCCGTTTTCCTAGTTTTCTTTGACTTCTATAGCATTCATACTCTAGTCCACTTTGCTCTCTCATTCTTAAAATATTTTTCTCCCGTCATATATTCAGTTACTTTTTATTTTCAGTTACTAACTACCTCAATTAGAATTATGCTTCTACTTAAGTATAATCTCATCTTTGCATCCTCCAAGGCTCATTTTTTGGCCAACCGCCCTTCTGTAACTGTATGATTCTGTCAGTGACCTTGACTAGATGCAAGATTACAATGAATTCTTTGCCGACTTGTCTCCTAAATCTACATAGCTCGGTCTCAATCACTGCTGAAAATGTAGGTCCATATCTCTATCTGTAGAATACAAAAATTTAAACACACATGTACCTTTTGCTTAAGATTGCTTTGAATGTTCAGGCTCTTTTCTAGTTCCAAATGAAGCATAGAATTATTTTTTCTAGATCTGTAAAATGTGACGTTGGTACTTTGATGGAATTGCATTGACTCTGTAAATCACTTTGGGTAGTATGGACATTTTAATAATGTTGATTCAACCAATCCATGAGCATGATATGCTGTTCCATGTGTTTGTACTATCTGTGATTTTTTTCTTCAGTGTTTTGTAGTTCTCCTTGTAGAGATCTTACACCTCCTTGGTTAAGTATAGTCCCAGGTATTTTATTTTCTTTGTAGCTATTGCGAATGGTGTTGAGTCTTGGATTTGATTCTCAGCTTGACTGTTATTGGTGTGTAAGAATGCTATCGGTTTGTGTACGTTGATTTTGTACCCAGAGGCTTTGCTGAATTTATTTATCAATTCCAGGAGTCTCTTGGTGGAATCGTTGGGGTTTTCTAGATATAAAATCATATCATCAGCAAAAAGCGATAGTTTGACCTCCTCTTTCCTGATTTGGATACCCTTGATTTTTTTCTCTTTCCTGATTGCTCTGGCTAGGACTTCCAGCACTATGTTGAATAGAAGTGATGGGCATCCTTATCTTGTTCTAGTTCAAAATAGGAATCACGTTACCAGACTTCAAACTATATCACGAGGCTATAACAACCAAAACAGCATGGTATTGGCACAATGATAGAAATGCAGATCAATAGAACAGAACAGAAAACTCAGGTATAAAACCATCCATGTATAGCCAACTGATCTTTGACAAAGCAGACAACAATATACATTGGGGAAAAGAATCCCTGTTCAATAAATGGTGCTGGGAAAATTGGATAGTCACATGCAGAAGAATGAAACAGGATCCATATCTCTCACCACTCCCTAAAATTAATGCAAGATGGATAGAAGACTTAAATGTAAGGCATGAAACCATAAGAACACTAGAAGAAAATGTTGGAAAACCTCTTTGAAATATGGGGCTAGGTAAAGAATTTATTAAAAAGATCCCAAAGGCAATCACAGCAACAATAAAAATAAATAAATGGGACTTGATTAAATTGAAAAGCTTCTGCACAGCCAAGGAAATAATCAGCAGAGCTGATAGACAACCTACAGAATGAGAGAAAATATTTGCAAGCTATACATCTGAAAAAGGGCTAGTAACCATAAATCTATAAAGAACTCAAGCAAATCAGCAAAAAAAAAAAAAAATCAAACAACCCCATCAAAAAGTAGGCAAAACACATGAACCGAAGCTTTTCAAAAGAAGATAGCAAATGGCCAATAAACATATGAAAAAATGCTCAATGTCACTAATCATCAGGGAAATGCAAATTAAAATCACAATGAGATATCGCCTTATCCCAGTTAGAATGGCTTTTATTAAAAAGTCCAAAAACAAAAGATGCTGGCGTGGATGCAGAGAGAAAGCAATGCTTATACACTGTTGGTGGGACTGCAAATTAGTACAACTTCTATGGAAAACAGTAAGAAAATACCTCAAAGAACTAAAAAGAGACCTACCATTTGATCCAGCAATCTACTGTGTATTTACCCAAAGGAAACAAGTCATTTTATCAAAAAGACACTTGCACTCAAATGTTTATTGCAGCACAATTCACAATGGCAAAGATGTGGAATCAACCCAAGTGTCCATCAATTCATGAGGGGATTAACAAAATGTGGTATATATCTACCATGGAATACTACTCAGCCATGAAGAATGATAACTTAATTTCTTTTGCAACAATTTTGATGGAAATGGAGACCATTATCCTACATGAAATATCTAAAGAATGGAAAACAAATACCACATGAACTCACTATTAAATTGGAACTAACCAATGAGCATTTATGTGCATAGAGGGAAGTAAAACTCAACAGAAATCAAGCAGGGGGATGGGGCAGGAGGGGATGGGAAGTAACCTACCAAATGGGTACAATGAACACTATCTGGGTGACAGGCATATTTATAACCATGACTCAAGCATTATAAAAGTGATACATGTAACCAGAAATATTTGTACCCCCATAATACTTTGAAATAAAAAGTAAATAAAGAAAGAAAGAAACATGTAGAAGAGTAAACTATTTGCACTCTGTATCAACCCAAATGCAAAATTTTAGAGTCATCTCTGTCATTCACTTCCTAAATATAAATAAATAAATGAATAAATAAAATCAGTTCTTAAAACATAAGTATATCTTTCTATTCATTTCTTGGCCACTGCCTTGGCTCAGGGCCCATATTTTCCTCATTTGGACTCCATTTCCCCCTCTCCTTCTATCAAAATAATCTTCCTAAACTCTGCACTCAAAGTTTATTATTTCACAATTTATTAGCCTTCTATTTAAAAACCTTCCCAGGTTGCCAATATTTCTGTCATACTCTCTTTCCTCTATGTTTTTGCTTATGCCTGCACTACAGTCAAGTTGGAGGTTTTTTGTTTTTTTTTTTCTTTTTACTATACATGCCTTCAGTCTGCTCCAGAGAATGTTCTCTAACTCCTCCTTTACTCGCTTCTGGTTTTCAAAGAGTTCTAGTATTTCAAAGCCTAAAATATAAGTCCTAAACAATGAGTTTCTCCTCATAATACAAGATTCTCTGCCTGAAGTGATCTTTGTCATGACTCAGTTTCAGCACTTCTTTGCTTGCCTATTTTATAGCACCTATTTGTTAAATGACTTAATACTTATGTATCTGAGATTTTTTTTCTTTTACTGAACTCTAAATTATTGAAGGCACTTTTTTTTTTTAGCAAATTCATAATTTTACTCCTCACCACACTTTGGATATAGAATGACCTCAATACAGATTTTGATTGATTGAGTCCATAAGGAGGAGGAAACTATTTATAATTTTATTGTAATCTGCATTTAATTTTGTATTTATCTCTTTGTTTGGCAGAGTAGAACTCATTTACCATGTTCTTATTGAAAATTTAGTTAATAAAAAATGCATTTTGTTGATAAATTTGAGAGTGGAATAAAGATATATTTAACTTGAGTTTTTCTTATGTTACAAATAATCGTATGATATATAACTTCAAATCTCTTCTTTGAGGACAAATTATATGCTTTTGAAGAAAAATAAAATTAGTAATTTGTAATCCTATAAATGGATCTAATTATTACAAAACTAGCATTTAAGATTCATAGTTGTCATTATCCTCCAGAGGTTGTGCTACAAAAAAAGGAAAAAAAGCTTCTATAGATTTTTCTCCTTAGTTAATTTTCATAACAAACTTCTGAATTAATTATTTGTTACATATACACTCTCCAATACAAAATCCAATATTGCTAAATCTGGTAGCTATGAGCAGTGAAAAGGACTGAGTTAGTCCCGATGCATAATTAGATCATCAGAAAAATATAGACATCGATTTTTCTAAATACATTTTAAATATACAATACTTTTGAGAAAAGTTAGCTAAGAAAGTTTATATTTTGATTTCTTCTAGAAAATATTTATAAAATAAAATCAATCTTATACATAATTTTATAGTTTTAGTTTTGATGTTATATTTTTATAACTTCAAGTAGAAAATATCTTATTCGTGTAGAATTCTTCTACAGGTTTTCAAAAGTTGTTGAAGCTCAAATAAGCTTAAAAGGGCTACTTGTTTTCTTTGGATTTTTTAATATTATCAGCATTAACTTAGAAAGAAGTGAAATAAATAAGCCTCATCAATTTGTTATGTTAAAAGTGGAGATCTCCAAATTTTTTTTGTGACCTAAAATATTTTATTTCTTGACCTCCCATAGGGCCTGAAATTTGGCTTTAGAGAAACCTACATGTTGACTATCCTTTATCTTAAATGCTTGGAACCAGATGTTTCAGATTTCAGAGTTTTTCGAAGTTTGGAATATTTGCATATACATATTAAGGTATCTTGGGGATGGAACCCAAGTCTAAACATGAAAATTCATTTATGTATCATTTATACCTTAGAGTTGAAAGGTAATTTTATACAATATTTCTCATAATTTTGTGCACGAGACAAAGTTTGTGTACACTGAACCATCAGAAAGCAAAGGTGTCACCATCTAAGTCACCCATGTGAACAATCTGTGGTTTTCTGGCATGATCATTATTTCTGACCCTGAATTTATATGCTACTAATAAGTAATTATTTTCTTAGACTCATTCACTTGTAGTACTTAACAGTAAAAAATATGACATACTGTTAATACAGTGAAAAAATAACAGAAACTAAGCAGCACTGTAGCATCTCTAGATCACTGGTATCAGCTGTTAAACAACAGCAACAGTAAACAATGTCAGGCTTTCAGTCTCCACCTATGATGCTGCATTTAATTAAAAGATTACTGAGTAATGTATAATTTTTTAGATGAAAAGAAACACCAGAAGTAGTGAGGGACTAGGAAGTGGGTCCTCTAGGGATGAAGAGGCATTTTGTTAAATGACTCTTTAAAATGTTTCCTCCAGTGTCATTTGCTTGATTAACAATAGTTTTCATCTTAGAAGACTCTTTGATTATATAAACTGACATAATTTCTTGTTCTGTTATGAATCCACACTGCTCTAGTCCTTCAATAAGCCCCATCACACATTTTCACCATGTCGTCTATGGGTGCTTTTTCTGCAATGTTAATATGATCTTCATCATCCACTTGTGCCATTGTATCAGCACTCAAGGAGTTTTGGATTTTGCAGCATTTCAGATTTCAGATGCTCAAATTAGGAATTCTCTACCTGTACTGTAGTACTCTTCCCTTATCTTGCATAGTGGTTATTGTCTGTGTGTGGAAGAAGCAGGAATAAAGGAGGCTGCTACAAGAAAAATTTTTGTTAGATTTAGTGTCATGGAAGAGGCTAATGCCCACCTAAACTATTATGCCTGATTAGGGGCTGCCCACTTTACTGATTACTGTATTGCTCTGTTCCTCACCAACCCACCTCCTCACTTTCCCTGCCTTCTGGTACATACTTCTTTAAATTAGTTAAGGTCTAATCAGACTTTTGTGGAAAGAGTATGGATAAAAATCCCCAAAACAGCATAAAGTCAGAGAATCACATTGTTTTTGTTTTTTACTTGTTTATATTTTTAACCCTGCTGAATCATCCTATTTTGTCCACATTGAGTAAAAACTAAACTAAATAAATCATAGGGAGTATTCCAGCTTCCCTAACTTATTCCTATATTTTTATTCCATAAGGAGTTTTTCTTCAGCCTTGTTTTATCTACTCTTCCATCAGTCCACGCTATGTAGTCCCTACTTTTGATTTATCATAAGTTTTCTCAGATATCACAAGTAATAATGTGATTTCTTTCTCAGCTTGATTCACATAAGGCACAGAAGCGACTTCATGGAAATGAAGAAAATGTGGAAGTTTCAATGCAAAGTTGTGTCTCCTTTGAAAATTTCACTTATTTTTCCCCTGAACCAGCATATCTCAAGCATATCACCTCTATAAGAATTATAAATCATATAACTGTCACCAAATAATGCATATTACTCTTAAGGACAGATTGGGGTACTTATTAGTTGTAAAGAATGATTCTAAATGTGGATTTAATATTTTTTCTGCAATTATCATTATAAAAGTTTCTCACATTGGAAAAAAATGGCTTTGTAGAGAGTAAAGTGTCAGTGAGGATTGACACTGTCCTCAAATCTATTCTTTTTGGATAATTTAATCTCTTCCCTCAGCAGTGTCTTTTTGTTTTTTTTTTTTTTCAGAGAAGGGGTCTCGCTCTTGCTCAGGCTGGTCTTGAACTCTTGAGCTCAAGCAATCCTCCCGCCTCGGCCTCCCAGAGTGCTAGGATTACAGGCGTGAGCCACCGTGCCCGGCCCCCTCAGCAGTGTCTTAATGTTGAGGCTTAAAATATAAATAAGAATCATTCTGGTGGAGAAGTTCCTATAAAGGCATTCCACGGACACTGAACATCTTTACTACAAACTCTCGACTGGTCCAAGACAAAATCTTCTTCCCTAGACTAGCACAAAATCTTTCCTTCTGCTTTGCCTTTCTCTTACCCATTCAGCGTTGTGCAGAGAAGTACTGTTCAAAATGTAAATCAGATTCTTTACTTCCCTTCAATGGATCTCATTGCTCTTAAAATAAAATCCACACTTTTTCCCATGATCAATAAGGCTAACTTTATTCTGCCTAATTCTCCTACTTCATTCCTTATTATTGTCACTCTAACTCTAACTCAGTGTAGTCCAGTCCCATTGACTTTTTTTTTTAAGTTTCTTATTAAAGCCAAACCTTTTGTAGCCTCCAGGATTTTTTAATGATTTCTCTCTTCACACAGTACTTCACATACTTGACTCATTCTAATCATTCAGCACACAAGTCATATCTCTAGAGAAGCCTTCCATTTTGTAATCACAGAAGAAAATCCAATAAAGCTTACACACACAAACACACACACACACAGTGTTAGTTGACTCTCATAACCAAATACTCAAATGAAAGACTAGTGTTTAATCTAGCTGTTCATTCAAAACACAGAACTCACGTTTTCATTTTTCTTTCCCTCCATTTTTTGTGCTTGATTCATCTTAAATCAATATCTATGCATGCCACCTGATGGTTTTCAGCAATCCCAAGGCCTTTATGCTTCAATCTATATAGCCAGTTTGAAAAAGTACTGCACTGCCATTAACTTTGGAGAAAATATATGAAAGCTACTTTTCCAGAAAATCCTCAAAAAACTTACTTTTGTGTCTCACCCTAAATCAATCACTGTTTTCACGGGGATGGAGAAGGATAAGAAACTTAATTCAACAAGTATTCACCCCTGGAGCTTAGTGGTAAGGAAGGGCAAAAGCTTCCAGAGCATGTGAAACTCTTAATGAATTGGAAAGGGGCTTAACAATCCCATTGATAACAAGTGAGGAGGGGCAAGATATCGAAAATCAGCATCCAGTCACTCTATATTTCCTGCTTACTTTCTATATTACTGCTCTATTTATTAGTTCTCTCCCTCAGAAGATGGGAAGTACTTTTTTAAATCCTTGTATACTGCATTACCTAAAATATGTACACAATTTTTTTATTGAGCGAATAGATAAGTGAAGCAGGTATA
Organism: Daubentonia madagascariensis; assembly: GCA_023783475.1. Taxonomy (NCBI): domain Eukaryota; kingdom Metazoa; phylum Chordata; class Mammalia; order Primates; family Daubentoniidae; genus Daubentonia; species Daubentonia madagascariensis. The sequence goes on along the minus strand of JAKFHU010002080.1, from coordinate 17,366,883 downwards.
GGATAGTACGTGGAAAAATATAGTGAGGGGAAACTGTAGAGCCAAAACATAAGCAGAGGACAGATCATGAAGAACCCTGTATATTATATTAGAATAGGCTGGGTTGTGTCACAGCAACCAATGATGCAAATACTCAGCAGCTTAAAGCAATAAAAGTTTATTTATGCTCATGCTCTCTATGCAAAGTGGATGCTCACAGCTCTGCACACTGTCTTAATCAGGAGCACATGTTGATGGTGCCTTGTCTCAATCTGTGTTTCCACCACTACTGCATCATGAGGAAAGCTATGGGTAGTCCTGCGCTGGCTATTGCAATTTCTGCAAAGAAACGATTCATGTCACCTCTACTCACTTTTCATTAGCTGAAACAAGACTCAATTGGTTTCAAATGGTAAGCAGGGAATACTATTAACTATGTCTGGAACATTTATGATGAGCCCTAACTTCTACCAAAAACAGCACATTTAAGGGTCTTTTATCAAATATAAAGGAACTAAGTGGGCAAGAGAAATCGGAACAAAAATAAGGGACAGGGTATATGTTCAGACGCTAATAACAATCTCAAACCAGTTCATAACTTTTTAGGGATGTACTATTGATAATTGTCACCTAGGATTGGATATTAAGCATTACCATATATTTAAATTAACTGAATGTGTCTATGAGAGAACAAAGAGATATACAAACAAACTATATTGGAGGAAATAAAGCTGAAATATTGGCCAATTTTAAAAGACTTATTTAAAGCCTACCGTTGTAAGACATTGAGTAAAAAACTGTGGAGCCAAGACTCGAATCCATATGTTTCTCACATCTAATTAATGTCTTTCTTTTTATACAGTTTCATTCTGAAGTAGAAGCAAATAAGTAAGAAAACAAAAACTACCAAAACCTTTTTTCCCCACATATAATTTTTCCTGCTATTTAGAAAGTTACCATTAATACAACACTCCTGGCCCCATCATCCTCCCATTTACTTTTACTCTGAGTAGAAGAGTGATTTATGTTACTGGTAAATTTCAAAGACGATACAAATGTGCATGCCTCAGCTTCTTCTTTCTTCTTTTCTTCAATATTTATCTTCCTTGACACAGGGTGCATTGGGGGCTGTTTCTCTATGTCATAAACTGTCCGAGTGCTGACCCTGAGATTGGGAGGCCTGCGGTTGCCTAGTATGACGTGAGGCTGGGTCAGAAGTCTTTCAAATGCTAGTGTTCAGTGTTAGGAAATCCATTGTCACAACAGGCCCTGTCCTCCTTGTGCTTTGTCAGCCATTTCAATAAAGAAAGTGATATGCAGATCTGTATGTGTCTCATTCTTTATGTCTATTTCTCAATTCATTCAGAACTTGGGCAAGAAAAGCAAGTGTCATTTTTTTGTGGCTCAATCAAACACCAATAACATATAAGCAAGGAATAATAATGTGACGATTACTTAAAGAAAAATAAGACAAAGCTTTCTGTGGAGTTTTCATACACATGTGACTTTTAAAATGAGGCCTAAAAAATTAATACTGTGTGATAGATACAGGGAAGGTATAGTTAACCTTCTCCAAGTCTAAAAGTTTTAGACTCCCAATTGCATCTGTGATTTATACTGCACAATAAAAACTTGCATAAGGTAAATAGATGAGGGAATTCAAGTTCCAAGTATGAAATGCATTGATATTTTTGTTGTTTGGTCCCTGTGCCACACATTCGTCAAGACAGGTCAAGACAGGTCATAGTCCACCTTCTCTATAGAATTAGACTTCACTAATTTATCAGATATTAAAATATAGCTTTTTTCAAATTTCTACAGCAGTGTTTTACCAAAATATAATACTGAAAATAATTAATTTTATATTTTTACAGTTATTCTGTTTGCTTTGAACTGTTCTTTAAATATTTTACTTTTCATATGATTCTTCAGTTGTTTAAATCTTGTCATGTCAGCTTAATTAGGCCTTTTATGCAAATTTTATCATGCATTATAAGTCTTTGTATCCTCGCAGTACATTGCACAGCCTCCTGGGGCCAGTGTATAACTTAATTAACTATTGTCAATTTTATCTTTTAATGCAAGCATGGCAGAAATTCAATTGTAATGAAAAATAGGACAAAAATATCTTACATTTCAGCTTTATTATTAAATAATCTGATCAGAAAATGAGTTGTGAAGCATGCAGTGAGAAATGCATACTTATAGAAAAAGGAACAAGATGAAAAAGAAAGTTGTGTAGATATAATTTTTATAAGAGGGAGGTGCTCATTCAATCAGTCAATCAATAAACACTTACCCGTAGCCTTATTCTGTGACATGCATTGTGCCTCATGTTGGGTATACATCCCTGAAAAAGTCTGACATGCTCTCTGTCTTCATGAACTTAGAGTCTAACAGGAAAAATAATGACAATACATTTGATGAACTGTTGTGATAGTATATTTATTGAATTTTATTTATTGTTTATGAAGACAGTCCACAGATCAAAAACAGAAGTCCTACACACATTATTTCAGCAAGGAAAGTGACGAGAATGGGATTTATCATGTCAGTGTGACAGTGGGTGTATATATATGGGATGAGCTGGGATCTTGGAATTCAATAGATTTTCCAAAATCCCAAACTGAATTCACATATTAAGTACTTCAAATACTGGAAACACAGACTCCCCCTGCAAGAAAAAAAGCAGTACTCCCACAATGAGCCAAATTCAAGCAAAGCAACATAACTTTCCATCCTGGATCTATACCAAGAATGGGAGTATTCTCTTGTCATCAGGTAAAGCCTTCATTATTTGATGATCATTAGCCACTGAGTGCCTTTACAAGAAAATTAGGGTGCAATGAGGCTTTATGTGGAAGACAAACATTTTAGATCATAGGAAACAAAATAGAAGTAAATATGTTTTCTTCAAGAAATTATTTAAGTAGTTTTATTGTGTCCTCATAGAAGTCAACTTAATTAACCAATTTTCAGAGAGATTAAAAAACAAAACTAGGAAGGAAACATAAATAATTGTGCTCTATTAATCACACTTGAAAATTTTCAACCATCTAGGAATCACCTTATGGGAGGAGCTGTTAAGGAAATAAAATGAAAATGGGTCAGAAAACAGGAACAAATGGAGATATATAATGCAATATGCATTGGGATGGTTTGAGAGTTGTATAATATAAGTTATGTCACAAGCTTATAGGTTCAGTTGGTGAGGTTATAAGCAATTTCATCAGGAAAACTTTATTCTGTGCTTGTTGGAATTATGTGTCATATTTTAAGATCCAAGAAAAAAAATTCTAACAAAAAAAAATTTGTAATTTTTATATGACTTTATTGAATATCATTTTATATACCTTTCCATGCATATGTTCAGAGGGAATGAAGATTTATGGATGAAAAATATACTTTTATAAAAATGTATCATTTACTCCATGTTTAAAGCTTCTGACATCTAATGTTTGGGAAATTTCTGTGTACTTATGAAGCAAATTATATCCTATATTTGCACTATTATCTTAATACATTAAAATGATCATTATTTTAAAACAATTCCACACACAGAAAAATGACCTCCCTATATTTATCATCCTTCATACTTTAAGAAAAATATCTTATATATTAACATTAATACAACAAAGTTTTAACTTTCAGATTCTGCTAATATTTTAATAATTTCTGCCAATATTTTAATTTTAATGCATCAAAGTGGTTCAATTTTCTCCACAAATCATTTAGATGTGGGACAAAATTGACTGAACTGATCTATTGTTCTATTGCTCTGTGTATTAGAGAATAGGTAACTGGAAAAGCTCTTTTCTGAGTCTGGCTTGCTGGCTGAGTAGTGACCATATCACTTATTGGCAGCACCTGTCATCTGCCTTATGTTCTTAGATGCAACATAAATCTTTTTGCCTAATGATATCATTCCTCTGAGAGCACAGGAAATGCCATATTGGGTTACACATGTGATCCTTCTAATACTAGATTTGCTTTTGACAGAGATTTCTAGGGCTGCTTTATAGGAAAATATGATCATACTACATGACATCAAGTAGTATCAATTTAGGATACATTGAACACATTTCAACTTTTTTATCAGAAATTTGGTATACAAATGTCCTATAAATTTATCTAATCATTTTTCATTTATTTATATCAATCATATGAATAAATTAGATGTGATTATGAAGCCTGACAAGTCCAAAATCTGCAGCATTGGGTGGAGAGCTTGAGACCCAGCAAAGCCAAAGGTGCAGTTGCAGTCTGAGGAAGGCAGCCTAGATACCCGGGACAGTCAACATTCTAGTTCCAGTCTGAAAGTTGTCTGCTGAAAATTTCCTTTTGCTCAGGAAGATCAGTCATTTCATTCTATTCAGACCTTCAGCTGATTGTATGAGGCCTACCCACATTATAGAAAGCAATCTGCTTTATTCACTGTTTACCAATTTAAATCTTAATCTCATCTAAAAACACCCTCCAAGTTGTCACATAAAATGAACCATCATACCCTGTTGACCATATTTCTCAAACCCTCATGTTTCAGGTTGTTTTTTATTTGATGTTCACCTTGATAATCTTCTTAGCACCTTCATTTCTTTGGTATGACATATAGCAGATATTATATTTTAAAAATAAAAAAATTCAGGCGGTCAAGAAAACATTATTTTTTGATAACTTAATTTCAACTTCCCTCTCATTTTTGTAAAATTCCATAAAACATAATATAATAGATTCAAGATAAATAAACTTGCTTTATTTTTTTCTTGCTCTTGTACTAGCTTAAACTTTGTTATTTCAGGATATTTTTCCACGTATTTTTCCTTTCAAGAATGTTGTTTAAGTTTTTGCAACTTCATATTCCATCATGGCATCAGGGAAAATATCTGGTCATTAGTGGAGGCTGCCCATTTGGATCTGACTGAGTTCTAGACACTGTTTGATTCTGGATGGTTCTCTTCTATCCACAGCAACATCTGATAAGATGGCTGTGGTCCCAACTAGTCTTTAGAAACAGAATTCATGCAGCTAAGGCCCCTTCAGTACTTGCAAGCTCTCTTTCTACTAAACTATATTTCTTCAGTGACAGAGGAATATTTAGCTCTTCCCTCATCCAACTACAGGGCAACAAGAGGTTTTGTAGGTCTGCCTCAGGCCCTTTCTCCTTCTGGTCCACACACACACACACACACACATACACACACATATTGCTACATTGTTGTCATGCTATATCGGTGCTGGGAAATTCTGAGAAGTTGTCACATCTTCCAGGCTACTAGTAAGGAATCAGGAAACAAAATCCTCACCACTCTCAGATTTCATCATATTTCCCTCAAGGTTGTATAATATGCTTATCCTACTGACAACAAAGCTTACATGAGAAAAGGCACAGACACCCTTTCTCAAAGACTCCAACTGTGACTGCTGCATCTATTCTTTATGTTTCTGATTTTCTTACTCCTCTTTCACAGTCTTGGAAATTCTATTAATCTTTAGATTAGGGAAATGGTAATACTTCCAATATACATTTTTATAAATCAGTTATAGAATATGTTTAGACGTACTTATATTGAAGAACTAGGATTTGGAAATGCAAAACTATTAAGAAATGCTTCTGGGCATTTATAAAGACGGAAATGACAAGTTATAACTTTCTGTGGCAGTAAACTCAGGTTGCTGTTACTGATGCTTGATATGGAACTTATAGAGAAAAATTAATTACCAAGAAAGAAAACCACATATACATATATTCATAGTTGTGGTTGAAGTCAGTGGATAAAATAACATGTGTTTATCTCTGTTCCATACCTATATCCTACTGTTATGATTATAATAGAATAAAAACAATACAGTAGACAAGGACAATGAGCATTTACAAGTGACCACAGCAGATGAAAGATGTCAAATTACTTCTTTAAAGATTCTCTGCACATGGATGAGTGATAATTGATTTAGGATAAAAGCTTCTTTTTTTTGATTCTCATAAAAGCCTACAGTAGAGAAATCTAAGAAATATGCAAAATTGTTTATGCCACAAAATTGAAGAACATCTAAGGATGTTAGGCAACTGTAGCTTTAACGGCTTGAATAAAACTAAAAAGAAGAAAATTGGTGGAAGATGATTGGGGTTATCTTTAGATCTCAAGTGTGTTATTTCCAACCCAAAAAGCCTAATGATTGCCTACTTTTCAGTGATAGAAGACAAAACATTCATTGCTACTGAAATTTGAACAAGAGAAATTACAAACTTGGGGAACACTTGTCTCACCGAAAAAGGGAAAGGAAAAGTGTTAAGTCTGAATGCTGAAAGGTGAGAAACTAGCATTAATTTATTTTTTATTAGCTTCCTGAGTGCTGGCCATCGGCCTCAAACCCATCTGGCAATAAAAGAATTCCTTCTGGAAAAACTAGCAAGCCTACAAGCCATATACTACCAACTCTGGTGTTTGAGAATCCTTCAGTGAAAATGGTGAATTCCCACTCAATCACCTGAATATGAGACAACTGTTGACAAACATTATTCAAGCAGGTAAAGTTTCTCCCTTAAATGAGAACAACTATTCAGGGTTAACTGAACATTTCAAAAGATACTACAAAAGAACAGGGACAAAAATATATGAAATATATGAAATAAATATGCAGCAGAAAAATACAGAAAGCAAGAGAAAAGGGAACATATTTATATACTATAAGTAATATCTTCCAGTACAAGAAACTTTACTGTACCCATGAAACTAGGGTAGCGTATCTTTGAAAATAAAACACAAATAGATAGAGAAAAAGCTGTGAAAGTAAAAATTAAATGTGTCACACTAAAAGTAGATATAATATTGTGTTAAAATATAATACGAAAAATAAATGTTTAATTGATGGTAAAGTTAAAACCATATCCTAAAAATAAATAAAAAAAGAAAAGAAAAGAAAAGGAAAAAATGCAATATAGGAAATAGCAGAAAAACAATAAATATAGAAGACATGCTGGGAGGTAAAATATTAAAATAAGATAGTTTCCAGAAAAAAATAAGCAGAAGAAGTTAACAAATAATAATGAAATAAAATATTGAAGAATACCACTGAGGATACAGCAAAGTGAATAAAATAAAGAAGACCCACATCGTAGCATACCATTGTGAAATTTCAGAACACAGGATATAAAGCAAGAATAAAAGGTTATTATTTCACATTACAGGTTCTACAGTATAAATAAGAACCGGAAACAAAAAGTGCCTATTCATTGTTTACATGTGTAATTATTTTTCCTCTATGACTCATAATCTTGGATATTTCAGGAGACAGAAGAGATTTCTACTGAAAATAGATCTAGTATGTAGTAGAAAGTAATTATTACCCTATGTCTTAGGGTCACAATTTGAGGGTTTTTTTAAAAGACAAAATGCTCTACTGACTATTTCCTCAGTTTAGATTTTCTTCCTGAGTTTTCTCATTCATTCTGATAGTGTCACAATGCAACTGTGGTACTCAAAGCATTTTTTTTTTAATATCAGCTCATGTCCAGTTTATTATCCCTAATATTTATTGAACATATGATAATGATTAACCCATTTGTACTTTAACTTCTATGCCTAATACAGTATTCTGCCTTGTTTCAATTACTGCATTATTGAGGGGGAAGAAACTCTAGTTGCCTCATCAATGTCATTTGCTCCTTACTAATAACAAAACCTTTATATTTGAGGCAATATGTTCACTAAAACGTTACACTTCACAGACTGCATTGCAGTTAGAAACCATTATGAAAGTAAATTCTGCTCAATAAAATATAAACTAAACTTATTGTGTTTGATTTTTGATAATGTTTCTTAAAATTGAGACAGGTAGCTGAGACACATTTTTCTGTTCCCTTCCTTCTTCCATATCCTGCCTTAAATATGTGCTTGATATGGATGACATGAGCAGTGGTATGCCTATCAAAGGAATTGCTTCTATAGTTAAAAACTTTCTCACAAGAAAAATTCCATGCTCAGAACACTTCACTGGTAAATTCTATGAACTATTTAAGAATGAAATAACATCAATTCTTCAAAAAAGTAGAAGAATAAACACTTCCTAACTTATTTTGTAAGGCCAGCATGAATTTAATAAAACAAATGCAGATATCACAAGAAAAACAATATAAACACAAGCATCTTCAAAACATATTAGCAAATTATATCAAGCAATGTATAAAGTAAACCAGTGATCCCCAAACTTTTTGGCACCAGGGACCAATTTCATTGAAGACAATTATTCCATGGATGGGTCAGGGGGAAGGCCTGGGGGAAGTTGCCGTGGAGCTCAGGCAGTGATGCCAGAGATGGGAAGAAGCTATAAATACAGATGAAGCTTTGCTCACTCCTTTGCTCGCCCACTGCTCACCTCCTGTTGTGTAACTCCCCAGTTCCTAAGTTTCATGGAAGACAGTTTTTCCACGGACCCAGATGGGGGAGGGGGGACACAGCTCTGCAGCCCTGTCCCTAACAGGCCATGGACTGGTACTGGTCCACGGCATGGGGGTTGGGGACTGCAGAAGTAAATACTGCATCATTACAAAAAGAGAATTATGCCAGGAATGCAAGTCTGACCCAACATTCAAAAACCAATCAATTTAATTCACCATATTAACAGAATAAAAAGAAAAAATTCTACAGTCATATCAATTACATGAATAAAAATTATTTCAACTATTCAAAATTTACTTATGACAAATATTCTCATCAAACTATAAATAGTAGAAAAATTTTTAAACTGGCTAATGGGCAACTTAAAAAAAATAATTTTACTCAATATCATAGTGAATTTTAAAAGACTTTGGGCTTTCCTCCTTAAGATCTATCATCTCTCTCATTCAAGAATGTAATAAAAGTTCTAGCAAGTTCAATAAGGTAAGCAAAATAAATAAAAAGCTTGTATATTTAATAAAATTTTAAATACTATCTGTATTATAAACAATATGAGTGTCTGACAAAGGATATATGAGGAAAAAAAGTTGTTATAATTAATAGAATGAGTTGAACAAGTAAAGAGAATACCAAGTCAGTGTATAAAAATTAATTGCATTGTATTTACTGTCAATGAGCAATTGAAATTTGAAATAAAAAAAGTAAAATATATAATGATACCAAAAATGAAATGATTAGGTATAAATCTAACTAAATATATGCAATATATCTTTGCTGAAACTACAAAGCACTAAGGACAAGTATCAGAAAAGACCTAAATAAATTGAGAGGCAGAGAATAAATATTGTGAACTATTTGAAAATAGATTTATATATTAAATATGTTCCCAATAAAAATCTTAGCAGGCTTTTCTTTTCTTAGATATTCATAAGCTGATTCTAAAATTAATAAATAGCCCAAACAATTCTGAAAAAGAACAAAAATGAAGGACTCACATTACTTGATTTCAGGGCATACTAAAAATTTACAATGATTATTAGGAGACTATAATCTAGGGAAAATGAAAAACACAGAGTTCGATATAACAAAATAATCTGGAAAAAGACCCAAACAAATATAGTCACCTGAATTTTTACAACAGCACAAAGATTTTTCTGTGAAAAATGGAAAGTCTTTTCAATAAAGACTATACCCTTTCAATAAAGGGTATAGGAACAATTGTATGTCTACATTAAAAACAAATTAATTTCAAACCATACCTCACATCTGATACAAATATTATCACATAATAGATCATAGACATAGAAGAAAAACCTAAAGCTATAAAACTTCTAGAAGAAATTATAAGAGAATAATTCTATGTATTTGTGTTATGCAATATATTTTTAGATAAAACACTTAAACACAACCCATAAAACCAAAAAAGATAAATTGTATTTTATCAAATGTTATAACTTTGTTCTGTGAAAGACAACATTAAGAGAATTCAAATACAAGCCACAAAATGGTATAAAATATTTGCATATCACATTTCTGTCAGGTATCAAAATATATATATTCAAAATATGTAAAAATACTCAAAACTCAATAATAAGGGCACAAAACCTTAATTAAAAATGGGCAAAGTATCTAAACATTTGCTTTACCAAAGGAGATATATAAAGGGTAAATAATCACATGAAAATATATCCAACATCATTAGCTGTTAGGAAAATTCAAATTAAATCAAGGAGCTGTCATTATATTATACCTATTACAAAAGTTAAATTAAAGAAAGAATAATACCAAGTTCTGGCAAAAATGCAAAACAACCCAAACTAAAAGCCAGTAGTATAATTCAGGCTCAGTCTAAAGGCCTGAGAACCAGGGGAACTGATGGTTTAAGTGCCAGTTGAGACCAAAAATTCAAGAAACAGGAGCGCTGATGTTTGAGGACGGGAGATGATGGATGTCTCAACTAAAGCAGCAAGTGAATTTCTTCTTCCTCCACCTTTTTTTTTTCCTATTTGACAGTCAAAGTATTGTATGAGTCCACTGCATTGGTGCAGGCAATCTTCTTTACTCAGTGTACTAATTCAAATGCTCATCTCTTCCAGAAAATATCCTCACAGACACACCCTGAAATAGTTTTACCAGCTGTCTGGGCATGCCTTTGCCCAGTCAGGCCAACACATAATATTAAATATCATACCCGGAAATCTCAGTCTTCAATATATAACAAATAAAAATTTATAGTTGCCAAAAATTCAATACATACATGTTTATTAGCTTTATTCATAATTTTCATTCACAAATTTATTCATAATCAGCAAAAACTAGAAATACTCCAGATGTATTTAAATTGGTGAATAGGTAAACAAACTGTAGTACATTCATAAAATGGAATACTTGTCAAAAGTAAAAAGCAATATACTATGCATTCACAAATATGCACTGTAATATTACATATATATGTATATGATATATGTAAAAATATATATATATATTGTAGGCAAGTACAACTTTAGACAAGTCCAAAAGAAATATTGGGATGGAAATAAGATAAGTGGTTAGAAGAGTTTGTGGTTTCATGGTGTGGGGAAAGTTGATTATAAAGGCAGCAAAAAGAAGTATTTTATGAGGTGACTGAATAGTTATTTTATCACGAATGTGGTGGTAGATACACAACACTATTCATTTGTTAGATTCTATAGAGCTGTGAATAATAATGAATTTTACTCTGTATGAATGTAAAAAAAGAAATAAAACAGAATGTGGATGAACCCAAAATGGAATTCAAACTGTAACAAATTAACCTAACCATACTAAAAATGAATATATTAACCATACTGAAGGGGGCTGAGATAAAAACAACTAACCTGTCTTTGGAAAAGAATGTTTTGACTAAACAATGTAGGTTAAGGCAAAAAATATGCTTAAATATTGTATAGATATATAAGTTAACAATTTTTAAAATAATTTATATGTACACCAGCGTGAAACAAATATGTAAATGTAGATAATGAAAGTTAGTTCTTTCTCTGTTACAGACATAAATCACAATTAAGGATGAGGAAGAGCTAGAACTACCCTTTGGTGGTCAGATTCAAATCAGAGGTATCGGTATAAATCTATTTTCATGCTTACATACACACACAGATAAAAACAGAAACATATATATTGGTGGGTATGTATGAGGTAGCATCAATACTTATATTTCCTATCTCTATCCACAGAGGGCCTAGAAAAAAAAAATGACACCAGAGTAACAATGAACACACAGAGAATGAAGATCTTGGTTTCTAAATATCACTTCCAAATAAAAGGAACTAGAGGTCCTCTGGGAACTGGTTGATTCCAGGGCTGGAATAGGAAAATTAAAAAAGAAAGAGCCAGGATCATCTTGTAGAACCAGAAAGTAAGGAAGTGCTTGAAATATGTGGAGGCATATTGAAAGGGCACAGAAGACAACCTGAAAATGACCATAATTGCTAAAGCTGGAACAAGTTTAGCTAAAAATTAAACAAATATAGCATTGCATCATAGCCTATAGAATAAAATTAATACCTATGAATCTATACTAATATAAAGATTCTGCCAAAAGACTATTGGAATTGATAAATAAACTCAGCAAAGGCTCAGGTTACAAAACCAATGTACCCAAATCAGTAGTATTCATATATGCCAACAACAGTTAAGCTAAGAATCAAACCAAAGATTCAATAACTTTCACAATAGCAAAAACAACAAAAAATCCCTAGGAATATATTTCACTAAGGGGGTGAAACACCTCTACAGGGAGAACTACAAAACACTGAGGAAGGAAATAGCAGAGGATGTAAACAGATGGAAAACCATACCATGCTCATGGATCAGCAGAATCAACATTGTTAAAATGTCTATACTACTCAAAGTGATCTACAGATTCAATGCAATCCCTATTAATATACCACCATCATTTTTCATAGATCTAGAAAAGATAATTATACACTTCATGTGGAAGCAAAGAAGACCCCATACAGCCAAAGCAACCTTAAGCAAAAAGAACAAATTGGGAGGCATCAATGTACTAGACTTCAAGCTACAGTAACCAAAACAGCATGGTGCTGGCAGAAAAACAGAGATATAGACCAATGTAACAGAACAGAGAACCCAGATATAAAATCATCCTCATATTGCCATCTAATCTTTGGCAAAGTAGATAAAAACATACACTGGGGAAAAGAATACCTGTTCAATAAATGGTCCTGGGAAAATTGGATAGCACATGTAGAAGACTGAAACTAGATCCACACCTCTCACCTCTCACAAAAATCAACTCACAATGGATAACAGACTTAAACCTAAGGCATGAAACCATAAGAATTATAGAAGAAAGTGTTGAGAAAACTCCTATAGACACCAGCCTAGGCAAATAATTTATGAAGAAGACCCCCAAAGCAATCATAGCAACAACAAAAATAAATAAATGGGACCTGAACAAATTAAAAAGCTTCTGCACAGCCAAAGAAACTATCACTAGAGTGAATAGATAACCTACAGAATGTGAGAAAATATTTGCAAGCTATACATCCGATAAAGTGCTGATAACTAGAATCTCTAAAGAACTCAGGCAAATCAGCAAGAAAAAATTAAACAACCCCATTAAAAATTGAACAAAGGACACGAACTGAAACTTTTCAAATGAAGATCGACTAATGGCCAACAAACATATGAAAAAATGCTCAACATCTCTAATCATAAAGGAAATGAAAATCAAAACCTCAATGAAATATCACTTAATTCCAGTGAGAAAGGCTTTTATCAAAAAGTTCCCAAACAACAAATGTTGGTGTGGATGTGGAGAGAAAGGAACCCTCATACACTGCTGGTGGGACTGCAAACTAGTACAACCTCTATGGAAAGTAGTATGGAGATACCTCAAAGAACTAAAAATAGAACTACCATTTGATCTAGCAATTCCACTACTGGGTATTTACCCAAAGGAAAAAAAGACATTCTACAAAAAAGACATCTGCACTCGAATGTTTATAGAATCACAATTCACAATTGCAAAGATGTGGAAACAACCCAAGTGCCCATCAATACATGAGTGGATTAATAAAATGTGGTGTATATATACCATAGAGTACTACTCAGCCATAAAAAAATGATGAACTAATACCTCTTGTATTAACCTGGATGGAACTGGAGACCATTCTTCAAAGTGACATATCACAAGAATGGAAAAACAAACACCACATGTACTCACCATTAAATAGGTACTAATCAATCAACACTTAGGTGCACATATGGAAGTAACATTCATCAGGGATCGGGCAGGTGGGAGGGGGGACGAGGGGATGGGTAAATTCACACCTATCAAGTGTGGTGTGTGCTGTCTGGAGGATGGGTGCCCTTGTAGCTTTGATTCGGGTGGTGCAAAGGAAATTTATGTGACCAAAGAGTTTGTACTTTCATAATATTCTGAAATAAAAAATATATATATAATAATATAAATAAATAATAAAGGAGGAAGAAGAGCTCTCCCTCAGAGATGAATTTGAATTAATGAATGTAGAAGAAATGAGGAAAATAGACAATCACCATTAGAACACTGCAGTAATAATTGTTACAGACAAATTCCACCAATGCATAATAAAATTAGTGAACACAAATTTGGAGAGAAATCTATGTTCCATAGGTTCAAAACACATCCCACAAGTTAAGTTTTAAATTACCTGGGGAAATTTAATAATGTTAGAGAAGGCTGCCAGACTCTGCCTTAAGCGAGTGATCTCAAAAGTAATAAGACACATCAACAACATGTACCCCATGTCCCCATGCAGTAAGGCTCGCTTCTGTGGTATTCTTGTCAAAAATGTATGACCTCAATCTGTTCATGCTACGAACATCAGACAAACCCAACTTGAGAGACATTTACAAAATAACTAACCTGTGCTCTTCAAAAGTTCCAAAGTCGTGAATGACAAGGAAAAAATGAGGAATCGTCAGGTTGAAGAATATTTAAAGAAAGATATGAAAATTAAATCTGAGATCCTGGATTGGATCCTGGAACAGAAAAATTACATGAGTGGAAAAACTCATGAGACCTGAATAAAATCTACAGTTTAGTTAATAGTGTTCTAACAATGTTTTGTTTTATGTTAATAAGTGTAATACGGTTATGTAAGATGTTAACATTAGAGGACACTGGGTGAAGCGCATACAGGAGCCCTCTGTACCATTTTAGAGATATTTCCATCAGTCTAACATTATTTCAAAGAAGAAACAAAAATATGTTTGTACTTACTTCTCTCGTTTACAGGTTTAAATTTTGTCCCAAGAGCAACCTAGGTAGAGGTCCTGGGCCTTTTGAGAGCTGCTTCACAGCCTGCACCCTCACCATGGCACTGATATAAGCATCTGGCTGATATCATCTTGTTTATGGAATTAATCAGCTCCCTTTTCATAGGGATAAGATTCATTATATTTCCTTTAAGAATAGACATACAGAATCTTAAAGATCACAAAACTCTCACAAGTGCCATTGTGAAGAGTTGGAATATTCATAAGAATATAGAAATTCTGTAAGTTACATTAAAGAAAATATAAAAAGACCAAATTGGTTGAACTCTCAAGCTTATAAGTATAAGCTTAAAAGAAAAAACATGTTTATGGTATTTTAGGTACTCATAATTTAATTAAACATCACACTTAGTAAAATGAACAGAATGAGCGATAGCAGGTGAAGCTGTTTTGGGAAATGTTCTATGCACAATAAAAACATATGTAAGAAGAATTTATTTAACAACTTATATCAGATTTCAAATAAGCAATAAACTCAAATTCAAATATACAAATTTAGTCATATGAGTACATATGAGATAAGTACAAGGAGATCACTCTTCATCCATTTACTTAAAATATATTCCTTTGGTGTCTTTATGATCCAAAACTGTGATGATAGCTAAAGATATAAAGAAGACATAAAGAAGAATATGACTTAATTACTATCTACAATCTAGGTGGTGAGATAAATAAATACTTATACGTTTACAAAGTTAAAGTCAAAGAAAGAGAAATACATCCAGGAGTAGAAAGCTGCTAACCTAGCCTATTAATTAATTTTTGGAAATGTAATTACCTGTACAGAGACATGGAGAATGAAGGGCTTTTCTTTGGTGAAGATGAAGGAGATATAGGGGCAAGTAAGAGAGAGAATTCTAAGCAGAGGGAAAAGCAAATTCAGAGGTATGCGTGTAAGAACAGCACCTTATTATGTGTGAGAAACTGTAAGAATAATCTGACTTTCTGGTAGTTTGGAGGAAGTGGAAGAACATGAGGGCTGAAGATTTATTCTAGCACCAGGTGTGGTTTATCTTGCATACCATGTTAAGTAACTTTATGCAGTAAGTGCTGTGGTCCATTAGAGAATTTTAGACAGAGAATTGTAAAGTGTTGTCTACAGATCACTTTAGTGGCTTATAGGAGTGGGATAAAATGTCTAAGAATGGAGGCACTTGGGATGAAATAAGAGTATGCTTCTTTGAAACATATTGAGAAGGCAAAATAAACAGTGCTTGGTGCTTGCTTTGATGTGGTGGTACGGGGCAGAAGAAGGGAAGATATTCAGACTAGCAAGAAGGACTCAGTGCTAATATACAGTAAACAAAAGGAAGAGTATATTGGAAGAAAGGCAGGGAAATTATTAAGTTTTAGACATTTTGAAATGTGATGTCTTATGAATGATGCTATGGGAAATATTAATATATAGGAGAATTGATAATCAAGTCCAAAATTAGGAGGAGAGGATTTAACTTGATGGAGAGGAAATGAGCTCACCCAGGTACATACATTCAGAAGGGCAATAGGCAAATGAGCTCACCTGGAATACAAAAGTATTTTGTTCGAATGAAGACACTGAACCAAAACATTAAATCAACATTTTTTTCCTAAAGGTCTTGAAATGTAAGTTTCCTGTAAGTATTAAACACCAGGAAGCTTAAAGTAAAAAATGTTACTGAACAATAACAATAATGTAACATCTCATAGCTTAATTATTTCTGTCTCAATTTTACAGTTCATCAGTATTAATCTAAAATCATATTTTTCTTGTCCCTATAATCTTTTAACATTATATCGTAATTGCTATAAAGATTTGTAAAATGCCTTGTGCAGAAAGGGATGAATACAAATAAATAAATTAAATAATAAATGAAAACATGATTAATAAAAAATATTTATTGTTGGGCTTAGAGGCAAGGACAATTAACATAGTCCTGTTGCTCTGTTGACTTGGTGAAATTTTACTAAGCCTGCAAAATAAAATAGTCTCAGTTTATATTTATTTTAATATGAATCAAGTCCTTGTGTTATTGCTGTGACAAGCAGCAATTAATTCAGGACTAGATCTATTATAATATGTGCTCAAGGAAAATCAGTATCAGTGAAACAAATAAATCTTAATAGGACTCCTTATATACTGCTCATTCTTTATCAAATAATCCAATGGCTACCTCTAACTTGTTCCGTTGTTCTGGAGTGTCTGGGAAATTAGAAAAGACAGAAAATAGTCAAACTTTCAAACACAAACAAATAATTATTGATCTCATGATGGCCTCCGGCAACAGGACAGCTATGCTCTGTCTAGGCCTTGGCCTTTCTATACTCTAATCAAATGGAGGGCATAATCAGCCCCAGGAAAAGGAGAAAAAAATGGTTAATGTTTTTCACCACTTTTCTTTTTTAGAGAGAAAACACATTCACAATAGTATTTATTTTTCCTTTTTTGTTCATTATTAAGGTTCAAGAAAGTCATTTTTCCTTGGTATTTCTTGGCTGACTGAAGATGGAGAGGTTTATATTTGGTTCACCCTTAACACATACATCTTGAGATAATGAGGGTCTCCTATGAGCCTTTATTTTTGGGCATGCCCTGAATTTAGTATTCTGTTCCTAGATCCCAGGAAGCAATATAAACCTAAAGCTTAAGTTCATCAAAACAAATAAATGCCATCATTGTGAAAGCTATCTTTATTACTTTATTTTAATCTGTCTATTCTAACCTCAGCTTTTAGAAAGAGAACTATTTTTTTTCAGCTCCCTGAAAGTTTATGAAGAGTTGTTCCCCACCCTAACCCTTCTCCACCCCCACCAAATCAGGACTTTTTTCAGGGATTTTTGTTTGTTTGTTTGTTTGCAAGGGATGCAATCCAGGTGCTTAAAGAGCCCTATTACCAGAAATAAAAGTTCTAGCTAATTTTAGTCATTCAAGCCCTACTTCAAAGACAAACTCTTTTGTGAAGTCTTCACTAACTCTCCAAAGAATTAATAACCCACTTTCTGACATACCCCAATACTTGTTAACTACTCTATTTTTATATTGTGTATGTTATATCGTAAATTTTATGCTCAGATACCCGAGCTTCTATTGGATGTGCACAATTTCTTATTCACTTTTTCATCCCAGAGTCCCATACTTTCTATTCTATTGTAACTTGACCACTGGTGTTCCGAACAGACCTTGTATTACCAAAAATTTTGAAATTAAGTAATTGTTTCAATGAAATATAATGATATTAATGATAATATAAAGAAGCTGTTGCCACATATTTTTAGACTCATAACAATAAAATTATTTTTTCTGTAGAAATATCAATAATTTTATAGCAACCCTTATTTTGTTATTTGTTGAATTAAAAATGATAACCAGTTGATGGAAACTGGAAAAATGTCTAAATGATTCTTCATTTGGCCTTTATGCATGCTTTCAGAAGTGCCTCAGTCTCCTCAATCACCTTTGACCTTAGCCTTGCATTTGCTTTGCAGTAGAGTTCATAATTCTAACACGTAAATAAAAAGACTATAAAGGAAATAAAAGAACCTCCTTTCATCAGAGCAGTTAATGGTTCAAATACAGCACTACATTGCTATGCTTTATAAATTACAGCTTTTGTTCTACTTGCATCATGCTCATTATTATAAGCAATACTAGGCCTTGCAATGCAAATACTCTCCCCTAAGTAATAAATCATGTTACTTCCACTTTGGGTAATGAAACACCACAATTTGGAGAAATAACCTATGGTGCTAGGCTTGTATTAGGTGTTTAATTCAAGATCATTCAGTGAATGATGATCTTCACAGCATTTGAGAAACAGCATTTTAGTCAATTAGAAGTTAAAAGCAAACTATTATTATTATGCAATAATAATGTTCATGGTGTAATTTCATAGTTTAAGGAATATTTGTGGATTCACACAGGACTCATTGTCATTATTCAATCAACTAAGGATGAACAGACATATTAAAATGATGAGTCCTGAGGGATCTTTGTTCATAACACTGAAAAAGAGGAGCTCATTGGCAAAAGTAGCAGATTTTTACTCACTATTCACAAATGATACACCCAAGGATCATTTTCCAGATTCCTGAATATTTTTTTATTCCTACAATATTGGGAAAGTCTATGATCTTTAAACTGAAACAGCAATGTTGGAGTGTGGGATTTATTTATATATCAAATGAATTACATTCTGATTTCATTGCCAGATATTGAGACAGATATTGTATTGCTTATGATCTAAAAATATAGTATGCTAATTTATAATCAAAAGACTCATTCTTTTAAGTTTTAATAATCTTATGAGTTATATATTCTATGAATTAGAAACAGGTACAATAAATCCACAAACACTAGAAAAGATGTGTTAATTGGATATACCATTTTATAGAAAATGCTCAGGAATGGGTTGCCATGTGATTTCTCCCTAGAAACTAATTATATTTGCCATCTGAATTTTTTTGTAGGTCAATTTCAATTTTTGATTTTCTTTCCATTGGGCTATAATCTTTTTTATCCAGTAAAAGTTTGAGATATTTGTTTGGCATTGTAATTGATGCTATAGTTAAAAAGACAAAGTTATCATTTTTGAAAAATTTATAGGCTAAAGGAAATGCTGTATAAATTAGTTCTAATTTTATCATTAAGAATTACATGAACAGACTAAATAGTATGATTTATCAAAGTTTAATTATAAACATATGTGCATTTAGAATTATACCATGAATACACATATATCAGAACACATGTATTTTGTCTTATAGTTAATTATTTCATCAAGATCCTCTAGAAAATAAGCCTCGTAAGGAAAGTAATTATGGCTAAGCACATCGTAGACATACAGATAATAAATGTTGAATAGATATTTTTCAGGCAATAATATTTTAGTGTAACAATTTTATATATACATTATAGATTTCAAAAATACTTTCTCTACTAGAGTACAAGATACAAAATATTTCTCTATGAGTGTCATTTCATACATATTGAATATCTTCATATTTTATTTTCCTTTGAGCTGTTATCTATATGTATGCGCCATACTGATATAACAGTATTATATATTTCCATTTATTTTAGAATAAAACTTCTCAGTTAACATCGCCTGTACAATTTCAAATATCTTCAAATATTCATGATCTGTCAGTAAATGCTTTGCATGTAAATGTTTAAATTTTAAATTTATTAGTGGTTTTAAGTCCTAATTAAATATGCATCCCTCCTTGCTCCTTCTCATTCCATATAGATTTTTTGTATTTTTGACTCTATTTTTATTTTTATATTCATTTAAAATTAATAATTACCCTATTCTTTCAACAATCAATAAATGTGTAATGTGATAGATATCAGGTGTGCTTTCCATATAGAGTGACATATTAGATAAAGTTTCTTTCCTCACCAATGCATATTCTAGTTGAAAAAAAAATTCCTAGGGCTTTACAGGATTGTGTGGAGTAAATCCCACTAACTCAAATCGAATATATAGCATAGGAAAATAGTAAATTTTGTTGGGGTGGGCTACTAAAATTTGGATATACAACTTAGTCTATTCTGACTAATAAAACACTTTTACCATCTCTCTTCTATTATTGCCACTTTTATCTAAACTATCTCATTTTAAATTATATGTTTAACTTATTAATGATAATATAAAAATAGGGACATTATTATAAATTCTTAGGTCCAAAGAGGAAATAAGTTTGTTATTCTAGTACAGAGGATTTGGGTCATACATTGGAAACATTATAAAATACAGTAATTTAACTTACCTTCCATAATACCAGACATATTTAAATGTTTAAGGTGTGGTGAACTTGTTGTGGGATAATTGGAGAAATAGGGTGTGATAGAAGTAGGATTGTGTGGTTATGATCTGGAGAGAAGTATATCCATTTCAGATGACTATGATATAGGAGAATTTAGATCAGCTTCTGTAAGGACACAAAGAGGGATTATACAGATAATCTCTCTTAAGATTTTTCTTCTCTTTTTTTTTTAAACAAATTTTATTGTGCATATTTTAGGTACAATGTGCAATGGGATACCTACAGGTAGTAAAATACTTATAGATACTATATATATATATATATATATATATATGGTTATTACGGTGAAGCAAATTAACAAATCCATCATCTTACATAGCTACCCATTAGTTTTGTGTTTGTGGCAAAAGCAGTTAATTCTACTCATTTAGCCCGAATTCCGAATACCTATAGTCCTCACATTGATACTTCATCAATCGTATCTGCTACTTTGTATCCTCTGACCTATACCCCTACATCTTTCCATTTCCTTCCTCCATTCCCACCCCTGGTAACCACTCTTTTATTCTCTATCTCTGTGTATATGACTTTTTTAGGTTCTACACACAAGAGAAATAATGCAATATTTTTGTGGGTGCATCTGGTTTATTTCATCCATCATAATGTCCTCCACGTTCATCAGTTTTGTGGTAAATGGCAGGACACTTAGGTTGTTTCTACATCTTGGCTGTTGTGAATGATCTTTTCATTTTAGAATATTGAACACATCAACTGAAACATTTTCACCTTCCCCAACAATTTATCATCTTTCCATCTAAATTGCTAGCAATAATAAAAACACAGTAGTAAAACCAAAAAATGTCACCAATTAAAGACTCACATAGCATAAATGGAGTTAAATCCTGCATTATTTAGGTTTCTACTAATTGCCAGTGAGTGAAGTTGAACTTTCAGTAGAATATTTATTTACGTTTATAACTAGAGAGGGCATGTGTGGAGCTTAATTCATAAATAATCAAGGATTCAAATACTTAATTCAATATTATTTACTTATCTCCATCATTCAGCACTATTTTTTGGGTGCAACTTCTTGTGCTAGTAATGGACTTCTACCATGAATGAGAGGTCAAAATATGCTGACCCATATACTGATTATAACAACTGGTAGTAACATTTTAAAAATAGAGAAATATTCTATTATATGAATATTCTAATATATGAATATTTGAATATATAAAATATATAGCTTTTAACTATATCATTCCAGGAGCTCATAGAAATCAATGTTTTTATTAATTCCATCTCTACTTCTCTAATTCCTCTTACAAAATGAACAATTTTATTAATGCTACAGAAGAAAGTCATGTACAAACTCTGGTAAATTTGTGTGTAATATCGTCTTTCTCTTAAAATTTAAGAAAGTTATTCTATATACAACATATAAGCAATAATTTACTTTTATATAGTTGTATAGTGTTATTATCACTGTTAATATTTTTCAAGGTAGTATTTATTTTGTACTTACTATGTGTCAGCTACTGTGCTAAGCAGTTTATAGCCATCATAAGCTATTTTATTCCCCATAATAACACTTTGGGGTAGGCATTATTATTCCCACTTTACTCATGAGGAAAGCAGGACTATGGAGTTTCAATAATTTGCTTACGTGTACACAGCTGGGAAAAGGCAAAACCAGAGTTTTAAGCTAGATGAGACATCTAAAGAACTACAAGTTCCTTCTAGTCCATGCACACACATACACACACACTCTCTTCTCTTTTTCATGCACAAAAAGTCTCCTTATTTAAAAAACTGATAAGCTGATTTAGTAAACTGACATGTATTTGTGTGTCTTTTGAGTTTGGTCAAGGTTATCAACATGCATGTTCCTTCTTCAGTTCATTTATAGAACTAAATTGATTTGTGGATGGAATGTATTAAGTGTCACTATATTTTAAATATTAAATAAAGTTTTCTATTTTAATCAGGTGACAAATGGAGATATAGACAAAAAAATTAAAACTTTTTCATCAAATGATATAGTGTCTCAGTATACAGAATTCTAACAGGGTTGATGAAAATGTTCTGCACTGTTCAATATGGTGGCCATTACCCACTTGGGAATATTAAACATTTGAAAGTGGGTAGTGTGATTGAGAAACTGAATTTTAATTTTTTATTTAACTTTGATTAATTTAAATTTTAATGTTATGGTCACATGGGCTAGCGTAGGGAACAGTTCTGGTGATCTCATAGAGTCCGAATGATGGCTTCCAAATTATACCCTCTGAATTTCTTAATGATATATCTAAGTATTTGCTAGACACTTCTACATGGATGTCTGAAAAGCATCTCAGACTTAATCTATCCAACTTCCTGGTTTTCGTAGAAAATCATTGACTTCCCTTGCAGTCCCCATCTTCAGCATACATGCTTTTGTATAGCCTTTAGCTCAGGATGAAAAACGTGGAGTCATCCTTGACACCCCTCTTTCTCCTAGTACCCATATCCAATTGATGACAATATCATAGAGGCTTTACTTTCAAAAATCTATGAACTTTTCCCCAAATCTCAAACTATACCCTAGTCCAAGTGGCATTCATCTCTTGCCTTCTGCTTTATATTAGTGTCTATTATTTTTCTGTCTCTTTCTGAAATATATGCACAATGTAGCCAGATCTTTGTTGTTCACTACTATATCCTCAGTGAATAGAATGGTGTATTGAAACTATATCTACTCAGTGAGTATGTATTAAATGAATGTAACATTTGTTTCAATTTTAAATAGCACCACATATACAACAAATGATATATATGGAATTCATTTAATTCAATATACCTAAACATTTGTCTTGAATATCAAATTTAGGAAGAACAACTGGGGTTAAAAAACAAAATATTCAACTGTATATCTTAAAAGCAATAAAGCTGGACCCTTCACGTGTAAGTCAATGACTGAAATCGGGATGTCAGACAAGAGTAATGCATCATATTTTTTAAAATGAAAGGATGTATTAGGTTATTAAATATGAAGTGTGCTATTTCCTCAAGTACTAAGTTTGACAGTTTATATCTCTGACATTTCACTTTGACATTTCTTGTTTTATGTTTATTGTGAAGGTACATCCTCAGTCTTTCAAATGCATGTTTGGCTTCTGATTATCTTTCACATTTTTTTTTAAGAACAATTTTTGTGAAACCATGGATAAGTAAAAAATTCGTGTTATTTTTGAATATGAGTTCTGTCGTGGAACCAATAAAGCGCAGATAGCTTGAAATATCAACAAAGTGTTTGGGAAGGATGTGGCTAATGAACGCACAGTACATCCATGGTTAGGGAAGTTCCATTCTGGTTCCATTAAGATATTCATTTTAACCTTGAAAATGAGCCACATGGGCGACCTGAGACCAAGGTGGATAATGATGAGCTGAATGCTATAGTGGCAGTAAATCCATCTCAACCTACATGTGAATTAGCAGCAAGGTTTGACATTACTATTCCAACAATATTGGACCATTTGAAACAAATTGGCAAGGCAAAGAAGCTGGATAGATGGGTTCCACATGAATTAAACAAGTGTCAGAAGAGAAATCGTCTGGAAGCTTGACTTTCTTTGCCGCCATGGCATAAAGGCGAATCATTTCTACACTGTATTGTGACGTCTGATGCAAAATGGATTCTTTTTGACAATCGCAAGTTTTGGCACAATGGTTGGATAAAGATGAAGTGCCGAAACATAGACCAAAACTGAATATTCATCATAAAAAGCTAATGGTGTCTGTTGGGTAGTCCAGCACTGGCATTATACACTACAGCTTCATGAAACCTGGTCAATCGATTACAGCGGATGTCTACTGCAACCAATCGGATGAAATGATGAGGATGTTTGTGATTAAGCAGCTGAGATTGGTCAATAGAGACAGGCCAATCCTCTTGCAAGACCGTGCTAGACCACATGTTGCACAAACAATGCTGCTGAAACTACAGCAGCTGGACTTAGAAACTCTCTGTCATCCACCGTATTCACCAGACCTTGCACCAACTGACTACCACTTCTTCCAGGCTTTGGACCACTTCTTCCAAGGAAAAATAATCAATTCTCAACAAGCTGCAGAAAACGCCTTTTGCGATTACATCTCCACTCGCTCTCCAGGTTTCTTTGCGGCTGGCATAAACAAGCTACCGTCAAGATGGCAAAACTGTGTCTATCGTTTAAACCCATACTTTGATTAATTGTCTGGTTTCTTGTTTGAGATATAATAAACTACACTTTTGATTTCAAATTGGACTTCATAATAATAAGAGGTATTTAGACGCACTTCAAAATTTCTAGGGTTTTCATTTTTTTTACTCTTTTATTTAAACTTGTATCTTATTTACTATAACCATTCTATGGCAAACCAAGTTTGATATTTATTTAATGTTTACATAATAATAATCATCCCCTGTATCAAGTGCTGGCGAGGACATGGACCAACAGAAACTCTTATTTATAGCTTATAGGAATGCAAAGTGTTATAGCCAACTTTGAAGACAATTTAGCAGTTTCTTATAAAACTTAACATACTCTTACCATATGATCCAGCATTCACATCTCTTGGCATTTATCCAAGTGAGTTGAACACTCACGTCCACACAAAAACCTGCACATAAATGTTTATAGCAGCTTTATTCATAATTCCAAAACTTGGAAGCAACCAAGATGTCCTTCAAGAAGTAAATGGATAAAGAAACTGCAGTAATTCATACAACAGAGTATTATTGAGCAACAACAAAAAGTAAGCTATTAAGCCATGAAGAGTCATGGAGGAACCTTAATGGAATACTGTAATGTGAAAAATAAAACAGTATGAGAAAAGTACATAATATACGATTCCTACTGTGTGACATTCTAGAAAAGGCAAAACAATGAAGTCAGTAAAAACGATCAGTGTTTATCAGTATTCCGGGGGGGGGAAATGAGGAACGAATAGGTAGAGAACAGGGGAATTTTAGGGCAGTGAAACTATTATTCTATATGATATGCAATGACAGATATATGTCATATATACGTGAAAACCCATAAAATGCACAACATAAATAGTGAATCCTAATGTGAACTGTGAATTTTAATTAATAATGATGCATCAATATTGACTCAATAATTGTAACAAGTGTACCACTCTAATGCCAGTTCTTACAAAAAGGGGAGTGCAATCCTATTTGTTTATTTTTGCTTTTGTTGCTCATGCTTTTGGGATCAAATCTAAGAAATCTTTGCCCATACCAATGTCAGAAAGCATTTTCCCATGTTTTCTATCAGTAGTTTCATAGTTTTGGGTCTAACATTTAAGTCTTTAATCTATTTTGAGCTGAGTTTTGTAGATGGTATTAGATAAAGGTCCAATTTTATCCTTCTGCATGTAGATATTTAGTTTTCTCAACATTATTTATTGAAAAGACTGTCTTTTCTCTATCGTGTGCTCTTGAGACTTTTGTCAAAAATCAATTGACCATAAATGTGTGGGTTTATTTCTGGGATCTCAATCTTTTTCTATTGGTCAATAATGTGCCTGTTTTTATGCCAGTACCATGATGTTTTGATTACTATAGATTTGCAATAGATTTTGAAGTTAGGTAAGTGTGCTACCTCCAGCTTTGCTCATTTTGCTCAAGATTGCTCTGACTATTCCAAATTACTAAAGTAGTAAATTTTAAATGTTTTTAACCACAAATAAATGATAAGTATGTGAGGGGATGGCTTTGGTAATTAGTTTCATTTATTCATTCCACAATATAAACATATATTATAACATTGCATTGTAACCTACAAATGTGTATATATATACAATTATTTTTTGACAGTTACAAATAAAAGTTTTTAAAAAATGAAAGAAAAAATGGGCAAATGGGGATGGACGCAGTAAGGGCTTTAAGGAAAGGATGCACTTTTTGCTCATTTTTTTTCTATAAACCTAAAAATGCTCTAAAAAATAAAGCCCATTAATTTAAAAATCATTTCCTAGATGACTTTTTTCAGAATAAGTTAATGACATTAAACAAAATCCTGAGTCTTTATTTTAATCATCCATCTTAGTGCCTAAAAATCAAAAGGACTCATTTTTTCTAATGATCGTAATGAATCAGTCTAATCTTATGTAGAGCAGTATTTAACAATTTTCTAAGCAGAATCCTTATAAGTTGATATAATGTTTTATTTTTATGCTGTCAATATGTGAAAATATATATGTGTGTGTGAGTGTGTGACTGTGCGTATCTGCTATCTAGATTTTCATTACACTGTGTATACACAGTGTAACTGATCCAGCAAAAAAATGGTATAAAATGTTAAAATACTTATTTTATATCCTTAGTGATGATTTAGTTTGATTAGAAATATTAAGAATCTTTAAATATGAAGTACTCAATAGAAAATATTAAATGGCTAAGTTTATCTTCTCTGTACATTAACATTCATATCTCAAATTCTTGATTAATTTGTTTCAGTTGCAAGCACCAATATTAATAAAAGTTGTGCTTCTTTAAGAATTATAGATAAGATAATTGTTTACTAAATCTATTACTTGCCAAAGGCTTTTGTGTGTTGTAACTATTTGATCAATGGGTAATTGAAACTCATGTATTAGTACTGCATATACTTTATGTATGATATTAATAAAGTTTAACTGATTTTATTTTAGGTAATGCACGGGTAAGTTTTTTTAGACAAATATTTGTTAAACCATTAGATGTAGATGACCATATTTTAGATTAAAACCTTCCATGAAAAGTGTATAAA
The DNA here is from genome assembly GCA_023783475.1 of Daubentonia madagascariensis. Lineage (NCBI taxonomy): Eukaryota > Metazoa > Chordata > Mammalia > Primates > Daubentoniidae > Daubentonia > Daubentonia madagascariensis. The sequence goes on along the minus strand of JAKFHU010002080.1, from coordinate 17,339,660 downwards.
TATAATGCATAGTGATAACTTTGCCATATAATCAATTTTACACACAGTTATGCCATCTTCTACAAATAGACCACTAATGACTCTTGAATTTGCAGCAAAAAAGAAGCATTTGTAAATGAAATAAATTTTGAAATAGATTTTCATGTGAATATACAAATTGCTTCAATGACCAACATAAGGCTAGGCTTCTATAACTATTTCTGACTTGGACAGAAGGAAGAAAGATGGAGAGCATTTCATATATCCCATCGTAAGATTGTTTTAAAGTATTTTTTTAGCAACAAACTTTTATGCTATCCAGATATATGTTGTTGTCTACAAAACAGACACACATACATACATCAATTGCTATAGATAGATCTAGCACAATATATTTTGTGCCAAGTACATTAAGGGCTCCTGTAAGGCATGCCAGTGGCTTTTACTGGCAGGTGTTTAATGAAAGGAACAAATAGATGTGCTGGTAGGTGCCTATTCCCACTTCAACCTAAAGAGCTCCATGTTCAACAGGTCTCTCTCATTTGGCACTCCCAAAGACTATGGCTTTCTGTGGCCAAATAAAGTGCAGGTATCCATTATACTAAACAAAAGTAGTGGGAAAATCCTCTTCATAAAAGTAGTTCAAGCCAATGAATCATTTAATTAAACTGGTACCATCTCACATAGAAATTTCCTCTCCTTTTCACTCTGGGATAAAAAGTAGAAAACTAAAATGTGTGACATAGAAATGGACACACTTTATAAAGGAAAGAAAAATAATATTTTATCAGTCTTCCATACTCTTATTTAACATTGACAAAGATTTTTATGTTATAACTGACAAAAATTCAATTCTACTAACATTATCTGTGGAAGGGATCTATTTGCTTGTACCTGACAAATTCAAAAAAGTAATAGGTAGAGACAAAAGTGGGTACAGGAGTACAAGGATGGTTTCATCCTTGGTTGTGTGGCCACAAGACAAGGAATGCCTGCAGCCACCAGAAGCTGGAAGTGGCGAGGAATTGTTCTCCCATAGATCATTTGAAGAGACCACAGCCCTGCTGATGCTTTGATTTAAGACTTGTGGCCTTCAGAACTATATGTGCCACTTTAAGCATTTCTCAGGTGTGTGTCACTTGTTTGTTTGCCTTATTTTGAGTCAGGTTTTAAGTGGTGGAAGCAATTGTCTCTAGCAACTTTAGGACTTTATTGTCCTTAGGTTAGTCATATCTTAAAAAGGGAATGTCAGCCAGGCACAGTGGCTCATGCCTGTAATCCTAGCACTTTGGGAGGCTGAGAGGCAGGGAAATAACTTGAGCCCAGGAGTTTGAGGTTGCAATGAGCTATGATGACACTACTGCACTCTAGCCTGAGTGACAGAGTGAGACCCTGTCTCAAAAAATAAATAAATAAATAAAAAAGAGAATGTCAATATCCCAAGAACATCCAAAGAGGATTTACAAATGGACTGGTATTTGACCTATTTCTAGCTGAGCCAATAGTGGTTGGGGAAAGGTCTACAAGAAATGTAAAATCTCCAAATAAAAGAGGTATGGATACATTTGGAAATGCTAGGCAGAATAATACCATGTCCTCTACATAGGTATTTTAATTCCCAATATATAAATGTAGTAAGTTGAATGAAGTCCTACCCGAAGGTATGTCCTAACTTCCCAAAATCTGTGGATATGACCTAATTTGGAAAAAAGCCTTTGCAGGTAAAATCAAGTTAAAGATTTTTGAGACAAGATCATGCAGGATTATTGGGTGGGCTTTAAATCCAATAACAAGTGCCTTATAAGAGACAGACGAGGAAAATGCACTAATGAAGAAGATGAAGCCACGTGAATATGGAGGCACAGATTGGAGTTGTGTGGCCACAAGCTAAGGAATGCCTGGCGCCACCAGAAGTGGCAAGGAATTGTTCTTCCTTAGATCCTTTCAAGAGATTACAGGCCTGCTGATGCTTTGATTTAAGACTTGTGGCCTTCAGAACTACAAGAGGATACTTTTATGTTGTTTACCCTAACAAATTTGTGATAGTTTGTTATGGCAGCCACAGAAAATTAATACAGTCAAGTGAGAAAATTGAGCTCAAAGCTCAAAACAATTTGTCCATGTGTGTACAACCGGTAATTAGCAGAGCGGAATTCAAAACCAACCCCCTTCTTTTGGACTCAGAATCCCCTGCCCATTCTGCTGTTTGCATGCCACTGATAGTTTGCAGATAGATTGGGCCGCAATTTTAATTTAAATGCTTATCTCCTTCACTAAACCATAGATTCATTCAATTCAGGGAAGGCTGCTTCCTTATTCTTTCTTCATGGTCACAGTAATCTCTTTTTTTGTACTGTTGTAGTAGCAATAATCTTCTTGTCACCAAACTGCTCTCCTGCAAGCCACTCTTAAAAGGCAGTGAGTTTTATTTTTCTAAATCTCAACATGGATAAAACCCATTCACAGCCATATGTACTCAATGTATTGAGTTTTGAGTTTCTAATTTATTTTTTACTTTTTGGTACTCCATCTATCTATTTATCTATCTACCTATCTACATCTACATCTACATTTATCCCTATCTTTGTATGTATATCTTTCTAATCTATTTCTGCCATATATTTGTAATAATGCAAATATAACATTTAGGGATAAAAGCCTACATATATTGGAAGAACTGTAGGCTATATATTGCTAAATGTATATGGCAAATATATGTAGGCTTTCTCTAAGTGTACATTATGGCCTCACATGTTTGCATTTTTGTACTTATTTCCTGTTTAGAATGCCCTTTACCAATTTTCATTTATGAAATTGTAACCGAGGTTTTTGGTTTTATATTGACAAAAAAAAAAAAAAATTCCCACGTTACTCCAGGACAAAAAAGAAGGGATGTCTTTTTTTATTTGCCACAGAGAAACTTTTATATGTATTACAGCATTAGAATATCTTACCTTATGTTACAGTTACTGAATATTAGATTTTAAGACATTGGGGAACTTTGGAATCATTTTATAGTCTGAAAAATCAAAAAATACCTCTTCGGAACTGAAATGTATTATGGATCTACTCATGAGAAGGCAAAAGGAACAAAAGTGTCTATACAGTTCTTACACAGTAAAGATTTCACCTAAATGTATTTCACATCCCTCTATGGCCCTCATAGAAATATCTTGCTTGGTAAACAAGATTATCCAGTTCCGACAAACCATGTTACCCTTCCTCAACTTAGTTTCATGTTGCAATGTGTTAGTAGCATCTGAGGATGAGACCCAAAATAGGCTGTCAGTGTAGGATGATGGGATGGAAGTTATATGTAGAAATATTAATAAAAATTGCAGGTGTAATTATAATTAGCTTAAGAGACGAAACACCTTTCTAAGGGCCATTACAAATATCTATATGACACAGTGCTTCATGCCCAGCAAATAACATGGTTCTTCTTGGTAGAAGATTGGAAAACACAGATATCAGATAGCTCTGAGAAAATGTATTATGAGGGAAATTCAGTAAAATATTTATAGCCACAAAACACCTAATTTAAGCTACTTGCTTTGCCTGATTTATAAGCATTTCCCTTCCAAAATTCTTGTTAACTAATACATTGCTAATAAAGAACTAGCGCAATCTCACGATGAATGACAATCAGACTTAGCTTGGGACTCAGGTTTGCTAGCAAAGGTAGCTGGCCGTCCACCAATAAATTATATTTCCCCATGCAAGAACGCATAATTGTTACCAAAAATTAGCTTCCAAGTTTTATGCTTCTCAAACCATTTTCAATTATGTGTGGCTTTGTAACTGACTTCTTTCCAATGAAATATGAGTGCATGAGTGGAAGTGTGTGTGTACTTCTAGGCCTGGCCCACAATATCTCAAGGTCCTTCATTTTATTCTTATCTTTCAAGTGTCTGGAATGATATCAACCTCCAAGGCAACCTTAGAGAATGCTTTGTTCAAAATGTCAGGGCCTCTGTCTGCCAGGATCCCATGAAGGAGGATCATCTGCTGAACTGCTCTCCATATAAAGCAAGAGTAAGAAAGAGACTTATGTTGCTTTTAGCTAGTTGAAGTTCCTTTTGTCATATCAGTTAGATTACTCTAGAACAATACATTTATAGATCAAAAAAGAAAAGTCACCATAAAAAATAAAAAGATGAAGAATGCATACAGAAAAATCATACTAATAATTGGAAGAAAACTGTGAATACTTAGTGATAATAACAAATATTTAAATAAAATAAAATGGCTTGGTATAAACTGATATAATACACGAATAAGATATTTTAAAATTTCTAGAATTCAAGAATTAAGAAAAAAATTCCATGTATGTCTAGGCAAAATAATAATAATCAAACCTCTGACAAGCACTTAAAAATATGACTGACCTCCTAGCTTTCAAGAGTAGTACTTAGTTCTTTAAGAACAAGAGACAAATTCCACAAACTACTGAGGAAAAATAAATACTCAAGGGTTTCATACTCTGACTTTTTTTTTATTAAATGGAAATTTGACATGCACATATTTTTCAAACATATGGAAAAAACCTTTAGGGGATGGGGAACATTTCTTGAACAAAACTAACAAGCAAAATCACTCAAAACTACTTAAGGATAAAGCAGTCTAAGATGAAAGAGAACAGAAGATTTTAGATGGAATACATTGAACAAATATGGGAACTTCTGAGAATACTGGCTGTCTTGGAGAATTTAAAAAATTATGTCAATTTATGTATATATATAAATTGTAAGAAAAAAATGATTAGAAACTTCAACGAAAAACTAAATCCAAATGATAACAGAAACATGATTGTGATCATATTGTGGTATTGATTATTCAGTATATTTTATTTAGAAAATCATAAGAAGGTAATAACTACTTAATATTTCTATTATTTTAAACCAACTGTAGACAAAGCATATAATCTCATGGTCACAGAACAAAAAGAAATATTATTTAGCATACCATATAGTAGAATTAATTATAAGTCCAAATGTTTATGAAAAATGTATAAACATAGACATGGTAAGAAAATAGCAAAGCAAGATGATTTCAAACACATGAAAATAACATAGCACTTTTTTACCACGGCAAAACAAAAAGGGTGAATGGAAATCATATAACAATACAAACTTACAAATTAGAAATTGAAAGTCAACAAAAACAGCAGTCGCTAAAATCCCCCAACACCCCTTTTAGGACCTTTGTATTTGCTGTTCCTTTGGCCTAGAAGGCACTTCTCCCAGATGCTCACATTTTTCTTCTCAGCATTTCAGTTTTGCGCAAACATGACCTTCTCAGGAAGACTTAAGTGATTCTGCTATCCAAATTGCTCAGTTCAGCACTCTCTATTGTTCCTACCTCTTTTATTTTTCTTTATATATTATATAATTTATGTATATATGTATATATAATCTATTTGCTTTCAATAGAATGTAAACTAGAATACTTTGCTTATTATATTTACTGATATATCCCTACTGGCCTAGAAAAATTTCTCTAACATGATAGGAGGTCAGTATATGTTTGCTAGATGAAATAATAAAGTAATGAACATATATAGCTAAAGGATTTATGTTTTACATTGATCATGCTTGAAATTGATTAAACTGCTTGAACATCAGTAGGGATTTTAAGAGTACATTTCATATTCTCATCTACGTTAGGTCATAAAGAAAAACATTTTAGTTTTAAGTGAGAGAGTTATCTCTTAGTCAAATAATTATACAAACAAATCTAAACTATTAATACAAAAAGTACTTCAGGGCAGAGGATATTTGATAACTAAGCTGAGAAGTGTTGGTAATTCAAGGAATTACCCCATTAAAGAGGCAAGGAAAGAGGATTATAGATAGAAGGAATTCCACATAATAAATCCTGTGGGGGGAGAGTCCCTGGTGATGTCTGTCTGCAAAAGGGAAAAAGAAGGGCAAGCCAAATAAAACAAAACAAAACAAAACAAAACAAAACAAAAAACGGGAGAAAAACAGGGAAGAGTTGACAAAATAAAAAAAACAAGATCAAGAGTAAGAGTAAATTGTAAGAGGGAGTCAGTAGAAGACAGCAAAGTCGATGATATTAAAAAAAAAAAAACTGAGATGAAGACAAAAAAAAATTTGTACTTACCAAAAATGAGGTGACTACTCGCCAATAGCAGATGAGTGCTCCAAGTGGAACCTAGTTATTTCCACAGTTTGGGACATACTTGCTGGGAAACTGTACTCAGGATTCTGAATAGTATGTGCATCACCTCTGCTTCTTCAAGTTTGCATTTTCAACTTTGGTCCATACTCAGATATTTTAGTCTTGTTCCCAGAGGGAAGCAATGATCTTATCCTTCATTTTCTTTTTCAGAATAAAATTCTAAATAGGTGAGAATTTAGAGTGAGGATTTAGGTGACTTCTCAACTCTTTTGAAACTTGAATTCTCTCACCAAGATTGGTCATGATTTGTTTCCCAAATCATCTGCTTTGGTTATTTTTGATTCTATAACTTGTGTTAGCAGTAAGACTTTCTATAAAATATCTGAATCTTAATCTCAAAGTCAGTATTATTCTCTTCTAACTTTTTACTTGGAGTAATGAATTCAAAATACAAAAAAAAAGAAGTCCTATCATATTAATCCTGCTTTCAAATGCAGTTAAATAGTCCACCACAGGATCAAAGATGGTGACATTTATAATTTCTAATTTTGACTTGACCTCCTTTGATTCTTGTCTGCAAAAGTCTAACCTAGCCATCACTCATAATCATTTTTACCGTATTTGATCTTATTCTCCGCACACCTTTCTCTAATGTCAGGTTCTGTGGCCCCTGGCTTCGAAGTTTTTTTGTTTTTGTTTTTGTTTTTCCATAGCAAAATGGAAAAAAGGAACTTCTATAAGAGGTCAATTTGAGAAAAGGCTTCATTATTTAATTAAAATAGCTTGCATTTCTACAGGGACTTGCAGTCTGCAAATTTTCATGGAATATCTTTAGTATAGCAAAATAATACTGCTTTGTTCTTTGTCTAGAATGCTCGGTTCTAGATAGTACTTTTTCCAAAGTGTGTTTCTAATCTCCATACAACTTTCTAAAACTTCTTTTGACAGTCAACTAAAACTTTAATAAACATTGTACTCAACCTTAAAAATAATTTCAATTCTCATATAACTCTAGCAACTTAGCAATCATATTCATGCTGTACTCAAGTATTTATGGTGAGTCAATTCAGCTATTCTTTGGAACTTAGATTCACAGTCTTGGAAGATAGATCCAAAATACATTTTTTAAAAAACTACACATGTAGTCACCTTGATGTGCTGATCTCTTATGTTATTTTCTAATTATAGTGGTAAAAAAATGCACTCATAGAAGTCTTTTAGTAGATATATTTAAAGCCCCAGGGTATTATACTCAGGTCCAAGAGTTATTGCATGAGGTTGGCCTTAAGAATAATTAATTTCTGATTTCCCCCTCTGCATTACCATATGCAGAACAAGAGTTGTTACCAATAATGTTACTAATGAAGTTCTGTATCAAGTTATTTTTTAAATGTTAAAAATTAAAATAATAAAAATATTTTCAGAACATAACTTTTATTATGAATATTTAGATTTAGGAGCTTGCTGGAGAGTATAGTTCGGTCACTTCTGCTCTGAGAGTTTTCTATGCAACGAATATTCCTCTCTGGAATTCTTGGGAATAAAATTTTCTACCTTGTTTCATAAATTTAACAATATTTATAATTTACATCAAAGCATGTATATTCAAGAATAAGAGGCTTGATTATCCCCATTCAGGTTTATGTTAGTACTTAACCTGTCATTATTTTCAAGCCTCAAAAGGAAAGGAAATGTCTTTACCTCTCTTTTAGTCCCTAAAGACCCATGGCTATCTGAATATTTTAGTTTCATTACTACACAAAGCAACAACTGAAAAGACATATTAGGGTTCGGACTGAGATAATTTGTGGAAAATTTTTCTTAAGATGCAACAAAAATTTAACATGTATTCACTTCAAAGATTCAAAGAAGCAAGTATATGTCATTCCTTGAAATATCTACATCTGTATCTATATCTGTATCTCCAAAAATATCACAGCATTAATTTACTCAAATATTATACATAATGGCTAGAGGACTTTATGCAGATTCTGCACAAACAGAATTTGGAGTTCTGAGAGACAGAAAAGTTTACTTAGGTTTCTTTGCAAAATAGAATGTGTGATACCATTCAGAGAAAGACACCTTAATAAAAAATGCAGCAAAAATAGAAAAGGAGAAAAATCTTCATTTACAAAGGAAATGTTATTTTTGGTATTTTTATTTTCACTTATATATACAGAGACAAAAATACATATAAAACAAAAATAGATTTTAGTAGCTTAGATGTCACCAGTCCTTATAAAATGATTCAATATTTCAAAAAGTTATGACTTTTCCAAACAACTCTTTAAATATAGCCAGACATCTGTTGCCTAGATGAGCTGTTAACATTTTCTGGGTAAGGATATTTCCTATCAAGCTATTCCACTTTGAATTATTCTATTTGAGCAAGATGAAATGGGTAACATACCAAGTGCTGTACCCTCAACAAACCTTTGTGTTAAGTTACTCCTTGTGCTGGGGTTGAGGAGAAAGACACTTTAAGCTTTCCTGCTATCATAATTTTACCCAAAGGGAAAATTTTCCTTTAATAAGCATACTTGAGAGGAATCCTCTGCTTTTTGTAGCACTCTGAAATTAGACACTGAGAATTCTAGAGATTTTTTCAAGTGAAGTAAGCTTTCTATTGTACCCTGAAAACAAGCTTGAATAAAATTTTCGTCAAGATCATGTTTTACCCATCACCCAGCTGAGACAACTCCCTGCGTCCAAAACACTGTAGTTTATTTCCCAAAGGAAATACAAGTTGAGCATCACTAACACAAAAATCTGAAACCCAAAGTGTTCCAAAATCTGAAAAATTTTGAGTGCTTACATGGTGCCACAAGTAAAAAATTCTACAACTGACCTCATATGAGGAATCATAGTCAAAATGCAGTCAAAACTGTTTAATGCACAAAATATTAAAAATATTGTATAAAATTACCGTGTGTAGCCCATGTTTATATGGTGTATATGAAACATAAATGAATTCCGTGTTTAGAATTGGGTCCCATCCCCAAGATATCTCATTATGTACATGCAAATATTCCCAAATCCAAAAAAAAAAAAATTGAAACACTTCTAGTCTCAAGCATTTCAGATAAGGTACAATCAACCTGTATAAATTATTTGGTTATTCATTTAAAAAATATATAAGTAGGCATGGATCTACTGCAAAAAACATTCCATATTTTTCCTAAATCTAATTAAAATTTTTGAAGTATTTGCTCTTTTTGATGGCCTAACCTGTAGCTTTCCTTTAATGATAATAGTATAGAGTATATTGTAGTTATTTAACTGTTCTATAAAATCAATATTTAAGTGAAAGGACATTAGGTAACATAAATTAATCATTCCATAGGCTCTTTGTTGTCATGGTTTATATCCAAACAAGAAATATCCTCCATACAAATATACTGTGTAAATATATAATTTCTATAAACATTTCATATAAACTTGCCATTAAATTAAGGAAAAACTACTATAATGGCAAAACTCTTATAATGTATATAACAAAGTAATGGTTCCAAAACAATTCATTTCTCTTATGTTGTTTTTAAAGTTCTATGTAATTGAAAGTATGGATGACATACTTTAAAATGCAAGGTATCTCTCATTATACAAATGAAATATATCTTCCAATTTATGCTATTTGTTTGTAAAACCAATAACCAATAATACAACAAATATTGATTTTCAGAAAATATCAGGAAATTAAAAAATCTTTAGCAGACATTATGTACTTCAGTAAAACACCTATCACCTATGTCAGCCTAAAATTACCACATTGAAATATTTATTGCATACCCTTCCTTAGCAATTTTGTGATTATTAATTATTGGCTTTATATATTGTTTCTTTTAGTTAGAATGAGACACCTAAACTATGTAGAGTATTTTTGTTTTCAAAAAGATCAAGTAGAACTAATATTAGTTACCACTGATAAATGATATAGATTCAACATTTACAAAAAAATGAAGAAGAAGAAGAAAGGATTGATTAATTGATGGCATATATACAAGTACTTGACTCCATAATACATTTTTGTATAGCCCAAATGGAGAGCTGGATTTGTGTTACATGGCAAGTTCATCAGATTCATTGAGTGTTATTACATACAAGGTTCTGCGTTAAGTGTTTTACTTACATTGATACATTATATGTCAAACCAGGTAGGTACTATTATAATCCCATTTTTATAGATGATGAAACCTAGGCAGGAAGAAACTAAGTAACTTGCCAAAAATCACAAGCCAATAAATGTTGGAACAGGGGTTCAAATTGAAGAGTTTGGATCCTGAGTCTGGACTGTTCATTGTGTTATCCTGCCTACAAAGAGTTAGCTCCAGTGGTATCACTAGGAAGTTGTCAGATTGATAAATTCAATCTCTTCCTAGAAAGAGATAGTTTAAGAGGAGTGTTTTTTCCACATTTCTGCAAAATTCTTTAACTTATCTTTTATCCTCTCCCAACCTTTGCCTTTTCACTTTTGTAGGAGATATATGCTGCTTCCTTTTTTTCCTTTTTAAATCTCATCTTGTTCCTGAAAACTCACTCTCAGTGTCCAAATGACCCAGGCACTCTCTCCACTCTACCACATAGAAAACAAAAAGTCTTGGAGACCTTTTAAGTTTACTTTATTTCAACTATCATTGATCCAACATAGTGAAAGCAGGAAGACAAGTGAGAATTTATATTATCATTGTAATCATTTGTCACCTTTTGGAAACATCTGAAAAAGCATTCAGAGATGTCATGAAGAAATGTTACTTCTGAAAAGATGAAAATATTGCCAAAGAGCCCAAGGGTGGATTTACAGCTCAATAAAGATGAAGATAGTCTGCTTGAAACACATTGAATTATATTTACCACATGTGAGAGACTAGAATTGTTGACATATATTTAATTAAATCCATTAAAGGGGCACATCCCATGAGTTAATTTAATAATTAAAATAATTTTAAAATATTCTACTTAAGGGTCAGATGCTGACTTATTATTCAAAGTTACTTCCAGTACTGAAATATACTTTCCTCTCATGTAATCCCCAAAAATGTTCAGTCAAGTTGAATATATTGAGAAATGATAAATTTAGAGATAAATCATAAAAGATCAATATTTCATACATTAAGCTACTACATAGGACAGAGACAGAGGCCACAATTAAAGGTGACCACATGGAATACAGAACTCTTGTGCTTAAGTTGAATATATATATGAGAACAAACAGTAATGAACCCAATGTCATCTCAATCTTAAGGACTAAGGCAATCCCAGTTGACCTCTGAGTCCTGTTTCTTTTCTTCTAAAAACTTGACCAAAAAGGCTGTTAAAAATAATGGTGATTACCTGATTTAATTAATTCACATTGTATACTTGTATCAAAATATCACATGCACCCTGTAAAGATATACAAGTATTATGTACCTATAATAATTAAAAATTAAAAAATTTAAAGAAAAGAACAAAATATAACAATTGTTGGCAATGATGTGGAGAAAAGAGAACCCTTGTATTCTGTTGATGGGAATGTAAATTGGTACAGTCATTATGGCAAATATTAAGGAGATTCCTCAAAAAATTCAGAATAGAAGTACCATATGATCCAGCAATCACACTTCCGAGTATGCATATAGAATTTCATATTCAAAGGAAATGAAATCAATGTCTCTAAGACATATCTTCACTCCCATGTTGATTGCTGCATTATTAAAAATATCCAAGCTGTGGAAACAACTTAAGCATCCATCAACAAATGAATGGATTAATAAATGTAGTATACACACAGATACACACACACACATACACACAGGAATATTATCCAGCCTTAAAAAAGAAGGAAATCCTGTCATTTGTGACAACATGGATGAACCTGGAGCACATCATGCTAAATGAAATAAGCCAGGCACAGAAAGACAAATATTGCATGATCTAACTTATATGTGGAATCTAAAAAAGTCAAACTCATAAAAACAGAGTAGAATAGTGGTTGTCAGGTTTTGGAGGTGGAGAAAATAGGTAATGTTAGTCAAAGTGTTAAAGGTTCAGTTACACAGGATAAATAATTTTTGGAGATCCAATTACAGCATGGTGACTATAGTTGATAACACTCTATTGCATACTTGAAATTTGTGAAGAAAGTTGAATTTAAGTTCTTAAGTGTTCTCATCACACACACACACACACACACAGAGTTATAACTATATGAGGCGATGGATATGTGAATTAGCTTGATTGTGGTAATCATTTCACATTGTATACATATATCAAAACATAATGTTGGACATCTTAAATATATACAATTTTTGTCAGTATAGTTCAATAAAACTAGAGGGAAAACTTTGAATAAATGCATTCTGAAACTTAACAAAACTTAATATTGTTTTTTCTTCAGTGTTTATACACTCCTCTATTAAATAAATTAAAACATAGAAACTGCTAATAACTTAGTATTCATTCTGCTTCTTATATTTTCATTTCCCAGCTTTTTTTCCATGCTCATATGATGTAAAATATGACTAAGAGAATTGGAAGTGGATCTCCAGCTCTACTTATAGTCCTGAATATATCCACTCTTTTCTGGGTATTGTCACTTCAGTGACAGGCAGATTTTCCAGTCTTTATATAAGAAACAAATAGACAAAGAAGTCTTTCTCTTAAAAATTTGTCTCTTATATTCAAAATTTTCCCACCAACCCAGTTATCCAAGGTAGAAAAATTGAGAATACTTTTCTTCATTGTTTTTCACTATATATTCACTAAGCTTTTGATCTTAGTGCATTTTGGATAGAGATAATTTTACCATCTGCACTACAATCTTTATGTGTTGTCTTTCCTACTTTCATGCTTCCTCACTTTATTCTATTTATCCCATAGATGAAAACCTATGATCCTAAATTAAAATGTTACCATATTTCTGCTCTTTGAAAGCAACTCTAACTTATTATAGATATAGATGTATCCAGAAATATTTACATAGATGTGTATATACATGGGTTAGTTTATATTTATTTTTTATATTATATATATATATATATATATATATATAAAAATCAATTCTTGTCCTGTCAGTAGAGATGGCCTAGAACCAACTACACCTCAATATCAAGGAGCACATCTGGCCTCCAGATCTTGATTCCCGACACTATTCTCCAATAAAAGGAAACAGAGATCCTTGGAGAAATAGCTGATTTTGGGACTGGGGCAAAAAACATACAAAGTAAGCCTGGGGCATCTTATAGTGCCGGGAAGCAAGGACATGCTCAAGACAACAACAACGCAAATAACAACAAAACCTGCAATGATCAGGATAAGCCAAAGGGACAAAAGAGCCAAATGAAAGAACTCCCTACAGCTAAAGCTGGAAAATGTTGAGAAACAAAATTAATAACAGTGTGCAATAAATACAGATGGGCCCATATTGATATAAATGATTGAATAATACATCAAAGGGAATATAGTTTTATGTATATTCAGGAGACTATAAATTATTTATGTAGATATTCTGCCCTCAAAGTGGTGGGGTATAACTCCCCACTGCTTAAGTGTAGACTACACATAGTGATTTCCTTCCAAAGAAGAAGGTGTGTAAACGGGGAAAATTGGGATAATTTTACAGTGGATCAATCTGAAAAAAAAACATTATGTACACCAGTTAATTAGTATGAACATTAACAGTGGAAAGTCACATTCATAGTACGTACCGTTGATACAATGAGAATGGTGCTTTGCCTCTGTGGCCTTCCTCCCTAAAACTTATAAGCCTAGTCTAATTAGGAGAAAAATATCAAGCAAATTCCATGTATGGGTTATTTTATAAAACACCTGACAAGTACACTCAAAACCCTCAAAGTCATAAAAAACAAGAAAAATCTGGGAAAATGTCACAGCCAAGAATAGCCTAAGGAGGTATGAAAAGTAAATGTAATGTAATATTTTAGATGGGGTCCTGAAGTAGAAAGATAATTAGGTAAAAAGTAAAGAAATCTGGGGAAAGTATATGCTTTAGTTTAAAATATGTCAATATTTGTTCATTATTTATGACAAATGTATTATACTAATGTAAAATGTTGAAAATTGTGTATACCGGGACTCTCCCTACTATTTTTGTGGTTTTTCTGTAAATCTAAAACTATTCTAAAATAAAAAGTTTATTAAAAGGAAAAAAAAATTCTTAGTTAATTCTGATTATAGATGATGACTACTTGCTTGAAGTAAACAAAAATAATAAAAATATGAAAAAGATAATCAGAAACTTTAGCAGTAAAATAGCTACAAACTAAAACCAAAAAATACCCAGAAAATATGGTTACAAATGTACTTAAATGATGAGAGTGCTGTTGCAATGACATATGAATTTTCCAGACTCCTAAGAAGTTTTATTGTTAAAGTATGATCGGGATGGAAATACAACCCAATGATCTTTGATAGGGGTAGCAAGAGCAAGGGGCGTGAATGACAAGAGGCGGAGTGAGACCATAATGAAAAATCTTCCAGCAAACCCAGACACAGATGTCTTAACTTGGTGAATTTTACCAAATATTTAAAGAATAAATAATACCAATTTTTCAAACATTATTCCAAAAAATTACTCAGTGTCATTAATCCCACAAATTCAAGATTGAAGAATCATCTAAAAATCAATTAACATAGTATATAAAACTGATAGGAAAAGCAAAAATACACAATGTCATCTCAATAAACACATCAAAAACATTTTGCAAAACCTAACACTCACTCATATTAAAAACCCTCAACAACAAAAGGAATAAAAAAGAGATTTCTCAAATTGATATAGAACATCTACACAAAAAAATCCACCAGACAATATTATACTTAATAATAAAAAAGTGAATGCTTCTAAAATTAGGAACAATTGATAAAACTATCTTGACCAATCACAAAAAGAAAAACGAAAAAAAGAGCAAGGCACAACTTAGGAATACCAGAAATGAAAGACGGAATTAAATGGATAAGTGACTAAAAGCTCTATCCAAACAAAACAGATAAATGAGATGAAACTGATATTTCTGACAGACAAAACCACCAAAAATTACTCAAGAAAAAATAGACAACCTAAATAATCTGTTAAAAAAATTGACTTTGTATTTCAATATCTTCCCCCCACAAAATAAACTCTAAGCCTTCATGGTTTCATTGGCAAATTCTACCAGACACTTAAGAAAAATATCATAGCAATTCTACAGAATTCCTGAAATAGGAAAACAAAACAAAACAAAGGTTATGTTTAGTTTTATTTATCCTGTCAGTGTTAGTTCAGAGCCAAGAGGAAGACACTCAAGCCTGAGACATAGCAAAAAGCCATTTATTTTGGGCACCTGGGTACAGGTGGGTGGAGGCTGAAAAGAGCGTCCACACTGAGGAGCGGAGTGGCAGGTTTTATAGAGGATTTGGATAAAGGTTTGGGGAGGGTGAGTCTTTTCTTAAACAGCCACCATTCCCTGCCAGTCCCTGCTGGTTCCACTGCCACCATTTGTGGTTGGAGTTATTTTTACAGCCTCCAGCCTCTCCAGACTCCTGTGGTTATTGTTTCACAATCCATGTGGTCCCTATCTGAGTTTTTCATCTACCCCATTCTGTTCCATACATATTTTCCAAGTTCCCACTCCAAGCAGGCCCAACATTCCACTCTTCATCATATAAGAAAGGGAAGTGAAAAGAAAGGGAAAAGGTAAAAATTAGAAAAATTGGGAAGTTGGGCAAACATGGAAGGCATACATTGGTTTGGCCTGAAAAGGTGAGCCATCTCGAAGCAGGGGCTTACAGGTTATAGGTGGGTTTAAAGAATCTTTAGTTGACAATTGGCTGAAAGAATTAGGCTTTCTCCAAAGACCAGGAATCAGCAGAAAGGAATGTTTGAGTTAAGATAAGGGTCTTCTTTTATGTGACACTATACTGGAATCAGTTCTGGAAATAAACCTCATCATAGAAACCTGTTTATTGAGATTTTTATCATTTGTAGGTGTGACTCACTAAACTCCCTTAGAAAGGAATTTGGGCAAAAGAAAAAGGTCAAAGTTTAGTTCTCAGTTCCCCTTGTTGGCCAAAGATCATTCCATGGCATGCATGTGCAGGCCAACAACCAGCAGGGGCTCCACATTGCTAGGAAGGCTCATTCCTAGAGTTGTCTATTTGGTCATCTTGTGTTGGTGAGGATGGTTTTAATATTGGTAATGTTGTATCTTAGGGGAAGGACATGACTCAATCTGATCTGATAGCCAATTGTTTAAGGGGCCAGAGAGAGTCAGACCTAGGGTTCAGTCTGAAAAAAAACATTCTGGACCAGATCTATTCTTTGAACTATCATAATCTGGGTCTTTGATTGGGTTTTTTCCTTTTCCTGTATCCAGTATAGCCTTTACAAGAAATATGTCATGATAATACAGCAATAAGTGTTTTAGGCCAGACAGGATTGGAGGTAGGCACTCATCAACCCTTTTAAAACCTTCTAGGAAACATAAGAATAAAAACCAAAATGTCAAAGGCAAGGCCACAAAATTAATTCATCTATAAGTGTTGAGTTATTATATTCTTGGGTTTAGTTGCAGACTTGTAGCAAACATAAGCATTGTTAACCATTCAAGCTAAGAAATTTAGAGACTTTTATTGTGTCACAATATTTTAGTCTCTTTAGTAATTTGTCCTAAGGTGGCTGATAAATTAGCTACTTGTCATATCTCCTTTTGCACAAACCCCATAACTGAGAACAATTACAATCAGGAAGTTTTAAGTCTATGGGAAGCAGGAAAATTTCTTTGTGATTGGGATGGATATCTGTACTATGTGGCCTGAAAAGACAAAGTTTTTTTTTTGGTTAGTATTTGTCTAGGCCTCTGTGTGCCCCTCCTTGATTTGGAGGGTCTAACTAATTCCATCCCTCCGAATCGGCCCTTACAATTTCACACGCCCCCTTTTTCATGATATAGTCCTTGGGCCTAGAGGGAGGATGTATCTTTTTTTAATAATAAACCTGCTTATTTACCAAAGATTACTAAGTTCACATGAGCCATCTGGGTTTGCTTAATTAATTTATGAGTGCTCCCTTATTTACAAGCCAGTCTGGAACCATGTAGGCACAAACATGTTGTACACGGGCATACACAAAACATACCTAAACATATACACTCACATGCACACGCACACAAAATTCTAATAGATTTTACCCTAGAACTCTAGCCATGAAATGATAACACAACTCACCAGTCTGTAAAAAACAACTGGATCCAAATTTCTTCTAACAAAACTGGAGCTTGTTCACATGGCAAACTTTAGTTGCCCTGATAGGGAACCTAATTATGCCTACAGATCAAAGTTTTGGGTAAAGCAGTTTCCATGGCAGTTTGATTTTAAAAACCTCTTTACCCCCCTTTTTTTTGTTTTCTTCAGTTCAAAATGAGTTTTCAAAAATTATATTTTAGGTAGGACTGGCTGCAGGATCTCCAGGTAGCCTTTCAATTGCAAGTGCCATAAACAATGAGTTATCTCAACATCAATAGAAAAAGTTAGCAGGTTTTAGAGTAGCCAGAAAAGAAAGAAGAGAAATAGCTTGAGAGACATTATAATTCTATAGTGGCAGGTTGACCATTTGAGCTCTGAATTTTCCTTGATGTAATTTACCCTTTAGTAAAAACTTGTGCACAAGGATTGGCTATAACCAGCTGGATCCCTAGAAAACTTGGCATGTCTTTGAACCTTTCCATTTACACAAATACTTGTAAGTAGAGGCACCATAAACCAACTGGGTTGCCCAAAGTGGGGTGTTCTCTTTGTCTTTATTCATTTTTAAAGGATTTGTTTCCCATTTCTCTTTAAAGAAGCAACCAAACTGTAGTCTAGGGTATGGTGTCATGGATCAGAGTGTGCTGATTGTGGGTGGGGGCTTCTCAGTGGTTCAGCACTGAGTTGGTCCCACCCTGTTATGTGTCTCAGTTTCTCTCTTTGGGGGTCTAGTACCTCCAAAAGGGCTCAAAATGCCCAGTGATCAGCTCTTATATGCATTTTTTGGACGAGCCTTTTTTTAATTAATTTGTTGGGGGGGGTTCCCTGTAAGGCCACTCACTCCTCGGGGAATTGCCTCAGGCAACTCCCACTCAGGACCCTGGTCACCCAGGGGACCCTTTGGGCTGGGAGGAGTAAAATGTCCCTCCTCTTTGGAGCTGAGGAACTCAGTCTCTCACTTATCTACAAACAAGACAGTTTGGTTTCCTCTTTCACAAATGCACAGAAAAGCCAATTGAGATTAATTTTAGGATGAAAAGGTAATGGAGAAGACCCTTTAGAATGCACCTCCAAATCTAAATTAGGATCCCAAACAATTCCTAGGAGAAGAACCAGCTTAAAGTAAACCCAGGACCATCAACTAAAAATGGGTGGTCTGGAGTTCACAAGGGCTTACCAGTTCCACCAAAGGAGAAGCTTGGAGCCGGGGGGCCCAAAAGGACCATGCCAGTACCTATTGCCTAGTTTGGGCTACTCCTTCGGGGGTTCTGAGTCTTCTCTGAGCCCCACGTCTGGGCACCAATCTTGTCAATGGAAAAGAAGCCAAACTCTGTAAAATAATTTAAAGAGGTTTAATGTAAGCCAAATTTGAAGACCATGACCTGGAGCCACACCCAAGAAGCCTTGAGCAAGTAGACTCGCTGTGGCTGGGTTACAGTTGGGTTTTACACTTTTCAGGAAGACAGGGATTACAGGTAAAGTCATAAATCCATACATGGAAGGCATGATTTTAAGTTCTAAATTATATGAAACTGTGCCAGCTTGTAATTTTGACAGAGGGAGGGCTATGAGCAGAGTGTAAAAAAGGCTTGTAAATAAGGAGTTTCGGACCATTTGCCATTGTGATGACAGAAATTGTCCAGATCATGTAATATGTTATAGTCAAAAGTTCCATTTTTGGGCCACTAGGAGTTATTATCTGATTTATATTGTGGCCAGGCTGCATTACAGTAAAAGAGAAGGCATTTGGGCCAGACTTCATCAGGGAAACTCAATGTTTGAGATTTTGGAGGAGGAACCCCAAGGGGGCGGTTTTAGGAGGAGTGGACTGAGACTTCCCCATGTTCCTGGGAAGAGTAGGGGTCACATGGAGCTGATTCCACACACTTCTGGGTGTCCCCAAGATGAGGTTATGGCATGGAAGTGACAAGCGAGCAATGAGCAATTAGTCAGAACAGGCATCCCTGTGTCCAGTGGGGGCCCCAGGGGCCGAGAGGGTCCCCCAGCTTACCGATAGGACTTTCGAGTCGAGACAAGTCAAGAAATGAGAGCGAGAGAGACCACTCCTACTCACCAGGAACAGGATATCATGGGCTATCGATTTTGGAGCTCAGCAAGGAGGACCCAAGTCTTGGTCTGGTGTCTTCCTCTCGCTTGGTTCAGGAGGATGCAGGTGGATAATACCTTACCTCAGCTGAGCTAGAGTGCTCTGTCTACATTCCAGGATCAGAGACAAGTTAGAGAGAGAGACCTCTGCATGGCTCGGGACTTTTCCCAGCCACCTCCTCAGACACAAGGGAGGTTAATGGCTTCAGGGGACTCTCAGTCAACCAAAGAGACTGGCCTCTCTCAATTCAGTCAAAGATCCATGGATACCTTACCCATGACCCAGGGACTCAGAGGAAGGCAGGATTCAGGAATCAGCCCAGGACAAGCTGCCGCTACCTGATGCTTCCCAAGTTGCAAGCCTCTCCTGCTAGAGTCCTGGAGGTCAGGTCTACCCAGTGGGCCCTCCCAGGTTTCAGCACCAAATGTTAGGTTGGAGCCGAGAGGAAGACATTCAAGCCTGAGACATAGCAAAACGTCATTTATTTTGGGCTCCTGGGTGCAGGTGGGTGGAGGCTGAAAACAGTGTCCACCATGAGGAGGGGAGAGTAGCGGGTTTTATAGAGGATTTGGATAAAGGTTTGGGGAGGGGGAGTCTTTTCTTAAACAGCCACCAGTCCCTGCCAGTCCCTGCTGGTTCCCCCGCCATCATTTGTGGTTGGAGTTATCTTCACAGCCTCTGGCCCCTCCAGACTCCTGTGGCTATTGTTTCACAATCCATGTGGTCCTTATCTGAGTTTTTCATCTCACCCATTCCATTCCAAGTTCCCACCCCAAGCAGGCCCAACAGTCAGGAAGAGGAAATGGGTCCTAACTTTACTAATCTCATGACCAGCTTTCCAAGCCTTGTGGGGCTCTTACTCCCTCTCATGTCACCAGTTATTGTATGTATTTCCCCTTATCTAAGTGTGCTTTGAATTTAGTAAAACTTCCCTCTTGTTTACTATATAAGGTGAAAAATGATTCCCATTAAAGTAAATGATGTGATCTTATTAGCTAATTTATTTCTTTCAATTAAATAAAAGAAATAAATTTTTTGTGATGTTCTATAACCATTCTGAGCCAATTTAGCTACTTAGTTCGCATTGCTACCTCTGTTTTTGAGTTGTATTTTGTTATATATCAGAGCTCCAGATGGAAAGTAGGCATAGGTATCTTCTTCACCTGTCAGAAACTCAGTATATCTGGGGATTTTTCCATAATTCCTGGAACTCAATTTTAGGAGAGCAAGGTGCATACCCCTTCTCAGTGGCGCTCCATGGCCGCATCCTCTAATATTATTCCTCCATGGCCCAGTGAATTTTTAGAATAAACTTTTCTGCAAGATTTCTTAAAGATATACTCAATATAACAATATACTCAAGATCTTGGTTTTTGAAGGATGAATAATAATGATATGATACTGTTATTCTCTACTACTATAGTAGCCAACAACTTTATCCTGAAACAGTGGATATCTTGGGGTAGTATTCATTATGATAATTAAAAAACACATCAATGTACACATTTGACATATATAAAAAACTGTTATGATGCAATTTGCAAAGTTTGCATTTCAGGTAATGAGTTCAGAATTTTCAAATAAATTTTCTGTGGTTTCAGCATTTTGGCAAAGACTTTTGGTAAATAATCTCTCTGCATAGTATACCTAGAAACCTAAGCTGAGTAGACATATTCAAGGTAAGTTTCTCATGCTAAAATTGGTCCAAAAAAGACAAGTAGCACCTTTAAAAAACCACTGTTTTTAAAGAAACAAGTATATGTTGGTGCACCTTATATTATAATTCTGAAACATTTTATTCATATGTCTAACATCAACGACTCAATACATAGCATCCTCTTCCCCTCCAAGTTTCCAAATTAAGAAATAAAATATTTTACTCTAAAAATGAGGAAACAAAATGGAAGCTTTATTACTGATATGAGGTATATTGGAGAATTTTGCATAGATGAGAAAACCAAATTAGCTTTCTCACACTCTACCCTCCAGGGTAGACACTGGGTAAACTCACTGAAAGAATGATGGAGTCAGCAAAGTTGGTAATCTTTTCTAGGCCGTTGCCTCTAACAGGCCAAAATTTTCTCCATGCTCAAAATTTACAAAAATTAGTATCCCTAAATCAAGAAACATAATAAAATGCTACACCCATCATTAGGTAACTTGCTCCAACTTTGCAGGTGGAATAAATGTACTTGGTCAGAATCCAAAGGCAGAGAATCCCTCCACTTGGAGAGGGGAAGTAGTAGAATGGTGACTTTTTAACATGTTGACTTGAAAGTTGAGCTACAATTCCCAGAATTTCCCTCCTATTATGCTTCCAGTAATTATGGGACACAAGAGAAATTCTGGGGAAATTTGGATTTGGAGGGGAAGTAGCAGCCTTTTGCAATTTATACACATAGCTGCTAACCTGATGACTTATCTCTGGCTGAAAGGAGTGGCTCTACCTGCTCTGCCTTCACCTAGATCCCTGTTCAGCTACTCTGGCCACTAGGCCACGAGTGGGTGTTTAGTTCTGTGACTAAGAGGCGTGGCTACTGCAGAATACACTGGCTACCAAGCTCACGAACAACAAAAATTGACACAGATTTTAGTCCTTTGTGGGGTCCCAGCCTGTGCATATGGCATCCATCTTGTCCTTGATCTACCACTTTATATTCATTTATCCACAGGGACCACCGGCCCTGTGGATTTCAAGATCCAGCAATAGACACAGAGACAAGATCCTTCCAGCAATAATTTTACAAGCTCTCATAATTTCTTAAGGCCAACTTCCTGTAAGGAATTGCCTTAAGGATTTTTGTTTTCTAACATTCTCAAGTTTTTGTTCTCTCAACTTCTTGGGTAAAACCTTAAACAGATGTTCAACCAGGAAAATAACTATCATCCCTGGGTAGAGAAACAGCAGTCTATCAGTCTCCCACCTTCATAAGTGTGTTCACACTTACAGACCATTTTTCCTTTGTGAATATTCATAGGACTCTTTTTGAGCAGTGAAAGTTTTGTCCTCATGGATCTAGCAATGAAATAGATATATCTACTACAAGCACATATTGAACTCAAACGTAACAGTTCACTCTCTATTTTTATCACTCTCCAAAAGATGTCTATCCGCATTGTCAGACATGATGAATCACATGACCTATATACAATAAAATCAAATATAATCATAAATATACTTTTATAATCAAATGTTAAAGGCATGTCAAAAATAAAATACCAGCAGCATAGAGACACCCCACATTTTCTTACAATATTGCATTGTAAGAAATACAATTTCTTACCCCACATTTTCTTACAATATTGCAAATCACTAGGGAGAATTTAAAATACCCAAATTAAATTCCTTTCTAAGTCAAATCCTGGAGGCTGAAGGAGTTAAAGTGCAAAATCAAAATCAAAGTATTTTGATCTTTTGAGTTAAAATTCCAAAGAAATTTAAAATCAACTTTAAAAAAAAATCCTGCTTGATCTTAACCTCAGGAATTTTCTCCTCCAGGGTGAAGATGAAATTTCTTCAGTATTATCCATCAGTACATGAATATGTATCCATCAGGACCTCATAGGTGAATTAGTTCAATGTCATGTCTATGATGCGTCTCATATCAAGTATTACAGGTTGCTAGGAAACACAACGGTGTCCCAACATTCTCTGTTCACCCATTGTTCACAGAGAGGAAGTCAACCCCTAGTCTCTTAGAAGTTGTTTCAACTTAGTTTATTTTCCTATCATACAACATTATGTATTGCCCAAGATGAATGCAGAGATTTAATAGTATCTGAGGACAGAAGCATCAAAGCAGAGCTCAACTTTCCTCTTGACATAAAGCCAGTCATTTTAGTCATTGTCCACACTCCATGTCCTGAGAAAGTAATTTCAACTGGGGGAAATATTTCAGTAGAACTTAATTTGGGCTGTATGCATTAATCATGTCTAGAAAACATCCTTCTATGTAGAGTATCTTCTTTCTTAGAGAATGGAATTTAAAACATTGCTGCATTCTTTAATAGCAAAAGTTTCTCTAAAGTTGTCATTGCCATTTGCCAGTTATAATTGAGGTTTCTTTCTTTACTATCGTTTCCTAACCTCTTATTTTCCATTTCCATTATGTACTTTCCATTTAGGGTGAAGAAAAGAGAAAAGCAAGAGAATAGATTCTGTTTTTCATTGGTCAAATGTTTGTCTACTGGTTACTTCCCTCTCTCGGGGATGTGCATTGCTAGCCATTAAAAGGACCTTACAGCATTTTCTTACTTTGAGCAAAGTTGGTTGGAGGCAAAAGACAGGAAATATAGACATGAGGTGATGCACTGTAGTTTGTTCACCCGTAGTTAGTAAGTTGAAACTTATGCAGAGTTATCTTGCTACCATAGCACGTTAGGAAGATTTTACATATGTGTATATGTACACATATATACGTGTGTGTGTGTGTGTGTGTATACACACACCCCTTTCTATGTAGAATGTCTATGTAGAGTTGAGATATATATATCTCAACTGTGCACCAATAGAGGTCTCCAAGGTGCAACAATAGAATAGTAAAATATACTTCTTAGAAATATATTTATTTTCATTTAATTTAGCAAAAAATAAGATTAAAATGCTTGATTTCATTTATCATTGAATAAACAGATTTAAAATCAAATATCCTTTTAATTAAATAACTCACAAAAAAAGGCCCATACATAACAATCTGATGATGAAACTATATTTACTTACCTAACATTATGCATGAGGAAGCATAGCTTTGATGAGGTTAAATAAGTTATCCAAGGTCACACAGCCAGGAAATGCTAGGATCAGGATTAATTGCCAAAAGTCTGCCTCCAGAGTGTGACTCTTAAACCAATATGCTACACAGCCTCATGAATAAAAATGCTACTTTGAAAAAAAGTAAAATAAATTGGGACATTTAGGCTCTGGTGAGGATTATGACTCATGTGTATATGAAAATTCCAAGTTGTGACACATCTTTAGACAGACCCTCGCATCAGTTCTGAGAAATTACTTGTCTATTCTATACATCTGTGTTGATTAAGGAAAACATATATTAATATTTTATTGACATTTTCAAAATGGCACTGTTTTAAAAACTCTATTGCAAATTGTCAGATCGGGCATCAATGATGTATTAGGACTGTTAATGCAGGCAATGTTATAAGCTCTTTAGAAAGGACTGACACTATTGTTAGTAGATAAATTATGCAAGCTGGGCCATGGACATCTGTTGATTTGCCAGATAGCTAATTAAAATGCGTTAAAGCCATTACGCTCTTTAAAGGCACATTCTGTGATTTCATAAAATGTCATTTATCTAGTTTAAACCATACTTGTTTTGATCTGCCACACAAAAATCACTAAAGGCACAGATTTTGCATATAAATGCATCTCTAAAGAAGATGTGCTTTTCTTTTGATCTTAGTTTTAATGGAATATTATCTAATTTAACTGACATTGTGGTGGACCAAAAAAATGACATGCTTGATACATTGATTTTGATTCTTTACTACGACATATTTTTGTTATATCTATGTATGCAATTATGTCTAATCTGACAAAACTTCTCATAATTATATTGTGATCTAATATTTCTTGAGTTTTGATATATACCAGGCAATTTTAATTTCTTATTATATATTATATTATTGCACATTGAAAACAACTTTTTGGCATATGTACCTCATTACCTTCATTTTGCAAACGAGGCAAAAGTGGTAAAATGTCACACTGCAGGTAGGTGGAAGATCCAAGATAGCTAACCCGGCAGCCTGGGTCCAGGGCCCATGCCCTTAACCATTACCTTGTACTGCCTCTCAGTTTTAACCATAGGAGTCAAGTTTAATTTCTAAGGAAACAACAACATATAAACTAGATTTGGCATTTCCACAGTTAAATTCTGAACACTATTTAAGTTTTTTTTAGATATTTTAAATAATTGTTTATTCTAATCCTATTCTTCTAAGGATAGCCCTATTAAAGCTAGAAAAAAAAACTACACAGCTTTTTCTCTTAATCAGAGGACCAGTAATGCTTTGAATCTAGGCAGGAATATTTAAATTGGCTCTTAGCTCTGGTAACTCAAGGAATCAAGGTTGTTTTCACGATACCACGTTGTAGGAGGAAAATAATAGTCAGACTTTGACATATTAAAGAGGCCTAAAATTAGGACAAAATTAATTAAAACTCTGAAATATCTCTTCTCTTCCCAGACTCTTGCCTATTCTTTCAAAGGAAGAACTTTTTAAGTTAAAATACAAGAATGTACTATTTTGCTCAAGAAAGTATCTATAGGTAGCAAAGTTTCGAAATTAATTAACTCAATCATCGTCACTTGAAAGGAAATAACCTATCACAATATTTTAATCAGTATTTTATATTGTACAATCTACTCTCAACTTGAGGTAATATTGCAACTACTAAATTTGAATTCTTTAATTCTACACGTTTTACTCTGACCGACAGGATTAAATAGAAAAGAGTGGCTACTTTTCTTTCTTAACTTTTTTCCTTCTTTCCCTTTTCCTTGCCTTCTTTCCTTTCTTTCCTTCCTTTCTCTCTCTCTGTCAATGAGGTACAGAAGCAGAGTAAGGTGTATGTTTCCAATGTCAGCTAGAAGACATTTCCCCTTAATTCTCTATAACAGTGGTCCCCAACATTTTTGGCACCAGGGACCGGTTTCATGGAAGACTATTTTTCCACTGACCTGATGGGAGTGGGGAGGAAGGCAGGCGGAGCTCAGGTGGTGATGGAAGCCAATGACAGGGAGGGGAGCCGCTGTAAATACAGATGAAGCTTCGCTCCCTCGCCTGCTGCTCACCTCCTGCTGTGCGCCTTCCTGTCCCCTGTTCCTAAGTTTCATGGAAGAGAATTTTTCCAACGCGGGTTGGGGAGTGGGGGCGGCGGAGCTCTGTGGCCTGGTCCATGACGGGCCGCGGACCCCTGGAGGTCTGCGCGGACCTGGGATTGGGGACCGCAGCTCTAGAAGATGGATTTGTATCCTTCTGTTTGCCCACATATTTGTAATCACATACAGAATTTTTGACACTGTAGTTGGGTGTTGAAAACATACCTAATCTTTCTTATTCTAGACCAAAATCCTCTAATCTGAAATCTTAGATAAAAGGAACACATTTGTGCATGTATGCAGGTGTACACACACACACGCACACACACACACTTTTCCTATGAAGAATTGTAAAGAAAAGAAAAAATGATTTATGGTTGGTTCCTTCCAATATGTTGACACCAGGTGAAAATGGACTGCTTTGGCATTGTAGCCTGTATCATGGGCGGTCCTGAAGAACAGTGAGGATGCGAAATACTCTAATAAACAGATTTTTAGCAGTGAATCTGTCAAATTTGCTTAGAGGAAGACAAAGAAGAATTTAGTCATAACCAGTTGCTAATGGTTTGACTTTGTGATCAAGCACTTGGAAAAATAGATGGAAACATTGCTAATAAGAAGGTGTGGAGAAGAACCATGTGAATAAACTCCTATGAATGGCAAATTGGCATACGGCTATTTGTTTTTGATGAGAATGCTCATCACAGTAGCAGAAGAAATTTTCAATAATGAGGTACACAAGATAATCCTTTCTGATAGTGTCTGTCATACTCTTTCTCTAGCCATCCAAAAGATTGCTCAACGGGCTCATGAAAGAAAAAGTTTATGCACGGATTTGAAATTATGGACTTCCTCTTACCAAAACTGATCTTACTGATGTTGATGACTCTTCTGTCAGTCAACAGCAGAGATAATAGTTGAAAGCATTCCCAGAGGGACTGGCCAGCCACTGGGCAACAGGTTGCTTACATTAGAGATGCAGAGTTAATGTTTTGTCTTCACTGGAAAGCACACTAAATTCACATGTAGATTTGATTTTCCTGCCAGCAATGCTTTTGCCTACACAACCACCTATGGAATTGCTAAATGCCATATTCACTATCATTATATCCCATACAGCATTATTTCTGACTGTGAAACTCATTTGCAACAAAAAGAAGTGAGAAAGTGAGAAAAAGCTCATACCCAGGAGACTCACCCATCCAAGTATATCATCATTCAGAGGTAGTTAGCCAGGTAGACTGGTGAAATGTCTAAAGAAAACTAAGTTACGGCAGTGGCTGGGGGAAATTGGTGTTCTGTTCAACAAGAATTGGAATATACTCTGATGCAGCAACTAATATATGGTGCCAATTCAAGCAAACCAGGGATGGAGGAAGTGTCTAGAGTCTCTCTTATTTCTAAGAAACCATATATATATGTGTGTGTGTGTGTGTTTGTGCATATTGTCTCCTGATACTAAAAGCTTTCACTTTAGTGATATAGAAGGCTTAATTCTAAAGGGAAGAATACCTTCTCTAGAGCACACAATCATCTTTCTATTGAACTAAAAGTGGTGATTTCCACTTGGCTATATTGGGATCTTCTTCCATGAATGCAACAGAGTAACTCTACAGGCCAATCCTATTGTCAATAGTAAATTGGGTTGATGCTACATAGTAGAGACAAGGAAGCGTGTGCTAAGAAACCAGTGAATTTCTGGGAGTCAGGGAGAGTTTTTCTTAATATTTTCATGTTCAGCAGTAAAAGTCAATAGAAAACAAGTAAAACTCAATTTAGGCAGGATTAATAAGAAGTTTAAACCTCAGAAATTAGTATTTGGATTAATCCATTAGGTAAAATCTCTATGACTAACAGAGGTATTTGCTGAGATGCTAGCTCAGATTAAAGCAAGCCTGGGATGAGTATTAAAAGAAGGAGGTTATAAATACCAAATACTGCTTCATGAGTGACTATGGAATGAGAACTATAATAGCTATACTTGTCCCTTTTCTTCTTATATAATATTCTAAAATATTAACCAATAATATACTTTTGCATTTTTATTATTTTATAAATTATGTAAATAACTTTATAATTTTATCTTTAGATTACATATTATCAAAGGGTGATTTACCTCAAAGAGGAAAAAACGATACATGAGTCCTGGGTTTTCCCTTTTGAGAAGATGATGAGCACCATCATTAAACAAAGGATATTTGTATCATATTAGGAAGAAGCATGATGTGGTTGCTATTATTTTTATTTGCAGATTAAATTTAGATAGAATGATGTCTTTGGATGTTGAATTGACAAGGTGATATACTATACAGGTTATTTTGTTGTCACCTTGAAATCAACTCTACTTTCTTCTGCAGTTTCATCTACAAAACAGGAGAAAGATCTGATGACTTAATTTCTAGAATCTGTTTTTCCGTAGGATTCTGATGTGACATGTAGAATGCAAACAATAGTGAGAAAACATCTATTCTCCACATAATGACAGCACTAGGAAGATGTTTAGGTATCATACAAGCATGAAGATGGTGTACAGTTGCAACATTTCTTTGGTGAGCCATCCACACCAGT
The DNA here is from genome assembly GCA_023783475.1 of Daubentonia madagascariensis. NCBI lineage: Eukaryota > Metazoa > Chordata > Mammalia > Primates > Daubentoniidae > Daubentonia > Daubentonia madagascariensis. Next base: position 17,310,794 of record JAKFHU010002080.1, on the reverse strand, counting down.
GCTGCAGGTACCGGAGATCATCACGAGCAGTTTTCTCAGTTTCATGCAGCTCTCTAACTTCCTGAAAGCAAGGGGGTTTTCCATGAACGTTGTTTTTGCAAATTTCCAATTACGTTTTCTTATTAATTGTTTTTATGCTAAGATATATATGCATAATATGTCTGTACATATGTATTATATGTGTGTGTGTGTGTATATATATATATATATGTATTTTAGCCATTTTAAATGTAAAACTGGGTGGCGTTAATTACATTCATAATCATCTGTTCCAGAAGCAATCATCACCACTATGTATTTCCAAAACTTGTTTTATCATTCCAAACAGGAACTTTGTGACCACTAAGCTATAACTCCCCATTCTCCTCCTTCCTCCTGCCCCTGCTAACTTCTACTCTACTCTCTTTGTTTAGGAATTTGCCTATTATAGATATTCCATATAAGCAGAATCACGCAATTTGTGTCCTTTTGTGTTTGGCTTATTTCACTTAGCGTAATGTTTTCATGGTTTATCCTTGTTTTAGCATGTGTTAGAACTTCATTCTTTTTAATGGGTAAATAATATTTTATTATATGTAATATATATATTATACACACACACACACACACACACACTCCCCACACTTTATCCCTTAATCTGTTGATGGGTTTTGAGTCATTTTCACCTTTTCACTATTGTGAATAATGTCATAATGAATATCGATGTACAAGTATCTGTTTGAGTTCTTGTTATCAGTTCTTTCTGATGCATACCCAGAGGTGCAATTGCTAAGTCATATGGTAATTCTATGTTTCACTTTTTGAAGAGCCACAAAACTGCTTTCCACAGCGATTGCACTATTTTATATTCCCACCATCACTATAAACAGGTTGCAGTTTCTCAACATCCTTGGCAATATTTGTTATTTTCTGTTTTATAATTAATTATAGCCATCCTAGTAGATGTGAAGTGATAACTCTGTGATTTTCATGTGCATTTCCTTGATGACTCAGGATGTTAACCACCTTTGTATATGACTGCTGGTTATTTGTTTATCATTTTTGGAGAAAGTCTATTGAAATCCTTTGCCCATTTTTATAAACAGTTGTTTTGCTTTTTGTTGTTGATTAGCAGGAGTTCTTTATATAGTCTGGATAGTAAATCTTTAGTATATATATGATTTGCAAATATTTTCTTCCATTCTGCAGGCTGTCTTTTTACCTTCTTGATAATATCCTTTGATGTGCAAAAGCTTTTAATTTTGATGAAGTCCAATTTATCTATTATTTCTTTTTCCCTTCATTCTTTGGTGTTATATCTAAGAATCCACTGTTGAAGCCAAGTCACTAATATTTATCTCTATGTTTTCTTTTAATAGTTTTATCAATTTAGCACTTACATTTAGGTCATTGATCTTCTGAATTTGAACAAGGGATGTCTTTCCATTCATTCAGCTCTTCTTTAATTAAAGAAGTAATTACTTTGTAGTTTTCAATTTACGAGTCCTTCACCTCTTTGACCAAATTTATTGCTAAATGTTTTATGTTTTTGGATACTATATTGTAAATAAAATTGTTTTCTTAATTTTCCTTCCATATGTTTATTGCTGATGTACAGAAGCACAACTGTTTTTTGAGTGTTGATTTATTTATTAGTTCTAGTAGTTTTCTTGAGGATTCTTTGGGAAAATCCACATATAGTATCATACCATTTTTAAATGGAAATAGTTTTACTTCTGCTTTTTCTATTTGAACATTGTTTCTTTCTTTTTTCTTGCCTAATTGTTCTGGCTAGACTTCCAGTACTATGTTGAATAGCCCTGGTAAAAGTAGGCATCCTACTAATAATATTAGTAGGGATGTTTTGAATCTCCTACCAATAAGTATGATGTTAGATATTGGTTTTCATAAATGTTCTTTATCATGCTGATGAAGTTTTCTTCTTTTCTAATTTTTTGAGTTTTTTTTTTATCATGAATGAGTGTTTGGTTTTGTCAAATTTCTTTTGTGCATCCCTCAAGATGAACATCTTTTTGGGTTTTTTTTCCTTTCATTTTATTAATGTGATTACATTGATTTATTTCTTATATTGAATCACCATTTTATTACTGGGGTAAATCTCACCTTTTTGTTGTGTATAACCATTTTAATATGCTGTAGGATTTGGTTTGCTAGTATTTTGTTGAGAATTTCTATATCTATATTCATAAGGCATTTCGTTTGTGATGCTATTTTCTTGTGATGTCTTCATCTGGCTTTGCTTTCAGGGTAAAGGTGGATTTATAGAATGCATTAAGAAGTATTTGCTCCTCTTCAATTTTTGTGGACAAGCTTAATAATGATTGATGTTAATTCTTTAAATGTGTGGTAGAATTTACCAGTGAAGCCATTTGGTCCTGACTTTTCTTATTGGAACCAAATGTTTTTAAGCACTAGTTCCCTGTACTTACATATTATAATTTTTCAGGTGTTTTTGTTTTATATTATTTGTTTTCTTTTTCTGACTGATGCATGAAGCCATGGCCCCTATTCCATCAACAGTAAGTTGACAAATTAAGCCTATAAAATTTTTTAAAATAAAAAATAATAGTAACATCATATTAAAATGAATGCAAGCCTTCCTTCTAGGATACTATTTGACTTTTAAATGCATACAAGGGAAGTTATGAGTAGTTTATTAAAGATATTAGAGACAGAAGCTACTACCAGTATTACCTGAAAGTTTTAGAAGACTATTGCTGCATGCATGTAGAGTCCCAATGTGTATTATTTGAACATAAAAGTAAAGCAATGTGTAGAACTTAGTTGTTTATCTATGTTTGTGTTCTCATCTCCTAACACGTTGAACATGAAAAAAATTCCAGCAATGCATTTGGAATGAATGACAGCAATGCAATTAGTTGTCACATTCTTTATTTATTAGTGAAATAGTGGGGAAAATAAAGATTATTACATCATTTTCAAATTAAGAGGATCCCAAGTGTTGTATCATAACTTGTTAAATCCATCCATTATTTTCTTAAGGCACAAAATATAACTAATTAATTCAACACATATTTTTAAAGATGCACTACTGGTTTATAGGTAAGAAGTATTTCTGGTATATGTGAAAGGAACAATCTTTAAAATGAAGTGAATTTGGGATTTGGGTTTTATTGAGAAAACAATTTACTCACATGCTGAAGCAATTATTTTTAGCATTTCTAATTGATATTTCCAGTGCTAGAGAGGTTTAAGCACAGCTGAATAAAGAAGTTCAATACTGGCAGGGGCTTGGTTATTGTTTTCTCAATTTTGTGTTTATTTCTCCAGGTCTGGGATGTGTGAGAGAAAGAAAAAGATGTAGTTGACGATGCATTATGGTCATATGAAAATGAAAGCCCAAAATGCATCATTCTTTTTTCTAAAGGAGACAGAAGCTCTGGAAGGAAAGGCTAAAGTCAGCAGCAAATCGTCCAAATCTTCCATTCTTATGGAGTAGATGAATATGTCAAGGAAGACCTTGATTCTGAGGCTGAAGCAAATGAGTCAGGGGCCACAAAGTGCACAAAACTTACTCTCCCAGGCTCTGCAAATGCTAAATGCTCTTGTGTTTGAGTGAAAGGCATTCTCAAACTTCATTTTTCCTTAACAGCTGGCTGAAATAAAGAGAGTGCCATGTACAGCTTAGGTTTCTTATTATCAGTGTGGAAAATTCAGGCTGAATGAAGAAGCAGTATCTTGAGAGAGATTTCAAACATGTATGAGAAGAGAGTTTGGAGACCAAAGTAAAGTTCTTCTGTTTTGTTTTGTTTTTTGTTAATAAACACTTGTGGGAAAGAAAAAAATACACTTGAAAGGATCATGTATATGTGAATAATAGAAGTAAAATTATACTGTAAAATGTTCTTTCTTTTAAACACACAATCCTACCTACAGAGAGACCTAGATTTTAGTTAGCCCATGTTTTTGTTTAGCATTATATTGAAGTGGTTTTTGCCTTTAGATTAGCTAGAAATGAGGGTCTAGAGGGAAATGACCTACTTAAACTGATCTACATTTAAAAGGTGGGTAAATTTTGAGTCTGAGAAGGAAAAAAAAATCTACAAAATTATGGAGACTCAGCAGATGCCACCATAGAAAAAAATTGGAATAAGAACAAAAATGAGTGACAGGGAATTTATTTAATTGTGTAAAAGCAATACATGAACACACTATCCTATTAATCCCACAAAATATCAAGTAAAATCAGTATGGATGCCTAAATTCTGTGAAGTGGACTTACTATTTGAGAAGTTTCTTTTTTTTTCATTCAAAACAGTCCCCTTTTTAAATTTTTTTTTTATTTCAAAATATTAAGGGGTTACGAATGTCTTAGGTTACATGGATCATTTTTGTAATGCTTGAGTCCTGCCTATAGGTGTGCCTGTCACCCAAATAGTGTTCATAGAACCCATTAGGTTCGTTTATTCCCCTCCCCCGGGTTACCTTACACTGAGTTTTACTTTCCTCGATGCACTTGTGTGCTCATTGGTTAGTTCCAATTTAGTAGTGAGTGCATGTGGTGTTTGTTTTTCCATCCTTGTGATACTTCACTTAAGAGAAGGATCAATAAAATTATCAGTTTTTTTCTAAACGATTTGTGAGAAATTAAGAGTTTAGTCATAAGAGTACCATCCTATAGGTATTTGTTGTAACCATCCTGAAGAAACAGGATGGACCCACCCACCCTTGTTTCTGGTTTTGATATCAAGACTGATGAACACACACACACACACACACCCTAAGAAAGTATGAAAAGTTTTATTACTTACATAGTGAGGCTTTCTAGGAAAAGCAGAACAAACCTCCCATGATGATCTGAAAATGGCTTGAGAGGGAGTAATAAGGGACTGCTGCCTTGAAATTTTTATGGTGAGTATGAGGTGAGGCCAGAGTGAGGGTTCTTGTGAGCAGGAAGAGGCTTGCATGGTTTGAATCTCCTGGAGATTCCTGGAGGGAGCACCAGGTCTTTCTTATTACTTACTCAGATTTGGGGAAGGAAAGAAAGAAGAGAGATACTTAAAAACTGTGAGCAGGCAAACATTAAAAACTGGAGTCATACTCTTTATTATAGTGTTATTCTACAAATAGGCAATACTATCACTAACAAAAGGATTCTTGTTTTATATACACCAGAGATAAAATTTATGAGGAAAAACTATGACAATATCTGTGCTGTTGAAAATATCATTGAAATGGAAAGTTTTTCTATGAAATACAAGTTTTCACATTAAATTCAAGAACTGAAAATCTATATAAATCAACAATAGCAAAAATGGAAAAAAATTCTACCCTAAATTAACACTATGATATCATGACATCAGGCTAAGATAGTGTTGTGAGAAATTTCTCCCAGATACTTTAAAAGTAGATCATGTCTATGCTATTAATTTCTTTCCATAATATTTATTGAAAGCTTTCCTAATATTCTAATATGTAGCACATAGGCTATAACTGATATCAAATTAGAATTAGGATTATGAAAGATGGATGATTAGATAATTGGGAATGTTTAGACTTCTTGAAGAAGAAATAGAGGTCAAGGAGGAAGAGGAGGATGAATATTATTTATCGTGCTAGGTATTGTCTAAATAAAGTACTTTAATGCATTACCTCATTTGACTCTTACAATATACCTATAAGCAAATGCTATTATTATTCCCATTTCACAGGTTAATGAACTTATCATCCTCTGTAGCATGGCTGGTAAGGAGTAGAGCCAAGACATAAACAGATTTCTACATGACCTTAGAAACCTCGTTGACAAAGATGTGTATGATGTATCATTGAATGAAAAATTAGCCTTAAATTATTTTTACAAAATATAATGGTTTTAGAAGGATTTATCAATATACGTATCCATCCATTGTTGATATTTTAAATATAAGCACATATACATTTATATTTAGATGTATATGCACATGCACATTAAAGTATGAAGATTATAAACCAAAATATTAATTGTGTTTGTGTTTGGTTATTTGAATTATTTAACTTCTTTTATTTTATCCTAAAGTACAATTTTTATTTTCACTTCTCTACTTTTACTAGTATTTTGCAATGAACATGTACACTAATATTTTCTGACAAAACAAAGTTAAGAAAAAATTTTAAAAATGAACATGGGTTGGGAGAAAGTATATAGCACTTGAAGAGTTATCAAACTGGACTTTAACTGTTGAATTATTGAGAAATAAATGAATAAAATGATGGGCACTAGTTAACATATATCCATAGTTTTCCAAACCAAATGGACATTTGTAGTTTTATATTTAACATTGTCTTTATTTTTCAATAGACAAAAGAATCTAAATTATGTGAAGAACAATGAGAATGGAAGTAATTACTTGTGACTCTGGAACACCTCATTAAATTAAATATAGGGATTTTTTTAAGCCCCTGATCGGAGTGCTGAATCACATTTTACTACAAAAGTCTCCTTTTACTGATAAAACAGGTCATTCCACATTATATTTTTCTTCATCCTTGCTAACATTTCCTATATCTGTTGAGGCTTTGACTTAATTAACTTAATTAACTGTATCTTCATTTTTAAGACTGAACAGTTTCTGTGTAACAAAAATGATAGTATATATTTGACCTTTTATTCTTGCATTCATTCTAATTAAAATGCACTTACTTCTTTTAAAATAAAGTGCTTTTTATCCCTTCCATACCCTCTAGTAGAACTATATTCTTTTGCTGCACAGGCACAAGTTTTAATGAGTTATCACAATTCTAAAGGGCTATTCATGTGCAATTTTAGTTTAGTCAAATATGTCATGAGTTTTAGATTAACCACTAATCATTAAAACTGACAGTACAAAATAATTGTGTTAAATTGATTAGGACTTCTCTTGAAATTTTATATGCCAATATAACTTAAGTTTTGTGATATTTTTGCCAAGAGTTATCTGTAGTAATTCATGATCATTAATGACAGAATAGAAAAACAAATTCTCAAATTTGCCAAATATTTTAAGAAGAAAAGAGTATAGAGTAAAATCTGAAATGTGTATTATATTTTCATTGCATTTTTAGAAATTTAAATATCTATGCCACTTATATGTATTTCTCAGAATTTGCACTCTGCAATGCTATAGCATTGTTCTAATTTATCTTTCAAATAAATTGTAAAGCACCTGCTGGTTAGGTCTTTTGTTTTGTCTTGGAAGTTCTGGCAATGAACTGAATGTCTTGCACATAGTAGGAAATGCAGGTTGAAATCAGAGGGTTAGTCATTTTTTTTTTTTAGATAATAGAGCAATAAATGGCAGTAGCATTTCTTATTGAATAATAAAATGATAATTTAAAGAATAATTTCTCTGAGAAGTTTAGTTAAACTTTATTTTGAGCCTGATTCAAATCCACTGAGAATCACTGGAGACCCAAGCCTTTCTTTTTTCCTACTTGATCTAATGTATGATATATAGCATATTTGGTGGGATATTTGGCCCATAAGTGTTTAGAACTATATATCTTAATTGTCGAGTTTCTTTTCTTAGTTAACAGATTAAGCTGCTGCTGATTCACCATTCAGTGGCATTTTTGGTTCATTTTCTCATTGGTACAAAGATTGAATTTTTAAACTTCATTTTACCAAATAATCTGTGTGTGCCACAGACCTACCCACTGACTAAGGCTAAGATATATTACAGAGGTCCCTTGAAACTGTTCTCCCACCATCAGAACAGGGTGGAACTCCCAACCAGTCCATCTCCTCAAAGTTTTTTTGTTTAGTTTAGTTTTGTATTATATTAATATTTATTAATTTATCTTAAATAATAACAAACCATTACAGATTAATATAAAGGAGATCTTAAGAACTGTCATCACAAAAATGGTAACTACATGACTGTGGCAGTTATTTCATAATGTATATGAATATGAAAACATCACATTGTATACCTTGAACACATACAATTTTTATTTGTCAAGCATACCTAAATAGCGATGAAAAGAAAAGAATTATTTTTCTCTCCCAAAGTCATAAAAATTATTAATATCTTCCTCAAAGTTTTAATAGCATTAAGTGGAGACTTACATCTAATTGGCTTATTTGCTTTGAAAACACAGTCAGATGGAGTAGAACTTCAAAGATTATTTTTTTAACTGATTTATCTTTTCAAGGGAGACAAAGTTTAGTAATAGTGAAGATTTCAAAAATGATATATTTGTATGGCCGAGTTTCCACGGTTTCTACACAGTAGTCTCTTATTCACTATATTATATTACAATACAAACTATACTCAATATCTAATCTTAAATATAGTCAATATCATATCTATTTCACCTTTTCCCTAAGAAAGAAATAGTAGGTATATTACTTGGGAAATTCGCCAGATTAAGGTTGTCACTAGCACTCTTTTTCATATGGTCTAAGGTTTAAAAAAGAAAGAATTATAGACTACTTACAATATTAGGCAACTTTCACTTTTAATATTTGCAAATTGTTGTCTTTGACTATAATTTGTGCTGTCTTTATGTATCTTTTGTAACATTCTTATACCTGAACATTTACACTTTTAATGCTAAATAGTATATATTTTTTGTTAGTTTCCATAAAAGATATGCACTATTTACAGGTATATTTGGGATGCATTTCAGGTAAAATTTGCTTTTAAAATATGCACATTATTTGAAAATATGGTATTATGACATTTAATGTATTCACATGCTTTTTTTGTTTTTCTATATGCTTCAAAGACTTGCTACATCTCACATTATATAAATATTACTCTATATTTTTGCTTTAGCTTATTTACATTATAACAATGTATATTGGAATTTACTTTGTTATTGCTATGAGATACAACTCTAATTTTTTCTTTTATTTAGTACTTAATAAATTATTTTATTATCATTTATCAAATTACCTGTTCTATTGCCACTGACTTGAAATGACACCTATTTTATATACTGAATGTATACTTATGCTCAGTTGAGTTTCTAGATCTCTTATGGGTTCCACTGATTTTTTTTTCTTTTCTGATGGCAGTACTACTTTGCTTTGGTTACTGTTGCCTAGTAGTAATATGATATCTCTGGTAAGAAAATTCCTCCATTGGTCTCATTTTCTAAATTCATTTTACTTCATTATTATGAAAAGTAAATAAACTATTAATAATTTTCTTATCTTTTGAATGAGCTTTTACCTATCACCTCTCTGTCTATTTATCGAAATGCCCAGGTGTATCATTTTGAGTTATTTGACTCTATCCTTTCATTGCTTCTAAAGTATTTCACAACTTTGTAAATTGGTAGAACAATGCATTGTTTAGAACAAGGCAAAATAAGTATTGCACATAGATATGTAAATGAGTTCCGTCCAGTGGAAGAATGACATTCCCTACTGTGGAAAAGTCAGTTTTATCTTCACTTTCATGTCCCTGATCTATAAGTGTCTAATGTATAGATTTTCATTTGAATTGGTTGTGGTATTATTCATAAGTTAAAATTTTAATATGTATTCATTTTATATCTGTATGAGACTTATGATTTTATTATCGTGGAGAACTATTTTTTAAAAGTAGCTTGAAATAATTTAGTTAAATTGTAAAAGCCATGGAAAGGTAATTATTAATTTGTTTCTATATTTTCACAGAGCAAAATCATATTTGCAAACTAAAAAGACAATCTTAAGAGAGAATTATAATTTGTAGTTTTTAACTTTAATACATTTATTTAAAAATTTTAATTTTTAAAACCATCATAAAATGAATTATTTTCTTCTGTACACAAAAGACACCACGGAGGACACTAAAAAGCCAAAAACTGACAATGAATATTGTTATCAGTGACATAAAAATCTAAATAATCTTAAATAAAGCTTAGCATTCCATTTGATTTTGCCCACCTTAAGTTTTTGAAATTTATAATTTTACACATTATGAACTTTTATTTTCATGAAAGTAAATATGCAGTAAAGATTACATTAATTTCATTGCCTCATACGAGAATATATTGGGGTGTTTCAGTTCATTATCTACACATAAAGCGGACATTCAATGCTTTGTCTTTTTTTCTTCCTTTTATGATGTCTTACATGTTCACAGTCCCCACTTGTATAATTAGAGAATTCTGTATGTATATTTCAGAGCCAAAATTCTACTCTCAGAAATTTATTCTTACAAGGTTTTATGGAACAAGATTTCATATTTCTGAATCTTCATGTAGTGGCTGATAATAATGCCATTACACCTTTTACATATACTCTAAAACATTTTGAGAATTTTCTTAAAATAAGGTATAGTTATAAGTATGATCTGATATCACATCACAGTTTGTTGGCAAAATAATTTTCCTGCTCGTGCTACTTGAAATATTCTAAATATCTCTAGATCTTTACTACTGGCAAATTTTGAGAGTCACAAAATAAAAAGAGCAAATTCTGTGGTAGTTACTGAACAAAGTAGTTTTCAATATTACTCATTATTAATTTCCATAGTGGTGTGTCTGTACCTTAGCTTAGCAATGTGATATGTGATGATGCAGAAAATAATGTTACAAGTTATACTGGTAAGTAATTTTAACCAGGTATAAAAAATCAAATTGTCACTAACATTAAATATGGAGCAACAGTAATATATGTAAGTGTATATCTATATATATACTTGCATATATATGTATACACACACCTCTATACAAACACATCCCACACATACACAAAAATAGAAAGAGTGCAAATAAAGATATTTGAAGAGAGATTGTAACATTAGCGAAATAGTGGAGTAGGTAACTCCAAATACACATCAGTCCACAGAAACATGGAAAAACAAGCAGAAACTGTCAAAGGCAATTTTGCCTTAACTCTGGAAAGGGTCAAAGGTTTACAGAAACCACGCAAAACCTGAATCATGAAAAAGACAACTTAAAAATTGTAGGAATGCACTGTGGCATTTTAACTTGCTCTTTATCCAAACTCTCCCAGCTAGGTAGCACTTTTGTGTTCCAAGTGTATGAACATGATCCTTGATTCCAAAGGGAGCAGGGTATACTTTACTCACAAAGAATTGTTGTCTCTACCATCTCACCTGGGGGATACCTGAAAGACTGACACAAACAGGGATAAACACTGTTTCATCTAACTTGGAAGTATCTCAGTTTGGAAAAGCAGCAGGCATTGTTCAAAAACATTGTAAGGTAAAGTAAAACATAGAGCTTAAAGAACTCTCCCTATCTCTACATCAACAAAGCCCCTCATAATCTATTCTAACTTAATTGTTACTGTATTTCAATTGATATGTTATCTATGTCTTCCACTAAAATTTCATTTCCTAAGATCATTGACTCTTATTTATCTTCACCATTTTATTACCAGCTATAAACATCTAGTAAAGTGACTAAAATATAAAAAGTCCTCCAAGGGGCAGGATGCAGGGGGTAAGATCGGCCAGAAGAGAAAAAGAGAGGTAGCCATTTTAACTCATGTAGAAAGTGAGTTTCATGTTTATGAAAGTGTTTCTTTTAGTTTGTTTAAATATTTAATTAAGATTTTACATTTGAAAACATGCTGTGTATTTAAAATGTAACTTTAACTGTTGCAATCTCCTTTAGTGGTTTGTTTATTTTATTCTGTTTTATTTTATTTTTAGTGAACGTCTGAAACTTTCAAAACAATAAAAGTTCTGTCTCTCACAGTTATCCAATGTTATATTGAGAAGCCTACACTGGAGGATATTTCCTAAACATCTCAGATATGAAGAAAGTATAGTTCATTTCCGAAACTCAAGTACAGGAAAACAGAGCTGTAACAAAGCTGAATTCATCATTGCTAACACATACACAAAAACTAGTTTCTAATTGTACTAATCTTCATTCCCATCAATGAATTAAAGCAGTGAATAAAAGAGAATTAAGCTCCTGCTTCCAATGTATCAAATTTGGGCAAATAATTGGTCCCACCAATGAAGTGAACACTCTAGAAATTGAGCTATATTTTCCTTGAGAATATTGGTCTTAAATTACACATTTCATAATTTATTCTCTCCCCATCAACATAAACTTAACAATGACATTGCTACATAATAGTTTTCAAGTAAGTCTCATGAGATATGATGCATTTCACATTATTTCAACAAATGGATCCTGTAATACTGGCAAAGTTTTTACTAGTCAAATTTCTCCAAAATTTTTCCAATTTGCTTCTTAACACTGTAAAGAACACTGTGGACCTTCCTATTAAACTTGTCTCAAATAAGATAATATCATTAAGATTAGGTATAATAACTATCAAGAAACTTCTCCCTATGAAAGTTTATAAGAAATGTTAAAAACTCATTTTCCTTCTTGAAAGCCAAATCCAAAATTAAGATTTTCATATAAAAAATTAAGCCATTACATATATATATATATGAATAAACATGTTTCACAGGCAATGAGTTGATACAATATAATTAATAAGGTGGATATAATGATGTTATGTTATATTGTTTGATCCATAAATAAAAATGTATCAGAATAACATTTTGGTATCTACATCCCCTAGAAAATGAAACTTCTTTCTCATTGTCCAATTTTAAAATGTGAAATAACCTTATCTAAAATTAAGATGCTTCTTCTGAGATTTTGCAGTTCTTTAATGCACCTCGTTGAGAGGTTATCCTGTTTCCTCCAATAACTCAATGAATCCCCACAGGTCACTTTGACTTTCTGCTTGTAAACAACAAACTTCATAAGGAGCCAAGTGTCCATCAAGCCGTATTCAGAGTCCTAAACATAACACCATTCATTGCCCACATTGTTCCTGAATGATACAGACAGGACCATGGCATTCCATTGTCTTGGATCAAGGTTGGAGATTAAAGAGGAGGGTGTTGGTGTCTCTACTCTCCTTCTTGTGACAAACATATCCAATAAATGCTTCATATTTTTATTTATGGACCTTGAATAATAATGTAATAGTGTTTAATAGTAGTAATAGTGCTTATAGTATGGATAATAGTAATAGTATTTAATTGTATTTTCCTATGTGAATGGCTAAGGGAGGATTGGGTTAAAATAATTTTCTTTTCCTCATTCTTGCTAAGTCCCATGCTGGTATGGGAGATAGGGGGGCTATTGAAACATGTATTCAAATAAGCACTGGCAATCAAGCACAAGTCTTGTCGTGACAAGATATATTTTTACCTCATTTCAAACTGCCTAGGCTATCAAAATGACAACTTTTTATCTTATTATAAATAATTGTTTTATTTCACATTTAGGATCGGTAGGATGCATCCACCTAAGGATATAGGAAGATAAGTAGTCTTTTGTTATACCTCCACTTTTATCTCATACCTGCCTGTGTTTTCATTTTTTCTAAAAGTCAATGCAACAAAACAAAGGAAAGAATAGTACATATAGGTTCTTTTTTAAACACGATTTTACTTTAAGCGTATATTCATCAGGCTTTGAAGAATAGAGGCTTAATTAAATAACATATTTAAAAACTAAACTTCATTCAGAGAAGCCTAGGCTGTGAAGATAATTAAAAAGGAAATTATCTAGGGAAAAAACAGAACAAGAAAAAGTAGGATAACCAAATAATCTAGTCCTGGAGTTTTCCTTGTACTGGTGACTTTGAGCTTACAATTTCATTCTGTTAAGGTATTTCTTATTTGGAAAATGACTTGATTAAACTTCATTATCACTTGATAATGCTGTTGACAATATTTTTTCCTCAGAGAATTCTTTATATTTATATTGTTATTTATTAAAGGAAGTCCAATTCATCAAGAAAATATGACTTATTTAAAATAAGACTAGATTAAAACCATCTCAGAGCAATGTTGGAGAAGTATCTAAAGATTTATATTTCATTAACGTGATGCCAATAATTTGACTGTAAATGGAACAATGTGTATATTATATATATGTATATATATTCAAATGTATATATATATCAATTTTATCACATACCACAGCATTATCCATTCAATAATTATCTACTGTAATAAATTGGAAGAGCAAATAAACACTTTCTTTCTTATAAGACTCTGGTATAATACACTAGTTCAAAGCCCTCATTTACCCATATAGATATAGCTATAAAAAGGGAGTTGAATGATAAAATTGTAGACATTTATACTAGAAAGAAAATGGAGACTTAGTGTAGGTTTTCATTTTATATCAATATCCCTCTACAGTATCAGTGGCAGCTTGTCAATCACTCTTTTCTTGTACATTCTCCTGGTAAACAGCTTATTTCATCATGTACAATTTGGCTTATTGTAACATTTTTAAAAAGGAAATTTGTCTTTTCAAATGAATGCTTTTTTAATGTACTTTTGCCCTTATATGCAATTAAAGACACAAGTGATGGGCTTCCTGATATTTAAAGAAAGCTGTCCCAAACCTTTTATATATTTTCTTCTTTAGATCAAACAACTCCATCTTTCTCAGCCATTTTAGTGTAATGTCTTGTTACAATCAACATGGATGGCAATGGCTTTTTCAGGGTTTTTCTGTTGCTCTCCTTGATCTTCCTGTTAAACTTGTAGCTGATCTATCTCCATTGGTATTACACTCAGATCTTAGCCTCCAACAGTTGTCACTTGATTGCCCTACAGTTTTGTTTTGTTTTGTTTTGTTTTGTGTTTTTCTATTTAAGTTTTCACAAAGATTTATTTCTTTTAAGTTATGTCTTTGAATTTCAATAGTCATATTGTTATTTATTTTTTAAATTTTTATTATGTAAAAAATGTATTATGTATATAAAAGGTGCACAACATGATGCTTACCTGTAGTAATCATTTCACTATGTAAATGTTCTATTGTTTTTGACAATGCCCTAAGACGTAAATTACTCCGTAGCCTGATCCAACAAAATCTGGACCCCTTTGCCAGGGGAATGTCTCAGTTTGGGCTGCTATAACAAATTACTATAGACTGGGTGGCTTAAACAACAAACATTTATTTCTCATAGTTCTGGAGTCTGGGAAGTTTAAGATCAATATGTCAGCAGATCTAGTGTCTGGTGAGGGCCTGCCCTCTAGATTGCCATCTCCTTGTGTTTTCATATGGTGGAGAGCTCCACTTTCATAACCTAATTACCTCCCAGATCTACCTCTTCAAATATTATCACTTTGGGGATTAGGGTTTTCACACATGAGTTCTGGAGGTACACAAACATTCAGTTCACAGCAGGTAGGCTTTGAGGCCAATCCTTGAGCCTTTTTCTGACTTCAGGCAGGCTCTTCTTAGCTGCCTATTTCCTTGATTCTCTCAGTTAAACTTCCAGTTCTGCACTTTATCTTTTTGCTATCTTGGACCTACCTGCCTCCTCTTCATTGCATACCACAGAAATCCCCTTGGCTTTGAAGAGTGCCCTTAGGCTTTAATTTCCCTAAGCTATATTCCAGGTAAAATCAATCTGCTTAGGGAGAGCTACCAATCTCTCCTTTCTTAAGCCCTAGATCTGCCCCTGGACAAAACATCTACACTACTGCTTTGAAGCTGGACATAGAGGAATGGCTCACTTCTCTCAGACATGTTTTACAAGCAAGGTACGAGGCAGAGATTGTGGCCTCTGGTTTTCTCTCCGGATGTGGAACCTCCATCCTATGAGGTGAGAGCAAGTAGGGCCTAGTATTCTTAGCCTACTGCACCTGGGGTAGAGTTTGTACCTCATAAATGGAGGACGGGCAGAGGAAGGGAGCCATAGACCTTATTGCTACTCTTGATTGAAAGAGAGCTTCTGTGACACTGATCTGGGGAAGATGGTAAGTGCTAGCAGCTTTCCCCTCTCAGGGAGATACCATGACCCTAGACTGGTAGCTGAAGAAGACGGAAACTCATATTCTTGCCTGCAACTGCCAGGAATATAACTTCGGTCTTGCTCAGATGGGTGGAGGAGCAAATGCCTCAAATGAAACAGACTCTCGCTGTTCTTATCATGATATAGTAGATTTTCTTAATAAATATTCTCCCTTTGTTGTTTGCCCTTAGTCAATTTCTAGAGTTTTGAAATATCTTTACATATATATTTTTAAAAATAATTATCATCAGTCATGGCTATTTTGCTGGGGAAAGAGTACTCAGAAACCCTCGTGTTGCCATTCTGGAAGTATACATCATGACATAAATATTCTATTGTATGAACATAACCTCTATTATTTATTCATTTTCCTATTGATGGATATTTATTAGTTTGAGAAGTTTGCTTTTTTATCAGCATGTATCTTCATATGTACATTTGCAAAAGTATCCATAAGGTATAATCCTGGAAATAGATCTATTCTGGTGTAATGTTCCCTTTTCTTAAATTAGAAAAAATTTTACTCAAAATTTTACCAGCAATTTTCTATTTTCTAATTTATTTCTCAAATGAGTTATAATTTCTATTTCCACTAGTATCATATCAGAATACTTTTCAGGAGGGGAAGGCATATGGTGAGCCTCACATTTGCCTCTACTTTTGCCTCATGAATATTTGCTGACTTGCTTTAAACTTGAAATTGAAAGAAGCAGCCGGAGGTTTATAGTAGCCTCAGTGATTTAAGGTAATAGAAGTTGAAATTCAGGGCTCCCAAGGCCCCTGAGTATTAAGGATCCATGATATAGAGGGTGGAAGCACGTATCCTTCTAAAATTGCTATGTTTCTCTTCTTCTTGAGTAGCTTGCTGAATCCTAAGCTGTCTATGTGTGAGAAAATGTTTGAGAAACAAGTGAAAATTAGGTGCTGGGAGGCTAAATCAAGGAGCAAATATTTCAACATTTTTCAGACCTAGTGAGACAGGTGTTGAACTTCAGGACATGCCAGATGGAAGAAAACTGATAAACACTCATGGTATTAGAAAGGAACATGGTAGGAAGGGCAACCTAGAAACAGATGAGCTCTACAAAACCTGAAACTTAGCCTGGCCTGAGTCAAGGTGATCTGCCTGTGCTCAAAGAGTCTTAGAGAAGGTAAATAAATCATCACTGGAGGAAGAAATATCAGCAAGTGCCTTTTAATTTTTAATACTCAGTATCCAACATTCTCTCAAATGTTACCAAGCATTCTAGTAAGCAGGACCAAATAATTAACAGTCAAAAGAAAAAACAACCAATAGATGCAGATCTGCAATTCATCCAGAAACCAACATTAAAATTACTATCAATAAAGGATTCAAGAAAATTGACTATTAAAAGAGAATTTCACCAGATAATTTAATTTTTATATTTTTATTATTCAAATTCTAGAGTTAAATTCTAGAACAAAAATATTAATAATTGAAATAAAAATTCAACAGATGTATTTAATAGTAGATTAAAAGCAGAATAAAAGAATATTGAGCTGGGATATAAGTCAGAAGAGGATATCTAGATTGATATACAAATAAAAGTTATGAAATACAGAAAAGGATATGAAAGAAATGTGGGGCATATTACAAAAGCTTACTATATTGCAAATTTGAGTACAAGAAAGAGAAGAAAGAGAATGTGGAGGAGTAAAATTTAAGGAGATACTTGTTAAAAACTTCCTAAAACTGATGAAATACATCAAGCCAGAGTTTATAAATATGCATGAAACCAAAATATGATATATAAAAAGTAAAACACAAACATCTTTGCCATATGTATGTCTTTTTTTGAGAAATGTCTGTTCAGATATTTTGCTCATTTTAATTGTATTATTTGTTGGGTTTTATTGTTTGGTTTTTTTGCCACTGAGTTGAATCATACATTCTGGATATTAACCCCTTGTCAGATGGATAATTTTTGAATATCTTCATCCATTCTATAGGAAGTCTGTTCACTCTGTTGCTTGTTTCTTTTGGTGTTCAGGTTTTTAGATGGATGCACACCCATTTGTCTCTTGTTGCTTTTGCTGCCTGTGCTTTTGAAGTCTTATTCAAACAATCGTTGCCCAGACCAATGTCATGAGGTATTTCTTCTGTTTTCTTCTAGTAGTTTCATAGTTTCAAGTCTAACACTTAAGTATTTAATCAACTTTGAGTTGATTTTTGTAAGTGGTGAGAGATATGGGTCTAATTTCTTTCTTCAGCTTATGGCTATCCAGTTTTCCCAGCACCATTTAATGAAGAGACTATCATTTCCCCAATATATGTTTTTGACCCCTTCATCAAAAATGAGTTGGCTATAAATGCATAATTATTTTTATAGGTTGTCTATTGTGTTCCATTGGTCTATGTGTCTGTTTTTATGCCTCTACCATGTTGTTTTTTTACTATTGCTTTGCAGTAAATTTAAAAATCAGGTAGCATGATGACTAAAGCTTTGTTCTTTTTGCTCAAGATTGCTTTGGCTACTCAGTGTCTTTTCTTGTTCCACAAAAATTTTAATATTGTTTTTGCTATCTCTATGAAAAATGTCATGGTGTTTTGATATGAATTGCATTGAATCTGCAGATCTCATTGGGTAGTATGGACATTTTAACAATATTAGTTCTTCCAATATGTGAACATAAGATATCTTTCCATTTATTAGTTCAGTTTCTTACATCAATGTTTTATATTTTTATTTTAGAGATCTTGCACTTCCTTGGTTAAATTTATTCCTAGGTATTTTATTTTTTTAATGTAAATGGAATTTATTTATTTTTTAGTGCTTAATTTTTTTTATTTCAAAATATTGGGGGGAGATACAAATGTCTTTGTTACATGGCTTAAGTCAGGGCTATAAACGTGCCTGTCACCTGAATAGTGTTCATTGTGCCCATTAGGTGAAATTTTGCGTCTCCCTTTCTCCTCTCTCCCCCCTGCTTGATTTCCAATGATTTTTACTTCCCTCTGTGCACTTGTGTGCCCATAGGTTAGTTCCAATTTATTAAAGAGTACATGTGGTATTTGTTTTCCCATTCTTGAGATACTTCACTTAGGATAACAGTCCCCAATTCCCTCCAAATTATTGCAAAAAGCATTAGAGGAATTAATTTCTTGATTTCCTTTTTAGGTAGTTTGTTGTTAGCATATAGAAACACTGATCTTGTATCCTACAAAATTACTGAACTCATTTATTAGTTCTAACAGGTTTTTTGGTGGAGTAAATAGGGTTTTCTATATATAACATCATGTCATCTGCAAACAAGTACAATTTAACTTTCTCCTTTCCAATTTGTATGCCTCTTATTTCTTTTTTATCTAATTGCTCTGACTAGAACTTCCAGTACCATGTTGAGTAGATGTGGTGAAAGTGGGCATCCTTGTCTTGTTCCAGGTTTTAGAGGAAAAGATTTCAAGCTTTCCCTGTTCAGTATGTTAGCTGTGAGTTTGTCATATATGGCCTTTATTGTTTTGAGGTATGTTCCTTTTATACCTAATCTAGAATTTTCACCATTAAGGAATGTTAAATTTTATTGAATGCCTTTTCTGTACCTACTGAGATCATCATAGACATTCCTCAGAAGCAGGTATGCTAATGGCCAATGGTTATATGAGAAAATGCTCAAAATCATTGATCTTCAGAGAAGTGCAAATCAAAGCTACAATGAGATACCACCTCACCTCAGTTATAATGGCTACTATTAAATTATTTGTCTTTTAGTTATTGTACTGTCAATGTTGTTTATATAGTCAAGGTACCAATATTTTACCAGATACATAATTTTGACAAAATGGCACACACATTTGTAAGAAAATACATAGTACAATAAGCATATTCAAATCACTTTCACTATGAACACCTTGGGGTCATGAATACTATACAAGTAAAATCCTTGTGATTTCTCAAAACATTTTAAAAACTGATATAAAGCATTTTTCTGAGAAATTTTCCCCTAATATGTTCATGGGAGAATTCCAACTATTCACTTCAGTATAGTAGTGGTTAACAGATCTATAACCTATTTATATTAATATGTTATTTTCTAACTTTGGGGAGCAGACTGAGTTTAAGCATTTCTGTCCTGGGTGACTTATCTATCCCAGACACATTTAATAAATTAATTTAAACATTTAGTATATAAAATTGGAAATTAATACAAAAGTAGAGGAAATAATAAAATGGCCTCTTTCTGTAACCATCTTACAACTTCAACAATTATTCACTCATGGACAATTCTGTATCATCTAAAACCCCACCCACTTTCCCCCTCAACAATTTTATTTTAAAGCAAATTTCAGACATTACATAATTTCACTTCTAAATATTTCAGTATTTACTTCTAAACAGGATTTTTTTCCTAAGTTTATCTAAAACACTCCCATTTACTATAAAAATTAACAATAATTTCTTAATATCATGAAATATCCAAGCAGTGGTCAAACTTCCCCATGTTATAAAAATGTGTTTTATTTTTTGTTTGTTTTTAATAAGGTTTCAAATAAGGGCTATAATTGCAACTCATTAATAGACCTTTTATGTCTTTTTGAAAAATTCTCTGTCTCTCTCTCTCCACACCTAATTCCTCCAGGGTATGAATCTTAATATCTTCTCTCTCTCTTTATAGAAAAAAAATCACAGTCTTTTCCTGTCCATCTTCTACATTTCCATACACAACACCTATATTAGTTTACAACTGCTGCTCTAACAGATGACCAAAAACTTAGTGCCTTTAAACAATGCAAAAAAATAACAACAAATTTATTACCTCACAATTCTGGGGGTCAGTGTCTGGAATAGGTCTCCACAAGTAAAATCAAGGTATCATCAGGGCAGCAATCCTTTTACAGGCACCAAGGAAGAATCTGTTTTCTTGCTTTTTCCAGCTTCTGAAGGCTATCCTCGTACTTCGGCTCATAGTCCCCTTACATTTTCAAAGCCAGCAATGATCAGTAGAATCATTCTCACCTTCCATAGCTTTGACACTGACTCCTCTGTCTCCTACGTCTATTCTTTCAGGACCCTTGTGATTATATTGAGCCTACTCAAACAATCCAGGATAATTTCCAAATCTCATGGTAAAATGATTGTCAACTTTCATTGTCTGCAATTTTAATTACCCCTAGTTATGTAACATCACATATTCACAAGTTCTTGGGATTAGCATGTGGACATATTGTAGGGATGCTATTACTCTGCTTACCATAGTATCTCAATTAACACAAGTTTTAAAACCCAAATCATGGAAGTATCTTTAAACTCTTTTTTCCCTCATATCTATAGCCAACCTATCAGCAAATTCTGTTGACTTGACCATCAAATGCATATACCATATTTGTCCACTACTATTATATCTGTCAGGGCAGCAGTTTGCTCTCGGTTCTTGGTGTGCTCTTGGCTGAAGAATGACCAGACACACCAAAGTGTCATCCAGCCTCCTGGCAGACTGTAATCCTAGTTCTTTGGCTCCCTGCTTGGAAAAAAATCACAAGCAGGGCCAGTGTGATGGAGTGACCACAAACAGGAAGCATTTCACACAAGTAGCTTTTTATTATAAAATAAAACAGGTCTGTCTCCACGAGTGGAGAGAGACAGACTGACTCACTAACTTAACTGACTCTCTCTCTCTCTGAGAATTCTTGAGTTGTTTTCTTTTATTGGCCTATTCTGGGGGAAGGGCTTTCAGGAGGTGTGAGATATTACCAAATGATTAATTCTCAAGGGTGTACCTGCATATGCGAACTCCTTCTCTAAAAGCCCGACCTGGAGGGGATGAACCACAATGTAGATTTAAGCCGATGACATAATAAGTAGGTCACTTTCTACATCCTATTACACCTAGGCTGGGGAATTCCCAGATAGATTGGTAAAGCGTTGTCTCCTTCCCCAGGTATAGCAGTTGCTCGGGATAGGATTAAGGGTGGGCAACACCAAAACTGAGTGTCTGCCCATATCCTTCCTCCCAGGTGGGCCAATTGCTCAAGGCAGCACCAAAGCAGGGCACCCTTGTCCCTAAAAGAGCCAGATATCCTAGCTATCTACTTAACATATCCACTAATTCTTTTCCTCTCCATATCAGTAACATCTCATTTCAGTATGTGCTGAATAGTATCTGTTGCCTTTCCGCTCCACATTTGCCCTTCCAGAGTCTCTCTAACTCCCAATACGGAATCCAACAAACTATATTCTCTGGATTTTCTTTCAAACTGGCTTCCTGAGAGTTTTTGCAATAGGAATCATTGGCAGAAAATTGGATGACTGAAAGAAGAAAAAAGTCATTGCTTCTTTTTTTTTTGGAAGTTCCTCCCCGCTCCTCCTACAATAGCAGTAACAGCATCGATGCCTGCAATAATCATGGCAAGGCTAGTGGTGATGGCATCAGTGGTGGAAGCAGCAGAAAGGTGACAGTAGTTGATATGGCAACAGCAGAGGCAAAAGCAGCAGAGGAGCTATAGCAGTGAAGATAGCACTGGTACAATTGCAAGGACACTTTGGCAGTGGAGCCTGTGATTTTGGAGTCCTGGGTTTCTTATTATATACTTATTCTAAGAGCAACAGACTCAGTGACACAGTGTTCATGAACTCTGGGTAACACTGTGTTGCCTTGGTTGCCTAGGCTTGTTTGGAAAGGAAGGCTTTGGCAAGACACATCCCACAATTGATATGAATTGTTATATCTTTGGAAGGGCTGTAAGTTTCTGAGTGGATTATTTTCAGAAAGAAAATTACCATCTAACAGTTTTGAACTTAGCTCAGGGCAAGGTCAGGGAGCCACAGAGATTCTATGATGGGCTTAAAGAAATTTCCTTATCTCTTCTAGCCCTGAGGTAAAGCAGACCCCAAATTTAACATGATGGCTACAGAATTACAATGTAATTTGAATCCATATTCTCACCAATTTCCTGAACTGGAAGTTATGACATAAATTTGGAAGGAATGGTTCTCAGAATATTTGAATGAGATATTTTGTAAAAGCAAACAAAATGAGGACCTTCTTTGCTAGCCCTTCCTCCCATGACTAACAATAGCAAAGTTAATAGAAAACTACAGCTACTGAACAAAATTCAATTCTTCAGAAATAAGAGATTGATTTACTATATTTGGATAAGAACCCTCATTTGCTGAGTGCTGGATGAGCAGAAAGGGGGTGTAGAATAGTATGGTAGGAAAATGAAATTATAAATGTTAAAAATGATCACATTATAGAAATGAAGACTGTATATTTGAATTACAATATCTTGCAGCATTGTAACTTTTCATATATTTATACTTAATAAAAATCTTCCGTTCTCTTTTGTCTACCAAGATGTGTGTTTATGTTTAATTGATGCTTAATATTACAATTTAGTCTTTAAGTAAGCAATAATCATGTGCAGCTGTGATTCAAGTAGGTAGAGGAATTACCATTGACAGTAGAATTAGAGAATGACTGATGGAACTTTGTGTTTGTGTTTCCTTCTGGGGGAAAAAGGTGAGACTATATTTTTCTTTTTTTAGACATGAGGGTCTTGCTGTGTTGCCCAGGCGGGAGTGCAGTGGTTATTCACAGGTGCAATCATAGTTCACTACAACCTCAAATTCCTGACTTCAAGGGATCCCCTCACGCCAGCCTCCTAAGTAGCTGGGACTACAGGCCCATGTCACCATGCCTGGCGAGACTTCATTTGTACAAGGGAAATTTGCATTGTGCAGGATAGAAGTACTAAGTTACTAGTGTCCATATGGTATGAATTTATGGTTGAAATATCTCTGTGGGTGCTGAGTTACCAAAAGGGCTTAATTATTTTGCCAGATCATGTCTTTCAGCTCTAAATTTGTCTTTTTATAGCATTGCCTACCGCTAATTTGAAGGAATCCTCAAGGTTTTCTGAAAACTAGTATTTTTTGTGTTGATATGGTACAAAATAATCTCTCACTCTTTATAATTAAAATAATTTTGTCATATAGAATTTTCAAATTTTGATTTAACAAATCTTTTCATTTAGAAATTTATGCATTTTTATCTTTAATATTTCCTTACAACAATATTTCCTTCCAAATCCTATTATTCTTCCACATTCATGAGAAAAAATGTCTTTATTTCAGTTCAAGTAGCCTAGATAAACTACTTTCCAATTATTCCCTTTGCAGTTATCTAATAATTAGTATTCATTGGCCTTTATAGAATGAGGATTTGGATTATGACTCACAGTTTTCTTCTCAACTCCCTTTGTTGTCTTAATTATTAATTATTTGAATGACTGTGTACAATGCTCATGGCTTTTGAAAAGAGCATCCTAGCTCTAACTATATTCCCTCCTAATCCTCTACTTCAACTATGCTTGTGATTCCAAATTTTTATCCACCTAGGTAATTTGCATAATTCCATATATCAACCTATGATGTAATCTTTATATTTTTACTTATCTTACTCCTTTAATCATTTAGTTCAGTCATAGTTGCTTCTTGACCAAATGTTAAAGATCATTTCCTCAAACTTCAATTTTCTCCTATCCTATCACCTTCTCATGACTTTATTTCC
Organism: Daubentonia madagascariensis; assembly: GCA_023783475.1. Lineage (NCBI taxonomy): Eukaryota > Metazoa > Chordata > Mammalia > Primates > Daubentoniidae > Daubentonia > Daubentonia madagascariensis. The sequence goes on along the minus strand of JAKFHU010002080.1, from coordinate 17,286,526 downwards.
TTCTTTACTGATACAGGTCAGACAGTGTGATAAAACACTCCAAACTTTCCTATGTTCGAATTTTCAGTGTTGTGACCCATTCTGTGGTTCCTATCCCCTAATGTTACATCATTCTAACAATCTGCCTTCTGCACTTCTACACTTCATTGACTGAATATTTCTGGAGAAAAATTTGAAAATCAGACTTAGGCTTCTCTTCTAAATTCAGGCTCCTCACTAAATCTTTGTCAGAATTTAGTTACTACAGCTCTGTGACTGAGCCTGTAAACTCATAAAGCAGCAGTCCCCAACCTTTTTGGCACCAAGGACCAGTTTCATGGAAGACAATTTTTCCACATACCAGGGAGGGGGGATTGTTTCAGGATGATTCAAGCGCATTACATTTATTGTGCAGTCAAACCTATCTGCTAATGATAATCTGCATTTGCAGCTGCTTCCCAGCTCTAGCATCACCACCTCAGCTCCACCTCAGATCATCAGGCATTAGATTCTCATAAGGAGCATGCAACCTAGATCCCTTGTATGTGCAGTTTACAGTAGGGTTGTAGCTCCTACAAGACTCTAATGCTGCCACTAATCTGACAGGAGGTGGAGCTTATTCGGTGATGGGAGCAATGAAGAGTGGCTACAAATACAGACGAAGCTTCACTGGCTCGCCTGCAACTCACCTCCTGCTGTGCAGCCAGTTCCTAACAGGCCATGGACCAGTACCCGTCCACAGCCCAGGGATTGGGGACCCCGGTCCTAAAGAATGCCTGCCATTGCATGACATGCAATCCTCTCCACAACATAGCATTTTGATTCTTTAAGCCAATAAGAAAAATAGATTCCTGGCTCTTTTTTCTTTTCCTGACTTCCTTCAACTTCTAGAGTCTATTTTAAAGAGCTCAGATTATTAGTTCCAGCCCACCCAGAATAATTTCCCTTTTGATTAACTTAATGTCAACTGATTAGGAAACTTAATTGCACCTGCAAAATCACCTAACCTTTGCCATATAATACACCCTAATCATAGAGTGCTAGTCCATCATATTTACAAGTCCCACTAATATTCAGGGCAAGAAGATCTCATGTGCTATCCTAAAATTATGCATACCAGAGTTAGACATTTGTCTCTTTCAAAGACACTTCTCTGTTATTATTCCTGTGTCCTCAGAACATTTTCCTTGTCATTGTGTCAGCCAAATTGGATTGATGCACAAGTTAAAAGAATTAATAATGTTACAATTTTAGAAAGCTTTCTTTCTAAAGAACCCAAAGCACTGCCAAATCACCTCATGTCAAAATAAGTGATATATTCAAAAAGTCATATTCTCAATGTGATAGCAAGGAAACGTTTTAGACATTTGAGAAGCTGAATGATAAAATAAGAAATTAAAACATTGACTTGTTGATGAACACATTCACTCTTGCTATATATTTCCAACTATACCTCACAGCAGTTGTTTCAAAGCACAAGAAGTAGAAGGTTGAATCAAATATTCATGAAATTATGTTTAAAACTTGTCTTTATAAACGTTGATTGTACTATTTAAACTCTTTACTTATATTCAGATTTTGCCACTTGACTACTATGTGTGATTAAGCAATAGTGGTCTATTTAAAAAATTATAGTGAGACAGGGAGGGTCCCAGCACCAGCACTATGGGCACAGATTGGAAGGTAAGATTAAACCTGAGATGCAAAGAACAGAACAGGGAGAAGGATGCAAAAACCTGTCTATATCAATGGTCCCCCACCATCCCCAGGGTCCCCAAGAAGGCAGCAGCAGAAACAGAATATACAACAAGAATCAATAGCAGGAGCTACGTCTTGAGAAGAACAGGTACCTGACCTACCAGGATGGGAAGGCAATGACCAACAGGCTCAACCTGAACAAACACCAAGTAAAGATGGGGTTCAAGAAGTGCCAGACCAAATATCCTCTGGTCATCAGCTATAGCAGCAACTCCAGTGATTGACAGGGTGGTGAGGCCTGGGAGGCTAGGGTGCCGGGGCACATGCCCTAGAGCCCTGCACCTGTTCTGTGTTAGGGGAGGAGGGCACATTTCTGTAGTTCCTTCATCCAACCCCCTGGGAATCTTCCAAGCAGCAGAACCCACAGTTTCCAGACACAGCCAGTCCTGAGGGCATTATGCAAAGATCCCAGTAGGGTGCTACAGCTGTCCCAGCCCTACCCCAGGCTTAGGACTCCTGCACCTTTTTTGGCCAGATCCTGCATTATTCTCTGACTCCACAGGGCTCCTCTCACACTCCCAAAACCCCTTTGGGGCTATCCCTGTCTCCCACAATGTCCTTAAGAAGGGGATGGCTTGTGAACCAGAACGACTCTGACCTCAAGACTTTACTAAGTTTATAAGGGAAACTGTCCCTGTACTGTCCTGTAGATCCCAGTGGAACCAAAGGGGACAAGGATACGGTTCACCAGCTCACTGTGTGAGCGTGGATGCCTGAAGCGGTAGCTGGTTGGTTTTCACTGCTGGTTACTCTTCCGCACTGTGAATACACCACCATTTCTTTATTCAACCTGCTAATTGTGGGCCTTTGTGTGTTTTCACAGTTCTGCCATCACAAGCTGGGCTTCCATTCTTGTCGTTTTAGGTGGTGTGTGAGCATTTCTGGGTCTAGGAGTAGAATTGCTCCTCATGGAATAAGTTTAGCTTTAGTGAATGCTGCTGCTGAGTGCTCTCTCCACACACCACCGCCCCATGTCTCTGTCTCTCTCTCTCAGACTCATATATGTATTTAAGGTATACAGCATGATTTTTTCATATACATATATATGGTGAATTGATTACTACAGTCAAGCAAATGAACATATCCATCATCTTACGTAGTTACTGTATGTTTGGTAAGAGCACCTGAAATCTACTCCGTCAGCAAACTTCCACTACGCAATACAATGTTATTAGCTCTGGTCCTCACGCTGTGCATTAGATCTCTAGACTTATTCATCCTACTCATCACTGCAACTTTGTGCCCTTGAACCAACATCTCCACACCCCCTGCAACTTCTGTTCTATTCTCTGTTCCTGTGTATTAAACGTTTTTTTTATTCCACATATACATGAAAGTATACAGTATTTTTTTTTCTTTCTTTGTCTGGCTTTCTTTACTTGCCATAATATTTTCAAGGTTTAGACCTATTTAAAGCTATAAACACCCATGAGCTTCCTAAGGGGCACAGAAGTTTTGTTGCCCAGCACTCCTCCTGGTCGGCTACATTAACACTATTTAGAATTGGAAGACTTTTTAATGTTTACTGATTTCCTGACCTTATTACAATTAGTTTTTTCTGATAATTGTGAGGTTGAGCAATTTTCATGTGTTAGTGGACATTAGGACGCTTCACAAAGCATCCACTCACATTTGTTTCAAGGTTGGTTTTGCCCATTTTTCTAGTTGATTGATTATTTAAAATTATTAAAAATCTCTTAACATAAAACTTCCTTGCCAATATTCTACAAATCCCCCATGACTTGTCTTTTTATTCTTGGGGTGTCTTTCACTGAATAAATTTTTTTTTTTCATTTAGTGCTGCCTATTTTACTACTTATCTATTTGCAAACTATTAAAAAATAAGAATATCTTTGGCTGGATGATACTTTAGTAATATGCATATATATAAAAGAAAACCTATTCCAAATACAAACACAATTTTAAAAATTAGATTCAGTAGACATAAAATTAAACTGACAAACTGTTACAAACATATCTAAATATTGTCTACTGGTCACAAAAATTTGAAGAGTATGACAATTACAATAAGCACAGTTTGTGTAATAGTCTAGGTTGTATTTTTTTTCTCTTTTCTCTTACCTCCTAGTGCTGTTGCTTTTTCCTGTTTTGTTTAAAGTTGTGAAGATTATGTTATATTTTATAAAAGCCTTACTTCTAAAAGCCTTACATTAACTTTTCATATTCAGGCATTGAATACATCTGATTATTCAATAACGTGTGAGGTAGAGGGTTCAATTAAGCATTTTCTTTCTTATGAATATCCATTTGTCTTCTGTCAATTGAAAAGGTCATCCATTTCCCAGTGCTTGACAATGCCAACTCCATCATGTAGGAAGAGTTCATTAATGAACTCATACGGTGAACTTAAATGAACTTGAAATGGTGTATTTCCAGACACCACATTTTTTGGTGGTGGTCTATACATCTAGCCTTAAACCAATAATGACATGCTGGCTTAATTACTATAAAATCAAAATAAGTCTAGATTTTTAACATGTCATATCTTCCTACCTGGGTCTTTTCATATTTTTTTCTTCCCTTACTCTTTACAGCAGTCCCCAGCCCCTGGGCCAAGGACCGGTACCAGTCCACGGCCTGTTAGGAACTGGGCCACAGAGCTCCGCCTCCCCCTCTCTCCCCATCCATGGAAAAATTGTCTTCCCTGGTGCCAAAAGGGTTGGGGACTGCTACTTTATCAAGAGTCTCCCAGCTCTTATTGTTCCTGCGCCTTTCTATAAAATGTTGAAACAGCTTTCAAGTTTCCCCATAAAATCTGTTGAGAATTTAAATGGAATTGTATTAACTCCATAAATGATTTTGTGGGAATTGTTATCTTTATAATACTGTGCTTTGCAACCTAAGAATATTATTTATTTAGTCACTCATTTGGTTTTTCACAAAGTCTATCCATGAAGTGTCATTATTTAATGACAAATTAAATATATTTTTTTGTAGGTTTATTTCTGGTACTTCATATTTGTTATTATCTAACATTTTAGGTAATTTTTTAGGATTTCATTTTTATCTGTTCGTCTTATGTATAGGATTCAGTTGATATATTCAGATTTATTTTGTGCCTAGGTAACTAGCTCAACTTGTTTTAATTTTAGTAACTTTCCCGGGCTTTGGTCGGGGCTTTAGAATTCAAAACTTACACTCACGTAATAAGAAAAATAATATTTATCTCTCCTTTAACACATTTTTATGAGATGACCATGAACTTCCTTAATTTTTAATATAGCCACTAAAAGAAAGTTAATAAGCATCCTAAAAGCAGAACATATTTTAATAGACAAAGAACAGAGACTACACAGATCAAAAAACACAAAATGAATATGATAAAACTAATTAAAAATTTAAGACCAACCATACCAGATGTCTGAATATGTCAAATGGGCTTAACTCACCTATTAAATAAAAAAAGATTTTCAGATTGACTCACAAAGCAGAACCATTTTTTTTGCAGACTACAAAAAAAATGTTGAAAAGAGGCTAAAGATAACTGGATTGGGAAAGGTATTTCAGACAGCTTTAAAAAATAAAAAAGATCAAGGATTGGGATCTTGATATAAGATGTGGTAGGAGTCTACCCAAAAGACTCATTGAGGAAAAGAAAGATGATTTTTACTAAAAGTCACAATTCATAATGCATGTATAACAATTACGAATACCCAACATTGAATAACATAGCTACCATCTTTATAAGCCAAAACTTTAAAAGATGTAGTAAGAAATAAATATAAATATTCTGTATCATTTACCTACTGCTCCATAATAACATTCCTAAACTTAGTGACTTAAAACTACATCCATTTCTTTTGCTTGTGATTTTCAAGGTTGGCAATTTATGCTGGGGTCACCTGGGTACTTATAATTTGGGTTTGGCTGCCTCACGCATTTCAGATTAACTACAGGCTGGCTTGGATGACCTTCTTCTAGGGCTTGAATAACCATTAGTTAGCATGCCTCAGCTCTCCTTCAGAGGGTTTCTCATATTGCATCAAGGTAATATGCGCTTGTTTTCTTAGCAGAGGCAGGAATCCACAAGAGAGCAGAAATAAACAAGACTACCTGAGGCTTAGGCTTGAAAATGGTACATTTCAATAAGCCTTCTTCCTTATTTTATTTGCTAAATCAACTCACAAGACTGTCTTAGACTCAGAGTTTGAAGAAATAAACTCCACCTCTAAATGAGAGAAGCTGACAAATCATCTTACAAAAAGCATTAATATGTACACATAGAGTTGGAGAATTGGGGTTATTCTTGCAATCAGTCTACAACAGTCTGCCATACGTGCACAATTATTTATACCACTCCAACATGCAAAATACACTGTCCACATCCCCAGTTCCCCACAAATATCCATCCAATTATATCATACTTAAAGTATAGTACCTAAAACCTACATAAGCTCCAGATTCATCTCCTCTTTATTTGGAGACCTATGAAATGAAAAGACAAATATCTGCACTCCATTCCATACTCGCAACAAAAATGTTGAAATAGTGGCAGAATAACTTCAATTAAAACTGATGTTTAAACAGAGAAACTATTTAAACATAAGTTTACTGGCCATATCAAGTCACAAAGTCACAAAGTCAGCCTAAATTCAAGGAGTATGGTAGAAGTCCTGTCCTCTTAGGAAGAGGAGATACAAGTTTACGTGACAAAAAGCAGAACTACAGGATTGGCTAGAGAACCAAATCTATTATTTTGCTACCAATCCAACAAACACATTAATATAGGGATATTTAGCTCATCGAAGTCTATTTAGGATAGTTCAAACAGACAAAAAAATTGTTAGAATTTAGAACTAAACAAGAAAATTAATAAGCAAATTTTATAATTATGTACAAAACCTTTTTCTTAAGTATACATGGAAGATTTACTGAAATTGACCATATAATATGTCATATACCAAACATAAATAATTCCATACAGGAGAAATATAAAAAACCCTCTGATTACATTATAATTCTTTAAGATATAAATAACAAAGTATCCTTCCACATCAAAGTTAAAAATATTTGCATTAATAACTCATGGTGAAAGGGATAATATAAGCAGAAATGTAAAAATGTTTTAAAATAGAAAAAGAAAAATGTGGTATGTCTACGGCATATATTAAAGACAGTAAAAAATGTATAACCCTAAACAAGTACCTATATAAAAATAAAATTAAAAAAATTAAATTCCCTAATGAAAAAGCTGAAATCAACATAAACTAAGAGGGAGCAGAAGGAAGCAAATATTATGTAAGATCAAAATTAATGAGAGAGAAACAGAAAAGAATAGAAATAATAAATTAATACATGAATCAGAAGTAATAAATGGTTTGTTCCATGAAAAAATTCAGAAAAAGAGATAATCAAGAATGTAGAAAGAGCAGGCATTGTAAATGAGAACTAATCACAATCAAGGTGAATTAAGAAACATAATTTAAAATTATCATAAGCCTACTTTGAATTCTGTGCAAGACATTTGCAATACTAGATGATATAGTCTTAGGAAAACCAATATAAAATTTGAAGCCAATAGAGATTGAATGCTTATACAGAGAAATTTTCCTAGCAGAAAAATTTATGAAGTTAGTCAAGTGTACTACTGAACAAGAAAGCAACAAGACTAGTTTATTTTAGGGAAATTGTATAAAATCTTCACAGGCCAGGACACTATTTTTTCATAAATATATTTAGAGGAATCAAGAAAATGGAAAACTTCCAAGTTCCTTTCTAAAGCAATTATAACATTAATATTTAAAACTGACAAACACAGCCCCATAGAATTGAATAAATACCATTGTACTTAAAATATCCGTGCAACTAAACCTAAATAAAACATTGACGAACAGGACTTTTAACATCACATTACATTAAACATCTAGTATCACTCATATATATGTGTATATATATAAAATTGTGACAAAGTGAGATTTATTCCAGGAATATAAAGATTATTCAACATTGGGGAAACTCCTTTATGTACTTTACTATACGAATAAATCTAAGAAGAAAACAACAAATAATCATCAACACAAACTCTGATAAGGTATCCTGTTATATTAGACAAAAACACCTAATGCTATCAAAACTTTTCTTTTATACATATTTATATGTAGAAATAATGCAAAGTGCTGCAGAGTAGCACAGAGTTTGATGATACCATATAACTTGGGGACTTGAGACAGCAGCAGAGGTCCTACGAATGTATATTTAAAGAAACACCTATATAAAAGCAGGGATTTGGGATGGAGTGGTTAGTGGCATTGCATACAGTGAGAATGACACATGTGGATAGCCCCAAAAAGAAACAAGAGCCTGATATGTCCAATGGAGAAGTAGGCTAAAAGCAGATTAGACAAGATTTCCCACTCTGGAAAGAGAACATTTGCACATTTCCCAAGACAATTCAATAATGTGTTCTAAAAACCTTAAATATGCATATATTTGACAAAAAAATTCCTTTCTTATGAGTTAACTGAAGAAAAGTACCAAAGATAAGCATAGACTTGAGTAAACGATATTCAACATGGTGTTATCTATATACAATGAAAATATATATACTGTACAATACAAGTCCAATAGAAAATAGTTAATTGAATTATGTATTCAAAAGTGGAAAAACAAGAACCACTGGTACTGATCATCAAATTGGTACTAACTGAGCAATACTTATGTCACACGTGGCAATAATATTCATCAGGGGGCGGGCAGGCAGGAGGTGGGTGGAGGGGATGGGAAAACTCTCACTGAATGGATGCCAGGTGCAGTTTGGGGGATGTCCATGATTGTAGCTCTGACATGGGCAGTGCATGGGCAATATATACAAAGTGTTGTATCCCCATAATGTTTTGAAATAAATATATATATATATAAATAAAAACACAAAAAAAACCCAAAAGTGAACTATTTGAAATAATAAAATATTCTGAAAGGAACATTATTTATATGTAATTATGTTCATTATGTATTTGAGATGGGGAATAGACTATTCCAAATTCCAAATAATTTCTGATATTATTACAGATTTAATTTTCACTGAACAACATTTTTGCACTTCAAATGCAAACAAAGTATGCTAGTGGAGGCACGTGTAACAAAGACACAATTTTACATTTATTAATTGTAATTAATAATCCTCACGAAATCCAAACATTTGAGTTGTCTGCATATTTATTAAGTTGGAGTGACTTTCTATTTTTAATGATAACACTAGAGCATATAAACACTTTAAATATGATTAATGCTATCATTAATAGGCATATATATCATATTTTATAGTTTCATGGAACATTTAAAGTTTACAGAAGTTGATACAAATTGTTCATTAGAAAGAAAAGAAGCAATTCATAACAAATTTCTTAAAAAAATTGAATTGAACTTTTAATAGCAATCACGTAAATTGAAGGAATATCAGACAATCGTGAATGTCCTTGTGTTCTTGTTTTTAATTTCAGTTTATGGAGAAATAAGTTGAGTTTTTAAAAAAGGTAATGAAATTACTCAAATTCATAATGCTTATCAATTAAAGATTCATTGATATACTTAAACATTTTAAGTGAAAGGTTTTCTTTCCTTCTTCTAAATCACCAGTGATGAATGATAAATTATCAAATTAAATAAAAATTTTCATTCATAAAAAGTAATTACAAGTAACCTGTAAATTAATTCATTTCAAACTAGAATAAAAAATACATAGACTTATTCTTTGGATAGTTCAAAGTAATAGGATATTGTTAACAACTTTCTACAAAATAAATAATAAATTGAATTATTCCTAAAAATGCTTGTTTTAAGAAGCTACTCAACATATTCTGCTTTTGTTGTATTAAAAAAGTTATTTTTAGAAGTAAAATGTTGATATTAAATTAATTTTGTATTTAAATCTGACAATATTTATGTTTCAGAGCTATTTTATCCATTTTTTTCTAACTAGAATCACTTATTTCTTTGAAGTTTAATTAGATTGATCATAGAACAATTCAGTTATCAACAATATTTTTTACAAGGCATCTAATTTTTAAAATTCTTATACATGCATTTAGATTTCACATAATTGTTAACAAGTCCCTTTTATTACTGATAATTAAAAATTTAGAGAAATATTTTTAGAATTTCATAATATTTATGAGAAAATATCTTCTTCTTCAATTTTAGAAAACAATATAGCATGGCAGTTAAGGATGTCTATATGACTTCAAATTTTTACTAACTGCCTTACCAAAGACAAATAGTACAATCTTATTAGACCTCATTATCCTCAAATAATAAAAAAGAACAATTATATCTATTAAGATCTAAATTGCTTTATCCTGGACTAAGGAAGGCTGAGATTGTAAGGCTTTTTATGCCATCGATTTTATATATGCAGAAAGCAGGATGGGCACACGTGTCAGGTGGTGCAAAGGCAATTTATGTAACCAAAGCATTTGTACCCCTGTAATGCTCTGAAATAAAGAAATAATAATAATAATTTAAAAAACAAAAAGATTATTATACCACTTCAAATTTTCTTATATTCTGTTCTCTGAGGAGAGATTTTTATTCATGTAAAAGTAAACTAAATTGAAAGTGTATGAAGAGTTTAACTGAATATTTAAGTTGATATCCGCTGCTGAGGAACTAATGATTTCTTCTGAGACATTTCAAAAGAAGACATACTAATGGCCAATAAACATAGAAAAAATCGCTCAACTTCTCTAATCATCAGGGAAATACAAATCAAAACAATGCATCACTTAACTCCAGTGAGATTGGCTTATATCAAAAAGTCCCAAAACAACAAATGTTGGCGTGGATGCAGACAGATAGGAACACTCATACACTGCTGGTGGGACTGCAAACTAGTACAACCTCTATGGAAAGTAATATGGAGATACCTCAAAGAACTAAAAGTAGAACTACCATTTGACCCAGCAATCCCACTACTGGGTATTTACCCAAAGGGAAAAAAGGCATTCTTTAATAAAGACATCTGCACTCGAATGTTTATAGCAGCATAATTCACAATTGCAAAGATGTGGAAACAACCCAAGTGCCCATCAATACAGAGTGGATTAATAAAATGTGGTATATGTGTGCCATGGAGTACTACTACCCTTCCATAAAGAACAATGGTGAATTAACACCTCTGGTATTATCCTGGATGGAGCTAGAGACACTTCTTCCAAGTGAAGTATCACAAGAATGGAAAAATAAGCACCACTGGTACTCACCGCCAAATTGGTAGTAACTGAGCAATACTTATGTCACACATGGAAATAATATTCATCAGAGGCCCGGCAGGTGGAAAGGGGGTGAAGGAGATGGGAAAACTCACACCTAATGGGTGCAGGGCGCACTGTCTGGGGGATGTTCACAATTGTAGCTCTGACTTGGGCAGTGCATAGGCAATATATGTAACCAAAGTGTTCATACCCCCATAATATTTGGAAATTTTAAAAAAGAGTTTAACTGAATAAAAACACAGTGCTATATACAAATGGCAATTCATACAAATAAAAGCAAGCAATGGCATGATGAGTAATTTATTAATAATTTAAGTGTTGAAAACTACTCTACATTAACAGTGGGCTCATGGAAAATACATAGAATTTCTTAAAATAAAATGTAGTAGACAAATTTAATTTTAGAGCTATTACCAGAACACTTGGCACTCTAATAAGAAAATGCTTCTCACATTCCAGCTATTGTTATCATCATAATACAATTGTACACTCTCTCAAAATTATTCAAACATTTACCTAGTTCTTAATTATCTTATGATTCCACAGGCATGGCTCATTTCATAGTAGTTATTTTATTATTTTATAAATAAAAATGAAGGATATTTCCAAGGACTTTGGTAGAGCCACTAGCTTTTTGTATAGGATAAGAACTATTTAATTGGAGTCTCCTAATACAGAGTATGACATTATGAAAGTCTTATATAAACAATTTCAAGTATTACCCATAGAATATAATAATAAAAACACAAATGTTTTATATAGTTTAATTGTTAATAATTATTAATAATATGATTAATATAATTAATCAGTCTTAAAATAATGATATTTTGAGAGGCAGGACCTTCTTTCAACAAGTTTATCTGGAAAACAATATGGAAATAACTTCCAGGCTCTCATAAAGAAATTAAAAGTGCTGGCACCCTTAGCTCTTCTACCATCCCCTATTCGATGAGTTCCTTGTTAGCAAAATACCATGGTTAACATCATTCACATTTGTCAAGTTTATTTATTTTTACAATTGATAATAATAGTTGTACATACTAATGGGGTACATGTGATATTTTGGTACATGTGTACAATGTGTAATAATAAAATCAGGCTAATTGGAATATCCACCACCTCAAAGATTTTCATTTTTTGTGTTGAGAACATTCCAAATCTTCTCTTCTACCTATTTTTAAATATAAATAAATTATTGTTAACTATTGTCACCCTATTGTGCTATTGAACACAATATTGAACACTAGAACTTATTCCTTCTATCTGACTATTTTTTTAACCCATTAACCAACACTCCTTTATTCTCCCCTTCCCCACTACCCTTTGCAATCTCTGGTAAACAACATTCTACTGATTACCTCTATGAAATCAATAATTTTATTTTCCATATGTGAGTAAGAATAAAAGATATTTGTCTTTCTATACCTGATTTATTTCACATAACATAATGTCCTTCAGTTACATCTGTGTTGCTGCAAATTACAGGTTTTGACTCATTTTTGTGGCTAAAAAATATTCCACTTGTGTGTGTGTATGTATATATATAAACCACATTTTCTTTATCCATTCATTCATTGATGGACACTTAGGTTGATTCCATCTCTTGGCTATTGTGAATAGTGCAATAAACATGGAATTGCAAATATCTCTTTGATATACTGATTTCCTTTCTTTTGAATATATACCCAGCAAGGAAATTGCTGAATCATATGGTAGTTCTAATTTTAGTTTTTTTGAGGAACTTACATATTGTTTTACACAGTGGCTGTACTAATTTACTTTCCCAGCAACAGTGTATAAGTGCTCCACTTCCTCCACACTGTCACTGGATCTGTAATTTTCTTTTTGATACTAGCCATTTTAACTCGGATGAGACAACATCTCATTGAGATTTTGATTTGAATTTCCCTAATGATTAGAGCTGTTGGGCATCTTTTTATATACCTATTTGCTATTTGTACATCTTCTCTTGAGAATTGTCTATTCATATTTTTTGCCTATATTTTAATTAGATTATTTGATTTTTGCTAGTAAATTGTTTAAGTTCCTTATGTATTCTAGTTATTAATCCTCTGTCAGATGAATAGTGTGCAGATATTTTCTCCCATTCTGTAGATTGTCTGTTCACTTTGTTAATTGTTTCCTTTGCTCTGCAAAATCTATTTTGCTTAATGCAATCCTATTTATCAATGTTTGCCTTTGCTTTGAGGTCTTTCTCAAGAAATCTTTGCCCAGACCAATGTCCTGAAGTATTTTCCCAAAGTTTTCTTCTTGTAGTTTTATAGTTTCAAGTTTTACATTAAAGTCTTTAGTTCATTTTGATTTAATTTTTGTACATGGTGAGATATAAGGAATCTTTTGCATATAGATATCAATTTTCCTAGCATCATTTACTGAATAGACTGTCCATTCTCCAATGTATGTGGTTGGTGCCTTTGTTAAAAATGAGTTGGCTAAATGTGTAGATTTATTTCTGGAATTCTCTATTGTTTCATATTGCTCTATATGTCTCTTTTTATGCCAGTGTCGTGTTCTTTTGGTTACTATAGCTTTGTACTGTATTTTGAAGTCAGGTAATGGAAATTAAACAACATGTTACTGGACAATGAATGAGTCAATGAAGAAATTAAGAATGAAATTTTAAAATAAAGATTGAGATAAATAAAAATGGAAACACAACATACCAAAACTTATGGGATACAGAAAAAGTAGTAGTAAGAGGGAAGTTTAGTGATATGAAAGATATGCAAACTTATAGAATGGCAACAAAACATGTAAAAATTATAGTTTCTCTACAAGTTATCAAATCAATAATAGAATGTAAGAAATATTTTAGTTTGTGAGAAAATATTTGAAAAAGACCATGTTCTTGGAAACAATTCATGGACAATTGTTTAACAATAATAACAATATAAACATGTGCATATAATTATTGTAAAATTTTACATTATATATTACAAAATTGTTACACTTTATGCCTATTTTTATACTTCATGTGATAATTTAAGAATGAAATACTCATAATGGCCATTCATATTTACTGAGTGCTTACTATGTGTTCTCAAATTAAAATAACAAATTTCTAAATTTACTTGCTATATGGAATCAATTTTATAAAAACATACATTCACACTAATAAAGCCACAAACTATACTTTAAATTATTAATCATAATTATTAGTAAGTGGGTAGTATTGTGAATAGTTTTTTCCTTCTTTTCAGTTTTTATGACTTACAAATTCTAATAATCATAGATATTTCTATGTAATTGTTGTAAATCTTTTTTTTCAAACTGAAAAGAACACACACAATATAAAAACATGAAACTTTACAGTGATTTTATTCTAATCTCAGGTTACACTAGTGTAAAACACAAGTCTGTATATGTGTGTTTGTGCCTGAATAGCATGAATAGAGAGTGTCTTGAAACAGGAAAATTAGATGAGTGGGAAACCGTGGAAGTATAGTAGCTAAATCATCCTTATTCATTGCGAAAACAAAAGTACACTTTTCCTCCACTCACTCAGAGAAATATATGTTAAAAATAGTATTGAAAAAGATAAATGCAATTAAAATGTATAATGAAAAGTAAGCTAAGCATTATCCAAATAATAACTCAATAAGGGCTTACATGATATATGATCATAAATCATGTGAAATTACCTTACCTAAGGATTCCCAGGAGAACATGCAAATGTCAAAGAAGATTGAAAGCAAGGATGAAGGGCTAAGGAGAGAGATCATACACATGATGTAGTCTCTTCTTTTTCCTCCTGATCTTATGATATTTCTTAAAAGACTCATTTCACCTTAAAATTCATGCACATTTTGCATTGTATTCCATTTTTTAGCTAGGTTTGTGTGAATATAGTTGTATTATTTCCCCAAAGGTATTTCAGTTTTGTTCTGTTTACAGACAGAGAAACATTGACTAAGGTTTCAGTCAATATCAAGCTTGCAGAATATGATTGCAAGAAAGTATCCATGGTATATCAGTATATGTTTTTAAAATTACAAAATATTATGTTTAATAAATTAAAATTATTTAAAGTATACAAATACGAAGATATGCAAGACCACAAATGTATACTCCAAATTACTGATGACACACATTCTTAGATTGTTAGTATTATTGTGGGTAATTTTAATTTTCTTTTTTGTATTTCCTATACTTAAAAAAGTAACATTATCTGCTTTGTTGAAGATCAGTTGGTTCTAGGTAGATAGTTTTATATCTGGATTCTCTGTTCTTTTCTATTGGTCTACATCTCTATTTTTGTACCAATATCATGCTGTTTTGGTTACTATGACATTGTAGTATAAGTCTAGCAATGCCTCCAGATTTGTTCTTTTTTCTTAAAATTGCTTTGGTTATTTTGGCTCTTTTCTAGTTTCAAACAAAGTGTAGAATTATTTTTTCTAGATCTGTGAAATATAATATTGGTATTTTGATGGGGATCATGTTGAATCTGTAAATCACTTTGGGCAGTATGGACATTTTAACAATGTTGACTCTACTAATCAATGAGCATGATATATTTTTCCACTTGTTTGTGTAATCTGCAATTTCTTTCCTCAGTGTTTCATAGTTCTCCTTGTAGAGATCTTTCACCTCCTTGTTAAGATTATTCCTAAGTATTTTATTTTCTTTGTAGCTATTGTGAATAATATTGAGTCTTTGATTTGACTCTCAGCTTAACTATTATTGGTATAAAGAAATGCTACTGATTTGTGTACATTGATTTTGTAACCTGAGACTTTGCTGAACTTATTTATCAATTGCATGAGTCTCTTGGTGGAGTCTTTGAAACTTTTCTAGCTACAAGATCAGACCATCAGTGAAAAGCAATAGTTTTATCTCCTCTTTCCCAATTTGGATGCCCTTTATTTGTTTCTCTTGTCTGATTGCTCTGGCTAGGACTTCCAACTCTATGTTGAATAGAAATGGTGACAGTGGGCACTCTTGTCTTGTTCCCGTTCTTAGGGGGAATGATTTCAACTTTTCCCCATTCAGTATGATGTTGGCTGTGGGTTTGTCATATATGGCTTTTATAATTTTTAGATATATTCCTTCTATGCCTAGTTTGTTGAGGGTTTTTATTTTGAAAGAGTTCTAGATTTTGTCAAATGCTTTTTCTGCATCTATTGAGACAATGATATGGTCTTTGTTTTTGCTTCTGTTTATGTACTGAATCACATTTATTGATTTATATATGTTGAACCATCCTTGCATCCCTCAGAAGAAGCCCACTTGGTCATGGTGGCTTATTTTTTTGATGTGCTGTTGAATTTGGTTTGCTAGTATTTTATTGAGCACTTTTGTGTCTATACTCATAAGGGATATTGATCTGCAGTTTTCTTTTTTCACAGTGTCCTTTGCTGGCTTTGGTATCAAGGTGATACTGGCTTCATAGAATGAGTTAGGGAAGATTCTCTCCTTCTCTATGTTATGGAATAATTTCTCGAGTATGTATACCAGCTCTTCCTTGTAGGTTTGGTAGAATTTGGCTGTAATTCCATCTGATCTGGGGCTATTTTTGTTGTTGGTAGATATTTTATTACTGCTTTGATCTAGGTGCTCATTATTGGTCTTTTCAGGAGTTCTATTTCTTCCTCATTGAGTCTTGGGAGTTTGTGTTTTTCCAGGAATTTGTTCATTTCCTCGATGTTTTCTAGTTCATGTGTGTAGAGATTTTTGTAGTATTCATGAATGATATTTTGTATTTTGCTGGCATCAGTTGTAATACCTCCTTTTTTGTTACAGATTGAGCTTATTTGGGTCCATTCTCTTCTATTCCTGGTTAATTATAGCAAGAGGTCTATCAATTTTGTTTATCTTTTCAAAGAACCAATTTTTTGTTTCATTGATCCTTTGTATTTTTTTTTGTTTTCCATTTTGTTCAGTTCTGCTCTGACCTTTGTTATTTCTTTTCTTCTTTTGGTTTTTGGTCAATCTGGAGATTTCTCAAGGACCTAAAGTGGACCTACTATTCTATAGAGCAATCCCACTACTGGGTATCTATCCAAAGGAAAAAGAAATCATTTTATCAAAAAGACATCTGTAATTGAATACTTATTACAGCACAATTCACAATTGCAAAGATGTGGAATCAACCTAAGTGCTCATCAATTCATGAGTGAACTAACAAAATGTGGTATATATATATATACACCATGGAGTACCACTTAGCTATAAAAAGAAATGAATTAATGTCTTTTGCAGAAATTTGGATGAAACTGGAGACCATTATCCTAAGTGAAGTATCTCAAGAATGGAAAAACAAACACCACATGTACTCTCTAATAATTTGGAAATAATTGATGGGCACACATGGTATCGAAAGATGTAAAAATCACTGGAAATCAATAAAGGGGAGAAGTGAGGCAGGGAGGGGTAAAAACCTACCTAACACGTACAATGATCACTATTTGGGTGATGGGCACACTTATAGCCCTGACTAAAGCATTGTAAAAGCTATCCATGTAATAAAAACCTTTATATCCCCTTAATATTTTGAAATAAAAAATTAAAAAAACAAAACAAAACAACAAAGTAACATTGAATTATTATGCATTACTTTGGAATTAGAAAGGAAAATAGACATTATAAAAGCAGTGAAGCTTTATTAACGAATTCAGAAGTACGTGTATAGAGACAACTGAGAAAGAGACAACCATCATTTTCTACTAATCAGTTATGGTAGCTATTCCTTTTTCTGCTGACCCCATGATCACACTGTGTGTTTTCCATTAATAAAAATCATTTTAAATAAAATAATTAATTTTTTAAGAAACCATGAAATAAAAATAAATTTAAAATACTTAAAATAAGAAAAAATATATAAAATATATATGTACTATTCAAAGAATGAGAAGAATTTTTTAAAGTACTAAAACATTTATAATAAAATTTTAGCTTAATTTTGACCTATTAGAATAAAAATAGCATTGAAATGTCAATGTCATTTTTATAAAGGTATATATTATAAGGTATATTTAGTTTTTTGTTGTTATTTTGTTTACATTGATTTAATCTGAAGAAAGGATTTAATAAGTTTAATTTATTTCATATATTAAGTTTAAATTATAGGTGTTTTAAGTCCAGAGCCTGTCATATCTCCTGGAATACTATCACTGTTATGGGAATGTATAATGGTGCAGCCAAAATGGAAAATATGAGAATTCCTCCAGAAACTAAAAATAGAACTATCACATGATCCAGCAAGCCCACTTCTGAGTATAGATCCAAAAGAACTGAAATCAGGATCTTCAACAGATTCATTGTGACATTATTCACAGCAGCCAAGATATGGAAACAACTCAAATGACATTAACAGATAATCGGAGAAAGAAAATGTGGTATATACGTCCAATGAAATATTATTCAGCCTTAAAAAGAAAGAAATCCCACCATTTGTGAAAACATGGATGGATCTGGAAGACATTATGCTAATTGAAATAAATGTCACAGAAGGACATACAATATGTGATTCCTTTTATATGAGGCATCTAAAATAGTCAAAGGTACAGAAGTGAATGATAGAATCATACTTACCAGGAGATGGGAACAGATGGATATAGGGAGTTGTTCAATGGGTATAAAGTTACAGTTATGCAATATGAATATGTT
Source organism: Daubentonia madagascariensis (assembly GCA_023783475.1). Lineage (NCBI taxonomy): Eukaryota > Metazoa > Chordata > Mammalia > Primates > Daubentoniidae > Daubentonia > Daubentonia madagascariensis. Next base: position 17,267,930 of record JAKFHU010002080.1, on the reverse strand, counting down.
TCAGAGTTCTTCTGTGCAACATATTACTTATACTTAACAATAAGGTACTGTGAATTAAAAAAAAAATTAAATGTGAATCTCATGTTAAGCATTCTTACCACAGAACATAAAAGAAACAACAACAACAAAAAAAACCCAACAACAATAACAGAAACTGAAGAAAAATTTTGGAGGTAATGGATATCTTTATTACCTGGATAGTGGTGATAGTAACATGAATGCATGCATATGTCCAAGCACACCAAATTTCATACATTAATTACACGCAATTTTGTATAATAATTATGCCCCAACAAAGCTGGTAGGGGAAAAGTATATTTTGTTTTAAAGTACATTTAAAAATTCTAAAGAACAAAATTAAAAAGTAAGAAAAATAAAACCAAAACCCTTCTTACTGACTTGGAAATGTGTGCTTTGCTTGCAACTTAACCTATGTAATTTTAGAAGTCCAGGTAACTAGAAGTGGAATGGTCCCTCCTCTAGGGGACACAAGAAGAGTTTCAAAGAATCTAAATCTAAATATAAGACTGATAACTAATCATTTTGGGCTCTTCATGCTATAGTCAGCAGGAGAATAAAGGAGTTACATTGCTGTCAGAAGTAATCAGCCCTAGTTATCATGAAGGGCCACGATTGCTGTTACGTAATAGAGGCAGTGATAAGTATGTCTGAGACTCAAAAGATTCACTGAACTTCTTTTGGTGCTTACTTGCCTGATGTAACAACCACAGCCTGACAAGGGCATGACATCTAGGAGTCTTAGATACTCCATAGTAAAAGTTCTGAGTGACCCACCCAAATAAGCAACTTAGATGAACAGACATGCCGGCTAATGGTGAGGATGATCTTGAATGGGTAGTAGCAAAGAGAAATGATGATTAGCATATCTAGACTGAACATCAGCTATGAGCAGGGAATGTCATTTTCACCACTAACTTTGTTGTAATTATTTTTGTAATTATGATCAGACACCAACTTGTAGACCAGTGAAAAAATATTGTTGATTTAATATGGGGTGCCAATGGAGCTGAACTGTACAAAAGGTGGTATCTCTAACAGATACCCTCAGTGTTCTACTCATTTTCTGTTTGCCCACTTTAGTGTCTCTCTCTGCCTTGGGGGCATTCTCTAGCTGCAAGAGCATTTCTAGTTCACCAAATGAAGACAGACTAAAAGTGCATAAATTTAATTCTCCAGGAGCAATCTTCAGCTAGTTAGGTTGTAGAGTTGGTGGATCAGTGTCCCATCTTCCTTACACCTTTGTGGAACAACTCTGAATACATTTTACACAGCCTTATACAGAATCCTCAGTTGCTCACGGAAATCAATTTTTTAACAGTTTTACTGGATAGCCTCTTGTCCTTGTATCCCTTTCGTGATCCTTTGATGTGTTTTCTAACATCACTTCCCTAATAAAAACCATGCAACTGGATACCTTTTTTGTGGGTTGCTTATGCAAGAATCCAAGTTATAACATAATTCTTTAGTTAAAAAATAAAATTCCAATCTCACTGGAGTTAAGTGATATCTCATTGTGGTTTTGATTTGCATTTCCCTGATGATTAGAGAAGTTGAGCACTTTTTTATATGTTTGCTGGCCATTATTCTGTCTTCTTTGGAAAAGTTTCTGTTCATGTCCTTTGCCCAAAAGGTACCCATCAATACACGAGTGGATTAATAAAATGTGGTATATGTATACCATGGAGTATTACTCAGCAATAAGGAACAACAGTGAATTAACGCATCTGGTATTATCCTGGTTGGAGCTAGAACCCATTCTTCGAAGCGAAGTGTCACAGGATTGGAAAAACAAGCACCACTGGTACTCACCATCAAACTGGTACTAACTGATGAACACTTACATCACACAGGGCAATAACATTCACATGAAGGTGGGCGGGCGGGAGGGGGGTGGAAGGGATGGGAAAAACTCTCACTGAATGGATGTGGGGAGCACAGTTTGGGGGATGACCATGATTGTGGCTCTGACACGGGCAGAACAGGGGCAATATGTATGGCCAAAGTGTTGTACCCCCATGATATTCTGAAAATAAAAAAATAAATTAAAAGAAAAAAATAAAATAAATAAAATAAAAAAATAAAATTCCAGCTCACACTCAAATTTTAACAGAGATTGTAGTCAATTACCTCACGTGTACCTGTGCATTTATCAAAAATGTATTGGAGATCAAATGATGACATCACCCAAAATAGCTGAAGTTACTGGCAGATTGTGTAATTGCAAACCTATGGTTTTCTGAAGGTAAAAAAATAAAGAATTAAAATTTTAAAATATATATATAAAGGAGAATTCCTGTGCAATTATGAAATGATCCACATATTTATGTACATGTGTTTTGTGTATATACACAGACATATAAAGAAAAAAGCTTATTTTTTAACACCACATTATCTTGTTAACATATTCTATAACCATGCAAAAAGGGTGTAACCATTATTTAATGACTGAACTAGTGATGTCTGCAAACTCATGCAAGCTAATGAATATAATGGTATTTGTGATTACACACTCCCTGGGATGCAAAAATACATTGGAATCAGTGTCATCGTCATATTATCATCACCGTATAAGGGGTTGTGTGTTTTCCTATCCTAGATTTACAAACAATTATAATCCATGTAACGCTAATCTCTCAATGTGCTCTAAGGGGTGCATTGAATTATATTGATTGAAATTTCAAGTAAGCATGGGCCACGGATTTAAGATGTCTAGCAAATTTCTATAACAAATCCATTGTATTATTACATAGTATATTATTAACTAGATATTCCTTTTTACATAGTGTAAAATTTGCTGTAGAGTGTTAAAAACTTCATTTTTCTTATTAAACTTGCTGTTTGAAATAGAAAACAAACACATACCCACACATTATAATATTCAATTATACTTCATCATATTTTCAAAGAGAGTTAATATTCTGTCATGTTTTCAAAGAGAAAAAAAAATTCAGGAGTGAATTTAAAGAACCAAGCAAAGTAACACATCTTTATTTATCATTAAAAATCATCTGAGAAAGTGAAACTTCATATAACTAGAGGAGTACACATTTTTGGTATATAGTGGCAGTTTCCAAATACAGATATATATTAGACAAAAATATGACACTTAAAACATAGGGATTTCCCAGACTATAGTAGGGATAATGATTTGAAATATTCAAAGGTCAGAAGATTATAAAAGTATCATGTCTTCCATAATATTTCTTCCTCACGCAAACCCCTGAAAGAAAATATGATGTTCTCCATTCTTACATGTGAGTAAATTGGGACTGAGGAAAGGTGAGGTAGAACTTTTTTTTTTATTTTAATAAATGTCTATTTGATTTTTTTTGTATAAATCTGTTTTTTTTTAAATTTCAGAATATTATGGGGGTACAACACTTTGGTTGTATATATTGCCCATGCACTGCCCGTGTCGGAGCTACAATCATGGTCATCCCCCAAACTGTGCTCCCCGCATCCATTCAGTGAGAGTTTTTCCCATCCCCTCCACCCCCCTCCCTCCTGTCCGCCCCCGATGAATATTATTGCCGTATGTCACGTAAGTGGGGATCATTTAGTACCAATTTGACTGTGAGTACCAGTAGTGCTTGTTTTTCCATGGTAGAACATTTCTTAAAGTTACAATTGTGAGTATCTGATCTTAGGAATTGGGAAATTATGAAAGGAATTTTCAGTTGCACAGAGGTAATTTTGGGTATAATTTTAAAGTAATTTTGATAGAAAAATTATCATGAATCAAATGATGCAAATCCAAACTATTAAATTCAATCCAGGAGAAATCATCAACAAAAAACCATTTTAAAAACTGTCCTTCCCAAGTGATATAAGTCTATACACTTCTATAGGAGTCATGTAACCTGGGATTAGGGTAGTGGAATAAGAAAAAGAGTTTGGAGAATCTGGCCATTTCTATTTTTTTTCTTTTGAGTCTATTATCTTGATTAATAAGCATCTTTCTCTTTTTAGTGTCCAATGTGTAAAACTTCTTACTTTAGTTAAACTACTTTGGAGAGTTAAGGATAACTGAAATAGGTTGTAAGTTATTAAAATGGTACAGATGCCATTCTTCAACAGAGGTTACTTAATAATCCTAAAGTCAAAAAGGTAGTAAGCAGCAGAGTTGAAAGTCAAAGTTCCGCCTGAATGCAAATTTCTTGATTTGTTTTTCGCTACACAAACTATGGCTGGGCTTTAGCTTTCCAAACTTACTTTTCCTCATAAAAATAGAATAATACTTAAAGAAAATCTAATCATTGAAGTTAGTCCCTGAGGGAAAGTAATTAAATGATTTTAAACCTACAAGTCCTCCATCAGCAATCCAAAACCATGATAAATTCCTAAAAGAAATAAGCATAAGGGACAGTCAAGGCATCACTTAATTGCTATAGGATTTTTCCTCCAAACTCAGCACACTTAAGTGGATCAGTGAGCCAACAAAGATGAACTTGATTGGATACTTACGCACAATTAAAGTCTAAAACAAAACCGGGCTTCATGACTTCTTTTTCCTTCGTCCTAACCCAACTATTATTTTTTTAAATGTTGGTTATATTTATACTATTTAAATTTTATATTGTTTTTTTAATTTTATATTAAGTAGGAATTGTGAATTTTAAAAATGTGATGGAAAGGGGTAGAGAAAGGAAGTTTTGATATACTATTTGTGTTTCCTCAGGTAAGTTACATAACTCCTATAACCTTCAGTTTTCACATTGGTATATTGAGGATGTTGTAGAGATTGGAAGAAATTGGGCATGGAAAACTCTAGTAGAGTATCCAAAAGAGTACTTTTTTTGTACATTTAGTCATTTAGTTTGTTATTCTTTTCATTATTTTAGTAAACCAGCAGTTCTCTCCTAAGGCTTCCAGCAAAGTCAGTCTAAACCTCCTACCACATGCCTTCTAGAAGGGGTCAACTTAACCACACAATTATAGGCATTTTTCCAGGTTAATAACATAGAATAAAGAATGTTCCTGATCTAACCCTGCTTTACACCACATGTCAATATTCTCTGCAAGAAGATAGAGGAACAGTAAAAGGATTTAGACTCTTGTTTTTGCTATTGTCATGGAAAACTCAAATATCAAATATCAGCAAATATTCTTTCATATCTAGTAAGAACTGAATCAAGGGAACTGAGGTTGCCAGTGGTAACTTCTCCCAGTCATTATTCATCCTCTGGGATTGGGGTGGAGCCTACCTCAATTTAGGTCAAGTCTTGACTTAACTTGAACAAATCAGTGTTTATTTTTCTGGGATTGATATACAGTAATGATGGGATCCCAATGTCTCAAAATGGAGTTGCTTATATTAGGTGGCATGAAGCCCACAGTAAAACTGTTTTTCCTTAAAGCGATAAACATATGTGTATTGAGCTCTTAGTAAAGTTGTTTTTCTTCAAAGTGATAAGCATGTGTATAATAGACTAAGGTGACAAGATAACACCTGCTGTGGCCCTTAATGAGCACACCTGTAGAGAATCGTAAAAACATCAAGGGATTGGCAATGTTCAAGGGACTTTTGGAATATCTGCCCTTGAGGATTCTGAAGCTACAGCCCAGAATGCCCTGCCCAGAGAGGAGCCCCTCTTGCTCCTACATATTGACACCTGAAAGAGACTTCCTCACTTACTGGAGGTTGTCTGTGAGTGGACTGGTCTCTTGCGCCTCCACTGTGGTTCCTTATCCCCTAGTTACTGCCTTTAATAATTGTATTATGAATGTTTGCTTGATTGTGCGTGTGTGTGAATCTTTCACAATAAACCCTGAATTTGAGAATCACTTGTTGCCTATTGGGTCATTGTGAAATCTTCTGGGAAAGGGGAAGTTAGCACACTGGCTGAACCAACCTGGTTAACATAACAATTAAATTTAATTTAACAGGGATTAATGATAGATATAAAATGAGACAAGTCCTCCATTTAGGATTAAGCGATTAGTTCCATTAGTCTTTTGACCATTCATATTTAAAGGAATTATTAATATAGTGGATTAAAATCTGTCATCTTCTTAGCTATTTTCTATTTCTTCTTTGCTCCTTTATTTGTTTTCTGCCTTCTCTGGATTTGAGGATTTTTTAAAAATAATTTTTATCTCTTCTATTCACTTATTACTTATATCACTTTTAACAGTTTCCATAGAGTTTACAGTATAAATGTTTAGATAATCTGAGTCTACTTTGAAATAATATTAATCACTTTACTTGCGGTGTAATAAACTTAATGCATAACATTTCTAATACTTCTATTTCTTGTGTCATTGTTGTCACACTTTTCACTTGTGCATATAAGCACAGAAAACTTATTACAATTTTGCTTTAAACAGTTATCAATGTAACAATTAAAAACAAGGGAAAAAAAGAATTTGATTTTACCTTCATCTTTTCTATTTCCAAACCTCTTTATCTGATTGTGCAGATCCAGGTTTACAGCTTACGTAATATTCCTCTGCCTGAAAAACTTTTTGAAATACTTATCGTAGAGTAGGTCTTCTGGAAATACATTAATCAGTTTTTGTTTATCTAAGAAAAACTTAATTTCTACTTTTTTTGAAGAACACTTCACTTTCAGCACTTTAAAGATGTCATTTCATTTCCTTGCTTGCATGGTTTCTGATAAACCTGCTATAGTTGTCATCCTTGTTATCTGCTGGTATTGTGTCTTTTTTCTCTGCCTGTTTTCAAGATTTTCTGTCTTTGTTTTTCAGCAGTATAAATATGATTTTACTTTGGTAAGTTTTTAATGTGTGTGTGTGTTTCCTTTTTTGTGGGGGGCGGGGTATATATCATGTCCTATTTATTGTTTTCTAAGTTTCGTGGGTCTCATGTTTGTTGTCTTTCAGTAATTTTGTTTCTTTCTGTTTACGTTCTCCATTTAGGCTTTCGATCACACGCATGGGAGGTGGTTTGATGTTGCTTCATAGCTCTTCTTTTTCTCACTCATTGTTACTCTTTATATTTCATTTGTGTAATTTCTATTGATCTATTTTCAAATTTACTTATTCTTTCCATGGTGGTATCCATTTTGCTGATGATCCCACCAAAGGTATTCCTCATTTCTTTATTCTTTTTCATTTCTAACATTTCCTTTTGATTTTTCTTATACTTTCTATATCTCTGCTGAAGTTGTCTATCTTATCTTGAATGCCATATACCTTTTTCTCTCAGAACATTTAATATATTGGTGATTTTGTTTTAAATTGCCTGTGAAATAATGTCAACTTCTATATCATATCTGAATCTATTCTGATGATTTCTTTGTCTCTTGAAATTGTGGTGATTTTTCTTGCCTCTTCATATGCTTTTTACTACTTTCTTTAAATCTAAGCATACTATGTAGAACAGTAGAGGCAGAGGTAAATAGGTTTTATGCACTGAAATGAGGACACTTTTCCTTTTTCTAGACCTTTAATGTGGAGGTTAATGTTAATTTGGTTAAGAGCTGGTCTAAGTTTAAAGTTTGTTGTTGCTACAGCTTCCCAAAATGCACCAAAGTTTTCAAATTTCTGTAAAGCTACTTCTTGTCTAAGATAGGGTAAAGCTTACCTGATCGATTTCTGTTGGATTTTGAGTCCTATGTTTTTTCTTTGTGCCTTAGATTCAGTTCCTGCATACTCTCGTTCCTCTCTTATTTCTCTCTCAGTAATATTCTGCTGTTATTTGTTATTTGAGGCCTTTTAGTATAGTGGTGGAAGGTGGGGGCGAAGTAAGCAGGAGATGTATGAAATCACTTTTTCTGGCTCAGTCTTATACCTGTACCACATACATGGGTTTTGGAGATACAACTTTTTCAGTTTTTCTGTCCCATCCCTGGTTGTAGTTATGGGCTCACTGTATAATACTTACCCTCTTCTAAGAGTAGATTTTAGGCCCCTCCTGTTTCCTTCCACTAGTTGCAATAGGTGTTTACCAGTTTCCTAAGGTCAGTAGTGCTATTGCAGGTCCCATCACAGATTAAACTTTTGTTCTACAGTAGAGATAGCAGATAAATATTTGGGCAGTGTTTCTTGCCCCTCTTGCATGACTGCTGTTTCCCTACCCAGTTCTGCACCATAATGGACACTTAGAGGTCTTTTAGATACTTTCTGTGAGTGCCTGGTGGGGTTTCTGGAGGAAGAGCCTGCATGATGGTGCAGACTTTACAACATTCTCAGGGTCCTTCTGGTCCATACTCAGCCTTTACCAATTTGTCAGATATTCTAGCTAAATTCTTCCTGTCAGTATCCAGTTGCATGTACCAAGTAAGTGCATGCTCATGGATCTTTTCTCCTTGAATGTACTGTCTCTCTTTAGATTTAGGTGCCATTACTTTCTTTATGCTCCAAAGTATTTGGGAAAAAAGCATGTATTTGAAGTTGGTCGAGCTTTTTTTGTTGCAATAGTAGGAGAGACACTACTTATAGCTCTCTGTATCATGGGATGAATGCCAGAGGCTTCATTCATCTCTTGGAATATTAATTATTTATTTGTTCTATTAAACTATGCATAAATATTATTCTCTAAATGAATCAACATAGAGGGGTAAACAGGTCAAAATATTGCTTATTGTTATTTAACAAGGCAAAACTAAAAGAACCTGAGAGACCTTTAGAGTTGGGGGTAAAATAACATTCTTATAATTAAAAAGCTAGCACTGTAGGTTATTAAAATGTGGTTTATATTTCACCAATTTTCAATTTGAGATGTCTTTCAATATTAAAAACTGTTGAAATGGGAAGACTGAAAAAAAGAAAATATGGGGATCTGAAACTCACAAGCAAAGACAAAAGTTAGATGTATAACACATCTAGCTAAATTTGTTACTGCATTTTAGCACTAAATTGAATTCTGAACTTCCTGGCATGCAAGATAGGAATCTAGGCTTTTTATCAGTCAAGCTAGGTTCTACTTTGAATACCACTTTGATTTTGTAACAGACACTTTCCCATCTCTAGTGTTTCAGGTATACATTAGCAGTATATTAATTTTGGGAATGAACCCTTTGTATTCATTGATGAAAGGGCAGACCTAGAGGGAAATCCTTGCTGTTTGCACAGAAGTGATTCCCTAATCCTAACTAAGGAAAAACCAACCTAATAAAGGTGGTGATATATATAACTTTAATACAATATGCCCTCAGGAAAGCATCTTACTCACAAAAACAAGATCTTTGAAAATTCCACAGAATCTTTTCTTTATTAAACTAGTACCCACAATTCCTGACAAGTGTTACTATGTGGTGTTACAAGGTGAACTCAAGATAAAAGATTACTTTGATCAAAAATGTATTATAAAATCTACACATATTTTATGTTTTATATACATATGTGTATGTGTGTATTTTTATGTATATATATTTAATCTTATAACTTAAAGCATATACACATGAACTAATATAGAGTACAAATTAGATAATTTGCCAAGATAAATTTGCTTTTAGTAAAAGATCATGTACCCTTCCTCCCTGGCCTGGCTAAGTTTTGTGTGTGTGTATGCTTTACATACAAAGGTTTTACAGGTAACAAAAGGTGTTATACATAATTGTTTTTATTTTAAAAGCTCCTTGTCTCAAATTATGTTGAAATCTGGAGAAGGATGAGGGGGAGTCTAGATAAAAATTTGGCTCCACAAAACGATAAATAATTATAAAGAAGAAGAATAGAAGGATGAAGGAAAAAGAGAGTCCACAAAAGTAGATACAAATGATTCTAATTGTGTCAGTTGGCTGTGAGCAAAGAAAGTCAGAAATGTTTAGAAAAATACAAATAGGTGTAAAAATAAACCTGAAATTTAGGACAATGCAAAATAATGTGAATGATACCTTCACAGGTATCAATACAGAAGATCCAATATTAAGCAACTTAAATGATCTTTACCAGTGAATTTGTATAAAGGAAAACTAACGTATTTTAGATATGATTTGTAACTAGTATTTGGAAAAAACAGATGGAACTATATTCTTTGGCATAGCAATATCATATCTTGGTGACTGGGACTTGATATTTTGGATAAATGTAATTGTTTTCTGAATATGATACTAGAATTTAAGCAGGAAAACATCTTTCTTATTTATTTCACTATATATCCACATTTAATGTAAGATAACAAGTTTGATAGTTATGATTAGTAGTTCCTATTTATTTAAATTCACCTCATAATTTGATGATATATGTTTTCTATGTATTTTAGTAATAGTTTTGAAAAATTCATAACATGTCTTAAACAAAACTTAAAATATAAAAGCAACGTTAATGATAAAAGTTAATTTATACCTAACAGGTACAATGTACGCTATCTGGGTGATGGGCACACTTATAACTTTGATTCAAGCAGTACAAAAGCAATCCATGTGACCAAAACATGACCAAAATTATGTACCCCATAATATTCTTGAATAAAAAAGAAAAGATAATAATAATAATAATTAACAGTGAATATTGTCGTAAGTTCTGATTCTCAACGGTGCTTTTATTTTCACTTTCTTCATCTTGTTTATGATGACATTTTATTCTTGTTCATTGCAAATATGCACCAGGAACACATAAGAGTAAAAGAATATGAATTTCAAAAAACAAAAAAAATTCATTGTTATAATAATAATAATATAACCCCATTTTTCTGGAGTATCTGCATTTCTTTTAATATGTTTTGTTCTCAACAATTGTTTTATGTCCATACAGCAGATGTCACTTTCATATTTGAGTTTTAGAAAGAAAAAAAAAATGTTTCCCTCTGGTACTTTGTTAAAAATTAAGTACTACATTTAATCTGCACTTTAATATTAAGCATTTTAGTCATTTAGCATTTTAATTGATCATTATAAGTTGATACAGTTCATTTTATTTTGTAAAAATTAAGTTCATGAAAAAATACCTATTTTATATAAAAATTACTGGTAAGAGCAAAACTCCTTCAGGTTTCAATTAATGTTCCTTACAATGTCTGGAAAAAGGTAATTTCCTTCTTTACTCTTCTGCTGTCTACTAAACACATTCTTTTTGCAGTAATAATTAACAAGGATTTTTATTTCTTCCAATTTTAGTAGACATTTTAACCAGTGGATAAGCACTTCAATAAAAATTGCACATTTGGCTGGCTGCAGTCCTGTGATGTGCCCAAGCACCTGCCAAGGTCCTGTGACCTGCCCAGACACTGGCTAAGTTCCCACGACCAGCCCAGGCCCTAGCCTACAGCCCATGACATTCTCAGGTCCCTGCTAAGGTCCTTCAATCCACACAGGTGCCCAGGATGATCCTGTGACTTGCCCAGGCACTGATCAAGGTCCCACAACACAGCCAGGAACCCATCAAAGTCCATTGACCTGCCCAGGTGCCAGGCAAGGTCATACCACCTACCTTCATGGACAAGGACTTGCCAAATCCCCTGCCCAAGCTTTCAATAGAAACCTGGGGACTAACCCACCCATGCAAACAAATATCCCCAAGCAATGGCTTGGACTGTGACAACCACAGGGAAATGGGACAATGCAGGAGAACAGCTGTAGTACAGGCTCTCAATGCATCTGCCTCTCTCCCCCAGGTCAATCATCCAGACTAGGACACAAAAATGCTATCTAGAAATATTTCCTCCTTCTCACAAAGTAGGAGAGTTCCCACCAAAGGAGAACAGGTGCACTGCAAACCTATCAGCCCTGATCTAAAAGAAGATGTTTCAGATGAGAAGAAACCAGTAAAAGAATTCTGACGGCATGAAAAAACAAGCTAGTTCAACACCCCCAAAGGATCACAATAAATCCACAGCTAAAGACCTCAACCAAAAGGAAATTGTCAGAATGTCAGAAATGGAATTCAGAATATGGATGGCAAACAAATTGAATGAAATTGAAGAGAAAGTTGAAAATCAACACAAACAAACTAAAAAAATATTTCAGGACATGGATGAAAAATAGAAACACTCACTGAAGAGATAGACAACATAAGAAAAGATATACCAGAACTTAAAGAAATGAAAGAGTCATGTAGGGAATTATAAAATATAGCAGAAAACTTCAATAACAGACTAGACCAAGCAGAAGAAAGAATATTATAGCTTGAAGACAAGGCTTTCAAACCAACACAGTCAGTAAAAGATGCAGCAAAAAAGAAGAAAGAAGAATGACCAATCACTCAGAGAAATATGGGACTATGTGAAATGGTCAATATATGAATTATAGGTATCCCAGAGGGAGCAGAAGAAAAAGCAAAAAGCATGGAAAACCTATTTGAAGGAATTATTGAGGAGAACCTCCCTAGTATCATCAGAGATTTAGATATTCAGACACAAGATTGTCATCGAACACCAGGAAGATTTACAGTGAATAGGACACCTCCAAGACACATAGTCATCAACCTGGCCAGAGAAATACTGAAATCTACAAAATGTCATTGAAATTAAACAACTCCTGCTGAATGGTCCTTGGGTCAATGATGAAATTAAGAAAAAAATCAAAAAATGGCCTCAAACTGAATAACAAAGAGGATACAAGCTTTCAAAATCTATGGATACAGTAAAAGCAGTCCTGAGGGGAATATTCATAGCCTTAATGCCTACATCAAAAAGACAGAAAGATCACAAGTTAACAACCTAATGTCACATCTCAAGGAATGAGAAAAAGAAAAACTAAACCCAAAGCCAATAGAAGAAAAGAAATAACAAAGCTCAGAGCAGTACTAAGTGAAATGGATACCAAAAGAAAAAGAAAAAATACAAAGGATTAATAAAACATGAAGTTGTTTCTTTGAAAAGATAAACAAAATCAATAGACCACTAGCCAGATTAACCAGAAATAGAAGAGAATAGATTCAAACAAACTCAATCAGAAACAAAAAAGGAAACATAACAACTGATACTGTGGAAATACAAAATATCATTGGCGAACACTACAAAAACCTCCACACAAACAAACTAGAAAACCTGGAGGAAATGGATAAATTCCTGGAAACACATGACCTCTCATGCCTTAATCATGAAGAAATAGAAATCCTGAACAAACCAATAATGAGCAGTGACATTGAGGTAATAATAAAAATATCTCCCAACAGACAAAAAAGCCCCAGACCGAGACACATTCACAGCCAAATTCTACTATACCTACAAAAAAGAACTGGTAGCTATCCTACAGAAATTATTCTGTAATATTAAGAACAGAATCTTCCCTAACTCATTCTATAAAGCCAGTGTCACCTTGATGCTAAAGCCAGGAAAGGAGAAAACAAATAAACAAACAAAAAACTACACAGACCAGTATGCCTTGTGAACATAGATGCAAAAATCCTCAACAAAATACTAGCAAACTGAATTCAACAGCATATCAAAATGATAATTCACAATGATCAAGTGGGTTTTATCCCAGGATGCAAGGATGTTTCAACATACACAAATCAACAAACGTGATTCACAACATAAACAGAAGAAAAAACAAAGACCATATGATCATCTCAATAGATGCAAAAAAAAATTAGATAAACTCCAGCACCGTTTCATGATTAAAATGCTCAACAAACTAGGCATAGAAGGAACATATCTCAAAAGTTTAAAAGCTATATATGACAAACCCATAGCAAACATCATACTGAATGGGGAAAAGCTGAAATCATTCCCCCTAAAAACTGGAAAAAGGTAAGGGTGCCCACTGTTACCACTTCTATTCAATATGGTATTGAGAAACTCCTAGCCAGAGCAATAAGGCAAGAGAAAGAAAGAAAGGCATCCAAATAGGGAAAGAGGAGGTCAAACTATCTCAGTTTGCTGACGATATGCGCTTGTATCTAGAAAACCCTATATATTCCACTAAAAGACTCCTAAAATTGATAAATAAATTCAGTGAAGTCTCAGGTTACAAAATCAATGCACACAAAACTGTTGCATCTCTAATATACTAATAATAGTCAAGCTGAGAGTCAAATCAAGGACTCAGTATCAGTCACAATAGCTACAAAGAAAATAAATACCTAGGAATATACATATCCAAGGAGGTGAAATATCTGTACAAAGAGAACTATAAAATGCTGATGAAAGAAATTGCAGATGACAAAAACAAATGGAAAAACATCCCTTGTTCATGGATTGGCAGAATCAACATTGTTAACATGTCCATATTCCTTACAGTGATTTGCAGATTCAATGCAATTCCCATTAAAATACTAATGTCTTATTTCACAGACCTAGAAAAAAATAATCCTACGCTTCATTTGGAATCAAAAAAGACCTTGAATAGCCAAAGCAATCCTATGTAAAAAGAACAAATCTGGATGCATCTTGTTACCTGATTTCAAATTATACTACAAGGCTATCATAACCAAAACTGTACGTACTGACATAAAAATAGAGACATAGACCAATATAAAAGAATAGAGAACTTAGAAATAAAACCATGTAGTTATGACCAACTGATCTTCCACAAAGCAGACAACAACATAAACTGGGGAAAGGAAGCCCTATTCAACAAATGGTGCTTGAAAAATTGGATAGCCACATTCAGAAGAATGAAACAGGACCCCTATCTCTCACCATATACAAAAATTAATTCAAGATGGATGGAAGATTTAAATGTAAGGAATGAAACTATAAAATTTCTAGAAGAACACATAGGAAAAACTTTTCTAGACATTGGCCTAGGCAAAGAATTTAGGCAAAGACCCCAAAGGCAAGTATAGCAACAACAAAAATAAATAAATGGGACTTAATTAAATTAAAAATCTTCTGCACAGCATAGAAAACAATCAACAGAGTGAATAGACAACATACAGAATGGGAGAAAATATTCACAAATTATACAGCTGACGAAGGGCTAATATCCAGAATTTACAAAGAACTCGAACAAATCAGCATTAAAAAAACAAATAACCCCATCAAAAAGTTGGCAAAAGACATGAACAGAAGTTATTCAAAAGAAGATAGACAAATGGCCAATAAACATATGAAAATATTTTAAACATCACTAATCATCTGGGAAATGCAAATGAAAACTACAATGAGATACCACCTTACCCCTATCAGAATGGCCATTATTTAAAAAGTCAATAAACAATAGATGCTAGCATGGATGTAAAGAGAAAGGAACATTTATACACTGTTGGTGGGACAGCAAATTAGTACAACCTCTATGGAAAACAGTATGGTGATTTTTTAAAGAAAGAAATGTAGACCTACCATTTGATCTAGCAATCCCACTACTCGGTATCAACCCAAAGGGAAAAAAGTCATTTTATCAAAAAGACACCTGAACTCAAATGTTTATTGTGGCATAATTCACAATTGCAATGTTGTTGAGCCAACCTAAGTGCCCATCAGTTGACAAGTGGGTAAAGAAAATGTGCTATACACAACACACACACACACACACACACACCCATGGAGTACTACTCAGCCATCAAAAGTAATGAAATAATGTCATTTGCATTTGAAGCAATTTGGATGGAACTGGAGACCATTATCCTAAGTGAAGTATTTCAAGAATGGAAAACCAAACACCACATGTTCTCACTAATAAATGGGAGCTAAATGATGGGTACACAGGGGCATGAAGAATTGTAAAGGTTATTGAAAATCAAGAAGGAGGAGAAGGTGAGAGGGGAGGTGTGGGATAAAAACTTACCTTATTGGGTACAATGAACACTATTCTAGTGAGGTGCACACAAAAGCCCTGACTTAAGCGTTATACAGGGTATTCATATAACAAAAACATAGATACCCTCTTAATATTTTGATATAAATAAATTTTAAAAAGAAATTGCATATTTTGTCATACCCTATCATTAAGATATTGATGTATATCTATTGGCTTATGACTTTAAATCTATTTTCCTCTTTATGAAGAAAAATATCCATGTATTAACAGCCCTTAACATTACTATGATGTATAAGTCATCAGATTTAATGAAACTGCTATGATTAATGACAATATAATGGTTTAATTAAAATAAATGAGTAAAAGATAGAAAAGATGAAATATTGAATTAATATATATGTCACAGTCATTTAAACAGCTGAACTTCATACAAATTAAAGTATTTAAAATGTAAATAATTGATCTCACAAGAAATTTGACCATGATACAATACAAATTTATGTTTGCAAATATATTATCCATTACCTCAACAAATATTTCCCAAATAACTACCCTGTACACTTCTAGACAATAAGTAAAATAAAGATGGAATTATATCACATTATGGTATATTATATTGTAAAATTATAAAAGATCTTATAATGTAATAATATACAATAAAAGATATACAGAAGTTACAAATAGATAAACACAATGATAATAAAAATAGAATGCTATGGGGTAAAACTATAGACAGATTCTTATCGATAAGGGAAATTAACAAAGGCTACATAGTGTTAGAGGCACATAGTAATATTATTTGACATTTAAAATAGCAATTCTGAAATTATGAAGAAGGCTAAAATAATTGAATATTAAAATTTTTAATAAAATGTATTATTTCTTTCAGATATCCATTTATCTCAAAGTCTTGTCATATCTTGCCTTGAAGGGCAGGAGAGAATATTAAGTTTTAAAGATATTATAAAAACCCTCTCTAAGAATTAAGCTCATCTGTACTGCCCCCTAGCAGTGGCCCTGTTGATCTGGTTTTTGAGATACTAGGAATTACATATACAGCCTTAAAATTTCCTTTAAGAATGTGATTACTTAGTATATACATGAGTGTGAGTGAACATGTATGTGCTCAGTTTACACCAATAGAAAGTTGAGTTCATTATATCAGTAAACCAATTTATGTTAGACCTGCATGGCATAGAAATTTTAAAGGAAAAGAAATATTCTAAAAAGTTTTCTTTTTCCTGCCTGCCTTCTTGTATTCCCTTCCTGGCTCCCCCTTTCTGTCATTCCTTCTTTGCTCAAGTAGATTTTGACAGTGTCTATGAGTTAATATTCATTTCTACAAATGTTTAAAAGTATCTCCCCATGCATAGCAAATGGCAACAGCAACAACAACATAAATAAATAGGTAGGTAGGTAGGTATGTAGCTAGGCAGGTAGGTAGCTAGGCAAACAGTTAGGCTGGCAAGCAGGCAGACAGGTAGATATAGATGTGTAAACACATACACACATGCACACACTCTCATAAATGCACATATACATGTGCACACACTGCAAAAAATCATCAGTTTCCTGGACATGTCAAACACTATAAATAATAAATTATTAATTCTCTTTACAGTATTTTGCACTTGTTCACACAGTCCATATATTTATTTATTAAAGATATGTGATAGGCATATATGATTGCTACTCTTCCAGACAATCTGGATTCAGCAGGGAATTAAAAAAAAAAGTCTCAGGCTCAATGTTTTTTTTTTTTTTTTTTGTATTCTGGTAGACATGAACAGGATAGTAAACAAATAAAAATATAAATTTAATGTCAAGTATTCATAAATACTATGAAGACGAATGAAGCAAGGTAAAGGATAAAGAGTACTTTGGTACTATTAGTTGAGGATGTCAGAGTAAGCCTTACTGGGAAGGTGAAATTTAAGAAGAGAGTTGATTGAAATAATAAAATGGGCTGTCTGGCCTTTAGGATGCAGTGATATTTAAGTCAAAGGGAGTAAGCAGCAAGTGCAACTGCCCTGAGCGTAATTGTGCTCATTGCAGTTGTAGGACACCAAGAAGCAAATTTGTTTGAAGGAGAGAGACAGCAGAGGAGAACACAAAGACTTGAGATTGGAGAGGTGATTGGGAGCCACGCTAAGGAAATTGGATATGTAATTGGATGGGTAACCATTGGAGGGATTCATTGTTTTAATTGATCTCCCTGACTATGCGGGGCACATAATCCAGGGAACTTGAATAGAAGGGAAAGAAGAAGACTGGTGGCTTTTGTGGAAGTACAAGTAAAAAATCATGCGGGTATTAACCATGGTATCAGTGCTGGAGATTTGTTTACATCCAGAAAAGTAAACAAATCATGATTACATACCTTGATGAGTATTTACAAAGTGAACACATACCACAGATTAACCAGAATCTCACATCAAAAAATACGGCATTACCAGCCTCCAGAGGTACTTGCCAGAAACCATCTCCCCTCCAATGTGACCACTATCCTGATTTCTAAGACCATAGGTTCACTGTGTCTGTTCTTTTCTAAATTAATATTTTTATTTTGTTTCTGTGATTTATCTGTTTTATCACATGCAGCATAGTGAATTTACTCTTATTACAGAATAATACTTTGTTGTATATTTTTTATACATACTTAGATCATTTCCAGTTTGGTGCTACAGTATCATAAATGTTATGAAATTCTTGTACATGTTTCATGGTGTTCATAATTACTTATATCTGTAGTATTTATTACTAGCCATAGAATTGCTAATCATAGGTTGTGTGTATGCTCACCTTTTGTAGATTTCAACAATTTTCCAAATTGAGAGTATAATACATTACCTTCCCACTACCAGTGCGTGAGAGTTTTGGTTATTCCACATCCTCACCAACGGTACATATTCTCTGTCTTTTTTTCTTTTCAGCCATTCTGGTGTATTCTGTGCACTAGGATCACATGTTATAATAATTTAACTTACATTTTTCTGACATCTATTAATAATGAGATTGTCAGTTTTTAATTGCTTATAGACCACTCAAGTATTCTTCATGTGAAGGGCTCATTCAAATCCTTTGCCCCAGTTTTGTACTGGGTTGTCTTTATTTTTCTTAGTGATTTGTAAAAATTTTTAAACAAATTTGTTAAATATATGATATGGTCTGAATGCTTGCCCCTCCGCCTCAATTTATATGTTGAAATCCTAACCCCCGAGGTGATAGTATTAGGAGGTGCGTTCTTTGGGAAGTGATTAGATCACAAGGGCAGAGGTTCATGAATAGGATTAGTGCCCTTTTAAAGGTGCCCCTAGAGAGCTCCTTTTCCTCTTCTACCACGTAAGGACACAGTGATAAGGTGCTATCTGTAAACGAGAAAGGGGGCCCTCACCAGACAACAAATACGTTAACTTTTTCTTAATCTTGGAATTCCCAGCCTCCACAACTGCGAAAAATAAATTCTATTATTTTATAAGTCATCCAGTCTATGGTAATTTTTTATAGCAACCCAAACCATTGAAGACAATATGTTTACTATAAATATTAATATTCTACCTTTTTTTGACTCAGCTTAATGGTGTTTTTGATGAACTGATGTTCTTAATTTCAATTATGTACATATTATCAATTATTTACTTTATGGTTAAGGTTTTTTGGACTAGATTTTTAAAAAAAAGGTCAGAAAAATGTTCTCCTATATTTTCTTCTAAGATCTGCACTGTTTTATTTTCATATTTTGAAACTAATTTTTGTGTATGGTAGTGTCAAGATTCATACTTTCCATATTGATACCCATTTGACACAACAACATCGCATGAAAGACTATCTTTCTCCCAGTGCATCATGGAAATCATCAGATAATAATTTGATATGGTATATGTTGGATCCATTTCTAGCCTTTCTGTCCCCTCCCAAACCCCCACACTTTGGTGTCTTCATCTTTCCTTGTGTCAGTACTACACTGTCTTAATTCATATAAGTTTGTATTCAGTCTTGAAGCCTAATAATATAAGTCCTTCAGCTTTGCTCTTCTTCAAGATTTGCTTAACTAGAGTTTATTCTGTACCTTTATTTTTTTCAATGAATGTAATTTCTGGAGTTTGTCAACATGATTAGCAATAGTCTTCAATTCTATTTAATTTAATAAGTGTTTCATCTTTGAGAGTAGGATGTGTTGAATAAAAATGATGGTAGTTTTATAATAATAAAACATCAAATACTTAATACTGTGACAAGTGTTATAAAATGATAAACTTAAAAATCAGGTATTAAACATAACTATAATCAAACATCTGCATCTTTTCATATACATTTGATTTCTTTCCTTTCTTCTTTTATGAGTTTTCAAATATAAAATTATATATTTTGTATTAAATTTCTTGGAAACAATCAAATATAAATAGTGTTGAGTTTAATGCATTATAAAATATTGGATGGGCAACGTTTCTTTAAATCATTTGCAGTACTAAAAACTGTCAAGATTTTTATTTCAAATTCATTACATAATTCTCCACAGAAGGTTATAACATAATTCCTTTCTAGAGCTCAAAAATTCTAGTAAGAAATTAAAATAATCATTTTGTCATTTATTAAGCTAAATAAAGCTTGTCTTCAGCTCTAAGTTCATAACTTTATTTCCTTGGGATATCAGCATGAGACTAATCAGGGAATAGCAACTATACGTACACTTATCAAAACTTATCTACTTACTCTAGGCAAAATATATAGAGTCATCTTTGATTTATCTATCTTTATATTTTATTTTTATATTCTTTTTTAATTTTTAAATTTCAGAATATTATGCAGGTACAAACACTTTGTTTACATATATTGCCTTTGCACCACTCAAGTCAGACCTACAAGCATGTCCATTCCCCAGACAGTGCGCTCCGCAGTGAATTTACCCATCCCCTCCACCCGCCTCCCCTCTGCCCGACACCCGATGAATATTACTTTCATTTGTGTACATAAGTATTGATCAGTAAGTACCAATTTGATGGTGAGTATAAGTGGTGCTTGTTTTTTCATTCTTGTGACACTTTGCTTCAAAGAATGGGTTCTAGCTCCATCCAGGATAATACCAGAGGTATTAATTCACCATTGTTTTTTATGGCTGAGTAGTATTCCATGGTATACATATACCACATTTTATTAATCCACTCATGTATTGATGGACACTGGGTTGTTTCCACATCTTTGCAATTGTGAGTTGTGCTGCCATGAACATTCGAGTGTGGATATATTTTTTATAGAATGTCTTTTTTTCCTTTGAGTGAATACCCAGTAGTGAGATTGCTGGATCAAATGGTAGTTCTACTTTTAGTTCTTTGAGGTATCTCCATATTACTTTCCATAGAGGTTGTACTAGTTTGCAGGCTCACCAGCAGTGTGTGAGTGTTGCTATCTCTCTGCATCCAGGACAACAATTGTTGTTTTGGGAATTTTTGAGATAAGCCAATCTTAGTGGAGTTAAGTTATATCTCATTGTGGTTTTGATTTGCATTTCCCTGACAATTAGAGATGTTGAGCAATTTTTCATATGTTTATTGGCCATTAGTCAATCTTCTTTTGAAAAGTTTTTGTTCATGTCCTTTGCCCACTTTTTAATGGGGTTGTTTGATTTTTTCTTGTTGATTTTCCTAAGTTCTGTATAGATTCTGGTTATCAGCCCTTTATCAGATGTATAGCATGCAAATATTTTCTCCCATTCTGTAGATTGTCTGTTTGCTCTAATGATAGTTTCCTTGGCTGTGCAGAAGCTTTTTAATTTGATCAGGTCCCATTTATTTATTTTTGTTACTGCTGTAATTGCTTTGGGGTCTTCTTCACAAATTTTTTGCCAAGGCCGATGTCTATAAGAGTTTTTCTGCCTTTATATTCTTTTCCAATCAATTAACACATTGATTCAGCTCTACCAATACAATACGTATGGAATCTAGCTGCTTCTCATCACCTTCATCCTTACCATTCATGTCCAGCCACCTGGACTCTGGTAAATACCTCCTAATTGTGCTCCTGATACTTTTGTTGGAAAAGTCTATTTTCCACAAAACAGTGAAGACCTTTCAAAGTAATAAGTCAGATCATGTCAATACCTTGTTCATAACATCATTGACCCCACAATACACTTAGAATGAAACCCAAATACTCATGCAGCTTATAGGATGTCACCTACTATAGGGCCTGGTATCTCTAACCTAATGTCCTCCTACTTTTGCTAGGTCACCAGGTGCTTGCTGCTTTAACCTCCTTACTAGTCTTTAAGTATGTGAGGCATACTTCTATCTCAGTTCCTTTGTATTTGCTTTCTCCTCTCATTGGAATGTTCTTTCTTAGGATATTTGTACAACTTGTTCTTTGATTTATATATCTGCTTAGATGATACTGATATAGAGGACATTTTAACTACCCAATCTAAAATATCACCAATTTCTTTCAGAGTTCCTCCTACTTTCTGATATACTATCTATTTTCCATTTGCTTTTTAAAATTATTATTATCTTCCTTGCTTATTCAAATATAAGCACTAGAAGGAAAGGGCATCTCTGTTCTGCACATTGTCCCCTACTATTTAGGGTAGATTCTGGCACATAGGAGGTGTCTAAGAAATATTTGTTGAATACATGAATAGATAATGTGTCCTCACTCTTAGAGGTTTATAACTCTGAAAAATCAAATGCACATACCTATTGCTCTGTCTTTTCCTGACACCTTATTTCTTAATGACCTGCTAAAAATCATACATGCCCTGAATCTTAATCCTCATTAAATTACTTTCTCCATTGAGTCTAATAATCACCTCTGGGTAAAAATTATATAAAAGTTAAGCATATTTCATCTGGGTAAAAATTATATAAATGTTTAGCATATTTAGTTCATTCAACATAAATTTATTAAGTTCATGTGTTATATGAGGTATTGGAAATTCTGATATTTGTAACACATTGTCCACTTTCCAGGAGCTACCATTCAAGTGGGGGAGACAGACATATAAACTGTTAAGTGTATCAAATACTGAAATACAGGACACCACATGGTTCTAGATAAATGCATTAGGAGAGGCACCTCCTCTAGAATTGTAGGTCAGAATGGCTTCTCAAGGAAGATGATGTCTGCATTGATTATTAAAGGAACTTCTAAAAATAGTTCTCAAAATTCCAATACTATTTTATAATTTCTCAATTTTAAGCCAAGTATGGTACATTTAATGTTTGAAATTCTGTTTTATAAGCCATTGCTAAAAATATTAGATTGTACCAGGCAAGGCTTGGCAAAAGAACTGCAAAACTTCCTCTGAATCAATACTAAATTACAAATTGCTAATCATTGTGTTTAAGCTCCTGACCAGCAAAGCACCTACACAACAATAACATTATCTAAATCATGTTCAGTGCTGTCATGGAAAAAATTTGGGTCATCTGGAAGAGAAGAATCTGCTTTCTGTGAGTCAAGATGAATTATATTTGTTCTTTCTTGTTATTGACAAAGCCATGTTGTCACCAAAAGAAATTTGTTTGATGAGCACATGTCTTATTTGTGAATTCCTTAAAAAGGCAATGCATTTTCTGAGATGCATCCAATGAGTTTTAATAAGACTTATTAGGTTATCTTCTGAAACTGAGATAATTAAATGTACCTAAAATATCAAAAACATTCTCATAACCCACATGTTTTCAGCTGTTGTCACTATTTTCACGTGAATAAATCTGACAGCATAATAATATAAATGAAAGAAAACAAATTCAGAATAAAGATTCAAGGACATATTTCAATGTAGAGAACTGTAAGCTTCAGGTTTGGCATAAATAGTAATCACTCTCATCGAAGATAATAAAAAGAATCAAAGAGTGTTGAATAACCAAATTCTATAAATTCTTCACAAGAGTAATGCAGTACTGAAATGGAAAGGGAAAGGAGTGTGGAGAGAAAACAGAAGCCTTTCTTATTTGTACAAAACTTCAATATAATTTCTCCGCTCAGAGTAATATTTGGAGATAATCGACTTTCCACCGCCAAACCCCAACCTCAGGTCTTCAGAGGAATATTTGAATAGGTATGTATAAAAGAAAGAATTTTGAAATGTGTCTAATTAATGAAATCACTTAAGATAGTTGAGACATAATTTACATTTTTTAGTCTAAGATATAGTCTCTCATAGACTACATTAATATCGAAAAATTCCAAAACAACTCCTTTATGTTTTATGTTGACACTGAGAGACCTACCACCTATTTTCTGTTTCTTTTAATTTAGTAAAATTTTCCCAAGATGCAAGGACATAACCCTAATGAACCACACAATCTGTTTTTACTGCTAAGAGCTTAAATTTAATAGATAAATCATTGTAATAGTTACAATGTGAATCCAGGGTAATAAATTTTTAGCTCAGAATATAGTATTTCCTTACCTTGACCTTTTATCCTCAACTGGATTTCACTTCTTTTTTTTTTTTTGAAAATGTTTCTATTTGCTATTTCTCTTTCCATTCAAATAGCTTGATCTCTTAGATCTACAAACAAAGGTAAATCAGTCAAAACAAATCAAACCAAAACTAAACACAAACCAAAATGTTTACTTATTTCCAAATCTTCTCCTTTACATTTACTTCTCAATTGATACAATCTGGCTAACAAAATGACAAATGGCTTATTTTACAAAATCTCTCTTCTTCATTTTTAAAGTCCTGCCTTTTCCCCTTCACTGAAGGCAAACTCTCCTGGAGCGTACCTTGATGACAGTTCCTCTTGCATTGTCATTTTGGATTCTTCCTTTTACAGCTGCTCCATCACTGGCTTGCAGTTACTAATCTGCATAATCTCCTTGGAAGACCTCACTCTATCTCACTGCCCCATATACTAAGGACATCGTGTTGGTGCCCAGACTGTTTTCTCTAATTCATGTTTCTCCCGGAATTTAAGTTAATATATCTAATTGTCTGAGCATATATTTTACATTCATATAGTAGTGTTCCCTAATACAAAAACTTGAGTAATAGTCTTAAATTCCTTCCTTCTCTTACTCATATATGCAGCCACTGATCTCATATTCTGTGTGCATTTTAAGACTGAAACCTCTTTTCATTACTTCTAAGTTTACCATAACATAGCTCATTATAGTCTCTTGCCTGGACTTCCATAAGAGCCTCTTTATAAGTGAGGGCAAGGTATATGTCCTGAAGATAAAGTTTTATTGACCAGCATACTGTTTTAAAATTGACTAAGATTATATCCTTTAACAACCAGACATTTGACATAAAACCTAGACTTCCATTTTCTCTTGAATAACTGGATGATATGGCAACCCTTATCTGAGTTATACATTATGGTAAAAGTAAACTGTGAAGAAGAAATCCGAAAATAAAATAACCTAAATATATTAGAATACTGATTTCTCAAGTAACTATACATGAAGAAATATGACAAAATATGATAAAAATATAGAACAATACACATTTTTTTCAAGTTTATATTGGAAAAGTGAGATTAAAAATATTGGTGCTAAAACATTTTTCTTCAAATCCTAGAATATTACAAACATTTAAATCCTCCTCCAAATATGCACAATAATGTATTAGTAATTTTCGCTGATTAATTTTCCTTAAAATTAATTTTCCCTAATTTCAATGCTTCATTTAAAATTTTTTTTTACCTATTGATGGACATTTCAATTGCTTGCAGATTTGCAATGACAAGATGTTTGTGTTATCTTCTTTGACACAAGGATGTAGCATCTGTGATAAACTTTGAGACTTCAAATTTGGACTTTTTCTTATACCAAAAGAAGCATTAATTAGATCAACTGATGGTAACCCACCTTACAAATAAATGGAGAAGTAATACTGCAGTGATTTAGCTCCTTTCTGTATTCAAAGGTGAGTTAAGTACATCCTTGAGATGTGTTTTAACTTGTGTTTCCAAATTGTCATACTATACAGTGATTTATAGACCACTGATGCTCAGCCAAATAATTTCTTTACTTTGGTTTCCTTTTATGTTAAATAAAGATGAAAGATACTTAAAAAAATCTGATGCAAGAAATATTGTTAGTCTTAGAAATAATGGAGTCATTTTACTGTTCCTCACAGATTTTGACAATTGTCTTTGACTCAGATGTATAAATATATTATCTGTAAATAATGAGAATTTTCTTCCTTATTTTCAATATTCACAACTTTAATTGGCTTATTTCTTCAGAAATATATTAAATAATTGTGAACATTCATAATTTGTTTGGTACTAAAAATTATATGCTTCTCTTCTTATACCATTGTTTGTTAACCAGTCATGTTAAAGTGTTAAAGGCATGACATTATGTACGCATATTTGTGTACACACATACACACACAAACACACATATATGGCCTTGAATTGAATTGAAGTTGAATTTTGTCAAATGTTTATTTAGAAATTCTTAAGAATTGTACATATTTCTCTAATTTACTTTGTGCCTCATTAAAATGAGCAAAATTACTTTCTTAATAACTCCCAATGGTTATGGAATATTAGTCTGATAAATAACATTGAATTATATTTGCTAATATTCTATTTAAAATGTTTGTGTCAATTTTTATAAGTGATATGGCCAATATCTGAAAAGCATTTAGAGGAGTTCCTGGCATATAGTGTTTCATAAGTGTCTTAACTATTTTTTAAATGTATGAGCTGTACTCTTTCTTGATTTAAAATCTATAAGTTTCTTATGTCTTATCTCCATAGTCAATAAGAAAACTAGGTACTT
Organism: Daubentonia madagascariensis; assembly: GCA_023783475.1. NCBI lineage: Eukaryota > Metazoa > Chordata > Mammalia > Primates > Daubentoniidae > Daubentonia > Daubentonia madagascariensis. Next base: position 17,241,621 of record JAKFHU010002080.1, on the reverse strand, counting down.
TCTTCCAAACCCAATCTCCTATCCCATCTTACCATCTTCCTAAACTTTTCACTGGGAGTGGGCTAACAATTTTAGCTTTATATTTTCTCCTACATATCCTCATAACTTAAGTAATATGTATATGCCTTCTTGTGTTGTTTCATCCAACTTAGACATAATGTAATGAACTCATTGCTAATAACAATGAGGAATTAACATACAGTTCTTCATATTTCCTATCCATTACACACAAACATAATGTACTATCATTTCACAGCATCAATATTTGTAATATTTCCCATTTCTAACCAAATTATCCATATTTTTAACTCAATGATCTATATTTAGATCAATTCGGTATTCATCATTATTTTTTTCACCACAGAACTTATTTTATCTTTTGGCTAGCTGGAATCTATAAGAAGCATGACAAATAAAATTTTTGTCTGAATCTATAAGGAAACAGAACTACAGTGTGGTTCCCATGAGATATCAAAAAGGTTGAAAATTTTAAATTAAGGTTTCAGACATCCCATAGTTTACTAGTTGTCTGCTAGACCACTACTTGGTTAAATAAGTAAATGAATGAATGAATAAATAAATAAATAAATAAATAAAGTGTATATGTGGTTCTTTACTATGTCAAAAATATCAAGTTTAAATGTATTCTCAAAATACTTCCAGGAATCTGTGACTTATAAAAATAGTTAGTAAAAATGTAAACATTTGTAGTAATAATTTTCAAAAATATTTTGTTTTATAGTTTGGCATATTATGATACTACTCTTATTCTTATGTGTGATTTATCATGTGTTGAGATTGTAAGAACAAATAAAAGTTTAAAATAAGAAGTTTATTTCTCCCTGTTAAAATTAAGGGAATTGACTTCTTTCCCCCTTTTTCTCAGAGCATCTCCTTTCAAAAACTGGTAGCTTTAAGTACTTTCTTCTGTCTTTGAAATGTATATAAATCCTTTTAAAAACTAGGAAGACCTAATGTCAATTTTATGACCTAGGAATATCTTTCTCTAGGGCTCAAGAACCATCTCCTTGAAATGTAAACATAAAGAGAGTTAACAGCCTAATCTCCCATTTCCTGTGGGAAGATGGGAGTCTAACTTTGGTAGACTCCTTGACCAAGTTGCAAAACTACCTTTTGTCATAAAGATATAAGAAGTTTGTACTCCTGATAAAGTCAGTTAGCTAACACAGATCTTCATGCTAATTACTAGGTGAATTTGGGATAAACTATGTGTGAAAATGATGCTGTCAAGTCCTCTTACTTGATTATCTTGGAAATATGTATGTAATAGTTTGTATCTGCTTGGCTGTATGTAAGGGTGAGATCTCTTAGCAGATTGTCTGTGATGCCTATCACATTCTGGTTTAACGCTTATTCAGTAAGAAAATGGTTGTCGTTCTCTATTACCCTTGGGGAGAGGAATTCAGAGTTGGAGGGAGATTCTGTTTTCAATTATATTTCTCCAACAGAATTTTATCGTATTTTATGTAGATTGGCCCAACACTATCTCCAAAATATGTAATGTAAATATTTTCTTCTCAATTCCTGAGAGGAATATAAAATATATACTAGCATATATTAGAATTTTATTACAATATTTATTGGTAGGGTTATCTAACTTATTTACTTATGAAAAAATAAGTTGTGCACACATTCATGGATTAAATAAAAAACAAAAAGCATGCCCAATTGAAAACTGCCTTTTATATGCAAAATTCTCTATTTGGCTGTAAGCATGTGTGTGAGGGAGTAAGATAAATGAAACAAAAACCTTGCCCTAAAATGACTCATAATCCCCTGAGCGATTTTTTTCTCTTCTGAGGCAGGGATTCATTAACATAGTACAAGACAGAGTAAAATAAGCACTATCACTCTACCTGCTTTATAAAATGTCCAAAAGTAATAACTCTTTTAGTTCATAATACTCCCTGGGTAATAGTTATTTTACTAATAAGAATTATGATATTCATCATAAGATTTAACCAATAATACTGAAGATAAATATGTCATATATAAATGACTATTTCATATTTAAAGTATAATTTACTGTCCATTAGAGAATTTCAAAAAGGCAAGTGAAATCTCTATTTAGATCATGAGTTTAATCACTAAGCACCATGATGATGGGTTTTGAATGCCTCACTTTTCAGCAGAATATTATACTGATGGTTTGAATAGCAGTAAAATCTTTATCAAACTTTAGTTATAAAAAATGATCTGAAGAATATACTCAAATTTGATGTGCAAAATATTTTATTACAAAAAGAGAAAAATAATAACATTAATAAATGTGTGAATTCTTACCTATTACAATAATAAAGAAATGAAGTACTTGTATTCACAAAAAATCATATCTTCTAAATATTTAGTGTCATGTTATGACTACGTATAATTATTAAATCTGAGATTTTTATGTAAGAAACTAGGAAAAATATCCCTTGGAATAATTTAATTAAAATAATATAGTATAACTTGAAAAAAAACTATATTAGAAAACTTTGAAAATATGAACATAAATATTTAAATCTTATAAAATAATGATTATTTAATATACATATTTCAAAAAAGATTAAAAATAGGAAGAAGTATGGTTTGTTTTTAATACTGCAAAGAATTTGGAGAATTACACTGTTAAATTAGACTATCATACTATCTAGTACACTGAAATTTCAGTATCATAGCATGTTAATATTCTTATAGCTCAAGCAGTACTTAAATTATAGAAATTAGTAATTATTTTACAAATGCGTACCTGTTATTTTAAATATACATATATGTATTGACTAGTAGTTTGCATCTTGTTGACTGTTTTTCTTTTGCAACGTGATTCTAGAATCACAATTTTGTCACTTCACAGTGTGATAAACTAGCAAACAAAATAGTAACCATATTTGAGAAACAAAATTTCTATACTTTTGTTAATTTGTGTTATACTTATACAAGGTTACAATAGTAACCATATTTGACAGACAAAATTTCAATACTTTTACTAATTTATATTATACTTATTTTTCTATAGGTGGAAATTGCCAAATTCTGAAATAAATAACTACTCTAAAAGTTATATTACATTAACCTGATGGCAGAAATTTGCATAAAAGTTACACATAGGCACACACAGCCTCCTATTTCTTTTGGAATAAATAATGGTTTCAGACTAAATTAGCTGTGTAATAATACATGTGTTTCAGTGTGGATTCCTCCACTGACACAAATTAGAGAATTAGCAAGGATTTATTTGCATGTATTGTAGTTTATTTGGAAATAATTCCCAGGGAGAAAAAAGAGGAATTGAGGAATAAGCAAGTTTTTTACTTAATCAGTATACACCGCCTCGTCTCAAAGCATTGAGACAATAAACGCATGTCAACAGAAGAGTTAAAGTGTGATTCAATGGACCTTTAGATGTACGACCTGCAAAATATATTTATGATTCCGTTGCTTTCTTGAAATATTTTTAGAGACAGTAAAGAACAAGCTTAAATTATAATGTTAAATAATAGAATGGGATCACTTTACAAGAAAGGATAAATGAATATTGTCAGAACCTTTTCTAGTGACAATTTTTTAAACAAGGGAAAATCGGTACAAAAAAATGGAGAATGAAAAGAAAATTTCTACTTAAAAACAAAGAAATGAGGGAGGGATGAAGCGTGGATGGTTAATGGGTGCAAAAACACAGATAGCTAGATAGAATGAACAATATTTGATAGCACGACAAAGTGACTATAATAAACAATGAGTTAAGGTATATTTTAAAATAACTAAAAGTGGAATTAGAATGTTCCTAACACAAAGAAATGATTAATGGTTGAAGTGATGGATATACCAATTATCCTGATTTGATTAATTCACATTGTATGCCTGTATCAAAACATCACATGTAAGTACATACAACTATTATGTACCCATTATAATTTTAAAAAACTATAAAAAATTAAAGGAATGTGTGTGAGGGGGTGAGGGAAAGATAACCTGCCTTTTAAATGTGTCTGTGGTTGCCTCTTACTACCATATCTATTTTTGCTTTACTGTGAAACATTTTTATCATTATAGAAGTCTCTGGTTTGCTGATTACCTATTGCACTACATCTTTTTTTTTCAATCTCACCTCTGATTTTAGGCATGTCTTCTTTTTTTGGATTTAATTAACTTTTAATTTTTTTATTCATACATAATATTTATATGTATTTATGGGGCACATGTTATATTTTGTTACATGCATAGGATGTGTAATGACCAAGTCAAGTTATTTAGGACATCCATCACTTCGCTATGTATTATTTCCATGTGTTGGGAACATTTCAAGTCCTTCTTCTAGCTATTTAGAGATATAAAATGCATTGTTGTTTTATTTCACATGTATAGTACATTACGGGTTATATTATTAATTTAAGAAACTTTCATATCTCAGTTCTTTTACATGAAAACACATTCTGTGCTCCAAGAAATGATGACTTTTCTTACATAGAACTCTATTTATATTATTTAAATTTTTCCAGCTTTATTGAGGTATGATTGATAAATAAAAATATATATTTAAGATATACAATATGATGATTTGATATGTACACATTGTGAAATGTCTTTGGTTTATACTTGTCTCCCCCGAGCTGTTGAGCCCTGCATTTCACGGTCTGCTCCTAAGTTTCTCAATGCAGAAAATGTCTTTAAAACTTACTCTTCAACCAAGCATACATAGCCTTGAAATGTAGATCTTCCCAGAGGGACAATCTTGACCAATGGGAAAAGGGAGACTGATTGATAAATACTTCTTCCTGTTAATCAAAAATTTAGGTGCATATAATTTTTTAGATAGTTCTGAAAAACATTCTACATGATTTTTGAAGGTCCCAAAGGCAACTGAGTCCCAATTTCCCTCAAAGTTGACTGAATAATTCACTCTTATTGTAGAATTTTCATCCTTACCCATGTTCCCTCGTCCTTCCTTCTTGCATCTTGGTACTCCCTCCAAAAAAATACATGCACATGCATTCTTGTCTCAGGCTCTGCTTTGATGGTGATAGTTGGGGAAGACAAGATGAGACCTAATAATTACCACCAACCAAACTTAATATAAGAAATACTATTTAATACACTTCTTAGTATAAGTGTTTCCTCAACTGATTGCATAATGTTTCATAATCTTTCCAGATATACGCATATTATATTTTAATTGTAAATTTGAAAATATTCTATATTTTTTTGTTTAATTTTATAGAACAGTTTGATTTCCTCATTTAAATTTTTTTATTTAAGTAATAATAATTAGGAAAGTTTTTAAGGAATTATTGTTTCTCTAAGAATTAAATGCAATTTTTAACAAAAAATACAGATCTCTTATTAAGAATGATTATGGTGTTTGATGATGTGCAACAATGATTTTGAGACAAATCTTTGTCATTATTAACCTTTATGATTGTTTATTATTAACATTGGGTTAAGAAACATTAAATATTAGTAATTGGGGTAAAAAGGAAGAGAGGTTATTTGAATAAATCACTTTCAACTAGTCACATATTTAAAAATATTTGGCTTCTTCTCTTGATTTTTTTTAATGATTATATATCCTGATGACAAAACTAATAGCCACTGCTTTTTGAGAACTTAACACATGCTGGATAGGTTATTCATACTGCTTCATTCAGAGTTATTTACTAAGAACCCTATAGAATCTCTTCTGACTCTATCTTGTTACCCTAACAATTCTTATCCATAGCACTTATCAGTAACTAATATCATATACAGTTGTGGGTTTATTTATTTATTTTTCATTTCCTCCACTGGAATATAAGTATGATGAAGACAGGGCCTCCATGTGCTGTAGTCCCAATTTCTGAAACAATACCTGGAAAATAGGAGATATTGAGTTAATATTGATCATTTAAATGAATGAATGAATTTACACAATAAGTGAAAAGAAAGTGTCAACATTTCGATTTCCCAGTGAAGTAATTGATATTTTCAGCAGTTAATCTAATTAATTAAATCTACTCTTCTCATAAAAGCTGAGACACAATTTGATATCATGAATAGATCTAATATGATCTAATATTAAATCTATGTGTTTTTTTTTTTTAACTACACCCTTCCGCCTCAAAGTTTTATCCATGTGCCAAGAAGTGTCTTATTCTATAGAGACTTTGAATGTGCTTATGTGTAGGAGGTATCTTAAGGATATCACATTTGCTGCCCAGATCTCTGGCCCACTTAGACCTGTCTCATTACTAATTGGAGAGCCTCAAAGTACAACAGAAACTTTATAAAACTCAATGTATTTTATGTTAAGGTTACCTACTGTAGTCTTTTCTAAAGTGTGAAATTGAATGAATATTTCATTAGACATTTTACAAAGAAGCTCAGAGTAGCAGGGGTATGGCATATGCTGTGTCAAAGAAATAGGAATATAGATGACATTGAGATGCTGACTTTGTAAAATATTCATGACAATATAAGTATCTATTAAGAAGATGGAATCATAAAAACTTCTCGCACTGGAAATACATCCTTTTTTCTCACTTAAGAAGCCTAAACTATGTGATGCTCACAGCATTCTTATTTTTGAACAGGTCCTGCTATTATATATATACATATTCACATAACTTTTCTCATTCCTAGAAATGCTTTTACAGCTATATTTGCCTGGAACTCAAACAACTATTCTGGAGTAAAGCTTTTCAAGATCCTTTGCAAGCAGACTTAATTATTTCCCCCTTCAGAGTAGTGGATTTTCTTCCATGATTGTGTCAACCACATTAGTTTTTATTACCATATATACTATTTTCTGCTCCCTAATGCCCACTCTTATATCATATCTTCTGTTTTTGTTATTCATATTTGACTTCTGGCATGTTAATTCTTCTATTCTAGATCAAAAAATTAAGTTATTTTTTGGAGAAAAATTAGTCATTTCTTAATTGAAGAAAATTCAAAATATGACATATGGGTTTAATAGATCAAAAGCTCAGAAGTAAAATACAAAATAATGCAATATCCTGCATCATGGTTGTGTGTGTGTGTGTGTGTGTGTGTGTGTGTAAACTTGTGGGTGGCTATAAGTGTTTATACTGTCACATGCAGGTATAAGAAAACCTTGGAGATGGGGAAAATAAGATTATAGGATGGAAAACATTCAGAAGGATCATGAGAATTTTCAAAGTGCTTAGGATGAACATGTTTAGAAATATTAATAAAGGAAATAGATTCTTTCATCAGAAAGGAAACCATAGAACTTAATTGATTTTGTAAAAATTTTTAAAATTCTCAATAAAAAAATGTTCATATATGGACTAATATTCTCTATAGCATCTAAAGAGTCACACTTAGTAATACACTGTTAAAGAGTTTCCTCACAGCAATGTTTGGACAGGCAAAGTCCATTGAAGATATATTTTCTGTACTGATAACATTCAAGGTTATATTTCAACTTAAGTCAACTCATTGGGGAAATTTAGAACATATTTTATCTCTTACCTGTATTTTTGAATCTTATTCTACTGAAACCATCCACTTGAAGTCACTGTTTTCATTTCACAAATTAAAAAAAAATTACTAACATAACCTTTCTCATAAATACTAACATTTGCTATCAAGGTTTATTTTGAGATACAATGCATTTAAATTAGTAGCATGTAGGTACAAACCTAAAATGAAAGAGTAGAGAATTTGATTTAGTTTGACTTGAGTTCTTTGGATTTTTAAAAATTTTATACTTTCTAATAGTTATCATAATATGCTATAAATTTATAAGAATGCATTTCTCCCATTGTGTCCTTAAATTTCCTGAATAAATTTTCTAAGAATGACCTTAAGTAGAAATACACTGTTTTTACTTAGCTTTATATGTTCACAATACATTTCTCTTATGCATATTCATAGACAAAAAATAATTTAGAATCATTAAGATATAACACTGTATAACAGATATTCAGTAAACTCTTAGGGGAGATTTTTGTTTTTGAGTGACCAGCAAAGTGAATGAACATATTCCTTTAAAAAACATTTTCCTCTAATTTCATTCCATATTATTTATTTATTCACACATAAAATACTACAAATATCCTGAGTTAATTTATTATGAAGATAAGCATTACTGAGGTTAAATATTACTGTCATGTTTCCTATAATATTTTTTTCTCTCTTCTTTATGTTCTTAGTTATGTCTTGAAATTAGTTTCAACAACATTTTTAGAAAATAAGAATATGAGAAATATGTGAATATATGTAATTCCTGGCATCTCATTGAACTTAATACTTTTTGTACATCATTATGAGCACTATGAAGTTAGTCAGAGGTATGGTTAGTGTAGGATATATAAAAATGAATCACAAAGTCTCTACCCTCACTGTGCTCAAGTCTGAGGTTAAAAAACATGCAAACAAGTGCATATGACATAAATATCACACACATATTCAATTTACTCATTGGATAATGTTTGAGCAACTGTGATGCACTGATCAAGCAGTGAGAAAGATATTGAGGGTATAAACGTAAATAAGAGACAGTCTCTACCCATAATGAGGTCAAAACAGAGGGTAGTACATATGAATGAATAATTCATGCAACATAATGCAGAGAAAGAGTGACAGAGATATATATAAATCATATGTCAATGGTATGTCACTGTAGCATAGCAATAAGAAGTACTCACTAAACTGCAGTAGAAGGAGAATGCCACTTAAAGAAGAGGGCATTTAGGATTTATATTCAAAAATAAGGAACAACTCAACAATTGGAAAAATGGGGTTAAGGAATTCTAGGGAAAGGAATAGTATGCAAAAATCCTTGGAAGCATGAAGAGCGTGAAAGCGCCATAGCATCATTGAGGAGGATGTATTAAAAAGACAAGATTAGGGTAAACTTGGCAAGGAACCTATTAAAAGATAGAAATGGAGAGGACTGAGGGCAGGACTTCAGATGAAAAGTTAAGACAGAAAAGGGGATGTCACCAAACAGGATAAATATCACTACACATATTGATGCTCACTACTGCCTAGTGAATATGTCTAAAAGAATAGTGATTGCAAAAAATTTTGCAAAGTTTTTATTAATATTTACCAATTTCTCTACCATAGTTTAGAAATGTGTTTAAAATACCATCATTTTCTATTTTTTTTTCAGATTTCAAACTACCTGCTCATAGTCCATGTTTATCAGCAAATTTGGTTCAGGGATCCTTCCTCTCCAGGTGCTGTGCTTTAGAAAGATTCAAGGAACTGACCCAATTCCACTTCTGAAGGAAGCATTTGCTACTGATGAAGATAAATAGATTGAGGCTGAAAAAGCAGCTTAATGAAAATTAAGGAGTTTTTGATGGCTTTTATAAATAATAGTTTCAAAGCAGTGCTATTAAAGGATACGTAAAACTATAGTTATTTAAGATATAAAATGAAAATATATTAAAGAAATTGAAAATATATGCTTTCATTTTAAGTAATCTGGTAGTAAGAGGTTGTGTTTTCTTTATATTTTTTCTTTGACAAGAATGCAAGGCATCAACTTGCAATAGAGGCCTACATAAATTTACAGAGAAGCTAATGAGCCTTAAACTTCAGGGCCCCTCCCTCACTCCCATAGGTTTACTGCAAGGCACTTTGACCATTTTTGTATCATTTTTCTTAAAGTAAAGTCCCAAATACTACAACTTTCAAAGCTCTCAAAATCTTAGGTTCTCTTTTTTTCAGGATTAAGTTTGTTAAACAGCTCATGAAAAAATACAGGTGTTTGGATTATGAGACCCAGCAAGAACAAGGAAAGGGGATTGACTAGAAAAAAGTAACCACAGATTTAAATTTGCAATTTAATGGAAAAAAATACTTGTCAAGTTTTTTACTTTTTAAAATTTTTTATTTTTTCACCAATGAAAGCAGAAATCGGGAAAATAGATTCAAGTCACAATTCAAATATTACATCCTTACAAAGCCTACTCATTCTACACTACCTATGGTAGAATCTTCTCTAAAGGACTATATTCAGTCTTATCATTGTCAACAACTATGAATATTCTGAGATTTTTCCCTAGTTGCAAACAAACAAGTAAACCACAGTTTCCTGGATGTTAGCAGAGACAGTGGGATCAGAGACAAAGGTCTTTATTACTGCATATTAAGCCTGTGCTTGGATGGGCAGATGTACATGAAACCAAGAGAGAATTGTGTCCAGCAATCATTACCACTCTGTTATTTCCCCTATCTAAGAATTTAAAAGTTTATACAAATTTAGGGGAAGACTATATCTGTGGTGACAAGTAACTATCAGAATCTGTTTAATCAATCCAATGATAACTCACTTCAGTAAAGTTGCTTTGGCATGCTAACCAATCAGTGTCAGCCCTTTGCTTCTGAAAGTCAGACCATCATGAATTAATTATATCTAATAAGCTCACATCTTGAATGCAACCAGTGAACAATTTTCTCTGAATAACCATGCTACAGTGCTTCCACAGATGATGTTGACTCTGTTATACACCAAAAAGTCCTCTGACACTGAACCTCATATTTTCTTTTAACACTATATAAGATCAGCTGTGTGCTGTGCTCGAGGGGGCTGTGACTGACTAGCACAGCTCTCTCCAAAGGCAGCAAATTTCCCTGTATCTTTTTATTTCAGATATTGCGTAGTGGTGTTGTCATCTTATGGCATATTTCATGCATTCAATTATTTACTTATATATTTTTTATCTATTTTCACTCACTGGATTATAAACTCTATGAGAACAGGGATCTCATCTGTCTTATTGGCCTATGTGTTCTTTAGTTCATGGTCAAGACCAGAGTAGGCTATTGATAAATATTGATTGAAGTGTTGAATTAATTAAATAATAAATTCAGAGTTAAAGGTTGGCAAGATGTGTGACAATGCAGAAACAAACTACATCAATTGAAGGTGAGTTACTGGTCACAAACTCATGTCTAGATTTAGGTATGTGAAATCGGGACAAGGCAGAATATTAAAAGTAATAGGGAGAGTTCAGAGTTTAAATTCATGATAAAATATGAGATATGATACAGTAACAAAACAGTTGAAATTGAGGAAAGATGAAAAAATGTGGTCAGAGAATGAAATATTCCAGGTTATAATTTTAAGATTTAAAGTAGTTGGCGGAATCTAGAGCAGCATTGCCCAATAAAACTTTATGCAAGGATGGAAATAGCCATATGTGGCTACCAAGGACTTGCAACGTCTCTAGAATGACTCAGGGAATGTGTCTAGAATGACTCTAGAATGACTTTTAAATTTAATTTAATTTTAATTAATTTAAATTTAAATTCAAATAATTTTGTGTGGCTAGTAGCTACTGTATTAGCACGTATCTAGAGAGTTCTTAACATTTTTGTTTTGGGTTCTCTTTGAAAGTCTGACATAAATTCTGTATTCCACATAAACAATCCTGCATCTAGGGTGAAGACACAGAAATAGGCTGGTGAATCACAGTGGAGAGGTGATTGCAAATAAAGTAATGAAATAAAGAAACCTATGTATAGGAATGATCAGTTATATTGGCATGGAAGTCAGACAAAATATGGATGAAGTTACACTCCCTTTGTTTTTCAATCCCTTTTTCTGGAATTCATCTTGTTAATAAAATAATAACATATTAACCTTGTGCTTTAGGCTCTGCTGTCTGCAGAACCATGCTAAGAAACCAGGCTTGTGCAAGGAGAGTTTCTAGAAAGCAGACCTTCATTACGGGATTTGGGAAATGGATTTCTCTCCGTTTTAATAGCAGTGAAAATCCCATGGATGGCACGGATGGTGGTAAGTGGGTGGTGGTGGTGATCTTGGCATTCAGTGGCATAAATGGCAAACCAGTAAGAGTTTCTGCCACACATGCATTCAAAAATCATCATGCAAGAAAATTCAGGCCTTTTACAAATCTCTGAAACCAAGAAATGGACCTTAGTTTAAGAATACATTGAAGGATGATTAGAGGATTAAATTATGTGGAGTAATTTAGTAGCATGGGCAAGGCATACAACAATTAAAAAGCAATTTTGGAATATTGAAAAGCTTTTTTTAATTGTCAAATAAAAGTTGTATATATTTGTCATGTACAGCATGATGTTTTGAAATATGTATACATTGTGGAATGGCTCAATTGAGCCAATTAACACATCCATTACTTCATATACTTATTTTTTGTGATGAGAACACTTAAAACCTATACCTAGCGATTTTCAGAAAAGGAAAACTGATTGGGGGAATAGACATGATTTAAGTAAAGGAGAATGGATTTAGTGGATTGTAGAAGACAAAGTAGTCAAGGAATTTGAAGGTGGAATTTTTCAGTGAAATAATACTGTGCAACTAAATTAAATCCGTTGATACAGAATGATTCATCTTTTCAGTGGGAAGGCGCAGGCAATCATGTAACTGTGTGAGTGAATAAATGTATAGAGTGGAGTGATGACTCCTTTAAACTTAACTAAGCAAGCACACTGCAAGGGATTTTTTTGGGGTGGCTAAGGAAGGGGAGTCATGTGCAAATATACTACAAAGAACTCTGGGAAAGTAAATTGGTAATGCTGATTTATACGACTTCCAATACTCCAGTGTTAGTAGAGAGATGTTGAATTGATCTATTATGATAAAACTACATTTAAAAAGCCCAATTTAATTTATTTTAGGCTTAATTCAGATACTTTGACCAGTTCATCTCTTCTTTCACTTTTTGTTTGTGTAAAATTAAAAAGTGTAAGCTTGGTATAATTTCTTTAATCAAGTTTCTAAAAGCTAAGCATATATATATATATAAAATTTCAAATATCTGGTATTGAACATTCTTTTCATTCCATTGAATGTTACTCATGTCATTATATACATTATCAAGGTGTATTAATATCTTCAATATAACAAAAATCATTGATTGTGTAAAGTAGATGAACACAGCCACTTTAGTGCAGAGACATGCTGCCTGTTGATAATTTGAATTTTGCTCTTAAGGAAAACAGAAACATGATAGGAAAAGATAGTAGAGTATAATAGAACTAGGATAGATTTGGAGTAACATAAAGGTTGTTTACTATATGCTTATCATTGGACAAAGTTTTTATTTAAATTTTATTTGATTTTTAATTATTATGGGTATATGATAGTTATCTATATTTATAGGGTACATGTGATGTTTTGATACAGGCATACAATGTGAATTAATCAAATCAGGGTAATTGGGATACCCATTGCTCCAGGCATTTATCTTTTCTTTGTGTCAGGAACATTCTAACTCCACTCTTTTAGTTATTTTAAAATATACCCTTACTTATTGTTGATTATAGTTAAATCCTGTATGTCTCAGTTCCCTCACATATGAAGTAAAATAGATTAAAGAATTAATAAAATAGCATAAACAAATCATTATTCCAGTGCTTTGGTTGACCAAAAATTGAATAAATAAATGATGGATGAGTTAGTGAATCCAATTCAGCAGTGGTAAAATATGGAGAAAACCTCCATTCTCTTTAACACGGCTGTAAAATTAGCTAGTCACAGATAGTTTCAATCTAAAGCAATTGACAGATAGAAAATTTGCTAAATACATTTATTATAAAATGTAGTCAATAAAATGAATATTCTTGTTCCAATCTATGATAGCATTTTAGGAATGAGATGCATATTATGGATCATGTCACATTTAACATACTAGTAAATTGATGAATTATCTTGCAATCTATGGCATTTTAGAATTCAGAAGAGTGGGTTACTTGCAATGGGAATAAATATTCATAGTCACATACCTTGTTTGTGCAAAGAAACATAACTTTATTTTTCAATATTCAATTTATTTTTTGACCCTAAGCCCTCTTTCTGTTTGATGCATAAAACCAACATAGTCACTTCATTGTAAAATAAATCACATTTTATGATTCCTCAGCCATTGCGGTGTTTTAACTCAAGAATCGAATTTCTTCGTTTGGTAGGAGGAGTTTTATGCAAATGTTAACTTGATGGTGGAAGGAAGAAGTACCCTCTTCTTGGTCTTGATTGATCTATTCCCAAACACAAGTTGTCTTGACAAAGATAAAGTTATCATAGATTGTTTCTATCACACTAGAAAGTTTCCTCATGCCCTGCCTCTTTCAACTCAATACCCTCACCATCCCAAGGTAATCAATTTTTTTATTTCTATCACTGTAGTTTGGCCTATTCTTGACTTTTACATAAGGGATCATATAGTGTACACTGTGTGGTATCTGACTTCTCTCCTCTAATATGATAGATGTAAGATTCATCCATGTTGACATAGATGGATGATAGAGTGATAGAGAGATAGTTGAATACTATTCCATGGACACTACTGTAGCATGAATATTCTGGGTTTTTTTTTTTGTCATTGTTTTAATTCATGATTTTGTCAATAGGCATTTGGTCATTTTCAGTTTTGGACCATTTTGAAAGCAGCTTTCATGAACTTTTTTTTGCTTAATGTATGCATTTACTTATTTTGGGTATGTTTCTAGAGGTGAAACTGCTGAGTCATAGGTAGTCATAAGTTTATATATGTATTGTAAAATTTAAATAATATGTAAAAATGTATTCAAATTTGTTCTACCATTTCATACTTCCATCATGCTCCCTGTAACAATGTATAAGAGTTCCAATCACTACACATCCTTGCTAACATTTGTAAATGTCAGGGTTGTTTGTTTTTGTTTTTAATTTTAGAAATTCTGATTTTTGTAAGCTGGTGTCTTATTGTGATATTTGCATTTCCCTGATGTTGATAAAATTTTTTGTTGTCATTATTTATTTATTTCTCAATACTTATGAAAATGTTGATGTCTGAGTTACTTTTTTTATTGATTAATATTAGTTTTAATATTGTCTAGATATGAATTTTTTATAGATATATGTATTATGATTTTTTCCAGATGGATGTTATTTTGATTTTGATTAAGATATTTATATTGTAAAATATTTTAAATGCAACTGTTTTATAGGCTGACCAACATAACTGTATCAATTTGAAGTCCAAAAAACAAATATTTCAAAAGTTAGATAATTCAATTTAAATTTTGTAGCACACTCTGTCTCAAAAGAGTCCATATTTTTAAAAAATTAATTATATGGTCTTCATTACTGTGAAATCAATATGTTAATACAGTAACAAAGTTCAATGGAGGTGAATTCATATATTTTTTAGTAATAATTTTACCATGTCTTAGCTAAAATGAGGTTCCATTTACCAAAATAAGTCATCTCAATTACATGTTAGATAAATCATACTTTATTTTAACAACTTAGGAATAAACATTTAAGCCATAGAAATGCATCAGTTAGGAAATTCCAGTCATCCATGAGTCACAGGGAGGAAGTAGTTTCTAGTAAATTGTCCATTCCCATGCCTCTGAAATTATACCATGTGGATTGCAAGATGTTGATGTTAACCAAAAATTCCTTCTTATTGAGTGTGATCTTTATTCCTCTGGAAATCTATGGTATTAAAATAGGTATTAGAGGTTAGTAAGGCAGGGAAAGCAGATGAAGAATTTGCAAAATGACTTCACATGACTGTAGGTTTGAAAGAATAACATTAGGGGCGGAGGCTGGGCTTGGTGGCTCATACCTGTAATCCTAGCACTCTGGGAGGCTGAGGATGATCACTTGAGCTCAGGAGTTCGAGACCAGTCTGAGCAAGAGTGAGACCCGCTTCCCGCCCTTCTCTACTAAAAATAGAAAAATTAGCCGGCATCATGGTGCACGCCTGTAGTCCCAGCAACTCTGGAGGCTGAGGCAGGAGGATCGCTTGAGCCCAGGAGTTTGAGGTTACAGTGAGCTACAATGATGCCACTGCACTCTAGCAGGGGCAACAGAGCGAGACTCTGTCTCAAAAAAAAAAATAAATAAATAAGGACAGAGAAACTAGGAAGATACCACTAAGAATCCATCCTATATAATCTAATGGAAAAAAATAGTAAGTCTGGGGAAAATAATCTGTACAGTTTTTTTCTCAGTAGTACAAGAGAAGTTCCAATGAGAACTGAAGAAATTCATAAGGCGGAATAGCAAACGGACATTATGACATGTGAAATAATTTAAAAGTTTCAAAGAAATGTATTAAAGAATGCAATTGTACTTGCAATAAAGAGTATCACACAAAATACGATTATTTCTGCCGAGTTTCTATTCCTGCAGAATTATTTTATAATTGAGTATCAAAATAAAATAATTTTCTATTTTACAAAATCATTTTTGCAAAATCATTAGTCTACATTCTTGAAAACTCAATATGTAAAAATGAGAAAAAAAGTGAGGAGGAGTTAACTAATTAATAGAATAGAATAGTTAATAGAATACTCTATTGAACAAAAGTTTCTGTAAATTTCCTATCATGATGGAGTGAAGAAAACTATCATAATCATAGCCACAAGCTATCAAAAATCCAGACAAGCTTAGTCTGGAGGGAACCATGTGATTCTCAGTGTGCATGTTCTGTAATATAATTTTTTTCAGGGTAATTTTAATATAATAAGGGAGAGATGACTGCAAACCTCCAAGCTATCAGCTATCACTTTCATCCACACTTAGTCATTCAAATTTTGAGTTCCAAATTGTGTATATGTTAGTGTGCCATAAGAAAGCAGGTGAATGAATTGTAATATTTTCTCTTCCTAACTTTGTTTTGCATCTTCTCAAATTGCACCATGCACAGACATAGCTTCTCTCTCTCTCTCGTCAGCAGAGCTTGGGGAAAGGAAGAGGGAAGTATGTTTCATAGTTTTATAGAAACAGGCACACACAGCAACAGATTTCTCACTTGACCCCCAACTCATACACAATATCATTCAGTTTGGAAGAACCTTAATAACCCTACTCATTTGCTGATTTAGCTTAGCAATATACTTCTATGTCTAGAGGTCAAAATCAAGATTATATATGTGTATTTAAGTAAAATATACAGCAAAACTGTGACTTACTCCATTATCATTGAAAAATGTCTTTATTTACTTTCTTTCAGGTAATTTATTCTATTTGAGATGTCTATGCACCTGTCTTATTTATCTGACTAGATTTTAAGTTACTTTCTCATGGTACATTTACCATTGAATCCTTCACACTCAACATAATATCTTCCATAAAATGTATGGTCAATGAGTTTCTGCTGAATTGAATTAAATGTGTTCAATTTATGAGCTCTTTTCCTTTTCAAGCATTCTGAAAAACACTCTGGGGTAGGTAAGACTTTATTATTGCATAGCTGGCAGGTGATAACATTAAAATTCCTCACCAAATCTGCCTTTTCCCAAGCTGACACTCTTTTTTCCCCATAAGGCACATTTGCACAATTAAAAAAAAAAGTTGGCAGTATGTATTATAAAAGTTATGGGAAGTTTGCAACTAAGAACTGGAAATCACAATCATTTGAATCATCTCAATGTGTATGCAAGCCAAACTTCTTGAGATCTAATTTAGGGTCATGCAGCCTACTAACATCAGGATGGAGTTGAGTAGTGCAGTATATTGAAGAAATGGAATAGAGTCCATCTCTCTTGAAAGAATCAAATTACACCAGCTTTAATAATGTTTATGTCTAAAGGCCAACCAAGATCAGAAGTTCACCGATGTAATGCATCAGAAAATTAGCTGGAAGTAAAATCTCAAGATCGGTTCTGAATTTTAAAAGCTACAATTGGTAGTCAAAATAACAAAAAACAACATTTTTACCCTAACTCACTTTCCTATATTTTGCCCATTTAAACACACAGAAAACATAGATAGATGGTAGGTAGATAGATAGATATGCTGTGTTTGTCTCTGAAATTTATAAAATAGTCACATAAAATTCCTGATATTACAAAGGCCTTCCAAAAGGCATTTCTATGACTGATGAATAGTACATATTAGATTCAGAAGAAAAAAAAAAAAAACCGCAGGGTTTTCCCAGAAACTAGAAGGTACTGTTTTTGTCGTTAGCAGTTTTCCTGGCCTGAGTTGCCTTACCTTAAAACATTTGTAACATGGTTTATGGAGTATTTTTCTCCCCATCATTCAAAAACTAAAAAAAGATAAGTAAATACATAATTAAGGGAGACACCATGAAATGAAGAGTTGCATACATATGAAGCATAAGAAATAGAAATAAAGTATATTAATAGTATTTTAAAAGCAATTAAGATACACTTTGAAGAGTATTTAAACTATACAATTTAACCTAATTTACTACTCTTAATGAGCAACTCTGCTCAAAAAGACTTTGCTTTAGAAAAAATTGATTCTTCACTTTATAAGCTTTTATGAATTGACAAGATGACATTCACTAGATGCAGTGTCTCTATTGCCTGTTTGTGTTTCTTTTTTGTTGTGATTCCACTATTTCTTCTTGGAAGAGGTTACTATAGACACTGCTCTTACTACTGATTTCTTGAAACAAGTTTCACTAAATATTAGGAAACATTTTTAGAGGCATTATTTTTGCCTTGTATCTGTTTATTATACACTAGAGTTTAACATGTGCAGATACCTTACATTGTTCTTTAATATAATGTGAAAACACATATAAAATAGTAAAATTGTTCATAAAGTTAGTCAGCAATTACAAGGAAAAATCAATGCTTTATCTCCTTTTAGCTGTTCATGGCTCATTTTGCATTCCTTCAGAAGTGAGCCAACTCCATGGCTCTCCATCTGAGCACTGTGAAAAGTTGTGATTGTTCTCCAATGTCCAGCACTGCTATCCTAGGTATCCTATGACACAGCGTGAACATGCTGCAGCACCACATCCTCCTTTAAGTAATTTCAGTAATCTCAAAGGTGCCCAATTCTCCCTACTTTAAGCAATTCCAAAGACACCCGTTCACTGGAAGCCAAAAGCTTAAAACACTTGAAAGTTTACACGAGTGCCTTCAACATTGGGCCTCAGCATAGACTGGTGGCTTTATTTTTCTCTTTTACCTCCGCCTCCTCTTCCCCTTTGTTTTAGGTATTTTAAGCTGCGGCCGCACTCTCCTACTCATGCTGAAATATATCAAATATTTTCCATGTCTCTTTGCCTTTGTATAAACTCCATTTTCTCTCCAGTTAATCCTCCCAAACATCCCTACCTAATAAACCTCAAACATGTTTTAAAAGCTTCAATGTAGATTACACTTTTATTGTAAAAATATCAGTTTTACTGAGAGTTGATCACTAACATTTATGAGATTCCTAAGTATCTTATAAACCATATTTACTATGCATGCTTCATACCCATATCAATCATTTGTATATGACCCTCAAAGAAATATATAATAAGAAAAGAACTTAAAATTTATGTACAGAAATTATTTGAGAGCACAAATGTAAATAGTAAATAAAATCCTTACTTTAATTTCTGTTACAGAGTTTATATTCAGGTACAGAGAAACACCCAAATACACACACACATACACACATACCAAGCAAAGAGATAACTATATTAAAAAGTGAAGATTTTCTTCTTATCTCTAGAAGGCTGTCAAACAAAGTAATTAATATTAAATTTGAAGCTATATAAAACCCAGGTACCTGGGAAATCTTTTCTCAACATCTGTTTTAGCAAGTAAAGATTATCAAATCCATTTCAGCCAATTTCTCATTTCAAAACAGAAGCAATAGAGTTAATAATTTAAAAAATTGTTTAAAATGTGAATAAATTGATATTGATGGGGGCATGGCATTTCATTAGTCAATCACCCATAAATACTAAAAGAGTTTGCTTTTAATGAAAAATAACTAAACCCAGCAACTTTTTCATACATGCTAACAAATAGTAGGAAATAATTCCCAAAGAATTTTTTCTCATCCATTTCTCTTTCCTATTATATTTACATTCTTCTGTAATTTATTTTATATATACACACATATATATTCTTATATATATACATTGTGTGTATATATGTATAAATATATGCATATACATAGATGCTAAATATGTATCTACACACACACTCACACACACTCCAACACTAAGGTATCAAGTGGCAATCCACCCTATTCTTTGGTAACAAAGCCCACAAGCATATTCATCCAAATATTAGTTTGATTTTAAATATATTCAATTGGGCTGTGTGGTTCAATGTGACAGAATGAGGTAAAGACAACTTATCTCTGAAACTAAAATATTCTACATTTCTTTTATCTGTGGAAATACTGCCTTATTATGAGTATGACCTTAAATGTTCCACATGAATGTTTTTTAGGCCTTTGCTCAATTCTTATTTTTCCCTTAGTTCTTTCTAATACAGAAACAGCCATACTCGACTAACACACACACACCGCACTATAGTCATTTTCAGAAGGGCAGAATTTATTGCCCTTTTGAAACAGGTTGAAAAGGGTATGTTGGCTATATGGTGCCACTAGTGAAACTGCCATTTAAAAAAATAAACACAAATTCATACTACACCCCAGAGAATCTGTCCAAATACACGGAAAGTAGAACCTTAACACTGAAAATGCTTTCAAGGTCACAGCCCTGGTTTCACAGTCTGAATTACTGTTGACTTTCCTTAGCATTTTCTGATTAATTCCAGTGGGACTTGTGGAGCTGTTGCAACACATTTCTTAGGTTTGGTCTGAAGTGTGCCTTCTACTTATAGGTGGTCAAAAGATTTTCTGAAGACCGGCTTTGGAGAATGTTGTTCTCAAATTTCACCCTATCTGACATTTTTTCTTTTAATGCATATTACTTTCTAGTTTATTTATCTTTAACCATTATAGAGCTAGATATTCTGGATGAAGTAGAAACAAATGTGATGTGTTTGGATGGGACAGGGTAAAGATTATTTTCCATTATTGCTTACAAGTGTATAATCATCTTTAAAAGGTAAAACATGTAACTCCTTCTGTGTTTTAAGCTAAAAAAGTAGTGTTAAAAGTAAAGCAAAAAATGCATTAATTTCAATTTACAACTACTACAACTATTACATTGTATTAATTTCAGTTTTCAGGCTGCTACATAAAATTCCTGATATCTTTAAATGTACAATCCCATAATCACAGTTTATAAAAAATAAAAGTGACTATAAAGGTAATCTAGATACGTATTTTATTGATAGAGACATGCTAAATTCAAAGTCAATATTGAAATTAAATTTCTGACTGCAAATAACCACACATGTGCGTGCGCACACACACACATAAATCAAAAGTGATTCAAAAACAAAACAACATGATAGCCATTGCTTGGCTAATATATTTTGGTAAATATTTGTAATTGTTTTAATATTTCTTGAACATCTTCTATTGGTCAGTTATGTGAAGATCTTATAATAGAGGAAAAAAGCATTCATGCCAATAGAGCAGTCAGAAAATAAACATGTAACATAGTCTGTATATTTTAAATAGCACCTTTTGCAAAAATCTGGATTGAACTGGAAACCATTTTCCTAAGTGAAGTATAACAAGAATAGAAAAACAAATACCACACCTACTCACTATTACACTGAAACTAACCAATCAGCATTCATGTGCACAGATGGAAGTAAAACTTAGTGGAAATCAAGCAGGTGGGAGCGGGGAGGAAGGGATGGGTGAAATCACACCTAACCGGTACAGTGCACACTATCTGAGTGATGGACACACTTATAACTTTGACTCAAGCAGTACAAAAGCAATCCATGTAACCAAAACATTTGCAACCCCATAATATTCTGAAAAAAATTTTAATTAATTAAAATTAAAAAATCAATTTATCGTACATATGCTTGAAGCACAAATGTTTTAATATAATCACAGTAAAAGACAATTTTGTTTCTCTGCCTCTAGAAAGATAGTAATTAAGTACGGTACTATAAAAAACACTATTTTGTATGTATGTTTCATTTTAGATATATTTCATATCTACTCAACTGAATTTTAAGTTAAAAAGTAAAGAAATTTCATTATTATTTAAAGACATGTCATATCATAAGGTATTATTTTTTTTTACAAATTGAACTAATCCCACTCTCTTTTTCTCCTTAAAAAATAAATTATTTACACTTTCTTATAATTAGCAGGAAAGTGTCATTTTAAAAATGCTTGCTTCTTAGCTTTGTGTGACAAGAAAAACTTTTCAAATCTAGCCATTTATATTTGGCTATTAGAGTTTGTGAGTGTAAAAGAGTTACTGGATTATTTATTGCAGAGTGACAGTGAGAGGAAAAGGCAGTAAGTGTGTAAATGATTCATCTATACGCTCACATTCAAACCGTGACTTGCAGAGGCGACTCTGAGCTGCTGTGGACTTAATGTGTTGTCAATACCGAATGCTGAGAATGATGATCACCACTGAAATCAAACATGACATGCAGTGATCAGTGAGAAGCAGACAGATCACTGCAAGCAGAATTTCCTTTATGTTTAGTTTTAGATGAATCAGGATGCACTTGCATTCTTATACTCCGTCAATAAGGATTATATATGTATAGATATACAAACAAATACATATATAAGTATGTATGCTAAAAATTATGATCCAGAGGTTTTTGTACATTATTCATTTTTTTTGTAATGTGATTTATCTTGTCACCTTCAAATAAAGATATTAACAGGGATATAGCATTGTTCTTATTTTTTTTTTTTTAATTATAGGTCTGGTACTCTTCATCTCTGTCCTATGTAATATATTATTTTCATAATGTATAATTCACTGGTACTTATAAAATCCACTAATTTTCCTGTGGCAATGTCTTACTAATTGGCTAATCAGATATCTAGCAATATATATTCTCTGGAGCAATGCTGGAAATCTAGAATTGTTACAGAAAATCTCTCTAAACAGTGGGAAAATTGGCCGTCACAAACCCCAGGTAGGAGAACCATAAAGCTATTAATGTTACCTTTTTACTCACAGGTTAAAGTCTATTACTTAGAATTATTGTAATATTAAGCCTGCTGAATTGACATGTTTGGTTAGCAGATCTGTCTAGTTTCAGTCCTTTCAGAATAAAAGGCACAGAGAGAGAAGCAGATAGTGAAAAAAACCAACTCTAAACAAGTAGACATTAAAAAGAATAGAAACAGAAGAATATGAAACACAATTTATAAACCCACCTGAGGGCATTTAGTGTCAGGTGAAAAGACCCACACACCTCAATGTTTCCTTAAGGCATTAGGGCAATTGAAGTTTGTTAAGATTATTCAAGGTCTCAGTTGAAGAAAACATAATGGCAGATTAGTCTATTTACAGAAAGGAAGACCATTTTCACTCTGTTTTAAAAATATATTCATAATATCATTTAATTTCAAAGGTGCTCATAAAGGTATGCTGAAGAAATTTTACTAGATTAATGCAAACATATATAGTACCAGAAAAAAATGAGATATTGTAATGCTAACATAAAATAAAGTAAAATTCTAACCAGTACTTTGAAATGCAGCATACATTCTGACTCAGTTAAAAATTATGTTCTTCAATTGTTTGCACAGAAATAGTAATGCCTTCAATCAGTTGCACACCTAGATTTGACCCTGCAAAAATGGAGGTTCTAAATCTGACTCAAGGTTTCTCCATTCACTGCTTGAATAAATGAAAAAAGAGGACAGTTCCAGGTAATGAATAATGCATAACTGCTTTCACCAATGTCCTTACTAAATATGGGAGGATTTGGATTGTTTTGATTTTGAGCTGCTAAGATGAAGTGGAGTAAGGAAACCCCTGTTCATTACTCTTATTTCTTGTCCATTAGCAACCAAGCGTTTTGTCAAAATTTCACCCATCTTAAAGGTATAATTCAAAAACAATTTGGTTCATGCTATTTTTACTCCCTTCTATTTTTATAGCAGACTATTTGGACTTGCGATAATTTTTCTACCAAGATTGTGTATCGAATTTCAGCACAAATATCATTTAGAATATCTTGTAGTGGCAAATTGATCAGCAAATGTTCATTAAATAAAGGGATGTTGATTATCTATTACATAGTATCAATTGTATTTTAAATGAAAATAACTTGGTGAAAAATAAATTTGGAGTTAATTTTTTTTAGTGTATCAAATTAGGAGTCATCATCTCCTCCTCCTCCTCCCTTCTTATTTTAGTTGCAATTAGTGCAAAGGCCTACTGAATCTCAGGTGTCAGTTGTGTATTCCAAACAAAAGAATTAGATTGGCTTACTTTAATTTTGTCCTCATGTCTTCCAACAATGACATACTAGCCGTGGTTGGTAGCCTGGGTGTTTATACACCTACTAGTGTAAAAAGATACAATGAGATGTTTCTACTAATTGAAGACCAGATCCACTAATCCCTCTTCAAAATCACCATATATATCACAGATCTCTCAAGTGGCTTTCGGTTCTCCCCAGTGATTTCAGGAGACTGTTAATGCTTTTCTTACCACCTTGCTACAATGGGAGAAAATTATCTGTCTTTATATCAGTCTCCCACAGACAATTGTTAGTGACTAAAGGACCAAGGTGAAACTCATCTTTCATGCCAAACATTTAATATAGCTTCTTGCATGTAGTGGGCACTTAGGAAATGATGAATTAATAAATGTAATAATAAATAAATGAAGGATAGAAAAAATGAGCTATTATTTTGTTCAATTTCCATACTCATATGGAAAAGGAGTCTACAAATATTATGTGTTCGTGAGGATAAAATTTGACAGGTGTATTTTATTCATTTCATACTACAAAATGCAAAGTAACCTGTTATACACCAGTGATACAATATGTTCGCAGTAATTTCACCCTGAAACTTCACATAAGGTCCTACTTTCATCATTTATAATTAACTATATTACATTAATTAAATAATTAATTCATTTTTACCTCCCTCACCCTGTACTGGCCACCCTATCCAACCACCTGGCTGAGGAGCTCAGAGTGGACATTTGAATTAATCTTAATGGTCTCACCTTTCCTCAATATGCCTTTCATAGAAATGATTTTGCCTTATGTTCCTTTCCCTGACATATCATTAAAAGGTAATTCAGCAAACAAATTCCAGCTAAGATATTTGTGACTGAAAATGTTAAAACCTACTTCTTTTAGATAAAGTTTTGTTTGAACAGAAGTCTTTAGTACCTGAGACAAATGGAAGGTATAAGGGGCCACTTTTATAAGCAAGGCATCTCTCAAATAATACAATATTGTTTGTTTGCACTATGCTTTGTATAAGGGTTGCACTGCCTTGTGTGCAGCCATGAAGTTAATATTAGGTCTCCATGACAAAGGAGCTATAGCAACTGTGAAGCCTCAGCTGAATTTAGTTTGGGAGCAGAGAGAAGAAAGGGCCTGTGAAGGATGGACAGATATAAGAGACAGGGTCAGATTAGGATCCAGGAAAGACACTTGATTTAAACAGAATATTTTTTAATTGAAAAATAAAAATTGTATATATTTATGGCATATAACAGGATGTTTTGAAATATTTATACAACATAGAATAGCTAAATAAAGCTAGTACTACATGCGTTACCTCACATACTTATCATTTTTTTGTGGTAAGAACACTTAAAATCTACTTCCTTTAAAGCAGTTTTTAAGTATACAATATATTGTTATTAACAATGGTGACCATATTGTACAATAGACCTCTTGAAGTTATTCCTCCTTAATTAATCATATTACATTCAAATTAAGAAAAAACATAAGAACATGTATTTCCCTTTTGCTAGGTTAAAATGCCTGCATATTCCAGGGTGTTATCATTCATCTTTCTGAATGTATAATTCTATATATTTTTTAAATGTTAAGTATTATTGGACTATTCCTGTTCAATGGATACTGTTTTTATTCAATATTACACCAAATACATGCAATTCCACTACATTAAGCATTCAGAGCATATTTGTTACGCAAATTCACCATGTGATTGAAATACATGAACAGGATTTGGCCTTTGTTATAATGTATGTGTTTTATTAGTCCTAGTAATAACTTTTTAAATTATCAATTATTGAAATATTTCTAAATGGCATCCAGAGGTCATCAGATGTTTACCCTTAGTGGAAATTGTTTCTTCTATTTTACACAGCAATCATTTTAATGAAATACAGAACCATTTGCCACAGTTATCCATAGCTTTCCTTATATCACCATCCCCCAGTTTCCCAAGTTCAAAAATGTCAAAAGTTATTCTTGATACAAAATCTTTTATATTTAACAATCTTTCTAGCCCTTTTGATATTATCTCATAAATATCTTTCATATATCTTTTCTCTGTTCATCTGAGATGCTGCTGATTTATCTTACTTCTGAACACTTTGGATAGTTTAATACAATGTGGACTGAAGTGTATTCCCTCAACAGTAATGGCTATTATTTGACCAAAAAATAAAGTACATTATTTTAAAAAATAGGTTTCAAAAATTTACATTTAGGAAAAGTTAAATTTCCCCTTAGGAGAGCTTCTACAAACTCTGATAGAATATCAGTTTTGAAATACTGATGCAGACATGTAGCATCAACACTTGTCCAGATAATAGACCGTAGTCTAGAGAATGGGCTACAGATACGGGAAAAGACTGAAATCTTAATCAGTAGTTGGGCAATTGTTGCCCTAAGCAAAGTAATCAATCATGCAATCAATCCTATGTAGATTGTTCATACTTGAAACAAAGAGGGGAGAAAATCTGAGTGATTAAAAAGATAAAACTGAAAGGAAATAAAAAGTCATAGATCGTTGCCAATGATAATGAAGTGGAGACAGAGACCAGATTGAGAAATGAGGTGTATGGTTGAGCCATTCAGAAAAGTAGGAAACATAGGAGGAAGAGAACTTGCAGAAGGAGAAACTGAAACAGTTTTAGACTTGTGTTTTTACTACTTGTGAGATATCCAAGAGAGAAGGTAAGTGAATGAATAAGTCTAATGCTCAATATAGTAATCTGCAGGCCCTGTGTGGCTATAACCATGTGTAGGTAACAATACCTTAGAAAGGGCCATGATCATCCAAGAAACTTAAAATAGAGACTATGGGAGTCATAGTCACCATAAGGGAATCTGGAGAACGCACAGTGTAAGAGATATGTGTGGCACAACAGTAACACAGTTTCTACGTGTGCATTTTTTTCCATAACCAGGAACAATAGCAATAACCAGAAATTCAACTTGCTTAAAATCAATTTTATGTTTATTAAAATGTAGAATTTAAACTATTTTTATTATTTTCAAGTTCTTCCTTGAGTCTCATTTCAATAGATTAAAAAATTAAAACTTAATATAATGCTGAAAACTATATGAAATGTGAACCACTAAAACTATACCATTATAAATAACTGCTCTTTGAAGTATTCAATGTTTTATCATTTTAAAATATTTTAACTGTATAACATGCTATATGATGGTGTCACAGATTCTTTCAGAACCAATCTTGGTGTTGCCACTCTATTGATTGTATCATCCTGAAGCCCAAAATATTGAGGAAAAAGTGTATCTATATTTTATAAGAGATAAATATGGTATACTTGTATACTCATTATACATTTAAATTGTGATTATTTTTTGTATCAGGAGTCAGTTTAAGGTAAATCTTACACGCAACATAGACAAAAAGCACAATAAATCCATTGTTATAAAGTGTTTCACTTTTATGAAAGAGAAACTGAATTCTGAAATCTTTTCATGACCCCAAATTAGACAATATAATATGCCTAGGGGAAGGAAAAAAAATTACACAGTGAATTTCATCTAAAAGAAATTCTAAAGTAATTGGAAAGAGATTAAGATTGTTAACTAAACAGTGGTTCTTCCATGTGTCTATTGTGTAATTTGCCTCAAATAAGGTTTCTTTTTTTCTTAATTGGACTTAAAAATGAAGTCTTTTATAAACAGAAGCAAAGTTTACCTCAGCATTAAAATAAAAGCAGCTATTGGTTCTCAGCAGGTATTTCAGTGTGCCTCTGTAGAAGCATTTTATGAGTTAGAAGGCATAGTCATGCAAATAAAATGAAAAACAAAACCTTGCCTGCCCCTGCTTATCTGGCTTTTCTGCAAGGTTTTCTGCCCCCTTTTCTCCTCCAAAAAGTGGTCAAGAATATGAAAGTTGGACTGAGTTAATCATAAATTGTCTATGTGATGCCAAAATATGCAGTAGGAGTGAAAATTTGGTTTATCACTCCAAACATCTAGGATCTTTTTTGATGGGTCCTTGCAAACAGTTTGAATATTTGTCTCCTCCAAAATTCATGTTAAAATTTAATCTCCAATGTGACAGTATTGAGAGGTGGGGCCTTTAAGAGATAATTGGATCATGTGAGCTCTGCCCTCATGAATGGATTAATACATTTATGGATTAATTAATTAATAGGTTAATGGATTAATGGTTTATTATAGGAGGGGAACTGGTGGATTTATTAGAAGAGGAAGAGACATCTGAGCTAGCATGTAAGCATGGGAACACACTCAGCTTCTTTGCTATACGGTACCTGCACTGCCTTGGGTCTCTGCAAAGATCACCCACCACCAGGAAGGTGGTCACCAGATGCAGCCCCTTGACCTTGGACTTCTCAGCCTCTATAACTTTAAGAAATAAATTCATTTTATTTATAAATCACCCATTTTCAGGTATTTTCTTATAGGCAATAGAAAATGGACTAATACAGGAAATTGGTAACAAGAGTAGGTTGTTATTAAGCTAGGATGCCCCTCAGGTTTCCCTCTATTCACACATGTCCACTTTCCCTGTGATCTTCTCTGCTATGTTGTGATGCAGCACAAAAGCCCTCACCAGAAGCCAGGGCCATGCCCTAAACTTCTCAGCCTGCAGAACTGTAAGCTAAATAAACCTCTTTTCTTTATAAATTATATGGGCTCAGATATTTTTTTTTTAATAGCAACACAAAGTAGACTAAGTCAGGCCCTATAATATTTCTGCTGCTTTTGTGTAAAGGCCAGTCTTTGATAATTTATATTTTCAAACAATGTATTCAATTGATTAATACTTATTGAACATCTTTTTTAAAGCAAGTTAAGTTAGAAAACACTATAGAGAAATGAATCAGACACTGATCCCAAACTCAAGAATTCTACCTTAACTCAGTGGATATTTGGCATATATGTAAACAATTATAATGGCAGAATATGTACAAAGTACCATAATAGGAGTATATATTAAGTATCTTAGACGTTTTCAGGGGAGAGAGCCTGTATCCTGTGTCAACTGGAAGAAGAGGTGGGAAGACGGAGCAAGAAAGCACGTAAAAAGAAGGTAAGATTTTAGCTGTGTTTAGAAAAAATAATTTACACATTATTTCTGAGAATTACAGAAATAATGGGGTATTCTGAGCATTACAGACTCAGCCAACACTCTAATCAAATACTACTGTTAAGCAAATCATGGAATTACTAAAATATCTTAAATAGTTCACATTAGCTATGAAATGACATTCAAGACATTTAAGATTCACTGACATTGAATTTTCTCCATAAGCTATTCTGAATAAAAATAAAGTATACCCTCTTTCCAACCATACAATTCATTTTTTTTGCCTTCTTCTACATCACATTCCTGATGTTTTTCCTCATATCATCATCTCAGTATAATAATATCTGAGTTTTTCCAAGTTGTAAACTAGCATCTGAACATGTAAGACATTGTTCCTGATTTTCTTTCTTCTGGAGCCTCATGTTCTTAAGTAGCTATGAAGTAGCCACTGTCACTTATCTGGATTTAGAAACTATTTATCATTCCAAAAATATACAAAATATTCATATACATTGACTGAAGCATTATTTGATTAACCTGTCTCAGAAAGCACACCCACTGAATCAAAGAGCCTGGCTCACACAGATCTGCTAAGCACTTGTTTAAAAATAAGCCTGAGGTCTTCAAAGGCAAGAGGCCAAAGGAGATGGTTCTACATCGTGGAAGCATTTATCTTAAGTATAAAATCACTTGATTCACTCTGAAACAACAAAATGTAACAGGGGCAAACATAATAGTAAATACAGAAGACTGTATTGCAACTTAGTTTTGTCTAAGCAGTTCAATTTTTCTTAACTTTATTATGAAAATAGGAACATTTGGGACCAATTTAAATGGAATTAAAATAGTAATGGTCGATGATCCAGGTTTGCATGAAGACTAGCATTTTGTCCAGAAGATGAAAAAGAAGACAATAATATATTTCTGAAATAATAGTTATAATGATATATCGATATGCTAAGATATTTACTTATTTTGATCATAGGTTTCTTGAAGCAATTTTTTTTTGTAGCGACTTAGAAGGATACTAGGATTGATGAGTACGAACTGCAATTTGCTGTGTTTTTGAACATAAATCTCTCATTTCATAAATAATTTCAATTTGCTTCTGTGATTCATCAATTTGATAAATATTCTTTGAAAATTAAAGTACATTACATTTTTTTCTGAAATATGGGCTCTTTGGTGGACAGACAATAATATTCCATTAATTTAACAAACCAAATACATGTAACAACTTTGGTGTTGGTGAGAGAATTTTGAATTGCTTTAATTCACTTTTGCACTAGGGCAAAAAATAAGATTAACTAAACAAATATTTACTTAGAAACTTTATGCTATAGATACACATACACATACACACAAAAGACATTACTATTGAGATCTTCACAGACTATTGGGAGAGAAGACACACAAATAATTGCAGAAGACCTTTGATATTTTCAGGCCAAGTCTCCAGATTTTGGTTTACAAATTCTTTAACAAAGAAATGACTGGTTTCAAGCTATCTCCCAACACATACATCTGAAATAAATGACATGTTTCATGCATGTGGCTCCATGGTGGTATTCAAAATGCCGTCCAGCATTTCCACACTTCACCAAACTTTCAAGATTTCTGCAGTCTGAAAATTAATTTTATAATAATCCTAAGACAACATCATCTGCTTGTCTCACTCATTCTCTTATGAGTATATAGTGATTTTCTAGAGGTCACCTCACTACAGATTGAATGCAAAAGCAGATGAGAATCCACATGTCTTCTATTGACAGACATTAAAGAGATTTGGAAAAGTGTAAAATAAGCTGCTTTTTGCTAATTTTGTTGTTTTAGAAAAGATAGTTATATTTTATAAAAATAAATTATTCAGGTTAACAAGTAATGGACTTAAGATTTCTACTTTGAATTTTTAATCAGGGTCCTCAATAATTTTTAAGAGTATAAAGAAGCCATGAGAACAAAGACTTGAGATCCATGGCTGCACATCACAAGCTTGCTACCTTCTTAGCTTTCCATCAAGTTTTATCTTGTTTTCCAGAAGTTAAATATTTTTCACCTTACTTTTACTTTTCAGATAATAATTCTATGTTAAGGTCAAGGTGGAATCACTAAATAAAATTGACATACTACAGCAGGCCTGAGATTGCAGGGAACTCTGAGTCATAACTCATCAAACTAGTGATATGCTCATGGAAATTGCAAGTGTTAAAACTTGGAATTTCAGAAATAACACCATTTGAGACTATCATGGTATATGTATGTATGTATAAAATACTAAATACATCTATGTTTCTGCCTATTCAAGTTAGTTACAACTTATTTGTATGCTCGAATTCATTCTCTGCAAACTTTTTAGTTTCCCCTAAGTGTGACTTCCATGTGTTTTTACATATTCATCAGTTTTAATACTTGTTATTAAATAAAAAAATTAATAAACAAAACAGTCTTATGCATAAGAATGTTGTAGCCCCAGTGTATGTGTATAATTTTGTGTGTCAACAGAGGCAGCTTATTAATTCTCTTTTGGAAATTAGGGAAGGAAGCTTCATAGATATGAGAGCAATTCAGCTGGGTCTTAAGAATGAATTCATAGGTGAAAACTCAAGAGAAATGCACAATAGAAAAATATGCACAGAAGGATATGAAAGGATGTGGACTGTTGGCACAGCAAGTGTGAATGTCCGCCATAGCTAGAGTAAAATTTCATGGAATTGATTGCAAGGAGCAATTAAAAAGTTAGTTTCAGACTACATAATAAAGTATCATTTTTTGCTTATCAAGTTGGATTATCTACTAAAAAGGTGTCACACACTGGTAGAGTATCCCAAAAAGTTGATCCTGATTGGTTGTTACCTGTGCCTTGGTATGTGTAAATATTTTATATATCACCCCTACTACTAAGCATTTTATAAAATAGGTTAATTGTGGGAAAGTATCCAAGAGATTTAGGGTTTATTTCTTTTGGTCTTAGGATGGTATTATATTTTAAACTAGGAGACTATAATGCACAGATAGCATTTTAGAAAAAACAATTCTAGGGCAGGCGGGAGGGGGGTGGAGGGGATGGGAAAAACTCTCACTGAATGGATGCGGGGAGCACAGTTTGGGGGATGACCACGATTGTAGCTCTGACACGGGCAGTGCATGGGCAATGTATATAGCCAAAGTGTTGTACCCCCATAATATTCTGAAATAACAAAAAAAGAAAAAACATTTCTATAAAGCAGTGTGATATTTATTTTAGACTAGAGGAAAGAATTATTAGAGTTACAAATAAAAAGTAGTGTCTACTGCACTCACATCTGAACTAAGGCAGGCATAGTAGGGATGGGGAAGAGAATATGACTCAAGAAATAGAAGAATTGAAAAAAAATAAAAAACTGGATAACCAATGCTTTGTGAATTGGTGACACTGTGGTCACACTGCATGCCAGTGACCATTGTCAGGATTGTTGTATGCTATAATGAGATGCTGTATTCTGGACTTGGATCCATCTGTAGGAATCAATTGCTGTCACAAAGAGAAAATTTAATGCCATCACGAACATAATAACTACATTGGCTAAAAAGAAAGCTTATTTCCAAATTTATAGAAAACCTGGATAGGGGGCAAGGTATTGGGGAGATGGGACAATTCCAATAAATTTTGTGTTACCAGTCTTGGACAGGTTTCCATGTTCCTTGACGTCTATGGTGTCCAGCTTTTATTTTTTAAGTAGAATTTATAATACTAACCTAATTAGCTATACTAACCTAATAATAATAAATAGGTAAATATATAGATAAGTCTAAATAAATAATAATGTGAAATAATCACAGTATTTATTATTTGGTATTTGAAATACACCAAAATTCCAGACCAAAATAAAATAAAAGTTAAGAGGAAGGATAATCTGTAAAGCATATTATATCTGTTGGCTTACTTTTCAGGATGGGGGTAAAAATATTGGTTAACTCTGGATTTCATTACACACGAATGTTAAATTTCATGGGTAACCAGAGCTTGCATAATTTCCAAATTGTTAAGAAAAGGGAAAAAGAAAAAAAACCCACAATCAATGAAATAGCAAGAAAAAACAGAAAACACAGCAAAAAGATAAAAAAAGATTTATCAAATATATCAGTAATCATAATTATGAAAATTAATTATGCTGCCCCCAAAAAGACAAAGATTTTAAGATGATAAAATAAATAAAGACAATTGTATGCCATATGTAGGAATACCTCAAAATATAAGAGCACAAGAAGAATGAAAGAAAATTGTAGAAAAATATCTATTATAGCCAGTCCCTTTTCCTTGGTATGCTATTGGACTATTTTCTCTGTGACTTGTATATAGATTCAACATGAGTTTGCAAGATTCTTCTATGTTAATACAGTTCAGAAAAGAAAATAATTAAGCAATATGCTGCTTAGGATTATATGCCTATGTTAAAAATGATAAACTATTAAAGGAATTAAGTTAAAATCGCAGATTCCTACCTCTTTAGATACAGGAAGATGATTGGATCAAGGAGGGCACATGGAGGTCTCTGGAGAAGTGCTAATATTTTTTCTTAAGCCAGGAATATTTATTTTATTATTATGTTCAGTAAATGGTGCTGGGAAAATTGGATAGCCACATGTAGAAGACTGAAACACGATCCACACCTCTCACCTCTCAAGAAAATCAACTCATGATGGATAACAGACTTAGACCTAAGGCATGAAACCATAAGAATTCTAGAAGAAAACGTTGGAAAAACTCTTATAGACATCAGCCTAGGCAAAGAATTCATGAAGAAGTCCCCAAAGCAATCACAGCATCAACAAAAATAAATAAATGAGACCTGATCAAATTAAAAAGCTTCTGCACAGCCAAAGAAACTATCACTAGAGAGAATAGACCACCTACAGAATGGGATAAAATATTTTCATGCTACACATCTGATAAAGGGCTGATAACGAGAACCTATATAGAACTCAGGAAAATCAGCAAGACAAAATCAAACAACCCCATTAAAAAGTGGGCAAAGGACATGAACAGAAACTTTTCAAAAGAAGATAGACTAATGGTCAAGAAACATATGAAAAAATGCTCAACATCTCTAATCATCAGGGAAATGCAAATCAAAACCACAATGAGGTATCACTTAACTCCGGTGAGAATGTCTTTTATCAAAAAGTCCCAAAACAACAAATGTTGGTGTGGATGTGGAGAGATAGGAATGCTCGTACACTGCTGGTGGGACTGCAAACTAGTACAACCTCTGTGGAAAGTAATATGGAAATACCTCAAAGAACTGAAAGTAGACCTACCATTTGATCCTGCAATCCCACTACTGGGCATCTACCCAAAGGAAAAAAAGACATTCTATAATAAAGACATCAGCATTCAAATGTTTATAGCTACAAAATTCACAATTGCAAAGATGTGGAAACAACCCAAGTGCCCATCAATATATGAATGGATTAATCAAATGTGGTATAGGTATACCATGGAGCACTACTCAGCCACAAAAAACAATGGTGAACCGCTTGTATTATCCTGGATGGAGCTGGAGCCCATCCTTCTAAGTGAAGTATCACAAGAATGGAAAAACGAGCACCACATATATACTCACCATTAAAATGTACTATTTGATTAACACTTATGTGCACATATGAAAGTAACATTCATCAGGTGTCAGGCAGGTGGGAGTGGGGAGGAGGGGTGGGTATATTCACACCTAATGGGTTCAGTGTGCTCTCTCTGGGGGAGCGGCATGCTTGTAGCTCTGACTCAGATGATGCAGAGGCTATATATATATACATTTTTTTTATTACTATGTAAAATTTACTTATAATTTTTAAATATTATGTTGTATACTAAATATATATTTGTTTAGTTAGTATTTTATATATACATAAAGTATATTTTAATTTCTAAAAATATTGCTAGCCATTGGTATTAAAATCCATTTGTGGATGTCAGTGGAAATGATGGAGTAGGCAGCTCCGGGTACCTATCCTTCCACAGAAATATAAAACAATCAAGCATTAACTGTTAGAACTAACTATATCAGAACTCTGGAAAAGAGTCAAAGGTTTATAGCACCCAGGTAAATACTGAACCAAGGAAAAGGCAATTTAAAATGGCAGGAAAGATCTGTGGAATTTTTACTTGCACTTTTCCCACCCCCAGTGGATTCACCCATATGACAGGTGAATCATGTGCACATTAACATTTGAGAAGCATTGTCCATTGGTTCGGCTGCAGGAACTGTCTGTCATGTGAACCACATCCACTTGGAATATCACTTCATTCAAACATTACAATATATGACGTTGTTTTCATATTGACACTAATGTAAATAGAACATTGCAGTGTTTCCAATTTTGCTATATCCTAAGAATCTAGCAAAGGCAGATGAGATTAATAAATAGTATCTCTACCTAGAGATTCTTGAGGTCTGGGAATTATGCAATTTTAGAAAAAAAATTGTAACAAGACATAGAAAATAAAATTTATCTAAATTTTTACTTTCAATCACAAGCCACTAAAAAACCTCTTTTGATTTAGGGAGTAACCTCAGTCTTTCCCTCATATTCTTTGGGTAAAAATAGTACTCTGCTCTACTTTTAGAAATATTTTGGTTGAATGATTTGTGAAGCACAAATATAAATATCCACAGAACCTAACCCACCAAAATAATATAGCAAATATATTGCTTGAAACCTGCACTATATTTGGGTTTTTTTTATTTTGTTTTGTTTGTTTTTGTTTTTACTGATTTTTCAGTTCTCTAACAGAACAGACTTTTGGGGAGGTAAATTTAAGTTGCCAAATGTTATTCAATTATATTTACTGATAATTGTTTTCAGTATATGTTTACATTTTATTACTTTAAACAAAATTTTCTTGAGCTTCTTAGCTATTCTCTCAAATCTATGAGTTGTGGGCAAATATTGGCATTTGGTGTTTTATATACATTTAGGGAGATAATTCTTGAATTTTTTGTATAAGTCAGAAGAAATAAATGAAGCTTAGCTTTGGAAAAATGAATGAAGCTATTTAAAATAAAATTGTGAACTTTAACTTGCTTTCATTACTTGAATAATAAAATAGAATTAACTTTATAGCCACTATGAGAAAAATAAAATTCTCCAAAACATCAATTTAACAAATTGGTTCCCAAAATAATTCTGAAAATATCAATTGCTTGAAAGGAGGAAATTTTTTCTTGTAAAATGAGAGTATTGTTCCTTTTCTTTTTTTTTCTATTCTTTTTTGTTTGTTTGTATATTCATTCATATTTCAAGGGGCTGCCCCAGAAATCTACCAATTTTAATATCTTGTTAATTTAACATTATTTAATTAGATTTATTAATTAGATTTAATTACCCATCATTATTTTGGGATACTCAGAACAATGACAATAACAACTGAAGAAAAATGAGCATGTGAAGTAATGTAGTAATGTGGTTATTTTATGTCTTCATGGCCACAATAATGTAAACCTCACAAAGGCAGGCATTATTTTTATACATATTTTTATTTTTTAAAGATACATCTCCAGGGACTAGAACTGTGCCTGGTCAGTGTTCAAAACATTTATTGGTTGAGTAAATTAATGATGGGTGCAGAAAAAACTAATTTCGTACAGGAATTATTTCCTCATCATTATTGTCAACCTTCCTCAAGACAAATCTCCTTCCTTGTGAACATACCTTCTTCCTTATAAACATACATAAGCTAGTATTCCTAACGAAATCCAGGAAGAGAACTAGATACAGATATGCATATCTTGTGAATTTACTACCAGACATTTGCATTGAGTTAGAATACCTATGTAAGTGTCTGAGAAAAAGCAAGTAGAGAGGGGATGAAATGTGTATTTCTAAGATTTGGCATGGGCCACCAAGGAATTTTATCAAGATCAATTAGGAAAATCAAGGAATGAGACAAAGTCATTTGACAAGATGTAAATACAAACTTAAGGTAACATGTTAAAGGCGTTCAGCAACAATGTATTTTAGTATAATATTTCTCTTTTGATATATTATTCCTACCCTCAGATCCTGTAGATGGCTTCACTTATATATGAAGAAAGGTAGTATCTGTGGAACATGACTGGGTCAGTTTGGATTACAAAAGCTTAAGAAGTTTTTTCCTCAAAAAATGGCTTAAACCTGACATTGATTGACTTGCAATGGGGGGTAACCATGTGCAAATAATATCAAGTAAGATTCTTCCATTCACCTGTTACTGTGCTTTTGGTTATTCATCAATATCCTAAGGGCTATCAGTATAAAAAACGCAGGTCCTAATAGTTTTAAAATATTCTGGTCAATATACCAGAACAAAGGAGATGATCAATTCATTCTCCTATGTATTCCTTACTGAACATAATTTTGTGCCATGCTAACTTATAATGCCCAGGTGTGTGTAGGGTTCCTTTGGCCTTAAATTGTGTGGTTTAATCTCTTGAATTTAGCTATATGTAGGTATGGGCACACTAATAACTGAGATAAAACATGGCGACCCCGGCTCAAGGAATAACTCAGGTCCCTTTGTTTGGCATCAGGCTCCGCATAAGACAGTTCCCTTACGAAATAATTGTGGACCTAAAGGCACTACAAATAATTTTTCCAGTAAAATACTTCATGAAGTGAATACTTCAAGATTTATCACAGTTAGTATCTATCTCATATATACATGTCCATATACTTCAGTCAAATAAGTAAGAAACAATCAAAACTTCCAATTCATTCTATGTAGATATAATAGCCACATGGTTGAGATTTTAGAACAATAAGTTGCTTGGTAGAAGTTACTTTCCCAGTAAGTACTGGGAGAGTAGATTCTTTTCAAGGAGGCACTTCTAAAAGATTTAGATAATATCTTTTACTTTGCCAGTGCAAGGTGAAACACAAAGTTACGTACTTGTGGCAGTTTTATTACCAGGATTCAGAGAATAACAAAAAAGAATTAATGCAATGGAATCAAATAGGCATAGATAATTATGTAATATGAAATGCATATAATTCTATAAATAAATAGGGGTGTATAAGGAAAATTGAAAAATGACAAAAGGATCTCAACAAAGGCCATTGATATTTGAAAACTGAAATTTCAAAAATCCAAATTTTTAATGTGTAAAATTATCCATGTTTTAATTTTCTCTAATAATACTTGAAAAAAAAATCCCTTTTTTGTATGTGTTGTGTTTTATACAGACTAAAAAGAATCCTTGCCAAAATGTATAACTCTGTCTTATCATCTTCATCAAGTTGATTTAAAAAATTTTTTTTCTTGATAAGTATTAACAGTGAACTCTACCTATGTCACAAATTCTTAATTACAAATAATATCTTTCTCTTTAGAGCTTGCTGAGAGTAGAATCCTCTGGTACTAAGTAATTGCAGATAGTGAAGAGTGGGAGAGAGACACAAAATTACCTTCAGGATGTGTAATTTTCCCTGTGGTAGAAAAAGCAGAGAGAGTGGCCTGCCGAGGGGACTTAAGGACACGCTGGAGTTGAGAGAGAAAATATCAAGAATCCAGTGACATGTGAATACCGGAGCAATTCTTTGTCTCTGCTTCTTACCTGCTGTGTGAGCTTGGGGCTATTTATTTGAATCTGCACCTCAGGTTTCTCCAAAATTATTGTATCCCTTTTAATAGAGGAAGAATTGCCCTTGAGAGATAGAGAATGTAGCATAGTGACTGTATTTAGAAAGAATGTATAGGTCCATAATCACTTACCCAAAGTAAGCATTTAAAACTGAATATCTTTGGTGACAAAATTCATTTGGCATCAATCTGACCTGAAGTAATTTACAGTTCTTATTTATCCCATTGATTGTGAATATTCATACATTTTACTTCAGAAATCAAGGTGCTTAATCACAGGTACTCTGCCAGACTCTCTGTTGTTTTGCTTATTATATTATATTCACTACAGTTGTCCTCCCTTTTCCATGGTTTTGCTTTTCATGGTTTCAGTTACCTATGGTCAACCACTATCCAAAAATATTAAATGGAAAACTCCAGAAATAAATAATACGTAAGTTTTAAATTGTATGCTGTTCTGAGTAGTGTGATGAAATCTCAGGACATCCAGCTCAGTCCTGCCTGGGTCGCGAATCATTTCTTTGTCCAGCATATTCACACTGTGTAGTCACTTAGTGGCCCTCTCGGTTATCAGATCAACTGTCATGGTAGAACAGTGCTTATGTTCAATTAACCCTTTTTGACTTAGTAATGGCCACAAAGCACAAGAGTAGTCATGCTGGCATATTGTTATCATTGTTCTATTTTAATATTACTGTTGTTAATCCCTTACTGTGCCTAATTTAAAAGTTAAACTTAATCATAGGTATCTACCTATAGGAAAAAAACATAGTATATATCTGTACTATCCATGGTTTCAGACATCCACGGGAGGTCTTGGAACATATTTCCTACGGATAAGAGGGAACTACTGTAATAGCTTTAAAAAAAAAAAGAGAGAAAAGAAAAATATAAATTTAAAAAAATGTTGTTTTAGGAGTTTACATTGGGCTTGTGGACTGTAATACACCTGATAGCCTCCAAAGCAGATGCAGAAGTACGTTATCCTCAGATAGCAATTTTGCCTAAATCTAATGTTAACAAAAAAGATCTGTGTAGTAAAAGAAAATAGACACAAATCTCTTGCTTAAAATGACATTCAGAACATAATTTCTCAGAACTTTTTCACAGATACAACTTTCGAAAAGATTCCATCACAAACAGAAACTTTGCAATATAATTCTCAGAATCTGATTAAAGTTTTGCCTTCAAGGAGCTTAAAGTCTTGATGTGCATAAACTCAAATAAAATATTATGGATGCTAAAGAGAAGATGAAATAAGAAATGTCAGAAGCAAAAGGAAGTCATGAAGCTGAGGATAAATCTAGATAAGTCAGAATGGAAGTAAAGCTCAATTTAAGAAATAGACCAGTAGTGTAATATTGGGAATATTTCTCTACACTTTTCTGATAAAATACAAGTGAAGTTAAACAAAGGGAACAAAATTGTACATTTATACTACTTATAAAAATGGAACTTGTCATGCATGAGTTAGGTTACCTGATTCTTGGCTTACTGAATGTCCTATACCATCTAACTACGGTTTGTGGGATTTTATTTTTTATTATTGTTTTACAAAACTATGTCCCTTCTACTAGACAAAAACCACTTGATGAAAAGATATCTTTTCTTTCGATTTTTACTCTCATCGCACCAGCCATCTGCTTTGTAAATCATAAGGTCACTAAATTTATTTTGAATTGAACTCTTTTTTCTACCTGAACATCCATCTTCCTGCCTTTCCTCTCTTACATACTTTGAGATGTGAGTTCCACCCCAAAAACGTCCTCCCATGACTAAGAAACTCAAGTTCCCTACTATCCATTTCCCACAACAAAGTGATTTAGCTTTTCGTCCCCATTTGATCCTTGAGCTTT
The DNA here is from genome assembly GCA_023783475.1 of Daubentonia madagascariensis. Classification (NCBI taxonomy): domain Eukaryota; kingdom Metazoa; phylum Chordata; class Mammalia; order Primates; family Daubentoniidae; genus Daubentonia; species Daubentonia madagascariensis. The sequence continues at coordinate 17,201,078 of JAKFHU010002080.1, read as the reverse complement.
TTCTCCTCTTTCATTGAAATTGTCTAGAATTGATTTCAGATCCCAGCCTCTCCTAGACTGGCCATTTCACTATTCCCATTTATTTCTGGTTTTTTTTTTTTTGTCTCTAATTCTCCACCAAAATATGTTTATTGAGTTTTAGCGACCTTTATAAATATCAGGCCTTTCATGACCTTACTAATAACAAATACCTAAACAACCGAAATCTCTATGCCACTTCACTGTTTAGGAAATTAATGGTTCAATTATTTAAGTTCAGATGACCAGTCGCTTTCACTGTAATGTTTCCTTCTTAGTTATTTATTGATCAATGTCAAAAAGCCATGCTTATTCCAAGTCATTCTTTCCAATATAAAGGAACTGTACTTGTAGAAAACAACTTTAAAATACTATTATTCAGAAGCAAAAGAAATGAGTTATTTATTTTAACAGCACAGAAGTGTCTGATGAAATATATATTGCAAAATCACATTACTTGCTAACTATCCTTGGCACCTTGGCATTATTAAGCATTCCCTTGTATTTGTTTTGATAATGGTAGAGATATTGTGCCATTTAATTTAGCTTGTGAAATACTATATAATATATTTAATGAGGTAGAACTCATAATTATTTGCTCATATATGTCTAAACAACATTTATCTTTAATCCTTTAGGACATCAGTAGGAAATCAGAAAGATGTACCAAATATCTCTGCAGATCTCTTCAATATTGTGTTTTGTTCCATGGAATCATTTTTGATCTAATCTTCATTTTGACTTGAGCAGAACTATTTCAGTTAGGGTTGCCAAAGTTAGCAAAAGTGAAAAAAAAAAACCAGTTAAATTTGAAATTTAGATAAATAAATAATTTTTAATATAAAGTATTTTACATGCAATTATTGGACATAATTATACTAAAAATATTCATTGTTTATCTAATATTCAAATTTCACAGGATGGCCTGTATTTTTATCTGGCTATTCTAACTTCCATAGTAGTAAGTTATTTTGAAAAATGCTACCAATGATGAAGAAATGGAGAACAGAGAATATTAAAATATTGTTTCTAGAAAAAAGGAAAAAAGTATGCAACTAGGCAAAATCATGTTCACAAGGACATGGACAAGCAATCCTACACAATTGGATCATCTATTATATATAGTGAAAATGTTGCTATTAATTGTAGTGTTTTTTTTAAAAAAATTTGTGTTAAAGTAAAATACACACATAGGCAAATGTATAATTCATAAGTCAATAACTAAATAAATTATCCAAACCAACTCATAAGAATAACCACCCAGGTCAAGATATAGAACACTAACAGCATCCCACGTGTCCCCTCCAACTCATTAACTCCTCATCCCTGTTGAAAAGTAACCACAAATGGATTTCTAACACCACAGGCTAATTAGGCTGTTTTACACCTTACATAGATGATTCACATACTATGTTTACTTAGTGGCTACCTTTTTGCATTCAATATTATGTCGTTGGTATTTACCTAATTAAGTATTACAATATCATATTTACATATCCATAATTCCTTCAGTTTCATGGTTATATGTAATTTATTTGTATGAGTACACTATAATTTGTCTGTTTGATTCTTAATGAATATTTGTGCCGATTCAAAAATCAGAAACAATTAATAATGAATAACGGTGTTGTAAAATACTTATAGGAGTATTTTGGTGAATATTATACATGTATTTCTGATATATATACACACATGTAAATATAGATGTCATACATATTTATTTTCTATGCCATCTGATATTTATTAATACATATTCACCTTTAGTTAATCTAAGTAAGTCCAAGTATAGTCATTCTTTGATATCCTCAAAGTATTGGTTCCAGGACCACCTTTCCCATACCAAAATCTATGGATGCTCAAGTCCCTTATATAAAATGGTATAGTATTTGCATATATGACCTATGCACATCCTCCTGTATACTTTAAATCACTTCTGAATTATTTATAGTACCTAATACAATGTAAATTCTATGCAAATATTTTATATACTGTATTTTAAAATTTATATTATTTTCATTGTTATATAGTTATTTTTGTTGTATGTTTTTTAGAATATTTTTGATCTGCAGTTAGTTGAATTGCAGATGTGGAACCAACAGATATGGCTGATTGTATATTCATTTTCAGTTACCCCTACTAATTAGTGGACTGAAGTGGATTATATTAATTTACACTCCAACCTCAAGTCTTTGAGAGTTCCCACTGCTCAATCCTTACGAATAGTTGATATTTTCATATCACTAATTTTAGCCACTATAGCATATTAGTGCTGGTAAAACATCTCAGTTTTAATTTGAATTTATCTGTTTACTACTGAGGTTGACCAGTTGTTTAAGAGCATATCGGCCATTCAGATATCCTCTTTTGTTTCTAACCTGTTTTATTGGTAGTTTTGTAATCAGTTTATGATATTAAATACACACATACATTTATAAAATATATTTCATACTCTGTAGACTTTTGATTTTTTGTTTCATTTGTTTTGTTTTGTCTTTTGATAACCTTAAGTTTTTAAATCAATATAGTTCAATTTATCCTTTATGGTAAAATCTTTTGGTGTCCTCCTTTGGTGTCCTCCTTAAGTAATCTTTCCCTAACCCAAGGTAATAAAGATATTCTTCTATACTATATTCTAGAAAGTTATTGCTTTATTTTTCCCATATGGATCTAGACTACACATTAAGTTAAGTTTAGTTCATGGTTTGAAGTATATGACAAGATTAATTTGTATTTTCCTGCTGGATACCATAAAAATGGCCTAATATACAACCTTGTTTCTGTCTCTCTATCTTGTTTAATAGTTTATTTATCTCTCCTTAAGGCAATTCTACACAGTCTTAATTACATTTTATAATAAATCTTGATATTCTTAGGACCTTTATTCATCATTTACTTCTTATGAGACTTATGCAGTATTGCTGTCATGCATTTGCCTCCTCACATATACATTATATTCCACAAAATATTAGTGTTATTTTATGAGGTAAATGTTTATGTTTTCCATATATTTACACATTTTTGTTACTCTTTATTCCTTTCTTATCTTTGAAACTTATCTGTCATAATTTTCCTTCTGTCTAAAAAAATTATGTCAGTGTTTCTTTAGTGGAGGTTTGTTATTGACATATTCTAATTTTTAGGTTGAAAAGTTTTTTTTCACTTTGAGTTTTAAGAATTATTTTTCTCCATAGAAAATTTCACATTGGCAAGTGGTTTGTTTCAAGTCTATGATGCATATTTCTATTATTTTTTCTGACTTGCATAATTTCTTTTTAGAAATAACCTGCTATGCTTATTGTTTTCTCTTTATGATCATCTATAAGTTTCTTTAGCTGTGTTAAATATTTTCTTTGACCAGTTTTTTTTCAGTTAAGTTTTATTTCCTTAGATTTTGTCTTGATTAGATTTCATAGTGCTTTTGAATCTGTAGCTTAATATCTTGCATCAATATTAGAGTATTATTAGTCACTATCTCATAAGATAAAAGCCATCTACATTAAAAACAAAAAAAAATCATAGCTACAATGATATTTACTGGTGAAAGATTGAATATTTTTCCCATAAGATCGGGAACAGCACTAGTATGGCCACTTAACACTTCTATTCAACATTGTACTACAGGTTTTTAGACAGGGCAATTTAGGCAAGAAAAAATAACATATGGATTGAAAATAATGACGTAAAATTATCTCCATTCACCAATGACATGATCTTGTGTGTAGAAAATCCTAAGGAATCCCCCCACCCCTAAAAAAATCTATTAGAATTAATAAAACAGTTCAGCAAGGTTGTAGGATATAATATCAGTATAAAAATCTGTATTAATACACTATTAATGAACCTTCTGAAATAAAATTAAGAAAAAATTCAATTTATGAGAGCATCAAACTAATAAAATATCAAGGACAATTTTTAATAAAAGTACAATATGTACTGAAAACTCTAAAACATTGTTGAAAAAATTAAGGTTCTAAATAAATAGAAAGATATTGCTTGTTCATGAATCAAGAAAACTTAATTTATTAAGATGATTTTACTTTCCGTATTGATCTACATATTCAATACAATCCCAATCAAAATTTCAGATGCCTGTATTTGTTAGTAATTGACAAAATGACTCTTTTCATATATTTCTTTGAAATTAGCCATTCTCCATGAAGTCCTAGATCATTTTACTGGACAATATTATTTAGAAACTGTGATGTGGATGCTAGCTCATTGATTCTGGGACATAATCTATATATATTTAGATTTTTCTGTGTGTGTATATGCATGTGTGCATACAGGGCAAATAGGAAAGAAATTGTTTTTTGTATACACATGCTTCTCAACGTACAATGAGCCTACATCCCCCATCATAGGTAGAAAATATCATATTTAATACCTTGATAAATTCACTGTAAGTTCAAAACATCGTAAGTCAAACCATCCTATGTCAGTGATAACCTGTATTCCTGCAAACTTGCTGAACTAGTTTATTAATTCTAGTAGTTGTTTAGTTTTATTTTTTTGGGGGGGCATTCCTTAGGATGTTCTAAATATTTATGATCATTCCATTTATAAAAAGAGACCATTTTACATCATCCTTCCCAATCATTATGTCATTTAATTTTATTTCTTGCCTCATTGTCCTGAGTTTATTTTAGCTCTATCTCCTCCCATGGTTACATACAATGTAACCAGTCCCCTGTATATAACCAATCTTCCATCATAGCTATAAGCACCACACACCCTTCATCTTGCATTTATGCCCTTTTATCCATGCTCAGGTTTCAACACCTCAAGTTATTCTGCCTTCCTTCATAGATGCCCTCCTGACTCCTCTTGGTCTCCAACACTCTGCTCTAGGACACTGTGATCCCACCACACCTCCTGCAAAGCATAGAGTCCAACCTTACTTGATGGATTGAATCTATCAGGAAGGAAAGCAAAGTGAAAGAGAAAGAGGAAGAGGAAGAACTCAGGACATAGTGAAACTAATGCTTTACTGAGAGGAAAGTTCTCCAGGTTCATTAGAACACAGTTAAGGATCAGAAGTAGAGATATAGCTCTGAGGACATATAAGATGGTAAAACTAAATAGCTTTCCAGATTTTCCATAATACATATTATGGTCTTTGAAGTATTTTGGGTCCCCAAAAGATTAAAGATACATATTGAAATGTGATGGTAAAAATAACAAACCAAAAATACTAATATTGGTATTGGTGATACTATAGACAGCGGATGTTTAAGCAATATCAGCACCATTATTGTTCTACATGAAGAAGAATGATTGAATGTGTGCTCCTGTTGGGGGAGAAGGCATTGTGGCAGGAAGAACTACTTATATCCTGTACACACAAATCTTGATGCCTGTACAACTGTTCTTTCAGATAGCAGTTTTCACAAATACTTCTAAGCACTTATGTAAGAAATTAATATTCTTTCCTGTTTGTTGAAACAGTGTGTGTTGGATGCACCATTACTGGATACACCAGTAATATTGAGGTCAACATTGCTTACTTCAGTATTTCAAACATTTTAAAACAGAATTAGGATTTTTAATGAACGAAAAACATTCTTTCTGAAGGGAAAAATCATGTGAGGGGTAGTTGAGCTCTTTTAATCTTCTAGTCTCTGGCAGGAAGGAATTGCCAAACATCCATGCACATGTTGAGTGGAGAATTTCCTAGGTATCTGGAGCTTTAAAGGTTCTGATTATGAATTCTAAGGAGACCAAAAGCAACACTGGGAATTATTCTTAATGTGTCTGTTAGAAGGCACAGTTGGAATAAAATGATCTGCTGACAGTTGAGATAAAAATTCTAACTACAAATACAGAAATAAGAAACACGAGCAAGAAGCAACATAGGAACTCTGATATATCAAACAATTAGAGAAATAGTAGAAGAAGCCAATTCAAAGCTGAATGAGACAAAAATTATACCTCTATTTCTAATATGCTTGTTATTTTATAAAACCAAATAGTGCAATTATCAAAAAAAAAAGAGTACAGCTCTTTAAAATACAGTTATAAGAGCCAAAAAAGCTGCAGGGTGTGTTTAACTGAAAATATCTTAGTTTGAAAATCCAGATTTACTTTGAAATGCCAGTTTCATAATGAGATTATATACAATGTCACACTGAATAAACCCATTAAATGTGGCAAAAGTTTATAATACTTAAATATAAAATATCTACACAAAGTCCCTCAGGATTATGTTATATCAACTGACAAACTTTGGAAAAATCATGAGAAAATCAGTCTAACAAAACAAAAAGTTACTAGTGGATCATTCCATGCTAATGTGGAGAAACCATTTCAAAACTCCATCAGAATTACTGGCTGTTTATCTAAATGTTTTGGATCCAGCTAGTGTAACCATTTAGCTCTGCTTGCTACTGAAACCACAGTAAATATCCAGGAAAAGGACCAATAATATCACAAAATGATAAACATAAAAAAGTAAGCCAATTTTTATCACAGATAACCCAAAAGGCTCAGAAATTAGTGTGTTCAAGGACTGGTGGAAGAAGATATTGTTTCTCTGCCCTAGTCACACTCAAATAGAGTAAATCATAATAAAGTTTCAGTTATGCAGGATGGATAAATTCTGAAGATCTAATGTATAGCATGGTGGCTATTGTTATTAACACTGTATTCTATACCAGAAATTTGTTAAGAGTAAATCTTAAATGTTCTCACCACACACAAAAAAGGGTAATTATATAAAGTAATGAATATGTTAATTATTTAGCTTGATTGCTATAATGATTTTACCATTCAAACATATATAAAAACATAACATTGTGTACCATAAATATATACAATTTTGTTTGTCAATTATACATCAATTTTTGGGAGGGGTAAAAATACAGAATTGAATTTTACACTCTGAAAAGGAAAATCACAGTTTCTTGTGTTGGGATTGACTGTTACAGCTGGATATGTGTGTTCAGGGGAGATTTATTTTATAAAAAATCATAAACACACATTTAAATGTTTCATAATATATACCAAGATTACGGAGTCTCCACCCTACTGGTTCATCAAAAGAAGTAATACGGTGTACTGCAAAAAGAATATTAAGACATTTTTCACTGTGGAATTTGATTAGTCCAAGTGAAAAAGTACAAATATTCAGAAAAATGGAGTTCTGTGTTAATGAGTCCTATCTATGAGCAAAGATCTCTCATTTAATTTTTGTTGTCTTAATCTTAAATATGAAGAGAAACTCTGAAATCAGCTGATATCCAAGAAATGCCTTTAACCTAAAGATTAAAACCAAAATAATAATTCCAAAAGAACCCCAAAAGAAATAAAGCAAAGCTCAAAGATAAAAACTTATATAAAATTGTCCTCTGCGATATTAAAAAATATATATTGCATTTATGAAACAGAAATAGGGTATTATAAATTTAGAATATTCCAAGTAATAAAAACTGTTCTTGGACATTAAAAATGTAATGAAACATTTTTAGCTAACGTTTAAGGAATATCAGCACCACTGTTGTTCTACATAAAGAAGAATGATTGAATGTGTGCTCCTGTTGGGGGAGAAGGCATTGTGGCAGGAGGAATTATTTATATCCTGTACACACAAGTCTTGATGCCTATACAGCTTAAAATAAAAATTGCAATCTTCCAAAGTGAAAAAAATTAAAGACAACTTATGTTTTGTGAAGATGAAGTGGACATAAATTTCTCTATTCTTCTCAATAAGTACAATTAAAATTTAAGGCATTATAAATATTATTTAAAAAACAGAAAAAAATACTCTAAAGGTAGAGAAAAGGAAGACCAGCTAGGGACCCTGGGACCTGAAAAATAACATAGTAGTGAGTTCCTTGGGTTTTCTTTTTGCCTCACATATCCCGAGGTGGCTGCTGGAGAAGCCATAAACCTGAATACTCTCATAGGTGTAGACAAAGCTGTAACAAAAGCCTACTATCTGTAGCCAAAAGAAGGAAAAAGGCAGCTTAATAAGAGTGAATGTTTAGACAATAAGTGCTCTACTCTAGACAAAACACAGGAAACCTGTGGTTCCTCCCATATGCATGTCAGCAAAGGACAAGGGAGAAGCCTAGACTTCCATCCCTCTCCAAACTGTAATGAAGTGTCCTACTATGGATTGAATGTTTGTGCCTCCCCAAAATTTACATGTTGAACCCTGATCCCCAATGTGATGATGGTATTAGGAGGTAGGGCCGTTGGGAAGTGACTGGGTCATGAGGGTGGAGCCCTCAGGAATGAGATCAGTGCCCTTATAAGGACCAAAAGAAACTGTAATTTTCCCCTTCCATTATGTCAGGACACAGCAAGAAGACAGCCATCGATGAACTAGAAAGCTAAAATGTGGACCCTCACTAGATACCAAATCTTGCAATATCTTGATCTTGGACTTCCAAGCCTCCAGAACTATGAGAACAATATTTCTGCTTTATGTAAGCTACCAGTTTATGGTTCTCTGTAATAGCAGCCCAAATGTACTAAGACAGTGTCAATGAATATGTGAAGAGCAAAATTAAACATAAAATGCCATTTATAATTCCTCCCTCTATATATTTTATATATGCATATATATTTTTACATATATATGAAAATTTAACAGAATCTGTACAGGATTTGTGCAGATTTGTATGCTGAATACTATACAACACTGATAAAGTAATCAAAGAAGATCTAAATAAATGGAGGTATATTGCCTTTATGGATTGGAAGACAGTGTGATAAAAATATCAATTCTTTACAAATGGATATAAAGGTTTAATGCAATTACTATCAAAATTTCAGCCAGATATTTTGTAGATATAGACAAGATTACTCTAAAACATTCAGGGAAAGACAAAGAAACTTGAACAGCTAAAAATATTTGGAAGAAAAAGAAGAAGGTTGGAAGAATACGTCTACCCGATATTATTACTATTATACAGCTACAGCAATAAAGACTGTGCAGTATTTGTGGAGAGATAGACACATAGGTCAATAGAACATAATAGATAAACAAGAAGTAGATCCATATAAATATGCCCAACTCTTTTAAAGAAAAAAATATGCTCAACTAATTTTTGACAAAGATAAGAAAGCTATCTTTTTCAATAAATAGTGCTGGAACAAGTGGATACAACATAAGCAAAAAGATTAACCTCAAATTAAGCCTGACATCTAGTGAAAAAATAACTCAACATGGATCACATATTTAAATATAAATCACAGAACTATAAGATCTTTAGAATAATATTATGGAAAAATCTTTGGGATATAAAGCTAGACAAAGATTTCTTAGATTTATACCAAAAGTACAATTAATAAAAGAAAAATTTTATAAAAGAAAATTAATAAAATGAAAATAAATACATATAATAAATATTAAACAAAAGGAAAATTTGATAAATTGGACAAAATTAAAAAGGTCTGTCCTGTGAAAGACATTGTTAAAATGATATACATAGAAGGTATGGACTAAGAGAATGTATTTGCAAACCACATATTAACAAAGGACTGGTTTCTAGAACATATAAAGAAGTCTCAAAACTCAAAAGTAAAACAAAAAATCCATTAAGAAGTGAGCAAAAGACATTAAGAATCATTTCAGCAAAGAGATTATACAAATGGCAAAGAAGCCCATGAAAAGATAGGCATCATTGTTACCTATTAGAGAAATGCATATTATTAATAAAATTACAGTGAGATATCACTACATACCTGCCAGAATGGCTAAAATAAAACAGTGACAACACCAAATTCTGGTGAGGTTGCAGAGAAATTAGGTTGTTTACCCACTGCTATATGGAATGTACCCTAAGAAACAGTGTGGCCATTTCTTTAAAATGCAATTTTTGGAGCCCTCTTTTAATTTTTTAATATTTTAAATTTTTTTATTTTTAATTATTATGGGTACATAATACTTGCATATATTTATATGGTAATTACCAAAGGACCCAGAAATTTCACTCTTAGGCATTTATCTCAGAGGTATGAAAACTTACCGTCAAACAAAATGTGTATACCTATGCCTCTTGAAGCTTTATTCATAATAGTTCCAAACTAAAGCAACCCAGATGTCCTTCAATGCTTAAAAATAAACTGCAATAAAAAGGGATGAACTATTGATATGTGCAACAACTTGGATGAATCTCCAGAGAATTATGCTTAGTGAAAAAGTCAATATCAAAAGTACATATTGTATAATTCCACTTATATAACATGCTTGAAATGACAAAATTATAGAAATAGGAAACATATTAATAATTGCTGGTGAGTAATGAGGAGTTGTGTTAGGAGGAAAGTGGTAGTCTATAAATGGGCAACATGGACTCTTGTGGCAATGGTAATATTCTGTATTATTTTGTACTGTGGCTGTATCAATGTCAACATCTTGGTTGTCATATTGTAGTATGGTTTTGCAAAATGTTACCATCAGGGGAAACTGCATAAAGGGTGTGGGATTTCTTTATTTTGTTTATTACAACTACACATGAATCTACAATTCTCAAAATTTTTTTTAAAAAAGCTTAATTTAAAAATAAAAGGCAAAGGAGGAGGACGAAGGGAGAGACAGATATTGGAGAAAACCAGGTTAAAAAATAATAATAAGTGAAGTGTCCAGGAGGCTCAACATTCAAATAAAATACATTTTTAAAAGAAAAAAAATGAATGGAGTAATTTTTCAAATAATCAAAATTTTTTAAAAATTGAAGAAATTTGATATTTGATTGAAAAGTATCCATATAACCCCTAGCACAATAAATGAACTCTGTTAACCTCTTTTTGTTTGTTTGTTTGTTCTTTGCTTGAAAGAAAAGTATGAGAAAAAGACTTGGTTGCATGTAGTTTATTTGGGCGGTAATTCCTGGAAGGAAGAATGAAGGACCAAGGAAACGGGAAACAGAAAGAAAGACCAATGTACACATGTGTAATCAATGCTATGGACAACTAGAGCTCAGTCCTATCACAATGTTCTGAGGAACATGTGGAATGCCTTTCAGAATTTTTTACTGAAAAGGAAACAGTGGGAAGCATTTCCACATCAGCTTCTGTCCCTCATTTGTTGGGTGATTTGTTGAGGAATGTACCAGGATGTAATAACTTTCAGTTCCTTGGGAGTGTTGCTTTTAAAAAGTCTCAAACATCCTGATTTTTAATATTATATGTAACTTGATTTCTATCTCTATGGTAAGTTCTTTGAATCTTCTTTTCAGAGATTCTGCTCTAAAATTTCACAATAATGTACTTTAATTTTGGTCCATACATCAGATGTTTCTTGTGCCCTGGATCACATCCTCTTAGGTACAACTCTGATTGTAGTCACGACTGCAGAAGAGAGTTCCCTACATCTTCTTGCTTACAGTATCTCTCCGCAAGTGGACACTGAGAGTCTTTTTGGTTTGTTTAGTTTTCTTCCCTGGGGGAGAATTTATTTATACATATAAGTTTAAGAGTTACAATGCTTTTCACCAGCAATACTGGAAGCCAACATGTCATGGGGCAGTATCTTTAATGTTGAAAGAAAAAAAAAAATTCTAACATAGAATTCTGCACACAGCCTAGAATTCCATACTCAGCAAGTTACTAATTTACTGTAACTCTTCAATATAAGCAACTTTCTGGTACTTGGTTATCAAAAAAATTATCTCCACATACCACTTGTCAAGAAGTTATACAAAGAAGTACTTCACACGAAATTAGGAAGGAAACTAAGATAGACAAAACCATGGGATCCAGGGAATAGAAGATCTAAGCACAAAAGAAATAAAGAAAATTCCTAGGATTTTGGCCAAGGAGATCACAGCATGAGAGCTCTGCAGCAGACCTTCAGATTTGACAGTGTCGGATCTTTTCCAGGAGAGGTAACTTTAAAAAAAAAATAAAAATTTGCTTAAAAACGTGTTTGAAAAGTATTGAGGTCAAATTTTAACAACTGAAGGGAAGTGTTGTAGGTTACAATGGTAAGTATGTAGAAAACTAAGTAAACATAGACATAAGACAAATATTAACTAAAGCAACCAAATAAGCAAACAAAATTGTGTGAGACGAAAAAAATAAAATTAGCACATGAAGTGACTCAGCTCTAAAAAACTTTGCTTAGGAATATTAATATAAACACTGAACATTGCTCTATTAAAAATTATTATCTTACAACTTTAGGCTGATGAAAGAATAGGAAGTAACATGTGCTTATGGAAGTACATAGATTTGCCATAAGGCTACTTAAGTTTAAGTGTTAGGGCCTCTAACTGGCACGAGACCTTGGTAATGTGTTCATGTGGTCATATTGTTTTTTTTGTAGAATTTTCAAGAGTAAAATATTTTAACTGCAATTTGTAAAGAATATTATTTCTTTACACTTCAATTCCCACTGATGTTATTTTCCCTCCTGGTAGGTAGTTTTAGAATGGCTACAGACATTTTCAGGATTTGGCTAAAGAGAAATTGAGTTGGTTAACACATTTAATTTGAAAATGCTGAGATATATTTTACGATTCTCATCATCTCTGTGTATTGTAAATTCATGGATAGCTATTTAGATGCAAGAATGATGACTTTTAGGAATACTCCTACCACCTGTCTCAGTTGCAGTGTTACATGAATAAAGGCCAGAGTCAATTGTGATATGAGCATGGCATATGAAACTTAGTTTAGCTCTGGGAGAATGTATATAGTGCAAGAGAAATAGTTTTAAATTATTTAAAACTACACTGTAAGAAATTATTCCAAATCTTACATCTAATGAAAGACAGAAACTTGATGGAATTTTACTGTAACTTGGTAACAATACTAAAATTACATAACATTGTCAATAATATATTGTGATGCTAAAATAAATATTTCTAAATTATAAATCATTAAAAAAACAAATTTTAATAACATTTAAACAATCATAAACAAATGGCAGAACTATCTTTCTAACCACTTCTCCCCATTATAGAAAATGGCATTTACTATGTGCTGTCACATAAGGGCACAATCAATAGCATAGAGCCAAAATTATGTAGAAAAGTATTATAAATGTGTGTTAGGTGGTTAGATAATTAAAATTTCATGTTATTTCCTGAGTTTTGCAATGCTTATGGTATTTCTAAGTTTTAAATAAAATTTTTTATTATTAATTTCCTTGTTGCAAATAAATACACATATTTCTACCTATTTTATAAGGTGGTGACTCCTTCAAATTGGACAAGCTTCAGGAACCATAAAGGGACCTTGTAGCCCTCTACAATGAGATATCAACTGAAAATGTCTATATTAAAAATGTAATATATGCATGTCATCTAGAAATATTGACATTAACACCAAAAATGATAAAACTAATTAAATTATTTTTAAACGATCCATTTCCATTTCTCAACCTTATCTTAACCAGTTAATTATTTGAGTGAATAAATTTGATAACTAAAAATATGTTTGAAATTAAAACCAAAATTTCAAAAAAAGAGAGACGCCTGAGTAGTCAAGGAGCAGAAGTAGAGTTAATATTTCAGATAACAAAAGCCACTCTTAAATTACTAAGATGTCAAACACTTTGTAAACACACTTTGTATTTAATATTTGTTATATAAGACTATGATAGAATAAGACTAGAGATTAATATATTTCAAATTTGTTTATAAAATTAAATCATAAACCTCCTAAATATACTGGCTGCAACTCAGCAGGGGTTCTTAAAGCCCAGTTTAAAAAAAAAAAGAGGGGGTTTGTTCTTATGAACATTGGTCCTATGCAGTTTACATTATGTTTGATGACACTCTGAGATCATTTAACTTCTACCACTCATTTGAAATGTGGCAAAAATATAATGAACCTTCAAATTCCATGAGAAACGTATGCTAGTAACTATTTGATGGCTGCATATGACTCATGGACTTTGCAGGCTGCAAAATACTATTGCATAAAACCAAAACACGAGCAAATTTGCACATGGGACTCTTTCTATGTCACTCTGAACTCTCAGTTGCTGAAGTGAAAGTCTACCTTGGAATTCCTCCCTGTTGTTATAAAAGGTATGTTTTTACGGTGAGGTAATTCTCATTTAACTCAAATTCTAGAAGTCATATTTGTTTATTTTAATTTCCTTTTCTATTAAAGATTATATGAAATATAAACACAGTGATGTTTTCACATTTTATCTAAAATTAAAGATTAAAGTCTTTCTAAGAAACTAAAATTTTCTTGTACACAACCTGTATTGATATAAATTGTCTTATTAAGATATATGCCCAAGATATAATTTTTTGTCAAAAAGGAACTTCATATAACCATATAAAATCATAATTTAAATTTTTTATTTTTAAGCCATATCTAAATATGAATAGAATTTTTATTGCTATGCCTTTTTTGAACCATAGTGATTTACTGTAGATTTTGTGAATATATGAGAAAGCAAACCATGATACTAATCTTATCTGTATAGTGAATAGGAATTTGAATATATTCTTTTCTTGCACACATTATATTGACTGAGACTTTATCAAAATATTTCATTCTCCTTTGGAATTAATTAAGTAAGATACATTCAATAAATAAATATGGTAAGTTTACAATGTGTAATAGGTACTCTATACAGGGTCTTGTCCCTTTTCCTTAAGGAAATGTTAATAGTTTTAACGAAATTGTCCTGTGATAAAGCTTAGTTTCCTAAAAACAAATTCACAAACTTACCATTAGTTTTCATATCACATATAGTTCTCACAATAAAGCCCCATATTTTACATAAGATTAAAAAGAAATGCTGAGAAAAATTATGATATATAATATATTTCTAAAATTTTGTTTCTCATTAAATTTGTAACAACAATTTCTGTAATAGTAATTTTACAGAATAAATTCATGATTAATGTTCTCTTCTTTTTCCTGTTCTTTTTAAGTCCAGGTATATGTAAGAAATTGCTAAATTTTCTCTAAAATTAATGGAATATGTTATTGTCTAAATTGGCAAAAGAGGTAAGAAAATCATGAAATTTGGGGATCTGAATTATATGGGCAATTTTGTATATGTATAAATCTCAACTAAGGAAAGAATTCTGAAGCACTGTCTTTTAAATTTCTATAGATGCATAGAAGAGAAGTTTGGAGAAATTAATGGCTTATCTACATTCTTTATTTTACTCATTAATATAAAACAGCCATTCGCCAACATCCATATAGAAATGGGTAAAAAAAATGCCTGGTGTTGTCATGTCTTCATTGATAAGTTAGAATATGCATCCATATGTTATGTGGGATGGACTCAAAGCTCAGTCTGTACCTGATGAAGTTAGAGAAAATAATGAAGTGATTTCCACAAGAAGTAGTCTGAGAATTGAAGTTGGTTTATTGATGGCTAAAAGTGAGATCTGCTAAAAGAAGTAATTTGGCACATTGTATTTGGCTAGAGCTTAATACAACACTATGAAATAGAAAAAGAAAACATCATTAAAAATATATAGTCTATATAGGCCATAGATTTCACTATTGAAATAATAACATGTAGGGTTTCCCCTTTACAGAGAGATGAGTATTCCTGAAAAAATGGGCTTTGTTTCTCTTTTAATTATGTGTTCTAAAAGAATATTTTATGAAAGTTTGTATAAAATTACTTCGAACTATTTTTGTCTCAAATTTAAGTCACTTTTCTTTCTCTTGGAAATTGTTTTTATTTTGATCCTTTATGATATATTCCTTCAAAGAGGAAACCCAAAATTGCATTATTGTAAAGCTCTGCAGTTTACAAAGAAGGAGAGTAATATGGATCAGCACTGATGGTTCTAGCACTTCTGAACTTCAGACATTTGTAGCCCTGAGAAGATGGGTCATTTCAGGACTTCATTAGAGACTCTGTTCCAGGAATATGACAACAATTCAGAGGTTTGTCTGTACTCCACTAAGAAAAACACATTTGTAAAATAATTCCTTTATACCAACTAGTTGCTAAGCAAAACAAGCCAAAATGGGAAAATGAATGACAAGGAATACTCTCATTCTATGCTGGGAAAAAATTATACCTAGCAAAACTGTTTATAAACCCAAGTTCAATAATATTAACTTAAAATTAAAATTAGTGACTGTATGATAGAGTATGAATCAATGCAAGTATTTTAAAACATACTTTAGAGTAAAAATGATTTAAAGTTGCATAACACATAATTTACAGAAAAACAAATAAAACAATGTATGCTCTTATTAAATTGTATAAATAATAAAAGACCAATTAGTTTTACCTCTGTGCACCTATATGCAATAACTAATTTCCAAAATCTACTTCCTTCTAACATTATTCCTGGGTGGTGAAGTAAAAAGACCATAATCCTTAAAAACAGTCAAGGATTTAAACACAGGTGCCACATGATATTGATCTGTTATCTCTGATAAAATTATTTAAATTTTCTGAAATACATTCATTTTTCTCACCAATAAAATGATAATACTTTTGTAAAACTTTTTTCATTGGAGTCACTTTTGGGATAAAAATGAGATGACATGAAATCATATAGTAATATACCTTTCTAAAGAATTATAAATAAAAAGCTTCCATTGTTTAATCTATTAATGATGATAATGAAGGAGAGGATGGAATAATACTAATAATATTATCTCTAACTTTCTGAGTTATTGCTATACGACAAGTATTCTTTTAACTTCTTTACAAGTTCCTAAGAAAACCTGAGTTGTAACCAAAAATTAGGGCACACAGAGGTTAGAAAACTTTCCTCAAGTTACACAGTTGGAGTCAGGAATGAAGGAGCTGCTTGACGATAGAATTTACCTCAACTACCAACTCTAAAAAGACAAGTGTACTATTAGCAACACTGATTTAATTTCCAATTAATGTATTTATTGAGCTTTTTACTTAGTAAGCATGTTTTTGGTGGGTGGGAGGTGACATAGATTCCTAGCAATCCAATTTTCTTTCTAATTCTGTATCTATGATTATATGTTGCCCACCAAAAATGTCTATTATACATTGTTTCGGCCTTGATACATCAAAAATATCTGTTCATCATCATTGTCTAAAAATGATAATTTTTATGTGCTTCAGTTTCCCTGCATATAGCTAACATTTGAATAAAGTTAGCAAAGCACTATATATATGTTTATGTTTTATATATACTTAATATATATTTTTAAATATATACTTTATATATATATATATTTAATTCACATGAGCGTTGTCAAAGAGGATAATTATCTCCCTATATGTGAAACCATTAGTAAGCGGCAGCACCTGACCTTGAGCCCATGTATTCATATTCCAAATACTCTGTACTTTCTAATATTCTAAAATGGTTGACTACTAAGTCAACTAGAATTAACCCTCAATTTTGACATAATTAAAGTCAGTAGTTCTTAGCAGATTCTGAACAGTCACCCTAAATATTCAAAATTGTTTGTGGGAGTTTGGTTAAGTGAGTAGAAATGGTGATTTACATAAAGTATTCTTTTTTAATGAGCCATTTTATTACTTTTTATAGGCTGTACGAATTCCTGGAATTTTTTATTTGACACTAATTTGCATACTAAAAATTAGTTGCTGCATAATTTCAGGTGATGAGAAGCAATCTGGTGTAGGCTGCTGTGGATTTAACACTTTGACTTTGTTAATAACATATTATTACTGCTTTAAATAAAACCTTTTTAAAATTTATAAACTTGCAATGGTGCTTTGTTACATAATAATTTTGATATATAAAGTAAAATTATGTTTACCATACATTAGTTTAGTGTTTAAATAATATTTTATATTTTAATGTGAAGAAAAACAATGGAAGTTATATTTGCAAAGGAAGACATTTATAATTGTTTTTCATGCTTCACTAGATATACAATTATACTTTGAGGAGAATAAATTTGACATATTGAAAATATTTTATGTAGTATATTAATTTCCTCATACATTTTCTAAGATAAATAGTTGTGAAATTTTCTTGGCAAATTATCTTAATTCACGGTAAAACATATGTCTTAAATTTTAACTTTCTGGATGACAGGAAACATGTTGAAAGCATTCTATACAGCATGTGGTACTCTATATAGACAAATATGCATACTTAGCAAATGCTTCTGAATATGAAAATAGGAGGCAATATTAATTACAAAATAAAGGGAATATATGTTTATATAATGAAATAGTTATTGAAAATCTCAATATTTTCTGTATTTTCCTGAATATATTAACGTTCTAGCAGTCATAATTATATTGAAATTAATGTTCCTTTATGAAACATTATACATTAGTTTTTTAATATATCAGACATATAGCTAACTTTCAAGTGACACAAAAATGAAAGAAACATTACAGCCTTTGAGCAACTCACAATCTAGTAAAGGAAATAGATCTGTAAACACATAATTAGAGAATGCTATGATAACTGTTTGTACAGTGAAATTTATACAGAGTATTTCCTATGAAGGAGTAAAGGGTAATATTTAAACTAAACCTTGATAGCTATTAGGAGTTCAACATTGAAGAAAAGAATAAGAAAATTTTTAGTCAAGAAAAAGAGTTTGTGCAAAGGTGTGAATACCAAAAGAAAAAATCTATTAAGGAAAAAATTGAAAGCTTAATTTGATGCTTTTTAGTTAGTAAGAATTTGAGAGCAGTGGAAAATTGGAGGCCAGAATGGTTCTAAAAACTGTATTTTGTTGATACCAGAGAGATACAGATTTTAAGATTGTAATAATTTTGAACAATATATATTTCAAGAAGACCATGTTGTCAGTAAAAAGGGAGAAGAATTAAAAATAGGAAGAAACAATACAGGAAATTGGTTGGAAAAGAAAATCAAGTATTATTTAGTAAATATATTCAACACCACCTGGTGACTAACGGATGTCATAAGGGACAAATATATTAACCAATGATGTTTCTGAAATTGTTAGTTTAAAAGCCCCTGGATGAATGACATGAATCAATCACAGAGGAATTCAGAAGGAAAAATATATATATATGGGGGATAATGAGTTCACTTTTGAATAAGTTTGCTTGAAAGTTCCTTTTTGGCATAGTAGAAAATATGGCTAAGTGGAAATTGAAATTAAGTATTGAATTCCGAGGGGCAGTCTGAGCGAGAAGTAGACATTTGTAGGTAATTAATATTAGTCAGTATTTGAAATCAAAGAAAAAGAGGGATTGTTCACAACGGGAAAGAATCCTTGACGACATATGTAACCTCCTGAGTAACACTGATGATTTACGAGGTGTGCAGAAGAGTAGTGAGTTAAATAATACAGTGTAATCTGATGAAGAAAGTTTAAAAAGTAGTTTTAAAATGTCAAATTCAAGAGAAATCCAAGGAAAAGGAAAATTTTAAAGTCTCCTCTCTTAAATAAGTGAAGAGTTTGACTTCAGGATAAGTCTTATGTGTGATTTTTCAGGCCCTACCTCCCATAGGCAATTACAAAGGCCTTACCTGGCAGTCCTCATGGGGGCAGGCTGCCCTCCCCACACCAGCATGGAACACAGATGGTACCTTGGAGTCTCTGAAGCAGTTGAAGTCAAGCACTCAGTCTCTCCAGGTCTGGCATGATCCTCAGCATATCTGTGTTGCTAACTCAGGTTAGTGCCTCCATTTGGAGGCTACAATTGAGAACATTAGGTTGAAGTCTTTCCCAGTCCACTCTACCAAAACCTCACCATGAGAAAGATGGGAGTGCCTTGAAGACTCTTTTCTCCACTCTGAGTAAGTACTCAATACATTTCCACTCTTATTTCTTCCTCCTGTCCCTCCCTTAGTCCCTGTGCATGAAATGTCAGGAAACTTTTATTCAGGGTCCCTTGGCAATGAAATGGTTTCCCCATCTGTGCTGATCTACTTCACCCTCAGCCAGTTTGGTTCCATGGAGAAAAATGTAACATGAGGGTAATGATGCCGACTTTCTGGCCTCTTATTTACACTATTATAGTTAGTACATAAAGTCTTAATTGCTACTTTAAGTTTAGTATGTTGTTTAAATCCACCATCTTGACACATGGCAAGTCAACTCTCTGCAGCTCAGCTCTTGACAATAAGTAGGCACAAGAGCACAACCCAAGGCTGGATATTGGGTAGCTGGAAGCTTGGTTGTTGGAGTTGATGGTTCCTGATACTGAAGGCAAAGTCTTTGGAAGAACACAAATTCAAAACCTAAAAAGTCACCAAGGGAGGAGTTTCAATCTAGTAAAAAACAACAGATTGACACAGTATAAACTTTCATTAGAGGTAGTAGTTATTTCCTTCTCTATCAGGAGAGGCCTATTAAAAACATAAGAGCTGTCCATTAACATTTCTTTAGCCTTCCATAACCCTGTGACCTTCCTTCACAAAATTTATTTTGTGTACAGTCTCTATCTAATGAAGGAAGAACAGTGTGCCAAAGTTTCTATGACATAGATTCCAAGTAAAACATGTTTTTATGTGGACAATAGGAACACTCTTTAATATTAATTTCATTTTCTAATATATGTCATCTTTACTAATTTGCTGTTATTAATGCTATATTTCATTTTTCTGAAATAAAGATAGGTTCAAGGATGAAGAGAGTTTCTCATTTATCTTTGTGTTCCCTGGTGGCCAACTCACTGTTTGATAGATTATAGGTGATCAGTATGTTGTAATTGAATGAAACCATTCTGTTATTTAATTTTTACAAAAACAGAAATAAAACAACAGCAACAACAACAAAAATACTTTCAGAGGTAATACAGAATCATGTGCTAATGATGATACTAAAATTAGTGATGATGTCCATAAGAACAGTTAGTATTTATCAGATGCTTTAAGCTCTAGGTTATAGAACTTCTGAAAGCAAATACAGCAGGTATAGAGACAAGCACAGCCCATGTTTGATCCCCTGGATTCAGCTCTCCTTTAAGTAGACAAGTCTTTGTCTATGCAGTTTTATATGCGTGATTCTCTCTCTCTCTCTCTCTCTCTCTCTCTCTCCACCCCCCTTCTTTTATAAAATTTGAATTCTCTTTCTTTCAATTTCCATCACTTAAAAGCAAATAGGTACTGGTCACTACACTTTTCCAAATATGTAAAAGTGATTAATTTACCCATTTTATAAGTAATATGTTGGACATATAGAGATTGTTACTTTAATGGGGTCTTAAAAATAATAAAGACTGGAGAGAATAATTCTTATGTACAGTTTCCTGACATTCAATGTGACTTTTTCAATATTTTTTTTCAATATCAAATGCTTGTGTGTTGCTAATTTACATTAAAGGTGTCTTCAATCAGAAAAGACTTCTAACGTTTGAACATATTTCTGTGTCTTATTGTTTAATTTGCAACCCAGAGATAATTTCAAGTCTTGAAAAACTAATATTTGGTAAGCATATTTGTATTTAAAATGGAGGGCAGATATGCCTGTTGAGATGACAGCCTCAACACAGCTCTCAGCCTAATTGCTCTTCACCCTTTCCCTACTTTACCTCCAATTGAAATGACAAATGAAATATGAAACAAATAGAAACCCAAATCAATATTTGAAATTAGGGAGAGTTTGCTCACTATGTTAGAAATATCAAGTAATTGCTTGTTGTGTGGAGTGTAAGAGAAGATATTAAAACAACAACAAATCTGTGCCTCACTCTCTGTCTGGAAAGTGTGCCAGATCAGACTCCGGCAGAACTCCATTTGTATTCAATCAGATGAACCATGGGGCAACAGGGAGTGCATTTTCAACCTTGGCAGCACCACTGGGGAAGAATTCTTGTTGCTTTAAGCCAAAATAAGAAGAGTGCATTTGGCAAGATTTATTCCTGGCTTAGATTGGAGCCCTCTTAGAACAGAAGGCTCTGCCAGGCACAATCACGGGATATGCTGTGGTTGACTCTTGAGGAAGTCGGATATTCCAATCACCAGGCACCCTGAGGAGGTTAGCTCCTGGCTGCCACACCAAACACTGAAAAGACATGCTTAGACAGAAGGTGGCACTCCCTGCTGTGACTGACTCTACTTCTATTTTCAGCTCCTCCCTTCCCTCCTCTCCCAGGTTCACAGCACGTCTTTTGTGGTATGGTAAAAATCTATAAAATATACCTAAAAATTTATTTTATTACCTCTATTTCCTCAGAGATGTGGACTAGGACCCATAATAATTTCTAACAACACCAACTTCTACTCAAACTTGGAATCGGCCCTTACCAATACAGCATAGACTTCATTGTTTAAGTGTTGGCTAAGACAAATACTGTCATAAGTAGGAATAAACAGTATCATTCCAAGAAAAAGAAGTAAATTTTAGGACAAATTTAAATTCATATTTTAATAGATTGAAGGGTTTTGTTACAGAGCCATAAAGATTTCATAGAGATGAAAGACTACATACTGAATTAGAAACTGTAATATGCAGTGAACAACTGTTTCATTGCTGCAGAAAAATAACGTGATAAAGTAGAAAATAAATGAAGGAAATTTCCCTGGTCCTGGAATTCAGATAATGTCAGTGAATAGATGAAACTATGAGAAAAATAAAAAGAACATAGGAGATACATTAAGATCATTCTATCCATATATGATAGAACTCGCAAACTAAGAGAGTTGGGAAGAAGGAATACAAAATATTCAAATGTAAAATAATGATTTGATTCATTCTGGAAAGCTAAATAAGAAAAAACAGAAAAGCTCATTACATTTGAGAATATCTATATCTTTTCTAGTTATCCTTATCTTTATATAAAAATCACTATACTAAACATATTCAATGTAGAAAATATAGAACAGCTAAGTAAGGAATAAAAATTAGGTACATAACAAAAGCCTCTGTCCACACTAAATGCCAACAGATACTGATACAGTAATGTATTTTTACTTGAAAAAATTACAAACCCAGAATATTATACTTATCCAACTGATCCCTCAAATTAGTAAGGAGTTACTTACAGGGACAATGTAGCTGATGTGAATAAAAATAAGATAAATAAATAATAAATGTGAAGCCTATTATAGTGGATTGATAAAAAGGTGAAATAAAATTTAAATATTAGTTTTTCAACAGAACATTATTATAGTCAATAGATTTTTTAAAATTTAGAAAATTAAGAAAACTTAAAATAGATATTTGCATTAAAGTATAAAATTTTACTGATATTTGATGCTAATTTTCTCATTTTACATTTATATGTATGAAAATCAATATCAGTTAATACATGAGGATAACCATATAAATTATGTTAGATAGGCTTGTAAAAACAAAAATTACCATTACAAATAAACATAGGATATAATAAAATCCTTACTTACTCATCAAAAATAAACAAACGCAGGACATATCCCTTTCACAGCATGAGAGCGAGAGAGAAAGAAAGGACCACATTTGGTTTATCTATTGCTGCATAACAAACTTAATCATATAAATTAGCTATGTATTGTTATATACACATTATTATTATATACATACATATTATTATATTATTATATACATACATATTATATTATGTGGGTCAGATAGGCTGAGCAGGGATGGCTCATCTCCGATTAATGATGTTCAAGGCCACAGCTGGGAGAACTTAAATGTCTGGGAGCTGGAACAGCTGGGACCTGACCAGGCATGTATGCCCTTTCTCCTTTCTCTTCTCTTTCTCTCTCTCTCTCTCTTCCCCCCCCCCCCCACCCCTACATTTCTCTCTCTCTCTCTCTCCTCTCTCTCTCTCTCTGGTTTCTCTCTCCAAGGAACCCCCCCCAAGGTTTCTCTCCCTACCTACCTTGGACAAAACAGCTTAGCATCCTCAGAGTACTCAGACTTCTGATGTGGCAGCTCTGGGCTCTTAGAGTAAGGCACAAGAAATTACCAATCTTCACAAACCCTAGGCCAAGAACTATTTTATCATTTCACCACACTCTATCTTTCTCTGAATGGAAGATTAAACAACATCTTTGTTGTTTAATCTGACACAGGCCCAATAGAACCAAGACCTAGTCCAAGAAGGGCTGATATTTTATTTTAATGTCTCAGTTTACTCATTTGTAAAATAGTTATTATTAATAATAGGTCCCATATCATAGAGTTGTGAAAATTAAATGTTTATGGAATTTAATAAAAGTTCAAAAATTAAAAGTATTAGAATTTTAATTTCATACTTTTTTTAATATTCAGTTCAGCTGCTATGTTTTTCTTTCCTTTTGATATACTCCTGAACATGCACAAATACACATGAGCGTGCTCTCTCTCTCTGTATCTGTTTTGGTCTCAATTTGGTTGTCTCTTTTTTGCACGCACATACACACCACCCACACACCCGTAAAAATTTCTCAATCTTGATCTTTTTATAGGCCACTCACAAATACACACTCAAATATCAGTGCATTCTGAAGCAAAATAACATAATAGACAGTTATCCCAATGCAAAGAAAAAGTAAAATTATATATAAATTAATTAAAAATTAATAGCTTTAGGATAGCTTAAACCATTCTGAAAAGTTACAAATAAATTAAAGAAAATATTAAATCTTAAGTAGAAATAGAGAGGGAATCAAACTACAATAAAAGATGCTTAGAAAATAAATATAATAACATTTAGTAACTGACATACAAAAATGTGTTAGATAAAGTAAAAGCTCTTTTGGAAATAAATGTATCACATAAAATCCTCTTGTCATTGCTATAGTTTGGATATTTGATCCTCCAAACCTCATGCTGAAATTTGATCCCCAATGTTGGAGGTGGAGCCTAATGGAAGGTGTTTGGGTCATGGAGGCAGTTCCCTCATGAGTAGCCTGGGGCTGCCCTGGTGTAAGGAGTGAATTCTCTTTCTATAGTTCCCGCCAGAATTCCCAGACAGCTGGTTATTAAAAAGAGCCTGGCATCTTCCCCCACTCTTGCTTCATCTCTCACCATGTGGTACACACACACCGGCTTCCATTTGCTTTCGGTCATGAGTGGAAGCTGTCTGAGACCCTTTCCAGAAGCAGATGCTGGTGCCACTTGTGCCTGCAAAACTGTCACCCAAATAAACCTTTTCTTTATGAAGTGCCCAGCCTCAGGTATTCTGTTATAGCAATACAAACAGAGTAAGACAGTCATCAAGAAAGAAAGAGAAAAATAATTAAACCTTCAACTTATGAAGATATGAAACAAACAACAACGAATAGCAGAAGAAGATTGAGGTAAGCAGTTAATGAAAATAAACCTATGTGCCATGATATGGAAACGGTAGGAAAGACAAGTACACAGTGGATCTATTTACTTTAATAGACATGCTTTTTAAAGGCTCTTGGAAAATTTACCAAAGGAAAAAAATGTACAACATTATAAATGTGGCAGAATATAGTCAAAGATATGAAGAATGCACAATATTAAGATGATAATTTTACTGTTCTGTTCCATAAAATTTGAAAAAACAATGAAATAGATGTTATTCTAGGAAAAATGTGAAATTTTAAAATTATTTTGAAGAAGTTCTGAATAGAAAGTAATTGAAAAAAGCAGCCTAAAATAGAAATAAAATGAAAAATAAAACTTTCATAAAGTATTTAAATTCCAGACAGTTTTACATCTGAGTTCCAGAAACAGAAAATTCTATGTTATTAAACAATACTAGAACACAGCAAATGATGGAAGATCTTTCTAATTGTTTTATAAATATTGGAAAAGATTAAAATTCAAGTCCTAAAATTTTTCCTAACCTGTCTTCCTTACAAAATAGTATAAACATGAATGTAAAAACTAAAGAAATTAAATCAGCACTGCATTACAATTATATTAAATAATATTGCATAACAACATTGAAGGAGATGTAAAAATGCTAGAAATTTAATAATCTGTGACTAGTATTCATAACTTCTCCAGATAGGAAGAATTTAAATTTTATTTTTTAAATTAGTTCACCAAAAGGGGTTTGTAAATTCAGTGGCTCTACTTTCTGTGATATTTATCTCTATTAATTACTCACAGAGATTGACTGGATACTCTGCCCCAAAATACTTTGTGAAACTGATAAGAGAACTGTATTATGTGTTGTATTTGCAAACTGAATCTACCAATTGGCTTATTAGTGAAGGGCTCCATCTGACATAGAGTTCTCCACTGAAAACACATTCATCACTAATAATATTAACAGAAAGCTTTTAACTCTCAGCATTCAGCAGCAAAAAAAAAAATGTGGTGTCTGAACAATATTTCTGTGAATTTCATTTTATGCATTTTATCATTTACATTAAAATGATATATTTGGGAACTACAAAGTAATTCTAATAATTGGCACAGTTTCACATGAAGTAATTATACAAATCAGATGCAGAGTGAAATAAAACATGATCTAAAAATATTGACCTCTGTAAGATAAAGACAACTAATTCCTATGGAAAAAGCATGAAGGTGGCCATTGTGATAAATCTGCTGTGATATCACAAGGAATTTGAAAGCCTGAAGTGATGCCTTTAGAAAATATTTCAATCACCCATAACTTACACATTTTTACAAGGCTAGCATTAGTGCTGAACCTTAATAATTTTATTCATATGTCTTGACTAGTTATTCCCTTTTATTATATTTATTGTTGTTGTTTATTGGAGAGAGTGATGGAAGTTACTTCAATGATTATTTTTTCAGAATTGTCCTTTTCTTGTTCGTAGACTGATTTGCTTACATATTAAAATTATAGTTTTTGTCAGTATACAGTAAGTGAGTAAAATACAGAATTGCAAATGCTTTGGAGTGTCTGTTCTTGATCTTTTCTTGGACAATGTCCAAGTTCATCAGCACTAAAATTTGGATGAAAAGAAAATTATAGTGATGCTTGCTAAAATACAGTATCTACATAATGTTACACATCAGTAAGTAAAATATCTTAACAGATTCTAAATATATTTCTGACTCTGCTCTCAAGAGTACATCAAAAATGTGACTCTCTTTATAATGCTATTCAAAGAGTTTTCGTAGTACTCCACTGCTTAATAACAATAAAAAATAAGTATTGCATATTGTTTATTGGATGTATTCATATGAAGAATTTTATCTTATAGAACTCCAATATATTGGTAACTAAGGAAAAATACAATGAGACCACAGAAGGAATCATAAAATATCTATTTGATTATAATAAACTCATTGAGTCATAATATATTTCAATAAAAGGGGAAATGTATATGAAGAAAATTGAATTTCATACAAAATAAATTGAAGGGTCTCTTTGTAACGTATGTTTTCAATCTCCTCAGTTACTTAATTGATGAAGTGATAAAGAACAGTCAAGAAGCAAAGTGTGTGTGTGTGTGTGTGTGTATATATACAATTTCTCTAAATTTCTGCTGCACTAATTATTCATTCCAAGTATTTGACATTTCTCAGTTATTGCTTTATCTCTTAGATATGATAAATAAATAATTGTTGATAAGTAAAAAGATTGGTATCTGTTTTTTATCTGGGTGAGAATATTTTTGGGATCAGAAATTTTGTAGCCTAGTACCTATTTCAATGTTTTACATATAGCATAAAGTCAAATGTGTTTGATGATGATGGAGCTACAATATAAGATAAGATTGAGTCAATAATGACACAAAATTGGTATCTCGGTGTATTGAAACACTTACTTGAAAATATGAGAATTAATGCTACAAGTAACTAATTCCCTGAAGGACAAATAGAAAACAATATGTGAAATTTTTAAATGCTGTTAGTAGGTGAATTAGGATTAGATTAAGGGAATGCTGTGATGAAAGTACTAGAAGTTTATAAGTGTAAATGTATATATATCTCTCTCTGTATATTTTAATCAACATATAATAAAATGTATCATATGTACAAGGGATTCTAATAAACGGTGCCTATAGTCATAATCAATTCCCTCTTACTACTACTACGATGTACAAAACTATGGATGGATAAGAATCACACTTGTGAAGGTAAAAGTAATAATGACAGGAGACAGCAGCAGTCTGTGTTAGGCAAAATTATTAGATGTCTCCCAGGATTCTCAATCTCTGTTGTACACATCCTGTGTTATTCCCTCCCCTTGAATATGGGCTAATCCTGTGAATATGATAGGATAGACTTCCATGATTTGGGTACTAATGAGTTGATTCTAAATGAAAGAGAGATTATCATGTGTGGGCCTGACCTAATCAAAGGAGTCCTGAAAAGAGGGTGAAGAGACAGAGAGGCACACTTCTGCTGGCCTGAAAGAAATTAAACATCAATAGTGGAAACTGTCCATGGGGATCATGTGGCAAAGAATGCCATTGACTTCAGGAGCTGAGAGAGTTTCTAAACTGATAACTAGCAGAAAGTGAGGACCTCAATTCTACAGCAGAAAGAAATGCTGCAGAGCTGAATGAGTTTGGGAGAGGGCCCTGGGCCTCAGACTGGTCTACACCTTGAGTGCAGCCATCTGAGACCCCAGACGGAGAACTCAGTGAACCTGTGCTCAGACTCCTCACCCAAGGAAGTGGTGAGAGAGTAAATTTCTTTTATTTCAGACACTAAGTTTATAGTATTTTGTTACACAGCAATATAAAATGAACACGAGATCCTTCACAAAAATTGAAAACCTCAGACAACTTGCACAAAATAATTGATAGTCACGTGGAAAAGGAAAAGGTCTCTTGAATTTGCAGTAATAAGCAATGATAAGACATGAAATGATTTGAGACAAAACACCCAAGCTGACATTTCATGGGAATGATAAAAAATTTCTTATTATTATCATCAATTTACTGCCTTACAGGGGGTAGAAAGAATGACATTTGGAGCACAGAGTTTAAGCCAATACTTCAAAGTGCCCTCAGAGACATAATCCATAAAAGGAATAGAAATGGAGGAGAAAGTAGCTGAGTCTCTGAAGTTTGGCCAGTCATTGGATTGCCTAAGAAATGGCTGGAAAATATTCTGTGTGGGTGAATAAAAAGCATAGATATTAGAATAATCTCTCTTAGGCTATATTCTTTTGAAAAAAAAAGCAGAGGAGGGAGAAGATAAAGGAGAGGAAGAATTTAAGGAGAAGGGGAAGTAGAAAAACAAAAGAACAACAAAAAAATGGATTTGCTCTCAAATATCTAAATTTTTGGCTAGCTTAACAGTGAATTTCTGCAATATGCAATATTTTAAATTAACCTTGGAAAGTCAAGAGTGTTATACAAATTCACGTGGATTTCTATTTTATGTATATGTGTATGTGTGTGTGAATATATATATATGTGTGCGTATATATAAGTTTGTAAGGCTATAGCCATATATTTTTGTAATGTTTTACAGTTTGCAAAGAATGTATACAACCTCATTTCAATTTTCACATTCACATTCAAATACAATGCATATTTTTATTATCAATTTATAGGCTCAAGTGCAGGGCTTAGAGAATCTAATAGGTGCAGACAATTTTTGATAGTTGTAATCTCAGTTGCAGTCATAGATTAACAAACATTTTATCTCATGTTCTGACATTAACTAGAACAAAGTATCAAGGAAGAAAGTCAGCTTTAGTGTAAGAGATAACTAGTTCACTTTTAAAGTATTGAGTTTGAGGAAGAAACTACAGCAAGTCATGGAATTTATTTTTCCTGAATAATTTTCATTAGTTTTTAAAATAGGAAAGCCTTCACAATTTCTAACATATTCTTCCAATGCAAGTGAAGATTTTCAGCGGATAACAACTAAAATAATGACTTGGTTAAGTAGAGCATTTGACCAGCAAACTTATCTACATATTAAGTTTATAAGAATTTTTTGATTGTTTTTGAGCTTAAGCTGTGACTGAAACTGATAAAATTGAGTAATGTTTGTATTGCTCATGGTCTTTTGTTTAATTATTAGAATATATTCCTGAAAGTAAGGCAGTGGCAAGCTTTTCGTTGATGATTATGGAATTAAAGAAAGCACTGTACAGGAATAAAATTAGAAAACTTATCTTTCTGACTTTATTCCTCTTAACCCTATCATGGTTCTCCTCTTCTGAGGCAGTTAGCCATATCAATGACTTTTTGTATGACGCAATTATTAAGTCTTGCTGCTAGAGTCGTGAAAATAACAATTGTTTAAAAAAAATAAACCCCAAAACTAGGTGGCATGGAGTAACGTCGATTTTTAAATTTCTCACAATACTTGAAGGTGACTGGGTTTAGCTGAGTAGGTGATTCTTCTACATAAATGGGGCTAAAGTAAGGTAGGGTTGCACTGGACTGGAAGATGTAAGGTGCCTCACTCACAGTTTTGTCATGGTGGGGGGTGGGGCGGATGGCTGGAAGACTGGGCTGAGCAGAAATTCTGGGATTGCTGGGCCTTTATAAAGTTTCCAGGCCAACCCTCTACCTGTGGCCTTCCCATATGCTCTATGCAGGATAGCTCAGGATACCCCAAAATACAAAATCAGAGTTGCCAGGTCTCTTTCAGGCTAAATCCCAGAACTGGAGCAGCATCACCTCCACCAGCTTCTAGTAGCCAAAACAGAGTGCCAGCCCAGTGTCAAATAAGACACAAACTCCACTTCTTAATAGGAGGAGTTACAGGAGGAGTAACAGAGAATTTCCAGCCATTTATAATCGACCATGTGAAAAGTTATTTTTGAAAGACGTAAATCAAAAACACCTAAATGCTAGGTCCATTTAGAGTAATTATAAATGTGCAAAGATTTCTTGGAGTCAGTGCAATCTATGTGTATTCATATTATTATTAGTCAACTTGGGTTCTATGGAATTTTATCAGAATTATCACTATGGTAAGAAGCCATCAGGGGGACTGGTAAACCATATATGCTTGGTTAGTTTCTTCCTTAAATAGGCTTGGGACTGGCTTGTACAAATGGCTTAGTCAGGTTGGGCTTCTATAATGAAATGCCATAGACTAGATGGCTTAATAACAGAAATTTATTTTTCACAGTTCTAGAGACTGGAAGTCCATGATCAAGGTGTCAGCAGTATCAGTGTCTGGAGATGGTTCTCTCCACTGGTTGCAGACAGCCGCCTTCTAGGTATGTCTTCACATGGCTCTTCCTTAGTGCATGTTGTGGAGAGAAAGAAAGCTTGCTGGTCTCGTCTTGTAAAGGCACTAATCCTATAATGAGGGCCCCACCTTCATGACCTCATCTAAACCTAATTATTCCCTAAAGGTCACATTTGCAAATATCATTGCATTGAGGGTTAGGACTTCAAAATATTAATTTTGGGGAGACACAATTTAGTTCATAGCAATAAATATAAAATCCTGATGATCTGATACAGACATATCATTTTATTTATAAGACTATGTACTAATAAAGTACTTAGTATACTTGCTTCTATTTTTAGAATATTCAATTGGTCAGATATTTCTTTCGAACCTAATCTAAAATCTCTATTTTTGACACTATACTTCCTTGAGAAATAATAAGTCATCTTTAAAAGTTAAAGGAACATAGACTTTGAAATAGATTAAAACATGGAACATCTGCATAAACTGAGAGAAGCACATCTTCATTTTGGTGTTTCTAAACCCCAGAAGAGTTCCTTGTACAGACTACGGATTCAAGAACTATTTGTTGAATTGATATGAATAAAACTATGGTTTAAAAGCAGTTTAGAGGGAAAGCAGTACTTATTAAGATGACAGACTTAGAGTCAGACAGGCAGGATTCAAAGCTTACTTCAATCACTTTTGAACAGCATAGCTTTTGTTATTTTCCCAGATCTTTGCTAGACTTCAGTTATTCAGCTAAAATTTCAAGGACCTTTTGATTTGTATTTTCTTGATGATTAGAGACATGGAGCATTTTTTCATGTGTTTGTTGGCTATTGGTCTATTTTCTTTTGAAAAGCTTTTGTTCATGTCTTTTGCTCACTTTTTAATGGGGTTGTTTGACTTTTTCTTGCTGATTTGCTTAAGCTCTTTGTAGATTCTGGTTATCAGCCCTTTATTGGATGTATAGCATGCAAATATTTTCTCCCATTCTGTAGGTTGTCCATTTGCTCTGTTGATTGTGTCCTTGGCTGTGCAGAAGCTTTTTAACAATGACATATTACCTAACGCTAGTGAGAATGGCTTTTATCAAAAAGTCCCAGAACAACAGATGGTGACGGGGATATGGAGAGAAAGGAACACTCATACACTGCTGGTGGGACTGTAAACTAGTACAACCTCTATGGAAAGTAGTATGGAGATACCTCAAAGAACTAAAAGTAGACCTACCATTTGATCCAGAAATCCCACTACTACGTATTTACCCAAAGGAAAAAAAGACATTTTATAAAAAAAGACACTTGCACTAGAATGTTTACAGCAGCACAATTCACAACTGCAAAGATGTGGAATCAACCCAAATGCTCATCAATACATGAGTGGATTAATAAAATGTGGTATATTTATACCATGGAACACTACTTAGCCATAAAAAAATGGTGATCTATTTTTTGTAACAACCTGAATGGAACTGGAGGCCATTCTTCCTAGTGAAGTGTCACAGGAATGGGAAAACAAATACCACATGTACTCAATACTAAATTGGAACTAATCCATCCACACTTATTTGCACATATAGAAGTAAAATTGAAGGAAAATCAAGTAGGTTGGAGGGGGGAGGAAGAAATGGGTAAATTCACACCTAACGGGTACAATGCACATAACTGACTGAAGAGCACACTTATAACTTCCACTCAAACTGCACAAAAGCAAATTATGTAACCAAAATGTATGTACCCCCATAAAATTCTGAAATTAAAAAAAAAAACTTCAATTCACTGAAAAAAAATAAATAAATAAAATTTTGAGGGACTTAATAGACTATGTTGCAGTAATGAAATTTATGTTACCTAATGAAATCTCCTTGGGTCCACCCTCTTAGGAGTTTACTGGCAAGACCACTTCTTTCACTATTGTCAATTTAATATGATAGAATCATTACATTGCTAACTATTGGTAAGTTTGTGATCACTTCCATCAAAATGGTTAAATTGAATGTATATATAGGTAGGTTAAATGAAGAAATCTATCCAAGGGGCCCAAGCAGAATATAATAATTGCAAACATGATACCCTATTTTATATGGCTTATACATTACAGGTACTTGTTCCTGCATAATTAATTTGTTCCTAAGGGCCAGTTCTAATAAATCGGAAAGGGTTACTTTTTTTTTTTTAATTTCAGTATATTTAGGGAGTACAAGTGTAGTCTTGTTACATGAATATATTTTATAGTGGTAAGGACTGGGCTTTTAGTGTACCCATCACCCATATAGTGTGCATTGTACCCAATAAATTATTTTTCATTCCTCACCCCGCTCCCACGCTCCTATCTTTGGAGTTTTCAATAGGCAAGGGTTAATTTTGTCCACATTGTAGACAGGAGAAAACTGAATCTCAGGAAGTTATGGTAACTTTTTAAATAATATGGATAAAAACTATAAAATTTAGGTTTTATTTAAGACTTTAAAACGGTTTGAATAATTATTGCCTAACAATCTATTCACACAATTTATTTTGACAATTGAGTGTTTTTTTTTGGTTATTTGTATTTCTCAACTTGGCTAGGTTATGGTGCCCAGTTGCTTGGTAAAATACCAGCTGAGATGTTGGTGTGAAGACATTTTTTAGAAACAATTAACTTTTAATCAGTAGACTTTGAGTAAAACAAATAACCCTCCATAGTGTGGATGGGTCTCATCCATTCAGTTAAAGGCTTGGAGAGAGAAGACTGAAGTTTCCAAAAATAAATACAGAATTCAGCCTGAAGACTGCAAATAAACAAACAAAAACCCTTGCCTGAGTGTCCAGCCTATTTGTGGATTTCACATGCAAGATGCAACATCAAATCTTACCTGAATTTTCAGCCTGCCAGCTAGCCCTACAGATTTTAGGCTTGCCAGCCCTTATAATCATCTGGGCCAATTCCTTAAAATAAATTCCTCAATATGTGAATATATATATTCTGTTGGTTCTGGGTATGATCTTTTTTTTTTGACAATCATGACTAATTAAGTGCTATTCTGATTTTCACATTAAATAAGTCCACTTAAGGGAAATAAAATATTTTATATATGTTTTTCTTTTATTCATCACCTAAATTCCTTTCTCAGTTAATTCAGTATATAATAGAGCCACCACAAATATGTATAAATGTTTATTCATTTGTTGAATGGGTAAATAAATGAATTAATCCAAATCATTATTATTTCAACATAAATGCTTTACATATCCACAGCACTTAGAAAAAAATACCAATGTACAGATATTAATTAAATAATTTTTTTAAGCATTGTAAAATTTTTATTTAGGAAATAATGAATCTTAAACAATCTAAATATAAGCTAGGGAAAGTAGACATTTCCTTGAAGACCTTAGTCCATTATGTTCTATGAACAGAAAGCTCAGCCATATGCTACTATTTTAAAAATGTTTATCGACACTTTTGCAGTTTTGTTTGCTTGTTCTTAAAAAACCTTAGGTAGCAAAAGTAAATAATTTTTATTAATTTTCTATAGCTGTTTTTAATTCTTATGTATCTTTATAGGGTACATGTGATGTTTTGATACAGGCATATAATGTGAATTAATCAAAACAGGGTAACTGGGGTATCCATTAACTCAGGCATTTATCATTTCTTTGTGTTAGGAACATACCAGTTCCAAACTTTTAGTTATTTTTAAGTGTTCCCTAACTTATTGTTGATTATAGTTAAGTAGTTATATCAAATATTGATCATTGTATCTAATGATCTAACTATAATTTTGCACCTATCAACCATCCCCACTTTATCCCTCCCTCCCCACTACCCTTCTCAGCCTCTGGTAACCATCATTCTACTCTCTGACTCCATGAGATCAACTGTTTTTAATATTTGACTCCCACATATGAGTGAGAACATGCAAGATTTGTCTTTCTGTGCTTGGCTTATTTCACTTAACATAATGTTCTCCAGTTCCATCCATGTTGTTGCAAATGGCATTATTTATTTTTTGTTGTGGTTATATAATATTTCATTGTGTATATATACCAAAACTTCTTTATCCATTTATCAATTGATGAAAACTTAGGTTGATTTCACATCTCTTAGCTATTATGAATAGTGCTGCAATAAACACTGGAGTGCAGATATTTTTTCAATATAATGAATTCCACTCCTTTGGATATATACCCAGCAGTAGGATTGATGGGTCATATGGTAGTTCTATTTTTAATTTTTTGAGGAAACTCTATACTGTTCTCCATAGGGGTTGCACTAATTTACATTCCCACCAACAGTGTATGAGGGTTTCCCTCTTTCCACATCCTCACCAGCATTCATTATTGCCTGTCTTTTTCATAAAAGCCATTTAACTGGGGTGAGAGGATATCTCATTGTAGTTTTGATTTGCATTTCTCTAATGACTAATGATGTTGAGCATTTTTCATATACCATTGGCCATCTATATGACTTCTTTTGAGAAATGCCTATTCACATCCATCACCCGTTTTTTAATCAGATTATTTGCTAATTTCCTATTGAGTTGTTGGAGCTCCTTGTATATTATAGTTATTAATCCCTTGTCAGATGCATAGTTTGCAAATTTTTTCTGCCATTTTGTGGGTTTTCTCTTCACTTGATTGTTTCCTTTGATAGGAAGAAGCTTTTTAGCTTGATGTGATCCCATTTGTCCAATTTTGCTTTGGTTGCCATGCTTTGGGGGTATTACTGAAGAAGTCCTTGCCCAGACCAATGTCTTTCAGTGTTTCCTCAATTATTTTTTCAGTAGTTTCATAGTTTCAGGTCTCAGATTTAAGTCTTTAATCCATTTTTATTTGATTGTATATGGTGAAAGATAAGGGTCTTGATTCATTCTTCTAAATGAGGATATCCAGTTTTCCCAGCACTGTTTATTGAAGAGATTGTCCTTTCTCCACTGTATGTTCTTGGCAACTTTGTTGAAGATAAGTTCACCATACATATGTTGATTTATTTCTGGGTTCTCTATCCTGTTCCATTGGTCGGTGTGTCTGTTTTTATGCCAGTACCACACTGTTTTGGTTACTATAGCTCTGTAGTATAACTGGAAGTCCAGTAATGTGATTCCTGTAGTTTTGTTCTTTTTGCTCAGGATGACTTTGGCTGTTCTCAGTCTTTTGTGGTTCCATATAAATTTTAGGATTATTTTTTCTATTTCTGTGAAGAATGTCACCAGTATCTTGATGGGGATTGCATTGAATCTGTAGATTGCTGTGGGTAGTGTGGACATTTTAGTGATATTGATTTTTCAAATCTATGAGCATGGAATATCTTTCCATTTTTTTGTGTCCTCTTCTATTTCTTTCACCCATGTTTTATAGTTTTCATTGCAGAGATCTTTCACTTCTTTGGTTAAGTTTATTCCTAGGTACTTAATTTAATTTGTAGCTATTGTAAATGAGATTAATTTCTCAGATTCTTTTTAAGATTGTTTACTCTTGGCATATAGAAATGCTACTGATATTTGTATGTTGATTTTGTATCCTGCAACTTTGCTGAATTTATTTATCAGTTCGAACATTTTTTTTGGAATCTTTAGGATTCTTTAGATATAAGATCATATTATCTGCAAACAAGGATAATTTGACTTCTTTCTTTTCAATTTGGATGCCCTTTATTTCTTTCTCTTATGTGATTGCTCTACCTAGAAATTCCAGTACTATGTTGAATAACAGTTGTGAAAGTAGGCATCCTTGCCTTCTTCCAGGTCTTAGAGGAAAGTCTTTCAGTTTTTCCCTGTTCCGTATGATACTAGTTCTGGGTCTATCATATATGGCTTTCATGGTGTTCAGGTAAATTCTATACCCAGTTTTTGAGAGTTTTTATCATGAAGGGATATTGAATTTTACTGAATGCTTTTCCACATAGTCGAAATGGTCATATGCTTTTTGTCCTTCATTCTGTTGATATGAGGTATCACATTGATTGATTTGCTTGTGTTGAACCATCCTTGCATCTCTGGGATGAATACCACTTGATCACAATTAATAATCTTTTTAATGTGTTGTTGAGTTCAGTTTGATAGTACTTATTTGAGGATTTTTGCATCTATGTTCATCAGAGATATTGGCTTATATTTTTCTTTTTTTACTGTGTCTTTGTCTGGTTTTTGTATCAAGGTGATATTTGCCTTGTAGAATGAGTTTGGGTATATTCCCTCCTCCTTGTTTTTTTGGAATATTTTAAGTAGGATTGGTCTTAGTTCTTCTTTGAATGTTTGGTAGAATTCAGCAGTGAAGCCATCAGGCCCTGTGCTTTACTTTGATGGGAAAATTTTCATTAGTGCTTCTATCTCATTACTTGTTTTTGGTTTATTCAGATTTTGGACATCTTCTTTTTTTTCTTGGTAGGTTGTATTTGTCTAGGAATTTATCCATTTCTTCTAGGTTTTCCCATTTATTGGCATATAGTTGCTCATAGTAGTCTCCAATTTCTCTTTGGATATCTGCAGTATCAGTTGTAATGTCTCCTTTTTAATCTCTTATTTTATTTATTTGCGTCTTCTCTTTTTTTTTCTTGGTCTGGCTAAAGGTTTGTCAATTTTGTTTATCATTTCAAACAATGAAATTTTTGTTTCTTGGATCTTTTGTATGTTTTTGTTTCAATTTCATTTATTTCTGCTCTGATTTTTGTTATTTATTTTCTTCTTTATTTTCAAATTTTGGATTTGGTTTTCAAATTTCTATTTATTTTCAAATTTTGGATTTGGTTTACTCTTATTTTCCTAGTTCTTTGAGGTGCATTGTTAGGTTGCTTATTTGAAACTTTTCTACTTTTTTGATGAAGGCTCTTATTGCTATCAACTTTCCTCTTATTACTGCTTTTACCATATCCCATTGATTTTGATATGTTGGGTTTTCTTTTTACTTTGTTTTGAGAAATTTTTAAATTTCCTTCTTAACGTCCTCATTGACCCAGTTGTCATTGTGGAGCATATTGTTTAATTTCCATGTGTTTGTATATTTTCCAATGTTCCTCTTGTTATTGATTTCCTGTTTTATTCCATTGTGGTCATAGAAAATACTTGTTATGATTTAAATGTTTTGAATTTTTTAAAATTTGTTTTGTGGCCTAACATATGGTCTATCATTGTGAATGATTCATGAGCTAAGAAGCAAAAGGTGTATTCTATAGCTGTTGGGTGAAACATACTGTAAATATCTATTGGGTCCATTTGGTTTGTAACACAGATTAAGTCCAATGTTTCTTTGATGATTTTCTGCCTGATTGATCAGTCCAATGCTTAATGTGGAGTGTTGAGGTATCCAAGGATTATTGTATTGGGTTATATCTCTGACTTTTGCTCTTATAATATTTGCTTTATATATCTGGGTGCTCCAGTGTTGGGTGCACATTCATTTAGAATTGTTATAGCTTCTTGGTGAATTGATACCTTTATCATTATATAATGACCTTCTTTGTCCCTTTTTATAGTTTTTGTCTTGAAAATTATTTTATCTTTTAGAAATGTAGCTACTCCTGCTCTTGTTTGGTTTCTGTTTGCATGGAATATCTTTTTCCATCCCTTTATTTTCAGTCTATGTGTGTCTTTGTAGTTGAAGTGTGTTTCTTGTTGACAACGTATAGTTAGCTTTTTTTTTTTTTTTAACAATTCAGCCACTCCCTGTCTTTTGATTGAAGAGTTTAGTCCATTCACATTCAATGCTATTGTTGATAGGTAAGAACTTACTCCTACCATGTTGTTATTTGATTTCTGGTTGTTTTGTGGTATTCTATTTCTTTCTTCCTTCCTGTCTTCCTTTGTTAAAAAGTGATTTCCTCTCATAGTGTGTTTTAATTTATTGCTTGTTATTTTTTGTGTACCTGTTGTAGGTTTATTGATTTGAGGTTACAACGAGACATGCAAAAATATTTTATTATCAATTACTTTAAACATATGACAACTCTGCTTATAAACAAAAAAATAAACCAGCAAAGAAAAATCTAATAGAAATTCTATGCTTTAACTCCGTCCCCTTCCCATCTTTTAACTTTCTGTTGTTTGCATCTATATCTTTTTATACGTCTATCTCTCAACAAGTTGTTGTAGTTATTTTTGATATATTTGACTTTTAGTCTTCCTATTTAAGATATAAGTGGTTTATACACCACAATTACAGCAATAGATTATAATGTATTTGGGTGCTTGCTGTTACCAGTGAGTTTTATACCTTCAGATGAATTCTTATAGTTTATTAACATCCCTTTCTTTCAGATTGAAGAGGACCTGTTAGCATTTCTTGTAGGACAGGTCTGGTGTTGAAGAAATCCTTCAGGTTTTATTTGTCTGGGAAAGTATTTATTTCTCCATCATGTTTGAGGGATATTTTTCTAGAATATAATATTCTAGTGTTGAGGTTCATTTCCTTCAGCACTGTGAATATGTCATGCTACTCTCTCCTTGCCTGTGAGGTTTCCACTGAGAAGTCTGCTTCCAAATGCATTGGAGCTCCTTTATATGTTACTTGTTTCTTTTTTATTGCTTCCCTTGTGGCCTTTTCATTATCCATGACCTTTGGGAGTTTGATTATTAAATGCCTTGGGGAAGCCTTCTTTGGGTCAAAACTGCTTGGTGTTCTACGACCTTCTTCTACCTGAATATTGATGTCTTTCTCTAGATGTGGAATGTTCTCTGTTTCATTTCTTTGAATAAACTTTCTACCCCAATCTCTCTCTCTCTACCTCCTCTTTATGGGCAATAACTCTTAGATTTGCTCTTTTGAGGCTACTTTCTAAATCTTGTAAATGTGCTTCATTCTTTTTTATTCTTTTCTCTTTTCTTTCTTCTGATGGTGTATTTTCAAATAGTCTATCTTCAAGCTCACTAATTCTTTCTTCTACTTGGTCAATTCTGCTGTTGAGAGACTCTGATGCGTTTCTCAGTTTGTCAATTGAATTCTTCAGCTTCAGAATTTTTCTTGATTTTTTTTTATTACTTCAATCTCTGTGTTAAATTTCTCTGATAGGCTTCTGAATTCCTTCTCTGTGTTGTCTTGAAATTCACTGATCTTCTTAAGGACAGCTATTTGAATTTTTTGTCTGTAAGATCACATATCTCCATCATTCCAGATTGGTCACTGGTACCTTATTTAGTTCATTTGGTGAGGTCCTGTTTTCCTGGATGTTCTTGTTGCTTGTGGATGTTTGTCAATGTCTAGGCGTTGAAGACTTAGGTATTTATTTTCATCTTCACAATCTAGGCTTGTTTTAACCCATCCTTCTTGATAAGCCTTTCCAGATATTCAAAGGGAATTGAGTGTCATGATCTAAGACTTTGGTCACTGCAGCCACATCAGCACTGGGGGAGCCCCCAACCCAGTAATTCTGTAACTCTTAAAGACTCCTGGTGGTACCACCTTGGTGGACTTGGGTAAGATATGGGAGCATTCCCTGGATTGCAAGGCAAAGTTTTTCACTCTCTTCCTTCATTCTTTGTGCTGGGCTGCTGGAGTAGGGGGAGGAGTGATGCGGACACTCCCTCTTGGCCACCTGCACCAGGTCACACCTGAAACTAGCCCAGTCTTACCCAAAGCCCATGCTGACTGATTCCTGGCTACCTCCGATATTTATTCAAAGCCCAGTGGGTCTTTAGTCAACAGATGGTGAATCCCGCCAGCACTGGTCCTTCCCTTCAGGGCAGCACGTTTTCTTCTGGCCCAGAGTGGGTCTAGAAATCCTGTCCTGGAACTAAGGCCTGGACTCAGGGACTTCATGAGTCTGCCTGGTAATTTATTTTATTTTGGCTGAGCTGACAACCAAGTTGCAAAATAAAGTCCTTTGACCTCTTCCCTTTCCCAAAGTGGAAGAAGACTCCATGAACTGTACTGCCTGGAGTTGGGGGAGGGGTGACATAGGCATTGGCTTGGCTGCCATGGCTGGTGTCTCACTGGGTCATATGCACCCCAAGTCCACTAGCTCTGAGCCAGCACTGCCACAGGAATTGCCCAAGGACTGCACCCTTTGTCACCTGACTGCCTTACAAATTTAGTCCAGGCCCCAGCCTGCTTTTTTTCAGCTTGTGGTGGGGCTAGCCAGAACTTGGGTTTGGGTTTCAGGGTAGAGTCTTTTCATCTGGCTGGGCTGGTCTAAATGTTCCCTATGTGGGCAATGGCAGAATTTTGCCCTCTGCTGTGTTTCCCTGTGCCAGGGAGGCTGTGAGTTTCATTGCAAAGTCTCATAATCACCACTCTCCCTCCCCAGGCACATGGATTCTCTCTCCATTCAGCATGATGGCATGTCATTGCCCGGGGATGGGGGAGAGGTGGCAGAGGCAATGCAAGATTGTCTTTTCTGCCCTCTTCAGTGCCTCTTTTTAATATAATGTTAAAACCAGGTAGCATGATTGCTCACCTAATTTTTGGTTCTTCTGAAGGCTCTTACTTGAATGCATGGTTGTTGAATTTGGTGTTCATGAGGAGGGATGCTAGAACTTTCTATTCAGCCATCTTGCTCCACCCTGTCTCTAAATAATTACTTTAACTACTAGTTTAAAAAAAATGGTAGTTCTGTTAGACAAGCCACTTTTTATTTATTTTGATGTAGGACATCAAATAAAATTGATATTTTTGCATCAATTGTAGTAATAATTAACTATTATTGAGCTCTTACTAAGAATTAGGCACTATGTAAAATGCTTTAGATTCCATCAGTAAATAATGCTCATACTCAACTATGGGAGTTACTTTTATTATTCCCACTTCACAAGTGAGCAAAATAAAGACTTAAAAAGTTCAATAACTGGCAGCTATCATTTTTGGAACTATGGCTGATCTCTGTCCTGCAGGCTCTGTATGCTTCTTGCCCTTTTTACTTTCCTCTATGAGTCAGCTACACTTTCTACCTTCTTTCTGTTTGCATATTAATTGATTCATTACACACATATTGAATTGCTACTATTTGCAAGACACAGGTTCCTCATGGTATGAGGATTTTTTCTATGTAAATAATAGAATCTCAAGTAAAACAAGCCTAGGGGGAAAAATAATGTATTTGTTCACATAACTGAATCATGAGAAAAATAGAGGAGCACCTGGGTTTCTGGAGCAGTTGAAACCAGACCCTTGATGGCTGCCAGAGCATTGTCTCTTCACATTTGTCTCTGCTTCTCTTTTTGCTTTGTTCTTTTCTACTCCA
Source organism: Daubentonia madagascariensis (assembly GCA_023783475.1). Taxonomy (NCBI): domain Eukaryota; kingdom Metazoa; phylum Chordata; class Mammalia; order Primates; family Daubentoniidae; genus Daubentonia; species Daubentonia madagascariensis. The sequence continues at coordinate 17,159,102 of JAKFHU010002080.1, read as the reverse complement.
GACCATCTTCCCATGGCAGGAGAATTGCCACTAACAACTGCAGAACCTCACATATCCATCACTGGCAAGGAATTGAACCTCTCCCTCTCTATCCGATCCCAAATAAAATAACATCCTGTTCGTGATTTCTGATCAGCTGACTCTGTGTGTTGTGTGCACACCCATGACCAATTAATGCCATCAGGAAACCGTGATCCAAAAGAAGATATTTCCCGTGTTGAAACTATGGTTTCTTCTTAAAAAAATAAGGAGATAGTTTACTGATTGAAAAAATAATAGATTTCACTATGCTTATTTTCCCATGGCCTAACATAGTAATCCAGGCTGACTTCCTCATAACTGTTCAAACACATACTAAAATTTTCCCATATTATGGAGGTTAAAGAGTAAATTTTCTTTCTCATTATGTCCTACTTATGTTATTAAGAAGTAATAAACTGACTTCTACTTTGAAATTCACACATGGCCTCATATTTACCCTTCATGTAGACTGGTTCACAAAATACTGCTGATTTTAATTATTGGGTAGACCATCATATACTACAGACTGCCAGCTTGTGATAAATTGATGGGATATATGAGGCTGTATCTCCAATAATATATTTCAAGTAAATAACTTAAAAATTGTATTGGATTATTTTTTTTAAAAAAGGTCCCACAAAGAAGCATATGGGTAAAATTTCAGGTAATATATAGGAAAAGCAGCTCTACAAAGAGTGAAAATGATGTGGACACAACTAAAGGTCTCTGATGATCCTTATGATCCAGCTTGATCCAATTACATACTGTAATATATAGAGAATAGTGTGGAATGTACATGCAGACAATCCTTCACAAAAATCCACATCTTTCCAACAAAGATTTGATAATTAACATAGACTTTGATATTCTCTCAGAAGAAGGTGAATTGAAAAGATTCTATTTTTATTGCAATGCATAGTCACACTCTTTAAGAGACATGTAAGAAGTGATGGAGTTGTTATGTTCTACAGATACGTTGCGGAATAAGTGATCTTATGAGTAGTGTCCATCTTTTTCTCATAAACACTTAAAGCGACATACAATTAAGGCTCCAAATCACCACTCCAAAAATATGGCTGTAGGAACTTCAGGCATATGAAGTCAAGTTTTCCCATTGCCCATAAAAGTTTTACTATAACTTAGAATAACAATGAATCAGAAAACAGCAGGATTTCTATTTTAAGTAATCTAATTCCTGCTGCATCATTCAAGATGAACTAGGTGTAACATATGGCAAGATAACTTCCTACTATAGGTTATAAGGCATGTTTAAAGAAAAAAATGGTTACGGAGTTCACTATCAAAATGGAATTTTTCTTTAACTTTTAATCAGATAGCAAGACTAGTTGCTATTGAACCTATTTCTAGTTCAGAACAATAAAAAGCATGTATTATCATACAGGAGAACACTTGCCTTTTATTAAATCATACACATTTTATGATGTAATTAAATAAACACAACTATCTACAACAAACTATAAAATGAGCTATAGAAATCTTATAAAATTTTACATGCCTAGTTCTTCTTGAAAATATCTATCCAGTTATGGCTAAAACAGGCATTGCTATTGTGTGCCTTTATGCATTGTTTTGCTCTTTTCTAAATTATTTTGCTCATCAATCAATTATTGTGTGCTTCATCCTATTCTGGCTTAAGTTTTTGAGAAATTGCCTTTTAACAGAAACCTTATTTATTATTGGAATATGCTTATCCACCAATTCAAAGTAATCTTAAAAGTTCTAAGTAGGTTATCAGTGATAAAATGGTTTAGGAGGTACTACTTTCCTCCAGTACACTCTGCAAGCATAAATGTTGGTTTCCTACATTGGTTTTTTAACTCATTTATGATTTTTCTTTCTTTGCTTTTTGCTTCAGGATATATCTATGAGTACTTTTTAAGAGTAACTTCTTGACTGAGAGTGGAGAAGAAAATTGACTTCTCAAAGGACATAAGGAAGTATGACAGAACATTCCCTGCAGCCAGCACTTTAGAGAAAATGGGATCAACCTCTTAATCCTGGAGTGGTTAAAAATAGGTTTCAAAAAGGGGCTATTGATTGAGTTGAATCTTAAGGAAGGGCTGCTGCTAAGATTTTAGGAGGAAAAAAAAGCTAGGAAAAAGATTGGTTCAAATTAGAGATAAAAGAGGAAATCTCACTTGAGAAATGGAAAATAAGTCTATATGATTATACATAAGAGTGTGTGTTCTCACACGTGCATGCAGTAGCTACAGCTGGAGGCACGTGTAAGAGAAATATTCTCATCTAACATAGAAAAATCTATAGAGATAGCAGCTCAACAAAGCTATTCAGTAATTTTATGCTTGAAAAAGCTATTCAATTTTATGCTTTAAAAACATAAAATCAATATGGTATTTTTACTGTTTATGTAAAAAATATAATACTTGTTTGATAAAGACATTTTAAAAATAAAGTAAAAGAATGGCAATTTGAAAGTATGTACAGTTAACAATATTCAAGCGCTCTTATTCGCCAACACTATTCTAAGCACTGTTTATGTATCATTTGATTTAATATCTTCAAAAGTATTTTGTATATATTATTGCAATGCACTTTTTCAGATGAGGACACTGAAGCACAGACAGTATACTGATTCTATTGCACATCACATGGCTAATAAATCATGGCTCTGGAATTTGGGGCCAGACTGTCTGCTTAGAGAGCCTGTATTCAATCCCTCTGCTCTACATTCTTCAACCATTATACGCACATACTCACTTTATAAGACACCACTTTCAGAAGAATAATTGTACTCATTTTTGACTTAACCAAAAGCAGGGACAGTATGTCTATGTTAGCTTAAAAATAAATTCTATCATAGACTCTCCTTGTTCTCTTATTTTTCAAACTATTGCTCTTTCCTCTATTTATCCTTTCTTCCTTATGTCTCAGATATCCAATGTAGCCAAGTGTCATTTCCAATAGCTAGATGCATATCTCACTCTTTAAGAATTCTAGAAATGAATGCTTCACATCAATCAATAACCAATTACCAATATAATACTTAGTTTTCAAAGGCTGTATCAAACATCATCTGCAAATTGAAAAGACAGGTCCTGATTTGCTCAGTACGTGGATAGATGCAATTTCTTATCTTTTGCAGAATGACATCCTATGGAGCTGGAGTAGACAGATGAAGCCGATGGGACCTTCCAGTGAAGTACCTAGAGGAGATGTGTGTTCACTGACCTAGCAGCAGTCACCTCAGATGTCAGAGGCACATTTGTCAGCTGCAGCAGGCAACCTTCCATAGCCACCACTTCTATATCCTGGGTTTCCTGTGGATCCCTTGTCTCTGGACTCTTTTCCAGAACAGTAACCAAGACATGTTTAAAAGCAAATTTGATTCTTTTCTTTTCTCACTGAACATTACATTTTATAGCATTATCACTTTTGACATTTTAACCCTATCTCTGCCTTACATATTTTTCTGTGGGCTCCATTACAATAAATTCATGAATATTTAATTTTACACTACTCCAGTTTATTTGCACTTTAGTGAAAGGATGATCTGAGCACACAGGTCTCTAGGTTATTGTATGATCCATTTTCTAGCACACATAATTTTCAATTCTTCATGAAATTGAAACCGCCTTTACAAATTAATAAAGGGGAGCAAGGCGAGAACTGTGGTAAGGGCTTAGCTAAAAATAAGGCACAGGCCTAGCTAAAATTAATTAGCCACTGTCCCCCTGTTTGCTTCTCTATAATTGCCACTCTGGAGCCACATAGCTGGTGGTCATAAAGATTCTTAGCTTTCTCCACAGATAACATCAGCTTTTGGAAACCTAGAGGTAGTTTCTGAGATATCTTCCAGGTCCCGCATTCCATTGGAACAACTGACTTACCCATACCAGTAGCCCATACCGAGGAACTGATTCAACTGGTCTTGTGACTCCCACCCAAGAATCTGGTCAGCAAGGAAGATAATTTCTAAAACCCTATGGTTCCATCCCAAACCCAGCCAATTAGCAGACTCAATCACCTATGCCAAACTGTCTTTAAAAACCTTGTCTCCCAAATTCTCAGGGAGGCAGATTTGAGAAACTCTTCCCATCTCCCCTCTTAGCACTATGCGGAATTATTAAACTCTTTCTCTGCTGCAAACCCTGCTGTCTCAGTGCATTGGCTTTCTCTTGGGCAGTGAGCAAATGAACCTGGTTGGGCAGCAGCAAAATGGTACCTTTGCAGAATGGCAGAAAGACTTCCTGTTATGAGGTACTTTAAACTCTTATATGCATTTATAAAATTTGAGACAAACATAGCTTCTTTATACCTTTTAAAAGAAATCTTCCAGAATTGATACGGTATACAATTTAAATAATGTTTCTTTTAATAAATACATAAAATGTGTAATATGAATCTCATTTTAAATAATTTTGAGGAACTAAACTCAGTTTCTTTGACTATGAAAATGCTCACAAAATTTTCCAATATCATGTTCACTGAAAGTTGAATTAATTTGCTGTTCATCACACCTAATGATTGTTAGTGAGAATGTTAAACAAAATTAGATGCAACACCTAAATCTATGCCCCTTGGCTGCACACATTAGTGTTGCTTTGTGCACTGCAGTTTATCATCTCCCTTTGGTTAAGATGCCTCAGATACTTTTCAACTAATGTAATACTTCTTATTAAAATTAATTTAAGTGTGCTTTACATTGGAACATGATAGAAATTTGTGTACAAAACACTTTGGGGAAAATTTAAAAATGAACATTTTTTTTCTTAAAATAAGACAAATTCCTTGGGTTTATTTTGTGAGAAAAAAAATGAAAAGTCTTATTGCTTTCTCCATTTGAAACCATATGCCCTTTAGTAAAAAATTACAGAATTATATGACCAACAACAATTTATTCTGTCATTTGACATGTGAACACTAACAATCATATGCTAGATATTTGCTATTTTCTGAAACGAAAATGGAAATTAAACGTTTACTAAGTCAAGTTACTTAGACTTTCCTTCAAAAGGAAAACAAAACAAGTGAAACAAAACAAAAACCAGATAAGCAAAAATAAAATTATAATAATGTGTAAGTTTGAAGTCGCATACATGGAAATATTTCTTACTTTTGTACCCACAAGGATAATTCCTAGGATTTTTCTGAATTCACAGTGAAGAATGGTACTAAAATTTTTTCTATGTAATTGATTTAAGTAGATATTTCCCAACCATGGTGAGTTAGTTATAAAAATATTGCATCAATTTGGATGGAACTAGAGGCCATTATCCTAAGTGAAGTATCTCAAGAATGGAAAAACAAATACCACATGTACTCTCCAATAATTTGGAACTAATTGATGGGATCACATGAGCACAGAAAGAAGTAAAAATCACTGGAAATCAAGAAGTGGGGAGGCAGGAGCAATGGAGAGGTAAAAACCCACCTAAAAGGTACAATGAACACTATTCAGGGGATGGACACAGACATAGGCCTGATTTAAGTGTTATAAAATTTATCCATGTAACAAAAACATTTGTACCCCCTTAATATCTTGAAATTAAAAAAATGATTAAAAAAACATACGCCCTTATCCATGCAAAATTAGTCCTAAAATGCTTGCTAAATGCAGCATGATAATAAGATGATCCTCTGAGCATCCTCCAGCATCCTTTTTCTGTTCTCAAGTTGCACTGTTAATGGAGGCAATATTTTACAAGTTGCCTCAAGAGATGGTTTTCTTGAGATATTTGCCCTCTTTCATCCTTTCTTTGAACCCTGGAAAATACATAAAACTTGAGACAAAGTTATAATAAAGTTTAATAAACAGATAATCATATAAACATGTGTAGTCAGCATTACATAGATAAAATACATAAAGTAATTAAGACTACCTGGATAACCTAAGTCTGAAAAAAAATCCATTCACTTTACTTCCAATATTTTTCCACATTTTCTATTTGAGAATTCAAGACATTCAGCCTTCTATTATAGCACGTATGTTTGATCTTAGAAGTAAAAAGAAGTATTTACTTCTGTCATCATATTGCTATTTTTTACTTCCTTACCACTTCATTTTTTTTTTTTTTGGAGAAAGAATCACTTCCTTTCGTTTTTATATCTCTCTGTTGTCTATCTGTTTACCTACCTTTTCAATGTCTTTATATAATAAATTCCTAAGTTTTATTACTTTGTATGTATATAGTTCTGTATTTCTTCATATATAACATTAGATTGTTATTAAGAAAATATGGAGATGCTGTAAGAAAATGTCTTTCACTTTTTGGATTATCGGATGTAGGCTGTGGCAGGGAAGAAATTTGCTATAGTGTAGTAACGGGAAATTCTCTTGACAAAAGTTGTGCAAAGGTCCTGGAGAGATTGATGGGGGTATATTTGTGTTTTTCTCAATCAAGAAGAAGAATAGGAAGAGGAGGGGAGGAAGAGGAGGAGGGCAGGAGGAGGAAGAGGAGAAGGAGAAGGAGGAGAAGCAGAAGGAGGAGGAGGAGAAGGAGGAGGAGGAGGAGGAGGAAGAGAAGAAAGCAGGTGAGGAAAGCTAGAGCAGAATTGATAATTAATAACCAGAAAAATCTGACAAGTGGAGCAAGGAATGAAAATAGTCTGTAATTTTCAACTATATATGGTAAACCACTGGAGTTCAGCAAGAAAATGAGAGAAGTAACTTAATTTTTTTGCCTTTTTATAGGTTTTCTGAAGAACTCTAACCCCTGTGTTGAGAATAGGGGCTTGCAAAAGGATGAAAACAGAAATAGAGAGGCGGAAGAGAGGATATTATAAAATTCTGGCAGAAGATAGTGATGGCTAATGTCTAAACCTCATTAAAATCATGAATAAGGGAATATGGTTTAATAGAAATTGAACAATCATAGTCCGCAATACTGAAGTAGAAGGCAGGCCTCAAAGTTTGAAGGACTAGTTTTAAGGCAATTATAGGAAAGTACAAATGAAATTATTATTTAGTGGCTACTGTTTCCTAGGCACAGTGCTGGGCAGTTGGCATGCATTATACTCTTAACTCACCTCAATTTGTCCATGAAGGATAATTGATTGCCATTCTTTTAAAAGAAGATGAATCTGACTCAGCGATTAGATAGATGCTCTTGGATAAAAAAAAGTTATTTGATGAGATTTATTTCAAAGCATTGCCTGACAGAAATATATGGCAAATATATAAAATGGAAATCTCATCCCTAAAAGTACACACAGGCTCAGAACATAATAGAACGAAGAAAGGGTTGGATGAATTTATCGATGATTGCTTTGGGGCAGATTGTTAAAACGCTTATTAGAAATACATACATGGTGTGCATTGTCAAGCAATGGTTGGGAACAATGCAGTGAATTATTTTGTGGTTTGACCCCCCTATGTCTCTTCGTAATACTTTAATGAAAGATGAAGCCACTGGTTGGTAGAAATACTTTAACTTCTGGAAGTTCCTGTGAGGAAGCAGTCTTGCTTGAGCCAAGTAATCAGGCAGATACTGTGTGTCTAATTAGTTTTCCTGGCAGAGGGAGCTCTTTTATTTGTGGTAAAAGGAGAGCAACTTCTCCCTGTCCAATCTGGTGATTGAAAAAATAAAACTTCATAAAGTTACTGTTGACAGTTGATACATGATTATAGAATATGATTTAAAAATATTAGAAAGTAGAATTATTGGGAAATTCAAACTATGCAAATATTCTCTAATTCGATCCTTATTTTGTTAGTTTTAACTTACTGCATTAAAAAAAAGCTAGGAAAGTATTTAAACATTTTTCTTGAGTTTTTTAAAAGCCATTTTCATTGACTTATGTTTGAAAAGAAACTCCAGTTTCTATTTTTTCCTGAATATTTTATCAAAATTATTACTAGTTATATCAGATTTAGAAGTCATCTTACATATCTAAAATTGTAGTTTGGGTAGCTCTTATTACCATTTTATATAGCATATTGAACAGTATTTCTAGCAACGTGGTATTCCTTAAATAGCATTTTCCTTTAGTATTTTGGCCTAGTTTTACAGACATTATAATAGATGGCTTTACATCAATAAAGACTTTTAAATACCTCTTTTTCCTTTAAAATATAATATAAATATAAATAAATATAAATATGTAGAATATAAATAGAGTGCACAAACATTTCTGAAAGAGAACTCTGATGAATAATGCAGAATGGAAATACATTTTCAAGGTAATAAAAGCCACAGCTTTGACAATTAGGCTTTATAGTTACCATGACTTTCCATGTCCAATATTATCATTTTTGTTTAACATGGAAATTTATAAAATTTATTTACCAGTGATCCCATGGTGGCAACCATTTCTGAAAGGTTTTTTAAAAGATCCAGAAGAAAACTGCTGTTCAATTTACAATTCGTTTAAGTATAATTAGATAATACAATGTAAACATATGTTCTTAAATGTATAATTGCCAACACTATAAAATCATACACCCAGAATTTTTCATTATGTGTTTTACTCATCTTTGTAAACCTTAAATTAAATGTGAATTATTGAGGTTTCTGATAGTAGTGATACTAACCTCTTTGTTTTATAGATAGTTAAGTAGAAAAATAAAATATTTTAAAAGGGATGTCTGGGGGGAATTGTTTGTGTGTGTAAGTCTTCACCACCCAGAGATAATATCTCTGTATATTTTGATGTATTTCTATCCAATTTTCTTCCTACAGTGATATAGAAATTTTCCTTTAGCACAAAATATTCTTTGAAAACAATATTTTCAATAAGGAAATAGCTTGAATAATATAACCAAGCCCTTATAGTGAATATTTTATCCTATTTGGCCACATTGTATTATACACCGTACAAATAACCTCTGTATCTAAAGGTTTTTTGTTTGTTTTTTGTTTTTTGGGTTTTTTTTTTTTCTTTTTAGAGATAGGGTCTTGCTCTGTCGCCCAAGCTGGAGTGCAGTGGCGCGATCATAGCTCACTGCAGCCTCGAACTCCTGGGCTGAAGCAATCCTCCTGCCTCAACCTCCCCCATAACTGAGACTTCAGGTGAACGCCCCCATGCCTGGCTAATTTTTTAAATTTTTGTAGACGTGAGGTCTCGTCACGTTGCCCAGTCTGGTCTCGAACTCCTAGGCTCGAGCGATCCTCCTGCCTTGGCCTCCCAAAGTGCCAGGATTACAGGTGTGAACCATCATGCCAGACCTGTATCTAAGGTTTTAAGCATGTTTCTTATTATTTCCTATGGATTAATTAGTAAATTTGAACAATTTAGGTAAACTAATGGCATTCCTTTAAAGGAAATTAATGGATGAAACAGGAAAATATACTTTGTTTTTAAACCTGCTGGCAAATGCTTCACAAAAGATTTGTATAATTAAAAGATACATCAAGAGTGCACAAGACAGTCTATTTCACTGAACTTTGAACAATATTGCATATTATATTTGTCACTATACCCAAAGGTTACACATAGAAACACATTTAAAATTTTTTAATTTATTTTGTTACTAGTTACTTTAAAATATTTATATGCTTATTAGATAGTAATTCTGCCTGAATTTCCTGTCCATGCTATTTTCCTAGTCTTAAATGAGAATAAACATCTTTTTCTTAATATTTCCATGAACAATTTGTGTGTTAATCATATTAACTTGTCAAATATTTTTTCAGAATTATTGTATGCTTTTAACATTTATAAGGTATTGATATTCTAAAGTTTTAAACTTTTGTATTATAATTTTTTAACATTTCTACTTTGTTTTTTCCTACTGTTTTGTATGTAGCACTCCTTTTCCTTCTGAATATTAGATAAAAATATATGCATCTTTTATTCACAATATATTGTATTACCTTACTATTTATATTTATTTTACATTTAAATTCCCCCAATGGGTGCTGTATGCACTCTCTGGGGATGAGCACACTTGTAGCTATGACTTGGTCGGTGCACAGGCAATATATGTAAACTCATCGTTTGTACCCCATAATATTCTGGAATAAAAAATAAAAAATTAAGATAAATAAATAAATAAATTGCCCAAATATTTGTAACTTATTTGTCCTATTTTCAAAGCAAAATTCTTAATTATTTAAAAATTATTTAATCATATTATATTATACATTTCTTTATTTTTCTTCTGATATTAAGTGTCATCTTTTCCTAAAGTATTTTAAACTTTCAGATACTTCAGAGTTCTCTACTCCATTTCATTTTTATTTTTTTCTGGTTTAAAAAAATGGTTCCTGGGCATTTTTTTTTTTTGGAAGATGATTGGAAGATGGTAAATGTATTTTTTTACAAATTCTAGGGATTAATCATCTCTTCCTTTTAACTGAAATGATAAATTATCAGCAAATAAATTGAATCAAAATTTTCTAACAAACAGTATAATTTAAAAAGCTATAGCTTTTACTGTTGCAATTGTACTGCAATGCATATACACAAAAATAATCCTTGAAGAGATTCTGACATATTTGCTACCCCTTTTTTCATAGTAGAATGGTTTACCCAAGTAAACTATGAATATCTCAGAAGAAATTCTGCCACCACACATTACATTCACAGATCTATCACTATCCATAATTTGATACATGAAAAAGTTAAATTGTTTCTCATTAGAAATGCCATTTGAATTATCTTCATCAGAGAAGAAAATTTCAAGACTTCAAAAAGAATAAGAAGTATTAAAACCAAAGTATCCAGTATACTATTCTAAATTAATTCTTTATTTTAACAGTATGAAGAGCTACTTCTCTTTTTTTAAAATTTTGTCTGCCCTTCAATTCTGGTGAATTAGGAAAGAATGAACAACTAGAGTTGTATTGAGGTTGCATTAGACTTCAAAGAAGACAGAAACAATTGCTTTGACTCCATTAAATTCATCTAGGAAGCTAGTGGCCTGGCAAAGTAGTAAGAATGAGTATTATTCTCCTCTGTTTTTATAGCCATGTGGGAGAAAAATATGAGTTGTATAGAAAGGAATCTTTAACATTTTTGGCAAGGATTATCAGCAAGATTTAAATGTTATTTGCTATTTTAAATCATTCATGGATATATGTCTTTATGTGTGTAAATGGGGAAGAGATTTTGGTACGAGTATCACAGTGACATCAAATCTCACAAACATAACAATTCCAAAATGACCACGGAAAATCTTTGTCCACAGAAAATATGGTTATAAATTGAGATTGATATTTCAGGTTTAGCCCCAGATAATTCCCAAACTGAATGTGTGATCCTGAAGTTGCCCAAAGTGTTTTGATTTTTTCAGAGAAAATAATCCCAAATCAGAATACTTAATAGATTGTTGGCTTACATTGTTTTATTCAAACTGCTGGCCACCTTTCCCACAAATAAAGCATCAATTTGCAAGTGTACATCCAAAAGCAATTCAGCATGAACTACTTGGAGTTACCTTAAACCTAAAATGTTTTCTTTCAGTTAAGAGTGTCCAGGTAGTTAAGTTCTGGATAAAGAAATATAAGTATTATGTACAAATTCCAAGTAATATCTTTAAAAGGAAGCTACTCACCCCTCCCTCACTTCTCTTCCCCTCGCCACACTCACATCTTTCCTGTGCCCTGGGACACCCTCCTGTTGGTGGTGGAGAAGTCTCAGTGAAGGGCAGAGCCACACAGAGGATGGATCTGTGTTCCTGAAGGACATTGTAGAGGAAATCCACTCTGGTTCCCTAGTTTGCTTCTCCATTTAGATATTTACATCAAAAGAAAGAAAAGCTTTCTATCTTGTTTTTACTTAGTCTCTGTTAAAGTAATTGAAACAAAATCTTAACTGTTGTACTTTTACATTTTTGTCCATAGACAAACAAAACATATATGGAAATGTTTTATTTAACTTTCTTGTATAATACATATTTCCGTTCTCCTTTGTGTACGTGTACTCATAGTCCTTAAGGTTAAATACCGAGAAGTGAAAAGAATAAGTAAGAACACGAAATATTAATACTATTTAATAGATAATTACAAATTGCTCTCCAAAATAACTGAACTATTTTACACTACCATACAGCAGTGTATATGAATATATATTTCCTGCTGAGTGTGATGGCTTGCATCTGTCATCTCAGCAATTTGGGAGGTCGAGGTGGGAGGATTGCTTGAGTTTAGGAGTTTGAGTCGAGCCTGGGCAACATAACAAGACCCTGACTCTAAAGAAATAAAAGAAGTTAGCCAGGTGTGACAGCACAGGTGTAGTCCCAGGAACCTGGGAGACTGGTGGGAAGGTTGTGTAAGCCAGGAAGTTCGAAGCTGCAGTAAGCTATAACGGCTCCACTGCACTCCAGCCTTGGCAGCAGAGAGATACATTTCCTGACTGTCTTCTTGCATTTGATATTATCAACCAACAACATTTTACTAAAATTCTATGATAAGGTTGTCACGTTGTCATTTTTTTCCCCATGTTTAAATATTAGTTTAAAACCCACAGAATATCATTACTATTTTTCAGCCATTATTAATTTTTGTTAGACCCACATATTTCCATTTATATTGTTCTTCATTTTGCATTCATTCCTTTATTTCTAATCTTCCATTTGGAATGATTTTCCATATGCCTAATGAACAACTCACTCTCTTTTTTGGAGTATTGGTTTCTGGTAACATTTTTGCACAGTGTTTGTCCACAAATTGTTTGTTTCATGTCAATTATCAATGAATACTTCTATGAATAAAATTCTGGTTGAGTGGTTATTGTGGTAAGTACTTTATTTATATCATTCCTTTGTATTCTAGCTTACATTGTTTCTACTTTGGTTTCAGTTGATTTTAGTACAATTACCTGTCCCAGTTAGTAAGTTGTGTTCGAACTTCATATCAGCCTTCTACAATTTGCTTTGTGAGGTTGGTTCTTACAATCTATAAACCACATTTCCGCTTTGCCAAGTAGTTCTACATCCATCTTTGCCAATAAGGTGCAATAGAGGAAAATTGCAAGTCTGGAAAAGTAAGGAGATTGTTGCTTCTTTCTGGTTGCTTCCAAGGGCTTCCTGTTTGTTTGAGGTCCCTCTTCCAGATTTGAAAGACATCATTTCTATATTTATCTTTGTATAAATATCTTATATAATATTAAGTGTTCATAAAAATTACTTTAATCATACATCTTTTTAACTTTTATATTTTCCTTTCACCATATAATAATTTTGGTGAAGATTATTATAAATTTTTTCTCTATAAATTTATTCATTTCCAAACCATTTTAATTATTGTTTGCTTTTATATTATACAAATTAAAAACTTATTTAACCAATTACCTATTACTAAACTTTCAAATTTATTTGAACACTTATTTTATTATATTTATAATTATTGTATTATTTTAATATGACATTTACCTATCATATAATACTTACTCTCCATGAAACAATATGCTAAGCATTTTATAGGTAATCGTCTATGCTAGACTGTAAAAATCTTGAGGAGAAATCATTGCTTTTCTTTCTTGCTAATAAGGAATTTGAAACTCTGAGAGTTTAAATGGTTTACTCAAGCTTACACACTAAGTAATTATTTGGTTTTCTCTTAGGTTATATCAAAAATAAACTTTTCAATAACATTAATATTAATTTTTTTATCCTTTGCTTTTTGTTTGCTTCCTTGTTTTATTGTTTTGGTCTCTAGTATCTATTTGCCATATTTCTAGCCACAGCCCACAGTTTTCATTTGGAGATTAAAACCCCACTCACCCTTAGGGAATGCAGTTTCGGTGGGACTTCATCTTTGCGAATAGGCAAGGAACATGTGATTTATTTTGAACAAATTGGTGGATTTATCTCTTTGGTGATAGTTTTTGGAGTTGACCATGTGACACAAACATTACCAACCATACCTAGAGTCATGTTTGGATTTTTTTTTTTTTAGGAAACTTTAAGGGCACATTTGGCTTTGAACCTGATTGCATGTGAAGCTGGAGGTGCTGCCATCATCCTGTCACGCGTATGTAAATCAATAATAAAACCAGCACATGGAAAAGAGCAGAGCTGAGCCAAGAGACAGAGGCAGACCTGCTTTAATGATGTAGCTTGTGCCCAGAATTCAATCATTCCCAAAGCCAGTCGTGTCCACTTAAAACTCCTTTATACAATAGGCTATTAATAGCCAAATTGTTTTTATTGAGCTTCTTCTCTGAGCCAGTGAATCCGCAGTACTTTACCTGATATAGCCATTTTTAATACTTAAAACAACTATGTAAGGCAGATGTTATTGTTATCTTCACTTAACAGGTAAGAAAAATAAGGCCTAGAGTTTTTTATATGACTTGTAATACATCAGAATCCATGGAATGGATGTCACGATTAAAATTTAGTCAGTCATAATGTAGCGTCCAACATTTCTCTTTACTGCTTTTTTTGAACAAGTGTGATTTGTACTTCTGCCCTTAGAACCACAAATGTCCTTACTCATATAGTAAGGAATTATTACTACCTTCCTTTATAATCTATTTTATTGTTTTGTGATGCTCTATTTTAATTTATTGACTTTTCTAAAAGTAAATACAAATAAAAAGAATTTTTGTCTGTACTTTCATGTTCAGGTCATCTTTGTGTTTTTTATTTGCTGTCTTTTTCATGGTACAGAATACATTGATAATTGGGACCAAATGGATGTTAATATGGGAATTAGTTATTTTTAATATATTCCTCACTGTCAGTAAGCTTTGTGGAATAACATTCCTTGGATATAATACATCTGTTATAAATAATGACTCTGTCCTGCTATCTGCCCTTCACCAAATGAACATATAAACTAGCCCCCTCTTTTTTTCAGTTTTTTAACTAACAGCTTTATTCAGATATAATTTATAACTGAATACATACCATAAAACACTCCTTTTAAAGTGTACAATTCAATAGTTGTTAGTATATGTGCTATATTGTGCATGCATCATTTCTTCTAATTTCCAGAAGATTTTTGTCTCTTTCTCCCCAAACCCCATATCCATTAACAGTCGTTCACCATTCTCCCTCCCCACCTCCTGCCACCCCTAGCAACCACTGATCTTCTCTCCATCTCTATGGATTTGCCTATCTTGAACATTTGATGTAAATGGAATCATACAACACGTGGTCTTTTGTGTGTGGCATGTATCAGGACTTAAGTCCTTCTAATGGTCACATAAAAGTATTCCATTGTGTGCATATATGAGATTTGTTTAGCCATTCATCAATTAATGGACGTTTGAGTTGTTTCCACTTTTTGATGATTGCGAATAATAATAATGCAGCTAACTATGCTCAGGATCTGTTTGGACATAAAATATCAGTTTTATGAACATTGTCAACAAAGATATACTATTTTAAAAATACAGAGTGATTTCCTTTATCTTTTTTTGTCTTCACAATATTTCATGAAGTTTAATTGATAATTTTAAGAACTACAAACTAAACATTTTAGATTGAGAAAAATGTTATTTTTGGTAGAAAGAATTTAAACTACTTAAAATTCTTGTAAGGTAAGTCTTTTATTATTACTCACAAGTATATTCATAACAAAATTTTGACATGAGCCTTTACAAATAGGAGGGAATAAAAAATGCAATTTGAGTGGAATGCAAGAAAACATTTTCTGTGTGATAATCGGATAATATAACTGTGATTTGCTTCAGAAAGAAAGGATAGCATTGTCCTGCCACAGAAATAAGACTCTATGTTTTTTGATAGAAACCATAAAAACTCACATTACTCTGTTCTAAATTGAACCATTTAGAAAAGCTGCTACTGCAGAATCACACAATTTTTCTGTAAAAATTTAAGTTTTATATATCCCAGAATACTATTATTAGAAACAATAAAATATACTATTGTAAGATCAACGAGGGTTAAGATGACTATATTCTTATAAGCTAAAAAAGACAATCAGTATGATAATCAGAGCATGTTAATTACTCTCTACCAGCAACAAAAAAATGCAAATGATATACAGCAGGAAATTAACAGCAGTTACTGCTCAATATTGCATGACTTTTCCATTAAGAATAATATGAGAAGTTGTTAAATTATAGAAAATGAGAATAATGGGGCTAGAATATTAAAGAGCTTTAGGTTTCCTGTCTGGCTATGGAGGAAATCATTAGAAATGATTCTGAGCAAGTGTTACATTCTGTATGGGTTCAGCAAGCTTGTTGAGTACAATGGGGAAAACTTCATGTATGCTTTTGTTTTTACAAGAACGAACATGACTAAGTATTCTGGCTCAGCTAGAAGCAGTTCAATAACCTTGGCTGAATAATACATTTGCCAAAATCTGCTAACAGCATTTCACACTTTTCTTTAAAAATGTTAGACTGAAGGAACAATGAATATAATTTACCCCAGTCCTGGAATAATCTGAAGAGTTGGAGAAAGTCATTGTAATTACAAATCATATTTTTAAAAAGGAAAATGATTATATGACTAAGATTTAGATAAAACATAAATATAATAAGAAATTAAGATACTTTACTTCTTCACACGAACTCTAAAGAAGGAGTCATATCAACTATTTTTTGGAAAGTTTGAATATGAAAAAAGTACATTATAGTAGACCACCTAATTCACCAGCCTCCTCATATAATTTTGTCTGTCAAATGTGATACAAATACAGCAACTGTAAAACCCAGGAAGTTTGATATTAAGTATATATTTAAAATAATGTACAATTGTAAAATATGCTCTACATTCTGTGGGAAACAATATGCTCCAAAAGAGAAAATTATATCAATTTATTTAGGCCAGTGGGGCATACTTTAGTATACTAGTAAATTATATGAAAATTAAAATTATTGTGTCAGGAAAAGGGAATGAGAATGGGAAGAAAACAGAATATTTTCAACATCTGCAGTTTTCTTTCAGTTAGGAATTTTTAACAATTAATTGAATATATCAATATATGTTTACTTCAATTTATGCTGTAACATATACCAGCTATAATTTGATATGATTTGACTACTTTATTTTGTTGTATTCTTACCCTAAGATCTTATATTTAAAGTTTTTCTAAAATTCCAACATGAATATGCATTCATTATATTCTATATCCACTTTATCAGAGATCGTGATCATTATATGACAAGCAATAAACATATTTTCATCTGTAAAGCAGAGTTTGAAGTTTACCTTTTCATACCATCCAGTAACCCCAATTTCTCTCTGAAAACATTTCTCCTTTGCTCAAACACAGCCAGTTTTTCCTAACAAAATACTGAGTTATTATCACAGTCCCCTCCTTTGCCTTATTTTTCTCTTAATATTTATTTATTGCAGCTTACCTAATGGTGTCATTTGTGGAAAGACATTTTAAAAGCATCCTGATAAGTACTACATCACTAAAACTATTCCATAACAAAATTATTGGCATAAATAGACATATCATTGCTAAATACAAGCTGTTGCTAACTACACATAAGTAAGCTTAACCATCTCTTGCATACTATCATTGCACTCCAGGTAGGCAATTCAGTCCGTTGGAAATATCTCCAAAACAGCCCTCAAAATGGTTATTGCCCAGTAAATACACATTTTACTGCTTTGTACCTTGTTGTTATTGTTGTTTTTGTTGTTTCCATCATAGCAGTTTTAAGAACATTTTCTCTGAAATTAATATCATACTGTTTATATTCTTTAGGATCTGTGCCAACTTTTTCATCAAAATACAAGCAAATAGCATCAAGAAAAAGTCAGATTCTCTCTAATCTTTTATACTTTCCAACTTACTTTATTCAGATCATGTGATCTCCTTTCACTGAACACACAGAAAGCAGTAAGACAGCTTTCGTTGCGAAAGAATTGGATGGACACAGTAATATGAGCCCTTTTCCTAACTGCAAATTTTCACAGCTGAATCCATCACGATATGACCTGCACATAACCTGACAACGTCCAAAATGAAGGAGATATATACAGAACCACCTGGAGGTGTTCTTATGATTATATTGCACATTGAAATGTAGCAGTAGATAGTGGGTCCAGGGTCTGAAGTACTCTTAGGAGTATCACTTCAAGTGAAAGATGGAAGTAAAAGCAAACATGCAACAATAGCAAGAAAATATGTATCCTTTGAAAGTGCCTAAAACCACAATTTTAAGTAAACTATCAATTCTGACCTGTGTAATAGTTTCACATGGTAAGTAAGACAAATGTGAAATATTCAACTTTGAAATCAATTTTTATATTAAAGTGCATTCAAATAATACAATTTTGCAGAGAATAAAAAATTCTGAAAGTGAATGATAAAGGAAATTATATCAATTATAAAATTTAATTCTGGTTTTATGACTCCAAATTTGGCACTCTTTCCACAACACTATGATGCCATTCAAATCATTAACCCAAACAAAAATCCTTACTTTATGTAACATATAAAGAGTTCTTTCACATACATCATAAGAGTTTATATTCTTATGATACTACAAGGGCTGCATTCCTTTCCCTAATTAACAAGAGACATTTTATCTATTTAAGAATACCACAAGATTTTGATTATCAGATTGACGACTCATTGATCTAATGGAGATATTGGACACATTTATATCCACTGTTTTTTGTCTTGGAAGGTATTGAGGCATTCTATCTTATTGGTACCTAATGGAGTAAAAAGGGGAATAATACATAATATAAAAACTGAACAGCAAGAAAACTAAAAAACTGATTAGGAAATGGGAAAAGATGTGAACAGAAATTTTATTAAATAATACATATAAGTAGCAAAAAGGTATATAAAAAGTTGATGTACCTTATACCTCTTTAAGGAATTCAAATTTAAGACAATGAGATACTACTATACAGCTAGTAGTAATCTAAAATACTGACAATACAAAATGCTAGGGAGGATGTGGAGCAGCAGAAACTTTCATTCATTGCTCATGAGAATGCAAAATGATACAACCATTTTGAAAAACAGTTTGTTGGTTTCTTATAAAATTAAAAGTATTCGTACCATATGAACCAGTGATTGTGTTCCTTGGTATTTACCCAAATGAGTTGAAAACTTATGTTTACACAAAAACCCACACACAAATGTTTATAGAAACTCTATTAATAATTTCCAAAACTTGGAAGTGATCAATATGTCCTCCAGTAAGTGAATAGATTAATAAGCTGTGATACATCCAGACCATGGAATATTATTTAGCACTAAAAAGAAATTAGCTACTGAGTCATGAAAAGATATGAAGGAAACTGAAATGCACATTACTTAGTGAAAGAAACCAATCTGACTAGGCTACATACTGTAGGATTCCAACTGTATGACATGCTGGAAAACTATGGGGATAGTAAAAAGATCAGTGGTTTCCAGGGGTTAGGAGGGAAGGAAGGATGGGTAGAAGGAGACAGGGGGTGTTTAGAACAGATTAGTTATTCTGTGTGATATATTATGGTGAATACATGCCATCATACATTTGTCAAAACTCACAGAATATACAACACCCAGAGTGAACCCCATTGCAGACTATGGACTTTGATGATAATAACCTGTCAGTGCTGGTTTATTGACTGCAACAATGCACCACTGTGGTACAAGATGTTGATGTTGGGGAGACTGTGGATATGTAGTGGCTGAGGGAATTCTCTGTACTTTACCTTCTATTTTCCTGTAAAACTAAAACTTTTCTAAAAAATAAGGCCTATTAAAATATCTAAATAATTTTAAGAAGGACCAAAAATGTAATATAATAAAATTCAATGGACTTTTCAACCTGAACAGCATTTCACAGCCAAATGAGTATTTTGCCATCTAATAAGCACTGTGTCTTCAAACTAGAGTCTTATGAAAACATCACCAGAATAATTTTTGAAGTTTCTAATTGTAATAAACATTTAATTTACATGTCACACAATAATGAGAATATTATTTTATAGTCTCATTTTTATAGCATTTTCAATTATAATTATCCATTTTTATATGCATAGCCATAAATTTATTGAATGTTTCAAAAACTCTAGTATGTATAAATAATATATTATTTGCCACCAAAGAAAATATTCAAACCATCATGTTTTTATATCCAGAATTTTTAAAACTAATTAAACAAAGAAAACAAGTAGTAAAAATAGGCAGAAGATTTTGAACATTTTACAAAAGAAGATATGAAGATGGTAAAGTATATTAAAATATGATTAATAGTCTTAGTCATGAGGAAAATGCAAATTTAAACCAAATAATAATTGATCTTGTGCTCATAAAAACATATACAATTAAAAAGATTGGTAGCATCAAGCTTTAGTGAGGATTTGGAGAAACTAGAGCTCATGCATTGCTGGTGGGAGTGAAAAATAGTATAGCCACTTTGGAAAACTGTCTGTCTCTCATAAATTACATATACACCTATTAAGTATTAGATACTTTTCTAATCACATGAGATACACTAAAGCAAACAAACAATATTCTATTTTCATACAGCTTATATTTTCGTGCAGTGAAAATAGACTGTAAACCAAAAGAAATAAGTGAATTATGGAGTATGCAAAAAGGCAATAATGACGCAGAAATTTCCCCATGTATATTTATCCAATGGGGAAAATATGTATATCCACAAAAAAATCTTTATGATAATGTTATTAGCAGTTTTATTAATAGTAGCCTAAAATTGGAAACAACCTAGATGTCCATTGATATGTTGATGGATTGACTAACTGCAGTGCATTAATATAATGGAAGATACTGCTGACTTAAAATTAAAAGAACTGCTGATATATACAACAGCAGGAATATGTATGTATACACACATGTATGCATATGTATCTATAACCATATGTATACACATATATGGAGTACATATAAATATATCCATATATAATTAATCAGTATATTAAAAAAATCATGGTTGACATTGTTTTATGAAGTTCTAAGTGAAGCCAAAACTAAACTATGGTAACAGAAATAATAGTACTGTGGTTTGACTGCAAAACTGACATAGGGGAAAATTCAAGGATAAAGGAAATGTAACATGCTTTGGTTTTTGTCGGAGATTGTATAAAAGTCATCAAACAATTATAACCTGTGCATTTTGTTCTATTTATGTTATACAACAATAACATATATTTTTAATTTGCTATAAATTATGATATAGGTTAAAAAAAAGAAGCTAAAAGATGTTTTGACAAGTAGCAGAATTTTGGAATAATTTTATATCCTCTTGGAGTGTCTCCTTTGTAAAGGTCAATAATCATTTTGATGAATAAATTATATGTTCCATTGTTTTAAATTAAAATGTCACATTTTAATTTAATGTTCTTATTTCTTAATTTGAAAAATGTAATATATGTGTAGAAAAAAGTATATCATAAGTGTACACTTTGACAAAATATTAAATTTTTTCTATTATTGTATTCCATGTGACTAGAAAAGTGCCTAGCACTTGGTAGGTGATGAGTATTAATTTTTCGAATAAATGAAAGACTAGATATCACCTACCTGTAAATTCTGTGGTACACTAGAAAGAATCCAGGGCCAGGATCACTTCCAAGTAACCAGAACACTGAATCCTAACACACTCATGTAACCAGAACTCAGGTAAAGAAACAGTAGATTAGCAGACCCCATAATTTCTTGTACTCCTTCCTAGTTGTTACATCCTAAAGGGTAAACTAGATTCTTATCTCTAACATGAATTGGAGCTTTAGAAAATCTATTTGTATAGATTATCTTTAATTACATCCTTTCCTATATAACCTACTTTTCATTGACAGCATTTTGTTCAGTTTATTTCAATTTCAAGAAACACTACCTTAATTTTAATTCCTTATCATTTGCTTGTATAAAACTTCAATAGCTTCCTAATTAGTCTCATAATTTGAAGTCTCTAACTCATCTAATGTGTTCTAACATTTTAAACTCAGATTCTGTTATTCTACTTCTTTGTGTATACAGGTATGTGTATGTGTATATATATACTGTATACCTGCATAGGATGTATAGACCTACATATACGTATATGTGCATAGCTGTGTGTGTGTGTATATATATTTATGCCACCATGTTCATATAGTACTTTTTTTTCCATCTTACCTATTGTCTCATCCATTCTTCTCTTCCATTACTTTATTCACTAATTGAAATCCCATTTATTTTTTAAGTTTCCCCTCCAATTAGAAGCCTTTTTCAATGTCACCATCAAAGTTGATCTCATTTTCCACTGTGAACCCATAAAACTTTTTTAAAATATTCGTATAACTGGTATCACAACCCTACTTGAATTACAACTGTGATGCTATGTCCTTAAGTATATTTGGAGATCTGTGAAAATCATGATAGTATAAGACTATGTTATTTTATGATTATATCTAGCTAAATAAAGTATTCTTTATGTTTGTTCTATGTCATATGCATTGGAATAATCTGTTGTGTTTGTTTAAGCTACAGAAGCCTTAGGGTCACCCAGCCTATTAGCCTCTAAAAACAGGTGAGGAAATTTGGATTTTAATTAATATCTCTGGGGATTATTTTGCATGCCATATGCTTGAAACCATTGCCCAAGCCAATAACTCATGTATTATAAATAAATAGCATAGATCCAAATTGCACCATCTTTTTGGTGATATATAAACCACACTTAGTGCAATCAGAAAATGTAGTTGAAGATTCATTTCTAAAGAATTGTAGCCAATACATATAATATTTACTATGTAACAGGTGCTTTCCTAAGTGCTATGTATATATTAACTCATTGAAACCTCAACATTATGCACTTTAAATTGATTACTATTATTATCCCCATTTTACAGATGAAGAAAACAAAATGGGAAAATATGACATAATTTGTCAAAGATTATATTTCTTTTAAATCTGACTGCAATCTGTTTCTTATAAACTATACTATACTGCTTCTAGTGCATAAAGAAATACACACAGACACACACATAATATATATATATATATACACACACATATATATACACACACACACACACACACCATATATATATATAGAGAGAGAGAGAGAGAGAAGGAAATGGAGGCCATTATCTTAAGTAAAGTATCTCAGGAACAGAAAAGCAAATACCGCATGTACTCACTTATAATTGGTAGCTAAATGATGAATATACAAGTCACACAGAGTGGTATAATGGACATTGGAGACTCAGAAGGGGGAAGGGTGAGAGGGGGTGACCACTGCAGGACCCCAGAAGGGAAGTTCTGAACCTCACTCCACGTGGCAGCTCATTTGTCTCTCTCTGCAGCCATGGGAGAGGTAGGGGTAGGGGAGCAAAAAGATTCTGGGTGGAGGAAAGTCCACCCTCTGATCATCTCCAACCCCTTCTCTGGGAGGCAGACCACCCAAAATGACCAGGATCTGGAGTCACACAGAATGCCCTACGACCCACTGGACCCCTGTGACTTCTGCACTTTGGGTCGGAGTTGAGAAATGTCAGTGTGTGAGTGAGCAGGCCGGTACCAGGGGAGTTGAAGCCCCTTTGGGAGGACAAAGGTGCCTGGTTGGTTGAGAAGCAATATGGTGCCTGCTGTCTGACTCAAATCTGTGGGATGGAGTGCACCCCAGAGTTGCTGGGAGCCTGGTGTTTTGTCCACAGAAAGCTTCCTGCTCACTGGCAGCAGCAAATCTCTGGGCTCATGTAGGTAGAAGGACTCTCTAGTTGCTTGGGAGCATGCAGATGGCAAGCTGACCTGAACTGGGGGTCAGGTTCGGGTCCTGGGAGGCAGGAGGCAGCTAGGGCCTGGAAGGGGGTTTTGGATGGGTAGGCTGCAATCTACTTCTTATGCACCAGGGACCTGTGGATGCAGGCCTGCCACACAGAAAGCTTGGCTCTCCTTGCTTGGCCCATGAGGATCATGGCCGCCAGAGGCGGACCAGGCAGATGGCCCAGATCAACAGATTGCACTCTGCTTCTTAGGCGCCAGTCACCTACGCAGAAAATGCGGCTCTCCTGGTCTCTTGCAGAGCCCGCGGGAGTAGCTGCCAGTGGCTGCTCAGGGCATGCACCTTGGTGTGTAAGCTCTTGGGCTGGGAGTGGGCTGGGGCCTGAAACCAAGTTTCCAAACAAGGTCTCCAAGCGGAGAGGCCTAAAGATGGAGGCCACTGGAAGGGACCTGGCAGATGGCCCAAATCAATAGGCTGCAACCCACCTCTTAGGCACTGGTCCACCATGCAGAAAATGTGGCTCTCCCAGCCTCTCACAAAGCCAGCAGGAACAGCTGCTGCCCACTGCTCAGGGCAGGGCCTGCTGTGCCCTGGTGCACAAACCCTTGGGCCAGGAGAGGGGTGGGGTCTGAAACCAAATTTCCAGACAGGATCTCCAAGCAGAGATGCCTAAAGATGGCAGCTGCCAGAGGTGACCTCGCAGATGGCCTGGAATAATAGATTGCAATCTGCTCCTTAAGTGCCGGTGTTCTGTGCAGAAAACGTGGCTTTCCTAGCCTCTCACAGAGCTGGTGGGAGAGCCTACTGCTTTTCCATCAATTCCTTCAAGCCCTGGTTCCACTGATTTCCAGGGGAAAAGTACCCATCTCCAAGTTCCAGCATTCGGCCATGGGAAGCTGCAACTCAGTCTAGTCCTTCCCCAGCCCGGTGCTGGCTCAGTGCACCGGGGAGTTCATGCTGGCTCCCACTATTTTATCCTCTCCACAGATCCTGTCACCTAATGCAACAGCTTTGAACTGACTCCAGGAGTGTCCCTGTCTGGGCAGGCAGGGTGTCTGTGGGGGTGATGGGCATCTTCCTGTAGGTCAGATTGCACTGTGCCAACAGGATGGGTGCCGCCCTCCTGCACTCTGTTTTCTACTGATCTCCTCACACTCTCCAATCCTTGCAAATATATCTCTCCTTTACCTTTTTTCCTGTGCTGAGTGTCCCATGCAGGTTCTCTGCAAATTCAAAATGCTGCCCTCGGGGCCAGAGATCCGTGTGCAGGCAGCCGGTGAGCTGGGAAGGCCCCACTAGTCTGCCATCTACCCTCCCTCCTACAGACTTTTTTTTTATAGCACATAAGTAACAATCTTTACACCATAGAGGCCACCTTCCAGATAAGAACACTAAGGATATAAACATTAAAAATTTGTGCTATTATTCCCCTAAAAAGGGAGTGGATAGAGACTTAAAGGCAGGAATAGAATGAGGACTGACAGGTATTTTTCTGAGAAACAATAGAGATACTTGAGTTTTGAGATGGAGAAAATCATATATATATAATGACTTGAGGAATAAAAAAGGAAATAGTAGCTACCAATTTACTCCATTTGAAAAAGTTATTTTAAGCACAGAAAAATTCCATAGAAAAGATGGCATAGGGTATCTAAGGAGACCAGAAGCTATTACTAGCAGCAAGAGATATGAATTATACCTCTTTTGTTGACCTCAGCCACCAAATCTCATTTGGATACTACATTTGATATTGATGAATATGTTGTCCTTTCATTGACTCTTCTGCCTACAATGTACTTTTGGATCTTGAGCTAAGAAGTACCAAGAAAACTGAGTCTATGGCATAGTTGGACAAGTCAATCATACTCAGAAACACAAAAAAGTCCCCTGCTTACTAGAGGAAAAAAAATACATGATTCCATTTCACAAGGCAAAATAAATCTCTAAGTAACTTCAACAAACAGGTCACATGGATAAACACACACACACACATGCACATGTGCATATATATATATATATATATATATATATAAATTTTTTTTTCCATTCCTTAGGTTTCAAGGCCATTGCTATACAGCCTGGAGAAAAAGGCTAAGGTGGTGTTTTATCTATCCACTTCAACTAGCGCACTCATGGATTCAGATATAAATAAGAGACACTAAAGAGAAATAGATGAAAGTAAACTGTGGAGAAACTGTCAGTATGAACTTCTGAGACTGCTTTACAAACTCAACTGTTAAGTTACTGGCATCTGAAAACAGGCAACTTCTGCAGGACACCTGCTCTCAGTATTCATAGGAATGCAGGTTCTTATTTGAAGAAAACGAGATAAAGGTCTTGTGAAGGATTGGAGAGAGAGAGAATAATCATTTGCATTTACTACTCTATTCCAGTGTTAATAATGAAAACAAAAAGTAAAAGAGCAAAGTCCTCAACAGAGTTTTGAGTCAAACTGATAGAGGTGATGGCAAGGGCAGAAAACTAAACTAGGGAAAATATATAGCTGTAAAATTGCTACCCAGCTGGCCACCACCATGAAATGGCTTTGATTTAATGTTGAGGAAAGCTCATAGAACAAAATGTGATATGCTTTACAGGAGTCAAAAAGAACAAAATAAAACTATGTAATTTTACAGAGCATTTTATAATATCAATGAGATTTTTGATAAACAATGGGGTTAAAAGTGGAATACTAAAGTATTTCTATTCTTGCTATTTCCAACTACAGTTATTGATGTGTAGATTATGGCTGAGACTATTTATTTGTTTATGTATGTATGCATGTGTGTATGTATATGTTTATTTGGCTAAATTAAGCTGTTATTAGCATCTTCTAAACACACATGGGGATTATGATTTTAATCTTTCTTCAGAAAATGTATTTTAATCATCCCAAATAATCAGCATTATACTGATATTTGAATAAAAGTCACTGAATAAAAGAATTGTATTACAGCAATACATGTATTATAAATATTGTGACCATAAAAAAAAAAATGAAATAGAGCTACTTTAAGAATGCACCAAATCAAAAAGTACATACGTGCATTTTTCAAAGAACAGTGTTACAATAATTTGATTTTACAAAAATGGCAAAAATCTTGTACTGATTTCTGTACTTTGTGTATAAATATCTCACAATTCAGAATTTATTAAGAATGTCAAACCTAATAATATAAATATGTTATGAGTAAATATTCCCATCAAATTGAGTTAATTAAATTATATATAACATCTCTTTTCCTTTCAGGGTATTCTTTTCATTTAGTTATCATTTCTGAAATAATTATATAGGGGAAAAACATCGTAAAATATATATATATAATATACACACACATTAACACATATGTTTCCACTTCACACATGGAGGAATTCAAGTTAAATGTACAACTCACAACTTGTAAATTTATAATTTCCAATTTTAGTTCTTTTGGTCAAAAAACATTTTTGGATAAAAGACCAAATTGCCAATTCCCCTAAAAACTAATGTTAATTTCCAAAAAAAAAATCACTCATTAATTATTTTTAAAACAATTACTGTTCCTGGAAATATTAAGATACATCATTCATTATTTTCAAAATAATAATGCAGAAAGAATGCAATCTACATTTTTATCATGTCATTCAAGTCTTTTAAAATTTTACACTAAAATATCTCTAGCTTCACTGCTTTGCATCTTCTAAATCTTAGCAAACTTTTTTGACATCACAATTTTAAAAGGCATAATATGTTGTTGGATTCCAACAAAAATTTAAGAATGGTATGCTCCACTAGATTAAACAATAGAGACAAAAGTAGATTTACAGATTAATTGTAAAAAATTATCAAATTTTGATTCATCGTTTTTTTAATTTCTCCACTAATTTTTAAAGGTGTTTTTATTTGGAAATGTACTTCAAAATGATTGTATATAATATTAAGTAATATTAGACATAATAATAATCAAATAAACTCCCATAATCCATCACTCATCTTCATAGACTATAATTACTACTGTAGTAACTTTGAAGTATGAAGGATGCACTTCCTCACTAGCATTACCTTCTTTCCCTTTAGAGGTAACCATAGTTCTGAATTATATGTGAGTTTTTCTCATCCTTCTATTTACAATTTTCCACATATATAACCTTAAGTGATACATCAGTTTTTTTTGTTTGTAAAAATTATGGAAGAGGATTCATACTCTGTATTGATTCCTTCAAATTGTATTCACTCAAAACAAATTTTGAGATTCATCAATGTATATGTATATACTTGCAGTTCATTCATTTTCATGGCTATTTTGTAGTCATTTTATGCACATATCAGAATATATCAGTTCTACTAAAGATGGACATGTGTATTTCCAAATTCTGTGATTTATGTCTTAAATAATAATTGTTATTATCATTACTATCATTTATAATATTACTCTGTACCAAACATAACAATAAATGTTTTATAAATATTAGCTTGATTCATCTATTATGACTAGCTCTTTAAACACTTGTAAATACCTTCTGAGGTACATGAATAATTTCCTCTGGGGAGATATTTTTGGAGTAGATTGCTGTCAGATTTATTCTCAAACTGATTTTATTAATTTACATTCCCATAGTTTTATACTTTCCTTTGTTTAACACATTAGCCAACACTAGATATAGATTTCTTATATTATGCAAATCTAGTGAGTATGAAATGTCATTTTGCATTTAACATTCTTCTGATAAATACTAATGTTGAAAATATTTTTATATTTTGAGTCTTTGATACTTTTTGTGACAGGCTTATTTATACCTCTTTCCCATTTTTCTATTCTTTTTATTTTTTCTTATTTATTTAAATTAGTCTTCTATTAAATCCCAACTACTAAAAATATCTTCTCCTAGTTTGTTTTTTTCTTAGCATGTGCTACAAATATCTTGATTTTGTTTTGTCTCTGAGCTTACTGTGTCTTTTAACAAACAGAAATTCTTAATTTTAATATATTTCATCTACTATTTTATGATTTATATTTTATGAATTTTTAAAAATACTTCTTTTCCGTAGCATAGTAAATACGTTTTCAAAGTATTAAAATTTTGATTTTCATATTTAAGTTTGCAATCCATCTGAAAGTAATATTTTGTGAGATTTGAAATTGAAATGAATTTCAGTCCTTCCTTCCTTCCTTCTTATCTTCCTTCCTTCCTTCCTTCCTTCCATCCTCCTTTTCTTTTTTTTTTCTTTCTTTCATTTTTTCTTCCTTTGTTTTTTTCTTCTAATACGCAGAAAGGTATCAGCACCATTTACCGACAAGCTCATCATTTTCCACAAGAAACTGCACTGGTAGAATTCTGTTTATGGCTCTATTCCTTTGTTTTATTCCATTGGTCAATTTGACTCTGCATGCAAATAATATTGGCTTAATTACTTTTTATCCTTAATGAATCTTAATTTTGGCTAAGACAGTTACTTATGTCTGGATCTTTTCCTTAAAAAGTCTCTTAAGTATATTGCGCCTTTTGCTTCTCTAAATATGACTTGCACATAACCAGTTGAATTACACACAAAAATCTGTTAACTTTGTTACTATTAAAGTCGTTTTTTTTTTAATTGGAATTTTTCTTTTAAAAAGTTATTACATTCAATTAAGTTGTATGTAAGCTGGGCTTACAGATTATGATTTGTACTGTTTTTTTTTTCTTTTCTTCTTTTTTATTTCAAAGTATTACAGGGGTACAAATATTTTTGGTTACATGGATCGCTTTTATAATGCTTGAGTCATGGTTATAAGTGTGCCTGCCACCCAGATAATGCTCTATGTACCCATTACATAAGTTTTTGTCTATCCTCTCCTCCCCACTCCCTCCTGCTTGATTTCTATTGAATTTTACTTCTCTCTCTGCACATGTGCGCTCATCAGTTAGTTTCAATTTAACAGTGAGTACATGTGATGTTTGTTTGTCTGGTCTATAGATACTCCATTTAGGATAATAGTCTCTAGTTCCATCCAAATTGCTGCAAAAGGCATTAAGTCATCATGACTAAGTCATATTCCATGGTATACAAATACCACATTTTGTTAATCCACCAGTGTATTGATGGCCACTTGGTTTGTTTCCACATCTTTGCAATTGTGAATTGTGCCGCTATGAACATTTGACTGCAGATGTTTTTATTATAGAATGTCTTTTTTTCCTTTGGGTAAATACCAAGTAGAGGCATTGCTGATTAAATTGTAGGTCTACTTTTAGTTCTCTGAGGTATGCCCATACTGTTTTCCATAGAGGTTGTACTCACTTGCAGTCCCACTAACAGAGTAGAATCGTTCCTTTCTCTCTGCATCCACACCAGCATCTATTATTTTTGGAATTTTTAATAAAAGCCATTCTAACAGGGTTAAGGTGATATCTCATTGTAGTTTTAATGTGCATTTCCCTGCTGATTAGTGACATTGAGAATTTTTTCATATGCTTATTGGCCATTTGTCTATCTATTGAAAAGTTTCTGTTCATGTCTTTTGCCCACTTTTTGATAGGGTTGTTTGATTTTTCCTTGCTGATTTGCTTGAGTTCTTTGCAGATTATGGTTATTAGCCCTCAATTGGATGTACAGCTTGTGAATATTTTCTCCCATTCTGTAGGTTGTCTATTTGCTCTGTTGATTATTTCCTTGGCTGTGCAGAAACTTTTTAATTTAACCAAGTCCCATTTACTTATTATTGTTATTGCTATGATTGCCCTTGGAGTCCTCTTCATAAAATCTTTGCCTAGACCGATATCTAGAAGAGGTTTTCCAATACTTTCTTCTAGTATTCTTACAGTTTTATGCCTTACATTTGTCTTTTATCCATTTTGAATTAATTTTTGTGAGTGGTGAGAGATATGGATCCTGTTTCATTCTTCTGCATGTGGCTATACTATTTTCCCAGCAGCATTTATTGAATAGGGCTCCATTTCCCCAGTGTATATTGTTGTCTGCTTTGTAAAAGATCAGCTGGATGCATGTGGATGGTTTTACATCTGAGTCTTCTGTTCTGTTCCATTGTTCCATTGGTCTATGTCTCTATTTTTGTGCCAATATCATGTTGTTTTGGGTAGTATAGCCTTGTATAGACTTGCAAAGTCTGGCAATGTGATATCTCTAGATTCCTTTTGCTTAAGATAGCTTTGGCTATTCAGGCTCTTTTCTGGTTCCAAACAAAGCATACAATTATTTTTTCTATATTTGTGAAGTATGACTTTGGTAATTTGATGGGGATTGCATTGAATCTGTAAATCACTTTGGGTAGTATTGAAATTTTAACAATGTTGATTCTACCAATCCATGAGCATATGCTTTTCTATTTGTTTGTGTCATCTGTGATTTCTTTCCCCAGTGTTTCATAGATCTCTTTGTAGAGATCTTTCACCTCCTTGGTTCAGTATATTCCTAGGTTTTTTATTTTCTTTGTAGCTATTGTGAATGGTATTCAGTCTTTGATTTGACTCTCTGCTTAACTTTTATTCATGTATAGGAATGCTACTGATTTGTGTACATTGATTTTGTACCCTGAGACTTTCCTCAATTTATTTATCAATTCTAGTAATTTCTTGGTGGAAATTTGGGGTTTTCAAGATATACAATCATATTGTCAGCAAAATGAGATAGTTTGACCTCCTGTTTCCTAATTTGTATGCCCTTACTTTCTTTCTCTTGCCTGATTTCTTTGCTGCGATTTCCACACTATGTCGAATAGAAGTGGTGACAATGGGCATCCTTGTCTTGTTCCACTTCTTCATGGGAATGCTTTCAGCTTTCCCCATGCAGTATGATATTGGGTGTGGGTTTATCACATATGGCTTTTTAAATTTTGAGATATCTTCCTTCTATGCCTAGTTTGTTGAGGGTTTTGATCATGAAAGGGTGGTGATTTTCATCAAATGCTTTTTCTGCATCTATTGAGATGATCATACGACCTTTATTTTGCTTCTATTTATGTGGTCAATCATATTTATCAATTTATATATGTTGAAACATCCTTGCATCCCTGCTATGAGGCTCACTTGATCATGGTAGATTATTTTTTTGATTTGCTGTTGAATTTGGCTTCCTAGTATTTTATTGAGGATTTTTGCCTGTATATTCATAAGGCATATTGGTCTGTCATTTTCTTTTTTTTGTAGTGTCCTTTCCTGGCTTTGGTATCAAGGTAATACTGGCTTCATAGAACAAGTCGGGGAGCACTCCTTCAATCTTGATGTTATGAAATAATTTCTGCATTATGGGTACCAACTTTTCTTTGTAGGTCTGATAAAATTTGGCTGTGACGTAATCTTCTGGTCCGGGCCTTTTTGTTTTTGGAAATTTTTTTTTTTTTTTTTGCTGCTTCAATCTCATTGCTCATTATTGGTCTGTTCAGGAATTCTGTTTCTTCCTGACTGAGTCTTTGGAGGTTGTGTTATTCCAGGAATTTGTCCATTTCCTCTATGTTTTCAAATTTATGTGCATAGAAATTTTTGTAGTATTCATAGATGATATTTTATATTTCTGTGGAATCAGTTGTAATATCTCCTTTTTCATTCTGTTTGAGCTTATTAGGGTCCTTTCTCTTATATTCCTAATTTAGTAAGAGGGCTATTGATTTGGTTTATCTTTTTAAGGAAACAACTTTTTGTTTCATTCATTTCCTGTATTATTTTTTTGTTTTCATTTCATTTAGTTCTGCTCTGACCTTAGTTATTTCTGTTGTTCTGCTGCTTTTGGGTTTGGTTTGCTCTTCATTTTTTAGTTCCTTGAGATGTTTCATTAGATTGTTAATTTGTGATCTTTCTGTCTTTTTGTTGTATGCATTTGTGGCCATGAATTTTCCCCTTAGGACTGCTTTTGCTGAATCCCATAGATTTTTGATAGCTGGTGTCCCCTTTGTCATTCAGTTTGAGGGATCTTTTGATTTCCATCTTAATTTCATCATTGATCCAATAATCATTAAGCAGGAGGTTGTTTAATTTCCATGACTTTGTGTAAAGTTGGGTGTTTCTTTTGGTTTTGATTTCTAGTTTTATTCTACTGTGATCTGAGCAGACACATGGTATAGTTTCAATTTTTTTCTATTTTTTGAGCCATGATTTGTGGCCTAAAATAGGATCAATCTTGGAAAATGTTCCATGTGCTGATGAGAAGAAAGTATGAACAGTAATTTTGGGGTAAAATGTTCTATAAATAACTTTTAGGCAGAGTCCCATTTAAGTCCAGTGTTTCTTTAGTTATTTTCTGCTTGGATGATCTGTCCACTTCTGTCAGTGGGGTATTGAAATCCCGAGCAATTACGATGCTGCTCTTCATATCATTGCTTAGATCTGTAGGGTTTGCTTTATGAATCTGGGCTTTCCTGTGTTAGGTGCATAAATATTTAGGATTGTTATGTCTTCTTGTTGAATTTCTCCCTTTATGGTTATATAATGACCATCTTTGTATTTCTTTACTATTTAAAGTCAACTTTATCTGATACAAGAATGTCCCCACCTGCTTTCTTTTGGTTACTATTTGCATGAAATATATTTTTTATTCCCTTAATCTTGAATCTGTAAGAATCCTTGTGGTTAGATGTGTTTCCTGGAGACAGAAGATACTTGGTTTGTATTTTTTTACCCATTCAGGCAACCTATGTCTCTTAATTGGGGAATTCTTTCATGTATATTGATAGAATTGATATGTGGGATGCTGTTCGGTTCATCTGGTTAGGTAGTACCTTATTAATGTGTTTTACCTCTTGTACTACTAATTTTATATGAGCACTGAGCTTTAGCTTTTGGGTAGCTTTACACTGATGGGTGACCACTGTGCTGATCCACATATAATGCAGTTCTGAGTATTTCCTGCAGGGCAGGTCTGATCTTGACAAATTCCCTCAGTGTTTGCTTGTCTGCAAAGTCTTTATTTCTCCTTCATTTATGAAACATAGTTTTCCAGGATACAAAATTCTAAACTGGTGGTCATTTTTTTTAAGAAGACTAAAGATGGGGCCCCAATCCCTTCTGGCTTGTAAGGTCTCAGTTGAGAAGTCTGCAGTTAGCTTGATGGGTTTTCCTTCATAAGTAACTTGATGTTTCCTCCTTATGCCTCACAGAAGCTCCTTCTTCATGTTGACTTTGGCCAGTCTGATGGCTATGTGTCTTGCTAACTGCCTCTTTGCAATAAGTCTCCCAGATGTTCATTGAGTTTCTTGTATCTGGATGTCTGAATCTGTAGCAAAACCAAGGAAGTTTTCCTCAATTATCCCCTCTTGAGTTTTCCATCCCTTGTGCATTTTCTTCTTCACCCTTAGGGATATCTATGATTCTTATACTTGGCCATTTTACATAATCCCATATTTTTCATAAGCTTTATTCATTCCTCTTAATTCTCCATTCATTATTGTTGACTGACTGAGTTAATTTGAAAGAGTTGTCTTCAAGCTCTGATATTCATTCTTCTGCCTGGTCTAGTGTATTCTTAAAAATTTCCACTGTGTTTTGTATTTCCTTAAATGAAAGAAGTTCTATTTGATTTTTCTTTAATATGTCTGTCTCTTTAGTGAATTTTTCATTCATTTCCTGAATTGTTTTTCTAGTTTCTTTGAGTTGGTTTTCTATTTTCTCTTGAATTTTTTGAGTTTCTTTACAATTCATATTTGAAATTCTTTATCTGTCATTTTAATATTTTCATTTTTGTTGGTATACATTGCCAGAGAGCTGTTGTTCTATTTTGGGGGAGACCTTTCACTCTGATTCTTCATACTTCCTGAGTTATTTTGCTCATTCCTTCTCATCTGGAGCCACTGTCACTTCTTATTTTTGGATTTTCTTTTGTTTACATGGGACTTCCCCCCACCACTCTTACATTTGTATTTGTAGCATATGTTCAGTAACAACCTTTGGCTTTGTTTGTGGGTGCCTTGATGGTGATCTGGGTTCTGGAGAGATACCTTGGTTACAAATATCCTTAGTGTGGTGGTTTTCTCGGTTTCTAGTTTTTATAGGCTGTAGCAGTGGTGAGCTATGTGTGTGTGCAGATTCCCTGTACCACTTTGATGATAGAGGATGGAAGTCTTTGAAATTCTTTCTCTTTCCCCAGCCCTATGGACTTCTTAGCCATATGAATTGAATTGGCATGGCCAGTTTAATCTCTAAGACAGTAGGTGCTGCTTGTGGGTGAGAATGGATCTCACCATGTATGATTGAGTGAATAAATGCTCTGTAAAGAGCTATGTAAATTGACCTCCCTGTCAGTATGTGGCACTTGCCAAAAGGAACAAGCTTCAGTGCATTTTTTTAGACCTGTGACTGGCTCTAGCTCCTCAGGTGGAGTATTTGAATGACCCAGGTGGTGGGTGGGACCTTGGAACTTCCAGGTGAGTCCTTATTCTCTGCCTCAACAGAGGTTGGGGGGAGTAAGGCTGGCCAGGGCTGGGTTGGGTGGGCCTGCCCTCAAGCTTCACAACAGCTGGTAAGGTAGCTTTTTCAGCAGGGTTCAAAGGTCTGCTCCCAGCTTATGGGGGAAGCTGCCAGGGAGGAGCTGAAGTGGCCCCACCCAACCAGAAAGTCTGCTTGTGGAGATGGGGCTGTCTGAGGTTCACAATCTGGCTGTCTGGCACTCAAACTTCCTGCCAGCCTGCATGTCTGATGCACTAGCATGTGTCTCTGCAAAATGCTGGTGGGTAGGGAGCTCCCAAATCGGGCACTCTGGGTTCACTATAAGTCCTCAAGGGAAGAGGCATGGGCCCCACTCTCTGTGTAGTCCTCAGCCTGGAGAATGTGACTGCTGGAAAGAACTGACCACTCACCAAATTCTAGGCTCAAACTTCTCTCCCAGTTGGAATGGGTGGGGGAGGGCCCACAGCTCCTGCTCAGCCTGAGTGCCTGAATGCACCATACCTCATTGCTATGGCTCCTGGGGGTGAGCTCTTTCTCACCAGAAAATCGACCTTTATCCACCAGGGCAGTTTTTCTGTGGGGGATATGGGTGATTGCTCACTTCACCACATCTTGGGAACCCACTCTTTTCTCCCATGAGTTCTGTCAGCATGGGCTTTCTTGCCACCTGAGTTCAGTTCCCAGACCTCCCCCTTGTGTCCCCAGTCACCCACTCTAGTCTGGGGGGCACGGGGTCTGTCCTGCTTGTCTGACCCACTGGTGTGGAACTCTGTGAAATGCCAGCAGGCAGGGAGCTCTCAAATTAGGTGCCCCAGGTCCACTACATGCCCCCAAGTGGAAAGGCATGAGATCCACTTTCTGTGGGAACCTCAGCCTTGCACACCCACTGTAGAGGGCAGCCACTTGCCAAATTCTTAACTCAAACTGCACTCCTTATTGCAGTGGTTGGAGGAGGGGTAGGGAGGAAGGGTCTGATTAGAAGAAAGCTGGCTCTCTGGCCTCTTATGATACTCTCCTAGTAGGTGAGCCGCACACAGATTGACCTAGCTGCAGGGTCACATAGGTTCTCCCCACTCTTCCATGTTCCCACTGTGCCTGGGCTTGTGGGGGTAGAAAATCCTCCAAGAAACTTGATAGCCTGCTGGTCACCAAAGACTCCTCAAAAGGATAGAGGGATCCCCCTTACCCTGTCACTGGGCTCTGAGCCTTTCTGAGTTTGATAACTCGTCCCTCTCTTTTTTCTTTTATCTTATTTTTTTCTCTGCTTCACAATTTTCCTCCATGAGGTCCCTGGAAAGCTCCAGCACCTCTCTCTATGATCAACACCTGATCTGTATCTCTTCTCCTCCCTTTTTTATCTGAATCCAATCTTCCTCCTGGATGGTCTGGCAAGAGATTTCTCTAGTCAGCCATCTTGCCCTTCCCTCCTCATTGTTATTATTAAATTTTTATTTTTATTGTTATAATTAAATTTTATTTTCTGTCTTCTACTAGGTTTCATTATGCATACAAACCATCATATTGACATTTTCTTTGGGGAACTTGTTAAGCCCTATTGTTAATTCTTACGTTTGTAGATTCTTATATAATTTGTAAGTAGACAATCATAATCTGTGAAAACAATAATTTTAATTCTTCTTTTCCATTTCAATTTCATAGCTATTTGTCTGTCTTATTGCCCTCTATAGGACTTCCTTGATCCAGCTCCACGGTAGCCTTGAAAACTTGAAAACCAATAGCCTCATTCCGGTACATTATTGAATGAAGGTTGAAAATTAGGTATCTGTCTTGTTTCTGACTTTTACAGATAACTTTTAAAGACTCACAAACAGGCGTACTTTTAATAGTCATTTGGTGAATACATATTATAAAATTTAAAAAGTTTTGCACTTTAAAATTTGGTGGAATTAATTTTTTGTAATATTCTGGTATCAAATTGTAAATTAATCTCTATCTGTTATAAATTCTGGGTTTTTATTTTTGCAGGTGTTTGTGAGTATGCTTTATTTATTTTGGTCATTAAAAATCCTTTAGACATTTATTCATTATATAATTTTTTCAGTGAATCAACTTCTGAGTTTGTTGATCTGTATATTTTGTATTTGTTTTCTATTACTTCATTTTCTCTTTTATGTTAATTTTCTTTCTTCAACATTATATAGGTTAATTTTAAAGTTAGATGCTTATTTCATTAATTTTCCATATGTCACATTTATAATATAAAACATTTGGTTGCATGCCAAGATGGAAGTAATTAATGGAACCATTTTTCCTGTAAATTTTAATTTGTTTATAAACTGTGACCAAGCACTTTTACTAAGTATATACCCTAGAGAAATACTTACACAGATGCAACAAGAAATTTTTTAAATAGAATTCATAGTGAAATTAATCATTATTGCAGAAAAAAAGAGAAAGACATTTATATATATACACACATATTTATATAAATACACATACACACATATTTATGTACATTAAATGTGCATTCTGTGGTTGTCAGTTATAGCAAACCATAAATAATTTTTAAGGTGGCTGATAGTGTCATTTAGATTATCTATACACTTACAGATATTGTGTCTAGTTTTTTCAGTTATTTGGATTCATGTGTAAAATTCTGAAAAGTTAATATGGATTTGCCTATTTATTTTGCTCATACTGTCAGTTTTTTGTTTCTTATATTTGATTCTCTGTTATTATATGCATATAATTGCAATTGGTATATTTTTATTATAGATGGATAAGTAGATAGATCATGGCAGTCACTATACACATTTTTACTTTATCAAATATCATCTAATTATTTACCTAAATTTAATGAATTTGATTATATGTAAATTATTCTTCAAGAGTAATAAAAAAAATACATCCAGCAATTTTAGTGATTCACTACCAGGAAGGTTTTCTGTGTGACCCTAACTTGTCATATTGTTAGAAACCAAATTCCTATATGCATTTTTTAAGTCATGAAAGAATAAATTATTAAATATGTGCATTTTAGGGTACTACACATATGTAAGCACAACATAGCATATTTTACCATGTCGTTACTGTTATAAAATCTTTCAAATATTTTTTATTGATGACAGTATTCTTGTGTCTATTAAAAATTTCATGTCTTTGTTTGTGGTAAGAACAATATTGCTGAGTCAAATTCTCATATAAGAAACATCAGTTTATTCTTATTTTTGTTTTTGTGGTAATAGAGGATTATATCTTTTTGTCCAGGTATGTAGTGACAGAGGGAAGAAAAGCACTAAATATATTCTGCAGTATTTATGGAACTTTGAAATAGGCTGCTCTAAGAGTCATTATTTATTTTTGGTCAGTTCATCCCCTGTGGGTGGTTGTGTTTGAGTGTATGTATATGTGTGTGTGTGTGCGTGCATGTGTGTGTTTTCCCAGAATTTGAAGGTTATGCCTTTCCTTGTTAAATTCAAGTTATTTTCATTTTTTGATGTTTGAGCCAGACAAATTTAAAATCCTGAATGCATGTTTTGTTCATGAATCCATTGGATATGACTGCATAAAATATTAATATTTAATTAAAACAAATTTTGCAAAATATAATACACATACAGTAAAGTTATGACAACATACATAAGCCTAAAATATATTACCATATAATATTAAGAAAAAATGCATAAATACCCTTAATGTTACATATTATATATTTTGTGTTGATTTTGGGGAAAACATTATCATGAGCATTTTTTTTAATTTACTAAAAATGTATAAGATCTTGTGTTTTGTGAAACCAGCAGGGCACATACTTGGCTATGTTTATATTTATTTACCAATTCTCCTGATGAGAATATTCTTTATCTTTCTCTTACCTGATAAACTACTATTTATCTTTCAAGTCTAATTTCATTTGTTTTCTTATTTTTGAAAATTTCTTTCCTAATGTTAGGCAGATATGTCTTTTCCTTCTCTGTGCAGTCATAGTATTTTGATCCTATTTTAATAAAATAACGTATTCATTATTAAATTATTTATTTACAATGTATCTCATGTACTTATCTATGGGTCCAGTGTGGGGTCTCATTCATTCAATTTCAGACATAGTACTCAATAAATGCTCACCAGATTAATCATCAATTTCATTTTACTTGTTTTTTAAATTAAAGCATTTCTGCTGGGGGACACTGGAAAAGCAACAGAATAGCAAAGTAGGGAAATCTGAATATCTGTTCTTCCAGTGAGAGTGAGAACAACGACAAAAAAGTCAAAATCAACATTTTTCAGAATTCTCAAAAATAACCAAAGACTTGTAACAATACAGGGAGAGGATTTTTGTTTTTGTTTGTTTTTTTTTTTTTTAGGTAACTACTATATCATTATAAGAATAATGAGTTTTGTGGCATTTAAAATAGTCTGATTATCACGCTTCTTGATCCAGCTCCATGGTAGCCTTGAAAACCAATAGCCTCACAAACATGGTAACCATGAAATCAGCAACCTAGCAATTACTGGAGGGGACAATATAGATTTGGTTCTCTATAAAAGTGCAATTTCCAGTGTGCTGTCATTATGTGACCTAACAGTTTCCTGTAAACCTCCATTTACAGGGCTTATTTTTGTTTGACCTATGTCAGAGCTTGCTCAGTATGGACAATTGTTTCCACTGGCAATTATGAAAACATAAAGTAGAAATTGTTTAACATTGCAGCTGCTTGATGTTTTGATAATGGCTAGGGAAAACTAGAAGTTGAACAACCAAAAAAGAAAAAAAAAGAGGATTATCTGGAGAAGGAAATGACTGTAGATGACTTCATGAAGATTTAAAATATTTCCTGGGAATTGAGAAGACCATATGCATGTGCGGGCCAAGTTCATGCCTAGGAAAAAACTAAGAAGGCTCTAAACTTTCACCTATTCCTGACCTGGAGGTTCTGTGAAATCAGCAAGTTCACTCTAGGGAAAAGATGTAATTTACCTGCTGGAGCATTGAAAATAAACCCCAAAATGTGCATATAATCCCTTACCAAAGCTTGCAGACTTATTGATTTAATGATTTTAAGAAAATCTCTGTGCAATTATTGGTTGAACAATAAGCTAACTGATCAGAGGTTTAAGTGGCCACATATGGGAGTAATACAAGCTTTGCAGAAACAGGTCAGGAAAGTCACTTAATGAATAAATGAAAAACAAAAGAATAACAACAAACAGCAACAAAAACAACCCTGTGAAAGGAGTTCTGATTTTCAAAATTCACCACATTTTACTATTTAAATTGTTCAGTGCTCAATAAATGTTCTCACAAGAATTTATGACATACACACACACACACACACACAACAAAAAAAGCAAAACAGCACAAGAAATTGTAGTAAAAACACATAGAAAAATATCCCTTAATATAAACTGTCCATGAGGAATCCCACATGTTGAAATTACTAGACAAATACTAAACCTTCCATTATAAACATGGTTATGATAAATACAAAAATATAAAACTAAAGAATATATGAGAATGATGTCTCATGAAATAGAGCATATTTATAAAGAGATGGTAATTATAAAAAAGAGCCAAACAGAATTCCAGAAGTCAAACAATACAACAATGAAAACCTCAAATCCACTCAAGAGGCTCAATAAAACATCTGAACAGGCAGAAGACAGGTCAATTGAAATTATCCAGTCTGAAAAACAGAAATGGAGAAAGATGGTAGAAATATAAACAGAGCCACAGAGGCCTGTGGACTTCACCAATCATACCAACATATGCATGATTGAATTCCCAGGCGTAGAAAAGAGAAAGAGAAAAGGACAGAAAAATATTAAAATAAGTAATACCTGCAAAGTTACAGTTAGGAAAAATAAGTTCTGGTATTTTATTATACAGTGTGCTGACTATAGCAAATAACAAGGTACTGTAGCTGGCTAGCTAGAAAAGAACATTTTGAATATTGTCGCCATAAAGAAATGATAAATGTTTAAAGTGACGAATATGGTAATTATCCCAATTTGGTTATTATGCCATGTAATTGTACCCCACTATTATGTATAATTATTACATATCATTATAAATAAAAAAGAAATGAAAAGAAATAATACCTAAAAACTTCCCAAATTGGATAAAAAATTTTAATGTATACATACAAAAGCTCAAATAACTCTAAATAGATAAATTCAAAGAGATTCTGACTTAGATACACCAAAATCAAATTGTCAAAAGACAACAAAGAAAGAATCTGAAAGCAGCAAGAGAGAAATGACTCATCATGAATAAGAAATATACAATAAAATGAACAACTGATTTCTCATCAGAAACCATGGAGTCCAGAATGTGATGAGTTGCTATATTAAAAACGATGGGAGGGGGGAAACATTGTCAACTAAGAATTCTATATCCTTGCAAAACTATTATTAAAAAATGAAGGAAAAATTAGGATTTTCCTTATGAACAACTTTTCCTTATGAAGAAAAGTTGTAGCTAGCAGAGCCACCTCTGCCACAAAATATACAAAAGGCATCCTTCAGGCTGAAATTAAAGAAAACTAGAAATTCAGTTTATTTCACATGAAAAAATAAAGTGCACCAGTATGTACATGGGCAATATAAAAATAGAGTAATAATATTTTTGTTTATAACAGTTTTCTTCACTAATTTAAAGATAATTGCATAAATTGATAATTAATAAATCTGTTTAACAGGTTTATAATGTATAAATATATCATTTTTATTACAACAATAACTCAAAGGTAAGGGAAGGAAATAGACTTATATAAATACAGTGTTTTTGCTGTTGTTTTTAAGATTAAGGAGGTTTACTTCCATATTAGGTTGTTCTACATTAAAATGGTAATTATAGTCCACAGGGCAATCATAAAAATATAAATAAATATTATAAGGGAAATGACAAAGATTTCAAAATTGTGCACTACAAAATGGCTATTTAGCACAAAATAAAATGCTAATAGAAGAATAGAGGACTAAAGAGCCAAAGACATATAGAAAACAAATAGAAAAATGGCAGACAAAAAGGCAAATCCTACTTTATGAGGAAATATATGTAAGTAAATTAAACACTCAAATCAAAAGGCAGAGGTAGGCAATGTGAGTTTTAAAAGAATGATAGAACCATATACTCCCCAAGACAGAAACACTTTAGATGCAAACTTAACTAAGTTGAATATAAAAGGATGGAAAAACTACAGTATGCAAACAGTAATCAAAAGAGTAATGGGATGGTTATTCTAATATTGCATAAAATAGACCTTTAGAAAAAACTTATTACCAGAGACAAAGAAAAACTGATTTATAATGATTAAAGAGTAAATCTATTAGGAAAACATAACAATTAAAAAGTTATATAGAAATATTATCAGAGCACCAAGATACTTGGCGCAAAACTTGGCACAATTGCTGGAATAAATAACAATACACCAACTACAGTTGTTGACTTCAATGCCCCACTTTCAATAATGGATAGAGAAACAACAGAAAATATCAACAAGGAAATAAAATTATGAAAAACACTTTTCCCAGGATAAAACATATTTTAAGCCACAATCAATTCTCTATAAATATTAAGGGTTGAAATTATAAAATGTTTTTTCTCCAAACACAATGGAATATAAAATAGATATCAATGAAGATGGAAATTTGAGGAATTTTTTATGTATTGGAATTAAACAATACATTCTACAACACGCAATAGGTCAAAAAAAGAATCACAATCAAAATTGTAAAATAACTGGAGTTGAATGAAAATGAAAATACAAGTTACAAAGGAAAGAAACTAGTGTAATACTTAGGTAATTTATAGAAGTGAACACTGTAAATCAAATCAATGCCTAGTCTTCCATCTTAAATTTATTAAAAAAAGAGAAAATATGGACTGAATGTTATAGTAAAGATTACAGTAGAATAAATGAAAAAATAGAAAACAATTTATTAGTCAAAAAAGGAAAGATGTCTATTTGAAAAGATTAACAAATTTAACAAAACTCAACTAGAATTGCCAAGATAAAAAGAGTAGGCTCAAATTACTAAAACCCAGAAAGTGGAATCATTACTACTGACCTTACAGAAATTAAATAAATAAAGGATTACAAGGCAAAGCTATACAAATTACATAACTTCAATGCAATGGATATATTCCTAGAAAGACAGAGAACTAAAATTTACTTATCAAAATAGAAATCTAAATAGACCAATAACAGACTGAAACAATGGAATATAAGCAGTTGGTTTAAGTCCCACACTTCACCCAGAAAGCCAAAAACAGATATACAGCACTAAGATTGTCATGAACAATATCCCAGAACTCAGATATGAAGAGAAGACATTTCCCGGGTCACAGAGAAGTGAAAATAATCTGAGTAGATAAGAGAACCAGACTTTTATATCTGCATCATCCTTTCCCCAGTCTGCCAGGAACCAAGTAGGCAGAAAATTTCCCCCGATTCATAGTTGCTACACTGGATAAAGTGTGGATAACCAGCTTCCCCACTACCTTGGTTTCCCTGGTAGGAGACTTGTGCCTGTCTCAACCCATAAGAAGCATCACAAGTGCCTGAAGGGAGAAAAATTCTTAAGGACAGCCAGAGACAAGGTGGGGGAGATGGGACTAACTTCCTAAGGCAGGGAAATTCTGCTTTGTATCTTGGCCAAAAAAGATACCATATCAGAGTGGCTGTCCAGCAACTTCATGCTTTAGAAGGTATGTTTCACAAGTATCTTGGGCAAAAATCCCTATCCAACCTTCCTACACTGCCAGGATGTCCCCTTTGGGACATCCTCTATCTGGGATGGACAGTGCTGCTAAGTTTGTTAGAGCTGAGGCAAACCTGGGTTTCTGGTGCCATCTAGTGCCTAGAAGGAGGCAGTGACCTAGCAAAACAAGATATCCAATAGGTATATTGCAAAGAAATCTATAAACAAACATATTTAATATAAAATAAAACAAGCCAGACAGAGAAGACTTGAATTA
The DNA here is from genome assembly GCA_023783475.1 of Daubentonia madagascariensis. Lineage (NCBI taxonomy): Eukaryota > Metazoa > Chordata > Mammalia > Primates > Daubentoniidae > Daubentonia > Daubentonia madagascariensis. Next base: position 17,115,250 of record JAKFHU010002080.1, on the reverse strand, counting down.
ATAATTAATCCTTCAATGTGAAAACATAAACATATATTGACAAGAAAAATAATAACCAAGAAACCAGGACCTCCCCAAATGGACAAAGGTAAGAGCCAATGACTGACCCTAATGAGACTGTGAAAGGTGAACTCTTTAATCAAGAATTCAAAATAGCAATTTTAAAGGAACTCAATGATCTTCAAAATAGCACAGAAAATAAAATCAAAATATATATCAGAGAAATTTAACAAAGAGATTAAAATAATAATAAATCAAACAGAAATTCTGGAAATAAAAAATATATATTGTGAATGGAAAATTCATTAGAGGCTTTTAACAGCAGAATGTATCAAGCAGAGGAAAAAATAAGTGAGCTTGGAGATAGGCTATTGAGAAATACATAGCCAGAAGAAAAAGGATAAAAAGAATAAAAGGGAATGAATAATGCTGCTTACAGGCTATAAAGAATTATATCAAAAGAGCAAATATAAGAATTATTGGTGTTCAAGGGAGAGCTGAGTATGAGTAAGGAGTAAAAATCTTATTCAAAAAAACAGTAAGAGAAATTTTCCAAAAGCTGAGAAAAATGTAAATATTCAGGTACAGGGAGGTAAGAGATTATCAAACAGTTTAAACCCAATTAACACTACCCCAAGGCATGTAATAATCAAACTCTCAGTGATAAAGAATAAAGAGAGGAACCTGAAAGTAGCAAGAAAAAAGAAATAAATAACATATTAAGTAGCTCCAATTCATCTGGGAACAGACTTCTCGATATAAACCATACAGGCCAAGAGGGAGTGGAATGGCATATTTGAAATGCTAAAAGAAAAAGAACTGTCAACCAAGAATTCTCTACCCAGCATAGCTATCCTTTAAACATGAAAGAGAAATAGTCCTTTCCAAACAAACAAAAGGGGACTCATCACCATCAGACCTATCTGGCAAGAAATGCTAAAGGGAGTTTTTAAGTGTAAAAGAAAAAAAAAACCCACTAATGTGCAAAAAGAAAGAAGGTATAAAATCTACTGGTAATAGAATTTACAAAGAAAAACTGAGACTACTCTAACACTGTAATTGTGTATGCAATCCACTCATAATTTTAGCATGAAGACTAAAGGACAAATCTATCAAAAACAATGATTGCTAAAGCAACCTGGTAAGAGATAAGCATTATAAAAATACACATATTGAGGCAATGTAAATGCAAACTTTTGGAAAAGTATGTAAAGTGTAGATGTTTTTTAAATTTTTTTCCATTCTTTATTTTTATTCTTTTATTTGTGATCAAAGAAAAGTTGCCATCTGTTTAAAATAACTTGTTATATCTATAAGATGTTTCTTGTAAGACTCAAAGTAACCACAGAGCAGGAACCTATAATAAATGTACTAAAAATTAAAAAACAAATCATTAAAAGATACTACCAGAGAAAATCTCCTAACCACAAAGGAAGATAGTAAGAAAGGAAGAATGGAAAAGAGGAGTTACAAAACAACCAGAAAAAAAGTAATAAAATGACAGTGGTAAGTCCTTTCATATTAATAACAACATTGAATGTAAATGGACTACATTACTCCAATTAAAAGGCAAAGAAATAATATCCAATTATATGCTGCCTACAAGAAACTAATTTTAACCTATTAGAACACACATAGACTAAAAGTAAAGAAATGGAAAAAATATATTCCATGCAAATGGAAACCAAAAAATAGCAGGAGTTATACTTATATAATATAAATAGACTACTAGACAAAAACTGTGAAAAGCAGGCAATAAAATTCACTATAAAGTGATAAAGGAGTCAACCCAGCAAGAGGATATAGCAATTATAGATAGCTATGTACCCAACTGGAGCACCCAAATATAAAAACCAATCATTAATAGATCTAAAGAGAGATAGAGATTGCAATATAATAATAGTAGTTGGTTTTAACACCCCACTTTCAGTAATAGACAATTCATCCAGACAGAAAATCAACAAAGAAACGTCAGAATTAAACTATACCATAGAACAAATAAGCCTAAATGATATTTGCAGAACAATTTAATCTAATTGCAGTAGAATACACATTCTTTTCATAGTATGTGGAACATTCTCCACAACAGGACATATGTTAGACCAAAAAACAAGTCTCAATAAATTCTGTAGGGTCAAAATTATATGAAATATCTTTTCTGACCACGATGGAATAAAACTAGAATGCCATAACATAGGAACATTAGAAATTACATAAATACATGAAAATTAAACCATATACATTGTTGGAAAATCAAACCCCTTCTTATCAAGGTAAGGCTCTCTACTGCTATTAAATACTTCTAGCTGTCTAAGTTACTAGCAACAGACACCAACACTACATCCATGATATGCCCCAACATCTTGAGGAGACCAACTGGCCTGTTGATGGCAAGTTGAGCACATTGGGTCTCTTCAATCCTGAAAGGAGTTTTTATTCACAGGACTAGAAAACTGTTCTGGGGTTAAGTTTTTGGTTTTTGTTTTTTCTCTGCTATCAGGGCCTCAGTTGATACCAAAATCCAATGTTTTATTGAGTATTTGAACCATCAGAACAGAATCCTACTTATTCTGTCAGTCCGGCAAATCTACTTTACCAAAGGAGATTCAAAACTGAGCTTGTGATATAGAAGCCACTTATTCATATCATTTCTGCACTATACAGAATCTACTGGCTTGATAATGCATTGGGAAGACCTATTGAAAGCACAGCTGAAACACAGGCTCAAATGCAATACTTTCCCAATACGGGGTTCTATCCTTCATAATGCAGTATTCTCACTAAATCAGAAACTACTATATGGTGGTGTTTTCCTAGTAAGAAAAGTACGTATAATTGGGAACCACAGTGTTCAGAGTACACCATAAAATAGAATCAATAGGAGATACATATCCTGCCACAAAATATATGATCTATCCTTGATTTAAACCAATTTATTGTAAAATCAGGATTTTTCTGAAGAGCTGTAAAACAATTCATTGCCTAGGTCAGGTTTTCCTGCTTCATGGATGTAATTTCCAATTAACTCCTGAGGACAAATATTTTCCAGCTCTATACGGACGTTATTTAATAAGAGACTTGTAACTTGTCAACTGTCAGCCTTCGTTATAAGTGTGCTTCTCTCATGTATCCTAAATGCCCTTAAATATAAAAATCTTGTGCCAACAATTTACCTTGAGAATGTGATGTGTCTATATGTTGCAGGAGATACGATCAGAATAGGGATGGGTCCATATATAAATATTATATGCCTAAAAAATGTAATTCATGGTACAGACTTCTTGCTTGGCATTTTATCTACCTATTTCTCAATATTTCACATATATTCAGTGTCCCAAAAGTCTAAATTCAATCATTAAAACACATATATTTTGAACATCTGTGTTCTCAGCATTATATAAAAACATTAATACATGAGCTATGTACAAGAGAAACTTATATACTAATTCTATAATAATCTTCAAATAGTTTTAATAGCAAATATTGTATTTACTGACTAGTTCAGAGGAAAGCAAAATCACTAAAAGTTAGGAAATGATTTTTTTGGGGCCTAGGATAGGAAATGCACTTTAGGGTTAAAATTAAAATTCCCCTTAAAATGACTAAATGTAATCCTCTGACTTCATAAATTACTTTTCACTTGGCTTCCCAATGTCTTTAGGTGATCTTAAATGCAAAGTTTTCTTTTAGAGTCAATCTTTAGTTTCTCTGCCCCTAATGAACTGACGAAAAAGTATCTACTCACTTGTGTTTGTTCTTTCTTGCTTCAACAGGTTACTACCCAGGGTCTCTTCATTTTCCAAAGATAATTCCATTTATACTGCAGTGATTTATTCAAACTAAATCATTCATAAGAACTACTTTATTTCGTTTTCAGATAATAAAGTAGAAATTTTTTAGAGAGGGCAAAATCAAATTTTTTATGGTTCCTTAAATTAGTATGATAGGCTCTGTAGGTGCCTCTATCACAGAACCATTGGTTTAGAAAGGAAATTTTCTTTGGTGTGGTGCTAAGCACTGAAATAAAGTCTTCTTCCAGGGTTGCCATGGTAACATGTATGCATCATCTGTCCTGCTCATGTTTACAATTTGTTCCCTGATATCTTCCCATATGTGTATTTGTGTTTTAACTTTGCATAATCTGTGCTACATTTTGGAAAGATTGATCAAGTTCAAATTACAAGTAAATTTAATAATTAACTTATTTGATTTACAAATATACATGCATAACTAAGAATCCACTGAGCTTATAGAAAGGAGTGTAAAAAAAAGCTGGCAATTGGTAGCACTTTGTAGTTTAGCATTAGGCAAAATTTTAAAACTATGTACATCAGTTTAATTCAGTTATTTTATAGTAAACTTATTCACATAAAGTTAGTAGAAACAGTGGGATCTGCTGGAAGTGCTTGCTTACACGTGAATGAGGGCAATCTTGTTGCTACTGCTTCAGCTGTCCCTACTTCAGTCACCACTACTAATATAAATATACAATTTATGAATGCTTAGTATGTGTAATGTACTGTGCTAAGCACTTAACATAACTGTTCTTGTTTTATCATTAAAACTACCCTACGCAATGAGCATTGTCATTATTAACAAAGAAAAAAATAAGGCTTAAATGTCCAAGCTCTTGTCCAATGTCACCTGGGGATCTGGATTTCAAAAGAAGTCTAACTCCGAAAAGCACATTTTGTGCTACACTTGCTTCTCAGAAAGATTCTCATGGCATCTCACCGGAAAACAAATGCAATAATTGAATTAGGCACCAGGAAATGCAGACCTCTCAGAATTCTGTTATTAAAATGGTACAAAAGAAAATGCCCTGTCCAATTAAAAAAGTTGTTCCCTGAGTATTTCATTAGGTCTTATTTCTCATTAACTAATTGTGAGCATTATGATATAAAAATAGAGAGTAGGAGTAAAATTGTATACTGAGGACTTTTCTATGCTCCATAACATTATGTTAGTATTTTCCTGAAAAGTGTATACTTATGTCCAGTATTCAAAAAAGTGCATGTGTCATAAAACCATTTTGTACCTGAACCTCATTTCATCACAACTTGACCCTTCCAGTCACAAGAGATTTTTTTTTCCCTGCTTCATTTTTCTCTGAAAGATTTATGACCTTCTAACATATATATTTCCTGCAGCAGATACTGCAGTGTTCCATCCAATCCCTCTTCAGGGCAAATACATACCCGGCTATTAGGAAATTTTGCTGCTGATGGATTATAGCTTCAAATGTCAGCTGGAATTGCTTTGGCCAAAGGGATCTACCCTGGCTCAAAGTTGCATTTCCACTCAGCAGCCAACCAGTGTCCAATGATAACAGAAATTCAAAGCAGCAGTTTTGCCTCAGTTTGGAACAACTCAGAAAGGCCATAGCTCTTAACCTCCCCGTATGATTGTCTGAGGCCTCTTAGGAAACCATATTCTAGTCAGCTTCTTACTATTCCCAGTTTGACTTCCTGCACTTCCTCACGGGTTATCTCCCTATCGAGGGCTTCTCAATAGACTTCTGCATGCAATACTTTATCTCAGAGGGGGAGTTTCTTAAATTACTATAGCTATAGAGCAGGAAAAAAATCTTAATTTTCTCCCGAAAATGTAGAGAATTAACTGTTATTCTTAACTCATATTTGTACATCTTTAGTCTCAGAGGAGGATACGTGTCTCTAATTTTCCCTCTTTTCATTAGCTTTGCTATCCGTGATACATACCATCATACTGAGGATGAGTTCAAATTGTTTCTTCAAATTCATTTACTCTCTCTGACTGTTGGCTCTTATATCCTAGAATTGCTTTTAGTTTTTAGTTTCTGGATTTTTTTCTTGTCATTTTAATTTGAGCACTAACTTTCTATGAAGAATAAAAATTCTCATTCCCTTCAAATTAACACTGAAAGATATGTGCCAGGATATCTAATATTTCAGATAGAATCATAAACAATAAGAAAATAGGAATGTCCATCAATAGATGAATGGATAGGAAAACTATGGTATCTATACACAATGGAAAACTATTCAACCATGCAAAAGGAGGAAATTCTGCCTTTTATGACAGCATGGATAAACCCAGAGGACATTATGTTAAGTGAAGTAAATCAGGCACAGAAAGACAAATACGGCATGATCTCACTCATGTGGAATCTAAGAAAGTTGATCTCATAGAAGTAGAGAATAGTATGGTGGTTACCAAGGTCTAGGGTCATTGGGCAGGGTGAGAGCATGGTGTGGGATGAGGAGCTGTTGATCAAAGGATACAAAATTTCAGTTAGACAGGAGGAATAAGCTCAAGAGATGTATTGTACAACATGGTGGCTATAGTTAATAATATACTGTATTCTTGAAAAATGAAAAAAAAAGTAATTAAAGGGACTGTATAAATGAATAAGTATGTAGTGTTAATGTTTCATTTAAAATTCTCTTAAGTTCTATATTTTCATGGCTCCTAGTGTCCTAATTTATCTTTTCTTCCCCAGGCAGTTTAGTGTTAAGCTCCCAGTATTTAAAGTTCTTTAGAAGAAAAGATATTTAATTATCTTAAAATTGCATCTGTCCTGTTGTAAACAATCAATTAATAATGCCACCAAATGCAACCAAATTGTAAACTTTTACCCCAAAAGCTCAAATAAAACAATTTAATAAGTCCTATTTCAATAGTTCATACAACATTTATATTACCACATAGAACTGGTTCCACATGCTCCAGTTTTCACAACACATTAGGTATGTCACTATTTTTTCTACACTTTTACAAATAATTTCCAAACATTTTGCTCCTAAATCATACACAAAGTTACCATAAAAATAGTAATTTATAACTCTAAACATATTTTGAGATATCCAAATGATTACTTAACTAAATCATGCCATACCTGATTTCTTGTTCTGTGTTAATTGCATGATAACCACAGAAAAGAATCAAAGAAAGATGTACTTATGGATAATTTTGTAGATAGGATCCAAGATGTTTTACAAGTATGAAACAGAGATTTGACAAAATAGCAGACAGTTTTAATGGGAGTTTTTGCTTGGATTTGCTGCAAATGAGGTCAAAATTTATTTTTCATAAATCCTTCCCTTAACCCCAAATAGCTAAGACGAATATAAGTGCTGCAGATTTGTTTCGGGGCCACAGTCATTCTAGACTTGCGGTTAGCATCTTCCTTCAGGCAGGTAAAACATTACTACTTCAAAACTCTCATTTTGCCACATTCCCACATCATTCTACCACCGCTTACACAAAACATTTTTGGTCACTCCAGAAAATGAAACCTTAGTCAATGTCTGCCTATGGGCAGAGTTCAGCTGATTTTCTACAACCCTTACTTAGCAATCTAGAAGTTTCTCATTAAAACTTGTTCTCTCACCTTCCAGTTGTTTGATTTCCAACCTTATGTGGTAGCTCAGAATACCGTTTGCTCCTACAGGTTTCTGACTTCTCTTTTATCAATGTATTTACTTTTTCAAACATTTCTGGGTAAAACTATGATTGTTCAGGGATGGGACTAATGAGGGATCATACCCCTCACTATGCCATACCCCTAACAAGTCTTTGTGCAAAGCTGCCTCATCTGGTGCTCCAAGAGTCAGAGATAGTGATATTAATAACTCACTGATATTCTCCCTCATTTAGTACACTATCCTTTGCTTAGTATTATAAATTTAACACCCCACCCCCCCCACCACACCTTTTAAATCTTTTACTAATGGAAGTATGGTGTTTGGGACAGAAAATCTCATAGATACTTCTTCACCTCATCTTTCTTCTTTCTTAGATCAATCAGATCTCTCTTTCTCTCTCTCTCGCTCTGTCCCCCAACCCCCTATACTTCCTACATTATAATTCTTAGCTTTATCTCCTTTCTGCCTTATAAATTGTTGGTTGTTAAGCTGACAAGGGCTCAAATCGATCTTTAGAATCTCTGCCACCACTTTGCATCCGAATTGTCTCTGTCCTGATTGTTAGGAACAAAATTTCAAAGGCAGCTTTTCTTATTGGTCAAATTCCCAATCTGATGTTTTTGTTTCAATTTCTGCTGGAAAATTTTAAGTTTTTCTCCTACATACTTTTCTAGAAGATGGTCTAGTAGGTCTGGAGGAGAATTTAATTATATCAAATAAATATGAAGGATATGAAAAAGAAAGAAAGAGGGAGCCTCAGCATGAACTATCAGGTGATAAACGGGGAAAACAAAACATGTTTCCACATTATCCTCAGGAATTCATTTGTAAGCTTGTTCATCTAACAATGAGCTTTGCTTTCTGGTAATGCCATGAAGTCTTTACAAATGTTAATAGCATATTTAAAATTTTACACATGTATTGGCTTTTTGATTCCTTAAATAATTAATTGCTTGTTCCAATACCTGTTTTACTATATAAGTATGCATTTATTTTTCATTTGTCTAAACAAATGAGTACATATTAACATTTTATATAAAAATATTTAATTGACAAATGTACATATTCAAGGCATACAATGTGATGATTTGCTTACATATATATTGTGTAATAATTTTCACAGTCAAATTAATTAACAGATCCATCAACCACCCATACTATACATTAGAACTTCTGAACTTGTTCATCTTATAACTGAAAATTTGTACCCTTTGACCAATAGCTCCTCATTTCCCTCACACCCAGCTCCTGTTAACCATCATTCTACTCTCTGCTTCTTTGAGTTCAATTTTTTTACATTCCACATATAAGTGAGATCATGCAATATTTGTCTTTATTTATTTTGTAGATTGATCTGGACACTTTCACCTTGCTAAATGGTTTGAGACAGGGGGACAGGGAAGATACTTTGAAGAGAAAATAATATTTATTAATTATTTAGTATAAATTTGCCAGAAGCTATACTACTTTTTACATACACAATTAAATGCTTAAAACTATAGGGTCAATGTTATTATTTTTCTTAGCATTATACATAAGTAATTCAATTAAAGAGTATCAGAGCAATGATTTTAACTCACCTCTGAATGATTTCAGTCAAAGCTTTCAAGTATAGCAATGAAGAACAATTTCTGAATTCTGAATTACTTATAACTTGCCTTTCCTTATTTAGACCATAAATGCAATTTGATATGGGAACTGAGAAATTTATGATATTTTAATATTAATATTAGCAACAATTATCTCATTGATATTTATCTAGTAACTGACATGAGTAACCAACATTTTGATATTAAATGTTTTTCACAGATGTTCTTACTCTTCATTCAGTGTAAAATTAAAAAAATTAAAAGAACTATTCACAAACAAAAAGAGAGAAGATTGGGGTCATTTGCAAATATGTCACATTTAAACTTTGCATCTCTTCATTTAAAGGATGTTATATGCTGTCATTTCTAATACATTTAGAAATGTACTTTATCTTGCAATTTGAGAAATTTTGAAATTTTAGATTTAGATTTATTTGAATCTTCTCAGTCATATTTCAGTGCATATTGCTTTTGTTATCCTCATAATTTTAGCATTTTAACATTTAATAATCTCTTGAGAATTCAATACTCTATATAAATAAAACTTATTGTTAAACTTATTGTTCCTAGTTACACTGGAGTTAGGTGCTTAGGGATATAGAGTTAATGAAGTTTATTTAAATTATCTTCAATTATGTGTGGAGTAAAGTCGCTCCAGTGATTTTTACTGACTGCATTTTAACTATTTAAATTGACGCTAGATTCTAAACTACTTCTTTTAGATGTTTATTAGGACTTCCTACAAATCAAAATGATCAATTCTACCTTGAATAGCAATTAAACTGTAGTTTTGGCTATCTGAAAAGATGTTTGTTGTTTTTACTTATTTTCTTCTTTCTATTTGAAGCTAAATAAAAGTACAATAAGAAAAATGGAATTATGCAAACATGAGGAGGTAAACATATTCAAGAAAAACCACCTGGAATGTAGAAAACTAATCTCTAGCGCTAAAAAACCTAGAAACCTGTTTTATGTTGACTATTATTATAAAGAAATGAATTTCTCCATACTCCTAAGCTCGTGAAAAATTGGGAAGCAGCCTAGAAGCGTTACGTGGTGCAAAGTCGGGAGGGTAAGGATGCTATGTGTGATTGAGCTCAATTACAGAGAAGCAGCAAGGAGCTTTGTAGAGAGAACGTAGGTGAAAGATAGATTCCAGACAGCTAAGCATGAGGGTTAGTAAAAAGGGCATAAGCATGAGTAAAAACATCATTGCTCCAAAAAGTGGCTTACCTAATGCCTAGGCAATAAAGAACACAAGTTAGTTTAGTCAGAAATGCAGTGATGGAAGGAATAAAGAGCAAATATCCCTCCTTTTTTAAAATGTGTGAGTGTATATATATAACCTATATATACATACTATATAAATAACTGTATATAAAATACATATATACAATTTTTCTTTAAAATTAAAAATCAAATGGAAAAAAAATTTTATTCATGTGCCTAAGAGAACATATAAATGTTTTCCCTTTATACTTTGTCCAGAAATGGACTTTGACCACTTTCATTGTTACCTTTTTAATTTTAATCACCATCAAAACAATATATTTTATGATTATCTTCCTAGTTTCTTACTTTCTTCAAAGACAAGTTTACTAAAAATACATTGAGAGTAATTCTTATATACCTTTATATTACATCATGAATTGTCCATTAGTACATAGCTTTTTCATAGTGAAAACCTTGCTTTTTGAAACCTATCAGGCATAATATGTTCAGCAAAAGAATTAATTAAATCAGAAATTCTCTTATTAAATTTTCTGAAAGCCTCATTAACCCAATAGTATGATTTGTTAATCATATTAACTGGAAGTTACCTTTGTCTGTGGACCTAAAGTGATTCTAGTCACAACGTACATGTTTCAGTATGGATACCTGGTGGAATTGGGAAAAAGAAAGGGGATAACATGCATTTCTCTGTCGGTTCAAAGGAAAGAAATAATTGTAATTTCATTCTTATGGCGCTATCATTTGTTACTGTATTTCTACTATTAAATCCACTGCTATTCATTTATACGGTAATCATAATTTTATTTTTATGTCTATATTTTGTTTATTTTTTGTGATGAGAATGTATTACTTGTCTATGTTTTCTACCTAATTAAAAATCAAAATATTAGGAGTTGAACAATAAAAGAAAAGATGCTTATTACTGGAGGGGAAAAAACATAATGTAAGGAAGGCACATATGAGTTTTAAGAAGTATTAAAAATCAAGGCTATCTGGAGCAAAGGAAAAAACAGAGTAAACTCCTGTGAGTTGTGACTATTGTAAAGGAGACCTAGAAGAGACGTTTAGATAGCAATAATTAAGAAAAGAAGCTTAACTCAATAACTAGAGAAACAAATCATAGCTTAAAAGATGGACTTTTTATCAGAAGGGATTTGTATTTATAAAAGCTAAGCAAAATGCACATGCACACAAATCCATACCTACTCCTTTAGATTTCCTGCATCTCAATACAGTCAATTGCCCAGCTTTTACAAGGAAGTATATTTTCTTATGCTGTTTTACTTATTCTATTATAAATTACCTTTTGTTTGCAAATAGCAGCCATACCATCATTTGCCTTGTCTGATTGTCAAACACTCTCATTAAATTTTTACAATTAAAATAATGAAAAAAAAAATAAAATTATAAAGCAAAGAGCAAAAATATGTGTACACCTATAAGAGCCTATGAATATTGTTGCTTTGCAATTTGACAAGAAACACACTTCAGTCATGATATTATTATATTAATCCCAATCTTTATGAAAACAATGCCCTTTATGATTCTTCATTTAGTTTTCACTTTCTTCAAAAACAATTTCACTCAATTTCTTTGGGAGTATTTTTTATCTGACATCATAATGTATGAAGAAGAACCACTTCAGACTATCTCAAGTAATGAACATTTGCTATAAATATACATACAGCAAGACATAATCCCAAAGAAGTCAGATATAAAATGTTATATGTCAGAAGCCTTATGAAGAACTGAGACCACTGGCAACGCTAACAACCTCAGAGGCACTCACTTTATTGTTAACCTTGGCTCAATTACTCTGTGTATACCTATTTCTCTCTGTGCTTCTCTGCTATCTGCCTCTGTTATCTACTCATCATTTCACACCCTTTTTGCTTTTTTTAAATTTAAACTGGTATTCTCTTCTTCCTGGTCACAGACCTTCATAGACCCTACTCAATTTCATGAACATTCAGCTTCAATGAACTTTCTGTTTCTAACAAGTCATATTATCTTTACATTTTCCCATTCAAATTCCCATTTAAATTTCCTATTATACTAATCTAAATATTGTTACATCTTAATTTAATCAAGTCCCATTTATTTATTTATTTATTTGTTTATTTTTGTTGTTGCTGGGATTGCCCTTAGGGTCTTCTTCATAAATTCTTTGCTTAGGGTGATATCTAGGAGAGTTTTTCCAACATTTTCTTCTAGAATTCTTATGGTTTCATGTCTTAGGTTTAAGTCTGTTGTCCATTATTAATTAATTTTTGTAAGTGGTGAGAGATATTTATCCTGCTTCCTTCTTCTACATGTGGCTATCAAATTTTCCCAGCACCATTTATTGAATAGGGATTCTTTTCCCTAGTGTATATTTTGTCTGCTTTGTCAAAGATCGGTTGCCTGTATGTGGATGGTTTTATATCTGAGTTTTCTGTTCTGTTCCCTTGGTCTATGTCTCTATTTTTCTGTCAGTACTCTGCTATTTTGGTTACTATAACCTTGTAGTATAGTTTGAAGTCTGGTAATGTGATGCCTCCCAATTTGTTCCTTTTGCTTAAGATTGCTTTGGCTATTTGGGCTCTTTTCTGGTTCCGAATGAAGCATAGAATTATTTTTTCTAGGTCTGTGAAATATGACATTGGCATTTTGATGGGGATTGCACTGAATCTGTAAATCACTTTGGGAAGTATGGAAATTTTAACAATGTTGATTTTACTGATCCATAAGCATGATATGTTTTTCCATTTGTTTGTGTCATCTGTGGTTTATTTCCTCAGTGTTTCAAGGTTTCTTTTGCAGAGATATTTCACCTCCTTGGTTAAGTATATTCTTAGGTACTTTAATTTCTTGTAGCTATTGTGAAAGGTATTGAATGTTTGATTTGATTCTCAGCTTGACTGTTGTTGATGTATAGGAATGCTAATGATTTGTGTATGCTTGATTAAGTTAGAAAGCTTCTTCATAGCCAAGGAAACAATTAATGGAGCAAATAGACAGCCTACAGAATGGGAGAAAATATTTGTATGCTATACATCCAATAAAGGCCTAATAACCAGAACATACAAAGAACTCAAGAAAATCAGCAAGAAAAAAATCAAACAACCCCATTAAAATGTGGGCAAAAGACATGAACAGAAGCTTTTCAAAAGAAGATAGACTAATGGCCAATAAACTTATGAAAAAATGTTCAACATCACTAATCATCAGAGAAGTGCAAATCAAAACCACAATGAGATATCACCTAATCCCAGTGAGAATGGCTTTTATTAAAAAGTCCCAAAATAACAGATGCTGACATGGATACAGAAAGGAACACTTATACACTGTTGGTGGGACTGCAAACTTGTGCAACCTCTGTGGAAAATGGTATGGAGATTCCTCAAAGGAATAAAAGTAGACCTACCATTTGATCCAGTAATCCCACTACTGGGTATTTACCCAAAAGAAAATAAGTCATTTTATCAAAAAGACACCTGCACTAGAATGTTTACTGCAGCACAATTCACAATCTCAAAGATGTCGGATCAGTCTAAGTGCCCACCAATTCATGAGTGGATTAATAAAATGTGGTATATGTACACCATGGAGTACTACTCAGCCATAAAAAAAATGAATTAATATCTTTCACAACAATCTGGATGGAACTGGAGACCATCATCCTAAGTGAAGTATCTAAAGAATGGAAAAACAAACATCACATGTACTCACTGTTAAACTGGAACTGACCCAATTAGCACTCATGTGCACAGATGGAAGTAAAATGAAACAGAAATCATGTGGAGGTGGGGAGGAGGGTATGGGTGAAATCACACCTAACAGGTACAATGTACATATCTGGGTGATGGGCACACTTATAACTTTGACTCAAGCAGTCCAAAAACAATCCATGTAACCAAAACATTTGTACCTCCATAATATTCTGAAAAAAAAATAGAATTCACTCTTTGATACCCCCCAAAAAATTTATACATAATTACTCCTTTCACAGGAAATTTTTTTAAACATGGTAATTCACAATTTAAAATCTTACTAGTTGCAGATATACCGATTGACAGCTAGCAGTGGAGCCAGCCCTCTCTTGACTGTAGGGACCTCAGGCTTCAGAAGAGCAATGGCTGTTGATGACAGGCCTCCTGGACATGGAGATTTCACAATGGGTGCAGAGGTGAAGCACTGTAGCTAACTCCCCATCAACAGTTTTTCCACCCTGAGAAAATAGGGATGAACCTACATGAAACTGTGTCAAGAAAGTGTCTTTATTTAAGGACAATTACAAAATATACATCACTAATTACCTTAGTGATGTTAATTACAAAATTAACATCACTAAGGTTTTTGTATTATTTTATTTTCTATAGTGATTTGAGAGCTATTCTGCAGCAATTAGAACTTTTTAGGATTTTCTTATTATATAACACATTAATACATGTATATATTTTTCTGAACACTTGATTTCAGGTTTTCTTTATTTTATTTTTTTTTAAATTTTATTTCAATAGATTTTGCAGGGTACAAAGTGTTTTTTTGTTACATGAATGATTTGTGTAGTGGTAAAGTCAGGGCTTTTAGTGTACTCCGGGAGAAAATATTTGCAAACGATACATCTGACAGGACTAACATCCAGAATCTACAAGGAATTCAAACAAATTGGAAAAAAATAAACAAATAATCCCATAAAAAGTGGGCAAAAGATATGAACAGACATTTTTCAAAAGAAGATATGCAAATGGCCAAGAAACATAGAAAAAAATGCTCAACATCACTAATTATCTGGGAAATGAAGATAAAACCACAATGAGATACCACCTTACACCTGTCAGAATGATTTTAGATTTTCCTTATCTGACTTGTCTTCTGTTATATTCTTTTTTAAAGTTTATTTCAAGTGTTAAATTTATATGGTCCTAATTATTATAATCAATTTTTTCTTTTTTAGTATTAAATTTCTCATTTTATCTGCATGCTTAGACCATAATTTACAGTGTGTGGTTTTAGTTTTATATTATGGTGCTAATATTTGCCTTATTTCAAAGATATTTTATTGCTTTTATCCCCATTGTTTATGAATTTTAGTTTTTTATTTGATAGAGTTGCATTTTAATTAATTTTAATGCATTCTCATAATCTCTCTTATAGTAATCTTTTAGTTTTATACTCTTCTTAATAATTTAATCTCATTTTATGTCTTATGCTAATTACCCTAATCTTTTTCTTCTTGAATGTGTAGTTTTGAACAATTTCATATTATACTGAAAAATTTTAAGCATGTGCAGGGAAAATATCAAGGATTGTCTGAAGTTAAGTTTAGTTCCAATAAAATTCCCAAGAGAAGTATGGTCTACCTAGGAAATATGTTCCAAAAATGCACATGTAAGGGTAAAGCAACAAAAATATAAAGGATAGTTTGAATAAGAAATGTGAGCATGGGCCCCCACAGTAATTGCAAGAGTTATTTGAAAGCTACAGTAATTTTAAAACATTGGGTTAAGCAAGGAATTCCTTGATAACTTTTACCAATTGTGGTAATGAACTTATCTTGGGTTGTCATAAGAAAACTTTGGAAAGTTCTGTGCAAGTGAGTCATGATCTGCTTTTCATTTAAAAAATATCACTCTGGTTGGAGAATCAACTATTAGGGCAAAGTATAACATCAGGGAGACTAGTTTAGAGGATATTGCAATTGTCAAGAAGAGAAAGTACAGTGGCTTGGCTAGGATGTGGTGATAAATGACTATTAGATTTAGGATAAAATTTTAAAGTGGGTCTATTAAACTTATTAATGTAAATGAACTGCACATGAATGGGGGGATAAAAATTAAAATTAAATCCTGTTTTGAGCCTAAACAATTGGAGGTATAGCGATGAATTTATTCAGTTGATATAAATTGGAGAAGAAATAACTTTGAGACAGAAAAATAAAGGGTTTATTCTTTTTTTCCCCCCACCCCCGCCTACCCCACTCCAAAGTGCAGTGGTGTCATTGTAGCTCACTGCAACTTCAAACTCCTGGGCTCAAGTGGTCCTCCTTCCTCAGCCTCCCCAGTAGCTGGGACTATAGGCACACACCACCATGCCTGGCTAATTTTTTCTATTTTTTGTAGAGATGGTCTCAAACTCCTGGCCTTAAGCAATCCTTCAGGCTCAGTCTCCCAAATTGCTAGGATTACAAGCATGAGCCCCTGCACCTGGCCTAAGGATTTAGTCTTGAATGAGTTACATCTGAAATGCTTATCAGACGTCCAAGTGGAGATGTTATGAAGACAGCTAGATATATGAATCTAGACTCGACGTCTGAGATAAAAATTTGAGATAATCAATGTATTATAGTGCTTAAAATCACAAGTCAGGAGTGTAGTTAGAGAATAAAAGAGAAATTACTCCAATATTTAAAGAGAAGAGGATGAGAGTCTGCTTTTTACATAAGAAATAGTTGGTGAAGTATGAGGATAACCTAGAGAATAAAACTTAAGTTTCAAGGAAAGAAAGATCAAGATTATCAAAAACTGCTTAGAAATGAAGTTAAATGAAGACAGACTTGCCCATCAACTTGGCAAAATTAAAATCTTAAGTGACAATGGTAAGTATTATTTCACAGGGTTGGATTTTTAGAGTCTATTGAAAATAAAACCACATACAGAAGAACAGACTCCAAATATAGATAATTATTTCAAGGCATTTTGGTACAAAGGGAGCTTTGGAATAAAGTGTTGATGGAAAGAAGATGCACGATCAAATCAAAGCATGATCTGTTTTACAAAGCTTTTGTGCTGAAGGGGATAATCCAGTAGAGTGGAAATGTTGATAAAGCAGAAGACAAAGATAAAAGGAGCAACTTCGGGAGTAACTGTAGTAAGGAGAGGAAATAGGATTCAGTGCATGGGGGAAATTGTTGGCATTCCTTGGCAATACAGATGTGTCATTGATTAAAGCAGGAGATACAACATAGAGGCACAGAAATTGGTGGGTAATGAATGCATTTGTTGGTGAGCAAATGTATCAGCTCTTTTCTGATTGCTGAATTTATTTTATTGAAATTAGAAATCAGGTCAACATCTAGGAGTGTGTGTTTGGTAGTTGAGGATTGAGGAGAACGGGAAGCATAACTAAAATCACGTAAAGACTGAGAAAATAAATAGAGTTGGAGAAATGTAATAAGAGTTCTGGAAAGTGCTAAGGCCCCAATTAACACTTCCTAAGTATGTCAAGAACATGAAAAAACCATAAAGACAAATTTTTATGAATTTGAGTTTTTCAAATTTAAAATAAATCTAAGGCAATTAGTACCCTAAATGAAGTTAAAAGTTAAAAGAAAACACAAATTACAGATTATGAAAACATGCTCCCATAAAACTGACAAAGGATTAGTGTATAAGGATATACAAAAATTTAGTAAACACAAAATAAAAAAATAGATGAAAACATCAGCAAAAAGATTAGATAATTGCAGAAAGGAAACACAAAAGGCAAAAGGAATATGAAAATCTGTTTAGACTAAGATAAATTGAAATTATTATCATAATGAGATTACATTTTATGCCCAATATTTTGACAAAATCAAAACTGTCCATTACCAAATGTTGAGGAACTCATGGGACGTCAGGGGCCTTCATACAGTGATGAAAAGGGACACTCATTTTAAAGAGCCAGTTGAAAATATCTAGTCAGTCTTGTGATACACACATTTACCTCTAGTCTTAAAGGGATTTTTTTAAATCTTAAAAGTACTGGATATTGTAATATATACATTTAAATACATTGTACATATTTGTATATGTAGTCAAAACATAAACATATCAATGGAGAGGAGAGATACCAACTTACATAAAGGGTTAACTGTGGGGAAGGATGGAAATAGGTTTGAGTGATGCTTCAATTGTGTCTTTAAGGTGTAATATCTGTTTTATAATAATTACCTCAAATTAAACATGGCAAACTGAGTAATATGTGTGAAGTGTTTGTGGATATGTCTTACATTATTTTTTATACTTGTTTGCATGCTTGAAATACCCAATTTTTAAAAATATATAAAATATCTTTAAAAGAGTGTTCCTTTATTAAAAAATAGAAAACCATGGTCAGATAAAAATATTTTCTTTTTTCCCCTTCACAGTTGTACTTACAATTGCTGTCAGCTCTCTCTAGAAAAATGAATAATTAAAAATAACAATATCAACAATAAGAATGGGTATGAATTTTGCAATATGTACCTTTTACATAACATACTCGAAGAGACTTACATGCATAATCTTACTCCTTTTATATTTCCAAAAGGGAGATATTATTCTTCACAGATGAGGAAACTGTGAATTAGAAGATTTAAATAACTTGGGTTCTATCACACAACTAGTTAGCGGCCAAGATATGCACTGACCCTACCTAAAGGTGAAGTTCTGAGCTATCACAAAGATGATCCCTTCTAAAATATCTCATTCAAAATTCTTTTCATGACAGACAAATAAAATCTCGACTTTAAGTAGGCTATATACTTTGAGGCAGATGGCTACTATGACTTATATTTTAGTGAAAGCCTATTACTAATAATGCTGAATTGTATTAAATAGTTGTAAATGAGATGATTATATGTAAGGCCCTTAGAACAGTGTCTGAAACTGGAGAAGCACTGTACAAATGTTAGCTGATATTGTCACTGTCGTGATTCCCATAACCCTTGCACTGGGCTAAGTGTTTTGAGTAACACAAAGATAAAATCCAGATCCCTGACTTTTAAAATAGATAATATAATGTACTTTAAATTTATGGTCAAAGAAAAAGAAAATTATGTGTACTACTAGCTATAAACCAAGGCAGAATTAAATAGACACTATAATGCAGGTGCAAATTATTAGAATATTCTAGACGAAACAGAGGTTAATTGCCCCTTTGAGACTTGGGTAGGAAAAGATGATGGTTGGTTGAAGAAGTGTAATTCTGACTAACTTTGTAGAAAAAGAAAAATTATGAACAAGGCAAGAAAGAATATTTTCAGATTGAGGACACAATATGACCAATGGTAAAAGCAAGATGTCTAATTGTGTGTCTTGGTGTAGGTGGGGATTTTTGCAGGAAAAAATGTGCTAAAAAAAAAATAAGATGTATCATGCAGAGACAAGCAATAAATGCCGGCTAAAGAGGTCATTTGATAGTCAATGAAAGCATATAGAAGGATTTAAATAATTTTTAAGTTATTAAAAGTCTTGTTTAGTCAAGTGGTCTAACTGTAATTCATTATGAGACTATACATACTGAAAAGTTCTTAAAGAAAATCTCAGATTTTCACATCTACCTTTCTCCATATTTTTAAACATCTACTTTTAAGTCTTTTACATTTGTCATACATACCAAAAGCCTGAAACAACTGGAGTACTGTGGTTATCTGTTTCCCCACAAACGAAACATTCATAAGATTAGATATTTCACATTGTTCCCAATTTCTCTTGTTATTATTCCGTTATTTTAATTAACCTCTCTTTTTTGCTTTCTATTGCAGCAAAAGCATTTCTGATTCAATATCCTTGAAAGGATAAGAAATGTTCTTAATGATCATATTTTTCTTCTCTTAATAATTAGAGTATTAGATTAAATGGATCTCTATTAGCCTGAAAATATAAGTCCTCCAAAAGACTGTATGTTTAAAATTTGGGGGAAGTCATTAAAGACATTAGAAATTTCTCTCTGAGAGGAAGTAAACCAAGCCTGATTTAATTAATGAAAGACTTTAGAGACATGCTTTGCACTGATATAATTGGATTAGAATATTGCAAAACTTAGCAGAATTCTGCCAGTTCTGATAAATTAAATTTTTTTTTTTAAACAGATAACCTTGAAAATCTCATGATTATATTTAGAACGAATTGCATTATAAGGCAACCATTATGTTTGCATAAAAAGGATCATAATTAATTCAAAATTTAAATTTATGGTTACCATATGGCAGCTATGAAAAATAATTGATCTTCAAATCAAACATCTTTGGAGAGCAAGTGTAATCACTCACAACACTAAATAAGTATTAAATAAGATGTTGTTCATATTAGCAGGACACCATACTTCATAAATTTGCTTATAGTTATTGAAGGTATTTCTACACCAATATTTTTCTTCCAATACTTGTTATCCAACCGCACCTTCTTCTGCTAGCTTACAAAATTGAAGATTCTTCTATAATTCTGTGTGTTTAAATGTTATCTAGTACATTTATAAGATAAGATGAAAAAATTCCAGAAAATTCTTACCCTTAATTTTTTGGCAGGCTGAAAATATCTCATAGGAATCTGAAAAAACAGCATTATGTCAGGACATCATGGGATCTGTCAGGGTCTTTTATTCCCACAACTTCCTAGGTTCATCGTCATTTAGTTACTTATCCTGAGGTCATGTTAACTGTTACTCTCATTCCATTGTTTCGTCTTCCTGTTTCCTTCCAATTCTATATTTGTGTCTGTTTATATGTAATGTTTTGCATAGGGTGCGAGAAATTTTTTAAAAGGAAATGAAACCCAAAATTTTAATAAGTGTAGCAATAAATATATTAAAACAATGGCATAAAAATCCCATAGGTTATATAATTTTAAATTTTGGCATACAAAAATAGAGATAATAATATTGAATTAAACTCCGAAGGCTGTAACAAGTAGGGAAATCTTTTTCAGTTCCCATTTATATTTCAATCCTTGTCACTAGAAAAGATTAATTCTGTGTTAATTTCTATCCTATATTAAATTTTGTCATAAGAAATGAAGCATTGGAATTTTTATACCCTGACGTGTTTAACAGTTAATGAACCTGACTCTCCCAATGCAAAATCTACTGCATAGAACAAATGTAAGATATCCACAGCTGAAACAACTGAAGTACAACAGAGTTTATCAGATTCAGTTGATCATTTTCCTCGTGTACATGATCACAGATGATTTGACTGATTCATTGCTTCTGTTACCTTGTCCATGGTCAACGTATCTCGTTTACTTTGACTGTTCAAAGCTACTCATAGAAGTCCACAGTGATTAATTTAATTGGCCATATTCTGGTTCTTTCAGTCATGTAGGACAAACACACAGATATACAATCAATACTACTCTTTAAAAAATTCCTAAATCTTTTAATCAACCAATTATTAAATGATTTCCTCTGTGCCACAGAGTCAAATCAATCATTTGTAGATTATTTTATCAAGTGACTAAGTAGACACTTCTAGTTTGCTTTGTTAATTATGAGGAATATAACACAATTACCTGAGATAAAAATAAATGTAAGCTATAAACCAATGTGAAAATGGCAGTAGGTAATTTATTCAGCAACGATTTTACTCCTATCCTATCCTTTCTTTTCTTTTTAAATCACTTGGCTTCCCAGGCACAATTCAAATGAACAGCTCTCACCAAAATGATATTAGTCCAAAAGGAAAATAACACATGCATGCACACACAAATATAACTTTAAAAAAATCCTTATCATGGAATTCATACTCGCTTTAAGTCGTGTCTACCTTAATGTTTCCTTTAATATTGTACTTCCTGAAAATGCAAGAACCAAAGAATGTAGGATGACTATTCTAAATTATTTATTATAAATTTATTTATGAATTTATGCTTGTGCTATGTGTAGCTGAATGCTAAATACATATTAATAGATTGTAATTGTTAAAGTGACATATATTGTCTGTGCCATGAAACTAAAATAAATTGTTGAAATCTTTCAACACATTAGATCTATTGGCAGAGTTAATCAAGACTATAAGGGCATTTTATTTGTGTGATTTCTCATGATTGTAAAGTGAACATATCCAAATTCACCAGGTAATTACTTTATCCTTCACTATGCTTTAACTCTAGTTTTTCTCAATGGAAGAATAGAAATCTTCAAGCCTTGAGTTTTCAGCATGCTACTTAAGATCCCAAACTATTTCTTGGTCTGCTAATTGATCTTTTCTAATTAAGATTTAATTGTGTATATACGTTTGATACATTTATTTAAAGAAATTATAATCTTTCACTTTACATTAATTCTTTTGTATTTAAGTCAACTTATTTAGAACCTATGAATACTCTACCATATTTGGTATGAATAACTGGAAGAAAAGTCTAGCAATTTCTCTTCCAATAATTCAAAGAACTTTAAAAATATAAATGAAACTACGTGAGATAACTCATAAATATTTCACACTAGTAATAATCATAAAACAATATTTTGTATAGAATAGGACATTAACATTGATGAAAAGTCAAGATTTGTTCAATTTCTAATTCTGCCACATGCTAATGTTTGTCACAAGTTAAGAGTGTTTTGTGAACTTTAAATATTAATATGTATAGTGTGTGTTAAAAACTGTTGACTTCCCTTTTAATATAACAGAAATCAAGATTCAATCTCCTCCAATAATGAAAGTCACTAAGTAGAATCTGGTAACAACAAGTGACTAAGATATATTTTATTCATTTACTCAATTCTGGGAAATGACTTCTAATTTCTTTCAAAAAGGATACTCTTGTGATATATTTTTAAAAGAAGATATTCTTCCATTAAGATCTGTGATATAAGTACAAATAAGATGGTGAAGTTTATGCTATATAAGCCAAGGGCAATACCTACACACTGCAATGATAACCAGATACATTAATGTTTATACTGGTACTAATATATTTCTTCCAAACATTTTTTTTGTTTGACTTATGTGCCCTAGAGTCATTATATTCTTGCAATTTGGCTTTTATATGATATTTTAAACCAGATTTTGTTTTACAGTATTGCATTCTTAAAACGTATCAAAGGCAGTAACCATGTTGAATTTGGAAAGGATGCAGACAGTATTGAAATGCGTTGGGTAATTCCGGTGATGGCAACAACTCACAAATTTACACCTCATTTCACTCTCTATGCTCTAACCATCTAACTTTCTAGATATTTATCAACCCAATAGGGACTTATTACCCATTCTCTGCTCTTCCCTCATGAATGTTTTATTGCATATAAATGACACAAAATTCAATTCTGTAAATCTTAATGTACATTTCCCTGATTGTTTTCTTCACTTGCTATTGCAGAATCCCTACTCCTCTTCAAAGCCCCTGCATTATTTATTGGTGTGTCATGTAGGTTCTCCATATATGTTCATATACAAGGAATTACAGCTATAATATGGCACCACTCATGTTCTGTCCCATGTACTCTGACTCTCTTCCAGAAGTGATGACCATCACCAAGTGCCAACTTAGTTATGCAAGATGATAAGTAAATGGTCTCAACAACAAATATAAAATTATATATGTTAGTACATACTTTGAATGAGAATAATAAGAAATAATAAAATAATAGACATTTCAGGCTTAGTTTAGATTGGAAAATCAAGAAAGTTTTCAGAGTTAACAATGACCATGAGATATACAGATATTAAAGGAAATTATAAATAAAAATAATGTTTCACTTTTTAAGCAGTTTTTAAACACTATGATATCATAAAACTAGCTAGGAAAACAGTGGACATGCATATCTATGAGGGACAACTACTCTTACTAGATATTAAAGCATATTACAAATCCACTACAATTAAAACAGGAGCATGAATGGACAGAGAGATCATGGAATCGAAAATAAAATGCAGAAATAGATCCAACTTCAGAAAAAAATATGTGATAATGGTTATATCTCAAATCACTAAAAATTACCAAAAGGTAATTTTTTTGGTAAATTAATGATGTTGGGACTACTGAATAATTTTTGGAAAAAGCTAAAATTTTTCATACCACACACAAGAATAAACTCCAAACGGATTAGTGATAAAAACATATTTTGTTTTTTACTAGAAAAAAACATGGGCAAATTCTCTATTACCTAGATATAGGAAAAGGCTTTCTATTACTAAAATTTAAATGCAATTAAAAATAATTATTGATTTAACTAGGTTAAAATAAAGAAAAATATTTCATGTCTAAAAGTACCAGAAGCAAAATCAAGTGACAAATAAAAATCCAAAATAAATTATTTACAATATATATCACAAATATAGGATTATTATACTTAGTATAGAAAGTACTTTTAAAAATTGAGATTAAAAACCTGAAAATCTTACAAGAAATAGGGAAAAAACATGAAGAAGTAATCCACAAAAAGAGATCTAAAATGGCCCTTGAACATATGAAATGAAGTTCATATGTTCTCACTCATAATGAGAAAAATGCAATGAAAAGTACACTGAAATTCCATTTATTACCCATTGGATTGGCAAAATATTAAAAGCTTGAGAATTGGCAAGGCTGTGAGAAAGGAGGCAATCACAGACTCTGTATATTAAAATGAAAATGGTACAATCCTTTTGCAGGGGAATTTGGCAATATCTAACAAAACTTTGCTTCATGTGGTTTTTATCTTTCAACTCAGCAATCCCAAGCCTACAATGTATCTTACAGATACAACTGCAGAAACACAAAAATCCATATTGCACAATTTAGTACAGCATTATTTGTAATTGCAAAATATTAGAAACCAATCATAGGAGATTGGGTGAATAAACTATGGTACGTAACACACAATTTAGAATGTATAATTATAATACACAGCTGTAAAAATTGAATGTCTATGAACTGATGTGAAATTAATTCCCAGGAGATATTGTCAAGTAAAAAGAATGCCAAAATGTGTGTGTGCATATACCTTTTGTTTAAAAAGAAAGAAAAAATAAGATAGCATGCATATGTATGTGTGTGTATATAGGTTTGTATGTGTGCATATATATATATGTGTGTATATATCTATACTTATCTTTAAAAAATAAACACAAGAGTGATAAAACAGATAACAATTACATTGGTCACTTAGAAGGGGGTGGAAGAAATGAGTTAGAAATCATACCTTATTTTACTTTTGTTTTGACTTTTGTAAGCATAGTAATATTCTACATTTTCAATAAATATTAAATCAATTTAAATCAATAATAATGGAAAGGAGAAACATGTAGAAATGAACATTAACTTAAATCAATATATCCAGATGCATTTCAAATGAATACCATAACCACACTAAAGGTAGGGAAAGAAAGGCAGGCAGCGAAAGAAACAGACAGAGAGAGAGAGAGAGGAAAAGATAGAGGGTAGGAGGGAGGGAAGGAAGAAAAGAATCCCAATAACTTATGAAAATAATATTTGACCACCTAAAATATACTTTAAGTCTTTTGTGAGAGTGGTAGTTGCAAACAAATCTTCAACTCTTTCTAGGAAGTTTATTTTTATGGAGTTATGGGTGAAAAAAATCTTAAATAGTTTTAGATATATTACAGAATTGAGCAAAAGATTGTATGTGTTGATACTTTTGGGAGCCAAAGTTCTCACTGAGGTAAAAGAAATGACAATATGGAATGAAGGAAGCAAGAAATAACCATGTAGTTGTGCACTTTAATTGGAACTATCACTGTAAATTAATGATTTCAAAAATATGTATGTGCATAATTTTATGCATGTATACATGCACATAATGAATGTACACATATATGTTTGTGTATATGCATGGCTATATGTACATTTGTATGAGTGGTGTGTTGTGTATATGTATATGTATATACGCAGACATATATTTTCTAGCTGTGTCCTGTATAAAGGTCAGGACATAATGACATTCCAATAGCAATGGGCACATCAACTGTCTGGACATTGATTACTAATACCACTCTTCCTTAAAAGAAAAAAAACAGAGATCCTAGCAGACATATTTTCTAGCCTTCTCCTGTATAAAGATCAGGACATAATGACACTCTGATAGCAATGAGCACAGCAAGTGTGTAGACATTGATCACTAACACCATTCTTCATTAATAAAAACAGAGATCCTAAGAAAAATGTCTTCTGTAGGGTCAAGGTATGTACAAGATAAGCCTGGGATATCTTCTGTAAGAAAATAAGGAAGAAATACTAAGAATCAAGTGGGACATGTTACTGCTCAAATCTGAAACAACTTGAGGAGCAAAACAATTTAACCCATCAATGAATACCAGCAATTAAAAATATAAATGTGTTAATTCATATAAATAATAAATTAAGAAATAAGAATATGAATACATAACATCAAGAGAAGGGAAAGAGTGTAAGAGTTGAAAAATCAGCATTTTGCAGCCATCATATTAAGAGTAGATCAAGAAAACATTATCAATGGATACTATAAATAGGCAGAAATGATAATAAGGAGCAGGTTATTTGCATGTTCTTAAAGCATTTCTCTACAGGCTGCTAACTGGGGCAAGGGAAAAATAAACAGTATAAATATGGTGAAGAAATTAGAGAACACCTTGATAAACTCATCAAAATTAATATTACCAATGGGAGAGATGGACATTGTGTGCCTCCAGATGTGATTTCCTGAGAAAAACAAAACACCACTGGCTATAATCTAGCCAATAGTACACAAGACCTGAGGCCCCCAACCCCTGGGCCACTGACCCCTGGGTACCTAGGTCTGTGGCCTGTTAGGAACTGGCCGCACAGAAGGAGGTGAGCGGTGGACAAGCGAGTGAAGCTTCATCTGTATTTACAGCCACTCCCCATCACTCACATCACCTCATAAGCTCTGCCTCTTATCAGATAAGCCCCACCATTAGATTCTCATAGGAATGCAAACCCTACTGTAATCTGTGCATGGGAGGGATCTAGGTTGAGCGCTCCTTATGAGAATCTAATGTCTGATGATCTGAGGTGGAGCTGAGGTGATGATGCTAGTGCTGGAGAGTGGCTGCAAATACAGATTATAATTAACAGAAAGGTTTGACTGTGCAATAAATGTAATGTACTTGAATCATCCCAAAACCATCCCTCCCCACCACGTCTGTGGAGAAACTGTCTTCCATGAAACTGATCCCTGGTGCCAAAAAGTTTTGGGGACTGTTGCATAACACCATTGTAATCGTGAGGAAACCCAAAATGAAAAAAAGTTCTATTTAAAAAGGGGGAGAGGGAACACTGCTCTTCAAAAACGTGTCAATTTTATGAAAGACAAAGAAAGACTTTGAAAATGTTCCAGATACAGAAGGCTAAAGTGGCATGACAACTAAATGCAATACCTGTCCCTAGACAGAATCTTATATTGGAAAGAAAAATATGTTATTAATATAAATAGAATTATAGGATCTAAAATTTGGATGGTATATTAAATAAAATGATTGAATCAATATTAGCTTACTGAATATATAACTAAACTGTGATTTTATAGAAAAATATTGATATTATGAGAAATTACAAACTGAGATATTTAGGGGAAAAGGTCATGGTCCATGCAACTTAGCCTCACACATTGGGAAAGGGAGAGACAGAGAGCCACATGAAGGAAAGAGAAAATGATAAGGTAAATTAAATAATAGGTAACAGTTGGTGGATCAGAGTAAAAGGCATATAGATGTCCTTAGTACTATTCTTATTCTTGCAGATTTTTTGGTAATTTTGAAATTACATACAAACAAAAAGTTTAAACAACAAAAAATCTGATGCATTTGTTACCATTCTTAAGCAATTTTAAGAAAAACAGGGATGCATGGGTTGGTTAAAGATTATTTTGATGGCTGAATAATTATTAGAAATACAGATTGTATATTTATTTCTAGAATATATTTTGTTTTGCTGTACAACTAAAAGAAGCTTTCATTTAAAAAATGTGAATCTGATATTTTCGTATGTAACAAATCCTAGGAAACTCCTTGCCTAGGCAGAGTGTTCTTGGATAAGCAATCTGGTATCCAAGTAAGCATAACAAGGAGTTAGAAGAGAAGCTGTTGTAAAGGTAATAAAAAATAAATTTCAATAAGATTTTATTGTGTATTTTAGCAGGTTATTTGCCTCATATCTCCAAAGAGCAAGAGACCGGTTTGTCTCAGAATGTCACATAAAAATCACCCTAACAGATGAAAATTGTCTCTAATGTTATGTGAGAGGATAATAAAGATGACTAGTAAAATATTAAACAGGTGGAGTATATCTCTGGTGTAAAATAATATGCACAAACTGCTTAAAATAGACAAATCAACATTATTGTTCCTCATAAAAACTAACCCTTTAATTTGTGAGTTTTATAAATTTAGATCTAATCACCTGTTAAGTGACCAAGAATTAACACCATATTTCTACATTCTAAAAAAGTCCTATCACTTCTAAGTTTTTGGAATGATATTTTATAATGAAATTTAAAATAGATACAATGTAGATTTCATACTTTAATTTGATTTCAAAATATAGGCCAAATTATGGATTTCTTAAACGCAATATGATTGATTTGTAATTTTTTCACACTAAATACACTTGGTTCTCAATAAAGATTTATTTTCATTTATTCATTAAATAATTTTTGGATATTTACTCTTTGCAAGTCACTGTGTTAAGTTCTTGGGATATAGTGGTGAACAAAACATAGTCCTTCGCATAGATAAGCTCAATTTAGTGAGAAAGACAATCTGGCAATTTTTGTATCCATTGCATAAGTACTTATTACAGTTAAGTACGGTGTGTTTTGCAACAGAAACATAAAGGAGCAGCACATAAACTAGGTTTTGGTAGTTAGGAAATATTTTGATTATGGAAAATAAATAAATATTTAAAGCAGGAAAAATCTTCTGCACAGCCAAGGAAACAATCAACAGAGCAACTACACAATCTATAGAATGGGAGAAAATATTTGCATGTTATACATCTGATAAAGGGCTAATAACCAGAATCTACAAAGAACTAAAGAAAATCAGAAAGCAAAATCAAACAACCCCATTAAAAAGTGGGCAAAAGACATGAACAGAAGCTTTTCAAAAGAAGATAGACTAATGGCCAATAAACAAATAAAAATATACTCAACGTCTCTAATTATCAGGGAAATGCAAATCAAAACCCCAATGAGATATCACCTAACTCCAGAGAGAATGACTTTTATCAAAAAGTCCCCAAACAACAGAAGCTGGAGAGGATGCAGAGAGAAAGGAAGACTTATGCACTGTTGGAGGGACTGCAAATTAGTACAACCTCTATGGAAAACAGTGTGGAGATTCCTCAAAGAACTGAAAGTAAATCTACCATTTTATCCAGCAATCCAAGGACTGGATATTTATCCAAAGGAAAAATAGCCATTTTACCAAAAGACACTTACACTCAAATGTTTATTGCAGCACAATTCACAATTGCAAAGATGTGGAATCAGTCTAAGTGCCCATCAGTTCATGAGTGGATTAATAAAATGTGGTATATGTATACCGTGGAGTACTACTCACCCATAAGAAAAAATGGTGAATTAATACCTTTTGTAACAACCTGGATAGAACTGGAGGCCATTCTCCTAAGTGAAGTATTGCAAGAATGGAAAAACAAACACCACATGTTCTCACTATTGAATTGGTACTAACCGATCAGCACTCATGAGCACGTAGGGAAGTAAAACTCAACGGAAATCAAGCAGGTGGGAGAGAGGCAGAAGGGAGGGGTGGATGGGTGAAATCACACCTAACAGGTACAATGAACACTATCTGGGTGATGGGCACATTTATACTTTGATTCAAGTTATACAAAAGCAATCCATGTAACCAAAACATTGGTACCCCCTTAATATTCTGAAAGAAAAAGAAAAAAGAGTTTATCCATAGTATTTGAGAAAATATTGCCTTGGTTGTGTGAGTATCATGAGCGTGTGAGAAGTGTTCTAGAATAGGCAAAAAGCATATACACAGGCATAGAGACTGAGAGAGTGGATGTGAACTACAAGTATTTCAATGCGGTTCGAACACACAAAAGCAAATGTGAGAGAAGAGGCTCAAGTAGAATTCAGTGGCCACATCAGAAACAGCCTTGGAGTCTACAGAGCTGGGACTTTATCTGATAATACTCCGAAGGGATACACTTATCCACAAATATTTATCAATCAACTACTATGTGGTTGTATAATTCTGAATGTATTTAATAGTAGTCTTTGCTCTTATGGAGTATATATTCTAGACTTTAGGTGATAGAGAATATAGCAGACAAAAAGCAGGTAAACGAACAATTGGATAGTGAAAAAATAAAAGGATTAAGTAATTTGTATAATATTGAATAATAGATATAATTCATGTGTCCATTCACTAAATATTTATAATACATTCTGTGTGACATATTCTGGAGATAGAGTAGTGAACAAAAACCAAATATACCTTTTATCCTCTAATGTTTATGATTTAATGGGAAATGAGAAAACTAAGGAAAATAAACTGTTATATAGCACTAATTATGTGCCAGGCACTATTCTAAATACTTTACAAATGTTAACTCTTTTAATCTTTATACATCTTCTATTTCATAGATGAGTAAAACAGACACTGAACATGAAATAACTTGCTTAAGAATGTGATAGAGCCAGGGTTTGAACCAAGCAGTGTGGCTCCATTCACTGAATCACCACGTTATATTATTTCTAAAATAAGAACAATTGTGAAAGAAGAAAAAGAATGCCACAAGGACCTATTATCATATTACTTAACCAATTGTCATGATAGCCTTCTCTGAGGAATTGACATGTAGGCCAGTGAAAAATTAATGAAAAAAAAACCAGAATTTGTTTCAGGAAGAATGTCCCCAAATTGAGGAAAGAATTTATGAAATAGTGACTAGGACAGGAGGTACTTAGAAGCCGTAGTCAAGATTTTGAGCTTTTTACTCAAGATTAGAAATAAAGAAACTATAGCCCAATTGTTGCAAAAGGTATTAATTCATTTTTTATGGCTGATTTACTTTGACTCAAGCAGTGCAAAAGCAATCCATGTAACCAAAACATTTATACCCCCATAATATTCTGAAATAAAAAAAAGAAACTATAGCTCATGGGCCAAATAGGCCTTCCCCTTGTTTCTGTAAAAAAAGTTCCATTGAAACCCAGCCACACCCATCAGTTTATGTATTATTTATGGTTTATTTTGTGCTATAGCATCAGGATTGAGCCCTTGCGACAGAGACCACGTGGCCTGCAAAGCCCAGAATATGTACTAGCTGGCTGTTTACAGAAAAAGTTTGCTGACCCTTGCTCTAGGCAATACAAAGATAATCAAAGGTGTTAAACTGGAAAGTGACAGGATTAATTTGCATGTAAGAGTATCATTCTGTATGAGGTATAGAAAATGGATTGAAGAGGCGCAGGATTAAAAGGAAATAAAATGGTCATTTCAGCTTTCATTCAAAGATACGGGACGATGGTGGCTTGGACTAGGCTATGATGATTAACAGATATAGAAAGTGATAAAAAAATAGGAGTTAGGATGATATCAGATTTCTCGTTTAAGCAATTGAATAGATAGTAAGTGGAGTGAGTGATACAGCTAAATACAGATTATGGGATTTAAATAAGGTTTCAAGGAGAGTTCTGATTAAATGATGTTCTGGGTACCACAAATATGAGTGTTGAAGCATATGGCATTAGTTCATTCAGGATGATGGCAGAATCTGACACGGATTTTGTGTCTAGTGTCTAAATTCAACAAATATAGAAGAGTAACATAGCATCATTAAATGATTCAACATAGGTTTTAATGTAGGGCTGGAGTAATGAATGATCCAGAAGAGACATTAAGGAGTGAAGAAAAGTCTGATCCCAAGTTCCAAATCCCACTATCCCTGAATGTGGTGGAAGGAGGCTCAATCATCATTGATAGAGCGTGGACGGATCAGATGTTCCTATTAGGCCAATGGAATGGAAGGAGCATTCACTAAGTAGTATGAGAATGCATAAGGAGTTATTTTCCATTAAGTAAGAGCTCCAGAATAAAAAGTTGTATCAGGAAAAATAAAAAGGATGGGAGAATGACAAAAATAGATGAATATATGTGATCATATTTAGGAAATGATTAAGAATTACAGGGCTATGAAGCCAAGTGGTATTAACTAGCATCTGGGATTTCAGAAGATACTACTTAATCTTATCTGACCTAAATGGAATGTGATACCAGCGAATTCACAGGGCATGAAAAAAAGCTTTTGGAATTAGTTACTTCCCTATTCTATTTTTCCTGAGCAACCACTCCTTCCTCTTATATACCCCAGTACTTACCATTTCTTTAATTTCTATTGAGAATGTTCTACCCCTTTACTCTAAGTCTAATTTAAAAGCCTCAATATCATCACAAGGGCAATATTGCTTCTGCTGCCATTGCCCTGATATTCAGGCCTTGGGTCAGTCCTCAGATACACTCCATCATCGCTTTTATTCTTTGGGGAAGACTTGTCCCTGATACGTAAATAATGACAATTGTAAATATTATCACTAAGCAGATAAAGATTCAAGTTTTTTTAGGCATATACATTTTATCCTATCTTCAATTCCACATGTGTAACTGGATGTAAAATATCTCCACTTCAATGCTCTGTTATTGCTTCAGATTCAACCCGTCCCAATCTGAATATCACTTATTTTCTAATATGGTCCTCTGCTTTACTGCATTATTTTCTTCAGTGGCACCACTGATTTTAAGACTTCCCAGGTTGGGCAATTTAAAAAATATCTTCAAATTCTCTCTTTACGTGTTTGCTATGGCTAATTGGCCATCAAATCCTGTAACTGAAAAATTAATTTAAAATATGTAGATAATTTAACATAAGTATCATATTGGAAAAATTATTGAACATTTCTGGGCTTCAATTTTCTCATGTAACCAGTCAAAATCAAGTACTTTGTAATGAAGAAGATAATCCACTGAAGCCAGAATAAGAAGCACCAAGCTGTAATGTTTCAGAGCATGGACTTTAGAGCCAAATTGACTGGGTTAGAGTCCCAACTTTGCCCTGCACTAGCTGTGTGAACTCTAGCAAATTGCTAGCTGTGTGAACTCCAATATTCAATTTCTTCACCTATAAAAAAGATAACAAGAGCATCTACTTCACAGAGTTTTTATGAAGATTAAATGACCAAATATTTCTAAAGCATTTAGAGCTATTCCTGACATATAAGAAGTGCTAGATAAGTACTTGTTAAATAAAGGCCAGATCTCTATGTACAGTATAGCACAATTCATAGCACATTGTAAGCACTCATAAATGCTAGCTATATGTCAAATATTATCTCTATGTATTATCATTTATTCATCTTCTCTGCTTCCACTGATACTATTTTAATGCATGTTTTCATTAACTCAACCATGAGTTACAACCAAGACTATTTGCCTCAAACATTTCCACCTTTCTCACTACCTGTGATGGATTATCTGTGGTTAATTTAGCATCATATCTCTTCCCTTCTTTACTCTTACAGTTTTTAAGCTATATTTCCCACAATCTCCTCCTACTAGAGTTCAGATAATCAGAAGCACATAAGTGGGACACGTAATGGTTGTGTGGAGATCAGTGTCACCTGAAAAGTAGTACTGCTAGCATCTTCAGATCATCCTGTTGTAATAATCAACAACTTCAGTGCTGTTGGCAACTAAACTCATAACCAATGATTTCCTTACCATTTATTCACTTCTGGAGTCCCTTTAAGTTAATAATGACCTTCCTAACTTTTGCCCTTCCAGCCCTTCCAAAGTTGGAGAAGTTTCTAATTTTTATATTGCAACCTTTCCTGCCCCAAATATCTAGAATGTTTTTATTTCTTTTATGTTTTCCATACGTAATGATAAAATCATTAGACTTATTCCTATCATACTATGAAACCTCGAACCAGGTTCCTATCTTGTAAGAAAATATTTCCCTATTATCATTAGACTCTATTTCAAACAAATGTTTCCACTGATTGATTTTTCACTGTACATTCTAGGTAGTATAATTAAGGATTGGTTCCAGTTCCATTTCCCAGATAAGATGAAGTCTTGCCGATTCAGTACTCTCCCATCTGATTTTCCATTTCAGTGGGTTTCTTTTTATTTTGGCTCAGATATTTTAATATCTACCGTGCTTTATTAATTTTGATTTTACCATTCTTTTCCTGTCTTTTCAGTGTTCACTTTCCTCCTTCATACCTGCATGTTTACTTTCCCATTGCAACATACATATTTTTAAGAGCAGAAGATGTATATACTTCTCATTCTCAAAAAGGACTTTGCACCCAAACCCATGGGTAGGATTATGTATAAGAAAAAATTGGTGTCTCATTTTTTCTGCTCCATAAAGAAACTGTATGCAACCATAAGTACTTAAACATATGTATGCTTTGTTCTGGTTTACCTTAGTTTTCAAAAACTAAGACCTACTATTTCTTTTTTTTTTTTTTTTCTTTTTTTTTTTTCCAGGGTGTAATTGTTAGTACTTTATTTTTTTTATTTTTTTTTTATTTATTTATTTTTTTAATTTCAGAATATCATGGGGGTACAACATTTTGGCCATACACATTGCCCCTGTTCTGCCCGTGTCAGAGCCACAATCGTGGTCGTCTCCCAAACTGTGCTCCCCACATCCATTCAGTGAGAGTTTTTCCCATCCCTTCCACCCCCCTCCCGCCTGCCCGCCCTCTGATGAATGTTATTGCCCTGTGTGATGTAAGTGTTCATCAGTTAGTACCAGTTTGATGGTGAGTACCAGTGATGCTTGTTTTTCCAATCCTGTGACACTTCGCTTCGAAGAATGGGTTCTAGCTCCGACCAGGATAATACCAGATGTGTTAATTCACTATTGTTCCTTATTGCTGAGTAATACTCCATGGTATACATATACCACATTTTATTGAATAGGAACCACGTCTAGAAATAGATTCTCTCTTCCCAGGTTTGAAGACTCAAACTGATACTTTTGGAGGAAGACAGAAAAGATGTGGAGAGACAATGAATAACTTCTTCCTATCAAAACTCGCTTCCACAATTGAAACCTTCCACTATGCTGACCTTTCTTAGTGATATCTAACGTGATCTCTCCACAAGGAGGTGTGAGTAAAGGAGGATGGTATTAATGGGACATTGTCTACCTGTTTTTGTGTATAGTTTTCTTAATCTTTAACTCATGCTTAGTGATCTGTTTTCCTTTAATTAAATGATTCATTTTTCTGGGTTTCTGGTTAAAAACCTGTTTACATAGGTCCAACTTTTCTTGTTTATATGTATTACCTAAGGGGAAGTGCTGTATGGTAAGTGGTAATCCTAGCACAGGGATTAAAGGTATGGTTGTGTGTGCTCATGTCCCAGACCTCATACCCAATAGATGTATCTCCTTGGTCAAGTTATTTAACCTTTTTGTGACTCAGAGACATACAGTTTATTAATTTATAACAGTAAGATAAAAGTAGTGTCTATTACATATATTTGCGAGATTAAATAAATTAATATATGTAAAACACATAGAAGCATGCCATGAACATAATACATACTTCAGAAATGTTAGGTTATTGAAACACACATGATTCTGAATATTACTGAAAAATTAATAATTTTTGAAGTATAACTTTTTCACCAATTCTTGTAGTCCAAACTTTTTACTTTTTTTTCCAACTACCTTCATAATCTGGTTATATCCAATATATGAACACAATTTTTTATTTCTTATCAAAATAAGCCTTTCATTCTAGTGATTTTGAGCTTCCTGTTTCTGTATATATTAACAATAAAATAATAACTAACATGTATATGGAGATTTATAGTTTACAAATCCCTTTCTTATATACTACTGCTTTTGATCCTGTACTATCCCTTTGAGATAAGAAGCTTTATGCTCTTTTATCAATGGGAAAACAAAGGTTTAGGGAAGTCAGATGACTTTTTCAATAATGCATTTCAAGTAAAGCATTCAGAAAACAAATCTGACTTTTTTTCTGCTTGTTCTCCATATTTTGGCTTTTTCTGTTCCAATTACCTTAAATCTTCACTCAATATTATCTACATATACATCTTAATCTAAAAGTTACAACTCAAAATGTCATCCTTTAAAGATTCCCTAACTTTGTAACATTTCAGTCTGTTTATGTTTTTGTTTTTTCTATATAACTATAGTTACTACTATATGTTTTAGCATTTTAATTTCAAAAAATGAAAGAATACCATATTAAAATGGTACACACCAAAAATATTGAAGTTAAAGTAAATATTAATATTAACCTCGCTTAATTTTATTTATCCTTTTCTTTCATGTTATGTTTAATGTATGCAAACATTCATATTTAAGAATCAAAATATGAGAGAGAAGAGTAATGTTCCTCTATAACTTTCTTCAAATACAAACACTGCTATTAATTTGGTGTCTGTCTACATTATTTTTTGAAGTTTATGAACAATATTACAATATCATAGTATACACCCACACACATATATATGCATACACATATATATCCAAACACACATAAGTATTATATTGTGTGTGTATATAAATATTCATAATAACATATGAGGTAAGTACTATTAACGCTAATTTTCAGATGAGGAAACTAAGAAAGAAATTAAGTAACTTCTTATATGACAAACTGATTAAGCGGCAGAGCTAGGATTCAATTCCAGAAGTTCTGGCACGAGACTCTTAAGTGCTATTTTATTATTCTGCCTCACTATAGTGCCCGACAGAGTATTAAATGGCTTTACAATTGTGAGCCTTCTCATCTACCAATATCAGTCATTCTCTTTTCAAAAGCATAGTATTCAGCATTATCAATTTGTTATAGTTCTTTTAGCTACTTTACTAACAAGCTAGTATATAAATTGTTTCCAAATGTTGCATGCTCTCACTCATATATGGGAGCTAAAACAATTGATCTCAGGGATGTAGTAAATAGAATAGTGGTTACCAGAGGCTGGGAAAGGAAGTGGAGAAGGAGGGATAAAGAAGGCTAATTAATGCTTGAGTCAGGGTTAAAAGTGTGCCTGTCACCCCGATTGTGTTCATTGTACCTGTTAGGTTGGTTTTTGCCCATCCCCTCCTCTCCCTTCCTCCCCTGTTTGATTTCCATTGAGATTTACTTCCCTCTATGCCCATACGTGCTCATCAGTTAGTCTCAATTTCATAGTGAGGCATTGTACCCCTGTAACACTTTGCAATTAAAAAAAAAGAGGGCTGATTAATGGGTACAAAGCATAGTTAGATAGGAGGAATAAAATCTAATTTTTGGTAACACAATAAGGCAACTATAGTTAACAATAATTAATTGTATATTTCAAAATAACTAGATCTTATTGTTACACATTATACACTTTTATCAAAATATCACATGAACTCCATAAATAAGTATAATTATTATGTATCCATAAACATTAAAAATTGAAAATTAAAATAAGCCTTTTTTATATGTTTTGTTGTGTGCATATAAGGGTGCATATATGTGTGCATGTTAGAAAAGTGGAAGAGCTGGTTGTATGGTATATGCCAAATTGTCTTCTAAGTTTGTCTGTATTAATTTACATTTCCAGAAGTAGTGTACAGAGAATCTCAGGAAGGGTCATGTTCCATTGCTGTAATGGAGAAATCAATTAAAGCCACAAAATACTGTTTATTTTTTAAGTATTCTTCAGCTTTTAATTCTATGGACAGAGATTCCCATTAAGCTAAGATATGAGTTGAAAGTAGACTTCTTTTCTGCTTAGTGACTACTGCTTATATATGACATGATTATACAGAATATGTAAAAGAGAATTAGGGATCAGTAGTAATGTTGTCTCTCTAGATATGGTAAGAACTTGAGTTGCATAGAAATAAAATGCAATTTCTGCAGCATGTATTATTTATGAATTACTAATTTGAGACCATTTTGTCACAAATGAAGAGAGTAGCAAATATTAAAGCTAAAAGCACAAACAGTTGGTTTAAATTTGGTATTCAGAATTATGGATCAAAGATTGGCATAACCTTAATGCAGGATTTTTTAAAATTTCAAAATATTAAGAGGGTACAAATGTTTTAGGTTACATGGATCACTTTTGTAATGCTTGAGTCCCAGCTATAGGTGTGCCCATCACCCAAATAGTGTCCATTGTACCCATTAGGTAGATTTTTGCCCCTCTCTTCCTTCCTTATACCCCAGCTGATTTCCAGAATTTTACTTCCCTCTGTGCATATGTGCACTCATCAGTTAGTTCCAGTTTAATAGTGAGTACCTGTTGTGTTTGTTTTTCCATTCTTGAGATACTTAGGAGAATGGTCTCTACTTTCATCCAGATTGTTGCAAAAGGTATTAATTAATCTTATTTATAGCTGAATTACACTCATGGTATGTATACACCACATTTTATTAATCCACTCATGAATTGATGGGCACTTGGGTTGATTTGAAATCTTTGAAATCGTGAATTGTGATGCAATAAACATTCGAGTGCAGGTGTCTTTTTGATGAAAAGTCTTCTTTTCCTTTGGGTATATACCCAATAGTGGGATTGCTAGATCAAATGGTAGGTCTACTTTTAGTTCTTTGAGGAATCTCCATACTGTTTTCCATAGGGGTTGTACTAATTTGCAGTCCCATCAATATTGTATAAGTGTTCCTTTTTCTCTGCATCCACACTAGTATCTATTGTGTATAGGTAGAATCAACCTATACACCTCAAAATGCTCATACTACCCAAAGTGATTTACAAATTCACTGTAATCCCATCAAATTACCAATGTCATACTTCACAGATCTAGAAAAAATAATTCTACACTTCATTTGGAACCAGAAAAGAGCCCAAATAGCCAAAGCAATCTTAAGCAAAAAGCAAATCTGGAAGCATCACATTACCAGACTTCAAACTATATTACAAGGCCATAGTAACCAAAACAGCATGGTATTGACACAAAAAATAGAGACATAGACCAGTGGAACAAAAGAAAGAACCCAGATATAAAACCATCTACCTACAACTGACTGATCTTTGACAAAGCAGACAACAATGTACACTGAGGGAAAGAAGCCCTATTCAATAAATGGTGCTAGGAAAATTGGATAGTCACATGCAGGAGAATGAAATGGGACCCCTCCCTTTCAACACTCACAAAAATTAATTCAAGATGAAGACAAGACTTAAATCTAAGGCATGAAACCAAAAGAATTCTAGAAGAAAATACAGGAAAAAATCTTCTAGATATCGGCCAAGGCAAAGAATTTATGACTAAGAACACAATGTCAATCATGACAACAACAAAAATTAATAAATGGGATCTGATTAAACAAAAAAGCTTCTGCATAGCTAAGGAAATAATCAATAGAGCAAATAGAAAATCTACAGAATGGGAGAAAATATTTGCAAGCTATACGTCCAATAAAGGGCTAATACCCAGAATTTACAAAGAACTCAAGCAAATCATCAAGAAAAAAGACAAACAACCCCATTCAAAAATGGGCAAAAGACATGAAGAGAAGCTTCTCAAAAGAAGAAGAAAAATGGCCAATAAACATGAAAAAATGTTCAACATCACTAATCATTTGGGAAATGCAAATTAAAACCACAATGAGATATCACCTTATCCCAGCTAGAATGGCTTTTATTAAAGTTAATGCAGTATTGTTTGTTACTCTTTACCAGAAAAAGATCTTATCCTATGGCAGCAGATTTTGCCTGACATTTGCTAAATATACTCTCTCTTATGTGGACACTTTTAAAATATTTTCTTCATTTTCAGTATTTACTAGTTGTTCTCTTATAAGATACTCACTGTTATAAACAATTTTAATAGAATGATTAAGAAAAAATAGGATATATTACCATATATGAAACCTGCATTCATTAAGTTTATTTTTGATAAATTAATATATATTTTATGCCTGTATCAAAACATCACATGTACACTATAAATATATACAACTATTATGTACTCCTAATAATTAAAAATTAAAAAATGTAAATGCAATTTCTATTTATATATATATGTGTGTGTGTATATATATATGATATCTTTAATACCAATGTTCATCTGGTTGGACTTAGGGAGTAATCTAATTAATTTTTAAATATAATTTCTTATTTCTGATTTTCAGACTACTTTCCCATATAAAAAGAAAAATGGTGTATTTACTGTTGTAAATCCTCTATCTCTTACATATTAAATATTGCCATGTTTACACGTAGTACAGAGTTCTCAAGAGTGAAGGTGCCTTTGGAAAGACAGGTGAAATTTTTTTTTATCATTTAACATAATTTATTTAGCATCTTTAAATAGTGAATGGTAAATAAATGGTAGTTTTAGCTAAGAAAAAAAAAAACTCAGAAAAAAGTGTTCAGTGATTCTTAATGAGATTAAAACATAATTTGATCCTAGAAGTGGAAATTGGATGTGTTAAGACAACTTTCATTAGTAAGTAGAAATAGTAATATATAAAGCCGTTTGTAGATATAGGATCTGTACGCCACATGGTTGATTCATGAAGGAAAATGTATGCCCTTGAAGTACATTTCTCTTAATGCATTCAACAATTCATGATCAATTTCATCAATGGATTTAAGACAAACACAGGAAGAAATCACCCGCTACCTAAAATATTTTGATCATTTCATTTTTGAGATACTCAATATTCTTGATCTTCCTTTGCTCTTTTTGGCTCATTTGACCTATATATAATTTTAAACAGCTCCCTGGCTGACAGAGAGGCTATCTCATCATATGGTAAATGGTAATACACTCCATTACACAGTAACTTTAAAATCATAGCCCCACTGAGAAGCTGCTGTAAGAGTTTAACTACTCTCTTGGCAGATATCAGCCAATATCTAGATATATTAGCAAGGGAGACTCCACTGACCACAAAAAGATCTGGGAGGGAGTCAGAATGCTATTTCAATTCTGTATAAAAACCTCTAGAAGTTCAAATGTTTAATCTATTTTTTATTGAATGTGTACAAGAAAAAAATTTCAACACCTCCATATCAGATCACAATCTGCCCCTAAGTCTGTCCTTGGTCAGTATTCTAAAGATTTTTGATATTTATATACTAAAGAAATTAAAATGCTATTAAAAATGAAAAATGCTATTAAAAGACATGTATTTTTAAAATTTCACTGGCTTTGTATAACAAAGCCTATATATAACATAATATGAAATTGGCAGAAGAGACAGTGACACATTAAGGATGATTACCTGTGTTGAAATATCCAAATAATATTTTGAATTTTACAGAGATTACCAACGGTATGCTATTCTTTATTCAATGCCTACCTTTAAATAAGAGTACAATATTCAAATATATAATTGTGTAGCAATGTAAAAATCATCAACAACAAATCCTCTTTTATTCTCTTAAACCAGGGTCTGCAGCCACCAGGAAATTGAAATAATATATTTCACTTAACTGATATATAAATATTTTCTATTTTTGTTTTTGATTTTAATCATGACATGCTTTTAAGGACACATTTTGGAAATAAATGAGGTAATTAAATGTGGGACTTTGAATTCCTTGGAAGAAAGCCATTCTGCATACACCCATAGATGAGTGGCCTTAGAAAGAATATTACTCTGGACTGGAATTGGTCTGGTATTCAGTTGAACATCCTAACAATAATGCAATTATTATCATTGTCACTTATTATTGATGTTATTAGTATAAAAAAGAGATAAGAACTTTCTCATAGGGCATACCAATGATTTTCAGCATCTGGCTTTAGAAATGTTTCATGTATAAAAATAGTAAAGAAAAGAGTTAGATTTGACAATTTTCATATTTTCAGTTAAGAAAATACTGTAAATTTGCCTTTCCTTCAAGCCGTGTGGCTGCTTAGTATTGCATCACATCATAATCATGAATAAGGTGGCCATTACTGCATGGCATGTTCTAAGGAGACTGTAAGTCAAAGCAAAAATGTAATCAGAAGAGCCACTGAGAAGGAGCAAATGAAGATTGCAATTTTGTGTCCTTGTAAAGGACAAATCTCCTTTACTTACATGGAAAGAGTATGACCAATATAGAAAAAGCTAAATTTTTAAGAACTACAAAAAAACAATGTATATATCCCATATTCACAATTCTTAACTGATTATTTATCTTAATTGTTTATAAGAAAGAAACCTTTGAGGATCAAAGTTCATGATTTTAATATCTGAATAAATCAAATATCATCAAGAATGGAAAAATTGTGTTTCAATCTACAGATTAGTAAACTATCTTGCAAACATATAAAGGATTAGATACCAAAAAATGAATGGCTTTTTTTTTAACCTATTACTCATACTGGACAAAAAATATCCTATATACTGAAAATACATTCTTTCTGGTGCCTGCAAGTATTATATACACTTATTTATATAATTAGACTGTATACATAATTTGGATTTTTAAAATATCTTAAGTAGAAGTCAATGTGTTATCAGAGTCTCAATTTTTTAAAAAAATCAATTTAATTCAAATTGAAAACAATTAAATTGATTAAAGATAAACAAAATTGACAAACCATTAGCTAAACTAAGTAAAAAGAGAAGACACAGATAAATAAAATCAGAGATGAGAAAGGAGACATAACAACTGTTATCATAACTGATATTGCAACTGATCTTGAAATCCAAAGGATCATTAGAGACTAGTACAAGAAACTATATGCCAATAAATTGGAACATCTAGAAGAAATGGATAAATTCCTGGACACATACAACCTGCCAGGTTGAACAGTGAAGAAATAGAAAATCTGAACAGACCAACAAGGATTAATGAGATACACTTGGTAATAAGAATCTCCCATCAAAGAAAATCCCAGGGCCCGAAAGCTGCACTGTTGAATTCTACCAAATATTTAAAGAACTAATAGGAATTCTGCTCAAAAAAATGAAGATAAGGGCGTATTTCCAAATTCATTTTATGAGCCAGCATTACACTGATACACAAACCAGACAAAGACACAAATGAAAAAGAAAAGTACAGGCAGATATCCATGATGAACATAGATGCAAAATTCCTCAACATAATACTAGCAAATTGAAGTTGACAACACGTTAAACAAATCATTCACCAACATCAAGTGGAATTCATCCTAGGGATGCAAGGATGTTTCAACATATGCATATCAATAAACATGATGCATCACATTACTGGAATCAAGGACAAAAGCCATATGATAATTTCAATAGATGCTGAACAAGCACTCAATAAAATTCAACATCCCTTCATGATAAAAACTGTCAGCCAATTGTGTATAGAAAGATCATACCTCCAAACAGTGAAGTGCATATATGCCAAACCCAGAGCTAGCATCACATTCAATGGGGAAAATTTGAAATTCTCTCCTCTAAGATATGGAACAAGACAAGAATACCAATTTTCATCAGTTTTATTCAACATTGTGCTAGAAGTCCTAGCCAGAGCAATTACACAAGGAAAAGAAATGAAGGACATTCAAACTGAAAAGAAAAAAGTCAATTTGTTTTTGTTTGCAGGTGATATGATCTTATGTTTAGAAAAACCTAATGACTCTACCAAAAAAGTGTTAACTAATAAATAAATTCAGTAAAGTTTCAGGATACAAAATCAGCCTATAAAAATTAGTGGTGTTTCTATGCCAACAGTGAGCAATCTGAAAAAGAAATTAAGAAAGAAATCCCATTAACTAT
This sequence comes from Daubentonia madagascariensis, assembly GCA_023783475.1. Lineage (NCBI taxonomy): Eukaryota > Metazoa > Chordata > Mammalia > Primates > Daubentoniidae > Daubentonia > Daubentonia madagascariensis. The sequence goes on along the minus strand of JAKFHU010002080.1, from coordinate 17,071,641 downwards.
AGATAGGAAAAAAATAAAATATTTAGGAATACATTTAACCAAGGAGGTGAAATATTTCTAAAAGAAAAACTACAAAACATTGATGGAAGAAATTGAAGAGTCACAAACAAGTGGAAAGACATTTCATGCTCTTGGACTGGAAGAATTAATATTGTTAAAATGCCCATACTACCCAAAGAAATCTACAGATTCAATGCAATCCCTATCAAAACACCAAAGACATTCATCACCTAAATTAAAAATAAAATCCTAAAATTTCTATGGAACCACAAAAGACCCCATATAGCCAAAGAATTCTGAGCAAAAACAATAAAAACATGGAGGCATCACAGTACCTGATGTCAAAATATACTATAAAGCTATATGACCAAAACAGCATGGTACTAACATAAAAACAGACAGACCAGTGGAGCAGAATAGAGAATCCAGAAATAAATTCACATAATACAGCCAACTTATTTTCAACAAAGATACTGAGAACATATTTAATACATTGGGGAAAGAACAGTCTCTTCAATAAAAGGTGTGGGAAAACTGAATAACCATATGCAGAATAATGAAACTAGACCCTTATCTCTTACCAGATACAAAAATCAGATCAAAATGGATTAAAGACTTAAATACATGGCCTGAAAGTATGAAACCACTAGAAGAAAACATTAAGAAAATACTTCAGGATATTTGTCTGGGCAAATTATTTCTTGAGTAAGACCTCAAAAGCATAGGAACCAAAGCAAAAATTGACAAATGGAATTACATCAAGATAAAAAGCTTCTGCAAAGAAAACAATCAACAAAGTGAGGAGACAACCTACAGAATGAGAAAGAATATTTGCAAACTATTCATCTGACAAGGAATTAATAACCAGAAAACATAAGACACTCAACTCAATAGCAATAATAAAAAAATCCAATTTAAAAATGGGCAAAATATCTGAATAGACATTTCTCAAAAGAAGACATACAAATAGCCAACATGTACGTGAAAAATTGCTCAACATCACTAATCATAAGGTAAATGCAAACCAAAACCACAATGAGATATCATCTCACTCCTATTAAAATGGCTTTTATCAAAAAGGCAGAAGATAACAAATGCCACTTAGGATGTGGAGAAAGAAGAACACTCATGCATTACTGGTTGCAATTTAAATTAGTATAGCCATTATGGACAACAGTGGGGAGTTTATCAAAAAATTAAGAATAGAACAACTGTATATCTCAGCAATACCACTACTCAGTATATATCCAAAAGATGCAAAATCAGCACATCAAACAGATATCTGCATCCCAAAGCCTATTGCAACAAGGTTCAAAAGAGCCAAAATATGGAATCAACCTATGAAATATGGCATCATCATTTGTCCATCAATGGATGAATGGAGAAAACATATATATACACAAGGGAACGTTATTCCCATTAAAAAAAAGTAAAATCCTTCATTTGCAGCAACATAGATGGAACTGGAGGACATTATGTTAAGTGGAATAACCCAGTCATGGAAAGACAATATTGCATGATCTCACTCATAGATAGGGGCTAAAAAATTTGAACTCATGGAAGTAGTAAGTAGAAAAGTGCTTACCAGAGTCTGCGAAGGGTAGGGAGGAGAGGGGTATGAACAGGGGTTGTTTAACTGGTACAAAAATACAGTTAGATAGAAGGAATAAGTTCTAGTGTTCAATATTACAATAGGGTGACTATGGTTAATAATAAATTACTGTATATTTCAATATAACTAGAGGAGATGATTTGGAATGTTCCCAACATACAAAAAATGATAAATATTTGAGGTGGTTGATATTCCAATTACCTAGATTTGATCATTACGTGTTGTATGCTTGTATCAGAATATCATATATACCCCCTTAAATATGTAAAACTATTTTGCATCCATAAAAACTTTTTAAAAATTCAAATTGAATATATTCAGTTAACATCGCCAGTATTTGTTAATGTGCACGTTCTTTCTTACAGGAGTATAGGCTTGGGAAATGCAGAACCCCAAACTTTGTCAAATCTTAATCCGTCTCCATAAATTTTTGCCTTGTATTTTAATTTTTTTTTCTCTAGAGTGGATGTTCATAAATAAAAACAACTGCTCCTGAATGAAATGCTTAGATTTTTAGGTAAGGTGAGCAATAAACCAAGATGAAAATAAAAGGAAATACAAAAAAGGAATTAAGCAGCAAAATAGTTTTTAAATACAATATAAAAAAGAACATAAAATAGAGTAAAATGTAAGAATAGAAAAGAAGAAAATAAATTGTGGGCATAGAAAAATATGAAAATGAATATAATGGAAAGACAGGAACAAGAAAAGTCACAATTCTGTCATCTATTTATTTTCATTTAATTGCCAATTTCATAGAAAAATTCCCTTTAAAATAATAATTAAAACAATTGCTTATATATTTGTGTTCTAAAAGCCTCCAATTTTATGGTACATAGCTATCTTCTACCTAGTGGGAAAAAGAGGCTTGCTGCCATGTTGTGTTTTATCTACTTTAGTCTGCTTAAATCATCTACAAATCTATGAGGTATTACATCTACTACTACTACTGTAACTGTTATTACTGCTGGCATTTGTGTGCCTCACCTTGGCAACCAGAGTCTGCCATGAGTAGACAAGCAACAAAAGCAAAAATAGACAAATTGGACTGCATCAAACTCAAAAGCTTCTGCACTGCAAAGAAAACAATGAACAAAATCAAAAGTCAACCTACGAATGGGAGAAAATATTTGCAAAACATATATCTGATAAGGGGTTAATATCCAAAATGTAAAAAGAAATCTTACAAATTAATAGCAAAAGAAAAAAATTACCTGATTAAAAAAATGATCAAAGAACTTGAATAGACATTTCTCCAAAGAAGACATATAAATGGACAACGGGTATATTAAAAGGTGCTCAATCTCATTAATCATCAGGGAAATGCAAATCAAAACCACAGTAAGATAATCATTTCACATCTCTGAGGATGGCTACTGTCAAAAAAACAGAAGAAAGAAAGAGTTAAGGAGAATGTGGAGAAATTGGAACCCTTATACACTTTTTATGAGATGTAAAATAGTGCAGTTACTATGGAAAATATTGCAGAAGTTCCTCAAAATATTAAAAATAGAAATGTCAGACGATCCACATTCCTCAGTATATAATGAAAAGAATTGAAATCAGGATCTCAAAAGGATATCTGCACTCCCGTGTTTATTGCAGTATTACTCACAATGCCAAGATATGGAAACGACCTAAATGCCCACTGACAGATGCCTAGGTAAATAAAATGTGGTATATACAATCAATGGACTATTATTCATCCCTGTAAAGAGGGAAATACTCTCATATGCAATAATATGGATGAACTTTGAGGATATTCTGCTAAGTGAAATAAGCAAGCCACAGGAAGGCAAATACTGCATGATTCCACTTATACAGACACCAAAAAATTCAAATTCACATTAACATAGTAGAATAGCAGTTGCCAGGAGATGGGAGAGGGAAATGGGGCGTTGTTGCTCAATGGCTTTAAAATTTCGTTTATGCAGGATGAACATGTTCTAGTGATCTACTGTACAACATAATACCTATAGTTAACAAATAATGTATTGTGGACTTAGAAATGGGTTAATGGGGTAGATTTCAGTTTAAGTGTTTTTACCAGACACACACAAACACACACTAAATAACTAATTAAATAATATATGTGCAAGAGGAAACTTTTGGTGATTATAGATATTTTGACTACCACGATAGCAGAGATGGTTTCACGAGTGTATGTACATGTCCAAACTCAAACTGTATATATTAAATATGTTTAGTTTTTTGTACGTCAAATTTAGCTCAATAATGCTATGAACAAAATAGGAAAAAGATAACATCCCAACAGAAAAATAGGCAAAAAACATTATGTCCAAAAATATAATAAATCTTTATCAAAAAATACCATCTAAAAATTAAAAGAAAAGGTAAAGACTAGGAGAAGATCCTTGTAATTTATATAATCTATAAAAGATTGGAATTGAGGATATCTCAGGAATTCTTATACATCAGGAAGAGTTAAACAATATGCCAAAAGGTTGCACAAAAATTATGAACAGGATATTTATAAATATGTAAACCCTATGGCCGTATGGAATAACGTGCAACCTCACTAGTAATTATTAAAAAGTAAATTAAAATAAGTACAGGAACATCACATGTACCCTGTAAATATATACAACTATTGTGTTCCCATAATAATAAAAAATAAAAAATAAATAAGTATAAGATACATTTCACATCCTTCAGATTGGAAAGAACAAAATTTTAACATCTGACCAGAACAATTTTGGCTGGAATGTGGAACATTTGGAATACATGACACTGGTGGAATTGTATTTTGTTACCATTCTTTGGAGAATTATTTGACCATGTCCAATAGTGTTGAACAAGTGCATAACCTTTTACCCAGCATTCCACTCCTAGGTTCATACCTGAGGGAAATTTGGCACCTATAAATAAGAAGAGTTCTGTAAGAATGTTCACAACATTTTTGCTCATAAAGACAAATAAATTGGAAACAGACTAAATGTTCTACAATAGGAGAGTGAATACAAATATTTTATTCACATACTGGAATGCTGCAATGTAATGAAAATGAATAACCCAGAACTGCATTGATTAAAAGAGTGAACATCACTAGGGATCTAGAAATCTACGAAAGACTTCTTCCTCACAAACTTCTCCATTTGCTCCATTTTAATTTTGCTTGCCTCTTTCCCTACTAATAACATCTACACAATTTATAAGTCAAGTATTGATCTATAACCATATTGTCCTAATGCATATGAATATGTGACTTGACTTGAGTGGGACAAATTAACCACACACTTCAATTTAATCGGCATTTTTTGAATGGCAACTCTGTGCTTATTTATTTGCCATATTTTCTTCTAAGCTTAGAAGAGTAATACTTGAAATTTCAGTGACTCACATAATCACTCTTCTTTCTCTCCCTTAGTTATACAAAACATTCTGAAGATTAGGTAGAGAATCTAGTCATTCCACCTCTTTATCCCCTTTTTAATTGGAAATTCTCATGTTTTAGTCAACAATCTAGACTTAACACCTTCTAAATATATTAGGAGCCTCTGAAGAAAAAGAAGTCATGTACTATAAGCTGGTTTATTAAACTTTTTTTTATATATTCATTTCTACCCACTATGTACCCCCAATAAGTGAATTTGCTCTGTTATATCTCATATATTTACTATAATATCCTAAGTAAAATGGTTCTCAGGATTCCTCTTGTTTTATTTGGTGAGGTATTATTATTTTCAGTTTTTGATTTTGTGTTTATTTATTTACTTTTGCTATCTCCATCCTTGAAAATCACTCTGGTGGTGTAAAATATTTCATTGGGGTTTGATTGGTGTTTCCCTGATACCTAATGAAATATTTATCAATATTACATGCACTTATTTTCCACTTACTTAAAAATAAAAACAATTATTGTCTTATGTCTTTACAAAAAACAACGATTTTTGCAATTACATTTATATGTGTTGTATTTATGATCTTTATTTATTTAGGTCTCCCTCATTTTCTTCTGCTTTAACTTTTTTCACCAATGTCTTGTACTTTTCAGTGTAGATGCTTTTGTAAGATTTATTGTAAGATTTATTACTAGAATTTGATATTTATTTATGCTCTTTTAAATTTAATTTTTGATGTTTAATTTTCTAAGTTTTTATTGCTAATATTAGATATGCTAATTTTAATACTGATCTTAATTCTTCAACCTTATTAAATTCATTTTATGCCATTTCCTTTGCTTTATAATGCTGACTTTATCCTGTACAATGCTGCCTAGAAATGGTGAGATTGGGAAATGTTATTTTGTTTTGTATCTTATTGGGAAAGCATTCAGTTTTTTACCATTAAGTTTGATGTTGACTGTAGGGTTATCATAAATTCCCTTAATCAGATTGAGGTACATAGTATTCCTAGTTTCCTAAGAGTTTTGGTCATAAAGGTCTTTTGAATTACATCAAACATTTATTCTTCATGAGACTTCCCCCACTTTAATAATTTGATGTAATTCATTGATTTTTCAACATAAAAAAGAAAAAACCTTGTATTTCTTTAATGAACTCCACTTTGGTAAGATGTATCATGCTTTTTATTAATTATGTATTTGTTTTACTAATACTTTGTTAAGGATTTCAGTATGTATGTTCACAAGGGATATTGGTTCATGATCTTTCTTTCTTGTAATATCTTTATCAGGTTTTGACATTAGGCTTATACAGACCTCATAAAACACATCATGAAGTGTTCTCAAATCTTCTATTTTTTAAAAAAGTTTATATAAGGTTAGCATTATTTAACTGTTGAAACCATTTGTGCCTGGAGTTCTTTTTTCTGGGACGTATATTCTATATTTTTTTATTTTTAATTATTTTAATTATTTTAATAGTTGTAAAGCTGTATCAATTTCCTATGTCTTCTTATAAAGCTTGTGCTTTGTAAAAAAGTATCAATTTAATCATACATGCAGAATTATTGGCATAAATAATTAATATATATTATTTATTCCTAATATATTATTTCTTTAATGACTGAGTTTGTAGTGATGTCTACTTCTTTAATTCCTGATTTGGAAATTGTGCTTCTTTCTTTTCCACCCTTGATTACCTTTTCAAGGAAGTTTTGACTTTGTTGATTTTTCTTTTTTAATTAATCATTTCTACATTATTAACTTCAGGTTTTATCCTTGCTATTTTCTTCTTTCTACTTAAGTAGATTTAACTTGTTTATTATTTTCCATTTTGTAATGTTGAAACTGAGAACATTGATTTTTTTCACTGTTCTTCTTTTCCAATGTAGATATTTAATGTTAAAAAAATCAATAGCATGAATATAAACAATAAATATTGATATGTTTTGTTTTTATTTCCATTCAATGCAAAATATTTTAGAATTTCTCTTATAATTCATTAATGGACTAAGGATTATCAAGAGTGGAGAATGGGTAATTATTTAATTTTCAAATATTTTTAATTTATTAAATTGCTTATTTTTATTGATTTCTACATTCAATTATTGTGGTAAGAAAAACATATCTGTATAAATTCAGTACTTTGAAATTCATTGATAATATTTTTTAGGTCACTTTTTGGATTATATTGGCACATCTGTATGCACCTGAAAAAAATATACATTCTACCATTGTCAGTTGTAATGTTTTGCTTCATAGTGCTGTCCAAATATTCTATATCCTTAATGATTTTTTATTTACCAATCCATCAATTTGAAAGATAGTAGTATTAAAATATCCAAATACTTTTTACATTCATCAATTTCACATTTTAGTTCTTTTTTTGTGTGAAGTTTTAAACATCTTTTATTACGTTCATCTGCATTTGGGATTATATTGTCTTCTTGATGCTTTTACCCTTTGATTACTATGAAATGCTTTCTTCATATATGTTAATACTCTTTGTCTTTCTGACATTAATAAAGTCTCAGCATCTCTCTTATTCTTAATATTTTCATGGCATATCTTTTTCCAACCTTTTATATTGAACTATTTTTTCCTTTATATTTAAAGTGTTTTTCTTTTATTACTGTGGTAACATGTATTTATAATAAATTTTTCCATTTTAATAATTTTAAGTGTAAAATTCAGTGATATCAATTATGTTTACAATGTTGTACAACTATTATCTCTATTGAAGTTCTAAAATATTTACATCAATCCAAAGTAAAATTCCTTAGCTATGAAGCTGGTTTTCCCCATTCTCTCCCTCCCTTCAGCCCCTAGCAACCAGCAATCTGTGTTCTGCGTATTCTAGATTTTTTTATGCAAATGGAATGACAAAATGTTTGACCTCGTGTATCTGGTTTCTTTCACTTAGAAAAATGTTTTGATGGCTCATCCACATTGTGTGTGTGTGTGTATATGCACATATACATGTATATATATAAATAGAGTCATAGAGAGAAAATAATAATATATAGAGAAAGAATATAATGATAAATTTAATTTAAATTATTTTTAGATTTTTCCCACATTTTACTTTTTCTGGTGTTCTTCATTCCTTCCAGTAGATACAGATTTCCATATGGTATGATTTTTCTTATGATGAAGTACTTCTTTTAGCATTTCTTGTAGTGCAGGTCTGTTTGAAAAGGTCTTTATTTTGCATATATTTTTAAACTTAATTTTTAATTCATATTAAATACTAGGGGTCAATTTTATAAGTTATTGTTTCTGATGAAACTTAACCATTACCATTATTCTTATTATTTTTACTCTGTGTAATGTGTCTTTTTCTCTGATAGCTTTTAAGATTTCCTTTTTTTTTTTTTTTTTTTTGGTTTCAGCAGTTTTACTCTGATAGGCTTGTGGTTTTCTTTATATTTGTTTTATTTAGGTTTCACTGAGCTTTTCTGATCTGTGAGTTTTTGTATTTCAACAATTGTAGAAAAAATTTGGCATCATTTCTTTAAAAATTTCTTTTGCTTTATCTTTTAGGTCTTTACTTCTGGGACCCCAATTAAACATATGGTATATCCACAGTTCCTAGAGAACCTTTTTTTGGTACTCTTTTCTGTTTGGATTTTAATTTGAATAATTTCTATTGCAATCTTTTCAAATACGATGTTCATATAGTTTTCACTCATCTAACTTTTGCTAAATTTCCCATGTAATTATTCATACTTTCTTTTTTTAACTGAATACTTTAGAAGATTTTCATATTTATAGCTCTTATGTGATAATTGCCACATCTGGACTGTCTCTGGGTTTGCTTCAATTGACTAATTTCCTTTTATAGTGTTGGTTGAATTCTAGCTTCTTTCCACATTTCGTACTTACTTATTGTATTCCAGATATTCTCAGTAGAGACCAAAATAAGCAATTCTTGTTCCAGAAAAGAGGAAAAAATGGATTGTGGTTAAACAGATTTGCGTACTTGTCCCTACCCTATCTACCCCATTGGAGATTAATACTGCATGTGATCATACCAAAGGATTCAAACCATTCTATAATAAAACGATCTGTTTAACTCTCCTGAAGCAAAGAATGTTCCACATATGCTTATCTCACCAATGAACTTGAGGAAAGAAATAGCTTGTTACAGTCCTGCTTAACTTTTGTTTGGTAAATGCAAAATTAGGCTATTGAGAGACGGAAAAAAACATAAGTAAGAAAATTTTTTCTTTGTAATACTTAGTACTTCATTGTTGTGAAAAGGATTTTACACTGTAGATTAATTACTTCATTAAAACAAGTCTGAATAAGAAGAGCAGCATCCTTGAAATTGTACTAAAATTATAAATTATATATTTATTATTTTGATAAGTAAGAGGCCATACAGTCCAGATTTTGTTTTCCTTATTTTGTCACAATATGATTTCAATTTAATTTGGCTAACTTCTAAGAAATTTGTAAATAGAAATATGTCTCCACACAACTTGTATACTTTGATTTTAAAAATGTCATTGTACAACCTACAAGAAATTCATTCATATGTACGAAATTATGTAGAATGAAATGTTAACAAGAAGATCTAATTGATATGTTCTTCCAAGAAATATCTAATTAAACATTAGTGTGGCAGTGACTAAAAATAACAACTTGAAGCAAGAAAGTCAGAAGACCTCAGTCCTGGTTTAAATTATACCAAAACTATTATTCAAAAGTTAGAGAGAATTTTAATAGTGTGTGTGGTTTTTAGTATATTTGGTCCCCAGTTCAATGCTAGGGTATCTCATAAAGGCTGACTAGGAATTTCAAACCAAACATTCCACTGAAAGAATGTTAAAAATACATGTCTAAACATAATTTAAAAAATACATTTTCTTCGCATCAAGAAGCTAAGAATTTAGTGGGGATCTAAGATGGTCAAAATCTAGGAAAGTGTAAGAATGAAACAAGATGACCCCTCCAAGGGCAGATGAAAAGAAATTGGATTCCAGTTTTTTGTTAAAGCACGGCTGCTTGGGGTTGGTAATCTGAAGGATATGAGTTGGACTGGAAGTAAACCCAGTCTTTACCAATAGTGAAACAAGCTTTGCTTCTAAGTTGCCAAGGAAATTTCAAATCCTAAGACTGATGATCACATAAATTATTTCCATAGAGTGACAGATTTGACAGTGTAAGGGGACACTAAAAATAACTAAATTCATAAAAAGTTGTAAAAATATGATACTAACAAATTTGTTTTATATTACGCATACTGTATCTATAGCATACTTCCTTTAAAACTTATTTGAAAATCAAAAAGTATTTATAAAAAAACAAAATACCATATTCATGTACATTAAAGATTAAAGCAAAATTAAATATGTTGACTACCTGACAAACAAGTCTAATTTGTATACTTTAATACTCAGTCAAATATGATTCTATTAATATATTCAGTAGTATTCTTTGAGGATTTTTTCTCAATATTGTCTTAATGGTTTTAATTTTTCTAAAATTACTAGTATTTTTTCTAAGTTGCATATAATTGTTAAAATGAAATTAAAATATTTTTAAGTGATTTTTCTCTTTATTTAGTTTTTTTCTAATTTCCATGAGATTTTAAATTGAAAGCTATTCACTCTACAGTTGTCAATACTTAGCAAGCTCAGAACAAATTCTGCAAATGGAAATTATTCTCAAATCTAGTTATTTTTCATATTGAAATATGTAAATGACTCAGTCAAAATTTTTGACAGGTAACTGTACTTTTGCCACTATTCAAAATACTTTTCTTCAACAAAGAAATTTTTACAAGTCAAAATTTATCAATAAGTATCTCTTTACAGTTATCAAGTGTTCCACCAATTTGATTCTCAAATTTATAGGCCTTTTCAATTTTGTTCTATCACTGTTAAATACCTATTAATTCCATTAAAATAGACTACTCATAAAAAAGGAATCTTTTACAGGTCAAAATATTCCAGAGGAGTAAATGTTGAAATTTCAAAATTAAATGTTTTATTCCATTTGAATTCTAATCTTTTAAGGTTAATTCATTCTTTCCTTTAATAGGGATGATTTTAGTGTTACTGTTTGCAAATTTTAAGTACATTTTTTCTATACATTCCTTAATTTATTAAGAACATTATTTTTTCCATAATGCTCCACTGAAATTCTTATTTACATTATCTCTGCAAAAATGCGTGATTTTTCTTTCCAGGTTGAAGTTTTAAAATAGATTTATAATATAATTTACAATAATGTTGGATATTTCACTTTCAACACAAACTTCAAAAAGATTTAGTTTGATTCTATCAGTTGGTTAAGAAAACCAAATCAAACTATTATTGGACTTTCCTAACTTCTATCTGAAGCATTTGAGGATGTCAATATCAAAGAATAGCAGGGGGAAAAAGAATTTGTTGATTTCTAAAAGTAAAAAAACTCAATTTTGAATTTTGAACATGATTGGTTTAATATCACGCTCTAAAAACATAGTTTAAAAAATATAGTTTAAACAAAAACAAATATAGTTTTTATTTTTTTATATTTGTTTTTTGTAACTGGTCCAGAACCTACATCAAGAAGAAGAGTTTTTGAGAATTGCTAGAGATGTATAAGTGGAAGAAGTTTAGCAGTGTGGCTCAGTAGGACTCTAGACTCAAACCACCTGCCTTCAAATCCTGGCTATTCCACTGTTTGTTAGCACCTCTGCACATCCTCTGAAAAATGGGATAATAGCCACTGCTATATAGATTTGTTTAATATATAAATATGACTTATACATCTTACCTGTGTATATATTAAAATTATCTGGGTACAATTAGCTGAATAATCAAAATTTCAGTTAAAAAGCCAGTTTTTCATATACATGTTCAATTTTTAAAATTGCAAATTGACTGTTTTAATGTCAAATGTATATGCAGGTTCTAAATACTAGTTTGTGTTAAAATATTTACAAGTTGGGATAGGACTGTAAAGAGAAAAAATAAAATAGAGTATATTTGTAATGAAATACATAATTATATTTAAATGGAATAAAGTTTTCAGTTCCCTTTTTTTTCTGTGAGATTGTACTGGGTTGTTAAAGCCAAGAGTCTGCAAGCTGCTGTAATACATCAAGTAATGGTAAACTGAAGAACATCCAGAGAGTACAATTCATCAGGAACCAGCTCATTAAACAGCAAGGCCTTTGAGTTGCTGGAACTGGGAGATGTTTAATGACTGAACATAGGAGAGTTAAATGGGCCCAAGCAAGAAGAGAAATATTTTCAGGAAATTACTCTTCACACAAATTGGGGTAAAATTTCCCCTCCTATGCCTAGAGGACACAGAGAATGCTGAAGGGATCAGAAATACTGCAGCCAACAATGAAAAGACAGATTGATTAAGATGAAGAAATGGTTTTGTAATTCTATTAAAGTTGGCATTCAAAGTTAAAAAAAATATTGAAAAGAAGCTAAGCCTTCTATAGAAACCATCTGATAGAGTCTCAGTGTGTAGACTCCTTTAAAAGATTTTCAGTAATTGCACAGGCAAGACTTTCCATCTCTAGTGAAAAGGACTAACAGCAAGAACCTTGAATCTCAGTGCAAGATGCAATGGAATATACAGAACTAGAATGCAAATCCTATAATAATAACAATGCAAATACAACTATAACTTATCTCTTATAACACAGTTTCTCAACCCTTTTGTATAGTAAGTAGCATCACCTAAGAAAATTTCAAAATGTGATAATAATCAAGCCCCACTCAACACAAGTTAAAATTATAATCCCCAGGTGATTCTAATAGGCCAGCAGGTTTGCTGCACATTGAAGCAGCTAAAATTTATCATAAGATCATTTTTAACATAAATCTGGATAGTTATATAAGATCACACATTATAGTCAGTATTGTTTAATGTATATAATTAATGAAGACCAGTGAACAAGAGCACCAGGAACATATCTGTGGATACCATGCTCCATGGGGAATCTTGGGAGCACCTCAGTATGAGGGAATTAGGAAGGATTTGCCTTAGTATTTGAGATTGAGCTGGGTGATTTGAAGATGGGCTTAAGGGAGTAAGTGTGTGCTCTGGACTGGGTGCTCTTAGAAAACAGGGACAATTTGATGATTGGCCTTAATCATTTTTATTTATAAGTTAGAGGAAATGAACAATAGTAGATGTGTCATTTGTAAGTAAGGAGGAGACACTCAGTGAGACAAGAAAGAAGAGGATATTGAGCTATTTTTTGTTGTGGCACAGTGTCCTTTTCTTTGGCATATATTTAGAAATGAGGCCAGATTGATCTTATTTTTGACTGTGTCCAAATAGTTTTGATGTTCTGTGAAATTTTTGTTTTATTAAGTTAAATAGTCTAACTTTGAGCTGTCAGCTTTCAGAGCCCTTTACCCTCATATGCTTATATAATAAAATAAAATATGTAATTTTATTTTAGCATGTGTTTCGTGTTCTTCAAGAAATCTTGTTATGTGGAGAGAAACTTCAGCAAGACAGCAAAATAACAGTCCCCCAGCTTCACTACCCACGAAAGGAATTCAACTATTAACTATCCACAGGCAGAAATACCACGCTGATTATTCCAGAACTTAAGAGTGAGGCTGAGACACCCCGTTGGACTACATTACCAAGAAAAGCTGTGATCAAACAATTAGAGGAAGAGTTCTCTTTGACCTTGTTACTCCTCACCGAAGCTGGCACAGTGCCACACACATAAATTTCCCCAGTACCCATGGTTTATATAATGCTAAAAGTGAGTTGGAGGTGGACATTCATCTTCCCCACCATTTTGGAACCTTTCACATTAGGTTCACTCCTGTCTTGTCCCATGAGAAACACCAGAAATACCATCAAGGCTACACCATCTTGGATCAGTTAGAAATAAAAATGGAGTGGAGCTCACAGAAACCACTGTGTGGATGTTGGTGATTCCTCTGCATTCAGGCCAATGAAGGTGCCACAACAGAGAAACAAGCTAAAAATAGCACACTGCAGGAAATCCAGTCTATGGGTCTTCCAGGCAGGCTGGAATCCCTAGCAAGCTTCCCCACACAAACAAGTGCTCTTGTAATGTCTTACCTAGGTTGAGAGGCAACTGTAGGTTAGCAATTACTCATAGAGAGAGCATCTGGGCCTGTCAAGGTGGAAAGGTGATTCAAGTAAGTTCCAGTGCCCACATTAAGTCTTTCCCATACTGGAAAGTAATTGCAGGTCAATAATTACCCACAAAGGGAACATATGGACTTGCCCAATCCCAGCTGCAGAGTGATGACTCCACCAAACTTCAGTGCTCTATGTAAGCCTACCCTAGACTGGAAGCCAAGCACAAGTCCACATATATCTGTGAAACATAGCCTCTGGCCTTCCTACTCGATTTGGCTGAGAAACAATCCCAAAGACCACACCCAGACTTGGAGCTCATCACATGGAGTTAGGAGATATCTCCTTGTGGTTTGGATTTGCATTTCCTTGATGATTAGAGATGTTGAGTATTTTCTCATGTGTGTCTTGGCCATTAGTCTATCTTCTTTTGAAAAGTTTCTGTTCATGTCCTTTGCACAATTTTCAATGGAGCTGTTTGATTTTTTCTTGCTGATTTGCTTGAGCTCCTTGTGGATTCTGATTATCAGGCCTTTATCAGATGTATAGCATGCAAATATTTTCTCCCATTCTGTAGGTTGTCTGTTTGCTCTATTGATTGTGTCCTTGGCTGTGCAGAAGCTTTTTAATTTGATCAGGTCCCATTTATTTATTTTTTTTTTGTTGCTGTGATTGCTTTTGAGGTCTTCTTCATAAATTATTTGTGTAGGCCAATATCTGTAAGAGTTTTTCAACATTTTCTTCTAGAATTCTTATAGTTTCATGTCTTAGGTTTAAATCTGTTATCCACCACAAATTAATTTTTGTGAGTGGTGAGAGGTGCAGATCCTGTTTCATGTTTACATGTGGCTATTCAATTTTCCCAGAACCATTTATTGACTAGGGATTCTTTCCCCAGACTATGTTTTTGTATACTTTGTCAAAGATCACATGACAATATGAGGGTGGCTTCATATCTGTGTTCTCTGTTCTGATCCATAGATCTATGTCTCTGTTTTTGTGCCAGTACCATGCTGTTTTCGTTATTATAGCATTGTAGTATAGCTTAAAGTCTGGTAAAATGATGCCTACTGATTTACTCTTATTATGTAGGATTGCATTAACTATTTTGGGTCTTTTCTGTTTCCATATGAAACATAGAACTGTTTTTTCAAAGTCTGCAAAAATCATATTTGCTGGCAAGGATGTGGAGAGAAAGGAACACTTACACACTGTTGGTGGGACTGCAAACTAGTACAACCTCTATGGAAAGTAGTACGGAGATACCTCAAAGAACTAAAAGTAGACTACCATTTTATCCAGCAATCGCACTACTAGGTATCTACCCAAAGGAAAAAAAAAGGCATTTTATAAAAAAGACACTTTAACTCAAATGTTTATAGCAGCACAATTCACAATCGCAAAGATGTGGAATCAACCTACATGCTCATCAATACATGAGTGGATTAATAAAATGTGGTATATGTACACCATGGAGCACTACTGAGCCATAAAAAAAAAATGGTGATCTAGTATCTTTTCTAACAACCTGGATGGAAATGGAGGCATTCTTTTAGTGAAGTATTGCAAGAATGGTAAAACAAACACCACATGTACTCAATACTAAGTTGGAACTAATCGACCAACAATTATGCACACATATGGAAGTAAAATTCAAGGGAAATCAAGTAGGTGGGAGGGGGGATGAGAGGTTGGGTAAATTCACACCTAACGGGTACAATGCACACTAGCTGGCTGAGGGGCACACTTATAACTTCGACTCAAACTGTACAAAAGCAAATTATGCAACCAAAATGTGTGTACGCCTGTAAAATTCTGAAATAAAATAAATAAATAAATAAAATAAAAAGGTTAAAAAAAAAACTTTCTTAGACCAAAAAAAAAAAAAAATGTTAAAGGAGATCCTCACCACCAGGTCTACTTCATAGAAATTGCTAAAAGTAGGTCTTTCAGATGAAATAAAAGGCTAATAATAAAAAAATTTAAGAAAAAAAGAAACTAAAAATGCCAATGATATCAGTGAAGCATGCTCATACTCACAATTCTCTAACACTGTAAAGGTGGTGTGTGAAGCAATGTTATATCTACTAAGAGGATTAAAAGACAAAACTATTATAAAAAACTGCAGCTACAATAAATTGCTAAAAGGTACAAATTACAAAAAATAATACAAATTTTTACATCAAAACTATAGAAGTTGGGGGAAAGGTAGTGAAATTGTAGCATTTTTGTATGTAATTAAAGGCAAGTTGTTAACAGCCTAATGTAGCTTATTACAAGTATAAGATATTTTATGAAAATCTTATGATGATAATCACAAGGAAAAAGCTACAAAATATATAAAGACAGGATTCAAAGGATACCAGCACAGAAAACTGTTACACCACATGGAAGACAGAAAGAGAGAAGGAAAGAAACAAGAGACCTACGAAAAAATTAGGAAACAAATTAAAAATTGGCAGTAGCAAGTCCTTATTTACCAGTAATTACCTTAAATGTAAATGAATTAAATTATCCAATAAAAAGACATTGAGTGGTTGAATCGATTTAAAAACAAAAAAGAAAGACCCAACCATACACTGCCTACAAGAGACTCACATTACCAGTAAGAACAAAAATAAACTAAAAGTGAAGGAATAGAAAAATGATAGGCCAAATGAAAACTGAAAGAGAGCAGGGGTAGCTATATTTATATCAGACAAAATAGACTTTCAGTCAAATACTATAAAAAGAGACAAAGAATTCATTACATAATGATAAAGGGTTAATTCATCAAGAAGACATAATAATTGTAAATATATACACACTCATCTTTGGAGCACATAAATACATAAAGCAAATAATAAATAATATTAAGGGAGAGATAGACTACAATATTATAATGGTAGAGGACCTCAATGCCCCACTTTCAACAATGCACAAATCATCTAGACAAAAACTCAACAAAGAAACATTAGACATAAATTACACTTCAGACAAAATAGACCTAATAGTCATATATAGAACATTCCCACCAACAGCAAAAGAATACACAGTCTTCTCAAATTCACATGAAACCCTCTCCAAGACAGATCATATGTCATGTCACAAAACAAATCTCAGCAAATTTAAGAGGATGGAAATAATATAGTAACTTTTTGCATCACAGAGGCATGAAACTACAAATCAACCGGAGAAATCTTGGAAAATACACAAATATGTGGAAATTAAAAAACATGCTCCAAAACAAACAATGGATAAGAGAAATAAAAAAAAAAAATACCTTCAGACAAATGAAATTAAAAACATAAAATGGTAAGACTTATGGGATACAACAAAGCAATCATAAGATGGAAAAAATTCATAGCAGTAAACACCTATATGTGATATAATAAAAGAATAAAGATCACAAATAAACAATCTAATGTCACACTTTAAGGAATTAGAGAAAACAGAGCAAACTAAGTTCAAAATTATCAGAAGGAAGAAAGTAACAAATATCATGTAGAAATAAATGAAATAGAGACTAGAAATACAATAGAAAAATACCAACAAACCTAAGAGCTGTTTCTTCAAAAATAAACAAAATAGACAAACCACTAGCTAGACTAACAAGGAAACAAAGAGAGACTACTCAAATTAATAAGATCATAAAAGAATGAACAGACATTACAACCAACAGTAATTTCTTAAAATCCTGATAATAGTTTTTTATAACCCTTTGTAGTATCAGAATACAAAGGATTATAAGAAAATATTGTCAACAATTATACTCCAACAAATTGGATAACCTAGGAGAAATGGATAAATTCCTGGACACATATAACCTACCAAGACTGAATTATGAAGAAATAGAAAACATGAAGAAACAGATGAGTAAGGAGAATGAATCACTAATAAAAAGTCTCCCACCAAGGAAGAGCCCACTGCTAAATTCTACCAAATATTAAAGAAGAACTAATATCAATTCTTATCAAACTCTTATAAAAATATCAAAATAGAGGAAATACATCCATAGTTATTTTATGAGGCTAATATTACTCTGATACCAAAGACAGACAAAACACTACAAGAGAAAATATATATAGGCCAATATCCCTGATGAACACTGATGCAAATCATTGATAAAATATTAAAAAATAGAATTCAATAACACATTAGAAGAATAATTTACCATAATCAATTGGGATGTAATCCTGGAATGCAAGGATGGTTCAACATATGCAAATCAATAAATGTGATGCACCACATTAACAAAATGAAGAGTAAAAATCATGTGATTATCTTGACAGATGCAGAAAACTCATTTGATTACATTCAGTACACCTTTATGATAATAACTCTGAACAGATTAGGTATAGAGCTAATGTACCACAAAACCATAACTAACATCATTCGCAGTGGTGAAAAGCTGAAAACTTTTCATTAAAATGGGGGACAAGACAAGGATACCATCTCTTACCATCTCTATACATGATGGTACTGACAGTCTTAGCCGGAGCAATTAATCAAGAGAAAGAAAGAACGGACAGCCTAATAAGAAAGGAAAAGGTAAAATTGTCTCTATTTGCTGACAGCATAATCTTATATAAAGAAAACCCTAAAAACTCCACTAAAAAATTTTGAGAACTAATAAACAAATTCAGTAAAACATCAGGTTACAAAATCAACATACAAAATCAGTAGCATAACTATATCCTAATTAAAAAACATCTAAAAAGGAAATTAAGAAAACAATCCCATTTACAATAGCAACAAAAAAATTAATCACTTACATGTAAATTTAAACAAGGAGGTAAAGTATCTGTACACCGAAAACTATAAAGCACTGATGAAAGAATTTTTTTTTTAAATGGAAAGATATTCCATTTTCATGAATTGGGAGAATTCATATTGTGAAAAAGTCCATACTACCCAAAGTAATGTATAGATTCAATACAATTCCTTGAAAGAAAACAAATAATGTGATTATAAAATGGGCAAAGAACCCGGACAGACATATCTGAAGACATACAAATGGTTAATAGCTACATGAAAAAATTCTCAGTATCACCAATTATTAGGGAAATGCAAATTAAAACCACAATGAGATATTACTTCACACCTGTTAGAATGGCTTTTATCAAAAAGATGAAAGATAAGTGTTAGAGAAGATGCAAAGAAATGGAATTCTTTCTTGTTGGTGGATATGTAAATTAGTATAGCCATTATGGAAAATGGTGTGGAGTTTACTCAAAAAGCTAAAGATGGAACTGAATAACCCATTAATTCCACTTATGATTATATATATCCAAAGGAAGTGAAGTCAATTTGTTAAAGGGATATCTTCACTACCATGTTCATTGCAGCATTATTCATAACAGCCAAGATATGGAAAAACCTAAGTGTTTATCAACAGATGAAGGGATAAAGAAAATGTGATATATATGCATAATGGAATAATATTCAGCCTTTAAAAAGGAGGGTAAAGCCTGTCATTTGTGACAACATTGATGAATCTAGAGGATATTTTGCTAAGTGAAATAAGCTAGGCACAGCAAGACAAATATTGCATGATCTTATTTGAACTTATAGAAGCAAGTAGAACAATGGTTACCAGAGGCTGGGAGGGCTAAGAGAGAAGGAATTATATCCCTTTGTTGACCAAAGGGTACGAAGTTTTGATAGACAAGAGAAATGGATTTTGAGATCTACTGCACAATAGGATGCCTATAGTCAATAATAATATATTATATATTTCAAAATTACTTAGGGTGTAAATTTCAGATGTCTCATCATAAAAAAAATGATAGCTAAGAGAGGTGATGGATATGTTAATTAGCTTGATTTCATCATGACACACTGCGTACATATATAAAAGTACCACATTGTACCTCATAAATATATGCAATTATGATTTGTCAAACAAAAATAACAGTAATAAAAATTAAAAATAAATGCATAAATGTATTCCTTTAAATAAAACCTCTTTAATGCTTCTCTAAAATTTAGGATAAAAAACACTTTCCAGATTGTATATATATTTAGAGTGGGATATATTAGAGTGGGAACTCAAATAGACCCTATTTGAGTTCTAAGATAGAACATTGATAAGTAAGAAAATAGGCTCCTTTACAGAATGTTTTAACATGGCCTATGTCCTCTGGGTATTATAGAGTTTGTTTTGTTTTATTTTCACTGAGTATAACATATGACTATTTTCTCCTTTCAGATTTACAATAAATCCTAAGTCATAAAATTTTCTATTAACTGTGTGTAGGGGGAGGGGAGGATGTACTTGCAAATCATACAGAAAAAATATTTTATCTTATCCTTTCTAGGCTGTACTAATTATCTGGTTTCAGGAAGCTAAAATTTTTGATGTAAGTTTCAGGAGGAAAAAGGAAGAACTGATTTAAAATTGAATCCAGGTTTGACTTCATGAAAAGAAACAGGTAAAGAGAAAGGAAGAATCCGCTTCTGGAGATCAATCAATCTAGATATTTTAGATGAATTTAGTGCCTACAAATATATTCTGCATAGTATTAAGGGACACTTTTCCTGTGAAGTTAATATGCCTTTTAAATATCATGAGGGAACACTCAATTCCAAACAGTAACATAAATAAACACATTTGAAATAATATGAGAAAGATAGTTCTCTATGTCACAGGAAAACTGCCATTAAAATGACAAAGTAAAGAAAGAGGACAATAGGATATGGTTGTTCTTCATACAGAAAGTTTAACATACAGAGACAATATGGTTTGAAAAATAATTCTATGTAATGAAGACTACAAGCAGTTTGGAAAACAGCATCATGAGATTGAATCTGGAAAGGTGGACAGTCACAGATTCTTCTGAGTTCTGCATAAAAAGTTGAACCTTTTAAAAATAATTAATAACAAAAGTCATTCTTAGATTAAAGTTAAGGAATGCTGAAGTCAGATTAGCATTTGCAGTGTTACTCAGATAGCAGTTGGAGTATGAATTCCAGAGAAGTGAAACAGAATGTGAGTCTCCCCATCAAGAGGCCACTGCAATAGTCCAGAGAAAGAGTGATGAGGCTTAAATGTAAGGGCAGAGTAATAGGAATGGGGAGGAAGAGCTGAATGGGAGAAAAGTTAATGGAGTGAAATCAAAGTGCTTTGTGTGTTATTAGAGAGAGGGAGAGAGCAAGATTACTCTTTTGTTTCTGATTTGCATGTCAGGAGAGGAAGATGCCATTAACTAAGATTGGAAATGCAGCAGAAGGAGCAAAATTGAGAGGAGGGAGAAAAATAATGAAGTGAATAAATTAAATCTGAACTCTTTCAAAAGAAAGCGCAGTAGAAATGCAATTTGGGAATTACCCAGTGTATGAAATGGTACCTGTAGGAGTGATAAAACCCTGGAGAGAGAAAAGAAGAGGATTAAAAGAATGTTGGAAGTCACCAACATTAAAGAAACAGGCAGAGGAAGAAGAGCAGACACCGATGATGGAGCAGAAATGGTTGAGGAAGTGAGAAACAGAGAAACAACATTTGGTGCCGTCTGAGCAACCACTAGAAGAGAGTCTCCGGAGCATAGGGTAATCCACAGAGTGAAATGGATAGGCAGCAATTACAGTACAACTGCTAAGAGATCTCTGGGTATAGCCATTAAAAGATCATTTTACATATTTACCAGAATATTTTAGTGGAATATAGAAGTGAAAACCAGATTGCAGTGGGTGGAAAGAGCAAATATGATGTGAGGAACACAAGACAGGAAATATGCTCTTATGTTAAAAAAAGTCTCACACGCACACACACACACTCTCCAAAATTTGTTCTTTGGAAAAGAAAACTAGGGTGACATAGTGAATGAAATTTACATTTGAAAAAATGTGTCTTTTGATTTTTTAATACAAGAAAGGTTTTGCTGTTTTTATTCATCAATGAGGTAAATATTATTCAACACCTAATACATGCCAGGTATTGTAAGAAACTGACATCATACTATATATGATATTGCCATATGATATTTTTCCTTGAAAGTTCAGGAACTATAGTCCTATGTGATTAAAAGACATCTGTGTGTTTATGTGTATGTGTGTGTATTCATGTACACACATATATGTAACTCATATAGTTTTATTTTATATATATGTTTAGGATGTTTCAAACTGTATTATTAATAAAATTTAATTAGTATCTTTGAACTTGCACTTAACTACACAACTAAGAATGGTTATTTGCTGAAGAGTGCATGCCTTTCCTTTCCAAAATAGGAGGGAGACTTTTTTTATCATTTTATATTGTTCCATCCTACATCCTCTATAAGGCATACTAATTTGCATTTGTTGTCTGGGTCTAATGCAAGTTGCCAGGTCACAGAATTCCTTGCCCTGAGCCTAGAGAATCACTTAAGTCTCTACGAGCCACCTTTCAAGACACATATAACAAATGTGTGTCTTAACTAAATAGGTCATAACAATCCACATATAACATGAGACTATACAAAATAGTATCTTATTTTTACATTGTGCAGGAAATATTTCTACAGACCACTAGGCCCTCAGAAATTTCACTGATGAGGCAAGCCATTGTATTTTGTAGGGTTTTTTGGTCCCATGCTTTGTCACATATGTCATCTAGATTGTCTGTTACACAGGCATCTAGATTGTCTGTTACACAGGCATCTAGATTGTCTATCACTCCCTGCACTTTGAGAACTGTCAGCATAAGGTTGTAATTCCAATGGGCCAGCAACCTGTCCTCTTAGAACTCTGAAGCCTAAATTGTAGCACAGAGTTGATATAAACATGAGGCAAGAGTACCATTTCCACAAATTTGCTGGGATCTAACTCTAATTACAAATTTGGGAAAATGAGGTCAGTAATGGGTGAGGCCTGAGTTGAATTGACTTCACCTCACTGGCTAACTTTCTCAGGTGGGATGTTCAAGAAAACCATTAACAGACTCAATGTGAGAGGGAGGAGCAACTAGTCCACGTGTTGGGGAGGTTTAATTCATATTCAGTCCCTCTAATTCATCTCATATTTCTGTTTCATCATAGGCCTAGTACTTCCTGATCAGTGCCTCTACATTTTGCATGTTTCCTCCCAATGCTGTGTATTCTATTTAAGTAATTAGAATTCAGCAACTCATGAGATCAAACATTTATTTGATTTGCAGCTATCTTAGATATGCTGTTGCAAGGTATAGATACTTTTAGCACTGAACTAGATAGTCCCTAAATTTCCTTCTGTGCCTCAAATACAGCTTAGGAATGTTAACATGTCATTCTCATTTTAGTTCTCCTGTGCTCTTAAAAGAATCTGCCTAACTTTTGTTTTTGAAATCTTCATGTCCTTTGAGGGCATAAGCAAAAACAAAGGTTTACTCAATCCATCCTGGTTTATTTTAATTCAACAATTTTTCCTAACTATCCATTAAAACTGAAAATTAGTGAAAAATGCTAACCCAGATAGGATGCCAATAAAATAGGCTTAAATCAGACTTAGCCCAGGCAAACAACATATATAGTAACTCTATAAAGATGATCTACAGTTGCTGTGCCACTAAGTGACTGGGCAGGAGCAAATGAAAACCATCGGTGAAACAAGATAAAATCCTGGGGCTCAATTTTTTTCCACATATAATTTTTCAAATAGAATGTCCAATGCAAAATAAAAGATAAGCAGCCATCTTAAGGGAAAAGACAAAATGAGCAGGGACCAGCAGAAACAAAAAATAACATAAAAAAGATCCATAGACACCTCAAATAATGGTATTACAAAACACAAATTATAAAATAATCCACATCTGGAAGTTTTCTCAGAGAAGTGGACCTAGCTGATTAAAAATCAAATAAACACTTTTATGAACCCTAAAAAATAGATAAAATTTAGAACACAATGGAGAAATTTAATATACCTTTAGTATAGATTTTAACAGTTAAAATATTCCACTGTTCTTTGGCATTCAAACACTGATGTGAACTCTAATTATAATTCCTTTTTATTTAATATCTCTGTACCTTATAGTATTTTCCCTTTATCTAGACTATTCTGCATTATTACTATAATGTGTCTAATATAGTATTTCTTCAATCTGAAGATTCATATTGTCTGTTCTGAAAAATAATTATGCATAATCACTTCAAATATTGTCTGGCCCCTATTTTTATTGCATCTTAATGGAATTCATTATAGATTAATGCAGGAATTTCTCATTCTATCCTCCATTACCATTCTTTTATCTTTTGTAGCACATTTTGATAATAATAACACATAATAATAACTTCTATCATTATTGTGACCCAATACGTGCCAGGAACTATGTAAGTACTTTACATTTTATTCCTAAGAATCATACTGGAATCCAAAAAACATAAATCAAGTAACTCGATGATTGTTACAAATTTGGTCTTATGCCACCTTTGGGTGATTTCTTCTCTTCACCTGTGTATACAGTTTATTTTACCAATGTTTAATATTTCTTTCAATTGTTAGTTTTTCTAAGACTTTCTTTTCTTTTTAGTTCCTTTTCAAATCAATGTGCTATTTCAGAATGAACCATTTTTGCTTTATCAATTCTAGTTTTTAATTTATCTTTTGAACACATTAATACATATATTTTTAAAGTATCTCTCATGTTAATATAGTATCTGTTTCTTGGATGTCAAATCTCTTGTTTATTTCATCTGCTGATTGTCTCTCATGAAGTTTGTTTCCTTTTGTGTTTTGTAACATAGATCGTGAAGTGGTCTTCAGCAGACTTTCTTTCTACGAGTTTCTCTTTGTCCTCCGAGTTATCCTCTTGTGTAGACTTTTCATGTCAGGTTACCTAAATAACACAGTAAATGAGCATATAGACAGACCCAGGCCAGCATGTAATATAACTTGAGTTTCAGTTTCTTGCCAACAACATTTATTACATACTCTTTCCAGCATGAGTAGCCCACTTACTTGACATATCCCTAGGCCAATGGCTGAAATTATTTTTAGACTGTCCTACATTTGAGTTTCAGCTCCAAACTAGAAAAGAGATTTTGGGCTCAGCATCTCAACTTATTTATCAGCCCAGACCCTGTCCAAGGAAATTACCCCATATCAATATTCCCAAAAGCTTTGTGGCTTCACTTTGTGGTCTCTGTTACGACACCCTTCTTCATTTCCAGCATATGGAAATTCCCTTTGTTGCTGTAGAGCTAAAGCCTGCATTTAAAGTATTGTATTATGTTTCATCTGGACTTTTAATATGTTTGGTGTGAAAGTGAGGGATGTCTTCAGTCCATTCTGTTCAATATATCACTCTAATACAGTAAATCATTATTTGCACCCCTAGATTTTTGAATTTGAATAATCCTTTCAGTAGTCCATTTTGTGCATTTATGATTGTTTCCTTAAATGGTATAATTATAATAGATTAAGAACTTCATTGCCAGAAAGCAGAAAAGAAAATTTGTATTGAATTCTTAGGTAATGTTGAATTATTACAGAATTCAATTTAAACCATATTTTATAACAATGCCTAACAAACACACAAGCAATGTGATAAAAACAAACCATTATTGTTACTTTGAAATCTTACAAATACTACTTGATTCCTTAAAATATCCATTTAATTCATAAAGGAGAAAGCAATAGTTTCACAAAAAACTATACAAAAGTATACAATATAACAATACAGTAGTATTTCAGTATAACCCATAACACTTGGTATACAATACAGAATCTTAGAATAAGACCTACAGATTTTTTAAGCATCTTCAAAATTATTCCCACCTAACAATTCATTGAACTTATTTCACTTCAACTCAGTTCATCAAATATCTTAAGCAGAAGATTATAATATTCCCAAACTTAAGAACCAGAAATTTCCCTCATTTTCTCATCTCTGCAATTCTACTTCTTCATTTGTAAAAAATAATAATACTGATATTTATTTTTTGTCTATTTGCAAACTTCTAATTATGATTGAATCAATAACACCAAACAATTATACAATAAAGTCCTCCCTTATACTGTACCCTAATATGCCTAAATTAATCTGAATCCACTATTTCTAATTCTAAACTAAAAGACTGTTTAGCTGAATCAATCCAATCCTCCATCTGCATAATGGAACATATTAAAGCTTTTATATTTGCTACTTGCCTGCACCTCTTAAATTAATATATCTAATAATATAAACAATTCTATGCTGTAAAAATAAATTATACTACTGTGAATTTGCCAATTTTATAAAAATGTATTTTCCTAAACAATGCTATAATATTAAAGCTTTTGGATATAAAATATATCAATCTAACATGAATTTGTAATTGTCTTGATACATTTCACATATGCATCATTTGAACAAAAATGGTATTAAATTGGTAGATCAATAATAATTGTGTCAGTCATGTTATTAATAGCTTTATCCTATTTAACTTAAATTTTTAATTTCATATCTGCTTCGGGTCATCTCTCTGTCATTTTAGGGTGCACTATAGTGTAGTTCGAGTTTCTTGGAGCGTGTGTGTGGGGAGGGAGTGGTTCCCACACCTCCCATCTCTCTCCCTCTTCTTTCAGGGAGCTTTTTTCGAAAAGAAAGAAGAAAGAGAGAGAAAAGATGTGTGTCAAATGTGATTTTCCACTGCAAGATAGCTCTCCTCTTTCTCTTTGTTGACATGGGTTCTTATATAACAGCTCGCAAATTTTTTAAATATAAAATTAGTCCAAATGATTTATATCAAATGATGGGCACATACATTCTTTGAATAGCCCTCTATGGTTTTACTTTCTGTATAGTGCCATGCAGAGAAGTTGATACTCCATCCCATTCCCCAGTACAAATTTAACTTTCTTTTCTTCTGTATAGTCCTGCTATCCTGAAGCCTCTTGCTCGTAAGTCCTTTTTTAAAGAAGATTAACCTCTTAAGTGGGATATTAAAAAGACAGTTTAATCTTAAGTGACTTCTTAGTTCATGGTTCAGGGGTATCTACCTATATATGCATTATATACCTATACATTGAAGAAATGTAATAAGCTTCACTGGAAATCTCTCTTGCTGGAAAACTCTACAGTTTCTTCCCTGCCTTTTATTCTATACTTCTGACTTTATGGATAAGAAGAGAAATTCAGTCAGCCACAATTTTGGTACTTGTATGGGGCAGTGTGTAGCATGAATAGCTCTTCTGCAAGAATGATCAGATCCCTCAGAAAGACTATTGCCTTGCCCACTGTGCTCTCCTTTCCATCCCTTATATAAAAGGTGAATCATTTAAAAAGTGAATATTATTATATTATTAATGTATTATATAAAATTAACATTAATATATAAAGTATATTATTAATATATCATATATAAAAAGTGAATATTACTAAATCTTTATAAAAAAGTGAACATTCAGAAATGGTACAATTCAGCCTACATATTGGGGAATTACTTGGGCCCAAAGTTTCCCTTAAAATGTGGAGTACTGAGAGGGGGCAAAGCCTGATAGCCAAATAGAAACCTCCAGTGATCATCCCTCTGCATGAACACCAAATTCAACATATATCCACACCAGCAAGCACCTTCAGAAGAACCAAAAATCAGGTGAGCAATCATACTACCTAGTTTTAATATTATATCAATGAAACAGCCACTGAAGAGGACAGAAAAGACAATCTTTCATTGCCTATGCCACCCCTCCTCTATCTCCAAGCAGTGCTGCAGCAGCATGCAGAGTGGAGAGAGAATACATGTGACCGGGGGAGGGAGAGTAAAGTCATCAGGGGCTTTGAATTGAAACTCAGAGCCTCCCTGGCACAGGGGAACACAGCACAAGGCAGAATTCTGCCAGCGCCCAAGGAGGGAGCACTTAGAGCAGCCTGGACAGAGGAAAATCCTCTCCCTCAAAACCTGAGTTCCAACAAGCCCCACCACTAGCTGACAAAAATCAGCTAGGGGCCTGGACTAAATATGTAAGGCAGTCAGGCCTCAAAGGCTACAGTTCTTGGGCAATTCCTGCTGCTGTGCTAGCTCAGAGCCAGTAGTCATGGGGTGCATGTGACCCAGTGAGACACCAGCCACAGTGTCCAAGCCAGTACCTGGGCCACCCCTCCCCAACTCCAGGCAGTGCAGTTCAGGGAGTGTCTTCTTCCACTTGGAGGAAGGAAAGGGAAGAGTTCAGAGGACTTTGTTTTGCAACTTGGATACCAGCTCAGCCATAGTAAAATAAAGACCAAGCAGACTCCTGAAGCCCCTGAGTCCAGGCCTTAGTTCCTGGATGGCGTTTCTGGACCCATGCTGGGCCAGAAGAAAATATGATACCTTGAAGGAAAGGACACAATTCTGGCAAGATTCACCATGTGCTAACTAAAGAGCCATTGGGCATTAAATAAACATCAGAGGTAGCCAAACAGCAGTCACCAGGCGCACTGGGTGAGACTAGGCTGGCTTTATGTGTGATCTAGTGCTGGTGGCCATGAAGGCATACCCATGTCCCTCATACACCAACTCCAGCAGCCCAGCACAGAAAGTGAGGGAAAAGAGTGAGAGACTTTGCCTGGCAATCCAGGGCATTCTCCCATATCTGTGCACAAAGGTAGTATCACAGGAGACTGCAAGAGTCACAGCATTATTGGGCTTGGGGCACCCACAGTGCTGATATGGCAGCAGTAACAAAAGACTTAGATCACAACACTCAATTCCATTTGAATATCTGAAAAAGCTTCTGAAGAAGGATGGGTTCAAACAAGCCCACACCATGAAGATTAAAATAAATACCTAACTCTTCAATGCCTAGACACTGACAAGCATTCACAAGCATCAAAACATGACCACATCAAACAAACTAAATAAGGTACCAGTGACCAATCCTGGAGTGATAGAGATATGTGACCTTTCAGACAAAGAATTCAAATTGTAATGAAGAAGCTCAATGAACTTGAAGACAACACATAGAAGGAACTCGGAAGCCTGTCAGAGAAATTTAACAAAAACTTTGACATAAAAATAAAAATAATAAAGGCAGAAATTCTGGAACTGAAGAATTCAATTCACAAAAAAAAAATACATGAGAGTATCTCAACAGCAGAATTGACCAAACAGAAGAAAGAATTAGTGAGCTTGAAGACAGGCTATTTGAAAATACATAGTCAGAAGATAAAAAAGACAAAAAGGATTTTAAAAAATAAAGCACAACTATAAGATCTAGAAAATAGCCTGAAAAGGGCAAATCTAAGAGTTATTGGCCTTAAAGAGGAGATAGACAGATTGGGGTAGAAAGTTTATTCAAAGAAATAATAACAGAGAACTATCCAAACCCAGAGAAAGATACCAATATTCATGTACAGAAAGTCATAGGACATCAAGCAAATTTAACCCAAACAAAACTCCCTCAATGCATTTAATAAGCAAACTCTCAAAGGTCACAGATAAAGAAAAAGGCCTAAGGTAATCAAGAAAAGAAACAAGTAACATATAAAGGAGCTTCAATACAACTGGCAACAGACTTTTCAGTGAAAACCGTACAGGCCAGGAGACAGTGGGATTACATATTTACAGTGCTGAAGAAAAAAAAAGAATATTATATCCTACAAAAATGTCCTCCAAACATGAAGAAGAAATAGACTATCCCAGATGACCAAAACCTGAGGGATTTCATCAACACCAGACCTCTCCTTCCAAAAATGCTTAAAATAGTTATTCAATCTGAAAGAAAAGGATAATAATGGGCAATAAGAAACCATCTGAAGGTATACAACTCGCTGATAACAATAAGTAAACAAATACAGAGTACTCTATTGTAATTTCTATGTATAAAGCACTTGAGTAGAAAGACTGAAAGACAAACCTACAAAAAGTGACTACAACTAATTTTTGAAAGATAGATAGCATAAAAATATATAGATGAATACAACAGAAAGTTAAAAAGCGCGGTGGGGGGAGTTGTTAAAAGGTAGAATTTATGGTAGATTTCTCTTTGTTTGTTTGTAAGCATAGTTGTCATATGCTTAAAATGATTGGTTATAAAATGTTAGCTCTAAGCCTCATGGTAACCTCAAATCAAAAAACCTACAAGAGATACCCAAAAAATAAAAAGCAATAAATTAAAACACACTACCAAAGAAAATCACTTTTACCAAAGGAAGGCTGGAAGGAAGTAAGAAAGAAAGACAGGATCATGAAACAACCAGAAATCAAATAACAACATGGCAGTAGTAAGTACTTACCTATCAATAACAACATTGAATGTGTATGGACTAAACCCTCCAATCAAAAGACATAGAGTGGCTGAATGGGTAAAAAAATAAAAAAGAGCCAACTTTATGTTATTTGCAAGCAACACACTTCACCTATAAATACACACATAGACTGAAAATAAAGGGATGGAAAAAGATATCCCATGCAAATGCAAAGTTAAAAAAAGCAGAAGTAGCTATACTTCTATCAGATAAAATAGATTTCAAACGAAAAACTATAAAAAAGAGACAAAGAATGTCATTACATAATGA
Source organism: Daubentonia madagascariensis (assembly GCA_023783475.1). Taxonomy (NCBI): domain Eukaryota; kingdom Metazoa; phylum Chordata; class Mammalia; order Primates; family Daubentoniidae; genus Daubentonia; species Daubentonia madagascariensis. Next base: position 17,041,170 of record JAKFHU010002080.1, on the reverse strand, counting down.
TAATGGGGTCAATTCAGCAATAGGATATAAAAATTCTAAGATTGTGTGCACCCACACTGGAGCACCCAGACATACCATGCAAATATTATCAAAACTAAAGGGAGAGATAGGCTCCAATTAAATAGTCACTGGAGACTCCCAACACTCCACTTTCAGAATTGGACAGTTCATCCAGACAAAAAATCAACAAAGAACAAATCAACAAAGATTGGACTTAATCTGCACTATGGACCTAATAGATATTAACAGAACATTTCCTCCAATAGCTGCAGAATACACATTCTTCTCCTCAGCTCATGGATCATTCTCAAAGATAGATCATATGTTAGGCAACAAAATAAGTCTTAAAAATTTCAAAAAAAAATTAAATCATACCAAGTATTTTCTCTGGCCACAAGAGAATAGAACTGCAAATCAATAAAAAGAAGAACACTGGAAAATATACTAACACATGGAAATTAAACAATATGGTCTTGAATGACCAGTGGGTCAACAAAGAGGTTAAGAAGGAAATTAAAAAATTCTCAAAGCAAATGAAAATGAAAGCACAAGATATCAAAACATATGGTATACAGCAAAGGAAGTAATAATAGAAAAGTTTATGAGAATAATTGCCTACATCAAAAAAGAGAAAAGTTTCAAATAAAAAACTTAATGATGCATCTCAAAGAACTAGAAAAACAAAAGCAAACCAAACCCAAAATTAGTGGAAGAAATGAAATAATAAAGAGCAGAGCAGAAATCAATGAATTTAAACAACAAAAAAATACAAAATATCCATGAAACAAATAGTTGATTTTATGAAAGGATAGACAAGATTGACACATCTTTAGCCAGTCTAAGAAAAATAGAGAGAAGACCCAAATAAATAAAATCAGAGATGAAAAGGAGACATTATAACTGATACTGCAGAAATCCAAAGGATCACTAGAGACTTCTATGAGCAACTATATGCCAATAAATTGGAAAACCTAGAAGAAATGGATAAATTCCTAGACACATACAATCTACCAAGATTGAACCAGGAAGAAATCCAAAACCTAAATAGATCAATAACAAGTAATGAGATAGAAGAAGCAATAAAAAGTCTCTCATCAAAAAGGATATAGGACCCGATAGCTTCACTGTGAAATCTACCATTCATTCATAGAAGAACTGATACCAACACTATTTAAACTATTCCAAAAAATTAAAGAAGAGAAAATACTCACAAACTCATTCTATGAGGCCTTTATCACCCTGTTACCAAAACCAGACAAAGAAACAATTAAAAAAAGGAAACTATAAGCCAATATCTCTGATGAACTTAGATGAAAAATTCTCAAGAAAACACTAGCAAACTGAATTCAACAACACAAAAAAAGTATTCATCATGATGAAGTGGGATTCATCCCAGGGATGCAAGGACTGTTCAACATATGCAAATCAATCAGTGTGACACATCACCTCAACATAATGAAGAACAAAATCCATACAATCATTTCAACAGATGCTGAAAAAGCATTTGATAAAGTTCAACATCCCTTCATGATAAAAATTCTCATAATACTGGGTTTAGAAAGAACTTACCTCAACACAATAAAAGCCATATATGACAGAGCCACAGCTAATATCATAATGAATGGGAAAAAACTGAAAGACTTTCCTTTAAGGTCTGAAACAAGGCAAGGATGCCCACTCTCACAACTGTTACTCAACATAGAACTGGAAGTTCTAACTACAGCAATTAGACAACAGAAAAGAATAAAGGGCATCCAAGTTGGAAAGGTAAAACTCAAATTATCCTTATTTGCAGATGATATGATCTTCTCTCTAGAGAAACCTAAAGACTCCACAAAAAAACTACTGGCACTGATAAATAAATTCATGATTTGTAGGATACAAAATCAACATATAAAAATCAGTAGCATTTCATATGCTAATAATAAATAATCTTAAAAAGAAACCAAGAATGTTATCTCATGTACAATATCCACTAATAAAATAATAAAATAAAATGTCTAGGAAAACACTTAACCAAAGAAGTAAAAGATCTCTATAATAAAAACTATAAAATATTGACCAAAGAAATTGAAGAGGACACAAAAAAATGAAAAGATATTCCATGCTCATGGATTGGGAGAATCAATATTGTTAAAATGTCCATACTACTCAAAGCAATCTATAGATTCAATGAAATCCCCATCAAAATACCAGTGACATTCTTCACAGAAATATAAAAAAAAATCCTTAAATTTATATGGAACCAAAAAAGACCTAGAATAGCCAATGCCATCCAGAGCACACAGAAAAAAAACTGGAGCAATCACATTATCTGACTTCAAATTATACTACAGAGTTGTAGTAGCCAAAACAATATAGTAGTAATGGCATTAAAAAAGACACAATAGACCAATGGAACAGACTAGAGAACCCAGAAATAAATCCAGACATCTATTGTGAACTTATCTGGACAAAGTTGCCAAGAACATACAGTAAGGAAAGTACTGTATCTTCAATAAATGTTCCTGAGAAAACGGGCTGTCCATATGGGGAATAATGAAACTAGACCCTTATCTCTCACTGTATACAGAAATCAAATTAAAATGGATTAAAAACTTAAATCTAAGACCTGAAACTATGAAACTACTAAAAGAAAACATTGGGGAAAGGCTTTAAAACATTACTCTGGGCAAGGCCTTCTTGAGTAATACTCTAAAGCACAGGCAACCAAAGTAAAATTGGACAAATGGAACCACATCAAGCTAAAAAGCTTGTTCACAGCAAAGGAATCAATCAACAAAATGAAGAGACAACCCACAGAACAGGAGAAAATATTTACAAACTACCCATATGACAAAGGACTAATAACTGGAATATATAATGAGTTCCAATAACTCAATAGGAGAAAACAAAATAATCCAATTTTAAAGATTGGCAAAGGATCTGAATAGACATTTCTCCAAAGAAAACATACAAATAGCCAAGAGGTATATGAAAAAATGCTCAATATCATCAGTCATCAGAGAAATGCAAATCAAAACTATAATGAGATATCATCTCACCCCAGTCAAAATGGCTTTTATCAAAAAGACAGGCAATAAAGAATGCTGGCAAGGATCTGGACAGAGGATATACACCGCTAGGTATATATCCAAAGGAAGGGAATTCAGTATTTCAAAAAGATATCTGCACTCCCATGTTTATTACAGCACTATTCACAATAGCCAAGATTTGGAATCAACATAAGTTTCTATCAACAGATGAATGGATAAATAAATTGTACATATACACAATGGAGTATTATATAGCCACAAAAAAGAATGAAATTTTGCCATTTGCAACAACATTGATGGAACTGGAGAACATTACATTAAGTGAAATGAGTCAAGCACAGAAAGAAAAATCTCTCTTGTTCTCACTCATGTCTGGGAACTAAACAATTGATCTCATGGAGACAGAGAGTAGAATTATGGTTACTAGTGTCTGAGAAGGGTAGCAGGAGGAGGAGATAAAGTGGAGATAGTTAATGGATACAAAAATATAATTAGATAATTAGATAGAATGAACAATATTTGATAGATAGTACAACAAAGTGACTATAATCAACCATAGTTAGGATACACTTTAAAATAACTAAAAGACTGGAATTGGAATTTTCCTAACACAAAGAAATGATAAATACCTGGGAGGATGTATACCCCAATTGCCCTGATATGATTAATTCATATTGTATACTTTTATCAAAACATCACATGTATGTTTTAAAGATATAGAACTATTAAAAGAAATAGAATGCTGAACATAGATACCTCTCCTATTAGCTCACAGACATACGCAAGTCAGGGTTTCATCAGGAAAGTAGAAACTCCATTGGTGATAAGAAATAATGGATGTATATAGAGATTCAGCCATGTATTATATTAGGTTATTAAGTATGAAATGTGTGATTTCCTTAAGTACTAAGTTTGACAGTTGATATCCCTGACATTTCACTTTGACACTTCTTGTTTTCTTTTATTGTGAAGGTACATCCTCAGTCTTTCAAATGCACATTTTTGCTTGTGATTATTGTTCAAATTTTTTTAGAGCAATTTTTGTGAAGCCATGGATAAGTCAAAAATTCATGTTATTTTTGAATATGAGTTCTGTCATGCAACCAATGCAGAGCAGACAACTTGAAATATCAATTAAATGTTTGGGAAGGATGTGGCTAATGAACACACAGTAGTATATCAGTTGTCTGAGCAGTTCCATTCTGGTGATTTTAATCTTGAATATGAGCTATGTGGGTGACCTGAGACAAAGGTGGATAATGATGACATGAAAGCTCTAGTGGAAGTGAATCCATCTCAACCTATGCGTGGATTAGCAGCAAGGTTTGACGTTGCTACTCCAACAATATCGGGCCATTCAAAACAAATGGGCAAGGTAAAGAAGCTGGATAGATGGGTACTGCATCAATTAAACCAGCATCACAAGAAAAACCGTCTCGAAACTTGCCTTTCTTTGCTGTCAAAACAAAAAGGCAAACCATTTCTACACCATATTGTTACATGTGATGAAAAATGGATTCTTTCTGACAATCGCAAGTGTTTGGCACAACGGTTGGATAAAGATGAAGTGCCAAAATACAGTCCAAAATCGAATATTCATCAAAAAAAGCTAATGGTGTCTGTTTGGTGGGGTTCATGCTGGTATTATCTACTACAGCTCCATGAAACCTGGTCAGTCAATTACAGCGGATGTCTACTGCAACCACTTGGATGAAATTATGAGAATGCTTGCAATTAAGCAGCCAAAGTTGGTCTATAGAGACAGGCCAATTCTCTTGCAAGACAATGCTCGACCACATGTCACACAAACAACACTGCTGAAACTACAGAACCTGGACTTAGAAACTCTCTGTCATACACTGTATTCATCAGACCTTGCACCAACTGACTACCACTTCTTCCAGGCTTTGGACCACTTATTGCAAGGACAAATATTCAATTCTCAACAAGCTGTGGAAAACGCCTTTCACGATTTCATCACTACTCGCTCTCCAGACTTCTTTGCTCCTGGTATGAACAAGCTACCTTTAAGATGACAAAACTGTGTCAATAGTTAAAACTGTGTCATACTTTGGTTAATTGTACTGCTTCTTGTTTGGGATATAATAAACTGCAGTTTTGATTTGAAATTGGATATTTCATATTTGATGAGCTATGTACCCATAATAATTTAAAATAAAGAAAATTTTAAAATTTAAAAAATGTGCCATATTTAGTTTCCCTAATTTGCACATTTATGTTTTATTTGAAAGTCTGAATCAGGAGAAATAAATTCTACTCAAATTTGTTTCCAGTAGTTTTCTATGGATGCCTAAAATAAAATCCCTTATGTCAGATTTGCTTGCCCAACCCCAAGTGTTATAAAAGTATTACTGACAATTATTTAAAAACATCACACTTCTCAGAGTCTTCCCCAATAGATTTTAACTTTCAAGAATACATTTTCTGACAAAGAATAATTTCTTAAGAAATATTTAATAATAACTTAAAAATAATAAGTCATGTTAGAAATAATAATACTGTTTGATTGAAAATACTTAAGATTATAAATTGATCTCATAAAAAACTGCTACTAATTTAGAAATGTCTCAAAAAGGCAGTATAACCTGAGTAATTATAAACCTTAGAATAATACATTTGATCATGTTTTGGGGATCTAACATATTTCTACTTCTAGAATTCCTCAAAGACTACTGTAGCTGTTTAGCATGTATTAGAAATTGACAGCTCATTAACAGCTCATTTGGAATACTGTTAACTGTGCAAAAGAAATATATTCTGCACAGTAGACTCTTAATTGTGAAATGTATTGAAATTTGGGCTAGATTCAGCATTGCAGAGGGAGAAAAGATCTTCCCTTCAATTAATGGAAAAGCACACATTGCATGGTTAAAATGAAAATAAAAATCCATAACTTTCAATGAATTTCAAAAGACATTTCCATGTTACATATTTTCTCGTCCTTTTGCTTGTTCTCTGCCTGCCAATTTATAGCAGCTGTCTCTCAATCTCCAGTTCCTTTCAAAACACATGCACTCATCATTGATTCCAGATTCTCAACTACAAAATCATTTCATCTAAATTTTGAAGATTATTTGGAATTATTTGAGTCAATAGACAAAGCCAAACTACTTTTATGAATAAACATGTGAAAGTAAGGTACATTAAAATATTTTTAAATGAAGAAAAAATGATCCTAAAGTTAAAAAAAAATCACATCCATGGTTTGAACTTGATTTTAATTTAACAGAATTAAACAGTAGTCTACAATAGGTGTAGAGAAACTATGGCCCATAAGCCAAATTCAACCCACAGTCTATTTCTGTAGATAAAATTTTCTTGGAACACAGCCACACTCATTCATTCACTTTGGAATTACCTATGGCTGTTTTCATGGCATAATGGTAGAGTGGAGTAGATGCAGAAGAAAGCATACGACCCACAAGCTTGACATATTTAGTCTTTGGCATTTACTCTTTAACTGACACCTGAGATTTTTTTTTTTTAATATCTTGAGTTTTATGACTTTTGGGATATAAATTAATAGATGAGTTATAGGGAATATTTCTTTGACCTTATAGCCCTCAAAATGGACACTTTTACCTGGACATCTTTAACTTTGGACTTTGGACACAAAATTTTGGGCACCTTTAAATCTTTAGCTATACGTAAATAAGAGATAAACCATAGAGTGATTTATAAGCCTAGATTTATATTCTTGTTTTCACTTTCTCTCTTTGTTATTGTTAACAGGGATGGGATCTCAATCCAAAATTGTAGTATATAATCAGGATACTTAAAAAAGTAATTAATTTCTATTTTGAGCCCATGGACCTCCAGGGTAGTAGAAATTTAAAATCCTGTCAATTTGAGGATTTTTCTTATTTCACAGTTTGAACTCTAGGAGTTCAATAGTTCACTATTGTTATATTTTCTAGGAGTATTTGGAGGAGTAATTTTTGATGTCTACCTCTCTTTTTTGTAACTTAAAAATTGTTCTTATCTGGCTTTAGTCATTAATCCACACATGTGATTTAAAGCTGCCTAGTATTTTGTATGGGACTTAGTCATGGTAATCCAAACAGTTCATCATGAGATATCATTGTATTTTATCCTCCAGGCCTTTTTATGTCTGTCGGATCTTACATCAATTTCAAGGCCATTTGTGGGGATTGATTGTATCTCACCCTACTGTTCCTATACTACTCTGTGGTAGAGAAATCTCTATACAGACCATTTATCTATTCTTACTCTATAACTCTTCCATCTTGGTTTTCCTGCAGCTTCTTTACGGCTCTGCCTGGGAATAAGGAGCAGAAACCCCTTTCTAGAACACAACATTGTCTTATGATTATGACTCTGTGTCCTTCAACTCAGTGTAAAAAAGAAAGCCCCATGTTTCCAAACCCTCATTTTTCCCATTTATTTATTTTTACCCAGTAGTCTCCTTCTTTGAAAGATGATGGCCTATACAAAAGAAGCCCATAAGAAGAGCACAGGTCAATGTGTTTTGCCACATTTTTCTGTAAAAGCAAGGAATACAAACATCAAGTCTGATTGTATCAAGAAAACAATATGTGGAGTTACAAATCAAAATTATGATAATACTAGCTTTTAGACTAATAACTATTTTTTAAACATATTAGTCTATTAAATCATGTAGAAAACAAAGAATGGAATTACAAACTGTTGTTATAATGCCAGCTTTTATAATCACCCATGTATTTACCTTTGTCAAGATTTCTTATTTCTTCACATAGCTTTGAGTTACCATGTAGTGCCATTTCATTTAATCTTGCAGGACTCCCTTGAGCATTTCTTGCAGCCCAGGACTAGTGATAATGAATTTCCTCGGTTTTTGTTTACCTGGGAAATCTTAATTTCTAGCTTCACATTTGAAAAATAGTTTTGCCAGATACAAGGTTTTTGGTTTACAGTTTTTTTTTTTTTCCTTTAGCAATTTGAATATATTGGCCTACTGCCCTCTCACCTCCAAGATTTCTGATAAGAAATCTTTTAATAATTTTTTGAGAATCCCTTGTATGTGACAAGTTATGTCTGCCTTGCTGCTTTCAAGATTCTCTTCTTATATTTGTTTTTCAAAAGATTGAATATTATGTATCTCAGTGTAGTTCTCTGAGTTAGTATTAGTTGGACTTTATTGAACTTATTGGAGGTTTATATTTATATATTTCATCAAATTTGGGAAGTTTTTAATCCATCATTGCTTCAAATATTTTTTCTTCCCTTTTTTCTCTTTTTGGGATGTCCACAGTGCATATGCTGGCCTTCTTGATGATGTCCCCACAGGTCTCTAAGTCTCTGTTTACTTTTCTATAATTATTTTTTGTTCTGTTCTCACATTCAATAATTTCCATTGTCTTATGTTCAAGTTTACTGGTCATTCTTCTGCCTCCTCAAATCTGGTCTTGAATCCTTCCAGTGATTTTTAAAATTTCAGTTATTATAATTTTAAGCTACCAGAACTTATTTTTTTTCCTTAGGTTTTCCTTCTCTGTGTTTTGTTTATACATCATTTTCTTGACTTCTCCACATCTTTCAGTTAAGCAATTTCAAGACAGTTGTGTTAAAATCTTTGTCTAGAAGGTCTATTGCCACATCATTTTTAGGGACAGTTTCTGTTGCTTTATTATTGTTCCCCTTAAATGGGTCAGAATTTCCTATTTCTTTGTATGCCTTATTGTTTTCAGTTAAAACTTGGGCATTTGAATCTAACAATGTAATAACTCTGGATTCAGAGTCTTCTCCTTCCCTAGGGTTTGCTGTTTTTGTTATTATTACTGTTCATTGTTTTAGTTTTCTTGATTTTCATAGGCTGTATTTGTGCCCTGAATCAGCCTGAGGTTTAAACTTAAGGTCTTCTTGGGTCTCTTCTGGGTCTGTACCATATCCTGGGTATTAACAGTTACTTTCTAATTTTGCTTATATATGCAGTCGCTTTTAAATGTCCTAGTGTTTAACATCTGGACCCTAATAGGAAAAAAAGGAAAAATAAAGACAGGAAAAATGGTCACCAGCCCTTTAAATCTCTTGCAAGTTACCTGGGCCAGAGTGAGTGAAACTAAAAACAATTAGGAAAGGATCAAAAATCATGGCTTCCTGACTCTCTTTCTGCACCTCTGTGATCAGAAGCAGCAATCAGCATCAGAGAAAAGATCTCCACTATGGTAAGGCAGGGTCCTTTTTGCCTACCCTGGCTCCTGTAAGCAGGGTCCTTTTTGCCCACCCTGGCTCTTGCAAGCTTATATATAATCTGCTCCTAGAATGCATGAACAGTGGCCTGCCATGGCTCTGATTGTTGGGGATGGGCAGCTACTACTCTGCTAGGAGCTAAAATTGACTCAAATTAACCCTCAATTTACCAACCAAGTCTTCCCCTGTATGTTTCAAGCCTTCAATAAACTCCAGAGTTTCAAAATAGTTACACTAGAAAGACTCTGCCAGTGCAATTGTTATCTAAGTGAGGAGACAAATAGACATCCCTGGTGCTCTCTACTCTGCCACCTTCCCCACTTGCATTATCACCATTTAATTTTATTCTTTCACTCTTATAACCATAAGGAAAACATAAGAGTCCATACCAAAAATAGTCAGTTTTCAAGTTTTGCTTTTGCTATAGTAATGAAATATATTCTTTATATTAAAAAAACTGCAGAAATATATGTATATTTAATCAATACTGTCTTCACTATTGTTATATTTTCTCCTTATATCCTTTATTCATCCTCACTAAGTGAAATTTTCTGAAAGGCAGGAAACACAGCTTTATGTCCAAAGAACATATTGGCATGGTTGTACTCTCAATTAAAACATTTTCTAAAATTGGTAGAAAGGAAAAGTTATTTTAGGTGAGTAACGAGATTTTCTTTGTTACTTTCAGAACTTTATAATAATTAAATATATATATATATATATGTAAACACGTATGTGTTTAATTTAATTTGGGATCAAAGGTTTAAAAAACAAAAGAAGAAAATTAAAAGAATAAAAAGAAAGAGGATATAATTAATTTAACACAATATAATAATTTCTAATACATGCATTTAAGAAAATCAGAAATATGTATGCATTATTTTTTATTGAGTGATTCTAACTATGAGATAATGATTATTGCATACCAAGTATTTTTTAAGTGCTTGAAAAGTAAAAATAACTGTTATAAGTAAGGATGTATCTGGAATTATATACTATATGTCTTTCAATCATAAGTCTATCACAATGTGGAAAGAAAAAACTACTTAGTTGAGAAGAATATGTAAAGCAAAATATATTTGTGTCAGCAAACAGGCCACATGGCTGTGAAATCCTGATTCACTTCCTTTCATTAATTCCCCCATCAAGTAAACTGAAATTTAAATTACCATCTTCAAAGTTTAATTTATTTTCTTAGTCATGCAGTTAACTACATTTATACAGGCCTGACTCTTCCAGAAAGAAAAAGTGCTGATAGCATAGCCAATATGAGAGGAGAGGAAAAAAAAAATGTAAAACTTGATTTAAAATGCTAATAAAAGATTATTCTAAAAATGCATGTGGTTATCATTTAACAAAATTTTACCTTTTGGAGTGCTAGCTTATCAATTTACTTTTAATCACAATTTTTCCTTTCTTTAATTATATATTCATTTACTTAATCCAGATTCAACACTCTATAATCTCATTTGTGTACATTTAAGTTTAATGTTGGGAAAAAGAAGAAATATTCTTGGTCTGTATTAAGATGCCATTCTTACTTTAACACACATAGAAAAATGGATGAATTTATTTTATGGTGTGTGTGTGTATATATATAGATATAGATATAGATATAGATATAGATATATAGATATATAATCTAAAAGATTAATTCAGAACTTAAAAAGTCATTTACAGGTCATGTAACTCAAACTCTCATCCAATAAAAGAATCCCCCCTATAACATCTCTTAGAGTTAGCTAAGTGAAAGAAAACACACTACATCATGTCATATTCCTCTAATGACTTTTACTTTATAGACATTTTTCTTAGATTAAGCTGTTTGGCTTTCCATGTCAGAGGTTTATTGGATGTGTGAGGGGAGTGCCCTTGATATCTACTTCTTTGAGGGAGTGAAGAAAAAAGGATTAAACAGAGGAAGCAATTAAACTGGACTGCAGTTGCACAAAGGCTTTGGACAATATGATGGAGAGCTGTGGAGCTAAGATGGCCCTTCAGAGTTTCCTGCCTTCAGAAAGGAAAGCTCATTCTTTATGTCATTGTATTAAGCAGTCACTGGAATTAGAGGGCCCCTGGGGAGGTCCTGTGGTCTCTACAGAGGTAGCAATTCTGGGAGGACAAGTTAGCTGTAAGCTGTCAGCCTCAACACACCCAGCAGATGGGGAAATGAATGCTTCAATCCTAAAGGGTAGGTCTGAGTAGAAAAGATTCTACTAAACCAAACCCTTGCTCTACTCAGATCCATTGATTTTTAAGAACAAAGTTTTGCGATAACCCCAGAAGAGTCTGGTTTATCTTCTTTCCTGGGAAAACTTTCAAGAAGTGTAGTGCTATGCACTACATCTGTCACCGCCATTCTTTATCACTGCCACCGAACCAGACACTTCAACTGTTGTCTACAGACTTTCTCAACTACTTCTCATTGGAGATTCTTCTTACCCTAGGCTAACACCTCTGTGGAGGTATGGTCAATTACCTCACTTTTGATGGTCTAAGTCCCCAAGTACCACACTCTTTTTAGGTCATGGCAACCACAATAGTAAATTTAGTGTGGAATTTGCACCAAGGACTACCAAGAGATGCCCTAAAAAGTCACCTAAAGAGTCACGTATCTCCCTTCATGTCCCCAAATTTTCACAGCAGCCCAATACCTTGTTGATAATTGCAGTCAATTACCCTAGACAGGAGAATAACTCCTTTTCTTGCCACATAGTTTCTTATCACAAGGAGCCTAACTAGCCAAACAGCAGTCACAACCAAATGTTATTAGGAATATTGTTATAGCCTCTGGTGAACTCACTCCTCTTTAACAAGAAGCACCTCTAACCCACAGAGTTGGTACTGGAAGTACAAATTCCTTAAGAAGGTATCTAGATATAACAGCAAGCAGAGGCACTCCTACTTTTACTACTGGGTTCCCAAATGCAAGTTTTCTAACTGTTGGGCACAAGGCATCATACAATAAACATTGACTTAGGATGTAAACTGCATCCTGGAGAATGGCACCCTGTTCTCACAGGATGGACTCCATATCAGCACTTCAGTTCAAACTTCAGAGGCTATGCTACCACTCTATCAAGCCAGAAGCTTCTATGCAACATAATATTTGATATGGTCATTTGTCTTAGTTTGTATGCACTGCTATAACAAAATAAAAAAGACAGGCTAATTTATAAAGAACAGAAATTTATTATTTATTTCTCACAGTTCTGGAGGCTTTGAATTCCAAGATCAAGGGGCTGTCAGCGTTAGTGTCTGGTTAGGGCCCAGTCTCTGCTTCCAAGATGGCACCTTGAATGCTGTGTCCTCACATGACAGAAGGGACAGAAAGACAAAAGCTGTTTCCCTCCATCCTTTTTATAAAGCATTAATCTCGTCCACGAGAGGCTCTGTCCTCGTGGCCTAATCACTTCCTAAAAGCCCCACCTTTTAATATGGTTGCATTGGGGATAAAGTTTCTAACAAATGAATTTTGGGGGACACATTCAAACCACAGCATGAATGAATTTCACTGTCATGTGTCCACCTCCTTTGCTATCAGTTGGATTTCTTGGTCTGATGAGATGTTACATGAGATCCCCTGACTGGAAATTAAACACTTCATAAGCACTATGGTAGTGCTGCTGGATAAGGAGCTGAGAGCAGGAAAAGCAAATTTATGCCTGAAACATATATGCATTACAGTTAAGGTACCAGGGCTTAAGAAGTCCAAGTGGCTGACTGATCTCCTTGAGGAAAGTGCCCTGTGGGGCATAAATGTTGGTCTCTGTTGATGGTAGGTTGGCTATTCAGCAACAGCAATGGCTAGATCAACTTTGGTGGGTGAGGCCCAAATCATAGGCTCTATGTGTAGCCTACATCCCTGCTACCTTGATTACTCCATTCTTGCAGTCATTTTTGAAGTACTGGAGACTGATGAGGAAGGCTGGCTGGTACAATCATTCTGTTTTTTTGGTTGTTTAGTACCTTTTCCATGGTGAGGCTTAATTAACATACAATACAAAGATCCTTACAATTTGTGATGTTCATCCACATGACTTTTCTCCAAATCTCTTTGTCCCTGGTGTTACAATTCTTCTACTCTGGACTCTAACCAACAAGCCAAGTCATTTATAAATCTTTATGCATATATTTCCTCTGGCCACTTCTCCTTTCACAAAGAATGGATGACAAGGAACATTATCCAAAGATCTTGCCTCTGGGAGCATTGTGCCTTGTCATTGCCTTCAGGGCTGCACATAAGACTGACTGTAGTACCACAGGATACCATTTGCAGTTTGCACTCACTGAGCCAAACCATCTCTTAACCAAGGTTGATCTTTCCTTCCTCAGTTAGCTGGTCATAAGCAACACACACACTCTTATGAGTGAGCTAAGTACAAGGGTACAAGAGTGGGTAATGACACCAGGTTCTAGGCTACTATTTGCACAGCTTGCTTGTGAATTTGAATTCTTCTTTTCAATCCTGAGCATACCATTTCATAAGATGGAATGTTATTGGGTAACAAACTTGGTGGGATTGATAGAACCCAGGCAGGCTGTTCTAGCAGTATATTTGCCTGATGTGCCATAGTCAGGTGATTTTTCTCTTTCAGGACTTAGTGTCACTCCCTATCTGTTTTTGAATGGGTATTAGATGTCTTGGATCTGCCACAGGGATTTAACAACCTTTCATGGGAATGCATTGAATATGAGATGAGTTTCTCTGTGATGCTGGAACCTCTTTCTCCAGCACAGTGTGTACTACTTTGATACAAATATGTCCTCAGAATACTCCCAGCATGCAGAAAACATACTTTGTGAGTGTTCAGATCTTACTTAGAATACCTGCTGTCTTCTTGAATCTTTTGATCTTTCTTCCAATGTTTACCAAGCTACTTCTCTCAGTGTTAGCCATTAATTTTTTTGCAAGCTGCCAAGGACCATTAAGTAGTATGCAAATGCAATTTTGGGGGTCCCTGCCAGAGTGTTAAACCTTGTATCATAAGAGAGTAAGCACATATTGATAAATTCTTCCTTATATAGCTTTATATTCTGCTTTCCCATAATTCAGCCCTTCAGAATTCAGTCCCATGTGTATTCTCTGGGCTCCTGTTGGTAAATATTGGCTAGTTCCTACAGTTCCTTTGAAGTATAGTCCCTTTTCTCTCTTAGCAGGCCCAGAGGTAGTTGGGCATCTATAGTCTTGCATGGATCTGCCACAGAATGAAAGCTGCTCTGGAGTATAGGGTGACATTAGATGTGACAACTCTTTTTGGCTGAGGGCAATTCCTAGAAATATGCTCATTTGAGAATGGTAATCTACCGACATTCCCAGCAGCTAGGGGTATGCATGCCTGAGTGGACAATCTGGATGGTGTGTCACAGATTCCATTTCAAGATTCCAACATTCTTATTTATATTTCCCACCATTTTGCATAATATATTGTCTCTGTCCTATGTGTGTGCGTGCACACACACACACATTGTGGCATTGACTGTAACCTAAGTTAACCAAAGAACTGATTGGGAGTATCTCGGACCAGCTAATTCTCCATCTCTGTTCTCTCAATTTCAGATCTTAGTTTGTTCTCTTAGGTTGCTGATCCTTCTTTCTAACACAATCCCTATATTTGGCACAATGGTAAGGACCATGTTCTATATGATCTTATATTGAATATTTAGAAGATATTTGAGTAAACACATGAGTTACTATATCACAATTTTAAAATGGAATTATTAAATACTGTTTTATACCTTCATGATTTCTCATTCCAAAATTCCCCTTTTCCCCATGTATGTCCCCAAAGTCACCATACATAGGGAAAATGGGAAATTGTAGCTAAATGTACCTTTATTTACAAAATATTCATTACAAAATTTTACAAAATTTTTCCTTTGTAAGGAGTCTTTTGGGACACCTATAGAAAAATAGAGTGCTTTTATAGAATTTGGGAAAATATCAAAGTAGAAAAGTGAACATTTGGTACATAAAAGACTTCCTTGGACTTATAAGAATTTTGGAGTCTCAGAGTGTGTATGCCTTTAAAGAGTTACAACAAATCCTTCCTTTTTTTAATAAAGACATTTGCATGAACAGAAGACATTGTTTTTAACAGTTCACAAGCTTCTGTTTTTATACTATCTGAAGGCTGTATCATCTTTTAATGTCAATGCAGTTGGTTGCCATAGAAATTATAACGATGTCACTCACTATTTAAGTCTAGAAATAAGCAGTAGGAACAGATGGGCATTTTAGAACGAAGGGCAGACTTTAATGCAAATTTTCTTGAAAACAAAGGACAACAGGTTAAAAATCATATGCAAAAAAATAAAACTACCTTGTGTAACATTAAAAATTAGGATATGTTTCCATAGTTAGCCATCTAATTTGCTGGGTTGAAATCACCAGCATAAGAGCAGAAGGAGCACAAAAGGTATTTCAATGGAGCAAAGATTGAAACAAACTTGTTAAGGTTGGGACTGAATCATGGTCACAATATACAGACACCAGACATAAACATCTAGTAATATAAGCAAGGCTGGCACTGAGATCGACTAAAGATAAATATGAATTTAACCTGAAAGAAGCTGGGGTGGGTGTGATGACAGTTAACAAAAAGGCAGTAATGTGTGTGAGGACATATAGAAACACATTTAACATTCATGGATAGACAAATTAAGCACATGTTGTATCTAGGTCTACAATGGCAACAAGAATTATTTTCAAAATGCATTGTTCCAAAATTCTTGCATCATTTACATATAAAAGATTTACACATATGTCTATGTTCTTTGTTGAAAAATTCTCTCTCTGACATATAATATTCAAAAATTGCTCAACATGTAATACTTAAAGCACTGTAGGCACCAGTATATAGGGGTTATGCTAAAATCAAACCAGCCAAGTCAGAAGAAAAAAGTAATCCAAATACTAACTACAAGACTTTTATTTTTTAGAAACCCTTTGTGTAACAGTTACTACAATACCTAAATATCCAATATCTTCCTTTATCCCTTATACTAAAAAAATTTGTGAAAATTTATCTAATTATGTGTTTCCTATTCAATTTTCAGTAGTTTTTATGTATAAAATAATTTGCTTATTGAGAAAGTTATAATAAAGCACATAATAATAATTTTTAATTTGAAAGTGTTTTTAGTTTATAGTCAAAAATTTTTAAAGATTTGTATCCTCAAAAGGAAAAAAAATTGAAATTAAAGCACAGAATTTACCTCCTGATATACAAAATGTCTCCTATGTGAACTTTAAGAAACCATGATTAGACTACTAATTTTTATCTGTATTTTTCCTTGATCATGATCTGAAGAAATATAATAGAGAGTAATTTTCACACAATAAAAAAATTTGAAGTAATTTATAAGCAGTTATTGGTTATACCAAAAGCTATTATAATATAGCTGTTGAGCATCTGGTATTTATTACAATTTTGCTGACCTTACAATTAGATTGAATACCTGAAAATTTGGGGGCAATGATATTTAAAATAATGGAATAAGATTTTGAAGATTATAGTTTAGCTATTTTTTATGAACATTTACCAAAAGAGAAAATATATTCATCTCTCTAGAAAGGTAGGAATGACATGTTTCCTCACACTTTTCAAAGACTGAAAAAATTTGGTTGAGTCTGATCTCTTACTGACTTTGGACACTTTCCAAAAACTGGCCTCACCCTACCAACATAAGCCTTTTTTTTTTTTTGTAAGTTCACTTGTTGATTGATTTATAAACTGTAATATTTTAAGAAACAGTTTAGATTGTTTTGCATCATTTTTATCCTCAATCAACATTTCATTAGACATTAGGTGATAAATTCACTTCTCTTAACTTTTGAAAATAGAATTTTCTTTATATACTTAAAATCTCTTCTTCTGTTCTGCCTCTCCTTAATTTCCAAGGCAAATTAGTTGAAAGAGTAGATTACACTTTCTAATTTTTCATTCATTCTTCTTATGTCTCCATTTGTGATAATGTTCTTCCATAAATACTATATTCCTCTAGATCAGTAGTAGTTATTGTGAGGATAAATCTGGGAGACATATCCGAGACGTTAACTGACTTTGTACTTCTTTCTGTGACATTATTTTGCACTTTCTACATTTTGTAACTTGCTTCTCTAGGGTTCTAAGACAAAACACTTAGTTTTCCTCCAACCCCTTTGCTTACTACTCTTTGGTCTCTCTTCTTTCTTCCTTTCCAGTTTTTTTTTTCTGGTCTCCCCACAGAGTTTTTGCTTTTGTAGTTTCCATCCTTTGAGTTGGCCTTCCAGACCCATACACTTCTCCCTCTCCTGAATCTTCTCATTTATGTCACCATTTTCAAATATCACAAAGATGCTGATGATGCCAAGTTGTCCTTTTGAACACTTTTGCTTGGAAGTTTTCACTTAAACGTCTTATATATATCTGTAGTTGCATATTAACATTCAATTCTCATCTACTTTTTGGTACCTTGCTATATAACCTTCTGTTCTTCTAATTCCTATATCAACTGTCTAGCCATTCATACCCGAAATCTGGTAATCACCATATAGATTCCCTTTCTCTAAGGGATGAGATGCCATTCCCTTTCTCTCACTGTTCCTCATCCCATTGGTTAGAAAATATCACTACTATATTTCCTAAATTTATCTTCATGCTTCCTCTCCATTCCATTATTGCCTACTTCTCCTTTGGCATGTCCATATTGATTATATTTCTTAAATTCTGTCTGACCTCATTTTAATGTAAGCAAAAAATCCCTACCATGCCATAAAAGACCCTTTTCACTTCATGGTACTTAAATTTCCTTTACTATATCGTGTTTACTCAGGTTGTCTTATCTTTGCACATACTGTTCCCTTTTCCCAGAATGCTTCAATTTCTGACATATCTGTGATCCCTGCTAGCATCTATCCCTAGTTAATTTTACTTAATCTACAAAACTCACATAAGCAGCATTTCTTGCAGGAAAGCCTCCCCATATGTCTAATATCCAATGTGAGTAGTTTTTATGTTCCTCCCTTTGTCCACCAAACAACATACTACTTCAGTAATAGGTTTCTCATTTTCTTATTTATTTATTTATTTTTAGGTGAGCTTTATAAAAGCAGGCATTGTGTACTTTATGTCTATGTCTGAAATTGAAGGAATTGCAAACATGTTGAATAAATAAATGAAAGAGTGAAATGCAGAAATTATGGACAATGAAACCATATAAGCATTTAATAGTGAGATTTGGGTCTGTTCATCCCATTCCTAGTTCTTTTAAATGGGCCAGACATGCCTGTGAGAACGCATAGTAAATATAATTTAAAACCTAAGCAACAGATTTGGTTCGGCACCAGCACACATTAAACCTCTTCCTTACTTCTTGTTATAATCTGCCATGAGCACATGTTTTCACTTATCAGTCAAACTTGAGTGTCACTCTCCTAGTCCTCTTTGTTTCACATTGTCTGGACTCTTCTAGCTCCACAAATTTTTAGCCTATGTAAAAAAAAAAAAAAAAAAAAAAAAAACTTACTGCCTTTGAAGGATCTCAGGAGACTGCATACAATCCTATAAATTGACTATTCTGTGGAGCAGGATCTAAGATGAGATGCCATTCAGGGCTGGGCCACTCAGCCAAGAATTATCACATGTGTTACAATGTTTGGAAACATAAAAATCTCATTAATTATTTTAAGAAATTGTAATATAGAAATAAAGTTTTATGGTATCCCAAGAGAATGTTAAATCATGGGAATTTGGAATTTTGAGAAGGGATGGTCAAAAGATTTAGTGAGCAATCATCACCAAGAATATTTCTCTATGAGTGGCTTTATTGCAAACACTAAAGAAGATTCAGATGTCTAGGAACAACAGACACACGACTAAGTCTGCATGGCAATTTTTGCATGATAATTTTTCCCTGGAAAGTAAGTACACCATTTGATATAGCAATCAATTTTATCTACCCTATAATATGGACTCAGGTGTTTGGTAATGGAAATAACTATACATGAGAGGACAGAAACCCAGTAGGCAACACTAGTTATTGAGAATTGGGTTGCAGAGAAAAACCAATTGTTTAATATCCTCTGCTTCTTTCCACAATCGCTTCCACATCACCAGATATGTTGTAAAAACCATCAACTATCCTCTTAGTTGGGAAATGGATTGAATGGATTCTAAAATATGTTGACAGGACAAAAAAATTAGGGTTCCCAGAATTGAGTAGATGAAAAGAACAAAACGTAGGATAATTAGTATGTTGGCAAATAATAAATTGGAAAAACTGGATATTCACATGCAGAAGAATGAATTTGGACAATTATCTCACCCCTACACAAAAATAAACTCAAAATGGATTAAAGACTTAAACACAAGACCTGAAACTATAAAACAATTAGAAGGCAATACAGAGAAAAATATTCTTGACATTGGCATGGGCCATGATATTTGGATATGACCCCCAAAACACAGACAACAAAAGCAAAAAAAAAAAACAATAGAGAAATATCATTATATCAAACTAAAAACCTTCATAGCAAAGAAAACAATCAACAGGGTGAAGAAGCAATCTTTGAAATGGAAGACATTATTTTTAAACTATATGTCTGATAAGGGGTTAATATCCAAATATACAAGGAACTCAAACCACTCATTTTAGTCAAAAATAAACAAATTTAGATGTGGAAAAAGGACCTGAATACACATTTCTCCAAAGAAGACATACAAATGGCCAACAGGCATATGAAAAAGTGCTCAACATCACCAATCATCAGAAAAATGCAAATCAAAACCATAATCAATCAGATATCACCTAATATGTGTTAGAATGGCTATTGTCAACAAAACAAAAGATAGTAAGTGTTGATGAGGATGTGGAGAAAAGGGAATCCTTGTACACTGTCTGTGGGAATGTAAACTATTAGAGCTATGAAGTAAAACAGTATGAAAGTTCCTCAAAAATTAGAAATAGAACTACCAGATAATCTAGCAATTCCTCTTCTATTAATATTTAATAGGTATATGTCCAAAGAAAATAAAATCAATATCTTGAAGAGACATGTACATCCATGTTCATTGCAACATTATTCACAATAACCAACGTATGGTAACAACCTAAGTTACATATATTCCTACAGTATACAATATTCCATTATACACTTGCATGCACACACACACACATACACACTCACAGAAATATTATTTAGACTTAACAAAGAAGAAAATCTTCCAATTTGGGACAACATGGATGAACCTGGAGGACATTATGCTAAGTGAAATAAGACACACACAGAAAGATAAACATCATATGATCTCGCTTATATGTGGAATCTAAAAATTTGAACTCAGAAAAGCAGAGAGTAGAATGGTGTTTGTCATCAAGGCTGGGGGGTAAGGGCAGTCAGAAGATGTTGGTTATAGGGCACAACATTTCAGTTCCACAAGATGAATAAATTCTAGAGATCTAATGTATAGCATGTGGATTATAGTTAATAATAATATATTGTATATTTAAAATTTGCTAAGAATAGATCTGAAGTGTTCTCACCACACACCCCCCACACGAAATAGTAGCTATGTGAGGTCATGAATATGTTAATTAGCTTGATTGTGATAACTATTCACGATATATACATATATCTCAAAACAACATGTTATGCAC
The DNA here is from genome assembly GCA_023783475.1 of Daubentonia madagascariensis. Classification (NCBI taxonomy): domain Eukaryota; kingdom Metazoa; phylum Chordata; class Mammalia; order Primates; family Daubentoniidae; genus Daubentonia; species Daubentonia madagascariensis. The sequence continues at coordinate 17,020,282 of JAKFHU010002080.1, read as the reverse complement.
CTTAAATTTATACCGTTTTTAATTTTCAATTATATCTCAATAAAATTTTTTTAAAAAAGAAGCTTTTGCTTTTGGTTAAAAAGTGTATAGGTAGACTTGAAAATGAAACACAAAGGACTAATCTCAGTAAATACTAACATATACATACAGTGAAAAAAAATAGAGAAAAGAAAATAAGAGCAGAAATAAATTGCATATATATACACAGTGTGTGTATAATACATATGTATGGGTAGCTTCAGAAAGGCAAAAGAAGAAATATACTCTTAATGTCTTGGTAATATTGACTGAGAAATAAAAAAGGTAGATATGAGTAATCAGTAGATTGAACAAAAAAGTGGAGAACACTTTAAAACTGACATCATTAGCAAGGCAATAAAATTATATAACGAAAAATTTTAAGAAAGATAATTTGAATATATAAAATAAATAGACAAATTACTAGAAATAATATACTGTGCCAGTGACAGTTAACTAGTCATCTAACTAATGTTCTCAGAAAATAGCTAAACCAGACATGTAGCTGGTTTATGGGCTACGTGGCTGAGTTCCAGCAAATCAAAAGTGAATGGAAGGCCGGGCGCCGTGGCTCACGCCTGTAACCCTACCACTCTGGGAGGCCGAGGCGGGAGGATCACTTGAGCTCAGGAGTTCGAGACCAACCTGAGCAAGAGGGAGACCCTGTCTCTAAAAAAAAAAAAAAAAATATAACTGAACTGTGAACTATGACATTTCCAGGCTGATGTCGTAAAGTTCCCATGCTTTGATCATTTATGTTCTTTCATACTCCAACTCCACGCAAAACACGTGGGAATCCTACAGGAAAAAGGAGCCTGGGTTCATGAGTAACTGATTAGAAGAGAATCACCTGACAAACAAGAACACACATTCTCAAATTTTACATAAGCATGAAATTAACTTGTATTTTATTACAATATTGAGATTCTGATATTAACTTTCAAACAGCCTGATAACAAATGTATTTTAATATACTTTAATTAATGCCACTATCAAAACTATCTTTAAAAAATCTTTAACAAATTTTTAAAATAAAATAAAATGAATATTAGATAATTTCATTTATACAAATATTCAAGTTTTAGCTCAACAAGACTATTTAGTTTAGAAACGTATTTTTAGGTTGATAAAAAGAAAAACAAGGAAGCAAATAGCGTGTAAGACAGGTTAGGGTAGAGAGAAGGAGATATGATCTCAAAGGGTCACTCAGAGGCTTCTGTAATATATTCAAGTTATTCCTTTACTTCGATGCCACTTGCATGGAGATTCACTTTATAATACTATGAAGGTAAGGTTTATGCCCTTGTAGGTATTTGTGTTAAAATTCACAACAACAAAAATTTGATAAACAAACAAAAATAGATATCCCCTTTCCTGCACATACACACATAGTTAGGAAAATAAATTTTAAAAAATAAAAAAAGAAGAGAAAAATATAGGGAAATGCATTAGAATTAATTGATATCCCTGAAGAGACCGAAGGAAAAAAATAGAAAAAAATGATATTTTTTGTGATAATAGCAGAAACTTTCCCTGAGAGAAGGATCAGAATATTCATTTGAAAATGACATGATGTAACTAAGGACATCACACTGAGATATGTCCTAATGATGTCACTGAATTCCAGTGATAAAAAGGGAACTTATATAGCCTAGTCTTTCTAGGTGTGATCCCAAGCCCTGCAGTGTCAGCATTACTAGGGAACTTGTCAGAAGGCAAATCTTCAGGCCCTACTAAAGACTTCCTCTGAGTGTGAGATTTGGCAATTCATGTTAAACAATTCTTCCAAGTTAAAATTTAAGAGCCACTGAATATAAAAATCCAGGATAAAAATAAATGTCAAGTAACCTAAAAACCGAAAACTCAGACTGGTCTCTTGGTTCCCCATAGAAGCACTTAATGCTCAGAGAAAAAAAAGTGTGACCCAAGACCTCTGTATCTTCCTAAGGTATGATTCAAGTATAAAAGCAGTATATAAATATTCTCCAACATGAAAGAATCCAAAGGTTAGAGAACACTTATTTTTGGGTGTGTGAAAGAACAGCTTAATGATGAATCTAGCCAACTAATAAATAATGCATAATATAGAACTCAAAAATGGAGAAGCTGTGTAAAGAAAGGGTTGGTGGGGTCAATCACATCCATTTAAGTGTGTATCTACATCTGCATTGTTGTGGAGATTGTGTCTTTTGTTTTTAAACAGAATATAATAGCATGACCCTTGAAAATATAAAATAATGATATATCTAACAAAATTGGCAAGAAGGAAAAGTAGGAAGAAGTATTTGGACAAAAGTTCCTTATTTTTTTTAATATTTAAAATACAGTAGACAAAACCAAAAGCTAATAAATATAGCAATTTCTATTTCAACTTCTATTGAAGTCTATAAAACTTCACGTTACCATATTGTTACCGTAAAGAAAACCAAAAAAGAAAAAAAATTCGTATTACAAAAAATGTGAAAGAATGATTAAAACAGACGTAAAATACACTGGTGATTCTGAGACATACTGGTAATTCATATGAACATGAAAGTATGAGAAGGTCTATTTTAGAGCAGTGGTTTCCAATATTGTCTAAGTATTAGAATCACCATAAAGCTGTAAAGCAAACAAACAGAAAAAGAAAAAAAAAAAAAAAACCAGACTGTGAACATTAAAACCAGGACTTTATTTAATCAGTAAGAAGTAGTTCATAGACAATAATAATTTTTAAAAACATTGTTCTAGAGTGGAAAACTAGACTACAGCATATCAATCAGGTGTGAGTTATGTATAAACATAACATATTTTGTTTTTATTTTTGCTAATAAATGATATCAACATCACGTGCTAGGACAATCTGGCTTGATAGTGTGGAAAAAATTTTAAGTTACTAATTATATTTCACCCTTTGTGGTAAATTTAAGTGAATATTGCAAAATATAATTCAATTATGAAAATTTTAGTCACTACCTAAGTTCTGATCTCCGTATCAGAGTTTCCTTGCTTCTTGGATATTTCCTTTCCTCTTACTTCTGGTCCGACTTTCCAAGAACAAGTCTCACTGAGTGTAACACTGTCAACTGTGGGAGGAGGGGAAGACGAGATGGGGGGGAAGAGGGAGGTGAGAAGTTTATGGAAGTTATTTACTACAAACGGTTGCTGGTGAGGTTGGATCTCCTCTCCTTCTAAGACTGGCTGCCACTGGGCTCCTCTGTGTTCCTGTATCCCTAGCTCCCTGGCTCTCTTCTTGTCGCTCTGTCCAGACTTCTCATGGGGTTACGTGCTGCATCCTTTTTCTCTCTTTTCCCCATGACAGGCAATCCACCCCACAGTTGATTTCACAGTGTCCCCAAAGACAGCCACTGCGGGTGCTTGCAAGCAGGCTGAAGCCTCACCAAACTTCAGCTACATTCCTGATAGCCCAGGGATATGCAAGGACTCACTCCACGTAAGCAGAGAGAGTACAAGCTGCACCTTGTCATCTGTCACCCAGCCCTCTGCTCTCCTCCACATCACCTTATAAAAGATGGGCAGTTCTTGGGCCCACCAACTTTCAGATGGATGACAAAAAATAGTCTCTGATTTAGTGGGTGTCTGGGAGACATGAGGTTCCAGCGACAGAAACCATGTCGTGGAGATAAACGTGGAAAGACATTACTAAAACTTGGAAATCTTGTATCCCAAGATACAATTCCTTCATCTAATGCCCTCTCTATAGGGCAAAGGAGTAGTGGGCACAGGTATTGCCACATAGTTTGAGCATTGCAAGCCCTGCATTGTGGTTTCTACCACTGAAGCATGTTTTCTTTTAATTCAGAAATTAAGTTTTCTGTGTTGTCTCCAGAGCAAGCAGTCTCAGTCAAAAAGAGATTGGTCATTAAAAATAGAATTAAAAATAAATTTTGGTGTTGGAAGTTATCCACAGACAATCAGAATTTATACCACCCTATTACTTGTGAATCTCAATCTTATTACAAGTTTATTGTAGGATCACGTTTAATATTTACCAATCAAAAATATTCTAAACATTTATGAATAATGCAAGTAAGCACAGTATATTCAAGATTGTTCTTGAAACTCATCTGTAAGTTTGCTTTTTCTTAAATTTTATTTTTAAAAAGCATATATTTTGAAAAGAAAGAAAATGTTAATATCAACAAGTGATAAAGCTGCAGAAATTTCAAAGATAATTTAAAACTGAAATACTATAGCACAATATTAAAATTCAGTTAAATGGCTAGTTAGAAAACTACAGATGTGAATAGGATAACCATACAAAAACAGCAGTTAAGTGTATATTATAATGGAAGAGTAGATAGCAATTTCAGTAGGCAAATCATTGAAAAGACAACAACGTTAAGGAATAAATTAACAAAAACTATAAAAGGCCTTTGTGAATAAAACTTTAGGTTTCTAATATGTGACACAAAAAAGAACTTTATAAGTGAAAAACCAAATATTACCCTGGATAGGAAGACACAAGGTAGTGAAGGTACCCAAGTCTCACCCATTAAGTGGAAAATTCAAAGGTATCTGAATCAAAATGTCAAAGATGTTTTTGAAACTTGACTAAACTTTCCTAAATTTCATATTGGAAAACAAACAAAGGGACTAGAAAATTTTTGAACAGAGAACTCAAATATTAAACATTTTAAATGCATGCTAGTATATCTATATCTATGTTCAAATCAATCAATGATATACATACATATGAATTTCAGAATTAAGGTTGGCAGAGATTTACAGAACTTAGGTTGGCAAAAATTCAGAATAAATTAGTTAATAAAAATTTTTGATATTTTGTGTGAAACTTGATATTGTTACACATTATTGTAGGAGTACAAGTTGATATAAAATCTCGGAAGAGTTTGTGGTGGTAATGATCAATATGGAAATCCCCATCCTTTAATCTACCAATTCCTTTTCTAGTAATAGATGCTACATATATTCACATATACTCACACATAAAATTAAAATGTTCTTTGCAACACTGTTTATATAAGAAAAAATATTTAAAGCAATAAAACATCCATCCTTATACACTTGGAAAACATGGGATAAGACAGAACTTAACAGGATTTTTTTTTTTCCTGTTAGTATTACATTGATCACTAATTGCTATCTTTATGACAGAAATGTTCTCATGTATCAGCTTGTTTTATTTAATCCCATTTCAGCGCTAGTTTTGAGGATGTATGTTTCTTGCCACTATTAGGATGTTTTTATTGCCAAAAAATGATCCACTAGTAGTCATAGCAATTATGCACAAAATATGTCCTAGTCTTCACTCTTTCTTTGATTTACCCCAGTACCTAGTTGACCAGTGGGAGAAGTATCTCTTATGTCATGAAGGGTAGATAATATGCAGAAACTGATTAGTTTCATATTATCCCAGGACTAATTAGGGAATAGATAGGAAGCCCATTTCTCTGTAATTTGGTAATAATATATATTATAAAAATATAAACAAAGAAAATAGGAACAGCACAAAAAATGGGAGAAGGCATATAAACAGGGAGAACAGAGAAAATAGTTTATTAGGACTCTAGTAAACTATTATAAGATTTTACTAAATAAAATGATTCTTTAATAATGCATTTATCATTAATAGATATAAACCATGATATAAAATTATTTCCTAGTACAGAGGCATGTAGAAATTGTGAATGTTAAGGGAGGGAGGGGTTACCTTAAACACTGCATTTCTCCAATGATGCAAATTTTACAGATTTTCATGGCTCTTATAAAATAAACACTTGGAAAACCTAGAAAATTACTGATGACTCCTGACAGATACTGTGGCCTTCTGAAGGCCACTGTCCACCTGCCAGTGAGATCACCAGACCATCTCTTGTCTGCAAAGAATGAATGTTGCCTATTCCACCAGTGGTGAGAATTAGCACACTTCCAACAAATTCTGAACTCTGGATAGGACAAAGCCAGCTTCAGAGTGAAAGAGTCCAATAAATTTAATGTGCACATCGATTTTTTGCTGTGCATATGGAGAGAAATTACCAATCAAATTATTTTCCTGAATGTTCAGTAAGGAAAACTTATGTTTATTTGTGGGAGGTGAGACAGGGTGACACCCACTAAGACATCCCTGAAATGCCTCATGACTACCTCCATTTTTAGCAGTATTGGAGACAAAATGATCTGAAACCACCCTCAAACTTTAAGTGTGTAAGAGCTTTGGCTCACGGACATGGAGCTGGATGGGGATTGTGGCCAACCCATTTAATCTTTCTGAAAATCAATCCTGTCATAATTTGCAATGATTTCAAAATTCATGTAGATGATGCATGTGATACTCTGGCTTTGTAATCCTTTGACCTATTTTCCTCCAATGACCATCACCTAATTGCTTGATCATTATCTAATCCTTATAAATACCAATAGCTGTACCACCATAATCTCAATGCCAGCACTCTGTTCTTTAAACACCACCTCTATTTTTCCAGCTCACTCTTTTTAATATCCTTTCTCCCATAACTCTTAGAAAACACTGGAATTTATTATCCATTGACACAATTACATTTGTTATGTCCAGAACTCTGTAATGTCTAATGTCCTTTCTCTTTATATGTGTTAGATTCCATGGCTCATTGCTGTTTTGAATGTGGTGCTTTCACCAAAAATCATGTAGAAACCTAATCACCAAGGGGATGATATTGGAAGGTAGAACCTTTGGGAAATGATTAGGTCATGAGGGCTTCTTCCTCAAGAATGGACTAGAGCCCTTATAAAAAGGATTTGTGGGGGTGGGTTCGTTCTTTCTTCTGCTCTTCTGCCATGTGAAGACACAATAAGAAAGGCATCACTCAACCTGACGTTGGCGCCTTGATCTTCGACTTACATAGACTTCAGAACTATAAGAAATAAATTTGTCTTTTTTGTAAATTACCCAGTCTGTGGTATTCTGTTATAGCAGCACAAAACAGACTGAGAGTCCCATTATTTAGCTTTCTTTGTATAGAACCTCAACTTTCCTGCAACTCTCTCCCTTCACCATATTCACCTGATGAAACTCCAACGCTTGGTTTAATTCAAACTCCACCTGTATCCCACCTGCAACTCAGCCCCTAAACATGCCTGCCTAAAAGCTGTAGCTTCAATTCACAATCATTAATTACCCTCAAGTGGGCCATTCAACTCAGCAACTATTACACATCATGTCTCCCTTTAAATCACCCTCTCTCAATTGCCATTCTTAGTTGATAATCCTGCCTTTTTGCCTATTGAGAAAGTTGAAGAAATTAGAAGAGAAATTCTTGATTTTCCTACATATATGAACCTACCTGCATCAGAAGCCATGTACTCTGCTTTCTAGATAAACAGACCGTGCTGTTATATGATGCCAACTCTTCCACCTCTGTATTAAATTCTTTCCCATATAATTCACATAATAAAATCCACTTGGTCATTGACCCCTCTTAGTGCCCTGTCATCAATATTTTTAATGTGGTCATAAGCATAGAAAAATGCTATATAAGTCCAATCTTGAAAAAGGAATCACTTTTCATACCACCTTCACCCTCTGCCTCATTTTTCATCACTATTTATTACAAAACTCCTTGAAGGAGTTATCTATATTCTCAGTTTTCATTTCCTCACCTCCACTTTCTTCTGAACATACTTCACATTTTCATTCTCACTATTGTACCAAACTGTGCTTACCACAGTTACAGATGATAGCCACTTTGCCCAGTCTGTCAACATTCAGAAGTTGAAATATTGGCATTGCTTTGTATTTAATCACTCTCGTTGACTAAAATATTTTTTAATCTCATAAGACAGTTTTAATACCTTCTTATTTTCTGAGGCCTTCCCTGATTTCCAAGGCAAGAGAATTCCCTGCCACTGTTCGCTTCCATAGAACATTCTTTCAAATTCTGTTGGTCTCTTTTGTATAATACATGAATGTCTTACTAGAATGTAACCTTCTTAAGGACAAAATCATGTCTGTTTTTTATAGTAGCATAATTCCAAAGCTTAACATGTTGCTGACATATGACAGTAACTCAATATATATGTTGAAAAGAATAAATGAATTCATGAATATTTTATAAGATATTCCCTGTTTCTTTTCTCTGGTATTTCTGAAGCCCTATCAATTCTATTCTGATTAATGGAGAATAAAGAGATCCAGAAATACTTTACATAATTTGACTTATCTCTGGTGTAACCATAGAATCAAATGAGACAAGGATCCAAAATAATACCTAATTACTTTCCTTGTGGAGTAGGGATAAGGAGAGTAATATTGAAATAGTATACCAAAATAGTATGATACCTTGCAGGCTAGGGATAATAACTTGTTTGGACAAACAATTTGAAATCCTATTTAAAGTTATAGTTCTGTTTATGAAATGAATCTACTTGATTAGTTGACTAGTACTTACAAATTTGGTCATATTTTACCAAGAGAAAATTAACATCCAAGCATTCTCATAGTTTGTAATCCCAGATCGCCTTGCTACTTCTTGAACATCCAGATCAAATTGAACCTCACAGCCTTTACATGTTCCTGTGTTTGGGTAAACTACCTTTACCCAGATCTGTATCTGATTGGTACCTTCATTTCCTTAGGTCTTTGCTTAAATTATAATTACATCCCCTCCCTGATACTACCTTGCCAGCTTTATTTACCTCATAGCACTTATCATAACCCAACATACTGTATAATTTACTCATATATTTTTTCTTGTCTCTCTCTGCACCCCATTAGAATGTAATCTTCATAGGGGCAAGGATTTTTGTATTCTTTGTACACTGTGATAATAAACAGTGATTGAAAAATCATCTGGCATAAAAATCACTCAATACATATTTATTAAAAAGAATGATCTTTAACCCTTGGTGTCTTTCCTCAGAAAGCAACAATTCAGTTACCTGCTGAAGTCACTTTTTCCCTTAAAATAAGCCTATGCTGACCATAGTAAAATGCATCATATTAAATTCAATTAAAACTAATTAAGGTTTATTTGCTTGGAGAAAGTTGCTTCCTCATTTCCAGATATCTGTGGATTTTTGAGGATTTAACATATTTGCATGGGTATCTCTATCTTTCTAGGAGTTCCTGCCTCTCCCAGGTTTGTCCAGTATAAAATGTTTGAATGCAACCCGCCCTGCTTTTTTAAATTCTTACCCATCAACACAGCAACATCCTTGATCTTTAACAAGCAAAAACTTATTTGCAACAAATTTTTGTGTGACTAGTAGACTTTACTACACTTTTAATGAGCTAGAATAAATCACAGAATCACTAATAGCATATTAATTATTTAATATTTTTGTTCTTAAAAGTATCTTCAACACCCTTCACCACCACAGTTTCTAGGTCTCTGACATACTGTCTCATCTTTTGGTCCCTCTCTTGCTGCTCCTCTCAAGTCTTCTCAAACACACATTTATGCTTTTATATATATATTATATATAAAGCAAAGTATTAGTAGTTTGGTTGTCTTGTTTGTTTTTTGTCTTCAGTCAACACAAACTCTCATGGTTATTTCACAGTCAGGTGATTTATCAATATATACTCCTAAAAAAAGTCACTTCTTGCACTAGGAGAAAATTTGATATGGAGTTTATTCATGCTGATACAATTTTTTAAATTTATTTACCACATTGTTGTCATGTAACACAAACTCAGTGTAGGCTGTTTTGCTCTTTTCAATTGTGCTTTCCCTTAAAATATATACACTTACTTGGTTTGCAGAAACTACCATGAGGCAGCTGTTGTGGACAGATGGCCTGTGTTGACTACAGTGTAATAAACTATATTAAATGCAATTAACACATTTTCTTACTTCTAACAGGAAGTAGTTGAGTGTCATCTATTTCAGCCCAAACTACCTTTTGGGTGTACACATGCACTCATAAATCCTCAGATGCCATGCGTTTGTTAAGTGAGCACTTCTGTCAGCATTTATAAAAATGTCTAAGCTTCTTGATTATAATTACCACTAGTTATAAAAAGAAAAAAAATTCACACTGACCATGTTGAATTGGTCAGGATACTGATTGAAGAGTACTTTTACTTTTATAATTTATAGTTAATTGGATTTTTGTTAAAGAGCCTTTAAGTAAAGAAACAACCAACTTTAATTTATATTAGTTAATTACAACAAAAAAGAGACAATAATTTCTCTTTTAAAAATTTTACTTTATTTTTTACATTGACAGAAGAAAAGTGTATACATTTACTGTGTACAACCTGATGTTTTGAAGTGTGCTGTATATGCATTGTGAAATGACTAAATCTTGCTAATTAACATATGTACTACCTCACATATCTATTATTTTCTGGTGAGAACACTTTGTATACATTATTAGCATTTTCCAAGAATGCAAGTATTATTAATTATAGTCACCATGTTGTACATTAGATCTCTTGAACTTACTCTCCCTGTCTAAATAAAATTTTGTATCATTTTCTTCCCCAAAAAACTCGATAAATAAGGTGAAGTAAAATTTACAAAACATATATAAAATAGTAAGTACATGTAGATTTCAGTATGATAAAACAATTTTATATGTGTTTTAAACAATGAGTTTTCTTATTAAGTATTAGTTCATAAGAATGTGCTCTAAGAGTTTAATTATTTTAAGTTATGGGTGCCAGATTGTTCTTTGATCATGTATTAAAGTTTATTTCAAATTTTAAAATCCAAATAAATACAATACTAGCAGATATTTCTTATTTGCTATAATTGTAAAAAATCTAAGCAATCAGCAGTATAGCTATTATCACTATTTCTATTTTTTAGAGGAGAAATCTGAAACACAAAGCGAAAGTAAGTAAATTGATCACAGTTAGAATGTTAGATTTGGGCTTCAACACTTACCAGTCTGAATCCAAATCATGAACTGTTAATGTCATGCTACACAGCTTGCCAGCATGAGTCCCAGCTGTCTATCAGGAAGTGAGATGAAACAGGAAAGATACTCACTGAAGTGTTGGAAACGTATTTGTTGACTACATTAATTATAACTTTGTTCCTTTACATAAAAGTGGATGTTTTTCTCAGTAACCCATATGATCATTGAAATGTTGCTTATAACATTACCTAACATGAAAAGTAAACAAAATATATGAATTTGAACCTAAAAGCTGTGGTTTAAAAATTAATATGTAATATTTCTCTATATTATCTATGTCTCATGTAGGATTGAAAGGGAAATAATAACATTTTAACTCAAGATCTAACATCATAACAAAAAAAAATCACAAAATTTGAAATAATTGTAATTGAGTCAATAGTAATCTACGTGTTAAGATGTTCTTGAAACATGCTTTGGACATTATTATGGTAAACAACTCCATTTTCTACAAGGTTCATAATTTGCCACACCTTTCTGTTTAATAACGTGTGTTTTTAAAAGACAGGCATAATAAAATTATCTAAATTGCCTGAAAAAATGCATTACTGAAATGACTTATTGTATACTTGTTAAAATAAATGCAAATCACTTAAAGAAATATCTTTTAATGGAGCTGCCTTTAGTTTTTACTTTTTAATATGCTCCTTGTTAAATATATAATCTGTAGCTTTGATATGAATTTAGAAATAATAGCAACCTTAAAATTAAACACCCACCTGTAATAGATGATAGAAGAGTACTAAAGAACTTTGAATTATAAGACATGAAGTGTAAGTTTTACAGACTTGAATGCAACACAGTTTTAAAAGAATGCCACTTTAACAGAAATGTCAAAAATATCTATATCTATTTTTCATTTTCACTGTTGCACTTTCATTTATAAAATGTCAAAAGAAAGATATTTTGGATTTTTAAATAAAAAATTGTACTTAATGTGAAAAAATGCAATATGTGTTATGAAGCCAATCAACAAACATCAAGTTTACTGAGCACCTGATGTTACCATTGTTTGTGTCACTTTTTAGAATTTAAAAGGACTATAAGGTAAGTTATTCCAATTGCACATCAGAAGGCTGGAACTCAGGTAACACATCTTCCACGTTGTGATAACAGCAACAGGGATCTACAAAAAAGTAATCTACATGATTCTAACCTCAAAGTGCTTATAGACTCTATGTGGAAAAGAATGATGCATGTGAATAAATAGCAAAAATATGAGAAAGAATGAGAAAGACTATATGTACATTGTAAATGGTCAGTTACAAATTATAATTGCCGTAGGTACTGCAAGAAAAAGTACTTGGGAAAAGACGTCTATGGACAACGTTCACGACAGTGTTTGTGCCTTTGTCCTTTTTTTGCTGCCTATGGTAGAAACTTTTTCCTCCTCCAGCTTATCTCTTAAAATCATACAGATCCATTGTCAACTGTCTCAACTTCTGTTATGGTATTCAAAACAGCACTGTAAATGATATATCTTTGTTTTCCTTCTACTATTTGCAATGTATTTCTGTATAACATGATTAAATACTGGGTCTTTATCTTTTATGTTACACTGAATATGTACCACTCACACTGCACTTATGAAATATTGTTTTAAAATAAATAGGTCAAAAGACAAATGGGTGTGTGCATGTGTGTGTGTATACATATACACACACACATACACAGACGCTAAATTGAAAGCTTCTTGAGGTCTCAGACTATAGCTTCTATATCATAATATAAATCACTACACCAAGCCTAATGCCATATTATATGTGATTATGTGCTTAATAAACTGATAAATTTATAATGCTGATATTTATGTTTAATTACTCATTTAAAAAATAGCAGTTCTCCTTAAAACATAACTTAATGTAATTTATTAATATTACCATTTAATTCTACAACTTACTTGAATTTCTTATATGGTATTTTTTAAACCTAGATTTGCACTGACTGCCTGTTTACCATTCAGAGACTTTCCCAAATCCTTAGATTTGGTTTAGGAGATATTTTCCTAAAAAATCATACAAGTCATAGGGAGATTAAGGGACAAAAATTTTTCTACCTGTGTTTCCTACTAAGATCAAACTGGCATAAAGATCTTACATTCTCAGTTATATCATTATCATCATCACTTACTACTTATCTAAAGTAAGATAAAGTTGTCCATTAAATACTTTGCTAATTTCTTTGAAAAATGTCAAAAATATTAATTCTAAATTTATTTACATTGGGACAAATGTTTTGAGGATTGCTACTATTAATGATTACATCTCATTAGTCCACAAATTTAAATATCATTAGTTTCTTACATATCATTAATCTTAAATATCATTAGTTCACAAATTTAATTCAGAATCCCTCAATTACAACATATATGAAAAGTAAATATCTTAATATAATTTCTTAAATATTATTAGCTAACAAATTTCTAAGGTATCATTACTTCACAAATTTAATACAGACTCCCTAACTTATGCCATACACTGGAACATCAATTATACATGGAGTAAAATTTCATAAAGCAATGCCATTCTAAACTTTCAGGATAATGATTAAAGAGTCTTTATAATATCATTTAAACCTATAATTCCTAAAAAGAAGCTACAGTTATATATAATTACATAATATTTTAAAATTCTTGAAGGCAAAAATAGCACAAATACAATTAAAAGAGAAGTTACACACAGGAAGTAAATACCTGCAATAAAATGATGAATGACCATTCAAAAACTGAAGAATTAAACTAGAACCCTATCTCTCATCATATACAAAAATCAAATCAAAATGGATTAAAGAATTAAATCTAAGACCTGAAACTATAAAACTACTAGAAGAAAATATCAGGAAAACCCTCCAGGACACTGGTCTGAGAAGATAATTCTTGAATAAGACCTCAAAAGTACACACAGCCCAAGCAAAAATGAACAAATGGAATCACATCAAGCTAAAAAGCTTCTGCACAACAAAGGAAACAATCAACAAAGTGAAGAGGCAACCCACAGAATGGGAGAAAATATTTACAAACTACCCAAACTACCCATCTGACAACGGATTAATAACCATAACATATTAAGAGCTCAATCAACTCAATAGAAAAAAAAATTAAAAATCTGATTACAAAATTGGCAAAAGATCTGAATAGACATTTCTCAAAAGAAGGCATACAAATGGCCAAGAGATATATGAAAAAATTCTCAGCATCACCAATAATCAGGAAAATGCAAATTAAAACTACCAGATATCATTTTACCAAAGTTGAAATGGCAGGCAATAAGGAATGCTGGCAAGGATGTGGGGAAAGGAGACCCCTTGTACACTGTCGGTGGGCATGTAAATTACTACATCCATTATAGAGAACAATATGGAGGAAATTCCTCAAAAAACTAAAACTAGAACTACCATGTGATCCAGCAAACCCGTTGCTGGGTATATATCCAGAAGAAGGGAAATCAGTATATCGAAGAGATAGCTGCACTCCCATGTTTATTGCAGCACTATTCACAATATCCAAGATATGAAATCAACCTAAGCGTTCATCAGCAAATGAATGGGTAAAGAAAATGTGGTACATATACACAATGGAATATTAATCAGCCACAAAAAAAGCATGAAATCTTCTCATTTGCAAACAGGGATGGAACTGGAGGACCATTATGTTAAGTGAAATAATCCAGGCAGAGAAAGACAAATATCATATATTCTCACTAATATGTGGGAGCTAAAAAAAAAAAAAAAAGAAAGAAATTGAGCTCATGGAGATAGAGAATAGAATGATGGTTACCAAAGGCTTGAAGGGGTGGAAGAGGGGATGGACAGAGAGGAGATGGTTGGAAACACGTGTGCCTGGCTTCTGTCCGGGACTCTGCTTCCCAACCTGTTGGAATGGCTGCCCAAAAGGTTGCTAGCCTTCATGAGAAATAAAGCTCCCATTTTTCCAAAGTAAAAAATAAATAAAAATTACAAACTGGAGATAGTTAATGGGTACAAAAATATGATTAGATAGAAGGAATAAGATCTAGTGTTCGGTAACACAATAGGGCAACCATAATTAATAATACTTTATTATATAGTCCAAAATAACTAAAAGAGTGGAAAGGGAATGTTCCTAACACAAACAAACGATAAATGCTTGATGTGATGGATACCTCAATTCCCCCGATTTGATCATTATACGTTAAATTCTTGTATAAAAATATCACATTTTACAATAAAGAAAATTTTAGAAAGTGATCAAAGTATATGAATCAGCAATTCTAGAATAATTCAAATGTTCACCATTTGAAAAGTTCTTGACCTCACTAACAATCAAAGCAATACAAATTAAAATAATGTTTAGATGTTTTTAAAATAACAAAAAATAAGTTAAATTTCGATATTAAAAGTATTTAAACATTAACAATACTCAATACTCCCAGAGTATTGAGAAATAGCTATCGGTAGAGATTGAAAAGGAAAATTCAATCACTTTCAAGGGCAATATGTTCATATCTAGCAAAATTAAATATGTACATATCTTTTGATTCAGTGATTCCACTTTAGGTGTATTAATATATATTCTGTTGAAATATCCCCACATCATCTCCCATTGCTGTGAATAAGGATATTTATATCAGAATTATTTGGAAAGGTCAAAAAACAGAGAAAAAAATCAATGAGAAAATTTAAATAAATTATGACTTGTCATTGCCATTATGTTATGTCTGTTATGTCAAATATATCCAAAACAATTTGTTAAATTTAAAATATATGATTTATAATTTCATTTAAAAAACACATTCCTTTTATGCATATATATAACAACATTGTGGTCCATGCATTAAAGTATTCTGAGAAGAAACACATAGCCATGTATATGTTTCATAATTAACTGAGACAGACAGAAATGAAAATTCTAACCAACGCATGGCAGTAGAGAATTTAAATGACTTAATTAAACCTTATTATATTGTAATTTTAAGGCTTAAAAGTAATTTTACTATCTTACTATCCAGTTAAACATGGTAAAGGAGGTAGATGTATGTATAATATTTAATTGAAGTTCTAGAGGTCATTCTTCACTTCTGGTATTCCACTAAATATAGTTTATTTTTAATACTTTTAAAAAATCAATTCAAGAAAGGAATGTTCACATAAAATGATAATATATAATTAATTTTAATTTTCTTTAACATATAATTAATGTATAAAACAGGATGATTGAGTTAAAATGAGAAATATAAGTATAGATGCTAATGCAGTATTAGGATATAATAGATACCTACTTAATTTTAAGATGTTACTTTTGATCATCACTTAGAGAGGTATTTCTTAGATAGTAAATATTATAAGAACTTCCTGTTAAATTTTCTTATAACATGTTATGGGAAACACAGCAAGATCACTTAGCCATATTTTGTTAGCAAGTAATTGTACTTAATTAGTATTTATTTTTGAATTGATATTTCATAAGGTCAGTGACCCTATGTACTTCATTTAGTACAGTAGGCCTGATATTCAGCCCCATCACAATCACAGAATAAGTGCTCAATAAGTATTTGCTAAATGAACGAAAATAATTTTAATTCTACTCTTTTGAGTTGTACCACAGTCAGGCAAAAATCTTTCCCTTTAATTGATTGCTATATTTAAAATAATATTTTGTGATAGATTGGATTATAAGTATTTTTAAGTGCTTTTTATTGGCTCTTAAATTGATACAAAATTGTCTTTCTGCTTTCTAAGCGTTCTAGAAAAATACCTAGAATCCAACACCACTACCGTAGAAATATTCTTCTCATTTGTGCACCTAAATTTCAGGTTTCAAACTGGCAATTGGGATAATCGAAAGCTATAAAAGACTTTTTGCCACTAGAAATAAAAAAACAGATCTGCATTAGCATCAGTGTTTTGTTATTTAGAGCTTTTAAAAGCCACTGACTCAGGCTTGCTGAAGATTCTACTCTTTCCTCATTACTGAAAGGGCAAACTGCAGGACACTGAGAAAAAATGTGATTTGAAGGAGACAATTAAACATAATAGGCCTTGAAAAAACTAGTTATTGGAGAAATCAAAATAGAAATCTGACGGGGGGATCTCACAAATACACTTAATCCAACTCACCTCCTGCATAGATATTCCTTGAATGTTGGTAACCAGAAACACTACCTTAAGAAGTTAGTCCCTCATTCCCACTTATTCTATAGCATCACGGAAACAGAATAGAAAATCTACTTTTATGCTCAAATTAGAAAGAAAAAACTATCATTTTATTTGTCAAAAGGCCAAAAATGAAAGAATGAGAAAAATGTTCAGGTGTACTATTATCAAGAACAAAAATATTTAGAAATTATGATCTGACCAGGCATGGTAGTTCACACCTGTAATCCTAGCACTTTGGGAGGCTGAGGCAGGAGGATTGCTTGAGCCCAAGAGTTTGAGGTTGCAATGAGCTCTGATGACGCCACTATATTCTAGACCGGGCAACAGAGCAAGACTCTGTCTCAATCAATCAATAAAAAAGAAAAGAAAAACAAATTGTTATCTGATCAAATATATTAGTTTCTTAAAAAAAAGTCAGGTTTCAAAAGATATTTTCTGTGTTAGTTTTCTCATTTCTAGGCAGATGATTTAAATATTCATGTAATTTTTGCAGAAAAGCCTATCTTTAGGTTTATAAGAAGATATTTTGCAGTTTTGTTAACACAGGGTTCATTAATCTCCAGCTATCCAACAGATTTCCAAATACCAGCTATAATTTGAGAGTTTTAGCTCCTAGGTATTTCCAAAAATATCTACGTAAGCACATATCTATAGTAAAAGGTTTAGTCTATTAAACACTCCATCCATCAGACATGGTTAACCAATGAATGGTAAACTACTAAATAGTTATATGCTAACTTTTTTTCTTTAATACTAACTTAGTATGTGCCAAATATTCTAAGTGTTTCAAATTTTATTTACTGAAAAGTACACATTTATGAAAAATGCAGTCTTTATAATAATTGATCTTAACAAGATTTTATGATTTACAAAAATAAAATATCTGGATAAGGTAAAATAATTGCACGAGTTCATTTATTTTAATCTGGTTGTGGCCCAACACTGGGTCCAACTATAATGGTATTCCGTTCCCAGGAAACCTGGGGGAAACATTCCTGCTCTGAGGACAAGTAATAGTTGACGTAAAAATACTCTCAAATCACATACTTCAAATTAGAAAGAAAAAGAAATCTACATACAGAAATATATTCCAGTCCCTAATAAACAAAACACACACACAAAAATTAGTATTAAATCCTTCCTTCAATTGATTTACTTTTTGTGGCATTTTCAGGAATGTGAGGAATTGGTGTAAGAGATGTGAAATATTAGCCTAGCTTTTTTTGTTATCTGGTAAACATAGGTAGGGATTTTAAAGTAAAAGGAAGCCTGCCAATCATGGAGGAATTTATTTGTTTGCTCTAGTCACTTTTGATGTTGACTATGATAGGGAATATAAATAAATAAATGTGATATTAAAAAATATTAGGGTCAGAAATTACTTCAACACTTTTGTTAATTTAGTGTTTGGGTCAAAAATACTGTTGGGAATGTCCAAATTCTGAAGGAATTTTTTTCACATGACTATCATTTCTCACATCTTGTGTAATTTCCCAGAAAACTAGTATTTTTCCTGTGAATATTTACAATACCAATGATGATATTCACGCACATTTTGCAAGATATTTTCTAAGACTTTGTTATGATTATTCTGTTGGCAATAGCATGAATCTTCAAAGTTCTTGCTGCAAGTTTATGTTCTATGATGTAATTAAAGGTGCTTACCCTTGCTGAAGCAATCAGTACCTCCCAAATCATCTGTTGACGTGAAAGGTTATTAGGCAAGATGGGAAAATCCACTTAATCCTTCACCTCAAAATTTTCATTTTCGATTATATAAAATAATTCATTTTATTAAGTCTATGAAGACTGAGTCATCCCAGTAATTTAAGAGACGGCTCTCTCTTACATTAAGAGTAAAAAAGAAAGCCTTTGTCTAATACAAAGTTCTATAGATTGGTTATATGATGAATTTTTATATTGTAATAAAAAAGTGAAAAGGTTAATCTGATCAATTAATAAGGCCTTCCCACTAAATTAGCATTTTGAAGAAGATATGTATGTTTATTCATTATATCTTCAAATTGCCAAATAGAATAAGTATATTTGCCCTGTAACAATATCTTTTATTTTCTTATTAAAAAGTAAGAAATGCTTATAAAATGATATTTAATTTAAGCTGTTTTAAAGCACATATTTATGAATTCCAACTATCTAGAGATGACCATTCTTAACAGTTTAGAGAGGATCTCACTAAGTATCATGTTAGCCTGCCTAATCATATCATACCAATTTTGAGTTTAAGTTTTTTTTTTTATATGTTTCGTTCAGTTTAACCAATGTTTGCCACGGCATAACAAGATTCACAAGCTTTCAAACCTACAATATCTGAATCTTGTAAAAGAAAAATTGCACAGGATAGCTTGAACAGGCAAGGGAGACTTTATTCAAAACTATTGAAAAAATAGTCTTCATTCTGGGTAGCCACGTACTCAGTTCAAATTCAAGGTGTTTGTTACTAAGTTAAAAGGAACAAAAGGATATCAGGTAAAATTTAGCATGTTCTACCTCACTTGTCCTCTTTAGTTATCCAAATACCCATGTTTACATGTGTTTCCTTCAGGAGAATATACTCTCACAAAATTCATCTCAGAGTACAAAGTCTGAGTCTAAATATGCTGATTCTCCCAACATACCTGATATGAATGATGAAACAGACATAGAATTATCACACAGAACAATTTTTTTTGGAAAAGGAAAATATGTAAAAACACAGCCATTTGTCATCTATAGGAGTAATCTAGCACTGCTCCTCAGGAATTGTGAATATTCCATCTGTATCAGGGAAATACATTCAAATACAAATGTTAAGCATAATTTGAAACACCTTCTTGTAATCTCACTAAAGAACTCCCTTGTCCATTGTTCTTCATGACATCCAACCTAGGAGCTTGAGAAGTTCATTCTTCTCCACTTTCTTCCATCATCAAATCTGAAGTGGCTTTGGAGAGTATGTTCTTCTGGGCTAACCTATTTTCATAGCCCATTTCCCACTGAAGCCTGTTTTAAAAGTTGATATGATTTTTGCAAGCCTAGCTTGTAGCCTCCTGGCAAAACAATTTCCTCTAAAACATTGTAGGTGTCCTTTCTACTTACTTCTATTTAGTTTCTGTATAAGTAAACTTCCAAAGATCTCATCCAGACATGGATTCATAGTCTTTTCTTGCAGTCTTCTGTGATCTCTTTGCCTTCCTCTATTCCATGTTAATGGCTGTCTACTACATTGATGGTTGCATCAGAAGGCACAGTATATAATCCTGTCTGCAAGAGGGTGCACAGCTTTTGATTGGGAAATAAACTTAATCTCCTGTTAAGGCTGCCACTTCGGCACTATTTTCTATAACTGCTTCAGTCTGGAGTAGAGAAGCAGTTGAATTTCCAACCCTATAAGTCTACAAATTTTGATCTTTTAGTTTCATTGTAGGTTCCAGGCAAAGTCTTTGCATAGCTGTGTTCCTTTCCATATCTGCTTACAACTGGCAACTCTAGCCTGAGCATTTTTTTTTTTTTAGGATTATGCTTACAGCTGCTGAAACCAGCCAATACCATCCAACTATCTGAATTTTCTTTAAAGTTTTAGCCAGGTCTAACTTCCAAAGGCAGCACCAGTGAAAGTATAACCAAGGCTTTCCTTGACATAACAAGCTTTCAAATCTAAAATATCTGAATCCTGTAAAAGAAAAAATGCACTAAAAAGCTAAACAGGCAAAAGGGACTTTATTCAAGACTATTGCAATAAGGTAGAGACTGAACTGAACTCCACTGAAACAAAAGACAGGAAGACTTTTAAACATTGGGATAAGCTAACGAAAAAAGTACTGAAGGACATTTGGGAGAGGTTGGTCAGTGTGATTAGGTCATCTTTGTTTGCTAATTGGCACTTATGAAATTTAGGCTCCTATTCTCCCACAGAGACTGAAACAGAGGGGCCCTATCTTTCTGGATGATTACATTTCAAAGGAATGTCTGGAGATCCTTGGGAGAGACATTTCTGGGTCATAGAAGATTTACATCTCAAAAAAGGCAGAGAAAGAATTTACAACTGAAATTTTTCTAAAATAACTGCTCTAAGATACAGGAGGTCAGGGATCTAAAGTTAGCAAGAAATCTATCCAAAGTTTAGTCAAGTCGAGGTGAACATTAAGGCTGTCTGGGTCAATCCTCAAGACCCACTGCCCAGCACAATGGCAACATGTCACTTTTAGGATTATCAGAGGCAGCATACGACTTTCAGATGTCAAGCACTGTATCACTTTTAGAATTAATTTTTATTTCATTCAGTGGAAAATCACAATTAAAATTAAAAGTGGCTAAAGGTACAAGGTTTTATTTTGTCTTGTTAAAAGTCCAGAAGTCAGCAAAGAGGGATGGTGGGCCAGATCCACTAATGTGTAAGGTACTTAAGTTCTTCCTAGCTTTCTTCACTGCTAACCATAAGTTTATGATACTTTTAGCATGATCCAGGATGCCTGCTGAAGATTCAGTCACTCTTTCCACTTTGCAACCCATTAAAAAAAGTAAAAGAAAAGGAAACGAAAGATGTCCTTCACTTTAAGGATACTTTCTGAAATTTGCAAAAACCAATTCCACTGATGTTCCTTTTGTCAAACTTAGTCACACCCAGCTGCAAGAAAGTCTTAGGAAGGTGGTTTTATGGCCCCAGCCTAATTGTGTGGGGCTGTTACTGAGAAAAATGAGCAAAATAGATTTTAGCTACCAACAAACTCATTCTCAAAGTTATTTTTCTGTCTTTCTGTACATATACATAATCGCATAACGAAGTACTCATATGTTTCTCCTTGCCTGTTTCTTTTGACTGTATGTTGAACTTAAGAATGGTTTTGAATTATATTAAAGAATGCAGTTAAGGATTTTTTTTTGTTTATTACTTTCTTTTTGCATTGCCTTAAAGGTGTAAAAGAAACTTTTTTTCCACCCTCTGAAGGTTAGAAAATTTGAGTTTATAAACAAACTGACAATAGACAGAAAAAAGGGAGAAAAGCATACAAATGTTATTAACACGGAAATGCACAGGAGATATACAAAATATGAAACTCAAAGAAGGGCCAACTGGCTGAAGCGTAAATACCTTCTTCATAGGCAAGGGGGAGTAGGGAATGAAAGCGATTTTAAAAGAAAAGTAAATGATTTTTAGGGGAGATGAATGAGCCAACATAATAGACAATAGTCTGGGACAAAGTTCCTTTGGGTTCTGGGAGAGGTGATGATCAGTTATGGGAAGGTGAGTGGGGGAACTGCACTGAGAGTAAAAGTTGTCCTGTTACTCAGATAAAGTCGCTCAGGTAACAGACCTCAGAAAAATAGATGAAGAGTTTTTCCAGGAGAGCATGATGGCACTTTTTAGTTTCTCCATAAAAGATTTATATTCCCTGGTTAATTAGATGTCAGACAGGGGATTAAAGGCAATTGTGTTTCTTTGGGAAAATTTCCCTCAGTCAGACAAGGGAACTTTAGAGAGAGCCCCTCCTTGCATCTGGGGGGAGAAACAAGGGAAGTTCAGAGAGAACTTGATTCAGAGGCAGCTTCTAAGGCCTTCTAACTTTCTGTAATTCATAGTGCTCAGCATGTGAAAATGCCATACTTTGGGGTATTGTTTTTTGGGCCCCAACAACCTCACATATCTATTGTTTATTTGTGTTATGAATACTTAAAATCTTTCTAAGCAATTTTCAAGGATATAATATTAATACATTGTTATTAGGTCATTAAATATGAAATGTCCGATTTCGAATCAAAAGTGTAGTTTATTGTATCTCAAACAAGAAGCGGTACAATTAATCAAAGTATGGGCCTAAACTATCGAAACAGTTTGGCCATCTTAACGGCAGCTTGTTTATGCCAGCAGTGAAGAAGCCTGGAGAGCGAATAGCTATGAAATCACCAAAGGTGTTTTCAACAGCTTGTGGAGAGTTGAATATGTTTCCTTGCAAGAAGTGGTCCAAAGCCTGGAAGAAGTGGCAGTCAGTTGGTGCAAGGTCTGGTGAATACAGTGGATGGATGAAGAGAGTTTCCAAGAAAAGCCTCTGTAGTTTGAGCAGGTTGTTTGTGCGACATGTGGTCTTGCAAGAGGATTGGCCTGTCTATGTTGATCAAGCTCAGCTTCTTAATCACAAGCATCCTCATCATTTCATCTAACTGGTTGCCGTAGACATCCGCTGTAATTGACTGACCAGGTTTCATGAAGCTGTAGTGGATAATACCAGCGCTGGATCACCAAACAGACACCATTAGCTTTTTTTGATGAATATTCAGGTTTGGACTGTGTTTCGGCACTTCATCTTTATCCAACCATTGTGCTGAATACTTGCAATTGTCAAAAAGAATCTTATTTTTCATCACATGTAACAATACTGTGTAGAAATGGTTCACCTTTATGTCATGACAGCAAACAAAGCCCAGCTTTGAGATGATCTCTCTGCTGATGCTCATTTAATTCATGCGGTACTCATCTATCCAGCTTATTTACCTTGCTGGTTTATTCCAAATGCTCCAATATTTTTGGAATAGTAATGTTAAACCTCACTGCTAATTCACATGTAGGTTGAGATGGATTTGCTTCCACTACAGCTTTCAGGTCATCATTATCCACCTTGGTCTCAGTTCACCCATGTGGCTCATTTTCAAGATTAATATCGCCAGAACGGAACTTCTCAAACTATCGACGTACTGTGTGTTCATTAGCCACATCCTTCCCAAATGCTACCTTGATATTTCGAGCTGTCTGCACTGCATTGGTTCCACGACAGAACTCATATTCAAAATAACACAAATTTTTGACTTACCCATGGTTTCACAAAAATTTCTCTCAAAAAATTTTGAAAGATAATCACAAGCCAAAATGTGCATTTGAAACACTGAAGATGTACCTTCACAATAAACATAAAACAAGAAGTGTCAAAGTGAAATGTCAGAGATATCTACTGTCAAATTTAGTACTTAAGGAAATCAGACATTTCATACTTAATAACTTACATATTAACCTAATATTAACTATAGTCACTATATTAAACAATAGATTTCTTGAACTTATTCCTCCTCTCTAAATTTCATCCTTTGACCAAAATCTCTTCAATCCTCTTTGACTCCTAACCACTGGTAACCACAATACTATTCTGTGCTTCTATGAGTTTGGCTTTTGTAGATTTCACATATAACATAAGTGAGATCCCGCAGTATCTGGCACTCTTTTTGTGCCTGGTTTGTTTCACTGAACTTCTATACTTATATATATGGTTGGTTTTCAGGAGTTTTTTAACTGTGCTGAAGGTGTCTGGTTTTTATAATAACACTGTATTTCCTTAGACCTGTTCATACAGCTATTATGAAGTTCATATAGCTATTATAGTTCATATAGCTATTATAAACATTTACTACCTTGAATGAGAACATGTGTTTTATAACAAAATGTACATAAGAGTATTTTCCACCACATTTGTGAAATTCAAACATATTTTAAATTGGTGTTTTTCAAACTTCAACATGGATGTGAATCGCTCAGGTTTGTTATTATTAATAAAATACATATTCTGAGTCAGTATTTCTGAAGTAGGACCTGATATTTTGCATTTCTAACAACTTAACCCGGTGATACTAGTGCAGCTAGTTTATGGGTCACACTTTAAATAGCAAAGATACTAGAAAATAACATTATTTATTAAGAGATTTAATTTGCACTAATGATATCATCTCTTTGTAAAATGTATTAGAGATTGTAAAGATTTTAAGACACTTTCTTTCTTCTAATCCTCCCCAAAGTGCTGTGAATATTTTAAGTCTGTTATTATAATTCTATTTTACAGATTAAAAATATTAGGCTCAGAAATATGAGATGGTTTAACCAAGATCATAATCTAAGATGTGTATATTGTTAGTCATTTTCTAATTGTAGTCTATCTTATTCTAACAGGCAAAAACTAGTCAAACTGTGCCATATATTAAGAATTCATTTATTCATGTAAGTATTATCTTTGGTATAATTAATCTCAGGTTCCCTCCCCCCACCCTACCCCAGTATGGCTCCAGAAAATTTTCTCCTGTGTTCAAAGAATAGACAAGTGTTTTTGCCTTCAGTAGAAATACATACATCAGCTGTATGTATACATATATATGAAAACAATTATTTTAAATTCTGATACATATTTTAAAATTTTTGAATGCCTATTGATGTTCATGATGTAGGAAAAAGACAAAATAATTTTAAAAAGAGAGGAGTGTTGGGTTAAAAAAATTCAGTGCTAGTTCAGAAATGCTGACTAGGGGTTATCTGAACAGAGAGGAACCTATATGAGATTTCCATATATTGTGATTTCAGGATGTTTCTAATGAACTCTTATCTACTTATTCAAAAAAAATTTATAAAGGAATTAAGTTGTAGTAAAAATTTAAGTGAACATGCAAAAGCAGAATGACCAAGACTTCAGGGACCAAAATAAAAGCAGACTCAAAAGAAGATTAAATTAGAGCTAAATTAGGAAGTTCAAAAATATCTGATGGCACTGTTTTTTTCTACTTGATAATAGAACAAATGGAAAATAAGTGACAAACATATTGATTACTATATATCATATAGTTTACCATGTGATGTTATTAGGCAAACTGAGTACAAATGGTACATTATGTGAAATATGGGGGACCTGGCTTCCCTGCCGTTTTCCCTGCATCATTGCATATCTATTCCAGACACAAGAGCCTACCAAATCAGCAGAAAGTATGCATTTATTTGAAAAAGTTATGTGGTAACAAGAAGAGAAGGACATTTGGGCTGTGTCATCAGGTTTGAAAAGTCTGAACAGTTTTAAAGTGGCTGTATCACCCTGCAATGAAATAAAAAATAGGGTCGACTTTGTCAGCAAAACTATATTTTGTGGTAAAAGCCTTTCCTTTCTTTTTTTTTTTAGTAAAAGACAATGCAATGAAAATAAAAAGTTTTAGTATAATGTTGGATTTTCAAAATATGACAATTACATGATTTAAAAGTTGTGCTCCTATTTAAAAAAAACATTTGGATTAAAATGTTTAAATGTTAAATTAAAATTTCAATGCAGATAGAGTGTATTTTTAAAATTCACTTTTTATCTTTTTGACCCATGCAGTATTTGAGGCTTGCAGCTAACTTTTAAGTAGTGGCTGAGTTAGATTTTAAGAACTTTAAGTAGAGTAAATTTATCTTTAAAAATAAATATTAAGTATATCCCAAAAGGTAGTCAATTATTTTAATACACAATTATTTAAGAAATAAGCAGATGAAGGAAACTTGCTTTAAAACTTCATGTTTTATTCTGAAGTATTGACAATTACCCAGAAGCAAGGGTGTTTATCATTATATATGCACACAAACATACAAAAATATATGTTTCAATATAATTTAATATTACTAATACTGTCATTCAGGGAACATAAGTTCAGAATGAAACAACTCAAGTTTTATATTAGAATGAAATCTTCAATATAGAAAAATTTTAAATATGAATATGTGACATCAGAATACATGAGTTCCTGAGGGTCATAAACAAAAATCTAAAAAAAAATTTTTTTTCTGATATACAGTAACCTATAAATTAGAACAAAAGTCAAAAAGAATATCATCCGTTTCTTGATACACTTTATAAAATACATACTAATGCTACCAGTTGTTGAAATAGGTCTGGATTTTTGTAAGTTTTTTTTGTTTGTTTTGTTTTGTTTTTTTAGGTTTGTTTTCCCCTAAGGACATAGATGATACAATTTCACTACAGTATGTTAGGATATTCATTTTCTAAGGAAGGGGCTTTAACCACTCTCTTAATGAACAGTTCTAGTTCTTTGCAATTTTGTTTCTAAGAAGTTTTTCCAAATAATGAACTTACTACATATTTAATTAAATAAGTTGGCCCCTAACCTTTAAGTATCTTCATTAAAAGTATGTTACTAAATTCTGGATATTTGGTTGTATTGATACCTTTCAAGAAGTTTTTTTAGGTAACGTTTTCTTCTTAACCTTCACTAGTTCCATCAATATTCTTCTTACACTTCTGTTTGACATTAGAAATTTTAATCTATAAGTGGTTTCCTCCTTTCAAATAAGGCAATGCTCTCTTTATAACTAGATGCACTTCAAATGACCAATTAAATTAAGAACTCATTTTGGGAAATTGGGTGGAACTCTTATATCGTGTGGGAGGTTAATATCATGTCCTTGTTGAGAAAATGTCAGAGTTGAGCACATTGTGTTATAATCCTTATTTTGGTTGGCAGCTCAGCATGCAAATTCAGGTTTTGCTAATGAATATCTGCAGGTGGTAGGCAAAGGAACATTGGCACTGGGATAAAAAAGAGACAATTGATTTTCCCTGCTATTGCAAAGAAAATAATAGCTGCTACATAAGAGGAATAACTGTGATGGATATTGTGATTCATTGACTCATTCAAAAGCATTTATTTAATACTTATATGCTTACATGTAATACTTATATGCTTGGCCTGGTGATTCTACATCCTACACAGTGTATATGAATATTATGTAATAATGCAATATGGTATAAATATAATGCACATACAATTTCGAGCTAGAAGGGACTTTAAGGATCATTCTAGCTCAATTCTTTCTTATGTAGTTGAACAACAAATACCTGAACATCTCAATGATATTTGTTGCAAAGTTTGAAAAAGAGAGAACATGAGTTTTGTCATTTGGGTACAGCCTATCTTGCTTAATTTTTTCAAGCTTATTCTCCAAGTCTCTGTTTTTGTTTCTGTCCTTATTTATAAATATTTTTAACAATGTATTTTTTTCTCTTTGATTTTACCAGGTTAACTACTCACTTTTACTGTACTGCTCTCTATATCATAAACTCTTGTGTCTCTTCTTATTGCATTTGTTAGCAAAACAACACATTTTTAATGACTTGGACATTTTGAAAAAAATTTTTTAGTTCAATATTTTTATTAGTAATGTATTCTTTCTTATAATATTAGAAAAAATATGACATCATATAGAAAAATGTGTTGTAAAACCACTATAGATTATTCCATGAAGACTTTACTAAAAATTGGAATAAAATTTGAATAAAGAGCTGTACTTTGGCCAGAGAAATCTACAGTGGTCTCTTCTAATAACTTCACTACTAACATACAGGTATTTAACAGCCACTGCCTCTTTTTAGCAGTCATATATTTCAATCTCTCATATGAATTTTTAAAAATATTAGATACTTGAGTGAACTTATTTTAAAATATAAGGAAATAAAGAGATGCAATTTTGAGTAAAATGGTAACCAGTAAAGAAATATAGCTCTCCAATTATATCTATCAGGCCAGATTAAGTAATACTGTCAACATTTAAAAGTAATGACCACAGCAGATTGTGAAGATGGACTGTCAATGCAAGCTTAATCAAACTGATGAACTAGAAAACTAAGTGCAATTAATTTGACCATGTTGATTATCCCAACACTGAATATGTTTCTTTGTTAAAGAACTGTACTACCTAGAGGTTAGACCAATACACCTTATTTTGCTTTCCAACTGATCATTTAGTATTAACATTACATGACTTTTACCCTTACTCTTTGATAAAAATATTGGCTTTTCTGAGTCCTTAATCAGATGTCAAATTAATTCTGAGACGCTTCTACAAATTATAAAAGTAGCCTCATTTGTTTTCCTTACTGGTCAATTCAGACTTTGGCAAAATATTCTCTACTATTAATCATTAACAAAATTTTAACTTTCCTTGGTGAAGTTGACTTTAAATCACATAAACTATAAAAGTAAAAGTGTATTTTATGGATAAATGTGCAGATGCAAATAGAGAAGACATCATCAAGAAAGGAAGAGAATACACAGGAAAACGGAAAACAGTGGCAATGAAAACCACACATTACTGGGCGAATGTGAAGCAGTACCAGCATAAGAGGAGCTCATAGCCTGGAGACCCATTATTCATTGCAGGGCACACCAGTGAGACCTGATAAAAATTTTGTGTCTCAAAATACAAGAAAGGCGGTCCCAGCATAGAATATCTCACTGTGTCATTTTATCTAATTTTAACTTCCAGAAATTCAGCTATGCAGAACATTCACTGATGAAACCTCAGACCTAATATTTTAATATGAACTGAAGAACTTAATTAAAACAAGTGAGTATATGTAGATTTTACATGGACCATATAATTCATAAAATATCCACTAAAATGTAAAGAAAGTCTAAAATTATTTTTTATTGATTACTTTCTATTTTGTATAATTGATTTCTTCAAGAATATGTATTAAATGTATTACCCTGAATTCAAATACATATAGATTGTCTAATAAATTTTACTCTACATAGACTAAGAACAGCAATAAAATAATAATAACTAATGTTATTATAATAACATATAATATAATAATATAATAATAACAACTAATGTTTATTGATTTTTCCAATATGGCAGACATTCTTAAGCTTTCAAATGTATCAACATTTTAATCTTGACAATGCCTTTAGCAAGGTAACTGCTACTATGGTCCTCATTTTATAGATAAGGAAAGTGAGTTACATAAAGCTTAAATAAAATTTGTCTAACTAGCATAGGACAGGATATAATCCCAAACAAACTATTCTGTGTAATAAACTCAATATTCTCTCTCTCTAACACACACACACACACACACACACACATTCCCCTACAGGTCTCATGAAAGCAAAGAGCAATGCAGGATAAAATTCTAGAATTTTCATATATATTTTTAAAGGTAAACATAAACTAAAGGAAAGAAATAACATTTCTCATGAACAAAAATTAAGGGGAATTTATCTGCTATAAATCCAATCAGAAATTGCAATTCCATTGGTTTAGTTCCATTATTTAGGGTGTGAGAGGCAGGAAAAAGAGAAAGAGAGAGAGACTGAGCCTGATTCAGAGAAAGAAAAAGTCAGATTTCCTGCCGTCTAGAAGTGTTACACTTGCATATAATTAAAATAACACCTTTATATATAATATTATATTATATATAAATATTATATATATTATAATATATAATAACATATTATATAATATGTTATAGCTACATTGCCACAATATGGTCTAATAATCTGAAATATACTAAATAATAAAAGCTGCAATAAGACAGATTTCAAGGGCTCATTCTA
The DNA here is from genome assembly GCA_023783475.1 of Daubentonia madagascariensis. Classification (NCBI taxonomy): domain Eukaryota; kingdom Metazoa; phylum Chordata; class Mammalia; order Primates; family Daubentoniidae; genus Daubentonia; species Daubentonia madagascariensis. The sequence goes on along the minus strand of JAKFHU010002080.1, from coordinate 16,990,135 downwards.
CTCAGAACTCTTTACTATTTATATGCCATTTTCATGCAGGCTCCAAAAGAACTACACATCAGGAAGAAAATATGAAGGAGATATATTTTGCAACACAGTTTTTTTATATTGGTACATTTTCACGCATAATATTCCACAATATAGTTTTTATACAAAAAATAGACATTTTTGACAATGTTTGCACTATTTCCTATAATTTATTTCAATGATTTATTACTAATTATTATCCTTCCTGGTTAATCATTCTTCTTCTTGAAATGCGTTCTGTCTTTCATTTCAATACTTCATAATCCACTCTTTTTCCTTTCCCACATGAACACTCCTCCTCAGTTTCTTTGGACCTTACTCTTCTAAAGGGCATTCTAGGTCTCAGCCCTTAGCTTTTCTCTTTTCCTATTCTGTATCTTCCCCCAACATTCTATTTAGGGTTTTTCTTAAGTGAACCCACTCAGGGTTTTGACGACTGTTCCATCAATATACTGTCAAGTCATTTCATATCCTCATCCTTAACTCTGCTTGAACTCAAGATTAATAGACGTATTAATTTTTATAGCAATTTTAATCTCCACTAGATAGCTAATAAAATATCTCAAACTTAACACCTCTAATATAAAAATATTAATGCCCTCTGACCTCCCCATAAGTATTTTCTCTGGCCTCCCCTGTGTTTGTAAATGGTCAAACCAATAAACCTAGCAGTCACCTTAGTAATTCCATTTTCCTAACCTCTTCTCATCCAAAATAATGGCAATATTACTGTTCCTGTTGCCAAAGTGTAATCCTTTAACCCCTCACCTCTGCCACCACCCTAGTCCAAGATACCTTTTCTTCTTCCCCAAACTTCTATAATTACTGTTTAACTGGTTTACCTGCTTCAACTCTGTCCTAGAGAGCACCAGAGGGATGCATTTCAAAGGGATTCGATGAGTATTCACCTCCCTGCCCAGGGTCTTGACATTGGTCTGAGAATAAGCAAACACGCTCTCCAAACTCTGCCCTCTGTCTACTTCCTTAGTCTCACCTGTTCTCAGGTGCTTCAGGTTCTTTTTTCCTTTTTCTCTTTCACAGTTTTCCAAAATGCTCTTCGCTTTAGTTCTCTGAACTTGTTATACCCTCTGCTAAAAGTAGCCCACAGAGGGAAGTTTATAAGACTGGCTGCTTTTCACATTCTGATCTAATTTAAGTATTTCCTTTTTTTTAAGACTCCTTCACTTCCACTCTATTTAAGGACACTCTTCTGCCCTCAAGTCATTTTTCCATCATCCCTATTTTATTTCACTTAAAACATTTTTGTCACTCTTCAAATGTATGCATTTTTATTTATTCATGAATCTTTATTGGCCATCTCCCTTCACTGTCATCAGAGCTCACTTATCCATCACTACATTTCTAGATCTTGGAATAAATGAACAAAACAATACACTAAATTCTAAACAAAAGAAATTTTAAAAATTAGCTGCTACCTTGGTTTATTTTATATAGTTTTGAGTTGTTTAGCTATACTGAAGGGATAAACAATTTACTCAGAGAAAGTTGAAGGCAGAATCTGAAGAGACGGCTACAAGGCAGCTTTGTAAGTCATAGCACGTTATCAGGTAATCATGTTGCCTTTCCAATGTCTGCAAATAAATTCAAAAGAATCCACAGAAAGCATTTTTTGTTTGTTTTTCAAAATTTTATGCAGCGCGAAATAGATATTTGAGAGGGATAATAGAAAAACTATCAATAGAGAAAGAATTTGAAACAGGAATAAAGCACCTTTAGGAGGCTCCATATTTCAACATGTACTTTTCTTGCTTCCAACCCTGGGTTGCTGTTCCTGTCATCTAAACTGAATAGTCTCCAGAGATTAAAATTACCATCACTCAGGCAGTCCGTGAGTGTTTTTCACTTATTTCCTGATGTGTCTCCCTGAAGGAGTCTTCTCTGAGTCTGCAGGCTTCAGCGGAAGGCAACAAAATTTCAAGCTGTGTGTGTCTGCATTACATGGAAATTACTTCTCCTAAACTTTTTAATATGCAAACTACCATTTTTTTTCCAAATCTAAAGAACTTGTTCCCAAATATGACTCCCCCAGATACTGTAACTAGATCTATTATTTAAAAACTAAAACTATAGTCTCTCATTTCCTAATATGCTGGAAAAGTAAACAAACTGATTCTTTCGTTAAGAGTATTTAATCCAGGCTTTCTCTTAAGGGAGGGAAAATGTTAGTATCTTCAAGTAAGCATGAATGGATGTTATATACCATAAGCAGTGTTGAAATCCATATCTCCCATTCAGTTCAAGTTTTATTTAACTGTATCATTTATAATATGAGCTAAATGATTTGCATTTATTTATTGCAACTAATTAATTATTTACTTACTTACCAACTGATGATTCTCCTATAACACAGATATGAATGAGAGAAAACCTTTATTTTAGTCCAAAAGCCTTTATGGACATACACTGGGTCAAGTTTTCAAATGTGTGACTTGCATCCTTACAGATTTTGATTCCATAACCAGACATGATAAGCATGGAAAGATAGCATTGCCACGTAATTTAAAAAATATGAGTTGCTCAAATTGTAGCCTTAAGTTATGAGGATTTTTCCCCCTGAGAGTTCTTCAAGATATTAAACCACAGCAGTACAATGTCAACAGGTAGTTCTACAAGGGATTGCTTTGAGAAAAAGAGAAGAAGAAAAAGAAAAATAGAAAATAATACAAGAGATGAAAGCTATGAAAGTAAAAGATAAATTAAGAAATACAAGAACATACAGCAAGTATAACAAAACATAACACTAAATGTTATTACATTTGTTAATTCAAAAATTTCAACCATAAAATAAATATCTTCTTGTGATTTACTACATTTCAAGTCTGTAGAAGGCAACTGAAAAATAAACACACTAAACCGAGAGCTCTTTACATATAGTAACTGCATATTATTAATGTTACATTTAAACTAGCATTTTGAGCCCCTGATTGGCATTAACAGTATATTAATAAATTTACAAATATTCCATCATCTATAAAACATTTCCCAAAAGAAGATATTACTATTAACAAGTCACAGATGATTATCCTTGAATTTATATTACTTAGGAGTCATAAACAGTAGTTGGTATGGTCAAAATATATATCAAATTTGAGTCTATGTTTATTGCATAACTCTTAAGCGTTTTGTTCATCTTTTTATTCCTATCTGAAAAACCACTTATGATAAAGCACTTACTCAAACACTGTGATGTTCTTTAGTTTGTGCCTGTATTAGTTGGAATATTTATAAGCTGCTGTGAAAGGTAAAAACCTTATCTCAGTGGGCTAGCACGATACCTATCAGGAAGTAGCTCTCTTCCAAATGCTTATTCAGAATTAAGATTTCTTCTATTTTGTGGCATTGCTAATTTCAATATATGGCTTCTAAGTTGTCTAGATATCTTTTGCATCAAATAATGGAAGTGACCTACAAGTTCTACTCTCTTCTTCTTACATGCCATTGGCTACAACTCAGGCACATAGTGACATCTAACTGAAAAGGAAGCTTGGGAAATGAGGACTCACTGTGTGTCCAGGAAGATGATAAAACAATTGGTGAAGAGATAGATAGTCTCCCAATAATCAAAGATCCATTTTACTCTTTATTCTACAAATAAAAAATACTCAGTTTTTCCTAAAAGAAGGACAACCCCAAGTTACACCTAATCCTCAAATCTAAAATTACCACTTCTTGCTGTCTAAGAAAATACTATCTTATTTTAGCTGCTATATAAAATTTCTTTTTTTCTTTTTTGGTTTATTATTTACTATGGTTGGAAAAGTATAAATTTTGTTTGTACTATGGTACTCAATTTAATATGAAAGTATGCTTGATATATTTTGGTTGGTGGTAAAGAAATTGAGTAGAATTCAAATGCATTTAATGTTTAGTCTATCCTCAGAGCTGTTGTAACCAACATGGAGAATCTGAATTTAATCTAAAAGCCAGCTTCTATTCATAATGAATGTGCAATGTATTTCTTTGAAATAATTTTTATAATAGTCATTATAACTTGTCATTTTTCTTTAAAATATAAAGAGGAGAGAAACATGGAAAGCAGAGACTTTTCCAAATATTTTTTAGTTTGTTCTGTAGAAAATCTAAGTTTTATGAGAAATTTATGTTGCTTAGGCAGAGAAAACTTACATTGCTTTACACTTAACATTTTTTCAAGCATATAATTTACTTTTCTTTGTTCCCTGGAAACATTATGACAGGGAAAATGTTAACTGCAAAAGAGATACAACAAGAAATAGTGGAAAGGCTTACAAAATATTATTGCATCAATTTTTTTATGTTCTCTGAAGAGAAGAAAAACCAAAAATTCTTAAACATATTGGGGTTTGTTTTATTTTGTTTGTTTATTTTTTTTATGTGCCTCCTGGGACAGTCCATGTTTTTGAAACAGCATGGTTTTCTGCTATTCCCTAGAAATGACCAGGGTGTTATTATTTCTTTTAAAAAATGCCTCATGATATTTTTGCTTATTTCCTGGTAGTACTTGCAGGAATTTAAGTAAAAACATTATTATAATTTTAACCCTTCAAAACCCATTTCCAATGGAGTGAGTACTCACTGAAATGTGATGCAAATACGTCAAATGATACTTCTGCCTATCCCTTTTCTAATTTACATAAAATGTTCTTCTTTCAAACAAAGCATGCTTTATTCACCTATGCCAAAATCTTCAGGAATAACAAACAGCAAGAAACAAAACTAAGGTCACATTAAACATTCAACTGTGAGAACTATTAAATATTTTTATAGTTTGTTTGTTTTAAATACAATTACTCACTTCCTACTAAAAAAAATGCTTCTGACTCATCTGGGACTTTCAGCTGTCATAGTTATGAAGGACTAGTTTTTATTTTTCTTTAAGCTTGAATATAAGATCATTTAACTTTTACCTTAATGAAGCAGCAGTGGATGATTTGAGTGGCAGAAAACATAATTCAAATTTTACTTCAGAGACTTATTCTATCTTTTGCGAAGGGTATCTGACAAAAGAGTTATCTGCTCAAAATAACAGAACAAAAAGTTTTAATAAGTTTTTGTTTTTCTCTGTGATTAAACATAGTACCTTGAGAATGGTGGATTTCTCAAAATCCATACTTTCTCTAATGCCCACTATGAGCTATACACTGCATCTGGGGGTGAAATACAACGAATGGTTACCTAGAGATCATTCTATGGAACAGCCTACAATAAGGGAAGAGAAAGAAGAATATTAATAAGTTAAACAAATTATTATGAGCCCTATGAAATAAAGGCAAAGTAGCCATACAAAGTAAAGAGGTAAATATAAAAAGTAGCCCCTGACTTGCATCTTGAAAAATGAATAGTTATTTTTAATTTATGTTTTTAATTAACAAGTAATAATTATGTATGTTTAGAGGGTGCAATATGATATTTGATATATGTTTACAATGTGGAAAGATTAAGCTGGTTAATTAAGAAATGCATCACCTCACATATTTATCATTTTTCTTTGGTAAGAACATTTAAAAATCTACTCTTATAGCAATTTTGAAATATATAATATATTGTTATTTATTATATTCACCATTCTATATTATAGATCATTGAAGCTTATTTCTCCTATCTATCTGAAACTTTTATCCTTTGACTAACATCTCCCTTTTCCTTACCCACTCCACTCCCTAGCCTCCAGTAACCATCATTTTATGTTCTACTTCTATGAGTTCAACACTTTTGGATTCCATATGTAAGAAAGACCATGTAATATTTGTCTTTCTGTGCCTGGTTTATTTCACTTAGCACAATGTCCTTCAGGTTTATTTCTGTGTCTCAAATGATAGGACTCCCCCCTTTCTTGAGGCTGAATAGTATTCCATTGTGTGTGTAATACACACACACACACACACACATATATACACACACCACATTTTCTGTATCCATTCATCTAATGATGAATGCCTAGGTTGCTTCTATATTGTGATTGCTTCTATATTGTGAATGACTAATGCCAATGTAATGGACATGGGAGTACAAATATCTCATGAGCATACTGATTTCAATTCCTTTGGATATATACCTAGAAGTGGGATTGTGGGATTGTATAGTAATTTGATTTTTAGTTTTCTAAGAAACTTCCATATGGTCTTTCATAATAGCTGTATTAATGTACATTCCCTCCAATAGTGTACAAGGGTTCCTTTTTATCCACACCCTCGCCAACACTTGCTGCCTTTTGTCTTTTTAGTAATAGCTATTCTAACAGGTGTGAGGTTATATCTCACTGTTGTTTTAATTTGCATTTCCCTGATGATTAGTGATGGTGATCATTTTTTCATATATTGTTGGCTATTTTGTGTCTTTTTTTGAGAAGTATCTATTTAGATCTTTTGCCCATATTTTGATAGAATTATTTGTTTGCTTGCTAATGAACGTATGAGTTCTTTATACATTTTAGATATTAGCCCCTTAGTGTATAATTTACAAATATTTTCTCCCAATCCATGGTTTGTCTCTATTCTGTTAATTTTTTTTCTTTGCTGTAGATAGGCTTTTTAGTTTGATGAAATAACATTTGTTTATTTTTGCTTTCGTTGCCTGTGATTTTGAAGTAATATCCAAGAAATCTTGTAGCCAACACAAATCAATGGAAAGACATACTGTGTTCAGGGATTGGATGGATTAATATTGTTAAAATGTCTATACTACCCAAAGTGATCTACAGATTTAGTGCAATTCCTATCATATTGCAATGTCATTTTTCATGGCTTTAGAAAAATTATTCTAAAATGTTTGTGACACCACAAAAGACTTCAAGTAGCCAAAGAAATCTTGAGTAAAAAACACAAAGCTGAAGGCATCATACTACCTGGCCTCAAAAAGCTATAATAATCAAAACAGCATGGCACTAGCATAAATACAGACATGTTGACCAATGGAACCAGATAGAAAGCCCAGAAATAAATCCATGTATTGATGGTTAATTTATTTTCAACAAAGGTACCAAGAACACACAATGGGGAAAGGGAAGGCTTTCCAGTAAATGGAAAAACTGTATATCCACATGTAGAAGAAAGAAATTAGACCCTTATTTTATGCCATATACGAAAATCAACTCAAAATGAATTAAAGACTTAAACATAAGACCTGAAATTGTAGAATTATTAGCAGAAAAGATAGGAGGAATGCTCTATCATATTGGTATTGGCAAAGATGAATAGTTTTTGACTTAACCTGAATAAGAAGTTAAAAAAAAGCATGCTAAGAAGAGTGAGTTAGAAAAGTGATAGGAGATGGGGAGAAACAAACAAACAATAAGCAAAAATTCATGTGTGTTAGGAATATAAAAGACGGTCCATACCTAGGTGTGCAGACTGTGAGGAGATGTGTGTGAGAGAGATTTGTGGATTATTAGGCTGGTACCTTTGCTGGGTCCTTCTCTTCCCTGGGTCTCCCATGTATAAATGCTCATTCTGATTGTATTCTTCCAGTCATACTAGTCCTACAGTGTGGTTATTACACTTACTTCCTCATATGTACATCTACACTCCTCCAAATTAGAGCTTATCACTCTGTCTGCTCTCATTTTTTAAGCCATGTTTGACTCTAGTGTAGCAGCTAAGTATGGGTTAATATTTTAATATATACATATGCACTTTTCTTTCCTAATTTTTAAAATAGATTTTAACTGACTATATTTAATTTATATTGTCACTAAAAAATGTTAAATATGTAGAAATGATTTAATAAAGTTTGATTGACTTAAATTTAAATCTTCTTGCTAGCCTTTCTGCTGCTAGAATGGAATTAATAGAACAAGTTGGGCAATCTCCTCACTAGAAACTTCATTCATTTTCTTGCTGTTGTCACAAACTGCCACAAAATTCCCAGCTTAAAACAATACAGATTCATGATCTTAGTCCTCTGGGGTTAAGTCTGACACAATCTCACTGAACCAAAATCAAGTTTTTGGCAGGGCTACATTCCTTTCTAGAGACTCTAGGGGAGAATCCATTCTCTTGTCTTAGTTTCTAGACGGTACTTGTATTTTTGGCTCACAGCCCTTTTTCTCCACCTTCAAAGCCAGCCAGGGTGGGTTAAGTTTTTCTCAATTGCATCACTCTGACCTTACTTCCATTGCCAAACTTCTTTCCCTAATTTTTCTGCCTCCCTCTTCTACTTGTGAGGACACTTGCAATTGCTGTGGACTCCTCGAATAACCCAGGATAGCTCCCTACCTTAAGGTTAGCTGATTAGTAATCTTAATTCCATCTGAAAACTTAATTCTACTTTGCCACATAATCTAACATATTCAGAGGTTCTGGGGATTAGGATGTGGATGCCTACAATATGAAATTTTTGCTTTTTAATTTCAGAATCAATTCCAATTAATATTTGACTTTTTTCCCCCAGAGGTATTTCAAACATAGGCAATATGGTCAAAAATTAAACCAAAATAATAATAAATATGAAAAAGCTTTCATTTATCTCCATATTGCTTTCTAATTATTTGTCCTTTTATTTAGAATATGCATATTATGAATTTTTGAAAGAGAAATCGATAATTTATCTCTAATAAAGACTTTGATGTTCTTTTGTCATATGTTTTTGTTGGTTTATCTTTGATAGTAAAAACTCTCAAATTTGAGAAGCATATCAGCAGACTTACTTTACTATATAGACTAATTCCAAGATGTTTTAAATGATTATTTCAATTCCCCTATCCCTATAGAGCAATTCACCTAGATGAGCTATCCTATTTCTTCATCTTGTTTGGGCACCATGGTTATGTATACAGAGAAAATCCAGTTTTATTCTTAATATATTTGTTAATTTTTTTCCACAGCCAGAATTTAAGTTTTCCTAATCCCCATCCCCAAAATAATACCCAGGAAATCTAGCATGATCGATTTGCCATACATAGTGATTTACATAAACTATCTGCTTAGGGACACATTTTTTCTTGGCTAAGGATTATCAAAATAAAATTACAAATATTGAAAGCATAATTGAGAATTTAGTCAGCTATTTGAGGTCCTTTGCTATGAAACAGATCATGTATAAAAATATTTTGAACAATTTCTGAGACCATAGAAGTTATAAGAAACAACCAAGAATTACCTCTCTCCCTTCCCAAGGAAACAATCTATAGGTTTAGTCTGGACCTAGAAGTTATCATTACCAGTAAGAGGGGTAGAGTTGCCCCCAAAGCCAAAGAATACACTTAGGGAGAAGGAAAATTATCCTGGAAGGATGCTTTAAGATGCAAGAAGTCAGATCAAATAAAATGGTAAATATATATACAAATGGAAAATAAAATGATAATATCTAATTTGTTGAGTTAGAAAAGTTAAGAATTAAAATATTTCATTATAATAGATACATTAAAAAGCAGGCAATTGAAATTAAAGTGTTTAAAGTTCCTTGCACTTTGGAAATGGAAAACGTTATTATGAAGTTAATTTCCTCCAAATGTTCTAAATATATACACTAAATAATGACAGTTCTAGTTAGATGTATTTTGAATAACTTGACATAATTATTCTAAAATTTAAGTGGAAAATGATGTCCACAAATAACAAAGTTGGCCTGAAAAAGAACAAACCAGGCCCACTTGATAATCTAATTTAAAATGGAGTTTGAGGAGAAGTTTCTCAAAGGAGTTGTCTTTTGAGGAAGAATCTGTTAAGGAACATACCTGTCCAACTTAAGGGCATATTATAAAGCTATTTTCCTTAGAATACTTTAGGTATAATAATATAAAAAGTGACCAAGATAACACCATAAAAAGCCAAGAGACAAACCCATGTTTAAATAGATACTTGATATATGACTGAAGTGGTATTGAGGACTTCCTGGGGAAATCAGGAATCTTTTCAATAAATGAGCTCCAAAATACTGGTTTTCTACATAGTTGAAAAATGAAATAATTCCTATCATAAGCCTGATTTTTAGAATAAAAAATCAGCAAAAGAAGGATAAAACCTCAAATATGAAAAGGAAATTTTAAAACTTTGTAGAACAAATATAAAGAAGAATATTTATATTTTCTTGCATAAGACATGTTTTGACAAGACAGATAAAAGCACTAATCACAAAAATAGACTGATAAATTTAACTGTATTAATACTACATATGTGTTTAATATATACCCCATAAAATTAAAAAATATTAGCCAAATACTGAGAGAAAGTATTTGCAACATACATAATTACATTATACAATATTACACACCAAGGAAATTAATAAATGATACTGCAAGCAACAATATGGGATAATTCTGAAAAACATAATAATGCATGAAAAAAAAGTTGGAGGAATACAGCAGTGTTTATAGCTTAAAAACCGGTATAATCAACAAAACTAAATGCATTGAGGGCATATACATATTTGATAGAAACTCACAAAATTAAAAAGATTTAAAAGTTCAGATGAACATTAACCTTAGTGATGAGGTGAAGGGATTATTTAAAGATGGCCCAAAACTATATCCAAGGGTTTGGTCATGTTCTTGTTCTTACATTTGAAGCTGGATTTACTGGTATTCATTTGATCATCATGTATCGCTTAAAATGTACATGGATATTGAAGGTATTGTTATATTTGTGCCAAATATTTGATTTTTAAAAAATAAAGGAAATAAGCCTAAAGGAAGTTTTGTAATTCAAGAAATAAATATATTTAATGTTACTCTTAAGGTACCTAAACAAAAAAAACCTCTGGATATTTTGGTATGAAGTACATATGGTTTATACATAGAAAGACAGCATGTATAACCAAGTGCTACCCTTTAAAATTAAAAACAAAAATACATTATTTGGGGACATAAATGATCTTTGATGTATAAAGATTTGTATTAATTTCTTGTTCTTTTAGTTTGATGATCTATTTTTTCGAAGTTCCATTTTTTATTCTTAATTTTCTACCATAATTGTAATATTGAATAATGTCAGGTTGGAGACCATTTAGGGTGTCTCTTACAATCCTGTCCATATATATCCACCAATGAAGTCTCAGTCCACAGAGTACCTATGCTTTAGATGATGTAAATTTTCTTGTGGGAGTCAGTACCCAAAGCAAAAAGTAAGAACGTTTTTCTTTCACGTAAATCAGACGCATTTTATTAAAGTCAACCCCAAAATCCCTTTGAACAGCCCAAATACTGTGATTATCAGCAATCTATAGAGACTATACAGACCTCTCCCACGGCAAACTTTTCTTTGTTTCTATTATTTCTGAAGTGATCTAGGTTAGGATTGTGGATAAAGAAAGGAATCAAGCATTTTGCTGAAGGCAGAAGATATACATCAATCTCCCCAGCGTGTTTTTTCACCACTTTTCTTTACAGTTAACTTTCATGTTTTCTGCACCTACCATCTGTCTACTGGATAGTCTGATTGTAAGATATAGTTGTTTCTCCCAAAGATAAAACATAAAACATTTATTAAGTATGATCCAGAAACTTCCATGTATCTCTAAATCATTATATCCTTCTTTTAAAAGAAACCAAGCTGACTATTACAAACTAAGTAAAGGTATTCACTGGCTGATTTTCAAAATTAATGTGAAACATGTGGATATTATCCAATAATGTATACACATGTATATACACATATATACATTATATGTATTACATATATGTGTGAGGACTGAACTGTGATCTTTTTCTTTTGCCCAAAACCTTTCTAAAGGGGCCTAGTGAGTCATACCTACAAGTGATAAAATCTCACTAAACAGCTTTTGTTAACCAAATGTAGTGCAGGTTTACTTCCCAACCTGCTTCTGGTATAGCATTAGCATCATCCAAAAGGTAGAAGACCCTCCCCCCTTGTTTTAACTCAAGCAGCCTAGCAGATCCTTATCTTAAGAAAGATCCTCCTGTCTGGACCTCCCAGAGTGCTCAGACCTTTCATCTTAACTTAAGCATTTCCTTTCTGATCTTTTAGATAAAGCCCAACTCTTTCACCCAGTGAATGTCAGCTAAAGAATCCCTAAACCCACCTATGACTTGCAAGACCCGCTTCGAGATGGCCTGCCTTTTTGGGCCAAGCCAATGTATGCCTTCCATGTATTGATTTATGACTTTACCTGTAATCCCTATCTCCCTAAGATGTATAAAACCAAACTGTAACCCAACCACAGTGAGTCCACTTGCTCAAGGCTTCCTGGGTGTGGCTCGGGGTCATGGTCCTCAAATTTGTCTCAGAATAAGCCTCTTTAAAATTATTTTGTAGAGTTCGGCTTCTTTTCCAACGACGTGTGTGTGTATATAAAAATGAAGAAATGAGAACTGTCAGCAAATGTTATTCAGCTCATAGAAGTTTATCATTTTATACATATCTATTGAATTGAAACTTTTTTCATCATGGAGAGTGCTTTTTATATATAATAATTGTTTTGTCATAAATATTTTTCTGATATTGACATAAATATACCAGCTTCCCTTTAATTATTATTGTTTTGTATATCATACTTTATCTTTTATTTTCAAACACTATGCCTTTGTATTTTAGATGCAGATGAAATAAATAATTTATAACTTTATTTTGTATTTTTTTTTAAATAATCTGATATCTTTGTCTTTTGATTGGCAAGCTTAACCCACTTACATTAAACATGATTACTGATATATTTGTATTTATTTTACCCATCTTACATAGGTATTCTCTTTATATTTTTTATATTTTTCTCATTTTTGCACATTCTTGTATTCCTTTGATTTTTTTTTCAGTTTTTTTCCTCTGCTATCTTACCCCTCTATTTTTTCTGTTGACGAGATGTGAAATGCTAGTCAACATTCTATTCACATGTTTTTGTTTTGTTTTAAAAAAAATTTTTTTTTAATGAAACTCTTTGGCTTTTTAAAAGAGTCTATCCTATCTTTTACCCTTGCTTGTATTTTTTTCCCATCTCTTCTCAGAGATTACTCTACACATTGTATGTGATGAACACCGTGCATTCCTGTAGTTCAGAGCCTCCAAGGCCATACACAGCATTGCCTGCCTCTTTGCTGCACTCTGGTTAATCCATTTGCATATGTTTCCAATTACAGCTGTTTTCCACTGTTTAAATATTTTTTAATAATTTTCAATTATTATGTTTTAATTTCTATGGAATATCTTTAATAGCTTTTTCAATCAGCTTGCTTATTTTTAAATCTCTTATTTCTTACACATATTTTAATTCCTTTCTTTTGTTTTTAAACATATTTAACATATTTTACTTTATAGTCAGTGTTTGATAATTTCATTATGTGAACACTTGTTAGTTTCATTCTGCTTAGTTCTGCTTTATGTTGCTCACGTTCTTATATTTTCTCTGAACGTAGTCATTCTTGACTGTGAGCTTCTATTCTTTTACTCGTGAATAAGGCCTGGTTTGATGATAATTTTCATTTAGCTTACACCATGGTTCAATGGGCTGCCCCACCACAGAAGCACATTTATTAAAGTCTTGCAAAATTTTCTCAGACCACATTGTGTGAATTTGACCTGCAGAACTGCATGAGGTCTAGTTTGTGCTTGTAATTTCTCAAGGGATAATGTTTTTCCCTCCCCATAGAGCCAAATTCAAGTTGGGCAATTTTCTTAATTTTGTTTTCTCAGGGGTAGGTTTATTTGTAGTTCACCCTTTCATAGAGAGTAGAAACACTTTTATGTAGGCTCCTATTAGACTCCTACATGGTGTGAAATCCCTACATTTTTCTCCTGTCCCTTGCATACCAGGTGGCATTTGAAACAGAAACTAAAGTCACCAGGATTTGGAAACTTCCCTGAAGCAAATAAACTTGACTGCTTTTTTTTACCTCTCAGGATTAGCAATTTCAGTTTACATTTAGTCTCTGAAGATCCCTTAGCTTTTGCCAGCTCATATATGCATATATCATTTTATTTAGCATGTTTAGTTGCCTGAATGTGAAATTAGTAGCTGAGATCTTCAGATTTACATAAGGCTAGATATAGAAATATTCTGATAGCTTGTATTGATGATGTCAAATTTATGTGTCATTATATATTCTTTATAGCCATACCCTTTATTTTTCTCCATTGGCGTACATAGTCATTTTAAATAATCCCTTCCAAAGGAAGAGAACAGGTGTTGCAAGTCTGTATAGAATTTCAGTACCTGTAACAAGAACATAGAGATGAATGTGTGTACCAACAACAACAAATATTTGAATTTTATACTACTTAAGGAGAAAGAAAAGAAACCATGAATCACTAAACTTATAATCGCTATCCTGAGATCTTATCTTTTCATTTGATTTGTTTAATTGACCAAAATGTGGCAAATTTCTCCTCATTTGGTTACTCTAATCATCTACAACTGAGCCAAAATGACATCCATAATAATAGGTTGCTAAAAATATCCAACTAGATATTTTGTGTATCTTATCAACAGAACTGATTTGTCATATTACAATTCGGATAGTGAAGACATAAAAATATCAACACCAGTGGATCTTCATATTCTCTGGTACAGAGGTAGAAACATAGCAGAAGTGCAGATCTGTAATCTTATATTTCCTGAGTGAAGAAAGCAAACAGCACACAAATAGCAAGATATGCTAAACTAGTCAAGTAAGGAGTCAAGTATTTGCATAAATTTTCATTGTCTGGACTTAGTATGGATTAGCTTTTGACAACCACAAAGCTTAATACTATTCATGTAACTATTCAAATATTCCACTCTTAAACAGACATAAGCATTTTAATCATTCATTTCGAGGAGGTTTATTTTGAAACTTACATACTGGTGATCTCTTAAAAATTGAGAAATATCGTTCTTTAATGTGAGGGATATGTGCTAGGATTCTTCATCTTGCCCCTCCAGCTCTACCCTGTGCTATTTATATTTGGCTTTCTGGGCCCAGAGCTTGACCTATATAAGGAAAGATCAATGAGCCTCCTTACAGTCTGGATTCTAGGTGGGTTCTATCAGTGGAAGTCCTGGGAAAAAATGGTAGGGAGAAAGGAGTTGAAGTCAGGGAGTTTATTTGCCTCAATCATTCTCTGTAGGGTGGCCTTAGGCTGGAAGTTTCCCTGTATCAAAAGTTGCAGCTCCACAAGGGTCCCTGCTTTCTGGTTCCAGTAACTGTTCTCTTCTCTAGCTGTTTTAAGAAAAGAATTGTAGTCATCTACATGCTATTCCATGTGGCTTCTCATCATCCCAGCCACAATTAGTGAATTATCCCCTTTGTTAAACTCTCTTTAAATTTCTCTAACTGGGATGTAGTCTTTATTCCTTTTTGAGAACTATGTGTAAGAAATGTATAGCTAGAACTACATGGATGTCCATAGGATAAAGAAAAAGTGATAGCATAAAATTTTTCTTTCTTTCTTTCTTTTATTTTATTTTCTTCTCTTTATTAAAGATAAACATATATGCACTTGACACCTTTTTGACTGTGGGAAGGCAGGGGAAAAAGAAATCAGAGAAACATTCAAGATTAAGAGTCTCAGACAATTTCTGTTTGCATTTGCTTTTTAACAAGAGAAAAAATATATACAGAGAAATACATACACACACACTGTTTCAAACAGAACGTATGCAATGTTTGAACTCATCAAAACAAAAAATTATGAATCATCTAGTGGAAAATAAACTAAATTATGGTTTTCCATTGTGGCTAATTTCTTCATGAAGCGGAAAGAACAAAAATGCAGGAGGAAGGATAATCAAAGGCAGAGATTCTGGAACCAGAAACCTGGATTAAAATGTAGATTCTGCCACTTAGTTACAGCAACTGATTATGGCTAAGTTATTTTACTGTTCTGTGCCTCAGCTTCCTCAGCTGTTAATGAAAATAACAATAGCTACTTATAGGGTGGGTCTTTGTAAAGCCTTTAGAACAGTACCTGATATATAGTAAATACTACAGAAGTGTTTGTTATATAAATCAATCACAAGGAAGGAAAGAGAAAAGGACATTGGGGTAAAATCATGAATGACTTTCATATGAAAGTTAATTTAATTTTGAAAAAAATAGCACTTTAAATGGTTTAATTAAGAAAGTAGTATTATAAGGTTTTAAAATGTCTGAAAAGTCACTTGTGGCTGATGGGGTCAATGAATCAGAAAGAGAAGACATTCAAAAATGTATCCCATTCAGGAGATTGTTACAGACTGAGGATGGAGATTAAGGATGGATTTTTAATATGTTTAGAGAGTAGAAAATATGATTTAGTAATTGATTACCCATAGGAGGTAGAGGAGAGAGGGGAGGATGTAGTCTAAAATATGTTCAGGTGGAGAACATGCATGTAAGGACAAGCAGAGCCTATATTTGAAGATATGACAGTGTATTGGGCTTCTAAATAATAAGACAAATCTTCAACTGCATTAATTTATTCATTATGGTATTAAAATTTTAATACAATATGAGTAAATTGTTTATTTTCAAAAAGTTGACATTTTCATAGAAATTATTGCATACTACATAGTTTAAGCTGAACAAATTATAAACCCAGCACATTAAACTCCAGATATTTTAAAAATACACTAGTGAGTAAAACAAGATTGTTTTAATTGATCCTTGTTTTAAGCTATTATAAGTTTTTCCATTTAAAATGACTTTTCTTTTGCTGTACTTTCAAATTTCCATCGTCTTTGTTCATAGTAATGGCAAGTAGAAAAGTTATAGCTTGGAAATCACAATTTTTGAGAAGCCAGGTTAAAAATGAAATGAACAATCAATTTTAATAAGGATTGTGAATATGGTGTTACTTTTAAAAATAAAACCAAATCAAAGTTCCTGTTGTAGAGGTAAGAAAGAAAATTAATATTTAGCTTTGATTAACAGTCCAACCTCTAGGTAGCAGCATTACAAAAGATTTTCCTGTAGACACTATTCAGATATTCTCTTTGTTCTGAAGCACTTCATTTTTTTTTTTTTTTTTTTTTTTGGTCAAAGGTGTCCTTTCTTATTCTTCAATTTGGCAATTCTCCAAAAGAATGTGCATGCAATCAGACTGTTATGTCAAATACTTCTTCTGGCTAGAGGACATAATTATTTCTGTAAACCTGTATTAAAAGGGTTATAGGAGATGCAGAATTCTTATAGGAGGAAGTCTGTTTCTTTTTTTTTTATAAATATATATATATATACACACACACACACGTATATGTGTATATATAATCATTAGTATTAACCACTAATTTAGTATTAAATTACATATACACACGTATATGTGTATATATAATCATTAGTATTAACCACTATTTTAAATATTAAAGTGATACTTAACATAGCCATAAAATGTATTCAAAAGAGTATATAGTCATCTAAAAGTTTTGCTTACTTTTGTTTAAAAAGATAATGCATTTTTAAGCAGCAACAGGTGCATTTCATTGTTAAGTACATATAATCTCATTAGAATAACTCCTGTTAGGAACTATACAGCTGAGGAGTTCATGAGTCAGAGGGCACATTATATAGGGATGTAGCCAGTTCTCAAGCTCTTGCATAAATCTGGAAATATTGAGGAAAGTTTTAATATTCTGTGCTTTTAGTGAAAAAATATCTTAGAAAATATACTTTTAAATGGAGTCAAATTTCACAAATTAAGAGGGTTACAGTTAAAATAAATTAGGAATTCTTACAGTTTTGAAAAAGGAACCTATCACATTTTTTGGATACAATTACTATTATTAATAGTCTTTACAGCATTCTGTGATAAGCATAACATTGAAGAAAATATACAGATAAAGCGCTAAAGAGGTTAATCTCCTTTCTAGTGTAATATTTATACTCATTTCTCTCAGTTCAAAAGAGAAAATTATGTTATATATACACCTATATATCTGATTCTGGTCAAGATAATAGAGTAAATTTCTGGAAAATTTTGAACACACCAGCACTTGTGGAAGAAAAAGAGAAACTCTCTCTGTGGACCTTAAATGTAATAAACAGATAAAGCAAGTAGTGAAGGTAGTAACTAGAATAAGAAATAGAGAATGATGTCTGGAGGTTTAACTTCCATGAAGGAACGGGAAGGAGCTAATACACTTGTGCGTGGCAGAGGATTCGGCCCAAGTTCAGCGCATGGACAAAGGATTTACAAAATGTGACCACTACTCAGGACTGTTGCTCGTATTCAGTAGCTGCTTTCTTAAGGGACAGGACAGATCACAGACAGCCCCATAAGATGGAATAACAGAGCACTGGCTTAGTAAATAAATGTGCAATATCCCTACAAGGTATTAATTAAGTTACCAATATATAAATGTTTTTCTCCATAGGTCTTCACAGGAAGAGGAGGAGGAAAAGGAAGGATGACAATCAAATCACCAAAAACAGGAGTAGGGGCAGCAAGAGAGGGAAAAAGAAACTAACGGAAATGATGAATTTGCAGGCTAAAATTTTAAAGCTGAGTGTGAAAATAAAACTATACAAATTTCAACAAAGCCGATAAATTGAAGAATTAATTCCTGTGAAAATTACTATTATAATGCAATGCGAAAAGGGCATTTTACAAGTGTGTTTATCAAATGTAAAGGAAATAATTATATCCATAACCAAAGACAAGATAGTGTGGGGACAAAACCTAACTAAAAATATGAATAGAGAATATGTCAATATGAAAAAATAAAAATAAAAATAAAAATCAGTTATTGGAATAGGAGACATATCAGTAGCTGAGATGAACTCTAGAGTGAGTTCAGTAGAGAGAGCTTCGAGTATACATATATAGGTATTTCAGAAGTATAGCATACAGAAAATAATATAGAAGCAATATTGAAATATATATTTTTGGGGATTTCCCTAAAAAAGGAAAGATATGAGTCCTTATAAAGATACACAAAGCAAAATCAGCATGAATAAATGTAAATAAATATCACATAGAACTATAAAATTAAGTAAATGACAAAATATTAAACGCCACTAGAAAGAAAATACAGAATTGTTTATTATGATAATAATAGATTAATAAAGCCCCATATTCAAAAAACCTTATGAAGACATAGCTTCAATTCTTAGAGAAAATAAAATATAAATCATTCAAGACTTAAATAATATGTAACAATATTTTAGGTGTACCAATACAAATGTATATCTCCTCTGAAAGAGTTTTCTGAAAGTATATATCAGCAAAAATAGAAGTGATAAAAGAAGGCATGGTGAACAAATTCTTAACACAACATGATAATAAATCTAATTAATTTTGAATAGTAATGACCAATTTACAGGTGAGTTAAGAAAGGGAAGTCTAAAGTACTCAACAACAACAAATAAAATATAGGCGGACATTTTGGAAGAAATTAAAACATGCTAAATTCCTTGTCTTGTTCCAATACAGTATAGTAAATCTTTTGAGGTATAAAAAATATTTAAGGTAAAATTATTAAAGAAGAAAACCATTGTGGGAAAAAAATATATTTTTTTTCAGTTAAAGATAAGAAAAACATAACACACAGAGAAAGCAATATAATATATAAATATTACATTATCACAGAAATTTTTAACAAATAAAAAAATCTATTAAAAGACAAAGATAGTGAGATTGGATAAGAAGCTATGACTGACCTATATTACTCTTAGAAGAGAATTACCAGAAGTAATATCTATTTTTTTTTTAATTTCAGAATATTATGGGGGTACAACATTTTGGCTATATATATTGCTCATGCACTGCTGGTGTCAGAGCTACAATTGTGGACATCCCCCAAACTGTGCTCCCCGCATTCATTCAGTGAGAGTTTTCCCATCCCATCCACCCCCCTCCCGCCTGCCCGCCCCCTGATGAATATTATTTCCATGTGTGACGTAAGTATTGATCAGTTAGTACCAATTTGATGGTGAGTACCAGTGGTGCTTGTTTTTCCATTCTTGTGACACTTCGCTTTGAAGAATGGGCTCTAGCTCCAACCAGGATAATACCAGATGTGTTAATTCACCATTGTTTTTTATTGCTGAGTAATACTCCATAGTATACACATACCACACTTAATTAATTCACTCGTGTATTGATGGGCACCTGGGTTGTTTCCACATCTTTGCAGTATGAATGGTGCTGCTATAAACATTCACATGCAGATGTCTTTATTATAGAATGTCTTTTTTTCCTTTGGGTAAATACCCAGTAGTGGGATTCCTGGGTCAAATGGTAATTCTACTTTTAATTCTTTGAGGTATCTCCATATTACTTTCCATAGAGGTTGTACTAATTTGCAGTCCCACCAGCAGTGTATGAGTGTTCCTATCTATCCGCATCCCCGCCAACATTTGTTGTTTGGGGGATTTTTTGATGTGAGCCAATCTCACTGGAGTTAAGTGATATCTCATTGTGGTTTTGATTTGCATTTCCCTGATGATTAGAGAGGTTGAGCAATTTTTTATATGTTTGCTGGCCATTATTCTGTCTTCTTTTGAAAAGCTTCTGTTCATGTCTTTTGCCCATTTTTTAATAGGGTTGTTTGATTTTTTCTTGTTGATTTTCCTAAGTTCTCTATAGATTCTGGCTATCAGCCCTTTATCAGATGTGTAGCATGCAAATATTTTCTCCCATTCTGTAGGTTGTCTGTTCACTCTAGTGATAGTTTCCTTGGCTGTGCAGAAGCTTTTTAATTTGATCAGGTACCATGTATTTATTTTTGTTGCTGCTATGATTGCTTTGGGGGTCTTCTTCATAAATTCTTTGCCTAGGCCAATGTCCATAAGAGTTTTTCCAATGTTTTCTTCGAGAATTCTTATGGTTTCACATCTTAGGTTTAAGTCTGTTATCCATTGTGAGTTGATTTTTGTGAGAGGTGAGAGGTGTGGGTCCAGTTTCAGTCTTCTACATATGGCCATCCAGTTTTCCCAGCACCATTTATTGAATAGGGAATCTTTTCCCCACTGTACATTTTTCTGGAATTTGTCAAAATCAGGTGACTGTATGAGGTTGGTTTTATATTTGGGTTCTCAGTCCTGTTCCATTGGTCTACGTCTCTGTTCTTGTGCCAATACCATGCAGTTTTGGTTACTATAGCCTTGTAGTATAGTTTGAAGTCTGGTAGATAGATGCCTCCCAATTTGTTCTTTTTGCTTAAGATTGCTCTGCATAGACGGGGTCTTCTCTGGTTCCACACAAAGAGTAGAATTATTTTTTCTAGATCAGCAAAAAATGATGTTGGTATTTTGATAGGGACTACATTGATTCTGTAAATCACTTTAGGTAGCAAAGCCATTTTTACAATGTTGATTCTGCCTATCCAAGAGCATGGTAAGGTTTTCCATCTGTTTACATCCTCTGCATTTTCTTTTCTCAGTGTTTCATAATTCTCTCTATATAGGTCTTTCACCTCCTTAGTTAGATATGTTCCTAAATATTTAATTTCTTTGGTGCTATTGTGAAAGGTATTGCATCTTTAATTTGTTTCTTGGCTTGATTGTTATTAGCATATATGAAGGCTATGGATTTGTGTGTCTTAATTTTGTATCCTGAGACTTTGCTGAATTCATTTATCAATTCCAGTAATCTCTTGGTTGAATCTTTGGGGTTTTCTATGTATAATATCATATCATCTGTGAATAGTGAAAGTTTGACCTCTTCTGCCCCCATTTGAACGCCCCTGATTCCTCTATCTTGTCTGATTGCTCTGGCCAGGACTTCCAGCACTATGTTGAATAGAAGTGGAGATAGTGGGCAACCTTGTCTGGTTCCAGTTTTAAGAGGCAATGATTTCAATTTTTCCCCACTCAGTATGATATTGGCTGTGAGTTTATCATATATGGCTTTAATAGTTTCAAGGTATGAGCCATCTATGCCTACATTGTTAAGTATTCTTATCATAAAAGGATGCTGGATTTTGTCAAAAGCCTTTTCTGCATCTATTGAAAGTATCATATAATCTTTGTTCTTGCTTTTATTTATATGATGAATTTCATTTATAGATTTGCGTATGTTGAACCATCCCTGCATCTCGAGAATGAAGCCCACCTGATCGTGATGAATTATTTTTTTGATGTACATTTGAATTCAGTTTGCAAGGATTTTATTGAGAATTTTTGCATCTATATTCATAAGGGATATTGGTCTGTAATTTTCTTTTCTTGTTGTTTCCTTTCCTTCAAATCTATCTCAGCTTACCTTGGACAGGGGCATAAACTTTAACTAAATTAATTATTTAAGTGTCATGAAAAACATAATTTGTGATTCTCAATGTCAATTTAACTTTCTTGATATCTCTTTGAAATTAACAAATTACTTAGATTATATTATTCCATTATCTCATCTTATCTTATAGATAATAATGGGGAAAATTAGAAAGCCAAAATAATACCATTTTCTTAGGAAAAGAAATAAAATTATAAATATCCAGTCTGAAATAAAAGCTAAAGAAAAAGTAAAATTTGAGGAATAACTATTACCAAAATATGCACATTTACGGTCTTAAGATTTTAACACATTTTAGTGCCTTGATTGTCATTTTATTTATTACAGAAAGTGGCTTGTATATGTCAGCTATGACTTCATTTAGAACTGAGGCCACAACATTAATATATCCACAGGAAGAATATTAGTCATAATATTGATTTTTATCTTGCAATGTAGCTTACCATTGTGTGTATGTTCCATTTGCTTTCTAAGTTATATTAACTACCCTATTTATTGTAGGAAAATGTTGTTCTTATGAAGTACTCTGGTAACCTAAGAGTTCATATAGTTTTTCTGATAAGTCTAGTTAGCTACAAATAATAATGTAATATGTTGCAATTTTTCAGTGAGTCAAGAGTTTATGCAGCATTATATAAGCAATCATAACAACTTGGTTCTATTTAGAGATGTCTATATGTCTTCAAATGGTGAAGATTTAGCAAAGTTATATAAAATTTTTGAAGTAACACTCAAATTACTGAATCCCATACTTGTTTTCAAGAAAGTGTGACTGTATCTGTGCCCATTTTAAATAATTTGCATAACATAGTATATAATAACAAATAGAAATTTCATGTAACATACTAATACATAAATCTTTATAAGTCAAGACCACCTTATTGCATCTAAATTGTTAGTGTCCTCTTCAAAATTAGTATGTCAACTGTATTTATACTACATTTTATATCATTAGTCCTTAAAAGGTGGTCCCCAGAACAGCAGCATTAGCACCACTTGGGAGATTGTTATAAATGCAAATTCTCAGGCTTCATCCCAGACTTACAGGTTCAGAATCTGTGGGGGTGGGACCTGGCAATCTGTATTTTTACAAGTCTTCCAGGTGATTCTGATGCATGCTAAAAGTCGAGAACCAATTCTATATCCATTTGCTGGGTTGGCATTAATTTAAATTAAACCCTGGGCTTAGCTAGAGAACTCAGATTTTTTTCAGGTCAGGGTAGGGGGCTAGTGTGTGTTGTGCCCTTTCAGAAAGATCAGGGAAATGAATGATACTAGAAATCCTCATGCTCTGGCTTCAGCAAATGCACCAAAATACAGTAGTCAATATTTCCAGGTTGTATTTATCACTAAAAGATTATTTTCCGTAAGATAATATAGTATTCCTAGGAAATGTTTTTCACTCAAGATCATTACAACTAAATAAATGAATAAGTAACCTGTGACCATTTTCTCAAGTACACTTAGGTTTTCTCAAAATCAAGATTCATTTTTAACCTTGAGTGGCTTCTGAAAATGCAACCCCTAAAATGCATGAAGATGGGCCTACAAACATAGCTTGTTGAGAGATTCTCATGGATTTGGATGTTCTTTTTGCTGATAGAGACTCTCAGCATCCTTCTCTGTTGCCTTACCACCTTTAACTCTAAATGTGGATCTGCTGTACTTGTTTACAGTTTTCTGTACAGTTTTCTTGCTCTGCATGTACCCAAAGTATAGTACAAAACCTTTCCATGTAACCCTAGTTACTCACAGACGAAGCCTTAAAATACAAACTATAGGCCACATAAACACCTATGTAACACAAAATGTAAAACTCCCCAAATGAATCTGATATCTTTTCTTGTCAATTAGTCTGACTCCAAGGTTTCCTTTTTTAACTTGAAATTATGAAGATCTGATTACTACATTTTTATGCCATTAAATTAGTTTTTAGCATTTATGATGCTTTATGATCTCCCTTCTTTTTCCTTAAATTTAATTTCCTAATAGTTTGATGATTTTTTTCCCACATCTGTAGCATCTAAAAATGGATGTACAGACCTGTAAAGTTTTGTCTTTTGCTTAGTTCTGTTTGACTTTCTAACTTAGCCTCTACCTTCCTCCCATTGATTGAGTTTTGTTAAAATCCATGTGTATCCTCTAAACAATATTTCTCTATCTACTTTTCTGCAGCCAAAATATGAAAGTGAATCAGGTAAATATGATAAACAGTGTATAACCTCTCTCTATGGTCAGAAGAAAGTAAAAGACTCATTTGGGGCTTTATTCTCTCTCATGCAAAGTTCATTATACTTATTTCAAAGATGTTCATATTAGATCCTAAGAGTTTCTGTCCCATGACTCCCGAGTTTCCAAACAAGGTTAGCAAATAGACTGGCATGTTTGCATTTTAATCCAAAAGTTATCTTGCAGTAATAGGGTTTTCTTTTAGGATATTAAAATGCATTGAGAAGCATGCCTGCAGAGACCACACTGTGCACAAAATGAGCCAAATCATCCCATTACATTCAATTAGTTATGGTAAAAAAGATAAACATAACAAACGAGCCTGTAAAATATGCAAACTGTTTGAAGGAAAAAAAATAAAAATGAGAAAACTGCTAAATGACAAGCAAACACTGGTACTTTGGCAACAGATTTAAGTGACATTTCTTTCACACACTAATAACGTCATAATAATGGTATTATCTAAAGAGCAGTACTAAATAGAGAACCAAACTTTCAGATTTCTTCAAATGAGATGACTATCTCTTTCCTTCTAGGTGTTCAAATAATCATTTTCATATCCTTAAGTGTGATCTTACTGAATGATTTATCTTCTGTATAATTCCTCTTAACCTAGTCATGCTTAGGTTGTATTAATTTTAGTTAGAGAGAAAGTCATATATATTTTAGTGTAGGAGAAATATAAAATATTTAATAATAGAAAGATATTGTGCTATGTTAAATTTCACCTAAAGCTACCTTAAAAACATTTTGTAATCATATTATCCAAAGACTATCTGATGCTCTTTAATCAATTATTAATTATTCTATAATCTAGTTCTCTACTTCTTGGTTATTCTAGCATCCCCTTGAAAGTTCCATTTTTTTGACCTTGACCTATAAGTGTGAGAGTCTCCCAAAATTTCAGAATACTAGGAACTTAGTGTAGGTTTTTGTTGATAATAATAATAACACACCTAATATATCATGTGGTTTCATATGTATTAATTTGGCTATTGAATGAACACATTATGGCGTATTTCTAGCTAATGCTCCTTTAGCTTTCTCTATCTACTTTTCTCTATCTACTTTTTATTTCTTAAGAAAATAATTGAATTTAACAATTTCAACTGTTATTTCTATGAAAGTAGTTCCAAAGTGCATATCAAACATCATAGTTGCTAATCTTTTCTTCAATATCATACCTTCAGCTTTTTAAATTTACAATTGGTTGGCAATGAGTGTATTGTAAAGTGAATTCTTTTTTAAATGAATTTGGATCATAATTCCAAAAGACACAATCCTGAATGTTGAAATCCCTAAAAACCAGAATCTCTACAGATAAAAATCCCTAAGGTCTAACTCCCTAAAATATAAAATCCCTAATGTCTTATTGAATCCCCAAACTGTAATGACAGATTCAGCATTAGGGAGAATCAAGACTTCTAAAGGTGAATTTCAAGTTGATCCCAACAAAGTTTGTTTTCTTCCTTTCAGCTCAATGCATTTGGCAGAAAATTCAGATGAGTAGATTGGCCACACAATATGGCAATGATGAAAACCTCAACTTAAAAATGTCATCATTTGTTCCTTCCAGCTGATGGAATTCCAGAAGTGTTTAATAAATTAAAGCTACATTTGCTAGAAGAAACCAGTGAAGTTACTTACTGGTTGGAAAATACTTATGCACATGGTAAAATGAGAAGAACGTAATAAGTAATGTTCATGTCCATGTATATCAGCTCACAGAAGAATTTCAAAAGCAATAACACATAGAAAATGAAAGTAAACATATTCTCCAAGGAGAGCCATATCTTAAAAGAAAAATAGCAGCTGTTTATTGTGATGCAAGACTTCAAAATATAATTAATGAGTGTGAAAGTCAGCCAGCTCTTATGGACTACCTCTGTGCACTTTCCCATCATCTATCCCTGTAGTACACCTTTCTGTATGTCATATTTCCTTTTAGTTTCTTTGGTGGGGTTGGGTTTTTAAGTTTTTTCCCCACTATTTTAAACTGTCAGCATTATTTTTCATAATCCTCTATGCTATGTATTTTATCTCTGCATCATTTCCAATACTGGAGATAGAAATTGTGTAGAGACTTTTCCAGAGTTTAACATATTTTATGCATATTTTGCAAATTTGACTTCACAAAAGTGTGTTTTCTCAACATTCACTTGGTGTGTAAGCATTGTCCGTGTGAGTAAAAATGTTAAAACTTCCTCAATAAGTGAAGAGTGCCCTTTTTGTACATCTGCATTTGTGAAAGATAAAATTTCTTGAGATCTTGATTCTTGGGCAACTGCATATGTGGTGGTGACCCATTGTGGTTTTTGATCAATCCCTCAAAAGACCTATGTTTTTCATCCCAGTATTTCAAATGACTGCAGTTATAAAGCTGGGTACACACAAATACCAACCATAGTGCTATGTATTTATACATTTTCCTTTTTGCCCTATCATTTTATGGATATGGTTTGTCTGCACATAACTGTGACACCCATGCAACTGTCATTAGTATACCTGCCTGTTTGTGCTTGCAAAAATATATATGTTTTGTTGACTTTTTTTGTATGTAGAGTGGCCTATGAAGTGTTCTGTCATGTGTTTATGTTTCTCCAATAAATCTCCCTTGAAAATGTGAGTAAATATCTTTTAAAGAATTTTAAAAATTATTTTCTCCAGAATTATATTTTCAGGGTTTTGAACTTTTGTGACTTCAACATGCAAAATTATGGCTTTAGGATTGTGTCTTTTGGGATTGTGATCAGCTCTCCTTTTAAACACATATTTGTTCCCAATTTTTTCTTTATTATATTTCTAGGATTTCTGGTCTATTTAGAACTGCAAATTCAAATTAGTAGTACTATAGCTTTTCACTTATTTTTCTTTCTTCTCTATCACATGTTCTCAGTTCTTTTTCAAAGCCCCTTTCATATTCAGCTATTTCCTCCTTAGCTAACTTGGAAACCACAGAGCATACCATTATGCCTAAATGTTATGCACTTAGATTTCTTACATATCTTCACCTTTATGTATCCTGCAATCAACTACATCATTGCTTATGTAACCCCTCCAAAATACCACTTTTGTTAATTATTTCCCACAGCACCTCTTTACTCCTTCTAGATTCATCCAATATTTATGGGGTACATGGTATGGTTTTTGCCCTCTTAAAGTCTTTTGTTGTTCAAACCTAAGTATTTTATCACTACCTCCAGTTGAAGCTTCAAACTATTTATATCTTTCCCTTCTCATACAAAAACAGCTTCAGTTCCAATCTGGCTAGTTTCAAAGACAGAAAGATGATTTTTGCTACTTTTATGCCCTTGTGTGCACAATGTTCCAATATTTTTCTTACGTGATATTTCTTTTGTTTCTATTCCCATTCTTACCTCTAGAAGTGTGTCATCCAATAAAAATATAAAATGGACCTAGAAATGAGAGCTACGTATGTAATTTAAAATATTAACAATAGCTACTTTAAAAAAATAAAATTTTTTTTAACTTATATTTTATTTTACCTAATATACTAGTCAATATATTAAAAATATTATCACTTTTATCTACATTTTAAGTTTTCAAATAGACAAATGGGGCAAGTAGCTCCTGTGTTAGGCAGAGCAACTCTAGAATATGGAATCCTTTTCAATATTCAATACCTTTCCTGACTTATTCTATTGAAGCATGATTATTCGTTTTTTTCCTTTCTCACAGTGATGTTTGAATTATTAATAAATGTTTCAAAAGTAGAGGAAAACATAAGAGTCAAGGAGCAATGAACTAAAACCAAAATTTTCTTGAATTCCATTTCACTATTTCTGATACACTAGTCATTTAAATAATCTGAATTTTAATCTCAATTTATTTTTTCTCCAAAAGACATGGACATAGTTAAAAAAATTAATGCTAACTCAAGACATAACAAAATCCATGAAACCCTGTCCCAAATCCATCTTACTCCTGTACACACTCACTAGAATCAACCACTCTGAGTCCATTCAGTTGTTTCTTATGGAACCTACTTCCATATTTTAAATAATATTGTCTACTAACCTATATAAATGTTTAACTTCATCTATTGATTTCCAAACACAGACAATAAGATTGTGGTACTTTTTTGGGGGGTGCAAATTTATGGAGTACATAAGAAATTTTGTTACATGTATATAATGAATAGTGATCAAGTCAGAGTATTGAGGGTGGCCATCAGCCAAGTAAAACACATTTTTAAGTATAGTAATCCTATTCAGCTCTCAAACATTGAATTTATTACTTTTATATTTTATTGTCTGGTGTGCACTTTAACCCACTTATCTCCATCTTTCCATTTCCCCCAACTCGCTGTTCCTAGTCTCTGATATTTGTTTTTCCACTCTCTATTCCACGTGTTCAAATTATTTAGCTCCCACATTTAAGAGAGAACAGGTGATATTTGTTTTTTGGTGCCTGGCTTATTTCACTGAAGATAATGACCTTGAGTGCCATCCATGTTGCTGCAAATGACATGATTTTATTCTTTTTTATGGCTGAGTAGTAATCTATTGTGTATATATACCATATTTTCTTTTTCCATTTCATCCATTGATGAGCACTTAGGTTGATTTCATATCTTGGCTATTGAGATTAGTGCTGCAATAAACATGTGAGTGCAGGTATCCCTTTGATACATTGATTTCTTTTCCTTTGGGTAGATTCCCAGTAGTGAGATTGCTGGATCAAATAGTAATTCGATTTTTATTTTTGAAAAATCTCATATTGATTTACACAGTGGCTGCACTAATTTACATTCCCACCAACAGTGTATAACAGTTCCCATCTCTTTACATCCTCACCAACATTTGTTATTTTTTGTCTTTTTGTAAATAGCCATTCTGACTGGGGTCAGATGATATCTCATTTTGATTTTGATTTGCAGTTTTCTGATGATTATTGATGTTGAGAATTTTTTTACATACCTGTTGGCTATTTGTATGTTTTCTTTTGACAAATATCTATTCATGTCTTTTGAATACTTCTTAATGGGATGTTTTATTTATTTATTTTTTCCTGTTGAGTTGTTTGTGATCCTTGTATATTCTGGATTTTAGTTCCCTGTCAGATGAATAATTTACAAATATTTTCTACTATTTCACATGTTGTCTCTTCACTGTGTTGATTATTTCTTTTACTGTGCAGAAGGTTTTTAGTTTGATTAAGTCCCAATTTTGTTTTTGTTCCCTTTGTTTTTGAGGTCATAATTCTTTGCCTAGAGTCTGTGGCCCTCCAGATCCCCAAGTGCAACCCCTTGACTGAATCCAAATTTCACAGAAAAAAATCCCTTTATTAAAAGGATTTATTAGGTAAAATTTGAATTCAGTCAAAAGGCCATACTCAAGGATCCAGAAAGCCGTATGTGGCCCAAAAGGCCACAGGTTCCCCACCCCTTGCCTAGACCAATGTCCAAGAGAGTTTTCCCTAGATTTCCTAGATTTTCTTCTAGTATTTTTAAAGTTTTGGGTTTTATGTTTAAGTCTTTAACGTATTTTGTGTTGAATTTTGTATATGATGACATATAGAGGAACAGTTTCATTCTTCTGCATGTAGCTATCAATTTTCCAAGTGTAATTTATCAAAGAGGGTGTACTTTTCTCAATATAAGTTCTTACTGGATTTGTCAAAGGTCAGTAAAGTGGATTTATTTCCAACTCCTATATTCCATTCCATTGATCTATGTGTCTGTTTTTATGCCAGTACCATGCTGTTTGGTTATTATAGTTTTGTAGCATAATATGATGTGATTCCTCAAATTTTGTTCTTTATTTCCCAGCATGGTTTTGGCTGTTCTGGGTCTTTTGTGGTTCCATACAAATTTTAGGTATTTTTTCTTCTATTTCTGTGAAAAATGTCATTGCTGTTTTGATAGGTATTGCATTCAATCTGTAGATAGCTTTATGTACTATGAACATTTTAAGTATATTGATTTTTCCAATCAATGAATATGGGATGTCTTTCCATTTGTTTGTGCCTTCTTAAACTCCTTCATTAGTGTTTTGTAGTTTTCTTTATAAAAGTCTTCACCTCCTTGGCTAAATTAGGTATTTTAGTTTATTTGTGGCTATTGTAAATAGGATTATGTTCTTGGTTTCTTTTGCAGGTTTTTCACCAATAGCATGTAGAAATGCTACTAATTTTTGTGTGTTGATTTTGTATCCTGAAATTTTACTGAATTTGTTTATCAGTTCCAACAGTTCTTTGGTGGAAGCATTAGGTTTTTCTAAATATGAGATCATATCATCTGCAAACAAGAACAATTTGACTTCTTCCTTTCCAACTTGGATGACTTTTATTTTGTTGTCTTGCCTCATCACTCTAGCTAGGACTTCCAGTACTATGTTGGATAGGAGTGGTGAAAGTAGGCATCCTTGTCTTCTTCTAGGTCTTAGAGGAAAGTCTTTCAACCTTTCCCCATTCAATATGATGTTAGCTATAGGTTTGTCATATGTGGGCTTTATTATGTTGAGGTATGTTCCTTCTATGCCTAATTTTTTGAGAGTTTTTATCATGAGGCAATGTTGAATTTTATCAAATGCTTTTTCTGCAAGTATTGAGATGGTCATATGATTTTTGTTCTTTATTTGGTTAATGTGATGTATCACATTTATTGATTTGCATAGTTAAAACTTCCTTGTAATCTACCTGATCATGGTGTGTTATCTTTTGGTGAGTTGTAGGATTCAGTTTGCTAATATTTTTTTGAGGATGTTTGTGTCTATTTTTCATCAGGGATATTGGCCTGTAGTTTTCTCTTTATGTTGTGTCCTTGTGTGATTTTGGAATTAGGATAGTGCTGGCCTCATTTATAGATTAGGGAGAATTATATTCTCTTTGATTTTTTGAAATAGTTCCAGGAGGATTGGTATTAGTTCTTCTTTGTATGTTTGGTAGAATTTGGCTGTGAGTTTATTTAGTCCTGGACTTTTCTTTTGGGAGACTTTGTATTACTGATTCAATCTCATTACTTATTATTGGTCTGTTCAGGTTTTCTATTTCTTCCTGTTTCAATCTCGATAGGTTGTATGTTTCCAGGAATTTCTCCATTTCCTCTAGGTTCTCCAGTTTGTCAACACACAGTTGTTCATAATAGATTCTGATGATACTTTGTATTTACATGGTATCAGTTGTAATGTCTTGTTTTTCCTTTCTGATTTTATTTATTTGGGTCTTCTAGCTTCTTTTCTTGGTTAGCCTAGCTAGATGGTTATCAATTTTGATTCTGTTTTTGATGAACCAACTTTTTGTTTTGTTGATATTTTGTATTTTGTAAATCTCTATTTCATTTAGTTCTGCTGTAATGTTTATTATTTCTTTTCTCCTGCTAATATCAGATTTGTTTTTTCTTGCTTTTTTAGTTCCGTGAGGTGTATTGTTAGATTCGTAATCTTTTTTTTTTTTTTTGATGTAGGCATTTGTTGCTATAAACTTCCCTCCAGCACTGATTTTGCTGTGCGAAGGTTTTGGTATCCCACAAGTTTTGATATGCTGTGTTTTTATTTTCATTTGATACAAGGATTATTTTTTATTTTTATATTAATTTTTTCATTGATCCAATGGTCATTCATAAGAATGTTGTTTAATTTCTGTGTTTATATAGTTTCCAGAGTTCCACTTCATATTGCTTTCTTGTTTTATTCCCTTGTGATCTGAGAAGCCATCTGATATGATTTCATTTTTTTTTTTTTTAATTTGTTGAGACTTGTTTTGTGGCCTAACATATGGTCTATCCTGGAGAATATTCCATGTGCTGATGAAAAGAATATATATTCTACATATTTGGATAAATTGTTTTGTAAATGTCTGGCAGGTCCATTTGATTTTAAGGCCAGTTTAAATGCAATGTTCCTATGTTGATTTTCTGTCCAGCTGAAAGTGGGATATCGAAATCCCCCACAATATTGTATTGCAGTGTATCCCTCTCTTTAGATTTAGTAATATTCTCTTCATTAATCTGGGTGCTTCAATGTTGGGTATGCATATTTAGAATTGTGAAATCATTTTGCTATATTTATCCTTTTATCATTATATAATGACCTTTTTTGTCTTTTTTCACTGTCCTTGACTTAAAATCTGTTTTATCTGATATACATATAGTTAATCCTGCTTGCTTTTTATTTCTGTTTGCATGGAATATCTTTTTCCATTCCTTTACTTTCAGTCTATAATTGTCTTTACTGCTAAGATGAGTTTCTTGTAAGCAACACATAAGTGGATTATTTTTTTTTTAATTGATTCAGCCATTCTATATCTTTTAAGAGGAGAATTTATTCTGTTTACCTTCAAGGTTATTATGATATGTTAGGCTTTGTTATTGTCATATTTTTAATTATTTTCCAGCTGTTTGATATATGCTTTGTTCCCTTCTTTTTCTCTTGTAGTTTGTTGTGGTGGTTTTGTAAATTTCTCTAGTGAAATCATTTGAGTCCTTTATCTTCCTCCTTTATATAATTGCTTTACCAGTAAGTTTTATACATTCATGTGTTTTCATGATAGTAAATGTCACCCTTTTTCTTCTAGGTTTGGTACTCCCTAGAGCATTTTCTGTAAAGCCAGTCTAGTGGTAATGAATTCCCTCAACATTTTTCTCTGGTGGAATGACTATTTATCCTTCATTTATGAAGAATCATTTTGCCGGACATAGTATTCTTCAATGGCAGGTTTTTTTTTTTTTTTCTCTTTCAGTACTTTGAATATATTACCCATCCTCTTCTGGCCTGTAAGGTTTCTAATGAGAAAACTGTTAGTCCGATTGTGTTTCCTTTATAGGTGACTAGACATTTTTCTCTTGCTGTTTTTAGAAATTGCTCTTTAACTTTGACTTTATACAGCCTGATTATAATGTGTATGGGGAAGAACATTTTTGCATTGTATTTGCATTGGAATTGTTGGTCCTCGTGTAACTGAATATCTTAATATATTGCTAGAATGGGAAGTTTTCATCTAATATTTTGTTATATAGGTTTTATAATCCTTTCTTTGTTTCTTTGTCTTTGAGGATACAAATAATTTGTAAATTCGGTCACTTTATGTTGTCCCAAATGTCACTAAGTCTTTGCTAATTATTTTTTATTCTTTTATTCTTTATTTTTGTCTGACTGGATTATTTAAAAAAAAAAAACCTGTCTTCAAGTTGTAAAATTCTTTCCTCTGTCTGATCTCATCTGTTGTTGAATCTTTCAAATGTATTTTGAAATTCTTCAATTCCAGACTTTCTATTTGATTATTTTTAAAAATAACTGTTTATTTGGTAAACTTCTCATTCATATCCTGAATGTTTTTCTGGTTTATTTGTATTTTTTTCAGAATTTGGTTATATCTCACTGAGCTTCTGTAAAATCAATATATTGAATTCTTTATCTGGGATTTAAAAATTTTTTTTTATTAAGATCCATTGATGTAGTATATTGTCTTTCTGTGGACGTGTCCTATATCATTGCTTGCTCCTGTTTCCTGTGTCCTCATGTTGATATCTGTGCATCAAGTATAAGTGTCACTGCATCCTATTTTTGAATTTACTCTCATAGAAGAGGATTTTTTCCTGAAAATGTATTTACAGTGTTGGTTGGGTAGGGTACTTTGGCTTTCATTCCGGTTGTGTACAGTAGTATAGTCTCTGTATGATTTCTTTGGCTGTAAACAGCATTAGTGGCATCTGTGATTTCCTTGGTGGGTTAGAGCTGTGGTGAAATTCTGCTGCGGACTGGGATGCAAGATGGGACAGTCTTCAAGCCCCAGTGATGGCAGCAGTGGACTGAGCATGCCTATCTTTGTGACCCAAGGCTACAGGAGCCCATGTCCAGCTCATAATCAATTCCCAGAGGCAACCCATGCCCCATTTGCATCCTCATCTCAGATTCCAGTAGCATCCACTTTCTGGTACCAGCTGATGCTGTCCAGGTCTTGCTGACTTCCTAGCCCCAGCTACATAAGTGCTCCTGGCTCATTCCCCTGACCCAGCAGCAGCAGCCCCACTTTCCATAATTCCCCACTCCTGGTTTCACACTTGCCCAAGACAGTGTGCAGTTTGCCAGAGGTTAGGTTTGAAAATAGTGCTTTACTGTAGCCACTTACATCTCAGAAAGCACGTGGAACCCAGCATGAGCTCCCTCCCTGGAGTAGTTCCATCCATCAGTCTCCCAGCAGCTTACTATGATAGTTTCAGGGGTTTGGACAGTTTGAGGGCTTCTCCCATGACCAGGATTGCACAATGTGGGGACGTGGGCCACTAAAAGTTTGCTACTCAAACATTCTACACATTGGGAACTCACTCCTGGCTCCCAGCAAACCCTGGCCAGGGAAGCTGCCCCCCTTCCTTCTTCCTCACTTTTGGTGTTCCCTTTCACTTCTCTGTTGAATTCCAGCATTTTCTCTTGGATAATGTACTTAAAGTGTGACTGTTTATATGCTGTTGTGGTTCTTCTAAGTAGAGGAAATAGGCATGAAATATTTCTAGTCAGCTGTCTTAAACCTCAGTTTTTGGATGTTTTATTCTTAAAACTGTCCCCTCCATATCCACACTTCCAAACTTTCTCTTTATCTCTTCTCTTTTTTCCTCAATATAATGTATTTATATTACAGTTTCTAGTTCAATCAATCCATTACTTGAACCATATAAATGTTGTTCACAAATGAGCAAATACAGAATATTTACATTTTTTCTTGAACATCTTATGGTTTTCTCCAGAAAAAAATAATTTCACTCTATTGTTTTCCTTTTGTCTTTATAGCTGAGAAGACATCTTTTTTTCTCAGCTGTCCAGTCTGGCTGGGAGCCTCATAATCTCCACCCAATGTGGCAAAATACATCAAATTTGGTTTGGAGATACTTTTCTTACTGAGGATGCTCTCCTGTTGATATAATCTGGATTGGATATTCTCAAAATCAACTTCACAGATCTTGGGAGTGCCTTAAGCTTCTCTATTGTTTTGGATCATTTGTATTATACAGATTTATGGACACTGTTTGACTATGCCCTAATTTACTATTTTGTTTAGAAAAAGCACATGCTCCCAGTATGTCCTGAAGATGAGTGTTTTAGTTTTAATTTTGAAAACTCAGAAGCTGAAAATATTTTATTTTAAAAAATAAGGCTTTATAAAAATGTATGTGGGTATATACCAAAAGTGATGAATGGGTCCTGTCTTCACCTAGCCCCCATTCTCAAAAAGAATTGCAGATTACAATTCTTATCTTCTGGGAGAGAGGGGTAAGTAGAGAGGAGGGTGAAGCTAGCTGTGTATGGAAAAGGAAGGCAAACTTTTTCCAGGTGGAAGGGAGATACCTGGTGTTTTCCAGTGTCTTTATTTTCCTCCTCACTCATTTAGGAAATTAATGAAACTGGCACTAAATAAACATATTTATTGGAGTCTCTCCTCAGTCCTGGCAATATAAACAGCTGGGGGACCAGGAATCATTCCCAAGTAAACTTTCTAACACCATCATGTGAGTCTAACCAGCACCTGGGCCCCAAAAGATTTGGAATATGTAGCAAGAACCCAGATCTTATAGACAGGAGGTTATGAAGGCTTATCCTTAAAGTATTACAACTTTACATTTTATGGAATTTAAGTTTTTGAATCCCTCTTGTCATATTATGGTGGAGATTTTACATAATTATCTTAACAATTGAATGTTTTGGGGAGTTGAGTATGTAAACCTATGTTGGAAATATTTTGCCTCTGAAGTTTAAAGCATTTATCTGTTGTTCTCTAACTTCTAGCATTGCTGTTGAAGTATTTGGATTCCAATTCCCTTTTGAGTGACTTTTCCACAATTCCTGAAATGCTTTAGAGCTTTCTTTTTATCCCCAGGCCTCTGAAATGTCTTGATGACCCACTGAGAAATCTTTTTCATTCATGGTTCTAGGATTTCAGTGGGTCCTTTTAATTCAGGAACTCATGAGCTGAGCTGAAATGATTTTCCTTTCTTCATTTACTTTCTTGACTTTCTGGAAAACTTTTTCAACCTTGTTTTTAACATTCTACTAAAGTTCATTTTTCCCCTACTATTTCTGAAATCTTTAATAGCCTTTTCTTGTTTTCTGATCATTCATTTGAAAGCATTCTGTTTTTCTTTCACTGAAACAGTGTTTTCATTTGTAGTTATTTTTAAATATTTTCTTTGTTCCATGAAGTGCCTAAATTTCTTCTAATTTTCACTACTTCATTTTGGAGACTTGCCTCCAATATGTGAAATTCATTGTATGTACATCCACATATAAACGCATACTACTAAAAACTTAACTAGAAATAATAAGTACATGAGCTGTACTTTTTGCAAGGTATAAAGTAATTGGATAGGATTCAATATGTTTTGATAGAGACCCTCAGATGTTATTGTGTAGAACTTCTCTCTTAGTCAGTTTTTCTAGAGATTATCTAATATCTTGCCTAATAAGTGTGGTTGCTATTATTCTAGACTTGGAGAAGTAGTATGCAGATTTTAACTTATTTCTCTTAACTTCAGTTTAAAGCATCGCCCCCAATATCATCCTGTCTGATGTCTATGAGTCTAGAGACTCTCTTGCATTCAGCTTCAGTAGAAAATAAAACGTCCTCCTGCTTGGGTGGGAGACAGATGGTTGTCTACTTGGTTTGGAGAGAGTCTAAATATTCTTTATACTTTATTTTCAACCAATTCTGCTTTTATTCCCATTTTTTACAATCCAAGTGTCTGCTGATTCTGTTTTATCAGACTTTCAAAATCTGCTTAATTTCTGTTGGCTTCCTTCACATTAGCATGTTCTTCTACTGGCATTTAGCTTTTAGCATCCCCTACTTTGATAATGTTAGCATTAATCTATGTATATTTCATCTTCCAAATTGTGTTGATTTTTCTTGTGTTCCATAGTCTCTTCCTGTGCTTTGTGCTTTTCATCTTAATCTATTTATACATTTTTATACCATTATTGTGACTTTGTATGAACTTTTCAAGAAAACAGAAATAAGTTATTTCAGTCCTTCATAATTAACCAGAAGTCTCAGGTTCCTCAAGTATATTTGAAGCTATACCTAATATAGCTGAATGTAAACAGAAAATGCTCAATTAATAATTTCCCATTAAAAATATTAGTATCAAAAGTTCAAAATATGACTTTTTTCACACAGATATAATATGAAAAAATAAATCATTTGCTTATATAGTAAAATATAAATCCTTGTTCTCAACTAGTTACATAATCCAGTCCTAAAAGAATATTTTAGCCAAAATTAACCCAATAATTGATGTGAACTTTATTTTTATGTAGAGATGTAATCACAGTTTAAATGATGTAATATAAATCCAATATAAGAAATGCCTTTTTTCCACAACAGCATTCCTCAAAAAAAATTGAGAATTGTCTTTTTAATAAAAAACTTTCAGATATTTGTCATAAATATTTGTCATAAGGTCCTTTACGGCATGACTTTTATCTGTGTGTGTGTGTGTGTATGTGTACATGTGTGTGTGTAATATCATGTAATTTACTAAAGATTTGTTGTTGAATTTACATATTTATGGTGGCGTGATTTTTAAATTATTTGATTTTTATAACAGAATCATTTCTGTTCTGTCCTACTTGCCTATAATCTCGCTCAGAACAGTGTTTTGAACATAGTACACATAAGATTAATGAAGAGGTAGGGTAATCTCAGCAAGATGGTAAAGTAGGAGATTTCAGCCCACCTTTCTCAGACAAAGAACAACAATTTAATAGTTATCCATGAACAAAATCAGCTATGGAAGAGCTTAGGAGTCCACATAAGAAGTCATAGCATTATAGTAAAAGAGAAAATACAAGAATAACTGTAGAAAAAGGGTGGGAAGAACCACATCATCTTGACTGCATCACCCCACTTCCCAAGCCAGTACTGCTCAGCATGGAGAAAGAACTCCCCAGTTCTTATGTCCCCTGTGCTAAAAACATATATATATATATGTATAAACAGAATTTTAAAAAGCCAGTGGGATGTAAAACCAGCTTCCCCAGCTTTTCAGGACACTACCAGAACCATCAGCTTCAGTTACACCTCACCCAGATCTCTGTGGGGGTGTAGGGGACATGAGACCACCATAGAAGAGTGAATGAAGAATCACAGAGAGAGGGGGAGAAAGAGGAAAGGGAGAAAACAAGAGTAAATAAGGTATATTAACTCTGTTTTGGTAATGATGTCATAACTACTTTGGGAGAGTGACCTCAGAATTTCAAGCGTTGAAAATTAAAATACACAAACCTTTCTTTTAAAACATATGTAGTTTTTATTTCTATCAAACTTTTACATAGTTTAAAGATCAAATAGGTTTCATAAGGCTATTATAAGAAAACATGGCTACTCTTACATTATCATTTTCTACTCACCAAAATCAACCACTTTCAACTCCTTTAACTGAGTTTGGAAGTGATACACTCTGTTTCTACTTTTTAGGTCACCTTGAGGCAAGAATACACAATGGGAAAAGAATAGTCTCTTCTATAAATGATTTTGGGAAAACTGTGTATCCACATTGAAAAGAATACAATTGGACCTTTATCTTCTACCATACCCAAAAATCATCTCAAAATGAATGAATGACTTAAATGTAAAGGCCCCAAACCATACAAATGCTAAAGGAAAACACAGGGAAAAGAACTCCTTGATGTTGATCTTGGCAATGACTGTGGATATGGTTCCAAAAGCACAGCCAACAAAAGCAGAACTAAACAACTGGGACAGCATCAAATTGAAAAGTTTCTGCACAGCAAAGGAAACAACAAAATGAAAAGACAACCTATGGAATGGGAGAAAATATTTGAAAGTCATATATACAATGGACGCTAATATTCAGAATGTGTAAGACACTCATCCAACTCAATATCAAACAAAAAAACAAACAAACCCCACAACTACACAAATAACCTGATAAAAATTAGGCAAAAGACCTGAAAACACATTTCTCCAAAGAAGACATGCAAATGTCCAATGGGTATATGAAAAGGTTCTCAATATCACTAATTATGAGGGAATTGCAAACTAAAACCACATGAGCTATCACCTCATAGTTATCAGAATGGTTATTATCAAAAAGTCAAAAGATAAAAAATGTTGATTAAGGATGTTGACAAAAGGGAACCCTGTGCACTGTTGGTAGGGTTATAAATTGGTACAGACATTATGGAAAATATTATATGGGTCCCTAATATACAAAAATTTTAAAAATGAGAGTTATATAAGATCCAGGTATGTATCTAAAA
The DNA here is from genome assembly GCA_023783475.1 of Daubentonia madagascariensis. Taxonomy (NCBI): domain Eukaryota; kingdom Metazoa; phylum Chordata; class Mammalia; order Primates; family Daubentoniidae; genus Daubentonia; species Daubentonia madagascariensis. The sequence goes on along the minus strand of JAKFHU010002080.1, from coordinate 16,950,576 downwards.
GAATTGAAATCAGTAGTGGAAGAGATGTCTGTACACCAATGTTCTTTGCAGCATTATTAACAATAGCTAAGGTACGGAAACAACTTCAGTGTCCATCAATGGATGAAGAGAGTTTTAAAAAGGTAGTATGTATTGAATACAAATATCCTAAGTGTCTGTCAATGGATGAATGGATAAAGGAAATGTTTGTGTGTGTGTGCAATGGAATTTATTTATCCTTAAAAAAGCATTTTATAGATCAATAAAAAAGACAGTTATTAAATTTTATAGATCACAAATATATACTTCCCATATAAATAATAATGTTAAAAAACTATCCCAATCTTACATGTTGCTACATGTCAAATGGAATGAAATTTTAAGTGACCAAATCTCTAAGGAATTCAAGTGCTATGTCGCAATCAGTAGGGGAATGGAAAAATGACTCATTATGGAAAATGAAGTTAGATGACTTAAAAATGGCTGTGTTGGTGAAAATGACAATGATGTCTTTCAGTGCTTCCAATGAAAAAAAACAAAACTACTCTTCACAAATCTTGGTATTAAAAATATCTGTATTTCTAAATATACTAATTTACATGAATTTTAAATAGTCATATGTAAGACCAATTATGTGCAACTATTTGCTGTTAAATTTTAAATTTTGTCCCTGAAAGTTTTTTTTATCAAACTAGACAAAAAGCTAATTTGTAGAATCTTCTCATTGTGAAAATGGGATTTGTTTTATACTTCAGACATATTATATTTAGGCATTTATTTTAATCCATCTTTCTCTAATACCCTTTATTCATAGGGGTTTCCTGTATCATTGTATTTTATTAGTGGGATGACCTCTGCTAAGATTAATTTAAATATCATTTGAAAAATTTTAATAATAAAAAACAGTGATACCCCTATTCATGCCTTTTATTCAAAATTTTGCTCTTTCTAAAGTAAAGTGTTAAATATTTTAAATGGTTTTACATTTTCAATTATCACCAGGATATTCTTTTGTATGTTTCTAGCAAAGGTTAAAAACAATATTTTGCTGTAATAAAACATGTCTGATTTTCTAGCTGAATGCACAGGTTTCACATTAATTTCCTTTTGCTGTTTATGCTGTAAACCCTGAAAATTGTTGCAATTTTTAAAAGAATAAAAATATGAATCTTCTCAGATATCTTTTAGCTTTTATCTCTTGTCATTTCAAATGCTAGAGCTATATTGCCACAGATCTGTCTTATGTAATATGTATAATATTAACATGATCTTAGACATTTATTTGTATAACTTTGGTTTGTGGTCTGATAACTTTGTTCAATGAGTATAAATTCATGAAATTAAATATAAAACCACATAAGAAAATGTTGTTTTGACTCTGGCTGCAGTCACAAGGTTTGGGCAATCTGACAAGGAAATTCTTGTTATCATTATTTAAAGAACTATTACATTTTGAAAAATATTAAGTCTATTCAAGAAAGCACAGAGTACTATGGTTTCTTCTTTAATTATGTGGCATGTTTATATTTGTATTTTATTTTATTTTCTGACTGGAATTAATAGTGTTAATTCACAAAACCACACAGAATAAAATTCATTGATGAGAGATTTCTACTCTGCCAAATCTTTCAAGCCTCCTCACTCCCTTTTAAAACTAATAGGCATGATCTTCATTTCTATATAATCAGAATCTGTGTTGTTACTAGTTTGCCTTCTCTCCTTAATCAAAAGTTCCTTGAAAATTGGTCTTTATCTTATCCCCAATTGTTAGATAGGGATGAGGGTATGCAGGTGGCAAGGTAGGCAGTTAGACATACAGGTGGCAGGGCAGGTGATAGCAGGGTGTGGTCAAGGGCCAAGGGTCAGGACTAATAAAAACAGAGAAAAGAAACCACAACAGCAACAACTTGAGGTTAGGGACTCTTCCCAACTGGGAGCAGGCACAGAAGCTAGGAGTTTATGACCAAAGGTAACCTTTCCCTCATTAACATAGTAAAACTTACACCACGTAGTGCCGTGACAGTTCTGGAGCCAGCAATACAGGGACAGAAAATGGGAAGGTACATGATTCTGGGAATCCCCACCCACTTTTCAGAAAAGACATGAATTTTCCACCCCCAGCTTAACATATTATTAGGGATTAGCATAAAGGACAGACCCTAACCCTGGGATGACACTGTTCCTTATTGGAGCAGTCCATTCTCTACTGACCTTGAGAGTGTACTATTCTTTCTATACTCTGTCTTTAAACTCAGGGTCATCTCCACTCACAGGGACAGAGCTGTTTCTCTCTCTGGAACTTACTTTCACTTCACAATAAAAGCTGCTCCTGTGGAAGTGCTTCGTGTCCATCATCACTCTGTTGCATCAGCCCTGCTTGCGATTCTTCCAAGCAAGGAGCCAAAGAACCAGAATAACTCTCCCTAACCCCCCGACACCAATCCATTCACTGAATCTGTTGTTATGCATAGTGCACACTTGGGATTTAATAAATACTTATTAAATGACTCAGCAAATCAATGAAAGTTGAATTCATTAAGGTGTGTATATCAGGGTTTTGTATATCATGTTTGTTCCTATATAAAGAAAATTGTGGTTCTTACTTTCTGTGCTTACCCAGATTAGGTGTTCTTCACTGAGCAGTTAGCAGGGTGAGCACAAAATGTGGTAAATATTTTCATTTAGAAGGTAAGGATGAGTTTTCTTTTATATGGCCTACAAACAAAACAAAATGAAACAAAACACACAACATTTTGTGATATTAAGAATATTGATAACATAATATGTTGGTTTTCTAGATACATGATGGATTCTGTATTAGGTTGAATTTAATATGTACCATGTGTACTAACCAGATCAGGAATAATTTAAAAGATCATGGAAAACAGGGTTTAAAGATCACTTATAACACCAAAAACTTTGTTATTTAAAGCTTACAAATCAAAAAGTCAATTACTCAATGACTTTTGTTCCCAAGAATCATAAATGCTTGTCCCTTATGTATAGAAGGATTTTGGTATGTACTATTAATAATTTGTTACCTTTCTTCTATAATCTCAAACTAAAGATAGCTAACAGGGGTGAAGAGGATGGTATAAACAAAACGTGATATAAGCCAAACTAAATGTTTTAAAGAAAACAGCTGTGAAGTAGTTAATTTTACTATGATTAATTTGACAAACTAAGCAGTCAATTCTAATAAACAAGTGTCCTCAATAATTTCAACAACACTTTTTTTCCAAAAGAAAAATGATAAAGAAGATATATAGATCTTAGGGAATTTAATCTTATTTTTCTCAATTTTTGCTCACATTGTAATGCCATTCTATAAAAATAGTGATGCATATACATTTTACCATTAACTATACAATCATATTCTTATTACTAAAATATTTTTTAAAAATAATAGGTAATCATTTTTCTTCTTAATATTTGTGAGTGTATATAATAAATAGCAATTCTATATTCTCATATGTCATATTTGTTTTTTAAGTTATTTATGTTTAACAATGAACCAAGGGAAACCAAAAAACTATGAGCTGTTATTGTCTTTGTACCCATAAGCATCACATTTTGGAAACATTTAAAGGAGCACTAAATTGGAACATTTCCTAGTATCTAATGACTGAGGGGTAAAGGTCAAATTTATGTCTGCTGAATATTAGTCTTTTCTGGTACAATGGAAAAACAACTTTAAAGTGATAAAATGTAGACACTTTTATTAAAAAGAGTATTTCAATCACTGATGGTGTTACATGTTTCTACTTCCATAAACAGTGGCATCCTAAATGTTCTTTTGGTGCATTTAAGTTACTTAGATATTTTCAGTTTGTTTTCTCAGCTAAAAAAATAAAATATGATACAATTTCCAAAAATTACAATGTAGTTCTTGCTGAACTTGATCTTCCAAGATTAACAAATAAATCACAACAAAAATTTAAGGAAAGAGAGTCTTTTGTTGTTCTACACCAAGGGCTGGTTTCATAATACATTCTATGTCTTTTAAGAATTATTTTATTATTCTGAGGCATATGTCTAAATTTAAGCAGTCTTCCTATAAATATCACCTATGTCTTATTTTTATAAATCAATTGTTATATTTCTTTAACATAAGAAATAAAATTCTCTTATTCCCATGGAATAAAATTTTTATATTTTATTTCCATAATTTAATGCTATATCATTTCTCCCCCACAATATGCTACCCCTTTAAGAGTGAGGAAAGAATACAAGTTCCCCACCACTGGCTTTTAATGCTTGACAGAACTCAAGCAGCTTTTTTTTTTAAACTTACATATATAGATCAAAGCAAGAAAGTGGAAAGAAATACAAAGCACAAAGGATATTTTTAAGTAGCTCCTTTTGTGTAGATGGTCATAAGTCTTAAGACCAGTTTGAACTGTTTTAAGCTGCCTTAGTTGCCTTAGTATCCTCTAGTTAATTGTAATACTGAAGTCCCTGCCTAATGGGAAGTACTGTGCATGCCTTATCTGTATTGTATATAAACATACAATGATGCAGAGAGAGTGCTCTACACATGATTTCCCAGAAATAAATTTAAGGCCCCACAAACAGGCAGGTAGTACGGATCTTAGTAGTTCTCTGAAGAACTTCTGCTGCCATCCAGGAGTGATGCCGGGAGGATTCCTGTCTTGACTGGGAACGAGGGCTTGTGTAGGTAACCTCTGGTAAACTCATCTAACTTGCCAAGCTGGTATTAGCTGAGTCATTTCTTTAGTCTCTCAGGACCATTTCAGTTTGGGAGTGTGGTTTTTCTACACTGTCCCGGGATTTTACCAAAACAAAGTCAAAATGTTTGTGACCTCTCTATTCTGTTTCATTGGTCTACATGTTTGTCTTTGTCTTAGTACTGTATTATTTTAATTACGATAGCTTTGCAATAGATTTTGAAATGAGGCAGTGTAATGCCTTCAGCTTTGTTCTTTCTCAAGATTTGCTTTGGCTATTCAGGGTCTGTTGTGGTTCTGTGTAATTTTAGAATTGTTTTTGTTATATTTTTGTTAAAAATGCCATTGGAATTTTGATAAGTATTTCATTGAATCTGTAGATGTCTTTGAATAATATGGACATATTAACAATATTAAGTCTTCTAATCCATAAACACAGGATAGCTTTCCATTTATTTGTGTCTTCTTCAATTTCTTTCATTGACATTTTGTATTTTTCAGTGTACAGATCTTTTACTTTCTTGGTTATGTTTATTCCTAGGTATTTTATTCTTTTTGATACTACTGTAAATGGGATTGTTTCCTTATTCCCATTTTGTATATTTCATTTTTAGTGTAGAAAAAAGCAACTTCTTTTTATACTTCTTTAATTTTTTGAACTGAAAATTTGCTGAATTTTTTACTAGTTCTAATAGATTTTTTTGTGACGTCTTTAGAGATTTGCATATATAAGATCATGTCGTCTAAAAACAAAGACAATTTTACTTCTTCCTTTTCAGTTTGGTCCCCTTTTATTTGTTTTCCTTGCCTAACTGCTCTGACTACGCCTTCCAGCACTGTACTGAATAGAAGTGACAAGAGAGGGTATCCCTGTCTCATTCATGATCTTAAAAGAAAAGCCTGTAGTTTTGCAAAGTAGCATATGATGTGAGCTGTGGGTTTGTTGTATGTGGCCTTTATGATGTTGAGGGATATTCTTTTTATACCTATAGGGTTCAACATTTTTATTATAAAGAGTATTGAATTTTGTCAAATGCTTTTTCTACATTTAATGAGATGATCATATGATTTTTATCCTTCATTATGTTAATGTGGTATATCATCCATACTGACTTGTGTATGTTGAACCATCCTTTCATTTAAGGAATATGTCCTACTTGATCGTGATGTATTATTCTTTGTATTGGTCAATTTGGGTTGCTAGTATTTGGTGTGTGTGTGTGGGGGGATTTTTGCATCTATGTTCATCAGGAATATTGTCCTGTAGTTTTCTTTTCTTATAGTGTCTTTGGCATTTGTACCAAGGTAATGCTGGCCTCATAAAGTGAGTTTCAAAATGTTCCCTCCTTTAAAATTTTTGGAAGAGTTTTAAAAGGATTGGCATACATTTATTTTTAAATCTTTGGTAGAATTAACCAGGGAAGGCATTGCATCCTTGGGTTTTCTATGTTGGAAGGATTTTTATTACTAATTCAGTATCTTTACTCATTATTCCTCTGTCCATATGGTCAACTGATCTTCAACAAGCTTATTAAGAACACAAAATGGGGAGAGGATAGCCTCTGTGATAAATGGTGTTGGGAAAACTGGATAGCCTCATGCAATAGAAATAACTTAGAGCTTTATTTTACAACACACACAAAAATCAATTCAAAGTGGACTAAGGACTTAAATATAAAACCTAAAACTGTAAAACTCTTTGAAGAAAACATAGAAGGAAAGCTTCTTGATCAATAATTTGTTGGATTTGACACCAAAAGCACAGTCAATAAAACCAAAAATAAACAAGTGGGACTACATCAAACTTTGCAAAACAGCTTCTGCAAAGCAAAGGAAAAAATTAATAGAGGGAAAAGGTAATCTATTTAATGGAAAAAATATTTGCAAACCATCTATCTGAAAAGGCCTTAATATGCAAAATATGTAAGAATCTTCTAAAACTGAAAAGAAAAAAAAAAAAAAAAAAACAAATAGTCCAATTAAAAATGGGCAAAGTATTGAATACATATTTCTTCAAGGAAGACAAACAGTTACCAGGTATATTAAAGGTGCTCAGCTTTACTAGTAATGATGAAAATGCAGATCAAAACCAAAAGGTGATATCACCTCACACTTCTTAGTAAAGCTATGCTCAAAATAAGAAAGGACAAGTGTTAGCAAATACATGGAGAAAAGAAAACCCTTATACAGGGTTGGTGGGAATGCAGAATGGTGCAGGCACGATGAAAAACAGTAATGAGGTCCACCAAAAACTTTAAAATAGAATTACCATATGATCCAGCAATCTCACTTCTGGATATATATCCAAAAGAATTTAAATCAGGTTCCGGAAGAGGTATCTGCATCTCCATGTTCATTGCAGCATTATTCACAATAGCCAAGATATGGAAACAACATAAATATCCATTGATGAATGAATGAATAACAAAACTGTGTTTCATACATATGATTATATATTATTTAGCCTTAAAAAGGAAGAAAATCTATTTTTTGCTACAACATGGATGGACCTGAAAGACATTATGCTAAGTGAAATAATCTACTTGCTGAAGGACAAATACTGCATGATTCCACATATATTAGGTATCTAAAATAGTCAAACTCATTGAAGGAGAGAATACAGTTGTGCTTGTCAGGGGCTTGGGGGAGGAGTAAATGAGGAATTGTTGTTCAATTGGAATAAAGTTTCATTGATGGAAGACAAATAAGCTCTAGAGATCTGCTGCATAAAGTGAATCTCTTATTAACAATATGGTATTGTGCACTTTAAAATATGTTAGGAGAATAGATCTCATGTGAAACATTCTTACCAAAAACAAAAACAAGCAAACAAACAAAAACTCAAAGAAATTTTGAGAGATGACGGATATATTTAGTATCTTGACATTAGTGATGGTATCATGATTGGATACATTTGTCCAAACTTATCAAAATATATACACTAAATACGTGCAAAAATGTATACATTAAATAAATATCAAAATATATACATTAAATAAGTGTAATTTTTGTGTATCAATTATACCTGATAAGGCTTGAAGCAATGAGTCAAAATTTTTGACTATTTATTTTTAAATGTTCTATCTACTTAGTAACTTTTATTTCCCCCTTAATGTGCTGGTTTTATTTAGCAGGTCCTATAAACAATTTAGAAAATTCACTTAAAAAGAGAACAACATTCAACTGTGACAAAAATAGCAGAGAAGTTTGCATTCACTGGGATTTGATTTATAAAGTACTCAACCTCCCCCTTTCCAATGACACTCAGGGGTAATTCTTGTATTGTTTCTTGTATTGTATTGTATTCTTGTATTGTATTGTCACTGTGATACTAAACACTATACTGGACAGAAATTAAAATGTTTAAATTAATGCCCATGAAGCTTCTTTACAAGTGGAAAAATTTTATTATTTGAGTTTTCTTTTCATGCAGACTAATGCCAAGCAAAGCAATGCAATTAAGCATCTTCTCTCCTCCTCCTCTTCTCATTTTTCACCTGGTGAGATGATTTAATCAGCTTTGATCTGGTTTTACTGACGGTCCTAATTCTGAGTTTTCTTGGAGTACAAAATATTTCCTTTTGGTTTTGATCCTTTAGGGTATAAAAGCCTCTTTATGTTTAATCCAATTATTTTGATCTGTTGTTTTCTATTTTTTTGAATAAAAATATTGCTGTTCATGTATGCATACCAAGTATATAAAACGTCAAGATCTGACCAAATTATTGTTTTGTGTTAAGTGCATTATAGTATTATATTTTTTTCCCTTGTAATTCTTGATAGATACTATGCTAGGATCATTTCCATGTTTCTCAGTGCTTGGTCCTGGGTCAGTTGAGATCCTAAAAGGTAATTTAGATTACATTATGGTATTGATATATGAAGGAAAAAATAAAAACTTGTCTTTATCTTGATGTTTCTAAGGTTGAAGAATACAGTTGCTGATATTCACCACATTCACAGTACTGATGAGCTACATTTAGGATGAAGGCAACCATAGACAAACAGACCTTTTACATGGAGAAAGAGCTTAACCAGCATTCTTTGAGGCCCAGATATCCAATATTTCTCAAACCCTAAACCACATCTAGTAGTCCTATTTAAATGACTGAAAAAAATGTGGTTTTTTTTCCTTAAACATAAGTTAGAATTATGTCAGTTGAAACTATAAGAGTCCAACAGGGCTCTTCTGATTCATGTTCTCTTTAGATTTCTGTTGCTATCCATCTTTCTCTTTTTGGTAGTTTCTTTAACGTCATAGTACAGGTAACCAGTTTGCAGTCAAAATTAGTTCTATATTGAGAAATATTTTGTCTCATTAAGACAATTTACATATCTGCAATGGTCCCATATGTGTTGGCTTTATATTTAATCCAAAAAAATCCTATTTCCCTTATTTTCAAATCTTTGGCAGGCTACTCAGTATTGCTGCCAGGTGTTCCTACGCACTCTTTCTTATGGTCTCCAAATTCACAGTTCTAAATGTATACTTTAACAGAGCACAGCAAAAATCTTCTATCTACTTTTTATGGAAATTCTCTAAATACTTTATGGAATTTATCATGTTCCTCCAAGTATCATTTTATTCAAGGTGAGATTACCATTTGTTCCTCATTTATAAGATATCAGAGACTTCAGCTATGTGCATTGCTTGCGTGGGGTTACATTCAAGATTGTCAGTTTCTTCTTTAAAATATTATATGAAAATTTACTAACAACCATAATGTAGGTGGAGGATGGAAAGTGACAATGATATCTGTCAGTTGAATTTTTTTTATTTATACACATTTTAATCAAACTCAAAATAGTTTATCATGTGAAGAGAAGTACTGATGTTAGATGTACATTTAGATATCTACATAGTTAGGTTTGAAATATCCCTGTAAATTCTTACCTATGGGTTGGATAGTCCAGAGTCAGTATATTTTGATAAAACTGAAAGAAGCAATATAAATACTTCTCAATTAAGTTAAAAAATGATGCTTTGTATAAGACATTTCTCTCTCTGTCTCTCTCTCTCTGTCTTCATAGATAGGTAGAAAGAAAGATATAGATATAGATATAGATATAGATATCATAAGCCCCATCTAATATCAACAAGGGTGTGCATCTCAGTAAACTACAGTTATTGGTCTGATGTTTTCTTCATAAACAAAATGGGTAAGCATATAATTCTGGCATAATAAAAGTATATATATATGATAATAGGCAAACATATTAGGGCTGCTCTCTTTCATCCTCCATCCAAAATGAATAAAAGAGTCTGGGAACTCCGTCCTTTTCCAAGCTGGCTGATTTCTAATTTCAACCAGACACAAACTCAAAATGGTCCAATCCTCATCAGAATAGACACATTTTCAGGGTAGGATTTCAGTGCCTATCTAAACTGCTACAACTCTAGCAATAACTTGAAGTTTTTACCTTTAAATGTATGACTTTTATTTCTAATGATTAAATTGTCAACAATGGTCTTGATTTGGTTTTAAATCAATAAAACAATAGTGGAATCATAACGGAGTATATTTGGATGAATTTAGAACAAGATCATTTGTTCCAACTGTACATCTAATAAAAACCATGTAATAAATTCTTTCTTTGCCTAGCTAATAGGGTCATCATCCAGAAGATTGAGTACATAACCATGGAACTTCAATTTTTACTTAATTTTTACAAAAAACAAGTCTTGCCTGCTGAAGAATAGTGATGGGAAATTTGGGGAAAAAACATGATGACTGTATGGTTATAGCCAGAAGCACATTATATTCTGCAGAAAAGGAAATTTTAAAAGTTTTAAGAAGATAATGGAATAATTTTGTGGTAATAGAATGTAATAACACACAATATTTTAGAAGATTGGAGACAATATGACACACTGACTAAGAACAACTAATTCTAGGCATGCTACTTATTAATGCTACAACCTTTGCATTATCTGTAAAATAAGGATAATAACAGTACATGTTCCAAGGCCTTGTTGGGAGGCTTAAATGAATTAAAATATGTAAAATGTCTAAAACAGTACCTGACAAAGAATCTTATTGAGAGATTCTGGTAATAAAATTCTATAAGTTTAATAAATGATAAGTAGAAAAAAAGGGATATTATAAAAATAAACAATGTAGCAGCTCTGATATTTCTCTAATAAAATTTGTTTATGTTTTTAATATGTAAAGAAGGGATATTCAGCTATGAAAAAATACATCAATAGAATGAAAATATGATAGTCCCAGCGTGTCTATTAAAAAAATAAGCTGGCACTTGTCAAATATATAAAAAAGAAGAAGAATATTTATGAATATAGACATACTCACCATTTTAAGCAAACCTTTAAGAAACATAAAAGACTACCAAGTATAATATGTTTGCTTTTTCTCTGTCAATGAGAATAATTTTCAAACTGGAAAGTGTTAGTGATTTATAGTTGAGGAATGTCTTCCCTGTGACAAGTAAAGGAAAACATTCAATGAACTAAAATCTCTAGACACTAAGGATTATAAATGTGATGTGATAAATCATTTAAAGTGTGATTTTGCGATCATCGTAGGCTATCTATGAAGTATTACAAATAACAGGGTTAGGACCAGAATTTAAAAACAGGCAAATGCTACCACATTTTATAAATGGGAAAATGATATATTTTGGAACCTATAGACAAAGTGTACTAAAAGTTATTAGAGTTGTCTCTGACAAAATTTGGATATTGATTATAAGCCAAATGGTTTGTAAGTAAATTTGTAGTTGACAAACAGCCAAGTTGACAAAATTCTAAAACTTGTCTTCAAGTTCGTTGTTCTATAACCCTAGTTAAGACACCTCATTGTGTTAATTTACAAGTTTTCTCACCTAAAAAGTAAAAAATTATATTAGACATTACTTGAGTTTTCTTTTAACTAGAACACTTTATAAATTTATGACTGTGCGATTCTACCCTTGGCATGGGTAAAACATCCCAAACAAAACACATTTCATTGTGTGTGCCAATAAAATGCAATAAAAATTAAAAATAGCTTTGTTAAATAAAAATAAATCTGGTCTGATGACATTAGCAATATGGTAGAGTAGGAGGCTTCTGATTTTCCCTCCTCCCACAGATGCACAGGATAAACATCCACACATGGATCAATTCCCTCTGAGAGAAAACCAAAACTAATTAAGAGATTCCTAAACACCAAGCACTGAGAAAATATCCACATAGAAACTGGTGGGAAAAGATAAGACACGTTGGCTCATAAACCTCACCCTAGGCATAGCACCTTATAACTGAGAAGGAATTGCCAACTCCTAGCTTCTCCCTAAGGAGTAAAGGGGCTAGATCACACATGTATCACCTCAACTTGTATAGTTGCCCCTGTAGGATTTGACTCTTAAATCACATAGCTCTGTCTAATCTAATCAGAGAAACTATAATAGAGAGTCAAAGAAAATAAAGAAATAGGAAAATAAAAGAACATGTTAAATCTCCAGTAAACAACCCAAACAAGATAGAGATATGAGATTTAACCAACAGAAAACTCAAAAGAATGGTCATAAAAATGTTCACTGAGGCTAGGAGAGCAATGCATAAGCAAACTGAGAATTTTAGCAAATATATAGAAAATACAAAAATGTACCAAACAGAAATCATAGAGCTCAAGAATACAATAATTTCACTGAAAAACTCAATAAAGGAAATTGACATCATATTAGATCAAGTGAAAGAAAAGATCAATAAACTCAAAAATGGATCATTGGAAATCATCCAATCTGAGCAGCAAAAAGAAGGGAATTTACATAAGACTATCAGTGGATTTTTCAGGAGAAAATTTGAAGGAAAGAAGGGAATAGGATGATATAGTCAAAATTCTGAAAGAGATGATTGGCAACCAAGAATATTATGCTCTGTGAAAGTGTCCTTCAAAAATAAAAGGAAGAAAATGATCTTCTCAGACAAACAAAAGCTGAGGGAGTTTTTCACCTCTAGAATTCCTTACAAAAAATGCTAAAGGGAGTTCTTTAAGTTAAAATGAAAGGTTTGTAAAAAATACCACAACAGCATGAGAAAATATGAAACTCATTGGCAAAAATAGATATATAGGCAAAAGGAATATTTTATTGCCATCATCAGTGGTGAGTAAATTGATTGTAATATTATAAAAGTTAAAAGATAAAAGTATTAAAAACAACCATAACTAAATTATGTTAATGAATACATCATATAAATAGTGGTAAAAAGTGACATTAATACAAATAAAGTGGAGAGATGAAAGTTAAAAGTGGAGAGTTCTAGCATGCAAGGGAAGCTTAGTTGTAATAAGATTAAAATAGACTGTTATAACTATAAGATATTTTATTTAAGCTCCTTGGTAATCACAAAAATACCTATAGAAGTTATACAAAAGAAAAAGAAAAATGAATAAACATTTGGCAATATAAGAAACACTCACACACACACACACAAAGGAAGTAGCAAAAGAGAAAAAGAAGCAAAAGAACAAGACAAACAGAAAACATTTAACAAAATGCCAGTAGTAAATTCTTCCTTACCAATAATTACTTTAAGTGTAAATGGACCAAACTCCTCAATAAAAAGACACAAAGCAGCTGAATGAATAAAAAAAACAGGATCCAACTATACATTTTCTACAACAAAATCATGGTAAATTTAACAACACACATAGGCTAAGAGTGAAGAGATGAAAGAAGATATTTCATGCAAATGGTAACCAAAAGAAAGAGGGAGGGAGCATAATTATTATAGATAAAGTAGACTTTAAGTCAATAACAATCTCTAGAGACAAATAAAGTCATTACATAATGATAAAAGGATCAATTCAACAGGAAGATATAACCATTGTAAACACGTAAATATATATACATCCAACGTCAGAGCATATAAGTAAATATTGACAGATCTGAAAGGAGAAATTTAAAAAAAATGTAGTAATAATAGGGATACTTCACTATCCCACATTCAATAACAGATAGAACATGTAGGCAGATAATCAATAAAGAAAAAGTGAACTTGAACAACGCTGTAGATCAAATGGACTTAGACATATACAGAATTTTTCACCCAACAGTAAAAGAATCCACATTCTTTTTAGGTACCTAAAGGACATTTTCCAGGATGGATCACATGTAAGGTTACAAAATAAACCTTAACAAATTTAAGACCAAAATCATATCAAGTACCTTTTCTATCTATTAAAAAAAAATCAAGAAAATAATCCCATTTATGATAGCATCTTTAGCCAAAAAAGTGAAAGACCAAATAGACTGAAAACTATTAAACATTAATGAAAGAAACTGAAAAGTACATAGATAAATGAAAAGATAGTCTGTGTTCATGAATTGGATGACTTAATATTGTTAAAATGTCTATACTAACCAAAGTGATCTACAGATTCAACACAATTCATATCAAAATTCCAGTGATATTTTTCACAGAAATAGAAAAAACAATCCTAAAACTCATATAGAACCACAAAAGGCCATGAAGAGTTGAAACACCCTCAATAAAGAAAAACAAAGCTGGAGGCAGCACATTTCCTGATTTCCAATTATATTACAAAGCTATAGTGGTCAAATACTATGATACTGGCATAAGCAGACATATAAGCCAATGGAACAGAATATAGAGCCCAAAAATCAGCCCAAGAATATATAGCCTACTAATTTTTAATAAGGCCACAAAAAAGACACAATGGGGAAAGGATGGTTTCTTTAACAAATTGGTTTATGGAAACTGGATATCCACATACAGAAGAATGAAATTGGACCCTCATCTTATACCATACACAAAAATCAATTCAAAGTGGATTAAAGACCCAAATGTTAAGATCTGAACCCATAAAATACCTGGAAGAAAAAATGGAGAAAAAACTCCTATATATTGACCTTGACAGTAATTTTTTGGATATGACACCAAAACCACAGCCAACATAAATAAAAATAAACAAGTAAGACAACTTCAAACTAAAATGTTTCTGCCCATCAAAGGAAACAATCAACAAAATAAAAAAAGCAGCGTATGGATTGTGAAAAAATAATTGCAAATCATATATCTGACAAGAGGTTAATATCTGAAATATATAAGAAACTCACAAAAGTCAACAGAAAAAAAGTAAATTTAGTCATGCACAGCATAATGACATTTTGTTCAATGATGGACTGTGTATATGATGGTGGTTCCAAAAGATTATAGCACTGTATTTTCACTGTGCCTTTTCTATGTTTAAATATGTTTAGATATACACATATTTACTTACCATTGTGTTCCAAATGCCTACAGTATTCAGTATAGTTACATGCTGTACAAGTTTGTAGCCTAGGAGCCATAGGCTATACCATATAGCCTATGTGTGAGGTAGGCTATACCTTCTAGGTTTTTGTAAGTACGCTCTATGATGTTCACACAAATATGAAATTGCCTAACTATGCATATCTCAGAACATATCCATGTCATTAAGTGATGCATGACTATAACCCAGTTAACAATGGGCAAAGGACTTGAATATACATTTTTTCAAATAAGACATACAAATAGCTAACAAGAGTATGAAAATGTGCTGAACATCACTAATCATCTGTGAGTTGCAAATCAAAACCACATTGAGGTACCACTTCACATCTGTTGGGACAGCTGTTGTCAAAAAGACCAAAGATAACAGGTGTTGGTAAGATGTGAAGAAAAGGGAACCTTTGGGAAGGTAAATTGGTACAGTCATTATGAAAGATAGTATAGAGTTTCCTCAAAAAATTAAAACTAGAATTACCATATGATCCAGCAATCCTTCTGCCTGATATATACCCAAAAGAAATGAAATCAGTATCTCAAAGAAACATCTGCACCTGTCTTGTTCATTGTAGCATTATTCATAATAGCCAAGATAAGGAAAAAAACCTGTATCCATCAGTGGACGAATGGATAAAGAATATATATATATATACACACACACATATAACATTATGCTAAGTGAAGTAAGCCAGACACAAGGAGAAATACTTCATGAACTTACTTACGTGTGGAATCTGAAAAAAAAAAAAAAGTTGAATGCATAGAAATAGTAGAACAGTGATTGTCAGGGGTGGAGAAAGGGAGGAAATGGGGAGAGGAAGGTCAAGGGTACAAACTTGAAGTTATGATAAATAAGTCTAGAGATCCAATGTACAGCAAGAGGTCTATATTAATATTCCTTCTATTGCATATTGAAAATTTGCTAAGAAAGTAAAAATTAGGGACTTTTACCACACACATAAATAAGCAGGTAATTATGGAAGGTGATGAAGAGGTTTATTTGCTCACCTGTATTAATCTTTTCACTGTGTATGTGCATATCAAAATATTATGTTGTACTCCTTAAATATATACATTCAAGAAAAATGATACACTTAAAAATGTAAGATTTTTTTGAATTAGGAAAGGAGAGCTTCTTTGAATGGATTACTGCTTTGAAATATGTATTGTATAAGTGGAAGGGGGAAGACCACTGAAATGGAGAGCATGCTCCCAACCACGAGATCTGCAAGAATCTCAAAAGTCAGGCAGAAAAGGACTTTCTTTTACAGGGAAAAGTTTTTAAAAAGGTGGAAAAAAAGGGGTATAAAAAATGGGAAGAGTGAATACAGGTGGTGTGATAGATCAGTTGATCAGAGAATATTTTGGCCTGAGGTCAGCAGTTAGGGAGAGTTTTTGTGCTGGCTAAAGCTGAGAGCAGGTCAAAGTTTAGAGACTTGGAGATAAAGAGAAACTTAACTAAGATTTGATCAAGTCAGATTAAAGGTCATTTTGCTGATTGCTCAATGGGGATGTCAATGGGAAAGAAGCCAAACTCTGTATAATAATTTAAAGAGGTTTATTCTGAGCCAAATTTGAGGACCCTGGCCCGGGGCCACACCCAAGAAAACTTGAGCAAGTGGACTCACTGTGACTGGGTTATAGTTTGGTTTTGTACATTTCAGGGAGACAAGAATTACAGGTAAAGTCATAAATCAACACATGCAAGGTGTACATTGGTTTGGCCCAAAAAGTTGGGACATCTCAAAGGGGGGGCTTACAGGTTATAGGTGGGTTTAAAGACTCTTTCTCTTGTAATTGGTTAGAGAAATGAAGCTTTGTCTAAAGGCTTGGAATGTTTTAAGTTAAGATAAAGAAGTCTGTTAATCAGAGACAAGCCACCAGACATATACCCAGACTCAGTGATTTTTTATGTAAATTAGGACCTGCAGGTTTGTCTTGCATAGCCTTAGGCCTGTTAATGAGTTACAAAAAATATCTACAAGAAGGGAGGGGTACATAATGAGGCATGTCTGACCTACCTTCTCATGGCCAGCAACTCAGTTTTAGGGCATCCCCTTGGCCAAGAGGGGGTCCATTCATTCAGCTGGTTGTGGGGGGAGCCTTAAGATTTTATTTTAGTTCACAGGGACAAGCAGTTCATGTAATTATTTATGACAGGAAGACTGGGAATTTGAAGGGTCTCTGTCTGGCCTTGTCATAAGTAAACAAGGAGGGAATCCATGAGTCATATGAAAAAGAAAGGTTCTAGTAAGCCTTTTCCTGGAACACAAAATGAATTTTTAAATTATCTCTATTTTCCAGGATCACAGTTCAAAATAGTCAACTTATATGTACTTGTGTGGATGTGCTTTTATTTTTCTATGATAAATAGCTAGGAATGGAATCTCCGAGTCATGGAGTAGCAAAGTAAAATTGCCCAAGACAGATGTAAATGGGAAGAAAGATTTTATTCAAGACTCATGAAATATGTGGTATAGATTGAACTCAATTCCACAGAAACAAAAAACAGGAGGGTTGTTAAGTGCTGAGTTAAGCTAGTGAAAAAGTACTAGAGGATGTCAGGAGCAAGGTTGGTCAATATGTTTAGGGGTATGTCTCTACTAATTGGTACTTATCAGAGTTAAGCTCTTACTCTCCTACAGAGATCACAGGAGATAGTGGCATTATCTTTCTTGATTTTCAAGAATGGCTTTTAGGTCATTGAGAACGACATTCCCTGAGTCCTAAAACTTGCAAGAAAGAGTCTGGGAAAATTTATATCTCAAAGACGCAGAGACAGAACTTAAAACTGAAAGTTTCCTAGAGTAAATGCTCTAAGAAAAGGGAGGTTAGGGGATTGTATCAAGAAGAAAATTGTCCAATGTCTAGTCAAGCTGATTGGAACATTAGGGCCGTCTCAGTCAATAGTAAGTTTATGATTACCTTTATAAGAAACTACTACACTGTTTTTGAACATAATTGTACCATTTTTTATTTCCACTATGTTATGCCCAAAACTAGAAATAACCCATTAATAGGAGGAAGGATAAACACATTTTGGTATAACTAAACAATGGAATAATGTTCACCAATAAGAAGAAACGCAAAACATGCAAAGCATGCAAAAACATGGGTGACCCTCACAAACATATTGATTAAAAGAAGCCAGATAGGAAAGACTACTTACTATATTATTCTGTTTATATAAAAGTCTGAAAAGACAAATCACACCTACAGTGAAATAAAGTAGATCAGTGCTTGAGGCTAGGAGTGGGGCTGGGAAGAAAAGTGAGGGCCCTTTTATTGGGGTGATGAAAATGTTCCATATATCAATTGTGAGTGGTTCAAAGGGTGTAGGAATTTATCAAAACACACCAAAATGTACCTACAATTGTTAGGTAGATAGCGAGGGATTCTGAGTTTCTTAGGGATGAGAGTGGGTGCCATTGCAGTTCACCCCCCTATGGGCTTTCAGAGAGGCTTATGGGAAACCCACATGTGCAGTAAGACTCAGATCATATAACTCCCAACTGTCCATCAAAGTGGTTCCATGATGACGTCTGAACCATGGGGAGGTCCCAATCCAGACACTATAAAACAAGACCCAGACCTTAACCAAGGTCTCTCTTTTGCTATGACAAGGGGTCTGGTTGTCATCTGTGGCGTATGTATCTTCCTCTGTAAACCTATATCTTGCTCTTGCTCTATAATCCTATCTTGCTCCCCGTCAATAAATTTCACCTCATGCTTGCCTTACTTTGGTGTATCTGGTCATTCTTTGGCCAAGAGCACACCAAGAACCGACATTTCAGACTGCGACCCGACACAACGGGTATATTTCATTTTTTGTAAATAATACTTCAATAAAATCTATTTTAAAAATTAAAAAAATATATAAGACACAATATTACTAAACATTTAGGTAGGAAGAACAATCACAAATCAATTCCTTTCCATTTTCATTGTGTAGGGCTAATATTAATAAGATAAGATTACTAAGATAAGAAAAAGATGTCTGGAGATAAGAATATCCATGATGAAGGAGCTCAAGAAATTTCACCCCAAAATATGACTCATTGGTATAAAGGATATTTTGAATTAAAGGCCCTTAGAGATTAACAGGCCTTTGGAAGAGGCTTTCCCTCTATCTACATAAACCGGAACTGACCCCATTAAAGATCAAAGGGGACAATTGACTTCCCTTACTTTCCCTGTTAACCAGACCTAGCTCAAGTCATTTAAAATATAATACCTGTCCCTAGAAATAAAAAAAAAAAACCTGTCTCTCCAGTTAATTTACAAGCCAATCTGTAAAAAAAATTTCCCTGAGCAATTTAGTCCATGGTTCTGATAGGCAGAACAGTAGTTACTCCATTCGAGATTGAGCCCGGCCACTCCCGCCATGATTGCCCTACATTAACTGCACATAGCAAGTCACCTGCCCAACCCAGATGCCCCCAAACATATCTGGCTAAACCACAGTGGTGATCTGGATCAGGGACTTTACATCAATAATTACCTGCCATTATGGATGAGTTTATATCAGTGACCACCTAGCCTGACCACAACGATACGGATCAAGAGTTTGGCGTTCTGCCCAGGAACAACAAAGAACTGAACAGGGCAGGTGGGAGGGGGTCGGCTCTCCCCACTTAAAAAAGTCTTCAGAAAACCTCCTTCTGGGCTGACTCTCTTTTCAGACTCAGCCCACTTGCACCGGAGTGAATAAACCAGCCTTGTTGCTCCCACATAGCCTCTGTGTGACATCTGTCCTTTGGGTCATCCTCCCTTTCAGGTTCTTTTTTCAATCTCGCTGCAAACAACCTTTAACTTCAAAACATGTAAAACATCACAATGTTCAAATGATCTGGACAGTGTTTGTTTTGGGAAAAGTGTTTTTTTCCTACCTAAGTGGTGAGTGAATTTGAATAGCCTTGCGTCTACCTGTACTATGATTATATAAATTGTCTAACTTCTTTTGCTATTCTGATAAAGTTTCAGTAACAATGTATCTACTTTTTTTCCTGGTGTGCTTGTAAGATAAATGTGACTCTTGCAGATTTGAATAGAAAAACCAGTGAAGCTTCATTTCTTTGATAAGGGTTACTGGTCTACTTGATCAACGAATGGCTACAGATAACATGTCTTGGTTTCTGTTGGAACTTGACAATTAATGCCATGAGATCCTGTGGGCAAGATGAAGAAATATGTTACAGAAGGAAGGGTTGGAATTAATTTGTTAATCATGCAGACACAAAGTTGGCAATACTGACAGAAATAGCAGCATACCATAAGGGCCTGGCCTTTGTCTGTCTTTAGTTCAAATGACTGGCTTCACTTAATGTCTTGTTGGTGTGCCTGTCACTAGTCTGTTTGTCCCAAGGCTTTTCCCCTTCCCCTTCAGTTCTGCACAGCCTCTCAGAGGGCTGGCCTGTCCAACTACACTTGCCAG
Organism: Daubentonia madagascariensis; assembly: GCA_023783475.1. Taxonomy (NCBI): domain Eukaryota; kingdom Metazoa; phylum Chordata; class Mammalia; order Primates; family Daubentoniidae; genus Daubentonia; species Daubentonia madagascariensis. Next base: position 16,930,199 of record JAKFHU010002080.1, on the reverse strand, counting down.
ATTGCCCCACGGGTAGATGGTACCGGCAGAAGACTGCAGGAGGGAGGAAAAGAAGAGAAAAAGAAAGGAGCCAGGATATGTATTCCTATCACTCTATGTGTTAGGCAGCTTTTTCTGTCTGTTTTGGTTTCTTCTTAAAAGTACCATTTTCTGTTTCCCCAGCTTTTGATTTTAAGTGCGCACAGTGTTTCTAGCTCCCTCCAGACAGCCTCCCATCATAGCTCAAGATCAACCCCTCCCTAATGGTGCTTCCTAAGGTTGCTAACCTAAGTTTTCCCGCTTCCCCTTGTTTGGCTTTCATCCCTTTCACGTCTTTGTAGCTATTTCTCCATGTTGATTTTGCTCCAGTGAACTACCAGCCACAGGCTCTGTTTTTCTGACTTGCCCTCTACCCTCACTGATAGATGGGCTATGTTCATTATAATTGTAGGCAACATGAAAGTAGGGTGGGCATAGGATTAAAAATTATCTCCACAAATGTATTTTCCATTTTATGCAGCTATCATTCAATTTGCCATAGTGTAAGTTTTAATTTAATATAAGATTTAATTCTTATATATGTGCCTATGAATTTTTATATTTATAGGAAAAGGAGTATAACTATATGCAACATAAGAGACCTCAGTAATGGTTTATGAACTCATGCTGAGGTTAAGATGGCCTATGCGTATTTTGGAAGAAGATGCCAAAATGAAGTTTGGGGTACACAGGAATTAGCGCCTGTGAAGGAAAGAGGGAAGAAACAGGTTTGGGCAGAGAAAGAAGTCAAACTTTAATGCTATCCTAAGACTCAGCAAGTTGGTAGGGAATTCTAGAAAGATTATTGCCCTTTGGAATGTTCCACATAGAGCCTACGGGCCATAAGGGCCTGGCTTTTATACCCATGCCTTACTCGCCAAATCCAAGTGCTAAAGGAAGGATAAGAGGGTTTTCTGTAGCTGAGGTAGACACCAAACAAACTGGAAACTGCTCTCCTTGCCCCATACCACCCACTCCAACTCACAACTGGGTAGCAAGTCTTTCCTTGAAAGGGGATCAGGGTGGTGCATCTACAGGTATCTCACAGCCTGGCTTTGAGTCCTGAATCTCACTTTTGCTTATTTTATGATCTTGGAAAAATTTTCAATGTCTTTTTCCTGCAGTTTACTCCTCTGTAAAATGAAATAAAAATAGTATCTACTTGTGATGGTTAGTTTTATGTTTCAGCTTGGCCAGGCTTTTGTACCCAGTGATTTGGCCAAAGACCAGTCTGGATGTTGCTATGAGGCTATTTTTCAGATATGATTAACAGCTAAATCAGTAGAAGTCAAGGAAAACGTGGTGGGCTTCATCCAATTGGTTGTGGGCTTTAAGAGAAAAGATTGAGGTCCCTGAAGAAGAAGGAATTTTGCCTTTAAACTCCCTTTAGACTCAAGATTGCAACATCAACTTTTGTGGAAATTTCCAGCCTAAAGCCCATCTCTGAAGATATCAGACTTGCCAGACTCACAACCACATGAGCCAATTTCTTAAAATAAATCTCTCTCTTGATATACATATCAGCCCTACCTCATAGGGCTGTTCTGCAGCTTAAATACATTGGGCTGTAGCACAATGCCTGACAAATAGTAAGGACACAATAAATGTTGGTTCCTACTGTTTTCCAGAAGGTTTCTACTTATTACCAATGTAAGAAATTCTGAATGCATTAAAGTATAAAAATAATGAACTATACAATAATGAACTATATGTGTAAGAACCAAATCTTACTTCTTACACATATAGTTCATTATTTTGATTTGAACCAGTCATATTTAAATCATTCTTGAATATCTTAGGGGTATTATGTAATAATTAAAATACTCTTATGCAAGAACAAAAATGTTCAATTTTACTATTTTTAATTGTAGTCTCCTAGACAGTTTATATTTTCCCACCAAGTCTCGAAAGTTTAATATTATACTATAATGTTATAATATAATATTAGCCACCTTTTAGTACTATAAGATTGTAAAATCCACGCCATGGTGTTTCAATGCATGAAAGTACTTTCACAGTGTTTTATGTAGCATAATCCATTTACTAAAACTTGCAGTGCCCCTTGTTTTATGAGGTTCTGCAAAGATGACAGATGTTCCTTAATGTCTCACCCTGGGAATTCTCCCTCGAATAAAGTTATCTACATGGGAAACTATGAATATAGATTCAGTTGTTTAAAGGATGAAAATTCTCCAATTATAACACTATTTATTATGAGGTTCACAAAAATATTTGCACTAAAACAAAATGTACTGGAGTAAGATAAGTAACTCAAGCTGTCTCTTAATTGTCATTCCAAAGGTTACTGCAAAATTGTTTTTCAACACATAGATGTTAAATGTCTGACTGCCTGTGTAGAGATAATGTAGAGAGATTGTTCATATACAGATTTCTCCATTTTACCCATATTTACTGATGAAAATCCACAGGAAGAAAGCCCCCAAATCTCCATTTAATTAATAGAATTGGATTTCTTATATACTTTATAGTTTAAGATCTACCATACCATACAGTCATAAGTCTAAACATTAGGAAATTCCTCAAAATCAACTACATACATAGAAACATAATTGAGTAAAAGAGCTATTTGACTTTAAATGCCTAATTATCTGCTTTATTTTTAATGAAAAGCATAGTAGTTAGGTGTGCTGTATGTATTTTTATAGATACAGTGTCAGAAAGCAAATAATATATCTTGGAACAAGAATTAAGTGTATATTACCTTACCATATTTATATCAATAGATTTTGACTTAAGGCAAACCTGTATCCACAGCATAAATATGCTTTCTTTTGGAGCTCATTGAAAAATGTGACAGTAATTTAGACTCAATAAACAAGCAATTAAGTTAAATATTTGACAATTTGGATGTGATCATATACCTTCCCTACAGCATTTTAATTTTTGTATAATATTAATTATATCTAAATGATTAGTTATTTACACCTGTAGAACTACAAATAAGCAGAAAAATATGATTCATTGTCAAGTTTAAATTATGGAGAAGGAAATAACTTTTTTTTTAAAATCCCTTTTTTCTCAGTTCATACAAATGAGAAAGGGGCTGAAATCCATTTTAGTTTATCAAATGCTTATTGAATATCTACTATGTACTAGCTACTATTTATTAGTATCAGCCACATAGATTAATAAAATCCTCTTCTTCAAGAGATTTAAAAAAATAAATTAAAATTGTTTATTCTAACTTTATTAACTATTACATTGTATCCTGCATTACTTAAGAATTATGTTCACATACAGATTTCAAGGACCCTTAGTTTCTTATTATTGCTGTAACAAATTATCACAAATTAATAGCTTAAAACAACATAAACTTATTTTCTTAAAGTTCTGGTGATCCAAAGGCCAAATCAATTTCCCTGGGTTAATGTCAAGGTATTGTCAGAGCTGCACTGCTTGCAGAGGCTCTAGGGGAGAATCTGTTTCCTTGCTTTTTTTCTCGCTCCTAGAGCAATATTCCTTAGCTCATGGCTTCTTCTCCCATCTTCAAAACCAGCAACTTCAACATAGCATCTGTGTATGTAATCAAATCTCACTTTGCCTCCCTCTTTTTAGAATCCTGATGAAATTGGGCCCACTTAGATAATACAGAAAATCTCTCCATTTCAAGATCCTTAATTTAATCACATCTGCAAAGTCACTTCTGCCATATAAGGAATATTCCTAGGTACCAGGGATTAGGTCTTGATTATTTTCTGAGTCATTTTCACCCTACCACACACCCCAAAACAGTATCTGAAAGCAAAATAAAGGTGTATTTTTCCTGCCTATAAGTAAAAATACAGTGTAGAAGATAGAGGGTAGAATGACAGCCCTACAGTGTTGTCAGAGAAATTGGATCATTTTAGCTCTCCTCTATATCATCCCTGGGGATGGCCCCTCTCCAAATGCCTGTAAGATGGACTCTGGAGCTCTAGTCATTGGACCTGTATTTTAGGCATTAGGAAGAAGGAAGGGAGGAAGAACAAAAAGAGATAAATCTACTGTCTCCTTCTCTTTAGAGAACTTTCCCAGAAATCCCACCCCAAGAACCTCAGGTCACTTATCTTTGGCTAGAACACAGTCACATGTTCCTGCCTATCTGTATAGGAGATTTGGAATAAAACTGTTTAGCTAAATACATTGTTGCCCGTATAAAACTGGGTTTGGAAAGGGGAAAATGAGAATTGGGTACCAGGATGTGCTGTTATACATCGATATTTATTTCTTAGGTTATTGTGTAAACCTTTATTTTTGGTATATCTATAATGAAAATACATGCATTCTTAAGCTAGTAATTGTATCATCCCTTAGTAAGACCGTTGTTTTCACAGCAAAAATATAAACTCTTGCTTTTGAAATACATCATCTTTAAAAGTAGGGGCCCTTCCTTTGGGTGTGTCTGACACAAAAAGAAGAATGAATATGTGGCAGTTATGCTATATCAGAAATATAAAGCTGTTGTCCTTGTGTCATGCAGTATAATCCAAAAATACTAAAATTGGCATGCAAGTGCTGAAAATGAAAATGTTGCAGGAACTGTACGCGAAGATGACTCATTTTACTTGTCCTCCTGAAGGACGAGAATGTTATCCTGCCAGTATGTCTGGCAGAAATTTGAAATAGTCTATCCTATTTAGCTTTGCCTCCTAATTAGGTAGCTAAAACCTGAGTAACAAATTCCAGTATAAGTATATACAGAGGCATTTCTAGTATATTTCAAATTTTTTTCTAATCAAAGAATACTGTTAAAATGAAAACATATTAATGAATTATGTTCTAAAGAAATAAAACGTGAAATAAGGTAATTTATAGCAATTTTTAAAAATATTAACTTTTATGGTCTAGTTTGTTCTTTTATGATATCCTGGAACAACTTTGCCCTGTTTACCATATATCCTCAGTGCTATATATCTTGAGTGAGAAAACTAAGCATACTCTTGGTTTTATATTTTTATCCTTCTACGGCTGTTTACACTAAAAATTGCATCTACACAGAATTGCTTCCCTGTGGCACAAACCATATTGTTTTACTTTGAGGTTTCAAACATCAGAGGTAACTTCGAAGTGTTCAGTTAAGTTGCTTGCGTTCAATAACGTGACACTTCTACTCTCTCCTCGTGTTCTACTCTCTCCTCATGTTCTACTCTCTCCTCGTGTTCTACTCTCTCCTCGTGCTAGTCCATCTCACTTGCTGCTCCCTTTCAGGTGCCTTCGTGACATCCGTCCTTCTGACTCTCCTTAAATGTGGATGTTTGCCAGTTACTTTCCTCTCTCTACTTGCTCTCCCTGGGCGATTTCATTGTCCTTGTCTGGTTTATGACGTTCAAATTTGTATCCCCAGCCGAAATCGCTCCTGTAAGCTCTAGTCCTGGAGGTGTAACTGCCTATTGAAGTTTTCCACTGAAATGCTCCACAGATGCCTATAACAAAGCCTGTTCCAAACTAAAATTTTCCCCACCTCCTACAAATCTATCCTTTCTCTAGTGTTTCTTCTGTCTGTGAAACGCACCATCACCTACTCAATAGCTGGGGTAAGAAACAAAGCTTTATTGTATGCCTTCTTCTAATTTGTGTCCCTCACTTTCATCTTAGCCATATCAATCACCATGTCCTGTAAACTCTCGTTCCAAAATATCTCTAGAATCCCTCCACTCTACTTATCCAAATCCACCATAGATGCTCACATTAAGACCTCTGTGAATCTTATTCTGAACTAATCCAAAGCTTTGCAACTGGCCTCAGGATTTTTTCAACTGGTACATCATCTTCCCAGTCCCATCCCTACATTGCAGAGTAGTCTTCTGAAAGCTTGTATCTGACCATGTTTATCTCCTCTTAAAAACCCTTAGGTTAAAGCCCAGTTTCCGTAGGATGACTAGAAAAGTTCTTCCTAATTTGGGTTCTGCTTTTCTCACCAGGAACACATCATTCTTTCCACTCTATGCTCCAAATTCACTAAACATTCTTTTTTGTTTTAATTCCTGAACATGTCATGTGCCCTCCTAATTTTGCATACCTAATTAAATTAGCACAAAATCTGTTCTTTCTACCTGAAAACCTCCTTAATCCAAATGCTTAACTAATGCTCTGAATCTCAGTTTAAATGTTTCATTCCTTCCTAATTCCCCCAATCTGGTAAGAATAACACACACACACACCCTCTCACACATGTGTGCGCACACCACTATGTGATCTACTCTAGTAATGTCCCTTTTCTTTCCTGTTATTCCCTTAGGCATTAAACTTCAAACAGTATCTGTATGCATCTATAAATTAATACAATAAACTTTGTTTGTAAAAGATGACTAGTTTCTGTAGTGATCACAACGGAAGGCCTCTGATGGTTCTTGTCAATCTTCTCTCTTAAAACTGGCCTGAGGAAAGGAAAGGGGAAGGCACTTCTTAGACTCATGGTTTCCTTGATGCAGTAAACCCTGAGAATGACCTTGAATGTGCTTTTTATTTTTTTGAACTACTCCATTTGAGGTAGAAAATTCTGCCATTTTGGTTAGTTCATCTAGCCTAAATATACTTGGAACCTTAGTTGGTTTTCATAATTGTCCACAGGGATTTTTAAATTGTCTTTGATCCTTCTTTATATGATTTCCTGATTCAGTCCTCAATAATTTTAAATATAAGGCATGAGAAAAGATTAAATACATTAAAAGAGAGTCAAGCAGGGCAATAATAGATTTAAGTCCAAGCATGGTAGAAGAAGGGAAAATAGTTTCTTGGTAGAAGTTTTTTTAAATATGATTATTTTTATATACCCCAAACCTGCTCATTCAATATCTCCAACCAAATGACACCACAAAGAGCAAAATCATTACATTAACAATTAATTCAACCAAGAAAAAATCAAAGGATGCTAAAACTAATGGTTAAAAGTGTGATAAAATTAAATATTTATATAGTCTTTCCACAAAATACTTAGTTTACAAAAGAAAAAATACAGCGAGTCATCAGATACCACCTTAGTCGTCAAGTGATCAATGTTAACATCACCATTAATGGGGGAAATTAAATTGTGCACCATCTAATGGATGCAATAAGAAGAATGTATCATTACTCCTATGATATTCTGCCAAAAATACATTACCAGAATTGAATCATGAGGAAACATCAAACAACCGAAATTGAGGCCCATTCTCTAAAATAACTGCTGGTAATTTCAAAAGTTTCAAGGTCATGAATGTCAATGCAAGACTGTGGAATTGTTCCAGAATGAAGTAAACTGGAGAGACTAATAACCAAATTGGATTGAATCATTGTGTTATAAAGGACATTATTACAATAATAAGCAAATCATAAATGGTGACTATAAATAAGAAAACTGTAACAGGTCAATGTTAATTTCCTAATTTTCATGTTGATATTTTGATTATATGAAATAATATCCTTTTTTCCTGTGGGAAATATTTACTAATGACTTTAGGATGATGGAATATTCCATCAGCAACTTACTGTCAAATGTCTTAGGAAAAACAAAAAGATTGTCTTACTCTTCTTGCTATTTTACTGTAAATTTGAAATTACTTCAAAATAAAAATAAGATATAAAATGCAAAAAAAAAAGGATTAAAGGGTCTTTTTGTCACTGGATTGACTTGAATACGATTCTGACTCCATCTGTTAAGAACTGTGTGACCTTAAAATAATTTACCTAAGCCTTATTTCTTTTATCTATAAGGAAAGTATCCCCTAACTCACAGCGTTATTTTGGGAATTGAATGAGATAAAGAACATTATATATATATAGCAACTTAATATATGATATTTTAGGAATTCAATAAATATCACTTCTCAACTCCAACCCATCATAATAAAATTTTACTATTCATATATTAATAAAAAGAAATTATTTTGCTCATTCATGTATATTTCCCTGTGTTTTTCTTTCTCTTTTATCTTCCTTCACTTACAAAATCTGCCTCCTTTGTGTTTTCTAGAATGCCATATGAAGTTTACATAACGCCATCATAACGGCACAAAAGTAAAAGTTTTCAAAGATTGTCCACACAAAAGAAATGTTAATTTATATTTTTAGTAGAAGTATCATGTTTCTATTTTATATTATGAACTATTTTATTTTGTTAATTAATAAAATATTTAATTATTGTCTTCAATTAATTAACATGTTAACTGTTTCTCATTTTTGTGATGCACAGTCATGTATAATATTTAAAATATTATTTCCACAGTATCATAACTTATTCATGGCTGCTAATCAATGAAATAGAATCCAAGAAAATTAAATTATTAAGCATGATCTTGGTTTCTAGATTTTCCTTTTAAATTAGAGTTAAAATAGTACATCTCAAATTTGACTCCACATTAGACTCACCTGGTCAGATTTGTAAATATTCACATGCTCACACAGAACCCAAGAGTGTAACGTAATTGGCCTGGTTGATGCATAAGCACTGTCATATTTTTAAGCAGCCAAAGAAAGAAACATGGACACAAACAGAGTTGAGAAACATCAGGCTAGAGATGTTGGTAATGATAATCATTCAATTTATTGTTTCTGTTCTAGGATCTTACTGTGAGAATAATTAAGCAAGGAATATTTATAAACCGGCAATGAATCTCCTATTCTTGGTGAATCAATAGCATCATTTTTAACACAAGGGGATTAGTAATAATACAAACATTAAATATAATAACTATATTATCTAAAGCATTATTTCAGACATTGTTGACATTTTGTATTCTAGGCAAGAAGAGCTTACTATCAGGTTCTGTATAAAATTTATAAAACACAGACACATTCATTCTGTGAAATGCCTTGTAATTCTACATTTTTAACAGAACCTAGCACAGACCAAATGGGTATAGAATATTCCATAGAACCTAGAGCTTATTATTTACTGACATAATTGCCCAATAAATTATTCTTGATTTATTATTGACCAAATTTTCACTTTGTTTCATCACATTTAAGTCTCTATTGACATAAATATTATTATTCATTTTCCTGAATCTGTCTATACATCACTATTTAGTCCATTCAATTGATTTAAATATAGTTCTAAAGGTCAGAGTTCTGATTATATACATGTCTATATCCCCTGTCCCAACTAGAGTGCCTGATCAAGTCTACTGAATGAATGAATGAGCAGCTCAAATGACTATAAACATTTTTGATTCTCCTAATTTGGTTTTTCCAAGTTATAGTATGGCTTTTTTTCCCCCACACATGAAGTTATTTCAGCTGATATGTACTGTATTTTACATTTTTTTAACTAACTCTCTTCAAATAAATTCTCAATCTTTTCATATAGAAAGATAGCAAAACAAAAGTTTTTGAGACTATTGCTAATAAGTTGTAGTTGGATTTATATGTAATGAAAATTTATGACAACATGACCTGTCTTTCTTTTTTTTTTTTTTTTTTTTGAGACTGAGTCTCACTCTGTCGCCTGGGCTAGAGTGCAGTGGCATCATCATAAGTCACTGCAACCTCAGACTCCTGGCCTCAAGTGATCCTCCTGCTTCAGCCTCCAGAGTAGCTGGGACTACAGGTGTGTGCCACTGCGCATGGCTAATTTTTCTATTTTTTTTTTTAGCAGAGATGGGGTCTCACTCTTGCTCAGGCTGGTCTTGAATTTGTGAGTTCCAGCGATCCTCCTGCCTTGGCCTCCCAGAGTGCTAGGCTTACAGTCATGAGCCACCACAACCGGCCTATGACCTGTCTTAATAGAGGGGCTTATATGTATGAAATAATGCTGAAATGAATTCCTCTATATTTAGGTGCACTGCACTCTTTAGTGGAAGGAAATCATTCTACTTAATAGGTACCATTTGTATCTATGTATATAAAAATGGGTAAATATGAGTTATAAATGAAAGCTCTTTTTAATACACACTTTAGGTCCTTATATTCTTAGCTTTCTTTTGATGTTAATGTCTTGTTCACCTTGCTTCTTTCTAAAGGTAGCTGAGTTGGTCAATTGCATTGCATTGCAGCCTTTGGTTTTATGCCTTTCCTTGTCCTTGGCATTCTCTTTGCCTCTTCATGATAACGAGGATAAAATCCTTGCTTCAGTGGGCTCCTGTGGGGCTGTAGCATCAAGGCTCTCAATAAAAATCTGAACAGTTCAACAATTTTTATTGAGTCTTGATTGAACAGCCCCCAGAGAGCTAAGCACAGAAAAGAAGAGATAGGAAAAAGTAGTCAAGAGCTGTAATAGCCTCAGTCTAAGGACATACAGCACCAGTCCAACAGAACTGGCAATATCTAAAATTTAACAGCTTGGCATCAGTGCACGTCTCCTGGTGCCAAAAAATGAGGCATAGAGAACAGAAATAAAAGTGGCACTGAAATTACATTTTTCTTTTCCTTTTATTAGGAAACTCATGAAATTATAACAGAATTGTGAATGGCCAAAGGCAACATTCTTTTATTTCTTTTAAGTGAAGTTTTAACTTTCAAAAAATAAATAAATAAAAGGCACATAACCGATTGGAAGATCTGTTGGTATTGCTGAGGTTCCTTCGCTGCCACTGGTAAACTTCCTTCACCACCACCACTCAGACCCTTCCAGTCCTGATCTCACAGCACTCACTCCTCCTCTGCAAAGCTGACAGTCAGGAATGAGCATGGGAATTAAACGGAGCAGTTCTACCCCCAGAAGAGGAAAGAAAGTGTATAGGTGGGCATAGTCCCTCAAAAAGGAGAATATCTTTGTTCGTAGACGGCAAAAACTGGAAGCTAGCAACATTCATTATTCCTTTATGAGTCAAAAGAAAGCTTACTGAGAGCTCTGATCAGCTTGCTGTTGTTCGTTACAATATACTATACATTCTGTGTAAAACTGGTAAGGAAAAATAGCTTTCTGTGGTCAAGTAAGTTGGTGGAACTCTGAGTGGAAAAAAAACAGTATTGAACTTTGTAGAACTTTCTGCATTATACAATATTGTAGTTCTTCAAGCATGGGCAAAATATGCAACATTTCCCAAATTATTTATTTACTCTTCAGAGCAGTTTGAAGGTAGAACATTGAAAATATAGAATGAAAGGTAGGGTCATCTCAAAATATTCATCAATATAGCTCATCAAAAAAGACAAAATGTTTCTATCATATTGTCACAATTTTAATAATGGTACTGTGCACTAAATAGGAAAATTATTATGCCCTCCCTGACACATACTTTTTCCAAAAAATAAGGAAACTGAAGCTAAGCACAATGAATAATATCATGGTATCAAAAATGGAAATAAAATAGTTCCCTCTTAATCACAGGGGCTACATTCCAAGACCCCCAATGGATGCATGAAACTGCAAAGAGTATCAAACCCTATATATACTGTTTTTTCTACCTGATAAACGAGATGGCTACTAAGTGACAAATGGGTGGGTAGCTTCTACAGCATGGATATGTTGAACAAAGAGGTGATTTACATCCTGAGCAGGACAGAACAGAGGGGTGGGAGATTTCATTAAACTATCCACAGAGGCATGCAATTTAATATTTATGAATTCCTTATTTCGAGAATTTTTTATCTACTGTTTTTGGACTGTGGTTGACCTCAAGTAACTGAAACTACAGAAAGTAAAACTGCAGATAAGGGGGGCTTCTGTGCACATATTTAGATCTCTCTAGATTTCACATTCTAAGAGAAAAAATTCTTACAGATATTACCTTGAAGGATAAATTTCCCTCAGATTTTACCCTTGTTAAAAGAAAAACTTTAAACAATTTAAATTTAACAAAGTTTAATTGAACAAAGGACAATTTATGAATTGGACAGCTCCCAGAACCAGAAGAGATTCAGAGTTACTCCAAGGCTGCCATGTGGTTAAACATTTATGTTCAAAAAAAGGGAAAAGATGTACAGAAAATGGCTGTGAGGTATAGAGACAGCTAGTTGACTGCTCAGCTGCTGTGGTTGGCTGAGACTTCCAAATTATGTTTTCAGTTTGTTTGCATAATGAGTGAGGTTGCAGTTTGTTACTTAGGGTTCATATGGAGGCTTCTAAAGTCTGAATTCAGTTTGATTTAACACCTCTTTGTTAACCACAGCTTTGGGTGCTGTTTTTCCTCACTATAGATGTTGAAGGATAAGTCAAATCTGCTGCCCAGACATCAGTCTCCAAACCTGGGGATGTACACCCTGTTAAGTCACAAATTCTGAGGGATCTAACAGTTTATTTTATATATAAAATTTTTATGTATAAATTTTTATAGATAAACTATATCTATATAGATAAAACTAGATATATTTATACATAAAAATAAACTTTCAGACCCCTCAGAATTTCTAATTATATATATTTTAATTATATACTAAATTTTATGATTATACATATTTATAATTTCTGATTAAATATTTCAGAATATATATGTATATATATATAGTAAGCTTTCTGATCTTTAAGAAATAAAAATATAGGGATATATATTTGAATAGGCAAAATAATCTTTTTTTAAATCAATGTGTGATCATTGAGACTTCATTATGATGGATTGGAGTTGAGAAGTAATATTTATTGAATTCTGAAAATATGAGTGTGTGTGTCTGTATGTGTGTGTATATGTGTGTATGTATATATGTGTGTTTGTGTGTATATATATATACACACACATATATATATATATAAAAAGCAGAAGCACAAGCCACCTTGTTCAGAGGTCAGAGCTAAGACACTAGCTTGAATAACTTTGCAGGGTTGATCACCCAAGATAACACTCTACAGGTGATATGATGACTGCTATATGTCATAAACCTGCATGTACAAGAGGATCAACTCTAAGAGATGTACCTAGAAATATAAATTTCTCCACTTATACAGAATTGGGAATATCCACCCTCCTATGAGAGGAAGAAGAACCCCAGGTCCTTACTCTTCATACTGTACATGCATCTTTTCAAAGGGAAGAAAAGATTGTGTGCTCCAGTTTACAACCCAGGATTTTCTTTCTTATGGAATTATAACATGTAGAAAAAGAATGCTCTACATCTCTTTGGGGGTCTATGAGCTATACAGTCACTCTTTCTCTTAACCCAATTTATATTTTTTAAATATATAGGCATGGGAAAAAAAAAGAACACCAAATTAAATTGGGCCTTTTTGTATAATTATATATTGAGTTCATGCTTGCCCTTTTACCTAAGAAAATTGCAAGAAGACAAATATAAATTGTCTAGTTAATATTAGGTTGAGAAGTACCAGATGATCTGGGTGAGTGACGTACAGAAAAAAACATGACATTAGCAATATAATTGAAATAATGCTTGATGAATCAGACACAAGATGACCACATTGTTTTCAATCAATTTTGTATCCAACAGAGGATAAATACTATTTATGTTAATGGCACACTTGGGAGATTGAAGAGATATTTGGTACTTTCTTCTGCCACATAGGAAGCAGAAGCTGTCAGTTGATATAAAGCAATAAAGTAGAATTATCATCCTGCTGTGATTTCCCAGGTGTAAGTGCGTCACTAAGAATAACAATAGAGGCTGAACTAATTTTAGTTGAACTGCTGCTGAAGCCACTCATACAACTTAAGTGGGAAGAGTAACTGGAGAGCCTGCACCTGGTCCTAAAACCAATGACATAAAACCATTCTGGATGAGCTTGGAAAAAACCATTGAATGCCTTTCTCAGAATATACACTGATATATATAATGACTATACAGACTATAAGATCAGAAAATCAGTGTCATATTTAGAGTTTATAAAGGGCAAGAGGATGAATCGGGGGTAGAATGTTAGTTTGTTTTTGCATAGTATTTTAATTTGATTTTTAAAATGATCAGTTTAGGACCATAGTGTTCCAAAGAATTCATCATAATCCATGTAATTCTCTATGAGAAATATACTGAACTATATTGTCTTTGAAAACTTTGTAACTAAATTTACATGTTTTCACATTTAAAAAAATTCTGCTACACTTTCTACTTAATTTCCCATGAAAAGTGAGAGAAAAAGAAGTATTACAAACAGAGAAATTAAAGAATAATAATAATGAGAAGAGGACATTCTTTAATTTCCTTTCACCATTTCAAATTTTCTCACATTTAGATATGGGAAAAATTTGAATTTTTCTTTTCTAAGCTCTTAAAAACTACTTTGATGTTTTGTCAAATCCTTACAGAATTAAATAAGGGGACTTCAAGTCCAGAAAAGGCAGTGTTACCAAAAGTTGAACACTTGTCCCCGAGGCAACATCGGAAGAACAATGACAAGTGGCTTGAGGAGAAGGACAGGGAAGTTTATTAATTTGCTGGCAAATGAGGATGAAGGCAGACTCTTGTCTCAAAGTACCAATGTTCTATCTATAAGCAGAAATACAGAGCTTTTAAAAGGAGTTTTCAGCTTGGGGCTATGGCTGTTTAACTATAGTTGATGGTCCTAATGGACCCCATCTCCAGGAAAGACAATCTCGTGGCCTCTGCATGGACAATTCCATTGAGCCGTCTCCTCTGGTACAAAGAACAAAGAACATTCCCCTGCCCTACTAATTACTGGCCATGGGCAGGCATGCAGGTTTTAATTCTCAAAAAGAGTTGGGGGCTGGTTAAAGAGACAGCTTGTAAAACATTTTACACTTTTTCAGGCCATTCCCTCTGTTACATATTCCCCACTGTCAACTTTATCCTTCCATATTTATGGGAGGAGGGGTGACGTTGTCATGGAGCTACTTCCTGCTGAATTGGGGTGATGTTTTAGATGAAAGGTTTATACTTATTTATGCCATCACAAAGCTTTGGCAGTAGATTTACATAAATAGAGATTGTAACAAATTACCAGGTAAAAAAGGGCATAAGTAATGACTACAACCGTGAGGATTGACAAGGTGAAATGCAGGAGGATACCTGACAAGAGAGATTTTACCCCGCTTGGTATCTAAGACACCAGTAGGACTGTGGGTCCTTCCTGTCACCTTGCACAAAATGTCTGATACAGGGCTGCGTAAGGAGGAAGCATGGGGCCTCTGGGTGTGGAGCTACTAGTTGTACCCTGCAGGTGATCCAGGAGACCAGCTTCTGCAAACTCAGAAATCAAATACAGGAATGCATGTACCAAACAAGTTTTAGGATGGCAAACCCGGCAGTGAGACAGATCAGCAGAAGAGACAATAGCCTGGGGAAATCCTCACTAAGGAGTTTTCTCTCCATCCTATAGAACAAATAACCAAAGAAAGGTTAGTGAAAATACCAATATTTTCATTTTTCTTTCTTCTTAAATAGATACTTTAGATCACTTGAAGCCTGGCCCATCCATTGGGGGTTTGGGTCCTTTTCTTCCACAGGACACCTCTTTACTCTGGTATGGTGGACCCAAGATTTTTACTCCTGACAATTTCAATGAGGTGTGAGTTGTTAGAGGCACTTCATAGGGTACCTTCCACTTTTCTGCTTCCAACTGGGGTGGGGCCCTGAAAGAGGCAAACTCATGCATAGTGTTTATTATCTGACCCAATTGTTTGATATCTTGCTTTACTCTGTTTTCTTTACTCATGTTTATATTATCATACTTACCTTGGGGTGCTAGGAAGGGTCTCTCATAAACTGTTTCTTGGGGGCTTAACTTAAGCCTGCTTCTAGGGGCTACCCTTATCTGGAGGAAGGCAAGTGGCAGCACCGTATCCTACTTTAGATGGATTTCCTGCATCAATTCTAGGATGCATGCAATTACCACTCTAGTTGTAGGGCTTTGCTTACTTGCTGGGTTACCTCCAATACAAAGCAGGGTCCATTATCATTCTTCACGGAGGAAGGAAGCCTATGAATATCTTGATGACCTGAGGGATCATTGATCCACTGTGTCCAGCTCCCTGGAACCACCAGGTTCCCACTGGGGGTTCTGCTTAAAGAAGCTCATAGGTGACCACAGGACATTGTGCAGCAGATCCAGGTGCAGATAACAGGAAGCATAGACCCTCCCTGATGGACACCATCATGGAATGGCCAAACATGGTGATGACTTGTGAAATGCCCAGGGCTCTGTAGATGCTCAGACAGACTTTAGTGTGCTCCTGGGTCCTGTTGACAATAGCGTCATTGGTCTAGAAACTGAGCCAATTGTTAGAAGCCAGGGCAGTAATGTGGTTACACAAGAAGAGGAAGATGCTTAGGAAGGAGATTAACAGTGTGATGGCCTTCAGGTAGTCCAAGGACACAGATAGCTTGGCCTTCCCTCTCTGAGCCTTGTCTGCCTCCATCAGCTTCCAGGTCTCCTCCTTCTTGGAACTGGCTTTCTGCACCTTGGCCGTGCTGTTGTGGTACTTGCTGACATCCCTGCTGTAGGAGGAGGAGCTGCTGAGCTGTCTCTGCAGCTGCCTGCCCATGGTGCCTATCACCAGCATGCCATTCTCCCTCTCAGTGGCCTCTTTCCCTGGACTGTTAACACCCATCACCCTGTCATCCTCTGAGGCCTTTTCCTGCTCTGCACTGGTATATGCATGCAGAAACTCAGTGAAGGCCCTGTCCTGGGCCAGCAGCTCCTGGTAGGAGCCCATCTCAAGAGTGAGTTCTTTCAGAGGGATTCTGGTAATTTCAGACACGAGTCAGGCAACCCAAAAGTGGGGACAGTCATAAGACTCTACTTTAGTTTTTCAAAGGCACTTTGACAGTCTGTGGTCCAGATCAGGGGCTCCACTTATGTCCCTTTATGGGCCCCATATGAGGGCTTTGATATTAATCCAAAGTTTTGCATCCAGATGCGATAGAACCCTACCATTCTTAGGAACCTACACAGCTGTCATGGGTTCCCTTGCTAATTTGGAATCCCAGATAAGTAGCCTGCTGTTGGAAAATCTGTCCAATTGCAGCTTCTGCAAGTCCCCTGCTAAGCCCTCACCAAACAGGACAGGAGAGCCTTTTTTAAATCCTTGAGGCAACACAGTCCAGCAGTAGTGTCACAAGGCCACCCTAGTCCCAGGATTCTGCCATTCAAATGCAACTGAGTACCATTCATAGTCACTTGTATGATATCATTAATGGCATGAAGATCCTGCATGAATATGTGTGCATTGGTATGGGGAATTTAAATTCTTTCTGCAGGTCCCAGGGCCTTACTCACTTTTGGTAGCTTTCTTCATGCAAATGCTGCAATGATGTGCCCGTCGGCTGAGGCCCAAACTTCAAATCAAACTGCTACACAGTGACAGTTTCCTGCATGCTTCACCAGGCCCTGGTATTTATCCAGCAGGAGCTTGGCGGTACCTTCAGAGATGAGCTCCTGCCACTTCTGGAACAGCTCTGAGTGCTCCTGCTGCTCACCCAGGTCTGCTGGATTCAGCAGTGGAGGTGGCTGCAGGAACAGCTCCAGCTCTGGCTGCAGCTCTCTGAGATCCACCTCCTGGGCCCTCTGTGGTGAGTTCCTCACTTGCCAATGGCTGCCTCACTGCTGCCCGGCCTGGACCACTTCTGCCTATACAGCTTGGCACCAAGCAAATCCCCAATGTCAATTTAACCAGGGGCTCCTGTGGGGAATATTTGGATTGGAGCCACTAGTGAGGCAGTGGGCCCAGGGCCCCCTCCTTCATCATTTGAGTCCTGGGCTTGAAAAAAAAATTGCTTTCCTGGGATTTTCTTGTTACCTGGAGCCCTTTGCAATTTTGGGGCAACATTCTTTCCAATGTTATTCTTATTTTTACAGAAAACACACTGTACATCAATTTAGGGCAACTTTTTCTGCCCTTTCCTTTTGACTAACTCAAAGGACCCTGCCGGCTGTCCTTGTACATTCAAGCCCCTTATCTGATATTGCCATAATGGGAATTGCCCTTCAGAGGCTATGGGTGCCCTCTGGCCAAA
This sequence comes from Daubentonia madagascariensis, assembly GCA_023783475.1. Classification (NCBI taxonomy): domain Eukaryota; kingdom Metazoa; phylum Chordata; class Mammalia; order Primates; family Daubentoniidae; genus Daubentonia; species Daubentonia madagascariensis. The sequence goes on along the minus strand of JAKFHU010002080.1, from coordinate 16,912,403 downwards.
TTGAGTTCTCTTCTGGCTCTCAGGAGAAGAGACCATTCATTCACACCCTGGAGTCATAAACTACTCTTCATGGGACCGAAGAATTAGTTCTAGCAGTGCCCTCCCTGGCCCCTCCAAGATGGCAACTCTGGACATGAGCCAGACCTCCCCCATGGATCAGTCCAGTTACAGCAGGTGTTGCAACTGCCCCCGGGGAAGCTGGTGGGCACTGGTCCCTCTCTGTCACATTTCACACATGTGCCACGGGGGAGGTGGTCAGGCAGTGGGCACTCGCCCCTGGCCCCCGTTTTCCCCTCACTGAGCACCCCTGGGTGGTGGTCTGCCTATGCCAGTCCCTCTGCCAGGGTTGCAGTTCTATGTGGTGCCTCACCTTGGCTGGCACCCAGCAGCTGACTTAGAACTGGTGCAGACCAGGGGAATCTGACTGTTCAACTGAAACAGAGCATACTGCAGGCCTGTGGCAGCCAAGGCAGTCGTAAAAGTCTCATGAGATCCAACCTGGTTACCTATGGGATCTTGTCCAATTTACCTGCTCTTTGACAAAATAATTCCAGTTGTAAGATAGTATAATAATTTAAGGTTCTGTTAAACTGCCAGTTGTCCTCACACTCCAGCACATACATTGCATTGCAATAACACTATTCTCTTTTAGACATAGAATTATAGCTATAATTTGACCATTCAGCCAAAATTTTTCCCAAGGGATTTTCAGATGTATGTTCTCTATGTTGAAACAAAACACACAAACAACAAACATAAAGAAACAATAATGCCAAGGCCTTCCAACAAATGGGAACTGCCCAAATGAGAACCAAATTCTCAAATGAGAACCAATATCTCCTAATCCAAAAGGGAATGAATTCCCCAGCTTCCCTGGGAACCATACAAATGAGCTCCAAATCCAAAAGGGGACAAATCCTCCAGGTTTCCTAATTCCACTCAACTGTGACTTCCACCCCCAAACGGTGCCTCAAAACAAATCCAAAAAAGCTTCCCCAAATGGGTGGAATCAAGGGTCTTGGTGTGCACACTGGAGAACTTACCAAACAAATGGCCAAGGCATCCAGACACTTCCCAAATCCATTTCCTTTTCCTCAACAAAGTTAAAGCTGGTCAGAGCTGCATCTAATTTGGAGAAGAGAGACAGGAGTTCCCTGGAGCTAATCAGGCTATAGAAGCTGATGGGGTGATCCCTCACTTTCTTACCTTAAAAGGTAATGCTTCTACACATGGCTTGACCCTGGGCTTCTTCCTGCCTGTTCCAGCAGTTGCAGGGTGCTGTTTCACCATATTTGTCCCTGTGGCTGAATGAGGGCACATGGTTTGAGGAGAAGGAAAGAGAAGTTCATTAATTTGCTGGCAAATGAGGAGAATGTCAGACTCTTATCTTAAAGTACTATTGTCCTATCTTAAATTTGAAGTCCAGTTAACTACACATAAGCTGAAATGTCAGGTCAGCAACCTTATTCTTAGTTCTTGGTGTGCTCATGGCTGAAGAATGACCAGACACACCAAAAGCAAGGCAAGCATGAAATTATTTTTATTAAGGAAGAGCAAGATAGGTTAATAGAGTAAGAGCAAGATACGTTCACCACAGATGATGAACGGGCCCCCTGTCATAACAAGAGGCTCTGATTATGGTCTGGGGTCCTGTTTTATACTGTCCAGATTGGGCCTACTTCATGGTTCAAACATCACAATGGAACCACTTTGATGGACAGTTAATGACATTATAATTAGCCCTAGGTTACTCTAAGTCACTTTTCAGATCCTATTGTTCCTGTGTTGCCTGGCCATTGAACTGGGGAATTCCATACATTCTTTAGCAGATTGGCAGGGCATTCCTCCTTCTTCCAGGTATAGTGGTTGTTCAGGGCAGGAGCAAGTTAGGGCAGCACCACGACAAGGCACCTGTCCTTGTTCCTTTTCCCCAGGTGTGTAGAAATTGCTTGAGGAAGCACCAAGGTAGGGCACCTGCCATTGTCGGTAGAAGAGCCAGAAACCCTCACTATCTACCTAACAGAAATAGAGTAAGTTTTTACGTTTCTACTTAAATTAGTACAATATTATCCCAAAGAATTCATTGTAATCCAAGTAGTTCTTAATGAGAAATATATTAAATTATATTGACTTTAAAAACTTTTAAACTAAATTCATATGGTTTCAAATTTATGGAAATTTATATGAAATCAAAATTGTCACAGGAAAAGCCCCAAAACTCTGTAAAATAATATAAACAGATTTATTCTGAGCTGAATCTGTGTGGCCATGTCCACAGAGCCAATCCAAGAAGACTTGAGCAAGTGGACTTGCCATGGTTGAATTAAAGTTTGGTTTTATACATTTCAGGGAGAGTGGAATTACTTGTAAAGTCATAAATCTTTACATAGAATGTGTTCATTGGTTTTGACTGAAAAGGCAGGACATCTGGAAGCTGGAATTACAGTTTATAGGTGGGTGTAAAGATTCTTTGATTTGTAATTATTTAAAGAAATGAAGCATTGTCTAAAGGCTTGGAATGTTTTGAGTTAAGATAAGGAAGTCTGTTAATCAGAGACAAGCCACAGGATGTATACTGGACATATACCCAGACTCAAGTGATCTGTTAAGTACATTGATGGCCTGCAGGTGTGGTTTAAGCTTTGTCTTGCATAGCCTGAGGCCACTTATTGAGTTACAAAGGATATCTCCAAGAGGGGAGGGAGGCATGATGGGGCATGTCTGACCTCCCTTCTTTTGGCCAGCAACTCAGCCTTGGGGGTCCCCTTGGTCAAGAAGGGGTCCATTCAGTCAGTTGGCAGTCTTAAAATTTTATTTTATTTTACTAAATCTAATTCATTTTATGGCTGGAAGGCCAAGCAAACTGAAACAAATGAAAATATGTTACAAGCAGCTCAAACTTTGCATACTTTTTACCACTTCATCTTATTTTCCAGATATCTAACTTTCATCCTACACCTTTTAACAAATTACAGTCATGAATCCTGCCTAAAATATAAATTATAGTTTCCATATAAATAGTTTCCAAACTTATATACAAAAGATGTGAAAGTTTTGACGGTATTATTCCATTTCTGAATTTAATTTCCATGTTCAAGAAAGAAAAAATTACCATGGTTAAGCATTAATTTTGTTCCAAGTTTATGTTATACATCTACATTGATTTATTTTAATGTCTATAATAGAACTTGCATCATTATTAAAGTTTCCTCTATTAAAAATATGTTTTTGGAATAGAAATACATTTTATTTCAGAAATACCATAATCACAGCAATTAAATTATATTTACATCTGATTTCTTTTTTGAGACAGAGTCTTGCTCTGTCACCCAGTCTAGAGTACACTGGTATCATCATAGCTCACAGCAACCTCAAACTCCTGGGCTCAAGTGAATCTCCTGCCTCAGCCTCCCAAGTAGCTGGGACAACAGGCATGCCCCACCACGTCTGGCTAATTTTTTCTATTTTTAGTAGAGATGGGGTCTTGCTCTTGATCAGGCTCATTTTGAACTCCTGAGCTCAAGAGATTCACCTGCCTCAGCCTCCCAGAGTGCTAGGATTACAGGGTTGAGCCACTATGGCCATCCATATCTGAGGTTTTTTATCATTTATTTATTCAAGAAATTTTTTCTGAGGGACAGCTATGCATTAGTCATTTTGCTAAGATACAGGGATATGACAAAGAATAAAGCAAGCAGGTTTCTTGTTCTTTTGGAATCTTCCTTTCAGTAGAAAAGAAAGCATAGTGAGCAACATAAATTTGGATATTGATTGGTATAGTGAAGGAAATAACTAGGAAAAAAAATAAGATAGAAATGGAGAGCCACTGGAGGAAGTCATGATTGAAAAAGAGGATTAATTTATTTGTAGATTTACTATAGAGATATAAAAGTAGAGACAGGGAAACTAGTTAGAAAGCTGATCAAATAATTTAAATATGACTCTTAGGGCAACTTCAGGAAGAAACTGAGGTTTAGGAAAACTGAGCAAATTCATATTATGTACCAGGCACAATTTTGGGGGCTGGTGATTTATCTCTAAATGAAAAAAAATTTCCTCTTCTCATGGAGTTTACATTCTAATGAAAAAGCTATACAATTAAAGCTATACAATTAAAAAAATAAGCAGATTCACATGTGTATTTGGATGAAATAAGTGACAAAGAAGAATATTTTGTCAGAGATTGAAGGCAGAAGTTATGATTAGAATAGCATGGTCAAGAAAGTCCTCATTCATAATATTTTAGTGAACATATAAGGGAGTGAGGGGATAAGTCCTGCAGATGTATAAGGGGAGAATATTCCAGACAGAGGAAATAGTGAATGTAAGGTCTTGAGGCAGAAATGTATGCTAATTTTGAGGGACAGTGAGGAATGAATGAGCTTGAAGAATGATTAGAGCCAAGTGTAATAGATTCAGTCAGAAGGGTGATAAAAAAATCTTGTTTAAATTACTCAAGTTTTACTTGTAGTGACAGCCTATACAACTGGAGGGATTTGAGTAGAGAAGTTAGCTATGCATATTTTAATAGGATCATTCTAGCTACTGAATTAAAAATATATTCTACAGGAAAAGAGCAGAGACCAAGACAAGATCACAATGATTTTGTCACAAGATGATGGTGTCTTGGACTAAGGTAGGATCCACATAAGAATAAGAAGTGCTTAGATTCTGGAATCTGAAATAAATAAATAAATCTGACCTTATTTCCTGAAAAACTTGATATAGACTTTAAGATAAGTCTTCATTTTAATTCAGCATTTTTTGAGAACATACAATACACTAAATATTCTAGGTCTTGGGATACATCAGTGAGTAAAGCTAACAAAATTTTTGCCTTCTTGGAGTTTGTATTCTAGGTGAAAAGGGTCAATTCTGATGCAAGAAATAATTGTCCTTAGCAACAGGATGTATGGAAAGTTCACTAACTGAGATTAATAAGACAGTAGGTAGAGATGATTTGGAGAGGATGCTTGGGATCTTGTTTTCACACATATTAATTTTTTGATGCTGTGAGATATGGAAGAGGCAGTTTAGTATAGAAGCTAGAAGACTGAGTTCAGCAAAGAGGTATAAATAGAAGTTTAAATCTGTGGATCATTAGCTAGAAATAACAAGTAAGGCCCTGAGACTGAATATAAACACCAAAGAAATGGGTATAAATAGAGAAAAGAGGTTAGTAGATTGAGCCATGAGAAACTTTAACATCAGAGATCTGCGACACGAGGATACACAAGTATAGAAAGGGAAGAAAGAAAAGCCAGTGGTAGCTGGAAAAGCCCCTTCACACCAAAGATATTTAAAAATTAATTTAATTTTTTTCAAAAAGTAGAGAAATATATTATCATCATCAGGGTTTTTACCTGATGAAACCATAGAGATATAATATGACTACTTTAAATCACTATGAACATAACGTAGAAGCAACAGGGTCAGGCCTGGGGTATAGATTCATCCTAATGTTGATGAAAAAGAAGCCAAACTCTGTAAAATAATTTTAAAGAGGTTTAAAATAATTTTAAAGAGATTTGAGGACCATGACCCAGAGCCACACCCAAGAAGCCTTGAGCAAGTGGACTCTCTGTGGCTGGACCACAATTTGGTTTTATACATTTCAGGGAGATAGGGGTTACAGGTAAAGTCATAAATCAATATATGGAAGGCATACATTTGTTTGCCCTGAAAAGGCCATCTCGAAGTGGGGGGGCTTACAGGTTATAGGTGGGTTTAAATACTCCTTGACTTGTAATTGGTTAAAAAATGAAGCTTTGTCTAGAGGCTTGGAATGTTTTAGACAAGGAAGAGACAAGTCACTGGACTTAATATTTGTTGTGTAAATTGAGGACCTGCGGGTTTGTCTTGCATAGCCTTAGGCCTGTTGATGAGTTACAAAGGATATCTTCATGAAGGGAGAGGGGAATGGTGAGCCATGTCTGAACTCCTCCTGGTGGCAGATAATTTAGTTTTAGGATATCCTCTTGGCCAGGAGGGGGTCCATTCAGTCAGCCGGTGGGGAGAAAGCCTTTTATTTTAGTTTAGTTCACACTAAGTTGAGGGGAGACTATCAATGTATATTTCTTGCACAGAAAAAAAGTTCTGCTTAATGGCTTTTGGGAGAAATGAACCTTTCTTTCTCAAAGTGATAGGTTGACTGTTGGAAAAACTATTTCTAAGAACAGAGGAAAGACAGGGCATGAAACTGATTACCTTAGTGTCCATTTGCAACCTGCTCCCCTTTTGTCATTTCTGTTTGTTTGTTTTTACTGGAGAAGTGATATACTATATAAATAGTGCTAGGCAGACAGTGAGGGACCTCTAGCCCTCCTGGGGAAAAAGGCAGGTGCCCTGAGCAATTGCCACACCTAGGAGAGGAGGGAACAACCTACCAATCTGCCAATCAGAACATAACACACCAACTGCAAAAGAATGCAGAGGATTCCCTAGCCTTCAGGCCAATCAGCACAGGCATAATAGGGTCTGGAAGGTGACCTAGAACAACCTAAAGCTAATTATTATGTCATTAGCTTAAATCTACATTGTGGTTCACCCCCCAATGGGCTTTCAGAGAGGTTCATGGAAGATCCTCATGTACAGTAAGACTCAGGTTATATAACTCCTAACTGTCCATCAAAATGGTTTGATGGTGACATTTGAACCACAAGGAATGCCCAGCCTAGGCAATATAAAACAGGACCCCAGACCATAATCAGGGTGTCCTTTCCTTGTCTGTAGTGAATATATCTTACTTTACTCAATAAACTTCACCTCATGCTTGTCTTACTTTGGTGTGTCTGGTTATTCTTCAGCCAAGAGCGCACCAAGAACCAAGAACAGACAACTAAGACCCGACAGTAGCTGGGCCCTAGACTGGTTCTTAGAGGAACTAATCTATGGTTAAGCATATCCTCTAAATTGTAAGGATGGACCAACAGAGATTTTTGCAAGCCTCTGAAAGGAAACTTACCTTTTGAAAAGCCAGGAGCCAAAACAAATGAAGTTTGGCCTAACACAACATATCCCTCATTTCCAACTCCATATGATGCATACTAAGTACTGTGCATATAAGCGGCATACATACTAACAGTTAGGCTACAAGAAGATGTGCTTGGGGGTAGTGTATAAATGGATTGAATGAATTGATGGGGATAGAAACTATACAAGATAATCTATTTATTGAGGTAATTCAGATGAGAAGTAAGAATATAAATACAAAAGTTGCAAATTAATTTTAAACTATTAAAATAATTAAAACACTATAATATAATATGCTATTAATGAAAATTATTTTTTTCAATCTAATTGTCTCTCTTCAGAAGAACATATAGAAAAAATCTTCCAATTTGGTGTATGGAATAGGCTCACCCAACATTGCAATGTTGTAGCCCCATCTTTGATTTGAAACATTTGAGAGAAATTAGTATGTAAAAATCCAGAAGTAAGTGACAGATTAAACAATAGCAGTATGGGCAGTAGTCTGCTTCTCTTTCCTCATTAAAAAATATGTCAAGCTTTGTCCTTCAATCCACAAGTCCATAACTCATGATGCACAGAAATAGGGAAAGGAGCATGCATAGGATCCTTGAACTGCCAGGTGTTATCGCCTGGATGTTCATGCAACACTGGCATTGAATTCTGCTTATCCTGGATAGCATCAGTAAGCATCATTATTGGTTAATTCTGCACATCTGTGAGAGCTACTCAGAAGTAATATGCCACAAATTTATCTTTCCCCTTCAGAGGGATTAACCTCCTTGAAATAAAACTATCTGTGACCCATGGCAAAAGATACTTTCTATAATAAAATAACCCAAATCCATGGCTCTTTTATGCAGTTGTAGTCATTCAGAAAAAGGCCAGTGCCCTCTGCTTATCCATCAGAGGAAAAATAAAGACGTTAAAATTGCTTTTATCAACAATGAGTGCATTTGATTTACCATCTGTGATATGTGTGGCTGAAGAAGCTAAGCACTGCCTCAATGATGTTGTGCTCACTCGAGCTGTTTCCCAAATGCGAGGCTCTGAGGTTCTAAATAGACAGTCCAGCAAGAAAGGCTACTGAAAAGAGAAAGTAACAAAATCATCACCATTCTTATGTAGACTCCTGTGCCTATCAGTTTAAACTGAAGAGAGTAATCTGACAGCCAAATATTTCGTGACTTTCCCTGTCATTTCCTTCCTTCCTTCCGTCCTTCCTTTCATCCTTCCCTCCCTCCCTCCCTGCCTGGTTAGATGGTCTAGGATAGAATCTAATCTAACCTACCCTACTTAAATAGATGTGTTTCCTTGGATAAACTTCACTGTCCTCAGTTTTCTATTCCTTAAATTGGTATCAGGAGGATTTAAGTAAATATGTAAGGTGATTAGAGTTTTGTAAGTTCTACAGAAGTGTTTGATATTCTTACTAACTTCCATTACTCATTGATACATAAGAAATTGTTACTTCTTTTGTTCTTTTGTAGTAAAATTACCACAATAAAATCCAACCTTTATATAATATATGGAGTAACTTGTATCAGAATTATCATTAATTTTTGAGGACTACAATTTACAAGTAAAAGACATATTACTAATGACTTAATTAATGATATGGTAGTTCTAGACCTGAATGATTCTATTTCTATGAATGACTTGAAACATTCTTTATTTTATAGAATTTAGAAAAGTACTTTTTTACGTACTGTAAAAAGGTTTTAGGAGCTGTGCAGGATCAAGTCCTTTTCTTTGTACCCACTTCAATCTGTGGATTCTCAAACTTTGATTTTGCTTCTGGGTAGTTAGTTAGTTTTATTCACTTAGTACAACAGTTAGGAAGACTACAGAGGAGACATACTGAACAGAAAAAGCAGATATGCAATCAGGTTATGTTCTAAATTTCAGTTATCATTTATCAGTGATTGCATGTAATTAACTCTATCTTTTTCATTCTTTGGTTTAGCACCTCATGTAACACGGTTGGGTTTTTTTCCTACCCACAATTGCTTTTCTCTTAGGCAGCTTTGTTTTTCTTATATGTTTTGTCTGTCCTTAAATATTATAGTATCACAGATGTGTTGCAAAAACATGAATGATTTTAATAAAAATCATTGCATGTATTAAAGAACAAAAGCATAAAAAAGATATCTTCTTAAGGCACTGTCTCAGTATTTACCCTTACAAATTCCATTGGCTACGTCTGAAATAGAAACTGTTAGAAAAATTTTGGTCATCTTCATCCAAGATTTTATTGTTGTTATTGCTCTCATTAAAAACAAACTGCCACATGATTTTAGATGTCACTTACTTAGTGAAATAAAAAAGAAATTGTTTTAACTTAATCTGAAATGTATGGCTTTTTGTAAGCAGCAACTATATATTAATCATATATCTATACTTTATATATGTTATAGTTACTTTTTTTATTCTATATGCAAACTAAAGAATAAGATGAAAATCTTATTGTTTACTTAATGATAATATATATTTAGAATAGGTCAAATAAAGTTCTGGGGATTGGATATGGAAACAATTAATGATTTAATGCTTTCATGTTCTTGTGTCCTATTTTGATTTTCTCTTCTTTTTCTATTTCCTCAGAGATGCACTAGAATCTTCAGCTGCAGTTTCAGCTGCAAGCATAAAGAATCTTGGAAATAAAAATGTCAACCAAAATGAAGAAAAGTATAATCAAATAATGGGGTATTTTTCAACATTCAGTGCACAAACTGAAGACGGCATTCTACTTTGTGTTTATTTCAGAGACACAGAATGTATTTAACCAGACCTAAAATAGTGACAATAGCTATTGAAACATTAACTAAAGGTGTTTTTCTTCTTGTTCTTCTTTTTAATGATTTGTACTTTAACTAAAAATTGTGACATTTCCATCACAGTGAATAAAAGAGTTTAGATAACTGCTTCCTATTCAGCATACTAAAAATATCATTTTTTTTGGCTTTTCAAATTTTTTTGTTTTGTTTTGCTAAAGTAAAGCAGTGTTATTACATTTCAATTTAGAATATTGACATTTTCCCAGCAGAAAAAAATGACTATTTTTCTGAAAGTGACATCACTGTTTTCATATAATACTTAAGAGGATGATATTTTAGGTATGCACTTTATAGGATATACTTTCTTGGCCACACAATGGAAATTTGAACTTGAAAATTATTTTTTGTTGAAAAGAAAGTCAAAATAGTAACAGTAGTAACCACCTATGAGTTGAGTTTTTTTCTTTTTTTTTTCCTTATGGCAAAAGCCCATTGTGAAGTTAAAAGAGTTTACATTTTTGTTACACTTTGACATCTACCTACGTAGTTCAGACTTTGATCTTTAAAAACAAATTTTGGCAGAGAATTGTATGATAGTAAGATAAGCATTAGGTGTGTTAGGGACAGAAAAACAAGTGAGAGGTAATGGAAATCAGAAAAACAGAAAGGAGAAAGCAGTTATAGAAAAACAATAAGGAAGAAATGGTTGCAGAAAAATAAAAAGAGGGAACAATTATTTCAGTCTTAGAGAATAGGGTGATTAGGCCATGGAACACTGACCACCAGTCAGAGAATGGAATGGAACTTTCCCCACAGTACGTATAACATAACCTTTAAGTCATGTCCAAACATAGAGGGGAATTAAGTTTAATTATAACTAACCTTTACCTAAACATAAAGCAGATAAAAAGAAAAACAGACGTAGACAGGGTCTTCTCCAATTATGGAGACAGACCCGTTTCCTCTTAGGAAACATACTTTTACTTTGCACCCTTAAACTTTACTTACAATAAACTCTTCACACATACTGGATGGGTGTCTATCATCTCTGTCTGTGACACGGGCTAGGCCTGCGATTCCTCTAGGCCAAGAGCCCAAGAACTCAGGCAACACTTTAAAGTCCAGCCATGGACAGAACCATGACAGGTGCTTGTCAACATATGTTTTTAACCTTTACTATTCATCACTTAAAACTAACTCATTATGGCAAGCACATTTTAATATATATTTTTAAATGATACTGAGTGTAAACTGATGAAATAATCTTAGCAAATGTGATTTCAACAAAATATTATCTTTTAATTTAATCATCACAACACGTTTTTTAATATAAATTTGAAAATATATTTTCAAATCTCCAATACAATGACTGGCATATTGTAGGCTCACAAATATTTGTTTCCTGAATAATAAATTTAATTTTGTGAACCTGTAGGTATGTTTAATTATCACTAGCATTAATTTGTATCCTTATTGACTATAAAAATGATAAGAAGTCTAAAGAAAAATCTAGAAGCTTTCTCCATGACATTTTAGGATATGTATTGTTATATACATATAAGAAAAAAAAGTCAAGAGCCCTTAGATAAGTCTGTATTGAATTATTATAACCTGAAAACAACTTTAAAATAATTGTTTTTTAGGGATTAAAAAGTTTTGTCAACCCTTTCCAGCCCAAGATTCCGTTAAGTAAATTCAGTCGGGTAGTTTATTTTTCATTAATTTATAAAGTAATTTGCATTAAATTTCAAATATAAATAACATCACCTGTATAAGGACATTGAATTCCACTGGGTAGTATTATTTTCCTTTAATTAAAATTCAATTTTTGGAAAATATTTGCATTTGTAGCCATTCGATTACTGAGTTTCTTTGAGCACCAGGTATGTGTGCATTATCAAATCATTTATTCTTTTTCCTTCATTCGGGGATCATTAATTCAGTACCTGTTATATAATGGGATCTGATAAAAAATTATTGATTAAATGGTAACTAAGAAATAGTCCTTGTCCTAACAATGTTCATAGAAACAATATATAAAGGTATGACATATAAATGACATTTTCAATGTCAATATTATAAAAATATACAATTTGAGAGATGTGAGATCAGAGGAAAGGTATTGTAGGGGTGAAGGGAAACTTGCATTTTCCTCTGAAAGGTTGCTGAAAGATCAACTCACAATTAAGGCAGATTAATAAGAGAAAGGGATATTTACCATGCACATGGGGAGAATCACAGAATGATTACCCAATATCCCAGTGAAGTTCTTTTTTATACATGCCTTTTAGAGGGGAGCTTGGAAAATGGGGAGTATAGGTAATTCTGTTTAGGGGCTACACGGTTGCTAGGGAGGATGAGTGGATGGGGGAAACAGATTGATTTGCAAATTAACCTGAGAGAAAGGTGTTATGTTTTAAATAACTTGGGCTAGGTCTGGTTGCATTCTGCAATATATTGAGATAACAGGGAGAGGAAGGGAAGTCAATTCTTCTTTGATCTTTTTATGTGGTCAGTCTGTTTTATGCAGATAGAGGGAAAGCCCCTTCTAGTGCTTTGTTGATCCCGAGTGGCCTGCAATTCAAAATATTCCTTATACCAAAGAATCATATTTTGGGGTGAAATTTCCTGAGCTCCTTCAGTATGATTCACATTATCTTCATGCTGCATGAAAAGCAATCCTGAAAAAGAAGAGGGTCCCCTTCAAAACAATTGAGATTTATTTTTCCCATAGACCAGAGGACTGAGGGCTCAGAAACATTAAATTAAATTGATTTGAAGGGCAAGAATTAATATTTCTTGCTCCTCTGATGTTTTGGAGTAAAATATTAATATATATCTGGTTCTTAGTACTAGAGACCAAGATTTTCAGGGTGTATTTTTACTTTTTTCTCTTTTGTTTTTCTGAATTACTATTCACGTGTTTCACTATATACTTTAAACACTATTCTATTAATTTAGCTATCTTTATTCCTTTTCTTCAGACACTGAATTAAAAGTAATAATTGAAATATTTTCCTGAAGTCTTTCAGTATTGTTTTGACATTTATAAATGATTTATTTTAAAAAATAAATTGGAGCAACACAGTTTTCTCTATAGTAACATCAACTTCTCTTGCTTTCTCCTAGCCCTTGCTCAGTGCAAGATGAAGGAGTGGAGTTCAAGTTGGTGCACAGGGTACTGTGGATAACTCATAGTCCATCTCATCTGTGCTATAGCCCAAAATGTACATCTACCCCATTAAAATCCAGGTCCAGAGCAAAAGCTGCATGTAAACCTTTTTTTTTTTAACCTGATTTGAAAATCAGTATTGACTTTAATAGACCTGGTAACATCTGTAATCTCCTAATGTAAATCACCTTACTTACTAACAGCACACCTTCTTGGTGCCCTGCAGTGTGAAGGAAAACAGAGACCACAAGCAAGGGCAACATTACTTCATTCTAACCCTGTGCCTAAGTGAATAACATTGTAGTACACATTGGGGGCACCAAAGAAATATATTCTTTACCTCTGAATAGATTACAACAGGAATCCTCAGCTTTTACTAAGATAAGCCATGTACTGCTCAAGTCCCCAAATGTATAGGAATCAAAATATAATCAAATAGTAAATCGTAAATAATAGTATCAAATAGTAAATCAATATAAATAGTAATCAATAGATACAGATAGGAAAATCTGACTCATACTACAGTGTTCAAAATTCTGCAATCTGAACAGCTGATTTAAACTGGAAATCATGTCATAGGATCTGTACTCTATGGAATATGTTCTAGAAAAATTCCTCTAGAAATACAGTAATGAGTTTGCTGTAAGCTCTAAGCTCATGTCCCAGTTGACCAAAGATGTGTGGTGGTTTTCCCTTCCTCAATTAAAATGAAAGAGTTTGTCTAGACACAAAAGAAATTAACAAAATGTACAAGAAGTAAGTTATATGTTAGTTTACAAAGAAATACCTGATTATGTTGAATAAATATGTAATTATATGTATATATTCATTTACATATACTATATGTATAAATATTCACTAAAATAGTGAGGAATCTGCTGGTTCTAAGTATGATAAAGTTTTCTAAGAGGCAAAGATTTTATTTTTTAAACCCTATATCAACTTCAATATATTATTCTTTGGTGAATAAAGTTCAAATTGATCTTTTTCCTTGTATTCAAGTATATATTTTACAAACATTTCTTGAGTCCTTGCAATGTGTCGAAATCTTTGCTAGAGGCTAATGATATCACAATGTATAAGACTTAATCTTTGCCATCAAAACACTCACAGGAAAAATCAAATGGCAATCAAAGAATGGTTTTAACAATTGCAGAGATACATGTCAAATGATTATCTTTTTTATATAAAGAAACCTCTCCTGTTTTCTCTCCTCGGGTATAATTATTTGACTATTTGCTAGAATAGATTGTGTTTAGTAATCTCAGTGATAATGAGCACATTACCTACCTCTAAGGGACTATTTTATTAAAAGAAATAAAGAGATCTTGAGGAAAACAAACATTCAGAATTAATGAAGCATAGGACATTTCTACACTGAGAAATTTAGTCACAAATATATTGATATGCTGCTGAATATATAAACAACTAAATAGTCCTGGTGATATTTTTCCATAGTACAAGGGAGATAATCCAGAGATGCCATCTATCATAGACAAATCTATGTGAATCTTTTGCTAATTTGAAGACAATCATGCTATATTATACTGTCTCATAAACATTGTTTTTTTTAATAAGACCTTTATTGACATATTATGTACATACTATAATATTCACTCTTAAAGTATACCATTGAGGATTTTTAAAGTGTCACCATTACATAATTTTAGAACACTTTGTCACCTCCAAAATAAACCCTGTGTCTATTAGTAGTCACTACCCATTTTCTCTTTCCTCAGCCTGTAGTAACCACTAATCTCCTTTCTGTTTCTATGTGTTTGCTATTCCAGACATTTAATATAAATGGAATCATACGTATTGTATGATTTTGAAACTGGCTTTTACTTAGCATTTTGTTTTCAAGTTTTATCCATATTATCATATAACAGTACTTTATTCATTTGTATCATTAAATAATACTCTATTGTGTGTATATACTACGTTTTATATTTACCCCTTCATATGCTGATGGGCATTTGGATACTGTGTACTTTTTGGCACAGAGGTTTTCACAAGCGCTTTTTTGTTTGTTTTTTGGTTTTTTACAAATCCAGAATGTCTGTATTTGGTTCTGTATTTGGGGTTTTTTTTTTTACTTAAAAAAATTTTTAGTTACTATGGGTACATAATAGTTGTATATCTTTATACGGTACATGTGCTGTATCCTTTTGCTATAAGCATACAATATTAATTAATCAAATCAGGGTAATTGGGCTATCCATCACCTCAGGCATTTATCATTTCTTTATGTTAGGAACAGTCCAATTCCACTTTTTTAGCTATTTTAAAGTATACCCTAACATTGTTGATTATAGTCACTTTGTTGTGGTATCAAATATTGTTCAATCTAACTATATTTTTGTACCCATTAACCATCCCCATTCTATCACCCTCCCTACTACCCTTCTCAGCTTCTGATAACCATCATTTTACTCTGTCTTCATGAGATCAATTATTTTTAATATTTAGCTCACACATCTGAGTGTGAACATGCAAGCTTTGTCTTTCTATGCTTGGCTTATTTTACTTAACATTGTCTTCTCCAGTTCCATCCATGTTGTTGCATATTTCATCCATTTTGTTGCATGATTTCATTCTTTTTTTGGCTATATAATATTACATTGTGTATATGTACCACAATTTCTTTACCCATTTATCCATTGATGACACTTAGATTGATTCCAAATCTTGGCTATTGTGAATAGTGCTGCAATAAACATGGGAGTGCAGATATCTTTTCAATATACTGAGTTCCTCTCCTTTGAATATGTACCTAGCAATGGGATTATCGGACTATATGGTAGTTCTATTTTTAGTTTTTTGGGAACCTCCATACTGTTCTCAATAGTGGCTGTACTAATTTACATTCTTGCCAACGTAATACAAGGGCTCCTCTTTCTTCACATCCTCACCAGCATTCATTATTGCCTGTCTTTTTGAAAAAGCTATTTTAACTGGGGTGAGATGATATCTCATAGTCGTTTTTTCATTTCTCTGATGACTAATGATGTTGAGCATTTTTTCATAGACCTGTTGGCTATTTGTATGTCTTCTTTTGAGAAATGTCTATTCATATCCTTTGTCCATTTTTAATTTGATTGTTTGATATTTTCCTATTGAGTTGTTGGACCTCCTTATATATTCTAGTTTTTAATCCCTTGTTCAGATGGGTAGTTTGCAAATATTTGCTCCCATTCTAGGGTTGTTTATTCACTTGGTTGATTATTTCCTTTTCTGTACAGAAGCTTTTTAGTGTGATGTGGCCCCATTTGTCCCATTTTACATTAGTTGCGTATGCTTTGGGGGTATTACTTAAGAAGTCCTTGCCCAGACCAACATCCTAAAGCCTTTCCCCAATGTTTTTTCTTAGTAATTTCTTAGTTTCAGGTCTTCAATTTAAGTCTTTAATCCATTTTGATTAAATTTTTGTATATGGTGAGAGGTAAGCATTTAGTTTCATTCTTCCACATATAGATATCCAATTTTCCCAACATCATTTATTGACAAGATTGTCCTTTCCCCACTGTATGTTCTTGGCATCATTACCGAAGATAAATTAAGTATAAATGTCTGGCATTATTTCCTGGTTCTTTAGTCTGTTCCACTGGTCTATGTGTCTGTTTTCATGCTGTTTTTGTTACTACAACTCTGTAGTATAATTTGAAGTCACATAATGTGATTCCTCCAGTTTTGTTCTTTTTTCTCAGGATGGCTTTGGCTATTCTGGGTCTTTTGTGGTTGCAAATAAATTATAAGATTATTTTTGCTATTTCTATGAAGAGTATCATTAGTATGTTAATGGGGATAGCATTGAATCTGTAGATTGCTTTGTGTAGTATGGACATTTTGACAGTATGATTATTCCAATCTATAAGCATGGAATATCTTTTGATTTTTTGTGTCCTCTTCAGTTTCTTTCATCAATATTTTATAGTTTTTATTGTAGAAATCTTTTAATTCTTTGGTTAAGTTTATTTCTAGGTATTTTATTTTATTTGTACCTATTCTAAATGTGATGACATTCCTGGTTTCTTTTTCAGATTGTTTCTTCTTGGCATATAGAAATGTTACTGCTATTTGTATATTGATTTTATATCCTGCAACTTTACTGAATTGGTTTATCAGTTCTAATAGCTTTTTGCGGAGTCTTTAGGTTTCTCTAGATATAAGATCATATCATCTACAAACAATCATAATTTATAATTTGACTTCTTCCTTTCCAATTTGGATGCCCTTTATTTTTTTTCTCTTGTCTGATTGCTTTAGTTAGAAATTCTAGTACTATGTTGCATAATAGTGGTGAAAGTGGACATCCTTGTCTTGTTCCAGATCTTAGAAGAAGGGCATTAAGTTTTTCCTCATTCAGTATGATACTTGCTGTGGGTCTGTCTTATATGGTTTTTATAGTGTTAAGTTCCTTCTATACTCAGTTTTTGAGAGTTATTTTTTTTAAATCATGGGAGGATGTTGAATTTTATCAAATGCTTTTTCAGCATCAATTGAAGTGATCATATGTTTTTTGTCCTTTGTTCTGTTGATATGTACCACACTGATTGATTTGCATATGTTGAACCATCCTTGCGTCCCTAGTATGAATCCCACTTAATCATAATGAATAATCTTTTTAATATTTTATTGAGTTTGGTTTGCTAGTATTTTGTTGAGAATTTTTGCATCTATGTTCATGAAAGATATTGGCCTATAGTTTTCTTTTTTTAATTGTGTCTTTGTCTGGTTTTGGTATTTTGGTGATACAGGCCTGGTAGAATGAGTTTGGGAGTATTACCTCCTCCTCAATTTTTTATAATAGTTTAAGTAGGATTGGTATTAGTTCTTGTTTGACTGTTTGGTAGAAATTAGCAGTGAAGCCATCGGGTCCTGGACTTTTCTTTGATGAGAGACTTTTTACTACTGCTTTTATCTTGTTAGTTGTTATTGGTTTACTCAGGTTTTGGATTTCTTCCTGGTTCATTCTTGGTAGGTTGTACCTAGAACCAAGGTCTAGGAATTTATCCATTTCTTCCACGTTTTGAAATTTATTGGCATGTAGTTGCTCAAAGTACTCTCTAATGATGTTTTGAATTTCTGAAGTGTCAGTTGTAATGTGTTCTTTTTCTTCTCTGATTTTATTTATTTGGGTCTTCTCTCTTTTATTGTTAATTAGTCTAGATAAAGGTTTGCCAACTTTCTTTTTAAACCAACTTTTTATTTCATGAAACATTTGTATTTTTTGTTTCAATTTCATTTATTTCTGCTCTGATCTTTATTATTTATTTTCTTCTCCTAATTTTGAGTTTGATTGCCTCTTGTTTTTCTAGTTCTTTGAGATTCATTGTTAGATTGTTTATTTGAAGCTTTTCTACTTTTTTGATGTAGGCACTTATTGCTATAAACTTTCCTCTTAGTACTGCATTTACTGTATCCCATAGGTTTTTGATATTTTTTTCCATTTGTTTTTAGAAACTTTTAAATTTTCTTCTTAATCTCTTTGTTGATCCACTGTTCATTCAGGAGCATATTGTTAATATTCATGTGTTTGTATATTTTCTAATGTTCCTCTTATTACTGATTTCTAGTTTTATTCCATTGTGGTCAGAGAAAATGCTTAGGATAATTTCAATTTTTTTTGAATTTTTTAATACTTCTTTTGTGGCCTAACATATGGTCTATCCTTGAGAATGATCCATGAACTGAGCAGAAGAATGTGTATTCTATAGCTGTTGGATGAAATGTTATGCAAATATCTGTTA
This sequence comes from Daubentonia madagascariensis, assembly GCA_023783475.1. NCBI lineage: Eukaryota > Metazoa > Chordata > Mammalia > Primates > Daubentoniidae > Daubentonia > Daubentonia madagascariensis. The sequence goes on along the minus strand of JAKFHU010002080.1, from coordinate 16,893,735 downwards.
GGTCCGTTTGTTCTATAGTGCAGAAAAGTCCAAACTTTGTTGATTTATTCTTTGTTGATTTTCTGTCTGGATGATCTGTCCAATGCTGAAAGTGAAGTGTTGAGGTCTCCAAAGTTATTGCATTATAGTCTATATCTCTCTTTAGCTCTGATAACATTTGCTTTATATATCTAGGTGCTCCAGTATTGGGTACACATATATTTAGAATTGTTATATCCTCTTGCTGAATTGACTCCTTTATCATTATATAATGACCTTCTTTTTACAGTTTTTGTCTTGAAATCTAATTCATCTAATAGAAGTATAGGTATTCTTGCTCTTTTTTGATTTTCATTTGCATGGAATATCTTTTCCATCTCTTTATTTTCAGTCTGTATGTGTCTTTATAGGTGTCGTGAGTTTCTTGCAGATAACATACAGTTGGCTCTCATTTTTTTACCCATTCAGACACTCTATGTCTTTTGATTGAAGGGTTTAGTCCATTCACAGTCAATGTTATTAGTGATAGGTAAGGGCTTACTACTGGTATGTTGTTATTTGATTTCTGGTTGTTTTGTGGTCTTCTCTTTCTTTCGTACTTCCTTCCTGTCTTCCTTTGTTAAAAGTGATTTTCTCTGGTAGTGTGTTTTAATTTCCTGCTTTTTACTTTTTGTGTATCTGTTATAGGTTTTTCTTTTTTTTTTTTTTTGATTTGAGGTTACCATGAAGCATGCAAGAAACACTTTATAACCAATTATTTTAAACATATGACAGCTCTGCTTTCAAACAAAGAAACAAATAAACAAGCAAAGAGAAATCTAACAGAAACTCTATTCTTTAACTCCATGTCCCCCTGCTTTTTAACTTTTTGTTGTTTCCATCCATATCTTTTTATACCATCTATCTCTGAAAATATTGTAGTTATTATTGATAGGTTTGTTTTTTGGTCTCCCTACTCAAGATATAAGTAGTTTATACCTGCAATTACAGCATTAGAGTATGCTGTATTTGTGTACTTACTGTTACCAGTAAGATAATTTCCTATTGTTCATTAATGTCCTTTTCTTTCAGATTGGAGAGCTCCTTCTAGCATTTCTTGTAGGGCAGGTCTGGTGTTGAGGAAATATCTCAGATTTTGTTAGTCTATGAAAGTCTTTAATTCTCCTTCATGTTTGAAGGACATTTTTGCAGCATATACTATTCTAGGGCTAAGGTTTTTGTTTCTTTACTTCAGCTCTTTGAATATGTCACGCCACTCTCTCCTGGCCTGTAAGGTTTCCACTGAGAAGTGTGCTGCCAGATGTATTGGAGCTCCTTTAATTTAATTTGATTTTTAAAATTTTTTTATTTTTGTTTTTCTTGCTTCCCTTAGGACTTCTTCTTCATCTGTGACCTTTGCGAGATTTATTACTAGATGCCTTAAGGAAGTCTTGTTGGGATTAAATTTGCTCGGTGTTCTATGACCTTCTTGTACCTGAATATTGATATTTTTCTCTAGGTTCGGATAGTTCTCTGTTATTAATTACTTTGAATAAACTTTCTACCCCTATCTCTCTTTCCATCTCCTTTTTATGGCCAATAACTTTTAGATTTGCCCTTCTGAGTCTATTTTCAAGGTCTTGTAGGCATGCTTCATTCTTTATTCTTTTTTCTTTTTTCTCTTCTGACTATGTATTGTGAAATAGCCTGTCTTCAGGCTCACTAATTTTTTCTTCTGCCTGGTAAATTCTGCTGTTGAGAGATTCTGATGCATTTCTCAGTTTGTCAATTGAATTCTTCAGCTCCAGAATTTCTGCCTTTTAAATTATTATTACTTCAGTGTCTTTGATAAATTTCTCTGATAGGCTTCTGAATTCCTTCTCTGTGTTGTCTTGAAGTTCATTGAGCTTCTTCAGGACAGCTATTTTCAATTCTTCTCTGAAAGTTCACATATTGCCATCACTCCAGGATTGGTCACTGGTACCTTATTTATTTCATTTGGTGAAGTCCTGTTTTCCTGGATATTCCTGATGCTCATGGATGTTTATCGATGTCTGGGCTTTGAAGAGTTAAGTATTCATTTGAATCTTCACAATCTGGGCTTGTTTGAACCCATCCTTCTTGTGAGGACTTTCCAGATATTCAAAGGGAATTGAGTGTTGTGATCTAAGTCTTTGGTCACTGCAGGCATATCAGCACTGGGGGTGCCCCCAACCCAGTAGTGCTATGACTCTTGCATACTTCTGATAGTATCACCTCTGTGGAGTTGGGTAAGATATGAAAGAACTCCCTGGATTTCCAGGCAAAGTCTCTCACTCCCTTCCCTCACTCTCTGTGCTGGGCTGCTGGAGTTGGGGGAGGAGTCATGTGGACACTGTCTTATAGCCAGCAGTGCCAGGTCACATGTGAAGCCAGCCCAGTCTCACCCAAAGCCTATGGTGACTGTTGCCTGGCTACCTCTGATGTTTATTTAAGCCCAATGGCTCTTTAGTCAGCAGGTATTGAATCTTGCCAGGACTGAGTCCTTCACTTCGGATCAGTATGTTTTCTTCTGGCCCAAGGTGTGTCCAGAAATGCTGTACAGGAACTAAGGCCTGGACTCAAGGGCTTCAGGAGTCTGCTTGATACTTTATTTTATTGTTGCTAAGCTAGTACTTGATTTTTGGTTCCTCTGAAGTTGCTTGCTTGCATGGATAGTTGTTAAATTTGTTGTTCATGCAGAGGGATGATTGCTAGAAGTTTCTATCATACCATCTTGCTCAGCTCCTTCAGAAAGAGTACATTTCATAAGCTCTTTGATGCATCTTTGCCTAGGCATTTTTTCCTTCAAATTTGGAACATTAAATTTCACACCACACACATACACACATACACACACACACACACACCCCCACTGAATTCCTGTAAAATAGACTCCAGGGAGAGGCGCTAGCGTGATGTGCTGCTTGTCTGGTGGAAGTACTTTCTAGTGCTCCTATCCCTATGATTTAACATTTGTGTGATACTTTCAGTCCTTATTTCTTTTTTAATTGTCCCAACATTGTGTATTTCAGACAAGCTTGTTTATTGAAATACAAGCACATCTCTAGAAGCCAGTAAATTACCAAGTACAGCAAAGTCTAACTCACATTGGGGAAGAAAATGTCACCTGAAATATAGTGGTGAATTCCTTTTTTTAACTATTACATATAAGTGTCATATTTGTAAAGTATACTTTCACAGCTTTTTGGTACAAGTTGAGGACTTTAGTAATAGTAAAGAAGCACCATTATCTTTTTTGTAGCTATTCCCTTTTTTAGCCCTGGTTCCCTAAAGATTGACCAGGCTAATAAGGCAAAAGGAAGGACCTAAGGTTTGGTCCCCAATTCTTCCAGTTACATTTTAATAAAACATGCTATTGTAATTACACAAAGGATTTTTTAAAAATGACCAAGAGTTCTTTTAAAAAAATTATTCTTAATTATTATGGTCACATAATAGTTGTATATATTTATAGGGTACATATGATGTTTTGATCCAGGCAAACAATGTGTATTAATCCAATCAGGATAATTGGGGTACCCACTGCCTCAAGTATTTATCATTTCTTTGTGTCAGGGACATTCCAATTTTACCCTTTTAGTTATTTTAAAGTATACCATAACTTATTGATATCACAACATAGAGTTCGTTTTATTCAATCTCTAACCAATAATAAAACCTGCACTATTATGTCTCTAACAATATATTTGTTTATTGATTTACTTTTTTCCCACTTTTACTCAGTAAATATACACTTGCCTGGTCTAGGCAATAAGGATACAGCAGTAAACAACACAAAGAACACAAATGATTCTTGCCTTCATTTATTGTGTATTTATATGGGGAAAAATTAATTAAGAAAATAAACAAATTGCTGGTTTTAATAAATACTTTTAAGAAATAGAGAATGACAGCAAGACTAGGAAAGGCTAGTGGATGGAGGAGGAGATATTTACACTCATACCTAAAGGATGAGAAATATTCAGCAATAGGAAGAGCCAGGTGAAAAGAATACCTGACAGAGGGTAATTTCAATGACCTTACATGGGGATGAGATTGGTATGTGGATGGTACATAAAGCATTCAATGTGGTTCAAGTGTAATAGGAAAGGATAGTGTGGCACAGAGTGAAGGTGATGTAGGACGGGTGTGTGCAGGGTCTTGTAGGGAGTGTGGATTCCCTTATGTGTACATGAAAGCATTGTATTTTAAGCAGAGGGTAAAATGATCCAACACTTTATAAAAGGTCATTCTTATTGTAATTTAACACATCATTTAGATGGTGGGATATGTTAAGTGTCTTTTAGAGTCTTCCAAGCAGAAGATAATAATGGTTAGAGCTATGGAAGTAGCAGTGAAGATGGAAAGCAATAAATGTTCAGCCTCTATTCAAATACTCCTAGAAAAAATAGTGCCTCCAAATTTTTTTTAATCATTTAAGAGAAGATGGATTGTAAAAAGCTTTCCTGGAAAATGAGTCCATTTTTACTTCGTAATAAGCACTCTCAAAATCTCAGTAACAAACAAGAGCAACCTTTATTTTTTTCTTAAGGTTATGCAGAACAACTATGACTGATAGATTTTGACAAGCTTGGCTCTAGACTTTGGGCTGGGGTCAAATTTGCCTAGTATGTTTTTCTAGTCTTTTTGGAGCACTAACTACTCAAGAAGATCTTCTCGAGACAGTTGAGAGAAGTTGCAGAGGGCCAACCAAACTATGTAAATGTGTTTGAATCTCTCCTCAGATGTCACCTTGTCCCTTCAAACCACATATTTTCCAAAGAAAGTCAAATAGACCAGCCCAACTGCAATGTGTCAGAGGAATGTATCATGTACTTTTAAGTGGAAAGGATAAATGGACACATGGCTGGAGTATGAAGACATAATTCTAATATGAAGAGAAAGTAAAGAATTGGGACCAGTACCCCAACCTACTATATCTAGTAGCTGTAAATTTTACCTACTAGTTTGTATATTTCTCTCCACAGCAACACAGAAAAGACCTAGGTTTTTTTTTTTTAACATCATAGATGTTTGAATATTTAAAGGCAGCTATCCATACACATATCCCAATATATTTTCAAAGAAAAATATCTTGTTCCTTTAACCATTAATCTGGCATTAGAGCATGTTAAAATACTTGACATTCTACCCCTAATTGTTCTTTCAAGTCTTAGCTCTCACAACGTTCAAGCTTTTGTCCAGTTCTTCAATCACACAGATTCATGACTCCTTAAGTACATCATGAACTTTCAACCTGCCATGCATTTATTCTTGCTATATATTTTAGCTAAAATATTACACCTCCACCATATCATCCTGATAAAATCCTTTTTCTTTTTTTTAATACCACATTCAAATATCAAATTTACTGTAAAGCCCCCCCGATCCTGCAGGCAGGATTTATAGCTTCCTCATCTACATACCATTGTATTCTTTCAATGCCATATGTAATGTAGTCATTGGAGGAGGAATATCTTTTCCTCTTTCATAGCTTCTTGATTGCCCAAAAGGTATAAATTTCTTTTCATTTGTGTTGTTAGGACAGGTGCATCCATCAATATTGTATATCATTTAGCATTTGTTGAGGAAAACAGAAACTACTCTAGTATTTTACATAGAAAATGGTTAAATTGAGTTAGAAATGTAAAAATTGTTGAAGTGCTGAAGAAGTCTGACTGATTAGGTCTCCAGGAATGATTCTCAGAACACCACAGAACTAACCTGCCAGGGGCTCCATTCCCTTTGCCCTATAAAGAAGTTGGGGGAAGGGAGGATTGGAAAGTTGCTGCTGGAACCACTAATTTAAGAACACAATACTCTAGCCATGGCTGAGGGTTCAGGAAGCTGGAGGCAAGAGATCATCAATACCCACAATACCCTCAATACCCACACACTGGAGCTTGGATTTAGGAATGGTAGAACAGAATTGTCCATATCTCTACTACTTGGCTTGCCAGCAGAAAGCAAAAATCTTTAGGAATATTGCTTTTATCTAAGTTTCAGCTTTCAAACCTTGTAATAGTGCGTTTAGTTTTCAAAACCAATTATATTCACATACATAATCAAAAGAGTCAGAAAAAAAGAGTTTTAGCTGTGAAAGATTGACACTGTGTGCCAAATACACTACGTATTTGACACTTTAGTCCATCTCTTTGTCTCTGCTAACTGTAAGAAGAACAGAAAGGGTTATCTGATGGCTGGACTAGCTCAAGTCTGACAAACATTGCTCCACATTTGTCTGCCTGTATAGATTTAAGGTATTAAAAACAATGAGAACACAAAACAATACTCTCTTGGTTTCTTGAGTGGTCCTTACTTAGAATGTGAGGCATCAGCTGGACAGCTAAACATCTTCTCTATATACATGCCTCTTCTCTTGAGCCAATTCCAAATTCTGGATTCAGGGCACAGCGTCCCAGAAGTCCATTCCATTTTGCTTTACATGTAAACAGCACTTTCACTCTGGCTTCATGGATGAAGGAGAGCCAAAAACAAAGCAAAGCAGAAAACAAACAAGCAAACAAAACAACATATTAAAGGGGGATTGAAAAAGATCAAGTTACCATTCCCTAATTCTAGGATTGACACGTTTGGAGGTCAGGACCCAGGGCAAGACCATGAGCTCTTCAAAGTAGAGAATATTCTCAGTGACTAGCACCTGAAAGGCTCTAAATTATTTTGATTACATTTAAATGAATATTATCCTCATTTAATATCTTTTAATTTCACATAGAAAAGAGGTGGCATAATAATGTCAACATCATAGTTGTTAATAATAGGTACAGATAGATTCAAACTTTTGCTTTAATACTTACCAAATCTGTGACCATGATCAGTTACCTAAATTTCCTATGTCTCTGATTTTTAATACATAAATGAAATATAATATTACCTATCTTATAAGGCATTTGTAAAATATAAATATTTATGAGAAAAATGTGGTAATGAATCACCAGTCAATAAAAATTAGACTTTTTTCTTCCCTTTCTTGTTACTTCTCTTAAAATTCATGTACTAGGCTCAGGAAAATTTTAGTGCAATACGTATCTTCTCATAGTGTGATGCTCAGAATTGAGCACAATGCTCCAGATGTGGTTTGTCTAACATATCTGTAAAGAAGGGACCACTATAAATATTCTAATTAGATGTGCATATGCCATCATTCAATTATTTGATAAACAATTTTTTTATTGATTTGTATTGCACATAATCCCTAAGGTTTCATTTATACCAGCTGTTTTAGAAACATGTATATACTGTTTGGGAAGTAAAGAAGACTATACATTGATTTCTATTGCATTTCATTTATTCAGTTTAGCTTGTTGCCTCAGCCTGTCAAGATTTTCTTTTATGTTGATTTTTTACTTCTATATATACTTGTTATATTTTAAACATCCATGTCATTCATAAGTCCTTTTGTATATCATGATTACCCTCATCAAGGATTTTATTGGTCAAGTCAAGCCTAATGCAGGGACTTGCATTGTCCACTAGGGATCACTGTCCAGATTGACAATCTTATTTGTCAACCTGATTACCCAGTTTATTCAATTACCAATTCCCTTAATTATGCTCATTCACCTCAAATCCCTTAACTGATCTCATAAGGATGTCATAGTATATTTTGTTAGATAATTTGAAGAAATACAGATGCACTTGACATTATAAAATACAACAGTCATCCCATTTGGAGGAAGGAATAAAACCTAAAACCCCTCAATTAACAGAATATTTATTTGATTTTGTTATTCATATTTCTTGTTTTCTTTTATCTAGTAAAGCGTAGACCTTTATGAGGCAGCTATAATGGTATAGTGATCAGATTTATCACTTTGCTACACGTTGTTCTTCTTTACAGAGTTGCATTATTTAACTGTTATCTTCTGAGGAAAGTATAATTCTTGTACTTATTGGAATAGCTAAGGATATCACTAATTACACAGAGCGATTTTTGTTGTTATAATTATTTGAAGATTGTTTTACATTGAACTTTGAAGGCCTAGAAATATAGGCTTAGATATTTAAATTTAAGCAAAATAAAATACTTATTAATAGTAGTTTTCTATCAATACTTAATACTATATAACAGTATGAAGAAAATCGGTACCAATTTAGAGCAAAATATAAACTTCCTAATCATTTTTAAGATTAATCTAATTTTGTAGTATGAACTCAGGTTGAGATCACTGATCAATATTCGATGAACTTAGAGAAATCAATGTATATTCAATGAACTTAGTGAAAAAGCTGACCATGAGGCATGTATTTCAGCAAGTTAATTATAAGCATTTAAAGGAAGAAGTAAAGAGAGAGGGGAAGTTGTTTGCATTTGTAACATCTCAAGCCCAGCCCTAAGACTCATAACTGAGCCTCATGGAGAAAGAGTTATAGGCAGAACCTGAAGTGGCTTTTATTATATTGCACCTTGTAATTGTTCTGCTTTGTTGCCATATGTTGCAATATGATGTTTCATCTACTTTTGAGTAAGCCCAGCAGAGCTTTGACATATTGAGTGTGCCAAACAATGCGGGGGCAATCTGGTACTTTTAAAGGTACCAGCATTATGTGCATGGACAGGCATCACTTTTGTATAGTATTTATAAAGTCAACAAAAGATGCCGTGAAAGGGTTAAGGACTTTGCAGACAGCAGACTGAAATGATAGACAGGAGCAAGAGATTAAGACCACATTATACACTTCTGTAACTTTAACAGTAAGTATTCTTTGTGTGCACACATGAGACAACCTTTGAGAATGTGGATATATAACTAGGTAAGATTTTGGGGGGGTCTGAAGAAAATATATGAATACCTGTAGCTCGAAACCAGTAAAATTTTGAATATTACTATTAATATGATGTACTATTTATTCACAGGCAATCAAGGTCAGGGGAAACCAGAGTTCAATCATTTTTTAAAAATTATTATTTACCCTAAAATAAAGTTGCTATATTTTTCTTTTTACTTTTAGATTAAACCTTTAGGTTATATTGCTGCTAAAATACTTTAGTGCATTTTGAATAAATATGAGGTAGGCTGACAGTCATTTTTTAATTCCTTGAGGACAGGGGTCATATTGTATTCACCTTTATTTCAGTCCTTGCCATATTGTGGGATATATCATGTGTTCAATAAATCTTTTTTATTGTAAATATTGGATTTATGACATGAGGCTTTTTGAATACTTAAGCCATTGTGCTTTGGTTAAATTTCAATAAGTAACTCTATTCACAATAAGCTAGCTCATCTTTTCTCTGAGTCTACTTTCCATAGAAAATCAGACAGCGAACTTAACCCACAGGCAACAAAAGAGCAGAAATCCAAGCTTTTTCATATCTCAGATTCATCATATTTTAGAGATAATAAAGGTATACAGTCAAAACTCAGAAACAAAGCAATGGAGGCTGACTTGGCAATCATACACAGATCAAGTTTAAACTTCAAGATTTATACTTCATTAAATAGCTCTGAATCCTATGAAAATAAATGTGAGTCTATCTTGTTGAATTAAGAACATGGACAAAACTATTAGAGACAATTAAAAAATAAGTCCTTAGCTATTATTATTAATATTATACTTTTAATGTTAATAGATATATCAGTAGTAAAAAAACCATATTGCCTTCTATTTGTGAATTTTCTGATGTGTTGGATGGTATCCTATGATCCTTTTCCCAGATGGCTCTTCATGTGTTCATACCTGTATTTCTCCATTGATGTCCATGTCACCTTGCTTTTTCTTATTCAAATAAAAGTATGCTTCTTCTAATTCCTTGTTTTTTCTTTTCCATCAATTTCTCATGAAGTTAAATAGGGTGTGATTTTGCTGAGCAGTATTTGCACAAATGGAAAAAATATGGTAAGCCATTTAAATAACATTTCAACAAATTCAAAAATATTCCTTGATTAAAAAAAGAAAGAACATTCTAGAATCTATTCTCTCAAACCAGAAAGGACTCCAAAGAACTTAAAGTTTTGCCAAAGAGTCTGGTTAATCAAGTATACTATCACTGAGGCAACAAAAAGAAAAGTAACTGGGTGAGAAAAAAGTATTGGAAGTCAATACAACAATTCAGAATATGTCTTCAGTTTCAAATTATAGGTCTGTGAACACTTTATATGTGTGTGGATGATGTGTTCAAATAATCAAGAGTCTTTTGGTATGTTATTTCATTCTCTGATGAAGAACGTACAACCTTAAATTAGCCCAAAACTTACCCCATTTTAATATTGCTATACAAAATATCTGGGAGACATAGTTTTTAAGAGTAAAATAAAATATCTATTAAAATATTATAAATTATGCAATTTTTATAATCAAAACAGTAATTCAAGTAGGAAAGCATGATATGAAGTAATTAAAGGCGATGACATTATGGAAGATGTTTGCGATACTAAAAAAATATTAAAAGTTTAAGTTGTAACTTCATTGTTCAAACTGGGAAAGAGACAATTAACAGTGAAAGCAATAAAACACCAAAATGATTTTTTCCTGTCATTTAAAAACTTATGTGCTCAATTTCATATACACTTCCAATTAAAAAAAAATTTATTTCTGTATAAAGTATGCGTGCCCATAAGAAATATTAATTAAATACTACACATGTTTAGTGTCTTAAAATGGATTTAAATTATTCAAATTGATCCAATTACTTGTTTAATGTAAAAATTAAAAGATTGCTACTTTTCAATATCTTAGAGCTATATTAAGGATATATTGAACAAAATTAAAATATGAGAAATTACGGTTTTTATGACACCCAAGTCTGACGACAGAAATTATAATTGAAAACTCAACTTCTAAAAATGTACTAAGTGGTATAGGGGGAAAATCATATAAATATTTGAATCAGGTATAAGTCTTAAGACAAATAGTCTTCATGTTTTAATCTTATCACACTTTACCTATATTGTCGCACAAATGTTCAGATATGACACAGACAAATTTAAAAATGAATTTGAAGAAGGAAAAAAAGACTTTGCTGCTTTGAAATCCAATAAGTTAGATGCTTTCCTACCTTGTCGTAACTGTCAGTGATTCATGGCCTTTAGAGTTTACTCATTGAAAAACTAACAATGAATTTTTTAAAGAAATAATTAAGAAATGAAGGGAAGAGGTTTGCAAATTCAGCAATTTCCACCTAATTTAAAAGTATTTCTTATTAAAAAAACCCCAGTCTTTTAAGGCAACAGATGCCATTAATTCCAGAGCCTCCCCAGTTTCACTGGGCAATGGTTTTCTGCTCAGTGCTACTACTGATGGCCTTCCAGGGAGATCGCCTGGCACCAATAACATTCATATAGGCCGTAGCAAAGCAGGCTTTATACATGTGTGACCTGTGTAGTTGCATAAATCGTCAGGCTCAGAAAAGCCCTGTGCTCAGTTTAATGCTCTGCTATGTGACTTAAAATCCTTACTTTTTGCACAAGGGGCCCACATTTTCATTTTGCACTGGTCACCACAAATTACGTAGCTGTTCTTGGGCCATGAAAAGGAGGTTTGGATCTCTACCGCAGAGAGGTTCATTGGACTATATCTCTGCCTTAAGAGGTCATGTGTAGCAACTCTGCTGTATAACCTATTGGGCCCACAACAGAAAATTCTCCTGTCTTCTGTGTCACTGTTAACACAATCTGACAGTCCCTCATTCGTGAATCACACCTGCAGCCTTTCATCTTCCTCCTGAGCTTCCCTGCTGTCGTGGATGTGTACTTTGACCATGAGAGACCAGAGAAGAAATGGTGTATAAATTCTTCTCCCTCCCTCCTTGCTAAGACAATGATTTGAAACGTAGTGTTTTCATATGACCTCAGCAGAGTCTTCTCCTGTGACAGCCAACTAGCTGTGTTTTCTGAAGAAACTAAAGGCTTGGTAACAACCTACCTTATGTTGTTTTCCCTCCTTCTCTGCAATATAGCAATAGTGCATATGTTTGGCTTCAAGCTATTTTTTTATGGTACCCAAATTAAGATTTTCAGAAACAGTGGAAATGTCCAAATAACTTTTCTGTTTCTTAAATGAAATATTTAGGCATTAATAAAAATAATTAAAATAATGATACATAAATAAATTCTAATCACTACTGCTTAGTTATGACAATAAGCTAAATATTTGTCTATGAGTTCATAAGACCCATTCTCAGTTTCTGTAAACACCAGCTCCTTTCAAAGATGTTGCTTTTGTACATACTACCCCAATACCATTAATCATTTGAATAAATTTAACAAAAGATACCCATTAATTCTGTTTCATATATATTAAAGTATTTTCCACAGGGTTAAGAACATTTGATAAAAATTTTAAAAGTTTTAAGCAATTAACAATCCTTTAGCTTTATGTGTAATATTAACTTCAAAAGTGTGGTTTATTTATGATATGCAAAAGGCATAAAGTGAAATGTATCTTTCTAAAAGAAAGAAAACAAAGAAGTGGACCAAAATGTGTAAGAAAGTAAAAGTCAATTTTCGATTTGAACTAAATTACTAAAATATATGCATGTATTTAGTGGTTAGTCTTGATTCTTTCAGGCCTAAGGCTATGTAAATATAAAAAAAATTACAAATAAATTCCTTTTGGCAAAAGCAAGTGGATAGTCAAAGTTAATGGGAAAAATAAAATAAACAAAATTATGTGATGAACTGGCTCTACCACTGCTCTGACTTTATTGTTTAAGAAACATCCAACTAGAGCACAATGTTTTTAGTATTATACTTCTATTGTCATTCTTTTGTTCAAGATCTTTCTTTACATACCAGTTACAATTTCTAAGTGTATAATTCATTTGTGATTCTATAATCAGAGTTAGGGATAGGAATTAGAGAATGTCAGTCTTCAAAAAACTATCTGCACATTATCTTTTACATTTTCAACATTTCCCAACAATAGGTTGATAAATGTCCTTCCCTTCACCTCATTTAAGAGACACACTTCCTACTTTTTTTTCTACAGAACATTCTGGTGCCAAAAATTACTGGCATAATATTTACTTATTGAAGACTAATGGATTTTTGTTTATTTTGTTGTGAAGTAAGTAGTAACTTTTAAGGAGGCCTGGATTAGTACACAAGAAAAATGACCTGTAATATCAGTCAACACTAAATAGGTCCCACCTTAGACAAGCCCTTCCATGGGCTTTGATTTTTCTAATTTAAACCATGAACATCTTACTGTTGTGACACATTTTTGTAATTGCTATGACGAGAATTCCTGATAAAAAGAATGAAGAATTTATTCGAGAAAACATATACTATATTACATGGATAGAATTTTTTAAAGAAAGAAACCTCAACAAATCCCAAGTTTTATTTGGGCTCATTCATATTTAGTACTTAAATGATGTGGCTGGAGCCTTCTGCTTAATACATAGTCTTTCACTGAATTCAGTAAAACAGATCCTTCTCCAGGTATTTTGGTAGAATAAATCTTATAAAGAATTGAAGGCTTAAATAAGTATGGAAGGGCTATAAGTGCAGAGATTACAGAAGTTGTCTCTAATGGTTTGAGCACTTATAGTACAAAGAAAGGTGATTCTCAGCAGAAAACTTAAAAACCAAAAGCAAAACTCCAAGTCTGCATGCATATGCTTCCAATTGACTGGCTCTAGCCAGAAATCTGATTTCAAGTGGATCCCAGGAAATCTAATTTTCAGGCTTTAGCTTTTGAGGGGCAGGGCATTTAGAAGGGGGAAAATATCCAATACGGTCCATAACTTTGTATACTCATTGTTCATGTGTTCCTCTCTATTCATATTTATCTTTCAAATAACCACAAAACAGCATCATCTTGCTTCTGCCTAACATGCATTTATTGTTCTTCCACATAAAGACTTTCTCAAATTCCCCAAAATAGAAAACTCAAAGTTCTATATTCATCTCTGAGTAATATTCATTCTTTTTCTGCCCAATTCACAATTTTCCTTTGATATCCTGTAATTTAAGGACTACGTTAGAGGTATGACCACTATCAATATAACTTCGTAGGAAAAGAGGAGGGAAACAGAATGGTTAATATATACAAATACATACATCACAATGAAGGAAAAATATACATAGCTACTATAGCTCTTGTTTTTGCAACTGGACAAGAATATGCATTAAGTGAAATGTTCTTCCACTACCTATTCCATATTTCCTTTGCTTTCAGTAACAGTTCAGCTGGACATGGTTCTTGAGCTTATTTGATAACACAACTTCATTCCTGAACTATCTGAGCCATAAATTGTCTTTCCTCTGTTGTGTTTGCTGTGATCTTTCATTAACATCATGAAAGCAAAGAAGTACTGATAGGCAATCCAGGGAATCCCCTTGGTTCCTCAAATACTCCACCTTACTATTGTGTTGTAACACTGTAGACAGGGACTACATATCCATATTCTGAATAAGTACTTGCTCTGTGATGAGAAGATTCCAATGTTATCCATCCTACTACCAAGTGATGGCTGGTTTACCAGAACTTGGTGCCATTAGCAGAGGTGCAATATTGGTGCCTTATGCTCACAGGTTAGTGATATAGCACTGGAGGTAGCCTGGACAGACACAGTAAAGGAAAACCCATGTTGTTTGAGCCCATGTAAAACATTTGTCTCATAATTCCGTTATCAATTAGCCCATGAGCCCATTTGTCAAGCACTGGGGTGGCAGAGAGAAAAGACTGACATTCAGAGAATGGGTCATCTTGTTTACCTGATTCTTGTGAACTACATTTGCAGTAGAAGCACTTTAGTGAGCATTCACATGAATAATAGATATCCTCATATGCTGTGCCCATTCTCTTGTCCAAAACTCTTTGTCACTAACCCCTTAATGCTGCTTTTATTGTCCCACAATCTTTGTAGCTGTCATTCTCACCAAAAAAGTTCTGGTAACTTGACATCCGATAGTGTTGCCATCTGTAGGCACTTTATCCTAGGCAATTGCAGATGATTTAAATAATTATTATTCTATTACATACCATAAGTTTCCACTGTTTCATTTTCTTTTAGCAGTGTGATAATTACATTCTTCAAATCTAACCATCTTAGAATTAATTCCAGTACCTAATACTTTACTAGTTGGTCAGGAAAACAGAAGGTACTTGTCTTAGTCCATTAATGCTGCTATAAAAAATACCTTAGACTCAGTACTTTATAGAAAACAGAAATTATTTCCTACAGTTCTGGAAGCTGGGAAGTCCAATATCAAGGCACCAGCAGATTTGGTGTCTGGTAAATGCTCTCTGTTTCTAAGATGGAGCCTTCTTGCTGCATCTTCACATGTCAGAAGGAGGCAAAAAAGACAAATTCTATGTCCTCACATGGAAGAAGAGGTGAAAAGGAGAGACAGTTCTCTAAAGCTTTTTTTCAGGGCATTAATCTCATTTATGAGAGCTCTTAAAAGGACCCACCTCTTAATACTATTACACTGAGGACTAAGTTTCAACATGAATTTTAGAGGGACATAAACATTCAAACTATAGCAGTACTTAAGCTATTTTAAGTACCAAGAGGTTTAACTCAGTGATGTACAGGGTTACACAAAAGTTTGAAGGCTAGGAAGCAAATATGGGAGCTACTTTCAGAGATCTCCGGTACAAAGGGAGGCCATCTCTAAGCTTCTCACATACAGAAAGTACCAAAGTAGTATTTAAGTGGTGCCCCAAAATAGCTTGAAATCACTGCTAGAGAATAAGGGCTTCTCCATATTCTCTATTTTCCAGGTATCATATGAATGACTTTTATTGGAAGACATCAAGATAATACTGCTGGTAATAAGGCCTGGGAAATGTAGTTTTTAGGTTTCACTTCCCTAGGTTACATGAGAGAATATAGAATGGCAGATTGGATTTGCCAACCATAACAACCATGGTAAATCTAGCTCACTATCTCACCATCTTCAACATGTTTCCATTTACCAGGATCTTATGAAAATATTTATTTCAACATTCTCTTTCCTATTAAAGGTACTTTATTGGTGATTAAATTAAATATTTTAAAAATATACTTAAAAAATAAGCCATAATGAAAATGTCTTCAATCATCTCCCTGAAAAATTCATGCTTTCATTTCTTTATTAAAATTCTAAACACTCTCAGAAAAATTCTTTTAGTCTCCCATATACATTGCATGCCCAGAATATGTTGCTAAGGAAGGGAATTATGTTTATTCTTCTTTAATTTATTTTTATTGCACTATAAACAAAATATTTAATTATAGCATATTCCTTGTTTCAGAAAAAGCTAAAAATTAGGATACTCTAAGGATAGAAATATTAATTATTCTCCATGTGATGTGATATACTTTTGTGATTAAGAACACATTTACTACATTATTCCAATATTAGTGATGTTAGGTTTTATGATGTGTTTGAGGAGATGTGTAGCTGATCTCTCAATTTCAGTGATATATTTTTTTTAAGAGGAATAGATTACAAATTTATTTACCATGCACACAGGGAGAATCACAGAGTGAGTACTCAATATCCCAATGGGATCCAGAAATTTATATATCCTCATTGTAGAGAGGAGGGGAGATGAGTAACATAGATAACTCTGTTTAGGGGCAACAAATGGTTACTAGGGAAGATGAATAGATACTTGGGAGAATGAATGGATGAGGGGAAACAGATTGACTTGTAAATGATTCTCTTTGGGAATTAAATTAACCTCAGAGACAATTATCTTTTTTTAAGAAGACCTGAACATTAATTTATTCAAGAGTTAGCAGTTTTTTCTTACTAAAAATTATCTCATGATGGCAATGGAAAAATAAAACAAAACATTATCTTACTGGATAATTAAAATCAGTTCAACAGTACAAATGTTTGAACATCTATTATTGAGTAAAGAAATGTGGGGAGGTTCTAAGCCTTTACTGAAATTTGTTAGTCCAGCTAGGAAACAAAAGCACCTAAACAGTTAGAAATTAACATGTAATCATCAAGGATAAAGCTTGATAAAATCACGGTTCCCATGTTATGCTGAAGACAGTGTGTGTGTTGGATAGGACAAAAATCTATGTTGCTTTGGATTTTTGGGAAAAGCTTTATGGAACAAGAAGGATATTATAAACAATCAATTTAGACAGATAGTTAAATAAAACCTAGAAAGACAGTGCTACAGTAATCATATTATGTTTTTTCCTTTTGCTTCTTTATGTTTTTAAATTTTCTACATTATACATGAATTCTTTTATTAAAGAGATAGTGATATCTTTTGTCTTTGTAATTAATAAAAAAAAAATTGTGACTTGATACTTTAAGACCATGTGATTATCATGTTTCCAAACACCTCTTTACACAGTAGTTTTAAGGATCAATTGATGATCACTGACTGATTAAGTGGTGGATGCAAATTGGCTGTTTCTACTTTTATCATTTCTTCTACACTTATATCTTGGCATTCTTCTAAAGAATTTTCTGTACCTCATCCTATAACTTAATTTGGTCAATATGCTATCACTAGGTATCATTTTAATTCAATTTGTCAAAATTGATCACAATCAGTATTCCTTTTGATTTCAAAATTGTGCCAAAATTAAGAATAAGAGCCAGTTCTTGTGTATCTATGAATTGTTCCCATTTTTCTATGAGCATTTCTTTGCTTTCTGAAACATTAAGGTGTTCCATGCTCATCTTCTATTTCCCTGCTTCAGACCTGGGGCCATTTAATAGGAAATGGAGTTTAAAAGCCAAATTCTAGTCACTGATATACTCATGACAATTGGAAATTCATGGCTTTTAAATTTTTCCAGTGGACAGAGATTAAATACATTTGTATTTAATCAGGAAATAAATATGATAATTCCACCAAAATCTAATACCACAGGCCCCTCAAAGAAAAAGACAATGAGTTTGTTTTATATTAAAACAATTTAAAGAGCAATGATACCAAATGCAATGTAGGATCCTCGAGAAAATCATGAATTGCAGAAGATAAAAAATAAACAGTCTTCCTCTACAGATTTGACTATGATAGAAAAGGAAATTTGAACATAATATCTGTATCAGAAAATATGTCTGTATCTTTGTAATGAAAATGATATAAAGTTATGTAGAAGAATGTCTTTGATCTTGATATTTTAATATATATGCTTAATTGGAATACAATATTATGATGTCTACAACTTTCTTTCAAATTGTTTAGCAAACTCACATGCACACATACTCATATGAAGAGCGATAAAGCAAATTTAGCAGGTATTAACAATTATTGAATGTAGGTTAAAGTTATACTGCTTTGTTCTATTTTTTCAAGTTCTCTGTAGGTATTAAATATTCCAAGATAAAAAGATGGAGGAAAAAATAATAAGGTATTTCTTTATTTACTAACATGGAAAGAGACCACAACTATATCATTTAGTGAAAAATGCATACTGTAGGATAATGTGTACAATGTCACTGTAAGTTTAGCAATTCGAAACATATCAACAATTATGTTTTCCATATGTCTTACACATTACCACTGTCTTCAAAGAACAAATACATAAATTGAGGAAAAAATATATCAAAATCACAATGTAGCACATGTATTCAGAATGAATTAGTAATATAATTGGTAGATTTAAGAGAAAATATGGTTTCATTCCACTATTAGGTTAAAAAACAAAAGTAACTGAAGCTTTAATTCTATAGTTTTATATTTAGGGAATTATAGAACTATTAATGAAGAGCCATGTACTATATTCTAATTCTAGAATTAAAAAAATGACAAGAGCAAAATCATATGGCTTATGTACTATGTGCACACTTAGTTCTTAGGTGAACAAATTGAGGCACACAGATATTTAAGTAACTTGCCAAAAGTTACAAAAATAATAAATGCCAAGATTGTAGTTCGGAGAGTTTATTTATGAAGTTAGCTCTAAACTACCATCCTAACTGGCTATATTAGCTATTTGCTTAATGGCCAACTCATAAATTATATCAGATTCAATATATTGCATTTATTTTTTAGTGTTTTTTTCTCTTTCTTCTAGCTATATTGAGGTATAATTGACAAATAAAAATTATATATATCTGTATTTAGCATATACCATGTGATATTTTGATGTATATATATATAGTGACATAATTCCCACAATCAAACAAATTAACATATTCATCATCTCACATAGTAACAGTTGCTTGTGTTTTGTGAAAACACTTAACATCTACTCTCAGCAAATTTCAAATGTACAATGCAGTATTATTAACTAGAGTTACCATGTGTACATATTGCATTTAAAATGTTTAAATGAAAGTTCAAAATTGTTTAAAAGCCAGTGAACGTCAGCAATTGAAACAATTGACACATGAAATTTTGAAATAAGACATTTAAAGATCTCAGCTGTCTATTGGAGAAAAAAACAATTTTAAATGAATTACATATATAGTTTTTCAAATTATATGTCATTTAACCTTCCAGGTTGTCAGTGTTTCTAATGTAATGATACATATGCTGTGCTCAGGAGGCCATCTTATTGCTTCTATAGTTGAAATTACATGAATACAATAAAATAAGACATTCATCGCATAAAACTCTGCTTCTCTTACAATGCTCTCTTGAAATCATAATGCTAAACATTGTTATTAGTCATTTCAGTCACTAATTAATTAATTAATTGACAAAATTGCAAAAGAAAACTTAAAATCTGAGAAGCAATATACATGCAGGTGTTAAAAAAGAAAGTTTTCAAAAGAAACCTACACAATATAAGCAAAGTTAGGCATGTGAAGTTTAACTATTTATAAATTATGACAATCTCTAATTGCTCAACATCCATCCTCCTCCCTTTCTTCCTGTGTACAAGGTCACCTAGCTAGAGGTTATATCTGTGAGCCTTTCAGGCATCTAGATGTATTCTTGTCAATATATTATTATCTTTGGTCTGTGACCCAGGAACACATTCCTGCCCTTTGGTTGGGGTCAGGACCAAGGTTTGCCTTAGAATAGAGCTTGAGTCTGTACTTGAGACAGCCCACAATATTCTTCCTTGTGTAAACCATGAAATAAGCTACCAAAATAAGACTTGTTTTTTAGTTGTATCCTCTAAGGCATCATGACAAATGCAACATCAAATCCATTTCACAGATGTTCTAGGAAAAACTTTCATGAATTCTGCTATGAATAAATATTGGAAAGCTCATGATATATTCCAGAACTATGAGTATCAGTTAGAAGGCCCAACAAAGAAAATCTCATTAGAGAGAGTGTTGAATATACAGCAATAGACTTAAAATCTCCCAAAGGGATAAAAATAAAAATATATTTAGAAGGTCATGAAATAAATATGTGAAATGTGAAAAAAAAGGAAATTTCAAGAATAAAAATATGGACTTTTAAAAATAAAATGAATAGTTTGCCTGAACTGTAGGCTGGATAGAGTTGAAGAGAAAATATCTGACTATAAGAAACAACAGGAAAATTTCCCAAACTTGGCAGGGAGAAAAAGAGGTAAAACACTTGAAAATTAATCAAATACATCATAGATCAAAGATCTCCAAAATATTTTAATTTTTTAATTGATACATAATGCTTGTGCATATTTATAGAGGACATGTGTCATATTGATACAATATGTAATCAATATGTAATACAGTGTGTAATTATTAAATCAGGGTATTTAAGATATCTACCTACTTGAAAATTTATCATTTCTTTGTGTTAGGAACATTTCAAATCTTCTCTTCTAGTCATTTGGAAATAAATAATAAATTGTTAACCATAGTCACCTTATTGTGCTATCAAGCAATAGAACTTATTCCTTCTATCTAACAGTAGGTTTTTACCCATTAACCAACCTCACTTCACCCCACCCACCTTCCTAGCCTCTGGTAACTGTCATTCTACCCTCTACCTATACAAGAGCAACATTTTTAGCTCCCATATTTGAGTGAAAACATGAAATACTTGTCTTTCTGTGCCTGGATTATTTCACTTAACATAATGACCTCCACTTCCATTCATGTTACTGCAAATGATAAGATTTCATTGTTTTGAAATCTTGTTCCAGTTCTTACAGGAAAAGCTTTTAGCTTTCTCCATTCAATATGATGTTAGCTGTGGGCTTGTCATACATGGCCTTTGTTATGTTGAGATATGTTTCTTTCATGTTTGATTCGTTGAGAGTTTTTATCATGAAGGGATGTTGAATTTTAACAAATGTTTTTCTGCATCTATTGAGATGATCATATTGTTTTTTCCCTTTATTTCGTTGATGTGATGTATCACATTTGTTGATTTGCATATGTTGATCCATCTTTCCATCCCTGGGAAATATCCCACTTGATCATGGTGTATTATCTTTTTGACGTGTTGTTGGATTCAGTATGCTAGTATTTTATTAAGGATTTTTGCATCTATTTTCATCAAGAATATTTGTCTGAAGTTTTCTTTTTTTTGTTATGTCCTCTGGTTTTGGTATCACGGTAGTGCTGACCTTGTTGACTTAGTTAAGAAGAATTCCCTCCTCTTCAATTTTTTTGTAATAGTTGGAGGAGAAGTGGTGTTAGTTCTTTAAAAAATTGGTAGAATTCAGCAGTGAACCCATAAGTCCTGGCCTTTTCATTCTTGGGGGACATTTTATTACTGATTCAAATTTGTTACTCATTATTGGTGTGTTCAGATTTTCTACATCTTCTGGGTTCAATCTTAGGTTGTATTTGTCCAAGGATTTATATATTTTCTCTAGGTTTTCCAATTTGTTAGCATAAAGTTGTTCATAATACTCTCTAAAGGTCCTTTTTATTTCTGTGGTATCAGTAATAATGTCTCCTTTTTCATGTCTGATTTTATTTGGATCTGCTTTTTTTTCTTGATTAGTTCACCTAGTGGTTTATTGATTTTTTTTAATCTTTTCAAAAAAACAACTTTTCGATCCATTGATCTTTTGTATTTTTTTTAGTCTCTACTTTTTTTAGTTCTGCTTGGATCTTTATTATTTCTTTCATTTTACTAATTTTGTGTATGGTTTGTTCTTATGTCTCTAGCTCCTTCAGGTGAATCAATAGGTTGTTTATTATACATCATTCTACTTTTTTGATGTAGGTGTTTATTGCTATAAATTTCTTTCTTCACCCTGATTTATCTGTATCCCACAGGTTTAAATGTGTTGTTTTTCCATTTTCATTTGTTTCAAGAAATTTTTTGATTTCCTTCTTAATTTTTTTTCTTTTTTTTTCTTTTATTTCAGAATATTATGGGGGTACAACATTTTGGTTATATATATTACCTATGCCCTGCCCAAGTCAGAGCTACGATTGTGAACATCTCCCAAACTGTGCACCCCATACCCATTTGGTGAGAGTTTTCCCATCCCCTCCACCCCCCTCCCACCTGCCCACCCCCTGATGAATATTATTTCTATGTGTGACATAAGTATTGATCATTTAGTACCAATTTGGTGGTGACATTGACACAATGATGGGTCAGGAGGATGCTGCTAATTTTCATTTATTTGTACAATTTCTAAATTTCTTCTCATTATTGATTCCTAGTTTAATTTCTTTGTGGTCTGAGAACATACTTAATATGATTTTAATTTTTTAAAAATTTGTTGAGACTTGTATTGCAGCCTAATGTATGATCTATCCTAGAGAATGTTCCATGTGCTGATAAGAAGAATGTATATTCTGCAGCTATAGGATAAAATGTTCTGTGAGTTTCTCCTGGGTCCATTTGTCTAAAGTGCAGTTTAAATTGTGTTTCTTTGATGATTTTCTGTCTAGATGTTCTTTCCAATGCTAAGAATGGTTTATTTAAGTCCCCAACTATAATTGTATTCAACTCTATCTCTCCCTTTAGATCTAATAATATTTGCTTTATAAATATATGGATCATCTAGTTTTGGGTGTTTATATATAGAGACAATTGTTATATCCTCTTGCTGAATTTATCCCTTTATCATTATATAATGTTTTTCTTTTCCTCTTTTTATAGTTTTTTGTTTAAAGTCTGTTTTATCTGATATAATTATAGCTTATCCTACTCACTTTTGGTCTCCATTTGGGTGTAATACTTTTTCCAGCCCTTCACTTTCAGTCTATATGTGGCTTTACAGATGAAGTGAGTTTCTTGTAGGTAGCATATAGTTCGGTAATTTTTTCATCCATTCACCTAGTTTAAATGTTTTAAGGGGGAAATTTTATCCATTTATATTCAAGGTTATTATTGATAAGTGAAGACTTATTCTTGTTATTTTGTTAATTGTTTCTGGTTGTTTTGTATATCCTTTGTTTCATTCTTCCGCTCCTATTGTTCATCATTGCAGTTTGATTGTTTTCTGTCATGGTAACATTGGACCTTTTCTCCTTCTCCTTTCTGTGTCTGCTGTAGTAGTGAGTTTTATACTTTCATGCATTTTCATGATGTTAAATATCATTCTTTCCCTTCCAGATTTTTTGTCAGCCCTGTCTAGTGGTGATGATTTCTCTCAGTGTTTGCTTGTCTAGGCAAGATTTTATTTATCCTTCATGTGTGAAGGATGGCCTTACTGGGTATAGTATTATAGCTAGACAGTTTTTTTTATTTATCAGAACTTTGAGTATGTCATCCCATTCTCTCCTGGCCTTTAAAATTTCTGCTAAGAAATCTGTTAGTCTGATAGGGATTCTTTTCTATGTGACCTAAAGCTTTTCTCCTACTGTTTTTAGAATTCTTTCTTTGACTTTGACTTTTGGCAGTGATTATAATTGTCTTGGTGAAGACCTTTTTGGGTTGAATCTATTTGGGAATCCTTGACCTTCCTGCATCTAGCTATCTGTGTGACTTGCAAGACTTGGGAATTTTTCAGCAGTTATTGCATTAAATAGATTTTTATGCACTTGCTTATCTTTTCTCCTTCCAGAATTCCCATAATTAAATATTTGTTCACTTCATGGTGTCCCATATGTCAGATGTTATTTCTTCATTTTTTTATTCTTTTTGTTTGTTTGTTTTATGGGGTTATTTTAAAATACCTGTCTTCAAGTTCAGAAATTATTTCTTCTGCTTGATCTACTCTATTAGTGAAGCTCTATATTGTACTTTTTATTTCATTCATTTAAGTTCAAGTCCAGGATTTCTGTTTGGTTCTTTTTTAATAATATTTATCTCTGGATATCAGTCCATTGTTAGATGTATAGTTTATGAGTATTTTCTCCAGTTCTATAGGTTGTCTATTTACTCTGTTGATTATTTCTTTTGCTGTGCAGAAGGTTTTCAGTTTAAATAAGTCCCATTATTTATTTTTGCTTTTGTTTTATTTGCTTTTAGGGTCTTAGTCATAAATTTTTTGCTGATGCCAATACTGGGAATAGTTTTTCCTAGGTTTTCTATGCATAGTCACACAGAGTGGTAAAATGGATATGGGTGACTCATAAGCAGGGAGAGTGAAAAGGGGATAAGAGATGAAAAATTACTTATTGGTAAAATGTACACTATTCAGGTGACAGATACACCAAAATCCCAGACTTCATCTCTATGTAATTCATCCTTGTGACAAAAACAAAATTTGTACCCCCTAAATCTATTGCAATAAGTTTTAAAAAATTATTTCCTTGCTGAATTTCTCATTTAGATCATAAATTGTCTTCCTGATCTCTTTTATTGCTTATCTGTGTTCTCTTATATTTCACTGAGTCTCTTTAATGTCATTACTTTGAATTTTTTCCAGAAATTTCATAGTTTTTTTTTCTTTGTAATCTGTTGTTGGAGAATTATTGTGTTGCTTTGGAGGTGTCATGTTTCCTTGTTTTTTTTTTTTTAATTTATTTTGTCTTTATGTTGAAATCTGAGCATCTGGTATAACAGCTGCTTCTTCCAACTTTATGGATTGGCCTTTGTAGGGAAAGACTTTTTCCTGTAGATATGTTTATAGCGCTGGTTGGGTAGGGTGCTTTGGTTTTGATTCTGAGTGGGTGCAGTCATGTAGTCTCCATATGCTTTCATAGGTTGCAATCAGTATCAGTGGTATCTGTGAGTTCCTCATTAGCTTAGGCTAAGGTTGTTAGTGGGGGTTGTGGTAAGGCTTTGCTGGAGATGAAGATGCCAGAGGGGCTGGTCCTCAGGCACCAGTGGTGAAGGCAACTGGCTGAGCATGCCGATTCTTGGGTTTCTTGGTGGTGTACATGGGCATCAATGGTAGTAGGTCTAGGTGGGTCAATCCTTGGTCCTCCAGGAGGCTTGCTCAGGTGCTGGCAGTCTCAGTGGTGGACTAGGCAGGCAGGCAGGTTCCCAGTTCCCTGGGCCACATGCAGGGAGTTGGTGATGGCAGTAGAAGAAGCAGCACAATCCTTGGGCCCTGAAGTGGCACACATAGGTTCCAGCAGTCATGGTAGCAGGATGGGAGGGCAAGTTGGTGTATGTAGTTGAGTGTCTGCTGTGGTGACAACAGCAGGCTGGGTGCAACAATCCTTAGTTCTCCAAAAGGTTTTCATGGATGCCAATGGTGGTAGGTGGGGTGGATTGACAGGCCTCCAGATTATGTTTGTGGGTGCTGGCAGATGGTGCTGGCTTGTCCCCAGGACCCTGATGGTGTGCACAGGGGATGGTGGCATAGGCTGGGCTGGTCAGTACCCATTCCCCCAGACAATATACTTGGACAGTGGCAGGGCACATGCTCAGAGAGCAGACCTGTTATCAGTCCCCCGGATGGTGCATGAAGGTGCATGCTATGGCAACAGGATAGATGAATCCTCTGGCCTCCCTTATATGCTGACAGTAATGGTGGTGGGTGGCAGAGTCTTGTACTCAGGCCCCTGGATGGCATTAACAGGCATTTGCTATGGTAGGAAGGGCTAGTTTATATCCAGGCCTCCAGAAAACTCATGCAAGAACTACTGGAAGAGGCTGCACGTGGCAGAGGCCTGTTTTTTGGGTCTTTGTTGTGTATATGGACCCCAGCTGCAGTGGGTAGGGCAGATCAATCATTAGGCCCCTGGAAGATGTGCTCAGGCACTAGCAGCAGTGGCAGTGGGTGGAGTGGACCTGTCCTCAGGGACCTGGATAGCATGTATGAGAGCCAGTAGGAGTAGGCAGGGTGAGCCTGTTGTCAGGCCCCCTGATCATGCATGCAGCTGCCAGCGGCACTGGGCATGGTTGGTTGATCCCTCAGCCCCTCAAATGGCTGTGGAGGTATGTAGGTGAGCCTGGCCCAAAGACTTCCAACTGTACAGATAAGCATCTACTGTGACAGACAGGGCAGATCAATTCCCAGGACTCCAGAAGGTGCACCAGTGATGGTGGTGGTTGGGATGAGCCCATCCTCAGGATGATGGATAGTGTGTGCAGCCACTAATGGGGGCAGGCAAGGAGGGCCTATCCCAGGCCCCAGGAAGGTGCTTGTGTGGGCCTGTACTCAGGCCCCTGAAGGTATGTGCAAGTGTATGGTGGCCCTGCTGAGAGGTACAAAGTTGCTGTCAGTGGCAACAGCCCCGGGCAGGCAGCTCTCAGGCTCTGGGGAGTGCATGCTTTGCCTCCCTTTGTCCCAGGGGAAGCCTCCCTGGTGCACTGCTCTACCCAGTCCCTGGTATGTAGGATACTGCATGGGCTAGAGTTCTGGGGGTCCAGTTGCACTGCTGGGTCTAGATGATGTCATGGTGCTTCAGTCCTTTGGATGAATATGGGGAGAAGTAAAGTTACAGGGGCTATTGGGCCCCAGGGAAGGATGTAGTCTGGTGGGGAATGGGCTCTAACAATGACACTGTGCTGTAGCTGCTTTGGTCTTGGGGGGGTGTGGGAACCAGCAGAAACTCCCTCTCTGAAACAATGCCATCATGAGGACTCCAGGCAGTTCCCTATAAGCTCAGGGCTGACAAAAGCTGAGGAGTTCTACTGTGACTGAGACTGCAGGAGTCCCAGAGGGGAATGTAGACCACTGAGGATCTCTTGCTCACCTTTTCCCTGCACTGGGGAGTTTCTCCTGGCTCCAAACCAATCCCAGTCAGACTGGCTGCTTTGCTACCATAATTAACCTATGTAAAATGAAAATTTAAATTGACATGTTTTGGTGTGGTTATAAATATGCATGTTAACCTTCAAGTTGTTGTTGTACATATAAATTAAAATGTTTTTCTAACCTGTTATAGTTCTTTTTTTTCCTTCAAATATTGAAATATAGCATTCCTTTTCTTCCACTGCCCTTAACTTTTGCCATCAGAAATGTACATTTCAACTGGAATGTACTCAATGCGTATGGATTTTATCACTTGGTCCTACTTATTTGAAAGATACCTTTCAAATTGTGTCTACCTTGTGGATATTTCAGAGATCTGGATGAGGCAAAGTTCCTTCAAATTATCTTAGAAATCTCAAAGCACAAACATCCTTAGAATGTGTCTTCAGTGGATTGTGTCTGGCTCTTGTGAATGAAATCGGTAGTTATTTATTATTCTTGACTTTTAAAATTGAAGAGTAACCACACTTTATCTACAAAACTCAGCTGGAAAACAATTTTAAATAAGTAAAAATATAGTCTCCAGTATCCCTTTGTTATATCACTTACTGCTAAAATAATTAATTTGCAAATTACAATTTGGTCCTAACTCTCAAAGTTTTAAGACATATCTTTCTTGAATTACTTTAATATGCATTAGTCAATTACCTAATAGATTTTGAGATATTGGAAAAGATATTTAAATTTTATCATAGGCCAGTGGTCAGCATCCCTTACATTTGCGCCAAAGCATATCATAAAATGATTCTCTCTGAAACACGTACAGGGCCCCCGGGTATCCCTGTCACTCTCTCTCCATCTGCCATTCTACCCTGTTACTCTTGATGTTCTCTGTGCACCACCATTGTGGAACCTCTGTCCATCTGCTGCTAAATCTGCTCTAATGCTTCCTCATCTTGGGCAGCAGGGGGACTACGCAATGTGTTCCAGATACCAATTATTTCTTCACAGGCATGGAAGACAGACTATGAGATGCCTATAGTGGCTGTTTTTGCTGTTTTGGTCTTTACATGTTTGTCTTTGTTTTGAGTGATTTCAATATTCTAGAGATAACGTCTTCACCATGTGGACCATGCTCTGTGACATCATGGAAGAAATTTGAGTTTTCAGCAAGAAGCATGTGGCTTAACCCATCTTGGCCTCACTGATTTTCCTTTTCATGCCTTGCTTGTTTGATACCCTCTTTCTTTGGTTTGACACTCTTGCTCAGCTTTTAATCTCAATTAAATAGAAGGATTGAATAGACAACACTTTATTCAGTTTTGAACAGAGCCACATTTTTGGTTCATTTAGCACAAGTGTATAGTAAGTAGTATGCCCATGAATTGGAGTAAAATCAGAATTGATTTTCCATTATATTTATGACACCTTTACAGTTAACAAGTTTAAGTAGTTCATAAATCTTCTTTCAAATCATATGCTATATCTATTGTCTATAAATTTGAAACCCCATTAGGTCTGCCTTTAAAAAAAAACCAGAAACATGTTATACAAAAGAACATTTTAGAAGAAGGAATACACTTAAAAAATTCATGTGTCAAATTTGTTGGCATTCTTATAAAGGAAAGCAGATTACTGGGGTCAAGGAAAGGGATTCCTGACAGATTGAAAAAGCACTGATTTATTTAACTCTAGACTTTCTAATGAATGTATATTTCATAATCCTTACTGTATATGCCAGAAAACTTGTGATTTTAGTATTATTATAGTTAATTTCCTTTGCATTTTCAGAGTTATTTGTTTGCCAAAAGAAGTAGAGTGTGCCTGGCCATATATATTAAATAAATTTCTATTCTGAAACCAGCATTTTTTTCTATGAGAATTACATCAAAATTCACCAGCCACCAGCACTAACTCTCTCTGATTCTCTTTTTCTTTTGTAATACATAAATTTAGATACTAATGAATCTGTATTCCTGAGATAGTAGATTCATAAGATCACATAAAATGAGACTCTTTTCCATTTCTAGCCCAACTACTGCTACCAGGTGTTCCCAGTTTAAGGAATTGTCACATAACGTGAATTTCTTTGACTGATAGGTCTCAGATAGATCTTTACATTTGGCAGACTTATCTAGCAATCAGATGCAAAATTTGGCAGCACATTCAATGTTAATCAAGTGCGGTTTTTTTTTTTTTTACTTAGTCTATTGTTTAATTATACAATCAGAAATTTCATGGCTCATTTTCAGTCTTAGGAGAAAAAGTAAAGCAAACTGAGAATCATACAAAGCCTAGGATGGTCAGTGAGGACAATGCTGTTATGCAGAGTGTTTGTGGTGGGTAACCTTTCACTAATGAGGAAAATTTGTCACAAGAATAAATTCAGTTTTTAAAGTATATATACTTTCTGAGAAAAAAGATTTGTCATACTTCATTAAAAATATGCAATGTAATGTATCTAACAATGATCAATAATGAATATTGCACTTGGCAGAGTTCACAATTATTTAACAAAAATTTCCATCCTCCTCCTTGGTAATTGTGTTGACACTTAGCAGTTTTCACTGACATTGGAGGAATTCTTCAGTACCCACTATTTTTTAAAAAGCAAAGGAAAATTCTAACTTAGAAAATAGACTAAGTTAAATATCAGAATATCTTTCTTATTAACTTTTACTGTGGAAGGAAAACATGGTTGAAAAATTGAGACCTTATTCAATATCTGCTCATTGGAAGAGTTCAGGGCAAATTCTAAGTAAATATGCTAGCATCCACATCCTTTAGCGTTGTAACAGCTTTAGGAGAGTGATTCAGAGAAGCTGAGGGTGGTGAACCAATGAGCCTCTTGATTTTTATTTATTGCACAGTACAGAATGGCCACAGATGGAAAAAGAGAAGCATGACTTTCCTGCAGGGTAAAGAATGAAAAAGCCAGAGAATTTATTAATCTTCCACAGGACCCAAACTTAAATTTGGACAACATAGTTCCCCTAATATAAGGAATAAAGATCAAAAGCTTCCAATTTATATATATATTCCCATGTTTTGCTGAATTAACAAACTTTGAATAAGTGAAAACATGTATAAAGATAGAACGTGAAATGCTTATGGCACAAAAGGTCCAGATTTCCTTTTAGAGAAATCATGTGTAATAATTCTGTTTCTCAGTTCCCAAATACAGGCATGCTAAACAAATTTTTGGACAACTTTTGTTTAAATTAACATATGTCTTACTTTGTATTTCCAATGCACCAAGGTAAGAGATATTTTAAACTGAGACATTTTAAAACATTGTCATGTCAGGGGTGTGGCAAAGTTTTGGTCTTACTGAGGTTGTGAAGCTACAGGGAAAATGCATTGGTCATATTCTATTGTCCCACCCTAGCCTTACCTGAGAGAGTCATTCTTTTGCCCCAAATGTTTTTTCAAATGCAGTGATCCTGTGTTGATTTGTGGTCATTCCGGGACATTCAGTGCCTAGAATGCATTTTTCTTGGGTGCAAAATTAAGTCAGCATCCTCTGATAACTTAACATCTCCCAAGACTCTTCCTAAGCTTCTAGTGCTTATGAAACTCACTGTCTTCTGTCTTCCTAGTTCAAGTGTTCTCTAAAGAACATTAACACTTCAGGATATCCTTTAAGTCAAGATTCCTAGCCTTTTGTGTGCCATAGACCCCTTTGGGGTCTAATGATATATATGGATCCCTTCTCAGAATAATGTTATAAATGTATTTTCAAAGGCAAAAAGAAGTCCAAATATACTGAAATGCATTCCCAAAATATTATAACATTTTTGATATAATATCTGTGTACCTCCATGAACACATTAACAAATATGATAAATATAGAGGAGGATCTAATAACTATGGTGAAGTAGTAATAATTATCAAGACTCATTTGAGTATTTGCAACAAATGTAATATGATATAAAAAATTTGTAATTTCTATTGGTAACAAAGTCCCAAGTACTGTTAGTAGTGTTGAGATTTGTTTTTACATTCATAATGAAAAGAAATGCTAAACTGTAGTTAGTGCTATGTGGAAAATAAAAAAGGAATATTTGCCATTCATGGTCACAGAACCCCTAAATTCTCATTTGTAGGCCTAAATTAAGAATCTCCTATTTATGTGATTTCAATTTTTACAAAATGAAAGGAGATTCAGAAACTTCCTGTTGTGTCATTGTTCCACTCTGAAAATATTATTTGAGGTAAGTATTACAAAGCCTGGTTTTCTGAATAATTGGTAAGAAGATAAAATGAAGACAAAAACAACTTCCTATATCACTATATAATTTTTTCATACATATTTTTCTTGGATTAAGTTCCCAATCCACTCTACTCCCTTCAAAAAGTAATCCTTCTGTTGCATAACACTAAATTCTAAAATATACCTGACACAATGGAGCAACATACATCTTTTGAAATGGACAAGGAAACAAGAACTGTTAAACAATTCTCACTCAGTACAGTACTATGGCATAAATCATCAAAATTCCCATATCTCCTCAATTTTTCTAAGTGCCTCTTCCTCATTATTGTTTATAGTACCCAGAGAAGTAATTGTTTGTGTCAGATTTCTCCAAGCACCACTTCCACATAGACTGCATCTCATCTTGGTCTGATGTGGACTCTATCACCAAAGTCTTCTCAAGGCTTTCACACATGGTTTTTGTAAGCTGTACTTTGTCCTCTGTTGCCAGAATCTTTGTCACTTGCTCTGTGTTATTCTCTTTAAACATATACTACTGTGACCACAGAAAGATACCAAGAACGGGTTACATTAACTCCTGTTTGGGGTTTGGCATTACCAGGGCCCACATCCAGAATTAGAGAGGCCCTCCTTTTTAGTGTTATTCTCTTGGTTATACCTCAATTACCTGAAAATTTAGAAAGTGTCATCCTGCAATATCATGGACCTCTGGAATTCAACTTGTGGCTTGCATTAAAAGCATGATAATAGCTTTGGATGTTCAGAACCCTCATTCCCATCTTGCTGGTCTACTTCCCCCATAATAATTAACTCTGTTTCTTCTCAATAGGAACAGTCTCACTTAGCTACATGGAGGGGGATGGAGCTGTCACTATTTAATTTTAAGTTTATAGAATTTCCAGTGACAGATTGCCATATTTTTATCCTACATAAAATCTGATTTTAATTTGCTGTTTAATTTAGTATCCCAGGAGAGCCTATCTATTTTTCTCTGAAATATGTATAGGAGTTAAGCTTTATGTGAAGTGAGGTGAAGTGGATGCTATGGATTGGGGTGAGAACTATAAAATAAAGACGTTAGAGCTAAGAATACTCAAGCCAAAGTTACTTTCCTCCACCAAAAATAACTTTGGAAGAAAAAGAATTGGTGTTGAGATTACATTATATTGAGTCAGGTATTGTCTCATTTCTTATTATACTCATTGATTTGAGATCATCATAAAATCAACAGTGGGGGAATTTTTAAAAGAATGTTTTAAATGTTTTTTCCAATAGACAATGGAAAGTTTTTCCACAGATAAAAACAGAACCAAAGAATGTCCATGGTAATTAACTGGTACTGAATGAAGAAAACGGATTTGAATGTGGAAGTACTAAATGTTTTGGAAAAATAAAAATAAATGGAGAGTCAGAGTACTTACAGATGGTTCTACACAAAGTAAGCCAAGCTGACTATCTTAGACTTTAGCCATTATTTTTTTATTTTATACAGACTAATTCTTTTCTACCCTCTAGACTTTTATTACTTTTGATTTACTCAAATATAAAGGAACTTTCTTCTACATACAAACTACATTAACTTTAGTCCAAACTGAGAAGAAGACACAGTAGGGTCTATCAAAGATATCTATTTGATGTTTGATTTTAATGGTGTCTTCATGATATGAGTGAAAGGCTACAACCTAATCTGCCAATAGGGTCTAAAACAGTTTGTACTTTTTGCTTCATTAAAGCAGAAATGATGGATGTTGACAATCTTTTTCAAAATTACCTTTGAATATATTTAATACCAAAAATGTGGAAATAGAATGAGGGAGGGGAGGTGCAACAGAGCACTATTTGCAGGCAAATGTGAGATATTTTTAGGTGATTATAATTCAGAAGTCATAAAGCACGGTATCTAAGAAAATGTCACAACTAATGACAGAATCAAATGGAGATATATCCCTAAAGTTCAAAGACATGTTCTCTGCCTCCAAGTTGTTAACTCCACCTGGCTTGTAATTTTTCCACTGACCAGTATGTGACCAGACAAAATTTAAAAAAGAAATTTCATAAAGGCTATAATATATAGCTATTTAACTTGCTAAACATAACTTTTTAAGTAATGGCAATGATACTGCAATTTTTTTTTGAAATCTGGTATTTCTACATAGGTGAAATGACCAGAGTTAACACAAGGATAGTAAATACAATTATCAGTCAATGCAATTTGAAAGATAAAAACTGATAATTACAATGTAAGGGGAAAATGAAATACTTCATGAGCCCTAAACAGATGCCATTGATTTAAATTAAAAGGGAAAAAAATAACAAGGATTAAAATTTCTAGCAGAAGTTTTCTTATACATTCAGGAAATAGTATATCTAACATTAAGGATTAAATGGTGGTAATATCTTAAATAGATAAATTATAGTAGCAGAGCAATCTTAGATTACTTCACTAATATTAAAGTAAACAATTTTCGTCAGTGATATTCACCTGTAAAATTGTATAAAACATAATATTTTACAGTCATGGTATTTTACAAATAAATCTCCGAAAGGTGCTGTGTAGGAACTAAGCACATAATGGGGCTATAATGATGTAGAATCGAATGCACATCCTGCTTCTTTTAATTCTTTCTTCTTTCTTTTCTTCTCTCCTTCCTTCTTTCTATTCTTCTTTTCTACCTCTCTCTCCATGCTTCCCCCTTTCTTTATTTTTTCTTTTTAATTTAGAATTCATTGATAACCTTTATTAGGCTAGTCTTTATACTCTCAACTCGTGATGCAGAATAACATAAGATGTAGCCCCTACCATTCAGAACTCAATATTGCGGTGCAGGAAGATTATAGAAGATTATTTATAACATTCCGTGTGCTATAACATTGGTGTCCAGAAAATGGAAGAATGTCAAAGTCTGAAGGGTTCAGGGAATGGCTATTTAAGGTAATGATTAGAACACTGGCTCAAGATGCCTCTAGGTAGGTAGAGGTTGGAGGTAAGATTGTATATATTTAGAGAGTTACAAAGAGTTCAGCATGTTGGAAGTATTATGTGACTATGGACTGATGATCAACAAAAATGAGATGTGAGAGACAGCTTGCACAATACCTAAAAGAGAATTGGGTAATTTTGAAGAGTTTTAAAGTGGGAAATGCATTCATTGATTGAATTAAGTGAAAGAGTTCATTAGAAATTCAGTTTAGTCAAAATGACTATATGTTTTTGTTAAGTCCTTCCCCTTTCTTTTCCTTCATGAAGTGTCATTATTTGTTCAATATGTATCTCCTTATTAAACGATAGACTGTAAACTCAAAAACGTAATCACTGTATCACCAATGCCATTCACAGTACCTATCAAAAAGTAGGTGCTCAATAATTGTTTACTAAATAAAGAAGTGAATAAACAGATTACTTCATTCTGGGCCTACGAGAAATTTATAGGTATCTACCATAGTTATTATCATTGCATCTATTGTACCTAAAATTTTGACCATGTGGATGACAAGCATAACGTAGAAGGCAGAATTATAAAGATACATTCTCAAGATTCTTGTCCCCTGGTAATTCAGTCAAACACTAATCTAGATAATGCTGTGAAAGGACTTGGTAAATATAATTATGGCAAGTAATCAGCCGACCTTAAAATAGGGAGATTATGCTGAACTACCCAGGGGAGACAAAGGTAATCACATGGGCCCTTAAAAGCAAAAGAGGAAGGCAGAAGAATCCATCAAGGAAATTTCTGAGAGAAATAGGTGACCTAGAAAGCATGAGAAGTAATGTGGGAACTCTCTAGGAGCAAAGACTGGCCCCGGGCTGACAGCCTGAAAGGAAACGAATACCTCAGTTCTCCAACTGCAAAGAACTAAATGTTGTCAACAATCTGAATGAGGTTGAGAGGAGAGTCATCTTCACAGTTTCCAAAAAGGAACACAGCCCTGCCAACATCTTGATTTAGGTCCTGTGAAATCCGGAGATAAGGAGCCAGCTAAGCCATGCTATGCCCAGACTTGTGACTCACAGAAACTGTGAGATGATGAATGGGTGTTGTTTTAAGCTGCTAAATTTGTGATAATTTGTTATAGCAGCAATAGAAAATGAAAACAAGTAGTTATAATATTCTTTCCTTAAAAAATTTTATGGGAAAATAAACTTTGAATGAAGTCTCAGATATGCAAATTTTATTTTATGTCAGTACACATTAAATAAAAGTGAGAGAGGAGAAAATATTTTTCTGAGTGAGGATAATGTTGTCAGGACTCAGAGTTCATTACTACCAACCCTTTTTGGCACCGTGTGCACCAAATTCCACTATGGGTTTACAAGACCATAACTATTGTGAAAAAAAGAAAAGGGGGAACGTATTGAGTTCAGAGAAGAGCATGAAAAGACAGAGGGCCTCTCTGGTGGTGTCAGCTGTATTGGTGAAGTACAAGGTTTTGCTGAGCATGCATCAGTCAGGGACAAAGTATGGGACTTAAGCAGAATCTGAGGATTGGAATTAATGGATCCATGGTAAATAATAAAGATTGGTGAAAGTTCCAATGAACAAAAACTGTGATAAAGAATTTACCCATTATACGCGTTGCATCTTTCTCATCCCAGAGAATTCAGGTCAGGTCATTTAAAGAATCTTCTGCAAATAAGAGGTTTTATTTGTTTGTTTTAGGCAAGAAATGTATATGCTCGTCTAGAAAAATAAAATTTCTTAGATCTATTATGTTGATCTAAATTATTTTATGATAGCGCTATGGAAGTATGAATAAGCATGAAACTAGGATTCTGTTTCTAATGCTTAATTCATTAAAAAATTATGGAACTGGCTGGGGATGGTGGCTCATGCCTATAATCTTAGCATTTTGTGAGCCCAAGGGAGGAGGACCACTTGAGGCCAGGGATTTCAGAGCAGCCTGAGCAAAAGTGAGACCCTGTCTCTACAAAAAATAGAAAAATTAGCTGGGCATGGTGGCACCTGTAGTCCCAGCTACTTGGGAGGCTGGGGCAGGAAGACCACTTGAGCCTAGGAGTTTGAGATTATAGTGAGCTATGATGACACCACTGCACTCTAGCCCAGGCGACAGAGTGATACTCTGTCTCAAACAAACAAACAAAAAAATATGGAACCAATTCAAATTCATTAAAATTTATAAAACTGTATTGCTATGGTTTGAATGTCCCCTTCTAAAGCTGATATTGAAACTTAATTCACAATGTGACTGTATTGAGAGGTGGGGCCTTTAAGAGGTGATTGGATCACGAGGGTTCTGTCCTCATGAATGGATTAATACATTCACAGATTAGTGGGTTCATGGATTAATGGATTATCATGAGAAGGGAACTGATGGCTTTATAAGGAGAGGAAGACAGACTTGAGCTAGGACGTTAACACACTCATCCCCCTCACTACGTGATACCCAGCACCAAGTCTAGATGCAGAAAAGAGTCCCCACAAGCAAGAAGGAAGGCCATCACCAGAAGTGTCTCCTTGACCATGTACTTCCCGGACACTATAACTGTAAGAAATAAATTTCTTTTCTTTATAAATTACCCATTTTCAGGTATTCTGTTTTAAGCAACAGAAAACAGACAAATAAAAAAAAAATAAACCAATAGCAACACTTTACCGTGACTTATCATGTTATTTTGCTGAATGAAACAATTTATCACAAGATGAATTTGGCACCCATTGCTAACTCACAGGATTTTTGGTTTGCCCTGACTGTGTTCAATGCATCCCCATGTGTTGGCTTATTGTCCAATGCTTTTTCCAAATCCTTGTAAAAGCTGCATGGGCCTTTACCTGTAAATAACATTTAGAAATTATTTTATCTTCTTACTCTTTTCTTATTATCCTATTAAAATTAAATACCACATTGTAAATATGCTTATATTAATTTTTAGATCATCCTCAGAATGAAAATTAGTCCAGAGCACTAGGGTAGTATCCTGGGAAGAAGTTTGTGAAACACCTTTTTATGGGTTCTACAGTGGATGAAGTGAAATCTCACTTTCAATTTTCCAGATTCAGATTGCTCCAGTTCAAAACGACAGTCCAGACAATCACTTTGATTCCTTAGCAGAGAAAGAGTAGAGAAAACGGTATGCAGAATTGCTACTAGGACCCTGGGTCTCTTCATAGACTAATAGACCCAGAGGCTAGATGGTCTACAATAATCAGAAAGAAGAAAAGAAAGTACATAAAACTGCTTTCTCATGGAAGCACCAACGGGCCATCTGAAGACAGAAAAAGTATTTATTTAGAGACTTTTATTTAATTTAAATGACCAAAAGAAGGAGTTGGAAGAAGAAATCAATACAGGATGAAGACAAGCGAATTTTTCCAAGTGGCAAATGATAGGAGAAAAGAAGAATGCTAAATAAGGAAATGTAAAGAGGGAACATGAAAACTAGATACGAAAATTAAATTCAGGGGAAGAGTCTTAGAATTGGATGGTTATAAAAAAAGAAGCAATAGAAAAACATTGGCCAGGTTTTAATATTCAGACAGCGTCAAAATAGTTTTAACTGAAACACTTTTCAAAAAGTTATGGTTTGAATTCAATATCTTCTATATTTTGGCTCCAACAGTTGTGGGTTTTTTAATTTCCATTTCATTTACAGGTTTTTAAAGTTGGCTGCAAAAATCTGTTCCCAAACAAAACTCAGACCTACCAAAAGAATTAAATATATTTTATGTACTCTCAAGACAGTTTTATCTCTCCTCAAAAAAAAATAAAAGTACAGTATTACCAACTTCCTACTCCTACACATGGTTAAGACTGGAAAAGATTTTGATGTCAAGCATTATGGATGTCATTTGTCCTTCAGTAAAATAAAATAAACATTTAACCAGATTGAGATACCGAAGTTTATAAAGAATTTCATATTTGCTGATATTTTGTCAGATGTATTTTTATGATGTATTTATAAGTAATGGACCTAAAATATGCAAATATATTGTTGAAGCATATTTCTAACATGCTTGAAAAGAGTTGCTGTGCTTTAAAGCATGTGCTGTGAATTTTATTAACAGCATATAAGATGTGGCTAGCCATATATTACCTGCTTTATAGAGGACATTTACTAGAGATATTTTATTCTTAATTTATATTCAGATAAAAAATTAATAGTTTGCACATAAGTAATAACAGTTTGGCAAGTCATCCTATATTATGTTGGATTAAGAATATAATTGATAACTTTATTCTTTAAGAAACAATAATATAAGAGATAGTTAATAGATGATAGGTAGATAAACATCTAGATTTATATAAATTTTTATTAACATATATCAAATAGATATTTTGATTTGACAGTGCTTTATTAAAACAATTATGATTATTAAACTGCAATTTCTTTAATTTCCTATACAACAGGGACTTTACATAACTATGTCCTGGTAAAGCCTCTGAAGTACATTAGGTACTCACTAAATAAATTTTTCAAAATTGAAATACTGATCTATATTCTAATAGTTAAGTTTTTCAAGTTATATTATCCTTGCTAATGCATAAATAATTTATTATTAAAGATTTCAATATAGCCTAAATGCCTGATAAATGAAAGTTTATTGAACAGATAAACTAATAATTATAAAATAATTCATATTTTTAAATTAAGGTTTCCTTATGCATACAGATTCAATATAATTAATATTTATTGTTTATTATATAGCATATATTTTAAAGTATAAGACATAAGTAAATTTTTTAAACAAATACATTTGATATTCTAATTTATGGTTTGAACTTTACTTCATCATTTTTAGCTAATTTTCATTGACTTAAAAGTATTCTTACTTCCTCTATTTATTGTTTATTTAATCAAAGGGGTACCTACTTCTCCAAAGAAGATGAGGAGTTTGAATTACATCACCCACAGTGGAGCCCTGCCATACTTGCTGGTTTATGTGTACTAATCCAATACTTCTTAAATATGATTTTTGTATACTCTTTGGTAAAATAAATAAATTTTTATTTTATGTGGCTATTTTCAGACATGAATAATTATGTATATATGTTAATATGTTTAAAAAATCTATAACCAAATCGACCAAATTTTGAAAAGCTCTGCTTTAATTGTTCAAAGTAAAATAATGGCCTATGTGATATTTCAACTAAGGCATTTTCCTTCATTTTTTGTTGTTTTAATCTATTCATAATGAGATTTAGTTTAAATATAACCAGTAGTATATTTTAAAGATAATTTTTACTAATTTTGTATTACAAAAATAAAAGAAGAAGAATGATGGCCCACCCAAAGCTAAATACTATTAACATATTGGTTATGTGTGCTTCCTATTGATATGTTTCTATATGCTTTTAAATACGTTTGAAGTCATATTACTGTTTACAATAATGTAGAATTCTTTTAACTTTTACGTAATGGAAGCATACAGGTATTATTTTCAATGATATCAAAATTTATCAATTTTTTTTATTTAGCACATTACTAGATATACCTAAAAATGCAATATCTCAAACAATGATTTTGATATGCTAAAGCTTCACATCTCTCATCTCCAGAATTAGTTAGGCTTGCATATTTTATTTTGTTTTGATTGGTGAAGTCTTTTTCTTATTGCAATATCAAGATGATTTTTTTTAATTTTAGGAAGTTGAATAATTTACTTTTTTTTAAGTTCTTTTTTAAAATTTAAAGGTATTACGGGGACACAAATATTTTTGATTACAAGGAACACTTTAGTAATGCATGAGTCAGGGTTATAAGTGTGCCCATCACCCAGATAGTGTTCATTGTACCTCTTGGGTAGGTTTTCACCAATCCCCTCCTCCCATTCTCACATGATTGATTTCCATGATTCAGTTATACTTCCCTATATGCACATATGTGCTCATTAGTTAGTTTCAATTTGATAATGAGTACATGTCTTGTTGGTTTTCCTATTCTTTAGATACTTCACTTAGGATAATGGTCTCCAATTCCATCCATATTATTGCAAAAGGCATTAAGTCATCCTTATTCATGGCTGAGTAGTATTCCATGGTATACATATACTGCATTTCGTTAATCCACTCATGAATTGATGGGCATTTGGGTTGATTCCACATCTTTGCAATTGTGAATTGTGCTGCAATAAACATTCACATGCAGCATGTTTTTTTGATAAAATGACTTCTTTTCCTTTGGGTAAAAAGAGACGTTGAGCATTTTTTCATACGTTTATTGGACATTTGTCTATCTTCTTTTGAAAAGCTTCTGTTCATGTCTTTTGCCCACTTTTTAATGGGGTTGTTTGAGTTTTTCTTGCTGATTTGCTTGAGTTCTTTGTAGATTCTGGTTATTAGCCCTTTGTCAGATGTATAGCTTGAGAATATTTTCCCATATTCAGTAGGCTGTCTATTTGCTCTGTTGATTATTTCCTTGGCCGTACAGAGCCTTTTAATTTAATCAAGTCCCATTTATTTATTTTTATTGTTGCTGTGGTTGCCATTGGGGACTTCTTCATAAATTCTTTGTCTAGGCCAATATCTGGAACAGTTTTTCCAATATTTTCTTTTAGAGTTTTTATGGATTTATGCCTTACATTTAAGTCTTTTATCATTCTTGAATTATTTTTTTCTGAGTGATGAGAGAGATAGATCCTGTTTCATTTTTCTGCATGTGGCTATCCAGTTGTCCCAGCACCACTGATTGAATAGGGCTTCTTTTCCCCAGTGTATATCATTATCTACTTTGTCAAAGATCAGTTGGCTATATGTGGATGGTTTTATATCTGGGTTTTCTGTTTTATTCCATCAGTTTATGTCTCTATTTTTGGTCCAATACCATGCTGTTTTGGTTACTACAGCCTTGTAGTATAGTTTGAAGTCTGGTAATGTGATGCCTCCTGATTTGTTCCTTTTGTTTAAGATTGCTTTGGCAATTCAGGCTCTTTTCTGGTTCCAAGCAAGGCATAAAATTATTTTTTCTAAATCTGTGAAATACACATTGGTATTTTGATGGGGATTGTATTGAATCTGTAAATCACTGTGGCTAGTATGGACATTTTAACAATGTTGATTCTACCAACCACTATCCCTTATGAATATAGATGCAAAAATCCTCAATAAAATACTAGCAAACTGAATTCAACAGCACATTAAAAAAATAATCCACCACAACCAAGTGGGCTTCATCCCAGGGAAGCAAGGCTGGTTGAATGTATATAAATCCATAAATGTG
Source organism: Daubentonia madagascariensis (assembly GCA_023783475.1). Classification (NCBI taxonomy): domain Eukaryota; kingdom Metazoa; phylum Chordata; class Mammalia; order Primates; family Daubentoniidae; genus Daubentonia; species Daubentonia madagascariensis. Next base: position 16,852,539 of record JAKFHU010002080.1, on the reverse strand, counting down.
ATTCATCACATAAACAGGAGCAAAAACAAAGGTCATATCATCATCTCAATAGATGTAGAAAAAGCATTTTTCAAAATTCAGCATCTTTTACGATAAAAACCCTCAACAGATTTGGCATAGAAGAAAAATATCTCAAAATTATAAAATCCATGTATGACAAACCCACAAGTAGCATCATACCGAATGGGGAAAAGTTGAAAGCACTCCCACTAAGAACCAGAACAAGACAAAGATGCCCACTGTCACCACTTCTATTCAATATAGTCCTGGAAGTACTCAACAGAGCAATCAGGCAAGATAAAGATTAAGGATATACAAAGTGGGAAAGAGGAGGTCAAACTATTTTTTTTTGCTGATGATATGATCTTATATCTAGAAAACCCCAAAGAGTCCACCAGGAGACTCCTGGAATTGATAAATAAATTCAGCAAAGTCTCAGGTTACAATATCAACATACACAAATAAGTAGTATTCCTATAAGCAATAACAGTCAAGCTGAGAGTCAAATAAAAGACTCAATACCATTCACAATAGCTACAAAGAAAATAAAATACCTAGGAATATACTTAACCAGGGAAGTAAAAGATCTCTACAAAGGGAACTATGAAACACTGAAATCGCTGTTGATACAAAAAAATGGAAAAACATATCATGCTTATGGATCAGTAGAATCAACATTGTTAAAACGTTTATACTTCCCAAAGTGATTTACAGATTCAATGCAATCTCCATCAAAATACCAACATCATATTTCACAGATCTGGAAAAAATAATTCTACACTTTGTTTGGAACCAGAAAAGAGCTCCAATAGCCAAAGCAATATTGAGCAAAAGGAATTTTCTATTGTTTTTAATCAGTGGTATTTCTCTTATGTGACTTGCCTGCTCATATTTTTTTGCCAATTTATTTTTGAGATTATTTTTCTTTATTTTTAATATTTTACTTAGTTACCCAAGAACACACATTGGTTGTAGAAAATTACTGTATCACACACATAAAGTAAATCATTTTCAAAAGCATTCGTAACATCCTCCTAAGCAAAAACCATTATTTTTCAGTGGGGTCTTAGACTAATTTTAATTTGTGGTGGGATATGTCCATACTATTTTTGCTCTTTTTTAGAAACTCAGTTAGAGATACTTGTTTAGTTTTAAAGGAAACTATATAATAATTAATTAGGTTAAAATAAATTCAGGGTTATTTTTTGTTGTACTAATTTTAATAATAATTTAGGTTTAATAAAATGATTTTATTAAATTTGAGTCATTTCACGGAAATGCAAGTTATTTGATGTTTTCTCATAAACCTTAATTACATGGAAAGTTTTCTAAACTTCCTAAGCAATTTTGTTTTCTTAATTCTTAGATATATAATAAATTTACTACTTTGTGATCATTTTTTATAAATTCTAGCTGACTATTTTCATCATCTAGAAATACTACTGATTTTGTGTATTTATTTTGTAACCAGTGACTTATCTTTTTATTAACTTCAATATCTCCTGATTCTCTACTAATCAGGTCATTACCAAAAATTACAAAATCACCTCCTCTTTTTCATTATTTTATAATTCAGAAGTATATATCTTAACTCATTGCAAACTAAAACTTCTATAAAATTGTGAAATAATAACAGTAAGTGTAAGAACATTTGTATTAGTACTACATCTAATGTTGATTATCTGTAGGTGTTCAATGTTAAGTGTAATCCTGGAGTTTCATTTTTAAATAATTTTTACCATGTTAAAGGCATATTTTGATTCCCAGTTTTCTAACATAAAATGATCACTTTCCCAATCATGAGTAAATCTAAAATTTTTATGAAATATATTTTATCATCTGTTATAAATGACCAATTGGTTTTACTGATTTCACTAATAAATGTAAACTATTTTGTTATTAGATTTTCCAGTTCTTATTTTGAGGATAAAATGTGTCATTTCTGTTGTATTATTCCCAATGTCTGACACTTGGTGTTTTAGCAGGTTTATTATTATTTTTGTATTTTTCATTTGTGATTTTATATATTATATTTGAATTTTATTTATCTATATACATGAGGAGTTTTATTTATAAATTTATTTCCTTGTGTTCTTCATATGCTATGATATATAGAAGGTGTCATGCAAGTTTTAGTATACATTCAAATTATTTATATCATTGATATCTCTAAATATTTTACCATATAATTTATCAAGTATCTTAAAATGCAATTTTCTGTCCACATATATACAATATCTACATCATTCTTAATTTAGGTCTTTATGTTTTCTCTATGTCATTATATATTTTTTCATATGTATGAATGTTTATTGGTATTTTCTAAGTATTATAACACTTTATAATTACTATCTATATATTTTTCTGCTGTTTTAAGTAATATATGTGTGCATTTTTTGAAGTTTTATAATAATTGTTTGAAAGATAATTTTAGCAAAATTATTTACCCTTAAATTTAACCTTAGTATAGCATATGTAGGCATTTCTGGTCTTTTATATTTGAATTTTTCAGAGAATTTCCAATTTAATAAGACAGATAATTCCAGAATGAATAATAGTCTATATAAGTCTGTTAACTTATGATTTTTTCTTTTGGATAAATTAATGGAAGTATATATCTGGCTCAATTACAATAATGAACACTATTAAGGGTGATGATACATGCTCCAAATTGAGTTCCAAATAAGTTAAGTAACTTATTATGCATAATCAAAGGATGAGAGTTTTTCTTAAATTATTTCACCACATTCTATCACTACCTACAAAAGTAAATATTTTGCAAACTTAAGAAGTCAAAGAGATAATTTGTTCTAATTAGTATTGAGTTATAAATGAGATTAAAAATTGCTTGTTTATTAGGATTTTATATTTATCCCTTTTTGAATTTTTATTCCACATCTTACTTTGCCTTTTGTTAGTTGTCTGTGCCCAGTGTACCTTCTTTAGAAACTAGCCCCTTCTCTTTAGCATATCATGCATAGAAATTTCAAGGTGGGTGTATGCCCCAGGTCTGCATAGTACACCACTTTGTGTGTTGGAAAGAGCAGGAACCTGAAATGAAGCAGGGCTAATCAAAACTGATCTCTGTATTCAATGGCATGAAGATAAATCGGGACTTCCCAGAGGTTACTAGGTAAGAGGATGTAAAATTTGGTCCCTTTGATGGTCAAATTTCAAGGTGAAATGGAGAAAGCTAAATGTACTTTGAGAAAATGAGGCCAACACATAGAAGGAAATGGATCTGAGAAAAGGCAAAGGGGAGGAGTTCGGAAAGAGGAGGTGAGGAAGAGAGAACAGGGAGAGAGAGGCAATTGATTCTATTGTTTAAGCCTCTGTATCCTTCTGTATATCAGGCTATATGCCCTCCTGGACTTGCAATTATATGAATAAAGAATGCCGTCCTTTCAGTTTTGAACTAGTTCAACCTGAGTGTCATGTATGTGTAAAAACTAGTGTCCAGAAATGTAAAAAATTGGTACCAGAGATAGAAAATTGTAAAGAGAAAACTCTAAATCATAGAACTGGCAAATGCAAGTTCAAGAAAGTGGTAATAAGGATTTCTCTATCTGACTGAGATTTTGATAATATGTTTTATGTAGTAATAAAAAAACTGGTTAAATCCCTACCTTTTACATCTTCAAATTTAGATAGTACTGAAGGTTTAGATAATACTGAAGGGAAATTTAGATAGTACTGAAGTACTGACAGTACTGAAGGGAAAAAATGAAAGAATAAAAGGTTTAGATTCAGGGATGTGCTGTTTTATATATTTTTTAAATTATTGTTTGGCTCTAAGTTGATCAATATGAAAGCAGAGAGGAAAACTTGCAGGTGTAGTAAAAGAAGTCCCTTCTCTCTTCACTCAGCAATAAAAATTGGCTGGGAGTTAATTATGTATCTAGTAGAAATGAAAAACCTGATTTATCTGTGTAAAACCACATCTAATGCAAATGAAGGCAATGTACAGAAAAGACAAACATGACACAGGACTTAGTAGCCATTAGGACCAGAGAAGTGGAAGATGCTTGATCACTCAGGAGGCCCCATGAACACCTCCAGGTACAGCACCCCATCTTTGGATATAGCCTAGAGAAAAATATTTCTTATTGTCCTGAGGAGTTTATAAAGAAGGAATACATAATATTAAAGGCTAGAGATTTGAATGTTACCCCGCTTAGGAAACTGAAGAAAAAGAGTGCATTCAAATATCATTTCAAGATACATTTCTTGCTTAGTGTATTAATCCATAAAGTTATTAGTATCCACATAATCTGTCAAACAACGTAATCACTAGTTCATCTGTACTACAATTCATCTGTACTACAACTCTTAGTCATAGCCATGTAAGACAACGAATGAACAAAGTTGATATGCCCAGTGGGTACAGTTTAGGGCAAATAGACAAACAAAGGATTCACTTCACTTCCTAGGACGTTCTTGCTATTCCTAACAAGGAAAATGTCAGACAAATGTACTTGCCTTTATTCTTCCTTTCCTAAGTTGGAGTTGTTTTTATTTATTTATTTTTTTTGGTGATCACATTTTCATTCAATTACTTTACACTGAATAAAATAATTCTTATAAAGATGAATAATAACTGGATATTTAAAACAAATGAGTACTATCAGAAAAGTGGGGATTTGATGCAATAAATAGATATGAGGTATATATTTCTGGAAAAGGGTAAATTTTCATCTTTTATTTCTGCTTTAATGATAGACAGTAGCACTATGGTAGGCATAGTTATTTTTGAAATTGTATTTAAAGGGAAAAGATGCTATTGCCAAAGAAAGGATTTCCTTTCAGATTAAGATCTCTCTAACTCTATGTGACTCTACTAGAATTTTCAATCAGATAAAACTAAGCTCTATAATCAAAATTTAGGGATGGACGTATAATAACATTTGGCTCACCATAATACTTCATGTCCCTGGCAAGAATGATTGGTCTTAGAAGTGATCACAGGACAAAGTAGGATCTTTCAATGGAATATATAAAAATTGGAGTTCCAAAGGGCTTGCTCTGATGAGGATGTAAAATTGGCAGATATACCTAATGCATTATCCTTATATTTTATTGAAAACATTATTTATTTATTTATTTAGAGATAGGGTCATACTCTTTTGCCCAGACTTTGTAGAGGTGAGGTCTTGTTATGTGCTCAAGCTGGTCTCGAACTCCTGGCCTCAAGCAATGCTCCCACCTTGGCTTCCTTAAGTGCTGGGATTATAGGCATCAGCCATTGCACTTGGCCAATTTTTTTTGTATATTTATTTACTCCATCATCCAAGAGTTATCTTGGAAAGTTTTATGAAATATTAAAATATTTGGAATTTTGTTTCAGTTTGTTTAAAATTTTACAATCAACAAAATCATATATTCACATAATTATACATACAATTATAAGCATATACTCATACATACTAGAAAGAGGGTACTTACCAAGAACATTATTACACTGGTGCTCTGATCTTGGACTTTTAGCCTCCAGAACTGTGAGAAATAAATGTTTGTTGTTTCAGCCATCCAGTTTATGTTAATTTGTTATAGCAGCCTGAACTAAGATATTATACACGGACAAACTCTTGATGAACACTGTTCCACCCAAGCACCTAGCATAGGGCATGTAATTATTCCATAGCTCCCATTTTACATGACTAAAGATATATTCAGCTCTATATATAATTTCCCTGAGATTTTGGTTAGTTTCATTTCATTACCAAGTCCAGAAAGTAACATACCGAAGTGTTTAAATATATATATTTTGGTCTGATAAACCTTGGTTTTGAATTTAGAATCTACGTCTCCTTAATTCTATTCATTCTATTTTTCCTTGTACTTAATGGGTGTTAATAATGATACCTACCTTCTAGGATTGCTGTAAAACTTAATTGAAAGTATCGTACAAAGTTCTTAGCACAATGGCTGGCTCACAATAACACCTCAGTAATGGATGTTAGTTAATTAGTTTTAATTATCTTTGGATGTATTGATGTATTAATAGTTAATACTGATGTACTTAGTACAGGTAATAAACTGAAGGTATAACACTAAAGCATAGTAACCCTAAATTAAATCAATGACTCTTGAAATTCTTTTGGAAGGCGCACAGCTAGTCTTCTCCTTTGTATACTCTGATCTCTGAGGGTGTAAGTGTGTGTTTTATGAACTTAACTTGGTCTGCTCTAAAGTACTTGGACCAATAGTAAAAAGGTTTTACTTCTAGGAAGTCTTTTTTTTCCCCCCTGTTTATTGAGGAGGCCTATTTTTGGATGAATTACAAATAAATTTTAAAATGTATACTTCTTAATCAATAAGTAATGGTCTGACAAAAGAAGTATCTCATCTTTCTTTGATCTTGTGGTAACATTACCATAATGTAACTTTTGCAATTTGAAACTTATTCCTTATGAGTGGCTGTGACCCCCCTTGAAGAGTACCGACTGACAGGATAGTTCAAATAAATATAATTAGTAGGCTTGATTTGAGTCAATGTTGTGTCCATTAAAGTTTGCTTCTAGGTATGACACAGATCTTAAACAAACGTTTTATTTCTTTGATACATATGTGTGTGTTCACAGATAAGCAAAATTAACCACAGAAATATTTATAACAGAAAAAAAATTATATTTTAAAGTATTAGTAAATGTAGTAATTGGGAAAAAAACTATCAGAATTTGTAGTTTAAGCAGCATCTATCTGGAAGAATTTTTTTTTTAATTAAGCATATTATCTTGATTACAGTTGGGAACTAAGGAACCTGGTGGACTGGGATCCAGCTCAAATCATAGATTTTTGTTAAAAGATTTGTGTAACCTCTAAATTACAGAAAATAGAAAAATGAGAAAGAAGCAGATCTTGCCTTCAAGAATTATGATATATAATAAGAGAATTAAGTCATGTCCACAAATGACTATAATTAAACCTGAGCCAGACGAGAATGTCAGCTAAAGTCCAAATACACACCAAAATTCTATTAAATTGGCAGCCATTAGTAAAAATTTTTATAGATGAAGTAGTGTTTGAAAAGGAGCCATTGAGAAAGAATATGAGAGAGGAAGAGAGAAAGAGACAAAGGCAGACACAAGGGCACAGAGAAAGAGAGAGAGCAAGAGAATAAAGTTCTCTAACATAGCATGAGTGATTGACACGGAAGAGTAAAATTAAAAGGCTCAAATGCTGAAGAGGCTACATTGCAGGGAAAGCCCTGATAAGTCTAAAGAGCATGGCTTTTACTTGACCCACTTATTTCATTCATATTTGCTAAAATACATTGTTCTCAAACCCACAAGAAATATTCTGAAAAACTAAAATGTCTATTCATTAATCTCTGCAGATAAATAGATCGTAATGTTTAGGTTGTTTGAAAAACATTTTATCATCACATTAAGAAGTTATTTTTAGGAAATCAAATTAATTTAGAAATACAATTAGTAACTTGAAATTCAACAATGTACCTTAGACATTTGAAAGCAGGTGCCATCAAAACCAGACACACAGCCCTCATCAGAAGATAAACCTCTGGACTGAAATGCTCTTATTGACATGTCACTTGTATTCTGCCTCTTGCTAGTTTCAAGGATTGTCTTCAATAAATCTAATTTTTTTGGCTCTTTATCGGGCTTTAATTTTTCTTCTTTTCTGAATACTCATGTCATATATCATTACTTTCAAAAATGTAATTATTAGATACCAGTTTATCTCACATTTTACTGAATTCTTATTTTACTATATTTTATATACAAACATATAACCAATTGATAAAATATCAAAAACATAGGGAAAATGTTTACACAAGATTTAGAATAAAATAGTAATACTATTGAAATAATTGGGTCTGCCACCCCAATCAAACCCCTCTCTTTCCCTACGGCAAGGGTATTCACTAGTCAGTATTTTGTACTCATATTCCCCTTCTTTCCAATACAGTTTTATATATCATATATATGTTTCTGTAAACAATGTATTATGATTTTTTAATACTTTGGAAATGCATACGTGGTATCCTGATACATGCGCTTTTCTGCAACTTTTTTCTTAATTTCATGTTTGTTAATTTTACTATATTGATTTGTGTAGTTATATTTCATTCATTTTCATCTCTGACAAGTATCTCCTTCTAAATATACTACAGTTTATGCATACCTTTTTATATTGAGACATGTAAGAGCTATTTTTTAAAAATAGTTTTTATTAGATTATATGCTGCTAGGAACATTCTCATACACGTCTCCGGTACATGTGAGGATTCTTGGAAAAGAATTTTTATAGGGTATTAGTCCAGGAAATGAATTGTGGGATTATATCTTTTTATAGAATTTAAAGCATTGATTTCAGACTAATCTCACTGATTTTGGACTTCTGGCCTGAAGAACTGTAAGAGAATAAATTCCTGTTGTTTTCAACACCAGTTTGTGGTAATTTGTTACAGCAGCCTCAGAACGCTAATATAATTCATGAAGTGTAAACTTAAACCCCATTCTCACTTATGATCAGGCCTATGGTTAGATATCTTCAGGGGAGCCTATTATTATTGGTATTGATATAATTAACATTTTCCCCCTGGAGCCAACTGGCATCAGACTGATGTTCATTGCTGACCTTTGTCATATGACATAAACAGCCAACATTCCATTTCACCATTTTGAGGATGTAGGTTTTAAGTAGGAATCTCAGATTCAAATCTCAAAATTTTCAAAGGCCCAGATGCAGTCTTTCAGTCCCCTGCAAAAAGCTGCTAATTTCCAAAGATCTAAGAAAGATACTGTTATCAGAATTTGTTTTGTTATCAGGGTATTAGGACAATATTTTCTTATTATTCTAATTTAACTTGCTTCCCACCCCCACCTGGGAGATTTCCCTTCCTTTTATGAGAGTTTAGCAATGCATTTTAAATTACATTTGCTATAATTTATCCATATGAGATTGCATTTCTGTTCAGTATATCTGTTCCAGAATTCTGGGAAAGTGGAAGATATTCACTGTAACATTCCCCTTTTCTCATGGAGATTAGGAAAATAATTTATTCTTCAGTATAATTTATTATTTTAGTACTAAATGCAATTTTGTAGGATCTTTAATTTCTTCAGCAAACACATACTAAGTCTACAACCAAATTTTCAGATAATGAATTTTGAGATTGACGTTTATTTTGGCCTTATAATTACCAAACTTAAGAAAAAAATTATGTATCTGTATAACTTCAACACATGGATATCATTAGATAAATACATGCATTATAGTAGTTTCCCCCATCCCTGGTTTTGTTTTCTGTGATTTCAGTTACCTGAGGTCAACCATGGTTTGAAAATATTAAATGGAAAATTCTAGAAATAATTCATAGGTCTTAAATCGTGCACCATCTTGAGTCAGAATCATCTTGCACTTTGATCATGGACATATTATTGTATGCTATAGTCAACGGAGAATATGAAACAAAAATTGGGACAGTTTTTTACCAAGATCTGCAAATATAACTGTATAACTTTTAGCATTTTGGACAAACAGTAACAAATCAAATTATATTTTTCTTTTATATCCAAAAGAGACTAATTCAGTAGTATCTAGAAGATAATATTTTTAGAAGATACTTATCAACTACCCAACATTTTAAAACATATAAGTAAACTCACAAAGAAAATTAATAAAATATTCATAATTATATAAGGAACATTTATTTTTATTTATATTATTTACATAGTTATGCTTTATTTTCAGAAATACCTATACTCTTTCTGTTTTAGGATATATATCTATGTATCTATATCTATATCTATACATATATATGTTTTTTTTCTGAGTGTAAATATTATTGCAAAAAAGAAACTTCTATTAATGATGTTATAGTATAAATGTTTACGTTGGCAAACATACAGAAAAAAACTCTATTGTCAAGTTTTAGGTAAAATATAGTAAACTAATTTTGTTCTTACTGCAATATACATAGGCAGAAACACTATAAAAGTTTTTTCAGGGTTGAATGAATCCAAAATGTAAAACAGATTCTATTCAGGATCAAAGATTAAGAGCATTGAGTCTCTAAAGCATTTAATGACTGTGGTAAAAAGTGAGTAATATGGGTAATATAGAAAGAAATATTGAAAAAAGAATGGAGGAAAGAAATAGAAAAAATGAACAAGAAAAAATACTGTATTTATTCTTAAAGGTGTTTAATCATATAACAACATGCAGCCCTCTCTCTAACGGTCAGTATATGTCATTCCCTTCTGACAACAACACTCATCTCAAATAAGAAAGCTTTCATTTCTTATTGGCTTATACTGCTTGATGTACTTCACAGAAAGGTAGATATAGTATATTTAAGAAAAGGTAAAAATGGCATTAGAAGTATAAAAGTTACATATATCTAATTATCTGTCTATCTATTCTTATGAGAATGGCTAATATTTAGCATTATCCTAAGCCTTGCAGATATACCTAATATCTAATTTTATAGCAATCTATTTATTAATGGTAGATTCTATTATTATTCTCACTCTAGGAATGAAAAATTCACCTTTAACCAGAATATTACCAAAATTCATATAACTGGCTAGTTTTATGGACCTGGAATACAAAACCAGGATGTTTGGCTTACAAACTTGTGCTATACTATTCTTTTCGTTTCCCTGAATGACCAAATGCCATTTCAGCAAGTGCACTGGTGATATTGCCAATAGTTTACCAATATTATATAAATTGATCCTTCAGTATCTTACTATTAATTACATAAGGCCAGTGGAGCGATATTAAATGATGGGGCTCCCATTCTACACTGTCCCTTTCTAAATCCTGGCTCCTCTGCATTCTAGCAAATTAATTTTTTGCATGTGTGTTTCATTCATCATGCATAAAATGATGTAAAAATGGTGTCTGTAAGCTGAAAATTATTGAGAGAATATAGAGAATTAATATTTGTAAAGCAGTATGTTGATTATTGCTTAAAATTTTCAATGTTTATTTTGCACATGATAAATACTCTATAGATCTTAAATTTTAAAATTGGGCCCCAAATAAATATCAGTATAGAATAGATATATCTTAACAAATAAAGCTATTCTTAAAAAGAAGCACAATGCAATTACTCAAATATCTATAAGCATTTTAGTCTTACTTTACCCCTCTCCAAGCAACTGGTCTGTCTGAGTTGTCTAAATGCTGATAGTGCTAAGAAATAATTGAGTCAATTCAGCACTTGCATATTATTTCAACAGACTAGTGAAATTTCGTTCCTGGCTTATATCTGGCTTCATTCCCCACAATCAATATCATCCCTATGGATGGAGAAGACATCACAAGTTTTAAACCCTTATACTTAATCAGGTGTTTAGCTTTGTAAGTTGCTATATGTAAATAATGATAGAAGTTGTCATCACTAAATGTCTTACTTGATCATAATGTGTAAATGTAATAATAATTTAATGTATAAAATAATGGTTAAAAGTATATAAAATCTTGATGTTCAAGTTAGAAATAGAATTTACAACCTAAGTCTGTATACTGAAGCCTACCAAATTTAATGGTTTAATCACTGGATGTCACTCTTGTTCCATGAGATAATCATTGATCATACCTTTGTTGCATAGTCACAAAATATACTCTTAGAAAAAACAGAATGCTGAAATTTAAAGATGTCCAGTATTCTTTTTATGTTTTCACAAAAATATTCACTGGTCCCTAACATATAGCATTTAAATGTTGACTTTGTGAGATACTTATGAAGTATAAGCATGACAATGAAAAATCAATTAAAACATTTATAAGCATTTTTGAAAAGGTTAAGTCAAATGAAATATTAAAAAGTGAGGCCAAGGCCCTAAAACGTAAGGGAAATAACAAATATCTAAGATAGAAGTTTCATCTCTGACATTGGAAGTATTTCAGCCTCAAAAATGCAAAATAAAATGCATAGTCCAGGAGGTTTTTGCTTTTATTCTAAACCCACTCCAGCCTCAAGTTCTGGACATTTACGTTGATTATGTTTCTTGAAAATGTGAATTATTACTTTCTCATATCTTATATCTAACAACACTTGGCAAAATAATTTGTGCATAGAAATTGCTTAGCAATTTTTAGTTCAATTGAATTCAAAGACTTTTGACCTGTTATGATAATTATATCTGGTCATTTATCAAATTCAATTTTTTGAAAATCATAACTATATAATTTCTTATAACCTCAATGCTTTCACATGAATAGAAACATGAATTAGCATACCTGCTCTTGGATCTCACAAATTTCTTGTGAATATATAATGAGTTCAGCAGTTTGATTAACCTGTCAAAAAACACTGAAGAGAAATCCTTCATTTTCCATTTATTTTCAAGTCCAATTTCTTCCAACTCTTGTGTTGGAGATTGCTGGATATACACATAAAAGTACTGTAGAAATTAAAGTCTAAATTATTTTTGCTTTCAAAATTATATTTCAACCTAATTAATTTATGTTTGGATTAAATTAATTTTTCATAAATTATGACATTAATATTTATGTTATGATAAATAGTATAATATATGTGGCTGCATTGTTATTATTGTTACTATTATTATTTAAAGAGGGAAGGAATAATTATGGCAAATTTTTTTAGAAATTTCATGGATATCCATTGCTTATGAGAGATTCTTTCCAGAAATCAGGAAATAATGAAGTGGCATATTTATTCTAAGGAGTTTTACTCACATCTCTCCAAAACAAAATACAAACACAAACTATCAGTGACTAAAAACAGCCTCAACTTTTTTTTTCTTGGTAGAGAAGTAAGGATCTAGATATACCATTCTTGTATGGCTTGTGTCTGTTGGATTAATATTCCATAATTGTACCCATTGTCATTGTCAAACAGAATATTCATGTTTTGTTACTGGGTTTGCTCAATTTAAAGACTAGTGTGATTAAGGGAATTATTAATCTTCTAACTTTAGCAAATAACATCTTGTGATATTAAAGCAAATTAGGCATACATTTCTCATATTAATTAAATAACCTTGGAACATGGGCACTACATACAAAATTTAATGCATCTTCTTTTCGAATTATGTGCTAAATGTATCAAGAACAGAGCTGATGTGTCCATTCCTAATCGTGACATAGATTTTACAATGATCATGATAATATCTGCTTAAAAGATATTTACAATTTACAAAACGTTTCCACGTGTCACTTTTTTCACTCCTTGAGACAAATCTATGAGGCAGACGTTATTACATTTTTGCAAATGTACAATCTTTTACTGCAAGTCCTGACAGCATTTTGCAATAAAAAGATCACAAACAGATCTTGTGGGTCCATATATCCTACCATGAAACTTCTGTTTCATAACAGGGGACTCATCATACAAAATGAATGTCCAAGAAAAAAACAAAAGGGCTTAGAAAACAAAGGGATCTTAAACATTGGATAGAAAATTAGTATTGACAAGAATGTTATAGGCTTATTAGATAACTGATTGCTTTTTTACAGTTTTTGCAAAGCTATTCTAATAGAAAAGGAAAAAGTGACTTTAAATTTTATTATTAAATATAATTCCATATTGGAAAATGCTGAAGATGTAATCTTATGAATTATATGATATTTGTAATTTTGCATGTGATAATTACTATACGAATATTTGCTGTATAATGTAGATACATTGGGGGTGTTCAAAAACTCCACTGATTTTTCTCATGTATACAATTCCCACAGTTTGATTATAATCAATAAAAATGTGATAACAACATTTACAGCTTTTACAGCTCTTTATCTTCATGGTTTTGGTTTTTTTTTTTTTTTCTTTTTTGGAAAAAAAAGAATACTATGTGGCTGGCAAAGAAAATTTATCTCACTTTTAGTAAAGTCTGTTCACTTTATGTTTTCTGTTAAGTTGGTGTCCAGGGATTCAGAAAAGTTGATTCATGAATAAGAAAAAGAAAAAAAAGGCCAGGGGAAATGAATTTGAATTAACACCAAGGGGTAAAACTGAAAATGCAACTCACCATTTTTCCCCCTCATTTAATAAATGCCATTGCTTCTCGGAGGGGAAGTATTTGAAAGTACTCCACACTAAAATTAAAGCAAACAAAATTCAACCAAATATAGCTAATAATTTTTTTGTGATTATTTATAATAAGTAGTAAAAATAACACATTTTCTGAACATACAAAAACATTATAATGCATTAAATCTATTACACATACTCATAGTACTTTATTCTCCAATCTTTGGATCTGAAGTTGGACTACCTCATGCCAGGGTGTCCTGTGGCAGGTTATGTGATGAGGTGAGCTTATTTTCTCTTCTATCTCCCAATGCCACCTTCCACATAGGAGTTACCTTCTTGGTAGTAGAGATAATCACAGATGGCAGTGAGATAATGGAATATATTCTTACACTATAAAAAACTAGATTTGAGAACATGACACTTAGTTTATTTACACTCAGAATCTCTGGATATCCATTCTCATATCTTCAAATAGCCACACAATGAGCCAACAGTTCCTTGAGTTCATGTCATTTTTATCCAACCCTGTCTCGTTCTATTACCATTTTATTCAAGTACCTCTTTTCATTTTATTTAACATTTTTCAAAATATACCCTTCTGAGAAGAGTCTGCCAGGGTCTGTGAGGTTTTCTCTCTAAATAATCATAATGAACAGTAGTTGTAAACACAACCATTTTCACTCTGCAAATAGCATCTATATGCCTTGCAAACTTTAATGTTTATACTTAAAACTTTGAAGCCTCAGGAATGTCATAAAGACGACTGACTAGTGGTTCCCAGCATTCTACTCCCCCACAAAGGAAAACCAAAACAGCAAGTACATAACTGCATATCAGATAGGGTAGCTAAGAAAGAACACTGGTATTCAGCAGGGACATAAACGGAGCTTCTGAAGTACAGAAGGAGAGGGAAGCAATACAGGAGGCATGGCTGGGATTGTCTTAGAGGCTGACGGAACATCCCAGTGTAGGGAAACGGTAAATGAAAGATCCCAGTGGCCCATGGCCCACATTCCCACCACAGACTCCTGCAATCCTAGCCACAAGAGAACCCCACCCCTCAGATCTCACATGCCTTGAGCCTAGTATAGGGAGCCACGTGGAGTCCACATGACTGCCTTGCACCAGAGAGGGAATTCATGCTGACTCCCACTCACCCCCTGAGACCCAAGCGGCTGCATCATGACACCATGTTGAGAGCCCAGCCCCCAACAGACTACATCCTGCCTTGGGGCCCGACAACCTCTGCATCTGCACATCCTTGGAGCCCTGCCGGCATCCCCTTACGTCCACCCAGAAGACTTCAGGGTTGCGATACTGATTGGATTCAATGGTGTAGCCAAGTCTCCAGCATGTTAGCCTATTCAATGTTTTATACTCTGAGAAATGGGAAGTCCAGTGCACATGGGAGCTGCCCCCAAGACAAAGGGAGCAAAAGTGCATACTCCCCAGAGCCTAGGAGCCAACTGTCCAGGGCTGCTAACACCAATAGCAACCTCACTCCCTCCTGTGGGGGGGCTGCCATACATCTGCACATACCTTCATGGGGTCTGAGCACTAGCCCACCACAGGTATCATTTGGGGAGCTGAGGATCAGTCACCCCTACTTGCTGCTGGCAACTGTATGTGCCAGCCCAAGAACTGAGAACAGGCTTGCCCTACCTATTACTGCTAGCACCCATGTATGCTATCCTGGGAACTGAGAACAGGTATGTACTGCTCCCCACAACTTCTACAGCTAGCATCTGTGCATCTTGTCTGAGGGTTTGAGGATTAGCCAACTCCTTCTGCTGCCTCTGCTACCACCCATGCATGCTTCACAAGGATTCTCCCAACCTGCTGCCATTGCATCCAGTACCCCCGCCAAATGCACCACCTGAAAGCCTGGGCACTGGCTCACCCAGCTCACTGTTGCCAACATCACTTCCTGTGTGGGTTGCCTGGGTTCCTGAGGCCTGGCACACCACCATTACAGCCACTGCTGGTGATATGAGTGCTGCCCAAGGTCCTGAAGACTGCCCTGCCCAGTCCACCACTGCCAGTGCCAACATCCACACGCACCACCTGGGTACCCAAGTACCAGCATACCAGCATATGACTTCCAACACTGGTGTTGGCATGGGCCACCAAGGGGACTGAGGACCAGCCTACCTTATATCCCATCCCCAGCAAAGCCTTGCCACAGCCTCCACTAGGAACCAATGCCTAAGCCACTAAGGAGCTTGCAGACATCGCTGACATTGATTACAGCCAAAAAAAAGTCATATGGAGACTACACTACTGCACCCACTTAGAATCATAGACAAAGTGCTCTACCTAACCAACACTATAGATAAATCTATGGGGAAAAAAGTATTTCCTCATCACAACCTGTCAGAAGTGACTATTATTCTAGGTACATAGATATCAACATAAAGACAAAAGAAATATGAAAAAGAAAATATGACACTTCCAAAGAAACATAATTCTCCAGTAACAGACCCTAAAGAAAAGGAAGTCTACAAAAGATCTAAAAGGAAATTCAAAATAATGATCTTAAGGAACTTCAGTGAGATACAAAAGAACATAGATAGACAATACAAATAGATCAGAAAACAATTCATGATCTTAATAAACTCAACAAAGAGACAGACATCATAAAAAAGAACCAAACAGAATCCCTAGACTTCCATTTCTCAAAACCTATGGGATACAGAAAAAGCAGCGCTAAAAGGGAAGTTTATAGTGATAAATGCCTAGGTCAAAAAAGTAGAAAGATTTCAAATAAACAACTTGACAATGCACCTCAAGGAATTAGAAAATCAAGAACAATCCAAACCCAAAAGTAGTATAAGGAAAGGAATAATAATAAAGATTAGGGCAGAACTAAATGAAATAGAGACTAAAAAACAATACAAAGTGTCAAAAAAGAAAATTTGGTTTACTGAAAAATGAACAAAATTGATAAACTGCTAGCTGGGCTGAGGAAAAAAAAAAAAGAAGACCCTCCCAAATAAAATCAAAATTAAAAAGGGGAAATTACAACTAACACCACAGAAAAACAAAGAATCATAGAGGTTATTATGAACAACTATTGGAACAACAAATTGGAAAACCTAGATGAATAAATCCCTGGACACATAGAAACTACCAAGATTGAACCAGGAAGAAGTAGTAGAAAACCTGAACAGACCAAAAATGAGTAATGAGAATGAATCAGTAACAAAGAGTCTTCCAACAAAGGAAACGCCAGGCACAGATGGCTTTATGCTGATTTCTACCAAACTTTCAAGAAGAACTAATAATAATTCTTCTCAAAATATTCTAAAAGTTTGAAGAGGAGAAAATTCTTCCTAATTCATTTTAGGAGGTTAGCATTACCCTGTTACCAAATTCAGACAGAACACAACAACAACAACAACAACAACAACAACAACAAATATAGGCCAATATCCCTGATGAACATAAATGCAAAAATTCTTTACAAAATACTGGCAAACCAAATCCAGCAACACAACGAAAAGGTGATATACCTTGATCAAGTGATTTATTCCAGGGATGCAAGAATGGTTCAACACATGCAAATCAATAAAAGTGACATATCACATCAACAAAATGAAGGACAAAAACCGTATGATCATCTCAACAGATGCAGAAAAATCCTTTGATAAAATTCAACATCCCTTCATGACTAAAACTCAATAAATTAGGAATAGAAGGAACATGCCTCAACACAATAAAGGCAAATCCACAATTAACATCATACTGAATGGGGAAAAGCTGAAACACTGTCTTGTAAAAATTCGAACAAAACAAGAATGCACACTTTTACCACTTTTATTCTGAGTAGAACTGGAAGTGCTAGCCAGAGCAAGTAGCAAAAGAAATAAATGGTATCTAAATTGAAAAAGAAGAACTCAAATTGTTCCTCTTTGCAGACAATATAATCTTACATATATAAAAACCTAAAGATGCCTTCTAAAGCTCTTAGAATTGACAAATGGATTCAGTAAAGTTTCAGGACACAAAATCAACATGCAAAAATCAATAGCATCTCTATACACCAATAACAAACTAGCTAAAAAAGAAATCAAAAAAGCAATCCCACTTACAATAGCTACAAAAATTAAAATACCTAGTAATAAATGCAAACAAGGAAGTCAAAGACCACTACAGCAAAAACTACAAAACACTGATTAAAGAAATTTAAGAGGACAAAAGCAAATGGAAAGACATCCCATGCTTTTAGATGGGAAGAATTAATTTTATTAAAATGACTATACTACCCAAAGAAATCTACAGATTCAATGCAATTCCTATCTAAATGCCAATGACATTCTCCACAGAACTAGAGAAAAACAATCCTAATATTTGTATGACACTGTAAAAGACCCCAAATAGCCAAAGCAATACAAAGCAAAAAGAACAAATATGGACGCATCGTACTACCTGATTTCAAAATATACTACAAAGCTATAATAACCAATACAGCATGGTACTAGCATAAAAACAGTCACACAGACCAATGGAACAGAATAGAGAACACAGAAGTAAATCCATGTGTTTGCAGAAAATGGATTTTTGACTAAAGAGTCAAGAATATACATTGGGGAGAGGACATCCTCTTCAATAAATGGTGCTGGGAAAACTGGATATCCATGTGCAGGAGAATAAAACTAGACCCCTGTCTCTCATCATATACCAAAAGAAACTAAAAATAGATTAAATACTTAAACATAAGTCCTAAAATTCTAAAACTACTAAAAAATTGGGGGGAACCCTTTAGGACATTGGTGTAGATAAAGATTTTATGGCTAAGACATCAAGAGCACAAGCAAAAAAAACCCAAAAATAGACAAATAGGACTACATTAAATTACAATGCTTCTGCACAGAAAAGGAAACAATCAACAGAGTGAAGAGACAACCTATAGAATGGGAGACAATATTTGTAAATTATTCATCCAACAAGGGACTAACATCCAGAATATATAAGGAACCTAAACAACTTGACAGAAAAAAAAAATCCAAAGGGGGCAAAGAATCTGAACAGACATTTCTCAAAAGAAGACATACAAATAAATGGCCAATAAGTATATGAAAACATGCTCAAGACCACTAATCATCAGGAAAGGCAAATCAAAACTTCAGTGAGATATCATCTAACACAAGTTAGAATGGCTATCACCAAAAAGAAATAAAATTAACACTGGTAAAACTGTGGAGAAATGGGAACTCTTATACACTGTTGGTGGGAATGTAATTTAGCACAGCCATTATGGAAAACAGTATGGAGGTTTTCAAAAAACTAAAAGTAGAAGTACCATAAGATCCAGCAATTCCACTCCTGGGTATTTGTTCAAAGGAAAGAAAATCTGTTTATCAAAAAGGTGATTATTGCAGCACTATTCATAATAGCCAAGATAAGGAATCAACCTAAATGTCCGTCCAGAGATGAATGAACAAAGAAAATGTTGTATATATAAACAATGGAATACTATTTAGCCATAGAAAAGAATTAAATCCTGTGATTTGCAGCAACATAGATGAGCTAGGAGGACATTAAGTTATGCGAAATAAGTCAGGCACGGAATATCAATACCACAGATTCTCACTAATATGTGAGAGCTAAAAATTTTTGAGTTCATGGATGTAGAGAGTAGACTTGGTGTGTAGCAGAGACTGATAAGTGTAGTGGGGAGAGAAGGATGGGAGATGTTGGTTAAAGGATATATGATTACAATTAGATGGTAGGAATGATTTCTGGTGTTCTGCAGTGCTGTAGGTGAATATGGTTAACTATAGTTTATTGTATATATTCAAAAAGCTATAAGAGAGGATTTGGAATATTTGATGTTTGAGGTGATAGATATGTTAATCATCCCAATTTGATCATTACATGTTGTATACATGTATCAAAATATTACTTTGTATCCCATAAATACATACAGTTATAACATGTCAACTGAAAA
The DNA here is from genome assembly GCA_023783475.1 of Daubentonia madagascariensis. Taxonomy (NCBI): domain Eukaryota; kingdom Metazoa; phylum Chordata; class Mammalia; order Primates; family Daubentoniidae; genus Daubentonia; species Daubentonia madagascariensis. The sequence continues at coordinate 16,832,614 of JAKFHU010002080.1, read as the reverse complement.
TAAAAGAAGAAAGAAATTTTACCTCTTACTCTGTGGAGAATAGACATTAAATTATTTTCATGTATGCTCATACCTATCACATCTCTCTAAATGTAATGATTACATATAAAAAATAATATGGAAAATAAATTTATGGTTCACCTTAATAAATGTAACAACAAAATAAAACCAAGGAAAAGATAAGAAAATAATAAAGATAAAGATTAATAAATTTAGAGCTGACTTATATAACCTATATGAGAACACATAATAAACATTAGATCTGTTTCTTAAAAAAGAGTAAAATAAATACCTGACATGTAATGGAGAACAAAAGATTACATATTGTATGATTATCTTTATATGATATCTAGGAAAAAACAAAACTATAGACAGTATATCAGTGGTTCCTGGGGCTGGGAGTGGGAACAGGGATTGACTACAAATGGCCATGAAGAGTCTTTTTGGAGTAATGGTTTCACAAATTTATCAATTTACTAAAAATTACCAAAATGTATAATTACAATGAATAAGTATTATGTTTCATTTCTACCTCATATAGAACTGCAAAAAAAATCTTTGAAGTCTCAATTATGTACTTCTAACAAATTTAAGATCATTTCAAAGGTTCAAGACCTCCTTGAAATATTAAAACTGTTGTTTAAAATCTACACTTAATCCTTTAAATCAGGTTTAGCAATTTTTCATTGTTTTGTTTTGTATAGGGCCAATAGTAAGTATTTTAGGCTTTGGTAGCTATATGGTCTCTGTCACAACTACACAACTTGCTGTTGTAAAACAAAACAGCTATAGACTATAAGTAAATGAGGGGGACAGGCCAGTGTAGCCCCACGGGTTATAGCATGCCAAACCAGTATGCCAAACTCTGTTTTAAATCATAAGTATTGTTGAGATATATATATACATTCTTAAACTAAATTTCAAAAAAACCTATTGCCATTGCATAATAGTATTTTCATATAATTTTAGACAAGTATTGTTAATCGTAGCTATTTAAAGCACTTTTGTTTGTGAATTGTGTATAAAATAGCATTGTGTATATTTTTTAAGTAAAAACTTTGTTTAAATTTAAGTAGTTTTTGTTCCATATTAGAAATTTTATTTTTTTCTTTTCCATAATAGTGAGAAATTGTGTCTTTAAAATATTTACATTTACAGTTAACAGTTGCATGCTCACAAAACAAAGCACCCTCAATAATTTTCACTTTGATGCTTTTTATGATAATACACTATAATTGGATTCAGCAGTAAATACAAAACAGCTCTGAGGCATTGATTTTCCAAACAGTTCTGTCAAGATTATGCAGAAAGAAATGAAGCAGTGGTTTGATGAGGCATACCATGGAGTGATTTTTAAATATTTTGCTTATTGAGCAAAAGACACTAAGATGTAGATTGTTTCCTTCAGCAATCTTGGCAACAGTACCCACGTCATAACAAAAATAGTTGTCATTCCTTTATTGATCATGATCTTGATTTTCCTTACCTAAATTTAAGCAAATAAGTGACCAAACCATGTTACCAGAAGGTTACAAATGCCTTGAATCTTATATAAAACTTTTTCATGTTACTTTCTGTCCATACCATACACTATTTCTTGCATAGTAAGAAAATATAATTTATTAAATTTTCTTACAATTGTCAAGATTGTGGATGCTTCTTAAATTGGCTCACTCTGTTGTTTTTAATACAAGAAGTTGGCTACTTAATATCCCAATTATCCTTAAAATTATTTGAAAATTCTCTGGTAAATTCAATTAAATAATAATCATCATGTACTACTTAAATTTGAGGGAAAACAAGCACGTTATTTTTAAGATGACCTATGTTAACTAAGTTTAACTTCATTGACCTTCCTGACTGAAAAATAAAAGCATCAAACTTATTTGGCTCTCCTTAGCTTTTAGCAATTATATTATTTAAGAATAAAATCTACATAAATAATCATATTTCCAAAAACTTAGCTCTAAGTAATCTCCTTATAATTTTGCTTATAATATAGAAAAGTTAAAAACAATCACATTATCTGAATTGAAGGATGGATAAAATAAATTTTGACCTCATTGTGTTTCATTGTATATTAATACTAGAGAAGAAAATTCAATAGCATGAAAAATGTTAAGGATGCAATACTAAACGAAAAATTCTAAAAGGGAGTGGTCAGATAGCTCTTTTTCACACTACATTGTTACAAGAAAAAAAATTCTGAGTTACTTAAATTTATGTGGTTGGTGCCTCATAGTGCCAAACTAAATGCTCACTATTGAGAATCTTAAAAGTGGGAAAAAAAGACGTATTAAAGAACTCAAATTTTTGTATCTAATCCTATACAACCTATATAACCTTGAAGCTAAGATATTGCAATTGATAATTACAAATATTTGTATATTTCCTACTACTTGCAAAGTGTTGACATCCATGTGATTGTTATTCAACCATGTGAAAAGTACTGTTCTCCCTGTTTTATAGATGAGAAGTAGATCTTAGAGATGTTATCAAACTTAGCAAAAGTCTCCCAGAAGTAAACTTAGATCCTAGATTTAAACTTAAGCCACTGCTTCCCAACCCCCACTCTTTCAAGTGTTCAAGGATACCTCCCTCAGAATCATAGCACCTTCTCAGAATATCATTAGAAATACATTTCAGTAACTTTTGATATTTTAAAATATTAAAGAATAAATGGAAATTTCTTTGGGTACAGTTTAATTTATAAACTGTATTATTCAATATCCATGCAGGAAAAGCACAAGTACTATAGATATTTTAAGCAAAGAGGCATTTAATGGAGCCCATTGCCCATAGTTATTCATTTATTAAGATTTCTGTACCACCTTAATATTTTTTAAAATGTCTGTATAACAATTATTAGTATATGCCTTTTAAAAAATCAATAGACACTTTTACTCAAAACATATTTTAAAAGTGAATGAGTGGATGGACTGAGAGTAATAAGATCCTTGAAACAAGTTGCACACCCAGTTAGGGCACAAGAAAGGCGTGCTGGAGCAAGAGCAGGAGCAGCAGGTCTGTGGTTCATGGTCCATGTCCAAGGGCGTAAGGAAAACAGGGGACATCAAGCAGGATCAGGTACATAATTTGCGGGACCCAGCATAAAATGAAAATGCATGGCTTTTTGTTCAGAAGTCAGGTAAAAAGTGCTACCAATAGTTCGTATAAAGATTTTTCTTTTTTTTTTTCCGGTGCTCTCTTTTTCAATGTGTCATGGCGGTTTTATTTTTTATTTAATGTTATTCTAAATAAAACAAAATTAAAGTTTTAAATTATTCACATGATTCCTATTATGTGGCTCACTCCTAAAGAATGCCCCAAATTTGTGAAAAGAGAGGAAAGCAAACCAGACTTCTTAGGAGGAAGGAAGGATTTGTCCAGGCAAGGCCTGGGGCTGGCCCAGGGAGCACAGGCTCAGTGATACCTACAGAACCTAACACCCAAGGATATCGAGGATGTTTAAACCTCTACACAGGGACTTGCTCAGCAGCTAAACCAGGGGTCAATGAGAGCTTTGGTCCATGGAAAAACAGCCTCTGTCTTGCTGCTCCCCAGATGCACTGTGAAGCTTCCAGCTAGGGCAGGGTCAGCCTCCAGCATGTCTCTTCTCCAGACTGCAAGGGGCATGCTACTCTGGCCCTGACCCTCCCTGCTCCACACACACACACAGGCAGGGGAGTCTGGCAATGGTCTCTAGGTAAGGGCAGAGAGACAGACCTTGAGGGGTCCAAGATTCAAGAGTGAGGGGGAGTGGCAAACCAGAAACAGGTCACATGGTGGTGGCAGGAGTCACTTGTGAGGGTCCAAGAACAGCAGCCTTCTCCATAGTGTCATCAGATTCCACTTAGAAAACACAATTTCAAAGAAAAAATTATTGAGCATTTCAAGATAGCAATCACAGAGCATTAAACGCTAAGCTCAGGGCCTTTTTGAACTCAGGACTCTGTGCAATTGCACTGGTGGCACACCCAGGACGCCCACACAGACAGCAAGTCATTGGAGTCATCTAAGAAGCAGCCAGGAATGAGTTATCTGAATCTAATAGGTGAAATTGTGAAAAAAGATTGAAACCTAAAATGGGAAATATGAATTAGACATTGGGAATTTAAGGAAAAGAATTTCAGGTAAAGGACGGTGCTAACTAAAGAAAAATATTTTGTTCCTAACAGACGGCTAGAGCCTAAAGGAAGACTACAAAGGTGGGACTGAAGTAATAATAAAGGTACACTGAGATCAAGACAAGGTGATGTCTTGGGAAGAAGGACATGGAAAGGTGAAAACCGAGAAAGGGGCAAATGAGGAATAATGAAGGGGAAGCAGAAGGGGATGCAGAGGAGATGCTGAAGGATGGGTGGGGACCAAGGAAAAGGCATAGAGAAATATTTGGGCATTGCAAGAAACACTGAGGGATGGCTGCCTTGAGATGAGTAGGACCCTCATTAGAAAAGGGGACAAAAATGTAGAGAGAAATGGTCAAAGACAGCATTTCCCCACCACAGACTATTAATGTTGTAGGACCATGAGCTCAAAGGCTTAGGAATCATTAAGCAAGTAAAATAAATTTTGAATGCCCGGAGTATACGTAGGCAAAGCAGAGTAAACAGAGGCCTTGTTCAATTCCACAGCCGTTTTCTTCTTTCAAATAACGACAACGAATTCTGCATAAGATACCTTAAGTAGTATGACACAAATAATAGCTGTTTTTTCCCTTTCTTAGTATTCTTTCAGTCAGCTAGGCATACAAAATTAAGTTTTAAAGAGCTTTCCCAATTCATAGCATTATTAATCAGCAAGATGCTTTGCACAGAGTAGGCACTGAATGAATCTGTATTTAAAGCACTAAGAAATCAGTTGATTATTATATGTTTACAAATATTTAAAAGGCAAAAATACAAGTCATTCTTAATACTGACAACCATATGCACAATTTTGCCCATATCATTTTGGCTAGAGTTTTGATCAGTTCACGCACAGATAAAGACAAGGCTGTTGCTCAATGCAAAATGCGCATATCCTTTCTCTCCCCCCTCCCACTTTCCTACTGCCCACCTTTTCTCTTGCACCTTCTCTTTCTTTTATTGATGTTTTGATTGCTTATTTCATCTCCTGATGCCCTATCCGGCTCCATTTTCTCTCCCTAGGATTGCCACCCTTTCCCCAGTACATTCTTGACACATATTACCCACATCAAACTTACACCACTATTTGCAATTATTTACAGGTCTGCTATATCTTAAAAGCACCTTCCACCCTGGCCTCCCAAAAGTCATGTCCCTCTTACATGCAGAATACATTCATTCCGTTCCAGTAGCCCTTGGAGTCTTAATTCATTCCAGCATCAAATGTAGTCTAAAGTCCAAATTCTCATCTAAATGTCATCTAAATTATACATGGGTATAATCAAAGTACAAATTCATCCTGAGGAAACATTTCAGTAGATCTCACAGCTTGAGAATAATCCTCTTTGGCTCCAGGTCTGTACTTCCAGGCCCACTAAGATAGCAGCATCACCCCTACAGCTCTAGACAGTTGTTCCACCCCCAAAGCTTCAGGTGAAGTCTTCTCACCTGTTGATACCCGGGTGGTGACCCTGATGAGGTCTGAATTACTTTTGGGGTTATTTTTATCTCTCCTTGAAAAATTGTGCACATTCAAAGCCTAATAGCTCTATCTCCTATCCTGTGAAGTCCAAGAAATTCATCAACTTTCCTTCATTTCATCCATCTCTGTCCCCTTCAGTTCAAACTGGTAGCATTTCTGCTTATATAATTCAACAAACACTTTGCCAAATGGTTGTTAAGCCATATCTTTAATGTTCTCTCAAAACCAAAATTTTCATTTTTTGCAATAGGGGTAGGCTGAGGATTTTCCAAATCTTTAAGTTTTGGCTCCTTTTTGATTAACAATTTTTCTTCTTCAATTAATCTTTCTCCTTCACTTTTGACTGTAAGTAGGCAGGAAAAACCAAGCCAGTCCAGCAGTTTGCGTAGAAATCTCAGCTCAATGTCCAATTTCATCACTTGCAAGTTCTACCTTTTGTAAAATGCTAGAACACAGTTCAGGCAAGTTCTTTGTCACTTTGTGACAAGTACTGCCTTTCTTCCAGTTTCCACTGACATGTTCCTCGTTTCCACTTGAGACCTGACCAAATAGAATCACCCTACGATCCATATTTCTAGCATACACCTCTAAACTCTTCCAGCCTCTACCTATTACCCAGTCTCAAAGCTGCTTCCCTATGTTTAGGTATTTGTTACAGTAGCACTCCAGGTCTCTTTCTTTTTAATTTTTAATTTTTAATTATTATGGGTACATAAGAGTTGTCTATATTTATAGAATACATGTGATGTTTTGATACAGGCATACAATGTGTATTAATCAAATAAGGGTAATATGTGTCCGGGGGAAGGAGAGCGCCATGACTGTGGGACTTTACATTGGGACTCAGGGCCACCCTGTCACAGGAGAGGACTTCACTTCTTGGTACCAAAATCTGTCTTAGCTTGTGGTGCCATGATAAAATACTCTATGCTGGATGGTTTAAACAACAGGAATTAATTTTCTCAAGGTTCAGGAGGCTGGAAGTCCCAAATCAGAGAGCCACCATGGTCATAGTCTGGTTAGGAGCCTCTTCCTGGCTTTCAGGCAACTGCCTTCTTGCTGTGTACTCATGTGGCAGAAAGAGAGAGAGAGTAAGTTTTATAAGGTCACTAGCCTCATCATGAGGGTCCCACCCTCATGACTTCATCTAAATGTAATTACCTCCCCAAAACCCCAACTCTAAATTCCATCACATTGGAGTTTAGAACTTCCACATATGAATTTGGGGGAGGGAGACATAATTAAATCCATAGTAAACACTATGCTGAACTTTTGCATTTCTGTAAGTACAAAATAAGATTTCAAACAAATGCACTTTGTATCTACATGGTACTAAACCTCCAGAAGAACTATTTTATACTCTCACTTACCACCTAAACCAAATCAAAACTGTCAAATGGAAAGCATTTTTTTTAAGAAATAATACCTTAGCATAAAAAACAAAATATTCCATATTTTAAACTATTTGTTAGTTACATTTATGAACAGTGAGGATATATGCATACCCACAAGACTCCCCTTGTGCAGACAGACAGCTCATCACTCTCTTCCTAGTGAAGCAGGACACAGTTTTCAAATTGTTTCCATATACGGCCCCCTTAGATATCAATGCACATTTCTTTACATCTATGATAAAAAATTTATTTGAGCCTCTTATCACTCACTCAATTAGCTTTATCTTTATTATTCATTTGATTTAGCAATATCTAACATACCGTAAGGTTACACTTAGGTTTAGAGAAATGTTTCTATAGTGCTACAAAGAAGTGAACGAGAATATATAACCATCCACATTTCTACATTAATTCTTTCTTCAGGTGAAAGAAGTTTGTGGTAGTCACATAAATTTTTAAACAGTATCTTTATAAATCCTTCATTTTTTCCTCCCATATTTTTCTTAATTAAAACATTAGTTTAATTTTTCAGTTTACAATAGGTATAATGCTTTTATTCTAAAACACAGCAGTATAGCAAAGTGTTTAATGATTCAAATTTTGCAGACTGTTTAAATTGGAATACTGGTTTCCTGTTTTATTTCTTGTGGTTCTGTGATCTTGGCCAAGTTACTTAACCACTTTCTGCCTCAGTTTCATCATCTATGAAATGGGGACAATTGTTGTTCCTAACTGATAAAATTGTTTTACAAATAAAATGACATCATATGCAAAGCCTTAGAAAAATTCCTGGCACCAAAAACATTATATGAGGGGTGCTGCTGTAGTAACTATGAAAGCAAGTTTATCTTGACTTATTGCTAAAACTCATAGCCAAAATTTGGTTCAAACTAGCTCAGAAATGAAACTAAATTTTCCCACAGGTCATCATAAAAATATAATAAGTTGTCAAATAGTTTAAAGCATTATTTTTTCAGTGTTATATGCATTTTAAGTGCCATACAACAGAATCAAATACAAATGCATGAACTTCTCAAAGAGAAAAATTGACATGATATTTTGAGTAGGTGGTGTGGACATTGACAGAGCTTGTTTGAATTTTTAAAATGCAAAGTCTGAGGCTCCACTAAGATCTTCATAAGCTTCATAGGCATGTTAAAATTTGAGAAAACTACTTTAAATAACCTTATAGAAACAATTATCTACCTTGCTTTTGATTAAGAACAGAACCAATGAATTTATTTAACTGGTGAACATATATGGAAACGAGCATATAAGAAAACAGTGATTCATTTTATAAAGGTTATCTTTCTTTCAATAAACAGTTTTTATAATGTATATTCAAATTATTAGCAAATGAAAAGTTGAAAACACATCGTTACCTTTTATGTATTTGTTTTTAAGAACATAATGATGACTTGGAGTTCACACTGGTTTAATAACATTTTAAAAGAGATTATACTATTCAAATGACTTGTAATTTAGCTGAAAAATATCATCTAACAATTTTTGTTCACCCAAAATGATTGATCATCTCAAAGGTGAATCTCAAAAAGATGCTTAGCTATAATTGGAAAGAAAATTTTAAATATTCCATCTTGACCACCAGACTCTCTTCCAGCTTTTCATTATTCAGTCCAAGTATGGTCATGAAAATGAATTCTTCAATGTAAAAGAGATAAATGAACCAACACAGAACACACAGAACTATCTTCCGGTTCTCAGGAGGAAAATTGCCTCATTACCCTATTATATCAGTGACAAAGATGTCTGGACTTTATAAGCATCTCTTTCCATTTAGTCTTTTTAAAATATTAATGACACAATGATTTAACCTCAAAAGTAGGTTCAAGAAAGTGCTTAGAAAGTACTTTCAAGGTTTCAGGCTGAAGATAAAACTAATCAAATTATCTAAAAGATTAGGATACTTCATGCAGGCAAGTAAGTTCATAAAGGATATTATTAATGTTAACCTGAAAAAATGTAAGTTAACTAAGCAATTTAGTGAGTCAAAATATTCATATTTTACACATAAAATTACCTACAAGGAAATCTTCTAGTAATACAACCAAAACATATACCTTCTTATATACATAATGCACTTAGGGAATATCTTAGCTTGACATCTAACTCTCTTAGCTATTCAGATTCAGGCGTGTGTGGGAGTAACTGAGAACTGGTAGATTGAGCCCGTATAGATTCTACTTTTATAAAGAACTGATGAGTCTTATAGGAGAAAACTTACTTTAAAGGAACTTGAACACAGGTTCAATTAGCAAAGCCTTGGTTGTCACAGGGAGGAATGATCCTTAGTCATTAACATATATCACCTGTGTCGTCTATGAACTTATGTTTAAATCCCATAGAAATAAATATTTTTATTATATATACTTAAAGTGTACGACATGATATTTTTAAAAAGCTTGTTTAAATAAAAATTGGTAAACAGTAAAAGAAAAACAACAATATTGTCTTAGAATGTTCCAGCTGCTATAACAAAATACCATAGACTAGGTTACTTTTAAACCACAGAAATTTATTTCTCACAGTTCTAGAGGCTGTGGAATCCCAGGTCAAGGCACTGACAGATTCACTATCTGATGAGGGCTCACTTTCTGGTTCATAAATGGATGTCTTTTCCCTGAGTTCTCATATGGCATAAAGGATGTGGGAGCTTTCCAGTGTCTCTTTAATAAGGACACTAATCCCATTCATGAGGACTCTGCCTTTATGACCTAATGACCCATAAAAGATTCCAACTTCTAATACCATCATACTGGGGGTTAGGATTTCTGCATATGAATTTTGGAAGACACAAAATTCCACCTATTGCAAATATTAGGCAACCCATTTAACCGTGTATAATTCACAAGTTTGGAAACCACAGAACACCTTGGTAGTTTGGCAGCCTGAATTTTCCAGATCAGTGAAACATTCCCAGTGAAGAATGGCAAGAAAATGTGGTGAAAAGCTAAAAACAATTTAAAAATCAGTGTTCCTTGTAAAAAGAAGATACTAATAGTTGCAGTGCCTGAGAGCAGCTTTGTGGTAGCTGCCTGGATTTACATGTCAGTACTTATAAGAAAGATTATTGAAAATGCATAAAGAGACTGTGGTAGGCTGTGTTCAGTATGAGGAAGTTGAATCAAGAGTCAATAAAATATAAAAGTTATCAATCATATGATCAATTGTGCCCACATATAGGTTAGTCCTTCAGAAATAATTTAAAATAATATCATGCTTTTAACAACCTCTTGCCTATTTCATGAATGAAAAAGAGTATTAGATTATTTCTCAGTAGATGACACTAACTATTATTACTCTAATGATAGCTGACTAAAAGGAAATACAGATAGAAATAATCTCTTGCATATCCTTGCTATTCATAATCACGCCCCTAACACACACACTTATGAACTCACATACACACTCACAGCAATATGAATACAGAGTAAGCACATAAACAATCAAGGGCACAATTCTCATGACCAATGTCATCTGTTGAGATATTTCTACAGTCCTTTCCTTACAGAAATACACTAAACAAAATGGCAGAGTACAGTTTTTTTCTAATAACAAATAACACATTTTTAAAAAATCCAAGCAAAATATGAGAACAATGAAAATTCAGTGGTTTGGACAGGTCCACAGAGAAGGTACAAAAATGGACCCACTGAATTCCACACCCAGAATGTTAGAGGCAAAATACTAAAATAAATAACACATATATACATATTTTTGCTTTTGGCCTAACTTCTCAAACTAGAGAAGTTTTTCAGCAATTAGCCTGAAGCAACTGAGTGGACAAGTGTAAACAAAAAAAAAAAAATAGCCCTAACTTTGTCCTTAGCCTCCCAGTGGGTCACGAAGACCTCTATCCAAAAACCTAAGCGTACAAGATAGAAATTATCAGCAATGCACACCAGATTAGCCAATATGTAACTAGTGAGAGAAAAATGTTTTGAAAATATCTTAAAGCTTCGCTCAGACTCTTCTCACCTACTCTTCCCAATGTGAATTTTCAGAGCACTGAGAAATTAACCACTTTTGTCAAATAAACAAACAGTAAAAAATTATCCCATAAGTTATTCATGCAGAGCAACCCCAAGCAGAAAAAAACATACAAAATTAGAAGCATATTACACACACAAAAACCCAAAAGTACAATGTGTCAGAAAAGTCAACTCACCAAGCAAATAGGAATAAAAAAGGACTCTGAAAAAAACAATTCTCTATTGAGATATAAGAGAGCAAAATACAGATGAAATTTAGCTCACAGATCAGCTAAAGCTAATCATATTTTTTTATATGTCCTATGTTTCAGAAAATAAATGGAAAATAAGAAAGTTCAAAATTGAGAGCCACAGAAGTAACAAAATTTAATATTGTATACTGGTAACAAAATACTTCGTAAGAAAAATGACAGAAGGTGAACTAGAAAATAATAAAGACTAGATTAAATAATTAAATAATAAATAATTAAAGATTAGAGAAATTAGAAAGAAGAGCAAGCCATTGCCATATGCTTCATTTGTGCTACTCAAGCTAAGAATAATTAGGAGAAAAATATATTTAAGCATATGATTGAAGAAAATTATTCTGAAATAAAGAAAGGATGGAATCTTCAGCTTAAATGTGACCTCTGTGTCTCATGGGAAATATTTTACAGAAAAATCAGTGCCAAGACAAATTATAATACAATTAAATTTCCATGAATCAGAAAATATACCATGGGCCAGACAAAAAGGCAAGGAAAAAACATTAGCCTGATCTCTGATGTCTACAATGCCATATTCAATTGCCAGAAGACACTGGTACAAAAACAAATTTCTGATGGGAAAAAAGAGTAGCTCAGGAAAGCTGAATACAGAAAGATTTTTATTTAGGTGTAAATACAATACTTATCATGAAAAAACTTATAAAATATAGAATTTCTCAGACTCTTGGAATAATAATATTAAAAAATCATCAGAGAATTCATACAACTAGATTATTTATAAGGCAAAGAATAATCAGTGGTTAAAGGGTCGAGAGTGAGTTCTGCATTGTTTTTTAAGTCTAACAAAATATAGAAAGTTGTGTTAAATATCAACTTTAGGAATGTACAAATAATATAAATAATCATCATTAAAAGGAGTAAATAAGATGTCAGAGGAAAGAAAATTTTGCTAACTACAGCTTTTATGAAAAATTAGTATCATATTAAAAATCAATACGATATCAAAAATCAATAAATAAGAAAGCAATGAATACAATTATTTTAAATTTTACAGATAAAAGTGAACACATTAACTAAGTAAATAAATAATAATAAACCAAATTACCAAAAAGAAAAAGCTACATCTCACCAAATCAAAGATTCCATCAGTGTTTTAATGAGATACCCAATGTTTTATGTATCACAAAGAAAAAAAGAAAAATGCTGTCAAACTATTTTGCGATGCTTTCTTATCTCTTAGAATGCTTCTACTACGCTAATTGAACAAGTTTTTCTAGACTCAGCTAGAATTAGACTAAGTTTTAATAGTTGTCATTCTTCAGCCATCAGACAGAAATCTTTAAGTATAATAAATTGGCTAAGATATTACTAAAACTTCTTCACACAGAGTCTGGTTCCTCTGAATAACTTTTTATTTTCTCAGACTCTAAGTTTTTATATACAATAGCATTCCCTGTGCCATCAAGAGTGTTACTGATTCAGCCTTTCTTAAAAGAGTGTCTACCAATGTCCTTAGGATTTTTTTCCAAGTAACTGGCAGCATACTTCAAGCTGTGAATATGGTACTTTAATTTGCTGAGTGTGGTGGCAATCTGTTTGCATGATCCTCAGCAAGCCAAGGTAATATGATTTTTTCTATGTTTGAGAATCTTCTTTTCTTAGGTCCTATAAAACCCTTGTTCAGTGCTTTGCTGGGAAACATAAAATTAATTCATTCTTCCAATAATGAATTTTTGTTTCACTGATGTCAAATTTTCACCCATTCCTTATTTTTACTTCTGTGATGATTTGTGTACAAAATATCTTAGTGTCATTTTGGTGCCAAATTATCTTTTTGAAGACATATTTACAGTTACATTCAAAATGCATAGTACAAACATTCCAGTAACAATGCAACAAATGACTATATGTATATCATGACCAAGTGCACTTATAAAAGTGGTAACAACTAAGTTTTGACACAATCAGGCCAAAATGATGACTGTGAGATGTATTTTCATTATAGAGATATTCAAATGTAGGGGAAAAGTGCATCCTAGAATTGATGGAATATAGTATCTCATATAATACATAGACTATATACCCAAAAAAAAATGTGTACTTCACTAAATGACTGCTTGAGAGTTTGCTACTTTGAGAAAGGTACAGTTCTAAGTACAAGGACACACAAACTTGAATAACATATTGTTAGCTTTTAAAGAATTTATTGTAATTGATTATACACAAAAGCCTAATGAGCAATAATGTTTCCTGATATTTTGAATGATCTTGAGGCCTATATTTTTTTAAGACAGACACTCAAACTACCACTATAGAATAGAAATTAAACAGTAAATTTCTCCCTAAGTACATGCTATATTCTTAGTGTTGTATTGGTCATGTCAAAATCTTAGTCACTCATGTATCCTGACTTTCACATCACTAGTAACCACTGTTTACCTCAGAAGTAGCAGACTATCCATCCATACTTAACTTTTACATCACCAGAAATCACTGTTCACCTCAGAGGTAAAAGACTATCCACAGCTGTTTTGGACTCAGTGACCAAAGTAGTGAAAATAGTGTGTGTGTGTGTGTGTGTGTGTGTGTGTGTGTAAGAGTGTTGGGCTTACCCAGGGCGGGGTGGATGAGGAGGTCAGATGAGGGACCCCGGGGACTGCGGGGGTTGTACAGATAACTTTGAATTACAAGGCTGGGATGGAGCCAACAGAGACTGGCGATGGCGCCAGGAAGAACCCCCCTCCCTTCATCAAGAATGTAACGCCCTCCCTATGCCCATGGACTACTGGCCTCTCTCAAAAGCCTGCAAGAATTCAGCCCCGCCCCCTTGCAAATCCTCACGGAGAGCCCTTAAACACCCCCCCCCCCCCGCCTGTAAGAGCCGGGGTCTTTGTCTGTTTTCTGACAAAGGCACTCCTCAGGTTTCACCATTAAAACCTGTCTTACTCTCCAAGCCGCCTTTCTGTCTCTTTCTTTTTCTCCCTCTACCTGACATAGAGTATATGTGTAATGTGTATGCATGTGTAATATATATTAGTGGTATGTATGTAAAGAGATTAAAAGAAAGAGTAAAAGACAGAGTCAGAGAGTTTTAAAAAACTTAAAACAAATTTCTAATCTTCTACTTATTTAAAAAGCAAACTAATAGGAAGTGGCACAAGATAGACTAATAGAAATCTCCAACAATTGTGCCTCTACAAGAACACCAAATTCAACAACTATCCATACAAGGAATCACCTTCAGAAGAATCAAAACTCAGGTGAGTGATCACAATGCCTGGTTCTAACATTACATCAAGAAAAGAGGCATGGAAGATGGCACGAAAGACAAACTTGCATTGCTTATGCCACCCCTCCCCCAGCCCCCTGGTAGTGCAAATGTGCCCAGTGGAGAGAGAATCTCCATTCTTGGGGGAGGGAGAGTGAAGTGATGCTGGGACTTTGCACTGGAACTCAGGGCCAACCTATCATGGGGGAACACAGCACAGGACAGAATTCTGCTGGCACCCACAGAAGCAGCATTTGGACCAGCCCTGCCAGAGGTAAATCCTTCACCCCGAAACCTGAGTTCCAACTAGCGCCACCACTAACTCACAAAAAGTGGCCTGGGGCCTGGAGTAAATCTGTAAGGCAGTCAGGCCACAAAGGCTGCATTCCTTGGGCAATCCCTGTGGCTGTGCTGGCTCAGAGACAGTGGACCGGGGTGCATGTGACTCAGTGCCCTTGGGCTTTGAATAAACATCAGATGTAGTCAGGCAGCAATCACCACAAGCTTTGAGTGAGACTGGATTGGCTTCAGTTGTGACCTGGAGCAGTTTCAGCTGTGATGGTCATGAGGAAGTGCCCATGTCACTCCTCCCCCAACTCTAGCAACCCGACCCAGATACTGAAGGAAGAGAATGAAACTTTGCCTGTACCCAGGTTCACCAAGGTGGAACCACGAGTAGTCTGCAAGAGTGACAGCATTACTGGGCTTGGGGCATCCTTACTGCTGATACTTGTTTATTTGTTTGCTTGTTTATCTGTAAGCAGAGTTATGTTGTCATGTGTTCAAAATAATTCATTATGAAATGTTTTTTGCAAACCTCATGATAACTGCAAATAAAAAAATCAACAACAAACACAAGAAATAAAAAGAAATTAAAACACACTACCAGAGAAAATAACTTTTAACAAAGGAAGACAGAAAGAAAGGAAGAAAAAAAGAGAAGACCACAAAACAACCAGAATTCAAATAACAATATGGCAACAGTAAATCTTTACCTATCAAAAATAACAATGCAAAAGACATACAGCGGCTGAATAGATAAAAATGAAAGACCCAATTATATGTTGTGTATAAGAAACCCACCTCACCTATACACATAGACTGAAATAAAGGGATGAAAAAATATTCCTTGCTAATAGAAACCAAAAAAGAGCAGGAGTACCTATATTTCTATCAGATAAAATAAATTTTGAGACAAAAACTATAAAAAGAGACAAAGAAAGACATTATATAATGAAAAGGGGTCAATTCAGCAAGAGGAAATAACAATTTATAAATATATGGACCCAACACTGGAACACCCAGATATATAGAGCCAATATTTTAAGAGCTAAAGAGAGAGAGAGATCCCAATACAATAATCATTGTATACCTCAATACTCCACTTTCAGCATTGGACAGATCTTCCAGACACTGCAATACAGAATAAAAGGTCCTAATAGGTATTTACAGAATGTTTCATCTAATGGCTTAGAATACATATTCTTCTGCTCAGTTCATGAATCATTCTTATGAATAGACCATATGTTAGGCCACAAAACAAGTCTTAAAAAAAATTAAAAATAAATTGAATCATGTCAAGCATTTTCTCTGACTACAGTGGAATAAAATTAGAAATCAATAACAACAGAAACATTGGAAAATATACAAACACATAGAAATTAAACAGTATGCTCCTGAATGACCAGGGGGTCAATGAAGAGGTTAAAAGGGAAATTAAAATATTTATCAAAATAAATGAAAATAAAAACACATTTCAAAACATATGGTACATGGTAAAAGCAGTACTAAGGGCAAGTTTATAGCAATGAGTGCCCACATCAAAAAAGTAGAAAAGCTTCCAATAAAAAAAAACTAATGCTGCACCTTAAAGAACTGGACAACTGTGAAGAAACTAAATGCAAAATTAGTAGAAGAAAAGAAATAACAAAAATCAGTGCAGAAATAAACAAAATTGAAACAAAAAAAATACAAAAGATCCAAGAAATTAAAGGTTGGTTTTTTGAAAAGATTAACAAAGTTGACAGAATCTTTTTCCAGACTAAGATAAGAGAAAGAAGACCCAAATAAATAAAATCAGAGGTGACAAAGTAGACATTATAACTGAGACTGCAGAAATTCAAAGGATTATTAGAAATTACAATAAGCAACTATGTGCCAACAAATTGGAAAACCTAGAAGAAATGGATAAATTCCTAGACACATACAACCTACCAAGATTGAACCAGGAAGAAATCCAAAATGTGAATAAACCAATAACAAGTAATAAGATTGAAGCAGTAATAACTTCAACCAGGAAAAATCCAGGACCCGCAGGCTTCACTGCTGAATTTTTCCAGGCATTTAAAGAAGAACTAATGCCAATACTACTTAAACTATTCCAAAAATTCAAGGAGGATGGAGTATCCCAAAATCATTCTTTGAAGCCTGTATCACCCTGATACCAAAACCTGACAAAGACACAACAAAAAAAGAAAACTATAGGCCAATAACTCTAATGAATGTAGATGCAAAAATCCTCAACAAAATACTAGCAAACCAAACTAAACAACACATTAAAAAGATTATTCATCATGAACAAGTGGGATTCATCCTGGTGATGCAAGAATAATTAAGCATACACAAATCTATCAATGTGATACATCATATCAACAGAATGAAGGACAAAAACTATATGATCATTTCAGTTGATGGTGTAAAAGGATTAGATAAAATTCAACATCCCTTCATGATAAAAATTCTCAAAAAAATGGCTATAGAAAGAATGTGCTTCAACATGATAATAGCCACATCTAGTGGCAAACCCACAGCTAGTATACTGAATGGGGAAAAACGGAAATCCTTTCCTGTAAGATCTGGAACAAGACAAGGATGCCCACTTTCATCATGTTTATTCAACATAGTACTGGAAGTTCTAGAAAGAAATAAAAGGCTCCAAATTGGAAAGAAATAATTCAAATTGTCCTTCTTTGCAGATGATATGACCTGATATCTAGAGAAATGCAAAGTCTCCACAAAAAAACTGTTAGAACTGATAAACAAATTCAGTAAAGTAGCAGGATACACCATCAGCTTATAAAAATCAGTAGCATTTCTTTATGCCAACAGTAAACAATCTGAAACAGAAACCAGGAAATTAATCCTATTTACAATAGGTACAAATAAAATAAAATGCCTTGGAATAAACTTAACCAAAGACGTAAAAGATCTCTACAATGAAAACTATAATGCATTGATTAAAGAAATTGAAAAGGACCCAAAAAATGAAAAGGTATTCCATGTTCATGGATTGAAAGAATTACTATTGCCAAAATGTCCATGCTACCCAAAAAAATGTGCAGATTCAATGCAATCCTCATCAAAATACCAATGACATTCTTCACCAATATAGAAAAAATAACACTAAAATTTTTATGGAACAACAAAAGACCCAGAATAGTCAAAGTTATCCTGAGCAAAAAGAATAAAACTGGAGGAATCACATTACCTGATTTCAAATTATATTATAGAACTGTAGTGATCAAAACAGCATGGTACTGACATAAAAACAGACACATAGACAAATGTAACAGAACAAAGAACCCAGAAATAAATCCATACATCTACAGTGAACTTATCCTTGACAAAGGTGCCAAGAACATACATTGGAGAAAGGACACTCTCTTCAATAAACAGTGCTGAGAAAACTGCATATCCATTCAAAGAAGAATGAAACTAGACCGTTATCTCTCGCCATATACAACAATCAAATCAAAATGGGTTAAAGACTTAAATCTAAGACCTGAAACTATTAAACTGCTAAGAGTAAACATTGGAGAAATGCTTTAGGACATTTGTCTGGGCAAGGAGTCCTCGAGTAATACCCCGAAAGCACTGGCAACCAAAGCAAAATTGGACAAATGGGATCATATCAAACTAAAAAGCTTCCGTACAGCAAAGGAAAGAGTCAACATAGGGAAAAGACAACACACAGAATGGGAGAAAATATTTGCAAACTACCCATCTGACAAAGAATTAAAAACTAGACTATGTAAGGAGCTCCAACAACTCAATAGGAAAAAAATCAAATCTGATTTTTTAAAATCCGATTAAAAAACAGGCAAAAGATCTGAATAGACAGTTCTCAAAAGAAGACAAGCAAATGGCCAACAGGTATATGAAAAATGCTCCACATCATTAGACATCAGAGAAATGCAAATAAAAACTACAATGAGATGTTATCTCATCCCAGTTAAAATCACTTTTGTTAAAAAGATGGGCAATAACAAATGCTGGCGATGATGTGGAGAAAGGAGAACCCTCGTACACTGTTGGTGAGAATGTGTGCAACCACTATGGAGAACAGTATGGAGGTTCCCCAAAAAGGTAAAACTAAAACTACCCTATGACCCAGCAATCCCACTGCTAGCTATATATTCAAAAGAAAGGAAAGAGTATATCGAAAAGATATCTGCACTCTCATGTTTATTGCAGCACTATTCACAATAGCCAAGATTTGGAATCAACCTAAGTCCTCATCAACAGATGAATAAAGAAAATGTGATAGATATACACGATGGAATATTATATAGACATAAAAATAATGAAATCCTGCCACTTGCAACAACATGGATAGAACTGGAGAACATTATGTTAAGGGAAATAAGCCAAGCACAGAAAGACAAATTTCACATGTTCTCACTCGTATGTGGGAGCTAAATGTTAAAAACAATTGATCTCATGGAGACAGAGAGTAGAATGATGGTTTTCAGAGGCAGGGAAGGGTAGCAGGGAGGTGGGGATAAAGTAGGGATGGTTAATGGGTGTAAAAATATAGTTAGATAGTTAGATGGAATGAGCAATATTTGACAACACAACAAAGTGACTATAATGAACAATAAGTTGGGGTATACTTTAAAATGACTAAGAGTGGAATTGTAATGTTCATAACACACAGAATTGATAAATGCTTAAGGTAATGGATATCCCAAATTACCCTGATTTTATTAATATACATTGTATGCCTGTATCAAAACATCACATCTACCCTATATATATATATATATTTTGTATGTACCCATAATAATTAAAAATAAAACTTTTTTTTTTTAAAAAGTGTATACTGGTGATTTGCTCTGTAAATTGAAACAGCAATTCTTGTTTACTTTTTCATCACTTTGAGATAATTTAAAAATAAAAACAACATTTGCAATAATATGTAAGAAAGAGCATTACAGAAAAAGTGTCATGTAAATCCAATTAAGTATTAATAAGTATTAATAATACATTGTTATGGTATGCAACTTGCCAATAACTCAGAAAAATGTCTTTATATTTTTGTTTCAAAAACACAAACATATTTATTGCTATTTTTGGCCTGGGTGTATTTGAAACCAAACATGTGCAATGATTTAGAACAATAAAAATAGAGCTATAAGTTTAATGTATTCTTTATATTGCTAGTCACTTCCACCAAGTAGAATGGAAAAAAAGACAATAAATTATTTTTAATATTTAGTTGACAGTGATGCATGTTGCATAAGTTGAGCACTTAATGTGACTTTAGAGATATTTTGCATTTATCTCAGGTGGAGTTACTCAAATTTGTTTATTTATTGCTGTTTGAATTCATTTGTCAATTTATCATTTATTGAACAAATTTTGACACCACAGTGCTAAAGAATTCAGTCAAACATGGATCAAAGAAAATTCTACATTCTTTATCCTTTAATATTGGATGATAAGAAAACCAAGAAATCCTCTAAATATTTTCTTTACAACTGGCGAGAATATGACAGAAATTATTTCCAAAATATTCACAGACAATGGGGTTTCTGTAAAGGATTTTGATTTCATGTTTTGTATTTGTATACCTTGAGGCTATACATTTGACTTATTTCCTATAGCATAAGAAGCACATAATTAACATAATAATAATTATTCTTTGTTGGAAGTGTATTATGTGCCTGATATGTGCTTAATATTTTATGTGTAACCACTAACGTTTGCATCACCTATACATGATAGGCAGTATCATGAATATTTAATATCCTCATTCTTTAAATAACATACAAATTAAGCAAATTCCCAGACCATATTTATATTTTACTACTGGAGACAGGATTTAAACGTAGACCTAACCACAAACCTATGTTCTTTCCATTATCCCATGCAGTTTCTAGTATGAATAAGATTGTGTGTGTGTACATATAAACAATAAAACATTTTAATTCATTCCTTTCAGATTGAGTGTCTGAAAGAATAGTTCATAGAAAGCAAAATATTGATCTGTGATATATTCTGTTTATTTCAAACATGAATTATAAATCCAGAGTTTAGTCCTGTTACAGATCAATTAAAATATCAAGAAAAAATATTGAAATTATTTTGTACTTATTTGTTGACTTTTTTGCATTTGTTATAAAATATAACTTCCTTAGTTAATAAACAAGATTTGCTGATGATTGCAAATAGTGGCCATTTTATGATTGATGTTATAATATACACAATTCTAAATATACACCTAAACACTTACACTACTATCAATTATATGTCATTAAGTCTGCATTCATATTTCTACTCTCAATATCTAGTTATATGCACATACTTCCTTCTATTTTTTTGTTAGAGTTATTTATTAAAATTTTGCTAAATTGGTTTAATCTTTTTGAAAACAAAATTAGAACTCAAAAATAATGCTTCAATCTTCTAGGATCAATGGGTAGCAGTTGATATGATAGCAGCTCCCAATGAAGATACACATCCTGAACTATGTGACCATAAAAAGAAAAACTTGACATGACCTCAGTGTTATTAACAATCATCTTGTTTACAGACATTAAGGCAGGATCACAGTGACAAGTATCCAAGCCACTATTTTTCTCCTCGATTATTGTGACAGGCCCATTCTGGCTTCTTTGGTGTTTATTGCAATCTCCAAGTATTCTCTAATCTTAGGCCTCATGGATTTGCTGCTCTTCCTGACTGGAAAATTCTTATTCCAGATATCCACGTAGTGTGTTTCCTGGTTTACTTCAGCTTCCTGCCAATGCCACCTTTGGAGTGAGCCTTCTTCTACCATAAAACACCAAAACCCCTGCATGTCTCCAGAATTCTCTATTCCCCTCAGTCTGTTTTATGTTATCAATTACACATGTAACTACAGGACATATTACATATTTATATATATATTTTTTTTTTATTACCTGATTCCCCCATATATTAAATCAAGCTTTCAGAGCTGGCATTCTACTGTTGTTTTTACTGCTGTATATCCACTGGCTAGAATGGTGTCTAGTTCACTGTGCAAGGCTTTATGTATTTTTTGAATGAATGAATATTATGCCTTACACATACCCTAATTCTTTCCTCATCAATTCATCATTTGTGCTTATTAAATTTTTTCATGAAAAATGTAAAACTTTATCACAGTTTAATATATACATATAATATGTTAATTTCTATGCATTTGTGGGTTTCAAATTAACTTTATTTTTCTTATTTCTGAAAACTTGATGTAAAACTAGAGCATAAGTTGTAGTATTTTCTACAGCAGGAAAACAAGTTATATTCTAAATAAATTTTTTTTCAGATCACCTTAAAACAAATTGATATTTTTATTCTCTTTAAAAATATGGAGAACATCTTCCTAATTGCATCATTATTTTATTTGTCACACTAATGAAGTATTTATTTTAGTGGCTCTTGTATAATATTAACTTGATAATAATTTATGTTAAATTAATTTTCTTAAAAGCCTATTAATTTTTATAATTTAGGCATAAATTAGCAATGATATATAATAATTTACACAAGTTGCACTTCATTGATTTAGAGGAGAAAGTTATGGATTGTTTTAACTTGAAAGATATAAATTTCTAATTTATTCCATAACTATTATATAATTACTTTTATATTTGAGGGGGAAAATTCTCCCTTAAATTAACAATAATTTATCCTGTTCTAAGTTTTTAGATTTATATAAACAATGTATCTCATTTTATGACTTATTTTTTTCTGTTCTCTAGTACATAAGATTTGAACAAGGACAGGAGTTGTATGGAAGTATAACTCAGATAACAGTGTCCAAAATATAAAAGAAGCATAATATCCAACACAGTTTCAAGGATAATAACCACTGCAAAAGTTTCAAACCTCATATCCAGGTCTTTCTTCTTCTGCTGAATCCCAGCAATAAAGGTATTAGATCCTGATTTAATGAAACAATAGTTCCAACACTTATATCTAATTGGTTGAAATTTATCCTGTGCGATAAAATGTAATATATGATAAAATGTCTTAGTAATGTTTTCTGCTAAGTTTCAGTTCTATACTCTATTACCAAACACCAGAATAGATTACCTGGAGTAGATTTAGATGTAGCTATGTGTTACTGAGTACATACTTACTTGTGCAAATTTTTATATGTGAACATTGTTCTAATAAATGGTATTTAATAATAATTTAGTGCATTTTTATATTCCCTTATAATAATGAAGTTAATTTATATACTTATATATGTCTATAAATAAAATCAGAAACCGTGTGGGTGAAGAGAGAAGGGAAATTTAGTATATGACAGAATATCCTGACTATATAGGGCCAGATATTTATTGGAAGATGGTTTAAAAGTTTTATGAATAATACAACAAAGAATATGGGGCTCTAAACAGAAAAGTCAAGAATAGATGCCAAAAAATTTTTTTGGATATAGCATCTTTTCATGTTTATTCCTTGTTATAATGATTTGGGAGGTGATGGCATTATTAACTAAGACAAGCAAAATGATTTCATTTTGCTTTATTTCATAGCTCTGAGGGTGAAGCTTGAGCAGAGCCATGTATCTTAAAGACTAGCTGCAATAAACAGAATCATCAAAAATCATTGTGTAATTCAGCTGTGAGTAGAATTGCTTGTTATTTGTTATTTTAAGAGATACAATGGCATTTTGCAAATCTATGGCTTCTGATTATCAAGGTCTATGACATGAACTTGAGTTCAAAGCCAGCTTTTCTTAATATAAATTTCAGTCATTCCTTCTATCATAAGGCCCCAGTTATGGACATAAGAAACCGTATCAAGAACAATTTTATATTACCAAAGAAAACAAATGCATTTTTTTTCTTAACCTTAACCAAAAGCATGACTTCAGAATTTGGAAAAAGACACAAAAAAGGTCGCATTCACATATTATTATAATACAAATGACTGAAAAATGAAAGCAAAGAAACAATCCTTATTCTACTTAGTGCATATTAATTAGTTCAAATCATTAACAAATATACAGTGTTCAATTTTAAAGCCTACACCTATAGGTAGCACAGTCCAATATTCCCTAGATGAAACTTGTATACTGCACATTGTATTTCAACAGCTCTCTACAGAAATGTTTTCCAAATCAAATTATACTGCATATCAACCTACACTTTATTGAGGTCCACAAAAGTAGTAGAAAGGAAAAACAGTAGAAAGACTGATTTTATCAACAACTGATGCATGGAGGTGTGGCCAGTTCCAGATCACAAATCATTTTCATGACAAGTCTTAGGGTTCCAGATTTGGAAAATTTATGTAAGATTCCAGAAGACAATATTCATGAAGACTTGAAAACTGTTCTTTTCTTCTAGAAACGTGAACTATTTTAATAACTAAAAATTGCCCATTTAAAAAAATTAATTTCAGAGTATTATGGGGGCACAAATGTTTTGGTTACATGGATTGCTTTTGTACTGCTTGAGTCGAAGTTATAAGTGTGCCCATGACCCAGACAGTGTACATTGTACCTGTAGGTATGATTTCACCCGTCCCCTCCTCCCCCCTCCCACCTGGATGATTTCCATTGAGTTTTACTTCCATGTATGCACATGAGTGCTGATCAGAAAACTGTCTTTGTAAAACCGCACTGGAGGGCCTGCCTGATTCAGAGCATATTTTCTTACTTGAAACCATGAAAATTACAAATCTTATATTAGCTCCATTATTACAAGGCAATTTTAATATACATATATACACATGTATGTGTGTGTATAATTTGGCAATATGCATAATATCTTAATCAAATATGCATTATTTTACAAACATTTAAAATTGGTGCACACCCAAAATGTTTATACTAGGTATGTGGGATATAAGGGGTACCATATGGATAGTGCCTAGTCAGGAAACAGAAACACATTTAATACGTAACGGAATTTTAACACAGGCATTTTTCATACACAAGTAATGGGAAGGCTTATAATCTAAACAGGGAACAATACGGCAACTCAGAAATTAACAACATATAGCCACCTCTACCACTGCAAAAGAAAGTCAGTGGGAAGAGCTATTAGAATTGGAGCCCAAAGGCTGGAGTTACCCAAAAGAAACTATAAGACTGCTGAGAGCTTGTTCCATGGGGGAGATTCAGCCACTGCCAGAGATGCTGCCCCTCATATACAGGGTCACATATTGCATTCCTGTTGGTTCTTCCCAGGGGCAAAATCTTGCTGGAAGTCAGCTGTTAAGGATACCTGGGAAATATCCCTATTGCTGTCAGCCCTTCTGCAGTAAAGACTAGAGCAGAGTAGTGACAAAGAAAAAAAAATCCTAGGCCATACATGTTCAGGAAAGGCACTGTACACCCCATGTTCTACTTTGTGCTCATTTTAATATTTTTTGGCATATTTGCCTCAAATACTTTCATATTTCTGCCTAATACGAGACATCTACCCCCCATATAAAGAGTCTCTCACCTTCTACCCAGGAATATCCTAGTAGTCTTGTATCTGTTTCTAGTCCAATTTTGCCAGGTGAAATAAACATCTGATGTGGCTTCTCATGATACAATAATGACATGTGAACTCAGTGTCAAATCAAACCTAATCAATACTCTTCATTCTAAATAGTAGAGGAAGCAAAAGGGGGAGAAAGAAATGTATACATAGCTACTACAGAACTCATTTTGAAACTGAATACAGAGTTGCATTTAATATTTGTTTTTTTTTAAATCACCCATATAATTTTACTGTTGTCTTTAGTCAGTATCTCAGCTCATTGTTTTGTTTGTCTGTATGTAGCATACAAATCCCTTATCAAATATATGATTGCAAATATTTTCTTTCACTCAGTGGGTTGTTTCACTTTCTTGATGGTATACTTGAAGCACAAAAGTTTTTAATTTTTATAAAATCCAGTTTATCTATGTTATTTTCTTTTATTGCTTGTATTTTTGATCCAATATAAAACAAGCCACTGCCTAATACAATATCATGAAGATGTACTTCTTAGTTTTATTCTAAGCATTTTATAGATTTTATTCTTACATTTAGGTATGTGACCCATTCTTGAGTTCATTTTTCTATGTGATGTGACCTAGGAATCTAACTTTTTTATCTGCATGTGGGTAACCAGTTATCCTAGTACCATTTGTTAAAAATATTATCTTTTCATCCATTAAGTTTTCTTGGCACCTTGTCAAAAATGAATTAATAATAAAGATAATGATTTAGTTCTGAACTTTGGATTCTATTATATTGATCTCTTTTATCCTTGTGCTACTACTGCACTGTATTGATTACTACAGCTTGGTGGTGTATTTTGAAATTGACAAGGGTGAGTTTTACAAATTTATTCTCCTTTTTCAACATTGTTTTGGGTGTGCTGAGTCCCTTGCATTTTCATAAGTCTTTTAGGATCAGCTTGCCAAGTCTGCCAAGAAGTCACTTGGCATTTTGATAGGAATTATATTAAATCTGGATAATTTTGAGAAGTATTGCCATTGCCATCTTGACAATGTCAAGTCTCCTTATCCAAAAACAAGGCATGTTTTCCCACTTATTTGGGATTTCTTTAACTACTTCCCACGATGTTTTGCATCTTTTTAAAAATGTTATTATAAGATGTTTATTTCCTTTTGGCATTAGTCCTTACTATGACAGGTTTACATATACATGTTTAAAAGTTAAATCTAAGAGTACTCCTCTTTAAGGAGGCATTATGCATGCGCTTTTTGTAAATTTTATGGGTACACAATAGTTGTACATATCTATAGGGTGCATGTGATATTTTTATACAAGCATACAATGTGTAATAATCAAATCAGACTAATTGGGATATCCATCTCCTCAAATATTTATCATATTTTTTTGTTGTAGAGAACATTCCAAATCCACTTCTCTAGTTGTTTTGATATACACGATAAATAATTGTTGACTATAAATGCCCTATTGTGCTAGCAAACACTAATTAGATCTTATTCTTTATATCTAACTGTTATTTTTGTACCCATTAATCAACCTCTCCTTATCCCCTTCTCCCTATTATCCTTCCAAGGCTCTGGTAACCATCATTCTAATTTCTACCTTTATGAAATCAATTGTTTTTTACTTCAAAAATACAGTGAGAACATGCAGTATTTATCTTTCTGTACCTGGCTTATTTCATTTAACATAGTGTCCTCCAGTTCCACCCATGTTATCACAAATGACAGGATTTCATTCTTTTTTATGGCTGAATAATATTCCATTGTGGTGCAGTGCAGTGCCAGACTGTCATCTCTGCTCCCCCCCACCTCACCCCCAGGACGACCTACCAGTGGAACAAATGGGGGCCTCAGTGGAGGTGCTTGGTCTGGCAACCCAGGTGTGGGGTGAAGGGGGTCGGGAGCAGCAGCCTGGGAAAAGGCTCTTTGTAGGTCTGTGCCGGCCATCTTACTCCCCATCCTGGGTAAGGGGCAGAGAGAAGGATTTGTCTTATGTAGGGTTGATCAGTCTTAGGGCCTTACCTAACCAGTTTCATAACATTTTCTTGCCCCATTCCCCCTGTAACGTGCAGTGGGCCAGCTGAGAATGTGCCCCAGGGAGGGGGACTGTGGCCTTAATCTAGGAGGCCAGATTCCAGGACCCTACCTCTTATTCCATGATCCCAGATGAGGATCAGCTGAGGCTTGGTGCTCTTACAGTCAACCCACCTAGGGAGGCTGGTGGGAGAGAGACAGAAAAGCAAAGTGCATTCTTCCTCTGCTCCACCCACCTTGAGATGCAGTAGCCAGAAAAGAGAAAGGAGAGTAAAGCTGAGGATGCCTTGGCTCCCAAGGCCTACTGTTTGCACAGTTGCTGCCCAGAGACTTCAGCCTGACCTCCAGTGGTCCCCAAGAACAACTGCTTTATCTTCCACTACTTCCTCTCCTCTTCTTCTTGGCTGGGACAGTTACTGGTTCATATGCAAGTAAAGATGACAATTCATTCAACAAATATTTATCAAGCACCTTTTTTGTAGCAGGCATTTTTCCAGGTGCTTAGGATATTCTCATACTTCTGAGGGATTACAGTCTCGGAAGATTCCATGTCTTCACTTCTAGCAGGTTTTCTGGATGTGACCTTTGGCTACATCTCCCATCTTCATGACTCAAGCACCCTAAATCTGTCCTTTCTCTTCTGCACAATGACAGGTGGGGTTGGCTTCCAGGTCACCCTATCTTCCTCTTTTCCCAAATGTTTCTCCCTCCACAAAAAACAGATTTTTCAGGGCCTTCCATGCCTGCCCCTTTCTTTGTGTTTTGTCTCTCCTTTTTTTAGTAATATTTTTAGAAATGCATGTAAAATACCCCCCCCCCAAATAGGACCCTATTAATCTTATTTGGCTATCTCACTTGTATGTAAATGGTTCGACTTCACAGTTAGAAAAAGTAAGATTTTCCAACGTGGACTAGTTCACCACTCCTTATGCAACCTGGTGGTCCCTGGCTCCTGGAGGTCACCATATTGATGTGGAACTTAGTGTGGACACCCAGTGGACATAGCACACTTACAGCACAGAACTCCTGGGCTCAAGCAATCCTCCCACCTCATCTTCCCAAGTAGCTGGGACTACAGGTGCATGCCACAGCTTTATAGGTGAACTTTACAAGCCAGCTTTGTTTTTCCTTCTCTTTTGTAAAGTGTGAGACTGTATAAGATTGTTTGACTAAGTGCCTAACAGAGTGCCAGACATATACTATTAATTTGATCACATGAGATTGCCATTTTGGTAGATCAAACTGTTGAATAAGTATTGAAAAATACCTGTTGAAAACATGTTAAAAAGTAAATGAATAATTGAACAAATGAATGAAGTCTCTTTCAAGTCTAGCATTTTATTTTTATTCTATTTTTAAAAATTAAAACATTGAGTAGTTTAAAGTTGTAAAAATATACATTAAGCAATGAACTTTTCTTAATCACTTAATGGAGTAAAACTCTAAAACTGAAAAAAAGAGAGAAAAAGTAAAATTTTGTTGTTGTTATAAATTTATTCTTCATGCCTTTTTCTAAATATG
Organism: Daubentonia madagascariensis; assembly: GCA_023783475.1. Classification (NCBI taxonomy): domain Eukaryota; kingdom Metazoa; phylum Chordata; class Mammalia; order Primates; family Daubentoniidae; genus Daubentonia; species Daubentonia madagascariensis. The sequence goes on along the minus strand of JAKFHU010002080.1, from coordinate 16,803,851 downwards.
AATTTTGTGACTCTAATGGATTCATTCCCAAGAAGCATGAAATAAGTTTTCTTTGACAAGTGAGAAATAACTTCATAATTATTGAGCCCATATTCAATCCAACATCTTAAGTTGCCTGACAAAACTGTCAAACACTTTCTGCCATTTCATATGAACAATAATTATAAGTTAGGATATTTCAATTTATTATAATTAATGGCTAAGCAAAGGAACCTACTAAAGGTTAAACCAGAATAATGTTTTCAGCCATTCAACAACAATGCAGATACAGAGAACTTTTAAAATATTACAAACAATATCAACTTCATCATCAATTAAAACTACTAATAGCTCTTTTATTTTTAATTATTATATTTTATTTTTCAATTTAAACACTGTGATGGTATTTTTAATTTATATGTCATCTGTTGTCTGCTTTTATATGAAATCCTTAGTAGACTTTGAGAGCTGCAGAAATTTTGAAAACTATCAGACTAGAGGATAGTATCTGATCAATAAGTGATTATAAGATGAAGATGAAGTAGTCATAAACATATTAGCAGGTTGAGAAAAATGGTCATTAAAAGGCAGTGAGGGTTGGGGAGAGCTGAAGCTAGAGATAAGATAAACAAGTGTTGGGGGAATCCCACGGAGACTGTGCTGTTGACGATTGGTTTACGGGACTTCATCCCCTGAGATTAGAATTAGACATTTATTGTTAAGAGTTTTCCTTGTTGATTTAATATTCCGTTGACTGTGCTCTGAGCTAAGGATAAGTGTTAGAACAGAGCAAGGTAAGAGAGTTGTGAATATTTGGAGAAGACATTGAGAAGACTGGAATTGAGCGTTGTTTAGGGACAAAGAAGGAGTAATGGGCAGCATTGAAGGCCCAGAGACATTAGAAATGACTACGAGATATTTTTTAACAGCCTTCAAAAAAAAAAAAAAAAAAAAAAGCAGGAGGAGCCCTGATTCAAGATTTTAAAAAGTCTGTAAAAACTCAGAACAAATTGGGAAGTATTGATCAACTACATTTTTAGGTGTTTTTCTCAAAATCAGTGAGTTTTTAATATACTGCATTTTGGGTCCATATTAAATATGAGTACTGAGCCAAATGAATTTTGCACACTGATTATTTAATTTTCATTAATATTCTACTAATAGAAAAATATGTATTAAAAGTAATTCATTAAAATAAAGTCCATCAAGCACGGGTTAGTGGGTTCATCAGTCAGCAGGATTCCTGTTTTGTAGACAATATGTTACTATATAAATGTCTGTGTTCTATAACTGTGAGTCAAACCTTTAAGTGCAACTATGATATAAAGCATAAAATCAGCTTAAAATACTTTTTATTTAGTGAACATTGAAAACATTTTCAAATGATTAAAACCAGGATACACTGATTTGAAATGGCTAATGGATTTTTGTTTATTAGGTATCAAAATAGACTCATACAATTGTATTTATCTCTATAACACCAACTAATAGCATTGAATGATGGCATTTAGTTGAATAGATTATGATTGTGTGTAATGAATTTTTTATATGGGACAACTATCTACAAATAAGTTGTGAAGTGGTCAGATATACAGTCATGTGTCATATAACAATGTATTGTTATGACGAACTGCATCTAAGATGGTGGTCCCATAAGATTATAATGGATCTGAAGAATTCCTAAGGCCTAGTGATATTATAGCTATTGTAATGTCATAGCACAACAATATTACTCATGTATTTGTGATGATGCTGGTGTAAATAAACCCACTGCACTGTCAGTCATATAAAAGTATAGCACATATAATTATGGACCATACATAATACTTGATAATGATAATGAATGATTATGTTACTGGTTTATGTATTTACTATGCTCTACTTGTTATTTTAAAGTGTATTCTTTTTACTCATAAAAAAACTCTTAACTGTAAAAGTCCTCCTATAAGTCCTTCGGAGGTATTCCAAAAGAAGGCATTGTTACTGCAGGCGAGGACAGCTCTGTGCGTGTTTTGCTCCTGCAGATCTTTCAGTGGGACAAGATGTGGAGGTGAAAGACAGTTATATTGATGATCCTGACCCTGTGTGGACCTAGGCTAATGTGTGTGTTTATGTCTTAGTTTTTAACACAAAAGTTTAAAAAGTAAAAATACAAATTAATAAATTAAAGATTTTATAAATAGAAAAAAGCTTATGGAATAGGCTATAAAGAGAGAAGATATGTTTGTATAGCTGTGCATGTGTTTGCATTTTAAGCTAAATGTTATTACAAAAGACTTAAAAATTAAAAAAAAATTAAAAAGCTGATAAAGTAAAAAATTTACAGTAAGCAAAAGTTAATTTATTATTGAGGAAAGAAAATGTTTTTTATAAACCGAGTGTAGCCCAAGTGACAGTGATTATAAAGTCCACAGTAGTATGCAATAATGTCCTAGGCCTTCACATTCACTCACCACTCACTCACTGATTCACCCAGAGCAACTTCCAATCCTGCATGCTTTATTCATGGTAGGTGACCTATATAGGGGTATCATTTTTTATCTTTTATACTGTATTTTTATTGTACCTTTTGTATGTTTAGATAGACGAATACCTACCATTGTGCTACATTGCCTGCAGTATTCAGTATAGTAACATACTGTACAGGTTTTTAGTCTAGGAGCATTAGTTTATATCATATGTCTAGGTGTGTATAGACTATACCATCTAGGTTTGTGTAGTACACTCTGTGACGTTTCCATAATGATGAAATTGCCTAATGATGCATTTCTCAGAAGGTATCCCTGTTGTTAAGCGACTTTTAACTGTATAATAATAGAGCTTATTCTGTCATTAAGATAAAAATTAATAAATTTTGAAATGCATTTGTATTTATCAGTAAACTCAGTTCATATAATTTACCAAATGGCTATTGAAATTCTGATCTCAGGTTTCGTGTGTGTTATATATATATGTACACACACATATTTATACACTTATATACACACATATATTAATATTTACACATTTATATGTACACTCATATATATTTATATATTTACATATACACACGTGTATGCACACACAGGTTTTTAGATTTCATGACCAAAATGCATCCTATCATATTATTAATTCCTTGGGAAAAAGGATTATGCCTTTATATCCTCACATTTACTAGAAACAAACATTATAATGCCCAGCACATAGAAACTACTAAAAGATATGGGAATGGAAATTCACATAATGGTTCTCCCTGTCACACTTGATACACACTTGCATCATTAAAATTAATAAGAATGATTAAAAAAAAACTTAACTATTTCCCAAAGGGCTAAGTTATTTTACCAAATTGGAAATATCTTCTTTGGTTCTTTTATCCCTAAAATAGGGGATGGGAAAGACTCCAAAGAGAAGAATTGTACATTTATGTATTTTCCTATACCTGTTCCTGAACCTAGTTTAATTATCTTTTTAAAGTACACTCTGACTCTTACCCAGGCAATCTGACCACCTTTGTTGAATTAATACCACTTAGGTTCTCCTCATTTCTACAGAGCATGATTCGCTCCTCCAGTGAAATCTTTAGAGCTGCTGCTTCTGCTGCTGGAAACCAACCAAGTGGGAAACATTGTAGAGTAAAAAAATAACACATGCATATTTTCTTCAAAATTGAGAGCATGGAAAAAAGATTAAGGCAAACATGTACTCTGGGAAGAACTATGCAAGAAGACAGATTATATCACAATTTTACTGCACCAGTGTAATAAAACATCCACTACAAAGGATATTCTGGAAACCAGAGATTAGAAAAGAGACTAGAAAATAACAGTAAGTTTCTATGAAATCTTGAAAAATCCTTAGTACCATTTGGAACTATAGTGGTGCCCTGGAGAACAAACAAGGGAAATCTGATCCCAGTTATTCTGGCATTATATGTTTCAGTTAATTTCACATTTTAATACAGTTCAGTTCTATGCTCAATATCTAGCTGACTTTATCTGGCACATAGTGGGTTTTCAGTTAATACTGCTGCAGGGATGTATGATGTAATTATGTCAGTACAAGTGCCTAGTGTGTGCCTAGCACTATTCATGATGCTAGAGAGAAAATATCAATAAGATAAAATTTACTTTGAATAGAACTCAGAGTACACAATTTTCTAAGTCTCAAAACTGATGTATAGATTCACAGATTCACAGCTGATATGGAATTCTTAGAACCATAGCACTCAGACCATCTAATTTATCCCTGCCTTTAAAATTTCTAACTAATTTAAGCAAGAAGATCTAATTAACTTATTGTACATTCATTCAGTTATGTGTTAGCTGCTTTCAAACGACTGGTGTCTCCACATTGAAATAAAGAGAGGAATGCTAGAAATAATGATTAAAAGTGAGAAGGGCGTTTTCTTTTCTCTCACTGTAAGGACAAAATTTCTTCACAATTCAAATTTAACTTCTCCTTTCCATAAATATAGCAGACTGAATAAACTAGAAACACCTTGAAAGTCTTCAAATATTTAACAACATCTGTTTAAATGCAAAATTGGGCTTGATTTGACAGTAAAATAAAATATAAAATAATAGAAAATGTGCAAACTGAAAAGTTTAGTAAGCAACAAGAAAAAATAAAAACTGTGAGCAATTTAAAATATACCTATTACTTAAATGTAAAATAAGCAGAGAATATTTTTTAACATCAAGCATCATGATGTCAAAAAGAAAAAAAAATAAATACAACTCCATTTTATAAGATGGCATTACTAGACACTATGTCCACAGAAGATATTTTTTACAGGTACTGTGAGAGTGTTATTGAGTAGCATGATATAGTTAACATTAAGACATTTGACTGTGAGTGTTTGTGTATCTTCTCATGCACAGCAGTAGAGAGGACATTTCTGACAATATCATTGTTAGACAAAGGGTTTCTATCTTTCTAACTTTAAGCTGAAAAATAACAGGATTTGCCCATTCTCAGTATCACCTATGATCTCAGTGTAGATGATTTTCAAGTCAGTATTTCCAGCCTTTTCCTATTACCCAAGAACCAACCAAAAGTATCTGCTTTCTTGTTATATCAAGATCATGGACTTTGTATATGTTCTCTTCTACCACTAGTACTTAAACACCGTCTATATATGGATGAGTCCCAGATTGTAACTCTAGCTTTTTCCATCTTCTGATTGCCAGATATGGATATCTAACAATCAGAGAGATCTCAACTCGCATGTTGAAAATAAAACTCCTGATTTGCTTCCCCACATTTTCTGCTTTCCACTATACCACATTTTCCTAAAGGGCAATTGACCTTTTAAGTTGCTCAAGCCATACACCCTAGAATTACCACTGCATTTCTCTGACTTCGCAACTCATATCTAATCCTTTAGCAAATTCTATTATCTTTACTTTCAGAATATATCCCAAATAAAACAATTTCTCACCACAACCACTGCTAACACCATGGACCAATCTTCTTCACTTCTTGCCTCTTTTATTGAAATAATCTCCGAAATTGTCTCTCTATCCACCTTTCCTTGCTTTTAGTCGATTTTCATACCACCAGTCCTTTTAAAATGTAAGTTTGATCATGTGATTTTTTGCTAAAAATTTTTCAATGGCTTTCCATATAACTCAGGTTAAATTCTGGTCTCTGACTACCTTTATGACTTCCCCTCTTACTCCCTCATTCTGTGTTCCGCACTTATTGTGGTTTCTTGATATTCCTCAAAATTTCTGATCCCGTTTTTTCCTTGTACTTCTTCTTTTTTCTACCTTTATTATTTTTCCTGACTCCTTTCAAGTCTTGGCCTAAATGTCACCTCATCGCAGATACCTTTCCTGATCCCTGTATTTAAAATATCACTCTTTACCCTTCTTACTTTATTTAGATTTTCTCTATACCCCATATTGCTATTCAACCTAATAGTTTTTTTTCTATTAATACCATCTCTTCCCATAAGAATATAAGCTCCACGAAGATAAGGTTTTGTGTTTTTCACTAATATATCATTATCAGCTAGCATAGAGCCTGGTGTATGTAGAAACAATAAATATCTGTTGAAGGAATGAATCATGTATAATTATTTTTTAAAATTAATAACTTGGTAGAAAAAAGAGTGGTTGCTGATATATTATCATTTCTACTAATATACTTTCATTTTTATTTCATATTTTACTTATTCTATAAAAATATGTCTTTTTCATGGGTAGTCCCTCTCTCATTTTCACGGGCATTAACAAAGATACCACTATTGTCCTTGTCATGTAAAGTCAAATAATTTTTAGCTTACTCCTGATGCTAAAACTCTTTATTCAGTCAGGTTTCTAGTGTTCTTAGAATTTATGGCATATGATTACTTTGATTAAAACTTATCACTAAGTTTTTTTAATGCTTATATTAATATGACTCTAACAATCATATTTGTTTTTATACATTCCATCTTTTAGAAAGTCAGGATGAATGAAGTAAGAGTCTGTATGTGTAATACTAATTGTAATAATGGTAAACATGAACTAACCTCTTCTGAATACTTACCTTTGAAAATAAAGACTGATTTTATATTTAAAAACACTATAAGGTATTTCTGAGAGGATTTTTTATTTTTAAGAGTTGAAGAGTTGAAATACCATAATACAGGCAGTTTTGTCCATTCATTATTTTATGGTCCAGAACACTCAACATTTAATCTCAGAATGTAGAAACATGGGAATAAGTTAAAAATTTACTTTCAATTCAATTCGGAAGAGAAGGACCAATTTCAGAGGACATAGAAGGTGATGTCTTTCTACATTGTGCATGAGATGAGGGGTTGCTTGAGACTAAAGGGTGGGGAATGTTTTCATGCTGGAAGGCCACATTAATTTAACTGTAATCAAATAAGGCTGTATTCATGAAACTTCAATTATATATACTTAAAAATGTACATTATTTTGTAAAAATGTAACTACTATGTACTTAATATTTTCAAAAAATGAAAAGTATTTGTTAATTTTAAAGTTAACTAACCTTTTAATGACTTTGTTGTGTCTGCTTTTTGTTGGAAAGCATATGAATATTTGGTGGCAGCATGGAGGAGCACAGTTCCAGTTGATCCTCTAGATGGGTATTAGTCATTTGTGATCTTAAGGGCATCTTGATTTGGATTAAGTAGGAGAATGTAGATTCACAGCAATAAGTGGTTGAAAAGCAAAAAAGCATTTTTCAGGCATGGTGCCAAAGGTGTGGGTATTCTACTGCATTTTTGCATATTTCAATTGGACCTTTCTTAGCATCAAACAATGACTTTAAAATGTTACTTACTGAGAACTCAATCTATTCCATCTGTAGTTCCTTAGGTGCCTTGGTAATATCACCTAGGTGAGGCTGAAATGCTAATTTGAGTGTGATGTCATAATTCTCAAAGTCAGTGAACCTTTCATTCAGGTTTTTTATAAAATGTTTGGATTTTTTGCCACATATCATATATAGACTTAGTTTTACCCTGCAAAGAAATATTCAAGTCATTTTGATTTGACACGATATCACACAGAAATGCTGCATTCTTATATAAATCTTCTCTCAATAATTCATATTGCTGATGCTGTTCTTCATAAAATTTAATTATCTGTTCTCACAGAGATAAGATTTTGGCTAATAACTGTCCCTGTGATAGCCAACACACTTTAGAATGAAAGTTGTCAAAGATATCTATTCCCTGTGTTCTGTTCACAAGAGTGCCCAAAGCGAGTAACACTTCATAGCAAAGAAAATCCAAAAGTAAGAAGCAACAGCTGCTCCAGATAAGTAGGAATCAGTGAAATAACTCTAGAAGTGTGAAGAATCAAAGCAAAAGGTCACCCCCAAAAGAGCGCACCAACTTTCTAGCAATGGATACCAACCAAAAGCAAAATATTGAAATGGCAGATGATGAATTTTGAACATGGATTGTAAGGAAGCTTAATAAAATGCAAGATAAAATGGAAACCCAACACAAAGAAACTACTAAAACCATGCAGGAAATGAACAAAAAATTCACTAAAGAAATTGAAATATTAAAGAAAAATCAAACAGAATTTCCGGAAATGAAAAATTCATTCAAGGAATTACAAAACACAGTGGAAAGCCTTAAGAATAGGTTAGATCAGGCAGAAGAAAGAATCTCAGAGCTTGAAGACAATACCTTTCAATTAACAAGTCAGTCACAGAGATACAGAAGAGAAATAAGAGAAACAAGCAAAGCCTACAAAAAATATAAGATTATGTAAGAGGCCTAACATAAGAACAATAGGTATTCCTGAGGGTGACAAATAAAATACAAGAAAATTGGATAATTTATTTGAGGGAATAATTGAGGAAAATTTCCCTAGCCTTGCTAGAAATCCAGATATCCAGGTACAAGAAGCTCAAAGGACTCCTGGGAGATTCATCACAAAGAGGCAAACACCATGACTCATAGTCATCAGACTGGCCAAAATAAACATGAAAGAGGTGCTCCTACAATCCATAAGGCAAAAACAGCAGGTAACTTACAAAGGAAAACCCATCAGACTTACTGAAGACTTCTCAACTGAGACCCTACAAGCCAGAAGGTATTAGGGCCCCATTCTCAGTCTTCTCAAACAGAATAATGGCCAGCCTAGAATTTTTGTACCCAGCAAAACTAAGGTTCCTATATGAGGGGGAAATAAAATCTTTCTCAGACAAGCAAAGACTGAAGGAATTTTTCAAGACAAGACCTGCCCTGAAGGAAGTACTGAGAACTGCATTATACATGGATTGGCATAATAGACACTCACCAGGTAAAATCACCCTAAAGCTAAAGGTCAAAGGCAAGATACCACAATGGCTCAAGAGATCAAACAGAGCAACAAAGTTTTACTCAACAGCATGAGCAGAAATACACTCCACTTATCAATTCTTTCAATAAATGTGAATGGCTTGAACTCCCCACTGAAGAAACATAGGCTGGCCAAATGGATAAATATATACAAGCCAAGTATGTGCTGTCTTCAGGAAACACATCTAACCCACAAGGATTCATTCAGACTCAAGGTTAAGGGAGGGAAGACAATATTCCATGCAAATGGAAACCAAGAAAAAGCTGGTGAAGTAGTTCTCATATCAGATAACTTAGTTTTCAAATCAACAAAAGTAAGGAAAGACAAAGATGGTCATTATATAATGGTAAAGGGAACTATTTAACAAGAGGACATAACAATTCTAAATATTTATGCACCTAACACAGGTGAGCCCAGATTCATAAAGCAAATCCTATTTGATCTAAACAAAATGATAAACAGCAGCACCTTAATAGCCAGGTACTTCAACACCCCTCTGATAGAACAGGATGGATCCTCCAAACAAAAAATAAACAAAGAAACAATGGACTTAAAAAGAACTCTAGAACAAATGGGCCTGACAGACATTTACAGAACATTCTACCTCAAAACCACAGAATATACATGCTTCTTAACCTCATGGGACATTCTCTAAGGTCAGCCACTTCCTAGGCCACAAAACATGTCTCAACAATTTAAAAAATAGCAATTATACCATGCATCTTCTCAGACCACAGTGGAATAAAATTAGAAATGAAATCCAACAGAAACACTCATCTCTACACAAAGTCATGGAAACTAAACCACCTACTGCTGAATGATATGTCAAGCAGGAAATTAAGATGGAAATCAAAAGATTCTTTGAACTAAATGATAAAGGGGACACAAGTTATCAAAATCTGTGGAATACAGCTTAAGCAGTCATGAGAGGAAAATTCATAGCCATAAAAGCCTGCATTCAAAAAGGCAGAAAGATCACAAATCAACAATCTAATGAATCAACTCAAAGAACTAGAAAAGGATGAGCAAACCAATCCCAAACCCAGCAGAAGAAAAGAAATAACCAAGATCAGAGCAGAACAAAATGAAATGGATAACAAAAGAACTACACAGAAGATTAATGAAACAAAAAGTTGGTTCTTTCAAAAGATAGACAAAATTGACATCCTTCTCACTAGATTAACTAGAAGCATAAAAGAAAGGACTCTAATAAGTTCAGTCAGGAATGAAAAAGGAGAAATTATAACTGATACCACGGAAATACAAAATATCATCTATGAGTAGTATAGAAATCTCTAAGCACATAAGAGGAAATGGATAAATTCTTAGAAACACACAGCTTCTCTAGGCTCAATCAGGAAGAAATAGAATTCCTGAACAGACAAATATCAAGTAATGAAATTGAAGCAGCAATAAAATCTTCCTAAAAAAAAGTCCCGACCAGATGTTTTCACACCAGAATTTTACCAGACCTACAAAGAAGAATTGGAGCTTATCCTACAGAAATTATTCCATAACATTGAGAAGGAAGGAATCCTCCCCAATATGTTTTACAAAGCCAAAATCACCCTGATACCAAAGCCTGGAAAGGACCCAGCAAAAAAAGGAAAACTACAGACCAATATCCCTTATGAATATAGAAGTAAAAATTCTCAATAAAATCCTAGCAAAGTGAATTCAGCTGCTCATCAAAAAAATAATCCATCACGAGCAAGTGGACTTCATCCCAGAGATGCAGGGATGGTTCAACATACACGAATCTATAAATGTAATTCACCACATATATAGAAGTAAAAACAAAGACAACATGATCCTCTCAATAGACACAGAAAAAACATTCAACAAAATACAGCACCCTTTTATGATAAGAATACTTATCAAAACAGGCATAAACAGGACTTATCTCAAAATGATAAAAGCCATATATGACAAACCCACAGCCAACATCATACTGAATTGGGAAAAACTGAAAGCATTCCTGCTCTTTACCAGAACCAGACAGGGTTGCTCTCTATCACCACTTCTACTAAACATAGTGCTTGAAGTCCTAGCCAGAGTAATCAGACAAAAGAAGTATATTAAGGGCATCCAAATGGGGGCAGAAGAGGCCAAACTATCACTCTTTGCTTACAATATGATCTAATACGTAGAAAACTCCAAGGATTCTGCCAAGAGACTACTGGAATTGATAAATAAATTCAGCAAAATCTCAGGTTACAAAATCAATGCACACAAATAAGTAGCATTCACATATGCTAATAACAGTCAAACTGAGAGCCAAATCAAAGACTCAATACCTTTTACAATATCAACAAAGAAAATAAAATATCTAGGCATATATTTAACTTTGGAGGTGAAAGACCTCTACAGGGAGAACTACGCAACTCTGAGGAAGGAAATAACAGAGGACATAAACACATGAAAAACCATACCATGCTCATGGATTGGCAGAATAAATATTGTTAAAATGTCCATACTGCCCAAAGTGATCTACAGATTCAATGCAATGCCAATTAAAACACCAACATCATTTTTTGCACATCTAGAAAAAATAATTCTATGCTTTGTATGCAACCAGAGAAGACCCTGTATAGCCAAAGCTATCTTAAGCAAAAAGAACAACTTGGAAGGCATCAATTTACCAGACTTCAAGCTACACCACAAGGTTACAGTAATCAAAATAGCATGGTGCTGGCACAAGAACAGAGACATAGACCAATAGATCAGAACAGAGAACCCAGATATAAAACCATCCTCATATTGCCATCTAATGTTTGCCAAAGTAGACAAAAACATACACTGGGGAAAAGAATCCCTATTGAATAAATAATGCTGGGAAAATTGGATAGCCACATGTAGAAGACTGAAACAGTATCTTCACCTCTCACCTCTCACAAAAATCAACTCATGATGGTTAACAGACTTAAACATAAGGCATGAAGCCATAAGAATTCAAGAAGAAAATTTTGGAAAAACTCTTATAGACATTGGCCTATGCAAAGAATTTATGAAGAACACCCCAAAAGCAATTGCAGCAAAAACAAAAATAAATAAATGGGACCTGATTAAATTAAAAAGTTTCTGCACAACCAAGGAAACAATCATTAGAGTGAATAGACAACCTACAGAATGGAAGAAAGTATTTGCATGCTATACATCTGATAAAGGCTGATAACTAGAATATATTTAGAACTCCAGCAAGAAAAAATACGGAAAACCATATGGAACTATATGGAAAACCAGCAAGAAAAAATAAAACAACCCCATTAAAAAGTAGGCAAAGGACATGAACATAAATTTTTCAAAAGAAGACAGACTAATGGCCAACAATCACATGAAAAAATGCTCAACATCTCTAATCATCAGGGAAATGCACATCAAAACCACAATGAGATATCACTTAACTCCAGTGAGGATGGCTTTTAACAAAAAGTCCTAAAACAACAAATGTTTGCATGGATGCAGAGAGATAGGAACACTCATACACTGCTGGTGGGATTGCAAACTAGTACAACCTCTATGGAAAGTAATATGGAGATACCTCAGAGAACTAAAAGTAGAACTACCATTTGATCCAGCAATCCCACTACTGGGCATCTACCGAAAGGAAAAAAAGACATTCTATAAAAAAGACATCTGCACTCGAATGTTTATAGCAGCACAATTCACAATTGCAAAGATGTGGAAACAAGCCACGTGCCCATCAATACATGAACGGATTAATAAAATGTGGTATATATATATACACCATGGAGTACTACTCAGACATAAAAAAAAATGATGAACTATGTATTGTATTATCCTAGATGGAGCTGGAGCCCATTCTTCTAAGTGAAGTATCACAAGAATGGAAAAACAAACACCACATGTACTCACCATTAAATTGGTACTAATTGATCGACACTAATGTGCATATATGGGAAGTAACATTCATAGGTTGTCAGGCAGGTGGGAGGGGGGAGGAGGTGATGGGGGTAAATTCTCACCTAACTGATGAGGTGCTTGCTGTCTGGGGGATGGGCACACTTGTAGCTCTGACCTTGGTAGTGCAAAGGCAATTTATGTAGCCAAAGCATTTGTACCCCTATAATAGTTTGAAATAAAACATAAATAAATAAATAAAAAAGAAAGAAAATCTTCTGTTATGATCTGAAATATAAAACCTGTGCTGAGTCAGTATTATCAGTAGATTCATCCAAAGTGATTGAATAATATATATTTTTCTTTTGAAGTATTGCATGCAGTTGTTCTGTTAAGTTGAACACTAATTCATACTGTTGATCAGTTATGGTTCTTCTTGAAAGAAGCAGTTGTTTGTACTTTGAAACATTATTGGGGTCTAAGCATCCTACACCTTCAACGATGCATTCTTCCACAATTGCTACATCACTGAATGGCTTCCCTTTTTCCCCGAGTATATAAGATACTTTGTAAGTTGCTTCAGTGGCATTATTTCCAGGTCTTATTTCTGCTTGAAAGAATTGTTGTTGCTTATGCTTTTCATCTTTTAATTTCTGCAATACAACCTTTCTCTTCTCTCCCTCTAATTTAAAATATTTTTGGTCGTTATGAGTGTTATAACATCAATGAGCATTGAATTTCTTTAATGTTGATTTACAGGATCACAAAGCAAGTAAATCATCTTATCTTTAGCAGAAACAAGATAATATTGCAATTCCCAATCCTCATTAAAAATCTGTTTTCTTCCTTCAGCGTTCTCTTGATCTTCTTTGACATGATAGGCTTTTAAGACAGAATTAGAAAATACTGTCACACTGTGCAACTATTCACAAATTCCACTTCAAACAGAAAAACAGTGCAGCATTGTCAAAAGCTGATAACCGACTGGTGTACTCAACTACCATAAACTCTTGCCAACCAGCCTCATGCAGTAGTGGTGCCAGTCAGCCAGGGGAATTTAGAACTAAATCATGAGTGTAACAGCAGTCAATTTAGCTCTTATGGCTTACTAATGTTCTAATTTTGCTAGTTAATCTGGGAGGATTATTTTGTTGAAACTTATTTTATTCTTTGGTATTTTAAATATGTTCATTTTGAAAATAAAATAAAAATATAAAAGATGAACAAAAATGTATTAATCAAAATAAAAGGATTTGTTCTGTAAAATTTGGATTCAGTCAAAAGGCCCCACTTAAGGACCTAGAAGGACACATGTGGCCTTACGGCTGCCGGTTCCCCACCCCTGGACTAGGGCTATATAACTTCCCACGCAGAGGAAGCAAATATTTTAAAGTGCCCCAAAGAGAATCTCACCCAGCCCCTGCATAGCTATTTCCAGTTATGGAGAATCACTATTGCAGTACATTCGTCATTAACAAACATTTATAAGATGTTTACCAAAGAGCCAGGACTTATTCTAAGCTGTGTGGCTTCAGCTGCAGATGAGATAGAGGCAACACACATAAGATATTACAAAAGCAAACATTAACACATAGCAATAAATAAGATAATTGTCCAAGCAATAACAAAAAGTGTCCACTGTGCCTAGAGCATAGTGGGAGCAGAAATAGGTTTTCTGATCTGGAGCTTGGTGGAGGTAGAATACAGAAAGTTGCAGGGCCATGCTGAGTCCTGTTGGAGACTGAGGGGAGAGGAAAGACATCAGCTATACTAATCCCGTTTTCATTTAGAATTTGGGTATTTTATTCCTCCTGGACTTTGCATTAATTTTGATTTTTAAAAATATTGACTAAAATATCATTTATGGTGATTACTGATTTATTTGGTGCATCTGCAAATTTCTCTCTGAGGCAAGTGTTTCCCTTGTCTTACCCTAGTCCTGGCCCTCCTAGGTCTTTGTCGGTGTTCAGAATTGTCATCTCCTCAATGTAGTCTCCCCAACAAGCCTACCCATAATCATCATCCCAATTCCACTTTCCAAAATTGATTTAGATGGACCTATTACCTAATATTTGAATTTCATTTCCAGCAAATAACATTTTATTTACATTACTTAACTCAAGATTTTCCATATTATAATTATTGATATTATGGTTTAGAACAAAGGTCTCAGAAGAATTGTAATCAAGATATGTTCATCTACACAAATCCAGCCTCCAAAGTGTTCCTAAGTACCTGATGGATCAATAGGGTTAAATATAGATTTTGGGGATATGAAGGTTTTACACTTTGGGGGCCTACTTTTAGAAAAAAAAAATATATATATAAAATTATAAATATAAAATTAGCCATGACAGGAAATATTTATTTGAAGATAGTAAACCAAATTACTTGACATTTAGAGATATAGATCTCATTCTTCTGAAATTACTTTGGGACATTTTTCAAAACTCTTACAATGTAAAATTAAAGTCCTTCTTTGCCTTTCCATCTAAAATAGCCTACAATGTCCAATAATTGAAAGGCTCCCATGGAATTGTTCAGTGAAGGCCTTGAAGCTTAAATGTCATTAACTAGCTTGCTGGTAAATCCACTTCTGTGTCTGTAACACGGTTCCAGCAGGAAAACAGTTGGAGATAATTCAGTTTTACCATACCAGATGTGAGGACAGGATTAAAAGCCCAAGAAGGGATGTAAGGTACCCTGGGATCAATAAAACGGGGAGCCTTTACCATCATCATGCTCCAATGAGTAAGAGAAGGCTAAAGTGCTAACGACTCTCTGTAAGTGCTGGAGCCTGGTGAAGGCCTGTGGGAGGAGAGGAACCGCTCCCTCATCCCTGCCACTGACTCCTCTAGGACGAACCCAAAGGAAAGTCAGAGGGGAAAGGAATCGTAGTGATGTAGTGGATAGAGACCAACTTTCCTACCTAAACAAAGGGAGAAAAGGGTGAAGAATGAATCTGGAGGGACAAGTAGAGAACATACAGCACATCTGGTGGCTTGTTGATTGCTTTCTGGTCTGCTGAGATTAATTACTCTTCACATTATCTAAAGCATTGTCTCCAGCACTTACTGCTTATCTGGGAAGAAATACTCTGACAATAGAGCTGATTTAAAAGTAAATTTTAAGAAGAACTCCAAAGATATTGAGTCAAATTTCCTGGCTTGAGGAAGAAAAGTTTATGGTAGTTTCTTCAAAGACTTAGTATGGAATAGATTTAATTTGAAAGTAATAAAAGTTAAAAGAATGAAAAAGCTTTATGCAGAAATCACGCTATTTTTTCTCCTCCTCCTCTTTCAATGGGAGTTACAGTTCTTCATTTTCATATTTTCTCTGTGATTCTGTGCAGAAATCCTTAATGAGATGAAAGATTATTTATTATTGGTGTGAAACTTATCACCAATATGCAATGGTGGGTTTTGGTTCTTTGAGTCATTTAAAAGTTGGAACTAAGTAGTTCCAATTATTTGAATTTATTCATAGAACCCATTATTTACTCATTGTCTCATGAGCTTACTTTTTATTGGGGAGCAAGACTATTGCATAAAAAATCAAATTTTTATGAACTTTAAAAATCTCCTCAATTTTTAAGGTCAGCAAAGTTTTAAACCGTCAATTAGCAGGCATGAACTGTGCCAAATGATCAGTTAGAGGAACACAACTCTGCTCTAGAGAATACCAGGGCCAAATTCAAAGAAGGATATGGAAGGTTCAAGAAAGATAAACCTGGGCAAAATTAAGAGACGTTTGGTACAATCCTTACAAATGTGGGGGAAAAAAAACCTTGAGTGAATAAATTAGAAAATATCTAGAAAAGTTTACATTTAAGAAGTTAGGAATAGAGTACTTATTGATCCTTTTGGCTGAGTGAGGTGGGGGTTGGGAGGAATGGTGGTTGTGCTCAATAATGAAATTTATACAATCAAAATGTGAATCAATAAAAATATAGACATAGAACCTTTTGCACAAGAAGTGGTGCTTAGCATTATGTAGTGTTGGGGAAATATAATTAAAGACAAAATCTCCTCCCAACCTGGAAAACCTCACCACAAAGGTGGAGAAGAAAAAGCAACTTTATTATTGAATAAGCATTAAACCAGAATGTAAAAAACACATCACAGGCAGTTCACTAAGTGATTGCAAAGACATATAGAAATCCCACCCTTTTATATAGCCAAACAGATAAAGCATACATGTTCTTAAGATAAACAATAACTCTTTATTATAAAATGTCTTTTTTTCCTTTGGGTAAATACCCAGTAGTGGGATTGCTGGGTCAAATGGTAATTCTACTTTTAATTCTTTGAGGTATCTCCATATTACTTTCTATAGAGTTTGTACTAATTTGCAATCCCACCAGCAGTGTATGAGTGTTCCCATCTGTTCACATCCCCGCCAACATTTGTTGTTTGGGGATTTTTTGATATGAGCCAGTCTCACTGGAGTTAAGTGACATCTCATTGTGGTTTTGATTTGCATTTCCCTGATGATTAGAGAAGTTCAAAAAATAAAAAAAAAATTAAAAAAAAGATAAACAATAAGTAACTAGTCCTCTAACTAGTCCTCAAGGAAGAAGGCTTGACAGCACCATTTGTCACACCAAGTTCATTGTAAATTCACTTGTCAATTAAGGTGACCAACTGTGTTAGAAAATTGGCTTTATTCAAAGGAAAAATACACTTCTCATATCTTTATGATGAGAGAGTTTTGCAACTTGCAGCTAGGCTCCCAATTAAGTTAAATTCCTATACTCCCACAGAAACTTGGAGATAGGAGCCCTATCTACCTTGATGATTGCATATCAAAGAGATGGTTCCCAGGTCTTAGGAAGAGATTTTGGGTCTTAAAGCTGGCAAGAAAGTTATTTAGCTTTTAAAAAGATTTGTATACACACATTTCAAAGAGACAGAGAAATAATTTACAATGACAAATTTTCCACAGTGCATGTTCTAAGAAAAAGGAAGGGAGGAAGTCTCTTCCCTTACTTTCAACAGGGAGAATTAAGACACTTTTTAAAAATTTTTATTTGCCTTTATAGTAGAAATGTATGCATTGCTATTCACCTACTATTATTAAAAACTCTTTCTGGAGAATGGGGTGTGTGATTTGGAGAGGGAGATTTTTTCATGTTACTGACTTCCTATATATTTTTACTTATACTTTAAAAACATAAATACGCATAAAGGACAAACAAATGGATGCATCAAAATTGTAGCAAACTGTTCCTAATGTGAAATTTACAAAAACAGAATTTCAGAGATAAATTCTAGAAATCTGCCTTTTCAACAAACTTCAAAGTTATATTTTCCCCTAACCTTTGAGACTCACGTTATCACGTTTTGTGAATTAAAATAATTAATTAAATCATTCATTTATTGAACTTGTATTTTAAACATCTATATTATGAGACTTGTATTAGATGCTAGGTATCTAGTGATAAAATTAAAAGACCAATTTCCAGATTTCAAAGTACCCACAATCTAGTAATGGAACAGGCATGGAAAGACAACCCTACAAATATAACCACTGAAATTATAGTAAACATATGAAGAGTTCTCCAAGGGAATATAAAGTAACTCACTTTAGGACAATAGGGAAACACATCAGAAAAATAGAGTGCCTTTGGATTCTGAATAGAGAGGAAAGAGCATTTCTCGTAGGGCTAAGACCCAAATGGAGTCTTCAAAAGCTATCTTATTTGCCCATTTATCAATTACCAATATAGGATCTAAGAATGAGACAAAGCCAGTCAAAGAAGAATCACCACTTAATAATTCTATTTAAGAAAAAATATGTTGATTTTTATAATTAATTACATTTACATAGGCCTAACTTACTTCAATTAAAAGTTTGTTTGGGAAGGTTCTAAATAGTTTTCTGTCCTTTCTAAAACCCGTTAGTAGTATAGAATAGATGGACTCCATTAAGTGAACTCAACAGATGATGTTGTTACAATTTTGGTGTTATACAAGAGCAAAATCCATTTTGGGTTTTTCCTATTAAAAGTAGATACACTAAAAGCAATCTTTGAGCATTACCATTTTATAATTTTATAAGCACAGCTAGTGGCACTTTGCAGCTTACTAATGATGCATTGAAGTCTTTATTTTCTTTTTTTCTCCCTTAGTCCTTTCTTCCCTGTGTGCTTCTTCCTTCTCTCTTTCCTCTCTTCCATCCTGCCTATGTTTTAAAATATAGTTTTTATTTTTATTTAAATATTTCAAGAAAATATAGTTTCTCTTGTATACTAGTTATTTGAGGAAATGAAGTAAAATAGTCCCTACATAATAATTCATTTAAGAAATTATCCTTTTTGCCAGTAATATCACACTCTTAGTCCAAGGAGATATTTATTACAGTGTCTGAGTTTATTTTTCCCACGCATTAAAATATATAAGGTTTTTTATTACCTCTAGTGCACAATAGAATAATATGTTTTCTAGTTGAGACGCCACAGAGAACAAAAAATAGTTGCTATCTGACTAATTCATGGAATGATTTACCAGTGTCTTAGATACTGTTTATGTTCAAATAATTCTTATTTCTTTACAATATACAAGTTTTTTGAACCAATTTACAATGCTGCCACTACTTTTAACAAGAAAAGAAAACTACATTGTACACCAAGGAAATTTGGATAGAAAAATAAAATGCATTATAATAATAATTTAAAAATTACAAATAGGTAGTGACAATTTCAATTAATTTTGGGGATAAAATTTTATAATAATCAAATATCAAACTGAGTTGATACTGAAAATTTCAAAAGAAAACTAGTTATTTGAAGCTTCACAATATCATGGCAAAAACACTGAGAATAGCTTATTTCTGCACATGGAATTAACAGGAAATATGAAGTGTTAAAGAATTTTACATTTGCAAGTAATTTTATTTTTGAAAATAATTGTATTATTTTGATTTATTCTAACATAGATGGTTTCATTTCTTATTGAATTTTGCATCAAAAGTGAAAATTCAAACATTCAAATATTACCATGTGTTATTTAAGAAAGTATAATTCAATGTAGTTATTAATCCAGTTTTAATTTCTCTTCTACTTTCAGTTGCTTATTTCTATTCTAAGAAAATCTGAACTCATGAGAGTGCTTAGCGCCAACTGGCTGTTCATCAAATTTTGCTTCTATCTAGGTACACAATTCCATGCCATTTTAAATTCTTGCATGTGGCTTCGCCTACAAATGTGAGCGGAAGTGAGGCATGATATTTTTAAACAAAGTCTTTTAAGAGAGAGTGTTACCTTAACTAGGACCATATTTCCCTTCAGCTGACTAGATGTAGAAGACAAGATAGCCAAAGGAACGGTGAAGCTGTAAGACAGAAAACATAGGTGGAGTCCTTGAATCCCTACATGGAAGAGAACATCCACTATCATCTATTGCCTGACTAAGAAACAAACTTGTACTTGGGCCGCTTTACATTTGTGGATATCTTTAATTTACCCTAATGTAGACATACATTTAAGTATATGAATTTTAAATTATTTAGCAGTTATCCAAAAATTATACGTGAGATAATCCAATTAAAACAGTTCTTGGGATCCTGAAAAAATGGCGGTGTGATAGGGTCCTCCCACCATACCGCTCCCAGGAAAGGACGTGAAGAACGCCAGCGGCTGCCTGCGAGCACGGACCGCTCACTCCAAAAGCAGCACTGCGAATGACAGAGAAACAACGCCGAACGCCCAGCCCAAGAAAACAGGTACAAAATTTTCACAAAGATCGGAGGGCGCACGGAGCACAATAGAGCCCAGAGCGCGGGAAGGCCGCGCTCGCCAGGTCGGTGCAGCGCGACCAGCCCCCCAAGCGGTTACGCGCCTCCCCATACACGCAGTCAGGGACAAGCCCAGAGTTGGGACAGAGGGGTTGCTCGGGCCCGGCGAGCCCTGTGGAGAGGAGGAAGTAGCCAGAGCCAAACACAACTCGCAGCTGCAACATACAGAGACTGCCGAGGGCTGGGGAGGAACTGGGCGGGGACAGAGATTCAGCTTCCCGGGACAGTGCGCGGGAACCAGCAGGCCAGCACTGCGCCACTAGAAGTCAGCGGGACTGGGCCCAGGAGTTTATCAGAGAGCGGGACACGCCCTTAGAGGTTGCTAACAACTACCGGCGGAGAAAAACTGCGCTCCCGGCGCGATCGGAGCCTGGCTGTGCGCCACGCTGGCAGCGGCCGCCATCTTTACAGCCGCCCGCCCGGAGCCGGGAGCCGCGTCTCTAGCTCCGCCCCGCCCCGGCCCGGGGCTCTTCCTCTGGGGCGAGACAGGCTTTGCCTGTGGTGGCCAGGGACAGCTGCATCCGTGGGTTCCAGGTGGGACGAGATCCCGGAACTGTAGCAGCGGGACCTTTGGGGATTGGAAACAGTTTGTAGCTCTTCCATCTGGTCCTGCTATCCCGGCTTTGGCCTCCAACAAGTCCGCTCCGTGCTGGTCCTAGTGCCCGCCCTTCAGGTCCCAGCTTCCTGTACCCCAGAGATCGCTCATTTTGAAGGTTGCTGGCTATAGTGACTCATTTGGTATAACGGCTGGTTCCCATGACAACCAAATACCTCAAGAGCCACAGGCTGAACCAGAGCAGCTCCCCATAATCCTGCCCACTTCAATAGGGAATTTCGCGCCATCCAAGAGCGCTTCCAGCGGCCACTACTCCCCCCTCCCCGTGGGAACATCCCCCCAGTGGAGACTGCTGGGAATAGAGACAGCCACCCGCCTCGCCTTGAGGTCTAGTGGTGGAAAAGGGGTGCACAATTGGAGATCCCCCTATCAACCAGTATCACGTGGAGACACACATCAGAAGGGCAGCCACACGTGGCTAGATGAGCAACCTCTGAGCTGTGTAGAATTTTCCCAACTCAGCTCTCACACTGCAGCCAAAGGAAATTGTGTTTCTACCAGAACTTCAGGAGGAGCAGGGTCAAAGTAACCCCTAGGAGCTACAAGGCCCCTCCCAAAGCACAGGGCTTTCGCATACCCCAACTGGGGAATCAGAGTCTGCCACGGACATAACAGAATACCTAGCTAATAGGGAGCGGAGGATTCATATCCTCAAGTACAATCCATCAGCTCAGAGCCCAAGCTGGGAGGTCATTCTCACCACACTCCACTGGGAAGAGGAGAAGACCACAGGTCAGAGTTAACTCAAGATCTAACAAACTTGCTAAAATACACCTAAGGCAATACAGGCCACTACTTCTCTCCCTGGCTTTGCCAAGGAACAATAATTGTGGGCCTGGTGACAGGGCTGTAAACTAGATCTAACACCCCCAGCTCTCGACCAAGAGGCCAGATGAAAAAAAACCAGTGAAAGAACTCAGGGAACATGAAAAATCAGAGTGAAAAGTCACCCCCAAAAGAAATTATCAGTTCCTCAGCAATGGATACCAACCCAAATGAAATGGGGAGAATGACAGAAGAGGAATTTCGTTTATGGATTATAAGAAAGCTCAATGAAATTCAAGAGAAAATTGAATCCCAGCACAAAGAAACCACAAGAAAAATGCAAGAAATGAATGAAAAATTCTCCAAAGAAATAGAAATATTACGGAAAAATCAAATAGAAATCCTAGAAATGAAAGAAGCATTCAAGGATGTACAAAACACAGTGGAAAGCCTTAAGAATAGGCTGGACCATGCAGAGGAAAGAATTTCAGAGCTAGAAGATAGCTCCTATGCGCTAAATAAATCAGCCGAAGAGAAAGAACACAAAAACAAAAGGCAGGAAAAAAGCATACAAGAAATGTGGGATTATGTAAAGAGGCCCAAACATAAGGATAATAGGTATCCTGAGGGAGAGGAAGAAAAATTCGCATGGGCTGGAAAATTTATTTGAAGGAATAATAGAGGAAAATTTCCATGGCTTAGCCGGAAATCTCGACATCCAAGTACAAGAAGCACACAGGACTCCTGGGAGAGTCAACGTGAAAAGGCATTCACCACGCCACATAATTATTAGACTGACCAAAGTAAACACAAAAGAGGCACTCCTCAGAGCTGTAAGACGAAAAAAGGAGGTAACCTACAAAGGGAAACCCATCAGATTAACTGCAGATTTCTCAGCTGAAACCTTACAAGCCAGAAGGGAATGGGGAGACATCATCAATCTCCTAAAACAAAACAAAGGTCAACCCAGAATTTTGTATCCTGCCAAACTAAGCTTCTTATATGAGGGAGAAATAAAGACCTTTCCAGATAAGCAATCACTGATAGAATTTGCGAAATCCAGACCAGCCTTGCAAGAAATGCTTAGACTTGCATTATACACTAAACAGAGCAACAGACACCCACCTATGTAAAACTATGCAAAGGCTAAAACCCCAGAAACCAGATTCCACAATGATGCAAGAGGTAAAACAAAAGATACCACCCAACAGAATAATCAGAAATTTACCCCAAATATCAATTCTCTCAATAAATGTAAATGGCTTGAACTGCCCATTGAAGAGACATAGGCTGGCTGAATGGATTAAAAAATACAAACCAAGAATCTGTTGTCTTCAGGAAACACACCTTACTCACAGAGACGCATTCAGTCTCAAGGTGAAAGGATGGAATACAATTTTTCAGGCTAATGGAAACCAAAAGAAATCCGGAGTAGCCATCCTCATTTCAGATGACATAAACTTTAAAGCAATAAAAATAAAGAAGGACCAAAATGGACACTATATAGTGGTGAAGGGAAAAATATCACAAGAGGATTTAACAATCCTAAACATTTATGCACCCAACACAGGAGCACCCAGGTACATAAAGCAAATGCTGCTAGATCTAGACAACATAATAAGCAGGAATGCCATAATCGCAGGGGACTTCAACACCCCACTGACGGAACTGGACAGATCCTCCAAACAAAAAACAAGTAGAGAAATAAAAGACCTAAACAGGACTATAGAACATTTGGGCCTAACAGATATCTACAGAACACTCCACCCAAATAACACTGAATATACATTCTTCTCATCAGCTCATGGAACCTTCTCTAAAATTGACCACATCCTAGGCCACAAAACAGATCTAAACAAATTCAAAAAAATAGAAATCATACCATGTATCCTTTCAGACCACAGTGGAATAAAATTAGATATCAATTCCAACAGAAACTCACATCTTCCTCCAAAAACTTGGAAACTAAACAATCTATTGATGAATGAGTATTGGGTCAAAGAGGAGATTCAAAATGAAATCAAAAGATTCTTCGAAGTAAACGATAATGGGGACACAAGTTATCAAAATCTGTGGGATACAGCAAACGCAGTCCTGAGAGGAAAACTTATCGCCCTAAATTCCCACATCCAAAAGACAGAAAAGTCACAAATCAGTAAACTAATAAATCATCTTAAGGAAATGGAAAAGGAAGAGCAAAGCAATCCTAAAACCAGCAGAAGAAAGGAAATAACCAAAATTAGAGCAGAATTAAATGAAATCGAGAACAAAAGAACAATACAGAAGATCAATGAAATGAAAAGCTGGTTCTTCGAAAAGATAAACAAAATAGACAGGCCACTTGCCAGGTTGACCAGAAGCAGAAAGGAAAGGACTCTAATAAGCTCAATTAGAAATGAAAAAGGAGAAGTCACAACTGATACCATGGAAATACAAAACATCATCTTTGAATACTACAAAAATCTCTATGCCCACAAACATGAAAACATGGAGGAAATGGACAAATTCTTAGAAACACACTACCTCCCTAGGCTCAACCAGGAAGAAACAGAATTTCTAAACAGACCAATATCAAGCACCGAAATTGAAGCAGTAATTAAAAATCTACCCACAAAAAAAAGTCCCAGACCAGATAGGTTAACACCTGAATTCTACCAAGCCTACAAAGAAGAACTGGTGCCTATACTGCAGAAATTATTTGAAAACATCCAGAAGGATGGAATCCTCCCAAACTCATTCTACAAAGCCAATATCACCTTGATACCAAACCCAGGAAAGGACACAACAAAAAAAGAAAACTACAGACCAATATCCCTTATGAATATAGATGCAAAAATTCTCAATAAAATCCTTGCAAACCGAATTCAAATGTACATCAAAAAAATAATCCATCATGATCAGGTGGGCTTCATTCCCGAGATGCAGGGATGGTTCAACATACGCAAATCTATAAATGTAATTCACCATATAAATAAAAGCAAGAACAAAGATTATATGATCCTTTCAATAGATGCAGAAAAGGCTTTTGACAAAATCCAGCACCCTTTTATGATAAGAACTCTTAACAATATAGGCATAGATGGCTCATTCCTAGAAACTATTAAAGCCATATATGATAAACCCACAGCCAATATCATACTGAATGGGGAAAAATTGAAGGCATTCCCCCTTAAAACTGGCACCAGACAAGGGTGTCCACTATCTCCACTTCTTTTCAACATAGTGCTGGAAGTCCTGGCCACAGCAATTAGACAAGACAGAGGAATCAGGGGCGTCCAGATAGGGGCAGAAGAGGTCAAACTTTCACTATTTGCAGACGATATGATATTATACATAGAAAACCCCAAAGATTTAACCAAGAGATTACTGGAATTGATAAATGAATTCAGCAAAGTCTCAGGATACAAAATTAATACACACAAATCCATAGCCTTCATATATGCTAATAACAATCAAGCCAAGAAACAATTTAAAGATGCTATACCTTTTGCAATAGCAACAAAGAAAATTAAATATTTAGGAATATATCTAACTAAGGAGGTCAAAGACCTATATAGAGAGAATTATGAAACACTGAGAAAGGAAATTGCAGAGGATGTAAATAGATGGAAAGCCCTACCATGCTCTTGGATAGGCAGAGTCAACATAGTAAAAATGGCTTTTGCTACCTAAATTAATTTACAGAATCAATGCAATCCCTATCGAAATACCAACATCATTTTTTGCTGATCTAGAAAAAATAATTCTATGCTTCGTGTGGAACCAGAGAAGACCCCATCTAGCCAAAGCAATCTTAAGCAAAAAGAACAAATTGGGAGGCATCTGTCTACCAGACTTCAAACTATACTGCAAGGCTATAGTAACCAAAACTGCATGGTATTGGCACAAGAACAGACACGTAGACCAATGGAACAGGACTGAGAACCCAAATATAAAACCAACCTCATACGGTCACCTGATCTTTGACAAATTCCAGAAAAACGTACACTGGGGAAAAGAATCCCTATTCAACAAATGGTGCTGGGAAAATTGGATGGCCATATGTAGAAGACTGAAAGTGGACCCACACCTCTCACCTCTCACAAAATCAATTCACAATGGATAACAGATCTAAACCTAAGACATGAAACCATAAGAATTCTCGAAGAAAACGTTGGAAAAACTCTTATGGACATTGGCCTAGGCAAAGAATTTATGAAGAAGACCCCCAAAGCAATCACAGCAGCAACAAAAATAAATACATGGGACCTGATCAAATTGAAAAGCTTCTGCACAGCCAAGGAAACTATCACTAGAGTGAACAGACAACCTACAGAATGGCAGAAAATATTTGCATGCTACACCTCTGATAAAGGGCTGATAACCAGAATCTATACAGAACTTAGGAAAATCAACAAGAAAAAATCAAACAACCCTATTCAAAAATGGGCAAAGGACATGAACAGAAACTTTTCCAAAGAAGACAGAATGATGGCCAGCAAACATATAAAAAAGTGCTCAACTTTTCTAATCATCAGGGAAATGCAAATCAAAACCACAATGAGATATCACTTAACTCCAGTGAGATTGGCTCATATCAAAAAATCCCCAAACAACAAATGTTGGCAGGGATGTGGACAGATAGGAACACTCATACACTGCTGATGGGACTGCAAATTAGTACAACCTCTATGGAAAAGAATATGGAGATACCTCAAAGAATTAAAAGTAGAATTACCATTTGACCCAGCAATCCCACTACTGGGTATTTATCCAAAAGAAAAAAAGACATTTTATAATAAAGACATCTGCTCTCGAATGTTCATAGCAGCACAATTCACAATTGCAAAGTTGTGGAAACAACCCAGGTGCCCATCAATACACGAGTGGATCAATAAAATGTGGTATATGTATACCATGGAGTATTACTCAGCAATAAGGAACAACATTGAATTAATACATCTGGTATTATCCTGGTCGGAGCTAGAACCCATTCTTCGAAGCGAAGTGTCACAGGATTGGAAAAACAAGCACCACTGGTACTCACCATCAAACTGGTACTAACTGATGAACACTTACATCACACAGGGCAATAACATTCATCAGAGGGTGGGCGGGCGGGAGGGGGGTGGAAGGGATGGGAAAAACTCTCACTGAATGGATGTGGGGAGCACAGTTTGGGAGACGACCACGATTGTGGCTCTGACACGGGCAGAACAGGGGCAATGTGTATGGCCAAAGAGTTGTACCCCCATGATATTCTGAAATTAAAAAAATAAATTAAAAAAAAAAAAAGTAAAAAGAAAAAAAAAATAAAAAATAAAATAGTTCTTGGATAATTGCTTGATTACATTTTCCATATTCTCCCTCCCCTGAATCATTAGAAATACAGAAATTTTAAACCTTTTTTTTCCTTCAAAGTTTACATTCTTAAAAGATTTATTTTTATAAAATATCTTAAGACATTTGGAAAAATGAAAAAAAGCATGTTAGTAACTCTAAAAAAAAACACTTTTCATCACAATCTCCCATGACAAAAATTGTTCTTAGCACTCTACATATAAATTTATAATTTGTAAATAATAAAGCTAAAATCCCTAATGACATAACAAGAAAACAAACTGATTCATTTAAATGAAGGGTTTTGTTTATAATAAATACATTAACAATGATGCATTATCATTGTTCATGTTGGTTAGCTAAGTTTCAGTTAAATAAAATAAATAATAAATAAATAATCTTTGTTATCAAAAGAAAGTGAAAGATATAAGTTGTGGCTTACAGGGAAAAAATTGGCCTAGCAGGGGTTGGAACTTTTTGTGAAGACTCAGAACCATTATATTAATAATATAGCATTGGAACATAGCACTAGAATATAATTGTTTCTATTTTATTGAGCCTCCTAGTAGGTAGGCATAGACAAGCAAGATAACTGAAGGGAAATAAAAATATGAAAAAATTCAATATTAAAATTAATATGTTTCAAATCATAGTTTTAATAAAAAAGAAATATAGAGTATTGAATGGGAAATAAATTTTATTTAAAAAGAAATATGGAAAATTTCTTTATGAGCAATTAAAAGCTGCTGGGCAGGCAGTCATTTTTAAGCTAGCATTATAATTACAATGAAACTATAAATTTAAAGTATGATAAGTCTAAAATTTCTGTTATACATTTACATACATTACTGTATTTCCATAAAGATAATATGATAGTTGATATTTTATAGTGTTCAATAACAAATTCCTGTTAAGCAGTCATTTTTCTTTATAAAATCTGACACTCAATTTGATTTATTTATAATGATTGTGCAACTGGATTGATGTTTCTTTTCTTTTGTGGGCTGTAGATTTTACCCTGGAGTCAAGATGGAGTCATCCTAATAGCAACTTAAAAATGTTTGTACTTTTAAACATCTGCACCTTTAAACTTTTAGATGTGACTGACTCTAATACACAAAATATAACCAGGCAAACATACATCATGTATATTTTCATTCAATGGAGTGAAATGAAGAAATTTTCAGTGAAAACCTGCACATCCTTATGAAGATAGCAACTATCCTAATTTTAGTCATTCTCTAGAGGATTTTTTTCCCCTCACTCTATGCTTTGCACAAAATCCAATCAATCAAATTATTTCAAGACTGGAGGCATGTATATGTGCAAGGGGAATAGCATGAAATATGCTCTTTCATTTTCATGTAATTTAAAAAATCAGATAAGACATCACCTTCGTGTCTGTTTCTCGATATGGAATCCAGTGGGATAGAATAAATCAGAAAAAGATGGAAAAAATATGTGCTTAGGGTAAATAAATTAATATGTATCATAATTAAAAATTGGTGACTCAATGCTCAATTTGGTCACAGTTCATGAATATGGTTTAGCAGTAAGACTGGAAGTTCAGTTCAGAGTACCATATACTATATATAATCTTTACTTTTCAAAATTTATGCACATGCTATTTCATTTCCTCAGTCACTCCAAGAGTTAGGCAAGTATTACCTACTTTGCAGTTGAACTCAGAAAACAGGTTATAGTTTAAAGTGGTATGGCAAATTAAAGATATAATAGTACAAAATCCTACATTTCTACCATTCTCATGTCCCAAGCTTTAATAGGTAATATTAAAAATGTTACAGATATATGTTAGATTATGGCAATTAAGTAAATGAAAAAATATATTTATATATGTATATATTTTCATTTAGTTAATATATATAGTGCATATGTTTACATATATACATATATAGTGTATATATTTACACATACATACATATAGTTTGTATATATGTATGAGGTAATATACGCTACCTCAAGGGCTTGGAGCCTTAGGGGGAATCAGGAGGATGCTCACAGGGCAACCATTGAAATTAACTTGTATGGTGTCCTTCATTGTGTGGGGTTCTTGGCCACACAGTGTCAAATTATAAAGGACACTCAGGTATTTTTAGAGGTCATCAGTCAGAGAAGAACAGAAAAATGGCATTTACTCTTTTCTCCTCCCTCTCCCAGTCAAATGAAAATGTATTTATGTACACACAGATATATGCATATACAAATATGAGCACACAAATCACCAGCCACTAGAATATCTTTAAACAAATTTGAAAAGGGTGATCCTTCTTAGTAAATACAAAACTGCAGGAGGATGCCTTAGTGGATAGATGGAATCTTTTTGTAAAGAAGTAATGTCCTGAATTACTAACATGTGCCACTGATTATCAGCTGTCAATCCTCAGTGGGTACTTTTAAATACATAGTGCACAATCATAGGCAGACACACAGACATAAAGGTATGAAGATCAGTTTCTTATTTTAAGGGCAATGATGTAATAGAAACTATAAAGACAGAAGAGGATGGGGTGGAGATCTGCAAAGCCAGGACGGTCGTCTTAGTTCATCCAACTTGTACTTGCACAGGAGCAAATTACTACTCTACTCGGACGTGACAATTAGCTTATATGTTCCAAGGATTAGGAAGTTTTGGTGTTACCAGTTCTATTCCCCACATCCTCCTGAGCTGACTCTGTTAATCATATTTATATTGCTTTCTCCTCACTATCCCCCACTCCAGTTCCTTGCCCATTTTACCTGCTCCATGTTGGATAGGAAGAGGAGCAGGCTTTTGATCATGATGCTGGAGAAAAGAAGAAGAACTGTCAGGTGATCTGATTCTGGATGACAACGCATGTATGGACAAACAGAATAGAAAATTAAAAAATAGATCCAGACATAAATCCAGATAATGTCCACAATGCATCCAAAATATGGGGAGAATCACTTGGGGAGGATGATTTTAATAATGATGTTGAGAAAACTGGATGTACACATGCAAAAAAGTGAAAAGGGACATTTACTTTACAGCATAAACAAAAATCAACTCAAAATGGATTAAAGATTTAAACCTAAGGCCTGAAATTGTAAGACTGCTAGAAGAAAATACAGGGAATAAGTTTCTTGACATTAAGCGTAGGGATGATTTTAGGTAAGACACCAAGACCACAGACAACAAGAGCAAAAGCAAACAAACAAAAACCAAATGGTACAACATCAAACAAAAAGGCTTCTGCACAACAAAGGAAACCATCGATAAAATGAAAAGGCAACCTACAAAAGGGGAGGAAATATTTGAAAACCATATATCTGATAAAGGGTTCATGTCCAAAATTTAAAAAAAAGAGCTCATTCAACTCAATAGCAAAAAACAAATAACACAATTAAAAAATCAGCAAAGATTTGTTATAATATACAAAATTAGAGCTAGACAGGAGGAATAAGTTCTAATGTTTTATACCACAGTTGGATGACTATACTTAACAGTAATCTATTACTTAGTTTCAAATAGCTGGAAGGAGGATATTGAACGTTTCCAACACAAAGAAATGATAGATATTTGAGATGATAAATATGCTAATTACTGTGATCTGATCATTATATGTTATATGTATTGAAACATCATTATGTACCCCAAGAATATGAACAATTATTATTCGTCAATTTCAAAAAAAAGTGTAAAAATGGGCAAAGGACTTAAATAGACATTTATCAAAAGAAGACACACAAATGGCCAAAACATATATGAGTAGGTCCTCAACATCACTAATCATCAGGGAAATGCAAATCAAAACCACAGTGAGATACTATCATACACATGTTAGGATGGCTATTATCAAAAAGACAAGAGATAGAAAGTGTTGGCAAGGATGTGGAGAAATCCTTATACTACTGTGGGTGGTAATGTAAATTGATATGGCCATAATGGAAAACAGTGTGGAGGGTCTTTAAGAAATTAAAAATAGAACTACCATATGATTCAGCATCCACTTCTGGGTATATGTCATAAGGAAATGAAATTTGCATCTCAAAAATTATGTCCATTACAGCATTATCCGTAATAATCAAGATATGGAAACAGCCAAAGCATCTGTTAATGGATAAATGTATAATGAAATTATGTTATGTTATGTGTGTGTGTGTGTGTGTGTGTGTGAGAGTATGGAGAAAGATATAAATCAAGCTATATATACACATATACACACATATGAATATTATTCAGCCTTATAAAGAAGAAAATCCTGCCACTTGTGATGACATAGGTGGATCTGGAAGACATTATGGTAAATGAAATAAGCTAGACACAGAGAGACAAATATTATATGATATCACGTATATGTGGAATCTAAAAAACTCAGAGAAAGTGAGAGAAGAATTTAGTGGTTTCTAGGGGCTGGGGAGTGGGGGAAATGGGAAGACGGTGGTTTAAAGTTTACAATCTTTCACTTACAAGATGAATAAGTTCTAGATATCTAATGTACAGCATGGTAAATAAAACTGTAGTTAATATATTGTATACTACAAATTGGCTAAGAGAGTAGATCTTAAGTATTTTTACCACACACATGCAAGCACACAAAGTGGGTAACTATGTGATGTGATGAACATGTTAATTATCTTGATTGTGGGAATCATTATACAAGGTATATTTATATTAAAACACTACATTTATGCCTTAAATATATATACCTTTTTATTTGTCAATTACACATCAATAAAGTTTAAAGATTTTATAAATAAAAAATGAAATTAAAAAAAATTTAAAACAAAATAGAAAAAGAAATAAAAGCATATTCCTATATGATTCAGTAGCCACTAAAAACCTAAAGCATAAGACCTGAAATGTGAGCCTTTGCAGATAGACGTTCAAGACCTCTAGTCAAGTGGCATAAAATTAATATTATCAGGAGAAAAATCACTTTTATCATTGATCAAAATGGAATACCAAACTATAAAATGAAGGTCTTCAATGAAAATCTAACACTGAGAGGCGTAAGAGAATGCCATTAGCCATATAACATGTGAAGAGCCTGGAAACAGATATGTAGGCAAGGTGGTGGGTTAGTGAGGAGCAGGGGAAAGTAAGTAGAATGATAGCATATGATGCACTCCTGGGCTCCGACAACCTCTGAAATGTCCACCTATGTATTGAATGAGGGTTATTATATTTCATAGCCTAGAAACTTGCTTCAGGGTAGATTTATATATCAATGAAATAAGATGTTTTAGACAATTCTCCTATTCTGTCCATCCTTCATCTGCAATATTGTATTCTAGTGCTTGCAATCACAAATATATGAACATTATAAACTTGCCATCTAACTGTGGAAATAAAAATAAATTGTACTGTCAAAGATGATATTAAAAATAAAGAATCAAAGAGAAATATTCAGCAATGATGACATCTCCAAAGCACTGAGAAAGACACATGTATCCCCCAATCTTTCCGTAGAAAGAAGCTATAGCTACATTATTTAAATTTGCTATATGCAATTCAAAGCATATTTATCTCGTCAATCAACTCTTATGTAGGACTATGTGGTAATTAATTTATAGTCTCTTAAAACACATGAACTGACAGTGAAGAGAAGTGTCTCCGAAGCATATTGGATGATATTTTAAAGATCTATTGTGAGAATAAATACTTACAGTGGAAAAATGGTTTTTATTTCTTTTTGGTACATACTTATTTATAAAATATAGAATGACAATTCCATGTGGGTTTACCTTTGTGCCCTTAAAAAATATTTGAAATTATTTTCATAAGATTCTTTCATAAGGTTTTCCCTAAGACTGATATATTTATGAAGAGCTGGCATAAATCGAAAACGAAAGAACATTATCAGTAGAAAAGAGGGTTGCACTCAATGTGCATGTAAGCCTGACGTTTCGTTTTGAGGATCTTTCTCATAAGCGTTATTCCTTGACATCCGTCTTATTCCATTCTCCTCAGCTCAATACGTTGGAATCATGTTACTTATTCTTGTTTTATTTTGCTTTTTCTGTTTGCTCTTTCCTGTTTCCCATTTCCTCCACCTCTCAGCTTTCACAAGTTCAATTATTTTATCCAGATATTTTGCTTCTAATCCTGCGTTTTCACAGTTGCTACCATAGGTCACGTTTTCATTATTATATGATTAGACAATTATTTAACTCTAACTGGTCCACATGCTGTCAGGTTCTCCTCTCTTCTAAATCTGGCTGTCAGATTACCTTTTCAGGCTTATCTCCTATTGCTTTTTCCTTTTTTATTTGTAAATTGGTGCTGCATGAAGTTTAAAAATAAGCTTTTCAATATTTTTAATGGTAATAAACAAAGCCTACATACCTAAAATAGATAAAGTGATCACGAAAAATGTTTATCTTTAAGGTGGTCTAAAAGAAATAAGAAATTTATGACACAAAATTAAATTGACCTTGGAACAATGTAGGCATCATTCAGTCACTGTACACCAAACACCAACCCTGTGAAAAATCCACATATAATTTTGACTCCCCCAAAAGTTATCAACTAATAGCTTACTGCTGACCAGAAGCCTTACTGATAACATAAGCACTTGATTAACATACATTTGTATGTTATATGTCTTATATACGGTATTCTTAAAAGAAAATGAGCTAGAGAAAAAAATGTTACTAAGAAAATCATAAGGAAGAGAAAATATATTTACTATTCATTGGGTGGAGTGGATTATCATGAAGGTCTTCATCCTCCTCATCTTCACGTCAAGTAGGCTGAGGAGGAGGAAGAAGAGGAGTGTTTGGTCCTGCTGTCTCAGGGGTGGCAGAGGTTGAAGAGGTGGAGGAGGTGGCAGGGGAGGCAGGAGATGTAGGTACACTTGGTGTCACTTTACAGAAATACATCATAATTTCTGTCTGGCATTTTTGCTTTTTCATTTCTCTAAAAATGTTTCTATACAGTACCGATCTTTGTTTTCCAGTGTTTCCTTTAGTTTCAGTGCCTGTACCATAGAAAGGTCCAAGCTGTATTTAAAAAAAAAAAAAGTCAAAAACAGTCTGGCATAATCAGAAGCCTGCTGCCAGATTGTCTAATGTTAATTTGCTTTCTGGCACTGCTTCCTGTATGTCTTCTCCCTCATCATCTGGCACTGGCTCAGAAGCTCTCCTCTCCATCAAGTTGTCTTCTGTTGATTCTTCTGGTGTGGTGTCTGTTAGCTTTTGAATTTCTCCAAGATCCATATCTTGAAACACTTCACTCCCCGTCCTCATCTTTTTTTACCATACCCACAATCTCTTTCATGATTTCCTTGATTGGCTATGTCGTAAGCACTATGAAGTCATAATTTATGGTAATAAATGATAAAATGGACTAGTATCTACATATATTTTATGCATTCATGACTTACATAATGTTTTCTTCCTTTTTTCTATACTTCTAGGCTGCACAGTTTGTCTGTGACTTTCTTTCAAATTGTCACAAATCTCAAAAATTTTTTCCAATATACTTATTGAAAAAAACTTGAGTATGAGTGGACCTACACAGTTGGCTCATAAAGTCATTTCATAAGTTTCTCCCTGATACTGATGTATTTATGGAGAGCTACTATAGGTATAAAATATAAGAACAGGATAAGTAGAAAAGAAGATTACATTCTATGTACATGTAAGCCAGTGTTACTCAAAGGTCAACTGTATTTCAATGTTTAAATAAGTTTTATAAATCTTAAAGTTTACCTTTACATTGTCTTTACATTACCTTTATACAACATTTGATAAATTTTTACACTAGCTTAACACTCATTTATGAGAACTGAGATTTTATATATATATATATATATATATATATATATATATATAATTTTTTTGAGACAGAGTCTTGCTCTGTTGCCCCGGGTAGAGTGCAGTGGCGTCACCGTAGCTCACTGCAACCTCCAGCTCCTGGGATCAAGCAATCCTCCTGCCTCGCACTCCCAAGTAGACGGGACTACAGGCGCGCACCCCTGTGCCTGGCTAATTTTTCTCTTTTTAGTAGAGATGGGGTCTCACTCTTGCTCAGGCTGGTCTTGAACACCTGACCTCAAGCAATCCTCCCGCCTTGGCATCCCAGAGTGCTAGGATTACAGGTGAGAGCCACCGCACCCAGCCGAGAACTGAGATTTAAATTCATTTCTGGAGAAAATAGTTTAAGAAGCTGTGAGCAATCTATCAACTTAGATGTGCCTTGAAAGGCCATTTTTGTAATTAAAAATTATAAGTGACATAGCTTCTTCAATAATAGAATATTTTGAAATATCAAGGTACATTCCAGAAATGGAACCTTTAATGTCATTGCAAAAATATATTTTCCAGACTTTTAATTGACAGTAAAATATTTTAATATAAAATTTAATATTTTAAAGTGAATAAAGATTGTATACACTGTATGTAATATATTATGTCAATTATACTTAATGTATTGCAAAAATTAAGAGTCTTTAGAGCCCCTATCCTCTACAGCCAGGTTGCCCACATTTAAATCTGGACTAAACTATCTACGAGCTCTGAAAAACCTACTTAACCTTTCAATGTTTCCATTTCCTCATCCATAAAATACACATGTAATAGTATCCATTTCAAGGATGTGCGGTGGGGATTAAATGAATTAATACTACCAAATTCTTATAGTAGAGTTCCTGGCATAGCAATTGATCAATGACTTTTATATATGTGTATATATATTTATCAATAATAATGTCATATGTTTAGTCATTATTTGTAAATAACATAGATGCGTCTTTATACATTCTTTATGCATTTCTGCAATCCAAATTTTCTGAAGCAACTTTAGATCATTTTTTATAATTATACTAGCTATAGTTATCAAGTATTTACTATGTTTTAGATATACTCAAAGCACTAATCATCAGAGAAATGCAAATTAAAACCACAATGAGATACCATCTTACTCCAATCAGAATGGCCATTATTAAAAAGTCAAAAAACAGTAGATATTGGCACAGATGTGGTGCAAAGGGAATACTTGTACACTGTCGGTGGTAATATAAATTAGTACAACCTGTATAGAAATCACTATGGAGACTTATCAAAGAGCAGAAAGTAGATCTACCATTTGATTCTGCAATCCCACTATTAAGTATCTATCCCCTGCAAAAAAAAAAAAAAATCAATGTATCTATAAGATACCTGAACTCATATGTTTATCATGGCATGATTCACAATAGCAAAGTTATGGAATCAACCTAACTGCCCATCAACCGATGAGTGAACAAAAATGATGTGAGAGATATACACACACACACACACAAACACACACACATGCACATAAACACCGTGGAGTACTATTCGGTCATGAAAAAGAATGAAATAAGGTCTTTTGCAGCAACTTAAATAGAACTGAAGACCATCATCCTAAGTAATTCAGGAATGAAAAACCAAATACCACACGTTCTCACTTATTAGTTGGAGCTAAGCTATGGCTACACATGTTTGTACAGAGTGGTATAACGGACATTGGAGACTCCAAAGGTGGGCTTGCGGAAGGAGGGGTGAGAGATGGAAAATTATCTATTGTGTACAAGGTATATTTGGGGGATGGGTACACTAAAAGTCCAGACTTCACCACTATGCAACATGTAACAAAACTCAACTTGTATCCCTTAAATCTACTGAAACAAAAAAAAAATCTCAAATCTCTGAAATATTTTCCAATATATGTATTGGAAAAAATCCTGGCATATAAGTAGTAAGTTTAAACTCATGTTGTTCAAAGGTTAACTGTGTATCAATTTTAAATAAGATTAGATAGATACATAGAGATATATAAAAGGAGATTACAGGAATTGGCTCCTTGAGAAAACCCACAAACTGGAGATAATCTGTATTTAGGATTATCTGAATTTTACCTCCCTTCTTTGGTGTAAGAAATTTGTTTTGTAACTCAGTAAGAAGTCAGTCTATCTAACTCTTAGCTGCAAGCTGGAGAAGCAGGAAAGCTGGTGGTGTCATTGAGTCTGAATCCTAAACCCTGAAAACCAAGGAAGCTGGTTGCATATTCTCAGACCAAAGGCCTAAGAACCGAGGGGATTAGAAGTGGTGGTGGCAATGCTGATGTGAGTCCTGGAGTTAAAGGCCAGAAAACTTGGAGTTCTGACATCTAAGGGCAATAGAAGATAGATGCCCCAGTTCAGGAGGAGAGAAAATTTGCCCTTCCTCTGCTTTTTGGTTCTATTTGACCCTCAACGGATTGAA
This sequence comes from Daubentonia madagascariensis, assembly GCA_023783475.1. Taxonomy (NCBI): domain Eukaryota; kingdom Metazoa; phylum Chordata; class Mammalia; order Primates; family Daubentoniidae; genus Daubentonia; species Daubentonia madagascariensis. Next base: position 16,766,510 of record JAKFHU010002080.1, on the reverse strand, counting down.
TGATGCCTCCACATATTGGTGAGGGCAGATCTTCTGTTCTCAGTCTACAGAATCAAATGCTAATCTCTTCCAAAAACACCATCACAAACACGCACAGAAATAATGTTTAATGAACTTTCTGAGCATTCTTTAACCACATCCAATTGACCCATAAAATTAACCATCACAAGCAGTATTTAATTTTAGACCTATTGAAAAAAGTTTGTTTCAGAGACTATAAGAAGTCCAACCAAGAAGTTTATAGTATTTCATAGTATTATACATTTTCCAAAGACCGAATTAAGGCATTTTAATAATCAATTAAATGCTATATTCCAAACCCAATTCATGATACTTTTTTGTAATTACTATTTTTTTTTCTCATGACATCAACCAATTATGTTTCAGGCTATTTTGCAGATTTATTTCCTTTTCTCAATGTATTATTAACAAATTTTGGTCAAAATAAAAAGGATAAAAGAACAGGTAAAAAATTTAGGCATTGAATTATTTAAAACTAATTTCACTGCATTATGCTCATGGTACAACCATTTAACATAACTACAAGACACTAAGCATTTCAGTCTGAAGCAGTAGACAATGAAGAAAGATTGTGACACAAAACTCCTACCCAAGCAATCACCAAAGCCTCACTTCTACCTTCTTTGGTCAACCTGGATGAAATTGCCTTCCCTTTTTTTGAGTTGTATCTTGGAGTAATCTTTTTTCATTGAGAAGTCAGAGTTGAAAGGCTAATATGGCTGAGGTTTACATGTCACTTCTTTCCAAATTGAGTCTCAAAAACAAAGCAACAACAAAATCTCTGTAGAATATGTAACAAAGAATACAGAAGAAAACGAAATAATTTTTTAAAGTTACAGTTGTTACTTTTCTTTCTGTGATTGTTTTATAAATAATTGTTTATTTTAGTTAAAAATAGCTGAAAGAATAAGTCACCTGCATTGTGGTGTCCTCCATTGTTCTATTTTTTAAAAAATTTTATCCATTAAGAAACTTGTGGCTAGGTGCGGTGGCTCACGCCTGTAAAATCTTACACTTTGGGAGGCCAAGGCAGGAGGATTGCTTGAGGTCAGGAGTTCAAGACCAGTCTGAGCAAGAGCAAGACCCCATCTCTACAAAAAACAGAAAAATTAGCTGGGTGTAGTCCCACCTACTCAGGAGGCTTAGGCACGAGGATAGCTTGAGCCCAGGAGTTGGAGGTTGCACTGAGCTATGATGACTCTACTGCCCTCCAGCCTGGGCAACAAAGTAAGACCCTTCTAGAGAAAAAAAAAAACAACCAAAAAGTGTTCTCATTGTCGTCAATTATTTTTTCCTGCATTATAATATGAACCTAGAAAAATATATATATATCTAATTTTACTCTAGTGTGAGTTAGAAGAAACTAAATAGTTGAGGTTGTTACAGAAGCAGACAAAGGAGAAAAAACATGGTCAAGGATGATGTCTTAGAAATAGAAAAAAGGAATTGAGAGAAAGCATATTTTCAGAAGATAGATTATTTACATCATATTTTACTAAGGTAGAATAAAGACTTGGAAAAAAGGGAAAAATCTTTGTAATCCTTTCATATATTCTGAATTTTTCTAACATACTATCGATAAAATTTGACAAAATGCCAAAAAAGTTAGCATTCTGGCAGATCATTTTTCTGTCAATCCCACAAATGTATGCTGGACCATTTGCACCATCTGCTGTGTAAGCTTCTGCAGAAAGGAGGACAATAAACACTTTTGGATATCCGTGTTAAAATGCAGTTCAAGGGGATATACTATGTCAAAGAGACAGGAACCAAAACAAATAGAGTGAAAAGAAGGTTACAGTTCAGAACAGCACAGAAAAAAAATAAATGAAATCTGAATCTTTTTTATCATACCTTGTCTTCAATGTGTTTGGAAATATTTATGCAGAAACCTGATATTTCTTACTGATATCAAGTAAAATAAATCTTCAAACTATTCTTGGGAATGCCTAGTAGATTAAGAAACGTACTGTTGGTTCACATTCATTAATTAAACGTATTGTGGGTATTCCCACACTGTAGGAAATAACTGACAAATAAGTATTTTGTGTTAATTTATTTAAATATTTGTAGAAAACAAACAGTTTATAAGTATCAAACTGTTATTTTATAAAATCTGTGGCATGTTCTCAAAATATAGACATTTTTTGTTATTGAGTTATTTGTGGCATGAGTCCAAGGATGTTTTTAGATAACTGTGCAGTAATAATATTCTTGTTTTAGATGATTCTCTATCTCCTAAGGAACTCAATGTTCTTTCTTAGGACTATGTCAATTTCTAGGACAGTAAGTCACACACTTATACACACACCCCTCCTTCAGAAGGAAGAAAAGGAAGACCCATTGATTTTTTTTCTCAATTTTAGGAAGGTTCTTTTTCTTTGACTACTTCTCAGCTGACCTCAGTACATGACTGTGAAACTCATTTTCTGCAAGACTTACAAGTTCCCCAGCTGAACTTATCAGCTCTTATCCTAGACTTATGAATTCCAATGTTTTCTCATGGAAACTGGAAATTAATTTCTTCAATTACTTATTTAGATTTTATTAATTTAAAAAAACAAAGTAAATGTGAATTTCTTTGGCTGTATGAACACAAAAAACATAAAACTATTATGATAATTTGGGTTAAAATACTCTTGTTTTCACCATAGAGCTTTGTAATTTTTATTTTAATTATCCCCAAAGTACTTTCTACTTTTGTTTATTTGTAACTCTGAATATTTGTGCATACAAACATATACATAACTATCATAAACAATGGTAGTCCCCCTAAAGATATTTCCATATTCTAATTTCAAGAATCTATGAATATTACCTTATAAGGCAAAAGATGTGATTAAATTAAGGATTTTGAGAGATAGGAGTTTTTTTGGATTATATAGATAAGCTATAAATCTAATGACAAGTGTCCTTATAATAGTGAAGCAGGGAGTGATTCAGTAGAGACACATAGAAGAGGAAATAATGTGACCACAAGGGTAAAAATTGGAGTGATGTGTCCATAGGTCATGGAATGCTGACAACCAGCAGAAGCTAGAAGAGGCAAGAAATGAATTCTTCCTTACATCTCCCCCCTTGAGAGTGTGACTATGCCAGATTTCAGAATTCTAGCCTCCAACATTCTGAGCGAATAAATTTCTATTGTTCTGAGCCACCAAGTTCATGGTAATTTATCACAGCAGCCTCAGGAAAGCTTGAAAAATGAAAAAAGACTAGAATTTTCATACATTTGGAAATATTAATAGTTGTACAGACTTAATACAATGGTGCTTTTATTTTAAGTTCAACTATTAGTATTTATAACTCACAAATGTTTATCAAACAGAGATAATGTACCAAGCTCTGTGAGATGGCACAAAGGTAAGTAAACATGATTTATCCTCTTCAAGGTCTCACAATTTAGTGACATGCTTCATCTACATCTTACGTAAAAGATAGCTAGAGCCAAATATCAAAGTTTAACTGAGTAAGAGGCAAGCAGAAATACAAGTAAGTCCATTATAATCAACTTCTAGTTAGTATGGTATGATGGACCAAATATGGACTTTAAATCTAAGCTCTTCTACCTATGACTGGCTGACTGTGGATAAGAAAAATAAAATTTTGAGCCTCTGTATTTTCATCTCTAAAAAATGACTGAGGTAGTTCTTGGTAATAGCTTTGGATAAGGAATAAATGGGTTAAGCTACATAAATCAAATATCTTTGTCTCAATACTGCTTTCATGTAATAGCAGACTGTTATAATTTCCATCTGCCAAACATTCTAAGGGTTGCTTTATTTGGAGGTGGCCAACTCATTTTACTCTTTTCAGAAGTTTCCCAGTTTTAACACTGAAAGTAACATGTCCGAGGAATCCTCTTAGCCCTAGACAACCTGCAGCAGTTTGTTACCCAACTTTGTTATGGTCACTAAAGACCTGGCCCATGATGAATGATGCTTTTTGTATTCATGCCCTGGTGGAGTCCTTGCTGAATCTGGTGTGTCTGTTGGCTTGATTCATTAATATAATGATGAAATGGCCAGAGAAATAGTTGGTGACTACTCAGCCTAAATGTTTAGAACCAGGCAGCATTTGCAGTTGTGTTCTCTGGAAAGCCAATCCTGAGCTGCCACGTGAGAAATCTTCCAGTCCTGTAAAAGGAAAAATTTGTGTGGTATTAGGCCACTAGTTTTGTGGTAATTTGTTACAGCAGCAACAGGAAACTAATGTAGCAATGGTAGGAATGCTGACAGGTTGGTGACTACACCACTGGCAGCAAGGCAATAGGTGTTTTGCTATACCTGCATATTGACACAGTAAGGAGTCAATACTCATTAATATTTTATTTAATTCCTTTGGAAGCTACAAATGGAAGCTTTGCTAGTGTGTGATGAAGATCTTTGCTTCCTTGACTCAGCCTATGGCCGGATATTTATTTCTCATTTTTAAAGGCAAGCCACATATTGACATTTTAAATTTTTACCTCACTTCTTTGGTGTAAGAAATAAGTTTTGTTACTCAGTGAAAAGTCAGTCTATATGAATTCCAGCTCATATAATCAGGAACTCAGATGTATGATTTCTGCAGTCTCTGACCACCTGTTACTTAACAGCCCTTGAAGAAGGTAGTGCATAGTCCTTTATATTTAGTTCCAGCTGCCTCAAAAGATAGGCAAGTAGCCAGTTTCTCAGAAATATCCTGCTCTGAGTTCTGGCAGGGATTTTGTTTCACCTCTTCAAAGAAGCCCAAGAAAGCTCTTGTGTTTTGGGTAAATAAGCCTAATTGGAGAAGAACACTATAGTTTGATACAAAGAAAGCTGCTTCTTGTCAGGGAGACCTGCTTATCTCCTGCAAAAGAGAGAATATAGTTCATTCTTCTCAATATATTAATTGAAATTTATTTAAAAATTATATTTGAAATGATTCTTATATCCAGCTATAGTCAACATTATTACAATATTTGCCAAGTTTCCTCTGCTATTAGACATTGAGCTAAGCTTGGGCACATGTCATGTAATGCCTGCCGATTTTCAAAAGACAGGAGCTAGTCTAAATAACAAATATATTTATATCCTCGAAAGTCCTTCCAAGTTGAAATGGAAGGAGTAGGGGATATTGGTTATATTCCTATAGCCAAATGCCTAGGGTTCAATCATCACTGTGCCACATATTTGCTGTGTGATCTTCAGCAATCTACTTAACTAGTGTTGCATTTCTTCCCTCTGACCTCAGGCCAAAAAAAGTGTTTGTTTCATAGGATTGTTATAAGAATTAGACTAATTCATATTTTAAAGTGTTTAGAACAGTATATGGACACTATGAAGTGCTAAAATGTATATTAAAAATAAAGACTGAAAAAAAGTAAAGGTCAAAAAGGTGGATATTAAGAAAAGAAATCAGAATAACAGAAGTTGTTAATTGAAATAAAAAACTAAGATTGACTATTAAACAGAGGGCATTTGGTTGCAGGCAATAGAAACCATTATTTGAATTTTTCAGGCAAAAGGGGAATATATTAAAACATTATAAGATATCATACAAAATTAATGGCAAGAAATAGAGTCATCAGAGTCTAAAATGGGAATTTGAAGATTGAGTGCCAAAACTGTTCCTTCTGAAATTTTACAGACTTTTATCTTTGACTATTTTTGCTTGATTTGTATTTCTCCCACAGCAAACTAGCTTTGCTTTGGTGCGTCCCTTACAGAAAATTACCACTCAATTTCCAGCTCTGCTGGAGTAACTAATGTGACTATTATGCACAGAGTAACTAATGTGACTATTATGCAGAAAAAAACTGATATTGTTGCAGTTTTGGTCAATTTTCACTCCAGTTTTATTAGAGGGTGTGTGAAATGGGAAAACAAGCAAGAAAGACATTCTTAAGATGTCCACAATAATTTATCATTCACTTTCATAAAGTATTGGCTTTTGGACAGAACTTCTGATCGTGGTAAGGGAAACTTCAAACATTACCCTCTAAATTAGAGGGAAATTTAAAAACTTGAAGTTTTCTATGGATTTAATACATTTAACAATCTTTAACTCTTGTAAAATAATGTAGGTGTTTTAAATGATTAAATAGAGGGAATGGGGTTTAGCCTGTGGCATATTTAAATAAGAATAAGACATTTGCATTTCCCCCAGAAATGCCCTTTATGAAATCAAAATCACAATTATATGGACCAATAAAAAAGATCAGAAAAATCGGGGAAAAATGACTAATACAAAATACTAAATATGGCTTTGGAGTCTATACCACATATAAGAATATTTGATGTTCTTAGGGCATTTACTGTTTGCTAACATAAAAGGCCTTATGGACTTGATTTACTTAAATGTGCCTCCTATTATCTTGCTAATTTTTCCCTTCTTTTTCAATCAGAGTTGTTTGAAAGAAAATATCATCTCACTATCTGCTCTTGGTCTCCTCATATGACTCATGTTTTACCTGAGTTCAGCAATGTTATTATTATTAAATTTAATAAGTACTTTTATAAATAGTATGACAACATATTCATTCATCAGAAAATTAATGCCACTGTTTGCCAAATGCTGGTCCATAAAATTGAATAAGTCTGGGATTTTTGCCCTCAAAGATATCATAAACCAATGAATAGGGAAGATTAAGAAACATCTTCCTAACAAATTCAGAGCTTTTTTTTTTAACCTAGGCTGGAAGAGTTTATTAAAATAACATTGTTAGAAGGAGTAAATAATGGCTGCAAGTGATGAAGCCTCTAGGATGAAGCATCTAGCAACTTGCTGATAACAAGAGTTATCCTGATTAGGGAAGATAGGGATGGGATACGGTGATATTGTAGAGAAAAATATCATAAGCTAGGAAGCATGCAAGTGATAGTTTAGCATGACTGAAATATTGAATGCAAGAGGTAGGAAGTGACAGTAGTATGCCTAGGAAATAAGAAAGAACAGGTCAAAGGAGGTCTACTCAACCTATTAAAGATTTTAGGTTTTAGGCCATAGACAATAAAGCTTTGCAAAGCAAAAATTTGGCAAAATCAAATTCTGTTTTATAAATGACTCCCTGAGAATTTCTGACTCAGTAATGTAAACAGGGTAGCTTCATCTGACCACTGATTAGAATTTGTTAGTAAGACACAAAGGAATGTTGTGTTAGGAAACACGGTTTTGCACCAGGTGATGCAGTTAGGGGTTGATATTATGGAGTCATACCAAGGTAAGGCATAGAGAAGGAAAAGTATTTTTGAAGGAAGAGGTTTTTTAAAATTTGTTTTTAGTTTGGGCATATTGAGTTTGATGTAATTACTTGTCATGCTTGGTAGGTAGATTGACACATTGAAATTCAGGAGCAATATCTTCTCATAGAAGGAAGGTCTTTTTTTGTCTCCCTCCTATTAGACTGCATTGATCTCTTTGCATCAGAATGAATGGGACAGAAAATGTCAACAAATCTGTGTGCATAGCAGTATCATTTGTCTTCTTTGAAATATTATTGGTAAGAAAATACTTTACCTTCCTGTAGAGAAAATTGTTGAAGTTATACCTATTTCTTATTGAAGTCATAACATATGTTTATATGTTGCCCTGTTCTTCTTTCCACATTGTTTACATAAGGTAAATGTGTATTTTCTAACATTCATGTATCAATAAAGTCACATTACCTAATTTCACATACTTTTCTATATGTACCCTCAAAGGTAGGAACAGGTCCCTTTTAATTTCAGTTCTAGGCAGTAGTGTACAGGTAAATGTTTAACAAGTGACTCTCCAGGGGGGAAAAATTCTGATATCTAGCATTTGCCAATCTCTGTGATGAAAATGTCCCACTACTGTTTTGGATTTCAAGCTTCCGGGGGATGTCACTGCATACAGACTAGGGAAGAGATTTGCACAATCAGCTCTTGCAAGCAGTGCAAGTCTGCTTCAGCATTCCGTAGTTTTAAGGCCTACAATATTTTCTTGAACACAAAATCAAGTTATACCAAAAAAAACATAAAAGGGAGACTTCTATTTTGCAAACAAGCCATATGAATTTCCTAGACAGAAGTGAAAAATGAACAAAGGATAATAGAAAAAGAGCAACTATAATTTGCAAAAATGCACATATATAAAATACATTAAATTTTTCTGTTAATACATGGATGCTTATTTTATATATATTCAAGATATTCTATTTATTGTAAAGTGCTTGTTGATTACAAATCAGGTTATACTTTTCTTCTGGTAATATAGCTAACAAATATTTAAGACAAATCACTTTAGATTCTTGATGAAATGTAATTGACAGTTAAATTGAATAGCTATAAAGTATATGACCTTTCCTCAACTATTTTTAGCTTTAAAAACACGAGAACTGCTACCATAACATAAAAAGAACTTGTATATAATTCTGATGCTAGTTATAATAGAATAAACTTTATTGTCTTCAAAGCCCTTTTTACTTATGATATTGCATTATGATGTAACCAAAACATCTCAAGCAGTCATGCTGTATAGCTAATACTAAACCGTGCCTTACACTTATGCCAAGGAGCATTTTCAGTGTCCTCAAGATTAAAATTAACATTTTGTACTCAGAGTGGCTTTTTCTAAGGATCTTAGAATGTTTTATGCATTTTGTGTCATTAATTCTCTCAAAATGCTTGGAGGTTAGAAGAAAATTGTATTATCACTGCATATTAGAATAACAAGTTCAAAGAAGAGTTGTGACTATCAGTGGTTTATGTTGTGATACTCAAAATGGAATATTCAGTACTGTTGCCAGAATTTAGGGGGCTTAGTTAGTGCCAGGAACAGATGGAACTAATAGAAGGGAAAACAAAATAGGTGTATGTCCTCTAAAGGAGAGTATTGTACCAATCTGTCATACCAGTAAGGCGTGACTACTCATTGTTACAAGATGGAATAATAGGTAGTTTATTGGAATTCGTAGATAATATGTTCATAAAAAAGCTAAAAATTATCTTATGAAATTGAAAATTAAATTCATATTTTGATTTTAGAAGTTAAAAATATATACTGTGAAAAGAATAGGATAAGTTCTCTTCTTTCACATTCATTTTGTAGTTAAAAATGCATTTATTGACTGATTATAGCAAGAAACGAGGAACTAAAAATAAACTATTAAGCTATCTAGTTAACTTTATTTCTCTCTCTCTGTCTATCATCTATCTCCATACCCTGATGAAAAAACAGCCCTGGAATAAATTTTCCCTTAATTATTCTGAATAGAGAGAAAAAACAAATAAGCAAGTAAACAAACAAACAAAAAGTATCCTGGCATGCTTTATAATATGTGAATTACTCAACCCACCCTCTCCCAATCATCCACCATGTCCTTTAACCAGCAGCCAGAAATGTTTCTATAGAGAAAAGAAGAAAGGAAGTGTCTCCACCAAAAGCATTCTGACTTTAAAAGTGTGCCAAGTGTATGAGTGATATTCATTATTATTATGCATTTGAAAAATTGCCTAAGTGCTATATGTATATATTGAGCCTAATTTATAGAAGTATTAATAGAAGATATGCAAAAGCACTTATTCCAAATTATCTGTTTTTGCAAAAATAAGATATTAAGTGCATACTACTTAGAAATGTTGAATATTTGCTCGTATTTCTTAAAAGAAAGGTATTTAAATTAACATGTTCTTTTGAAAATGTCATTAGTAGAAAAATTTCATGCCTCTTATGATAACCTTTTTTTTAATAAGTCTAATAATTAGTTCCACACAGAGTTGACTTCCCTTTGAAATGATGAGGAGAAATAAATGAAGGATAGATATTTACATGTGGAAGTGGTAGCTGTACCTGTGAATTAACAGTTTTTGGTGACAATTGCTACAATGAACATACAATAAATCCCTTTGGAACTGTCATGCTCTACTACGTGAATAATTTGCTTGTGATGCTTCCCTAAATATGTATTTACATGAATGATTGAAATGACTATAACGAGCCATTATATCAACGAAGTCAATAATATACTTTTTAAAAAAGTCTTGATATGATAAAATGTATTATGTCAGTTTCCAAAGCATGACATTCAGTGATGCTTTCAAATAAAATGTTTTTTAAATTTGAAAAAACAAACTGAAGAGTCCATTAATTGTTTAATGATGTCAGATATGTTGATAACAATATCCATTTTTTGGAAAAAAATTTGTTGTTTTATTAAAGCTCTATATTTAGTTTAGATTATTATACTAATTACCTACTTTACCTTGCATTTTTATGTGTAATTTAAGTAATATTTTTGATGTGACCTAGTAATAGTAAGGGAATAAAACAATCATGTTGATCAATTCACATTTTAACACCACAAAAAAATCTCCAGAAGTAATATATTAACTGCATGGGTGAATGATGCATAGATTCATAGATCTATGATTGGAACCATGTATATTGTTCATCTATGTCTAGATTTCTTAAAAATAATGCTGGAAGATTAATCCTGCTTCTATATATTATGAGAAGCCCATATTAAACATGGGCCCTGTGCTTGAAAGGAAAAGAAGTCAGGCTGGACTGCACTTAGCTTTAACTATTATGAACATATTTGCACATATATATTTGGCAAAAAGCTAAACCTCAGAATCTTAGCTGAACGTGTATAAGAACTTTTGATAGCTTTTATATCTGTGCTCAGAACTTCTGTGAATACTTACTATCTGATAACGTAATTTTTTTTCATTTATTTTCAAGTGAAATAATGATGATTTTGTATTAGCAGAGCATATTATACCATCTGGTACATAGTAGACTATATATATCCATATTTTCATATTTATCCCTATCTCTATATCTATTATAGATTCCAGAATAGTTGTATTTTGTTAGCCAAGAATATTATAGAACAGTATGTACAGAACATCAAAAATATGTCTTCAAAATAAAAATATTGTCATCACAATACTAGTAATAATAATAATGAAAGACCAAAAATAATCCATCATATCATGTAATTCTCATAAACTTGTGAGATGACATCATTATCTCCATTTTATATATGAAAATGTAATATAGTTTAGTTGGATTTTGTACATCAAGTAGCAAGGAACTAAGTCATAATTCCACCTAAGTTTGTTTGACTTCCAAATGCTTGCTTTTTAAAATATGTCTATCTGAATTTAATAAGGAAAACTTTCCAGTTGGATAATTTATGCTAATAACTAAGTTAAATGATCTTATCCAAGTAAAGCCATGAGTTTTATCTCTGACCTAAATTTATTTGGCCACAATCTGACCAGTTAATGAATTTTTTTATTTTCACAAGGTCAACAATGTAAAATCCCAAATATCCAGTGCCAAGATATTTTAGAGCATTACATTCATCTGTAGAAAATATATACTTTTTTTCTATGTTCTCTAGTCATAGGTCTTTTCTTAAATTACTTTCACTGTTCATACATTAAGTTTAAACATTTGTTTCTTTATTCACCATCATTTTCTTATAACAATTGTCCTGAATTAACAAGTTCGAAAGAAGAAAATTATGGCCATCTCAAGGTAGATGAGTCCATCTTGAGACTGCCCTGCAAAGCAGCTGACAGGATTTGTAAAACTTGAGTATAGTTTTAATACTTGAGAGAAGAACAAATACCAAAATAGATCTCAAAGTTCAGTAAAAAGAAGTGTGATTATATTTTCCTAATTATAATTATTCCTGAAATAATTATTTCAGTCTTATTATAAATACCTACCCTACAACACACACACAATTTAAGTTAAAATAATATTTTTCAATGAACTCTTGAAAAGAAATCTTTGTGGAAGAAATATTCCTTTGGAATATATATTTTTTAAATTTATAAATAAATATTGAAGCAACTATCATCCTTTGGTCTGGAATACTTTGTGGTCTGGGTAGAGTCATATTGTCATAGAATATAGTACTAAAACTACAAATCCTTTCTGGTTAGTGCTTTTCCACATAAGCTGCCATATGTAATCATTTTCACACTTGGGAGTTTTTGCATCCTGCCTTGCCTGAAAGTCTTCATTCAGAATATTCCTGGCTTTTTTCCAGGGAGAAAAAAAATAATTTTTCTTCTACTTAAATGCTTCCCCTCATATACATGCATGTCTATACTAGTCAATAGGTCTGAACTTCACTTTAAAGCCAACGAGCTGGGCTTCTCTGTCAGTAAGATCCATTAGAATTTGGGGAATCCTGATCAAAGACAGCAGACACACTCACTCATCTGATGTTTTCCCATTCTCTTAATACTCAGCATTTAACTGATATCAGCATCATGTGGAAAAATTGCTTCCAACCTCATTTAAACAGCTGCATATTGGAGCAGGACTAAATGATGGGTTTTAGTAAGTTGGTGAAGCATGAGTTTGTAGATGCATACATTAACTTGGACAAATACCAGCTTTTAGAAATTTGATTCCTGTTGAATCTCTTAAACATGTATTTAATATATTGTTTCTTAGGATGAAGTAAAAGGGTTAAAAATGGAATCTGACGAACGATGCTTTTGTTCAACCCTGTGGTTTGAGTCCATAGGTTCTGACCTTCCACCTCAGGGCTCACAGCCACTTTGATTGATTTTAAGCCCAGGCATCTGAAAGAACTCTTTGCTGCACACTTCTTATTTTCACAGCCATGCAGTGACAATGCAACATCCACTGCTGCTGCTTTTTCATTGATGCTTAGCTGTCTCTCTTATTCTTTATTTTTTCCCCCTCTCACTAGAGCCAACACACACAGATTCCACTATCATTGTTAAAAATTACCATTTTTTCATGTTAATAGTAGCAGTATTTCTTTGTTCTCAAAACATCACAAAAACACATTTATATTGTACCATATGTTAAATCAGAGAAAATTGAGAATACCATTGAAAAGTCAATTTATAATATCTTTGAAATTTTTTAATAAAGTCTGGTTTCTCAACTTGCTAATCAATTTTCACAAATTTTGACTGTAAAATAATAACATAGTGTTGAGATGACCTTATGAAAAGTTAGGAGAATTTTTTTTTTGGTAGCACATTTCATATATTTCCCCTTTAAAATCTATTTTAAAAAATGATTTTTTTTTTTCCTCTAGCTCTCTGCAGTGCTAAATGCTCCATCTAGTGGCATAATTGAGCCCCGGGAAAACTTATTACACTTGAAATATAGTGAGTTTTTTTACCTCATGTACTTAGTGAGGTTTGTTATTAAGACAACAGTGCTGAGAAATACAGTACAGTTTGAAAATATTTGAAATTTATATATCTTTAATTATTAATATTTTGGTTAAGATGTCTCAACATTTCACATTTTAAAAATTATGAATTTTTTTTTATTTCTTTTAAGCAGAGTGACCAGATATTTCTACTAGCAACTTGAAATAACTCATACAAAGTAGTGGATATTTATATAGATAACATTTATATAATATGCACACAGATTTAAACTCTAAAAATGAATTAATTCAAACATTTTAGAAATAAAAATTTCAAGAATATTTCAAGGATATTGGCTATATATCCTTAGTCTTTTTAAAAATTAAACATTTTAATTTAATTAAAGACATTATCTGTTTATTTTTATTTCAAAATATTAAGGGGATACAAATGTTCTGTTGTAAGGATAGCTCGTATAATGCCTAAGTGGGGGTGTTTAGTATGCCCATCATCAGGATAGAGTCCATTGTACCCAACAGGTAAGTTTTTACTCCTCACCCCCCTCCCACCCTTCCTCCTTCTTGGTTTCTATTGTCCTTTACATCTCTCTGTGCCCATGTGTGCCCATTGTTTAGCTCCCAGTTATTAGTGAGTACATGTGTTGTTTGTTTTTTCATTCCTGAGATACTTAAGATAATGGTCTCCAGTTCCATCCAAGTTGCTGCAAAAGACATTATTTCATTCCTTTTTATGCTCAAGTAGTACTACATGGTATATATGTAAAACATTTTCATTATCCTCTCATGAATTGTTGGGCACATGGATTGATTACACATCTTTGCAATTGTGAATTGTGCCATAATAAACATTCAAGTACAGGTGTCTTCTTGATATAATGCCTTCTCTTCCTTTGGGCAGATACCGAGCAGTGGCGTCGCTGGGTTGAATGGCAAGTCTACATTTGTTCCTTTGAGGAATCTCCATACTATTTGCCATAGAGGTTGTACTAATCTGTAGTCCTACCAACAGTATATAAGTGTTCCTTTCTCTCTGAATCCATGCCAGCATCTATTGTTTTTTTGGCTTTTTAATAATGGGTATTCTGACAGAGGTAAGGTGGTATCTCGTTATGGTTTTAATTTGCATTTTCCTGATAATTAGTGACATTGAGCAATTTTTCATATGTTTCAGGGCCATTTTTCTATCTTATTTTGAAAAACTTCTGTTCATATCTTTTGCCCACGTTTTAATGGGATTGTTTGTTTTTTCCTTACTCATTTGTTTGTGTTGTTTGTAGATTCTGGACATCAGTCCTTTGTCAGATGTACAGTTTGTGAATATTTTCTACCATTCTCAAGATTGTCTATTCACTCTGTTGATTATTTCTTTGGCTGTGCAGAAGCTTTTTAATTTAATTAAGTCCTGTTTATTTATTTTTATTATTGCTGTATTTGCCTTGTGGTCTTAGTCATAAAGTCTTTGCCTAGACCAATATCTAGAAGAGTTTTTCCTATGTTTTCCTCTACAATTTTTAGGGTTTCATGCTTTACATTTATATCTTTTATCTATCTTAAATTAATTTTTGTAAATGGAGATAGATAGGCATACTGTTTCATTTTTCTGCATGTGGCTATCCAGTTTTCCCAGCACCATTTACTGAATAGGGCTTCCTTTCCCCAGCATATGTTGTTGTCTACTTTGTTGAAGATCAGTTGGTTGTAGGTATATGGTTTTATATCTGGGTTCTCTATTCTGTTCAATTGGTCTTTGTGTCTACTTTTATACCAGTACTCTGCTGTTTTGGTTGCTATAGCCTTATGGTATAATTTGAAGTCAGGTAATATGATGCCTTCAGATTTGTTCTTTTTAATTAAGATTGCTAGGCTATTCGGGCTCTTTTTTGGTTCCAATTGAAGTTTAGAACTATTTTTTCTAGATCTGTGAAATATGACATTGGTATTTTCATGGGGCTTGTGCTGCATCTTTAAAGCACTTTGGGAAGTATGAATATTTTAACAATCTTGAGTCTACCAATCCATTACTATGAGATGATTTTTCATATGTTCGGGTCACCTGTGATTTCTGTCATCAGTGTTTTGTAGTTCTGCTTGTAGAGATCTTTCACCTCATTGGTTAAGTATATTCCTAGGTATTTCATCTTCTTTGTAGCTATTGTAAATGGTATTGATATCCTTGATTTGACACTCAGCTTGACTGTTACTAGTATATAGAAATGCTACTGATATGTGTACATTGATTTTGTAACTCGAGACTTTGCTGAATTTAGTAAATGCTAGGAGTCTTTTGGTGGAGCATTTAGGGTTTTCTAAACACAGGTTCATAGTTTTTTCCTGATTTACATACCCTTTACTTCTTTCTCTTTCCTGATTGTTCAGGCTAGGACTAGAATTGGTGACTGTGGGCACCCTTGTCTTGTTCCACTTCTTAGGGAGATTGCTTCCAACATTTCCCTATTCAGTATGATGTTGGCTGTGGGTTTGTCATATATGGCTTATATAATTTTGAAGTATATGACTTCTATGCCTAGTTTGTTGAGGGTTTTTGTCAATAAAGGGTGCTGGATTTTATCAAATGCTTTGCTGCATCTGTTGAGATCATATGATCATATGGTGTTTGTTTTTGCTTCTGTGTATGTGGTAAATCACATTTATTGATTTGCATATGTTGAACCATCCTTGCATCTCTGCAATGAAATCCACTTAATCATGGTGAATTATCTTTTTGATGTGCTGTTGAATTTGGTTTGCTAGTATTGTGTTGAGGATTTTTGCATCTATGTTCATAAGGGATATTGGTCTGTGGTGTGCTATTTTGGTTGTGTGTCCTTTCCTGGCTTTAGTATCAAGCTGATACTGGCTTCATAGAATGAGTTAAGGAGGATTCCCTCCTTCTCAGTGTTATGGAATAGTTTCTATGGGATTTGTACCTGTTCTTCTTTGCAGGTCTGGTAGAATTCAGCTGTGAATCTGTCTGGTCCAGGGCTTTTTTTTTGTTGGGAGATTTTTTTTTATTACTGCTTCAATCTTGCTGCTCATTATTGATCTGTTCAGGATTTCTGTTTCTTCCTGATTCAGGCTTGGGAGGTTGTGTGTTTCCAGGAATTCATACATTTCCTGTACATTTTCTAGTTTGTGTGTGTAGAGGATCCTATAGTATTCATGAATGATATTTTGTATTTGTGTGGTGTCAGTTGTAACGTCTCCTTTTTCATTTTCGATTGAGCTTATTTGAGTCCTTTCTCTTCTATTTTGTGTTAATCTGGATAGTGGTCTGTAGATTTTGGTTATCTTTTCAAAGGACCAACTTTTTGTTTTATCGATCCCTTGTCTTGTTTTTTTGGTTTTTTGGGGTTTTTTTGGTCTCCATTTCATTTAGTTCTGCTCTGAGTTTGTTATTTCTTTTCTTTTGCTGGCTTTGGGTTTGGTTTGCTCTTCTTTTTCTAGTTCCTTAAGATGTGACATTAGGTTGTTAATTTGTTATCTTTCTGACTTTTTGGTGTAGATATTTAAGGTTATGAATTTTCCCCTTAGGACTGCTTTTGCTATATTAGACAGATTTTGAATGCTTGTGTTCCTGTTGTCATAAAGTTTGAGGAATCTTTTGATTTCCATCTTAATTTCATCATTGACCATTCAGCATCAGGTTGTTTAATTTCCATGACTTTGTGTAGATTTGAGTGTTTCCCTTGAAACTGATTTCTAGTTTTATACCACTGTGATCTGAGAACACACATAGTATTATTTTGATTGTTTTGATTTTGCTGAGATTTGTTTTGTGGCCTAAGATATGATCAATCTTGGAAAATGTCCCATGTGCTGATGAGAAGAATGTATAGCCATTTGTTTTTCAGTAGAATGTTCCCTAAATGTCTGTTAGGTCTATTTGTTCTAGAGTCCCCTTTAAGTCCAATGTTTATTTGTTGATTTTCTGCTTCAATGATCTCTCCAGTTCTGTCAGTGCGGTACTGAAGTCCCCAGTAATTATGATGCTGCTGTTAATTTCTTTGCTTAGATCTAGTAGAATTTGCTTTATGAATCTGGGAGCTCCTGTGTTAGGAGCATATATATTTAGGATTATTATGTCTTCTTGGTGAATTGCTCCCTTTATCATTATGTAATGACCATCTTTGTACTTTTTTACCATTGTTGATTTAAAGTCTATTTTTTTTTAATATGAGAATGGCTACTCCTGCTCACTTTTGGTTGACATTTGTGTGAAATATTTTTGTTCCATCCCTTTACATTAGTCTGTGTGCATGCTTGTGAGTTAGATGAGTTTCTTGGAGACAGCATAAACTTGGTTTATGTTTTTTCACCCATTCAGCCAGTCTGTGTCTTTTAATTGGGGCATTAAGATTGTTTGTGTTCAGTGTTAGTATTGATACACGGGAGATTGTTTTGTTCATCATGTTTGAGGATAACTTACTGTTTTGTTTCCTCTCTTGTGTTATTGTTTTATAAGATCTGTGAGCTTTAAATTTTGGGTGATTTTATACTGGTGGGTATCTATCGTGCTGTTCTGTGTATAACACACTTTTTAATATTTCCTATAGGGCAAGCCTAGTCGTGACAAATTCTCTTAGTGTTTGCTTATCTGGAAAAGTTTTTATTTTTCCATTATTTGTGAAACTTAATTTTGCAGGATACAAAATTCTTGGCTGACAGTTGTTCTGTTTAAGAAAACTAAAAATGGGACCCCAATCCCTCTGGCTTGTAAGGTTTATGCTGAGAAGTCTGCGGTTAAACTGATGGGTTTTTCTTTGTTGGTTAATTGTTGCTTTAATCTTGCAGCTTGTAGCATTTTCTCCATTTTGACTTTGGCCAGGTTGATGACTATCTGTCTTGGAGATGTCTTTTGATATGAAACTTCCTGGTATTCAATGACCATCTTTTATCTGGATATCTCAATCTCTGGTGATATCAGGGAAGTTTTCCTCAATAATTTTCTCCAATAGGTTTTCCATGCTTTCTGCTTTTTCTTCTTCTCCCTCCAGAATACCTATAATTCCTATATTGGCTCGCTTCACATAGTTCCATATTTCTCTGAGTGACTGTTCATTCTTCTTCATTCATTTTTCTGCATCTTTGACTAACTGGGTTAGTTTGAAAGCCTTATCTTCAAGCTTTGATATTCCTTACTCTGCTTGGTCTAGCCTATTGTTGAAGCATCTGCTGTATTTCAAAATTCCCTAAATGATTCTTTCTTTCTTTAATTTCTATTATACCCTTTCTTACCTTGTCTAGCTCTTTAGTGACTTTTTCATTTTTTTCATTGATGTCCTGAGATATTTTTTTGGCTTCTTTGTGTTGGTTTTCCACTTTCTCTTCAATCTCATTCATCTTATTTGCCATTTATATTCTGAATTCCATTTCTGGCATTTTGACAGTTTCCGTTTGGTTGAGGTCCATTGCTGTAGATCTATTGTTGTCCTTTGGGGGTGGTGAACTAGCTTGTTTTTTCATGTTGCCAGAGCTCTTTTGCTGTTGTTGTTTTTTTTTTTTTTTCCATATGAAACTTCTTCTGTCAGCTCAGGGCAGATAAGTTTGCACTACTCCTGTTCTCCTTTGCTGGGAACTCTCCTACTTAGTGAAAAGAAGGAGGGGTCCCTAGGTGGTTCTTTTCAGACCTACTCTGAAAGACTGACCTGGCAGGAGAGGGGGTGGATGCACTGAGCAACTATAATGCAGCTGTTCTGTGTTGTCCTGTCTCCTTGTGATTGTCACAGTCTAAGCTGCTGGATGATCTTTGTGTGGTGTGGTGGGTTGTTCCCCAGGCTGCCGTTAGAAACTCAGGTGGGGGGCTGGGAAATTCCCTCTCCACAGAGGCTAGCATTGTGGGAGATTGCTCTGCCTGGGTTTCCCTGTGGCAGTGGTAGCGTCAGCTGGGCCAGGCTATCTAGGCAGTTGTTGTGGGTGTCAAGGCCGTGGGGACTTGCTCCACCAGGGTCCAAGTACAATGGTGGCTCGCAGGTAGCAGATCCTTGGTGGACTGTTGGACAACAGAGGCAGTGCCTGTCAGGTGGAAGGTGGGTACCACAGGGGCAGGGCCACACAGGAGCCATGGGGGTGGAGACATGGGTGGAGCCAAGCAGGTGGGGCCATGGGGCCAGGTGGCCACATGAGAGTCATGGGGGGAGGGCCATAGAGCTAGGCCACTGGGAGGCCAGAGCTCTTCCCCTGCTGAGGTCCTGCTGAGGCAGTCATCACTAGGATTCTTAGGTGGCATTGGTGTACCAGTTCTTCTAGAATCCCTTGTGTGGGGTAGGGGTTCTTGGCTCCCAGTCATGGGGCATGCGAGAGCATTTTTTCTTCCTGCTTCCTCCTTAGCCCAGCAAGGGTGATGTGGAGGTGGCTGTAGCAAAGCTAATTCCTGTGTATATCAAGTGCTTTGGGCCTGAGAGCTCAGAATGGCATCAGTTGCAGTGACCCAGGAGCAGAAGCCACCAGGTCCTTGCTGTATCCACTCTCTGGTGCAATGTCATTGCACATACTCTAAGCAGCTCCCTGATAAGTCTGGAGGTCGGTGGTGGTGGAAGGGGCCCCCTCATAGTCAGGTCAAAGTGTCTGCCACAGGGGGGATTGTGGAACCCTGTGGTTCTCTCCTCAAGTCCTTCCCCAGGTGTGGATGCCTCCCTTAGGTACCTTCTGATCTTGCCGGATGGATCATCCTGTCACCCTCTCCTTTACAGAGAGTCTCTCCCATCACTTCTCCAATGATTCACAATGCTGTCTCCAAGAAGGCCCACCCATAGGTCAGCGTCCACCTGCAACTTTTGATCCTCTCCTTGAGAGCCGCACGAATGGGCTGCTTCCAGTCCAACATCTTTCCCTCCTCTCATTAATATAGAAATAGTTAAAAATTAGTCACTAGTTTAATCTTGTTCATGACTATCCCATACAATCATCTATATCAGTGGTCAGCAAAATTTTACTGCAAAGGGTCAAATAGTAAATATTGTTGACTTTGAGTTATGTAAGTTATAATCTTTATCTTTATTTTTTTCCCTGTAGTTGCTATTGTTTTATAACATTTGAAAAATATAAAAAAAGAAGAAGCAAAAGAAAACAGTCTTAGTTTTTTGGCTATAAAAACCAGAAAACAGTTTTGGCTGTAAAAGACTACTCAAGCCATGTTTTGCCAACTTGTGCCTATAATCTCAGCTACTCAGGAGGCTAAGACAGGAGGATTACTTGAGCCCAGGAGTTTGACACCAGCCTGGGAAACACAGTGAGACTGTGTCTCAATAATAATAATTAATAATAATAATATAAGCACTTTAGGGATTGTTCAAACAAATAATTATAAGTTGACATTATAGTATTCTTTCATTTGGTTTCTGCTTGGAAAATCATTATTGGGATGATGTCAGTGACCTTATGAAAGAAAATTTAAAATTTACATTTTACAGAGTATCTAAATTTTTGAATTTATAGTACCATGAGGTTACATTGGGTAACATAACAGAAAGCTGTCAAACTTGAAAGAAAACTGAAATCGATCTAAGTAAAGTTTAAAATGATACCATGATATTACAGAGAATAGAAGTTGAAGGAGCTCAGGAAATTTCACCCCAAAATATGACTCCTTGGTATAAAGAGTATTTTGAATTGCAGGCCCCTCTCGAGATCCACAAAGCATTGGAGGGGGCTTTCCCTCTATCGGCAAATACTGGACTGGCCTACGGGAAAGATCAAAGGGGGCAATTAACTTCCCTTCTTCTCTCTGTCATCTCAATATATTGCAGAATGCAACCAGGCCTGGCTCAAATCACTTAAAAATAATACCTGTCTCTCAGGTTAATTTAAAAGTCAATCTGTTTTCCTAATCCATTCATCCTCCCTAGCAACCCATCATCACCCCTGAACAGAAGTACTTATACTCCTCATTTCCCCCCCTCCTCTTTAAAAGGCATGTATAAAAATATCTGAACTTCATTAGGATATTGAGTAATCACTCTGTGATTCTCCCCATGCCCATGGTAAATAGACTTTTCTCTTATTAATCTGCCTTAATTGTCAGTTGATCTTTCAGTGAACTTTGGGGGGAAAGGGCAAGTTTCCCCCCACACCTACAAAGTCTTATGACCAAATATCAAGTGTAAATTTTTGTTTAGAAAATTATTACAGTTTTGTGAGAGTCACAATGAGAGGATGTTTCATCTCTTCTTAAAGAAAGAATTTGTTCACTTTTTTTTTGTGAATTAAGCAAGTGACATTGTAATTTTTACTCTTTTGGGGGCATTGAAGATGGCATTTTTTTAACTTTGAGATCAAGCACAACTATGTAAATTGCTTTATCAAAAAAAAATGTGAGCAGAATTGAACTATGCCATGAATAGAATCTGTCAAGTAAAACAACAAATCCAGGCACAGTATGAGAAATCCAGGTGCAATATGAAAAACTTTATGTGAAAGGATTATTGCAAGGAGGGGGGAGGTAGAAGGGGCCATTGCAATAGGGAGAGAAGAATTATTACAATAGAGACAACATTCAGATCATAAGATCTGCAAGTGTCTCAAAGGTTAGACATATTTTTTCTTTTACAGGGAGGAGTAAATAAGGCTAGAAAGAACCTGGTTTTGAGAAGTAGGATGTAGTGGAATTGCATGACTGGACAGTAGATCAGAGAATGTTTTACCCTGAGGCCAGCTTATTCTCCTTAGGGACCTTTAAGCAGGAGCTGCGTCCTGGCTAGGGATGAGGGTGTGCCAAAGTTCAGGAGCCTGGGGGAAGGAGAGGTAATCAAAGTTTTGTTAACAAGCCATGTGTCCAAATTGATCAGTGGGGACAAGCATTCAACTAATCATGTATAAAGTTAAGTATGGGAATTTGTAGGGTCTTTGTCTGACCTTGTCACAGTTAATGATGGGGTCATACCTGAGTCTTATCTAAATCCTTCAGGGGAAGGATGTTGCTTTGCAGTAAACTGTTTTCTGGAACACAAAGAACAAAAGATTTCTTCAAGTGCCTGTTTTCTAGGATTATAGTTCTCAGGTAAAATTTAACATTGTCGGAGCATCTAATTGCCAGTGCCATAATAATTATGAAAGCTTCTTTCAGTGATTCTACAATATCAAGGAAGTCTGAAACACTGAAACAACACCTAAAGGAGTATGCCTAAATTGGTTCTCCAGGCTAGTAATAGATTTTAAATGAAAGTGCAATTTACCTTTCTTGTTCTAAGCTACTAAAGTTTTGGGTCTTTTTTGTTATCATTAGATTTGTTATGTATGCCAGGTTTGTGGAATGTAGCATAATCTAATTGATACACTCTATTCCACTTTTTAAAAGTCAATTAGGGAGTGATCAAGGGACTTAGTAGTTAATGCTATTGCTATTACAATTATCATAACTATTTTATATTTACTAGTTGATTGGTCATTCTACCCAATTTTACTTTATTGGATCAGAGAGAATTTGTCTATAAATCAAAAAAAGAAAACATTTATATATACATATCCAAAAATATATTAACTAATCTTGTGTAAATGAAAAATCTGAGGCACGATAAAATTTTCAAGTGTTTATTTGAGTAAGAAGCAATTTATAAGTTGGAAAACAAACTGAAAGAGGTTTAGCATTCTGATGACAGAGTGTCAGAGGTAAGTATTTATAGGGTGAATATAGAAGCAAAATTAAAAAATATATATATTTAGTTGGTTGCAGTTACAAATTTGCCTTTTTAGGTTTACATTGTTGGAAAGTCCCTAGTCACATAACTATATGTTACTTCACTGCTTATGACTGGTTGAGGTTGAATTTTGTTTCTGTCTAACATAAGCATTTACGAGAAATGCTCGAAGTTAAGTTTTACTTATGTTTGCAGTTTAAGCAAGATTAATGTTCTTTTTTAAGGCCTAGCTGGTTTTGTGTGCTCAAGAATTTTTCTGGCTTGGTCTCTGTTTTAATTTTGCTTTAACGTTTGACAATAAAATTTGAAAATGAATAGAAGAGTCTCAATATTCTCTTTTTCTTATGATAATATTTTCTTATATACCATCCCCACTGAAAGGGACAGAAATATGTGTTTTTGATAGTTGTGATTATCCAGAGAAACTAGCAGAAAATTAAACAATTATTCACTAAATTAGTGTGTAAGGATTATAATTTATTTAAATTTGAGTATTAGATAGTGCAGGAGCTCAGGAAATTTCACCCCAAAATATGATTCCTTGGTATAAAGAGTATTTTGAATTATAGGCCCTTTGAGATCAAAAAAGCATTGGAGGGGGCTTTCCCTCTATCTGCATAAACTGGACTAATCAAAAGATCAAAGGGGGCAATTGAATTCCCTTCCTCTCCCTGTTATGTCAATATATTGCAGGAAGGAGGATCAAGAATGCAAATCATTTAAATATAATATCTGTCTGTCAAGTTACCCTTCCCTCCAAAAAGACAGGTATAAAAATATCTAAACTTCACTGGAGTGATGAGTAATCACTCTGTGATTCTCCCCATGTGCATGGTAAATAAACCTTTCTCTTAATACTCTGCCTTAATTGTGAGTTGATCTTTCATTGAAAGGGGAAAGGGCAAGTTTCCCCTCTCCCCGACAAAAGGAATGGAAATCTCTGTCCTGTTTAATTTTGCCTTGCTAAGCATAGTCCAATAATCCCCTTTGTCTTTTAATGAAACATTTATAAATGTGGTTGTGTACGATACTAATGATTTCCTTATAATTATTTGAATAAGAACTAATTCAAACGTAAGCACTCTGGACTTCTTTAAATTAGAAGATTTGGGTGGCCAAGATACACTTTTGCAAACACATTTCTTTTTATGGAAGAATATAAGTACAAAATTCAATGTTTAAGTTTCATGAGATAGGAGTATTTCAGATGATCTTTGGAATACAGGTGTTATATAAAAAAGTTGAAGAAAGGGGACACAATTTAGGCATACACATAATAGTCACATTCTTTGGATGATGCTTTTATGACTCAAAGCTACACACAATGCCTCTATTTATTGAAAATGAAGCAGCTGATTATGTGTGAGAGTTAAGATACCTGAACATGTTGCAAACCATGTATTCTTTTACAGTTTATATAATTGAAGAACTCTGGCATAGATTAATCTTAGAAGCTCACAGAATGTTAAGGTTTTAACATTTAAATATATTTTAAATAACAAGTAAATTACAAATCATTCTCTCTATAAGGTGATATAATTAATGAATGATACACACATTTTTCTTTAATAAGATAAATTAAAGAATCAATACAGTAAAGATAAAAATTTATAAAATACTTTTTTGATAATGCTTGTAAAATACACTTTCATTCACATGGAAAATTATACTGTTGACCTGGCCTAAATGGGAAAGTGACCATTCTTTTCCATAAGTGAGACTAGTTTGAACCTTACCTAATTTTCATTATGATCAAGAAAAGACATTTGAGATGCAGCTGCTCAGGATTATGGCCAAGTACAATTTATTACAGTAAGGCCAAATTTTCTGTTTGAAGCTAACTGGCCCTCCTTGGAGATTGAAATCAGAACATTGACCTCTTTAACTCTGTGCAAGAATCGACAAAATTAACTCGTTCAGATATGCCAAATAAGAGTAATTGTCACATTATTTTTAAAAAAGGGTATTTAGAAAAAAAATACTATACATAGCATTGTGTCTTTTTTTGATATACCGAATTCATCATTTGACAAACATGGAAACTTAGCTCACTGAGACCAAAGTGGTAGGTAGCCTCCTGAATGTCAACTGTCTGTAACAGAGCTATGACGGAATCTTGGTCTTGGTACTTTTCTCACAATTGCTTACATTTACTCGTGATTAAATTGGCCACGAATTAATGTATTGAAATTTGCTTCTATTTTCTATATGTCAAATAGAGCTATTAAAGAGCACCATAAAAGACTTTCAGGATTTAGTAACAAGTATGTGCTGTAATTTATCACTCTTGAGTGGTGTCTGTTTTGCGCCATGTATTCTGGCTTGTTTTGACTAGACAGCATCTCTTTCACCCTGTGCCAGGACAGAGCTTTGTCTTCTGGAGTGTAAATTGTCACAAAAGAATAATGATTCATAATTCCATGTAGATATGAATTAGTTCCCAGACACATAAAATGAGTCAACACAGTGAATCCACTAGAGTCTGTATGACTTGAAGTTGAAGTCTTGCAAAGAATCGCTCTGATAGAAATATGGTTTAAAAAGATTTTATCTTCAATTGGTTTTTTCAATAATTTGTATATTATAAGGCAGATGTCAAGCTGTCTCACAGATGTACGGAAGAATCCAAAGCTTTTCCAGCCATAAAATCCAAAATTACACTTAAAAGATTTAAAAGTGGTTGATATTTTACACTGAGGCAATTATACACATATCTGTAGGACTTATCTAATATAAAATGATTAGAATCTGAAGATAAAAGAATTGACTGATCATAATCTTTGACAGACACATTTGACAGACACGTCAGATGAAATCTTATAATAACATATTTAATCATATAGGATCATGTCAATATTTTATCTTTTTTATGAAATGTATTCTGAACCATGTTAGATATTATAATACATGTTAGAAGTAAGGTCTTACTTTCAAATACCTTCCCAGCTAATTAAGAAAGCAATATTGATTCCTACCAGAAGACAATATAGATCACCTCTATCAGGGTGCTTAAAACTCGTCAGTGAATGATTACCCAAGGTAAGTTCCAGTCTTGGAACAAGTAATTTAAGGCTCACTGTGACTCGGCATATACCTATCTTTACTATCTCTTGCCTAGATTTATTTCTTAATATGCTTAATACCTTGTTTTTCCTCACATACAACTTACGGTTTCACACATCTGCATCTTCTTGCCTCAATATTCTTTCTGCCTGAAATGCTATTCCCAACAATCTTGGACAAATTCTTTCTTACTCCTAAAGAATTAGCTCTGTCTTCATAAGTTCTGGGAAAACCTTTCAAATTATCTCAGTGTTTCTCCCTGTGTTGTGATGGGATTCTCTACATTATACTTACTTAACCTATTACACTGAAATTTCTATGTATATATCTTACTCAGCTTTGTTCTTCTCTCTTCCAGCGTAGCTTTTGGCATATAGTGAGTGTCCATAAATATTGGCTATATTGATTTTGAAAACGGGAAAAATTTGGGGGGGGATACATGACACGAGCCATGTATTTTGTGAGAAGTACACTTTGAATTGCAGTGTATGTGTGTGTAGGTCACTCTAGACAGGTTGATCTGGTGAATGCTTTATGAACAAAATGGTATTGCATGGATGCTCTTTGCCTATAAAAATATGCTATGCCTGGATCATTCTTTAGGCCAGTTTCTTACATATTTTGACTTCAGGAAGGTTTGAGTGACTAAAAGAGAGAAGGAGACTTTAATAAACTGACTGACCTATACAAATAAGTTTTTAGTGGTATTAGGAAGATTTATTGGATTTAGAAATGGTGATGGTAACCAATGAGGCCCCCTTTTTAATGGCCAAACCTTTTTTAGAAGTCGTGTGATTATTATCTATAAACAATTATAAACTCAATATTTCTGAATTACTTAAACATAGGATGATAAAAGGAAGTTGTGCTCTCTAAATTCTCATCCAGGCCGAAATGAAATACCTCACTCACAGAAATAAATCATGATGGGATAAAAATTTATATTATATAGATATAGCTACTGGGAATTGTATTGTTTAATCCAATGACTGGAAACCTTGGGTCAAACCTAAGCTATATTTAATTTATTTTAAGATGGTAATTTGGAAGAGATTTCAAATGTATAACTACAAGAGAAAGAAAAGGTAGTTAAAGATAAAAAGAAAGTGGTTTTGGGAAAGTGTTGTAAAGGTCAGAATCCTTTACTCTAAAGAAAGTTCCCAGCAGAAGTGGCAAATTCACAATCACTGGAGATAGTGCTGGACAATTGCTGTCACAGATTACATAGATAGGACTCAGGTATCTGCTGATAGTTGATATACCTGACATTTGAAGAAAATATCATTGAACCCTGATATTTTAGGGTGTTTTTCATGTCTTTCTTGCCCGTTTTGTGATCCAAAAGAATAGAATAAGGATGACAGGTAGTTTGTTGAAGGATAGGAATCCTGTTGTCCTTCAAAAAATTCTAATAGAAAATGTCTCTCTGAATGTTGGTGTCTTTTTTAAAAAAGCACATCTAGTTCAATACTTAATAGTCTACACGTTATGGAAAATATGAGGGTTGTCATGACAACTGGATGGAAAATTTAGTCAATGTAATTTCTGCCACATTATGCAGTATTCTCTCCTTCCTGTTTGTTTAAAAAATAATTCCACGAAAATTCCATAGTCTGCATTGAAATAGCCAGCAGTATGTCTGAAAATATATATACCAGAGTTTAATAAGAACTTGAAGGTAATTTATATTGTCCTGTCAGATTCTGGCACTATCTTCCTGACTACCTTTCCTTCCTCCAAGTCAAGTCAGTGCCCGGATGTTGGATGTAGTATGCATATCCCTAGGCTTCAATTATGCTCAAGAGGAATTCTTTCTTGACTTAGAATTTGCTGAGCATAAAAATTAGATTAATCCTATTGAAAGGGTTCAGAAGCAAATATAAAATATCAAAATGAAGCATATAATTGAATTTAAAATATACATAGAGGGCAGACTGAGGCACCAGAAATGGGATGAAAGCCTGGAGTATTAGATCACAGCAAGAAGGGTCATAAAAAGTATCTGATTATGAAAGTATTTACGAAATAAATAATTTGGAAGTAAGTCTAGAATAATCTCATTCTACTTGTTTCCTAGGGGAAAAAATGTATCAAATAGAGTACTATCACCTCCATGTCTTATCACCTCATAAAAACATAGGTGACTATATCAATGGAGCCAACATTATTTTGTATATTTTTCTTATATCATTAAATATTTCCAATAATGGTAATAAGTAGAAACCTAGATTATGAGCAAACATAATTTGTAACATATAGGCATTTTTTTTTCTCTTCCTCCAGTGAAGGAAATATAAAAACTCAGTGAACCAGGAAATGTAGGACATACTGACGTATATCTCAGTCTTTCCTTAGAGGGAAAGCTAGACTTTTGCTTATGCAGTTGCATGACTTTTCTCATAAAAATTTATATTTAATTATTCATGAAAAGCTAAGAGGTATAAGATTCTCCATAATCTATGCCAAACTTTTCAATTATTCCTTCACGATTCTCTTCTTCTTGCTTATTCTGGACTAAAGAAAAATAAATGTAATGAAGTCGTTTGGCATGAGACAAGAAGAAAATATATATATTTTTATGAAATATTTAGAGAAAATTAAATTTCAGCGGTAAATTATTAAACAGTACACAGTCATAAAAATTAGGCTTATTGTGATTTGCTCTGTAGTGTTTATAGTAAATCTACTGAATTGCAGTAGAAATGAAACATTATGAGGACATATCATTTGTTTTCCATGGAGCTTTTTTTTTCAAGAAATCATGTCATTTAGTGGATTATATCTCAGATTCCTAAGCCAAACTTGCTGGTTTTAAATGCTGGTTCAGCTATAACCTAGACATATTATCTTCGTCAAATCATATATCTTTGTATCTCATTTTTCTTTTCTGTCAATATATTAATGTCAATCTCAGCTTGTTTTGAAAATTAAATGAGCTGATATATTTAAAGCTCTTGGGAAAATGTCTTAAGACACTAACATAAGGGTTAGATCTCATATTTATCTTTATTATGTGCTTTACATCATCACTATATGTCCTGAAAATAGGAATTAGAAAGGTTTTCATCTACAAATCCTGACCATGTCTTAAAACTGAAGGATTTTTTTAATAAAAATTTTAAAGCAGAGGACAGATGTCAACAATATGGAAGAATAGGACTCTCTAGTATTTTTCCCCTAGCAAAAACATCAATTCAAAAAACTATCCCTGCACAAAAATACCTTCACATGAACTAAGGGAACCAAGTGAAAGATTACAGCACCTGAGTGTAGAAGAGAAATAAAAAAAGACACAATGAAGTGGGTAGGAAGGACAGTTTTATATCACCCATATCACTCCTCCCCTGACCCCAGGCAGCACAGACTAAAGAGAGATAACCTCTCCCTGGGGGAAGGAGAAGGAAATAAGCACCGGACTTTGTTCTGGTCCCCTACACTGGGCTTATCCCAATAAAACCCAGTGCTGGGTTGGCCCCCACAGCCCCACACTTCAAGACATTACCTGTGAATCAAGTCTTTAGGCCCAACCTGGCATCAGGCTGGATTCCACAGTCCCAAGCTCCAGGCCTGTGAGGTGTACTTAGTCTTTGGAACACCCCTACTGTAGGCTGACCTCAGTGGCACCAGGCTGCAACCCGTTCTCAGCACTGTGATGGCCCCCACAGCCACAAACATTAAGCCCATTTCAGCACCAGACCAATCTCTGCTGCTGTAATCATCAGTCTGGTACCCACAAATCCAGCCTCCAGGTTGGTCTCTGTAAATAGAGGCTCCAGGCCCATCCAGTGCCAGGCTAGCCCCTACAGTCCTAGGCTTTAGGCTCACTCCAGTACCAGGTCAGCACCTCATGCATCAAACACTGGGTCAGCACCTGGAGACAAAAGCTACAGGCTGGTCCCTGTGGCCCCATCCTCTGGGTCAGCCCCTTTGGCTCCAAGATCCAAGGTCCAAGACTGTCCCAGTACAGCTCATGGTGGATATGTATACCCAGGCCCCAGGCTTGCCCCTGAGGACCTAAGAGCCAGGTCAACTTCAATGGCTTCAGGCACTAGGGAAGCACCTGCTATCCTACGCTCCAGACCCTGTGGACCCAGGCTCCTTGCCAACTTTAATATCAAGCCAATGCCAGGCTCCATAGGACACAGCATCCAGGTCTGCTCCAGAAGACCCTTGGTCCAGACCCACCAGTGCCAGCTTGAACCCTATGGACTAAGTCTCCA
This sequence comes from Daubentonia madagascariensis, assembly GCA_023783475.1. Taxonomy (NCBI): domain Eukaryota; kingdom Metazoa; phylum Chordata; class Mammalia; order Primates; family Daubentoniidae; genus Daubentonia; species Daubentonia madagascariensis. The sequence goes on along the minus strand of JAKFHU010002080.1, from coordinate 16,736,466 downwards.
AGAACATGCCTATAAATGCAGGCTCCAGACCAGGCCCATGGACTCAAGATCTAAGTCTGTCCTAGTGGCTCCAGGTATCAGGCCTGTTCCAGTGTCAGAACAACTCCCATGGACTCTGGATCCAGGACAATTCCAGTGAACCCAGGCTTCAGAACCATCCCAACACTTGCATAAACCCTGCAGACTCATGCTCAAGGCCCATCTCAGTGCTAGGTCAGTAACTGTGGACCCAGGCTTCAGGCTGGTTCCCAATATAGTCTCCAGGCCTATCCTTGTGGACTCAGGCTCCAGGTCCATCCCTGCTGACCCAATTAACATGTCCATCTGAGTGGATATAGACTTCAGGCTCAAACCTGCAGACCCAGGTATCAGGATCACCCATCTGCTAATGCAGGCACCGGGCCAGTCTGCCTAAGGACTCTAGCAGTTAGCCCACCCTTGGACCATACCAGACATCCTGCTCAGAATCTCTGGATGGGCTGATTAGCGAAGGGCTTTTGCAGAAAAAGCCAGTCTGCAAAGACTGGAATAAGTCTATAACTCTTCAAATGTACAGGCATCAATGATGGCAGCAAGAAACATGAAATTTTAAGGAGGCATAACACCACCAAAACAACACAATTATCTCCCAGTAGCTTACCTCCCCCAAAATGGACATAGACAAACTGACTGCCTGAAAAATAATCCAAAATAGATGTATTCCTTAATACTAAGGAAGTTCAGCAAATTTCAAGAAAATACAGACAAACAAGTCAATTAAATCAATAAAACTAAAAAATGATCAAGACAAAATATTTAACAGAGAGATTGAAATTATATTTTAAAAATCAAATAGAAATTCTGGAGCTGAAAAATACAATGAATAAAATGAAAACATGCAACAGAAAGCATCAATAGAAGAATTGGCCAAATAGAAGAAAAAAACCTATGAACTCAAAGAAAAGTTATTTGAAAGTATATAGTAAGCTGGGCATGGTGGTGTGCAGGAGCTGCAGTTCCAGCCACTCAGGAGGCTGAGGCTAGAGGATCACTTGAGCCCAGGAGTTCAAATCCAGCCCTGGCAAAATAATGAAACCCCATCTCTAAAAATAGAAATTTAAAAAATAATAAAATATAAAAAAAAGGAAACATGCAGTTAGAGTAGAAAAAGAAAAAATAATGAAAAGGAATGAGGAAAGCTTATGGGATTTATGGGACAGCATCAAATGTATGAATGTTTCAGTTTAGAAGTTTGTAAAAGAAAAGAGAAAGAAAAAGAAGTAGAAAGCTTATTTAAAGAAATAATAGCAGAAAACTTTCAAAATTTGGAAAAAGTCACAGGAAGGTCAACAGTCTCCAATCAGACTCAATCCAAGCAAAACTACACCAAGACTTATTATTACCAAACTGTTAAAAATCAAAATCAAAGAAAGTATCCTGAAACCAGCAAGAAAATAGATGTGAATAACATATAAGGAAGTTCCAATAAGGCTAGCAGGGACTTCCAATAGGGATACCAGTGGATTTCTCAGCAGAGACATCACAGGCCAAGAGAGTAGGATGATATATTCAAAGTTCTGGAAAAAAAATTGTCAATCAAGAATACTGTGCCCAGCAAAGCTGTCTTTCAGAAATGAAGAAAAGAAAAAGACCTTCCCAGAGATATAAAAACTGATGGAGTTCATTACCACCAGATGTGTCTTGTAAGAAATGCTAAAGGAAGTTCTTTAAACTAAAAGAAAAGAATACTAAATAGTAATAGTGTTTCACATAACACAAAATTCTGTGAAAATATAAAACTCACTAGTAAAATTCAGATTCAGAATATTCTAATACAATTAATATAATGGCGGAGTATAAATTACTATGTCATTTCTAGCATGAGGGTTAAAACAGAAAACTATTAAAAATAATAATAGCTACAATAGTTTAAGGGATACATAATATAAAAGATGTAAATTATGATATCAAAAATTTAAAATGTGGGGAAGGGTAGAGTAAAAGTGTAAAGCATTGTTATGCAATCAAAGTTAAGTTATTATCAACTTAAAATAGACTATTATAATTGTAAGGTTTTTTTTGTAATCTTCATAGTAATCATGAAGCAAAAACCTATAGTAGATACATAGAAAATAAAAAGTAAGGAATCAAAGTATACACTAGAGAAAATCATGTAATCCAAAGAAACACAGCAAGAGAAGAAGAAAGGGACAAAGGATCTACAAAAAAATCAGAGAACAATTAACAAAATGGCAGTAGTAAGTCCTTACCTATGAATAATTACCTTGATATAAAGGGATTACTTTCTCTAATCAAAAAACATAGAGTGGCTAAGTGAATAAAAAGCAAGACCCAACTATATGCTATCTACAAGAGAATCACTTTACCTTTAAGGACATACATAGCTTGAAAGTGAAAGGATGGAAAAAGATATTTCATGCAAATGGAAACCAAAAAAAAGAAAAGAAAAACAAGAATAGCTATACTTGTGTTAGAAAAAATAGATTTTAAATCAAAACTGTAAAATGAGACAAAGAAAGTCATTATATACTGATAAAGGAGTCAATTCATCAAGAGGATATAACAGTTGTAAATTTATACAGATAGTCCCCAATTTACAATAGTTTGACTTAATAATTTTTCTACTTTACAATGGTATGAAAACAATATGCATTCAGTAGAGACCATACTTTCACTACCCATACAACCATTCTGTTTTGACTTTTAATACAGTATTCAGTAAATTACATGAGATATTCAATACTTCATTATAAAATAGGCTTGTTAGACGATTTTGCAAAACTGTGTAGGCTAATGTAAGTGTTCTGAGCATGTTTAAGTTAGGCTAGAGCTAGGCTGTGATGTCAATAAATTAGGTGTATTAAATTCATTTTTGACATGATATTCTCCAGTTACACTGGGTTTATGGGGATGTAACCACATCATAAGTTGAGGATCATCTGTATATACCTAACATCAGAGCACCTAAATATATAAAGCAAATATTGATAAATCTGAAGGGCTGCAATACAACAATAGTAGGGGACTTCAATATTCCACTTTCAGTAATAGAGAGATAATCCAGACAGAAAATAATACCAATAAGGAAAAATGTGACTAAAACTACACTTTAGAACAAATGGAGCTAATAGACATATACAGAACATTTTCTTCTCAAGCACATATGGAACATTCTCTAGAATAGATCATATGTTAGGCCAAAAGAACAAGTCTTAACAAATTTGCAAAGATTGAAATATTTTAAACTGGGTTAAAGATTATCACTCACTTTCTCTGTTTCTCCCAATCAATTATATATAGTGTTGGATTTGTTTAGTTATTTTGGTTAAGTTCATTTTTTACTCTAAAAATATCCTCTCAGTCATAAATTTTCTAACTGCATAAAAATAATGAGGCACTCTGGGGTCACGTAGCTGGCAGAAAGTTAGAAGAGTACATGCCAGTAATTCTCAATTTGTATACTACAAACTTCTGAGGATGGTCCCAATGGAGGTTGGTGACAAAGCCTTTTCTTTGTGAAAGTATGAAGTACAACCAAAATAGCACATGGAAGCAAATCTTTCATCCCATATACATAAATTAGAAAAGGAGAAGTGAAAATTAAAATTTGAGCAAAAATGCAAATCAACACATTAACAGAAGAGGAATAAAGTAACACAAGGAAAAATAAAAATAAAAATTGGACAAAATAGAAAACTCTGGTCTAATTGATCAAGGCAAAATTTGAGACAGAGAGAGACAAGAGGGGTGGGCACATATAAACAATACTTTGAATAATTAAAGGGAGCTGAATTTAGATGCAGTAGGTAAATGAATCAGGGGTGATTTTAAATTTTTTTTCATTAATTGAATGTTAAAGTATGTAAATGAATACATAAAACATTAAAATATATTCATGTAGATTATCTACTAATCTAAACAACTGCAGTAAAAGTCATTATCAAGCAATATAAATAGTGCTGAAAATTTTTACCAACTCCCTCATAATTTAAAAAACATCAGTTAATTTTAAAAAATTGTTGCTCTGATTATTTGTCTCTTAATGTATATATTTGTAAGTAAATAAAGGATGAATAAGTTTGAGTAATCATTTGACACAGGAACCTCAAACTTCCCAATGGATTTCTCATTGAATTGATGTTTAAGATTCAGTAAGTGGATAATTTCTCTTAATATCAATAATATTGTTCTTGTTGAACTCTCTGTAAGGTTATGATGACCTATATTAAAAAGTTGTCTATTCCTCATTTTGTTAGATTACATATCTTTATTACCAAGTTATAAAATTCATTTATTAGATGATTATATTTAATTACTTGGTTTGTATTTTTAAAGTATTTTTATCCACCTTTATTTTACAATATATTAAAAAATTATTTGGTCAATATTCATAATTAAAGCAATTTAAGAAAGTTTAATGTCATTTTAATATTAATGGTGTTATCAAACAAATGCATTTCATAGTTTTGATCATTTTGCCTTGGAATTGATAGTTTATTTTAAAATATTATATCACATTTCTTTATTTCTCTATCTTTATGTGGTAGACAGAATAATGCCCTCCTCCAATAATGTCCCTGTCCTAATCCACAACCTGTAAATGTGTTACCCTACAAGGCAAAAGGGACTTAGCAGATGTAATTAAGATAAAGGACCTTTACATGGGAACATGATCCCAGATTATCTGGGTGGTCCCGATATAATTACATGGGTCCTTAAAAATAAATGAAGGAGGTAGAAGAGGAAAGTCAGAGCAGGACTAGAATATACCATAATGGTCAGAAAGATGTAACATCTCTGCCTGAAGATCAATGAGGAGGACCATGAGCAAAGAAATATAGGCAGCCTCTAGAAGCTGGAAAAGGCAAGGAAATGAATTCGCTCCTAGACCCTCCAGAAGGAATACAGCCTTACCAGCACCTTAATTGTAGTCCCATGGGACCTGTGTAAAACTTCTCTGACCTACAAAACTTTAAAACAATTAATTTGTGTTTTTCTAAAACATTAAGTTTGCAGTAGTTTGTTGTGGCAGCAATAGAAAATTAATACACTTAAATTTTATACTCTCATTATTTAGTTTCATATATTCCGCATTTTATCGTTCATCAAGTTAAAGTCAGCTTTAATAGATGAAACTTTTTTCTTGTAAAGTTAATGAAAGTTTTAAAAACTCTGAGCATTATTAATCAATTTTTAAAAGAACTTTCAAATGTTCAAGGAGTCACATTTCACAGTTTCCATTAAAGTAAATATACAAGACTGATAAACTTCCAAACTGTTTTTCTTGTTCCAGCACTGCAGGCTGCTCGTTATGGTCCTAATATTTTTTCTTTTGCATTATTTCAATCTCAAGTTCTCTAAATATTTTTTAGATTTCTTTGTTTGAAGTATAGTAGTAACTATACAATTTATGAAAAACAAATTATGTGAATTCTTTTATTTTCTTTTGTAGCACAATCCAGAGAAAATTCCATTTCTGACATATATAATATCAAATTGAAGCATCCAGATATGTATTTTTTTAAACTCTGGTTGGTTCTTCCCACTTCCTCTGTGATACTATTTTGGCATCTTGCATATAATGTCCAGGAAAGCTTTTATGTAAATATTTCTCTTTGAAACTATTTTCTTACAAAATACTAACAAACATTGATAGTATTCTCTAAATTGTTATTTACTTTATTTGTACTACTTCCAGAAGCTTCTACTTCTTAAAATACTTTATGCCATGAACTATATTGATTATATTTTGCCTTTAGCTATGTGATTTAAAAGAATATTTTTGCCATTCTGTTTAAATATTTGAATGTTTGTTATTTTCAACTTTTTATTACATAAATTTTTATCTCCACATACATTGAACATTAGCAATAATATACCAGTTATTGTTGGTGAAATAAATATGTTGATTTAAAAATTATTTATTTTATTCTGACTTGGACACAGTGTCAAAGGAAGTTCCATGCAATTATGAGTTTCCTACACTATCAGAAAGAAATTCCAATCTAAAGTTTTTCATTTTTGTTTCACTTAATTACTAAGATTTATGTTTATGCTATTTAACAGGAACAATAAAAAACTAATCAATTTTGTTTGTTTTTTCAGTCTGTGTTTTTATTTCTATCATAAATTCCTGAATGTTTTTAATACCATTTACTTTAGAATTATAATACACAAACAATAAACATAAGTAAGCTAAAACATGATAAACAAAATAGCAACTATGTTGGAGTATAATCATAAACTGATGATTTTCTTAAATACAGAGTTCATAAAGTGTGTTCAACACAATTATACTGCCTACACTTACTGGGTGAAACTTACAGGTTGAACCCCACCTACTCATTACCATAAGATTCCCTTCCTTGTAGAAACACTTATATAACCAACCCAAAGATATCAAGAGGGCCCATTTTACTTGTCTTGGTCAAACAAACTTGAATAGGGATAATACACCACTTCTGAGCAGCCATCATTATCTCTGATGGTAACCACCATCAACCTGGATCCCAGAAGGACGGTGGCAACAAAGAGCACAGCCTGAGCTGACTCACAATGAACATGGTGTGAGTTGAAAACTCTCCTGTGTCATTTCAAACCACTAAAATTTTGAAGGTGTTTTAGCCACAGCAAAAGCTAGCCTACCCTTAAAAATATGTGCTGCAAAGTTTTCACAGATGTCCTTACAGTGGGAGACTCATTTATCAACAACGTTCAACCATCTACAACAATTGGCTTGAACCATGACCGGTCATATAGACATATATACATATACATACTGTATGATTAGATATATCCATAACAGTAATGTATACACATATGCAACTGAGAGATTTTTTAAAAAAGGTTATTCTGAGCAGCATAATTTATAAAAGACAAACTGGAAAAATTGCCCATTAACAGACAAGTTGGTAAAAATATTGTGGTATAATTAAACATTGATATACTCTTCAGTACTGAATGGCTTCTACAAACATCAACATGGGGAAATCTCACAAACAAAATATTAAACAAATGTTGCCAGATTCATAATATATAATTTTATTTCTATGAAGGGAAGGTAAAAAAATAAATAGGCAAGTATATTATACCATTTAGGAATGCACACAGGCAAGAAAATTATTTTTAAAAATGTATGAAATTAGTAACTACGAAAGTCAAGATAATTGTTCTCTTTAGGGGAAATGGAGGGATTTAACTTAGGAAGATGCATAGAGGAAGCTTTCATGGTGGTAGCAAAATTTTATTACTTGACATATGTGATATTGTGCCTATTTAATTGATTACTATAATATTTAATAAAGTAGAGTTTTATGATTTATGCATTGTGTGCTTTTGTGTATGTGTGCATATATCAGGTGAAAATGATAACCACTACACTATGGAAACCTGCTATGCATATGTACATTATATTTTGGGTACTTTCTGAATCCAGCATTAAGAAGGGAACAGACAAAGTTCCTGCTCCCTTAAATAAGAACTGGTCACATATCCACACCTATGTGTCACTTTAGCTAGGAAGTAGAGTCCTTGACTAGGAAATAGAGTTCCTGGTTTGAAAGCCACTTTCCAAATCAAAAGTCTATTAAAAAGGGGGAAATACAAATTTTGTTAGAACAACAGCTATTTTTGCCATACCACTCCATGTTTAAGTTCCTTCCTTTAATGTATTCGCCACTTGAGAACTTTACAGATGGCCATACCACTAGTGATATGACTTCCTCATTCTAGTGAACATCAAGTAATCTTTCATTAATTCAAACAACTTTTATTGAATATCTATTTTGCATAAAATATATATTAGGCTAAGTATACCAAGGTGACCAGCACATAAATCACAATGTCCAAGAACTTGTGGTCTAGTTCAGAGGATGACAAACTTTCTATGAATGGCCAGTTAGTAAATATTTTAGGCTTTATCAGCCACATATGGCCTTTGTAACATATTATTTTTAAAAAATGGTTTGTGTTTTTTGCAACACTTAAAAATGTAAAATACATTCTTAGCTTGAGATCTAACTAAAATACCTGCGAGTAGCATTTAGCCCTAGTTTTCTACTATGTTAACACCTGGTTTAGTTAACAAAGATATAGGAAGGTGAGACTGGACAAAATGCACAGAAATATATAAAAAAACAATGATTGACTAAAACAAACAAACAGACAGGGTTTTTTGGTTTGTATTTCATAACTATTTAGTTCATTATGTAGGTCAAAACTTTATATCACTAGTGAAATGCTATGCAAATGAAAATAATAGTGTTCTGGTTTTGCTTCATTTATTATTCAAATACAATAGTGTTTAGTGAAATTATCTAACATTTTAATATTTCAAGGAAGAAAATATGTAACTTCTACTTTTATTCTATTTTAACATTAATGAAACCCAAAATCTGAATACTATATTATCATTACATTAGTTTGAAAAGCATCATAGAATTCTAGTGCTGAATCAATTTAACTTTCTCTTTTATGATCCTTAGTGGGCATTGAATGTGTGTGAAAAAATGTAAGATAAACTTTGGATTAGATTTATTGCAGTTGGGTTTCACAAAGTTCTATCCCACCACATTAGGTGTGTCATTTTGATCAAATTTTGGAGAACTGTTTTCTGTTATAGAACTAAGTCACTTTTCTTAGGACAAATACGCATTTGATAATGGCTTTAGAAAGTTCATGATTACTTCTACAAACAAAATTTTAACAATGTTATGGTTTATACATGATTGTATAGGAATTACCATGTAAGAATACGAAGGAATTATCCGGGGGGGGAATCAAAGTGGACATCAAGTGCTCAAATACTAATATTGTTTAGAAATCCACTCAGTTGTATGCTTTTCTTTTCTAAAATGTAATTTATTGATGAAATAATATACTTGTAAAGAATATAATACCTGACATTAGTACACTGATATAGTTATTTCTCAGGATTGCATATTTCATGGTTTCTTTTCAGAGAAAATATAGGCTTTTACACGAACTTTTTTCTGAAATTTTATAGACCAATATGTCTTCTCTTGCCCATTATTGTGGATCTGTGCTGGGTCAACTGAGCTAAACTAGTACTAAGTTGTCTAATTCCATATTTATAGGTTATCATGGACCACAAGAGACACTTTTTGTACGTTTTGGAAGACAAAAATGAAGCAGCAGCCAAGTTCTTTTTAGGCTCAGAAGGGCAGTACAGAAGCAGGTGCTATTACAGCTCATGCATATTGTTACAGATGTGCTGGCTTACCTCGTTGGCTTAGCAGCACCCACACACATAGCTCCTTTAGCTCTCACCAGACCTTCTCCTTCAATTTGCTGAACCTCATGGACACCAGTTTCTTTAGCATGTCAACTTCATCAGCAAAGCTGGAGACCGTGAGGGACCAGTGCAGATTCCAGCTGGATGTCATGGGCTCCAGTTTGTACTTACTCTTCCCCACCTCACATCCATCTTTCCCTCTTGACAGACTGCCCTGTTCTTCAGGCCCAGCACGAAAAGCAGAAGCGATAGCTGTCTATAACCTGTGTAACCAGCACCCACAATTCTGTAAGTTCCAATCTACTCTATAAATTTCATACTCTCTATCATTCCTAGTGGTTCTGTTTCTATGAGTGAACCCTGCATGATACATTTACTATCTTGAAAATCAATCACTATTGTACTCAGTTATTATTCAACAACACTTAAATGTTCTTTATAATGCTGTGAAACATAATTTTCCTTTAACATGTTTTTATTTAGTTTTTTGTTTTATACTAAAGAGTAAATTAATGAATAGTTCCTTAGTCAGTGGATAAATTTTTCACAGCATAAATGTTCTTCAATAAAATTCAACATATTTCCATTTCAAAATGTAAAATGTGTAATGGAAAGTCTAAGAAGCTGCTTTCAATATTTTATTATATGAAGTGTGTTTCAAGAGGGCCAAAAACATACCTTTGAAAAAGTAATGTGAATATAGTAGATTGTAGGACGATGTAGCCCAAACACATATTTGTGATTCTTTCCCAAATAATGTCTCATTCTCTGAAGTAACACAGCAAAAATATAATCACGTTCCTTTAGTTTAAATAGTATGCTTATGGCCTCTTTTATTCAGGCGAATTTTAGAGGTTGGCTCTCATCCTCTATCATGATCACAGAAGTGGAAAGACAACAACAAAAATGTTTACTTCTCATCCACATCATGGAGAAAGACTTGTACATTTTATGATGAATTAACTGGTCCATCCCTACTGTCCACTTTAGTGTTTTGTGGAGGCAATCCCCAATCCTGCTGTGATTAGTATCCATAGGAACTCAGCACTGACAGATTGATTTATTCAATCTATACGAAGGGAAGCAGGTAATCTCTTACATCCAGACAAGGATGTCGGCAAGTGGCGTTTTCTGTTCATCTCAACTCAGAGGCAGCCATCTCCCAGCCCCTGCAATGCTGTACTCCCCAAACAGATACTTGTCCTATTTGCTTATTTATCTTTGTCTTAGGGAATCTAACTCAGTGATCTAGAACTACGGGAAATAAAAGAATTAAGTTATAACTTCCTTAAAACAAGTTAGTAATATGAAAGAGCAAGGTCATGCTGCACAACACTGAAGTAGTGCTAGAGACAGATGAGACTATTAATTTAAAATAATGAGAATCTTCAAGGAATTGCTACTGAAGGACAAAATAAATACTTTCTAGAGTTAAAACTCAATTTCCAAATTTAAAACATTGACAATATTTAATAGGTTGTTAGTGCTGAGAAATAAGATCAGGTAGAATATATCACAAAACAGAGTAGAGATGAGAGTAAAAATCATGAGGGAAGCAGCATGAAGAAAACTAACATAAAAATCATAATCTCAGATGAAGAAAAACTAACTTCTGAAGAAAAAACAAATAATCCAGTAATAGAGAGGAGGTAAGCAAAGACATTAAGATGTAATATTGGGAATCCAGATCTCCTGGCTCTACTCTTTATTAGTTTTAGAAACTTGGGTTTATGCTTCAGTTACTTCAATGCTAAAATGGAGATAATTATATCAATAGTACCTACTGTATGGATTAGTAATCTTAATCATGAGGATTAAAAATGTTATTATTTGTGAAATATGTAGAACCGTACCCAGCACTGAGTTTGTGCAATATAAGAGTAGGTGATTCTAATTATTATGAAGCCAGATTTAAATATTAACTAGATATTTCTCTTAATGTACATCATTAAACTTGAAAACTTACATGAAACTGACAATTACCTAGAAAATAAAAAAAATAAATTACCAAATGTACTTGAAAAGTAATAGAGCTCTTGACCAGTCCTACGAAAAAAGATACAATAAGGTACTCTCTACCTTGATATTGTATCAATAGTAATCAATTATTAATTAGGAAATTCACAAACACTGACAGACATAACAGGTAAACAACAATGGTTATGACTCACCAAGTGATTTATGAAGAAGAAAGAAATACCCATCTACCCCAAATTTAACAGAAAACCAAGAAAACACATCAGGAGATAAGTATCCTGACTGGCAGTTTATTCAGATAGCCACGGGATGACTAAGAATCCCACGGGCTAACCTAGAAATACTTTTGTGCACTTGTTACCAATTAGAAGAATAATCTGGCCAATATAGTGCATATATCATGCACTTTGGCATAATGTATCAGTTAGAACATAACCATAACTATTAATAAAACAAAAAAAACCGGAGATCTAAATTATCTATGTTTGTCCACTTCAGAGTGAAATTAAAATAGACACCTTCCGCCCTGTCTTTCTCACTGAAGATAATTATAAAATCTGAACAGAGTGCATGGATCAGCTATTTGAGGGCTCTGAAAAGTATGTAATAGCAGGCGGGTTGAAGAAGAAAAACAGAGTTCTAAATACCACAGCACAGCAGTAACTTTACCATCTCCCCTCCGGATGATATTCCCTAGCCAGAATGCAAAACAATCTGAAATTCTGAAGTGGGCATGAGCATGGATAAGGCCCCAGGAGAAAACTGCCAGCTCTGGCTGAAGAGTAAGATAGGGAGAAAATGCAGAAATGTACCTACCATTACTTTTTTTCTTCTCTCTGATCTCTCACACCCCAGCCACCAAGCAATCTTTTAGCAATGTTGGCAGAAGCTTCAACGCAATAGAAGTCTGCAGGAGCCAAAAGCCTGAGGAAGAGAAACCTTCTCTGATAGATGGTGCTGATACTGTGAGGATGGGGCAAATCCATTGAATTTCTGTTTTTCTCTCTCTGTATCCCAAACTTGACCCGGAATGTAGGGGACTTTGCAGAAATGTGCAACAGAGTGGGATAATTAAAGCCTCAGCTTTCTGGCTGGTGAAACAAAAAGGAGAGCCTAAGCTAACTGAAGACCACAGGAAGCATGGTGCTTATGAGGTTATGAATACAACCTCATAAATTTGTTTATAAATTCTTGGGGACCATCCCTAAGCTAAGCACACATGAATCTGATCCTAACTAGCATGTCAAAAACCTTGAGAACTTAATTAACAGAGACTACCACTCAAGTCTCTGAATCATTGAGTAATACACACAAAGAACAGATATAAATAGGACTATAAAGTCTTTGAAAACTAAACTGATATTGGAACCACAGTCTAGAGAAGTTGGGTTGAAATTTGTAGCCCAAACCTAAACAGGTAAATTGCATGCTAAAAGAAAAAAAATCAACCTTTTCCATGAAATTAAACAAAATTAGAGGTGTCATAATATATTAATAATATCCAAAAAGTCCAATATACAATCCAAAATGATTCACCATATGAAGAACTACAAGCATCTCAACTGACATGGAGCAAGGGAAGGAAGAGACAAAAATGCCAAAATAGGACAGATGTTGAAATTAATGGGCAAAGACTTTAAAGCTGCTTTTATAAAAATGTTTCAATAAACAATTGTGAACACTTTTGAAAGAAATGAAAAATAGAAAGACTTAGAAAAGAAACAGAATATATAAAAAACAAACAAATACAATAAGACATTAAAAAAAATCACACAGGATGAGTTCAATAGCACTTTAGATGTGACAGGAAAGAATATGAAAATATAACGATAGAAATTATACAATCTGAACAGTAGAGATTTTTTAAAAATGAAAATGATAAAAAGAGAGGGAATATTACAAACTCTGGAAATATACAAAAGAATTAACATACTTGTCAATGGATTCCAAGGAGAGAAGAAAGACTCCAGTAGTATTTGGAAAAATAATACTTAAGAAAAGTCCTAAGTTTGGGGAAAAACATATACCTACAGATTGAAGAAGCTCGAAAAACCGGAAACAAGATAAACTCAAAGAAACCCAGGCACAGTCATGTCATAATCAATCAGTTTGAATAGAATAAAATAATCCTGAAAACAACCAGAGAAAATAAAGCATTATCTGTAGGGCAACAATGATTCAAATGACTGTAGCTATTTCACCAAAACTCATGCAGGCCACAAGGAAGTTGAATAAATTGCTAAAATACTGAAAGAGAAAAGAATAATCAAAGCAGAAGTAAATATCCAGTGGGAATGACCTTTAAAAAATGTGAAGTGAAGACTGTCTCAAATGAAGGAAAACTAAAAGAATTTGTTGCCAGCAGATCTGTCCTAAAAGAATTACTACAGGAAATTGTTCAGACAGAAGTTAAATGATACTAGAATGAGGCATCATGCATGACACATCAGAATGAAGGAGGGTCAATAGAAATGGTAACTCCAGGTGGATAAATATGAAAGCTTACTCTAATCTAGCATTTTTAAAAATATATTTTATGATTGTAATAAAAAATTTTAATGTTGATATGATTTTTATATATGTAGCTGTAATAAATAAGTAAACTATAATATAAAAAGGAGAGATTAAAGGGTTATATGGTCATAAGATTTCTAAATTCCACTTTATGTGGTAAAATATTGATTCTAAACAGACTGTAAAATTGATTACAGCAAATCCTTGAATAACATCTTTTCATTCAACATTGTTTCATTGAGAGGAAAAAAAAAAAAAAAAGCTATTCCCAGCCAGGGTCACTGTGTGGAGTTTGCATGTTCTCTCCAGGTCTGCATGGGTTTTCTCTGGACAATCCAATTTCCTCCCACATCCCAAAAATATGAGTGTTAGGTTAATCAATGCGTCTAAATTGCCCTAATCTGAGTGAGTGTGGGTTTGTGCGTGAGTGCGCATTGCAATGGAATGTTGTCCTGTTCAGAGTTGGTTCCTTCCTTGGCCCTGAGCTGCTGGGATAGGCTCCGGACACTTGTGACCCTGTACTGGAATAAACGTGTTAGCAAGTGAATGAACAAATGGATAAACCTTATTGTAAAATAAAAATTGGCAAAGTGTGCAATAATCATACAGGTGCATGACAGTAAACAGTGCAGTACCAAAATGCTTTATTTGTTATGTTGTTTGCTCTTTGAACTGCATGGTAGTAGGAAGTGCTCCTTACAATTTTTAATTTGCAAACATTCATTCTTTGATTTAACCCACCACCACTATAACTTCTGTCACTCAGTGATTCACCAAAAAATGGGTAAATAATTATCTTGATTGTTTTTGTTAATCTTTCTTAAATGTATGTATAGCTCACGTTATTTCAATGTTTAATATTATAAGTGTTGTCAGTGTTTATTAGAAGTTTGGTGATGTTTTGGAACCAGAAATATGCCATAGAAACTGAACTCTTGTTTATATCAATGAGCTTATGGTAAAACTGGTTTCATTGTATCTCATTTTGCTTAAAATTATAGTTTCCAAGAACCTATGGAGAACATTAAGTGAGGATTAACTGTATATTGCAATGTCTAAAGTGAACAACAAAGAGATATAATCAATAAATAGATAAATTAAAATGAAATACTAAAATATGGCAAATAGCACACCCCCCAAAAAAGGCAGGAAAGAATAACAGGGGAACAAGAAATAGAGGAAAGAAAATACAAATATTAAAACAGTAAACCTAAATCCAGACACATCAATAAATATATTAAATGCATGTGGCATAAACAAAGTAATTAAAAGACAAAGATTGGGCGATCTGATAGCGTCCTACCACCGCACCGCTCCCAGGGAAGGAGGTGAAGAACGCCAGCGGCTGCCTGCGAGCATGGACCGCTCACTCCGAAAACAGCATTGCAAATTACAGAGAAACAATGCCGAACGCCCAGCCCAAGAAAACAGGTACAAAATTTTCACAAAGATCGGAGGGCGCACGGAGCACAATAGAGCCCAGAGCGCGGGAAGGCCGCGCTCGCCAGGTTGGCGCAGCGCGACCGGCCCCCCAAGCGGTTACGCGCCTCCCCATACACGCAGTCAGGGACAAGCCCAGAGTTGGGGCAGGGCGGTTGCACAAGACAGACGCTGTGGAGTTGGAGTAATCACGAAAGCCAAACACAACCCTCAGCTGCAGTGTACAGAGACCGCGCAGGGCTGGGGATCACGCTGGGCGGAGATTCAGCTTCCCGGGACAGTGCGCGGTAACCCGCAGGCCGGCACTGCGCCACTGGAACTCAGCGGGACTGGGCCCAGGAGTTTAACGGGGAGTGGGACACGCCCTTAGAGGCTGCTAACAACTGCCGCTGTGGCCGGCGGAGAAAAACTGCGCTCCCGGCGCGACCGGAGCCCGGCTGTGCGCCAGGCTGGCGGCGGCCACCATCTTTACAGCCGCCCGCGCGGAGCTGTGAGCCGCATCTCTAGCTCCGCCCCGCCCCGGCCCGGGGCTCTTCCGCTGGGGCAAGACAGGCTTTGCCATTGGTGGCCAGGGTCAGCTGCATCCGTGCGTTCCAGGTGGGACCAGGTCCCGGAACTGTAGCGGCGGGACCTTTGTGTATTGGAAACAGTTTGCAGCTCGTCCATCTGGTTCTGCTACCCCGGCTCTGGCCTCCCACAAGTCTGCTACGTGCTGGTCCTAGTGCCTGCCCCTTCAGGTCCCAGCCCCCCTGTACTCCAGAGATCGCTCATTTTGAAGGTTGCTGGCTATAGTGACTCATTTGGTATAACTGCCGGTTCCCATGACAACCAAATACCTCAAGAGCCACAGGCTGAACCAGAGCAGCTCCCCATAATCCTGCCCATTTCAATAGGGAATTTTGCGCCACCCAAGAGCGCTTCCAGCGGCACTACTCCCCCTTCCCCGTGGGAACATCCCCCCGGTGGAGACTGCTGGGGATAGAGACGGCCACCCGCCTCACCTTGGGGTCTAGTGGTGGAAAAGGGGTGCACAATTGGAGATCCCCCTATCAACCAGTATCACGCGGAGACGCACATCAGAAGGGCAGACACACGTGGCTAGATGAGCAACCTCTGAGCTGTGTAGAATTTTCCCAATTCAGCTCTCACACTGCAGCCAAAAGAAATTTTGTTTCTACCTGCACCTCAGGACGAGCAGGGTCAAAGTAACCCCTAGGAGCTACAAGGCCCCTCCCAAAGCACAGGGCTTTCGCATACCCCAACTGGGGAATCAGAGTCTGCCACGGACATAACAGACTACCTAGCTAATAGGGAGCGGAGGACTCATATCATCAAGTACAATTCATTAGCTCAGAGCCCAAGCTGGGAGGTCATTCTCACCACACTCCACTGGGAAGAGGAGAAGACCACAGGTCAGAGTTAACTCAAGATCCACCAAACTTGCTAAAATACACCTAAGGCAATACAGGCCACTACTTCTCTCCCTGGCTTTGCCAAGGAAAAATAATTGTGAGCCTGGTGACAGGGCCATAAACTAGCTCTAACACCCCCAGCTCTCGACCAAGAGGCCAGATGAGAAAAAACCAGTGAAAGAACTCAGGGAACATGAAAAATCAGAGTGAAAAGTCACCCCCAAAAGAAATTATCAGTTCCTCAGCAATGGATACCAACCCAAATGAAATGGGGAGAATGACAGAAGAGGAATTTTGTTTATGGATTATAAGAAAGCTCAATGAAATTCAAGAGAAAATTGAATCCCAGCACAAAGAAACCACAAGAAAAATGCAAGAAATGAATGAAGAATTCTCCAAAGAAATAGAAATATTACGGAAAAATCAAATAGAAATCCTAGAAATGAAAGAAGCATTCAAGGATCTACAAAACACAGTGGAAAGCCTTAAGAATAGGCTGGACCATGCAGAGGAAAGAATTTCAGAGCTAGAAGACAGCTCCTATGCGCTAAATAAATCAGCCAAAGAGAAAGAACACAAAAACAAGAGGCAGGAAAAAAGCATACAAGAATTGTGGGATTATGTAAAGAGGCCAAACATAAGGATCATAGGTATCCCCGAGGGAGAGGAGGAAAATTTGCATGAGCTGGAAAATTTATCTGAAGGAATAATAGAGGAAAATTTCCATGGCTTAGCCAGAAATCTCGATATCCAAGTACAAGAAGCACACAGGACTCCTGGGAGAGTCAATGTGAAAAGGCATTCACCACTTCACATAATTATTAGACTGACCAAAGTAAACACAAAAGAGGCACTCCTCAGAGATGTAAGACGAAAAGAACACGTAACCTACAAAGGGAAACCGATCAGGTTAACTGCAGATTTCTCAGCTGAAACCTTACAAGCCAGAAGGGAATGGGGAGACATCATCAATCTCCTAAAACAAAACAAAGGTCAACCCAGAATTTTGTATCCTGCCAAACTAAGCTTCTTATATGAGGGAGAAATAAAGACGTTTCCAGATAAGCAATCACTGATAGAATTTGCGAAATCCAGACCAGCCTTGCAAGAAATGCTTAGACCTGCATTATACACTAAACAGAGCAACAGACACCCACCTAGGTAAAACTACACACAAGCTAAAACCCCAGAAACCAGATTCCACAATGATGCAAGAGGTAAAACAAAAGATACCACCCAACAGAATAATCAGAAATTTACCCCAAATATCAATTCTCTCAATAAATGTAAATGGCTTGAACTGCCCATTGAAGAGACATAGGCTGGCTGAATGGATTAAAAAATACAAACCAAGTATCTGTTGTCTTCAGGAAACACACCTTACACACAAAGACGCATTCAGACTCAAGGTGAAAGGATGGAATACGATTTTCCAGGCTAATGGAAACCAAAAGAAATCCGGAGTAGCCATCCTCATTTCAGATGACATAAACTTTAAAGCAATAAAAGTAAAGAAGGACAAAAATGGACACTATATAGTGGTGAAGGGAAAAATATCACAAGAGGATTTATCAATCCTAAACATTTATGCACCCAACACAGGAGCACCCAGGTACATAAAGCAAATACTGCTAGATCTAGACAATATAATAAGCAGCAACGCCATAATAGCAGGGGACTTCAACACCCCACTGACGGAACTGGACAGATCCTCCAAACAAAAAACAAATAGAGAAATAAAAGACCTAAACAGGACTCTAGAACATTTGGGCCTAACAGATATCTACAGAACACTCCACCCAAATAACACTGAATATACATTCTTCTCATCAGCTCAAGGAACTTTCTCTAAAATTGACAACATCCTAGGCAACAAAGCAGATCTAAACAAATTCAAAAAAATAGAAATCATACCATGTATCTTTTCAGACCACAGCAGAATAAAATTAGAAATCAATTCCAACAGAAACTCACATCATCCTCCAAAAATGTGGAAACTAAACAATCTATTGCTGAAAGATTATTGGGTCAAGGAGGAGATTCAAATTGAAATCAAAAGATTCTTTGAACTAAACGATAATGGGTACACAAGTTATCAAAATCTGTGGGATACAGCAAAAGCCGTCCTGAGAGGAAAACTTATCGCCCTAAATTCCCACATCCAAAAGACAGACAAGTCACAAATCAGTAAACTAACAAATCATCTTAAGGAAATGGAAAAGGAAGAGCAAAGCAATCCTAAAGCCAGCAGAAGAAAAGAAATAGCCAAAATCAGAGGAGAATTAAATGAAATCGAGAACAAAAGAACAATACAGAAGATCAATGAAACGAAAAGTTGGTTCTTCAAAAAGATAAACAAAATAGACAGGCCACTTGCCAGGTTGACCAGAAGCAGAAAGGAAAGGACTCTAATAAGCTCAATTAGAAATGAAAAAGGAGAAGTCACAACTGATACCGTGGAAATACAAAACATCATCTTTGAATACTACAAAAATCTCTATGCCCACAAACACGAAAACGTGGAGGAAATGGACAAATTCTTAGAAACACACTACCTCCCCAGGCTCAACCAGGAAGAAACAGAATTTCTAAACAGACCAATATCAAGCACCGAAATTGAAGCAGTAATAAAAAATCTACCACAAAAAAAAGTCCCGGACCAGATGGGTTCACACCTGAATTCTACCAAGCCTACAAAGAAGAACTGGTGCCTATACTGCAGAAATTATTTGAAAATATCCAGAAGGATGGAATCCTCCCAAACTCATTCTACGAAGCCAATATCACCTTGATACCAAAGCCAGGAAAGGACACAATAAAAAAAGAAAACTACAGACCAATATCCCTTATGAATATAGATGCAAAAATTCTCAATAAAATCCTTGCAAACCGAATTCAAATGTACATCAAAAAAATAATCCATCATGATCAGGTGGGCTTTATTCCCGAGATGCAGGGATGGTTCAACATATGCAAATCTATAAATGTAATCCACCATATAAATAAAAGCAAGAACAAAGATTATATGATCCTTTCAATAGATGCAGAAAAGGCTTTTGACAAAATCCAGCATCCTTTTATGATAAGAACTCTTAACAATATAGGCATAGATGGCTCATTCCTAGAAACTATTAAAGCCATATATGATAAACCCACAGCCAATATCATACTGAATGGGGAAAAATTGAAGGCATTCCCCCTTAAAACTGGCACCAGACAAGGGTGTCCACTATCTCCACTTCTTTTCAACATAGTGCTGGAAGTCCTGGCCACAGCAATTAGACAAGACAGAGGAATCAGGGGCATCCAGATGGGGGCAGAAGAGGTCAAACTTTCACTATTCGCAGACGATATGATATTATACATAGAAAACCCCAAAGATTCAACCAAGAGATTACTGGAATTGATAAATGAATTCAGCAAAGTCTCAGGATACAAAATTAATACACACAAATCCATAGCCTTCATATATGCTAATAACAATCAAGCTGAGAAACAAATTAAAGATGCAATACCTTTCACAATAGCAACAAAGAAAATTAAATATTTAGGAACATATCTAACTAAGGAGGTCAAAGACCTATATGGAGAGAATTATGAAACACTGAGAAAAGAAATTGCAGAGGACGTAAATAGATGGAAAGCCCTACCATGCTCTTGGATAGGCAGAGTCAACATAGTAAAAATGGCTTTGCTACCTAAATTAATTTACAGAATCAATGCAATCCCTATCAAAATACCAACATCATTTTTTGCCGATCTAGAAAAAATAATTCTACGCTTCGTGTGGAACCAGATAAGACCCCGTCTAGCCAAAGCAATCTTAAGCAAAACTAACAAATTGGGAGGCATCTGTCTACCAGACTTCAAACTATACTACAAGGCTATAGTAACCAAAACTGCATGGTATTGGCACAAGAACAGAGACATAGACCAATGGAACAGGACTGAGAACCCAAATATAAAACCAACCTCATACAGCCACCTGATCTTTGACAAATTCCAGAAAAACGTACACTGGGGAAAAGATTCCCTATTCAACAAATGGTGCTGGGAAAACTGGATGACCATATGTAGAAGACTGAAAGTGGACCCACACCTCTCACCTCTCACAAAAATCAATTCACAATGGATAACAGATCTAAACTTAAGACATGAAACCATAAGAATTCTCGAAGAAAACTTTGGAAAAACTCTTATGGACATTGGCCTAGGCAAAGAATTTATGAAGAAGACCCCCAAAGCAATCACAGCAGCAACAAAAATAAATACATGGGACCTCATCAAATTGAAAAGCTTCTGCACAGCCAAGGAAACTATCACTAGAGTGAACAGACAACCTACAGAATGGCAGAAAATATTTGCATGCTACACCTCTGATAAAGGGCTGATAACCTGAATCTATACAGAACTTAGGAAAATCAACAAGAAAAAATCAAACAACCCTATTCAAAAATGGGCAAGGGACATGAACAGAAACTTTTCCAAAGAAGACAGAAATATGGCCAGAAAACATATAAAAAATTGCTCAACTTCTCTAATTATCAGGGAAATGCAAATCAAAACCACAATGAGATATCACTTAACTCCAGTGAGATTGGCTCATATCAAAAAATCCCCAAATAACAAATGCTGGTGGGGATGTGGACAGATAGGAACACTCATACACTGGTGGTGGGACTGCAAATTAGTACAACCTCTATGGAAAAGAATATGGAGATACCTCAAAGAATTAAAAGTAGAATTACCATTTGACCCAGCAATCCCACTACTGGGTATTTATCCAAAAGAAAGAAAGACATTTTATAATAAAGACATCTGCTCTCGAATGTTCATAGCAGCACAATTCACAATTGCAAAGTTGTGGAAACAACCAAGGTGCCCATCAATACACGAGTGGATCAATAAAATGTGGTATATGTATACCATGGAGTATTACTCAGCAATAAGGAACAACAGTGAATTAACTCATCTGGTATTATCCTGGTTGGAGCTAGAACCCATTCTTCGAAGCGAAGTGTCACAAGATTGGAAAAACAAGCACCACTGGTACTCACCATCAAACTGGCACTAACTGATGAACACTTACATCACACAGGGCAATAACATTTATCTGAAGGTGGGCGGGCGGGAGGGGGGTGGAAGGGATGGAAAAAACTCTCACTGAATGGATGTGGGGAGCACAGTTTGGGGCATGACCACGATTGTGGCTCTGACACGGGCAGAACAGGGGCAATGTGTATGGCCAAAGTGTTGTACCCCCATGATATTCTGAAATTAAAAAAATAAATTAAAAAAAATAAAAAAAATAAAACCTATTGAAAATCAGAAAAAAAAACAAAAAAAGAATAAATAAATAAAAGACAAAGATTATAAAAATGGGTAAAAACAATCAAGCAAAACAAAATAAAACAAAAGCAAAATACAGAAAACATTACCTTACAATATTCTTTCTTCTAGAGACTCACTTTAAATGCAATGATATAGGTAACTTTAATATAAAATAATGTAAAAGATATCCCATGTAAACACCAATCAAAGAAAACTGCAGTGGTTATATTCAAATCAAAGTAGATGTCAGAGAAATAAAATTGTCAATTATAAAATGAGACATTATATATTGTAGAAGTGTCAATTCACCTGGAAAGCATAACTATCTTAAATGAGTACGCCCCTAAACAATAGAGCTTCAAAATACATGAGGCAAAAACTGACAGAACTGAAAGGAAAAATAGACAAATATACAATTATAGCTGGATACATCAACATTCCTCTCTCTTTCGTACCTACTAGCCGGGATATCATACCCTAGCTGCACTGTACCACGGTTTCTGTGTATGTGTGTTGAGGGGAATGGAATTACTTACAAGCTATTTCTAATTTTTTTTTACATTAAACTTTGAAAATAAGTTCAAACACAAAACAGCCTTAAACTATTCCCATTTTATACTTTTATCCAAATCTTGTATAATTAAAATGTGTAATGTCAAGATGGACTGGGCATTCATTTAGTTACTATTTCCTGGTTTAGTTTTTGCTTAGTGAAGGTAGTCTTCGAAACTGTTGACATTTTAATATGTACAAATGTACCTACAGGGTGATAAAGATTACAGTTCCCTACTGATCTGAAAACAATTGAAAGAAAGCATCTTATTGCCGAAAATGTATGTTTACTATAAAGTTGTAGGATAGTTTAATTTTTTAAGAGGACATATTAAGTTCTAAAAGGCAAACACACACACACACACACACACACAAACAAATCACTTTACTCACTTTTCTTTATAACACATTTTCAAATGTGTTGTACTTCCATTTTCTCATATATTTTACATTTGTATTGCACACATCTGTTTGAAAAAGTCAAAAAATTTGAGAAATAAACAGGTGTATTGAGGATTTTTCAAATGAATTATTTCCTTTCCTTTTAGAAGCTTAGACTGTTATTTTTGCTTCCAGCTCAAGTGCGTTTGTGTTCCACCACTTGACTCTTCCCTCATCCATCTTCATGCTCTCTTGAGTTCCCAGATGCTAACACAGCTAAGTGAATGCTGTAAACTCAGAGCAGTAAACAGAGCCACTGTGTTTGGAACCAACTATTTTGAATATTATGTTGACACATGGTTGAGCAAAGGAGAGTTATTTTCCAAGGTGCCTCCCACTGGAATTAATAGGTGACTTTTTTTGAGTCTTTCTCTCAACATGCCAGACTCAGGACTTTGAGCACACATATCCTTAATATTCATCTTAATATCCATCATTATTTATTTGGCTCCTTAAATGTTATTCCTTTAACTAAAATTTTCCCAAATATAAATTATATGAATATTAATACAATTCCTTTGTTTTTCAGAAAGTTACTTAGAAAGAGTTACTCATGGAACTGTGAAATATTTTAAAACAGAGTAAGCAAGGGACTTTCATATTTACATATGAATGAACAACAAATATTTTATTTTTTCTAGTAAAAATCTCTCTAATAAAATATAAAACCCATTTGTGATATATAAAACAGATTTAAGAATTTAGATGTACCAAATCAGAAGCTTATGAAAAATGTGATTTTATGTTCAAATAGAATTTGAAAGAAAAAAATGACAATTTGAAGTATCCAGTTAATTGGATTTTACATTATTTTTATGATAATTTCAGGTTTAATTATAGATTATAAACAGTTTGACATGTTTCAACATCACATATTATATATAATTCATATGTACATTACACATATATACTTATAATGTAGAACTTATTCAGATAATCTATGTGTGGCAGGGTACAATTATTGTCCATTTTATTCCATATCATCACCATCTATTCTATGTTCTTAGAGGTGCTGCTAATCTCTCAGGGTCTTAGTTCCTTTCCTCCCTTAAGGGAGACATTTCACTAGACAATCTAAAAGATTTGTATGATTCTACAGAAATATTATCTAATGAACTAAAGTCACAAGTAAATAATTCTTTAAAAAGTAAGACTTCTAATATATAAAACTAATCCATGATGAACCAGATTATTTTCTTGGTAGGGAGAGTGTCTTGACCAGAATTATCCAAGCAGTCTAAATGATGGCATTTAGCAATCATATCTCTTTTCTGGTCACATGTTGGCATTCAGTAGGAAATCTCACTCTATAGATGATAGTTCTTCAACCCTAGCAGACTTAGAATGGTGACATGGCTAGTAAATAGTCTGAAGTCTCATTGCTCTGTGACTCAGAAAGTCCGATTTTTTTTTGTTATTGTTACATTTTTTTTTCCATGACCCTGACTCAGGAATCACAC
The DNA here is from genome assembly GCA_023783475.1 of Daubentonia madagascariensis. NCBI lineage: Eukaryota > Metazoa > Chordata > Mammalia > Primates > Daubentoniidae > Daubentonia > Daubentonia madagascariensis. Next base: position 16,712,086 of record JAKFHU010002080.1, on the reverse strand, counting down.
AATATCAGTGACTGAATTAAACCTCTAAGTTCCATTTTCAAACTTCTATTAAAACCATCACCCAATGCCTGAGTATTTCTTACTGCTACTTTAGAGAAAGATAAAGACTTTAATTACAAAAGTAAAAATTTAAAAAATTATGCAATATTTAAAGATAAATATTTAGCAGAAGATAGTTAAGTTTATATTTTTGATACGGTCAATACGTTCTGTAAGCTGCATAAAAATGCCACTGTTTGGGAGGAGAATCATATGAAGAAAAGATAGTTGGGGATTTAGAATTGAATAAAGAAGTAGGATCTGAGATTAGATAATCTAGAGTTTTCTAATAATGGGCCCTCATAGTCTGAGCATAAGAGTTTTACCTTTATTTTGTAGGAAATCAGAGAAGTACAGTCATATTTGAGAGGAAAAAGGTGATGAATTTTTCAATGAACAGAGATGGTGATTTTCTTTTTACAAAAACATTCTAGGTATATAGCCTTTTACTACTGACCTGGTATTTTATACTCTGGGTGTCATACCCTTTATCTCTAACTTGATCCTATAAGCTGCTATCTCTAATCATGATTCTTTGAATTTCTTTTAAATCATCTCTCTCTCTGGAATTGTAAGGAAATTTGGAATATTTTAAAAAAATGATTACTGGGTTTCTTCAGTGGAAAACTACACAAGTGTTGTTTACAATATACCTGTCCAGATTACCTGATCCTAACCATGTGTTGCCTTTGAGCTAATTTACAATTCTTTAAGTTGTAGATAATTAATAGTTGTGAGTAAATCTTTTCTATAGACATACAAATAACTTTAGTTTGGTAGAGTTTCAATTGACTTCACCTCTTCTAAGAAAAGCCAGTTTCATGTCCATTCAAAAAATATTTCAACATTCCTCTATTATATATTAATTTTTGGATCTTTGATTTCATCTTTGAACTTGTTGAAACATTTAACAGTTTCCTCATTAACAATGTGTCAAAATCATTAAGGCATGTTCATTTTATATTTGTGTGACTCATCATTTTTCCTTTTTAAAAAAATAATCTAACAAATGAAGAAGAGAATAATTATATGAAGAAAGGATATCATTGAATGATTTGTTGAGAAGATATTTACATTTTGAGGAGATTTACTTCTATTCATAATGGAAAATAGATGGGGTACTGATTCAGTTTAGTTCCTATAGCAACATTTGAAAATATATAACAATTAATGGAATATCATAAATTTTATGAAACCATGACCACACATTACAAACAATACCATGTATTGATTTGCTAGGCAGTAAACTGAAAGATCCTTAGTATTCAGCCATGAAAGTATAGGCCAAGATCTTGCCTTTATTTTATAAGTAAAACTATAATTAATAATTTTATGACTGTTTTAGCAAGGTCTTTTTCAGATAGTTCAAAGAATTGGGGAGTATAAATTTTTACTAAGTTATAGAGCATAGTCTCACGGACATGATGATAGGAGAAAGCCTTCTTCCTCTGCACTCTCTCTATACCACATACTGTATTTTGTCTTTCAAACCAGAATTTGAGTATTAACCACCAGCACTTGAGACTGCGAGGGAGGACCAATGATGTAGGATAAACAAGGTATATTGTAGTTGTATATCAATTTTATTCCAGTATTTTCTTAAGAACTGTTCTTTTAAGGAGTTTCCATTTATGTGTGCAATCCAAATAAGTGGAATCCTCTTTTGTATGTTGTCTAATCTCACACAGTTTTTAAAGTTAGAAGAGTATGAGATTTTCATGTGGAATTGGTTATTGGGAATCTTTCTTGCCCCTGTCTTCTCCATCATTGCCTGAGGAAACATCAAGAATTGATATTTTGCCGAATTGAACGTACCCAACCTTTACTTTCCTGAGTGCTAACGTCAGGTGAGCCATTTGTGCAGCCTGTTAATCCACTACATTTCTTTAGCCCATTAACTCTCCCAATCTCTTAGACTATTACTTCATTAGTTCCTGTCTTACATCAAACCTTTAGTACTTCCTCCTTTATCCTCACATTCAGTTGATGACAGTTGATGACTGAATGTGAGGATACTTCTCATTTCACTGAGAAAAAAACACAAACAAACCAGCATTTGACACATTTGATAACTCCCTCCTACTAGAAACACTTCTTCTTTTGAATTTCAGGGTTCCCCACATCTCACTGGCCTTTCCTTCCTAGTGTCTTTTGATGATTCTGCCTCGTCAACCTGATACCTAATGATGAAATATGCCAGGATTCATCTTTCACATTTACTTTCTCTTTTCTTAATATATAGATCATGGATGACCTGTTTTTATCATATGGCTATAATTTTTATAATATAAAAAACTTAAATATTTTGTAGTGTACTTATATATTATACTTGATAGTGTATTTTATGTATCATAGTATATTTTTTGTATAATATATAACATTTGGTAGTATAAAACATGGTAATATTCAAATTTTAACTTTACCCCACCCTGTCTATTTGATGTCAAATAAGGCTTTCACACTTAACATGTCCAAACCTAAATTTCTACTAATAAAATATCTTCATTAAATCTTTCCACCAACCTTCTTCCCCACCTCATAAATTTGGATAAATTTTAATCTCCTCACTAATCTTCCCTCAACTACATTTAGATAAAAGGTCAGAGCAAATAATATCATCCATATCCCACATCGACAATAAAATAAGGACACAGAAAATAATATGAAGAAACTTTAACTTAAATGTAAGTGAAAAAATAAGCAGCTGGAATCCAAAGTTGACTCTGAGAGCCTACGTGTAGCTTAGTGGAGGAAGGAAATGGACGGTATTAATGGGGAAGGCCCACACCCTCATGGAGAACAGTATCTGAGAACAGGAGCTCTGGTGGATTAGTATACTGGTTATTACAGTGGTAAAAGTAAAGAGTTTGGGGAGTGTGCAGAACACACAGATGGCAGTCCTCATCTCGGAAACTTGGAAATATATTCGTCCAATTTCTCAGGACAAAAATCTTGGTGGCATTCTAGACTTCTTTATGTTTCTCACACTCCATATCAAATCAATCAATAAATCCCATACAATGTACCTTCAAAATTTAATAAGAGTCTGATAAGCTCTCATCACTACCACCACTAATACTCTGGTTCAAGTCACCATCATTGCTGTCCTGGATTCATAAACTGGACTCCCCACCCCCACCCTATCTTGCCTTTTTTGCTTTCAATGTAGTTGCCACACAGCAGCTAGAATGATACTTTTAAAACATAAGTTAAGTCATGAAACTCTTCCGCTGAAGACTTTTCTTAAGCCAAAGTCCTTAAAACCCTACATAAATTAGTCTTTTATTGCATCTCTGATCTCATCTCCTCCCAATCTCCGCAATAGTTTCCTTGCTGTTCCTTAAACTCTTGCACTTTCTTTCCTGACTTGTGTTCATCCTCAACCCCACTCCCAGAGATCTTCAGGACTAGCTTCTCACTTACTTCATATTTTTGCTCAAATGTTATAGTCTCCTTGAGGACCTTTCAACTACCTTATTTTAATTTCATATCCCGCTCTTCTTTTCTGGGGTAATCTCAATGCTAGTTCCCTGGTTTGTATATGATTCTGTTTTGCTTGTTCTGTTTTGTTTTTTGTGTGGGACTGTATTTAATTTCATCAGTCTTTTCATCTCTCATTACAATTTTGTCTAAGACGTTAGGAATTATAGGATTTGTTTTTGTTTGTTTGTTTGCTTCTCCTTGTCATTTCTCCCAGGGGATTATTTGTTTGTTTGCCTGCTTTTTGGTTTGTTTTTGTTATATCCTACTGGTCTCCTATTCAGCATTGAGAATGTGGTCTTATCATGGCAAATCAAGATTCCTACCACAAGATGATCATGGAAAGAATGCAGGTCTAGTCAGACCATTGTGATGTTTTTTTTTCACTTCCTGGCTTGAATTCTGTGTCTATGTCTTGAGTCCTTCTCAGATTCAGAAATAAATGATAACCAAAAACTGGCTATATTTTATTTAGCCTCATATCACAAGAAGAGGGACTAAACTACAGCCCTAGCATAAAGCAGTGAGCTAGCTCAGCCCCACATTCCCTGTGGATCACTTGTAGCTTGAGTTCCCTACAGAAAGCAAATTTCTGGTAGCCAATGGAATCCGGACTTATTTGGCCCATGAATTCAAGAATAATCATGTACTGACAGTTATTCAAAGTGATTGCAACAATTTAAACCCCATTTTTGATGTATGACTTATTCTCATTTCACATCTTTGCCAATACTTCCTCATTCCAAAAAAATTATTTTAGCTATTCTAGTGGGTGTCCTTTGACATCTCAATATTTTTTCAATTTGCATTTCTCTGATGATGGATGATATTGTACACCTTTTATATGTGTATTGGTCATTTGTTATATCTATTCTGTGAAATATTTGTTCAAGACTTTGGCTTATTTTTCTATTGGATCATCTGTCTTTTGCTTACTGATTTATAGTTCTTTTTATATTTAGATATTCAAATATATATTTTGTATGTTCTGGATTCTACTGCTAGATATAAAAATTGTGACTATCTTGTCTCAATCTGTTGTCGCTTTTTCACTATTTTGATAATTTATTTATATTTAAGAGTGAAAAAGTTACTTGGAAGTAGTATTCATGGGCTCTCCGATCTGTGCTTTGTAGCGAGGATGTAAGTTTGGCTTACAACCAGGTGGTGAGGATACAAGCATGGCTTACAGTCACACTACAAATCTCCACAACACACAAGTCTATAATATAAATAGAAATTGGGTTTTACATGAACCTTGTGTTCTAGTAGCTAAGAATAAGACAGTGAGTAGAAATCATGCATATATTATAATAGAGCTTCTCGTCATCATTCCGTTCCAGCTGTTAATGTTCCTGAATGTGTTATTTTTGTAAACCTTCCAGAGTTCCATGGTAAAAATGCTTTTCTGGTTTTCTTCTTGTAGCAATGAATTTTCAGCTTTTTCCACTGAGATAAGAAAATTAATTCACTTCATTTTTTCTTTATCTTTAAAAGTATGTTGTTCTCTCTCCACGCTCTAGTCTCCTTTCTTCTTTTGTTGGATGCCCTTGAAGGGTCACATCTACTTTAAAAACTTTTTTTTGGTTACTTAATGGGCTTAAAGGGAAAGGGAGTCATTCCTATTATGTTTATCAATCAAATTTCCACAAACAAGAGAGTTGATATTTTTTAACTGTGTCTCATGCATACCATACTTAAATAATTATTTTCATTAGGAAAAGACATTTCCTATTATTCCAATATATACATCTTTAAATCAGCTCAATTTTTATTAGAATAAAATGTCATACTCTAAATTGTAGAGTTCATTTTTATTTTCTTATAGAAGTCACTTAAATATAATATCATGTTAATATATTGACATGTTAATAATTAAAGTTATCATACAACCTGCAGAGTATTCCCATGGGAATATAAGAAGACTTCTGCCTACTCCTTGTACATTAACTGTCCAGAGCACCTTTAGTTACCATTCTCCTCCTTGAAAGCATAGAAACTTTTGTTTCAAAGTTAATTCTTTGAATATTTTCTAAGAATAAATTTCAGTATGTAAAAGAACTTTTTAAAGATATGGTACAATTCAAACTGACAGTTTTAATGACTGTAATATTATAGAAAGATGCATAAATGTAATATATTAGAAGAAATTATTTTAATGGAAAAGTAACTCCAAAGATGCATCTAAAAGGATAGTAAATATTTTATAACAAAGATATTTATTTGGAGATTTCTCTTCCTATCTACATAACAATTAACATAAAGTTCTATTTGTAAATGCAATGAGTATGAATTTAATTTATGTAAATTTGAACTTCTTCAACTCATGATGCTTAAGGTATTATCAATTTAATTATTCATATGGATTCAAGCTACATTAGGATGGCTTTATATGTAGCATGTTTAATCATTTTGGCCTATTTATGTGAAAATTAACATCCTTATTTACATCTCTCAATTAATTTAGTTATGCAGCTAATTTTCATTTTTTTAACACATAAGCATTATTTTAAGACAGTTACAATAGAGCCAATATAATGGCTTATAAAAACTAGTTCTGATTCTCAACTAGAATTGCATATTGAGAATTATTTTTTATAATTCAAAACTCAAAGGGATGTGATTGTTCACTTTAAGAAACATATTTATTTACTAAATATTTTATGGATCATATGAACAACACTTTTAACTTTTCAGCCTTTTTTCAAACCTCAAAACTATTCATCTTTTATATGAGCACAGAGAGAACTGCAATGAAATCACACCATTAAAACCAAGACCCAATAATGAGTTCTGGAGTTCTTAATTTGTCAAATAAAAGCAATCATTTAACCTATAAAAACATAACTATACAAAGATGAATTAACTTAGTTGTGAAGAAGTTTCTTGGAGGCAGAAAAGTGATTATGATGCTAAATAAGCATTTAAAATATAAATGATTTATGGAAGTCTTCCAAAAAACAATAAAATATAAGTCCATCCTCAAGAAATATGTGCAATTTTTAAAATGTTACTATAATGTTTTGTATTTGGTCCAAAAGTATTCCCCATGGTAAGAATCTTTGAAATGCCAGGTTGGTTAATAAAAAACAAAAAGTAAAAACTAACTGGTTTTGATACTATATTTCCACAATTTACAAATCCATGTGTCCTCAGCAATTTAATCTCTAAAAATGTAGTTTCTGATTATTGTGATAATCCAGAAAAATGCCTAGCAAATATACTTATACTGTGTTTCTCAAATAATGTTCTCTGGAAAAAGATTGTGCACATACACTTCACTTTTTTATTTGTTTAACCATTTACACATTTGACTTGAAAATTATGTTCATGAAAAGAAGTCAATTTTTTAAAAGAAATTTAATAACTGTATATGTTAGTGAAAATGAGGTTTAGATATTTTTTCTAGCCAGAGATCAGATTATGTCTGAAAGGAGGAAGTTGTAAATCAAAAAGGAAGTTTTATGTGTATGTTCACTGTTTCAATGTTTTAGAAGAATGCATTCAAGTGTTTACTATGCTAGGCTTTTCTTATTTACAGATTTTTTTTCCTGATGATTGTTTTGGAACTATTTGTCTTACAGAATGAGAAGTTCAGTGTTTTATAATTTATGTTATACAGAATACTTGATTGACTGGAAGCCTAGATGATTAGGTTAGAAAACAAGCATTCTTATTTTATATTTTCCATTCATAGTTAGAAAATATATTCCATACTTACACTGCTCTTTTTGTGCTTATCATAAATTTGTATTTTAAAAAATACTATGAGCAATGCCATCAAATAAAATGAACAAATTTTAATGAAAATTACTTATAAATGTTTAAATAAAATTATTACATACTGTTTCCATAAGTGCTACTTTTCAAAAGAGAGAATTACTTGAGTGAATTTACCATTCTAATAATACCATGTATGCCGAATGTGAACTAAAATAAGATACTAACACACACACACACACACACACCCCAACTCCCGCCCCAACCAACTGAATTGACCTCCTCTTGGCCAAGAGGATCCCAGAGAAATCTTAAAACTGAGTTCCTGGCCATGACGACGTGGGAGGTCAGACATGCCTCATTATCTCCCCTCCTCCTTAACCCCCGTTAGGCTTTCTTCCCTAAGGGTTAAACAGAACCAGTCCTTTGAAAAGACTTGCTCCACCACTGATTTCAATCAACTGCGTAATGCTTCTTCCTCCTTTTGTGGGTTTCAGCACAACTGACCAGCGTTTCTTGCTGATAAGAGATCACTGATGATGGAGTAGTTTTGACCAGTCTATGGAGGATGTGCACAAAGGGTTTTTGTGTCCTCTGCTTTAATTTTTGATGTCAGAGGGCTGAAAAACGCCACTCTCACATCATGCCAAGGTCGCCATTTTCTGAACATGAAGCTCAAGAAGGGACATGAAGCTCTACTGTGCCTGCATATGTTTCTCCTTTCATAAATATTCATGACTCCTCCTGTAGCTTATTAAATATGTATATTTGGCCACCCCAGTCAGCATAAATTCCTGTTCTCTGTATGGTTCCCTCCATGTACATGCTCTCAGGTTCTGCCAGAGGCTATGCTTCCCACTCTTCCGTCTGTCACCCTTTATGAGAAATAAAGCTCTCCTTTCCAAATTTATGAACCTCATCATTTCTTCAGTTGACATAATTATATATTGACATAAACTGAACTTAGATAAGAAACATTGCTATTTTTGAGTTGTCTGATACCTTTACACCTCATTTATCTAGTAAATTAGTCCAGGAGAAGCACACTATTTTTTTCTTATCATTAAGAAGGATCATGTTGAAAATCCATTTTCTTAAGATCTCATGCTCTGTTATTAAATGTATCTGAAATATGTATAAAGAAGAGAGGAAATACATTTTAATATGATAACGGCATGTATTATCAAGTTTTTACTTGTATTCATCCTATTCTAGGTAACTCCTGATGCACCTATAACTTCAGTGCAAATTGTTTCTAAAATGGTGACACCATAATAATTGCATTTTTAATTGTGTTTCAAATGCTTGCCACTGTAGTCATTCACATCTATGCCTTTTGAGGGAAGAGTAACAAATTCCATGCATACTGGATTTTTATAGGCATGTCTGAAATTCAAAAGATAATCTAGGTTCTTTTAGTTCTGTAGTTAGTGTAGTATAGAAGAGGAAAATATCTTTTCTTTCTACCCATCTTAGGTTCATTTGCTGGGGCCCCTGTAACAAAAAACAGATTAACAAGAAAATCATAACACAGGAGCCTTAATAAGGAAATGAAAACCCAAAGAAATAGTTAAACGTGAGTGGTTTTATGCTAGGTTTGATGAAGAGAGGAAAGCCACAGAAGAATGTCATAGGATAAAGGATATGACCTAAGCATAGTAAAGGTGAAATTTAGCAAAACCTGTTCATTCAGATTCCTCTGCATACCTTTGTCTTTGGAGATAAGGATGTTGTTCTTCTCCAGGTATAGAGGAGTGTACCTCTTACTCCAGGGTTTTATGAACTGCTTCAGGGGCAGGTCAGAAACTCTTTTCTACACATACTATTTCTCAAATTCCTTCAGCTTAAAATATTCAAAATTCCAACATGCCATATTTTGGGTTAGTATGTCCTGAGCCCCATCAGGAGCAAGAACATGAACATACTCTGAATGAGAAACAATCATGGTTCATTATTTTTTTTATAACCAGGGTTTCTTTGAAGCCATAGAATATCCCAAAGAGCAACAACATACATAATTTAGTTATAATGCCAGATGTCTTTCATGCAATCATAAAATTCTGTGCTTCAAAACTGATCTTTAATATCAGACTCATGGTCAGCTTTCATACTCACATACAATTGAGAATTCAAAGATTTTAGTAACTTCAATAGAGTTAAATCTTTGGTAGCAATTCTCATTGACTGTAACTTTTTAAATCTGTGTTCTTTAATTCTTCAATATAATCTTACCTATACTGAATCTCTGATTCAGAAGCAAAAACAAATAAAAGAAGGCCAAGACCACATAAACAATGTTCTTAATGAACATTCCATCAATAAGCTTTAAATAAATAAATCAAAACAAAACAAGACAAAAATGTGTCCCCAAAACATTGTAGTTCAGTAGATGAGATCTTTGTGGGTCTGAGGAAATGGATAGAAATGCAAAGTTTGATTCACTGAAACCCCTGGGCCTTGAAGAATATGTCTTAGTTGCTGTCATCATAAACTTTTTTTTGCAAATTCTCTGCACATTTGGAAAGCTCTTACAGATTAAGATATGAGCCCTCTAAAATGCCTAGATAGTCAGCATTCCTGAGACTCTTTAAAAAAAATCAATTTATATTGTTGTACTGTGTGTGAGTGTGTGAGAGATTGTGTGTATGTGTGTGTGTAAGAGACAGAGTGTGAGTATGTAACTCTATTTTATTTTCCTGGCATTATTTTTTTCCCTTGAATACTCTCTGTCTGGGAAGCTCTTAGTTATCTTGTACAACTCATTTCTAACATTACTTCCTCCGGAGATCCTTTCCCAACTTTCTTGTGGATATTTACTGATGCAGTGTTTTTCTTAGCATTTTTTTCATAACTACTGTATTACTTAGCACATTGAATAGTAATGATCTGTTTTGTAGGTCTATTTCTCACTCATGCCCCCTAATTGTGCTTGCATTGAAAGTATAGTTGCACTTTATTTATTTTCGTATACATACCACCTAGCAGAGGGTCTGACACATGCTTAGCACTCTAACTGTATTTACTGCAGAGGAAATCAAGTGTTCACATATTCTGTGATGCTCAGCTTACACTATTTTTATTTTAAGTGGAATCCTTCAAAGACCATTTATTTTTCAACTAGTTTGATGACATTCTCCACATTTTTTTCTTCATTGAAGACCTGCAGAAAAGGTCAAATGCAAGGTAAATTGAGTCTTGCTCCCAAAAGCGGCAGTAATCTAGCTCTTCACTTTCTTAAAATTACAGGGGGAAAAAGGCTTAATGATCACGTCAACAAATATACGAGCCAAAGAGGAAAGGAAAGCAGAAAAATGCCAAATATTTACACACCATAATTTTTTAACAAAAACATGTAAAGACAGAGGAGGTAATCAACTAATTTATAAATATGAATACTTTGGGGAATAATTTTATTTAGCATTCATTAAATTTCAATGAAAACTTCAAACAAATCTCTGGTGATTGCGAACAGTTCTACTGCCTTTCTCCATAGGGTCATCTACAGCCAGCCACTTGTCACGAAGCATGAGACTTGACCAATGTTTATTCTCTATTATCTTCTGTAATCTCATACAGCAATAAGCCATCCATAACATTGCTAAAGTAGCCCAACCGGGTTATCAAATCTCACAATGGTATCATTGACAGTGTACATGGTAAAGCAGAAGAGTCTAATAACAGCTGTACGGTTTGGGATCAGCTTTAAGTTTTGGGTTTTTAATTTGTTTTTTTTTTTCTTTAATTTGTTGTTACACTTCTGAAGTCAATATGTTATGAGGACTTCTTAGGCAAAAAACATTTGTACTATTTTTAAATACATGACAACTTTTCAGTAAACTCAGTTATCTCTGTAACTCTAATCAAAAGAGAAAGTAGGTTTCTGTAATTAGTGTAGGGAGAGGGTCACTTGATTTTTTCACCTTTCTTCACTCCCTGAAAAGTAAGTGTCCTTAACTTGAATTTTTGTCCCCAAAATTTGCAAGTATCCAATACTTTATGAATGTACTAGCAACATTTATTATCACAATTCTACAGTATTTGTATTATTTTGTGTCAGCAGTTATTAATACATAGCAGACAAAAAATCACAGTTCTTTTTAATTTCACTAGCTGCTTGTTTCTTGGTCCAATGCCCCAAGTTCATGTCATCAGTGAACTAAATGTATTTACAATTGTTACATTCTAATATTAATTAAATTATAAAGACAAGAACATTTACATTGGAAACATGAACAGTATTTAGTGTTTCTTTAGCCCAATATAATGTCCATGGATTCAGTTTAATATTTATTGCATAATTTCCTTCATTTCTCAAGAGTTAATAGTGAGGGCAATGTGGACATTTAATCTAAAATATATGGAATAAGAACTCCATTTTGTTGAATTAATCTCTGGCATCAATCTGATAACATTTTATGTGATAATGCAATATTCATAAATATAGTATGTATTATTAATGTGGCTGTGATTTACTGTCCATCTATATTATGCTTTGAGCTTTTGGAGTAATTTTTACCCTAGAGTTTTCATGGTATTTTCTTTATTAAGTGAGTTATTGAACAATGCTTATTAAGGATCCACTCTACAGAGCACTGCACAGGGTGAAATAGCAGTGTTAAATAAAGTAGTAGTAAGAAGTGAGTTGGTAGAATCAAGCAAGAGTATGAAAATATATTCAACAAATTATTTTGTCTGCTGAGCTTACAACTTGTGGAAAAATAAAAAATATGTTAAAGGTAAATGAAAATGTTTTTCTCTGTTTATGAAGGGCAAATAAACTATATTCCTCTCCCCACCTTTTGTAGGATTTTTCCTTGGAGATGTAAGGAATCTGAGTTTTTGCTCTAATTTTGAGGATCAAAACAAATCTCTCTAGGGATTAAGCCCAGTCTCCAGTTTTTACGATGAAGGGATTCTGCCTGTTTATGCCCTTCTGCCTGCTGCCATGTGAGGATGCAGTATTCCTTCCCTCTGCAGTGTTCAAGGCACCATCTTGGAGGCATCAAGCAGCCCTCACCAGACACTGAACCTGTTTTGCCTTGATCTTGGACTTCCCAGCCTCCAGAACTGTGAGAAATAAATTTCTTTTCCTCATAAATTCCTCAGTTTCAGGTATTTCGTTATAGTAGCAAAAAACGAATTAAAACACCATTATATTTAAATAGATAATTTTTACTGTTTACAAAGTATTTTGTTCATTAAAACAAATATTAGCTAATATGAGTTATTCATAAGAGATTACTTATTTCTCAATAGGATAACTCTTATCCAAGAAATAATTTCCAAAAATTGAAAAAACAATGTCTCAGAATAATTTGAAATTTAATTTTTTTTTCAATTTACAATCACTAAGGTTTGCAAAGTACAATTTTTACATAAATATAGACTATTATACTTAAAGTAATTTTAAATTCATATAAACATATATCTCTATTAAATCTTAATACATGTACTTTTATTTTATCATATGCTCTTAATAAATTATTGTAAACATGGAATTAGTATTTAACAAAATTATTTATTTTTTGAATTAGCCAATGTAGAAACAATATGGTGCTCTTATTGCTTTAAATCACCCAATCAAGATTCAGTAAGGATTGAATATTTTCACTTATGCAAAAGCAAGGTGAACGCTAATAGTTTTTAAAGCTTATTGGCAAATATTAAAATCACTTTACTATTTGTTTTTAAAATAATTGCTCACTAATTGGTGTCATCATTCATTTGCAAAGGGTGCTTGGAATAAAGTTTTAAGTTAGGTGAAGTTTTCCTTTAGTTTCTATACCCACTCATTTTGTAATTTATTCCCCTTGTCCTGTTTTTGTAGCTAGGTCACCAGTTACTCTCATGCTGCTCTTAATGCCTCCTGTCTGCAAATCTGCAAACTAATTCATTCAACATTGAGTTGATATTTATTCTTTTATTTTTTACAAAATTTTTCTACTTTAAAACCTGCCAGTCAGTGGGTTTTCACAGGATAATTTAGGTTGGGGGTCAGGAGGAATAAAGAAACATCTAAATGGTGAAATCCAAGATACCAGTAGCAGGCTATTGGAAAGTAATTTTGAAGATTATTATGTTTTCTAGTTCCTTTTAGATTATTAGATGTAGGATACTGTTGGAGTAGGAGACTAAGAGACAGGACTGAGACCGAATGCAGGGGCTTGAAGATCAGGTGCAGGTGTTAAGGTAAACAACCCTCAAGCAGACGCTAAGCTAACTAAGAGGGGCTAATAACCTCAGATAAGAACTGGCTTTGACTGGTTCAAAACTATCTCTGCCACCTTACACGAACTTTGGCTAATTATAATATTTATATTGTGGTTTTAAAATTTCTCCACCCTTGAAATCACCGTGACAGTTCTAAGACAACCATATAAAGTGTGAATATGGAATGGAACCCAATTATAGTGATTACTTTCCAATTTCTTAGTAAAAGCCAACCCCTTGGCCTTGAATATTCCTCCTCTCAATTAATAAGACTACAGAATATCTAAAACCCATTCTTTCCAGCGCAGCTGCTCTCTTTTGAGCCTGCCTGCTTCCTGAGAATGTACTTTCACTTTCAATAAAAGCTTTCACTTACTTGGCTTATATGGTGAATCCTGAAATTCTTCTCCTGACAAATTCCAAGAAATTGGAAAAACCTCCACTTGGAGGCCATTAACAGTACCACCAAATTTTCCAGGATTTATAAGTATCTTTTTAGGGGGGTTGGGAAAAAAATGGAAACCATAGTCAAATCAGCCACCTTTAGGTGGCCTAATCTTCATGTTGAAGAGTTTGGAAAGTTTCTACCTGATAGAAGTTTCCTTTCACAGTAGATATGCACCATTGCCCTTGATTATATCTTCTGAAATTCTTTGATTAAAATTACTCCTCAGGGATAAACCATGAATACATTCACCCATTTAGTTTGTAATAGCCTTCAAAAACAAATAAGCAAAGTGGTAATCTGTTTATTCATAGTAGAGGAATTGTGCCAACACCTTGTTGAATAATTCCCCGGCTAGTGATGATATTGACACAAATATTCCTCAAACAACATCCCTCTATAAATGCCCTTAAGACTAATTCACATCTGGCAGGCAGCATTAATGTGGACTGCTTAATTAGAAACCTAATTTCTTCTTCCTATGTATTTTTTTACATACATAGTGATGGTCTAAACCCATTAATGTGAAACTACTGCAAAACACTCATTAGATACTTGAAAGACATATTCAATTTCTCTTTCTTTTTTTTTTTTTGGCAGAGAGATCATAATGATTAAAAGAACAAGTAAAAATTAATTGACTGAGCTAATATCATTATGTTTAGAATGAAAATCTAACATGCTATATAAGAAAGTGGTCACTTGAGGGTGATACTAACTGCAGAAAATATGCCCTAGTATTTCAGAAGACATTCATCTTTGATGCAAATTTTGAAAGAAAAAAATGGGACAGCTCTTTATTTTCTCAAGTATGTTTCTTAACTATGGTTATTATCTTAAGAATGATCTACTCTTATCATTAAACACATTTTAGTAGCAAATTGATTGATCTGAAGAGATGTTCTCTCAGTCCTAATTCAAGATGGTTTATTCACTGGTTGTGGAATATTTCAAGGATTAATTTGGAGAGTATTCAAACCTTATGTCCAAAGCATAGCTTAGAATCATAGCATATAATCAACAGAGAGGTAAGGATTTAGGCATTCTAATTTCTATATTTACACTGCAATATTTAATATTGGAGAGGTAATACATAAAATTAATGGTGACCTATTAAAATGCATGTAAATCAAACACCCACTCTAAGTTCTGTGAAATAACACTAAAATTCTTGAAAATCAACAGCATCTTGTTTACAATTCCACAGTAATGACATAGACTCTTCACTTTAAAGTGTAGACATGAGAAAAATATAAATGATATTATTCTTATTGTTTTTGTTAAATGAATTATCCCCTGAAAATGGAGGGTACATTTACAAATATTGAAGAATCTTGAGAGAAGCTACAGCATTTTAGCACTTTAAAAATTTTTTTTTGTCAAGTTTTAAAGATGAGTTGAAGATACAGATGGGTTCAAGGTTGTTGTTCTTTTAATAAGGATGTCAAAATATAAGTTTTGGGAAAAAATAGATTTTATTTTCTCTTTTATTCTTGGAAGAGTTTTTGAAATTAAAAAAACTTTGAAAATGCAGTGTTTGCCACTACACAAGCCCATACACACACAAGCAACATCTTTAAGATGTTACTTTTCTTTGTTTTCTTTACAATGATTTGTAAATTCTCTTGAACATTAATTTTAGTGTAATTTTAAAATAGCATGTATGATTTTATATTCCCATATTACCAAGAGAAGTTCATCAAATTTGAAGGAATAGTAATATTGTATATACATTTGGTAGCAATGATGTTAACAAACAAGGGCAGAGGTACATACAAAGCATTATAGAGTTAAATTTCAAACAGGAAAATTGTATGCCCCCCTCATATAGATTATCTAAAGTTTGGAGCTACAAATATCACTGTCGTAACATTTCTCTAAAGTGGACATTCAGAGGTCCCAGCAAATAAGAAGAGGGGCCGGGACTGCTTCTTATATGGGTCCTCTTGGTTATCATACACCCAATCAAACCAAGGGTAGAGCAGGGCAATGGGAGAATGGGCAGGCATCTTTTTGACAGCTTTCCTAGTTTTGAAGACATAATAACAAAATAGTCCCCTTGCTTATGAGTGCACAAAGTGTTTTTATGGTTATGAAAACACATTTATTATTAAAATTACTATTTTAAAAAATTCTGTTCTGTGAGTCTAAAATTTCTCTGTTCTCATTAAAACTTTTTTTACATCTTAGTTTTAAATTTCAATTTGATTTAATTTTAATAGGAGATACACGCATAAAGGACAAAATCTGAAAGGTACGTAACAGTATTTATACAATGAAAAATTTGTGTTCCACCCTTACTCCCACTCCCCAGCCTGTACTGTTAACTAAGACTAAAGACAAGAAGCAGAAAAATAGAATAACTAAAAAGTGATCACAGTGTAAGATTTAGGCATGCTGTCACACAGACTCCAACAAAACGGTTTTGGAAATTATTTTTAACTCTTTTACTTACTGGGAAAAAATTAATCCAGAAAGCTTTATAAAGAGATAAATATTTCCTGTTATTCTATTATTTGAAAATACAGTTAACGTTTGAGTATGTAGCCTATTCTACTTTAGAAAAATAGGTACATTCCTAAGAAATCTCAACTTCAAAAAGTTTATTATAAGTTTGTAAGTGAGAATTTAATTCTGGGTATACAATATTTCTATAAATTTCATTATTTATTTGATACCACGTGTTCTCATGTTGCGCTATACCTGATTTTCTGGTTTGCACTCTGGGATGGTACTACACAAAGTAGATATGCAAGAGGTCTGTGGCTTTGACTAAATTAAACTTTGGTCTGTTTCAAAATGTCAAGGTTCTTCTAGGATAGAGTAAGTCAGAGGGGGTGCTTGGCCTCTTACTACTGCTATGACTGACAGTTGGAGTTGGACGTTTTCTCAGGAAAGCAACAGGAAATAGGCTAAAGGGATTCTTCCAGTTTACCTTAAAACAAAGATAGAGATCACACACACACACTTAACTCATATCCAGCTACTTCAGCACTAAGTGACTCATGCTCAAAAACATTCCCAAGTCATTAAAATGGACAGAGTAAAATGAATATATTAAAATTTTATTTGCTCTTCACAGGTGCCTGTTATGTTGATTTTAATCAAATAATTAAGTTTTATATCTGTGTGTATGTGAATGTATATGTTTTTGTGTATGTGTGTGTATATATGTATATATATACACACACACACTCAATGTGTGTATATATATTCACACATACACTTAGCATATCTATCTATATTTATTTATGATTCACTGGGCTTGATGACAAAAGTGTGGGAAAGACAGTTAGAAAAACACAGATTGTGTGGTTAATCTGAAAGTTTGCATCCATGAGCCACTTAGGGACAATCTTGTATAACTATGTTTATAAGGGTAGGTAATTGGTTTAGATTTTATTTGGTCTCCAGTTCAAAAATCTCTTTTTGCCTTCTAGTCATGCTGAAACGATAAATTTCATTCTTTTGATTATGCTCTTTCCTAGCTACAGCTGAGATAAATCCCATATTCCCTTAAGAGCTGACTAATTCTCCCAGAATTATATTACCCCATTAATGATCTTATTTTTTGGTATACTGTAAGAAAGTGGTAACCTCAAAAAGATATTTTGAAATGGCTGCATCATGGAAACTAACCTTGCAATTTAGATAGTATCTTTAATTATTTATGCACAACTTCAGGGCAACTAGTTAGCCTATTTGGTATTAAGATAAAATATATTCTTATTAATGGTAGTGAAAATCTCTCCAATTCGTCCATTTTGAAACATACTTGTAAATCTCTATATGGATTTATGAATGATGAGAGGACATCCACTGTGGCATAGAGTATGTTTACCCATAATACATTTCTGTTCTGGTATACTCATTGATTATTAGCTCAAAAGCATGGATGATCAATTTTGCTAAACCTTGATTTAGCCTGCATAACATTTATGAAGTGTTGGCCCAAAGCTATAGTTATGGAATTATGTAAAAAATGAAGTTTATATTTTCAGTTCTGACTAGCCTATCTGAAAACTAACAGCAATGCATATTTCAAATTCTCTATAATTGAAATTATTTTAGCCTGCCATTAGTTATTTATATGTTAATGAGAAATCTATATATGTTTGGATTCATTGTCCCAGGATCTTCCCATTCCTCAACTTCTCTCTTTTTTATATTCTCTCTCCCTCTCTCTCTCTCTCTTTTTCAAACACTTAAACATGTAAACTTGATCCTGGTAAGTGTCCAGTCTCTGCTCTTCCTGCCACCATAACATCCACCTAAATTTAATTGATTGCCAAATCTTTATTGATCCTAAATATTAAAAAAATAGTAAAACTTTTTAGACACAGTTGGCTTTTGGCATTTCTGCTTTTACTCACCTACAATTTTACTTGCACTATAAAGGCCTCCTAACTAGCCTTTTTACATCCAATTTATTTGATTCTTAACCCTTTTTCTGCTTGGCAAAGGCCTATGATATGTTAATTAGTTAATATACATATGCAAACAAATGTTCTGGCTGCAATGAACTATTTATACTTACCAAATATACCATGTTGTGGTGTTTCCATTGTAAATAACATATTCATTACTCAAAATCTCCCAGATTCCTAATTAAAGCAATATGAATAAAGGTTGGCATAGACCACTCAAAATGTATGTAATTAATAATCAGAGTACTAGCCAAAGCAGAGATAATTCTAATAAAATATTAGTAAAAAAAAGATATTACAATTCCTGATGAAGAAAGCTAAAGCAAAAGCAATCATTTCATTTAAAAAGGTGAAAGTAGCTTGATGGAAAGAGGTTTAAAGAAGAGTTCACTTTTTTGAGTTATGTAGACAATGGTAAAATGCAGAAAAATTTTGGTGGATTTTGGTAAGACTCCCAACACCTGGAACATGAATAATACTAGCCAAGAGAAAGAACAGGATGAGAATAAATGTCTTGGACCTGGAGATTTTCACTGTGTTAGGGACTTATATTCAATTGCTTTTCCTTGGTGAGGCAAACGCGACTTCTGTGTTATGCGGACACATTTCCTATTTAGCCTATCATTCACAGGATCGTGCTTAGCAGAATGTCTTTATGTCTTTCAGTATGTGCTCTTCCTAACTCCCAGGCTTCACTCCTCTGCTCTTAACCTGGTAAGGATTTGTTCAAATGCATTTTCATGATGTCTGCATATATCTACAACTAAAAATAACATTTTTTGTGCTTCCACACGTTTTTTGTTCTCTTATTAGAATCATCCTATATCACCTTAATATTTTGATATTTTTCTTAGATTTAAATGCTACCTTGTTAGGTTGTTTTAGTAATTTTTTGCTTATTATCTCATTGCCTATTAGTGTACCTTCTATGCTGGAAGATTTTTGGTTATAATTGGTAAATAATACTAACTCTACAATATTTTAAGTGTGTTAATAAACTGTCATTTATTTGTTGTTTAGATTTCTTGCTATTTGCTCTATAATTATGAGACCCTAACAGCCCTCAGTCTAAGTAACAATATCTGAGCAGAAAATGACTCTGAAAGAATGAAAAACAGCATCATTTATTACTGTTACAGCTATAGCCATAGGAGATCTAAAGCAGCTTGTTTTTCCGCTGGCAAAGAGGATGTCCACATATACTTCTTGTCCAAGCCTGAATAGCTGGAGACCCTGTGAGGTGAAAACAGTACAGAATTTATTGGCAATGCATTAGTCCTAAACTTTAGCAAGCCATCTTAAAAGAATATAGAGGACATTTTATAATCAGAAAGAAATTTAAGCCAGGACCAGAGGTATGTTAGCACAGAACAATACAATAATTATTTCTAAAATCAAGGAAAGGCAGAGGATTACTAGAGTTGAATTCTCCATGTTAATGTCTTTAGCAAGGCATAAAACAGGAGATACCCTTATGATGGGTAGGTGAGAAAGCACCCTCTTCTGCACAGTTTTCTTTTTTGCAATTACATATATCAACTTTCATTCACGAAGTCTAAAACAATATATCTTCTATTTCCTCTAAATCAATAAAGATTACAGCTAAGCTAAATTAAGCACATTCCTGGCAAACTGAAGACTGAATTTCTCAGACTCCTTTGCAGCTAGTCCATGATACTAGGTCCTGACCAATTGGATAAGAGTGTAATGTTTACCACTCTGGGTGCTACCCTTAAAAAAAGGAATTTAATTTTTCATGTGTTGTATTTCATAGAAAAAAATGCTCACATTGTTTTTATTAAATAATTTCAGTGACTTTATATGTTTAGCTACAAGTGAATTACATCTATTTGAAAATTTTGAGACAATTAAAAAATTAAAATTTTTATATTTTTGAATTGTATTTTAGCCCATTTTCATTAAATAAACATTTTCTAAGGTTTACATTTTAACTTCTTATTTTAATTGGTATACAATGAATTTATCACTCATAACAGGAAACTATGAACTCATTTAACTTCTTTCAAAAAAGCTTGAGTTTTAACATTTCTAGATTTCAATAAGAAAAACAGGAGGAAGGGAGACAGGTGCAATAATAATAATTACAGTAAATACTTGAATGGGTAGGTTGAGGCAGTGGCTCACGTCTGTAATTTCAGCTAGTCTGGAAGCTAAGGCAGGATCACTTGAGGCCAGTAGTTCAAGCCCAGCCTGGGTGACAGAGTGAGACCCCATTTTTAACAAAAAAAACAAATGCTTGAAAAAATGGATTCAACATTCATGTTGAACCATCCCTGCATCTCAGGGATGAAGCCCACCTGACCATGATGAATTATTTTTTTGATGTACATTTGAATTTGGTTTGCAAGGATTTTATTGATAATTTTTGCATCTATATTCATAAGGGATAATGGTCTGTAGCTTTCTTTTCTTGTTGTGTCCTTTCCTGGCTTTGGTATCAAGGTGATACTGGCTTTGTAGAGTGAGTTGAGAGGGTTCCATCCTTCCCAATGTTTTCAAATAATTTCTGCAGTATAAGCATCAGTTCTTCTTTGTAGGTTTGGTAGAATTCAGGTGTGAACCCATCTGCTCCAGGACTTTTTTTGTTGGAAGACTTTTTATTACTGCTTCAATTTTGGTGCTTGATATTGCTTTGTTTAGGAATTCTACTTCTTCCTGATTGAGCCTAGGGAGGTAGTGTGTTTCTAAGAATTTGTCCATTTCCTCCACGTTTTCATGTTTTTGGGCATAGAGATTTTTATAGTATTGGAAGATGCTGTTTTGTATTTCCATGATATCAGTTGTGACCTCTCTTTTTTCTTTTCTGATTGAGCTTATTAGAGTCCTTTCCTTTTTGCTTCTGGTCAACTTGGCAAGTGGCCTGTCTATTTTGTTTCTCTTTTCAAAGAACCAACTTTTCATTTTATTAATCTTCTGTATTGTTCTTTTGTCCTCAATTTCATTTAATTCTGCTCTGATCTTGATTATTTCTTTTCTTCTTCTGGGTTTAGGATTGGCCCGCTATCTCTACTTCTATTCAACATAGTGCTGGAAGTCCTTGCCAGAGCAATCAGACAAGAGAGAGGAATCAAGGGTGTCCAAATGGGGGAAGAAGAGGTCAAACTTTCACTCTTAGTGGAAGATATGATATTATATCTAGAAAACCCCAAATATTCAACCAAGAGATTACTGGAATTGATAAATGAATTCAGCAAAGTCTCAGGGTACAAAATCAATGCACACAAATCAATAGAGAAACAAATTAAAGATGCAGTACCTTTCACAATAGCACCAAAGAAAATTAAATATTTAGGAACATATCTAACCAAGGAGGTGAAAGACCTATATAGAGAGAATTATGAAACACTGAGAAAAGAAATTACAGAGGATGTGTAAACAGTTGGAAAACCCTACCATGCTCTTGGGTAGGTAGAATCAACGTAGTTAAAATGTCTTTGCTACCTAAAGTGATTTATAGATTCAGTGCAGTTCCTATCAAAATACCAACATCATTTTTTGCAGATCTAGAAAAAATAATTCTACACTTCATGTGGAACCAGAGAAGACCCCATCTAGCCAAAGCAATCTTAAGCAAAAAGAACAAATTGGGAGGCATCTATCCACCAGACTTCAAACTATACCACAATGCTATAGTAACCAAATAGCATGGTACTGGCACAAGAACAGAGACATAGGCCAATGGAACAGGACTGAGAACCCAAATATAAAACCAACCTCATACTGTTACCTGATCTTTGACAAATTTCACAAAAACATACACTGGGGAAAAGAATCCCTATTCAATAAATGGTGCTGGGAAAACTGGATAGCCACCTGTAGAAGACTGAAACTAGATCAACATCTCTCACCTTTCACAAAAATCAAGTCACAATGGATAACACACTTAAACCTAAGACGTGAAACCATAAGAATTCTCGAAGAAAACGTTGGAAAAACTCTTACAGACATTGGCCTAGGCAAAGAATTTACGAAGAAGACCCCCAAAGCAATCACAGCAGCAACAAAAAATAAATAAATGGGACCTGATCAAATTAAAAAGCTTCTGCACAGCCAAGGAAACTATCACTAGAGTGAACAGACAACCTACAGAATGGGAGAAAATATTTGCATGCTACACATCTGATAAAGGTCTTATAACCAGAATCTATACAGAACCTAGGAAAATCAACGAGAAAAAATTAAACAACCCCATTAAAAAATGGGCAAAGGACATGAACAGAAACTTTTCCAAAGAAGACAGAATAATGGCCAGCAAACATATAAAAAATTGCTCAACTTCTCTAATCATCAGAGAAATGCAAATCAAAACCACAATGAAATATTACTTAAATCTAGTAACATTGGCTCATATCCAAAAGTCCCAAAACAACAAATGTTGGTGGGGATACAGACAGATAAGAACACTCATACACTGCTGGTGGACTGCAAATTGGTACAACCTCCATGGACAGTAATATGGAGATACCTCAAAGAACTAAAAGTAGAACTACCATTTGATCCAGCAATTCAACTACTGCGTATTTACCGAAAGGAAAAAAAGACATTCTATAACAAAGACATCTTTCGCGAATGTTTATAGCAGCACAAGTCACAATTGCAAAGATGTGGAAACAACCCAGGTGCCAATCAATACAAGAGTGGATTAATAAAATGTGGTATATGTATACCATGGAGTATTACTCAGCGATAAAAAACAATGGTGAATTAACACATCTGGTATTATCCTGGATGGAGCTAGAGCTCATTCTTCAAAGTGAAGTATCACAAGAATGGAAAAACAAGCACCATTGGTACTCACCATCAAATTGGTACTAACTGATCAATACTTATGTCACACATGGAAATAATATTCATCAGAGTTCGGGCAGGCAGAAGCGGGGTGGAGGGGATGGGAAAACTCTCACTGAAAGGATACAGGGTGTGCAGTTTGGGGGAAGTCCATGATTTTAGCTCTTATATGGGCAGTGCATGGACAATATATATAACCAAGGTGTTGTACCCCCATAATATTCTGAAATGAGAGGAAAAAAAAAAGAATGGATTCAACATTCAAAAAGGAAGGAGATATCATGTCTATAGAAATAAATAATTTTTCTTCATTGAAGTAATGATGCTTAAAGAGGCAATATTTACTGAATATAGGTCATCTTAGGAAGTTCAGACAGTTTCACAGGTGGACTTTGAGTTCCAGATTGTGTATGTTTTCCATGTTCTTTTAGCTGAGCCACTTCGTACATGAAACTCCTCAAGAAAAACATAAAATATGGTATGCAGAAGAACACATGAATCTCTCCTTTACAACACCCGTAACAATTTAACTGAAAACCTCAAAAATATTTCCTTACCCGTAAATTTTAAACTTGTTTAACACTTTCTTTTTTTTTTTTTAATTTCAGAATATTATGGGGGTACAACACTTTGGCTATATATATTGCCCGTGCACTGCCCGTGTCAGAGCTACAATCGTGGTCAGCCCCCAAACTGTGTTCCCCACATCCATTCAGTGAGAGTTGTCCCATCCCCTCCACCCCCCTCCCGCCTGCCCGCCCGCTGATGAATATTATTGTCCTGTATGACGTAAGTGGAGATCAGTTAGTACCAATTTGATGGTGAGTACCAGTGGTGCTTGTTTTTCCATTCCTGTGACACTTTGCTTGGAAGAATGGGCTCTAGCTCCAACCAGGATAATACCAGATGTGTTAATTCACCATTGTTTTTTATTGCTGAGTAATACTCCATGGTATACATATACCACATTTTATTAATCCACTCTTGTATTGATGGGCACTTGGGTTGTTTCCACATCTTTGCAATTGTGAATTGTGCTGCTATAAACATGTTTAAAACTTTCTAATACCCATCTAAGAGTTTCATTACTAAATCTAAAAATAAATTTTAAAATACAGACATTTTGACAGGGGAAACTGCTGTTGTTAAAGACCTTTCTGTTTATACTTCTTTTATCATCTACTTATATACATTATCAGATACAGCAATATGATAAAAAATGTGTGTCAATGTTCAGTATAAGAAATATCTTTGCTCTGAGAATACTCACTACGGTGTGTTTAATATACTTCTATGCTTAAAGCTTACCCACAAAGTTTAATTTTTATTAAAACATACTCCTTTATTGTGTTTCTCTTACAAGAAGGAAATTGATGTGAAGGAATTTGATATGGATATTTATTAGACAACAAATTGCAGTTGCTAGAGTGTGTTAGCTCCATAAAAGACACAAAATGTAGGTGTCTTAGAGGACTGGAAAGACAACTAGAAGAGGCCGTTAGATGTAAATCCAAACATCTTTTTTTTTTTCCTAGTAGATACTAAATTTTTTTAAAAAGGTGAGAAAAGAATTGTTAAATATTTATTGACAATGTATCTGTCTCAGATAGTTTATGAGCATCTCTGGCTGAATTCTAAACTTCACAAACTTAATCTTTAATATAACTTTACCATAATGAATATGAGTTTCCAGAATATAAGCAAATTCAAATATGTCAATAAGTTATAAAAACTAAATTGTTTAGAGTACATTAGTATAATGATTACTATTAAGATTTTAAGGTTTTACACAAAACTATTGACTGAAGGAACAGGTATATATTCACTTTTATATTAAACTTTATATTTTCACATTTCTAATTTTTAGTTTGCTCATTCTCTGTGTTTTACAACACAAATATAGCCCATTTGTATAATCAGTATGGCCTAACTCAAAGAGATTAAAATTATCAAAGACTTATTTTTATTTGTCCTTAAAAGTAAGCAAGCTGGGATGTGTTCGTTTTACACTGAGCATTTTTCAATGTATCAACATATTTTCAACTGCATTGCAAAACAGGAGGTGTAGAATAACTTCACAGAAAATAAAGAACATTCAGTATAGTAATTATATTACTCAATGACAGAGAAATACAGGAGCAGTAGAAAATGTATGATACTAGGAAAGTTGGTAATTGCTAAGGTACGCTGAGTTCTGTATATTTATTTGCTCAAATGTACCAAGTAAAATATGATCTAGCTATCAAAAGGAAGGGTCTACATTTTAAAGTACTTTACAGTCAACATACCAAATTTTATGAATTCAGCCTTCACTTATTTTTTCTCTCATTGTAGCAAAGCTGCAAATTGGCATACTACAGAGCATATACATAAAAGAGGAAAAACTATTTTTACTAGAAGTTACGTAGTAAAATGATATTTATTACTCTTATCTCCCATCCATTGTACTACAAATCTAACCTGTATAGACATATTTCTTCTTTACTTCATTTTTATTCTGTTAAAGTGTAGCTGTAGTTTCAATAGCCAAGAAAATTCATTAAGGAAATTTTATTCGTTTATTGTGTACTTTTGAGTAATCCATAATAATTTTGAAAAAAATAAAAACCTCACCCTGAAATTGATATAGAATCTTGAACTACTCCAGATAGACAAAATAATCTTGAAAGAAAAGGACAAAGGTGGAAGACTCACAGTTTCTGATTTCAAAACTTACTACAGAGCTATAAGAACCAATACTATGGGATAATGGCGTAAGGGCAGATATATGGACCAATGGAATAAAATCTGCCAGAAATAAATATGGCACATATATGGTCAAATGATTTCTGAAAAGGATGCTAAGAACATTCTATTGGGAAGGGGGAGTTTTTTCAGCAAATAGTGCTATGAAAACTGGATATCCACATGTGAAGGATTAAAATTGGACTTCTTCTTTACACTTTATATTTAAAAAATTAGCTCAAATGGATCAAAGTCCTCAATGTAAGAGTTGAAACTATAAAATTCTTTGAAGAAAACACATAAGGGAATAGCTTTGTGACATTGAATTTGGCATTAAGTTTTTGGATATAACACCAAAAGCACCGGCAATGAAAGAAAATTAGACTTCATCAAAATTTATGACTTGTGCACTAAAATGTGATATATACGGCACACATATATTTATATTTGTGTACATATACAAAGTTACATTATTTAACTTTAACAGGGAATTAATTTCTCATACATACTGCAACAATGGAGGTACCTTGACAACATCATACTAAGTAAAATAAGACAGATACAAAAGTATAAATATTGTATGATTCCACTTATATGAGGTGCCTAGAATAGTCAAATAAATAGAGACAAAAAGTAGAAGAGTGGCTACTAGGGCCTAAGGGCAAGGGAGAATGAAAGTTTTTATTTGATGGGTGCAGAGTTTTAGTTTGGGATGACTAAAAATTCTGGAGATCAATAGTGGTGTCGGTTGCACAACAAAAGGAATATACAAAATGCCACTGAATTGTACACTTAAAAATTGTACACATAAAAACTTATAATGGTAAGTTCTATGTTATGAATATTTACCAAAATTTAAAAAATAAAAGATAAATGAACGTTAAGATAGCAATAATATAATATGTGATTTTAAAATATATACAAGTAAAATGCATACTAATAATAACTCACAATCTAGGAAGAGAAAAGTGAAGGTATAATAGTTCTTATACTATTTATAGAATGGCAGAATATAACTCAAAAATAGAAAGTAATGATTAAAAATATAAACTATAAAGCCCATAACAACCACTAAAGCAGCAAAAAAATTATAATTTATAACAAAATAAGTGAGATAATACTGAATCATAAAATTGATAAATATAAAACAAAAAAATCGGAAGAAAGAGAACAAAGAACTAATAGGATAAATAGAAAACAAACAATAAAATGATAGATTTAAGGCCAATTGTACCTATAATCACATTAAATATATATTATCTAAAACGCCTATTCAACATCAGAGATTATCAGGTCAGATGAAAACTGCAGGAGCCAAATTTATGTCTAGCCTATAAAAATGCAGTTTAAATATAATAACACAAAACGTTTAAAAGTAAAAGATGAAAAATATATACCATATTAATAATACTGAAAATAGATTTGGAGTGGTTATATTAATTTAAGGCAAAGCATATTTGAGAGAAAGAATATTCCCTGGGATAAAAAAGGTCATTTCATAATGATAAAAGAATCAATTTATCACAAGTATATAGCAATTCTAAGTGTTTATCCGTCCTATAATAAAGATTAAAACACATGAAGCATTTCTAATGGAAATGAAAAAATAAATAATTTACAATTATTATAGGAGATTGCAAACCCACTCAATAATTGATTGAACAAGTAGGTTGTAAATAATGTAAACAACACACTCAACCAATTACACCTAAGTGACATTTGTAAAATACTGCAACAAACAACAGCAGAATGCACATAATTTCCAAGTATGCTTGAAACATTTACTCTGTTAGACCATTTTGGTTGGTTTAAAAAAAGTCTCAATATATTTACATTTTTTAAAAAAATCCTGGAAAATATGTTGTCTGGCACTAATGGAATTGAATTAAGAAATCAACAACAAAATGCAAAATCTCCAAATTTTTGGCAACTACATAGAGCACTTAAAAATGCTGGTTCTAAGAAGAAATCAAAGATACCCTTAGAAAGTATTGTATATTGAATGAAAATGAAAACACAGCATGTTAAAATTTCTGAGATGCTGGTAAAGCAGTGCATTGTGATATAGCACTAAATACAATTATTAGAAAAGAAGGAATGTTGTTGACTTCAACTTACATCTTAAAAAAATTAAAAAGGAAGAACTGAAACTAATGACAAGTAGAAGAAAGGCAGTAATAACAGAACAGAAATCAATAAAATAGAAAACAGAAAACAATAGAGAAAAATCTATGAAATCAAATATGGTTCTTTAGGAAAACTAATAAAATTAATCAGGGCAAACAGATCAGGAAAGAAATAAATGTAAATTACCAATACCACAAACAAAAGATGTGACGTCACTACAGATTCTACAGATGTTAAAAAGATTAATGGAAATGTCATTAAAATTTCTATGCCAATAAATTCTATATTTCAATGAAATGAACAAATGCCTTGAAAGCAACAAGCTACCAAAACTTACTCATGTGGCAAGAAGAAATAAATAACCTATATATAGGTAATATACAATATAATAATAATATATAATATAATATTATATATATTTTCTCAGGCCTATATACCTCCACTGGTGAAATCCATCAAATATTTAATAAATAAATGATATAAATCCTGCAAAATCTCTTTCAAACAAATTGAAAAGGAGGGAATAATTCCAAATACACTTTATGAGGGCACTATTACTCTGATACCAAAATCAAAATCATTATACAGAATTAAAGTTTAGAAAAATATCCCTCATGAAAAAGGTGTAAATGTTCTGGACAAAATTTAAGCTAATCAAATCTGAAAATATGAACATGTAAAAAGGATAATTTATCATGACCAAGTGGGCTTTATATCAGGAATGCAAGAGTGGTTTATTGCTCAAAAATCAATCAGTGAAATTCACCAAACTACCAAACTTAGAAAAAAGACCATACAACACTCTCAACAAATATTAAAAAGAATGCTTTTTGAAAACTCTTGCAAAATAAGGATAGAAAGAAAATTCTTTTACTGGAAAAATGGCATTTATGAATAACCTAGAGTGAACATCATATTCAATAGTGAAATACATAATACTTTCACCCCAAGATCAACAACAAAATAAAGATGTTTGCTCTCTTTTATTCTATTTAACATAGTACTGGAGGTTTCAATTTGTGCAATAACAGAATAAGAAATAAAAGGAAACCAGGTTGGAAAAAAGAAAACACTAAACTAAACTAAAACTGCCTTTATTAGCAGACAACATGGTCATTTATATAGAAAAGATGAAGAAATCTACTAAAAAGATACTAGAATTCATTAGTGTGTATACCAAGGTTATAGGGTATAAGATCAATATACAAAAAATTTCACTTATATGTCCTTATCTTTCTACTTGCAACAAACAATTGATAATTGAATAAATAAAATATTGCTATTTTAAGATAGTATCCAAAATGTAAAATACTTAGGAATAAAGTTATACTAAGATATGCAAGACATGTTCACTGAATACTACAAAACAATACTGAGAAAAGTTATAGGAGACCTAAATAAACTGAGAGGCAAAATATGTCCATAGGTTGGAAGATTCTATATACTTAAGATGTCAATTTGCCCAAAATGATCTAAAGATTCAAGGCATTCCCAGTCAAAATCCAAGCAGATATTCTGGTATAACTTAACAACCTGATTGATTGTAAAATTTATAGGAATGTGCAAAAATCTATAATAGCCAAAATAACGTTGAAGAAAAACAGACTCGGATTACTTACGCTACCTGATTTCAAGACTTCCGGTAAAGCTACAGTTACCAAGAAAGTTGGTATTTGCATTGCAACAATAAATAGATAAAGGGAACAGAACAGAGATTCTAGAAATGAACCCACACATATTTGGGCAAGTTTTTTTTAAAAAAGGTGGAAAAACTGTGGTAAAATCTAGTCTTTTGAGCAAGTGATACCAGAACAATTAGATACCTATATGCAAAAATGAACAAACAAAAAACCAAACTTGAACCCTAATCTCACATCATATGCAGAAATTAATTCAGATTGGACCCAAGTTCTAAATTTAAGAACTCAAACTATCAAATTTCTAAAAAAAGACAGAAGAAAATGTTTGTGACCTGAGTCAGGAAAATATATTTTAGATAAGACAACAAAAGCATGATACCTAAAATAAAGTGTGATAAAGCCACTATTAAGAAAATTATAAGTCAAAGAACATGAGAAAATATTTATAAATCATGTAGCTAATAAAATACTTTTATGAAGAATATTTAAGGGTCTTTCAAAACTTAATAAAATACACAACCAATTAAAGACTAGGCAAAAGTTTTAAACAGATATATCACCAAAGGAGATATTAATATATAGACTCAAATTAGTTGAAGAAAAGACACTCCACGGTATTATTTATAAGAGAAAATAAAAAACACAATGAAATAACCCAACATGCTTATTAGAATGTCCAACAGTAAGTTGAGCAAACTATGTGTTGATAACACAAAGATGTAGAGTTATTGGAACTCTATACATTTTTGGTGAGAATGTAAAGTGATATAACCATATATAAATTGACAGTTCTTAACAAGTTAAACACATACCTATTATACAATCAATACATTCCACTTCTAGATATTCATGAAAGAGAAAATAATGCATACGTCCATACAAAGAATTGTACCTTAATATTTGCATCCCCTCTATTTGCAACAGCCAGAAATTGGAAATAAACCAAATGCCCAGTAACAGGGAAATATATAAACTGTGGTACATTCATAGAATACTATTCAGCAATAAAAATATTGACTATGATATGTGCAACAACGGGAGCGAGTCACAAAATAATTTTGGTGAGTGAACGAAATCAGGCAAAAGAGAATGCACAATGTATGATTCTATTTTATAAATTCTAGAAAATGCAAGTTAATCTAGAGTAACAGAAACCATAGTAGGGGTTGCCTAAAGATGTGATAGAGGAGTTGAGTCGCAGGATGGAGTGATTACAAAGGGGCACAAGGAACCTTTTGGGGGTGATAAATATGTACATCATTTTCATTGTAGAGGTGGTTTACTGTTGTATACATAAGTCATAACTTACCAAATTGTACAGTGAGTTCATTCCATTTATTGTATGCCAATTATATCTTGATTATTTCTTAAAATTTAATGTACATGCTAATTACCTGGAGATTTTGTTGAAGTACATATCCTGACCCAGTAGGTCTAGATTAGGACCTGAGTTTTTGGATTTCTGAGAAGCTCCCAGGTGGTACCAAACCTGTTAGTTCAAATACTGCACTTTGAATAGCAAGGCTATATTGTAATGTTCTTATCTGTGTGAAAGCTCTTGTTTTTTCTCCAAGCCATTGTATACTGACATTTTTTTAAAAAAAATTATCACTATAAAAGTAAAATGAAAAACAAAGACATAAAAGTATGAACCCATTTTATTAGTTTCAACAGATGTAACGTACTCTGTCAAATTACTATTATATTAAAGTTTCTAACTGCTTACTCTAAATTTATATAGATAAGTTATGATAAAATGGTAACAGTTCTTGGTTAGATGTTAGTCCATAGACCACACTGTGAGCATTGCTGCTCTGTACACTACTCAGAAAAATGGTAATTTGTAGTACAGGATTTCTTTTCCCTGAAACTAATCACTACCTACTGTAAGGTTAAAAATTCTTGTGATCATACACTATAAGTTTTATTTCATGCTTTATGCTTTATCAGTGTGACATCTATGTCTGGCTGATTCACAAAGCTAGCACTTGGCTTACTGAACAGATATTATATAAATATTTGAATTATTAACATCATACAGTGCTAGGGTGTGGTAACTGATCATATTTTTCAAACTCATTCATGTATTCATTTTTTCAGAAATGTTTGTTGAGTTTGTACTGTAAAAGAATATTGAATGGAAAATTTTCAAGTGTACCCGATTTTAGGTAAGACCCCAGGTCTTTCTGGAAAAAAAACTAATCCTGTTACCATCATTCCATATTCCCTCACCAGTATAGAGGTGTCTAGGAATTCAACTTAGAATTAACTTGGTGGCTTAGTATTGTGAGTTTTTTGGAGAGAAAGAAAGTCCTATGGCTTATCATTTCCTTTCCCAGTGTAGATCCGCCTCATAAATTCAAGTGATGCACAGAATACTTTTAGGAGAACAATATGCATTATTGGGTTGACTGAATGTTTAATGGAATGCCTTATAATCGGATGACCTCAGGTGTGTGTATTTATTGATTGATCTCACGGGCTTGTTTGAGCATCACAGAGAAAAGAGTGTCATAACAGGCAGCAGGATGCAGTGGCACACCCACTACTTTGCATGGCAATGTTGACTGTTTCATGTGGATCAAGTGTGTGCTGCAGAAGTTAGCTGAGATTAAGCAGTAAGGTTGAAAGGTTATTACCACAGTTGAAAGTTGTGAGGAAAGTTATGAAGGAAACACCAAAGTTTCAGATTTTAATAGATTTCTAAAGAACTCTCACATATGCTCCATAAATAATCCAGTGTTTGAGAATACATTAGAGAAAGCAGTGATCTATTTTCCCCTATCTCCTCAGGTCACATCTGAAATAGAAACATGGAATTAGCACTAAAAGGAATTCAAGACTGAAGTTGTAAATTTGATTATATCTGAACTGTTTAATAACCGAATGGGACTACAAAGCTAAAGGTACTCCTTGAGATGTTGCTCAGATATAAAAAAAAGTAGATGACAGAGCATATTTGAAGGCAGTTTGATACTGCTTAGAGTATCAAACTTAGACTTAGAGTAGTATAGTACTAAACTACTTAGAGTAGTATAGTAGGTTTGCATTGCCTAAACAAGTCAGAAACTCTAGGGAAACAGGAGAAGAGTGCACGGATAATTCAGTGTGGTTCCATCACCATTACTATAATAAGAGAAATATATGGTACATTCTCATGCTTGTTGTGGCTTATTGACATAAGAAAATAATCATTTCATTTTAGTTGTCTGATTAATGACATGGCATTGTGAAGGAGTACTGGTGTTATGTATATATTTAACTGATTTGCTGCCCCAAGTATGGGCTATATTCATTAGCAGAGATGCCTTGATAGTTTGAGGGAATAATTATTTGAAAAAGCAAATAATCTTATTCAGCATAGGCATTTAACACGTTTAGACTCTGTCAATTTACTCTTTTCTCTGAACATTAATTCTTCTGTCTTTCTTGTCTTTCTTATTTTTTTATGAATGCCACTTTCAATTTCCACAGTAATATTCCACATCTTCTAGTTACTTTCATTCTCTCTTTTAATAATAATAACTGCCACCATTTACTGGGTAGTTATGTATTTCTGGCACTGATAAATGCTTTACGTATATTATCTGTGTGAGCTGGTATTATTATTCTGATTTTTTTTTCCAAAGAAAATTTTTAGGGCTATTGCATAAATTACTCTGGATCTCACTAATAGTAAACAGAAAAACTGGAATTCAATTTAAACTCTGTTTAACTCCAAAGCCCAACTTTCAGCCACAATACTGCTTTAATAATAATAATGAAGGGTCTGGAGGGGCTTCAACGTGACTGAGTTGAGGTGTTTTGAACTTACCTCCTTTACTGAGAAGAACCAAACTTCAAATAGAACATCCAAGAGAGAACACTGGAATTCAACAGAAAAGTGACAGGAAACACCTAAAGCAATGAAGAACAGGAAGTGAGGCTGCTCAGTCAGGAGAGACTCCTTAAGGCAGGGAAAGGGTAAGTGACAGACCCTCAGTGGTCCACATTCCTACTGTGGACATCTGCAATCCCAGACATAGGAGAGACCCTTGACTCTTGGGGGCTGTAAAACTAACATAAGGAGATTCCAGGAGATTTTATAATGGCATTGCTCCACAGAGGGAGCTCAGGATGGCTCCCACACACTCCTGGAGATCTAAGCAGCTACAGCAAGGTGACATTACAGAGCCCTACCCCTACTGGACTACATAATGTCCTGGGGCCCAGTGGCGCTGGAGCTGAGGCATGAACAAAGCATGGGCTGCTGCCATGGGGGCTAAGGCACAAGTGAGGCTCAGGCTGCCAAAGCCAGAGCTGAGGTGCAAGTGAGGTGCATTCTACCAGCATCAGGGCTGAGGCATGAGCTGTACACATTTTCCTAACCCACTAGCCTAGGCTGACACCATGAAGATGA
The DNA here is from genome assembly GCA_023783475.1 of Daubentonia madagascariensis. Classification (NCBI taxonomy): domain Eukaryota; kingdom Metazoa; phylum Chordata; class Mammalia; order Primates; family Daubentoniidae; genus Daubentonia; species Daubentonia madagascariensis. The sequence continues at coordinate 16,678,066 of JAKFHU010002080.1, read as the reverse complement.
CCTAACCCCCCCACCCCCCGGCAGGCTCATAGCACAGCTGTTATTGCCCCCCCACCAGTCAAATCTTCCTATAGGGATGTGAGGATAGCCCTACTCCTGCTGACCATGGCTAGTGCCTGCATACAGGATCAGGTGGCCTGAGGACAAGCCTAGCAGGCTCAGCTTTGCTCCCCACCCCCATGCCAGAGAACACAGTCTAGAGTCCAGAGAATTGCCTACCTCAGTCTAAGACATTTGGAACCTGAAAACTTCTCCCAAGGGTCTAAAGTTAGACATACCCACCTTGCCACTACCACAACAGCTGGCAACTACTTGCATGAACCACCTACAAGGTTGGTGATTGATCCACCCATCCCACTACAGCCACTACCAACACAAGCACATACTGCTAGAGAATCAGAGGGTCATTCTGCCACTACCACTGCCACTACCACTGCCACTACCACTGCCCATGCCATGCTGGCTGCCCAGGGGCCCCAAACCCACCCATCCACTCAGCGCATTGCTGAAAATACTAGCATCAAAGTAAGTCACTTGGTGGCCCAAGAATCAGCCTGTCCGGACTGGTTAACACTGGTACCAGCATATGTTGCCATGGAGCTCCAAAACAAGTATGCTCAGCCCATTTCTGCCACCACTGGAGCCTGAATACTGATCCACCTGGCATCCCACTTCCCAGAAAAATTTCATCACACCCTAGCTATACTCTAAGCCTCCAAGAAAATCATAGATACCATATATGATATTCACAGTGAAATAAATCATAAGAGACTACACTACTGCACACACACAAAATCAAAGTCAAAATGCCCTATTCATCACCATAAATACATCTTCAAACAAAAGCCTCCCCTATGGAAGCAAATCCAAGAAATTGGAAGAAGCGACTGTTAAACCAGATGTGCACATCAATGTAAGGACACAGGCAACATGAAAAAGCAAAAAATATGGCACCTCAATAGGAGAACAATTGTTCTCCAGCAACAGATCCTAATAAAAAAATTAAAAATCCTGGAAAAAAATTCAAAATATTGATTTTAAAGGAGGTCAGTGATATATAAGGGAATTCTGGAAAACAATACAAAGAAATTTTTAAAAATTCAGCATATGAATAAGAAATTTACCAAAAAGATAGATATCATAAAAAAGAACCAAACAGAAATTCTGGAACTGAAGAACTCATTGAGTGAAATATAAAGCAAATTTGAAACCTTCAACAATAGACTAGATCAAATGGAAGAAAGAATATCAGAATTTGAAGGCAGATCTTTTGAAATAACCTAGTTAGACAAAAACAAAGTAAAAAAAAGGAATAAAAAAGAATGAGCAAAACCTTTGTGATATATGGGAGACCATAAAGCAATCAAATTGCTGAGTTATTGATATCCCAAAAGGTGATGAAAGAGTTGGAAAAATTATTTAATGAAATAATAGAAAAATCTTCCCAAGTCTAGCAAGAGATTTAGATATCCAAATAAAGGAGGCTCAGAGATTTCCATACAGACAAAATAAGAAGTCCATGGAACATTATAGTCAAACTGTCTAAAGTCAATGACAAAGAGAGAATTCTAAAAACAGCAAGAGAAAAGCAACAGTCACCTGTAAAAGAACCCCATCACACTAACAGTGAATTTCTCAGCAGAAACCTTACAAGCCAGGAGAGAATGAGATAATATATTCAAAGTGCTGAAAAATAAAAATAACCCATCAACTAAGCATACCATAACCAGCAAAATTATCCTTCATAAATGAAGAAGTCTTTCCCACACAAACAGAAGTTGAGAAAGTTCGTTACCACTAGATTGGCCCTATAAGAAATGCTCAAGGAAGTCCTAAATCTGAAAGTGAAAGGACATTATTCACCGTCATGAAAATTCACGAAAGTATTAAACTCACTGGTAAAGCAAACACACAAATGAGGAAGAGAAAGGACTCAAATGGTACCACTGCAGAATGCCAACAAACCACAACATCAAACAATAAGAGAAAAAAAAAAAGGAACAAAGAATAAACAAAACAACCAGAAAACAATTAACAATATTGACAGGAACAAAATTGCACACAACAATAATAACTTTCAATGTAAACTGATTAAATTTCCCACTTAAGAGATATTAATATATACTGGGTGAATGGATAAAAATATATAATCTAACTATATGCTGCATATGGGAAACACATTTTACCTGTGAAGACACATATAGAATGAAAGTAAAAGAATGGAAAAAGATATTTCACGGAAACAGCAACAAAAAGGGAGTAGGAGTAGCTATACATATACCAGGTAAAACAGACTTTAATTCTAAAAACCTAAAAAGAGACAAAGAAGGTCATTATATAATGTTAAAGGGATCAATCCAGCAAAAATATATAGCAGTTCTAAGTATATATGCACCCAACACTGGAGCACCCAAATTCATAAAGCAAATATTAGTAGATCTAAAGAGAGAGACAGACCCAATACAGTAATAGTGGGGGACTTCAACACCTCACTCTCAGCATTAGACAGAACATCTAGACAAAAACTCAACAAAGAAACATGGAATTTAAACTAGGCTGGAGACCAAATGTACCTAATAGACATCTATAGAACATTTTATCCAACAACTGGATTATACACATTCTTCTCATCAGTACATGGAACATTCTACAGGTTAGATCATATGTTTGGCCACAACACAAGTCTCAAAAAACTTTACAAAAGACAAAATCATATCAAGTATCTTCTCAGACTGTGGAATAAAAACTAGAAATAAATACCAAGAATAACTTTGGGAACTATACAAACATATGGAAATTAAACAACATGGTCCTAAGTGATCCTTAAGTCAATGAAGAAATTAAGATAAAAATCAAAAAAAATTCTTAAAACAAATGAAAATGGAAACACTACATTCCAAAACCTATTGGACACAGTATAAGTAGTATTAAGAGGGGAGTTTATAGCAAGAGACACTTACATTAAAAAAGTAGAAAGATTTCAAATAATCTAATGATGCACCTCCAGAAACACAGACAAGTGGAAAGTCATCCCATGCTCATGAATCATAAGAATTAATATCATTAAAATGACCATACTGTCCAAAGCAATCTACAGATTAAATGTAATCCCTATCAAAATATCAATGCCATTTTTCACAGAAATAGAAAAAAAATTAAAATTTGTATGAAACCAAAAAGAGCCCAAATAGCCAAAGCAATCCTGAGCAAAAAGAGCAAAGCTGGAGGAATCACATTGCTTGGATTCAAAACGTATTGCAAGGCTATAGTAAACAAAACACCATGGTATTGATATAAAAATAGACACCTAAACCAATGGAACAGGTGGAGAACCCAGAAATAAATTATAATATTTACAGCCAACTGATCTTCAACAAAGCCACCAAGAACATTCATTGAGGAAAGGATAATCTCTTCCATAAACGGTGCCAGTAAAACTGAATAACCATATGCAGAAGAATGTCACTGGACCCCTATTTCTCACCTTATACAAAAATCAACTCAAGAGGGGATTAAAGACTTAAATGTAACATCTAAAACTTGAAAACTAGCAGAACAAAAATAAGGAAAACTCTTTAGGATATTGGTCAAGGCAAGGATTTTATGGCTAAGACACCCAAAGCACAGGCAAAAAACCCAAAAAATAGACAAATGGGATGATATTAAACTAAAAACCTTTGCATAGCAAAAGAAATAATCAACAGAGTGAAGAAACAACCTCTTGAATTGGAGAATATATTTACAAATTACTTATTCTGCAGGAGACTAATAGCTGGAATTTAGAAGTAACTCAACAGTAAAAAATAACACAAAGCAAAAAAACCCAAATAATACCATTAAAACTGAGCAAAGGACATGAATAGACATTTTTCAAAAAAAGACATACAAATGGCAAAGGGGTATATGAAAAAATGCTGAACATTGCCAATCATCCAAAAAATCCAAACCAAAACCACAATGAGATACTATCTTACTTCAGTTAGAATGGCTATTATTAAAAAGATAAAAAGTAACAGATATTGGCAAGGATGTGAGATGCTGGGTGAGTGACTAAAGAACACATGGTATACGTACACAATGGAATACTACTCAGCCATTAGAAAAAGAGTGAAATCATGTCATTTGCAACAACATGGATAGAAATGGAGGACAGTATAGTAAGTAAAATAAGCCAGGCACAGAAAGACAAATATCACATGTTCTCACTCATACATAGGGGCAAAAAGTTGATCACATGGAAGTAGAGAGTGGAATGATAGATACCAGAGATTGGGAAGAGCGTGTGGATGGGTGAATGGGGGCAATGAAGAGAGGTGGTTAATGGTTAAGAACGTACAGTTAGATAGAAGTAATATGTTCTAATATTTGATAGAAGAGTAAGGTTACTATCTTTAACAACAATGTATTGTACTTGTAAAGTAGCTAGAAGAGAAGACTTGAAATGTACCCAAAACAATGAAATGATAAATACTCTGCTAATAGATACCATAAATACACTGACTTGATCATTGCACATTCTATGCATGTAATACAATTTTACATGTACTTCATAAATATGTACAAATGTAATGTATCAAAAATAAAAATAAATTTAAAAAAATAATGCAAGCCTAGTCATGAAAACAGAATAGATTCTCAAAGGACAACCTTACCATGACACCTTCTCTTGCTTTAAGCGATCAAAATATTTGCAACTCATTATAAAGAAAGGAGATGTCTATTCTAAACAAACACTAAATAGCAGGTACATATTTATATAATCTACTACAGAATGGGGTCCTTCTATCTTGCCGTCCATAGTCATTAGTCAGGCTAGTAAAATTTGCAAAGAAAAGGCATGCATAGATTCTCTGTGCTAAATGTGTTCTATAGAAAGATGTAAAAGAATATGAGATAATACTTTTAATACCACTGGCACTGTGAGCCCTATAGTGAAATTAGCAAGTATTCTAGGCTTTACAGGAATCTAATGAATTGGTTAATATCACATGGGGCAGCAAAGTGAGCTGAAGACACTAAATTTTTATTAGTTCATATAGCATTTACACTTTCCGCATAGGAGGATTTAATTGGGAAGGTTTGGTTCCATTCAGTCTGGGGTGCCCTTATTTTACATCGTGACCAGTGAGTCTTGCACATTTATCCCTAGTTAGGCAGTTTTATAGGTAGAGTAATAGGATTGTTTCCTTTCAAAAAACATGGCATGAGCTATGAATCTAGTGAGGAGTTAACTATTTTAGGCCATTTTTTTGTATGTTCATTTTTTGTTTTTTTAAAGAGCACTGTGTGTGACAGACATGGTCTGGAACTTCACAGACTACAACTGCAACCTATCCTAGTACATAAAGATATGTCTTAACTCTTAATTTAATAATAATAATAATGATAGTAAAATTATTCATTCTACCCAAATGCTATAAACAATTTTCCAGAAATAAAATAGGTAAAAATTCCATGTGTCTTATCACTTTTTCTCTCTTGGCAATGACTAAATGATATTAAATATTAAAATGGTCAAATGAGAAGGAAAATGAAAAGAGAGGAAAAGGGAAAGATCGATATAGCTATTCCATTCTTAGCATTTGAGCAATTGAGTATATATTCAATAAAATATAGTTTTGACTTATTTTGGTTTCAATTTGATAAAAACTTCTCAATATCAAAAAGTTAAAAGTAAATTTCCATTATTTTTTCCATAAAATTATAGGTATCTAAATTCCTTGTCATATCTTTTGTATAAATACAAGGAAATAATTTTTCAGTTTCCTAGAATAATGTAGTTGATCCTCAGCAAATAAAATAATAAATCCAGTATAGAAAATGTATATTTTCAAAGGAATTTGAGGTGGAAAAGTTTGAACTGATGCAAATAAAAAGGGTTTAAAATGTGGCTTCCAAGGTGTTCAATAAATCATCTGTAATGTTGATGATATCTCACTATAATTTTGAATCCCGCTTTGTCTAGTAAATTTCCTGAGATATACTCTAGATCTATTCTTAACTACAACTTTGGTTTGCTATAATTCTGTTCTTTCCACATGTCCTTACCCACAGAATTGCTCTCTTGTGAGCTGACCAAAAGTGTAGTAAAACTTTTAGCAAAAAATCATGTTACTACTATGATTTTTCTTCTTTTGTCACTTTGTAACAATAATAGGTCATAGGATTGGCAATAGAGTCAATGATGTGCTTCAGCTGTCAATGATTCTTCAATGATTTACGTGACATAACTAAATTAATTTCATTGACTTACTGACACTGACTTGTGCCAAGAAGGAAATTGTAGAAAATATTTTCTTTTTCTACTAAGAAAAGTATGATATAATTCAGTAACCTCTATCTTACTCCACAATACTGACTCTCAGAAATTGTGGATAAATGTAAAACATCATGAAACTGGCATTATACATTTTAGATTGCAATTTATGTTATTAAATAATCCAAGCATGTGTGCTATATTTCAGACAGTTTTAAATCTTTTCTTTGTTAGAAATAATTAACATAATTCCTATTATAGAAATTGAATAGGACAAAGAATTTTATTGACTAAATATATAAATAGATATTTCTGACATGTATATTCTTATTATAATCATTATTTAATATTAATATTTAAAATTAAAAAATTGATTTAGGTGTATATTTAGTAACTCCATAACTATATTTTCCTACTAAAAATTTGAAATAAATAGTTTTGGTTAAACAAAGAGCATTTAAAATAATTAACAGTAGACAGCATGTGAAATCTGTTCTGTTCATGAGTGAACTGAGGGGATGGTTTGTGAGATGATTGAGGAAATTAGTTTCTAATTCATAATGTATATTATACATTTAATACTTTTGGGGGTTGTGTTATTTGTCCACAACATAGCAGCTGTTTTTTGTGCACTAAATCTCTCTTCCTCCACAAACATTCATGAATGTACATAACTGAAAATGTCTTCACTTTCACTTTATTTTCTTCATATTTTCACCATTCTTCAAGTAGTTACACTATTTAATCTAACTATAATACAATAATTTTACTTTTAGTTCTTTGAGGCATCTCCACACTACTTTCCATAGAGGTTGTACTAGTTTCTAGTCCCACCAGCAGTGTATGAGTGTTCCTGTCTCTCCACATTCGTGCCAACATTTGTTGTTTTGGGACTTTTTGATAAAAGCCATTCTCATTGGAGTTAAATGATATCTCATTGTGGTTTTGATGTGCATTTCCCTGATGATTAGAGATGTTGAGCATTTTTTCATATGTTTCTTGGCCATTAGCCTGTCTTCTTTTGAAAAGTTTCTGTTCATGTCTTTTGCCCACTTTTTAATGGGGTTGTTTGATGTTTTCTTGCTGATTTGCTTGAGTTCTTTGTAGATTCTGGTTATCAGCCATTTATCAGATGTATAGCATGCAAATATTTTCTCCCATTCTGTAGGTTGTCTGTTCACTCTATGATTGTTTACTTAGCTGTGCAGAAGCTTTTTAATTTGGTCAGGTCCCGTTTATTTATTTTTGTTGTTGCTGTGATTGCTTTTGGGATCTTCTTCATGAATTCTTTGCCTCGGCCAATGTCCATAAGAGTTTTTCCAACATTTCCTTCTAGAATTCTTATGGTTGCATGCCTTGTGTTTATGTCTGTTTTCCATCATGAGTTGATTTTTGTGAGTGGTGAGAGGGGCAGATCCTATTTCAGCCTTCTACATGTGGCTATCCAATTTTCCCAGCACCATTTATTGAATACAGATTCTTTTCCCCAGTGTATGTTTTTGTCTACTTTGTCAAAGATGGCAATATGATTATATCTGGATTCTCTGTTCTGGTCTATGTCTCTGTTCTTGTGCCAGTACCATGCTGTTTTGATTACTATAGCCCTGTAGTATAGCTTGAAGTCTGGTAAATTGATGTCTCCCAAGTTGTTCTTTTTGCTTAAGGTTGCTTTGGCTGTATAGGGTCTTCTCTGGTTCCATGCAAAGCATAGAATTATTTTTTCTAGATCTGCAAAAAATGATGTTGGTATTTTAATTAGGATTGCATTGAATCTGTAGATTACTTTAGGTAGTATATACATTTTAACAATGTTGATTCTGCCGATCCATGAGCATGGTATGGTTTCCCATCTGTTTACATCCTCTGCTATTTCCTTCATCAGTGTTTTCTAGTTCTCCCTATAGAGGGCTTTCACCTCCTTAGTTAAATATATTCCTAGGTATTTTATTTTCTTTGTTGCTATTGTGAAAGTTATTGAGTCTTTGATTTGGTTCTCACCTTGACTGTTGTTGGCATATATGAATGCTACTGATTTTTGTACATTGATTTTGTAACCTGAGACTTTGCTGAATTTATATATCAATTCCAGTAGTCTCTTGGCAGAATCTTTGGGGTTTTCTAAATATAAGATCATGTTGTCAGTAAAGAGTGATAATTTGACCTCTTCTGCCCCCATTTGGACACCTTCAATTTCCTTCTCTTGTCTGATTACTCTCACTAGGTCTTCCAGCGCTATGTTAAATAGAAGTGGTGACAGCAGGCAACCTTGTCTGGTTCCAGTTCTAAGTGGGAAAGCTTTAATTATTCCCTGTTCAGTTTTATGTTGGCTGTGGGTTTGTTGTAATGACTTTTATCATTTTGAGGTAAGTCCCACATCAGCCTATTTTGTTAAGTGTTCTTATCATAAAAGGGTGCTGACTTTTGTCAAATGCTTTTTCTGCATCTATTTAGAGGATCATATGGTCTTTGTTTTTACTTCTATTTATGTGGTGAATTACATTGATAGAGTCACATATGTTGAATCATCCCTGCATCTCTGGGATGAAACCCACTTGGTCGTGATGGATTTTTTATTTGATGAGCAGCTGAATTCAATTTGCTAGGATTTTATTATCCAGCACTCCAATTACTGAGTATTTGCCTAAAGGAAAAAAAGACATTCTATATAAGAGACACCTGCACTCAAATGTTTATAGCAGCACAATTCACAATTGCAAAAATGTGCAAACAACCCAAGTGCTCATCACTACATGAATGCATTAATAAAATGTGGTGTATGTATACCAAACAGTACTACTCAGGCATAAAAAACAACCGTGAACTAATACCTCTTGTATTAACCTGGATGGAACCAGAGACGATTCTTCTAAGTGAAGTATCACCAAATGGACAAACACCACATGTATGTACTGACCATTAAATCGGAACTAATTGATCAACACTTATGTGTACATATGGAAATAACATTCATGGGAAACCAAGCAGGTGAGAGGGGGCAGGAGGGGATGCATAAATTTACACCTAACGGGTAGAATGCACACCATCTGGGGGATGGGAACACTTATAACTTTGATTCAAATGGTACAAAAACAATTTATGCATCCAAAACATTAGTACCCCTGTAATATCCTGAAATAAAAATAAATAAACATAATATAATAATTTTAAATGTTTTAGCTTTGAAACAAGTAATATAATAATATATTAATGTTAATATATTATTATATAATAATATAATATATTAATATAAACAAGTAATATAATAATTATATTATAATTAAATATTATTTATAATAATAAATAATATAATCTAGTAATCGCCTAAAGAGTCGCAATTAGTATATGTATTTATCATATTAGCTTCAGAGTTTTTTAATGAAATGAAAAAGTAAAATGAAAATATTCTCCATTATTTTCCTTGATCCATTTCCATCCCTCCCTTTCCAAATGTATTAATACATCTGATGATATAGAGGATTATTTTGTAATATTTGTCTTTAACCTTACATATATTGCTATTATTATTACATAATAATTCATATTACCTCATTGGTCTTTAGGTTTTATATCCATATTGATATACATAGACCTCATTTAATCTTTTAGATTATAATTCATTTTATTAATATATTTCTCTTCATATAGCTACATTCCAGCAAATGGACTTCTAGGTTTCTTTTCCCCATTTATTTCTCTGCAAATAGTGATCCATCCAATAAACATCCCCATGAAATTTTTCTACTGCATATTTGTAAAAGTTTATCTAGGTTATATATCTAGCACTGTAAGCTGATTCACACATTAAAAACATTTTATACTCCGTTAGGTACCTCTAACACACTGCACAGTGATTTACCATTTTACCCTCTCACTGACAGGGTATTAGACTTTCCATTTTTCCAAAACCTTGCCAGTCAATACTTACTATGTTTTGTTGGCTGTCTTATTAATTATCATTGCATTTAATGAGTGTAAAATTATATCTCAACAAGTACCTTTCCATTTTTCTAATTACTGAGAAGACTGGACAACTTTAATATGTTTATTTTCTATTCCTAATTCTTTTCCTATGCATGTTTAATTCATATCATTTGACATTTGTCTGTTTTCCTTTCTCCCATACATTTATATTTTCAAACCTACTAGGATTTTTCCCAACAATCGTACACCAATGACTTATTCTTAGTGATTTGTTGGAGTTCTTTATACATTGTGGATATCAATTCTCTCCATCTCATATGAGACAACTATGCTAAAAGTAACTATTATCTTTTAACAAAGATTAAAACAGGATCTTCATTAAACACTCTCCGAATCTCTACTGTTTTTCCTGATTTTCTATTGAAGAGATCTATGCAATATAGAAATATTAGTTTTGCTCTCTTTCTGGGTACTTTCATCAAAATTTCACCAACACCACCTGGGTGCACAGGAATGGATTCATTCTTTCTTTATGTGCTAACTCTCTGCTTCACATCCTGTCTATGATCAGCTCTGTGGCAGTAGTGAGAAGGCTCTGTGTTGACAATTGTGGGAAGAAAATAGCTTAGGGGTTACCTGGAAAAAAGTCTTTCCTCCTGGGCAGAAGTAATTGATTCTATATCAGTTGTTTTATGACACTGTCTGGCAGGCACCCTGCCAACAACCCAGCTGAAATAGCCTGGAACTTTGCTACTTAATTTTGTCATGCCCACTATGTGTGGACTACATAAACTTTTTCTTCAATGATATTTCCTAGATGTTTTAAATTCTTTTGTGAGTGCTAGAGTTTTATTGAAGCAAATACTATAGTACTTTTGGTAGAGTACTATATTCTATGACATATTTGCCATGTTGGTATAGTCAGATTTACAGAATATAAGCAAATTAAAAACATTTAATTCACTTTAATTATTAAAACCTGAATCACCTATAAATATATAAAAGTGATTTTTGTAAAATTGCCCTAATGTTTATAATAATATATTGTTTGGCAAGGAGAATTCTTTGTAAAATAGAAGAAAGGAAATAGACTGAATGTGAAATTTATACAGTACAGTTCCTCAATGTATCTGTTCTCCTCTGGCACATATGTAATAATTTGAAAAATTATAATAAAGTATATAGAACATTTACTAAATAGAAGTTATTTGCCTGTGAGAAGAAAAATAATATGCTATAATTTTGGAGATTACTGTTTTGTTTCTTATGTGAAGGTTTTACTTGAGAAGTTACTTAGAGACTTAATCCTCAGTGGTACACTAGCCTTTCACTTTTTCAGGAAGCTCGTCATTGCCATGTTCTTCCCTGTCCCAGGTTTCTTACAAAAGTCAGGTCCAAACTGAATTACAACTTGAGACTCAGGCAACTAGAATGTGCCTTGGTGGTTTCAGACAAAAGAAATTAAATATTCTGCAGTATGTTTTGTGCTGTTAAGCCCAAACCAAATGTTCCAGAGTGTTAAAAATCCATAACTAAAATTTTGAAGAGATTTGTTCTCCAACTCAATGCTTAACCATCTCAAACTACTCTGTCATTTCACTATCCACAGGGATGCAGTGTGGTTATAAGGCACTCATTCCAGAGATTTCCAGATAACTTTCCCACCATGCTTTGAAACATAAAATAGTTGAATGAAAACAGTATATGCTATTTCTTCTTTATTATAGAACAGTTACATGTGTAGCTTTCCAATAAAGAAAGAGGTCGAAGAGGATGTCACAGCTGGTATCATTTTGGCAACAAGTATGTATTAGAAACTAGATATATAAAAATTTGGTTTCAATTTTATTATCCAAAGTTGAAGTGTTTCCAACTCATTATTATCACAATTATTCATTTATTACTAAATCTCAAAACAGACTATTAAATCTCATTAACAGGAAGTTCGGTTCTTTTGTTATGTTTTTGACTTATTGCAACACTGACTGTATGTTTTCTGGTTATTTTTTAGTAGGCATTCTTTCTGTATGCTTAGATCTCCATAACGATACATCTATTGATTGTCTTACTTCAGAATCATCTTATGCATACTGAAAAAGATAACTAAATAAGATTTCATACTGCGAATTCATTATTTGCTTTTTTAATTATTTCCATATTTTAAACAATGAGTCTGAATGTTTCCATGCTCTTTTGCCCAGTGCTTTTACTTTAAAAAAAAGAAAATTAAAGTTTTTAATATAGATAAATTTTTTTCAATATAGACTAGCATATCTTCCTATTTTAAATCTATATTACTGTATACAGAAAAAATGAGCAACAATAGGAGGCAAAGGTCCTCAGATAAAATAAGGTTTCACAAGCCTTAGCATAATATTTATGGAGAGGCTTTTCTATATAATAAGCTGATAAGTGGCTCAAGTAGTTAATTTATCAATAAATTTAAAAGTTCTATTTAGCAAGAAAACATGACAATTAATGTAAGAATATATTACATTTTGATTTAGAATTAAAATATATACAAATTCTCATTTATTAACCAAACTAGTTGTGTGAGGTTGTAGTTTTAACTTAGAATATAGTTTGTTTGAATAGGATTCTATTATTTTTCTTACAAAACTCATAATTGCCATAAATGACATCTATGATTTCTAGTTACAATGTCTAAAAATAAATGAATAATGAACTTATGAAACAAATTGTATGCAGCACCCCTTAATTTTTTTTCATTTTTAGAAGCTTTTTAATTATCTTATTCTCATACCTTAGATTTTTTTAGCAATTCATTTTTATCATAAATAAAACATGAAAAGCTCTATTTTTCTCCCCATATTTCATTATTTTATATTAAATCCAATAAAATTAAATGCAATTAAATGCTATAATAAGTTTAACCAGTATAACAAGATTTGGGTATAAATACAACTGAATCTTGGTAATCTTAAATCTAGTCTTGTGGCCATACAAATTCATAGAAGAATTATAGTATTCTATTAGCCACATGTGTATGTTTTACGTAGGGACTTTAAAACTGTATGATAATGAGTGGGGCAGTTTAAATAGAAATTAATAATTATTCTTTGAATATAGTACTCAAGTTTTTAGAAGGGCATTACTAGTTTCATGAATGGCAATTTTCTTCCAGTCATCAACATTTAATGGAATTAGCATTTCCTCTTGGAACAATTTAACCATTTCATCACATAGTGCCCAAATTCAGTAAATATTTTCCACTCTGCCTACAGTTATAGGAATGTTACCTTGTTGAAAAATTAGAAGTTCCTATTTTTCTCCTAACTAATGTTGAGTGGAATTCTCGGTGAGCAGTTCCAGGAAGGCATTATTTGATCTTGCTAGGGCCAAAAGACTCTGGGGGATTAGGTCCCCAGACTTAAAGCCCATAGTAAAAAGAGTGTTACAGTTCAAACTGTCCCCCAAATCCAACACAAGCATCTATGCTGCCATAGTCTCATGAACTGCTCAACACCGATGAGTTCCCCAGGGCTTCTGGTAAGGGGTGGTGCTGCAGAATGTGTTGTCATACACAATTGGGAATAGCAGGACATCATGTGAGTTGAGTGTTTGATACAAGAAGAAATAAAGTGTTCTTTTGAAAATTGAATTCATTAAAATTAATTTTCTCATTTTTAATAGTCAATGGATACAATAGGAGTTATATTACCAATAATAACCTAAATTTTATAGGCTCTTGTTCCAATTTACTTATGCTTATCCTTGATACAACATTCTCAAAGTACTTCCAAGGATGTCAAGAGATTTCTGACACCTACTCATGAAGAATTCTGGTCTGTCATCACATAAAATAAGTCAGGATCAACTATGATATCCTCCTGGTTACCACAACTTTCAACAGAACATTACTGGTACACTCTAGTTTCCTGCTAGATACCAAGTATCCCATTATATGCCCCTTACAATTCTGTCACTTCCCCCCAGTGTTACTTTTTGGGAGAGCCAGGAGAAAATTTTCATTTCTACTATTATATTCTCTTAGGTACCAAACAGTGCAGCTTTTGCTCCAGTGTCTTACAAAGAGGGTTTAGGGAGACATATCATTCAATTTTTACATATGGGCTTCCATCTCCATAGGATTAAAACATGAATCAACTCAGAGGCTGAACATGGAGACAATCCAAATGACATCCAGCATGTCATGCTGAGAATTGGCCCTGTAGGAATGGACTGAGCTTAAAAGCAAAATAAGAATCACAGAGGCAAAAATTGGCATTTCCATTAGACTGTGGGTATTACAGTCATATTAATACTAGTGTCCCCATTGTGAAGATAGATACATCAGGCTCATTTATCTTGATGGCATTAAAAGTTCATTTTATCTCTTGTGACTTTTGTGTAAGGTTATTTCAAAATAAAATGCAAGTTTAAAAGTATGCATTATCACATACCTGGTCCTGATTATACACTTAAAATCAAGTTTTTAATTATGTTTGGTTTTTTTGTCAATCAACTACAGAAAGCAGACATTTTAGTCTAAGTGGTTTAATTATATATAGTTTATATGGATTCCCTCTGTATATGCTACAGTTTCTGGGTACTAACCCTGAGAAATGTCGGGACAGACTCTAGATTGTGCTAAACTGTCAAAAGCCAACATGAGAGGCTTCTTGGGAATTAGCCAGTGTTTCTTTGTCAAATCTACTGTACTGGTTTTGTTAATTTGACTATTTTGTTTAAATTTTTTAAATATAAGGCTTCTCTCTCTTCCTTCAAATTGTGTACTATTCGTAGACCTGCCCTGATGGAAGTTTAGAAGTCCCATTGCCCATTTCTCTTCTATCTTAGTAGGCCCATTCCTTATGTCTCCATTGTACATTGGGTTTAGGGAGAACAAAGGTTCTATTAATTGCCATTTGCTTTTGTAAAATTTACTAGTGACTATGATGCTGTCTACTTGAAAAATCTTAAGAGCATTCTCTTGGACATTCAGGTAGGCAATTATATAGAGTTTTTTTTTTTCATGTGGTCCTAGGTCAAGATGCTACGTTTTGCACTTGGGCTCAGGTGGATACCAACACACGGATCTGCCATTTGTTGCATCCTTCATGGCTATCCAATGAAGGTTTTGAACAATTGGATCTTCTTTTCTAATTGCTGAAAATCCTGGCTTCTTCTTTCTCACCTGGGTGATTTCATCTTTGAGCAAGAACCAAATTAACAAAAAATTGTATGAGTTCTAACTTCCTGAATAAACTCAAGATTTTGACTACCAAAAGAAAATTACATTATAAATAATTGGTTTTGATTCTAGGCTATACAAAGGCCAAAAGATAAATGTCTGAAAGCTAAAAGATAAATTGCTACATTTGAAGTCATGAGACCTATGTTATAACATTGGCTCTGCTGTTAATGAACTGTTTGATATTAGAAAGTCACTTTAATTCTCTGGAGCTCAGTGATTTCATCTGTAATGAGGTTGGGTTCAAATAGTGTTTTCCAAGTCAAATTTTATTTCAGAGTAGTAAATGATTTAAATTATATCCAGAGACCCCAGGAAAGAAGTGGAAAAGAAATGAAGAGGAAAAGAAAGAAATATTTGTTTTGTTTGGTCCACAGACAATAAGTTATGAAGGATTAAACCACAGTCTATTCAGCCTTTTATAAGCATAAATTTGAATTCTATGTTACTACTGACCCATTATTAACCTATCATGCATGATAAATTATATGAATGTTTATTGATTTATCCACATTCTCTCATATTATCTTTTCAAAAAATGAATAAAGTTTATAACTACATAATAGAATACAAAATTCATATAGGTTTCATGTTCAAAACCTTGTTTTCCTAAACAATGTGCCTTAGATAAATTGGCTAATAGACAGAGGACCAAACTCAATTATTTCTATCATATTTCAAAGATTTTATTAAAAAGTATATTTGTCATTCAGAATTTTGTTTTCAGATTGTTAAATGCAGCACAAATTGAACACATGTAGTAACTACAATACTCAACATTTCCCTACGACATTATAGCACAGACATACTAGTGATTTTAAAAGGCGAGATTGAAACACAGACTTGGAATGACATAGTCAATGCAATATTGATGACAATTATAGTGCCCCCAGTTTTCCATAGTGTACTCATCATTTTATATATCAAAAACATTTCTGTTTATTCTCCCTGTTCTTTTTGTTTATTTGTTTGTTTATAGGTAGGGCTATTAAAATCTAAGTATATTTATGCATGTCCCTTTAGTTCACAGACATACTCTGGGTGCTGATTTGTCTCCTTAATTCACTGATCTTTTTTCATCTTTTCTATGCGTATCATAAAGATACCATTGGGAAAGCAATATAAACTGTCGTTCTGCTCTTGAGAGAATATATTTTCTTCAAATGTGATTGAAATTTTAATTGATTACCTCACTGCAAATTCAGTTCATTCTCAGTCAAATAGACATCCCCAAGGAATAATTGGCATCACAGTTATCACCAAGGAACTTTGCGGATTGGGGCTTTTGCTAATTGGCTGTGGTGGGGATTTTGATTCTTTAACAGATCATTTTGAGTCCCTTTGTCACGCACACTGCACCTATAAAGATTGCCATTCAAGGTTACTGGAGTATAGCATTACTCACAAAATAAACGGAAAAGTGCACATGGATAAGTTCTATGCTGCCAGCAAGGAGAGTGCAATGTATATGGATTTTAACACTGAAAAAGGCTTTAGAGATCAACTACTGTCTCATTTTGCATGTGAGAAAATTCAAATCCGGAGACACTGAGATGCTCTTGGTCAGACAGCTAATTAGTGGCAACGGCAAGATGAATACCCTGGTCTCCTGATTCTCAGTTCACTGCTTTTTCCACTTCACCTGCTATATGTTCTGTTGTCATTGGGTCAGAAAATGTTAAGTCTTGTTGTGTGAGGTAGCACCTTACAATTAACCATGGGTATTTCTTTTCATTTGCTTTTATTTCTTATGCATAAACATCATTAAAGCAAAACAAAATTTTGGATGTTGTTTACAAACTAAATCACATAGAAAGATTGGGGACAGTCTTTTCTAATTATGTAAGCTGTAAGTTGTACACAAAATCCAGTCCTGTTGCTTCAAGAATACATAATTACCTATGAATCTAGTCAAATGTGTCAGTGAACCCAATACAACAGCCTAGTATGGGGTGCACCTCTCTCTCCTTCCTACTATAGTCTGCTCTTTACTAAATCTCCCAGGCATGTTGAAATACAGAATAATGTGCCATTTCCTCCTTGTCACACTGAAATCTCTGCTGTGTTCTTGGCGCCTCCCTAGCATTAAGGTTTCTCCCCATTTCTTATCTTGTTTAGGAGCAAGTACTGGAAGAGAATCACAGGCTAGTGAACTTCCCAAGGCTCTTCCTGTCTACATGCTGCAAACTTTGAACATGCATGCAGCTAGAGTAGATGTCACTTCCTGACCTCTACTGTCTGAGGAAGCGTTATTCTCAGAACACACATCAGTGCTTTTTGACATGCTATGCCCTTCATCCACCATTTAATGATGAGATGAGCATAAAGACCTCTTGCTTGAAGAATCGTTTATATTCTACTTTAGTTAATGAAAAATGATTCTTTGCCTGAAAATTTAAAACACATTATTATAAAAGTACTTTTCCCCAGAAAACAATTAGGCCTGGTGACCTAGTGAAAAGGTGTGTAAAATGAAATGTAGGTGGCAAAGTCGTTATACTGTCTTGAATTCAAGGCACTGCATAAGCAAGAAGCTTACCTTCCAATGTAATTTTAATTATGGTAAGATAGATCAAACCATTAAGTAATTATTAAGTCTGTGGGGAAATCACAGATACGTGAACTTATTTTAAAATTTTACTCCCTTTTAGTGACCCTTTAGTCTTTCTTTCCTGAACCGCTTTATTTCTGTTTGGTTTCTTAGGTGGTGATGGTACACAAAATATACAGAAGATTAAATATCAACATTCCTCTATTTGAAAGACACTTTGCCATGATGTTTTTTTCTTGTATTTCTTCCAATTTATTGTCTTCTCTGCCACCATATGTCTTCCTTCTTGTCTCCCCTCTCTCCTTTCACCTTATTTTTAAATTTCCTATCTCCTCTCTCTTTTATTACTTCTTTTATTTGCTTGGTTCTAACATTATTTTTTTTTCGAAGTAATTACAAACTTTTGCGTACTGTAGAAAGAAGTGGGAAAAGCTACAGTGGTAGTGAAAAAAAAATGTACAGGCCCATCCTAGATCATCTCTTAAGTAAAGTTACTTTATAAGATGATTTAGCAACAATGATTAGAAAGGAAGAATATTTCTAAAATGCCAAAAAATGAACTCTAAAATTTTAGGGGTAAAAAGTTTGAAAATAATATAATATTTCAGTTTTTATAAAATTGAAAATGGCATTTCTAGTTACATGAAACTTTCTCAGAATCCTCTTCAAAGATGGCTAGGTAATAGTAAGTTTTGTTACAGCAAGGCATACTGAAATCCTGGCACTGTGTGCACAAATATATAGTATACCAAATTAAAATGAAAAATAGGGTAGGAATATCCATCTGATTATACACAGATGTCTAATTTGTTTGCTGGAATATGGTAAGTATGATGCAGTCAATACAGTGTAAAATATCTGTAATAAAAAAAGAGATGTGCATGCATAAGTACACAGAGTCAGAGAGGAGTCTCAGGAGCTTATTCTTAGGAAGTTGAAAGAATTCTATTTTCTATTCATACATTGCATGATTTATTATAACCATTCTATAGAGCAGCACCCTGCAGAGAAACTATAGTTAAAGTTGGCTTTTGTTTCCATCATAAATCCTACTTTTTGAATGATTTATAACTTGGATTTTTATTTGCTTTTCACTGAAACTTGGCATATAGGTACTTAAACTCTGAATCATTATTTCCTCAAATTTAATTTACATAAGTTTGGTCTTTCTTTTTTTTAGTCAACCAGATAAGCACAAAAAATGTCACATGGGACATCACAAATTCTATGTTTCTGAAATAGGCAGCTGCCAAGAGGAAGCAGATGATAATTATCATATGAGCATCCTTTTAAAAATCCCTGATGGACAAAATGAGTATGTGAAATGTTCTAGGGAAATTCAGTCCTCTTTCAAAAACCAGCTTCTTATTTCAGTCAATGGAGCATATTTTTGAATAAAATTTGCAGCACTTCAATCATAATTATAATTTAAGACATCAAGAACTATAAAAATCAAATGTAATATTAATTATCTCTCTCTAGAAACCTGAGTGAACTTGTGACTTGCTCAAAAGTTCAAAAAATTATAATTCTTTCAAGAAACTATGGTTTGAATCTAATATTTAGTTTATTTTGAAAATCTTTCTTATTTTTCTCTTTGAAAAAATATGTTTTCCATTTAGGATCATGCGAAAAACAAATATGAATACAAATCTTACTTTATATAGTAGGTAAGTTTTACTTCCTAAAAAAGCTCAATATTTCTGCATAAACACATCTAGTGCCATAAATATATCCATAGAGGTTAGTTTTTGTATAAATAAAAATATGTCAGTTAAAATATTTAATTAGATGTTTATTTTAATTTTGAGAATGTATGTAGCATACTTTTCTATGTAAATAATTTGTAGTTGCATAGTGTTTTGGAAGACATGTATTTCCTTCTACCTCTCTAATCACCCCTACACGGTTTCTGCTGCTATATTCAACTGTTATTTCCTGTCTTTATATTTCCATTCTTTGGGGTGTTCTGTGCTCTCTTCTATTCTTGATGTAGCTGATCTTGTTGAGTGGCTCATACTTTCTCCTGATTTCACTTAACATCTGTGTTGATAATGTCTGAGTTTATGACTGTAGTCCAAGCCCTTCCCTTGCACTTTATATTACTGTATCCTGTAGCCTAATGTACACATGTACCTAAAGATTCCACAGCATCTGAAACTCAACTGGACTAGAACTGAATCCTTTACTTTGTTCTCCAAAGTCTCTCCCCATCTTTTTGTCAGTCTCAGTGAAAATTAAAATTATTCATCCTGTTCCTCAAGTCACTCACCTGAGCACTTTTATTTCTGAGTACATTTCCTATCATTGGAATTTAACATAAAACACTTCTAGAAAATAAATTAATACTATCCTGTAGTACCTTTTGTAAACATTGGCATACCTCAAGCCTGAGCAAATTATCTTAGAGTTGAATCTTTAGTTGTCTATATTTTTATATCTCTAAATATATTCTGGGTGCCTAGAAAGTATTAAACTCATAAACATATGTTCGAGAAATTTCTAATTGATGAAAGCATTTAAAATGAAAACACTGTAATAGATTTAATGGTATATTTAACTTGTATTCATTTCAACCATTTTTATTAGATTAATGTTTATCTGTATGATTTATTAGAATTAGTTTTTGTATTTTATGATTTGCTAATAAGCCATGTAAGTTATGACTTAACTCATGACTGTGAATGATTATATTAGTTCTCAGAAAAGAGCTATGATGTTTGATTCCCACTTTCCTCATTAACTTATTCAAACTCTACAAATGACCTCAGCTGGACCACTTTTATAATTTGTTCCTTATTATTTAAATCAAAAATAGCTCTCCTTCCTTTGAAGTATTAGATTATTGCAAATATTTTTGTTTTATTAAGTTGAAATATCTATTGAATGTATAAGTGACCTTGCTTCCTATATAGATCATTGGATCATTGAGAATAGGATTCAGGAAGTCTTAATTTCTTTGTATATTTTGTTAAATTTTTCCTTGTATATTAAATTATGCAATACATAGAAACAAGAACATTTTGATAAATTATTTTATCAATTTGTAAAAATATTAAATTTATATGCTTACAATTATGAATACTTTTGTAAAAAAATGTCTTTTTATTTTTAGTTTTGGGTGTGGCTATGTGATGCTAAACTACTGAAATAATTTAATGAATTAAATTTAGTGAAAATCAAGTATTTGGATTTGGATAAATATTAATCAAACATTTCATGTCTCAAAACACTCGTGCTCAAAAATTCAGTGTTTCAAAATATTAAAATATAAATACTACCATTGCATTTAATTTACTTTTTTCTTTCAATATAATAATTATATATCCATATATCATGTTTATTTTAATTTATACACATAAAAATCCTTTTTTTCTGGGTATCATAAAGCTTCAGGGACACTAGTATTTTAAAATTTTTAGGTTTTTTAGGTTTATTGGGGTATAACTGACATAAAATGTATCACACTGTATAAAGTGTATATTTTGATGAGCTTTGTCACATGTATACACTCATGAAACTATCATAAAAATGAAGATGATGAACATGTCCATCCTCCACAAAAAGTTTCATTAAGCTTCTTAGTAATCTCTCTCCTACCACACCCTGTCCCGTACTGTACCATTTCCTGATAGAGATATGCTTTCTGTCTTTATAGATTAGTTTGCAATTTTTTAAATTTTATATCAATTAAAATTGCATAGTAGGTACTCTGTATTGCTTGGCTTCTTTTATTTGGTATAATTATTTTGAGATGAATCCATGTCATTGCATATTATTAGTATTTCAATATTGTTTTATAAACGAACAATATTGTATTGTATGGCTATACCACAACTAGTTTATCCATTCACCTCTCGATGTGTGATTTGTGTTATACTCTTAACAGTGTCTTTTGAAGAGTAAAAGTTCTCAATTTTGATGAAGTTCATTTTATTAATTCTTTTATGGTTGATAGTTTTGGTGTGGTGTCTAAAATTTATTTGCTTAACCTAAGGTCACAAAATATTTCTCCTACCTTTCTTCCTAAAAGTTTTATAGATTTAGGATTTGCACTTTTATCTATGATTCATCTTAAGTTAGTTTTTGCATATGGTAGCATGTAAAATCAAAGTTTTGGGTTTTTTTTTGCATGTGGATATATAATTGTTGCAGTATCATTTCTTAAAAAGTCTGTCCTTTCTCCACTGAAATGCCTTTGCACCTTCGTCAAAATCAGTTGTCAAAATATGTGTGTATCTTTTATATTCAATTCCATTGGTTCACTTATCTATATCTGTGCCAATTTCCAAGTCTTGATTACTGTACATTTATTTGTCTGAACTCAGATGCTGCTAGCCCTCCAAATTTACACTTATTTTTCACTGCTGCTTTCTCTAATTTTTTGGATTTGCCTATTTCTTTTTGAAGTTCTCTCAGTTGTTGCTTCATCTATCTTGAAGCTGTGTAATTAGATGCATAATAGGTAGGATTGTTGTATCCTCTTGACGAATTGCTCCTTTTATAGTCAGGAAATTATTTTCTTAATTACTGGAAGTATTCTTACCTCTGAAGTATACTTTGATTAGTATTAACACAGACATTCTAGTTTTTCATTGTTTAGTGTTAGTATGGTATACCTCTACCCACTATTCACTTTTAAACTATTTGTGTCTTTGTATTTAAAACACATAATTTTTGCTTTTTATAACTGACCTGACAATATAGACCTTCTAATCTGAGTGTTTAGATCATTTGCATTTGTTGTGGTTATTGATGAAATTAGTTTTAGCATCTTGGCTGTTTTCAGTTTGAGTCGTTTGTGCATTGAAAAATAAGAAGGCACAGAGAAACAAAAGAATGCCATTCATAATTCCACCATCTAACTACTTTCATAGCTTTGGTGTACTCAAGCCGACATTCTTCCACATAATTTATAACTCTCATGTTTACTTATTTCTTAGGATAAATGTTTAAATGCTAAGTTACTAGTCAAAGCTGTGAAATTTCTAAACTGCCCAAGATTTTCATTTGTTAAAATTTTTTAAAAAAGCCTTGGGTATTTTGATAAACTAAAATAACTTATTGTTTACATTTGTTTCTATTGTTTCTGTTGACCATTCTTATATATAGTTATTGACAATCCATTTATTACATGAATTTACTCTCTTTGATGTTTTGACAGATTTTCCTGGCCCCAAAATGTGTCTCATTAATTTGTTAAAACATTTAGAGTGTATATTTGCTACAAATAATTAATCATTTTTAGCTTCAATTTTACTCATTATGTTTTTGTTTCAGAAGTATAAGCATGTTATGCAATTATATATATTATTCTTTTATAATTTCTCTTATTGTTTCTATTATCTGAATAACTTTCCAATTCAAACAGTGCATAAATAATTATGTTTGTTTATTTGTTTATTTGTATTTTTAATACTGGAAATACATTTTGCTCATAGGACCACCCTGAATTTAATTTTAACGTTTGGTATCAAGTAAAGAGTAACTATATCTACTCTTTTCATCCCCCTAATAATTAATTTTTTTTAAAAAATTGCCATTTACTTACTGAAGAATCTAATTTTTCTTGACAATACATGAGGTAATATTGATTTTTTCAGTAATTCTTAGACAAATGGCACACATTTTATTTATTTGTTATTCCATGTTAATATATAACAAAAGCAGACCTAGTCTCTCTTGAATTAAATGGACAATATATTTTAGGAATTGCATGGTAGTTTTTTTATCATTTATAACTTATTTCTGGTCACAGTGCCTAGTTTCAAATATAAATTGCAAAATTAATGAGACCTATGACTACTCTATTTGAGTCATAAGCTTAAGGCTGCATGGAAAAAAATAACTAGTGGTCATTATGAATACTGAATTTAACAATAAGGCCTACAGAAAGGAGTTAGGAGAGAAGTCCACTGCTTTGAATATAAAACGAGACAAAACATGTTTGACCTTTCAATTCCTGAGGCTTTCTGCTGTGCAGGCTAATCACTTGCTAACCTCTGATTTACCTTATTAGAGTCAAGAGTTGGGGTTATAGTCCAATTACAACATGGGCATTCACATTACACTCCATGATCACTTTCTGAACATTGGTCTTCTACTTGTTTGCAATTTTCCTATTCTTTTGAAATGTATGATTTCTTACTTTCTTGGATATATGATTTAATAGCAGCCTACTTATACCACACCATTCATTATAGAAATTGAGTATTACTCGTATCCTTTATCACTACTCAGCTCATCTTCCAGGGCTTGAGTGGTTTTATTATTCATGTATATGATCTATTTAAAATCTTACCCTCAGAATTACTTAATTTCTTGAACTTCAATGACTAACTCCTTATGACCATATTTTGAATACTTTTTAAAAAAATCTAGATCCCATATATGTCTGTATCTACAAAATTATTTCCACATCTTCACCTCCAAACAGTTCTCTATTGATGGTGTTATCTACAAAAATATTTTCCAAAGTCACTGAAATCTCCCTTTCTATTTTTTATTTTATCTGCTTCAATTACATCTTCTTTCCTTTTTATTCAGCCTAAATTCTGTTCTATCTTCTGACATGATTCTGAGCTACACCAGCATCCGGAGACATTACCACTTCTAGTCTCCACCTCAAAGGCCCTGAAACCAGGCTATACCCTGCTATTTGTCTCCTCTGTTACTCTATGATATAGAAATGTAATCAAATGAATGGACCGATTGTCCCTAAAGTGCAGTCTCAAACATCAGCAGAAACTTCAGGGCTAATCATCAACTTATTTACTTTTTGTTGGTCAATAACAATATGCTTTCTCCTTGATAATCATTTAAACCATAAGGAATCTCTGTAAGTGTCATACCTGATCTCCACTCTATCATTCACAGCAAACAATTGTGCTTCCTATAACATGGAAAATTAGGAATAATGATGTTATTCTTTAATGTCCCTCTTCCTACCCACAGAAAAATATCAATTCCACAAGCCTGCTGTTAACCATCTCTTGCTCAGTAGGCCTTTTATACTCTGCTATATGGGTAACATATGAGAAAATGGAAATCATATTTCTGCAGATGTTATGAAATAGCCTGCAGTTCATGTGTTACATTTGAAATATGGAAAATAAAGTAGACCAAATATATTGCTAACAGTAATCTCATTCTCTCTGCCCTTATCTAGAGTTGAATACATATTTTAGGATTCCATATACATTGCCCATCTCATTGTCCTAAATGGTTGCAAAAAAATGTAATTTTGTAGATGAAGTAAGGAGGAGCAGTAGATACCCCATAGAGCCACTTCAGATGACAGACAGTGTCTCAGTTCCTGATCTTACAGGGTAACATTCAGTGGGAATAATATTTATTGTTAGGTGATCCAATTTTTTTCCCTCAAGTTAGACTTTCATTAATCATATTTAGAGTTAGTTTCTGCAAGGAAATGAAGCACATTTAATCACTATTCCAAATTTATACTGTTTTCCATTTATTTTCACATATGTCAATGTAATAGTGAATGAAAGCAAACAGACACAACCAGCTCACAGAATCCAAACTCAGAAGTCAAGGAGTTGTTATTTAAATTATATTTAATAAAATTACTTTCTCAAAGAAAATGCAGTTTCAGTTTTACATTAACTTGTTCACACTGGTGTTTGGATAATTACATTGATTCAAAGATATTTTACACAGTCATAGATTATTTATAAATAAAAGAAAATGATCATCTTATGGACTAAAATTACCTTAACTATATAAATATGAATAGATATTTATTGATCTAAATTTGTGTAGCTTTATTTTTTATCTGATTCATTTACAAAATTAGCTAACTACAATTTCCTCATCCTATTTTCATAGTACATCGAAGCCAACAATAACTCCTATTTTGGGGACAAGCAGGGTAGTGGCTTTTACAGAGATCTATGATAAATATTTTGGTCTCAACTATATCACCAACCAGCTATTACCTTAAGTCAAATGATCTCCAAAGAACTCAGGGTTTTTTAATGAACAAAATGCGAAAGTTAACGTGGATAATCTCTGTGGTCCTGCTCAGGTCTAGTATTTTATAACTGTATTTACATAAATGCCCCTACGTAATAGTACCATCAAAACATGAAGGGCACTGCAAAGAATGCAGCAAGCATTTTTTTCTGACCCCATCAAAATCCATGCTATAACCAGCTAAATTGCAGAAGGTTTTGGTTATGTATGAAAATTTCTTTTTGGTTTCAGTCTTAAAGATTCCGTTTCTTTAATCTTTGATGCTATTATAGTGACATAAACTCACATAAATAATTTATTACGTTCTGTATTATTTAAAGAAGCAATTTTCTTTTCTTGCTGAAGAACATAAAGGCTAAAAAATACTACCCATAATACCTAAGCACCAGTAGGAAATACCTAATATCAATTCACTATTTCCATCACTATATTTTCATTAAAATAAACCTAATAGAAAAATATGATTTAATTTCCTAGCATATAAATAATTTCTGAGTATATAATTAATAGTCAAAACTCTTAATTTGACACATAAAATGCAGTATTTAGAATATTTATATAACTCATTGAACATATAATTTCCAGATGACAATTGCATGATGTTATAACATGTATGGGTGAAAGATGTACTCAAAGTGCAATATAGACCAATGGATTTTAATATAATAAAGTATACAAGAATTATGGATGTAGTTTCAGATTCCACATTGCAACCAATCTTTAAGCAAATATTTAGCCAGTTGTGGTGGCTCACCTATAATTCCAGCTACTTGGGAGGCTGAGGCAAGAGGATTGCTTGAGCCCAGGAGATCAAGATTGCAGTGACATGTGATCACTCCACTGCACTCCAGCTGGGGTGACAGAGCAAGACCCTATCTCTAAAATTGAAAAAAAAATCACTTATCAAAGTCGGTATAGTATCAAAGAAGAATATCCACATTTATGTAAAAATATGGTTAAAACGCTCCTCCCTTTTCCTTTCTGTCTACATGAAACTGTATTTTTTTCATATTATTCAGCCAAATATCATATTGCAACATGTTGAATGCAGAAACAGGTATGAGAATCTATTTGTTTTTGTTAAACCACACATTAAAGGGATTTGCAAAAAACTTAAGCAATGCTATGAAAAATAAAATATAAAGCCTATATTATTTATATTAACATGAAATGGGGTTATTATTCCTACTTTTAAATGAATTAATTAAAATATATTTTTAATTTTCTCATTTTTATTTTCTAAGCATTAATATATAACACTCATAAATAAAAATTCTTGGATGTTCTATATTTTTTAAAACAGTATAAAGAGATCTTGAAACCAACAAATTTTAGGACTACTGGCCTTAAGTACAAAAGAGTATTTTACATAATTTAGTAAAGTCAATATGCAGAGTATAGAGCAAGGAGCCTGACATATACTTAAGAGTTTCATGTAAATTACCTATAATTATGCACAATACATAAATAGTATAAATAGATATGCACTAAAACATTAACATTTTCTATCCTTGCTTAATAGGACTAAAAGTAAATTGTTTCCTAAAATACCGTTTTGTTTATATTTTTTCAATTTTTTTTGCAATATCAAAATAGCCCTTCCACCGTAAACAACTATAAAATAAGATAAAAATATATGATGCAACTCTTTTCAGGCTGAGAACTATAAGATAGCATACTGAGATCGCTTAGAGAAAGAAATCTCATGCAGTGAGCCCTAAGATTGCCCAATTCTCTCCTATTCAAGACGCGGAGAACTGCTGTCTGTGTAAAACACACTGGTCCCACTCAGGAGAAGTAGAAATGATCTGAACTGGGGGCAAACGAAGTGGCTGATTTCTGTAGAGCAAAGAATTGAAATGGAAAGACGTGGTAGAAAGGTCACCCCAGAAATCTATGGGGGGGGGTCTCTACAAATCACTGGTAATGGGCTGAGATTTGTGTGCCCAGAATGAGACTACCCAAAGCTTATCAGATAGCTGCTGCTACAAGGTTGAGAATAGAACAGAAATACTGGAGGTTGCACAGTCCAAAGGCAAAAGCAGTGCTGGGCACTTTGTAGTTCATACTCTTTCAGAGTAGAGACATATTCTCAATAACACAAAATATCTCTGCCATCCAGCCGAGATACCGGGAAGTCTGGTTTTAGGAGTAAGAACCACATCCTAGAGTAGAATCTAAACTATACCTATCAAAACCTAAAACCAAGCCTTGACAAGATCCAAAGAGGAAACAAGAGATTAGAGACTGAGTCCCGCCAAGTTTGAAGGGCTTAGGAACAGAACACATTGCTTTCCTTGGATCTCCACTGAAAAAAACATAAAACTAAGCCTATAAAGTTCCAAGGTAATCAACCAACAATTCAAGTATCTACTAAAACAAAAACTAAGAATCTTCAAAGGACAATAACGTAATCTAATCTCTATGTTGTATTAACTATAATTTCCACCATTCAATCACAATCACTATATATAGAAAACAACTGGAAACTATGACATTCCTAGGTAAGAAAAATGTAGGCAATAAGACTAATGGCAAAAAACATAGATACTGGATTTAGCACACAAAAAGTAAGAAAATTTAGTGATAATAGAGTACATATATACACACACATATTGTATATTTATTATATACAAGTATATATTAAAATATTAATGAAAAATGTGTTTAATAGTTAAAAATATGGTTTTAATGAATGCAGATGAGAAATTTTAGCATAGAGTTTGAAACCCCAACTATATTCTAGAAATTAAAAAAAGTCTAGAATAGAAAAGTACAATGACTTAATGAAATATTTATTGGATGAGCTTATTGGGGGTGATGTATAAAAAATTTGATGGAAGAACAATAAAAATTATTCAATTTGAACAACAGATTGAACAAAAAGGTACAAAGCCACATGCATCTGTGTACACTATCAAAACTTCTTACATAGACACAATTACATTTCAGAAAGAAAAGAACATATATTTAAATAGATAAAATGTCTGAATAAATACTGTTAATAGCTTTATATGATAAAAAATAGAAATTAAAAAAAACCCACAAACCGAAAGATCCAAGAAACTCAGCAAACTCCAAACAGGATAAAAATAAAATGAATCAAACCTAGATGAGTTACAGACCAACTGCTGGAAATTAAAGATAAAGAAACAATCTTCAAAATAGTCAGATTGGGAGGAGGACACAGTATCTACAAGGAAACAAAAATAATAATGACCACTGTTTTTTCATAAGAATGAATGAAAGCTTGTAAACAGTACAGCTTCTATATGAAATGCTTTAGAGTCAATGTCAAAACAAAATTTTCTATCTAGTGATATCCGCTGAAAGGTGAGAATTGGTCACCAGCAGCTTACCATTCTGCATTCCAGCTTTGTTGGGATTCTGAAAACACTGCCACTGGTTTCTCTGGGACATTTATCCTGCTGTGTTTTCAGAACACAATAGATGTGTTTATCACAGAGGAGAAAATTTCTCCTTATTAAAATGGGAAAAGGAAAAAAAAGTGGTTCTTTCTACTCAGGATCAAAGAGAATGCTATCCTCAATCCAAAAATAGAATTTAGCTAAATAATAGCTCATTTCTGAGAAAAACCTTTGCAGTCAGCTGCAGTCAATTTCTTTTAATTTGTTTGCTCAGGCTTGTAGATTGGTGGGAGAAATGTCTAGCTTGATCTCTCCTTTCAGGAATTTTTGATTTATTTTCTGGGTTATGGGACTATAAGATGAATAAAATAATGAGTAGCACTCTGAAATTATTATATTTGTGTTTACATGTGAAATGAGTATATTTCCCAAAAGGCTAATACAAAATATACTTATATACTATGTAATTTCTAGTCCTATCAAAATTTTCTGTGAAAATATTTATACAAATTATATATAGATATAAAAAGGTATTAAACGTGCAATAATATTATTAAATATACACTATTTTCAAGATTTCTCCTAAAGATGAACATTTACATTTAAAATTGTTTTACTTGATTTCTGTTCTCATAAATACAGTAATGTTATTTGTTTCTCTGTTTAAATTTGCAAATATATATTAGAGTTCCTAAGTCCTTAAGATTTATTGGATAAACTTTACAAATTCAAAAACAAACCAGTGGTAAATTGTGGGAATAATACCTGTAACTTATTTTTCTATATTATTCTCCTTTCAAGATTTTTCAAATTTGTCTTTCTGTGATATCTACTTTGTTTTGTGTTAATACTCCATTTCTGCTTTTCCTTCTTTATAAATTTATTTGCTTTAATTTACACTTTGAAATTGTGTAATTGAATTTAGCCTTCATGCTATATAAATGAAATAAGAAATTTGATTCATGAGTTATATGTTTACATAAATATTTATACGATATGTATATATTTCAAACCTTAATTCTTATTTTTTTTAATGTATGGTAACTTTTTGTTTTCCAAAGTAACATTTTCTTGACTATTTTATGACATATAATTTTTAGATCTATACAGCTTAAGTAAATTATCTATGAATGCGCCTCAACAAATTGAACCAGCAAATGAGAAATTCATACCCTAAATAACCCATTTGTTGGCCTGATCATATTAGGCAGATATCTGTCAAGACTCTGGACTTTTTAGACATAGCAATGCTGATTCATCATGGAAGGAAGAAATATTTAATGCTTTTCTTTCTGCTACTAGGCATTAGGAATGTCTAATTATGTACCATAAAAATTAAAGCAAATCAAAATTACAGGAGGGATGTAACATTTTTCTACTTTTATTTAGTGTATCTGTGGGGAAAAAAAAACATTTCAATGAATTTCAGCTGTTTTACCTACAAATACTCTGAATATTTAACATGATAGGGTGAGGCAGAAAGGGCCCAATATGAAGGATACTTGAAAGTGTTGTCTCTGATGTGGCTGTGATCATATTGGGCCTGTTAGGATTTGCAAACACAACTTTCAGGGGAATTGGAAAGCCATTGATATGACAGACAAGGGGTTCTAATGCATTCCCTTGATATTTCCAGATCTTTTAGTAATCACTGAAAGTGAAAAAAAACTCTTTAATTAAGATCTGAAGTAATAATCAAGACAGGAGAAAAAAGTTTTTTGATGTTTAACTGAAAATGCTACTAAGTGGCAAGGCCAGATGCTATAGATTAGCATCAAATCCACAATTCTCTTTGTTAAAATACCTTTTCTTTTCTGAGCCTTTTGGTAGTGCTTGTCAAAAGCTCCCTGACATTAAAAATTTTGAATAAATGATTCTTTTACAGATTTTACACTTGTAATTTATTTAGGTGACTCTCAGAGATTAAAGGGTTCTGAATTTGTACCCAATTATCCTTCTGTTTATTGGTAGAAAACAGTATCTTCATTTTTTTTTTCGAGTCCTTTTCAATCCAAAGCAATGTCAAGACATCTAATCTTTCTCTGAGAACGTGAAAATCATAGAAAATAATTATTAAGATTCAGATCACACTTCCTTCTTGGCTTATTTAAAATCTTCAATTTATGACATATTTACTAAAAATTCTTCTTTCTTTTAGTTCACTAATTACCAAGGACTGCTAGGCTGGCATAGCTTTACTGCGAGTGAAAGATGTATTCAGAAACAACCAAGCAAGAGAAAACTGGGTTTTGCTGCAGTAGGCATTGTTTAATTTAGCTCTCTGGGGCTTCCAGAAAATCCTCCTTGTTCTGGGCCATTGTAAAGATTACCCTTCTGGAAACATGAGAGAGAAGGAAGGAAATTATACTTGTGGTTGTTTAGCCTTCCACACAAAAAGTGACATGCACTTTCCTGAGTATTTGCTTTTGCATGATTATGTGGCTCTTAACTTATTGGTTTGATCTAAGCCTCCTTGATCTGACAGATTCATATTTTTTATTATATTCAAAATACACATGTGAGGCCTATGCATTCATTCATGTGGGAAGGGACTAAAGAAAAATCATTTCACTGCTGTAAAATAAAGTATAAGAAGAAATAAAAACATGACGTAAATCCATGTATCACTTAAGAAACAGAATGGCAATTGCTTCCTTCAAAGGGAGGAGGAAACAGGGAAGATCTTTATATTTCCATAGTTATATTGTTATTTTACAATTTTGAGTTCTTTGTGTGGAAAGCTAAACAACCAACAAATATCTAAAGTGGGAAAATCCAAAAAGAGAAGCAAAAACATATTAGCTAGACTTGTAGGCATAATGACCAAAATAAATACAATTATAAATATTTAAAAGAGTTGGCTAGAGATAATGGGTGAGGAAGGTAGGATTTATGTACTATAATTTTTTTTGATCTCTGTATATAGTCCTTCAACAACACCACACTGTCTTCATTACTGTAGCTTTATAAAAATCTTAAAATCAACTAGTATGAGTCCTTACACTTTGTTATTTTTCTCCAGTATTGTATTGGTTATTCAGGGTTGCTTATATTTCCATATAAAGAATATAATCAGTTTGTTGTTATTTATAAAATAACTTGCTGGGATTTTGCTTAGAATGCGTTGAATCTACAGATCGTGTTGGGGAGAACTGACATCTTGAAAATATTGAGTCTTCCAATCCATGAATATGTAATCTCTCTCCATTTACTTAGATCTTAGATTCATTTGATCCAAGTTTTATAGTTTTCTGCATATAGATCCTATACATATTTTGTTAGACTTATACCTATTTCATTTTCTTGGTGCTATTGTAAATGTCACTGTATGTTTCTTTTTTTAATTTCAAATTCTAACGTCAATTTTCATTGCTGGTATATAGGAAAGCAGTTAACTTTTGTGTTAGCCTGCATGCTGAAATTTGACTGTACTCACAGAACATTTTTTGTTGACTCTTTGAGATCTACATAAACAATTATGTCATCTGTGAACAAAGACCATTATTCTCCTTACCAAATTGTATACTTTTAATTTCCTTTTCTTATTGTGCTAGGTTGGATATCTAGTTTGATGTCAAATAGGAGTGGTGAGAGAGGATATCCCTGCCTTATTTCTGATATTACTAGAAAAGCATCTAGTTTTTCAGTATTAAATATGATGTTAGTTATAGGTTTTTCCTAAAGATGTCCTTTATCAAGTTAAGGAAATTACCTCTAGTCCTAGTTTGCTGAGGGTACTTATTTTGCATGTGTACTGGATTTTGTCATGTGCATTTCACCATCAGTGGGTAAGAATGTATGATTTTTCTTTGTTAGTCTGTTGTGCTGAAGTACAATGAGAGATTTCCAAATGTTGAACCAGACTATCTGGAATAAATACATGGAATAAATCCCAATTACTCATAGTGCGTACTTTAAAAAATATATAGTTTATATTTAATTTATTTTTTTTAAAGATTTTTGTATATATGTTCATGAGATATATTGGTCTTTTTATTTTCTGTGACATCTTTATGTGGTTTGGTTATAAGAATAATCTGGAGTTAAAGATGAAGTTAGGAAGCTTTTTATTTTATTTCACTCTATTCTTTTGTTCTTACATGTAGCTAAAATTTTATCGGTTTTATTGATTTCTTCAGAAAACCAGCTTTTGGTTTTGTTGCTTTATAAATTTATTTTCTGTTTTCAATTCCATGGATTTCTATTCTAATTGATTCTATTTCTTTTCTTGTGCTCAATTTTGGCTTAAATTGTTCTTCTTTCCTAGTTTCCTAATGTGGGGCTTAGATTATTGATTTTAGATCTTTTTCTTTTTATTTCTAATATATGCACTTAATACTGTAAATCTTCCTTTAAGCACTATTTTTATTGATTCACAAATTTTAATAAATTTGATTTTCATTTAGTTCAAAATATTTTTTAAAAATTTCTCTGGAGACTTCTTATTTGACCCATGTATTATTCAGAAATGTGATATTTAATTTCCAAGTATTTGGGGCACTTTTCAACTATTTTTCTATTCTTATTTCTAGTTCAATTACATTACAGCCTGATACTATACTTTTATGATTTCTTTCCTTTTAAATTTGTTGAGGTGTATAATATGGACCTAAATTTTACTGATCTTGGTGATTGTACCATATCATCTTGAGAAGAATGTGTATTCTGTTACTGAATGAAATGTTTCATAAATATCATTTAGGTCAAGTTGAGACTCCTGGAAATGATAAATAAATTCAGCAAAGTCTCAGATTACAAAATCAATGTACACAAATCAGTAGTATTCCTATATCCCAACAACAGGCAAGCTGAGAATCAAATAAAAGACTCAATAGCTTTCACAATAGCAACAAAGAAAATAAAATACCTAGGCATATATTTAACCAAGGAGGTGAAAGACCTCTATAGGGAGAACAATGAATCACTGAGGAAAGAAATTACAGAGGATGTAAACAAATGGAAAAACATACAATGCTCATGAATCAGCAGAATCAACATTGTTAAAATGTCTACACTACCCAAAGTGATTTACAGATTCAATGCAATCCACATCAAAATACCTACATCATTTTTCACAGGTCTAGATAAAATAATTCTATGCTTCATATGGAACCAGAGAAGAGCCCAAATAGCCAAAGCAACAGTAAACAAAAGTAACAAATCAGGAAGCATCACTTTATCAGACTCCAAGCTATACTACAAGGCTATAGCAACCAAAATAGCACGGTACTGGCACAAGAATAGAGACACAGAGCAATCGAACAGAACAGAGAATCCAGATATAAAACCATCTTTGTATTACCACCTGATCTTTGACAAAGCAGACAACAATATACACTGGGGAAAAGAATCCCTATTTAATAAATGGTGCTGGAAAAATTGGAGAACCACATGTAGAAGGCTGAAACAGGATCCTTATCTCTCAATGCTCACAAAAATTCATTCAAGATGCATAACATACTTAAATGTAAGACATTAAACTATAAGAATTCTAGAAGATAATCTTGGAAAAACTCTTCTAGACATTGGCCTAAGCAAAGAATTTATGAAGGAGACCCCAATGGCAATCACAGCAACAACAAACATTAATACATGGGACTTGATTAAATTAAAAAGCTTCTGCACAGCCAAAGAAACAACCAACAGAGCAAATAGACAAACTGCAGAATGGGAGAAAATATTTGCATGCTATATATCCAATAAAGGGCTAATAACCAGAATCTACAAAGAACTCAAAGAAGTCACAAGAAAACATCAAACAAACCCATTAAAAAGTGGGCAAAAGTCATGAACAGAAGTTTTTCAAAAGAAAATAGACTAATGGCCAATAAACATATGAAAAAATGCTCAAAATCTCTAATTACCAGGGAAATGCAAATCAAAACCACAATGAGATATCACCTAACTCCAGTGAGAATGGCTTTTATCAAAAAGTCCCAAAACAACAGATGCTGGTGTGGATGAGAGAAAGGAGCACTTATACACTTTGGTGGAACTGCACATTAGTACAACCTCTATGGAAAACAGAATGGAGATTTCTCAAAGAACTAAAAATAGACCTACCATATGATCCAGCAAAATCACTACTGGGTATTTACCCAAAGGAAAAAAAGCCATTTTACTAAAAAGACACTTGCACACTAATGTTTATTGCAGCATAATTCACAATTGCAAAGATATGGAATCAACCCAAGTGCTCGTCAATTCATGAGTAGATTAGTAAAATGTGGTATATGTATACCACGGAGTACTACTTAGCCATAAGAAAATCACGAATTAATACCTTTTGTAACAACCTGGATGGAGCTGGAGACCATTATCCTAAGTGAAGTATCAAAAGAATGGAAAAACAAACACCATACGTACTCACTATTAAACTGGAACTAACCAATCAGCACTCATGAGCACATATGGAAGTAAAACCCAATGGAAATCAAGCAGGTGGGAGGGGGAAGGAGGGGATGGGTGAAATCACACCCAATGGGTACAGTGTACACTATCTGAGTGATGGGAACACTTATAACTTTGACTAAAGCTGTACAAAAGCAATCCATTATCCAAAACATTTGTACCCCTGGAATACTCTGAAATTTTAAGAAAAAGAGTGTTCGGAAAATTTGTTGCACAATAATGTGAATATACTTAACATTATTAAGCTGTATAATTTAAACAGGTTATGATGGCAAATTTTATGTTACATGTATTTCATCATAATTAATTTTTAAAATAATAAGAAAATAAAATATTTTATTTTACTTCCATTTATTTTTTCTCCGATGTTCTTTCTCCTTAAAGAAAACTTGAATTTTTGACGTTTATCATTTTCTTTTACCTGAAAAACTTCTTTTATCATTTCTTGCAGGGCACTTCTGCCGATAAATTACCTTAGCCTTCATTTGTCTAAGAGATTCTTTATTTCCTTTTCATTTTGAGGGATCATTTCTCTGGATTTAGAATTCTAGGTTGTTGTTCTTTTTTTTTCAATTTCTTTTGGTTCTTGCTTGCATAGTTTCTAATGACAGTCTCCTGTAATTATTATATATTGTTTTTACATGTGTAAGATTTCTTTTCACTCTTTTTTTTTCTAAAAAAATTTGTTTGCCTTTTTTCCCCTACAATTGAATGTTATATTCCTAAGAGTAGTTGTTTTAGTGTTTTAATATTTATCCTGCTTGGTGTTCTCTGAACATCCCAGCTTTTAGGTTCAGTGTCTGTCATTAATTTTGGAAAATTCTCTGCCCTTAGTATTTCAAATATTTCTTCTGTTTTTCTCCTCTCCTCTTCTGATATTCCAATTGTGTATATGTCAAACCTCTGAAAATTTTCCTCAAAGTTCTTAGATATTCTGTTCTTTTTCTTTATTTTAATGCTTTTTTCTCTTTGTATTTTGGTTTGTGATGTTTGTATTGACATATCTTTAAGCTTGCTGATTCTATCCTTGGCTGTGTCTAGACTAATGATGAAACCATCAAAGGCCTTCTCCATTTCTGTTATAATTTTTTTAAATTCTTAGTATTTTCTTTTGATTTGTCTTAAGGTGTTTATCTCTGCTTACATTACCTGTTTCTTCTTGAATTTTTTTTACCTTTTCCATTAGAGCCCTTCATGTATTAATTAATCACAGGTACTTAAAATTTCCTCTCTGATATTCCCCAAATATGTGTCATATCTGAGTCTGGTTCTGATACTTGTTTTGTCTCTTGAATGCACCTTTGCCTGCCTTTTGGTATGCCTCATAGTATTTTTTTGTTGAATTTCAGACATGATATATCAGATAATAGGAACTTAGGTAAGTAGACCTGTAGTGTTAGAATTTATATTAATTTGTTTAGGAGTTGGGCTATATTTAACACTTGCTGCAGATGCCAGACAATTCAAACCCTTCAAATGCTTCTAGTTCCTTTATTTTTGTCTTCACTACTTTCTTTGAGATTCCCTAGGAACTAGAGTGTGTCTCACAGGTCTTTCACCTGTAATGTACTGTTATTATACAGAGCTCTATAGGATGATATTGGAAAGAGAAAGTGATTTATTATTTTAGATTAAATCCCCAGTTTTTAGAAGGCCTGATTCCCTGGGATGTGCTTTTTATAAGTTTTTTTCAGCTTTTTTTCCCCCGTGGGTGAGACAGGAGGCTAGAGAGGGCTGGAGTCTTGTAATTGCTTTCCCCCTACACAGGATAAAGTGGACAGTAAGCCTTCATTATTGAAGAATTCTCTGAGTGTATTTCACAGTGGTTATTTTATTTTTTCCTTCTGCTAGAGCCACCTGGGGATCTTACTTGGCTCTTCAACATGAGACACTATGGGGCTGATGGAGGTAAACACATGAATGTGTGGGATCTCTAAGATTACAGCCCCCATGAGTTTCTTATTCTCTTACAAGTCCACACTCAATCTCCAGCAAACTCCTCAAAATTACCACTTAAATGTTCTTACTGGTTTATGGCACCAGTGGCTCTGGTCCGTATTCACAGATGTTGACTGTGACTTTGTACTTACCTGTCCCTCCAAATTTTGCAGTGGTGGTTTGAACTTGAGATCTTAGTTTTCTGGTGGATCCAATAGTCATTGATTTTCACTTTGTTCAGCTTTTGTTGTTGTATGCAAGTACTGATAACTCCCAAGCTCTTTACTAAGATGGAACCTCAATCTTAACGTAAGTTTTTATACTTTTGGTCTATCTGATTTGTTGCAATATTACTTTATAAGAATAAATTTGAAAGAGAATAAAGGTGCTTAATGGAGGAATAGATGATGTGACATATACTTGGAAGAGAGAAAGTTATATGAAAAACTATTGATCATTTCTTTCTTTGCTTCAGTTTTTCTGCATGTTATGGGGTCTACACATTGTAGTTTTAATTTCTACTTGCTATCTGTGTAACTTTCAGCAAGTTTACATAATATATCCTGGCCTTAGTTTTCTCATTTATAAAATGAGTCACTTGGATAATTCCAAGATATCTCCTAGCTATAATTCTGAAGATTATTTAATATATTTAGGAGCTATAACTGGAAAAATGGATTTATCTCTTCATTCAATCATCATCTATTCAGTCAGTATTAATTGATTTTCATACGTTCATTTCTGGACTCTCTATTCTGTTCTATTGGTAAATGAGTCTATTGGATGATCAGTCTATTTCTATGCCAACACCATATTGTTTCAATTACTATAGCTTGGTAGTATAGTTTCAAATCAAGTAGTGTGATGCTTCCAGCTTTGTTCTTTTTGCTCATAATTACCTTGGCTATTCAGGGTTTTTTGTACTTCCATATGAAGTTTGGAATTGTCTAGTCCTGTGAAAAATGACATTGAAATTTTGATAGGGATTGCATTAGCCTGCAGATCACTTTGGTTAGTGTGGATATTTGAACAATATTAATTCTCTCAATCCATGATTATGGGATACTTTTCCATTTATTTATGTATTCTTTAATTTATTTTATTAATATTTTATTGTTTTCAGTGTATAGGTCTTTCACCTCCTTGGTTAAATTTATTCCTAAATATTTTATTGTCGCTATAGCTATTGTAGATTAGATTGTTCTCTTGATTTCTTTTTCAGGAAATTTGTTGTTATTGTACAGACATGCTAATTTTTGTGGGTTGATTTTGTATCCTTCAAATTTACTGTATTTGTTTATTAGTTCTGGCAGTTTTTTGGTGGAATATTTAAAGTTTTCTATATATAGGATTATGTCCTCAGCAAACATTAACAATTTCACTTCTTCCTTTCCTGTTTGGATGCCTTTTATTTTTTTCTCTTGTTTGATTGCTCTGGCAAGGGCTTTCAATACTCTGTTGAATAGAAATGGTAAGACTGGGCATCCTTGTCACATTCTCCATCATGGTGGAAAAGGACAAGTAATTTAAAAAAATGAAAATGTCAGATTTTAAAACATGGTAAAGTCAGCATGATGTAATGGGGGGTACAAATGTTTTTGGTTACATGTATGGCTTTTGTAATACTTGAGTCATGGCTATAAGTGTTCCCATCACCCAGAGAGGTGATTGTGCTTAATTGGGACAAGGTGGATGGTGGTTGATAATTTGAGCAAAGTAGCTGTTGCAATGGATGTGCAATGTGGACTGAAGCCCACATAGCAAGAGAAAGCCAGACAAGCAATGTTAGAAACACTTCATCCTTGACAGAAAGATCATCAAGATTAGAGACTCCATGTTGAAAATAAGTTTAACACATTTTTGTAAAACAGTAAAAACAAAAACAACAAAAGCTCATGTTGCTGGAAAACAGAATTACGGCAGGAGAGGAGTCAAGACAAAGAAGCAGGAACCAGTTTATATATGTCATATAGGCCATAATATAAATTTGATTTTAAATCTAGGTACAATGCAGAATCTATTGGCGCAGAAAAAAACATCTAAGCTATCACAATCCAGGCAAGGGAAGATATTAGATTGAAGTGGGGAGTATAAATAGAGACAGGAAAATGTGAATGGTGCTAATATTTATTTTACAATTAGAGCACAAGGTGGTTTTGAATGTGAGTGATGAGGATGGCAGAAGTGATTTATGACTTCTACATTATTGTCATGACCAGGTAGGTAGATTGTTGTGGCATTTAGTGAGATAGGAAGACAAAAACAGGAGTAGATTCAGGAGGAAATAAACTTCTGTTTGAGCTATATTAGGATTGTGATTCCTTTAGACATAAAAAAAAAAAGAAGTGAGAGCTGTGAAAATTGCAAAATCATTGGCAGCTACTTTACTAGGTGAGAATGCCTAGGGAGAGAGCATCAGTGAGCAACAATGGAGAGAAGATTGTGATTAAAATGTGAGGATCTCTACAGTAAAAACATTTGAAATAAACGCTAGAAAAGTATATTACAAAAGTCCCGTTGCCAACATAGGACAGAAATGGTAATTATGCATGATCACAGCATTGATATCTGTGAAAATAATATGGAAATCAGAACTAAAGACCACAAATAAACTTAAAGACTTAATATGAAGAGGTAAAGGAACTGTGTTTCTAAGCTGCAATAAATATGTTAAAGTTTAAATTAGAGTGGCATACAACCAACTCCACAAAATAAGTGAAAAGAAAATAAAAAAAGACAAAATAAACAAGATTTACAAAATCAGACATAAAGCCATTGTTTTTAGTGTAACCCAGCTTCCCACTAAAGATGACTCTTTTGCCTCTTAAAATGAGTAAGAAGGCAGAGGAAGAAACCCTGGATATTAACAGAAAGGACTGTGTGAGCCATGTATGGAGAATTAGTTTGCATTTGTCAGAAGGACACCTACACTAAGAACTCTGTTACTTGTATTAAGCTTAAATAAATGACTTTTGCTCCTTAAAATAAAATTTAAAATATGCTATTGTTTCTTGCTTATTGCCACTCATTTGGATAACATGATTTTGCTTGTTAATTATAAATAGCTTAGGATGTCCTTTTAGGTAATTCATTAAAACACCCTCATTTTCCTAAATAGCTCAGGTGTGAGGAAATAGCTGTACTAAAGCCACATAGCTACTTAGGAGAAAATTTTATTTTAGAATTGAGGACATCTAATTCACCATATTGTGATTCTTTGTATTTGCGGCCTTTCAAATATAAGAAAATTCAGAAAGATGAAAAATTTCCTTATATCCTTTATAATCAACATATTTATATAAATCACTAATTAATCTTGTTTTATAAGTGATTTTATTACAATAAAAAATCCCATGTATGTGGCACAATAACCCACATAAAATAAAAAGATATTTCCTTTAATTAAATATGAATATTTAACTTTAAAAAAATGGGACTTGAGAAATGAGTGTCTTTGTATTACCATCATTTACTGGCAATCCATTAAATAGAGTTTTATTTTTAAAATTTCTATTTTATATGTACTGATATTTTAGAATGAAGCATACATTTTCCAAGTCATCTTTTCTTGTGGGTAGGTAGCAAAATAGATCAATTAAAGGAGGACACTTTTGATCTATACTTTGAGAAATATTTATTTTTTGAAGACTGCTATTCTTTCTTCTATATTTAATATTCATCAATAGCTTGTAAAAAGATTTATGTATCTAAGGTCCCCAAGAGGTTACACGTACAGAAGTTTTGCAGCCTCCTAAAAACACAACGTTGATGTAAGACAGATTTTTATCCTAGCTCTGTGAAGCCTAGAAGACAGAATTTTCTCAGACATACTTCACCCCACAGAGCCTGCATTGCATAATTTTCTTGGTTAGTAATGTAGGAAGTGATTCACCCTGCCAGATCTAATGAGTTATTTTCTAGAAATGGCATGCCTACATCAGCTTGTCAAGCACAGCATATCTAGGTATTGAAACTGTTTATCCATGCAGTCTTTTGTGTACAAGGGGAATTATGAGCATGCTTTGTAAATTTTGCTTTTCAACATTCAATACAACAGAGATGGAGTAATAACTGTTCTTGGAGTAATATTTTCCTTAGTATGTAAGTCAGTATCATGTTGATGTTTTTGTATTAATGAGTTTTATATAATTAGTTCCTATTGATAAATGTGACTCAGTCCACAGTACTTAAGATTGGCTGAGTTGAAGCATACACAGGCCTCCCCACTTTCTTTAGGGAATCAGTTATGGGTATGGTGGTTCAAAATACATAACTTGATAACACTTTGTTCCTTTTTTTTTCATTTTATTTATTTATTTTAATCAACTTTTAAAAATTGTATGTATTTACTGATTACCACATAATGTTTCAAAATACGTATACATTGTGGAATGACTAAATTGGCTAATTAACATATGCATTACTTCACATACTTATCATTTTTGTAGTGAGAACACTTAAAATCTACATGCTTAGCAATTTTCAAGAATACAATACATTGTTAATAACTATAAACACTCTGTTTCTTATTTCATACAGTTCCAATGGTTAAAAGGTAGTAAGAGGTTCTGGATAGCAGTGGTATTATTTAAAAATATGGGGTCCCTTCTAGTTTTGTGGAGTTTGTAGATCTGAGTCCATACGTATGTTGGCTAAATAAGTTCCATGATCATGACAATAACAACAACAAAAGTTGTATTAAAACTATGTGTTACTTCTATAATACCAATGTGACATCACCTTATAGCTACACAAAAACTGAATAGGAAAGGAAAATAGTGGTAGATGAGTTAAACAAAAAAGTAACATACATTAACAATTCAGGGCATTTGTATGTGTGTAAGAGTTTTGAGAAGATACATCACAGAGTATTTTGTAGTTTTCAAAGATATTGGGCCGGTAATATTAATCACATAATAAAAGTAATGTTTAACTTAGTGTCAGAGACCAGATTCTAGTATTGCTCTACCGTTAACTTATACTATGCTGAGTTGTGTGCACGTTCATCTAAGACATGAAAAAAAAAATGCCTAGCAGATGTCTAAGGTCCATTTATCATCTCAATTTTTTTTATTGTTAACAAAAATTTTATATCTTAACTTGCAACAAAAATGAATTTTTTTCTAGGAAACCCTTATTCCATTGGAAAAAAAAAATTATTGAGAACTTAGGCACTGTGGCTATAGCAGTTCCAGACAAGGACAAAGTCCCAGATCTCAGGCAGCTTACAATCCAAATTAGCAGTGTAATTGGACAGCTAATTATCCAGTTATAATTATGAGAGATGCTCCTCATTCATCCTCATTCAACAAGTATATATTAAGTGTCTATTATATGCCAGACTCTGTGGTAGGTGCTGGAGATAAAATGGTAAGCCAAAACAAAGAAAACAAATATGGTTCTTGTTTTCATTGAGTACAAAGATTAGTGAAGGAGAAGTACATTAGCCAGCTCATTACACAAATAAACACAAAAATGCAAACTGAGGCAAGTGTTATGAATAAAAGGAATGTAATTTATGAAAGTGTAATAACAAAAACAAAAATCAGACTGATAAAATCTCTGCTGCCCACAATGTTTTCTGAAGGAAGTGAACAGACCATATAATTAGCTATTAATGAGGCAAGGTAGGACAATTATCAGAATATTTGAAAGACTATGAGCAAAGCCCTCGTGTTGAGCAGGAACACAGCACAGTGATGACACTGATAAAATGGCATGGGCGTTGAAGGTCGAGAATAAGAAAAGTGAATGTAGAAGATACCAGAGAGTAATACTAACCTAGTGTATGGCGTTAGGAAAGGGTGACTTTAAATCAGTGAGAAAATGAATAGAAATACAAAGAACATTCCTCGAAAGAGACATAATTTTTTAAAAGATTTGAGGTAGAAAAAAATAAAGAGGAACATCATTTTTATACATAAAAGAACTGCTATGTACCTAGAGCAGGTTCTCAACCAGGAAAGCTATGCCCCTCAGGGGACATCTGGAAATGTCTGGGACATTTTTTCACAGTTAGGGGGATGGTAGTGGCATCTAGCAAGTAGAGAGCAGAGGTGCTTCTAAATATTCTACAACGCACAAAACGAGCCCCCACAACAAAGAATTATCTGGTAGAAAACATCAGTATTTCAAGGTGATAAAACCATGACCTCGAATGTTGAGAGCTAAAGGAATATAAATAGGAAATGTAGGTGGAGAGTTACATAGTAACCACATCATTTTAGATTTATGTTAAGGGCAATGGGAAACCATCAAAGAATTTTACATAAAGGAGTGACCGAGTGAGAATTATGTTTGTAAAAGATTTCTTCAACTAATTTGGTGAATGGATTACAGCAGGAGAAGTTGAGAACACAGAAATTATTACAGGGTGTTTTAGTAATTCAAGTAATAAATAATGATGGACTGACCATGGGTGTGGAGGAAAGTGGTCAGATTGGAGAGTTATTTAAGAAGGTGCTGTACAATTGATTGCATGTACGCATAAGGGAGAAGGAATGACTTCCACATGGACTCGAGCAGCTGGACCCGCTGACGTTTCCGGAAGTGAGAATGCGGGCAGACTTGTATACGTGCTGCAGGATGACTTGCCCTGCTCATGCCCTCCTCCCGAAAACCAGGATAGAAAGAAATAGAACAAAATAACATTTTTGTACAGGCCACACGTGAGAATCCTGATATAAATAATTTAATTTGATTAAGTCATATCTTTTTTTATTTCAAGAGAGATTAACCAGTCTTCAAAAAGAGAATTAATTCAAATATCCAGAAATTTATAAAAGCACTCAGCTTTCCCTGATTCTATTTGCACAAACTATTTTGTTTGCTGTGCCCACAACTCTCACGTTTTCATGTTGACAGTTTAAATACTTAATAAGGGAAACATTTTAATATCTGTAAACTTCAAACCCAAATTTCCAGGAAAGATAATTGTATTTGCTAGTTGGGAATCAATTATTTACTCCTCTCCAAATCATTTGTGGCTAGAATAGCTGGATCGTGTAGACAATGTATGATTGCTGTAGTCCACACCCATTGATGTCAACGTAGGTTCTGGGTTGAGTAGTCTGCACTAAATTATCCAATATAACATACTCCATTGGATGCACGGTC
Source organism: Daubentonia madagascariensis (assembly GCA_023783475.1). Lineage (NCBI taxonomy): Eukaryota > Metazoa > Chordata > Mammalia > Primates > Daubentoniidae > Daubentonia > Daubentonia madagascariensis. The sequence goes on along the minus strand of JAKFHU010002080.1, from coordinate 16,633,295 downwards.
AAAATTTTTTAGTTCTAGAGATAATATGAATTTAATATAATTGAATTATGCCTTGTACAATGAAAAGCATATTCTTCCCTTCTCCAATGTAATTTCCAGATATTTTATGTAGATATAAAACCATAACCTCTGTACATTCAGACCACATCTTCCCTACTTACTGTCCATTTCTTTCCAGTTGAAAGAAATCAGTAACGAGTACGGTTAATCATAATTTTTAAAATTTTGTGTATCAGACTTCTGTTTCATACCAATTTCAGATCATAGTTACACCTGTCTCTTATTCCTACTATTGATGAAGTGGCTACATTTGTGAAGACACCAACCAGCTATGTGGAGTTGTGACATGACAGCACATACACTCACATGCACCCTAAGAATTAGTAATCAAAAAAGACTGAGTAGCATCTCTGATTCTCAATTCCATATTGAAAAGAGAAGGAATATCTTTGGCTTGGGTCAGTTGTCCTTACCTGATACACTCAGCTAATGACTATTCTACAGCATAACAGGACTTCTGTAGCTTCCCCGTTTTGGAAGCAGTAGACAGGGGAATAGGGACAATGTATTTCTTAGAAAAAAAGGAATGTTTATCTGAGAAGGCATTCAAGAATAAGTCCTTAACACCCCAGGATTTCAGAAACATTATGTCATTTTATTTTAATAAACACAAAAATATTATGTTTATTACATTAAATATTAAAATATGTTTTGTTTACAAATAAATGAATACTGACTGTGAGATGTAAACTTTCCCACAAAACTCATGAAAATGTCTTTAAAACTTGATTTAGGACATTTAGACAATTTTACCATATTCTACTAATTTTTGAAAATTTTGCCATATTTAAAAATAAAAACAAAAAATCTATGATGTGTGTTATCAATATTACAAAAATTATATAATAGTATGCTTTTTAATCCTAAAAAGATTTATAAGTGCTATACTTTGCAATTATTATTTTATAAGACAAAAACTAATGAGGTATGTCAGGAGTTTTCAAGAGAAATGAATTAGTGCAAACACGAGTAGTGTTTTGCAAGCTGGATCTTTGGCACTCGTTTTCTCTCATCACTTTTATTTGCATCATTTTATGCCCATGCATAGATCAATAATTCATTAATAGTGCTGACACCAGAAAATTTTTAGATTTCATAAAACTAACTGCTTTGTGCATGTTGGTAACACAATTTTATAATCATCTGCCATAAATTTGCTTTCAGATGTCCTAGTTAAAAAAGTAACAAGTTGTTGAAAGTTTTAGTTTCACCATGCACATCAAATTTATTGAAATGTTTCACTAATTGAATTAGTTTTTTTGTTTAGATTATATCAAACTTTGGTCTAATTTTGTTTAAATTCATATTTGATTTAATTGGCTTCCTGTAGTCAGTCAAATTTACACTCTGCAAAGTCAAATTAATCCTTTTCTGTTATAAGAGTACAGCAAAAACAATTTATCAAATTGCTTCTAGCTTGAAAGAGTTAATATAATTTTCTTACTTCATTGTTCTATCCAGAATTTTGTTTTGAACTGATAATACTGAGTTTTTGTTTGGTTTATATAGTCATTACTGTTTTTTAACTGAATTTGTTTTAAGCATAACACCAGTTGATTTTTAATTTTATAAGCACTAAACCAAAAATAAAGCATAAAAAATCAAGCAAGCATGATTTGACTTCCTTGCTGAATGCAGAGAATAAGCCTAAGAGCGAAGGACCATTGGCGTCAAAACAGACGGATTTACATGTGCCTTTGTATTTTACAAACCAGTACCAATAGCAAAATTCTCTGTGATTTTATGGAGATCAGAATTCATAAACACAGATATCTACAGAGGCCAGGTGTGCATCATATTGGGGAAATGGAACAAATACATGTGGTGCATAAACAGCAAACATCTTCTACAGAATCAATGAAAGCGCTTGCCAGGCTGAAGGACTAGCTCGTTTTTTCTTTGCTTCTTCCACTTGTTGACCTTGGTATGGCCAGTTGCTTCAATGTTTTCAAGAAAAGCCAGGAATTAAAAATTGTATATAACATATTTAGATTCTAAATGCTGTCCACTAATTACTTTCCTTTGCCTTGCTTTCCTTCTTTTATGTCTAATTTTCTTTTCTTCTTTTTCCTTTTTCCTTTTCTCCCTTACTTTCCTTTTCTTTGTAGTTTTGTTCCTCTCTCTCTCTTTCTTTCTTTTTGCTTCCTTTCTCTTTCTTATTATAAGTGCCAATATTTTCCAGGCCAAACACAAAAATACAGACAGAAAAGTCAGATAAAATAATACACCAAACAATTTTCTGCAGTCATTGAGAAAATTCAATGCTGGATCTTAAAAAAAAAAAAAAAAAAGAACCAATTATATAACTAATTTTCCACATAATTTTGTTAAAAGGTGATGACAGTTAACACCAATAAATTTCCTATGGCTTGAAGTTTTAGGCATCATACTGGTCTTCAGTAAAGACTCTACAATTAATCACTAGGTGCTGGCCCCTCTGGGTCACTGTCCTATTCTCAAATCATCTCTTTCTCACTTCGTCTTCTACTCTTCTCTTCCATGCAAATAGGGACAAAATTAAATTAACAGTTTTTCATTATCTTTTTTCCAACTAGTGATTTTCAAGTACTTCTGATTTGAATCAGTTTAGGATAGATAAAGAGCTCAGATTCCCAAGACTCACCAGGAACTTACTAAGGCAGAATGCCTAGTGATGCAGCCCAGGCTATTATTTCCAAAGCTTCAGGGAAAATGCAAATTCCCCATCACACGAAGAGGAACACTTTGCTGTGCTAGCTTTGAGTGCTCAATAAAATCGTTACAAAACAGATTAAGCAAATGCCAAAAGACAGTTAGGAAGCACAAGAGATGTGCCTCAGCAATTTCTTGAGGCAGAGGCAACAGGTGTAAATCAGCCCAGACTACTTTAGAACTGCTTTAGCCGAACTATAAATCCCTTTAGCTAATTGTGATACTAAAATCTCTGCCTAGTGGAGAATTATAATACCATTAACATAACATAGCTTGTATGATGATTGTACTAGGCATGCTTGATTTGTTTCAATACAAACATCCGATGATACCATGTAAGAGCTCTGTGTCACTCACCGGGAAAGGATTTAAGGCAACACCACCAGTGGGCGGTGCAGTTTTTACTCTCTGAAGAACTCTTGTGCCACCCAGGAGTGAGTGTCCAGAGGACTGAATGTCCAGGTCCAGGGAATTTCTGTGCAAGGAGTGAATGCCTTGTGTAATTAACCTCTAATAAACTCATGTAACTTGCTAAACTGGGATTGTCTGAGTCATTCTTTGGTCTCTCAACTCCATCTCAGTTTGGCAGGTGTTTTTTCTATACCAATGATTTAATTCCACTCTGAAAATGAGACCAGTATACTCTAAATAAAAACATGGTTCAACAGAAATAAGATAAAAATAAAATAAAAGTTAATAAGTACATTATTGTTTCTCTTTGAAGAAAATAGACTTTTATCTTCCAATTAACCTACCATTTCTCAAGAAAAATGTTCTAAAATATCTGATATGTTCTATATATTATATACATTAAAATTTTTTTCCTGCTTCATCTTTTATATGAATGTTCATTAAAAATTTATAAATATATATATATTTAACTTTGATTCAGAATACTGAGTGTCAGAAAATGGCAGCAGCTTATGCCATCTGAATTACAGTTGTTCCTCAGTATCTGCAGGGGATTGGTTCCAAGAACCTCTTCGGATACCAAAATCCATGGATGCTCAAGTCCCTTATACAAAATGGCATAATATTTGCATATACTTAATGCATATCCTCCCATACACTTTAACTCATCTCTGTATTATTTCTAATACCTAATACAATGTAAATGTTTTATAAATATTTGTTATATTGTATTTTTTGTATTTGTATTATTTTTATTGTTACATTGCTATTTTTATTGGGTTTTTTTCCTCAAATATTTTTGATCAGTGGTTGGTTGAATCCGCACAAAACCAACTATGCTTGCTGTTTCCCTGATTGTCTCCAACACTACGCACCTAGTTCCCTACTTCTTTCCTAAGAACCACATCCTGAAGGTATCTTATAAGCCTTTAAAGTAAAGATCTTTTCCCAGGTAGTAGTATTCTAATTATTCTCCAAAGATAGAGTTAAAAAAAATTTGAAATCTTATTTAAAATTTTCTATTCAGCTATAAGTCTATGGGTTTTTAATTAAAACATAAATATAAAATCATACTACAAGGATTGATAAGGTGTATTAACTTCAAGACTGTGGTGAACTATGTCTAACTATAAAATCAAGCTTTCTGTTATAATAGCTGCTAATGTGAAAGTGCTTTTTGACTTGGGCTCATCGAATTTTCTACATTATCATTTATATTATAAATATAGAAAATTACCAATCCCACCTGTCCAAATCTGATATACATTACTTTTTTACAAATTATTTTTAAATCATTCTTCTATATATGTTGAATACACAGAATCTAACTAGATTTTTAAAGATTAAATGTCAGGATGTAAATGACTCAACCATCAATTAATTTTATTTGTTTTTTAAAAGCAATTGTAAATGCACTTCCAGTTTAATCTATATATTAATAAATAGACATATACCTAGTTAGCAAGGTAAATATAAATTTACTAATTTTGCATGTCAATAGTGTGGCCACATTTTGCTAGAATAATGTATTCAATATATTTAGTCATATGTATTCAATGAATATATGTCAAAACTTTTATCTAAATTTATCTTTTCTTGGTCATCACCAATTTCTATAAATATGATTTTACCAAAAATACTGATCAACTGGGATCTTTTTTCACATACTGAAAAACCACAGGAAATCAGCGTGTGTTAGAAGAAAAACATCAGAAAGCACACAACGGGGAACATTCTGTTTGTGAGGAAATTTAAAATTGGATTCTTAAGACTTTTAGAATCTCTACTCATTGGAATCTTTTAGACTGCAATTTGATTTCTTCTTTATTTTAACAAATTTCCTACTTTCCTGAGAAAGACAACCATATATAACTCCATACTTGACAGGTATATAGTTCAGAGACATCATGACATTGGGGCTCTCTACAATGTTGTGAGGCAGGAAGCTTGGAATATTTTGACCGTGTTTTAGGTGGTGCAGTGAAATTTAGAGAGGATCTTACCTAAGAACACAAGCTAAGGGTAAATCAGGACCTAGAATTTTTTTGTTTTTGCATAAGTATTGAGTGATCTTTCCATTTCTTAGGATCTCAAAGGACAGAAGAGAACACAAACAATTAAATAATTCATCTCTTGAATGGTTCCAAGTAACAAGAACTAGCTAAAGTAAGTTGATATTTTCCTTCTCCACTTCCCTTTTAAATCTTGCTTCCTAAATGGTTGTTGAAGCTACACATTTCATCCGCAAATCCCACTCATCTTTTCTGCCTGCACACTTAGATTGCTGTAATGTCCTCCTAACTGTAACCCTGGTAGAGTCCCCCCACCCCACTTCTTCAGTCCATTCCCCACATGCCTGACATGGTGATTTTCTCAAATGTCTATTCAATAGAAGTTCTTCATTGTTTTTGTGGTAAAATCCAACCACTCCCCAAAATTCTGAAAATCTCTGTTACACACTTTAAAACAGATTGTATGTGACACAGTGTATATATATAGTGTCCCCTCTACAGCAGCAGTGCTATGATTCATTTTTATGAAATGCTTTTTTCAGCAAGTTTTAATGGACAAATCATATACCTGAAGTTAATTCAAGCTGTTTATTTTCTATGACTTAGAAAAAATAATTTAGAAAAGACAGAAAACTATAATTTTATATTCAATCTTAGATACATCAACAATGAATAAAAACACCTCTTAGAATTATTCATTGTAACCACTTGTTATATTACATCATTTAGATTTAGATAGCATACATTTATGCCTACTTCATCATGCCACATACAAACAAGAATTAAAAATAATTTATATTACAATTATAAATATTTGATATACCCTGCAAAATCTTTTCTTAAAAATTATATAGAAGTGAAATAGCAATGATACACTGACAAATCTTTAAAGCAACTGAGTTTACTATTCATAGTATTTTATATTATTATATTTGAATAAATATTATAATATTTGAATATCTTAGAAAACCTAGAACAAACTGCTATGACCAGTAAATTAGTTCTAACCACAAAAGAAACAAAATAAATCTTTATTGAATGATAAGTGCAAGACATTTTGCATTATTTTCCTTTAGGGACTCAAATCTAAGTTCCATGAATAAAAAAATAAACTGTTCTGTACTACCTGTTTGTTAGGAGCAAATATACTATTATAGTTATTAATTTATGGACCAACACAGTAGGCCAAAAAGTTGAATTAGGTGAAAAATTAAGAATAAGTTCATTTTATAAAATCTATTCATTCTTCATACCCATTATGGAATGAAGTTGCAAATATATAAAAACAAATGGACAATTATATAAGTAAGATTAACTTTTTAGTAAAAGAATTTCTTATTTAATCAATCCAAAATAAATCCTGTTTTAGTTTAGCCTGTGGAATAAATGAGTCAACAATTTTAAGATTTAGACAAAGCCATTTGGGCTCTTCTCCTATCCCTTTTGCCTCAGGAAGCTCTGCTACATAAAGTTCTGTAGTAGACAATGTGATGCATCAACCAGATTGCAATTTAGGAATGGTGCGCCCAGATGTTGAAAGGGCAGCTCTCATATGCTAGCCTCCTTCAAATACAGACGACGAAAGCCACCTTGCCAAGGTGATGTTCTCTTCCTGGGATGGCTTGCATCTAATGAGTGATTAATGTTGAAGTATGAAAGACCAATCCTCTTGCCTTAACTTGAGACAACTTTGAAGGCTTCTTCCAGCATCAGAGCTATTAATGAGCACACCTGAGGCTTTTTTATGTCTGTGATGCAGCCCATGCCCAATCCTGCTTCCTCCTGTCCCATCCAGAGGTGTTTATATCAAGAGCATTGCCTAATAAACATCATATATACTAGTCTCCATCACATAGGATTTTTCCCAGGAACTGAACCAAAAAAAAAAAAAAACACCCTTTTTTTAACATTCCATTACATGATAATCTTAGTATATATAATTCAAAGAATATATATTTTTAAGTGAGCTGGTCCATCACAATCTAAGCTCTGTAGAGCCCTGAAGTTATATGTTGTTGTCCCTGGGATACTAAAACTAATGAAGTATTGTTTACTATTAAACAAATATATGTAAATTGCCCAAGGAAACAATAGTTTCATTATTATAATAATAATCATTATTCTCTAATGTAGGAGATCTACTGTTAGATATATGAAAATTGATGTACTGAGTCATTTAATATTAATACTTTGCTGAAGTTAATTATCAGGATTGATGAAGTACTGAGAAAACAATACAAAAATGGGTTATAATTATGAGTTTACTACTAACCACATATGTGACCTTGGGCAGCCGCTTAATTTTTCTGGATCTCAATCTAGTCTTCACTAATGAGTGTTTGAACCAAGATGGCATGTCTCCTTTCAAGAAAGATCTAACAGGGGAAGCATAATCCAGAAAAAGAGCCGAATACACCAATTATGTCCACATGTTCAATCAAATAATGGTTTGTTGATTCCAAATGTCATAAAAAGAGGACCTTGAAGATTGTTGGAAACAGTGAAAGTTCCCATGTGTGCACTGTGGTAGATATTCTATAGTGTAGAGGTGTCACACAAATGCAAACTGCCCAGTTTCAAGACCAAATTCTCCAGTCTCCTGGTATCTAGGTCAGCTGTGAAACCAAGTTTTCTTTGAGGGAAAGTGAAATATTGTACTCATGGACCCAGATTGTAGAAGTTGTTGTAATTTCTCCAAATTTTCCCTTCTCCTGGCTAGATGAAGAAAATGGCAAGGCTCTAAGGAAATGAGGAACCACACAATGAAGAAATGTAGGATCCTGGGTTGCTGTGTGGATAAACGACAGCTTGCCAACAAGGGACGCTTCTATTGCATTGTTAAGTGACTGTGAAGTAGACTTTTGTTGTCACTAAACACTACTATTTTGTTCTGTGGTAGTGATTGTTCCAGTAACAATCATTATCAGAATGAAGTTTAAAAATAATTTATTTGAAAATGTTCCCCCCAACCATCTATATACATTCAGATCATATATACTCTTGAGAGATGGTCAATTATATAAAAGAAAATTCATCTTAGTATTTATCTATAACAGCCAAATTAAGGCTTATTCTTTTTACTTTTCATGAGAAGCACTGATGCCTTCTCAATGTAATTGTATAACTTAAGTGTTAGTGTTATATACAATTTTGTAGCATTTTTTCATTTAAATTATTATAATGTTCTATGTAAATATATAAACTGCATCATAATCAAATATTTTCACATTTTTCCATTTTGTAATTTGTCATAATTTATTAAATAATTCTTCTGACAACGAATTTTCAGGTCACTTTAAATTTCCAGTTATTATATATATTGTCTTGATATTAATTTTCTTGAATAGCTCTAAGCACTATTTTGTCACAGTTGATCAGCAATTGAATAATAATTTAAATCTTACATAAATTTCATAAAGTTAATTTTTCTTTGAAATCAGAACATTCAAACATGTAAATATAACCTACTTTATGTAAATTGTGTAGTCTTAAATATCTGCAGTTTTCTAAGTGTTAAGGTGTTTTCTAACAACTACTCTTAGCTTTGACTAATATATACAAAGCTATTTAACCCTTAACAAAATTTGACATATAGTCAGAAGACAAAAATTTGGCAAATGTATTTTATTCAGTAGAACTATGCTGTTAATTAATACATGTGTTTATAAGGTATGGGATATCATTACTGATAAAGGATTTTAGGCAACTTACTATATTGAGCTATCTAAAATACAGAACAGAATAAAAATATAGAACAGAAAATAATTTGTAAATCAATGAAAATTAAATAATAATTTTATAAGGAACAAAGGGTTCTAAATGGACTAGAATTTAATATTAAAAATTTGCCTAAGCTTTTAGGTAGCCAAAGTAAAAAAAAATAACTTAATCATAATTCTCATTACTTTGCATAAAGCAAATAGACAAGATCATCTAGAAAGGTAATTTTCACTGTAAATTTTAGCGATAATTTTTATTTATAATTGTGTTTCTGTATCAGGATCCTGGAGAAACAATGAAAAATCTCTGCTGCTCTGATATTATTTGGAAATACATATTTTTATTATGATGGCTATGGATGAACAATATTTAAGTTTATTAAAATATTTTAACCAATACTTTTAAATTTCAAGAAAGTCACTAATACTCAAAAGCTTACTTCAGCAAGTAATATCAAATGTACTTTTTGGAAGATCGTTTGAGCAAAGGGACTAAGCCATGGCAATCTTTTTACTAATGTGTTCTTCTGTCTGCAGAAGTACAAAATTTATGCAAAGACTACTACCATGATTAATGAATAATAAAAGTAAGCCACCTCAGAATGCAAAAATTAACAGATTATTCAGTCTTGGTATTCCTTCATTTTGAATATGTCTGATGTCAGCTACATGAATCTATATGGAAATCAAAATGGAATAAACTAGAAGGGAGTTATCATTTTGTTTTTAAAATAATTTTGAATCTTTAAACTCAACAAGAAACTTTTTTAAAAATAAGCATTGTAATGTATAGTAAAATTAAAATACATACCATACATTAGCTTGCCATTTAAAAATAACTCAAGTTAATAACATTCTTCTTTCTAAAGCTCATATTCAATGAAAAGGCAAGATTAGATAGATTTAAATATTAGTATGTATTAAACGTGTAAAATTCAAGGTAATAAATTATTAGTCAATTAATATAACGTCAACAATGCAGAGACATTGTGGAAAGAGATGACACAATCAAGACTGTGAGATGCTAATGCAGATGTAAACATAGACCCCTCGTGCAATGCAATTTACCTCACTCCGTGTCAAATATTTTTTAGAGCGCTATTTACCTTCTGAGATATACATATTTAAAAGGACATGATGAATTAACACAGATATCACAAGAAAATCTACCAAGATTATCAAATAGACGAAAAGTAAAAGTAGAAAATGCTTAAGAAATCAGATTTTGTTCTAACTCATGGAGCAAAATAAATGAGAAAAAACTCGGTGTAATGTTTAGTGATACAACAGATTTGGTGGACGTGAGTATCAAAAAAGTAGTTGATCATTTCAATGAAATCATGAGATATTTGATTTGCCAATTCATCTGCCTTTAAAAATAAAACCAATTAGGTTTGGTGTGAACTAGCTCTTAGGTTTTAGAAATCATTCATTCCTTCTTTCAACAATGAGTACCTGTTTTATATTGAACAGTGTGCTTATCACTTGGAGAAAAAAATTATTAGACTTGGCTCCTGTGCATAAATAAATCCCATTCTAAGAAGAAATACGGAAATAAGTCTACAAATTAGAACCAAGGGCTAAAGGCAGTTGAAAGGTATGCGTGGGACATTCATCTTTTCTCCCTGTCTTCATACCATCCGTGCAGAACCCAATCTATTCTTTAGAATGACATTTTAAAAATTAATCACCTCATATCATACCCCTGCATTACATCCCCAAATAATTAGTATCTAATGATTTCTTACTGGATTTAAAATAAATTCAACACCATTTTCTCTCTTTTGACAGCCTCATGGGATTGATTCTGCATAAGTTCCCCTCCCTATCTGACACTATTTTTCCCCTTTCCCTCTAGACACATCGGGTTTCTTGCTGTTTTCAGATACATTAAATATACCTTATGCCCTTTGAAATTGCTGTTCCCTCTGCCTGGACTTTCCTCACATTTTCCTATGGCCAGCTCACTTTAACCATGCAGGTGTCAACTACAAGTATGTTGCCCAGAAGGAATTATACAGAACGTCCTCTCCAAAGTTGTCCAGTTTTCTAGTTGCTGTTATATTTTACTATTTTGATGTCTTTATAGCATTTATTGCTACATAAAATTATATTTATACGCATTTATTTGCTTATTTCTGACTTGACTCACTCTAGTAAAATCTAATTTTCATGATAACTAAGACCAAATATGTATGGCTTATTGCCTTATCCTCAACTATGAGAACAATTCTTGGCATATATATTAAGATGATAATAAAAGAAAAATCATTGAATTTTAAGTGAGTGATTGAGGAAGAAAAATAACCAAGATTGGGCATGAGCTCAGTCTTAAAGGACAAGTAGAATTTACCCAAAAGCAAAGCCCTCCTTAGTTTATAATAATAATGCATTGATGTCTGTTTATTAAATGTTAAAAATGGATTATATTGATGTAAAATGTTAATGGCAAGGGGAAACTTGATGCGGGACATATGGGAACTCTCTGAATTTTTATATATCTCTAAACCTCTCCTAAAAAATAACACGTACTTAAAAAAACGGTGTCATATAAAAAACGAAAACAGTGGTAGTAATACAGTTCCATGGCAAAAGATAAAATGATGCAAGGATGTCTTCAACCACTTCAATACAAAACCTTGTATTATTTACTTATGCAGACAAGAATGAATACAGGCAGTTTAGGGTCGGGCTCCCCAGAAGTAGATTTTCAGATGAGGGTTCCTGTGACAGGGAGATAGTAGGAATTATTCCTAGGAGAACTAATGGAATAGAGAAATAGAACTGGGAAGGAAAGGACATGCAAAAGTGGTGCACCAAGCAAAGTCTCCTGGAAGGTAACTTTGGCTTGATCTCACAGGTGAGATCTGGAGACCGTGTGGGCTGCCTTTTAGAATATCCAGAGGAAAGTTCACAGCTACAGCATCTACATGCCACGGTTTTCAGTTACTACTTAAACTGGCTCAAGATAAGATCAGGTGCTCTAAATTCCCACAAATTTCCAGCAAGTGTGAGGCAGACAAGTCCTTGCAGCCTGAGAGCTGCCTTCAAGGGCATAGGAGTTGACTGCTGGGCGTGGAAATACCCTGAAAGCTAGAAATGGTAAAGGGGTCTAAAGAGACATTGGTAGAGCACTAAAACTGATTTGATTGCAATAGTAATTCTACACAACGTGTGTTATTTTAAGAGAAAGATTCCTTGTAATATCAACCCATTTAGGTCCAGTGGTTTTGTTGTCTGAAATACCTTAGTTGTGTGACTGTAGAGATATATTTTTTCTATGTTAATAGTTGTCAAACTTTAGAATGCATCAGATTGCTGCACTCCACCCCTGAAGTTTCTGATTTAATAGGGTTAGGGTAGGTCCTAGAATTTGTATTTGTAACGAATTCTCATGTGATGCTGATGCTGCTGATCTGAGAAATCACCATTCCTCTCTTGTAGATTCCCAAAATATTTCTAATAAACAGTCACGAAGATACTTGTCTTGTGTATAGAAGATAATTGGTCTTGCCATTATTTAAGAAACATAATTAAATACAGTAGCTAAATGTCTATGAAAAACTCATATGCCTTGCTGAAAGAAACCACTGACACTTGGATAATAATTGGTTAATCTAGTACACATACAACAAAATATAAACCAGTCAGAATATACCATAAGAAATTTAAATAATAAACCATTTAATATTTAATTCCTCAGTGAAATGACAGCATTTTGATAGATTATGAACTTTGTCTTGCTCTAGTAGATAATGCACTTTCTATAAATTCTTAGATTAGGAGGATTAGTGGATTAATGTAGCATTTTATTTTCACTTGAAATATTGGGTAAAGTTCTGTTTCAAGTCAAAAATAAATTAACTCAGTAAACTGTAATATGTGTTTACTGAGAAAATATATCCATAAATCAAAATACCTAAAAATAATTTTCTACTTTAAAGTATCCTAGGTTTCAAAGATGAGGCCCAGAGTTTCTTACAAAATATTACTTTGAAGAATTCTCTCTTTCAAATGTAAACAACTGTGGTGAACTTGTCCATACCTATTCACATAACAAGGCTTCCATAGAGCTATATGTTACAGGGTGCTTTCCATGAACCTAGGATTGTTATTGGGGCCCTGTTTACGCATTCTGGGTTAAGTATGAGGATTATTTATTCTGCTACAATTTTTTCTCAAACCAGCAGCTAGCAGATAATTTTCAAACATAGGTGAGGTCATATTATTTCTCTACTAAAACTTAAGTTTAACATCATACCAGTTATAACTCCTGTTATCTGTGCCCCTGGATATGATTCTATGAGAAGAGCACATTACCTCTCTGGTATTTTTCCCCAAAATTCATAACCTCAGTCTAATGATGAGAAAACATCAGACAAACCTAAATTGAGTGACATTCTACAAATCACCTAACCAATACACACCAAGAGTGTCAAGGTCACGAAAGGAAATGAAAAACGAACAAATTATCACAGATTGGAGAAGACTGAGGACACATAGCAACTAAATGTAACATGATATGCTGGATTGCATCCTGAAACACAAAAAGAACATTAGTAGGAAAAATGCAGAAACCTGAATAAAGTCTGTGCCTTAGTTAATGGTATTATGGCAATTTTAATTGTCTAACTTTGATGAATGTACCATGGTCATTTAACGTTAGAGAAAACTGAATAAAAGTCATATGGAAACATTCTACTCTATCTTTACAACTTTTCTGTAAATGTAAATTTATTTAAAAGTAAAACGTTTAAAATATTTGGTGGCTTTACATCTCACTTACAAAAGAAAAAGAAGTTTTAGTGCACCTGCAAATTCTGCCTTTCTCTACTTGCCTTTTTCCAGGCCCTGTTACTCTGTTTTCTCCTTATTTCTGCTCACTTATTTGATCATTCTGCTCAACCAACATCCTTTATGTTTTTTTTAAAACCACTGAGAAGTTCAGGCCTCAGGGCATTTGCACTTGTTTTGAAATTAATCCCCTCAATTTTATGCATGACTTTCTTCATCAGATATCCCAGGCAGGTCTCTGCTCATATGTAACCTTAAGAGTAAGACCTTCCTTTGACTATCCTTCAAAAAATACCTCTCCCCCAATCACACTTCTAGCAGTCACTATGCTACTTACCCTCCTTTATTTTTCTTTATAGCATCTGTCAATACCTAAGTAGATATTCACTCATGTATATATTCATTATTTTCTCCCACTGCTCTGTGAGACCAAAAACCTGGTTTAGTCACTGCTATTTATTTTCAGTTCTTAGAATTTTCTCTGCCATGTAATAGATAATAAATATTTGTGGAATGTGAAAGTAAGTGAGAGAACAAATTAATTAATTTGCCTTGGAAATTATTAAGAAACAGAATGGATTTAAATTAAGAAAATATAATTAAGTCTATTTATTTTTCATTTGTGTATTTAGCATTCTAATTTACCTAGTAGGTATATACTTAGAAACATATATTTTCCCAAATTGTTTAAAATATGTAGTTATATTTATACCATGTTTCTAAAGGGATGATGAATACAACTGAAGGGTCCAAACTAGTGTCTATAGTATAGTATGCCTTTAAAAATTATTTGCACAAATAATTGAGTAAATGGACACACGGATGAAAAAATGGGTACAATTTTTGTTCTTTCACTCCCAAGAGTTTAATTTCTGTTTCAGCTATTTATCCTATGTAGATATCTTGTTCAGTTATTTTTCCTACGTAGGCAAATTTCAAAAGGTGGTCAACAAATTCAATAGCAATTCACAAAAATTATTCTCCATCAATAGCTGTTTTACTGCAGGTAAACATAACATTTTTAAAATAATGCTTTTCAGGACATTAGTCACCCTTAAGGATAATATTTGCTGTATAAATGAGCCAAATAATTAGGTTTTCACTAATTTCTCTAGTTCTTGCTATATGATTCTGCAGGGAAGTTCTATGTCATCCTGAAGGCCAATCATTGGTCAGGATTTAAATAGTGTGATATCACACTGAGAAGTGAAAGCTTATTGTATCGGTATGAAGTTTTAGTATACTCTGGAGTTACCTCAGAATCACAAAGCAATTAGCCAATAATGTTAAAAAGTTATGGCTAATTTAACTAATGGTTAATGGAGCCTAGTAAAACGTCAGAGTTGATGAGCCCAGGGAGATTTTGTGCAGGAAGACACATTAAAGTTAGGGTCCTTTAACTCCTTTTAGAGTGTAATCGGTATCTGGAATTATGGGCTCTCATCTTAATGATACACCAAAAATAACGAGAAGACAGAGATTTGTCACTGAGTATATTATATAAGTCACAAAACCATGCTCATATAATCCCTAAAAAAACATATTTTTCTGTGACTTCTAGGGTAAATGGAACTTTAGTAGATATAAATAAGATCCTTCTTTCCTCTGTAGTTTGAAAATACAGAATTAACTATATTTGTGATTTATTGCATGTTAATAAAATGCAATTAAACGAACCAATGGTTGAAATGAAATGAAAAAGGATATGAAAAAGATAGATTGGCAGAACTAAATCTTTCAAAAAGGTTAGAAAAAAATGGCAATGTCTTCTAAATGACAGTTTTGTAGTCTCTAGCTAAAGGGCAATGCACCATTCTTTATGAGCTTATGTTTTATTCTCTAAATGATTTGAGCTTGTAGAAAAAAATCATGTTTTTTTCACAAAGATTATATTATAGAATAGATTCTTTACTCCAGGAAAACTCAGCTTCCTAATGTGAGAAATTCACTTGTTTCCAAGGTATCAAATTTCACTTCTTTCCAAAGTACCGAATTTAAGCAATACATGAGAAAGTGGACTTATATACCAGAGAGAAGACAAAATTCTACAGAAAAAACTGAAAAGACAGCCTTTACAGAAATGCACCAATTAGTTAGACTATCTCAGCAAGTTTGGGATGATTCAAGTTTACTGTTAAAAAAAGTTTTCATCTGTTTTTTGCCTTCTATTAAAAATTTCTTAATATAGATATCTGGAATGAAAATTTGACAAATCTACTACAATTTAAAATGTTGGGAGCTATGTCACAACCAGTACATTTGAAATAAAAGGATCCACTTGGTTTTGAGTTTCCACCATGAAAACACACAACACCAAAACTTCAATTTAATATAAAAATAGGGACAATATTATAAATGACATGGCAGAAATCAAATTTTTAATGGTAAACAAATAAGAACTTTCCACAAGGTCATAGCAGAGTCTTCTAAACTCAAGTAGAGTCAATCAAAATAATTTTATAAATAATTAAAAATAAAAACAATGTATGATTAATTTTCACATGAAAGTTATATATTTATATATGTTGAATTTTCTTTATTGAGTATTTACAATCCACAAAGCTCTATGTCAAGCATTGTGGAGAGGTGACAAAAATGTTCTTAATTTGCATCATAGATGAGGAAAAATTACATATATTATAAAAATTATATATAGTACACATACATATATTATATATTTTTTATAATTCAGACTGTTGTAAGTTTTAGTATAGAGTCAGCCTATAAAAGGTCCTAGTATAGAGTCCAAATTTACTATCAGATTGTGGTTAAGGAGAGGTTGAGTCCAACAAGGAGGAACTGGAAAGCCACTTAAAGAAGATAGAGTTTGGGAAGGATTTTAGAAGGTTAAATATGATAGAAAAGATATACTAGGCTATTTTGTTGACAATGATTCATCCACTCATTCATTTAACGAGAGAAATAGGAAATACCTATTCCCAGGCAGTAGTGTAGAGTGTGCACTACAGATGCAAAAACAAATAAATTAGACAAAGTACTTACACTTAAGGTAATCACAGTTTAGAGGGGATAGCAGACAAATCAAAAATAAGCAGTTTAACATTTTCATTTCAGCCACAAAATATAAGTAACTTATTATTGGTGGATATAGGTGAAGCTCATAACCAAGCCTGAAGTTGTCAAATTGGATTTTCCGAGGATTATACCAGTTCAATGAATTCAGTCAAATACCAGGAAGAGAGAACTGAGAAGACAAAGACAGTTTAGAAATAGCATAGTATAGTCAGTAATATAAGAAGTCTGATGTTAATGGATCAGAAATTACAAGTCATGGGGTTTTGAAAAACAAGATGAGAGAGAGAGAGAAGTGTGGGAAAGACCATCCTAGAACTTCCTATAGATTAGTAGAAGTGAGGTGCACAGTGATGCAGGTGCTTACATGATGTGAGAAGCGATATAATTTAGCAAGTTAGGGGAAATGATCCACTTGATGGTGAAGTAGATGGGATTTCCCCAATGCCATCTTTATCCACTAGGATGACTTTCCTGGTATTGGTGTGCTTGTGTACCCCATAGGAATGACAGTATATACTGTCTTGCATAGTGCCTGGTGCTCTGCAGGCTCTCAATAGATATTTGTTGAATAAATTAATTATATTAATAGTATAATGGAGGGAATATATTAGTTCATTTTTCCTGCCAAATTGCAGCCTAACAAACAATTCAAAACTCTCAGTGGCTTACGATAAAGAATTATTATACAATCCTATGGCTAACCTCAGCTGTGATTTGACTGATCTTATCAGTCTTGAGTAGGCAAAGCTTGACTCATGGTTTCTGATTGGGTTTAAGTTATGCATTGTACATGCATATGATATTTGGTCTTAAGAAGATGAAAATTGGTTTTTGGTGTGTGTATGGGATTAGCTATTACAATAATTGTCAGTCTTTCAAAGGGCCACATATAGACACAAATATATAGCATATCTGTGGAATTAAAATTTCAGGGGTGGAGGAAGGCAATTCAGCAAAAAAAAAAAATGTCCAGAAAGCCTTCTTAGATTGGGGCAATAATGTAAAAAAGGTGGAGAAACACTGGTTTAGATCTTTCCATGTATTCTCATTTTGTGATCCAAAGTGATGGTGCAGCGTCTACCTGTGGTGTGCTTTTTCTCAAGGCAGAGACCAGAATCTCTGAAAAGCCAAGCCAAATCACTCATGCATAGGAGGAAAATCTCCATGTGCTTTGTTTTTGCTCACTTTCCACTGCAGAAAGCAAATCAAAGCCCAACATTTAGAGGAGCAGGGACATTTACCCTAGGTATTCTAGCAGGAGGTGCTGCAAATTCACAAGGCAAAGGATGTAGATGTATAATTATGAATGGAAAGTGGGATAAAATAATTTAATCTACCAAAGAATTCTAGAATTCTAGAATGATTATAAACAACCTACAAAGACATCATTCTTTAGCACAAACATTTGGGATAAGAATAGGTAAAAATATGGAATTGAAATTTGCAAAACAAAGAAGAGCTACCTTCTGTCAATTTTTCTCCTTGAACTTGCATTGTGACTGACTGCACAAATTGCTTGCTGGGTAATATAGACAACATTTTACTTTACTGAGCTTTTATGTGATAACTGAAACATTTTTAAAATCTTTTCCTGTTTCTAAATAATTCAGGAAGTAAATTACATAAACAAAATAAGAGTTCATAGAGTTTAATTTCATTAGCATTTTTACTATTTAAAAACATCTTAACAGAAATCATCTACTGACAGCATATTCCTATGACTGAAACAATCATATTAATATTCCTAAATTACCATGAAATGATATCAGAAGTGAAGTTACTGGATAGTTTCCTCTTGGACAACAAGTAATATCATCACCGAGTTCTCCGTCAATAGGGTGGTGACAAATACTTCATAGACTATAAAGTATGAAAGACCAGTCAAGATGTATACATTGAAGAAAAGCAGCTAATACGAAAGATCATTAACTTCACATATGAGAGTGATTTCAAAGTGTTTCCTGTGCTTACTTGGAAAAAGTCATTGATTATTAAAGTGAACACTTAAGGTATTCTAAATAATAATACAAATAAATAATGATTAAGTATCTTAGGAATTAAAACAGAATAAGGCTAACCTAAAAATGGAGAAAAACTGTTATTCCTTTAAATAGACAGCTATGTAGAAGGAATTAACAAAATAAAAGTGGTTTGGAATCCATCACTGTGAATTAGAATGCGGTTAATCATGCAGGCTCTAATGTAATAGTTGCCTGGGTTTGCATTCTAATTCTACTCAATTAGTCATGGAAAGCTTCACTTTCCTCATTTAACACTCAAGAGCAAGTATTCAACAAGTATTATTTATTTTTATTTAATTACTAGGTTTTGTTCTCTAATCTTCTGGAGCAGCTTTCACAAACTTTCTCTGCAAAAGGACACATAGTAAATAAATTCAGCTTTGTGGAACATAGTCTCTGTCACAACTACTTGACTTTGTAGTGTGAAAGCAGTCATAAACTATGCATAATTGAATGGGTGTGGCTGTGTTCAGATAAAACTTAATTTATAAAACAGGCAGTGGGCTAAACATGCTTGCAGGCCATAGTTCACCAACCCCTGCTTCAGAGGAAATAGAGTCTTACTTCTTTTGAGTTTCACTTTTTTGAAATTTCAGCCAGATCCACCTGATCCAATAATATATTTTAATTTCACTGTACTAAGTTACCTCCAAATGACTTCTTTTCATTCTTAAAATCAATGCTTATTTGAATAGCTACTTTTCTTCCCAAACTATCTTGTTTAGATATACTTTGTATTATAGTCCAATTCATAAAAGGAACAATTATTAAAACCAATGCATTATTATGTATTCCAGCAAAAAGGTAGTTGTCCTGTAACATGCATATTCTCCCTTATATACTGGAGAAAAATTCCTTGGAAGAAGATACTCAGAGACTATTTTTCCTTGTTTGCCTACAAGTTCCATATGGCCATATGACTGATGTTTAAATCAATAGAATGTGAGTCCAATTTATGTGGGCTACTTGTAAGACTGGCACATAACTTCTCCACATACTTCCTCCTAAAAGTCTGGGATTAACAATGCCAGCATGACATAGAAAAATACATCTAGAAGACTGCAGCACCTCCAGAGTCCAAATGATTGAGCAGAGCCTCTTTTCTATAGAACAGGAAATCCATATTGGACTATTAGGTTTGTCAGCAATACACTTTTGTATTTTAGAGAAACTGAAATTTGAAGATGTATTTGTTACTGTAGCATGTATTATAATAGCTAGTAGATGATTTACTACCTCCCTATTCATAATAAAAAATTAATGTATGTGGCATTGGCTTGGAAGTCAGGTGTTGGTATCTGAATAAAGATCTAACAGGATGGAAGGCTGAAATATTCCTGTTATGTTAGACAAAATACATAGTAAAGCTGAGGTCTATTGCAATAGTAAAACTGAGATAAGAGATCAAGGGCCTACTGTGTGAATAACTCTAGGGGAAGTGGTTCGGAGCAATAATGTCAGTATGTATTAATTACTTCTCATAAATTATAGAAAGAGATGAGCTAAGTAAAAGTGTTTGTTAGCAGAAATAAAATGGAATAGAAATTGGCCAGACATTTTGTTTAGAGAAATGTACTTCTATAAATCAACTAGCAAGAAATGAGGTGTGATACAAGGTGTTGAACTGAAGGAAAAAAAAAAAGTCCATTGAAATGGTTCAATCGGACAAAATATTAAATGCCACAGTCTTTTCAAAGGTTATTGTTTTGGATGTCTGCAAGGCAACTGCTATTAAACTGAGAGAAAGAACTGTAGGCCTGAGGCAGCAAATAATCATGCTTGAAAATTATGTCTAGAAAAGAACAGCATGGGGGATATAGAAACTTAGCCTGTTTTATTATTTTACATGACTAAAGAATGTTTTTTAACACAAAAATATTCTGACAACTGGAAGAAAAAAGTTTACACAGAGACATAGTTTATGATGTTTGGTTGTAAGAAAATGAGGAATTCTACTTTCTGATTACTTAGGTCATGGAGTTATACTCCGAGAGTTAAGGTCAAAGTGGTGGTTTAGAATATCTGAGGAGAGTAGAAAATATGGACATAACCACTGTGTAGAAGAAGAGACAGTTAAATAGAATAGAAATAAGTAATTTCTGCTAATTGTCAATAAAAATAAAGACATATTTCAGAAATACAAAGATTCAGAAATGTTACTTCTTTTGTACCTTTTCTAAAGTATATTAATTGAGGAGGAGAAACTCTTGGTCTAAAAGGTAAGCATAGTGAAGGTAGATCTTAGTACATTAGTAGTAGTCTGCAGTTTGCCTAGAGAAAATCCTCTACGGATTGTAGCAGAAGATTGGAAGTCCCTTGGGAAAATGTTATGAGGAAGAAAAATTACTATAAATACTAAAAGGAATGATATAAATACTGGTTAATTATGAAGGTATGTTGAAAGCTTATATCTTTTTCATCAAGAAAAAAGAAAGTCAAAAGAAAATCCCCACAGAAATATGAGTTGTAAAAGAATACCACAGTGCAAGTAGAAAGCAAATTAAAATGTGGCATATTTTGAACAAGGGTTAGTGTCTAATTATTCAGGTTGGTATAAACTATGCTGCAGTTCACACACATCTGACATCTAAGTGGCTTAACAAATAGAGGTTTATATGTCACAGTCAGGGAATACCCAGGGCCCAGTGGCTATAAAGGGTAGCTCCCTCCTAAGTGGTGAATCAGGGATCCAGGTTGCTTACATCTCATCCAGATATGACAAGGATCACATGGGAGGAAGATCACTGTATAGGAGAAAAGTGTGCTAGAAGTTGATACAATAGTGTTGGCCTAAAAATTCATTAGTAGGATCTTTTTTCATATCCCTGATGTAAAAGGTCTAGAACATAAGGGGCACACACACATTTTAGTGAACAGTAAATGCTTCCACACAGAGTGTAAAAAATAAGAATCAATTTGACCTTGACACTAAAAAAGTTTTTGTTCAAAAGCTACAATGCATCTGTCTTTGGACCTGCAGAGAAGAAAATTAATCTTAGCATATGTATTTGTTCTGCCATAGCCAGGATTATTGTAGTCATAATAAGATAAGCATTCTTATTGTTTTGCATCTGCAGATAATGAAAAAATAGCTTATTTATCATTTTATAGCAAACAGTGATATTAAAGTACTTTTATGATATAAAGGTAAAATCATAGTTGTTAAGATAGAATTTAGTAGGGGAGAGGTAAAGTAAAGAGAAGGAAAATCAAAATCTACATTTTACATGTTTGGGGGTCAGGAAATACTGCTTACATTTAATGGAAGAAGAAATAAAATGTTGTAAATCAATCAGTTTCAAACATAATCACTTAAAACTAATATGGAAAGTATGAACAATTTCAAGAATAAGGTAGGAATAAAGATGACTTGGTGTCTCTTAAAAAATCTTACCTTTATTTCATAGTGAGAGGCAATAAATATTTTTAAAGTTTGATTAGGAAAGACATAACACATATTATTTAAGTTAGAGGGGAAATCAAAGAATTAATAATGGAAACATTTAAAAGTTGCTTCTATAGCAAGTAAATCTGGAGAGAAGAAGGGTGGGTTTGAAGACTGTACCTATTTATTATAAGCGTTTGTATCATTTGATTGAAGGAGGATGACATATGGGACTTCTGTTATCGCAGAGTTATTTCTGAGGTCCTAGAGCTCAGGTGGGTGGGTGGTAAGGGCCCATTCATTTTCATAAGAATTGTTATTGATCCACAGAATCCACAGGGTAGTTTTCTGATTCTTAGCCCATCACTTCCTGCTTGTAAGAAAAAGAAGATCAAAAGTGAGGAGGATATTAAATCCTTGTTAGACAGATGCATAGTTTGCAAATATTTTCTCCCACTCTTCAGGTTGTCTTTTCACTCTGTTGATTGTTTTCTTTGCTGTGCAGAAGCGTTTTAGTTTGATGTAATTCCATTTGTCTATGTTTGCTTTGTTGCCTATGCTTATGACGTCTTATCCAAAAAAACTTTGCTCAGACCAATGTTATGATGCATTTCCCATATGTTTTCCTCTAGTAGTTTTCGTTTCCCCCCCCCCTGCAATTTCTGGTCTTATGTTTAAGTCTTTGATTCATTTTCTGTTGATTTTTGTATATGGTGAGAGAGACAGGGCTTTAATTTTATTTTCTGCCTGTGGAAATAAAGTTTTCCCAGCACCATTTATTGAAGAGATTGTCTTTTCTCCATTGCATGTTTTTAACAACTTTGTCAAAAAATCAGCTAACTTTAAGTGTGTGGATTTATTTCTGGATTCTGTATTCTATTGCACTGGTCTATGTGTCTGTTTTGGTGCCAGTGTCATGGTATTTTGAATACTATAGCTTTGTAGTATATTTTGAAGTCAGTTAGTGAGATACTTCTAGCTTTGTATTTTTTGCTCAAGATTATTTTGGCTGTTTGGGGTCTTTTGTCATTCTGTACAAGGAAATGAAATCAGTATATTAGAGAGATATCTATACTCCTTTGCTTATTGCAGCACTATTTATAATCACCAAGATATGAAATCAACCTAGGTGTCCATCAATAGATGAATAGATAGAGAAAATGTGGTATATTATACATAATGGAATATTATTTGTTCATAAAGAAAGAATGAAATCCTGTCATTTGTGATGACATGAACAAACCTGGAGGACGTTATGTTAATTGAAATAACCCAGGCAAAGAAAGGCAAGTATCACATTATCTCGCTCTTATATGGAAATTGAAGAAGTTAGTGTCATAGAAGTAGAGAGTAGAATAGTGATTATCAGAGCTGTGGAGGATACCAGGATGGATAGGGAGAGATTGGTCAATGACTATAAAGTTACAGTTAGACAGAAAGAATACATTCCAGTGTTCTTTTGCACAGTAGGATGACTATGATTAACAATAGTTTATTTTATATTTTACTATAGCAAGAGGAGAAGATTTTGCATGTTCTCATCCCCCAAAAATGACAAATGTATGAGGTGATGGATGTAATAATCCCGTGATTTAACTTTTACACAATGTATGCATGTACTGAAACATCACAGTGTAACACATGAATATGTACCATTATCATGTGTCAATTAAAAAATTTTAAAAAGTGGGAAAAGTTTCAAAGATTCATCAGTATTGCCAATTCTTTTACAGAATGCTAGCATAAAATTTCTCCTCTCCATGGTAAAAGGGTAGTGATGTTTCTCTTCCATATTAAAGCAAATGAGGTGAGGCTTCAATAATATAATGTAAAAATATTGGAATCACTCCTAATGGGTACAATGTACACCATCTTGGTGATGGACAGACTTATAACTTTGACTCAAGCTATACAAAAACAATCCATGTAACCAAAACACTTGTACTCCCATAATATTCTGAAAAAATATATATATATACACGTACATATATATATAGAGAGAGAGAGAGAGAGAGAGAGAGAATGAGTGTTTGTCTAAAGAAGCCAAACTGTTTGGCTTCTTGTCTATGCCTGGATACTGAGCAGTAGAAACATGTAGACTACCATAAGTTAATACTCCAGCTGAGAAGCTCAGAGAATTTTAAGAATGTAATCCATACCTGCTGGATTTTGGAAGCTACTGTGAGTGATTCTCAGTAAGGAAAATTCTAATGATGATAAGGGAGCTAGAGATGCTGGGGATACTGGCTTAAAAGAGAAGTCAGGAAAGAGCTGCCTCTCCCTTTCAGAATTTCATCAGTTCTACAGTGGCATTAGTGGACACCAGAAAAGGAAGCCAGGATGAGCCACCTTGACAGGACCCACCAAAAAGTGTTGCCTGATATGATGAGGCAACCCCAAAGAAAATGTTTTTGTGATTTGTGCTGTTGGACTAGGAGGGATAATCCCCAGAAGATATCCAGAAAGTGTTTTTCCCATGTTAGAGAATGGTGCCCCGTCTTGTCATTCACCTCATCTGACAAGTTTCTGAGAAGCCCATAAGCTCAACCTGTGAGAGAAATAGACAGCATTTGGGTGTGTGTTACACAGAGAATACTGCTCCAGACTATGGCATCATTTGTCAAATGATACCTCATTCTTTTCCTTTTATCTCTCTCCCATTCTGTCCTTGGGAGAACCAGAAGCAGCTAGGATAGTAGTGGGGTGGGACTGACAGAACAAGACAAAAGGATAAGTCATTCAATATTCATTGTCACCACAGCTTAAGGAACCTGGGTCAATCCAGAGCAGAGAGATGAATGTGAAGATTTAAGTGAGATAGGAGGTAAAAGGCTGGATTTTCTTAACACCTGAACAAGACCTAGAATCCTGTGATGGGATATAGCTTCCTTGTCATCCTTCACCGGCAAAGAGGGAAACGTATAAACAATGGGTAAGACATGGTGTCATGTTCCATTTCATATCAAGTAAGTATTCTTAGTTTTTTTCCTTTGAAGATGATGCAGCTTCTACATTTATAACTTCGAAGATATGAAAACTTGCATTTTGAATCTGTGTTCACCTGTTTTGTTTCTATTAAATGTTATTTTTAATAGAAATGCTATTTGTAACATTTCAAAAATGGTATTTTTGAGCTTTTTGATCTCAAAGATATTATGCACTCTCTAGATGTTTTGAGCCAGGCTTTGTATTTACATTATTCATAGCATCCTAATTTGTTGTTCATTTTTTATCTTTATTATTCTGTTAATTAGCCAATTTCCTAGCTTCCTCGGAATAAGAGCATTACATTGTCAATGTTGTGTGTGTGTTTGTGTGCACATAATTTTAAAAATAATTCATATTTTGGAAGAGGTTTAGAGAACACCAAATTTAGCCAGAAACACTATTCCTATTATTATTTCAATATAAATCTTTAGTTTTAATAGTTGTATCTCTGATTGCTGGAACTTGATATATGATAAGTGTTCAGATCTATTTTTATCCATTTATTCATCCATTCAACACACTTTTAGTGAACTTATTGTCAAGTACATTGGCTACCAGGTATATGAAAGAGACATATTACTGCCATTATATAGAGATAGTAAATAAATACACAAATACTAGTAATTACAAACATGTTTTTAAAAAAATGTTCATTTTGGAAAAGAGAGCCACCCAAAATTAATAAAATGTGTTGAAGTCAGAACACACATACGAATGAGAAATGTTGTGGTTAGAGACATCTTTGGTCCTGACAACACAAACAATGTTCATCTTCAACAAAGACACATTGATGCCTGTCTTAGTCTGTTTTGTGCTAAAACATAATACTTGAGACTGGGTAAATTATAAAGAACAGAGATTTGTTTCTTACAGTTCTAAGGCTGGAAAGTCCAAGATAAAAAGGCCTCATCTAGTGCTTCTGTTGTGTCATAATATGGGCAAAGGCATCACATGGTGAGAGAGCATGTAAGAGAGGGAGAGAGGGCTGAACTAACTTTTATAACAAATCCACTCTCTTGATAATTAATTCACTTCCAAGATAAGTTAATTCATTCATGAGGGTAGACCCCTCATGACTTAGTCACCCCTTAAAGGTCCTACCTCTCAACATTATTGCACTGGGGACTAAGTTTCCAACACATGAACTTTGGGGCATACATTGAAACTATAATAATGCCTCAGAATAATTCAGATGAAAGTAGACAAAATATGACTTTTTTTTCTCCTTAGCCTATTTATGCCCTATTTGGTATAATTTGATGGCAAAAGAGAGATTGCAAATATGCATTACTTACAACACTGAGATAATACTTACCATAGGAGCATTACTAGAAATCAGGTCAAAACTAATAAACAGAAATTACCAAAACAAAACACATTAATGGATTTTCAGTTAAAAACTTGAAATAATTACAGTAAAGTACATTTATATTTAAGAATATTTAAAATGAAGAAACTTGACTTCGATCATCATATTCTTGGCAGGTAACATCAGTGATAAAATATAAAATATATAAAGTATAATTATAAAGTATAAAATATAGCAATAGAAGCCTCCTCCAATATTTGCTGTTGTTTACATTTACAAGATGATCAAGTATATATTACTAAATACCTCCTGCATTCCATATTACACTTAAAATTTGTTTGAACACATTTATAAAAACTTTATTGTACCTCCTGTTGAGTTTACATTTTTGATGTCCAGATGAGGAGTAAAGGTATATTTCACATGCTTGAAGGAAAGACATCTCTCAATCCCTTGGAAAGTTTAGGAAAATCGTTAATTTGCTTGAATTTCCCAGATATTGACTTGTACTGTTAATTTTACCTTTGGTGTTTTAGAATAGTTCAGTGGTCCCTGATGGAGTGTGTTCTTATTTTTCCCTCTTGTCTGAGTGAATTTTTAGTAATTTTTCATGTATCTTTTCTAAAAATAATCATGGAAGATACATTATTAAGTAAAATAAAACTTAGTTTTATCTCTATAATGATTTCAGCCATTAGTACTTTATATATTTTCATCTGCATCTTAGTAAAGAAAAGTAAAAACCGGTATCTTAAAGTCATAAGTAGAGAAAACACAAACATCCTAAATTGTGGTCCTCTCAATCACTATTTTTGAAAAACTCAGAAAACCGAGCTGTCAAATATCATCTTTGGAATTATAGAAACATATATTGGAGAAGTTTCCAAAATCTTTACAATAATTTGAATTTATTTAAAATTTATAGTGGGGAAAAAAAGTCCCCCAATAATATATAGACTCTACATAAAGTTTGTACAAAGTAACATCAGTCTGATGAGGCCATGTTACCATGGATGCTTTTGAGTATTCTCTGCCAAATTATAATAATGATGTTCATTGACATTCATATGTATTAAAGAATATCATCTGTGGTCTTAAACATACCTGGCACATGAAAAAGATACTTCAGATACTTCTTCCTACCCCTTGTGAAGAGGATTTGGTTTCACAAACTCATGTTCAACACTGGTGTGAGTTTAAAGGGCAGAAAACAAACCTATGTTTAATACTGTCGCCCAGAGTGCCAGCATTCCCTTTCATAATGGAAAGATGCACATGTATACAAATACACACACAGGCACAAATACATATAAACACTCTGATCAATGTGCTAGTTATTGAAAATGTAGGCTACACTAAGAAATTGAAATTTTCAAATCCAAATTTGTCTTTGGAATGACTTGAACCTCCTGACTCTCCACATTCTATTTTGTGCCTTAACATCAGTGTGTGTTCTCCCCTAAAAAAGTGGAAGATTGAGTTGTGATTAAATGTGTAGAATGAAAAAAAAGGAGAAGGAGAAATCTGAGAAACAGAGAACTGATATCAGTATAGTAATATTAGATATTGCTTACTGTTATTTGAGTAGAAAGTAATTGTTCGGAGTAACAAACAAATACAAAACAACTCAAAACAAAATAAATACATTCAGCTGCTCTCTCAGTCTCTTGGTACCAAAAATTTTTGCCCTATTTTCGAGCACTGAGTTATCCTGGAGTTTCAGCAAAAACTAAAAATCACTCTGATGGCATAAATAAGTAAAATATTAAATTTCTATACTTTCATATGTGTATTTTTCTGTATGTATATTATGTTTCACTAAGAAGTTTAAAGAAAGCCCTACAGGCGTCTTCTACATAGTGTTATTTTAGTAACATTATTTCCTAATAATGTAGTTACAAATTCTCTCAATAATACAACATACAGTGATTCATTTAAACAAATGAATTTGTTGAAATAGACCAAGAAAACTTATCCATTCATCTTCTTATTACCTAAACTCTTATCTATTTGTGTGTGACATGTTTGTCTTTATCTACTTGTTTTGTAGCTTCAAAGTGTAAGTTGTCAAATCTGATTCATGTAATAAGGATCCAGCACACTTAGCTAAATACATTCTGCATTTTATAGAATTGACCAAGGTTAAAATGAATATATGTATGTATATATACACTTTTATCCCATACAGTTAAAAATCTTCACTCATTGTCTGGTCTACATTTTATCATTGCCAAGTTCCCTGACTTGAGATAAGTAACTTAGTTTAAAGTGCCCAAATAAAATAAGAAGGAAAGATGAATTTCCTTCTTGTGATGTTGAGGTGATAAGTGATACAATGAGAAAGTGATCTGAAAATATAAATGGTAAACAAAATATAGAAGAACTCATTATCACAGGAAATTTTTAACATAAATATAAATATAATCAAAAATTTGTATATCTCAATCATAAAGAACAGTTTCAAAATTTGGCATAATAAGGTCAGGCTTTCAAGTAGCAAATTAAAATGCTATTATTTAACCAAATCCAGACAGAGGGATTTATGAAGTTTTAGTATGCATGAAAGAAAAGATTAACCTGACTTTGTATTATCAAAGAAATACAAATGAAAACTGCATCAATACTAGGGTATTAAATTATAAATACTACATAATTATTTCAATATTGTGACAAAAATGGTACATGTTTTTAGAGGAAGTGTTAAAATGATACAGTAATTTCAGAAATCATTTTCAAATTTGCATATATATATTTAAATGTTGATCTAATTATAGATTTACAATAAGTTTCTTTTTTATAACAACTTGTGGCAATATATTCTATGTGCTATCAAATACTTCTATGCCTTGATCCAGTAATTTCACTGTATTAACAATTTACTGTTAGGAAATATAACAAAGAGAGAAGCTAAATAAGTGAACATATTTATGTCAATATGATTTATAACAGCTAAAATTTAGAGCACAAAGATATATGAAAAAATGTATTTTTATATGAATTCAATAAATATGTGGTTAAAGACAATTCCAAAAGGTTACAGAATGAGGAAATTGTTATGATATATTAAGTATAATCTTTAAATGAAAATGAACCTATTGTCATAACAGCTATGGAAATATGCATAAACCTAGACAAGAATAGGACAGAAAGGTGAACATATTGATATGTTAGATTGTTACTTTCTTTTTCTCCCCTGTAATATTATATTGCAAATATTATCAGAGACAAAACATATGCAGTGCTTGCATATTACCAAGTGCTATATTTCTATTTTGTCTTTTTATAGATGCTCAGCTTTGGATGCACATTAAAATCATAATTGACAACAGCTTTTTTCTTTCTTTCTTAATGGTATGTACAATACTGATGAATTTTCAATTGACAGGGATTTAGATTAGATGAAATATTGCTTGTGAGTTAGTCATTATTTTCTGGTAAGAAAAGTTAGCCTCAGAAAGATTTACTGCATTGCTCAAGATCACATAGCCAGTTTTGTGGCTGAAATCACATGTAAATCAAATCATATCTAATTTCTAAGCCCTCTGTTTGTCCACCAAGAGGAAATGGGAAACAAATAAATCTGTGTAGTAGACACCATAGATTTTTCTATAAAGAAGTCATTCACGGCCTGCCAATACAATATGTGCTTGTATCTGTGACCCATTATCTACATGTCTAAGGAGCTTTTCTTTCAACACACACACCCCATGTACTTTTGTGCATATTTTTATAGGTATTTCAAAGGCAAGTCAAGAGAGGGTATGCCAGAGGCTGCCAGCCCCACACATTTTTAAATATTGTGTAACCCTTATTTATTTTATTCACTTCAAATCACAAGTGCCCATACTTCCATATTTCTACTTATAACTCTTTTAATACTCCAGTAATGATATTTTCTGAAAGTGTAGGGACCAAGGCCCTTGGCCCCCTAAAATTTCTCTGAAAAAACACTGACATGAAGCTGAATGATTAATAAGAGAATTTATTTAACGTTTATACAGGGGAACTTTCAGAATGAAGATCCAAAGATACAGGGAAATTGTCCATTTTTATTCTTAGGTTCAATAAAGTATAGACAGCCATGTAGAAATATGATTGGATGAAAAAAGTATGATCTAATGCTAGTAGACTGAGTGGGGAAACCCCAGCGAGGCCTGTATGGCTGCTTCTTTGCCTCTCTGCGCATGCTTCTGGGTATGGGGCAGGACCCTCACTAGAATGGGGGTCTTATGACCCACAGCCAAACAAGGTAGGTAACTTCTTTATGGCCGGTTTTTACACAGAATAATTTTATTGTTTACAGCCGGCTTTCAGGAAAAGGGGTTCTGGTTTTTATGACCCACCTTGGGAAAGAGGGATTCTAGTTTCTCTGGCTAGCGTCAGGGAAGAACAGGACTGAGAGACAGGAGGGCAGGAAAAGCTCAGAGAAAAACTTTTGCTTCTGAGGCCTTCATTTTCGGGTACAGTTTTCTGAGGCCCAATAAAAAGAAATATACTTTAAAGGATAGTCACTTAACTAATGTAGCATCTTCTTAAACACTGGCTTTCCTGTTTGAGTTCACTCCCTCAGCAAATTTGATATATTTTTATTGTCATTTGTAGATTTGAATTTTAATGATCATTCTGTCTACATGTTTTATGGAAAGAGGGATAAATGCTTACTCATCTATGAAAGATCATGACTTGAAAAAGCTTCTTAGTAAATACATACTAGATGACACAATAAATAGATGTTAAACTGCTTAAAATAGAACAACCTCATGCCTAATTTCAGTATGATGTTATAGCCTAAAGCAAATATAAAAATAAATACAAGTCTTGAAATTTATGTACTTGATGAAGTCTGTTGAAGACAAAGATGAAGAAGATAATACAGTATAACACACAGCAAAACTTTCTAAAAAATGATATTTTCTATCTTGCTGCAAATTCTTACAAAGCATAAATGTTGAAACTGATCGCTCCCCTATGGATTAAACTCCAGCCCATGCTGGATTTTTCTCTACCTAACTTATTCTTCTTCATTTATTACCTATTTTGTGTACGTTAAAAAGTCCTATATTTTTAAAATGTAAGTTAATCTAACCTTTCTTTCTATTAATAATTTTACTCTTTACCCATTAGAATGAAATGCACGCACATGCAAAGTTTAGATGCCCAGTAGGCAAATAAAAACCAAAACATTCTTAGAAATTCTGATGTGGAAAACTATAAATGTGCTAGCATTTTTTTTTTCATTTTGTCTAAGTCACAGAACGAATGCAGAATAAATAAATTGTGCTATATATCTTTTCTTTTTATTTCTAATTCTTAGGCCACTTTTAAGTGATCTTGTGAGCTTGTGGAAAAGAACCCTGGAATATTTTTCTTTTCTCTAACAAGGTATCCAGTGAGGAGGAATTGTTTTTGACTGGTTTTGGAACTGACTTTGTTTGGTAAAATTATACTCTAGAAAAACAAAAGCATAGGCCGGGCGCGGGGGCTCACGCCTTTAATCCTAGCACTCTGGGAGGCTGAGGCTGGAGGATCGCTTGAGGTTAGGTGTTTGAGACCAGCATGAGCAAGAGCGAGACCCTGTCTCTACTAAAAGTAGAAAAAATTATCTGGGTGTAGTGGTGTACACCTGTAGTCCCAGATATTTTGGAGGCTGAGGCAGGAGGATTGCTTGAGCACAGGAGTTTTAGGTTGCTGTGAGCTAGACTGACGCCACGGCACTCTAGCATGAGTGACAGGGTGAGACTCTGTCTCAAAAAAAATAAAATAAAATAAAAAGACAAAGAAAGAAAGAAAGAAAAAAACATAGCAATTTGTTTCTTGAAAAAAGTGTAAAGTCATCTTAATCTGAAATTTGAAAACTGAACTATTCATTGCTGCTTTTTAGCATAGTAAACTGGGTTTATATGCAATTTCTGATATTAAACAGATACATGGTTCTCCCCAAAATATATTTGGATTTCATTACAGTTTTTCTTCACATACATTTACTTTAATTTTGAAAAACTCAAAGATCTGACAATTCACTCTCAAATTTTATGGTTACCTTTTTTGTGGTATGAATTCAAATCACATTCTATGGTTTATAAGAATGTTCACAAATGTATTTGAAATGCATTTGTCATTGCTTTCTTACTGTCAATACTGCCATTTTCTACTGTTACTCCTGCTAGATCTCAGATTTAAGGAAGAGAGGATCTTTTACTTTCCGTAGGTGAATGCTGCATATAATGTAAAAGGTCCTGGAAATTTCTTAAGAAGGGGAGTAAGCTAATTCCTCAAACAGGAAAACTTGATAAAACCTACTAAAGATACAAGCCTAAGATTATAGGGCTGTTTGGTGGCTTGAACTTTTCCATCTTAGTGAAACTAGATTTCCCCAAATCCCCGTGACTGAATGGTTCTGGTTTAGAGTTGGCCACAGAGCAATTTGTGCAAACTTTGGAAAGAAGGAGTTGGCAGCCATTATGATATGAACATTGTTTTGGGCACAGAATACCACTGAAGTTCACATATATTGTCTCTGATATGTCAGCTTGCCTTGCTGGCATAGATGCAGCAGCTGCAGGATAAGGAGCTACAGTAGCTTCCACCAGCTCTTGTCCTTCATCTTCTCTGAGTTCTAAGTGACGTGTATGTTCAGCTGTGCAACGAAAGTCAGCAAAACTCTTCTGCAGGTCACTCATTCCATCAACACTGGAGGCAGTGAGAAACACATATGGGTTTTGGTTTGTCCTTGCTTTCCCCAATTCATGCTCTGCATTCTTCCCAACTGGTAGCCCTGCTGACTTCTTGCAACTTCAGCAGAAACAACCTTCCATAGACTTCTTGACCCCTCCTTTCTGTTGTACAAGACTTAGTTTCTATATTGCACCCATTATTCCTTATCACCAATGGAGGCTCTACTTTCCTGCGTATGCCTGTGAGCTAATGGGAGAGGCAACTATGCTCAGCATTCTATTTCTTTTACTCTCTCAGAAATTTTTACAACTTTTTAAATATACAATATGACCTTAATATGTATAGGAAGTTAAGGGAAACAACTGGATTCATATGTGAAGTGAATAGGTATAGAGACAGTCACTTGCCTGGAGTTAAAAGTTAAGAAGCTCTGATAGGTGATTTGGTATTTTCAGTTAGCAAAATGGAAAGTGTATGATAGGAGAGGCAATAAGCAAATATGGAGATGGATTTGTAGTGCCTGTGGGTGTTTTTATTAGATTTCTATTGATGCCATAACAAATCACTACAAATTTAGTGGCTTAAAACAACACAAATTTATCATTTTATAGATACGGAAGTCCTACACAGGTTTCATTGGGCTGAAATAGTTGTCAGCAAGGTTGTGTTCCTTCTGAGGGCTCTAGGAGGAATCTGCTTCCTCCCCTTTTCCAGTGTCTAGAGGCACTCACAGCCCTTGGCAGATGGCCCTTTTCCTCCATTTTCAAAGCCAGAAATGTTGCATCTTCCTCTAATTTCAGCCTTCGAAGGACTCATGTGATTAGATTGGACTACTGGATAATCCATGATAATCTTCCCACCTCGAGGTCCTTCATGTTAATCACATCTGCAGAGTCCCTTTTGCCATGTGGGGTAAGTTTTTCTCAGATTCCAAAAAAAAGGAGGTGGACACATTTGAGGGAAGGGGACATTATTTTACCTACCATAACGTTCAAAGAATTCATAGAAATTATTTATGATACAAAAACTTTAGAGAAAAGCTAGATTTCCTATATGTCAAGGGAGACTTATGGTTTGGATATATTCTGATTTGAAATCTAACAAAAATAAGACTTTAGACAAGAAACTGAAAGATGGAAATTAGTAATAATTTTTTGTTTGTTTTCAATTATTTTTCTTCTGAATGGGGGCATATTTATCATTTTATGTTGTTTTCATTTTCCTTTAAAGACATGGTATACAATGTCCTTCAAATCGTAAATGAGATCATAAAATCAGAGAAGTGGAAGACTTGAAAAAATTAAAAAATATTTCACATATTTCCATGTAAAACCCTGTTACATATATCATAGAAGAGTAGTTAGTATTTTTTCAGTCTCTTTATATATCCCGACTATTTTTACTTTTATAAACCTAGTCAATGAAAAGCTTTCTATTTGTATTTAACTCAAGAAAATCTATATTGTGTTTATTTTTTTTAAACTTCTGGAGGTTTCATTATAACAAGACTCTTGAATTTATAACTAGCAGTTAATTTTCATATTCTGCTATGACATAGTTTACCACTAAGAGGATAAACATATTCCTCTACCATGTAAGTTTTAATTCTTACATAATTTCAAACTCAGTAATCTTTGGATGATAACTCTTAGAACAAATGTATTTATTTCTTCTTTAGTCAATAGATAGAGACCTTAATTGAATTTCACAGGGAAAAAATAAAGAATAAACATGATTTTACTTTAAATTTTTAGGCAAGTGACAGAAAATATCTTCTAATTTTCTTTAGTAGTAGTCCAGAGTTGTCAATTTCCAAAAAAATATTGGGTCAATAAATTCTTTGTGCAAAATTTCGCTTTAAGTACTTTAAGGCCTCTGATTTAAATTAACATTTTGCACAAATCTAAAACAATGCATTTGAGGTTTGCAATGCTTTTTCATATAAAATTATCTCATTTATATTTTCCAATAATGCCCTCAGGTAGATATTAAAGCATTCTAATTAATTTAAACCTGATGTCTTTCCTACCACATCAACCATCCCATCCCCTTAACTTTTCTAAGAAGGATCTCTTATGAGCTGTCTATCTCTAGCTCCTGCAGCTGCTCTGCTTCCCTTGTGGCACCTTCTCTCATCCACTAGCTGAAAGGCAGATTTTTGCTTTCTGTTTATAGCATGTTACTTCTCTTACCCTAATGTTTCTCCTCATCTCCAGTTTATTCATTGATTGTCCCTGAGTCTTCTAGCTACCCACCAAAATATACTTTGTACAGATAATTTTTTTCTCTTCTTAATAAAAATACTTTTTTACTTATATTTAACTAAAAATGTCTTCCACATGGATTTATAATATGCTCTTTGGATTTCAATATATGCTCTTTGGACTTCAATATATGAGAGGCTTGGTATTCATCAAGGTAACTTCATTATTTCCTTTCTAGGAGACACACAATGGCCTTATATTAAATTGTTAAAAAGGATGTGATGTGTTTTAAAATATTCAAACTGTATTAAATTTTAAATATTATTTGAAATAAATTATTTTAATAAATAGTTGCACATATATATAATAGAATATTATTCAACCATTAAAAAGAAGGAAATTCTGCCATTTGTGACAACATGGATACATCTGGAGAGCATTATACTAAATGAAATTAGTGAGACAGAGAAAGACATATACTGTATGATCCCATTATTATGTGGAATCTAAAGAAGTCTGATTCATAGAAACAGAGAGTAGAATGGTGGTTACCATGGCTTGGGAATTGGGCAAAAAGGGGAGATATTGGCCAAAGGGCACAAACTTTCAGTTATAAGATGGATACATTCTGGAGAACTAATATACAACATCACAACTATAGTTAATAATACTACATTGTATACTTGAAATTTGTCAGGAGAGTAGGTCTTAAATGTTCTTAGCACACACATACACACACACACACAAAGAAAAAAAATACTAAGATAACTATGTGAGATGATGGATTTGTTGACTAACTTTATCTTGGTAATTGCTTACTATGTATATATATATGTATATATCAAAAAATCATGTTGAACACCTTAAATATACATATTTTTCAATTATGTCTTAATAAAGCTAAAAAAGAACATAAAATATAAATATATATACATATACACAAATAAGATGTATTACATTAACATTTAAATTGAGATTTTCACACTGAAATTGTCTTACTTATTGTGCAAATCACAGTCCTTCTTGAAATGTCTCAAAGTTATCCCATTGTGTAGGATTATGATAATGTAGTCAGTTTGTCTTGATTAATACAGAAAGAAAAATAACTCTTTCTATGGAATACCTTCTCCCTCATTAGTTTACTATATGCCCCTCTTAATATATTGTTTTTGAACGTTAAAAATAACTTTTACTTAAGGAAATAAACTCTTTGGGCTACCTTCTTCATTATTATTTTACTATGTGCCACTATCAATATATTGTTTTCAAATGTTAAAAATATAGCTCGCATATAAATATAGAATGTACATGTTTCAAAATGAACAAGCCAATAAGATGATAAACTGCTTTAAAGAACACACTTCAAAATAAGGGTTACATAGTATGAGGTCACCAAGTTATGCCCAACAGACCAAATTCAGCCACTTAGTATTTTTAAAATAATTTTTTGTTAGAACACAGCCACATCCGCTTGTTAATGTGTTGTTCATGACTGCCTTCAAGCTACATGACAGAGTACTTGAAGCAAAGACACAAGTCCTGCTAAACAGAGGATATTTATTTTCTGAACCTATCGAGAAAGGTTCCTGACCTTCACATAGTAAGTGCTTCAGGGAATTATTTAAAAAGAAAAGAGCAAATAATATGAGGCTTAGTTGGTATACAAAACTGGTCATGTCTTTAGGAAAATAAAGCATAACATTTGTGATTATCTTGTCTATGGGACTGCAGTCCAAAAGTTAACATTTAACTTAACACCACCTGTGTTCTAATCAAATAGCAAATTGTAATGTGGAGTAGTCCTACCTACTCCTGAGTCATTAAATAGTCCTTAGATATGCTTATCAAACATTGCATCAGTAGGTCACTGAAAGGATATAATGTACTCTCTTTTGATTTCCAAGTTTGGGATAATTTTTCTTAATACCACTGAATTAAAAATCAATCAATCCAAATTCAATCTTCTGGTTTTTAATCTGTTATCTAATCATATCTCTGTCCTGATTTCATTATAATTGATTTTGAAGGCAGTTGCTAAGGAACAAACACTGTGTATAAAACATAGTATCTTAAAAATTTCCACAAAAATGATTCTCACTTATGATTTTATTTCTCCTTTCCCAGGGCTATGACATTACCTTTATACCTCTGGCATTTATTTTATTCTCCATGATTTAATATAGTTATTTGCCAAAGGTGAGCTCTATTATTAGACTATAATATACTTTGCATCATAGCAGAGTCTGCTGTTGTTACTGATTAATGCTTATTAAATTAGATATATCTTTAATGCAAACTGAATGAAGTTTTATAGGTTATTTTAATGTTTTTAGAAATAATCCTGCATCATATGAAACCATATGAGATTTTGCAAACAAGTAGCATGGACTTTTCAAGTCTCTAACATCATTTTTTTTTTTAAAGTCAGGGTGACAATTGTTTGGAAACTTTTAACATCCTCCCAAAATATTGTTCTTCTATTTCAATTGTAAGATCATTTCATTGTCTTCTTGTTGCCTACTAAAGTTGAAACATTCTAAAAGTGTCTTTTTTATTATACATCCTAAAGCAATAGAAATAACATCTGACGCCCCTTGTTTTACTGAAGCAAATACTACATTGACAATTTGCTGTTTTCAACTCATCATTTAGCTTATGCTAGGACATATATTTATAGATTCAAACATTTATTGTTGCCAATAATATTATTCTGCCAATATATTTGGTTATTGTTTCTGCAAACATGCTAACTTCAATAACACATGTAGGTAAGAAAACATTTATTTTTGTCAAATATCTTTTCCATGCGTATTTTATAATGTATCCAAATTCTAAACCATCAACAGATAATCCCAAACACCATGAAATAAAGGATAAATAGTATATTTAAAATATTAAGAATATTTATAAATACACAACATCAAATTTCAAATTTTATGTGAGAAATTTGTTATCATGTGTATGACAGTTATCCATCTATAGAGATTTTAAGATTAGAAGTTAACAATAGATCCACGAATCTGCACTGTAACAAGTACTCAAGGAGGAGATATTGGAGGTTGTCTGATCTCAAATTGATAAAAATGCACTACAGTATGCATTTATATGAGGTTTTGAAAGTCTCTTTCAAAATCTTAGAATAGGGTATAAGTGTATATTTTTTCCTTATATTTAAGAGTGTGGTAAATATTTCCAATTTTAGTTTATTTAAATTATTGGATTTCATACACCTATTGAACTGGTAAGTCCTTCAAATGAATCCTCACAGGAATTTAAACAATTGGCCCAATCTGACTTGTCAAGGATGCAACTCAAAAAGTGAACTCATTTGTTCAGTTCTGTGGGTCAGAGTAGAAAAGCCAGAAGAACTCTTCTATCTTTCTCCTGTGACCCTGTTTAGTGTTGATGGATGGTGAATATCATGATTAGGTTCTTTCTGAGGTGGAATAAGTGAAATTGGAAAAAAAAAAAACCAACTGAATTAATTTACCAAGTAAGGGGATATGCGAAATAAGAATCAGAAGCAAAATTTAAACAATGTGACGAGGGCTTGAAGAAACAGAAGAGAGTGAGTTAGAATAAGTAGATGGACTGAATAAATCCCATTGATGAGGAAAGTGGTCTGGCACAGAGAGTTTAAGGTGTGTCATTTAATCTGCTCATGTATAGATCACATCTTTTCAGAGAAGCTATCCATGGTTAGGATATTGGTCAAAACAATTAAGCAAAATATATACAGAAATCCTCAGCTTTCTTACATTTCTTCAATATATATAATTGATATAGAAAATTTTATCATGTTATGGAAGTTTGTATGAAAATATATCTTGAGGTAGTGGAGTGGGGGCAGAGGAAGACATTACACATAGTGGTTTTAAAATTAAAATAATTACATCACACTTCTTAAAGAAGTGAAGTGGCATCTATAATGTACTAAAGTCACAATAAAGAAAATAAAGAACTGTCAGCTTAGAATTCTATACCCAAAAAAATTATCCTTCAAAAATGATGGCTGTCTGATTTCCAGACAAACAGATGATGAAAGTATTCATTTCCAGAAGACCTGAACTGCAAGAAATACTGAAGTAAGTTCTATCAAGTAAAAACTCATGACAGCCAATAAAACTTTTATCTACACAAATAAATGAAGACCACTAAAAACTGTAAAAATTTAAGGCAAATATTAGATTTTTAATTTTATTCTAATTGCTCTAAAAGATAACTGACAGTCTATAGAAAAAATAGTAATATATTTTGGGATTTATGACATGTAAAAGTAAAATGCATGACTGGGTTAGGTTGAAAATTTGCTCTTCCACTTTCAAGCTGAGTAAGTCTTGGGTAATTTATTTAACATTCTCCACTTCAGTTTCCTTGTCATTAAAATGGAAATGACAATGGTATCTACCTCACGGTATTGTTGTCAGAATAAAATGAGCTAACAAAATACACATATCTTAGAGCACTGCCTAATGCCTAGTTATCGTAATAAAAAATTGCAGATAATATTATTATTATTATTCAGTATTATTTAATCACAGTGAATAAAAGTGAGATTAAACCAAAGTATAGTATGTCAAAGATCTTATTATAAAAGTCATGAATCATTAAAAACATACAGATTTTCCACTAAAACAACGGTTCCACTATTACCATGATTACTTGAAATTATTTTTTACAAACAGATTTCAAAGCCCCACTTCCAATGACACAGACTTAATAGGTCTAGGATAGAGCCCACTAATTTTTAAAACATTACATGCCTAGTTGATTATAATGTACTCTGTTACCCTTCCTTGAGAAAACACTGTACTTCTAATAGTTAAGGACCATTTTTATTTTTATCATGTTTTCCCTAATTCCTCCCATAATGCTTGGCATAGAATAAGCATCAAAATTACCCATTTTTTTGAAAATTTGCTTTAAATATTGTAATGGAAAGAGAGTGGGGGAGAGAGAGGGAAAAAGGGACGGATAATACTAAGACAGATACATGTACAAACAAAACAAACAAAACAAAGTTATGTGGAGAAAAATTAATATAACATCAACACACATTCACCTATATACCACTGCCATCAACAACAAAAAGTAAGCATTGACATGGCACATGAAATTGCCAGGTTACAATATCGTACACTACAGAGTAAAGGACCAAGACCCAGGTGACCCTAAATTAACTGAATTACTTAAAAAATGTGCTATATCTGTTAGTGACAGCTAAAATAGAATTCAGAATGTCCAATTGAAATGCTGTATTATACATATTTCCTCCAGAATTTCACCAAAAGTTATTTTTTATTTATTTCTTTTTAAAATAATAACAATGTAGGCAAAATATACAGAATAGGAAGAGCTGTACATGAAAACAGTTATATATCTTAGACAAGCAGATAGTTAACCAATAAATACAATATTTAAATTATTAAAATTTTGACAAAACTGCATTACCATATACCTGTAGAAATGAATTTGCCCATCTCTGAAGTTATGGTTATGCTAGATTTTAGTCTTTTAAGATTCATCAGCACCTTTCCCTTTATTTCAAAGCATTCACTATACTTTAAAAATTCTTTAATAGATGTGTTCTTTGACAAACTGCTAGTGAAATGTTTATAGAAAACCTAAATATTGTATTCATAGCAGTACTTCCAGAGTGCTGATACATAGTAACTCCTAAATAAATATTTGCATAATGAATGACTGAATAAATGAATGAATGGTCTTTGTGATAACAATCTTCAGATTTTTAAAAGTGAGGTCATAGATCCAGCATGTGCTGAGGGTTGACTTCC
Source organism: Daubentonia madagascariensis (assembly GCA_023783475.1). Classification (NCBI taxonomy): domain Eukaryota; kingdom Metazoa; phylum Chordata; class Mammalia; order Primates; family Daubentoniidae; genus Daubentonia; species Daubentonia madagascariensis. The sequence goes on along the minus strand of JAKFHU010002080.1, from coordinate 16,592,195 downwards.
TTGAAGTGACTTTTAGAATGATCCTAGAATTGTTTGGCTACATGGTGCTTCACACATAGCTTTAAAGGAGACCTTTATTAATGTTCAGAAATGTAATTTGGATGCAGAAATAAGCTGAAGCCATTGGAGTCTTTTAGAAGGCTTTGATGCATCTATCAATACGTGAGGGAACTTATTTTCGCAGCAGTATTAGATGGAGATGAGAGGAATGAGGCAAAGGAATTCTCTGCCTGTTCATCTCAATTTTCTGTGAATAAATTCAGTTCCTCAGGCACGAGATAAAATGAAGGTCTAACCATGAGAATTCTTTAGAGAGATGTGGAAATTTAGGCAATTTGGCAAAAATTGAGGGAAATTGGCTCAATCCTCTGTGGAAAGTAGAACCAATCTATCAAAAAATTGCTGATGAATGGCCAAAGGGGATCTGTGTAAAGAAAGGGGAAAAGCCTTTGTTTCTATGTGGGAGTGAAGCAGTCACCACTACCATGAGCTGCAGGCAGGCATAGTGGTGGCTTAAGAAGAAAAGACTCAGATGTTTATTGTTACTAGTTTTCAGATTCATTTATTAATTCAGAAAAACAAAACAAAAAATGATTGAGCTCTTACTGTGTTTAAGGAACTGAAAAATTAATTGAATTGAATGCCATTTGTGGCACTGCAATTTTATTGAGGAAATATATACATATATGTGAGTGTGTGTATATATATGTGTGTGTATGTATAGATAGCACAATCCAAGGTAAAAATACATACCATAAGAAAAGTGTACTTGGGTTTATGGATGTAAGAAGTAATGGAATTATCAGTGTATATCATTGCATATGCTCCTGAGCAAGTCTCTAAGATGCACCTTTTCTGTCTCATTTTCTCTTGTTACAGGGAGCTTTGGCAGTCTCATTAAATAACTGATTTATAGATTTATAAAATGTCATGGCAGGAATGAACATTAAACATTACCCACATTATACCTTGGTTACAGATTTCTCTGACATTGAATTAGCATAAAAAATATCTGCTGGTACTGCCCCACTCACACTCAGATCCCACTCATGCAGTGGACATCTGATCTAAGAGACACGTACATTTTACCACACTCCTTCATGTGAAAGAATTTCAACTAGGCAATGTAAATGATTTTGGACAGAATGAAAGTTTGGGAGAAGAAAATTATTTTGTTTTAAACGATCTTAATTTATCCTTCCTCGCCACATTCAAAAGAAAGAAAAATAGACAAACTCTGTATTGTATATATATTCTAAATTGAATTATTTACTTTGCCATCATAGACAAGAATATGCAGACTTTTCTCCAAATCAGTCAAAGTTCTGTGGCATCAAATACTGATTCTTGAAATAGTTTATGCAAGTGAATTGATACTATATAATGTTTATCATTGGCTGTAATGGGAAAATGTATTTTGCAGTTTTTAATTACTATCTATGGCTATTTTAGTTCATTTTACTTAAATTTTGGGACACACAGCATCTTTTCTTTAATATTATAATGGATATTCTGGATTTAACAATGGGTGATTATTTTAACTTTCTCTCCTCCATTTCCTCACCAGGAAGCAAATTGTCTTATTATCTACAGAACAACTTTGTGTTTTTGGTCACAGTAATGTTTTCAAGGGAGCATTCTCTATGTTCTTGTATATCTAGATCCAGCATGTGAAATTTCATGTCTATAATACACGCCTCCTTAGATGTCAGAATAAAACCTGAGAAGGATGAAAACAAGTAAGTTCCTGAAATTACTTCCTAGGATTCATTCAAAGTTCTGCCATCTTTGGGCATGCGTTAGGGAAAACAGCAATTATTTATTTATTAATTGTTCAACCCGACATCATCCAGGAATATCGGAAATTAGCAGTTTAAAATGTGGCCTTTTCTTCCAAAAGTACTCTGGTCTGTAACTACCTTGCTCTCTCTCCCAACCATATAATACAAAGCAATACACATGTAAAATATAGTATGTAGAGCAGACATCTCAGTTGCTTGGATCCCTATTCTCCTTTTATTCCCCAAAAAATAACCACAGTTAAAATATTTTTCAACTTCCTTCTAAATAACCTCTGAAATAGTCTTCAAACTTTTATTATATGTGTATTGTCTGTATTTACCTTTGTATATCTCCTGGAAAACCACATATTTTTTTGAGATCAGGACCTGTGTTTTTTTAATATTTTTACTCCCACGTGCCTAGCATAGTGCCTGACATATAGCTGAAAATGAATTTGTGCTGATGAAAAGATATATGAATTCATACAGCAATGCTGCAGAAAGATTAATCTATCGCTATCGCCTAACAAGTTTATCATTTATCCCTTATCTGTTCGTTTCTTTGATTTTTTCACGATGCCTATTCCCGTTCCTCAAATATTCAGTATCCCTATTCTTTGCTCAGGTCCAGCAATTGCAATGCTTCCTACTTAAAAAAGAAAGAAAACCAATAAAAATAAAAAATTTTCAACTTTCTCACACACTACAGAAAATTTTGTTTAAACACATTAAAACAGTATTTTTTCTTGTCAAACATTACTCTTTTCCTATGTGTTTTGTATCCCATCCACCACTGCTCCTCAAAAATCTTCCATCAAGAATTCTCTCTTTCTACTGTCTCTTAAATTGCTCTCTCTATAGTTTAATGTCCATAATTTTTAAATATGCTAGTATCCTTTTCTCATTAAAAGCAAAGATGAATCAAAAAGAAACAGAAGAAGAAATAAAGAGAAAGGAATGGTGAATAATTTCTTGAAATGTATAATGGTAATGATTGCACAACAATATGAATGCACTTAATGCTGTTGAGCGTTGCACTTAAGCATGGTTAAAATGGTAAATTTTAGGTTATGCATATTTTACTGCAATAACAATGAACATATATAGCTTAAAAGTTTTGTTTTTCCATATTTTAATATAGCCAACTTATTTAAAATATGTATGCTGCTAAAGAAGTTCCAAGAAACATGTATATCGTAAAAATTTACACATATTACTGGTTGATTTCTCCTGCACAAAAAAAGTATACATGTTTTTTAAGACAGGAGTTTGACTGTGACAGGAGTTTGACTGTGACAGAGGTTTGAAGTGGTTATATTGTTGGGATCTATTTCATAATTTAAAAAGAAATTAATACTTGAAGTCTGTCCAAAAGAGAGATACCATAATAATAAGAAAAATATTATAGCAAGGCATGGCAAGGAGAAACAACTGAAGGACCCCCAGTCGTTTACCCTGCCTTAGTGCAGATATAATGAACTATCTTTAAATACTGAAAGTGCAGTCATGTGGAGGAATGACTAAACTTCACTAAAGCAACCCTGCAGGGCAAAAATAGGTCAAAGCTATAAGATAAATTTCAAACCTCAGAAAATGAGAACTTCCTTAAGAAACAGTCATTTCCCAATCACTGAAGAAAATGCAAGAAAGATATTATGCAGAAATGTATTTAAGACAGGATCCGTGCTTAACATAGGAAGTAGTACTATATATTCTGTAATACACTTTCATATCTAGAGATTCAATAATTCTATGAATTTTCAACAGCTGATAATTTAGGCCTCATTCATCTGAAATAAAGACAGAATACATTTTACTGTTTAAAATTGCTAGTTTTCAATTTGACCCATAATAAAAGAAAAATAATTCATGTACAATCTCTTTTAATGGATTTGGAAAAAATATGCTGAATGCAAGACACATGAATTAGTATTTTGTTTTGCCTTGCCCCACTCTCATACATCCATAAATACATATATGCATTCTCACACACAAATATGCATATGTAAAGGCAAACAAGGTTAGAAGTTAATAATGGGACCAATTGTACTTTAATAGACCTTTTGATGTAGAAGTTCCCATTTATAGTCATTCCCCCTTATCCTTGGAAGAAACATTCTAAGACCCCCAGTGGATGTCTGAAACTAAGGTTAGTACAGAACCTGATGGCCAGCATGTTTCTGTTCACATCTTCCATACACAAAATTAATGTCTTGTCCATCTTAACTATATACACATATGCACTATGGCTGTAACTTTTGTAGCTTGAGGTCCAACAGCGAAATTAGCAAGAATTTCTTTTTCCTTCTTTACAATTTCATGGAAAGAAGATTCTTTCTTAAAATTGATCATAACAACCTCAGCCTATGATTTTTTTTTATTTCCTCATGAAGTTGAGAACTTTTACCTTTTCACTTAAAGGGAGCACTTTATGGCTTCTCTCTAGTACACGAGAATTGCCAGCATCATTATTCTTGCATTTTGGGGCCATTATTAAATAATATAAGGGTTACTTGAACACAAGCAATTCAACACCAGGATAGTTGCTCTGATTACCTAGATGACTTCTAAGTAACTAATGGTCAGGTGGAATCTACAGCATGGATATACTGGACAAAGGGAGGAGTCGTGTCCCAGATGGGATGGAGAGGGTCAGCACAAGATTTCATCACACTACTTAACAAGGCATGCAATTTAAAATATATGCATTGTTTATTTATGGAATTTTTCATTTAATGTTTTCTGACTGTGGTTAACCACGGGTAACTGAAATAACAAAAAGCACAACCGCAGATAAGGGAGGATTGCTGTATTTATAAAATACAATTAACTGGGAGTAAAGAATTAAGCTTTTTTCTTTCATTACCAAATAAAAGAAAAATGTATATTTTTTTCCTAGAAAACATAGGTTTGGTGTTTCAGTTCCATTCAGAGAAGACTTGGTAAAGCAAAATGCCGTCTAAACAATATCCAACCTTGTTGGCTATGGGTTTGTCTCATATGGCTTTTATAATTTTGAGATATGTTCCACCTATGCCTATTTTTTGAGAGTTATCATAAAAGGGTGCTGAATTTTGTCTAATGCTTTTTTTGCATCTATTGAGAGGATCAAATGGTCTTTGTTTTTGCTTCTCTTCATGCGGTGAATCACATATATGGATTTACGTACATTGAACCATCCTTGCATCCCTGGGATGAAGGCCACTTGGTCATGGTGAATTATTTTTTTGATGTGCAGCTGAATTTGGTTTGCTAGAATTTTATTGAGAATTTTTGCATGTATATTCATAAGGGATATTGGTCTCTAGTTTTCTTTTTTTGTTGTGTCTTTTCCTGGCTTTGGTATCAAGGTGATATTGGCTTTTTAGAATGAGTTCAGGAGGATTCCTTCCTTCCAGATGTTATGAAATAATTTCTACAGTATGGGTACCAATTCTGCTTTTTAGGTTTGATAAAATTTGGCTGTGAAGCCATCTGGGCTGGGACTGTTTTTATTGGAAGATTTTTTATTGCTGCTTCAATTTTTTGCTTGATATTGGTCTGTTCAGGAGTTTTATTTCTTCCTGATTGAGCCTAGGGAGCTTGTGTGTGTTTGATTAAATTAAAAAGCTTCTGCACAGCCAAAGAAACAATCAGTAGAGTGAATAGACAACCTACAGAATGGGAGAAAATATTTGCATGCTATACATCCAATAAAGGGCTAATAACCAGAAGCTACGAAGAACTCAAGAAAATCAGCAAGAAAAAATAAAACAACCTCATTAAGGGAAAAAGACATGAACAGAAGCTTTTCTAAAGAAGATAGACCAATGGCCAATAAACATATGAAAAAGTGCTCAAAGTTTCTAATCATCAGGAAAATGCAAATCAAAACCAAAATGAGGTATCACCTACTCCAGTGAGAATGGCTTTCATCAAAAAGTCCCAAAACAACAGGTGCTGGCATGGATGCAGAGAGAAAGGGACACTTACACACTGTTGGTGGGACAGAAAACTAGTACAATCTCTATGGAAAATAGTAAGGAGATTCCTCAAAGAACTAAAAGTAGACCTACCATTTGATCCAACAATCCCACTACAGGGTATTTACACAAAGGAAAAAAAAAAAAACATTTTATCAAAAAGACCCTTGCACATGAATGTTTATAGCAGTACAATTCACAATTGCAAAGATGTGGAATCAACCCAAGTGCCCATCAATTCGTGAGTGGATTAATAAAATGTAATATATGTACGCTATGGAGTACTACTCAGCAATTAAAAAAATGAACTAATACATTTTGTAACAACCCAGATGGAACTAACAACCATTCTCCTAAATGAAGTATCACAAGAATGGAAAAACAAACACCACATGTAGTGACTATTAAATTGGAACTAACCGATCAGCACTCATGTAGAAGTAAAACACATGGAAATAGAACTCAATGGAAATCAAGCAGGTGGTAGTGGGGAGAAGGGGAATGGGTAAAATCACACCTAATGTGTACAATGCACACTATCTCGGTGATGGGCACACTTATAATTTTGACGCAAACCTTACAAAACCAGTTCATGCAGCCAGAACATTTGTACCCCCATAGTATTCTGAAATAAACAATAAAAAAAACCCAATATCCAACCTTGGCCAAGAGAATAGCAGCAAGGTGAACAAAACCTACTTTCCCTGGACAACCTTGCTCAATCATTAGATTAAGTAATACTGAACAATTCACTCCTGGAATTGTAAAGATTTGAAAAATTATGTATATTACATTGAAAGAGAAGCAGCTTGAAAAATGATTATAGTAGTAATCAGTATCAATCTACCTATCAATTGAATGCTTAATAAATGCAAGTTATAAACAACTCATATTTTTTTCAAAATAGTCTTTTAAAATATATTTTTATGATTATACTTCTGTAATATCTCATGTTTATTTACATTTATAATTGTTACTGTGGTTTCAAATAAGTAAAATAACTATTTCAGAGCTGGAATTAATTTCCTAAACCTTACTGTAGCAATGTTTAATAACATTCTCACAAATCTGAAGATAAGTTTGAACATTTTTTCTGTGTGTAAGGCAATTGTGAAAATATCAAATTTGTTAATTTTTAGCAGCTCAAAGATGGCCTAAAGAAAATAAAATAAAAAATATTAACCAGTACATCTACAGTGACCGTGCCTCAAAGGTAGAGTAAAACCTGCATCACAAAAATTAACATGGCAATTAGAAAACAGGTTTGAATTGCAATCATTTCAGCTAGCAATCAACTTCTCTATAAACATGAAACTAATACTGAACTGTAGAGCAGGGGTGGAACATCTTTTTGGTCATCACAAGATTTATTTCATCATTAAAAAGCAACAGCAATTCCTTCAACTTTTCCAGAGGAGCACTCAGGTAACATTACCTGTTTCAAGTTTGTAGCTATAGCAAAGCAATCACCCAGGGAATCTAAAATGTGACAACTAAACAACAACAAAAGAGGAAATGGTAAATACAATTCTGAACAAATCACATATTTGTCTAGAAGATGAAGAAGGGCCATATTGTAATTGAAACCCTTATACATCAGTCCAATTTATTATGAAGTTCATTTTCCAAACCAAAAGCATATGAAAAAATCTCTCACAACCAAGTGTTAAGTTGGGTGAAATAGTAGATACCACAAACTCAGGCACAGTTTGAGGTTAAAATGTTAGAAAAATCAACTTTCAAGGGCATGTTAAAATTTATATCAGGAATCAGCAAGCTATTGCCCATAGGCCGGCTGCCTTTATTTTTTAACCAAATTGTACTAGGACACAGCCATATCCATGTGTTTACATACCGTGAATGGCTGCTTTTGAGTAAAACAGCAGAGTTGAGGAATTGTGACAGAGACCTAGTAGCTTACAAAGCTGAAAATATTTACTATTTGGCCTTTAAGGAAATGTCAACCTCTGCTTTTTTAAAAAACAAACAAACAAAGGAACCCCAAAAAACAGATAGTAATACATATATATATATAATATATATATATATATATAATATATATATATATATATTATATATATATATATACACACATACATACACACACACACACACACACAGGCACACACAAACACACTTGTTCACATATATGAAAAGCATAACATTTTGGGGGTTTACAGAGAACCTGAGACTATAAGAGTATGATATAGACAATTATTCTTTCCCATCTCTTATTCAGAATTGCACAGATTTCCACAGTGAAAATTCATATGCCATGCGTAGCCCCTTAAACTACTTCAACTATACCACTACTAGGTATCTACCCAATGGAAAAGAAGTCATTTTCTCAAAAAGATACCTGCATTCAAATGTTTATTGCAGTACAATTCACAATTGCAAAGATGGGGAATCAACCTAAGTGCCCATCAACTGATGAGTGGATAAAGAAAATGTAGTATATATACACCATGGAGTACTGCTCAGCCATAAAAAGGAATGAAATAATGTCCTTTGTAGCAACTTCGATGGAACTGGGGACCATTTTCCTAAGGGAAGTATCTCAGGAATGGAAAAACAAACACCACATGAACTCTCTAATAATTGGGAACTAAATGATGGTCACACACAGGCACAAAGAGATGTAAAGGATGTTGGAATCCAAGAAGGGGGGAGCGTGGGAAAGGGTGTGGGATAAAAACTTACCTATCGGGGACAATGAACACTATTCTGGTGATGGGCACATGAAAAGCCCCAACTTAAGCATTATACAAGGCATCCATGTTAAGAAAAGCATTTGTACCCCCCTAATATTTTGAAATAAAAAATTGGAAATTGAGATGCTTCAATGAATTAGATGGTCCAATCAGACTCACAAGAGTTGGAGTTTAACTGAGCATCAATCTATGCTAATAATTTCAAGCATACAAGTAATCACAGGAATAGGTCTGCCTGGAATGTCAAAATAGCTCCTCATGTTCTTTTTTCCCACAATAGAATATATTTTAGCCCAAATTAGCATATAAACTTTGTAAGTGATGTATATAGACATCACACAGAAGGAAGCTATTTTAGTCATGAAGCATCTCCATTTTACACTCCAAAAGTTTAGCTTTTGTGGTATTTTCCAGGTAGTCAGGCACATTAAAACCATAAGCTTAAGTAAATCCTGCTAAAAGCATATGATGTAGAGGGACTGTCTACTGATAAATATCATAAAGGTTTTACATTTTTGTGTTTACCAACAGGGGTTTGTCATTGACTTATTTTAAAAAGATTTAACATTACTTTTTTTCTTGGTCATCCCCCATAAAGGAGACAATGATATGTAGTCCTGATGATAACCATTTATTCACAACAATGTAAGCAATATTTATAAAAATAAGAGTACAATTATTGGCTATACATATCCAAATTGGGAACTAAGACCTATCTTAGCAAATAAATAAAAGTGAAGCACACTGCACTGACTTCTTGAATGCTGATTCAAACACAAATAAATGGAAATATACACATCTATAACTTTTCTCCAGCAAACTTTAAACAGCATTTGTTTATTCAAAACAAAAATCCTCACAGCACTCTGGAGAATAGTTTAACACAAATGGGACTTAAAACCTCTAATAAGCAATTGAATAAAAACCAAAGGATTTCAAACAGCCCTAAACCAAACATGAAAAGCACTGATCAGTTGTGCATGTCTAGTGTCCAATTTAAAATGAAGGATTGTTTTGGATCTTGTAGATATAGACTCAACCATGAAAATAGCAGTTTTGCTCAATTGCCCTGAGAAAATGAAGAAATCCCTTGAAAAAATAAAAGATTAAGCCACAGTGCTAGGAGCAAATTGTTAATTATTGTTATGGGACTTGATTGGCTCATAAATGTTTTACACTATCATATTAACCACTTTCTTCTGAGGAAGGTGCAAGCCCCGTATAATAGTTTCCATTTAGTTACTAGAGCTAGGCTGGGAAGACAGAACATATTTGGTAAAAAAACAAAGCTTACTTTATGCACATTCACTAGGAAGAAGCAGAAAAAGGAGAGGAGGAAAAGGAGGAGGAGGTCGAGTGATAAATTTAGCACTATATTAACTCTTGAATGGTGGGTTTCGAAGATTTTTATAAGAAAATGTTGGAGCAATATTATCTATACTATTATATTGTGAGATTATTATATATTGTGAGATTATGGAGATATTACCTTCTATTTTCTTCTGTTACAATTATGAAATAAAAAATAAAGGTATTTCTGAATATATAGTATTACTGGGTTTTAGCTGGTTTCTAAATATGCAATGTCACAGTTAAAGCTGTAAGCAAGTGTGAGTCATTGTTATAATGGAAGGGTTCAGATACTGTGCTCAAAGTGTCCCAGTGCATCACCTGCTCTATCACTTACCTGCTAGGTATCCTTGAGCTAATTCTTCAAGTGTTCCAATGCTCAGATTGCTCAACTCCACAGAGGCAATAATAGTTCTTGGGTCTAAAAATTGTTATTATTAAATGAAATACTTTTAAAAGTTTCTAACATACAAAAATGCACACAAAATATGGTAATTACTCTTAATATTACTGCTACTTGATTTTATCATCTAAGGCATCATTAGATGCATTTCAATTTTGGAAATGTTAAAGTGTGAAAAAATATATGCTTCTTGAAGAATATGAAAAGAATCATGAGATAATTTGGAAATAAAAATATAGCTCTAGGTCAAGCAAATTGGCCTAGAATTTTATGAAACGTGTAGGTATAAGTAAGGAGAAAATTAAAGATATAATTCTTTACCTGTATAGTTAAACTATTTCAATATGCTTTTAAAATTGTATTTTCATTTTTCCAAGTAGTTGGATCAAAGTTTATAAAATAAATATCTCCTGTAGCCTAAAACAGCTTTAATGTAAAAGTTATTGTTTAGGCTACTTAGATGGAAGAAAGGACTTAAATTTGTTTGAAATGTATAAAAATATGCATGTTAAAAAACAAATGTAATACAAACAAAATAAAAATAAGTGTTCTTATTAAAGGAGTGGAGCTAGAAAAAATAAGAAAAGGAATATAATTAGCAGTATCCATTTGTTAAAATTGATGACTACTTGTTAAGTTCTTCCAAATTACAAACATTTTTAATCAAAATGAATAAAAGCTATAATGTTGTATAGAAATCATTCAAAGAATGCTTTAAATAAAGATAATTATTTAAATATGACAATATTATTATGTGTGTAACTGACTTGTCTCACTTTGTCATTTGAGATATATATTTCAATTATAATGGGTCTAGATGTCCCTCTGCCTAGAAAGGCACAGGGGAGCCAGAGACCTTTACTAATTCCAGTAGGTCTTCATTGATTATTCTTGTTTAACAGAAGAAGCCAGCAGAAGACGACTGGTCTCTTGGCCAAATGCCATATCGTCTGAAAAACCAGTAAGAATTAGATCACTCAGTAGTTCGATGGAAGGCTCTTTGTTGTGCCATAAGATTCACTGCAGCAGCTATATCAGGGTTGGCTACAAAAATCAGGAGGTGCTGTGGTCCAAGGTTTACTATAATCACTGTTTCTATACTTACTTTTTTTGACAGAGAGAAGATGTCATTTTCCCCAGGGTTATATTCACCTTGGCTATTTCAGAGCAACACAGTACACGGGCCTCCATGTATGTCATTTTAAAATGACTATCTGTTCAAAGTTATTAACCTGTATCAATGTTCTCTAAGTTACCCACGGTGTCGATGTGTTTAGTTGGGAGGAATTTGAACATCAATTGCATGCTTGACTTAGAACCAGCTAGTCCTACAACAGCCCAAAACTTAGTGGTAGCCCAATTCATTACTGGGTGATTTATATTCTTTCAGTTGTGCTAAGCCCCTTTACCTTCTTTCTCTGATCTCAGAGGGCCAACTCAGGTCATGAGAATTCTTCTTGCCTTTGATATTCCGATCCTCTCTAAGGCTCAATCATAGGTTTGAATACTGTATTCCTGAAAGTCTCATGAGACTGTCAGCAGAGAAGAACAACATTGTGGGTGTGATTGTTTCCTGGAAACGCATATCATAGCCTAGGTTAAACTTTTCTTTAATAAATAACATAAGTATATTTAGGGTTTTGATGAAAGTGCTAAAGTGCAAGTGACCGTTGTCTCGTATCATTTCCAGATGCACAGGGTAGGCATGACATACTCCTTCCTCAGTATTTTGTAACCTGCTCTTTCAACCCTCCTTCCTCCCTCCCACACTCACGCACATTAGTGATGTTCTATGATTTCAAATGTGATGAGGTGCATACACAGACTGTGTGGATGTAAAATTTTCCATCTCTCTTTTCAGGAACAATCCTCTTCTTTCTATTCTGTTAAATGCTTGCACCTCCACTATTGCCATGGTTAGTGTGAGTAACTTTGCTGGTATAATTTAGCAGCTAAATCTTTTCCCTCTATTCAAATGATGTCTTTCCAGTCTTTTTTTTTTTTTAATTGGCTCTTTTCCATCTCCAGCTGCTGTTTCTGCATTTTTTTACATTCCATCAAAAAAGTTAACCTTTGTACATATTGAATCCCAATATTTATTTTTATCTATGAAGAATCTTCATATTTTATACTGTTTGTGTGATATTTGGGCTTCTAGCTTATAGGTTCTTTTTAATTGTTTAATTTTTTTGTCGCATTTTTAAATACAAAAGATATTTCTGCTTTTAGTTTGATGTTTTACTTTAATTTTTGAGGTTGGCATCATATAGGAAATCAAAGTTTCCCAAAATTCTAGTCTCTGAATTAGAGATACTTCACAAAAGAGTCTCAAGTATAAGAAAAATAGGTGTATTTTCAGCATGATATAATCCATATTCATTTTCTGACTTTATTTTTTTCTTTGATTAAATCGAGACAGGTGGTAACTTAAATCACTAGTCATTATCTTATACTCATCACATAGTATTTTACTAAAGTCTTATAAAATGTCATGATTAGAACTACTTCCATTTTTTTGTTCACACTTCAGTGAATGATACCCACCATTTCTCAAGGAAATATTTAATCTAAGAACAGTATTATTCAATGAAGACATAAATGAGCCACAATTTTATCCATCATAATTCATCTGTCCATACTTAGAAATAGGCAAATAGACATGTGGAGAACAAAAAATTATTTTAAAATTGGACTATATAATTTAAACATAAAAATTCAAATCAAGAAATATCTGGAGAAAAAATTACTGTGTAAATTATTCATTCTTTTGTCCACCATTTGAGTAGTTATATAAAGTACGGAAATTAGAAAACATCACTTATATATTAATAAGTAAAATGAGGAATCTAAAGTAACCAATAATAAGTTTCCTATATGTATTTCTAAATATGGCTTCATCAAAATAAAAAGTAGAGTAAATATTAGTTTTCCAGCAGCATTAATAAGATATTGGGAATCTATAATAAAATACCATTTAAACATACATAATTTAGTAAGTGAGTGGAAGAGTTTGGAGTATCATAATTAATTGTGAGGTGAAAGTAAAATAATGGAGAATCTTTATCATGTGATAACTGAGTAGCTTTCCTCTGATATTAAAAATCTAGTTAATTTCTCTTTTTCACTTGTGTTTACAAAACAGGTTCAAATGATACTGGCTTGCTAATTTTGACGAGGAAGCCAGAGGCGACACCTAGAAAAGAGTAGAAGAAATGGCCTTTCAAGTTTTTAAGAACCCATCAATTCCAAATGCAAGTCCCACTCCCAGGAGAAGTTTGAGGGAGGAAATCAATAGGAAAACAAACAAATAAACCTTTTAGTAGCAATCTTGTTAAATATGTTTTGTCCATTCAAAATATTAGAAGTTATCGTATCCCTTTAAATTAAAAAATGATTTTAGAGAGCTACTATATAGTTTTCACCCTTTACTAGGAAATGACATCATTCTGGATCACTATGAGTATAAAAGTATTGTGTTAAGTAGAATTTTAATCAAAACTTCATAAATAAGTCAAATGGATTAAAAATATAACTGATGCATGAAGTCACAAGATTGCCTACCAAACAAAAAATATGACAAAGAGAAGATTTTTTCCAGAAAGTCATCTTACATCATCTACTAACTTAAAAAATCAGGGAAAAAGGATGCAATTTCTTTAAGCACATCACTCTAGTAATGAATGACAGACTCTGTTTAATCTAAGAACAGGAAATGAACCCAGACAGAAAACATATGATGCAACAAATGGATAATTTCACAGCTCAATGGGATATCTATGGAATAGTAATTTCAGGACACATTATATAAGAAATATATTTTCATACAGCTAGTGGAATGACAAGGTGAATAGTTGAATTGGACACATAAGTAATGATCTCAAAATACCAGAGAGTATTTTGTTATAATTAGTGATGTTAGTTCAGCAATTGGCCAGGCATAAGAGTATTACGAAGATAAATGGTGAACATGCTAGTTTCCCCTGAACATCGAGTATGTCTAGCATTCACAATGTTCTGTCACAATCTATGTGTTGCTAAGAACTTAAAAATATGGTAATTCATGGAGGGGTTTAGATTTGATATCACTATTGCTGTGAATATTTTAATATTTAATTTAAATTGATAGCCTAATGTTGCAATGTAAATGGGGCCCATGTGGCAAGCCTAGCAGATAATGTGGTTGCTTTAAGCTGCAATAGCAGTATGTATTATGCAATCTTTAATAGAGGAAGAAAGAGTCAAATTTTCTGCTTCTTAGGGAAAACTAAATACCAGATAATATTTATCTTGCAAAACCTCTTGTTGATGTGTGGCACAGAATTTAAGTTGCTCATTAGTCTTTTATTAGGGTAATCTGGTTCTCTTGCTATGGGGTAGACAACAGGAAGCAGAAGTTTAAAAGACATTATTTTTCTAGCACTAATAGACAAACACTTAATACATAATGCACTTAACATACTATGATTTACACAAATTACCCCCGGTTTTGCTCCCAGCAGATATATCTTGGCATCTCATGAAAACAGAGATTGGAACATCTGTGCTATTACTGAACAAATCTCTTCCTAGAAGTTGCTCTGTAGCAATACCATATGGAGGGAATGTTTTCACATTTCTTTCATTCATTAGAAATTACATGAAAAGATTTGTCCAATTACTAAGAAAGAAAACAAGATGAAGTGAATCCACTTGTAACATATGTACAAGCATACTTCAGAGATACTGCGGGTTCAGTTCCAGACCACCGCAGTTAAGCAAATATAACAATAAAGTGAGTCAAATGAATTTTTTCATTTTCCAATGCATATAAAAGTTATCATTACACTATACCGTATTCAATTAAGTATGAAACAGAATTATTTCTAAACCACAAGGTACATTTAATTAAAAATAATTTATTGCTAAAAAATGCTAACTATCATCCAAGCCATCAGTAAGCCATGATCTTTTTGCTGGTGAAGAAATTTGCCTCAATGTTGATGGCTGATGACTGACTGGAGTGGGGATTTCTGGAACTTGGAGTGGCTGTAGCAACGACTTAAAATAAGACAACAATCAAGTTTGCCACATCAATGGACTCTTCCTTTCACAAAAGATTTCTCTAGAACAGCCAATGTTGTTTGATAGCATTTTACCCACAGTAAATCTCTTTAAGAATTGAAGTCAATTCTTTCAAATCCTGCCAATGCCTTATTAACTAAGTTTATGCAATATTCTAAATCCTTTGTTGTCATTTCAACAATGGTCACAGCTTCTTGACCAGGAGTAGATTACATCTCAAGAAACCACTTTCTTTGCTCATACATAAGAAGCAATTCCTCATACATTTAAAGTTTGATCATTAGATTACAGCAATTCAATCACATCTCTAGGCTGCACTTCTAACACTGATTCTCTTGCTATTTCCACCACATCTGCAGTTACTTTCTCCACAGAAGTCTTGAACCCATCAAAGTTATCCAGGAGGGTTGGAATCAACTTCTTCCCAATTTCTGTTAATGTTGGTATTTTCACCTCCTCCCATAAATCACTAATGTTCTTAATGGCATCTAGAATAATGAATCTTTTCCAGAGGTTTTCAGTTTACTTTGCCTTGATCCATCAGAAGAATGACTGTCTATTGCAGCTATAGCCTTACAAAATGTATTTCTTAAATAATAAAACTTCAGAATCAAAATTACTCTTTGATGCATGGGCTACAAGATGGATGTTGTATCAGCAGGCATGAAAACATTAATCTCCTTGTACAGCTCCATCAGAGCTTTTGGGTGACCAGGTACAATTGTCAATAATAGTAATATTTTGAAAGAAATTTTTTTTTCTGAGCAATAGATCTCAACAGTCAACTTGAAATATTCAGTAAACCATGCTATCAACTGATATGCTATCATCCAGGCTTTGTTGTTCCTTTTATAGAGCACAGGCACAGTAGATTTAGCATAATTCTTAAAGGCCATAGGATTTTAAGGATGGTAAGTGAACATTGGCTTCAACTTAAAGTTGCCACCTGCATCAGCCCCTAGCAAGAGAGTCAGCCTATTTATCTATTGAAGTGTCAAGGCCAGACATTGACTTCTCCTCCCTAGCTATGAAAGTCCAGATGCCATCTTCTTCCAATAGAAAGCTGTTTTGTTTACACTGAAAATATGTTGTATAGCGTAGCCACCTTCCTCACTTATCTTAGCTAGAGTTTTTAGATAACTTGCGGCAGCTTCTCTATGAGCACTTGTTGCTTTGCCTTGTACTTTTATGTTATGGAGATAGCTTCTGTCCTTAAACTTCATAAACCAACCTCTGCTAGCTTCAAACTTTTCTTCTGTAGCTTCTTTACCTCTTTCAGTCTTCACAGAATTGAAGAGAGTTAGGATCTTTCTCTGGATTAGGTTTTGGCTTACAAAATGTCACGGCTGGTTTGATCTTCTCTCCAGACCACTCAAACTTTCTCCATATCAGTGATAAGGCTGTTTTACTTTCTCATTATTTGTGTGTTCAGTGGAGTGAACTTTTTAATTTTCTTCAAGAACTTTTCCTTTGCATTCACAACTTAGCGGTTAGACACGGGAGCCTAGCCTTGAGCCTATCTTTGCTTTTGACATGCCATCCTCACTAAGCTTAATCATTTCCAGCATTTACTTTCTTTTACAAATTTACTTACTTTCACTTGAACACTTAGAGATTATTGTAGGGTTATTAATTAGCCTATTTTTAAAATATTGTTCCATCTTAAGGCATATGGAGGCCCAAGGAAAAGGTGAGAGACAGGGCAATCTCTAGTCGGTGGGGCAGTCAGAATACACACAACATTTATGGATTAAGTTCACCTTCTTGTATAGGTGCCATTCATGGTGCCCCAAAACAATTACAATAGTAACATCAAAGATCACTAATCATAGATTATCATAACAGATACAATAATAATGAGAAAGTCTGAAGTATTGGGAAGATTACCAAAATGTGATGCAGAGACATGAAGTGAGCACATGCTGCTAGCAAAATGGAGATGATAGATTTGTTCAACGCAGGGTTGCCACAAACCTTCTATCTGTAAAAAATGCAGTATCTATGAAGTACAATAAAGCAAAATGTAATATAAACAAGGTATGCCTGTATTCATCTATTTTCTCAGTGATAATATCACTATACTATTCTTTTTATCTTTTATACACATATTGTTTGCAAAAGAACATTACTCTTCATATGTGGAAAAAATTGCAAAATATAGAAATGAAAAGCTATATGGCATCTACTATGGGGTAAGCACTGTTCCAACTACTTTAAAAATAGTAATTTATTTAACTAACACCAGAGGTAGCTACCACTATTCCCTCCATTGTAACTGAGGCATTGCGAGGCTGAGTAAGCTAGTAAGTGGCAGCAACAGTCAGTCAAGACTATGTTCTTCACCACTATGTATTAATGTTTGTTTGAAAGCAATAGAATGTTCCTAAGCAACGGAATGGAATTCTTATTTTGAATGAAAATGAAATGAATTACCTTTTTATTAGTACTAAAATACAGATATGTGGTTAAAATTGTATCATTCAATGGTAAACATTAAGACTCAATAATTTCAACAAGTTATTTTCCAATCATTTGTTCAAATACAGATTTATTTTAAAATAGATGCATAAACATATATTTCCAAATATTTCAAGAATATATAAATATGTATTGATGAAGGCTATCAAAAACCCTCTTTTGATGATTCAAACAATAGCTTTATAAAATGGCTACATACAGTATATAGAATATGCTTAAGTTGGCTTATTTAAAATAATATAAGTTTTCCCAATTTCTGATGAACAACTTCATGTTTTAAAAATATTAAAAACAAGTTGAAAATTATAATTTTACAAACAATTTCTATTATTTTTCTTTTGGTATATGAATTATGTTTTCCTTTGTTCCATTATCCACAAGAGAGAACATTTCGGTGTTAACTCTTGTACTCAATAATTTTCCTATAGTATCACTTAGCCATTATCTGCATCTCTATATAATCACATACGATAAAGGAAGGCATAAGCTATTATAGTCTCTTCTGATAGCATTTCTATCCTGAGCTTTTCCCAAGAAAAGATCTCCCAATAGTGTAAAGACTATGCTTAACACAATTATTTCAGAGGGGTCTCAACTAAATGTTAAAAACAGTGAGTAAACCATGCATTGTTGGAAACCAATGTATCTCAAAATTTAGTGAAAACATTTTACTGAATATAAATTACCCTTAAAACATGCATAACTAAGCTTTAGCATAAACCTTTGAAGTCATAGGATCTCGCGATCTTCAAATGTAATAAGCACACCAGATAATTCTGACACAAGTGGTCCACAGACAATGTTTCAAGAACACTTCCCCTGATGTGCTATTTCTCAGTACATGTAACTCCCTAGTTCCCAGTTTCACTGATGCCCATATATATTGCAAAGGCCACAGTAAGTGCTAGATATTCCTTGATGCTTGAAATTAAGCCTATAACTGATTTTACTACTCCCTCACTCTTGGTAGAATTTTGTGGAACATTATAGTATATGATTAGTCTGAGAAGGAGAAAGTGTCTAAGAGCTTTGCAGTTCTGCAAAAACTATGAGCCAAACAACAACCAAGTCTATTGTAATTATCAAATTCAGGGATTATGAGTCTTTATGTCCTTTTATTACGAAAAAACTGATTTCTGACTTCTTATTCTAGGTTGCACTCTGGGGGCTGGTTGTGGGATCATTGATGGATACCCAGAGCTTTTGCCACTGCAAATTCAAAGTAAACTCTCTTGAGCAGTGTGATATTCTTATTGTGGAAACTATCTATTTTGAATAAAATTAATTAATCATCTTCTACATGACATGTGTTTTGAATTATTGTTATTGTTGTTGTTGCCATTATTATTATTATTTTTATTTTCATAGGCCTCAAAAGAAGAAAAATTTACCCTGTGTTCTGAAAAGGAAGCAATAAAATTCTGATATCTACTCAGAGACTAGAATTGATAAATTTCCAATGTGAGATTTCTGAAGACAGTCACCAAATTGTCATAACATTGTCCATTTGTGAGAGATGTAGTTCAGGTTTGCTAGAAATTAACAAAGGCAATGCAAAAAATAAACAAAAAAGAACAGAAAAGAAAAAAAAAACTTATACAGTGCTTTAATATTTTCAGAACTTACACTTTGTAGGTGTCTTTTATTTAATGCAAAATTGTTCCAGATGAAAGAAATAGTACAGATGTGTGGGAATTTTGAGAAATATATTTTCAAATCCATAATAAATATAAATATAAATATAAATAAATATAAAAATTTAGAAGTAGAAACATTAAAATGTGACAAAAGAAGCTCTTTGATCCTCTTCTTCCCCCTAGTCGTCATCATCATGGAAAGTTAATCCTAAATACCTCTAACTAAATTTCAGGAACTCTAACTAACTATTTATCCTATCATGTTTGCTTTTTCCCATTAATGTCATGAATGAAGAGCTCAAGTTTGCTCCTGGATGTCATAGAGTATTTTCCTGTTTTGGAAAGGAGTTGGACGTTTATAAGTCCTTTTTGACAACAATATTCTTTGGGTTAATGACCCTTCTCCATTCATGATCATACATCATTTTGGGTCTGCAAGAGTATCAGTGAAACAGAGTGGATCAGTTACACACAATTAAGCTCAATGGAGCTTCCATACTTTCCAATTACCTACTTGCCATGTAGAAATAAATATGATAAGAAATAGTTCCTTTCTCTCTCTCTTTCTCTCTCTCTCCCTCTCTCTCTTCCTTTTGCTTTATAGGATGATTGATAGAGAGAGAGATCTAGAGATAGATATAGATTATGCATTTTACCTAAAAAATTCTTTAAAAATTCAGATGACAATAATTCAATTTATACTTAAACTAGATACCTGCCCACCCTCACTTGGCCCCTTTCAGGATTTTTAATAGAATTGACAACAGAGATATTCTCAGTATTCTGAGGCTTTTTTACCTGTGGCTGAAGTTTGTCTTGGGATAAAGTTATCTGTTGTAAAGCATGTAGCCTATAGCCAAGTGTTAACCTGGTTTTCTCCAGCACACAGATTTCTTTCAATTAGATGGAATACTAAATTTGAGTTACATCTGTCATAGAATCTTTATAGAAAATGTGTATTCCCTGAAGTATATTTTATTTATACTGTATCCCCATAATCAAACCTTGGTTCACCTTTGTTAGATTCATATGTGAATTTGTTTAGACACAGGGAAAAATGCCATATACTGATTCCTAGTGAAATATATCAGAAGTCTTAATGAACATGATTGATTGGAAATAGTAAAGTATTCGTGAATTAGAATTTTTTTTTTTTTTTGGTATTTTGCTGGGAGTGGGGGGCAGTAGAGTAGTGAGTTATAACTGACATTTAAATGACCCACTGTGTCTAGAGTTGCCTGATTTAAAATGATTTCCATTTAGTCCTGAAACTAAATGTCAGACTAAATATTTCCAACTGTTATGATATTTAGAAATCCACAAATATTGTAAAAGTTTGTACAAACATTATGGACCATGACCCATAAACATTTTCTTTTCAAAATTATAAAAGTGATCTTATCATTTGCATGATTTCAGTGAATATTTAATTATTGAAATAGTCTTTCTAAAATTTAAATCAAGTTTGAAAGATGAATATGAAGCTACAATGACTATTTTAGGTCAAGCCTTATTATTAACATATTTTCCCTGGATTGTGATAATACTGACCCTGACTTCAGACTGACTTCTTCTATCAGACCCTCCAAATTAGCCTTTAAATATTGCCAGCGTGATGATGATATTTCTATACCTAAAACTTGTTGTATCTGTAAGGTATTAAAGGTAATGTGAAATTCTCATGTAGTGTAAGAATCCCCCCTTCATATGCCTCTGCTTGATTCCAACCTTGTATTTTAGGTCCTTCTATGAATCTTCTGTTGTAAAGAAAACCAATTATTGCTGTTTTCGTGAACACATTCTCTCTCACAATTGTTCCTTTGCTTTTGTGTTTGCTCCAAAAAAAACTCTTCATCTTCTATATTTAGTCTACTTATAACCCCTTCCAAGCTGTAGCCCCTGCTGGATTCCCCAAGTGCAATGAATCGCTCTCAGTTCTGTCCAGTTCTTTCTCATACCTATTACCAGGAGATGCGTGTGTATATTTCCTTACAGTAAGGCCATAAGATCCCTGATGACAATAATCATATGGTATTTATCTTCATGTCCTCAGCACTGAGTGCACTGCACAGAGAAAATCATTATTTGTTGAAGAAAAAAAAAGAAAGAAAGGAGGGGGAGAAAAGGAAGAAAAATCGGTTGAGCCACACTGGAAATATTTGATGCGGTCTATCTAAAAGGAAGAGGATATGTAGCAGATAATTGTCTCAGACAACATGTAAAACATACTTATTTTGTTCAAAGAATATGAGAGTTCATTTCATCCATCCACTCATCCAAAAAATGCTAAGATTTAAAAACGATGACTATACTAACTAGATTGATGGAGGTAAAACGGCAGATTCAAGTTCATATTAATTTATTTTTATGCCCTCAGTACCAAATCCTAAAATCTTAAGAAAATGTTGACTTCCAAGAATCTCTCATTTTTTTCTCCTCATTTGTATCCTTAGTGTCTATCACAAAGGTCAACACCTTGAAGTAATAAATAATTTAATAAATGAGCAAATAAATGTTTCAAATAACTCTGGGTTTGAAAGCAATAATTTTAAAAAGCTAGATCCCTTTAGCTTAAAAAAAAGCTTCAATTCAAAGATTAAACGTATAATAACAGGTCTCAGTGACCATTTCTTTTTGACATATTGCCATTGAATTTTTTTCTTTTTCTTTTCAACAAACTATCTTGTTTTTAATTTTTAGGTTTTTTTTTGTCTTTTTTGTCAAAGTTGGGTTTTTTTTGTTACATATAGTTTACACAAGTAGGAAAAATATTGAGTTTTCACTTTATTTTCTCCCCTCATTAGCTACGTTGAAGTTTGGAGGTACTCATCACAGTGTAATCAAAGAATGTGTGGTTTTTACAGAGAAAATACACTAATAAAAAAGTCACAAATGCTGATACCATCATCCCTTACTTTTCAGACTCAGATTATATCCCACCAAATATTATCCTTAATCCCAGTATTTATTCGCCCTCTCTCTAACATAATCTACGCGGAGCATAACCTATTCGAGCTCCTTTTCTAGTCTTCTTACCACTGAAATTATTCTGGTGACTGTCACACTTGCTTCAGAACTGACTTTCTGCCTCATGATAACCACTTTCCTTTTTTGCTGTAGAGTTTGGAGACTCTTAGACTTATAGTTCTTAACTTTTTCTCTACCATCTGATGTTTTATCTATTTTTGGCTTACTTCCTTTTCCCTGTTGTCAATATCTATACTTTTTCTTATTCTAACTGCTCTTAATTTCTTCAGCTAATTCTTTTATTGCAAACTGCAATCTGACTATTCCCTGGTCCAAACCCTCTTTTGATTTTAATTCATTTATTTATGTTGGGCCAGGAATGTTGGGTAGTACTGAGGTAACAAATTACTGACCTTTATTCCCAAACCTGCTTTTTGTTAAAATTAGAGAAAAATTCATGGAGATCTTAAAAAAGAAACCAGCTGGCCATTCAGATACTAATTAGGGGGTGACAATTTTAGTTTGAGTCATTCAAAGCAGACATATAAATTCATAAACTCAGTGGACCCAGAGTTAAATAGGTTTAAGGGAACTGACTCATCAACCAGACATACAATAGATGCATGTACAAACCAAAAGCTGGATTACTAAGTTACTGTAAGAAATATAACTGAGAGGTAAACGAGGCAATTTGTGTCTCTGTTCAGTTCATTCTGTCTTGATGGAAAAGTAGAAAGTTATTAAGACCTGTCTGATAACTGCAGAATCATAAAAAGGGAAACAAACTGGATAATTTTTCCCCAAGTTTTATTGAAATGTAAATGTTGCAAACATTTCAGTGGTAATTTCAATGGTAAGAAGACTAGAAAAGGAGCTAGAATAGGTTATGTTCAGAGTAGATTATGTTAGAGAGAGGGTGAATAGATATTGGGATTAAGGGTAATATTTGGTGGGATATAATCTGAGTCTGAAAAGTAAAGGATGATGGTATCAGCATTTGTGACTTTTTTATTAGTGTATTTTCTCTGTAAAAACCACACATTCTTTGATTACACTGTGATGAGTACCTCCAAACTTCAATGTAGCTAATGAGGGGAGAGAATAAAGTGAAAACTCAATGAAAAATTGCAAACATTTAATATATATGCCTTGATAAGTTTGAATATATGCAAATGCCCATGATACCACCACCATAACCAAGGTATTGCATTGTACCACCCTGCACTATTAATCTTAGTAGCAATTGCCCTCAAGTCACCATAGTCTCATGTACATCCATTGGTTTAATAGGGATATACAATGCAAAATTTTCTGTCGAGTGAAGTCTCTCTCTCTGATAGTAACAGAGATACATTGATTGAGACTCTTGATTATACAAACACTCTATCTATCAGCAAACTTTCCTCAAGTAATTGCACAAAAACATTGATTAAATTTTACTTTTTTACATAATTTTTTTTAACTATTTTTCCTGAAACTATACTTTAGTCATGACTGCATTAAGGTTGTTCTCAATTCTACTCATCCATCTGTTTTCAGACCAATTCATAAGAGCTGAGTTATTGCTATTTTTGGTTAATCTGATCCATTGACATCAGGATATATGTAGATTAAATAAGGGAAGAAACAAACTACAAGAGCTAATGGCCACTTCAATGTGACCTCTGTTGAAATCATTGTACTTTGATTTTCCCAGTCACGGATTTCCTTCTTTTTTTTTTTAATAATAATTATCATCTACGGCTCTGCATTGTGCCTTTTTAATTTTATTAATATAGAATTTCCTCCAACATATCTATGTCAAGAAAAAAACAAAGAAAAAGTATATCTTGAACCATGTTAATATTTGGTCTTTTTTTTTTTTTAAACTGAGCAATGTTTACTTTAATGAGATTTGACAATGGTATTCATTCATGCAACTACCGCCCAAATGAAGATGTAGACTATTTCCATCACTCTAGATTATTCCTTTGTGCTCCTTTCAGTCAATCCTCCCAAAAGACAACTATACTATCTGATTTGTACAATCTAGATTAATTTTGCCTATAGCTGGATTCATATAAGCTGAATCGTATTATGAATATTCTATTGTGTTTGACTTCTTTTACTCAAAAGTGTTTTTGAAATTTATCCATATTATTGTACGCACCAATAATTCACTTTTTTTTCCTACTGAGTGGTATTCCAATATATCATTACATCACAATGTATTTATCCATTTTCCTGATAGTGGCCATGTGAGTTGTGTTTGGCTTTTAGCTCTTACAAATGAGGCACTTTTGGACATTGTTGTACAAAGGTTTTGTAAATATATTTTCATTTCATTTCATTTATCTTGGGTAAATTTCTGACATTGGAATTTCTGGGATACGGGGTGAATGTGTATCTAAATGTTGAAGAGTTCCCCAAAGTCATTGAACCACTGAACACTATCACCAGAAATGTATGAGAATTCTATTTTTTCATTTCCTCTCCAACATTTGTATTGTCAGTCTTTTTATCCTTTTTCTTTCTAGGCATCATACTGGGTATAAAATGATACTTCATTATAACTTTTATTTCCCTGATAACTAATAATGTCAAGAGCCTTTTTATGGACTTATTGAGCATTCTTATATGTTGCATTTTTTATGTTTTTGAAAGTTAGACTTTTTAAAATTAATTTATTTTTTATTTCAAAATATTACAGGGGTACAAACATTTAGGTTACATATATTGCCTTTGCACCACCTGAGTCAGAACTACAAGCATGCCCCTCCCCCAGACAGTGCACACCGCACCCATTAAGTGTGAATATACCCATCCCCCTCCCCCTCCCACCTGCCTGACACCCGATGAATGTTACTTTCATATGTGCACATAGGTGTTGATTAATTAGTACCAATTTGATGGTGGGTATATGTGGTGCTTATTTTTCCATTCTTGTGATACTTCACTTAGCAGGATGAGCTTCAGCTCCATCCAGGACAATACAAGAGGTGTTAGTTCACCACTGTTTTTGTGGCTGAGTAGTACTCCATGGTATACATATACTGCATTTTATTAATCCACTCATGGATTGATGGGCTCTTGGGTATGTTGCATTTTTTAATTGGATTCTTTGACTTCAGCACACAAGTCCTTAATTGATACATGTATTGCAAATATTGTTCTATGGCTTGCCCCTGTTCATTTTCTTTATGGTGATTTTTTAGAAAGCAACAATATGTAATTTTGCTAAAGTTAAATTTATGCTTTTTCTTCATAACTCATGCTTTTGTACCCTGGAAAATTTTTGCTACCTCCTTGGTAGAATGTGTATACTGATAAACATGATCAAGGTCACTGATGCTTTTCTATGCTCTCTGTAGTCTGTTTTTAAATACACTAACTATATTCTCTATTTCTGATATTGTATTTTTATTTCAAATATTTCTGCTTGGTTCTTTTTTATACTTTTCATCTCTCTGCTGATAATAGTCTTCCTTTCACAGACATTTTCCACCTTTCCCAATAAATCTTTTCACGTGATTTTCATAGTTTAAGGTTTTTGTTTTGTCATCCTAGGATATATTTTCTTGCTCCATTGAGTTTATTGAATTTTTTTATTGAATACTAGACATTATGTTTTCAATGACTGGAACTGAAAAAATAATATTTACTCCCCAGAAAAAGGATGCCTCTTTTTTTTGGCTAGGCCACCACTGTGGAGGAGTGCTGTCAATCTAATCTATAGTTGAGCTGGATTTTGCCTTTTTAGCAAATCTCTTTAGAAATCATTAACCTGTGATTTCAAATGTTCTGAGGACACTTTCAGGAAATTCCTCACATAGGGCTTGGGCTATGAGTACAAGCTGGATTCCTGAGATCCTTCTGTGCTTTGCAGTTCACCTGCCAGCATCCTAAATTAGGGGAGAGAGAACGCTCTGCTTTTCAGCCAGGCTGCCAGTTTTGATGGTCACTAGAAGGTTCTCTTTGTTCTCCAGTTCAGCCCAGATTTTTTCACACTGTTCTGCTCTTAGCTGTTGGAGGGCTGCAGCTGTGCACTAAGGGAAAGCCAGGGGTATCTCTGAGTGATGCCTCTCAGCATTCCCAGCCTGACCCAGCTTTAGGCCTGCTATCCTCATGAGCTCAGCCAACACCTGTAGAGAGGGGTTGACAGGTTTGATTCAGACTCACCCAATGACTAGAGATTGTTAGTTCTCTAATCTACCAGACAACCCATGCATGACTAATAGAAGTTTGCTAAAATCGGGTTTGTTTCTCCTTACACTCCTCTATGTTACTTTCCTTTTCTATTCACCACTCTATTGGGGATGGAAAGATTCACTGGCCTCTTCTTTCTTAGACAGAACTTGTCATTTTTTTGTATTTATTTTTTATTTTATGTTTCCTTGCATCCTCAGCTCTTTGATAGTAAACAAATTAGAAAAAATAACTATGATGTTAAGGGTACTCACTTTGTTCTAATTGTTAGTGGAAGTTATGATCTGTTAAAACTTTCTGTATTCTAGCCACAATCAAAAGCTTATATTCTTTTCAAACCTGTACATTGAAAGATAATAATTTCAGTGAATGTTAAGGAATATAATTTTTTATAATTTGGAAAATATAAATTTATGTAGTTTGCCAAAAGAAGTCTGTTGAACTGAATCTTGTAATCAAAAAGCAGATGTTTATAAATTTAGGAGTAATATGTCATTATTTCTTGAAGAAAAAATTTTTAAACAAGGTTTACAAAGTGAATTTGTGCATGTTATAATGTCATTACATTACAGCCAAAAAAGCCATTTACCGTCTGTTGCCCTGTTAATACCTTTTGAAGGCCTGTCTGTAATAACATTTATCTTGTTTTACAAAAGGAAAAGACAAGCAGCAAAGAACATAATATCAGTGTCACATTAGTGTATCACTTTAGAGTTTGCCATGCACTTTCACAAAGAATATTTTATTTTCTTGTCAGAAACAACAAAAGGCACATACTATTGTATTAATTTTACTGTGGAGGAAGAATGGCCCAGTCAGGTTACAGGACTCTGTCGAGGTCATAGCAGAGGGTGTCAGAACAGGAATTTAAATGATCCAAATGAACTCCTCTGGGGCAGCCAACTCAGGAATAGTTGAAGGGAAACTGCAATGTTTAATAGCTCTAAACACGGTTCGTATGTTTAAAAATACTTTGCTTATGAAAACAAGTGAAAATGTTTCTATTAGTGATTTGCATTTGGCTATCAATCAGCAAACTTGCCTGATGGCTTTAACAGAAGAGATGTAAGTAATTATCTAATGTGTTAGAAAAAGGAAGGTGGAAGGAAGAATTTGGCTTCCTTTCCCTCTATACCTATTTGACTTTCACACTGAGAGCTTTTTCATTTCTGCCTACCCATTAAACCCTGCCCCAGAAGACAAGAAGAATAATTGAACAGAACAAAAAAAGCTCTCAGGACTGTTACTCTGAATTTGAGAATTTTGAGCCATTTGAGTGTTTTTGGAGGTATGCCTAAAATACATAATTATTTTGTTTTGAGTAAATAGATTTATTCTTATTTTAATTTAGTCTCCAGATGTTTATATTTCTGTGAAATGTTAGTGACAGCATATATGAATTATAGAATATTATTTTGTTCATATTTGTTTTTAGAAAATATTTCATCTCCTTTCTGTCATTAATTGAAAGATCAGACGAAGATCAAGAAGTTTAAAAAAGACCTTTTCTCCCAGTAATACACCCCAACTACATAGGTGTAAATGTCACTAAAACAGTTAATAATTGTACATTGTTTTCAGATAATATAATATTTTCACATGTATATTCTCTAAGTTTATTCAAGATCAACCTGTAAGGAAAGTGATATTTATTATTATCCTAGTTTTATGGATGAGAAAACTGAGATCCAGAACTTAAAATAATTACCCACATTCATACAACTAGTAAACAAGAAATTCAAGAGTTTAATTCCATTTTTCTGATCATGGGGCCACAAATTCTTGTTTTCCCGAACAAATTTTACAAAGGGCAATATCACCTTTTGTTAATTGAAAATTTAATTTGCCTGCCTCCACCCTTCTAAACAAACATTTTGGCAGTGAAAGAATTACTGGAATGTACTTACAGCATATTCTAGTTATAGCAATGGTTTCCTATGATCAGTGCAAGTTGAAATACCTGGGGATATATTTTTTAAATATATCAATGCAATATCCCGTGTCTAGAAACTCTGATTTAATTTATTTGGGTTTGGTCTTATTATTGGCATTTTTAAAGCTCTTCAGTTTCTTTAATTTTAAGTAGTAGAGAGAGATGAGAACTACTGGTTTAGGAGTCAGAAGTTAGTATTAAACCCATTTTTTTATTTGTTGATTCTTTTTTTCTGTATACATTAATAGCCTCTACTCACATGATTAGTCCTACCTCAATAACCACTTTATTGTCATGTCTGTCAAGATAGTAAATTGCATATTGTTTGATATGGGGAATTATGTCTTTTTCAAGATGGAATGCTTGTATTATTTCTCCTTCTTCTGGAAGTTTTTGAATATCAATTCTTCCTCTGCCTCTAACAAAAAAGAAGTTTTTTGTTAATTGTTATTGTTATTCTAGTGCTTGCTAATATTTTGAGCTGTAGGTTTTTTAGTTTGAGTATATGAAGAGAAACTAAATAAAAATAAAAGCATATTTCTGGGGGAATTATGAAGGTATGTATATCAAATTATAGGACAGGAAGTGGTGAGGTAAATGCCAAGTATGCTTGAGAGACTTAGGTGATATTTAGAAAGGTTACTAAAGATATAAGGATTATTATTGGAAAAATTTAATCATATTGGAGGCTAATGAGATATCATGGTAGGGATTACAGACTAGTAGTTGTCTAAATGTTTCCCAGACTTCACTGAAGAGACAACCTTTTCTCTTGTCCAAGGTTCATATTAGTTGATTCTTTTGTCTGCCTCAGGTAATAAATTCACTTCTAATAGTATCCAGTCCTTCCACTATTGATTGGAATTATGAAGTATACTTTCTCATTAAATATCATTGCAATTCTGAAATGTACATGTTTTAAGCCCATTTTTTGGATGGACAACCTGAGTTTGTTGGAGAGGTTAAATTGCTACTAAAGGTTATGCCAATTTGAGCAGACAGATCTAAGTTCTGATTGCAGATCCGTTGACTCTAAAGCCCACTGTCATTCAAATGTATTCATCTATTAAAAAGTGCATTTGTGGAATACCATGTTGTGGGCTGTTAATTCATGCTCTGGGATTGTCATTTCATTGTTTCAGAGATTCCCAATATCCATAGCATGGAGGCTGTAACATATTCCAAAGTAAAATGTTTCCTTCATTTTGTTTACACAACAATTTTGAACTTCTTTGACTGGGTACCTTTTCTTCAAAGAATACTCAGTCACATTTGTAAAACACAGTTTGGAATCTTCCCTGACGATAAGTGTCTCCTCAGTGTTATCACTCTTTAAACAGTGTGCTAGCCATGTCTACAGACACAGAGACCGACTGTTTAGTTCCTTACTGTACCTGGTGTTGTAGTCTATCCAGCTTCCTCCCCTGCTATTAGATCAACATAGTAATCCCATAGTAAATTTATTAGTGCTATTGATATTCATTAACTCCTGTCATCATCCTTTCCCAGTGACCTGCCCACCCACAAACAGCCTTGAGATATTCTCCATTTACTGATTGTCAACTGCTCCCTGCTATCCTTTATGTAATGAGTGAATCTGTCCTTATTCCTTACTTACCACTATCCCACACACTTGGAAAGACATCTGAAATTAAAAAACAACAACAACAACATAATGGTTATCCTATACAAAATAAAAGAGGTAAAGTTGGATAAATAGATCCATTAAAAGACAATGAGACAATTCATGAGTGGATTAACAAAATATGGTGTGTATATATATCTCTCTCATGGAGTATTACTCAGCCATAAAAATAAATAAATTAATGTATTTTCCAGCAATTTGGATGAAACTGGAGACCATTATCCTAAGCGAAGTATCTCAGGAATGGAAAAGCAAACATCACATATACTCCTCAATAATTTGGAACTAATCAGTGGGCACACATGGGCACAGAGAGAAGTAAAACGCATTGAAAATCAAGCAGAGGGGATGGGTGAGGAGGGGAGGGGTTCATAACACCTGTTCATTGTACAGGTAATGGGCACATTTATAGTCCTGCCTTAAGCATTATAAAAGCTATCATGTAACAGAAACATTTGTATCCCCTTAATATTTCGAAATTAAAAAACGACAGTGAGAATGTACAGTATCAATTCTGACTGAGGGTGAGTAAGTGCAGGAGAATGGCAACTCAAACAGGTGGAGGTTCCAACAGGCTTCACAGATGAGGTAATGACTCAGACAGATATTTGACATATAAGTTGTAGTTCTAGATTATGAGTTTGGGGAATGTGAGTGGAGGAAAGAGAATAAGATAGAAGAGAAGAGAGAAAGACAGGTGAAGAAAGGGAAGGCGATTATACTGTAATTTAAATAAATGGAATGTGGGAATATATATCACTATCATTACAGGAGTAATAGAAGGCAAGAGCATAAATAAAGAGGAATTTTGCTGTCCTGTAAAGTGGACCTCTGAGATTTCTCTCTTTCCTTCATCTGCTCCTTTTTTTATGGTAACAGCACTCACTTTTCTTTTAGAAAATTTCTCCTCTTCTCTGTGTATATTTACTGGATTTGTTAATCATAGAATCCCCTTTTGCCCAGAAAACTCAAATCATGCCAAAGCGTTTCCTTCTCAGTTATTAATCAAAATACATGTTCTGCTTCCTCATAAATTTTGAAATATAAAGATATTATCTCAGAGTTAACTATAGCCATGATCCCTGCCACACGGCGAAAGTCTGCGAGAATGGCATAAAAAACACAATCAACATGTTTTTCCTTTCCATCATTGTTATCATTATAATAAAAGATAATTGTAATAACAATTAGTATTATTACTTGCACTGTGTTGAATTTGTATTAGATTTATGTAACTTGTAGTTGATGGACTCCAAAAAAAATTCACCGTGCAAGGGAGTCTTAACAGTCTATTGATGTCAAGACTGTAAGTCTGGAGGCACCCTATTGATGGATTTGATTTGGGCAGAGATTAACAAGGTCAAAGTTACATTTTATAGACATTAATTTGCTGGTAGTGTGGAGGATGGATTATAGGAGAATTAATTTGGGGGATAAAAATATAACTTGAAGTTTAGAGTGGTAATATAGCTAGAGTTTGACAGCATAAATTAATATTATATTATGAAGCAACGTTAAAAAAAATTGAATGTTTAATAAGAGAATGAATACCCCCATGCAAAACCCTTCAGCGATGCTCCACTATAATCCTAACACATCTAAACATCTTTATCATTACCTGCAAGGCTTTCCACAGTCTGGCCCCTGCAATTGTTTCACCTAATTCTAAACAACCCTCTGTATACACTATGATTTAAAACATACACCTATTTAGGTGAGAGAAAACATGAACATTGGAATTTAACATGACAAAGGAAGAGCAGTAGTTCCAGGTAATTATCAGGTCTCAACTGATTACAGTGGCAATCTGTGAAGAGTTTGTAGTTAAAAGTGTAAAAAAAATTTTTTTTGAACTCCAAAAAACAATAGTACTCTGTGTTGTGTCCTCTCCAGTGACATTGTAGTGATTTCAGGTAATGTCAGATAATGGAAGATAGGGTCTAAATGTTTATGTTCAACCTAAATGCATATCTTGAAATCCTAACCCCCAAAGTGATGGTATAAAGAGATGGGGACTTTGGGAGGTGATTAGGTCTTAAGAGCCAAGCCCTCATAAATGGAATTAGGGCCCTAATATTAATAAAAGGATTCCAAACAGCTCCATGTCCCTTCCAACATGTGAGCACACAGCAAGAAGACAGTCACCTGTGGGCCAGGAAGTGGACCCTCACCAGACACTGAGTTTCTTTCTCAGGTCCTTGATTTTGGACTTCCCAGCATCCAGAGATAAGAAATAAACTTCTGTCGTTTATAAGCCACCCAGTCTATGGTGTTTTGTTATGGCAACCCAAAGAGACTGAAACAATGGATTCGAGAGTAAATTTATAAACCGTATGCCCAAGATTATCTGCTGTGGAAGATAACTTCACCATTAGGCATTGTACATTGGACAATTTTGTGACCCAGGGTTTCCTTGAAACTTAAAAAAAACATCAATTCTATATTGCTGACTCTGCCTTACTCTAAAGAATACATGTGATATTTTTACCAGGTACAATTTCCACCCCTCCAGGTTAAGAATCCCACATTCCTTAAGTAATACCTGATTAAAGCAAGCAAATTTTAGCTTTTAGATTTCAAGGTAAAGAAAGAAACAAACAAAAATCATAAAAAATCTTCCTCCCCAAATTTTAGAAGTTTGACAGAAATTTAAAAATAGCCTGACATATTATTTTCATTTACAATAGTAAATTATGGAAAACAATGCCTGCAAGATAATTGGGGAACAATTTTGAAATCAAATCATATGGTAGTCCCTAATTTCTCTCTTTACTTGCTCTATTGGATTCCATTGTTCCCCTGTAAGTACTGCTTGGTCATTAAATAGTAATTTTCCCCTTACCCACTGTTCCACAATCTATTTAATTAAAATAGCTAATAAGTTTAAAAGTTATTTGATTTGAGTGATTAATTCCTTGACTTTTTAAATATCCTTTAAAAATAAAGTTCTTGAAAGAAGCAGGAAGGTTTGGACGTGCTATTTCTTGGTAACCTTCAATCAATAGTGATTATTTTTCCAGTAGGGAAAATTCAAGAGAAAAGACAGCTACATTTTTCCCCTTTTGCATGAGTTACAATGCTTCATTTATATATGATGAGGAATTGAGACCATTTCAAAGTTTAAAAACTCCATTGAAAGATAGGAGAAGTTGTAATTGTATTTCTAGGGCTAGATAACAAATCACTGGAAAGGAACAGACAGTAAACTGACGGATAGGATAGTATTTTATTTATTTCCAAATTCCTAGTGCTCAGTGTAATGCATAGACCGCATTGATTGCTCAGTATAAATTTACTGAATGACTTTTATATAAATTTTAGACAACAATCTCATTATATGTTATCCATATTCTTTCAAGTTTCCAATAATGTGAATGGAATTTCTGCACCACTTTTTTCAGTGGGACTGTGTTTATTAACAAGGATACCCAATTCAGTTTCTTATTAAATTGGTGCCTCAAAATTTGTTTTCCTCCTAGCTGGGCTGTTATTATATTATAGCTTTAAAACTCAGAATCCAGTTATCCATGAATTCAATTTTTACTATACAATATTATAAAACAGCATAGATGAATTACATTTAAAAATTTAAAAAGCATTTGTAAGGCACCAAGAAGATATAAAATTATAGAAAAGAGTAGGAAACATCCTTAATCAAATTGCAAATAATAGCAAATAATTTGTTTCAGTTAAAACAACATTATTCCTAAAATGAAACAAAAGAAATTAAGTAGAGGACCTAAGAAAAACTTAACTGGAACAAACAAATTTTTTAAAAAATTCAAATAAAAGAATTATACTTCATATTCGATATTTCTAGATGAAATACTAACTCAGAACTGAAGTGTTATATAAAATGTATAATTCAAGTAGACAATTATGACCAATTTCACATTGAGTTTGCTTTCATAAAAAATTTTTCTGTGCATCCATCAACCATTCCTACTTTATGCTTCCCTCCCTGCAATCCTTCCCAGCTTCTGGAAATGATCATTCTATTCTCTGTCTCCAGGAGATCAATGATTTTGAATATTTATTATACCTCCCACATATGTGTGAGAACATGAGAAATTTGTCTTTCTGTACTTGGCTTATTTTACTTAACATAATGTTCTCCAGTTCCATCTATGTTGTTGCAAATGGCAGGATTTCATTATTTGTATGGCTACGTAACATTCCACTGTGTACATGTACCACAATTTCTTTATTCATTCATCTGCTGATGGACACTTAGGTTGATTCCAAATATTGGCTATTGTGAATAGTGCTGCAGTAAACATGGGAGTGCAGATCTTTTTGATATACAGATTTCCCCTCCTTTGGATATATACCCAGCAGTGGAATTGCTGGGTCATATGGTAGTTATACTTTTAGTTTTTTGAGGAACCTCCATACTGTTCTCCATAGTGGTTAGATAGAATGAATAATATCTGATAGCACAACAAAGTGACTACAATCAACAATAAGTTAGGGCATACTTTAAAATAACTAAAAGAGTGTAATTGGAATGTTCTTAACACAAAAAAATGATAAATGCCTGAGGTGTTGTATACCCCAATTATCCTGATTTGATTAATTCACATTATATGCCTGTATCAAAACATCACATGTACACTATAAAGATATATAACTATTATGTACCCATAATAACTAAAAATTTAAAAATTAAAAATAATATTTTCAGTGTTCTATGATATTTTTTCAATTAATATTGAAGAATACAAGGAAAAGTTAGACAGGATCCACCAATTACAGAGAATTAGTATTGTTCAAAATGCTGTGGCATTAAGTTTATTGCTCCCAATTTATAAACTTCTAAATAAAAGATTAAGTTCCTGGTTTCATTCTTATTTATACCTGGGTTTCATATCTATGGCCCCCAAATTGTGCAAAGATTTCTACCTTTTTTTTAAATTTAGAAACATCTTATATTTATGTAACTATTACACATGAATCATGTGTAGTTACATTTATTCAGCCTATTCAACTAATGCTAAAAAGAGCTACAACATTAGACTACAATGCTGCATATACTAAAGCAGGTCAATTTCTTAGAAGGCTGGTCTCCTTTATATAGGAGTGGATATTGTTATTTGTAGGCAGCAGTGACATAAAAGGAAAGACTTATTCTCGTGAAATTTCACCAGCAGTCAGAGTGAAAAGAGGCAATAGCTCTATGTGTAAAATAAATGACTGTCCGGATATCATTCAGGACAAGAGAAAATATGGCATTAGAGGATGTTGCATTGTTCATGATGCCTGATTAGGCTTAGACATACTGGCATAGTATGGTTGTTTTTAAGCATTTTATTCTCAGGATTCCTCTATACTCTTATAAAGTATTGAGGACCACAAAGACCTTTATTTTTTAATGTACTCATATTTGTCAATATTTATCAAAATAGAAATTAAAGAAATATTTAACTTATGTAGAAATTTTAACATTATAATATAATATAATAATATACTATATGATATATATAAAAGTTAAGAAAATTTAACATATTTATATATTGACTTATTTAAAAATTGAAGCAACAAGTCCATTATATGTTTACATAAATGTTGTATTTTTATAAAAATCACAAATTTTTCAAAAGTAAAATTTAATGAGAGGACTGGCATAGTTTTACATTTTTACAAATCTCTTTAATGTATTGTCATAGCAGAAGACAGCTGGATTTTTTACCTGCTTCCAATTCAATTTCCTGTGATATGGTTCATGCATTAAACTCTGGAAAACTCTCTCTTGTATTTGTAAAAGTATAAGAATAAAATGGAAAATAAAATCTCAGCATTAGAATATATATTTTTTTACCTATGTACCAATTAAAGCACATAAAGAACCCTCAGGGGTCCCTGGACCACACTGTGAGAACTTGGATAATTGGTTCCTAACACTGACTGCCATGAGAATCAATGGGAAGTATTGAAAAGATATAGATGCCCAAACCAATTCCTCAGAGAGATTGATTTAATTGGTCTGCAGAAAGACTTGAATATAAGTAGTAGTAAAATCTCCAGGGTGTTTCTAATACGCAGCTGAGTTAAGAACTAGTGGCTCTGATAAATTGTGTAATGAGATAGATCTTAATCTTAATGGTTTTGCATCTTTATAAATTTAGATCATCTTCTATTTCTTCTTTGGGATTTTATTTGGCAGGAGTGTAGATATTTAAAATATTTATTTTATTTAATATAAAATTAGATATTATTACTAGAAACACACTGGTGAAAATATTGTTCCAATGACACAATACTTATCAGTGAATAAGTAAGAAAAACTGTATGTTAGACATTTTTTTTACAGATATAGGAATGGATGATTTACCAAACAGTCAAATAAAATCTATAGTTCTGTTCAGCATGCCCAGAAAAAATAAGCCAGACAAAAGTATCATTCTTTCTAGTGACTTAAATTATAAGGCTGTTTCCATGACAGAAAAAATGACGAGTAGCTGATAAAGACAATTGTGTGCTAGCATTATTACTCACAGCACAGGGAGGGAAGTAATAATATTAAATCCATAAGTCTTTGCTGTTCATCAGGGCCCATATTTTTGTAGATATATTCCAGTGTGAGAGATAACGTGTCTTTTGAATAATCAGATGTAGGAAAAGCAGTACAACCATGATTTCTAATTTTTGAAACATACACTGACTAATTAATTTACTCACAAGATTTAAAAATGTATGCATAAAAACGGAAGCATCAATATTCTTGATTTCTGAATCCAAATTTTCTATTATTTCCAAAATAAAGCATTTCTGGCAATTATTTTCTATTCTTTATTCAGACCCTGCCCCTCTCTAAAAGCAATTTCATTGCCTCAGAACTCTTATCAACAAGTGTATTAGATCAGTTTATATCAACTAGGGGTGATTTTTTTCCTTGAGGGGAAAGTTGTTACAGAGGGAGGACATTTTTTGATTGTCAGAAGTGGGAACGGAGGTTGCCAGTGCATCTAGTAGGTAGAGGTAAAAGGTCAATTAAACATCCTGCAACGCACAGGACAGTGCCTCCAGCCCCACTAAATAATTTTCTGGCCTAAAATGTCAATAGTGCCAAGGTTTAGAAATTTGCATTACATGATATATACTGTACTAACAATTCTTGTCTAGCCAAAAGTTCATTATGGATATTTAACACCAAGTGGTTTGATTCAATAATGCATATATTAATAAAATTCAGTTCAACTTATTTCTAACTGAATAAGATGAATAAAAAATTATTTATTAGAAAATGCTCACAGATCAATCAAATAGCAGCGAGTCTTAAGAAAACTGACCTATCTATAAAGGATCATTCAAAGAAACATTTTTTTATCATATGATTTTAACTTTTGAGTTCTAGTTAATAATACATTTTCCCCTTTTATAGTGTAGCTGAATACTTTTTATGTTAACTATTTTTATAACAATATTATAATAGTAAATCATTCATAACAGAGTGTTAAAGATATTAAATTTCTTGACTCTCCAGATGAATTTGACTATAGCTATCTTTTACATAAAAAGGCTATATACTATGATTAGAGAGACGCTGTCAGAAGTGTGTCTACAGAATTCTATTTCCCTGCAGTCCTGTTTTAAAAGCTGTTATTCCAGTATTTTTATCAAGTATTTAAAGGATCAAGCCTCCAGTATTGCCATATAACAGATCAAGTACTCCAGAGAAAGGAAGAGCATACAAACATCCTAGGGTAATGAGGAATAGATTTACTAAATAAGTGCACAGGGACTCTAGGAAGCTGGGTTAGGAAATGTAGGAAAAGTAGAAACTCCATGAACTCTGATTCTAAACCCCTTTATCCAAGTTTACCATTTTCTATTTCAAAATCTAGACAATTTTCTCTTGAAAATGAGTTATTTCTTCTAGTCAAAGCATTAGAAACGGTATGTAGAACATGGCTATATATCGTAGAAAAAAAATCATACAAATAAAAACTCATTTGAAATGGTTACACTTAAAATTGGCTCAAATACTGTATATGATAATACACTAGAAGCCCTCTTATACTATATTGATTAGCTGTTGAAGTAAAGAATTATTAAAACTTGATAGGTATTTAAATTTTTTGAAAGAATTAAAGTAGAGAAACATTAAAAACTGGTATATATTTAAAACATTATTTTTTTAACACCCAAACATATTTACTTACTGATTTTTCATATAAGGCCAAATATATCTAGTTGAATATAATTGAAGTTTCAGCCTTATTTCTTACATAAAGCATACTCAGATTATCATATACATTGCCAGTTTTATTTTTTAAGAAGTAGAATGAGAATTCAGACACAATTAAGAAGCAATTTAAATATTTCATTTTTCTAGATTTCCCTCAGTTTTTTTCTGATCATTGATAGTTGTCTAACTCACACTTCAATTAACCAATTATATATTTTACTTTAGCTACTACTAGGGACTCTTTCATAACATTCAACTCAGTTTTTCTTGAAAAAAGCTGTATTTCTCACTTAAATTTTAAGGGCTTACCTAATAATTAGTTTTAATTATAATAAGTGGAAAACATAAATAACCTTGAAGACCTATATAACTGACGCTTGGAAAGTAAAACTCAATTGGTTATTACAAGGTTAGTGTATCTTAAGGAATTAATAATTTGTATTATCTTGGCAAATAAGTTAAAATGGAGACCTCTGTCTCCTCCTCCCCTTTCCACTTCCAACCCCAAAGGAGCACCAAGAAGAGCTGAAAGACGTGAGAATGTAGCATTAGAGATTTCAACAGGACTGTACAAGACTAGATTTTCCTAAATAAAATAAATAAGAAGTTATGACAAGTGTCTAGCTTGCTGTGCAGTGATTGCAAAGGATAATTTGATAGATCACAGTTAAAAGCAATAATTGTTACAAAACAAAATCATTTTAAATGGTTTTCCCCACTGAGTTGAGAGTGCTCAACAAACCAATTACGGATTCTAGGGTTAAAAGAAGAGGGATGTTTGAGTGGGGACACATTTGTAAATTTCTGGCTTCTTAGTGGATATCTTTATGTTACAGTGACTTTAATTTCCCTCTGTAATCTCATAACTGTGGGGACTATACTTGGATAGCATAGTCCTTCTGGACATTTTGGGTTACTGTACTCTTCACTTTTCTCTTATTGAACCAAATTGGAGTTAACATAACTGTTTGCATTTTCACTAAATTATTAGGTTAATTTAAAAATTAAAAAGAACAAGAGCCATTAAAATCTTGATATTTTAGAGTGAGAAAATATTCTACCATTTGGGTGGGTGATATAGAACTGATTATTTAAAATTAAGAAATATGCTTCAGAGAGTGAGCCATGGTGAGTTCCAAATATCATTGCTTGTGTTCTTTAAATAAGTACATAGTTCTGTAGGACACCATTTTGTAAAAATATTTGTAAAAATTTGCAAAAATATTTTTATTTTTACAAATTTTTAAGTGGCACTTAAACTAGTAAAATTTACTGGGAATATTAAAATTTCTTTGGGATGCATCTGTCTTTCTATTGTAAGCATGAAATTGTACCTCATTAATCATTAACAATTTACTGAAAACCTACTATGCCAGGTACTATTTACAACAATGGTAATATTCTCATCATCAAGGTGTTCATAGTCTGGAGAGCCAGAAAAATAATGAATTAATAGAATATAGTTAGTTAAGTCCTGTGAGAAAAGTATGCTTAAAAAAATAAAAGCAGAGGAGACACCTCAAACTCAGCCTTGAAATTTTAGACTTTGAGGAAGGAATAAGGCTTTAGTTGTTTTTAAAAAGAAAAAAAAAAGAGTTTGACTGATAAATTTTACTGGATAAGGACTTTCCATGATGCATGTACAAAGCTGGCATCAGAGAGACTTGCATCTGTCTGCACCAGATACGTTTGTTTAGATACTTGTGTGGCTCTATTGAGGTTTGAAATGAGGAAGAAGCCAGTTTATAAGTCCATTTTGGTATTCAAAAGTAGATCCCTTATAACTTTTTTAAAAAAGGTCTAGACAAACTTCAATACTTCTATGAGCATAGAAGGAATCATTATTTGTCAAGGAGGGGCAATACTCTCTAGTTATCAGTGGAAGAGATTTCATGTGGAAATATTATATGCAGGTAATTCTCTAGTTCAGGCTTAACAAATCTTTTTTTTGAAGAAATACTTGTATATACAGGTAATAGTCATCATCATATCTTTCATAGCATATGCTTTATCTCCAAGCTGAATAATAACTTACCATGGACCTAAGTCATCATTATAAACATATCCATCTAATTGTTTCATGTTGATGCAGCAGTACAGTAGAAAAGTTTTTGTTATACTCTCTATAATTTACACATCCAAAAGAATATCAAATGTCAATATTATTTATTTTTCAAAATAGCAATAAACATTTGAGACACATAATGTTATTAAACATATTTATGAATAAAACACATTAGAACTTATACTCTTTTTTCCTAGTTTGCCAAATACAAAAATAAAGGGACAAAATTTCTTGTTTTATTTTTATATGAAATACAATACAATTTTTTAGATAAAACAAAAAATCTCTGTTCTTAATGATAAAGATAAGATTCATATAGGGTTGCCAGATTTAGCAAATAAAAATGCAATGTAAGCACAAAATATAATATTTATTGCATAAACATACATGAGTGCATATTGTTTATCTGAAATTCAAATTTAACTGTGTTTTCTCTGACAACACTAATTAACAGCTTCTCTCAAAAGAATAAATAATTTGATTTTTTTCAATCACTGTAATAAATGTATTTGATTGATAAACCTTCTTTTTTTTCATTATCAGTAGCACACCTTTTAATGAATAACTATTTTGAGTCCCCAATTTAGCCTTGTAAGCAGCATTTATGTCAAATCATTTAAAGATTAGGAGTCCTTATAGGTTTGGAAGGCAAATAATTTAAATCACTTAATATAAAAATGATTGGTGATGTTTTAAATATTATTTTGTTTTTTAGAGACACTTCCTTGCAAAAATATCAATGCTGGATCCTAGCAATATCTTCTAAGCCTTCCAAGCTGTTAAAATCCTAGATCTATTATTTCTAATAAAGTATATAATTATTTACTATAATTGCTGATGACCCTAAAGGAGAAGAAAAAAGAAATCTTCCTTACAACTCTATTACTCCTATTATTCTTAAAATAACCAATTTTTAATATATCCTAAATTCTTATTCATGTCTAAATATATAATACATATTTTAGAAAAGAATCACTCACAACGCACCATCACTCAGAGGACTTTTGATACTAAAATATACTTCAGTAGGACAAAAATTAAAATTCATATGATACTCTTCCCAAAGGAAAATAGAATCCACTGGCCCTATTTTATTACTTTTTAATTCAAGTATTTTGTATGAAGTCTATCACATTTGTGTTTTATGAAATATTGATATTAGGTATATAAAGAAAGGTGATATTAACAATAGCCATTCTGACAGGGGTAAGGGGATATCCTATTGCAGTTTTAATTTGTATTTCCCTAATGATTAGTGATGTTGAGCATTTCTTCATGTTTGTTGGCCATTTGTCTATCTCCTTTTGAAAAACTTCTGTTCATGGTTTTTGCCCAACTTTTAATGGGATTGTTTGTTTTTTTCTTGCTGATTTGTTTGAGTTCTTTGTAAATCAGTCCTTTGTCGGATGTAGTTTGCAAATATTTTCTCCCATTCTGTAGGTTGTCTATTTCCTCTGTTGGTTATTTCTTTTGTTATGCAGAAGCATTTTAATTTAATCAAGTCTCATTTATTTATTTTTGTTGTTGCTGTATTTGCCTGTGGGGTCTTAATCATAAAGTCTTTGCCTATGCCTATGTCTAGAAGAGTTTTTTCTACATTTTCTTCTATAATTGTTATGGTTTCATGCTTTACATTTAAGTCTTTTATCCATCTTAAATTAATGTTTGTATACGGTAAGTGGTAGGGGTCCTGTTTCATTCCTCTGAATGTGGCTATCCAGTTTTCCCAGCACCATTTATTGAGTAGGGCTTCCTTTCCCCAGTGTATGTTGCTGTCTGCTTTGTTGAAAATCAATTGGTTGTAAGTAGGTGGTATTATATCTGGGTTCTCCATTCTGTTCAATTGGTCTATGTCTCTACTTTTATACCAGTACCATGCTGTTTTGAACACTAAAGCCTTGTAGTATAATTTGAAGTCAGTTAATGTGATGCCTCCAAATTTGTTTGTTTTTGCATAAGATTGCTTTGTTTACTCAGGTTCTTTTTTGGTTCCAAATGAAGTGGAGAATTATTTTTTTCTAGATCTGTGAAAGATAATGTTGGTATTTTGATGGGGATTGAGTTGAATCCATCAATCACTTTGGGCAGTATAGACATTTAACAATGTTGATTCTACGAATCCATGAGCATGAGATATTTTTCCATTTGTTTGTGTCACGTGTGATTTCTTTCATCAGTGTTTTGTAGTTCTCCTTGAACTACGAAAAGGAGAGCTCTTTTAACTCCTTGTTTAAGTATATTCCTAAGTATTTTATTTTCTTTGTAGCTATTGTGAATGATATTGAGTCTTTGATTTGACTCTCAGCTTGAGTGTTATTGTTATATAGAAATGCTACTGATTTGTGTACATTGATTTTGTAGCCTGAGACTTTGCTGAATTTATCTATTAATTTTAGAAGTCTTTTGGTGGAATCTTTGGGATTCTCTAGATACAAGATTATATCATCAGTGAAAGTCAAAAAACAATGGAAGCTGCAAGGATGTAGAGAGAAGGGAATGCTTATACACTGTTGATTGGACAGCAAACCAGTACAACATCTATGGAAAACAGTATGGAGATTCCTTAAAGAAATGGATATAGACTTACAGTTCAACCCAGCAATCCCACTACTGGGTATCTACCCAGAGGAAAAGAAGTCATTTTATAAAAAAGACGTCT
This sequence comes from Daubentonia madagascariensis, assembly GCA_023783475.1. Classification (NCBI taxonomy): domain Eukaryota; kingdom Metazoa; phylum Chordata; class Mammalia; order Primates; family Daubentoniidae; genus Daubentonia; species Daubentonia madagascariensis. The sequence goes on along the minus strand of JAKFHU010002080.1, from coordinate 16,549,167 downwards.
GCATTCCAGTATTTATTACAGCACAATTCACAATCACAAAGTTGTGGAATCAACTTAAGTGCCTATTAATTCATGAGTGGATTAAGACAATGTGGTATATATACGTATACCATGGAGTACTACTCAGCCATAAAAAGGAATGAAATAATGTCTTTTGCAGCAACTTGGATGGAACTGGAGACCATTATCCTAAGTGAAGTATCTCAGGAATGGAAAAACTAATACCACATGTAATCTAATAATTGGGAGCTAATTGATGGGCACATATGAGCACAAAAAGATGTGAAGGTCATAGAAAATCAAGAAGGGAAGAGGGAGGAGGGGGTATAAAAACCTACCTATCAGGTATAATGAACACTATTCAGGTGATGGACACACTAATAACCCTGACTTAAGCATTATACAAGGTATCCATGTAACAAAAACATTTGTACCCCCTTAATATTTTGAAATAAAAAAAGAAAGGTGATAGTACATAAAGAAAAATGATATTAGATATGTAAAGAAATAGGGCTTCTGATACATATGAATAAAAAAAGATAAATTTGCATTTATTTTTAAAACTACTGCCTTATATTCCAAAACAAGCAAAAAAATGAAGACAAAAATATCCAGTTTAGAAATCTTAAATCAAAAAGAATGCATTAACAACAAAAATAAGAAGACAACACTATTCAGAAATGGTAATTCAGTATTTTATAATAAGTTTAGTAATTTACCAAAGTATGTATATGCCTTAGAACTGGCCTTAGCATCTCTTCCAACATGTTTTTTTTTTTTTTTGCATTAGCTAAAGCTTGTCTCTTTCTACAAGCCAAACTTGCTTTTCATAAATGCCTCTTCTTTCTCCAAAATTCATTAGAAGTATGTCTTCAAAGTCTCTATTGAAGTGGCAGATCTTTTTAACTAGATTTTTATTGTTATTTTCTGCTTATTTGTTTGCTTTAAACTTAAAGACCATCAGTTATCGTTCCCAAAAATAATTAATAGAAGTGTTTGAGAGCTTCTAATCTCCCTTTTAAGGTTCAAAACACTTATGTATTATTGAAGCCAGGGAAGATGTCCATCACTTAAGCCCCTCAGCAATATCTGTAGAAAGTGAATCGTCCCAAGCACACAGTTTAACTCAGCCTAGAGATTAAAGAATAAAGGAGCTATTCCTATTTCTCTGTCACATAAAAATTTAGTTTAAATTGATTTTCAGAACTCAAACTATTTCAGAATGAGTCAACTTGTTAAATAACTTTCAACATGAAATAAACCAAATTTCCTATGATATATGATATAGAAAGACAATTTTGAAAACATCACTTGTGAAACATAAGAGATGAATCAGATACTGTTAACAGATGCAAAACCTTTTTAAATTATTAAACAAGATGTTATTGATTTAAATAAGCACAAAATGTTAGAAAAAGGAACTAAAATATACTTGTGGAAATTAGAATGTGGAAATTAACTAAGCTAAGAGAAGGAATTAATAATTCATAAACAGAAATAAGGTCTAGTTTACAACTGTAGTGAAGAGGTTTATAAAAATAAACAATAAAAGAGTCAAATTTAGTTGTTAATCAAAACTTGAGAGATTAAAAATAACCTTATAATATAGAAACCTATTCTAATATATTTCAGTGGAGTAGGTATTTTCTAAAAACTTTTAACTTAGAAAATGAAAAATCTAAACAGAAATATAATCATAGAAGGACTTCTTTTTTACAAAAAGAAAGAAACATTGATGAGTGCCTCTGAAGCCATGACAAGGTGTCTTAGTTTGGGCTGTTATAACAAAAATATCATGCACTAGGTGACTTAAAACATATTTATTTTTCACAGTTCTGAAGGCTGGTAAGTCCAAGATCAATGTGCCAGCCTATTTGGTTTTGGATTAGGGTTCTCTTTCCGGTTTGCAGAGGAACACCTGCTTGCTGTATCCTCATGAGAGAGCAAGAGAACTCTAGTCTTTTCTTCTTATACGGACAATAATCCCATTGTGGAGGTTTCATCCTCATGACCTCATCTAAAACTAGTTACCTTCCAAAGGTCCCACCTCCTAATACTACCACGTTGAGGGTTAGACTTACAATAAATGAGTTTTGTGGGGATGCAAACATTCAGTCTACTATTTAGTACAAAAAAAATTTCCCCCTCTTAATAGTTTAGTCCTATGTTATAAAATAAATATTGAGCTGAGAAAATGATGTAGAGATTATAAATTTGTCTTATGAAGCTGGCATAACACTAGTCCCAGAAAGCATGAATATAAAACAGAAAAGCATAGAATAAATATCCTTTATTAATAAATAAAAAAATCTAAATTATCTTACAGCATATTTAATATGCTGTATTTTAAAATCAAAATATAAGAAGATTAAATATTCTTTATTCTATAAAGGTAAAGTTTATTAGCTATTGTAAAATCTAATAATTTATTTCAACATAGCAATGGGTCACATGAAAAAAATTGTCTTGTTCGGACAGAGGAAAAACCTATGGAATGTATTTGTATTTATTAAACGTGTTAAATAAAATCTCTTTCAAACTAATAGCCTAAGATATGTCTACAGATAATTCCCCAACATCATTGCCGCTAAAATACTGAAAATTAAGAATTATTTCACTCACATACATTATTCAAAAATCTTATGAAAATTCTAGAATGTGATGTATAAGAAGCTTCTAAAAATATATATATATACACACACAACAATCTATCTCACCCCACTGAAAATTGGAAAAATATTAATAATAGGTTAATAGGAATCCTGTGGCATTGGTCAAGACAACTATAAAGTGTCTCAACACCATTAGTAATCACAAAATGCAAATTAAAGTCATAACTGAACAGCATGCCACACTCATTATTTTGACAAAATTTGAAATCTGACAATACCATTGAAATCTGGGGAGAGGTGCAATGATGCAGACTCTATAACTTCTCATGGAAATGTGACTTACACAATCATTTTGGAGAGTTGAATGGCAATATCCAATAAAGTTGAAATGTATTGAATTGATGAGAACATAGGTCCTGCTACTTGCCAGAAGTAAAAAATAGCATTGGCTTGAGTAAGAGTGCTTATTTCTCTCTCACGTAACTATTCAGTCATAAGCAGTCTAGAACCTGGATGGCAGATGACACTAGCACCCCTAGGGAGATGCCAACACCCTCATGTTCCAAGATGAAGAAGATACATGAAGTAACACTTTGAAGACATTGGAAAACAATTCCTTATGGAATTTTAGAGAGTAACATCATATTTTTTTTAAATTGACATACTATTTTAATGGTAACTCTGACACACATTTTGGAATTTAACTTCATTACAAGGAAATTGTCACCTTTTCTTAAGTTATAAAATGGGAAAATAATCCAGCATGATATATACAAAGATTTATTTATGAATTAAATTATTTAGGTTCCATTTCTGTCTTCCAATATCATATGTGCATATTCTTAATGACCAGTATTATTAATTAATTCTCTTATTTTCTATTTACATTTTGCTTTAATTGCTAGCAATTTAGTGTTTTCCATTTTAAATTTCCCCAAAGTAATGCAATAATGGCAATATTAAAAATGCTCAATCATGAAGTTGAAGTTATATTAAATGTTAATTGTATCAAATAAATTAATCCTGTATTTTTTATATAATTACACTATTAATTTTCCTGAGTTATTTAATTTTAATATCAATTTAAAAGCCTTGTTTCAGATGTTATTGCAGTTTTAATACCATTAAGTCATATAGTATAGGAACCATTGGCTGTATTCTTAATATTATTGAACCATTTCTATTTGAACTACTTTATTATAGGTGTTCTAAACAATTTATATCTTCAGATCAAGAAATTATTTGAAAATATGTAATTCATATTCAGTAAGTAATATATCTCAATTAGATTTTGATATTTTTATATTGAATTTGTATTACATCTAAATGATGTAAATATACATTAACATTTGCACCATAAAAATGTTCTTTTTATACAAAGCATTTTAAAAAGTTAAATGTAATTAACAACTGATCAATTCTTATTCAATGTTAAAGTGATCACATTCTATAAACATTTGATATCATTGCTCATTAAATTGATGTCAGATGAGCTTTGAGCTAATATATAATTCAGTGGTGCGTAATTTTTTATAGAGAAATATGTATAGGAAAACTAAGGCCCTTTCTGCACAGTCTGCGAATTATTATTTTTTTAAATCAGATTTTTGGAAAAACTAATTGATATTTCTTCCACTAAGAGACTCAACTCTAAAAAATGTTATAGCATGACTAGGTGGAAAAAAAGAAAATAAATACTTTTTGGTTTTTTTAAATTTTAAATAAACATTTCTATATTAATAATATATGAAGAATCCTTACATGTATTTTGAAAGAGAAGTTTATGTGTCACAACTCTAGCTTAAGATTTGCTCAGTATTGAGAATCAGGTGTATCTGGTCTTGTCTGGTGAACATCTTGGGCTACCATACCTGGAGAGTAAGGGATATTTTCCGTCATACACAAAACATCAAGCTCAGGATAAAAATGTCTGAGTTTTTGTAGGGGTAAGAATAACCAGAATAAAGTCTAACAACTGAAGCCAAGCAGAGCCCCTTTACAGACTTAGAATTCATGTTTAAGGGCAGTAGTAGAGCTACAAATACAATACTAAGTATGCCCATGTGACTAAAATAATTGCAAATTGACACAAGAAAACCAGCACTACTTGGGTACTCATAATGTGAAACTTAGGAATGAATAATGTGTATTTTGCCACAACAGAAACTCATACACACACACAAATGTGTGTTTCTCTGTGTGTGTGTGTGTATATATATGTTTCAACATATGCATGTGTATACACACACACATAATAATATTAAGGTTTGGTTTCCTTAGTCCATAGAAAGTCTGGTTGCAACAAAAGGGACAAGTTCCTTTTTCGTTGTTAATGGGTGCCAATTGTGATTACAAATACTGAATCCTGCTGGCAAATGGTTCTTGTGCCTTCATGGACCAAAAAAGGCCCTAAAGGCAGACATAAATTAAAGTAATCAGAGAAAACTAGGACAGAAACAGATCATAACATATGGTAGTTGAAAATACTTGCTCATGAAAAAACATATATAGACTCCTAAAAATAATTCTAAGATTTTGGTGCTCCTGCAATAGAGAATACATTGGCAAGGGAGAAGTTTTTTCCTTTTCTTTTCTTTTTCCCACTGCTCTAGTTATGGCCTTATTTTTCTTCAATGGAAATGAAGAAGATGTAAAAATCATAGCTTTAACCATCAGCATATGAGCTGATAAAGTGGTTGCTATGTTTATGCGGGAGAGTGTATCAATAGTAACTGCTTTTAATATGCATTCAATTTGTTAATTATTTTATTTGTCATATATTTTGTATTTTAATAGACAAACAGGGATGAAAAATCATGTAATAGTTTGAAAGTTAGAAATGAGACCTTTGCAATAGTCACATGTCTTGAAATGTCTCATTAGTTAAAGTTTGGAGAAACAATACTGCTCAATTACACAAGGTAGAAGAAGAAGAAAGATTTCTATCTCTATCTGAATGTGGAAAAATAAATCCTAACAATGAGTAATGTTTCTAATATAAGTTTAGTGTTTGAATTTGCAATATTCATGTGGCATAGGAACTATAAAGAAAGTAAACTAAAATTAAAAATTATTTCTAAGGATGTGATAATCCTTAATATGAGGAAGAGAGAGAAAAAATTCCTAAAGAGGAGAACACATTCAAACCAAGATGCACAAGATTCCCAAGAAAAACTCTACTGTGAGTTAGATTACAAATCAATCAACATTGAAAGTGCAGTGGGAAAATATTTACTATTGAGTAAGGTTTGCAGGTTAAACTTATTAGAGGATTTTAGATTGATAGACTCTGTGAAATAAGTAAAGACATTTAAAAAGTTAATTACATAATGGAGACAAGACATTATGAAAAATAAATAGAGAAAAATGGAAAAGTTACCAATTAACACCAACCTAAAAAACTTCCTGAAGGATACAAAACCAGAAGTATGAAATTGGATAGTCATGCTATTCTTAAACACTGGACTCAGCCTAATGATATTAATCTTCTTAGGTTGATTTATAAATGTAATGTCTTCCCAGTAAAAATACTACTAAATTTTTTTCTGACAGGTAGATTCTTGTGTTCATGTGGAAAAAATAAACAAATAAAAATAACAGGGCAAAATTCTTAGTAAGAACTATGAGTAGACATAAGCTGTACTTGATGTAGAAATATAAATACTCAAAAAATAAAATAGTATAATGTTGGTTTATGAATAGGCAGATAAACCAGTACAATAGAAAAAGTTCAGAAATAAACCAAAATACATATGTGAATTTAGTAGTTGATGAAGTCAGCATCTAAATGTAGATAATGGTAATATTTAATACATAATGCAAGACAACTGACCACGCCTGTGAAAAGAGATATTTTCAGATTTTTAATCTACAAAGTACTCTTTTTTGAGGAATATAAATATAACCTGAGTATTTGTAACCATATCCTGTATTCAAGTGGGTTTCAAGACTAAATTATACTACTCATGTGATCTGGAAAAAAAAAAACTCACACAAAGTAAAAAAATCACACTATTCACCTATCAGCTATTTTCCAATCTCAAGGAGAATTTTTTTTTAGATGGAGAATCAGACTGTTACCATACCAAGCAATGGGCAATCGTAGAGGCCTAAAAGTAATGCACTCATATATTATGAGTGTTCTGATATTTTTAAACATGAAAACAAGAAGTACACATCAGTATGATTAGCCAAAAATTTGTAATTCATTGATCCTTTAAATTTAATTTTCAAATTACAAGAAAAACAGGGAATAGGAAAACAAGTTTAACAACATCACAATGAAGCAATTAACAGATGTAGAACAAAAGAATATTATTTATTAATAAAAAAATTAAACTGATGGTGTCTCTAATGAGTCAGTGTCCAAAAAAAGTTAAGTGATCTCATGTAACATGTAGTTTAGGACTGTATACTATTTGGTAAGCCATCTGTAAAGAATGTATGTGTGTATAGAGATATACAAAAATAAGCACTAATGCATTAACATAAGTTAATATTGTTATATACGCATTTATTTATGTATTTTTTCTGTATGTTCTAATTTTCTGCAATGTATTGCTTCTGTTGTAAAATCTTATTTAAAAATGCATTAAAGACAATGTAATTTGCCTGTCTTAAAAAGTATAATAAATGAAATAAGCCAGGAACAGAAAGTTAAAAACCACATGTTCTCACTCATATGTGGAAGCTAAAAAAAGTTGATCTCATAGAAGTAACAAGTAGAACAGAAGATGCAAGAGGCTGGGAAGGGTATGAAGAATGCAGGGATAAAGAAAGATTTTTTAAAGGATATAAAATTTCAGCTAGATAGGAGGAATAAGTTCTAGTGTTCTATACCACTGTAGGATGACTATGGTTCACAATAATACATAGTTTCAAATAGCTAGAAGAATATTGAACATTCTCAACACAAATAAATGATAAATGTTTGAGATGATGCATATGCTAATTATCCTGATCTGATCACTACATATTATATGTATTGAAATATCACTATGTACCCCATGAATTTGTATAGTTATTACATGTCAATTAAAAATAAAATTAGAAAAATTACCTTGTGAAAAAATTAGAGGGAACTAAAATATCAGGAGAAAAATAGCATATAAGACCAAAGAGAATTTAAATATCATAAGCACTGATGTGCTGGAGTTGGAGAACACCTGCAATACTCTCCTCTCACAAATTACCTTAGAATATCTGTTCCACCTCTGTTGCCGCACCTCCATCACAACCTCAGCAGACATTAATCTCTTATTTGTATAATTTTGTCATTTCAGGAATGTTATACAAATGGAAACATGGTAGACTGATTCCTTCCCCTTTTTCTTACTTTGCAATACAGTTTAAGCTATTCTAGGTTCTTTGCTTTTTTATATAAATTTTAGAATGCACTTGTCTAATTCTACAAAAAACATATTGATGGACTTTTGATAAGAATTTCATTAAAGCTATTATCAATTTGGAAGAATTGACATCTTTACTATCATGTGCCTTCCATTCCATATAACACAGTATATGCTGTGTTAGCTTGTATTATTTAGTTCTTCCTTGATCTCTTTCATCCATACTTTGTCATTTTCAGGATACAGATCCTATATATATTTTTTTATAATAGAATTGTGCTAAATTGTGTATTTCATTTTCTTTGGAGCAATTATAAATTGTATTATGTTTTTGATTTTGATTTTCATTTGCTAGTATATAAAAGTTTGGTTGATTTTCAAGTGTGTTAATCTTGTTACTGTGACCTTGCTGAGCTTACATATTAGTTCTAAGAAGTTTTTCGTAGATTCCTTGAGATTTTCTATGTGGGCAATAATGTCATTTGCAAATAGAGGCAGTTTTTGTTTCTTTCTTTCTGATCCATATGCTTCTTTTCCTTGGTTTATTGTACTGACTAGAAATTTTATTAATAGTATTATTTTGAATAAGAGTGGTAAGAGTAGACATCCTTGCCTTATTCTTGATCTTAGGGTGAAAGCATTTAGTTTTTCACTTTTACGTATGATTTTTGCTGTAGATTTTTTACTAGATACTCTTTATCAAGTTGAGATAGTCTCCTATAATCCTAACTTACTGAAGCTTTTTATTATGAATGGGTGCTGGATTTTATCAAATGCTTGTTCTGAATAAATTGATATGGTGATAAGATTTTTCTTCTTTAGCCTGATGATATAGTAGATTATATTGAGTGATTTTTGAATGTTAAACCAGACATGTATACATGAAATAAATTATACTTGGTAATATACTCATGGTGTATAATTCTTTTTATGTATTACCACATTCAGTTTGATAATTTAAAAAATGCCATTTTGTACTCAGATTTTATTCTGGTTCAAAAGGTTCAGAAAACATGTGATTATATTCTGTTTTGAATAGTTTTCATTCAGTAAAAGATAATTTGATATTCTGGGTTTTATAATTAGTGATTTTTCCATCTTTAAGGTTCATTTTAGACTAAATCTTTGTGTTATATAACTATGGTGTTTTGTGGGTTTTTTCGTGGAAATATAAAATATTGTTTTACCTCATGCCTGAAGTAATTAAAGACACTTTTTTTTCTGTTAAATATTGTTTATGTATTTTTTAAAATGGAAGATGATGATATTAAACGGCTATGACATTTTATTCCATGTGATACATGTAACAGAGGACTGTAACAGTGATGTCATGGTTTTAGTTTAAAACAGCAATTTTTAAAAAATACTAGGAATTATGTTCTTTGCAACTCACGAAAATTTTAGATATCAATTACAAAATTTTTAAGCACATACATAGTTTCATAAAATTCTTATAAAATTTTTCAAACCACTAGGTAAAAATAGCATTGTCTGGCTACTAACTCAGTCATCTAAAATGCCATTTTAACATAAGGAGAGAAGAAAGATTTTGTGTGTTGAGGAAAAGAGCAATCTCTTAATGTGTTAATATCACGAGTCTTGTGGATAGTATGTGTACTGTATGGTTACTATCCATGTTTAATGCCCCACAAAACCACCAGAAAACCTATTGCCTCATGCTAAGCTGGGTTTATTAGACCTATTGCAGTGAGGGAGAAGACCACCTTGGCATCCCATTGTGTCTCAGAGGAGGGAAGTCAGGAGAGGATATTTATAGGATGGGGGTTCCAGGTTTTGTGATTTATGGTGAGTCATTCACAGTGAGAAACTAATTGGGATTGGGTAGAGTTCAAGATATAATGGTTTGGGATTGGTGTACACAGCAATGGTAGGACCATTGTTTAACAAGTGAGCTGCTAGCCCAAGATCAACTGGTTTGCAGGAGTTTGTTGACACAATGTCATGTTAATTATTATTTCACAGCGGCATCTTCTTGGGCAAGAATTTTTGGAACAAGGAGTTAAATCCTGCTGACACAGGTGATCCCACCTGTCAGTTCTGTTGGTTAAGCTATATAGGTACAAGAAAGTTTGGTTTTCAACAGAATATTTGTTTTTTTTGTTTTGTTTTTTTTTTTAATTTCAGAATATTATGTGGGTACAACACTTTGGCTATATAAATTGCCCATGCACTGCCCGTGTCAGAGCTACAATCGTGGTCATCCCCCAAACTGTGCTCCCCGCATCCATTCAGTGAGAGTTTTCCCATCCCCTCCAACTTTTTTGCTGCCTTTTGGTTGTCTGTCTCTCTCTTTCTTTCTCTCTCTTTCTCCTTTTTAGTTAAGTTACTTTTTCATTCAAATTACTTTTGATAAGGCTCACAGCACATGTAAGATCATCTCATGAGTAAGTAGGAAGTAAAAATAAACAAAACCATGGCAATTTAATGCATATCAAGAGATAAATTTGCTTCTCTTTACAAAATATTTTTCTCTTTTATTTGACAATATTTGTATCTATTATCAGATTGCTGACTGTCAACAGGATGGCCCAGAGAAAAAAAGTGAATATATGAGAAAATATATGAGAAGAGACAAAAAGGCATAAAGATATTAATAGGTCAGAAATAAAGTATCCCTTCCTTTTCAGCCTCATGTGGGCTAGAGTCTACTATAACTTAGAGAGCAAACAGAAGTTATAGAGATTTCCATCTTGCTTTCAAAGTACTTCTACTTGCCCAAAGAAGTTCTGGCATCAATTCTTCAGTGAAGACTAAATATGTGCCAAATGCGAACTTTAAAAACAAAACTACTTTTCAACTCTCTGAGTGTATTAAAAATGTCTGAACAATTTCTTAAAGTTCACCCTTAGATAACTCAAAATGACTTAATGGAATTTTACTAACCTTTCTAAATATTGTGCCTTGAAGCTGAGAACAAGAATGAGAAATTTTGGCTTAAAGGGTAATATTTCTAGAAGAGTGTAAATGCTTGAAAGTAAGGGCTATAAAATTGTGTATATGGACTTTTCCTTTTTCAAACATAGCTACAGATTTCTTTCCAGGAGTATGATTATTGATTGATTACATCCTTAAACATTTTTGTTCTTACATAATGTGTTGTTCATACTATTGAGCCTTCATAAATGGTTTATAAATCATTTATCAGATACCTCAATAAAAGAATCACAGTGGTTCAATGTAGTTATTTCCACTGCAATTATATCTGAAAATTAACTATAAATAGAATATTTGTGAAGAATAATGCATTTCTTATTACTATATGTTATTGTGATGTATTTTATATATGTGATATTATATAACAATATACAATAATGTGCCACATTTTGGTCATCAATGGACTGCATATATGACAGTGGTTCCAGAGAGTATAATAAAGCTGAAAAACTCCCATGACAATGTAGCCACCATAATGTTGTAGAGAAATTGCTGTATTTTTAAAATAAATTTAATGTAGCCTAAGTGTGTAGTGTTTATAATGTCTACAGTAGTGTACAGTTATGCACTAGGTTTTTGCATTCACTTACCACTCACTCACTGACTCACTCAGAGCACCTTCAGTCCTGCAAGCTTCATTTATGGTATATGCCCTACACAGGTATACCATTTTTCATCTTTGATACCATATTTTTTTACTGTATCTTTTTTATGTTAAGATCTGTTTAGATACACAAATAACATTGTATTAAAATTTCTTACAGTATTCAGTATAGTAACATGCTATACAGGCTTGTATCCTAGGAGCAATAGGCTATACCATATAGCCTAGGTGTATAGTAGGCTATACCATATAGATTTGTACAAATACACTCTATGATATTGGCACAATGATGAAATCACCTAGTGATGCATTTCTCAGAACATATTCCTTTCATTAAGTAACAAATGACTGTATTATTGCTAAGAATAATACTATTTGGTTAGGAATATGAGTAATATAAACTTGATGAAATTATTTCTCATTATTACTCCAGTAACTAAAAATAATGTATCATATTATAAACATTTAATTAATAACTCAAAAAGTTATGATAAAATCTTTAATAATATTACATTCACATTTAGTTGGAAAAATACATTATACAATTAAATTTTTTTCCATACAAGACAAAATCATTGTCTAGCCACTATTTGTTAAAAACTGGGGATACAGAAGTGGAAGATATTTATGTGATCATCAACACTTCCTTTTGATCATTATGGTTGTCAAGAAATTACTGCAAATTTGAACTTTACCTTTTAAGGCTTTTTTTTTTAATTCAATGTATTTCAGAAAGATAGAAATAGATGGAACATGAATTTAAAAATGTATGAAATATTTCTTAAAGTATATTGTAGGCTGGTACCAGAAATTAAGAGGGCCCAAGAAAAATGAGAAACAAAAACAATTGGGGAATTAAGACATGTATTATTTTTGTTTTGCTGAAATAACTGAATATTTTTACTTATATGATCATATCTTCAAATCCTGTGTAATGAAGGAAAATTAAATAAATGCCAGGTCAATCTAATTTAAAATAAGCTTAATATTGTTTAAATGTCATTAATCCATTAAAAATTCAAACTAGTCAAATATTTCATTTAATGAAAACTGCAATTTGGCAACACATTTAGACACATGTATGTAATTTCTCCAAGTTCCTTATCATATCGAGTTCAAGTTTTAAACTTTGATTCACATAGCATTTGGAGAAAATATTCATTGCTATCTAGTTTCTGTTTCCAGTGCTTCTATCCTAATTCTGACCTACTTCTCACACTTCAATAACCTCAAGACTGGCCCCTCTGTCTTTAGATTCTTTATTCACGAGCAATGTTGTAAGCATCATCTTTCATGGCATTCTCTTAATTCAGGGTCAGCACTTACTGAATCTAGCACCTATTATTTACATCTTATGAAATGATGTGCTGGAGCTAGCCCTAACTGGGTCATGAGAGGAAACTTGGGTATTTCTTCCTATTTCCCTATTTGGTGACAGAAAATTGGGAACTTGAAACTTGCCATGCTGAAGAAATTTATACCACAGAAATCAGCAAATGGTACAAACCTGAGCTTTTGTTCCCTCCTCCCTGGTGAACTGGTTCTTAAACATTTACCAGTACATCATTGCTTATAGCTCTTCATTAACTGATCCTACCACATTCACATTTCAAGGTTAAGACAATTTAGGATCTTGGTGTTTATTATAATTCCTTTACCCTTTATGATTTGGGAAACCAAATTGCTTACAAGTCTGCAGCCTGTTCCTTGTTTTTGTCACATTACTTTACTGACTTTGTCTCACAAACCACGGCCACTTCCATCCCAGTGTTTGTACTAGTCTTTTCCTAGTCCAGAGAGTTTAATATTTAAACATACACATGTGGCTGAGCATGGTGACTCATGCCTGTAATCCCAGCACTTTGGGAGGTTGAAATGAGAGGATCTCTTGAGCCCAAAGGTTCAAGAACAGCCTGGGAAACATAGCGAGACCCCACCTCTACAAAAAATCAAAACAAAAATAGCTGGTGTGATGGCACATACCTGTAGTTCCAGCTGCTTGGAAGTCTGAGGCAAGAGGATCACTTGAGCCCAGGAATTAGAGGCTGCAGTGAGCTGTGATGGTGCCACTGCTCTCCAGCTTGGACAAGAGAGTGACACCTCATCTCAAAAAATAAACAAACAAACAAACAAAAATAACCATACACGGGTCTACATGTATGCACTATTTCCTCATCATTGTTCATCTATACCTGCTAAATGATGTGGCAAATACCCTGAAGATAAAAATAATGATTCATATCTTTTTCTTTTACTTGAAAATGCATTGAGTATATTGTCATATATGTGAAAATTTATAATAAACTTTAAGCAAATTTTGATAAACTTAAGTATTTTAATCAACTTTGAATAGGAATATAGAAAAATAGTGAAAGAATATATAGAGAGCTTATATATATGTGTTTGCATCCACACATACATTCAGCCCAGTCTGCATGACAATATACTAGAAGGAGCTGAGATTCAGTGATTAAAACAAACTGAGTTTAAATCACTGCTATATCACACACTAACATAAATGTTGAAGAAACTCAGTTCTGGTTTCTCTTTTGTGAAAGAGAAATGCTATTACACATCCAATGGTGTGATGGTGAAGAATAAATGGGAAAATATATCCAAATTTCCTATGTGTTATAATACTATCTGGCATGTGATCGTTTCTAAATCATTGTTGTTACTCCTCTAACAATGGACACTATAGTACATCACCCTTCCAACTCACATAAAAGGTACAATTATAAAAATACCAGCTTTTTGAAGGTTTTTAAAAGAAATTTATACAAACATTTTCCAGCCTGTGCCCTTTTATCTCATGACCATTAAGTTTTCAGTTTTGTTAATAATAATCATGCCTGTTTTCAATCTTCACTAACCCCATCTAGCATAAACGTGAAAGATATTAATTCCAGTAAACCAACTCAAAAGAGGGAATAGATGAAAACAGCCTGTCTTCATTGTGAACATAGGAATCTGGAAGTGATAATTAACAAATATCGTAGTCCAGATATACATATATATTTCTCAAGACATGTGCTAACAAGAAATCTTGTACATAATGCATTGAATTCAATCTTATGATCAGTTCTTCAAAACTGTTGCTATTATATAGACTTAGGTTAGCATTGTCAGTAACTCTTAAAAATTCAGAACATTTTCACATATTAAAAATCTCAGTTATTTTTTACAACCTCTCTGTGAATAATATAATCATTTTTCTTATATGAGAAAAGAAATTTGGTGCCTAAGAGCTTTAGAGGTGGAAATAGATAAGAACTGAAGTATCTTTTCTTTTGAGGTTTTGCCTTGATATTTATTTTAAAATCCACGTTCCAAGGGTATAATTGATCTCTATTTATTTCCACATAACCGATTCTGACTTGTACAAAGAACCCATTCAAATTCTACATATACATACTGACATCAATTGCTAATGGATATTCTCTGCATACCCTTGGCACAATGACAATTTAATTCTCACAGAGGCAAGCAAATACCTAAGCTTGTCATACAAACATCCAGGCTTCTCATCAGCTGGTTTTTTGAGGTTGAGACATATTACAGAAAACATTTGATCTTGCATACCAGATGCTGTCTCCTACCGAAATATGACAGCAGCATTTCTTAAACTCAAAAGACAGGTCAAGGTCCCAAAATATCATCCTGGCTCTATATTACCTTTAGTAAATATTTTCCTTTTAACTGTAGAACCTTAAATTGTTGATCAATCTCCAAGTGATTACATTGCAACACTGTCACCTGATATAGATGATAGGTCCTCATAGCCAAATGAGGGAAAGAAGAGATTGCATTTAGAACGTTTCCATTTTGGACATACACATTTACCCGAGCTTCATCCTCTGGCTCCAAGGGGGCATTTGTCTCTGTTCTTTCCTTATGTATACTTTGATAACAACAAAACACAATGCATTTAAATGATACGATAAAGAGTCTTCTAAACAGTTAGTTTAAATGTAATACTCAAGTGTATCCCAGAAAAATTTTAAATCTGAAAATCCCCTGAATCTCCAGCTTTGCCTAAAAGTTCAAATGTCAGGCTTCCTTGAACTCAGGTGGAAGTGTTTCTACTTGGAAATTTCTGGCTGTAGATAGAATTGTTTCCAAGATGTAGGCATCTTGGAAAATATTTTTGGATATGAGAAACTGAAATTCCCTCTATTTTGCCCAAGAATTTCCTTTACACATTTATTTTACTCCCCTTTACTCATTCCAATCTAAAAAAAAATGATATTAAACTCGGTGACAGCCCATGTCGGTTTTCCAACAAAAGCAAATATGTGGAGCTACATAACATCCCAAAATATGACAGAAAAAAACTGTTTTTGATGAAATATACTTTGATGATGAAAGCTATTTTCCAAACACAAAATTTAAACCAAAACTTTAAATAACTTTTTATTTATTTTCAAGACTTCAATTTAAAAATTATTTTAGACTACAAATGATGTTGGTATCAATAGAATTAAGAGAGTTTAGGGTGCATATACTTACTTATTAGAACATTCAGAAATGCAAATGTGAGTTCATTTGATATTGATTTATCAAGTCTTTGGGGATTCCAAGTGTCATTTTCATTTGATAATTCGGGCTTGAGATAACATATTGATACTTTTATAAAAGGAGATTACAACCAACTTTTGTGGAGATATATCTCTGGACAATTTTCATCCTGACATAGAAACATAGAACATAGAAAAGTTGCTTGAGGCTTATCCGAAGATGACTACTTATTCATCCTGCCCTGTTTATTGAGCCCCGGCGACATGCCAGTCACTCCCTGCACAAGGTGCTACAGCTTTGTAATTGCAAACAGAGGATGTTTCTGCCTTCCTAAAGCCTGTTGCATTCTATTGGGAAAGAAATGAGAAATGGATAATTAAAGAATAAAATGCACATATGTAATGTTATATAATTATAAGTGCTATTAAGTAAAATAAGATGGATTAGCAGGACATAAAATGCTATGTCAAATTTCTAATTTATATAGGATGATCAGGGAAGGTAATATTGATAAACTGGCAATTAGGAGAGATAATGAAATAAGAGAGTGAGCCTAGTGACATCCACACACCAGGCGAAGGAATTCTTTTTAAGATAGAGCAAGAAGGTCAGCTGTAGCTGCAAGGAGGACAACAGAGAGAGAGGTAGAAGATGAGATCAGAGAAGTAGCCAGGGTCCAGATGATATTGGGCCTTATGTTCCATTATAAGGCCATGGGTCATCGGTGACAGAAATGATACTGCTTGGCATTAGATACACTAATGTGGAATTTATTCCAGGTCTAAAATGACAACAACAAAAAAGACTACTGTAAGCAAAGATCCAGAACCCCTTTTGGGGAATATTAGTAAATTCTTATAATCCTTGAGGTGAAAACTGCATTCTTATTGTGGTGGATGTGCAATGGCCAATATTAGCACATTGGCCTGCTGTGTGGTAGAGGTAGTGGCAGCAGTAGGAGTGTAAACACTTAATGGCAAGCATTATGGAGGACCTGGGGTGCAGCAGGTAAAAGGCAAGATGTGCTTCTGCCAAGGTAAGGAAGAATAAAGAATCTCAGATTTATTGAACTTGGATCTGGAGACAAACACCATGGTTTGAAGTCTTAGGCTGTCACTTTACAAGTAGCATGATAGAAGACAAGGAACTCATAGATTTCATCACTATTGCAAATGCCACTCAACTTTTCTATTAGTCAGGGACTGCACCAAGAAATCATTTAATTCCTAGTGGTAATTTTTCATGGCTAGCTCACCTTAATATGAAAATTAATGCCACCTAGGGCCTGAGAAGAAAGCAAAATGTCCATGCTAAAAATAAAGCTACTGAATCCTAAGCCCTAAAAAAAACATAAAGAAACTACTTATATAGATAGCAACTGCAATTTAAAGCGTGGTGTCCTTTGACTGTCAGCAGGATCTTCCTTACCTGGTATATTTACTGAGAGTTATCTTTTCAGTTTCCACGATACTATGGTTCCCTATGTCCCTTTTTACCTTAAAATTTTTGGTCCTCCTAATTTGTGAATGATTTTGATCACAACTCTGTTTAAGTATGATTCCCGTTGTTAGACATTTCTGGCATAAACTGCCTATTTCTTCCATGATTGTGCCAGATTTCATCAAGGACAGCTCGTTCAAGATTTCAACAATGACAATTGAGTAGTTTTCAAAAATGAATTAAGAATATTTTATGGACCCAATTCCTCTTCTACAAGTAGGTCCAATTTAGTAAATTGAAATTCAGTAAGAAACATGGAAGAGAATTTTGTGGCTAATATTATGACAAATGTCTTTTACAAATAGTTCATTCAAAATCAAGCACATTTCCTATTATAAAATTTTTATAATGTCACCAAGGCCTAGCAACTACTTCTGTGGTAAATAAAGTTCAAAACTGTCGTTACATTATTTTTAAAGAATAATATCACATGTAATTTCAGACTTAAATAGATATTTTTGAAAATATATGCATTCCTCCTATTCACATTTCCTTTTTTTTTTTTTTTTGGTAAATTCTCTTTTTTTTATTTCAATAGATTTAGGGGTATAAGTGTTGTTTGGTTACATGGATGAATTGTATAGTGGTGATATCTGGGTTTGGAGTGTACCTGTCACTGAATAGTGTACATTTCACTGAATAGACAGTTTTTCTTCCCTCATCGCCCTCCTGCCTTTCCTCCTTCTGAGTCTGCACTGTCCGTTGTACCAAACTGCATGCCCCTGCCTACCCATAGCTTAGCTCCCCCTTATAAGTAAGAACATGCAGTATTTGGTTTTCCATTCCAGTGTTACTTCACTTAGGATAATGGTCTCAGTTCCATCCAAGTTGCTGCAAAAGACATTATTTCATTCTTTTCTATGGCTGAGTAGTATTCCATGGTGTATATATACCACATATTCTTTATCCATTCCTTGGTTGATGGGCACTTAAATCAATTCCATATCTTTGCAACTCTGAATTGTGCTGTGATAAACACATGAGTACAGGTGTCTTTTGATATGATTGCTTCTTTTCCTTTGGGTAGATACCCAGTAGTAAGATTGCTGGTAAAATGGTAAAAAACGGTAAATGGTAAATACACTTTTAGTTCTTTGAGAAATCTCCATACTGTTTTCCATAGAGAGTGCTAATTTATATTCCCACCACAAGGTAATGTTTGTATAAACATTCCCTTTTTACCACATCAGTGACAACATCTATTGTTTTTTGACTTTTTAATAATGGCCATTTTGATTAGGGTAAGGTGATATCCCATTGTGGTTTTAATTTACATTTCCCTGATGATTAGTGATTATGAGCATTTTTTTCATATATTTTTTGGCCATTTGGATCACTTCTTTTGAAAAAATATCTGTTCATGTCTTTTGCCTGCTTTTTAATGAGATTATTTTTTTTTCCTTGCTGATTTGAGTTGCCTATAGATTCTGGATATTAGTTCTTTGTCATATGTATATTTTGTGAATATTTTTCCCATTCTGTAGGTTATATATTTACTCTGTTGATTGTTTCTTTTGCCACGCAGATGTTTTTAGTTTAATTAAGTCCCATTTATTTATTTTTGTTTTTGTTGAATTTGCTTTTGGGGTCTTAGTCATGAATTATTTGCCTAGGGCAATGTCCAGAAGAGTTTTTCCTAGATTTTCTTCTAGGATTTATATGGTTTCAGGTCTTACATTTAAGTATTCAAGCCATCTTGAGTTAATTTTTGACTCAAGATGAGAGGTCTAGTTTCACTCTTCTGCATGTGGCTATCCGATTTTTCCTGCACCATTTATTAAGATGTCCTTTCTCCAGTGTATGTTGTGTCTGCTTTGTCAAAAATTAGTTGGTTGTAGGTATGTGGCTTTATTTGTGGCTTCTCTATTATGTTCCTTTGAGCTATGTGTCTACTATTATGCCTGTACCATGCTGTTTTGGTTACTACCACCTTGTAGGATAATTTGAAGTCAGGTAATGAACAAATGTGATTTGTTCTTTTTGCTTAGGGTGGCTTTGGATATTTGGGCTCTGTTTTGTTTCCATGTGAATTTTAGGATTGTGTTCTCTAATTCTGTATAAAATGACATTGGTATTTTAATGGGGATTGCATCGAATCTGTAGGTTGCTTTGGGCAGTAATTTTCACAGTATTGATTCTTCCAATCCATGAGTATGGGGTGTTTTTTCCAATTAGTTGTTTCATATATGATTAGTTTAATCAGTGTTTTGCGGTTCTTCTTGTAGCGATCTTTCACCTCTTTTGGTTAAATATATTCCTAGGTATTTTTTTTTCTGCCATTATAAATGGGATTTAGTTCTGGATTTGAATCTCAGCTTAGTCATTATTGGAGTGTAGCAGTGCTACTGATTTGCATATGTTGA
Source organism: Daubentonia madagascariensis (assembly GCA_023783475.1). Taxonomy (NCBI): domain Eukaryota; kingdom Metazoa; phylum Chordata; class Mammalia; order Primates; family Daubentoniidae; genus Daubentonia; species Daubentonia madagascariensis. Next base: position 16,529,267 of record JAKFHU010002080.1, on the reverse strand, counting down.
TTTTGTAACCTAAGACTTTACTGAATTCATTTTTCAAATCTAGGATACTTTTGGAGGAGTCTGTAGAGTTTTCTAGGTAAAAGATTATATCATTGGCAAATAGTTTGACTTCCTCTTTTCCAATTTGGATGCCTTTTATTTCTTTCTTATTTATTTCTTTCATTTGCCTGATTGCTCTGGCTAGAAATTCCAGTACTATATGGAATAGAAGTGATTAAAAAGTGGGCATGATTGCCTTGTTGCAGTTAGGGACAATACTTTCAACTTTTCCCCATTCATTAGGATGTTGGCTGCAGGTTTGTCACATATGGCTTTTATTAATTTGAAGTATGTTGCTTCTATGCCTAGTTTGTTGAGGGCTTTTATCATGACAGGATACTGTATTTTATCAAATGTTTTTTTATGCATCTATTAAAATGGATCATATGTTTTTTGTTTTTAATTCTCTTTATATGGTGAATCACATTTACTGACTTGTGTATCTTGAACCATTCTTGCATCCCTAGGATGAATCTCACTTATTCATAATGGATTATCTTTTTTATGTTGTTGGATCCTGTTTGCTAGTATTTTATTGAGAATTTTTGCATCTGTGTTTATCAGGGATATTGGTCTATAGTTTTCTTTTCTTGTTGTATCCCTTCCTGCCTTTGGTATCAAAGTGATACTTGCTTCCTAGAATGAGATAGGGAAAATTCCCCCCTTCACAATCTTTTGGAACAGTGGAACAGTTTCAGTAGAATTGGTAATAGTCCTTTGAATATCTGGTAGAATTCAGCTGTGAATCATCAATTGACAACCTCACATCACACCTCAAGGAACTAGAAAAACAAGAACAAACCAAACTTAAAGCTAGCAGAAGAAAAGAAATAACGATGATAAGAGCAGAACCAAATGAAATTGAAAACAAACAAAAAAAATTACAAAGGATCGATGAAAAGTTGCTTCTTTGAAAAGATAAACAAAATTAATAGACCACTAGTTGGATTAACCAAAACAGAAGAGAGAGGATTCAAATAAGGTCAATCAGAAATGAAAAAGGAGACATTACAACTGACACTACAGAAATACAAAAGATAATCCCACTTAGAACACCTCTGTGCACACAAACTAGAAAATCTAGTGAAAATGGATAAATTCTTGGAATCATACAACCCCTCAATCTCAAATTAGGAAGAAATAGCAATCCTGAATAGACCAACAAAAAGTAGTGAGATTGAACCAGTATTAAAGATATCCCTACCAAAAAGCCCAGGACACAATGGATTCACAGCTGGATTCTTTCTTCTCATTTACTAAAGTCAATCTAAATGTGATAAAAATAAGCTTCAGCTGATAAAAATCTTTCAAACATGTAATTAATTCAATTTTTTTATATTAGAGCAGAATAAGGCCTGATACATTTTGGAACTGGAGGGGGTGAAACATGACTGTAAAAATAATGCTACTGTATTTAAATTTTTTTTTATTTTCATAGATTTAGGGGGTGCAAGTGAAGTTTTATTACACAGATATATTGTGTAGCAGTGAAGTCTGGGCTTTTAGTGTACCCAAATAGTGTACATTGTACCCAATAAGTAATTTCTCATCCTTTATTCCCTTCCTGTATTAAGTTGAACCATATGATTCAATCACTTTTGACTTATACAAACTAAAATTTCATACACTTTGACCAAAATAGAAAAAAAGTTATGTGATAATATCTATCTTATGCCTTTCAGTCTGAAATTCTATTTAGAATAAGAAAAAGCCTTAATTAACTGCTAATTCAGGGATTTTCATACGTGTTTTTATAGTCAGAGCTATTATTTCTAAGGAATCTTACCTCCAAGACCAAACATATACAACAGGTAAATGAAGACCTGCTGTGGTTCCCACAAAGTAGAAATCCTAGAACCTTGACCAACAGGATTTCCTCCTTTCCTCTACCTAGGAATTGCTGAAATGGTTGAGGGAAGACAACTTGAAAAAATTATTCTAGTATATTAAACCCATTTTACAAATAGTAAGTGAGATTCCAAGGAGTAAATTGACTAGACCAAATTTATAAGTTATATCAGTGGCAGATCAATATATAAAATGCAAGCTTTATTACTTATACACTACTCAGATGAATATGGTATAAATAAAACTTAAATTTCTCAAAGGCATTTAATCTCATAGGCATTCAGAATTTGTAAGTTTTCTATATATTTATATATCAGAGTGCCAGGATATAAAAATACCCTTGAAAGGCCATGCAGCCAGTTATGATTTGCATAGTATATTCTCGTGTTCTATTTCTCAGAGTGTTTGAGCCCACCATCTGCTTATTTTTATTATTTTTTAAACTTGGCAGTGAGCAGACAGTGGATGGTTTGGGAAGATGTGTTATGATAGTACAGAATGTTATTTCATGGAGAAGTATGGTTAATCATTCCAGAAATGTGTCACCACAGCTTTTTTGGAAAGAATTGACTTATATCACTAGGAATTATTGCCCAAGCCATTAGTATCTTGAGATCAGTTAGATTAGAATAAAGCATCAACACTTTTTCCATTTAATCCCCTCAGGAGTAAGCAGTTTAAAAGAGGACACGGGCATATTTCAAACTCAAACTCGGCATTGCATCAATTGACTTGGAAGAGATCATTGTAACATAGCTTTAAAAACGTTAAAAAATTTTTGACTTGGTTTCTAATCAAAGGAGCTATCCTTTGTACTCGAAAATATCCATAGTTGACTATATTAATATTCTGCTTGTATTACAGCAAAATGGCCAAATTTTGTAGGGCCTTTGTAGAGCTAACAAGCCAAAACCTGGAAGTCATCCTCATGACTTCCTTTCCTTCACATCGAAGCCCTTTCTCTCTTCAGATTGTTTGTAAGATTTAGACTTTATGTAAAATAGTAGAATACAGGTCCAAGCCACCTTCTCATCCCATTTTCACTGAAATACACCTGATTCCTATATTATGTCTACACTGAGTTTAAACTTCTTTAAAGCTGTAGCAGAGAAGGTGAGTGGCTCCACTACAGATTCCAAGGATAACAAGTAATTTATCCCATAATTTGGTATTTAACATCTACTTATCTCTCTAGAATGTTAACTACATGAGGGTAGACTGTGTCTGTGAAGATCCCTGACAACGTTTTGCTTTGCAAGAGTGGACTGTCAAAGTATTTGATTAATGACTGAATATTTACTGGAGAATATGCTACAAATACTTTAAGTACCCAGGGCTTGTTGCCAATGTTTTTTCTGTCTAAACAATTTTTTGCTCTAGCATATCAAAGAGGAAATCATCTAGGAGGCTTTTGTGATGATCCAAGAAAACATCACTTATGAAGAGACTTCAAATATAAGCACCTTTTGTTTGAAATCCTTATCTTGGCGCTCCACAGTTCCCTGAAGATGATGACACCTTCTGTAGCTGCCCCTTTGTGACCAAACCCTGCCAAAGCTTTGTCCCAGTGGCTCCCACAGACTTCGGTACTGGGATCCTCCCACCTCGACAGGCTGTCATCCTGTTTGTCAGGACACTTTTATACTTCTCAGGCTGGTTTAACCCCTCCTATTTTAGCTTGGCCCAGGAGAACCCCAAAGGGGTACCTCTCCATCTGCTGCCTTGCATCTTCCCTCTGCTTTTGGCTCCAGCCTGCTTCCAGTCTTACAGATGAAAGGCAGGCACCAGCTGCTCCCCGTACACTAGGACAGTGTTTCTTAAAATCTATATGGAGGAAACAATTTGATTTTTCTCTTTTTTTTTTCCCAATATCACAAACCATATTCATGTAAATTGGGCATAATGTACACTTTTGGGTGAAGGCAACACTAAAAGCTCTGACTTCACCACTGTGAGATATATCCACATAACAAAACTTCACTTTTACCCCCTAAGTCTATACAAAAACAAAGTTAATATATATAAAGTCCATAGGAGAATGACTGGATATTCATACAGACTTTAAAAATAGTATATATATATTTTTTGCCTGTATTTCCACACAGGTGAGCATATTTACATTTCATAATAAAAGGATTACATTCAGAACAAAAATAAAAGAATTGCTAGAAAAATGAAAGGAAAAAAGAAAACACAGAAAAATGTATTTATTAATATAACCTTTATTCCTTACTCTGATAAAATATAACATACATTTTCAAAGCACCAATGTTTATTTATGCTCAATGTTTCTACTTATCGATACTAAGCAGTTCATGGACCACCCTTTGGGTAGTATTGCTCTAGGAGCTGAAAGTCAGGTCCTCCCATGAACTCTCTGAATGTACTAGAGTGGGCTGATAGAACTCTGCAGAGTAATAAGCATCAAACCTGGAGGTGAGATGACAATGACCCTTTTTTGTCCTCATTCTCTATGGGTGCTTCTCATCCCCAGTCCCCACTTCATGATAGCATATCCTACTTAGTTGAAAGATCTGTATTTTGGTGATTCTTTAATTCCCTTTTTGAAGTTCTGGTCTTTTGTGAGTTGGAAGTGGATAACAGGATGGACAGTGCAGCTATCCTTTAGAAAATTTGGCATGCATTGTCCTAGAAGCTTTTTATAAAGTGATGCTTCTCATCAATTTTCTCCCATTTGGAGCTTCCACAAAAATCACAAAACTAAAATCACATTCACTGTTCTGTTACATTAGCATAAAACTAAAACACTTTAAAAGCCTTCTTATCTCTCCCACCAAGATATATTTAGCTAATCTAAAAATTTAGTTAGTTAAATATAATTTCATTAAAGGAAATCATCAGAAATAACTAATAAATCACTGAAACTTTTACTTTAAATTTGAAACATATATGTGTGCATTCATCCATCCTTTTGACATATGGCCAAGGCCTTTCCTTAGATCATATGTCCACTGAATATCATTTCCTGCCTTCATTTTTCCATAAAAAGAAGACCTACTGCTTTTAGTAATTTTCAAAATTTATTTTTCCCTTGAAGCAGAATGATAATATAATGATATGTAAAAAGCAATACAAATGGCCAAATATGCCTTAGTTTTACAAAATTCTTTCTCATCTCCTCTCTAATTTTTATAATTTGTCTTGTCCACTCCAAATTTTGCAGCATTTTAAACATATTGATAATATTCACTGTTTATAAAGGATTCAACCCAGTTTTCACAAAAATAATTCTATTTTCTCATTCATCATATTGGTTTACATAATATAAATATTTACTTAAAATACACAATTATCTTAATAATCCCAAAGTTTGGAAACAATTTGAAAGTCCACCAATAGGAGCAGAACTATGCTGGCATCTAGAGAAAGGTCTACTTGTCAAAAGTATTGTATATCAGTGTTCTCTAGGTATCATCAGTTTATTTAATATTGAGTGCTGAGGACAAAGAGCTGTTGTTAATCTACCTAATCAGTTAAGTGGAGAGCAGTTTAATGAACTTATCCAATTATAATGTACCATTTTCTATAGTGATTTCTTTTAGAGAAGCAAAGATAGCTCACTATTGGAAAAATATTAATATACTATACTGGTTAAGTGTTGAAAATATATAAACAGGGACTGTAAATTAGTACAACCTCTATGGAAAGTAATATGGAAATACCTCAAAGAAGTAAAAGTAGAACTACCATTTGATCCAGCAATCCCACTACTGGGTATTTATCCAAAGGAAAAAAAGACATTCTGTAATAAAGACATCTGTACTCGAATGTTTATAGCAGCACAATTCACAATTGCAAAGATGTGGAAACAACCCAGGTGCCCATCAATACATGAATGGATTAATAAAATATGGTATATGTATACCATGCAGTATTACTCAGCAATAAGAACAACGGTGAATTAACACATCTGGTATTATCCTGGATGGAGCTAGAGCCCATTCTTTGAAGTGAGGTATCACAAGAATGGAAAAACAAGCACTACTAGTACTCACCATCAAATCGGTACTAACTGATCAATACTTATGTCACACAAGGAAATAATATTCATCAGGGGGCAGGCAGGTGGGTGGAGGCGATGGGAAAAGTCTCACCAAATGGGTGCGGGACGCACAGTTTGGGGGATGTCCACGATTGTAGCTCTGACTTGGGCAGTGCATAGGCAATATACATAACCAAAGTGTTGTACCCCAATAATATTCTGAAATGAAATAAAAAAAGAAAATATATAAAGAGAATCCACCATATTTATGCACCTATGTAGACAAAAATACTCAAATTCCATTTGATAAACTTTGTATTACTGAGAAAAAAAGACATTTTTAACTCTATTCTGTTTTAATTGTAATATTTAATTGTATAATGCATATTAAGTATACTTAACACAATAAATAGTCCATAGTAAACAATCAGTAAAGACTAAAATACAGATTATTCATCCATGTCATGCTTTAGAACAGATTCTCTGGAAAACGGACTATGAGAAGGAGATTTGTGTGCAGATTATGGAGCATTCTGAGAAACGACACCTAGGGGAGTCAAAGATGAAGGAGTAAGCTCAAGGAGAGTTGGACAGGAAAGTAGTTGCAAGACAGGCCTCAGCGGATCCTGTGAGGAGCACTGCAGCTGGGATGGCCCTTCTGTGTTGCCCAAATGAGGCATGAGGACCAAGCCCATGTACCCCTACTTTGACACATCATTGGATACAGATTGCTGTTGGGAAGGAAGCATGATCTTCAGTGAGGGAACCTCCTTCAGCAGAGGAAGATTCCCTATAACTCAGCTGTGTCCTCACAGTAGCCACAACTCTTGGTAGCTGGTGGACTATTTTCCTTGCCTTCTGCTAGGCACAATGAACCCAAAGAGGCCTGTGGTAGCTATAGCTTAAGTTTACTGGGATTCTTACTTTGTCCCTTGACAGAAGTATACTCTCTCTTTGGGGCTTCTAAACCCAAAGCATCTAAGGCTATAAGTTCAGAAATCATAAAGTACCCTAGCATGTCACTAGGTGCAATAGAAATCAGGGTCATTTTTACTTTCTCCTTTTGTGTACATGACCCATTATTGTAGCTATTAGAGACCCATAAAAATAAAATAATCATTAATTATTGTGTATCCAGGGGGGATGGTAGTCCATCCTGGCAAGGGATCTTTTCAAAGCTAACACCTTAGCTGTGCCTTCACAGGCACAGCTATCTTAGCCTGGCAACATTTGGGTTATGTATGTCATGATTATGAGCCCAGTGCTGCATCTTCTTTACTGGAGATGGCCTCTTGTTCTGAAATATTGTGATGTAGTATTATGTGTCAAGAGAGCAAATACTATATTCCCTGAAATAGTAGTGCTGCATGAGTCCCTATAAGCAGAAAAGACAAACCCATACCCACAATATATGTAAATTTCATTCAAGATGAATATTCACCTCTTCCAAGGTAGAAGGGGTTTACTGTAATACACTTTCCACCAACAATTAGTTGTCTTCCTCAAGAATGATCCTTGATCAAGGGCTCAGTGCTGGTCTCTATTACTATGTACTTCTCAGGCTACGGTGAATAAACTACTTGGTGGGTTGCCCCTGCCTAGCCTCCTTCCCTGCCAACATGACTCCTCTGTTCATGCCCATTATGCCAGAAGGAGGATAGCTGATGAAAAAAAGTTAATGTCAAAAAATACAACAATAAAAAATGATAAGAAAAACAAAAGAACAAGAATTTATGGCCACATGATTGTTTAATGCTTCATGCAGGATAGGTGATCTCTGATGGGCATTAACATGCCGTGCAAGATCTTCAAGCCTTACGCTCACTCCCACAGATCCATTTCCAAGCCACTTCCCTTGACCTTACATCTTTTTCCTTTATGGCCTCTCACCAACTAACCAAGATGTTTGCCACTGTCCATGAGTCTATACATATTCTTAATTGGGCCACTTCCCTTTCTACACATAGTAGATGATTATGGGCAACCCTTGATGCTCAGCCCAAGAAGTGGGTTTCCTTCCACTGCAGAGCAACCCTACAGTAGGGCTACAGTTTTGTCAAAGTCAATTTTTAGCTTGAGTACACATACTTATTTGATTCATCTGAGAATCAAGCTCATCATTTTATTTCCTCTGGCAGCTGGTCATAATGGACCCATCCATCTGACCATAGGTCTGAAGTGAAATAAAAGCATCAGTGCAAAAGTGATGATGCAGTGATTAGGGCTCTGCCTCACACAGCTTATATGTACCATCTAGTCTTGATTATTTCTGATCTCAGACATACTTGCATTTATGTGGGCCTACTCAACCTTCTGAATTCATGCATGATAGGCAGCTCTGCCTATATGGTTATATGATATCCTATGGTGAGATGCTCCATCCTACATGGATCCAGTAGCTGGCCAGGAGCTCTTTTATGAATATTATATAGTTCTCAAATATAGAAATTTGGGACTCCTTGTGATTCTCCCATTGGTATGTGCCATAAATACTACCTCATCAGAAAGTTTTTGAAGTATTAGAAAGCTATCAAGCTCATAGTTTCAGACACATTTCACAATATTCTAATTATGATTTGAAATCTTATGGTCATTCGTAATAAATAATGTCAAGGAATTCTTTCAAGCTTGGAAAATGCCCCATGATAAAAGTAGGTAGTTAATATGATTGCAAAGTGATTATAATATTCTACACATAAATTAAACAACTTATGAGAAATAGTTGCAATATTGGCAACTATCTAAATGTAATAGTCTTATCGCATAAAGTAATTTTAAGAAATCATCAAGATGAGAAATTACTTAATGGGTACATGTATGTTAGTCCTGATGGATACACTAAAAGCCCTAACTTCACCACTATGCAATATATCCATGTAACAAAATTACACTTGCACCCCATAAATTTATACAAATTATAAAATTATCAAAAAAGAAAAGAAATATCAGCAGTTGATATGAAGCACATTGTCATGTATAAAAATACAAATGACTAACAAATATGTAAAATAGTTGTGCCCACTAGTAAATAAAAAAAAATGTAAATTCAAAAATGCTAAGCAAGATTTTTACATGTCCACTCACATATATATATATATGTGGGAAATTTACATGTTGGTGAGAATTTTGAGAAAATTTGACTTACATATTTTTGAAGAATTAATAAATGGACAAATTCTTTCAAAGGCAAGTTCAAATGTGTATCAAACTCTATTAATTTGAATGATTAATTACTTGAAACAACCTACATATTAAAAATATGACATTGCTATATATGCTCAATATTAACATGGTAGAATATTACACAATCTTTAGAAACTTGAATTTTCAATAAGTAAATTATTCATTATATTTGTACAGATGTTTGGAAAGTAAAGCACCTTATCAAATATTACTTCCCCAGAGAAACCCTCTGATATACATAATAGTCACCCTTAACCAGCCTGGTCACCTATATTAAGTTTCTTCTAGAGAGAAAAAAATTATGTTTTTTGCTTATTTTAAATATTTTTCTCACACAATGAAATTAAAGTTTCATGGGAAAATTTTTTTTATTGTTCGTTCTGTATTCCTAGAAGATATACAGAACCTAGTACATTGTAGACATTCAGTAGATTTTTGTCTGATTGATTAGTAATTGAAAATTAACAGGATACAACTAAGGAGTGAGAAACTTATAGTTCTATGATTTCCTGAGAGTTCTTTTGCAAAGTGTTCTTCATGACAATTTTTCATATTGTAATCACAAAATTACTTGTGTGAGAAAGAATAATCTTTTGAAAGGACATACAACATCTAAGCACCTAAGAGTTTTTATTGTTTTGTTCTGCTTTTTTTGTAATTTACTTATTGTCAAATTGGATATTCTTTTATCACTTAATATAAGGAATGTCTAATTGTTAATACAACTATTCCATATTTAAAGCAAGCACTTAAAGTCTTTCTGTGCTTACTCAATTTCTACCATGTTTTTGCTTTTGCTTTTATTTTTTGTTTTATTTTTTACAGTAGACAATTTCCGTGCCATGGGCACAAGATTCTCTATAGCTCTGGAACTGCCCTACAGAGTATGCTTTCTGGAATATCAATTTTTTATTGATTTTTAAGGCTGTGCTATTGCATTATGATGACCTAAGGCATGGTTCTTTTTTACTTCACTTTACATTTTGATGTTTTACTTTGTTTTATTGCAAAATCCCAGATAGCACTGAGGACCATTGTCAATTCTCAAAAACATTGTCACATAAAGAATAAAATTTCACACAAATTGACAAAGAATACTTGTTTTAATTGTCTGGTCAAATAAAAAATTTTTCAGATTCACTTATTACTTTGCTGTAATAGTTTCTTTTTCATCACAAGATTATTTTGTAATTATAATAATTACGTCTTTGATGCCCAGAGCAAAGAAAGGAATGTCTCAAGTTTTTACTGCCATCTGGTATTTTGGCGTTCAAGTTTTATTCTATTACCTCCTTTATAACAGGGTTTCACTCTCCCCCCATCTTCTCTAGGAACTTTAATTGTCCTGTATATTAAGCAGGATGCAGTGGGGGAGATCAAAATACTGGGAGTGGTCTTCCTCATTCCTTGCAGAATTTCGGTGGTTACAGGCAGAATCATCCTAAGGAAAAAGAAAAAAAAAAGAAGAGTCCCTTGAGCTCTGGTTCAGTAGACAGAGAAACATATTGAAATTGTCATCAATTCTAGTCAGTTGCCTTAGCGCAGGGTTTCTCACATTCAGTCCTGTTGACATTTATGTCCAGGTAATTCTTTTTCTAGGGCATTGTCTACGCATTGTAGGGTGTTTAGAAGCATCCCTGACCTCTACCTACTAGAGGAACTAGTACTTCCCCCATGACAATCAAAAATGACTCTAGAAATTGATTGCCAAATGTTCTGTGGATGGCAAAGTCCTCCCTTACTTCAATTGAGAACCACAGGTTTAGGGAATAAAACAAAACATACAACAATAACCACCACAACAAAAGCATTTCATAATCACTAGGACCCTCAAATTAAGAGCAAGATCACTTAAAGAAGGTTCTATAATTTTCTCTTGGCCAACAGCATTTCTCAGACAATGGAACCAACTACAGGGTCCAAGGTTTGGGTTTTTAAACTTTAACAAACACATTAATTATCTGGGATTTGGTTTCAAATGAAGTTTCTTGAACCCCACTTCCAAGAAATTCTGATTCAATAGCTTTTCAATGGAGCCTATCAAATAGGGTATTAGTTACCCAACCATGGGAACTACAGAATCATACACAAAATGAGGTAATTCATAGAAACATTAAGAAATTGGATAAGAATTGTCAAAGATTCATGATAAAAAAAATTGTGCAGTCAAAAAATATGAGATAGAGTGGAAGGTTCAGAGAGGAAATGCTGTGCTTTAGTGGGTAGAAAGAAGTCTTTTTTTTTTTTTAACTTGTACATAAATAGGTCTCAACAAATAAGTTTAGCCTGTATTTCCCTGGAATTAAATGCTCACTTAGGTCCCTAAGGTGATTTAGAAGTACAAGCCATGTGCAAACAATGAACAAAATCTGAGCGTGGAAAATTGTGGCTGTTACCTCAAATGGTAGTTTTAAATAAGGTTCTCTTGACCATATTTAAAGTAACAGATGCTGAATTGGCTTTGATACGAAGCATTAGTTAGAACCTATATCTAGTCATTACAATGGATTTTGTCATTGAAAATATGTAACTGAGTATAGCATTTGCCAAATGAGTTATTTTTTCATAGGACATGAAAAGAAACCCATAGAGGCTTTATATTGGTGTTGCCTAGCCATTCTCAGGAAAACTTACACTGGATCTGGAAGTGTTCACTATTCCTTCTCAAACCTCTGCTGACACAATCTCATCAGTTCTTTGCAAACAGTGATTACCAGACACAATCATTTCTGTCAGCTGAATAAAGAGTCCTTTTAAAAGAAACATTCCCCAAACTGTGACTTTCATTCTTCTTTTTCAAGCAAATAGACTGAATTTTCCACAAAAACAAGTAAGACTACACTGAAGTGGTTTTTTTCATATATTGGATAAAAATTGTAAGAAATTATTTTATTCTTCAATTTGTTATTTCAAATCTAATAGATTTGTTAAGAGGAAGACATCCTGAAGACAGGGCTGTTTTTGATCAGTTTTGTTCACTGCTGGCCCCCCAGAAGTTAAAAGAGTTCCTAACATCTGGAAGGTGCTGCATGAAAATATTTGTTAAATGAACAAATAAACAGAAATTCAGTGTGTTGATGTTAAAATTAAAGAACAATTCAAGCTTTCCTTCAAACCTTTCCAAGCAGACATAACCATAGTTAAATATGCCTTGCTTTTATCTAAGGCCAATGCCTCCATTTGTGCCCACCCGCTTCTCAGCTACCCAAAGCATTCACTCCCCATCTCCCTCATGTATCACTGTTGTTTTTCCTCTCTAGTGAACCATGAACTTAGTATACAGATAGGCTATTTTACATACTGCTGGGGGAGAAAAAAATACTATTATAAAAAGAGGAAACTAAAAACTCTCTTTTGTCCTTGCTTCATTTTCCAATATATCTCTATTTCTCTTTCTCTTTACAAAATGTGTTTTCTGCACTTTAAGCTTTAATTTCTCCCTGCCTATTTTTTCTTGAACATTCTCTGATCAGATATTAGCCCTCATGAGTTCACTGAAAGTTCTCAGGTTAAGGTCAACAGATATGCATTGGTTACTCAATCCAATGTTCAATTCTTAGTCCTCTTCTTACTCCATTCATCAGAAGCATTCCACAAAATTGATTCCCCTTTGTCTTAAAACACTCTTCATTTGGCCTCTAGTATGCAGAATTGCTGCACTTCACCTTTGATGGTTTCTTCTCAACCATCTTTACTTGGTTGATCTCATCTCTTTGCACATTCAGACTTGTGTGCCCCAGTCCTCAGTTCTTCTTTATTTGCTTTCACTCTTTTAAAATCTCATTGCATTCCTGGCTTTCAATACCATTGATGTCATCCATATTTTTATCTACAACAAAGAGCTTCCCATGAATTCTAGGCTGCCTAATAGTCATGCCCACCAAAGAGTCTACCTAAGTTCAGCTAACCTTTCAGACTCACAAGACTGTTTAAGGAGTCAGTTGACATGAGCTCACACAAAAGGATATAGGACAGCTACCATGGCCCTCAAGTATTCCTCATCTATGGAAGTCCTAACAGCATTCCTTGTAGCAGTTCAAACGGATCAGCTGGGAGGAGACAGAACCCATGCTTGGTGGGTGCAAGATCCACCTAGACTTACAAACCTCATTTACCACAGAGCAATATTTTTTGTAACAATTCAACAGGCATAGCTTCCAGGGTCTTCATAAGAGGAATGCCCAATTACCACATTCACTGCACTTATGGAAGCACAAAGCTATACCTTCCTTTAAAGTAGTTATATAGTTATAGTTTTCCTAGTACAGAGGCAGTATAACAATCATAGCTTTTTAAGCTTATTGAATTTGCTGAAACAAAGGGTACACCTGAGAATCAGTGGGGTGTCTCAAAAAGGGAGAGTCAAAGAAAGGATATTTATAGAATTTTGATGTCTGAAGTTAATCACAGGCTGGTCTTGGTAGGGATTTGTCAGTTTCTGCAAACTAGGATGTCGCTGGAACAGTAAATGGTCTTGTCTTTAGAACATATGAGTTCACACAGAGTTTTTGTTGGTTCAATTTGTTTTTAGTCCTATCTGGGAGTGCAAGGGTCTGAAATAAATTGGTGTTAAAAGAGTTAGAGAATAGAGAGTCTGTGATGTACATGATGGTTTTGGTTTGGTACATTCATTTGTGTTGTGTGCCCTACTGCAGTATATTTTGAAATATTATAGTTTTGGTTTCAATTTTCAGTTCCACCTACTGTATGTCACTTATCATTAGTGTATCATCACTTACTATTAGTAACACCACTAGCTTATTATCCTTATATGTATATAGGATGGGTACAACAGACAGAAAATTTCTGTCCTCATGGAGATACAATCTAGTGCAGAAAAACCTATATCCTCATATAGGTTCTCATGAAGACAGAAGTAGAGAGTTAACCAAAAGTCAAATTCTCTTACCAAGCAGGAAAATGTTTGTTTACCCTATTCCATAATATCTAAATGTCTACTTCACATCTCTTCATGGCGGTAGAACACAAATTCAGTTTAAAGTTAACATTTCCAAATTTAACATTTCATCTTCCACCAGAAAGCACAAAAATTTAAAAATAGCCAAGCCAAACAAAACACAAAACAACACAAAGCCTGATCCTTTTATGGGATTCCATATAGCAGTCTTGGAAAGCCCATACTTTAATCTTTATAGCTTAAAAACTCAAAGCCTCCTTGGCTCTCTCTCTTTCTCTCACAACTCATCTTCAATGGAGAAGCATATTGTATTAGCTTTACCTTCAAAACAAATCAAAGTTCAATCACATCACATAATTTCTATCTTGTTTGGATGTTTGCAGTATCATACCAACTGATCTCCTACTCCAACCTTCCCTTCAGTCTTTTGAAACATGGCAGCCACTGTGATTCTTTTAAAGTATAGTAAGATCATCTCACTTCTCCTCAGAAGTTTCTAGTGGCTTCCCATGTCACTCAGAGTAAAATCCAAAGTCCTTCAAATGACTTTCCAGGCCCTGGGGAAACTTATCTTCATAACCTCTTCAATCTTATCTCCTATTTCTTTGCACTCCCACATTCCACTTCAGCCGTAATGGATCCCTTGCTTGTCTGGACTATGCCAGGCACACTCCTGCCTTGGGGCACCTATGTGGACTGTAATTTCTGCCTGGGAACCTCTTCCGGGTTTAGGTATGGCAGCTACTTCACCTTCTTCAAGTCATTGCTTCATCTTTTCCCAATCACATTCCTCCAACTTTCCCCATCTCCTTTCTCTACCTCTTTCTCCTCCTTAGCAACTTACATAATTTATTTATTCATGTTGTATATTGTTTGTTTTTCTGCACTAGATTGTATTTCCATGACGACAGAAATTTTCTGTCTGTTGTACCCATCCTAGGTACATAGGACCTAGTACATTGCCTGGAACGAATGAATCACTCAGTAAATATTCATTGAATGGATTTGTTGAACCTAAAACTGTGTATGCAGGTAGGTGTTCATGGTGTAAGGGAAAAATAATAATAGCCTAAGGAGATTTGTATCTTTAAATGTCAGGTGTGTTAATAACCTATTTAGTATAATTTTGATTATTATTGTTCATGTAAAATACAATATGTATTAGTGTTTTTATATACATGAATGCACACATAACATTAGTCATTATGACTAGGTATTGCACAGTATTAAAACCATAATTCCCTATCACTATCATATGAGATTTGTTCAGGGGTTGGAGAGACAACCTCTTGACACAAAAGAAGGTCTTGGGTCCTATTGAAGTTCTAATTTTTATGGGTTTCCAACTCAGATAATAGACTTATATTCTGATAAAGTGTGTAGTGTTTGTGTGTGTTTATTTATAGGTGTGTGCATGTGTGAGCACAAATATGTGAGAAAATTGTTGATGTAAGCATTAGAAGGACAAAGGAAACTAAGGCAAGAAGGCTCTAATTTTGGCAATAATGAAGATTGAAATAATAGGGCTACATACAGCTGTTAAAAGATAGAAGAGCAACTAGGTGCTCTTTGAGGTTGGATAGCCTCATAAAATATTCAGTCCTCTCTTCAGCTAAAACTGGAATATTTCTTTTTCTATTTCAAAATATTAAGGGGGTGCAGACATTTTTGATACATGGCTTGAGTCAGGGCTATAAACGTGCCCATAACCCGAATAGTGTTCATTGTACCCACTGGGTGGCTTTTTGCCCTTACTTTCATTCCTCCTCCCCCTGCTTGATTTCCAATGACTTTTATATTCCTCTGTATAATTGTGTGCCCATCAGTGAGTTCCAATTTATTAAAGAGTACGTGTGGTGTTTGTTTTTCCATTCCTGAGATACTTTGCTTAGGATAATGGTGTCCAGTTCTGAGCATATTGAGTCTGCATCATTGAAGACAGAATTTGATCAAGAAATGTCAGCAATAAATCCTCCATATCCACTTGGGCAGTAAAAGGTAATATTTTTTTGGTGTGGGGTGGCAAGCAGAGTGTTCCCCCTTCCAATTTAAAACTAGGTTTTCTTCTCATATGAGATTGATAGTGGTATACTATAGGCTTCCATAGAAATCATAACATATTGTAAGTATGGGGTCCATTATTCTCTTAGATCTTAATGAGCTATTGCTGCCAGAGAATATGATACATCTGACAATCCAGCTAAGACTACGTTACACTATATATACTATAGCATGGGCATTTTCCCTGTGATATGTAAACCTGGCCCCAGGCCATGTTTGTACAATAGAATTCTACCTGGCTGAATAATTCACTTGGTATGATTTGTTGTGACCTGTCTATACAATTCTCTAGCAATGGATGTCTTAATGAGCCACAGGAAATTGGACGGGCCAATTCATATCTGCTATCACATAGTGTAGCCGTGACCTCAATTAAAGTTATAGATTGCTTCTAAGCATTGTTCATTGGTAGTGACTCAAACAATAGCATAGAATGCTCTCATTAATCCCTTGATCAAATTGAGAACATACATATCAGACATTTCTGCATTGAAGGTATTACTTTACCTACTGAGATATTGCATGATTTGATTGACAGTAATTGCTGCCATATGTTTCCAATTATCTAATTAGTAATTGCTACCACATATACTATCAATTATAATAAAAAAATAGCACTGCTTTGGAGCCTCAATTCAAAACTGTCACTGAATCTAGGAATGTTGCAGAGTGTTTGATTGAAAAATGTATATTGAATTGCTGTGTGTGTCTATATATATATATATATATATATATATATATATATTATATATATGCACCCTAAGATAAGTTTTTCATGAGGTAATAATAAAAAATGTTTAAGTTAGCACGTTTTTTAGTTAACATATAGTTATTAAAACAAAAATTGAAAAGTGAAAGAGGCAAAAATAAAACACATAGAAAAATAAACTAAACCAATCTCAAACATTAAGTTAACAACATACAACAGGAAGGTTTCACCACTTTTCTTTTAACTATGCAAGAGGATTAAGGAGTTATTAGAATATCATTTTTTAATTCACTTATTTATTGAACAAACATTAATTGAGAAACACTGGTGTGAAGTACTGGATATAAAGACCCTCAGAAAAATAAGATAATTTTGACTACAATATCGGTGACACTGATGTACACAATTATATTACCAATCATGTTGCAATAATTTAAAAGAAAGAAGTACTGACAAAAGATTTTTTTCCCCTACCAAACTTTACTTGGGCTCCTCTGAACTATCTTCTCAAGTAGGCTGTGACTTTTGGACTTCCATGTTCATCTCTGCATTGTACAATTTTAGCAGGAATACTGCTACGTCAGTTTAACTTAGGTCCCCCATCCTCCAAATCTGATCACTCTCCGTATATGATCAGGTTTCTCATCTTCCACCATTCCCCAGTTAATATCTGATCATGCTGGCCCAACTTTAATAAGAAATTAAAGTATGTTTAGCCAGAATCCCTCCTTACCTCTGATGTTTCCTTGTGATAATTTTCCATCCACTGTCCCCCACCCTGCTTCTTAGCTATAAATTGCCACTTTTCCTTGCTGTATTCTAAGTTGAGCCAGATTTCTTTCCCCTACTACAAAACCTCATTGTAGTAGCCTCCCTGTATACCTATTGCAATAGTCTCTTAAATGAAGTCTGCCTTACATTTGCTAACAAGTGTCACAAATATTTTTTTTTCTTTCAAAGTACTAAGCACTATATGCATTAGAGTAGAGATCAGATTTAGCTCTGTAGAGAAATATACAATTAAAGTGATGGTGCAAAAGTTCAATTTGTTCTTGAAGAATAGATAGGATTCCATCTGGTAGAAATAGGGATAAATGAAGGTTGGTCCACATAGAGGAAATAGCAGGAACAAGAGTGATTGGTAAACACAAGTGATGGTGAGCCATATGCCAAGGCTAACATCTCAACATGCCATTCAAATAATGAAATTTCGACAGTCTACAAATAAAATGCTGATTGTTCTAAAGCTCTCTCTTCTTTGTTTCTACTGTTTCCTGGAGGAAATATAAAAAATATACAATTGACATTTCAAAGTCCAGTACAATGTGTAATATAAAACCTAATGATTGTCAGAAAACTTTGGGAACAGTGACATAGATTCTCTTTTCTTTTTCTTTTTCTTTTTTTTTTTAAATTCAAGTGCTTTTCATTTTTATTGACATCTACTTATATAATTCTAGTATATTATAGCTTTACTCTATGGTTCCAGCATTTTCCCATTCTAATTTATATTTTATGCAACTCTCCAATTAATCTTTTGAAAATAATTTATACAGTTTTCATTTATGGAACATTTATATATGAATCACCTATTGTGTGGCAACCTCTTTGCTAAGTGCTGGGGGAATTAATGCCCTTGTGGACCATACATTCTGCAACTTGAGTCATGCCAATCCTCCTACGCAAAAAACTAAAATATGTTTTCCTTGCCTGGTGCAGTATTTTCCAATGTTGGTTCCATACTGAATCAGAATATCCTAGAAATGCGGGGTAGGGGGTGGTTGCATTTCTCTCAGGAGTTGACAGAGAAATGTGTATTTTTAACAAGTTCATTGAGTATTTTATTAAAAGCATGTTGGAGAAAAATGCCTATTGGATCAAGTTAATTTACTGTTCTAGCTAAATTAATTGGTATCACTCACATATACTTTTTTCTAAATGATCTCTTCAATATGCTATCAAGGGGTGAAATATTTATATGCACACCTCATTCAATCCAACCACCACAGACCCCACTCTTTTCTTCTCATGTATCAAATTGTTACTTAGTCTTCAAAAACTGGCTCAGGTATAATCTCTTTTTCATAATCTTCTTTACCTAATTAATAAGGCCAAACTAGGCCTGTGCTATTTTTAAACATTGATACACAGATTGGCAGGCCATTATATTGCCTATATTAAATAAAGTAATCCAATGTCAGTATTGGTCAATGGTTTAAAAAAATCAGTATGTAAACTCCAGCTAAATATAAAGCTAATGATGCTGAAGGTCTTATATAGATGGGAACGATAATGTTGAATAATAATCATTAGGACCTACAGCAAGTGAGGTTCCTATGATTGGTAATGAGTATTAAATGGCAATCTAGATTTCTAAGCCATGTCCAATTGCTTCACACACTGTAAGACTAAGAGGGTGAAATAGTAGCTTCAAATAGATCCCTGAAACACAGGTAGAAATATATTAAATACAAGACAAGATAAAAGTCAAAAGAAACACTCTAATTATTTGATGATGATGAAGCAAAATTTCAAGTAATCTGGAAGAGTAACAGTAGCTAGAAGCCTAAGGGCATTGCTATAAATTATGTCCCCTGAAATTCATACCTTGAAACCCTAACTCCCAATGTGATTATCTTTGGAGAAAGGGTTTTCATGAGATAATTAGGATTAGATGTGGTCATGAGGGTAAGACCCTTATGATGGAATCAGTGTCCTTATAAGAACAGACACCAGAGGGTTTGCAGACTCTTTCTCTCTCTCTTTCCCTGTCTCTGTATCTCTCTGGTGTGCTCTCTCTCTCTCTCTCTCTTTTTCCCTCTGCTATGTGGGGACACAGCAAGAAGGTGGTCCTCTGCAAGCCAGGAAGAGAGCCCTCACCAAAACCTGACCGTGTTGTCATCCTGATCTCAGACTTCCAGCCTCCAGCCTCCAGAACTGCAAGCAAATAAATTTCTGTTGTATAAATTATGCAGTCAATGGTATTTTGTTATGGCAGACTGAGCAGATTAATATAGGTATGTCCAATCTGGGACATACCAGTATGAGCCCCTATTTCAAATATGCTGTATGCTTTTTAAGATAAAATTGTTAAACTGAAAATAAATAACACTCAGACAAAACTGATCCCAGAAACTAAAAAGAAACATTCTTACCTAGATGAAAAGGGGAGAAAAAACAACTGACTGACTATGAGGAGAAACACCACTTTCAATTAGAAGGAAAGGAACTCCAGAAAATTATGCAGTAAAGATAGTGCATCTTTAACAACAAATTAAAAACCAAATTGAAAATTAATTTATACTTCTACAACAGAACTAACATTTGCTGATTTAAATTCATGAATGTTCTACTGAAGAGTATTGGAATCACAATATGTTTGAATTTTTGATGCTTTTGTTTTTATTTTAATATGCCAACCACATGGTATCACCTTTGATCAGTTATAATGCATTCAAATTAAAATTTAAATTTTGTTGCTGAAAGTTTTTTTTTAAATACACAAGGTAATAATTCGATTTCTTCCTTCAACATTAGCATTTGATGTTTAGCTTTACCTCTGAAACAAAGCAGATATTTATTCAAGTGGCCATAAAATTTAAAGCTTCATACAATGTAAGGAATTATTGTTTTAAGTATCATAAAACAACTGTTTCAAAAGTCAGGTTGCCTTTGGAGGTAAAAATTCTACAGAATGACATCTAAATTGTTCTACTTTTTCTAAAGACAAAGACAGCCCGTGGTGGAAATCCTGTGAAAAATACCTGAAGATAAAGCACAAAATAATAAATAGGCCCTAAAAATTCTATATCCTGATTACAACTTCTTCTGACATTTTGCCCAGGATTTGAAAGAATCTAAAATATGCACAACCTTGCAGTCAGCATTATTTCTTGCAGAAGAAATAAGTCATCTCCAGTTGGCAAAGTGGTATAAATAAGCATAGTAGCTATAAATCATGTATTCTGTTAAGAGAAACAACTCTAGGGAGCTTGAAAATATACTCTCTATTTGAAGAAACACAAATTAAGTGCTTAGGTTAAAATATTGATAACGTGTCTCTCATATTTAATGGGTTTCTTTTGCATGTGAAAATGCAAAGAAGGTATAATTCCTTTTGTTCTCTTTTTATATATCATCTTTCATTTGTTGTGATCATCTGTATTATAGCTTTTCCCCTTTATGCATCATGTCTCATGCTATGAAAATGTATTGACTGGATAGTATCAAAACAAAAAAGTATTATGTTCATGAATCAAAATAAATTGAATTAGAACAATAATGTACTTGCTGAAAAATTACTCATTCCTAAAGTAAATGAGGCTGCAAAAGGGAAAAAAAAAAAAAAGGACGGGATGGAAAGTGTATTGTAACCAATAGATTCTACACTCTCAAGCATGTTGAAGTTAAATCCTGAGCTACTGAATCTGAAAACAAACCTGGAGCAAGCTACACAAGAAATAAATTCTTGAACTTGATATATAAAGATAATAAAGAGAAAGCAAATGGTTAATATTGTATTTCTGCAAATACATCGTTTCTTTTTCCTTTGGTTTATTCCTTCTTTCTAACTGTAGGAAAGTTTTAACTAGTAACTAGTAACACAAAAACATGGAAAGTCTAGGATTCCTTTATCCCAAAGACACTCAAGGCTAATTGTCAGCATTTTACCCTCACTCTGAAGTGCTCATTTTCTTTCACTTTAAGACTTCACTGTAATTATTGATTTGATTAATTTAAGAGCCATGTAAATCAAGAAGTTTGTGAAAAATGTTCACATTTTGTTAATAGAACTACTCTTTCACAAAATTGTGTTTAATACATTTGATTAAATCATGGTAAAAATATTTTTTCTCAGATTTATGAGGCTATATGAATGTTATACATTTTATAATAAAAATAAAAATAACCACTTTTAAAAAATGTATTTTGGCAATATTAATGCAATTTTCTTTATCGATTACTTCTGCAAAGCAAAAAAGTATTAGGAAACATTTGATAGAAAATTATAAAAAGTAATTGACAGTGGGTTTGAGGGCAAGTATTGTTGGTATATGTGTTTAGGTCCATGTATATGTGTATGTTTTAAAGGGGAATTGGAAATACAGAGGACAAAGACTTATAGAATTATATATTGCTGGATAAAATTTTAAAATTCAAAGTTTAAATCATTTTATTTTCTACATAATGAAAGACCAAATAGTCAAAGTGACTTGCTAATGTCCCAAAAGCAGTTTGTAAGCACTTGCACTCAGTTTGCTACTCCCTAATAATTTCCAGAAATTACTGAATTTTGCCAAAGCAAACTCTAGATAAAGACTTTACAAAAAGTATTATCTTGAATAAAAGAAGGCACTTAGCTAATGTCCTCCCTTCCTAATATAAGTAGTATATTGGATGACAAAAGTTCATTTACTAAGCACAGCAACACTAGAGAATGGAAACAAAGGAAGGGAATGTGGCTGTGTTTTGTATTTTTTGTTTGTTTGTTTGTTTGTTTGTTTTGAGAATATTACGGGGGCACAAATGTTTTGGCTACATGAATTGTTTTTGTTCAGTTTGAGTCAAACTTATTGTGCCCATTACTAAAATAATGTGCATTGTACCTGTTAGGTGTGACTTTACCCGTCACCCCTCCTCCCTCCCACCTGCTTGATTTCTGTTGAGTTTTATTTCCATATGTGCACATTAGTGTTGATTGATTAGTTCCAATTTAATAGTGAGTACATGTGGTATTCATTTTTCCATACTTGCAATATTTCACTTAGGAAAATGGTCTCCAGTTCCATCCAGGTTGTTACAAAAGGTATTAGTTCACCTTTTCTTTTTTTTTTTTTTTTTTTTTTTTGGCTAAGTAGTACTCCTTGGAATACCTATACCACATTTCATTAATCCACTCATGAGTTGATGGGCACTTGGGTTGATTACACGTCTTTACGATTGTGAATCGTACTACAATAAACATTTGAGTGCAAGTGTCTTTTTGGTAAAATGGCTTTTTTTCCTTTGGGTAAATGCACAGCAGGGTGATTGCTGGATCCAATGGTAGGTCTACTTTTAGTTCTTTGAGGAATCTCCATACTATTTTCCATAGAGGTTGTACTAGTTTGCAGTCCCACCAACAGGGTTAAGTGTTCTTTTCTCTCTGCATCAATGCTAGCATCTGTTGTTTGGGGACTTTTTCATAAAAGTCATTCTCACAGGGGTTAGGTGATATCTCATTGTGGTTTTGATTTACATTTCTCTGATGATTAGTGATGCGGAGCATTTTTTCATATGTTTATTGGACATTAGTCTATCTTCTTTTGAAAGCTTCTGTTCATGTCTTTTGCCCACTTTTTAATGGGGTTGTTTGATTTTTTCTTGCTGATTTGCTTGAGTTCTTTGTAGATTATGGTTATTAGCCCTTTGTTGGTTGTATAGCATGCAAATGTTTTCTCCCTCTTTGTAGGTTGTCTATTCACTCTATGGATTGTTTTCTTGGCTGTGAAGAAGCTTTTTAAATTAATCAAGCCCCATTTATTGATTTTTTTGTTACTGTGATTGCCTTTGGGGTCTTCTTCATAAATTCTTTGCTTGAGTTGATATCTAGAACAGTTTTTCCAACAGCTTCTGCTAGAATTCTTACAGTTTCATGCCTTAGGTTTAAGTCTGTTATCCATCTTGAATTAATATGTGTGGTTGGTGAGAAGTAAGGGCCCTGTTTCAGTCTTCTACATGTGGCTATCCAATTTTGCCAGCACCATTTATTGAATAGGGATTCTTTTCCCCAGTGTATATTGTTGTCTCCTTTGCCAAAGATCAAATAGCAATATGAGGATGCTTTTATATCTGGGTTCTCTGTTCTGATCCATTGGTCTATGTTTCTGTCTTTCTGTCAGTACCATGTTGTTTTGGTTACTATAGCCGTGTAGTATAGCTTGAAGTCTGGTAAAGTGATGCCTCCTGACTTGTTCCTTTTGTTTAAGATTGCTTTGGCTATTTGGGCTCTTTTCTGGTTCCATACAAAGCATAGAATTATTTTTTCTGTATCTGCAAAAAATGAAATTGGGATTTTAATAAGCATTGCATTGAATCTGTAGATCACTTGGGTAGTATAGACATTTTAACAATGTTGATTCTGCTGATCCGTGAGTATGATGTGTTTTTCCATTTGTTTGTGTCATCTGTGATTTATTTCCTCAGTGATTCGAGGTTCTCCTTGTAGAGTACTTTCACCCCCTTAGCTCAATATATTCCTAGGTACTTTATTTTCTTTGTTGTTATTGTGAAAGATATTGAGTCTTTGACTTGACTCTCAGCTTGACTGTTGTTGGTGTATAGAAATGCTACTGATTTGTGTACCTTGATGTTATAACCTGAGACTTTGCTGAATTTATTTATCACTTCCAAGAGTCTCTTGGCAGAGTCTTTGGGGTTTTCTAGAAATAAGATCATGTCATCAGCAAAGAGCAATATTTTGACCTCTTCTTTCTCCATTTGGATACCTTTGATTTCCTTTTCTTGCCTGATTGCTCTGGCTAGGACTTCCAGCACTATGTTAAATAGAAGTGGTAACAGTGGGCATCCTTGTCCTGTTCCAATCTTAGGGGGAAGGTTTTCAACTTTTCCCCATTCAGTATGATGTTGGCTGTGTTTTTCATATATGGCTTTTACAATTTTCAGATATGTTCCTTCTAAGCATTGCCCATTGAGAGTTTTTGTCATGAAAGGCTGCTGGATTTTGTCAAATGCCTTTTCTGCATCTATGGAGACATCACAGGGTCTTTACTCTTGCTTCTGTTCATGTGGTGACTCACATTTATTTATTTATGTATATTGAACCATCCTTGCATCCCTGGGATGAAGCCCACTTGGTCATGGTGGATTATTTTCTTGATGTGCAGCCGAATTCTGTTTGCTAGGATTTTATTGAGAATTTTTGCATCTGTATTCATAAGGGGTATTGGTCTGTAGTTTTCTTTTTTTGTTGTGTCTTTTCCTGGCTTTGGTATCAAGGTAATACTGGCTTCATAGAATGATTCAGGGGGGGATTCCTTCCTCTTCAATATTATGAAATAATTTCAGCAGTATGAGTACTAATTCTTCTTTGTAGGTCCGGTAAATTTGGCTGTGAAACCAGGACTTTTTTTGTTGGAAGATTTTTTATTGCTGCTTCAGTTTTGTTTCTCAATATTGGTCCACTCAAGAGTTCTACCTCTTCCTGATTGAACCTGTGGAGGTTGCGTGTTTCTAAGTCTTTGTCCATTTCCTCAACGTTTTCAAGTTTCTGTCATTTCAATCTGTTCATTTTGGTTGATATCCATCGGTAAGGAGTTATTTTTGGGGGGTCTCCTTTCACTCTAATTGTTCATATTTCCAGAGTTCTTTCACTGATTTCTTCTGATCTGGCCTCTTGATCGAGACCTGGGTGTCCTAGGCCTGGCTTGCAGGTCTGTCTCTGAGTCCCCAAAGATCAATCCCTGATCTTGCCAGGGAGAGGAGTGCTGGTCCTGAGTTGCCCATGTGGTGTTCTAGCATGTTTGGTGAATCTCTCAGGTTACCTCTAACCTGCTGTCTTCACCTCTTCCCAGCATTGTGAAATGAGTTGGACCCCCAGCTTAATCTCCTGGAAGGCAGGTGGTACTTGTAAGTAACAATCAGCCACTCCCTGTTCGCTTGAGTTGGAAGGCACTATGTTTAGCTATGGAGTTGTTCTCTCTGTCATTGGTTGATGTTTGTGCGAAACAGCCAACTGCCAAGGTGTTCTTTTTTGCCTGTGGTAAGCTCTGTTTCCCTAAGTGGGGCATATGAATGCCCCAAGCTTTAGGAGGGACCCTGTAGCTCCCAGGGGGTTGCTTGATCTCTACTCCTACTGAAGTGGGGGGAGAAGCAAGACCATGGCTGGACTGCCAGAGCCTCAAAGGCTTTGCAAAGCCTCAGTGGGGCTCAGAGTTTGCTTTTTCAGCTGCTAGAGGGAGTCGCTGGGATGAGGTTTAGGGCAAGCTCTCCAAACCAGGAAGGCTGTCCCTGAGGGAGGGGCCAAAATGCTTGAGTGCTAAGGCCCTGGGCCGTCTTTTCCCACCCTTGTCCACTGGTGCAGTTTCTCTGTGGGGAGGAGTCAGTGCCCTCCATTTCACTGCTCCCTAGACCCCTACAGCACACTCCCTTCAGATCAGTCCATATGAGATCCCTCACCACCTGAGACCAGCTCTCAAACTCCCCCCCATCCGTGTGTCTCTGCAAAATGCTGGCAGGTAGGGGGTTCCCCAATTGTGCATCCTATCCTACCACTAGATCCCAAAGGAGGAGTAGTGGGCTTCTCTGTCCGCAGGGGCCTCAGGCACGGGCAGGCTCCTGCCAGAGAGAAACCACCACTCGGAAATTTCTTGGCTCAAGCTGCACTTCCTATTGTAAAGAATGGGGGGAAAGGCCACTGCTCCCATTTAGCTGGCCCCGTCTGAGGCAATTGGTTGACATGGTGTTGCACCCTTGCCCAATATGGTGGTTCTCCAGCAGGGATGGGGTGTGGGCACGCTCACAGATCGCATTCCTCAGCACCCTGCCACACGCTCCCATTGGGTATGTCCGCAGGGGCTTCCTCGCCACCTGGGTTCAGGTCTGAGACCTCTCCCCTGTATCTCTCTGTGCCGCTTTCATGGCTGTGGGCGCACCGGGATCAGCCCGCCTATCTAAGCCGCCCACAGGCAATCCCTTGAAATGCCGTGGTCAGGAAGCTCCCAAATTGTGGCAGTCCCCTCTCTCTGTGGCAAGCTCAACCGGGAGTGCGTACCTGCCATGGAGAAGCAGCCATTCATGAGCTTCTCGATTCAGAGCACTCTCACAGTTGGAATGGGTGGGGGAGGGGCCGTGGCTCCCTGCTGGCCCGAGCTTGAAGTACTTTCTCGGATGCCCATAATAAGGGAGGTACAGAGGAGGAAGTGTCTAGGTGTAAAAAAGCCAGCACTTCAGTCTTTCATGGCACTCTCCCATAGGGTGTCCCTCATGCACATCCAAACTCTGGGGGCTCGCTGGTTCACCCCACTATTCCTAATTAGCCACCGTGCCTGGGCTCACAGAGGGTAGAAACACCGTCAATATACTTTGTGTCCTGCTGATGACCAAAGGCAAGTAGGTAGGGGAGGGGAAACCCTCTTACCCTTTCACTGAGCTCCAAGCTTCTTTGGGTTTGATTTGCACTGCTATCTTCTCCTCTCTATATTCTTCTTTCTCAGCTTCACTGTTTTTCCTTGTGTGGCCACCAGTCATCTCAATTGTCTCTCTCTGTGATCCACAACTACGCCGTGACTCCTCTCTGCTCTCCTCAGTCCAATATTCTACCTGCCAGCTGGGCCATTCCGATAAGTCATGTCTCTAGTTGGCTATCTTGGCTCTCTCTGTTTGTTTTTTAGAGAACCCAAGTTGTGAAATGGGTTTTGTCTTTTACATTAGCTTATCTTTTTAATAAAGAGCTCTCTCCTCATATGTGGGAACTAAATATTAAAAACAATTGGTCTCATGGAGACAGATAGTAGAATGATGGATACTAGAGGCTGGGAAGGGCAGTGGGGAGAGATGGATAAAGTGGGGATGGCTAATGGGTGCAAAAATATAGTTAGATAGATACAATGAAAAATATTTGATAGTGCAACAAGGTGACTACAATAAAAAATAAGTTAGGGTATGCTTTAAAATAACTGAAAGAGTAGAATTGGAATGTTCCTAACACAAAGAAATAATAAATGCCTGAGGTGATGGATACCTCAATTACCCTGATTTGATTAATTAACATTGTATGGTTGTATCAAAACATCACAGGTACCCTCTAAAGATATATAAGTATTACGTACCCATAATAGTTAAAAAGAAAAGAAAAGAAAATTTTTTAAAGATTCAAAAAAATGAAAAGACCTGTTTCCATTTATACTTTTATTTAAGATACAATAGCTTAATTCAAATCAACTAAATTGACAAAGCACCCACAGAAGTTATGATAGGATACCACAAAAAGTATCAGAGAACTACATGTTGTTGAGGAACAACAGCAGCCACCAGGAAATGACCATACTTAAGGCTCTTCCCATAACCACCTGATTTCTTTGCAAGGGGTTCTTGCTGTACTTTTTTACATCATAGTGAAATTTTCAATATTCCCATGTCACACTAAATAATTGCAAGTAGCTTAATTTCTTGATAAGAAAGTGTTCCGGTAAATTAGGAAACTCTGGGCAAAGAAATCAAAAGAGGAAACTTGCTAGATTATAACGCTTTATGCATCTGCTTGAGGCTGGGCCTGAATGGAGAGTTTGTCATCTCCTACTCTATTGTTTTACTTACAGTTTTGGTCTTTTATGTTATTTTTATTATTGATTATTAATTGACATACATTAAAGTCACTCTGTGGTGTACCACTCTATGAACTTGGCAAATGTGTAGAGTCATGTGCCCATCACCATAGGCATGCTATAAAACAGTGTCAACACATTAAAAATTTCCCTGTGCATCCTATTTGTAGTCAACTGCTGCCTTTTCTTTTTACCCCTGGCAACTCCTGATCTATTCTTGATCCCTATGATTGTGCTATTTGCAGAATACCAGACAAATGGAATCATACAGTATGTAGCCATTAGGGTTAGATTCCTTGTACTTAGCAAAATACATGTTGATGCCTGCATTAACAGTCCATTCATTTTTATTGCTAGGAGTTGTTTCAATGTATGGATATATCGCAGTGATACACTCAGTGGTTAAAGGATATCTATTTTTTTCCCAGATTTTGTTGATTATGAATAAAGCTACTATAAACATTTAAGTAAAGGTTTTTTTTGGTGTGCATATAAGTTTTCATTTTTATTAGGCAAATACCCTGGAATGAATTATTGGTTTATATGTTAAGTGTATATTAATTTTGTAAGAAACTACAAAACCATTTTCCAAAGTGGCTGTAAAATTCTGCATTCCCACCTGCAAAGTAGGAGAGTTCCAGTTACTTTGCATCCTTGCAAGTACTTGATATGGTCAGTTTTATTTTTTCATTTTAATAGGTATGTATTGTCATTTCATTACTATTGTTATTTGCATTTTTTCATTTTCTGAAAAATATATAACATTTAGCATTATTGTAAGGGTGAGATTGACACTCTCTCTAGCTCTCTGTGTTCTGAGTACATGCCAGAATTCTTCAATTATTGATATTTCCCTCTTTCTTAATGCAAAATATGGAAATAAATTCTAACTAAAGGGAAGTTCAGCATTAAAACATCACTTGATCCTTAAATTAATGTAATCACTTGAAGTGATAACATAGTCAACAGTCAAAAAGGATATGTTTGTCATTATTTCTGATGTGAACATACTTTTGACATACTCAATCTTAAGTTATAATGGTTTATTTAAAGAATTAATTCCCCAGCTGTGGCAAAAGTACATGTGGGGATTCCACTCTGATAAGGAAGTAGAAAGTCACCAGATGGGACATTGCCCTGACCCAAACACTGAGAACAAGCCAAACAAACTACAAAATAAGAGTACTTTTTTTTAATCCATTAAAAAACTGAGAAAGCAAAGACACTTAAATGAACTAAATTCTAGAAAATGAAAGCCCCTTCTAGCAGAGAACAGACCCATGGCATGAGGATTAGAAAAAAGATGTTAGATGGCTTCACTTAGAAAGAACATGCTTGTGTACATAGAATATTATCTGAGATCTGCAAAGAATTACTAGAACTAGTAAGTTATTATTGCCAGGTAGCAGAAAACAAAATCAGTATGCAAAATTTTTTGCATTACTATATTCTAGAAATTAAGTGGAAGGTGAAAACAAATACCATTTGCAATAAGTTTTAAAACATATCAATTACTGTGAAAAATATAACAAAATATGTTCAAGATCTGTGCATTAATGACACAACACATTGCTGAGAGAAGTTAAAGAAGACCTAAATTATACATGGCATGTGGATGTTCATGGTTTGGAAAGCTCAATAATTTTAAACTAACCATTCTTCCCAGAATTATTTATAGTTCAATATAATCCTAGTAAAAATGCTAGCAGATTTTTGAAGAAATTTATGTTGAAATTAAAACATATGTAAAAATGCAAGGAATTAGAATAGCCAAAATAATCTTGAAAAGGAAGAAAAGATGGAAGTCTTATTTCACCTAAGTTAAAAATTTACTTGTAAATTATAATAATCAAGGAAGTTTATTATTTGTGTGAGAACAGACCAAAAGATCTATGAACAGAATAGTTACCAAAAGAAGATCTGAAGATAAATAGTCAACTAATTTTTTACTAAAATGTCAAATCAATTTAATGAGGGAGATAAAGTACTTTTTATAGTTAGTGCTGGAACAACTGATTATCTCCATCAACAAAGTAAATAAGTAAAATAAGTAGAAAGTAGATGCTCTACCTTACTTTATACACAAAAATTTGAGAAAGATGACAGTACTAAATGTAAAAAATACAAAATATATTTTAGAATAAACAAGATAATATATTTGTATCTTCATGTTGCTAGGCAAAAATTACTTAGATAAAACATAAAAAACTCTAATGAAGAAAATTGATTAAGTTTCATTAAAATTGAAAACTCTCTGCTCATTAAGTGACATCATTAGGAAATTGAAAGAATTACACATTGAAAGATTTTTCTCAGTTGTTATGTCTGAAAAAGGCCTTTATCCATAAGAAATGAAGAATTCCTACAATTCAATAAAAAGAAGACAAAATAGTCTCAATTAAAAGTAGGAAAATTTGAACAGACACTTCACCAAAGAAGTTGTATAAATGACTAATAAATATATGAAAAGATGTTTGATTACTTAGTTCATTGAGAAAATACAAATTAAAATCACAATGAGATAACATTTCTCTCCTACTAAAATGGCTAAAATTTAAAAAAAAAGACAGACAATATGAAGTATTTTCCAGAATACAGAATATCTAGAACATTTATAATTTGCTAGTGGGTATATTTAATTATGTAACTATTTTGGATAACTTTTTCACAGTTTTTAATAGAGATAAACATAGACACACGCACACACACACACACACACACATATATAGCCAATAATTCCTTGGTGTTTACACAAGAAAAGAAAAACATGGCATTGCTTATGTCCATAAAACAACTTGGAAAATAATGTTCATATCAGACTTATTTGTAATAGCATTAGACTGGAAGCAAACTTAATTTTCACCTTCAGGACAATGGATAAACAAATTATGTCTTAGTCATAAATGGAATATTATTCAGCTATTGAAAGGCATGAACTACTGATATCACATAGATAATTTCAAATATAATATGTTAAGCAAAAGAAGCCAGACACACAAAAACGGAGGACTGTGATTTCACACATGTTAAATCTATGAACAAGCAAAACTACCTATAGTTTTAGGAATACGAAAGTATTCTTTTCTATGTTTTCCTAACAAGGAACCAAGCTGTGTACAGTTCTGTGCTCTCGTTTTTGGACCTCTTGATCTAAAGTGAAAAAAAGAACAACTTTGAAGTTCCATGCATGAACATGTCAGAAAGAAATTATGATTGTCCTAGACCATATAATCTGCCATTCTCAAAGGTCAAGGGGAAGGTTACTATGATTGATGTCCCCACTGAACCCACATAGCTTTGGCAAGGAGCAGTTCTCAAAACAATACTGGCATGATGAAAAGTGATACAGGTATAAAAAATGAGGAAAGATTGATGGGCAGATTAACAATGGATGTGCACTATCAGTGATGCTTTCTTTTGGGATATGAGGAAGCACCTGCCATTTTTTTCATGTCCTCTTATTTTTATTAAAATCCTTTTTCTTATACACTTTGGCCCCTCCCCTACTTTGCTGCTTTGTTCTACTTGTCAATGGAGAAAGCTTTTTCCTCCAGACCTCTGTATCAATTGGCTTCCCGATAAGTTTGGCCAATGGAAGGCACTGACAGGGAATTGGCAAACAGAAGAAAGATAATTTCTTTCTTCTCCTCCTGCCTTTGCCTCTCCTCAAGTCACTGCATCACTTTTGAGGCTCTGCCTGCCATAAGAGAGGCCCATCAAATTTCTGGCTTCTATTGGATAGCCTTGGTACCCCTGGGCTCTGGTTACACTGCCTGCCCCCTTAGTTTCTTCAGTCTAAGATGGCAGTGACCGTGTTCCCACTAATCTCAAGGTGGCTTCATGATTCCATTTGGTTTAATAGCTCTTTTATCAAGTATAATCGTTTCAATGAATTGAATGTCCTGTTCTCTCATTAGATTGTGACTTGTATTATGTATATTATGTATATTTTATTCCATCAGAATCTTATGCATCCTTCAAAGTCTGCCTTAACTGCTTTTCTGGTTAAAAAAAAAATAATCAGGTCTCTTTTCTCAGCACTTTGTTCTTCTGTTTATACTCAACACAATCTCATATTGATGTTAGTTTTGTATAAGTTTGTCTATTTTAAATGGCTCTTTGTAGAGAACTGTGTCTCACTTTCCTTTGTATCTTCCCGTACACAAAAATATCAAAGATGTAACCTCTCTTCCACAATGCATTGTCATCTGTAGTATATGACTGACAAATGTTTATTGCAACAAAGTAAAATAAATATCCAGGATGTGCTGTGTCACAGACTAGAAACACAGGAAACAATAGATTTGAGATTTCTTGAAGACAGATACAATCGTAAACTGGATTATGTCAAATTGTCCATTAATATATCAATATAATTCTGTACTATAATTTTGCCTGGGATACTGCTAATTTGTTCCTATTTTTCCTGCTTGATTATTACAAGCACTTCATTTCATTCTCTAAAATATCTGATTTCACACAATAAATGTATACATTATCCTAGTTATAACCCAAAGTGCTAAACACAAGAAAAAGTACAACTTGTATACCAAATAATATTTTAAAAATCATAAGTCTCAGGATCAAGTTCAGAAATGGACAATGAGAAAAGAAGTGAATTGTATTGCTTTCTATTCATTCATTTTCAAGAATTTTGAGGCTGTTAAAAAAATAAATCCGAGTAAATTGAACTGAGAGACTCAAATTATCATTATAAATTGTTCTTATAAAGAATATCTTCCTATCACAGTAATCTGGAATTGTGCACTTGCCTGACCAGTGTATGCTAGATGACTCAGGCTAAGATGGAATGTTGGAAAAACAATAAATTAGAGAAAATGAGCAGCAAGGGTATGGATAATGGAAAATTCACTTACCTAATGAGGCAGTATTTATGGGTGTCCTATTGTTCTTCGCACAGAGGTGAGGCAAACAATGGCAAATGCAGGTACTCACTTCTATAAATATAATTATCATACTCAATTAGTCTCCCTAGGGTGTACACTAATGCTTAATATGCTGGGAAACACAACTATGTTACTTTTGTGTCTTTTTTTTCCTTAAACTGGAAAGCAAGTGAAGGCTCATACTTGCTGAACATTAATCTTTAATTATCATCTCTGGGGATTAGGCAGATTTCAATCATTCAACAAAGATCAAATGACTACAAAAAAGGTTGGTATAATGCTAAATGCCTAGTACAGAGTGTTGAATAAAGAAGGCATGACATCTGCCCTCTTAGAGCTTTGCATTTAATGGAAAAAAGAAGTCAATAAACCAATAAACAAAGCAAAAAATGTGAATACAATATGACGCTTCCCTTTGTATTTCCTTTCAGTTTTTAACCTTCACCCAGCATGCTTTAAATTGTCATTTGCATTTAGAGATAAGAATAACAAAGTGAGAATTATTTTTCAAGCCAGTGCTAGTTATATATGGACCCAGTTTATTACATAGTTCTTTATAATGAGTTGTGACCTTGAGTTTACAGAAAGAAGGAAAGGAGAAAAAAAAATTAGAAATATCCTGGCTGTATTAAAAATTCATGGACAGAATTAAAATCAATGGAAGGTATTGGCAAAAAGAATACAGTGATAAAGATTTCTCAGGCTTCTACATAAAATCAGAATGAACATTAACAACAACAGCAGCAACTCCCAGGCTGTATGAAGTCGCAGTGAATCAGAAGCCTATTTTATTTAAGATGCAGTTTGGTGAAAATAAGATGTCCTTTGCCCAGAGTCAAAAATAATATATCGAGATTTAAGCAACGTTTAAGGAAAGCAAAGCTGAGGAAAGAAGATAATGAAATTTGATGCTAGTTACTAAGAAAGTTAATTTCACCTTTCTCAGCCTTCATCTTCCCCCCATTCCATTCAAACATTGATCTTACAGCTTCCAGCTTTACCAGCAAAATTCAAAATATCTGCAGGGCAAAACCTCTGAATTTGATTTACTCAGTGCTATTCAAAGACAAACTCAGGGAGTTGGATCTCAAATCTCCCTTCCATTACGTTCCAATGATGAGGTTTATTCAGAACTCCAAAAACAGAATACCATGAAATTAGATCCTGTACTCTGAAAGCTCTGAAGTTTTTATTGCCAGGTTAAAATTGGAAACAGTTAGCTCTTGAGTACCAGATAAAAAGTGAATCTCCATGGATCTTAATGCAATTTGTATAGTTGGTTTCTCCACTGCGATTGTTCCACCCCTTTAAATCTCTTCACCCTCATAAAATTGTCTCTAAACATTTTATCCCACAGGACCTTGCTTTCTCATGAGATCTAATAGCATTTACCACATGTATGGCACATAAAGTGAACTCTTCATCATGCCTTTACCGTTTTGTACTCACTGTTGTTTCATATATAACAAATTAATTTCAGGTAAATGAATCCATCAATTTTTACTTCTTTTTATACCCATTAAACAGGTAGCTTAATTACTCAATTTTTGAAATATAAACAGGAGCTCATTTACCTTCACTCCTCAAGGTTTATTTAAATCACTTGTAAATTGTATTAATTTTCACCTTTCTCTGCATCTGACTTATGAAATAAAATACTTGTTTTCAGATCTTATTTATTGTAATATAAGCATAGATTACTTGTCACAACTGCCAATCCATCAATTTTGTAATCATATAAATAATTAAACACATATTTATGTTTTAATGATAACTGTTAAGTATTTAAATAGCTGTTCTCATCACTTATCCAGCACATCTAACATCATGGTAATTTTTTTTCAGTTTTGGGGTACAAGAAAAGTTTCTTCTTTTTCCTTTTAATTTCTTTTTCTCAAATGAGGACTTGACTAGACAGTATACATGAACATCTGTATGAAGCCATTGGAGAGAAACACAAATATAGTCACAATTTCTTCAATTAATGCAGAAATTTGTTAATACTGAATAAATATTATTTGTCCTTAAAGTAGAGCAAGCAGCAAAAAGAAAAAAAAAAATCTTTGTAAGTTTTAACAGTCAACAGTCTTAGTTAGCAACTAACTTGATGAACACTGTTTATGCTAGATGTTGATGCGTGATCGATTTACGGTGACAATCTTGCAAAAAGAATTAGTAGTTCCTTGGGTTTAAACCTGCTTTCATAATATATTTCTTGTTTAATTGCAGGGTAGGGAGATGGTGTTCCTTTGTTTAATAAGATATTTTAAAATATATTTTACCTTTATTTCATTTTATTACTTTGAAAAGTTACTAAGTCTATAAAAAGTTCTTTTCATAGAGAAATGATTTTGTTGTTGTTAGGTTTGCATTGTGACTTCAGAATTATTTATAAAAATGTTGTCATAATTGTGAAGTATATTTCAATGTGATTATGACTATATGTATTTAAAATATATTTTATTTATTTTGAGATAACTACAACTTCCAAATAGATAATAAAAATGCAATCAGATTATTTTCTTTAGCACTTTTCCTGGAAATAATAGTTTATGTTGAAATAGGGAAACCAAACAAATCTGTAAGATTTTGCTCAAGGACAAAGAGCTCAAGTGTCTGCCTTGCATGGCTTAACTTGATACTTCTAGGTATCATATAATAGAATGTTCTTGGTGCCATTTTAGCAGGTTTTGAACATCATACTTGTTTTTAAGCACTCCCATCCAGCTATGGATAACTTAAAAAGAGAACTCAACCAACGGAATAAGGTGCCATCTCTCCTTGTATAGTTCACCCTAAAAGGAGCAGAAATTGTACTGCATTGAAGTGCTGCCATGTCCAAGTTATAACTGCAAGATATTGGATAATCCTCTCGCCTAGATTACTTTTCCACAGGAGCTGAAGAGGTTGAAGAACTTGCCCAGATTTTCTTACGTTTATCCAAAGCTTATTAGAATGACCAGATGGGGATTTCTGTATTACAATGGGTCACAGTATTTGTGAGCTGTATTTCACAGAAAGATCATTATTTTTTTAATTGGTACTTAGGTATGTTATATGTTTATAGCAAAGAATATTAAATGCATCTTAGTCAATATATAAAAAAGGCAAAATATGGGTGACTGAAATAAAATATGGCTATCAATTCCCTGGCTCTCGTTTTGTTTTCCATTTGTTTTTCATCCTAGTAATCACTAAAACCTAGATTTACTAAATAACGTTTAATTTTCTCACACTTTAAAGTAGATGACACAGTGGAGACCAAACCATGACAAAATAAATTTGCAAGCAAAAATAATCATTAAGACTTTTTTTCTGCTAAGAATGTTGAGATTTGACTATTTCTCACCTTTTTTATTCCATCCTGAAAAATCACAGCCCTGGGATTTTCATCTCAAAGGGGGCATTAAAAAAAGCAACATGCTAACACTCTAAATATTTACATAAAGGTCAAATAATTAAGGGGGAAATTTTCTGGAATTCATTGGTTGTATGTTCATTCTGGATTACAGACCATAATTATGTGGTTCCACTTTGATTTTGAATTCCAGGCTTAAAAAGCTTTTTTACCAAACACAGGCTAGGGTGATGCACATATCAGCTGAGGATGGAAAAAATCATTCCTGAAAATAATAATTTATCTCAATGAGCCATGTCACGGCTATTAATTATATATGTATCAGTGTGGTATTATAAAAAGTTCATGAACCTTGTTGCTAATAGGAGCTTAGCTCCACTTCTGCCTCAGCCACTTCTAAAATGACTGCTCATATTCAAGATTTTTCCTCATTACTGAGTTTTCCCAATGTGAAGTTGAAATACTACCTTCCTCAAGTATTTTTATAAAGATTAAATTAGATAATGTATTTAAAATGCCAGACCCAAAATAGACTTTTAGCAAATAGCAATGCCTTCTTTTTTGTGTCTTTAAAATAAATATATATTTAATAATTACATTTAAGTCATTAATTAGCTTCTAGATGCTGTCAGGGGTTACATTTTCTAATGAGTCTTTCTAAAATAATAGTGCAAGTTATATGTACCAGATACATTAAAATGTTCCTGGAGCACCTGGAAGTAGTTGTTGGTATTCAATAGCTGCTGAGAAAATGATGTAGACATGTACACAGAGAAGGAGACATTGCTGGCCAAGAGTTGAGCTATTGTGTGTATAAGACTAGTGCCTCCATTGTAATAAAGGCTTCGATTTCTCAAGCTAATGATGATAAGAAATCCAAGAGAATTTGTATATTAAGAATTTTATGAATGAGCTTTCTTTTTACATGACATTTCCATGCCTGAATTAAAAGTCATCCCACTTGTGAAAAAGGCAGGGTATAGGAAATCAAACTGTTGTTCTTTCCAGATATATATCAATATTATTAACAACAACAGCTAAATATATTGACAATTTAGTAATTTTCCATTAAAGTACAAAGTAATCAATTATCATAGAAGAATTCATATTGAGGCAGTTAGGCTTTTTTCAACATTCAGTTTGGTTTGCCTTCTGTAGCTCTTTCTTATTCTGAGTGCATAGATGGTGTAAGTGGAAGCATGCAAATATCCTCCTCTGAGAGCTGTAACTCAGTGCTGTATATAATTGCAGTGTCCATCTGGCACAGTCCCACAAAAGCACATGTAGCAGCTTAGTTATAAAAATGTTCAGGTGACAGGATGCCAGATGTTTTGCATGGTTGTCATTTTTGAATTTCCTTTTATTTTATCACCTAACAGAACCCCAGTATAATGACCTTCATGTTCATGCATTTTCTACATTTTCTTTTGACCTCCACAAAGTAAAGAAAAAAAAGCACTACAAAGAATTAGGGTATAAAATACATAACTCTAGATAAATGTCCTTACATAGTACATAAATAATATAGAATATTATAGCACAGCCTTCTTTTATATTATATATTTTTGTATGTATTTAGCTACCATCATTGAGAACTATAATCTTCCTTAGATGAGAATGTAAAAATGCAATGTGGTAAATAATCTCTTGTGTATCAGTCTACCCTTATGAATTCATGTGAGTCTGGATAATCCCAACAGTACAATGTAGAGTAGTCTTGAATATGAAACCTACAAAGCTCTCATTCTTTCTTTTCCACTTCTATATCTTGATTACTGAGGATGAATTTTGCATATCCATTGCCAACTTTAAGAATCAGATCTGCTCAATGCTTACTGCTTCTTAGTCTGAAACTTTATGTCTCTAATGCACAAAGGAAGACCCTGTAAAAACACCATCTGCATTGGTTTGACTGGAACATAATTAGCGGCATTGAGGAAAAGGGGAAACTATTCAACAATAATCACAGTTTATGACTCTGTGTGTTTTGATCATCAGGAATATGTGCAGGGTATGTTTAAATATAGAGGGTTGCCTAGTTAATATAGTTAATAATGATGACACACTTTTGGATAATTGTATCATGCTGAAACCCTTACTTCCAAGAGTCATTCATTTTGAACAAAATTCTACATAAAATACTTTGAGTTATATAAAATTTCTGAATGTTTTTAGGCTTTTCATTTTCTAAATTATAATGGCGGCTGAAGAATTCACAAAAATATTGAACTTAAAATTGTCTGGTAGTCAAAGAAAATGATGCTGCTAAATTTACTCTGACTTTTTCTTGAGAATCTATCTCCCTGAATATCAGATACTGGTCCATACAAGGACCAGCAACCCTATCATTCTAAGCAGAAGAAAAAAAATGTTCCATATCTATCAGTCAAGGGCTAGCTGTAGGCAATAATTTTGCTCTTAGAGAGAAATACTCTAAATGCGGAGTTGGATCTTTCCTTTCTCTAGTGTCCAATATTCAAACTTCTTAGAGTTAGAATCACACCACTATCCTCCTAGCAAATGTGTGTTCCTCTCACATTTCAATAAGTTGGCAAACAGAGCAGAATGGCTTGGGGGACAGGGGGTGATCAATTTGTCTGCATATTGTGCTTCTCAGTTTGATTGCTTACAACTGACATAAAAATTTGGAGAAAAATCATCCCTTGGTATCAAATACCAAGCTTTATTAAGTATGATTTTTTCATCAATAATATTTTATCAGAATAAATACATTTATTTTTATATAAATAATAAAATGTGGCCAAATATTAGTAACCATACAAAACTATTACAATAATTTTCTGTGCTGTAAAACTGCACACTATATCATTCATTAATTGTAAGATTCAATGCCTAGAGAAACTTCAACATGGGGTAAATAAATACCCACCTAGAGAAATTTCAACCTGGACCAAATGAGAACCCACTGTGGAATAAATGGATTTATATGC
Source organism: Daubentonia madagascariensis (assembly GCA_023783475.1). NCBI lineage: Eukaryota > Metazoa > Chordata > Mammalia > Primates > Daubentoniidae > Daubentonia > Daubentonia madagascariensis. The sequence goes on along the minus strand of JAKFHU010002080.1, from coordinate 16,489,966 downwards.
CTATAGAATCCACTAGGCTAACATACATTTGATCATTGTGAAACTGGAGATTACTGATTTTATACCAGTCAATGAAAACTGATCTTACTATAGAAGTTGACTAATCATTTCATGGATAGTGTAGTACTTTTAGAATTCATCTTGAGAACAAAACTGATCTATTCAATTAGAATAAAGCAGGTTCTAGATGTATATGATATAGGATAAAAATTAAAACCAAGGGAAGCAAAAGATTAAGGCTTGATATTAGGGTCCTGCAAAGGACCAGTCCTGACAAGTCAAAAACTGAGAAACCGGCCGGGCGCCATGACTCACACCTGTAATCTTAGCACTCTGGGAGACCAAGGCAGGAAGATCACTTGTGGTCAGGAGTTTGAGACCAGCTTGAGCAAGAGCAAGACCCTGTCTCTACTAAAAATAGAAAAAATTAGCCAGGTGCAGTGGTGTGCACCTGTAGTCCCAGCTACTTGGGAGGCTGAGGAAGGAGGATCCCTTGAGCCCAGGAGTTTGAGGTTGCTGTGAGCTAGGCTGATGCCACGGCACTCTATCCCGGGCAAAAGAGCAAGACTCTGTCTCAAAAAAAAAAAAAACACACAACAAAAACTGAGAAATCTGCTGAGTTTCTCATTTATGCTCTGCTATTTGGGGCTCAAATACAGTGTTTAAAGACTGGAAAAGATCATTTTAAAGCATTATAAATTTTACAAAATAAGAAACTCTAGTCTAGAAATGACGTCCTGATTTGCCCCAAATCACATAGGTATAGCTTAGTCCAACCAATTCAGATTCTAGTACACCCTCTACCACAGTATACACTGTTTTGCAAAATAACAAGTGAAAAATAAGAAATAATACTCAAAACGAATCCATATCAAGCCTGATACATATAAGGGAATCATAAGGGTTGATCAGATTGAATGAAGACAAGGAAAGCCTAAAGTAGGCAACATTGAAAAACGCAAATGAAGACTTGATAGGGTAGCTATTAAAGTAAATTGTCATATACAATCTTACTAAGACAGCCTGGTAATATATAACTTATAATTTGTCAGAGAACGAAATATACTGTTTTATTATTCCACATTCCTTTAATCATGCAAAATATGAGGACAAATGCATCCTCATTTCTCCAGATATGCTTAATAAAGTTACCAGTATTCACAGCTCCAACACAAACACCAACATGTTCACTTCCTACAAAATGCATTGAATTTTAAGAAACTATATTTTTGGTCTGTCTAGTAGGTAAATTCATAGCTGAAATTTCTTTTTACCATTTTTACACATGATGGCTCAAGGAGAATATATTTTCTTATACAAATCCTTATAATATTTGGCAAGTATTTGTGTGTGTGTGTTGATTTTCTTAAAATTATCTGGCATTCAGTAGAATTTATTTCTTACAGTTGTTATGTTGTATTGCATTTCTGTTGAGACAATTTTAAATATTGATATGGCAAAGATATATCTGAGTTTGCCACTTGTATGTTAAATGTAGTTGATAATAATATTATCTAGGAACATAATTACACTGCTTGTTAATATATTAGAATTCTTAATCTGCTTCATTACTAGGTGAGGGAAAAAAAGCTAAACAAAATAATTAATTTAGCTACAAAAATGGAGTACAATCATACAAAAATTAAAATTATTGAGTCCTGACAAACCCATATTTTCATGTAGGAAAACATATAAAGGAATTTAAATTGTATTGAATATTTGAATTTGTTCAAAGATATCAGAAAGTATATGTTCCAAAATGAAATTTTGCCTATTTAAAGAAAGGTATAATCATAAAAATAAAACTAAAAATCATACCATAACATGAAGGAAGACCTGCCTTAATGAAATTATGAGTACTAATAGAGGCCAGATTCACCTGGAAAAACTATCAATTCTACTTCAGCAGTAGGATGTGGGCACTCCCAAAATGGCTGCATATTTTTTTTCATCTGTCATCTTAAATCATTAATCCCAAGGCAAAATATAGCAAGTGGAAATTCTTTATGCATTTGTGAATCTCATTGTGGAGCTTCAGTCCCATAAAACTAAAAATAAATTGTTAGTGACACATAAAAACATGCAGTCTTGTTTTTATTTGTGCATTGTTTTAGATAAAATTTTATTTACTTATTTTTACTTCAAAATATTAAGGAGGGACAAATGTTTTCAGTTACATGGAATGCTTTTGTAATGCTTGAGTCATGACTATAAGTGTGCCCATCACCCAAATAGTGTTCACTGTGACCATTAGGTAGGTTTTTTCCTCTCTCCTCCTCCCCCCTCCTCCCCTTCTTGATTTCCACTTAGTTTTACTTCCCTCTATGCACATGAGTGCTCATCAGTTAGTTCCAATTTAATAGCGAGTACATGTGGTATTTATTTCTCCATTCTTGAGGTACTTCACTTAGAATAATGGTCTCCAATTCCATCCAAATTGTTGCAAAAGCCATTAATTCATCCTTTTTTATGGCTGAGTAGTACTCCATGGTATACATATACTACATTTTGTCAATCCATTCATGAATCAATGAGCACTTGGGTTGATTTCACATCTTTGCAATCGTGAATTGTGGTGAAACAAACATTTGAGTGCAGGTGCCTTTTTGATGAAATTACTTCTTTCCTTTGGGTAGATACCCAATAGTGGGATTGCTAGATCAAATAGTAGGTCTACTTTTAGTTCTATCAGGAAGCTCCATACTGTTTTCCATAGAGGTCGTACTAATCTGTGGCACCACCAACAGTGTATAAGTGTTCCTTTCTCTCTGCATCCACACCAATATCTACTGTTTGGGGACTTTTAAATAAAAGCCATTCTAACAGGAGTAAGGTGATATTTCATTGTGGTTTTAATTTGCATTTCCCTAATGATTAGTGACGTTGAGAATTTTTTCATATGTTTATTGGTCATTTGTCTATCTTCTTTGGAAAAACTCCTGTTTGTGTCTTTGAATGACTGAGTTATTTTGAGAGCTTTGTCTTCAGACTCTGAGATTATTTCTTCTCCTTGGTTTAGTCCATTGTTGAAGCTTTCTGCTGTGTTTTGAAATCCCTTAAATGACTCTTTCATTTCTGTAAGTTCTATTATATCCTTTCTTTTTTTTTAATTTCTTATTTTTTATTCCAGAATATTATGGGGTACAAACGTTGAGTTTACATATATTGCCTGTGCACTGACCTAGTCATAGCTACAAACATGCTCATCCCCAGACAGTGCGCACAGCACCCATTAGGTATGAATTTACCATCCCCTCCTGCCCCCTCCCTCCTGCTTGACACTCAATGATTGCTACTTGCAAGTCTATTATATCCTTTCTTATATTGTCTAGCTCTTTAGCAACTTTTTCATTGATTTCCTGAAATATTTTGGGGGCTTCTTTTTGTTAGTTTTCTCAACTTTCTCTTTAATTCCATTCATATTTGCCATCCATATTCTGAATTCCATTTCTGTCATATTGGTAATATCCTTGTGGGTGGATATTTCTCTTGTGAGTGGAGCCACTACTGTAGCTCCATTGTGATCCCCTGGGAATGTCGAAAAACTATTTTGTTTTCTCATGTTGCCAGTGTTCTTTTGCTGGTTTCTTCTTATCTGGATCCTCTTCCCTTGGCTCTGGGTTAATTGGATTGCAGGGCACCTGTTCTCCTTTGCTTGGAACTCTCCTGTTTAATTAGGAGAATGGAAGTACTCTAGATGGAGCTTTTGTGTCCTGCTTTGGAATGTTGACCCATCAGGGGAAGGGTGTGTGCACTGAGAGCCTGTAGAACAGCTGTTCTGTTTTCACCCATTCCACTGTGATTGCCACAGTTTGAGCCAGTGCTGTATGATCTTCATGTGGGGTGCATGGTCATTCCCCAGCTCGTTGTTGGAAGTGGATGTTACCCTCTCAACGGTGGGCAATTGCTCTTGGTAGGGTCACCCAGGGGAGATGACAGTGGCAGCTTGGTGAGTCTATTTAGGCAGTGGTCATGGATGACCAGGCTGTGGGGATTTGCACAAACCAGGTCCAGCAGTAATGGTTGCTCAGGGCTGTGGGGTCCCCGGTGAAGTGTGGACCTCAAGAAGGTTCTGCCAGCCCAGTGCCCTTGATGGAGACACAGGGGTGGGGTCTTAGGGCCCAGGTACAACTCTGGAATCTCAACCATGATGTCACAGGCCTGGTGGGGGCCCTAGAGCTACAGGAGCAGAGCCTAGGGCTTAGGTTCAACAAGAGCTTCAGAGCTGGATCTGGGGATTAGGGAGCAGAGCCTCACAGATGGGGGGCTGTTAAACCAGTGTAGAGACTGCTGATGCCCAGTTGCATAGTCAGGAGTTTGTCTCAGGAGCCCAGGAACTGCTGAAGTAGGCTGGAGCTGCTGGTCAGCCGAGGTCTGCCCCCTCCAGCCTAGAATCCACTGAGGCAGTTGCCTAAGGCTTTGCATGTGGTGCCTGTGGTGTCTGAGCCGCCTCCTCTGCTCAGATCCCACAAGGGGGGTTGGTGGGGGTAGCATCTGTTCTCTCTGATCCCTCCTTGGCCCAGCAGGGGTGATGGGAAGGCTACTGCTTGAAACCAGAGTCCTGAGAGGACTTGATGCTGTGCACCAAAGTGATCAAGATGGCATTGGCTGCACAAACCCAGGATCAGCAGCCACCAGATCTCTGCTGTGCCTGCTCTCTGGTGCATTTTAGACAAAATTTTAAATTAAACTTAAACACAGAAGAGCAATTAGTTTTATTGAATTAGTATTCTAACAAAAAGAGTGACATTAATTTCAGAGTGGCATTAATATTATTAGATTCCATTATTTCTTTTAGAAATCTAGTGCTGTCACCCAATTTTCTTATCCTAATAAATTATAATGAATAGTAAAGTAAAGGAAGAAGTAAGGAAAAGAGGAAAGGAGACAGGGAAAGAGTAAAGAAGGAAAGAAAACTTAGCAGAGATGTTTTGAGTAGGTATTTTGAGGAAAACTTTGAAATCAAATTTTCTAAGTCTAGGGTGTAAGGAGTAAGATATCTTCAATAAGGATAAATTTTAGGATAAGAAAGATATATAAAAAAGGAGATGTTGAATAGAAATAAAGTTTCTGATGGATTAAAATATGTATCCATCCATGGACAGTAATTCTGTACCCAAGAAGAGTTTAAATGAGAAAAAAAAAAAACTTCTATTACCATTACTACAGCATAGAAAAAAAAAAGCAAATAAAAAGGGATTTTCCATAATCAGAATGCCTAAGATAATTTTCAGTAATGATTTGAGTGCCTCTTTTAAATTTAAAATTATTATATTATTGTCTCACAGTAAAAATTATATGTAGGATGAGGAAAACTGCTCATGGAATCAACTAAGTTCACAGTTGTCTCAAACCTTAGTGAATCATTAAAACTCTTTTTTTTCCCAGACATGTAACTTTCTTGTAGTACCATTCCTTTGATTAAAATATATTATTTAATAAAAGAAGTCCTTATAGTTTTATGCTGGGAAAAATAACTGTCTTAGAGTAAGTAGCAACATCCAAAAGTTTGGATATAAAGAGCTTCAAATTAGGACTTCTCAGTCAGCTACAAACATGTTAGACTTAATAGACATGGAACTGAATAATTGTAACAGTCTCAGAACTTGATTCTTCATCAAAATTCAGACTTTGAGAAAAAAGCACTCATTAGTCTACAATATTAGTTAACTAGATGACTAGTTAGAGTGGCAGCAAAAAACAATTTTAGGGTAAGAATATTTTATATGCATTTGAAGATGTGCTCTTATCCTGTTACTGTGAAAAAACCTGCCTACACATCTTGGCTTATCAAGTATTTTGAAGGAAAATGGTTATTAGCATTTGTCAACAAACAGCACAAAATACACAAACATACACATACTTAAGAGCAAAAAAATTGTTTTGCTGATATATTTTTCAATATGCTTAAAGTATTTGAAGCAGTAATTCTAAAAACTCTGATTTAGTGTAGAATTTTATGAGGAATATTTAAAGGTCGTTATATTTTTATTATAAAATTTAAAATATAAACATTCACTTTTAATTTCAGATACATATACAAACATGGCCACACCACAAACTCACACATATACACACATACAGGCACACACAAAACATAACACACACACTCAGATACCCAAATAAAGGTATTCTTTCAAAAGCTTTAACATAAATTCCGCTGGACATATCAAAAAGAAAGGGCTGGTTTGGTACTCTTAATTTTGAACACGTAGTTCCATCTTCAAATGGGAAGGAGCAAAAAATAAGCAAAATTCAGTGGGAACCATTATTCATTGTCTTTCTACAAGGCGCTAAATATGATGCTGAAGGACACATTCAGTATGTCACTGGTTCCATAATTAAGATATTGATAATTCACTTTATAAATGTGATTTTTTTTGGTGTAGTTAAGGCCACATCATTCTGATAACATCTATGATTTCTTCAAGAATTTAGAAAATGCTGTATCATTTTTTCTGTAGTTATTGCAAGCAAGACATCACTTGTGTTCTATTACATGAAATTTTCTGAATATCTTCTCTTTATAACAGTAGTGCTAAGAGATGTCTTACAGAAACACTGTTGGCTGTTGTCATGTAATTTAGAGAAACATTATAATAAATATATTTCTTGGAAATTCAAAGTGGATATTTACATTTTAAAGAATCTGAGGAAATGTTTATAAAACAATTTATTTATTTATTTATTTTAGCACAAAACTCTTTCATGTGCTTACTCTTCCTTTTTTCCCCTCAATAACATTTTTAAAAATTCTTCAGAATAGCTCTGCTTTAAACTGTACAATGTTTGTGAACAGAAGCATTGCCATATTTATTTATACATAACCTTTTTCTAATATGGGGCATAATAGGTTTTCATTAAATGTTTACTGAACAAATAGAAACCCTAAATAACATGCTTTATTTTTACGGAACTGCAAAGCATATATTACTTTCATTTGTGGAGAGTATTTAGAAGCTGATATTGCTGGTGCAGGTGCTTAAAAATTGGCAGTAACACAAAGAAAATGGCCAACAGATTTATTCTTTAAATTTTCATTTTAATAGAAAGCAAGTGCCTACACACACATATCATGTACCAACCAAATGACAAAATAGACTTTGGTTCCTGAAAGCATTATGTAGCAACTCTTCGAGGTAAAATATTTAAACCACCATTTATCTTAACTAATCTTCACACATAATTGTGAAGTTCATCATTGCATTTCACACATAGCTGCCCATTTTATGTTGTATCTTCTGACAGAAATCTCCACCAATATCCTCCTGCTGAATATCAGATCATTTCCCCACATTTTAATGAAGCATCACTTTCATCTTTATTTTCTGATCACTTCCTGTACCCTCCCTTCCACAAAATGGAATTTTCTTTCAAAATTGTTCTGTATCTTGTGGTGTTCAGTGCATATATGCTTATATTAATATATCTTCTATAGCATTATAATTCATTTATTATTTACATATATATACATATACTTATATACATCATGAAACCATCAACATAAGTAAGGAATTTCAAATATGTGTTTTCTTCTACATATTCTATACTTTTAGCTTCTACTAGTACTATAACACATTTAAGTTAATTTTTGAATAAGGTGCAAGATACGGATCAAAGTTAAGTTTTCTGTATATAGATGTCCAATATTTTTGATAGGGCTTACATTGGCTCATAACAGTGCTCTGAGAACTACTATCTTAACACAGTTAAATCCTCCAATCCATGAACATGGCATACCGCTCTGTCTGTTTGAGTCTTTTTTGATTTCTTTTGCCACTGATACGTAGTTTTCAGTATAGAGTTCCTGAAAGTATTTTGTTAGTTTATACTTAATTCATGTTACTTTTGCTATTGTAAATAACAGATTTTTAAAAAATACAATTTCTATTTTTCATTGTTAGCATATAGAAATACAATTAATTTTTTATAGTGACTTTGTATAATACTCACTTATGAGTTCTGTAGATATTTCTTTGTTAGTTCCATAAAAGTATCTACACACATAATCACATTTGCAAATAGAGATAGTTCTATTTCTTCATTAACAGTCTGGATGCCTTTATTTCTTACCTTATTGGATAGAATAAGAGTATCAGTTTGGTGTTAAATAGGAGTGGTGAGAATGAACGTCCTTGCCTTGCTTATAATGTTGCCTTCTATTCTTATTTATTTTGCTGAGAGTGTTTATCAGGGATAGTGTTGAATTTTGTCAAATATTTTGTATACATCTATTGAGATGCTCACAAATTTTTTTTTACTTTAGTTTGTTCATATGATGTTTGATACATTATCAAAGGTTGAGTCAGCTTTACATTACCAGAATAATCCCCGTTTAGTCTTTATATATTACTTTTTCATACATTGCTGGATTTTATTTGCTATAGAATCTATTTATTAGATACCATTCTTTTGTTGATGATGTTTGCTTTTATATTTATGAAAAATATTAATTTATATTTTCATTTTTTATTGTCTTTGTTTTCTTTTATTTCTTTTGATATCAATATAATAGGCATCTCACAAAATTAGTTTGTGTAAAATTGGTATAAATTATTTTTCAAATATTTTGTAGAATTCACTGGTGAAGCAATCTTGGCCAGGAATATTCTTTTTTAGAAGGTTTTACCTATGATTTCAGTGACTTTAATAAATATAAGATCTTTTAAGCCCTTGTAGTTTTTTCTCTTTCTTTCTCTCCTTTTTTTTTTTTTTTTAGTGAACCACTGCCTTTCAAGAAATTGAACCATATTGTCTAAAATTATAGAATTTGATGGCATAAATTATTTTATAATGTTAATTATCTTTTTTATTACCTATGATGTTTGTAGTTTTATTTCCTCTTTGATTTAGTGCATCCTTAAGTGGTTTTTCAAATAATTTGTTTAGTGGTTTTAGTTGTAATCAGTGGTATAGATAAGCTTTAGTGAGTTTACCTCACCAAGTTAGCAGCAGAACTACAGCATTTAATTTTTATGTAGTCAAATACATCTTTTGTCATTAATGCCTCTTGTGTTTCCTGCTTTACTTAAGAAGTCCTAAAAAAATTCATAATCCAGGTCAACATTAAGTGCATTTTTTAAAAAGTATGTTAAATTAACTTCTAGTAGATGCATATACATGAAATGCTTTCTAAGTCAAAAGTTGTTTATGCATTATTTTTTTCATTAGTTTGGGGCATAGGTTTTCTAGAAATGTATTTATATGAATGTTTGAATACATAATCATTTTGAATTATTTATTGATATAAAACACTATAGTAGTTCAACTAATACACTTTCATTATTAATCATAATAATAATATAAAACACTAGATAATTTTCTTAATATATGTGTGTATATAAAATGGCCATTTCAGAGCATTTTAAATATAAATTCCTTGTTCCAAAATTTTTCTTAATTTTGGAGGGGTTCATAACTTTAGATTCTAGGATAAGCCCCTGGTTTTTCCTATTTGTTACACAATTCAATTAGATTCATAATACTGGGAAAGAGTTAATAATCATATTAAAATATTTTTATATCTTTTGGTATCATAATTCTATAAGTCCACATGGTAATTACATAATTACAAGCTGTCAGTATATGATTGCTGATACTTGTAATATTTTGTAATTACATAATTTGGCATGATTACAATTATGAAAAGAGTACATGGTAATTGACTAAAATTACTTTTAGTTTTCCAGAAACACAAAACTGTGTTCTAAATTAAGACATGGAACAAAATGTTTAGTTCTATCTGAACAGGGATTAAATAAAATTCATAGGGATAGTATTCAAAATGAGATTTTTGTCTTTGTCTAGTATTTGTCAGTTAATGCTATATATACATGATCCTGTGTATAATCTGTTAAAATGTGTAGAACATAATTCTTCAACCTTTTGTTTTATGAAGGTAACATAATTGCTTTGCTTTGGCTTTTTATTTCACTAATTTGAGGTTATTTTGGCATCTTAGTGACACAAATGATCAAAAAAATGAAGTGATAAAGCTTGACATTACTGAACATATCTGCGTGGTTTTTATTTCTCTCATAAAATTCAAAGCCCACTAATAACAGGACCTAAGTCTTTCTATATAAATCTTACCTAACCTTTGCTCTTATATCTTTAGTGAAGGTGGCAGTATGCTTTTTGAATAGTAAAAATTAGTTTTAAAAAGCATGTTGTATGCAAAGGCAAGTGCATCATTCTGTCATGCAGATATACAGAGAACAAGCATAACAAAGATTATTGGTTCCACTAAAATATTATTTACTTCTCTTTAAACAAAAAAAAATCATAGTATATAAGTTTTATAGAATTTTTAAATTTTTGATCAAAGTAAATCATAATTACTGGCGTTTTTTTGTTTGTTTGTTTGTGGGTTTTTTTCTTTTCTACTTTTAAGGTTTATAGCAGCCAGTAGGACTAAACCTCTCTCCAAACCTCTCCCCATGATCACCCCTATGTATTCCTCAAAAGAAGATATAAGACTTGGAATTATTGAGACCTGACTCTTTGTCGTAGTCACTGATTTGAGTACTCTGCATTCTTTACCTCAGTGACAGTAAGTTCTCTTCATCTCCCCCAAAACACTTCCATTCATTGACATATTGCCTAAAGCAGTAAAGATTAAAGATATACTTTCATTGAAAAAATTCTACAGAAATTGTATACAGTATTAAGAAATATATAATAATTCATTTTAATTAACATCATAATTTACTTATTTTTTTAGTTTAAGTCTAATTTTTAAATATCATCTACCTTCCAAGAAAATAGCCTTATTTCATTTCATTTAAATTTTTTAAAAAATACTTTAATATATGTGTGATGGCTACTATTAATGGAACTGGAGAATTTTTGTATTTTTGTTTGTTTTTAATAAATATTAGATATATACAACACCCAATTGCACAATTATTGAGTATAATTAAACGTTTTTAATTTAGAAATAAATAAGTTTTTAAAAATGCATATAAAAATTGGTCACACACAACTTGTTTCATTTTATAGCTCAAAATAGACTCATTTCCTCACATCAGCAATGAACTTACTTGCAAGTCCATTACTTGCAGGAGATCCTTTTACAGAGGGGCTGGAAAATAGATCTGAGAAAGTAGTCATGATTTCACAATCATCTTAAATTGCTTACCTAATTTTTTTAGCATTCATTGGAACAGTGCAAAGCACCTTTTGAGCAGCTCTGCTTCTGAAGGCAAGTTACCAAATGTGGTGGTTTCTGTAAAAAAAATCTATTTAAATTATGGCATAGAAAGTCAAACTTTTAGCCCGTGAATACACAATAACAACAAAAAGGAAAATATAATGAGGCACCTAATGCTCTAAAATGAAAGGTAGTCAAGAACAGGTTTTAACATAAAAGATATCTTTCTTTTTATTAAATTTAACATTTGTAATGTTTAAAGTGCATAATCTCTTGACATTTTAGTAGCTTTAAATTATAACTAATATAGTTATTTAAAAGTGTTCAGTGTTGACTTTTAATGGTGTCAATTAAGTTAATGAAGATTGAATAATATTAACAAATTATATACAGTGGAATTGTTGAAATAATCTTTGCTTCCCTCAAAGGATGATCATTCAATTAAAAATAGCTCAAGAAATATTCCTTTTAGTGAATTATGTAAAAAATTATGTTAAAAAATAGTATTATAATTGAGTAGATCAAATTACTCTTGTGATTTAGACACATTATATTCTGGAATATTTTGCATATGAGATTACCAAACTCTTCCAGACAACCTGAATGAATTTTGAAGAAAGGCAATGGTGAGGAAAGACTGAAGATATATGCCTGTGGTTTGGATTTTCAAAAATGGGATTGAGATTTTTGCTTCAGAGATATGGAATAGATATACTTTTTTCTGTTTTTTTGTCTGTTTTTTCTAAGTACAACTAAAACCCCTGGACATTATATACCGAACAACTAAAACAGAAAACTTGAGAAAAAAGCAGACCACTTAGGGACATGAGGACCTGCGGAACAACAAGGTAATGAATTCCCTGTTTTATAATTTTGTTGTTGTTGTTGTTTTGTTGTTTTCTTCATATATTCCAGAGTTGGAGCTGAAGAAGGTAGCGATGTGAAAACATCAACAGGCATAGACAAAGTAAGTTTCAACAAAAGGCTACTCTCTCTAACAAAAGGACCAGGAAAGAGATAGCTTAGCAAGACAAGAAAGTTTTAGATAATAATTTTTTTTGCACCAGCTAAACATCAAAGAAAAACTGTGCCTCCATTAACAAGCACATCAGCAAAGGCCAAATGGGAAGCCTGTATTTCTACCCTTACTAAACTCTGATGAGATACCTGAACACCTCACAGCTTAGTGTCAAAAAAGACTAAGTAGGGAGTCAGGATTTTTATTTCTTTTATCAAGTAACAAGACCACTGCCTGTGGCATCACAAAAAACCTTGCATGAATCCTGAAATATCACTATCACCCACTAATGAAAAGGCTTCACATCCCTCCCCAGAGGGGTAATATCAGAGGAGATCTAGTGGAAATTCAAGACATTGACCTGTAGTAATGAGAACACCCCCACCATAGTGTCAGTGGAGACCTCATGGGCAATCAGACACTAGCCTCAACCTAGCAGTAATGAGGATCTTCATATCTAGGAAAAATGAAGGGAAAGTGAAAAAACTGGGCTTCTACCTCCATCTGGCAGTAATGATGTGGCATTTTCCTTTCCCCTATTAGAATGAGGTATTAATAAAAGTCAGCTACAAAGGAAGGTTTAATTAAGATCCAGAGTCCCAGAATACAATATACAAATCTCTATGCTTCAATTAAAAATGACTTGTACACACCAAGAACAAGGAAGTCTCAAAATCAGTTTAAAAAGACAGTATATGAAGCACAAAGATAGCAGAGATATTAGAATTATCTGCCAAAGATTTTAAAGCACTTATGATAAAAACACTTCAACAAATAATTATGAACACACTGAGGGATAAAAACTTTAGAACCAAGAAATATAAAAAGAAAATAAAATGTCTGGTAGATGGGTTCAAGAATAGAATATAAGTGATAGAAGAAAAATAAGTAAACTGCAAGACAGAGCAATAAACATATTCCAATCTGAATAACAAAAAGAAGTAGACTGAGATAAAAAGTGAACAGAGCCTCAGAGACCTGTAAGACTATAACAAAAGACATAAAATATGTGCCATTGAAGTCACAGAAGCAAAAGAGAATGAACATGAGGCTTAAAAAGTACTCTAAGTAATAGTAAATGAAAACTTCCCATATTTGGCAAGAGAAACAAAGCAATATATTCAAAAAGGTGATTGACTCCCAAACCCAAAGTAACCCAAACAAAAAGACACCACATAATTGGGTAGCTAAAAATTAAAGAGAAAATATTGAAATAATTCATACAAAATTAACTCCTTATGTACAGAGGAAAAACAATTTGAATGACAGCATATTTCTCAGCAAAAACAATGGATACCAGAAGGAAGTGGCATTTATTAACATTTGATGGTTGAAGTAAACATAAAAATGCCTTAAATCATTCCACATTTATGTAGATAAAATATTTGATAATTTTATAATAAACTGGGCAGGATAAATGGATCCAAAAAAAGGTAACATTTTTACACTTCACTTGAATTAAAGACATGAGGATAACAGTATATTGTGATAGGTAATGTATATATAATATAATATCTAGAACAACCAATAAAAAGCTATACAAAGAAATACACCCCAAGGCACTATAGATAAATAAAAATAAAATTTAAATGTAGTTAAATAAAATAACAGACAGCCTTAAAATACTAATGATTACATTAAATGTAAATGGTATAAATAACCTGCTGAAAATGCAGAAATTGTTGGTATATTTAAAAATATCATCCAACTCTATGGTATCCACAAGAAATTCACTTCAAGTATAATAATATAGGTATCTTGAAAGTAAAAGAAAGGGAAAAGATATATCAAGAAAACATTAATCAAATAAAAAAATGTATATAAATATCTTATAAAACAATTTAGAGTAAAGAAAATCACTGGCAACAAAGGCATATTACCTATAATAAAAGGGTTTATATAAAAAAGAGTTTATGAAGAACAGTTTAGTGTGTGCACTAAAATACAGAGCTGCAAAATATCTGAAACAAAAGCTGACAGAACTGAGGGAAAAGATAGACAGATTCACAATTATAGTTGGGAGACTTTACCTCTCCTTTCTAAACAATTGATAGAACCAACTTGACAGGAAGCCAGCAGAAATATAGAACACAAGTAAGCCATTAACCAATTGGATCTAATCAATATCCATAAGACACTCAAACTACAGCAGAATGAATACATATTCTTTTTATGTGTCCATAAGACATATAACAAAATAGATCTACTATGGGCCACAAAACAAACTTCAACAAATTTAAAATAATTTAAATTATACAGAGTGTGTTTTCTGACCACAATGTAAGCAAACTAGGAATCAAAAACAGAAAGATAACAGGAAACTCTTAAAACCCTTGGTAACTAAACAGCAAAATTCTAAACACAAGTTGAGAATCTTTAATTTGAAAATCTAAAATCTGAAAGGCTCAAAAATCTGAAACTTTCTGAACACCAACATGACACCACAAGTAGAAAATTCTACAACTGACCTCATGTGATGGGTCAAATTTTGTTTCCTGCACAAAATTACTAAAAATATTGTATAAAATTACTTTCAGGCTATGTATATAAAGCATATGTGAAACATCAATGAATTTTGTGTTTAGACTTGGGTCCCATTCCCAAGATATTTCATTGTGTATATACAAATACTCCAAAGTCTGAGAAAATATGAAATCTGAAACATTTCTGGTCACAAGCATTTCAGATAAGAAATAGTCAACTTGTAATCCATGATTTAGTTAAAGAATAATTGGAACACAGCTGAAACAGAGCTGAGAGGGTAATTTGTAGAACTAAATTCATATATTAGAAAAATGAAAAGTCTCAAATCAATAATTTAAGCTCTCATTTCAAGAATCTAGAAAAGGAAGAATAAACTCTAAACAAGCAGAAAAAAGAAATATAAAATAAAAGCAGAAATGAATGAAATTGAAAACAGAAAAACAACAGAGAAAATAAACTTAACAAAGAGATAGTTCTTGGAAAAGATCAGTAAAATTGACAAACTTCTAAGTAGAGTGATAAAGGAAAAAAAAGAGAAAACACAAATTACTAATTATAAGGAATGACTTTTTTTTGGCTTCTTTTGATTTCTGGCTGCTTCCTTTTTTTTCTCCCGCATGGGCCAAAAAGAAAGTGAAGGGACAGGACTTATTAAATTTATTTTAAAGTTCCAGTAGCTAATATAATGTAACAATTAGGCAATGATAGACCAATTGACCAACAGAATAAAATAGAAAAAAATGTCCTCAAATCCTTAGATTCCAATATCCATTTATAATCTTAAAACTTATTGAGGATGACAAAGCTTTTTTGCTTATTACTGTATTTACTATATTAAATTTTAAATTAGAAAAAATAAAAATATTTAGTTATTCATTTAAAGGTAACAGAATGGAAATTTAAAATGAGAATTTTAAATGTATTTAAAAATAACAAAATTAAGTTACAAACTGTACATCTGATAAAGTGCTAATAATATCTAGAATCTACAAAGAACTCAAACAAACCAGCAAGAAAAACAAACAAACAAACAACCCCATTAAAAAGCAGGCAAAAGACATGAACAGAAGCTTTTCAAAAGTAGATAGATAAATGGCCAATAAACATATGAAAATATGCTCAATGTCACTAATTTTCAGGGAAATGCAAATTAAAACCACAACGGGATATCATCTTATCCTTGTCAGAATGGCTTTTACTAAAAAATCCAAAAACAATAGATGCTGGCATGGATGCAGAGAGAAAGGAACACTTATTCACTGTTGGTGGAACTGTAAATTAGTACAACCTGTATGAAAAACCGTATGGAGATTTCTCAAAGAACTCAAAGTAGACCTACCATTTGATCCAGCAATCCCACTAGTGGGTATCTACCCAAAAGAAAAGAAATCATTTTATCAAAAAGATACATGCACTCAAATGTTTATTGTAGCACAGTTCACAATTGCAAAGATGTGGAATCAAGCCAAGTGCCCATCGATTCATGAGTGGATTAACTAAATTTGGTATATGTATTCCATGGAGTACTACTCAACTATAAAAAGGAATGTCTTTTACAGCAATTTGGATGGAACGAGAGACCATTACCCTAAATGAACTATCTCAGGAATGGAAAAGCAAACACCACTTGTACTCTCTAATAATTTTTAACTAATCGATGGGCAAACATGGTCACAGAAAGAAGTAAAAATCATTGGAAATCAAGAAGGGGGAAGAGTGAAGAGGGGAGGGATAAAAACCTAACAGGTACAATGAACGTTTTTCGGGTGATGGGCACACTTATAGCCCTGACTTAAGCATTATAAAAGCTATCCATATAACAAAAACATTAGTACCCCCTTCATATTTGAAATAAAAAAGAAAGAAAAAAGAACAAAGTTAAATCTATAACATATTATTATAGGTAATATTCTTAAGAAAACACAGCTGGTTTCCAAAACAAAAAAATAAAAATAGTTTTAGATTTTTGCAAATTTATTCAATATCTAGCTTAATAGAAGCAAGCTGAAATTATTTTATCTGTTTCTGCATTTCATCACTTGCTAAGTATTGTTTTTCTGGACATATATGAATAAAATCTGGGCTCACAAAGATATAGTTATAAAATGAAAGAATATTTTAATGATTTTTTGGAAATAATTGTGAATAATCTCCTTTGTTGCCATAGCAAACTGTGGTGAGCTGTAGTTTCTGAATGGTTAAATCAAACGTGCAATCTTGAACCATATGGTAGCATCAAGTAAAGTAGTCGGTGCATTCAGCTTGTGAAAAGTGTAATCCTTGAAGTAAATCCCACATAAAAAACTCATTAGGTTATCAGTTTCTTATTCATCCTGAAGGTCAGATCAGTAGTCCTAATTTCCTAATTTCCATAACAATGAGGAAGACTAAGACTTATTTTAAAAGGATGTTCTGAAAGGATGAACTCCAGTAGCTCAGCTGAGGTAAGCTATCAGGTAGCCCTGCCTAGCAGAGGACTGAGGTCAAGTTGTGTAGAAAAAAGCAGATGATGGGAGAAAAGCCTACAAAAGCAAAGTGGAAAGAGTTTAGCGGTCAGGGAAAGTAAAATATATACAGTTATTTTATGAATGAGAAAATTGAAACTTGAGTGAAGTATATAATGTGTCCAAAGTAAAACAAATAATAATCCATGAAACTGGCATTCAAACTCAGTTACATGTATCTCTAAAATCTCCCCATAATAATTTTTATATTTTATATCCCTGTAGTCAACTTGTTTCTAAACATTGCAAAATATCTCATGTCCCTATAAATATGTACAACTATTATGTATCCATAAAAATTAAAAATATTTAAAAAGTAATTTATGTGGTCACAGTTAAAACAAAACAAACTAAATATTGCTTTTTAAAAATTAGTGGAATAAAAGCTTTTTAAAAAAAGTGTGCTCCTCTAAAATTCACAAAACTAAGTTCAATCTCCATAAATCACTTTCTCCTGAAGCTATTAAATATACCTACAAATATAGAAGGACCTTCATCTCAAAAAGAAAACGTGGCAAAATTTTAAAAATTAGGTGCAGAAACGTGTAATACTACAGCAGCCTGTTCTGATTGGCTTGCAACTTTTCATTATTTGTGAAACAAAACTGGAATGTCTCATAGTAACTGATATATAGTTTTTTAGCACTTATGTAGCAGGTATACTCTGTAAAATAGAATAGTTAATGTTTAATAAGTTTCCTATTTCATAGCATAAAAATTTCTAAATTTAGAATATTAATTAAAGTAAAAGAGTGACTGGTCCATGTTAATGTCCTTAAGTTAAATTTTTTGTCATTATTTAATAGGTTGCAATTATTTTAAATAAATATGACAGGTCCTAGTGAATTTTTATTTTCTCCCCTTTATTCAGTGACTGTAACTTGTCTCTGCCTTCTTTAAATGTTTGAAAGAATATCATCAACAATTAAAACTTCTTATATATATGTCAATATAAGTTATAAATGTAAACCTACGAACTTTACTATAACTTTTTACAATATCTACGCACACACACACACACTCTCTCTCTCACACACATATGTGGAATCATTGCATATATTTCTTTCTGTATTTATTTTGTAAATGATGAACCTGAAACTAACAAAGGTACATAAATTCTGTCTACATAGGTGTATACCCCATTTATTTTTACGAACAATTCTATAAAGCTTTAATATAACATAACAATTTAATTCATCGAACTTTAAGCTACCATTTTACTATATGAACCACATACTCTTACTGCATAAATATATAAATGGGAGTAGATCAGGCATAAGCTTAATTCGTTATTCACAAGGCTCTTAATTAGCCATTTTCAAAATAGAGGAATTCACTATGCACAATGGTGAAACAGGGTTAGAGTGAGGTGGAGAAGCAGAAGAGAAGAAAAATATGATTTAACATGTGAGTACATACACATATATAAATAATATATTTAAGATAAAAATAATTTAAAATTACATACATTTGGAGTTTATTACAGCTAAAGAACAAAGCACCTATTTTTGGCTAATATGGGAATTCTTCACAAAGATAATTTTTCTTGAGTTCTATTTATAGGGAAAAAGTTTTATTCAATTTCTGTCTGGCCCAGATGGCTTGCTATGCCATTTCCTTCACTCTGCCACCAGAACTATAAAATCTCTTTGCTTCCATACTTGTTGTGGAAACTACCAACACCACGTTAGTATTGTCTTAGTCTGGGTTCAATAAAAGAAGCAGAACAACTTGTGGTTTATTTAGCGGCTGGACTTTACACAATTCTTTGAGCTGTTTATGTGAGTCTGTGTAGGCTGCTGCTTCTGTCTCTGGTGTAGAAAACTAAAATGAACAAAGCAAGTGATCAGGAAAAGACAGGAAAAGACAGACATGAAGTAAGACAAGCAACAAAAAACTGGAACTGTTAAGATGAGCTGGAAACCAAGAGATAGATGGGAACTGCATGGGTCTCCCGATGCCTCCAGACCGTCCTCCAACTTTGATGATGGGGGTGTCCTGAAGAAGAAACTCATAATACTCAACAAAGAGATAAAGGCACATCTGTCCCAGCAGTAGAAGATGAAGAAGGATTTGGCAGGATACGTGGAAGTGAGGAAGTTGTAGGTCCAGGTGCTACTCCACGCCAATAAAATGAATCAACACATAAGTGACAAAGTGGGTAGCAACACTGACATTCCTATACATATATATTTTTTTCATTTTGCCTTTCAAATCTTGTCCAAAATGTCTTTGTGGTTCTTGTGAACACAAAATTATTCAGAAAAAAAATTTGAGGAAAAAGTAGTTTCTACTTAGCTAAATTGACACAATACAAATGTTCACATACTCCATTTTCTATTTCATTACCTGATAACATGGTAGCTATGCACTTTAGGAAAAAAAACAAAAGAAAGAAATAGTTCTGTGTGGTATGTATGGTTTCTAAACTTAGGTGGGTACCCATCACCTTTATATCATTGGTCTCATTTCTCCATCCACAAACCCACAGAAGTTGTTCTTTCCTTTATAACACTTATCAAATTCTACCTACCTTTTTCTCAACCCAAATGCAGTTCAACAACAAATGACCTTGGCTGTTACTTTCTAGAGTACAAAGAACTATCAGAAATAACTCATTTTTTTCTTCCTCAGCACCTAAAAAATTATCAATGTCTCTATATATCAGTACATCAAATTGTTCAGGAAAATACCCTTCTTTTCCAGTTGAGGTTTAATTCCTTAAATTTATCTCCATACAAATTCTATTCTTCTGTTTCTTTGGAGTCCATGATCTTCAGTTAAACACTGTTAATCCTGAATTATACCAACAGGCGATGTTATAATTGCCCTGGTATAATTTGCATTAAGGGAAGATATTTAAAAATTTTTCACTGTCTGTGGACTGCTGTTATGACAACACTATCATTTGTCAGAATTCAAGAATGCCACCTTCCAGGTAAAATATCTCTAAAGACTATCTGCTATTGATGAAGCATAAATTACTCTGTCTGGTGCCTAGAGCTCCCTACAGTATTGCTACAACCTAGAATTACGGAATTCTCTTCAGGTGTATATTTCACATTTGCCAGTCAAAATCATCTTGTGGTTCATCAAATATGGTTCATGTTTTGTGTTTTTTAAATAATTACTTTTGTTATTCCTAGTGCTCTAATGTTCATTATTATAGCTAACAAACATTTATTGAATGAAAACAAAGTGGTGCATATTGTTGGGCATACACAATGAACAGGACAGAAATCTTCCCATGAATGAAGTAACTACCCAATGACAAAATATTCCCAAATGCAGTTATCATTCATAGCAATAATTGCCATCATGTAAGCATACAATGGTGGGATGAAAACAAATAAAAAAGAAGTGTCCTACTTTTCCTGGAGGGGAAGGAAGGGTTGAGAAAAGCTTTTCAGACCACTTAACACTTGAGCTAAGTGTCAAATGATAATTCTAATTCAGCAAGTGGTGACAGACCCTACATATTTCCATCTGTGAGGAAAGTTTTTCTTATAAAAACTTTCTTATATTTTGTATATCAAGTACTACTTACTTCAGATGCTTTTCCCATGTCACCAATCCAATAAGCTTTCTGCCTATGTTGATCCTTTGTGACGTGGTGTTGATATAATCTTCTGGCATATGCTACCACTTGTCTATTCTGCCTGTGGGTTGGCAATAGCAAAGCTCCTTGTATCTATTACTGGCTCAAAAAAGGTTGAATAAGTGCTACAGTTTGGATATGGTTTATTTTTTCCCAACCACACTTATGTTGAAATTTAATATCCAATATGGTGGTGTTGGGAAGTGGGGCCTAGTGAGAGATGTCTGCATCATGGGGGCAGATCCCTCATGAATTGTTTGGTGCCATTCTCATGATAGTGAGTGAGTTCTCCCTCTAGCAAGAATGGATTAGTACTCTCAGAAATGGATTGGTTCCTACAAGAACAAGTTGTTATAAAAGCCAGGATGCCCCTTGGGTTTTCTCTCTTTGCACATATCTGCTTCCCCTGTAAGCTTCTCTTCCATGTTGTCACTCAGACTTGAACTTTTCAGTCTACAGAACCATGAGCTACATAAACATTTTTTTCTTTATAAATTATCCAGTCTCAGATATTCTTTTATAACACGACAAAAGGGACTAAAACAATAATAGAATTCCTTTGAGAATTTTCCCACAATATTCTTTTCAAATATCAATTTGTATTTTTAAAAAATCATGCAATGTATGGAATTTAATCTATATAATATGACCCAATTCAAAGGTGATTTAAATTGACATATTGCTCTTGCAGAAGTCAATAAGCCTAAGAAAAACAACTCTGAGGAAGAAACTGTAAAAAGTATTTTAGGGAGTAGAGCAGGGTTTCTTCCTACAACCTTGGAACACATAAAATCAGGAACAGCCTTATATGTCTTCATTATCTTTCAGGGGTTTTAATGTGGGGAAGAAATGTTTTCGTTGTCTTTCTTCAGTGTAAAATTCAGTAACAGAGAGACATTAAATACTGCTAAATATGTTTTATTTATCAGAGTTGGATTTACAAGAAGTTACTGATGGGTAAGTTTCAGTAACACTTATTTACACGGGGCTACTCCCAAGGCATGACAGGCATGAGAGAGAGGGCTCTTGAGTGGACTCACAGAACCATACATTTTAAAACCCCAATTTGTTGAGATTGCTATCTCCTTCCACCCTGATGTCCTCACTATCTAATTCCTCCTCGGAATGCCTTTTGGGGGTTTGCCTAAGGGGAATTTAAGTTGGGGGTACATTTAGTTTGATTTTAGTGGGATATCCTTATGTAGTTCACAGTCACTTCAATGAGTGTTTACTGCTAGCTGTCCAGCTAGTGAGATGGCTTCCAGCATACTCTGCCACTCACTGAATCAACTCAGTATCATAAAACAAAGGCAGAGGACAAAAGATGGTATAGTGATATTGACATGTCCTAAATCTCATTGTAAGTATTTGTGAGTTGGAGTATAAATAAGTTCCGAAACATATGAAGCCAATAACTAGCCTGTGGAAACTTTTTCCAATCTTCA
Source organism: Daubentonia madagascariensis (assembly GCA_023783475.1). NCBI lineage: Eukaryota > Metazoa > Chordata > Mammalia > Primates > Daubentoniidae > Daubentonia > Daubentonia madagascariensis. Next base: position 16,467,765 of record JAKFHU010002080.1, on the reverse strand, counting down.
GACATATAAAGTTGTAAACAGATTAGGTTTCCATCAAGACCTAGTCAAATTGGAAGTTCTCTCCTGTTAGAAAATACTCCACAATGAAGCATATACAATCATAAACATACCATATATTTTTCTTTTCTTTTTTATTGGAATTTCCTGAAATAAAGTTGATAGACTTTCTGTGTTAGGGTACATATGAAGCAGTACTGCATTATATCAAATATGTTACTATATAAAGTTACATATTTTATACAACCCAAGGTATCAGGATTAGTTTGTATATCTGACCTATCTTTTCCTGGTTAAGTAGAATGTTTCTTCTTAAAGAAGAAACAGCCATGCAAACCGTGATTAAAGTCTTAAAATGATCCAAAGAAACAAGTGTTCCAACCATAAAATTTCTATACATATTCACCAGGAATTCAGTGTTATAAGAATAATTTAATTACCCTTAATAGCTTAATACAATTCAGTTTTAATTTTAATGTTCATTACAACTGTCCTTGTGTAATTAATTTATAATTAATTTTGTATAATTTTTCGGAATGATTGCAATTCAGAATTATTGTTTTCAGAATTCAAACGTGATAAAAAGGAAGTATACTAGTGTAAATAAAAATCTAAATGTAAAGAAAATATTTTTGATGCTTTTCATCTTTGAAACATTCTTATATTTTTTGTGAGTTATTTTCACACCGTAAAATAAGCCAGCATTTATAAATGTACTAATTCCTTGTTTGTATCTTTGAATCGTTTTACTCTAAAAGAGCTTCCACAAATTATACAAACTTTAGCTCCACAAAACCTGATATGTCCCTGCCAATTATATCTGTTTTGTTTCTGATATTAATAATAAAATTATGCTTTTTAAATTTGATAGACAAATTAATTACATTAGGATAGTGAATTAAAAGAGCATAGTAACTCCAGTGGGTGAAGAGATATTAAGGTATTTGTACATTAAATGACTGTTAATTAAATGTGTTGACATATATGATTGTTAATTTCCTAAAATACTAAAGAAAAAAGAAATCATAAAATGAAAACAAAAGAGAAACATATGCAATTATTTTTTGCTTAATTCATCTGAATTATTTATGGATCTTTAGCTTGACCTTAATTTGGGAAAATGATGTTAAATTATAGTATTGGTTATTTGTTAAAGATCCTTAAGAAAATATTCAATTTAAAAGTTTAAGAAATATAGTATATTTTAAGCAGGTAAAACATAAAAACGTTAAAATGGTTAAATTATGAAATGCTGAAAAGTTGATTAATTTTTCTCAATATACTTTATTTTTATTTTATAATCAAGTATAAATTACTGTCAATGCCATACTTTAGATAAAATATTTTTCTAAATCCTTCATGTAGTGTGAAAAGTAATTTCTGGTTGTTTAATTTCTTTTTATTTTCCATGAAATGTGGAGAAGTTTATTTGTTAGTAAAAGTGGTTTGAACTATAAATAATGCTATCTAGTTTTTTCACAACTAAGACTTAGAAGGGTTCACAATTCAAAGCTAAATCTGCAACTTTTCAAAAATTGCTCATTTCCATTGCTCCATATATATTTCATTATGCTGACCTACTTATGACACCAACTTGAAGGAAGAGCTGTAAAAAAATACGCCTTCCCAGCTAAAGAGAAGCATTACCTTTAAAAGTACTGTTAGGTTCAAGAAGGTTATATTGGAGGAATTGTAAGGGATAATTTAAAATATGAAAATAGGTCAAGAATAGGATATTAAAAAAAGATAATTCTTTTTTTTAATGTGCTTTCATGGACAGGTTTCAAACCATGACACACTGACCAACCTAAAGAGTCTTCAAAATCAGGTATATTGAACAACCATTCTTTTAAAATATGCCTATACATAAAGAAAATAATCCAGATATCCATCAGCTCAGCTGTGTGCTCTCTTTGTATCCCCTCACTTATTTGACAATTAGTTGCTCACTTCTCTGTGTCAGTTATGCTCTGTATCTTGAGCATTTCTATACCTCTAACTTTTATTGGCTCCTAGAATATCTAAGTCTTCAAGGATTTAATTTTACATCAATCAGTGTATTTTTGATTATATATGGTATGGTGTCAAATGATTATTTTTTACAAATCATAACTAAACATAGAGTTCAGAGATCTTGGCCCCAGACGTTATGCTGGAACTTGTCATGACAAGAAGTCATTTAACTCCTCCAGGTGTCAGAATTTTTCAAGTGTAGAAGGAAGGTGTTTAGGGCAGAGAAGACACTGTGAGTTCTTGAGAAGTCACATTTAAGACAATTTTACATAGCATTAAAACATCAGTAAATAAATTAATTGCTATTAGCAACCCTTGATTAACCACAAAATCTGGCAGCCCGGAGTGCTGAATTGTATCACCTTTCATAGAATCTATTGACTTGATAAAGGTCTCTGCAATTACACATAGCAAATATAATCAATGATCTGCCCAGATCCCATCTGATTCCGTTTACCATTTCCTCAGACTCATGCCTCAGCTTATGTGTGCTATTGTTTCTAATGTACCTGAATCTGAGACTCTCTTATAAAAACTATTCTTAGGCTCCTATAGTCACTTAACCAACAAAAGCAGGACACTGTAAAGTTTATTCCCCCAGCACCACCCAGGCAGCTCGCAGTCAATCACTGGCCAGTCAATGACTGATATGAAAATCTTTATGTCACATCTCCATGGGCACATATCCTGAGTCAGGATTCCCCTGCAGGGACAGCCTGTAGGTGGTATTTTGCCTGAAATGGAACCCTTGCTTTACTTTGTCCTCTTCTTACTCTGTTTTTTTTCCTCATTCCCTAACTGTTTTTCTTGACTTTTTTCATGTCAATTGTACATGGCATCTTCTAAGAATTTGCTTCTAAGGAACTTGAGCTGTGTGACCATATTCTACATTTATTCATGCATCTCTTTTTACTTATGTATAACAAATAGATTAACCCCATCAAGACTCTGGACTACAAAATTGCTGAAGAGCTTGGAGGCTCTTATTTTCTTATTTATTTTTAAGGATTTGCTTAAATGAGTTTAGCTGATGTTTGTTGTCAATATAGTCTATTGTTGTTATTGTTATATATTTTATTTGCACTTACAACAAACCATGGAATGTTTCATCAATTAGAAAAAAAGATTAGGGGCACACATGGAAAGAGGGGCAGATCTTGAAGACAGTTTTCAGTGAAAAAAAAGAACAGAAAAAAAGAAAATATACACATAGCAATGATATTTACATAAATTGATACACATTAAACAATAGCTATTTTGCAAAAAGGCAGAAGACAACATCCAAGAAAGTATCTATTAAGGCATTACAAAAATTATGGGAGGTGGACATGGGGAGGGGGAGAAAATAGATTCAATCAGTTCATTAGTCAATCAATCAATAAAATGATAGAGGAAAATTGCACAGACCAGTGATGAAAATGCATCATTAAATGAGGGGTCTAATTAACTAACTCTTTTTAACTTAGGTTCAATTGGACAAAAGTAAATCAGAGCAATTTTCTAGAGTTAAGGAGAGGAAGCAAAGTGACAGTGAGAAAATATGCAAGGGGAACAAGCAACAAGCATAAATTAATTAGAGATATATTTTCTTCAACCAGTTGTTACGGACTAAATAATATCCACACAAATTCATATGCTGCAACCCTGATCCCTAATGGGACTACATTTGGATATAGGGCCGTTAAGGTTAAATAAGGTCATAAAGGTGGGGCCCCAATCTAATAGGACTGGTGTCCTTATAAGAAGAGGAAGAGAAACCAAGAGCTCATGGGCAGAGGCATAGCTAAATGAGGATGGAGCAGAAAGAGGACAGCCAACTGCAAGCCAAGGACAGAGGCCTCGGAGGAAATAAACCCTGCTTGCACCTTAATATTGAACTCCCAGCCTCCAGAAATGAGAGAAAATCAATTTCTCTACCTCCTTTCCTTCCTTCTTCCTTTCTTCTTTCCTCCCTTCTTTCCTTTTCTTGTTTGTTTCTTTCTTTTTTTTCTGCAAATGTTTGTGGACTACACTCTCTTACAGACAGTGGCTAAATATTGAATATGAAGATAAAGACAGACCTGGTTAATATCCCCTTGAATTTTAGGATACAAATTAGGAAATAAATCAAGCCCATTCAAGACAATGTAATGAGTCCTACAGGACATCTATTAAATAATTAGCAGACAATTTTTGAGAACATTGTCTAAGTTGACACCTAATGATGAGAATTATATGATCAAAAAGAAAATTCAAACTGTTTTTCCTTCTCCCCTTTCTTCTTTGTTCCTCTCTCTTTCTCTCTCTCCCCCCCCCTTTCTCTCTCTCTCTCTGTCTTCCACTTAAAGCAGCAGAAGAGAACAGCTATTTTTCCTTTAAAAATATCTAATTTAATTTGAAAAGTTAGTTTGTAAGCAAAATTTATCTCTGGAAACTTTTGAGTCTCATTTTTTTCTTATGGGATAACTCACAACAAGTCTGTGTACTCTTTAAAACGATGATATTTCAAATATTCAGTGATTTCATCTTATCTCTGCCTACATTAGTTTGCTGGGACTGCCATAACAAAATAATACATATTGGGTGGCTTAAACAACAGAAATTTGTTTTCTCTCAGTCCTGGAGACTGGAAGTGCAGGATCAAAGGGTTAGAAGGGTTTGCTTCCTCTGAGGCCTTTCTTCTTGGTGTGCAGATTGCCACCTTCTTGCTGCTTTGTCCTCACATGGTTGTCCCTCTGTGGTTTAGAACTCTGGAGTCTCTTCTTCTCATAAAGACACCAGTCATGTTGGATTAGAGCCCCACCCTAAGCGTCTTATTGTCACTTGATCACCTTTTAAGGACCCCATATCAAATATGGTAACATTTTGAGGTACTTGGGATTGGAACTTAAACGTGAATTTTGGGGGAACATGGTTCATCTCATAACAGTCCCACTTAATTTTCTTTTCTGTGGGTTATATCTCCTCTGTTTCTTCAGCTATTTCTGTTAGGGCTTTTAGGATTTTTTTTTCTGGTGTATCTAATTCTTCTAGACACACTCCTTTTGCTAGTCTCTCATGGGGGCATAACTATACATAGAAATTCAAGCAAGAGCTGATGATTCATGATGAGGGCAGGAAGATTATAACTGTACCACAAGTATGTGTTACAGAGGTAAGAGTACAGGCATGACTTCAGTCAGACTTTATTTGAATCCTTTCTCAGCAAAGAAACAAAAAAGACTTCAAAGATCAGCAAGTCATTTGGCTTCATCTGGAAAACAGAAAGTACACCAGCATCATGTGGAGTGGGTAATGATTTTATAAAACCTGCATTTGTGCTTGGCACATCATGAATATGTAAAAATTAAGTATTTTCTACCTTTCTTTCTCCTTCTCTGGTATGGCTGCAGGTGTATCACGTTTTCACTAATAATAATGATCAATTCTTCCCATCCCCATCTTATTTACATAACTGTTGCCAAGACAAGCATTTCCATTCTTAAATGTGTTCAGTTTTCTTTTTTTGAGTTTGAAAGCAATATTTTCTTTTTTGCCGTATATTTGTAGTGAAGTTTCATCTTAAGATTTATTTTGTTTATCTATCCTCACATTGACTAAAAATTCCAAATTTATGCTAACACATATGTCTGTATATGTAACATCATGATCTGATTTTGATCTCAGCATAAGAGCTTTATGGCTTTAGACTATAGCCTACCTGCAAATTAAATTTAAATTATTAATAATATACTTCTTCAGAATTTTCATATAACCAAATGAAAGTTTTAAATAATATTGAAATTCTACCAATATTCCAAAAATATACTCTTAGTGATGTCTTTGTGGACATTACTCATTTTTTCAAATTCAAAATATAAATGTGGCATTAATCTTATAAAATACTTGGTAACACTATCATACAATGTGATGCAATTTGTTTAACAGATCTTGTGCTTGTTTGAATCTTAATGGTCATCTCATTTAGAAGAAAATTAAAATGGATTCTACATTTCAAATTATTATCACACTATATAATTTTGCCAAATATTAGCATTAAGTCTATTATTTTTCTGCCATTTTGAGTAGTAGAGGAAAGTTTATATAATTTATATTAAAAAGTTATTTATAGAACTTTTAACAGTGTTTTCTTTCCTTTTTCCTTTTTCACAATACATCTCTGGAGTTTGCTTAATATTTACAGCATATAGCAGCACTCTTTGAGACAAGAGAAGTAACTTGAAATGGAGTATAATCCTCCTGGATAACAATTCTTGCCTTGCTCTATGTCATGATTAGTTTTATGTGTCAATTTGACTATGCCATAGGGTAACCATGTATTTGATTAACATTATTATGGGCATGTCTATGAGGATGTTTCTGAATGAAGTTAACATTGGAATCATTAGACTGATAAAGCAGATTGTGCTTCCCAATGTGAATGTACATCATCCAATCTGTTCAAGGTGTGAATGAAAATAAAATGCTTAGTAGAAGAGAATTTTCTTTCTCTTTCTAACTGTCTCTGAGCTGGGACATTAATCTGCCTTTGGATACAAACTCAAACTTGAATTTACACCATCAGCTTTCCTGGTTCTCAGGCCTTTGGACTTGGACTGAAACTTACATCAACAGCTTTATTTTTTTCCCAGGTCTTCACACTTGGCTGGAACTCTATAATCAGCTGTCCTGGGTCTCCAGCTTGCTGACTGCAAGTTTTGGGACTTCTCAACCCCCATAATTTCATGAAACAATACCTTACAGTAAGTTTTATTTATATATATATATATTTTTTTTTTTTTACACACACACATATATATACAAATATATGTACTGAGAGTGATTCTAGAGGAATCGAACATTAGAATGAGTTTTCTGAATTGGTTCTGTAGTTGCTGAAATTGTTTCTCTAATGTGGTTAGATTTTAAAATGCCGATGTCCCTATTTACAGTAGTAAAAAAAAAGCACTGATAGTCCTTGGCAATAAAGATATGCAAAATAGCTCCACTGGGTACTCTTCTTAATCAACTTTTATAAGAAGCAATAAGCTAGGTGACTGTGTATATAATACTGTTGAATATTTTTCAAAACCTAATGAATAAAATGTTGTTGGTTGGTTGATCCTACTATTACTGGACAAAGTGGTAAAAGAAAAGGACAAGCTCAGGGAGTTGAATTCCCAGCTCAAGCACTGCATAAATTACCTGAAAGTTTTGTGTATGTGCTGAAGTAGATCCTTATCTCTTGTAGAAACAGGGCTGAGATTGCTGAAAATCAAATGCAGAATCTCATTTTATGACTGGCTGTATTACAAAGTAGATATAATGCCCAACCTGGTAAGTCATCTATTGTTAAAATTAGGACATTAATTAGGAAACAATGGGAACCTGCAAGGTTTGAATAGGGATATATGGGAAGACCCTTAAGAAGCTGGAGGCATTAATCCCTTAAATTCTGATGAGACTTCTTTGCCAGTGCAAGAGTTCTCCTTGTGCCTAGTAGAAACAACCTCCCCACTTCCACTAGTACAGGCTTCTTCATCTCCATTTGAGGGGATTAACCATGCATTACTAGAGGAAATTTAATTGTTTCCCTTGAAGCAGTTGGCATGCAAAACAATGCTGATTCTCCTTAAGACGTCTCCTTCTAGACCTATACCCAGACTAAAGTTCAAGCAAACCCCTAAATATAAGGTACAAAATGTGAGTTATGAGGAGGTGTGCTGAATTCCAAACAAACTACTTGAATTTTCTAATTTATACAGGCATAAATTTGGGGAACATGTGTGAGAATGAATATAATAAGTGTGGAATAATGATGGAAAACACATAAAAATGGTTCAGGTTGAATTTATTGATGTGGGATAAAGGCAGAAATTCTGCATATAGTGTTGCAGCTTATGGAGTGAGGAAGGGTTATAACTGTTTGGCTGGTTGGTTAGTAGAAACATGTACCAAAAGGTAGCCCACAGTGAGTGAATTGTAAGTGCCCATCCTACCATGATTTAATGTAAAGGAAGGGATGCAAATGCTTAGGGATGTTGGAATATTAGAGTGGCTTTGTCATTTAAGAACTATACACCCACACCAAGAGTGTCCAGAACACATACCTTTCAGCAATATTATAAGAAATAAATTTGTGGGAAGAGCCCCAGCATCTTTAAGAGCTCTATGATTACTTTTTTCAGTAGCTCTGACCTTATAACGGGAAGTACAGTTACTGAGTTGGGAAACCTAAATGCACTGGGAGTAATTGAGTTTAGGTGGTAAGGGTCAGGTGAAATGATGGCATTCAATCACCAAAGGTGAGGTGGGTGTGGTTACCATAATGGAGAGCAGAGTCAAAGCAGCAGTGAGAATAGTCTGCCTTGCATGTACCTATGGCGTTGGCTTATTGATCATATTGATCATCACATTCCCAGAAGTGAAAAAGATAAGAAGCCTATTACATTCTTACTTCACTTGTATAAGTAGAAAACTTCTAATTCAAGTGAACAAAAGTCTAACTTAAATCATAAAAACATGGAGTCATGGCTCCTCAATTAATTCCCAGACTTGGGTCAGTTTACAGACCCAGAACCCCTCTAATAAAGGGGAGGAAGATCCCTCCCCAATGTGGGTAGGCATCATCTAATCCATTAAAGACCTGAATACAACAAAAAGCCTGTATAGGGAGGAATTCACTTTCTCTGCCTATCTTCAAGCTGGAAGATCAGTCTTCTTTTGTCTCCAGACTTGAACTCAGAGTGGAACTATACCATTGGCAACTACAGATCTTGAAACTTCTAAAGCTCCATAATCATCTGTGATAATTCCTTATGATAAATGTCTTTATATCTCTATCTATATATCTATCATCTATTTATATATCATCTATCTGATTGGTTCTGTTTCTCAGGAGAAATCTGACAAATACTCTCTATTATTCTCATTTGCTCAGGAGTCCATGCTCTTACCAAGCATTCAATGAAGCCTTAAAATTTACTGCACAAGGGTAGATTCTAAAGATAAAAAGAAAGAAATAAAGAGAATAAGTTCAACTGTGATTAAGGGCAAGGATCTTTTTATTTTTAAAAGAGTCTCTCTGTGTTTTCCAAGCTGATTTCAAACTCCTGGACTCAAGCAATCTTCATGCCTCAGCCTCTTAAGTAGCTGAAACTACAGTAGCAGACCACCAGGCCCAGCTCAAGGGAGTGAAAAATTATTCTTCTTGGAAAAGCCAGGGGTACAAGATAAATTAATCATTTATGACATTGTGCTTTTTTGTCTTCTGTTAATAGCATATAATCTAATCTGAGCAGTTCCCATTTATACTTTGTTTTACTTTCTAATCAAAACATATAGAAGAATATCCTATCTTATCTCTAACATTTTTATGAATCTCAAGTTTATTTAATATTTAAGCTTTTACAACCTTTTCCAGGTTGTATTATTTTTATACCTATATTTGCTCATATAGTCCCTCCTCTTTTTCTTAGCAAATGACTATATGACTAATGTGTCATTTAGTCAGCAGTGAATGAGCACTTGGGGATATGTACAGGAAAGAAAGAAAAAAGTTACAGTTGCTAAAATAACACTTGAGTGTATATATACGTATGTGTCCACACACACAAATAATGTTCGATAGGAAAAATTCTAGAGGACTGTAATATATGAGATTTTGCTTATTTATTCATGAAGAAAGAAAAAATACCAACCTGGAATTCTGTATCAAAAAAATTGTCCTAAAATGAATAAAAATAAAAAGCTTCTGAGACAAAAATCAAGAGAATTCATCACCAGAAGACTTGTCTAGCAAGAAATATTAAAGAAGTTCTTTAGACAGAAGGAAAATAATATAAATGAGAGACTCAAAATTCAAACCTATATAAAAAGCATAGGAAAACAAATAAATGAAGGTATATGTATGTGTATATGTATGTGTTTATATATATTACTTCTTTTATTTCTAATTGACTAGAAGATGACTGTTTATTTAAATTAATATTAGTAATGGGATATTGGTGACTATAGCATATAGATAAATGAAATGTGTGGCAGCAATGTCACAAAGGATAGGAGGAAGGAATTAGGAATATTCCATTGTAAGGAACCTGAACAACATATGAAGCAGAAGAGTGTTATTTGAAGATGAACTCAGATTAGTTATAATTAATATTTAAATTTAGGACAACCACTAAAAAACACCAAAGAAGACGTATAATTTGTACACTAGTAGGGGTGGTGATTGGAATATAAAGTGCATAATTAAAACCAGAAGAGATAGCAAAAGCGAGGATAAAAAGGAAACAAAGGACAAATGCTATGTATAGAAAGCAGTTTCAAATGTGGGATAAATTAATACAATCATATCAATAATTTCTTTAAATGTGAATGATCTCAATAAATCAATTTAAAAAGTACCAAATAAAAGGCAGAGACCCTCATAGTGAATTATTAAAAGATCTCTATCTAGATTGCTCAAAAAATACTTTAAATATAAATATTCAGATAGGTTAATGGTAAAGAGTGGAAAAAGATATACCACATTAAATTTAATCTAAATAAATCCAGACTAAGTATGTTAATTTCAGAAAAAACAGACTTCAGAAAAAGGAAGATTATCCGTGATAAAGAAAGGCATTATATATAATAAAGAGGTCAGTTATCCAAAAATACATGAAAATTCTAAACGTGTATGTTTCTAACGATAGAGTGTCAAAATATATGAGGTAAAAATAGAGTTTAAAGAAGAAATAGATAAATCAACTGTTAATTCCCCTCTGTCAGTAATTGGTAAATCAAGCATCCAGAAAATCAGTAAGGATAGAGATAACGTGAACAGCACTATTAATCAACTTGATCTAATTAAAATTTTCATAATACTCCATCCAACAACAGCAAAACACATTTACTTCAAGCTCACATGAAACATTCATTAAGGTAGACCACATTCTGGGCCATAAAATACGCCTTAACTAATTTAAAAGACTAGACATCATGCAAAACATGTTCTCAAATCACAAAAAAACAATGCTCATCAATAACAGAAAGATGGCTGGGATGTCCTCTTATATTTGGAAATTAGGCAATCCATTTCTAAATAACTCTTGGTTCAAATAAGTCTGAAGAAAAATTTCTAAAATATTTTGGACTATACGAAAATGTAAATAAAATTTGTCAAATATGTAAGATATGAAACTGTACATAGATGGAAATTTAGATTACTAAGTGCATATATTAATATTAGAAATTCTCAAAAACCTATTAGCAAATGATATGAAACAACGTATAAAATAATTATATATCACAATCAAATGGGATTCATTTTAGTTATGCAAGGTTGGCCAAACATATAAAAAACCTTTACAAAATCCAACAACTTTTTGTCCTAAAAACCCACAGAAAACTCAAAATGCAAGGGAACTTGCTTAATCTGATTTAAAAATTGTATAAGAATCTAAAAAAAATAGTATATGTTGTAGAGTGTGTGCATGTGTATATATATATATAGTTATGTGTAAAAATAGTAATATTTATATACATATTTGTATGTATATGGATTAGTATACATACATATATTCCCATGCTCTGTCAGCTGATAAGACTTGGGAACAACAAAACCCCAGTAACCATGAGCACACCTAGCACCCAGATGTATTTTCAACACTATTTTCCAATAAAATAAACTAGGTCTTCTGGAAGAAGAAGCTATTGTAAAATTAAAGCAGAAAATACAAAAAATGAGCTTGTTTTACCTTGCAGTACCAGAAAGCAAGAAAGTATCACACACACACACACACACACACACAAAAAAAATAATGGAGTTATGTAAAAGAGACAAAGATAGGAGTCAAATGAAAAAAATTCTTCATGGACAAAGCTGGAACAATTTAGACAACAAAATGAATAAAGTAGTATTGGATTATAATCCAAAGTATAAGATAAATTGCCACTGATATAATAAATGATTAAACAAATAAATAAATAAAACAGGAGAGGAGGCAAATATCCCATTCAGAAGAATTCCAAATAATTTATATACACACCTGCTCGCAAGGAAGTGGAACATAATTCACCACTTCTTAAGTGTGGGTTGTACATAGTCATTTCCTTTCAAACAGTACAGTATTGAAAAGAGGAAAAAAGAGTAATTTCACAGTGGAGCAACCCTAAAAACACTACCTCTGCTGGGTGACCAAGGTTAATATCAATAGAAATAAGTCATGTTCATGGCTCATACCCTTGATATGATATGGTAAGAATGGCATCTTACTTCTTTGGTGTACTTCTAAAAAAGACAACCCCAGCCTAATCATAAGAAAAACATAAGACAAACCTCAACAGAGGGACATTCTATAATATGCATGATCAGTTCTTCTCAAAACTGTAAAGGTCATCAAAAACAATTAATATTTTCAAAACTGTCACAAAGAAGAGCCTACAGGAGCATGACTGCTAAATGAAACATGGTATTCTGTATAGGATCTTGGAACACAAAAAGGACATGAGGTAAATGCTAAGTAAATCTGAAATCTAAGTAAATCGGAAAAATATATATATTTCAGTTAATTATAATGAATCAATAACAGTTCATTAACTGTTAGAAATGTATTATGGCAATGTAAGATAATAGCAGAATCTAGTTGTGTATATAGGAACACTGTACTATCTTCTCAAATTTCTGTAAATCTAAAATTAAAATATCTCTATACACTATATATAAACTTTATGAATATATTTACATTGCATATAAATATTTATATATAGTATGTATGCATATATATATATACACAGTATATATAGCTTATATATATACAGCATACACATACACATTCACAGTACAATTTGCAGGTTTCATGGTGGAACTTCACATTAATGCTTTTCAGGGGTATGCAGAAAATTTTTCAGAGTGGTTATAAGAAAAATACTTTCTACAATTTGTCTCATACTTTAGACATATTTTGTTATTTTTCATTTTGTGAATTGCTTGCCTATAATGCTCACTAATTTCCTCTCTGCCTATCCAAATACTATTTTTGTTATTGTCAAGTCCTTCTCCTGCCCTATGTTTTGCTCAAATATCACTTTATAGCATTTTCATGAATCTGTTAAATTCCTATGGCACATATGGTCTAAATCATTTTTCATATGATGATATGAACTGTTGTTTGCATTGTTTACTGGTGTTTAAACTTTTTAAAGTACATTTACCTTTTCCCCTTAACTTCAAAATAAGCTCTAAGAAGGTAAAGCTTTATCTCTTCACCTATACTATCTTTCAGTAGATTGTGTGTGAGAATTGATTGTTTGTAAGGTTAGGCTTATGATGATTGTAGTCTTAAAATTCAATGACAGAAGTCTTAAAATCAAATGGTTTACACTTTTATATATAGTCTAATTTATTTTTGCATTTACTACTGATATTCCTATGAAACAATATCTTAATAAATGTAGAAAGAGAAATACTTTTCATGTCTAATGCCAACAAGAAGTAGAAATTGTTGCAGAATAACTTCCCTGATTCCCATCTACAAAGCTTTCAGAAATGTCTTTTGCTACTCTCTTTGCAGGACAAGTCCCTGAATGGCCTTGGCCAACACAGCTCTTCCCCATGGTCTTGCTTGTAGTTCACAAAAATAACTGTAGATTGTGATGAGAATGCAACATCCTGAATCAAACATGAACAGTCTGGAACAGCCTGGACTCTATTCCTGATCCTCCTACAACACAATGTCTTACAGTGCTTTAACCCAGAGTTCCAACTCATTCCTGGAGCATAAAATCCAGAGATAAGTGGCCTTTGGGAACCCTCAGCTGAGGAATGAACAAAGAGGAATGAACAAAGCCTAAAAGAAATATGGGATTATGAAAAATGGCCAAATATAAGAGTCATAGGCATCTGTGAGGGTGAAGAAGAAAATGCACAAGGGCTGGAAAGCCTATTTGAGGGAATAATTGAGGAAAAATTCCATGGTCTTGCTGGAGATTTAGACATCCAGATATAAGAAGCTCGATGAACACCTGGGAGATTGATTGCAAACAGTCAATCACCGCAACATAGTGTCATCAGAATGGCCAAAGTCAACATAAGAGAGGAACTCTGGTGAGCCACAAGGCAAAAACATCAAGAAACTAACAGAAGAAAACCCATCAGGCTAATGGCAGACTTCTCAACTAGAATGCACTGGGGTTCCATCTTCAGTCTTCTTAAACAGAACAACTACCAGCGTAAAATTGTGTATCCTGCAAAACAAAGTTTCATACATGAAGGAGGAATAAAGACTTTTCCAGACAAGAAAACAATGAGGAAATTTGTCAAGACCAGACCTGCCCTACAGGAAATACTCAGAACTGCATTATACATGAATCAGCACAATAGACACCCACCAGTGTAAAATCACCCAAAAGCTAAAGTGCAGAGCTCATATAAAACAACAGCACAAAAGCCAAAACAAGGAAAGAAAATACTACCCAACAGGATGAACAGAAGAGCATCTAACATATCAAGTATATCAACCAATGTGAAAGGTCTGAATGCTCCACTTAAGAGACATAAGCTGGCGGAATGAATGAAAAATAAATACAACCCAAATATCTGCTGTCTTCAGGAAACACATCTAACCCATCAGACTCAAGGTGAAGGGATGGAAAAAAAATTTCATGCAAACAGAAACCAAAAGAAAGGAGGTCTAGCCATTCTCATATCAAATAAAATTGACTTTAAATCAACAATATTAAATAAAGACAAAAATGTTCATTATATAATGGTAAAGGGAGAAATTCAACAAGAAGAGATAACAATCCTAAATATTTATAAACCTAACACAGGAGCACCCATTTTCACGAAGCAAATTCTAATAGATCTAAGCAAAGAGGTAAATGGCAGCATTATAATTGCCAGGGACTTCAACACCCCACTGACAGAACTGGATAGATAATCCAAGCAGACAATAAATAAAGAAACACTGGACTTAAAAGGGACTCTAGAAAAAATGGGCCTAACAGACATTTTACCCCAAACTACTGAATATGCATTCTTCTCAGCAGTACATGGAACATTCTCCAAGATTTATCATATCTTAGGCCAAAAAACATATATCAACAAATTCAAAAAAATAGAAATCATACCACATATCTTCTCAGACCACAATAGAATAAAACTACAATTCAATTTCAAGAGAAACACTCTATTCTACACAAAGTCATGGAAATTAAACAAGCTGTTGCTGAACAATTATTGGGTCAAGAATGAAATTAAGATGGAAATTGAAAGATTCCTCAAACTGAAAGACAAAGGGAACACAAGCTATCAAAATCTATGGGATTCAGGAAAAGCAGTTGTGAGGGGAAAATTCATAGCCTTAAATGATCTTTCTGTAGATGAAAGAAAGATGACAAATTAACAATCTAATGACACATCTCAAAGAACTAGAAAAGGAAGAGAAAACCAAACTCAAAGCCAGGAGATGGAAAGAAATGACTAAGGTCAGAGCTAAACTGAACAAAATGGAAAACAAAAAGAAAAATAAAAAGGATCAATGCAAAAAAAAATGTTAGTTCTTTGAAAAGATAACCAAAATTAATAGACCTATTTTTAAATTAACCAGGAATAGAAGACAAAGGACCCAAATAACCTCAATCATAAATGAAAAAGGAACTATTACAACTGATAGAAATACACAGAAATACAAAATATCATCTGTAAATACTATAAAAATCTCTATGCACATAAACTAGAAAATGTAGAGGTATCAACAAATTCCTGGAAACACATAACCTGCCAATATTTTATCAGGAAGAAATAGAACTCCTGAACAGACCAATGCAAGATTGAAGCAATAATAAAAAATCTTCAAACAAACAAAAGCCCCAGACCAGACAGATTCACAGCCAGATTTTACCAGACATATAAAGAAGACTTGCTACCCATACTGCAGAAGTAATTCCATAACATCGAGAAGGCAGGATTTCTCCCCAATCACTCTATGAAGCCAGTATCACCATGACAGCAAAGCCAGGAAAAGATACAACAAAAAAGAAAAGTATTGACTAATCTTCTCTATGAATAGAGATGCAAACTTCCCTAATAGCAAGCCAAATTAAACAGCACATCAAAAAAATAGTCCACCATGACCAAGTAGGCTTCATCCCAGGGATGCAAGGATGGCTGTAAATCAATAAATGTGTTTCATCATATAAACAGAATATACAAAGACAATATGATCATGTCAATAGATGCAGAAAAAACATTTGACAAAATTCAACAGTTTCATGATAAAAACCCTCAACAAACCAGACATAGAAAGAACATATCTCAAAATTATAAAAGCCATACATGACAAACCCACAGCCAACATCATACTGAATGGGGAAAAGTTGAAAGCATTCCCACTAAGAACTGGAACAAGACAAGGGTGTCCACTGTCACCACTTCTATTCAACATAGTGCTAGAAGTCCTAGCTAGAGCAATCATGCAAGAGAAGGAAATAAAGGTATACAAATTGGAAAAAAGGAGGTCAAACTATCACTTTTTTCTGGCAACATGATATTATCATCTAGAAAACCCAATGACTTCACCAAGAGACTCCTGGAATTGTTAAATAAATTCAGAAAAATCTCAGGTTACAAAATCAATTTACACAAATCAGTAGCATTTCTATATACCAACAACAGTCAAGCTGAGAGTCAAATCAAAGACTCATTACCATTCACAATAGCTACAAAGAAGGTAAAATACCTAGAAATAAACTTTACCAAGGATGTGAAATATCTCTACAAAGAGAACTGTGAAACACTGAGGAAAGAAATCACAGATGGCACATACAAATGGAAAAAACATATCATGCTCATGGTTTGGTAGAATCAACATTGTTAAAATGTCCATACTACCCAAAGTGATTTACAGATTCAATTCAATCCCCATCAAAATGCCAATGTCATATTTCACGTATCTAGAAAAAATAACTCTATGCTTTGTTTGGAATCAGAAAAGAGCCTGAATAGCCAAAGCAAACTCAAGCAAAAAGAACAAATCTGTAGGCATAACATTACCAGACTTCAAAGTATACTACACAGCTATAGTAACCAAAACAGCATGGTATTGGTATACAAATAGAATCATAGACCAATGGAACATAACAGATAACCCAGACATAAAACCATCCACATATAGCCTATTGATCTTTGACAAAGGAGACAAAAGTATACACAGGGTGAAAAAAAGCCCTATTAAACAAATGGTGCTGGGAAAATTGGATAGCCACATGCAGAAGAATGAAAGAGAATCCATATCTCTCACCACTTACAAAAATTAATTCAAGATGGATAAAAGACTTAAATGTAAGGCATGAAATCACAAGAACACAAGACGACAATTTAGAGAAAACTCTTGAAGATATCGGGCTAGGCAAAGGATTTATGACTAAGACCACATGGCAATCATGGCAACAACAAAAGAAAATAAGTGGGACTTGATTGAATCAAAATGCTTTTGCACAGCTAAGGAAATAATCAACAGAGTAAATAGACTAGTATTGGAATGGGAGAAAATATTTACAAGCTATACATCTGATATAGAGCTAATAACCAGAATCTGGAAAGAACTCAAGCAAATAGCAAGAGAAAAACAAATAGCCCCATTAAAAAGTGGGCAAAAGATATGAACAAAAGCTTTTCAAAAGAATGTAGACAAATGGCCAATAAACATATGAAAACATGCTCAATGTCACTAATCATCAGGGAAATGCAAATTAAAAGCCACAATGAGATATCACCTTACCCCAGTTAGAATGGCTTTTATTAAAAAGTCCAAAAACCATAGATGCTGGCATGGATGCAGACAGAAAGGAACACTTATACACTGTCGGTGGGACTGCAGATTACTACAACCTCCATGTAAAACAATATGGGGATTCTTCAAAGAACTAAAAATAGACCTACCATTCCATCCAGCAATCCCACTACTGGGTACTTACCCAAAACATATGAAGTCATATTATCAAAAAGAAACATGCACTTGAATGTTTATTGCAGCACAATTCACAATTGTAAAGATGTGGAATCAACACAAGTGCTCATTAATTCATGAGTGGATTAACAAAATGTGGTATATGTATACCATGGAGTACTACTCAGCCATAAAAAAGAATTAATTAATACCTTTTGCAAAATTTTGATGGAACTGTAGACCATTTTCCTATGTGAAGTTTCTAAAGAAAGTAATAACAAATACCACATGTATTTGCTATTAAGTTGGAACTAACCAGTGAACACACATGTACACAGAGGAAGTAAAACTCAGTTGAAATTAAGCAGGGAAGAGGTGATGGTTGAAAACCTACCTAACAGGTACAATGAACACTATTTATTTGATGGGCATGCTTATAGCCCTGACTCAAGCATTACATAAGCCATCCATGTAAACTAAAACATTTATACCCCTTAATATTTTGAAATAAATAAGAAAGGAAAATTATTATGCCTTCTATTAAATCAGTATGGTTATTACTTTGACAAACTAATTTATTGAATTTGGTTATAACTGTGTCTCTATCATTGATGAAATAAAATTTTTAATGCTTTGGTTAACAAAGTTTTGCATGTCATAAAATATCTTATAAAAATAATACATTAGTTGCAATTTATAACTTAATTGGAAAAATATACTCATTATGAAGAGAAAATTGCTTGTGATTCAAATAAAATTTTCCATCACCACTATTGATTTTCTCCTTGCTGTGACCTATATCCCATTATCCTTGGATGGTGCTCAGACCAGTATTGAATCCTAGGATAAAACCTTTCAGAAAAATTCCCACATAATGAATTCTTTTTTTTAATATCAATCTACAGAAAAAACAAAACCACATTCAGTAATTGTCTCTAATGTGTTAAGTACAATATCAGCCTGATTGAATATGCCATATAATCTGTTATACAATCTGAAGCATAATTGAGGCTAGCCCTGCCCTCAAGCTATTTGAAAGATAAGTTACCAGAATTGCAGCACACTGCTCTATCAGTAAGTCAGGCTTATTATTAATAGATTGCTGACTTCCACATGAAAATATGAAGAACTTCTGCAAAAAAGTATCAATCTAAAAATCTATATTTGTATTTTTAAAAGGAACAGTATACTCTTCAAAATTTGTAAAGGAGACTTTTTTCTTGCTTGTTAGTATTAATTGTAACTACATCAGCTGTAAATTACAGCATGACATCTTTTGAGAATTTGCACCTCATATAAAATGATTTTATTTATGCAGCACATTCATGTAATTTATGTTAGACCAAGTGAGATAATCCTTAGTATATAAACCTTAAGCTATTCAAGGAATTGTCATCACTGTTATCATTAAAATAATAGCTATCCCCCAAGGAACTGTGGCTTTTAAAAAAAGGCAGCAGCCAAGTGAGGGACAGCTTAGTTGTGGTAGCAAGGAAATGGACTAAAACAGCATATTTTCATGCCATGTGATGCCTGATGAAATGTAAAATGAGTAATAAAGGCATTTAATGTTCATACATTTTCTACCTTCACTACTACTCATATATCAATGCACCATAATTTAACTATCATCTTCACCTCCATCCCTATTTTAAAATTTAGAGTTGCTAAATTTTTATTTAGAATTCATTGGATTTCAGTAAGATGAAGTGGGGATAATTTGCAATTGTAGCAGCTGTCACAGCAACAGCTGACTTAAAACATATATTTTCTGATAAGATATACTATTTTTATATATCCATACTAAGGGCCTAGTTTCTGGAGTCTTGATCAAGAGTAGGTATTTGTGGTATTACAAGGTCAAGATAAGTTTCAATGAATGACAAAAGTCAATTTAACAGAACAGTCTGCAAAAAATCAAAGTTCATTTTGGTGCAGGCTAATAATCTTGAGTAGACAAAATTTCTCAAGTACATTCTATAAAATCTATATTATATGACACATTTAGAAGGAACAAATATATGGCATATTTTGTATATTCATATCATTTGTTCCACCTATTTTTATGCCGTGGTTCATAGGCATAAACAGGAAAACAAGCAGCTCAGAGTAGTAACGCAGTCTGCTTTCTTTCATGAAAAGCTTATTAACACTACCTTGGATTTATGAATAGTAGAGTCCCACTTTCCTAGTGACTCTTGTTCCCATTGAGATAACTGTTATCTTCCTGGCTTGAGCTGTATCCTCACGGCTGCTGTCAAACACTGCCTGAGGTATCTCAGGTTTCACTGGAGGACTGGACTTGCCAGTCATTATAGCCTCCCCTGAGCTTCCTAGCAAAACTTCCTTACAACTGCTGGGCTTTAAACCTAGATGCTAGGCCACCCTATGGATATAATTAGGCAAGCTTTACATATATTTACATATTCGATTGAATTATAATTTTAGCTAATTGGCCTTAGCTATCTAAAAGATGCATGAAGCTAAGTCATTTCCAAAAAACGATATACCATTTCAGTTAGTTCTCAAACTAAATGAAATCACCTCTTTATACACTCAAGAGTTTATGCTTTTGATGTGAGCGAAGGTGTAAAACATAGTTATATAGTTAGTTAGAAGATGGCCTTATAAGCACTTAGATAAATAATGCAAATCACCTATAATTAACCAGCTATCTGGTATGTCCTGGTCTTGGTCTTGGTGGCTCAGATGATAGCGAACTATATCCCTTGACTGATGCTAGGTTGTTGGTGTAATGAAGTCAACTCATGCATAAAAGGCAATATTTCAATTAACTCTGAAAAAAATCTACTAAGGAGGTATCTACAAAAGTAAATAGACAATGCTTCTATCTTTTCAGGACTAAATGGAATAATGAACTAAAATATAATATATCCAAATATCAATATATAATATTATATTCCACTTTCCAGGAGAGTCTGCAGAAGAGTATAATCACACTATTACATAACATAAATAAGGATTGAAAACTTTGATGTAGAAATACAAGCCCCATTTACAAATCTGTTAATCATTGCAAACATTAGGCTGCTATTTACTTCAGACCTGCCATCTAAAATTGTTTCCTGTAAAATCTGTTGCCATATTTTATTATGTAGAAAATATACAGGGGGTGTTAATACGGTAAAATGACAGTTTTAGGTCCCTATGGGTATGTAACATACCACTCTAAAACATAGTGGCTTAAAAACAGCAGCCATTCATTTGGTTCACAAATCTGCAATTTTTGCATGATTCATTAGAGATGGTTTGCCTCTGTGGTGTCACCAGTAGTAGTTTATCTGAGGCCAGAGGATCGTCTTCCAAGAGGACCTGTATACATGCCTAGCAAGTTGGTGCTGACTTTCGGCTGGGAGTTCAGCTTAGGTTGTTGGTCTGGAGGCCTCAGTTCCTCTCCACATAGCATGATGGCTGGGTGTTAAGTGTAAGTGTTCCAAGAGCTAGAAAATGGAAGTTCCTAGTTTCTTAAGGTCTAGATCTAGAACCTAGCAGAGCCTCAATTTTGCCATATTTATTTGATCCAAACAGTTCCACAATCTGCTGAAATACAGGACAAAATAAACTAGCCCCACATACAAGTAGGAGAAATGCTGATCTTTTACCTACCTCATTTTTAATCTACCTCAAATACTGGAACTGATGTTGCAGTTCATCTGGTCTAACTTATTTTTCTTATAGATATGCAAGCTGAAGATGAGAATTTATTAGTGGTCATCTTTAACTCTCATAGTGATTAGAAGTGAGAATAATTAAAATAAATCACATTTTCTAATCTTTACTGAGGAATAATGACAAATCCAAATTGTATATACTCAAAGTGTATAATCTGATGTCTTCATATATGCATGCATTGTGGAATAATTTCCATAGTCAAGCAAATTGATCACAAATAAAAACATTGAATTATGCATTTTTAAATGGATGAATTGTGTGGTATGTGAATTATACCTCAATAAAGCTGTTACTAAAAAAGAAAACACACAAAAAAAACAAAAAATCACTTTTATTGAGGATTTACCATGAACCAGACACCATAGTTTATTGTGTATGTATTAACCATTTAATCCTCACAGCAATTCTATAGGATACATACACATAGTATAATTGAGGCACAAAAAGATTAAATAAGTTGCTCAAAGTCACATATCTAGTAAACATGACACTCTATTGCCTCTTGATGGGTGCCTTGAAAACCTAATTCTAACTCTGCTGCTAACTAACCCTTTTGTACTTCATTGCTATTCTGCTATTATACCCAGAAATTTTCTAATAAGTTAGCATAATTTAACATAAAATTTCCACTAGTTCAATATAATGTCACCGTGTGATGCTCAAATTAGCCATCTTGTCTAAAGATAGACATATTTTTTATTGTGTCTGTAATTTTCATATGCTTTTACCATAATTCTTATTATCCTGTTTCTCCAACTAAAGTGGTCCTCCATAAGGGCAAGATCTTTTATAAACATTCAGGGTCATATAGCATTTATTTACAGATGTATTCTCTTTTATAAGTTGACCATCTCTAATTCAATAATCCAAAATCCAAAATGCTCCAAAATTTGAAAATTTTCGAGTGCCGAAACGATCACAAGGGAAAATTCTGCACCTGACCTCATGTGACAGGTCACAGTCAAAACCCAGACAAAACTTTGTTTAATGCACCAAATTATTAAAACTACTGCATGAAATTACCTCCAGCCTATATGTATAAGGTGTAGATGAAACACAAATGAATTTTGAGCTTAGACTTGGGTCCCATCTGTGAGATACCTCATTATGTATATACAAATATTCCCAAATCTGAAAAAATCAGAAATGTGATGCACTTTTAGTCCCACACATTTTGAATAAGGAATAGTCAACCTGTATCAGACAAAGTGTTAGGGATTCACAACATCAATGTGATGCAAGTTTTAGGTACATTTTACTATGAATAAACAAGAGATTAACATGTCACATGACTAGGATGGGAGCTGAGGTCTTCTAGTTCTAACTACAGTGTTATTTAAATTACTGTGCATTGTGTCAACTTGTCAACAACCAAAAATTATACACCAAAATGAATACAAGTCTTGCTTTAAACACTGAGAATAAAATTACTTAAGATCACATTAATTATATTATATATTAATATATTGGTTATATTATATTATTAATAATAATTGATCATATTAACACATATATTATATAGTATATAGATATAATTGTTTTTTATATTAAAATATTTCCATGCATGAAACTTGGGGGGCATGGTCCATTCTAGTGAAAAATTGCTCTTCACTTGTGGATCTGTGACACAATGAAAAAATTATCTGCTTCTAAATTACAATTGTGGAACAGGCATACAATGGACATTTCCATTCAAAAAAGGAAAAGTTGTAAAGAAAAAGGGGATAATGAGTCCCAGGCAAATCCAAAGCCAGGAGGGCACATTCCATTAGTTTTCAAGGCCTGAGAATAATTTCCTGTGTCTTGATGGTCTTTCCCCCCAGCCCACTGGAACAATGACTCCATCCTCTCGGCCCAAGAAATTACCGCCAGCCCAAACCTCTGCATCCATGTTCTGCCCTTGGAGTTATTCTTCCTTCATCTCATCCCATCTCTGACCTTTTCCATCCAGGCTGAAAGTGTTTTTGCTGATATAAAATTCTCAAAAACCTTGTTCGTTTTTCATACAACCGACATGGGTCCATGCCATCGGACAAAAGGGTCCTCCACAGACCTTTCGTGGATGACTACATTTCTGTTCTTGGCTTCTGCTGGGATGGTTGATCCTATTCATGAGTTAGGCACCTAATATTTTTAATAGATAATTTTCCAACCATATTCTCAGCCCTGTTTTCAGATTATGCTATCTGGAGGGGCTGATGGTTTTCCAAATCATCAAGTGCTGAGTTTATTTGCTTAAAATGTATTTCTTAATTTATCATTCCTCTCCTATTTTACTATAAGCAGCAAGAAGAAATCAGGCTGCACCTTTCAAACTTTGCATGGAAATATCCTCAGCCAAACATTCTGGTCCTGCAATATATGTATTTGTTAAGATGATAAGAGCTTTCTTTACTGCTCTCCTCTCTTATTTCTGAATCCTCTCTAGAATTGCTTGTAACACCTACATTATACTCACAGTTTCTTAAAAGTATTTTCTGTTGATATATCATGATCATACATATTTTGTGGTCCGTGTGATAATTCAATACATGTACACAATGCATAATGATCAAATCAGGGTAATTGATATATCCATCACCTCAAGCATTTATCTTTTCTTTGTTTTGGGAGCATTACAATTCTTCTGTTTAGGTATTTTGAAATATGCAATAAATTATTTTTTACTATAATTTCCCTACTCTACCATTGAGTACTGGAACTTATTCCTTCTACCTAACTCTGCTTTTTACCCCTTAACCAATTTCTCTTTATTCCCCTCCCCTTCTCATCCTAGCCTCTTGTAACTATCATTCTACTCTCTACCTCTATGAGATCCACTTTTTTTTTAGCTCCCACACATGAATGAGAACACATGATATTTGTCTTTCTGTGCCTGGCTTATATCACTTAACAAAATGACCTCCAGTTCCATCCATATTGCTGCAAATAACAGAATTTCAATTTTTTCATGGATGAATAATATTCCATTATGTATATACACAACATTTTTAATTCCTTTATCTATTGATGGACACTTACATTGATACTATATCTTGGCTATTGTGAATAATGTTGCAATAAACATTGGGAATGTGAATATCTCTCTGATATACTGATTTCATTTCTTTTTGACGTATACCTAGCAGTGGAATTATTGAATCATATGCTAGTTCTATTTTTAGTTTTTTGAGGAATTTCCATACTGTTTTCCATAAAGACTGTACTATTTCACATTCCCTTTAACAATGTATAAAACTTCCCCTTTCTCCATGTCCTTGCCAGCATTTTATTTTTTTTGTCTTTTTGGTAATAGCCATTCTAACCAGGGTGAGATGATTGTGGTTTTGATGAATCTCCCTGGTGATTAATGATGTCGAGCATTTTTTCATATATCTATTGCCATTTGTATGTCTTCTTTTGAGAAATGTCTATTCAAGATTTTGTACAATTTTTAACAGGATTATTTGTTTTCTGCTATTGAGTCATTTGAGTTCCTTATATATTCTGGTCATTAATCTCTTGTCAGATGGATATTTTGCAATATTTTGTCCTCTGTAGGTTGCCTCTTCACTTTCTTAATTCTTTCCTTTGCTGTGCACAAGCTTTTTATCTTGATGTAATCCCAATTGTCTATTTTCACTTTTGTTGACTGTGCTTTTGAGGTCTTAGCCAAAAAATCTCTATGCAGACCAA
Source organism: Daubentonia madagascariensis (assembly GCA_023783475.1). NCBI lineage: Eukaryota > Metazoa > Chordata > Mammalia > Primates > Daubentoniidae > Daubentonia > Daubentonia madagascariensis. The sequence continues at coordinate 16,442,497 of JAKFHU010002080.1, read as the reverse complement.
TGTCCTATAGCATTTTCCCCATGTTTTCTTCTAGTAATTTCATAGTTTCAGAACTTACGTTTAAGTCTTTAATACATTTTGAGTTGATTTTTTATATAGTGAGGGATAGGGGTCTAGTTTTATTCTTCTGCATGTGGATATCCAGTTTTCACAGTACCAATCGATAAAAAGACTGTCCTTTCCCCAATATATTTGCTGGTGCCTTTGTTGCAAATTGGTTGTTTGTAAGTGAATGGATTTACTTTTGGGTTCTCTATTCTGTTACCTTTGTCTCTGTGTCTGTTTTATGCCAGTACCATGCTATTTTGGCTGCTGTAGGTTTGTTGTATAATTTGAAATTAAGTAGTGTGGTATATCCAGCTTTGTTCTTTTTGCTCAGGATTGTTTTAGCTATTCAGGGTCTTTTGTGATTTTTTATGGATTTTAAGATTTTTTTTTCTATTTCTGTAAAGAATGTCAATTGTATTTGGTAAGGACTGCATTGAATCTGTAGATTGCTTTGAGTAGTATAGACAATATTAATTCTTCCAATTAAAATTAGCATGAAGTATCTTTTCATATTTTTGTGTACTCTTCCATATCTTTCATCAGTATTTTCTAATTTTCCTTGTACATATCTTTCATTTTTTGGTTAAATTTATTCTAGGTATTTTATCTTTTTGTAGCCATTATAAATGGGATTGCTTTCTTGATTTTTTCTTTTCAGATTGATTGCTGTTAGCATATAGAAATGCTACTGGTATTTGTATGTTGATATTGTATCTTTCATATTTACTAAATTTGTTTATCAGTTCTAAGAGGTCTTTTTTGTGGTGCCTTTAGGTTTTTCTAAATATAATATTATCTGCAAACAAGGATAATTTGACTTTTTCCTTCACAATTTGGATGTGATGTTATATTCTGTTTGTTATGTAGATGTTGTCAAGAATATGATTTAACTAACATATCTTAATGGCTCCATGTATATGTAGAACAACCATATTCTTATTCTATATTCTATTCTATGTAAGAATAGCTGATACTTGCCAATATTGATTCTTCTTATATTATAATGAGGACAACTCCTCATTTAATGATTTAATGGAAATGTTCTTTTATATAATTAAGAATATATTGTGTTACAATTAGAAATAAAATTCTCAGGCAATATTTATAGAATATTTTATTGAATGTATTAGAGGTTAGAGATTAAACATTCAAACTGGAAACTGTAGGATCTGATTTTAAGTCTTATGTCCTTCACTTCCTAGTAAAGTGATGTTAAGTATGTTAACTATATCATAGATCAAACTTATGTACATCATTTTTGGAAGCAAAAATGATACGATTTCTGGTAAGTAAATATTTAATGCCTAACATAGAGTGTATACTCAATATATCACTCATTGAATATTTTAGATAGTATTTGGGAAGGAGTATTTGTGATCATTCTTAATTTATTTGAAAGTTTATTATTTCTTAAATATGTTATTATTTAAGGTAAAATGTGCTTTATTACAGTAGTGGGATCATCAGTGATTATAATTTTAATATTAAAAGCTCTAATGGAAGATTTATTGGTTCTTAAAATGTGTAAAGACATATATTCAAGCTTGAGACTTTATAAAAATGAGTAAAATTAATTACTGGAGGACTTATTTCTCTGGATGGGATTAGCATCATAGGCAGTCAACACTTACATTGAATCAACTGGATAAAACAGATAGATTGTAATAATCATATTTTGAAAAACATCAGTCTACTATGGAAGGAATGAGCACTATATGAGCAAAAATTGCATACAGAGTTGAGCCCTTCCCAGGTGAGCTGATGATCTTTAACCATTTTCTTCCTTGGGATTATTTGTCCATTCTGGATGTAGGCAGAGTTCAGAGGGACTCTACTAGAGGAAAAGAGAAACCAGAAACACTTTTGATGCTTGTTTGGGAAGACATGAGGTATTAATGTCAAGAAGAGCACAGATGCACAGCCGGTTTTCTCTGTGGGAAATTTACTAGGTTCACAGCTTGAGAGGCTAAAGACCTTGGATAAAACAAGGTTCTGACCTTAAGAGTTCTGTAAATGTTCTGCAGTCTCCTGCTTTTGGAAAACAAAATCCTGGTAAGAAAAGAAGCTTGGAAAAAACACAGAATTGGTCACCCTTTTAATATGTTTAGCAGATTTGGAATTTGTATGGGTTTGGAAAAATAAAAAATGAACATGAAAATCACTGGATGGGAGAACTAAATATCTTGAAGTCTTTCAGGCTTTAAGAGAAAGACCTCTCAAATTCCTAATCAATAATCTGACAGGGGGAACAACTAGAGATGAACTAGAGATAGAAGAAATCATACTAAAAGAGAACCTTTCCCTGTTCCCTGAAACAGCACAGGGTATATTGAAATTTCTGGAGGAATCACTGCACACCCACTATTTTGCACATATAGATGTACATATATACATATATGTATCTCAAGTGTTTTATATTCAACGTTATTTTGATATCCTAGCATGTGAATAAAAAGAAAACTGAAATAAAAGTTATAATGATTGGAAAGGAAGTACAACCTTTGTTATTTGCAAGTGACATGATTATGTACATAGAAAATTCAGAAAATTCAGAAAGTATTCAAAAACATGGTTACTAAGTTAATTTATCAAGTCTGCCTATGCTCAGGATGGAGAAGACAATATTAGCCAATTGAACATATCTTTAAGTCCACAATAGTAAACAGAAGTGTCCCTTCTCCTATTTTTGATGGCTAAACATGTGTGTGACCTGAGGAGGCCAGATGTTCTTTCAGAGAGAAAGTCAAGCAGAGTGTAGGGAAGATTGAGATTTTGTGGAAGATGTCTTGAATTTCAGTTTGTGCTTACTGAAGAAAAAGACATTCTAAAGTTTTACATACGACTTCTGTGCTTAATTTTGCCCAATTATGTTACCAGGAAAGAGAAATATAATAGAAAGACTCAGCATGATACTTGGCCCAGGTGTAATGTCTTTCTGTTGGCTATATTCTTCCTGCATACAATCTCTCCATGATTCACAGAAGACCACATAATTCTGAAGTGAGAAATCCCAGGCATTATATGAAAATACTTTCAAATAGATGATGAGAGAAAATATTGAATGGAATAGATTTTCTCAACTGGATTAAAATTCATGTGTATATTTTACATTAAGAGTTTTTGGTAAAATTTTTGCTGTTCATGATATTATACTGTTATGGTTATCATCCTGGAATCATCATAAATGAATAAGCATTGCATGCTGAGAAAGGGGGATAAACAGAAAATATCTCATTACTGGTTTTACTATGTTTAGTGATGCAATACTGTCTGGGGATTCCAGGGAGAATTTTGTTATTTGTTTCATGTGTGGTTTCTTTAACTGACACTTTGTGAGACATGCAGTATGTGTCTGTGCGTGCATGTTGTACACGTGCGCACAACTGACAACAGCCCAGGCCATTCTGAATTGTGTGTGACAGTCATTTTCTCATCGATGTGATCATGAACAGAAGAAAGATAAGCTTGGGACAAAGATGGCATAATTTGAGAAATTCACATTACAAAATATTTCTTAAAATTGAATAAAAATTTTTACTTGTTTTTATGACTCTTTTGCTTAGAAGTAGAAGAAGAACTTGTGATGTCCAAAGGGCTTTAAAAGCCTCACAGAGCTTCCTTGACATTAAGGTATTTTCATATCAAATAGCTACTAAAAGCATCAGTTTTATAGTAAGCAAAGAGAAATAAAACCATGATTAATTTTTCATGAAAGGCTCTTAGGTTTTGGAAATGAATAAAATGTTCTAGAGAACATTTTTTAATAGTCATTTGAAAAACAATTCAAGATATTGAAAAGGTAAGATTCTGGAGGATTTATATTTTACCTGCAAAATATTTTGAAATAACCCAATAATCACCACCATTAAAAGGAATAGCAGTTATTTGCTGTGTATCTAATTTGTGTGTGATACTTTTTATAGTCCTAGTGATGAGAGATATTTATAAATTTGACCCTGCAATTACAACACTAAGAATAAAGGTAGGAATATGGAACACATACATAAAATTATTTTTTTGAAAATTGTTGAAGTAGCTTAGGACCACAGGAGTGTCAAAGATGGCAATTCAGAGAGAGTGGTTGTAACTCACAATGTGTTTAGAGCTGTGCTTCTCAAAGTATGGTCCGCAGACTATCAGTATGACCTGGGAACTTGAGAACGGTAAATTACCAGGCCCTGTTCAAGACCTACTGAATCGGAACTTCTGGAAGGGGGCCTAGCCATCTGCACTTTTACAAGCCCTCTATGTGATTCTGAGAGCTAAAATTTGAGAGAATCACTGGTCTGATGGATAAGAGGAAAATAAAAAAATTTTTTTGAAAGCCTTGAATGCATGAGAAAGAATTTGGACTTAATACCTACAGAACTTGAGCTTACCTTTTGAATTGAGAATTTTAAAAGAATACTTTGTATGACAAATTATTTGGGAGAGAGATTAGGAACAGATAAAGAACAAAAATATTAATTTTCTTTTTAGTTCTAAAAGAGAAAAAAATAATGCAGATTATTTGTACAAAATACAGACAACGTTTAGAGAGTACTAAGAAGGAAGAGTTTTTTCCAAGTAGGTAATGTTTACTGCAAGGCAAAAACTGGATAACAGAGTGATCATGAGATAGCAAAACAAGATAAACAGTAGATTCCACCTTAATACAAAGGAGCTTATTACTCACATAAACTTCTGGTCTTTTATGCCAAGATAATTAAGAAGAGATAATTATACATTTATGTAGGATTGCTCCATTATGCAGAATAAAGGGAATGAATCTGCCTCTCCCTCAACTCTTAAAGCTTCACATAAAAATATGTCCCTCCTTGCTTTCCTTAGAGGAGTGACAATTTATATAAAGATTTATAGAAACTATCTCATTAAAAAATAGTTTAAGTTATTATATCTCATTAAGAAAATATATTTAATATTTCTGTAGAAAGTTTTAAAGGATTTTTTTTTAATTTTTGATTTTCTTTATTTTTTTATGAATATTTTTTCTTTTATTATTGTTAAAATTTTTAAAATATTTAAAGCCTGGCCTACATATGAGACATAAGTGAAATGACTAAATCACTATAGTAATTAGAAAAATTATCAAAATTCTTCATGTATTATTAAAGTACTCAGAATTATAAACCTAGCATCAAAAAGATTAAATATTTTGAGTTATCGGTTGTGGATCTCTTGTGTCAGTTTTGTACCAACATTTTGCTTTATCTCAAGTGTAGCATACACAAGTTAATCTGCGTGTTATACTGTTACTTGAACAGTTTAGTATGCAAACAAAATAATGCAGTTGGTAACTTGTTCATAAATTTCAAACAGAAATTTCTCTAGGAACATTTTTCAAAAATGAACTTTCTGAAGCACTTTTGGAAGTCTGAGAGAATATTTTCTGAGATTTCATTTTATTATTGAATTTTATTTTGGAACAATCAAAGGATATAAGTGTAGATGATATAGATAGCAAAACATTTTTAGCATGTTACTTTCACAAGATTTTGGTGCTGGTATTTGTTTGTATTTACAAAAAAGTTGGCACAAACAAGCTGGTAAGAAATGAGTTGAGGTGGATGTAATATGTAAATGATAACAACTGTGCCAAGTAAAGCAGAATGAAATTAAAGGACACTGCTCTAAAGAGGTCTTCCAATTTGTTCAAACAGAAAATGTGTTGAAATATGAAATATAAAAAAGGCGCTAATGCCAATTATCAAATGTTAAGCAGTAGTTTAGTCAAAGCGTATATAAGTGGTCTATGACATAGGGGCATATAATAGCTAATATTTCTGGAGTGATTCAACATAACGGGTGCCAGAAATAGTTCTAAATGCTTGACATATATTAGATCATATGATTTTATAATAATCCTATTAGGCAGGTCCATTTAATACCCCAGTTTTACAAACGTGGAATCAAAGACGCAGAAAGATCAAATAACTTGGCTAAGGTCACACAACTAAAAGGTGGAGCTAGAATTGGAAGCTGGGAAATGTTTTGCTTGTGCTTGTAAACTTAACCACTATGCTACGCATGTACATATATATTAGGTGTATACTGGATTTTATGCAGTATTTACAGCAAACATTGTCATGATCATTCATACTTGAGGATAATTTACCAGAAGGCTTTATCAGCTGTAGGAGTAAAAATTAAGAATTTTTCTCGCCAATTTTCAAAATCAGAAATTATAACATTTTATTTCAGAGTAAGATGAGAAGATCACAAATAAGGGAAGAAATATCTTTCATATTCATACCTTTTGTCAACATATGATCTTTCACCAAATGGTATTAAACAATCCAGTGACTATTTACTCTTTTGTACTGAAAAAGCTAGAAATAATGAAAGTCAAATTTCAAAGGAGATATTTTTCTTTGAACCTAAAGACCTTATAGAATCCTGATTTGCTTCATTTTTTTCACTAGGTAGGTAAACACAAAATTTTCATTTTACATTGCGATTCCTTTAAAAGACTTGTCAGGAATATAAATATTATATCCTTTTAAACATTCATAATAATATTAGTAACTCTATGTATGAACACATGCATAAATGTATATGTCCTGAGTATAGCTAAAGCACTTCTACAATTAAAAATAGTATAAGACACATATTCTGGTCTTCATCTTTCTTTGTGGACTTTATAATATCTAAAAATCATCCAAATAGTAACTTAAAATTCCACATAACTCTTCAGAATTATAATACATTTTTAAAATAGAGACACAGATTCCTGCTGCAATCAAAAAAAAATTATTAGTAGTAAATGTCTGTTTAAAAAAAAGACATGCCCTCTTAGAAAATCATTTGCAATAGAAAATTTCTGAGGTATTCTCAATTTAAGACATCATTCCTTTTGACAGGTGAATGCTTGCCAAATATAACTCAGGATAGTATATATAAAAAAGAAACATAATGAAATCCTTATCCATACGTTAATAAAAAATTAAATAATATATTTATATTAGAATTATTTTGTAGAAAATAGGAAATGCTACATTGGTACCTACTAGAAAGAAAACACATATAAAAAAGATTTTTAGAAAAACAGCCCAATCACATAGCAAATTCTATTTTGTTTAAAACAACTATGGTCTAAATTTTCGAGATTGGTAATAAATAGCCAGCCACAGAAGCATGTAGACCATACTTTTAAAAAATAAACCACCAATATTCAGCATTAAGTTTGTGAATGCATAAAATTTGGGTTTTTTCCCCCCAGAAGTGTGCCTGGTTTAAAAACCATAACTGCTTTCTAAACACATGATGACAGAATTTTAGCAAATGTGCTTAAAATCCTTTTCTTAAGCCAATTATCTTCTACATTTTCTTAACTATTATGTTCATTCTACATTTTGAATAACTTAGGAGACTAAATTCCCTTATACACTGACAATTATTTTAAAATATTTTATAGCTTAAGAAAGCAAATTTATTTAGCTGCCTTTTATTGTTCAATTTTATAGGACATTTAAATCATTTATAGGCACATGCCCTACTAGAAAGAGTCTGAGGAAGAGGGAGATGAAACATGTGATTTTGAGAGGTATTTCTGAACAAGTGATCCATGTCAGCCAATTGAAATATTTGATTCAATTTCTCTTGAAGCTATTGTTTCTTTGGAAGGGTAATTTGCTGTTAAAATGGAGAATTGATGCTTGCTACTACAGTTAAAATGGTCTGCCCCTCAAGGCTCGTGGGGAAAATAGCTGAAGAATACAGAGTTTAAAACTGGTTCTTGTTGTTTCCATTGGAGTCTTAACATTTACTTGCTTTTATTGATCTGAGGCTTATTAAATAAGTCTGGTAACTTAGTATTGTACAGTCTAGTGATTTATGCCTGTAGTCTTTAAATAGTGTGAGAGTCCTTGGAGAATGGTAAGCCCACAGACTATTAATATTATTCTTACTAATGTGCTTTTTTCCAATCTTTTTTGTCTTTTAAATTCAAATGATGGTATTTTGAAGTACATAGATTTGTATTGAAATACGTAATTAAACATGGATATTTGTTTATCTTACAAAGATATAATACAGAAACTGATGTAAATCGATTTATTTTTGTGGCATATACCATCATCTGGGTATCTTATGTTTATTCTTGCTTTTATCCTTAATGACTCTGATTTGGAGAGAAGAGCTATGTGCCACCTTCCTAATCTCCTTGCATCTAGGATAGCTATTTGCCATCACATAATTAGAAATCTGCTGAGGTTTCTGCTTAGGCTTTGTTTTCCTGACAGAAAGAAAATGACACGGATTTTCTCTCATCCTCTCTTCTTCCTAAATTAAAGGTAGACCTAATGCCAGAAGCTGAAGCAGCATCCAGGGAACCAGGAGGCAGCAAATATGAGGAAAAGAATTATAGAAATGTTATCCATAATATTGTTGAGTCACTCAATCAGCAGCAGCCTCTGGCTTTGCTTGATTTTATTGTTTGGTTTTTAAAAAAACCCACAATTTTCTAAGAGGCAACATTAAGGTTTTCTTTTACTTGCAGCCATACCCAAACAGTTTTTTTTTTTTTTAAATATTGACTGAAGTATAGTATATATCCAGTAGAATCCACAAATCACATGTCCCAATAGCATTATTTTTTTCAACTGTGCAAATTTTATAGCTGTAACATGCCCACGGGCTTACTAGCTGTGTGACTGCCGAAGGACAGGTGGAGAGTTGGTGATTCCCTTACATTGTGTATGGTCTGCACGGTGCTGCTGCTACTGCTCTCTAGCTTTCTGATTATGATGATGGTGGTTTCCCAGACAGTCTCAGCGGTTACACTCACATTTAAGGAAGAGTTGGTAGCCTAGCCCTATAGCATGAACTTTTGGCAAATGGGAAATAAAAGGGTAGGCGAGACCTGAAGGCAGATAAAGTCTTAGTTCTCCCTCCCCACAGCAGATTATTCAGAGACTCACTAATTCATATAATCTTTCTGAGGTTGCCCATTAAGACTGGGTGAACCACCAACTATGCTTATCAGGAACTGAGGCTATCTTAGTAATGCACCTCTTTGTATCCTTGTATTTTCCCTATTTTCTTTCCTGCCTCAATTCCGTTACTCCCTTATTTTTGCGTCCCTGGGACTGCACTTCCCATAAAGTCATGGCATGTATCTTTTGCCTCGGGATGTATTTTCTGGAGAATCAGGTCCAAGAAAACTAATCAGGTTGGAAAATATTTCTCTGAAATAAGACTTTATTGAATTCACTTCAATGTGTTGCAACTTTCCCTCTCCATGTCCATGTCATTGTAGAAGTGAATTCTCCTTACTGCCATTTTATTTATAAAAATGTTCTGTGACATTCCTGGAGCAATAAATCCATCAGTCTATGGCTCTTCCCATTCCTGCTCCCCACCAATGCTTATCCTGAACACTTTCTTTGTTTTATAATTTATAAAGTTCTTTCTAACAGTAAGATCAGAAAAATAATTATCCATATTTTCAACAGTGCTTTATATATTTTTGATCTACTTGAATTCTATTGAAATATGATACAAAAATAATTAAAATATTTTTCTTAAAGCTAACTAGTACTCTCTGTAATTTTATTAAACAATATTACATTATAATAAAACATCTATTTATAATATGCATATATGTACAGTTGACTCTTGAACAATACAGATTTGAACTGTGCAAGTCTACTTATATGCAGATTTTCTTCCCCCTCTGCCACCTCTGAGACAGCAAGACCAACCCTTCCTCCTCCTCCTTCTCAGCCTATAAAGTCTTCTTTCTAGGCTGTATAGTAGTAATCAGAAAGTAATCAGGAATTTTGAAAAAATGAATTTCCTTAAATGGGTATGAAGCCGTAGGGGAATAATTCAAGGAAGGTTAAGCCTTGTCACATCTCGTAGGAGGTTTTGAATAGAAATCTTTTCACAGAGCACAATTAATTTAATTTGAATTTAAAATCTTGACTCTTTATTGACCCCGTTATTTTAAAACTGATGAACTAAAGACTTAATGGATTTTTTAAACTTAATAAGAATCTGGTTTAAACTGCACACCCACTCCCAGAAGAAAACCTTTTACAGGTGTAACAGATGAATTAGTATTAAATATTTTATAACATAGCAGAAATATCTTACATATTGTGAATATGTATAATAGGTAACGTTTCCTACTCTTACTCCATTTGTCAAGTTAGGAGATGCAATTCCCTAAAATCACATCAGTTTAGAATGACAAAGTCTTTAACCAAACATCTATAGAATACAAGGCAATACACTGGAGAATGGTATCTATTAAAATAATCCAAAATTCACAAGGAATCTTAGAATTTATCAAACCTAAAAATCACCTGACACAAATTTGTTACAATAATCTCTGAAACGTCTCTCAATACCTTTACATTAAGATACTGAGGCAGCAAATTCTAGTTTGGAGCTGTTCTAAATTTTTAGATATTAGCAATGTTGTATAGCTCTTACCCGGTGCTTTTTGATACTATTCTTTTTCCCAACCCAAATAAAACATCTATTTCCTCTTCCACATGACAGCCCCATAAAATATTTGAAAATAGCTGTTAATAATAATAGGTACTACTAAGTACTTACTAAATGTCAGGCACAATTCTAAAGGCTTTATCTGAATCAACTCAAGTATTTCTATTTTATAAGGTAGGTGCTACTTTAAGGCACAGAGAGGCTAAGTCATCCTTGGACATAACACTAGCTCTGAAGATAGATACAAATCCACACTGTGGTTCCTAGCTCTGAGTTTTTAAGTATGACACTATTTCACCTCTTTCCAATAAATCATTGTTGCTCAGGGTGTGTTTTCCACCTCTCTTGTCTAAAGGAAATCATATGCTTAAAAATATTGGAAAGTTAAATATGAAATAAGTATTAAGTGTGTTTCTGTTCATTTCCCAATTTACATGTATCCATTAGAAAAAATGTTTAAAGAACACAGATACACCAAAGAAAAACACAAAGTCATCTGTAATCTTACCACTCAGAACATCCTTAATAAAATATCCTGTTCTATTCTGAACTGAAAACAATGCACATCACAAATTTATCATCTATGTCTCTGCTGTTTCTTTTAACCTTATTCTCCCCACTCTGCAAATAATATTAATTCCAATAAATACTCTTGAACAAAAATTGTAATATAGATGAAGATGTTGTAGGAGGCTATTAGAATCATTAAAAAATGAATGAATACCGTTGCACTCAAAGTCCTACTTTGAGTACATTTCCAATGGTGCTATTGGTGCATTTCCATTGGGAGTCCCTTTTATCTGTCTTTTTCATCAAAACAACTAATTTTCATTGTTGAACTAATGTCCAGATAGTCAGAAGGACAGAGCCCATCTTCTTTCTATCAACTGAATGGTCTAGTGGGCCTTGGTGGTTGCTGTGGTTTGAATGATTTTGTCTCCTCCAAAATTCATGTTGAAACATAATTCCCAATGCAAATGTATTGAGAGGATGGCCTTTGGAAGGTGATTGAGTCATAAGGGCTCCACTCTCATGAATGGGATTAGGTACCCTTGTAAAGGGCTTACTGGAGGGAGTTCTCCCCTTTTCATCATCTGCCATCTGCTATGTGATGCTGCAGCAAGATGGCCTTCACCAGACAACAAATGCTGGTGCTTTGATCTTGGACTTCCTAGACTCCAGAACTGTGAAAAATAAATTTCTGTTCTTTATAAATTACCCAGTCTCAGGTACTTTGGTATAGCAGCACAAAATGGCCTAAGACAGTGGTAGAGAATGTGTAGCCACTATTTGTTCAAATAAAATTAAAGGTTTGTTTGTTTTTATAGATTTAATGAGATATAATTCAAATGTCATATAATTCAATCATTTAATGTATACAATTAAATTATTTTTATTATATTCACAGATATGTGAAACCATCATCCTAGCCAATGTTAGACTATTTTAATGACTGCAAAAATAAACCCCATACCCACTAGTTATTACCCAATTACTCTCTCACCTCACTCCACAGCCCATAAGCAACCACTAATCTATTTTCCATATCTATAGATTTTCCTGTTTGGGGCATTTCATATAGGTGAAATCATATAACATGTACACTTATGTGACTACTTCTTTCACTTAGCATAATGTTTTAAGGTTTATCAATATTGTAGCATATATAAGCATTCACTCCTTTTTTATAAATGAATAATATTCTATTGTATTAATATACCAAAGCAAATTTAAGCAAAAGGAACAAATCTGGAGGCATCACTTTATCACACTTTAAGCTATACTACAAGGTTATAGTAACAAAAACAGCATGGTACTGGCACAAAAATACAGACATAGACCAATGGAACAGAACAGAGAACCCAGATATAAAACCATTCACATATGGCCATCTGATCTTTGACAAAGCAGACAAAAATATACAATGGGGAAAAGAATCCCTATTCAATAAATGGTGCTGGGAAAACTGGATAGGCACATGTAGAAGACTGAAACTAGATCCATATATCTCACCACTCACAAAAATTTAATTCAAGATGAATAGCAGACTTAAATCTAAGGCATGAAACTATAATAATTCTAGAAGAAAATGTTGGAAAAACTCTTCTAGATATCAGCCTAGACAAAGAATTTATGAAGAAATCCCCAAGGGAAATCACAGCAACAACAAAAATAAACAAATGAGAATAAATTAAAAAGCTTCTGCATAGCTAAGGAAACAATCAATAGAGCAAATAGGCAACCTACAGAAGGGGAGAAAATATTTGCATGCTATACATCTGATAAAGGGCTAATAACCAGAATCCACAAAGAACTCAAGAAAATCAGCAGGAAGAAAACCAAACAACCCAATTAAAAAGTGGGCAAAAGACATGAACAGAAGCTTTTCAAAAGAAGACAGAATAACAGCCAATAAACATATGAAAAAAAATGCTCAATGACTCTAATTATCAGAGAAATGCAAATCAAAACCACATGAGATATCACCTAACCCCATTGAGAATGTTTTTTATCAAAAAATCCCAAAACAATAGATGCTGATGTGAGTGAGGAAAGGAGCACTTACATACTGTTGGTGGGACTGCAAACTAGTGCAACCTCTATGGAAAATAGTATGGAGACTCCTCAAATAACTAAAAGTAGATCCACCATTTGATCCAGCAATCCCACTACCGGGTATTTACCCAAAGGAAAAAAGTCATTTTATCAAAAAGTCACTTGCACTAGAATGCTTATTGCAGCACAATTCACAATCACAAGGATGTGGAATCAACATAAGTGCCCATAAATTCATGAATGCATTAATAAAATGTGGTGTATGTATACCATGAAGTACTACTCAGCCACAAAAAAATGAATTATTACCTTTTGCAACAATCTGGAAGGAACTGGAGACCATTCTCCTAAATGAAGTATTGCAAGAATGGAAAAACAAACACCACATGTACTTACTATTAAATTGGAACTAACCAATCAGGAGTAATGTGCACAGATGGAAGTAAAACCCAATGGAAATCGTGCTGGTGGGAGGGGGAAGGAAGGGACACATGAATCATACCTAATGGGTACAATGTACACCATCTTGGTGATGAGCATGCTTATAACTTTAACTCAAGCAGTATAAAAGTAATTCATATAACCAAAACATTTGTACCCCCATAACATTCTAAAAAAAAAAATGCCAAATTTAGTTATCCATTCATTAGTTCATAGACATTTGGTTTACTTCAACTACTTAGCTATTATGCATAAAATTGCTGTAAACATTTGTGTATGTTTCTTTGTGGACATATGTTTTAATTTCTCTTGGGTATATACCTAGGAGTAGATTTGCTGGATCATAAGGTAACTTTATGTTTAATAGTTTGAGAATTGCCATATTGTTTCCCAAAGTGACTGTACCTTTTTTACATTCTCACCATCAGTGCATGAGGGTTCCAATTTCTCCATGTCCTCTTCAGCACTTTTTATTATGTGAGTACACAATTCTAGCCATCCCAGTGGGTGTGAATTGGTACTTTATTGTGGATTTGATTTGCATTTTCCTGATGACTAATGATGTCAAGCATCTTTTCATGTGCTTATTGGTGAATTGTGTGTCTTGCTTGGAAAAATGTCTATTCAGATAGTTTGCCCACTTTTTAAAATTGGCTTTTTGTTTTATCATGGATTTGTTGGAGTTTTTTATATATTCTTAATGCATATCCTTTATAAGATATATGACTTGCAAATATTTTCTCTCATTCTGTTGGTCATCTTTTTATTTTCTTGATGGTGTCATTTGAGGCAAAAGAATTTTACCTTTGTTGAAGTCCAATTTATCTAGTTTTGTGTTGTTGTTTCTTTTATTTTATTATTGAAAATGAAGATGAAGTCAATTTCTTTGAGAAAGAAATGAATACTACCTGTTTCAGGGCCTGTTTCTCCCTGCAGGCATATTATCTGAGGCTGATGATGATGGGACCACTGGCAAGCTTCTCTCTGAGCACTCTAATTGCTAAACAGCTCATGGAAGTGTCAGCAGAGCTTGAGGTCCTTTTGGCTTGCCTATATTGACTTTGGACCACCATCTCATCAGCTGGGACAATGTCAAACAGGACCTCAGTGTTTCCAGCATGCTCTATCTATCCAAGATACAGATCTTTCATTACATGAAGAAGAAGAGAGCCTCCACCTCTGGAACACACATGCCCAGGGTTTAGCCTCAACAAGTACCTGAAGGCTGAATGAAAAGTGCTGATATCCTGCTCCTCCTAGAAAGAAAACTCTCTGACTGGGAGCTCAGGGGACATGGAACAATTCTGTATCCTTAATTGCATCAATTGGAGTGGAGACTTTCCTCACTGAGCTAGGATAAGGGAGGTAGGGACCAGTTTTTGATCAAATACCATGTGCTCTTGCCTTTCTTACCAAGTCTTCATAGATTTTCTTGATAAATGTTTCTTTATTTGCTGTTTACCTTTAGGACCATTTCCTGCTTTAAATGGTTTCTCTTTTAAAACAAATTATTGTCCAGTAACATACATTGGGGATTGGGCAGGTGGGAGGAGGCAGGAGGGGATGGGTAAAATCACACCTAATGGGTGCAGTGTACACTGTCTGAGGGATGGGCATGCTTGTAGCTTTGACTCAGGTGGTGCAAAGGCAATTTATGTGACCAAAGCTTTTGTACGCCCCTAATATTCTGAAATTTAAAAAAAAAAGAGTTCCTATGGAAAACTTCAAAATATGCAATATAAAGAAAGGGAGAATTTTACAAATTGTATGCAATATGAAACAAAACAAAATTAAGAGTTTTAGCTCAATTTTTAGGAAGAAATATTTTCTAGAAAAAGCTCACATAAAAGTAAAGTGAATTGTAAACTTAAATATTAAAGACAATCCTGCCACTTTATATGGTAGATATTTTAACAATCCCGCAATTTAAAACCACATTAAAAGGACAAGCCCAAGAGTTACCAAAATGTTTATACCAGAATGCTTTAAGGAATCTGTATGTTTAGAACTTGGTGTATTGAATATATGCTGTTATATTCTTCAGAAATACTCTTTAAAAAAAATCTTATGGTTTTTAATCTATCATTTCATTAACAAATAACATTCTCAAGTTAAAAAATAAAGAATCTTCCTAAAATAATGTCCTTTCCCCTGAGGCACCCCCTCAGAAGATAGCAGTCACTAACACAATCAGATTTCTATGATGATTCCAGCTGCTTGCCAAAACATTGTTCATGACTATTAAAGTATGCTGAAAAACACCATTACATCAGTAAAAAAAAAAAAAAAAAAAATTTAAATTGGCAGTAGTTTCACTGGACAGCATCAGTGCAGCTTCTCACTCTGTCATGCTAGAAGTTAATCTTCCCTAATTAGAGTTTTAAGGTACCATAAAAGGAAAATGAAGTTCCTATTCAATCTGTACCACACTTTTTTTCACTTTTAAAATCAAGGCCGAGTTTCTGTCTTTGGCTTATATGTACTAACAAGGACTACAGTCAGGTTAACAAAATGTCTATTTCAGTCTTTTTCCCCAGAGACTTGGTGAACTACAAAGAGAGGATATCTATTTATCCTCCTCCACCCTTAATCCCCAGGAGGCTATATGATGTTTCTATTGAGCCTTTCAAATTCTCTGATTTTAACCTTTCAATCATCAGGGTAGTATTACTTTTGAGTGCATTTTGGCACAGAATGTCAGTTCTCTTTATAACCAAATCCAACCAAAGAAACAAGCCAATGAACCAAGAAAAATAAATAAATAAATAAATAAATAAATAAATAAAATGTTAATGAAGATAAAAAATATGTTGTAATCAGAGTTGTCCATCTCATAACAGGCAATTAATAACTATAAGGAGGAAGGAGTTTGTATGCTTTAAGAGAGAAATAGATAAAACATGTGGCTACTTTTGGAAGACAGAAAATAAGCTAATTTAGAGATGATAGTTTCTAAGACTAACAACTCATCCTTGAAAAATAGGCCTAGCTATGCCTATTGAGACAAATTGCATGAATGATTGAATAAGTAAATGAGCCCTTCTTAGATAAAATATTTTTTATTATGTGGAACCTTTTATTTTGCCAATTCACTCAAACAATACCTAGGATATATTCATAACTGGAAAGTACAAAGTTAATGCAAGTTTCTAGTTTTGCATTAGAGGTTCAATCACGTGATGAGGGACTTGGTTCCTTTTCATGTCGTCATGTGACTTCATATGATATCAGCTTAATTCTAAGCCCAACTTCTCCCTTCCTTAATGGTGGTAACTTTCCTCTAGTAGTTCCATGCTTCCCAGAAAAACACACCACATCAGAGAGAGAGAGAGAAAGATTGATTCTGCTCCAAAATCCTTCAACAAACGAACAAATGTATTTTTTCCTTCACATTGGTATGAATTGAGTTAAAAGACCCCTCCAGAGCTATTGCTATGAATTCCATTAAAGTCCCATCTTCGGAAAATATTGGTTGCATTGCTGATATAAGAAACATCAACAAAAGTGAATTAATTACCAAAAGAAAGTTGGAGGTGGGAGAGCAATGTTCACCACAATCTCTATTTATTTATTTATTTAAATTTGTTTCAGAGTATTACTGGGGTACGGACATTTAGTTTATATGTATTGCCTTTACTTTGCCCAAGTCAGAGGTACAAGTGTGCCTAACTCCCAGAGAGTGCACTCTGCATCCTTGAGGTATGAATTTACCCATCCCCTCCTCCCCACTCCCACCTGCCCAACAGCTGATGAATGTTACTTCCATATGTGCACATAAAAGTTGATAAATTAGTATCAATTTGATGGTGAGTATATGTGGTGCTTGTTTTTCCATTCTTGTGATACTTCGCCTAGAAGAATGGGCTACAGTTCCAACCAGGATAATACAAGAGGTGTTAGTTCACTGTTGTTTTTTGTGGTTGAGTAGTAATCCATGGTATACACATACTACATTTTATTAGTCCACTCATGTATTGATAGGCACTTGAGTTGTTTCCACATCTTTGCAACTGCGAATTGTGCTGCTATAAACATTCAAGTGTGGATTCTTTATGATAGAATGACTTGTTTTCCTTTGGGTAAATACCCAGTAGTGGGATTACTGTATTAAATGGTAGTAATAATTTTAGTTCTTTGAGATATCTCCATACTACTCTCCATAAAGGTTGTACTAATTTTCAGTCCCACCAACAATGTATAAGTGTTCCTATCTATCTGCATCCCCACCAACATTTGTTGTTTTGGGACTTTTTGATATAGGCCATTCTTACTGACGTTAACTGGTATCTCATTGTGGTTTTGATTTGCATTTCCCTGATGATTAGAGATATTGAGCATTTTTTCATATGTTTCTTAGCCATTAGTTTATCTTCTCTTGAAAAGTTTCTATTCATGTCCTTTGCCCATTTTTAATGAGGTTGCTTGATTTTTTCTTGCTTATTTTCCTGAGATCTATATAGATTCTGGTTATTAGTCCTTTGTTGGATGTATAGCATGCAAAAATTTTCTCTCATTCTGTAGGTGGTCTATTCGCTCTAGCAATAGTTTCTTTGGCTGTGCAGAAGCTTCTTAATTTGATCAGGTCCCATTTGTCTATTTTTGTTGTTGCTGAGCTTGGTTTTGGGGTCTTCTTGATAAATTCTTTCCCTAGATTGATGTCTATGAGAGTTTTTCCAACATTTTCTTCTAAAATTCTTACTGTTTCATGTCTTAGGTTTAAGACTGTTATCCATCATAAGTTGATTTTTGTGAGAGGTGAGAGGTGAGGATACAGTTTCAGTCTTCTACGTGTGGCTATCCAATTTTCCCAGCACCATTTATTGAATAGGGATTCTGTTCCCCAGTGTATGTTTTTGTCTGCTTTGTCAAAAATCAGATGGCTATATGAGGATGGTTTCATGACAGGGTTCTCAGTCCTGTTCCATTGGTCTATGTCTCTGTTCTTATGTCATTACCATGTTTTGGTTACTATGACCTTGTAGTATAGCTTGAAGTCTGATAGACTGATGCCTCCCAATTTGTTCTTTTTGCTTAAGTTTGCTTTGGCTATACGAGGTCTTCTCTGGTTCCACACAAAGCATAGAATTATTTTTTCTACATCTGGGAAAAATGCTGTTGGTATTTTGATAGAGATTTCATTGAATCTGTAGATCACTTTGGGTAGGATAGACATTTTAACAATGTTGATTCTGCCAATCCATGAGCATGGTATAGTTTTCTACCTATTTGCATCCTCTGCTATTTCTTTCTTCAGTGTTTCACAGTTCTCCCTGTAGAGATCCTTCACCTCCTTACATAATGTATTCTTAGGTATTTTATTTTCTTTCTTGCTATTGTGAAAGGTATTATGTCTTTGATTTGTTCTCAGTTTGGCTGTTGTTGGTGTATATGAATGCTACTGATTTGTGTACATAGATTTTTGTATCCTGAGACTTTGCTGAACTTATTTATCAATTCTGGTAATCTCATGGCAGAGTCTTTGGGTTCTAGATATAAGATCATGTCATCCACAAAAAGTGATATTTTGACCCCTTCTGCTCCCATTTGGATGCCCCTGACTTCCTTCTCTTGTTTGATTGCTCTGGCTAAGACTTCCAGCACTATGTTGAATAGAAGCAGTGATAGAAGGCATCCTTGTCTGGTGCCAGTTCTAAGTGGAATGCTTTCAGTTTTTCCCCATTCAGTATGATGTTGGCTATGGGTTTGTCATATATGGCTTTTATCATTTTGAGGTAAGTCCTGTCTATGTCTATTTTGTTAAGCATTCTTATCATAAAAGGGTGCTGAATTTTGTCAAATGATTTTTCTGCATCTATTGAGAGCATCACACGGTTTTTGTTTTTACTTTTTTTTATGTGATGGATTACATTTATAGATTTGCATATGTTGAACCATCCCTACATCTCTGGGATGAAGCCCACTTAGTCATGATGGATTATTTTTTAATCAGCAAAAGATCTATATGGAAGATTAATAAAACAAAATTTGGTTCTTTGAAAAGATAAACAAAATTGACACACCTCTTCCTAGATTAACCAGAAGCAGAAAAGAAAGGACTCTAATAAGCGCCATTAGACATGATAAAGGAGAAATTACAACTGATGCCACAGAAATACAAAATATCATGTCTGAATACTATAAAAATCTCTACGCACACAAACTTGAAAACGTGGAGGAAATAGACAAATTCTTAGAAACACAGAGACTCCCTAGGCTCAACCCAGAAGATGTAGATTTCCTGAACAGACCAATATCAAGTACTGAAATTGAAACGGTAATAAAAATCTTCCTAAAAAAAGAGTCATGGACCAGATGGTTTCACACCAGAATTCTACCAGACTTACAAAGAAGATCTGGTGTGTATCCTGCAGAAATTATTTCACAACATCAAGAAGGAAGGAATCCTCCCCGATATGTTCTATGAAGCCAACATCACCCTGATACCAAAGCCAGGTAAGGACCCAACAAGAAAATAAAACTACAGACCAATATCCCTTATGAATGTAGATGCAAAAATTCTCAGTAAAATACTAGCAAATCAAATTCAAAATTTCTATTTTAGAATTTTTATGACTTAGTTTTTTTTAAATTGCTTTTCAGAGCCATTTGACCTTAGGTAATGTGTATATATATAGAGATAGAGATAGGTAGATACCTATATATAGAGAGAGAGATACATATATGTGTGTGTAGCACACACACACTTGTATATATCTATACATATAATTTTTTCTTCCATTATATTATAGCTTTTTTTTGTAATTGACTTTATTCATGTTATTTTGACTGACAGCTAAGTTAATGAGTGAGATTTTGCAAGTCTGGGAACATACTTTTTCTCTGTATTTTATCATCAGTTAACCCAAAGGTTAAAAAATAAAGTTCTTTTATTAGCAGAATATTCAGGAATTCTTTCTTGAAATTTTAAATTAGATTTACTACTTTTGTATATAAAAAAATGAAGGAAGTATTATGAATATTCCAATGTAACAGAAAATAATGAAAAGAGTGTTGAGAAAAATATCTGAGTTTTGATCCTAGAAAAGTTAAAATTAATAATAATACTCATTATCATCATGTATTTATTGTATGTAATTTTAAAGTGATTTAAAATATATTACTTCATTTGTTCTTGACGGGTACTTGATGTGATTTGATGGAAAGGTAAGGGTATTTGCAAAGCCAAATATATAATTTTGGTCAAAGTCCAACAGAGGCCAAGATTTCCAAATATTCACTAAAGAAACAAACATGTAGAAGTTGTACACTCTTGGCTAACTTTTAAGCTCTCTCTGAAATGTTTTCCTCAGCTAAAAATCCTAAATTCATCTTTACTGAGTTAAGAGAACTGAAAGCTATGACATATGCTTGAAAATATATAAAGATTTGTAAAGGGTTTTTTAGTATTTTAATATTTTCAATTGTACAATGGTAGTAGTAATTTAAGATTCTGTGTTTTAAAATAATATAAATTTAACGATAGCTTTCACTATTAATGACAAATAATCTTAGAATGCAAAATGAATACATTGATGTAAGCATTGTTGCAAGGATATCCTTATATTTTTTAAAAGGGAAAAGCATTTTGTCTGAAAAGCTTGACTGTATGCAACATGTGCATATTCAATGGACTTATCACAGAATTGATTTAGGTATCAATTAAAGAAGAACCAGCTGTATTCCTAAGTTATAACAGGAAGCAATATTAATATCAAGTAAAATTAAGGATGCACACTATATTGCTATTAAAATGTGTTTAATTTTGAAAGACATTTCTAGGTAAAAACTTGATTTAATGGAGTTTTATACTATAATTATAAAAAGTGAACTAGCTAGTGAATGAAAAGGAACAAAAATACAAGTCATCAGTTATCTACTATCATCAATGTTTTATAAAGAGCTGTGGACTGAATATTTGTGTCCCCTCATAATTAATGTTGAAATCCTAATCCTCAAGGTGATAATATTAGGATGTGGGGTCTTTCAGAAGTGATTAGGTCATTAGGGCAGACCCCTCATAAATGGGTTTAGTGTCCTTATAAAAGAGGCCCCAGAGAGTTCATTTTCTCCTTCCACCATGTAAGGTTACAGCGAGAATATGGCCTTCTGTGAACCAGGAAGTGGGTACTCACCAGACACCAAATCTGCTGGAAACTTGATCTTGGGCTTTATAGCCTTTAAAATTGTGAGAATTAATTTTTTGTTGTTTGTAAGTCATCTACTCTATGATAGTCTATTATAGCTGTCCAAGCAAACTAGACACAAACCATCACTATAAATATCAACATTGAAGAATTTAAAAAATTTGTAAGTTATTAACTCAAACTGAAGCATATCACATTTAGTCTACTGGACTTAATTTGTTGAGTTCAGTATGAAGGATCAAAACATTATTTAGAAAAGAAGAGTTGAATGGTATCATTTTTGCTTTCAGACCATAATTTAAATGATCTAAGACGTTAAGTGCATGCTTCAAGATCAAAAGTGACCCCTACAACATACCTATCAGTAACTTTCATTTATTTTAATCTATCAGAAAACCAACTGTTTTCATGGCAGCACAGTTGGCATAGACTCAAAAGTATTAGTCTCTCTGTTGGGACACCGTGTTAACAACATTCTCCTGTTGCTTGTCCATTTGTTTTGCTCGGCAAACCTCCAGATTCATTAAAAAATAAAAATTTTTTAAAAAGTTAAAATTATTCTCATAGAGTGATCTGGGGATAAATTAACAAATGGCTGCCAAGAATGGTAGAAGAAGCAATTCAGTGTAAATACTTAAACATTATTACAGCAAGAGTTATGAAGACTACTTTTAGATAATGGCATCTGGTATTTTTAGAAATTGTTTTACTCTATATCCACATATAACCAGAATTTTGTGACTAAAGGCCATATGACTACTGAATTGGGGAATGCATAAAGAAATATCAAATAATTTATATTGGGAAATTATACTATTCATTTCTCTTCCAGAAATTATGAATCTAAAATTTCAAATAATAATACTTTGTCCTTATGCAGTATGAATTCCACTAAGGCTTTAAAGTTGGGAGATACAGTTATCCGTTCTTCAATGCAATGAAGCTTGCAAAGTGCCTGGAGCTATACACATGATAATGCTGAGAGATTTCTATATCACAGCTCACTAATATAAAGGTATTTAGAGCAAATATACTTTTTGTGACATGACATTACATGCCATAACAGCAGTTTCATTTGCATATGATTTTATTGGGTTTTATCTTCTTGAACTGTACAATGAAATGACAAACCTATGATATTAAGCTAGTAAAATGTTATAGATTTGTTAGAGCAAAAATATTAGATAGGCCTGTTTAATGAACACTCTAATATTCTTACTTTTAATTAATAATGTCAATGATAACACCATTTTTGGTCCTGTAGAAATGTATTTTTCTCCTTTATAAAAAATACAAATTTAGATTAATCAACCCACATACCTTAGAACCATTTGCATATAACACTATTTATATTTCTATTTTTCTTCTTTGATCAATTTTTATTTCATGTAGATGAGTTTTAAAATCTTTATATTTTGAATCTTTACCACTGCTTGATTCATAGTAAAATGCAAGAGAATGTTTTTGAAAGTGCAGAAAAAGTAATCATCTATGAAAAATCCCAAATTTGTCAAAAACTTAGCCCACCTCCTTTAGAGAAATATGCTAGAATATTGAGGTAAGGGTATATTTAAGATTTCCCTATATGGTCTACTATGTCATATAAATATTATATAAAATAGACACTTAATATATTTCCAGAAATAATTTCCCTTTTATAGTCACATAACATGTTCATTCCATGATATTAAAAAGCATTATACAGACAAATGTCTATGATTGACTAGGCTTATTTAGTGCTTCTGAAACTGTTGAACATATATCAGTCTTATATGATAGACACAATAGTTTGACACATAAAGTAAGAAAGTGCCTTAACACTGAAACTAATTAATAATAATAATGATATTGGACAATTAATATTTATAAGAACTTAAAATATATTAAGAATTTTAAAAGTAATTTGAAGAGACTAGGTATGTTCTATGATAGTTTAAATAAGTAATACCTGAGCTACTTTCTAGGCTTTTAAGGATAAAAAAAATGAAAATGAAACATAGGCTATCAATGTAGTAAAAAGGAAAGAAGGAAGTATTAAAAATCCAGAACAAGAAAATGAAATTAAAATTAGACATTTATCTTGATGATTATATTTTTACAAACTCACCTATTAAAAGAAATAGGTAGTTCAGAATTAAAATAACCAAATTAGCCTGGGGGAGAATGCAAAGAAAAAATGAAGTGCCATACAATTGACAAACATCTGAAATGGCGTGACTCAGAACAATTGAAAACACAAGTGCACGCTAAGGCAAACCAGTTAAACTTATACAAAAATGAAGCAAAATTTATAATATTTATATTATAAAGTTTAAGTACAAAGGGAAAAATAAATCATACAACTGTAAATTCTGCTTTGTATTTTTTTAAAACATTATGGGCCTTCCTGGTATAATTCAACTAGAACTCGAATAAACTAATTATAAAAGCAAAACAGAAACAAATAAATATCCTCCTTAAAAAAAAGAACAAGCAACAAAAATACAAAACAAAACAAAACAAAACACACAGTTTCAAAGATGTTACTGGAGTTAGAAAATTAAAAGGAACACCTCCACAATCAAATAAAACAAGAAAAATTAACTGAAACCTGAGCAAGGTCACGTGAAATATGCAATGTTAAAGATGGACCTGTTCTGGAGGCAAAGGCAAACAATAGCAGTGGGATTTAGAGATTAAATTTTGTGCTTTTGAAGAGCAAGAAAATGGTCCTACGTATTAGAAATGATAACACTGTGCAAAATACAAAAATTTATTTGTCTTACTGTTTGAATCTCTTTAAAAAATAATTGACTTTTAAAGCAATAATAAAAACAGTTTCTTGTGAAGTTTATAACGTATTAGAAGGAAAATGCACGATACTTATACCACAAAACCAGGAGGAGTGAAGATGAAGTATAATATTATAAGTATCTTGAACTATAATTGAAGCATCATAATACTATTTGTAAGCAGACTGAAAATTAAAGCTGTATATGATAAATCTGAAAACAACTACATAAATAACATAACAAAGTTTTATAGCTTATTAGTCAACAGAGGAGATGATATGAAATAAAAATATTCAATTAATTCAAAAGTAGGCAGTAAAGAGGAAGAAAGGACCAAACATGGAAGAGAAAAGTAGAAAACAAATGCCAAAATGCATGATATAAATCCATTAATATAAAAATCACATTAAATTTAAATGGTTTAGATGACTAATTGAAAAGGAAATGATTGTCAGACCTAAATAAATATACATAAACATGACGTTCATCGTATGATTAATGTCAATTCTTCCAAAATTGACCTATAGATTCAACAAAATGCCAAAAATCTCAGCAGCCTTTTGTGTATAATCAGTTGATTTAAAAATTTCCATGAAAATGCAAAAATCTGGAGTATTCAAACAGCTTTTAATAAAAAAGAACAAAGTTGGAACACTTATATTACTTTATTTTGAACACTACTATAGTAATCAATAGTGTGACATTGGCATTAAGATGAATAAATAAATAAATCAATGGAACAGCTTAGACAGTCCAGAAACACACTCATGCATATATAAGCAATTGATTTTTGAAAAAGGTACAAAAGGATTTCAGTGGATAAAGAATATCCTTGTCAACAAATAGTGCTGGACTAAATAGATATCTTATATGCTAAAAAAAGAAGATCTTCAATTCATATGTCACAGCATAAGAAAAATTATCTGACTATGAATAATAGACCTAAATATAAAGTCTAAAACTAGAAAAATTTTATAAGAAAACATAGGAAAGTTTTTGTGACCTTGGCAATGATTTAGAAATAACTTCAAAAGCATGATTCATAAAGTAAAAAAAATTAGATGATCAAAATTAAAACTTGGCTCTTCTATCAATACTGTTAAGAAAATGAAAATACAAGTCACACACAGATTGGGAGATTTATAAATATCTAATAAAGGGCTTCTATCCAGAATATACAATAAATTCTCAAAACTCAATAATAAGAAAACAAAAGCCATGAAAATAATGGGCTGATCTGAGCAGATATTTCTCTAAGAAAATATGCAGATGGACAAATAAATGCATGAAAAGGTACTCCATATCATTAGCTATTAGAGAATGTAAACAAAAACTACAATGAATTACAACTATATATCTCTTAAAATGTTTAAAATTAAAAAGGCAGACCGTTGACAAGAATGTGGAACAAAGGGAACTCACATACATTTCCTGGTGAGAATGTGAAATAGTACCACCTTTTCAGAAATCATCAGTTTCTTAACATGTTAAACACATATCTACCACATGATTCAGCTATTCTACTGCTAGGTATTTACCCAAGATAAATAAAAGCGTATGTTTCTACGAAGGCTTGTATATGAATGTTCATCAACTGCCTTATTTTAATAGCCAAAATTAGAAACAACCTAAATATCCACCAAGAGAATACTAAGAAAAGAACTTCAACTAAAGTTTCCTTTTAGTCTTCAAGAGAGACTTGGTTATAATACTTTTACTCCTTCATACTCTCTCTTATCCAGGGATTTGGCAATCAAATATTTGAGAGCCTAATATTCATCAGGGCACCCTTTATTATGTGGTAGGATCTGTTTGACGGTAGTAAGAGAGAAATGCACACTCTCTTCTATTCCCCAGACTCACAGTACTGATTTAGGAAGAAAGCCAAAGTCTTTCTGAGCCAGTTTAGGAATGTCTGAGCAGCACAAAGTGACAGCCCATCTCAGGATTTTGTTAGGATGCTAATCAATTAACTAAATGTCCTAAGTTAGCTTTTAGCTAGTCCTGAGGGCAAACAAGTGCTCTTCTGATCTGATAGGCCTCTTGCTTTTTCTGCCTATAATGGACATAGTGAGGCAGGCCTTCTTTTCTCATCTGTCAGCTGTTTGAGTAACTGAACCCTCTCTCTATTGCCCGCATTTATCATCTTTTCAGTTCTCTCTTCATTCTCACTCATATTCATTTTCTCTCTCTCTCTCTCTGTCCTTGACCAGACAGGTTCCAGATACAGATTTAAATCATTTTTTTTCTTTAGATTTGTATAAAGCCTATAAAGCCCGGTATTCCCAGGCAGTCTCCCATCCAAGTACTAACTAGGCCCGACCCTGCTTAGCTTCCAAGATCAGATGAGATCGGGCGCATTAGGAATTAGCCTTGAGTTTTTAGTAAGATGTAAGGTGCTTGCTAATCATATGTTCTTCACTCAGAATTTTGGAGGCTCAGAGATGTTGATTGAATTGCCCAAATTATCCTAACAAGTAATTTAAAGAATGTGAAATCAGACTTGTTTTGTTTCTTTTAGCTTATAATTACACAGATGAGTTCTATTGTACTATAGGTTCATGAAGATGTATATTAGCAGAATGTTTTAATTGATATATAGATTAGTGAGTTTTACTTTATGAAGGTTAATATATTCTGGAATAAGAACATATTTCATGTCTTTCATGTTTTTTTAAAAAAATACATTTTTTTGCTGTTCTAAAACATATTTTACCATTCCTTCATAATTTAAATTCAAACCACTCTGAAAATGTCAAATTATATTTTTTAAATGGCCATGCCTGTGCTGTGTTTGAGGCAATAAAATATTTAAAGCATTTAAAAGTAAAATAGTTTTTCCCTTTTTTAGTACACATTACAAATAACTTCGGTATTTCTGGAAATTTATTTCAAATGTGGCTAGCTCTCAAAAATGATCACAAATGCAAAAGAGTAAATCTATAAATAATTCTAATGAAGTTACTTTTAAATTTTTGTATTTCCTTTTTGAATAAACCTGAGAATGTGTTTTTGACTGTAAGAAATCCTGATACCTGGAATATTCAATGCCAAAAAAGAATAATGGAGTCCAATTATTGCCCTTATGAGACATTTGGTATTACCCAGATTTCCCATCTAAACCTTAGCCTAAATTTTTCTCTTACTATTTCCTTCTTAGCATTAAAGACTTAATCTTGGATAGATGATGCAGTCATTTTCTGTCAAATTTTCTTCAAGCTAAAATGAGGAAGTTTATGCAAAATCTTCTGTCTAAAAATAAACATATTTTTATGATTTGGCTATAGAAACATGACATGTAGAAAATACTACAGAATAATTGTCTCATAATTGTTTTCACAGTTATTTCTGAAACTATAAAGAACAAGTAGAGGATTGAGTTTCTCAGTAGATAAAATAATATCTTAAAAATAATGGCTCTGATAGCACGTCAACTTTATGTATTTTGCTCATTTGATAATGTCTAACAGTGCAAGTTATCCCAAGATGGTGCTTTCTCCTAAGAATAGTAATTAGAGAATCATTATCTTTAATAATAAATCTTTTCTTATGTGCAGTTTCACCACATAATTCTTGGAGGGGCACTTGCTCATCCTATACTCTTATGTAGGAAATTTTCCACAGAAATGCATGGGATTAAACAATTTTATCAAAAAGATAAAATGTACTTTAAAGATAGTTGTGAGATGTGTTAAAATATTTCAAAACAAAAACAAAGCCATAAATTGATTTTGAAGTATATTTATACTATATCTAAATCATATAAAATATTGTATTGCTTTGAACAACTTTTTGACATGCTTTAGTATGAATATTTGCTGAATTTGTCATCATATGTTTATCTCCAAATTAGTACCAATTATAAATGATAGCTCAATTTATTGTAATTAATTAATTTTTTTTATTTACATAAATTTATGGGGTACAAGTGCACTTTTGTTACATAGATAAATTGTGCAGTAGTGAAGTCTGGGATTTTAGTGTATCCATCACCCAGATAATGTACATTCTACCCAATAGGTAATTTTTCATCCCTCCCAGAACCCCCACCCCTGCTCCCTGCTTTTGGAGCATCCTATGTCTGTTATTTCACTCTGTATGACCATGCAGACCCATAGTTTAGCTCCCACTTATGAGTAAGAACATGTGGTATTTGATTTTACATTCCTGAGTTACTTCACTTAGGATAATGGCCTCCAGTTCCATCCAAGTTGCTGCAAAAGACATTATTTCATTCTTTCTTATGGCTTAGTATTCCTTAGTATACATTTATACCACATTTTCTTTATTCAATCATCAGGTGATAAACACTTAGGCTGGTCCCATATCTTTGTTATTGTGAATAGTACTGCAATAAGCATGCAAGTGCAGGCATATTTTGATATAATGATTTCTTTTCCTTTGGGTAGATTCCCAGTAGCGGGATTGCTGGATTGAATGGTGGATTCACCTTTGGTTATTTGAAAAATCTCTATACTGTTTTCCATAGAGGTTGTACTAATTTACATTCCCACTAACAGTGTGTACAAGCATTCCCTTTTTTTCTACATCTGCACCAAAACCTGTTGTTTTTTTGGCTTTTTAATAATGGCCTATTCTGACTGGAGTATGATGGTATCTCATTGGGGTTTTAAACTAATTTTCACTTCTATGATGATTAGTGATGTTGAGTATTTTTTCACATGTTTGTTGGCAATTTGTATGCCTTATTTTAAAAAATGTCTGTTCATGCCCTTTGCCCACTTTTTAATAGTGTTATTCATTTTTTTCTTGTCTAGTTGTTTGAGTTCCTTGTAGATTCTGGATATTAGTCCCTCATTGTATGTATAGTTTACAAATATTTTCTCCCATTCTGTAAGTTGTCTATTACTGCTCACTATTTTTTTTTTTTTTTTTGCTCTGCATTTGCTTTTTAGTTTAATTATGTCCCATTTATTTATTTGTGTTTCATTTTTGGGGTGTGTCTTAGTTGCAAATTCTTTGCCTTGGCCAATGTCCAGAGAGTTTTTCCTAGGTTAGTTCTAGAGATTTTATTAGTTTCAGGCCTTACATTTAAGTCTTTAATCAATCGTGAGTTAATTTTTGTATGTGGTGAGAGGTAGGGGTCCAGTTTCATTCTTCTACAAAAGACTCTACTTTTCCCAGCACCCAGCACTATTTACTGAATAGCATGTTCTTTCTCAAGTGTGTATTTTTGTCTGCTTTGTTGAAAATCAAATGGTTGTAGGCATGTGGCTTTATTTCTGGGTTCTCTATTCTATGCCAATGATCTACGTGTCTATTTTTATACCAATACCATGCTGTTTTGGTTACTATCTCCTTGTAGTATAATTTGAAGTCACGCAATGTGATGCCTCAAGCTTTATACTTTTTGCTTAGGATTGCATTCACTATTTGGGCTCCTCTTAGGTTCCATATGAATTTTAGGACTTTTTTCCTAATTCTGTGAAAACAACACTGGTATTTTAATAGAGATTGCATTGAATCTGTAGATTGCTTTTGGCTGTATGGTTATTTGAACAATGTTGACTCTTGTAATCCATGAGCATAGGATATTTTTCCAATTGTTTGTGTCATCTACAAATTTCTTTCATTAGTGTTTTGTAGTTTTCTGGGTAGAGAGCTTTCACCTCCTAGGTTAACTTATTCCTTGGTATTTTATTTTATTTTATTTTATTTTTTGCAACTATTCCAAATGAGATTGAGTTCTTGATTTGGTTGTCAGCTTGGGGTCATTATTGCTGTATAGAATTTCTGCTGATTTTTGTATGTTGATTTTGTAAGCTGAGACTTTACTGAATTCATTTATCAAACCCATGAGCCTCGTGGGGGAATCTTTAGTTTTTCTAGGTATACAATCATATTATCAGTAAGAGAGATAATTTGACTTCTTTTTTTCCAATTTGGATGTCCTTTATTTCTTTCTCTTGACTGATTTCTTTGTCTAGGACTTCCACTAATATGTTGAATAGGAGTAACAAAGGTGGGTATCTTTCTTTCATTCCAGTTCTTAGGGAAAATGCTTTGAACTTTCCCCTGTCAGTACAGTGTTCACCATTTTAATTTAAAGAGACTATCCAAACTTCAAAATTAAAAAAAAGGAAGAAAAGAGATGATTAAAAATTCTTTGTGTGTGTGCTTGTCTGTGTGTGTATGTGTAATTTTTGAATATTTCCAAGTGTGTATATTTTCATAAGCTTATAAAGTGAAAATTACCATCATAATATTTACTAAAGACAATTACTATGATGATATTTCCTTACAAATTATAGTTCATCTTCCCCACATTATGAGACTAATAATAGCTGTATAAAAATAAGAGAAATTAAAGTCTAAATGAAACAAAAATTAAATAAATCTACTAATACTTTTCAGTTGCCAGCCAAATATTTTATAAACATATTTATTTTGAAAAGAAAGAATTTTTTAAACCTTACTTTTGACCTGAGAATTCTAAGTTCAAAGTATCTAAATTTTGAAATAGCATTTGAGTTTGCCTAGGCTGCTATCTAAATGTCAATGCCCTAAACCATAGACATAAGTTTTATCTTAGGCATAAATTTTCCTGATGATATATAGAAACAACAAAACATTTAGCATATCTACAAGAAAAAGGCAACAATTCAAAAGGCAAATAATATTGTGAGGTCTAATGATTAGTAGGAAAGTAAACCCTAAAGACTTATAAAGATATGTAGTTCTCAGACTCATTATTAATTTAAAAATGCAAACTGAAACAACAATAAAATTACAGCTCTATACCTTTTGCCTTGGAAAATATTTAAAAAAGCTGATAATGCCAAATTTTTGTGCAAACACAGGGATACAGAAAACTTCACACACTGTTGGTGGCAATGTTGCCTAATACAACATTCAAAGGTACAATTTGACACTCTGGGTGTACATTATTAATAAAAAATTTTATCACATATCCATAAAAAGAACAGAAAATAGATGTTCAGTGGAGCGATATTTTGCAGTAACTATTCATTGAAGGCAATCACAAGATGATTTATAATGCAGCTGAAAGAAATAAGCTAGCTGTATCACATGAAAGGGTAACAAAGAATAGAATGCTGAGAGAAAAAGAAAAAAAATAGAATAAATATGTATAATATAATACTACTTATATAAATGAAAATTTTATGCACAGAAATTTTCTACATAACTTTGGCAAGAACACATACAAAAAATAATATGCATATTAGGAAGTTTTTTTATAGAGGGAGGGGAATTGGAGTAGAAAATGTGGATAAATAGGGATAAATAAAACAAGAAAAAAAACAAGAAAGAGGCCTCAGATGGACCAAAAAGAATAATGAATTTTGAACTATATAAATATTTCGGTTTTCTGCCCTTTGCAAAGAGTGGAGAATATGAAAAAAGGAATGAATGAATGTAATTGAATTGGGATTTTGCATAATTGATGGATGCCATAAATGTTTAGATTCAGAAAGCACAACCTCTCTCAGTTAGGATTAGTAAAAAGAAACTTACCTACAAATATCGTAATGAAACTGTAGACCACTAAAGAAAAACAAACATCTCAAAAGGAAGACACGGCAAAAATACATTTTAAAAAATGTCAGTAAGACTAACAGCAGACTTCTCAGCAACAGGGCAGTGGAATGATATCACTATGGCAAGAGAAAAGAACTCCAAACCCAGAATGACATAGCCACCTCAGTAATAACTCAGTGCCTCTGCCAATGAATGACCTCTTGCCTTGCAGTTAGTCAACACCTTCACCACATACATACTCGTTCAAAATAATTTTTACCATTTTTCTTAAAAGTATATCAGAGACCAATTTTTAAAATAGAAAACAGTGAAGGGATTTCTCTTAAAACAAATAAATGTGATATGAGGAATTAGTTATTTGTATAATGACAGACCTGGGAAGCCACATGGGACAGTGAGGCAAACCAGACTATGGCAAGAGCAAGAAGCCTCTGCCCTCTCCCCATCCAAGGGACACAACAAAGAGACCACTCCAGAGGAAACAGGAAACTCAGCAGACCTGCCTGACTGACATTGAGACCAGGAAAGTAAGGAATTTCAGACTGGACTTGAAACCATCATTTGCATATACAAAGCCAGGACAGAGTTCAGAACATTTTTTTAAATCATTACTTTTCAGTGCCTCATTCACAACAAATGCTGTTTACACTATGAATATTTATTAATATCAATTATCTAAGTATTTAATAAAATTGACAGAGATATTTTGATGTGTGAAACCATAGTCATTCCAGGTTTACAATTTCTCCAATTTGGTTTAAATAAAATATGTAAATCTACCTCTGCTTTTACTAAATTACATACCACGTAGAATCATGGGAAACTATTTCTGTAAAGCGTCAGAGAGTAAATATTAATATTTTCAGCTTTGTGGGAAATACGATATCTGTTACTAGCAATCACCACTGCTGTCATGGGATAAAAGTAGCCATATTAATATGTAAGTTAATGTACAGAACTGGATTTGCCCTGTAAGGGGTAAGAATTGGCCTATAGACGGTAGTCTGCCAACTTCTGCTTTAGAATAAAGCTTCATTCTACTAATGGCTTCACATATTGGCCTATGATTTTAACAGTAAACTCAATCAGCTCTACAAAGACATGGACCTTTAAAGATAAAGATTTATTTACTGTGAAGTGGTAAAATGTTTAAAACAATTAGAAGGCTTATCAGCACTGAGCCTCTTGATTTTACAAATTTCTCAAACAAATATGGAAACTTTACAAAAGATTAGCAACTTTCAGAAATGCTAATAGGAGTCAGACAGAATTATAAATAATTATTAAATAATAAATCTAGTTATGAGAATCTTTGATTTGGAATGAATGTGTGTGTGTTTCCACTTGCCTGTAAAATCGTCTGCTAACCTGGTAATTAATTGAAAGGAAAGAAAGAAGAAAGGAAGGAGGAGGCAGAGAGGATAAGAGATGAGGGAGGAAAATTATAAGGGAGCTTGTATGTAAAGATTCGGTTCGGGAGACTTCAGAATTTTCAAATTTCTTGCCTTAACTTTTGATCTATCATCCTCATTATCTTCCTCGTGCTGAAGTGAATGGCTGTCACCTAGGCTAATGAAAGAATTGTCCTAACTCAAAACTTTTCTGAAGCAAAGGAGAGAAAAATGGTGTCAGTGACATGATTTATACAAAAAAGTCAGAAGGAAGGAAGGAAGGAAAGAAGGGGGGGAGAAAGAGAGAGAGAGAGAATTTGTAAGAAATTTAATGGAGAAAATTCTAAAACTTTCTTGAATGGCTTTATTTTTTATTTCAAAATATTAATTAAGAGGGAAAAAGTGTTTTTGTTACATAGATATCTTGTATAATGCTTAACTCAGGGCTTTTGGCCCATCACCAGAATAGTGTTCATTGTACCCAATAGGTAAGTTTTTGTCCCACAACCACCCTCCCACCCTCTCCCCTTCTTGGTTTCTCATGTCCTTTATGTCACTTTGTGCCCATGTATACCCATCTATTAGTTCTCATATATTCTCTTATTAGTGAGAATATATGGTGTTTGGTTTTCAATTTCTGAGATACTTCACTTAGGATAATTGTCTCCAGTTCACTCCACATTGTTGCAAATGGTAATCTTTTATTCCTTTTTATGACTGAGTAGTACTCCATTGTATATATATACCACATATTCTTTATCCACTCATGAATTGAAGGGCACTTAGTTTGATTACACATCATTGCAATTGTGAATTGTGCTGTGATAAACATTCAAGTGCAGGTGTCTTTTTGGTTAAAGAACTTCATTTCCTTTGGGTAGATACCCAGTACTGGGATTGTTGGATAGAATAGTAGGTCTACATTTATTTCTTTGAGGAATCTCCATACTGTTTTCCATAGAGGTTGGACTAATTTGCAGTCCCACCAACAGTGTGTAAGTGTTCCTATCTCTCTGTATCCACACTAACATCTATTGATTTTTTGACTTTTTAGTAATGGCCATTCTGATAGGGATAAGGTAATATATCATTGTAGTTTTAATTTGCATTTCCCTGGTGATTAGTGATGTTGAACATTTTTTAGTGTCTGTTGGCCATTTGTCTATCTTCTTTTGAAAAAATTTTGTTCATGTCTTTTGCACACTTTTTGATGGGGTTGTTAGGGTTTTTTTTGCTGATTTCTTTGAGTTTTTTGTAGATTCTTGATATCAGTCTTTTGTCAAATATATAGTGTGTGAAAATTTTCTCCCATTCTATATGTTGTCGATTTACTCTATTGATTATTTCCTTTGCCATGAAGAAGCTTTTTAATTTAATTAAGTTCCATTTATTTATTTTTGTTATTGCTATATTTGCCTTTGGGGCTTTAAACATAAATTCTTTGCCTAGGCCAATGTCTAATAGAGTTTTTCCTACATTTTCTTCTATAAATTTTATGGTTTCATGCTTTACATTTAAGTCATTAATCCGTCTTGAATTGATTTTTGTATTTGGTGAGAGATAGAGATCCTGTTTCATTCATCTGCATGTGACTATCCAGTTTTCCTAGTACCATTTATTGAATAGGAATTCCTTTCCTTGGTGTATGTTGTTGTCTGTTGTGTTGCAGATCAGTTGGCTGTAGGTAGATAGTTTTATTAAATATTTTCTGGGTTCTCTATTCTGTTACCTTGGTTTATGTGTTTACTTTTATACCAGTACCATGCTGTTTTGGTTAGTATAGCCTTGTAGTGTAATTTGAAGTCAGGTATTATGATGTTTTCAGGATTGTTCCTTTTACTTAAGACTCCTTTGGCTATTCAGGCACTTTTTTGGTTTCAAATAAAACTTAGGATTATTATTTCTAGATCTGTGAAATATGACACTGGTATTCTGATGGGGTTTGCATTGAATCTGTTAATCACTTTTGTCAGTATGGACATTTTAACAATGTTGATTCTACAAATCCATGAACAGGGGATATTTTCCATTTGCTTGTGTCAACTGCAATTTTTTTCATCAGTGATTTGTTGTTCTCCTTGTAAAGGTTTTTAACCTGCTTGGTTAAGTATATTCCTAGGTATTTTATTTTCTTTATAGCTACCATGAATGGTATTGAGTCTTTGATTTGACTCTCAGCTTGACTGTTATTGGTATATAGAAATGCTACTGATTTATGTACATTGATTTTGTAATCTGAGACTTTGCTGAATTTATTTATCAATTCCAGAAGTCTCTTGGTGGAGTCTTTGGGTTTTCTAGATACGAGAACATATCATCCACAGAAAGCAATAGTTTGACCTCCTCTTTCCCATTTGCTGTGCCCTTTATTTCCTTCTTTTGCCTGATTGCTCTGGCTACGACTTCCAGCACTATATTAATAGAAGTGGTGTCAGTGGGCACACTTGTCTTCTTCCAGCTCTTAGGGGGAATGCTTTCAACTTCTCTCCATTCAGTATGATGTTGGCTGTGGGTTTGTTACATATGGCTTTTATAATTTGGACGTATATTACTTCAGTGCCTCGTTTTTTGAGGGTTTTTTTCAATAAAGGGTGCTGGATTTTATTGAATGCTTTTTCTGCATCTATTGAGATGGTCATATGGTCTTTGTTTTTGTTTCTGTTTTTATGGTGAATCATGTTTATTGATTTCTATATGTTAAACCAGCCTTGCATCCCTGGGATAAACTCCACTTGATCCTCATGAATTATCTTTTTGATATGCTATTGATTTCAGTTTGCTAGTATTTTCTTGACGATTTTTGCATTTATGTTCATAAGGGATATTGGTCTGTAGTTTTCTTTTCTTATTGAGTCCTTTACTGGCTTTGGTATCAGGGAGATACTGGTTTCATTATTGGTCTGTTCAGGATTTCTATTTCTCCCTGATTTAGGCCTGGGAGGGTGTGTGTTTCCAAGAACTTATCCATTTCCTCTAGGTTTTCTAGTTTGTTTAAATAGAGATTTTTGTAGTAGTCATAAATGATACTTTTTATTTCTGCAGTATCAGTTGTAATGTCTCCTTTTTCATTTGTGACTGAGGTTATTTGAGTCCTTTCTCTTCTATTTCTGGTTAATCTGGCTATTGGTCTATCAATTTTATTTATCTTTTTAAAGAACCAACTTTTTGTTTCATTGATTCTTTGTATTTTTGTGTGGTGTTCCATTTCATTTAGTTCTGCTCTGAGCTTTGTTATTTCTTTTCTACTGCTGGCTTTGGGTTTGATTATTTTTCTTTTTCTAGTTCCTTGCGATGTGATACTGGGTTGTTAATTTGTGATCTTTCTGTTTTTTGATGTAGGCATTTAAGGCTATGAACTTTCCTATAGGGCTGCTATCTCTGTATCCCATAGATTTTGAAAGCTTATGTCCCCTTTGACCTTCATTTTGAGGAATCTTTTGATTTCCTTCTTAATTTCATCATTGACCTAAGGATCATTCAGCATCAGATTGTTTAATTTCCATGACTTTGTGTAGATCTGAGTGATTCTTTTGGAATTGATTTCTAGTTTCATTCCACTGTGGTCTGAGAAGATACATGGTATGATTTCAATTTTTTTTAATTTGCTGAGACTTGTTTTGTGGCCTAAGATATGATCAATCTTAGAGAATGTTCCATGTACTGGTGGGACAATGTGCATTCAGTAGTTTTAGGGGAGAATGTTCTGTAAATGTCTGTTGAGTCTATTTGTTCTAGAACCTTGTTTATGCCCAGTGTTTCTTTATTAATTTTCTGCTTCTATGATCTCTCCAGTTCTGTCAGTGGAGTGTTGAAGTCCCCAACTATTAAGATGCCACTGTTTGTTTCTTTGCTTAGATCTGGAAGAATTTGCTTTATGTAACTGGAAGTTCCTGTGTTTGGTGCATATATATTTAGGATTGTTATGTCTTCTTGTTGAATCTCTCCCTTTACCATTACATAATGAACATCTTCTTTTTTTTACCATTGTTAATTTATAGTCTATTTTATCTGCTATGAGAATAGTTACATCTGCTTGCTTTCTTTATTTTGATTTGTGTGGAATATTTTTTTCCATCCTTTTACCTTAAATCTGTGTGAGTCCATGTGTTTTAGATTTGTTTCTTGGAGACAGCAGAGAATTGGTTTGTGGTTTTTCATCCATTCAGCTGGTCTATGTCTTTTCTGTGGGACATTTAGAACACTAACATTGAGTGTTATTGTTGATATGTGGGGTGGTGTTCTGTTCAGCATGTTGGATGACAACTTATTGTTTTGTTTTCCCTCTTGTGCTTTTTATAAGAACTGTGAGCTATGACTTTTGGTCTTTTTACACTGGTTGGTATCTATTGTGCTGTTGCATGTACCTCACACTTTTGAGGATTTCCTGTAGGGCAGGTCTGATAGTGACAAATTCCCTTAGTGTTTACTTATCTGGGAAAGACTATTTCTCCTTCACTTATGAAACTTGGTTTAGCAGGATACAAAATTCTTTTCTGGCACTTATTCTGTTTAAGGAGACTAAAGATAGTACCCCATTCCTTTCTGACTTGTAAGGTTTCTCTTGAGAAATCTGCTATTAGTTTTTCCTTTGTAAGTTACTTGATGTTTTCGCCTCCCAGCTCATAGGAATTCCTCTTTCATGTTGACTTTGGCCAGTCTGATGACTATATATCGTGGAAATTCCCTTTTTGCAATGAATCTTCCAGGTGTTAATTGAGCTTCTTTTATCTGGATGTCTAAATCGCTAGCAAGACTAGGGACATTTTCCTCAATTATTCCCTCAAATAGGTTTTTTCCAGGCCTTCTGCTTTTTCTTCTTCACCCTCAGTGATGCCTATGATTCTTATATTTGGCCATTTTATATAATCCCATATTTCTCATAGACTTTTCTCATTTCTCTTGATTCTTTGTTCTTTATTTTTGACAGACTGGGTTAACTTAAAAGAGTGCCTTCAAACTCTGAAATTCTTTCTTCTGCTTAGTCCAATCTATTCTTAAAACTTACTACTGTGCTTCATATTTCCCTAAATTAATTTTTCATTTCCAAAAGTTCTATTTTTTTAATGTATATATCTCTTTGGTAAATTTTTCATTCATTTCAGGAATTGTTTTTCTGGTTTCTTTGAGTTTTTTTTTTATTTTATCTTGGATTTCATTGAGCTTCCTTATAAGCCATATTTTGAATTCTTTCTCTGTCATTGTAGTATTTTTATTTTGATTGTGATCCACTGCTAGAGAGCTGATGTGCTCATTTGGTGGTATCCTTTCACTCTGATTTCTCATACTTCCGGAGTTCTTGTGCTGATTCTTTCTGATCTGGAGCAGCTGTCACTTCTTGTTTTTGTATTTTTCTTTGTTTAGATGGTGATTTCCTCTCTGCTCACTCTTAAGGGTGTGTCTGTAACATATGTTGAGTAAAGACCTTTGGCCTTGCTTGTGGGTACTTTGATGGGTGTCTACATTCTGAATGGATATCTTGGTTATAGATAATCCTTAGTGTGGTGGTTTTTTCAGTTTCTAGTTATTTGTAGGCTGTAGCTGTGGTATACTATGAGCATGGGCAGATTCCTTATCTCTTTTTGGCAAGGGAAGAGGGAAGTCTTTGAAATCCTTTCTCTTTCCCTAGCCCTGTGGTCTTCTTGACAGTGTGAATTACCTTGGGATGCTCAGTTTAATCTGAGACAGTAGGTGGTGCTTTTGGGTAACAGTCAGCCATGTCCTGTATGATTGAATCAGTAAATGCTATAATGGGCTGTACAAATGGTCCTCCATGCCACTAGGTGCCACTTGAAGGAAAGAGCCAGTTGCAGTGGGCTTTTTTGGAACCTGTGACCAGATCTAGTCCCTCAGGAGAACCACTTGGATGGCCCAGGTGGTGGGCAGGGCCCTAGAGAGCCCAAGGTATTCCTTATTCTCCACTACAGCGGAGATGGCCGGAGGCTGGGTGGAGCTGGGTCAGAAAAGCCTGAGTCCAGTCTCCACAAATGTAGGCACAAGAGCTGTCTTGGCAAAGATCTTGGGTCAGTTACCAGGCTGCTGAGAAAAGCCACCACGGAGAGGCTAAAGTGGCCCCACCAAGCCAGAAAGTCTGCTTGTGGGGGAGGAGGCATCTGGCATTTACAGGCCTGCTGTCAGCAGTTGGTTTTGCTCTTCTCCATCCTCCCCTGCCCCCCAAGTCTCCTGCTGGCATCTGGCCACAGGCAGAAGTCCAAACTAGCTGAGCTCACCAGTAATGACATTGCTGGCTGGGAGCTTCCCTGCCCAGGATCTCACCCTAGAACAAAAGTGCAACTCTCCTTGTGGGATGGGGGAGCTCCTTGAGTGTGCTGTGGCTTGGACCCACACTGCACTCTTCTTTCAGTTCTGCCCACATGGGCTCCCTCAGCTCCCAAGATTAGCTCACAAATCTCCCCTCTGTGTCCCTAAGAAACATGATAGAGTCCTGGGGGCACAGGATCCAGCCTATGGGCTCATCCCCTGGTCCTCCAAATTCAATCCCTGACCATGCCTGGGAGAAGCATGCTGGTCCTGAGTTTCCTGTGAAGTGCTCAAGTAGGCTTAATTTCCCTCTGCTTCTGGGTATGCCCTGCTCTGCTGGAGTAGGCAGGCAAGCAACACTGGTGATGGTGGGCAGGTCGGGAGCTCAGAGTCTGAGCAGCCTCTGGTCCACTTCAGGTCTTTGAGAGGAAAGGTATGGGCCCCACTATCTGTGGAAGCCTCAGTGTAGTTAAAGTGCCAAGAGAGAAGATGTAGCTTCTCCTGAAAGCCCTGGCTCAATTGTCCCTTGGGGCCCCCATGGTACTTGGCAGCAGTGGGCAGGAGCGGGTGAGGAAAAGAGTCTGAATGGAGGAGAGCTGGCACTCTGGTCCTATTTGTCCCTCTCCTCAGAAGGCAGCCAACCTGGAATGTCCAAGCTCTGGGATCACACAGTTCTTCAGGGCTCACTGGCCCCTGTGGCCACCACAGTCTGGGCAGGGGCTGGAAAATGTTTGTGTGGGGACCAGTGACATGAAAACTGAAGGGCTGAAGCTCCCTGGGGAAGACAAAGGCAGACAGTGGGTGGAGAAGCAGTATGCCACCCGCCACCTCAGCTCAGGTCTGTGGTGATGGGGAGCAACCGCAAGGGGTCTGGCAGCCCAGCTCTTTATTTTCAAGAAGCTCCCAGTTTACTGGTGGCAGCAGCTTTGGGCTCATGAGGGTAGAAATGCTCTCCAGCAACTCAGGAGCCTGCTGATTGCCAGAGGTGTAACGGAAGGAGAAACAAAACCCCCACCTACCTTTTCCATGAGACTCCAAGTTTCTTGGGGGTGATCTCTGCTGAAATCTTGCTCCTTCTTGTTCTGCTCTGTAATTTCTTCCCATGGAATCTCCAGTAGGTTCTGGTACTTTTCCCTCTGAATTACATTTGAGTTGTTCTTTTTAATCTAAATCTTCCTACTTTCTGAGACTATCTGGCGACCAATGTCTCTAGTCAGTCATCTTGCCCCACCTCTGAATGACTTTAAAGGAGACTTAAATAGAAAGCTATAATGTGTTTATCAATAAGAAGAATAAATATCACTATGTCAGCTGCCTCCATATTAATCTTTACATGTGATTTAATTCCATTGAAAATCTCAACAGAGCTCTTCATAGAACTTCACATTTTGATTTAAGATTCTATAAAGAAGAATAAAAAAATTAAAATCAGGATACTTTAAAAGAAGAGAAAAATGGAGAAACTTTTGTCAGATGCATAGTTTGCAAATATTTTCTTCCATTTTGTAGGTTGTCTATGTACTCTGTTAACTATTTCTTCTGATTTGCAGAGATTTTAAATTGAATTAAGTCCCATTTATTTATTTT
The DNA here is from genome assembly GCA_023783475.1 of Daubentonia madagascariensis. Classification (NCBI taxonomy): domain Eukaryota; kingdom Metazoa; phylum Chordata; class Mammalia; order Primates; family Daubentoniidae; genus Daubentonia; species Daubentonia madagascariensis. The sequence goes on along the minus strand of JAKFHU010002080.1, from coordinate 16,401,328 downwards.
TGTTTTTGTTGCATTTTCTTTTGAGGTCTTAGCCCAAAAATCTATAAAATTTTTTTTTTAAATGGATAAACTTACTCTACCAGACAGCAAGTCTTATTGTAAAGCTATAATAAATAATAACATATAGGATTAGCAGGGGATAAACAGATGGTTAATAAAAGGCAATTAAGAACTCTGTCAAAGACACACATCTGAGGTGACATCTTATGAAAATCACTGATGAATGGTTAATAGATGGACATCAGATACAGATGTAGAAATCAGTCATTCACATGGAAAAAATAAAATGTAATACTTAACTCATGGCCATACACAAAAAATATTTTGAGATAAGCTAAAAACAGATGTGGAAAGTAAAACTTTAAATATTTTAGAATTAAATATAGGAGAATATATTTATGCTCTTAGGTTAGGAATAGATTTCTTAAATAAACCATAAAGACACAAGTGTGAAAGCATTAACAATTGGTGTCTTTGATAACATTAAAATTAAGATCTCTTCTCTTAAAATTAAACTCTCTTTGGCCACAGAATAGTGAATGAAAAGGCTGTTACATAGGCTATATAAAATTCTTTGAAATCTATATGTAAAGAAACAGACAGGAATGAACAAACCCAACAGGTCATTCACAGAACAAAAACAAATGCTCATAAAGGTTTTTAAAAGTACAATCATCTGAGAAAATTAAACCCACATCGATAAAAAAATGTACATAATTTCTTGCAACTCTGCCAGAGAGGATGAAGAACAATAGGAACTCTTAAACACTGCTGACTAAGATGAATATTGGTACAATCACTCTGGAGTGCTATTTGGCACTATGAGGTGAGGTTGAAAATGAAGACACACATACTATACAAAAATAAAGGTTTCTATTCACAAGCCTTGAGTAACACCTGCAAAATAATGTGGATAAAGCATTGTCTATATTAGCAAAAATACAGGAAGAATTCCAAAAGTCTATTGATGAGGGGATAATGATTTATTTTGGACAATGGAATACTACCCAGTATTGAAAATAAGTAAATGTTAGCTACATTTATCAACCTGGATAAACCTCACAACACAAGTAAATGTTAGTTACATTCACATATGAAAATAAGTAAATGTTAGCTACATTTATCAACCCAGATGAATCTGATGACATAATGGATATCTAAATAAATACATACAGACATACATAGTAACAATTACAAAGAACAGAATATCTTTGTATGAAATTAAAAGTGTGTACAATATTCCTATTTTTGAGCTATATTAGTATGTATTGATAGTATAATATACACAAATAAGTGAATAATAGTAAGTCAGGTGGTATGACCACTGATGTTGGTTATACAGTTTTTGATATTCCACTGTGAATTCTAAATATTTTAAGTTTAAAAAACCCACATTTTTATTTCAATCACTTTGTCTGCTTAATATCCACAATATAAACCCTCTTCCTACTCTCATGCCTCAAATATAAGCATTTCCCATTTCTTTTGCCAAGCTCTTCTTTTTCATATTGTGTGGCAATAACATCTGCTCCCAGTGTGTCAGCTTTCAGCTTTATGAAAATATCTTTCAAATCTGCATCTCCAGTCTAAACCACTCCCTCACTAATTCTGCATTTCCAATTTCCTGTTGGGCACTACCAGCTGGGTGTCTTACTGGCAACTTGTAAAGGTGTATTTTATTGCATGAAGATCAAACAAGGTTTAGTTAAAGCTCATTGAACCTTACTGCAATTAGCAAACAAGGACACGTAAATCTTTGCTATGTGCATTTTCTCCTGTAGCTGTAGTGATTCATGAAACTTGTTTGTGATCTCTATATATGCCATATATTATTATATTTCAAATCCTTTACTAGACTCCAAAAAGATAGGAAGGGTCTCTTAAGAGGTAAAATTCTGATTTTAAACGAGATAAAATAGGCTCATATTCCAATTGGTTTGAAACCATTTCAAATTCATTAATATGTTTGATACTTTGAAAGAATACAAGGGTAAATTATTCCTTAATATTTTAGTATCCTGAGTTGAATATCACTAAGCAGGGAGAAGATGAATATTTACATCATTTTGGTATCCCCGACCCTGTCTGGTTTGATCTTTAGTCTTTCACGTTGACCTCCAACAAAAAATAAAAAATAAAAAGCTGGCCGGAGGTGGGAGCGGTGGCTCACACCTGTAATCCCAGCACTCTGGGAGGCCGAGGCAGAAGGACTGCTTAAACTCAGGAGTTCGAGACCAGCCTGAACAAAAACAAGACCTCGGCTCTACCAAAAATAACCCAGATGTTGTGGCATGCACCTGTAGTCCCAGCTACTCAGGGAGCTGAGGCAGGAGGATTGCTTGAGCCCAACAGTTTGAGGTTGCAGTGAGCTACAATGCCACCACTGCACTCTGTCCAGGTTGACAGAGTGAGACTCTGTCTCAAAAAAAAAAAAAAAAGTGCAAAATGCTTCACTTATAACTGTTTCTCCTGCATGCTAATGCCCATCACTTTTCAGCCTGTGCTTTTCTTCTTCACTTACTATTCTACTTTGTATGAAAATACTCAGTCCTTAACCCACTGAATTCTCATTTCGGCAGTTCAATCATGTACTTAACCTGGTCCTTTAAGTCTGTAATAATCTCTGATATCAAAACTCAATTGTTTCTTCCTAATGTGCATTTCATTCAATCTCTGTTGGAAGTAATGGAAATAAATATACCTTTTTTCAAAACTCTCTTACTCTTTACTATTTTTTCTTATTGTTTCTTGCTGTTTTCTTCTATAAATACTCCTACTCAGTATATTTTTCTGTTTCTCTTATTCTTCCAGCTTCTAAAATATTATCTCTCAGAGGGACTTAAGACTTAAAGAGGTTTATAGTTTTCTTTTCCCGGGAGCAAATATAAATAGTGTTGTAATAAAAATACATTCATTTGTATGTTATAAGGAATCACATATAAAGAGTAAATGAATTGCACACTGTTTTAGACACCTTAACATTTCACATAAATATCAACATAGAACTGAACCCAAGACAGAGGAGAAGGGAATGTTGTGTGTCACACAAAAGAAGAGGTCTAAGCCTTCTGAGGATATTTCATGTTTATTTTACATTGTTTTGGAAGTTTTCCTCTTTCCACTCTCTTTCCCTAGTCATCTTTCTGTAATAATGCTATTTCCTGGGCGCTGCACCCCTCACTCCTTCCCTAGGAAGCTGCTATACCCATTAAAGAGAACTGGAATTACAGTCTCTTGACTAATTTTGGTTTAAAATTTTTGTAGCCACCAGCATATGCTGAATGTTAATAGTGTTCTCCTCTACTGATTCATTTCTTTCTCCAAAGAGAAACAGTTGATTTGTTTTGATTCTGATTTGTTTTGTTTTGAAACAATAGAAAAGTGGAACAGAATTTGGTACTATAAGTGAAATGTAGAAACAAAAACCTAAAACATACGATTCTGGTTTTGAGATTATGCAGTGGCCAGAAACTTGATGAGCCTTAACAAGGGGAAGTTTTGAAGGAAAATAATATTGGAAACTGGGATTAGAGTGACCTTTGCTACATAGTAGCAGAAAGTTTGACAACACTGTCATAAATGGTAATGTAAAAAATAGAAAATGTACCAAATAAATTCAATGGTATAACTAACAAGATTTCCTGGTTTCTGCTTGCTGCTCATGATAAAATTTGGGACGAGATAGATGACTTAAAGAACAAACTTTTCATTTTCAGTTAGAATTTTGATGAGATATATAGAGTTAGAGCAGACTTTCCAGCTAGGGAAATATTTTCAAAATAATAGATGGCCTCAGGGCAAAGATCAGAGAAATCCAGAATACTGCCAGTAAAGCATGGCCTTTGGGAATCCAGGATATTGCTAGAAGGCCCTTTGTTAAGACCTCAGAAAGATTTAAAGCAGTTGCTTAAATGCCTTCTCAGTTCACCAGAAAAGTTCCTAAGGATCTAAGCGCATGCTCCATTGACCCTCTTAGAAGACCTTAGACCCTTTAGAAGACAACAGGCCTTCTAAATTCTTAAAAACATTGTCACACCACTTCCTTACAGGGTTCCAAGGTAAAGAAGACTTATCTCCAAGATATTTGTGGGTATGTAGGCTATCTAATGGGGTGGAATATAAACCAATAAATAAGAAATTTAGAGCCAAGAAGAAACATTACCCGGGATGAGTCCCTGATCAAGAAACTGGAAACACATGCCCAACTATTTCAGAATTGCTGAGGACTAGTGGCTGAATGCTTGCTGCTCCCCTCCAAATTTTGGGGAGTCCATTACAGTTATCCTATACCCAGACCATTATTGTGTGTTCAATGTGTACGGGACAGATAATTTGCCTCTTTTCTTCCTGGATCAAAATAAATCATATTCAAGTAACTAAACCAAAGATTAACATCCCTACCATGCACTCTCTGAATTTTAGACCCCTGAATTCATGAACATAATAAAATAATTTTTGTTATATGCCACTAAATTCTCAGCATGTTTGTTATGAAGCAAGTGTTAAGAGGCACTCACATATCTTCTTTCTTATTTTCAGATTTCTTCCATTATCATAGAGGAAGAGGGCAGGGGAATGGAGAAGAAAATAGATTTTAAAAGGCAATGTGGACAAAAAGGACTTACAGCAACATTCACTCAGCACTTCAAGACTGGTAAAAAAAGATCAGAAAAAATTAAAGACCAGTAAGGGAGAGAGTAAATAATATTTTTCTAGTACATTCTAAATGTTGATGCTTCATATAACTTGTTATTAATCAAGATAGCAACCCTGAGAGATAGACATTAAATTTCCACATTATGGATAAGGTAATGAAAGTTTGTAGAAGTGGCAAAGCCAGGTCTCTAGTCCAGGTATGTTTGACTATAAAGTTTTGACTATTTCATTTTACCAAAATATTAACATTCAGACAGCTTGCCTAAGACATCACTGAGTCTATGGGAATTCTGTGTCAGTAAGAAAACTGAACCTCCTAGAAAAAATTTCTCCTACCTGTCAACAGAGAGAGATAACCTTAGGGAGAAGTAACTTAAGGATGACAAGCCTGGAATCTTCTGTACTTTCAGAAATATGGTTACCAAAGGACTTCATACACAGAGGGTAGAAGCTAGTGGTAATACAAAATTGTATGTAGGCAAAGCCTCTCATGTCATTCTTGAAGTAGTAAAGTTGGTTTGCCTCTAGTTATTGTTGATTGTCTCTTCATGCTTCAAACTTAACTCAGTATTTATTAATGCTATACTTTAGAGGTTATTATCAGTTTATATTTCACCAGGGATCAGTTCTACGACCCATAATTTTTTATTTTTCTTTTAATTATAAAATTATTAAAATAATTATTATACTCTGTTTTATCATAATAATTACATTTCTTTTAATTATAAAATATGAAATGCTTTCACAAGAATGTGTGTAGTGGTATGTTTGTGCCATGTACTCGTCATGGTACGTGTGTGGTATGAAGCACAGTGATAATAATAGCAATTGTAACACACATGAATCTATCCTTACAACTTAGTAAATCACTGTCTTCACTGATAAATAGGATTATTGTATTTTAAAATAAAAAATATGTTTCAAAATGACCATGGAAGATTAAATAAATTTTTTTTCCAAAATGCAATGGATGTCTAGCTTTTACAAATACCATTAAAATAACATGAAGAAGTTTAAATGATTTCTTTATGTACACTCAGGTAAAAGCAAAAGACCATATTGAGAGATGACTTACCAGAATGTTTCTTACCTTTCTATGGTGCTTACTCTATTCAAGCTCTAAACCGAATTATCTTTGTTGATTTTCACAGTTGCTGCAGGTTGAATTCACTGCAAAGAATTATCTGAGAAAAGATTGGTGTATTCATTATTATGTTTATTAAGGGGTACTTCTGGCATCAGCACTGGTTTGGGGCATGGGGCAGTGAGATTGGGTTGAGAGAGAGGTCTAGCTGTTGTGCACGCCCTGATGGCAACCCCATCTTACACTACGGAAAGCCCAAGAGCTAAAATGACCCATTAGAAGCATTCCAAATGGGTTGCAATTAAAAAGATGAGGCCTCTATCCTCTTGTCTGTCTGTGTGTGGACATGAGCCACCCCAGGAGGATGATCCTAACTAAAACTTCTCTCTGAAGTTGGGGGAGGCACTCCCTGAAGGCCAACTGAAAGCTGTTTGTCAACTGCAAGCCCAGTAGTTAAGGCAATGTGCTTTTCCTCAAAGGGTGTTTTGCATGGCCTGTCTCTGTGTTGGAAAAGTTTCTTTTGCCTGTGACATAGAAGAAAAACCGAGAGGAATGACCTGAATAAAATCACACAGATATTAAACAGTAGAATCTGGCATAAATGGCTGTTCTTCTGACCTTTCTCAGCCTCTCCCAGTGCTGTGTATGGTAACTTATTCATGATGGAGACAGGTCCAAACCCAAAAGATTATTTGTAGAAATTCACAGCAGGTTTGTCTTCTGGCTTTGCTTAGAGACATTCCATGTATCTTAGTTTCTCAGTTTTAAATTAAAAATATATCTGTCATTTTCTTTTTATTTTCTGGGGTTTTCACATGGTCCAATTAGTTTTGTTAAAGTAGACAATAAATTTCTGTGATTCTGGAGCTATTAAAATCCCTAGACTTAGAAGAGATTTTATCATGATGGGGCTAACCACACCGAAACAATCACAGAAAAGTCAGCTATATTTACTCTCATACAAGAGCCTTAAATTTAAAGCATCCAGAACAAGAGAAACTTTGAAACTGATTTCAGGATATCCAAGCTGTTAGTGGAGATATGGCCTTTTGTGCAGTGTGAATGACAGGTAATAATTAACTCATATTGTTATTATATAATCACCCATACTAATCAAATCCCTTGTTACATAGGATCTGAAATAATACATAGGGTATTTGAAAAATGTAATAGCCTACACAATTTGACCTCCATATTCATTTCAGGGCAAATAATGATAATATTTTAAAAATATATCGCCTGCCCTATAGTCATCAAATGATCTTTAAGTGAATGAAAACCTTTAATAATCAATATCTTGACAGCTACTAACTTTCTTATGGGATGATTTTATTTTATATGGTGTTAGCTAACTCTAATGAAAAATTAATACAGTTGTATCAGTTTGAAATAAGGTAACATCACCTTTTGTTGTCAATGAAGTTTCATGAGATATTCTTACTTAACAAGATAATTCTCAGAAAATGCAAAAGCAATGTAAATACTGACATTTTTAAATGGTCCAGAATGAAAGAGTCTATACATATATGGATATGTGTACACGTGTTTTTGTGTGTGTTGGGGAGATATGGGTGTGGTGATCAGTAAGTGATTATTACCAAAAAGTCAGATTCTCTTAACTTTGGAACACTTGATAAGATTGTACTTCCTGAAGAGTTCTGGCCAATGAGATATGTGTCACTTTCAGCCAAACAATTTAGTGGGCAATGTGAAACCCTCCAAGACGTAAGACCTCCAAGACCTCCGTTATCTCTCTGGGGTGATGACAGGCAGTATTAGAGATGGTGACTACTCCATCAGCCTGTGTCCCTCAGTATCTGCAATGAACACTGTCTTGTTGCTCTATGAGTTCATCAGGGAATAGATAGGTTTCTGTCATATAAAGCCATTGAGATTTTGAGGTTATTATTTACCATAGCATAATCTAGTTTGTCCTGGTTCAAACACTAGGAAAAGGCCTTGAGAGATAGATGAGATTACCTAGTTTTGATCATTACACATTGTATACCTGCATCAAAATTTCACACGCACCCCCAAAATATGTACAACTATGATATATCAATAAAATGTTTGTCATAAAAAAGTTGAGACAAGGTGACTTACTAGCATAAACAGAAATAGGAAATATTAGCATACAGTTACATTATACAAAAATAAATATAACCTTTTATGAAAGGTATTTTGAAGTTGTTTGTACCATAGGCTATGAATGAGGACATGAGTGTGCAAAATTTGACATAAAAATAAATTTGGTGCTCTGAGCCTGTGAATTGCGACCTGTGGCTTCCCTCACTGACTGTGATCAGATCACAGTGGTTAGTACAGGATTTACAGTAGCCATATATTTACATTGTTGTTCAACGTCACTGCTTGGAAGCAACCCCACAAACAGTTAAACAAGGTCACGGAGAAGTCTGCAACTCTCTCTCCAGGGGCAGAGTGCAGGTTGATTAACTTCTGGATGACTTCCCTAAATGGATGGGCCATCAGGGATGGGGAGATTATAACTAGGTTGATGGAAAAAGAGTCCACATACAAGAAATTCAGATAAAGAAAGTTATTTAATTTGATGGGGAAAAAAAAAGCCAGTAGAGCTATTTTTTCTTATATATCATAATCCAAGTTGATCAAAAATATGATAAAATTGTTATTGAGGCATCTTCATATTCATTTCAATGGTTTCACTTACCTTTCTTTTGCAGTTCTGGAGATACGGCTTATAATTATCCTCAGTTACCACGATGTATGCCTTGTCTACATCTTCTAAAGAAGTCCTTGAAATGGTTGGATTTATTCAGGATTTATGTCTGTTCACATGTTGATATGGCATGAAAAGAGGGCAGTTACTTTCTCCTAGAAAAATACTTATTTCCTCCATTCTCCCATATACACTAACCTCCCCCGCTAAAAAAAATCTGTGGGAATTTTATTCTATGGGGCATTAGCTCAATGTGGATGCCTGAATCACAATTTCTGCTTAAACACTTGGATTCCACGTAAAGTTGGAGCTGGATCCTGTTTAAATTTGGAAGCAGAATTCCACGGCAAATTTGGAGTTGGTAGGCTGAGATGAGGTTCTGATTCTGACTTAAACTTCAAGTGTTCCTGATCCTAATTCTAAACCTACCTTCATCAAACTGAAGTGTGGGAGATTAAAAAACAGATAAATTAGAAATCATGTGATATATTTAGCAAAGTATTCATAAAAGTTTATATAGAACAGGTTAAAACTCTGTTGCCTATAAAATATGACTGTAAGAAATATGGTACAAACAGGCGTCATAATATAAATGTTCCTCCATTATGTATAATATGGAAAATTTTAAAGTTTGAAATTAACTTCATTTCTGATTTTTTTGAAATATTTTTCAAGTACTAATATCACACTGAATGATTTTCTTTAGTAGTACATTTTTAGTATATAAACATGCACAGATTGGACAGGACAGTACAATGAACTCTCACACATGCTTCAGCAAGTCTCAGTAGTTATTATTTTGCTAATTGCCTCATCCATTTCACACATATTCTCTCTCTCTCTTTTTCTTTCTCTCACTCCTTGTCTGTCTTTTGGTTGTTATTAGCTAGAGTATCTTAAAGTAATGCAACTCCAACCAAGAAATTTTATCTTTTATAGTAGCATCATTTAATTAGTGCAACAACAAAATAAGCAATACTTCCCTAATGTCATCAATTGTTTCCAAATTTCCTTGATTGTGGTAAAAATGTAATTTTAGAATTTTTTAGTAAGAATCAGTATCTCAACAATGTCTTCACATAGCATTTGGCTGATATGTTTCTTAAGAATCTTTAATTTGTAGCTATTATCCCACTACACCCTTTTTTCTTTATTTATATGATGAAAAAGAAACCCAGTCATTTATTCTCTAAAATTTTCCATATTTTGATTTGAATTTATTGCATCCTTGTACTGTTTAATTGTTCCATTGTCTTATGTATTCCCTGTAAATTGATCATTAGATCCAGAGGTTTGATTCAATTTAGGTTCAATTTGGTGTTATTTTGTACTTTGTAAAACATCCTATCTAGAGGCAAATAATGCCTACTTGCTCAAATCTCAATAGACTAAGCAGTGGCTTCTCATGTTATTTTTTAAATCTATTCCTTGTAAAATTCCCCGTCAATTTCCACCTAATTATTTTTGTACATACTGACTATTGTTTTCTAGATTCATTATTTATTTAAGGAATAGAGAATGGTGATATTTGAGTTTCATATTTTTTCTACATCTATGTGATATAATTATTTCATAAAGTAAAAATTTTCCTCATCAGCACATTTTGTGACTAAATTACATACAAGAAATCCTAGTTAAATAATTGATACTCCTCCTCTTTTAAATCAATTTTCGGAGCAAGAATTTGATGCCCAAGCAGCAGGCAATGGTGTAACCAATAAGATTATTTATATATATAGTTATTTATTTATTTTTGAGATGGGATCTCACTATGTTGCCCAAGCTGGTCTTGAACTCCTGGGCTCAAGTGATTCTCACACCTCATCCTCCCAAGTAGTTGGGATTACAGGTGAGTGCCACCACTCCTAGCAAGATTTTAAGACAATATTTAGAAATTGTGCATTTACCAGTGATCTCTATTCCTCCTTCATCAATTAGAAAGCTCCAACACAGTTATTCCTAAAATTCTCCAATTTTTTTTCTTAATTATAATACCCTTAAGTTTCCCATTGCATTTAAGGGGAAGCACTTTGTTTCACCGGCTTGTGAGACTTTTGAATTGTAAGAAGCCATCAAGAAAATTCAGGCATCTTTAACGAAAAAGCATTCTGAATGAGTCACGGACTAGAGTCATTACTCTCGGATTCCATCACCCATATTAACAGAACACTTTTATCTACAAATACAGACATTAGGAGAATTTATTAGTAGTTAAAAGATTGTAGAGATCATTAATACTATTTGAAAAAATCTACATAGTTGATGATAAATAAAAGAATAATAATGTGAATGCTGGTAGACAACTTTTAAAATATGAACACCTTTCATCTAGCGATAGATTGAATGGCATCATAGAGCAAATTTTAATTCGCTAATGTAGAATGAAATCTAAGATCAACTTAAATGCTCTTTACTTAAATGCATCTAGCTACTGAAATAAATCAAATCCTAAAAATTCAAATCACTTTATTCTTGAATCATTTAAAAAATATATGTGAAATGTGATTGAATATCTCCAGGATTTTTTCACAGAGCTTGAATATATTAGTATCTTATAATTTAGAAAACTGGGATACTTATTATTTGAAACAACAACAGCTTGTAGCTAGGTTATAATTTATAGCATCTTGCTATCAAGACTATTCAAAACTACCTTACTCTCCCTATGTTTGAGTGCAGGATTATCTTACATCATTGCATAGCATAAATGCCAAACCATGGATGTATTTTACTCAGCATTTTCTCTTCCTTATCACATTTTAAGGCTTATTTTCAAGTGCAGATTTACTCTTTCCTCCATCCAGAGTGGTCAGCACTTTGTACACTCTTACGTACTTCAGAAAAATGTTCACCAGCACTTCTTGCTTCCTCAGGGACCAAGTGCAATGAAGAAAAGGACACTGTCATCAACTGAAAGCTACTCAGAAATACAAACATTTCAATTGGTATTCTTTTTTTGCTTCATTTCATATTTTGGCATTAGGAATTGTTCTGGCAAAAACAATGAGATGGCAAAGATATATCTGGATAATTTGAAAAGAAAAAATATATGTTGATTATACACTTGTGCCATTTCTTTGACTAAAACAAAACAAAGGGAGCAAGTTTAAAGGTAAGTATTCTTCCAAAAGTCTGACCCTGTCTCCCACTGTCAGGATATTTTTAAAAGACTAAAAAATCTTCTCTTTGAGTTGATAGCTGACATGTAAGGAAAAAAATGCCAGTGCTAAAAAGTGTTTTAAAAATTAATTAATTAATCATTTTATCCCTACCTCAAAAAAAAAATCTCTAAATGCTTTTTAGACACTAAGATTTCCTTTTCCTACTTATATTAGTTTTTGTGTGTGGGAATCCTGCCCATTCCAAATTTCATCAAATTGGGAGGTTTATTATTTGACAAATCTTTGGTCTGAAAAACGTTCTCTGGAGACATAAATCACCATACAATAAAAACATTTGCTTTTTAACCAATAAACACAGATGGTGGGCCTGTTTATTCTTTAAACCTATTTAAAAATTTATTTATTACAGTATTCTTATGTTAACCAGTATAAAAGAATGCAGTCATGACATGTCCTTTCCGTTTTAACTTTGAAAATAAATGTAGAAAACAAATAGTGTGTTCATGTGAAACACAGCAATTCACACATTAAACTTCTAAATGCATGTTTCATGGGAAGCCAGCTGAATTTGACCTACTATCAAATTTACCTTTGATGGATATACTTCCATTCTTTCAGTCATCTTAAATCATCCTAATTAGAAACTATACTTCAGACAAATGGATTTAGTAATACTTATAAAAGTTACTTTAATTAATATTGTGTTAAATCAATGGCACACTGCCATTGTAACAAATTTTATATTTTTGAAGCAGTATAAAAGATGATAACATTTTCTGTAGCTTTGGCTAGGAAATACAATACAATTTTCAGTGTAGATACAGAAACAAATGTCAAGATTCATGTGCACAGATACACACATCCACATGCTCACACAAATTCATAACTAGCTGACACTGTTTTTAACATCTATACCCTAAATTAACCTACTTTTGATTTTAGTTTCCAGCACACTACATTTGCCCATTTATATATTGACTCTTGGCTTTTGTTCATACTAAAAATGTTTTCAACTTATCTTTGAAGAATTTTAAAATCTCCTTTTATGAGTTTTCTTTAATGTTGCACCACAGTGCCAAGAATGCTAATGATGTAGCCATTATTTTTTCCATAGTTGTAAAATGACATACAGTCATCTCTAAGGGCTGAGCAAGTAATCTATAATCAATGTACTTCTTTGTTAAAGAATGACAAACAATAAACTTTACTTTATTACTTAGTCTAATTTATTAACATATCTTGAAATGAATATTGAGTAATATTTTTATAATGTTGTTAAGGGCTAAGATTTATTACTTCCTCATTTATGTGGGTAATTTAATGTATTGCACAGTATATTACGTATGTGTAAGTTAATCAGCAATGTTTATATTCCTTAGTAATGCACTCATTAATTAAAAATGAAATAGATCATTTATATTATACAAATTTGTAATAAAACATTCAGAACAAAATTATTATCTAACTTAGTTGAAGGATTACTAGAAACTATAGCAAATAAAATGATTTGTTCTGAATGTGCTTTTATAACATTTTTGAAGAGGAAAAATCACCTACAGGTGTAACACTTTAAATCATCCAACTACAAAATACTGATTTGGGATATAATTTGAAAACTTTAACCCATCTATTAATAGAATAGATCCATGAGAATGGGTTTTTGTCTGACAACTCACCCTGGCAAATCCTAAAGTCCTGGAGTCAGTGAAACACAGATTCAGCAGATGGCTACAACAAGGCTAGGTACAATGGAAAATCAAACTCACAACTCTGTGAATGCCACCAAAATGTACTAATCTAACAATTAAGATAACTTAAAAGAGAACTAACCTTACATACAAATATCTTGATGGCAGCAATCATTACATCCCAGGACACTGTGCATGGTTTAATTTGGCTAAACAATGCACCCTGACTTTGAAGCTCTTACATCCAATTATGTTAAACTCTCAACTATATTATATTGTTTTATTTTTGAGACAATAGCTTTCTGTTTGATATTTCTATTTTAGGTAATTTTGAAGACTACTTGTTATAAGAATATATAAACAAGCATTATTGAAATATGAATACCAAAATATTGATTTTTAAATATATTTTACTTAAGTTAATGAAGTAAGAAATACATTATCTAGAATACTGGACTATCATAATTAACTTTAAAAATTCTCATGCAAAATTACATCTTCCAAGTAAATTTTTTTTATGGAAAATCTCTAAGTAAATTGTTAAATTTAGCTATTTCATACAAATGCATATAGATATATTTAAGTAGGTTAACATTGTTAAGTTGTTCATATGAAAAAACTAACAGCAAACAATTATACTCTTTACAGTGTACTGTTTTACCATAAATATTCAGGCTGTTTTTAACGAAAATAATTTCACCAGCGAGACTAAGTAATATATTATGTAAGTAATATATTACTTATGAAACAACTTTTATTTACTATGCAATACAGTTTGCCATAAATAGTAGACTCATAAAATGTAAACACATCTTGTTCCAGGTAATTTTTTTGTAATAAATATTGTTAAATGCAAATATTTTGAGGTTTAAATTGGATGAGTTTTGATACATGCATTAACCTTGCAATCATCACCCCCATATAAAATATAGACTTTTCTGTCTCCCCAGAAAGTTCTCTTTGTTTCTTTCTAGTCAACTCTTCCCAACTCCTGGCAACATATAACCACTGATCTGCTTTCAAATATGATAGATAAGTTATGCCTGTTTTAGAATTTTATGTAAATGAAATCATACAGTCTATACTTTCTTTCGTTTGCTTTCTTTTTACTCAACATAATAACCTTGAGATTCACAATATGTTTTGACTGTATCAGCAGACTTTTTCCATTTCATTACTAATAATATATTCTATAAATATAACACAATCTGTTTGCCAATTATTCTGTTGATGGATATTTGGATGGTTTCCAGTCTAAGGCAAATAATTAAAAATTTACCAATCTAATTGATAGATGTAAATTTTTATTTTTCTTGGTAAATATGTAGAAAAATGGTAAAGCATAATTGCTGGAACATAAATTAAATGTGTATTTTACTTTTAAAAATGTGCCAAATGGTATTCCAAAGGATTTGTACAATTTTATACTCCCACCAGCAATGAAAGTAATCCCCGTGCTCTGACTCCTGGCCAATACTATTGTCAGGCTATCCAATTTTGGCTACTTTAGAGTGTGTGAAATGGTATCTCTTTGTAGTTAATGGTACCTCTCTGTAGTTAATTTGCCTTTCTCAAATGACTAATGATTTGGAGCATCAAATGCCTTTTGTTTATCTTGTTTTATGAAGCATTTCTTTAAATCTTTTGCCTATATTTCATAAAATTTCTCATTTTATTATTGATTTGCATGTATTTCTTATATACTCTGAATACCAGTCTGTCATATATGTATTGCAAATATTTTCTCCTAGTCTGTAGCCTGCTTTTCATTTTTGTAATATGTTTTATTTGCTTAGGAGTATAATATAAAAACATAAAGAAGTATAATCTAAATACAATAAAATACACAGGTCTTATGTGTTCAGTTGAAAGACTTCTGAGAATTGCATACATTGTATAATCAACACATAGAACAAGATAGTGTTGCTATCACCCCAAAATGTTCATTATGCCCTTTTCTAGGACATTAATATGTCCACAGAGGCAGCCACATTTTTATTTCTGTAAATATAAATTAATTTATACTCTTCTAGAATTTTATATAAATAAAATTATATAGTATATTGTTTTTATTCCATCTTCTTTCATTCCACATAATATTGGTGAACTTGTGATGGAACTCTTTTCTATATTTTTAGGTGGAGTGGTGATTACAATGTGTTAATAATTGTCAAAAGTCATTTAATTAGGCAGTTAAAATATAGTAAGTGACTTGGTTTTGATCTAAGAGTAATAATATTGAGCTTTTCTTTTAGAAATTGGTGTACTTTATGAAAAATAAGCAGCTATGGGGTAGATACAGTTAATTAAATAGGAATTACAGTAAAAATGAAATATTTTCTCAAAATAAGGAAAAGACAGTGTTATAACATCTTAAAGGGATACAAAAATAAATAATTGTGAAACCATAACTTTATATTCAGCTAAACAGTGATTTGACACTAAGGGCAATTTTAACACTCTTTTTAGACAAGGAAAAACATAGTGTTCATCACAAAAAGCAGACCTTAACACTAAGAAAAAGAAAAATTATTTCAGAAGAAATGGTGACAGAAATAAGTGGTAAACATATGGCTCTATCTACAAAAAATGATTGTTTAAATTTATAACCTTTTTGAATTTAGCAAATAAGTAAAGTCTAAAAACTATACTACAATTAGAATAAGCTCATATGAAATGATCAGATTTCAAGCTTTCTAAGACTTTTCTACCATTAGGGAGAAGAGATATTTCTTAATATTAAAATTTTTCAAAATTAAGCTTTCTAACATAGGTTTAAGAATATTCAGTAAAAATTTTTCAAAAGAATAATTGTTAAGCTGATAAGAAAAAGTGAAAGAACACTAATGATCACAAAGAAAACAGTAAAGTAGAACAAATGAAGCATAGAAAAAAGCAGTGTAAATTAAAAGTATAAACAATAATGGTAAGAATAAGTTCAAATATATTCATGGTTACAAGCAGTGTGTATGAACTATTATTTCTACTTAAATAGTTGAGATTGTGAGATGTGGTTGAAGATATACATGTATAAATCTTTCCAAATATGACAAGGCATAGAAAGATTAATAGTAAATGTATGGGAAAATAAACTAGGATAAATACTAATGAAAAGAAAACTTATGAAATTAAAACAGAATGTCCTCTTTCTATGTAGCTAGTGTATAAATAACTTATTACAAGCCAAAAAAAAAAAAAACCCTAAAACAAACAAAAAACAACCAAAAAAAACCAAAAACAAATACACAGCAGGCAAACAGAATAAAATCATGTAATACAAAATAAATAATACCAACCATATCAGTTATAACAATACACGTTTACGTTTTCTTTAAAAATGTATTTGTGAACAAATCTATATAGCACTTAATGTACAAATACCAAAGCTTTTAACAAAAGAATGTCTTACCACAACTTTGCACACTTTTTAACACTGTATTTTTACCTTTTTTACTACCTAGGATTAAATTTTACTCCATGTAGCAGAAAAACCAAAACAATAACAGCTAAAAGTGAAAGTTTCATTCTTTCTTATACATGAAAAATAGGCAGTCCAGGATGGAGAGATGCCATAGAGTCATTAGGGCTTCTGGGTCTTTCTATTTTCTGATTTGTTTTTTTTCAAGTGTGGTCCAAGCAGGATGCTGAAGTCCTTTTTATGACATCTTCCTGTTTCTGGGCAAAACCCAGATTGCACATATAACAAACTTTCCATTCTAACATCCTACAGCCTGAGCTCCAGAAAGAGTTAAACAAACAAACAAACAAACACATCTGCCTTCCTTAGATTCCCATGTCCCAGATGTGGCCTAGTATGAACTGATCTTCTTGAACTAAGGGGGCCATATGGTTGATGGCCAACTCCGCATATTGAAAATGAATAGGTAGGTGGTCAGTACTGCTTGAAGGATTTGTATGGTGTAAGTTCTAACTATTTGAACCAGCTCCAAAACTGTCTGAGATTGAATTTTTCACCAGTTTGTTGACCCAATTCAAAGTCAACTTGAATGTGTGTTTGTGTGTATATATACACTCAGAGTTATTAACTGAATTGTTTCCCCCCAAAACTCCTGTGTTGAAGTTCTAAACCTTAATATGACTGTACTTGGAGATAGAGCCTTTATAGAGGTAATTAATGTTGAATTAGGTTATAAGACTAGGGCCCTAATCTAATGGGACTGATGTCCTTGTAAGAAGAGACACCAGAGAGCTCTCTCCCTTTCACCAAGCACACACAGAAGAAAGGTTATGTGAGGACACAGAGAGAAGGCAGCTGTCTACAAGCCCAAAAGAGAGCCCTCACCAGAAACCAAATTTACCAGCACCTTGATCATGGACTTCAATAGACAGACAATAAATAAATGACAATAGATGTATGTTGTCATTAGATAATGACAATAATTTTTGTTTAATCCACTCAGTCTGTAGTAGCATTTTGTTGTGGCAGCCCCAGATGACTAAGGTGTGTTTGTACATATATATATGCACATGCATGTACACACGGATATTTATTAAAAAATTATTCATTTAATTGCATATACTATCAAACTTCCATTTTTCATCTTATAACCCACATCATGAAATAGTGTTCCACTAGTATAGTCTAACACTGGTCGCTTATGCAGTTCTGTGGGTAATTATCAGAAATATTCAAGAGAATTGTCTAGGTAAATAATTATTCCATTGGTATGCCAAAAGTTTTAATCTCATAGGTGTTTGTCTTTTAATTTTCTTTATTTTGATCTTCTGTTAGATTTACAGAATAGTTGCAAAAAAGCTTAGGCAGTTTCCATACATTCTTCACTGAATCTCCCCAGTGTTTATGCCCATATAGCTATAGCTCAATTATCGTAACGAAAACTTTTATGAAAATTTAGCATGATCAACGCATATTTGTTGAATGTGTGAATATTAACTGTTTTTTTTATTCTATATTTGTTCTATATTAATAAATGCTACTTATTATTATAAAATATTTGTGCCTATTAACTAGTTTCTATCTTGGTTTATTTTTTCCATTTCTTTTTTTCTTATTATTTGCTGATTCTGAAAATTCCTGCATATAATCTTGCTTTCCACACTGTAGGCACTTTAATTGACAGACTGTGAAATCATAAACAAAGAATTATGACCTCTTATGTGGTTAAACAGTAGGAAAGAGAGAAAACTCCTCAAATATGGCATATTTAAGAGTTAACAATTTAGATAAGGGCTTGACCATAAAAAAGAACATGTAATTTAACTAATGTATTTGCAAAATACATATGTGAATTGTAAGACAATTAAAACTACTGTAAAGTCTCGAGAGCTGTGCCTGCTTTACTTTTACAAGCATTATTGTGGAGGAAAACAGCAGTGAGGCTACCAGCTGTAGTTTAGTCACCCACAACATTTTTATTCCTATAGCTAATTTTAGCTTTTAAGTAATAGTACCAGAAGCCTCAATAAAACTGTAAGCTCTGTACAATATCAATTTCATTTAAAAAATGATTGGTCTACCTTTCTCTACCATTTAAACCATCATGTGAAAGACACGGGACTGTTCAATCAAGTCACCTTAACCCACTAAAGTTATTAGAAGACTAACTCCCATAGTTTCCTATCTTCCCTATCAAACTTATTTGAGAACATAACCAGTGTTAAAGAAATAATGGCTATCAGTGAAGCATGTCAATACTCAGGAAAGAGCAAATTTTGAAATCTATTCTTATATATGGTAGAGTTCTTATAATCATGAATACATATTTTATGCTAATCATAGCATGTAAGGTACCAACATGAAAAGTAATTGAGCAAAAGTCTTGACTTAATGGCAAATATTTTATTTCATGAGTTGTCTATGATATTTAAATGAACTCATAGCTTCGTTGAATGTCTAAATTATATAGATCAAAATTAAATATCATTGCTAAATGGAAAAAATATTTTCTAATGTAGGATTAATTTTTTTCTACTTTAGCTTTGAGTATACTCATCTAGGAAAATTATTGTGAAATTTTAGTGTGAGATGCTTTAGATATTTTATTACTATTCACTTAATAAATTTTATTCTTATTAATTTAAATAATTCTGCTACTTCTTCTTTTAATGATATCTCTGTTTTATTTAACTGAATTTATATGCCATAGTCATTATCTGGCAACCAGAAAATTGCCCTTTTCTTGTTAGCAGAAATGAAATATGTCATTATGCAACTTTTAAAGGACAACAGATAATAAACATATTTGATCTATTCACAGCTGTATGTAGGTGAAACAAATTATTAAAGAATATAAATCATGAAAGATATAATATCTAGACTGAAAACTGTCAGCCCACAGAGTTGTGTCACCACATAAAAGTGATATTTCCTTATAAAGTGATAAGATCACAATTAATACATGTGT
This sequence comes from Daubentonia madagascariensis, assembly GCA_023783475.1. Lineage (NCBI taxonomy): Eukaryota > Metazoa > Chordata > Mammalia > Primates > Daubentoniidae > Daubentonia > Daubentonia madagascariensis. The sequence continues at coordinate 16,381,694 of JAKFHU010002080.1, read as the reverse complement.
TTTCATATCAGAGTTCGACTGTCTATAAATATAAGACAGAATGAGTAGTGAGTCAAACAGGATACAAAATAACCTAATAATTGATGCAAAACATTTATATGTCTGCTTCAAATACGTGCAAAAAAATTTTGCCTTGTTATAAAGCTGAAACTCAGGTTCATATTTTGTGTCCTCTTTAACAGGAAAAAATAATGTACAGTGGAGTAATGTCAGCTTTAACTCCAGGATAGAGACTAAACAGAATCTGCCCTTTTTTGCTGTGTTATACACTCAAGAACCTGAATTTTCCACATGTGCTCATAGGATTCTATCTATGTTGCAATTATCATGGATAAAGTTGAAAAGTGAAAGCAAATTTACAAATTTCATGAAATATATATTTGCATACTGGGGAGAAAAGATATGCAAACCAACATACATTTAAACCAAACATTCATCTCAATTGTTCAACTCAGAGAGTAGTCCTAATCAATATGAATTATTAAAGCCATATTGCTATTAAAATGGCCAAATTTTAGCTATTAAAATGGCCAAATGACTGAATAGCATTGCCTTCCCGCAGCACCTATTTTTAGTCACTTATAGATACAGTCACAGTCACAGGGCAATTATAGAAATTAGCAAATCTATAATGCATTGGGAATAAAGTTTTGAGGGTAGTCTAATGAAACACATAGCATACGATCAATACAGAACAGCAGGAATGGAGTTATACAGTGATCCTCAATCATACATTTTAATGCAAATTGGGGGGCTTGCTGCGTAATGTCTTCCATAAACCTTTACATTTCAAAAGTTGTAGAAAATGTGAGCAATTTTTTTCTTGAAAAGAAGAGCAACTAAAATTGCATACACTAACTTGAGAGAGGAAAGAACAAAGTTCAAATAAATGTACATCTAGAGTTTGGGAGGCATACTGTACCACCGGTATGTAGTTGATCTTTTTCTTTTAACAATTTTTCTACTCCCCTCATAAAAAAATATTTTTTTCTTTTTACATTGTTTATTGTTTGTTATTTTCCTCTTTGCCAATGTTATACCTTTTCCCTCAATCCCCTGACTTATTCTTCATAAGTGTTACTGACACCCAATAGTATGTTAAAGCCAAGAGCAGAAGCAAAAACCAGAAGTCAGATTCCACTAAGGAGTTCAAGATACTTTATTGTGCCTTTACTGAAATCAGTGGGTCTCAAACAGGGGTGAGTTTGCTCCCCAACCCCTAAGGGGTTTTTTGAAATGTCTAGAGACACTTTTGTTTGTATCACTTTGGGAGGAGTTGTTACTGGCATCTAGTGGGTAGAGGACAGAGATGCCGCTAAGCATCCTGTAATGCACAGATCAAATCGGCAACAAAGAATTATCCATCTCAATATGACAATTGTCTAGAGAGTAAGAAACTGTGGTTTAAATGAATATTAGTTTTCTTGTTTTTTTCTTCTGACATGCACTTATACTTTTCATGAAATTTACTGAGAATTGCTTTATCTCTTCAATTTTAGTTATGACCATTGCAAATTTTCTCACTTTTCTGCTCTTGTCTTTATTTTCATTCTCTCTAGTAAGAATTCTTTGTTTTTTTGTTCGTTTGCCATCAACTATTATTTCCAGTCAGGGTTGTTTTGCTTAGAGTAACTGTGTACTCATTAAATTTCCTTATTCTGCTATTGCTTATCATGTCATATTCCTAAGCAGGACTTCAAGAGATATATATTACTTTAAATTTAAGTGTGCTATTATTGAGCACATGTCATGCAGAGAATTTGCTATAAATATAGATGTGTTTTATATATAAGGAAATATAAATCATCTCTCTTGATATTTTGGGCATTAAAAATTTGGAAGAAATAAAACCTTGATTAAATATCTAATATCCTTCTTACTTTCAATGGAGCAAAATATCCACAAATTCATAAATAATGAATATGTGTTTGTGCACATATGTGTAGGCAATGTACACATACATGTATATACACATACATGTAAGTATACACACATACACACATGATCATAAATGTAATTCTTATACATTTCTGGATCTCAATTTCTTGAAAATTACATTTAACTCATATGCAAAATTTAATTTTTGTTTTGAAAATTAATCTTCTGAAGCTAAACTATCTGATTTTATATTTTATGATGAAGTATGCTTGCCTCACTTGGTGTTTAATTTAATGTAATTCAATTCAACAAAATTGTATTACATATATATCATGCACTACAAAATAAGAAGTTGGAGATAGAGGAATGGTCAGAAATTGGGATTTATGAGAAACTGGGACAGAAGATTTTGGGTTCATTATAAAGTCCTTGATATGGCAAAAGGAAAAGGGCTGGAAAAATGGAAAGGAAGATCACTGGAATCAGGAGGTCAAGAAAGCAAGAAGCCAGAATTTTGGACGAATCACTCAAAGACAAAAAGTTAGTCAAAATCTGCCCTGTGAAGCAGTTGCCCAAGTCACTAAGGATTGCAGGAAAATGACTAGAATTTTGTTATATGAGAAAATGAGTAAGAGAACAGGACATATAAACAAATTATATGAAACTTGAAGAGAAAGGACTAGCTTATTTATTTTTAGTTATTTATTTTTAAATTAAAACCGTGAAGGAACAATGTAAAGAGGAAAGTGATCTTTCCACTTATATTACTGTGTATGGATTTTGATAAAATGATCAAATTTCACTTGAGAGAGATTTGAGAAAGCAGAGTTTTATGAAGTAACAACTTTATGACTAAGTGTTACAGGGAACATTCATAGACAATCCTGAGGATGTTGAGGCTGCCCATTAATACCTTCCACTTCTAATAAAAAGGAAAACTGTGAACATAAATCAAAAAGTCAAATTGATTTCTGCCTATATATTTCAATGACAATAAGTTTGATTGTCTTAAAAGAGTTTTAAATTATCGAGTGGTCTTTTGTAAGGCAAAGGCTGTAATTGATCTCTAATCAGTTTTTCAGTTCCTATTTTTATAGAAATAATCACTAAAACTATCAACCAAAAGAGCACATAGAAAAAATAATCAAAACTCACCTAGCTCACTCTGATAAATGAGGATAAATCTGTGTCAAGAAACAACAGAATTTTCTAAGAGTTGTTGAGTGAAATTCACAAAGCATCATTCCCTTTGTACTTAAATCAGTGAGGTCATCACTGGCAAGGTCTACGTCATTGATTTGCTGTCCATGTCAACAAAAAAAGGATTACAAATCCATGTTTCAATTTAAAGGTCATCTGAGCAAGAGTAAACTTCAACTATTTTCTTTAGGGTTTCCAAGTTTCTGTAGATTTCTTCCTGCAGATAAATTAAATGGGAGAATTTGCATAGTTGTCTTTCTCAGGTAACTTAAATATAGAGTGCTAGCTTGGCCAAAAGCAGTATTCATAATGATAACTCGCAGGACTTTGATTTTTCAAGGCTTTTACTTACTCATGCATTCATAAAATTCTGACAAAGAAACCACCCTATGGATTTACTCTTTATTTTCAAATTGTTCTAAAAGTGTCCTTTTTTTATAAAAGAATGAAACTTCTGCTGGATTTTGAATAAATTCTTTTATAACATGCTCTGTTAAACCAGTAAACATTATGTAGTTGGGAAACTTTGTATTTTTCTCCTTAATTTTTACAAGTCCACTTGAAAAGGCTTCAAGTTTTAGTTCATGGAGACAAGATTTCATGGCAGCAGAAGAAACTCAAAATCACATAATAATGTTGGAAACCAATGTATGCTAAGCAAGAACAAATGGCCTTCACAATGTGTGGTATTTCTCTTTTCAAAAAATCCTTAAAAACTCATTAATTGGGAAGAATCAAAGCGGTCTCATAAGTGAATGGAATGCCAAGAATTTTCTTCTAGTTGAGCTTTTCTTTGACCTAAAAGCCACCCACAATTTCAAGTTGTCAGTACTTTCATTTCCTTAAGCAGTATAAAATAAGTTAGCTATCTTGATAGATATTTACCAGTGTCATTTAAGTTCATGTTAAAGAGTTATAGCATGACCATTTCTATAATAACCAGTATCCAAATGAGAAAGCAGCATATGATTATAGAAAACAGAATTTTAATGTAGCTGAAGTCATTTGACAGGCACATGGCTTTGTTTTTTTTTGTTTGATTTCCCCTGTGTTTCATATCATAAACCAGTAGAATATTTTGCTTCATTAGAGGCTCCCCAGTTGTATGATTTTCTATTTTAACAATATAATGAGCAAGTATTTTGTGCTCAGGCAAATCTAGATTTTGATAAAGTTCCAGATATATTAGCCTAATAGTCAAAACAAAGAGTTTACACTTTCCAATTTATTTTCTGTCCGCCTTCATTTTGCTGGATGCATAAAAATATAATTGTATTTTTTGGTTGTCTTGTTTTTTTTCATTTTACCATGATCAATTAAAATCAAACTAAAGGAAATCTGCTTTTCAGTTTATTATTTGCTTACATATTTACAGCTAGGGCTATAATCCATGTAAGGAAAGATCTATGTCTATAATCAAGATGTTAGGGTATATCTTTTTAATTAGCATCCATAGGAAACAATTCCAAACACCATAACATGGTAAAATTGAAGACAGTGTTATGTGACATAGGACTGTTCTACCCTATATCACCCTAAATACTAGAGAGAAAAAAGGACTTTAAAAAACTAATTTAGGGTTTCAGGTTAAGAAGGTTAGATTAAAGACTTACATTTAATTTTTCATCCTCGTGAAATCTCATTCTAGCTATTGTAAGAAAATTATTTTTAAGGCTTAAAACTACAATGGTAGAGATTATAGAAGATAAATGGCAACAGCAACAAAATTTTATCAGCTGGAAAACAGATAAATGAAAAGTAACTGGAAGCAACCCTGAGATAGCTGAAGGCTAAACTAACAGTGGGAAAAACATGAAAAAATATGTGATTTGCACTAAAGAACCCTTAAAAAGATCAGAAACAGGTGTCTTTGAAATTTGGGATAAGTGGTTGGTGGCTAAAAAAAAGAAACATTACTTAAGGCTGTGTATGAGGTCATTGGATCCCTACATCACAAACAACAAGCTACTACAAAATTCCACATTTTTCATCACAGCTTAAGTATGAGATAATATTCTCTGTAACCAGTTACACTGCAAGTATCCATTTCTAAAGGTATTCTTCTCCCTAGATAAACATATAGGAATTAAGAAAGCTATGGCCAAGAATTAATATTGAGACCAAAATGAAGTGCCTTGAAAACATCAATGCTGGACAAAGATTGATAATTCTCTTTTAAATAATTACTTCACACATATCTTTTAATGCCTATAAATGACTATGCAAATGAAAACAGAAAATTGCCAAAGTAAAGGGAATGATCATACATTTGTAATTTGTATAGATTGCTTGTGTATGTATAGAGTCTTAAGAAGAACGTATAGGAAACGTGTCAGTGCTTATCTTGGGGGAAAAAGAGCTAGGTGGCTGGTGAGAAGGACATAGTGGAGACTTTTCCACACTTTAAATCATTTTGGGCTTTCCGAACTTTGTATAATAACAACATATGGATTTGAAAGCCTATGATGTTAATTGTGTACATAGGAATAAATAAAATGACTATAATAATAATAATATTGAATAAGAAGGAAAACACATAGGATTCTTGAGGATGAAGCAAAAAACAGTCACCTAAAGAGAAGAGAGTGAAGGATCAAGAAATAAAACATGGTGAGACACAGAGATCCTGTTCTGTTTTTCTGCATACAGCTATCCAATTTTCCCAGCACCATTTATTCAACAGGGAATCCTTTCCCCAATGTATGTTTTTGTCTGATTTGTCCAAGATCAGTTGGTTGTAGCTATATGGTTTTATTTCTGGGTTCTCCATTCTGTTTCATGGGTCTATTCTTCTACCTTTATATCAGTACTATGCTGTTTAGGTTACTATGGACTTGCAGTATAATTTTAAGTCAGGTAATGTTATGCCTCCAGATTTTTCCTTTTTGCTTAGGATTGCTTTGGCTATTTGGGCTTTTTTTTAAATTCCATATGTAATTTAGGGTTTTTTTTCTAATTCTATGAAAAATGACATTGGTATTTTGGTGGGAATTGCATTGAATCTATAAATCACTTTGGGCAGTATGAATGAAATGCAAGTCAAAACCACAATGTAATACCACCTTGCCCCTGTCAGAATGGTAATTAATAAGAAGTTAAAGTCAATAGATTTTGGCATGGATGTGGTGATAAGGCAGTGCTTATACACTGTTGGTGGGAAGGTAAATTGGTACAACCTTTATGGAAAGCAGTATGGAGATTCCTCAAAGAACTAAAAGTAGACTTACCATTCGATCCAGCAATCTCACTACTGGGCATCTACCCAAAGGAAAAGATACCATTATATTAAAAAAAAGGCACCTGAACCCTAATGTATATCACAGCACAATTCATAATTTCAAAAATATGAAATCAACGTAAGTGCCCACCCACCAACTAATGAGTGCATAAAGAAAAGTGGAGTACTACTCAGCCATGAAAAAATATGAAATAATGTCTTTTATAGCACCCTGGATGGAGATGGAGATCATTATCCTAAGTGAAGTATCTCAGGAATGGAAAAACAAACATTACATGTTCTCACTTATAAAGTCAGAGCTAAATGATATGTATATATATGGTCATAAAGTGGTGTAATGGGCTTTGGAAACTAAGAAAAAGGGAGAGGGAGGGGGAGGGATAAAAATTACTTATTGGATACAATGTATACAGTTCTGGTGATAAGTACACTAAAAGACGTAACTTTACCACTATGAAATTCATCCATGTAACAAAAAACACTTGTATCTCCTAAATCTATTAAAATAAAAAAAGAAATGTAAAACAAAGAAAAGAATCATACATGTAGAATGATCAATGACATCAGCTGCTGTTTAAAGCACATGCTAAAACACAGAGACTGCTAGTGATTCTAGCAAAAGAAGTTTAATGGTGTAATATAGGTTATGGTCAAATTTCAATTGTATTGAGGTATAAATATTATATCACAAAGAAAAGACAGCATAATTTCTCTGTCAAGCAGGTACAGGAAAAAGTCCTATGGAACTTAGAATTTTTTAAAAGGAGTTATTGAAACATATTTATTGCTGGTTTAAAAGATCTCATAGAGGGAGTAAAAATAATGGCTTAAAAGGGAGAAACTGTAAGATTTGTTTCTAAGCATGCTAGGGATGAAGAGTTCCAGCATGGTGGGATTACATTTATGATTGTATGAAAAAAAAGTTCCTGTGTGAAGGTTTCCAAAAGGTGAAAATGGTAATAGTAGATTTTGATATTAAAGTAAAGTAAATTGAAAGAGCTTCTAAAGCCAGGCATGGTGGTGTGCTCCTCTAGTCCCAGCTACTTGGGAGACTGAGGTGGGAGGATCACTTGAGCCCAGGATTTTGAGGCTGTAGTGCACTATGATCATGCCTGTGAATAGACACTGCACTCTCCAGCCTGGTCAACATAGTGAGATCCCATCTCTAAAACTAATAATAGATTCTGAATTGTATAGGGAAACTTAGAAGAAGTAGGAAATATTGAAGACTGAGCTGAGGTTAGATAACTTTGATACCAATTATTAAAGTTATAAGATATTTTTCACTTGTATTTAGTAGCTCAGGGTAGGTATGAAAAAGGCAGGCAGATAGACTGATCTAGAGTTAGAGTTTTGCCAGGCTTTGAGAAATAGGATAATGGGCCAAGCGGGTAGCAATTTCAGCAAGGAAAATGTTCTGGTGATTTATTTTGAAGTCTGCATTAGATATATAAAGAATGTTGGATAATTACAAATGACTGAGTTGACAGAAAGTTTAATGTAATGAGTTGGTATCTGAAAATTTTAAGTAGATCAGCTTTGGGCTACAAACAGTGGGGTGCTGAAGCTGATTATTTTTACCTCCTGCCAACTTGTGTTCCATGGGAGAATTTACCACATGGAAATCTAGAAATGCTCTAAATTAGAATTTTTTTTTTGTTGTGTTCTGAAAACTGGTTGTTAAACAGTTAGGACACACAGTGGCATATAAATTCCAAGCTCTGACTATAGAAATAGGATGGCTGGCTAATATGAATAAAGTTAAGTAAGTAAAGATGTTGAGTTATTACTTGGTTCATCCACATTACCATTTGAAATTCCTGATCACAATGGAAGGACTTGGTGTGAAGGAGTCAGGTGTCAACATTTTCAGTAAATTAGTGGAAACTATCAGGTTGTAAAAAGACAAAGGCCTGAAGTAGCAGGAAGTGATATTAGATAGATGACAATATATACATCCAGAATAAGAGAGATTTGCATAAATGTAAAGGGAGTAATAATTAGAAAGGGGTATCGTGAACTGAGAATGACTAAACTCACATCCTGATATGAATGGATATGGGATGTGGACGAGCAGTTTTGAAAAGCCACGGAGTAAATGATATGCTCAAAAGAAAGAAGGTTTAATTTGGCATATTACGTGAAGTAAGTGCTCAGTAATGAGATCGACTATGTATAACAGCATTTATTTACCAGAGACTAGATTTTCCAGAAGGTAAAGAGGGGAGTTTGGTCTGTATGTTCATTCTCTTAGAGATGAAGTGGGAGAATGTGGGGCAAGAGAGAAGAAGCCAAGTCTGTGTGGTAATGAACATGTAAGAGACCATGAGTGGTCAAGGGAATCTTATATTTTAGGTGGTAATCAAGACCTCAGCAATGCAAAGCATCAATAGTTTTAGAGGAATTAATCTCAAAAGCCCCAGTAGATGGAGATCTCAAGTGTCTCCACAACCTTATTTAACTGTGCTTCTAAACCAAAGTGCAGTGGGTTGTCTGGTTCCTGAACACACCATATGCATTGAAAACAAAAGACAACTATCTTTGATAATGGCAGGAGACACCAAGATTTAGAAGAAGACACCTGTGTCTTTAACGGATTTTATTCCCAAGGAAGTTCTGATCTTTGTTATTTAAGAAACACTGGCAAAGAAACTAAGTCATTTTCTAATGATTGAGTCTTAAGTAATAGTATTTTATAGGATTTAAGAATATATTATAATAAATGGCTGTATTGCTTAAATCTATGATCTATGCAGTTAAAATTTTCTTTATTCTGTGATATAACAGGCAATTATTAGAGAGAAAGACCATAGAATTTCCACTACAAACAACTAGAGATGTTACCACATTATTCCCAATTTCAATTTTAAAATTTTCAATTATTTATAATTTACATACCTCCAATTTATGCATATATATATATATATATATATATATATAATCTTGAAAATTACTAAACTCCAGTCTGCTAACCTTGCAGATGGAAGGGACTTTAGAGATCACCTAGTTCTTTCTCTCAATTTTTAGCTTAGAGGAAGACCAAGGAAGATTAGACATCAAGTACTCAAAAGAACAATCCCCAATTCTAAGAATAAATCTATTGTTCTTTTTATTGTTCATTGTAAGAGCAAAAACTGTATGCTTTTGACAATATTTAACCATTATTTTATGGTGGGGCTGAGCTTTTCCCATCTAACTGAACTGGTATAAGGCATGTAGTAAGAGGTGGGTATCTGAGAATGAACCTACTTACTTTGGTTGATTTTCCTGGTGGCGGGAGTTGATTGGGTTCTTTTCCAGTGACAGATTAGACTTTGAGCAGTAATATTTGGATTAATGGTGATAGTGAATAGTAAGAAAATTGCAGTTGAAGTCAATAGTAGACAACATAAATAGTAGAAATATAAATTAAATCAATGGTCGAGTCAGCATACAGGAAATCAGTATGGTCTATTACTAAGAATTTCACAAAAGAGAGCCATAGGAAAGCAGTGCCTTAGCGACCACCAGATGTGTCTTTGAAACAGAAAATATCAAACCAGAAATTTTATCAGGCAAAAAATAAGAGGATAAAATCAATATGCTTCCCTTAAATAGATGACATTGGTTTGAAGTTTCTGACTTAGAAACTTCACTGCCAAGGTACACAGAAATTTGGCAGTGAAAGGAAAGCATATTTGATTCACAGTGCTTTGACAAAAAACATCAGTTTTAGTCCAAGCTGGTTCAGTCAGACTAACATCATAGAAGATACCTGTGCAAGAACTCAGATACGAAACACACAACCCAGACTACCACAGGAAATCAATATAAACTATTTCTGGTTAAATCTCAGGCACCTGTTAAACTGAAGAGATGCTAGGGGTCAGACTCTGTCTCGTGTCAGGATAGGCCTTGAATGACAAGAGACTAGTAGGTAAAGATACGGGAAGCTATCAAATAGGAGATTATGAAATCAGACAAACCACGAAAATGTATATGCAAGATATTTTCATGTTTAACATTTTTAATATTTATATTTATATTTCTGGTTTAAACATATAGAAATGTTTTTATGATAGTACTTTCAATATTAATTTTTCCTTTTAATTATTTTTTGTTGAGGTATAATTTTATAGTATGCAGAATAGTAGCCATCCAAAAATGTCCACATGATAATCCCTGGAACGTATAAATATGCCGCTTTTATGGTAAGGGAGAATTAAAGTTGCAAATGGAATTTAGGTTGCTAGTCAGCTGGCTTTAAAATAGGAAGATTATCCTGGTTTATCCAGGTAGTACCACTGTAATCACAAGAGTCCTTAAATGTGGAATAGGGAGACAGAAGAGCCAGTACCAGAGTGATGAGCTATGAAAAAAATCAACTGGCCATTGCTGCCTGTGAAGATGGAAGGAGGCCAAGCGACAAGATAATCAGGCAACCACTAGAAGCTGGAAAAGGCAAGAAAAAGGATTCTCCCTCAGAGACTCCTTGCTAACATCTGGATTGCAGCCCAGTGTGACCTATTTAGATTTATGACCTTCGGAATTGTAAGATAATACATTTGTGTTGTTACAGCCACTAAGTTTGTGGTAATTTGTTATAGCAGCAATAGGATACAAATGCAAATTTGAACACAGTGAAAAACAGTTTTTCTTCTAACTACTGAGAGAATAGTGCCTCCAATGATTGTGGATTTGTCTAATCTTCCCTTTTGGTTCTATAAGTGTTTTCTTTATGTCTACTGAAACACTATCATTATGTGCACACTAAACTAGCATTCTTCCTGATGAATTACCCCTTATCGTAGTCGGATATCCCTCTTCATACGTTGTGACATTCCTTGGCAAGAGGTCTACTATGACTGATATTGATACAGCCACTCCAGTTTGCTTGTGTCGTTGTCGTGGTATGCCCATTTTTCCTTTCAATTTATGTGTTTCTATAGACAGCATAAATTTGGGTCTAGCCTTTCTTATCCAGTCTGACAATCTATTCTCTTTAATTAGAGGGTTTATTCTTTTTAGGTTTAATGTAATTATTGATATAGTTTATTTTTAGTCTATCTTCTTCTTTTCTCTTTCCAAGCTCCTAATACAATTTTCTTGCTCTTTTATTATCTTTTTAAGAAATATTTTTACTAGTTTTTTCTATCTTCATTTGAGTTAATAAAATATTTTTATTTTTTCATATTATTTATTTTCTCTATTGACCAGTAAGTCTCACCACTTTTGATATAGACATTCCGAACTCATTGGTATATGTAGCATTAATACTATGCCATTTTACACTTCATACTTAACTCTTCACACAGCCCAATTCTCACTCTCCACATTTGAATTCATAACTGAAAATTCCCACTTCCTACTTTTCACTACTTGCTTCATATTTCATAATTGCCCAGTTCCCTTTCCCCATCCTCTCCTTCCTCCTTTCCATTTCCGACTTCATAAATGTGGTAAACATACAGCATAATTTCATTTAACTTCCCCAACTGCTTGTGTTACTACTGATAGATATTTTACTTCTACATATATGAGAGAACTTTTTGATTTCAGTTATTTTATTTTATAATTTCTGAATTCCTACTTGTTTTTTACAGTTCTTATTTTTTCTGCTGACAATACTTATTTTTTTTTACTAATTAAGTTGATATCTCTTTGCCTTTTAACATACTTACAATATCTGTTTTAAAGTTTTTGAGTGCTTAATCAAATTTCTTGGGTATTTTGGGATCAATTTATATTGACTGTTTTCTGTCTTGACTTTGTGTGACATTTTACTGTTGCTTTGCATGTCTAGCAAATTTTTTTATTGAGAATATTGGACATACTGGGTGATAGATTTTAGAGTCTCTACATTCTATTTTCCTGCAGTAAAAAGTGTTGATGTTTGTTTTAGTAGGTAGTTCAATTACTGGCTAATCACCTTGACCTCATGCAGACTTAGTTTAATTCTTAGGGCAGATATGTGGAAAGTTCCATGAGTTCCCTAGGTCATTTAACTTGGTGGTTTGCAATCTGAAAATGCTGCTTCCCCTACAGATCTTACCGAACTTAATTTTAAGCTGTACAAGACTTTGGCTAGAGTAATCCTTTTTCTAGGGCATTTCATTATTCTCAAGTATGGTATTTCTCGTATTTCAGGTGAATAACCTGAGCATGAAAGTGTTTTCTTTATTCTATTTAGTACTAAAGGATTTTTCAGAATGTTCGTTGTGAAGTATTGTTTTTCTGCTCACAACCTCACAGGAGCTGCTATTGTAAACACTGTATTGTTTTGCCCTGCACTTACACAGGTGCTAACCCTCAACTAAGAACTTGTAGGAAATCCCCATACTGACTTCTTGTGTCTTATTCTGCTTTTGTTCTAAGTGCCTTATCTCCCAGATTCCAAATGCTCCACCAGCAGCCTCACATTCTTATCTCTGCCTTCTTAGTTCAATAGACTGGCAGTGTTTTGCTTTGGGAACTTGTTCACAGGCCATGGACTGGGGTGGTAATAGGGTTCATCTGGTGAGTTTACTTTCAGCAATTACCGTCTTATGATGGTCTCTTTTCCATGACTAACAACTCTGCCTCAGATAGTTTGCTCATTTTTGTAGTTGCTGCTGCTAGGAAGGCTATTGTAGTAATTATTCTGTCATGTCTGAAAAGAAATGTCCCTTACGTTTTGTCTACCCTTATTCTATTCATTGCTAAAAAGTCAGGCTAAAATCTTTTTTTTAACATTCTAAAAGTGGATATCTGTTTCTGTTTTTTTTTCCTTTTATTTCAGAATATTATGGGAGTACAACACTTTGGTTATATATATAGCCCATGCACTACCCATGTCAGAGATACAATCGTGGACATCCCCCAAACTGTGTGCCCTACACCCATTCAGTGAGAGTTTTCCCATCCCCTCCACCCCCCTCCCACCTGCCTGCCCCCTGATGAATATTATTGCCACGTGTGACATAAGTATTGATCAGTTAGCACAAATTAGATGGTGACTACCAGTGGTGCTTGTTTTTCCATTCTTGTGATACTTCACTTGGAAGAATGGGCTCTAGCTCCATCCAGGATAATACCAGATGTGTTAATTCACCATTGCTTTTTATTGCTGAGTAATACTGCATGGTATACATATACCACATTTTATTAATCCACTCGTGTATTGATGGGCACCTGGGTTGTTTCCACATCTTTGCAATTGTGAATTGTGCTGCTATAAACATTCGCAAAACATGTTTTTATTATAGAATGTCTTTTTTTCCTTTGGGTGAATACCCAGTAGTGGGATTGCTGGATCAAATGGTAGTTCTACTTTTAGTTCTTTGAGGTATCTCCATATTACTTTCCATAGGTGTTGTACTAACTTGCAGTTCCACCAGCAGTGTATGAGTGTTACTATCTGTCCACATCCCCACCAACATTTCTTGTTTTGCAACTTTATGGTATGAGCCAATCTCACTGGAGTTAAGTGATATCTCATTGTGGTTTTGATTTGCATTTCCCTGATGGTTAGAGAAGTTGAACAACTTTTTATATGCTTGTTGGCCATTATTGTGTCTTCTTTTGAAAGGTTTCTGTTCATGTCTTTTGCCCACTTTTTCATGGGGTTGTTTGATTTTTTCTTGTTGATTTTCCTAAGTTCTGTATAGATTCTGGTTATCAGCTCTTTATTAGATGTGTAGCATGCAAATATTTTCTCTCATTCTGTAGGTTTTCTGTTCACTCTAGTGATAGCTTCCTTGGCTGTGCAGAAGCTTTTTAATTTGATCAGGTCCCATTTATTTATTTTTGTTGCTACTGTGATTGATTTGGGGGTCTTCTTCATAAATTCTTTGCCTAGGCCAATGTCTATAAGAGTTTTTCCAACGTTTTCTTCTAGAATTCTTATGGTTTCACGTCTTAGGTTTAAGTCTGTTATCCATCGTCAGTTGATTTTCGTGAGAGCTGAGAGGTGTGGATCTAGTTTCAGTCTTCTACAGTGGCTATCCAATTATCCCAGCACCTTATATTGAATAGGGATTCTTTTCCTCAGTGTATGATTTTGTGTACTTTGTCAAAGATCAGATGGCTATATGAGGATGGTTTTATATTTGGGTTCTCAGTCCTGTTCCATTGGTCTGTGTCTCTGTTCTTGTGCCAGTACCGTGCTGTTTTGGTTACTATAGCCTTGTAGTATAGTTTGAGTCCTGTGGATTGTTGCCTCCCAATTTGTTCTTTTTGCTTAAGATTGCTTTGACTAGACAGGGTCTTCTCTGGTTTCTCACGAAGAGTAGAACTATTTTTTCTAGATCTGCAAAAAATGATGTTGGCATGTTGATAGGGACTGCATTGATTCTGTAAATCAATTTAGGTAGTATAGACATTTTAATAATGTTGATTCTACCTATCCAAGAGCATGGTAGGGTTTTCCATCTGTTTACATCCTCTGCAATTCCTTTTCTCAGTGTTTCATAGTTCTCTCTATATAGGTCTCTCACCTCCTTAGTTAGATATGTTCCTAAATATTCAATTTTCTTTGGTGCTATTGTGAAAGGTATTGCATTTATGATTTGTTTCTCAACTTAACTGTTATTGGTGAATATGAAGGCTACTGATTTGTGTGTATTGATTTTGTGTCCTCAGACTTCTCTGAATTCATTTGTCAATTCCAGTAATCTCTTGGTTGAATCTTTGGGGTTTTCTAGATAGAATATCATATCATCCATTAAGAGTGAAAGTTTTATCTCTTCTGCCCCCTTTTGGACACCTCTCATTCCTCTGTCTTGTCTGATTGCTGTGGCCAGGACTTCCACCACTATGTTGAATAGAAGTGGAGATAGTGGGCACCCTTGTCTGGTGCCTGTTTTAAGGGGGAATGCTTTCAATTTTTCCCCATTCAGTATGATATTGGCTGTGAGTTTATCATATATGGCTTTAATAGTTTTGAGGTATGAGCCATCTATGCCTATAATTTTAAGAGTTCTTATCATAAAAGGGTGCTGAATTTTGTCAAAAGCCTTTTCTACATCTATTGAGAGGGTCATATAGTCTTTGTTCTTGCTTTTATTTATATGGTGAATTACATTTATAGATTTGTGTATGTTGAACCATCCCTGCATCTTGCACATGAAGCCCACCAGATTGTGATGAATTATTTTTTTGGTGTATATTTGAATTTGGTTTGCTGGGATTTTATTGAGAATTTTTGCATCTATATTCATAAGGGATATTGGTCTGTAGTTTTCTTTTCTTGTTGTGTCCCTTCCTGCCTTTGGTATCAAGTGATATTGGCTTTGTAGAATGAATTTGGGAGGATTCCTCCCTTCTCGATGTTATGGAATAATTTCTGCAGTATAGGCACCAGTTCTTCTTCATAGGTTTGGTAGAATTCAGGAGTGAACCCATCTGGTCCAGGACTTTTTTTTGTTGGAAGATTTTTTATTACTGCTTCAATTTTGGTGCTTAATATTGGTCTGTTTAGGAATTCTATTTCTTCCTGATTGAGCCTAGGGAGGTAGTGTGTTTCTAAGAATTTGTTTATTTCCTCCACATTTTCATGTTTTTGGGCATAGAGATTTTTATAGTTTTCAAAAATGATGTTTTGTATTTCCATGATATCAGTTATGACCTCTCCTTTTTCATTTCTAATTGAGCTTATTAGAGTCCTTTCCTTTCTGCTTCTGGTTAACCTAGGAAGTGGCCTATTTTGTTTATCTTTTCAAAGAATCAACTTTTTATTTTATTAATCTTCTGTATAGATTTTTGTTCTCAATTTTATTTAGTTCTGTTCTGATCTTGGTCATTTCTTTTCTTCTGATAGGTTCAGGGTTGGTTTGCTCTCCCTTTTCCATTTCCTTGAGATGATTCACTAGTTTACTGATTTGTGAACTTTCTGTCTTTAGGATGTAGGCATTTAAGGTGATAAGTTTTCCTCTCAGGACTGCTTTTGCTGTATCCCACAGATTTTGATAACTTGTGTCCCCATTATCATTTAGTTCGAAGATTCTTTTATTTCCATCTGAATCTCCTCCCTGACCTAATTAATAGTCATTCATCAATAGATTGTTTAATTTCCATGTTTTTGGATAGAGGTGTGTGTTTCTGTTGGAATTGATTTCTAATTTTATTCCACTGTGGTCTGAAAAGATACATGGTGTGATTTCTATTTTCTTATATTTTTTGAGATCTGTTTTGTAGCCTAGGTTGTTATCAATTTTAGAGAAAGTTCCATGAGCTGATGAGAAGAATGTATATTTAATGTTATTTGGGTGGAGTGTTCTGTAGATGTGTTAGGCCCAAATGTTCTAGAATCCTGTTTAGGTCCATTGTTTCTTTGCTTATTTTCTGTTTGGAGGATCTGTCCAGTTCTGTCACTGGAGTGTTGAAGTCCCCAGTTATTATGGCACTGCTATTTATTATGTTGTCTAGGTCTTGCAGTATTTGCTTTATGTATCTGGGTACTCCTGGGTTGGGTGCATAGATATTTAGGATTGTTATGTCTTCTTGTAAGAATTTTCCCTTCACCACTATATAGTGACCATCTTTGTCTTTCTTTACTTTTGTTGCTTTAAAGTTATAATATCTGATATAATAATGGCTACCCCAGATTTCTTGTTGTTTCTGTTTTCCTGGAAAATTGTATTCCATCCTTTCACCTTGAGTCTGAATGAGTCCTTGTGTGTAAGATGCATTTCCTGGAGACAGCAGATACTTGGCTTGTATTTTTTAATCCATTAAGCCAGCCTATGTCTCTTCAGTGGGCAGTTCAAGCCATTCACATTTATTGAGAGAATTGATATTTGGGGTGGATTTCTGTTCATCCTCTTGGGTAGACTCTTGTTTTGTCTTACCTCTTGAACCAGTTGAAATCTGGATTCTGGGCTTGTAGCTTTTGAGTAATTTTACACTGGTGAGTGTCTGTTGTGCTGGTTAGCATGCAATGCAGGTCTAAGTACTTCTTGCAAAGCAGGTCTGGTCTTCACAAATTCTGTCAGTGATTGCTTGTCTGGAAAAGTCTTTATTTCTCCCTCATATAAGAAACTTAGTGTTGCAGGGTAAAGAATTCTGGGTTGGCCATTATTTTGTTTTAGAAGACTGAGGATGGGTCCCCAGTCCTTTCTGGCTTGTAAGGTGTCAGTTGAGAAATCTGCAGTTAATCTGATAGGTTTCCCTATGTAGGTTACCTGCTGTTTTTGCCTTACTGCTAGAAGGAGTGCCTCTTTCATGTTTACTTTGGCCAGCCTAATAATTATGTGGTTGTTGAATGCCTTTTCATGTTGAGTCACCCAGGAGTCCTGTGTGCTTCTTATACCTGGATATCAAGATTTCTGGTTAGGCCATAGAAATTTTCATCTATTATTCCTACTAATAGATTTTCCAGCCCTTGTGAATTTTGTTCCTCACCCTCAGGGATGCCTATGAGTCTTATGTTTGGCCTCTTCACATAATCCCACATTTCTTGTATGCTTTGTTCATGCCTCTTGCTTTTGTGTTCTTTCTCTTCAACTGATTTATTTAGCACATAGGAGTTATCTTCCGGCTCTGAGATTCTTTCCTCTGTGTTATCCAGCCTATTCTTAAGGCTTTCCACTGTGTTTTGTAGATCATTGAATTATGCTAAAATCTTGAGTGATAGTAATTAATTTTGTCTAATCAATCCTGTAGTTTCTTTTTTTTAGTTTTTGTTTTATGCTTTTAAAGTTCTGTTAGGCATATCTACTTATAGAATTATTATGTCTTTTTGAGAAATTGACACTTTAATAACTATAAAATATCCCTCTTTATCTCTAGTGATACTATTTATTTTTAAGTATACTTTTTCTGATATGAATATAGCTGCATTTTCTTTCTCATAACTTGTGTTTCTATTACATTTATTTTTCTTATTCTTTTATTTTTAGAGTATCAATGTCTTTATATTTAAATTGCATCTGATGAACATATAACAGAGTTAGATATTATAATATTTTAATCCATTATGATAATCTCTCCCTCTAACTTTGAGTAGTTGCTAAATTTACATTTAATGCAATTACTGATATGAGTAGATCTGTTTACATTCCTGTTATTTATTTTCTACTTGTTTCCTGTATTATTTGTTTTCTTGTCATTCCTTTCCTATTACTTTTGGATTTTGTGATCTTTTTTTTACTATTTTTAATCTCTTCTATTGCTTTGTAATTATATGACTTTATTTCACTTTTTAAATGACTGCTTTTATGATTAAAATTAAAAATAGGAAGGAAAAGATAGAAATAAAAAGAAAAGCGAAATAAGATGTTACCTAAATCAACTTTATTTCAAAATTTTATCTAAAAATATGTTTTCAGCAGAAATATTTACTCTGTAATCATAGCCAGTCAAAACCTGTGTTATCCTTCAGTTGTGATTATAATTAAAATGTCTATTCAGTGCTGTTTAAGGATTGAGCATAATTGGAATAAATCAGGTCTCTGAATCACAGAGTTTATACTAAATAATTATTTAATCTTGGACAAGTTTTTTACCTTCCCTTGATATCAGGGTCTTTATCTGTAAAATGAAGATAATGGTACTTACCTCTCTTATTTTCATTCATCTTTTGGATAATTAGGTTTTTAAAATCCATCAATCAATTAATCAATTTTAGTCTTTATTTTTATCCTTTTCATCAGCATGCAACAATATTCTTTGTCCCTTACCACCAGTTGCTTCTCTAGGGATCACAATATAAATTAATTTATCACAACCTAATTTGAATTAATATTATCCCACTTTACCTATTATATGAATATCACTTTATTTATCATATGAGAAACAAGAGTTTACTTCTATTCATATCTATCTGTCCTTGTTCTATCACTGTCATGTACTTCTATATTTATTATAAACCTCAAAGTGCATTTTTATTATCTTTTCATTAAATAACTCAATTTCTTAATTTAAATAAATCAAGTAAATACAAAAATAGTTTTTACATTTAATAATGTATTATTTTTGACATTCTTCCAATCTTCCTATAGATCTGAATTTTCATATAAAATAATTTCTTTCCAGTCTGAAGGACTTCCTTTAGTATGTCTTATATTGCAGGTCTGCTGACAACTGATTTTTTTCTTTTATACATAAATAATTTGTCATATATAAATGAAAAAGAAGTGCTCACAGTAGTGCCAGAATGCTTATATTCAGTACAAAATAAATAGTGTATTTTTTAAATCTTCACAAATAGACTATAGGGCATTATTAGGAATGGAAAAGGTAGGACATTTCTAACATTTCTAACAGTTCAGAAGGAGTTTATGTCAAGTTGATATATTGAGCACATAAATATTTATGAAATCAGTCATTTCTCTGGAGGTATAAAATTTAGCTTTCTATTGATTATGCCTAGTTATCTGTTATGTGTGTGACAATATGAAAATGGGCACAAGCTACTTCTATTAATTTCCTGTCCAATAAATAATTACTGTTCATTACTTATTGATTATGTACTTCCATAATCATTTCACTTCTCTCCTGTTTGTGGTATCAAGTGTCAGTTTTAGAGCCTAAACAATTTATACATAAAAATTAAAAGTCAGTTGTATGGACAATATGCACTGTTGAATAAACTGTGTCCTAGTTTACCTATTTGTATGCCACAAAAGGATGTATTTCAGTTACCAGTATCAATTCTTCTAAATACATTGTGCAAATCTCACTAAATAGGCATTTGAGGCTGTTTTGATTAGTCATGAAAGCTTTCAAATGGTCTCATGTCAGAAATGCTTTATTCTGAGAGCCAAGACAAAGCATCTGGAGGAAGAACACTCAGGATCTGGATTTCCAGGAGGAAAAGAAGCTAAGGGAGCACTTCAGGCAGTTATCCATATTTTTTATTCCTCTTGGTGTCCTTAATTGCTACTGGAGAAAATTACTGCAGGCACTCATTTTAGCCAAGAAGAAAACTAGACAATTACAAATAAAGAAAAACAAAATAATACATGACTAATACAATGTTATCCCCTCAAGGTCAGAGGCTTCATCTTTCTCTCATATTACCACAGCTATTAACATAGTACAAGGAATTCTTGAGGACATTCAATATGTCAGTTTTCCCCTAACATGTTTCTCAGAATAAAAAAGTTTAAAAACATATGTTCACTTGGATGTGGATAATGGTTTCCATCCAAAGCATGGAATAATTCTGCATGTTCTGTCTACAGGGACCACCTGACAGCACAAGAAGAGAAGCAATCATCCCAACAAGGGTTTCAGATGTATTATCCTTGGTTATCTTTGAGAGTAACTAGCAAACATGAAAATAACTGGGGAATTAAAAAATTTTCATGAGTGAAATCAGAAGTAAAGATTTACATTAGATGGATTTCTGTGAACACTGAGAACAATCAATTCTCTTTTCTGTTTTTAGTAATGGTACAGAGATTAAAAAGTTTATGCCAAAGTAGGAAGGCTTAATTGGTGATTTAGTTTGATTTTTATTAGTATTTAAATAGTTGTAAATGCTATTATAAATAGTATAAATCTGAATAGCTATATACAATTATATATAATATAAATGTAAATAATTATGAACTAAATAGTGTCTATTTTTAACTATTAACAGAAGAATAAAAATATGTGACATTTGACCTAATATTTTCCAATTTATTTGCCTTCAAATAATACATAAAGTTACAGATAAAATTGAAAACCAGCAAACAAACTTAAAAAATTTTATCCCACATCTGTTTTTGTTATTGTGACTGCAAAGGCTTTTCTTCATATTAGCTGACCAAATAAAAAGTTCCACAATTAGATCAAATCGGAGTTGATCTCCATGTCAAAAAGACACTCCTATAACTATACTGGTTTATATTCAGTGGGACTGCCTGGGAACTAAGGTGTTTCCTTTGACCTGACCCCACTATAAAAATTAATTTGATCTGTATAAAGTAAGTTATTGTGTCCTTTACCAAAATTATCTATTTACCCAGCTTGGTGTCCTTGGAGCTTCTTAGATCTATGGTTTGCTGTATGTCATTAATGCTGGAAGATTCTTACCCAATATTATGAAATATTGTTTCTCTTTCAATCTCTCTTTTGTCTCTTTTTGGTATTTCAATTATGTTTCAATTAATATAAAACCTTTTGAAGTTGTTCCACCGTTTATGGAAATTCATCGTTTTATTCATTCTTTTCTCCCTCTCTCTCTCTCTCTCTATCACCCTCACACTGTCTCTCTCATTTTGTGTTTCAGTTTGAGAAGATAATATTGACATCATATATTCAAGCATACTGATTCTTTCCTCAGTCTCCACTCTACCAATGAGCCCACCAAAGGTGTTCTTTATTTCTGTTACACAGATTTTAATTTCTAGCATTTCTTTCTGATTTCTTTAAAATTTCTATTTTTCTGCTTACATTATCCATCTATTCTTGTATTTTGTCTACCTTTTCCACTAGTATAATAATATTAATTATATTCCAAATTCCCTCCCTGATAATTCCAAAATCTCTGTCATATCTAAATCTGGGTCTGATGCTTGCTTTGTCTCTTCACGTCATGTTTTTTTCTTTCCTTTTATTTAGCATGCCTTGTGATTTTTTTTTTTCTTTAAAGCTAGATGTGGCTGAGTGCAGTGGCTCATGCTTATAAACCCAGTGACACAGGAGGCTGAGGTGGGAGGATTGCTTAAGTCCAGGACTTAGAGACCAGCCTAGGCAACATAGTGAGACCCGTCTCAAAAATAAATAAATAAATAAATAAATAAGCTGAGACATGGTGGCATGCATCTGTAGTCCCAGCTACTTAGGAAGCTGAGGCAGGAGGATTGCTTGAGCCCAGGAGATTAAGGCTGCAGTGAGCTACTACACTCCAGCCTGGGTGACAGAGTGAGACACCCATCTCTAAAAAAAAAGATAATAAACCAAACAAAGTTAGATATGATGTACGAGTAATAGTAACTGACATAAAAGAGCCCTTAGTGTGATGTTTGATGTTAAACTGGCTAGTAGTTGTTCTGTATTCGATATTTTCTATAGCTTTATATGCCAGAGGCTTGAAATTCCTTTATGGCCTTTCTAAAAAAAAAAATCTCTTAGGTAATCCTTGGTCTTCCCTAAGAATTCCTCTTCAGATAGAATAGGAATCTTGCAGCTCTTTCTGCCATAATCCACTTTTATTATGGTGTATTCCTGCTGGTGAGGTGGTAAGGTGTACAGGAAGGGAAATATTCTATAATCTTATAATTTAATTTCAGTTATTTAGTGGGCCTGTGTCCATGAGCTGTGACTTTCACAAATGATTCTCCCCTTAGGTAAGATAGAAAGGCTAGAGGGGTTTGGAATTAGGAAAATGTCCTTCTGCCAGGTGAAATAAACTCTGACAAAGTCTTATATCCTGAAGTGTAGACTTTGATATAAAGAGTGTTCTGGTCATATTTAACAATAATTACTCCTCCCCTCCCCCTGCCAGAGCCATGAAGGGATTTTTATTGGCTCTTCACTTTGAAAACCTTATAGAATGCCTAGAGGTAAAACCCATCAGTGTCTGAGGCCCCCTTAAAACTGTGGCCCCATCAGTTTCTCACTCTCAAGCTAGTCCACAATTAGCTCCCATATAGTCATCAAAATTGCCATTTAAAGTTCTACTAGTTTATGGTTCACTGGTTTCTGCTCCAAGGAAGCAAATCTCAGCTGTGACTCTTAGGATGTGTCTCTCCACATTTCAGGATGGCAGTTTGCCCTGCAAACTCAATTCCCTGAGAGGTCCAATAAAAGTAATCAATTTTCAGTTTGTTCAGCTTTTTCTTGTTAGAATAGAAGTGATGACTTCTAAAACTTTACATGTTAGAACTAAAACAGGGTGTTACCCAAAGTATCTATTCAATAAAAATTAAAAATTCTCCTGTGCAAAATGTTGATGTTTGAACTTATAGTGGATAAAAAGGAAATATAGTAGATAAAAACAGAAACAAATATACAAAAAGGAAGAAAGAAAGAAGAAAAATAGAAGGAAAGAAAATAATACTCTTTAATTATAACATAGAGCAACAAAATTTGATAGAGAAATATAAGGATGATTAAATAATTATAGTATAAAAGGGTAAAAAATGTACATTGAGGAATAAAACAAGGAGTGCTTGCTTTAAAATACCACATAAAGATACAAGAAAAGTCTGTTGTTGAAGCTGAATTTTCTAACAGATATTAGAAGAAGAAATTAATGGCATGGAGGATCTAAACAGGGTATTTAAAAAAAAATTGGAAAGAAATATATAGTATAACACAAGTGGAAAGTGGTGAAATTGCACAATTCCTGGGCTTAAAGTCACTTAGGAGCTTGAATCCAACCCCATTACTTACTAGTAATATGACCTTTTACTTTTCTGAGACACAATTTTTCCATGTGTAAAATTGTAGTAAGAAATTGCATCTCAGTCTATGGCTATAAGGAAGAAAATTGGTTAAATCATGTATTTAAATGCAACTAGCAGTGGGTGTGGTATTTTATAGATCTTCAGTAAATTTCATTGTCTGATGGAGGTATTCACATTTAGTTTTTGGATATTGCTGTTCACATCTAATGCTTAATAGTAGTAGCTGTGTCATTGTAGCTGGGCCCCTTGAAATTTTAGTACCCCGGCGTTTTTAGTGACTAAAATAATGTAAAATTGGACTAGGGGCCTTTGATTGTTTATACATGTTAACTGCTTGCTTCCTGCCCAGCCCTCCTTGTTCTCAAAGCAATTATGAACCACTAATACACTGTTTTGTTTTGTTTTGTTTTTTTGTCAAGCAGGAGGGGATAACTCCAGGGTACTGCTAGGAGAATCTATGAGTTGGTTTTGCAGAAAGAAAGAATGCCCCTGAAAAAGTTGTGACTAGCTGCTGATGCCCAGAAGTCTGGTTACTCAAGTTGTTATCTGAGACTAAAAACAACACAGACTTCCCCATAACTTATCCCCCAATTCACATAAAAGCTTGCTGCCTCAATTCTGTGACAAGGCAGATCTGAGAGATTTTCTCTCCTGTCTTCTCACTTTGGCCAAATTGAATAAAACTTTCTGTACTTCCAAGCACCATTGTCACAGTGTTTGGCTTTAGCTGTGCATCAGGTAAACGAGCCTGAATTTGTGCTTTTAAAACATCATCAAGTGGAATTTTGGTCCTTGAATGAGCAGTAGATTGAAATCTACTTTCTTGGGAATTTGGGAGTGCATTCCCTTAATATAGAAACTAATTGAAGATGAAGCTTGAAATAGAATAACTTCCATAAAATTTAACCTTCCCTTAGAAAATCCAAATAATAATTACAGGTGTCATTTAACTACACTATGACAACTTAACCTGGTTTAATATCAATTCCTTCAACAATCATTAGTTATAACCCAACCAGATTCATTGCCTACTGTTCAATACACTGAGATAGCATGAGTTACAGCAAAGAAAGAGTTTAATATTGCAAGGTGCCAAACAAGGAGATAGGAGAAATTTCTCAAATTCACCTCCCCAAGAACTTTTGGGCCAGGGTTTTTAAAAATAGTTTTCCTGACAAATGGATAGGGAATTGGGTCTGCTGCTTGGCTGGGATTGAACTCACAGGGTTGGGAAGCAGAAATTGTCTTCTTGTACTGAGTCAATTCCCAGATACAGCATAGAATCATGAGACCAATTGAGTCAGTTCCTTGGTATGGGCAACTGGTGTGGTTGGGTCAATTGGTCCACTAGAATGCAGAGTCTGGAAGATATCTCAAAAGCCAGCCTTAGGTTTCTCAAGTGTTATGTTATTTATGGGAGCAATTAATAAAGCTAAGAATCTTTACTACCATCAGCTATGTGACTCCTGATTAGTAAGCAATTATAGGAAAGCAAGCTAGGGAACAATGGCTGATTATACATAGATTACATATATGAGTATGTGTGTGTGTATTTAACTATGCCTACACCTTTGCAGAGTTTGGGCCCCTACCATAGTTCTCATCTTATGGCCTTTTATTACTTTTATAAAGGGAAGTCTCATTAGCACTTGTAATGTCCTAGTCCCTTGGTACAAAGGATATGATTGTGAAAAAAATAAATAGAGCCCTCTACTCTGGTTGCAATGAGGGTAATGTTAAGTTTACATAGTTACAAAACAAAATTTATAATGTTTCAAAATGTAGTTTTTTCTTCTCCATGTACTTAAAAGTCTCTTGAGGAAGAACAAAGATGGCTGACTAAAAACATTGTGTGTCAGACTGTCCCAGAGGGAAGATAGGAATTCTGATAACAGGGAGAGGAGAAGAGATGCAGAACAGGTGTAGATCATAGAGAGAGGAGCCAGAGACTGCCAGGGATCTCATGGAGGAAAATTGCAAAGCAGAGAAGAAAGAAGATAAAGGAAAAAAGATATCGGTGAGGATCAAACCCAGAGAGGCTCCAAGCCTGGTAAAGGGTAAGTGGGGATCCCTCTCATCCATCCACAAGCATTTATTTGGTGGCCAGTGGGCTACTAAGATTCTTGGAGGCTTTTCCACACCCGCAAGCCCAGGCACGGTGGCAAACATGGTATAGTGGGGAGAACTTGAATGATCTTGGAGCTTGGACACACCATGTGGGGCTCCCTTCCAAGGAGAGTGTCACGAGAGGCCAAAGAACCTGTTATCTTCCATTCAGATGCTTCCTTCCCCACCTCTCCCCCACCTACTGTAACTGGGAAAGCAGTTTGGCTGATAATTTGTTGAGTGGCAATCACTCCCCAGTGAGTGCATGCTACAGGCTGAGGATTCCACTTAAAGTGGAACCCATGCCTTTCCCTTTGGGAGCCTCCAGTGGATCTGGGGTGTCCGAATTGGGAGCTCCCTGCCCGATGGCATTTCATGGAGTTGCACACCAGTGGGTCAGAGAAGCAGACTGGACTTCACACCCTCTGGACTTGAGCAGGTTGCTGGGGACACAGGGGCGAGGTCTGGGAGTTGGACTCAGGTGGCACAGAAGCCCACGTGTACATATCTGACAGGAGACTACTGTGGGGTTCTGAGATACAGAGAGTTGGGAGAGCACCCATCCCCCCCACAGGAAAACTGCCCTATTTGATTAGGGAGGATTCCATGGCAAGGAAGAGGACAGTCCTGGGTGCCATAGCAACCAGGTGTGGCTCCTCCCCCACCCACTCTAAACAGGTGAGAAGTTTGTGCCAAGATTTCGGTGAGTGGCTCCCTCTCCTCAGCAGGCGAGTGCCTCAGGCTGAGGCTTCCACAGAAAGTGGAATCCATGCATCTCCCTTGGGGGGCCTAAAATGGATCCACGGTGCCCAATTCAGGAGCTACCTGCCCAGTGGCATTTTGCAGAGTTGCACGCCAGCAGGTCAGAAAAGCAGACCAGACTCCATGTCCCACAGACTTGAGCAGGCTGCTGGAGATACACACTGCTAACAAGACCACAGGGCTGGGGAAAGATAAAGGATTTCAAAGGCATCCATCTTTTCTCATCAAAATGAGACAGGGAAGCTACTCACACACATAGCTCACCACTGCTACAGCATACAAACAACTAGCAACTGAGAAAACCATCACACTAAGGATATACATAACCAAGGCATCTATTGGGAACCTAGATCACTATCAAAACACTCACAAACAAAGCCAAAGGTTCTTACCCAACATATGCTACAAAACACCCATACGAGTGAGCAAGGTGGGGAAGCCCCATCTACACAAAAGAAAATGCAAAATTAAGAAGTAGTAGCTGCTCCAGATGAGAAGGAATCAGTGAAAGAACTCTGGAAGTATGAAGAATCAGTGTGAAAGGACACTCCCAAGATGGAACTCCAGCTCTCTAGCAATGGAAACTAATCAAAATGAAAATATTGACATGGCAGGTAAAGAATTTAAAATATGGATTATAAGGAAGTTCAATGAAATCCAAGAGAGAATGGAAAACCAGCTAAAGAAACCAGAAAAACAATTCAGGAAGTGAGTTAAAAATTCAACAAAGAGATCAACATATTAAAGAAAAACCAAATAGAACTTCTGGAAATGAAAAATTCATTTAAGGAAATACAAAACACAGTGGAAAGGTTTAAGAATAGCCTCGATCAGGCAGAAGAAAGAATCTCAGAAAGTGAAGACAACTATTTCAAATTAAATCAGTCAGTCAAAAATAATGAACAGAGAATTAAGAGGAAAAAACAAAGCCTATGAGAAATATGGGATTATACAAAATGCCCCAATATAAGAATCATAGGCATTGCATAGGGTGAAGAAGAAAATGCAAAAGGGCTGGAAAACCTATTTGATGGAATAAATAGGTTCCCTGATCTTGCTAGAGATTTAGACATCCAGGCACAAGAAGCTCAATGAACACCTGGGAGGTTTGTTGTGATGAGACTATCACAAGAAACATAGTTATCAGACTAGCCAAAGTCAAAACAAAGGAGGAAAGCCTGCAAACTGTAAGGCAAAAATGTCAAGTAACTTACAAAGGAAAACTCATGAGGTTAATTGCAGACTTCTCAACTGGGACCTTATAAGCCAGAAGGGATTGAGGCCCCATATTCAGTCTTCTTAAATAGAAAAACTGCCAGCCTAGAATTTTGTATCCTGCAAAACTAAGGTTCATAAATGAAGGAGAAATAAAGAGTTTTCCAGACAAGCAAACACTTAGGGAGTTTGTCAAGACCAGACCTGTCCTACAGGAAATACTCAGACCTGCCTTATACATGGATCAGCACAATGGTCACCTTGCACTGTAAAACCACTCAAAAGCTAAAGCTCAGAGCTCAAATAAAGAAATAGTAAAAGACGTAAAACAAAGAAAATTGAAAAAATGTCTACTCTCACCACTTATATTCAATATAGTACTGGAAGTCTTAGCCAGAGTAATTAGATAATAAAAAGAAATAAAAGGCATACAAATCAGAAAGGAGGGATAAAAATTGTCTCAGTTTGTAGATGACAGGATCTTGTATACAGAAAATCCTGAAGACTACACAAAAAAACCTGTTAGAACTAATAAACAAATTCAGTACTTACAGGATACAAATTGACAGACAAAAAGCAATAGTATTTCTATACATTAACAATGATCTATCCAAAAAAGGCATCAAGAAAACAATCTCATTTACAATAGCATCAAAAAATATGATACTGAGGAATAAATTTAAATAAGGAAGTGAGAGATATTTACACTGAATCCATAAGACATTAATGAAAGAAACTGAAGACACAAATGAATAGAAAGATATCCCATGTGCACAGATGAGAAAAATTAATGTTGTTAAACGGTCCATGCTATCCAAAGCAATCTATAGATTCAATTCAATCCCTATCAAAATCAGAAAGATATTTGTCATATAAATAGGAAAAATGTATGTACAAAAAATGTACAAATATGTACAACTTATATGGAATCACAAAAAAACCTGAATAGCCAAAGCAATCTCGAGAAACAAGAACAAAGCTACAGGGAGTACACTGAGTTCAGATTATATTACAAAGATATAGTAATAAAAACAGTATGGTACTAGCAAAAAAAATAAATAGACATATAGATGAATGGTACAGAATGAAGAGACCAGAAATAAACCCACACAGATACAGTCAACTGAGCTTCAACAAAGCCACCAAAATATAAAATGAAGAAAGGATACAGGCACACCTCAGAGATAATGAGGGGTCAGTTTGAGACCTCTGCAATAAAGTGAATATCACAATTAAGTGAGTCACATGAATCTTTTCTTTTACCAGTGAATATAAAAGTTATATTTATATTATACTGTGGTTTATTAAGTGTGCGATAGCATTGTGTCTAAAAAAAAGTATATATTTAATTTAAAAATACTTTATTGATAAAAAATGCTAGTGATCATCTAAGCCTTCAGCAAGTCACAATTGTTTTTCTGGTAGAGGTTCTTGCCTCAATGTTGATTGCTACTGACTGATCAGGGTAGGGTGGCTGTGGCAATTTCTTACAATGAGACAACAATAAAGTTTGCCACATCAATGAACTCTTCCTTTTATGAAAGATTTTACTCTAGCATGTGATGCTGTTTGATAGAATTTTACCCACAATAGGACTTCTTTGAAAATTGTAGTCAATCCTCTCAAACCCTTCCCCTGCTTTATCAACTATATTTATGTAATATTCTAAATTTTTTGTTGTCATTTAAACAATGTTCAAAGCATCTTTACCCAAAGTGGATTCTGTCTCAAAAAACCACTTCCTTTGCTCATCCATAAGGAGCGACTCCTCATCTGTTAAAATTTGATCATGAGATTGCAGAAATTTAGTCACATCTTCAGATTTCATTTCTAATTCTGGTTCTCTTGTTATTTCCACCACATACATAGTTACTTTTTTCACTGAAGTCTTGAACCCCTCAAAGTCATTAATGAGGGTAGGAATCAACTTCTTCCAAATTCTTGTTAATGTTGATATTTTGACCTCCTCCCATGAATCACAGATGTTCTTTTTGGCATGTAACATGACCAATCCTTTTAAGAAAATTTTCAATTTATTTTTTCCAGATTCATCACAAAAATCACTATCTATGGCAACTACAGCCTTTCAAAATGTATTTCTTAAATAATAAGATTTTGAAGTCAAAATTACTTCTTAATCCATGGGCTGCAGAATGGATGTTATGCTAGCAGGCATGAAAACAACATTAATCTTCTTGTAATCTCCATCATGGCGTTTGAGTGACTAGACACATTGTTGATGAACAGTAATATTTTGAAAAAAATCTTGTTTTTTTTGAGCAGTAAGTCTCAACAATGGACTTAAAATATGCAGTAAACCATGCTGTAAATGAATGTGCTATCATACAGGCTTCATTATTCTATTTATAGAGCACTGGTAGAGTAGATTTAGCATAATTGCTAAGGCCCCTAAAATTTTTGGAATAGTAAATGAGTATTGGCTTCAACTTAAAGTCACCACATACATCAATCCCTAACAAGGAGTCACCCTGTCCTTTGAAGCTTTGAAGCTAGGCATTGACTTCTCCTCTCTAGCTATTAAATTTCTAGATGACTTCTTCCAATATAAGGCTGTTTTGTCTACACTAAAAATAAGTTGTTTGGGTTAACCAGCTTTACCAATTGTCTTACCTAGATCTTCTGGGTAACTTACTTCATCTGCTACATCAGCACTTGTTTCACCTTGCACTTTTATGTTATGGAGGTGACTTTTTTCCTTAAACCTCATGAACCAACCTCTGCTAGCTTCAAACTTTTCTTCTGTAGCTGCCTTAAGGCTCTCAGCTTTCATAGAATTTAAGAGAGTTAGGCCCTTGCTCTGGATTGGGTTTTGGCTCAATGGAATGTTGTGGCTAATTTGATCTTTTGTCCAGACCTCAAACTTTTTCCATATCAGCAATAATATTGTTTAGTTTTCATATCATTTGTGTGTTCACTGGAGTAGTATTTTTAATTTCCTTCAAGAATTTTTCCTTTGCATTCACATTTGGCTAATTGATTGGCATAGGAGTTCTAGCTTTCAGCCTGTCTCATCTTTCACAAGCATTTCTCACTAACTTTAATAATTTCTAGCTTTTGATTTAAAGTGAGAGATGCACTACACTTTCTTTCACTTGAACAGTGAGAGAGGCCATTATAGGGTTATTAACTAACCTAATTTCAATATTCTTATGTCTCAGGGAATAGGGAGTCCCAAGGAGAGGGAGCAAGATGGGGCAAAGGCTGGTTGGTGCAGCAATCAGAACACACACAACATTTATTGATTAAGTTCGCCATTTTATCTGGATGTAGTTCATGGCACCCCAAAATAATTACAATAGTAACATCAATGATCGCTGATCAAAGATCACAATAACAGATACAATAATAATAATAATAAATTGAATTTTTACA
Organism: Daubentonia madagascariensis; assembly: GCA_023783475.1. Lineage (NCBI taxonomy): Eukaryota > Metazoa > Chordata > Mammalia > Primates > Daubentoniidae > Daubentonia > Daubentonia madagascariensis. The sequence continues at coordinate 16,350,605 of JAKFHU010002080.1, read as the reverse complement.
GAAATTACCAAAATCTGACACAGAGACATAAAATGAGCACATGCTTTTGAAAAAATGGTGCCAAAATGGGTCATTGCTTGACCCAGGGTTGCCACAAACCTTCAATTTGTAAAAAAATACAACATTTGCAAAGTGTAATAAAGTGAAATGCAGTAAAATGAAGTATGCCTGCACACACTTCAATTAAAAGTGTTGGGAAAGCCAACTATCCACAAAAAATTGAATTGGACTCTCACCTTATCACAGAAATAAACTCAAAATGGGCTATAGATGTAAGTGTAAGACATGATAGTATAAAAACCCTAGAAGAGAACATAGGGGAAAATCTCCTGGACATTGGCCTTGGCAATTATTTTTCTGGATATAACACCAAAAGCACACGTAACATAAGCAAAAATAAACAAATGGGGCTACATCAAAGTAAAACGTTTCTGCACAGTGAAGGAAGCCATCAACAAAATGAAAAGGCAACATATCAAATGTCAAAAAATATTTTCAAACCATATATCTTATGAAGGGCTAATGTCCAAAATATATAAGGAGTTCATACAACTCAATAGCAAAAATGAAAATAAATAAACCAATTAAAAAATGGCCAAAGAACTTGAAAAGACATTTCTTAAATAAGACATATAAATGGCCAAGAGGTATACGAAGACATACTCAACATCACTAATCGTCAGAGAAATGCAAGTTAAAGCCACATTGAAATATCACTTTACACCTGTTAGGATAGCAATTATCAAAAAAGTGAAAAAATAACAAGTGTTGGGTGAGGATGTGGAGGTATACTGTTGGCGTAAAATGGCTATAAAGTGGTACAGCCATTATGGAAAATAATACGGAGTTTCCGCAAAAAAATCTAAAAATACTTCTATCATATGATCCAGCAATCCCACTGGTGGGTTTATATCCAGAGGAAATGAAAAGAGTATCTTGAAGGGACATCTACTGCCATGATCACTGCAGCATTCTTCAAAATAGCCAAGATATAGAAACTAACTAAGTGTCGGTCAGTGGAAGAATGGATAAATAAAATGTAGTGTACATCCGCACTGGAAAATTATTCATCCTTAAAAAAATCCTGCTATTTGTGACAACATGGATGAACCTGGAGGATAATATGCTAAGTGAAACAAGCCAGACACAGAAAGACAAATACTGCATGATCTAAATCATATGTGCAACCCGAAAAAGCTGGAATCATAGAAACAAAAAGTTAGAACAGTGGTTACCAGGGTCTGCAGGGAGGGGGAAATAGGGGAATGTGGGTCACAGAGTACATACTTTCAGTTACAAACTAAGTTCTAGAGAGCTAGTATACAACATGGTGACTATAATTCATAACAATTATTGTATATTTGAAATATGCCAGAGTTTTGATCTTAGGTGTTATTCCTCTCTCTCCCAAAAAAAGGAAATAGTTGATGGATAGCAGAATTACCTTGACTGGGAATCACTTTACAATGTATACATAAATCAAAATATTGCATTGTGCACCTTAAATATACACTACACAATATTTATTTGTCACCTATACCTCAATAAAACTGGAAAAAAGAAATTACATGGTGTTGACAATTATAGCAGCCTGTATTTTATCATATTTTTGAATTCATTTTAAAGGGAAGTAAAAAGACATCTGTTGGTTTAGAAATTAAGAAAATAAGTTTCTATTCTTTGATTCTTATACTAATTTTTCAGACATAGTATGTACAACTCATTTTTGCTGATGCTCCTCCTCAAAAATTCTACATAATATGCAACTTTTATGTCTATCATGTAATATTGGGAGTACTTTAAATTTTTTAAAAATATATTATTTAAGTAGGACTTCATTGTGAATTTAGATTAAAACCAATAGAGAAAGAATAAAAAGTATATGCAGAATTGCTGATTTTCATATAGGAGATAAGGAATTAGAGAAAATAATGCCAGGAATTGTGATTAACACAGTGACAGGTAAATGGAATGCAAGTTGATGAAAGAATTTTTACAAGTTTTCACACCCATATTTTATTGATCTTTGCAAATTGGTCTCTGGGGAAAAGCAGTCACATGGGGAAACAAAGATGAGTAGCTTTTGCTGTTCTTAAAGCAAATGCAAGAATCCATTAGATATTTATGTAATTGAATATTTGTCTATAATTTCCCTTAGTGGGAAGGAAGTTTCAATCAGAAAGTCACTGAGGATTTGTTTCTGAAAATCTAATAGCTGTACCTTTAAGTACATGTTTAAACTGTGTGAAATAAAAGGAAGCTAGAAGAATGAACAGGAGAATACAATAATGGGAAACATCAAAGGAGGGAGAAAGGAGGAAGCCAGCACTTGCAATAGATAATGGATGAGATAAATTTTTTCAAATCTCTATTGTAAAAGGTCTACCTCACTGTCATCAAAGGCAATTCAAAAATTGTGCTTCATTATCACCTTTATTATTTCTACCATCACTGTAACCAAAGATATGCACAGCTTTACAGTGGCATGGGTGACAAAAATATAACTTACCATCCTTCTTCAGGAATATTGGGAATTTGAAAGCAAGATGTTTTGTCTTCTCTGGCCCTTATGTTAATAAAAAGTGTCTCTTAAATGGTATTAGATTTTTAAAGAAATATCGCATAAAATATACTTCCAATGTCAAATGCATTTCATCGCATCTTTTATATTACTTTATCAATTAAGAAATTTAGAGAGACCTCCACTGCATATGTACTGGAGGTTTAGGCAAGGCCCTCAATTAATCTAGTGAGGCCCCTGGACATATCATATGGATGTTAGCATTACCTTGAAGAAAAAAATAAATGATTTTCTTACTTCAAAGGCTTTACCTATTTATAATAAACTCAAAATAATTGTCATGATGGGATGAAAATAGACCAAAATGAAAACACCTGGGATTCCAGTAGACATTAAATCAATGTTTAATAAAAACATCTGAAATTTTAGTGGACATGTAGGCAACAAAACAACGTTTAATAAAATATCCAGCAGGACATGTGGACATGTCAGCTAAGTTATATGGAAAAGCCTTTATGGAAGGTGCATAATTCCTAAGTCATTATTTTCACTTAAAAATCTCTTAGAAATTAAAGATGGGAGCCATTTTGTAGGTTATTTAATTCATTTGTTTGTGGTGAAGAACTGTGTACTTTGTATATAAGTTCCTTGAAAAAGATTTTTAACAATAATAATAATAATAAGCATTCATCAATGGTATATTAAAATTATCTCAGGAGAACAACAATAACACATCTTAATCCCTAAATTTGATACTCAGGAATATGACTCCATAGAACGTTTGAAATTTTTAACTTCAGGATTATGGCTTATTTATAAAATGCTCATTTTCATAAAGAAGAAAAATGACTTACATTAGTCAAATAGGCAGTTAATGAGAAAGGTAGATAAGATGCTGCAGCTCTAATTTAGGACCCGCTGGAGACAGATGAGGACACTGAGGGTCAAAGAGAAAATGAGAGTAGGAATGAGACTTTAATCCAGGTGATACATACTATACGTATGCTAACAAATTGAATCTAAATAATTATGTCATTTACTTTCATGAGCCAATAGAGCACTTTTATAACTAATTTCACAACTTTTCATGACAGTCCTACTATTATCTTGGAATTTTTTGGAAATGATCTAGTATTGATAAGAGGATAAAGACTATTGATGTAAATTAGATTTTTCTATTTAAACCTTACACCGATTGAAGACTCTAAAAATTCCTGACTCTCTCTTTCTCTCTCTATATATATAATATATAAAAATAAATACATATGATTATAACGATATGTATAATTCAATACATAAAATATCATCACATCCTTGTTTTACACAGTAGATTTTTTCCTGTAAAAATTAATTTTACTCCTTTTTCAATTACCAATAAAAAAGGCAGTAAAACCTTTACCTTGGCTACATAAGCAAACAGTTTGGATCAAATTTAGAGTATTTTTAGCTAAAAAATGGGAAATCAACTTGGATTTTTTTTCCACAATGAAATTACTGTATTTGGCTTTCTGTTGACAGAGTAGGAGTTTTAAAAGTTGATTTGTAATCCAAATTTGTGTATGCCTTTGATTCTATGATATCTATCATCAGTTACAGAAATTAAGACTTAACCACTTCTAAGTGTCAAATTGTGATTTCAATAGAACTTCATGAAGGAACCAATTACGCACAACGCAATCATATGCGATAGACCCAATATCTTAATGTGAGAACCTATTATATAAAATATTCTATGCCTGTGCACTAAGTTCAATAAAATTTTGGCTTGGAATGAAGAACTACGCCTCTAAAATGATATTTTAACATGACCTGATTGTAAGTCAATCAGTCACATTTTATAATTTTTATATTATTTAGAATGTATTGAATATACTTATGTTTATACTATTTATTGCGACTGAGCTGTACATTATTCTATATTCCATTTCACATTAACTTAAAGGAAAAAAACAGTATCAGTGGGAAAGGGGAATAAAATATCTACTTCTGTTGACAGTATACAATATGTTTGGAATAACAATATAAATAAATTGATGTTTTAAGAAACCTCAAAAAATAGCCTTTAACAGAGTGAAAGATCTTTTATAAAAACATTGAATGATCATAATTTAATATTTAAAGAAGTATAAAAAACAGTACAAATAAAAGCACAAAGTGTTTACTAAATCTGAAAATTAATTTCAGTTATTTAGCTTGGTTGGTCTAAATAGTAATTAGAATTCGTTAGAGTCAAGACAAAAAATAACTTTTTCCTCAAGAAAGGAATGACAGTATCACTCTCTTTCTTTGGATTGAAAAAAAAAATACTAATTAATAAAGAACATGCTGACTAGACCAGAGAAAACATACTCTAGGAAACACACTAAGTAATAGGTTTGTGTCCTGGGTTGAATTCAGGGATTACAGTGAGGATGTGATGCTTTGATTTACACTTCCCCCTGAGGATCCCCAAAAGGGCATGCAATGAGCCACCGATGGGCTTGTAAGCCACTGCAGTACAGAAGGACAAAGGGGGGCAACCCCAGCCAGCTAACATCATGCCAAGTATTAGAGGGAAATACAGTCTTTCAGAGAAATCAACTAAGACATAAGGTCTTATCAAAAACCAAGAACTATCTCAAAAGCAAGAGCCCTAAAGCCAAAAGTAGATCTCACAGGATACTGAAAGAAAAAATTGGGACCAAAATAGACAAAGACTAAAGGTTACATTGCCCACTGTGGTCCCAGAATTTACTAAAAGAAGAAAAAGTGCAGTCTGGTTAATACTAGCTTTGTGGCACTTGAAATAAAACTAAAATGATTTGGTATTCCAGACCAAAAATTTTAACTATTGATAGAGATTATGAAAGAAGAGACTAAATCTCATCTCTGGTCTGCCCTTAAAAAGTTTGGAGCTCAGAGTAGTAATATGAATTAAGATCCACATACCATATGTCTAATACCCAAAAGTTATAAATCAAGCATTGAAATATATTTTATCTTTTGAACTTGACAAATATACCTTCATAACAACATGGAAAGTCAGATTTGAGTATAACATTCTTAAGACTTCTCTGAGTTCTGAACAAGAATGCACTAATAAGGGGAGAGCTAGCTCCTAGCCCCAGGCCGATCCCCTCTTGTTCACCTTTGCCAGGTTCAATCCCACACCATGAGAAGACTCTGCACATCAGCCTGCCTATTCGGGCTGTGTGCACAGTGTCTGACAAGAACCATTTCTTTGTCTCCATCCCCCTACCCCTAGGCTTAGAGTTGAACATACTAGCAGCATAGTCCAACCTGCAGAGCACACACTTGGGAATGTGGTTCCATGCAGGCCCTGGAACTAGATAGATTCTGAAACATTTAGGCTGGGTTTTTCAGGTCCTGGCTATCAGGAGAATGATCTGGAGGAAGGGACATGGGATCCAGGTGACCACATAACCTTGGGTTTAAGAGCTCTTCTTCCTGTAAAGAAGACCACATACAGAGGAGGAGCAAGATGGAGCCCTTTCAAGCCTCGAGTAAGAACAGTGGCCACTCTTAATTGAGTCTAGGGATGATGTTGGCCCTCTCAAAGCTAACTTCTGAGGTCACCGCTCCCGACAGCTGCACTTGTAAAGAGTTAATATGGAATTTCAGTGGGATAAACTAGAATTCAGACTCTCTTTCTTTAATTTCTATCTATATGACTTATCAGAGGTATTTATAGAGTTAGAGAAAAAAACCAAATAGTTCTTATTATGCAGTGTTTCAATCATTCTCAACAAATTATTTTAATGCAATTATGAAGTTTTGATTTAAGGAACCTTTACTATATTGAAGATTCTAAAAGTAAAAAGTTTACCTGACAATTTGACAAGTAGAGTAAAAATTTTAAAGCAGGGAGCCAATTCCTGAATATACCTTATCAAGGAATATCCTTGCTATAAATTACATGTTCCAAATTTAGAGAGCTTCAGTTACCTTTGTACAATTAAAAGAACTTCTATTGTATGAAAATACACTCTCAGGTAGAACATTTAAGAATGAGATTGTTTTAATCAAGAAATATTTGGTTTTAGGATCCAAGAATCTTTAGAAAAGCCACAGTTGCAAAGGTAGCTTATTGAGAATATGCAGAGCTCTCTCCAGGCACCCGATTTGAAGCAGCACAGTTGGATCTCCCCAAAACTGAAAGGTCTTGAGACAGTGATATTGTCTCCATGTCTGCAGCTATATGATCTTTGTTTTCTCTTCCTCCCTGTACCCATACTTCATTTTCTCCTAAGTATATCCATTCTTCTGCTCAGTGTTCGGTTTCTGCTTACCCAAATTTAGCTTGCTCATATACTGTTGCCAACTTCAGACTGGTTATATTAATACTTAACTATACTGCTTCAATGTCCAATTCAAGTGTTGAGTCACTCATTTTCTTATTTTTTATTTCAAATTACTAAGAAAGAATTGAAAAGCCTCAAACTTGGACAAGTGTCAACACGTATCTATTTTTTATGGTTCTTTGTTTTTTGTGAAAATTTACCTTAGTTCATCCTTAAATAAGGAGGCAAAATCCATTCATATGTTTATATTTATTGAAAACCTCAGAAGGGAGATATATATAATTTTGTTAATGGTAGTCATCAAATAAAACTGATTTTTATTTCTTTTATGAGAGAGAAAGAGAACTAGAAGCTGTTTATTTAAATTGATATAAAAATCATAATATAAAAAGTTACACATTTCTTTTTATAATCAAATTCTTTCCTAAAATATTCACAAGTGATTTTTGGACTAACATCTCAAAACTTATAAAATAGATGCCATTTTTCAATTATAATATATTCTTTGTATTTTTTTCACATTTGAGAAAATCCAGGCACAGTTGACAATCATTTCCATTAGTAATTAACAAAATGGAACTGCTTGCTAGTTAATAAAAGATATAAATTATTAGTCACTCGAATTACTACCATAAAGCAGAAAAAATATTAAATTTTATGAGAACTGCTAATGTCAAGAAGCCTATACCAATAACTGATTTTCACATTAGTTCTTTATTAGAGTAAACTACTAAGTTAGTAGAAACAGGATGACCTTACTACAAAGAATGTATATAGCCTCTCAGAGAAAGGGAAAACATTATGAAAATCATAATGTGTTTGATTATTGAAATTATGTTTGCTGTTATTTGCAACCTCTCCCCTGGGCAGATATAAAAGCACACCTTGACTAAAGATCTATACAGTGTCTCTATTCCAAGATGTATCTTCTGCTTTTGAGTGCATTTATACCATTTTATCATGAAAACACAGATTATTAAGTATAAATCTTACACTATTAGACATATATTCTTTGAATAATAGTTATAGAAGAGACTGCATGGATAGTCTTCCTGGGTTCAATTCTTCCCCTCATATTTGCTAATTGAAGGAGTCAAGTTGTATGTCATCTTAGTTTATTTGTTTTTTCAAATGAGGAAAATAACTGTATTTATCCCAAAATTGTTGTGAAGACTGTATCTGACACTAAGTAAGCCCTCTATTCATGTGAGCAATAGTGATGAAGTTATGACAACAATAATGGGTAAGAAAATTTCAATGCTAAAATGTTGTGGGGGCTAGAAGAAATCAGAGATATGCCATAGAACTTAAGGAGTTAAAATATCAGTAAAAGAAACAATAACGAAACAATTTTGAAACCTACTAAATTGCAATGCCAATATTTATGTATATGAGAAGATTTATTGTGAGGAGTACTTATAAATGGGGTAAAAAATACTAAAAACAATATCTAAAGAAAAAATATATATCAATATAAAAAATCACCTGAAAGAAACACATAACTTTCAGAATTAATCGATATCAGTCTATTAGATTTTCTTAAGTGTAGTATTCTAAAATGAGTTTGGAACTCGGAAGCACAGAAGAATCATTTATTCATTCATTCTTTTGTTTAAAACATACTGTCAGTCACTGTAGGTATCAAACAAGTCTGTTCTTACAAAGAGTAAGCACTGGGTGTTAATATAAAATAAGACTTTATCTGTCTTTGAGGTTAGCTTCACTGGAGAAGTAACACTTAAGTTATGCACTGAAAGATGAATAGGACTTAGCTAGAAAACCAAGTGGAAATAGAAGTGCTCCAGCAAGAGGACAGTTTGTTCAAAGGCCAAAGGCAGGAAAGATAAGGGACTTTCAAAGAACTATAAAAAGCCTATTACAATGGAAGAGAAAATGATGGAATATGAGCCTGGAGAACCTTAAAAATTGACAATATTATTTAAGGCCTTGTAGACCATGATAATGATTTCTTATCATTATTCCATGAGTACTGGGAGGTGGATAAAAGATTTTAAAGGGGTAAGTGAAATAAAGTTTGAGATAATTAATACATAGCAATGTTTATCAATATATCATTATAATCAATATATTAATATTTGAGGTCAAGGAAGTCTATGTATTTGTCTATGAAAGGAATGCAGAACAGACTGTGAAGTAGAACTTGTCTAAGAAGAATGTAAATAAATATTTGTAGCATTTATCTAAGCAATGTCTCAGGGAAATAGATTTCAGGCTATCTAATATTAAGAATTTCCAGACTTAAAAAAACATGATCTTTTTGTGCTTGGCTACCAGGAATTATAAAAGAGTGATTATTTTTCTTAGCCAGATGAAATTTCTTAATTTTATCTTTAAAAAGTTCTCTTGAACATAGTATTTTCAAAGTCTATTACATGTCTCCCGTATCTGAAAGATTTTGGGTAACTATATTTTTTTGCTTATATCACAAAAATATGTATGTGCTATATATATATATCTCTATATGTATCTGTATGTCTATAGATCTATATATCTATGTTTATCTATACATACACAAACATTTGATGTAAATGCAATTCCTTCCATCAGACATTTCAATGTGTACTTGAAGAGTACTATGCTGCTATGTTTGGGAAGCAAACAGTGATATTGTTGCTATGGGGTAGCATTGGCTTGAAGTGGTTTAATATTTAAATTATTAAACTCCCCTTGCTCTCATTACATACTCACCAAACAATTTTGTGATTTGGTTGTCCATGTACTTTGAGTATAGGTAGCAAATTTGATTTATTATGGACACATAAGAGTGTTCAGGGCTGTGTTGAAGTTATTAGTAGCTTCCCGAGGACTGTACACCTAGCAAGCTGCAAGAGAGGTGTTCCAATACAGATCTCTACATGACGCTGGAGTCCATGCACTTAGAATCGTACAGAACTGAGTCAAATCCCAGCTTAGTGTTAGTCTGTGACCTCAGCAAGTTACTTAAAATCATCACTAAAATAGGTAGAGCATTGTAAACCTCACAGGGTTGCAGCAAGTATTAATCTGAATAGGTTTAGTGCTCTTTTTCATACATGGTATGAATTTAATAAACTTTTTATTTACTTTTGAGTGCTGTATATTTGTGTTTGTCTTGGTCACCTGTACATTTTCTGTTCTTTCTTGGGGCCTGATAAGGATAAATGTCTGTGCCTACACAACAAGCACTGCATCATGAGGCTTGTCATCTTATGTGGTTTCTCTCAGTGAACTTTTCATAACCTCAGTGCACCTTTTCTTTGGGAACACTTTCCTTCCGTGATTTATGTCCACAAACATGTAGAGGAGGTGGAGACAAGCGTATGTAGTTAAAGGCCCTATATATTGAAGAGATGTTAAATATCCAGTGAGTTACTATATGCAATTATTAGGTATAATGTAGAGGTATGACATGTCCATAATTATGGTGAGCAAACAGTTCAGGTTAGCCTTAATAACATATCTATTCAAGTTCAAGAATGGCAATTCACTAAAGCCACAATTAAAAGTGATTGGATTTCAATGATTCCATTAATAAAACTGCACAAGTTAATAAAGAAGTGTGGATTTGTATATATAGTTGGTATCTCTGAAGTGGGTTAGGAAAATACTGTCCATATAGCTACATAGGCTCTCAAAACGTGTTAACTCAATCTAAACCAGTGTTCATCAACTGAGTTAGGAAAAGGTCATATTAGATACCTTATGAGTTTTTCAAAACACACATGGCCATCAACTGTTTCTCCAGCTTCACTCCACACAAACCTCCGCAAAGCAGGAGAATCTCCAGGAGTTATTGTTGGAGTACGCGACTAGGAGATAAGCCTAAGACCAGATGTAGGAGCCTGAAGGTTGTGTGCAGGTGTTAAAGTGAACAACCTTAAACAAAAGGAGCTGACAACCACAGGCAAGAACTGGCTTCAACCTGCTTGTCAGCTATTTCTGTCACCTCACATGAACTTCGGATAGCTATAACATCATTTAGATTTTTGTTTTAAAATTTCTCTGCCCTTGAAATCACCACAACAGTATCAAGACAACCTTATAAAATATGAAAATGGGAGGGAATCCAATTCTAGGATTACTAGTCAAATTTTTAGTAAAAGCCAACCCCTTGGCCTTGAATATTCTTCTCCTAAATTAGAAAAACTACAAAAAACCTAAAACCACTTCCTCCGAGTGCAGCTGCTCTCTTTTGAGCCTGCCTACTCTCTTTCCTGAGAGTGTACTTTCACTTTCAATAAAAGATGCCACTTGCTTGGCTTATGTGGTATGTCCTGAAATTCTTTTCCTAAAGAACACCAAGAACTTAGAAAAACCTCCACATGAAGGCTAGCTTTGTGGCAAACTAGCCAGGAGACATCATATAAGCCTAGACTTCACTGTCATATCATACTTTCGAGTAAGCACATTCTTGTGTCTCGCCACTTTTGCAATTTCTCCAGTGAATTACAGGTACATAACCTTGCTCCATTTAGCTGACCGTGGCTCCTCCTGACCAGGGTGGCAGAGGGTCACTCCTCAGGCCATGCAGATTCAAACTCTTATCAGATGTTGGGTGACACCAGCCCAGGGAGCTGACAGAAGACTTCCCCATGCCATGCAGGAGCCCAAATACTTGCTCTCTAAGCCATGGCAATTCCATGCCTAGCCTTTGGTACTAGACTTCATTCTTACTTCTTTGTACTGCTTCCCCATATTTGGGGGCAAAATGCTTGAGATTTCATATGTCACCTTGCAAGGTGGGGATGCCCTTACACGGCTTGCCCTTATAATGTTAACCAATCTCCCCCCATTTGCTGTGTTTGTACTAGGTTTTTGTAGAAGGATTATAGGGATAGACAGGGTGACCCGAGGGCAAGGGACCTTGGACTATGGTTCTGCTTGATCAGCCACTTGATGGAATGCCACAAAGTAGAGGTACTTTGAGATAATATTAATAGAACTTCTATGGAGGTCAGCTTCACATTTACAGGAGGAAAACTTGATGATATCAAATGTTACATAGAGAACAGAGGAGGAGGTTTCCAGACTCAGAAAACTCCACTCCCTTTAACCTCCTTGTCAGGACTAAAAATACTCCATCAGATCTGGGAGAAAGGATGGTGAGATTATCAGAGGTCTTGGAACTTGAGATATGCCAGTTTTAGAGCAATATACCCCAGCATAGGACCACTAATAATTGGATATGGTCCACACCTCAAGCCCCTGGACAACTCCTCACCCCAGCCCCCAGGGTTCTTGGGTCTGTCAACAAAACCCACGAGTCTTGCCTCTTGACCCACTAGCTTGCCCATTAAAAGGGCTAATTTCTCCCTACAATTTATGGGGTTCCCCCCATAATACCTATTAAAGTACTCCTTACTCCCAACATTTCTAATCCTAGCTGGTTTTCCTTTATACTTCCTTTAACTAACACCTACCACGTTCTTACCCTGGACTGCAGAACCCAGGCAAACATCAGCGATGTAAACCCTGTGCTAAACCCCCCTTTTGGGCAAAATAATGACTGTCAAAGGCCTCACTCTTCTGAAAATGTTGCACAACCTCCCACAATGGAAATTTCTCTTGCCATTACAATTATAATAATAATACCTTAGTTTGGTGCCAGCTATATACTACTACTTCCCCTAATTGACAACCCTACACTGGTCACTTTCTCACCCTCAGTCAGCCTAAGGTGGCTGAAGTTTGTTCAAGCCAGGTTATTGGAACTGAGGCGATTGGAACCATCTTATAAGTGGGAATCTCACTTTCCCCTCTAGTGCCAATAATTTACATCCTCGATGGGCCCAACTAATACAGACACTTAATAAGAGCCAGCCAGTTCAGCTATGTGCCCCTAGAGGTATAATATTCATCTGTGGGCATCCTTTAGGTCCTAGCATGGGGAAAGGCCTTGCCTACCTCTGTCTAGAAAATACCTATCCTACTGGGGAATATACACTAAGATACCTGACACCAGGGTGAAATCCAAGGTTATTCTAGATGGAATTTACAAATTTACAAGAAGTTTATAAGGCAGCTGAATGGCTACACAAGTACAATCAAAAGGGAAAGTTGGACATGGCTTCTGACATATGGAACAAATTATCCTTCTGGTGGCCTGGTTTTAGACAAATGCTGTGGTCCTGGCTAGGACATCTATAGTCCTTATTATTATAATTCTTGCTGTCCTTTTCTTTCCTTGCATTATTAAGCTTTTAAAATCTCTTGTTTCTCGGGTTGTCCACACCACCACACAATGTGCCATGGTACTTCAAATGTTCCACCCCACCCCTCTTCAGAGAGATGAAGCAAGAGACTATCAAAATCTCCTTGATTGGGTGGCTTTTTCCTTCTACCAACAGCTACCTGACTGCCCTGAGGGTCCTGAAAGTCCCTCTCACTATAGTGAGGTGCCTTAAAACCCATGCCCTGACACTAGTCCCATTAATAGATAGGAAACAAGATGTAAGAGTCTTTGGTGCCCATAGGCAGGGTCAACACACTTACCAGCAGAAAGCAGCTTCAGAAGATGGATCTTCTTCCCTAAGCCTCCTTCATAATATTCCAAGAGCCCAAAACTCTTAAGGGGGGAAATGTTAGGAGACTAGGAGACTGGGCTGAGACTGGATTAAGGGGTTTGAAGATTGCATGCAGGTGTTAAAGCAAACAACCTTAAACAAAAGGGGCTGATAACCACAGTCCCAATTCTAAGAATTACTACCCAAATTTTTAGTAAAAGCCAAACCCTTGGCCTTGAATATTTCTCCCCTCAATTAGTAAAACTACAAAAGATCTAAAACCACTTCCTCCCAGTGCAGCTGCTCTCTTTTGAACCTGCCTACTCTCTTTCCTGAGAGTGTACTTTTGCTTTCAATAAAAGTTAATACTTTACTTGCTTTGCTTATGTGGTGCATCCTGTAATTCTTTTCCCAACAAACACCAAGAACTTGGAAAAACCTTCCCTCAGAAGCTGGTAGCTTTATTAACAAAGAAAAAGACAGGCAACGAGAAACATTCCCTAGGACATTCACAGAGGCATTTTTCCAGCCTGGCAACCTATTTATTTAATCAATTTAATTGTAAGTATCAATTAAATCAATTTAAGTGTAAGTATCCAATCAGTTATTTTCTGTATAATGAACTTACCTAAAGTCAGTTAATTTGGAAAAAAATTCTATTGCTTTTCTGTTTACCTATGTTTGGTAGCAAGTTAGAATCAAATTTCTGAAGTACCAAGAATGCTCTTCTGACCTTTTCTATTCTAACTATCAAATTTTACACAGAAAGCTTCTGGAACTTTTCCAAAGACATACAACTATTTGTGAAAAACTCATGTTTGCCAACTTAATTAGTGTTATTTCCCAATATCTTGCATTTGAATGCAGCAATGTATTTTGATCAAGTCAATGATTTTACCATCTATCTCTCAGAGTTCTCCAAAACATTCTATCTCCCTCACAAAAAATATTAATAATTTTGAATTGTTTAAAAAGAGCAATTTAGTGATAAATATGCTAATTTGGGTATATTAAATATTGTTTTCTTCTAAAGTAAGTTATTCACTTTATTTAGAAGAAATATTTATTTTCCAAGCTGCACAAATTCTTTTTTTTTCCTATTATTATCCTGGTTTATGATATTCTTAATTAATTAGGTGTATTTTGGGCAGATACTTTCAACTTGTTAGATAGAGCAGACTGGAAGTCAGATAAAAGGATTTTTTAGTCTGGCTTCTGACACTTTTTCTTCTTTCTCCATTTGACTAGGCTATTTCAATGAACATTTTTAGTAATATATTTACATGATTGCTCATAAAAATGTAATTATACTCTTTGTCTTCTAGCTCTAAATTTTCCTGTCCCATTAGAGTATGTCATGAAATTCATGCTTTCTTCTTCTTCCAAGACCACCATATTGCCAAAAGCCAAATATGATAAGTGGGAAATTTATCTGACAAATACATGGTAAAATTTCTACCCACCAAATGGTTTTCAAATCGTGGAATAAAAAGGATCCTTGGGAGATGAATCTACAGATTTTGGAACAGCTCTTTAAAAATTGCCAGAGTAATCTTCATGGCCCAAAGCAACATGTAAATTAAGAAGCAATACACTATGAGTGTAATGGAGCATGTACTTATAAATTCATGTTTCCATTCATCTCATGTGAACAGCTCACACATTTTACCTCCCAGGAATAATTACACAACACTAAGGAGTTTGAAATTATAAATATTAAGACAAAATTTTCTGTACATTTCTTTTGGAATAAGTTTGGAAAGATTAAGAAGCACTGTAATCCTTAATTCTTATATTGCTTTCTAATTGTATACTTTGTAGGGTGAATGTCAAGTGGATCAAAAAAGCTCTGGGCAAAATCAGCAGGAGAGATATGCCTATTGTCAGTTGAAAATAGGCGTTTGCTAGCCTGTTAGCATGGCAGCAGTGTGTTGTAAGGCCAGGCGGGGCCTTTAGCGTTCAGGAAAGAAAGTGAGGCTTTTAGTGTTCAAAGTGCTAGAAACTGGATTCATTAAATAAGTAACAATTGACCTCTTCAAGAAAGGAAACTATTATCAGGAGACTGACTGAACAAAAAGGTGTCTTGTACAAGAACAAAGTTATCTTCAAATATGCTATCAAACGCAAGCTTAAAAAGTCATCCAGTTTAGGATGGTGATTTTGTATACACCAGTTTGGAAAAATAATAAGAAAAAAATATTGAGTAAATATTGCGTAGAGGCCCAGAGAAACTTTGAACATGGAAAATAGATTTATAGCTTCAAAGATTAGTTTTCAAAATTTTAAGGGATATCTGTGATATGAATCTAAGAGAGTAGTATTACAGATATTTAAAAAGTAAACAATATATGGAGAAAAAATACCTATTATTTGTATATAACAACCAGAAAATATTTTATAAGAACAGTTAACTCAATACACCAAAAGCAGACTTTCTGATGTGATTATCAAGACTCTGAAATCTTTGAGATTGAAAGAGCCAGGGATAAATGTCACAAAATTAAAGATGGCATATATCTTTTATTTTAATGGAATAAATATAGGTTTGGAAGTGGACTACTAAGCCTAGAAGTAACCATGAGAAAGGGAAAACTTTAGAATAGCATGTTAAACTACTATTTTGGATAATCTTAGAAAAGGAATAAAAAAGGGTGGCATCATATTTAAGGTCTTAGCTTCAAGGCATATCAAAACCTTAATAGTGGGCATGAAAAAATAGAAAAAGCAGTGAAGGGGAGAAACTGGAGGTAAATCAACTAATCTGTCACTTGTCTTGCATAATGCTAAAATATTAGAAATGAGCAGCCAATCTCAAATTTTAAAAGTTCAAGTACTTTGCTAATGATTTCCAAAGGTGTCAAACATAATGATATGGTGGTGGTGGTCTCACAATTCTAAGTTATCTGCCTAGTTTGTAGGAGGACTTCTGTTAGAAACCAAACTTTAAGGAAATGAATCTCAGCCTTGGGCAAAATTGTCTGACAATGTGGTAACATGAAGTCAGAATCATAGCCAAACTGGATTCAGAAAAGATTCACATTTTCATGGAGGAAATGAAACACTCTGAGAAAACTCCGGTAGATAAAAGAAAAGGGATCATAAAAAAATAAAATAACTTAATATTAAAAATTGTTTTGTACCTTGTTGCATTCACTTTGCTAATGTTTTCTTGAGGATTTTTGCTCATGGGAGAGATTGGCCTGTATTTTTCCTTTCTTGGAATATCTTTATTTAGTTTTGGTCATAGGGTAATACTGGCTTAACAGAATTAGTTAAAAAGTGTTCCCTCTATTTCTGTTTTCTAGAAGAGATTGGAGTGAATTGTTAGAATTTCTTAAGTGATTGGTAGAATATGCCAGTGAGACCATGTGGGCCTGGTGTTTTTTCTTTTTTTTTTAATTTGGAAGGTTATTAATTAGAATTTCACTATCTTTAACAGATATAGATCTATTCAATTTATCTATTTCTCCTTTTGGGAGTGTTAATAGTTTGTGTCTTTCAAAAAATTGACTCGTTACATATAAGGCATAAAATTTATGAGGATAGAATTGTTCATAGTTTCCTTTATTGCTGGTTTAATGTCCATGAGAATAGTATTATTGACCCCACTTTTATTTCTGATAATTTGTGCCTTTTTCATTGGTCAGCCTAATTAGAGTTTAATTAATTTTATTGATCTTTCAAGGAGTCAGTTTTTGTTTTAGTTGATTTTTTCTATTGAATTCCTACCTTCAATTTCACTAAATTATGCTTTAATATTTAGTCTTTACTTAATCTTCCTGTATGCTTAAATTTCTCTTTTATTTTCTAGTTACCTAAGATAGAAGTTTATCTTATTGACTTTAGATTGATTTTAGACCGTTCATCTTTTCCGGTGTATGCATTTATACCAAATATTTCAATCAAAGCACTATTTTACTATATCCCACACAATGGGATAAATTTAATAAATTGTGTTTCTGTTTTAACTTAGTCTAAAATATTTTAAAATTTGTTTTGAACGTTTTCATTTAACCCGTTTTATTTCAAAGTATGTTGTGTAACCACCAAATATTGGGGGATTTTACAGCTATGTTTCTGTAATTTAGATTATTAAATGTATATATTAAAGGTTCTCAACAAAATATTAACAAATAAAATATAAAAATGTATAAAAAGAATTGTATGCCATTACAAGTGGAATTTATTAGGTATGGAAAAGCTAATACAATATTCAAAAACTCAATCACTGTAATATACCACATAAACAGGTATGCAGAGAAACTGGATCACTAATTGCTAATTGCTGCAAAATGGTACAACAACTTTGGGAGACATTTTAACACTTTCTTATTAAACTATAAATATGCTCCAGCAATCACATTCATTTATAAAACTTATTTGAAAACTTATGACCACACAAAAACCTGCATGCCAATATTTACAGAAGCTTTATTTATAATTGCCAAAAATTAGAAACAACCAATATGCCTTTACATATATATATATTTGAAATTGATTTTATATATATATAATTGATGGTTACACACATTTTGGGGGCATGTGAGATTTTGATACCTGGATACAATACAAAGTGCAATGATCAAATCAGTGTAAATGGGGTATCCATCACCTCAAACAAACATTGATCTCTTGTGTTGGTAGCATTATGATTCTTCTATCTATTTTGAAATATGCAATAAATTATTATTAACTATAATTTCTCTACCGTACTACTGAACTACTGAATACTAGAACTTATTTAACTAGTTTCTCTTCATACTCCCTCCACCTCCTCCCCTTCCCATCCTCTGGTAACCACCATTCTACTCTTCACCTCCATGAGGTGAGCTGTTTTATCTCCCACATATGAGTGAGTACTTGCAGTATTTGTTTTTCTGTGCCTGGCTTATTTCACTTAACCTGATGACCTCCATTTTCATCCATGTTGCTGCAAATGACTGGATTTCATTCTTTTTATGGCTGACTAATATTCCATTGTGAATATATGTACCATATTTTCTTTACTCATTTATCCATTGATGGACACTTAGGTTGATTCCATATCTTAGCTACTGGGAATAGTTCTGCAATACACACAGGAGTGCAGATATCTCTTTGATATACTGATTTCCTTTCTTTTGGACACATACTCAGAAGTGGGATTGCTGGATTATATGGTAGTTCTATTTCTAGTTTTTTGAGGAACTTCCATACTCTTTTCCATAATGTACTAATTTACATTCCCACTAACAGTTTTCACATACCTGTTGGCTATTGGTATGTCTTCTTTTGAGAAATGTGTATTTAGGACTTTTGTCCATGTTTTAATCAGATTATTTATTTTGCTATTGAGATGTTTGAATTCTTAATATGTTCTGATTATTAATTCTTTGTCGGATGGGTAGTTTGTAAATATTTTCTCCCATTCTGTAGCTTGGCTTTTCACCATGTTGATTGTTTCCTGCGCTGTGAAGAAGCTTTTTAACTTGATGTAATTCCATTTAACTATTTTTGTGTTTGTTGCCTGTGCTTTTGAGGTCTTAGCCAAAAAATCTTTGCCCAGACCAATGTCCTGTAGCATTTCCCCAGTTTTCTTTTGGTAGTTTTATAGTTTCAGGTCTTACCTTTAAGTCTTTAATGAAATTTGAGTTCATTATTGTAAAGGATGAAAGATGGGGATCTAGTTTCATTCTTGTACATGTCGACATCCAGTTTTTCCAGCATCATTTATTAAAGAGACAATCCTTTCCCTAGTATATACTCTTGGTGACTGTCAAAAATGAGTTGGCCGTAAATGTGTGGATTTATGTCCGGGTTCTCTGTTCTGTTCCATTGGTCTATGTGTATGTTTTTATGTGAACACCATACTGTTTTGATTACTTTTGCTTTGTAGTATAATTTGAAATCAGGTAGTGTGATGCTTCTAGCTTTATTCTTTTTGCTCAGGAGTGCTTTAGCTATTTGGGGTCTTTTGTGGGTCTATATAAATTTGAGAACTTTTTTTTCTACTTCTGTAAAGAAGGTCAATGGCATTTTGATAGGAATTTCACTGAATCTGTAAATTGCTTTGAGTAGTCCAGGTATTTTAACAATATTCTTTCCATCCATAAGCATAGAATATTTTTCCACTTTTTGTGTGCCCTCTTCAATTTATTCATCAATGCTTTATAATTTTCTTGTAGATATCTGTCACTTCTTTGGTTAAATTTATTCCTAGGTATCTTATATTTTTTATAGCTATTGTGACTGCTTTCCTGATTTATTTTTCAGATTGGTAGCTGTTAGCATATAAAAATGCTACTGATTTTTGTATATTGACTTTGTATCCTATAATTTTACTGAATTCACTTAACAATTTTAAAAGTTTTTGCTGGAGTCTTTTAGTTTTTCTAAATATAAGATCATGTTGTCTGCAAACAAAGATAATTTGGCTTCTTTTTAAATTTGAATGCACTTTGTTTCTTTCTTTTGCCTAATTTATCTGGCTAGGACTTTGAATGCTATGTTGAATAGAAGTACTAAGAGTCTTTCAATATGTAAATGAAGAAAAAAAATGCATTACGTCCATACAAGGAATATTAATAGTGATAAAAATAAATTAGCTATCCAGCCATGGTAAGACATGGATGAATCTTAAATGCATACTTCTAAGTGAAAGAAACTAGTCTGAAAAGACTACAAACTATGCAATTTCAATTATATAACACTCTAGAAATACAAAAATATCCCGACTATAAACATATCCATGGTCAGCAGGGACCCAGGGTTTGAGAGAGGAAGTTTGGAAAGGTGACATACATGGGATCTTTCTTGGGCAGTGAAACTATTCTGTATGATACTGTGAAGGTGGAAATATGACACTACATCTGTTTAAACCCATATAACTTTACATCCCAAAGAATAAACTCAATGCATGCAAATTTTAGAAAATCATTTAGGAGGCAGTGATTCCAAGATAGCACATAAATTGTGACAAAACAATCTAAGTGTATTGAAAATGTATGAAACAACTCCACTGAACGTGATGTGGGAAAAAGTTCAGACCTGAGTTACTTTGGAAATGAGTAGAATCTATGGGATTAAAGGACATATAAGCACTGTACTCCAGTTGATGAAGTTCTTTCCTGTGAAGACAAATGGATTAACAGTTGTGAATCTACAATACACATACACTGGAACTAAAGAAGTAATTAAACGGATAGTGCATGGTGGGAGCCAGGTTTTTTGCTGCTAGAGTGGGAGATTACGGATAAGCAAGGGGAGGAGTATAGAATCATCCACGTGCTAAGGAGGTAGAGTTGGAGACATAAATATGAACCCATGTTTAGCTTAATATAGCTACTGGTGGTTACACATAGAAATGTTTATTTATTTATTTTATTTTATTTCAGAGTATTACAGGAGTACAAACATTTAGGTTACATGTATTGCCTTTGCACTGCCTGAGTCAGAACTACAAGTGTACCCATCCCCCAGATAGTGTGCACTGCACCCCTTAGGTGTGAATTTACCCGTCCCCTCCTCCCCCTCCACCCGTCCGACACCCGATGAATGTTACTTTCATATGTGCATATAAGTGTTGATGAATTAGTAACGATTTGATGGTGAGTACATGTGGTCCTTGTTTTTCCATTCTTGATATACTTCGCTTAGAAGAATGGGCTCCAGTTCTATCCAGGATAATACAAGAAGTATTAATTCACCATTGTTTTTTGTGGCTGAGTACTACTCCGTGGTATACATATACCACATTTTATTAATCCACTCATGTATTGATGGGCACTTGAGTTGTTTCCACATCTTTGCAATTGTGAATTGTGCTGCTTATAAACATTTGGGTGCAGATGTCTTTATTATAGAATGTCTTTTTTCCTTTGGGTAGCTTCCCATTAGTGGGATTGCTGGATCAAATGGTCATTCTACTTTTAGTTCTTTGCAATACCTCCGTATTACTTTCCATAAAGGTTATAAATAAATGGGACCTGATCAAATTAAAAAGCTTCTGCACAGCCAAAGAAACTATTACTAGAGCGAATAGACAACGTAGAGAATGGGAGAACATTTTTGCATGCTATACATCAAACAAAGGGCTAATAACTAGAATCTATATAGAACTCACGAAAATCAGCAAGAAAAAATCAAACCCCATTAAAAAATGGACAAAGGACATGAACAGAAACTTTTCAAACGAAGATAGATTAATGGCTAAGAAACATATGAAAAAATGCTCAACATCTCTAATCATCAGGGAAATGCAAATGAAAACTACAATGAGACACCACTTAACTCCGATGAGAATGGCTTATATCAAAAAGTCCCAAAACAACAAATGTTTGCATGGATGCAGAGAGATAGGAATACTTATACACTGCTGGTGGGACTGCAGACTAGTAAAACCTTTAAGGAAAGTAACATAGAAATATTTATAAATATGCATATATACACAGGCCAGTATATACACATGTATTTCCTCGTTGTGTCAGCTGAGATGGCCAAGTTCAATGACACTCCAGGAGCAGTAAGCACACCTAAAGCCTAGATCTTAGTTTCTGATAGAAATCTCCAATCAAAGGAATGCGAATTCTTTAAAGAAATGGTTGATTCTAGGACTAGGGCAGAGGATATACAAATTAGGCTATAGTATCTTGTGGTACCAGAAAGTAAAATATTGCTCAAATAAAAATAGCAATACACGTGATAAGAGTATGTCAAAGTAACATGGGAGCCAATTGAAAGAGCTCCAATTGCCTCACCTGGAACAACTTGAACAACTAAATAAATAAATAATTATTTGATTGTAACTCAAGGTTTTAAGTAAATATCCATAAATTCATTCTAATATAGATAAATTACTGAATAAACAAATTAATGGGGAGAAGAGACAAATATCTTGTACAAAATAAACTAAAATAATGTATTATTGAAAGATAGTCTACAAAATAGTTGACCAGTACTTCTCAGTCAAGCTTATCAAAAATGAAGAAAGCTTGAAAAATTGATACAGCCAAGAAGAGCCAAAGGATACATGATGATTAAATCTAAGAAGGTATACAGGATGGGATCCTGGAATAGCAAAAGGATAGTAGGTGAAGACAAAGAAAAATCTGAATAAACTATGGTCTTTAATAATAATAATAATAATAATAATGCTGACTTTAGTGTCAGTAGAGGTTCATTAATTGTCACGAATAAATCACTTTAATCTACATATCAATAATAGGGGAAACTGAGTTCAGATTACACAGCACTCTGCACTATCTTCATAAATTTTCTGTAAATATAAAACTGTTCAAAAATAAAGTTTATAAAATATAAATTATTGTATAAAGTAATGAAAAAAACTTTGATAAACAAGGTACATTTTAAATTTAAAAATTAAGAACTAATAGTATGGGCTTTAAAGTGATTATTAACCATCTTTTCTTTAAAAAAAAAAAAAAAAGCTTGTCCTTAATCTGGGTTTGTTACTCTATATTTTCCCATACAAGTAGAACATACTCCTTGCTTTCCTGAAATTACTAAAACACATTTGAGATTTAAACTAGTTTTGAAGAAACTTGAATGATCCGAACTGAAGCCACCCAAATTATATAAACCTCTCCTCTCCATAACATCTCTGAACTTAAGTAGGAAAAACCAATATGACTATTACATATTAAAATCTTTCTCTTTGACCACCTCTTGCCCCAAAATGGATCATTTAGACAGGAATGATTATTTTTCAATTTCATCCATAGATGTCTTTATTTTAATAAGCGTTATCTTTATAAGATATAAGGAAAATATATTTATTGTAGATATTTTACAAGATGCAAAGAAGAGAAAATATGAATTTCAAAATTGTTGATAATTCTCATTTTCAAGAGAAAGTCTTAAATTACCTGATCATAAAAAAATCTAAGATTTTTAGGACTAAAAGTTTTATTTTTCTCATGAATATATACACATGTATATGTATGTGTATATGTATACTTATATGTATATATATACAGATGTTAAAAACACATACAGGCAGATTAATAATTCCATAGGAGTATGCAAGCTGCTCAACAAGTCAAGACAGACTATTACATTTATTTGACTGCCCTGAATTTGTACACATTTTATTTTCATCTATTGGCACATGACACAACCTTGTCATGAAAAACTGTCATTGTTTTTTGTATTAATGAACTTTACACTGAAGTTGAATACGTTGTGGTGTCTTTTCTAGCAAGCGGGCTCACTTTTCTTACCCCACTGGTTCCCACTCAGCCAACCCATTAGGATATAGTTCTCATTATAATAAAGAATTGCTATACTAAATAGCAAAAAGAAGACAGATATGTTATTCCTATTTAGTATATTCAGACTTAAAGGAACACAGTTATCACTCTTAAACATTCTAGCTGCTGCTTTCCTCTAACTGGTGTAACCATAGAGGTTCAGAAACTGATAATATCAATGTACGATAAGGGAAAGCTTCCTTCAGGAAGGATTTCTGGTAGCTGCAGAGTATAGATGCTATTTATAGAAAGAGAGCAAGGAAACTTCTTATCCTAGGAATAATTTTTCTTATTAAACCATTCAAACTAGAGATAAAATTTTAAGATTAAGATTATTTGAACAAAAAAAACCTCTCTCGCTATTTTTAATGTGTATATGTGTGAATTTAGGCTTCTTAAAAATTTTTATATGAATAATATCATATATTGTCATGTAGAAGCTGTGAAAAGAAAAATTTAAAAATTAGCTAAAGAAAATTATAGTTATTAGCTAAAATTAAATATTAATAAATGAGTAATATATTTTTCTGTGTACTTGTGTAGATATGTTTATGTTAGTGTTAAACTGCATGCATGTATTGCTTTATAGTTTTAATATTTTACTTATTACTATATATTACATGCCTTTAAAATACAATGCTTAATATTTTTATGTAAGTCCATAATAGAGCTATAGATTGTCTTACCTAACCAATTCTTTATCACTGGACATCAATATTGTTTTCATTTGTCTCTACCATGAATAAAACTGCACTGAACAGCCTTGGAAATAAATCTTTGTTGGGTGTCTCCTTCATCTGTGAAGACAAATTACTTAAAGAAAACTGGCTGGGACCAAATAAATCACCATATTTAAGGGTTTTTTGTCAGATGATTTGTGACAATTTATATTTAAACTTTCTCTATCTCTCTCTCACACACATACACAGAGTCATCCCTCAGTACCCTCAGGTGACTGGTTCCAGGACCCCCACTCCTTACCAAGATCTGTGGGTGCTCAATTTCTGCAGTAGGCTCTATAAAAGGTGGATACTAAAAGTTGGCCCCTCCATATCCATGGGTTCCACATTCCCCAAATATTGTATTTTATTGTATTTCAGTGTTGGTTTAATCTGGGAATGTGGAGGGCTGGCTATATATATATGTGTGTGTATATATATATATATACACACACACACACACACATATACACACAAACACATACTTAGTACTAATGTGAATTTAAATAGTATATATACCAGTTTATATGTATGTGTGTATATTCATACATACACACATATATACATATATAGGTACACGTGTACACCTATATATTTGTATATGTATTGTATCTGTGAGTATCATACAAAGATATACATTAATACAATTCAAGTTTACTTTTGTAGTGGATAACAATGCCCATTTCTTCACATTATCAAAACCTAACATATTACTTTTTTATTTTTATTTTTAACAAACTGATGATATTATAAATGCTGTTTTATTTTTATATATTTTCCTTCTTTCAGAGGGTTATTTGGAATACTGAACATTTTCCAAACTTATCTTGATCACTTATACTTTAAAGGGTAATATCTACTATTTTTAATGCCACTATTTCTTTTGAGATACTTTCATTTTCCTGCTTGTAAAGGTTATTTTCATATAATAGAAAAACATCTGTCTTATTATGATTATATGATAATTCAATTTTAGTAATTATAATCCAATATTTTCCTCTAGGTTGAAGATGAACATTTGACAAAAACAAAGCAAATGCAATTTTAACCAACACAGTTTTAGTTTTTCCTCTATTTAAAAGAGGTCAGCCAAACTATTCATTTAGAAAATACTCAACAGAAAACTAATAATTGATCCAAGAAACAATTGCTTGTTATCATGAAAACTTTAACAATTGGAGTAAACTCTAAAGTGCACAAATACTTTTGTCAATTATAACAAAACTGAACTGCAAAGCCAGAAAAAAACAGTGTTTTGCAATAGTAGGTTCACCTAATGCATAATGAAATCAATACAGTGAAGAAATTGATATACCAGAGGCCTTTAAAAGTCATTTAGAAAGAATGGTTAACAGGATAATTTGCCAAATCCCAATAAGGAAAATGGAATGCATTTAAAAAGTGTTCAATGAAGAGTAACCGAGAAGTAAACACAATGCTACAAAGTAAGTCAAGTTAATTACCTGATATGGAGAGAAAACACTGGCAATGATTAGAGAAAATGTTTGTAAATAAGAGCACACAATGTTAACTTCACAGACAGAAAACATTTGTATAGTCTCTTTTCTGAGTATTTCAATTTTTTTACAACAAATTTGTTTAAAATGCTGTAAAAATATTATCATATTTAACATATTAATTCATGGTTGTCTCAAACTAGATTGAATTAGCAATCTTAAACCCTCATATGAATCAGGCTTTGACCTAAATATTTTCACATATACTTTTTGCAGTCCTGTATAGCATAATGAGATATATCACCACATTCTCCCCAACATACATCAAAACCATTTTTAGCCTATAGACTAGCACATACAAAGTCAAAATAACAAAAGGAGCTACTTTCTAATGACTGAAACCAACTTCCTTCTATGATAGACACAAGAGATACTATAGTTTTGAAAAGATAAGTGTCCATGGGAAAATGAATGGATAAAGAAAATGTGGAGTACACACATACAATGGAATTTTATTTAGTCTTTAAAAGAAGAAAATTTTGCCATTTGCAACATGGATAAACCTGGAAGACATTATGTTAAGTGAAATAAGCCAGACACAGAAGACCAAACACTACATATTGCTTGTATGATGAATTTGAAATAGTCAAACTCATAGAGGCAGAGAGTGGAATGGTAGTTTTCAGGGGTTGAATTGATTAGGAAATGGGGAGATATTAGCCAAAGAATACAATGTTTTGGTTATACAAGGTGAGTCAGTCCTAGAGAGCTACCTACAGCATAGTATTTATAGTTAACAGTACTAAATTTAATACTTTAAAATTTGCTAGGTCTTGGGTTCTTATCACAAACAAAATATTAAAAAGAGATATTGTGGTTTAATAGGAGACTTATCATAGTGGTTTATGATAATACCAACAGGAAATTAAAGACAACAACACAAGCTGGGGGAAGAGAGCAAAGAGTGATTAAAAACAAGAAAGAACAGCAGTGATTTTATTCTCCAGTGATCACCAGTGGTAAAGCTACGGGCAGATATCATGAAAAACTGCTGAGGTAAAGAGTTTTGTGGGAAGGAGTATCCTCTTCAGGAACTTCCTTTGTGAAGACTGTAAGTTTTGAAAACTGTGAAGAGATCATGAAATGAAGTATTACGTATTCTTTTGAATCGCCTGTCTTTGCCCAGGTAATTAATAGTAATGATATTTAATTTAAAAAAGCTAGCTCTCCTTCCCATTAGTAAGGACTTGATAAAGAGGTTACACCTCTTAGTGAGGGTATTTTTATCCCCATTTAGACACAGGAAAACATTCCCTAAAGGATAAATTATTAGTTTAAGTTGCGAAGTAGGAAAAGAAATGCAGGTGTACTAGTATGTCTGTAATCTAATGTTTGGATTCTCAAAAATAATATTAGCTCCCTAGTAGATGGAATTAGAGGTGAAGAATTCCTTAACACTTTTAAATATTTCAGTAGATAGTCCAGTCAATAGCTAATATTTAACTATCAGATAAAATCTATATTGATTTTATGGTGCTTCTTTTAAAATGATACACATCTATATAAACTATAAAAAATCAAAATGGTAGCATTTGTAAAGATTTCCATATATACTTTATTTTCCTAAAGTTCCTAAGTTGTTTTATTCTTTCTATTTTGAAAATATGAGACAGAATATTTACCTAGAGCTTAGATATCTTATTTTAGAGACAAGGATCTTAGTTCAATTTATCATTGCAGATAAAAAACATCAAAACTTTAGTTCTTCAAAACTCTTCTATTACTTATACAGAATATCTTCTTTTTTGATGTTTTCCCTTTTTCTTGTTTATTTATTTGTTTGTTTATTTACTTTTAGTGATTCGATTCTTTTCTTGAGTATCATGGAACTTAAGGGTTATTAGATAATTTAGCCATTTTCTGTAAAAAATATGCATTACTTCTTTCAACAAACATTTAAGGAGTATCTACTATTTGCAAATTCTGTCCAAGGTACCTCTTCTTGGCTATCTGTTCTTGTTTAGCATGAAAATCCAGATGAAGGAACTGATATCTAACATAAGTGTCAAATTCAAAATGCTCTCTGAGAGGTTTAATAGGAAAGATGGCTATGACTACCTCTGGTGAGGAGAGAAAGTGGTTTCTACGTTGCCTGTTGAAATTGTTGCTCAGACCTGATAAATATTTTTATTCTACATCATATTTAATTATTACTTTAAAAAATAAAATTTAAGATACTTTCTGGTGATAGTTTCCAACTAAATATAAATATTTTAGATATATTCAGGTTTTTTCTTTGCTATGGAGTAAAATGTTTGCCTTTATTTCAAGCACTAATAAATATAGCTTCTATGAATTAATTTTAGGGGGAAATTTTGTTAATGATTTTAAAGGATATAATTAGTCATTATTAGTTGAATAAAAATGGGTTGAATAGGTCACATAACAGAACAGTTTTGATTAAGAGTCACATTGGTTGAAATTCTGAATCCTACTTTGTTTATGGCCTACAAGATGTCCAGAGAAGGTAGAATAAAACTTAACTTTTTTCAACAAGTATCCTACAAGTGGGTCTGAGTCCTTCTGGAAAAATTTCGAGCAAGTGGGAAGAATTAGAGAATGTAAACATAGGATGCAAATGGGTTTAGGGACTGTTCTTCACTTTAGACAAAATTGAGGAGTACTGAGTCCATTTGACATATGATATCATTCTCCTAGAATCACCACACATTATTTCCAGGTTTGTGTTGGTAATTAAACTCACAAGACACAAAGTACTCTATTAACTTGATAGAGGAATAGAGGGAGGAAATACAACACATATTGCATCTATATTTGATTTTTAAAATCAGCTTTATAAATGAACGTACAATAAAATTCACCAATTTCAGGTGTATGATTTATAAGTTTTGACAAATGCATAAAGTCATGCAACTACTGCCACCATAAACCTGATATGCAACATTTCCATTACCCAGAAAAGTTCTCTACACCCTGTGACCCTTAGCAACTACTGTTGCATTATAATTTTGTCTTGTTTAGACTATTATATAAATGAAATCAAATGGTATACAATTTTTTGTGCCTGGATTCTTTTATATAGCATAATGCTTTTGAGATTCATCCATGTATTGCATGTGTTAATAGTTCATCCCTTTTAAATGTTAAATAATAGTCTATTGTACAGATATACCACAATTTGTTATCCTTGCAGCAGTTGATGGAGATGTTTGTTTCCAATTTGTGATAATTACAAATGAAGTTGCCATATTTTACTATAAGCTATTGTATGAAATTATGTGTCTTTGTTACTCTGGGAAGTAATTAACAACAGGCAGACTGGTGATAGAAGCTAAAATTTGAAGAACAACAAAAATGCGGCAATAGGAGGTCCCAGAAGGTGAGGGAAGCCTATGCTTAACCAGGTTGTGGATCTGCCCCGTCATCCTGAGGAAATGTCCCTATTACCTTTTTAAAATAGGAGTTGCCAAGGGAGAAAGCAAGATGGCCAATTAGAGACATCACTTGCCATGCTGCTCCTGAGGGAAGATTGTATTTCAGATAAAGGAGAGGGGAGAAGAGACACAGATCAGGTGTAGAGCACAGAGAGAGGGGCCAGAGCTTGTCAGGGACCTCACGGAGAAAAACTGCAAAGCAGAGAAGGAAGAAGATAAAGGGAAAAAGATATTGATAAGGATCAAACCCGGAGGGGCTTGGAGCCCAGCAAAAGGGTAAGGGGGATCCCTCACTCCCTTTCAAGAGCCTGTGATGACCAGCAGGCTACCAAATTTCTTGGAGGCTTTCCCACCCCCACAAACCCAGCCATGGTGATGACACAGAATAGTAGGGAGAACTTGTATGATCCTGGAGCTCGATCATTTCGTGTGGGGCTCCCCTCCAAGGAAAGTGTCACTAAAGACCCGAGAGCTGGCTTTCTTCCATCCAGACACTTCCTTCCCTGCCTCTCCCCTAACTACTGCAACTGGTAGCACAGTTTGAGCCAAGAATTTGGCAAGTGACCACCTCTCCCCAGCAGGCACATGCTGCAGGCTAAAGTTCCTATGGAGAGGGGATGCCATGCTTTTCTATGTGGGGGCCTGTAGTGGACCCAGGGTGACCAATTTGGGAGCTCGCTGCTTGCCAGCATTTTGCAGAGTCACACACCAGTGGGGCAGACAAGCAGGCCAGACCCAGTGCTGCCCTGACTGGAGTGGGTTACTGGGGACACTGGGGGGAGGTAGGAAAGCTGGACACAGGTGGAGAGGAAGCCCACGTGGACGGAACTAATGGGAGAAAACTGTGGGGTTCTGAGACTCGGTGAGCTGGGAAAGTACCCATCCTCCCCGCAGGACAACCTCCCTGTGGGATTAGGGTAGATGCTCTGATCTGGAAAAGCCCAATGCAGGGAACAATAGCAACCAGGCATAACACATTCAGGCACTCAGGCAGGCCAGGAGCTGCAGCACCTTTTGCACCCATTCCGACCAGGAGACAAATTTGAGCCAGCAAGTAGTCGTCTCTCTCCAGCAGACATGTTCTCTAGGCTGAGGCCTCTAAAGAGAGTGGGATGCACACCTCTTCCCTCAAGCACTTATAGTGCACCTGGAGGGCCCAATTTGGGAGCTCTTGCAGGGATGCACGCCAGCAGGTCAGACATGCAGGCCAGGGAGAGGTTTGAGAGCCAGACAGCCAGATTGTGAATCTCAGACAGCCCGTCTCCATAAGCAGACTTTCTGGTTGGGTGGGGCCACTTCAGCCCCTCCCTGATGGGTTTCCACAGAAGATAGGAACAGACCTTTGAACCCTGCCAAAACAGCTACCTTACCAGCTATTGTGGAGCCTGAGGGCACATTCACCTAATCCAGCTCCACCCAGCCTCACTCCCCTACCCACCTTTGCTGAGGCGGAGAATAAGGGCTCACCTGGAAGTTCCAGGGCCCCATCCAACACCTGGGGCATTCAAGTGCTCCACCTGAGTGGCTAGAGCCAGGTCTCAAAAACAACACTACAGCTTGCTCCTTCTGGCAAGTGACACCTACTGACAGAGATTTCAATTTGCCCAGCTCTTTACAGAGCATTTACTGACTCAATCATACAGGGTGAGATCAATTATCACCCACAAGCAGCACCTACTGTCACAGAGATTCAACTGGGCTTGCCAATATAATTCACATGGCTAAAAAGTCCATAGGGCTGGAGAAAGAGAAAGTATTCCAATGACTTCCATCCAATCTCATCAGAGTAAGACAGGGAATCTGCCCACACACATAGCTCAGCACTGCTATGTCCTAAAACAACTAGCAACTGAGTAAACCACCACACTGAGGACATCTATAACCAAGGCATTTATCCAGAACCCAGATCACCATCAAAGCACCCAAAACAAATCCAAAGGTTCTTATCCCACATATGCTGCAAATACACCCAGACAAGTGGAGGGGAGCTATGTAAACAAAAGAAAATCCAAAAATAAGAAGCAACAGCTGCTCCAGATGAGAAGGAATCAGAGAAAGAACTCTGAACATATGAAGAATCAGAGTGACAGGAGACTCTCAAGATGGAACACCAGCTCTCTAGCAATGAATATGAGCCAAAATGAAAATATTGAAATGACAGATAAGGAATTTGAAATATGGTTTGTAAGGAAGCTCAACAAAATTCAAGGGAAAATGGAAAACCAACTCAAAGAAACCAGAAAAACAATTCAGGAAATGAATGAAAAATTCACTAAAGAGGTAGATATATTAAAGAAAAAAGAAATAGAACTTCTGGAAATGAAAAATTCATTTAAGGAAATACAAAACACAGTGGAAAGTTTTAAGAATAGACGAGACCAGGCAGAAGAAAGAGCTGTCAGAGCTTGAAGACAACTCTTTTGAATTAACTCAGTCAAACATAATGAACAGAGAATTAAGAGGAATGAACAAAGCCTATGAGAAATATGGAATTATGTAAAATGGCCAAATATAAGAATCATAGGCATCCGTGAAGGTGAAGAAGAAAATGCACAAGGGTTGGAAAACTTATTTGATGGAATAATTGAGGAAAACTTCCCTGGTCTTACTAGAGATTTAGACATCCAGGTACAAGAAGCTCAGGAATACCTGGGAGACTTATTGCAAAGAGGCAATCACCAAGATGCTTAGTCAGCAGACTGGCCAAAGTCAACACAAAGGAGGAATGCCTGCAAGCTATAAGGAGAAAACATCAATTAACTTACAAAGGAAAACCCATCAGGCTAACTGCAGACTTCTTAATGGAGACCTTATAAGCCACACAGGATTGGGGCCCCATCTTCAGTCTTCTTAAACATAACAACTGCCAGCTTAAAATTTTGTATCCCACAACTCTAAGTTTCATAAATCAAGCAGAAATAAAGATTTTTCAGACAAGCAAACAATGAGGGAATTTGTCAAGACCAGATCAGCCCTGCAGGAAATACTCAGAATTGCATTATACATGGATCAGCACAATAGATACCCAGCGGTGTAAAACCACCCAACAGCTAAAGTTCAGAGCTCATATAAAACAATAGTACAAGGGGTAAAATAAAGCAACAAGTACTACCCAACCAGATGAACAGAACATCATACCACATATCAATTCTATCAATCAACGTGAATGATTTGAATTCCCCACTCAAGAGACATAGGCTGGCTGAATGGTCAAACAAATACAACCCAAGTATCTGCTATCTCTAGGAAACACATCTAACCCACCAGGATTCATATAGACTCAAGGTGAAGGGATGGAAAAAAAATTTCATGCAAATGGTAACCAAAAGAAAGCAGGTGTAGCTATTCTTGTATCAAATAAAATTGACTTTAAATCAACAATAGTAAAGAAAGACAAAGATGGTCATTATATAATGGTAAAGGGAGAAATTCAAGAAGAAGACATAACAATCCTAAATATTTATGCATCTAACACAGGTATGCCCAGATTCATAAAGCAAACCCTAGAGGTCTAAGGAAAGAGATAACCAGCAACATCATAATTTCCAGGGACTTCAAAACACCACTGACAGAACTGGACAGATCATCCAAGCAGAAAATATATAAAGAAACACTGGACATAAATGGAACTCTAGAACAAATGTGCCTAAGAGATATTTAAAGAACATTTTACCACAAAATTACTGATCGTACATTCTTCTCATCAGCACATGGAACATTCTCCAAGATTGGTCATATTTTAGGCCACAAATCATGGGTTAAAAAATTCAAAAAATTTGAAATGATACCATGTATCTTCTCAGATCACAGTGGAATAAAACTAGAATTCAACACCAAGAAGAA
Source organism: Daubentonia madagascariensis (assembly GCA_023783475.1). Taxonomy (NCBI): domain Eukaryota; kingdom Metazoa; phylum Chordata; class Mammalia; order Primates; family Daubentoniidae; genus Daubentonia; species Daubentonia madagascariensis. The sequence continues at coordinate 16,317,559 of JAKFHU010002080.1, read as the reverse complement.
CACCCAATTTTACACAAAGTCATGTAAATTAAGCAACCTCATGCTGAATGATTATTTGATCAATGATGAAATTAAGATGGAAATCAAATGATTCCTCAAACTAAATGACATAGGGGACACAAGTTATCAAAATCTATGGGATTCAGCAAAAGCAGTCCTAAGGGGGAAAATTCATTGCCTTAAATGCCTACAAGAAAAAGATAGAAATATCACAAATTAACAATTTGATGACACATCTCAAGGAACTAGAAAAGGTAGAGCAAATCCCACAGCCAGCAGAAGAAAAAAAATAACTAAGGTCCAGAGCAGAACTAAATGAAATTGAAAACAAGAAAATAATACAGAAGATCAATGAAACAAAAAGTTGGTTCTTTGAAAAGGAATGTTGATATACTGTCGGTGGGACTGCAAATTAGTACAACCTCTATAGAAAACAGTATCGGAGGTACCTCAAAGAACTAAAGTTGACCTACCATTTGATCCAGCAATCCCACTAATGGGTATTTACAGAAAGGAAAATAAGTCATTTTATCAAAAAGACTCCTGCACTGGAATGATTATTGCAGCACAATTCACAACAGCAAAGACGTGGAGTCAACCCAAGTCCCCATAAATTCATGAGTGGATTAACAAAATGTGATATATGTATACCATGGAATATCACTCAGCCATGGAGAAGAATGACTTAATGCCTTTTGCAATGATTTGAATGGAACTGGAGACCATTATCCTATGTGAATTATCTAAAGAATTAAAAAATAAACACCACATGTACTCACTATTAATTGGAACGAACCAATGTGCACACATGTGCATAGAGGGAAGTAAAACTCAGCAGAAATTCATCAGAGGGGAGGGGGTTGAGGGGATGGGTGAAAATCTACCTAACAGGTACAATGAACACTATCTGGGTGTCGGGCGTACTTATAACCATGACTCAAGCATTATAAAAGTGATCTATGTAGCCAAATATATTTGTACCCCCATAATACTTTGAAATTAAAAAATAAAATAAAATAAAATAGGAGTTGCAAACTCAAATTAAAAATGTGGCAATAAGTTTCCTGGATTATTTCTTTTATTAGTCCTTTATTCTTTGACAGGAGACCAGGCTAAATCAAGAAATGCATGGAAGATGCTGTCAGCAAAACCTTGGAGAGAAGCGTGTCTTTCTAGCCAGAGGATCTATAAAAAAGTTTATAATGTAGGGGAAGAATCCTCGTGTGTGTGTGCCTGCACACACATTCCTTTTTCTTTCCTGGCCCTGCCCTGATGCAAGCCTCAGTTATGGAACTACACTGAATGCTGTGCAGTGGGGCCACTCAAGCACCTGAAATCCTAAAGAAAAAAAAAAAAACCTATCACTCTGAATGCAGGAAATGAGATCCCTATTTTGGAAAAAGTGTGGTAGACATCCCTTCATCTTTTTGTTATATCTTGTTTTTTTTTTTTTTCCTGGTTGCTTAACACTGAATGTGGACCATTTGTGTGGACATGTGCAATAGGACTGGAGGCTGAAACTCTGAGCGAACTCTATGTATATGGCCTATAAGAACTTGGATGGGGCCTGGGGAACTACATACTAGGGGCAGGGGTGAGTATCCAAGAATAAATATCCAAGGGAAATATCTGCCAGGGGATTACTAATTCTGTATACAGACAGAGATAAGTCCTGGACCTTTCTGAAGGAGTGCATTTGTGGAACACACCCAGTGGAATACACAGAGGTTTTGATAACTTAACTAGGATATAAACTATCATCCAAATCTCAGATCAAACTCTGAGTGGCACATGTAGGGAGGGACAAATAAACAGTATAGCAAAGTCTTTAAAACTAACTGATACTAAAATTGCTGTGAACAGAAGATGATAGAGAATTTGTGGACCAAATTAAATTTGATACTTAGTTGCTAAACTAAAATAAAACAAAACAAAAATTAACATTCTCAGAAGCATTTTAATAGGATTTAAATTCTCACAATATAATACGGAAAATATCCAGGTCACAATGCAAAAGTTCTTGACATACCAAGAAACTGAAAAAAAAAAAATCTGACTAATTCTTAAGAAAAAAAGATGACCAATACCAAACATGATCAGATCTAGACATCACGATTATTAAGCAAAGCCTTTAAAATAACCACTGCAAAAATGCTTGATAAAGAAATTGTCAATGTACTTTAAAGAAAAGATGGAAATTCTCAGTAGGTAAATAGAAACTATAAAAAAGAAGTAAATATAACTTTTAGAACGGAAAATTAGAATATCAGCAAAAAAAATTAGTAGATCATTTAATAGCTGGATGGTGATGACAGAAGTAAGAGTCAACGTGAAGAAAGATCAATTAAAATGATCCTATATAAAGAAGAGAAAAAAATATTTAAAATCGGCCAACTCTCAGGATCTGTGAGGCAATGTCCAAAAATTTGAACTCTCTGTCATTGGAGTCCCTGAATGGTACAGAAAAAAATTATTAAAGAAATAATTTTTAAAAATTCCTCTCATTTCATAAGGTAATTTTTACAGATACTTACAGATGTAAGAAACTCAGTGAATTTCAAACAAGATAAAGTAAACCATGACCAGATACATCATAAGAAATTGTACAAAACTAAAGATAAAGAAAATCTTTAAGCAGTTAGATAACAAAGATGCATATAGGAGAACAACAGTTCAATTGACTTGGCGAATTGCACATCAGTAACCCTGAAGGCTAGAAAACAGAAGAATAGTATTTAAAGTTCTGAAAGAAAAGAACTGTAAACCAGCAATTCTATATCCAGCAAAAATATCTTTTAGAAGTAAGGGTGAAATAAATATATTATCTGATGATGGATAATTAAAAGAATTTGTCACCAGAAGTTTTTCAGGCTGAAGGAAAATAATACCAGAAAAAAACATGGACATTTAGAAATTAAAGAGTTCTGCTGCATGGAAATTATAAAATAAATTTAAAACCAATTTTTAAAAGTTTTAGAAAGGAATTGTTGGGTTGTATGGTAAGTGCATGTTTATAGAAGAAACTAAACTGCTTTCCAAAGTTTCTGAACCATTTTACATTTTCTTCAGCACTGTATGAGGTCCAGTTGCTCCAAATCCTTACCAACATTGGTTTTGTTAGTTTCAGCCGATCAAGCGGGTATGTAATGCATGCACAACCTGTTAGTCTCATTAAGACCTCCAAAAGTTACTACATACACTGATGCTTTTTGTCTCCTCATCCACACAGGGCTCAGACAGCTGCTGGAGGAGAGCAGGGTTCTTACGGGACACCTTGGCACAGAAAAGAAGGAACTCCGCTTCCATCACTGTAGTGAAGCAGTCCCAACGGTAACACTATCACTCCACTCAAGATGTGGTTCCCATATCAGGGGTTTATAAGTTCCAAAGCAGGTAGTGCACAATTTCCCACAGTCATCTCATTTCAATAGTTCCTAAAGGATAAGACATTGTTCCAGATTCTGTTTTTAACTCTTACTGACTCTATTTATTCTATTCCATTCTATTAATATATATTTGTTTGTTTAATGTAATCTGATCTTAACTTTTCCTATAGACATTTTTGAGCTTTCATATAAGTCATAGTTAAGATATCTCAAAATATTTAATCATTCAGATCTTCAGGACTAATTTTGCCTTACTGCTAAGGCAATACCCTTTAAGTATGCTACCAAATATCCAGTGGATTGTGAAGTTTTCCATTCTGGCTGGTAGAAACATGAACAGTTCCTCGTCTTCTTAGAGTCTTGTGTGTTATTTCCTTTGCTGTCTTTTTTTAGTGGTGGTGGTAGTTATTTCCACAGCCTCAAGCAGTCTCCTGATACATGTTCATCAGCCCTCAGTAAAAGTTGTGGAAAACCTCTGATGACATCCAGGGGTTTCTCTCTGTGCAGCTCTCTCCTCTCTGTTACTCTGCCCTGTGAACTCAAGATACCTCAGCCTGTCTTGGCTTCTAACCCTATCCCCTCACAACTAGGAGCCCACCAGTCTCTGGCTGTATTCACTTTCCCTGCTCTGTGCCTTGAAAACTGCAGGTGATCCCGTGCAATTTTAAGGCTCACCTCCTTTGTTTTTCCTTTCTCAGGAATCATCTTTTGTTGCCTGATGTCCAATTGCCTCAAACCCTTGTTTCATACATTGTGTCCATTTTTTTGTTGTTGTTTCAAAATTCAGAATAAATCTGATCCTTGTTACTCATTCTTGGCTGGAAACCCTAATCATTTACTTTTGTATGTGTGTATCAAGAGCCTGGCAGTAAACAAGGCAATTAAGGACGCTTAGATATAAATATTTCAGTAGAGGAGAATTTCATATTTGGGAAGACACTGCATATACATACTCAGAAAGAGAGAGAGAGAGAGTGACATATTTAGAAAATTTTAGCATTAGTTTTAGCTGAGGCTTGAAAACAATTGATGCTACATTCCAATTAAGTCCACTCTGCTAGAATTGCAAAAAGTTGATGACAGAAAACTTGTCAACCAACATCCGCACTTCAAAAGAGCTTGAAAAGGATAAGAAAAGAAGCATAGAGAGAAGGGCATTATTTTTCTGTTGAGCTGTGAGCTCCACCACTCTAAGGGAGGTGATGGTCTGGTGTTCCTACTCTTCACCATAAGCTTAGTAAAAGGTACTTGAGTAGGATCACTTCAGAGAGCTTGAAATTTGTTCCTTTACATAGACCTGTGTGTGTCTTCACCTTTCATGTCTTAGATTAAGAGAGTTGCAAAGCTGGCTGTTGGGGTGAACCAAATTTGAGATGGGTGGACTCACTATCCTGTCCTTTCAGAGTCTGTTTATTAAATATTAAGTTTATGTTTCCTATGAACCTGATATGAGTTACAGCTGATAGTCAGCATAGTACTCTTTTGAATTCTTTATAACAGCAGAGGTAAGCATACTTCAGAGAAAAGCTAGAGTATTATCAGATGCAGAGGTGCAAATACATCAGCAAGCAATGAGTCAGAGAGATAGCTAAAAGAAATTGAAGGTGAGAGGTCCCCAAGTGTCAGCTGGTTTTCTGAGGAACAAATGACAGCAGCCATGTAAGAGCATGGAATTTACGCAGCTCCCAAGGCCTTAGAGTATGATGCCTGCTTACAACAATACCTGTTAACTAAGCACTTTACTGTCTATTTGCCCCCTCATGGTCACTATGCTCCAATGGTCACTGTGCTCCAGCTCTACAGGATTCAGAATTAAAGTGGGTGAAAGAAAAATAGAAAGATAGGAAATGAAAAGAAGATAAATGTACAACACCACTTTCTTGAATGTGGGCTTCCTAGTCCTCATTCATGTGAGCTGAGGAGGAGTGGTTCAAGGAGGGCAGAGAAGAAGCCATGACATCATACCATGCAAAGTTTTCACTAGTATGTTGGGTTAGACAGTTTAATTCCTGATTAGAGAAGTCTGAATTATTTTACACTCACCAAAAAAGTGTGTGGGACCTAACAATGTTGTCTTTCCAGTACCAGGGAATAAAAACAAACCCAGCTGCATTTTTTAACAAAAAGAAAGACAAAGAAAAAGCCTTAGGATTCTGTCTTATCTGTCATGCTGGTTCACAGAAATAACTTTCCACATACACATAAACACACACACAAATACAGAGAGACAGGGTTTGGTTTTATAAATTTAGGTCTGTATTACATATGACATTGTCTGCTTGACTCACTAAATATTACACTGTTTATTAATAGTATCTACAATTGTTAGAGGATGATTTTGATCTCTTTTCTGTTGCTTTATATCTGGGCTTTCTTTCCTCTGAAGGCTTTTTCTTATCTGGGTTCCAGTTATGTCTGTGAGTGTGAGCAGTGTTTTCTTCACTAGGGAACCAGAGGAGAAACTAGTGACAAATGGTGACTGTGTCACTAGTGATGGTCAAGACAATGTCAGTGTCTCAGGACTGTGCTTAATAGGAAACCAAACTTGCCACCAGTTACCATCTGATATATAGCAATTAGCAGCAAATTCAAGGTGAGTTAATTATTCAACAATGTCAGTAGAGGCTACTTTGCAACAAGGTTTAATGTGGATGATTAATGACTCTTACCATTCCAAAGCTGTAGGACTAAATATGTAGATCAGGGGAAGATTACACAAATGTTCCAGACACTTCATCAATTTCCTTGTTTTTGTCTTGACTTGTCCAGTGACTACAACTACTAATGAGTTTTAAATGCTTCAGGCCCATCTCTAGCTTCCTGGCCAATTATCATAGAGCAGAGAGCATCTCAGAAAAGCTTGTGGAAACTGCTATTCACCCCCATCTTAGTTAACGTGTCCCAGGGATACTGAACTTGCCTTCCTAATACCTTGGTCCCTCCAAGTTAGATCTTGGGGAACAATCTACCCAAGGGAGAATTTGTGTCTGAAAGTTCAACTAGCTGTAAGGAGGAATGGCTCCTTTACAGATCTTGGGCTCTGAACCATGTGTAGCATGAGGAATTTGCCTACATGCTTGTCTCTAGTATGCAGAATTCAGCACGTGCCCTTGTTATCCTGACTTTATGGAGGACAGGAGCACTAGACGAATGTGTGAACCATAGGGCAGTATGACTAGAGAGGGTGACACTGGTGCTGTCTACAACCAGTTTATCCAGATTCTACCCAATATTCTCCTGTTCTTCCACAATTCCAAATTGCTAAATTTGTATGTTCCCTATGTGATGAAAGGTGTTTGGACATAACGGTAGCTATGATTGAGCATTTGGAATGCTTTTGCTTCTTGGGATAGAGATCCTTAATCCTCAGTGGGTTACTCTTCTCTCTACTTGTTTTTCTACTGTGCAAATGTGCAGAAGGTAATTAGAAAAAATATGTAAATGCACTAGAAGGATAAATCTGCAGTTCTATAATTTCAATGTGTGTGTCCCCCCAAAATCCATATGTTGAACCGTAATCACCAATGCAATGGTATTAGGAGGTTGGACCTTTCAGGAGGTAATTAATTAGGTCATGATGACAAAGGCCTCATAAGTGGGATTAATGCCCCTACAAAAAAGTACCAAGGCAGCTGAGTGCATTTGTTTCTTCTGCCATGTGAGGACACAGCTGGAAGGCACCAACTGTGAAGAAGAAAGTGGTCCCTCACTAGATTTCAAATCTTCTGGTGTCTTGATTTTGGATTTCCCAGCCTCCAGAACTGTAAGAAAAAATATATTTTGTTAATAAGCTACACAGTTTATTGTATTTTGTTATAGCAACCAAAAGGCTGCTAAACATGCAGTCTGGCTATTACTCTCTTATTCAGACCCAAATGACCTTTAATGACCAGATTCAATAGTGAAGAATTTTAAAATTTCTGTACTTGCTGACTAATTTCTAAGACATCCACCAGTGAACCAAGGGCATACCACTGGGGGATGGAGTACTTAATATTGATAGGGACTGAAATTTCCATATAACCACCCTTATAATCCAAACTGAACATAATGTGATATTAAACTGGAAACTGTAGAAAATAATACAATGTTGTGATATGTGGGGGGTGTGTGTGTATACATATATATTTATATATACACACATAAATATTTTTATATATACATATATAAATATATAAAAATGTATATATATGTTTTTTCATCCATAGTTCCTGGCTTATAACGTCCATAGCCCTTGTTGTCATGTTGGTACACTTTATGCATCGAATGCAGGCCTCAGAAAACAGAATCTGTCTCCCTCTCTGACCTCCTGATCTTCTCCTGCCCTCCTTTTGCCGGCTCCTTTTTCTCCCCAAGGCAAGAATCTTCCCCTACCTTTCTGTCTTGGAGCTGGCCATAAAGAAATTTTCTGTCCTACTTTATCCGATTGTAGGTCATAAGACCCCCATTTCAGGAGGAGTCCTGCCCCACATGTGGGAGGAAGGAATGCTACATAACGAGGCCAAAAAGAATCTGACAGACAGGCCTTGCTGTGTTTCACCACTCAGTCTACTAATATTAGAGCATACCCTTTTTGTCCAATCCCATTTCTGCATGGTTGTCCGTGCTTCAATCATGCCTACCCAGTGAAGTTTCCATAAGAGGCTTAAGGGGACAGGGTAGAGAGAGCTTCCAGATAGCTGAACACATGGAGGTTCCTGGAGGGTGGCATGCCCAGGGAGGGCATGGAAGCTCTGAGCCTCTTTCCCCATACCTCACCCTATGCACCTCTTCGTCTGTATCCTTTGTAGTAGACATAAAAAGCAGCAGCAACAAAAACAGTAAATGTGTTTCTCTGAGTTCTGTGAGCTGCTCTAGCAAATTAATCGAACCCAAGGAGGGGAGCGTGGGAATCCTGAGTTGTAGCCAATTGGTCAGAAGCACAGGTAAAACCACGTGGGGCTTGTGATTGGCATTGGAAATGGGGAGGGGGCAGTCTTGTGGAACTGAGCCCTCAACATGCAGGATATGACAGTATCTCCCTGTAGATAGCATCAGAATTGAATTGGATTAGAGGACACCCAGCTGGTGTCCACTGCAGAATTGATGGCTTGCTTGTTGGTGGGGAAAAATACTCACACATTTGGTCACAGAAGTCATCTGTGTTGATTATTGTGGTGTAAGAGCAGAGGAAAAATGGAAAAACAGTTTGTGTGTTTTCCATGCAATTGCATTAAGTAGGAAGTGTTTTTTTAAATCTATATCCCCAAAGATAATACAATTGCAGAATGATCCCTGAAGTGTTCTTTTTATTGCAGTGACTTCTAAAATTAACAGCATTATTGAAATATAATTAAATTAACAAATCATAAAATGTGCCTTTTAAAGTGTACAGTTCAGTGTTTTTCAGTATATTCACAGAATTGTGCAACCATCATGACTAATTTTAATGTATTTTCATCACCCCAAAAGAAAACTAATATGCATTAGCAATATTAGTTGAACCCTAATCACCCTCCTCATTCCCACCTTCTCAGAGCACCTAGAAGTCACTAACCTACTTTCTGTCTCTATGAATTTGCCTATTCTAGATAATACATGTATGCAGAATCATATAATATGTGGCCTTTGGTGACTGGCTTCCTTCACTTAGCATAAGGATTTTAAGATTTCTCCCTGTTGTGAAATGTATCAGTGCTTCATTCCATTCCATTGCCAAATAATATTCCATTGTATGGATATACCACATTTCCTTATTAGTGCTCATTTAAAGTCTTTATTTAGTAAGTCCAACAACTGGGCTTCTCAGGGACGGGGAGAGTTTTTATGACTTTCTTCCCTGTCTACGGATCATGCCTTTCTGGTTTTTGCATGCCATAAATGTTTTTGTTAAAAACTGGACATTTTAAACAATATGATTTAGCAATTCTTGCAGTCAGATTCTCTACCTCCTTTCTGAAGGTCTGTGGTTGCTATTTGTTGTTTTTGTTGCTGCTGCTTTTTGTGTATTTAGTAACTTCCCTAAATTCTGTAAAGTCTGTAATTCTTGCCACATGCAGCCTCTAAAGTCTCTGCTCAGTTAGCTTAGTTGTCAACTAATGATTGAACAGAGGTTTCCTTAAATTCCTTAAAACAATGTCTTCTAGTTTTTTTCTTAGGAACTCTGTGTGTTTTGAAGTATATCTTCAACATTCTGACAAGTAATTTCCAACTTTGCCTTAGTGTTCATTTTCTGATTGAGCAGAGGCTCAAAGTCAGCCAGAGATTAAAAATTAGGCTTTTTTTTAGGTTATTCCTGGGCATGTGCATGGCCTTCTAGATTTCTGGAATATATTTAATATCCCAGCTTTTCAAAGTCTCATATAGATATCTCATTTTCCAGCTGTAAGTTTTTCTTTTGGCCTCCTGTTTGCTCTGTTAACACCCCTCTAATCAGCTGTGAATTCAAATAATTGCCACTGATTATTTTCAAGAAATGCCCTAGAAAAAGACTGTTCACACTGAGAGTGTTTTTTTAAACAGTAAGACTTTGTTTAAAAATAAGTCTGAGTTAGATCAATTTAGACAAACCCAAAGAATAGGATTTCCATAGAACTGCCATACAAGTGAAACACTGGTAATTTTCTTGAATTGGGTCTTTTGGGGAAACTCCAAACCTGTTCTGCCTCCTCCAGGGATACTTAGCTGCTGTTTTTCACTGCTACTGTGATTGAGAGTTTTTGTTTGTTTGTTTTTTGTTTTTCCCAAGACTGAAATAATGCAGGGGATGGGAGGATGGGAATAGGACAATTTAAAATTCTGAAATATTTGCTTTTCTTTTTTTTTTAAGCTATTTTATTTATTAAATGTTCCCCCAGGGCCAGGTGTGGTGGTTCATGCGTGTAATGTCAACACTTTGGGAGGCGGAGGCAGGAGCATTGCTCCTGAAGGAGTTCAAGACCAGCCTGGGTAATATAGCAAGACCCACCATCACTAGAAAAAATTAAAAAATAAAAAAAATTAGCTGGGTACGGTGGCATGTGCTTGTAGTCCTAGCTACTCAGGAAGCTGAGGCAGGAGGATCACGTGAGCCCAAGAGCTTGAGGTTGCAGTGAGCTATGATGACACCATTGCACTCTGGCCCAGGAGACAGAGTAAGACCCTGTTTAAAAAACAAAAACAAAAACAAACCAACAAAAAAAAACATGCTCCTCAGATTGTTGTAAGCGTATGGTTAATTTTCAGAGTTCTGAAAGTTGATTTGGACAATTTTTGCCAATTGTCCCATTCCTTTTCAGGAAGTAGTAGAATTTTGGAGTTCCTTACGATGCCAGTCTGGAAGTACTTCCAAGTGCCTAATGACAAAGATTCTTTGTTTGAGCAAACTTTAGTCATTTAGTCAAATCTTATGCGGTCCTATCTGTGAAATTCCTTGTAAAGATCAGTTTTAGCAAGAACCCTGCTAAGTCAGTTTAGCAAGAACCTGTCACCCTTGATACCAGATCACCCTCAATAGCTTATCAGAGTCCTCATCCTCCATCCTCCCCCAGATGATATTTGATCACTCTTGCCTGTCTTCAGCAAGAATCCTGTTAGGCAGATTCAGCCAGAAGGGCCTTATCCCTGACGTTTCCTTGGTAATTTCTATCCCTTTCTCTTAACCTTGTTCCTTGGCTGTGTATTCCCACTGGCCCATGCTGTATGTGGAATTGAGCTCAAGCTCTTTGCCCCGTTGCAAAATTCCATTGCAATGGTCCCAACACCATCGCAGTAGCCTTCCTTGCCTATCTTGATTAAGTCTTCCTTGTGGTGCTTTAATAAGTGTCATTGATATTATTTTTCATTAACACTGACTTTTAAAACACTCAACAAATGGAAATATAATATCATGAAGGCAAGATATTTTGTCTTTTTTTGGCTGATCAGCCTCCATGATTAGTGCCTGGTACATATGAGGTCACTCAATAAATATTTGTTGAACGAATCAATACATTATTTTTGTTGTTGATAAATTGGAGGTCTTAATATAGTTTAACTTTCACGAACAATGGATTGGTGTATGTAGCATACTGAAAGAATAACTAACATTTTTAGGCTGTGACTCTGTGCCAGCAATATGCTTATTGCTTGTTCCACACTACTTCAGTTAATCTGCACAACAGTCATCTGCAATCTCACTGAAGGTAGAAATATCCAGTAACCTTCTCAAGACAATACAGCTAGTAAGTAGTTGAACGGGATTGCAACTAGGGAACTAAATCTGGAACCAAATTTTAAACATATCATAATATTGGTCCTTTCCCCAACTCCTTGGATTTAAGAACTTTAAAATGTTACCAAAAATATCAGTTAGGTAATAGATCTTTAAAAGAAGATTTAGATAAGAAATTCCAGAGACAATTTCAGAGAAAATATTTTCTTTTCTTTTTTTTCTGATCTAGATCTCAGTCTTGAATTTAGGAATAGCAATTTGCTACAACTATACCGTAGGTCAGAATAAACTGCCTTCGTTATTTGTCAAGAGGAGTCTCACATTTTATCAACTGTTTACCTGACAAGAAAAGAAAGTTGTCTCCTGGCTAGCAGACATCCATTCCTCCTCCTGCCCTCCCTACACCAGGGCTCTGTGGTGCATATTTCCCTTCTCTGCCTCAGCTGCCACTGTTGACACTCTCCTCTTGTCCTTCCTTTCCCTCTGTTTTATGATTTATTCTGCTAATATCCTCTGATATGCCATAATATGACAAAATTTGATGTGACATGATATGATAAGATAATCTTTACTTAATTAAAGCATTTGATTATGTCTGCTCCTTATTTTGAACACTCCAATGACTTCTCATTGCCTGAATGACAAATTCCACACCATCTATCCCATTATAGAAAACCCAAATACATGCTCCTAATTAGAATTGATTGTTTATTCTTTTTTGTTATCCTCATCAATTGTAGATCAACTGTTATTTGAGGCTATATGTCATTGAAGTTGAAATTTAAGGCTTTGAAATCTCATGTTTTACCCTGAAACCCCCCTTGCCATTCACTTTTAGGCGTATGACCATTTCCTAGTAATGGCACATTTATTTATTTTTTATTTTTTATTTTTTAAGCCCTCCCTCTGTTCCTCCTCCATAGTTGTCGTCCTCAGCCCTCCCTCTCCCTTCGTAATGTCACTTTTATAAGCCTGATTTTGCTCATCTATAAAATGGGACATGTCATACCACTTAGATAACATTATTTAAAAGATTTAATGAGGTAATCCATATACTCAGCAAAGAATGAGTGACATAAATTCTTAGTATTTGGTAACTCATAATTGTTAAATACTATTTTTGGTAACTCTTATTATTGTCATTCCTATATACAATTTTGATGATTAAATTTCAAGGAGTATTCAGTACTTTGTGATATGTTCATGTCTCCCTTTCAATATCATGAGCTTAGAGACGATATTTATATCATCCCAGGAAATGTGGTTTATTTATATAGATTAGCATAGTGCCTGGGACAGATAGGGGGCTCAACACAAGTTGTTTAAATGGATAAGATTACTATCTACTTATCCCAATGTGTACATATGTATTTCTATGGCAAATCAAAAGTGTGGTTTATTATATCTCAAACAAGAAGCAGTGTAATTAATCAAAGTGTGTGCCTAAACTATCGACACAGTTTTGCCATCTTAACGGTAGCTTGCTTATGCCAGCAGCGAAGAAGCCTGGAGAGCTAGTGGTGATGAAATTGTGAAAGGCATTTTCCACAGCTTGTTAAGAATTGAATATTTCTCCTTGCAAGAAGCGGTCCAAAGCCTGGAAGAAGTGGTAGTCAGTTGGTGCAAGGTCCGGTGAATATGGTGGATGACAAGAGAGTTTCCAAGTCCAGCTTTTGTGGTTTGAGCAGTGTTGTTTGTGTGACACGTGGTTGAACGTTGTCTTGCAAGAGGATTGACCTGTCACTACTGACCAATCTTGGCTGATTAATCGCAAGCATCCTCATTATTTCGTCCAGCTGGTTGCAGTAGACATCCACTGTAATCAAACAAGGTTTCATGAAGTGAATAATATCAGCGCTGGACCACCAGACACCATTAACTTTTTTTGATGAATATTAGGTTTTGGACTGTGTATCTGCACTTCATCTTTATCCAACCATTGTGCCGAACACTTGTGATTGTCAAAAAGAATCCATTTTTTATAATGGATTCTAATATAATGTGGGAATACACATTTCTGGATTATAAAATACTGAATATTCCTAGAATTTGAAGGAATTAAATGCAATTAACTGAAAAATTGTACATTATATTAAAATGTGTCAGTTTCTAAAGACAAATGAAAGTGATAGATTAGAGCACTACCTTTGATTTTTTAAAAGTAGAACTATGGTTTGTATTCAATAGGAAAATATACCTTAATGCATCTAAAACAAATATTTAAAATTTTTTATATATTAATATAATATTAGATTCAATAGTATAATTTCTACCCAGAATATTTTCATGCTTTCTTAAGGCACCACACTCTAATGCCTTTGCTACAGATAGCACAATATAAATATTAGCATTATCAAAATGTAAATTCAAAAACTATGAGAAAGGATAATCTTTTTGTCCAGTCAAAAGTCCTACTTAATTTTCATTGAGTATTTTCCATTGAAACTTAGAAGCATTAAAAAATTGGGAAAAAAGGAGCTGAAATATAATAAATATGATGACTTAGACTCATTATAAAAATCACTTCTATTTGAAGATATTCTAATATTGACAGGTCTATGACATTTAAAACTGATAATACTGTATAACTAAATTTATTCTTTTCTTTTAAAATTGTGTAGAACTGTAGTTTAAGCATTCAGTGCCTATACTGATACCTACAACAAGATCAGAGTCATCTACAAGGGTATGAAAAGCACTAAGAGTTTGAAAATGGACTTGATTATTAGCTAGAAAATAAGAGTAAACTTGCCTCTTGAAGATGGATGTTTTTAAGACAAATTAGAATCATACAGCTGCTTCAGAGTACCAATTATAAAGATGTAACTTCACTCATTTAAGAAGAAAGGTAAATACATTAAATAACCGTGCCATTAAATCATGTTATAATTCAAGGAGGTGGAACAACTACTCTATACAACTTTTAAAATATTTCCTTAAAAAACATTTTTTAAGCCTCCCATATAATACTCCTTTTTCCCATTAAGCGTGACTTAATATTGGTTAAACAGACATGAAGTTTATTCCACTGTCTCACTACTTAAGTTCTTAGGGTTTAACTATACTTTCTTGAAGGTAAAAGCACTAATGGAAATTTAATGAATGTAAGAGTTAAAGAAATTAACAAAGAAATTCATAAGCCTTAGAATCAGTTTATACAAATTGGGAGAAAAAAATCATATTTCACAATGGATTTTGTATTATAAATATACAAGCACTGCAAAAAGTACAAATTGAACTATTTATCCTAGGGTGAGAGGGACTTAGAGGTTCAAGCAGTGAATATAATATTCAGAAGCCCAATATACGTTTTGAATATAAATACCATTTTTGAATTCAAAATTATCTACGTAATTTCCAATTTTTAATTTCATTTTTCTATGTTGACATACACTCATTTTACGATGCACATCATAACAGGTAACAAAAACAATGAAGTGGGAGATTTGACTTTAAAAAGTAGAATTCAAACACATTTGAATTCAAACACATTTGTGTGAAACTTGTCGCAAAATATGCAACATAGAGGAAAGATGTAAATTTGGGGAGAACCAAAACAACACTTTATAACTGCAAGTCATATAAAAGCCTGTGGCAGGAGCAGAGGCAACATTATATATAGGGGGAAACCTCTCATGGAAAAAGGCAATTGATTTTAATTTGATATTTAATTGTGTTCTTTTTGTATAATGGACAAAACAATCTTTGGTTATTTAATTGAGTTTGATGTTTGCCTCTAAATTATGGCATTTTGGAGAGTACAGTAATTAATTTAATGTACCTTTTATATGTTTTACTAGAATTGTTCTTATGGTTTTTGTATCCAACTAAACATAAAAATCAAGCCTTGAAAATAACTCATTTGACTTAAATGCGGAAATACCCATAGGCAATTCTGACATTAAAATACTTCTCACTCTTTGCCCTCCCTGAGCTATCAGAAATCTCATTTCTCATACTAATCCTAAATGTTCTCAAAGATAGTATAGATCGTCAATAGATAGGTGGTTACAATTTAAGATATTCAAAACAACTCCAGCCATGAGGGTTTGACAGGTACTATAGCGTGAGAAACAGAAACAAACAGAAAATTTAGCAAGAGATAATGGAAAAAAATTGTAAATATAAATACTTTAAAAATGTCCCAATATTTAAAATATCTCAATATGTACCCTTTCTCTCTCCCTCCCTTCCTTCCTTCTTCCTCCTTTGCCTAATATAGTGTTTTAATTCTAAGCATTTATCTATAACTATTTTTCTAGAAAATAGTCTTCATTTGACTATAAAAGAAACCCCAATATTTGCAGTTCTTTTCTGAGAAGGAAATGTGTTAGGAATACTATATCTTGTGATGAAGAAGAACCATGCTGGTCAATATATCACCAGTGCTTCTAAAAGTATTTAAGAAAAAAACTATTTTTAGTAAATCTAAAGATTTTCTATCATTTTTATTCTCATATTGCAAGCCATTTTCTATGTACACATAGATAAAACCATTATAATGCAAAATTTCTAATACTGCTATTCAGATTGTTGCACTGCTCCCATAATACTGATTATTATCTAAGGGTGATTTGCCTCATTCTTTCTCAAAAAAAGTAATTGAATAAAAGAAATGGCTGCAGAATGATTTCAGACATGTACATATTTGAGTATATAATAATTTAAGTGTTCAATATATAATCTTTTTTTAACTATTTCTATGGTTATAGTCACCAAAACTGGACATTTGCTGAAACTCTTGCCCCTCAGCTCTGATTCTTGCCTGCATATGACCATCCTCCAAAAGCCCTTCATTGTTCTTAGGATAAAGTCTAACAATCCTTAGCATGTCCTACAAGGAGCTTTATGATCAAGCTCTGCTGAACTCCAACCCCCGCTCCCCCACCACAGAGTTAACTCTGTAAGTGTAATCTTCTCCAACCTCCTTATAAAACTCCAAGTCAAACACCCAGTTAACACTCTGTAATTTTCCATTATGACACACAGTTTGTAAATGCTAAACTGTAAGCTCTATGGAGCAGGGTCCTACATTTGTTTTGCTCACCAATATATCCCTAACCCTTTGCAGAATATAAAATGTGTCAAAATAAGTATTTTGAAATTAATGACCAGTTTGTTATATATTTTCTTCTCAAAATGAGGTCACATTTTTATACTTTTATTTTTAACCTTTTAATATTCCCAGTATGGATTATGTCTTCATACTTAGACATAAAGTTTTATGTTTACTGAATTTAATCCTGACACTGTCAGAATTGGTCCTTTCTTTCAGAATTCTACACACTTTTTACTACTCAGACTCTTGCAATTAAATCTAATTACTGTACCTATGTGCTTTCACTTGGAAGTGTAGTTGGCTACTATCCTGAGATTGGTTTCAGGCCAGAGTTGTCAAGACTTGGCTTTATTTGATTCCTGTTGCTCACGCTGCTTTCTTGGGCTGCAATGACTTTGCCCATCTGCTTTGACTGCCTCAGTGCTGAAGTTTCATTTCAATAAATAAATTAGTTTTCTCATTTTGCCCTTTGGAATCTGTGGGTTCATGTTGCTTTAGTGTCTTCTCAGTTATTTTTCTTTCTCACTTGCTTTCCCTATAATGTGGGTCCTGCTTGACTTAAGTTCCAATATTCATAACACTGTTGACTTTGGTTTACCTAATTTTGCCTCAGCCTCTGCTTTTTGTGTGTGCCTCTCTAAACCATATTATGCATTTGTTTCCCAATAATATAGTTTAGGTCTTCTGTAAAGTTGAATCTCCAATGCTCTTAAATACGTTGTCTTTAACATATGGTATCTCAATTCATTTTCAGATGGCAATATATATGTAATAATAAAAATAATGAAATATGGTTCTTGATTATTAGTGAAGCATTGAATATATACTTAAATATACTATAAAGCTTGACCCTTATATAAGGTTCCTGGACTTAGAAAATAAAAATATGGTACATTTAGTTAAGTATGTCTCAAATAATGCATTCATATGTTTATTCATCCTAAATTATTATTTGTTGTTTATCTGAAATTTACATTTAACTAGGAGCCCTGTATTTTTTCTGGCAACTCTGCCATTATACATTATCTAATATTTAAAATTGAGAAACTTATTTTTATTAATCGTTAAATCAGAATTGGCAGGAATCAGAAACCTTAGATTTGAGTTCCTAGAAGGAAGTTTGTTTAGCATCATTATTGACAATTAAATATTTTTGCAAGTGAAGTATTCATTTTACAGAGTTGGTTTCAAGATTTCAGGGGTTTTCTTGCCTTTAATTTACCCAAAACAGGCTTCTAAATGAGCTCTTGGAGTAATTACATATTTTCTTTTTTCAACTGAATTTTACTATCTCAACTTCTGTTGGTGCCTTTCTTGCCTGTCACTATTGCTGCTGCTATTTTAACCGTTTTTTTAATGGGTGTTCTTTATTTTCTAACTAACCCTTAATGGATTTTTTAAAATTCATTTTGAATTCTCAATTGCTTGCTTCCTGTTATCTATTCTTCCAGAAGAATTCCCATAAATCAACTACACACCTGAGTTAGATTAAATGCTTTATTGATTGATGACTTAAGGAATATTTTAATGATATTTAACATTTAATAATACTTTAATAATGTAGGAACTTGAATCACTGCATAGGACATGTAAAAATTTCAACCTAAAAATTCCCTGGAAGATATGAAATGCACTGATTTTCTTAAATCAAATTATTAATATGTATAAATAACAGCTATATTTGTTTTCAAAAAGGAGAGAATAGCCAAGAAAATACTTTTATACTTAAATTTTCATGTAGAAAGATATGGAATGGAAAAATTTATGAAAAATTGAAATATAAAAAAATGTATTGCTGTGAAACATTTGAAGGAACTTAGGCATATTCGTTCATGAGTAGTTTTTAAGAATTTAAATATTTAAGGAACATTCGGATAAAATTCCAGCGATAAGTTGTTGATGTGTCAAAGCCAGTGTAATAATAACAATGATATCATTACATTAATTATTGTGTGAGTGCTTAGTGTGGACCAGGATTGCCCTTAGCATTTTATGTCATTTCCATATTTCACCTTTACTGTGATACTGTGAGATAAGCAACGTCCTACCTGCTTTTCAGAAGAAGAAATATTAATATATATGTTTTATTTCTGTAAAACAGATTTTTAAAAATTTAGGAATGCAGTTAAAATGTATATTAAACAAAACCGTATTTAAGGGTTTTTGTTTGTTTGTTTGTTTTCTTTTTTTGAACAACAATTGTTTTAGGTAACAATTTTTTACAATTATCACTCCTTGTCTTTTCCTGAAATAGTAACTCTCATTGCTCTTAGAAGGGAAATATAATGCTACATTTGAGACAATTGTCTACTAACACAGTTAGTCCTCAATTTCAACCCCACTCTGTCACTGTTAGCAATGATTTTGGGCAAAATAATCCTCAAGCTTAATTTCCTCGTCTATAAATGTAGATTAACAGTGCCTAGGTCATAGGGCTGTTGTAGAGACTAAATCAAATAATACATGAGATATACTTAGTGCCTGGCTTACAGTAATTATTCAATAACTGCTGGTAATTATAATCATTTATTTAACTTATTGTGGACCAAATTTTCCCAGGTCATGTTTTGCCTCCCTTGCTACCACCTTTTTCACAGTTTATTTGAGTCAAAATTGTCTGTTTGTAGCTTTTCTCAGTGTTTATCTCCCCTCAGTTATAAGAGGTCCATTTTGCTTCCTACATTCTTAATTTATCTATTTTTAATGCTTCTGATTAGCTAAACAAATAGACCATTCTATCACCACAGGATTTCTTTAATCCAACACTCATTTTTCTTTGTCACATTGCAGATCAAGAAAATGAAATGATCAGCTATGAAGTATACGTTTAACAAGTATAAAAAGCCTTGAATCTGAAAAAGAGGATTCCCATGCTTATCCCTTTATCAGGGGTGGAGGGGGAAGAGGAGGGGGAAGCTTACTAACTTTCTCTTCTGTACAAGGAACTGCCTGGATTAATTGATACTCTCTGCACTCCCATGTTCATTGCAGCACTATTCACAATACCCAAGATATGGAATCAACCTAAGTGCTCATCAGTGAATGAATGAATTTTTAAAAAGTGGTATATATACATAATGGGATATTATTTACCCATAAAAATGAAAGAAATTCTGTCTTTTGCAACAACATAGATGAACCTACAAGATGTTATATTTAGTGAAATAAATCAGGCACAGAAAGATAAGTACTACATGATGCCACTCATATCTGGAATCTATATAATAATTGAAATCGTAGAAGCAGATAGTACAGCAGTGATTACCAGGGGCTAGGGGTTGGAGGTGGGAGATGTTGAAATAAAAAGAAAAGGTGTGGTTAATAGCAAAAAGTGGAGAGACATCAAAAATTATGATTAAGCATGAGGTAGATGAAACTGGAAGTCTTTATGTTAAGTGAAACGTGCCAGGGACAGAAAGACAAATATATGTTCTCATTCACAAGTGGGAGCTAAAAATATTAATTTCATGAAAGTAGAGAGTAGAATGGTAGTCACCAGAGGCTGGAAAGCATGTGTGTTCATGAGTGCTTATGTGTGGGGTGATGGTGATGAAGAGAGGTTGGTTAATGGGTACTAACATATGGTTAGATAAAAAAGAATAAGTTCTAATATTCATTAGCAGAGTAGGGTGACTATGGTTAACAACAATGTATTATATACTGCAAAATAGCTGGAAGAGAGGTCTTGAAATATTCCCAATATACAGAAATGATAAATGCCTGAGTTGATTGATATCCTAAACATCCTGACTTGATGATTACACATTTCTATGCATGTAACACAATATCACATGTACCCCATAAATATGTATAAATATTATGTAACAATAAAAAAGTAAGCAGGGGGAGTGATTATATAAAAATTCAAATCAACTAAATATTTTGGAGCATTAAAAGCATAGTCCAGTCACATAGTGTCTTACTGATCTCTGATGCTGACATCTGCAACTGGTAAATCCATTCATCATTATTTAGCTCAGACCAAATTCTAGGATGCAATGGCCATCTTTCCTTTGCAAATTTTCTTTCCCTTCAGACGTTACTGACTTTAGGCCCTGGTTCTTGCCACATGCTTCATTAAACTCCCTAGCCCAGTGGTCCCCCTCCAATCTCAACTCTGCAGTTAACAGGTCCCATCACGGAGGCCCTGTGGCTAACTTGCTGGCTCTCAGCTCAGTGTAGCCATGCTGCCCTGAAAGAAAGAGAGGCTTGGGAATACTTGCAAGTCTGTCTATATGTCTGTATGCCTCTGTCTCTCTGTGTAACCAGGCAACGTTCTACTTTTGATAAGGGTTAGACTTCTCCACCTTGGCACAAAACAGTCTACATATAGGAGTTCTTATCAGGAGAGTATGATATTTTATCTTGCTAACACCAGCACCTCAATCTGAAACCCAGAGAAGAGAAATGAGGACACATTGTAATGTAATGTAAATATTTTATTCACTGTATATTTCTCCTTCTTTTTTACTATACATTTTAGGAGAAGAGAATTCCCCCCTCCTTCTTTCTATCTGAACACTTTCATTACATATAAATCTACAGCCCAGCCCATTAAGCTAAAGTAGGGAGATGCATAGTTTAGACAATAGATCTCAAAAATATAGCCTTCTGATTTTTGCAGCAAAATTTTGAGTGTCATCGGCTGAATATTATACTTCATTGTTCCACTTTTTATATTTAATCTTAATTTCCCTCCCACCAGGCAAAAGATAAATTGGTTAAACCAGAGTAAAAGTCTTGCATTCAAAAAGGCAGTAGAAAAGTACACATTAACTTTTGAATTATTACCCATTTTGTATGTTATTACAGGAACCCTGAAAGAATCTGTTCAATGACCATATGCTATCCCACAACAGGGTTGTACCATAATTTATTTAAAAATCACCATAATTTTCCAAATTTAATTTATTTTTAGGTTTTATATGTGTGTGCTCTTTCCAAAAGTTAAATATTAATACTATTTTTAGAGAAGTATTTATTTTAAAGTTGTTATCATTAATACCCATAGTTCTTAGAGTTGGTGCTTCCATATTTGGAGAAACACCAGCATTCAGATCAGTGAGATTACCTGTGAGAAAGATCATAGAAGATATGTCAGTTTCACTGTGCTTTTCAATTTCAGATATTTTTTTCCCCAAAACAACTCCCTGTTCCCTTGTAACTCATTGTCTTTCTGTATAAGAGGAATTATCTTAATTATCCTTAATGGCTTACCTTATTCATACCATATAATTATATTTAATTCATATGACAATACATCATAATTCTTATTTTTAGAAAAACAATGTGTGAATTTTCTATGTAAACCAATTAATATATCATTCAATATAAATAAACATACTAGTGGGTTTTTTTCTTTTTATATAAATGCACTATGAAATTTTATTATGAAAATGCATTCTTTTCTGGGATCCTTCATAGCTGCTAAATATTTTAAGGTCTTTAGTTTCCAATATAAAAATCTTATAGTATGATTATTTTCCCTTAAGTATAACCTCATTTTAAAAAGACTTTTGGGAATCAGCTCTTTCTATGGTAACTAGATATTCAATCAGAATTATGACTTACTGAAGTGAGATCCATTTGATCACATCTTGTGAAGGAGATTTAGGGTAATACTATCTAAAAAGCAGTAAAGGAATCAGTTTTATTCAAGTAAATTCTTGGGAAAAAACATATTATTTCTTTATACTGTTTCAGCCAAATTCCAATATAATATATAGTTTAATTACAGGACTAGAATTTAGCAATTCTTAAGTTATAAAGGAAAGTACACAAAAACAATGTATTCCGAATTCAGAATGGAGGCTTGCAGCCTATATTCCATCATTGCCTCTGACTCCCTTGGGGTTCCCTCCTCTTGCAGTTGTACACATGAAGGACTGATAACAGAATGAGGAACCTACTGCCATTTTAACAGTTGAACACACACAGAATCTATTCAAATGTATAGCATTCTAAACGTTTAGAGAAAAAATCTTAGATGATAAGCTTAAGTGAGGCTTTCTCTTCTCTCAAGAATATAGATGCCTAATTCCTCCAAATATGTCTACTTACCTCTGAGATTCAGGGTTGCTGGGCAATAAGCCTGCAAGGAGATGCCTTACCAGACTCTGCCCTAGGAAGCCGAGAAGCATAAGGAAGTCCATTCGTGTGTCCTGACTTCAGTACGAAGTGTCCTGGGCCCTAAGTGTCCTACATGCTGAACAATAGAAATAGCAACATTTTCTCTTTAAAAAAAAGAAATGAAGGTAATTGTAGAGTAGACAGAGAGAAAGATGTATAGGAGAAGTTTTCTACTGTGGCTTCTTCAAGTTACAGTATTTAAATCTCTATTCATACTCCTTCAAACAAAATTAAGGAACACCCTCAGATTCAGAATTTTTTTCCTGAGGACTAAATTGATTCGTCACATCTAGTAGGTTCTTATTGAGCATATGAGATCACTATAATGAAAATGTTTCTTCAGACAGCACGTTTTTAGTTTTAGAGATTATATTGTAACAGTGGATAAAGCTTAGATTTGAGTAAACTACTCTTCACTAGTTCATTTTCCTTTTTCACATGAAAAGAGGTATTTTTCCAGTTTATTAACTATTAAGTTAAACTGGCAATGTTACCATCTTAGAAGAATATTGTAAAAATGAAATAATATTTATAAGAAGGTTTTATAAAACTCTAAAAAGCATAGAAATTTTAACTGAAATTATCATCGTTGGTAGTGTGATAAAATGTTCCAATTTGTTTTGGACAAATGCAAATAAGGAATCAAACATATTATATAATTACTTCATAAATAAATACAGTAGTTATGAATCTTAATCACAATATTCAGATTCAGGTATGCAAAAACTGTATTTTCAATAGCTCATACTCTAATGCTCTTTTCCATGGAATTGGCCGATAAACTTGCCCCCACACATACAACCCATCTTTAGAAGAGATTGAGTCACAGTTCTCTTTGATACAGAACACAGAAGGATTGAAGGGAGTGGGGCAGATACACCACCCATGTAGTGAACACTTTGTTCCAGTCTTCCAGAGGAATATTTTTCTTGCTTTGGATGAAAGTTGCACTCTTATAGATGTTTCTCCAAGGTAGTGTTTGTATGACTCCAAATATCTTCCTCCACTCCTACCTTTTTTGTTAATTCTTTACCCACCCAATAGATTAGGCATTTGGAATACAAAAAGTAGAATGATTTGATTATATTTCTCATTTCTTCCCTACTATGTACTTTCTATACAGCAATAAATAATATAACCTTCTAACTGCTTGAGAGCAGGTAAGGGAAAGGTAAATATACTGAGAGAAATAGTATATGTTATTAATTAAAAATATCATACAGGCATATAGTTTAAATACATAAGTGTTTTCAGCACTCTTGCTTTGTGTTTGTACCAATCAGATAGGTTAAGTTATGCTGAGATAACAAATATACCTTGAATTCTGTGGCTTCAAACAATAAACATATTTTTCCCTTTTGTTTTGTTCTTATTCATCTCATTGCAGGTCATGTAGGGAGGCTTTTCAACGTCACTGCTGACCTCACTCTAGGACCTGGGCTGCTTGAGCAGCTACTATCTGAAATGTGCTGGTTGTTGTAACAGAGGGAAAAGAAAAGAATTTGAATTGTTAGTTAGATATACCAACCTAGAAGTAAAACACTACTTAAAATTCTTTGACCAGTAGAGTTTCACCCAAATGTAACTTTAAATACATTTTCATATTTGTCCTTGTTAAAAAAGAATAATCATTCGATAATTTAACAATTAAAAAAAACTAAATCAAATGAATGGTTTGGCATCCTCTAATTCTCCAAAAATTTTAGACTAAATAAAAATAGGCAACTTAGTAAATCAAGCAGTTTGTAAACACAGAGTTGCTCTTCCATCTTGACATCACTTGGTAAGTTTTTCCAAAATATTTACTGTGTCCATTTGGAAAGCACTAAGCATTTTGCCTTGGATAACACCATGATAAAAAAGACTGACCCTGCCATCAAGAAATTTTAAACTTAATGAGGTATAAAATGTACAGAAATAAATTTTACCCCACAATTCTAATAAAACCATACTTGTAAAAGTCACAGAAGCCTGCTACATGTCACATCCAGTAAATTCCCAGTATTCTTTGTAATAGACTCTCCCCCCCTTGTAAAACACTGTTATTCTTTTCCTCTTTAAAAAACTCTCTCTCCATTCCCTCACCTGTCTCTTGTCTTCTAATATATTCTTTTGGTTTTACAAATTACTTTTTCTCAGCCTCACTCTTTTTCTTGATCTCCAGACTTCTATATTTGACCAACTCCTTTACGTCACGATTTGTATATCTAGTAAAAAGTTCAAAAATAACATGCTCCAAATTTTACTCTGGTTTTCCCTCCCCAAACATATCTTTTCCTTTTGCTGCCCATCTCATTAAGAAACATCACCATTCAGGCAGTTACTAAGACCAACTTTCTGAAAGTCATCTTTGCTCTATAATTTTCACACACCTCAAACTCCTCATCCAAGACTTCAGCAAATTTTATCAGCCAAACATCCAACTGAATTTGACTACTTCTCAATACCTTCACCATTAAAGAAATCATAGTCCAACACACCATCACCTCTTATGTCAACTTATACAATAGCTGTTTGGCTTATATTTTGCAATTTTCTTCCAACTTCACAATGAATGCCATTATGTACATGGAACAAATTACTGAGTGGTGATTCTATATACCCAAGTCAGAGTCAATCATTTAGCCTTTTATCAGTTATTTATTGCAAAAAAATTACTATATGCAAAAAAAGTCGTAGAAATGAAAGTGACACATTCCACGCCCTTAAAGGCTGAATATGTGGGCTCAATTATTTTTAATGTAAGACTCTTTCTTTCATGTTCTTGTTTTTACAAATGTGTTTCTGTTCTGTTTAGGAGAGACTGTCATCTCCTCTAGATAAAATTTTCTGAGAATCTTTCAATAAATCTGATTTCAAGCTTATTTCTTACATGAGACTCTAATTTCATAAAAGAAAACTATCCCCACACTGTTTGAAATAAAGCTCACCCATCAGTAAATCTTTCCAAATGAAGGTAGGTTCAAACATTTATTTTTATTGAATCAACATATGTTTTTAAAAATCTTCTGATAGAATTAATTCCACCATATAGTTGATAGTCCTTTTTTTAAAAATATAAACAACAATTAATCTTTTGGATGTGGTTTCTTCAGAAACCCCCATTGAAATCTACTAGTTTGTATGTGCAATGTATTATATGAATGGGGATAACATCATACACTTGAAGTGAATCAAAGAAAACTGTTAGTAAAATATCATTTAAGTGAATAATTTTCCTACACAGTGGTAAATTCAAAACAGTAAATAAGTTCCTATGGTTTTCTGAAATAATTATTCAAAAATAAAGTTACATCATTTCAAGAATCACCTTTATTTATATTTTAGTACTTTTTTTGTAGTCTAAAAGCCAAGATATTTTTGGGGGATGGTTTACTCCAAGGAACTCTTATTTCAACACTAAATTGTTTAAACTCTTCAAAATTTTATATGTGCTTCAATCCCAGTGACGTAAGTATTGATGCTATATTCAAGGAATTCCTTTGAATTCCTTGTGCATTTTCAAATTGGTTTCTTTAAAGATAACTGTGAACTCGAGGTTTGGGCCTCATAACAGTTTCCACAGGGTTTAATAGCTGACAACTCTCTCTTGACGCATAGCTTGTCTGTTCTTGAGCTCTGGACAGTGTTTTTATGGTAGCTCCATACATTTATATTTCTTCATAATATTTAAAAAAGCTTTAAAAAAAGCTTAAGACTAGTTTCCTGTATTGACGACACTTTTTCTTTCCCATGTCTTTCTAAAAGAGTTGTAGCAATTGCAAAAGAATAACACGTACAAGAGATACTGTAATTTTCTGATAATTTTTGGCACTTTAAGGAAGTTTTGGTGCATAACAAATGAAGAGGAGAGGAGGCACAGTTAACAAAAGAAATATATTAAATGTATTAATTATAAATAATTAAATATGACTTTTTATATATGTAATTATTTTCCCTACTTGTCAGGTGGTTAAAATGAAGCAAAAAAATAATAAAATGTTGTGTCCAAATTCTCACAGTAACTCATCAATGACAATTTTTTTCTGATACTTCTTGAAATATACTGTCTTGCTTGGTTAAAAAAAAAGAAAAGTGTGCCTTCATGTTGTTAACTGAAGAATCACTGAAGATTTAAAAAGTGAAAAGTACATATACTACTTGGTCATTATAGTTCAAAATAAAATAATTTTGTATTGATTTTTAACAAAACTCTAAACCTGGCAATAAGCTTAATATTTGGTATGTCACGTTCAGATTTTTTCTATAATTCCAGCTATGCATTTACTTTATTTTTAAATCCTAATTAAACATATTGGCAAACATTATGGAGAAATATAACATATCTTCACCAAATAAAACTTTTTTGGAGATTAAATGGCTTATTCTTTCAATATATTTAAAATTCTGTGTGCCAATATCTGCTAGTACAAAGAATAATACTAAATAGATTAAACCTGTGAGTTTTCCTGCCACAAAAAATCTCCGCCAAGAAGAAAATTCTGTTCAAGGCTGAGAAATGTGTCTTGTGGGAGGAGTACAGTGTAGTTTGCCTCCATTTCTAAAACATGCATTTCTAATATGCAGCTGAAGGGTAAAATATATCTCCCAGTGGAACATGACACCATTCTCCTCACTCTATTTTATGCTTCCAATCTATTGCTCCATAGATTTTTCAGAATGAAACCATCTCAAAATTTTTTATTTCACTAACCCGTAATTTGAATAAACTAGAAATATGTTAAGACTTACCAGAGCATGAATAAACATAAATATAAAGAGATTCTCCACAAGCGAGTAAGAAATAAACATAAAAATTTTTAGTAACATTATGCGAAAGTACCAGCAATTAAGTTTTTCATTATTTCAATAAAAGAAATTCAATGTTCAAAATATTGTTATCAGAAGATTACAACCGATTTTCTTTAAATGGAAGATATACTCTTAAAAGTCACAATTCACTGATGAAAACTATTGTAGGGGGAGATATTAAAGAGTATTGTTGTGACTTCAGGTTTCACATCCAGCAGGAAAAGAATTTGGAAGTATTCACTTTTATTATCATGATAAGAAAAGGCTACACAAACTGAAAATCAATTACTTTTCTTGGACTAATCAGAAAACTCATTTTGGAGGGCAAACTGCCACACCAAAATGTGGAAAGACAGATGAATCTGCAGAGTCGAAGATAAGATCTGCTTACCTGGAGCAGAAGCTACTGGAACCATAAACTGAGAAATTAGGCTTCAGTAGTAAAGGAAAAATAAAGAATTTCCCAGGCCCTGAAATAAAGATAAAAATAAGTTCTTCAGGGAGAAGAAAAATGATATAAGTAAGACACTCAGCTCTATGAAAAAAAAAAAAAAGAAAAGCATCAGAGAAGGAACTAATGAAGGTAAAATAAAACTGTTCAATTTTCTATTCCTAATTGATCTGAAAGACAACTGTTTGTTTAAATTAATAATAGTACAGGTTAAACATTCCTAATTCAACAATCTGAAATCCAAAATGTTCCAAAATCCAAAACTTTCTGAATTTTTGAAAGTAGAAAATTCCACATCAGACCTCATGTGGAGAGTGGCAGTCATAATGCAGTCAAAACTTGGTTTCATGCACAAAATTATTTTAAATATCGTATAAAATTGCCTTCAGGCCATGTGTATAAGTATATATGAAACATAAAGGAATTTTGTGTTTAGACTTGGGTCCCATCTCTAAGATATCTCATAATGTATAGGCAAATGTTCCAAAATCTGAAAAATTCTGAAATCTGAAACACTTCTGGCCTCAAGTATTTTAGATAAGGGATACTCAACCCGTAACCAATGTGCTGAGTGATTGTAGTACCTAATACAAAGGAAATGAATGACAGTAATATTGTAAGTACTGGAGGTAGAAATTGGAATACTGTATTAAGAGGTAACTATACTACATGTGACATGCCGTAGTGTTATTTGAAAGTGACTTTAGATTAATTGCAAATACATATTAAAAATATAAGACAACTAAAAAATGTAAGAAGTAAAATTAATATGCTAAGATGAGAGATAAAATAATATCATAAAATAATAAAACCAAAGAAAGAAGAAAATGAAGGGACCAAAAAAAAAAAAAAAGAAAAAGAAAAAAACACAAATAGAAACTGGCTAAAAATATGAAAGTTATTAATCTAAAAGTATCAATAACCACTTTTTCTATAATATAATGGTCTAAGTATATCAGTTAAAAGACAGATATTGTCAGAGTGGATTAAAAAAAATAGACCCAACTATATTTTGTCTAGAAGAAAGTAACTTTAAATATAAAACTATATTTTTATGAGTTTTAAAAATGATGGAGAAAAGTATGTCATGCTGGGTAATCAAAAAAGTTGGACCAGGTATATTAATTTCTGCTTTCTACAAGGAGATTCATCATGCATAAAGATAAGCTTTATATAATGACCAAGGGGTCAATTCTCCAAGAAGACACAACCACCCTAAATTTGTAGGCACCTAACATCAGAGTGTCAAAAATTCATGAATTAAAAACTGAAAGAATTAAAAGGAAAAATAGACATATTCACTATTATAGTTGAAGATTTCAACACCCTTCTGTCAGTAATTGCAGTTAAGCATGCAGAAAGGTAGTAGGATAGAGATAATCTGAATAGAACTATTAATTGACTTGATCTACCTTACATGTAAAGAATACTCTACCCCCACAACGCAGAATATACATCCTTCTCAAGCTCTTGTATAAATTCACCAAAACAGAGCACATTTTGAGCCACAATACATACCTTAACTAATTTTAAAAAAACAGAAATAATACAAATTTTGGTCTGAGACTACAATGAAATTAAACCAGACTTTAATAACACAAAGTTAGCTGGAAATTTTCCAAGTATTTAAATATTAAACAATACACTTCAATATAACTCAAAAGTCAAAGAAGTCATCTCAAGAAAAATTTTTAAAAATATTTTAAACTAAATGAAAAGTAAAATATAATTTATCTAATATTGGGGAGATGAAATGAAATCAGTGCATAGAGGGAAATTTATAGCATTAAATGCATAATTAGAAAAGTAGAAAGATCTAAAATCAACAATCTTATAATCTTCCTTATATCAATTTAAGCATACATTAAGAAAAAGATAACAAAAATTAAAGCAGTAATCAATTAATTTAGAAAGAGAAAAACAATAGATAAAAACAGCAAAATCAAAATCTGGTTCTGTGAAAGTTATATAAAATTGATAAACTTCTGGCTGGGCTAAATGTGGAAAAAAATTGGCCCAGCACAGTGGCTTAACGCCTGTAATCCTAGCACTTTAGGAGGCTGGGACAAGAGGATTGCCTGAGGCCAGGAGTTCCAGACCAGCCTGGGCAAAATAGCAAGACCCTGTCTTTACAAAAACTATAAAAATTAGCTAGGTGTGGTGCATGCACCTCTAGTCCCAGCTACTTGGGAGACTGGACAGGGGGATCACTTGAGCCCAGGAGTTCAAGCTTGCAGTGAGCTATGATTCTGCCACTGCACTCTAGCCTGGGCTATAGAGTGAGACCGACCCTGTCTCAAAAAAAAAAAAAAAAAATTGAAGACATAAATTACCAATGTAAGATATGAAGGAAGGTCATAAAAACTGACCATATGGATATCAAAAGGAGAATAAAAGAATAGAGATGGTACCTGACTTATGATAGTTCAACATGATTTTTCAACTTTACAATGATGTGAAAGTGATATGTGTTCAGTAGAAAGCAGCATGATACTTTCTTGTGATGCTTGGCAGCAGCAGTGAGCCTCAGCTCCCAGTCAGCCGTGCCATCGCTGGGATACTCTACAGTGTACTGTGTTGCCAGACGATTTTGACCAACTGTAGGCTCATGTAAGTGTTCTGAGCACGTTTAAGGTAGACTAGGCTAAGCCATGATGTTTGGTAGTGTAGGTATATTAAATGTATTTCAACTTAGGATATTTTCAATTTACCATGAGTTTATCAGTATGTAACGCTATCATGAATTGAGGAGCATCTGTATTACAAACAACTCTGCCCACAATTTTGATAACTTACATGAAATGGCCCAATTACTGTAAGATACAAACTGCCAAAACTTAGGAGATACGGGCCATCTAAATAATTACATATTTACTAACAAAATTGAACCATTAAGAAGTTTCTATGCCTAGATGAGTTCACTGGTGAATTCTACCAATATTTAAGAAAGTAATGATGCCAATCTTTCCAGAAAATAGAAGCAAAGGAAACACTCTCTAACTCATTTTATAAGGCCAACATTACCCTAATGTAAAATCTAGACAAAGTTATTGCAAAAAAGAGAAAACTACCAATATGAATATAGATGCAAAATCCTCAACAAAATATTAACAAACCAAACACAATAATGTATAAAAAGAATTATGTACCACAGTCAAGTGTGATTAATTCTGGGCACACAAAGCTGCTTAAACACTTGAAAATCAATCACTGTAATTCACCATATCAACAGAAAAATTGTATGATCATGTAAATTGATAAAGAAAAAACATTTTTACAAAATCCAACACTCACTCAGGATTAAAAACTCTGAGCAAAGAAATAGAGAACATCTTCAACTGAATCAAAAATATCTATTAAAAAACCCTACAGCTAACATCATATTCAATGGAGGGTATCTGGATAATTCCACCTAAGATTGGGAACAAGGAAAGGATATTTTCTCTCACCACCCTATTCAGCATCATACTGAAAATACAAGCTAATATAATGAGACAAAAACAAAAGGAAATAAATGTTATACAGAATGGGAAGGAAGTCATCTGTTTGCAGATGACTTAATTTTCTGTGTAGAATACCCTCAATGATGGACCAAACAAACAAAAAACCTCCTGGAACTAATAAGTGATATAGAAAGATCTAAGGATACCAGTTTTAATATACAGAAGTCAAGCACTTTCCTATATACTAACAATGAATACTTGGGATTTGAAATTTTTAAAAAATTGACAATAACATGAAAAATTAAATATTCAGATATAAATCTAATAAATTATATAGTCTACATATAGAAACTACTAAATTGATGAAAAGAATCAAAGACAATCTAAGTAATTGAAGAGATAGCCTGTGTTCATGAAGAGAAGGACATAATATTGTTAAAAGAGCAATTCTACCTATAGAATCTATAGATCAAGGTTCAATGCAATCCCGATCAAAAGTCCAGCAAGTTATGTTTTAGATATGGACAAACTGATTCTAAAGTAGGAAAGGCAAAAGATCTAGAATAGCTAACAAAATGCTGGAAAAGAAAAAGCTGGAGGACTAGCACTACACAATGTTAACACTTAAAATAAAGCTACAATAGTGAAGATGGCATAGTGTTGATGAGACCATACACACATAATCAGAGGAAGAGAATAGACAGCCAGGAAAAAGACCCACACAAATATTGCCAACTGAGCTTTGACAAAGGCACAAAGTCAATTCAATACTATAAGAACAGTCTTTCAACAATTAGCATATGAAGAATTGGATAGGGAAAAATATAGGTAGACAAAGATCTTACACTTTCTACAAATATTAATTCAAAATGGATTCTAAACTTAATGGTAAAATGCAAAACCTTAAAACTTGTAAGAGAGACAATAAAAGAAAATCTATGTAACCTTAAGTTTGATGATGGGTTTTTAGAGACAACAGCAAACACATGGCCCATAAAAGAAAAAAAAAAGATAATTTGGAAGTTGTTGAAATTTAAAACTTTTTCTCTTTAGAAGACACTGTTAGGTAAATCAAAAGACAACTACACACTTAAAGTTTTGATGGCTTAAAAGCAAGATGCTAATTTAGTCAGCATTTACATCTCTAAGTTTACTAAAATGGTACTATCTATTGTAAATAGAAACATTCACTTTTTTAGTTTATATTCAGATATGGGAATATCATATTATTTCAGTAATGTTTTAAATGTAACTAAAAATAATAAAATTCAGTCTAGTTTTCATCTTGAGTCTTATATAACCCTATTCTGACCATGAAAAAAAAGTTTCTATTTTTCTTTCTCTCCCTACTTTACACATATTTATGGAAAAATGATTTTCCTCCCTCTCCAATTCTTAAATATTTCATTAAGCAATTTTACAAATTAAGTCTTTGGAGTCTAATGGACTCCTTTATATGCAAAAAAGAGTAAATTATATTAAAGTAGAAAAGTCATTTGATGAAAAAAAAACAGTAACTGACTTTTAAGATTAAAATCCATTCTGAAAGCAAACAAGTTATGTGTTTCTTGATTTAAAAAACCGAGCAGATTGTATAATATGAGTTGAACTATCAATATCATTAAATATTTAAAAAACTATCAATATGTAACAAATATTCTGGGTGTGAACATATTAGATGTAAAGTGTCAATGATCTTCAAAACAACAACAATAGATTTGAGAACCATATGCTACAGCGTGATTAGGCATTCTCTGATGTCCTTGCCTACTCAATGATTTTTTTTAAATAAAAATATCTCTAAGCCGTTCTATAACAGAAAGCTAATTGCATTTTCCTCTTGAGAATGACATTAACCATCTATCTCAATTGTGATGCTTATACAAGAGAGTATGAATAAAAGCTTGCACCATGCCAATTCACAACAATAGGACTCCTTATTTTCTCCCCCTTCCACCCCCACAAGTTCATTTCTTGCCCAAAATGTTAATAACAGAGTTTAGAATAGATATTGTGAACACATTTTTAAGACATAGCCTCATAGAGTTTGGAAGGTTACTAAGAGAAAATCAGTGTGAAAAAAATGTTTAGAGATTTTCCATTTTCACATTATGACTTGTAGATTATATTGAGAGCATAATCAGACTACTTTATATGTATTAGGATATTTTTACTGATAGTGATTTTTAGATATGAAAGGAAAACGTGATCTACTTTATTTGCCTGATCTATAAGGCTGAGGGTTAAAGTCTGTTGTTTTAGATCGAAATGCAATAACTGATATAGGGTTTTGCCATATCTTTTTCTTTATCAAACTAATTCATCAAACTATGAGTTAATCACAATTTGGTCAACAGTTATGTTAACAGACATGACATCAGCAGATAATTAAATCAAATTATCTTTATGAGAACGTGATTAAAAAAAGATTTGTTGTTGACTGATTTAGGAATAGAAAAGCAAGAAGAAAACAAGATAATATGGTATTCTGGAACCCAAGTGAATAAAGTATTTTCAGGTAGAAGAATAATTTTTCTGGGTCAAGTTAATCAGTTACAAAAGATAAGGTAACATAAATAGTTCAGCTTTGACCAACAGACTCTGGAGGTCATATTTCTGGAACTCTTTACAGAATAGTGAGGGCAAAATCTGATTGGAGTGCCTTTAAAAGAGGATGGCATTGAGCAATAGGAGGAAAAAGTATACTAAAGTATATCCCTACAACCTCTTGAGAAGTGTTGCTGGAAGCTGGGATGGAGAAAAATCAGCCATTAGCAAAATGTAGATTTGGGGTCAGTGAGTGTAATAAGGTGGGAATAATACAACATGTTTATATGCTCATAAAAATGATCCATAAGAGAAGTAAAATTTTATAACATACATAGGAGAAGGTAAAATTGCTGGAGTAATAGCTTTTAAAAGAGTTAACAAGGATGAGATTTAGTACGGTTTAGTTCAAGAAACAGGACAGAAGGCAGAAGATGTGATTAAAGAGGCTGGTGGGTGGTAGATGTGGTAGTAGTAATTTGCGTAAGTTCTCTTCTGATTGCTTCAGGTCCTTAGCATAGTGGTAAGAATGCACTTGGAGTGAATGTTGTAGTGGAATTACTGGGCATTTGAGGAGAGAGGGGAAGGCATGTGGTCACATTTTTAAAGAGAGGATAATGGACTAAGGAAATATAGTATGATTGGCAGGCAATTACCTTTTGTGGTCACCACTTAATTTAACTACCTTATGTGACCTTTTAAAAGGTTTTTATGATATTCTTAAGAGTATATATGCCCTTAGTTTTTCCATGAGAAAATTATAGCTGAGCTGGTACAGTGACAAAAGAAAATAAAACATAATTTGGTTTTTTGTAAGCATATCTTAAGATGTTTTCGATAATATAGAGTGTTTTGCTTTAAGAACAGAAACTTGTCTGAATAGAAATGTAAATTATCGATGTGGAATCCAGATATTTTATTGAAAGGAAGTAAGATCTCATTGGAATTTTATGGGTATGTCTGCATGGAGCCAATCTAGAGAATTCAAGCAGTAGAACTCATTTATATAGTAGGGCTCGTTTATAAACAATGCTTTTTAAAATGTCTGCATAAACTTCATAGATAATTTGAGAATGTTTTACTACGGAATTTTTTTCTCTGACAGACTTAATAGAGAGTGGAAATAAATGGGTCCTTATAAAAGAAAGCCATAAAGTTTATATATGACCTACCTGTTGCACAGATTAATTACGTCACACTAGAAATAGTGTGAGGCATTCACAGTCTCCTTAAAATATTCTTGAAGGCTCTTTACATTTTGTATAATGACAGTGTTGACCATAAACAGGGGATATATTCTTTTCACAATCACTTTATGTTTTACATAGTATATTTTATTAGGCTCCTGGGGAGAAAATTAATTTGAATATTTCTTTTATAATATGTATATGTATTGAAATATCGGAGTGGTTTACTTTGCTAGCTTTAATGTTACCAATTTACATATTGGCCGTTTTGTGGTGTTCAATTGCTTTTTGGTAATAAGGATTCACAGCAGTATTTTTTCTTTTTGATAATGGAAAGTCAAGTTGAAATTATAAACAACCATGAATTAGAACTGAGAAAGTTAGTAGCCCTCCCATGGAGATAGGTATTAAAGCTAATTTTTGTATTTCAAAATGTAATCATGCAATCTACTCTAAAGTCATTCTTTTCTGAATAATGAAATCATAAAATTTTATACCAGAAAGATGTAAACAAGTTACCTATTTATCTTTATTTAGCAATGAAATATCTATTTTCAAAATTTATTTTTAGCAGAATAAATTGAGACTTTTTTAAGATTGCATCTTTTAAGTGTTCACTCCTGCCTTCACTTCAAATCAAAGCAGAAGGATGTAGCCAGACTAAGTGAAATAAACAGTGCAGATAAATAGGAGGAAAATGGCTTGTACACCTAGGCAGAGCAGTTTTGCTTGATAGACTTCTTTGGTCCTCAGTATTCTCATTCAACAAACATCCACAGAAACAACCATACAAGGAGAATCAGAAAAAATTCCGCTAAGCAGCCTCTGTGAACAAATCATTGTTCATAAATCATTGCAATTTCCCATGATCCCTGATATGAGGTTTGTGTTGGATTGTGTATTTTAACTCAGTATTACTCAAGTATCATTATAAGCAATTTTCTGCTGTTTTCCAGAATTTTCTTCACTGTATGTTTCTGGATTAGAATCTGATTATGAGAGCGCTCTGGAGATATTTGGCAGGTGAAAAAGACAGACATGTCATTATTTTCTGGAGGCAGCTACAGGCAGACATGCGAACGGATGTGCAGTTTATTGAAGCTTCAGGTGACTCCAAACCAGTGGCTTCATTTTTTCACATTGACACAGAACCTTACAGACTCATTGGAAGGAACAGGTGAGAGAAAGGTAGAGAAACTGTCATCAGTGTTTTTATTTGCAGAAACAAAACGGTTTTCATGTGAATCTCCAGAATCCCTGTAGATTTTCTCCAACATTCTTGGCTTACATGCAGTTCTCTCTGAACCCAAATTGCACTCATGGACCCAAAGAAGGTATAGTGACAGTTTGACTCACCTTCATTGATTGCTTCCACCTCAGGGTTGTGGAGTTGCAAATACCAGAGGAGTATCCAGCATCTTCCTTAAATTGGTAGATGAGGCAGCCGGCATTGTTGCCTTTTCTTGAACAGTAATGATTTCCTCCCTGCAAACATTGAGAGACAGAGACACCCCAGACAAGTCAGCTAGAAATGGAAGGGGACCGTCAGTAACCATTGGCTTTCTCATATTTGATTTCCATAAAAATAATGTCTCTTAGAGCAGCTATCTCCAGCCTTGGGTATACTTTAATTGGAATGAAGAAAGACATCTTAATCATTCTAAATTTTTATTTTTGTCTATGTTTTATAATTAATGTAATATCTGAGTTCTAATAATATCCTTTATGCAATACAATACAAATATGCATATATTGTAGGTGTAAGCCAATAAAATATGTTTGCTATTAGGTACAATCAACAGTATTTGGGGGATAATTGGCTTGAACTATACCATGTCTTGTCACATAGATAAAATCTCCCAGGGACTAACCCTCAGAGAGAACAAAGGGTAGGTTGTGTTGTGTTGCACTGTGTTGTGGTTTTTCTGTTTTGTGTTATTTTGACATCTTTAAAGGGGTCAGAGTCTATGATTCCTTTCTCGGTCCAGGTGGGGTGGGTGGCAGCTGGCTGTTTTCATAAACATGTTCTATAGATGTATAGAGACAAATTTCCCCCACAAAAGATAGCATTTTAGGGCTACTTTAAAATATGTCAAAAGATGTATCTGGGGGTAAAATATTTTCATTGCCTTCACCCTCTGAAGGAAACAGAATCTCCTCGACAGGGTGAGGCACAGGAACACTATAATCAATTGGAAAAAGAAAGCTATTAGTATTACAGTGTTTTTTTAAAATTTTCATATTTTGTTTCTGTGATTTATAAATAAAAGATGTATTCTTCCATAATCAGAAGAAAGTGTGGCACAGTCACTTACTACTCAATTACTTACTACTCCACACCTATATTTTCAACTCCTTTTACAGGTTGTATGTCTCTATTAGGCTGAAGCATTTCAAAACTAGTGCACAATCTTCTAGCTTTCTTGTCTTCTGTGAGCAGCTTTGCATAGCTTTGGAAACCAAAGTAAAAGTTACAAAAAATGAGACAAGACTCTTAAAGTTTAATTTTTTTAAATTTTTAATTGATAGATAACATTGTATTTATCATGTGCAACATCATGTTTTGAAATATATATATACATTGTGAAATGGCTAAATCAAGCTAATTAACTTATGCATTATCTCACATAGTTGTCATTTTTGTGGTGAGAATATTTGAAGTCTACTCTCTTTTAACATTTTTCAATAATACAATACATTGTTATAGTCACCACGTTGTACGAGAGATCTCATGAACATTTTCTTCCTAACTGAAATTTTGTAACATGTGGCCAAGATCTCTCTAACTCCCTATCCCACCACTGCCCCAGGCCCTGCTAACCACCATTCTACTTCTATGAGATCAATTTTTTTAGATTATACATGTAAGTGAGATGATGCAGTATTTATCTTTCTGTGCCTGGCTTATTTCATTAACATAATGTCCTCCAAATTCATCCATGTTTTCATAAATGACAGGATTTTCTTCTTTTTTGTGACTGAATGGCATTCCATTGTGTATATATGTGGCATTTTCTTTACCTGTTCATCTGCTGATGGACACTTAGGGTGGATTCAAGACTATTTATTAAGGCACTGATACTTCAAAAATTTTTTGTTGCCATAGCATAGCCTCATCCAAATTGACTAAGGCAAATGTGATTTATAATTAAAATCATGGGACATCTTGAAAAATTATGAATGAATATGTTACTGATCTTAAAATCAGGAAAGACATTTTAAGCATGATTGTTAGGGACTTAATTGTGTCCCCCTGAAATTCACATGTTGAATACCTAACCACCAACGTGACTGTATTTGGAGATAGAGCCTTTAAGGAGCTAATTAAGAGTACATGTCATCAAAAGGATGAAACCCTAATCCTATAGGACTGGTGTCCTTATAAGAAGAGGAAGGGACATCAGGGCTCTCTCTCATTTTCTCTCTCCTTCATGTGAGAACACAGTGAGAAGGTGCCATCTGCAAGCCAAAGGAGAAAAACATCACCAGAAACCAACCATGATGGGACCTTGTTCTGGGACTTTAAGTCTCCAGAACTGTGAGAAAATAAATTTCTGTTACGTAAGCCACAAAGCCTATGGTATTTTGTTATGGCAGCCCAAGAGGACTGACACATTGAGTGATGAAAAAGAAAATAGAAACAAGAATCTTTTGACTGTATAAATATTAAAGAATTCTTTATATTAAAAGCCTATAATAAATAAAATTAAAAGTCAAATGAAAAATTGGAAAAAAATTAAACATAAATGAAATACGACTGATTTACTATGCAGAGAAATTTTAAAAATTAATTCAGAATATGAAAATAAAAGGGAAAATCATAAATGGAAATTAGTATTTTAAAAGTATGTGTTATTATATTTACATTTATAATGTATATTTAGTGCTTCATTTATTATTGTAATAAATATAAATGGAAAATATTAAAATCTTTCCTTTATCCAATATTGAAGGATACCATTTTAAATAATATTTTTTATTATAAATCAGCCAAGATTAGAATCTATCTGTCAGTCATTTGTATTTCCATTTTCATATTACTCTGTAGTACCCAGGATTGACAGTGGTGCAGTAAAGGGGTATTATAGTAATTACGGTGGGACAACTTATGCTGAGTTAATAAATAACTTTGGATCATGGTCTAAAAGTTTACCTCTTGGTCATTTCTACTGCAGGACAGTGAGGGACCTCTTTTCCTCACAGTTGCTTTACACAATCTATGGCACTACTACCTCAAGACAATATTTAGTGGTTTCCCTTGTCAGGAAAAGAGCAAAGAGATGAAGGGACAATCACAGGCCACTAAATGCTATGGCCTGGAAGTAATACAAGGCCCTTGTACGAGAACATATGAGCTGGAACTAATCACATGGCCCTGCCCAACAGCCAATGGGTCAATATACTACTAGGTGCCAAGAGAACTAAAAGAGCTAAATATTGGAAGCATCCATGACAGGTGCCAGATAATGTGCTAACAGGAGAATAAACTTAAAATATTCTGAAAAACATTTTAAATAGTACATTAATAACAAAATATTTGTTTCCTTTAAGCCAGAATATTTTCTGCTTTTAATTGATTCAAATATGTTAAATATAATAACAAGTAACATATTTTAAATATATAGGATATGCGATATATAGGATAACTTAATTTTCATGTATAATCTCATTTAATCCTCACAAAGGAAACTACAGACTGGTTAGTATTATAATCTTTATTATAGTTGACAAAGAAAAGAAACAGAGAAACTTTAGTGATTTTTACAATGTCACTCAGCTAATAAATTTCAGAGCTACAACTTTAATCCACGTAATATTAACCCAAAGCCAATGTTTTTAATCCCTACATGTTACCAAGGATACCCAAAAATTATGCTCAAGGATGTTTACTAAAACATTTAAGTTACTATTGAGTGATATTTAGAGGAATAAGATAACTGCTCAACAATAGGACAATGGTCAGATAAACTGGCCTATAGTCATAAAATGAAACAATAATAGTCATAAATAAAACAAAAGCATGTATTTGAGGACATTTAGTGACTTGGAAAATACTTTAAAATAATGGAACAAATAAAAATGCAACATACATACCCAGTATACTTTTTCTTATTTTTGTCATTTATTCATTAATTTATTCATTCATTGGACAAATATTAACTGTGCAAGTATTATTCATCAGACACTTTACCTTGGTATTAAGGACATAGCAGTGAAGAGAAAGAAAAGGCAGAATGTAGGGATGAAAGGAGGGAGGGGTTTGAAGGTGATTTTCCTACAGTAATTAGTGGAGGCCACTCTGAGATATCAATATTTTTGACACTTAAATGACCTATAGATCCTAGCATATGAGAGTAAAGGAAACAACATTCCAAGAAGACAGAAGAACCAGTGCAGTGATGTTGGTAGAAAAACTATTTAGCAGTATTGGAGACAGAAATGAGGCCTGTTTGGTGGAAATTGGTTAGAGAAGGGTTAAATAGTGTGAGATGAAGTTAAAGAGTAAGAAAGACCCAGATCATTCAGGGACATATAGACCAGGGCAAGTCATCTGGAATTTACTCATTGACTTTTTCCAACAAGGTGAGAGAGAAAAAGAGAGACAGAGAGAGGATATGATTTGCCAGTAGCTCAGCTGAGCTGGAGAGAGCTGAGCTGCTAGGGGTCAGAGTAGCCTTAAGATATCAAGCTAAGATGAAAATAACAGTCAAGCCATCAATTCACTGTGATGTTATAAACACGAGGCTAAAAGAGAAAGTGTCGCCCCCTCTCCCATCTCCCATTCCCCATTGTCCCCAGTGGCACTGCACACAGTAGAGGGAAAGGTATCTCAGCACAGATATGGGGGACACTCACCACTAAGGAAGCCCCAAACAAAAGGCTTCCACCATTGTATGGATCCGGGGACCAAAGAGAAGGAAAGGGGGAGGGACTTGGGGTAGTAAAGTACTGAGGACCAAGTGACAGTGGAGAAACGTGTCTTCGAGGTTCTCCCCAATTTCCCTAATGAAAAATTTTAGGCAGAGGCACCTGGAGAAAAACTCAGCCTAAGGCCCTCAGTAAAACAGCCTCTGAACGGGGGTCCCCCCCAGAGCTAGAAATACAGACATGTATAAGAGCATAGCTGGCCAAGGGCCTGAGTTCCTGACTGCATCTCCCTCTAGACACAACAATGCATTGGCGGTGCACCAAGTCTGTTGTGGGGAGAAAGGCTTCCCCATGAGGCCCACCAGATAGAGCATTTGTTTGCCTATGGTCAGGCCTGAAAAATCACATAGGTTTTGGGCCATGAGCTGAACTCCTCAAATTTATGTTCTTAAAGCTTGTCTATATGAGAAATAGTGTATAT
Source organism: Daubentonia madagascariensis (assembly GCA_023783475.1). Classification (NCBI taxonomy): domain Eukaryota; kingdom Metazoa; phylum Chordata; class Mammalia; order Primates; family Daubentoniidae; genus Daubentonia; species Daubentonia madagascariensis. Next base: position 16,276,047 of record JAKFHU010002080.1, on the reverse strand, counting down.
ACATATATATTTACATAATATTTTCATAGAAAAATAACAAAAAGTAGTATGCAGATAATTGATAGTGATCATCTTTGGTCAGTAAGATTATGATTATTTTTTGCTTTCCTTGTCAAATTGTTATATTAAGGTGAAGATGTGAGTTTGTGTGTATAAAGAATACAGCCTGGAAGTGTGAAGTTAGTGAGAAAAAGTAAGATTTGAGTTTGGTCTTGCATCATGAAAGGAAATTCTGGATGCTAAAGAAGGGAGGAATTTATAAAGAAACAGAACAATAAGCTAAAGCTCTGATACCAAAAAGTTTTGGATATGTTTGAAGAAAATCTAATAGCTTATCTAATTCAAAGAGAAAAATGGATAGCATAGTGTTGAATGGTAAAATGACAGGCATGATTGTTTACATGCAATGCTGTAACTAATGAAGAGCAAACTGGAAAATGTTTGTGTCCAATTGTGGAAGCAACTCTGAGCTCATCACATAAATTCAAATTTCTGGGGTCAAACTGTTCAGGAATAATGACAGCAGAGTCAATTAATGTGTATGCTTTTATGTCTTCAACCAAGAACTCTTTGGTCAAAACATACTTTTCCTTGGTTTTTGATTGCTTTACCTTCCTCCTAGTGCGTGTGCAATATTTGTGTACTTCTGAGTATTTATCTAATCTCTTTATGTTGTAAATGAAGAAATGATTCATGTTCAAAAATGTGAGTTTGGATTCAAATAAAAAAAATACCTCTGAGTCAATGTAAGTTGCCTAGTGTCAGGTTACTTCTAAGTTCACAGGTGATATCTCTTTCCACTTCTGGTGTAAGATGTTTGCTTTTACTGTATTGTGAGGGGGCAAATTGTGAAAGTATCATGACTTTTAGCTGTAAATAAAGGCAGCTTTTTGTTTTCCTCTTTTTATTTATCTATGTTTTATAGAGAAAAGAGGTTTATTTGGCTCACGGTGCTGCAGGCTGTACGAGAAGCATGGAGCCAGGATCTGCTTCTAGGGCGGGCTTCTGGGAGCTTTTAATCAAGGTGGAAAGTAAAGGGAGAGCAGGTGTATCACATGGTGAGAGAGGAAGCAAGAGAGAGAAGAGGGGGTGCCCACTCTTTTTTTTTGTTGTTTAATTTCACAATGTTACGGGAGTAAAAATGTTTTGTTCACATGGATTGCTTTTATACTGCTTGAGTCAAAGTTATAAGTGTGCCAATTGCCCAAATAGTGTACATTGCACCCATTAGGCATGATTTCACTCATCCCTTCTCCTCCCTCCCACCTGCATGATTTCTGTTGAGTTTTACTTCCATCTGTGCTCGTGAGTGCTGATCAGTTAGTTCCAATTTTATAGGGAGTACACGTGGGGTTTGTTTTTCCATTCTTGCAATACTTCACTTAGGAGAGTGGTCTCCAGTTCCATCCAGATTGTTGCAAAAGGTATTAATTTATTTTTTGTGGCTGAGTAGTGCTCCATGGTATACATATACCACATTTAATTAATCTACTCATGAATTGATGGGCACTTGGGTTTATTCCACATCTTTGTGATTGTGAATTGTGCTGCAATAAACATTCAAGTTCACGTGTCTTTTTGATAATATGACTTCATTTCTTGTGGGTAAGTACCCAGTAGTGGGATTGCTGGATAGAATGGTAGGTCTATTTTTAGTTCTTTGAAGAATCCCCATGGAGGTTGTACTAATCTACAGTCCCACCAACAGTGTATAAATGTTCCTTTCTCTCCGAATCCATGCCAGCATCTATTGTTTCTGGACTTTTTAATAACAGCCATTCTCATTGAATATGAGAATTTCAATGATATCTCATTGTGGTTTTGATTTGCATTTTTCTGATGATTAGTGACTTTGAGCATTTTTTCATATGTTTATTGGCCATTTGTCTATCTTCTTTTGAAAAGATTCTGTTCATGTCTTTTACCCACTTTTTAATGGGGTTGTTTGATTTTTTTCTTTCTGATTTGCTTGGTTTCTTTGTAGATTCTGGTTATTATCTCTTTATCAGATGTATAGCATGTGAATATTTGCTCCCATTCTATAGGTTGTCTATCTGCTCTGTTGATTGTTTCCTTGGCTGTGCAGAAGCTTTTTAATTTAATCAAGTGTCATATATTTATTTTTGTTGTTGCAGTGATTGCCCTTATGGACTTCTTCATAAATTCCTTGCCTAGGCCAATATCTAGAAGAATTTTTTCAACATTTTCTTCTAGAATTCTTATGGTTTTATATCTTAGATTTAAGTCTGCTATCCATCTTGAATTAATTTTTGTGAGTGGTGAGAGTTATAGATCCCATTTCACTCTTCTACATGTAGCTATCCAATTCTCCCAGCACCATTCACTGAATAGGAATTCTTTTCCCTGGTGTATATTGCTGTCTACTTTGTCAAAGATCAGGTGGCAATATGTGGATGGTTTTATATCTGGGTTCTCTGCTCTGTTCCATTGGTTATGTCTCTATTTTTGTGCCAGTACCATGCTGTTTTTTTTACTATAGCCTTGTAGTAAAGCTTAAAGTGTGATAAAGTGATGCTTCCAGATTTTTTCCTTTTGCTTAAGGTTGCTTTGGCTTTTTGGGCTCTTTTCTGGTTCCAAACGAAGTGTAGAATTATATTTTCTAGATCTTTGAAAAATGACATTGGTATTTTGATGGGGATACATTGAATCTGTAAATCACTTTGGGTAGTATTGACATTTTAATAATGTTGATTCATAATCCTTGTTCATAAAATCAAATTGGGAGCTAAGTGGAGATATATACCCAGTTTCCCAAAGTGGAAAATTCAAGAATAACTATAAGATTCAGCAAACCAAACTGTCATTAGTTGTCTAAAAATATATATTATCCTAACTACATAAGTACCATGTCAAATAGAAAGAAGCAGTGATATTGATGATGATGTGTAGAATGAGTTGGAATTTTAAAAAATGGAATAGAGGCAATGAGCTAGGTTGTGAAAGAGTTAATGCAGATCAGCATCAGGAGGATAGAATTGGAAACCAAAGAGCAGGGACGGATGGGGAAGAGTTTAGACAATGATAATTCTGTGGGGTTTAGGAATTAATTGGTTGTGGAGAAGAGGAAGTGGTAAACAATAACTCTGAGGTTTCAAATCTAGTTGACTGAGCAAATTGGTGTTATCTCGCTATATAAAGTGCTTAGTCACATTCCTCTGAGACTTGACCAGTCATAATTTTTATTACGTTTCCTCAGATTCAGTTGAGTGGGGTTTTCACTCAGTCAATCCAACCAATAAACATAGCAACCAGTGATGACAGGAAAACAATATAAATCTGAATCTTGAGAAAATATATCTAAACAATCTACATATATGTAATTGTGTGTGGGGTGTGTGTATGTGTGTAAGAGAGAGAGTGAGAGAGAGAGCGTGCACAATTGTGGCCTGTATCCAACCATCTATCTCTGCTAAGCACTGTTTTAATATGGCTTTATATGCATCAACTCATGAACTCACTCAACTTCAAACAAAAATGATGATTAGCTGCTATTATTCTTTCAATTTTTACAGATGACAAAACTGAGATTTTAAAAGGTTAAATGACTTTACCAGGGACTCAGAACCAGTACCTGGGAGCACAGAGATTCATGTCAAGTGTTATCTGATTCTAAGCCTTACAGTAATTCCTCACGATGTCTTTCTCTATCCAAACCAAGGGTGGTTGGGGAGAATGGCTGTGCAGGTTATAGAATCTGGGATCCTTTGGCAAAAGGAGAAGGTCTTTGCAGAGGTTAAAAGCATGGGGGGATTTCTCTCACCTTTAAATTCCCTTCAGAATCCACTCGTAAGACTTCATCTACGTTCAAGAATGTAGGAGAGAAATATAGGCCCTGACAGACTAACCAAACTGGACTTAATGAGGAACTGGAAAGACTGAACACTCTACACGGACTGACATGCTTGAAATACTAACCACTGCAGACCCTTAGAGAGCCTGAACAAAATCAACTACTATGAATGTAATTTTACTGCCTAACAGTCATTATCCTTGTCCTCCTTTGGCCCCCAAGCTTCTCTTTAGGCAACCTATGTGATTCAAGGAAAACTGCCCCCATCCAAGCTCCAGGGGTTGAACCTGAGTAAGTACTCCAGTCATAGCAATTCAACATACCTTTCTGGTGAAAGGTTTTGGAGTGGACTCATAGAGGAAATAGCTCAGTGAAACAAAAGATTTTCTGAAAAAGTTTCTGAGTTTGCTTGTTTTTTTCTGGTAGTAATTTATTCTGGATTTCTGTAAGTGAGGAGGTCTTAGACCCCCTAGACCCAATTGCTCCAGAAGCCATATTGTGACCATGAGACAACAGGCCATAGGAAGAAAGTAATATTCCTGGATGGTAGTTTGGGGAGAAGCACGACAGAAAGTTCTAGAATATTATTCAATGGCTGAAGCTGCCAATTCTGATGTCTGTCCTAACTTTGGATACATGCTTGTATGAGTGAATGTTTTCCTTATTAAAGCCAGTTTTTCTTATTTAAGCCAGTGTGAGGCAAAGTTTCTCTTTCTTGAAAACAAATATCTTCTATTGATATGCTAACAATCTGATTAAACTGAAAGGTTCAGACATATGGATATGACCAGCCATGATTACCAGTTTGGTTTTATGGACCATTTGAGACCTTGACTACTCCACAAGTAATAATACTCTGAATATACTGACTACTGTATCTGGACCCATGAATGCAGACACTCTGATTATCTTGGTCATTCTGACTAATCCTGATAGACACATAGGTCAGTACCCAAAAGTTTCCTGTGCATCTGCCCAGCCCACATCTCGGGAAACCCTTCAGTCATGTACTTGCAAAGTGGAAGTTTGATCACCCTGCCTAGGCTCTCTGATGCTTTTGCATGTAGCTTCTGGGTGAGCTGAAGACCTGGTTCAGCTAGGACAGCTAGGGTCTTTCTTTAAGTGGTCCTTTATTCTAAGCTTTTTCATATTGCAGTCACAATAAATATTCTAAGAATGATTATATAGAAGCTGTAAAATCTCTTAAGGAATAATATTTCATATCTCACAACATCACGTCTCCTCCATTGTATTGGTAAATCAAGTCACAGCCTGGTTCAAATTTAAGCAGAGTAGAAATAAACCTAGACTTGATTATTTTTCTTTAAAATTATACTATAAATTATATAGCAGGGACTTTCACAATGAATACTTGAATTAAAAGGATTGCTTATATGAATTACCACATGAAATTATTACAGGTGCAATAGACAAATGGTTAGGGATGCTATTTCTGAGCTATAATGTATGTACAGTCCTTTGAAAAAGTTATTCCAATGATTTTTAGGTTGTTTTTCACAAGTTTCTTTTTTTAAAGATGGGAGGGGGAGTCTGGGGACAAGCAGATGAAGCTAACCTTCAGTCCTACACCCAACGTTTCCACTTCCCACTCCAACCATAGTAGCTCAACTTTATCTGTTTTGCATATTGAACATCTGAATATTTCATTTGGAAAAATAATTCTATTGCTAAAAAGTTGCTTTAAAGAATTGTGTACATTTTTATATGATTTTATATGGTTTATCACATTTTAACTCTGGGATTAGAATCCTTAAATAAAAAGCAAATCTGTTGTTCAAATCTCTCATATTCAACTATAGTTCATGTTTTCAGGGTGACATTTTTTACAAAGGTATAAATCTGCCTAAATCTATGTAGGAAAATTTAGGATTATGAAGTTGTTTATATCAAAACCAAGATATTTACCTGTTGTATAACTAATACCACCATTACTATTTGATATTGCTTTTGAATTTGAATAAGATTAAAAATATTTTCAATAAAATAGGAAATTTTTAAATTTATTTGATGTTTTAAAATAATGATAGTTTTCATACTTATAATTCTAAAATTATTTTAATCATCATATTATGTGATAAGATGCTATTTTTAAAAAAATTGTTTGCCACACCTTTTAAAAAATTCCATGGCCTCTCCATGTTCATGCTAGGAAGGTCAAAACAAAATAAATTTGCTTTATTAAGAGCATAATTAATGTATTAGTAAGATAGTTATTTTTGTTTTAACCTCAGCTGTGAAACATAAAACAAAAGAGAAACAGACATAAACAGACATATTGAGAAGTTTGATATGAGACTATACTCCTTCACTAGATTCATCCTATTTCCTTTTAAAAGTTGGACTTGAAATAATGTACTTCTATGTTCCATAAAAGAAATTTCTACTGAAAGTAGAAAAAGAATAACTCTTGTCTTTCATTATGACCCATCATATTATATCTTGTACATTGAGTAGACAGATGAGGTGAAATTTCTACTTTTTCTTCTTATCACAATAAGTCAATTTTAAGATTGCCTATATTTTTGGACAAAGGTTTAGTAATTTCCAGTGCTGAAACCTTTAATAATTCATTGTGCCTATAACAAAAAGATAGAACTTATTTCAAAAATAGCAACCTTGTCATTTGGACTAAAGAAGGAAATCCACAATGTTAATAGATCACTGTGACAGTTTTTGTGGTCAGAAATAGGACAGAGGCAAAAAGAAAAAGTAATGTTTCCATTTATCTTTCTTAGTAGTATGGATGGGAGGGGAGAGAGAGGGAGAGAGAATCTGAGCATGCAGATATTTTACTCTGATTAAGAAAAAGAAAAAAGAAGTGTTTGATTTTACCAAGTAGTTTAAACCTTATATTGACAGATAATGGAACTATTCCTTTTTTTTGATCAGCTTTAAAGAAAATTTATTCATCCATGTAATCATTTTATAATTTGCTTATTTTTTCTTTCTATAAGTATTTTTTGAACAGTTCTACTATTTCAAATAATGTGTTGTTGTTATTGTTCTAAGAGTGAAAACATACTACCTATCAAAATACCACATCTACATGAACAATCAAAACATTAAAGGTAAAATTCAAGACTGAGTTTTAGCCCAAACAAATTTACCTAAATACGTGGTGATCATTTCTGATAAAGTCCCTATGTATATTCTGCTAAACTAACAGGGCTTTCTACATATGTGTTCCACTGATTTAAAACTTAGACTATTGAATATTTTATAGAGGGAAAATTTTGTAAAAACAAATTCTTGGGACATACTCAAACCAAATTAGTGTTTTATTATGGACTCTATTAAGTATTGTTAAAAGAAAATATTTACACAAATTAAATTTGGCAGAGTTTATTTGAGCAAAGAACCATTCATAAATAAGGCAGCTTTCAGAACCAGGATTGTTTTGGAGAGCTCCACCCAGCAATGTGGGCAGGCAGTACTTATAGACAGAAAAAGAAAGTGACCTGCAGAAACAGCTTGATTAATTACAGCTTGTCATTTGCCTTTTGGGGACATAGTCTGAACAGTTGGAAGCCTGTGACTGGCTGAAGTTTTTGTGGCTGTGATTGGCTGAAATTCAGCTACTTGTTCCAAGAATGTACTCTTAGTTAGGCTGTAGTTTTTTTACATATTAAGTTAAATTTCAGTTCTCTGTACAAAGGCAGCTTTAGGCCAAATTTAATTTAATAGCATAAGGAAATGAGTTATAAATAGCTGTTACTGTCTTGCTTTCTTGTAAAAGATAAAGTATAGGGTGTTATATTTTTAGAAACTTCAGTTAGGCCTCAGTGAATTTTCCTAATGCCATTGAATGTTGAAGGTATTTTAAATTTTAGATAATTCTATGCAAATGAAACTTCATTTACCACTTATAAGGCCCACTCTCTTCAAATAAGCATGTTAAATCAACACATTATGAACTTTGCATAAAATATACCATGTCTTATTCAAATATTCATTACTCTTTTATATTACAATTGGTCTTATGAAAGGGTAGAAGGCAGGGTGATCACTAAATTCCATTTTAAGGAAAATTTTAAAAAATATTAAAACTTTTCCCTTTGAGATGCAAAGATGTACCTTTTTAAACCTGATGTTTCTTCAATGAAACAATAATAAAATTTACATTGATTAATTCCTCTAAGTTCTTGAAGAACGAAAACAGAAGAAAATTAAAATTTGGCATAAATTGTATTGAGTGTTCACTAGATGACATGCATTATAGTAAGAAAGGAAATGAATTTGTTATTTTCATATTTTCAGGGTGAATTTTTGAGGGTTAGGATATCTCTTAGTCCATTCAGGATGCTATAACAAAATATCTTAGACTGGATACTTTATAAACAACAGAAATTTATTGCTTGTAGTTCTGGTGGCTGGGAAGTCCAAGATCAAGGCATCAGCATATTCAGTATCTGGTGAGGGCCCATTCTTCACAAATGGATGGTGCCTTCTTACTGCATCCTCACATGGAAGAAGGGGGAAAGGCAGCTCCTTTCAACCTCTTTCATAAGGACACTAATTCCATTTATGAGGGCCAAGCCCTCCTAAATTAATTACTTCCTCAAATGCCCCACCTCTTAATACTATCACTTTGGGTACCAGGTTCCAACATATGAATTTTGCAGGGACACCAACATTGATATCATAGCAAGACCCCAATCTTGTGATGCACTTTGACCCCAAAGCCACACTTTTTAAATTTTAGAGCATGTGTAATTTTTAATGTCCCACTACATCATTGCCATTATATAGATGCTAATGATGAGCCTTCAATACAGATTTCCACAAGGTACACTTATACAAATGGCAGAGAAAGGATTAAAGCCCAGGTCCTCCACCTTCAAGCCCAATATACTTCACTATAATTTATTGCCTTCCTTAATAGACAAATATTGAAATAATCATACCACATAATTACAAGGAGAGTGGTTAATTTTTGTAAAAGTGTTATCTTGAAGAAAAACACATCTTTCTATTGTTTAGAAAAAAAAACCCAACCATGTTTTTCCCTCTGCCCTAACACCAACACAACAATTAACACAGACTTCTGTGACCAAAAGTATGGGCTCTTTTTCCCTACCAACAAGCAGTAGACACCAGCTAGGTATCCTCCAATTTAATTCTGACACTATCTAACTGGACATAGTGTCAGTACCAACAGGTTGAAGGCTTGGCCCCCAAGAAGTGTTAGTACCCACAGGTTGAGGGCTCAGTCACCAAGACTGCCTCCACATTAGATACCAGTTGCAAGTCTGGGCCTCCAGAACATCTGACCAACTGGCTTCAAGTTGGAGTTCCTGTGACCTCCTCTTTGGGTTTGATTAATTTTCTGGAGCAGCTCACAGAACTCAGGAAAACATTTACTTACATTTACCAGTTTATTATAAACGACATAACAAAGAATATAGATGAAGAGATGTGTAGAGTAAGGTATGGGGGAAGAGCTCCCCTGGGCACACTACCCTCTAGGAACCTCTACGTGTTCAGCTATCTGGAAGTTCTATGAACTCTGTCCTTTTGGGTTTTTATGGAGACTTCATTACATAGGCGTGATTGAAGCATGGACAACTGTGTCAAAATGCAATTGGACAAAATGTTATGATCTAAACCCAGCAAGTCCTGTCAGTTCAAATTCTTCTTGTCCTCTCTGTGCAGGATTCCTTCCTCTAGGGTATGGGACAGGACCCTTTATAACAGGTGAAGGGAACATAGGAGAAGATCAGAGAGAGAAAGAGAGATTCTGTTTTATGACACCTGTTCTTGAGGCCTAAAGCATTCCAACATTATAACAAAAGACTGTAACAAGGGCTATGGGAATTATGAGCCATGAACCATGTACAAAAACATTAAGAAAATGTCACATGTCACTCAGGACAGTGAAATTATTAAGTAGATTCTCTCAAAATATATTTCAGGATGAGAAACTTATGCATCATTTTTTCTTCATCATATTTCTGGATAACTAGAATGGTGAGCAGAGAGGAAAGAGAAGAGAAGGAAGGAAATCCTTCCCCTCCTTTTGTTAGAAAAAATTACCAAGATTAAACCTCCGTGCTTGCTTTTTCTCACTGACACCTTAGGACGTGTGAATATCACTTTATTTTTCATTAAAAATGCATGAAATAATCTCAAAGATTTAGATAGTGGTTTTGTTGCCCAGGCTGGAGTGCAGTGGTATGACCATAGCTCACTGTATCATTGCAGCCTCAAACTCCCAGACTCAAACCATCCTCCCTCTTCAGCCTCCTAAGAAGTTGGGACTATAGGTTCATGCCACCACACCTGGCTGTATATAGAGTTTTTTGTAGAAACATTTCTATATATCTTATATATGTGAATAATATCTTATATGATGAATTTTTAAAAAATCAGTTGCATAAAACAATTCCCATAAAAGCAAAGATTAATATACATTCACATCCATTTGCTTATTAAAAGTATTTGGGAATATTTAATGGAAGGACTAACTTATTTATCTTCCTCAAATTGATCTTAACTTGTTTGGAAACATAACTTTCTTCTAACATAATGTTGATCATTGCTGAGAGGTTTCTTAAACAGTGACATTTTGCTCATAAAAAGATATCCCTATAATAGAGTGATTTTTATGATGAAATCACTACTAAATCACCCTCATCATTCTTGGTACTTTCAAAGGATGCCTTTTCTTGATTCAGCTGCAGGTTGAAAATGAGTTATTAATTCTTAGTGCCCCAATGGATTCAGGAATATCTCTGATAAAATATATTTCTATTATACTAATTTCTGTTTAATATTAATTCTTATTATGTATCTGTTGAAGATATATTTTCAAATAATATGTGAGTGGCTTAGTCCATTTTCTGCTGGTATGAGAGACTACCATAGACTGAGTAATTTATAAAGAACAGAAGTTCATTTGGCGTATAGTTCTGAAGGCTAGGAAGTCCAAGAGTGTGGCACCAGCACCTGGCAAGAGTCATCCCATTGTGGAAGGCAAGAGCAAGCACTCCAGACAGAGAGAAAAAGAGTGCCAAACTCCCCCCTTTTATAATTAACCCACTCCCACAATAATGGCTTTGATCCATTCACGAGGGTGGTGCTCCTATGACCTAATCACCTCTTAAAGGCTCCACCTCTTAATATTGTCATAATGGCAATTACATTTCCATATGAGTTTTAAAGGGGACATTTAAACCATAGCATTATTTTTCATCAATATTTGTATAAACTATAATGTAGACAAGACAGATATTACGACACAAGTTCCACAGGTAAGTAGTGTCAATACAGCATTATATGCTACTGAAGAAAAAATAAAAACATAGTACCTATCAGGAATCATCATACCATCTTTCTATGGTTTGAATGTCCCCTCCAAAACTCACATTGAAATTTAATTGCCATTCTGATGGTATAAGAGGTATGACCACTAAAAAGTGATTAGGCCATGAGACCTCAGCTCACATGAATGGATTAATGTCATTATCATGCGAGTAGGTTTGTTATCTCAAAAGTTCTTGTACAGGTAAATTCAGCCCTCTTTTCCTCTTTTACACTTTCTTTCCCTTCTGCCTTCTGCCATGGGATGACACAAGAAGACCTTCACCAGATGCCAATGCCATACTCTTGGACTTCCCAACTTCCAGAACCATGAGCCAAATAAATTTCTATTGTTTATAAATTACCCAGTCTGTGGTATTCTGTTACAGCAACACAAAGTGGACTAAGACACACATACACATCAGTAGAGTTCACTGCAGCCTCAAATTCCTGGGCTCACGTGATTCTCTATCCTTCTGCCTCAGCCTCCCAAGTAGCTAGGACTATAGGTGCACACCACACTTGGCTAATTTTCTTTTTTTGGTAGAGACAATGTCTCTCTGTGTTGCTCAGACTGCTCTCAAACTTCTGACTGCAAGTGATCCTCACACGTTGGCCTCCCAAAGTGGCAAGATTGGGATTACAAGCATAAGCCATCACACCTTACATTGATATTTTTTACATGACAAAGTTGCTTAAGATTCTGAAGAAAGACATTCCCCACTCCCACTGCCCTCCCCTTCAAAAGACCTTTTATACACTAAATATTCCATTCAATATCAGAGAATTCATAGAAAACTTAGAATCCAACTTGGCATAGATCAATGTAATTTACAATAACTTACATGTTAAAAACTAATAGCCACGATAGGTTCATTGATCATTCAGTAAACATTGATCAGAAATTGGGCTATTTGGGAAAAAAGAAAAATTACAACTCAATCCCAAACTTTAAATCAAATAAAATTTGAGTGTATTGAAGAATAATAGAATGCATGATATATTTGTAGGACCTCTAACTGCTTAAGAATTTTTTTTCACCTTTTAAAAATCAACTTTATAGGGGCATAATTCACAAACAATAAAATGCTCACAGATGGACCAGTTTTGTCAAATCTAGACATCTGTGTAAATACCACTGTGATCAATGGACACAACATTTCTATCACTCCACTGATTTCCCTCGTGACATTTTACAGTCATTTCCCCCTTTCCCTACTCTCAGATCCAGGTAGCTACTGATTTGCTACCTTTCACTATGGATTAGTTTTGCCTTATATAGAATTCCACATAAATGGACCCATACAGGTACTCTTTTGTGTCTGGCTTCTTTCAGTCAACATAATGTTTTTTAGGTCCACCCATATTGTTTCCCAAAAGAGTACTTCATCCTCTTTTAAATGTAAAGGCAAATTTTAAAAGTAATATAAAAATATATAAATTTAACTAAATAAATTGTAAATGTATTTATGTAAGAAAAAGTCAATATAATTTAAAAATACAAGAGAAATGACAAATATTTTCTATAGGTGAAGAAAAATATTATGATTTTTGGTATATATAATATACCAAATATATACCAATATATACCAATATAAATACTTAACATAACATTAGTAAAAGAGATAAAGAAAATTAATAGAAAACTGGCAGAAAGTAATATAAGTGACCAGCTTGTATACAAAATATCCAAGCTCATTAATAATCAGAAGAATGTTAAAACTAAGAAGATATTTATTTTTTCTCACTATAAGACTATTAATGGAAAAAGTAAACATATAATAAATATGCTAAGGATGCAGTGATACGGGAATCCTCATATACTGTGTGTAGCAAGCTCGGTAATTTAAATTGCTAATTGAAAAACTCCCCCCAAAAAAGAAATTTCCAACCTTAAATAGTTTCAGTGGAGAATTTTACCAATTATTTAATGAAGAGTTCTACATAATCTTTTTCAGAAAATAGAAGAGGTGATAACACTCCTAATTCATTTTATGAACATAGTATTACATGATATCAAAACCAGGCAAAGAAAGTAGAAAGAACACTATAGATCAATACCCTTCATGAATGTAGATGTACAAATCCTTGACAAAATATTAGCAAATACAATTCAGATATATATATATATATATATATAAAATTATATTCTACAAGTTAACTTCCAGGAAAGCAAGGCTGGTTCATAATTTGCGAATCAATAAAATACTCAAGAAGTCACAAAATCATATCAACTAATATAGAAAAAGCATGTAACAAAATTTAACACCCATATAAAAATTAACTCACAGTGGATCATGATTTAAATAATAAATGTAAAATTGTAAAACATTTAGGAAAATCATAGGAGAAAATTTTTGGTATCTAAATTTAGGCAAATAATTCTTAGTCTTGCCCCCAAAGGCAGGATCTATAAGAGGAAAAAATAATAAATTCAATTTCATCAAAATTTAAAAAACAAACAAACAAAAACTAACTTTTGGTCTGTGATAGGTTCAATTAATAAGATTGAGAAGATAAGCTAAAGACTGGGTGAACATATTTGCAAACCACACTTTAGACAAAAGACTACATTAAAAAAAAGCAGTAGACAACTAATGAATGCAATTGGAAAATGGCAAACACTTGAAAAGACATTTGTCTAAAAAGGATAGACACATTGTGAATAGCACTTGAACAGATTCTCAAAATTATTTACTGGGAAAATGTAAATTTAAATTACAATGAGCTATCACTACATGTCTATTAGAATGACTGAAATAAAAATACAGTAAAAGCAAAAAATGTTGAAGAGAATGTGGAAACACTGGGTCACTCATATGTTGCTGTGGGAAGGTAAAATGGTACAGCCACTCTGGAGTTTAAACTGGAGAACAGTTTAAACATGCAACCAAGCTATCACACTCCTGAGAATTTATCACACACTTAACTGTGACACAAATTTATAGCAGCTTTATTTATAATAGCTAAAATTTTTAAACAACATAGATGTCCTTCAGTAGGTGAATGGTTTAACAAACCATGGTACATACACCCATAACATGGAACACTACTAAATAAAGTAATGCATTATTGAAACAGGTAGCAACCTGGATTAATCCCACAGATTTATGTTACGTATAAAAAGCCAATCACAAAAGGTTACATATTGAATAATTCCATTTAAACACCATTCTTAAACTGACAAAATTATAGAAATGAACACGTTAATGTTGGCAGGGGTCAAGGAGGAGATGGGGCAGGAGAGAATGAGTGTGGCAATTAAAGGGCAACATGAGGAATTCTTGTGGCGATGGAAATTTTTTCTATCTTGACTGTATTAATGTCAATATCATGGTTGTGCTATTATATTTTTACAAGAGATTACCATTGTTTGAAACTGGTTAAAGTGTACTTGGGATGTCTCTTTATTATTTTCTATAAGTGCATATGAATCTATAATTATAATTTTGAAAATTATATTTGAAAGTAGCTAATAAATTATATGGATAAAATATTTTTCAGAAAATTAATGGAAAAGATTTGTGTGCATTTTCATGAATGATTTGCATTTATAAATTTCAGAAAAAGCAGTATCAAAATTAAGTTGGATTTGATTGATTTGTTTGTTTTATATCTTAATCTAGATTCAGTTCACATTTTCTCTTATAGGGGTATTTCAATTTAGGCAAAACAATTTTAATTATTTATTTCATGACTATTTCCTTTGCAATTTTAATGCAACACACTTAAAACAAATAATACAATTTCACAATATATTTTATTGCTTATCAAATTAGAAAACTAAGCAAGGCATCACTTTTCAGAGGTAATACTGTGCTTGGACCTTTTGGGTCACTAATCAAATACACCAACAGTTAAGTCTGAACCCCTTAGAAACACAAAAGCCTTACCTTCTAATGCTTCCAATCTAAACTCTTCAAGAAAATGAACTTTTTTACAGAATATTCATACCAATTACTACAATTTATTTTTGGCTTATTATTTGCTAAGTTGTGGGACAGATGGCAAAAGCAAAACAATGAAAGGATGTGGCCTTTCATATTGAGTAGTTGAAAGTATACTAATTTTTCAATTTAACCTATATTTTGTTATTTTGGGTAAGCAATTTAAAAATATTAATACATATAGAGAACCTTGGGGAATCTTGTCAAAAATACATTTAACAGGAGGTTAAAATAAGAGCCAGTGTGTAGAACTGTAATTTATTGTGATTCTTTTACACATTCTAAACAGATATCCGTCTTATACCTGATTTTATATTTAGGATTCTGTAATCTTTTCCTTAAAGGGGATTCTCAAAATTATATTAACTTCAAACACTCAAAAATTAAGTTGAGGTCCACACTGCCTGTCTGAACCATTGTCATTTGGTGCAGTGTTTCCACTACTGCCAATGCATAACTGTGGGCTCTTTCACGGCTTCTTTGCAGGGGGTACTCAGACATCCTCTGTTAGTATCTCTGATAGGATTTCTCTTGATGTGAGCAATGCATTTCTGCCATCTGGCTGTTTAAGGTGTCACCCTCAGCCTCTGTGTTTCCGGTTGTCTCCTTTCTTTTGGGTTCTTATCCCCTTTGAGATCACCCTTTTCCTTGGGATTCTTATCTAGTTCCCAGAATCACATGTTTTTGCCGCACAATCAGTGGAAGTATAGCTGCTTCAAAATGTAGCCTTGTCTATCTCTACTCTACCACATGAGTCCTAGCCACACTGTAAGTTATTTCAGATGGGTGCAACTCATTTTATCCACATTGAGGGGATAACACTGTGAATAGTTCCAATGGAGCCCCCTCACTCATTCTAAGGACAGAAAAATATTTTTTGCTTTTCCTGCGTGGAGACCACACTCTCCAAAGTAGTTCCCTCCATAGTTCTAAGCAACTCCTTTCTAACTATGTAAGATAAGTTGGTTTCTGGTAAGCCGTTTCCCCATCCATCCCCCTGCATATTCTGGGCTAATAATCTTGAGTGTTTACAGGATATTAAGCCAGCATTTGGGGCCTCATACAAAATCCAGACAAAAAGATTCCCATATAGCCACCTGTTACATGTGTTTTTAAAAGATCTTTCCAGTGTATTTTTATATATAATGCAATTTTAAAATTACTGATCAAAATAGCAGGACACATTTTAAACTGAAAAAAATCACTCTTCTTTAAACTTCTTATTGTGAAAGATCACATTCTTTCAGCTTTTTGTTTTTGTAATGTCACAAGATCTATGAATACTATTTTTTTATTGTGATGTTTCTCATACCCAGTTATTTTTTCCCAAATAGTTCAGGTAAGAAGTATTTGAGTCTAGAAGTTAGAACCTCAGTGAATCTTAGGTGAGTGGTTTAGCCTTAAACTGATGTTTCATTTTTTGTTTGTGTTTTTTTTTTGGATGAGTGGCCCGAAGGTATCAGCAAAGCTTTGAGAACTGCCTGCTATCTCAACAGTTGCAACGAGAAATAACTTGTACAGAACAAGTTGAGAGGCAATGCACAAAAAGAATTATTTTCAGCTGACCTCTAAACTCTCCCACTCTGTGGCACTGAGATGATTACATTAGCGATTCTGTCAGGAGGTTTGGTGTCTAGGGACATGCCAGATCATCTTTGAAATCCTTTCCTATATCTGACAATATTTTAAATTTTAAAATAAAATGTACATGGAGACTAGCTTTTGTACAGTGCTATTGATCTGTCCAAAAGTAACACTTAATGAGTCATACGTTACATATTTTATAAGGAAACATGTGTCCTGAAATAAATGCATACTAGTTTTATTTATTGTGAAATGATATATTAAATGTTAGTAATTTGTAATTAGTTTGAAATGGCATGTTATAATAAATCAGTAAAAGAAAATGGCTTATTTCTTAATGTGTCAATTAATGAAGAAGTTGGGTTGCAAGGTTTTATATTATTAAAGCAGATTTCCCCAAGGCCATGCAATCCAACTTGATTAGTTTATTTGGTCTGAGACCTCATTAACTTGAAGCTTCAAACTCCTCTTCCCGTAAAACAGACATAGCAATAGTACCTCTTTTGTTCGTTGTGTTAAGTGAGATAATCCATGTCAGGACTCAGAATGGTGACCATTAATAGTGTCCTATAAAGTAGGGATGGTAACAGTGACAATGATGGTGGTGATGAGGATAATTGCTTCAAATGTTTCAATGTCAATTTTGAATTTATCTAAAAACAAAATGATGAATTATCACTAAAAATTAGAATAAATGTGAACCCTTTGCATGAAGTAAATGCTATATTGAGCAAACCACATTCGTTCCACGGAATAACATATTAGTTAGGTAATGTTCTATCTGAATGTAAGTGTTGTGAGGTAAAACTGGTTGCTGCTACTATTATTGCTGAATCAATATATTTTGAGCTTTTAAGGCAGTTAAGTGAATATTTAGATTGAATATAGACTAAAAGATAAAGAAGCAATTTCTCACTAAAGGCCATTTTCTACACTCCATTGAATAAAATAATGAAAAAAAAATTACACCCAAAAACTGGAAGGTTGAATATTTCATTTTGAAGAAAGCACTGTATAGATTCTGAATCTACTCTCTTTTTCATTTATTTATTTATTTTATATTTTTTTTTAATTGACAAATAAATGGCATATGTTTATGGGATACCATGTGATATTTTGACACATGTATACATCGTGAAATGATCAAATCAGGCTAATTAGCATATCCATCATCACAAATATTCATAATTTTTTGTGGTGAATCCTCGAGCCTTTAGTTATTTTGAAATATACAGTTTATTATTGTTAACTATAGTCACCCTGCTGTGCAATAGAACACCAGAATTTAATCCTCCTATCTAACTGAAAATTTGTACCCGTTGTCCAATGTCTTCCCTGTCTCTGTCCATACCCTGCCCCTCAGCCTCTGGTAACAACCATTCCACTCTCTACCTGTATGAGTTCAACTTTTTGGGATCCACATATAAGTGAGATCATACAATATTTGTCACATTTGGCTCCAAAAAGTATTATTTCATGTTTGAAGAAGCATTTGGATATTAAAATGTGCATAATAATTAACTTTATTTAATGAAAATTAAAGAAAATGATCAAACGTTAGAAAAGAATCCCTTGTCTATTGGAACATTTTCAGGAATCTTAATATGTTTTCCTAAAGATTAAAAGTCAGGAATTTAATGCTCTAAGTCAATGGTTTTGGCTATTAAAGAAATAGGATACATTGACAATATATCCCAGGGAGATTATTTGAAATCATGAAAATAATTTTTATTGGCTTTGCCACATCATAAAAATTAAAAATATATATATATTTTACAATTGAATTCTTCATTTCAGAAACTCACGTGACCACTTTTACTCCTTCCTAGCAGCTTTCAGCAATGAGAGAAGGCATGTTTTTATTTCCTGCATAATTCTCATTAGAGTTTAGGGAGAAGATATAAACTGAGTGGCAATGATTGGATGATAGGTGGTAGTCTTATCATTTTTATGTCACCCAATCAAAATTAGGAGTCGGTATTCCCCTGAGCTGTTTTCTGTGAAGTGATACTATGTGGTTTGGCATGGAAAACAACTCATTCTATTCATATAGCAACACACTTTCTTTCATGTATGTATGTATATAAGTGGTATTCCCTCAATACTTCCCAATGCATCTTTTCAGTCTATATCAAGACTCAAATGTAATTACAAAATTTAAAAACTTAATTCATTTGATGTGTCAGTTTTCTGTGCTAAAGAGAACAACAAAATATGACCTTAGCCATCATATATTTGATATACATATTCTGTGATGTAATTCATAATTTTTAAACAGTCGTTCCATTGGTGTAACTTTCACTGATATTACTTGATTTTCTGTTGGATATATCCCATCTAATTTTTCTCTAAGCACAATAACTCTCCTTGATATTTCAAGAGGTTTTATTAATGCTTTTTTTATTTTGTTTTGTTTTGTTTTTTATTGTGTGGTGGTAAAGTCTGGGCTTTTAGTGTATCCATCACTCAATGTACATTTAACCCATTAAGTAATTTCTCATCACCCACCCCCCTCCCAACCTCCCACCCTTCCAAATCTCCAATGTCTATCCTTCCACACTCTTTATGTCCATGTGTACAAATATTTAGCTCCTATTTATAAGTGAGAACGTGATATTTGACTTTATGTTTCTGAGTTTCACTTAAGATAGTGGCCTCTGATTCCATCCATGTGGCTGCAAAAGACATGATTTCATTCTTTTTGTGGCTGAATAGTGTATATATAGCACATTTTATTTATACAATTATCCATTAATGTACACTTAGATTGATACCATATGTTTGCTATTATGAATGGTGCTGCCATAAACATATGAGTTCATGTATCTTTTTGAAATAATGATTTCTTTTCCTTTAGGTGGATAGTAGTGGAATCGCTGGATAAAATGGTAGTTCTGTTTTTAGTACTTTGAGAAATCTCCATACTATTTTCCATAGAGGTTGCACTAATTTACATTCCCTCCAACAGTGTATAAGCATTTCCTTTCCTTCGCATCCTTGCCAACACGTGTTATTTTTTGACTTTTTAGTAATGGCCATTCCGACCCGTGTAAGATGATATCTCCTTCTGGTTTTAATTTGCATTTCTCTGATGATTAGTGAGGTTGAATATTTTTTCATTTACTTGTTGGCCATTTGTATGTCTTCTTTTAAAAAATGTCTATTCATGTCTTTTGCCCACTTTTTAATGGGGTTATTTGTTTTATTTGCTGTTGTTGTTATTTGAGTTTCTTGCAAATTCTGAATATTAGTCCCCTGTTGGTTGCACAGTTTGCAAATATTGTTTCCCATTCTTTAGGTTGTCTGGTCACTCCGTTGATTATTTCTTTTGTTGTGCAGAAGCTTTTTAGTTTAATTAAGTCTCATTTGTCTAGTTTTGTGTTTGTTGCTTGTGTTTTTGAAGTCTTAATCATGAATTCTTTGCCTAGATCAAAGTCCAGAACAGTTTTCCCTAGGTTTATTCCTAGTATTTTTACAATTTCAAGTATTACATTTAAGTCTTTAATCCACCATGAGTTGATTTTTGTATATGGTGAGAGATAGGGATCCAGTTTTATTCTTCTGCATATGTCTTTTCAATTTCTTCATCACAATTTATTGAAAAGGGTATTCTTTCCCCAGTGTATGTATTTGTTACTTTTGTCAAAGATCAGTTGGCAGTAGATATGTGGCTTTGCTTTTGGTTTCTCTATTCTGTCCCTTGGTCTATGTGTTTTTTTTTTTTTTTTTAATACTAGTACCATGATGTTTTGGTTACTATTGTCTTGTAAATATAATTTGAAGTCGGGTAATGAAATGCCTCAAGTTTTGTGCTTTTTGCTTAGGATTGATTTAGCTATTTGGGCTCTTTTTTGGTTCTATATGAATTTTAGGATTGTTTTTTATAGTTCTGTGAAAAATGACCTTGTATTTTGATAGGGATTGCATTGAAATTATAGATTGCTTTGGGCAGTATAGTCATTTTAACAATATTAATACTTCTGATCCATGAGTATGGATGTTTGTTCATTTGTTTGTGTCATCTACAATTTCTTTCACCAGTGTTTTATAGTTTTCCTTGTAAAGGCTTTCACCTCTTTGGTTAAATATATTTCTAGGTTTTTTTTAAAAGTTACTTTAAGTAGGATTGAGTTCTTTATTTTGTTCTCAGCTTGATTGTTATTTGTGCATAAAAATGCTACAGATTTTTGTACATCAATTTTATATCCTGAAACTTTACTGAATTCATTTGTCAAATCTAAGAGTTTTTTGGTGGAGTCTTTAGGGTTTTCTAGACATAAGTTCATATCATCAGCAAACAGGGATAATGTGACTTCCTCTTTTCTAATATGATTAACTTTTATTTTTTTCTCTTGCCTGATTGCTCTGGAGAGAATTTCCAATAGTATGTTGTATAAGAGTGGTAAAGGTGGGCATCTTTGTCTTGTTCCAGTACTTAGGGGAAATGCTTTCAATTTTTCCCCGTTAAGTATGATGTTGACTGTGGGTTTGTCATCTACAGTCTTTACTATTTTGAGGTTTGTTACTCCTATGCATAGTGTGTTGAGTATTTTTATCATGAATTGATGCTGGATTTTATCAAATGCTTTTTCTGCATATATTGAGATGATCATATGGTTTTGGTCCTTAATCCTGGTTATGTGATGAATCACATTTATTAATTTGCATATGTTGAACCATCCTTGCATGCCTGGAATAAACCCATTTGATCATGGTGTATAATCTTTTTGATGTGCTGTTGGATTGAGTTTGCTAATTCTTTGTAATACTTCAGTGCTAGCAGTAGGAGTGAACAACATGTCATTCCAAAAATCTAGTTTCCACATACTCATAATTTACACATATTTTTCTTTTTTAGCTACTTCTTCAAAATTATCACACTTACAAATCTCTATTTTGAGGTAGACACAGGTAACAATTTTTATTCATATACATAATTGCGTTTTATTTCTTATTTGCATAATATTATTCTCAATTGAAATATTTATATTAATTTTTATTTTTAGTGGACAACTGTGAAATATTGTTCAAATTTTTAAAAATGAAACTGTAATCATAAGCAAAAATGCCACATGACATAGAAATATGCTTAAAATTATGCAATGTTATATAATTTTAACAAAGATTAATTGATGAACATGTCTTTTTAATATATAGTTAACTAAATGCAGGAAGAAGCCACAAATATCCTCATAAAAAATGGCTAACAATAGGGACATGAATAGAACTTTTGCAAAAGTAATAGTACAAAAGGAAAACAAATATGCAAAGGTGTGCATAATCACTAATAAAAATTAGTTGAAAATTAAAGTAGAAAATCAATTATTTATCAATGTACCACATTGAATCTTTTTAAAAAATTATCATTCAAATTATAGCATTACTGTTGAAAGTGTAAAATAATACAAACATTTGAAAGACTATTTGGCTGTGTTATCAAAAGCTGCATATTTGTGCTTGCCCTTTGAGAAATATATTCTAGGAATTTGATCTAAAAAAATCTAAGATAGGAACAATGAGTTAGATATAGTAATCCTGATAGTACATACGATGGAACAACTAATGTCCAATTAGGGTGTTTTAAATATAATTTATAACAAAAACAAGCAATAGGTATTATCAGACAAGTAAAATCATCTTGAAAAGAAATAGTCATATGAAAATTATGTGAATAATGCCAATTATATTAATAAAATGTGCAAAACATTATTATATAAGACAATAAAAATACAGGTGGCCAGATTTTACAGCTAAACAAATATCTGTATTCATCTCTATATCAACATTTTATTAAACAAAATTTACTACTAAATAAATATGTAACAAAATGTTTGCTATGGTCATCTCTGGGAGGAATGTCATTCATAGATTGTGTGTGAAAATGTAGTGTTTTCTAACATGTCTTTGCATAACTGGTACATTTCCAATTAAAATAAATATTAATAAAGGAAATATTTAGTTTGTCTTTACCAAAATATATGCTGAAATATTTTATATTAATATGTTATGGTAATGAACAGAAGGAACTCCCAACACTCTCATTTCAATTATATTTACAAGAGAAACATTTACTCAACCCTTACCTTGAAAAAAAGCATAAAATACAAACATTAATCAAAGAAATTAAATATTACACAGGCAAGGTGAAATTAGGGGATAAGTAAAATATCTTAGAGTGTGCCAATAGTTTTTTTTGCTCATAATTGATGTTTATTCTAAACAAATATTTTAAAATTCTAAAACCTATTGGAATATATATATTATATAATGTGTAACACATATTATAATAAACACAGTTTATTGTTTTCCATTTCTTTTAATTAGTAGTAAGAGAAATATATCATAATAATAGTCTAAAGAAAAAAAAATGATTCAACTGATATCAGAAGCCACTCTAGTATCTGCCAGAAAAATTGTGGTATCCACAGTGGGTAATGAACACTTGCTTCTTCTGTTAATTATTGACATACTTCACATTTTAAGGAGAAAACAAATTAATTTGATTATTGCAAACAGCGTCACATTAAAGACCTGTACTTCAATCTGTGTAACAGAAATTAATTCTGTAATTACCTTAGTAATAGAAAATATATGCAGTTTACATTTCACGTTAAATTAAATATTTGAATGAAGAACCATTTTTAGGAATTCATAATTAAACTGTTACTATTATAGCATCTTTGATCATGAATCTTTTATTTAATCAGAAATTAACCAAGGTGGAGAGTAATTCAAGCTGGGAGTAAAGGTAGTATAAAGAGTTAGATCAATGATGACTCTGTGGTGTTATTTTATGCAGACTCTCCATTATGGTATCCTATTTACATAAAGGTACCGAAATCTGTTAACTATCTCATTCTCTATGTAACTTAAACCAATAGGGAAGCAAATCAAAAGGATGCAAATATATATTAGATAAGCATACTGTCTTAGGTGACTTCTATCTGGAACTGAAAAATTCTACCCTAAATTCACAGGAAGAATATTGGTTTAGAATGAGGAAACACATTAAAAGTCTAGGTGACACAGGTAAGTTAATTAATCTTTGATTTTCAATTTCCTTATATATAAAAGTATGAAGTTTTGACTAATGAACATTAATAATTTTAAGAATTTGTTCCTTTCATGTCATCATCTGTAAAGGTGACAGTTCACCATAATAAATCTTATTTAGAAAGATGGTTCCTAGAGTAAAATACATAAACTTGACAGATTGCTTAGGTAAGCAAAATGAGGTTTCATTTTACTAACAGTAGAGCTGATTTGTAAAAGTGCAGTCAGCCAAGATAGCTTATAATATAATATTTTGGGAAGTGGTCCATCAAAGGGAAAATAAATGACTTCTCTGGGAAAAGCACTGTCAACAGTAGACTCCACTACAAAAACCTCCAGGAAAAAATTGTTCATCACCTAAAACTGAGTTTATTAAACTTACTACAGCAAAGGAGAACAAAACCATGGCAGAATCTTAGTTGTGTTTGAAAGACAGGAAGTTAAGAATAGGTATTTATAGTTTGGAGTCTAGGCTCAAATGGCTTAAGAGTAGTCTTTCAGGGTGGCTAGTAAGGAGATTGGGGAACATTTCTAACATAATCGTTTAGGATTTGTGATTACACGGAGGTAAAAAATCTGACGAGCTAGTGGTTTGCCCCATTGAGCAAATTATTTGCCCAGTTTAATTAGCTCAGCAGAAATTGTAGAATTTTAGGTGTCTTATTTATTGGTTAATAATCTTATTTATCTGGCAAGAATTACATCGAACAAACAGTTAAATCTTGTTGACATAGTTGGTCTCACATCTCAGTCCCAATAGTGAGTTATGTTGACATAAGTCATCTCAATTTCCAGGACATTAGTTTCAAGTATGGGTAAAACTCCCTCCTCCAACTGGTGCAAAAGTTTATTTTAGTACATATTTTGAAGTAGGATAAAAAAAATAGTCTTTCTGCTATGAGATTTTGGGAAAAAACTAGAGCTTGAATAAATGGAATTTGTAAATTGTTTTCTTTGCTGCTCTCCCACTATTGTGGGAAGCAATTCTTGTTTTCATGTTTCCATTTGGAAAGAACTTAATAAGAGTAACACTCCTGATTGATGACTATTCCTTCACTCATTACTACATGTGGAACAGGAGAAATAACTCTGGTAAACTTTCTTATTTTTCTGAATTAAAAATTAAAAATTTTAGAAAATAGCCAGTGAAATTGGTTGAATTGAGTAGAGGTTTAATATGTAAAAAATATATAAGCAGGTTAAAAATAAAAATACTCTTCAAAATTTAATCTAACATTAAATTTGCTATTGATTATGAATTTGTAATTCCTTGATATTATTTCCTTTCACTTTTCTCCTTTAAAAGCCTGATAACATTTCTTCACTTATTCAAAAACTAGAAAATTAATGATTCGTATATTTTCAAGACTTAGCAATTTAACCCTATTTAATATTTTCAGTTAAGTTCTCAAGATAAAATATTTCAGGCTGAACTTTACATATGCATGGTAAAGGTGAGGGCAAGTTAAGCTGTGTGTGTATATAAATATTTTCATATTTGACATTAAAACATACAGAAAGAAATGGTTTATGGTATAATTCAGCTTTTAAAACTATAAATATCATTATTAGAACTTTCTTCTCGAGAAAAGTTATAAGAATTTTCTGGGCATAACAGAAAAGATATTTTCAGTTTATATAGCACTAAAAGGACATCAGTAGTGCCTCCTTTTGGAAAATATTTTCATTCCAGAACTTGAAAATACAGGATAGATGTAATTATAATAAAACTGATAATCATTTGAGGAAAAATGTCACTTGTACACATGGATTCAAATCTGGAGGACTGAATTTTCTGATTATTTGGAATTAAAATTTAATGATAAACTTCTGGTTTCCAGGCTAGCATGTAAGGAGCTTAGAAGTCGCCACTCCATTCTAAAAATAAGTAAAATGCTGAACAAACTGAAAAATCAGCAACTCTTCTTAAATCTGACAGAGAAGTGAGATCACATGGCAAACTGCTGCCCCCAAAATCAGAGACACAGACAGGCAATTACAGAAAATCACAACTTACCAGAGCAGAAAACCATGAGCAGAAACCCCCATGGGAAACAACATCAGAATAGGAAAAGCTAAACTGTAATTGATAAATTGCTGGAGGCTCCGTGAGGGTAAGTCTGAGAGTTAAAAATTCAAGGCAGAAGCAGTCATATGGGCTCCAATACTTTAGTGAGTTTTACCTCCAGGGTTCTCCCAGGTCCTCATAGGAGATATCAGTGGATAATCCTTTATGCTCCTGGCAGGAGAAGGAGCAAGTAAACATTTTGAAATAGACTTGAACATTCTATTCTTCTTAACAAGGCCTGTCATCAGGAGAAGTTATTTTACTAGAGCCTAACCTCCTTGGGTTTTATCAGTTTAACCTACATGGGAAAAGGAAAATAACTTCAGACTCCCTCTAGGCATCCTGTCCCACCCAAGGGGGGAAAAAACTGAGAAGTATTTGTGAAGTTAACAGACCAGAGGCACAGTATCACCAGAAAAACCTGAGACTTAATCATAGGGTTATAGAATGCTTCCTTTCCCCCAATGACTTACCATCACCCAACTAAAAACCTATTTACTGAAGTTCCTTTCACCCAGTACATCAGGCCCAGATTTCAACAAAAAATTACAAGACACACTAAAAGGCAAAAAACACAGTTTTAAGAGATTGAACAAGCAACAGAACCACTGGCAGATATGACAGGGATGCTGGAATTATCAGAGCAGTAATTTAAAACAACCATGATTAACATGCTAAGGGTTGTCAAGGAAAAAGTAGAGAGCATGCAAGAAAAAATGGATAATGTAGGCAAAGAGATGGAAATTCCTAGAAAAAAATCAAAAAGAAATACTAAAGATCAAAAACACTGTAAAAGAAATGAACAATACCTTTGACAGGCTCATGAGTAGACTCCATATGACTTCCTTTACTTGATAAAGAACACCTGCAAAATACCTAGAACTACCATCATATTCAATGGTAAGAAGCTGGAAGCTTTCCTGCTAGGATCAAGAACAAGGCAAGGATGTTCCTTCTTACCACTGCTCCTGAATATCCTACTAGAAGTTTTGTCAAATGCAATAAGAAAAGAAAAAGAAATAAAAGTGTGCAATTGGAAAGGAAGAAGAAAAACTCTCCTTCACAGGTCATATAATTGTTTATGTAAAAAATTCAAAAGAATCAACAAAAAAAAACTCTTGGAACTTATAAGTCATTACAGCAAGATAGCAGAACACAAGATCAATATACAAAAGTCAATCACCTCTCTATGAATTCATATGCTTATTACTCAAAATTATATGTCATTGAGGAATTGCAAATTAAAACAATGAGATACCACCACACACCTATTAGAATGGCCAAAATCCAAAACACTGATAACACCAAATGCTGACAAGGACGTGAAGCAAAAGGAACTCTCATTCATTGCTGATGGGAATGCAAAATGGCACAGCCACTTTGGAAGACAGTTTGGCAGTTTCATGCAAAACCAAACATACTCTTGATATGGTACAGCAATTGCTTTACTTGCTACTTACCCCACTGAGTTGAAAACACATGTCTACACAAAAATCTGCACATGATGTGTATAGCAGCTTTACTCATAATTACCAAAACTTTGAAGCAACCAAGATGATTTTCAGTAGGTGACTTCCTCAACTGTGAACACTCAGGCAATGGGTATTACTCAAGACTAAAAAGAAATAGCTATCAAGCCAAAAAAAAAAAAAATGGAAAAACCTAAATACATATTACTAAGTGAAAGAAGTTAATTTTAAAAGGCCACATATTCCATGATTCTAACTACATGACATTCCGGAAAGGGCAAAACTGTGAATGTAGTAAAAAGATCACTCGTCATCAGAGGTTAGGAGGGATGAATAAAAAGTACAGAATATTTTTAGAGCAGTGAAATTATTCTGTCTGATATAATGGTGGATACATGCCATTACACATTTATCAAAAGCCATATAATGCATAACACCATGAGTGAACTCTAATGTAAACTATGGACTTTGGGTGATAATGAAGTATCGATATAGATTCATTGATTATAACAAATGTACCACTGTGGTGCAGAGAGGTTGTGCATGTATGGGGACAGGGGCTGATATAGGAACTGCCTCTATGTTCCACTCAATTTTGCTGTGAACCTAAAACTTCTCCAGAAGTAACATTTATTAATTAAAAACAACAACAACAAAAAGTAAACATGAGGGGGGAAAAGGAGTTAAACATAGCCACCACACAATTCTTATGTGTACTCTTTTCAATGTACAGACATGTTCATGCTTCGTAACACTAAAATTAAGTTGGTAAATCAAGGCATGATAAATGTTTTCTTATAAGTTGTTTGATAAATAATTGTGTTAAATATTAATCAAAATATTTAAATACAGATGCCAAGGTCTACCATATAGTAGCAAAAAGAAGTAGGCTTAGGCCCTAAGGAATCATGGGTATAAAATTCTGGGTTAACTATTTACTAGTAGTGTAAATTTGTGCAAAATATTGAATAAAAATGTGATTTACCATCTGAAAAAATGGGCACAATAATTATTCCTGATTTTCAGAGTCACTATGAAAAATAAAAATTATAGTATGTACAATATACAATATAGTTTAAATAGAATGCTATCAAACTACATAATAGGAGCTCAAAAAATGGTAGGTATGATGAATAATGTCTCCTCAATTTCACTTTTTCAATGGCTGTGGTTTCGTTTTGTTTTGGAGCTTGGAACTGTCGGTATAATTTTTCTCTTCTATTACCTCAAAAATTTCCTCATCCACAACCCATATTGTTTTACAAAACTATGATATCACTTGACTGATTTTCTCAAAAGCCCAGCACAATGTTGAAACAAAACTTGTTAAAGTTGTCGTGGAAGGGGGTGACGGTTATGCCTTATAAATTTATCTAAATCATCCAAATAAAAATCTCAAAATATAAGCTTTATGTAACAAAATTGTCCCTGCTTGAGTTTTCTTACTTATTTAACTATATCTTATTTTTCTGTACTTTATGCATCAAAACAGTTTAAGTCTTTGTTTGAAATGTCATTAATTAATCAACCAATGTCACTTTTTTTACTAGAATTAAAGTTTTTTCATCAGTAATTCAAATCAGGAGAAGAAATTCCAGTTAGTGTTAGTTTTTAAATCACTCTATGAAATTATGTTCCTAATATTTAAAGTAATTATGTGGTAAGTAGAATTATAAAATGGCACCCAAAATTCTTGCTCCTGTTGTATACATCATATATAATCCCCTCATTTGGGTATGGTCCAAACCTGTTAATCTGATACGATACACACTTTCTTGATTATTTCAAGTTATATGACAAAGGTGTTGGAATAGTTATCCCTATAATTATGTTACAGAAGACTAGCACACTGAAGAGAGATGTTCCTGCCGGCCTTGAAGAACTAAGTTGCTATGTTATCAAAGTACCTATGAAGGGGCCCACAAGGCAAGGACACAAGGGCACTCTAAGAGGTTGCCTGCCAACAGCTAGCAAGAGAAATGGAGACTTCAGTAATACAACTGCAAGGAACTGAACTCTGCCAACAAGGTGAAAGTAGAAGAGGGCTCAACTGGGACACGAGCTGGATTTCAGCTGGTGAGACCCTGAGAAGAGGACCCAGCTCACTGATGCCTGGCTCCTAATCTACAGGAACTATGAGATAATAAATTTTCTTGTTTGAAGCCACAAAATGTGTGACAATTTGTTATGCAGCAATAGAATACTAATGAAAATTAGCTAAATCATAATGGAGAAAGTGTCATCACCTGAATGTAAATGCCTTTCAGATTGGTCTGGAGAGGTTGGGTTAAGGTGGGCCTGGGCATAAAACCTCCGGATCTTGCTTAGGAGAATTTTTCCATGGGATGAAGAACCAGACTCAAAGATCTTGATCTAACAAAAAAACATTAATATTAAAAGGGAAAGGGAGATTCTGAGCACAACATGGTATCAACCAGGGGGATTTTTCTTTCAACTTATTTGTCCTTTTTGTGTTCACTTACTTAGAGTTGACCTTATACAGAAAACAAGAATCAGAATGGTAGGTGGCCATACACAAAAGAAAAATTTTTAGAAATGTACAAACACCCCCAAAATCATTGTGATTTATTTAAATTTTGGAACTTTGAAGAAAAGCTAGGATATACTAAGATTTTCTTAATTTAATAAAAGGAGAGGGGTGTGAGGTCTAAGTTTCCTTCCAACCACTTCCCATCCACTGACAGATTTATTACCATAGACTTCAGGGCATTCATTACAGGTGCTTTAGAGCTTTTCATAAAGAGGTGAAGGCAGAAGCAACTCTCCAGTTTATTATGATTATTATTATTATTATTATTATGTCATTTAAGCAATTAGAAAAATAACTTAGACTACCTAAAATTAATACAACACTATTTGAATACAGGAAATTCTCAGGAACATTAATAAAGATTCTGAACTTTTTCACATACACTATAAAATGTATATAATATCATCCTAATAGGATGTAATTTAGAAAGGTAAGGAAATGTCATAGACTTATATAGTTGGTGGAGATAACTAAAGGTCATCTAGCCCATATTCTCCTTCCTTTAGAAAAACTTATACCTAAATCTTCCCAGATGACTCTTACTTCTAAAAACACTGTGTGGTTCTATGACCTTGTTATGTTAATAAATATCTATTCAGGTTTCCCCTTTGTGAGAAATGTCTTCTTCATATCTACTATAAATCACCATATACCCATTTGTGCATATTAAGACCTTTATATGGACATGAACTAAATTAATCATATGTTTATGTTGAAGAATAATGCTATGTTCTGCTTCATATTTTAATTACATGTAGCTATAATTCTATCTGCACTGAGTCACTTCTTATTTTTGGTGTTGTAATGGTGGCAGGGAAACTGCAGTAGCTATGAAGAAGACCACCTAGACATTCACCAATCCTGATTCCTCTTGCTTTGGATACAATCCTCAGCCTCATTTGCAGTCAGATTGGGACTATGTAACTATATTGTGGCTAATGAAATGTATGTACAAGGGATACTCACTTCTAGTTTCTAGGCCTAGCCAAAAAAAAAAACAACACCTAGGCTAAACCAGACTATCATCCAAGGCCAGAAAAAAAAAGTTTCAAAATACTGAAGCAATACCATGGAAAGAGTCCACTTTTTTAAGCCATTGATTAGAAGGATGAGCCTGATCTTAACTGACCTTTGATGTGAGCAAGAAAAAACTTTGTGGTTGGCCACTGAGACTTTGGGGTTAAAAGAATTTACCTTATCCTAATACTGTAGATTTTCATTACTAAAAACTAATAGTATATGCATTTGAGAGTTCCTCATGAAATACAGTTAATTCCAAATTTCCAGATCGGGCATTTGTAAAATTGATTGACAGATTGAATCATTCACTTATTCATGCATTTAGTTAGTCAAATATTAATCAATTTTATCACCATTTATCCAACATGTTTTTGTTGAATGTCATACGTAAAGTTTTATGCTTAGCAAAGCTCAACTTCAAGTTTCGAGTAAAGATGGAAACAATTTAATCATATCTTCTGGATTGCTTTATTTTCTTTTTCTTTTTGTCTCAGTCACAAAGATTAGTATATTTTAGGTAATATATTTTTAAACAATTTTTTTTCTTTTTTTATTTTTAAATTTCAGAATATTATGGGGATACAAACACATTGGTTACATATATGGCCTATGTACTGCCCAAGTCAGAGCTACAAGTGTGCCCATCCCCCAGAGAGTGCACCCCGCACCCATTAGGTATGAGTTTTCCCATCCCCTCCATCACCCTCCCACCTGCCCAACAACTGATGAATATTATTTCCATGTGTGCACATAAGTATCGATCAGTTAGTACTAATTTGATGGTGAGTACCAGTGGTGCTTGTTTTTCCATTCTTGTGATACTTCGCTTTGAAGAATGGGCTCTAATTCCATCCAGAATAACACCAGAGGAATTAATTCACAATTGTTTTTTATGGCTGAGTAGTACTCCATAGTATACATATACCACATTTTATTAATCCATTCATGTATTGATGGGCACTTGGGTTGTTTCCACATCTTTGCAATTGTGAATTGTGCTGCTATAAACATTCGAGTGCAGATGTCTTTATTATAGAATGTCTTTTTTTCCTTTGGGTAAATACCCAGTAGTGGGATTGCTGGATCATATGGTAGTTCTACTTTTAGTTCTTTGAGGTATCTCCATATTATTTTCCATGGATGCTGTACTAGTTTGCAGTCCCACCAGCAGTGTATGAGTGTTCCTATCTCTTGCATCCTCACCAACATTTGTTGTTTTGGGACTTTTTGATATAAGCCAATCTCACTGGAGTTAAGTGATATCTCATTGTGGTTTTGATTTCCATTTCCCTGATGATTACAGAAGTTGAGCAATTTTTTATATGTTTGGTGGCCATTATTCTGTCTTCTTTTGAAAAGTTTTTGTTCATGTCCTTCGCCCACTTTTTCATGGGGTTGTTTGATTTTTTCTTGTTGATTTTCCTAAGTTCTGTATAGATTCTGGTTATCAGCCCTTTATCATATGTGTAGCATGCAAATATTTTCTCCCATTCTGTAGGTTGTCCGTTTGCTCTAATGATAGTTTCCTTGGCTGTGAGGAAGTTTTTTAATTTTATCAGGTCCCATTTATTTATGAATAGGGATTGAGTAACCAGAAAATCTTCCAAAAAATGAAAATAAGATTTTGGCTATTCATCATCCTCACTATATCTCTGTAATAGAATCATCTGCCAAAGAATTCCTCATTGAATTTTCTTGTTAAAGATCTTCTTATCCCTCTGGAAGGAAGTTGCCTACTTAAGTCAGTGGATTCCAAAACTCAAAACTTAAAAATCATATTTACTAAATATGTTGTTTAGTAGATGGACTACCTATATAATAAAAAATTTACCTAAAATGGATTGCTAGATAACTATTATATTTAATATCAAGAATAATATATACTTATGGCAACTAGTCAAACAATGCAAAAATATATAAAGAAAAAGTTATTAAACTCCTGCTGCCTCTTCTCCAGCTAGCAGAAAATCTATACACATTTTAGATGTATCCTTCCATGTGTCTCCATGCTCAGGAAAACAGCTTCAAACCCAATTACACATGTGAGTATTTTAATTTCTCCATTCTTCACCACAGCAGATGCTCTTGATGTCCCACAGTTGCCATAGTCCATGGGCAAGCTGTGTTCACTGGCGGCTGCTGTAATGGTTAGTGCAGTGCACTTACAAATTCTCACCTCAACCATCTGACTCTCCCTTCTTTGGAGCTTGAGGGCTTGTGTTAGCACCATAGAAGTTTGTGTAGCCAAAACATTAGGAATTACTGGGAGGAGGGGGGAGTGAGGATTATCAACCATCAAAGGCAAGAATCTATGGATAAATGCTTACCTTTTCCTCTCTGTCCTACGATGGAATATGAGACACACTTCAGGCCATTTCAGTGGGCCTCCAACAGGTTTTTCCCAGGATCACCTCCCAAATAATCTACCTGCAGTCAGCTCCTTGTCTCTGGGTTTGCTTTGAAAGAAATCTAAATCAAGACTCCTACTAAATGTTATCATATTATATATGTTACTCTGAGACTAGATTCTTTTTATACTAACAAGCAATTATAGATACATGTCTGGTTATATATATTATATATATAGCTGTATGTGTATAAACTTAAATCTGCAACCTGAAGTATGCATTAAATATCCTGTATGTATATAATTTCTATATGAAAAAGTATAATATCTATAATATATAAAATGTTTATATAAAGTAAAATTTATTTTATATATGCATGTATATGTAGATACAAATATAATTATATACTTTCCGATTTTAAGATTAACATTTATTTTCTTGAAATCTCTCCAATAGTTAGGTCTTATTCCTTTCTTATGTTAAGCTCATGTCCTGGGTATTAGGGAACATCTAGCTTATCTTCAGTCATCAGTCTGCACAGGTTAGCAATAAGACAGCCATTATCCATATTTCTTTGTTTTGCATAGCCCTGTTTTGCTTTCAGGCCATGGCTGGCCAAAAAAAAATTGTATGGGTATCTCCCTCTCCCTCTCTCTCTCTCTCTCTCTCTGTCTCTGTCTCTCTCTCTCTCTCTGTCTCTCTCTCTCTGAATAGAGAGATATTGCATATTTATGTTTAGCTTAGACGCATCAACTAGTTATTTTTACCTTCCACATACTGTGATACTCTCTAATGAAACTGTCCAGAAGCAGAGCCAGTCTCTTTACCTTTAGGACCCATGAGACTCTTTCTTTTAATCTTCCTAGATTACTCTTCAGTCTGGAAAGGGGGAACTCTAATCTCACTCCTCTTTTAGTAAACAGTCTCATATAACATCTTAATATTTCATTTTGTATCACCATTTATTTAAAAAGTTTGCAAACCCATTGAAGAACATTTAGGTTGATTCCAGTTTTGATTTTAAGTGTTGATTGTGCTGTACCAGTATTAATTGGTGCTTTCGGTACCCTTCCATACTTGCGTCATTTCTCATAAGTCAAACACCCATGAAATATATTGAAATAGGTTACTTTTAATGTGAAAGTCTGATGTACTTATGAAAGCTAGATTAGGATTACAAATTTTCAAGGGATATTTTCCCTCTCCATCATCCTTTATGCATATAATACTATTTCATTCTCCAGCTGAGAATTGTTGGATTTGGGGTGGGGGGGTCCATTTTCCAGAAAGTTGCTGAGCTTTCTCCCACCTTTCAAGGGCCCTAGTCTTTATAGGTTGTATTCTCTCCAGTAATGAAAACAAAATTTCACACAAATATTTATAGCAGCTTTGTTTTTAAGTGCCAAAACTTGGAAGCAACAGAGTTATCTTTCAGTAGGTGAACGGACAAACTGTTGCATTCAGACAATGAAATATTATTAAGTACTAAAAGAAATGAGCTACCAAGCCCTTAAAAGATATGAAGAAATCTTAAAGACTTATTACTAGGTGAAAAAAGCCAATATGAAAAGGCTACATACTTTATGATTTCAACAATGTGACATCCTGGAAAAATCAAAATTATGGAAACAGTAAAATGATCAGTGGTTGCTTGAGTTTGGGGAAGAGTTAGGTAGCGGGATAAATAGAGCACAAAGGATTTTTAGGACAGTGAAAATTCTCTGTATTATATTATAATGGTAAACACATGTCATTATACATTTATCCAAACTCACAGAATATACAACACCAAGAGTGAACATTAATGTCAACTTTTAGTTTTATGGACTTTGATTATAATGTGTCAATGTACTTTCATGAATTGTAACAAATGGTCCACCTGGTAGGGGATGTTCATAACAAGGGAGGCTACGCTTGTGTGTCCTCTCGATTTTGCAGTGAACCTAAAACTGCTTTAAAAAAATTAAACCTTTAAAAAAAATTCTATTTTATCTAGGATCAGCATTCCCTTAGGGCATGCTCCAGTTTCAGAGTGTGCTTACCTTTCAGGATTCATGGTTCAGTTTTGTTTTCAGTCCTTGAAAATTTTCCTTTATTTTATCAGATAAGCCATAAGTTTTAAAAAACGAATATTTTGTTAACTTTATAGCCAAAGGGTTTTTAAGATACCAGAATATCCTTGTTGGTAAACAATGGAAGCACCAAATTTGAACTGTATATTATTAAATATAGATTCTCATTTATGATCTTGGCTTCTTAGAAGAGCAATGCCAATCAGTTTTAATTCCAGAGTCAATGGAAGGAAATATAAATAATATAGATAGTAAATGATATCATGGGAATTCAGGTGATAGTGTAATAAGTTGGAGCTGATAAGCTTTTGGATATATCTTCTCAAGGAGTTCTATCTTCACTGACAAGTAAGTGGATTGGGTTAAAAGTTTGAAGGCTCAATCATACTGAATATGTGGTGTGAGAGAGGTGCCAGGGTTGATATGAAGCTATTTAACTTGGAAAATTGGAAAATGTAAGTTATTGTTTCTGAGACGCATATGAGGTTAGGGAGGAAGAACAGAAGTTTATTTTTCATACAAGGAGTTTGAGAAGCCAACTAGACTTCCATGTAATTATGATGAGAAAGCATTTGGCCATCTGAGTTTGGAGATATCTAGGCTTAAGCATACATTTGAGAGTTTATTGATAGCCTGAAAATCCAGGACACTGCTTAAAAATGATGATGGAATAAGAGAAGAATGAAAAGAGAAACTATTCAAAGGCTTTGCTTTGGGGAAAACCAAAGTTTTAGAAAACCAGAGTTCTAATACTCAGAACTCATGTGTCATTTTTTGAACATGTCTATGCAGTCTACAGATATTGAGGTTTTCCAATAACTTTCATTACATATACTCACACATTTAGAAAAAAGTCTTTCCTCCCACTTTTTGTAAACTTATTTTCAGATTATGTATCTATAATGAAATTGCATTACCCCGATGTTTATTTCATTCTCAACATGTTAAACTATGGTTAACTTCTAAGGCACCTCATGCCAAAAGGAAACAACATCTACGGTGCTTTCATTGGTTTTCTATACAAACAGATTTAACTATAATTTATTCAGCATATAAATAGATTACTTTCAAAGACAGTCCATAGATGTTTTTGTTTTGCTTTGAGATTTCCTTTACTTTTAAAGCCGTTGAAACCTCAGCTTATTTGAATATTTAAAAATTAAGGCTTTTGTTCATTTTGAATAGTTGCCAGGTTATGATGGACCTAATCTGTTTTGGCATATAAACTTTGTTTTTAGTAAAGAATTCATTTGTTACACAGTTTTTATTTTTCTCAAAAGAGTCTATTTTTTTGTACTTCTCTTTTATTGATGTTCTTTTGTGTTCAGAGTTGTTTTTGCAATCCTGTCCTTGAAACTTGTTTTTAAGCTTAATCTAAAATGTAGCTGATGCTGGTAAAAATACAGTGTTATTAGAAAACTTAGCATCTAGTCCCAGCTACATTTATCAAGGAATAACATACTACCTTCACCCCTATTCTAGTCACGACCCCCAGAGAGTAACTACTATCATGACTTTAAAAGCGTACACTAATTTTGCCTGTTTTGTACTTTACATTATTAAAAGCGTAGGGCCAGTATGTCTTTTTTATATCTGGCTTCTTTCAACCAACCTTGTGCTTGTGAAATTCACTCAGATTGTTGCATGCTGGTGTAGTTACTGTGTAGTAATCTATCATAAGGATATTTCACAACCTAATTATTCATTCTTTTCTTGATGTACATTTGAGAATTTTCCATCTTGGAGCTATTTCAAGTGTTTAAATATGCATTTCAACACTTTCTTGTGATATATGCCATATTTCTGTTGGAAATATACCAAAGAGTAGAATTTTTAGGTTAGAAAGTAGCATATAGTCATCTTCTGTAGTTATTGATGAATAGCTTCCAAATATACTTGTACCAATTTAAACTCCTCCCAGCAATGCATGAGAGTACCAACTGTTCTGCTTTCTTACCATCATTTGACAATTTCCAACTTTTTTCATTTTAGCCATTGTGATGGATTTGTAGAAGTTTACCAAATGAGGTTTTAATTTTCATTTCCCTGGATGAATAAAATTTGAATATTTTACATATTTATTAGCCTTTATTATGATATCGATGTTTAAGTGTTTTGTTCATTTCCCCCATGTGTTTTCTTTTATTTAGTGATTTCCAAGAAGGAGTTCATTTTTAAACACATTTACTTTGCAGTATTGTGGGTCACTATTGTGAACATTGAAGATGTTAGGTCAAAATTAATGGAAAATCTAAAGGTACAGGATCAGTGTTTTAAACATGGGGGTGACTGATGAGGCCATGAAAATAAATATGGTATCATAAAGATAATGTAGAAAGTCTGACCAAAAAACAAACAAACAAATAAAAAACTCCAGAACTATAAAGAACAACTGGGACCAGAGAAAGAAAAATACAAAAAGTGACTACTAATTTAACTGAGTAGGAATTTCCAGGTTTGGGAGGCTCAGAGAGCTCTGAGCTAGCTACTTCACTAGTCTTGATGTTGCTATTGGAGTAACTAAGCTGCTTCACGGGTCTTGACATTGCTATGAGAGGGCTATTGGAAGGACCCACGTAAGCCCTCAAGCTCCAGTGAGGCGGACTTACCACTGACATCTATATGGCTTTCAGCAAACCCTCAGAGGAGTTCACTGAACTCTGTGCTCCTGGAAAGACCCCTTCTTTATCCCTGCTGCCCCACTACTACTCACAAGCTCAACATCACAGTTTGCATTACGTGCCAATGACACTAATTCCCTTGGTCCCACCCCTCTGTTTACAACAGTCACCACAGAAATAGCAATATTTCACATCTACCTTCAATATAAATAAGAGCCACAGCAATTATATTAATGTTTAACTTATATCATGTCATTTTGTACCCAAATCTTTATTATGCCTTCCCATCTCACTCAAAGTAAAACCTCAAAGTAAAACCTCTTACCATCTCCTTCAAAATTTCAATGATTTTTTTCCTTCCCTATTCTACCCCTTCAATTCCATTTCCTTATATTTTTCTCTTTGTTCATCCTATTTTAGTCACACTGGTCTCCTTGATTTCCTTAATTGCCCAGTGGATCTCTGAGGCTTTTGAAGAATGCTAAACCCTATTCCTAGAACACACTTTTCCTAAGAATCTGTAAATTTCATTTTTGTTCTCTGATCAAGTGTCTTCTCCTTAGAGAAGTCCTTATTGATTTTCTCATCTAAATTATCACCCCCATTTTACTATCTCCTCACATTGCTTTATCTTCTTCACTCTGGAAATTATAAAATTATGAGTTGAATGATTTAATGACAGGAAATCAAAGCAAAAGTTTGTTAAGTTTATCGAGGTAAGACACAAGGAGGTCCTGAAGTGAGGCACTGTGGGTAGTACAAGAGATGAGGGTTTAGAAGTAGATAAAACTTTGACCTGGACTCACAAATAACTGAATACAGGTATGATGTGAAGACTGGTACTGGAGAAAGGAACCCGGGATAATTGGAATGACTCAATGTGATTGTATTTTAGAGAATGCATCAATGTCGATTCCAGAAACAGCAAATAGGAATATGAGAAAAGCCTGTCTGAGATAATGGGGGAAGATAGAAGTTGGGGAGATGGTGGGGTTACAAACTGGAAACAGGAAAGACTTTTTTCTTCCTAGATTAGTTAAACTATTTAATATCACTAAATTAAATTCTTTCTTCCCACAGAACTCTGAAATGTCCAGGGAAAATGGAAAATAATCTCACATAAATTGAAGTATCTTTGACTTCAAGCACCTCATATAAAACAACTTAAAAAATAAGGAATCATTAGGAAAACTACAGGTATACTCTTTATTAATAAAAACAGATGAAATATGTTTTTACCCATGGCATAGAAAAATCATCTTCATCACTTATTAGGATGTTCAAATATGAGTAAAACATACTGTTTCAGTTGACAGAATTGTCAAGTACCATGGAACTAATGTAAAATTCAAGTTGGCCTAGAGAAGATTTAGTTCATAAATTCAGATTGTAAAATTTGACTAGAACTTCATAAAAGCTAAAAGGAACTTGAAATTCCTGATGCATCTAGACACAGTATGGAATCCTAGAATATCATAGGACAGAAAAATAATATTAATGTAAAAACTAGTAAAATATGAATAAATTCTATAGTTTAGTTAATAATATTATGCTAACAGTAATTTGAGTTTTGACAAATGAACCATGAAATGTAAGATGTTAACATTAGGGGAAACTGGTTAAAGAGGATCCAGGAAACTCTGTATTATATTTATAACTTCTTTGATAATA
Organism: Daubentonia madagascariensis; assembly: GCA_023783475.1. NCBI lineage: Eukaryota > Metazoa > Chordata > Mammalia > Primates > Daubentoniidae > Daubentonia > Daubentonia madagascariensis. The sequence goes on along the minus strand of JAKFHU010002080.1, from coordinate 16,236,512 downwards.
TACAATTATTCCAAAATAAAATATATTTAAATTACTGATGTGTGAAATATTTTCTCAACTTAAATGCACAGTATTGCAATATTTTTATAAGATATAAATTTGGAGTATAACTTGTAGTATAACTATTAAAAATATGTTCACTTGTAGTATAAATATTAAAAATATGATCAAGATTTTATTTTTAATAAATACCTTGATCCATGCAAATAGCAAATAACATTAATTTATGACAAATTGCCTGTAAAGGTGGTTTATTTCTTGGGTTTTCTTTTTTTTCTTTCTATTTGCTTTGTGGCTGTAGTCTCAATAGTGGGTGCCAATAAACAACTTGGGTATAGCCAACACACAAAAAAACCTCCAAAAAACAAGACATGGGCTTTCTAAAAGTTTTAAACCCACGATGGCTTTTCATGATAGGGAAACTAACAGGCTGTACGTACAAATAACTATTTATGTAGTAGTCACATAAAGTTCTTGAATTTTCACACATTACTTGAGTCTCTTGCTCCCAACCTTTAGGCAGGAGGTGTGATATGGTTTGGCCCCTCCAAATCTCATGTTGAAATTTGATATGTAGTATTGAATGTGGGGCCAGGTAGGAGGTATTTGGGTTATGAGGTGAATCCCTCATGAATGACTTGGTGCCCTCCCCATGATAATGAGTGAGTTCTCACCCAGACAGAAATTTTGGCCTAAGCCTCAAAATATTACTACAGATCATATTTTATTACCTACCCTCCCCATGTCAGATAACTTCTAATGGTAATCCTAAAGTTAATTTTGCATCCCCACACTGCTTTTTCTAGTCATGTGAAGTAATATCGGAGATGTTTTGTGCACAGGATCTTAGACAATTGGAGGTTTAGGTTTTCCTTTTTCTAGACTACCTAAAACCAAATCTGGCAAGTTACTAATCAATGGGTATAAAGTTTCAGTTATGCGAGATTAATAGGTTCTAGAGATCTGCTGTACAACATTGTGCCTATAATTAACAATACTGTATTTCACTTAAAAATTTAAGAGTAGATCTCATGATAAGTGTTCTTCCAATAAAATAGAATGAAAATTAAGTGCTGGTTCTCATAACTGATAAATCTGGTCCCACACCATGGCTTGCTCACATAGTTGCATTGAGAAACAATCAGTTAAAGAATGCATTTTTTTCCAAAATTATAACTTATGTTTATTAAGACTGAGAATAATAATAGTTGTTCCTAGATGACCCACTAGACACACGTTGCATGGAGAGGAATCAGAATAATCAGCAGAGTTTCACATTTTGAACAGATCATCTAGGATTCACCAAAGAAGTGACAGGAAGTACCAAAAGTGAATAAGGAGAGAGTTTAGGGTGCCATGCTCATCCAGGGACTGGTTAACAACAGGGAGAAGCCCCTGGATGCAAGTAAACAGTAAGAGAGAAGCTCCTGGGGCTCCACTCACCAAGATGAGCTTTTGTGACCTGGCTACAAGAAAATCCCCCAACCCACACAGGTCTCAAGCCTAACATAGGTATCTGCTTGGAGATGGCACAGAGATATTGTCCCATAAAAGGAACTCATGTGGAATCCCACAGGAATCTGAGCCTAGAGCAGCTTGAGCCAAGCACCATTCTGAAGGCCTAGATACCAGGGAACCATGAGCACTCTTGTAGCCACTGTACAGCCCCACGGCAGGATAGAGGAGCCCAGGAGCTCCCACACACCCCTGGAAAGGTCTCACAACCCTGCTGTAGGCTGCTGTTGAAAATGAGACATGAGCAAACAACATTTTCCAGGTTCTCGCCCATGCTGCCTGCCTGGGTGGGGCCCCAGCCTGTCCAGTCACAGAATCAAAGTATCACTTATAGAGTTTGACACTTGGCTATGCCCTGCCCTCAGGCTGAGTTTGGTCTTTATGTGGTTGCAGCCCCTGCCTGCCTGGAGAGGGGCAGTGAAACCAGGCTTTCCAGCACTCATCTGGAATAGTACCCACCATCCTTCAGCCTGCTGCTGTGAAGCCATGTCTTGAGCAAATTGTACTCCTCACAGTTTCCTGCTGAATTCAAGCTGATGAAGCCTCAGCCCTGCCCAACTGAGGAGGGACAAGGGAGCCCAAGCTGTCCTACATACACCTAGGAGAATTCCCACTACCCTGCTATAGGTTGCTGTGAGACTAAGATGCAAGTGGAAGACACTCCTCCCAGCATCTTGCCCATGCAGTTTACCTGGAAGGGACCCCACCCTTGCTAGTCACAGTCCCAAGGTGCCAGTTTGGGAGTTTAAAGCTAGGCGGCACTCTGCCCTCAGGCAGAGTTCAGGCTGACAACTGCAGCCCTGATCACTGAGAAGAAAAAGGAATCCCAAGCTCTCCTACACACACCTAGGACATTTCCCACTGTCCTGCTATGGGCTCTTGTGAAACTGAGACATGAGCAGACAGCACTTCCCATGGTTTCTTATCTATGTCACTTGCCTGAAAGGAGCCCTGTGCTCTTTGAGTGCAAGTCCATACCCTACCCAGTGCAATTTTGAGAGTTTAATATTGGCTCACATCCCACCCTCAGGCAGAATTCCAGGTGGTGCAACTGCAGCTGCCACCTGGCCAGGAAGGGACAGGGGAAACTAAGCTCTCCTGAACCCAATTAGGACAGTGCCTACCACCCTGTTACAGGCAGTTGTGGGACTGAGGACTAGCCTGACTAGCCTTTGCAGCTGTTGGTAACACCAGTACAGAGAACTCGGGTCCTAGTAGGTGGCTCTACTATTACTACTGCCACCTCCCATAATGTATCAGACACCCAGTAGCCTGAGAACCTGCCCACACACCCAGCCCTCTGCTCCAACTACTAACTTCTGAGCAAGTTATCTGAAGGCACAAGAATTTGGCCCCTCAGGACACACTAACATCACTGCCAGTATAAGCTGTTCTGGGGCCTAAAATCAGGCATACTCAGCCCACTGCTTCTACCACTGGGACCCAAAGACTGGCCTAGCTGCCATTCAAATCCCCAGAAAAACATCATTGCGGCCTCAAATAATAACTTCCTTAAACCACCAAGGAAATCATAGATTCCACTGACCCTGTGTACTGGCTGAGATATCATACAAAGATCACACTGCTGCAGGCACCCAGAATAAAAGCCAAAGTGTCCTACTCAACTAACAACTTATATAAATCTTCAGGAAAAATTCTCTTCTTCAAAAGTAATTTCAAAAAATCAGAAAAAGTGACTGCTACACCAGATGCATCAATGGAAGGACACAGGAAACATGAAGAAGCAAGGAAATATGACACCACCAAAGGACCACAGTAATTGTCCAGCAATGAACCCCAATCAGAAAGAATTCCTCATAATGCCAGATATAGAATTCAAAATATTGATTCTAAAGAAACTCAATGAGGTGGAAGATAAATATGAAAATCAATACAAAGAAATCAGAAAATCAATTCAAGAAATTTACCAAGGAGATAGATATCATTAAAAAAAACAAAGAAATTCTGGAGGTGAAAAATTCACTGAAGGAAGTACAAAACATATTCAAAAATTTCAAGAATACTTTAGACCAAAGAATCTCAGAACTTGAAGACAGGTGTTTTGAAATAATCCAGTCAGACAAAAACAAGAAAAAAAAAAAAACAGAGAATGATCAAAGCCTTTGAGATGTCTGAGACTACATACTTTTAAATTATCAGTATTCCTGAGGGAGAAGAGAGGTCAAAATGTTTAGAAAACCTATTTAAGAAAATAACCAATGAAAACTTCCTAGGACTACCAAGAGAGTTAGATATTCAGAAATAGGAAGCCCAATGATCCCCAGGCACATATGTTGCAAAAAGGACCACACCATGGTATATTAGAATGACTAAAGTTGGACTGAAAGATAGAATTTTAAAATTAACAAGGGAAAAGCTTCTTGTCACATATAAAGGAAACCCTATCAGACTAACAACTGATCTCTCAGCAGAAACCTTACAAGCCAGAAGAGAATGGGATAGAATTTTCAAAGTGCTGAAAGAAAAGGAAAACTTATCGGCCAAGAATTTTATGTCCTGCAAGAATAAGCTTCATAAATAAAGGAGAAATAAAGTATTTCCCAGACAAGCAAATGCTGAGAGCATTTGTCACCACTAGACCAGCCCCACAGGAAACACTCAAAGGAGTCTTAAAAGTGCAAAAGAAAGGAAAATATTCACCATCACAAAAACACAAAAAAATATAAAACTCACAAGTCTTATAAAACAATCACACAAAAGAGGGAGAGAAAGGAATTAAAAGACAATATGACAGAAATTCAGCAAACCACACAAACAAAAAGACAGAGAAAATGAAACAAACAAGTTATAAAACAATAAGAAATCAGCTAACAACATGACAAGAACAAAGCCTCACATATCAATATTAACTTTGATCCTAATAGATTAAATGCTCCATTTAAAAGATACAGATTGGCAGAATGGATTTAAAAAATCTAACCATATGCTACTTAATAGAAACTCACCTTACCCATAAAGACACATATAGACTGAAAATAATGGGGTGGAGAAAGATATTTTATGCAGAAAAAAACCAAAACCAAGAAGGAGTAGTTATACGTATATCAGATAAAACAGACTTTAATTCAAAACAGTAAAAAAAAAAAAGTCATTATGCAATGATAAAAGGATCAATCCAGCAAAAGGATTTAACAATCCTAAATATATATACACCCAACATCAGAGCACCAAGATTGACAAAACAAATATTTACTACACTTAAAGAAAGAGATAGACAGAAGAAAATAATAGTGGGGGACTTCAGTACCCCACTCACAGCACTAGACAGATGTCAAGAGAGAAAATCAGCAAAGAAACATTGGAGTTATGTTCCAATCTAGACCAGATGGGCTTGGCAGACATTTACAGAACATTTCACCCAACAACTACAGAATATATATATTTTTCATCAGTACATGGAACATTCTCCATGATAGACCACCTTTTAGGCCACAAAACAAGTCTTAAATTTTAAAATATTAAAAATAATATCAAGTATCTTCTCAGACCACAGTGAAATAAAGCTAGAAATCAATACAAACAGGAATTTCAGAAAGTCTACAAACTCATGGAAATTAAAGAACATGATTCTGAAAGGTCACTAGGTCTATGAAGAAATAAAGAAAAAATTAAAATATTTTGAAAACAAATGGAAATGAAAACGCAGTTAAGAGGGAAATTCATAGCATTAAATGCCTACATCAGAAACATAGAAAGATCACAAAGTAATGACCTAACATCACAGCTCAAAGAACTAGAAAAATAAGAATAAATCAAACCCAGAGTTAGCAGAAGAGAAGAAATAAAAAGACCAGAGCCAAACTAAATGAAATAGAGAACAAAAAAAAAATGCAAAGGGTGAGTGAAACAAAAAGTTGTTTCTTTGAAAAGATAAACAAAATGAAGATACACTAATGAAGAAAAGAAGAGAGAAGATGCAAATAAACAAAATGAGAAAAGAAAAAGGACATATTACAATTGATACTACAGGAATAAAAGAGATCACCAGAGACTATCATGATCAACTCACACTCACAAACTAGAATACCTAAAAGAAGTGGATGAATTCCTGAAAACATACAACTTCCAAGATCGAAGCAGAAAGAAATAGAAATGCAAAATAGGTCAATAAAATGTAGAGAGATTGAATCAATAATAAAAAATCTCCAAACCAAAGAAAGTGCAGAACCAGATGGATTCACAGTTGAATTCTATAATACCTGCAAAAAAGAACTGGTACAAATCCTACTAAAACTCTTCCAAAAGATAGAGAAGGAGATAATCCTTCTTAACTCATTCTATGAAGCCAGAATTACCCTGATATAAAAGCCAGGAAATGATGCAACAAAAAAAGAAAACTACAGACCAATATCTGATGAACATAGATGAAAAATCCTTAACAAAATACTAGCAAATTGAATACAGCAGCAGATCAAAAGGATAATTCATCATGATCAAGTGGGTTTCATCCCAAGGATGCAAGGATGGTTCAACATATGCAAGTAAATAAATATGATTCACCACATAAACAGAATTAAGGACAAAAACCATATGATCATCTCAATAGATGCAGAAAAAAGTGTTTGATAAAATCCAGCATACCTTCATGATCAAAACCTTCATAAAACATGGCACAGAAGGAACACACAGCAAAATAATAAAAGCCATATATGACAAACCCACAGCCAACATCATACTAAATGGGGAAAAGTTGAAAGTTTTCCCTCTGAGACCTGGAGCAAGACATTGATGCCCACTGTCACTACTTTCATTCAACATAGTATTGGAAGTCCTAGCCAGAGCAATTAGTAAAGAGAAAGAAGTAAAAGGTATCCAAATTGGAAAAGTGGAAGTCAAAATATCTCTGTTTGATATGGTTTTACACCTAGAAAATCCTAAAGACACCTCCAAAAGACTCCTAGATTTGATAAATGAATTCAGCAAAGTTTCATGTCATAAAATCAATGTATAAAAATCAATAGCATTTCTATACACCAACAACCATCAAGCTGAGAATCAAATCAAAAACTCAATCCCATTTACAATACTTGCAAAAAATTAAAATACCTAGGAATAAATTTAACCAAGGAGGTGAAAGATCTCCACAAAGAGAACTATTAATCACTAATGAAAGAAATCATAAATGACACAAATGAAAACATATCCCATGCCCTTAGATCAGCAGAATCAATATTGTTAAAATGACAATACTGCTTCAAGCAATCTACAGATTCCATGCAATTCCTATCAAAATACCAATGTCATTTTTCATAGAATTGGAAAAAAACAATGCTAAAATTCATATGGAAAAAAAAATGTGTGAATAGCAAACACAATCCTAAGCAATAGGAACAAAGTTGTAGGCATCACATTGCCTGACTACAAATTATACTACAAGGTTATGGTAACCAAAACAGCATGGTACTGATATAAAAATAGACATGTAGATCAATGGAATAGAACAGAAAACCCATAAATAAAGCCACATACTTATAGCCAACTGATCTTTGATAAAGTCAACAAGAACATACACTGGGGAAAGGACACCCTTTTCAATAAATAGTGCTGGAAAATTGGATAGCCATATACAGAATGAATCTGGATCTCTATCTCTCACCATATGCAAAAATTAACTCAAGATGGATTAAAGACTTAAATGTAAGACCTGAAACAATAAAAATTGTAGGAGAAAACCTAGGCAAACCTCTTCTGGACATTGGCCTAGGCAAAGAATTTATGACTAAGACCTCAAAAGCAATCACAATAAAAACAAAAATAGACAAATGGGAATTAATTAAACTAAAAAGCTCTGCACAGCAAAAGAAATAATCAAAGTGTAAACAGGCAACCTAAAGAATAGGAAAAAATATTCACAAACTATATGTCTGACAAAGGACTAATATCCAGACTCTACAAGGAACTCAAATAATTCAGCAAGGAAAAAACAAACAACACCCTTAAAAAGTGGACAAAAGATGATGAACAGGCATTTTTCAAAATAAGATATACAAATAGCCAAGAAACATAGGAAAAAATGCTCAATATCAGTAATTATCAGGGAAATTCAAATTAAAGCCACAATGAGATACCATCTTACTCCAATTAGCATGGCCAATATTAAGAAGTCAAAAACCAATAGATGTTGGGCGGGATGCAGTGAAGAGGGAACAATTATTCACTGTTAATGGGAATTTAAATTAGTGCAATCTTTATGGAGATCAGTGTGGCGATTTCTCAAAGAACTAATAGTAGATCGACCATTTGATCCTGCAATCCCACTACTGGGTATCTATCCAGCAGGAAAGAAATCATTATATAAAAAAGATACTGGCACACATATGTTTACTGCAGCACCATTCACAATTGCAAAGATACGGAATCAACCTAAGTGCCCATGGAATGAGTGGACTAAGAAAATGCAGTATATGTACATCATGGAGCACTACTTAGTGATAAGAAAGAATGGAATAATGCCTTTTGCAGCAACTTGGATGGAACTGGAGGACATTATCTTAAGTGGAGCAACATAGGAACAGAAAAATAAATGCTGCATGTTCTCACTTGTAAGTGGGAGCTAAACTATGGCTACACAAGGGCAAATGGAGTGGTATAATGGACATTGGAGACTAAAAAGGGGGAAGAGTGGGAAGGAGTGAGGGATGAAAAATTACCTGTGGGGTACAATGAGCACTACTTGTGTGATGGGTGTACCAAAAGCCCAGACTCTACCACTATACAATACACACATATAAGGGAATTCAACTTGTACCCCCAAACCTATTTAAAAAAATAATAATATATAGTTGCTCCCAAAAGGCATTATTTTGAGGTAATCTTAGGTAGTTAAATATTCTATTCTTTTTATAAATTATTTTGGAAATAATACACAGTATAGGTATTTTGCTTGAAAGTCTTCTTTCTTCAATGACATAGTACTGATTCTGGAAATCATGCATCAGGATCAGCTCAAAGAGACATCAAGGAAAATACTTACACATTACTTTCTGTAGTGGAAAAAACTTTAAATTTTGAATGTACAGCACACAATCAATACAGCTCTTTAAAAATATTATTCTATGAAGCAAAATACAACACAAACATACATTTAAAAATAAAAAGTATATTATTGGTTCAATTTCAAATTTTGAGAAAATGTTTATTTTTTAATACTATATTAATTTTGTTGAGATCATAACTATTTCTAGAAAATTTTACTAGTCCTGATAATTATCTGCTTGAATATCAAAGCAGAAATTAATAACTTATCTTAGATGAACTGCCATATTATGTCGTGTCTACAGAGAAATCTAAGTTTAAAACCCAACCAAATATTGGCATAATCTAATCAATCACCAAAACTGTAAGTTAGTAAGGGCTGGATAATGAACCAAGATTTTGACAACATATAAAAATAATTGAAGTAGATACTGTTATTCCTGCATTTGATGACAATCATAGAAAGTGACTTTATAACAAAATAACAATAAAAATAGCCATATATGAATTAGTTTTTTCATTTAAAAATGAACTAATAGCTTTGGAGAGATACAAGCTAAATATAATGGACTGTTACTCATTCCTATATATATTTTAGCACCTTTGCCAATTTTTGGCATGTCACTTTGTAAACTCAGCTTCACTTAGTAATCCTTTTAATCCTCTTCATATTTTCTGCCTTCATATGTGTCATATGCCTTCTTTTCTTTGCTGATAACTTTTTTTTTCATCATTTTCTAACTCATCCATGTCATTCTTATTTATGTTCTTTACACTTACTTCAGAATGGACTTGGTTTTCTGTCTACAAATGTTTGTCCATAATATATATTGGACTAAGATGTTGGTAAAAGATCATGGATTAACACCAAAAAGAATGAAGACCTTTGCTAGAATGCCAGGGCTTTGAAAGGAACACAATACTCTCTTTCAAAAATGTACTACTTCTAATATGTAATAATTAAATCTGTGCAGCAAAGAAATGTAATTGCCTTGGAAAGTTGTGATATTCATTATAAAATTCCTTGGAAATTTACTAGATAACTACTTGCCTCAGCTGTGACCATATGTGTGGTGTATAGAGTCAACACTCAATGCAGGATTTAGGCAGATTAACAATAAAGTTTCTAATGGCCCTGACATTCTGTCATATTTTAGCTACTTTCACTTGATAACTTTTAATAATAAAAATATTTGACATTCACATCATACTTTAATGCAAAGTGTATTATTATTTTTAGATGCTTTGTACTTACTGCAAAATATTTTTCATCCTTTTGTCATACTACATTTTCTTTGTACATTAAATATTTGGGCAAAATTGAAGTTCTCTAACTCCTGTATATTAAATAGACTTGTTAATCTTATGAAAACTTACTACAGCATCAAAATGTATTATATTTAACATAACTGTTAATTACTGTTAATTATGCTGGGTATAATTCCATTCAAAGGTTAATATGTGTTGAAATCACAGCAATCAGCATAGTGAACATGGATTCTCTGAATCTTAGTTTTCTCAACTAGAAAATGGAAAGAGTAGCTATCCTATACTATGTGTTGTGAGGATTAAATAAACTACAACAGGTAACATTTAAAACACCATATAACACATAATAAATAAACTATTATCTCATTTCTGCATGTTCTAAATTATACTCCACGGAATGAATTGATAATGGCAAAAATAAAAAATAATACAAGAATGAGGGGAAAAAGGTAGGAAGATGTAAAAGAAAGCCTTCCAATGCAGTGACATTTAAGGATCTTGCAAAGTTTACTAATTCTTGTCATTTCCTACCCATTTCAACTCTAAATCAGCAGTGATCATTTTAAAGCTTAGTCATAAGCACTACACACATATATACTTGAAAATTTTGTATGACATCATATCTTTCACAGATTTGTGAACAACTTTTGTCTTTGCATGAATACTTACAGTCTGGGCAACTGAAACATAACTTATCACTTTCCTGTCAGTTATAATCAAATAGTTACATGTATATTCTTTCTATCTCATTGATATTTGCATATGCAAAACAATCCTATTAGTAACATCTTTCATAACAACAAATAGTGAATCTAAATTTAGAGAGTCATATCACCAAGATATGAACTTCCACCGTTAGAGTGAAAGTTGCAAACATATTTGAATGTAGTTATACAAGAAAGAGTATCTCCATTAAACTTGAGAATAATCACTGTGGCTCCACTGAAAAATTTACCTAAGCATATGCAGTGTACTTGGACAGTTTTGCTTTTTATCTAGGTGTTCCTTTGCCTGGGGTGATTTACATCTTCTCTACTTAATGGTTCCTGACTCAGGGCAAAAATCACCATTGTCCTGAAAATCCTCCAGAGTTCACTCAGCAGCCATTTTATCCTATTCTGTGGCAGCAATTATTCTGCTGTTATGTCATTTGTTATATTGTATGATAATTATCTGTTTATGTTCCTATCTCCCAACATAATTATAAGCTCCTCAAAATCTGGCTTATCTCTGTCTGTCAGTACATGCATAGTGCCTGATACATAGTAGGCACTCAAATGTAGAAGTAGAATTTTCCATTCTTTATTGCACTGGTTAAAATTCTAGTTCTCCATTTCAATTTGTAAGCCTTAGGCATGCTTTTTTAAATAAGTACAGCTAAAAAATTAAAATCCCTGTGTAGACTTTCTTTAAATACTCATTCTTTTTGAAAGAAGTTATGGACAGATAGGAGGAGGAGGAACAGAGTTAAATTCTAAATAACAAATATTTTAGAAAGAAATTTTTAAGATTAGAAAATAAAAATTATGATAAGAATTCCAATTCCACTCTCTTGTCCAATGAGAGGACTTACAAATTTATAACTTGAATTATCCTTTTATGTTTTCTGTTACTGTTATATATGTACCATTATAGTGCATTCGTAATAAGGAAATCTCTCAAGACTCCAGAAAAATGGCTATTGCCTGTGTAATATAACCTTTAGCCTCAGAAGCCCTTATTCACTAAATATTTAATTCGTTTGTCCTAAGTAATAAATGATAATGAAATTTTTCTCCATTTATTTCTAAGATATACATAGTTTGTTTTGTTGTTGTGGTTGTTGTCATTCAGAATGTTTTTGAATTTAGGTAAAATGAACTTATGGATTCAATAGATTTTTTTCTTAAAACAATATATATGAGTAATTTTTTATCATTTACAATAGATATATTAATGAAGATAATGTTTTCATCAACAGGTGAATGGATAAAGAAAATGTAGACTATACATACAATGGAATATTATTCAGCCTTTAAAAAGAAGAAAATTCTGCCATGTGTGAAAACAATCGATAAACCTGAAGGACATTACACTAAGTAAAATAAGCCAGGGGGAGAAAGATAAATACTACTTGATTTCACTTATATGATATGGAATGACTGTTCTCTAAAATAATCAGACTTGTAGAAACAGAGAGCAGAATGGTGGTTGTCAGGAGATAGGGGAAGAGGGAAATGAGGTGTTACTATTTAATGAGTATAAAATTTCAGTTATGTAAGAATGAATTCTAGAGATCTGCTATAGAGCATTATGCCTGTATTTAACAATACTGTATTGTGCACTTAAAAATCAGTTAAGAGGGAGATCTCATTTTGTGTTCTTATCACCATAACAATAATACAAAAGAACAAATAGTTTTATTTTAAAATTTATAATATTGGAAAAAATAAAAATAAAACATAAGGATCTACATAATTTAATATGAAGATTAAAAAGTTCTAATTATTTTCTCCTGTTGTAACAAAATTAAGGGCAAAATGTATTACAAATTGTACCTTTAATCCCCCCCTCACTCTTTAGGAATTAAAACCTGCATTTCTGCCTGAGGCCAGTGATCAGAGGGGAAGGAGAGTGTCCTTTGTTCTTTGTACCACAGGAGATGGCTCAACAGAATTGTCTGGGCAGAGGTCACAAGATTGTCTTTATCAGAGATGCTATAGTTAAGCAGCAATAGCCCAAAGCTGAAAACTCCCTTTAAAAGCTCTGTGTTTCTACTTATAAATAGGATAATGGTACTTTAAGACTGAGTTTGCCATCTTCCTCATTTGCCAGCAAATTAATAAACTTCTCTTCCCTTTTAGTCAAACCACTAGACCTCATTCTTCTGATGCAGACTGGGGGACAAGTGTTTTATTTTCAGTAATAGAATTTGGCATCCCTGGCTGGGCCCATTGGTGCCCACAGTGGAATGGCACCCTGTGACTGCTGCCATTACTGGAAGAAGAGGGGATCAGCCCTGGATCAAGCCATGGTTCTTCACCTGTAGGATTGGTGTCTTGTAGGGGTGAGAGAGTAAGGAATAGCTCCAGCAGCTGCCAGAGCCTGTTTAGCTCTGGGGATTCCTATCCCTTTCTCCCCAAATTAGATGCAGCTGTCACCAACCTGAACTTTTTTGGAGAAAAGGAAACAAATTTGGGAAGTGTCGTGACACCTGAAACATTTTTGGTTAAGTTCCCCAGTATGCACACCAAGACCCTTGACTCCACCCATTTGGGGGAGGTTTTCAAATCTTCCAGGCTTATGGCAGGGCATTTGTTTATAGGTGCCATTTGGAGGCAGAAGTCACAGTTGGAATTCAGGAACCTGGGTAACTCTTTCCCTTTTGGATTAGGAGATGTTTGTTTTCATTTGAGAATTTCCTTCTCATCTGTGTGGTTCCCATTTGTTTGGTAAGGCCTTGGCATTTGAAATTGTTTGTATTGGGAATTCCCTGTATTGTCTACTTGCCATTTTGTTTGTTGTTCTTTGTCAACATGGGAAGCTCCATTTCTATTCCATCTGAAAGCCTCTTGGGGAGAATCTTGGCTGAATGGCCAATTTATAGATATAATCTATGTTTAAAAGAGAATGGTGTTATTGTAACCCAATGTACATGCTGGGGTGTGAGGTGGAATGGCCATTGAATGGAACCTTAAATTATTATACGATCTTACAACTGGAATTATTTTGTCAAAGGTCAGGTAAATGGGACGAGATCCCATATGTACAATATTTCATGCAATTGAATAATAAAAAGGCTGAAAGGCCATGTGATAAAATTGGGGAGGGATTAATCTGCTCCCCCACCACTAGCTCCTCACCTGCCAGGGAAGGTGCTGTGGGCTCAGCCTCACTCAAGCCTGTGCTGCTGGGGCCCCCAATTCAGTGGTCACAGAGTGCACTAATTCGGTACAAGTATTCCTGTGTATGATTTCTGAATTGCAGACGCTGGTCTCTCGGATTATCTACCAGACACAACTAATGGCTCCATACTCAGAGATCCCGTTTTTCTTTCTAACCCAGACCTGTATCAGACATTGTGTGCAAGGCAACAGTAAGGACCACAGTCCTACCAGTATCTTAGATACCAAGCAGGGTAAACCTCTTATCAGGTATCCTCCATTTTGCCTTGTCAATTCTCATGATTGTAGTAGTTGCTTGTGCGCTTTTTCACCTGGTAATCCGTTGCATTATTTATTTTTGTAAATCTACTGGCAAAGCTTTGCAATGGCATAAGTAAGTATAACCCCTCTATCAAAAACATTGCCCCAGTTCATCAAGAAGTAGCTTGATGAGTTTGTCACCCCTCCTCCTATAGATATGGAAGAGTAAAAGTGACAGTGGGGAATATGTAACTGAAATAAGGGCCTGAAAAGGGGCAAAATATATTACAAGTTGTCTCTTTAACTGCCCCCCACTTTCTGGGAATTAAAACCTGCATTCCTGCCCAAGGCCAGTGATCAGAGGGGAAAGGGAGTGTCCTCTGTTCTTTGTACCACAGGAGATGGCTCAACAGAGTTGTCTGGGCAGAGGTCAGAATACTATCTTCACCAGAGATGCTATAGTTAAACAGCAATAGCCCAAAGCTAAAAACTTCCTTTAAAAGCTCTGTATTTCTGCTTATAGATAGGACAATGGTACTTTAAGATGTGAACCTGCCATCCTCCTCATTTGCCGGCAAATTAAAAACTTCTTTCTTTTTCCTCAAACCACTTGTCCTCGTTCTTCTGATGCACCCTTGGGGACAAATGCCAAATTTTTAGCAACACTGTGAACGTGTATTATTCTTTTCCCTTGTAATTAATACCCTTTGTATTTCCAACTATTTAGCTACTCTCTATCTTGTACCTACACAACCATCCACCTATCCAGTCATCTTTGCATATGCTGTTTTTGTCAGATGTTTTAATAGTAGAATATTAAGCACAGTACTTTTTAAAAAAAAAACTTGTATAATGGATTTAAGTAACTTCATTTTTTAAACTAGGATTATCTATTCTATGAAATGATATTAATCATTAAATAAGAGGATTTTTTTTAAGTTTAAGCTTCCTTTTTGACTAGAATTGAGGGTAGCTGCACATGAACACATAGCCTGTTTAATATTTACATATGAATATAGAGAAAATGATTATTTTTCATGGAAAGAAGTTATGCAGTACATATATTTATGTCTAAAAAACATTGATGTTTTTGAAAATATATGTTTTATGTTTTATTTTGAGAAGTAATACCTTTAATGATGAAACCCTGAAAAAATAATATACTATGTAATTTTGCAACAGAACATCTGAGTCCTCTGGTTTTCACATCTGAAACTATTCATTATATCTGTTTTCTTGATAGAGTAGTGAAATATTTTTAAGATCAGAAATCCATAGGACTCACATAAAAATCATCATAGTCATTTTTGGCATTGTACAAAATTGCTGTAGAGGAATCTAATGTTGCTTGGAGTTTAGGAATCTTGAGAAAAGTAAAGAAAATGCAACAGATCACAAGCAGAATTCAATAGTCATTTGCCCAGCCTGGCATTCATTACAGAGAAAAGGATCTATTTCTTGGTTGGGTGAAGGTACTGTCTGTCTCAAACCCTGAATTTGTTTCTTAATTCCAGTCTTAGTGTGTAGTTTAGCCATCTGGAAACAACAAATTCAGCCCACATCTAAGCAACTGTTTTAAAATTATAGGAAAAGCAAATGTAAGCCTTTTTAAATAAGAAAATTAGCCTTAATGAATGAAAGACTTCAGACAGCCATTCAGAGATTGTTTAATCCATAGATATTTCAGAGACAATAATCATATCAAAAGGATATGAATATTACATCATTTAGTGTAAATTATATTAAAGAGGTGCGCTAATTAGGTTATTAGAATATGCCAAACACACATAGTATGTATCCACATGCAAATTAAGGAGAAAATGGTCAAACCAACTTTTGTTTCTTGACAAAGGAGAGTTATATATTTTTCATCTTAATCAGGCAATAGTTGCCTATTTCACATTTCCAACTATAAATTTTGATAAGTTTTATATAAATTAATTGTACTCTCATTTTTTAAGCTTTGCTTTGCACCAATAGTATTTATATTAGCATAATACAGAGGAAAAGAGAAACTGTATTTCTCATATTAGAGAAAACCATTTGGATAGTTAAAATTTCATGCAATTATTTAATTGTTTGATGTTCAGATACTTTATCATCTTATAAGCCTAATTGAAAATTATTCTTATTAAATATTTTTTCTGCTTTGTCTTTGAAACTTCCATTGTATCCAAAACAAATGCAGCCCAACACTATTCATTTAAACATTCCAAATAATTATTATTCATTACTGCTGAATACAAGCACTTCACCCTTCACCTGCTTAACAATGCAAAATTATATGACATTATTCATTTCCAGAATGTCAGACTCTATAACAGGTCTTAAGCCAAACATACTGACTGTGTATCTAGGTACCTTAGATTGTGAATTGTATGAGGAAACAATAAAATTTTGATAACTAGACATGACTGGGAAGGAAATCTTAAATCGTGAAGGGGGAGTAGCTTAAAAGACATAGTAGTGGGCAAATATACACTGAGTTGGAGGTACTTGAACACACCACTTTGGCTTGGGTCAAATATATTTGTAAAGATATAGTAGGATAAAGTTTCAAAATGTAAGTTTGCATTAGAAAGCTATGATAAGGAGTCTGATAATTATCTAGTACACCTGAAAAGTTTAGAGCAAGAGAGTGACATTTTATTTCCTTCTAATTTCCTGGTTGTCCCCCAGAAAAATTTAAAAAGTTTGTTTCAGTGAAAAGTCTTTGGACTTGCTTTCACAAACAAAGGTATAATGAAGAGAAGTGAAACAAAGAGAAGTAAAAATAGCATAACACCTAACAAAACAGCTCCTGTCAAGCATAACCAAAGGACATAATACTAGATGTTTTACAGTAGGCATCTTAATTTTATAATAACTGAGACAACAAAGAAATGCCTGTGATACTCCATTATTGAACATAAGCAGAATCAAAAACAGGAGCCAAATAGGTCTGAAACAATATTTCTCAGAAGCGTAATCTGTGTACAAAGCCAGAACTTAATATTTTTAAGAAGAAATTATAATAGGTATCAGTATACATCACAATAAGAAAGATGACATTTAGTTTAGATAGGTGTAAAAAAACAAGAAAGGCATGCCATCAGAACTCATCAAAGCAACATGTAGTGAACAAACATAAACAATATGTTGAATAAACATCACTTCTGCCTAAATATTATAGATATAAAACACAGGACAAAAGAGGTAAAATGTAGATATTTATCAAATTCTGTCTCTTTTTCAGACATAATATTAGATTCACATTTGTACCACACAACAATATTCAATGTAGGTTTCATAATCTCCATTATTAAATTCGTGAATTTAATTGCCCAGGATCTCACACCTTGGATTGGGTGTACAAGAAATGAGCAGATGTCTGCTTTATCTCGCTCTAAGTAAATTCCACAATATCATGAGAATGTGTTATATTATAGTTTTACCTGATATTAACTGCTAACTTCATCAAATAATTATAATAATACCTATTATATCTCTAGCACTTAGAATTTATAAAGTGCTTTTAAAAATCATATATGGCCCTTACCACAACAAAAAAAAAGGTTAAGGAAAATGGACAATTCCAGAGGATAAAAAATGACTAAAGGCACACTTTTGAATGATATTTATTAAAATAAAATATGTCCAGGTACTAACTACCAACACTTTTGGAGGACATTAATTATTTCTGGTCAGTTTAATGCATATTAAATTTAATTATTCTTCCAAAGCTGCAAAGAGTTAATATACCTTTTTTGTCTGCTAAAATCTAATGTCTGTAACTACTATTTAATGGCTTAAATGGACTTTAAAATCAATGTATTCCAGCAATTGACCTTAAATATTTGACTTTTTAATTCTTTTACAAAGACTCTTGTTTTTTAAGTTTTAGTATCTAATTTTAGATATCTAATTAGACAATAGAATTTTCAAAAAAAGGGGGGGTAGAGAAGGAGCTATATCCCTATTGCTTCATATCTTCAGCAGATTTGACATGACTGTCTTACTTTGAAATTCCAGAAATGGATATACTTATATATTTTTAATTCCTTGCCCCAAAATAAAGTAAGCATTCAACTACTTCAACACCTTAGAACATGAAATCAACTCAAACATCTACTTATTTCTTCCACCCCTGATGTAATCTTTACCTTTGCCAATTGGCTGGAGCCATGTCTGATTCGTGTATTGTATCCCTGAAGCTTTGCAGAGTCTCTTATACGTAAAGAACTCAACAACTCTGTTACATGAAGGAATGAATAACCAATTGACTGATTCTAGGGATGAGCTATCCTATTTTATATTAATACCATCTAGTCTTTATTAAGTGTATTTATATATAATATATGTAATCTTTATACATACACATATCTTACTTAGTATACTAACATTGCAATGTAAATATTATCTTTCCAATTATTTCAAAGAAGAACATGGGTGCTGGGAAGAATTGGAGGGGTTGCTCAATGTCAAAGAACCAGCAAATAGTAAAGGCTAGAGTGTGTGTCCTTCAATGTTCATATTTTCATATTAATAAAGATAGAATGGTGCAATAATATTAATGAATAATGCTATGTTGCTTGTGTTAATTCAAAACAATGACTATATCATAGAAATGGTTAATAGAATCTTATAATGAAATTATGTATCACAAGTAGACCTTGCCATCATCATCATCATATCGTAGTTTAGATTCTGTCTTGTGTTACGAAGTGTAACATAGACTCATGGAATATAAGGTAAGTAATTACTGAAAAAATATTCAGAAGAACCCACAAGCATAGTTATTTTTTTATGGCAAACAGTTTGGTCCTTCCTATTCGTGAGTTCCATATCCATGGATTCAACCAAATATGGATCAAAATTATTTGAACAATAGAAATAATATAAATTTTAAAATGCAACTATTTGCATGCATTTAAATTATGTTAGGTATTATAAGTAATCTAGAAATAATTTAAAATATATAGAAGGATGTGCATAAAATACTATGCCATTTTATATAAAGGACTTGAGCATCTGTGAATTTTGGTATCCTCACTGGTTGGGGCAGGTCCTAGAACCAATCCCCTGTGGATACTGAGGGATGATTGTATATTTAATGTGTGCAACATGCTGTTATGATATATATACACATAGAAAGATGATTACTGTAGTTAAGCATATTAACTGATTCATCATCTTCAATAGTTCCTGTGTGTGGGGGGGCGTATGTGGTAAAAGCACCTAAAATGCACTCTATTATCAAATTTTCACCATACAGTATAATATTAACTATCATCCTCATGCTGTATGTCAGCTCTCTAGACTATTTATAGTGCATAACTACAAGTTTGTACCCTTTGACCAACATCTCCCCATTTCTTCCCCCTCCCTGCCACAAGCATGGTTTTAACTGCAGTTTTCAATTTAAATGAGATTAAAAATATTTTAGAGTTGATGATTCATATTATGAAATATTTATTAATAAAAAAAAACAGGTTAACAAGAATCCTTCCAGAAAATGTGGTAAAGAAACTTAACACTTGCAGTGGTGCTTTCCTAATTCAACAATGTATTCCATAGAATAAATTTTCTCCATAATTGTATTGAGAGTCTGTTACTCTGAGGAACATATTAAGAAACTTACAGTTAACAAAGTAATACCCACATCATTTGTTGACTGTTCAAAAACATAATAAGCACAATGGAAAATTGGGGGGAGGAGGACATTTTATTACTCTCTGCGTAGGAAATAAAAATGACTTTCAATTTAGCTTTAAACAGACAGCAATACTCATTTAGAGTATCATCATGTCTTAAGGGCATGTAATAATAGAATGCATGAGCTGAAGAAAACTATACTATTTTTATTTGGGAATATAAATGAAGAAAGAAATATATTCTGTCAATGAGGTAATAAATGTCACCCAGAGAGCACAGGATTTTTTTAAGTAACTCAATTTTTTTTACAGACCACCTTTCTCCAAATTTTTGATCAATTAATTAACCCAAGGGATATACTGAGAGATACCGAGAAAAATATAACACTTGTATTTGTACTATGGACCCAGTGCTTATCTATACAGAATTCAAAATACATTATAGATTTTTACTTTCCTCTTATATAATCCATTTACGAAGGTTTCTGGACAATGACTTACCCAACAACAATAAATCTTTTTTATATAACTTTTTCCATGAGAAACAATGTAATTTCAGCTGTTTAAATAGGATTCTAAATTAAAATGTTAACATAACTTCAAAAGTATTGCATAAATGCACCTTAAGAAAATAAAGCATTGTGTGAAATACAAAATGTGGAAGATTACTGTTATTTTTAATATACTGGTTTAATTAAGAGTTTAAAACTTATGCCTTTGATAAGGACTTTAACCCTGGTGAGATATTCAGTATCAAAAAGAGCAATTAGATTGATCTAACCAATAAAAATGGAAACCAGTCACTCTGAGGCTAAAGATATCATAGTGTCTTGTAGGCATATGGCAGACACGCTGATCAAATTTAAATATGTGTGATTAAAATCCATTTTCTTATTTTCTCATAAAGGCTATAGAAGGAATCATAAGTGTACCTGACAGTGTACTGAAATATTGTATGGAATGGTGGAAGCCTGATATTGTCAGTTAACATGAATATAAAGACTTACCAAAAAGAGTTAGTCAAGAACTGTGTCTGATAGCAATACATTGATCTTTGTAATGAAGCCTACATTTTCAGTAGTGATCCTTTCAAGGTAAATCTGTAGGTCCTATGAGCATTCCTCCAAACAAGTTCTCTACTTGTCATAAGCATGCATTATATAAGGAGATCTCATAGATACATCTCCTCTGTCAATTAGCATGTTGCTTTAATGAGATTATGCTGTTGATAATAAAGGACAAAATTGGTTGTTGCCTCTTTTAAATAATAACCAAAAATAAATAACAAAAAGAATAGATAATAAATAGCTAAATTCACAAGCACCAAGAATTTGAGATGAGGAATTACATTTAAGGTAGAAAGCATACATATAATCATTAAAGCATAGACAAGAGCATAGTAAGAATAAGATTATAGTGAAGAACAGGGGAATTAGTTTTAAATGTTAAGGAGCTGCATAGTCCTTACATGGAAGTATTCTTCTACCATAGACATGCCTTTTGGAAATTTAAGAAATCTCTTAATAATTTCCAATCTGTCCACAGTAGTAAATAACAAAAGAACAGATTCAGTGAAACGTAGAAATGTTGCTGATATTTTTGACAACATGCATAAAATTGACTCAAGTGCATTAGGCCGATGCATACAGAGGTGATTACAGGAGAAAATAATAAAAAAGGACCATTTAATATGTTTAGATTGGGACAAAAGGAGAAAATGGTTTCTAGATTAGAAATATAGAAGAAAAAAAGGAGGAAGCTGTTATGCACTGAATTAGGTCTCCTCAAACTTTATATGTTAGAGTCCCAACACCCCAGTACCTCAGAATGTCACCTCATTTGGAGACAGGGTCTTTACAGAGGTCATGAAGTTAAAATAAGGTCATTAAGGTAGGCTCTAATCCAATATGATTAGTGTCCTTACAAAAAGGGAAATTTGGAAACAGACATAGAGATGGGGATAATGCCAAGTCAAGATAAAGGTAGAGATCAGGGTGATGCTGCTAAAAGCCAAGGAATGCCAAAGTTTGCCAAAAACCTCTAATGGGGAAGCATGGAATAGATTCTTCCTCACAGCCATCAGAAGGAACCAACCCTGCCAATGTCTTGATCTTGGACTTCTAGCCTCCAGAACTGTGAAATAATATATTTCTGTTGTTTCATCCACTCAGTTTGTGGTACTTTGTCCTGGCAGTACTAGCAAGCTATTAAATAACACAGAAGCTGTATGCAGTGCAGCAAGGTAGACACGAGCTCAAACTTAATTAGTGAATAAGCTTTCACAACAAATTAACATTTTAAATCTTCATCTGAAAGTAATTATGATGTGATTTTAGAAAGGTAAGATTTTTAAAAATATTTTTCTTCAGATAGTTTTAAACCACCCTATCATTTTTTTCTTTAAGTCTCTTTGTAATTGTTTCCTTTAGAATGAGAGGCAAGCCCTTGTCTAACAATACAGTCTTCCTATTTTTTGAATATTCTTTATTTTTGTCTCTAGGAACATATTTTATGGTCAGTTTTACTTTTTGGGTTTGTCTACTTATTAAAATGGACATAGTTTAAGCTTACATTTTTTCTCTATGGTATCAGAAAACACACGTAGAAAAGTACAAAAATGTGAAAGTCAAGTTTAACAATTAATTATAAAGCAAATGGTCACACAATAAGCCAAATTATGACAAAGAAAATTGCCAGAACCTAGAGTCTCCTGTTGTATCCTTAGTTAGTCACAGTATCCACAGTTCCCTCTAGAATGGTCATTATCCCAATTTTATGATAATAAATTCTTCACTTTTCTTTATTATTATACTGTCGTGCATCATTATTATGTACCACTAATTATTTACTCATTTCATTTTTGACGGACGTTTGATGTTATCAGTTTGGGGCTATTAAGAATAATGATGCTGTTATCATTGTTTCTACATCTCCTTATGCACATGTGCACTAGATTTTCCAGAGAATATACCTATGAATAAAATTGCTGGGTGACAGCAAATTTTTTTCTACCTCTACCCTTGGTAACATTGGAAACATCCTTGCTTTCTTTTACAAAGTGTCTCAGACTCAACCTGATTGTTGGACCTGGGAATAAAATCAGATACCTATTAAGAATCCTTTGTAAGATAAAAGAATATAAAAAATGAAATTGGATAGTAAAGCCTTCACATTACATTATTCCACATGAAAGCTAGGGACTGGCAGGGTGGCGAGAGAGATGAGTTTTCCATTATTGTAATGACAAAGCAGAGAAATTACCTTTTCTAAAAAAAATAAAGATCATAGTTTTATATTGACATTTCCAGTATATTTCTAACTTATTCAATCTCTCTTGCCTTGCTCTCATAGGAGAGTTTCTAGTCCAATATTTAAGAGCATGAATCTGACTCCCTGGGCTCAAATCTAGGCTCCACCATGGGGCTGTATTAAGTTTTTAATAGATTTCTTAACATATATTTAAGTGTCTTCATTGCAGAATAGGGATAAAATAGCCCCTCAAATATTCTAGTAGATATAAAGTACAAATAAATTTCAATTTCATTAAAAGCATTTTAATTGACAAATAATAATTTCAGTAAGGATGAAATGCAATTGAAGTCATTAGTTACTGAAAATTTTCAGACTCTCTTGGAAGAAAGTCCTAAAAGGCAAGATTCTAAAATGAATAACAATCAATCCAGGGCACAATCAAAGGAAAGGGGAAAAATCTATTTTTGTACTTAATTCATTTCTTAACTCTAAATCACACAGGCTTCAATTATTAAGTACTATGTGGGTTAATGTTTTGAAATGAAGGATTTGCCTCTTAATGTGAAATCTGCAGTTCATCATAAAGTTGATGAAGGTAATGTTCTTGGCTTAGTTACTCTCCAGAGAAGCTAGTTCTCTTTCTGTGCTATGTGCTTGGTACATATTAAAGAGAGAAGTGAAAAAAATATATTTTCCATATGAAAATACAGCAGAATATTAATAGTTTGAAGTAGCACTGCTCTTCATAAAGTACTGAAGTCTAAACACCAAATATTTTGCTGGAAATTTAAATATTTTATATAGAATCTCTTATGTTTTTTAATTCTCACTATAAAACTGAAAATGTGTTCTTAAAATTGAAACTGAAAATGTATTCTTAAAAGTCCCCTAAACATAATTGAAGAGACCTTAATAACAATAAAATATTCAAAGAATATAACCATAACCATAATGAGCTAGAAAAATAAAACACTAAATCTAAAAATATAAGAAACTCAAAATTTCTCTCCATGAGGGAGTAACACTTTAATTTAAATAAGGAAAGATTAAAGCAAAATATTTTCCTAATTTAAGCTAAAATGTTTGCACCCTTTAAATAATTAAGATTTATTATTATTTTATTAAATGACTTTTTTACATATGTAATGTTATGCTACATTCCCTTTTGAAATAACTTTATGCATGATATTTTGTTAAATAAGATATAGGGAAAAATATTTTACTAATTTTAGAATTTCTAAATATCTTAAAATTATTTATTTTATTATTTTTTGTGTTTTTGTTTGTGTAGCTTTATGTTCCTTTCCTTATAGCCTCTTTTTGAGAAACTTAGTGAGAAAGGAAGGTCGTAGCCCCATTCCAGGGCTGAGATTCTTCACCTAAGCTTATAGTTTTGACATATTTTTGTTGACATTTTGTCTTATCTAGTGCCTAGAAAATTAGATCAGAACACTACAGTTATGGTGAGAAAAGAAGGCAGTCTGGTTAAAGATTTGATAAGGGCTAATTAAATTATCTAGCTAATAGGATCTAGCCCAGTTAGCCAGGAGACAACAATAGGCATGGTTGATACAAGAAAATATATATCATTGAGGGCTATCCAGGATCATAAAAATAATTGTCCAACGGATTTACATCTCGGTATTTGTATAAGCCGTTTCAATAGAGATATTGTCCCATTCATTTGAGAAGAGGAAAGTGATCAATTCTTGTTTCTAGGATATCAGTCCCAAGCATACGAGGTAATACTATCTCTAGGATAATCTGAGTCTAATAGATTTATATAATGAGGTAAAGAATATGTACTTCTTGCCTCCCATACTGTAGGGTATTTGTATTGGTGGCAAAGTAGGTGATTGCAATTATTATAATGAGGCCCATGAAAGGATCCTCAGTTATTTTCTGGTGAAAACATGGATTGTTTTTATTTGAAATGTATTGAGGTTGAAGGAAGTGTCTTTTGAAATTTAGAGTACCAAGCAAAAAGGGCCCCCAAGTGATAACACAAAGAACTCTCTTAAATCTTAGACAGGTATAGGAATTTGAAGCAAACCAGAGGATTCCAAAGGAAAGGGAGCACCTAACTGGCAACCAAAAGTAGAGTTGTATGATTGTGCTATGAGTAGAGTAAAGGAATGCCACAGATTCTGAGGTCCTTATGGGAGTAGAGGCATTATAAAAGGTGGAGCAGCTTTTGTGAGGGGAAGAAAGAGATAATACAACATAGGGCTCATTATGGAAAGCTATGGTTACAGTGGGAGGGGGAGTTATGTTGATAGCACAGGTGATGCTGGAGCGGATAGAGAAGGATAAAGTGGCAAAGGAGGACATTAAAAGTCATCAGACTAGGAATCAATAAAGAGAATCCTATGGGGTCTTGTTCCAGCATCTTAAGCAGAAGCTGATCACCTCGTGTTGTCATTTGCTTAGTCCAAAGTTCTTGAGAAAGTCATCCACCTTGTGGTGCTATCTGCTTCTTGGGCCTCAAGAGAGAACCTTTATTTAAGGCCTCCCATTGGAGTAAACTTCCATTCAGAGTTGATTTTATGTCTTTTCAGTTGAGAAATGTGAATCCAGTGTTGGATTCCCTGGGGTTTTGCATCAATTTTAATGCTAAAGAGGAGAATGTAAGGGCCCTTCTAACAAGATTCAAGATTATATGCCAGTGGTGTAACCCTCCAGAGAACTATGTCTCCAATTTCTAGGTTGTGGAGTAGTTTTAATGGAAAACTAGCAAAAATGTAGGTTTGGCTTGTCGATGATAAGTGTGGATATAATTAATAAGCCTCTTGCATTATTTTAGAATGTTTGAATGACCAGACAGAATAGGAAATCCTCATAGGTCAGCCAGTTATAATTTTATATGAGGACTGTTGGCATGACCCAGCAGGAGAGAACCTGAGGGCAGTCAGGGCTAAGAGTAAAATCTTAGGCCATGGAAGATTAAATTCTTCCATCAATTTAGCAAGCTTTAATTTTAATAGTTCATTAGCTCTCCCTATCATTCCAGATGAGTCAGGTTAATAGGAACAAGGTAATTTGGGGATAAAAGAAGAACTCATGGGATTTCTTGGATCACATTACCAATGAAATGGGATTCTCAGTCACTTGACAGAGCCAGTAGAATTTTCCATGTGGGGAATATTCATTGTAACCAAAGTTTAGCAGTGGCAGTGACCCTTTTACAAGGGAAAGGCACAAGCCAGCAAGAGAACATGCATATGGATGGTAAGAATATATTTATATCCATTAGATTTATGGAGCCAAATAAAATCTAATTGCCAGTGGGGGGAGAAAAATCCTACTGGAGGTAGTCCTTTCCCTTGCTCCATCTTTGCAGCTTTACCAGGGTTATGTTTTTGACAGATGGGGCAAGAAGACATCATGTGTTACATACAAGGAGTGAAAATTCTCCACCAATGTTGGTGAGCAGTTGATTTAGTTTCTCCCCTCCATTGGGAATAATTTTGTGGACGCCAGACTAAATTTCAGGCGAGGGACTGATGAAAGACAAAGCAGTCTTGTGGGTATCTCCAAAGTCTTTCTGGGTAGTTAATACACTTGTTTCCCTTTGGCTTTTTCACATTCAGAGGCTTTGCATTGGGAAGTTTTAAGTTCCTCAATTAGGACATCAGGTGGTAAGCAGAGTAGATTTAAAATCTTATCTGATAGTGGTGAGAGTGAAACTGCTTTATGAGCTGTCGGTTTAGCATATCTATCAGCCAGTGAAATTTCCTTTTGCTTCAAAAGTTTTGTGGAGAGGGTAAGTTTTTGTCTTAAGTATGTCTATCTCCTTTGGCAATGATAAAGCTTCTAAGGGGTCATACACCTGTTTTCCATTTTTAATTAGTGTCCCACAGTTGTCATAAATCCTCTGGCTTTCCATAACATATCAAAATCATGCAGTATCCCCAAAGCATATCTACAATATTTATAGATGTAAACTATGTTATCTTTACCCAAAGAGCAGACTCTTGTGAAAGCCACAAACTCAGCAATCTGAGCTGACTCTGAACCAGGTAGATGCTTTATTCTTTCTATAGGGTTTTGAAAAGTTACAATGGCAGATCTTGCCTGAAAATTTCCTTCTAAGCTGATCAGATATGAACCCTCAACAAAGTGGGTAAATTCTGGATTTGTAAGTGGGATTTGTAAAATTCAGGACAGAGAATGTAGAGTCTGGAATGGCCATAACACAATCATGTGCTTGTCTTTCAGGTGGGAGAGGAAGGAGAGTGGCAAGATTCAGATTTTGACCGTGGGGAATCGTGATATGAGAAGGAGAGAGAAGAATTATTTCATAAAAGGTGAGCTGAAAATCTGTGAAGTTTTCAGTGTTCTCAGTTAGAAGAGTCTGGACTGCATGAGGTACATAAATGTTCATGCTATGGCCTTATACAAGGTCAGCTGTGGCTTGAACTAATTTTGCAGTTGCCACCACTGCTTGAAAGAAAGGAAGAAAAGCTTAAGCCACAGGACGGAAGTATCAGAAGGACTTTGTGGTTTCCATTGTGTTTTTGGGCTAAGATTCCAAGGCATGTCCATCTCTTTCCTAAACAAATAAAGAAGGGCAAGGGATAATTAGGAAGCCCTAAAATTAGGGTAGAGGAAAGAGAATTTTGTAGGGATTCAAATGCTGTTATAGAAAGTGAGTCCCATTTTAGAGATTCTGATACAATTTCTTTAGTTATGCATAGAAGGGGGATGGCGTAGTAGAGAAGTTAGGAACTCATGCTCTACAGTAAGTAGCCAACAAGTTCCAGAAAGCCTCCAGCTTGTCTCGTGGTTTTAAGTAGGAGATCATTAAGAATGGTCTTGAACAATCTGGGAACAACGTTCTACCCATAGGGGAAATATAGCTTAAATAATATTAGACGGATACAGAACTGAACTTTATCACTTTATACCTTATGCCCATTCTGATCCAGGACTTTTGATGAATATTGACATCTTGTAATGAGTTGCAGAATGTCATAGAACAAAGAAGGGGGTTATCTATATATTGGATGAAGGTCGAATGGCAAGGGAAGATCAAACCCTTCAGATTTACATTTAATGTCCAGGAAAAATAAACAAACGGGGGCATCTGTAAATCCCTAGAGTGTGGATGTTCAAGTATACCGTTGATTTTCCCATGTAAAGTTAAACAGATAATAGGAGTTAGGATCAAAGGTCATACTCATAAAAGTGTGAATAAGTTAACAATACTAAAAAGAGTGGCACTGGAAGGTATAGAAGTGAGGGGAGTATTGGGGTTTGGAACCAGGGACAGTCTGAGTTTTAAAATTTTATTTATGGTTCAAAAATCTTAGACCAATTAGTAAGCTTTACTACTAGGATTTTAAATAGGTAAAATTGGTATGTGGCAGGGGCTATAAATGGAAATAAGGAGCCCCCTTGCAAGGGGTCCTTCAATAATAGGTTTGAGGCCTTCAATTAACTCATGTCTTAAAGGCTACTGGGGCAGTTTAGGGAGGAGCGTAAGGGAATCTACACCTACTTTTAAGGGCTCTGTTTCCCAGATGTGCCCATGGCCCGAAGTGAGTCAGGATTGGGAGTGAGCACGTCCTGAACGTGAGGGTTTACAAGGAATTTGGGGAGCTGTGAGAGGGACAAGAAAACTGAGGTAATCTATTAGAATTATCAGAGGGCAAAGATGAGTAGAGTTCTGAAATTTCAAGGGTTAGTCCTTCAGGCAAAATGAAACTGATAACCAAAGGAGATGCCATGCAATCATCTAGAGTTAGACTTGAATAATTTTTCCAGATGTTTTATAAGTGTCATATGTAATTAGACCTCAATTCATCTCTGTTGTCCAGACTTCCAAATTTTTTACCAGTCAATTTCAGATGGGAAAACCATAAGTATGGAGTCTAAGAATTTTCTCTAATTTCTTTAGTTCTATTATAGGTCTTGATGATATTTTGATTTATTTATAAATTGTTATTAACTCTAAATCATTTAGTTTTTTTAAGCCATAAATAGGCATCTTTAGAACCTAAAAAAAGTTGAATCCATTGGTAGAGGTCTAGGAATCTCATAAAGCATGCCCTTAAGACTAACCTGAATTGTGTAGAAAAATTTTTTTTGTTTTTACATGAGTTAGGAAGCCCTTAATTATAGCATACAGGTCAGATTGACACAGAGTTTTAAAAATAATCAACTGGGAAGTGGCTAATTGGAGTCCTATAGATACTTATCGTCAGAGTCATAATCCTATAGCAATAAGACTGAGGTCACAGGTCACTATGGGAAATTGAGAAGCTAACAGGGTTGGGGTGGGGTAAAGGAGTAGAGGATAAAAATGAGGTGAGTGAGAACAAGGTGGTAGGGGAGACAGGAACATATGTGGGGGAGCAGGAGGGAGAGGAATGACTAATGTCCAGGGCAAGGGTATCTTACATTTTGGGGAAAAAGAAGGAGTAGCATTGGAGGAAGACAAGTGGTCCTTATGTGATTAAATAGCTTCAGATATGAGATTGTTGAAGGGTCTGCTTAAGATTTGCTTGGAAGAACCATATTTTGTATTCTTTAAACCAAAAAAAAAAAATGAAAAAAGAAAGTAGACCATTGTTTAGAGGAAATTCTAGACTCCTGAGATTCAAGAGCTCTTCAAAGATAGACTAATTTGGGGAGGTCACAAGAGCCTCAAAATGGCCATTGCAATTCTAAATTACCCTTGATAAAATTTTTGCCATTTTTAAGATATTAAACAGAACTGGTGTCATACTGGTGAAGCTCCATTGACATAAGGAGGGTGCCTAGTAGATTAAGAGTTACCTTTGAGAGGAGAAAGATTAAGTAGAGAAAAAAGCCAGGTGGAAAAAGCCATTCTATAATAAGTGCAATCCCCATATGGGAGCCAAAGGAGTCTCTTGCACAATATTTTTTGAGGCACTGACGGATTTGATGTTGCAAATCCCTGGACAAGGAGTCAAGAAGAACAGAAATGATTCACAAAAGAGCCATAATTTCCAGCTCGAGAGTCAGAGAGCAAATCCCCTCCTGAAAAGAGACAAGAAAACTTCCACCCAGAATGATTATCTCTTTACCAGGAAAGAGCTAGGAAGAGTTCCATTCAATGGAAGGAGGCAGGGATTAAATTCTCACTCAAAAGAGCCAAGAATACTTCCATCCAGGAAGATTCTAAGTCAACATAAAAGAACTATAAAACGTCCTGCTTAAACAGAAAAGAACCAGAAAAAGTCTTGATCAGATAGAAAAGAACTGGTAAGAGTCCCATTTAATAGAATTAAAGTGACTTCCTATCATGGGACTATAGAAAAATTTGTTTGGAGCACTGAATTATGAGTTGTGACTCACCACCATGGATCCCTATTTTCCAAGCCAGGAAAAACACAAAAGGCCTGAGTAAATACCTGAGTGAACACATCAAGGTCCAAGTAGACATCAGTACTCCAACTGACTTAAGGCACCAGAAACTGTCAAATAAAAATAAATACAGACTCAGATAGGGAGACAATTTATTCAGAACAAAGACTATTGCCATAGGGAAAATCCTCCATTCTCAGAAGTCTCCAGGCCTCTCAAAATCAAACAGAATGAGAATTTATCTTATAGGGTAAAGAAAGAGCAAGCAGAATCTTTCCAGGGGAAGCTGGACAAGCAAGAGAAGTAACTAATGGTGTGTGACAAGATAAGAATTCATTGTATCGAGCTGATTCCCAGAAGAAATTAATAAAGAAGATGCATTACACATTTTTAGTGTTTGCTCAGGCTTGGCAAAAGCAGAGTTCAGGGACTTGTAGAAAGCAGAGAAGCTCAAAGTTTGGTCAAGACAATGCAGAGAGTAAGAAAGGGGTAATTATGAACACTTGGTCAGTATTTTGTTTTTGTCATTCTTTCTTTTTGTAAACTCTCCAGTTCAATCAAAAGAGGCAGGGCGCCAACAATTTGTCTGGTTACCATGGTTGCCACAGTGAGTGAGGGCTGTAGCTAGTTGATTTCCCTTTAACTTGTCACACTCTGGTCCACCAGTGTACTTCAAGGATGACGAATGTACGGATTGTCCATGTCCAACATCTCACAAGCAAAGAGGTCATCTCAAGTGTTATCAAATATATGGCAATCCAATCTCAAAATTCCATCTCCAAGGTGTATTTCCTGGAGCACTCCCTAATACCAATGACTTTCTCAGTTGGGTACTGGCAAAAAATATGGAACATACAATTAGTATTTATGTGTTATTCTAATGAAAAGCTATTATTTATAGAGGGGTAGGAAAATTTGTGAGTAACATCCAACGATATGTGTATTAGCACATAGGGCATACAGGGTCTTGCAACATTTGAAAACTGTTACCATCCCTAGGCCTGAAGGATCAAAGAAAATGAGAGCATAGAATTATGAAAATATTGGCCACAGACTGAAAGCATAAAAGGAATAATGAGAGGAGAAAATATAAATCTTGTTTTTTCTCCTCTGCCTTGCAAATTCCTTTCTGAGCCTCTCTCTGTGTGATTCTTAAAATAAACCAGATTGCAAGGGCTATTGAGAGATGGAGCCATAGGTGCCAGCCTCCTGGAGCACAAAGGGCAAGGGAGGGCAGAAAATTGATCCAGGGAGTTAGTAATAGGGAATAACCAGTATAAGGTGCAAAACCTTCATATTCAACTTATCATTTTTTTGTCTGACATATTACCATGAAAAGTTTTCAAACACAAAAGAGTTTGGAAGTATTGTAGGATGAACATCAACATATATAACACCGAGATTCTAATTAATATTTTGGTATTTTTGTTTTTTCACATATCTACCCATCCATCCTAGTATTTTTTGAATTTCAAAGAATATTGCAAAATCAGTACATTTCCTCATGAAACAGGATGTTTAGCTGTTCAATACATAATAATAAATAATATCATTAACAAGAGATCAATACTTTTAGGTAAATTTGCATTCAATGAAATACATAGCTCTTAAGTATACCATTCAATGGATTTTTACAAATGTTTACATGTGTAACCCAAAGTTTTGTCAAGACACAAAATAAGATTACCATCATCTCAGAATTATTTTAATAGTTAGATAATATTATTTCCCTAAAACAACAATTAAGAATAGAAATGCTACCAAGAGTAAAAAACTAAACAAAATAAAGGCGACTTTAGAAAAAATTATAGACTAGGCATCTTAAAAAATAATATTTACAAAAAACTTTAAACATTATAAATAAATATAGTTATTAATTTATCAAAATCAAGAGAATGTCTAACTCTGACACATCAGGTCTGTAATGTTACTGTAGCATGACCCTCCGTAGGACACATGGGCATGGAAACAGAGTCAACAAGAAAAAAAGCTTATAACATCTCAGAGAATTAGCCTTTCTAGAGCTTAGCTGTTTGCTTATATCTAATGATAGCAAAACATAATGATCTGAAAAAGAAAAGGAAATATAATTACAATTATTTTTTTAAAAAATTATGACTGCCATTTCATGGTGAAGTAGAGTATTTTGTTGTTCTTTTTTCCTTTTCTCTCTTTTCTAAATTAGTATTATAACTTTACTTTGTGAGGGAAATGGGCAGTGTTGACTCTAACCTCACATATTGTTAATATTCAATGAAACACATTTTGGTTAACAAATAATTAAATGTTGTAATCAAAAGGAACATTACCAATACTGCTTAAATTAAAATTTAAGGTCACATATTTAAATTATTTCCCATTACTCAAAAAAAAAAAAAAATCAGCAGCCGACTTTAACCTTTTTCGATGGGATTGATGTTGAAGAGCTACCATGTAAACATCCTCTTTTTATCTTCATTCCAGATTATTTTTAAGGGTAAATTAGATTGCACTGGGTATAGGTGAGGAAGTAGAGAAGATATAAATTTTTAGCCGTATCAGTAAAACTTGCACATAGTTACCAAGATTTCCTCTTATTCTCCATCAGATTTTGTGTTACTTTGCTTGACCTGCCATAACAATGTACCACACTGGATAGAAGTTTATTTTCTCAAGGTTCTGGAGGTTAGAAGACTGAGATCAAGGTGTCAGCATGGTTGTTTTCTTCTGCGGGCTCTCTCTGAGGCTTGTAGGTATCCATCTTGTCCCTGTGTCATGTGGGTCATTCCTCTGTAATTGTCTGTGTTTAAATTTCTTCTTCTTATATGAATACCAGTCATTTTGGATTAGGTCCCACCCTAATGAACTCATTCTAACTTTATTACCACTTTAAAGGTCCTGTCTTTAAACACAGTTAAATTCTGAGGTCCTAGGGGCTGTGACTTAAACATACAAGTTTTAGGAGAACACAATTTAGCCAATAACAGTATCCAATGCTATTTAAATCCTGTACCATTCACATGCAACAAAAATTAGAAAATACCAAACAGCTAATATTACTATAGTTACAAATTTTCTAATGTCACCTACATGTATCCTGAGACTATTTCTCTTTTCTTTCTGATGCGTGCATATGTACACATGTACAAATACAAAGATATCTTCTGTTATTATCAAACTATTCCCCTTCTCAACCTGTGTTTTAAAGTATTTCAATGAATCTGATGAAACAGTTTCATTATAACTCAATAAAAACAGGATCATGAAGTTATTAATTAAAATGACACCAAGTAAATAATTAGCAGAGCAAATTGCAGAATGTGACCTCTAATTTGGATAATTCATATTATAAACACTTAATTTCATTTTTATGTTCGTGAAATTGAGCAAAAAAATAGTTTCCATTATTTGGATAATTGTTGAATTATTCACCACAATTTGAATGTACAAATAACTTATGAGTTAAGCATCATCACTAATGTGGAAAAAGCAAAATCTCTCTCTCTTGAGATAGTAAATAAAAAACAAACATGTATATCCTCTCTTTTACTCTTTGAGTTGTGGTAGAAAAAATAATTAGACAGTTCCAGTTCTCCAGACACATGGTTGGAGTAATTTTTATGCTGAATTGGAAGCAATACAAATCTCTAAAAACACTGGACCAAGAAAATTAGATATGGCCTAACAAGCAGAGAGGACCCAAAGGTGTTATTTACAGCATCTCTTAATATATGAACTATTCAAGCATTTGGCAATGATGAAATATTTGGAATGTGTTTTGCCTATTTAAAAGAGTAAACAACTACTTGGGTAAATCTACTCTCAAAGGTTTTATCTGCACAAAAATAAGCACCCACAAAAAATTTCATAGAAAATCTCCAACTCTTTTGACATACATTTATAATTTCACATAGTGGTTTTTGGTTTTGTTTTTGCTCTTTGTAGAGATGGTGTCTTGCTATTTGCCCAGGCTGGTCTTGAACTTCTGGCCTCAAGCAATCCTCCTTCTTCAGCCTCCCAAAATGCAGGGATTACAGGTGTGAGCCACCATGCCCATCTCACATAGTGGTTTTTATGTATGGTTTTATCAAAGTTTGGAAGGTGGCAATGTTATATAATTTCAATTTTCTTTTTTACCCTATGCTCCAAACTTATGTTTAGTGGAGATTTTTCTGAAGTAATAATTTCTTTTTCTTTGCCATCCAATATTTTTCTCAATTAATTATAAGCAAAAAATTCATACCCAACCTCAGATATATATGTATAATCACCTTTAGCATTTAAGTCTCTATTTTTTGAAACAAAGAACAAATAATTTCATTTTATTTTTATTTTTGTTATAATTATAACTTATCACAATACACAGTTACAGTTCTGAAATAAAAACATTTGTCTAAGTTGAATATTCACTATGATATTTTACATTAATTGTTTCATGTAAAACCAAGATACCTTAAATATTTAATTGTTTCATTTCTAATAAAATATTTTGGCTAATAAGGATATTTAAATATAACATTGTTAAAAAAACTAATGGTAATTTCTTATAATATTTTGTCATTTAGTATACCTTTCAATTAATATGATTAAAAATGTGCTGAAATAAATGATTAAAGTTTAGTACTTTAGGTTATAAAATAAGTAGAATGTTAATTAAGTAGAATGTTAAAGTAATACATGAATATGAATTTAATATCATTAAGGATTATAATTAAGTTTTATTTTCATCAGTTAACTGTTATTAAGGGTTGAAGTGGACAAGCTATGGTAATGAATTGTAAAGATCAAGTCCCCCAAATACTGACCTTTAACTTATTTATCAATATATTTGCTCTCTATCTTAGAGATGCTCCAAGAATATTTTTATGAACAGTTTATGGGGAAAAACAAGATGTAAAAAAATAATAATAATTAAAAAAGTAATGTAAAATGTAAAAAAAATAATAATTAAAAAAGCACCTGAAATCCACATATGAGGAAACACAAGGCCCAATATTTGATCTCAATATTGAAAATATTGAGATATGGCTCTATTTTCATGATACCATCCCCAAGACATAGTGGTCCAAGGCAAAAGAGAAGGAACTTTCCTTTCCATAGTTGCATTCTTATGAAACATTGTTTGCGCTTCAAAGTGGCCAACAATGTTCATTTGAACTACAATCCTCTACATAGAGACGATGTGAACAAGGATAGCTAAAGGAAGACAGTGTAATTTCTCTCAGACATTGAAGTTACCTGGAGGAGCCTCTAATACTAGTCTGCCCTACATTTCAAGGGCAGCTCTGGCATTTATTGGATTTATATGTAAACTGGAAATTCCACAGGTAAGTTACAGAGCAAATTTCCACTATGTGGATGTAAGGTTTCTGAAATACATTTAAACCTATATAATAGGGTAGCAGGGAAGAAAATCATAAAAACCATACATTAAAAGAGAAACCAGGGTGTTAAGATAGTCAATAGTGTGAGAAAACTCATTTATTCAAAGCCAACTCTTAGTCTCAAACAAATAGATCGTGTTACTTTTTTTTAATTTTTATTTTTTTGAGACAGAGTCTCACTCTGTTGTCCCTGTTAGAGTGCAGTGGCATCATCATAGCTCACTGCAACCTCAAACTCCTGGGCTCAAGCAATCCTCATGCCTCAGCCTCCCGAGTAGCTGGGACTACAGGCGCACACCACAATGCCTGGTTAATTTTTCTATTTTTAGTAGAGATGGGGTGTTGCTCTTGCTCAGGCTGGTCTCAAACTCCTGACAAGAAATCCTCCCTCCTTGGCCTCCCAGAGTGCTAGGATTACAGGTGTGAACCACCGCACCCAGCCAAGATCACATAATCTTTGAAATTGTTCTTTACTTTCAGTGTCAAATGACTTAAAACAAATCAGCTACATAGTGATAAGATTCTGAATTTGGTCTTAAAATAGAGCTAAATTTCTATTTGTATAGTTGTCAGTTTTTTAAGTCTTATATTAGAATTATATGCAAGACTTTACAGATAAATTAGTCTGAGGCCCAAATAGTTTAAATGATTTTCCAGGGTAGATGATGTCCTGGTGACTTGATGCTGTGTAAACCAATGTCATAAATTAGACATTAGACTAATGATGATTATCAGTTTCAAATTAGTGAAGAAGCATCTAATCAAATATTAAATTGTATTTAACAAATTTGGGGGCATTGAATATATCTGATATTGCAATTCTTTGAAATATACTTCTTACCCACTTCCTCACTTTATTGTTCCCTGTAACATGATGAACCATCTTCTAATATACTATATGATTTTTTACATTTATTTTGTACATTATTGTTCATCAACTAGAATTTAAGTTTTTTGAGGTAAAGACTTTTTTCTTTTTCTGCTTTTTGCTATGTTGCCAGAACCTAGAATAGTATCTGGCACAAGGTAGGCACCTCAAATACAGGTATCAAGAGAGGGAAAGAGTGAGTGAATGTGAAGATGCAGAGAAGAATCCCATTTGAAACTCTTTTACCTGTCATCTCATAGTGTGTGACAGTCAATGATTAGAGGCTCGTTTTGTAGAGGTTTTGCAGGTCAGAAATGAAATCAAATTTGGGGAATTTTAAAGACACCCTGGGATTACGTTTCCCAATCCCTGTTGCTTCCTGATTCTTACTTTCATTTATAGTCTCTCTTGAACTCGAAGTGCATCACAGTTCTCCTGTTGTCAAGACATCATGCAGATTCATTTTTCCCATTCCTTTCTACAGTCACCCTTCTCATACCCGATAAAAAATGTACCTCTCATTTATCACGTCTTACTATAGCACATCACCCTGGGTTGTTAATAAAACCTCAGGATGCCAAACATAGGTGGGGGTCAAAATGGAAATATTCTGTTGGTGAGCTCTCCTTAATCAAGGCTTCTCAACTTATCCTAGGGCTTCTTATCATTCTCTGTGCTATACATTTTTGTGTAAAAATCAAAATAAGACATTGGAAACTGGCTGTTTTTACTTATTTTTGGATATTTGGAATTCAGACACATTGTAAAGTGGTATAATAGGAGTAAAGACAAGCTTTCCTCTTCTATCCACCAACTATTATTAAAGAAAATAACACTACAGCACTGCATATAATACTGCAAATAAATATTGTAGAGGGTGGCAGTCCCTGTACCTTATCTATGTTAGAATAGGGATATTTGAGATTTATTTTTGGAAAAAAAAACTCCTGAAAAATAACACCTCTTTAGTAATAAGTCCATTTTTCCTTCATTTTCATAATTCTATATAATCAGTAAAAACTTTGTGTAGGCTTTCATTTGCCCATGTCTTTACCTGGGTCTTATTTGCACATGAGTTCAAGGTGGAGGAAGCGAAAATTTTCACGTATAATTTCAGTAGACCAATGCTATAGTTTTACACATAAAATAAACTTTCTATATATAGATAGAGATAGATATAGAGACAGGGACAGAGATAGAAATAGAAAACTTACTTTCATGAAATATTATCAAAAGATTACTGGATACTGTATTTTCAGAATCGTGTCTTACCCGAGCATTTGGCTCCTACTGAATGAGACTATTCTTTGATTCATTCATTCAGTCTTGAGGTGTATTTATCTTGAGTTATAATACTCAATTTCCATGACCAAATGTGAGTAACCAACCTTGACATAACTGAGCCATTCTCTCTCAGAAGTGGTTCTGATCTTGGCCTCTATCCCTGCCCAGTGAGTACTGAGAAGAAACATTCCTGGTACTGTTCACATTTTCTCTTTGCAATTGCTTACATTCATACTCTCTACCTGGGGTGTGTGGAGATGACACAAGTAGCTCTTCAATTTTTAAAGTGGCTGAAGTAAAATGTAAATACCCCATGAAAGAGATTTTTTGATTGACACATTAGTGGAGATTGGACTAGAGCTAAAAGAAAATAAAGTAGACACCTTGTGAAAGGAAGGATTATGATAGTAGGTGTTTTGACAATAAGGCAAAAATCATATTCATTTAGAATATTCATTGGTACCCAATCTTAATTGGCACAGACATGAGAAGGTTGGAGGGAAGTTGTAAAAGACAACTTTCTATACTTCCCACTTTACCTACTGTTGCCCTTGGGCATTCATTTTACATGTTTATTTTCAATTTATTTTTAGACAGAAATTCAGACTTCACAACACACATATATAGGAAGAAATTTAAGGGTATATGTAGTAAACCACAATTGTCTTCAAATGATCAATATAATTAACTAATTTCCTTAGATATTATAAAAAATACTTTAAGGATGTACTTAAATTTTCAAGCAGATAACTTTTAATCTCCTTTTAAGTAAAATTGCTTTTCTATGGCTATTTTCACAGAGATATATTTTATTTCTATAATGGCAAAAATGTATTACTTGCAATAAATCAATGTACTGGAGAATTATAATAGAAGAAAATAGGACTTTCAAACATAACTCTTCTATGCTAACTTAACTCCTTTTTATAGAGTTATTGTCTCCCATGTTTGGGCTGTGATGTGTGCCATTGCTTTAGGGGATCAGAATATTTGAATGTTGTGCTGATCATAAAAGAACCTCACAAAGGAATAATACATTATATGTAAAATTTAATTATGATTTTCTACCGAGTCAGAGTCTATTTTACATATTTCATTTTATATACATATATATGTTTATGTATATGTATATATGTGTGTGTGTGTATATGTATATATACGTAATCCTCTGTGATTTTAGGATCTGTCCTCTGAGCCTGCAGCTTGCTCCTGTGGGCCTGCAACTCATTCCTTTAGGCCCGATTCTTTGCCCTCAGAGTCATTCTTACTTTTTCTTGAGCAGTATCACATATTTGCTCCTGAGTAGTTGGATCAGCCTGTTCCCTGCCTGAAGAATTTGAGGAGCTCAACAAACTTTTGCTTAATGGTTCCTTTATCAATTTATCTGCATTTTACCATAAGCAGAAAGAATAAACATAGCTGCACCTTAAACACTTTGCCTGGAAATCTCAGTTAAATAACCAAGTTCATCACTTACAAGTTCTGCTTTCCACACAACTACAGGACAAAATTCGGCCAAGTTTTTGCCACTATATGACAAGGATCACCTTTCCTCCAGTTTCCGATAGTGTGTTTCTCATTTCCTTCTCAGTTTTTCTTACCAGAGGATCTTTTGCATTCATATTTTACCAACATTCTATTCATGACTATTTATGTGTTTTCTAAGATGATAGCAGCTTTGTCTATCATACTTCTCACGTCCTTCTGAGCTCTAACTTATTATCCAATTCCAAAGCCACTTCTCCATTTTAGATATCTGTTATACAACAGCAACCTACTTCTGTTACCAAACTCTATTAGTTTACCAGGGCTGCCATTAAAAAATTAATGATATTGGGTGGCTTAACATAACAGAAATTTAATCTCTCATAGTTCTGAAGGCCAGCAGTACAAAATCGAGGTGTTAGGATGACTTACTCTCTCCAGAGGCTCTAGGAGAGAATCCATTTCCTGCCTCTTCCAGCTTTTGGTGACTTCAGATGTTCCTTGACTTGTGGCCACATCAATTCAATCTCTGTTTTCATGATCACATTGTTGCCTTCTCTTATATATGTCTTCTCCCCTCTGAGTCTGGCTCAGAACTTTCTGGGCCTGTCTCTTATAAGGACACATGTGATTGCATTGAGGGCTGTAGTGAATTTTATGTTGCCTCAGCATCCAGTTTGAACACAAGTTTAACTTTCTTATACCAGAAGCAGGGCTCAGTCACCCTTGACAAAGTTTCTACTTCCATACCATACCCAAATGGCTCAAGCCAGTGGCCAATGGTAAGAACTTAGAAGCATCTCTAGCACAGTAGAATGAGCTCCTGTTTTCTGTCCATTTTCTTTAAATTGACCATTTGCACACGAACTTGAGGTGACCCACACCTTACTCCCTTAGATACACTGTGTGTTGTCATGCACTTTCTCTCTGCCTGACTCTTCATTCCTGTCTGGTGTGATCTGGGAACTAAGAACTGCCCTCCAGATTAATTGTACACTTTTTGCCCAGAATCTGTAAGTAAAAATCGTTGAACTTGTTTTCTGTTGTGGTGGTATATTGAATTTGCACCTTCCATCTGAAGAACGAAAGGCTGCTCTAGGCTAGGTTTTCCCCAGGGTGCAAAGAACAAAAAGATCCCAGTCCCATAGCAATGGTCAGGCAGGCATAAACTGGGCATGGGTCATACAAAAGCCACAGGGTGTCTGCCAGTATAAACAAGTTTCCTATGTGGGGGATCCGTTGGTTTTAGTTCAGACAAATAGACATTAGGCAATTCGCCAGGTAAAAGAAATATCCCATTAAAGGCACACTGTAAACACCCATATCCAGTTCCCCTGCATTTCCTGTTAGAGCAGGGTTGCTTGCTGCTCTGGAACTAGACCCCCAATTTAGCTGGAGGCTCTCAAAACAAGGGCCCACCCAAATAATCTGGGATAATCTTCTCCTCTAACTCAATCACATCTTTTGCATATATGAGGTATTATTCACAGGTTCTGGAGATTAGGATGTTCACATATCATTCGGGAGGCATTATTCTGCCTAGCCCAGTTTACCTCACTTTGGACTATTTAGCTAAATATTTAAATGGATATTCAATTAAATTGACTAATTTATCAGAATGACATGTTTTTCTGATGAGTTGTCCTGTTTCAAAGGAATAGTTCTTGTTCTTACTGATTCTCTTGAACCATCCCTTCTACCATGGAAAAAAGTTTCTCACAAGAAAGAAAGAAAAACTTGGCAATGTCTTTCTAAATTTTCAGGTTTCAAATTCTATTTCCATCTGGAAGAGAAAGAAAGATGAAGAAAGATTTTGGAGGCATTACATGTGCATTTCTTTTTTCCCAGGATTGTCCCTTATTATTACACAACTCACTAATGGACAGCTCCTAGGTCAGGTATGTGTAGTCTAACCCGTGACATTTTATAAGCATGTTTTTGTGGGAGTAAGGCAAAGTTACTTCTTCACAGCAAGAAGTGAACATATATTTATTGTTTTTAGTGAATTAATATATGCCCTTTTTCTTCCTGGGAATATTTTGAAACACATTTGAATATCACAGTCATTTTTAACAGGATAACACAATAGAATCTCCATTGAGTTTTAAAAAATAATTAAGTGGAATGTTGAAAGTAAGGTGAGAAACGATTGAAATGCCACACTAATTATACATCCAAAAATAATTCTAAATGGTTTATTTGCAAGTCACAAATATTTACAAATCTTTCTTTGAAATTATTAAATGCTGGTATATACAAACATTACATTTCTTGGGGAATAGCTCATATACAGGGAAATAAATGCTATAAAACAAAGGATATTTTATTTTTGTTATGTTTCTTATCTCTTTTTCTCATGAAGTAATCCAAAGGATTTTTCCTTCTATTGTCTGAGTGATTTAAGCAATTTAGTTAACACATGCTTCTTTTTCTCTAAGCTTACACCAGCCATTTCATTTGCTTAGACTTTGACCAAAATGACCCAGACAGTATAAAATATCAAAAAGATAAATACTATTTTTAATCTCAAATGTAAATATGCAGTATAAAATTCTAAATTAGCTTTATATGTTTTCAGTGATCTTCAAGGTATCATTTGAATCAAGACCTTACATCTGTGCACTTGATAATAGCCTAAAATCATACTCATTTCTGACACAGCAGGTTTTTGATAGCCCTGTAAAAACCAGAACATCATTACTTCTTCAGGCAAGGTGACAAGGATAATCACTTTCTATAATTCACGTTTAATACCTGAATGCCAGGGAGGAATCATTATGTCCTTGGTCCAAATTTTTAACCATACTACATCATCTGCCCTCCAGAAATATTTCTGAGAATTACTAGAGTGACTCCGGTTCAAAAATACTGCATTCGATTTTTGTCAGCTTTGAAAATGTTGTAATTCAAAGTAATACTCGAACTGCTAACATGCAATACAGAGTTTATAGCTTCCTTACTGTAGTAAGTCTCTTAGGCAGTCTAGAAGTCTGATGAGATCTTTTATTTGCACCTTTGTCAAATAAAGTGGCATCTCATGAAAAAGAAGTTGGAGGCATTTAGAATATAAAACATAGTTGTGTTTTTGCTTATAAACTAGGTTTCAGTGTATATGTGTTTTTGTGTGTTTGTTTTCCTTGAAGTTCAACTTTTAATTTTCTAACTAGTGATATTTTGTCTCAAATGATATAATTTAAATTAATGTGCTTTATTTAAAAAATTAAAAATTTAAGTTTTCATGCATAATGTGATCTTGTATTTATTCTATAACGTGTAAATACGATAGATGCTATGTGTAGTAGTTACCAATACCACTTGTGTAAATCCTATTCTCACCATGTAAATGATGCATCCTGCTCTTATCCTATAAATGTGCTCATGCATGCAGTGTATGTGTTTTTTAAGTCACATTTTCCTTCTTTTCCTGATATTTCCAAAGAAAGAAAATCATTATTCTTTTATGTATATACTAAGAATTTCTTTTGATATAAAACATTGCTGTAGCCTACTTAAGCAATTATATTGCTGATAATGATTTTTAAAAACATCATCAGATTTCTTTAAAACTACATTATTGTTTTATTCATTATTTTATTCATTATTCTAGAGCCTATCTCTAGAAATTTCTCCTCTTGCATAAGCTTTTAAACTTCTATAATTTGAGGTTCAATAGACCATAAGTGATTCAG
Source organism: Daubentonia madagascariensis (assembly GCA_023783475.1). NCBI lineage: Eukaryota > Metazoa > Chordata > Mammalia > Primates > Daubentoniidae > Daubentonia > Daubentonia madagascariensis. The sequence continues at coordinate 16,193,702 of JAKFHU010002080.1, read as the reverse complement.
GAAAAAGTTGTTTTTGCTCTGGCCCATGATAATTGGACCCTTACACTTCCCAAGAGGAAATCTACCCAGCATGCTTTTTTGTACACAGCAAATAAAGAACAAGGTCAAAGGAGTAGCAATTATAGCTCCTAGGAGATTCCTTTATTCATTGGATATTTCTAGGTGCTGGAATATATAGTATAAATATATAAATCTCTGCCTAATGTAGCTTATATTCTTGTGGGAGGAAAGAGATTCACGACAAATAAAGAATAAGCCTAGTAGTTTACAGAAGCTGGCAAATGCAAGACCAAAAAAAAAAAAAAAAAAACGTACAGCCAGACTGTTGGTGTAGAGAGATTATATTAAAATTGGTGTGTTCTGGGTAAATCTTATTGAGAAAGTGAGAACGTGACATCTGAGCCAAGACTAAAGAAGATGAGGAGACAAACCATACAGATATATGAAGAAACAGTATTCCAGGGAGAGGGAAGAGATAATTTAAGTCTTGGAGCAACACTAAGCCTGCTCTCTTAGCAGCAACTAGGAAGTCAGTATGACTGGCCTTGAGTGAGCAAGGTGAGGCGGTAATGAGATGATTAAGTTGAGGCAGTAATGAGATGGGTAGTAAATGATGTCTAAGAAGAAACTGCGAGCTGGTTCATGTAGGGCCTTGTAGGACAATATAAGGAGACAGATCACTATGTAGCCTATATTTTCCCATAGGTTTTAGAAAATGTGATTTGAAGCAGCTGATCCAACACATACATGTACTTCATTTTTAAATCAACTTTCCACTGGAAAAAAGAATGGACATATAAATTAGAAAAACCCCAAAGAACAACTAGAAAAGAACAATAAAGACACCTTTAGTCATACAGAATTTTTGGAAGATATACAGTAGATGAGCTTAACTTGACAGGGAAACCTGTTAGTAATGAGGAACTCACAAGCTCTTGTAAGGAAAAGAGATCTCTGAAAAGGCAAGGGTGTTTTTGTTTTGTTTTGTTCTGTCTGAGGTAGAGGTAGGACAGGAGAATGACTCTGGGAAGTTAATAACATTTTTAAAAAACAGCCCATGAATGTCCATTTCTCTTAAAGGGCTGTGTAAAGAATTATTTTTTGACATATAACTGGTACGGCATTTCAATTATTTTTTAAACTTACTTTCAACATTCCACTTAATTGTTTTTTTTAAAATCCAATGGAAATTCTATTGTGTTATGCTGTTAAAAATGACTATAATATTCAAATGTGTTTCAAAATGTTCCAAGAAGAAAAAGGGCACATATCAATTCAGTAATAACAGTAAATATGTGCTCATTTTTTTCCTTACTCCCAAAACATGCTTATAAAATGTCACAGGTTAGACTGCAATTACCTGATAATATAAGAATTGTGTGACCTAGAAGCTGTCCATGATTGAACTGTGGGATGATAAGGGACAAACCTAAGAGAAGAGAAATGCACACGTAATGTGTTCAAATCCTTTCTTCATTTTTCTTTCTCTTCCAAATGGAAATACAGTTTGAGATCTGAAAATTTAGAAAGACATTGCCAAGGTTTTCTTTCTTTCTTGTGAGAAACTATTAATAATTGTTTCCATGGTTGAAAGGATGGTTCAAGAGAATCAGTAAGAACAAGAACTATTCCTTGGAAACAGGACAATTCATCAGAAAAATATGTCATTCTGATAAATTAATCTATTTAATTGAAAGCTCATTTAAATATTTAGCTAAATAGTCCAAAGTGAAGCAAACCGGGCTGGGTTGAATAATGGCCCTCCAAAGTAAAGCTACAAGTCCAGCTCATGGCAGTGGAGAATGTTCAGAGTGTTGTGCTTTAAGCTATGTATCATCTAGTTGCCCAGTATTTATTTTAAATGTTGGGGAAACCGGAGAAGTTAGGTAGAGTAATTATGGTAGTGACTGAAGAACTCTGTGGCACTTACTTAGCTCTACTAAAACAAAATTAATATATATTGTACCATACAACCTACGTAAAGGCACAGTGTATCATACAATAGCAAAAATCAATATTAAGTATTTTAACATCATAGTGAAGAATAAATATATGCATATGTATGTATAATGTAAATGTAGATAAAATATATATGAATATTGATTACTGTTATCAACAAAAAATGTACATGCTTTATAAATGTCAATAGAACATATCTAACAATTGTATCTATAATAGGACATAAAGAAGAATCTAATTCAATACAAGTAAAATAAAAAGGTCTATTTTGACCCTAATAAAATATTAACATTTTATATTTTCTTATGTTTTATAGAAGTATAAAATATAATGAGATAAATCCTAACTAAATGACACTTAACTGAAAATCTTAACATTATAAAAATTTAAGAAATTCAATTCAGAAATAAGCTACTGTGAAACTTAGATTGGAAAAATCATGGAATTTTTTATATATATACACACATATATGTTTGTAAATAGAACAGAAAATAGTTAAGACTTTGTGGTTAGTCAGATCTCTCTGAGGAAGTAACATTTCAGGTGACTTGATATGAATACGAATATGTAGTGAAAGAATGTCTTCTACCGTGACTTGAGAATATGACTGGAGGCAAGAGTGAACATGAGAAAGACAGAAAGAGAGGAGAGACAAAGAGAGAAACAGAAAAAGAGGCAGAGAGTCAGAAAACACTGCTAGAGACGTAGACACGAATTAGTTCATATGGGTCTTTACGACAAAGTGGAGAATTTAGACCTCAGTATAAATGTTATTGCTTAGAGAGAGTTAAATTGTGTGATTTCACGTAAATTTTAAAATGTCATCCTAGGAACAAATTATAAAGGACAAAAATTGCAGCAGAGAAAGCCAGCAGGGGACTATTTCAGTTGGTGTGAGATGACACGGGGTGACAGAAGCTTGGGTTAGGGTGGTGACATCAGAAATTGAAGTGAACAGTCAGGATATATTTTGGTGATAAAATTAACAGAACTCGCTGATGGCTTAACTATGTGAGGAAGGGAGACAGGCGTGTTACCAAGGACGATTCCTAGGTGTTTGGCGTAAGTAACTTGGTTGGTTGTGCTGAGATGGTGCCTGGGGAAAGAACAAAGAGGTTCATTTAAGTTAAATTTGGGATATTCCAATCCTTACGACATTAACACAAATCATCGAATCAAATAAGCATTACTTTGTGGTCTTATATTTCCGTATCTATTTATTTTTCAACTGTGGTTTTAATTAGTAAAGAAGAATCTATTTTATCTAGTTATATTTTTATTAAATTCCATTTTTTAATCTTATTTAAATCAGGTTAAATTCTTGTGAAGTGTTTCATTCTGATTTGAATAGGATAATTATTGAAAATATCACAAAGACCTGCTTCTAGAACTGAGTCACACATAAAACAGTCTTAGAAAATAATCCCCTAGTATTATACTGAGATGCAAGTTATTTCTTTTGGTAATTCTTATAAAATCTATTCAGATGAGAATATTTCAAAGTAATTCTGTACCCATGCTGTGTTATTACATTCATTTCAGCTAAGAATACAATGCAGTGATTATTGTATTTTTACGATCTTGCATCCCTTTTATATGTGTTTAAATGTCTCTTAGAAGATGACTATGGAGATTGGCAAACACTTGAGCATAAAAGCCACACTCTTCGTATTTTATGATCCAAAAAAATACCAGCAGAGTCTCTTTATCCCCTCAAGATTGAAAATATTGCCCTAAACTGTTGAGCATAATCTGAGTTTGTGTTTGTGAGACTTTCTTGTGAGAGTTTCTTTCCTAAGAGAAAAACTATTATCATTTTTAAAAATTAAAAAAAGAATATTTAGTAATAAATATAACTTGGCTATAGACTGAAAATCACCACCACTTGTATATATTCAATGAAGGAATAAGTCACCTTATCATGTATGAAATAGAAAATAAACAAGAGGCCACACTACTTAAAAGTAGAATAGGTTACTACAAATATGAATTACATTTTAAAGCTGCCAATAAGTTTATAAGATCTTATATTTTCACTCTATAATTTTTAAGACAAACTCAATAGCTCATTTTAAAAAGTCTTTTAAACATACAGGTGCAACCTATATTACCATATTTGATGTAAAATGCAAATTTACTATTTAAATAACTTTATTCCTATTTGACTGAAATTTTAATTATGATGAGATGATTTCTTTCTCCACATGCATTTAGAAACAATTAAAATAAATAAGCTAATATGAGACTTTTTTCAGCTCAAAAATACTCATAAATCTCTTTTTTAACTTAAAATAGTTTTATGTTTTTTTGATTACCTATGAAAGAATGAAAAATTCTGTCAATATAGAAAGGGTAAATAATAAAATAAAAATAATCAAAATACGCATTTCCTATACATAACACTGAGATACAATCATAAATATCCAGACTTTTTACACACATACAGATTTTTTTATTGCTACAAAATCAAATTATGAAATATCTGCTCCTTTGTAATATATTCTTTATTCAATATCAATATGGACATCATTGTGTGTTATCACAAGTCCACATTATTGTTTTGGTTTGTTACAAAGGATTTACTTATAAAATATGTGCCATAATTTATTAGTTTTATATTCATACATTTTATCATTCATTTTCTTTTAAGACAAGAGCAAATGAAAATTACAAATGGCTTTTGAAATGTATGCCAGTTTTTAAAGGAAAGAAACCTGTTAATGACATAAAAAAGTAATTATAATAACTGTTGTTTACTGAGCCTTATCTTGTGCTAAGTTTCTTCTTGCAAAAACTTCTATGAGTTACGTTTGTATTATTAACCGTATTTTAAAGATGAAGAAACTGAGGTGCAGAAATTTAAGTAACTTTCCCATGGTCAACCAGCTAGGATTAAAATGTGCAGACTCTGACACCAGAAACTCTGAACTATAGTACTACTGCATTATCACAGTGTATTTGGGTAATGTGTGGATTACCTATTATTGCATTGTCTCATGCATAATGGCAAAATAATTTTTTCAATATTAAAATAGACACATTCTTATCACCCAAATAACATTGTACTAGTTGAAATAATGCTCAGTTTTAGACAAAGCCCTGTCCATGGCTGGTATTCAAACATGGCTATCCCTGTTTGGTACTTTAGTGAAAATGTCTTAAAACTAGTTAATTTCCACAAGCATTTTGTGGAAGACAGTTAAATGGCCACACCCTCTGAAGAGGGGTGAATTGAGAGCACAGAGTTTATATACAAGTTAGGTTCTCTAACCCACCCCCAAGCACTTGAGCCTTAGGGAGAAAGATGTGGCTATAAAGATTAACTGAACACTCTGTTTGCACAAGAGTGTTGTATCTTTGGGAGTAAAGAGAGCATTACATTGAGGCTTAAGCAAGAAAAGTAACCCAAATCGGGGCACAGAGGACTGTTACCTATCCCTTTACCAACACTATATGGCTATCTGTCATTATGGACCTCAAAACTATATAATGGTTTCGGTTAATTGAGGACTTCGACCAGTAGCTAATGACACCCGAGGCCTAGAAGTGTTGGAGATTGGAGAGAAATAAGCCTTTGCTAAGAAGTACACCCATTGGTAGAAGAATGGTCTTGTTCAAAAGGTATGTCCTGGGTGCCCAGTGACTTTAGAAAATGGTTGGGAGGAGAACATCACAAGAGTTAAAGGACCTAAAATGGTCAACAAAACATGAGTGATTAATATTAACATGAGTCAACTTTAAAATGTTAGCAAATGTGGATTTGCAAGACCTGAGATACATTGGAATGATTAGCAGTGCCCCTAGACAACCATCAGTGGAGATTATTTTTGGTGGAAAGAATATGCACAGGAAATATCCCTTTGTTTTTCAAAATCTCAGCAAAATTTCTTGATAAAAATGTCTTGCTTGCTTGCAGACATAATTTGATCTATTTTCAGTCAGAAAAATAAGTTCCCAACCCTGTCTCAATGATTAACTATATGATACTGCTCTAAACCACTTGTGTGTCAATCCTCAGGTTAATAGTGACTATATGACTGTAAAAAACTCTCTTAGACAAAATGGTGGAAGTTAAAACTGTCTTTGATATTGTATTAATAGCTACCACTTCTCTTATAACTAATATAAATTGTGATGTCTAATAGTACCCACATAATTCAGCTGTTGAGAGAATTAAACAATACAGCTATATTGTACTACCGTTTATGGAGCACTTAAAACATGCAAGACCCTGTTTTAAGCACCTTATGTATTAATATAACTTCATTTAATTCTCATTAAAAATCTATAAGGTATTAACAATAATTATACCTAAGGCAGTAATAATGATAGTAGCAGTTTTCAGAAAGCACTTAGATATGGCCCAGACACTGTTCTAGGTGATATATTAAAATAAAATAGCTTCTATTTTATTGAGAAAACCTAAAGCACATAGAAGTGCATCAATTTTATGGAAGTTTCCTATATGTTCAAGAAACAACCAGACTACTCAACTTGGCAGTCAGACTCCCACTGACCACTTAATTAATTAAATTAATTCCATAGTGTGTTAAGAAAAGTGTTCCACAAATGTTGATTTTTATTATTACTATTATTATTATTGTATTATTGTTACCATGTACCAAACACTTTTCCCACATTATTGCTAATCTTCTCTTGCACAAAAAGAAAGTTAAATAATATGTCTGGGTCTCACAGCATAAAAGTGTCAGCTCTGATATTTACAACTACTTGACAAGCACCAAAGTCCATGTACACTTCAGTATATGGGATTGTCTTTTCACTAAAGGAAACACTATAATAACAGGAGGCCACTATAGGAAGTGTTGAATGGTGGGAGAGGGGGAGAGACTGACATGGGGCAGCCTCAAATTCTTCCTTCCTACTTCAGTTGGAACTATTTTTTTACGTGCTTGATATACATATGTATTGATGGTCTTTATATTAATGCATTTAGAAGGAAAATAAATTTCTCCTAAAACAAAAAAACAGGATTAACAACCTCTGTCCATTAAGGGACACTTTAAACACTTTCTTTCCCACCACCTTCTTGTCATCTATTTGACCATCTTACCTACATTCTTGATTAGTTTTACTCATCAAAACGTAATGCTTGTCCAGCCTTAATCCAGATCTTCACATTCAGCTCCAACCTCTATTCTAAAGGTTAAAATTTGCACACATTGAATTGTCAGTACTCTATTAATTCCGTTAATCATCTAGCCTTTCTTGGATTATTTTACCAGTTATAATTACTATGGTCAGTGCTTTAGATAAAGCCATCTGTCAGATAGGAAGATAAACAGATAAACATAAAGTTGCTTCACATATTCCACTATTAAACATTCATAACATACTAACAGCAATAATGCTAATTGGTTGATAAATGCATTGTTCCTAGATACCAAGAATCACTCCTAAGGCTTAATGTTGAAAAAATATATATATATATATACACTATAAAAAATCAACTGGAACTAAGCCTATTTAAATGCTTCAATTTTCCTATTAGTCCTTGCGTTGCCTAAAAATACTTATCAATCAGAGAAATTTTCTTATTAACAAGACAACTGATAACAGGTTTTAAACACACATTCAAGTACTTATTTCTGGTAAAGCATCTCAAAGGAAACCACAGAATGTGACTTTAATGATACAGCAGGATTTCTGTTTGCAAAGGTTAGCTGTCAGCTGGGAACCTTCCCACTCATCTTTAATGGATGGCCATCACTGAGGTTTTCATTAATTTCCAAAGATTGAGCCTCTTCATAGAGAATTCCATAAACTTTTCTGAATTGACAGTTGGTTGATCAAATTCAGTGGGCTGATTAAGTAAGGAAAGGAAATCAAATTTCACTGTATAAGAAACCTTATCTACCAGCCCTGTGCAATACACAGCTAATATAGATTTTATGTTTATTTACTTTTATTGTGCTTCATCCTACTTGCCTAACATTGTTCAGGGTCAATATACCACATTCTGTTAAAATGATCATCCAACTACATAAAAATATATCCCTTTAATCAAATACTAGTGATCTATCTCCACTACAAGGCCTCAGGAAGAGTATTACTGGTGTATGTGTTAAGATTAGAAGACTCCTTGAATGTGATTAATGTAAATGGATTCAGTATTGAAGTTTCAGGTGTTTCTATGTTTGGATTGCTTCTCAGAATATTCTGAATAACTTACAATCTACCATTTTCACAGAGTTGGCACTTTTCCTTAGCTAGATTTGGAATCCCTGGCAAACTGCTCACTACCTTTCCTATAATCCATCCATTAAATTAAGAAGCATTATCCTTCAAAGACCTCTCTATAACTGTATTTGTGCATTTATTATGCAGAACACCTCTTTAAAGCCCTTGATATTGTCAATGAAAAACTCTCAGAACTGCTAGATAAAGGCTATTTGAAATATTTATCAACCCAGTTCTGTCTGTGTATTTCTCTAGGGACTCGCCTTAGAGGGAGCAGTGTGAACGTGAGTCCTTTACTGGTATTGTCCCTGTTAAATCAATTGTGGTTCACAGGGCTCACTCTTTGAGTCATTTGGTCTCAGGATCCCATGTGAAGAATAATGACGATAATCATTTCTGGTTATAGAATCATTGCTTTCTGATGTGACATAATTAACAGCTCTAGGGTGTATCTTTTTACCTCTTAAAATACAATGCACTAGTCATATAACTACAATTTCTTTATTTAAAAAAATAAAGTTGTAATTCCCATAGCTGTCATTATTTTTATATTTCAGACTAATATTAATATTTATATTGTTAAGTGGCACAGGGGCAGGCAGTGAAATAAATTATCTGGACACACAAAAGATTATTGAGTTGTACCTTGGTATAATCTGCTTCTTAGTAATGGAAACCTTTAGGTTGTGGTTCATCATTCTATGTAAATTAAGATTTGAAATCTTTCAGAGCTGAAAGTCTATGATTCTGTCTGATACAAAATTTAAAATGGGAATATATTTTCAAAAATGATTTTCCCCTTCTGGATTTGCTTATATGTTATTGGAGATCAGAAACTTGTGACAATGTTAGTGTTTTTACACCCTGGTATCTCAGTTTAGTGCTAATCTAGTCTGATTTATATGATCACTAACTGTAAACAATTTTTCAGTTGCCAGGAAATTCTTCATATTAAATAAAAAATAATTCTATACCAGACAATTAGAGATTCTTTATCATCACATATACTCTAAATGTGAAATTATGTGAGTTTCAATTAATGATATTTATGCCAATAATACATATATGTATTTTTCTGTATACATTATTTCCTTCTTATCTTACTTTATATTATACAATAAAAGCAAAACAAATAAACAAAACAAAAAAGCCTTAAAAAGCAAACAGCTTCTTAGAAGACAGCCCAAATTTGAGTATCTTCAAAGAAAATATATAAATCCTTAATATTAGTATGTTTTGGTATTGCAAACTTGCAGGAAAAAAATATTTCAAGGCAGGTAAGCACTTGCTAAGAAAGAGATTAAAATATATCTATATAAAAATATATGGTAAATTTCTTTCATCCAGTTATAAGACTTTTGGTGAAATTGGTTAATGCAAATAGAATCTTAATTCAGCTTTGTTTCTTAGACTGATTTTAAAATAATACAATAGATCTAGATGTGGCTGCCATGTTCCTATATATATATATATACACACACACATACACACACACATACATACATACATACATACATACAGATTATCTACCCTGACTCATAACAAAAACAAGATTTGCCAAAGCTTTAAGGTTGTTATGCCTAAGAGGATCTTTGAGTCATTAGATGGTTACTCTAATTTGTACCTTTTTTCTTCCACCAGAAAAGATTCTCTAACTCATTACTCCTGAAGAAAGAATCAGCTAGTCAGCAGACTATAAGGCAGGCAGTGTCTTATGCCTTTTCTCTGCCTGGACTTCACTAAGGGCCTGGTGTGATGAAGGGTTAGGGCAGCATTCAGAAGTTTTTCCTGTTGGGTTATTATAAAAACACATGGTAGAAGTTTGCTACTATAGATACTACTTTTACTGATTTAATATCAGTTAACTGATGAGTAAATATCAACACAGGAGCCCAGGAATTTTAATTGAAGTGCTCTAGGCCATATATTAACTAATAACATTGCTTCCTTTACTTCTAACTCCCAGTCTAGATTTTTTTGTTCAAATTCATTGTAATAGCATTCTGTTTTCTCAATGAAACAATGTCAAACATAATTCCTAGAACACGTTGTAGAGAAAAATATACATGTGATATTCTAAGAAATGTTTACTTCTCTGGTATTAATCATCATGATGGCTATTTAAAAATAAATGCAGTGTATCTCAGTTCATTATTTCTATTTATAAGTTTTGCCACATTTTAAGATAGATAAATTTTGAATTAATTCTACTAACTTTTTGTCTATGTAGTTTTGACCATAAAGCTCCTAGCCCTGCACTGTTCAATCTTATAAGTAGACATAAAACCAAGTCCGTTATCTTTTAAAGTGTTTAATCCTTTCCTTTCTTTCCATTGTATGGTTATATTAAGGAAACTAAAGCATTACCGTAATGCAAATAAGTAGGCAACTGGTCTTGAGAAACACTACCAATACATCAAATATGGTATCTTCCATAGGCCACAAATTATAATTTTTTAAAAAATTGGATTCAACAGTTTTGGGGTCCTTGATATTTGTTTATTAGAAACTGAAGTTTCAAAGATAAAAGTTTTAACAATTGAGTTGGACCACATTTTAGTCATAAGTGAATTACCTCACACAAATATTTCCCTGAAAAATGTTACATAATAACAATGAAACTCTTGACTAGAGTTGATGTTATTTATTTTGGTCCTCTGTCTAGCTTATTTTTTTTTAAAGTTCCATGCCATTGGACAAATATATATATTAATTATTTTAGCTAATTTTGTAGAAATCTATGTGAATTATATGTATGTATACATGCATATGTATCGATATGTTGATGCATACATACAGATGCAGTGTGTTGAAGAGATGTATTTTAATGAGGGAAGTGGCCAAGGGAGCATAACTTAAAGTAATAGTCAAAGACTAGAAAAGCCTTTGGTTTATATACAACAAAAGAACATTATAAATTGACTTTAAGAAACTCCTTACCCTTAAGCATGAACCTAATCTTAACTAAAAATAGATGACTTGTGGTAAAAGAACAAAGTCCAGTCCTTCATATCACTATTACTAATTAAGTATTATAAATAGGATAAATTTTTTAAATTAACATTTTCAATTGGGTGGACTAATTAATGTTCACTGGGGCATACTTAACTTGATGTATTTAATACTTTCCTAAAAACGAAAGGTTATGCCCTGAAATTTTAGCTTCTTTTTCTTTGTACAAGTTGCTCTTTGATTAAAACTTAGAAAGACTTAGTTCAGATTCAAAAAAGAATGAACTATTAGTTTACTATCTTCAATAAATATAGCAAAATTCTACCTCTCAAAATGAGTCAGATGATGACAGAGTTGCATAAGCTGCTTGCCAACAACACTTATGGAAAAATGAGTATTTTTGAAACAGATATCTTCTTTTATTAGGCATTTTTATTTGACTTTTCATCATTTTCTCAGAGAGAAACTGGACTTTGTAAAAAGCAGGGACATTTGTACATGGTGACAGACTAAAATACACATACACACACACACACACACACACACATAATTTTGAAGATTTTTTCATGGGAAGAGTGGTGAGTTCCAGTCAAAGGTTTCCATTTTCTCAGTAAAAAAAATAGTCTTTAATGAGAGTAGGGCAAAGAAAAGTCTAAAATATGTTAGAGCAAAATATATGTCATGAAATAGTAGAATCAGAAAGCAACTTACTGGGGGATATTAACAAGATTTCTATGCAGTTTTGTGTGTGAAGTTGAGGTTTGTGAGCAGGATTTTAAATGGCAAATTTTTAGCTTATTTTCTTACTTTCTCTAGCAATTTCAGATTATGCGATTCACATAGGGCAAAGGTGGACCGCTGAGTTCAACTAGAAAATGTGTTGTTTTCAAGCCCATATAATGGAACAAGAGAGAAACGAGTGGTTGCGAGTACAGTATTTGCTAGAAAATGATTTATAATGACAAACCATTGATTCTAACCTGTGTAGGGATGGAATTGAAAGCTGGAGAAAGGTTGCTGATTGAAACCAAAACAAAACAAATTTATGAGGTCATTGGGTTGGAGTTTCTTGATTGCAGGTTTACCTCAGATGCTTGACACACAGTAAGTTAATGAATGATTTTGTGTAAATCTAATCTCATAGTTGTAGTTGAATACTCCCCTCCTCTGTATAAATACATCTGGGAAATCGACTGGGCAAGCAAAGCTAACTTGGTTGAGCAAGGGACGGTACCAACTTGACTGAGTCTTAACTATTGTCTCAAAAGGAGAGGGTTAAATACATTACCTTTTGGAGGCTGCTTTTAGTCATAGTTTCATGTAGACATTAATAAGTTTAATGTGGGCAGAGATCGAACTTTTAAACAAGCAAGGTATTGGAGCAGTCAATGTTTAATCTTTGAAAGACATAAGTCTATGTGAAGTTACAATTCTATAGTCTTATCTTGGGGCATATGAGCCGGAAAAACCTAGTGTTCTCATTATATGTAATCATTGCTTGCATTGCATACTGATATCAAGATACTTAAAGAAAATAAAGTTTTATTATAAAGGTTGTGTAAGTGTTCAGGATCAGTTACAGACACCAAAAATGATTAAATCAAGATTAGGAAAAGTTCTTTTCTGGAAGTCGCCATAATTGTGTAGTGACCTGGGTAGTTCTCCAAACTTTTTCTTAAGTACCGTTAAATACCTAAGCATAGTTAAAGCAATTCAAAGATAGTAAAAAAAATTCAATTGACCAACAACTTTTGTTCGTATTTTAAATGATTTCTATTAATTTTAAGCAAGAGAACCATACAATTTAATGAAATTGTTTTAAAGGATTTAATAGAAATGGTTCTGTTTCAATCTCATAGCTATGAGAAAGCATAAGCAGACATATAGATAATATCAAAAAATTTAAGTAGATCATTTGTAGATCATAAGTAGATCAAGTGATATGACAATTGAAGTTTCAAAGCCAGTTTTACTAAGAATCAGCGTTCATAATCCATCCCGATATTTAAACTTGACCTATATTCTAGTTCTGACAAGATAGAAAGTAATTTGTACTGTTTTTCAATGAAAAACCAATAATTAAACAGATGACATGCAGTAAAAACTGCTAAACAAATATTTATAGTAAATGTTCTGCTACTCTGAGATTGTTAAGGATCACCTACTTTATCGTGTGACTTTATGTGCAGCTATTTTTTATAGGCATGAATATATTTTGCTCTTGAAACATGTTAAAAAGATCTCTTTTTTAAGAACAATCACAAACCTAATGGCAGCACTTTTTATTCCTAAGTGAAGACATGTGAGTGAAGACATTATTAATTAAAGAGAGAGAGAGAAAAAGAGGGAGATAACAGAGAGACAGAAAGAAAAGAGTAAAAAAACAGAAAAAAAAATAGAAGAAAGACAATCTACCAAAGTTAAACAAATATTTAATAAATTTAGTTTAGATTACCTTATTTGGGATCTATGTAACATTTGTAAGACTAGAAATGTAATCTGGCAATATAAAAATAGCTAAAGTATGAATAAAAATAATTGACATTTTAATAAATGTTGCGGCCTTTTATGTACCATTCATATATGTGAACAAATCCTATTAAAAACCTACTTGTACAACAGCATGAGTGCTTTTGTTAATAGTACTGGATGTCCACCTAGTAGTATTCAGTTATGTAGCTTTCAACTTCTTTTTTGTGTGATTTTGAAAGTTAAGTTATATAAACTGTGAAGACAGATCCTGAGTTTTTCTTGCTCATATCTATATTCTCAGTGCTGAGTGAAATACATAAAATATAATAGAGACTCAATAAATAACCACTGAAGGAATGAATAAATAAATGAAGCAATCAATCAATCAATGAGGAGACTTGCAAAGTTATGGTCCACACACAATACCAATTTATAACTGCTGCCTACCTTAACAATCTCGTTTCCTGCTAAATTGTGATATGTATCCTGCATCCCAGTCACGCCATTTTGCTTATACTTTTCTGGATGAATTATGCTTCCGTGCTTACCTAGCATATTTGACAGTCGTGTAAATCGTTTTTGCCAACCCTCTCGTCTATATGAAAAAATTAACATTGATAATAATCACAAATAATTAATAACATTCATTATTATGTTGATTTGTTCTTTTGTTTTAAAACAATTTGAATTTTTAAAAATTAAATTTTAACAGATTTTGTTCAAATTTATCAAAATATTTCATGCATAAACTAAATTTGCACTTCATAAAAATTAATTTGTAATAAAAAATCACAAATTACACTTTGTGTTATTTTTCAGTATTCTAAATTGTAAACATATTTAAAATCTTTTAGTGCTCGTACAAAGAACTGAAGTAACTCGAGTTCAATTTCTTCATTTTCACATAATTAGCTATCATTATTTATTTTGAATCTACTGTTGAAATGCAGGTGTATCTAGCATGCAGAGATTGAAATTACAAACTGCACCCAAACCTTGCTCAATAATCCTACTTTTTATGAACTTACACCATAAACGAACTGTTTACTGTGAGTTGAAATGAAAATATTGATGGCAGTATAAGTGATAAAATATGCTAATTCGAAGTTTATATACATATTTTTAAAAATTCAAAAGTAACCCCAGCAAATGTTTGGAATTAGGTAGATGAAATATTCTATTCTGGAAGGAGTATTTTATTACTGACATTGCTTAAAATTGTCCACAAATGGTTTTAATTAAAATAAGGCTGACTTTTAATTGGTTTATCATTGTATTTAGTGTCTCTACAGAAAATGTATTAATACCCCTTATAGTGTGAATCAAAGGTGAACTGATGTTATTTCCTTCTTGTGCACCTGACGATTTTCTATCTATCCTTGAAGATTTACCTAAAAGCTAATTTCCTTATGAAGACTTTCTTAACCATTACCAGGCAGCACTCAACTTCTGTTTTCTCACTGCTTCTGTAGTATACATGTTTGTACAGTGAATTTTTTATTTTCTGTTTGTATTGTTCTTTCTTGCTACTGACCACCCCACGAGACACCTGATTGTAACATGGAAGATGCTGTGTCTTTGGAAAAAGGATGACCACACAAGAATGAATTATGTGATTTTCCAGGGAACCATATTATAAATAACTGAAATAACCAGCTACCAATGTAAGGATATTTATTATATATTAATAATATCTCAAAAATGCTTAAATTAATTGCATGAATATGTTTTAATCATTTTATAACTGGTGCAAAATGTAAAATTCCATGGCTCACACGGTCCCTTTGAATTTCTCTGTTATGTGTTATTTCTGCCATAGACTGCTACTGGAAGGAGTGAATGTGTAAAGAAGAAAGGTTTGAAAAAATATTCTCTCATTCATTAATTCCAGGTTCTTAAAAGGGCATAAAAGAGGACAAGTAGGAATTTACTGGCAAAAATAAAATGTACTAAACTTCATTGACCTCATGGGAAGCAGCGGGGCTTTTCCAATCTTGCACTTTCAAGATTCTAAGAAATCATGTCCAATTTAATTATGGGAAAGAGATAAAAACCATTAAGGTTGGAAGTTGCACTGAAGGGAAGGTTCATTAAAAAAATCCAGATTAATGTGAAAATAATTCACCAATTCAATTACCTGAGCAAACGAAGATGGGAGTTTCTAGTGTTATTGATGACAATAACGGAAGGGAGAAAGGGAAGAGAGAGTTTAATTGAGTGTATGTGAGGAGACAAAGCTATGCTTAAATGAAAGGGAAGGTCATACGCCAGGTTTTCCCCAAAGACACAGAGATTTTCTAAAGTATTTATTGGAGGAGAAATTCAACCCAAAAGCGTAGATGAACATCTTTCAAGAAAGCAGAGCAACTGTTAATCTAAAGTTATGCAACTCCATAAAATATATTATGATAGTCCATGAAGCAGTACATCTTGTTTGTGATTTGTGAGTTAATAAACTGTGACACGCTTCTCTTCACTACATTTTATTCTCAGTTATCAAGTTTCAGTTTTACTTAGGGGACTAACTGTTATAGGTGACATCTACCCTTGTGGTAGTTTTACCCCTGAAGCTAGAAGTAACTGCAGCAACAAATGCAGACAAAAAATTTCATGAGCATCTGTTCAATGGGAAACAAATATTTCTGGTTTGTATATCCAAAAATCCATTCCATGGGAATAAAGTAACCAGATTTTGAAATTACAACCCATTAATTTCAGAAACAGCACGTGTTCATCAGGAAAATTCTTTAACTGTGAAATTAACAAAAACATTAAAAAGAAAATCACCCTTAATCCAACCACAGAAATATATTTATTCATTGTAAGTATTTTAATGTTTATTCTTCTGGTCTTTCCCCTAAGGATATGTAGTTATATAAGTACTTGGAAGTACTATCATGTAGTACATATTTTATAACATATATTTTCATTTGTATATGCCATAAATATATACCATATCATTATCAAATATGCTACTAAATTAATTTAGTAGCTTCATATAAGCCCACTCTGTTTGATTATAATCTGTTAAATCAATCTCCCCTTTGGAATCATTTATTTTTTAAGATCTTATGTATTTATATATTATAAAATGATATGTATTTGAGAATATATATTTTGTGTATAATTCAAAGTATTTCCTCATCAATAATTTGTGAAAGTGTAAAAGCTGAGTCAAAATGTGTAAGTATTTTTTATTATAAGTAAAATAATAAAACGTCCTCTAACAATAGAAATGACACATTTTAAATTGTCTGCTACTGTAAATCAGATATTTTCAATAGAAGTTTCTACAAAAATTGGAATGTCCTAGATCTTCTCTGGCTAATAGGTGATCATATGTGGCTAATGTGCACCTGAAACGTGATTAGTGTGACGGAGAAAACAGAGTTTCAATTTTATTTAATATTACTTAATGTAAATTTAAATAGCCTCATGTGGCCAGTGGTAAGTGTACTGGATAGCACCAACATAGATCAAATAGGAACTTGTTTTTTAATTTGCATTTTTTAAATGCTTTGGAGGTTTATTTTCTTTGATGAGTGATTTGACCAAATGCATTTTGTGTGTGTGAATTGCTTGTTTATGATTTTTCTCCAGTTTTCTACTGGAGTCTTCCAGATTAAAATTTGAAAGAAAAGAAAGAAAGAAATCTAGAAAGAAAGTAGGAAGAAAGGAAGAAAGGAGGAAGGAAGGACACATCTGAGATGCATGACATAGCAATATGGATCCAGTCAGGAGAAAGAAATCACACACTAAGTTAAACAGGAGAAATTTAATATAAAGAATTATTAGCTATGATAAAAGGGTAACTATAAGATATAAAGAAACTCTGTATGGTACTCTAGGGCTGAGGGAGAGTACCTAAGGAAGGACAAATTTGGAAGAGAGATCTTTTTAGAGAAAATTTGGTTCAACCCACAGGATAGTAGAGAAGTTAGCTGATTTGGTCAGGCTGAAGTTGGTCCAGTGTTGCTCAGCAAACAATAGGCCACCCTCTCATGTACAGGTAGAGGAGCAGGCAATCAGCAACCAGCAACCTAGATGCAGTGGGAGTCCAGGTGCCTGTGGGGCAGGAGGCCACTAGAGCATGTGGGTGCGTGGAGGCTGGCTAAGGGAGCCCAGGGGTGAAGCAGCATGCAGGCCATGCAAGACCACATTTTTCCTTCCTAGAGACTGCATAAAAGTTATCACCAAGCCAAGTCTGCAAGGTCGCAGAGGGACTGCATTATGCACCCCTGGTCGTTGAACATCCTTGCTATGTTTGTAAAATTGCCATGCGTATGAATTTCTATTCTCCAGAGAGCAAGCCACAGCATACTGAAGATCTTTTCTAGCTACGGCTGAAGCTAATTTAAGTTTATCTAAGCTAGGCAACTTCAATCACAATCACTTGTGCAAATCTTACATTCAGAAGAATACAACTTGATGAAGGGGACTCCTTGGGAATTTCACTTTGCTGGTGTTTGTGGCAGAGGATGTCCAAGTGTGGGACTATTAATGGTTACAAAGCTGGGTTTCAGGCACAGAGGTGGAATTTTTGTTAGAAGAAGCAGTGGTAATAAATCCAAGTTCTGACAGCAGGACCAACTGAATCCTTTTTGGCTCCTCAGGCCCATTCTATAGAATTACATTTATAGCCCTTTTTTTTTTGGCAGCCTAGTCTTGAATTTGGTTCTCTAGTCTCTAAAACTGTTTATGCATTGCTCAATGTTCTTTACATAAGATCAGCTTCTTCTGCTTACAACTAAAAACTCTGATGAAAACAAAAATTTACTCTAGAAAAGGCTGTCAGCTACAAGGCTTCACAGAAACTGAAAGATTCTGAAATAGGTTATGTGGCCTATTTGAGGAATATGGATATAAAATCTTAGATATTATTAACACGCAGAACTCTTACTAACTCATGGAACGTAGTGGTGGAATGGCTAAATTTTCTTGTGTGATAAGAAAGTAATGCCTAAGTCTTCAGGTAATCAAGGGTCTGTTGATATAAAACAAAGTGAACAGCATGAGATAGTCAAGGACTTTGAGGTAAGCTGATTGATTCTGACTGCACTGGGCAGTGTAAGAAAAATAATGGCAAAATAAATAGCAACAACAGCAAAAACCTAATTTCTCAGATAAAGGCAGAGAGGATCAAAGAATATCTACACATATATTTTAAAAGTATCACGTACAACTATAGTGCTAGAAAAGATGAGTGCCAAACTAAAAATTTGGTTTTATTGATCCCAGCTTTTAAAAATACTATACGATCTTCTTTGAGTCAGCTTCCTTGCAAGTTATTGCCTCTCCCTGCACCATAACTGAGAGCCTCCTAGTATAAAACTAGAATGAGATTCTAGCACATCCTAGGAATTTCTACACGTGAACTAGAATAGATTGCCCATTTATAATACATTAAACCTGGAAAGAACTGTAGAAATGGGATCTGAGGGGTGCTAAACCAAGAAAATGGAAATATATTTTAGATAAGCTGAATTCCTCAAAAGGTACAGTTACCAGAAATTCTGGATTGCTTATGCAAGTGTTGTTATTATTCAGTAATGTATCCTAAGAACCGAGAAGAGTAGCTAATACTGTACTCAGTACATATTTTTGAAAAAATGTACTAGTTCTAGAAGATGTGAAATAATGCAGCTATTTGTTCTATAAATTAAGTTCAATGAGTATGATGTGTCACACCCTCAATAAAAATAAATGCACATGAAACCCATCAGAAGTGCTATTTAAAATGTACTACTGATGCCCAGTATCCATCTCCAGAAATTCTTTTCAAATTGTGTGGCAAAGCACCAAAATTGTCATTTTGGAGAAACTTCTCATGTGATACAGAAGAACAAATCCTAAGAATTATCAAGAGGATAATTGTGGAGGAGACACATCATTTGTATCTGCTTATCCCAAACTACATCCCTCAAGAGGACCCAGAATATTGTCATTTCTCCAAGGTATCAGAAATCATTAATAAAGGAAGTATGAGTGTCATGGAAAGTGCCAATTTCTATTATTTATAGGACAAAGAGGCCCAGGGCAGCTGTTGCTGCAGCAGAAATTATTTTTCTTTTTCAAAGTAAATGATAGGAGCAAAAAATAAAGTAAGCATGGCTACCTTAATAGGAAACAAGCTCAGCGTAGTAATCAGAATGGTGTGACCAGAGGAATCCTCAGTAGTGGCTAATTTATCTTGGGGTTGCTCAGACCAAAAGATACGGTCAGCCCAGCAAGTCCACACTTGACTTGCAAAACTGAAAAATGTCTAGGTCTGGTGAACAGAGGTCTGAATTTAGCCATGAAGACAGAACAGAACCTAGTATACAGACAGAAAGCCCCTTGAGTAAACTGGATATTGGGAACACCTAATAATGTCACAAGTATGAAATATAGCTCTGTTCTTTACTTCTCGTCTAGAATGTGAGCCTTATGCTTAGGCATGAATCATTTGTCTTACCACCATAAAGACAAAAGCCACATGCTAAGAATGATCCCACACAAGGATTGTGGAAACCTGGAACCTTAAAAGCATTGTAAACCAACATACAGCTATACTGTAGCTGTTAAGAGCAGATTCCAGCAGTGGGATGACTGAGTTCAAATTCAAGCCCCAGTACTTACTAACTGCATGACCTTAAGCAAGATACTAATCTCCCTACTTGTGTGTTCTCATCAATAATGGGAATGATGATAGTATTTATTCAGTTGGTGCTGACAATTAATATGTAAAACACTTTGAATAGTGCCTGACATAAAAGTGGTATGTAAGTGGCTTATTTTTTATGATAAAAACCTTTGTTTAAAACTCTGAATTTCTCACTGTTTGAGATACATGAGCAACATTTTGTGTAAGCCATTAGCAAATACAATCCTGAATGACTTGATAACATGAAGAATAACACAGTCATTACCAAAGAAGATGGGAACTATATGTGTACATTATGTATATAAACAGATATAGTCTTAAGATTGTCTGAGCCAGGCTTAATCTTAAGGGGTTAATTTAAAGGAGAGTTTTATAAATATAATTGTAAAAACATACTTCTTTTGAAACCTCACCTTTGAATTCTATACAAATCTACAAAATATTCAGGAAAGAGATAAACTTGAAATTATGTTTAAAGGAAATATGTAATTTCTTAAATTACAAAGAGAACAGGAGCTTAGAGCCCATTTAATATTCAAGACTAAGCACTTGGAATGGAGATGAGTCTAATTTTCTTTTGAATAGTCAATGCAATATGATGGAGAATAAAAATAAAGCCTTACATCAGGAGTACAATATTTATATGAAAATATTAATGATAATAATGGAGCTGTTTACTGTTAAAGTAAGAAAAATATCCTGAAAAAAAATCTGAATTGTTACTGCCTCCTCCCTGATGTGATCAATAAGAAGACAATCTTTAGCCCCATATATGCCATTGTAAAGAAAGGACCACCAAGTAACTGAGACTGAAGTTTGAAAGGGTGCAATTTCCCTAACAATCTGATTATTTAGTGTCTGAGAAACAAATTGAGTTAGATGCAAATAGTAATTTAGAAGCTGCTTGAGGATGGCATAGCACAATTTAAATTATAGTCCAGGGTTAGATATATATCACTATCTCTATCTCTATCCATATCCATGTCACATAACTAGCACTACTGACAATCTGATGACACATGAAATATTTAAAAGTGGCTATAATCAGTTTTGAAGAATTGAGTATATTCAACATACCTACATAGTGGAGTGAACTATGTAAATAGCCATTTTATGCCTCTTATTTTCAATATCTTATCTAATCATGTGGTCACATTGTCATATAATATGGCACTTATGTTCTCAGTTTATAATTGGAGTCTTTAAAGCTATTAAATAATGTTTTCCCTTCTGTTGTATATTAATATGTGGCAGAACTAATTTTCAGCATAACTCCATGTTTGAAAGAGTGTTTTGACCAGCTAACCAGTCAAGTTTTATGATATAATTTAGAACCTACCATGATTGATAGCTTGGCTAATCAAGATTTTTATTATAAAATTCTGGCCAGGCTCAGTTTTTTTCTTCCTCAGGCATTTCATTTCTAATTTTTCTGATAAGGAAATTTGAATAACAAAATCTGTGTTTAGATAGGTAAATAATACATAATTTCACATACTATATGGAGATTCCAAATCTGCTTCAGCAAGGATCCTAAATATTTTTTATGAGGGCCATAACAGACATGGATGGAACTTGATTACTTTTTACTTTATGAGTGGTGGGGGATAAGTAAGAAAATGATAGTGTTCTCTCACAGAGCTGCCTGATTTTCAATTATTATGTCCAATTGAATTACGATTTCAACACTGCCCTCAATTCTACAAATTCTCCTATTTTTCTAAACTGAAGCACCAATAGAACCTGTTTTCTCTACCACTTGTTTCCAACCGAATGATAACAATGTAGGCTAACTGCCAAAGAAAGATAAAAAGCATCAAAATTCTCTTGGCTATCCCATAATACACAACTTTTGAAAGTAGAGTTATTATTATTCAAAACCTTAGAATCTTAAATAGAAGCAGTATTACTCCATGGTAAGAACTATGCAACACGATAAGAAACCTGCCACATTTTGTATTACTTATAATTTATTGACATTTTTAAAAAGCTAATTCTTTGTATCTCTTAGCTAAAATTACAAGCAAAATAAAACTCCACATTTGCCTTATCAATCAAACTTATCATTTTCAGCACTTGATATAGTGAAGAAAAATAAGGTACTGCAATTTCCTTTTAAAAAATTAAAATTCACACCAAAATTCAAATAATCATTTAATTATTTAATAACAACTTCAATATTTTTAAACTTTTCGACTGCTATACCAATGAAGAGAACAATAACTAAATGTTCTTTTAAGAAACATGCTTAATTTTTTTTTTGTGAAACAGAATAAGAAATATTTTTGCTACAAATTGAATTTATCTAAGGAACAAATTAGGGCCTTAGTCACAGGAATGCCCCAGAAAAAAACATAGAGGAGTCAAACATGACATATCTCTGTTGCCATTTTGTTCCACATTCTTTGAGATTAAACATAATTATTGCAAATTTTGACAGCTGGACATTGCCAACTATTGTTTATAAAGTTAATCTCATTTTCAATTCTGGTAGACAAAGAATTTGAAGAACAAAAACTGCTTCATCAGCAACTGTTGAACATAAACAGTGAAATTGAAATAGATGTGGAGAACAGTCTGTCAAAAGTGGTGTTGACCGTGAAGAATCCCACTTAACTTCATGTTTTTCATTAAAGGCAGATCATTTCCTAAATAAGAACATATCACAGGCTTTAGATAGGAAAGTATATCCAACAGGATATTTTCTGCATAAGTAACAGGATGCCTTTCCACGAGAGAATAACTAAGACATTTAGTTATTTCAAAAAAGAAGAAAAATTTAGTGTTTTAAAAGAAGATAAAATAGGCTTTGAGTAATTAATGCAGTGTGTTCTGCAGAAGATGAAGAAATCTATATAGTATTAAATGTAGAATAATGTAAAAATCTAGATTGGTGATTAGTAGCTATAGAAATATCAAAGTTTTCTTGGGTTTTCATTTTAATATTATAATTAATACATAATTTAATAAAACCTGTAAAACATATATTTACTAATATTCCATTTTATTTTTATTTTTAATAAATTTTACTGTGTATATTCAAGGTATATGAGGACTGTACAGAAAGTATCCAGCCATTGTTAACATGACAAAAAAGGTTATATGGATGAATACTCTCCAGACAGCCCTTGTACAACATGATGTTATGGCACACATATAGATAATAAAATGGTTACCATTGTGAAGCAAATTAACATGTCAATCATCTCACATAGTTACCCATTATTTTGTGTGTGCTTTTGTGGCAAGTAGTGAAAATCTATTCATTTAGCATGAATCCCATATACAGTATGATTTTATTACTATAATCCTCATGTTGTACATTAGACCTCTAAACTTGTTAATTCTGCTACTTTGTACCCTCTGACCTGTATTTCCCCATTCTCTCCCCCACTTCTACCCTTAGTTACCACTGTTTTGTTCCTCTATCTCTGTATATTAATTTTTTTTAGATTTTACATATAAGTGAGATCATGCAACATTTTATTGCTAAATAAGCTATTCCTTTTAAGTAGTAAAAAAAAAAAAAGCCACTATGTCAGAATTAGGCAGATAGTTAAGGTCTAGTGGAAGAATCCCTCAGAAGAAAAACCTATTGTCTCTCCTGCCAGGAACTATGACCATCAATTATCCTACCAAAACCACTCAGACAATGCATCTTAAGTCAAGAATGTCTGGGCATTGTCGCCAAGATTCTACTTTGGGGGAGATTATTCAAAAAAGCCCACATTCTTTCTTGTGGAGGGAGGATACTCATGCCAAGTATTAATAGTCCCAAAGCTGTTGTTAAAAGAAAAACTTTAGACAAATTAAATTTAACAAAGTTTTTTTGAGCAAAACAAGAATTCACGAGAGTTCCACCCAGCAATGTGGGCAGGCAGTATTTATAAAGAGAGAGAGGAAGTGATGTACAGAAATAGCCTGATCGGTTCCAGCTAGGCTTTGCCTATTTGAGCATGTGTGAGCAGTTTACAACCTGTGATTGGCTGAGAGCTGAGCTGCTATGATTGGTCAAGACTTGGCCACTTGTTACAAGAATATACTCTCAAGTTAGGTTACAGTTTGCCATGTATAGAGGCAGCTTTAGGCCAAATTTAATTAAATTTAACAATTCTCCTCTTTTAGTCAACCTTTTGATTTTGAGAGGTTGACCAAAACCTTGGGCACCGACACCACTTTCTGTAAGCATCATAATGGACTTGTTTGGTCTCAGTATGGAATTCAAGATTTAGAATTTCAAATTAATTGGATGATTCTTTATGCTTTCTTTATGTTTTTGTCATTCTAACCCTAATGAGACCATCTGACGCACAAGGGATGGCTGTGTGCAAGTATTTAGGACCTTAAAGGAATACAACACATCAGGAAGACCATTATGATGACTATCAAGAGGATAATATCAAGAATCTAAAGTACACTCCTTACCAGGAGTCTCCAGAAACTGAACCAATCAAAAACAAACAATTCAGAGTTCAGGCAATAAAAATAGTCGACAGTGTTCTAGTCCCATTGGTCATAGTCTTTGCTTGGGGCATAATGGCAATTAAAAATCATAGTTCCTTGTAAAGTGACCTGATTTAAATGGGTATCCATTTTTGTAGTTAGCCTGGTAAAACAAGTCATAGTAAACTGGAGATTCACTATAAGAAACATAAAGATTAAAAAAACCTTGGAATAGCCACGCTTGCCCATCCACCATTCAGAATGCCTGCAAATCAACTGTTAGCTGCCTCCTTAAACACATCATGTGTTCCTTTCCACTGAGAAATTTCCTTAATGTATTCAGTGGCAGTGTCTAGAAACAGCAGTCTATCAGCCACCTTTTAAATTAAGCTTTCTGTAGTAGTAACATCAAGGGAAACATAATTGTAACATTCAGTTTGTTCAGCACCATACACAAGCCCCCAACATGAACAAAAAGGAGATCTAAAGCTGTGTGATGTTCCGTTAAGTATGTTTGTTGGACACCAGTGTTCTCATTTACTTTCTCATGAGTAACTTCTACCCATCAGAACTTCTGGGAGATCTGATTGGTTGAAAAAACTAAGATTTTTTTTTTTTCTCAACTCATGAATTAGCTCCAAATTCCATGCAATCTTCAACCCACTACTGCCAAAAGCGAGCCCCTGGGAACCCCAGTGGAACCTTTCCTTAGTGGAAACTAACTTATTTTTATCTACTTTGAAGCTGGTACTATTTTCCATTCTTGACTTCTTTGGCTTCTGATTATGGGAGGTACTACGGGCAGTTTCAGGAAAAGGTATTCATAAGGCAAGAAGGACCAAGCCAAATAGAAAGATCCAAACCAGTCAGGAGGCAGAATAGGGTAAGCAAATTCTCCTCAGACGCAATAAAGACCCTTGGGGGCTGGAAAAGAGTGATGTTTGAGGAGTGTGTTAGGCCGGAGCATGAAGCCCAAAGATATAAAGAATTGTTTATTTGAGCACCTGGGTGCAGGTGGGTGGAAGGCAAGAAAGGTGTCCACCCCGAAATGGGGTCTACTAAGTTTTTTATAGAGGGTTGGGAGGAGGGAGTGGAGTTGGGCGGGGAGGACATTAAACAATAATTGCAGTATACAGCAACTCCTTGAAGTTTGGGAGGAAGTTGTGCTGTAGCAGATGGCTAGTCCTTGAGATGCCTTTCTTTTCAGTCACATCCCCCTTTAGGCTTGCAAACCTTCCCCGTTTTGCCTGCTCAGCTGCCTCTTATCTTCCTTACTCCCTCCCATCCCCTTTTCTGGTTTTGCAAACCTTCCCTCGGGGTAAAAACCACATACCTAACAGAGAAGTCAGTTAAATTTGTTCACCCAAAAGTCTGCATAGCTCCTAAACAAGGTCCAATGGGAAACTTACTTCTGCGGGGTTTCTTTATAGCATGCTCTAAGGGTACATAGAAACATCTAGTGGAAAAGGACCTTACTGGATTTAATCCAGTGACATTATACAAGCAATTACTTGTACCCAATAGGTAGTCCCCGAGTCTTGAATACACAATTCCTGGAAGCACAGCTAGCCATCATCTGGTTATTTTTCTTGCTGACAAATTTTGTAATATAGAGATAAAAAAACTTATTTTACCAGTAAAGTTATGTAGGAAAAGTCATGTATTGCTATTATTATTAATACCGAAAACTCTGAAGACATCCCTGTTTTAATCAAACCGAAAATATTCTTATTTACTAAACATTACTTAAGTCACGTAAACTTGAAAAGCATTTGGGTTAGTTTTTATTTTCTGAGATAATACTTCATTTATATAAGCACTTATTTTTCTTAAAGAATGATACAGAGCTCATTAACAATTTAATTTGGCAATATCATAAGGAGATAAATCATGCATATATAATACATAAAGACACATAAACCTATAGACAGAAACAGATCTTACAGCTTTTCTTCTAAAATTTTAGCCATATGCCAGGTACAGTAATACAAAACTCATTAATTTGTTAAAGAATATCTGTATCCAAATTGTTTTTCTGCCCAATGAAACAATATTTCCTGCTCAGATGGCTAGAGTTTCTGACTAATTTTTGTGAAAAAAACTTTTTTTTTAAATTTTAAGATTTAAGATTTTAGATTTTCTTTCTGTCAGAAACCTTTTAAAGGGACAATCTTTGATTTACTTAATTTTGTAGATGCCTCTGTGCATCAATTAAAGAATGGATCTCATTGCTTTTGTGACATTTTGGATCTTTTCTTTTCTAATGTACCTCACAAATAAACAATTTTATCTAGGTTAAAACTTCCCCACTGTGACCATTGTAATTCTAAGCTGTCCTTAGCAAGGTTAACCCATTTTGCCAAAAATACATGAGTTCTGGACTCATAATGCTTGTATGTAGAGTCAGCTGGTGTCTTAGAAAGTGAAGTCCTAAACTCCTAGAGTCCCAGATTCATTAGATTTGTAGGAACCCATTTTTAAAAGGCACTTTCCTGAGGCTTCTAACTAGATCCAATCCTGTTGATTATCAGATCCAATCAGATCCTGAACCCAGTCCAATAAAAAATGCTCAAATAAAGTCCAGTAAAAATTGTTCAAATAAAGTCAGAGAGTTCAAAACACAAATCTGTGGAGGTCAAATCTGAGAGAACACTCACCTACAGCCACAATTGTTGTGAGAGATCAATGGGCACAATGGGCCCTGGTAGGTACTTTTGTTTGGTCGCTCAGTGCTCCTAGGGATCACCGGAGGCCTACTTTGGATCCCATTTCTGATGCCAAGTTTTAAAATAAAAACTTTAGACAAATTAAATTTAGCAGTGTTTATTTGAACAAAGAAATGATTCACGAATTGGGAAGCACCCAAAACTAGTAAATATTTAGAGAGCCCCACCCAACAATATGTCTATTTATAGACACAAAAAGGAAGCGACATATAGAAATAGCCTGGTTGATTGTAGCTTGGCATTTGCCTTATTTGAATATGTCTGAGCAGTTTTTATCCTGTGATTGACTGAAAGCTCAGCTGCTATGATTGGCTAAGATTCCCCTAGTTACTACAAGAATATACTCACAAGTTAGGTTATAGTTTGTTTATGTATTAAATTAGATTATGGTTTGCTATGTATGGAGGCAGCTGTGGGCCAAATCTAATTTAATTTAACACTTTTCTTAGTCTGATAAAGCACTTGCTACATTTCCCATTCAACCTACCTACGGTCTAGTCCAAAATCCAGTGTAAAGCTCAGACTTGACACCTGCCCTCTGTAGCATTGTTCAGTTAAATGTGTTTTTTTGAGAGAATCTTTGATGCAATAGGAAGGAGAATCTAGTATCTAAATCTTGTGTTAGTTATCTGTCATCACTATTATGTATGTGCTTCTTGCCACTTGTTTATCGGTAAAGAGAATAACAGGAATACTTGCAACAATAGGAATGGTACTAGCAATAGTAATAATAATGTGGTTTTTATTGCTTTTATTCTCATCTTCAGAGCCTCTGAAAAACTATTACTAACTCTACCTCTTTATCTCCCATTTAGAATTCCTGTCTTTAACCATAAATTTAGAGTGTAGTTTCTTACTATTTGACTTTGTTCTTAGCCATGAGACTTACTTTGACCTAGGGTGTATGGGCAGAAGTTGAGAGTGCACCAGTTCTGAGCCTAGGCCTTAGAAAACAGTGCATGTTTCAACTTGCTCCATTATGCCCAGCCACTGTCATGACAAGTATGTGCCCCAGGTAACCCACTGAACAAATAAACATAAAAGATGCATAGTGTAGACTTGTACCCTAGCTAAATCTTGGAGCAAAGACCAGCTGAGCCCAGCCAAACACAGCCTATATCTGCTAATATCTGTTGATCTGCAGACCTGTGAGAAGGATGATCGCTGTTTTAAGCCACTGAGTCTGGGGATGATTTGCTATGCAGCAATAGCTAGCTTTCCTCTCTCTTCTTCTTCTTCTTCCTAACTCACTCATTCTGTCTTTTCATTCTAAGATTGATATAAGAATAATTTTATGTTATGGTAATCCTCCCAGCATCTGTGATGCTTTGGATTCTGATAATCAAGTTCCACTAGCAGATGAGAGAGGAAAAAAAAAAGGAAACTCTTGTAGCTAAAAGCAAAAAAAATTTCCACAGACAACGTGGTAATTTTCACAAATCTTTTAGAAATTTTACTAAGGTTGAGAATTTTTAAGAGTCTTTAAACCTTGTGTGACAAATGGGAGCAATTTACAGGATATTACAAGAAAACAAATTTTCTTGTTTGTACATTGAGTATATTATTGAATTTTGAATATTTTCTGCTCACTAAATTTTCAAATATTTTGCACTAGGGATAGAAAGCCAATCCTGGTATTTCCTAAAGCCCAACTCAGCTACAGCCCTTTACATAGCACTTTTGTGAGATAGAAAAGAAGCTCCAGATAACATTGTTCTATTCTTATTTTATTGATCAGAAAAAGTAAGCACAAAAATGTTAAACATTTTTTTCCAAACAAAGGAAACAGTCAGGAATTATGATTCCTTCAAAACTTCAGTTTCAATTCAATGTACACTATGTACAATTTCTGGTGAAGTTGAACAGTAATACTTTGTGCCGGTAGAACATTCAAAACATTTTATAGGCCTTTATAAATCCTTTTACTTCTCTATGAGATTGAAAATTCAAACTGTTTTATAGCTAGCACAATGAATCACAGTGATTTGTGCTTTCACATCAAAATGCTTACACATCAAGACCATCCCCATGAATTTCTATTAGCCATCATAACCATTAACATTTGCAAAACAACAGCTTTTCTGGCTAGGAAAGTTTCAATATTCCATAGGTAAATCAACATTCAAATTCAACTCTTCATGCATGACAGTTATAAAACTGCTCTACATATTTTAAAAGTTAAGCCATTATACTTTTCTTTAGAGTCTTATGAATTTCTATGATTTTAGAATGAAGTCAACACATATTTTTAAATAGCCAATGTATTTAAAAGTCAATAAATGTTTTGAATCCTCTACAGATATAAAATTGTCATATTCAACTTCTCAAAAAAAAAAAAACCCAAGATAAACTTAGAGTAAGCATAACAGGAAAGAGGAAAACATTACATAATTTGGATAAAATCAGGTCAACACAAAATTCCTAATCATGAAAATGCCAGTCCATTTCTAATAGATATTTCACATAAAATATTGTGAAGTGTTAAATCTGTGCTCATGAAGTATATCCTTCATCACAATTCCCCAAATTTACTATTGCTTCTTTATCAAAATTTAGCAAAATATGAAATACAATAAGTATTGAATATAGTCATGACAAATGTGCAAAATGGACCTAAGGGATACTGACAGACTTCATTCCAGTTTTTTCTTCCCTTAGTATATTTTTTAAATGTTGGTGATTTCACAATTAATTCTATTAGAAGATTTGAGAGTAAAGAACAGCAGATGCTAGAGCAGATTTAAGGAAAGTGGAAAATCTCCAAGTGTTCTGAAGTGGGGAATGGGCAAAGAAGCAAACTTAGAGTTACCTACATAGGAAGTTTGTGAAGCACCTAAGAAGTGCAGAAAAGGATGAATTTACACTGGTACAAATCAAGTGTAAAATAAGTGGTTTTATACTGCCAGGTGAATAACCTGGATGTATTAGTGGATTAATCCAGGGTTATGCCTTTGCTTAATGAGTTACCTGAAAAGCAAGAGTTGAAAGTTTTGTCTAGAGAGTTGAAGTGATAAATTGTGATTTCTTGTTAGAAAAGTAACAGTAGTACAAAGCTAAGAGAGTAATAGAAAAAAGAAGTGGAACTAATTCTAGGTCACCATGAAGTCAAGAAGAGTGGTAAGAAGGGAGTGAGAGACACAGAGTACAGAGGTTTCACTTGGAAGATGAAAGTTTAATATTTTGTAGCAAAGATGTTTTGCGTGATGATGAGTTCCGAGTGTGGTTATAGATGTGAGCTTTTGACATGGAGCTGAAGTGAAGTCTATTAAAGTTAAACAAGAAAATATTACGAACATGCACATTAATAATCAAAAACCATATGTTGTCTTTTTTATTTTAATTAGAGTACTTATGGCACCCTGTTCAAAACAAAGCTACCATAAAGTGCAGGATAAAAATTGGACAATTTGTGGCATATGGCTTTTTCTTATTACTTGGTTGAAATATATGCTTTCTAAATGTGATTAACAACTTTTCTTTTTAAAGTAGAGGTGCTTTGTGACCTGAATAAATATATCGTTACAACTTAATTTCCTTTTCCCAATTTCCATTTTTTTCTTTCCTCTTCCTTTCTTTTACAAATATTATTCTTAATTCTCTACAACCAAAAAGCTTTATTCCAAGCATTCCTACCCTTGGGGAAGGGATTGTGCATCATGAGATTATAAGTACTTACTCTAGTAGATTACTGTACTCACACAGTGAACATGCTCTCCCTTGTGATGTAATGTTAAGCCAAGAAACTTAGTTAATAATTATTTACTAAACTGACATTATGTGCTTTGAATGGGAGAGAGAGTGAAAAGGAATGGATGAAACTGGGCTACAGAGGGAAAAGAGACAAGATGTGTAATGGAATGACTGGAGAGTCAACACAATAATCCATCATTTATAGCTACTGTACACAAAA
This sequence comes from Daubentonia madagascariensis, assembly GCA_023783475.1. Taxonomy (NCBI): domain Eukaryota; kingdom Metazoa; phylum Chordata; class Mammalia; order Primates; family Daubentoniidae; genus Daubentonia; species Daubentonia madagascariensis. The sequence continues at coordinate 16,162,396 of JAKFHU010002080.1, read as the reverse complement.
ATAAGAAAACTTTTATTCAGCATCTTTTAAAACCCAGGCATTATCCTATTGTTGGGATATAGACATGAATAAGCCCTTTATCTTATACTCAATGCAGTCTAATTGATTAGAGAAAGTCAGAAATGATTGTATTACTATAATATTAAAGTGTTAAAGGCTAAAGTGGCATTTTACTATTTTGTGCAATTATTATGTTATCATGTAGAAAGAATACTCTAAGCACAATACTTGGGGTGCTAGAAATTTCAACATAGAAAAATATTTGTTTAAGTCATCTTTGGAAAAATAAGGAGGATTTTTCTAGGGCAGACAGAGAGAAACAACCTAGACAGAATGAATAACATCCTTTTTCCCTACCTCAGTAGAAATTCAATTTCAGACACCGAATGAAGACTAGGTGAAGTAGATTCTCAAGCTACTACATCTACTAAATTTGTGCTAAGTTATTATTCCATGGAATCTTTGTTAGATATTTTCTATGCATACATTATATTAATTATGTTTTATTTTTACATTGTTAATTGATACAATATGCTACATTGATTTGTTAGATATTAAATTTATTTTATATAATATATTTAATTTTATATCATAATGTATTTGTATATTCTTTATATTTGTATAATTTATATCATACTTATATTTATTAATATTATACTATGTGACCTATAGTAAATTATATAAAGCATATATACTGTACATCTTATGGATATTTATATATTCTATTCATTGTGTATTCTAAGTTAGATTTTATATTAGTATGTATCATCATACATTTAGAATATACATGAAATATAAATGTGGAGGGTATTTAATAAAAGTAAAAAATGTGACTTTACAAAATTATATACATGAATCATTAATAAATATATATCAATACATAATAATTTAATGTTTACAAATTTATCTATCATTTTAAAAAATATTGTTCAATAGAATGGATCAGAGCATGACAGATTTAGATTTTTCAGATCAAATAGTATATTATTAATCCTTGTATCCCCTCTCCTAGCACATAGTAGACACACACATATTTATGTATGTATTTTATACATAAATTGTGAATAGAATTCTGAAAGACAGACACATGAAGTGTTGTGCTATGATGTTTGAATAACATATGCTCAATCAAACCTCCCAACACCAACATAGAAAAAATCATATAAGTAAGATAAAGAGTTGAAATATTATTTTAAAAATATATTTAAAATATAGAATTTCTTTGTATATTTTGGATCACAGTCCTTTATTAGATATGTCTTTTCCAAATATTTTCTCCCAGACTGTAATTTGTTCTATCATTCTCTTGACAGAGCCTTTCACACAGCAGAAGTTTTTAATTTTAATTTTAATGAAATTCACCTATCAATTCTTTCTTTCATAGATAATATTGTATCTAAAAAGTCACATTGGTGTTCTATTTTATTGTCCAGGATTTTTAAAATTCTGCATTTAATCCTTAGGTCTAGGATATATTTTGAGTTAAGTTTTTGTGAAGGGTGTAAGTTCTTTGTCTAGATGCATTTTTTTTATGGGGATGTCCCGTTGTTCCATTGCAGTTTGTTGAAAAGATGATCTTTGCTCCATTGTATGCCTTTGCTTCTTTGTCAAAGATCAGTTAACTGTATTTATGTAGGTCTATTTTTGGATTCTCTGTTCTGTTCCATTGACCTATTTGTCTATCTTTTGCCAATACCACACTGTCTTGATTACTACAGCTTTATAGTAAGTCTTGAAGTAGGGTAATGTCAGTCCTCCAACTTTATTATTCTCTTTTAATATTGTGTTGGCTGCCCCAAGTCTTTTATCGTTCCACGTAAATGTTCAAATCAGTTTGTTGATGTCCATAAAGTAACTTGCTAGGATTTTTATTGGGATTGCATTAAATCTATAGATATGTTTGGAGAGAAATTACATTTTGAAACTTTAAACTCAACAATAGGAAAATGAGCAATTAGAAGAAGAGCAATCCAAATATACTCAACAATGAAGACATGAACAGTCTGAATAAAAAAATGAGCAAAAGACATAAACAGAAGTCTCACCAAAAAAGATAAGCAGATGCCAAATAAACATATAAAAACATGCTTGCTGTTATATATCATTAGGGATTTGCAAATTAAAACAATACTGAGATATTACTACACGCCTATTAAAATGGCCAAAATCCAAACACTGACAATACCAAATGCTGACAAGGATGTGGAGCAACAAAAACTCTCATTCATTGCTGATGGGGATGCAAAATGGCACAGCCACTTTGAAAGATAATTTTGCAGTTTCTTACAAAACTAAATATATTTTTTACCATATGATCCAGCAATTGCACTACTTGGTATTTACCTAGTTGAGTTGAAAACATATGTCTATGCAAAAATCTGTGCTTAAATGCTTGTAGCAGCTTTATTCATAATTGGCAAAATATGGACGAAACTAAGATATCCTTAAGTGAGTGAACAGATAAATAAACTTTGCTACATGCAGACAATGGTATATTATTCAGCATTAAAAAGAAAGACATGGAGGAAACTTAAATGCATATTACCAAGTAAAAGAAGCTGATCTGAAAAGGCTATACTGTGTATTGTATGATTCCAACTGTATGACATTCTGGAAAGGGCAAAAGTGTGGAGAGAGCAAAAAGATAAGTGAGTGTCAGAGGTTGGGGGAAAGAAAGGGTAAATGAGGGGAGCATAGAGGATTTTTAAAGCAGTGAAACTACTCTGTATGAGACTGCAGTGGTGTATATATTTCATTGTACATTTGTCAAAACCCATAGAATGTACAATACCAAGAGTGAACTCTAATGTAAGCAACAGACTTTGAGTGATGATGTACCAGTGTAGGTTCGTTGATTGTAAAAATGTACTACTCTGGTGCATAATTTTTATAATAAAGGAGGGTGTGCATATGTGTGGGTGGGAGTATATGGAAAATTTCTGGGCCGTGTATTCAATTTTCCTAAGAACCTTAAAATTTTTTAAAAAATAAAGTGTATTAAAATATAGTTTCAAATTATATCAGATTTATCCTTTTTTGTTAAAATGTATTTTAATGCTATGTCACTAAAACTTAATCTTGAACACATAATAACTTAAAATGTGTGCACTTTCATTTCAAATATACTTGGGACTTATGTTTCACCTCTTCTGTTGACGCAGAATCTACTGGCAGAATGAAGATATTGACTCTTTTCATAATTAGATTTTACAAATTTAGAAGCTTTATAATTGAAACTTAGGATTTGTCTGTTGAAATAAATCTGGTTATTAAATATGAACTTTGTTCATGTTTTTATTTTTCTTTTTTAATATGTTGTCTATTTGCTGCATCATTTCAGAAATTGATAATTTAGAAAAAAGAACTATAGATTGGCCATTAAACTTCCCTGGATCTGGTTAATAGATTCAGATTGAATCTGAGGCCTCAGTTTTTGTAGGTACCACACTACAAAGTCAAATTTGAACACATTTGCTTATACATGAAAACAATTATTGATTAGGAAAGTCCTAAATAAAAATAAAAATAAAACATCCACATTTGTTCATTAGTCATTTAATTATGGAACAATTTTCAGTAATGTAAAAGAAAAAAACATGAATTTCATTAAGTTTTAATTAAAATAAGGATATTGGAAATGGTAAGTACTCTCTTTAAAGGTGCATCTTTTATTCTTATTTATAAGATTGTGATAGCCATTTATTTATTTCTATTTTTTTGTATGTGTTTCCCACAAATCACCATAAATGAGCAATGGACTAAGTCACATTGGTGGATGAAAGATTAAATACATAAACCTGATCATGCCTCGGGTTTTACTAATTTTAGTTTTGTGCTAACTCCATCTTCTTGTCCATTAGTCATAACAATCTAGTCATAGAGTTTCATTTTATTTTAATATCTGTGTCTAATATTTCTTTACTTTCAATTCACTATCAATTTAAAGACAGCTATTAAACACCAACTCTGCATCAGGCACTTTGCAAGGCATTGAGATACAAAAATAAACTATATAGGTTGATCTTATACCATACCACTGAACCTAAAAATACCTCTTATTTATTTATTTTATGTAAAATTTACTTTGGGGTTATTTTAGACTTAAAAAAACAGTTTCTTTCCTTCAAATTGTATTTATTATTTTCCTATTTCCTGCAAATGTAAAAAAGGCAAACTCTCAGAGAAGCAGGTGCTGTAAATAGGATATTACATATAGCGTTCATTGATTTGCTTTCTCTAACAAAACTTCTAATTAGTTTCACAAGGCACTGATTGAAAATGCAATTTTTTCCTTCAACATCAGATGTGCTCTAGCTGTTTTCATATATTTATAAGGGTAACAGATGATCGTGTTCCTCTAAACTTCCACACAAGCATCCGGCCAAGGACTTTTAAAGAAGAAACAATTTTCATTTGTGTCAATTACCAATGTCAATCACTTTTGAATAAATTAGGCATGCTGTTCTTAATAGGAAAGTATGTTCCTGTTGATATTTTAAGCTGTGATATATATGAATCTTTACGAGAATGCCAAGAAATCATTCCTCATTGAGGTGCATACAATTTTATTGAAGGAAAGACCATTAATATAAATAAGGTCAAGATATGTTGTTAGCAGCTATTTTAATGCCATTTTTAGAGTACATTTTTGTTGACAGTGTTAAAATATGATAAAGAATGGTATAATCCTTAACCAATATTTTTATTTTTAATACCTAATATTTAATGCTGATGTAATTGTTTTTTTTTTAATAATACAGTAGACTTTAGAGCATACAAGGGTAATAGCTTTTCCTTTCTGACCTCAAAGGAGCTCACGTAGACAAGGAAAATCTGTTTACATAGGAGTGTACTAAGTATTGTCATGGAGAGCAGTACCTACTATGAACCTGTCCTCTGAATTAAGCAAATACTTTCTGAATCTGAACTGAATGAAGTCTTTCCTCATATTTATGTCATTCCTTCTTTGAAATTTAACATGATTTCTACTCTGCATCCCCCCCATAAAAAAGATTTTAAATTAGAGTCTAGTTTTAAACAGCAATAGCTTTATATAAATTATTTTTTTCTAATAATATTAGAATACCTTTAAGGATAGTCTTCACTAGTTTCACCTCTTTCTGTATCATGGCCAGTGCTTTGTACAACATAAAAATAAATTGTTAAGTTCAGAATAGATGATTATTTGACTGACATTCACATCCAGCCATGGAATAAATGCTAATGTCATAAAAATATTAATTTGTTTTAATTCTCCACCAGAAAATTGTAAGAAACATTTTACATATAAATATGATTAAAAGATATATTAAAGATTGTACAGCTAGGGAGCTACCTATAATCTAAGTTAAATTGTAAAAGTATAGTCTACTTCTCAGGAATTTACAAATATTCAAATAATAGTCACTACAAATGACTATACCACAATCTCACATTTCCTTAGGGTACCTAAATATTGCATTCACTTTGATCTTCCAGCCTGGACTAAAATACATATGATGGTTAATTTTATTTACCAACTTGACTGGGCTAAGGGATGCCCAGATAGTACTATTTTGGGGTATATCTGAGAGAGTGTTCCCAGAAGAAATTAGCATTTGAATTGGTAGACGTAGTAAAGAATATCACTCTCACCAATGTAGGTGAGCATAATCTTATCCCTTGAAGGCAAGATAGAACAAAAAGGCTGAGGAAGAGCAAATTCACTCTTTCTTCTTGAGACATGACATCAGTCCTGTCCTGCCCTCAGACAACAGAGCTCCTTGTTCTCACGAGTGACCTGCCCCAATTCTCAGGCCTTTTGACTTGGACTGAATTGCACCACTGGCTTTCCTGGTTCTCCAGCTTGCAAATGGCATTTTGTGGGACTTCTCAGTCTCCACAATTGTTTGAGCAAATTCCGATAATAAACATACATATGTGTTTGTGCCTGTGTGTGTGTATTCTATTGATTCTTAGGAGAACTCTAATACACAAGTTATTTTATTTCATAAGATATTATTTTGCTTATTATAAGATATGGATACTATGGAAAATAAAAATGAAGTATTAAAAGAAGAAAAGTAATAAAATAAGCTGACCATGTACAATGAACTTTATTCAGTAGGACAGTGGGTTAAACTTTAAATGTAAAAGATTCACTGACTGTATAAAAAAAAAACAAACTATACTTTGCCCACAAAATACTCAAAATACAAAAAATAACTCTACACACAAAAATAAATTAAAATGATGAACAATGATATATAAACAAAAAACCCCAAAAAGAAGTGCCATAAAAATATCTTCAGGGAAAACGGAAATAAAGATATTTTTCTTAAAAACAGAAAAACTTGTATTTTATATTACTAAGTACAACCCAAGTAATGAAAGAATAGTAATAAAACTGTGTGTGCCAAAAATATAACATTAAAATCTTTTTAAAAAGAGTACATAAAATCTTTCATTGTACTCTCAAAAAAGAAAAAGCTAATCAAAAAATGTAAAAAGGTACATCAGAATTAAAAGTAGAATACTGCATCATATCAGGTTACAAAAAAGAAAGTTTTGTTGTAAACCCCCAACATCTAGTGAAAAAATATAAAATATCAGCTGCAGTATAAAACATAACTATGAATAAAATTAATAAAAATAGATAAAATCCTTTAAAGAAAATTACAAATATTTGCTAGGTGATTCTTCTTTAACTTACCTGCACACATAATTTTAATATCATCTGAAAGAATAATGACCTAGGAAAACAAGAATTGCAGAAAAAATAAAGCTCAACCTCTTTCTCATACCAAACATCAATATATACTCCAGTGGATTAAAAAAAAATGAATGTAAGAAACCAAAATTATGCTAAAAAAATACAAATAAAAAATCTTCCTCTGAAGTGAGGATAGGGTTTCTAAGAAAACAAGCAAGATAAAAACTGTACAATAAAAGATTGGAAGAATGTATTGCATGAAAAAGAAAATCTTCAACCAAATATTCATACACAGTTTGATCTGCAATAAGTTCATGGAAGAAGTAGATCTTACAGGAAAACACCATTCTCATCAACTCATTATCAAGTTTTTAGACAGGTAATTTTCTTTGATATTTCCTGGAGAAATGAATTTATTTCTTTTTTACTCTTAAGAACTATACTCCTTTGTGATCCAGCATTATTTGAGAGTACTCCACTGGAACTTGGAAGAGAGGTTCTGAGCTTTGTCTCCCAGCATGAGTGGGGATTGGGTGGCTGCAGAGATTTTCCTCCCTATCCTGATTCCCTTCATTATTTTTCATCAAATTATTTATATCATTCAAATCATCCTACATGTCAAGTTTAATTTTGGGTTTTAAAATCCCCGGGTTGTTGATAAGGTTATTTTGCCATACTATAAGAGAGAGACTTGGCATTTGTTCCTTTAAAAACAGACTAGCAAAAATTATCATTAAGAAATGTAAAAAGCAAAATTAAAACTGTTAGGTAGACAGTAAGGGACCTCTGGCAAGGAGGGAGCCCCAAGCAATTGCCACACCTGAGGGAGGAGGTAATGCCCTACCAATCTGCCAATCAGAACTTAGCACGCCAACTGCAAAAGAATGCAGAGGATTCCTTAGCCCTTGGGCCAAGCAGCACAGGCACAAAAGGATCTGGAAGGTGATCCAGAACAACCTAAAGGCTCATTATCATGTCATTAGCTTAAATCTACATTGTGGTTCACCTCCCCCCCACCCCACCCAAATGGGCTTTCAGAGAAGCTCATGGGAGCGCTGCATGCACAGTAAGACTCAAATTATATAACTCCCAATTGTCCATCAAAGGGGTTCCATGGTAAAGAAGTTCCATTGTGAACCATGAGGAGGGCCCAACCTAGGCAATATAAAACAGGACTCCAGACCATAATCGGTGCCCTGTTGTTACAACAGGGGGTCCATTCATTGTGGCGAACTTATCTTACTTTACTCAATAAACTTCACCTCCTGCTTACCTTACTTCAGTGTGTCTGGTCATTCTTTGGCCAGGAGCACACCAAGAAACAAGAACAAAAACCTACAACTCAAACTGTTTGCAACATATGTAAAAGGCAAAGAGTTAAAATTATTACTATTTAAGAGATCTTACAAATCAATAAAAAATTTGATTTATTAGACATAAAGACCAGTGTGTAAAATTTTCTCCCTACAATAGCATATTAGAATTTTTAATTAGGTATAAAGTGTATTTAAGATTTAGAAAATTACATTACTCTAACTTTTTTTCCCATCTGAAAATTAAGGGAGATGATAAACATGGATCCATTTCTTGCATGCTTATATAATTCTGTACTATAGCTGATCAATTTATAATCTGGAATTCTAAATAATGTTGATAAGGACAGGTTATCTGTTTTGAGTTATGCAGTTTTATGTAATTGGTAAGTATATTTGCTTCATTTTAATTAATTAACTCATCATTTTATATAACAATTATTTTTCAACATTTCCAAAATATTTCCCCTGATTTACCTTTCCATGTTATTTGAATGTATTTTTAAATGTTGCATCATTGTTGTTAATTCACATTAATTCCAACCTGGAAATGTAAAGCTTACTGCTTCTTGTTAAGTTTTAATACAATCTTCATCAATAGATGGGCCAATGCTATGTAATTGTTTTTTACGTAGAAATCCAGCATTATTATGAGACTGTACTTTATCTTGCATGACAGTGACTGAAAGATTACATAACTCCCATTTGCTTTAAGAACAACTCTGGCTAGCTGACACAGCTGTTATCATAATGGTAATTTGGTGCTGAATGAGAAAGGAGCTATCTAGGGAGAGAATTTCCATAACCATTGCATCTAATATCACATGTAAGAAGTAATTTCCTCCCATACTGCATCCAAAATATTCTGTGAGTTCAGGGACAAGAAAATGGCATTTTTAAAATCTATATACTCACCATTGACGTCTACAATTTCTTTGTTCACTTAGTACATTTTTGACATACGTTTAGTGATAAAAAATTGAAGAAATTCATAGAAATGGAAATCCAGACCTTCCTAATTTCATGCAACATAAATCATATACATCTAAACACACGCTGTCTCACACACACACTATTATAGGTACTCCAGATAATCCACTTAAAGATGAAATTAACTTTCAATAGACTTAATGTTTAATAAACATTTATGGAAGAATGCTTTAAGATTATTCAAAGAATATATTGTTGTCTCCTTGCCAGTTTTGGTTTGTAAGAGAGTAAATTACTACAGACATAATTATCTCTGTAGTTATCATTTTTTTAAAGAACTGTTTAGAAGAATATAAATCAGGTCATGAATTGATTATTGTGGAGGGTATTTTTGAGCTCCTTGCAATCTGGGACTACATGGGTATATTTTCTTTCCTTTCTTTGTAATTATTTATATAGTATAGATTTAGATAAAATAAATTCTGATAAGAAAATAAGAATATATATTAAGAAATATGTCTTTTGTAGCATGTTGAAATATAGTACAGAAACTTTTTTTATATTTTGGTTGTTGTTTTCAATTTTTAAAAATACATTTATTATTTGTTTAATATATAAAAATGTATTGAGAGTTTGTTTCCCTTATGGCTAGTACTCCATACGTATAATCTGTATGTAGACCCCTATCACTGGTTTCAGACTCATCTCCCCAAGAAGACCATCTATAAAAGTTGGGAAAAATATAAAAGAGGTTTGAAAACATAACATAGCCTTCAAGGGCACTCAAGACATGAGGGATAAAGATATTGGAGATAAAGAAAGTTCACTGATGAAAGTCAAACTTTTCTGCAGCTCTTTTTCCTGAGAGTATTTGCTAATTCACACCTAGGAGAAGCGCCTAATAGAAAAAAACAGGTGCATAATATTTTATGTAGTTTTACCTATTTAGAAGGAAAAAAAAAGAAAGTTTGGGTCTTTAGAGGCAGCAAAGATTCCAGAGACAAGAATCCCAAAGAAAAAAAAGGACACTAAGAAGTGAACCTAACATTTTTCAGTAATTTCTCCTTGAGGCACGTGGCAAATAACATGCTGCACAGTAATTGCCCAACCTCTGAGAAAGCAAGCAGAATGGCTCTGCTAACCAAAAATAACATCAAGTATAGATGTCAGCATTTTTAGAAGACAACAATTTGAGTTCCTACCAACAGGAAGGGACCAAGTACACACTTCAGGCTTTCAATTGAGACATCTGAGATAATTGAAGATTTTTTTTTAAAATAAAGGAAAAGTTAGTAAGAGCCTCAAGGTAATTTTCCCTCACTCTTGCAGCCATTTGCCAAAAAAATTAAATCTTCCTTGAGGGAAGATGACTTTATCAAGAGTATCTAATATTTATCATGAAAGAACTTTCACATTTAATAAAAAAAAATTGCCAAATTTGCTAGAACACAGAACATAGAACTAAATTATTACAGTCAGATACATAAGTAATCCGGACTATTAGACAAATATTAAAACAAATATGGCTAATAATTTAATAAAACATATTTTTAAATAACAAATTTAACTAGAAAACTGGAATTTATAAGAATCAAGTGAAAAGGCTAGAATTTTCAAAAAAAATTAAAAATTGGAAGCAGATTGAACACACTAAAACAGAGATTAGTGAACTGAAAGATATAAATATAAATTACTCTGACGCCAAGAAAATGTACAAAAATGCATTAATAAATTACAGCTATATGGGAAACGACACAAAAGTTTAATATTCTTATCACTGGAATTCCTATATGAGAAGAGAAAAAGGCTGGAACATTAATATTTGGTATTTTTGGGGCAAAGGGAAAACTTTCCCTTCGCGTGCAGAAGGTTCACTAAAAAAATCAACTCACAATAAAGCACATTCGTAAGAGGAAAACTATACAAATTTATTTTAACATGTAAACCCAGGAGCCCTCAGAATGAAGATTGAACCTCCCAATGAGCTACAGAGGTTATGCCTTTCTGGTGAAATGGATTATGGGAGGGGGGAAAAGAGGAATTCTGTTCAGGGGCAATAAAAAATTACTAGGGAGGATAAATGGATGGGAAACAAAGATTAACTGGTAAATAGTTCTCTTTGGAATTTAAATGAGTCTGACAGACTGAGACATTATCCTCTTAAAGAATCTGTTCAGGTGTGGTCACATTCCTGGTCTTAGAGGGAGGGGAAGGGTAGAACAATTGTTTCCTAGGTCTGGATGTCTGGCAGATAAAGAAACTGCTGTGATTTAGGGAGAGCCAATTGTTGGGATGGGGTGTCAGAAAACCCTTGAGACTTCTTCAGTCAGTCCAGCATATCAAAATGCCATATTTTGGGGTAAAATATTTCTAATTTCCTTCAACACATTATTAGCAAACAATTTTTACAAAACTGATTTATTCTATACACAATAAAAATAATCTCTAGAAAAAAGGTAAAGTTTTAATGTACTCATTTATGAAAATGAGAGAATTTTACATTAGCATATATGAATTATAAGAAAATTATAAAAGGGTCTATTTTGGTAGAAGAAAAATTATTCCAAATGGAAGCATGAAAACTCAGAAAGAAATAAAGACCAATGCTTGTAGCCAGAAAAGATTACTGGCTTTGTTAAGCAATAATGATAATATGATGAGGTGCAAAGTAAGTGTGAATTTAAAAAACATGGCAATATTCAACAGAAGTTGAGAGAAAAAAGGTGATAAAGTGTAAAAACATTTTTTTAAATTTATTTTTTTGAATTTCAGAATATTATGGGGGTACAAACTCTTTGGTAATATATATTGCCTATGCACTGCCCAAGTCAGAGCTACAATTGTGAACATCCCGCAGACAGTGCACCCCATACCCATAAGGTGTGAGTTTTCCCATCCTCTCCACCCCCCTCCCACCTGCCCGACCCCTGATGAATATTATTTCCATGTGTGAACATAGTATCGATCAGTTAGTACCAATTTGATGGTGAGTACCAGTGGTGCTTCTTTTTCCATTCTTGTATTACTTCACTTCAAAGAATGGGCTATAGCTCCATCCAGTATAATACCATAGGTGTTAATTCATCATTGTTTTTTATGGCTGAGTAGTACTCCATGATATACATTTTATTAATCCGCTCACGTATTGATGGGCACTTGGGTTGTTTCCACATCTTTGCAATTGTGAATTGTGCTACTATAAACATTCGAGTGCAGATGTCTTTATTATAGAATGTCTTTTTCCTTTGGGTAAATACCCAGTAGTGGGATTGCTGGATCAAATGGTCATTCTACTTTTAGTTCTTTGAGGTATCCCCATATTACTTTCCATAGAGGTTGTACTAATTTGCAGTCCCACCAGCAGTGTATGAGTGTTCCTATCTCTCCACATCCCCAACAACATTTATTGTTTTGGGACTTTTTGATATAAGCCAATCTCACTGGGGTTAAGTGATATCTCATTGTGGTTTTGATTTGCATTTCCCTGATGATTAGAGAAGCTGAGCAATTTTTTATATGTTTCATTGGTCTATGTCTCTGTTCTTGTGCCAGTACCATGCTGTTTTGGTTACTATAGCCTTGTAGTATAGTTTGAAGTCTGGTAGATTGATGCCTCCCAATTTTTTCTTTTTGCTTTAGCTTTGGCTAGATGGCGTCTTCTCTGGGTATTGCTTTGTCTAGGAAGCAGAGCAAATAATAACGCAAGGTAGTATATTTTTTACTGAGTACATATGCAAAATATCTAGGGTAATCACCAGATGAATAATAAAAACATGTATACTAATGACCTAGTAGAAGAAAAAATAAAGAGAAACACAGGTTAATAAACAAATGAGAATGAAGAAAAGGGAGTTCAAAGAACACATAGACAAAAAGTTAATGATAAGATGGCACAATTAAACCCAAGTGTATTGGTAATTTCATTCGGTGTATATAAAATAATACTCCAATTAAAATTTTAAAAATATCAGAATTGTTGTTGTAAAACTATATGCTACTCATAAGAAACATACTTTAAATCTATGGACAATGCAAGTTTCCAAAAAAAAGCATAAAAAATAGCGTTCTATTCAAACTATTAAAATTCCAACCAAAAGAAAGTTGCTGATGCTATGTAAAGACTATACATTAAATATAGTCTACTATAGCAGTCATGAAGAGGGACACTTCATAATTATAAAACACCCAATTCAACAGGAAAATATAATCATCCTAAAACTTTAGTTGCCAAGTAACACATTTAGAACACATATGTAATAAAACATAAGTAACATATAGGAACTCATCATAAAACATATACTAACACATGTAACTAGTAACATAGCCCACATGTTTTAGAATACAATGTTAAGAAAATCAAAATAAGATATAAAAAATTCATGCTTACAGCTAGAGACTTTAACACAGCTTTTTAAAGAATAGATGGAATACACATACACACAAGTATACAAACACAAGCAAAATTAGTAAGTATGTAAACATTTTGAACAATACAATTTAAATTTAACCAAATACAACCCAAATTGTAGCAAATATTCATTTCAAGTGAACAAGGAACTTTCACCAAAGTTCACAAAATACCTAGAGGCAGGAAACAGACTGAAAATCTTCCTAGTTGTAGACAAGAAAAAAAAAACATGTTTTATAAAAAAGGCTGGATAGATGAAGATGACTCAAAGTGTGATTTAAGAGCACAGAAGAAGTACCGCCCTCAGGAAGCCAAACTGGGCTCTAATTAAGTACTATTCCCCATTTATTGAGCTCTGGAGAAATATGTGTGTGACTGAGTTTCATGATTAATGTTGACCAGTGACTGCTATGCACTCTCATGCTTCTCTTTTTGCATGAGAGTGACACTTGCTGTTACCTTGCCCTTGTTTCACCCTCCTAGTTTGATAATGTGGGGGTCTTGCTAGTTTATAGGCCTGATTTAAGAGACTTACCTGAGAAGCTGTAAATATTAAATCGGACCTGATCTACCTCATCCACATTTGGAAGTGATTTAGATAGTAAGAGATTAGAATCTAAGCATGATTCTGATGCAGTAATGTGATGAGACTTTCGAAGGAAGGAGTGAGCATATATGCATGTGGGGGAAATACAAATAATTGTATCCAGGGTATAAGCGCTACTAAATTGAAAATTGTGGCCAGAATATTTTATAATATCTCCTATCAAGAGGAGTCCATTTTTATACTCCTTGAATCTGATCTGGCCTTGTGATTCACTTTGGGTACAACAAAGAACCAATATTATTAAGGCTAATACAAGCCAAAAGACAATATGATTATGTTTAAATATTAAAAGAAAAAAAACCCACTGACCTAGATGCCTATAATATAATATCCTTCAAAAATGAATACAATAAATACACCATTTTTTAAACAGAGTAAATTTGTCAGCAGACTCTAATAACAACAACAACAAAAAAATACTTCTAAAAAGTTCTTCAAGCTAATGAGAATTAATTCCACATATAAACTATATTCAGGAAAGAATAAAGACCATCACTAATGACAATTATGTGGATAAGTATAAAGGACAAAAGTTTTATTGAACTTTTCCATTTATTTAAGGAAAAATTGGTATGTAAAGCAAAGAATAATATCTTATGGAACTTTTAACTCATGTAGAAATGGAATGAAAAACATTACATAGAGAACAGGAAGGGTAAATGGGAGTCTAATGTTGTAATGTTTTAATGTTATATATAAAGTTGTATTGTATTAATTCACAGATGTTTATGTTAATTTGAGAATATATACTACAATACTAGGGAAGTAATTAAAAAAGTAAACACAGAGATATAGTTAAAAGTAAAACCATTAATGAAAATAAAATAAAATTTTAAAAAAGAAAAAAACCCAAAATAACAGTTTAATACAAAAAAAAAGACATGAAAAAAGAAAGAAAAAATACAAACAACAGATGAGATAATTAGAAAACCAATATTAAGAGATGGAATTAAACTGACTAGTATCAATAATTATATTAAATATTAATTGATTAATTTTTCCAATAAAAATGGCTGGTACTGTCAGATTGGATTAAAAAGCAAGACCCAAACATATGCTGTTTACAACAAGTACATTGTAAATATAAACTCACAGATAGGTTAAAAGCAAAAGATGGAAAAGATATTTTAAGGAAACATTGATACATAAAAAGTATGAAATTATATATTCAAAAAAAAAGTAAACTTTAAGAAAAAATTCTAGATACCAGAGTACTAGAAACTTTTTCAAATAAAAAAGGGTTTTAGTTCATCAGTAATACATAACATCTTAAGTATAAATATACCATATAACAGAGCCTCAAAACTGACAGAACTAAATATCAAAATAGACAAATCCATAATTATAGATAGAGATTTTAACACACCTCTCTCTGTAATTGATAGAAGTAGACAGAAACTTGGTAAGGGTATGGAAGATATAAGCAACACTTTTGATCCACTTAACTTAATTGACATTTTAAAAATATTTCAACTAATAACAGCAGAATAAAAATTATTTACAACTGAACATCAAAGAGAAACTTTGCCACTTCACAGAAGAAGATACAGGGATGGCTATGATCATATGCAAAAACATGAAATATCTTTAGTCATTAGGAAAATACAAAATTAAAAACAACCACACACTTACTAGAATTTTTAAATTAAAAAGGGTTATAAGCAAGTATTCATGATATTGTGGAGTAATTGAAACACTCAAACCCTTGTAAAACAGTATAATTACTTTGGAAAATTATTTAACAATTTCTTATAAAATTAAACATAATACTTAAGCGAGTAAATCCTCACTTAACATTGTTGATAGATTCTTGGAAACTGCGACTTTAAGCAAAATAATGTACAGCAGGTCCTCCAACAATGACCTTTCATTGTTACCATATAACACGGATGAGGAAAAAAAAAGGTTTCAGTATGCATTGTGCCTAATGCACAGGGTTGCTTGAGCATGGGAGTTTGAGGTTGCAGTGAGCTATTATGAGACCACTGCACTCCAGTCTGGGTGACAGAGTGAGACCCTGTCACAAAAAATAAAAATAAAAAGATAAAATAAAATCATAAAATGGTTCCCCTGTCAGGGGTGTGTGTGAAGGGGGTAGCACGTTAAGGGAAAGGGATATGAGGGAAGTTTCCAAGTAATGGAAATGTATATCTTGATATGTATGGTGGTTTTCTGCATGCATATTATAGTCAAACTCATTCAAATGGACACTTCAGATCTTTGTGATTTTTATTATAATTTCCACCTCAAAATATTAATTTAAGAAAAGACAATATTCCTCCACTTTCTTTACATTCTTCCCATTTAAGTTGATGTACTATGGAAATACATTATGGTTATGAGCACAAAGAAGGAAAGCTAAAATGGTAGTCTATTGTGTTGCTTACATCAAATAAAGGAAGATGCAATCTATGTGAATATAATAGAATCTAATCTTCATCTTCTCTCAGGAATGAGTTCTAAGAAGCTATAATATCATTTTATATATATATACATATATATGTATATATAGTCAATTAGCCTTTCTAGAAAAAAGCAATTAGAGAACTCACACCCATACCCCTATGCAATAAATAAGATCATGGAAGTTCACATTATTAAAGTAAAATTGTTCTATTTGCATAAATATTTCTCTAATAGGACAGCTAAGCAATAATTTGTTTTTGCATAAAAGTTATTTACAAAGATCATAAATATAGGCCACTAAACCCAAGTTGAATATTCTCTCAGCTCAATTGCTTTTAGTTGGATCCCCCAAATTATCATATATATTTTAATGAGAATTTCCAATTTTGATCATTTCAAAGGAATTGGATGTGTTAGAATAAAAATTGATTCACAAATACATTGAGGAGAATACTTTTGTTTTGGGAATAAAGTTAATCTACAGATTGAAGCCACAGTTTTAAAAATACTTTAGATAATTTCTCATCAAATTACACTGATTTGGGAACAGCTAGAAGAGAGGACTGTACTATGTAGAGGGATCTATGCAATTAATACTTTGGCAAATGTCCTTCCATGTGAGTATGAGTACAGATTTAGGGGAACTTTTACATCTAAGAACCAGAAATTTTATTTCACAGAGACTTGTCAACCTAAATGAATTAAAGTGGAAAATTATTGCAAAAACTTTGGAGTTTAAGTGATCGCACATTTTAAACATTTTTTTAAGTCTTTAAGGAAAACAGATATTTAAAATTATTTTTTGCCCTTTTCCATAATAAAGCTGGTATGTAGTGAGTATAAATGTGATCATGCTTTCAAATTTTATGTAGGGAACTATGGCTTGCATAGTACTGCTTACTTTGTTAACAAAGTAAGTGCTTTGTTTTCTATTTTTTAAATTTTAGAATAGATTCAAAAGTATAGGTTTAAAATATACATTTCACAGTATAATTTTTCTCAGTTCTAATGTATTGTGTTTGTAGTGGTTTCATTCATTTCTTTTCACTCTATGTGTACATGTCTTATTGGGAAATCATTATGCATGTTTTAAAAACAATATAATAGGATGTTAGCAAGTTTGGAAAGCTAAAAAGTAAAGAAGAAAGAAAGAAAAAATGATCAATCCATAATCTTACAAACTTTACACAACAAACACTGACTTTATGTGTTTGTATATGCATGTGTACATGTTCTCCCCCAGTTGTTTTCAATGTACAGTAAGTGCTTACTTGAAATTAACAACAAAAAAAATTAACACCCATATTCTCACACTGCTTTTACATTGATATTTTTAAATAGATTTAAAATATCCCCTTTTTGAGGCTATGCATGTGTAGGGGTAGGGGGAATATGGAGTATCTTTGTACCTTCCCTTTAATTTTCTGTGAACATAAAACTGCTCTAAAAAATTGTCTTTAGAAAAAACCCTCCATTTTAAAAATACGATAATTTAATTGGTAGTCATTAGCCTTTGCTAACTTAGTCACTAGGATGTTAATATTTTATTACTTACAATGTTAAAAATTTTTGTGTATTTAATGAATTGAAAAAAATTTGCATCTATTATTAATATATGACCTTTAAAAAATATTTGTGTATATATATGTATATATATTTTTTTAGACACAAGGTCTCACTATGTTGTCCCCGGCTGACCTCAAATTCCTGGGCTCAAGTGATTCTCCATGTAGCTGGGACTACAGGTGGGTGCCCCCATGCCCAGCTTATATTTTTAATTTTAATAACATCATATTTTTGTTTGACGCTTTTTCCTTTCCAACAATGCACTGATTTGGCGGCACTGTATTCATCCATCCTAAATGACTCATGGAAGTTGATACAACACACAGCTCCTGAGTAAATTCTTTAAAGATCGAAAATCATCCTTTCGGTCCCTAAAGAGACTCCTGCTCTCTCTACTGACTTATATTAAAGGTATGTGTTCATTTCAGATATCTTATGACATCAATTTCTATTCCTTCGAAGCATTTCTTAAACTTAAAAAGAACCTCTAATTTTTCTTGATTTAGTTTGTATATCAAAGAGAATTTTTCTGAAGTAATTTTTCTTACTTGTAAAACAATGATATTAATCCTGTATTTTGAATAATTTTCTTTTTACCATATCTTACTTTTGAAATCAACTGTAGAGTTTATCTTTGGTTATCATTATTAAATTTCTTCTACTTAAATGTCTATCTAATCACCCTATTTCTTGTTGTTTTATAAATTATTTTGATATTGCTTATATTTGTTCTCCATCATAATTTTTAATTCCACAAAATAATTTATGTGAAAGTTTATACTTGCAGAAAAACTTCTTAATTCCAGATAAATTAGCGCTATTTAGTAAAATAATAAAATTTGATAATAATTTTTATTGGAATGTGTATTATTTAAGACGTTTCTGGATGAAAATATTGAAAAGACTCAACTCAGGTGGCATAAAAATTAAAGAAAATATATTATTTCTTATAAGAAGTAACTTTGTCTTCTGGGTATAATGAGTTGACCAATCCAGGTACTCCACAGCATTATGCATACTCCTGACTCCTGTCGTCTTCCCAATCTTCCCTCCATAATGTGTTCATTTTGTCCTCGGCTCTCTCCCTGGAAAGTTGCTACGTTATGAGAGTCACATGCAGATAAGCTGTCTACAAAAAAATAAGAGTGGCATTTTCCACTGTGTTTATAATTTTCTAAGTTAAAAAACAAGCAAATCAATAATCAAACAAACAGAAACATTTCTCCAAAGACTTTGAATAAACTTGTAAAGTTCTATGACCACTCTAATGAGTAGAATCATTTCAAAAGGCTACACATAAATCATTTACTGGCAACAGAAATGGAATTAAAATGATTAAATATCTTAGATTAGATTTATGAGGACTTAATCTTGGGACTAGGGATAGTGTCAATATTTGCCGAATCTTGTGGACAGAGTGAGCACCCTGCACAAATTCAGAGAAAATGTGGATTGACAGAGAAATGGGAATCCAGAAGTTACAGCCAAAGAAGTTCTTAAAAATAAAACTGATATTATTTTATTTTTGTTACAGAACTTGTTATTTTATTTTTTTTATTTTTAAGCATGTCTGCATGCATACTTCTAGTTTATAAACTCCCTTATGAATAAAAAAATTCAGGTCCTTTTAAGTCATTGTTATCCCTTAAACTCTTAGCAGGGTGTTGGCATACAGAAGGTACTCAATAAGTAGTTGTTGAATGCATAAATAATGTAATGATTCACATGTTGGTAAATAAGAGCTACAAGTCAAGGTTGAAGAAACTGATTAATAGAAACTCCATACCACAAAAGATTCTTACACTGAGCAGAATGACCAAATCTTCTTAATATCTACTAATAATGAACAATTTTCTAAATGATTTTATAAATAGTGGGGTCTTTTTCATTCTCTAGTTTGAATTAAGCTTTCCGAATCTTTCAACCACATGGGCTTTTTTTTTCTATTTTTTTCTTTCTTTTTTTGTCCATGGCATCAGAACTCATATAGGATCTTGCTGATATAGGCGCTTACTAAGAATTATTAAATAAATCAACTTAAAACAAATGCAATGATTAAAAAAGTATGAAAACTCACCATAAAATGACCAAATGACTCTTAGAGCAAGTTTGGAAACTAATTACTTATATTAATGAACCTAAAGAAGGAAAAGTCAAGTAAAATCTCGATGGTTATAAAGAAGACCAAAAGAAGGGACAGTGTGAAAATTTGTGTGTCTTCCAATCTTTTCTCAGAAGTAGTCCTAGTACATAAACGTAACTATTCTTTTCTTTTATGTTGATATGTGATATTTTACATACTTATGGGGTACATGTGGGTATTTGTTAAATGCATATAATGTGTAATGATGAAGTCAGTGTATTTGGGGTATCCATCAACTTTGTATTTGTCATTTTTATGAGTTGGGAACATTTCAAGTCCTCAATTCTAGCTACTTTGAAATATACTATACAGTGTTACTAACTATCATCACCCTACTCTGCTATTGACCATTAGAACTTATTTTTTCTATCTAACTGTATGTTTGTACCTATTCACCAACTTCTCTTCATCTTCCCCCTTACCCATACACACTTCCCAACTTCTGATATCTATCATTCTATTCGCTACCCCCATGAGATAAACTTTTTTAGCTCCCACATCTGAGTGAGAACATGTGATACTTGTCTTTCTGTGTCTGGCTTATTTCACTTAAAATGATGACCACCAGTTTCATCCTTGTTGCTGCAGATGACATGATTTCGTCCTTTTTATGGCTGAATAGTATTCCATTGTGTATATATGCCACATTTTCTTTGTCTGTTCATCTAGTGATAGACAATTAGGTTCATTCCATATCTTTCCTATTGTGAATAGTGCTGCAATAAACATGCATGAATACCTTGATTTCTTTTGTTTTTGATAAATACTCAGAAATTGGATTACTGGATGGTATGGTAGTTCTATTCTTAATTTTTTGAGAAATCTCTGTACTATCTTCCATAGTGACTGTAGTAATTTACATTTCACTGACAGTGTATGAGAGTTCTTTTTTTCCACATCCTCACCAACATCTGTTATTTTTTGTCTTTTTAATTATAGCCATTCTAACTGGGGTAAGATGATATCTCATTGTGGTTTTGATTTGCACATCCCTGATGATTAGTGATGTTGGACATTTTTTCATATGTATGCCTTCTTTTGAGACATGTCTACTCATGTCCTTTGCCCACCATTCAGTTGGATTTTTTTTAAATTGTTGAATTATTTGAGTTCCTGACTATTCCACCTGTAGGGCAAATGTGTAAGTCAGCTTCGGCTAAGCTGTATGCTGCTCACAAGCAACTCCTGCTTTGCTCATGTTTCATTTCTTCACAGATTGGCTACAGCTTTGCTCTATGTCTTTTTTCCTTGAAGGTCACACACAGTAGCAGCAGCTATATCTGAAATATGACAGACTCGTGGCAGAGGAAAAGGAGAGATGGTGTACTTTGTGGTGGTCCCTAATATTTGACATCAGGAGTAACAAATGGCATTTTCACTCATAGTTTTTGACCAAGGAAAGTCATAAGATCAAGTGGGATGGTATTAGGATAGAAATTGATAATAGTGCAAGAGAAAGGGGCAGTGAACAATTGGAAAAAAGGTGATATAGTTCATCACATAGACTTCGAAGCCTCATTCCGTCACTTAACCAAGTAACTGTGTGACTTATGAAAGCCTCAGCTTCCTTATCGATAATAATGAGTAGATAACAATCTACACAAATTAATTAAACAATATTAAGATTCTATATTAAGTGCCAAATTAAAGAGTTATATTTGATTGTTCTTTTCTACATATAGAAAACTTATATGTTGATGATAATAAATACATTCATCAAGATCTTTAATTTTTTTATTTTTCCAGTCATTTCTAAAATTTCTAAAACAATAGTAAAATTGAGTTATACAAAAAGAATAACAAGCCATTCAGTTTTATCAATAAGACAAGATTGAATTCTTTGGACTTCTTGAGATAGCTCCTAAGATTCTTTCCTGTTGTTATAATTTCATAGGCATGTAAAGATAATTTGATTTAGAATTTTTGTAAATATTTCTATATATGTTTAGTATTCCTTTTATAAATAACAAATTCTCATAACTACCTTAATCTTTCATTTTGTTATTTATGCTTGTTTCTCAGTTCGTTATTAGTAGAAATTGAGAAGAGTCGGTAACTCCCAGGAGTGCAAGAATCTTTTGTTTTATTGAAGGTTTCTCTTAATCAGTTTCTTTAATCTTGTCTGTAGCTTTTGTTTGACATCACTATGACTCTCCTCTGAGTATTTCCACATTTCCACATCTTTTTAAACCTCAAAAGCAAGGACAAGACATAATACTCTAGTAAGTATTTGCCCTAAGCTGTGTCTTGGAATTTAAATTATCTCGGTCATAATATACACCTAAATCAAAAAGTTATAAAATAAAAAAAAATAATGGAAACGAGAGTAAATAGAATAAATTAGTAACTATCGGAATTATTTTATGGGCATAGCTCATTACTTAAAGATATGTACATATAGAAAAAAAGAGAAAAACTATAAAAAAGAAGACTGTTATCCATCACTGTGATTACACCTTCGTCCAAATATATCACCAAAAATATGCCTATCCTGTTGGTTAGGGAATATACTAATGATAGGATGTTTCTCTTGTATCTTCTCATAATCCACATAAATGCTGGAATAAGAATCAACTTGATAAGATGAGCAAATGACTTCCTTTGTAGTTGTTTTACTTCATTGTTGTTTATCTTTTCTGAATGGCAATTTTGAAAAGTGATTAAAGACATGGGCTTCAAGTTATCAGTTGCCTTGTCAAAATCCAAATTGCACAACCTCTAGATAGCTGACCTTCACCAATTTTTAAAGTATTCCTCCTATGAAAAATGAGGATAATTTAGTACTTTTTTCAAATGGATTGTTAAGAGTAATAAATAAGCTAGTTATAAGGAGCAGTGTCTACCAGTGTTTCGTAGAGAGGAAAAAATCACTAAATGTTACCTGTTGTTATCAAATGAATCCTGACTGTGAGAGTTATAAAAAGAAAGAAGTTATCTCTTCTGTTTTTTATTTTCCTTAGTTTGTAAATCACTGCTCTGCTTGAAATGAATGTATATTGTCAGAATCAAATTTCCACAAACCTAAGGAATCCAGTTCAGAGTTCCATACTTGCATCCCTATTGCAGATAGGTTGCATGTATTTCATGGTTTCTCATGGTAATTGGTATTGAGAGGCTGTGTGAATTTTGGATTTCCAATTATAAACATTTTCGTTATTAAAGGCATCACTCTCCTACAAAATGTTAAAAAAGCTAGGTCCATGAAATCCTAAACCCAGAAGACCTGGTTATTGTTCATATTATTTCTACTCTTGAACTAATGCAGGTTTTAATATTGAAAAGTTCTGCTATAAATAACATCATTTATTTTAAAATTTATAAAAGAATTACTTATATCCATTAATTTGTAATATCTTCTCCATAATTAATTCATATTATAGAGTTGGTTTTAATGAAATTTTTGTATCTACACAGTAAAAAATATTGCTAAACAGGCATAGATATGGAAATGTAGTACTGTATTCTATTATTCTTCTAGGATTAGTATTTACATGCCTAAAATAAGAATTGCTAAAAATATTTTTATGCATTTATAAATTTCTACAAAAAACATAATAGTTGTCTAATTAGGGAATCTCTCTCAACTTCATAAAACTCAAAGGATAAAAACCTCCTTTGGGTCTTTAGTGAATCATTTATCCACTAGAGCATGGATACATTCCACTGTTGTATAACTAGCAGTGGAATAAAAGAAAAATGGATTATAGCATTGATTTTCATTCCAATAAGTAAATCTCTAATAATTCTCGAAAATGCTAATCAGAGTCATAACTAATGAAAACATCATTTCCGTCATTTTAGAAATGAGTATTCTTTTAACTGTCAAGGAAATGTATTGGATATTTACCTTTCTATTTAAGAATCAGCAGTACTAATATCTGAGAAAAGTTATATTTATTACCACATAATTTCTTTCTTTTTATATAGAAGATAATTATCTTCCCATGATTTCCTTACTCTTACTTGTGACAGAGTTACACAGTGGCATTTCCTGAATTTACAATGCTGGGAATATGACACCACCTATTCCTCTGTTTCTCAGGAATAAGACCTGGTCTGTTTATGGTGATTTAGACATACTCTAAGGCAATTTAGGTTTTCTTTACCAGGCTCCTCACTTTTTTCAAAGTCCTTACAAGCAGATCCTTTAATGTCTATATTTCCACAGTCTATTCAAAATAATGGTAATGAGGTAATGACTAACTATACATTACATGATATAGTTTAATATATATTAAGGGCTGCGAACACTATCTGACACCCCACAAGTGTCAGCAATTAGCTCATGTTATGTGGGAGTGTCTGTAAAAATTACAGCCCCTGCTCAAATGGAGCTAAGAGTTTAACAAGGAATTCAAACAGTGATCTACAAATAATTGAAGCACATGTAATTATGAAATGAATAGCATGGTTCTGAGGAATATTTCACTTAGTTTGGTTAGAAAATTCTCTTATAAAGCAGTTATGTTTCAGACAAGACCTTAAGCTTGGGCAATATAAAAGCTAGAAAAAAAAGTTTTGTGAAAAGCTGTTACTATGTGCAAACTGCTTGGAAGGAAATAGCTTGGTGTGTTTGGGAGAAAGCAGTATAAGATAAGGTTGGACAGAGAGCCAGGGGCCAGACTATGGAGAATTCTGAAAGTCAGAGAAAATATATTTTGATTGTGATCACAAATATTATTGGAAATCATTCCAAGTTTTAAGTGGTTACTCTGTGTGTGTGTGTGTGTGTGTGTGTGTGTGCTTATATGTGTGGTTTTCTGTGAGAAGTGACATTTCATTTGTTTTATATGGATTTCCAGGAATTCTTTATATAGTATGCATTCAATACCTTTGCCAGTTTTGTAGCAACTATCTTCTGGCACTTTGTGGCTTTACTTTTCACCTTCTTAATAGCGTATTTAAGGAAGAGAAATATCTAATTTTAACATAGTACAATTTATTAACCATTTCCTTTATACTAGTGATTTTTGGTCCTTTTGGAAGACATATTCCCTTAGTATAAACTTGTGAAGATATTCCCCTGTGTTATTGTTTTAAACAGCAAACTGTTTCACATTTAGACCTTCAATCCCCTGGAATTGATTCCTGTACTTCATATAAACTGAGTCAGATTTCAGTGTTTTTTATATGGATAATCAATTGATACAGCATCATCTTTTGAAAGTAGTAGTATTTTGAAGATTTTTGCATCTATAATCAAAAGAGATAGTGACAGATAAAAGGGTAGGACTGACTTGATATAATGAGTTAAGAAATATTCCCTTATCTTCTATTTTTTGCAAGAGTCTGTAAAGAATCACTGCTAAGTTTTCTTTAAATATTTGGTAGAATTCACCAGTGAAGCCATTGTGATTTTTATTTTGGGAAGTTTTTGATCATTAATTCAATCTTTTTACTTGCTATGGGTCTAGTTAGTTTTAATATGTGTTCTTGAATCTTGAGTCTTGGTAGCAGGTGTCTTTCTAGAAGTCTGTCAATTTTATCTAGGTTATACAATTTGTTTGCATGCAGTTGTTCATGGTGTACCCTCTTATTCTTTCTCAGTTTCTGCAATGGAAGAGGTGATTCTACTTCTTTCATTTCTTATTTTTCTAAGTTGTCATCTTTCTTTTTTCTTGATCAGTGTAGACAAAGATACGTCAATTTTGAACTTTCAAAACACCAACTTCTGATTTGATTGATTTCTTTATTGTTTTTCTATTATCCATTTTATTATTTCCTATATTCATCTTTAATATTTTCTTTCTTCTGCTTGTGTTGGAGCTATACTGCTCTTATGCCACCATAGGGTAGGTTCTCTAAATTTCTGTCCTTATCTGCCAACTTTAGTTTACTTTTCAGAGTCTTCATGTATTATAGTTGTTTTTTGTATTTTATATAGTGTTGTAGTTGGAATCAGCAGGGAAGGTACACTGTAGTGATCTTACTATATCTCTTGACTAATAACAGAACTCCTCTGTTTGTTTTTAATTGAACCTAGAATGAATATTATTATCAGTCTTTCCTATGAAAGAATTTCTATCATATTTTTTCGGCTCAAAATATGGATAGATACATGATTTTAAAGCAGATAGATTGTGTTTAGCAGATTTTTTAAAAGACTACATTTTTATGTAATAGAATATCACATTTCCTAGCAGTATCAATTCTATGAGTGCTCTATTATCCTTAGATCTAGAGTTATTGATTTTTCTGGGTAGAGCTCTTATAACCTATCATTCTTCTGCAATTTCAGGAACTGGTTTTAAGCAGACCATAAAAGCAACTTAATTTAAGGGTTCAGTTTGAGAGTTGAATTTGAGAACAATTTAGGGATGAAAAGAAACTCTCTAGTGGGTGTTTTCAATTGGCAAACAAGGCCCACTATTTTTTTTAAATCAGAAATTCCAAGAGAATGGTTAACATAAAATGGCATATGGTAAACAATGTGCTGATGTAACAACTCCCACAGCCTATAATTAAGGAACAAATTTCAGATTCCCATAGTTCCACTAATCTGGTGAATGTCACATTCTTCCTTTTTCCACTTCAGATAATCTTTTATAGAAATTAAAGGTGACAGAAGCTAAGAAACAGGAAACCAAAGTGAAAATACTTATAATCAAATTTGGGGAACCATTCTAGTCAACCCTGGAGCATAGGAAAAATGTTGTGATCTTTCCAATGTCAACAATCAGAGTAATTAAGCAATAGATTTATATTTTATGTTACACACAAATACAAAGATTTATATTTTATACCACCACACACAAAAGAGAGCAAAGTAAAAAGGCAAGCCTGAGACTAGGATAAACCATTTGCAAC
This sequence comes from Daubentonia madagascariensis, assembly GCA_023783475.1. Taxonomy (NCBI): domain Eukaryota; kingdom Metazoa; phylum Chordata; class Mammalia; order Primates; family Daubentoniidae; genus Daubentonia; species Daubentonia madagascariensis. The sequence continues at coordinate 16,135,525 of JAKFHU010002080.1, read as the reverse complement.
ACATGTGTCTCTGAAGATGTCATTATATCCAGAACACATAAAAAAATCTATTACAAACATAATACCTAATAAAAAATGGAGACATAACTAGAACCAACAAAATCAAAAAGAAATGATCCAAATGGCATATCAAACACACAGAGAAATCATCGACGTCAATCGTTATTTGGGAAATGAAAACTAAAATAAAAATCAGATATTAATACACATAAACCAAAATAGCTAAAACTAAAAACGCTGATAACAACAAGTGTTGTGCAGGATATGGAAAAACTTGAATTATCAAGCATTGCCTGTAAGAATAAAAATTGTCCATCCAATTTGGGAATCTCTTTGGCAGTTTCTAATTAATTGAAATATACATTTATCCAAAATGCTTGTACTAGAAGTGTCTTGGATTTCATATTATTTCAGATTTTGGAATATTTGCATATACACAATGAGATATCTTTGGGATAGGACCAAAGTCTAAACATGAAATTCACTTATCTTTCTCGTATGCCTTTTACACATAGCCTGAAGCTAATTATGTACAATGTTTTAAATAATTTTGTGCATGAAACAACGTTTGTGTACATTGAACCATCAAGAAACAAAAGTGTCACTACCTCAGCTAGCCATGTGAATAATCTGTTTGTTTGGCATTACCATCATTCCTGACTCTGAATTTATATACTACTGATAAGCAATCATTTTCTTACACTTATTTACATGTAAGAACTGAACAGTAAAAAACATGACATACCATTAATACCTGTACAGGTTGAGCATTCCTAATCTGAAAATTCAAAATCCAAATTGTCAGTTATGAAATTTTCCACTTGTGGTGTCATGTTGCTGCTCAAAAAGTTCTGGATTTTAGTTTTTTGAATTAGGGATGCTCAATTTGTGTAACTGTAACCTAGCACTTCCTATTCTAGGTGTTTACACAAGAGAAATGGAAACATGTGCCTACAAAAAGACACATAAAGGGGTGCACATAGCAGCTTTATTCCTAATATCCAAAAACTAGAATAACCCTATAGGTACATCCACAGAACACTGAGAACAAATGTGGTATATCCATACAATAGAATACTAAATAACAAACTAATAAAACAAACTAATAAAACAAACTACTGATAATTACAAGAAGAATGATATTTTTCCACATGCTGAGAGAATGAAAGCAGGCAAAAATAGAGCATATGCTATATGATTCCATTTATATGATGTTTGATTACTGGAAATTTTAATCTAACATGATAGAAGTCAGAAAAAAAAATCAATGTAATATGTAATTATCTCAATAAAGAATTTAAAAAAAGCAGAAAAAGTTTCAAAAAATTAATCGAGGGGGCAGGAGGTTGGGAAGGTGTTGATCAAATGATATAAAATTTCAGTTAGACAGGAGAAATAAGTTCAAGATATCTATTGTACAACATAATGACTATAGTTAATAAAAATGTATGGTATATTTGAAAATTACTGAGAGTATATTTTAAGTGTTCTCACCATAAAAAAAAGTATGTTAATTAAATTTGTTTAGCCATTCAACAATGTATGGATATTTCAAAACATCATATTGTACACCATAAATATATACAATTTTACCAGTCAGTTAAAAATTAATTAATTAAAATCATATGTCATAATATTTAAAAGCATACATTCATGACAAACATGTCAGCAATCTAGATATAAAATGGATGTTTTTGAATCTCATAAAGGACATGTAAAACATCCTACAATTGACATTATTATTATTGTTTTTTTAAATTTCAGAATATAACAGGGGTACAAATGCTATGTTTACATAAATTGCCTTTGCACCGCCCAGGTCAGAGCTACAAGCATGACCATCCCCCAGAGAACATGCACCGCACCCATTAGGTGTGAATTTACCCATTTCCTACTCCTCCCCACACCTGCCCGACACCGATGAATGTCATTTCCCATATGTGCACATAAGTGTTGATCAATTAGTACCAATTTTAATGGGAAGTACATGTGGTGTTTGTTTTTCCATTCTTGTGATACTTCACTTAGAAGAATGGACTCCAGCTCCATACAGGATAATACATTACTCTTTTTTTTAAGAGACATTGTCTCACTCTGTGTTCCAGACTGGTTTCAAACTCCTGAACTCCAGGGATCCTCCTGCCTCAGCATCACAAGTAGCTGCAACTACATGCACACACCACTGTGCCTGGCCCTGAAATTATTCTCAATGATTAAATATGGAATGCTTTCCTCCAAAGATTAATAACAAGGTGAGAATTTCTGCTCTCATCATTTCTATTTTCTTTTACTGAAGGGCCTAATCACTACAATGGGGTAATAAAACAAGATAAGAGGCATACAGATTGGAGGGTAAAAGAAGTAATACTGTATTTATTGGCAGATTATATGATTATGTATGTAGAAAAACTTACATCATCTACAAAGGTATTGTTGATTGAATACGTAAGTTAGGCAATTTTGCAGGATATAAGGTCAACATAAAAAATTAATTGCATTTCTGTAGATTACTAGCAAACAGTTAGGAAATAAGATTTTAAAATATGATTTTAATAGCATCAAAAACCATATAATTCTTAGGAATATATTTGTCAGTGTGCTAGATCTCTAAACTGAAAACCATAATACATTGCTGAGAAAAAATTTAAAATACTTAAAATACAATTTTTATGAATTGTGAGGCTCAATATTGTTAAAATGTCAATTGTTCCCAGATTGATCTGTAGGTTCAATGTGATAAAAATCAAAATGTCAAAAGGCTTTTTTGTAGAAATGGTTGATTTTAAAAAATCTATGCAAAAAATATCTATGCATAAATGCAAAATAATTAATGTAGACAAAAAATTTTTAAAAAGAAGAACAAAGTTGGAAAACTTACACTGCCTGATTTCAAAGTCTAGTCTAAAACTACAGTAATCAGACATTACATCATACAGATCTTCTGAAGCAACAGGGCTCTATGTTAAAATGTTCTTCATAGGCCAGTGTTACTACCTAAGTTTACAGTTCAGTAAATACAATTCCACTTTGATTTGGAATGTTTTTTGTCTAAGGATGAAGCCATTTGATTGTTGAGTTTTGCCTGTTGGTAAAGTTTAGTGTGACTAGGTCAAATTGATTATTAAGGATCATTGAGTCTTGTTAATAGTACTTAAAAAATAATAACAATTTTGATGGTCAAGTAAGTTTGAGAAATTCTACATGAAACTCTCTTGACTGTTATAACTTGCTTTAGCATTATTAAATGCTCTTAAAATCTCAGCAGTAAAGAAGCTTGTTTACTGTTAACATAGTGCTTCTTTTGTTATTGGAACATAGAAATTTTTTAATAGATCATTTATTATTTTTTTAAACATTAGTGTTATTTGAAAATTGCTCTTCACTCAATCCTTCATAAAACTTCTCTAAACTGAACTTTTATGTGATCATAATATAACTATTCTATGTCACCAACTAAGTGGATATAAGGTATTATAAAATGAGTTAAACAAGAGTTAAGTTAGCAATGTTTTTCATCCATTGAATGAATGGGCAAATGTGATACTACCCAGTGTTAGCAAAGATAACACTACCAGTTAGAGTGTTAATTGGTAAAGCATATTCAAAGAAGAATGTGATATCATCTATTATTTAAATTCTGCAAATGTTCTTACTGGGCAGTAGTTTCAAGAAAATGTCTGACAACATTCAAGAATGCATCTTATATAAATTTATACAAGGTAAAAGTATAATAACGTTTATTTTATAATTGTCTATAACTGAAAATAATGGCAAAAACCATCCATCAGCAAGAGAGGAATTGGAAATATTATAGTATATCCATACTATGAGTGATTAAAAGTAACCATAGAAAATTGAAATGATTGTTTTATGTACTTACTGGGAACAGTCTTCGTGGCATATTGTTAAATTTAAAAATAAAGCCAAATTGATTGCAGAATAAGTATAATGTGATACTATTTATGTTATATTAATAAAACAAATATTTGTGTACATATTTATGTGAATACATTAGAAAAGGACTATAATACAATAATAGACACTCTTAAACAATGACTTGAAATAGGAAATAGGGTGATACTGTCATGTCAACATTAATATATAAGGGAATATGTGTATCTAGATAAACAGCTACTCCATCAGTGCTTACAGTTGAGTTGAGAAGAACATAAATTGGGTAGGACCAAAATCCTTCTTAAAAATAATTTGGAGCCTGACTTCTAGATCCACAAACATATCACCCATACTGTTAATTAAGTTTCCAAAGTTCTACAACATATCATATGGTTTTAATTTTGGTGATGTGTAAAATGATCTTAACCAAACATCACCTCAACCATTAAAAAAAAAGTCTACAAATATCTCTGACTTAATGCCAGTTTTTAATGGGTGATTTTCATAAATTCCTTTAATCATAAATTATTTGCCAAGGCCTATGTCTAGAAAAGTTTTTTCCTACATTATCCTCTAGAATTTTTATCATTTCATGCCTTACTTTTAAGTCTTTAATTCATCTTACATTAATTTTTTGTAAATGGAAAGAGATGGGGTCCTGTTTCATTCTTCTGCACGTAGCTATCCAATTTTCTGAACACCATTTATTGAATAGGGCTTCCTTTCCCCAGTTTATTTTGTTTTCTGCTTTATCAAAGATCAGTTAGTTGTAGTTAGATGGTTTTATTTCTGGGTTCTCTCTTCTGTTCCATTGGTCTATGCCTCTATTTTTTTACCAGTACTATGCTGTTCTGGTTACTAAAGCCTTGCAGTATAATTTGGTGATGTCTCCAGATTTGTTCTTTTTGCTTAAGATTGTTTTGGCTCTTTTTTGGTTCTTAATGAAGCTTAGGATTATTTTTTCTAGATCTATGAAATAAGATATTTGTATTTTGAATGGAATTGCATTGAATCTATAAATCTATTTTGGCACAATGGACATTTTAATGATATCAATTCTACAAATCTGTGAGCATGGGATATTTTTCCATTTGTTTGAGTCATCTCTGCTTTCTTTCATCAGCGTTTTGTAGTTATCCTTGTAGAGATCTTTCATTTCCTTGGTTAAGTATATTCCCAGATATTTTATTTTCTTTGTATTTATTGCCAATGGTATTGAGTCCTTGATTTGACTCTCAGCTTGACTGTTATCAGGACGGAAATGCTACTGATTTGTTTACATTAGTTTTGTAACCTGAGACATTGCTGAATTTATTTATCAATTCTAGGAGTCTTTTGGTGGAGTCTTTAGGGTTTTCCAGATACAGGATCATATCGTCAGCAAACAGGATTGTTTGACCTCCTCTTTCCCGACTTGGATGCCCTTTATTTCTTTCTCTTGCTTTATTTCTCTGGCTAGGACTTCTGGTACTATATTCAACAGACGTGGTGACAGCAGGCACCTTTGTCTTTTTCCAGTTCTTAGGGGGAATGCTTTCAATTTTTCCCCTTTCAGTATGATGTTGGCTGTGGGTTTGTCATATATGGCTTTTATAATTTTGAGGTATGTTCCTTCTATGCCTAGTTTGTTGAGGGTTTTTATTATGAAAGGGTGCTGGATTTTATCAAATGGTTTTTCTGCATCTGTTGAGATGACCATAGGGTCTTTGGTTTTGCTTCTGTTTGTGTGGTGAATCACATTTATTGACAACAACAAAAATAAATAAATGGGGTTCAACTAAATTTAAAAGCTTCTGTGCACCAAAGAAAAGAATCTATAGAGTAAACAGGCAACCTACAGAATGGGAAAAATATTCACAAACTATACATCTGACAAAGGACTAATATCCAGAATCTACAAAGAACTCAAACAAAACAGCAAGAAAAAAACAAACCCCACCAGAAAGTGGGCAAAAGACACAAATAGAAGTTTATCAAAAGTTAGACAAATGGCCAAAAAACATGAAAAATGTTCAACATCACTAATCATCAGGGAAACACAAATTAAAATCACAGTGAGATACCACCCTACCCTTGTCAGAATGGTCATTACTAAAAAATCAATAAACAACAGACGCTGGCATGGATACAGACAAAAAGGTATGCTTATATACTGTTGGTGGGACTGCAAATTAGTACAACCTCTATGGAAAACAGTATGGAGGCTCCTCAAAGAGCTAAAAGTAGACCGACCATCTGATCGTGCAATCCCACTACTGGGTATCTACCCAAAGGAAAAGAAGTCATTTTATCAAAAAGACACCGGCACTAGAATGTTTATCTCAGCACAATTCACAATTCCAAAGATATGGAATCAACCTAAGTGCCTGTCAATTAATTAATGGATAAAGAAAATATGGTATATATACACCATGGAGCACTAGTCAGTCATAAAAAGGCATGAAATAATGTTGTTTGCAGCCAGTTCGATGGAACTGGAGACCATTATCCTAAATGAAGTATTTCAGGAATGGAAAAAAAACACACCACATGTTCTCACTAATAAGTGGGAGCTAAATGATGAGCACACATGGCCATGAAAAGACTTACAGGACCTTGGGCACTAAGAAAATGGGAGGGAAGGAGAGGAGGGAGGGATAAAAACTTACCCAGTGGGTATAATGAACACTGTCCTGGTGACAGGCACACTGAAAGCCCTGACTTCAGCATTATACAGTTTATCCATGTAACAAAAACATTTGTATCCCCTTAATGTTTTGAAACAACAAAAAAAGAAATGTCCTTTAAAAAGAAGTGGTGAGTACACAGCAAAACTGCTCAATCACAAGTGATATTTTCACATCTAGAAACTACGTTTCATGTTAGAACATGAGCTTAGAAGATATTGCACATAAAAGTCAACTGTTCATGGAAACTGAGCACACAAATACTTCCCTGTTTCAGATGACATCAACATATGTGATACCCCCAATGCTGAATAACCTCATAAGATATGTTTTAACTTTGCAGACTTTGTTTCTGGTATTATATTCCATCTGATATTTAACAGCATAAATTCTGGACCAGACTACCTGTGTTAAAGCCTAGCTCTACCTCTGTTACAGTTTGTATTGCTGTGTAACAAATACTTTAAAATTTATCAGTTTAACACAATTACAGTTGATCCTTGAGCAACACAGGTTTGAACCGTGTAGTTCCACTTATACACGGATATTTTTCAACCAAACGCAGATGGAAAATGAAATATTGGAGGGATATGAAAACCACTTATGGAGAGCAGGCTTTTCATGTAGGCAGGTTCCATAGGGCCTACTGAGGGACTTGAGTATGCACTGAATTTTGGTATATGTGGGGGTCGTGGATCCAATCCCCTGCATGTATTGAGGGACAATTGTATTTTATTATGCTCCTGGGTACAGTGGGTCAGTAATTTGGGCAGGGCACAGAGAGGGAGACTTGCCTCTGCTCCATGATATCTGGGACTCAGCTGGGAAAACTCAAAGGTTGGACAAGACTCAAGGGTTGGAAACATCCAAAGGTTCATTCACTCAGCTGTCTGGCATCTGGTATGATAGAACTATTAGACTAGGACTAACACACATTTAAATGCCTACATTTGCTCTATTCTTATAATTTGTTACTCACACAATCACAGTAACAACTCACATGCCTACTTAGGGCTCCAAGTGAGAGTGTTTCAGCAAAGAAGGTAGAAATCCCATTGTTGTCTTTGACCTAGCTTCAGAAGGTACACAATGTAGCTTTCATTACCTTCTATTGTTATGTTAGTCACAACCTTATCTGCCCTTGGAAGAAATATTAAAGAATTCTCACTCATTATTGTAAAAATTTCTACAATCTCATTTTGATCTTGGAGCAAATTACTTAATGTTCTGACCTAAGTTCCTTAAACTATAAAACAAAGATAATAATGATACCTACCTCATAGAGTTTTTGTATTCAGTGAGTTAATACATATAAACTATTTGGACAGTCTATGGCATTTGGCAAATTTTCAGTAATTATCTGTAGTATCATAATTATTCTAAGACAGCAAGTAAAGGCAGTGGAAGCCACTTCTGGAAGGTTTACTTTCCTTAGTATTTTTAATTCTTTCAAAAATCTATTAATAGAATTAAATGATTAAATATTAAGGAAGATAAGAAACTATAAATAATGTTTATTTATATGTAGGAAATGCCTAATAATAAAGGAAATTCATGCTTCAGAAAAATATGAAACATCTACATTTATAAAAATATTTTAGACTTTCTATTGAAGAATTTTGATAAATAGGCTATTCCAACTCCTCGTTTAAAAATGAGGAATAATCATGAGCGAACTTAAATGTTTTGCCTTAGGTCAATGGGAGAGTCAGGATGGAAACCCAGGTCCCTAGGATCACTGGAGTGTGTCTGATCCTTTACACTGTAATGCCACAATTTTAATAAATATTTGAGTCAGTTTTTTTTTCTCTTAATATCTGTGACTTAAGTGAAGAAAAAGGAGCAAGAAGAAAATATAAGTGTGTTAGAATTTCAACTTCCTTTAGCATGTGAGTTTATCCCTTGTTAATAACACAGAAACTGTCTTTTAAAAAAGAAAAAGACTATTTTTACCACAGAGACTTCTAGGAATAGTTATTTTGACACATTGTATAGGAAATGCTGAATATTTTTAAACACGTTACTTGCAAATTTTATACTATTGAAATAGTCCAAGATCTACACTTGAAATTAAATTTCTTATGGAATAATTATTTTTTATTTCTAAAAAATAGAATAACAATGAAAAAATTTAAACATTTTTTCAAAGCAATAACTGCAATCTACAGTCAGCAATGTCCCTCCGTTGGTATGAAATTTCCTTGACATAAAATAGTGATTTAAATAAAATAAAAGTTATTGATCCAAAGATTTATACTAAAAAATTTTGCATTTGACAGATAAATAGCTATGAAAAACAATCAAAAACTAAAGAAAAACTTAAGCTAACTCTATTTTATTGTAATTACTGACTTAAGTAAATTGTCAAGGTTATGAAGTTACACTATCATATATTTTATAGAAGTAGCCACAAATTACTTCAGACATTTATGTTTGAATAAGCACAGATAGAGTGATACAATCACAGGAATAAAAATACTTAGTTTAAAACCTTATTTTGCTATGAAAAATAATTATTAAATATTTTATTTCTAAATATACTCAATATGCTAAATTTTAATCTTATAAAACATGTTTTTGCTTCAATTATTTCATTACTATATTAAAATCATGACTGAGCTTGTTTGTGGTATGAAATGTAAATAAGACTTATAAAATTTAAATAAGCTTATGAAAGAATACCTTTATTTAAAAATGGGCACTTATGATCAATAATTTAAGCAAACCTCTTAGGTAAGCGAACATATGACTAGCTTTTTTATCTTGAAAGTGTAAAATCAGAACACTTTGTGATTCTCTTACTTGGCTTCAATGTCATAGATATTAGATAATAATCTAACACACAAAAGTATGTGTCCCGTTTATGACCTACCATGTAAAACAAGTGTTCTATTGATTTCCTTGAAACCTTGAAATGCTAACTAATCATCAATGTATGATGGAATAACCAGAAAAGTTTATCAGGTATATACTAGTTAAACATTTTTCTTTCTTTCTTTCTTTTTTTTTTTTGGTTAATCTTCTGAGATGTCTAAAAGTCACTTCCCAATTACCAGATAATGAAATAAACTAAAGTGATTTATTTATTTCATAGAAAGAGATATAGCTACATATCCATAATTATATTTCTCTTTTCTGAACTGGATGTTTGTCATCTTGCTGTGATACATTGAAATTCAGACATTGTTTTCTCTACATCATCATCATAAACTTCAGGGTTTCTGCTTGGTAACATTTGCATGTTTTCTGGGCTTAAATGTCCAAAATAAGAAAAATCTCACATTAATGTATTCCTCTTAATAATTTTCACATTCAATATTATAAGCATACAATGTGATATGCACAATTATATCATTTGTGTTTATACCTTTTTGTCTTAAAACCCATCCCTCTACTCTCTCCTTCAGTTCCATGGATTTATTCCCTTTAATTCCCATGTCCTAACATCATCCTTATTTTGTTTTTTCTTATGAGAGATACTTTCATTTAAAGTTTGCAAGTTGTTCTCTAAAGGGAGAGTGGTATAATTTGGCAGAGAGGCAAAGCAATTTTCTAAGAGAAAAAGGATGGAGATCACCAAACACTTCCCTTTTGAGGTTAACATGGACCATATGGTTGATTGTTTTCTTAACTTAAATAACAAAAAGAGGCTCTCTAAAAGAAAAGGATATTTGTTTGGGAATTGAGTATTGCAATGGGAATAGTCCTACCACATTAAACTATGCACATATTCAGAAAGGAAAAGGAAGACAAAAGTTTTTAAAGAAAAAATGAGGAAGATTACATAATTGTTTTGAAATGATTATTCTTGGCTACAAAGATCAATAACAAGGATGATGCCAGTTGAGATTAGACAGACAGTGCTGGGCAGATGTCCTTGCAGAAGTATTTTTAGTGTAAGGTTGTGAAGGCCTTTGTGTAAGGCTGTATTTTTTGCAGATGCTTTTGTGATAGTTTTTATTATCAGGCATATAAGCATGAGGACCTTCTCCTCACAGCCTTCCCCAGCTCTATTTGTCAGTTTTGTTTTGTTTTTTAACATTAGTGACTCCATTTTGATTCTGACAACTTCCACAGTTTTGCAATAATGGCTGTGATAATTCCCCAGCCTACATCAGTTTTAATGTAATTTTGCTGCTCTGACATACTAAAAGTAGCTATAGAAATACAAATGTCTCAAAAATAATTGTGAGATAGCTTTGGGAACATTTAATTTAGAAACATCTCAAACTATGCTTAAGGGAGCTGCACCAACAAAAGCACCACGATTCTAGAGTAAAGGAGATTAAATTTTTCAATTTTCATAAAGGTCTCTGGGCCCCCAGCTTTTCACAGGTAAAAAGCTGGCTGAGAAAGTATTCAATGGGCTAGGAAGCTTTTCTCATAGAGCAGTAAAGAAGTGACTGAGACTCCAATTACAGGGTAGAACCAGGTGATGCTCTGGTTTAGCCTTCTGATTCACTTTTATCAATAGCATTAGGTGGAAGTGATATTGAGCCAGTTCCAAGCCAAAGCCTCAAAAACCTTGACTATTTCCTCTCTGTCTTTTAGAAACCTACCCAGAGGACATGAGTAGAAGCCCAGGCTAACCTACTGAATGATAAGAGATTCATGGCTTAATCGTCTCCATAATCCCAGCCACCAGCCGTCCTAGCTCAAGAATCAGAAGACCTACTGATGTGCTGCTGACTGCAGACATACGAAGGAGCTCCGCTGAGGCCAGCTTAAATTTCAGACTGACAGATTCATAAGTTAACAAAATGGATGCTTTTAGTCACTAAACTTTGTGATAGTTTTATTTGCAGCAATATTGACTGATACCAACCATAACCAATTGATTGAAATATTAATAGTTCCAAGTTGAAAGCATTTTAAGTTGTGCTCTTAGGAAAGGACATAGGAATGAATAGAGAAACGCACCAAGCATGAGAAAAATGGCTTTGCTGGTGACTCAGGTACAGTATCTGAGCCAATTATTTTAAAGGAAAGTTAATTCCAGTCTCAAATGTGGCTGAGGTTGGCAAGGTTTATTCTCTGGCTTTTCTGACATTACTGAGCTTGCCAGAGGAAATGTGGATAAAGAGCTGAGTAATACAATATGATATTATTTAAAATACCATTGAATGAATGCATGACACTTAAATATAACTCTAAGGAGAAAGATCTCTTCTTCCTCCCATTTCCCCATGAGAAAATATGCTGACCCTACTAACTTGCTCATTACCAGAATAAATAATAGAATAGAGACATGTGGAAGCTTTCTATTTACAGCAGCAATAGCATATGGACACAATAACAGTAAATAATAAGGATAATTATTAGACCCTTTAGATATTTTGTCTGTCCCTAAAATATAGTACTTAGTGGAAGAAACAGGGAAGAGTGTTTACAGGAAAAGAAAGACAAAATTTCAAGATGTTAAAAGGAAAGATAGAGCCACCTGTTTTTATTTGTATGTTGCTAGTCTCAGTGAACCGAGTCTGGCCATTAACATATGTTCCAAAAATATTTGATGAATTAATAAATAAATGAGCATTAAAAAGTGATGTGACCTTTCTTTGAATCCCACACTAGTGAAAGGAAAATATTAATTTTAATAACAATATATGTCATAAGATTCTAAAAATAATTAATCATTGCCCTTTTAATGTACCAAAATATATATTTAATTAAAAATATTAATGTAATGTAATTATATTAAGTGTCCAACACAATGCCAAGAAACATGTAATATATTATTTTTCCCACTTCACAAATAAAAACACAGATTAGAAGAGACTAAGTAGCTTGCTCAAGGGCAAACAATTAGTTACTCGTGGAGTTTGAACTCGGACCCCTTATTCTTCTTATCACGGTATACCATAAATCATGAGAGAAACTAGTTTCTTCAATAAGACCTCTAGTGAATGCTGGTTAAAGTTAGCAAATGATAGCATACAACTTGGTCATTTATATATGCCACTTAAGAGGAAGTGGTAATATCAGTTTTATGTTGGACGAGCATATTCTGGGTAACCAAGGGACCTGAATTTTGGATACAGTTTTGCTAAGGTATAATTATATATTCATTATAGGTAAACCACTTAAGCTTTCTGGAATACTTTATCCTAATCTTTAAAATGAGCAGAGTAAGGCTTTCAGTTCTAGTTTTTTACACAAAAGCTTACTTAAAATTATAATATATAAAACAAATAGAAATGGAGCTGCTCTGCTTGAAGGTGGCCAAGGAAAAGGAATTTCTAATTTAATCCCCTCATTTTAACTCCCTCGGGGATGACTGCAACACCTTCATTGAACCAGTGTTTAGTTGGACCAATCCTGAAATGTCCATAACCAGGGGTCCTCTAAGGTCCTTTTTAGTTGTGAATTTGTTTTATATGATAATTAAACCGTATGAGACCTATATTGGTCATGCATTGCATGTATTGCTGCATAACAAATTATCTTAAATTCAGTGGCTTAAAACAACAAACAGTTATTATTTCACAAGCTATGTGATTCAGGAATCTCGGAGTGGCTTAGCTGGGTATTTTTGGCTCAGGATAACTCATGAGGCTATAATCAAGCTGTTGGCCTGGGCTGAATTCATCTCAGAACTTGATGATTAATTCTGGAGCATCTGCTATAAGCTCACTTGCATGGCTGTTGGTAGGTCTTAGAAGATTTAATTCTAAACTGACTCACATGGTTGCTGACAGCCGTCATTCTCTGCCACACAGGACTTTTCATAGATTGCCTGAGTATGTTCACAACATGGCAGTTGGTGATCCAAGAGAGGATGTCAGAGGATACCAAAGGTGGAAGTCACAGTGGTTGTAAAATCTAATTTCAGAAGTGAAATCCCACCATTTTCACCATATTCTATTCACTATACACATGTCACTAAATCTAGCCTATGCTCACAGGGAGGAAAATAAAACTTCATGTCTTAAAGGCAGTGAAGAATTTGTGGACAACTGTTTAAAATCACTGATAGACCTGAAGTTGAGTTTTACTGGAGGCAGCCACATTCTGTAGCTAAGTGATTGTTACAAGCCAAAAAAACCTCAATGTTTATGATATTGAATATGATAGTAAATAAATGTTATTTGTATTATTTCATGATGGGGTGCCAGTTTGATCAAACCTAAAGTGCATGACCCCTACACACACCCTCATGCATGAACTTACTTGACTTTCAAGGTATCATATTTAGATTGCTATAAATGATTCTTTGACCAATTTGTCACTACTTAATCATACTCAAACTGCCTCAGCTTAGAATCATAGATTTCCATACAGAAATCTCTCAAGATCTCTGTATTGTACTGTTGCCATATTACTTTTCCCATATGAAATCTCAAACTTATATTTTAATCAGGCCTAAGCCTTGCCAAATACTTTGCAATATATCTGTCTTAATATTCAGTCATCAATGTTTTTTTATGTAACTCTTAGTATTTTTAAAGGTCAAAAACCAACAAAAAGTTGTTTTCCTTTTTTTTCTGTTTTCTAAAATTATTATTATTTCAATATATTCAGGGGGTACAACTGTTTTTGTTACATGGATGAATTAAATAGTGGTGAAGTCAGGGCTTTTAGTGCACCTGTCATCAGAATAGTGTATGTTGTGCCCAATTGATAATTATTAATTCCTTACTCCCTTCCTACTCTCCTCTTTTCTTAGGTTCCAATGTCCATTATACCACCTTGTGAACATATATACTCATCATTTAGCTCCCAATTATAAGGATTTAGCTCCCAATTATAAGGATTTAGCTCCCAATTATAAGGCAGAACATGTGGTATTTGTCTTTCAATTCCTGAGATACTTCACTTAGGATAATGATATCTAGCTCCATCCAAGTTACTGTAAAAGACATTATTTCATTGCTTTTTATGGCTGAGTAGTACTCCATGGTGTATATATACATATATATACACCACATTTTCTTTATCCACTCATCAAATGATGGACACTTAAGTTGATTACACGTCTTTGTAATTGTGAATTGTGCAGCAATAAACATTTGGGTATAGGTGTCTTTTGATATAATGACTTATTTTCCTTTGGGTAGATACCCAGTGGTGGTATTGCTGGATCAAATGGTAGGTCTACTTTTAGTTCTTTGAGGACTCTCCATACTGTTTTCCATAGAGGTTATACTAGTTTACAGTCCCACCAACAATGTACAAACATACCCTTTCACCACATCTGAACTAATATTTCTTGTTTTTTACTTATTGATAATGGCCTCTCTGACAAGGGTAAGGTGGTATCTCACTGTGCTTTTAATTTGCATTTCCCTGATCATTAGTGATGTTGAGCATTTTTCCGTAGGTTTGTTGGCTGTTTGTCTAGCTTCTTTTGAAAAAAATCTGTTCATGTATTTTGCCCACATTTTGATGGGGTTGTTTATATTCTTACTGTTTTGTTTGAGCTCTTTGTATATTCTAAATATTAGTCCTTTGTTGGATGTACAGTTTGCGAATACTTTCTCCCATTTTGTACATTGTCTATTTTCTCTGTTGATTAATTTCTATGCTTTGTAGAAACTTTTTAGTTTAATTCAGTCCAATTTATTTGTTTTTGTTGTTGCTGTATTTGTTTTTGGGGTCTTAGTCACAAAATCTTTGTCTATGCCAATGTCCAGGAGAGTTTTTCCTATGTTTTCTTCCAGAATTTGTATGGTTTCAAGTCTTAACATTTAATTATTTAATCCAGTTTGCGTTAATTTTTGTATATGGTGAATGATAGTGATCCAGTTTCATTCTTTCCCATGTGGCTATCCAATTTTCCCAGCACCATTTATTGAAAAGGGCATCCTTTCCCTAGTATATGTTTCTGTCTGCTTTGTTGAAAATCAGTTGGTTGTAGCTATATGGTTTTATTTCTGGATTCTCTATTCTCTTCCATTGATGTATGTGTCTACCTTTATACTAGTGCCATGCTGTTTTGGTTACTATAGGCTTGTAGTATAATTGGAAGTGGCCTAACATATGATATATCTTAGAAAATATTCCATGTGCTCATGAGAAGAATATATATTCTGCAGTTTTGGGGTAGAATGTTCTGTAAATATCTGTTAGGTCCATTTGTTCTGGAGTCTCCTTTAAGTCCAGTGTTTCTTTGTTGATTTTCTGCCTTGATGATTTGTCTAGTTCTGTCAGTAGAGTGTTGAAGTCCCCAGCTGTTATGATGTTTCTGTTTATTTCTTTCCTTAAGTCTAGTAGTATTTGTTTTATGAAACTGGGAGCTCCTGTGTTAGGTGCACATATATTCAGGATTATTATAGCTTCTTGCTGAATCAATTCCTTTATCTTTATATGATGACCATCTTTTTTTTTTTTTAACCAATGTTGATCTAAAGTCTATTTTATCTGATGTAAGAATAGGTACTCATGCTCACTTTTGGTTTCCATTTGTGTGGAATGTTTTTTTCCATATCTTTGTTTTGGTCTATGTGAATCTTTATGAGTTAAATGAGCTTCTTGTACACAGCATATGTTTGGGTTGTGGTTTTTTAATTCATTCTGCCAATCTATATCTTTTAAGTAGGCCATTTAGATCATTTACATTCAATGTTAATATTGATATGTGAGATACTGTTCTGTTTATCAGTTTGATTGTTACCTAGTTGCTTTGTTTTCTACCTTGTGTTACTGTTTTATAAGAGCTGTGAGTTTTTACTTTTGATTGTTTTTACACTGGTGGGTATTGATTTCTCTATTCAATGTATAGAAAGCACTTTTAAGAATTTCTTATAGGGCAGATCAAGTGGCGACAAATTCCTTTAGTGTTTGCTTGTCTGTGAAAGACTTTATTTCTCCTTCATTTATGAAACTTAGTTTCACAGGATATAAAATTCTTGGCTGTCAGTTATTCTGTTTAAGAAGACTGTCAATAGACTACATTCCTTTTTGGCTTGTAAATTCTCCTCTGAGAATCCTGCTGTTAGTTTGAGAGTTTTCCTTTTTAAGTTATGTAATGCTTTTGTTTCACAGCTCATAGGATTTTCTCCTTCACTTTGACTTTGGCCAATCTGATGACTATGTGCATTGGAGATGTCTTGTTTGCAATGAATCTTCCAGGAGTTTGATGAACTTCTGGTATGTGGATGTCTAAATCTCTAGCAAGACCAGGGAAGTTTTCCTTCATTATTCCCTCAAGTAGGTTTTCTATGCTTTTTACTTTTTCTTCTTCTTCAGGGATACCTATATTCTTATGTATAGTCACCTTCCATAGTCCCATAATTCTCAAAGACTTTGTTCATTTATCATGATTCTTTTTTATTGTGACTGAGTTAATTCAAAAGCCTTGTCCTCAAGCTTTGAAATTCTTCCTTCTGCTTGGTCTAGTCTGTTGTTAAAATGTTCCACTGTATTTTGAACTTCCCTAAATGTACCTTTCATTTCCAGAAGTTTTGTTTTTTTTAAACTATCTATTCCTTTAATGAATTTTTCATTCCTGTCCTTAATTATTTTTTTGGTTTCTTCGTGTTGGTTTTCAACTTTCTCATCAGTTCACATTAAGCTTATTTGCAATCCATATTTTGAATTCCATATCTGACAGTTCAAAAATTTATTTTTGGTTGGAGTCCATTGCTGGAGGGCTACTGTGGTCCTTTGGGGGTGTTGAAACAACCTGCTTTTTCATATTTCCAGAGTTCTTATGCTGTTTCCTTCTCATCTGGAGCCTCTTCCCTCAACTAAAAACTGATAGCTTCATGGTTCTCCTGTTCTCCTTTGCCAGGAACTTTGCTGCTCAGCATAGAGAGAGAGAGAGGTATGCTGCCTTTCAGCTCATGCAGGTATATTCCCCTTGTGTTGCTGGTAATCTGGGATGGTTGGACCTCAGAACCCTTGGAGAGTGTTCAAGTGCCATCAGTGGTGGACTAGATTAGGTAATCCCTAGTTCTCAGGGCCCTGTATGGCATGTTTGATTCTGGGCATGGGGGTGGGGGAACCAGACCAAGACTGAACTGGCAAACTTTCTCTCAAGCCTCCCTGGGTTCTGGAGCTTGCAGCTTGGGGAGATGACTGCCTGCCTTGCCCTCCCTCAGAGAAGGTGGTAGCTTTTGTCCTTGCAATACACAGAAGTGCTGGCTGCTGCTTTCTGGCTGGAAGGGAGTGAGCCCCAAGCCTTGAGGAAGCCTGGGTGTGATAGGCACTCTGTCAGAGGCAGGACTGCCACTCCCAGAAGCCCTGGTTTAATAGTTCACCGTGGAACACTTGCCAGTCCCACATGGAAACAGTCTTTTAGCCATGGCTGCCTCAGTGGCAGTGGACAGGGAAGAGGAGGAAGCAGAGATAGCCTTACGTGGTAGGGAACACTCCACAGGGAGGGATCCAAACTAGTTCATATCATGAGCCAGGGGCTTTTTGGTGCAGGATAGCGCATATTATGCCTTCCTCTCTCCTAAAAAGCATTTGTGGCACTTCCCAGTCCCCTTAGGGCATCCTGCCCCACAGGTCAGAACTCCTGGAACACTAATACTTTCCTGTGTCTCCCCATTCCTTTGTGGTTGTCACAGTCCAAGAGGGTGCTGGAGAATGCTTGTGTGGAGTCCACTGACAGGGCAACTCAGTGGCTTGACTTCCTGGCTAGAAAGAGGTGCCTGGCATGTGCACTGGCAATACTTTGCCTGCCATCTCAGCTCGGGTCCATGGTGAGGTGAAGAAATCCTACATGGGCTGGAAGCCTGGTGCTCTGTTCCCAAGAAGCTCTCAGTTTGCCAATGGCAGTGGCACCTGGATTCATTAGGGCAGAATAGCTCTCCAACAGATTGGGAGCTGGCAGACTGCCATAGATGTGAGAGGAGGAAAAGTAAAAACTCCCACCTACTCTTTCTGCTGGGCTCTGAATCCCTCAGGTGTTGGTCTCCACCAAAATTTTGCTCCTTTGTGTTTTGGTCTGCCACTTCTTCCCATGGGATCTCTGGTAAGGGTAGGTTCTGGCTCCTTTCCCTCAGTATTTCACCTGGGCTGTGCTTTCTCACCTAAAACTTCTTCCTCTGTTTGGAATGATCTGGCAACCTGTGTCTCTAGTCTTGCCCTTCTCCCTGTTATCCTTAAAATTCTTTGAGGTAAAGGATTTGAGTCATTCAATTTTATTAAAGTTTAAAAATCTGTTTCTCATGATGGACAGAGAATAGTCATTATCTTGTTTGATACTACTTTTATTTTCATTAAGTATTGGCCAAGTACAAAAGTCTTAGTAATTTCAAACATAATTTATAAGTTCATGTATATAGAAAACTTGCAATTTAAATAGTTGAAAGGGAACCATGAGTTTATATTTTATATTTATATAACAATAAAATCTCTCAGGATTTATTATTATTGATCTCCTTGTCCTTCAAATCTCAGTTAAAATGTTAACTTCCTTGTAAAATTTTCTTTCCAGCATAGTTATTCTTTTCTGTACTCTCATCTCATTTGTAGCTATGTTATAACAATTATTACAATTGGAGTCCAGTACTCACTAGACTACAAGTTTTGTGAATGTGGAGAATATGTTCATTTGTCTTTTATTTCCAATGACTAGAATATAATTGTATTCATTTATCTTCAACATTATCTACCTTTGAAGTTACTATGCAAAACTGAACTAATTATTCAAGGAAGTTAAGAATAAAATGACCAGATAAGCCATCAATAGTTGTATTAGGATAGGCTAGAATTCTTAGTAACAAACAATCGCAAAATCTCAGTGGCTTAAAACAAGAAAATTCATTATTTATTCATACCACAATTCCAGTGTAGGCCTAATTTATTGTCATCACTAAAGGTGATGAAAGCTGCTGGCATTGCAATACAAGGTTCCAAAGTTCATCACTGTTGGGTAAGAGAGCATGAGAGATCACTTATCAGCAATCAAATGCTTCCACCCCCAAATGACACACATTACTTTTGTTCACATTTCATTGACCATGAAGCAAATCACATGCTCACAGGAAGTAAAATTTATGCGTTGATTGGAGAATAAATTCAGAGTACACCGATTTTTCATTTAAAAGTTTTAAAACTGGTTCTTTACTGTTGAGATGAAGAATATCTTTAGACTCTCTTTTGGATTTTTATTTCTTTTTTGTTTGTTTGTTTGTTTGTTTTTGAGATGGGGTCTCACTCTGTCATCCAGGCTAGAGAGCAGTGGCATCATCATAGCTCACTGCAACCTCAAACTCCTGGGCTCAAATGACCCTCCTGCCTCAGCCTCCTGGAGCCACCATACGCCACTAATTTTTCTATTTTTTGTAGAGATGGGGTCTCACTCTTGCTCAGGGTGGTCTAGAACTCCTGACCTCAAACAATCCTCCCACTTCGGCCTTTCAGAGTGCTGGTGGAATTTTATTTCTAACATTCAACTTCTCTCTTTTCTTTTTATTATTTTCTTTTATTCTCTTCACTTATGTCATCATGTATAACCTTATTTCTCCTATTCATATACCAAAATATGTAATACTTTTTGGAGGAATGGTCAGATTTTGTTTTTTTTTAATGTTTTAAATTTATTTCTTATGAACGTTTTAGAGATTGGGAATCACTATGTTGCCAAGAGTGGTCTCAAACTCCTGGACTCGAGTGATCCTCCTGCCTCAACCTTTTGAGTCCCTGGAATTACAGGCATGAATCACTGCACCAGGCTCAATGGCCAGAATTTGTTAGGGAATATAAACATTGTATATGATTCTGATTTCCTTCATAAAGAAACACTTGATTTAGACAAATAATAATTTAGTTCATTGCAAAATCTACAACCTTTACATTTCTGACCATAAATATGTAAGAAGGGGGCTAATAATTCCCCTAGAATTATTTCAATGCATTCAAACCAATCCTGTCATATCTTCACATCTCATTACCCAGGAGGAAGTGAAGTCCTGCTCAGGCATGTTGAAAGAAAATCTGTAGATGACTTGCAATACACCTGTTAGGGAAAACCACTATTATCATTCCCTGTGTGGTAGATAGTGGAGGGTCTGTTGTAACCTCAGACTTTTCATAGCATTCCCCATGCTGTTAAAGTAACAGAAAATCTTTAATTCCAATCTATTAAAAATATTGTGTTTTTCTCTTCTGAGAAAAGAGCAAAATCACGCAGCTCAGTGCTGTTTCCTGATAGTCCCAATGTCCACTTTATGGTTTCAGCTAAGCTCACTTTTTCAGTTTGTGCTTGTAAATTGGTTTGTGTGTTCAGTGATAGTTTTCATCTTCAAACAATAATTGAATTTTTATTCTCTGTGGAAATATTTGGCCTGCAGGCTACAGGTAAGCAAAATATAGCTTCTGGTAATTATAAAAACAAAACAAACAATACTTGAAAATACGTTTAGTTTCTTTCGAAGGCTCTTGATTTGAAATCTAAGCAATGTCATTGCTATGCTTTCCTTTATACATATTGCAGTGAACATAAAGACAGCTATATTAAGATTTGGTTTCTAAGCAGTTTCAATACATTTACACATAAACTATTGCACAACATGTATTAATTCCAACAGTTCCTATAATGTACAGTAAACGTGGCTAATTTTAGGAGGGCTAACAAGTCAAGAAATGGAATGCAGTCCATGCTAATAATGAATTATTTGAGATAAAAAATGATTTCATGTGAGATCATTATTTATCTATCTTTTTAAGAATCTGGGTATTCTTATGGCTTAAATTTTATAGATAATTGTTGTTTAGTAGTTTTTTATTTATCTATTAAGTGAAGTAGATCATAGACACATTCAACAAACTGAGGTTCAGAAAATTTAACATCAAAATTTTGTGTGCAAAAAATCATAAAGGCCTTGCCTGTCCAGATGCACACCCAATTTAATCAGGCTTATTAAAAATCTACAATAAAATATTTTGTTAGTGACATGCTAAAACTTTCATTGTTTAGAAATTTGTATTAAAAATTTAATTAAACTTTACATTGATTAGTGTATCCAGGAATACACAAAAATAATATTAAGCAGTGATAATAGCCTATTTTTTCAGTTCTTGCAAAACAAAGACAAATTTAAAATATGCATATAGCACTGCATGGTGACCATAGTTAATAGTAATGTATTGTGTATTTTAAAATTACTAAAATAATGAATTTTTAGCCTCCTCACCACAACAAAATAAGTTGGTGAGGTAAGAATTATGTTAATGAGCTTGGCTGAATCTTTCTACAATGCATATAGAGATCAAAACATCACTTTGTACCCCATAAATACACACAGTTATTATTTGACAATTAAAAATAAATTAATACAAATACATATACATTTTACACCTTCACAATTTTCCTTGTAATATAAAATATGTAAGTATGATTTTCTTAGAGTTTTAATTTTAATATTATAAAATAATTATTCTTGCCTCCTTCAGTATTTATCAAGTTATAGGAATATATTTGTCAGACTTTGATATATAGCTGTAATTTGAGACAACTTGCTTCAGAGATACAGATTTAAAAATAATGTTTTATTCAGGCTCATAGTATACTGGGTGATGGATTGTGTGCTGATAGGATGAGATTAAATTGATATCATTTTAGCATGTTATACTTCATCTTACATTTGCTGAAGAAGTCAAACGTATTGGTCCTTGAAAAATATGTGAGACATTTACTGAGAGACATTTATATTGGCCAAACATATCAATTCAGTTATAAAACATGAGCTTTCTGACCCTCATATAACATATGGAAAGATTAGTAACTTGTCTCATACTGGTTCCCTTATTTTGACTGATACACTGAACACAGTATTCACTGTGTTTATACTTTTATAGGGTAGAATTCATATCAATACTCCCAGCTTTCAAAATGTAACTAAAGGAATACAAATAGTTCTGTGCACATGTAAAATATGAGCTATATGTGCTCTTTAGATTTGAAAAAGTCACATGGGTCCCTCTCTGTCTTTGGGCAAAAATCTCTTAAATCAGAATTTAGATGGAAGAATGGTAGGGTAGGAAGTTTCCTTCAGATGTTTAAATTCAGTTGTTTCAATTGGTGGTGTCTGGATTTGCCAAGTTTGGAAGGTGAAACAAGAGCAGCAGACTTTGTTCCTCACCACTGATGTAACCGGAGAGACTGCAATCTTAACTTTGAGACAAGCACACAAGATATAATGGGGGCGGGGGGGCTTTAATGCTTAAAAACGTTTAAGAAATAACTTATGAAATTAAATAATATTACTTCCAAGTGAAAAAATGGAAGTCTAGGATGAAAAATGATGTACTAAATGTTACCACTTTTGTTAGGGTTAAACCTACGAGAAAAACTAAATTTGCTTGACTCCTAATATTAATACGTCCAGCTGTCTTATAAATTCTAGAGACCATCAGGTATGTTTATCTTTTTAAATGATCAAGAACAGGTTTCCATAAAGAAACAATATTATATACTTAAATTTAGATTTTTTTTAAAAAAATTATAATTTGGTTTGACACAAGAAAACCAGAACAAAATATCCTTAAATAAGATTTGCCTATCTATATTATCAAGATATTAGAGAATACCTCCTTTTAATAATTGCATAATTAATTACTGTGTTTTTATTAACAACCCTTGGGTACCAAGAAATTCCCTATGTCATGGGTTACAATGACAAATAAGACAGTCAAGACTTGAGCACCTTTAAAGGAGGAGATAGGCTTCAAATATATTTAGAAATATATAAAACATATAGTATAAAAAATGAAATTAAAAGGGTTATGGAGTAGAGAGCAATTGATAAGCAGCAAGTGTTTTAGAGTAAATTTGGGCAGGGATCTAACAGATGAGAAAGAACCAATTACTACATTTTTGAAGAAGAACATTCTTTCTAGAGGCAGAAAATGCAAAAGAGGTGAAGCAGAGAGGAGCTTGGCAAGTTTCAACAGCATTTTATTTAGTCGACTGGCTGTTTCCTTATTTAAAAAGAAAAGTCTTCTAGCGACTTTAACATTCCCTTATTTACCAAATGGAAATTTTCAAGGAAAATCAGTTTTCCAGGATCCAGGGCTGCTAAGGTATGAAGATATTTTTAAGTTATTGAATATTTAATGAAGCAACAGTGTCCTATGTAGTAATGAATGATGTCCTCAAACTTAAGACATGCGTTACCTGCAATTCAGGAGGAATCTGAAAGAAACATGTTTGGTAGTTTCAATTCATATTAGGTGACGAATCACATGATTCTTATAAATCCTCTGTTAAAGCAGGAAATAGTATCTATGCTCATGGAAAGAATACACCAAAGATTAATTTAATTTGCATAATGTATATGATACATGGGAGGCTTTTTTCTAATCCAAATTTTGAATAGAGTAATATTTTAACTGTAGTTCTGAAATTCAATGTGTTAATCATATCGATATCACCTTCAAAATAGATTTTTAATATATGTTGCCATTTTAAGTGAGTTAACTTACTGATGTGATTCTCCCCCAAGTTGGTAGAATAAGGAAAATGTTGCCTTTCTTTTGCCCATTTAGTAACCAATAGTAACTTTTACCTCAATTTTTGTAGATAGAAATATGTCATGTCTCCTTAAACCTTGAAAATATCATTCTAAAAATTCTCCAACACTTTAATGTTTGAAGAAAAACTAAAGTTTTATTCATGGAATAGAGCTTTTATGTCATGCAGAGATATAAAGTGTTTTGATAGCACCTGTTCTCCCTATTTTATAACTGAAATAAACTCTACTTTGCTGTAAAGCCACCTAAAATGTTAACTGGATAATAACTTTATTTCTAAATATCACAACCATGAAAAAAGTAGTAATTTTGCATTTACAACTTATAGTATAAAAACTAAATAATTAAAATATCAGATGTCTAAGAATGCCTTGCTTGAAGAAAGAAAATTTTAGGCATTACTGTTCAAGGAACTCGTAAGTAGTAATGTAGGAGAAATACAGCCTTACATAAAATTGAGAGAGTTCGATGCTATGGTTATACAGATTTTCATATATATATATATACAGCATTAGACAACTAAAATATGAATTTTATAAAGATATAGTAAAATATTCTAATATTTTATTTTAGTTTCAGTTTATATGGAAGTACAGCTTATCACAGGATAAGTATGAAGTTTCCAGGCAGACCCTTTGAGATCTAATCCTTTATCCATTGCTAAGCCTTTGCCTCTACCTACAGTCTTAATAGAGGGTTGTTTCAAATATTAAGAAAGATAACAGTGTCTCTGACAATGTCTGCTCAACAACTGCCAGTTCTCCTTCCCTTTTTATATTAACAATTTACTAAGGAAGCAGCTGTTGAACTCCTAGTCTGTAATT
The DNA here is from genome assembly GCA_023783475.1 of Daubentonia madagascariensis. Taxonomy (NCBI): domain Eukaryota; kingdom Metazoa; phylum Chordata; class Mammalia; order Primates; family Daubentoniidae; genus Daubentonia; species Daubentonia madagascariensis. Next base: position 16,110,717 of record JAKFHU010002080.1, on the reverse strand, counting down.
TGCACTTTAATAAAACCAATGCATAGAATTGTCCTTTAGTTCTGAAAAAAGAAAGAAATAGAATCTCTTAAAGTTTGATTAAATTATTTTTAGGTACATTTTTCAATCGAAAATTTTATGTAGATGAGATAAATATGTAATATTATATGTAAATGTGCTGAATTCACAACAAAAATGTTTTATTTACTATGTACCTTATTTAGTAGTAATGTGAGAGCAAAAGGAAGCTACTGACATTGACAAATTTTGGGGGGTGAGGACCAGATCCTAAATCAAGGATTCAGTTCTAGCAATTTATAGGAAGTGACAGGAAATGAGTAGTGAGAAACCATGATGCAGGAAAGCAAAGGCAGCAATCACAGGTAGGCTATTAAGCCAGATACTTACTGGTATCTGGAGAATAATCCAAGCAGTAACTCTGAAAATGGCAAAAATACAAGACTCACAACTAGTAGCCAAAGGATTACGAAGTTAGTGTATCTGTATCCATTCACTGAGTGGTCAGTGGTTGAAGCTTTCCAGAATAGGAACCATTAACTCGCAAACACGTCCACCATCCTGAGGACAGATTAATGGAAAAATGGTAGACATTGGCTAATTGAGGTCAGGCTAACACACATGGAAGTGTTTAGAGTTATTGGTGCAACACTGACTACATCTGCTATAAATGTTATTTTTTTAAAAAGGCACCCAAGCATTTTAAAATATAAATGTGGGTTATTACCACCCACAATAATTTTAACTAAATGTACTACAGAGTTTTAAAAACTAAATTGGGTGAAAAGTTTCATTACCCAAAAAACTATGAGGACAAAAACATTTCATTAAAATAACAGAATAAAAATTATTTTCTTATTACATAACAAATGCATGCTTATTTCATAAGAATTAGAAATTATAGATAAGCAAGGTAGGGAAATTAAAATGTATGAATGTAATACTTTGAAGAGATAGCCACTGTTAATTTTTTAAAACATTAATTTTTCTGATATATATTTATATAGTTAATGACAATAGGTTTTTATTCTTATAATCATTTAATATCTATTCTATATCAATATAAATATTTAATTATTTTATGTACTACTATGTACTATTTTTTCAAAATATAGGTTAATAGAATTGATTTAATGAATATAAGGAAGACAAATCTAATAGACAATAATTGTGGGAGACAATAATCATGGGAGAAATTAAGAAAAATGTTGTGTCCACATTTAGATGAATTTTTTGATATACTGAAACTCAAAAAGAACTGTTACTTATTGAAAACTTGAGTGATGGAAAATTCCTCCATGTGTCTTATAATGTTGATCTAACACTGAAACTCAAAGGCAGAAATTAACATAAAAATTTTACAAATCAATTACATACACTTATGAACACTAAATTCCAGAAAAATGGTATCATACTAGGTCATAGAAAAGTAAAGTTTAATTCCAGAATACAAAAATATGACAAAGCCAAGAAAATACATGAATATGTTAAGCAGAAATCAATATAACCATTTCAGTACACGTTTAAAGAGTGATAGATAAAATACAAAATATACATCTGTTAAATTCATTAACTTTTTAAAAACCTCTTAACATCTTCACTATGAGATATTTTCTCAATGTCAAAATTAACATCTATCAGAAAATGAGACTCAACTTCATATTAAATAATGTATCCTTAGTTTGACATCCTGTCCCAAAAGTCAGCTCTGCCAGAGTTGTCAAAGCATTATTCTGACTTCTTCTTAATATCAAAATTCATAGTTGCATAATTAAAGTGCCAGTGTATAAATTTCTAATTTTACAATGAACACTGGGGGAAATTAATGAATTACTCTGATGAAGATATGGCATACCTTGTATCAAGATAATTTTGAAAGTGAAAAATAATTCACAAGGTTTGAGCAAAGGTATTACGATGGAATTAAGGAATATTTTCTTTAAACTCCACATCACTTTTTCTCTTTCATAAAAATTATAAAACCAGATACTACATGATCAATACACTCCAGCTGATAAAAACAGTCAATATAAAAACAATCATAAAAAAGAATAATGTATGACACTTCACCTCCTTCAATTTCTCTCCTGAATTTGGGCAACTTTTGAATCTCTAATTTTTTTTTATTCTGTAAATGAAGTGAAAAATTGAGGATCTTAGAAAAATCAAAGAAAATTATAAAATCAGAAAAGACTAATTCCTCTCTCCCCCGAAACCCTGTTCCTTTATTAATTGAAATCCATATCACTGTATATGCCCATAACTAATCAAGAAAAATACATGACATTTCACCATAACGGGAAAATAGTGGGTGATATCTATAAAAAGATACTACATGGTCAAAAGATCAACAAACCAGCTGATAAAAATACTCAGTATAAAAACAATCAAAAAGAAGAATAATGTACAGCACTTCATTTGCAGGAAAAAAAATAGAGATTCAAAATCCAGAATAGAAATGGGCAAAAGACAATAAGATGTGAAAACTAAGTTGTCCAAATTCAGGACAGAAATTGAAGGAGTTGGGGGGGCAGAAACTCATCCTAGAAATGAGATTAAATTCAAGGTATATTAAGGCCACCACTAAAAATATAATAAAAGGTATTGAGGAAAGAAAAGAAAACAACCCAAAGATTTTTTACAAATGGTAAATTAAGAATTCTGAGGGGTTACAGAAGTGAGCTATTTATATAATGAACAAAGAAATTGCTATATAGATATAATTAACATGTCTGGAAAAGAAAAACAAAACAATAAGACAGAAATTACATTTAACGTATAACATGAGAAATTTTTCCAGAAAAAAATGGCGCCTGAATCTACCAATAAAACAGACTTATCACGTAACTGAAAATACTTATCCTAATGACAAACTATAAGACATACCCTAATAACAGTACTTGAATCCAGGCAAAAAATCAAGAAAATTGAAATGGAAAGACAAGATTGGTTCAGAATACCCAACAATGACATACAAATGAGACAGTAGTGTAATGACATTTTCAAAAATCTCAAGGAAATAAATTATGTGCCGAGGGTTTTATATGGAGCCAAGCTATCTTTCAAGTATCAAAGCTCTTATACTAGGACTGTAAACACACAAGAATCCAGAGATAATCATACACACAGGACTTTTCAGAGAAACCTACTAGGAAAAGAGATTTCCCCAAATAAAATATGACTGAGGATATCTTTGCAGAAGGTCTAATAATGAGCATTACATATATTTAATCACATTGCTAAGATAAAGTAAAAAATGACTGAGAGAATAGTATGTCAACATTATATGTTCTGACCAAGTAGAAATAATTCAACTAAATAAATTGGAGAAGGGAGAAAGGGTAAAGTAGAACAAGCTTATTGGTAAATTCTAAGGAAATAAACAGGAGAAAGAATAAATTGTTAGCATTTAATGCTTACAAAATGAAACTAAACAAAAAAATAGGCCACTGTGAAAATTATAAAAGATATAAAGGAAATCACTAGAAAATGTAATGAAAAATAATGAAAAATAGCAGTACAAAAGTACTTTTAATAAAAGTTAACAAACCACATAGACAAAGTAGTGATTATAACCATCCACAGTAAATATAATAATCACAAAACTGACATCAAACAGAGCAGTCAAATCAATAAATGTAAATAGATACAATCACATATTGCAATATTTTTTAAATATCCCAAAGCAAAGTTAAACTAAAGGCTATGTACAAGATACACACACACACACACACACAAAGGTACTGAAAAAAGGATAAAAAGAAAGGGATGGGCAGAAGTATACCAGTAAGTACAAATTAAGAAAGCAAGCTTGTTAAGAACTATGAAGGGTCTGTGATTTTACCCTGTATGTAAATTAATTATCTTGCCACATTTTCAATCCTGCTGCAAGAAGACACAACTAGATCAGATACAAAAGAACTTTATTACTCATGAAGTTAGCAGGCAGCATGAGCTTAGTGTTTTCCTTGGTTTTCCTAGCCTCTCAAGCCCACTGGAAGTTGGTAGAACAGCCAGGTGGATGCTGCACAGGCATTGGGCATGTATTGCAGCTTAGGAACTCTGAATTTTTTTTTTAAATGAGACTTTTATAATAAGCTGCAAGCAAATCTGTCTGACCTTTGCCTTAGAAGCAAACATATATTCCTTTTACTAGACAGTAAAGAAACTAGCCCTTTTCTCCCAAATCAGGCACATTCTCTATTATTCAAAGCAGTTTACTAAACAAACTTACTGTTTCAATTACCTCATATTCACTCCATTGTGAGGGAAGGATTCCATCTCTAGGGTTATAGGGATGACCAAACAGACAACACCCAACATTGGACAGATTCGGTTAGCAGCAATTTATTAATTACATTTACTCACAGCCTAGGAGAGGAAAACACGGCATGACATGAAGGCCCACAGGGCCATTGGGAAAAGAGTGAACAAGCAGAGGGGGTGGAAGGCAGATTTTGTAGTATCAGGAGAGTGCAATGACCCCTGGTTCTCATGGGAAGATGTAATTGGTTTGTTAGAAACATTCTGTGTGCTGGAATAGACCTGAAACCTGCTACTCAGAAATAAGCAGGAACTGCGCCAGGTCACCAGGATAAGGAAGGCTGTTTGGCTAGGAGACCTTATCTGTGGGAGGAGAGTGGGGAGAAGAACATGCAGTTAGGCCATTTGAGGCCCCCCTGTTTTCCCCAGATGTCAAAGCAGTGCGTCATATTGGACCTTAATTTTAGTCCTTATACCATATATCATTGAAAAGATAGACCAAGAAAAAGGCAGCCAGCAAAGGACTCTGCTTGCAAGACATGTAGAAATAGAAGAGACCCATAGAGAACTGGGCTTCATAAGGCATCACAATCCTAATGTCAAAGGAGTTAAAATTTGAATGTCAAAGCCCTAAGTGTGAAAAGAGAACATTTTATATTCCTAAAAGTCACAATTCATAAGAGAAATATAGCATTTATATTACATATTCACTTAATTACATAGCAACAATCTTCGTATAGATATAAGGAGAAATAGAAGGAATACAAAAATAAAAAAATAATGAGAGATTAAACATAATACTCTCCAGTTTAGGAAGGTCAATTAAACAACAAAGGATATTGAAAATAAAAAATAATAAGCTAAATAAGCTACACTTATGGTCATATGTATCAAATTTTAACACTGCAATAATGGACAATATATCCACTCAAGTGCATATGGAACATTTAAGAAAATTGGTCACACACACATACACACACAAAGTTTCACAAAACAGAAATATCACAAACTTGTCTAGTAATAAAGCAGTAATACTAGAAATGGCTAACAAAAGCAAAAAAAAAAAAAAAAAGAAAGAAAGTTTTTCAACCTAGACTTGAAAAGTCTTTTATCAAAAAAGGTCTTGGGTGATAGAATATATGAAGAAAGAATATCATTCATTACATAAAAGTTTTAAAATCCCTTAGGAAGTATTATGTTGTATAGTATTCTCTTAAAATTCTTATTTTCTGATATACAAGGTTAATAAAGTTTCTCTAGTACAAGTTTGAGAAATGCATGTGTCCTCTTAGTGATCCTATCAAAAACATGAGCAATAAATTAATTTTTTCTTTCAAAAATGAGGTTGTTAGATTTATCAATACTAGTATCTCTGTGTTTTCTCATCAATTTATAATTTAACTTTATTATTTTGTTCTTCCAGCTTTCTATTAAAGTGGAAAGAAAAACTTCAATTACAGAATATTTTGAGATGCTGTATTCAAAGGAAATTTATGCAGTTAATTTTTTCATTATTATAAAACTACATGCAATTTACAAGAGAGATGTCTCAAACACAATGATACAGCAAGCAGGAAAATGAAAAGAATAGGTTACAATGTTCAAATAACAAATGAAACAAACTGATATGTTAAATCAGACATAGTAGATATGAAAAAAAAACAAATTATTAGAGATAAAAAGTTGACTTTATAATATAAACAAGAAGATATATAAATTAAAATTTAACAAATATACAAGACAAAATACCAAAACCAAAATCAGCTTTCATCTTAGCTCCTTCCTGCCTCTCCTTTTTTTTTTTTTTTTTTTTTGGCAAATCAAAAATAATTTTTATCCTTGGTTTTCTGGCATAAAAATTATCTTTTGTTTTCTTTACTAAATTATGCTTAGGAGTGTGTTCTTTATTTCAAAGTTATATTTTTCAGTGTGTGTGCATTTGTGCACACACACATTATGGCATTGTTTTATGTGTTTTTCTTTAGTGAAAATAAATCTTTTCTAATCTGGACAGAAGTGATTCTTTTTTTCCATATAGATTTCCAATTTTCCTTACACCAGTTTTTGAACACCATATACTTTCTACATTGAATTAAAATTTTCCTAAATGTAAGATCTCCTACTGCATTTTATTAATAGTTTCCATGATGGCATATCCATCGAAAGGAAAATTATTTGTTATTAAAAGGAATAAATTATGGATGTGTGCCACAACTTGGATGAACCTTGAAAATATTATGCTAAGTGAAAGATGGTAGTCACAAAGGCCACATTTTATATCATGCCATTTATAAGGGATGTCTAGGATAAGCAATTCCGTACAAGCAGAAAGTAAATTAGTGATTGCCATGGAATGAAAGGAGGGAGGAAAAGTGAATCCTTTCCTAATGTGTACATGGTTTCTTTTAGAGTGATGAAAATGTTTTGAAATTAAATAGTAGTGATGGTTACACAACTTTTTAAGGATACTGAAAACCAGTGAATGATACACATTAAAAGGGTGAATTTTATGTTATGTGAATCATATCACTTATATTTCATTAACACAGTGTGTGTGTGTGTGTGTGTGTGTGTGAGAGAGAGAGAGAGAGAGAGGGAGATTATATTAATACAATAAATGGAATAGCCAAACAGGAAGAGAAGTCTTGTGCCAGTTTCTGCAATCCAAAATGACATTTCCTCACAATGCACATTTGACTGGGTCTCCTTGTGGGAGGATGTTGCATTACAACCTCAAATACATGCCATAGATATTTCTCTAATCATTTAAAAAAAAAAAAACCTTCCAGTCATTTAGCAAATCAACTGTATACTGGAGAAAGGGCATTCTCCAGACATTTTGAGAGCTGTTACATATAGTATCTATGCTGACTCAGTATTTCCCAGTGGCCCCTTTGTTAGAGGTAAACTCGGGTTGGTTATATCCTGGCCCAAGTCTATTGCACAGGGAGTCCACTGGGTCTGTGATCCTACTTCTAATTACTTCCTTGAACCTCTATGGGAACGAGATATTTAGCAGCTACCAGAGCTAGCACAATGGCTATTTGACCTACAGATAATTTGTCTTAAGTACAATAGAAGAGGCCAAGAGGAAGCCCCTGTAACTACTTTTCTGTCCCTATCCAAGATTATAAATCAGAAACAGTACTACATTCCTGTTGAAATTATATAGGCCAGCACTTTCTTCAAAGACAAAGGCACAGGACAGATAGTCCCATCATTTCCACAATCTATTGATATATGTAGTCCTTGTACAAATCCAGTGAATTACGGTGGATGAGGTGTACCTCCTTACACTTGTGTCCATGTTTAGTGAAACAGATTAACAAATCCTCTGGCACTTAGTAGGCAGCTACTGAACTGGAAATTGTGTTCTTTTTAATCCTCATCATTAAAAAGGATCAAAAAACAATTCATTTTTATGTGGGAAGAACTACAGCACACATTCACCATCTTTGCTCATGACTGTGGTGACTTCCCTGTTCTCAAATAATATAGTCCCAGGGGCTTTGATTATGTTATTATTCCTTAGACTTTGTCACTGGTCTTATCTCATTGATATCATGCTACCCAATCCTGGAGAATAAGAAGTATATGAGTATACTGAATGCCCTTGGAATTATGTGCCTGCTACAGCATAGAAGATAAACCTACAGTGCCAAACCACTGAGGATAAACCTCATAACCAGCAACGCTGCCACCTGATTACTTTGAGCTTTTCCTGTGAGGAGACCAACAAGCAGTGCAAAGAACTAGTAAGTATCATAATGGGGAGATTATTTGATCCTTATTATTTTGAAAAGATGGGGTTTCTGGAACAGAATGGATCAAAGAGTAGTAAACATATGTCTTAAACTCAGAGGATTCACAGTGGTATGTTTTGCTTCAATGCCTGTGATAACCCTGAGTGGGTATTTACAGCAACAACACCTGGCAGCAAGGACAATGAAACCCAAGGCTCAGATGTTTCGTGTTTGACAGTCTGGGTCACTCCACAGGGTTAGCATTCTAGATCACATGAAGTATTGGCTGAGGCTGAAGTAAAGCTAGTGAGGATAGTAAAGGAAGGAGATGACAAGGTAGCTTCTAGAGTAGACTGTTTCAACAGCCTTTCTGAATAAGTATTTCATAGAGATTGTTCCTGACTGCTATTTTGAAATTTCCTACAGAGTAGATTTAATTTGGAGCACAAGAAAATCTGAGTAATGAATGGAATGGATTGTGGTTGATGTTTTTGGCTGTCCGATACCACATCCTCTTGACACCAGTAACTTTGTCCTTTAATGCATTGGAAAGTTCCATGTGAACATGAACTGAAGTTGGCAGTATCTCACTTCGATTGTTCTTCACAGATTTCAGACTTCTGCGACAGAACTTTCTCTGCAGCAGCGGGAGTCCACGAAGCTTGAAGGCAAGAGCAGTCTGTTGTAGGTGGGAAAGTTGATCCTCCCTGGGGCAATCTTCAAATAATGTGGATGAAAGCTGGTGGATAAATGATCCATTTCTATCTTTTCAACAGACAACTACAGGAACCATTCTTTATGTTTCTGTGAGGTCCTAATGGAGTGGAACTTACAGTTTTTACAGGTGCGATGTCAATACATTACCTCGTTTTGGCCTTTTCTCCTTGCTTACCTCACTTTTCTTGTTCCTTTGCTCCTCCGCCCTGAGATCTCCATCCAGACGACTACCTGAATTTAAGTCCTTGTCTTAAGCTTTTTCTTGAGCTTGGTTAATCCCCAACTGAAGATAGTTCACATTAACGTATAGTTATTAATTTTACTGTACATTTATGTATCATATATTTTCCTGAAAGTGAGTTTTGTTTCATAATTGTAAAAAGTTTGTCTTTATTATTAATATAAGGTAATAAGAATTCATTGGCATGACTTAATAAATGTAATGGTAGGATTGATTTGTATTTTAAAATGTGCAATTTGATGGCTATATGAAGAGTAAATTAAATGAGGAAAAAGTGGAATGCAGGAGACCAGTGAGTGCTGTTGATGTGATCAAGATGAGACATGAAGGTGATGCATGTTAGTGTAGTGACAGTGGAGATGAAGAGGAATGGATGGATTTCTGATACAATTTGGAACGAAAATTTTATGATTTAGTGGTGGATTGAATGTCACGTATAAGTAAAATAGGTGGCTTTTTGAAGTTAACTTAAACCCCCATCTTTCATCCAATAACATTCTTTAAAATTAGCACAAATGTTTATCATGAGATAAAAATTTTGTTACTTAATAATGATTAAGAAGAAAAGAAAAAAGTGTCCAAAAAATACTATTGGATCAATTTGGAAATAAAACCAAATAAACATTTTTTCCCCTTCTTGGTAGAGAACTGAGAAAGGAGAAAAGAAATGGGGAATCCATGACTTTTGATTTTTTTAGGAGTGGGGGGAGCCAGGAAAGCATGGTGTCCAAGAACAAGGTCATATTTTTCAATAATTGGTGTTTCCATGTACAAAGTAAGCATTAGGCAGAAAACAATTTAAGGAGCAGTAAATACACATAAGAATAAAAAACAAGTTTTTTAAACATTAAAACTCAGTTCAAAGATGTCAAGTCTGGTAAAAATCCAAATTTGAACATTTCAACACATAAGATATTTTCTGAAAGAAAATACTTTATAAGATTTAGAATATTGGACTAACTTAAGAAACACTGCCTACAATTAATTAATTTTAATTAATGTATTTCAATTTCTTTTTTCTGATACAGTGAGCAATAGTTTATACAAAATCATAATAAGGATAATAATAGTGGGAGCTAACACTAATTTAATTCTTACTATATGCTAGGCCTATTGTCATCACTTACTATGTATCAGCTGAATTTTTCCCTCAACTATTCTGATGCGATAAACATTATTATTATTTTCATTTTATAGAAGAGGAAACCAAGTAGAAAGAGGTTAAGTAAATTCTGAGGGCTACAAAGCAAAAAGTAGTAGAGGTAATTATTAAAACAAAAAAGCATATCTTTAGAGTCCAAATTTCAAATTAAGTCAAACAAACAAAACCATGACTTGACTATAATCTCATTTTTTAAAATGATCTTATGATTGTTATAGGAAATTATTTTATTACAAGTATCAGATTCACATTTGTTCACATTTAGATATTCCTAAAATTGTAATGTATTAAAATAGATGTGTACATTTAATGTAGTCTTTCTTTTCTTGAAGAGCTACAATTAGGTGTGTGGTACTTATTATAGATGACATTTTGTAACCATGAACTGATGGAAATTTATATTTTATTATTTTGATATTAATAAATACAACTAGTGATAACTATACTGAAAATATTTTTCAGATATTTCAATACCATTTGATACCAACTTTAAAATAAATAAAGTATTCCATCTATAAAAAAATTCAGAAATTGAAAAATATCTTGATGTAGATTTTCTATTCTTTTGGTGACTTGTGTACATAATGCTGACATTAAAAGTCATACCGTTTTAAACTAACATGCAATCACAACTATAAACCCTTTTATTACAGCCAATTAACCTAATTTCATTGACCAATAGTGTCTTCTTTCTCCTCTAAGTTGTTTCATAAGACTGGTAAAAGATTCAAGTTGAGTTTCAGTGACTTTTACTTGCTGATAACAGTTTGCCTATAAAATAAAGCCACTCCTACTTTATTAATCTTTCAAAACCCTTCTGTGTCTGTAAGCTCTTCCAAAAGAGGTCCCAGGAGATAACCATGGATTTGCTTCTGACTCAGTTCCTAGTAAGATGGCCCACAGAATTTACTCAGAATCCTAACATAATCAGAATTCTACTCAGGTTCCTAAATAATTGCATGGGGTAGATGACAGTGCCGTTTTAAAAATAATCTAATCATAGATAATAAACATATTTACAGTGAGTGAGTTGGTGTAGGAGAAAGGCTGTCAACATGGGAGTCCCAAATGTCGTTGCTGATGTCCTGGCACTGTCCCACTGAGTTTCATCTGAAAAATGGGAATGATAATAATTCTTTTGTTTACATTATATACTTGTGAAAACAAATATATGGTGGCAATAATTTTAATAGAATTTAGAGATCTGTAAATACTATCAAATTGATGTATACTATAGAAATGTAAGGTAGCCTTATTCCTAATTTCATCCTTCAACATGGTCATCATTTCATACCGTATTTACTAAGTTAAATGCAAACAAATAATTGATATGCTTTAACTGCATGGATCTGATTTTAGTATTGGCCTTAATTTAACATTTCTCTATCCAGAGAAATAAAAAGCAGAGACATTAACAATTGGTTCTTTGTTAGCTATTCTTACTTATGTGATTATATATTTTATATATATATATACATGTTTTGTATATATACTTAAATAGTCCAGAAGGTTATTATGTGCATTCAATGTTTAGTTATTATATCACATTACTGGAATTATCCTTTGCTAATTATAAATTCCTATAAGGTCCCTTACTCTTGTCTTATACATTTTCTTATATCTATGCTTTTCTCTTCAGCTAAGTTCTATTAATAATATGCACATTGAAATCCATTGCTGCTACTGCTGCTTGTATTGAATTCACTCGCAGCAAGACAGTTCCCTAACTTTAAGGTCATAACTCTCAATCTTTCCCTCTCTGCATAATGAAGGATTAGGAAACTATGCACCTGAAACCTGACTAATGGAAAAGCATACCCCTGATTTCCTGGCAGAATGCTACTGAAAAGCTTATCCATTTTGTCACCTTCCTTACCTCAAGAACATACAAAACATGAATGGTTGATTTTAATATACTTATTTTCTTCACTTTAAATTTTTCCCTTCTGAAGCCAGAGAGAGCTGACAGAGATTCATTTACTTCCAGGGAATCACAGAAAAGCTTTCCTAGCCTCTGGCTCAGCCACAGGGACCAGGAAATGAACAAATTAAAAGGTAGGACTGGGAGAAGGGGGGAGTTAGCACTGAAGGGGGAAGTTAAAAAAAAGTATAAAGGAAACAGCAGAATAATATGCCTTTGCATACTTGTGACTAAATAAATAGAAACTAGTTACAAATTTAGTATCTATGATTACCGCTATAAAAAATAATCCATGGAGGCTCACATTAAAAGTTCTCTATGAAGAGTTCTCAAATTATTTTACAAATGTTTTATCCATTTCCTTTTATCTCACGCTTCTGCCAAAATGGACTATTTTCTATACACTTACCCTACACTTTACTGTTTGTCTTTGCCAATCTGTTCTCACTGAAAAAAATGCCCATTTCTTCCAATGACCTTTGCACACCCAAAACCTGTCTGCTTCTCAAGGTGCCTTCAGTGCGTTCTCCTTCGCAAAGTGTTTCTTGATCTCTGGGAGGGAGGAATTTATTTCCTGGTGCATGTTATCTGTGTTTCAGTTTCGAGCTTATATTTTTGTGTGGTATTATACATGTGCTTAGATAATATCTAGTCTTATGTGATTACTCCTACTTGTCTTCGTTCTCTGACAGTGCCTAGCCTCGAGCTTTGCATAGAGTATTTGAGGGACAGGGAGGAATATTGATAACATGGACATATAAAACAGGGATTCAATTTAATTTGCTGAATAATGCCATATGTTCAACTGTAGCATTCAATAAATATGATATGATGGTTATGGCTAAAATGTACAAGGACAGCTCCTCAAGTGAAATTTCCATTTCAGAATTATTATACTATTTCTTAATCTTAGTAATTGGTTTCTCACAACAAGGTTAAATGTCCTTCATACCATATAGAATGGCATTAATTGATGTGGTTCTTCCGTAGAAAACTTTTGCTCTTGTTGTTCAGTTAAAAACATTTTTCAAATGTTGAATATTAGAGATAGAGCATTTGCACTATGTAATTTCTAGTTATGTTCAATAAACATCAAAATAATATTGCAGCCATACTAAAATTTTGTTGATCAATGATTTCCTTTTCATAGAATATTTAAAATATTTACTTACTATTAACATGGTTATAATATGAAAATTAAGTATGAAAAGAGATCATTTTATACATATTGAACATGGGTGGGTGTTCATGCTTAAATAGAGAGCAAATTAGGATGCAGCAACACATGGGTGTGGAAGAAAAACATGGTAGTGGGACTTAGTTTGTAGAAATGTCGAAACTTAGGTGTATACATTGGGGGAGGGGGTAACCAGCTGATCCAATGTTAGTGTTCAAACATAACTTTCATGTTCAATAGATAGCATCTTTATCAAGGAAATTCAAGACAGTGACAGGCCTTGGCTTCAGACAGCTCACCACATATCATTTATACAGTGTTTATCCGTGTGAAGCAGGACTGAAATCAGTGGAAAAGAGCATTGTAAAAATTTAGTCAGTGTATCAGCACTCTAACAAAATGAGCTCTGATTCAGAACTGCCTCAGCTATGATTCAGATTTGAAATTCAGTTAGATTACTAAGGTGGAAGCCCAGTTGTATTAATCAGTCAAACTCAACTGGCTTTAGAAGAATCATGAAATTTAGAAGATGTAGAAGTGTTTTGTCTTTCCTCAAGAAAATCAATTCTCAAGTAAGATATTTGGACAAAACTTAAACCTGCTCCATCCTTGTGTATACACCATCAATGCAAGATTAGCTTACACACTGTTCTGGATATGTAAGCACTGAATGCAGAAACTCAAGTTAAAACAGACTGAGAAAAATAGTCTCTTTCAATGTATTAAGCTAATTTTCATACAATTCTTATAAATCAATGGGTGGCAGGTTGTATAGTTTTAGGCTGACAGAGAGATACTTAGGTACATGCTGATTAAATAAGTATGGAATAGGGAGTTGATATGAAGTATCTATTATGGCTTAGGAAAAGCAGTGTTTGATAATTTCATAAAGAAGCAAACGTTCTCAATTGATTAGAAGAACCTGCAATTAGAAAAAGAAAAGATGCAAACAGTTGGCTAAAAAAAACCCAAAAAAACAAAAACACAAATGTATCTGTTAAAATTTAAATTAAAATTTCTTCTGGTTTGGTTATTTTCAAGCTGAAAAGTTTTCCCAAAATTAATGCATTATAGCAAGTTTTCCCAAAATTAATGCATTATCACATCTTCATTCTTTCTAGCTTTTCTTTGTAATATTTTCTGATGATGGTTAGAGATGTGAATTGTTTTGTTATTACGTTTAAAAATTAAATATAGTATAAAATATATGCAATCTGTAAAGAGCTATAATTACATATCTTGTAGAGTTTATGTTAAAATTATAAGTTCAAGTACTGAATTCATATCTACAGAACTGAAAAAGATCTTTTGTTTGATCCCCTGAGAATTACTCTCCATCGCTAACAACTCTTTGTTTAGGAAACAATGCTTGAATAGTTGCACTTTTTTGTGCATTGAAGAAAAATTATATTCCTATCAAATGAAAAGAATATTAATTTTTGTGTATGATAACAAATAAATATAAAATATGTATTTTACTTTTTTCCCCATGGCATGCTTTTATATTTTTTCCTGGGATAATATATTTAAGCTCATAAAAAATGAAATGTATAGTATAAGCCTATTTTAAATTTTTAATCCTAGTCATATTATATAATCACCAAATACTTTTGACTTCAAATTATATAATTGTTTTGTTATACTTTATAAATATTTTAAAATCACATTTATTAATAATATCAAGCATTGTTTAAGAGGAAAAGGTTGTTTTAACTCTTTCTATTTTTCTTTGTTTTGTAAATTAACTACAGTTATGAATTGCTTTAATGTCAACAGCAATAGGAACATTTTAAAAATTCCTTCATAAAGCCCATGATGAACATAAATAAAAAATGCGGATATTTAAGAAAGTCAAAGTCAAAAAATCAAGTCAAACAGTGGTACAGGTTTAGGATGTATTAATAAGGAGTCTGGGTATAAAACCTGCATAATGGCTTTGAAGACCAAAGCAAGTTAGCTTTTGATAGCTGAAGTATTAGGTATCTTCAGCCAGGGTGTTTTTATAAATGTCCTGCTATGGAATTAACTAATTATACACACTAACATAGAGGTAGGTTTAAGAAGTTTCATATTATTTGACAAGTTGACAAATAATATGTATAATCATACCCTCTCTGAGTCTATTAATATATACACAAACTGAATCAAACCGACCAAACTCTAATCAATTATATCTAAACTCAGCTAAGGAGTAGATATCTACCAAACTCTAGTATTATTTTATGGAAATTTATTTATTCCTTTAGTCCTTATTTTTTAATGCAGTAAAAAAATATGCTATTTTGTTATTTAATACATTAAAATTAGCTTTGTGTAGTAAATAATATGTGATAATATATTATGTTTTAAATATAAACAATATATAACATATATCATATCGTATGTAAAATAAATGTTAATGTTATTGATTATATTATTATATAACATGTATGTTATGTATTATAATATATAACACTCTGTCTTTCACTAGTCTTTTTTACTTATAGACTGTTTTTAAGTATACCATTTCTTTAGGGATTCACATCTTCATTAGTACAACCAAAGGCCATTGCAGGTGCACTCCACTGGGACATCTAGTCAATGATACATAAACGTGGCCTCTGAATTTTAATTATTTTCTCATGCTAACACATCAAGAAGAAGGTTGAGATGAAGTATTGACTTCATCAAGAAAAAACTAAAGTTCTTGAGAAGGTATGGTGGCGTGATTGAAAACAGAGACATCCTCATAATTCCTTTAATCTCACCCTGTCAATACAGTCACTCCAAGGGAAAGCAAGAGCAGGGAATTGTGGCCACTCTGAGTAGTACGGGGCAAATAGCATTTTAATTATGAGTAAACTAAATTGCAAAAAGTTTAAATTACTTGCTCAAGACTTCACAACAGAAAGATGGTGAAAAGCTGAAAACTAGATCTTCTTAAGTCTTTTCTATCAACAATTAAGTCAGGTAAGATGTGCAGTCAATATTATTCCAAAATACAGGGTGGCATGAAATAAGGAAAAGTCAAAATGAGGTGAGGAGAATGCTGATGGCATTGGCAGAATGAAAATATGGTAGAGAAAAACACACTAAATTTAATTTTCAACACGATACATTATCTTAGAATTCTAAGTAGTCAGAAATCAACAATAACCTCCTTTACTTGCAGCATGGTGCAGTAGAAAGTAATTTGACATTGAATTAAGAAAACCTCAGTTTAAACCCCAATACCTTCCATTGAATTAGTACATTATCTATATTTTACAAGTATTATTTTTATTTTCTCTATCTTGGGAATAATAATGCCCACATGCAGGTGTTTGGGAAGATTTCATGACTCAATATATACAAAGCCTCTGTTTCAGAGCTATTTTCACAAGAAGAGTACAATAAAATCTTGGATGGTGATAGTGATCGTGATGATAGTAATGATAAAAATGATGGTGATGTCAACAGTTAACAAAAATAGGTAATACAACTCCAAACAGGGTAGGGGACTTCTTTAAATTCAGGTGATTAGTTGCTTCTTAGAATTAAACTTTTATTTCTATTTCAACTTTTATACATTATTAAAACAACACTTTGTTTCTGATTCAGTCTTACAGATTATATTTGGAAAATAGAACTACCTAAAGTCTTTAATTAGCTTAAATTGACCATGGTTTATAAACCCATGTTAATGGAGATTTTAAAAATCACATGGTATTATGTCTAAAGAGGTAATACATGTGGGTTGGTGAGTGGGAAAGTGAATTAGCTTTTATCTATGGGAAAGATTGCATCCTCGGTTATAGTAGAGAGAAAGAGCAATGACAACTTCCCTTTCAATTAGACAGTAAAATTCTGTGACAAAAGTGAGATTTAGGAACTCAAATCCATATAGTTATACATGAGATTATCAGATAATTCATGCCTATTTATTGGCATACCATAAACAGAACTTTGTATCATCAAATATCTAAGATACTTATGAGATATAGGATATCCTATAGGATAGAGATAACAGCTTTTAAACTTACTAATTGTATTTTTCTCTCTCTTCTTTATAAAACTGCCAACGTAGGCATCTAAGAATGGGGTTTATGCCTTTAACCACATAGTTAACAAACGCTATTGATATCTCTGAAGGTATAATTAACAGGTACAAACACCATTTTGTGGACCTTGTTTTATTAATAGTTCCCTAAAAATCCATAATGCTTTATGTCACTATCCATAAAAAACAGGACAGCTACCAAAAAGAGTTGCTAAACCTCTCAACAATCAGTTAGGAAAATCCTCCCAAATGTTCAACATGACATGACATTTGTTTGGAAAGCTGATATGGTTATGGTCATAGAAACAAGTTCTCATTCTGTGTCTAAAATCATCTAAAAATAGACAGAAAGCCATTCTAGTTAAGAACAACATGCTCCCATCTATTTCCCATGAAACCAATTTAACACCAAGAAATATCCATCAATATAGACAACTTTCATTTCATATTTTTTTCTTTTTTTTTTTACATGGCCAAATGGAATGAAGCATTGAGATCATTTATCAGATAATTCATTGGGAAAGTCTTGTTTTTGATCAAAGCTATGGTTTTAGTGATTAAATGATTTCAAATAAACTAGGCATTAGTTCACAAGACAATTATTTTAAATTTTTTTCAGTTTGGTTTTACAGTCAGACAGGAAAGCTAAATATATTAACCTATAGCACATTAATTATTGTTTTTTATAGTGTTACTGTCATTTATTTTAATCATCTGTAATATTTTACATTAAAGTTTCTTCTACCTATAAACTCTGATGCTTTTTATTTTACCTTGGAGTTTACTTATTATATAGAAAAGTTCATTTTCTAAAAGTTACAGGCATTACTTTCAATTTCTGTTAAGAACTACCAAAGTTTCACTTTGGTGAGAATACAGGTGAGGGAAAAAAAATGCCACCTTTACTCCAACACTTCAATGTAGAGAAACAAAAGGTGGGTTGGTATAGTGGTCATGATCCTTCCAGCATTGCAAAAAAGTACTTCTTGGAGAATACCATACAAACACACCCAGCCCCTTTTATTAGCTCTGCCTCTCTTTGGGGAGACACATATCCTTTGCCTTGCAAAAAAAGAATACTGTCCGACACATTAATAATGCCAGACTTTAACCTTTCAGAAGCTTAATTAGAAGCTGAATACTAAATTGAACTATTTCAAAACGTTTCCTTCTCATCTTTATACGTACCTTTTTATGGAAGTACATTTCTGATAAATTACTTATTTTAATTTTAATATTGGCTCTTTGGAGTACTACAGTATAAAGAGTGCTGCTCTTAACCAAAGTTTTTAGAGTTAAGAGAGCATTAGAAACTATGTAGTCAATACCTTAATTTTAAAAGGAGAAAATACAGTCCTTGGAAGATTAAGTAAGCTTTGGTGGCCACAATATTAGAATCAATATTTGCCTATAATTTTCAACCACTTTACTTTCCTAAAAGCAGGAAAAATAAATGCATATTATAAGAAATATTTTCTAAATAAAGCAATGATTTTTTTTCTTTTCACTGGAAATAGTCCATTGGTTACTCCAGGGAAATGAAGAAATCATTTGCATACTTTGCATATAGGAAATTACTATAATATGATTTAATAAAAACATTCACAAAGTTTAGGGTAAATTTCATGAAGTTTCAAGAAAGTAACGTGTTTGTTCATTTAAAAATGTCCAGTAATTCACAGTATGAATGAGATACAAAATTATTTACTACTAATGGTTTCTTAGAAGAAGTATAAGTATATCCGTAGGTATTTCAGAATATTATTTTGTATGAATTCAGGACTGTTATGGACTGAATGTTTGTATCAACAAAATTCATATGTTGAAGCTCTAACACCCAGTGTGGCTATGCTATATGTGGAAATGGAGCCTCTAAGGCAGTAATTATCTTCATAGGGGTGGGGATCTGAGAGGATTAGTTTTTTTTTAAAAGATATCAGAGCTTCTGTGGATTTTCTCTCTCTCTCTCTCTCTCGTCCCCCACTTGCACATATACAGAAAAGGCCATGCAAGGATATAGTGAGAAGGCAGCTATCTGCAAGCCAGGAGGAAAGCCCTCACCATAATCCAAATTGGCCAGAACCTTGATATTGGACTTTGAACTGCTAGAAATATGAGTAAATAAATTTCTCTTGTTTAAGCCACCCAGTCTGTGGTTATGTCAGGTCTAGCAGACTAATACAAGGACTTCTTGAGTTTTGTGAAGGTCCAAGGTCATATGCAATGTTTAATTATTTAAAAAAGGTCTAAGAGCATACATTTTAATGTGATTAAATATATTTTCTAACAAGATTGCAAAAACAGGGAAATTCACTACATAGACAAATTAGAGGGGATGGTAGTTAAAATGATAGAGCACATCAACTCAAGAAAATTAGACGAGTTAAAACTTTTTAGATGAGAAAACCATACATTTTCAGAGTTTTTACTGTATATACAACTATTTAGTAAGAATAAAAATATTCAATATATTATTGAAACTAAATCTGTTTTAAATATGAAATGTTAAAAATATGAAGATAGCAAGCTGTTCACCAAGACGATTTATTTTTCTATGCATAAGTGTAAACATTTCCAAGCCACCTATAGTTAGGTTTGGCCAAATGATTGATTTCTGGTGAAAGAAATATGAGTAGGAAGAATGGACTCTACTTTAAGCTTGGCCCAGAGATATTCTCAAACATATTTCTCCATTTTTTTACCTCTGCCTGTCTTAATATGGATTACCTTTCCCGGTGCGATATTTGGAGGCATGTGTTGAAGATTGTAGAACCACAATATGACAGAAACCTGGGTTCCTGTATCACCACTTGGAGGAGAGCCATCCAACCAGGATCACCCACATTGAACTCTTGCACGCACAATACTTAAATTTTATCTGTGTAATCTATTGAGATTACAGAGTTCAGCATCTAGTCTTATTTTCACTACTTAGATTGTAAGAAAATTGTGCTAGATAGAGAAGACAGCAAACATTTGTTGATGTTGTTTTGTGGTTACTGATTTTTAATCAAAATGGATTTCTATGAAACAGTATTGAATTTGACCACTATAGGAAATTAATCTCTATTTTCATAAAAAGGAAAGATGGGAAAGTTTTGTTTAAATTATATTTTTACTACCAATTTTGCAATACTTCTAAGAAGCTATTGACAACTCTTTCCCTGCTGCAAGTTAACTTAAAACAGTAATTACAGGTCACAGGTCAAGTCTTTAACTTAAACTGAGTTCAAAAGGTGGAAACTGAAGCTCTATAATTTGTAATATTTCCCTGTGTTTTATGTGCACTGTACTACTCAGTGAGACTCCATTAAAGGCCAGCCCCTGCCTACATGCCTTTCATTTGCTCTCCATGTTAATACTTTCAGTTTGTTCTCCTTAAAATGTATAAATAATTATTTTCCTGGTTGTTAAATGCCAGCTGGTGCTGTCAGCTACCATTGTTTCCCAGCTGTCTGCCCAGATACCCCATTGCTTCAGGCTGGCTGACAGAGTCTCCTTGAAACACTTTATTTGACCTCCTTATTCCATTTCCTCAATTAGTTTATCATAGGTACTTCAAATATTTGTAAAAACATTCTACTTTTTTGTTGTATAAGAGTTAATATAATACAGTTTATGTGAATTTGCCTCCCTAGATTTGGTTTATATATTACTTGGATAGTCTCCAAAGATCTGGATACTTACTCCTATTAATAAATTGTCTAGCATACAAACCAAATGGATGCTTATTTATTTAATTATATAGTGTATATACATGGTGTACACAAACATAAGGTACATTGTACTACATGCCTATGTGTATTTTCAAAATACTTTTATAATTTGAGTTCCTGTCCTTGCTCATGCTATCAATTTCTTTGTACTTGGAACAATAATTATAGTGAAAACAATAATTTTTATTCATTTGATTTAAATACATGGTTTTAATGGATGCTATTGTTGGAAAGGGTATGTAGGCCATATTTTAAAAATGCTGTGTCAGCTGTAAATGTCATGATAGACATTTTACCATCATGTCCACTAAGTCTGGAAAAGTTATGTTGTAATTTAGCTGGAAATTTTTTGTTTATTTAAAATAAATTAGTTACTTTTGAAAAATAATCAGAAAGTATAGCATTTTTATATTTTGAACAAATGATTCAAAAACACAAAAAATCAATTGGTATTTTTTTAAAGAGTTAAAAACTTCTGTCTCCAATTGTATTTTTTATTATATAGATGTTTGAGTTTCATTACAAAATCATATAACAATGGAAGAGTAGTCCAAGCACCACTTATTCACAGCCTTCTCTTTGCCCAGAGTTTCCTTTGAGCAATTATTACTTTCATTATTAAAATGTCAACTTTACCTTGAAGAGAAACATTTAGGGTGATTTTTTAAAGTATGAAAATAAAAATAAACTGGGCATGGTAGCTCATGACTATAATCCCAGCACTGTGGGAGGCTGAAGCAGGAGGATCACTTGATGCCATGAGTTTGAGACCAGACTGGGCAACGCAGTGAGACCCTGTCTCTTAAAAAACACAAAAAGCCAAAACCAAAAATATAAAATAAAATAAAACTAAAAGCATGTAAGTAGGAGCTTAACAAATATTTGTGAAAGCAACAATTTTTCTATTGTGCCAAATTATGGGTTTTTTTTTTTGTTTATCCATCCATTGACTCATTAAATTTTTTCACTGTCTACTTGATTCAATCTATTCTACTACATCTTTTGTTAAAGTATACACATAGACTCCTCAGATAATAATAATTCTTGTTAAGTAGTCATTCTGTGAAATGTCCCTTTTAGGTGTTCTAGAATCATATTTGCATTAAATTTAGGATAGGGTGACATACTCAGTTTCCTGGAGTTTGGAGGAAAAAACTCCTACTGCCCAAGGCAATTCAGTGCCATGGACATCACCCCCAGTACTAAATGAGGTAAAGCAATTCAAGTCTGGCAACAGAGTATGCACTCACTAAAATGCAGCTCAAAAAACCCTTTAATAAATGCCTACCACTTGTCAAATATAAACAAATAAACAAATAAATTTAGGCATACATTTTTCAAACTGGAATATAAATATAAAATATAAAAAGTTGTTAAAGTGTTAGTTTGAAAATATATAAAGTAGTCTTTGTTTATGTGGGGCATATAAGCATGTTTGTGTATAAAATTGTAATTACTATGAATTTTATACAGTTATTTTTTTCCAGATTTTACTAGATAATTACAGATACCTTTGCCTAAAGATTTTTTGAGAGGAAATATAGTAATTCTGGACATGATTCTTTCCTCATTATGTTTTTGCTTTATATGCTCCATATTCTTCCACGTTTCATACAGTCTGCAAAACAATGGATTAATTGATCCCTTTTTGAATCTGTGGTTTCTTACCAATTGTAAAAAAAATTTAGTCTCTTTAAATCTTGTTTCCTATTTACTAATATAGAGATCTATCCAAATTTGGAATATATGTATTTTCACTCCTTTATTGTTTTGTAGATATGCCTGACATAAGTTCCATCCTATCCAGAATGACTTTTCTTTTGTGCTTTACCCATGTTACTCAGTGGATTCCGTCTTTCTGCCTCTGACCTGTGCTGCTCTGCTGTGGAGAATAGGTTTTACATACCTCTCTGCACTTTTTTAGAGTGAGAAGCCTCCACCTCTTTGGAAGTCACTGAATTTAGTTTGTTCTGTGTTGCATTAGCAAATATCACTCCCTGCCCACTGATTATAACAACCAGAACTTCCTATACTTTCTAAGTTCAGAGCAACTAGATTTAGGACAGGTAGAGCTATATACTAAATGCCACTAAATACTGCAAGAGAAGTTGAATATGCTCTAATTTGACTTCAAACAATTGATCATTTTGTGAAGTCTAAAAAATATTTTTTAAAAGGTCCTACAAAATAGAGTAAATGCAGTTTGCTATGAAAATGGCCACGTGTTATAAATAAGCATGTATTTCCCTCCATTAATAGAAAGAAATGGATCTGAGGCTGTGGTCCCCAACCCCCCGGGCCACAGCCTGGTACTGGTCCACCACCTGTTAGGAACCAGGAGGCACACCACCGCCTGAGCTCTGCACCCCGCCCCCCCCAGCCCTGTCAGTGGAAAAATTGTCTTCCGTGAAAACGGTCCCTGGTGCCAAAAATGTTGGGGACTGCTGATAAGGCATTCTTTTGTCAGAAATCCCTTGGGTCTGTGTAGTTAATACTAGACAGTTAATGAATATATGTATATTAAACACTAATTTCTTCTCATTTTATCCTTCTATGCAGTTATTTTTATATGAATTAATGCTGTTGTATGTGAGGTATTAGATCATTTTACAATGTCAGTCAAATCATGGAAGTTTTTCTTTCCCCTAAGTGTTATTAATCACAGGATATAAAAATTAACTCAATATGTGTATTTTGTGTTTTACAGGTTTCTATATTCAAAGGTAATTAGAAGAATAAGATGTGGTGAGTAAAGTCTCCTAAGACTCTTGAAAAATGCTAAAAGAATAAATGTAAAGTGTTCTCATCACAAAAATGATAACTATATGAGGTAATGTGTGTGTTAACTAGTTATTCCACAATGTATCTGTACTTCAAAACATCATGTTGTAAGTGGTAAATACACATAATTTTGTCTGTCAATTTAAAAAATTAAAAAATTAAAAAATTTAAAAGGATGTTATGTTGTTATTTTTCACCCAAATTTCTAAGGGATGGGGGAAAAAAAAGACAGGTGAAGAGTATTAGAAGTAAGAAAAATAGAAATCAGCATTGTCTTTTTTTTTCTTTTCTTCATTAAGAAAAAAAAAAGTAAAGTGTTTTCATCTTCTAAAAATTCTTTATAACAAGTCAATTTGTCTTGATAACAGAATAATTCAAGTCTCTAGGAAAAAAAAGAAATGGGAAGACATCTGAGATTTATTGTTCCTTTACTAAGCATCACCAAGATATTTGTGTACATATTCTATAGAACCCATTTAAATCTGTCTTGTGTTTCAAACAGGTTTTTAGTGTTTCTTTTCTATACTAAATGGTAAATATCTTCTTCGAAAGGTTTTTTCTTTTTCACGAGTGAAGTTCCAGAAGTTCCTTGAGTTGTATCAAAAATTTGTTTGCTAGTTTCTTTTCTTTTTCTAGTCCTCAAATCTTGAAAACTGAGTTAAAAATCTTCTTGGGACATTTCACATATGACTATTCTGTTTTGTTTCATTTTATTTATTTCTATTTATATATTAATTTATATTTTTAACTTCAGCACTAATCCACATTCTACTCCTTTCCTTCTCCATTAAGGAAATCTTTAATTTCTTCATTTGTAAGATGAGTTAATGGGACTTAGTAGCTGAATGATACTGTTGAGGTAGAATATAGTAGAGTAAATATCATGTACGACATACGGAGTTTTCTATAATATACTATATATATTTTCTGCGTGGCTTCAAATATGCAATATCTACTGCATATCTACTGACTAATTCAATATATTAATTTGAGTGTACTATCTAATGTTTTTGATAGCTTTTGTAGAATTGTGATTACGCAAAGCAGACAATAGCTAGGTACCTCTGAACTTCTGAGAATTTTGAGGTTTCCTAAAATCAAATTTTAAAAGTTGAACTATCACTAGCAAAAAATTTTTTAAAATATAGAGTAGAAAGACAATATATTCAAAGAGAGGATGAAGCTCAAGGCTAAAAACTAGAGAAGTATTGAAAGAACCTTGATAGTGTTTGTCTATACTTCATCTTTCAATATTATCATTTTTAAAGTGCATTGGCCTCTGTATAATATAACAGGTGTCTTCAATAATGCACTATCTGTTGTTCTTTTATAGGGAAGTTAAGAATTTTTTTTCCTGTTTACAACCGTTTGTGCATCAGTAAGGATTTAGTCATTGAAGCTACAAACATTTAGCTATTTTAAAGCAAAAAAAGAGAGAGAGAGAGATTTAAAAGAGGAACCATAATTGGAAGTCTGGAGAAGTAGACTCTAGTATGGGCCTTACTTTTGGTTCTCACCCATACCACAATCAGGAAGGTGGGAACATAGAAGGCTATCCTGGGAACTACTGATCTCAAGAAAAATCCAGAATTTAGGAAGCTGCTAAAACTGCCACAATAGCATCTTACTATCCCTGGAGGTGATGCTGGGATACTAGAATACTCCTTCAGAAAAAGAAAAGAAAGAAAAAAAAATGACTGTGGTTGTCAGCAAGGGGGAGATAAGCCAAAGCAGCCTCACTTTTGTTCCCCTAAACTCCTAAAAGTACAACTCATTGTCAGAGCTTAATTGCTGTCTAGAACTCCAACATCAAAGCAGTCCAGGAAATATAGTTTTACAGAATCAGAACTGTTAGAAGGATCAGTGAAACAGGGTGTGTGTGTGTGCGCATGTGTGTGATATTTGTGAGTGAATAATGAAAAAATGCTACTCAGAAAATATTGTAAAAATAACATAATTGGCTTTTATTTGTAGTAATATACAAATGCATAAAACCTTAAAAATGTGAGAGAATGTTGGGTGGTATGTTTTACGGCTGTCCTTAATTTATCCAAACTGTAGTGGCTTTTATCCTTCTATTTCACAGACTTCTGTGATATCTAGTTTGGAGAACTCTATCGGAGACCGAGTTTGATGGTACTGTGGGATGTTACAGGATTGCATATGAGGTATGTGTGGTTGAGACTCTGTAAGAAAGAGTACTTCTTACAAATCTACGCAGAGTATAGTAATTCATGTGAAAGGTAACACGACAATCTTTGTTCAAGAAGAGTGTAGTTCTTTGGCATCTTTGTGCCTCACTTCTGAACTCTCAGATAAGAAGAAAGTATAGCAGACTCTATGGCCTAATAGAAAGAATATAAGGGATATATCTGTAAAACTAGTGTTTAGAACTTATTAGCACAATAGTGTAGAGGTGTAAATAGAGAAGCTAAGGAATCATATAATAGAATGTATATACCAGGGATTATTCCTGTTCTTAAGTCTTTAGCACATCCTCTTGTTGATTTTTCTTATCAGAACACTTTCTGGGATAATCCAGTTTTAAGGAAATGTAATAGAAAATGACAATTTACCTTAAAAAACAATTGCCATAGAATAACTTTAGAGATGGTGGCTCAACAATTAAAATGCACTGGAATTGCCCATATTTCCCTTCAAGGAAGTACTTGCTTCCCAACTTAATTGAGTATGATTAGTAGTTTCCAGCTGCCAGCTCTTTCAGAGTCTTCTTCAGCAGCAAGAGATGTCTTGTCCACAGTCACATCATGCCTTCCCAGAGCAGATTGCATGATGTACCTGGATGAGATGAGGGTATAGAAATCCAGCCATTTTGTCATGGTGTGGGATTTCTCTGACAGGTAATATTTGCTTCAAAGCTTTCCTCTGGGATGAGCAAGGTTTGGTGGATCTGCAGTGCAGAGATTACTTCTTCATCCACCAAATTCTGTTCTCTCCCACTTTCTTTTGGAGTTATTGATCCCTAAATGATATTTTGCATCTCAAATCCCATTTCAGTGTCTGCATCCAGAGAATCCTACCAGAGAGGTACACTAATAGGAATCGTAACTACAAAGTATTGATATGTATCAATCTATATCAGTATTTTCATAATGTTATTAAAAATTGTTTAAACCTATTTTAACACTTTTGGAATATTCTAGTGAACTAATTATTTAAGAAGTAGTAAATAGAGGAAAATAATCAAGAATGGATCCTGCCTTTCCTATAAAAACTGTACAACTCTGTATGCAAACACTTGATGAAAAAAAGTTTTTCAGTATACAATAATTCCAACTAATAAATTAAGAAGGAATAATAGAGTTTGAATGCCACCATTTTGCCACCTGTAATGAATGAATGGATCCAAGCATTGTATTCCAAGACTGCTAACATCATAATAGAGATATCAGAATGATTATGTGCCTCCTGGTGGAAGAAATCAACCCCTAGGAGGTAGCTTTACACCCCTTTTCTCACAAATAAATTTGAATTTGATTAATTCTCCCTATATAACTACAAATTTCTAGTAAATACAGAGGAGAGAAGAACAACAGAACTATACCATGGGGCACAATCTCCAAAATCCAGACTTTGTTATACTCCATAGAAAGAGTAACTCAGTTTCTTCAATATATTAATTACGAAGACTCAAAAAAAAAAAAAAAAAGAGAGAGAGAGATGGAGAAGAAATGTATACATTTAAAGTTATTTTAAAATACTTTTCAAACAATTGTAATATATGGACCTTATTTGGGTCATGATTTCTTTTAAAAAAACAAACTCTTATAAAGATAACATTTATGAGATAGTTATAAAGTTGAACATTGGATATCTAATACTATTAAGAAATTATTAAATTTTAGAACCTGTAATGGTATTAGAATTGTTTTCAAAAAAATTAGTATTTTTCATTCAGAAATACATACAAAATTTTTTTCAACTGAAATGAAATAATACCCAGGATTTACTCCAAAATAATATAGAGAAAAGAATGGGATGGAGCATTAATGCATCAGATTGGTCATGGGTTGATAATTGTTGAAACTGGATGATGGGTACATGGACCTTGATTATACTCTGCTATCTGGTTTTGTATATTTTTGAGATTTTTGATAATAAATAATTAAAAGTTTAGAGATATGTATTGAAAAATAGCAGGAGAAACATGATGACATTAGCATAATCAGAGCAACCAAATGGACCAAGACACTGCCCAAAGAGATTTCTTCTGGATATACTCATTGGGCCTATATGGAAAGCTGTCACCTAGAGAAGGGAGTGTATCCATACACGTTTTATGTAGTTTAATGTAGGAAATTATAAAATAGTGTATCACTATTTTTCCATTAGTAAAGTTTTGTAGTAGTGTAGCAATGATACCAGAAAGACATGCAACAGGATTAGAAAAAGAACCATATCCATTTTATGAATTAGGGCCATCATAGTGGTCAGCATCACTGATTGCTCAGAGCAGTCCCTGACGTGGCTGACTCTGGACGCTTCCTCAAATGTCTCTCCAATATAGGTTTTTAGTGGCTACTAGGAACTCATTCAAGTTACTACTTAAGATGAAGTATAATGTACATCCATGTTCAATGAACTTTTTGTCCTAGATCAAGAGGATAAAAAAACCATAGCAATATTTAGTTTCATTTTCAGTTATCAATTTGGAACACTGTTATTGGAAAATAAAGTTATTTCCATTAAGGAAATTCTAGTACTTCAAAAAATTTAATTTTGGTGACATATTTAAAGGCCAGCCTACCTCACACCAAATCCAATTAATTTTTATCGTAGATTTCTTCAAATTAAAATGTAATCTTAGGACACATTTTTCATCCTCAATGCAAGAGAAGGTGCACATTTTCTCAAAAAGTATAATTCTATGTTGAACAATTCTTACAAATGAATCGAAGTACTTCTAAAAGAAAAAAATATTTTAAATATACATTTATTTGTAAGACAATGGTTTAAAATTTATTAGTTAATGTATAATATCAAAAATAATATATTTTATGTGATGACATGTAGGAAATAGTTTTATTCAGGTTTATTCACATTTGAACTCAATCATAAAACAGTGATGGATTCCAAATATTTGTATATATCCTCTTATTTATGTGAAATGGTAGAGTTAAAAATGAATGAACATTTTTCAGGTGACTATTATTATTATTCCAGGTGATTATTATTTCTGCCCTAAGAATAGTCATTTCTGATAAATATGGAAAACAAAAGTTTTGCTGATGAAATGTGTTCCCTTACTATACCATCAAGTTCCTGGTAGACTTCTCAGAGCCAATAACCATTACTTATTCTTCCACAGTGTTAAGTGAAGCATCTGACATGTTATAGGAACCCAAGGTAAGTTTTTGAAATTCGTAAATTAATAAATACATAGCAATTAGATAATTAACTTGATTAATTTTTTGTTTTCTAATTTAGAAAAGAAAATATCTGAATTTTCCTTAGATGCTTTATCAAATAACTTTTAAAACCACTGAATAAGGGCTAAAGGTATTAAATTTTACTATGTGGACTAAAATATTTATGCTTTTATACTACATTTATAATAAAAATAAACAATAGCATATTCTGACCTTGATGCTTACCAATCTGGATAGTAAAAACTTTAATAAATCATTTCACTTAAATACAGTGAAAGGAGTGGTATTATTGAGTCTAACTCTTGGAAAGAGGGACTGTAATGTACAGAGGTTAATTTGTCCAAGATCATACACTTAGATATTGGAGGAGTCTGGATCTGAACCTACATTTAAAAAAAAATTACCTACAAGAACTCTTCAATATAAACTTGAAAAATACT
Organism: Daubentonia madagascariensis; assembly: GCA_023783475.1. NCBI lineage: Eukaryota > Metazoa > Chordata > Mammalia > Primates > Daubentoniidae > Daubentonia > Daubentonia madagascariensis. The sequence continues at coordinate 16,081,151 of JAKFHU010002080.1, read as the reverse complement.
GAAACAAATATTTCAAATGTAGAATTCTAGATATTTTGTATTATTTGAAGTTGGAAAAATCAGATAAATCCATGATCAATAATTTTTAATAGATTTGATTATGTTCTCATACACAGCAGCATGATTAACAAGGACAAAAACTAATACTATGATGCATAATCTGTAACAGGTATACATGCTTAATGTGCACTCCACAAAATAGCAATTTCTTGACAGGAGGGTAAGGAAGAGAAGAATGAATTGGGTGTACTAATTAGCAAACTGAAGTGCAGGAGGAACTGGCAGCAATAGTGTGACAGGACAGAGACTGCAAGCAATGTAGTATAAATGATGATGACTGTAAACCTGTAATAAAAATAACAAATATGCTGGGAGACAAGTACTACTGCAATTTTATTCAAGTAAATTTTTTTGACTGTTACTAGATTTACTTCTGAAGGTGAAAACCAATTAATAAAATGAAGATAGAATTTGACTCTATCACATAAAATGGAAACAATTTGTGACAAATGAATTGTTGCAGTTCAATTGTGAGAATTTATTCTCATCAATGATTTTCCTACTTAAAAAATTATATTTAGATACCACCAATAAAATATAGGAATGCTAAAAACCTTACATTAAGAGCTATATTTAGGAAACCAGATGTTTTTGAAAATTTGCAGTGAAAAGCATTTATTAAATGTGTTGTTTTTATAATCTCAGTATAAATTTAATATATATGTGTGTACATAAGTATATTTGCAATTATATAAGGTTGAAATTGTTTCAAAAGAATCACTTTGACCTACATAAATGGATATTGCATATTATTTAAATTTCAGTGCATTTCAAATTAAATTATTTCCTATAGGAAAATGAAAGGTAATAATAAAGGACAGAGTCCAAAGATTAGCAATATATATTTTGTCATATGTCTATTTGCTAAACAATTAAAGATATTCATAGTTCCAAATATTTATTATTGGGCATCAGTGTTTTAGGTGTCTGATAACCAATAGTAAATGTCTGGAACTATAATTTTTGTGACATTTTATATTTTGTCCAGGATTTTAACACCAGCTAAAAATTCAACTGAATGAGCTATAATAGAAATGGAGGTGTAAAACAGAGTTTAAAGTTAAGCAGTATTTAAGTGGGTCACAATAAAATATATCACTTCATAAAGGATGCATATTTCTTGATACATATTGCTAAATCTCAGAGGGCTTAGACAAGTTATTTACAAAAGGAAGCACATGAAATATATGAATACGTGTACCTCTTAGAAGTTTGCTCAGCTATAAAATGAGCAGCAGATTTCAATTTCCTCCCCTGTCATTCCATGAAAAATGAGTTTTATTATGAAAAGTGTTGTAAACCTTAGCTTACCATTTTAAAATGCATGTTTATTTGGCATCTTTAAAATATAAAGTTCCCATACTTTAAAATCCCCAATTTAAAAATAACAATATATTAGTATTTCCAGATTCATTCCAAGTTCAACAACTTGGAATTAAATATTTAATGAATCTATGATCTCCTAGCACTGCACTAGTTTCTGATAATAAAATTATTTTAGTTTCAAGGAATATTTTAAACTATGCCTATGTGTCCGTTTAAACATAAAATATTTAAAACATGCACATAAGGACAATTTGATTACAATTTTATTTTAGCTCGTTGATTACTATTGTAATGAAAAAATATATTCCTTAATACTAAAAGTGTAGTAATATATATAATTCCATAAATTAATTTTTGTATTAATACCTGCAGATATTTAGTGCTATATAATCCCTTATATTTTTGTATTTGTAATGAAAATAGAAAATATTCAGAATATTTATTCTTTATTTTTAAAGAAAAAAGAAAATCTTCATACTGAATATACTAGCTAAATTTTATATTAATAAAACAAAACTTTTTCATGTGTTAATGAACAGCTTTGAGCAATATTACCTTCATAATTCTTTAAAGATATATTTACATAATTTCTATTTTTCCAATATGTTTTTATAATAACTTAATACATATATTTTATCTTATAGTATATTTGCAAACACTGTTCTATATACAGAGTATTTTAACACTATTTTTCTCATTTGGTATTTAAAATAGCTCTGTGGTTTGGACAGTAGTGGTACAATTATCCCAATTTTACACCTAATAAAGATAAATATAACTTGGCCAATGTCTTTCAGCTACTGAGAGTCAATCAGTTCAAATGTTTAGTAAGTGATAGGACCAAAACTAAAGTTCATAGTTCTTAATTTCTAGTGAACAGTTATTTTCTATAAAGCACCCCACCAGTCTAAGATAATGCATGCATTGGTTGCATATCATTGTGTTAGAAAAAAGACAACACAGACTTGTATTCTCTGAAAAGATTCAACAAAATAAATTTTTTTCAGTGAGGTGTAGTGGTTTTATGCTTTTTGGTTGTTTTTGTCTTATCAAAAATTAAACATCTAAAACTTTTATTAGAAGAGCCATAGCCTTAGTTGTTGAATTTCCCCAGTATCTGATCAATTTGATGTGCATAGATTTGAAGCAAAATTAGGATCAATGCCTGCTTGTGTTACATATATGTTTCTATAAACTTTTTGAAGAGGTTTGAAAATTGGAAAAGAGAAGATTCTGTTAATAAGAGTTACTATTTTCCAAAGTGATTTTAGGTGGCAATGCAGTGAAAGGTGCTATGGAGCCATGAAGGAAGCCATGAAGCTCATCATGGTCCTTAAGCTTTTTGGTTGCAGGAATTCAAAGGCCTTTTGATTATGAGAGTTGTATCAAGTGATGTGATAAATATTTAACAACAGGTTCTTAGGAAGAGGAGATGCATGAATAAACCCTGATTTGTTGCATTTGCTGATTTATGTCGTGTTATTACTTCCATCTCTGTCAGTGACCAAAGTGATGTCACTGAACACACACTTGGAAAGTGATTTGCACAATGAGCTCTCACAAGCCCATGCAAGCCAGTTCCAGCATACTACTGGTTATATCTATGGATATTTATCATAAAAGAAATTAAAACAGAAATTTTAGAAAATATATACAAATTAATTCATTTTAAAATAATAATAATGGGTCTATTATCTGTTAAACGTAAATAACATAGTCTTTATGAAGGATAACTCTATTTTCCAAACAAAAAAGATATTCGAGGGAAGAGTGGCATTGTTTTACATTTTCTCAAATTTCTTTAAGGTATGCCTTAATAGAAGGAAGCTGGAGTCTCATATGTGATAAAGCATTCAGTCCGCTGAACATCACACATTATATAGCCAGTGGAAAATTTCTATTAATATTATCTGCTTGTGAAGTATTGAGAAAAAAAGACAACATCTTAGTATTATTCATAATGATAATTTGATCCCGTAGGCCCACAGAATGGATTTTGAAGACTCATTGGGGTCCTTGCATCACATTTTGAAAAATGCTGTTACATAGCAACAGTTGGAACCAAAGAATGACCTATGTGGAAATCACATAAATAAAAGGAAAGCATATGATTTTTCTTCTCTGAAAAAAAAAAAATATATAAATAAAGTGTAGAGAGAGAGAGAATTGTTAAAAGGTTGTAAAACTCACTATGTAATCTGTGATCTTCTCGGCAAGGTCCAGAAAATGTGAGGAGCCAAAAATAAAAGTAAGCTTTTAAAATGTGGAAATTTACTAACAGTGTCCCACTTTTCTGTGCCTCCCAGATTTATAGGAGGTATACTAATGCTCATTTATGGAATATACAGAAAAGTTATTAAAGTTTTAGTTAACCAGGTCAACATAAAAATTTAATTGTATGTCTGTATACTAGCACTAAATAAACAGAAATTAAATTTTAAAAACTATGATATTATAAAGTATTGAAACATTTAGGGATAAATCTGAAAAAAAGATCTGTACTATCTGAGCACTGAAACATGGAGTATATGGCTAAGACAGATGTTATTATAAAAGATCTGAATAAATAGAGAGAGATGCTGTGTTCATTGTTTGGGAGACTCAATAGTGTTAAGAATTCAGTTCTCTGAAAATTAATCTATGGATTCAACACAATCTCAAACCAAATTTCAGCAGGCTTTTTTGTAGAAATTGAGAAGCTGATTCAAATATTCACATGGAATGCGAAGACCTTAGAATATCAAAACAACTTTGAAATAAAGAACGAAGTTAAATGACTTATGCTTTTTAAGTTTAAGAAAAATCAGTTTCAATAAGACTACATTAATCAAGACAGTGTGATATTTTTGTAAAGATTACATTAATGATCAGTGGAGCAGAATCAAGAGTCTAGAAATAGACCTACACATTTATGGTAAATTGCTTCCATGGAATATATAAGACTAGCATCCCTGACCTGGACAAATTCTTTTTCACCTCATGATGAAAAGCAACCTACACCATAAGAACTTATACTGTGATGGCTGAAGAAATTTATAGTGAGTCCAGAGCAGAAAAAGCTATTCGTCTTCTTTCTAGTGCTCTTGGAGCACCCTACTTTGAAATGCTGAGTTTTCATGTAACAAGTCTGATGACAATGAAACTGCCATGCTGGAGAGGTCATATGTAGGTGCTTCAGTAGACAGTGCCAGATGAACTCTCCGATGATAGCCGATATAAACAACCAGGCTAGTGCGAGAGCTACCCTGGATGTCCAAACCTGTTAAATTTTCACCACATCTAACATCTGACTTTAATTCCATGAGAGACTCTAAGTGAGAACTCCCAAACTCTTACTAAATCTCTGTCCCACAAAATGGTGAACAAAATAAAATGGTTGTTTTAAACCTCTAAGTTTTAAGGTTATGTATTATGCAGCTACAGATAACTGGAACATAGCTTTACCATAACTTGGCTGCAGAATTATCCTAAGATTTAATCATCTGTTTTCCATTTTACTTATTTCTCTCTTAAAATAAGAATTTTAAAATATTTATGCATAATCTGTATTTCTATGTATTATCTTCTCTACCATTCTTTTTTCTTTCCTCCAAATAACACATGTATACATGTTTCTTAAGTACCATGTGGATAAATTATTTTCAAGTCATGTCTCTCTCTAGTTTGATACATGTGTCAGGTTGCTATGAAACAGCCCTTAAAATTCCTGGAAGCTCTTTTGCCTAGCTCATAGGGTCTATAAGTTACCCCTAATAAATCTTCCAAAAATATTTTTAAAAAGACTTATAGCCACTCCCTTGATTTGATCATTATCTGATGATTTCTTACTTTAAGAATGTTTTGATTTCTAAAAAAATGGAGATGGAAAAGAGTTTTTACTCTTCAAGCAGACAAACCCTGAATCCTCTATATTTCCTCTAAATTCTGCTTATAAACTGTTTTCTTTTGCTCATCTCTCTCTCCCCATACCTTAACATGTGCATCAAACAGAATACAATAGAAATTTCAATATTATGCCTAGAAATAGTCCTAGCCAGATCTAGAAGTCCATCAGATATGCTTTGACATCTTACCAATAGGGGACAATTTTCTAATTGCTTCATTATTACATATAACACACCGTATTTTTAGGCTGTTTGGCTGTTTCCTCACTACTTTTCCAGCATCTACTAACAGATTTCTCACCATTTGCCAGTTTTTCTAAGTGTGTCCTCACTGCTTTTCCAGCCTTTGTCATCCACCCATTCCAAGTCAAATGACATGTGGTTTAGAATTTTTTGTTATGAAGCACCCCACTTCCAATTTCTGTGTCTATTAACTCATCCTGCACAACAAGATCCTCTAACACTAAGCAAGTTAAAGCACGGATATTTATTATTTCCTCATGATTCTGTATGTTGCTTTGGCAGTTTTTCAGGCCTCATCCAGGTCAGCTGAGGCTGGATGGTCTAAGGTACCTCACCCACATGTCTGTGGAGGTTGGGAGCTGGAATGTCTGAGAAGACTAAAACCTCTCTCATCCTTAGAGCCCAGTCATGTTCATGTGGGGAAAGAAGAGTTTACATCATCAGGTGAAGCCAAGTACCAGTGAAAAAGAACATTTCAAGTCCATGTGTCCATCATATTTGCTATCTGCAGTTGTCAAAATCAAGTCAAAGGTCATTTCCATGTTCAGGTGGTGAAGAATCAACCTTTTCCTTTAAATGGAAAGAGAGTCAAAGTCATATTGTATAGGGATGCTATAGACTTGAATGTGTCTCCCTGAAATTCATACATTGAAACCTAATCCCCAATGTGATGGTGTTGAGTGGTGGAGCCTTTGGGAGGTGATTAGATCATAGGACAGGGCCTTCATGAATGTGATTAATGACCTTAAAAATGTGGCCCCAGAAAGCTGATTTTCCCTTTCCTCATGTGAGGACACAGAGAAAAGACAGCCATCTACAAACCAGGAAACGTCCACACCAGACTCTGAATCTGCCAGCGTTATGATATTGGACTTCACAGACTACGTTACTATGAAAAATAAATTTCTGTTGTTTGTAATCCACTCATTCTGTGGTACTCTATTACAGCAGCACAAATGAACCATAAAAAGGGGCATGGATATAGTAAGGCATGAACAAATTTTAGTCATTACTGAAATAATGTAACAGTTGAATAGTTGGATCATATTAGTTGAGTCATCTTTAGACTTTTATGTACTTAAGAGGAGACTTATTTGCTGAGCACCTAATAAAGCAAATGTAGTAGGCCTCTTTTAGGGAGTTTGCATAGACGATGCACTTATTTTTAAAAGAACCCCAGAAGGCATTTATGCATTACATGTGAAGTGAATTTTAAATTGTATTCACCTAACTGCAGATGGATAGGTAAGTACAAATACAAATGGAACCAACTATATTCTGTTGCTCAGCAATTTGTGATACGTTAAGAATGAGTACAAACTATGTTAGATCAATGTTAGATAGATGAACGAAGGTTATAAAATTTCATCTGCCTTTTTTCTGAAGATATACTTCTTGATTCTTTGCTGATCAATATTTTCTATTTATTTGAAAAACCTCAATGTCCTTTTCATAAATTTACTGTCATGTTCATGTGATTAGAATGATTTGCAATATTGTTCTGAAACGTACAGTTAAGAATCTTGTTTAAGGCAGTGACTTCAGTTAGGATTCAGAGAGTGGTATATCTGCTGCTGAAGCCTGTATACTTTCCACTGAATCATGCTGCCTCATCACACTGTGATCAGATATAGCGGAATTGAACTTACTCTCCTCTCCTCTGTCTTTCTCCTAGGCTTTGCTCCTGAGGAAAGGATATGAAAGAAGAATTATAGAAGACTGTTGTGTTGGAGAAATTGATCATAATATGTGACAAAGAAATGATTGATCAGAATTCATCATCTTGCTCTTACAAGTTTGCTACTACCTATTTTTTTTTTTTAGTCTTTGCTTTCTAACAAATAACTTCTACTATCATACTCACCACTTTGATCCTCTTTATACAGACATTCTTCATCACACATTTTTTTTTTTTTGGTAAGTTGCTAAATTCTGTGAAAGTCTGAGGGGGAAATGTACTGGGGAAACTTGTAATGGGAATAAGGGAATAGTCAAATAAATTCAATGAGCTGACGATAGTGTCTGGAAAGTTTACTGGGTATACTTTGTAAGGATATGTGACCGGGAACCCCTTTTCAAATGTACAAAAAGCCTCTATATCTTCAGAAAATATTGGGACAGCTAACCCTGGATGGGGCACAGTGTTACCATTACAACTTTACTAGCCTATGCATACATCAAATAAAATAAAATCTTTTTCCCTACACATTGATAAAATATGCAAAGGCTCTTATTCAGCTCTTCATACAAAATAGATACTTAACACTTTCTCATTAAGAAGAAAGTAAATGCCTAAACATAGTAAGACATTAATTTGTTCTAGTAGTGAAAAAGTTTCATTTCATGACTCAATCATGTTTCTATAATCTTTGTCATCCAGACAATTTTTTTCCAGCCTGAAGATATTACTGAATGAATGTCTCTCTCATGGGAGGATATACTGGACTCATTTCTGTAACCTTAACAGCAAACCCCAGCATTGAGATTTGTATCTCTCATCAAGAATCCCCTTTTAACAATCCCATCTAGGATTTGCTCCAATTAGCATAATCAGTAATGCCATAAAGCCAAGAAGGTGTTTCTCTATCCAATGGTCACTACGATGATTCATCAGCAAATACTTACTGACTATACATTCTATGCTAGAGGAGTGCATCAGCATTATCTAGGGTAAAAACTGTTGTAGAAAATAGGGTGTTGTACAAAACACATGTGCCTAGAACTACACCCAACCTACCAGGCAAAGTCTTCCAGAGTCAAATTCCAAGATAGGTTTGAAGTTTTGTTTTATGAATTCAGAAAAAATTACTGCATTTTCCTCCCCTTCATCCACAAAATAGAGATAAAAGCAATCCTTTCTCTCATGAGTTTGTATATGTCACAACGCAGAAGCCATAGGTTAGCTGTTATTAACACATTCTTCAAAAGCATCAACATCATAATCACCATCATCATTATCATCATCAATCTTATGTTTCATAAATACTGGAAAATTAATATATCTTTGCTTCTAATAAATTCACTTCTCTATATTTTCATACAAATTAAAATGAAGCATTTTCTTTTCATAAATCAATTCTTTATGTTGTGTGGAAATCTATTTCCATTATAAGTAACAACATATATATCATAAACAATGTATTCAAATAATATAACAATACATGAAGGAAGTATAGTCCCTTGAATATAGAAAACTATAGAAGAAATGACTGATATTTTCTGTACTTAAAAACATATACATAAGATTTCCAAGAGCATAGAAATTATTAAAGTTCATTATTTAATATTCATAAAAATAAACTTTAACATTTGTTATAATTACATATAGTTTTATTAGTAATCTAGGAATATATGTGGAAATTTCCTTGTCTCCTTCCTGAGATTCCTTTTGAGGTGAGAAATGAGTATGCTGTTAAACAATTTCATTCATTCAAACTGGCGAACCTCCATTGTCAGGATGATTGGTACACTGTCATGTGACTTAAAAAAAATAATCTAATAGTAGTACTCAATAGGTTTAGAAATGATTAAGATGACTGTATTATTTCTATGTTACAGTATAATGAGTTGTTAGAAGTGCCTAGAGGATTAGGTATTGATATTGAAAGACTTTGATTAGTTTTCTTCAAATTGAGAAAAAAAGTACATGTATAAAAGTTTCTTATGCACTGAAATAGTAAGTTTATGATGCATAGTTTATAATACATGTTATACTTTAATAAAATTATTAAAGATTGTATGAAATTAAAGGTCTTCCTTTATTAAATTACAAAAAAGTACCTTCCTCAAATTATTTTGTGTGTCAAACACTATATGAAGAATTAATTTGAGTCAACTTAGTAAACTAATGGAGTCATTTTGATTTTGATAAGTTCTCTTCTTATTCCTCTGAACCAAATGAAACAAATTTAATATTGAGTACAACATAAAATGTAATAAACTTAATATGAATTCTTTCTAAATACTTAGAAACGGATTTCAGATACTCACATATAAAAATTTATTAGATAAATACTGAGTGCCTTTGTGAATCAGGAATTGTACAAGACACTGTATACCACCATGAAGCAGACATATAACATACACTCACAATAAGCAATATGATGGAAGAACCAGGTAGGTTATAGGAAAATATAACAGGAGTGTCTTTTCCAGTTGTCAGGTGAAATAAGGATGTCAGTGAAACTACAGAATTAATTTGTTTTCATATTTAATATAACAATGATTCCGAATATTCTTTTTTAAACTTCTTTATTTTGAAAAGTTAAACTTACAGAAAACTAGAAATGGTCACAAACAGTGTTTCAAATACCTTTTACTCAGTTTCCCCTAATGTTAAAATCTTACATAAGCATGGTATAATAAGCAAAATAAATAAATTAATATTGTACAATACTGTCAACTAAACTACAGAATTTATTCAGATTTTTCTCCAGTTTTTCACTGCTTAGGCTTCTCTGGAATCCAATCCAGGATACCACAATGCATTTAGTTGTCATGCTTCCTCAGTTTCCTTCAATCTGTAAGAGTTACTGAGTCTTTCCCTGCATTTCATGGTGAGAAGAATTTTGAATACTGCTCAGATACTTTTTAGAATGTCCCTATATTGAGTTTCTTTGAATTTCTCATGATTACACTGAAGTTATGCATTTGGAGGAAAAATATCAGAGAGGTGGTGTGCCTTTCTCATCACATCCGATCTCAGGATGCATGGGATTAATCTGTCTTATTGCAGGTGATGTTGATCTTGATCACTTGATTAAGGTAGTGTCTACCAGTCTTCTGCAGGGCAAATTTACCACTTTCCCCTTTCCATACTCAATTCATTAGAGGCGAGTCCCTACGTCCAACCCACATTCAAGGAGAAGCGACTTCAGCTTCACCTCTTGAAGGGAGAATAATCAAAGAATGTTGGATGTATGTTAAAACCATCATAACAATTAATAAATATTTGGGTGGAGATTCTCTAGCTTATGCAAGTATTTTATTTTACCCAGTAATTTTAGCAGTCATCAGTGTATCTTGCCTATAGCAATTATTTCTGTAACTTTCAAATGTTGATCTTTTTATTTCTCTTATTACTTATGCGTTCATTTATTGGAATTTTTCCATAAGGGTTGTCACTTCTCCACCATTTATGTATACATTTAATTATTATTAATTTGTACAAGTATAAACTCATGGATATTGTATTCTTTGAGTTATAATGAATAATATTTTAAAATATACTTTTATATTATTTTATTTTTGCTATTTTTTGGCAACAAGCATTGGTTATATTCTAATATTATTTTCTGAAGATTTTTTTTACATATACTTTTATATTAGCTCATTTCTGCTATTATCCAGTTAGTAACAAATGTTGAAACAAAACTATAATTAATTTTTCAAAGAAATCATAAATATATAGTTACCATTTTTTCTTACATTCATTATGGTTAATATAAAATATTCTTAGTCAAATAGTCAAATTTTAGTGTAGTTATTTTCTTAAAAAAATCAAATATTGCCTAACTTTCTCCTTTGAAAATTTCAGCTAATAGATATTTAATGTAAGTAATATCTTACAGCACAATAGCCTTGATATTGGTCACTTATCAATCTAATAAATTGAGAAACTCTTCTATCTAGAATAAGTTTCGGTATTTGTAATTTTGTATTGTAATTCTATTTTTAACTTCCTGTTTTGTCTAATATATCAATTCATTCAATTCTGAGGCAATATGAGTTTTTAATGAATGCAAGTTGGAAAAAGGTTAGATAATCATCCAAAAATAAGGAGAATGTGTGTTGGAATGCAGGGTAGCGTAGAACATCTTCCAAAATGTAACTAGAGATTCCTATTACTTTAGCAGCTACAAGTGAGCTCTGGTACACGTAATTCAGGAATTTTATGGCACATCTCTTCTTTCCCCCATCCTACTGCATCACACTCAGAGCATTTTCTTCTCCACTTGCTCCTAGAATTCTTTGGTGTCTATTCCCAGTATCACAGTAGAGATAGACAAACAAAAAGGATAAATTACTATCCTTTCTTCCTTTCCATAATTTTTCAAAATGTCATCTCTAATAATTGAAAAGATAAGATTTGGAACATGCAAGGAACAGAAAATGTTAGTATTCCAAAGAAAATATCAAATATTTATTTTCCTTATAAGCATGATGATGTCTTCGTATTTACAGACTAAAGCAACTTTAGGTAAAGAAGCTCACTGAAGACATGATCTTACTCATTTCATAATATCAAACACAGCGAGAATTTGAAATGAATGTGTGCATTGTTTATAACTTTTTTGGCCTGTAATAGTTTTAAACTACTGTCAAAAAATACAGATAATGAACATGCATGTTGTCTCTTTCTTATAACAGGTTATTTCTTGAAAAGGCTTTCTAAAGTTTGAAATACTTTGGACTTGGAGTTTTCATATCACACTTTTATGACTTGGATTTTTCGAGGGTCTGGTTGTCATTCTTTATGAAAGATACTTATTATGAATTCAGCACTCACAGACAGGCCCTCTGTTCCCCAGAGTTATGCATACCTGGTCCAGTGTATGTATGAAGCTTATTAGTTTTATTATCAACTAAATCATGTGGGAAAATATAAATGCTTCAGTAAGACATGCCTGATTTTAGAGTGATAGGTTCTCGTGTAAATAAACATACATAGATGTTTCTCTCCTTGACCATAATTTGCCCAAAATAATGTCCATTACATTTGTGTAATATCCTTTTGTAAAAGTTTTCATGAATAAGCCACTAACACTTTGTTTTGAGATCAGCTAAATTAAGGTTCTAGTACCAGAGCAGCTAGCAATTCTTCCCTACCGGAAAATGAAGGGGATGCTGGACATGTGTGTTTATAGTGTTTCTTTCATAGTTTATTTCTTTTACCTGGCAGAGGGCCTAATGCATAGTTGTCTGACACACAACCAGTGGGGTCCCTCACATTGCAAACTTGTTTATACTGGCAAATGTCCTTGTGGCTTTTATCTGGCCCATGTCCAGTTTACAACCATTGCTCTGGAGCTAGGCGTCTGATTTTGTGTTCCTCCAGGCATCCTGGGAAAAACCTAGCCTGAGGCAGCCCCTAGTTCTTCAGATAGAAACTGAAAATTTTATACACCATCACAATAAGAAATAAGTTCAAGTATTGTACTTTCAGATCCTGGGCAAGGAGGGCACAATGAGTTGTGGGGGCTCTCCTCTGTCTCCAGGTCACATAAGACAGGAGCAGAGAGTCAGGCAGAGAGAGAAAACACAAGGCAGCCAGGAGTATATATAAGGGGATATGGTGTGGGTCACTTTAAGTTCACAGGCCTAAATGGTCACTTTAAAGGAAGTAGTGGGAAAGCAGGGAACCCAGTCTGCTGCATAGGAGAGATACTTCTACTTTCTTATCTCTGGCCATTAGCTTGAACCATTTGTGTGTGGCGTAGAACTGGAAATTGTGTCAAGGGTGACCGAGCCCTGCTGCTGGTATAAGAAAGTCAAAACCATATTCAAAATGAATGCTGAGACAGCATAAAATTATAAGAATTATAAGAATTCACTGCATATTTACATCAAATACATATAAAAATCAAAAAGGTAAATATAAAACAAAAACTTTAAATGAAAGAACAACCAAATTCAAGAAGACACCATTAATATTTGGCAATGGATCATATGTGCTTGAATGTAAACATGACTAGTGGAAATTTATTTGGCTTAAGGATATTCATATGTACTCTAAAAACTTAAAGAAAGAAAGAAGGAAAACCCCTTAAAAATGAGAAAAAATAAAAATCCCACTTCTCAACCAAATATTAGAAAATAAGATAAATATCTTAAATGATTAAATTATGACATTTTATTGTAAATAAATTAAATATTTCTGAAATAATTATGAACCTCTAGGGTTTTTAAAACGTCTTTTGATCACGTGCTCCTCGAAAAATAATAGAAGTTGTGGGCTCTTTCCCCAAGAAAAAAAATGTTCTTAAAAAGCAGATATGCAAACACACTAATATGTGTACAATTTTAAAGATTAGCTCACCCTTTGAATTCCACCCATGGATTCATAGATTTTCTTGTCTTCTAGGTTATGACATTTTTTAAAAAGAAGAAAGACTACAAAATATATAGGGAATGTGAACAAAAGATATGGAACTAGAAAAGAATGAAAGTTTTGACATTGGTGTTTGAAGTACCATATTCACAGAAATCCATATGAGTTTGCTGGGGTTTTGAGACCAATAAAATCCTCCCTTTAATAAAGTTTATACCTAATATTATATCCCAGTAAGAAAAGAATGTGGCGAGAAATCAACAGCACACTATCTTAGGGAGAGTGTCACATTCCCTGGGTAATTCACTGAGATAACAGTGTGATGTCAATCCAAGGTCTTAAAGTCATAAGGGAACTGCTGATTAGAAGGCAGGGATGAACTTGATGGAAAAGCCGTCGCTGAAGACTAAAAAAAATGTATATATTAACACTATGGTCACAAAAGGCAGAACAGGAGACAAAATATTATTTAATTATTTTCTGAATTGACTTTTTGTCAGTGTTGTTTATTCATATGTATCTCTTGATAATCTGAGTTTTTTAAATCAATAAAGCTATATATCAATATACATGCTCTGTCTGATATTTAAAAACAAGGAATAAACTAACAAAACATACAATAGTACCTCATAAGATTTTTTCATTTATTATGAGGAAAATTTTGAATTTCATCCATCCCATACTAAATCATAGTGTTCAAAAATCTAAAGGAACACTAATAAATGTAGAAACTAAACTAAGTATGACTAAAAGGAAAATTATTTATTTGCAGAGAAATAAGAATAAACAGAAATACAAAATATCAGCAACACAAAAATAGTAAAAATAAGGTACTTAGAAATTCCCCTTGTATAACAGTTCAATTTCAGATGGCTCCAACATGCATTTTAGTTTGATTCCTCTCAGAATTATAGTGATATATGGAGATAAATACAAAAATGATTTAATGGTTTCTCATTCAGAGGAGTATACAAACAAAACCTTTAGCTCTGTAATTTCAATAACTCTAGCTATGCATTTCTTATTTTCATCTTCCTACCGATATAAAAATATATTTTTTGCACAGAATTTTCCTTTATGGATTGCTTAGGTAGACAATCTGTTAATCTCCACAGGCCTACTCCTAGCCACTCTGTTCAAAGTTAAACTGACTTTAAAAGAAAGTAATACAGCAGCTGTTTGAATGACCTCTTTACTTTTTATTTCATTTTTTTTCCTTCCTTATACATTTTAGTAACCTTTACTTTCTATACTTTTTCTCTACACAGCCAACTTGATCCTCTCCAGAGACCACCAAAGCTAATTTCTGACTGAACAGCACTCTGATTTTGTTCTAGTCTTGGCCAATTAGCAGAAAATCACCAAATTGGGATGCATTGCAAGCTAATTTATCAAATGACCAATTCACTCAAAGAAAATTTGACAGAAGAAAATTTCCTGAATGAGTGATTGTCCACATAAACATTGACTGAATTATTGAAATATTTTCCAAAGTTTTTGATTCACCATAGCTGCTGCCACTCTGCAATAGCTTCTGCAAGGATTATTAACCCTGATGGGTTGATTCTCAGATTTGTGTGTTTTCCATGTTGGAATGCTTTAGGTTGATATGTGAATAGTAGGCTCTTTCTGAAATATTTGTTTCTGTTCTTTTATGCTTTGCCCTTACATCTTCACTGCACTGACCTTTGCTTGTGCTCCAAGTGCCCAGCTTTTCTCTTGTTCCAGTATGTCTCTTTTAGCCAAGGTTCTTCAGAGAAACTAAACCAGGTAGTTACAGAGGCTGAGAAGTTTCAAGAGCTTCATTTGGCAAGCTGGAAATCCAGGAGAGTCGACAGTATAAATTCCAACCTAAATTCCATTTTGAGTCTGAAGGCAGGAGAAAACAAATGTGCCAGATGGGAGATGGTCAGGCAGAAAGAGCGAATTTCCCTCATTCAACATTTTGTTCGATTCAGGGCATCAACAGGTAGAGTGAGGCCCACTCACAATGAAGAGATGCAATCCCCTTTACTCAGTCTACAATTCAAATGTTAATCTCATCCAGAAACACCCTCACAGACACACCTAGGATAACGTTTTCCCGAATAGCTGGTCATCTCATGACCCAGTCAAGTAGGCACATAAAATTATCCATCACAACATCTTTCTGCTCTTGCCCCCAATTTTTATTAGATAGATCTAAAACTGAATTAGTAAAAAAAGTTACTGGGAGAGTGAGTACCCTTGAAAAGTGGGAATATTTAAAATGATATGAGCCTTTCTCCAGGTGTCTTTCACTTTCTTTCCTCATAGCATCAGAGGCTACAAAAATGTGACAATTAACATCCCAAATCCAGGCATCAGTTGCCAAGAGAAAGAAGTGTCTCCCTACATCTTGTGGAGTGGGGTCTCTTTTGGTCTACTTTGTAAGCAGTGGGCTTATTAAACCTATTGAATGTTTAAGAAAGTTTTCTAGAGCATTGCAAAAGTAAAGGAGTATAATAAAATATCCCATAAATCCAGAGCACCAGCGTGATCTTATTGCCTGCCAAGTGGCTTTCTAAACCACCTGGCTACTTCTTTCTGCAGTATTTCCTTGTTTAGCAAGGAGAGCATTTTCAGCTGGTCTTGTGTAGGAAAAAAAAATAAAAATTGAATATGTCAACATAGAGGTCATAGGAAATTTACTAATTACTAAAAATTTAAATATAATAAACATTCTTAAGTACACAATTTTGATTTATGGGTCATCCACATACTCCAACTGTGAAGATTATTACACATAACCCAAGCTTAAGGTAAAATGAATAATTATCAGTAGAGTATTCACCAAACATCTTCTCTACCGTTATACAAATAATTAATTATAGGTCTTAATCAAAATATATTTAGAATTATTTGACATCTGACAGAATAATGCCAATGATAAAAATTCAATATGAGAAAAACTTTATCAAATTTTTAAATAAAGACAGAATCTGGTCCTGTACTTACTGACCCTTCCTCACTCACCTTATCTTAATTCTTGCCCTAAGTTAAACTATTAAACCTTCTACAAATAAAATATAGATAATAATGGTGCCATTCCTCATTAGGCTGTTGTTAACAAATGGCATAATGTATTTTAAGTCACCTGGTACGCAATACATGTCAAAAAGTGTTAGGTATTATTGCTGTTTTTGTTGTTGCTTTTATGACTTTCTCAATGTTGCCTATCCTCAGTCTTGCATATCTGGAATTTTCAAACTTTCTTCTATGGATGTCATCTATGAAAGCAATACATACTTTGGGCAGGTAAACACGTATTAAGTGCCAAACCCTGTATTTTTTCCATAAAAATATCTTAATAAATAATTGTTGAATAGGTAAATGAAAGGGTGAAATATTATTTGGTGGAAAGCCATAGTCCACCAATCCCTGAAAAAGGTAAAGTTCCTAAGCATCTGTTTTCTTAATTGCCAAGAGGCAATTTTTGATGCATCTCTTGCAGGTCTGCATGTCTATTGTGCAGAGACATTTCAAAAACTTTTTTTAGGACTATGTTTTCAAGTATGCTTGCATAGCATGCTTACTTGGGAAATACATAATGTCTCCCACCAAAGCAGAGGATAAATTTGTTTTGACTAGGACAACATTCAACATTCAGGTTTGCTTGCAGCCACGTTAAAGGACTAGGGTGTTCTTAGCTTGAGGTTCTTCACTGTGACGCAAATTCACTGCTTGCACAACATTTACTTGAGTCCACTCTGCATCGCCGTGTGGGACTTGGGGGGTAAGGAGAACTGAGGCAAACATGAAATGCATGCCACCTGCTATATCATTATCAGTGAAGTCCTTTAAGTCATTAGCTAGTAACCAGGGTAAAATCTCAGTTCCATCTAAGTTCTTGATATTGGTAATCACTTTGTTTAGTAAATCATGAATAAGATGAATTTTAAAAGTGTTTAATTTGATCTACAAGAACCCAGCAACATGAATATCAATTTTCAATATTAGTGAGATTTGGAGTTTTAGCTGAGGAGGAGAAATATGTTCATTCACTCATTCAATTTATATTTTTACACATTATAGGCCAAGCATGTTTCTAGACTCTTAGGACATTATATTATTCAGGATAGCTAAAAATAAGCTGTGGTAAACAAATTAAACCTAAAATATCAGTGGCTAAGAAACAACAGTAATGTGTCCCTCAATTTACATGTTTATTCAGTAACTCAGATTAATGAATGCTCTTTTGTCTCAACACATGTCTTTCATGGTGGTTGTTCTATGCTAGGACCACAGCCACTCTATACAGAGATGATTTACTTTTATAAAATCTGGGTTTAGTAAATTTAAGCTTGTTATGAAAGAATATTGACATAAATTCTAAAGGAAAATTGTGCTTCAGACTTGGGGAATGCACATATTAGGAATGACAAATGAGCTATTCCGGATCAATATTTATTGAGCCCAGAAATGAAAAATGTCATTTAGGCATCTTTGCCCACAAATATCACATGGCCATATTTTACAATATAATAGCTATAATCGTTTGTGTGTCCAGGAAGGAGGAATAGAGAATAAACTTTAATGTACCCCCAGTATTGGACTACAGATTAAATGGAAAGAAGATATGCTTCTTGCCTTCAAAATTATAATAGATTTAATGAGGGGAAAAAAGTAAAAAACAAAAAGAAAATTAAAAAGGTAACTATAATAGAGAATAATAAATTCTACAGTATCTATACTCACTGAAAGTGTGTAATCCAACTTAGTATATGGTTAGGGATATCTTCTCCCTAGAAGAGGCATCTAAGATGAGACACACAAGATCACCAGATATTAACCAGGAGAAGCAGAGTGTGGTAGATTTTCAGAACCTAATTAATAATACATTTCACTGTTCTAGTCTCTCCTGCAATTGGCCAGGCATACCTTGCCTTGATATCTCCTATTTTCATCCTCTAGTAGAGAAGAAGACACACAAATCAGACAACACAAAACCAAGATTAAAATCAATTTTTGTTAATAAAATATATATACTTAAAGACACTTGGAAATCACTGGACAAATTGAGTATTTAAATTGATCAGCATAGTTTTGATCTGGAATAGCTCATTTGTCATTCCTAATATGTGCATTCCCCAAGTCTGAAGCACAATTTTCCTTTAGAATTTATGTCAATATTCTTGCATAACAAGCTTAAATTTACTAAACCCAGATTTTATAAAAGTAAATCATCTCTGTATAGAGTGGCTGTGGTCCTAACCATAGTTGCCTAGTAGTGGGTAATACAGATTGCCTGTGAGTGTGGAACTGCCAATTTTGCCCTGAAACAGTTCATTTCTTGAGATCTGAAATAAAGTCCTGCCATTTATTTAGCTTAGGTCTCAGTGACACTGGAACTTCTCTATCTTTTGTTTCTTTGAATAGTTTTTAACACAGAGGATCTGAGGATAAACTGCAATAAGAAGTACAAGTTATATTTTCCATTATTTAAAAACTTAGATAGAAGTCAAAAAATTGATCTGAAAACTTGAATCAATCTAAATATCAATGTTAAATCATTACTACCAGTTTCTTACATGACCTTGTTTAGGTATTAAAATCATTTAATTTGAAAAGGCTATTTTTTTCTAGAATAATTTACAAAAGAGTAAGCAGTTTTGTCCAGTTTAAAAGAGAAAAATATATATATATACTTTTATAAAAGAGAATTAAGTTTAGAGGTAATTTTTAAAATAATCTTTTTTGAGTCAGTCTATCCTAGTTTCCATGGTGTCTACTGGGGCAAAGTGACATGCCAATTCAAAGTTGACTTCTAAAGGGCTAAATAAAGAAATGTTCCAAATGAACAAAGAGAATTGCTTAGTAAATGATAATTGCTAATGACATTGAACAAACAGGTTAATTGACGTTGGGAATTTGAGAATTTTACGTGTCATTTTCTAATAAAGGTGATAATATTGCTCAATTTTTCCTTAACAGTATTCACTACCTTGCCATATGGGAGGCAGTTTTCCTAGTCTGAATCTCTCCTTCTGTGCACTGAGCTCATTTTCATATCAGATAATTCTGAACGAAGATAGAGGTCCGTGCCAGACAGTAATGAAAGGAAGATCTACTGCTCCTTTAGGAGGGAAAATAAAGAGCAGGATCATTCATTGGTCTTGGATTTATTCCTAGTGTTAAACATAGGTTGCTTTTTTGATACTAAAACACCCAAATTGATAGCAACAATTCCAAAACTTACATATAATTTAAGCTCTCTCCTTCCCCCAAGCTGTCCCTCTTCTAGTTTCCTATTTCTGATAATAGTCCATCTCCTTCTACTCAACTGCTCAAGTCACAAAACAGGGAGTCATTGCTGTAGACACCTTACTTTTTACAGCCCTTCAACTCAACACCAAATTCTACTGATTTTACCTGTCATTATATTTCAAATCTAGTTTTCTTTACCTCCTTGCACCCTAGTAAATCTCTTACTTAAATGATTGCCATAATACAGTCATACATGGCTTAACAACGTAGATACATTTTGAGAAATCCATTGTTAGGAGATTTTGTTATTGTACAAACATCATAAAATCTACTTACACAAACGTAAATGGTATAGTCTACTACATACTTAGGCTATGTATATGTAAATGGTATAGCCTGTGGCTTCTAAGCTGCAAACCTGTACAACATGTCACTCTACTGAATACTGTAGGTAATTGTAACACAATGTTAAGTATTTGTGTATCTAAACATATCTAAATATAGAAAACAAATAGGAAAAAACAGTATAAAAGATAAAAAATGGTACACCTGTATAGGGTAGCTCTGTCATAATCTTACTGGATCACTGCCATTTATGCTGTTCATTGTTAACAGAAATGTCATTATATGGCACATGACTATACTTCTATAAACAGACTCATGAGGATAGTATTAAATACAAATATGACAATATCTGTTAGCTTCTAAAATATCGTTAGGGATATCTTTTGTATGTAAGAAAATACAGCAAATCTATAACCTGGTTTACAAGGTCCTGCATCATGTTCGTTCATTTGCATTTCTACCCTTGTTTCTTGCCTCTTTCATTGGTTATTGAACCCTCTTTTCCCCTTTTTTACCTGCCTAATTCTTAAGAAACCAAATGTAATTTCCTCAGTGAGATCTTTTCTAACCCTCCCAGTTTTATTATGTTCCTTATAGAATCCCATTGTTAATATAGTATTACTAAGAATGATGGATTTAGTCTTCTATTTTTAAAGTTAAACATCAATTTTCCCACTAGGTTATAAGGCATATGTGGGCACAGACAATATTTAATTCATTGAACACCTTATATATGTAACATATTCAGAAATGAGAAAAATATTTATTGAATAAATGAGCAACAATTTTTAAGTTTTGTTTTGTTTTGTATTGTACAACTATAATCAAGATAAAAAATGTTGTCAGTCCAACCTATAACTTTATACCTAATTTTTCTATTTAAGTTTAATATCCTTGTAAGTTTAAGTTAAAAAAACAGACTTTCATGACTACTTTACTCAATCAAAGAAATCTTTACACGTCTTGTCAGAAACTATTTATTTATTTTCAATGTTTTTAATGGGTAATGCATTTATGTGGCCTCAAAATTTTTAGTTGGCACAATGAAAACTCTCCTTCTCAGGCCTGCTTCCAGCCCCTTAGTTGTTCTTTGAGATGACAACACAAATTATTGGTTTCTGGTAGCTGTATCAGGGATATTCTATGTATTTACATGAAAAATATTTTCATATTTTACATTTATATAAAGTCCTATGAGAAATAATTATAAGAAGTCCCTCTGGGAAAATGTTTAGAAAAATAAACCAAAGAAAGAAAACTGAACACCTATATTTAGATAAAGTTTCAAGACAGTGATAGTAGTTGTAGCTGAGGAAAGAAGATGGAGAAATTAAGAAAGCTGGATATGAAAAAAGATTTCAATGTACACAAATAGCATTCCTATACACTAATAACAGTCAAGCTGAGAGTCAAATCAAAGACTCAATACCATTCACAATAGCCACAAAGAAAATAAATACCTAGGCATATACTTAACCAAGGAGGTGATAGATCTCTACAAAAATATCTATGAAATGCTGAGGAAAGAAATTGCAGATGACGCAAACAAGTGGAAAAACATAATCATGCTCATAGAATCAACATTGTTAAAATGCTCATTCTACCCAAAGTGATTTATAGGTTCAATGCAATCCCCATCAAAATACCAGCATCATATTTCACAGATCTAGAAAAAATAATTCTATGCTTTGTTTGGAATCAGAAAAGAGCCCAAATAGCCAAAGCAATCTTAAGTAAAAATAACAAATCTGGAGGCATCCCATTACCAGACTTCAAACTATACTACAAGGCTATAGTAACCAAAACATCACAGTATTGGCACAAAAATAGAGACACAGGCCAATGCAACACAGCAGAAAACCCAGATACAAAACTATCCACATATAGCTAACTGATTTTTGACAAAGCAGATACCATTACACACTGGGGAAAAGAAGCCCTATTCAATAAACGGTGTTGGGAGCATTGGATAGGCACATGCAGAAGAGTGAAACAGGATCCATGTCTCTCACCACTCACAAAAATTAATTCAAGATGGATCACAGACTTAAATGCAAGGCATGAAACCATAAGAATGCTAGAAGAAATTGTTGGAAAAACTCTTCTAGATGTCTGCCTAGGCAAAGAACTTATGAGGAAAACCCCAATGGCAATCAGAGCAACAACGAAAATAAATAAATGGGACTTCATCAAATTAAAAAGCTTCTGTACAGCTAAGGAAATAATCAACAGAGCAAATAGACAACTTACAGAATGGGAGA
This sequence comes from Daubentonia madagascariensis, assembly GCA_023783475.1. NCBI lineage: Eukaryota > Metazoa > Chordata > Mammalia > Primates > Daubentoniidae > Daubentonia > Daubentonia madagascariensis. The sequence goes on along the minus strand of JAKFHU010002080.1, from coordinate 16,058,757 downwards.
AAATATTCACAAGTTATATGTCCTATAAAGGACATAACCAGAATCTACAAAGAACTCAGGCAAATCAGTAAGAAAAAAACAAACTACCCCATAAAAAAGTGGACAAAAGACATGAACAGAAGCTTTTCAAAAGAAGATAGTCAAATGCAGAATAAACATATTAAAAAATGCTCAACATCACTAATCATTAGGGAAATGCAGATTAAAACCACAATGAGGTATAACCTTACCCCAGTTAGAATGGCTTTTATTAAAAAGTCCAAAAACAATACATGCTGGCGTGAATGTAGAGAGAAAGGAATGCTTATACACTGTTGGTGGGACTGCAAATTAGTACAATCTCTATGGAAAACAGTGCGGAGCGTCCTCAAAGAACTACAAGTAGACCTACCATTTGATCCAGAAATCCCACTACTGTGTATCTACCCAAAGGAAAAGAAGTCATTTTATCAAAAAGACACCTGCACATGCATGTTTATTGCAGCACAATTCACAATTGTAAAGATGTAGAATCAACCCAAGTGCCCATCAATTCATGAGTGGATTAACAAAATGTGGTATATGTATACTATGAAATACTACTCAGTTATGAATAAGGATGAATTGAGGCCTTTTGCAACAATTTGGATGGAACTGGAGACCATTAACCTATGTGCAGTATCTAAAGAATGGAAAAACAAACACCACATGCACTCACTATTAAATTGGAACTAACCAATGAGCACACATGTGCACAGAAAGAAGTAAAACTTGGTGGAAACCAAGCAGGAGGGAGGCGGATAGAGAGGATGAGTGAAAACCTACCTAACCTGTACAATGAACACTATCTGGGTGATGGGCACTCTTATAACCCTGACTCAAGCATAACAAAGGCGATCCTTGTAACCAAAAACATTTGTATCCCTGTAATATTTTAAAATAATAAGAATAAAGATTTGGCATAAGATGAATAGGGCAAAATATATCAGGAAATTTTAAAGGTGAGCTGGACTTGAGGCTTCTATATATGTATCTATATGTGCACATGCGTGTGCATGTGTGCATTGTTAAGAAGGTAAAACACATTATATCTAAAGATATATAGTACATAGATTAAAATTCAGCTTAAACATGAAGAAAGTATTATTTCCTTTAATGAAAGTGAATCTTAAAATATGTTTTTAGTAGAAGTTCAAACATTTACTCCATGTGGCATCTTCTTAAATTTGCTAATGATTTTTTAATGAGTATGTTCCTACAAATATATAAGTGACTGGATTGGGGAAAAATGTGAAACCTCAAACACTAATTTAACCTTGGAATAAGAACAGTTAGGTAAAACTAGAGTATTTTCTGGTGCCGTGACTAAGCTGGTACAGTGATTTAACTTGATTGAACAAATTCATCTCTTACAGATGGCAGAACTGAAACTGCTTGAAGTCATTTGGGCTGACAGTATTGAGATAGAAAAGATTCTTGAATTTCTATTGTGGAAAATGTGCTGTACACAGAAGTAGCTTTCAAAGCCATTCAATGAAAAGAAGTTGCTCAGTCAAATTCAGGCAGAGTCTATTATTTTCAAAGTAACTATACAAAATTAAGGTCATGATCTACAGAATCAGTCTATGTCGGGACTGATTTGAGCCAGCTAGACCTGCTCTGGAGAAGTGGCCTGACTTGCTGATTTGAAAGAAAGGAACGGAAGATGGCAGTTCACAGATCTTTGTTTCCATTGGGAACTTTCATCCTCAGTAGAGGCTTCTTTCAGAGAAATTCATAGTTTAAAGTGACAAAACATGGACCTTAATTACTCTTCCAAAAGAAGGTGAATTTCCTTAGGTAATTCTAGTTTACCTTCAAGCTGAAACCACATTCTTAAGCCAAATCACCAAACCCCTGTAAGTGCAACATTTAAAACTTCGGTCTTCAAATTCATTACCATGCTATGTCTCTAGTGTATCTGAAGTTACCATTTTGTTATTTGCTCTTATTACTCTTTACTTTGGCATTGTTCTATGGACTAATACAGGTTTTACTTACTCAGCAACACCAAAAGGCTTATCACTTCAAATCAAAACATATGTGGAAAGATTATTGAGATAATCCAGTCTTAAAGTAAGGAGTCACCATAAACTAATTTGAGTATCTGTTGATGTCCTATTACACAATCCAAAAGAAGTTCTAATTCCACTTCTATTGTTATATTTAATGATTTACAGCCAAAACTTACATGTAAAAGTGCTATTAAGTTTGAGGTTACCATAAAACATTAATCTTTATTATTACTCTGTGATATCTCAAACAAAATCATTACTCAATTACCATTTAAATTCTGGCGATTTTTATAATAGCTTCCAATTCCAGCCCATTCAGATCCCTCCCTGGAGCTCCAGTCCTGTATATTACATATGTACAATTGCCCACTGGGTGTCACATAGGTAGTTTTATTTAACATATTCAATTTTGAGTATTTGAAATTCCTCCCTAAACCTCACCTCCTTCCTGCATCCCCTCGTCATCCATCCAATTGCCTAAGGCAGAGAGATTCCCTTGTCTTTTCACTTTCACTTACCACAAACATCCAAAACTGTTGCTAATGGCTATGATTCTACCTCTGAAGTATATTTCATAGTCATCTACATGCCTCCTTCCATGATCTCATTATTTTATTTAGGCACACCTTCCTTTTTCATCTGGATTACTAAAACAGTTTTCTACTTGGTCTCCTCCACCACACATTTCTTCCAAACCTTTTCCCAAAATAGAATGAGTTTTATAAAATAATAAATTGTGATTCTGTCATAATGTATCATTTCAAAAATTCTCCTTGCCTTGGTTTAGATTTTCTCAAAAGTAGAACCTCAAACATTTACGTTTTTTAGGTAAAAAGGATTTACATTTAAGTAGCTTATTTGGGAGGTGATCCCAAGAAGCCAATATAGGGGACCAGGGAATAAAGGCAAGGAAGGGAGGTGAGCTAATAGAGAATATGGTAGCAAGTCTGTAGCCATTGCACACAAGTGAAGCATTAATCACCCTGGCAAATGGTGAAAGATAATGTAGGAAAGGCCTCGGAGTTTTCCCAACTGTGCAGTAGAAAAACCTGTTAGTTTAGTTACCTACCACTGTGTAATAAACTACCAGAAATTTAGGGACTTAAGGAAATTTTCTTTTCTTCCGTGATTCTTTGAGTTGACTGGACTCAGCTGGATAATTCTTCTGCTTTATGTCATTTCCTCTGCCTTCTATTGGTTAGAGAAAGTTACAAAGCCAGCCTAGATTTGAGGACAGAACCTCACAAAGATGAATGTACTAGGAGATCTGCATCATTGGTAGTGGTAGGCAGAGGGTAACAGTGTAACACCCCAGATCAGTCTTTAAAACAGACTGGATTATCTTTTAATCAATTCTTCTTCATCACTATTTGATGGCTATTTCTGAGGACATTAACGTCAGGCACTCTGATTTTCCTGGAGAATGGAATGACTTTATCCTGAGATCAAAAAAGAAAAACAAATGTTCCTAGACAGAGAGTCACAGGTTTTTATAGTATAGTGTGTAGAGGAAAATGCTGTGTGCATAGGACAGGCTACTGATAGTGTGGACAATAAGGCTAACAAAAATCCTTAACACGCCTTATAAAACCATCCATGATGCTTTAACCTTTACCGTTTTATCTCTGTGTTGGTGGATTGAATCATTGACTACTCGGTTTTACATGAACTGCTTCTATTTATTATTGTTTCATTTATTTTTATATTTCTAAAATTTATAAGTGGACAACTTCAACTTGAATTATAATGGAAATCAATATTCCCTGCCTCTCTCCTCCTCAGTTAGATTTCTATTTAACATGGAAAATCATTTTTAAATCATTTGGCTATGTAAAAAATATATTTTTCATTACATTTTAAAAGAATTTAATTATACTATTGATGATTTTTTAAAAATTTTAGATATTACACATTTACTTCTTATGAAAGATGAGGTACTCTACCTCTCCTCCCCTCACCTGCTCTTCCCTTTCTAATTTTTGGGTTAAAAATATTAACCCAAACATATTATAATTACTTGCATTATTATAGTTATGTAAATTACACTAACAGTCATGTAGTATATTATAATTACATTTCCTTTTAAAATAAAATCTTGTTTTTTACCCATAAATGAGCAACTGTTTTATTTATCCATTGGTAATTTTCCAATGTACCTATGAATTAATGCATCTCCTTGAAATTCACTCAAACCTGTAAGATAATCTCTCTCAATTTTACCTTCTTCTTAAAAGTGTCTCTTCTGCAGCTCTTTATTTCCCTGCTCCAACCTCGGCTATTTTGTCTACCAGCCCTTGCATAGATCTTATCCTCAGACTCTTCTTCACCCTCAATTATCCCATGGATTTCCTTTGCTTATTTTGTGGGTGGGATCCACTATTTCATGGATCACAGATCTTCCTCTTTAGTAGATTTTTTCCTTGTTTTGGTGGAGCACAACCCAATCTCTGGTCAAGCAATGGAATGTTAGTTTCTAACAATCTGAATGCCTGAAAATGTCCTCCAAATCTCATCCATGATTAATAGTTCATCTGGGTATAATTTTATGTAGAGATAGTTTTTCTTTTGAATTTTGAAGACATTCTCACTATTGTCATCCAGTATCAACTTGTTAAGAAAAGGTTTCTGAAATCAATGGCTTTACTGTTGGTTATCGTGGTTGGGTCACTTCAGTATCTATAAGTTTTTTCTTTTGTTGTGGTCACTTTTCCCGAAGAGTAACTTGACAAATTCCTGCATAGGCTACATAAGCCCAGATGCTAGAGTAACTTGACAAATTCCTGCATAGAATACATAAGCCCAGATGCTGGTATTCTCATAGTCAAGTTGGAGAAAGGGTTAGTTGTCTCACCACTTACTAAATAGACTTTGATTTAATCCATTTTTTTTTTTTTTTTTTTTTTTTTAGTATATTGCCTATACTTCCTTTGGCTAGTTTTCCTGAGCCTAGTTTTCCTAAGTCCCAAATTAATCTTGTACTTTGGATTGTAGAAGGGAAAGCTGCCCAACTTTTCAGCCTGGGAAGAGAATCATGATGTCTAACAGCTTTATATAGGAACTTTTAACCAAGTCTCCTGTTTTCTACCTCAACTGAACTACTACTCTCAGAGACATTGAGAGTGTTACTTCCAATTGCTGATCCTTTCTGAAGTTCTATTGTTCAAGTTAGACTGTTTTGGAATTTCTCTCAACTGCTAGCTTAACTTTTAGGTTTCTCTGATCTGCTTAGCTTATTACCACTTTTGCAACACTTTTTTTTTCTGTATTCTCCTTTCCCATTGATTTATTTTTAACTTAATTCTAGTAAAAGTTCAGAAAATGCATGTGTATGCATACATATATATATACACACACATACATATATGAAAATCTCCCATGTTCAACTATAATCACACTATTCATTCTTAAATTACGTGAGAATTTCTATGATGTCCTCCAAGAACACTTGCCTTATTGCCATGACTGAGCTAGGTGTTTTCATACATGATATAAATTTTTTTATTTTATGAAATATTTATTCAACATACTGCTTTTTTAAATTTCAGAATATTTTACGTGATATCTTATCAGACTATAATAGCCACCTGATTACTTCTCTGTATCCTTGACTGATTGCAAGCCCTTTGGAAACATAGATAGTGCCTTTCTCCTCATTATATCCTCAGATTCTGGCACAGTGTCTATCATAACATAGGCACTCAACAAGTATTTGTTAATTATTGAATGATTATACTATGATATAAACATTGACCCTCCACAATCTTAATCATTGTGCTCTTGAGTTTATTTATTGACCAGAGCTATTCTCCTCTGAAATATTTTTAAATGCAATCAAATCATTTATTCTTTCATTCTGTTCCTTAACAAATTTTCACCATTTTTCTGTTCACAATCCAAATGTCAACAAACATATATTAGCTGGTCACTGCTTGTTCAGTGATTAACTAAGTTAAAATAACTACAAAAGGAATAGCCCTCTCAGAGGTAAATTTTAGCAAGAAAAATGGGACAAATACATAAATTGTGACAATACCATTCAATCATGCTTCCCATTTTTAATTTATTCAACAGAAAAATAGAAGAATTATTCTATGCCCAGCATATTTTTTTTACATACTGGGGATATAGTGGTAAACAAAACATACACAACATGTATGCCTATCTTCATACAACTTATGTGTAACAGAGGGAAACAGAAAGTGAATAAGTATGCTCAAATGGGGA